>JARCFY010000010.1:99414055-109414055 GCA_029233225.1 Lepidodactylus listeri | reverse complement strand
GTCGCAGCAGTTTGGATCTGGTCCACCGAGCTAGCTAATCGGATGGTCCACTTCTGGTGTGATAATCAATCCACGGTACATGTCATCAACACCCTCACATCAAAATCTCCCAGGGTTATGGCTTTGGTTCGGGCTTTCACGTTGCAGTGTCTCAAGCTTAACATTTTGTTTAGAGCTAGACACGTCCCAGGGGTTGATAATGGGGTCGCTGACACTCTCTCTCGCAAACAGATGGAGAGGTTCCGTCAGCTGGCTCCGGAAGCAGACCTGCTCCCGGCACGGATGCCCGACGAGGTGTGGGAGATTGGAGGACTGAGGCTGATAGGGCAATGAGTTTGGCCCTAGCCCCTTCCACCAGAAGAGCTTACCTGAAGGCGGGTAAGCAGTTTCTGTCCTTCAGGGCTGCAGCAGGTTTACAGCAGGAGTGGCCTATTCCCGTTACTCACTTGATGCACTTTTGTGTGACACTGCAGAAGGGCGGCCTTTCAGCACAAACCATTAGGGCCAAGCTGTCTGCACTGGCCTTTGCCAGTAAGGCCTCGGGTCATGAGGACACCACGAGTGATTTCCGTCTTTGGAAGATGCTCGAGGGGTGGTCACGTAGTCTCCTAGGGTAGCCGATACTAGGGTCCCCTTGACACCCACGGTTCTGCGGGGGCTGGAGAGCCAATGGCCATCTTGTTGTCATGACAGCTACAAGGTCAGCCTTTTCCATGCCGCTTCACTGACTGCCTTTTTGGGGGCGCTCAGGATTAGCGAGCTGGTGGCAGGCTCTCGGGCTGATGTCTCTGGTGCAGCGCTTGAGCGCAGGGATGTGTCACTCAATAGTTTTCAACTTCAAATTAGGCTGTGTAGATCCAAGACAGATCAGCAGGGTAAGGGGTGACTATTTGAATTGGGGTCCTGTGCGGAGCCAGGGTTGTGCCCAGTTGCTGCCATGTGTCGGTACTTGGCACTTCGGGGTGACGGTCCTGGGTATTTGTTTCAGCACAGGGACGGCACCCCCCTTACGAGGTTCCAGTTTTGGACCGTGACCCGGAGGGCCTTGGTCCAACTGGGTCTGGGCGATTTCTGTTTTTGTTCCCATTCCTTCAGGATTGGGGCAGCGTCGATGGCTGCAGCCATGGGTTACCAAGTCAGGGAGATACAGCGAATTGGACGCTGGAAATCTCAATGTTTTAAGGGCTATGTTAGGCATTGTACAATGTAAGTTTGTTTTAATTTAATTGGGTTGTTGTTAATTAAGTTCCTTTTACAGGTGCTGTGGGCCGTGAGACGAGATGAAGGATCATAGTCTGCGACCACAGCATGGTCTTTTGGGCGGCTCATCGGGCGAGGAGGACGTCTGTCGGCTCCCAGCTCGGCCTCAGCGAAGTGGCGAAAGTCAAGTGGTGGGGGAGGAGGGGCATGAGATGGCAGGCGCTTCTCCCTTTATTGTTTGAAGAAAGGCAAGGTCCTCCCCCTCATGTTTTACTCATACACCTAGGGGGCAATGATCTGGGGCTGATCAAGGGTGTGGCCCTTGTGCTGCAGGCCAGGGCTGACCTGGCATGGATAAAGTCAAGGTGGCCTGGGGTTCAGATAGTGTGGTCAGCCATGCTCCCCCACCGGGTGTGGAGGCATACCAGTGACCCCAGGTGTATGGATAGGGCCAGGCGTAATGCTAATAGCCAACTTTGCATGACCATGGAGTCCGGGTTGGGTCTCTTTTTGCCGCACCCTAGCATACGGGTCGAATTTCCTGACCTGTATCGCCCTGATGGGGTGCACCTCTCAGCAGGGGCATAGACTTTCTAAATCCCCTGGGGGGGGCAAGGGCTCTCTCGTGCACACGTGCAAAGCACGCGTGCGTGGGACCATGTCCCCGCCGCTCCTCCCCCCTGGCCCCAGGGAGGCAGACCCGCACGCAGTTGCGGCGGTGGCAGCAGCCAGCTGGCCGGCTGACTGCCGCCCGCACAAAGCACGGGACCATGTCCCCGGCGCTCCTCCCCCCCGGCCCCAGGGAGGCAGACCCGCACGCTGTTGCGGCGGCGGCAGCAGCCAGCTGGCCGGCTGACTGCCGCCCACATGAAGCGTGGGACCATGTCCCCGCCGCCTCTCTCCCCCCCGCCCCAGGGAGGCAGGAGGGCAGGCCGGTGGTGGGGGGGAAGGAGAGGCGGCAACGGCCAGCTGGCCGGCTGACTGGCCACTGGCGAGATCTCCATTTTGCCAGGGGTGGCTGAGCCCCCCCCCCGGAAATTTCAGGGGAGGCTCGAGCCCTCGAGCCCCCTCGTAGTTGACGCCCATGCCTCTCAGACAAGGGCAATGCGATATTTTTAGAGGACTTGCAGCACGGGATTCGGAGGGCACTCGGTTGCTGTGTGGGGTAGCAAAGGCCAAAGCAGAGGCTTGGCTTTGCATATGGCAGGTTTGTGCAAGCAAGAAAACAGAACCGGTGAGTGCCTCATGGCATATCCTTGTTGGGAACAGGAGGTCATCAGGAACCACCCTAGGGCCTTGTGGTCTGGGGAGGTGAATGGTGATCGACTCTGGGACCCTCTCAGACTAGGCTCCTCCCTGAAGGTCTGTGCAGCCTCAGGGGTAGCCCCTGGGAGGGAATGCCAGTGTGCCGAGTCGCCGGTTACGAGCCAGAATCTGACTGGCTCAAGGCTGGGGCTATGTTACTCGCCCATTACAAGGGCAAGGAGGTTGTGTCTTGGAGTGACGCCTGCCTTGCCTGTTCCTGAGCTTGCTTAGTTGCCCGTTGCTGCATGTTCTGTTTAAATAGTTAATAAAGTGGCCCTTGTTTAATTCCAAACTGTTGTCTGTCTCGTTATTTCTGCTGGGGTGGCAAATGTGTTTTAAAGTTGCACGGTTTCTGTTTCATCCTTTATGTTTCATTTATGGCAACTTTGTCAAAACATTGGTCTCTAGCAGTTGATTAGTAACTTGAATGTTTTAATCTGTGAGGTGTAAAGAACCATTGATACAGAAATTCAAAATTAACTTATTTTTTATTTTACAATAACCTTATATCCATATATCAGAGGTACCCAACTTTTTTGAGCATGTGGACACCTTTGGAATTCTGACACGGTGTGGTGGACACAACCACCAAATGGCCACCACCAGAGGCATAACCAATCACAAAATATCAGCACATCAGGTTATATATAACTCTAACAATAACTCTTCAACATCACAGGCAGAAGCTTTGCTGACCAGGATTCACTTTAAAATGAACATATTATTTGAAAATATTTTTTGCATATTCACAGTTTACCTCAGGTATACAATAAAGATCCTTTTGTTGTAATGACATCTGCTGCCGAATTTTTTTTTTTTTAATATCTGCACAGTCAATCAGATCTCTAATAACCAGTCAGAGACCCAACTGGCCATGCCCATTTTCTAAAAACACTTGGCATGAGGAAAGATGTTGGCAGGCACCATGGCTTCTGTGTGCATCATGCTGAGGACCCCTGGCATATATCCTATATATATATAATTGCCCTAATGCATTGACCATTTCCAGCTCTCCCATTGGCTATGTTGTGCGCTCCATCAGCCATTGGCCCATCAACCGCCACTCAAGAGTACTCACATGCTATTGGCTGGGTGCTGGGTCTGCTCCTCTCCCCTGCCCACTGCCAGCCTGGACACTCTTCTCTCATGGAATAAACTGCCAAAATGGCTGTCTCTCCTGACAAAGACACTTCTCCTGCTTGGCTCCTGTGGGACTAACTTTTCCCTCAGTGGCTGTTGCTAGGCAACTAAGCTTGATTCTGTCAGTAAAAAGGCAAAGGCAGGATGCCCTTTCCAGGCCTTTATGGGGAACTCATTGGGGCCAGTCCTGACTAAAGTTGTCAGCCCCAGGTTGGGAACTTCCTGGACATTTTGTGGTGGAGTCTATGGAAGCCAGAGTTTGGGGAGGGGAGAGGCCTCAGCTGAATAAAATGCCACAGAGCCCACCCTCCAAAGCAGTTATTGTCTCCAGCGGGGAAGAGATCTGTTGTCTGGAGTTCAGTTGTGATACCCAGTGATCTTCAGGTTCCACCTGGAGGTTGGCTACCCTAGGTGTAGCAGTTAGCACTTCAGAGCAGGGTCTGCCAGACTAAGGTTCTTGTTGTGGAAATTGAGTGAGTGATTGTCAGCTAATGCTGCCATCTCCTGCCTGGGAGGTGGAATGAGTGAACCCTTGATGTGGAATGTTATGTTATATTTCTCATGCCATGCTTATCGCTTAGGAGCTGCTCTGACCTTGGGAGACTGTTGGTGCCTGTCCATGTATCTTTTTGCTGTCTGGCTCTATTCCTTCCCGCTTTTCCCCTGGGAACCATAAACCAGTATTTTGAGTGCCTTTTTCTTTAACATGGTGATTGGTTACAATGTACTCGCAGACCCCATTTTGAATTCTGTATAATTGTTCTGCTTGGGGCTGTGTCAGCCATTACTAACACAAGAAGTGCAGGTGACCATAGCAGACCTTTCTCAATAAAGCTTTCCTGTGTATGGACACTTGTTGCTGACTGACACAGTGATTTCGGGACTCTCACAGTGATTTCAGACCAGTCACAGACTTTCAGCCTAACATACCTGATGGGGTTGTTGTGTAGATCAAAAGGGAGAGAGGAAAATGATGTAAGCTGCTTTGGTCTCCACTGCAGAGAAAGACTGTATTTTCCTCCTGGGGAACCATTGCTGCCAATCTCCAGGTGAGGGCTGGAGATCACTCAGAATTAAAACTGCTCTCCAGATGGCAGAGATCAGCTCCCTTGGAAAAAATGGCTGCTCTGCAGGGTTGACTCTGTGTCCTTATACCCTGCTGAGGTTGCTTCCCTCCTGCTTGGGTCCCCACTGTGGAGAAAGACTGTAGTTTTCCTAGGTAGAGGCTGCAGGCATGTGGGGGAGATGGAAAGCTGAAGTCAGAGGGGCAGATAATGGTAGGTTGATGGTTGGCTGGGAGGGAGATAGGGTAGCCAACTCCAGGTTGGGAAATTCCTGGAGATTTGGGGGGTGAAACCTGGAGAGGATGGGGTTTGAGGAGCAGTGGGACCTCAGACAGGTACAATGCCATAGACTCCACCCTCCAAACCAGCCATTTCTTCCTGGGGAACAATTGTTGCCAATCTCCAGCTGAGGACTGGAGATGACTCAGAATTGCAACTGCTCTTCAGATGGCAGAGATCAGTTCCCCTGGAGAAAATGGTAAGCTCTGTGTCTTTATACCCTGCTGAGATGCCCCCCCCCCCAAGACAGCCAGTGTGATGTAGCAGTTAGCGCTTCAAAGCACAGTCTTCCAAACCCAGGTTCTTCCTGTGGAAACTGATTGGGTGATTTCAGACCACTCACAGACTTTCAGCCTAACCTACCTCACAGGGTCATTGTGCAAATCAAGAGGGGGAGTGGAGAATGATGTGAGCTGCTTTGGTCCCTGCTGTGGAGAAAGACTGTACTTTTCCTAGGTAAAGGCTACAGGGAGGGGGAAGAAATGGAAACCTGAAGTCAGAGGGTTGATGGTTGGCTGGGAAGGAGATAGGGTTGCCAACTCTAGGTTGGAAAATTCCTGGAGAATTGAGGGGTGGAGCCCTAAGGGTGGGGTTTGGGTGGGTCCTCAGATAGGTACAATGCCATAGACTCTACCATCCAAACCAGCCATTTCCTCATGGGGAACCATTGCTGCCAATCTTCAGAGGAGGGCTGGAGATCACTCAGAATTACAACTGCTCTTCAGATGGCAGAGATCAGTTCCCCTGGAGAAAATGGTAAGCTCTGTGTCATTATACCCTGCTGAGGTCACCACAGCAAATTGACACTGAGTGCCCAAGGCCAGGGCAACTGCCCAGAGCCTCTTTCTAGAGCCTGTTGTATTTATTTCCACAATGGGCCTTATTCCTAGTACTTATATAATTCCAAAGAGCAGGTCATCACCTTCTCTCACATCTTGTTGCCATTTCACTTTCCAATTATGTTCTTTTTGCTGTCTAGACAATATGTCTACCTGGATCATTTCCTTGTGACTCAAAAATGTCCCTTCCTGCTTCATCCATCTGATTGGAACAATATTTTCCTAGCTTTAGAGGCAGAGCTGGAATTATGTATAACTTAAATAAGCTACAGTTTAGAGCCTTAGTTTATGAGAACAATCACTGCGATATATAGGCTACTATACTTTATTTGGTAAAACTACATTTGAATTTCACAATTATCATTAACATAGAGAAATAACAATAACAACCCTTAATCTTATATCACTATTTTCATCCTTATATTATAAAATAATATAAAACAAGACGAGTAACTAGTTGTAGACCCATTTCATGTTATAACTTCAGAAGTTTTCATTCTTCATTAATTATCTTCCTCTTGTTGCTCTGTGGTTATCTTCCTATTGTAGCAATTCAGCTTTTACGTAAGAAGAAGAAGAAGAATAGATTGGATTTATATCCCGCCCTTCACTTGAAGTCTCAGAGCAGTTTACAAATGCCTTTCCCTTCCCCTCCCCACAACAGACACCCTGTGAGGTAGGCAGGGCAGAGAGAGCTCTTTCCCAAGCTGTCCCTGAGACAACAGCTGTGACAGAACTATGGCTTGCCAAAGGTCATCCAGCAGCTGCATGCGGAGGAGTGGGGAATCAAACCCGGTTCTCCCAGATTAGAGTCTGCGCACTTAACCACTACACTGCACTGGAGCAATCTAGTCCCTTTTGATAAGCAAGTACAAAACCTTCTGTTCTGTTGCTGGCAAAATGCTCTCCCAAAGTGCAAGCAGCTGAGCCTTCATGAAGGAAGTTTCTTAAAAAGTCAAATCTGGTTCTTCTACTGCAGAGCAACACAGCTACCCTCCTGAAACTACCTTCAGATTGTTATCCAAAATGGTGTGTTTACTGCAAATGGTGATGTCTAGAAACTGCTCTTTACCTGAAGATGTGTTGTTGCAGCATCAGTCTTTTTCACAAATTGTGTTTTAAGATGTTTGAAGTGAACTGTGTGAATGTCTGAATGTGACAATGGGTGTAAAATACAGGTACACTAGTCAGGCATTTGAGTTTGTGTCAGAGTCTCTAGTAATCAGCACTCAACAATGGTCCTTAAGCAGGTTCAGTTTACTGTAGTCAGTTTACTATATATTTTCTAAACACTTCTGTTTTAAGACTGAAGAGGGAAAGCGGGGAAGGGATTTTATACGGGGTTCAAACTGGTGTGTCAGATGGCTACAAGCCAATGAATGCCACGTTACCCTCCCATGGAAAATAACGGCTTTTACTTCCAAGGGGGAAACTCACAAGAGAAACCCGAGATCTTAAGTAAACAGGGACAAATGCCAGAGGAGAATCAAAAGTAACACTCCAGTATTAACAACCTTCTCCCCCACTTTTTTTCATAGCACTCACTCTCTCTACCCCTACCTTTTATTTATGACAGCCTAGCTGACAGTTTGGCTGTGGCTCCTAAATCATGGTTTCTTGCTGTGTATTATCTGAGAAATGACCCTCCTGCAAGACAAAATTAATTATTATCCAAGTGGCTAGGGTTGCCTCAGTGCTTAGTTCTTGTAGCCCTTTCTTACATGCCCAGGGAAATGCTGATTGTCACTTTGGGGTCAGGAAGCAATTTTTCTCCAGGCCAGTTTGGCCAGGGATCCTGGAGATTTTTTGTAATCTTCTGAGAATGGAACAGCAGTCACTGTGGGTGTGGAGGGGGAGGTATTTGTGGATTTCCTGCATTGTGCATTCTGAAATTCCTGCATTTCCTGCATTGACCCTGGAGATCCCTTCCAACTCTGTGATTCTATGATTGACTCTTGGGGTGGGTTTAGATATCTACAAGCAGGAGGACCCGCGATACTTGCGGGGAAGGGGGAAGAAGGAGCTCCACATCGAGGAGGAAGCACTCACAGGTAAGCCTTCTCTCCCCCCCCACGGGCACCATCGAGGCCTAAGCACCTCTAAGCCACCGGTCCATTGATTCCCCCCCCCCAGCACTTGTGGTGAGGCCTGAGTGGCTCTCAGCTGCCTGGCCACTGATTTCCTCCCACCCCCAGCACTGGCAGCAAGGCCCAAGTGGCTTTCAGCCCCCGGGCCACTGATTTCCCCCCCCCCGGCAGCGGCAGTGAGGTTTAGTACGTTTGGGACTGTACCATTAGTGGAGGAAAATCAGGACTGGCTCCTTGTTTTGGGAAACAGATGCCTTGGGGAAGAAAGAAATGGGTCCCAGAATACACTTTGTTGGGTACTGTGGTGCACGCCATATTCAGGATCACTGGTGTAAATTCATTCCACCAGTATAATATGATTGCTCCAGTTTAAGACTGCTACTTTAAAAAATATCCATATTAGCTATTATTTTACCTTCTAATTTTATTGCTGCCCTGTCCAGCCTGATCTTGTCATAGCTCAGAAGCAAAGCTGGTGTCAGGCCAATGGTTGCCAAGTCCAGGTTAGAAAATCTCTGGAGATTTTCGCAGGGATTGGGGAGGGGAGGGGAGGGGACCTCAGTGGAGTATAATGCCATTGTGTCCATTCTCAAAAACAATCATTTTCTTCTGGGGAACTGACCTCTTGTCATCTGGATATTGTTTGTTTTTCCAGAAGATCTCCATGCCCACCCAAAGGCTGGCAACCCCACCACAGAAACAGTCAGTGGCAAACCGTCTCTGTTCATTGAGCCCCACAGGGTCAGTGCAAGTCAGCTGTGCCTTCATGCACAATTTCTATTCTGCTCCTCCCAATGGAACAGAAACCCAGAAAAGGGCACCAAGTCAGAGAAAAGGGGGGGGGGAGACTGCACTCACACACATGCGCATGAAAGCTCCCTGCCTCTGGCGCTTGCTTAACATTCCCTGTTCTGTGCACTGTCTGTAGCCAAGGAATGGAAAGGGGGGGGGGAGAAAAGGGGGGGGCGCTTTATCAGCAAGCAAAATAAAAAAATAACCAAATGGCTGGCTGGGAGGGGGAGTGGCCCCTGCTAGAGGGCAGGGCCTGCAGAACAGGTGTGGGGGAGAATGGGGTCATTTCAGTGAGCTGCAACAGCGATGGCGCAGGCGGCCCGGCCAGGATGAGCTTGGCATTGTCTTGCAGCAGCACTTGCAGCTGCGACAGCAAGCCCGCCGCTTCCCCCCTCTTGCGCAGCTGCTGAAGCCTGCCGTGCAGCCCCATCTGCCGCTTCGCTCTCGTCTCAGCCTCCTTCTCCACCGCCGCCTTCTCCTCCTTTTTGTCCCTGTGTGACTGCCTGGCTGTGGCTCCTCGGCTCCCATGGTAGCGGCAGCGGCAGCGGTGGGCAACAAAAGCATTCGTGGCATGTCGTGGCTCTTCTGGGCCAGCGACCTGCTCCTCAGCGTTCTCATGTGGGGGGTGAACCACTTGGTAAGAGCCACTTCCTCAGGCCCACTAATCTCTCCCTTCCCCTCCCCAACAGAGGCGGCAAGGCCCGCCGCCCGTGAGCCCCCTCCAACGGCCAAAGCATTCTCTGCGCGTGCGCAGGGAACACTTTTACTTTGGTGGGGATTTAAATATCCCCCCAAAAGTTTTCTAACTTTTTTGATTTTTCTGCAAACGGGGGGATCACCCCCCATCTGCAGAACCCCCTCCCCACCCCCCAATTCCCCCCACGCGGATTGTATCCGCGTGCGGGGGGGCACTTGGGAATTAGATATATAGATAATACATATGAATAGGTACAATTTCTAGTTGCACTTGGAATATAATAATCATTTATAAAGCACTATGACAGAATCTGAATGGCTCATGGGACAGACCACCACTACAACTGAGAATGCCCTCTTTGTCATCATACAATGCATTGGTCTCACTCATCCCTCTTCAGCTTGAGGCTATTTGAGAAATACAGTGTAAAGATTCTAGCCCATGTAGGATTTTCTGTAATGATGCACACGTTTTATCCCTACCAGTTTCATTCAGAAGTCCACTAACATCATCATTTGCTGTTTGCCCTTCAAATTAACAGGGCTCAGCTGGTCTTTTTAAGCTGTCAGTAACAAAATGCACACAACGGTATAACTCAGAGCTGAGCTTTTAAAGCATTACGAGCTCTGCAAACTGGGTTAACAAAACAGATTGTCAGTTTCCTTTACAGTAATTTTGCAGCCTGTGAAAATGATTCATTTTTGTGTTTCTGTTCATTACATAATTAAGCAATATGTATAAAATCACACAGATGCAGTTGGGTACCAAATCTCAATGTTTTGAAACATTAACAGCACGCAAAGCATAATTACATACATACTACATTCCTAAGCTAGATAATTCAGCTTCTCAACATGAATGGCACAGTCCTGTGCGTGCTCTAGTGCAGCTGCCAGTAATTTCAAGGGGGCATGTGCAAGAGAACTTCCCAACGTGCCCAGCCTTCAGAGGAGGGGGGGGCACAGGAGAAAGGGCTTGTTCTGCAGTGTCACCGAGGTTTTGTAATGCCTTTCCCCACGAGGCTCACCTGTTCCGTGTTGCTTTCTCTTAGGTGCCAGGCCAAAATGTTTTCATTCTTCCAGGGTTTTAATTAAGGGGTGGGTTTTGTAAATGCAATTTTAGTCTGGAAACTTTTATTTTAGATTGTAAGTGGTCTGTTTGCATGGTCCATGTTTTTATGCTGGGCTGGGTTTTTTAATGCTGGATTTTACTTAATATCTTTTATGTTTTGGTTTTATTATTTTATTCTGTAAGCCATCTCAGGTAGGTTTCTGGAGAAGTGGCATGAAAATCTTCTAAAGAAATAAAGCATCATCATCACTAGCAATTCACATGACTAGAACATTGGGTCATCATAACAGAATACAAAACAGTTCAGAAAAAAAACCCACCCTCTGTTAAAGAAAAAGTAGCAAAAGATGCCACAGCCCTCACTTCACTGGGCAGTCCATTCCATGAGAATGGAGCCAACGCAAAAAAAAGGCCCTCATTCAAGCTCTTGTCATCCTCGTGTACAGAATCCACCTTCAAGCACGATAAGGGATGATACATATGTCTTTCTGTTTCTGATTTCATTTACAAATGCAAGTATTTTTTGGATTGTGATTCTGTCTACTTACTCATTTCAAGAATGATTAGATTGATTTTAAATTGGGTGGTGGTGGAAATACACCCATTTCACAGTCTTAGGCCGAGGACAGACTGGCAATGTAAAGCGGGACAGCCCCACGTCGGAAGTGGAGGAAGGGAGCCTGTTCAGACATGCGCATCTGTCCATCGGCTCCGTTTCGCACTTACCCGTCTCCCAGTCGCTTTTTATCCGCTTTAACAGGACACCGGGAGAAACCGGTGTTCAGGGGCTGTCCTCCGCATGCCTCCCGCTTCCAAACAGTGTGAACCGGAAGAAGCGGGAGGCATCCGGAGGTGGCAGTGTGAACGCGCCGGCACTAAGTTATGCGCATATGCTCCGCGGCAGTCTGAACACTCCATATCGGCACCACTGCGCATTGCTCTGGCCAGTATGAATTGCCAGCTCCGTGGAGTTTTTCCCCCGCACCAGTTCCCTCCACTTTGCCCCCGCTTTACATTGCCAGTTTGTCCTCGGCCTTGGTTCTAGATTGTGTTAGACCTCACAAGGTTTGTGCTTCAAGAAAAACTCAGGCCTCTGTGTAGCCAGCTTTTAAATAACCTGATGATGCATTTTTGCACTGTCTTCTTAGTATGTGTTCCTATGCAAAGGTCCTGGAAAGAGGACACTAGAGCTAAGGAGCCCACATGTCCAGGATGTGACCAGATTACAGAATTGTTTGGATCATTTCCAATCTTGTTTTAGGCTTGGTTATGGGACTGAAACAGCCTTGGTAGCCCTGGTGGATGACTTGTACTGGGAGATGGATAGAGGGAGTGTGACTCTGTTGATTCTCCTGTACTTTTGTGGCTTTTGATACCATTGATCATGGTATCTATATGGACTGCCTTTCTGGGTTGGGATAGGGAAGCACCATTCTGTGGTGTTTCCAGTCCTACCTGGAGGGTAAGCAGGGGCGTAGACTTTTTAAATCCCTGGGGGGGCGGGGGCTCTCTTGTGTGCGCGCGCGAAGCGCGCACGCACGGGACCATGTCCCCGCCGCTTCCCCCCGGGAGGCAGACTCAAGGGGCGCAGTCTCCTTGGGGCGCAGTCTCGGCGGCAGCAGCCAGCTGGCCGGCTGACTGCCCCCCACACGAGCGGGACCATGTCCCCGCCTCCTCTCTCCCCCCCCCCGCCCCAGGGAGGCAGGAGGGCAGGCCGGGGGTGGGGGAGAAGGAGAGGCGGTGAGGGCTGACTGGCCACTGGCAGGTGCTCCCGCGGGTGCTGCATTTTGCCGGGGGGGCTGAGCCCCCCCCGGGAAATTTCGGGGGAGGCTCGAGCCCTCGAGCCCCCCCCCCGTAGTTGACGCCCATGAGGGTAGGTCTCAGAAGGTGGTACTGGGGGACTGCTGCTCAGGCTCTTGGCCTCTGGCATCCCTCAAGGCTCCATCTTATCCCCAAGCTCTATAACATCTACATGAGGTCATCTGGAGATTTGGGCTGAGTTGTCACCAATATGTGGTGACACTCAGCTCTATATTGCACTTCTGGCTGATCCCAGGGAGGCTGCAGAAGCCTGAAACTGGTGCCTAGGGGCAGTTTTGGAGTGGATGCGGGCTAATAAACATAAGCTTAATCCTGACAAGTTGGAAATGCTTATGGTGAGCAGAATGTCTGACCTGGGAATACATGCCCTAGCTACATCTAGATAAGATTACTACAATGTACTCCAATTACTACAATGTGTGGGGCTTTCCTTAGGGATACCAGCCTCAAGGTGGGACCTGGGGATCCCCCAGAATTACAGCTCATCTCCAGACTACAGAGATCAGTCCCCCTGGATAAAATGGATATTTTGGAGGGTGGACTCTATGGCATTGTACCCTGCTGAGATCCATGTCCATCTCAGGTTCCATCCCCAAATCTCCGGGAGTTAAGTACATAAGAGAAGCCAATGTTGGATCAGGCTAGTGGCCCATCCAGTCCAACACTCTGTCACACAGTGGCCAAAACACCCGGTGCCCTCAGAAGGTCCAGCAGTGGGGGCAGGACACTAGAAGCCCTCCCGTTGTTGCCCCCCCAGCACCAAGAATACAGTGCATCACTTGCCCCAGACTGAGAGCTCCTATCTATACTTTGTGGCTAATAGCCACTGATGGACCTCTGCTCCATATGTTTATCCAGTTCCCTCTTGAAGCTGTCCATGCTTGTAGTCACCACTACCTCCTGTGGCAGTGAATTCCATGTGTTAATCACTCTTTGGGTGAAGAAGTACTTCCTTTTATCTGTTCTAACCCGACTGCTCAGCAATTTCATGGAGTGCCCACATGTTCTTGTATTGTGAGAAAGGGAGAAAAGGACTTCTTTCTCTACCTGCTCTATCCCATGCATAATCCTATAAACCTCAGTAATGTCACCCCTCAGCCATTGTTTCTCCAAGCTAAAGAGCCCCAAGCGCTTCAACCTTTCTTCATAGGGAAAGTGTTCCAACCCTTTTATCATTCTAGTTGCCCCTTTTTTTTGGCACCTTTTCCAATGCTATAGTATCTTTTTTGAGGTGCGGCAACCAGAACTGTACACAGTACTCCAAATGAGGTCTCACCATCAATTTATAGAGGGGCATTATGATACTGGCTGATTTGTTTTCAATTCCTTTCCTAATAACTCCCAGCATAGCGTTGGCCTTTTTCATTACAGTTGCACACTGTCTCAACATTTTCATTGAGTTATCTACTACGACTCCAAGATCTTCGACGTGGTCTCTGTGCTTCACACTGATGGGTTTCTGTGCCTGTGCAGGAATCCTTCGGTATTGTAGAAAGTGCTAATGGATTTCCACACCCAGCACCTCCGGGCATGCGTGGAGCCCCACCGCGCATGCCCAGAGGAGCGGGCGCGGACATCCCGCCAGTTCTCTTCTGACTGCCGCACTGCTAACAGCTTCTGCAATTAGCTGAGTCCTTTGAGGAAAGCTCTCCTTTGCTTCGCTTTCTTTGTCTCCTCACTCTTTCTCCTTAACTTTCAACACTTCCTTTCTATATTCTTCTGAAAAAAAATTCTTTCTCCTTGGGTGGTGGGGTTTTTCCGTTTCTGCCTTCCCCATTTTTCATCTCTTTCCCCCCCTACTTTATGGCTACAAAGTGGGGCTGCTTCAAACGTTGCTCGGCTTGCGGCAGCAAATTAGCAGCTCCTGATGGCCACTTCTTGTGCATTTTCTGCCTCGGAGAAAGTCACCGGCCAGATTCCTGCCCTCATTGTGCCAAGTTTAGCAACCAAACTCGGAAAAATAGGGCAGCCCGCCTGAAGGTCGCTTTAATGGAGTCGGCATTGCTTCCCGTATCGACCTTGACTGTGATGACCTCCTTCCCATCGACATCGATGGTATCAATAGCCAACTTCATGGCCCTGTCGACATCGAGGCTGTCATCCGATATAACTCAATTAGTATCAAAACACCAGGCTCCGACGCAGTCTACGGCTTTGACGCCAATCAAAAAGAAGAAGAAGGATAAGTCGGAAGAACACCACAAGGCTCTATCCGCAGCCACTGGCAAGCCTTCGAGTAAGGCCCCTACTTCAGTTTCCAAACCAGTAGCACCCCCATTAGATGCTACCTCAGTACTGATAACTTCCTTGATCGTGCCTCCACCACCTACTGAAGTGACCACTATCACTCTTCTGGATTCTCCCAGCTGGCAACTGCACAAGGCACTACCGGACCACATTCTGGAGGCACACGAGTTCCTCGAGACCTACCAAGAACAGCTCTATGCTCCGTCACCACGACACGCAAGCTCTTGTTCTCGTCCTGATTGCCATCTGAGGGATCCCTCTCCTATGTTGATCCTCCTTGTCCAAACAGGGATGATAGGCATGACTATCAGCCTCCGACACCCTGATACCGCTCCCTGAGACATAGGTCTCCTCAGTATGGATCACCTAGACACCGATCCCCCATTTCGACATGCTGGGGATATGCTCCTCCGATGGCACCATGGGATCAGCACCGTCCTCCCTATCAGTACGGAAGCTACCCACCATCAACATCGATGCCCTGGATCCCCCCGGTCACCCACTCCGACTGGGATAGATATTCCCATCGGGCTCGATCTCAATTGCCAGCAGGATCACATCCACTGCTCTCTGCAGCACAGTCTAGACCCCCTATCCAGACTACGAACCAGCAATGTCCTACTCCTCTGCCACCGGCACTGAGTGCCACTAAACCACCAACGGCCACGGCATCAAAACACTTCATGCAGGACCTGCGATCAACACAGATGACCCTCATCCATGTGACCCCACCCCCGGCTCAGTCGATTCAAACGGAAGCAGCAGCTGTCTCTTCCTCATCCGAACGGGATTCCAATGGCGATCAGTCCAACCATAGTTCCCCTGTCGACCTTTCCCCAAACCTGACGTGGCGAAAAATTTACCAATCTCCCCAATCAGAGGATCTCACCTCTTATGGAGACCTGATTAAACGAATGGCCCTTTCCCTTGGTCTCCCTATTGTACAACCAAAGCCTGATATAACTGATCCGGTGTTCAACATCGTAAAATGGACACCTCCACTTCCATTGTGCTGCCGATGTCCGCGGTCCTCCTCCAAGCCGCCAAATCGGTATGGGAAAAACCCTCATCGACACTGGTCTCTACCAGATGCCTGGATCATATGTACAGGGTCCAGGAGACTGATGCTGGGTTCCTGACAAACCATCCTCGCCCCAACTCGATGGTCGTCACCTCGGCTTCCAGATCCAGGAGGACACACTCTACCCCTGCAGATAAGGAAGGGTGCAAGCTTGACGCTTTCGGACGCCGTTTCTACTCCAATGGAGCTCTGAGACTGAAAGTCACCAATTACTCCACCTGCATGGGAAGATATCACTATACTCTGTGGGAACAGCTTTTGGAAGCCATCAGTTTGCTCCCTGAGGACCAAAGACTGGCTGCCAGAAGGATACAAAAGGAAGGCCTCACCCTTGCTAAACAGCAGGTGAACACCTCCAAACATGCTTTAGACACCTTCTCTAAAGCCATGATGTCCGCCATAGCCCTGAGGTGTCACTCCTGGTTACGCTCTACCAACTTGCAACACGACACCAGATCCTTGGTCAAAGACCTCCTTTTGATGGAGTTTGCCTGTTCCATGCCACCACTGATTCCATCCTCCAGGACCTTGATAAAAGCATCAAGGCCTCCCACACACTAGGGGTGTCTTCTGGTCCTCGGCAATCCAGACCATGAAGTTGGTCTAGACCCTGGTCCCGGAGATCACCAAACTGGAGCTCCCTAGACAAATCCTGGTGTCCACATACTTCCCCAGGTGTGCAAAAGCAATCATATGTTCTGAGACAGAAATTCTCACCAGCCCAACAGCCTGGCTGCTCCAAACAATCCTGGCAGGCCAAGCAGGGCCTTTGACTTTATCCGTCCTGGCTCCCCTCACACTCGTCTTGCCCCCTTCCTTCCTATGTGGAACAAGGTAACGTCAGATTCTTGGGTCCTCACCATTATTTCCAGGGGATACCTTGTCAAATTCCTCCAACCCCCACCAACCCCTACCTTTGTCACCACCGTCCCTTCAGATGTCCTCCTTTGAGAAGTCAAGGCTCTCCTCGACAAGGGTGCCATAGAACCCGTCCCCACTCACCACCAATGCAAGGGTTTCTACTCAAGATACTTCACAGTACCCAAAAGGGACGGCGGCACCAGACCCATCTTGGACCTCCGAGGCCTCAACCTATTCATCCAATACCACCGGTTCCAAATGGTGACATTACGCTCCATTCTTCCCCTGCTACGCAGATGAGCATGGATGGCCACCCTCGATCTGCAGGATGCCTACTTCCATATCAACATATTCCCCCCCCCCACCGGAAGTACCTCCGTTTTGCCGTTGGATATCAATATTTTCAATACAAAGCCCTACCGTTTGCCCTCTCCACAGCTCCCCGCATCTTTACGAAGACAATGGTCATCATTGCAGCCTTCCTCCACCTGCAAGGGATTACTATTTTCCCATACATAGATAACTGGCTCATAGTATCAACTTCCCCCCATGGCTTGCTGGCCAATATATCCGTCACACGAACTGTCCTGGAGGATCTGGGCCTAATGATCAACGAGGACAAATCTCATCTCGTCCCCACTCAGAGAGTACAGTTCATTGGGGGCGGAACTGACTCCATATCCCTACGGACATACCTTCCAGAAGACAGGGTGTCACCAATAGTCACTAACCACCGACGCGTCTACATGGGGATGGGGGGCACATCTGAATGGCCACAGCATGGGCGCTCACTGGGAACAGGATCTGAGGTCCCACCACATCAATTACCTCAAACTCCTGGCAATCTTCTTCGTGCTTCCGACCTTTCTACCCATAGTAAAAGGCCACTGCATGGCTATCCTTACAGACAATACCACTGCAGTCTGTTATGTCAACCGCCAGGGCGGGACAATTTCCCGCAGCCTTTGCCAGCTTGCAATCTGACTTTGGAACGGGAGCATGTCCAACGACATTTTCCTGAGGGCCACACACATTCCCGGCTCCCTCAAAAGCCACAGTGTGCGGGGGACACACTGGACATCACAAATGGGAACTGAATCCAAATTACCTCCACCAGGTATTCCTTTTTTGGGGAACCCCAGACATAGATGTCTTCGCCATTCGCCAGAACACGAAGTGCACAGCATTCTGCACACAGGGTGGAATCGACCCCCTCTCCCTGGGAGATGGCCTACTCTACCCATGGAATCACAATTTCATCTATGCCTTTCCACCTTTACCACTACTCACATGAGTGGTACACAAGATAGTGCATGAGACGGCGGAATGCATACTGATCACTCCTTGGTGGCCCAGACAAACCTGGTTTCCAGTCCTCCTCTCGTTGGCCCACGGGAAATTCCATCAATTTCCTCCACTACCAGATCTCCTGATACTCTCCAACTCTCCCATCCTCCACCACAACATTCCCCATCTCAAGCTCACGGCGTGGAGACTCTCCCCTCCATATTCTCGGATAGAGTGAATAATGTCCTGCTTAACTCCCGCAAGGCATCCACTCGTCAGTCATCCAGAGCAATACCAATCATTAAGAGAACCTGCTTCCAATTATTGAAAAGACCTCCCAGAAACCCTCCAGCATCTAGTATGCCTGTCCAATTTTGAACTGGAACATGTGCTAGGTTCCTCATTCTGTCGATGATCTGCTCTATTGTCTTTCCATTGTTATCGATCTGGAGACAACAGTTGGTGAGGTTGAACTTTCCACAGACCCCTCCTTCTGCTGCAAGAAGGAAATCAAGAGCCAGGCAATTTTGATAGACTGCTGTGTGCAGCTGCCTGTTGGTAGAAGTGAGAAGGTTTAGGGCTAATGAAGTTTCATTAGTTAAAATCTCTAAAACAGCTTGCAAACGAATAATGCAATTTAACATATAGATTGGGGTTCTATAACCATAGGTACCATCAGAGCCAATTTGGTGTAGTGGTTAAGTGCACGGACTCTAATCTGGGAGAACCAGGTTTGATTCCCCACTCCTCCACTTGCACCTGGCTGGATGACCTTGGGCAAGCCATAGCTCTGTACCAGCTGTTCTCTCAAGAACAATTGTCTCAGAGCTCTCTCAGCCCCACCCACCTCACAGGGTGTCTGTTGTGGGGAGGGGAAGGGAAAGGAGTTTGTAAGCCGCTCTGAGACTACAAGTGAAGGGCGGGGTATAAATCCAATCTCTTCTTCTTCTTTTTCAGCTGCCCAGGTGGCGGGCCCATAGACTTGTATTATCCACTCAGGAGGCCACTCATTGCCTTGCCAGGCATTAATGCACGTTGCCCTCTCTGACCGTCTGAGGGTATCATATACAGGGACACCCAATCGCTCACCTGTAGAAATGGGGAGTAAGAAAAAGCTGGGCTGGATTGTACCAAGTACACATGCACCTCCCCAGTTGGGGGGTAGAACTGCATATGCAACAGTTCCACAGCTCCAGTATAGATTGTCTGGGGCTCTCCAGGGAAGAAAGGTAATACAAGGGTAATGGTAATAAGCATCAAGCTGTGTTCCAGTGTAAACCTTTGGTACAGAAGTAAAAGGAACATTAGTAGCAGCAAAATTCATATATTGGAGAGGCTTAGATTGATTACATACCCAAGCAGATTCACATTCCAGGACACCTATGGAATAATTGAAATGGGAACCCTGTCGAAGAATACATAGGTTACCAATTAAAGAATGCTGTAAGATCCATCTTGTAGGGCGATCTTTGTTTTTCTAAATTAGATTAGCAGATGTGAGATTCATTAAGTCTAGCTCTCTTGCTTCCCATGGCCACTGCTCACCCACATTAGTTCCCCCACATACACAACAGTTCTTTATCTGAAGTTCTGCTGCAATGCGTTCTGCAAGCACCAATAAAAGCATCAATAAACAAGTTCTTTGTGACTGGGGGTATTTCTATCTGTTTTCCCATTTTCATCCAAAATGTTGTGTTCACTCGCTGTTCTTCATTGTGAGGGGGTGAGCCCATGATTTCTACTACTATTTGGCCAAAGGGATCTGCCCCTCTCCCGTCCACCCCAATACCATCCACTGTCTGTTGGCTAGTGCTGGAAGTTGGGGAGGGTGATATTATACACAGCGGGGTACAAAATCCTTCTATACAAGGGCTAGAAACTTGTTCCAAAGATAAATGAAGACCATCAGGACCTTCTACAGTCTTTTTTTTTTTTGTAAGAAAGTTTTTATTTTTCAAAACATTAAAATTAATACATTTGTTTTATACAAATCCTTTTTTCCATATTATATAACATTTTGTTCTATTTGTATAGTCTTGCTTTTATCTTGTATTGGTGGTTTCCCACCACATCTGAAGCATAACACATTTTCCACTTTATCCAAAATAGTAATATTTATCTCTATGTTTACATTTCTGGTAACGGTTATATATCTTTAAAATACTTATATACCAATTCTTATTTTCTATATTCTTATATAATTCTAAAAAACAAGTTCATTATCTAATTATCCTTAGTACATTCATATACTCAATTTCTATTCCTTTATGCTATTATAACCATGTATAAATGTAGTTTTTCATGTCCCAATATTTTTCAACATATTCTTTCAAATCCTCCCAATCTTCTAAAAAAGTCTCTGAGTACAGATTATTCAACTTTCTAGTCCATTTATCCATTTCAGCCATATATAACAATTTTTTCAACCATTCCCACACTTCTGGTATTTTTTCATTTTTCCAATTTTGTGCATACACCATTCTTGCTGTTGTAATCATATACCATATTATTGTCCTTTTCTTTACATTTATCTCTTCTAGTTTAAGTCCAAGCAGTAACATTTCAGGCAACTTCTTAAATGTACATTTCAAAAAATTTTCCATTTCTGCATGTATTATAGACCAATAAGTCTTCGCTTTATCACAAGTCCACCACATATGATAGAAAGAACCTTCTTTCTTTTTACATTTCCAACATTTGTTAGACATATTTTGATTAATATTTGCAATTTTTTTGGTGTCATATACCATCTGTACATCATTTTAAAACAGTTCTCTTTTAGATTATAACATGTAGAAATACTCATTGCATTTTTCCATAAAAATTCCCAAGATTCCATTTCAATGTCTTTGTTTAGGTTTATCGCCCATTTTATCATTTGTTCCTTTACCATTTCATCAGCATTAAACCATTTTAACAATACTTTATACATTTTAGAAATCATTTTTTCCCCATCTTCCTCCCAAATTTGTTCTATTTCATTGCTTTTTTCTCTAAAACCAGATTTTTTTATCACTTCTGTACATATCATATATTTGTCTGTACCTTAACCAGCCATAATCAAAGTCCATCTGCTGCTGCTCCTTCAATTTAAAGTCTTTACCATGTCTTGTTAACAGGTCTCTATATTTCAACCAGTCTTGTCCTTTGTAGTGAGATGATGGATTTAAAACTTCTGCAGGTACAATCCACATAGGTATTTCTTCTGGAAAAAAGTTTTTATATCTTGTCCACGTATCGATTAATGTTCTTCTCAAATAATGATGCTTAAACATATTGTCCATTTTTGTTTTACCATAATACAGGTATGCGTCCCACCCAAACCTACAGTCATGACCTTCCAGGGACAATAACTTTCTGTCTTGTAACATAGTCCATGTCCCTATCCAAGTCAAACATACTGCATCATGATATAGCTTTAAGTTTGGTAACTGAAACCCACCTCTCTCTTTAGCATCACACATTATTTTCATCTTAATTCTTGGTTTTTTCCCTCCCCACACAAACTTAGTCAATTCCTTCTGCCAGCATTTGAATGTTTTTACATCTTTCACCATTGGAATAGTTTGAAACAGAAACATTATTCTTGGTAACACATTCATTTTAACCACTGCAATTCTACCCAGCAGTGACAAATTTAATACATTCCACCTTTTAATATCTTGCATAACTTGCTGCCATAATTTCTCATAATTATTCTTATACAAATCAATGTTTTTCATTGTTAGGTTTACATCTAGATATTTTGTCTTTTTCACCACTTCACATTCTATAAGATTTTGTAATTCAATTTGCTTATTATTTGGCATATTTTTACACATCACTTTCGATTTGTTCTTATTTACATAAAACCCAGCCAAATCACCAAACTCTCTTACTTTCTGCAACAAATATGGTAGTGTAGTCATAGGGTCTTCAGCTATAAACATCACGTCGTCTGCAAAGGCTCTATATTTAAAAGAGAAACCTTTTATTGTTAAGCCTTTAATTTCTTTATCTTCTTTCAAATTTAGTAACAAGACTTCCAAAATCCAAATAAATAGCAACGGCGAGAGTGGGCATCCTTGTCATGTTCCTTTTTCCACTTTAAAGTAATCCATTTTTTCAGTATTAATTATTAAAGAGGATTTCTGTTCTCTATATATTGACTTAATAAGATTAAGCATATAGTCTCCAATTTCAAGATGTTCCAACACTTCAAACATAAAATCCCAATTTAAATTGTCAAACGCTTTTTCCGCGTCTAAAAAAAGAAAGCCCACTTCCTTCTCCGGATGTTTATCATAGTACTCTATAGCATCCACTACTACTCTTATATTGTCTCTTATTTGGCGATTAGGTAAAAATCCTGCTTGTTCTGTCTGTATAGTCTCTTTAAGATGTTCCTTAAGCCTATCAGCTATAATCTTGGCAAAAATCTTATAGTCATTGTTTAACAAAGAAATTGGTCTATAATTTTTAACATTGGTTAAATCTTGACCTTCTTTCGGAATGAGTGAAATGGTTGCTTCTTTCCAAGTCTCCGGGACCTCACCTGTCACTCCTATGTCATTCATTAATAGCAATAACACTGGTGAGATCGAATCCTGTAGTGATTTATAAAACTTAGCTGTAAATCCATCTGATCCAGGTGCTTTCCCTAATTTTGAATCATTTATTGCATTTTTAATCTCTTGTAGTGACATTGGGCAGTTAAGTAGTTCTTTGATTTTCTCCGTTGGTTTTGGTTATTTTAATGACTGTAGGTATTCTTTAATCCTTCTTCTGTCTTTATTTTCCTTCTTAAAAAGCTTTGCATAATATTTAAAAAATTCTCTTTTTATTCCCTTATTGTCTATTATCTCAATATTGTCCCGTATCACTTTAGTAATAAATTTATTTTCACGTTTTTTCTTTAATTGCCATGCTAAGTACTTCCCAGGTTTATTTGCACCTTCAAATGCTTTTTGTTGCAATTTTTTCAGGTTCCAGTAAGTCTCTTGATTCAAAATAACTTTTGCTTGGTCTTGTAACATCCAAATTTCCTTTTGCAGTTTCTTTTTTCCTGGTCTGTTCTTCAGTTCCTTTTCTTTTATTTTAATGGCTTGTACAATGTTTTCATATTGTTCTCTTTTCTTTTTATTGTCTTTAGCGTTCAATGATATCAATAATCCTCTCATAACTGCTTTGTACGCATCCCACACCTTTTTATTTGCCCAGAAGTCCATAGACAAGGATTGTGGTCTGAGATTATTCTAGGTAGAATTTCAACTTTTTTTGTCTTAAATGTTAGATTAATAGACATCCAGATCATATCAATTCTTGAATGTGAATCATGTCTGTTAGAGTAAAAAGTATAGTCTTTCCCTTGTGGGTTAACCTTCCTCCAAATATCCTCCAGCTTTTCCTGTTTTATCAGTTCCAAAAATTTTTTTGGAAGTTTCCCTAGTGTGTCGTCTTTTCTCTTTGAGCGCCTATCTATTTTATTATTCACAGTCCCATTAAAGTCTCCCAACATTATGGTTTGTTCATAGTTTACACTGTCCAGTTCCATTTGTAGTTCTTTAAGAAAGATTTCTTTAGCTCTGTTGGGGGCGTAAATATTTACAATCAAAGTCTTCTGTCCGTGTAACAGAATTTCAATAGCTAAGTATCTTCCTTCTTTATCTTTAAATATTAGTTTAGGTTCCAAGTCTTTTTTGGCATATGTTACCACTCCATTCTTTTTATTACTTGCCAATGAAAAAAATTCTTCTCCCAACTTTTTTCTTATTAAATATTTGTAGTCTTGTTTCTTAAGATGGGCCTCTTGTATACAAACTATACTACATTTTTGTTTCTCCAGCCAGTGTCCTACCATTCTACGTTTTTGGGGTGAATTAAGTCCATTTACATTCCATGAGAGTACTTTGTAATCCGTCTTGTTGTAGTCTTAAATATCACCAAATTCTTCCTTGTTCTCACCAACAAAGGCGTACATTTCTGCTGAATTTTTAATCACCATTCTGTTGTTACCATAATAAAAACTCAGTCCTTGTGGTATTTCCCAACGAAATCTTATTTTTTTCTCTTTCAGTTTGTCTGTCAGACGCTTGAATTTTTTCCTGTCTTGCAAAATTGCTCTGGGCAATTCTTTCATTACGATAACTTTTTTCCCACCTATTTCAAAAGAGTCTGTAAAACATTTCTTGTAGATTTGTTCTTTTGTTCTCTTCATTGTAAATTGAACTACCACGTCCCTTGGTATATTTTTGTCTCTCGCGTATGTAGAATTGACTCTGTAAACAAGATCCATATGTTCTTTAACAACTTCCTCTTCCTCTTGTAAAAAATCTGCTAATGCTTCTTGCATTCTTGTAAAAATGTCTTCACCTAATTTTTCCTCTATACTGCTAAATCTCAGATGGTTTTGCATGTCTCTATAGTGCATCATCTTTTCCATTCTGTCATTTTCCTTCATTGTTTTTTGAGTATTTTCTTCCAGTTCTTTTACTTTAATTTCTATGTCTTGTGTTCTAGTGGTTAACTTTTGTAATTCAGCTTTTAAATCTATAAAATTTTTGTCTGCTTGTGCAGCTATACCATTCATTTTAACATTTACCTCTCCTATAGCGTCTAACATTTTTTTCCCCATTGCTTCCATAACAGCTAGTAATTCTTTTTCTTTTTTTGCTGCCATTGTAGGAGAGGACCATGTAGCTGCTCTCGATCTTAGCCCGCGATCCATCTTGTCTCTTTAAAAAAGATCGATTTTATTTTATTTTCCAAATCAAACACCGTTTAGTGTAATCACACAAGCTAGTCTTGCCAGGTCAAATTTCGTTGGTTTCAGCCTTCTAAGTTATATAGTTTATGAGATATTACTGTTTAAAAATTTTATAAATCCAAAATGGCAGGCGCAACTTCTCTATGGTTTGTGTCAAAGATTATAGTCTTTTTACCTTGCTTCTGGCTTGCCGTAGTTTCCTTTTGTCCCTTCCTCTTGCTTACTTGTCTGCTCTCCGCACGTCACTTCCTGTTGTAGTCCTTTTGGTCCAGCAGTTTTTACAGTCCCCTTTGCTCTCTTCCGGTTCTTCTCCGCTTCCCTTCTTGTCTGCTCCTCAAGCCGTCACTTCCTGTCTCAGTCCTCACAGCTTGGTCTCGCGATGCTTGGTTCCCTCCTCCCCTCTTTGTCTCGCAATGCTTGGCTCCCCCTCCCGACTCTTCTTAACCGCAGGAATGTTAAACAACTTGTTTTTTTGGCTTTTTAAGTTCAAATTCAACTTTTTAACGTTTCAAAACTGCACTCATCCAATCTGCAACAGTCTATTGCTTCACCAGATCTGCTTTTCGTCTTTCAAAACACGGTAATGGTAAGGCAAAAAGTTTTTTTCCGTTACCTTATGTTGTTACTTCTCTTCAGATGTGGTCCCAACGTTTAAACTTTGTCTTCTTTGTTAAGGAATCAGGGGAATTGGAGATTTTATGCTGATTAATCAGCCCAGCTCGGCTACTTAGAGATACTTGCAAAAATCTTCTTCGGCTGCAGTGCTCAAGGTGTTGTAAAAGTCTCCTCCGAGGCTTTTCCTTCACCGAGCTTGCTCAAACCTGGATTATATTGCTTGCTGGTCCTCACACTACCTGTGTGAGGTTGCGTCAGGTGGATTTATCCACCCAAGCTGTCAAGAAGAGCCGCTGTCCGCCCTGCGCATTTGCAAAGCGTGTCAGACCTCCATTCCTCCGACCGGAAACCCGTGATCTCTACAGTCTTACCATAAGAAGCATAATAAAGCTGTTGTGTACTAGTCACGTAATGGCGACTGCCATGCGGTCAGAGCACATGGCCCGATTCTACCTGAGCTTCAGCCAGGTAGAACAATAGACAGTCGGATCCAAAACGACCACCAATAGCCAGCCTAGGTCTCCCGCGGGGGACCTATGAACTACAACTTAAGACTTAAGGCCCTATCAGGACTATGCGCATATGCTAAGCCCCTATCAGGTATTTTGGGTGCGGCCAGAGGTGTGGCTCCAGCCAGCATATAATGAGGGCCCTGGAGCCTTGGCAGCATGCTCGATCTGACCATCTCCTGAACATGCTGATTCACTTAATAAAGTCTTTGCTATGATCATCATACAACTCGCCTTCCGACTCCAGTACTTTCCAAAAACCTTAGTGAAGTATATAAGTACTTTTTTTCTTGTGTGTAGATTGTTTGCCACCATTGGCCTCCACAGCTCCTCTGGCTAGATTGCAATGTCTGTTTGGATATAGCAGCACAAACATCAAAACAAACTGACAAAGATTCTCTGGGATGAATTGTTAAATTACTGGCTAGGAGGCTTCCTAGGACCAGCTTCTTTCCATTACCAGGCTTATATGAATAAATGTTGATTCGGGCTCGAACAGAGAATGCCTGAGGTTTATAGCATACAGATTGAGTAGTCTGATGACATACATGGTAAGAGGTATTCTGATAAAGACACAGTGTAATATTTGATGAGGGGTATTCATAATCAGTATGATAAACAAGTGTTTGGGAAACCTGGGAATTTCTGTATGTAGTGGTTATGCATTGCTGACACTGGCTAATAGCCTGTACATGTAAAGTAGCAAACAAGATCAGGATCAGGATCAATAAATTGGTGGAAAGCATGCCAGCAGCACCATTCTCAACGATGAAACTGCTTCGTCACCCTGTGCATAGAGAAACCTCGTTAGAGGTTCCAGCAGGGGTTCAGCAACCAGTAGCCGAGTCCTCCCCAGCCGGAGGAGGGTAGTTGTCAGGTTCCCTGTCATGTTTGCTTCCTTTTCTCAGTCCCTGTTTCAGGTCTCAGCGGGAGATCAGCATTGGCTTCCCTCCTGACGGTTCCCCCCCTCCTTTCCTACCGCTTCACCCCTCCTTCCCCAGAGTGAGCTCATCTATTTTGCTAGACTTCGGTTATCTACCTTGCTGCACTTGTAACCTTGGGCAACTGGGCCTCCGCTCTTCCAGGTGTCTTTTGCATGGGAATGCATGTAGATTACACACATAGTCGGGGATGGGAATTTAGGTCCGCTTGCGTGCCTTTTTCTCTGAGAAAGTAATGGTTGCACATTTTGGCGCTTGATATTTTTATTCTAATTGGTACCCGCGCTTTTGCTCCTGTTTGAATACAGTATATCAGGTCTTCCTATTCTGTATGTGATATCACTAACAATGCAAGTGTTTCCTGAAAGACCATTAAGAATAAAGACGTTGTTTTGCAATACAAGGCCTGGCTTATTGGATCTAATCAGAAGTCTCACATTTCATTAGTGAACCTTCCCATCGGGAAGGAGTGGAACTCATACCTGGCCATGTCAGATGATGTGTCCCCCTTTCCCACCTCGATTCCCGAAACACTGGTCTCCACCACACCTGTGCAGCCGGTGACCACGAACTATGATTCCTATGCTCCCCTCAGTTGGGGGGGGAGCCACAGGTGGTGCAGATCCCCTATCAAGGTAATCCTGGCCAACCTTTGGTTGGGGTACTCTGGAGTCCTGGGTCCATGACAGGCGGGGATTGCACGTGTGGTTCTCAGATGAGGATAGGGACTCCTGGAGATTGAGCTTGGTCCCAGATGAACGGGAACCCCCTCGGCTGTTGGAGAAAGGTACGGATGACCTCTGGAAACAGATGGACCGGAGGTTCGATGAAATGCACGACAGACTGGCAGTTGAACTACGCGAGGCACTACTCGAGATGCAACAGGCCGTGCTGGGAGCAGCTGTGGGAGCAGCCCCTCTGGCAGGAGCCAGAGGGGGAGGTGGAGTGCTGGCTCAGCAGCAGAATGGCAGAGCGGGACCTGTGCAGCAACCACCCATGGGCCCACAGCAGCCGCCAGCAGCACCAGCACAGCCACCCCCACATCCTGTGGACCGGTTGTACCGGCAGCCACCCAACGATCCCTTGACAGCTACGTTTGATGGGGATCCTGACAAACTCCCCTTTTTCATCATCGAGATTGAGCGGTTTTTGGGAACTTGGGGCCACCTTTACCCTACCGAATGTGAGAGGGTCGGCTACATTATCTCTAAGCTGCGGGACACTGCAAGTGACTGGTATATAAGTCTGCAAAAAAACCCAGGTCCTGAATTGAGATCAGTAAATGACTTTATGTGGGCCCTCCAGCAGCACTACGAGGATCCCTTGGGGGAGGAGAAAGCCAGGAATCAGCTGCGGAAACTGGTTCAGGGCCAATCCTCTGTAAGGGAGTACACTGCCCAATTCTGGAGAGTAGCTGCGAAGGTGCAAGGTTGGGGTCAAGATCTCTTCATCGAAAAGTACTGGGAGGGGTTGAACCGTGAGATATATGAGACTGTGTTGAGAAATGATCGATCCGGCTCGTTGGCGGCTTGGATGAGAGTGGCGGCCGATGTGGAGGAGAGGTTCATGCTGATTAAACTGAGTTCACCGGCCTCCCACTCCGCTGCCAAAACCACACCAAAACCCAAATTTTAAACCGCCATTCAAGATCTCCGTGATGCCCGTTTTAAGCAAGGGTTATGCATGCGATGCGGGGAGAGTGGCCACTTTGCATCTTCCTGTCCTCTGGGGCCCCCAAAAGCATCAAAGACCCCCCAGCCGACTCCTGGAGGAACACCGCGACCCACTAAAGGAGTTTTCAAACCCCAGGCATTACAGCTGGAAGGGGTATAGGATGAGAATGCTACATTGGAGGCTGTGACTGCTCAGCCATCAGGAAACTTCCCAGACCTGCAGTAGGAGGCGCAGAGCTGCAGGTCCCCCCTCCGGCCGCACCACCAACGGTGAGAAGTCCCAGGCCTTTGCTCTATATGGTTGTGACTGTTATTGCTCCTGGAAGTGGCACCCATGTTAGGGTGCGAGCCCTTATTGACTCAGGGTGTGCTAGAGACTTGATTAGCCCCTTGGTGGTGGAGGGGTTGGGACCCAAAGTTAATGCGCTGTCGGAGCCTTTGCGATTCACTCAAATGGATGGGTCTGAAATGAAAGAGGCTTGTGTAGCAGAGACTGAGCCTTTTATTGTGGGGACTGGGGAGCACTGGGAGCAGAGAGCCTTTGTCATCACCCCCCACGCCCAATTCCTCATGGTATTGGGTAGCCCATGGTTGGGAGCCCATGATCCCTATGTCAAGTGGAGTGAGGGGAAAATTACATGGGTCGATCCTAAATGCACACAGCACAAATGGAATCCTGGCTGGGGTTCGGGACCTCCCTCCACCCCCTTCACTTGCTTGGTCTCAGAGGACTTAAACAAAATCCCTCCGGAGTACCAAGAACTGGCTGATGTGTTCAGTGAAACTGAGGCTGATGAACTCCCCCCCCCCCCGACTCACGGATTCTGCCATAGAACTGTTACCCGGGGAGAAGTTGCCAAAGGGGAAGTTATATTCTATGAGTCCCACGGAGAGAGATGAACTGCAGAAGTTTTTGGATAAAAACTTAGAGCAGGGTTTCATTCGCCCAGCAAAATCTCCTTTTGCCGCCCCTGTTCTTTTCCAGAAAAAGAAGGACGGTGGCTTATGGCTTTGCACGGACTATAGGGGGCTGAATGCCGTTTCCGCCTCCAATGCCTACCCCTTGCCCCTGATAAAAGACTTGTTGGCAGAGGCGGCTAAGGGGAAGATCTTTTCCAAACTGGATTTGCGAGAAGCCTATTTCTGAATGCGTATCAAGGAGGGGGATGGGTATAAGACTGCCTTTAATACCTCCCTGGGGCAATTCGAATACTGGGTTATGCCCTTCGGATTGGCTGGAGCTCCCGGAGTTTTTATGAGCCTAATTAATGAGGTGTTGCACAAGCATTTATTTAAGGGGGTTCTCTGTTATCTAGATGATATCATTGTTAATTCCCAAGATAAGCCTTTCCATGTTAAATTGATGAGAGAAGTGTTGTCCACCCTCATGAACCATAAGCTCTTTGCCAAACTGTCAAAATGCGAGTTCCACTGTACCGAAATTGACTTTTTGGGGTACCGCATCTCTCCTAGGGGTTTAGAGATGGACCCTGCCAAAGTGGATGCAGTAGTAACGTGGGAAACCCTCCGTACACACAAACAACTTCAGAGCCTGATTTTGCAACTTTTACAGAACATTTCTAAAGGACTTTGCCACAGTCACCCTTCCCTTAACTGACCTGTTAAAAACAAAAGGAAAGGGTTCCTGAAGCTGGCAAGCTGGGTGAGCAGCTGAACTGGTCACCTGACTTTCAAGCAGCCTTTGAAAAGCTTAAAAGACTTTTTACTTCAGAGCCCATCCTGGTGCACCCCGATGAGACTCGAGAATTCATTTTTCATGTTAATGCTTCTGATGTGGCCATGGGGAGGCAATTCTACAAAAAGGGGAGGATGGGAAGTTGCACCCTTTGGCGTATGTCTCTAAGAAATTCAATGAGACTGAAAGACACGGGTCCATGTGGGACAAACAGGCAGCCGCAATTCGCTTAGCCTTGTCCACCTGGAGACAATGGTTGGAGGGGGTGCAGAAGCCGTTTGAGATCTGGACTGATCATAAAAACCTGGAGGCGCTGCAAACCCGCAGAACTTTGAACATGAAACAGCTCCGGTGGGCTGATTTCTTTTCCAAGTTCAATTTTAAACTGCGCCATTTCCCTGGGACATCTAACCCCCTAGCAGACGCGTTGTCTAGGCTTCCCCAACATGAAGAAGTGTTTGATTCCATGTTCTTGCCTGAGCAGCTTAGTGGGGCTGTTGTCACCAGAAGCCAAAAGCAGCAGTCCGCCACGGCTCCTTCCTCTGAGTGGATTACAAAATGCATGATGGAAAATTCTCAGGAGGATCGGGATGAATGGCGTGGGGAGAAGGGCTTGGAACTTAAACCCGATGGGTGCTGGAATAAAGGCTCGAAGTTGGTGGTGCCCAATTCTCTTAGACTGTCTGTTTTAAATGCTTGCCATGAATCTAAGCTCTCTGGACATTTTGGGTATTTGAAAACGCTGAACATGCTTCAAAGACAGTTTTGGTGGCCGCGAATGCGAAAACATGTCTCAGACTATGTGACTTCTTGCCAAACCTGCCTGATGTGCAAAAAATGAGGGGGGAAGCCTCCGGGTCTCTTACAACCCCTTCCCGCCCCCTCCCGGCCTTGGGAGGACATTTCCATGGACTGATCTACCACCCAGCAAAGGGAGAACTGTAATCTGGGTGGTAGTGGATTTATTTTCCAAGCAGGCACACTTTGTTCCGTTCAAGAAATTGCCTACAGCTAAGGGCCTAGCCAAAGTGTTCTTTAATCACGTGGTGAAACTTCATTCTTTTCTTAGGCGTGTAGTCTCTGATAGGGGAAGCCAGTTCGTTGCCCCCTTTTGGCGGGAGCTTTTAAAGACTATGGGCATTCAGCCCGCACTCAGTTCTGCTTATCACCCAGAGACTGATGGACAATCCGAACGAACTAATCAGATCCTGGAACAATTTTTGAGGTGTTACTCAAACTACCACCAAGATAATTGGGTAGACTTGCTCCCTTTTGCTGAATATAGCTACAATAATTCAGTGCACTCTTCCACAGAAGTGTCCCCTTTTCTAGCGGTGGGGGGGTATGAAGGTAACCTATTGCCTAATATCCTACCCCCCCAAGGATAGCGCACCCTCTCCATTTGAATCTTGGTGGACTAATCTGCAAGAATCCTTGCCCCTTATTGCCAAAATGCTAGATCGGCCTAAAGCGGATTACAAAAAATATGCGGACTGGAATAGGGCTCCTGGTTGGGAGTTGGAGCCTGGGGATTCTGTCTATGTGTCTACAAATAATATTTGAGGCTTGCAACCGAGCCGGAAATTGGGATGGAAATACGTCGGGCCTTTCAAAGTCCTGCGCAAAATTTCTCCTGTGTCTTTTGAACTTGAACTGCCTAAATCACTGAACTCTGTTCATCCTGTTTTCCATTACAGCTTGTTGAAGAAAAGCCCTGGGCCGAACTCCTGGCATCCGGAGTTCTGATGAAGGAGGCGGAGCCGCATTTTGAGATTTCCAGCATTTTGGACTCTAAACTCAAACAGGGACGTTTGTTTTACCTGGTGAACTGGGTGGATTTCGGTCTTGAGTGTAATGAGTGGGTGGCTGCTGATCATGTTCATGCTCCTCGGTTGATTCGTGCCTTCCATAAACATTACCCTTCTAAACTGGGTGGGGTTTGATTTTGGGAGGGGCAGGATGTCAGGTTCCCTGTCATGTTTGCTTCCTTTTCTCAGTCCCTGTTTCAGGTCTCGGCGGGAGATTGGCACTGGCTTCCCTTCTGATGGTTCCTCCCCTCCTTTCCTGCCACTTCACCCCTCCTTCCCCAGAGTGAGCTCATCTATTTTGCTAGACTTCGGTTATCTATGTTGCTGCACTTGTAACCTTGGGCAACTGGGCCTCTGCTCTTCCAGGTGTCTTTTGCGTGGGAATGCATGTAGATTACACACATGGTCGGGGATGGGAATTTAGCTCTGCTTACGCGCCTTTTTCTCTGAGAAAGTAACGGTTGCACATTTTGGCGCTTGATATTTTTATTCTAATTGGTACCCATGCTTTTGTTCCTGTTTGAATACAGTATATCAGGTCCTCCTATTCTGTATGTGATATCACTAACAATGCAAGTGTTTCCTGAAAGACCATTAAGAATAAAGACGTTGTTTTGCAATACAAGGCCTTGCTTATTGGATCTCATCAGAAGTCTCACAGTGGTAATGAGAAATATCATGGATCCAGATGGATGTTGGATTAGAACCTGGAACTGCTTCCCATCTCTTGTGTGCCAGTTTAAGATTTGACCAGTGGATCCAGGGCTTCCTTTCTGACAGCTGTAGAGAGCTAAGCAAAATAGTGAAAGGTCCCTCCCATTGAGATTCCAAAGGATCTGGTTGCCAATTCTTAACCCACACTGACTCTCCGGGGCTAAACTGACATACTGAGTCAAACACTGGAAGGTACACAGAGTAGTGGGTTTGAAGCTCTTGGACCTGGCACCCAAGGGCTTGAAGTTCTGCAGTGGTGATAAGATGTCCGACTTGGTAGGCATCTGTCTGGATTCCTAGCGTCAATGGAGGGGGCATCCAAACATTGCTTCATGGGGGGGTTGAAGTGCATTTTGAGGGAAGACAATGTATCCTGAAAAGCACCAATGGTAAAACCTTTGTCCAGGGGAGCTGAGTCTCTTGAGTGAATTTGCAAACTGCAGCTTTCAGGGTTCTGTTAGCTCTTTTAACTGAGCCAGCACTTTGAGGACGGTAGGCACAATGAAGCTTTCAATTGATGCCTAGGGCTTTGGCAATTTGCTGGGTTATTTCAGAAACAAATGAACTTCCATTATCTGAGAAAATGGTCTGGGGCAGTCTGAAGCGTGGAATAAGATCTCGCATTAGGACCCTGCTGACTTCTGAGGCTCTCTCAGTGGCTGTAGCGAAGGCTTCAATCCATCCGATGAATGTACAGACAAAAACGAGCAAATATTTGTGGCGCCCGACTCTGGGCATTTCAGAAAAGTCCACAACTAAATGAGTCATTGGGGCAGGTCCCGGGGTTTATGTCCAGGGGGCCTTCTGGGTCCTTCTCAAGGGTTATTTCAGGCATAAGTAACTCACTGTCTGCAAACTAAGTCTGCTAGGGCTGCTTTGCGGTCTATATGAGCCCATCTGTCAAGGGACTTTAGTAGTGCTGTGGATCCAAAATGTGTATTGGCATGAAGGGCTTTAACAACTTCATAGCCTAATGCTGAAGGAATGCAGACCATTTCCTCTGGGAGAATCCACCATCCCTCTGTGTTCTTAGTTGCCCCTTGAGACTCCAGCCAAGTTTCTTCTTCTTCTGAATAGCGAGGAGTCCATTGGGAAATAGGGGTAAAGTAAACAGGACAAGCTAGAACTGTTTGGCTGGCTGGTGTAAAATCTATAGCAGCTTGCTTTGCATTGGCTCTAGCATTGCCACGGGCGAAAGGATCAAGTCCCCTCTGGTGTCCTCTGCAATGAATTATGGCAACTTGGGAGGGAAAGTTTACAGCTTCCATTAAGAGACGTAGATTGGGACCGTACTTTATTTCCTTCCCTCCTGCATTAATGAAGCCTCTGTTTTGCCAGAGGACTCCATGAGCATGGGCAGCTTTGAAAGCAAACATGGAGTCAGTATAAATGTTCATGCATAGATTGCATCCTAGGACAAGAACATCTGTAAGAGCAATTATTTCAGCCAACTGGGCAGAAGTGCCTAAAGGTAGAGATCAGGCTCTTACTGTGTCGTGATCATCCATTATGGCACACTGTGAGGCTTCTGTATAGACAGCAAGAGATCAGACCTTTGTTGTTGAAGCAAAGTTCTTTATTGTTCAAATACTGCACACAGGTTCTCGAATGTTTGTTAGAGATGCTTAATGGAATACAGACAGTACTAATATACTCTCAGGCTTTCAATTGAACCCCGGACCTAAGCCAATCAGGGCAAGAGGGTAAACGTGGGGAAAGTAGAAAGGACCATTGAGGTTACCACAGCAAGGTGAGAAAGTTATAAATTCCCCTCTTGATCTGAGTGACCCACATGTGTGAACCTAGGCACAACATATCCAGGCACCCAGCCATAAAGAACTCTTCAAGGTTTCAATAACAAGATAACATACACTGGCCCGGAAAAAGGGAGGAGGGAATGCAAGGGAGTAGCCACCATTTGTTTAGAGATGACACCTAGGAATGTGGGTCGCCATCTCCCACCCAGACATTGCAACATAAACCAGAGTAACCAACATACTTCAAAGCAGCATTTACAGCTGTCAGGAGGGAGGGGGAAGGAGACAGATAAGGGGCACTGGCGAGGGTCTGCGTGAACAAAGGAATCGAAAGCAAAATGCAGAAAAAATACAGAGACATCATTGTCAGCACACAGACATCATTGTCAGATCCTGACACATACCCTGCTTGCCTGACTCCCTGTTTGTCTAGGAAGCTACTTCCATCACAATAAAGTGTCCAGTCTGGAGCTGGGAGTGGTTGATCTTGGAGATCAAGTCGGGAGGCAAAGATATCATCTGTTGTAATTATACAGTCATGTTCTGGGGTATCATCTGGGATTGGCAGCAAGGTGGCTGGATTGACGGTTGTGATTGGGGCTAGAGTAACTCTGGGGTTTTCAAGTAAAACAGCTTGGTATCTGGCCATCCTTGACATGGTCAAGTACTTATTCCTTCTCGCTTCTAGAATGGTTTTAACTCCATGCGCAGCAAACACTGTAAGTTCTCCTCCCCAAGTAAACTTAGCAGCAGCCTCTATTAAACGACAGCACGCTTCTACTGCTCGCAGACAGGGAGAGAGCCCCTGTTCCACTTTGTCCAGGTTTTGGCTTAGATAAGCTACGGGGCATTTGTGTGAGCCTAGAGTATGGAGTAATACACCTTGTGCCACTCCCATGCGCTCATCCACACACAGGAAAAATGGCTTGTCTGGGTTTGGAAGTCCTAGTGCAGGGGCTTGGATAAGTTTCTGTTTCAAAGTTTTAAAAGCTTGACTTTGTTCTTCTGTCCAGGGAAAGGGAACATCTGACCCCACTTTGGTTCCTTTGTACAAGGGTTTCGCTATTAGAGCAAACCCAGGAATCCATAGCCAGCAGTAGCCAACAGCTCCTAGGAATGCACAGAGTTCTTTACGGGACTTGGGCTCTGGGATTTGGCAGACAATCTCTTTCCTAGCAGGTCCTAAAGACTGCTGCCCTTGAGAGATATCGAAACCTAGGAAATGCACTGAACGCTGGCAGATCTGTGCCAGGAAACTTTATAACTGCAAAAATCCAGGAGATTTAACAAATTTAAAGTTCCACCAATGCAAATCTCTAAGTCTGGGGCACATAATAAAAGATCATCAACCTACTGAAGTAAGGTTAATTGATCCTCAAGATTGTCAAATTTCTCAAGGTCTTGCACTAGAGCTTGACTGAAGAGGGATGGAGAAGTTTTGAAACCCTGGGGCAGCTGCGTCCATGTATACTGGACTGGATTCGTTGCTCCTGGGACTCTCCATTCGAAGGCAAATATCTCTTGCGATTGGGTGTGTAATGGTATGGTAAAGAATGTATCCTTTAAGTCCAAAACAGTGAAGAAAATAGGTTCTGGAGGGATCAGGATCAGAATGGTATAAGGCAGGGGTCATTTCGTAGAAAAAGAGGTGCAGGAGCTCATTAGCATAACTCATTTGCATATGCCGCACCCCCTAACATACCGGAAGTGTGTCAGAAGGCAACACCCACCCCTCAGGCTCCACTTCACAGGTGAGTGAAACTGACCTGCTCTTCCTCCATTCCCTTCCCCATCCAATACTTTGTGCAATAAAAATAAGTGTAAAGAACACACCCTCATTCTCTTCCTGCTCCCTTGAAACCACCAGGTTTAAAGTAGACTTGAGATACCCAGGACATGTGCACCACCCATCCCTTTCCCTTTCCCTCCCCACAACAAGACACCTGTGAGGTAGGTGGGGCTGAGAGAGGTCTTTTGAGAACTGCTCATGAGAGAACAGCTCTGAGAGAACTTGTGACTGGCCCAAGGTCACACCAGCAGCTGCATGTGGAGGAGTGGGGAATCAAACCCGGTTCTCCCAGATTAGAGTCCAACTCCTGACCACTACACCAAACTGATGGGGTGGAAGCTGCTGAAGGGTTGGTGAAATTTCTCCAGTACTTATGTGCCATGTGCCCAGATAAAAAATGGTATACTTAGAAAATTTGTAAGCCACCTTGAGCAAGTCTCTGGAAAAGCAGCACACAGTCATAAAAGGAGCAATGATAAAATTATCAATATTAAAACAAAACATTAAAAACAATAAAGACCCTAGCAGGGCTTTCCCCGGGGCACTGTGCCTCTGCACTGCTTGGGGAAGCCGAGGAGGAGGCGGGGCTTGGTCATGTGCCCGCCCCCTGGGCTCCTCACTCCCGGAGCTGCGTTCCTGTGCACTCTCGCTCCAACGGACTCCTGGTATAAGGATTAGGGACCAGGGGATGTATAGTCTCTACTCGGGCATTCACAGCATGGAGATCCTGCACTGGCCTGAAGTCAGGTTCCCCATCTGGCGATGTTTTAGGGACAGGCAAAATTGGGGTATTCCAGCTTGATTTACAAGGCACTAAGATCCCTGCCTGCAACAGTCTTTTAAAATGAACAGTAAGTATTCTTCTTGTGTCTTCTTGGATCGGGTACTGGTGTTTCCAAATAGGGCAGGCAGATAGTTTTACTTTTACAATCACTGGGGGTTGGTGTTCAGCAAAGCCTGGTGGGTTGGTTTCTGCCCATACTGTAGGTACTGAGAGGGCATAAAACTCTTTATCTGCTGTGGTGACACCAGCCCATGCCTGTCTGTCATTATAAACCAGCCAATAGTTAAGATTAAGGGGATCGAGTTAATCAGGGTCAAAATCATAATCTCCCTCTGCTTCTGCTTCCTCTCGCAAGATTCTCTTGTCTTCATACAGTCTCAATTCCTCCTCTGGATCCACTAGGAGGCTGCAGCACACTTTAGCGTCTGGGAGAGTTAGGAACATGGTTGCTTGCTCTTCATTGAAATGAATGCTTGCTCTAAGTTTAAAGAGCAAGTCTCTCCCCAACAGGTTAATGGGGCAATTGGAATTTAACAGAAACCGGTGGTTAATTTGATGTCCGCCTAATTCACAGGAACAGGCTTTGAGAAAGGGAAGGAGGAGGCGTTTACCTGCCATCCCCACTACATCTCTGGAAAGGGGTGCAATAGGGATACTGACTATGGATAATTCATAAAGTCCACTGGCATTCCTCCGACACTTATTTGGACCATGGGTTCCCTGGGGTTGCAATTAAAGGAACCCGGTCTGTCCTAGTCTTCCTCCTCCATGCTTGCAAGTTCAATCATCCCTTCTCTGCCACCTTCAGCTTGCGGGGCTAAGGAGTATCTTCCATCTTGAACCCATGCATTCTTCTAAAACCATGTCCACGTCCTCTGCTTCTTCCTCTAAAAACTCTGGGTAACTGCACTTGGGGCTGTTGCGGGTAGACTTCACATTCATTTTTCCAGTGCCCTTCCTCCCCACAGGCTGCACACTGATATGATTTTAAGAGAGCAGAGAACTGCCTGCCTCCATATGGTTGCGCTGCTGCAGATCCCTGCCCATGAATAACTGCAGCTAAAATTGCAGCCTTCCTTTTCTGCTTGGCAGCTTCTTCCTTTCTTTCCTCCTTATCATGATTCACATAAACTTTCTGGGCCACTTCTATCAGTTGTGACATCATCATGCCTGGGAAACCCTCTAACTTCTGAAGCTTCTTGTGGATATCTGGTGCAGCTTGGCTAACAAAAGAAGCATTCACCATAGTCCGGTTTGCCTCACCTTCTGGGTTGAAAAGGGTATAGAGCCTGTAGACTTTGTAAAGTCTCTCTAAGAATTCGTACGGCGGTTCTTTTGGCCCTTGAATTACTTCTCTTAATTTGGCCATGTTCATGGGCTTCTTTCCGGCCGCGGCAATTCCGTTTAAAATTGCAGCATGGTACCCCTGCAGCAAGGTCAGGGAAGGGGCATGGTTTGCATCCTAGTTGGGATCATTCTTGGGGAAATGGGCTTCCAGCCATGCGGCTCTTTCTGCTTGGTTAACTGGGGCACCCCTCTCAATATCTTGTCTTGCGGCGGCCATAACCCTCCAACATTCCTCCACAATAAGTAAAGCTACCAACAGTTGCTTACAATCTCTCCATGTGGGAGAGTGAGTAGTCATAATGGTAGTTATCAATTCTGTCATGGGTCTGGGGTCTTCTGTGTATGGAGTAGTCTGTGACCTCCAGTTACAGAGGTCTACAGTGCTAAAAGGGGTGTCTATGTATGTAAGATTCCCTTCTGCGCCGGCTGGAACACTCCGGAGGGGACATACTGTGGCTGTCTTTTTGGGTGTGAGAGGGATTGGCTTCTAGTCCTGAGTCTGGGGATTCATCCGTAACCACTCTCCTGTCTTTGGGTCGTGACACAATAAAAGGTCGGGTTGGGAGGGACTTCTCTTGGTCTTGCTTCTCTGGTCCCTTCTCGCTACTAGCCTTTTCATTCTCTTAAATCTTTAAATCCTCTTCTCTAGCCTTTAACTCTGCTTCCTTGGTCTTCAGTTCTGCCTTCTTCAACTCATCTTCCCTGGCTCTAAGTTCCATTTCCTTGCCTTCTATTTCTCTCTTCAGCTCTTCTTCACGGATCTTTCTCTCTTCCTCCTTAGCTGCTAATTCTTCCCTCATTTTCAGCTCATTTTCTCTCACCCTCAGTTTTTCTTCTCTTGCTCTAAGTTCCTCCTCTCTTTGGTGAGTTGGGCTCCTAGTCTGCCTTGGTGAAGGGGGTTCGACCCTTACTTCAACTAGGGGCTCCTCTGCTAGCGGCACTGTTGGGATCAGGCCCTCACAATAGGCTGGCGACCAATCTTCCTCTGGAGGGAGCAATTGTGGCTGCAGCAGCAGCTTCTTCTCTGGGGTCTTGGGCAACACAGGGCAGATTGTGGGGATTGTTCTGGGAACAGGCCGAATCACAGGTTGCCCTGCAGCAGACCAGGGATGCATCTTTTGGACTATGTCTGGGTGCTTTCTGACATATTCATACCAAGTGTCCACATAAGGAAATTGGTCTGGGTGATCTCCTCTTGGATCTGTTACAGTGACAAAGACTTTCCTAAGAAGGGCTATGTCCATGGAGCCTGTCACGGGCCATCCTATATTGGAAGCTGGCCAATTTACTTCACAGAATTGTTGTAAGTCTGTAGCTTGGAGAGCCTCTGAATATCCTGCTTTGCCATAAATCTCTTCAAAGTTTTTCAACATATATTGGAGGGGGGTTACTGACTGTGACTGACACTCACCCATGACAGACAAAGATAGACAACTGGATAAGCACAAAGGGAGGGGTACAAGGCAGCAGTAAGGGGTCTGCTGGTCCTGAGTCACAAAGGTAATTCTAACCAATCGCTTCCAATCAGACCCAGCCTGTGACTGTCCCCACTCACCTCATCTCTCACACACACTTTCATTCAAAACAACACTTCCCACCCAATCAGAGTAGGACCGCCTCGGTCCTTTTTGCCCTGCCTGGGAATCTCCTCTAAGGCTGACTAGGTTTTGCTTGGTGTGGTCTCTCCCTTAGCTCCACCACCTACCTATCTGCCTTTACCTCTGGAGGGGTGATCAGGCCCTCCCTTCCCTCACAATGGAGGGGTGTAACTATCCCTTTAAGGAATCCATACTCTCTTGTCTTGTAGACTCTGGAGCCATGTGCGTGTGAGTGTGCTAGCTTTTCTGCCTTGCTGAGTTCTTCAGGGCAAGCAGTGTCCCGTGAGAGTCACAGCAACCTCCCAACAGCAGACCTTTCAAAAATCGAAAGAGGGCCCTTTGTCCTCTTAGTTCAAAGCCGGCCCGGTAACTCCCGATGGAGCCGTGGCCCGAAGAGGGCTCCAAAAGCTTGCCTTCCCATTGGGTATGGAGCCTCTCTGGTTCCTGGCCAATGCACCAAACGAAGCACGTTAACCCAGAATCAGAAACATCCCAAGATGAAGGTACTCGGACACCAGGATCAGGAAAAACTGATTTTTTAAAAAAATGGTACCAGTCTCAGTCTGAATAAAAGTTTTCAGAATCAAATGCCGAGCCCTGTTTTCATTTGGGGTCGGTCTTTTAAACCAAGGGGGTGGGGAGTTACAGAAGAGATGGTGGGTTAGTGTCATTTGTGTATATTAATTGTCATTCTTGTAAGCAAAGTATTCAATTACATTCTTGTGCATGTCTAATACAGTTAGAACAACAGGAATGTCTACTCCAAGCAATGTTGCAAAGTAATAAAAGTTCCCACAGCTCTCATGGCTAAAGCTATCTCCTGTAGCAGCAAGCAATAGTGGCCAGAACAATAAGCGTTTGTATGTCTTTTCGCTCAAGCGCATGCGTATAATGTAACAACAGAGAATTGTGTGTGTGTGTTTCTGTCCTTGCAGTTTCGGCTTGCTAACTAGCTATGGCTCATTATTATGGCTTTTGAAATTTTCTTCCTTCATTTATGGTAACGTAACTCTCTGAGGTCCCACTGCTACTCAAACCCCACCCTCTCCAGGCTCCACCCCTCAAATGTCCAGGAATTTCCCAACCTGGAGTTGGCAACCTTTTTTCTTCCCAGCCAACCATCAACCTACCTTTATCTGCCCCTCTGACTTCAGCTTTCCATCTGTTTTCCCCTCCCTGCCAGTTTGGTGTAGTGGTTAAGTGCGCGGACTCTAATCTGGGAGAACCGGGTTTGATTCCCCACTCCTCCACTTGCACCTGGCTGGATGACCTTGGGCAAGCCATAGCTCTGGACCAGCTGTTCCCTCAAGGACAGCTTGGGAAAGAGTTCTCTCAGCCCCACCTACCTCACAGGGTGTCTGTTGTGGGGAGGGGAAGGGAAAAGGAGTTTGTAAGCCGCTCTGAGACTCTTAAGTGAGTGAAGGGCGGGGTATAAATCCAATCTCTTCTTCTTCTTCTTCTTCCCTGCAGCCTCTACTTAGGAAGAATACAGTCTTTCTCCACAGTAGGAATCAAGGCAGCTCACATCATTCTCCTCTCCCCGTTTTGATGTGCACAACAACACTGTCAGGTACGTTAGACTGAAAGTCTGTGACTGGTCCGAAATCACCCAGTCAGCTTCCACAGCAAGAACCTGGGTCTGGCAGACCCTGCTCTGAAGTGATAATTGCTACACTTATGGTAGCCAACCTCCAGGTGAAGCTCGAAGATCACTGGGTATCACAACTGAACTCCAGAGAACAGATCCCTCTCTCCCCCTGGAGAAAATAACTGCTTTGGAATGTGGACTCTATGGGATTCTATTCACCTGAGGCCTCTCTCCTCCCCAAACCCTGGCTTCCATAGACTCCACCACAAAATTTCCTGGAATTTCCCAGCCTGGAGCTGGCAACCCTAGTCAGGACTGGCCCCAATGAGTTCCCCACAAAGGTCAAAGTACGCCTGGAAAGGGCCTCTTATCTTTGCCTTTTTACTGACAAAACCAAGCTTGGTTGCCTAGCAACAGCCACTGAGGGGAAAGTTAGCCCCACAGCAGGAAGATAAGAGAATGGTTTATGGGCCAGTAGCTCACCTCAGTAGCCAGCCAGTGGAGCCAAGCAGGAGAAGTGTCTTCATCAGGAGAGACAGCTGTTTTGGCAGTTTATTTTGTGAAGGAAGAGTCTCCAGGTTGGCAGTGGACAGGGGAGAGGAGTGGACCCAGCCCCAGCCAATGTCATGCAAGTACTCTTGATTGGTGGTTGATGGGCCAATGGCTGATGGAGCGCACTGCACAGCCAGTGGGAGAGCTGGAAATGGCCCATGTGTTAGGGCAATTATATATATAGGATGCTTCCTTTCCATTTTATTCCACTGTGCTTGATCATTTCCGCATTCCTCCCTCCCAGTTTGTTGTTGTGGTTAAGAGTGGCAGACTCTAATCTCGGAGAACCAGGTTTAATTCCCCACTCCTTCCACATGCAGCTGCCGGGTGATCACATTTCTCTCAGAGCTCTCTCAGCCCCACCTACCTTACAGGGTGTCTGTTGTGGGAAGAGGAAGGGAAGGAGATTGTAAACCATCTCTAGACTGAGTGGATATAAATCCAATCTCTTCTTCCCTATACAGGGTGACTTCTGGAAGCCTGTATAAAGTACAGCTGAGGCAGAATTTAGTGCTTCAGACCTGCATGCTTTGGTTTTAAAATACATTCAGCTTATCCATAATGCTTTTGTGTGATTTTAAGAGATCTCAGATTCCAAATCAGAGATCTGATCCATTCTTATTACTGATATTTTGCGTCTTGTCTCATTTTGAGTGTGCATGCCCTGAATTTACTGTTGGGAGAGTGAATGTTTAGCCTCTGTCTCTGTTATTCCATCCCCAAGTCTGCAAAGCAAGCAGGCAGCCTATTATTGGGCAGGAGAGAAGGACTGGGCTACTGTGTCTGTTGCCCCCCCAGGCGAAATAAGGAGACAGACAACAGCTTGGAATTAAACAAGGGCCACTTTATTAACTATTTACAGAACATTGCAGCAATGGGCAAACTAAGCAAGCACAGGAACAGGCAAGGCAGGCGTCATTCCTAGACACAGCCTCCTTGCCCTTGTTATGGGCGGGACACCTAGCTCTGGTCTAAAGCCAGCTACTTCTGGCTCATAACCGGCAGCCCAGCATACTGGTAGCCCCCCAGGAGCGCTTACCCCTGAGACCGCATGGACCTTCGGGGAGGAGCCTAGCCTGACAGGTTCCCAGAGGAGACCCCATTCACCACCCCAGACCACAAAGCCCTAGGGCAGATCCTGCTGACCTCCTGTTCCCAATCGGGATATGCCGTGAGGTGCTCACCAGTTCCATTTTCTTGCTTGCACAGACCTGCCAAGTGACCGGTCTATTTAACTCTCGTCCACCACCTATGCCCTTAATCCCCAACTACAGTGTAAGGTAGGCAAAAAATGCCCCTACCAGCACATCCAATCAGGTAAAAACGCAAAAATTCCTACCTGGGCCCAAATAGCATCCAGCAGTAGCCTACACTGCAACAAGGGCGAGCGGGTAAGTGAGCATGCGAAGCAACTGCCACGGTGGGAGCAGGACGCCTGCCCTTAAAAGGCAGGCCCTGCCCCCCCCGCCAGCTCCGAGATACACAGGCGCACATCACCTGTTGCTGCCTCCCCCTTTGCACAGAGGCAAAGCGGCCCCCAGGAGCCACGGCTTTGCCGGGTGCCAGGGAGCCCAGTTGCCCCCCCAGGCGAAATAAGGAGACAGACAACAGCTTGGAATTAAACAAGGGCCACTTTATTAACTATTTACAGAACATTGCAGCAACGGGCAAACTAAGCAAGCACAGGAACAGGCAAGGCAGACGTCATTCCTAGACACAGCATCCTTGTCCTTGTTATGGGCGGGACACCTAGCTCTGGTCTGAAGTCATACTGGCTCATAACCGGCAGCCCAGCATACTGGTAGCCCCCCAGGAGTGCTTACCCCTGAGACCACACGGACCTTTGGGGAGGAGCCTAGCATGACAGGTTCCCAGAGGAGACCCCATTCACCGCCCCGGACCACAAAGCCCTAGGGCAGATCCTGCTGACCTCCTGTTCCCAATCGGGATATGCTGTGAGGCGCTCACCAGTTCCATTTTCTTGCTTGCACAAACCTGCCACATGCAAGGCCAAGCCTCTGCTTTGGCCCTTGCTACCCCATTCAGCAACCGAGTGCCATCTGGATCCTGTGCTGCAAGTCTGCTAAGAATATCCCATTGCCCTTGTCGGAGAGGTGCACCCCCTCAGGCCTGTACAGGTCAGGAAACTCGACCCGTATATTGGGGTGTAGCAAAAAAAGGCCCAACCCAGACTCCATGGCTTTCTTTATCTGACTATTGGCCTTACGCCTGGCATGGTCCATACACCTGGGATCCTCCACATGCCACCACACCTAGTGGGGGAGCATAGCTGACCATACGATCTGCACACCAGGCCACCTTGCTCTTATACTCGCAAGGTCAGCCCTGGCTTGTAACACAAGGGCCACACCCTTGATCACCCCCCAAATCATTGTCCCCCAGGTGTATGACCAAAACATGAGGGGGAGGCCCCCGCCTCTCCTCGAATAACAAGGGAAGGAGCGCTGGCCACCTCTTGCCCCTCCTACCCAACCACTCTACCGTTGCCATCTCGCTGAGGCCGAGCTGGGAGCCAACGGACGTCTTCCTTGCCTGATGAGCCACCCAAAAGAGCATGCTGTGGCCGCAGACTGTGACCCTTCATCTCGTCTTGCGGCCCGCAGCACCTGCAAAAAGAACTCCATTAACAACCGGGACAAACATGAACAAACCTAGACAGGCTTACACGTTGCAGGGCCTAACATAACCCTTGTAACAATGGGATCTCCAACGCCCAATCCTCCAGATTTCACAGGTGCTGTACCCCACAGCTGAAGCCATTGATGCGGCCCCGATCCTAAAAGAGTGTAAACAGAAACATGCACTGCCCTCCGCGTCATGGTCCAAAACTGAAACTTCGTAAGGAGGATTCCATCTCTATGTTGAAACAAGTACCTGGGGCCATCACCCCAAAGCACCAAATACTGACTGAGTGCAGCCACGGGGCACAACCCTGATTCAGAACTAGGCCCCAAGTCAACCACTGACCCTTTACCATGCTGGTCAGTTTTGGACCTGCGGAGCTTAATCTTAATCTTGAAATTAAATATGGACACGTCCCTTCGCTTTAGTGCCGTGCCCAAGGCATCATTGCGGGAGCCTGCCACCAGCTCACTAACCCTGAGCGCCCCCAAAAAGGCAATCAGCGAAGCCACATGAAAGAGCCCAGCCTCATAGTTGTCGCTGCAACATGAGGACCACTGGCTCTCGAGCCCACGTAGCACGGGGGTCAAGGGTTCCCTAGTGTCAGCCATCCTGCCGCTCTCCCGTGACCACCCCTCGAGCATCTTCCGAAGACGGAAATCGCCCGTGGTGTTCTCATGGCCAGAGGCCTTGCTGGCAAAGGCCAATGAGGCCAGCTTGCCTCTAATAGTGTGTGCAGATAGGCCCTCATTCCACAGTGACACACAAAAGTGCATTAAATGTGGTACAGGAATGGGCCAAATTTGCTTCAAGCCCGCTTCGGCCCTGAAGGACAGGAATTGCTTACTCGCCTTCATGTAAGCTCTTCGAGTAGAAGGGGCAAGGGCCATACTCATAGCCCTGTCGGCCTCAGTCCTCCAATCTGCCACACCTCTTCGGGCATCCGCGCCGGGAGCAGGTTGGCTTCTGGAGCCAGCTGATGAAATCTCGCCATCTGTTTGTGGGAGAGAGCGTCAGTGACCCCATTGTAGACCCCTAGGACATGCCTGGCCTTAAATGTGACATTATGCCGTAGGCACTGTAACGTGAAAGCCCGGACCAAAACCATAACCCTGGGGGACTTTGATGTCAGGGAATTAATTACGTGTACAGTGGACTGGTTGTCGCACCAGAAGTGGACCATCCTATTAGCTAAATCAGTGCACCAAATCCACACTGCTGTGACAATAGGAAAAAATTCCAGGAAGGTGAGGTCCTTGACCCATCCCCCCGAAACCAATCCGTAGGCCAGTCTTCGGCACACCAATGTCCCCTAAAATACACTCCATAGCCAGAGGAACCAGCAGCATCAGAAGTAATCTGCAGCTCAGCCTCGAGCAAGAGTTCCTCACGCCAAAGAGAAACCCCATTGTAGGAATCCAAAAACTGTTCCCACACAAGGAGGTCTTCCTTCATCCCCCTGGTGACTCTGGTCCTATGGTGTGAAAGATGGAGACCCTTCATGGACTCACAGAGCCTCCTCACAAAAGCCCTGCCGGCCGCCACAACCTTGCATGCAAAGTTGAGGTGGCCAACCAGCTGCTGCAACTCCAGCAGGGAAATCTTAGAGAGGGACCTAACTGATGCTACACGCGTTCGCAATGCCTCTAATTTGTCCCTAAACAACCTACAGCACTGATCGATAGTGTCTATCTCAATCCCCAAGAAAGTTAACTGGGATGCCGGACCCTCTGTCTTTTCCTGAGCAAGAGGAACGCCAAGTTCCGCAGCTAGGATGACAAAGCTGGACAGCAAAAATAGACACTGTCCAGAGCCCTTCCTACCCACAAAAAGAAAATCATCTAGATAATGGGCGGTGCTACAGAGCCCCGTCTTGAATCTCAAAGCCCATTCCAAAAAGGAGCTAAACTTCTCGAAGGCAGCACAGGACACTGAGCAGCCCATAGCAAGCGCCCGGTCCAAGTAAAACTTACCGGCGAAGGCAAATCTGAGTAGTTCAAAATCCTCAGGGTGGACAGGGAGGAGCCGGAAGGCCGACTTAATGTCGCACTTTGCCAATTCCGCCCTGCAGCCGCAGAGGCGAACCACCCGCATGGCCTGATCGAACGAAGTATATTTCACTGAACATAGCGCGCCCAGTATGGCATCGTTCACCAACTCCCCATGGGGATAGGAGAGGTGGTGAATGAGGCAAAATTCACCCGGCATCTTTTTGGGCACAACTCCTAATGGGGAAACTCTCAAATTAGCAACCGGAGGGGAATGAAAAGGCCCAAAAACCCTACCTTCTTTACACTCCTTAGCAATCTTCTCCCGAACTACCTCTTCCATACCCATAACTGATTTTAAATTAGGAGCCAAATAAAGCACCCTCATCCCCTGAAAAGGTATCCGAAAACCAAATGTGAACCCCTCTAGGAGGTAAGCTCTATCACTAACCTTAGGGTAACAACCCAACCAGCCTTTCAAAAACCCCAATTAATTGGGCTGGGTCCCTTTGTCATGGGGAGGGTTGTAGTTACCCCCACCCCCAGGGTGCTTGCCCCCCTTGCCTCCCCCCCGGACTTTAGGCCGAAGGCAACTGGTGAAGACATGAGGCCCAGCACACAGCGGGCACTCGTGCCGGAACGAACAAGATTTGCGGCCACAGGTTCCCTGGGAGGAAAACTCCCAACAAAGCGGGCATTGTTGAACCGCCTGCCCCGCCTGCAGGCGGGAACCCAACTGCACATGTGCCCTCTTCACTAAGTGACCACTATGTGACCTTTCGCCTCCTGACACCCAGCTAGGTGACATGATTTGCAGCCAGAGTTTAGGATTAATTTTGCCCCAACGCATAGACAGATTCATGGCTGCCTGCATCCTAAATTCTTCGTTGTATAGCAACCAGGCTGGGCTCAGGAAGTCCAAGAAGGCTTTATAAATGATGTCCATATACTGGAACATCGCCGAAGCCTTCCAAGGCTGGTGCCGTACAATGACTGCAGCATATATAAGGAATCCTGGGAACCAATTGGCCCAAGTCCTGTCAACTACCCGGCGTTTAAATGGTCTTTTTTGTGCTCATCCAAATTGTCTCTATCTTTCTTCTCCATCTCCCGATAAAGAAGACTAAAAACATACACAAATTCCCCTTTCAGGATTTTTTCCCTAGTGGCGATGGACAAGAGATCACCCAAGGGCAAATCTGTGTCCCCACTGGGCAAAGCCCCCGGAGGGACCGAATCATACAATGCCCCAACCGGGCCTGTGAAGCCCATGGCAGGTTGTAAATAACCCCAAGATGGCCAAGAAACTGGGGAGGAGGGTGGAGCACACGGGGACCCATAGGGTGGCCAGCCAGTCAGAAATGTGTGTGAGGCAGCCACACCCTGATAAGCAGGGTCCCACGGCCACCTCCCCCCATCACCTGATATACCCATGTCCTTACCTCCCTGCTCCTGAGGCATGGAATAGAGTGCCATCTGCTGTGTCCCCGCACTCTACCCAGACGATCCGGCCACTTGCTCCATAGTGTCTGCTTCTCTCTTGTCCTCAAGGAATGCCAGACGCACCAGAACCTGGGCCTGAAAGGACAAATGAGACTCCCCACTCGCCTTAGACCCCGTAGGGGGCAGACCCCAGTCCTTCTCCAGCGCTGCTAGCTGCTGCAGAATGGTGGCATTTACCAGATCATCTTCCTCTTCATCACTAAAAGGAGTCACAGGTGGAGGCCGCGCTGGGGGCCTTTTAGGGGCTGGCTGCTTACCTTTGCCCTTTCCTTTTCCTTTTCCTGAAGCCATAGCAAATGGTGTTATTACAAGTCACTAACCAACTGAAGTACAAACAACCACAGCCAAGGTGGTGTAACAAAATATTCAGAACAGGCCTTGCCCTTGAAACAGGAATCTAAAATGGCCACCTGTAAGCAGCATAAAATGGCTGCCAGCCCTGCTGGTACACCCTCACCAAGATGGCCACCCCCAGGGAGCAGTACCCTAGTGAGCTTACCTTCTTTACAAAATAGCCACCAGACAAGAGGCCTAAGACCTCACTAATATGGCTGCCAGGTCCGAGTTATATATCACCCTAAAATGGCCGTCCAGCAACAGGCTTACCACTGCCAAAAAGGCTACAGTAAAAAAGACTGCACTAACTGTCCACGACAGAGGGGCCTGCTAGCCTCCCTTGTTCCCAAAGTGGACTCCTAATAAACCCACCGCAATCAGCCAAGCTCTCTCACTCTCTCTCTCTCTTTTTTTTGGGGGGTGCCCAATGTAATGTAATGGGAGGCCCGACCTGGGGGGGAGGGAAAAAAAGGGGGGGTGCCCAGCAAACTGCCCCTTCTTCCCCAGGACAAAGGAAATATGAGCAAAGGAAATATGAGGAAGAGTGAGCCGCGCCACCACCAAAAGCGCCTAAAAGAGGCTGCAAGGCTCCCTGGGGCTACCGCCCCAAACCTGCGCCCTGTGTTGAAAGCCTTTTCACCGCAGTTGCGCATATTGCCACTACTGTGCGAGCCACCAGCCAGCCGCCACCGAAGCCTCAAGCTGGCCCAACAACCAGACGCCGAAGCCCGAGCTGCTGAGGCTGCCGAAGCTGCTGGAGCCACGTCCCACAGCCGCGAAGCCTCGTGCCTCCACCGCCATCCGCTGCCACAACCAAGCCACCGCCAGCCAGCCCACCGCCACCGAAGCCTCGAGCCGGTCCAGCAACCAGCCGCCGAAGCTCCAAGCTGCTGAGGCCGCCGAAGCCGCTGGAGCCATGTCCCGGCAGCTGCGAAGCCTCGCACCGCCCCCACCGTCGGCAACAAAAAGGGGGGTGTCTTTCTCGAGCCACTGCCACAACCTCTGCCAACCGCTGCTGAAGCTGCCTGATGCACGGTAGGCCTCCCAGGAGCTTCGGAATGCGTGCCCTGTAACAAGCGGGCACACGGAGCAACTGCCGCGGTGGGAGCGGGACGCCTGCCCTTAAAAGGAAGGCCCCACCCCCCACTGGCCCCGAGACACACAGGCGCATGTCACCTGTTGCTGCCTCCCCCTTCGCATGGAGGCAAAGCGGCCCCCAGGCGCCACGGCTTTGCTGGGCACCAGGGAGCCCAGTTCTTCGCAGCCTACCTGTTTGCCAGCTAGTACAACAGAAGGTGTTTTGCATCCAAACACATGGAGTGCTTGTAGCCGGGGGCAGAGAAACCTTGAGTCTGCATCTCTTACCCCCACCACTAATCTGGGCAGCTCTGATGTTCTGCAAGCTGAAAGCATGGATTTTGCTTACAGACCACAAGACAATGTGCGCAGAAATGCAAGTTTGAAAAATCCTGTTTGGTGGGTAGATTGCTGACTGTTCAGGTTGGATGCTATTACCTGAAAGTACATCTCTAGAATGAAAACGGAATGATTTTTGGTTTAAAAACTGTACTATGTCATCGGGACCAAAACTTTGGATCCTAAGTACCTGTCAGAGGGCAAGCATCTGGCCAATGAGCTTTGGATGTTGGAAACAGTATGGTAGATATTAGATATCTGTAGATTTGTCTTTATATATTACATGCCATTTTTTATTGAAATGAATTAGGTCTCTGCAGTTTCTTGTATGCTGTTCTTGATGCTCAGATAGGATTTCCAGGTAACAATGCTCAGTTTAGGTGCTTGCATCAGATCCTGTTTCTAGGCATACAAAGCATCTAGGGAAAATAGGACATACTTTAAAAACAGGTAAGATTTGCCACCTTTCTGGAAACTGAACTAAGAAAATCCAAGGGGCAACAATAACAGTGAGGAATGAGGAGCCCAGGGGGTGGGCACATGACCAAGCCCCGCCCCCTCCTCAGCTTCCCTGAGCAGTGCAAAGGCGCAGCACCCCGGGGAAAGCCCTGCTAGGGTCTTTATTGTTTTTAATGTTTTGTTTTAATATTGATAATTTTATCATTGTTCCTTTTATGACTGTGTGCTGCTTTTCCAGAGACTTGCTCAAGGTGGCATATAAATTTTCTAAGTATACCATTTTTTATCTGGGCACATGGCACATAAGTACTGGAGAAATTTCACCAACCCTTCAGCAGCTTCCACCCCATCAGTTTGGTGTAGTGGTCAGGAGTTGGACTCTAATCTGGGAGAACCGGGTTTGATTCCCCACTCCTCCACATGCAGCTGCTGGTGTGACCTTGGGCCAGTCACAAGTTCTCTCAGAGCTGTTCTCTCATGAACAGTTCTCAAAAGACCTCTCTCAGCCCCACCTACCTCACAGGTGTCTTGTTGTGGGGAGGGAAAGGGAAAGGGATGGGTGGTGCACATGTCCTGGGTATCTCAAGTCTACCTGGTGGTTTCAAGGGAGCAGGAAGAGAATGAGGGTGTGTTCTTTACGCTTATTTTTATTGCACAAAGTATTGGATGGGGAAGGGAATGGAGGAAGAGCAGGTCAGTTTCACTCACCTGTGGAGTGGAGCCTGAGGGGTGGGTGTTGCCTTCTGACACACATTCGGTATGTTAGGGGATGTGGCATATGCAAATGAGTTATGCTAATGAGTTATGCTAATGAGCTCCTGCACCTCTTTTTCTACAAAATGACCCCTGCTTAAGAGATATTTAAAGTCTCCTCCCCTTTTCACAATCTTTAAAAATAACTGGGAATGTAAAGTTTTATTTTTTATTGTTGCAAACTGGGTTCTATTTTGTATGCTTTTGATGTGTGGGTTGGAACTTGATGTTCTCCATAGACTGAGGTTTTTATTTTAGGATATTAAATCTCTATAATTATTATTGCAGACCAGGAAGGAATTCAAGCAAGCTGTGATTTTCAGCTTTGCGAGCAATGAGAGAGATCAAAGGGCAGTGTAAAACACTTTTGTAAAAGAAACAACTGCTATTTAGAATGCAGCAATGTTGTTAAGACCACAACTTAGCATTTACAATTGTGGTCTAGGTGAGTTCGTGGCAGCATGGAATTTTCTTATGTATCTGCAGGTGAGGAGGTGAACTCTGTTAAATGAAATTATTGATTGACATAATACAATTTAACTCACAATTTGCGGAAACTGAAAATAAGTTGGTTTTAATGTAGTGAGATTATTCTGTTGACCCATTTTATGAAGATGAACATTGGATATCTCTGCAATTTAAGGTCAAATCTACATCTGACTTTCCCACTGGAATAATTCTAGTTTCAAAAAACCCCGTCTATACCTGTTTCTAGTTTCAAACCATATTTGTTCTAGTTTAAAAATTACTGTTTACATTTGTTAATTGCCCTCCTGTGGTCAAGCTAGCATTTTACTGCTTTAAACAGATCCTGTTGCTTAGTACTTTTCAGACCCGGGGAGTGAAATTTGAAACCAGTGTGAAATGAGTGTAGGAAAAGACAGCAGTCAAACTACTTCAGAGGGGAGGTGTAAATTGGGCCTAAATCAACATGGTACTGAATGCCACAGTTCAGTTATTGTCTGGATTATTGATTTATTCATTGTTTGGCAGAGTTACACACAGGAAGCATATAATAATATAAAATACATAACAAAGTTGATACAATGGGTTTGCAGACAGTTTGGGCAATTCCCCTAAATACTAATATTTAAATTTTTAGTCCATTGGATCACAGCTGGAGGGAATTCAAAGAGCTCCATAACATCTCCCTGGAAAGCACAATGCTCACATTCCTGCAACAGATGGAAAATAGTTCGATGGGCTGCACCACATTTTGGGTCCTGGTATTTTGCCCTATTTCAACAACAGGTCTTCTATTAGCCATCTTCCATCTATATATATAAAAGAAAGTCCCCTCACCGTAAAATCAATGCCCAGGCCAAACTGCTGGACCTAGAAACAACAAATTTGGGGAGAGTGCTTCTACCATGACATAGGTGCTCACTAAGAAGGGATTTTTAGAAATTCCACCCCTAAGTGGGTCAAAAGGGGGAAAATGTGCTTCCCCATTGATTTCAATGAGGCTGCCAGGCTGCTGCCTACTTGCACCCCCCACTCTCTGATCAGTCAGCTGCAAAGCTCAGCATTCTGAGGTAAAAAAAAAACAGTTACAGGAGATTGCAGAGAGCTAATGGCAGTTGAGGAGATCAGGATTGCCTTAGCCCTACTGCTGGCCCAGCCTCCTGAATGCCTTTAAGCCATGAGGGAGCCCGCCCCAGCAGTATCGTGATCCTGCCAGCCCCGCCTCCACAGTGGCTTCTAATACTCCTCCCCCTCCTACACTGGACAGGCAGCTGCCTGTCAGGTGTAGGAGAGGAGGTGGGATGCTTACAGCAAAATAATCCAGGAACACAAGTAGAGAGGCCATCACTTTCGTGGAAGGTGGCAGGAGTTGACTTAACAGACGACTGCTTCTTAAATGGGCAGTTCTATGTTGCCTGCTCCAGAATGAGCTCACCAAGCAGACTGATTGTGAGACTTTTGATTAGATCCAATAAGTCAGGCCTTGTATTTCAAAACAAAGTTTTTATTCTTAATGGTCTTTCAGGAAACTCTTGCGTTGTTACTGATACCAGATACAGAATGGGAGGAATTGATATACTGTATTAAAACAAGGGTGAAAACGCAGGTACCAATGAGAAAAGAACTATCAAGAGCCAAAATGTGCTACCGTTACTTTCTCAGGAAAAAGGCGCGTAAGCAAGTTAACTTCCCATCCCCAGCCCTGTGTGTGTAATCTACATGCATTCCCACGCAAAAGACACCTGGAAGAGTGGAGGCCCTGTTGCGCAAGGTTACAAGTGCAGCAACAGAGATAACATGACTCTAGCAAAATATCTGAGCTTATTCTGAGGAAGGAGGGGTGAGGGGGGGGGAAACTGCCAGAACGGAAGCTGATGCCGATCTCCCGCTGGGACATGCAACAGGGACTGACAAAGGGAAGCAAAACATGACAGGGAACCTAACATCCTGCCCCTCCCAAAATCAACCCCCAACAGGTTTAGAAGGGTAACGTTTATGAAAGGCATGAATCAACTGAGGAGCATGAACATGATCAGCCGCCACCCACTCATTACATTTAGGGCCAAAATCCACGCAGTTCACTAGGTAAAACAAACGTCCTCATTTGAGTTTAGAGTTCAAAATGCTGGAAATCTCAAAATGTGGCTTCCCCTCCTTCATCAGAGGAGGAGGTGCTGGAATCTCCGGACACCAGGAGTTCGGCCCAGGGCTTTTCTTCAACAAGCTGTAATGGAACACAGGATGAACAGAGTTCAGTGACTTAGGCAATTCAAGTTCAAAAGATACAGGAGAAATCTTGCGTAGGACCTTAAAAGGGCTGATGTATTTCCATCCCAATTTCCGGCTCGGCTGCAAGCCATGAATGTTTTTTGTAGACACATAAACAGAGTCTCCAGGCTCCAACTCCCAACCAGGAGCCTTATTCCAGTCCGTGTATTTTTTGTAATCCGCTTTAGCCCGATCTAACATTTTGGCAATAAGGGGCCAGGAGTCTTGCAGCTTAATCCACCAAGATTCAAAAGGAGAGGGTGAGCTGTCTCTGGGAGGTAGGATATTTGGCAGTGGGTTACCTTCATACCCCCCCACCGCTAGGAAAGGGGACACACCAGTAGAAGAGTGCACTGAATTATTGTAGCTGTATTCAGAAAAAGGGAGCAAATCCACCCAATTATCTTGGTGGTAGTTTGAGTAACACCTCAAAAATTGTTCCAGGATCTGATTAGTTTGTTCGGATTGTCCATCACTCTCTGGGTGATTAGTCCACCAAGATTCAAATGGAGAGGGTGCGCTATCCTTGGGGGGGTAGGATATTAGGCAATAGGTTACCTTCATACCCCCCCACCGCTAGAAAAGGGGACACTTCTGTGGAAGAGTGCACTGAATTATTGTAGCTATATTCAGCAAAAGGGAGCAAGTCTACCCAATTATCTTGGTGGTAGTTTGAGTAACACCTCAAAAATTGTTCCAGGATCTGATTAGTGTTCGGATTGTCCATCACTCTCTGGGTGATAAACAGAACTGAGGGCAGGCTCAATGCCCATAGTCTGTAAAAGCTCCCACCAAAAGGTGGCAATGAACTGACTTCCCCTATCAGAGATTACACGTCTAGGAAAAGAATGAAGTTTCACCACGTGATTAAAGAACACTTTGGCTAAACCCTTAGCTGTGGGCAATTTCTTGAACGGAACAAAGTGTGCCTGCTTGGAAAATAAATCCACTACCACCCAGATTACAGTTCTCCCTTTGCTGGGTGGTAGATCAGTCCATGGAAATGTCCTCCCAAGGCCGGGAGGGGGTGGGAAGGGGTTGTAAGAGACCCAGAGGCTTTCCCCCTCGTTTTTTGCACATTAGACAGGTTTGGCAAGAAGTTACAAAGTCTGAGACATGTTTACGCATCTGCGGCCACCAAAACTGCCTCTGAAGTAAGTTCAACGTTTTTAAGTACTTAAAATGTCCAGAGAGCTTAGATTCATGGCAAGTATTTAAAACAGATAGTCTAAGAGAATTGGGAACCACCAGTTTCAAGCCTTTATATCAGCACCCATCGGGCTTATGTTCCAAACCCTCCTCCCCACGCCATTCATCCCGATTCTGCTCAGAATACTCCATCGCACATTTTGTAATCCACTCAGAGGAGGGAGCCATGTCGGACGGCTGCTTTTGGCTTCTGGTGATAACAGCCCCGCTAAGTTGCTCAGGCGAGAACATGGAATCGAACACTTCTTCCCTCTTAAATTCATGTTGGGGAAGCCTGGACAACACGTCTGCTAAGGGGTTAGATGTCCCAGGGAAATGCCGCAGTTTAAAATTGAACTTGGAAAAGAAATCAGCCCACCGGAGCTGTTTTGCATTCAAAGTTCTACGGGTCCACAGCACCTCCAGGTTTTTATGATTAGTCCAGATCTCAAACGGAGACTGAGCCCCCTCTAACCAATGTCTCCAGGTGGACAAGGCTAAGTGAATGGCGGCTGCCTCTTTGTCCCACACGGACCAGTGTCTTTCAGTCTCATTAATTTTTTTGGAGACATACGCCAAAGGGTGCAGCTTCCCATCCTCCCCTTTCTGCAGAATTTCCCCCCCCCCCATGGCCACATCAGAAGCATCAACATGTACAATGAACTCCTGAGTCTCATCTGGGTGCGCCAGGATGGGCTCTGAAGTAAAAAGTTTTTTGAGCTTGTCAAAGGCTGCTTGACAGTCAGGCAACCAGTTCTGGCGCTCACCTGGCTTGCCAGCTTCAGGACCTTTTCCTTTTGTTTTTAACAGGTCAGTTAAGGGAAGGGTGACTGTGGCAAAGTCTTTTAAAAATGTTCTGTAAAAGTTGCAAAATCCTAATAGGCTTTGAAGCTGTTTGCATGTACAGGGGGCTTCCCATGTGACTACTGCGTCCACCTTGGCAGGGTCCATCTCTAAACCCCTGGGGGAAATGCGGTAACCCAAAAAGTCAATTTCAGTACAGTGAAACTTGCATTTTGACAGTTTGTCAAAGAGCTTGTGGTTCATGAGGGTGGACAACACTTCTCTCATCAATTTAACATGGGAAGGTTTATCTTAGGAATAAACAATGGTATCATCTAGATAACAGAGAACCCCCTTAAATAAGTGCTTGTTCAACACCTCATTAATTAGCTCATAAAAACTCCTGGAGCTCCAGCCAATCCGAAGGGCATAACCCGATATTCGAATTGCCCCAGGGGGTATTAAAGGCAGTCTTATATTCATCCCCCTCTTTGATGCACACTCGGAAATAGGCTTCCTGTAAATCCAGTTTGGAAAAGATCTTCCCCTTAGCCGCCTCTGCCAACAAGTCTTTTATCAGGGGTAAGGGGCATTGGAGGCGGAAACGGCATTTAATCCCCTATAGTCCGTGCAAAACCGTAAGCCACCGTCCTTCTTTTTCCGGAACAGAACAGGGGCGGCAAAAGGAGATTTCGCTAGCCGAATGAAACCCCACTCTAGGTTTTTAATCCAAAAACTTCCACAGTTCATCTCTCTCTGTGGGACTCATAGAATATAACTTTCCCTTTGGTAACTTCTCCCCAGGTAACAGTTCTATAGCACAATCAGTAAGTCTATGGGGGGGAAGTTCATCAGCCTCTGTTTCACTGAACACCTCAGCCAGGTCTCGGTACTCCGGGGAAATTTTGTTTAAGTCCTCTGAGACCAAGCAAGCGAAGGGGGTGGAGGGAGGTCCCGAACCCCAGCCGGGATTCCATTTGTGCTGTGTGCATTTGGGATCGACCCATGTAATCTTCCCTTCACTCCACTTGACATAGGGGTCATGAGCTCCCAACCACGGGCTTCCCAATACCATAGGGAATTGGGCGTGGGGGGTGATGACAAAGTCTCTCTGCTCCCAGTGCTCCCCAGTCCCCACAATCAAAGGCTCAGTCTTTGCTACACAAGCCTCTTTCATTTCAGACCCATCCATCTGAGTGAATCGCAGAGGCTCAGACAGCGTGTTAACTTTGGGTCCCAACCCCTCCACCACTAAAGGACTAATCAAGTCTCTAGCACACCCCGAGTCAATAAGGGCTCGCACCCTGTCGTGGGTGCCACTTCCAGGGGTAATAACAGTCACAACCATATAGAGCAAAGGTCCAGGACTTCTCACCATTGGCGGCACGGCCGGAGGGGGGACCTGCAGCTCCGTGCCTCCTACTGCAGGTCTGGGAAGTTTCCCGACGGTTGAGCGGTCACAGCTTCTAATGTGGGATTCTCACCCTCTGCTGGTGCCCCTTCCAGCTGTAATGCCCGGGGTTTAAAAACTCCTTTCGTGGGTCATGGTGTTCCTCCGGGAGTCGGCTGGGAAGTCTTTGATGCTTTCGGGGATCCCAGGGGATAGAAAGATGCAAAGTGGCCGCTCTCCCCACACCACATGCATAGCCCTTGCTTAAAACTAGCATCGCGGAGGTCTTGAACAGCGGTTTTAAATTTGGGCTTTGGTGTGCTCTTAGCAAGGGAGTGAGAGGCCGGTGAACTCAGTTTAATCAGCGTGAACCTCTCCTCCATGTCGGCCACTGCTCTCATCCAAGCCGCCAACGAGCTGGGCCGATCATTTCTCAACAAAGTCTTGTATATCTCATGGTTCAACCCCTCCTGGTACTTCTCGATGAAGAGATCTTGACCCCAGCCCTGCACCTTTGCAGCTATTCTACGGAATTGGGCAGTATACTCCCTTACAGAGGATCGGCCCTGAACCAGCTTCTGCAGCTGATTCCTGGCTTTCTCCTCCCCCAAGGGATCCTCGTAGTGCTGCCGGAGGGCCCACATAAAGTCATTTACTGATCTCAATTCAGGACCTGGGGGGTTGTGCAGACTCACATACTAGTCACTTGCAGTGTCCCGCAGCTTAGAGCCAATATAGCCAACCCTTTCACGTTCAGTAGGGTAAAGGTGGCCCCAAGTTCCCAAAAACTGCTCAGTCTCAATGATGAAAAAGCAGAGTTTGTCAGAATCCCCATCAAACGTAGCTGTCAAGGGATCGTTGGGTGGCTGCCGATATAACCGGTCCACAGGACATGGGGGCGGCTGTGCTGGTGTTGCTGGTGGCTGCTGGGGACCCACAGGTGGTTGTTGCGCAGATCCCACTCCGCCATCCTGCTGCTGAGCTGGCACTCACCCTCCCCCACCAGCTCGTGCCGGAGGGATCGCTCCCACAGCTGCTCCCAGCACGGCTTGTTGCTTCTCGAGTGGCGCCTCTCGTAGCTCCACTGCCAGCTGGTCGTGCATCTCATTGAATCTCTGGTCCATCTGCTTTCAGAGGTCATCTGTACCTCTCTCTGATGGCCAAGGGGTCTCACGTTCATCTGGGACCAAACTCAACCTCCAGGAGTCCCTCTCCTCGTCCGAGAACCACATGCGTGATCCTCGCCTGTCATGGACCCAGGACTCCAGAGTACCCCCACCAAAGGTCGACCAGGAATACCTTGGTAGGGGTTCTGCACCACCTGTGGCTCCCCCCTGACTGAGGGGAGCATAGGAATCATAGTTCGTGGTCACCGGCTCCACAGGTGTGGTGGAGACTGGTGTTTTGGGGGTTGAGGTGGGAACGAGGGACCCATCATCCAACATTGCCAGGTCTGGGTTTCACTCCTTCCTGATTGGAAGGATCACTAACAATCTGTGAGACTTCTGATTAGATCCAATAAGTCAGGCCTTGTATTTCAAAACAAAGTATTTGTTCTTAATGGTCTTTCAGAAAACACTTGCATTATTAGTGATACCAGATACAGAATAGGAGGAATTGATATACTGTATTCAAACAAGGGTGAAAACATGGGTACCAATGAGAAAAGAACTATCAAGCGCAAAAATGTGCTACCGTTACTTTCTCAGAAAAAAGGCGTGTAAGCGAGCTAACTTCCCATCCCCAGCCCTGTGTGTAATCTACATGCATTCCCATGCAAAAGACACCTGGAAGAGCGGAGGCCCTGTTGCCCAAGGTTACAAGTGCAGCAACAGAGATAACATGAGTCTAGTCTAGCAAAATATCTGAGCTCATTCTGAGGAAGGAGCGGTGGGGGGGGGGGGAACTGCCAGAACGGAATCTGATGCCGATCTCCCGCCGGGACCTGCAACAGGGACTGACAAAGGGAAGCAAAACATGACAGAGAACCTGACATCGATGATCCCAGCACCTGAAGGCAGAACCACCAATGTGAGAAGCAGGGGGAGTAGGCATGTCTCACTTCATTTTTTACACTACAATCTTCTCCATTAGAATTCCTACAACAAATCTTACATTTCAAACTTCAGATCATCAGTATTATAATTGGATATACAGAATTTAAATACCATAGTGAAGCATGGGTATCAGGCTAGTACTTTATGTGGCAAGTCAAATCCTGCAGGCCTCTTGTTGGTGTTTATCAGGTTATGGGTATCATGTGGAATTAATTGCATCCATGTTTGCAACCATTCATTCTCTAGACTGAAATTTTGTGATTGCAGGATTTGTGCAAAACTTATTGCTGGGTGTTGGGATCTTAGTCTAGATAGGCCTGTGTCAGTCATGTCTTTGTGGACAGACAACTCTCTATTTTCAATTATCTTTCTATATTCACAAAGAAATGCATCTTGTCTTTGGACATGCAGGGGAGCGGTGTGGCACAAGTGGGTAGCCAATAAGTCAAAGTGGATTCAATACATCTGCTGATGGTTCTCATTATGTTGAATTGGACATCAAGTTTGTGGACATGGAGGCTGTTGAGCCATATTGAAGCACCATATACTACAGTACTATACACCAACTTTGTACTATATGCAGTAATTACTATACACTAACACAGTACTATGCACCACCTTTGGAGCTAGGCAGAGTGTACATATTACTCCCGTTCTGCAGTCACCCCATTGGCTGCCCACCAGCTACTGGACTCAATTCAAAGTATTAGCTATCACATACAAAGCCCTTCATGACTTCATCCCTCTTATATGCAGGGTCTCTCTTATCTGCAAGGCCACCTCTCTCCCTAAGTTGCATCCCAACAGCTTCACTCATTTGAGTGAGGACTTCTCCAGATGCCACCCTGAAAATGGGCAAAATCAACAACTGCCCATTCATGTGCATTCTCTGTTGTATCCTCCACCTAACGTTGCCAGCCCCCTGGTCACTGGCAGGGGATGGAGGCACAGTTGCCAGATCCAGGATGGGAAACTCCTGGAGATTTGGGAATGGAGCCTGGGGCAAATAGGAATGTCAGTGGGTTACAATGCCATGGAGTCCACCCTCCAGTTCATCCATTTTCTCCAAGGTAACTGATCTCTGTAGTCTAGAGAGGAGCTGTAATTCCAGGGGATCCACAGGTCCCACCTTATGAAATGACTAGGAGGTCAGGAAGCCCCCAACTCTCCTTGTTTTCTGAAGATAAAGCAAAACTGAATTATTCCATTTTTACACAGGTAATAGGGTTGTAATGTAACAAAATAGTTCAGGAAGATGCTTTTGATTAAAGGGATAGGGACTTTACACTAGACTACTATATAGTGTCTGTAGCTGTGCCTATGCTCCTCCTATGGATGCATAGTTTAATGTATCATGTTTAGATGCTTATGCTTTTTCAGATTTTTTTCAGATTTCTACTATCCAAATCCTGTTGCACTGTTTATTGGATGTCCTGCCCTGTTGAGTGTATTTGACTTACGCTATGTAATCCACCTTGAGCCTCAGTAAGAAAGATGAGCTATAAATGCCAATAAATAAATAAATAAAACCCAAACCAGGGTATCAAAGTTGTAATTTAAGATAATGCCCCAGCAAATGCATAATCTTCTGTTAAGCACCTGATTTCAATATAGATTAGTTTAGAATTGGTTCCTAAAATATCATGCATTGCAGGCAGTTGTGTGAATGCTTCTGAGGCATGACTTCTCCAACATCCTTCCCAGTATCATTGCAGTTAACCAGTCATGTGGATGGAGCTGCCAGTGCTGGCATCGGCAGTAACCAGGTCTGCCCTCATCAATGGCTTACAGATCAGACACTGCAGAGGGCGTATAAGGGACTGACTGCACTTTTAAAAGCTTAGAAGTGCTGTACAAAAAGGTAAAGAACTGTGAAGGCTTAATTCTTCACAGAACCAGAGAGCCTTGAGCGACAGGTTCCTCCAAGGAATCTGATTGGTTAGCATCAGCTGAGCAGAGAAAGACTTGAGAGCTGAATGCTGAGAAGAAATTCAGTCTGAAAGCAGTTTAACACAGATGGAATGCTGGGGAGGTTGGCAAGGAAGAGTGGGTAATTAGGCAATGACTCTCATTCAGGCCAAGAAAAGGGGATAGATATTCTAGAGAAAGAAGAATTTCCCTACCCAGTTAAAACAGGGAGAAAACTCTGAAGAGTGGAGAGATCCCTGGTCTGGTATGGTTAGAGACTGCCTTTTGAAGCCAGAAGTGTCAGTAAAGCTCAAGTAGACTACTGGTGTGTTTAGTGAAGGAGTCTGGGTACAGGATAGAGTATCCCAGCCCTCTGGAAATCAAAAGAGTCAGTGAATACTCAAAGTGTACTGATATGTTGAGAAAACACTGAAACAAAAACCTCTCATCATAGAAACTCTTAAGTCACTGTGAAAAGCTTAAGAAACTCAACTGCTTATAAAACATATGAACTGAAGTCTGTGCATGTACTGATTTACCTCAGAGGTTTTTTAATTGAGTTACCTCAGAAATTTTAGTCCTGATTTCACTTGAATTTTGAAAAGCTTTGAGTGCCATTTCAGTGGTCTAAGTTGAAGGGTGATCTCAACACTTCCATCAGGTTCCTGTGTAAGCCAGCAAGGCATATTATATGCTTTTATAAACTGTTAGAATCATAAGTTTGAACTTTGGGTTGTTATCTTGCTAAGGGCAAATGCACTCTCTATTGCAGTGAGAGGCTCCAGCCCACAGCAGGAGACTTCCTTCAGAGTTCACACCTACATGGAGACTAGGACTCCATTTCAAAGAGTCCTTATCTCCTTAGAGCTGGCCACTTCACACCTTCCCCCAAAGTTCCTGTAAGAGATTATGTTAGTGACGTTGCTTAGCAACTAATCATCGACCATCGAGTGACCTGGCCGAAGCCATCACGAGACCAAGGATTGGCGCCAAGAAACCTACCAGATGGCCCAGGTGTTAGTTCCTGCTTAGCACCTAGATTTGCAATATTGACCACTCCTTCCTACTTCCTCCTCCTCATGACACAGACCAATAGTAAGGCTAGTGGGGATGGACCAACTAGTAGGTATGACAAGGGGATGTGGTCAGCGCAGCCCGCCCCAATGCTACCTGATAAAAGATCTTGCACAACAGAAACCCATTGCTAGCCACCTTCGACCCCTATCTTCTTACCAACCTCTCAAGTCCAGCTTTCTATACCCAACATCTTGCCTCCATCTTGAATCCCTGGTTTGCGCAGCCAGGACGAGGCGTGTATCTGCAGGTTCAGATCACATTCCCCATTTTTTCCTTTTCATCTCCCCTCAATCTTCTTGTGGAAGTGAACCACCCATCTCCAGGATAGGTAACGTATTACCCCTCAACGAAACTCCTGCTAATGCAACAGTGCTATTTTCTATCTGATTTTCTTAGATCTTGCGTGTATGTTTGTGTGGTTACATTTTTGTATGCTTGAATAACATTTTATAGTAAACATCATTCAAAGAAATCACTCAGCCTCATCGCCTATTTTCTAGGAACTCCTGGAGGGAGCGGGACCTTGGTATAGCTGGCAAGAACCCGGTATTCTGCCAATTGCTAAGCTTAAATTAAAGCAATTCAGCTAACACCTGGGCTGAGCTAGCAACAAAATATCAGGCTGTGACAGTGTGGGACAGCTATAGTTTCTTCATGGAAGAAGAAAAGAGATAGCTAGGGTGGCTCAGTCAGACAGGGAAAGAAAAATGGAGGGAAAATCTTGCCTCTGAGGCAGGAAAGTGGAAGAGGTGTGTCACAGTATCACAGTGTCTCTCATGCCAGTGACATAGGACCACTATCTAATTTAATACCTTTACAGATCAATTTATTAAGCCATAAATGTGCTGCCCTCTCCACTCATTTCTTGTACAAAATTGAACCTCTGTTCTGGGGACATTGCATTCAAAGAACAGCCTTTACAACCACCTAGGAAATGTGATATTTTCAAGAAGAACATTCACTGCAACGTGGACTATGGTTCTTGTAAAGTCAAGAAACTTATTAGCTATTTCTCTGGGTTATAACACTTCATTTTTATACCATTAAATCATAAACATGCTTATTCTGAAGAAAGTCCCTCTAGTCATTGGGACTAAATCACACCAAATTTTGTAAGCTCAGTGTTTACAAGCTATTTAAAAACCCCAGAAGATGAGCACTCCCCTAGTTGTAGTGCGAAGCTGAGGAGAGCTGCTTATCCAGGCATATATGTTTTCTTTTTTAAGAGCAACAGTCTCAAAGGCAATGGAGGCTAGCCACCCCACTGTTCCAGTATCCTGTCATTATAATAAGTTTTCAAAATTTATGCAGCCCACTCTTTTTTCTTTCCTTTTAAACTGCAGCACGACTATCCCTTCCTCATTAGGTGAGAATGAGATATTGCCACTCAGAGGGGACTTGCAAAGCACATAAACTGTGTTTGGGCACGTGCTATGATAGACTGTGTTCAGGCTTGAATTTAAAAGCTTAAAAACTGCCATGCAGATCCAGTAGATCCCATTTCTCAAAAGCTGTGATGCTCCCCCCCCCCCCCAAACATGGGATATTGGATAATGTCTTGCATGGTAACTGCTTTGCTTGCGTTTGTGCAGCTATTTTATTCTTTTTCTGGTGCAAGTGCTTCCAAAGTGTTGTGGGACCACCTCTGCACTTTGCAAGAGAAAGCTGTTTATCTTTCTGCAGAGAGGTCATTATTATTGCTTATCCAAGAACTACTTACCAAACCCCCTTGATACTCAAGAATTGTCCAGCAATGTTTCAGAACTTCTGCAACATTTTGGAGAACATACTCATACTTTTTGGGGAAGTAAGTCACTTTGAAAGTGATGACTTATTTCCAAGTAAAGATGATTATGATAAGGCTATGGGTATCTGATTTTTTTTTGCAGTCTAAAGGAGCTGTTCACATCACATGCTCACAGAGTTCTTGCTGCAGTTGAGCTGTTGGAGCTCGTATAACAAAAACTGCAAAAGGCAAAGCTGTCTGTACCTTGTACTCATGTAATTAACTTCATTAGACTGTAGTAATGACAGAACTAGCACAGGGTGGAAATGTGAATGGTGGGAGTTCAGAATACAGACTGCCCCAGTTTGCAATTTCTTCATCCAATGTAAGGTTGAGCCCAGACTCTTTGAGCCTGCATTCATATTATTTCACTTTTTCTAGCCCTCCTTCCATTTTCTATAGCTCCTTCCTTCCCTGTCATTGGGGTGGCAGCAGGGTCTCTTTCTCTCCATTTTACCCTCGCCATTCATTAAGCAATGCCAAACTTTGCAACAGTAAGCATAAGAAGCTCTGTGAAATACAGTTCTCCACTAATAATGAACTGTATTACTTCTTGGTCATTGGATGCTTTTGTTTTACCCAGGGGTCCTTTCATAAAAAAAAGAGGTGCAGGAGCTCATTAGCATAACTTATTTGCATATGCCACACCCCCTGATGTCACCGGAAGTGTCAGAAGGTCACACACCCCTGATGTCACTGGAAGTGTGTCAGAAGGCAATACCTACACTCAGGCTCCACCCCAAAAATCTCCAAAGTATTTCCCAACTCAGAGCTGGCAAGCCTATCTAATGGCAAAGGAAGGAAGGAAGGAAGAAGGAGGGAGGAAGGGGGAAGGAAGGAAGGAAAGGAACAGGAAAAAAGGAAGGAAGGTAGGTGGGGGGAGAGAGAGAGAAGGAAAGAAGGAAAGAAAGAAGGAAGGAAAGAAGGAAAAGAAAGAAAGAAAGAAAGAGGAAGGTAGGTAGATAGGTAAGTGGGGGAGAGAGAAGGAAGGAAGGAAGGAAGGAAGGAAGGAAGGAAGGAAGGAAGAAAAAAGAAAGAAAGAAAGAAAGAAAGAAAGAAAGAAAGAAAGAAAGAAAGAAAGAAAGAAAGAAAGAAAGAAAGAGGAAGGTAGGTAGGTAGGGGGAGAGAAGGTAGGAAGAAAGGAAGGCAGGCAGACAGACAAAGGTAGGTAGGTAGGTAGGTAGGGGGGAGAGAGAGAGAAGGAAAGAAGGAAGGAAGCAACAGGAAGGTAGGTAGGTAGGGGGGAGAGAGAGAGAAGGAAGGAAGGAAGACAGACAGACAGACAGGCAGACAAGGTGTTTCCCTCCCCCCTTGCTTGGGCCCCAGTGGCTTAAAGCCACTCCGGCCCAGCTCTTCCCTCACTACCTCCCCCCCACGACCCAAGAATGGTGAGGAGGGGGAGGGCTGGGGGCTTCGCCCTGGCCCGGTGGCGTGCCCACTGGCCAGGGAGGGAGATCGGGGGGGAGGGCTGGGAGGGCTGGGGGCTTTTCCCTGGCCCGGCAGCATGCCGCGGGCCAGGGAGGGAGATGGGGGGGCAGGCTGGGGGCTTCTCCCTGGCCCGGCGGCGTGCCCGCTGGCCAGGGAGGGAGATCGGGGGGAGGGCTGGGAGGGCTGGGGGCTTTTCCCTGGCCTGGCGGCATGCCGCGGGCCAGGGAGGGAGATTGGGGGGTGGGCTGGGGGCTTCTCCCTGGCCCAGCGGCGTGCCCGCTGGCCAGGGAGGGAGATCAGGGGGGAGGGCTGGGAGGGCTGGGGGCTTCTCCCTGGCCAGGCGGCGTGCCGTGGGCCAGGGAGGGAGATCGGGGGGGAGGGCTGGGAGGGCTGGGGGCTTCTCCCTGGCCAGGCGGCGTGCCGTGGGCCAGGGAGGGAGATCGGGGGGGAGGGCTGGGGGCTTCTCCCTGGCTCGGCGGCGTGCCCACTGGCCAGGGAGGGAGATCGTGGCCCGGGAAGGGTGAGGGAAGGGAGGAAGCTTTTCTCCGGCGCACCAAAGCGCAGACTGGGGAAAGCGAGCTGGGGGGTGGGGCTTGATTATGTGCCCACCCACCCCGCTTCCTCTCTCCCGGAGTGGCGCTCTGGTGCGCCCCAGCCCCAACGGAGCCCTGGTTGTACCCAGGCATGGGGAAGGAAAGAGGAGAAAGACTGACACTTTTAGACTGAATCACATATTTACTCAGGAGACAGGTTGGGTCAAGAGTACCCATCCTGTGTAAAAGCCTCATGTGAGTTGCAAGTTGTCAGTTCCCCCAAGTGGAGAGCATTATTCAGATTGGGACTGTGGGAAACAACTTTGGGCACCATACACAGGGAAGTGAGTGCCTGCAAGAGATCTTTTTCTACCACTCTGCTGCCTCATAAGTTTGAGAGGAAAAAGGGGGGTTAGGACTTCAAGGGGGTGACAACTCTGATGGCCATTGTGATTGATGTACACTCACTTTTTGAGATCCTTCTTTCTAAGTATTCAAACAAATGTAACAAAAATAACAAATATGTCCATGTACTTTGTTAATGACTATTTTGTCTTGTATATGGGATGTATAAAGATCTATGTCATTATTATTTTTGCACAATTTTATATAATGGCAGATTTTTTAATACACATATTATATTTGTCATCCACTGTATTGGCTTAAGGTCCTTTTTGTTGTTGGTTCTGTTGCACAGGTTTCCTAAAGGCCCTGCTCCTGTTTCTTTTGTTAGCATTCAAATGAAAGCATTTCCCCCCAACTATGCAAAGGCTGCAAAAAGGGAGCGTGAATCCAGCAGAGCCCAATGGAATACTAACCATCCTCATAGAACCCTGGAAGGCCAGGAGCTAGCAATGGGAAATTGAGATTGGAATTGTTCACTTTTGAATCACTGCTAGAGGACTTGGAAACATGCTTTCAAAAATTTACAACCTTCTTTTCCTAATGGATGATCATAGGTGGTAATTTCAGATGTAAGTGAGGGAAACAGTGAGAACTCTGAACTCTGTCTGGCAGATAATTTATTAAAAAGTCTGGTGGCATCATATATAAATCTAAGGGAGAACTGTGACAGTATATTCTTAGTAGCTCTTTACTGGATAAGTAAAATCTATCTAATAATCATGATGTTAAGATACTGTAGATGTCCTTGAGTGAAAGCTGATTTTGTTTCGACATTTGATGGGACTGCCCTGTATTATTATGAAATATTTTTCATTTAAAAAGTAACACATAAATTACCATACAGTACTGCATGTACTGACCATTCAGCTTGGATTTTTAGACTGAACTGTACAAACAAAACTCTATGAGATGGTCTTGAATTTATCATCTGCCAAAGTTCTGATTCCATAAAGGCATCAACATTCAAATCGGAATAGCTGTGGGTTTCCGGCCAGAGGAATGGAAGTCTGACACGCTTTGCAAATGTGCAAGGTGGACAGCGGCTCTTCCTGACAGCTTGGGTGGATTAATCCACCTGACGCAACCTCACACAGGTAGTGTGAGGACCAGCAAGCAATATAATCCAGGTTTGAGCAACCTCGGTGAAGGGAAAGTCTCGGAGGAGACTTTTCCGACACCTTGAGCACTGCAGCCGAAGAGGATTCTTGCGAGTATCTCTAAGGAGCCGAGCTGAGCTGAAAAATTCAGCATAAAACCTCCAATTCCCCTGATTCCTTAACAAAGAAGACAAAGTTTAAACGTTGGGACCACATCTGAAGCAAAGTAACAACAAAAGGTAACGGAAAAAAGTTTTTTGCCTTACCACCGCCGCGTTTTGAAAGACGAAAAGCAGATCGGGTGAAGCAATAGACTGTTGTTGATTGGATGAGAGCAGTTTTGAAGCACTAAAAAACCAAATTTGAACTTAAAAAGCCAAAAAAACAAGTTGTTTAACATTCCTGCGGTTAAGAAGAGTCGGGAGGGGAAGCCAAGCATCGCGAGACAAAGAGGGAGAAGGGAACCAAGCATCGCGAGATTAAGACGTGAGGACTGAACCAGGAAGTGACGGCTAGCAGAGCAGACAAGAAGGGAAAAGGAGAAGAACCAGAAGAAGGTAAAGGGGACTCTAAATACTGCCGGACCAGAAAGGGGACTCTAAATACTGCCGGACCAGAAAGACCATAACAGGAAGTGACATGCAGAGAGCAGACAAGTAAATAAAAGGAAGGGACAAAAGGAAACTACGGCAAGCCAGAAGCAAGGTAAAAAGACTATAACCTTTGACATTAACCATAGAGAAGTCGCACCCGCCATTTTGGATTTATAAAATTTTTAAACTGCAATATCTCAAAGATTATATAACTTAGAAGGCTGAAACCAACATAATTTGACTTGGCAAGATTAGCTTGTTTGAATGCACTAATTGGTGTTTGATTTGGAAAACAAGATAAAATCGATCTTTTTTAAAGAGGCAAAACGGACCGCGGACTAAGATCGAGAGCAGCTACATGGTCCTCTCCTACAATGGCAGCAAAAAAAGAAAAAGAGCTACTAGCCATTATGGAAGCAATGGAAAAGAAAATGTTAGACGCTATAGGAGAGGTAAATGTTAAAATGAATAATATAGCGGCTCAAGCAGATAAAAATTGCATGGAATTAAAAGCAGAATTTCAAAAATTATCCACAAGAACACAAGATATAGAAACTAAAGTAAAAGAACTGGAAAAAAGCACCCATAAGACAATGAGAGAGAACAAGAGGATGGAAAAGATGATGCACTATAAAGATATGCAAAATCATTTGAGATTTCGAGGGATCGAGGAAAAATTGAATGAGGACATTTTTACAAGAATGCAAGAAGCAATAGCAGATTTTTTACAAGAACAGGAAGAAGTTGTTAAAGAACACATGGATCTTGTTTATAGAGTTAATTCTACATATGCAAGAGACAAAAACATACCAAGAGATGTGGTTGTCCAATTTACAATGAAAAGAACAAAAGAACAAATCTACAGGAAGTGCTTTACTGACCCTTTTGTAATAGATGGAAAGAAAATCATAGTAATGAAAGAATTGCCTAGAGCAATACTGCAAGAAAGGAAAAAATTCAAACGTCTGACGGATAAACTGAAGGAGAAAAAAATCAGATTTTGTTGGGAAATACCTCAAGGACTAAGCTTTTATTATGGCAACTCCAGAGTAGTGATTAAAAGCACAGAAGAAATGTATGCATTCCTGGGAGAGAATAAAGATGATTTTGGAGATATTTAAGAATATATCAAAATGGATTACAAAATACTTACATAGAATGTAAATGGACTAAATTCACCCCAAAAACGTAGAATGGTAGGTCATTGGTTGGAAAAACAAAAATGTAATATAATTTGTTTGCAAGAAGCTCATCTTAAAAAACAAGACCATAAATATTTAATAAGGAAAAAATTGGGAGAAGAATTTTATTCTTTAGCAAGCAACAAAAAAAATGGTGTTGTAACATATGTCAAAAAAGATTTGGAACCTAAAGTAATATTTAAAGACAAAGATGGAAGATATTTAGCTATTGAAATTTTACTGCAAGAATTGAAAACTTTGATTGTGAACATTTATGCTCCGAATGGAGCTAAGGAAAATTGTTTTAAAGAACTTCAAATGGAATTGGACAATGTAAACTATGATCAAATTATGATGTTAGGGGACTTCAATGGAACTGTAGATAATAAACTAGACAGGCGCTCTAAAAGAAAGGATGAGACGTTAGGGAAGCTTCCAAAAAAATTTTTTGAACTGATAAAACAAGAAAAGTTGGAAGATATTTGGAGGAAAGCTAACCCACAAGGAAAAGATTTTACCTTTTACTCTAACAGACATGACTCACATTCAAGAATTGACATGATTTGGATGACTACTAATCTAACCTTTAAGATAAGAAAAGTGGAAATTTTACCCAGAATAATCTCAGATCACAATCCGTGTTTATGGACAGCTGGGCAGGTTAAAAAACAAAAGAGATGGAGAATAAACGAGGACTTATTAGATAATCAAGAAATAATTAAAAAATTACTTGAAGAAACAGACCTATACTTCCAAGTAAACATGCAGAAAGAAGTAAAAATTCAAACCGTATGGGATGCATATAAAGCAGTGATGAGAGGACTATTGATATCGCTAAATGCTAAAGATAATAAAAAGAAAAAAGAGCAATATGAAAATATTCTACAAGCCATTAAAACAAAGGAAGAAGAACTGAAGAAGAAACCAGGGAAAAAGAAACTGCAAAAGGAAATTTGGATGCTACAAGACCAAGCAAAAGCCATCTTGAACCAAGAGATGTACTGGAACTTAAAAAAACTTCAACAAAAAGCATTTGAAGGTGCAAACAAACCCGGAAAATACTTAGCATGGCAATTAAAGAAAAAACGTGAAAATAAATTTATCACTAAAGTGATAAGAGATAATATTGAGATAATAGATACAAAAGGAATAAAAAGAGAATTTTTTAAATACTATGCAAAACTTTTTAAGAAGGAAAATAAAGACAGAAGAAAGATTAAAGAATACCTGCAAACATTAAAGTTACCAAAACCAACAGAGAAAATTAAAGAACTATTTAACAATCCAGTATCATTACAAGAGATCAAAAATGCAATAAATGACTCAAAATTAGGTAAAGCACCTGGACCGGATGGATTTACAGCGAAGTTCTATAAAACGTTACAGGAGTCAGTTTCACCGGTGTTACTGCTATTGATGAACGATATAAGAGTTACTGGAGAGGTACCAGAAACCTGGAAAGATGCATCCATCTCACTGATCCTGAAAGAAAATCAAGATTTGACCAATGTTAAGAATTATAGACCGATTTCTTTACTGAATAATTATTATAAGATTTTTGCTAAGATTATAGCGGATAGACTAAAAGAGCACCTTAAAGAGACTATACAAACAGAACAAGCAGGGTTCTTACCTAATCGACAAATAAGGGACAATCTAAGAGTAGTAGTGGATGCTATAGAATACTACGACAAACATCCTGAAAAGGAAGTGGGCTTTTTCTTTTTAGATGCGGAGAAAGCGTTTGATAATTTAAACTGGGATTTTATGTTTGAAGTTTTAGAACATCTTGAGATTGGTGAATATATGCTTAACTTCATTAAAGCAATATATAAAGAACAGAAATCCTCATTAATAATTAATACCGAAAAGACAGACGATTTTAAAGTTGAAAAAGGAACAAGACAAGGATGCCCACTTTTGCCGCTACTATTTATTTGGATTTTAGAAGTTCTACTGTTAAATGTGAAGGAAGACAAAGATATTAAAGGCTTAACAACTAAAGGTTTTTCTTTCAAATATAGGGCCTTTGCAGATGATGTGATGTTTATAGTGGAAGACCCCTTGTCCACACTACCATATTTGTTACAGAGAGTAAAAGAGTTTGGTGACTTAGCAGGATTTTATGTAAATAAGAACAAATCGAAAGTAATGTGCAAAAATATGTCAAATAAGAAACAAAACGAGTTACAAAAACTTACAGAATGTGAGGTGGTGAAAAAGACAAAATATCTGGGTGTAAACCTAACTATGAAAAATATTGATCTTTATAAAAATAATTATGAAAAATTATGGTTGCAAATTATGCAGGATATTAAAAAGTGGAATGTATTGAATTTGTCATTGCTGGGTAGAATTGCGGTGGTCAAGATGAATGTGTTACCACGATTAATGTTTTTGTTTCAAACTATTCCAATTGTGAAAGATGTAAAAACATTCAAATGTTGGCAGAAGGAGCTGTCTAAATTTGTGTGGGGAGGGAAAAAACCAAGAATTAAGATGAAAATAATGTGTGATGCCAAAGAAAGAGGAGGGTTTCAACTACCAAATCTAAGGTTATACCATGATGCAATATGTTTGACCTGGGTAGGGACATGGACTATGTTACAAGATAGAATGTTATTGTCCCTGGAAGGTCATGATTGTAGATTTGGGTGGCATGCATATTTGTATTATGGCAAAACAAAAATGGACAATATGTTTAAACATCACTATTTGAGAAGAACACTAATGGATACGTGGACAAGATATAAAAACTTTTTTTCAGAAGAGATACCCATGTGGATTGTACCCGCAGAAGTCTTACATCCAACATCAAGATATAAAGGACAAGATTGGCTGAAGTATAGAGACTTATTAATAAGACATGGTAAAGATTTCAAACTGAAGGAGCAGCATCAGATTGACTTTGATTATGGTTGGTTAAGATATAGACAAATATATGATTTGTATAGAAGTGATAAAAAACACAGTTTCAGGGGAAAAAATAATGAAATAGAACAAGTTTGGGAGGAAGGCGGAAAAAAAATGATTTCTAAAATGTATAAAGTCTTGCTAAAATGGTTTAATGCAGATGAAATGGTAAAAGAACAAATGGTAAAATGGGCGATAAACTTTAACAGACATTGAAATGGAATCTTGGGAATTTTTATGGAAAAATGCTATGAGTATATCTACGTGTTATAACTTAAAAGAAAATTGTTTTAAAATGATGTATAGATGGTATATGACACCAAAAAAATTGCAAATATTGGTCAGAATATGTCTAACAAATGTTGGAAGTGTAAAAAGAAAGAAGGTTCTTTTTATCGTATGTGGTGGACTTGTGATAAAGCAAAGATTTATTGGTCCAAAATACATGCAGAAATGGAAAAAATCTTGAAATGTACATTTAAGAAGTTGCCTGAAATGTTATTGCTAGGACTTAAACTAGAAGAGATAAATGTAAAGAAAAGGACAATAATATGGTATATGATTACAACAGCAAGAATGGTGTATGCACAAAATTGGAAAAATGAAAAAATACCAGAGGTGTGGGAATGGTTGAAAAAACTGTTATATATGGCTGAAATGGATAAATGGACTAGAAAATTGAATAATCTCTACTCAGAGACCTTTCTAAAAGACTGGAAAGATTTGAAAGAATATGTTGAAAAATACTGGGATATGAAAAACTACATTTATACATGGTTATAATAGCATAAAGGAATAGAAATATATTATATGAAGGTTTTAGTTAAAATTAGACAATGAAGCTGTTTTTATTTAGAAATATATAAGAGTATAGAAAATAAGAATTGGTGTATAAGTATTTTAAAGATATATAACCGTTACCAGAAATGAAACATAGATATAGTATTACTATTTTGAATAAAATGGAAAATGTGTTATGCTTCAGAGGTGGTGGGAAACCACCAAAACAAGATAAAAATAGAATGTACAAATAGAACAAAATGTTATATAATATGGAAAAAGGGATTTGTATAAGGTAAATGTATTATTTTTGATGTGTTTTTTTTGAAAAATAAAAATTTCTTTACAAAAAAAAAAAACATTCAAATCGGAACAAATGGGCTAATTGAGATTTGGAAAACTCACCAAATGGCAAAGTTAAGGGAGAGTAACTGTTGACAAATATATTTTAACAAAGACATTTCAGTTAGCCTGGCAACAGTTTATTAGTTCGTTTATTTAGATGTTTATTTTCTCCCCAATGAGTACCCAAAGTGGCTTACAACATTGTTCTTTCCTCTTTTATTTCCTCTTCAAAACAGCCACCCCTGTAACTGGCTGCATGTCACCCAGCTAGCTTCCATTACAGAGTGGGGATCCGAACCTGAGTCTCCCAGTTCCTAGTCTGACACTCTTAACTACATCATGCTAGCTTTTAATGGAATGAAATTCATACACATAGACCTTTCCCAATAGTTTTGTTTATTTATGTTATTTATAATCTGCCTCTCTCACAGGAACTCAAGGTGGATTATACTGAGTGAATCAATGCAGTCAACACAGATGGGCATTCAATAACCAATGCATTAGGATTGTACAAGTCTGGAACCAACCAGAAAGAACTGAGCATAGCATAAATATTAATATGACACATTAAGTGGTACACAAAGTACACAACAGAATCCTACTTACAGTAAGCTATACACAGCAGTATAGACTAGGGGTGTGGGGTATAAATAATTTGGCCGATTTGGATTCGGCCGAATGTGGGGAGAGGGTATTTGGCCTACCGAATACTTGCCGAAAACCATTATCAGCAATGGGAGCTGATTCAGCAGTTATTCGGCCAGCTGAATATTTGGCTGCCATTATACCCCATGGAGAAATCTCCTGGGATATATTCAGCAGCTTGGGGGGGGGGGTTGAGGGAGAGGCTCTAAACTTGCAGTGTAGCTGCTGGGGCCTCTCCCCAAAATAGCCACCAAGTTCCAAAAAGATTGGACCAGGGGGTCCAATTCTACCCCCCCCCCAAACAGGTTGCCCCTATCCCCTCCATTGTTCTCTATGAAGGGGGAAAAGTTTAAATTTTCCCATGGTGCTGTTAGTGGCTGTGGGGGGGGAGAGGGGTTTTGAGGGAGAGACTCCAAATTTTCAGGGTAGCTTCTGGAGTCTCTCCCCACATAAACCCCCAAATTCCAAAGAAATTGGACCAGTGGGTCCAATTCTATGGGCACCCAAACAGGTTGCCCCCATTTCATCCATTGTTTCCAATGGGGAAACCCAGCCAGCAGCACTCAGCAAGGCAGGCAAGCAGGGACCCAGCAGTCAGACTCTTCCAGAGAATCTCAGGGAAAATGAACTGTTGGAAGGTGCTTGTTTGCCAGGAGAACAAGTGACACACTCCAGAACAAGTGGCACTGTGGCGATGTAAGTGTGCCACAGTACCATGCAGAAACCCAACAAGACCAGCAGGACAAACATTTATACAGGCCCTACCCTGTATAAATCGATGGTGCAACCTCATTGGACTACTCACACCACACACACCTCAGAAAGGATATTTATAGCATTGGAGAAAGTGCAAAAAAAGGGCAACTGGAATGATAAAAGGGTTGGAACACTTTCCTGATGAAGAAATGTTACAGTGCTTGGGGCTCTTTAGCTTGGAGAAACGACAGCTGAGGGGTGACATGATCTGAGGTTTACAAGATTATGCATGGGACAGAGCAGGTAGAGAAAGAAGTACTTTTCTCCCTTTCTCACAATGCAAGAACTCGGGGACACTCCATGAAATTGCTGAGCAGTCGGGTTAGAACAGATAAAAGGAAGTACTTCTTCACCCAAAGAGTGATTAACACATGGAATTCACTGCCACAGGAGGAGGTGGTGGTGGCTGGCTACAAGCAAGAACAGCTTCAAGAGGGAATTGGACAAACATATGGAGGCTGGAGCAGAGCAAAGGTCCATCAGTGGCTGGCTAGTAGCTATAGATAGGAACTCAGTCTCTAGGGCAAGTGATGCTCTGGTGCTTGGGGGGGCAACAATGGGAGGGCTGCTAGTGTCCTGGCCCCATTGGAGGACCTCCTGAGGGCACCTGGTATTTTTGGCCACTGTGTGACAGAGTGTTGGACTGGATGGGTTATTGGCCTGATCCAACATTGGCTTCTCTTATGTACTTATGTAACACCAGAGAATTTCTGTCAGTAGGATCCTTTCTGAAAGGTTCTTACCTATAAAGCCCTATATGGCCAGGGTCCAACATACCTTAGGGACCGCCTTTCTCCGTATATACCCCAGAGAGCACTACGGTCGGGGTCTGAACATCGACTATGTGTCCCTGGCCCCAGGGACACCAAGCTGGCCAGAACAAGGACCAGGGCGTTTTCAGTGGCGGTTCTTATCTGGTGGAATGAGCTCCCGGAGGAGATCAGGGCCCTGCGGGACCTGATGCAGTTCCTGTAAAATGGAGCTCTTCCGCCAGGCTTTTGAATAGGAGCCGCCACCAAAGATACCACCCATCATTGTAACACCTATGATGACCCTGGTCCTGTACGGTCTTGGCATAGCGGGGGGGGGGGGGTTATGCCGCCCACTAAGTTGCCATCAGAAGTGTTATTATGGAAGCTTTTATATGTTTTAACTGTATTTATTATGAATGTTTTATTGATTTTATAGGTTTTAATGTTTTGACTGGCCGTCGGCCCATGTAAGCCGCCCTGAGCCCGCTCGCGGGGAGGGCGGGATACAAATCCCAAAATAAATAAATAAAATAAATAAAGGGCAGCAGAACCAGTGCATTGAATGCAGTAGTGCCAGCCTGGTGACAGAATCCTGTGTCTGCCATGGCCTGCCTGCCAACCTGTACAGCATTACTGCATTGAAAAGCTTCAAGACAGGTTTCCCCCCCCCTCAGATTTGGGGAAACTGGGAAAGGAAGGAGAGGTGGGAGTGGGTTCCACACAACCTTATCTAATCTCTCTCCTTCCTGACACACCCCTAGCCTGTCACCTCTCCTGTAAGATCAGATGGACTGCAGAATGGACTGCTTGGGAGTTTCCTAAGGGGCATGTGGCATGCTCGAAGTCAAGAAGGTGCTTTCCCAGGGTCAACCTCCTCTAGACTTCGCAGCAAGAGACATATAGCTGGATTCTCACACTGACCTTCCTGTGTTTGCTCTCCTGTCACTCACTATCGCTTTGATTTGTAGAATGGCGATCTCAGGGGGAAAACTTCCTTTCTTCCTTTCACCTGTCCCACACCTGCCTCCTCCTTTAGAGAGCCAGTTTGGTGTAGTGGTTAAGTGCGCGGACTCTAATCTGGGAGAACTGGGTTTGATTCCCCACTCCTCCACTTGCACCTGGCTGGATGACCTTGGGCAAGCCATAGCTCTGTACCAGCTGTTCTCTCAAGGACAGCTTGGGAAACAGCTCTCTCAGCCCCACCTACCTTACAGGGTGTCTGTTGTGGGGAGGGGAAGGGAAAGGAGTTTGTGAGCCGCTCTGAGACTCCAAGTGAGTGAAGGGCGGGGTATAAATCCAATCTCTTCTTCTCTTCTTCTTCTTCTTCTTTAGCTAGTACTTATCTATTCTATCTCTCATTTTCCCTATCCACATTGTAGTTCTATCACAATAAAGAGACTAGTATTATTCTGTTAAACTTAAAACATGGCCCCGTGTACCTTTGTGGCACTCCAAGCCTACCTACCCTGGTTGGATCCTCCTCAACTACTTCCTCCCTTCCAAGCAGCTGAACCCACTGCTATTGGGGGACATGCCAGCTCTACAAGTATCCCCTTTACTCCCTGTCAAGTAGTCCCGAGAAAGACTGCTTGTCTGGCCAATGGTCCACTGAGCAGTGTGGATGGGGGATCCTGGGACTGCCTACCTGAGGGATGTTCTAGCTCTTTAGCGTGACCCAGGATGTACTACGGGGAGGCGAGCTAGAGTAGCAACCCCCAAAAGACTAAAATTCTGGGTAATGGTATTTTGTAGGACTGCTGCCCAGCCAGTCCACAAGCATACCCTTACCCGTTGAGTCAAGCCAGGGAAGGAAAGCCTCAGAAAGTGAGAGGGAAGGGTGTTGTTATTTGTCCACCCTGATCCTCTTCTCTCTGCAGCAAACACATTAGCTGTCATTGTCCCATTTGAAGAACCTTAGCCTAAGTGCGGCTGCCCCTCACCATGGGCCCTCCCTCATCTGCCACCAGTGTTCCCTCTAAGCTGAGTTAGTGAGCTAGCTCACAGGTTTTTAGCATTTGGTTCACACATTTTTGTCTTAGCTCAGGAAGAATGGTTCCAGAGCAAACAGTAGCCAAATCACCTGCCTAATGCTGGTAGCTCACAAAGTAGAATTTTTACTCACAGGACTCCATAGTTTAGAGGGAGCATTGCTCAATGTCCACCACCCACCCCTGCAAAGAAAAGTGCCAACCTCTGTGGCACTCCTGTGGGTTTTTCTGGGTTTTGAATTCTATTCTAGCCAGAGTGAAAACTGTTTTTGCAGCATTCAATTTTTTTGGGGGGGTGGATGGTACCCCCACTACCCAGTGCCGCACAACTACTGGGGTTCTACGGAGGTGTTCTGGGGAGGGTGGCCTGGATAAAAGAATGCCAGAGGGGGGGGGAGTTTGGTGGGGCATCTATCTGCCAATTGGAATGGTTTGGGGGATGTGTCTCTCTCTGGTCTCTTTTTCTCTCCTTTTAATTTTGGGGAGAGCGTTTCTCCCCAAACTTGCCAGCACACAGACTAAGAGAGGATGCAGGCACAACAAGACTGTACTCACCTCAGTCACTCTCAAACTCCAGGTCCGGGAAGCCGAACAGTGGCAAATTGACCTTGAGGAAGACCAACTGCTCCACTGTCCAGGGGTTCAGGTGAGAGTGATGTGGGCTGACAATGTAGCCCGCATGTGAAAAAATGTGCTCGCTCTGAATGCTAGTAGAAAGGCATGAGAGGAGCCCTTGGGCCATGATAGAGAGGGCTGGCCAGACCAACTCCTTCACGGCTTAGTAGCTCAGTGGGCTGGTGGATTGTGATTTGCAGGGCTCCAAAAGGTTGTCCCTGACCATCAGAGCCACTGTGTCCTGTCTCACGAGCCTGCTACTGCTTCCAGAGGGGACAGCAAGCCACCCCAAGAGTGCCATCTCTCCACTCTTCAAAGTGGTGGCCATGGGGGGGGGGGGATGCTGCCTAGCTGGGGAGGTTGGGGAAGAGCAACAGCTGTGCTGCTTTCGCCCCCCACTTTTTCAGCTCCCGGTGACATGACCCCACTGGCTTGCCTGCGTTCGACCTGCCGGGTGAGCCCCTTCCTCCAGTGATCAAACTCGTTGACCCACTCAGCAATCCTGCCCTTGATGCACGGGTCACACATGGTGGTCAACATGTATGCCTTCTGCTTGGTGAAGATGGGCTGAAAGCATGCCTCGAGCCCTTCTTTCAGCCTTCTCACCAGCATGCACACCTCTGGAACAAGGTCTGCACATCCTGTGCCTGGCTCCAACAATGAAGCCAGTCCCTCATGTGCCATGGGGAACATGGGGACGACCAGAGCCAGACTCGCCATGTTAGATGAAAGCATGTCTGTGTGGCTCTTGAAGGGCGCAAGAACCTCCTCAGTCTCCTCCTGGGTGAGTCAGCTATCTTGCCAAATTACCGTGCTCTCTGAGATCAGGGCAATCAGGGCTCTCTTCTGCTCCACCTAGTGCTCCAGCATGACACAGGTGGAGTACGAGCAGCTGCTGGTATCACTGAATAGGTGGTGCTCTGGCATGCCCAACTGTGTCTGTTTCTCATGCAGCAGATAAGCATCCTTATTGCTGCATGAGAAGTGGCCCGCAATGTGCCAGCATTTCTGGAGGAGATGCTGGTAAGTGCAGTGTCCAGCAAAGTGCTGGGGATTCTGTGATCCCTGCCCCAAGGCATCCCTCACCTTGAGGTGGAGAAGGTGGGCTGCTCAGGGAATGCACATCTGGCCTGCTGCCTCAGTTGCCGCCTTCATGTTGGAGCCACCATCTGTCACCATGAAGCCCATGATGACATCACTACCTACCCGCTCCTCTACTTGCCTACTGATGATGGCTCTGATGTTGGCCCCCATGTGCGGCACACTGAGTGGTTCAGCATGCCGCAGAGCCTTGCAGTAGCTGGCCCGAGGGCTCTGTCACTGCCTGTCAGCTGTTTCCCACCCCCACCCACATCACTGGGTTGCCACCAATGGGCAGACAGTGAGAGATACACTTCATGCCCCTGTTTGGAGGTCCAGATATCTGATGTGAAGTGAGCAGCCCTCCCTGTAGCACAGGACAGCTGTTCCTTCATGAAATCCCTAGCAGCCCTGTAAAATGAGGGTACCATGGTCTTGCTCATCATGGTATGAGAAGGAGCCATGTACCAGGGTGCAAGAAACCTGAACATCCTCTGCAACACAGGAGTCTCAGCTACCTTGAAGGGGAACCCTTCTAGGACAATCAGCTCAGCAGTGCAGCAACCCCCCCCAGACATGCTAGTGCCACCCTCACCAAACGTCTCATTCAGAGATGCCTGGTGTCCCTCCTTTGCCATGGGAGAGCACTGGAGAGCAGGGGCGTAGACTTTTGGAAATTCTGGGGGGGCGGGGGCTCTTTAGTGTGTGTGCTTGCTGGGGCGATGTTCTCCCCCCCAGGAAACCGCCACGCCTCCCTGGCCCTTCCGAGGCCCACCAGCTGCTGCTGCTGCCAGTGCCTCTCTCCCCCCGGCCCCCCCTTCCCTCTCCCTCTCCTGCAGTGGTCGCTGGGCCTTGGAAGGACCCGGGGAGGCACAGCGGCAGGCACTCCATTTTGCCGGGGGTGGCTGAGCCCCCCTGGGAAATTTCGGGGGTGGCTCGAGCCCTCAAGCCCCCCCCCCCCGGTACTCTACACCTATGCTGGAGAGCACTGGAGGTGGTTGCTGCAGGATTCACCTCCTGGCTGGCTGCTGGTGGTGGCCACTTGGGCACCCCAGCGGCAGCAAGTCTTCCCCCCGAAGAAGCTTCACCTGGTGGTACTTCCTCAGGTTGTTCTGCATCCCAGCAGGCATGAGATGGCGCAGGTCCTTTTCACGGCTGTTCTGGGCCCTACAAAGCTTGCACTGTGTATATTGTGGCTCCTCCAACAGCGGGAAGTACATCCAAACATCAGAGGTGAAGTAGGACCCATGTTGACCAGCAGCTTCGGTCACCACTCAAGCCTCCTCCTGTGAGGAGCTTGGAGCAGACACACCGTGTCTTGGTGTGAGGCTTCTGAGTCAAATCAAATAAGTCAGACCCTTTGGTGAAGTAAAAGGTTCTTTTATTCTTAATGATGGTTCAGGTACTCAATGTTTGTTAGAGATAACTTGGTTACAAGCAACAGGGATTAATATACCATACACAGTAAGGAGAGAGCAGGCAAAGAGCCAATCAGAGCCAATACAAAAAAGCGTGAAAACCCCCCAACTGTTGGTTCTCACAAAAAAGGCACAAAAGCACTAAATCCCCCCCCATGCTCCTTAGTGACCCCTACTTGCAATTCACAGGCTTGGCACCTGGCTAGAAACAGTTCAACAGTTCTCCAAGGTTACAAAAGCAAGATAAAACATTCACGACTCCAGAGAAAAAAGGGAGGAGGTGAGAGAAGATAGCCAGACTGTTTATGTGACATGGTGGAATGCGGCAAGCCATCCTCCCGGGGGAGAAGAAGACACATTAAGCAGGACAGGCAATAAACCTCAAGGCTGGCTATAAATTACTGATAAACAATTACTGATAGAGACCCCAGCCTGAACAATTAATGGCAGCAGATCTGACATCCTGCCCTCTTCAAGAAGACTCCCCCCCCCGGGTTTATCAGGAAAGCGTCTATGGAATGCCCGAAGCAATTTAGAAGAATGAACATGTTCAACAGCAACCCACTCATTTTGTTCTGGCCCGAAATCCACCCACCGCACCAAGTAATACAATCGACCCCTTTTTACTTTAGAGTCCAACCCTTCAGAGATTTCAAAAGGCCACTCCCCCTCCTTCATCAGAGGAGGAGGAGTCGGAGGATCCGGTCTCCACACATTCGGCCCAGGATTCTTCTTCAGCAGGCTGAAATGGAAAACAGGGTGGAGAGCCAGTTTGGTGTAGTGGTTAAGTGCGCGGACTCTAATCTGGGAGAACCGGGTTTGATTCTCCACTCCTCCACTTGCACCTGGCTGGATGACCTTGGGCAAGCCATAGCTCTGTACCAGCTGTTCCCTCAAGGACAGCTTGGGAAAGAGCTCTCTCAGCCCCACCTACCTCACAGGGTGTCTGTTGTGGGGAGGGGAAGGGAAAAAGGAGTTTGTAAGCCACTCTGAGACTCCCTTGGGGAGTGGAGGGCGGGGTATAAATCCAATCTCTTCTTCTTCTTCTTTTTCTTCTTCAGAACTCAATGATTTCGGTAGATCCAGTTCAAACGAAACATCCAAAATTTTGCGGAGGACTTTGTAGGGCCCTACATATTTCCATCCCAGCTTCCTGCTGGGCTGGAGTCCATGAATGTTCTTTGTGGACAAATACACTGAGTCCCCAGGTTGCAAATCCCAACCCCCTGCCCAACCCCGATCAGCATATTTCTTATAGTCCGCTTTAGCACGATCCAGAGTCTTAGCAATCAGGGGCCAAGAGTCCTGCAAAGTAATCCACCATTGTGAGAAGTCAGAGGGGGTCACTGTCTCAGGCCGAGGCAATGACGGAAGGGGGCTACCCTCAAACCCCCCTGCTGCCATAAATGAAGAAACTCCTGTGGATGAATGCACTGCATTGTTATAGCTGTATTCAGCAAATGGGAGCAATTCCACCCAATTGTCCTGATGATAATTAGTGTAGCAATGGAGGAACTGTTCCAAAATTTGATTAATGCACTCGGATTGGCCATCAGTCTCTGGATGATAACCCGAACTTAAGGCAGGTTCAATGTCCATCACCTGGAGAAGCTCCCGCCAAAAGTTGGCAACAAACTGGCTTCCCCTATCGGAGATTACACGCTTCGGGAAAGCATGTAGCCTGATCACGTGAGCGAAGAAAACCTTAGCCAATCCCTTAGCTGTAGGTAGTTTTTTGAACGGGACAAAATGTGCTTGCTTAGAGAACAGGTCAACCACCACCCAAATGACCGTCTTCCCTTTGCTGGGTGGCAGGTTAGTAATAAAGTCCATTGAAATGTCTTCCCAGGGTCAGGAGGGGGTGGGCAGAGGGTGCAAGAGCCCTGGGGTCCCCCCCCCCCGTTTTTTACACATTAAACATATTTGGCATGAAGTGACATAGTCCGAAGTGTCTTTGTGCATGTGCAGCCACCAGAATTGCCTTTGAATCAGATTCAGGATCTTCAGGAATCCAAAGTGGCCAGAGAGTTTAGACTCATGACAAGCCCTGAGAATTTCCTTATGCAGTGAGCCTGACACAATAACCCATGGTACCAGCAGCCGTCTGACTGTCTATGGGTCTCATTGTCACCATCCCACTCTTTTATTTCCTCATCTGAATATTCAGCAGCACATCTAACAGTCCACTGAGATGGAGCCAGGGCGCTTTTACTTTGACTCTGAGTGGTCACTGCCCCTCCCAACTGTTGCGGGGAAAACATGGAATCAAGCACCTCTTCCCTGCTGGATTCATGCTGGGGTAATTGTCAGAATCTGTCAATTCAGCCAATGTATTCTTGCATGCATGTCTTCAGCTGTCCTATGTATCTAGAGTTTATTAGAACCTATGTAACCGTAATGTATTAATCCTGTCTTGGTCGGGAGGGTGACAACCATGATTTGTGAGAACAAGGAGGCCTCTCATCTCTGCCTCCGCATTCCAGCTGCCCCGGCAGTAACTTCAAGGGGAGGATGCTTCTCATCTCTTATCTCATGCAAAAGAACCTTGGAGCCATGAATTGTTATGTGAACTCGCTACATCTGAGGGGTCTGGTTTGAGAAGGGAAATTTACTGCTTAACACCTCACTTTTTTCCTGTGTGAACCAAATGGTCAAGCCACCTTTTAGCCCGCCAATTTTCCCTTAAGGGGATTGGCTATCTATGGGTAATTCAAACTCCTTGGAATGGTATAATAGACCCGCTTGTATTATTTGTCTCATCTCTGACAATAACCCGAGATGCTGTACTAATGTAGGAATAGGTAATAAAGAACTGTGGTTAACCAACCAAGATCTGATCCTTGACTACTTTGAGCAGAACTCTCACAGATTGTCAGAGATCTGTGATTGGGACTCAGCTGTTCCTGACCATGTCAGACGACGACGCGGTCCCCCTCAAGCCTACTACTCCAGAAGAGACTCCCGCTACCCCGGCGGATCCGGGGAATGGGGGTGGTGGCGGCGGAGGAGGTCCCGAAGTGCCGGTGACCACGAGCCAGGGGGCTTACTACATCCCACGCCGCCCGGTTTCTCATCAGAGCGTGACCCCCAAGTACGCATGGAGCCATTTCGGTCCGCGTACCGTGGATTCGTGGGTGCACGACCGGAAAGGGGTGAGGGTTTCGCTCACCGGAGACCAGCTCGATCGAGGGAGACCGAGCTACCTAGGAGACGACCGCGAGCCGATCTATCGTGGAGGGCCGCGTCGCCCGCCTCTCGAAGGAGAGGGGATGGATCTGTATGGGCCCGATCCGTATCGCGAGGAGCAGACGGTCCCCTTGGATCAGATGATGGGAGATCTGCGGCTTCAACTCACCGCCGAGCTCCGCGAGTTGGCCCTCGATCTCCAGCACCAATTTCGCGATGCTATGAGGGCAGTACAAGGAGCCCTCCCCGGTCAAGGGGTAGGAGCCCCACTACAACCGCCAGCGCCCGGAGGGGTTCCGGTCCAGCCGCAGGCGCCCGCTCTCCCGGCGCAGCCAGTCCAGCCGGTCGTCCCGGTTCCAGCGGCCGGGCCCGTTCCAGTGCCTGCCCCGGTCCCGGCCGCGCCGGCCGCCCGCCCAGCCCCCTCCGACCCTTTGACGACCACTTTCGATGGGGACCCGGAGAAGCTACGTTTCTTCATGCTGGAGATAGGGAGATTCCTGGACAGTTGGGGCCACCTCTATCCCACCGAGAAAGAACGGATTGGCTACATCGGGTCCAAGCTGAAAGACACTGCCAGCGACTGGTATGTGAGCCTGCACGACAACCCCGGACCTGAACTGCGTTCCCTGAACAACTTCATGTGGGACCTCCGTCATCAGTTCGAGGACCCCCTGGGTGAGGAAAAGGCACGTAATCAACTAAGAAAGCTGTTCCAGGGGAGATCGTCGGTGAGGGAATACACTGACAAGTTCAGGCGCATCGCGGCCAAGATCCATGGGTGGCCGGAGGAGCTATTCATGGAGAAGTATTGGGAGGGCCTGAACCCGGAGATCTACGAGACCGTGCTGTTGGGGGGCCGCCCTGGCACTCTGGCCACCTGGATGAGAGCCGCCATCGACATGGAGGAGCGATTCGCCCTGATCAAGATGGGAGCGTCAGTAACGGCGGCCAGCAAAGCAGCCCCCAGAGCGAAGCCCCGATCCAGTGTGCAAGATGTCCGAGATGCGAGGTTTCGACAAGGGTTGTGTATGAAGTGTGGGGAGAGTGGCCATTTCGCCTCCGCTTGCCCAAGAGGAGGGGGGAAAGGCCCGAAGACCTCAACCCCCGGAGCGGGGAGCACCCCTAGCCGTGGAAAAACACCAATGAAACCCCGGGCGTTGCAGCTGGAAGGAGTTGCCAGTGACCAGGGAGAGCTGGAGCTGATGGAAACGCAGATGTCGGGAAACTCCAACGGCCTGCAGTGAGCGGCGCAGAGCTGCAGGTCCCCCGCCAAGAAGCGCCATCTCCGGTGAGCATCCCCGGCCCCCTGTTATATATGGTAGTGACGGTGGTGACCCCTGGATCGGGTACCCACATGCGGGTTCGCGCTTTAATTGACTCTGGGTGTGCGCGAGACCTGATCAGCCCCCTAGTAGTGGAAGGGCTGGGACCCAAAGTCACCCCGTTATTGAAACCCCTGAAGTTCACTCAGATGGATGGGTCGGAGATGAAGGAGGAATGCATAGCAGAGACTGAGAGCTTGATTTTGGGGACGGGGGAGCACTGGGAGAAGCGGGCTTTCGTCATCACCCCAAACGCCCAGTTCCCTATGGTGTTGGGCAGCCCTTGGCTCGGGGCGCACGACCCTTACATAAAATGGAGCGAGGGGAAAATTTCGTGGGTGGACGAACGCTGCCAGAGCCATAGGTGGGACCCAGGATGGGGACCTGGACCTCCGACCCCTCCTCCCCCGGCTCCCGCGCTCGCTCTCACCCCTACCATGGTGCCTAAAGAGTATAGAGACTTGCTGGAAGTGTTCAGCGAGACTGAGGCGGATGAGTTGCCCCCCCATCGACTGTCGGACTGTGCCATAGAACTCCTCCCAGGAGAAAAACTCCCAAAAGGGAAATTATACTCCATGAGCCCGTTGGAATGGGAAGAGTTGCGAAAGTTCTTGGACAAAAATTTAGCACGGGGGTTCATCCGCCCAGCCAAATCCCCCTTTGCGGCGCCAGTGCTGTTCCGAAAGAAAAAGGATGGGGGCTTACGACTATGCACTGACTACCGGGGGTTGAATGCAGTCTCCACCACTAACGCTTACCCCCTCCCGTTAATAAAGGACCTCTTGGCGGAAGCGGCCAAGGGGAGGATTTTTACCAAGTTGGATCTACGAGATGCCTATTTCAGGGTGCGCATCAGGGAAGGGGATGAATCTAAGACTGCCTTTAATACCCCCTTGGGGCAATTTGAATATCTAGTGATGCCGTTCGGCTTAAGTGGCGCGCCCGGGGTCTTTATGAGTTTAATCAACGAAGTGTTGCACAAGCATCTATTTAAGGGCGTGTTATGTTACATAGATGATATCTTGATCTATTCTACTGATAAGAAGACGCATGTGACTTTGGTCAGGGACGTCCTCTCAACCTTACTAAAAAACCAACTATATGTGAAACTGTCTAAGTGTGAGTTTCACCGTGAGTCTGTGGACTTCCTGGGCTACCGCATTTCTCAGAAGGGGTTGGAGATGGACCCGGGGAAGGTGGAGGCTGTGGTGCAATGGGAGGCTCCGCGAACGAGAAAGCAATTGCAAAGCCTCTTGGGATTTTGTAATTTCTACCGAACCTTCATCAAGGACTTTGCCAAAGTCACTCTCCCCTTAACGGACTTATTAAAAACAAAGGGGAAGGGGCCCGAGGCCGGGAAGCCAGGAGAAAAGTTGGCTTGGAACGGGGAGTGTCAGAGGGCGTTTGAGACTTTAAAGACTCTTTTCACTTCAGAGCCCATTCTAGCACACCCTGACGAAACGAAGGATTTTATAATTCATGTAGATGCCTCTGATGTAGCCATGGGGGGGGCCATATTACAAAGTGACCCGGAAGGGAAATTGCACCCCTTGGCTTACATTTCAAAAAAATTTAACGAGACGGAAAGGAATTGGTCGGTGTGGGACAAGGAAGCCGCAGCCATTAGGTTAGCGCTCACTACGTGGCGCCATTGGCTGGAAGGAGCGCAAACTCCGTTTGAAATATGGACTGATCATAAGAATCTGGAGGCGTTGCGCACGCAGCGGTCCCTCAACGCTAAGCAGCTGCGATGGGCTGATTTCTTTTCCAAGTTTAACTTTGTGCTTAAACATTTTCCTGGGAAGGCTAACTCCTTGGCAGACGCGTTGTCCAGATTGCCCCAACATGAGAGTGTAAAGGAAGAGGTGTTTGATTCCATGTTCTCCCCCCAACAACTAGGAGGGGCGGTAGTCACCCGGAGCCAAGCCAAGAAGGCAGAGTTGGACATTGGGAAATGCAATTGGGGGGGGGATTATGCTCCTGAAGAGATAGAGGAACTGGAAACTTTGGAGGAATGTTCCAAAAGAGAGGACCACTGTTGGCTACATGGGAACAAACTAGTGGTGCCTAAGGCCAAGCGCAAGGAAATCTTGTTAAACTGCCACTCTTCAAAGCTAGCTGGGCACTTCGGTTTCCTAAAGACTCTTAATTTGATCCAGCGTCAGTTCTGGTGGCCGCGCATGCGCCGAGACATCTCAGACTTCGTCTCGGCATGCCAGACCTGTTTAATGTGCAAAAAACGGGGGGGGGAAAGTCCCGGGATTATTGCACCCCCTACCCACCGCGTCAAGACCCTGGGAAGCTATAGCCATGGACTTTATCACTAATTTGCCCCCCTCTAAGGGAAAAACAGTGATTTGGGTGGTGGTAGACACTTTTTCAAAGCAAGCATATTTCACCCCCTTCAAGCAATTGCCCACCGCCAAAGGGATGGCCAAAGCTTTCTTCAATCACGTGATCAAATTACACGCTTTTCCGAAGAGAGTGGTTTCTGACCGCGGTAGTCAGTTCGTTGCCACCTTCTGGCGGGAGCTTTTGAAACTAATGGATATAGAACCCGCACTAAGCTCGGGTTACCACCCAGAGACCGACGGCCAATCCGAACGAACTAATCAAATTCTAGAGCAATTCCTGAGATGTTACACAAATTATCACCAGGATAACTGGGTGGAATTGCTGCCATTTGCAGAATATAGTTACAATAATGCAGTGCACTCATCCACAGGAGTTTCCCCTTTCATGGCAGTGGGGGGTTTCAAAGGGAAGCCATTGCCTACTATTGAGGAGGCCCCTCAAGCCCCCCCCTCGGATTTCAAAAAGTGGTGGTCCAGTCTCCAAGACTCATGGCCATTAATAGGCAAAGCATTGGACCATGCCAAAGAGGACTACAAAAAATATGCGGATCGAGGGCGAGCACCGGGATGGGATCTTCAGCCCGGGGACTCTGTCTATCTCTCTACCAAAAATATCCATGGGCTGCAGCCCAGCAGAAAGCTGGGATGGAAATATGTTGGACCTTATAAAGTGCTACGCAAAATCTCTGATGTGTCTTTTGAACTGGAACTGCCTAAATCACTGAGTTCTGTACACCCTGTGTTTCATTTCAGCCTGTTGAAGAAAGATCCTGGGCCGAACGCTTGGCATCCAGTTCCTCCAATTCCTCCTCCACTGATGAAGGAGGGGAGTCCTCACTTCGAGATAACTGAAATCCTTGACTCCAAGATGCGAAGAGGCCGATTATATTACTTAGTTAGGTGGTTAGATTTCGGCCCAGAACACAACGAATGGATTCGCTCAGAACATGTTCATGCTCCTAAACTGACTAAACTGTTTCATAAAATGTTCCCTGATAAAGCTAGGTGAAGAGAATTATGGGGAGGGCAGGGTGTCAGAATCTGTCAATTCAGCCAATGTATTCTTGCATGCATGTCTTCAGCTGTCCTATGTATCTAGAGTTTATTAGAACCTATGTAACCGTAATGTATTAATCCTGTCTTGGTCGGGAGGGTGACAACCATGATTTGTGAGAACAAGGAGGCCTCTCATCTCTGCCTCCGCATTCCAGCTGCCCCGGCAGTAACTTCAAGGGGAGGATGCTTCTCATCTCTTATCTCATGCAAAAGAACCTTGGAGCCATGAATTGTTATGTGAACTCGCTACATCTGAGGGGTCTGGTTTGAGAAGGGAAATTTACTGCTTAACACCTCACTTTTTTCCTGTGTGAACCAAACGGTCAAGCCACCTTTTAGCCCGCCAATTTTCCCTTAAGGGGATTGGCTATCTATGGGTAATTCAAACTCCTTGGAATGGTATAATAGACCCGCTTGTATTATTTGTCTCATCTCTGACAATAACCCGAGATGCTGTACTAATGTAGGAATAGGTAATAAAGAACTGTGGTTAACCAACCAAGATCTGATCCTTGACTACTTTGAGCAGAACTCTCACAGTAATCTGGATAGGACGTCTGCTAGGGAATTTGCTTTGCCTGGGAAGTGCTTCAGCACAAAATTGAACTTAGAGAAAAAATCAGCCCACCAGAGCTGTTTGGCATTTAGGGACCTTCGGGTGCACAAAGCCTCTAAGTTTTTGTGATCAGTCCAAATCTCAAATGGCTTTTGCGCTCCCTCCAGCCAATGCCTCCAAGTGGAGAGGGCTAGCCGGATGGCCACAGCCTCCTTGTCCCACACCAACCAGTGTCTTTCAGTTTCGTTAAATTTCTTTGAAATGTAAGCCAGGGGGTGTAAAACATTGTCCTGACCCTTCTGCAGGATCGCTCCCCCCATGGCCACATCTGAGGCATCAACATGAATCACAAATTCCTTGGTTTCATCTGGGTGTGCAAGAATGGGCTCAGACGTGAACAACCGTTTCAAGGCATCAAACGCTTCCTGACACTCGGTAGTCCAACACAACCGTTCCCCGGGCTTTCCAGCCTCGGGTCCCTTCCCCTTGGTTTTTAACAGTTCGGTAAGGGGTAGTGTTATCATAGCAAAGTCTTTGAAGAAGGTTCTATAGAAGTTGCAGAACCCTAACAGGCTTTGTAATTGCTTGCGGGTGCAAGGGGCTTCCCATTGAATCACAGCCTCGACTTTGGCTGGATCCATCTCTAACCCCTGCTGAGAAATTCGATAGCCCCAAAAGTCAACCTCAGTGTGGTGAAATTCCCATTTGGAAAGCTTAGCATACAGCCCATGTTCTAGCAGCGTTGCCAGCACCTCCCGCACTAACTTCACATGTGACTGCTTATCAGGAGAATAAATCAAGATATCATCTAGGTAGCAGAGCACCCCCTTGAACAGATGTTTATGTAACACTTCATTGATTAGGCTCATAAAAACCCCGGGTGCGCCAGCCAATCCGAACGGCATCACCAGGTATTCGAACTGGCCAAGGGGAGTATTAAAGGCAGTCTTATACTCGTCTCCTTCCCTTATGCGCAACCGGAAATAAGCATCTCACAAATCCAACTTTGAGAAAATTTTCCCTTTGGCCGCTTCTGCCAAGAGGTCCTTGATTAAGGAGAGGTGGTAGGCGTTTGAAGCAGACATGGCATTTAGGCCCCTATAGTCCGTACACAGTCTCAGACGCCCATCCTTCTTTTTCCAAAACAAAACTGGGGTGGCAAAAGGGGACTTGGCTGGCCAAATAAAACCCCTTTCTAAGTTCTTGTCCAGAAAACACCGAAGCTCGTCCCGCTCAGCCGGACTCATGGAATATAACTTCCCTTTGGGTAATTTTTCCCCTGGTAGCAGTTCGATTGCACAGTCTGTGAGTCTATGAGGGGGAAGTTCATCAGCTTCCGTTTCACTAAACACATCCGCCAAGTCTCTATATTCCGCTGGGATCTTGACGGGAGTTAAAGACATCGTGGCTGGGGTAGGGGGAGAGGGGGCCCCGCTCCCCAGGCGGTGTCCCATTTGTGCTGGGCACACATGGGATCAATCCAGGAAATCTTCCCTTCACTCCATTTTATATAGTGTGAGCTCAGCCAGGGGCTCCCTAGCACCATTGGGAACTAGATATTGGGGGTGATTACAAAAGCCCTCTTCTCCCAGTGCTCTCCCATCCCCACAATTAATAGTTCAGTCTCTGCCACACACGCCTCCTTCATCTCCGATCCATCCATTTGGGTGAACCGTAAAGGTTCCCCCAGCGGGTTCACTTTGGGTCCCAGTCCCTCCACCACTAAGGGGCTTATCAAGTCTCTGGCACACCCCGAGTCTATAAGAGCACGCAGCCGGACATGGGTCCCCGTGCTATGGACTATCACAGTCACTACCATATAAAGTAAGGGGCCAGGGATGCTCACCGGTGGTGGTGCATCGGGTGAAGAGTCCTGCAGCTCTGCGCCTTTTACTGCAGGTCTTTGAAGTTTCCCGACGGCTGTGTTGCAATCAGCTCCAGCTCCGCCTGGGAAACCGGCTTGCCCGTTGCCCCTTCCAGCTGTAATGCCTGGGGTTTAAAGGACGACTTGCCAGGTCTGGGTGTCCCTCCCGTCAGAAGGGTCGAAGTCTTCAGGGTCTTGGGTCCTCCCTGAGGGCATGCCGAGGCGAAGTGGCCACTCTCCCCGCATTTCATGCACAGACCTTGCTTGAAGCGGGAGTCAAGTAGTTCCTGCAGGGCCGTCTTAAACTTTGACTTCAGGGCGGGCTTGGCTGTGTGAGGGGTGGAAGATCCCAACTTGATCAGGGTGAAGCGCTCTTCCACATCTGCTGCCGCCTGCATCCATGCCGTGAGGGATCCTGGTCAATCGTTTCGGAGAATCGTCTTGTAGAACTCTGGGTTCAGCCCCTCCCAGTATTTTTCAATAAACAAATCTTGTGACCAACCTTGCACCTTGGCGGCAATTCTACGAAATTGGTCAGTATAATCCCTCACGGAGGGGCGGCTCTGAACCAGTTTGCGCAGTTGGTTCCGAGCCTTCTCCTCCCCCAGAGGGTCTTCATAGTGCTGCCTAAGGGCCCACATGAAATTGTTTACAGTTCGTAATTCGGGCCCAGGAGGGTTATGCAGGCTTACATACCAGTTGCTGGTGGTGTCTCTCAATTTCAACACGCTATATCCAACTCTTTCGTGTTACAATGGGTAGAGGTGGCCCCATGTGGCCAGGAACCTCTCGATCTCAATCAGGAAAAATTGGAGTTTTTCGGGGTCCCCGTCAAATGTCACAGTCAGGGGATCACTCAGGTTTTGGCGGAGCATCCGATCTCCCAGTTGTGAAGGTATGGGTACCTGCGGGGGTCCCCCCGCGGGCGGGCCGCCTGCGGGTGTGGGCACTACAGGAGCCGCTCCTGCTCCCCCGGGTACTTGGCCAGGAGGTTGCACTCCGGCTCCCCTGGCTCCTTGCGCTGGCACCACTCCTGCCCCAACTCCTACTCCTGCAGCTCCCATCAGCTGCTGCTGCATCTCCAGTACAGCTTCGCGGAGTTCTATGGCCAGACGGTCATGCATCTCATCAAACCTTCGATCCAGCATTTGACCCAGTTCCTCGGGTCCCTGCTCCGGGCCTCTAGGCAGGAGTCTCTCCTCTTCCAGGAGGCTCAACCACCAGTGGTCTGGCTGACAAGGGAAAAACCAATCCTCGTCCTGAAGGCTCAGCCAACCAATCTCAGAGTGGTCGTCGCTGAAATGTACTCGGGCCCCTTTCCGATCATGGATCCATGACTCGGAAGTAGCAGCACCAAATGTGGCCCATGAGTACCACAGGGAGGGTGGCCAACCCCCCCCCCCGCCCCACCAGGGCACGGGTATGTGAATAAGTCCTGGCCAGTAGTCCTCGGCACATACGGCTTACACGGTTCGCTGGGAGCTGTTGTAACCAGAACTTCTTCGGTGGTAACGGGGATAGTCCCATCATCTGACATGGTCAGGTATGAGAGGTCCCGTTGATGGGATCTCTAACAATCTGTGAGGCTTCTGAGTCAAATCAAATAAGTCAGACCCTTTGGTGAAGTAAAAGGTTCTTTTATTCTTAATGGTGGTTCAGGTACTCAATGTTTGTTAGAGATAACTTGGTTATAAGCAACAGGGATTAATATACCATACACAGTAAGGTGAGAGCAGGCAAAGAGCCAATCAGAGCCAATACAAAAAAGCGTGAAAACCCCCCAACCGTTGGTTCTCACAAAAAAGGCGCAAAAGCACTAAATCCCCCCCCCCCGCCCCTTAGTGACCTCTACTTGCAATTCACAGGCTAGGCACCTGGCTAGAAACAGTTCAACAGTTCTCCAAGGTTACAAAAGCAAGATAAAACATTAATGACTCCAGAGAAAAAAGGGAGGAGGTGAGAGAAGATAGCCAGACTGTTTATGTGACGTGGTGGAATGCGGCAAGCCATCCTCCCGGGGAAGAAAAAGACACATTAAGCAGGACAGGCAATAAACCTCAAGGCTGGCTATAAATTACTGATAGACAATTACTGATAGAGACCCCAGCCTGAACAATTAATGGCAGCAGATCTGATACTTGGGGGGACACAAGGAGAACACTGCCTGGGGGTTGACATGGGGGCACTCTGGTGTGTGTCTCCTCCATCGCATCCTCCTCCACCCCCTCCAGCCCCCCCTCTTGTCCCTCCCCAGAAGGACTGCTGGAGCCTAGAGGGACCAGAGCAGTGGGCTGGTGGCCACTACCCAGCTCCTCCTCCAGTCTCTCCATAGCTCTCTGAGTCTTTGGGTGATCTCTGGTGATGAACTGCCCCCAGCACACAGACAGCTCTTGCTGCCCCTCCTCCTGCAGCTGAGCCTTGGCAGCAACAGCTTGAGGAGGGACTGCCTGAGCAAGCAGACCCCTGCCCAGTGCCAGCAGCTGCAGGCACCTCTGGTGGGGCCACTGCAGTGTCAGAGACTGCCATTTCCCACTCGGGAGGCGGGATGTGCCACATTGGTCTCTGCGCTCCTCCCCCCTTTGGAATGTGTTCCTTTCCCTCGCTCTTGCCTCCACTTATCTGTAACTTTGACTGAGTCTTCTCACAGGCTTTGTTGCTAATTGGGTTTTTCCTACAGGTGCAAACCGCTTTCTTTCCTGCTTTTCTGTCTGGGAACAAACGGGCCTACGTATTTGGGCGCCCTTTTTCTTGACTGTTGATTGGGGGGTTTCTTTGCTACACCATGGTTTGAATACACTATAACTGTACCTTAACACACCTCCTTCCCCCATTACTGACTCAAGAAGTGTGAACCAGTTGATCCACTATCAAATAAAAGTAGTTCTTGTTTAAGACCCTTTGTTTGTAGTTTGAAATCTCTTGGACTCTCACACGCAGGAGCCTCCTCTGGGAAGAGAGCCACATGTGGCTTCTTCATGGCACCACCCTGGCCAGAGGTCAGTGTGGTGCCAGGAGGCTGTGGAGCAGTCCTGTGCTGAGGTGGAGAAAAACCACAGTCCACCCCTCTGGTCTTTGGGCTTTGCCTTGCCCCCAGGGCCTTTCTGTGTTCCTTCCCTGCCACCCACTGTGTCACCCTGGGCCAAACTCTGACAAATCTAACTGTAGGTAAGGTGTTTAGGCAGCGAAGTAACTAACTGCACTGACACCTGAACCTTACAGAGCTGGACACCTTTTTAAGAACCCTCCCACCAAATATCTACTTTGATTTTCAAAGCTATCTTTTCCTCAGGTTTTTTTCCTTTTGATACTGGACTGATTTAAGGCCAAATCTACACCTCCCCTCTGAAATAGTTTGACTGCTGTCTTTTCCTACACTCATTTCACACTGGTTTCAAATTTCACTCCCTGGATCTGAAGAGCACAGGATCTGTTTAAGAGCTACAGGATCTGTTTAAAGCAGTGTAATGCTAGCTTGACAACAAGAGGGCAATTATGAATGTAGACAGTGATTTTTAAACTAGAACAAGTATGGTTTTTTTTGAAACTAGAATGATTCCAGCGGGAAAGTCAGGTGTAGATTTGACCTAAAACTTGGTAATCCTGTTTCTCCCTAGCTGAAAATTTTATGAAGCTAACAAAAAGTGAAAAAAAAAGGGAGGGAATAGCTGCAAACCGAGAGGGTCAAGCTAACAAAAGAATTATTATAAAAAATATAAACATTTATTAGGGTGTACCCATAAATAAAACATAATAAAATTAAAAGAGACAGTCTAAATATCAGACAATTAAAGCTTGGTTCATTAGGAACTGATTACAGTACATATCAAACTGATGGATAAAACTTTTGACCTAAGGACCATACGCATTTCGGCCCCTATGGGCCTTCCTCAGTGGTCAATATTCCTTATTATACAATGACACACATCCAAAAATACATGCATTCAGAATTTTGTATATACATATATATATAAATGTGACCAGGTGTTACTTTCTGAAATTGTTGGGTAAAAAAAGGGGGCCAGATTATTTATGTGTCAACAATAAATATACGTAATAATAATTTTTTAAAAAATAATAGAAATAAATTTATGCTGGGATTACCTTAAATGCTATGTATTTGCTACAACTAGTAAAATGAGGGGGTGGTAACTGTGCAAATTCTCCAAATTAATCTAGATAAAAATCAAAATAATCATAATTATTAAAGTTTAAAGTTAGTATAATGCAGAATTAATTTAGCCTAAAAGTATCTTCCCAAAGGATATTTAAATAGGCAACAGACCTGGTATCAAATGTCCCATTCGTCAGGATGTGTGTCACTTCCATAAAATGTAATAGTCAAGTCACAAACTGCTGACATTACAATCCTATATAGTGGACCCAGGGATCATGCCATCACCCACATGCATTGCACAATGCTCTTGCCAAGGAAGGGATTACAAGTTGGGAGGGGTGAAGAGGAGAGAGAGAACTGGAGGTGGGAGGAGGGGAAGGAAAAAAGTCAGCATAACCACAAACAGAGTGACAGGTAAACATATTTTCAAAGGCAGCAGGTCCAATCCACTTCATCAGTCCTTGAGGAGCTGATGTCTGTAAATGATGTATCCAAAATAACTCATGTCTTTAGAGAAGTTTGAGCATGTTTGAATTTGTAGTCTGTAGTAGGCCCAAGTCCAGGTAGTGATTGACAAGTGGAGCAAAATTCTGAATGCATGTATTTTTGGATGTGTGTCATTGTATAATAAGGAATATTGACCACTGAGGAAGGCCCATAGGGACCAAAACGTGTATGGTCCTTAGGTCAAAAATTTTATCCATCAGTTTGATATGTACTATAATCAGTTCCTAATGAACCAAGCTTTAATTGTCTGATATTTAGACTGTCTCTTTTAATTTTATTATGTTTTATTTATGTGTACACCCTAATAGATTTTATGAAGCTATCCTAGAGATGGAAACAAGAGAAGTGCTGGGGTCTCTTTATTAATATTCTCCTGGCTAATCTACTTGGACAAACCTGATTTTCTAAGAAGGAAATGGTGTCTGTGAGATGAACTAAAAAGCTGGGGTTCACCATAGGCAATCTATAAGCAAGCACTGGACTTCAGTGAAGGTCAGGTGCACAGAACACTGTTTTGTGTAAGTAGTTATGGCTACTTACGCACTGCTTTTAAGGAAACCCCTTGTAATGTAGTATGTTCTGTGTAACAACCTGCCTGCCATGTGCTCCCAGGTAATGGCGCCTGCTGCATGACCAGAGCACATGGTCAGGCAGAGAGGGGAGCTTGAATCTGGAGGAACAATAGACATCCTGATTCAAAGCCTCCACCAATGTGGGACCTAGGTTCTCCCTGGGGAGCCAATGTGGCCAAAGGCTCCTCCAGGGAACTTATGACAAACATGTGCATATGTTAAGCCCCTATCAGGTCTTTTGGGTGCAGCCGGAGGTGTGGCTCTGGCCAGCATATAATGAGGGCCCTGGAGCCCTGGATGCTTGCTTGATCTGACCATCTACTAGACATGCTGAATCACTCAATAAAGGCTTCATGATTTCACTGTTCCTGGTCTCCCGAGTCCAGTACTCTTCACTGGTGACGAAGGTGGGATCCTGATGAGTGACTCCTCGGCCAACACCAGCACCGCATCGAGCCCAGACCAGATCTGTCAGCCACCGGCCCTGCTCAGCTCCAGTGCCACCGCACCGCCATCGGCTCCTGGAAATCTTGTTCAACGCACTGCTGCACATCCCAGAATGGCCACCGCTCCAGGAACCACCCACCCATTCAATCCAGCCTGCCCCAAAGACCGGGAAGCCTGGACAGACCAGCTCACATCCTACTTCGACGCACAGGACATCATGGATGCTGGAAAGAAGAAGTCCTGGCTCATGGCCTCCTGTGGGGTAAAGATGCTGAAGTTACTCTGCAGCCTGCTTTCCCCTAATATCCCGGCGGAGGCCACGTACGACGATATCATGGCGCTTCTAAGGAACCACTTGTCAGAATCTGCAAATTCAGCCAATGTATTAGCCAGATATAGAGTTAACTTCTTGCATGCATGTCTTTAACTATCCTATGTATCTAAAGTATATTTGAACCTATGTAACCATAATGCATTGTTTCTGTCTTGGCCGGGAGGGTGACAACCATGATTTGCGAGAACAAGGAGGCCTCACATCCCTGCCTCCGCATTCCAGCTGCTCCGGCAGTAACTTCAAGGGGAGGATGCTTCTCATCTCTTATCAAATGCAAAAGAACCTTGGAGCCATTGATTGTTATGTGAACTCGAAACATCTGAGGGGTCTGGTTTGGGAGAGGAAATTTACTGCTTAACACCTCACTTTTTTCCTGTGAGAACCAAACGGTCAAGACACCTTTTAGCCCGCCAATTTTCCCTTAAGGGGATTGGCTATCTATGGGTAATTCAAACTCCTTGGAATGGTATAATAGACCCGCTTGTATTATTTGTCTCATCTCTGACAATAATCCGAGATGCTGTACTAATGTAGGAATAGGTAATAAAGAACTGTGGTTAACCAACCAAGATCTGATCCTTGACTACTTTGAGCAGAACTCTCACAGATTGTGAAATTAGTCAGGGAAGTCCTCGCTACCTTACTAAAAAACCAGCTATATGTGAAGCTATCCAAGTGTGAATTCCACCGTGAGTCTGTGGACTTCCTGGGCTATCGCATCTCTCAGAAGGGTTTGGAAATGGACCCGGGGAAGGTGGAGGCGGTGGTGCAATGGGAGGCTCCGCGAACGAGAAAACAATAAAGCCTTTTAGGATTTTGTAATTTCTACCGAACCTTCATCAAGGACTTTGCTAAGGTTACTCTCCCCTTAACGGACTTACTAAAAACTAAGGGGAGAGGGCCCGAGGCAGGGAAGCCAGGAGAAAAAATAGCTTGGAACGGGGAGTGTCAGAGGGCGTTTGAGACTTTAAAGACTCTTTTTACTTCGGAGCCCATTCTAGCGCACCCTGACGAAACCAAAGAATTCGTAATCCATGTAGACGCGTCTGATGTAGCCATGGGGGGGGGGCATATTACAAAGTGGTCCGGAAGGGAAATTGCACCCGCTGGCTTATATTTCGAAAAAATTTAACGAAACGGAAAGGAATTGGTCGGTCTGGGACAAAGAAGCCGCAGCCATTAGGTTGGCGCTCACTACGTGGCGGCATTGGTTGGAGGGTGCGCAGACTCCGTTTGAAATATGGACTGATCATAAGAATCTGGAGGCGCTGCGCACTCAGAGATCCCTCAACGCCAAACAGCTGCGATGGGCCGATTTCTTCTCCAAGTTTAACTTTGTGCTTAAGCATTTTCCTGGGAAAGCTAACTCCTTGGCAGACGCACTATCCAGGTTGCCCCAACATGAAAGTGTCAAGGAAGAGGTGTTTGACTCCATGTTCTCCCCCCAGCAGTTAGGGGGGGCAGTGGTCACCAGGAGCCAAGCTAAGAAGGCCCAGTTGGACATTGGGAAATGTGATTGGGGGGGGGATTATGCTCCTGAGGAGGTAGAGGAATTGGAAGCTCTGGAGGAATGCTCTAAGAAAGAGGATCAATGTTGGCTGCATGGAGACAAACTAGTGGTGCCGAAGGTCAGACGTAAAGAGATATTGTTAACCTGCCACTCGTCTAAGCTTGCCGGGCACTTTGGCTTCCTAAAAACACTTAATTTGATCCAGCGTCAATTCTGGTGGCCGCGCATGCGCCGAGACGTCTCCGACTTCGTCTCGGCTTGCCAGACCTGTTTAATGTGCAAAAAGCGGGGGGGGGAAAGTTCCGGGATTGTTGCACCCCCTACCCACCCCCTCAAGACCCTGGGAGGCCATAGCCATGGACTTTATCACCAATTTGCCCCCTTCTAAGGGAAAAACGGTTATTTGGGTGGTGGTAGACACATTCTCGAAGCAAGCGCATTTCACCCCTTTCAAGCAATTGCCCACCGCTAAAGGGATGGCCAAAGCCTTTTTCAACCACGTGATTAAATTACACGCTTTTCCGAAGAGAGTGGTATCCGACAGGGGAAGTCAGTTCGTTGCCAGCTTCTGGCGGGAGCTCCTGAAAATGATGGACATAGAACCAGCCTTGAGTTCGGGTTACCACCCAGAGACCGATGGCCAATCCGAACGAACTAATCAAATATTGGAGCAGTTTCTAAGATGTTACACTAATTATCACCATTGGGTGGAATTGCTGCCGTTTGCAGAATATAGTTACAACAATGCAGTGCACTCTTCCACGGGAGTCTCTCCCTTCATGGCAGTAGGGGGTTTTGAGGGGAAACCATTGCCTACCATTGAGAATGTCCCCAATGCTTCCCCATCGGATTTTAAGAGTTGGTGGTCTAGTCTCCAGGACTCATGGCCATTAATAGGCAAAGCATTGGACCATGCCAAAGAGGATTACAAAAAATATGCTGATCGAGGGCGAGCACCAGGATGGGATCTCCAACCCGGGGACTCTGTCTATCTCTCCACCAAAAATATTCATGGGTTGCAGCCCAGCAGAAAACTAGGATGGAAATATGTTGGACCCTATAAAGTACTACGCAAAATATCGGATGTGTCTTTTGAACTGGAACTGCCTAAATCACTGAGTTCTGTGCACCCTGTGTTTCATTTCAGCCTACTGAAGAAGGATCCTGGGCCGAATGCTTGGCATCCAGCTCCTCCAGTTCCTCCTCCACTGATGAAGGAGGGGGCCCCTCACTTCGAGATAACTGAAATCCTTGATTCCAAGATGCGAAGAGGCCGGTTATATTACTTAGTTAGATGGTTAGATTTCGGCCCGGAACACAACGAGTGGATTCGCTCAGAACATGTTCATGCTCCTAAACTGACCAAATTGTTTCATAAAATGTTTCCTGATAAAGCTAGGTGAAGTGAATTATGAGGAGGGCAGGGTGTCAGAATCTGCAAATTCAGCCAATGTATTAGCCAGATATAGAGTTAACTTCTTGCATGCATGTCTTTAACTATCCTATGTATCTAAAGTATATTTGAACCTATGTAACCATAATGCATTGTTTCTGTCTTGGCCGGGAGGGTGACAACCATGATTTGCGAGAACAAGGAGGCCTCACATCCCTGCCTCCGCATTCCAGCTGCTCCGGCAGTAACTTCAAGGGGAGGATGCTTCTCATCTCTTATCAATTGCAAAAGAACCTTGGAGCCATTGATTGTTATGTGAACTCGAAACATCTGAGGGGTCTGGTTTGGGAGAGGAAATTTACTGCTTAACACCTCACTTTTTTCCTGTGAGAACCAAACGGTCAAGACACCTTTTAGCCCGCCAATTTTCCCTTAAGGGGATTGGCTATCTATGGGTAATTCAAACTCCTTGGAATGGTATAATAGACCCGCTTGTATTATTTGTCTCATCTCTGACAATAATCCGAGATGCTGTACTAATGTAGGAATAGGTAATAAAGAACTGTGGTTAACCAACCAAGATCTGATCCTTGACTACTTTGAGCAGAACTCTCACACCACTTCTCGCCAAGGCCCTCCAAGAACATGCAGCGGGTGAAGTTCTTCTGCCGGCTGCAGCAGAAGTGTGAGTCTGCCTCCAATTACTTGGCGGCCCTCCGCCATCTCCTGGTGGGGTGTGAGTTCATGGCTGTAGAGGACACGCTATACTTTGCATTCCTGTGTGGGGTTCATGACCCCAAGCTTCAAAGGAAGCTGATGGCCAACTCCACCGCCAGCCTGGACGAGATGCTAACCACGGCTTGCGCCTTTGAGGTCTCTCAGCAGGAGAAGCTAGGCACATCCACAGCCGCCCACCAGACTAGGGCCACTGCAGACTCCGATGTATCCGAGGACGACAAGAAGCTCCAGGTACAGTGCTGGCCTCCAGGACAGGGGTCCCGCAACTTGGATGAGAAGGCTTCCTGCTCACCGACGCCACATTCCAAACATTCCACGTGTGCTAGCTGCGGCAACCAGCAAGTCCGCTGGACCTGCCGTTTTCAGGAAGCAGAGTGCTGGTCATGTGGCAAGAAGGGCCACATTGCCCAGGCCTGCCGCACCCGCTCCAACCGCCACATCCAAGCCACACACCAGGAGTCTGCCGAACTCCAGACAGCAGCAACCCGCCACCACCACCGCAAGACACAGCAGGTAATGAGCTTGCCCCTCGACACCCCCAACAAAATTAAGGCCTCAGTTTTGATCGAGGGGACCCAGATGGAAGTAGACACCGGGTCATCCTACTCCATAATCTCAGAGTCCACCCTTCGCAGGCTCTGCCCCGGGGGGGGCGACTTTGGAAAGTCCAGGGCCTAACCCTGTGGGACTTTCAGAAGAACCCGATACCGATAAGAGGGTTGGGCAAGTTCTGGGTCCAATTTAAGAACTTTACGGGATGCTTGGGCCTCCTGGTGGTGGCAGGCAACCTCACAAGCCTGCTGGGACTCTCCTGGTTCCAGCCCCTAGGGCTGGGCATCACCGGGGTACACAGCCTGCAGCCCACAGATTTTACCTACATCTGTGAGGAATTCCCAGCAGTTTTCTTTTTTTTTTTAAATTATAGTTTTACTGTATTTTCTTAACAATATATAAAATAATTCAACAAATGAGATGATCTTATACATAACGAGCACAAACATTATTCCAGCCAAGTAAGAAATTTGGACTACACGTTAATAGGGTCAATTTTGTTCTCCATATTCATTAGATAGCGCAATCTGTCCAGTTCAGCCCATTCCAATAATTTATTGACTATTTCTTCTCTTCTTGGTAGTGATGATGCTTTCCAAAGACTCGCCCGCACTATACGCGCTGCTGTTAATATATATGCTATTAACTTTTAATCCAATAATACCAAGTTATCTGGTAACATGTTCAACAAATAAAACTCTGGTTTCAGATCCAAATCATAATCCGTAATTTCTAAAATCATTTTCTTGATCATCCCCCAAAACTTTTGCACTACTTTGCAAGACCACCACATATGATAGAGAGTCCCACTATTCTTCCCACATATCCAACAGAGATTAGAGGCAGACTTAAAACATTTACTCAATCTGTCAGGTGACCAGTGCCATCTATAAAAAAGTTTATAAATGTTTTCTTTATAATTCACAGCTTTTAAAAACTCAATTGATTTCCAAATTTTTGACCACTTATTAATGTCTATATTATAACCAAAGTCTTCCATCCATTTTATCATCACATGTTTAATTTCTTCCTCCTGCATTTCATATTTCAGAATAACCTCATATAATTTATTTATTAATTTAAAGTAGTTATTTAACCAAATAGCATCTAACATGTTTAAATTTCTACAAAAACCAATCTTTTTATCTTCCTTATATCTCGAAAGAAGTTGAATAGTCTCCCACCAAGTTAAATTAATTCCCTCTTCATTTCTTAATTGGGTCTCTGATTTAATATTTCCATCACTGTTTAATAACACTTCATAACTTAATGTTTTGTTTAGACTCAATAAAGAAGGATTAATAAAAGCCTCCAGTGGCGAAACCCATCTAGGTATATTTATATAAAATTTGTCCTTAATGCTTATCCAAATTTTCATCAATGCAGCTCTTAGAAGGTGTGCCAAAAAAATTGAATGTATTCTATGTTTGCCGTACCAAACATAAGCGTGCCAGCCCATACAAAGATCATGGCCTTCTAAAGCCAATACCCTTGGATTTTCTAATTTTATCCAATCTTTAACCCAAATTAAGGCTGCCGCTTTCCCATAGATCTCCCAGTTTGGAAGGCCGATCCCCCCTCTCTCTTTACTATCTTGGAGTACTTTCCATTTAACCCTAGGTTTCCCTGGATACCAAATAAATTGTCTCGTTATCTTATTAATTTCTTTGTAAAAACTGGCTTTTTCATTTAAGAGTGGGATCGTTTGAGCTAAAAATAGAAACTTGGGAAGGATCTTCATTTTAATAGCAGCGACTTTGCCCAACCATGACAATTTTAAAACTTTCCACTTGTCTAATTCTTCTCTAACTTTGTTAAGAAACTTTTTATAATTATCTTCAATTAATGAGCTAACTCTGTTTGAACAAATAATGCCTAAATATTTTACCTTCTTAACTACTGACATATTGGAGAAAGATTGGATTGCAGTTACTAATTCTTTATTACAGTTCTTAGTAATTAATTTAGTTTTTTGAAGGTTAATTCTTAATCCTGCAGTTCTATCATATTCATTAATTACCACTAATAATCTGCATAACGAGGACTCTGGGTCTTCTAATATAAACATCATGTCATCCGCGTAGGTGCAGAGTTTGTAAACTTGACCTCTACAATTTGAGTCCTACTATTTCTTGATCTTTCCTTACTTGTTCACAGAGAGATTCTAATGCAAAGATGAAAAGTAAAGGTGAAAGCAGACAGCCCTGTCTAGTGCCTTTTTCAATTTTGAACTCTTGAGAAATGTCCCCATTTAGCACCAAATTAGCGGATTGTGATCTATATATAGCATTAATCATAGAACTGAATCTGTCTCACTCCCCTGAGTCTCCGACTGGGTGGGAAGGGGGTGGCCCAAGAATCCGGACCCTGAGTTCATGGCCTTCTCAATCTGGCATGCAGAACTCTCCACCCACAAGGGGTGCCTACTCTGGGGCTCGAGGGTAGTGATTCCGGAACCCCTCTGCCCACAAGTGCTGACCGCTCTGCATGAGCACCACCCTGGGGTAGTACAAATGAAGGCCCTGGCCCAGAGCTACATCTGGTGGCCAGGCCTTGACAAAGAGATAGAGGACTGGGTCTGCTGCTGTGAAAAGTGCCAACAGACCCGTCCGGACCCTCCGCACACTCCTGTCCGCCCCTGGGAGTCCACCCAACGTCCTGACTCCACGTGGACTTTGTGGGCCCGATACAGGGGCAGCTTTTCTTTATTCTAGTCAACAGCTACAGCAAGTGGCTGGAAGTCGTTCCGGTGTGCGCCACCTCCTCTGAAGCCGCCATTCGAGCAATGTGGCGCATCTTTGCCACCCACAGCCTGCCGGACACCACCGTCTCAGACAATGGCACAGCTTTCACCTCCGCGGAATTCCAGCGCTTTGTGGAGCTCCATGGCATCTGGCATGTGAGATCCGCCCCTTTTCACCCGGCCATGAATGGCCAAGCAGAGAGAATGGTCTGCACCACTAAGGAGGTGCTGAGGCACATGGACCAGGGGGACCTGGGGTTTAAGTTAACGGCTTTCCTATTCAGCCAGTGCACCACCCCTCACTCAGGTACCAGTTGCAGCCCTGCAGAGCTGCTCATGGACTGCCGGCTGACAACCCAGTTTGATCGGCTCCACCCTGATCGGGCACCAGCTGCCTCCAAAGAACCCAACATCCCCAAAGCTCCCAGAGGGTTCGTGTTGGAGGACCCAGTCTACATCTGCAACTACACCCAGGGCCCCCTGTTGTTGCCAGGGTGGATTATCTGCATCACCGGTCCCCTCTCCTATGAAGTCGTGGGTGAGGAAGGACAATGGTGGAGGCGCCACGTGGACCAGCTTCACCGCCGCCTGCATGCCTTCTCCGTGGACAATCCAGGGCTGGACTTCTCAGATGCAGAACCCGAGGGACCAGAGACAGACAATCCGCCTGCGCCACGACCAGCCGAGACTCTGCAGGAGGACTCCACAGAAGCCGCTCGCCCAGACATCATTCCAGTCACTGCGCCAGCACCAGACCCGGCTCAGCCCATGGCAGATATCCCCAAATCTCCGTTCCCTACACTGGCATCTTCGGCAACCCCACACCACTCAAGCAGAGAATGGAAATGTCCCGCACACCTCAGAGACTATGTTTGCCAAGGGACAGTCTGGACTATGGAGGGGAGGGGTGTAATGTAGTATGTTCTGTGTAACAACTGACCTGCCATGTGCTCCCAGGTAATGGCGCCCGCCGCATGGCCAGAGCACGTGGTCAGGCAGAGAGGGGAGCTTGAATCTGGAGGAACAATAGACATCCGGATTCAAAGCCTCCACCAATGTGGGACCTAGGTTCTCCCTGGGGAGCCAATGTGGCCAAAGGCTCCTCCGGGAACCTATGACAAACATGCGCATATGTTAAGCCCCTATCAGGTCTTTTGGGTGCAGCTGTAGGTGTGGCTCCGGCCAGCATATAATGAGGGCCCTGGAGCCCTGGATGCTTGCTTGATCTGACCATCTACTGGACATGCTGAATCACTCAATAAAGGCTTCATGATTTCACTGTTCCTGGTGTCCCAAGTCCAGTACTCTTCACCCCTCCTCACCTCTTTTAAAAGTATCCTATTCTAGCCTACTTAGGTGTATATGAACTAGAGCCCTACGCTGGATTACTTATAGTTTAAAAACATAAGAATTCCTGAACAGACCCTTATTAGACTGACCTATTTAAATCAATGGCCCTAACAAACCAGAAAAACCCACCCACCCAGCTAGCCTAGAAAACCCTTTTTAAACCAACAAAACCCCCAAACCAATGTCACATAACTAAACTAAACAACTGAACGACCTAGTGCCACTGCCAGTGCCAACTGCCAAGCAGCAGAGCACCTGACCTCACCAGCAGCAGCACCCCCCAGCAACCAGAAGAAAATCCTCTACCGTCTGTCTGTCTGTCTGTCTGTCTGTCTAATGGGAAAGAATCTATCTATAGAACCAGAAAGTTATCAAACACATTATCTCTATCTATATTGAACAGGAAAACTACTAAGAAAACCTGGGCACCAACAACAACAGCTCACCAAACAGACCAAAAACCAGACAGTACAACTTTTAAACCCACAGCCCTAACACCACCAAACAGGAAACAAAAAACAAGGCAAAACCACCACCACCACCACCCAAGCAACAAAAAAGTGAAACAGTGAAACTTATGAACCTTTAAACTTTTAAAGAGAAAGAAAAAGAAGAAGACCTAACCCCCCGAACAGGAAAAAAACCCAAGGTAAAACACACACACCTCAATCCCCACCCAAGCAACAAAAAACAGTGGAACAGTGAAACTTATAAACCTTTAAATGTTTAAAGAGAAGACCTAACCCCATAAACAGGGGGAAAAAACCCAAGGCAAACCCCCAGCCCCCACCCAAGCAACAAGAAACAGTAAAACTTTGAAACTTATAAACTTTTACATTTTTAAAGAAGAAAAAAAACTTGAAGCTTTTAAAGAGAAGGAAAAAAAGGAGACCCTAACCCCACCCAACGGGGAAAAACCCAAGGCAAAAAACCCAGCCCCCCCAAACAACAACAAACAGTAAAACTTTTAAAATGTTAAAAAGAAACTTTTTAAACACTCAAAGTATACCCTAACCCCCCAACACCCCACCCCAGAGAACCCACAGAATCCACCCACCCAGACCAATCCATCCAACCCAAAGAAGGGAAAAAACCCTTAAAAATAGAGAAAAAGGAAAAAAGCCATTTAAAGCCCTTTAAAAATTAAAGAGATCCCACTTTAAATCAAACCTGGTGATGTCTTCTGGAGTCCAGGGAGTCTGCCAGCAGTCCACAGAGAGAGGGCAGCAGGCCAGGCACAGAGAGCAGCCAGCAGCTGATGCCAAAGGCCAGCTCAGCACAATCTCTCAGCCAGGCACTGCAGCCACCAGGAACAGCAATGGAATCTAGCCAAGGCAGGACTCCCTTATATCCTCTCTGGCCAAGCACAGGACATTTTTTAAAAATGACACTGTCCTGTGATTGGTCCAAACAGGATGCAACTCACCCCTATTGGGAGAGCTGAAAATCTCTCTCCCCCCTCCCAAGCAAGGAAGGTGGTATGATAAGAGCAACACCAACCTGCAAAGGTTGAACATGCATTTGCAAGTAATTGGCTGAAACTGGCCTCCTCCCCTTCCCCTCCTCCCCCTCGCCTCCTCCCTGGACCCAGGGAAGAGGCGGGAAAAGGCCAGTTTCAGTGGGAAAGGCAATAAGAGGGTAAGTAAACTTTCACTTACCTGCTTCCCACCTCTCCTCGGCCATTATTCAGCTGTCCGAATACCTGCCGAATACTTGCTGAATAATTCAGCAAGTATTCAGAGGCTTCTATTCAGCTGGCTGAATCAGATTAGAGATTCTGATTCGGCCAGTAGCCGGGCCAAATAGGGCCAAATCAGGGGTATTTGGCCAGATATTCAGCTTGGCTGAACCAAAGGAACATCCCTAGTATAGACCACAGTTTCAAATCACTTATCCAAATAAGTTTGTGAACCATTTTGTACAGTGCATCCCTGTTATCTGTGCATAAAAGCACTCTTGAATAATTCAGTTTTGCATAGCTGCAGATGAGAGGTAGTCCCAAGGCCATGAAAGGCTTTATATGTAATAACCAATACCATAAATTAAGCTTGGTAACAAATGGGCAGCCAATGGTGTGTCTGTAGAATGGGAATAATATGCATGCTCCATCTTGGGGGGCTGGGATCCCTAATCCACACCAGAGTCTATTCTCAGTATTTTATCAGCAAAAAACTTGGTAAAAGTATCATAGTTCATTGTTCTGGGACAGTAAAGTCTCAGATTTAGGTATAAGCCGATGCTGAGATACCTTGAATAAGTGGGATGCACATGAACTAGCTGATGCTGTAATAGTACAGGAGGGGACATGTTTTTGGCCACCCTCACAGTTGCTTTCTGGCTGCGGGGAGACCAACGAGCGAAGCTCCAAGTCCAGCATGGGGGACCATGAGTCCAGACTGCACAAGTGCAGAAAACTCATTTTTTTAAAATTTTGGGTGTGTGTGTTTAACCCCCCTGTGTTTTTAAAAACTTTTTGCATTTTTCTGCAACCCTGGGGAGTACCCCAAGTGTGCAGAAAAACCTCTTTTCCCCCTACGTGCCCCAGATCTGCAGAAATAAGTATCTGCACACACAAGGGACCCTTGGCTATTAGTATATAGACAAGAGGCGGGACCCGTGGTGCTCATGGGGGGGGTGGGAGAAGGAGCTCCACGTGGAGGATGAAGCAGCCACAGGTAAGCCTTCTCCCCCCCCTGGGCTGCCAATCCTTCCCTCTCCCAGTTCAGATGGTGAGGCCTGCGTGGCTCTGAGCCGCTGAGCATGCTGATCTTCCCCCCTCCCCCAGTTCAGATGGCGAGGCCTGTGCAGCTCTGAGCTGCTGGGCCTGCCAATCTTCCCCCCTCCCTCAGTTTAGACGGTGAGGCCCATATGGCTCTGAGCCGCCGGGCCCGCTGATCTCCCCCCTCCACCCCTGGCACTGGTGGCGAAGCCTCAGAGGCTCCCAGCTGCTGGCCTGCCACAGTTCCCAGAGCATTCTCTGCTCATGTGCAGGGAACACTCTTTTACTTTTGGGGGGATTTAAATATCCTCCATATCATTTTTTAAACTTTTAGGATTTTTCTGCACACCTGGGGAGTCCCCCAAGTGTGCAGGAAAATCTCTCTGCCCCCCAAGTGCCCCCAGTGTGCGGATTTAGATATCCGCACGCATGGGGGCACTTGGCTATTAGATATATAGATTGGGCCAGTAGACAAAAAGAACATGGTGAGGATCCATGTGCTCCACCTGAGATGGCCATCAGTCCACTGTATTGCACAAACTCTGGAGAAAGGTTGCCACAGGCATCAGAATGGGAGGGGAGGGGTTGCATCACCTGGTTCCTCCTCCTCCACCCAGTTGGACTCAACCCCTCTGCAACCAACAGCAGCTTCCTCCACAGCCTTCTCCTGGAACCTCCTTTTTATCCTGTCCCCACTCTCCTTCCACCCCACTTCCATCTATCTGCAGTCTTTTCCCCTCCCACTGGAAAGCAGCCTCCAAGCAGCTTCCACACCACTCACAATGACAGCCTTCCCATTGGTTCCCTTGCCTCTGTGTCACTCCCAGTCTTCTGCCACTCCCCTGCATCTCCCTAGTCCAGCCTCTGCCCATCTGAGCTGCCAGATGGATCCCAGTTGGGTGGGGAAGTGGGTGTTCTGGGAGTCAGGCAGGTGGGAGGTCAGCCAGGGCCCTGTGGACTTTCCCCTAGTTGACACTGCCAAGGCAGTGCTGGTCAATGATACCATTTGGTCCTCCCTGCCATGCTGCCGCTGCCCCTGCTCCCCAGCCCACATTTCTCTTGCTGCTGTGGTGCCTGTCTCCTTCACATGCTCCCTGAGTCCTGGTTTCTGCAGGCGGGTCGTGGCTGGCTTTAGAGCTGCCTGGAGGCACTGGAGGCTGCCCAGATTACTGCCAGGCAGTCTGGACTTGGCACAGAGGTCTCCAACAGGTGGGAGTTCAGCACTATCTCTAGAAAAACTCCTAATCTATCCTTAGTCCCTAATGTAAGGAGCATGCTGTCAATGCCAGTGATTATTTGCACTGGAAGTCTGCAGAAGTTTTATGAACAACGAATGCATGTTTGCATGCTATATTAATATTTCTTCTTTCATATTTCCTAATTATTTTTTCAATGAATATAATTTATAAGCAACCATGTACATGTTTTCAGTTTTTCATTAAAAGATTTGTTTAAAAGACAAAGAAGGAACCCCTAGGACAGTGCTGCAAATCAAAATTATCAATCAAGACTAAATTTGCCCCAGTTCAACCAAGGGAATCTGTGTGCACAGTGGACACAGATGTGCCTTGAATGGATGGATCCCTCTGGTATAAATCACTGTCACAAAGTACAACTGGAGCTGGATGGGGACAATTGTGCCGCAGAGGAAGTGCACAGCACAAGTGCTGGCAGAGGCCACAGTTTCAGATTACTCATGCTTCATTGTACATTACAAAGGAGAGCTAAACACTCCATACACATTGGGTCTCTAACCAATTTAGGATTTTTGGATAAATTCTTATGTTTGTCATAAAAGACATGTGAATCCATAACATCTTAGAGGCACATCCTGCAGTGTTTGCATAGGGAAAAAGTGATTTTCTGAATGGACACTTTTTCCGTGCATTAATAACTATAACTCTGAGCACGTGTGTGTATCGCTCCTTCCCCACCCACACATCTCCCCTGATAGTGTCTTCATTTGCACACTAAGTCTTTGATTGCAAGTGAATTGATGTGTGCTATGCTTAGGGAAATGTTGAGACCTCCTCTAGGAAGCAAATAACTGTGTAAAAATATACATAAATGGTGAAAGCAAAATCTGTGCAGGAGCAAAGGCCAAAACAAAGAAAAAAACTAGGTCATGTTTCTTTGCCAATCAGAAGTTATGCACATGTATTGACTCTAATTTGCAGCAATCAACGCCTAAGCCAACCTGTTGAAAAACATTATCTGACAATATTTCAAAAGAGTTTTCTATTCCTAAACACTGATTTTGAAAGATGAAATAAAATGTAGGACTGGCACATGGAGAGCTAAATTAATTATTTCTGCAAAACACTTCACTGCATTTAAGAAAAGACAACAGCTTGCAAAAAGTGTAGAGAGTTGAAATTAAAAAGTGTTTGCAAGCTATCCTGCAAATTAATTTTCTTTCCTGACACCCAAGGATATCGCTGATGTCTCCATGGTAACCACTTTTTATTTATTTTTTCTTAATTGCCTTTGCATTTCATTTTGACTAATATTTGGCACCAGTAAAATAGGACACGTGATAGTTTGGCTGGTTTGATGAATTGTTTACAGCCAAGTAACTTTTGTCATTTCCCATATTTTCAAAGCTTGGCTAAATTTACTGCTCTTTTGTATAGCACAACAGACATTACACAGTTTATACAGCAATGAAGGAGAAACAACCCATTTTGTACAACTTATGGACTTGCTGTGAGGCTTCTGTATAGACAGCAAGAGATCAGACCTTTGTTGTTGAAGCAAAGTTCTTTATTGTTCAAATACTGCACACAGGTTCTCGAATGTTTGTTAGAGATGCTTAATAGGATACAGACAGTACTAATATACTCTCAGGCTTTCAATTGAACCCCGGACCTAAGCAAATCAGGGCAAGAGGGTAAACGCGGGAAAAGTAGAAAGGACCGTTGAGGTTCCCACAGCAAGGTGAGAAAGTTATAAATTCCCCTCTTGATCTGAGTGACCCACATGTGTGAACCTAGGCACAACATCTCCAGGCACCCGGCCATAAAGAACTCTTCAAGGTTTCAATAACAAGATAACATACACTGGCCCGGAAAAAGGGAGGAGGGAATGCAAGGGAGTAGCCACCATTTGTTTAGAGATGACACCTAGGAATGTGGGTCGCCATCTCCCGCCCAGACACTGCAACATAAACCAGAGTAACCAACATACTTCAAAGCGGCATTTACAGCTGTCAGGAGGGAGGGGGAAGTAGACAGATAAGGGGCACTGGCGAGGGTCTGCGTGAACAAAGAAATCGAAAGCAAAATGCAGAAAAAATAGAAGAAGAAGAGAAGAGATTGGATTTATACCCCGCCCTCCACTCCCCAAGGGAGTCTCAGAGCGGCTTACAAACTCCTTTTCCCTTCCCCTCCCCACAACAGACACCCTGTGAGGTAGATGGGGCTGAGAGAGCTGTTTCCCAAGCTGTCCTTGAGGGAACAGCTGGTACAGAGCTATGGCTTGCCCAAGGTCATCCAGCCAGGTGCAAGTGGAGGAGTGGGGAATCAAACCCGGTTCTCCCAGATTAGAGTCTGTGCACTTAACCACTACACCAAACTGGCTCCAAATACAGAGACATAATTGTCAGCACATAGACATCATTGTCAGATCCTGACACTCTACTCCCTCTAAAATTCATTTCACCCCGGCTTATCAGGAAAACGTGTATGAAAAGCTTTAACAAGTTTAGGAGCATGAACATTTTCAGCCCAGACCCACTCACTTAATTCCGGTCCAAAATCTACCCACTTCACTAGATACAGTAATTTTCCCCTCCTCATTTTGGAATCTAATACATCAGAGATTTCAAAGTGTTGTTCCCCCTCCTTCATCAGCGGAGGAGGAGTCGGAGGTACTGGGTGCCATGCATTCTGCCCAGGATCCTTCTTCAGCAAGCTGAAATGAAAAACAGGATGTACAGAGCTCAGTGATTTAGGCAAATCAAGTTCAAAAGCAACATCTGAGAATTTCCTTAATACTTTATAAGGTCCAACATATTTCCATCCCAATTGCCGACTGGGTTGGAGTCCGTTGATGTTTTTAGTGGAAAGGTAGACTGAGTCGCCAGGCTGTAAGTCCCACCCTTCAGCCCGACCCCTATCCGCATACTTCTTGTAGTCTGCTTTTGCTTTATCAAGAGTCTTGGCTATCAGGGGCCAGGATTCTTGTAGTTTAGCCCACCACTGGGAGAAATCAGTCGAGGCGGGCTCACTAGAGTCGTCGATGGTGGGGAGCGGCTTTCTTTTGAACCCCCCTACAGCCATAAATGGGGACACTCCAGTAGAGGAATGCACTGCATTAGTATATCTATACTCCGCAAAGGGTAACAAGTCCACCCAATTGTCTTGGTGATAATTAGTGTAACATTTCAAGAATTGTTCCAAGATCTGATTAACTCATTCGGATTGTCCATCGGTCTCTGGATGATAACCCGAACTGAGGGCGGGCTCAATGTCCATCACTTTGAGAAGCTCCCGCCAGAAGTTGGCAACAAATTGGCTTCCCCAGTCGGATACTACCCTCCTGGGAAAAGCATGTAATTTAATCACGTGATTAAAAAAGGTTTTAGCCAGTCCTTTTGCAGTAGGCAGCTGTTTAAATGGGACAAAATGAGCTTGCTTGGAAAACATGTCCACGACCACCCAGATGACTGTCTTGCCCCTCAAGGGCAGGAGCCCCGTGATGAAATCCATAGACACAATTTCCCAGGGTCTGGTGGGGATCGGTAAAGGGTGCAACAGTCCTGGGGTCTTCCCACCCCTGCGTTTACACATAAGGCACACCTGACATGCAGTCACATAGTCCGACATGTCCTTGCGCATGCGCGGCCACCAAAACTGTCTCTGGACTAGATTAAGAGTTTTAAGGAATCCAAAGTGTCCTGATAATTTAGACATGTGGCACGACTTAAGCACCTCTCCTCATAAGGACTGGAGCACTATCAGCTTGGACCCGTGATACCAGCATTTATTTTCATGGATAGAGCACTCGCTAGTCCCCCTCCACTCCTCTATCTCCTCCCCAGTGTATTTCTCCGCACACCTTTCCATCCAGGTTGGGGGCTCGAGGGTAGCTTTACTCTGGCTGCGCGTAGTCACTGCCCCCCCCCCAATTGTTGAGGTGGAAACATAGAGTCAAACACTTCCTCTCTCTGGGATTCGTGTTGGGGTAAGTGGGACAATGCATCTGCTAGGGAATTGGCTTTCCCAGGGAAGTGTTTCAACACAAAGTTGAATTTCGGGAAGAAATCAGCCCACCGAAGCTGCTTGGCATTGAGAGACCTCTGAGTCCACAAAGCCTCCAGGTTTTTATGATCAGTCCAGATCTCAAATGGCTTTTGCGCTCCCTCTAGCCAATGCCACCATGTGGTTAAAGCCAACCGTATGGCAGCCGCCTCTTTATCCCACACCAACCAGTGTCTCTCGGTCTCATTAAACTTTTTTGAAATATATGCCAGGGGGTGTAAAATATTGTCTGTGCCCTTTTGTAAAATCGCCCCCCCATGGCTACATCGGAGGCATCAACATGAATCACAAACTCCTTGGTTTCATCCGGGTGGACTAGAATAGGCTCAGAAGTGAACAGTCTCTTAAGTTTCTCAAAAGCCGCTTGGCACTCTTCATTCCACCCTATGCGTTCCCCAGGCTTCCCTGCCTCTGGTCCCCTCCCTTTTGTTTTCAATAGTTTGGTAAGGGGTAGGGTGACCATTGCAAAGTCTTTGAGGAATGTGCGGTAGAAGTTACAAAAACCCAACAGACTCTGCAATTGTTTTCGGGTGTGGGGTGCCTCCCACTGCACCACCGCTTCTATTTTGGCTGGGTCCATTTCTAGCCCTTGCTGGGAGATTCGGTAACCCAAGAAATTGACTTCTGTTTGGTGGAACTCACACTTGGACAGTTTGGCGTAGAGCCTGTTCTCCAGCAGGGGGGTTAACACTTCTCTTACTAGTTCCACATGGGATTGCTTATCAGTAGAATAAATCAAGATATCATTTAGGTAGCAGAGCACCCCGTTAAACAGATGTTTATGTAACACTTCATTGATTAAACTCATAAAAACTCCCGGCGCACCACTCAAGCCGAATGACATCACCAGGTACTCGAACTGCCCCAAAGGGGTGTTAAACGCCGTCTTATATTCATCCCCTTCCCTGATGCGCACACGGAAATATGCATCCCGCAAGTCTAGTTTGGTGAAAATTTTCCCTTTAGCTGCTTCCGCCAGCAAATCCTTGATGAGAGGGAGGGGGTAGGCGTTTGAGGCGGACACTGCATTCAGTCCCCGATAATCCATGCATAGCCTCAACCCTCCATCTTTCTTTTTCCGAAAAAGCACTGGGGCGGCGAAAGGGGATTTGGCAGGGCGGATGAAGCCGTGCCCCAAGTTCTTGTCTAAAAACGTCCTTAGTTCCTCTCGCTCGGCTGGGCTCATAGAATATAATTTTCCCTTGGGTAATTTCTCCCCGGGTAGCAGCTCGATGGCGCAGAGAGGTGGTGAGGTGGTAATTCGTCTGCCTCAGTTTCGCTGAACACCTCTGCCAGGTCTCTACATTCTGGGGGAATCTGCGCCGGCACCAGAGCCAAAGCTGCCACCTTGAGGGGAATTGGGGGCCCCGGGCCCCAACCAAGGCCCCACCTGTGATGGGTGCACTTCTCGTCTAACCAGGAGATCTTCCCCTCACTCCACTTTATGTAGGGGTTGTGGGTACTCAACCATGGGCTTCCCAGTACCATGGGGAACTGCATGTTTGGGGTGATGACAAAAGCCCATGTTTCCCAATGCTCCCCCATGCCCACTACCAAAAGTTCAGTCTCTGCCACACACGCCTCCTTCATCTCCGAACCGTCCATTTGAGTGAAAGTGAGGGGTTCCCCCAGGGGGTTTACTTCTGGGGCCAGCCCATCCACTACTAGGGGGCTAATTAAGTCTCTGGCACACCCCGAGTCTATCAACGCACGCACCCGCACATGGGTTCCTGTGCGGGGAACAACCACAGTCATGACCATATAGAGTAAGGGGCCAAAGATGCTCACTGGGGATGGCACGCTGGATGGGGGGACCTGCAGCTCTGCGCCTCCTACTGCAGGTCACTAAAGTTTCCCAACGGCTGTGCCTTGACCAGCTCCAACTCGCCCTGCTCACAAGTTGCCCCTTCAGCTGTAGAGCCCAGGGTTTAAACGACACTTTACCAGGACGAGGGGTGGCTCCCATGGGGGTGGAGGTCTTGGGCGCTTTCGTGCCGCCTCGGGGGCAGGAGGACGCGAAGTGGCCACTCTCTCCGCACTTGATGCAGAGCCCCTGCTTGAAACAGATATCTTGCAGCTCTTGGAACGCCAGCTTCCCCTTCGCCTTCTGAGGTGCTTTGGGTTGGGCCGCCACCGAAGCTACCAACTTGATCAGGGTGAATCGCTCTTCCACATCTGCGGCTGCCCTCATTTAAGCAGCCAGTGACCCGGGTCGACCCCCTCTCAGCACGGTCTCGTAGATCTCCAGATGTAGCCCCTCCCGATACTTTTTTTTCCCCTCTGAATATATAATTTTATTGGTTTTTCACTCTTTACATACTTAATACTTATCAATATTTTTCAATAGAGAGAACATTCTAGTAGATTTTCTATTTAGTTGGGCTCTTATTTATTTATTTATTTTTATTTCTTAGATTTATATCCCGCTCTTTCCACCAAAAGGCAGGCTCAGAGTGGCTTACAACATTTTTAAAATAACATATCAATATTAAAATCATACATTAAACATTAAAATACTATTTCATACAAATAGAAAATAAATATCAGTTACAAATCACCTTTAGTATCTAACATAGTAAAACTAAAAAAAACAAATTTCTTATTCACATTTACTTTACTACCTTGTTCTTTCATTTATCAAATTATAAACTTTAGCCCAGATTATTCTAAATGGTTCTTCCTCTTTGCCCTTTAAAGTTCTAGTTAATTTATCCATTTCTATCACTTCAAGGAACTTTTGGAGAAATTCGTAACTACTTGGGATTGCGGTAGTTTTCCAGTACCTTGCGTAGGTAATTCTGGCCGCCGTAAAACCATGTATTAAAATAAACTTATCTGATTTTTTGTAAGTTTCTGGAATCATATTGAGGAGAAAGGACTCCGGAATCAATGGAAGTTCTCGCTTAATTGCTTCTTGTAGTAAGGATTGTACCATATTCCAAAATTTTTCCACTTTTTCGCACCACCACCACAGCTCTTGGAATGCCAACTTCCCCTTCGCCTTCTGAGGTGCTTTGGGTTGGGCCGCCGCCGAAGCTACCAACTTGATCAGGGTGAATCGCTCTTCCACATCTGCGGCTGCCCTCATTTAAGCAGCCAGCAACCCGGGTCGACCCCCTCTCAGCACGATCTCGTAGATCTCCAGATGTAGCCCCTCCCGATACTTCTCCACGAAAAGGTCTTCGGACCAACCTTGCACCTTAGCCGATATACACTGGAAGCAGTCAGTGTACTCTCTCACCGAGGACCTTCCCTGCACCAGCTTCCGGAGTTGATTCTGAGCTTTCTCTTCCCCCAAAGGGTCCTCATAGTGTTGTCTCAGGGCCCACATAAAATTATCAACAGTACGTAACTCAGGGCCTGGGGGGTTGTGCAGGCTGACATACCAGTTGCTCGCGGTGTCTCATAGTTTCGAACCCATGTAGCCAACTTGTTCTCTCTCGGTGGGATATATGTGTCCCCAAGCGGCCAGGAATCTCTCAATCTCGATGATGAAGAAGCGGAGTTTCTCCGGGTCGCCGTCGAACATGGCCGTCAGCGGGTCGGTGGGGGCCTGTCGGATCATCCGATCTGGGGCCACGGGGCCCCCAGGAGCTGGTTGCTGAGGAGGTCCCGCGAGAGGGCCAGCCGGGGGTACCTGTTGGGGCGGCGCACCACCCGCGGGCATGGGAACCGGGGCCAGTACTCCTCCCCCCGAGGGGGAACTTGCACGGGTACTTGCAGGGCAGCCACGACATCCTGCATTTGCTGCTGCATGTCGAGCACAGCTTCCTGTAGTTCCACTGTGATGCGGTCTTGCATCTTGCCAAACCTCCAGTCCAGCACTCGTCCCAGATCCTAGCCCACAGGATCAGGATTGCATGGCATCCCACGCTCCTCGTCCGGGAAGCGATAACGCCAGTCGTCCTGGCCTCAGGGGAAACCCCATTCCTCCTCTATCAGGCTGGGACAGCCAAACTCCATACGATCCCCACTGAACCACACGCGTGATCCCTTTCGATCGTGGATCCATGACTCGGAGGTTCCATGACCAAAGTTGGACCATGAGTACTGGGGCTACACCGGTGGCCAATGCAGCCCCAACCCCGGGCGCGGAATCTGGTAGGCTCCCTGAGCCGTGGTCACCGGATTCACTGGGCCGGTGGGTACACTCTCCGCCGGCACTGTGTCTTCCGCTGAGGTTACGGGAATAGTCTCATCATCTGACATGGTCAGGAATGAGAAAGTCCCAAACACAGATCTCTAACAATCTGTGAGGCTTCTGTATAGACAGCAAGAGATCAGACCTTTGTTGTTGAAGCAAAGTTCTTTATTGTTCAAATACTGCACACAGGTTCTCGAATGTTTGTTAGAGATGCTTAATGGAATACAGACAGGCTTTCTCAGGCTTTCAATTGAAACCTGGACCTAAGCCAATCAGGGCAAGAGGGTAAATGCGGGAAAAGTAGAAAGGACCATTGAGGTTCCCACAGCAAGGTGAGAAAGTTATAAATTCCCCTCTTGATCTGAGTGACCCACATGTGTGAACCTAGGCACAACATCTCCAGGCACCCGGCCATAAAGAACTCTTCAAGGTTTCAATAACAAGATAACATACACTGGCCCAGAAAAAGGGAGGAGGGAATGCAAGGGAGTAGCCACCATTTGTTTAGAGATGACACCTAGGAATGTGGGTCGCCATCTCCTGCCCAGAAATTGCAACATAAACCAGAGTAACCAACATACTTCAAAGTGGCATTTACAGCTGTCAGGAGGGAGGGGGAAGGAGACAGATAAGGGGCACTGGCGAGGGTCTGCGTGAACAAAGGAATCGAAAGCAAAATGCAGAAAAAATACAGAGACATCATTGTCAGCACACAGACATCATTGTCAGATCCTAACACTTGCACCCAAACTAAAGATTATGGGGGGTATTTACACATGGCCCAACCATCAATTTGCATCTCCCCATTAATGTTTTGCCTGAGAAAACATGATGACATCATCACTCTTAACAGTTCTCTGCACATAGAACACTCTATAGGTGTTGTCAAGGAACAAGCCATTCTGACACGGTTGTTGTTCCCACTCCAACTTAAGGAATCCCTGAACAACTCCCCAAACCAATTTTACCTGTGAGTTCCTTGAGGTAGGCTTGCACACAATAAACCAGACTTTATAAAAGTAATGAAAGATTTATTAAATGAACAAATATAGTCAGCTATCAATTACAGCCATCTCATGGATCACCGCCTTGACACTGCGAGGGGGCTTGCATGGTTTGATGAGGCTGTGGGCTATGCTGTGAAAAGCCACCCAGGAGAACTCAGACAAAACACAATCCACTGGAGAAGGGAATGGCAACCCACTCCAGTATCTTTGTCAAGAAAACCCCATGGACAGTAACAAAAGGATAAAACATATGATGCCAGGAGATGAGCCCCTCAGGTCAGAAGGTGTCCAATATACTACTGGGGAAGAGCAGAGGGCAAGTACAAGTAACCCCAGAAAGAATGAAGTGGCTGGGTCAAAGCCAAAAGTATGCTCAGTTGTGGATGTGTCTGATGGTGAAAGGAAAGTCTAATGTTGCAAAGAACAATACTGCATAGGATCCTGGAATGTAAGATCTATGAATTAAGGTAAGCTGGACGTGGTCAAAAATGAGATGGCATGACTGAACATCGACATCCGAGGAATCAGTGAACTAAAGTGGACGGGAATGGGCAAATTTAACTCAGAAGACCATTGTATCTACTACTGTGGCCACAAATCCCGTAGAAAAATGGTGCGGTCTTTATAGTCAACAAGAGAGTGAGAAAAGGAGTAACAGGATATAATTTCAAAAATGGCCAAATGACCTTGGTCCAAATTCAAGGCAAAACATTCAACATCACAGTAATCCAAGTCTATGCCTCAACCACTGACACAGAAGAGGCTGAAGTTGACCAGTTCTATGAAGACCTACAACACCTCATAGAACTAACACCAAAAAAGATGTCCTCCTCATCATAGGAGACTGGAATGCTAAAGTAAGAAGTCGAAAGGTAACTGAAATAACACACAAGTTTGGCCTTGGAGAACAAAATGAAGCTGGGCAAAGGCCATAGTGAACACCCTCTTCCAACAACCTAAGAGGTGACTCTACCAATGGACATTACCAGATGGGCAACATTGAAATCAGATTGGTTATATAATTTGCAGTTAGAGATGGAGAAGATCTATACAGTCAGTAAAAACAAGACCTGGAGCTGACTGTGGCTCAGATCATGGTGAAAAGGTAAAAAAAAGGGAAAGATTTACCCAACTGAATGCAGATTTCCAGAGAACAGCAAGGAGAGATAAGGAGGCCTTCCTGAATGAACAATGCAAAGTCATAGAGGAATACAATAGAATGGGAAGGACTAGAGATCTCTCCAAGAAAATAGGGGAAATCAAGGGAATGTTTCATGCAAAGCTGGCCATGATAAAGGACAACAATGATAGGAATCTAGCAGATGCAGAATTGATTAGGAAGAGGTGGCAAGAATACATAGAAGAACTATACAAGAAGGATCTCAATGTCCTTGACAACCATGAAGATGTGATCGCTGACCTTGAGCCAGACATCCTGGAGTGCAAAGTCAAAAGGGCCTTAGAAAGCATTTCTAACAACAAAGCTAGTGGAGATGATGGTATCCCAGCTGAGCTATTCAAAGTCCTCAAAGATGATGCTGTTAAGGTGCTACACTCCATATGCCAGCAAATTTGGGAAATGCAACAGTGGCCACAGGATTGGAAAAGGTCAGTTTACATTCCAATCCCAAAGAAGGGCAATGCCAAGGAATGTTCAAGCTATCACACAATTGCACTCATTTCATACACTAGTAAGGTCATGCTCAAGATCCTACAAGCTCAGCTTCAGCAGTACATGGATAGAGAACTGCCAGAAGTACGAGCTGGGTTTCGAAGAGGTAGAGGAACTAGAGATCAAATTGCCAATATTCGCTGGATTATGGAGAAAGCAAACATCTACTTATGCTTCATTGACTATGCAAAAGCCTTTGATTGTGTGGATCACAACAAACTATGGCAAGTCCTTAAAGAGATGTGAGTACCAGACCACCTCACATGTCTTCTGAGAGACCTGTATAAGGGTAAAGAAATGACACTTAGAACCAGATATGGGACAACTGATTGGTTTAGCATAGGAAACGGAATACGACAAGGATGTATATTGTCACCCTGCTTATTTAATTTATATGCAGAGTACATCATGCAAAATGCCAGCCTGGATGAATCACAAGCTGGAATTACGATTGCCAGAAAAACATCAACAACCTCATATATGCAGACGATACCACTCTAATAGCAGAAAGTGAAGAGGACCTAAAGAGCCTCTTATTAGGGGGTGAAAGAGGAGAGTGCAAAACTTGGCTTGAAACTCACATAAAAAAACTAAGATCACTCCTTGGCAAATAGAAGGGGAAATCATGGAAGCAGTGACAGACTTCACGTTCCTGGGATCCAAGATCACTGCAGATGGTGACTGCAGCCATGAAATTAAAAGACACCTGCTCCTTGGGAGGAAAGCGATGGCAAACCTAGACAGCATAATAAAAAGTAGAGACATCACCCTGCCAACAAAACTCCGTATAGTCAAAGTGATGGTATTCCCAGTAGTAATGTATGGCTGCAAGAGTTGGACCATAAGGAAGGCTGAGCACCGAAGAATAGATGGGTTTGAATTATAGTACTGGAGAAGACTCTTGAGAGTTCCTTGGACTGCAAGGAGATCAAATCAGTCAATTCTAACAGAAATCAACCCTGGAAGGCCAGATACTGAAGCTGAAGCTCAAGTACTTTGGCCACCAAATGAGAAGGGAGCACTCACTGGAGAAGACCCTGATGTTGGGAAAGATTGAAGGTAAAAGAAGAAGGGGACAGCAAAGGATGAGATGGCTAGACAGTGTTATTGATGCAACAAACATGAAGTTGAGCAAACTCCGGAGGACGGTGGAAGACAGGTGGGCCTGGTGTGATGTGGTCCATGGGTTCATGAAGAGTTGGACTCAGCTGTGTGACTGAACACCAACAGCAAATCAATTACAGTCTCTTCAAGTCTAAGTAACAAGAAAAATAACAAAGGGAGATCTCCAGCCACTACCTGGAGGCTGGCAACCCTACTTCAAAGTGCTTTCACATGCCACAAACAGCAAACCTAAGTTTTTCCCTGAGAGTTCATCCTTATAGGGAACCTCTTTTATACCAGGAACAGTATTAGGAGATGTAATGAAATAATTTTTAAAAATGGGCCCCTGAACACGTGTAGTGCTGGAATGCATAGCCACCCCTCTGTTTAGATTGCAGTTTAATTGAAAGCTGTATTTCTTGTTTCTTTGGCTTTCCACACATGCCACTTTGCCCTCCCGCCTTTCAAAAGCCTACCATGTTAGTTGGTGTTAATTGGAGCACAATCATGCATTCTTGCACAGCCACCTGGGAACTGTAGTTCCATCCAAAAATTTCTAAACATGTGCCAGCATAATGAATTTGTCTGAATAATGAATGCCACTGTCAAGATAGCGAGGCGCCCTCGTGAGTTCACCAGGAATCAAATCACATACAGACTAAATTTTAAGTTTTAAAATCAAAGTTTTAATTGCAAAAGAGGTTTTAAAATTAAACCTAAAATCCAGTAACACACTGCAGAAGCACAGAAAAAAAAACAAATAATTCTACCTTTAAGTTGGCACAGCTCCTAGATGGCTTGAAAATAGATCTAGACCGAGGAAAGTTGTATGACTCTGAGAACTTGCCAGGTTGGAAGCCCCTTCCTCCCTTTTAACTACTAGAAACGCCCCTATTTTGAGAATAACACCCAACAACCTCAGCTGCACTCTGTTGTTAATTAGTGGCTCTGCCTGACCTTGAGCAGACGGCCAGCTGTGTTGAATGGAGGATGACTCAGTTGTTAGACAAGTTAACCCTCTACAGGGACTTTTGCTTCACATGCCCCCCGAAAAGCTAAGACTTATGGGACAAGCCATAGTTGAAGCTATTACATTTCATAAGCAAAAGGAAGCCTTAACACAATAATTATAATACAGATCATATTGACATCATACATCCTATTTGATACTTTCATTCCCCTCCCTGTCGAGACAGACTGTCAGCCAAGACGTTTTGACTCCCAGGGATGTGGACCACCTGAAACTCAAGATCTTGCAGGCTTAATGCCCATCTTAAAATCCGGGCATTATTCCCCTTCATCCTGTGAATGAATGACAATCGATTATGATCGGTTTCAACCACAAACTTAACTCCACTTAAATACGGTTTCAATTTTGTAAGAGCCCATACCAAGGCCAAACCTTCCTTTTCTATGGTGGAATACGCTTGCTCCCGAGACAAAAGCTTGCGACTTATGTACACAATAGGATGAAACTCCCCGTCTTCATCCTTTTGAAGCAGGGCTGCTCCAAGACCTCTTTCAGAGGCATCTGTCCTTACTACAAAAGGTTTTGTGTAGTCAGGGGGAATCATGACAGGAGCCTGAACCAAACGCTCCTTTAATGCACTGAACGCCTGTTGGCATTCAAGGGTCCAGGCCACGTTAAAGGGAGCCTTCTTCCTGCATAGATCAGTCAAGGGAGAAGCCAATGTGCTGAACCCCTCAATATATCTTCTGTAAAAGTTGACTAGCCCAAGAAATGACTGCACCTCCTTCTTGGTGCGAGGTTGAGGCCATTTCCTAATACTAGCAACTTTGGCTTCCTGAGGTTTCATACTCCTTGACCCCACTATGTGTCCTAAATACATCACTCGATTGCATCCCAATTGACATTTAGCAGCCTTTATTGTAAGTCCGGCTTGCTGTATTCTTTGTAGGACCTGACGTATGTGTCCCAAATGTTCCCCCCATGAAGCACTATAAATAGCAACATCATCTTGATAAGCTGCTGCAAAAGGCAAGCCTTGCAAAACTCGATCCATGAGTCTTTGGAAGGTCTTGCTGGCCCCATTTAGTCCAAATGGCATTTTTATAAATTGATAATGGCCCAAAGGAGACACAAATGCCGTCTTGTCTGAAGCCTCCTCACTTAGTGGAACTTGCCAATATCCAGAGGCCAAATCTAGGGTACTAATATAAACAGCTCCAGCCAAATCCTCTATCAAGCCTTCTACTCTTGGAGTGGGATAGGGATCTACAGTGGTCAATTTATTAAGTTTTCGGTAGTCCACACATAGGCGATATTCAAGGGGTGCATCTTCCTTTATTTTCTTTTTTGGCACCATAACTATTGGGGCCCCCCAATCTGAATGTGAACTTTTGATCACCCCCCATTTCAACATCTGTTGTATTTCGGCTGCAACTATCTCCCTCATTGGGCCATTTAGAGGGTAAGGTCTGGACCTTATGGGTGCCTGACTCCCCGTCTCTATATGATGTTCAATTAAATTAGTTTGACCGGGCTTGTTAGTGAATAATGGCTGAAAACATCTCAACACTTCCTTCAACTCTGCCAGTTGCTGCTCTGATAACGATGGATTCGTAGGTATTTCTTCCAATGCCCTCCTCTCTCCAACCTCACTTGTCCACTCTGGCATGTCAAAGTCCTCCTCCAGGGCTTGTACTGAGTATGTGCAACAAGGCCGTTCCCTGAACAATTTTAAACGATTAATATGAACGACCTGAGTACCTTTACCTTCCAGTTCTTGTATCAAATAGTTATCTCTTTCCAACCTTTGCAACACAAGAAAAGGGCCAACCCAAGCAGACTCTAGTTTAGTTATGTGAGCAGGCTTTAACAGCAACACCTTATCTCTTACAGCTAAACTTTGAGGTCGAGCTTTCTGGTCATAATATTCCTTCTGTTTAAATTGGATTTGTTCTAAAAATTCTCCAGCTGTAATCCTAGCCTGCTCTAGAGTTTGCTTTAGCTTTGCTAGGTATTCAGAGGCCTCTAACCCATTCTCCTCTATATTACCACCTTCCCAACCAGTTCTCAACTAGCGGTGGGTGCATCTCTAATGGCAAACACCAAGAAAGGTAAAGCCTCATCTCAACCCCTCGAGTATTCTTGAGCATAAGCTTTCAACATTTTACTCAATGTTTGCACATATCTCTCTACTAATCCATTCACACTTTGATGGTGAGCTAATACAGGGGCATGTCTCACCCCAGCCAATTCACAAACCTTTTGCACAAGCCTAGAGGTGAAATTAGTCCCCATGTCTGAAGTGATAACCTCAGGCCATCCAAAGGTAGAACTAAATTCCATCAAAGCCTTTGCTGTATTATGGGCTGTGACGGATCCCAGTGCATAAGCTGTAAGATATCTAGTAGCATGATCTACAATCAAGAGTACATACTGCTTGCCTGATCGAGTTCGGGGCAATGGTCCTAAAACATCCACTGAAACTCTCTGAAAAGGTTGAGTAAGCACTGGGAAAGGCCTCAGTGGCACCCGAGGATGATCCTGTGGATACCCCACCTTTTGGCATATTGAACAGGTACTACAATATTCCTGTACACTCTTATGAATCTGTGGCCAGTAAAAGGAGGCTGAGACCTTTGCCAAGGTCTTTTTTATCCCTAAATGCCCCCCAAAAGGGGAATCATGTGCTGCATTTAGAACCTCCTCTCTATAATTCTTAGGGACCACCAATTGACTCACTAATTCAGTCCTTCTTGTGCCCATTTTATGGAGATATTCCCTGTACAGTAAGTCATTCCTCCACACAAACCTACATGTACCCAATTCATCTAATACACCTGCTTCCTTTTCAGCCTGAGCCCTGCATTCTACAAGAGATATACAGGAATGCTGTAAGTTCTTGAAGGATTCAGATGTTTGAAGATCTTTCACTTCCTTTTCTCTGGTATTTACTGAGTCAGGTACCGACGTCTGGTGGGGAAGAGTGAAGTTAAGACTCACCACAGTCTCTTTCTGCAAAGTTCCATTCTCTTCCCGGTTTCCTTTCAGTGTCTGCTGCTCTCTTTCCTCAACTGCAGTATTCTCTTCCACTGACATTTCTACCAGCCCCTCTCCCTGCCTGGGAGAGGGATAATCCAAGGGTACCATCTCCAGGGCTGGAGAAGTCTCTTCATTCTCCTCAGACATCACGACAGCTGGAGGGTTTGTTGTTAACTGGCCTCTCAAAGAATCATCTTCTAACAACTCATTTGTCCACATTCCATCCTCTCTCTGCCCCAGATAAGATTCAGCCTCTTTAAGCTTCACTTCCTTTACTGTTCTCTGTGCTTGACTTCGAGTTACCACTTTCTGCTGAACCTTGGTCTCTTCCTTCTGACACATAGCATTTTTATAAAGGAGATCCCCTCCTATCAAAAACTTTGGGTCCCCATCTGAGTGCACCAAAACTGGGATTTCCCCAGAAAATTTTCTAAACTGCACCTTCACAAGAGCCATAGGTTGATTTGCAATTTTAGCATTATAGGTATGCAAGGCAATTCTGCCCAACCACTGGATTGGGGACTCTAAGGCAGTCTCAGGGACAGAGGAGAAATCTGAACCTGTATCAATGAAGGCTCTCAAGGCTTTATTCCCATTCACAATCACCATGTCATCACGTAATTCATTTAGCCACTGTTTTTGATCAGCAGAGATCATCAATTTATAGGCAGCTATTTCATTCACACTGCCCTCAAAGATCTTTAGCTCAGCTTTCTTATGAGACCCACCGTCTAACTGCATACCAGCTGTCTTAAGTGATTTATCTTTCTTCACCATGGTGATTAAGGGAATTTCCTCATCTCCACATCCCTCTCCCCCTTCCTCCCTCCAATCTTCAGTGACTCTTTCAGTCACATACCTCATGGTGGGGGGGGCTTCTTTAAATTTTAAACTTGGACAATTTCTCCTGATATGTCCATATTCATGACATAGATGGCATTTTACCTTAGGAGTGGAGGTATTTCTTGCCTTGCTATTCCACGCTAAAGTGGAGCTTTGCTGGCCTCCAAAGTCCGTCTTATCACTCTTTAACAGGGTCTCCTCTCCCCTTTCCATAGTTGATTTCCATGGACCTGTTCTCCCTGAATCATATCTCAACTGAAACTTAAGTTGGTCAGCAAATAATGCCAAGTCATTCAAGGAGGATGGATTACGGGCTTGAACTAAAGCTGCAACATCAGGGCTGAGTGCCTGGAAAAACTGCTCCCTCAGCAATAAATCACATAACTGAACATAGGTGTTACTTTGAGCTGCATCAATCCAAGCATACAACAGTCTCCGCAGCCTTGCCATAAATGCAACATAAGTTTCTTTAGACTCCAAGCATGCTTTTCGAAATTGCAGTCTCAACTGTTCCTCAGATAAGCCCAAACGTTGTCGAGCTAACTTCTTAAATTCATAATAGTCTCGAAATCCAACTGGCAACTCACCCATCAGATTTCCCAGTTCTCCATGCACATGAGCTCGTAATAACCCTAAGTACTCCTGTTCTGGCACTTTATAATCCACACAAGCAGATTCAAAGCTTGCAAAATAACGCATTGGATCTTGACCTTCATGAAAGACAGGGAATTTTTTCTTCTCCCAACTCTGTCCTTGATGATGATTCATTAAGTTAATCTGCTGAGTTTGTAATTCCAAAAATGCTTTAATTAGGTCTTTCAAACCATCTGACTGAACTCCTGCAGCCTCAGTTTCCTCTCTTCTCGTCCCCAGACTCCTTTCAGACTCTCAGTTACAAGTCCTCTGTGTGTGCCCAACTGCTCCACACTGTTCCCGACTTCTACACCAATGGTTTTTACATCTGACCTCAGAGGAGTCTGGTTTTTCTCCAGAGTTCACTACAATCACCCTTTCTTCTTCTTCTTCTGAGCCACTTGAGGTGTCTGGATATTGTCTGTCAGCTTCATTCCCTTCACATATAGCCGACTCTTGCAGAATCACTTCAATTTCTGCACCACCATTCAACACACTCAGTGCCTCCTGACCTATTTGTTCCATGCCTAACTTAATAAAATAACAAACCCTCTGTACTCCTGAAGAGTGTGCTGGATTTATTCATATATGTACATAAGACCCTGATCCATCACGCTGCCACCATGTCAAGATAGCGAGGCGCCCTCGTGAGTTCACCAGGAATCAAATCACATACAGACTAAATTTTAAGTTTTAAAATCAAAGTTTTAATTGCAAAAGAGGTTTTAAAATTAAACCTAAAATCCAGTAACACACTGCAGAAGCACAGAAAAAAAAAACAAATAATTCTACCTTTAAGTTGGCACAACTCCTAGATGGCTTGAAAATAGATCTAGACCGAGGAAAGTTGTATGACTCTGAGAACTTGCCAGGTTGGAAGCCCCTTCCTCCCTTTTAACTACTAGAAACGCCCCTATTTTGAGAATAACACCCAACAACCTCAGCTGCACTCTGTTGTTAATTAGTGGCTCTGCCTGACCTTGAGCAGACGGCCAGCTGTGTTGAATGGAGGATGACTCAGTTGTTAGACAAGTTAACCCTCTACAGGGACTTTTGCTTCACAGCCACCAGCTATGCAACACACACACTCTAATGTAGGTATCTAAATGACGCATGACCTGTCCATGATGACCAGTAGTATAAATAATCTAACCAAACCAATGAAGTACACATCTGCCATCAACAGTGTCTGTCTAGCCACCCTCCATGTAGAATGCTGCCACCACGCAGACACAAAACAAATCAAAATGTTTCATTTGAAGTCTGAGCAAGTAATGCCATGATATGATGTGCTTGACTCAATAGAAAACAGGTATTGTAAATAACATGAGATGTTCAAATGCCTGTTTTGCAGAACCTGAACCATCCCTATTGGCAAATGTCTTCTGCTCACCACTGTGCAGCCGCAGCCAGGCCCCTCACAGACGTGCTTTAATCAAGGGGCATGGTGTCAAAGCAGCTTGAAGCCCTGAAAGTTAGTATGGTACATTGCTGGAATTTTGGCATTTGGTGAGAGAATCCTGGTTTAAAATCTTCATTCAGCTAGGAAGGTCACTGGATGACCTTGGACCAGTCACTTTCCCCTTCATCTTGGCCCAATCATCTTGGGATATTTTACTTCAGTTTGTGGTGTGTGTGTGTGTGTGGGGGGGTACTCAGGTTTCCAAGCTCCAGTGGATCCTGATTTTACAGCGGTATTCAGAGACCGGTACAGTTGCAATAACTTCTATTTATTTGGAATAGAACTCTCTCACAAAAAGTTAAGGATAAGCAGAACAACTCCTACAACCTTTTCCAAATTGTCACATGCTTCCTGCTTAAAACAAAGATCCAGTAACTAAGAAGAACTCAGCTCAATAAGACTAAACCATCCCATTCAAATACCAGAGGGGGAATCAGATGATTCCACTATAGACCACTTTAACACTGTGTGTGTTGAAAATTATGCATGCAACTGAGAGAATTGACAAAGAGAAATATTTCTCCCTCTCCCAAAATACTATAACTTAAGGGCATCCAATGAAGCTGATGGGAAGTAGATTCAGGACAGACAAAAGGAAATACTTCTTTACATAGAGCATCATTAAAATGTGGAATTTGTTCCTAGAGGATGTAGTGATGGTCACAGGCATAAACAACTTTAAATGGGGATTAGATAGATTCATGGAGTATGAGTGGCTACTAGCCATGGTGACTAAAGGCCTCTGAATTCCAAAACCAGGAGGCAACATCAGGGGAAGGTCTTGGCCTCTGTGCCCTGTTGTTGGTCCTCCAGAGTAACTGGCTGTTCACTGTGTGAGACAGGATGCTGGACTAGATGTTCCTATGTGTAGGTGTGCTTGTGTATAAAATATACAAATATATGAAAACTCGTCTCAGTTTAACCAACTTAAAAGGCTAGAAGAAAGGAGGCATATATGACATTCTGAGCTACTTGGAAGAAGGGCAGGGTAAAATAAAATTAACAATAGTAATTATATTCTTAAACTTCTCTGTGTTAATCAGTGACCAAGTGATTCCTCTTCCACTGAGCATGCAGCTCCAGAAGAGATGCGTGTGGAATGGTGAGGTAGGAAGGGGACACCCGCCTGGGTGGCAGAGGCTGCAGCCAGATTGCTCTCACATCTGATTCTACCCACTATCGAACCTAACTTACAGGTTGATATGGCGGACATAGAGTAAAGAGTGCCTGCAGGGGTGAACAAGGAGACAAGCAAGTTTAAGAATGATAAACAATTATACAGGCTGATGGAATTCAAAGCAAACTGTGAAGGACTCTAAAAAGATAAATGTCAAACTCATCTCTGGGATGAGGTATATCTCATGTTTGTTCATCTTTGGAAGGGGCTGTGAAACACAACTTTTAAAGGGTTTTTCAGGCTATGTGATTGTATTACAGTTGATCAGGACCAATGCTCCCTCTAAGCTGTGGCGTCTCGTGAGCTACTTGCATTACTTTGTGAGCAACTGGCATTAAAGTTGTGAGCGAGTGATTTGGCTACTGCATCTGTTAGTTTGCTCTGGAGCCATCCTTTCTGAGCTAAGGCAAAAATATGTGAGCCAGAGGCTAAAAAACTGTGAGCTAGCTCACATTGACTCCACTTAGGGGGAACACTGAGCAGGACATGGGGCAGTTTTATAGTGACTATTATTTATGTGCTAAGCATGTTCGCTGTGTTTAGATCTAATCTGTTTTAATCTGGTTTTAATCTGTTTTAATCTGGCCTTCAATCTTATTTGTTTGGGAGGGAAAAAGTGAGCTCATAAATATTTTTAATGAAAAATAAATAACCTGAGTGAGTAGAACATAAAAAACCCCCATAAAAATGGATACATATTTTTGGATTACTGCTCAAAGCTTTGGGGAAGGCAAGAAGGAGTTCCTTATCACTTGCTGATCTGAGCTCTTAAATGTCTACTCCTCAAGCTGTTCAGCAGCCTAGTTGATCCGTCTGTGTGTGCTGGCTCCATGCTTGTTAACACTGTCGTGCTTAGGAAAAGAACTGAAGGAAGTATGCTGAGCTATTATGGCCTTGATTATTTTTATTATAAGGACATTTTATAACATGCAGATGTAAGTGAATGTCACACTAGGAAGCTGTTCTGATCAACTTTGTACCGTCCCCAAGTGCGGTGGTGGGGGGGGGAAGGGCATGGCATAGGCATGACAGTGGTCACATCAGCCACCGTGGTCACTGCGACGACAACAAGGGACCCAAGACCCACGGAAACCTGAGTTGATGGGACACGTTAATAGGAATCCAAATGTGACAGTAATTCAAGAATGACAGTGGTCTAGTGTCAAAAAACATGACAACAGTAGCAGCTTCCTTGTCCAGTTGGAACATCTGTTGGGTTTATTGAAAAATATTTTTTTTTAATTTTTGAGATTTATATCTTGCCCTCCCCACCTTACGGCAGGCTCAGGGTGGCAAATGCTGGCATGATGGCTGGGATTTTTTGGAGCAGGATTTGTTGCCTGAATGCATGTTTCCTCAAATTCTAATTATTTTGACAGTCAAGAGTTCCATTACTGTGATGTAGAGGAAGAGAACTCATGAGCTAGATAAGAGTGGGAAAGTCATGAGAGCTGAGTACCTGCAGAGTCTATTAAATCATCATCATTTAAGTGACCTCAGCGTTGCTCCATGCACGGTTCTTCCAATTTCATCACTATTTCTACCTCTTTTGGAAGGGCCTTTTCAATTTCTTAGGTCTGGTGGTGAGCACATGTGATCTTGAGGCACACTCCTGTTACGCAGCACATATAAGTGATGGCAAGGCAGGATACAAATGAAATAAATAAATAAATAAATAAATAAATAAATGGTTGGAGATTAAATGTTTGAACCAGCCAGCAGAGAAACCTAATCAGAAAAAGCAAGTTTCTAGAACATTGGGAGTAGATCACAACTAATATGCTTTCTGTGGGCATATACATAATCATTAATAAATACTCATCACATGCAAACTGTCCTTGTATTGTGCAAGGATAAAATGCAGATGAGCTAAAACCAAATAGCCCACACCCTTGGCACAATTCTAGGGTTATTTTTGTGGAAAGTCCTGAAAAAAGGAAGTTTGTACACTGTAATTGCTCAAAGGAGCAGAATGTGCTTAAAGCAGATTATATGATCATGATGGCTTAATACATTGTGCTGAATGAAAAGCACAGCATGTTTACAAGACTGGTTTATGGTAATGACGCACATCAGCATTCATGGAAATATCTAAAACACCTCTAACACTATTGTGCTATTCCGTAACATGGGTAGTGCCCCCAATACAGCAGCTTGAGTGCCTGTTGGAAAATTGGGATCAAGACTGCAGACATTTTTTGCACATTTTAGGATTTAGGTTATGTGGTTCTTGGTCACATGTAGGATATGTTGGATACTACCAACACTCCTCCCTCCCTCCCCAGTATGCAGTCATTGAAGGTGCAATCTAAACCCATGTCTTTTCGCACTTGGAATGAAACTTAGTATGACTGGGGTGGATGATTCGGGTAAAAAAGCTCCCCCCCCCCCCACATGAACTTTTGCCTTTGATTGTGCATTCATGACAATATTTCATAGGAGAAAAAACCATGGACATAAGCTGAAGGACTTTGCACACGAGACACGGGTGGAAGGAGTAGGACCCAGTCTGCCTGAATTCAGCAGCCTGCATTTATAATAAGCATTTCAGTCCACGTCAGCATTCAGTACAAAATCACATTAACACAGGGGAGATAGAGCTTCCTCCTGGCAAACAGCCTTATCACTAGCTAAGCCCCAAGAGAACAATGTACATTGTGTAGTAGGGGGGAGAAGAACAGGATGTTAGCAGACCTGGCCGGTATGCCAGCCATTTGATCTTTCCAACATCCCACTCTGTTTTGTGTTCTAAAGCAAGGTCTCTGTATCAGACCCTCATCCGATGTGTCATCAGAGGGATCTGCCCAGAACCGGGTGTGGGGCCCCCAGAGGTCATCATGGCGTAAGCTGAGAGCTTTGGACCAGCTGACCGGCAAAGCTGACCCAGGCTTGGAAGGCATTGTAAAATACAGCAAACCATAATTCCCAACACAGCAAACAATACACAATACTGAGTAATCTGGCCTAACCACCCGGGGGGATCCAGCTCCAGAGAGCTGCCCACCAGGCAGGCAGGATATCTTGTTTGATGGACTCTGTCAGGGCATGCAGATTCTGGATCTGACGATCCTTAAAGTTGTCAGTGAGACTGAAGTAACACATACTGTCCAGTTCCTCACAACCATGATGGTGGGGTAAGAGTAAATAGTCAATTGCTGTACGGTTCTGCAATGTGGCCTGGTGCAGCACCCCTTGCTCCTCATTCAGCAGTGCCAGCACCCAAGAGGTAGCATTGATGGTCTTGGCAAGGTTGCAGGGTACAGCAGTAATGGCATGGTGGTTAATAACAGTCAAAGCAGGCACCCCTACAAGAGAAGTGGCCAAGGCCACATATTCAGCTTGGCTTAACAACCCAAGGAAAGGGTTACACTTTTTGTTAAGGGGGGTGGCCTCCTGTCACCAGTGGCCACTAAGAGGCGCTTGGTAGGTGCCATTAAGCTGCTCGTGGGAAGGCAAGGCTACAACCAGGCAGCTAATGCAACAGGAGGTTTTTGGGAGATTTGCGGGGATGTAATTGAAGGTTCTCCACCCGCAAGTTAGAAACCACCCTTTGGGGAGCATGGTATGATTGTACTTGTGTGGACCAGTGCCCTTCCCGAATCCCAACTTGGCTGCACAGTTAAGGTCCCAGACAGAATAATTTTTTTCCAAATCTATACACACCGGCTTGCCTCGACAGGCATCACCATGCGAGACGCGAAGACACACAGTTCCATTAGGGGAAATCACACGAGGGGTAGCGAGTTCAAGTCCACCGGCTGGGACCCAAGAAGACCGTGATCCCCACTGGTGGAAACTGGACCCAAAGGCACAGGTCGAGGTATCTGCCAGAAAACACCCAGTATAAGTGGCATGGGGCAGGGCTGAAAGATTCTTTAAAACCTCCAGAGGGGTACAAACAGGAATGGCACAGCTGGTTAACAAGCCTTGGGCTGACCAGCCATTCTTTAAGCAAAAAAAGCTCAAGTTTGCACTTTTTGCCAAGCCCTCCCACAGATTTTCATGTGGCTTAGAAAAGGGTTCAGGGGTAGGGGGCTCGCATTTCCCCCCCCCCCCCCCGGGGGAGGAAGAGCAAGCAAAGGCAACTAGAATTTGCAGTTATAACTGCACAAATTGCAGCAAAAAGATTCTCTGGAGTCTGTTCCTTTCCCTGCTCCATCAGGAGGCGCTGCGCTCAGTTGGTGGTCTGCTTGACGGCTCCCCAGGTTATCAGAGGTGCCCTCTGCCGGGGCTGCCAGGGCCAGAACAGGCGCTAAGCTTCTGACAGGCTGTCTGTGGTCATCTCGAGCACTGGGTTGAAGTTTGTGATGCTGTGCCACGCCATGACTGGGTCGGACACACTTTGCAGGAACCCACTTTGCAGGAACCCACAGTGGACCTGTTGGAGACAAAACAGAAGCATACCCTCTCCCCCAGGTTATCAAAGGGACCAGACACAGCCAGGTTCGATCTGGCAGAGCCCGATACATCACCAGAGGATGGGGCAAAGGTGGATTAGACTGAAAATGTCAGTCAAAAGCAGTTTGTGAGGCATAATCAGCTCCAGAGGTAACATTAAGCTGATCAACAGTGAATAAAACTTGGGCCACGGCCCGTTGGATGTTAGCCAGGTTAGGAGGGGAAAGTTCCCCTGTTTTTATTTGTTTAGCAAGAAAGGTTTTAAAGGTGTGGTTGGCATGCTCCACAATCACTTGACCAGTGGAGTTATATGGTATACCATGTGTGAGAACAATGTCCCATTGCTTGCAAAAGGCAGCAAAGGCAGAAGAAACATAGGCGGGCCCATTGTCTGTTTTTATGCGATGGGGCCAACCCAGGGCTGTAATAGCACTGTAAAGATGAGTGATGACATGATTTGCCGTTTCACCCCTCTGAGGGGTTGCATGGATGGCTCCAGAATAGGTGCCAATAGAAACATGGAGGTGTTTCCAGGGAGAGAATTCAGGGACCTGAGTGACATTCATTTGCCACAGGTCACAAGGGCCATGTCCACGGGGGTTGACCCCGGCTTCGGGGACATGATGGAAACCTGCACAGCTAGGGCAGGCAGCCACAATACTCTGAGCCTCAGAAAGAGGAATATTAAAGGCAGTAGAAAGAGCTCGAGCGTTTTGGTGAAAACACTGATGGCTCTCTAAAGTGTCATAAAAAAGCGAGTGCACTGCAGCATCAGCATTGGTGTTGCCCTCCATGAGAGACCCAGGAAGGGAACTGTGACTTCTAATGTGGGCAACAAAAAACTTCTGAGTGCGGCTAACTAACAAATTCTGTAAAGTGAGAAACAAGCTAAGCAGATTAGAGTCTATGCGCGGAGTCAGGTAAGGTCCTGGAAGAGAAGTAAACAGCTTCACTACATACAGTGAGTCAGAAATGAGATTAACAGCTTGAGGAAACAGCTGAAAGGCAAGGATTACCGCAACCAGCTCGGCCCGTTGTGGAGAGGCCTGTATTGCCATGTACTGGGTTTTCCAATGGCTGTGGAGCTGATAAGCAACGGCTCCCCGGAGTTTCCCCCCATCAGTAAAGACAGTGGGGGCTCTCTTGAGTGGAGAAGGAGATATGACAGAAACAAGGTGACAGGGAGTAGATTGCATCAGAGTAAAACAAGGATCGGGGGGGGGGGGAAATGATAAGCAGTTTTCCCCACAAAATCATCTAGAACAAGTTGCAGAGAAGGAGACAGTAACAGAGCAATTTGAAAATCTTGCTTAGAAAAAGGGAAAACAATTTTCACTAAATCTTGTCCAGCACGCTCTAGAGCGTGCTGCCTGCCCTGTGAACATAGCAGAGCAACAGCTTCCTGTAGGCACAACACATTTTGTGGTGGGCCATGGCTGAGATAAAGCTACTCAGTCAGGAAGACTGAGCCTCCATGCTCTACACCCAGCACCCCGGTGGGTGTGTGAGGCATGAGCAAGAGGTATAGCTGAAAGCCCATATGGCTAGATGGGATGCGATCAACCCACCATTTTGAAACAGCAGCATTGACTGCAGCTAGAGCTCCGTGAGCCTGTTGTGGGACTGCAATGTGATCACTGGGGTGCTTGCCATTGGCGTCCTGTTGGCCAGTGTAATGAACAGGACAGAGACTTAACATCTCAGTAAGATCCTCTAAATCAGCATCTCCATGCTCCAGTTCTGCCTCAAGGACCTGGCGAACCATGTTCCCCAGGCGGTTGGCTGGTCCCTCGGTTGAATTACAAGTAGGGGCCATTGGAGCTGAAGGTTGTCCAGCCGGAGGACTGGGAACAGTGGGTGATTTGGCAGCCACCTGACAGACCGAATAAGGGGGAGGGTTGTCAGTTAATTTCATTTTTGCATGAATGGGGTCGTGCATTTTGACAGCATGTCGAGCCTGATGCCAGACACACAGCATATCCACTGGTGCCCTCGGGGGGGGGGGGGGAATGGAGAGCCTTTCCAATTTTTTCCCATTGGCAGAGTTGTAGGGATCCAGGGACACTCTTTTTCGATGAGTTTCAAAAGAGTCTGTACTTGAGACAGAGTTGCGAACCTGCCACATGCCTGTATCAAATACTTAAGTTCCTTCGCATGCTGTTTTTGGGGGAGTGTTAAAGTTACCCCCATACTCACCAGTTGTAGGGGTTGTGGAGTCCCAGTGACGAGAAGAGTGCACTCAAGGAGCCTATGCCAGGCGCTGGTGAGTCGCGGTGTGACTCACATGTCCCTGTTCGGGCGCCACATGAAGGACTTTGCACACGAGACATGGGTGGAAGGAGTAGGACCCAGTCTGCCTGGATTCGGCAGCCTGTGTTTATTATAAGCATTTCAGTCCATGTCAGCAATCAGTACAAAATCACATTAACACAGGGGAGATAGAGCTTCCTCCTGGCAAACAGACTTAGCAGTAGCTAAGCCCCAAGAGAACAATGTATGTATGTATGTATTTTATTTATTATTTATTTGGATTTATATCCCACCTAACCAGCGCAAGCCACTCTAGGCGGCTCACAACAACTAAAATCAATACATACCAAATATAATTAATTACAATAAAACCACAGAACCACTTAAAATGGCAGCAATTACAAATACCAACACCAGGGCAGTGACTACATCCCCACAGCCAGGAGGCTACCACCAACAGATATACCAGGCCAGTGCTTCTCTGTCCACTTACCCGTGGCCATTTCCCCCAGTGGCGGCCCCAAAAGTCGGGTGGAAGAGCTCCATTTTGCAGGCCCTGCGGAACTGCAAAAGGTCCCACAGGGCCCTGATGTCTTCTGGGAGCTCATTCCACCAGTAAAGGGCTGCCACTGAGAAGGCTCTGTTCCTGGTGGTCGCCAACCTGGCCTCTCTTGGGCCAGGAAGGGCCAGGTGATGTTGTGTGCCTGACCACAGTGCTCTCTGGGGTATGTATGGGGAAAGGCGGTCCCTTAGGTAGGCAGGCCCCTGGCCATATAGGGCTTTAAAGGTTAAAACCAGCACCTTGAACCGTATCCGGTACGCTATAGGCAGCCAGTGCAGTGCCCTCAGCACAGGCTGAATGTGCATTGTGTAGTACATTGTGTAGTAGGGGGGAGAAGAACAGGATGTTAGCAGACTTGGCCGGTGAGCCAGCCATTTGATCTTTCCAACAAAAAGCTTCCTGTGTGAGCATCACATATAATTTGGACCACCACTCCCAAACGCTGCTTTTTTAGGTAAGTTTGAAATCTGGATGTAAAATGTGAAAGGAGCATCCTACTACTGGGCAGTATATGCTCCTTCTCAAGGCAGTCTGTTCTCTCCTGCTGTCAACTCCCTACGAATAACTATCGATGAAGTAATGTGTGTGAGACACTGCTGGTGATTTAAACTTCATGTGTGAGAAGGCCTTGTTGGCTGGGGATGCCTAATGTCCTTATTTTTAACCACTTTAGATATAAACCATTAAATAGCTACTAATGAATCTGTGTTAAGTGATTCTGAGTATACACTAAGAAGTGACTCGGTGGACCAAGCTCTGTTTAGTCCACCATTTTTCCCCAGAATCCCAGAACTTAGCAGGCTGAAGGTTGCCCTCCCAAGTCTGACTCCAGGGTTTTGAGAGAACCCTCAAGTACCAGAATACCTGTGTCCCCCTCTTTCTCATACCTTGTTCTTGTTTATTTTTATTTATTTAGATATTTATACCTTACTTTTCTTTCCAATGGGCACCGAAAGCAGCTCACAACATTGTTCTCCCCTCTTCCATTTTATCCTCACAACAATCTTTTGAGGTATATTAAACTGGGAGAGAGTGACTGGCTCAAGGTCACCCAGCGAGCTTCCATGCCAGAGTGGGGATTTTGAATCTAGGTGTCCCAGATCCTAACACAACACTCTAAACCACTGTGCCATGCTCTGGGTTGCCTACTCTGGATTGTACCAATCACCTCCTTCAACTTAACCTCATCTCTGGGTATTTGAGGATGGAGCTTTGGGAGGAGAGGATTTGGGAAGGGGAGATCCTCTATAAGTTATAATGATTCAGAATATACCTTCCGAAGTAGCCATTTTCTCCAGAGGAACTGATCTATGTAATTCTGTTGTAATTCTGGGAGGTGTCCAGGCTCCACCTGGAGATTGGCAACCCAACTACAGTGGCTAAATTAGGACAAGTTCCTCATTGTGTTTCTTGTTTGGAGTTACAGGGAGCTCAGGTGTGGCCCATGTTCTGCTGACCAGCTATGGAACAGGGATCCTATCCTATGGTGTCACCTCTGCTTCCTCCTCTGTTTCCTCTTTACCTGATTATGAGTTTCCCTAAGGATGACATTTGTTGTGAAGGAATCCATGACCCATGTGGAGACTGAACCCTGAGAAAATGGGTAATCCAGTATGCTGGTGGAGAATCTGCAAGCCGGGCAGTGACTGGGTGAATGAATGGACAGGCAGCAGCATGGCAGTTGCTGCAGAAGCTGGGCAGCCTGATGTGAATAGGGTTGGAAGGTCCTACCTCTGATCCGGTGGGGGACTCCTGGGTCCTCAGTGGGATCTTCTGCAAAGTGCACACGGTGCAATGATGTCACCCAGAAGTGACATCATCACATTGCTGACATCAGGGGGTTGACACTCTAGTTTTTGGGCAAAAATCTATTTTTTTGCCCTCAAAACCATAGAGTTTGCACAAAAACTAGAGTGTCACCCCCAATGTTGGCAATGCGATGATGTCACTACCAGGTGACATCATGCTGCCAATGCCAATGTGGGAGGGGGCTATTTGGGGTGGTGCTTCCCCCACCAGCCAGCTCGCTGGTGACGGACTGGAGCCCCTGAAATTGGGGGAACCGCCACCCCAACCAGGGGGATGGCAACCCTAGATATGAAGTGGTAAGTGGGAAGGCGGAACCGGAACTCCGGTTCCACCTTCCCTGGTAGCAGATGCAGGGCAGAAGAGCTCCTGTGACTCTGTGAAACACTTCAGGTTTTCTAGGCATAATTTCTGCCTTTTTTCCTACTTGGGGAGTGGAAAAAGCAAGGAGCTTATGGTTACATCTCAGGGGGGAAAGGCAACTCCCCCAGGGAGGTTCCCACGCTTCAAGCAGTACCTGAAGAGGAGTACCACCATCGTGAATGGCTGGGAGATGCAGGGAATGGAAGCACGAGAGGCAGGACATATAACGGACCGAAAAGAAATTTAAAAGATGAGTAGTCTTTATTTCTCTTGATTGTTTGGTGGGATTTAATGCTCAAAGTTAAATAAAATGGCCTAGAAAATAATCATTGGCTGAGAGAATATTAAAACTTAATAACAAGCCCCCGAGAATGGCCAGGGAGAGACTAACTAAGGGTGGGGGCAGCCGGAGGAAAGGATCGCTGCACTAACCAGTTCTTTCTTCTCTTTTCTTTTTGCTTCCTTTCTGGGTGTGAATTTAGTCCACTTGGCTTGGCTTAGCTCTGGAGAGGCGAGAGGCTCCTTGGGAGTAGAGACAAGGAGCAGAGGGCGTGGCATGGAGATTCTGGGAGCAAGACGTAGGCGCATGAAGCAGTGAATGACTTGCATCTTTACAACGCCGGGAAAAATAGAGTGCCCACAGGAGAAACAGAGAAGCGGTTGCCTGAATGACATAGAAGAGGCAGAGGGCGGACAAAGACAACGCAAACAGCGTATCTTTGCAGAATCTACATAAGAAGTGTAAACGTGACTATAAAAGGAAGAGAGAGGTCTATCTGTAACAAAGACAGCAGAGAGATCTTAAAGTGACACCAGTGGAAGAGCTGAGCTACAGACTCTGAGCTTTATAACTGACTAATAGTAAAAGTAAAACAAAGCAAAACAGATAGGTTGACAATAATATACCATAAAGGGTTTTGTTTTTTCTCTTTTCTTGTTTATGTTGTGTAAGTTGAGCAACTGCTATATTATATAGGTATATGGATATATGCTAATTGTTATACGGATATATGGTAAGTGGTATCCCATAATTGTGTGAACTAGGAATTCTATTATTTAGTCAATTTGTGGTTGAAATTGGGAGACTAGGGAGACCTAAGAATGACAGGTAGATAAATTGATTAATATAAAATTAGAATTAGAATTAATTAATTAATTGATTGATTATAAATATTATAAATAAATACTATTATTACAAGTAAATTTATAAGAATCCAAATAAATTCATAAGAATCCAACTACAAATAAATTTATAAAAATTTAAAAATACTTAATAAATTATTAATTAAAATAATTAATTAAAATCAGATAAAGAAATTAATAATCTCAACAAAAATAATAAATAGAAGTAGGGTAAAAACTACTTAAGGTTGGAAGCTTAACCACAAACTATATAAGATTAGAGATAATTGAACATAAATATTAACTAAAATTAACTAATTGAACATAAATATTAACTAATATTAACTAATTGATTATTTATAATAAACAATAAGTAACCCAAACCAAACCATCAATTCAGTGAAATATACAATAAAATAGGGTTACTAAAATTACGTGATCAATTAATTGAAATTAAGATTTACAAGAGGTTTACTTAATCAAAAACGCAAACAACTAATTGAATATCTAAATTACCATCAGGTAATTGAACCCTTAAAATAAATTAAATTATATTTAGTGATCTTAGACATCAATCAGTTAAAGGGGAGTTCGGGGAAAATATTCTAGATCACAGTTAATTATAATAAAATACAACTTAAAAAATAAAATCACAAAGAATAGAGAGAGACAAATCTTACATTCTCCAGTGATTTGAGAGTAGGGAAACACACTGGTCTGTGGTAAGTATTAGAACAATACCATTTAATGGCTTCTGGAAACCCGGGTGCTTCAAGGAAAAGCTCAATACCCTCTCCTTCTTTGCCGAAAATGTTAACACAAACGAAACCCTCAACCAGTAACATGAGTCAATCAGCAAAAGACACAAAGGCAATGATAGATGAATCAGTTGCCACAGCTATAAAAGCAGTAATGGAAAACACGCTTCCAGTGTTAATGGAAAAAGTAGAGGAGAGACTACCTGTGCTGATTCAGAGAGAAATTCAGAGAGAAACAAGGCCATTGGGTAATAAAATCAATGAATTGGCTACTCAGATGAAAGCTGAAGTAGAAAAATAAAAAAACAGGTTGGAGCAAACAAACGAGAAATCTAAATATTAACGACAAGAGGAAAACAAACTCATGAGAAAACAAGAGAACTAGACTTAGACTTACAAGAACTCAAAGCCAAAAACGAAAGTCTGGAAGAATCGGTAATTAGTCTAGAGATGGATAAAGCTGCCATGATCCTGAGATGTCAAAATATCCCAGAAAAAATTGGTACAGATCTCAGAGAAGAAATTGCCACTAATCTGACGGAACAGCTAGAGATCGGAGACAAACAAGACCTGATGGAAAAAAATGAAGCGATTTACAGAAGAGGTACAGCATACACAAGAAAAAATAACCTCCCAAGGGAAGTGCACATTAAATTTAATAAAAGAGAAATAAGAGAAAAAATACTAAGAGCTTCATATGGAAAAAAAGGGGTGATCCAAGGAGAGGAAATAAAGCTCTTAAGAGAGGTACTATGGTGCGTATGAGAGAAAAGGACTTACCAGCAAATGGCGGCTTTATTACGAGAAAAAGGAGTGGACTACAGATGGAATATATCTGAAGGACTAATTTTTGAATACAGAGGCAGAAGGTATAAATTGGACTCAGTATTTAAGTTGGACAATTTCTTAGAAAACTTTGGCAGAGAGTTTGGAGTAAATACAGAAGGAGAAGAAGGAGAGGAGGAAGAAGAGGAAGAATCACAAACAGAGAGAAGAGGAGGAGACAGAGGAAGACAAAAAAAACCAGAGTAAAAAAAGAGGAAAGAAAGGCTTGGTGATACCATCACAAATCCTAACAAGAAAACAGTTAAAGAACAAATCAAAAGAACAAGAGAAAGAAAATGGAAAGGAGCAGTAAAGAATTCAAGATCTTCTCAACGAATGTAAACGGATTAAATAGCCCACAAAAAAGAAGACGGATATTACTTCAAGCCTCCAAGTTAAAAGCAGACCTGGTGTGTTTACAAGAAACGCATGTTAAGAAAAACCACACAAAGTATTTAAATTATAAAAAACTAGGTGTATATTTTGTTGCAGCAGATAACGAAGAAAAAAAAGGGGTGGTGGTGACATACACAAAAGAATATCTCCATCCAAAACTGATTCACTCCTCAAAAAATGGTAGGATTATAGCTATAACCATAATAAGACAAGGAGTAGAATACTTAATAATAAACATTTACGCACCCAATTCAAATCAAAACCTCTTTTATAAAGAATTGGCAGGTATCTTAGCAGAAAAAGAGTATAATAACATATGTATCATAGGTGATTTCAATGCGATATTTGATAGAGATTTAGATAAAAAAACTCAAGAAGGAACGCGAAAAAAGAAAGGTCAAACCCTTCCTAATAACTTTTTGCAAATAATAGAGGAATACAGCCTATTAGATGCCTGGAGAACCAAACACTTAAAAGGAAAACATTACACATATTATTCAGCTAGACACAAGTCATGGTCCCGAATTGATATCCAGATCGGTCATGATGGAGAGGTTCTACCATTGACATTTGCGGACCACAACCCAGTGATGTTGAGCATGAGGGAAGTAAAGAAAAACAGGAGATGGACCATGAATAGATATATATTGAAAGACCAAAATTTTGTAGAAAAAATGAAAGAAGATATAAAGTATTTCTTTAGTAGAAATATCCAATCGGATATATCAATTAATACAGTATGGGACGCTTTTAAAGCATAAATAAGGGGGAAAATGATTAGTCACACTTCATGGGTGAAAAAACAAGAAAATAAAGAATATGAACTATTGGTTGAACAGGTTAAAAAAAGAGAAGAAAATAGGTTAAGAAATGAAGATGGAGTTAATAATAAGAGCAAGATAAATTTATACCAGCATAAAATAAACTTACTGTTAACTAAAGAAATAGCAAAAAAAGTAGAATATAACAAAATATTCTTTTTTGAAAACGCCAACAAACCAACTAGATGGTTGGCATATAGACTAAAAAAGGAGGAAGCCCAAAGATCAATAATCACCTTAAAAGATGATAAAGGGGAAAATAAATATTTGCAGAAAGATTTGAAAGAGATAGCTGTTGGCTATTTTAATAACTTGTATAAACAGGAAGAAGAACAAGATGATCAAATTAAGCTTTACCTAAGAGAGAGGACAAAAATAAGGATTCTTACAAGTGAACAAAGAAAAACTATAAATGAGCCAATATCTATGTGTGAGATAATTGAAGCAATCAAGAGACAAAAAAATAAATAAAGCACCAGGTCCTGATGGTTTACCAAGTGAATTCTATCGGATTTTTGAAAACCAAATTACCATGGTGTATAAAGAGCTTGTAAAAAATATAGGGGAAACAGGTACTACCCCGAATTCCTGGAAAGAAGCATTAATAACATTAATTTTAAAGGATAAGGACAAAGCAGACATGGTGAGTAATTATAGACCGATTTCACTGCTGAATGCCGATTATAAAATATTTGCAAGCATTTTGGCAGAAAGATTCAAAAAGATACTAATACAGATCATTAATAGAGATCAAGTAGGCTTTCTCCCAAAAAGACAACTGAGAGAAAACATAAGAACACTAATTAACATCTTAGAAGATTATGAAGCTCATCCAGAGAAGTCGGCAGCTTTAATGTTCATGGATGCTGAAAAAGCGTTTGATAATTTATCTTGGAAATTCTTATTAAATCTAACCCAGGAGATAATTTTAAGACCATGGTAGAAGCAATCTATAAAAAACAACATGCTAGACTGGTAATAAATGGAGATATATCACATGAAATAATGATAGAAAAAGGAACCAGGCAGGGCTGTCTGCTCTCACCTTTGCTCTTTATTTTTGCATTAGAAACCCTTTGTGACAAAGTAAGGGAAGAACAAGAAATAGCAGGACTTAAATGCAAAGGCCAAACATATAAATTATGTGCTTATGCTGATGACTTAATGTTTGTCATGGAAAAACCAGAGGAGTCTCTTACTAAATTATTAGAAACAATCAATGAATTCGGTAAAGTAGCAGGATTAAAAATTAACCTTAAGAAAACTAAAATTCTCATGAAAAACTCTACTAAGGAACAGGAAAATAGATGCCAGGATCTTTCAAAGATCACGGTAGTTAAAAAAGTTAGATATTTAGGAATTATCTGTACAAACAAAACTAGTTCGCTTGTTGAGGATAATTACAAAAAATTAACAATTGACACTAAATCAGACTTAAATAAGTGGAAAGATCTAAAACTATCATCGTTTGGAAGAATAGCGGCCATAAAAATGAACATCCTCCCCAAGTTTTTATTTCTAGCACAAACAATACCACTGCTCAATGAGAAATCAAATTTCTACAAAGAATTCAATAAATTAATAAAAAAATGTATCTGGTCTTCCAAAAAACCCAGAGTCAGATGGAAATATCTACAGGACCAAAAAGACAATGGTGGAGTTGGTCTTCCAAATTGGGAGATATACGAGAAAACGGTGGCACTGGTTTGGGTGAAAGATTGGGTAAAGCTAGAAAACCAAAAAGTGCTAGCTCTAGAAGGGCATGACCTCTACATGGGGTGGCATGCCTATACTTGGTACAACAAAGAGAAAATACACTCCAATTTTTCAAGACATATTTTAAGAGCAGCACTTATGAAAAATTGGCTAAACATCAGAAATAAATTCTATACAAAGATTCCAAGCTGGGTCTCACCTTTAGAGGCATTCACCAAACCCTCCTTACTAATACAAAATAAATTATTGAGTTATGACAAATTATTAGATCAAAAAGGAAATATTAAAACGGAAAAACATCTAGAGGAAGAATTTGGAACCCAACTAACTTGGTGGGAAATTATGCAATTAAAAACTAGATACAGAGAGGATAAAAAAATAGGATTTAGCAAAAATTTAAATGAGTTAAATAGATTTGGTTAAATAATGACAATAAATTAATCAAAAAAATTTATAGTTTAATTATAAACTATGAAATGCAAGAGGAGGAAGTAAAACCAGTAATGATAAAATGGATGGAAGATATAGGCTACAATATAGATTTAGATAGATGGGCCAAAACTTGGAAATCAGTAAAATTATTAAAAGCCGTAAATTATAAAGAAAATATCTATAAATTATTCTATTGTTCATATTGGTCTCCAGATAGATTAAACAAATGTTTCAAAAATGTATCTAATATATGTTGGACCTGTGGGAAAAATAAGGGCTCATTTTATCATGTTTGGTGGACCTGTATTAATGTTCAAAAATTTTGGATGATGGTAAAGAGGATGATCTTCGAAATTATGGACATTGAAATAAGTTTAGAACCCAGAATTTATTTGTTAAACATGCTGCCAGAGGGTTTACTGAAGACGGAACAAAAACTATTGGCATGTATTTTGACTGCAGCTCGTATTTTACAGGCCAAATACTGGAAACTCTCAACATTACCGAACAAAGAAGAAATAGTTCAAAGGATTCTGGGATGGGCAGAGATGGACAGATTGAGTTACTTAATCTCTATGGACAATAGGAAAGATCCAAGCGATACTTGGTCCAAACTGTACTCTTGGTTGGGATAATATTTGTACTCTCACTTTAAGAAAATGTGATACTATAGATTGTAAAATAGGAGAGACGAAAATGTAATAAAATGTTTTTTAAAAAAACAGTGGTAAGTGGGAGTACCTAGCTAAGTAAAAAAATGGGTCTCACACCACATTCCCTTTCTGCTGAATGATTGCTACCATCTGAGAATGTGCACCAGGCTGAACAGAGACAGTGGCACTTGGGTCTCCAGTCTTTTGGAGGCTCTGCTGTGTTTCAAGAGCTGCAATGGGTGCCCTGCTGTGCCGACTGGTGAAGATAGGCCCATGCCACAAAATACCTGCACCATCTGCTTACTCTTGGTGTAAAGTACCATTTGCAGAATTATGTATCAGGCTACAACAATATAAAAGAATAAATATGAAATATTTTGGTATTGATCCATTTATTTTATTTACTTCATTTAAAGCCTGCTTTTCTCCCCAGTGAGGAACCCAAAGCAGCTGACATCAATCTCCCCTCCTCCATTTTATCCTCTCAACAATCCTGTGAGGTAGGTTAGGATGAGAGGGTCTGATTGGCCAAGGTCACCCAACAAGCTTCTGAGACAGAGCGAGGAGAGAGCCAGTTTGGTGTAATGGTTAAGTGCGCGGACTCTAATCTGGGAGAACCGGGTTTGATTCCCCACTCCTCCACTTGCACCTGGCTGGATGACCTTGGGCAAGCCATAGCTCTGTACCAGCTGTTCCCTCAAGGACAGCTTGGGAAAGACCTCTCTCAGCTCTTTCCTCACAGGGTGTCTGTTGTGGGGAGGGGAAGGGAAAAGGAGTTTGTAAGCCGCTCTGAGACTCCCTTGTGGAGTGGAGGGCGGGGTATAAATCCAATCTCTTCTTCTTCTTCTTCTTCAAATGTGGAGTCTTTCAGACCCTGGTCCAGCCCTCAAACAATTACAGCACGCTGGCTGCCCTCAATTTCCCAATATGCTTAAAGTCATCAAAAGCCATGTTACTTGGATACTCTGAGACAATTGGTAAATATTATTACTTCAGTGAATCAGCTAAATCTTTTTCTTTCACTTTCATCCAAATGCCAATTATTTATTCTTCCTTCTTGTTAGGATGCTTGTAGATCTTCCCCCTCAGCAACTGACTAGGATTGTCATTTGTCACTGGATTTTCAGTATTATTGCCCCTATTATTTCCCCTTCCTCCTTGGACTTATTGCTGGGGATAAAGTTTTTCTCCACATGACAAAGAAAATCAGACTTACTAGATAATTGTCCCATTTCCATATCAGTGCACTGATACTAAGCTGATACTAAGGTGTGATGGGCTACTTAGGATTATCTGTAGGATAATTAGAGTTGTCAGAACATTGATTATTCCTCTCAAACTGCCATTCAGGATAAAGTCAAGTCAATTCTAGCACAGATAAAAAGAAATAGCCAGGGAACCCATTCTTTGTTTGACAACTATAAGCAGGGTTGCCAAGTCCCCCCGAGGGGGGGGAACCCCCGCTCCAGCAGCCCGTTGTCCGCTGGCTGGGATCGGGCCACCGGGGGGAACCTCACTCCCAAATTGCCAGGCTGAAGTGACATGCGTGGCGCAATGACATCACCCAAAGGTGATGTCATCACATCAGGCACATTTCGGGGGGGATGCTCTGTAATTCGAGGGAAAACTCAATGATTTTCCCTTGAATTACTGAGGTCCCACCCCCAACGTGTTCGGTGCGATGATGTCACTTCCGGGTGATGTCATCATGGCGCGCGTGCTTTGTGCGCATGCAGGATCCTCCCAGAGCAGCGAGGACTCCCCCCCCACTAAAGGTAAGTAAACACTTGGCAACCCTAGCTACAAGGCTAGACCACATAAAAATAAACATGCAAGCAACAGAGCAATACAACAGTATTGATTAAACTGTGATTACATTTAGTTTAGAATTTGGAATGGGAATGTTCAGGTATTTTACAGAGGCCTTAAACAGAAAGCAGCATTAATTATTTAGTCCTTGCACAATAGGTCTGATCTGGCCTGTGTCATATTGCATGTGTCTTGCATTAGGCTAGTGCTCCTGGATGAGGAAGCCCATCTCCATCTGCATATGGCTGAAAGGCTCATTTAGGATTCTGGGTCCTGAAGTTCTCCTGGAATTGCAACAGACATCCAGACTACAGAGATCTGTTCCCCTGGAGGAAATGGTGGCTTCGGAGAGCAGACTGTATGGTATACATAGGATCAACACTATGAAACTATGGTAGTCTAGGAGAGTCTAGGAGAAATGGAAGCCCTGGAGTGATATCACATCCTTACTGAACTTCTTCCTCTAATCCGCTCTCCCCAGATACTGCTCCAAATCTCTAGGAATTTCCCAAGCCAGAGTTGGCAACCGTGCCCATGACACTGCCAGCTTGCTGAAATGAATTAGGTCTGGGGCTTGTCATTGCCTGGATATGATAACAGAGAACTGTACCATGATGGAAGAAAGGTTGACTGTAACTATAATACAGATAAAATTTAATGAGCATCGCAGTGTACATCTGCATCAAGCAGGCATAGGGGTCTCCCTTGCTGGAATGGGCATATGTGTTTATGTTGGGGGAAGTGGCAAATGGTTTATTTTGTTTTTATACTGACAATCTATGCTGTTCTTATGCATTTATCATATTGTTTTTAATTGTATGCTGCCTGGAGCAGAAATCTGGAGAGGCAGCATATGTATTATCTAAATAAATAAATTACCAAACTTGGAAAGGGTTTCTAAACAATACTTACTTTTGTGTTCTGCATAGCTTGATCTCATAAGATTGTGGTCAGTGGCCACTGGCTAATAATGACTTTAGCAAGAAGTAATGGCGTAGGGTCCACCCTCCAGGTTTATTCAGGGGAATGGTGTCAGTATCTGCCATATATTCTGTGCCTGCCATGCATTATGTTTATCTATGCCATACTGGTATGTTGACCTTGCTTTCAGCCTACCTACATTTAACCTTGCTTCTAGCTTCCCCATAGGTCCTGCCCGGGAGTTCTCAATGGGACTCCTACCCAGCCCCTAGGAATGCGGAGTCAGCCGGCGCTCCTCCTGCAACCCCCGCCTTCTTTCTTGTTTTGCTTCAGCTTTGCTTATGCTTTGCTTGGCTTGTTCCTAGCGCCTGCGCAGACGCCTAGCTACCTTCCCTTCTGGCTGGTTATCTTATGTCTTGTCCTTGAACATGAAAGGCTCTGGTGTGGAGAGAAACTATTCTGATGTTATGATCTCAGGTCTCTGCGAACTGGTTTTTAGAATGTTCAACATCATTATTCCCTGAGAAAAGGGTTTTCCGCGGATTCTGTGGGAACTGCTTCTCATTCTGGTTGCGCGCCTAAAGTATTGTATTCTGATTGGTAGAGCACCTGTAGCCATTTTATGAGTTTAGTATATCAATGCATGTAACCCAAAGCAATTCATTACTAACAGAAGAAGTGTATGACTCCAATAATTTTTTCTGCAAGTAAAGGACTTTTATTTACAAGACCTGTTGTGGACTATATTCATTGGGACATTCTTACAAACGGATCTCTGGAATTTGGAGATCAGTTGTAATTCTGGGAGATCTTCAAACCCAACCTGGAGGTTGCCAACCCAAGTGTACCTCAGTAATCTAGGCCTTTCTACCATATTCTAGCCTGCAAATTATTGCAAATGGCAATAATTCATTTTCATTGTGGAGAGCTAAGTGGCATAATTGTAGGATGATCATTATATAACTGCAGTCCAGGCTTCTTCAGTTCATAAATCAAGTTCGCTGGTGCATGAATAAGCCCTTGGGACTGGAGTCAATTTGCTTTTTGTTCACTACTGTTATTTCCTATATTGATGGACTGAGGCAGTAATGGAGTAATATAAATATTAAGCAATTAAAAATCTGAAGCATTAGGAACTCCTCTTGGCTCATCCACCTGACACAAATGATTACAAGTTTATCATTTGCCGCTGCACAGTTACTTTATTTGGGCTCATGTACTTCTGCTGAAAAGAAGTCAAGTCAAATGGATCCTGTCTACTCCAAATCGCGATGTGTGTACATTTGCAAAGTCGTTTTGTTAATTTTTGTTAACCTGTTACAATAAAGGAGAGTTAAAGGGCAGGCCTTTCTTACTGGTAAGAATCTGATGTCTGTGCTTGTAATATGGTAGAAGCCTAACAAGTGAGTGACTGAAGGAAGCGCTGTTATATTTGCTCTTTAAACTTCAACTGATTTTTGAAATAAATTTACAGTCATCTATTCTACCTCCCCTTATAGAGACCATTAATTATATTTAGAACCCAAACATGAAGGGAACCTGGGAACACTTTACCAGGGTCCTGGGGTTCAGAAGGGCCTGCCCACCCTGTGTGGCAGGTTTGTTACCATTATACAGTCTCCTTGTGATTTTAGAAACAAAATAAGAGTAATTTCTTGTTTCATAGGATTGTATGGATGGATGTGTTGTGATACTTGGGCCCTGATTATATCACTGTGAAAAAAGATGCTTGCCAGCTAGGAGAACATCAGAGACTTTTAAAACTTCCTTTAATTTTTTCTTAAATATTTATTTATTTGCCTTTCTCATTGAGACTCAGGACAGATTAGATAGACAGACAGACAGACAGACAGACAGAGAACTCCATTAAGCACAAGACATCAAAGTACAGTTATCAACCTCCAGATGGGGCCTGGAGAACTCATGGTATTACAACTGATCTGCAGACAACAAAGATCAGTTCTCCTGGAGAAAATGGCTGCTCTGAAGAGTTGACTCTATGGTATTATACCCCTAATGAAGCCCTTCCCCACCCAAAACTCCACCTTCCCCAGGCCCTGCCCCCTAATCTCCTGGGATTTCCCTATTCAGGTTTGGCAACCTTACATACAATAAACAATGCAATAGGACTAGGATTACAGAACTGGAATGCAGAGCAAACAAACAAACAAACAAACGAAATCTGTCTAAGGTATGTCATACAATAATGTACAATGTGGGCTGCAAAGGTAAAAAATGCAGTAAAAGCAAGGTGATGCATACAGTAAACACTTCAATAGACTACAATCCTATCATCATGCACCTTATTTGTGGATACTTAAATCCATGGATTAAGGCGACACTCCCCCAAAATAGGTTTCTCTGCATACTTGGGAGAACCCAAGGAGAACCCATACTTGGGAGAACCCCAGGTCTGGAGAAAAATCTAAAAAGTATATATATATATATATATATATATATATATATATATATATATATATATATATATATATAAATATATATATAAATATATATATATATAGTGTGTGTGTGTGTGCGTGTGTTTTAAATCCTCCCAAAATAAAAAAGCATTATCTGTGCACACACAGACTATGCACTTACCTTTCTTTCTGAAGCAGTCAGCGACAGTGCCAGCATCCAAGAGGCTCACCAGACCCAGAGAGCCAGTTTGGTGTAGTGGTTAAGTGAGCGGACTCTAATCTGGGAGAACCGGGTTTGATTCCTCACTCCTCCACTTGCACCTGGCTGGATGACCTTGGGCAAGCCATAGCTCTGTACCAGCTGTTCCCTCAAGGACAGCTTGGGAAAGAGCTCTCTCAGCCCCACCTACCTCACAGGGTGTCTGTTGTGGGGAGGGGAGGAGAAAGGAGTTTGTAAGCCGCTCTGAGACTCTTAAGTGAGTGAAGGGCGGGATATAAATCCAATCTCTTCTTCTCTTCTTCTTCAGCTGCAGTGGTGCCAGCAACCAGGAGGCTCTTCAGACCTGGTGCAGCTCCCAGATACTGTGGCCGGGCCCAGAGGCCTGGAGCTGAGCCAGGCTTGTCAACAGGGAAGCCAGTGTCGGGGGGGGGGGAGGAGCCTTGGAGATGGAGAACCACACAGCTCTTGATCTCTGACTCCAGTGTTGAGAGGGAGAGAAGTGTGAGGCTTCTGAATAGTCAGCAAGAGATCAGACCTTTGTTGAATCAAAGTTCTTTATTGTCTAATACTGCAAATAGGTTCTCAATGTTTGTTAGAGATGCTTAATGAAAGACAGTCAGTGTTAATATACTCTTCCGTCACAATTGAACCCCAGCCTTAGGCCAATCAGGATTAGAGGGAGAACGTGGGAAAAGAAAGGTGGCCGTTGAGGTTCCCACAGCAAGGTGAGAAAGTTATAAAAATTCCCTTCTTGATCTGAGTGACCCACATGTGCGAAGCTAGGCACAACAATTCCAGGCGAGCAGCCATAAAGAAGCGCCCAAGGTCTTCACAACAAGATAACCTACGCTGGCCTGGAAAGAGGGAGGAGGGATGCATGGGAGTGAAGACCATTTGTTTTCGGTGATGTGCAGGAATTTGGGTCGCCATTCTCCCGCCTAGAAATTGTAACATAAACCAGAGCAACCAATATACTTCAAAGTGACATTTACAGCTGCATAGGGGAAGGGGGTTGAGACAGATAAGGGGTGCAGGCAGAGAATCCACAAGTTACAAAGAAAATGAAAGCAAAGTACAGAGATGTTATTGTCAGTTCCTGACACCCAGCTCTTCCCAAAATACATTCTACCCCGGCTTATCAGGAAAGCGTTTATGAAAAGCTTTAACACGTTTGGGAGCATGAACATTTTCAGCAAAGACCCATTCATTCAATTCTGGGCCAAAATCTACCCACTTAACTAGATATAGTAAGCGGCCCCTACGCATTTTAGAATCCAGGATGTCAGAAATTTCAAAGTGTTGTTCCCCCTCCTTCATCAGTGGAGGAGGAGTCGGAGGTACTGGGTGCCATGTATTCAGCCCAGGATCCTTCTTCAGCAAGCTGAAATGAAAAACAGGATGCACAGAGCGCAATGATTTAGGCAATTCTAGTTCAAACAACACATCTCAGATTTTTCTCAACACTTTATATGGTCCCACATATTTTCATCCCAATTTCCTGCTGGGTTGGAGTTTATGAATGTTCTTAGTGGAGAGGTAAACAGAGTCTCCGGGTTGCAAGCCCCACCCCTCGGCTCGACCTCTATCCGCATATGTTTTGTAGTCTGCTTTGGCTTTATCCAGAGTCTTGGCAATTAGGGGCCAGGATTCTTGCAGATTGGCCCACCACTGGGAGAAATCAGAAGGGGGGGGGTTCTGTTGAATCAGTTAGACTGGGTAACAGTTTTCCCTCGAACCCCCCTACAGCCATGAAAGGAGAAACACCAGTAGAAGAATGCACAGCATTGTTGTAGCTATACTCTGCAAAGGGTAATAGATCCACCCAGTTGTCCTGATGATAATTTGTGTAACATCTCAGGAACTGTTCCAAAACCTGATTAACTCGTCCGGACTGTCCATCGGTCTCGGGATGATACCCCGAGCTAAGGGCGGGTTCAATGTCCATCACCTGGAGAAGCTCCCACCAGAAGTTGGCAACGAATTGGCTCCCCCTATCGGAGACTATACGCTGTGGGAAAGAATGCAGCTTGATCATGTGATTAAAGAACATTTTGGCTAGTCCTTTAGCCGTGGGTAGTTGTTTAAATGGAACAAAATGTGCCTGCTTGGAGAACATGTCGACCACCACCCAAATGACAGTTTTTCCTTTAGAGGGGGGAAGGTCCATGATAAAGTCCATGGAAATACTCTCCCAGGGTCTGGAGGGAGTGGGCAATGGGTGTATTAAGCCTGGTGTCTTACCCCCCCTTCATTTACACATAAGACTCACTTGGCATGCAGTCACAAAATCTGAAACATCTCTATGCATCTGGGGCCACCAAAACTGCCATTGGACTAGGTTTAGAGTCTTAAGAAATCCAAAGTGCCCCGATAGTTTAGACGTATGGCACGAGGCTAACACCTCCCTGCACAATGATTTAGGCACGATTAATTTGGACCCATGATACCAGCAACTGTCTGGGTGTTTTTTTATTATCACAGTCCCAACTCTACTCTTTAATCTCTTCTTCAGTATACTCCGTGGCGCATTTTTCTAACCACGGGGAGGGGGAGGGAGCCATTTTACTTTGGCTCTGGGTTGTCACTGCCCCCCCAACTGCTGGGGTGAAAACATGGAGTCAAATACTTCCTCCCTCTGGGATTCGTGTTGGGGCAAGTGGGATAATGCGTCCGCTAGAGAGTTAGCCTTCCCAGGGAAATGCTTCAGGACGAAGTTAAATTTTGAGAAAAAATCCGCCCACCTGAGTTGTTTGGCATTTAAGGACCTTTGGGTGCGCAGTGCCTCTAAATTCTTATGATCAGTCCAAACCTCGAACAGCTTCTGCGCCCCCTCCAACCAATGCCTCCAGGTGGACAATGCCAGTCGGATAGCCACGGCTTCCTTGTCCCACACTGACCAGTGCCTCTCGGTTTCATTAAATTTCTTGGAGATGTAGGCTAGGGGGTGCAAGACGCCATCAGAGCCTGTTTGCAGAATCGCCCCCCCCCCCATGGCCACATCCGAAGCATCTACATGAATTACAAACTCTTTAGTTTCATCAGGGTGTGCTAAAATTGGTTCTGAGGTGAACAAGCGCTTTAACTCATCAAAAGCTTTTTGGCACTCCACCGTCCAACACAGTTTTTCCCCTGGCTTGCCTGCCTCAGGGCCCCTCCCTTTTGTTTTTAACAGTTTTGTGAGGGGTAAGGTAATGTGGCGAAGTCTTTTAGGAAGGTGCGGTAAAAATTACAGAACCCTAATAGGCTTTGGAGCTGTCTGCGTGTTCGGGGGGTTTCCCAGTGTACCACCACCTCCACTTTAGCAGGGTCCATTTCCAGCCCTTGCTGAGAAATTTGATAGCCCAGGAAGTCAACTTCAGTGTGGTGAAACTCGCATTTCGACAGCTTAGCATAGAGGTGGTTTTTCAACAAAGTCGTTAGCGCCTCCCGCACCAACTTCATGTGAGATTGCTTATCGGGGGAATAAATCAAGATATCATCAAGATAACAAAGTACCCCCTTAAAAAGATGCTTATGCAACACTTCGTAGATCAAACTTATAAAAACTCTGGGTGCGCCACTTAATCTGAACGGCATCACTAAGTACTCAAATTGTCCCAGGGGAGTGTTAAAGGCAGTCTTATATTCATATCTCTCTCTAATGCGCACCCGAAAATACGCGTCCCGCAAATCCAGTTTCGAAAAAATCCTCCCCTTTGCGGCTTCCGCCAGCAAGTCTTTAATCAAGGGGAGGGGGTTTAATCATTTGAAGCGGAGACAGCATTCAAGCCCCGGTAATCCGTGCACAGTCTCAAACCCCCATCTTTCTTTTTGCGAAAAAGAACGGGAGCAGCAAAAGGGTATTTGGCTGGGTGAATGAAACCTCGGTCTAAGTTTTTGTCCAAAAACTTTCTCAGCTCCTCTCGCTCAGCCGGGCTCATGGAGTATAACTTCCCTTTGGGTAGCTTTCCCCCCGGAAGCAGCTCGATGGCACAGTCAGTGAAGCGGTGGGGGGGAAGTTCGTCTGCCTCCATCTCACTAAACACTTCGGCTAAGTCCCTATACTCCGCTGGGATTTTTATTGGCGCCAAGGACAGGGCTGCTGAGGTGAGAGGGGCAGGGGGTCCCACGCCCCAAGCGGGATCCCAGGTGTGCTTGGTGCATTTGGGGTCGATCCACGAAATCTTCCCATCACTCCACTTAATGTAGGGGTCATGTGAGCTTAACCAGGGGCTCCCCAGAACCATGGGGAATTGGGTATTAGGGGTGATGACAAAAGCTCATTTTCCCCAATGCTCCCTGTTCCCCACAATCAACAGTTCAGTCTCTGCTACACACGCCTCTTTCATTTCTGAACCATCCATTTGGGTAAATCTTAACGGTTCAATTAGAGGGTTTACTTTGGGTCCCAACCCCTCTACTACTAATGGGCTTATTAAGTCTCTGGCACATCCCGAATCTATGAGGGCATGCACCCGTACATGGGTTCCCGTGCCAGGCGCTATTACAGTCATGACCATATAAAGTAAGGGGCCAGGGATGCTCACCGGGGGGTGGCGCATCAGGTGAGGGGACCTGCAGCTCTGTGCCAGCTACTGCAGGTCGTTGAAGTTTCCCGACGGTTGCACCTCAATCAGCTCCAACTCGCCCTTGCCCCTTCCAGCTGTAATGTCCAGGGTTTAAAAGGTGGTTTTCTGGGTCATGGGGTCCCCCCTGCCATGGGTGTCAAGGTCTTGGGGGGTCTTTGCCCCTCCTTTGGGACAGGCTGAGGCAAAGTGCCCACTCTCGCCACACTTTATGCACAGACCTTGCCTGAAGCGGGAATCTCATAGTTCCTGGAACACCGACTTCCCTTTCGCCTTCAGGGCAGCTTTTGGCTGATGAGTGGCAGAAGCCCCAAGCTTGATAAGGGTGAACCACTCTTCCACATCCGCAGCCGCCCTCATTCAAGCGGCCAAGGAAATTGGTCGGCCGCTTCTCAGGATCGTCTCGCATATTTTGAGATTTAACCCCTCTTGGTATTTCTCCACAAAGAGGTCTTCGGACCACCCCTGCACCTTTGCGGTGATGCGTCTAAAACCATCAGTGTACTCCATCACCGAGGAGCACCCCTGCACAAATTTGCATAACTGGTTCCAGGCTTTCTCCTCTCCTAAGGGGTCTTCGTAATGCTGCCGCAGGGCCCACATAAAATTGTCAGCAGTTTGTAACTCGGAACCCGGGGGGTTATGCAGACTTACATACCAATTGCTCGTGGTGTCTCTCAGCTTGAATCCGATGCATCCGACTCGGTCCTGCACGGTGAGGTAGAGGTGGCCCCATGCCACCAGGAACCTCTCAATTTCGATGATGAAAAATCAGAGCTTTTCTGGATCGCTGTCGAACGTGGCGGTCAAAGGGTCGTTGGGAACCTGCTGAATCATCCGATCCCCAGGCCCCGGAACCATGGGCGCTGGTTGAGGGGGGGCCCCAGGTGGCAGAAGCACAGGGGGAGCTGGTTGCTGCGGTACTCCACCAGCCCCTCCAGGAACTTGCCTGGGCAGCACAACTCCGACCCCTCCCCCATCCTGGGGTTGCCCCTGCACTTGGGCCCCTATGGCAGCGATGGCACCCATCATCTGCTGCTGCATTCCCAGCACAACCTTCTGCAGCTCCACTGCTATGCGATCGTGCATCTCACTGAACCTCTGGTTCAGCACTCGGCCTAAATCCTCTCCAATAGGATCGGGCCCTCTGAGTGGTCTGCGCTCCTCATCCTGGAAGGTGTACCGCCAATCGTCTTGGCCTCGTGGGAAGCACCGCTCCTCGTCTGGTAGGCTTGGATGACCAAACTCTGAATGATCTCCACTGAACCGCACGTGAGCCCCTTTCCGGTCATGTATCCATGACTCGGAAGTGCCGGCTGTGAACGTGGCCCATGAGTACCGAGGCGAGACCGGCGGCCAACTTATTCCTGCCCCCGTTCGCAGGAGCTGGAATAGATCCTGACCTGTGGTCACTGGTACCGTCTGCTCGATGGGTCCACTCTCCGTAGGAACTGGGGTTTCCCCCTGTGTCACGGGAATGGTCTCATAGTCTGACATGGTCAGGTATGAGAAAATCCCAAAACAAAAGATCTCTAACAATCTGTGAGGCTTCTGACACTATCAGACCAGACCTTTGATTAAAGCAAAGTTCTTTTATTCCAGTAATGTTTCAGGTTCTCAATGTTTGTTAGAGATACATGACAGTAAGCCACAGATGTTAATATACCTTCAGTCATAAACAAATACAGGTAGAGGACCAATCAGATTTAACACAGTTAAGCGGGAAAAAGAGTGACTGTTAGGTTCTCACAGGGAAGGTGAGAAAGTAATAAAAATTCCCTTCCTGCCCTGGGTGACCCACATGTGTGAATGATAGGCTAAACATTTGGCTAGAAACAATTAAACAATTTCCAAGGTTGTAACACTTGATAACATTCCCAGAGCCTCAAAGGCTAGAGGGGGAGTGGACAGATGTGAGAGTCCCAGTTGTTTATGTAACATGCAGGAATATGACACGCCATCCTCCCGGCCAAGGAAAGGCAACATTTAGCAGACCAGATAATATACATCAAGGCAAGCAGTAAATCACCAATGGCTATAACAGGGTTACAGAAAGACAAATATACCACTATAAAAGCATAGATTAAAAAGAACAAGCATGCTATTGTCAGATTCTGACACCCATTCGCCTTTGGAAAGATCCTAATGGAGCTCTTTGCAATCCACCTTGTTTTTCACTGTCTTGAACAATTTGGTATCACCCAGACACCTGGCCACTACACTATTACCCCCAAATCCAAATCCTTTATGAACATTCAGTGTCACCACTTGTCCCAATACTGATCCTTGTGGATCCCTTCTGCCCACTTCCCTCTATTATGAGAACTGACCATTTATTCCTGCTCTGTTTCTTGTCATTTAACATTAAATTCTTATCCCATGACTACTAAATTTACTCTGGTGAGGGCCCTTGAGAAAAGCCTTTTGGAAGTCCAAGCATATAATTGTCTACCAGATCCTCTTTATCCACTTGCTTGTTAATCTTTTCAAAGAACTCCAGCAGGTTGGTGTGGCAGGATTTTAATTTGCAGAAGCAAATCTTGGGATTGCAAAACCATCTGTTCTGGCTCTGTTGCTCCACTAATAACTGCTAACAAACAGAAAAGGCATTACAAGCTATGTTTTAAAATCTGGAAATCACTAGCCCCTTGTACTTTTCAGAAGCCCAGTCAGCCACAGCTTTTAGACTGCTGGGCAACTTGGGTGGGAGCCAGAACAGCAAGGCCCAAGGTTTGTCTAATGTGTGGGGGAGCCAAAAGGAAGATCCTATTGCTCATCAGTATTGGGGCTCTCGGAAACCTGGATCTGCCTTGAGTGTGCCAAAGTTATACTTTCATAGATACAGAGCTCAAGATTCAAATATTTCAGCTCATCAACCAGAACAATTCTATAGGAGTGAAAGCTGCCAGCTGTTGGCAAAACCACAAGATGATGAAGGAAGTTCATGGAATTTGAGACCAGATGCAACTGGAGTAGTTAGCTAGTTCTGTTAATGGCAGGGAGCTCTCCTGGATGTTTCCTAGAATTATTGGTGGTTGGGTTGCCAGCTCCAGGTTTGGAAATGCCTGGGGATTTTGGGAGTGGACCCTGAGGAGGGCAGGGTTTGGGTCATAATACCATCGACTCCAATGTCCAAAGTGGCCATTTTCTCCAGGTGAACTGATATCTGTTGCCTGGAGATTAGCTGTAATAGCAAATCTCCAGCCACCACCTGGAGGTTAGCAACCTTAATTGGTGGAGAGTGCTATGACAAACTGATATATGGTTTTAATTCCCCCCCCCCCCCCCTGTAGATATGTCTTCAGTTACATTCAAGCTAATAGGAACTCATTCTGATGTGAAAATGAAGATGACACAGAGAAAATGAAGCGGGGAGTTTACACAGTACTCATGGGTTTACTCATACAGTTCTATGTGAAAATGTGAAAAGCAGATGGTGAGTCCACTGTTGCTTCTCTCCAATATCTATACGCCATTTGAGTTCCTGATTCCGGGCCATCACTTCTTTCATAATCTGATCAGACCTGTGGTGCCTGCATAACAGGCCTCCGTTTGAGGATTTCTGCTTTAAATATTTAGTGAGCTGAATTCTCTATGTAATGAAAAAGCATTGCCTAAATGTGTGAGTACTGCCATGTATGTTGCTTGACTAAATTTCCTCTCAGCTTATATCAGTAAACACAGTGCGATTCCAAACAGAGGAATACCCTTCTAAACATGCTGACTCCAATGGATTGGTGTAACTGCAAAGGTCTGCACTGCTAGCACTGAAGAATTTGTTCAAACATTAAGGTAGTCTCTTAAGTGACCAAACTCAGAGGGTGCGATCACATGGGCATTTATAGTGGGGTTCGCTGCTGTTCCCCATCGCATTTAAAAGGGCTGACCAGATGACCGCATCTGTCTCCCATTTTGAAGCCCGCGCCCCCCCACGATCTACCGCATTCGATCTCGCCTTTCCAAACACCAGCAAAAACAAGTATTTTACGGTTTCTCCCGGCGAGAACCCATATGGACTTCTGCTTGCAACGATCCTGACTTCCCTCTTGCCAGTTTTTTTTTTAAAGATCGCCGTTCTGCTCATGTCCTGTGATTTGTAAACACGCTTGTGCGCATGCTCAGAGAAGTTTTTTTTAAAAAAAAAAAAAGCCGCGCCACCGCTTTGCCAGCGCGCCGATCTGGATGGGCGGCGTGCCGGTCTTGTCAGTCCGTGCAGCCCAGTTGCGGGACTGAGGCAATTTGCTGAGGGGTGTCTGGTCACCCCAAACCCGGGTTCCAACCATCACGCTGGAAAAAGCCGCGCACGAGAGCCGTGTTTAAATGCCCATGTGATCGCACGCAGAGTTAAGTCCCATTATATTCAATGGAGATTACTCTCAGGAAAGTGCCTTCAGGATTGCTGCCTATACCTGCAACCCTAAGAACAATTTCCTAGGACTAAGCGCCACTGAATAGACCTGGGTAGGATTTTGAGCAATGCTCCCTCTAAGCTGTGGAGTCTTGTGAGCAAAAATTCTACTTTGTGAGTTACTGGCATTAAAGCTGTGAGTGAGCTCTTAATAAATACTGTTGGCTGTTTTTGTTACTGTGGTTAAAACGATGCATGAACTTTGGAAGAAGTGTGTTTAGGTTTTAATATTGTGTTCCCAAAGTAGACATAATAGTTTTTAATGCTTGACTCTATGTTATCTTTTTTTTAAAACCATAACAATATTTAATTAGCTCATAAGCGTATTTTGCTATGGCTTGGTTACAATACAATAGGGATTATTACATATAAAATAAATTGTTATTTGCTTGATGTGCTTTGTCTGGTGCTTGTAAAATTTACAATTTTTTAATTATTTCAGTTATGTAAAAGCAGAAGTGTTTCAGACAGACAAAAATGCTCCAAACTACATGAGATTTGTAAATGAAATAACAAGAGTTTTAAGCTACTTGCTGCTGTCCACTCCCCATATCTTCTTTTCTCTTGTTTGTCTATTTGGGAGAACCAGGTTTGAATCCCCAAACTTCCAGGGAAGCTGCTTTCTTGGGCCAATCACAGAGTCTCAGCCTAACCTAGCTCACAGGGTTGCTGTGACAGCGGAATGGAGGAGAGGACAATTATGTAAGCTACATTGAGTCACCACTGGGGAGAAGAGTGGGATATAAATGAAGTGTTTATTTATTTATTTATTATATTTATATCCCGCCTTGCCAGCGAACAAGTAGATAAACAACCTGAAAAATTTTCTTAGGTAAGAGAGAGAATTAGACATTTTGGGTCCAGTCAAGTGTAAGAGTCCTACAGAGTCAGTCACAACAAGCGGCTTCCAAGAAGTTGATCTTTATTGAGAAAGGTCTGCTATGGTCATCTACACGTTCTGTGTCAGTAATGCTTAGAACAATCCCCGGGGAGGGCAATTATAGAGGGTCTTGCAAAGGAATGCAACCAATCATATATATCAAGTAAAAGGTGCCCAAAATACTGGGTTCAGGTTCTCAGGGAAAAAGCGGGAAGATATATAGCCAGACACCAACAGTCCTCCAAGGTCAGAGCCAGGCAGTGAGCGATAAGCAAGCTATGAGAAACGAAACATAACATTCCATGCACCCGACATCACAGGGTGACTCATGCCACCTCCTGGGCAGGGGATGGCAGCATTAGCTGACATTAAGCTCCAAACACCTGCCATGAAATGCTCACCACACTTAGTGGCCTCATCTTTCCTTCCACATGGAGGATTCATCCAAATGGTTCAATAGGGCTTGGGCAGGCAATGTCACTCCAGAAACAAATCCAGATACCAATCTCTGTTTGTATTAGCAGTATCCACAGAAGCCTACTTCCATATGCAGATTTCCATTGCTGGATCAGGACAGCAGTGTTTAGATTTGCCCCATGGTGATGTAAAATTGTATCTGTTCACATCAAATCTTATTCAGAATAGATAATAAATATTTCTATCACTTTAAAACTTGATCACAGTATTGCAGTGCCATTTTGTCAAGAACTGCTTCATGCATTACAGTTAAGGGATCAGAAGGTGTTCTTATATTTTCATGCCTGCAAAAGTGATATGGAAAAGAGAGGGGGGGAAAGGGGGGGGGGGAAGCATTATCAACCTGGGTTCCCACATCCTGATAACAGGAAACATGCTTGACGTCAGCATCAATGCATCACATTCTTATCTTGCTCATAGATCCTACCTAGTACACTCTCATTACTATGGAGTGAGACCCTGAGTTATCTCTGTGTGTTCATTTTTTTTTCATTTTTACTTTATTGTCATTGTACATAGCACAATGAAATTAAAAAGTGCCATCATTCAGTGACTCACAACATATAATCATGCGCACTCACACAGACATTCACGACTGCTTCTCCCTTGTGATTTACATAGCAACCAAACCACTGTTTCCCCCAGATTTCGGTCTCATGCAGCATTCAGGGCAATAATAGCTCTCGAGTAAAAACTGTTTTTTAGTCTATTTTTCCTTGTTTTGATTGTCCTATATCTTCTGCCCGAAGGCAGCAGTTCAAACAAGGAATAGGCAGGATGTGATAAATCCTGTAGGATGTTCTTCACTTTTTTCAGACATCGAGAACTGTACAGTTCCTCCAGAAGTGGGAGAGGACAGCCAATTATCTTCTGGGCTGTGGTGATGACTCTCTGGAGTGCTTTCCTATCTGCAACCGTACAACTAGCAAACCAGGCACAGATACAGTATATTAAAATGCTCTCTATTGAGCAACGATAGAAAGACATCAATATTTTCTCATTCAAATTATTTTTCTTTAAAAGTCTGAGAAAATAAAGCCTCTGCTGGGCCTTCTTCACCAGAGCAGTGGTGTTTGCACTCCAGGTCAGATTTTGTTCAATAGTCACTCCCAAAAACTTGAAAGTAGCCACCCTTTCCACACATTCTCCACCAATAAACAGTGGCTTAATGTCCGTTTTGTTCCTCCTGTAGTCCACCACCAATTCCTTGGTCTTGGTGGTATTAAGAATCAGATTATTTTCCCTACACCACACACAAAGCCGTTCCACCTCATCCCGATAAGCAGACTCATCATTCCCAGAGATGAGCCCCACCACAGTGGTGTCATCAGCAAACTTGATGATAGTATTGCTGGGGTGAGTGGGGGTACAGTCCTGCGTATAGAGGGTATAGAGCAGGGGACTCAACACACAGCCTTGTGGGGAGCCGGTGTTAAGGGTAAGGGCTGTGGACATATGAGACCCTACTCTAACCCTCTGTTGCTCCTTTGCTTGCAAATCAGGTTCCTGCTCTTAGGTTCACACAGCAGAGATGGGTGTGCTCAAAACAATTATTTAGTAGCAAGAAGGTACAGGGATGGGAGCAACAGGTTTCAGGACACGGGAGCTCACTAAGGCTGTGGTCAGACATGCAGTTTGATCTGTTGCCATTGCAGTTCCCTTACAGATTTAAAAGTCCGGTCCTTTTGGGCTGAGCTGGTTTCGAAATGGATTTCCTGTTGTCTGATTGCTCTGTTGCACACCCAAGCTGTCAGGCAGGTCTCTTGTTTTCCAGCCACCTTTTAAAAAACTAGTTAGCCATGTGCACATAACTACATATTCGAATCTCCCCCCCCTCCCAGGGGCATCTTAAAATTGTGTTTTCTTTATAAAAAGTTTCAAAGAAAAATGCCTCTGTACTTCAGCTTTTTTCTGTGCTTTGGGGAAGGGGTTAATTGAAAAGATTAGAGAACCATTTTGTGCATTGTGCTTCTGAAGAAGTGTTTTTTGAAATGAAGTAACATTCTGGAGTTCACATAAACATTTACTGTTCTACCCTGCTTTATTTGTAGATGTTCTTATTTCTTGTCTTTTTAAAATAGTTCTTGCTATAAGATCCTTTACAAAGGTTATTAAAGTAGTTAAGAAAAATACCTTAACACAATGACAGAAATTTAAATAATGGGCTTCCAACACCTTAACAGTATTTCCTTTTTTAAAAAAAATATATTTTATTGCTTTTATACACTATGTCCTAAGGGTTGGGGACAGAGGATATCATTACCAACTAAAACAAAAAAGGGGGGGAGAGAAAAAAGAAAAAAAAAACTAAAAAAGTTAAGACATGAATCATATTCTATAGGTTACATTCTTATCAGTCCTACATGACTTGTATATAATCTTGTGAAAGATTGTTACTTTCTACGTAAAGTCCTTAATAATAAATAACTTTCTATAGTCCTTAATAATAAATTTCAGGTGTTTTATAATAATTTACATTCCATTAAACTTCATGCTTATTTTCCACATTTTTTTCTTCTTATGTTTTTGATTAGATTTAGGAAGTTTAGGGGCTGCTGCTCCTTTCTCCGAGTCTGAGGTCTCAGTAGTGCTGCTAGTGCTACTACAGCTGCTCAGGGTACCTTCCAATTCACCGTTGCTTTTATCCTCTTCCTCTGTGCTGCCCTCGGTTTTTCTTTCATCTTTATTTGGGCTTTTTTTTGGGGAAAAAGTCTTTTACTTTCTGAATAGAGTCAATCTTAATCTTCTTATCTTTATATTTGAATACAAGTCCTTCTTGAAAGATCCATCTATAAGAAATCAAGTTGTTGTGAAGGAAACCAGTTAAGTCTTTATATTACCATCTTCGTTTCCACACCTCAAATGGGATGTCGTTTAGAATTTTTATTTCTTGATCCTTAACTTTCAAAGTCTTTCTGGATACGATTTTCAAAATAGTGTATCTAGTAGTTCTCTTAGAGAATTTTACAAATATTTCTCCAGGAAGCTTATTTTTCTTAATAAATTTTGAATAAGTTTGATAGGTCAAGTCCATATCATTTTGCAATACATCTTGCTTAAGATCTGTTATAGGTGCTACTGCTTCACTTAAAAGTTCTTTTAAATTTTCTTTGTTTTTGCTCAGGAATACCTTGAAATTGTAGAATATACATTGATCTTTCCGTTTGGAGTTGCAACAATTGTCCTTTATCTGAAATTCTCTCTTTGTCCACTTATTCCAATTTTTGCTTAATGTCTTTTGTTTTTGTTTCAACTTTCTTAATGACTTTGTCAGTAGCATCTGCTCCTTTATTCATCCGTGTTAGTTGCTTTTGGACTCCATCCAGTTTGCTATTGACAGTAGCCATCTGCTCCATCAGAGGGCACAATGCCTATGCCAAAAAATTGGAAAAGTCAGCAGCAGCTTCCTGTGACTGGGTGGAGTCATTGGTTGAGTCGTTCTTTTCCAGTGCCATTCTTCTCCCTCTCCCAGCCATTATTTACATAAGAAGTTTTAGTTTTTAAAATCAAAGTTCTCTGATTTGAATGTGCTTGGGATTACTTTGCACCTTTAAATTTGCTGTACCAGCTCTTAAGGTCAGTTTAGCCTTTCCCTTTTAATTTATCATTCAGGAACTGTTCAATTTTTTTGGGGGGAAACCCCAACTCCTCTCCCACCTGCCGCTTATCTCCTAAGCTGGGGTGATTTCATAGAAAAAGAGGTGCAGGAACTCATTAGCATAACTCATTAGCATAACTTATTTGCATATGCCACACCACCTGACATCCCAGAAGTATGTCAGAAGGCAAGAAAGAAAGAAGACAGAGAAAGAGAGAAAGAGAAAGAGAGAGAGAGAGAGAGAGAGAGAGAAAGAAAGAAAGAAAGAAAGAAAGAAAGAAAGAAAGAAAGAAAGAAAGAAAGAGCTGGCAGAGAGGGGACAGCTACTAATCCAAGCCTCAGAAATACCACTATTCTGGGAGGATAGCTTCAGTGGTGGCTGAAGCCTTGAGAAGGCTGATGAAAGGAACAATGACCTTTCCAGGGGACATGGTCATTTTGCTGCAGCCATGATACAAGCAGGCATTCCCCCACAGTGGGGGGGGGGGGACTGGCACCAACTCCCGGAGCTGAGCTCCCCTGAGCCCCTGCTCAAAATGACCCCTGCTCCTATGTTGATGCCATTCTCCTTAAAGACTCAGCCGCTTTTGAAGGGAATCGATTAACTCACAGTTTTCTCACGTTTGAGTTACTGTAGGAGGGTATTCATGCTAGGTTTCTTGTCCGCTTGCCCAGTAGCGAGCTCTAAAATGCCATGATGGCTTTGCTATGGTAGGATCTCTTGGGGTATAGAGAGCTTCGATTCCTCGGCTGTCGCCTCGGAAGAGGCTCTCCTCCACACTCCAGGCTAGGAGTCCCCTACAAGGACTCCGGGGGGACCCAGACCTATCCAGGACCCCTCCTATCCATAGCAACTTGGCACGTCTCTATCAGAGCTGGATGGGATGCATCCGAGTTGCAAGTCACCAAAACTGGAAAACCATCAGTATTTCCAATAGCACCATTTTGTGCATTGTGCTTCTGAAGAAGTGTTTTTTCCCTAAATGAAGTAACATTCCGGAGTCTTCATAAATGTTTACTGTTCTACCCTGTTTTATTTGTAAATTGTATGTCAGAATCTGACAATAGCTTGCTTGTTCTCTGGTTACCCTAACGTTACTTTCGGTTTCTTTGTGCCTTGCTATCACTAAATGTTTTATTGCTTGCCTTGAAGTAGAAATTGCTGCCCTGCTTAGTGTTACTTATTTCCCCGGGAGGGTGGCCTGTCAAATTCCTCAGCGTCACATAAACAACTGTAGCTATCTTGTCCGGTCCCTCCCCCTCCCGTTTGAGGCTCCGAGTATGTTATCAGAGTTGGTACAACCTTGGAAGTTATTTTATTGTCACTGGCCAAATGTTTTGCCTAGAGTTCTCACATCTGGGTCACTCAGGGCAAGAGGGGAATTTTTATAACTTTCCCACTTTTGGTGGGAACAAACGGTTGCCATTGGTGGGAACAAACGGTGAGCCTGCTATGCGGGAAGAGCGGCCTAGAAATTGAATTAAATAAATAAATAAAAAAAAATTTTCCTTCCCGCTTTTTTGTATGTATTCTGATTGGATGTTTATGTTCAAGCGCCTATGCCTGAAGGTATATTAACCCATGTCATCTTTATTCTGTATCTCTAACAAACATCGAGTACCTGTTCCAGTATTAGAAATAAAGAGCTTTGATTTAATCCAAAGGTCTGATCTATTGCTGATAGTGCAGAAGCCTCACATTGTAGGAGCTAAGTGTACTTTTCTACTTTGTCTCAATTTGTAAACTGTAGGAGCTTTAGCTCATTGCTTCTATGAATGTTACAGCTTATGTCTTCTGCCTCCATGTATGTTGTTGTAGAGCACAGCATGTTTTTTGTTTAATTACATATTGTTTGCATCCTTTCCCCTGGCTTTTTTCTTTCTTTACTGATTCCAGCTGGGCAGTCTCTTTGTTGTTAGTGAACTACATATCCCAGCAGGCTCATCACCACTTGTGTGCATGCTCAAAGGACAAACAAAAATGGCCAATGGCCCCACACCCTGTCTGCTGCATCTGATCACTCAAGGACAGGGTGAAAGCACTTTGAAGAGTTGAGTCTGATCAGAATTCTTTGGATCAATTCGAGGCAGGGCCACAATGGATCAAACTGCACGTCTGACTTCAGCTACAGTCTACATTTCTAACAAACAGAATTAAGAAGCAGGTACTGCACCCCATGAGACTAAACCAACACACACAAATATCTGAAGAGGGAACAAGAGGCATACATTGTAATTAATACAAGAAACATACCACACTGTGAACTAAGCAGTACACAGAGAGCCAGTGTGGTGTACTGGTTAGAATATTGGACTAGAATCTGGCAGACCCTAGTCTGAATCCCACTCCTGCCATGGAAGCTTGCTGGGTGACCTTGGGCTAGTTATACACACTCAGCCTACCTCAAAGGGTTGTTGTAAAGATAAACTAGAGGAGAAGAGAATGATGTCAGGTGCTTCGGGTTCCCATTAAGGAGAAAGAGTATAAATGGCATAAACAAACAAACAGAGCTACCAAACTTTCTATTATTGGTAAATAGCAGCTATGTGCATGTATGTGTGTGTGTGTGTGTGTGGGGTTCAGGTTGGGTTGTGGTATGTGGTTTTAACTCTTTCCCCCTGAGCCATATTATTGACTTTAAAAGACCCCAGGTCCCTCTGGGGGAGAACATGTAAGTCACCAGTGTGTTCCCTGTATGTTTTGACCAAAAGGGCAAACAGCATCCACAGGGTAGGGGTATTAGGAGTTGGGGAAATGGTATGGGATGAAGGGGTTAAACCCTGCACTGCAGCTTCATACAGACTGGCTATTGCCAAAGCTACTATTTACTAGTAAAATCTCCTTAGCAGATCTGTTCATGTATATTGTGGCATCCCATTCAGATAGGAGTTAAATAGTGGCAGCCCTGACCTGGGTGGCCCAGGCTAGCCGGATCTCATCAGATCTTGGAAGCTCTGCAGGGTCAGCCCTGGTCAGCACTTGGATGGGAGACCACCGAGGAATTCCATGATCATTGTGCAGAGGAAGGCCTCTGTGAGTCTCTTGCCTTGAAACTATATGGGGTCACTATGAGTTGGCTAAGACTTGACAACACTTTACACACACACAAATAGTGGCAACAGTTGTAGTTAAAATGATATAACCCTGTGATAAGAAGTTTATGCAATGAAGGTATTCTGGTGTTGATCATTCTAAAATGTTATTCCTTACTTTGGGGCCTTTGGTGTACCTTGCCAAGCATATTCCCATGTCCTAGAAAAGAATTTTAAAAATAAACAATACATCAGTGAGAAATAAATTACTGGAATGTGCTAGAGGAAATGATGCATAGAACTGAACAGAATTCCTAACTTTAAGTAAACTTGTACATGACTTTATGGGGACAGTAGTCTCTTATGAACATTGTTGTTTGTTGTTGACTTTAGATTACTTGTGATACTTGTTTCTAGGATTGCCAAGTCCCCTCATCACTCCAGCAGAGGGATTTGGGGGGTGTTCTGGGGGTGGGCAGGGACACCCCAAGCCCCACCCCAAGAGCAGTCACCTGCAGCCACCCCTCTCCCTCCCCTCCTGCCAGATTTAAAGAGCTTCAGCTGATTGGCAGGGAGCATGTGGCTGACCAATTAGCTGGAGGGCCCTTTAAATCTTTCAGCAGGGAGGGAGAGCAGCTTTCACTGGCCACATGCTCCACTCACATGATGTGGGGTGGGGGCTGTTTTCCCAGCCGTGATTTGCTGCTTGGGATTCAGGTGCATGCACTGTCACCCCGATTTCTGTGAATGGGGTGGCGGAGCACAGGGCTGGCTGCAAGCGGGGCTCCACCACCTATAAATAATACTAATAAACAAACACATTTTCCAGCATGGTCCACAGTGAAGATCTGATATGAAGGTTTTGTTTAGCCTTTCTGTGGCTGCATCCCTTGATCTGTCAGGAGAAGACTCTGATGGCACAGATCTTTCACGCATTCCTCTCCTTTCAGAAGTCCCAAACACTCCTAGGAACTGATCTGCAGGCCATGGGACCCACCTGCATGGAATAATTGCCATGTGCGTGTGTGTGGGGGGGGGGGCAGGGCAGCTGCAGTGTAGGGGAAGACAATAGTGCTTTTCCTACTGCTTTTATCAGTGGAGCTGTGCTGATGGAAAATGGAGGAGAGGCTAATTCAGACCCTTTCCCCCTCCTCACTGCAATGCTGTGACCCATGTGGGTTCAAGAAGGTTCTGTTTCCGTTGAACTCAACATTCCTGGGGGCAAACATTCCTCTTGGCTTCCTTCAGTACTGGTTTTTATATTTTTCATCCAAAGGTCATGCCCACTCTGTCAGTGTTTTCCTGCTCTGTTTTTTTTTAAATAAACTTGTGTGTTGTTTCTGTTCCTTTAGCTCCCTCAAATTCCTTCTTTGCTTGACTTATCATCAACTTGCATTTATTTTCATGATCTTATTTTCCACAAGTGGGAAAGACTTCCACTTTTTAAAGGAAGCCACCTTGTCTATCACTGACTTTCTTGGCAGTGCTAATTAATTCAACTGGAATTCTCTTGGATATTTTTGTATGCTATCTAATATCTGGTAAGCACATCACTGGATTTTCTGTTTTGGAAGTTTTTAAGCATATCTGAGCTACCTGAAGGGAGTTGACCTTCCTCCTCCCCTTTTTCAACTGCAGACAGACAGGGAGAAACCCCTTGAAAAAGAAGGTACTCCCCCTACAGTCCTGTCTAGCTACAGCTTGCTGACCTGGCAGGATCTTCTTTCTGCCTCTTCTTTGCACACAAGACATTGCCTTTGTCCATCACATTGTGGGGGTAAAACTACTGAGGGAAGAACTATGTATGCTGCCCTGAGATTCTTGGGGAATTGGTGGGATAGAAATGAGACAAATGGATAGACCACCGTCCCTAATATGGAACTCTCTAATTTAGTGGTTCTCAACCTTTCTAATGGCGCAACCCTTTAGTACAGTTCCTCATGCTGTGGTGACCCCCAACCATAAAATTCTGCCAACACACACAACAATGAAGCTACTTTTTCAGATGTTTTCTCTTGCATGGCAGTTAGCACCAAACAACTTTAATACAGACTTTAGACACACATATATTTGCAAGCTATTCCCAACAAGACACAACAAACACTCAGGCTTCAGACTTACTTTTCTTCAACAGAAGATGCCATGAGAAAATGAAGATGGGGGGGAGAGGCTGTTGCAGGTAGTGGGGAGAGAGGGGGGGAGAAAGGGGGAAGAGAGAGAGAAAGGGAGAAGAGAGAGAGACAGAGAGAAAGGGGGGAGAGGGTCGGAAGGAAGGTAGGTGGGTGGGGGGCGGCTTTTGCCGCTTTTCCTGGGCTCTCCTGCTACCCCCAGTGGCTGTCATTCCACTCTGGGAACTGTCATTCCATTCCCAGAATACTCCTGCTACCCCCAGTGGCTGTCATTCCACTCCACGGTCTCTCATTCCAGTCCCAGAACTCTCCTGCTACCCCCAGGCCCTGTCATTCCAGTCCCAGAAGGCTTCTGCTACCCCCTGGGGCTACCATTCCAAGCTGGGGCCTGTCATTTTAGTCCCAGACTAGTCTATATGGGCCCAGAGACCCTAATGGAAAATCCATTCCACATTTTCTTTGCAACTCTACTTGTACTGTAATGTATTTCAGTGGAGCCCATGCAAATCAACTGGCATTCCTGGCTCCCATTATTTCCAATGGGCCTTCAAGTGTTTCCCATTGTTTCCAATGGGCAGTCCTGTCCTTCCTTTTAGTACATCCTTTTGTTTTCAACGGGCAATCCTGTCCTTCCTTTTAGTACATCTCTTTCTGGCATGAGCAGTCAGAAACAGAAAAAAAAAGATTTCTTTCTTTTAAAAAATAAAAGCTAAGAAGTAACAAAGAACGGAAAAGCTGGAGAAATTCAAAAAGGACTGGGGGTGGGGGAGTGGAGAGGAGAGCTGGGTTGGAATCAAACTTTGCTGTTGGAGCAGGAGGGGGAAACGGAAGCCACATTTTTGCTTCAACTTTTTGGGCACTGAAAATAGTAAGAAGCCTGATTAAAGATATATATTGTTTTTAATCCACAGTTTTTTCTACTCCTCTCTCTTTCTCTCTCTGTCCATACACACACACACACACACACACACACACACACACACACTCCACCTTTCTTTCTACTTTGGTGTTCAAAATAAAAGGGAGGGGGGGCGGCCACTGGAGGAGGGATCTCACCCTGTTCCCCAAGGATTTCTACATTTACAACACAAAAGCTTACCAGAAGACACAGAAGTTGTGCAACCTGGAGGAGCAAAACTTTTAGACAGAGGACTCTGAAACCCTGCCCCCCCCCACACTCTGTAGGAAAGCTATGGCGTGCTCTGCTTGGACTTCTGGGTGAGCGGAGCAGGGCTTTTGGTGAGGGAGGGGTGGGAAGGGGAGGGGCTTGGATGCCAGCTGGCGACCCCAGTGAAATGGTTGTTCGACCCAAAATGGGGTCCCGACCCCAAGGTTGAGAACCGCTGCTCTAATTCATCTTGATTTTGAGGTTTCTGTATCTTTTGTCCCTCTTTATGTGTCTTATGCATGCAATTTTACCATAATATTTTGGCTGTTTTACTGAGTCTCTGTTTTTGCTACTTGTTCATAATCAAATTTTATTCTATCCACAATTTGAAGGCATGATACAATCAGATTAGCATCCCTGAGGGATGAGTTATTCCAAATCAGATGCTGTTCTTGTCAGCTTCCCCTACAAGTCAGTTCAAGAGCCTGCTCTGTGACCTTTTTGAGTGCCAACCGTCTCACATTTGGAAAGGAAATAACAGTTGTCATATTTAATGCTTCAGAACACAGGGTGAGTACTGGAGTCTAGACCACAGGATCCAGATGTGCACATGTGCTCTCCAGATCATACACAGAACACTTGAGAGTACTTTGTTAAAGTTCAATGGAAGTACCGGATCTGTGTGTGCAAAGGGGGGCACTCACTGATACATTTCATCCATTGTAAGGAGTTGTTGTTGAACCCCCCCATTTGGGGTGGGAATCTTAGTAAAATTGGAAGGGAACGTAGGCATCTTGGCCAAAAGCTGCCCAAACAAAGGACCCTAAAAGACCCTTTGTAGTTTGGGGGTGCTCCTGAAGCTGGGTCTCCTGTTAGACAAACAGGTGGCAGCCATGGCCAGAGGTGTCTTTCACCAGCTTTGGCCCTTTCTGGGCAGAAAAGATTTTGCCACTGTGGTGTGTGCCCTGGTAACATCTAGATTGGATTACGGCAATGCACTCTGTGCAGGGTTGCCTTTGAAGACTGTCCAGAAGCCACTGTTGGTACAAAATGTTGTGGCCAGAGTGTTGACTGGAGTGGGTTGTAGGGACCATATAACTCCAGTCTTGTTCCACCTACACTGGCTTCAAATGTGCTTCCAGGCTCAATTCAAAATGCTGGTATTGACCTTTAAAGCTTCTTACTTATTTGTATTCTGGTAATGGACTGTTAAGGGCCATGGTGGCTCAGTGGTGAGCTGCAGACCGGAAAGTTGATAGTTCGGCAGTTTGAAACCCGAGTGCCACGTGATGGAGTGAGCTCCCATCTCTGGCCCCAGCTCCTGCCAACCTAGCAGTTCAAAAGCAAGAAACTGCAAGTAGATAAATAGGTACAGCTTTGGTGGGAAGGTAACAGTTTTCTGTGCACCTCAGCATCTAGTCATGCCAGCCACATGACCACAGATACGTCTTCGGACAGTGCTGGGTTTTTGGCTTGGAAATAGAGATGAGCATCGCAACCCTAGAGTCGGATTCGACTGGCTTTTGAGCAAGCAATACCTTTACCTTTACCATGGACTGTAAATAAAGTAAAGTAGAAGTAGACCTTTAAAGCCCTGTATGGCCTGGGACCAACATATTTTAAGGACTGCCTTCTCCCACATGAACCTACCTACTCTGGTCATTCTCGGATGGTCTGCTTTGGTTGCCCCTGCCATCTGAGGCTAGTTATGGTGACTCAAGAAAGGGCCTTTTCTGTTGTGGCACCAAACTTTGGAACCCCTCTGATTCATATGTTTCCCTTTATCAGTGTTTTTCACCAGAAGGTGAAAACCTTTGTTTCATCTGGCATGCCCCTAATAATGGTATTGGCCCTCCTAGTGCTGTGTATTTACATGTGTTTGAATTTTATTATTCTAACTATATTTTTAATTGTTTTAATGTTTTAATGTTCACTGCCTTGTGGACCCTGATTGGATAGAAAAGTGGCATAAAGATATTTTAAATAACATAAATGCCCATTTTCTCCAGTTCCTCCTCCTCCAGTATTAGGTATCTTTAAAGGTCTCAAAGCATAAGAAAAACAATGGTGTATTGTAAATCTAAATAACAGCTCCTCATCCATACATTATTACCTGCCTGATGACTGAGAAACTGCCTCATTTGCAATCCAGGCAGGCATTTTGAAAAAGAAAGTTGAGCTGCTAAAAATGGCTGGTGGCCTGGATGCAGATTGGTGGATCAGAAGTAGTGCATTATGCAACAGTTTCCCCAAAAGTCTAGTTCAGTAGTAACTGAGTATGTTTCCTTCCTTCCTTCCTTCCTTCCTTCCTTCCTTCCTTCCTTCCTTCCTTTGACATAGTGACTGGGTAACTTGCAATCCTGATTGCTTGGTTACTATGTCCTGAGTCATCATGAGGTATCTTTTAAGAATAGTTAAGTTAGGGTGCATGTACAGTTTTCAGACCTGCTCGGTTGGCAGCATCCCTCATATCCATAAGTTACTCACCATGGAATGGGGATGTTTTACGTACTTATGTATGTAGAATGTGAAGGGTGGGGAATGTTGCAGTGAAAGATGTGGGGGTACTGGAGAGAAGCCTGAGGAAAGCAGGCTGTGAGTGCACCATCAGCTTTTTTGTAAAGAACTGAGAACATATATGAACTGTTCAAAGACACACAGTTTGCCACTAGTCCAATTGTGCTGATTGTGACTTGCGGACAGGGTATTGTAAAGAGGTGAAATGAAAAGACTTGTGATGATGACATACAAAACCACAAAGACATGAGCAAGAGACATATGAAGCCATCCCTCATTAGAAACATAACTGCATGAAGAAAAGACTAGGCATAAGATGTGACCAGCAAAATGAGCTGGAGGAAGGGAAAGGAGTGGGAGAGCCAAAGACTCGCACTGGGCAGAAGATGCAGAGTGTGAGTTAATAAGAATACTGAAATCACTAAGAACAAATGTAAGGAAAGAAGAAAAAACATATACCAGGAGATAAAGTCAGAAGGATGAACAAGGATTAAGACAATAAACGGCAACTATTTGTAAGACAATAGGAGCAAATGCAGTAAACAGAATACATTTTGGAACCATAGAATGAATGGGAGAAGGGAAAAGAAAGAACCTGGAAGTGGCAAGAATATTATAAGAGTCACCCCACTGTCATTTCCTTAAGCCAGGCAACTTTAAAGGCCTGGCTTAAATAACAACAGAAGAAGCAATGCCAAAATCCAGCTTCAGTGAGAACATTAAAAAAATACTTTGAACGAGATCAGGCAGTAAGACTGATTTGTTATCTACAGAATGGCAGTTTAAGGCCACAGGAGGTGAAAAAACGGCAAGGAACATATGATGGTCAGAAGGATGTGCAGAAGGATCGTAAAGGAGACCTTCATCCCCAGCCAACAGTAGTAAAAGAGATAAGAAATGAACGTTTTATAGAAAAATGGCAAAACACAAAACCCAGCGCACCAAAGAGAAATAGCAAAAGAGGCAGGGCCTGTGGAAACTGTGATGCGCTCTCCCAAACACTGACAAAAGTTATTGAAATACTGCCCCCCCAACCCAGTTCAAATATCTCCCATCAGCCCTATATAGGCTCCCAGGAAAGCAGTGCTGGAGGGGGGATATATTTAATGTGGCAGTTCTATGTAGGAAATGATCAAAAACATCCAAGCTGCTGCATGGAACCCTGGCCATGTGGGACTGAAAACTGCTTTTGGTGGTCCCCCCCCTCCCCATTACTGTAATGATTAAATTGAACCTAAGCTGCTTAAGTAAGAACAATTAAATAAGACCTATTAGTTGTGAATAGATTTGGCTGCTTTTTCAGATTTCAAAGTGATAAAATGCACCCCAGCCCTCATTTCCAAGTACAGAAATGTACTTACCTTAACTCGCTCAATAAGCTCAGTAATTTTGTTTTAAAACCACTGGAAAAAAGCTTCTGGTGGCTTCAGGAATTACTGACTCACAGAACATCCCCCCCCCCCCCAACAACAGGATTAGAAGTAATGATTTAATTGATGGTTGAGTGTGCAGGCAAAATGTACATACAACATAATTTCCCTAATTATATCTTTTCAGGGGGCTGTAAGCTCTTATTAATTGGGTATCAGACAGTAATTACAAACCAGTAGCGATTTTAGGCAAAGTGGGTCCATGCTGGTTTTCTTGTTGTAAGCAAAACAAACAGAAACATATTGTTAGAACTTACAATAGAGAAGGAGATTAAAATCAAGTAGATAAAAGAAAGTGGCTTTGCAGAGCTGGAGATGCCACTCTGGGCTGAATTCAGCCCCACCTACCTCACAGGGTGTCTTGTTGTGGGGAGGGGAAGGGAAAGGGATGGGTGGTGCTCATGTCCTGGGTATCTCAAGTCTACTTGAAACCTGGTGGTTTCAAGGGAGCAGGAAGAGAATGAGGGTGTGTTCTTTATGCTAATTTTTATTGCACAAAGTATTGGATGGAGAAGGGAATGGAGGAAGAGCAGGTCAGTTTTACTCATCTGTGGAGTGGAGCCTGAGGGGTGGGTGTTGCCTTCTGACACACTTTCGGTATGTTAGGGGGTGTGGCATATGCAAATGAGTTATGCAAATGAGTTATGCTAATGAGCTCCTGCACCTCTTTTTCTACGAAATGACCCCTGGTGAAAAGTGAAATATTGTCATTCCTTTTAGTGGTAATACAGGAATGGAAAACAACAAGTGTTTGAATTTGAGTGAACTGTTATGTACTTTGCTTGCATGGGCTTGAGAGATTATTATTTCATACTCTTTGTGTCAACTAGCATTAAATTACTACATCAGGCAGAGCGCTGAATCTTCACTGTATACTCACTGTTCACTGTGTTCACTGTACACACATGCATGTGCCCTTTCCTTGGCTGGAATACATAGATTTTTTCACCACCTCCATGTGCAAAGTGGGAACATAAAAAACAAGAAGAGAAGGATTTTATACCATGTTTCTATACCTTAAGGAGTCTCAAAGTGGCTTACAATCACCTTTCCGTCCTCTCTCCACAACAAGCACCTTGTGAGGTAGGTGGGGCTGAAAGAGTCCTGAGAGAACTGTGACTGGCCCAAGGTCACCCAGCAGGCTTCATGGGGGGGAGGAGTGGGGAATCAAACCTGTTTCTGCAGATTAAAGTCCATTGCTCTTAAATACGACACCATGGCTGGCTGCCAAAACAGTATCTTTCCTGTGCTGACAGTGGGATGCTGACTCTCCATTCTAAGGTCACAGTCACACACATGAGATAAAGTGGGGGGGGGGGAGAGGCTATTTCCTCCAGTGGAAGTTGACTGGCAGTTGCGTGATCACACAGATTTTTAAAGCTGCGGGCACAGCCCACCACTGCGTGATTAGACGCAACCACAGGTGAGTTGGGTGGAGTTTTTTTGCTGTTTGTCTCCGATGCACTTAAACAAGGGATCGATGATTTGCACCTCAGCCCTGAGGGCTCCCTATGGAGTGTGTGATGATGTGCATACTGAGGCCGAAGACAGACTGGCCGTCTGGGCCGCTCTGCCTCCGCTTTACAAGCGGAGGCAGAACGGCCATCCAGACGGCCGCATCTGGCCCCAGGAGGCGGACCAGACGCATTGCGTCCGGCACCGCGCTCCTAGCGCACCAGCCGAGCACCACTTTAAAGTGGTGCTCGGCTGGTGTGGGGCGGCCCGAGCGCACGTTCGACCCGCCGAAGCGGGTGCGAACGTGCACGAGCTGGGGCGGCCCCGCGGCGTTATCTTGCCACTTGAGGAAGCCGCCCGCAGTGTGATCGCTGCGGGCGGCTTCCTTCCGGGCGGCGTGGGAACGCCGCGGGGTGGGGGAAATTCCCCCGCCCCATTCTGCCGCGCCGGGAAGGCGCGGCAGAATACAGGTCTGTCTTCAGCCTCAGAAGGGCAAAAAACAATGGCACAGAGTTGGGATGGCCTGATCAGACCATCCTGATGCCATGAGAGCGCGCTGGAGTGATCAGATGTGGGAAAGTCCATCTGTGGCCCATAGCAACCCATTTGCTTTTCAAGGTATCTTTTAAATCCACTTGTGGGGCACAGCAAAACAGGTTGTCGATGGCTGTGGGGTACTTCCCAGATGTCATTGTCTGATCACGCTCCTTTAATCTGACCAGTGTTCGCACCTATGTTGGGGCTAATTGTGTGTGTAATCACAACCTAAATCTTGGAAGCTATTGACATAAGAAATGTGCTCCAACACAGCCAGGCAAAGTGAGACTCTTCTGAAACCATCTCCAGGAGCATCCAGTAGGTCACTCTTTTCAGGTCCAAAGACCACAGGCTGCTTTCAAGAAAAACAGGAATAGGGGAAGTGGGGTTTGTAACAGAAGTCTGTTGAGGCCATTCTACTTGCTAATCTTTCCATGCACAGAATGCAGAATTGCAGGCATGGAGTACAACAGACATGGTCTGAACCACTACTGATTTTCTAGCCTGCCAACACTTACCAGTAAAGGATAGAAATGAAGGGGATCTAGCTTTTATTGGAGCACATCATGATCCTTGAAATGAACTAGTAAATGTCAGAAATAATTTCTTTGAAAGGCTGGCTTTAGGTATTCTAATGGTCTGTGCCCCTATGGCACAGACAACAGGTATGTTTGTCAAAGAGCCAATGACAGGGTTTTTGGTAGTCATCCTGGCTACTGGGGGGGGGGGTTATCAAGTCAGGAATAATATATACAGCACACATTTGTCTGTCTGACTCTTCATCCAGCTAGGGACATCCACACAGAAGCCTATATATCTATATCTATACAAGCACGGGTCCTTTCCTTGGCTGGGACACAGGGCTTTTTTCACCATCTCTGTGAATACTAGGACTGAGTGCACCCAGTGAAGTTGATGGGAAGTAGATTCATGACAGACAAAAGGTTGTACTTTCCCCAACACAATGCATAATAAACTTGTGTGAAACTTACTGCCATAGGATTTAATGATAACTAGGAAATAGATGAGTAAATATCATCACATAAGACTCCAAATATTTCTCAAACATACAATAATATTCAATACATGAAATACCAGAAATACAATAGATGGGCTGGAGATTTAAAGCAATATTTAACATTTACTCTTTAACACTCCCAAAAGCAATTTTCACAATATCAATGGACTGAAAAACATGATTTTCAAATGTCCATAAAACAAAGCAAATACATCCACTTCTTAAGACTTAAGAAAAACAATATGAAGTATGTTGCAATCAGCATGTAGATCCAGTCCTTACTAGGACTTGAAACAGACAATAAGAAATATGCTGCAGTCAACTCATCCTCCAGATTATTCAATGAGTTTTCGATTCCTTCATCAGGACTGCAGACGGGAACTCTCAAAGAGGCACAGCCACAGGAACTTCTCAGCCAATAATGCCTCCAAACTGTCTTGTTGTACAGCAATGTCTCTAAAGTAAAATTATATACAATGCATATAAACATCAAGATCACCTTGCCAATATTTCATGTATTGAATATTATTGTATGTTTGAGAAATATTTGGAGTCTTATGTGATGTTAAGTCACACATGATAAGATTTAATGATGGCAACTTGATTTGCTGGCCTTAAAGAAAAGATTAGACAAATTCATGCAGGATAGACCCGTCAGTGGCTGTTAGCCACAACTGTGAATGGAATCTCCATCTTCAGAAGCAGTGTATCTCTGAATGCTAGTTGCTGGGGTCCAACAACCATGGAAGCCATTGGCTTCTGTGCCCCTGCTTGTGGGTCTTCCATGGGTGGTCACTTTGAGAAACAGGATACTGGACTAAAGGACCACTGGCCTACTCCAGGAAGGCTCTTCTTGTGTTCTAATGTCTCATGACCATCATAACTAAGGCCTCCATTGAGGTTTCCTTCATCAGCATTGAAACAGATAGGAAAATTGTGATTGTGCATTTGCAATAATAGTGCAAAACTGTTTTGGGAAATGAGGAGAATATAATCTGAAACCACAGTACAGTTATTCTTATTGTAGTGTTTTCTGCTTCTGCTCAAGGTGGAGGAGACCATGAATGTTTCCCATTGGTCTGAAAGGTAGGAACATCCACCTCCTTCTCTTTGTTTTGCCCAGAAGGCTGAAGGCTTGGCTATAGGTGAATTTAGCACTGGTCTCCACTATAATCTACAGCCCTGAATTTGTTGAAAACCACTTGTACACAATACTCTCACTTACTAAACTGGTTTATCTGAAGAAACTGGGTTATCTGACTGTATCTGAAGAAGTGTGCTTGCACACAAAAGCATATAGCTTGAATAAAATTTTGTTGGTCTCAAAGGTGCCACTGGACTCAAACTTTGTTAAACTGGGTTATGTTTGACAAAGATAGTTGACCTTCTTGTGCAGTTAATCTTCATGAACTGACAGTTTATCATGATACCTCTGGGGACAGTGCAGAGGAAACAGGACCTCAAACAAATTATATTAAGAGGAAGTAGGTCTAAGAGAGTGATGTGGGTAGACAGGGCTCTTTTTATAGAAAAAGCCCAGCAGAAACTCATTAGCATATTAGGCCACACCCCTGACAGCACAGCTCATCAACATATTAGGACACACCTGATGTTACCAGAAGTGTGGTCATCCAGCCACATCCACCTTTTGCTTCTTATTCTGTTCACCTTGTTGTTAAAACAGTTTTGGCAAAACCAATAAAAACATTATTTCCTGTCCCATCTATACAAAATCTTGCCTGAACCAATATCTTATGTCCAACAATTATTCCCATACTGGATTGGAATCAATTCCTAAAGGTTAGGTTCCCATGGAAATCAGCTTGCCTTCCTGCAGAACTAGTACGCTGTATATGATTTTTTAGGGTTGCCAACCTACAGGTGGGGTCTGGAGATCTCCTGGAATTACAACTGAGCTCCAAACTACAGAGATCAGGTCAACAGCTGCTTTGGAAAGTGGAGTCCATGGCATTATGCCTTGCTTAGGTCTCTCCTTCCCCTAAACCCTCCACTCCCAAATCTCCAGGGATTTTTCCTCAACCTGGAGTTGGCAACCCTAGTTCACTGGCAGAACAACCCTAGGAGCCAGTTTGGTGTAGTGGTTAAGTGCGTGGACTCTGGGAGAACTGGGTTTGATTCCCCACTCCCCCCCTTGCACCAGCTGGATGACCTTGGGCAAGCCATAGCTCTGTACCAGCTGTTGTCTCAGAGCTCTCTCAGCCCCACCTACCTCATAGGGTGTCTGTTGTGGGGAGGGAAAGGGAAAGCAGTTTGTAAGATGCTCTGAGACTCCCTTGGGTAGTGAAGGGCAAGGTATAAATCTAATCTCTTCTTCTAGGTTTGTGGATGCACTGGACGGGAGTAGTTTGTGGACTATTTTATTCAAGGTATAAAATTTCATGTGCCACCCATACTTCTTCAGATGTAAGAAGTGTGCATGCACACAAAAGCTTATACCTTGGATGAAACATTGGACTCCAACTTTGTTCTGCTGCTTCAGACCAACACGGCTACCCACCTGAATTATTACACTATAATATTTTTTACAAGCAATTATGTACCAGTGGAGTGGTTACCATGGAGAGTCTGTCCCACAGGTAAAATTATCCTGTGAACAGGTGGTCTTTACCACATAAAAGTATCACTACCATCACAAGATCACCAATTGTTGGAAGTCAACTCCTCAGACGCAGAAATCTCTCTTATTAGGAGATTTAAGAACATCAACTTTGCTGGCCCATTAAAGGCAGATGTCAGCCCAGTGGCAGGAGAAGAGGGACAATCATCTTCAGAAACTCTGCCCACTTTTTAAATTTCACAAAACAGGCAATGTCCAAAGTGCTGCTGACCATGCTCATTTTTAGTTACAACTCTGTTTCTCTGCTGATGTCCTCCAAAGTCCCCCCAGCAACAGTCAAGTGTTCTGCCAACACATACAACAATGAAGCTACTTTTTCAGATGTTTTCTCTTTCATGGCAGTTAGCACCAAACAACTTTAATACAGACTTCAGACACACGTATATTTGCAAGCCATTCCCAACAAGAAACAACAAACACTCAGGCTTCAGACTTACTTTTCTTAAACAGAAGATGCCATGAGAAAACTTAAGAGATTCTCAAAAAATTAAAGATATCATCAAAACCAGCATTTCCTGGGCTCTCTGCTTTTTTACATCCCCCCCTTTTTAATAGTTTTTTTATAAAAACACAAAGAACAAAATGAAACAAAAGAAAGAAAGAAAGAAAGAAAGAAAGAAAGAAAGAAAGAAAGAAAGAAAGAAAGAAAGAAAGAGAGGTAGGTAGGTAGGTAGGTAGGTGGGGGAGAGAGAGAGAAAGAGAGAAAGAAAGAAGGAAGGAAAGAAAGAAAGAAAGAAAGGTGGGGGGAAGAGAGAGAGAGAAGGAAAGAAGGATGGATAGATAGATATATAGAGGAGAGAGAGAAAGGAAGAAAGGAAGGGGGGAGAGAGAGAAAGAAAGGTGGGGACAGAGAAAGGAAGGAAGGAAGGAAGGTAGGTAGGTGGGGGAGAGAGAGAGAGAGAGAAGGAAAAGAGATGGGGGAGGTACTTACCGGAGCAGGGAGAGTGACGCGATGTTGGCAAGCCAAATACAGAGAGACCAGGCCTTTCAGTGCAAAGAGCCCAGCCCTGGTACTTAATCTCTGGGCGGGGCTTTCTCCTGCTGGCTCTCTGCAGTTAAAGGGAAAGCACCAGGTGGGGCTTTTTCCTGCTGGCTCTCTGCAGGAACTTTCCCTTTAAGTGTAAACAGCTCAGGCTCAGTGGGGAGGAGGCAGGGCAGGCTCGGACACCAGCCAGAACGCCGTTCCGGTGCGTTCTGGTTGAAAAAGAGCCATGTGGGTAGATATCAGACTAGACGTGGTACTGGAGAGAGGTTTTTTTTGGGGGGGGGCAGCATGACAGTCCTATCTCAACAGATCTTGGAAGTTAATCAGGGTCGGTACTTGGAACAGAGACCACCAAGACAGACTCTGCTTCTCACTTGCCTTGAAAGACCCTTGCTGGGGTTGCCATAAGTTAGCTGAGTCTTGACAGCACTTCTCTCTCTCTCTCTCATACACACACACACAAACACACACACAGAGCAAAGTTCAATTTTTATTGTTTTCCAAAGTGCAATTTGCAGAAAAGAAATGTAGGTATCAGCTTGTGTATGCATTCTGGGCTTCTCCACTTTTGCCATCTGTGATGCAATGTATGTGAAAGAATATTTAATATGTCTTCCACAGTTCCAAAAAGTTAAGGAGAAAGCACTCAATATCTGTGGCAACACTGCTTGCTTTGGTGAAATTTCCCCCAAATCATACCAGTAGCTGTCAGATAACAGTATTTTTAAAGGTTTAATTATAGTTTTATCATGTACTATAAAAATTCCTTAGATTGGAGTCCTATGAACACTGATATGTCCCATCAAAGTTACTGGACCATATATGTCATGGACCAGCATATAGACCCAGAAAAGAAGGGAGCTGGGCACTTATCACTACAGAAGAAGGCAGTTGGGACACTTCCAGGAGCTCTTTTTGATGCGTATGAGGAGCCCCAATAGTCTGAGTGAGCCTACCCACCCTGGGAAACAGCCTTGGCTTCGTTCTCAGATTTAGACCATGAACCCTCCACTCTAAAGCCCACTGCTGAAGCAGAGGTCTCTCCCCAGCTAAACCCTCAAGTCTCTCCAAGGCCTGAACCACCTCAGCCCTGTCACAGTACTTGCCACTGTAACCAGGCATGTCACCTTTTAAGTACAGCAGTCTGTTTTGGATGGGGAACACCTATATCTCCACCTCTTTGCAGTAGTATTTAAGATCACATCCTTTGCTGATACACTTCTGGCTGCAGCTCCTGCCTTGACTCCTAAACCTCAGCTTTGAGCAGGACATTATACTGGGTACTAGGAATAAGGCCCCTTGTGGAAATAAATCCAACGGGCTCTAGAAAGAGGCTCTGTGAGAATGCCAAGAACTTGGGCACTCAGTGTCAATTTGCTGTGGCAACCTCAGCAGGGTATAAGGACACAGAGTCCACAATTTTCTCCAGGGGAACTGAGCAATGCCATCTGGAGAGCAGCTGTAATTCTGAGTGATCTCCAGCCTTCACCTGGAGATTGCCAACAGTGGTTCCCCAAAGGGAATGGCTGGTTTGGAGGGTAGAGTCTATGGCATTGTACCTGTCTGAGGCCCCACCCCTCCTCAAACCTCACCCTTGCCAGGCTCCATCCCTCAAATCTCCAGGAATTTCCCACCTGGAGTTGGCAACCCTATCTCCTTTCTAGGCAAGCATCAACCTACCTTTATTTTCCTCTCACTGTTCAGCTTTCCATCTCCCCCTCCATCTGCAGCCTCTACCATGCTCTGAAGCTCTGACTGCCACATCACATTGGCTGTCATGGGGGGTGTCATGCCTGCCCCTGACTTAGCCCCAGACCCAGTGCCTGACAGCCGAGGACAGGAGGACTTGGCTCAGTTAACTGAGGAAAACTTAAGTCCTGCAGAGGATCCACAGCCAAGTCCTCAGCAAGACCCACCTGAGGCTGATCAGGCAGTGCCTGGGCCGAGCAATTCACCACCGGACTCGCCTCCACCTGTCAGCAGGCTCTGTGAAAGGAGGCGTCAAGAGCTGAATAGGCAACGCAAGGAAGCACGCAGGCAAGGTCAATGATCATTAAGTCCTGAGTGCTAGCAGAAACCAGGACTTTGCACAGTGGTGCTAAGTGGCTAATGAGCCAGAACGCTATTTAATAAGGCTGCCGGCCACAAGCAATTCATGCTGGCAACATCATTGGCAGAACCGTCCATTCTGTGCGCACTTTGCCTCTGATCCTGTTTGATTCTCTGGCCTCCGATCCGGCTTGCTTCGTGGATATCCGACCTCTGCTTCCTGATCCTGGACTCCGGCTTGTGACCCTCGGCATTCCTTGACTCCGGCTTCAGATCTGCTTCTGACTGACTTTGGCTTGATTTACAGACTCTGACCTCTGGTACATGTTGACTATGCTTGTGTTTTGAGATTGGGACTTGCTGCAATGCTCTGCTGACTTTCTCCATCCTAGTCACACCCGGGATGTGCCTGGCGGCCTGTCTGTCCAGCCGGACTACTGGGCTCTGCCACGACTGATTGCCAGCACCCACCCACACCCACTCATGGCAGACAAAGCAGCAGGAGGGGGCTGACCAGCTTGCAGGGCTGTTAAACCAGGTGCAGCACTTAACTCAAGCTATGCTGACGCTGCAACAGCAAACAGCTGCCAATGCTGCTGCTCTCACAGCGGCTGCTGTGCCTCCCCCATGCTGTCCTCTGAACCCTCCTGACCGATTTAATGGAAATGTGAACGAGTTCCCTGCTTTTCTGGCTCAATGTGAACTCTATATGTAATTATGTAGCTGGGACTTTCCTACAGACAAAACCAAGGTCTGTTTTGTCTTAAGCCTCCTTAAAGGACAAGCTGCCAAATGGGCTACTCCCTTACTGGTGGGAGCTTCCCCTCTCTTAACAAATTATCCTAACGTCGAGGTTCCGGTTCTGGTCGTAGTGGCTGTAGGGCACGTGGAGGGTTAGCTCCGTGCCCCAAGACAGTATTCTTCTTTCAGTAGAGGGCCCCCCCAAAGAAGCTCCTGGAGGGAGTCTCTTTGCAGGGCTATTGGCTGGTGGTGAGAAGTGGGCGGCGGCTCACCCTGCCATTACAGACCTGGCTGACGCGCAGAGAGGGGACAAGAAGATTCTCGACAAGTGTTTGAATCCAAGCCGCGCCCCATGAACTGAAAGGGAACAAACCGGAGGTGAAGGGGAGAGCTAACAAGGTGTTTGTGGTGGAAAAAGAACGTCTGCAAAAGCTCCGTTTTCAGCAGTGGTATTGACTTACTTTTTTGTGGTGTTGGGAGGTGGCTGAGTGGGTGTGTTGGAGCGCAAGCCCAGTTGAGCCGCTGGCAGAGCAGTCAAGCGGCTGGAGAGGTCCTGACTCAACGGGAAAGACTGGAATTTGAACTCCTTGATTTTTGTAGCTGCTCCTTAACACACTCCTAAATATACCCGGAGTATGCTGCTTGAACTTGTGGTTATTTGAAGCATCTGAAGTATTTGAAGAAGAATTGGGAGAGCTGTGAAGACTGCTAGTGTGGGGGAAGGATTTGGATTTGGAGGAGACTCCATTGGATTGACTGGAGATTGACCACAGCGGAGGTTGATTGAGGAGGTCTGTTGGCTAGCAGTACAGCTTCCCTGTTACTCTGCTGTCAGGTGGAGACTTCAATGCTAATTTTCTCCTCTCCATAATTGTTCACCTACAGAGTTCTTTAGTGTCTACATTTGGCTATTATCACTCTACAGAACACTGTCTATGTACCACTATTTGAGAGGTTTGGAGGACTCCCTATATGACTCTATATTACATTATTGCAGTGACGCTGAATAGCAATGATAGAGAAAGCACAGAGGGAGCAGAGAGAAAGCGGTCCAAAATAAGCATAGTTGATTGCTATCACTCTCCCCCTTGTTTGTTATCTATTTAGTTGGTCTGGAAGTTTGACTTACCTGATTTTCTTCTCTGTTTGCATGTTTGTTCGTTGATTTCTTATGATGACAAAACGCTTTTCTATTAGGTGTTAGGTCCTCTAGAAGGGTAGGGGGAAGAAAAAAAAATAAAAATAAAAACTAGTTTAAGATAGGTATAGGCTTAGCTATAGGTATAGATATAGAAATTACAGAAAGAAGCTAGTTAAGAATTAGATTAAGATAGATAAGAACAGTAACTAACAGCAGTTAAGTTAGGTATAGACAGATAGATAGATAAGAACTAGATAAAGACAGCTAGATAGATAGATTAGGACAATAGTTAAAAGATAGCTATAGTTAGTTAGTTAGAGAGGATAGGATTAGCTGTGATAGTTACAGACATTTAGCTTTAAGCCAGAATTCTTAGATAACTATATATCTCTATAAGTCAGAGGTCTGTTAGAGATATTGTCAAAATGACTATCTTGATATGGCAACAGGAGGAAGGAAATGTCTCTCTCTGGTGCTCCTGGGTTAAGTCAAGCAAATATTAAGGAGATAAACTTACAAATAAGTGAAAATATCACTGAAACAATGAACCAAATGGTTCAAAGTACTCTGCCAAACTTAATTGCAAAGGCGATGGAGCCTATACAAGATAAACTTGACGCAATCACTCAACAGTTAACGGCACGAATGGCCGAATTTAAAACCCAGATTTTAGAGAATAAACAGAGTATATCTGATCTGCAAAAAGAAAAGATGGTGACAGATGAGAGATTTGAAGTGGCTGAGCAGCAACTCACAGACTTAAAAGAAAAACATGACACATTAGAAAACTCGTTAATGTCTCTTGAAATGGAAAAATCTGCACTTCTACTTAGGTTTCAGAACGTGCCGGAAAATAAGGCGGAGAATATTAAAGAAACTATGGTGGAAGCATTAAAAGAATGGTTAGAACTAGATACCTCCTATGACTTAGATAATGAAATAGAAATGGCTTATAGGAGGAACACTGCATTTGCAAAACGTAACAAAACCCCAAGAGAGGTACATGTGAGGTTCTATAAAAGAAATATAAGAGAAAGAATATTAGATAAGGCAAAATCAAATATGTTGAATATTCAGGGAAATGAAGTCCAAATTTTACGGGACATACCGTGGAGGGTAAGGAAGAAAAGAGAGGAATACCAAAACCTGGCTTCCGCTTTGAGAAAAAATGAGATAGCATACATATGGATAGTACCAGAAGGAATCTCTTTTTATTATAAAGGTACCAGATACAACATAACATCTATTTTTAAGCTGGAAGAGTTTCAAAAAAAAATGGAAAAGACATAGGATTATCAGGGGAAGAATATAGTGACTTGGAAACTGAATTACAGGGAGAAGGCAATGGGAAAGAAGTAGTAAAGACCGTAAAAAGCAAAAAATACAAAAAGCATGTCTCATTACAAGTAGTAACAAGACAACAATCGAGAAAAGAAAATGGAAAAAATAAAAATTATGAACAAGGGAGCGGTCAAGATCCTATCCATTAATGTAAATGGCTTAAATGTCCCGCAAAAAAGGAAAAAAACTTATTTACAGATTAAGAAGTTGAAGGCAGACATTGTCTGCCTTCAAGAAACTCACATTAAACAAAAAGATATACATCTCTTAGAATGTAAGAAATTAGGAGAAAAATTTGTCGCTGCAAAAAAGACCAAGAAGAACAAAGGAGTGGTGACATATGTCAAACAACATTTACACCCCAAACTTGTATATGAAGCAGGGGATGGGCGTATATTGATGGTCAAAGTATATAGACAATCAAGGTCATTGTTGGTGACCAATATATATGCGCCCAATCAAAATCAGGAAAGGTTTTATGAAGAACTCCAAACTCAGCGAAAATTTCATTTGATGACTTATGTATAGTGGGAGATTTTAATGTGGTGTCGGATATTGTGTTGGATAGGAAAACCACTAAACCTAGAACCACCAGAGGAAATGAGAAACCTAAAGCAATGTGTAATCTGGCAGAAGAATTTTCGGTGGTTGATAAAAAATGGCGTGTAAAAAATGGTGATAAAAAAGACTATACCTTTTTCTCAAATAGATATAAATCGTGGTCACACATAGACATGGTTTGAACATCTATAACTATGTTAAGGGATATTCAGGAGGTTGAAATTCTTCCAGCAACGTTTGCCGACCACAACCCATTGATGTTAACCCTTTTAGAGGCTCCAAAAAGATTTTGTTGGTCGATGCGTTTATGGGCTATGAATGACGATATATTTGTTGAAAACTGTAAGGAAGAAATTGTTGATTTCTTTATACGAAACGTTACACCCAAAGTAAATTTATATGTGGTCTGGGATGCATTCAAGGCATTTATTAGAGGAAAAATGATTAGCCAGGAAAGTTGGGCACGAAAACAGAAAAACAACAAATATTTAGAATTACTAAACCAAATTAAAAAAGAAGAAGGGAACTTAAAGAAAGACCCCGGTAAATTAAAATATAAAAATAAATTAATGAAGCTTCTGCATTCCCTGAATTGTATGCTAAATGAAGAATTGGCAAAAAAAATAATGTTTACCAAACAAGCCTTATTTGAAAATGCAAATAAGCCCTCGAGGTGGCTTGCGTATAAAATCAAAAAAGATAGGGCAGCTAGGCACATAAAGGAACTGAAAGATGAGAAAGGTAAAATACAAACGAAGATGCAAGACTTAAAGGGTATTATAGAAAATTTTTATAGGGATTTATATAAACAGGAAGGGAATTCCAAAGAGGCAATTCAAGACTACTTAAATAAATTTGTAAAAAATTTTTTAAGGAAAAACAGAAGGAAGTTTTAAACGCCCCAATTACAATGTTAGAAGTATTAGAAAGCATCAAGAAAACCAAAACATCAAAGGCCCCAGGCCCAGATGGGCTCCCCGCAGAATTCTATAGGAAATTTGAAGACCAAATTACGCCATATTTAAGCATGATAATACAAAGTATATATGAAGGAGGGGAAATCCCAAAATCCTGGAGAGAAGCGGTTATCACGTTAATTCCCAAACAAGGGACAAATCTTGCAGATGTTCAAAATTATAGACTGATATCCCTGTTAAACATGGACTACTGTGAGAGTTCTGCTCAAAGTAGTCAAGGATCAGATCTTGGTTGGTTAACCACAGTTCTTTATTTCCAATCTCTACATTAGTACAGCGTCTCGGATTATTGTCAGAGATGAGACAGATAATACAAGCGGGTCTATTATACCATTCCAAGGAGTTTGAATTACCCATAGGTAGCCAATCACCTTAAGGGAAAATTGGCGGGCAAAGAGGTGTTCTGGCCGTTTGGTTCTCACAGGAAAAGAGTGAGGTGTTAAGCTGTAAATTTCCTCTCCCAAACCAGACCCCTCAGATGTTACCAGTTCACATAACAATCAATGGCCTCAAGGTTTTTTGCATGTGATAAGAGATGAGAGGTATCCTCCCTTGAAGTCTCTGCTGGAGCAGCTGGAATGCGGAGGCAGGGATGTGAGGCCTCCTTGTTCACATAATTCACTGGTGTCACCCTCCCGGTCTGGACAAGCATCAGTATACAACAGTTACATAGGAAAAAGAAAGACAGACAGCTACTTTGAAAGTACAGGCATGAATAACATAATGTCTGAATTAGTAGATTCTGACACACTGGCCTCCTCATAATTAACTTCACCTAGCTTTATCAGGAAACATTTTGTGGAACATTTTAACTAGTCTAGGAGCATGAACATTCTCAGAGCGAATCCATTCATTGTGTTCTGGACCGAAATCAAGCCATCTAACTAAATAATATAATCGGCCCCTACGCATTTTTGAGTCTAGAATTTCAGTTATCTCGAAATGAGGGGCCCCCTCCTTCATCAGTGGAGGAGGAGCTGGAGGAACTGGATGCCATGCATTCGGCCCAGGATCTTTCTTCAGCAGGCTGAAATGAAAAACAGGGTGCACAGAACTCAGTGATTTAGGCAATTCCAGTTCAAAAGACACATCCGATATTTTACGCAACACTTTGTAAGGCCCTACATATTTCCACCCCAGCTTTCTACTGGGTTGCAAGCCATGTATATTTTTTGTGGAGAGATTGACAGAGTCCCCCGGCTGGAGATCCCAGCCTGCAGCTCGGCCCCGATCTGCGTATTTTTTGTAATCCTCTTTTGCCTGGTCCAGTGCTTTGGCGATCAATGGCCAGGAATCCTGCAAGGTTGTCCACCAACTCTTAAAGTCCGAGGGGGGGGGCATTGGGCTCATTCTCAATGGTAGGCAGCGGTTTTCCTTCGAACCCCCCCACTGCCATAAAAGGTGAGACACCCGTGGAAGAATGCACAGCATTGTTGTAACTATATTCCGCAAATGGCAATAACTCCACCCAATTGTCTTGATGGTAGTTGGTGTAGCATCTTAAAAACTGCTCCAAGATTTGATTAGTTCGTTCGGACTGCCCATCGGTTTCTGGGTGGTAACCCGAACTCAGTGCTGGTTCTATGTCCATCATTTTCAGGAGCTCCCGCCAGAAGTTGGCAACGAACTGACTGCCCCTGTCGGATACCACCCTCTTAGGGAACGCGTGTAATTTTATCACGTGGTTGAAGAAAGCTTTGGCCATTCCCTTGGCAGTGGGCAATTGCTTGAATGGGGTGAAATGAGCTTGTTTGGAAAACGTGTCTACCACCACCCAAATAACCGTCTTCCCTCTTGAGGGTGGTAGATTTGTGATAAAATCCATAGCTATCGCCTCCCAAGGGCGAGAAGGGGTGGGTAGAGGGTGTAACAGTCCCGGAACCTTTCCCCCCCGCTTTTTGCACATTAAGCAAGTCTGGCAAGCCGAGACGAAATCAGAAACGTCCCGGCGCATGCGTGGCCACCAAAACTGGCGTTGGATCAAGTTAAGCGTCTTTAGAAATCCAAAATGCCCTGCTAGTTTGGAAGAGTGGCATGCCAGTAGCACATCTTTACGTTTGCTTTGTGGCACCACCAGTTTGTCTCCATGGAACCAGCACTGGTTCTCCTTTTTTGAGCATTCGTCTAAGGCCTCCAATTCTTCGATTTCCTCGGGAGCATAGTCTCCCCCCCAATTACATGCCCCAATGTCCAACTGGGTTTTCTTGAGTTGGCTCCTAGTGACTACTGCCCCTCCGAGTTGCTGGGGGGAGAACATGGAGTCAAACACATCCTCCTTTACACTCTCGTGTTGAGGCAGTCTGGAGAGTGCGTCTGCTAAGGAGTTGGCCTTCCCAGGGAAATGTTTCAGCACAAAGTTAAATTTGGAGAAGAAGTCTGCCCACCGCAGCTGCTTTGCATTGAGAGATCTCTGCGTGCGCAGCGCTTCGAGGTTTTTATGATCAGTCCAGATCTCAAACGGGGTTTGCGCTCCCTCCAGCCAATGCCGCCACGTAGTGAGCGCCAACCGAATAGCCGCGGCTTCTTTATCCCACACTGACCAATTTCTCTCTGTGTCATTAAATTTCTTTGAGATGTAAGCGAGGGGGTGTAACTTCTCATCTGACCCGCGTTGTAGTATGGCCCCCCCATGGCTACATCGGAAGCATCCACATGGATTATAAACTCTTTGGTTTCGTCTGGATGGGCTAAGATGGGCTCCGAAGTGAAAAGGGTTTTTAAGGTTTCGAACGCCCTTTGGCACTCCCCACTCCAGGCAATTCTTTCCCCCGGCTTCCCGGCCTCCGTCCCCCTCCCTTTGGTTTTCAGCAAATCCATTAGTGGGAGGGTGACTGTTGCAAAGTCTTTTATGAAGGTGCGGTAGAAGTTACAAAATCCTAACAGGCTCTGTAATTGTTTCCTTGTTCGCGGAGCCTCCCACTGCACCACCGCCTCTACTTTTGCAGGGTCCATTTCCAACCCTCTCTGGGAAATGCGATATCCCAAGAAGTCTACCGACTCGCGATGGAACTCACACTTAGACAACTTAACATACAGCTGGTTTTTCAACAAGGTGGAAAGGACTTCCCGGACTAATTTCACGTGCTCTCTCTTATCAGTAGAATAGATCAAGATATCATCTATGTAACATAACACCCCCTTAAACAGGTGCTTGTGTAAGACTTCATTTATCAAACTCATAAAGACCCCGGGCGCGCCACTTAAGCCGAACGGCATCACCAGGTATTCAAACTGTCCCAGGGGGGTATTGAATGCAGTCTTGGGTTCATCCCCCTCCCTTATGCGCACCCTGAAGTAAGCATCCCGCAGATCTAGTTTGGTGAACATTTTTCCCTTTGCCGCTTTGGTCAATAAGTCTTTTATTAAGGGGAGGGGGTAGGCGTTAGTAGTAGAGACAGCGTTCAGCCCCCTATAGTCTGTGCACAGGCGCAGCCCCCCGTCTTTCTTTTTCCAGAATAAAACAGGGGCGGCAAATGGGGACTTTGCTGGCCGGATGAAACCGCGCGCCAAGTTTTTGTCCAGAAACTTTCGCAGTTCCTCCCGCTCTAAGGGACTCATGGAATAAAGCTTCCCCTTAGGGAGTTTCTCGCCCGGGAGTAGTTCGATGGCACAATCCGACAGCCGGTGGGGGGGTAACTCGTCCGCCTCGGTCTCGCTGAATACCTCCATTAAGTCTCTATACTCCTTGGGCACCAGGCTGGGGGCGAGGGCGAGTGCGGCGGGTTGGGTAGGAGGAGTTGGCGGTCCTGGGCCCCACTGCAAGTCCCATTTGTGCGTTAGGCACCGGTCATCTACCCAGGAGATCTTCCCTTCACTCCACTTGATGTAGGGGTCGTGCGAACTGAGCCAGGGGCTTCCCAACACCATGGGAAACTGGGCGTTTGGGGTGATGCCGAAGGCTCGCTTCTCCCAATGGTCCCCTGTTCCCAGAATCAGGCCCTCAGTTTCGGCTATGCACTCCTCCTTCATTTCTGACCCATCCATCTGGGTGAATTTTAGGGGCTCTGCCAGTGGGGTAACTTTTGGTCCCAACCCTTCCACCACCAAAAGGCTAATTAAGTCCCGAGCGCACCCAGAGTCAATTAAAGCGCGGACTTTCATGTGCGTGCCTGATCCCGGGGTTATTACTGTCACTACCATATATAACAGGGGCCCAGGGATGCTCACCGGAGATGGCGCTTCTTGGCGGGGGACCTGCAGCTCTGCGCCGCTCACTGCAGGCCGTTGGAGTTTCCCGACATCTGCATTTCCATCAGCTCCAGCTCCCCTTGTTCACTCGCGGCTCCTTCCAGTTGCAACGCCCGGGGTTTGAGCGGGGTTTTCCCTCTGCTAGGGGTGCTCCCCGCCACCGGCGTCGAAGTCTTCGGCCCCTTTCCTCCCCCTCTCGGACATGCTGAGGCAAAGTGGCCACTTTCCCCGCATTTCATGCACAGCCCTTGTCGAAACCTGGCATCTCGGATGTCTTGCACGCTGGGCCTCGGCTTTGCTCTTGGCGCTGCTTTGCTGGCCGCAGTAGCCGATGTTCCCATCTTAATTAGGGTGAACCTTTCCTCCACGTCGGTTGCTGCCCTCATCCATGTAGCCAACGTTCCCGGGCGGCCCCCTAGCAGCACAGTCTCATAAATTTCCGGGTTAAGACCCTCCCGGTACTTTTCCATGAAGAGTTCTTCGGGCCAACCGTGGATTTTGGCCGCGATGCGCCGGAACTTATCGGTGTAGTCCCTCACTGTGGATCTCCCCTGGAACAACTTCCGTAGTTGGTTCCGGGCCTTTTCCTCTCCCAGGGGGTCCTCATATTGATGCCGAAGGGCCCACATGAAGTTGTTCAGCGAACGTAGCTCAGGTCCGGGGGCATCGTGCAGGCTCACATACCAATCGCTGGCGGTGTCTTTCAGCTTGGACCCGATGTAGCCAATCCGCTCCCTCTCTGTAGGATAGAGATGACCCCAACTGTCCAGGAACCGCTCGATCTCCAACAGGCAGAAACGCAGCTTCTCGGGGTCCCCATCGAAAGTAGTCGTCAGAGGGTCGGAAGGGGCTGGGCGAGCGGTTGGACCGGCCGGCACCGGGCCCGGTGCTGGGGCAGGACCTGGCACCTGTGGAGGGACGACCGGCGGGGCCGGCTGCACCGGCTGCCTCGGCTGCGCGGGCGCCTGGGGCTGAATCGGGGCTCCTCCGGGAGCCGGCGGCGGCTGCTGAACTCCCGTCACCGGGCCTGGGAGGGCTTCTTGCATGACCCTCATAGCGTCTCGGAATTGGTACTGGAGATCGAGGGCCAGTTCTCGCAGCTCGGCGGTGAGTTGGAGCCATAAATCTCCCATCATCTGGTCTAGATGTGGCATCTGATCTCCCCGGTACGGATCGGGCCCATACGGGACGGTTCTCTCTCCTTCTATGGGCGGGCGACGCGGTTCTCCTCCGTAGATCGGCTCGCAGTCGTCCCCGAGGTAGCTTGGCCTCCCTCGATCGAGCGGATCGCCAGGGAACGAAACCCGTGCCCCTTTCTGGTCGTGCACCCAAGAATCCACGGTCCCACGACCGAACTGGCTCCAAGCGTACTTGGGGGTCCCACTCTGACGAGGAGGTAGGCGCGGGATGTAGTGAGCCCCCTGAATCGTAGTCACCGGCACTTTGGGGGCCCCTCCGCTGCCTCCACCACCATTCCCCTGGTCCGTCGGGGTGGCGGGGACATCGTCGGGTGTAGGGATAGGGACCGTGTCGTCGTCTGACATGGTCAGGAACGGCTAAGTCCCAGTCACAGATCTCTGACAATCTGTGAGAGTTCTGCTCAAAGTAGTCAAGGATCAGATCTTGGTTGGTTAACCACAGTTCTTTATTTCCAATCTCTACATTAGTACAGCGTCTCGGATTATTGTCAGAGATGAGACAGATAATACAAGTGGGTCTATTATACCATTCCAAGGAGTTTGAATTACCCATAGGTAGCCAATCACCTTAAGGGAAAATTGGCGGGCAAAGAGGTGTTCTGGCCGTTTGGTTCTCACAGGAAAAGAGTGAGGTGTTAAGCTGTAAATTTCCTCTCCCAAACCAGACCCCTCAGATGTTACCAGTTCACATAACAATCAATGGCCTCAAGGTTTTTTGCATGTGATAAGAGATGAGAGGTATCCTCCCTTGAAGTCTCTGCTGGAGCAGCTGGAATGCGGAGGCAGGGATGTGAGGCCTCCTTGTTCACATAATTCACTGGTGTCACCCTCCCGGTCTGGACAAGCATCAGTATACAACAGTTACATAGGAAAAAGAAAGACAGACAGCTACTTTGAAAGTACAGGCATGAATAACATAATGTCTGAATTAGTAGATTCTGACAACTACAAGATCTATGCTATAATATTAGTGAATAGATTTAAAAATGTCAACTCAGATAATCCAGAACGATCAAGCAGGTTTTTTACCCTATAGACAGTCAAGGCACAATATAAGGGTTATTTTGAACGTGCTAGAGTATTATAAGTGCCATCATGATAAGCAACTGGCATTGTGCTTTTTAGATGCTGAAAAGGCATTCGACAAACTAAATTGGGAATTCATGCTAGGACAACTCAATCACTGGGATTGCAGAGAAAGATTTTATCAGATGATACGAAAGATCTATCAGCACCAGGAAGCCACAGTATCATTTAATGGAGACTCTACTATGAAAATTCCTGTACAAAAAGGGGTCAGACAGGGCTGTCCGCTTTACCCATTATTATTTATTTTTATATTAGAGACCCTATGTGATGTAGTAAGAGAGGAGAACTCTATAAAAGGACTAAACGTTAAAAGAGAAAGCTTTAAATTATTAGTTTTCACAGATGATATGGTATTCATATTGGAAGACCCCCTAACCTCAATAGAACCACTATTAGAAACTTTAAGCGACTTTGGTCAAGTGGCAGGCTTTAGGGTGAATGATAAGAAAACTAAAATTATAACAAAAAATTGCCCTAAGGAAACAGTAGTCCAACTCCAAGAAAAGACAAATTTTGAAGTAACTAGAAAGGTTAAATACCTGGGGATCTACTTATCGAACAGATGCAGCTCGCTTTACCAAGATAACTACTTAAAAATACTAGCCGAGATTAAAAAAGATTTGGAACTGTGGGCAAGATTGCAAATTTCTTTTATTGGACGTATTGCATTAATTAAGATGAATATCTTGCCCCATCTTAATTTTATTTTTCAAAATCTACCAATTTTAAAACACCAAACCTTCTTTAAAGAACTAGGAAAAATTATAACTGGATATATATGGCAAAGAAAAAAAGCAAGGATTAAGCTGAAATACCTACAAGATAAACAGGAAAGAGGAGGTTTTGGTCTACCGGACTGGTATATGTACTACTTAGCTTCTGGGATGACATGGATAAAGGAGTGGGCAAGATTAGAAAATTTGAGATTATTAAAATTAGAAGGGCATGACCTACAACTAAGATGGCATTCAACTTTGTGGTATAATCCAAAAAATAAAATTTTTAGACAACATGCGATTAGAGGCCCTCTTCTAAAAATTTGGGAGGAAATTAGATATAAATTTTACCAAAAAATCCCAAATTGGGTAGCCCCACTTGAGGCCTTTATTACACCTACTCTTATAACAAGGGAAAAGATGAACCCTTATGAAATATTATTAGATAGAAAACAAGAATTAAAAACTGATGAAACTCTTAAAGATTTAGGTATAGAATTAACGTGGTGGGAAACAAATCAATTAAAATCAAGATATAATATGGATCGAAAGATAGGTTTTTATAAAACTCCCACTGATTTGGACAAAATATGGCTACAGGCAGAACCCAAGGCAATAAAGAAAAATTATGATTTTTTTAATTAACAATAAAATGGCAGACGAATGGGTCAAACCAAGTATGGTGAAATGGGCACAGTATATAGGTTACAGCATTGACTTCGATGTATGGTTAGAAATTTGGAGGAGAAACATCAAAATTACTAGAGCTGCATCATTCAAAGAAAACCTGTACAAGATGTTTTATATGTGGCACCACCCACCAGAAAGGTTGGCTAGGTTTTCTGGGTCATTGTCAAAAACGTGTTGGAAATGTAAAAATAATATAGTACATATTACCATATGTGGTGGATCTGTAAGAAAGCTACTCGGTATTGGTTACTTATTCAGAAAACTCTCCAGGAAATAACTCAAATAACTATACCGTGGAAACCAGAACTTTTCTTACTAAATATAATATCTTTGGACTGTGAAAAAAATGTAAAAAAATTGATAATTCACGGATCTACCACCGCAAGAATTTTCTATGCAAGATATTGGAAGATGGAAAAAACACCGAAGCTGGAAGAATTTATAAATAAGCTATTTGAGACCGCAGAGATGGATAATTTGACGTCAAAATTAAATAATAAAAGAAATCAAGAATATACATCCCAATGGGACAAATTTTATGATTGGTACGAAAAATATATTTGTAAATAACAAATGTTAACTTGTGAGAAGGAAAAATATGCAATACCGTTTTGTTTCCTTTGTAATGGTGTAAATTGTTAATGTATTATTTGAGATGTTTCCAAAAAATAAAAACAAATAGAGAAAACAAACAAACAAATTATCCTAACTTCAAAGCCCACTTCACTGCCGCTTATGCCAAACCCGTCAAAACAGAGACTGCTAATTGTAAAATCCGGGCTCTCAGTCAGCGCAAAACATCGGTTTCTCAGTACACCACAGAATTCCAGCTGATAGCCCAAGACTTGGCATGGAATGAGGCAGCCCTCATGGATCAATATACTGAAGGGCTGTCTGATGAAATCCTGGACGAGCTAGCGCGCAGTGACTGCCCAGAGACACTTCAGAAGCTCATCCACTTGTGCCTCCGCATAGACAGCCGACTGCAAAGTCGCCACCAGGACAAAAAACGGACTACCACCCCCTCTGGGACTCCCCAAGCTTTTCAACAGTCCACGTCTCCAGGCCCTCCCACGCCTCCTCAGGACACAGAACCTATGCAACTAGGCGGTGTGCGCCCACACCTCACCCTTGAGGAAAAGACAAGACGGCGCACCCAGAATTTGTGTCTCTACTGTGGGGAGGCGGGGCACTTCTCTTTCGGGTGCCCCGCTAAACAGAGATGCCCATCTGCTCTGGCTTCAACAGTAAAAGAGCAGCCCCAAACCTGACCGGACCCCCCAGTTGGGGGCATATCCTGGGGTCTTCCAGTTCTTCATATCCTCCTCAAGCCCCCTTCCTGTTGCCGGTGCGTTTACAGCTCCCGGATGGCAGATGGCTATTTATTCATGCCATGCTAGACTCGGGAGCTGCCTGCTGCTTCATGGACGTTCTCTTTGCCAAAGAACATGACGTCCCCGTCCAAGAAAAGAAAACCCCGGCTCTAGTGGAAGCCATTGATGGACGCTTACTCCGCTCAGGACCCGTGGTTCGTGAAACTCTACCACTCACCTTATGGGTCCACCAACATCAAGAACAGCTAACTTTTGATCTGGTGAGGATGCCTCGATTCCCCGTCATCCTTGGTCTGTCCTGGCTACGAACCCACAACCCACATATCGACTGGGTTCACCAGGACCTTCAATTCGCAATGGTCTCCTCTCCAAAGGCGCCCTTGAACAGTACCACCGAGCCCCCGTCTCCCGTCCTTCCGCCGGACCCACTGCCCTTGGCCTTGCTGCTAGGAGCGGCTACCTTACTGCCTGCTCCCTATCAATCCTTTGCGGATGTGTTTGATGAAAAAGAGGCAGATCAGCTACCCCCTCATCGGACATATGACTGTGCCATCAACCTGATACCGGGCGCTCCCTTGCCTACAGGCCACCTGTATCCCATGGCAGAAACTGAACTGGTTGCATTACAGGACTACCTGGATAAAAACTTGGCCCGAGGATTCATTCGGCCTTCCACCTCTCGTCTTCTCCGATTCTGTTCGTCAAAAAAAAAAAGACGGGGGACCTTCGACTCTGCAATGATTACCGGGCATTGAACAAAATCACTCTCCGCAATCGCTACCCCCTGCCATTAATCCCTGAACTCCTGGACCATCTGCAAGGGGCGCAGATTTTCACCAAGCAAGACCTCCGGGGGGCGTATAACCTGGTTCATATTAAACCCGGTGATGAATGGAAAACAGCCTTCGGTACCCGATACGGCCAGTACGAACATCTGGTCATGCCCTTTGGGTTAACTAATGCCCCAGCAGTTTTTCAGCGTTTTATGAATGACGTCTTCTGTGACCTCCTAGACCGGTTCGTGATTATTTACCTTGATGACATTCTGGTCTACTCCACCTCCTTGCCGCAACACATCGAGCATGTGCAACAAGTACTCCAACGTCTCCGCACCCATAAACTTTATGCCAAGTTGGAGAAGTGTGAATTCCACCGGAAATCAGTCGACTTCCTAGGCCATATCATCGCACCCCAAGGAACCCGGATGGACCCCAAAAAAGTCGAAGCCATTCTCCAATGGCAAGCTCTGCAGAAACGTAAGAAGGTCCAATGTCTCCTTGGCTTCGCCAATTACTACCACCAGTTCATATCAGCCTATGCTGATCTGACAAAACCCCTGACCCGTCTTCTCCGGCCTAAGGAACCCTTTCAGTGAACCCCTGAGGCTGAACAGGCCTTCGCCACGCTGAAACAGCGCTTTGCTTCCGGCCTGCTCCTTCGTCACCCCGATCCTCGACTCCCCTTCACTGTGGAGTCCGATGCCTCCAGTGTCGCCATAGGGGCTGTGCTCTCCCAGCAAGACGACCCCACCCAACCGCTCCAACCCTGCGCATACTACTCCAGGTAACTCTCCCCAGGGGAACAGAACTACACTATCTGGGAGAGGGAGTTGCTGGCCATTAAAACCGCCTTTGCAGTATGGCGCCATCACCTCAAAGGAGCCTGCCACCCAGTCCAAGTGCTCACTGATCACCGGAACCTGGAGCACCTCCAGACAACCCGCTGGTGTCAGATCCGCTGGTCCCTTTTCTTTTCCTGCTTTAATTTCAAGATTTTGTACATCCCGCACTCTCAGAACCAAAAAGCCGATGCCTTGTCCCGCAAACCCGAATACGCACTAGCCAAAGAGGCTCTGGAAGCCCCCATTCTGCAGCCAACAGTCTTTGCCACCACCACCACCACCCCGTCCCTTTCCGAGGACATCAGGGCCAGTCAGGCTACAGACCCCTGGGCCCAACAGCGCCTTCAGGAACTGCAGGACGGTGCCCCGGAAACCTGGCCACTCGGGATGGGTTCGTCTTCCATCGGGACCAACTCTACGTTCCTCCAGGGCCGCTCCGAACCCAAATCCTGCGCCTCACCCATGATGCCCTTCCCGCTGGGCATTTTGGATGGCATGAAACCGCCCACCTTCTGACCCGAGACTTTTGGTGGCCATGGGTTTGGGAGGACATTGTTCAATACATCAGCATGTGCAATGTCTGCTGCCATGCCAAAGATGTGCCTGCCAAGCCGTCAGGCCTCCTGTGTCCCCTACCTGTGCCATCTGGCCCTTGGGATATAATCTCCATGGACTTTATTGTCGACCTTCCCTGATCCCAAGGGCACACCTGTATCTTCGTGGTCATAGACCTGTTCACCAAGATGGCCCAGTTCATTCCATGCAGCAAGATCCTGACTGGACCTGAAACTGCCCAGTTGTATCTGCACCAGGTCTTCCGGTTGCACGGCATTCCGACGCGCATCATTTCAGACCGGGGCCCACAGTTCTCTTCTCGATTCTGGCAGGCTCTGCATCGTGGTTTGGAGACTGAAAGCCACATGTCCTCAGCATACCACCTGCAAACCGACGGCCAGACCGAGAGAACTAATGCCTCTCTGGAGCAATACCTGCACTGTTATACCACTTACCAGCAGGACAATTGGTACTCCGTTACCCCTGGCTGAGTTTGCCTACAACAACGCGGTACATACCTCCACCCAAACCATGCCGTTTTCGGCCAACTACTAGGGGTGTGCATTTCGGCTTCATGAAAAGCTGGAAAACCCCGTTTCGGGTTTTTCTATGTTTCCCGGATAAGAGGAATGCTGCAGCGTGCTTCCCTGGTATCCCGGTAAAAAACAAGCCGAGAAATCTGGCTTTTACCAGGTTTTTGGCATTTCAGGGTTAAAAGAATTATCATAGGGGGGCTTAACTGCTGGGAAGCCCAGAAGCTTAGTAACTTAGTTTAGTTACACTTTCGTTTCCCGGGGTGGGGGTTCTGTAGCCTCTTTCCCGCCTTTTGCTAATGATCCCAGGGAGGGAGGGAAGGCTAATGATCCCAGGGAGGGAGGGGGAGTAGGGACTGTGGATAGCCAATCAGTGCAATGCATTTCCAGTTGCAAACTTTGCAAACATCTATGGAACTCCCAGGGACTGGCACTGGCAGCCAATAGGATTTTGGTATTCGCTCTCTGGCCATTCACAGAAGGTTTTCTGTTAGGAAACCTCTGTGTATGCCCAGAGATCATAAAGGCAGACCTGTCCTGCACCCTCCCTTGTTCCTGGATGGTTGGTACTGCTGTACTGGTCAGAGTTGAGAGAGCTTGGCTTGGAGAGTGTGGCTGGCTGCTGCTGCCCCTGCTCTCTGAGCCTCTGGCCTCTCGTCCCAGCCTGGTTACCTGCTTGCCTGCCTGCCTGCCTGGAGTGAGCTCAGAGTCACTGCTGCCTGGAGTCTGCTGCAGGGTTTAACTTTTAGGGCATTTTTTATATTCTGGGTTGGGGACTTGGGGGCTGAGGGTAGTGGGGTGGTTGTGGGGGGGGGCTAAGTGGGCTGCGCATTCTTGTCACAGTCACAGCAAGGCACTGCTAGTGCCTTTTAATTTAATTTAATTTTAATATTCATAAGTTTGAACTTGGGTCACTGTGCTGTAAGGGCTACAAGCATTCTCCATTGCTGGGAGAAGCTCCAGTCCACTCCAGGAGGCTGGCACCCACCATAGTTCACCAAGACGGAGACAAAGACTCCTTTTGCAATAAGGTTTCTTTCTGTCACATTGCGCTCGTCAACTCCTGCCCCCTCCAACATACCTGAAAGGATTATGCTAAACGAAGTTACCTAGCAACTAGGGCCATTAAAGAGACAAAAGGATGGCCTGCCCTGGCCCCAGTGAGTCACCGAACATTGCCCAGGTGTCAAATTCCTGTCTAGCTAATTGCTAATCCTAAATTAAAGCAATTCGGCTAACAGTGTGTGAGACCGGGGTTGGACTAGATGACCTTGAGTGGAGGGGGAGGTGTCTGAGACTTTGCCATGCTGTGTGTTGGGTTGGACTGGATGACCTCAAGGGTCCCCTCCCAAAGTCCATGATGAGTGTAGTCATGCAGAGTCTGGTTGGGCCACCTGAGACACAAATGGATGTATGTCGAGGCCTGGGTTTGACTAGATGACCTTCAGGGTCCCTGGGATCTTTGTGCATTTGTTTAAGTGGCCTGCAACAGCAATTCAGTTTGGACAAATCATTGTTCAGGACAGGGACTAGGGTCAGCTGGGTGTGTGTGTGGAGGGGGAGGTGTTTGACAGTTTGCAGCACTGTGTCTGGGGTTGGACTGGATGACCTGGAGGGTCCTCTCCCAAGGTCAACCAACCAAGTGCAAAGTAGTCAGTGGCCACAGAGTCTTGTGGCACATCTTTTCAGGTAAGCTGACATCATGAGACAAGGCAGAGAGGCTGCTTCCTTGGCCGGATGTGTGACTGGCCACCCTCTGTGTTAAGTAAACTAGAGAGCCAGTCGCAGCATCCAACTAACTGGGCTGTGCCGCGTTCACTTCATGGCAAGTCACACACTTTGAGCAAACCATTGTATGTTGAGGTAAGCTGACAGACAGAGGCACTTCCTTGGCCGGAGGAAGGAAGACCCAGTTCTGATCTAAGAAGAAACAGATCTTCATTCCTTCGACTAAGTGGGCTGCGTTCACTTCACAGCGAGTCAGTTTGAGCAAATCATTGCTCAGGACAGGGCCCAGGGTACACTGGGAGTGTGTGTGGAGGGGGAGGTGTTTGAGAGTTTGCAGCACTGTGTCTGGGGTTGGACTGGATGACCTTGAGGGTCCCCTGCCCTCCCTTTCCAAAGTCCCCTGATGAGTCTAGCTGCAGTCGCAGAGTCTGCTTGGGCCACCTGAGACACGAGCAGATGTATGTCGAGGTAAGGTGACACATGCCTGGAGAGACAGACAGGGGCTTCCTTGGCCGGAGGCATGAAGAGTCTCCTTCTGTGATCTAGCCAGAAAAAGGCTCTTTGTGGCTCTGACTACATGGGCTGCATTCGCTTCACTGTGAGTCACACAGTTTGGGCAAATCATTGTTCAGAACAGGGGTCCGCGGGGGGGGGGGTTGTGTGTGGAGGCGGGGGAGGCATTGGGGAATTCCCCTACATTGTGCAGGCCGGGGTTGGACTAGATGACCTTTGATGGTCCCCTCCCCAGAGTCCATGATGGGTCTAGCCACAGACAGAGTCTGCTTGGGCCACATGAGACCCGAATGGAGGTATGTCAAGGTAAGCTGACACGTGCCTGGAGAGACAGAGGGGCTTCCTTGGACGGAGGAAGGGAGACCCACCTTCTGATCTAACAAGAAATGGCACTTTGTTCCTCCGACTAAGTGGGCTGTGTTCACTTCACAGCGAGTCAGTTTGAGCAACCTATTGTTCAGGACAGGGCCCAGGCCAGGGGTCCACTGGGGGCATGTGTGGAGGGGGAGGTGCTTGAGATTTTCCTGCACCATGTGGGGTTGGACTAGATGACCTTGAGGGTCCCCTCTCGAGTTCTACTAAGTTCCCACCAAGTTCCTTCCAACTGTAGCCATGGAGTCTTGGGCCACATCTTTTCTGGTAAGCTGACATCATAAGATGAGGCAGAGAGGTTACTTCCTTGGCCGGATGCATGAGTGGCCACCTTCTGTGTTAACTAGAAATCCACTCCAAGCATCCGACTAAGTTCACTTCACAGCAAGTCACACACTTTGGGCAAATGGAGGGGGAGGTATTAGTGAATTCCCTTGTGCAGACCGGGGTTGGACTAGATGACCCTTGAGGGTCCCCTCCCCAGAGTCCATGATGAGTCTAGCCGTGCACTGCAGACAGAGTCTGCTTGGGCCACCTGAGACACACGAGCAGATGTATGTCAAGGTAAGCTGACACATGCCTGGAGAGACAGAAGCACTTCCTTGGCCAGAGGAAGGAAGACCCAGTTCAGATCTAACAAGAACATGGTTCTTCGTTTCTCCAGCTAAGTGGGCTGTGTTCACTTCACAGTGAGTCAGTTTGAGCAAATCATTGTTCAGGACAGGGCCCAGGGTCTGCTGGGGGTGCGAGTGGAGGGGGAGGTGTCTGAGACTTTGCCACGCTGTATGTCGGGTTGGATTGGATGACCTCGAACTTGGGTCGCTGTGCTGTAAGGGCTACAGGCATTCTCCATTGCTGGGAGAAGCTCCAGTCCACTCCAGGAGGCTGGCACCCACCATAGTTCACCAAGACGGAGACAAAGACTCCTTTTGCAATAAGGTTTCTTTCTGTCACATTGCGCTGGTCAACTCCTGCCCCCTCCAACATACCTGAAAGGATTATGCTAAACAAAGTTACCTAGCAGCTAATCTTCCTCCCATCAAGTGGCCAGCTAGGGCCATAAAGAGACAAAAGGATGGCCTGCCCTGGCCCCAGTGAGTCATCGAACACTGCCCAGGTGTCAAATTCCTGTCTACCTAATTGCTAATCCTAAATTAAAGCAATTCGGCTAACAGTGTGTGTGGAGGGGGAAGCCCGTAGAATCGGACCCCCTGGTCCAATCTTTTCAAAACTTTGGGGGTCTTTTGGGGAGAGGCTTCAGCAGCTAGAGTCCAAATTTGGAGCCTCTACCTCAAACCCCCTCCCCCCCAGCCCCCTGGAAACTTTTCAGACTTTTTTGCCATTGATTACAATGGCCCCATAGGGTATAATGGTCCTGAAAAATTCGGGAATACCGAAAATTTTCGGTTTTCTACCCTATAATAGATATTTGGGTTTTATCCGGGAATACCGAAAAATTCAGGTAAAATATATCCGAATCCGAAAAATACCGATTTTTTTTTTTGCACACCCCTACCAACTACAGCTACCACCCTCGCTTCTTCGCACCTATCGGCCCCTCATCGGCTGTACCTGCTGCGGATGATAGGCTCCAAGAACTCCATGCCATCCATGCCTTGCTCCAGGATCAGCTACAATGAGCCAAGGAGGCCTACAAACTGGCAGCCAATAGACTCCACCAGGAGGGCCCGCCTCTTAAAATTGGCGACTTCGTGTGGCTGTCCACCCGATACCTCTGGTCCCCTGGGCGCTCGCACAAATTAGAGGCCCGCTTCATCGGCCCCTACAAGATTGTCACCCAGGTCAACCCTGTTGCCTTTCGCCTGCTCCTGCCCGACCATCTCCGGATCCACCCCATGTTCCATCGCTCTCTCCTCCAGTTGGCAGCCACTCCAGACCCCAACCATGATGCACCCCCGGCGCCACCACTCCTGGTCTTGGTCGACGATGAAGAGGAGTACGAGGTCCAGCACGTACTCGATTCCTGGGTGCACAGAGGCACCCTACAATACTTCAGACTGGGAGGGCTATGGACCCAATGACCGCTCCTGGGAACCCGCCTTACACTTGCACGCTCCAGACCTGGTCCATCACTTTCATGGTGCCTACCCTGACAAACCAGGCCCTTCGGATGAGGGGGGGTCTGAGGGGGGGATGCTGTCATGCCTGCCCCTGACTTAGCCCCAGACCCAGTGCCTGACAGCTGAGGACAGGAGGACTTGGCTCAGTTAACTGAGGAAAACTTAAGTCCTGCAGAGAATCCACAGCCAAGTCCTCAGCAAGACCCACCTGAGGCTGATCAGGCAGTGCCTGGGCCGAGCAATTCACCACCGGACTCGCCTCCACCTTTCAGCAGACTCCATGAAAGAAGGCGTCAAGAGCTGAATAGGCAACGCAAGGAAGCACGCAGGCAAGGTAGACAATCATTAAGTCCTGAGTACTAGCAGAAACCAGGACTTTGCACAGCGGTGCTAAGTGGCTAATGAGCCGGAACGCTATTTAACAAGGCTGCCGACCACAAGCAATTCATGCTGGCAACATCGTTGGCAGAACCGTCCGTTCCGTGTGCACCTTGCCTCTGATCCTGTTTGATTCTCTGGCCTCCGACCCGGCTTGCTTTGTGGACTTCCGACCTCTGCTTCTTGATCCTGGACTCCGGCTTGTGACCCTCGGCATTCCTTGACTCCGGCTTCAGATCTGCTTCTGACTGACTTCGGCTTGATTTACGGACTCTGACCTCTGGTACGTGTTGACTACGCTTGTGTTTTGAGATTGGGACTTGCCGCAACGCTCTGCTGACTTTCTCCATCCTAGTCACACCTGGGACATGCCTGCCGGCCTGTCTGTCCAGCCGGACTACCGGGCTCTGCCATGACCGGGGGGGGGGGGGAATCTCAGCAGGGTATAAGGGCACAATGAGTTTTCTCCCAAAGGCCAAAATAGGTGTGGAAAGGGCCCTTTACTGACAGAAACCAAGCTTGGTTGACCAGCAGCAGGCACTGAGGGGAAAGTAGGGTTCCCAGCTCTGAGTAGGGAAATACCTGAGGATTTGGGGGGATGCATAGGCATCAACTACGTGGGGGCTCAGGCCACCCCTGAAATTTTCCGGGGGGGGGACTGAGCCCCCCTGGGTGAAATGGAGCACCTGCCCTCCGCTGTGCCTCCCTATCCCCGGCCGCCGCCTGCTGCTAGGGCTCCCAAGAAACCGCCACAAAAGCCTCCCCCTGCCTGGCTCCCTCACACTCACTCCTCCCTCCTTCCCTTTCTCTCTCTCCAGGGCTGACTGCCCAGTGTGATGACATCACCCGTAAGTGATGTCATCACACTGGGCACATTGCCGGAGTGATGCTCTAGCAATCACCCTGAAAACTCTATGGCATCATAGAGTTTCAGGGTGATTGCCAGAGTGTCACTTCCAGGTGACATCATCATGCTGGATAGTTGGTCCCAGAGAGAGAGAGGGAGGGAGGGAGGAGTGGGTGGGTTGAGGGGGGCATGGAAGCCAGGCAGGGGGGGGGGAGAGGCTTTTGCGGTGGTGGCAGAGGTGGTAACATCATCCCAGCGCACGTGTGCAAAGCGCGCATGAGGAATGCCTATCTTGCAGGTGGCAACCCTACTCTCTCTCTCTCTCTTTTTCCTCCCCTACCCCCAGGAAATTGGAAACTCTATGCCCTTGGGGGGGATGGATCCTATGGAGGGCAGTGTTGGTATGGGTGGGTGGAAGGACTCAGCAGGAATTTCCTAACCTGGAGCTGGCAATGGACTGGCCCCAATGAGTTCCTCACAAAGGCATAGAAAGGGGTTTGTTTCTTTGTCTTTTTACTGACATAACCATGTTTAGTTGCCTACCAACAGCCACTGAGGGAAAAGTTAGAATGCTTTGGCCGGTGGCCTCCATGGCATTCTATTCAGCTGAGGTCTTTCCTCTCCCCTCCCCAAACTCTGGCTTCCTAAAACTGGCTTCCTTATCTGGAGCTGGCAACCCTATGAGTTCCTCACAACAGCCCCTGAGGGAAAACTTTGTCCCCCACAGGAGCTGAGCAAGAGAAGTGTCATGAGACACAGTGCTTCTGACAGAAAACAGTGGCTGAAAGGGGAGTGGGTGGGGAAGAGGAGCAAACCCAGCACCCAGCCAATGGCATGTGAGTACTCTTTGAGTGGTGACTGATGGACCAATGGCTAAGGGAGAGCATTTTACAGCCAATGAGAGCACATGGAATGTTGCTACCCCACTTGGCATTTATATAATAGGGACAGATAGCTTTGATATCTGCTATAACTCATTGTGCATTTGTCTACTTGACTAAAATAAACAGATAAGTCTTAAATTTGTAGGTAGTTTGGGAAGCACTATCAACTCATGCAAAGCTTCTGATGAAAGCAAATTTATATGACCCAGATTTAGATTATTTGGACCAACTGCAAATTCCTGAGAGCTATAAACCATATTCACAGTTGTTTGGGGGAATATAAATAAGGTACTTTGCAAAATGTTAGAAGATTCCAAGTTTTATCACATAAATTAAAATCTGTGACCTTCACTGTTTCCCCATGAATGAAATTGAGGCTTGTGCTTCCATTAAATTGGAAATGGCAAACACTTCTATATATAGTTAGATTATTGATCACTGTGCTAAAAGGGCAAATCAGTGCAAAGACAGAGACAAAAGAGATTCCAAATGGTCTCTGAAATGCATTTTTTTCTCATTAAGGGACAGGCAAAATAGTCTCTCTCTCTCTCACACACACATATATGTGTACACGAGGCCTAACGGGAAAGCTAGTAAACTGAATATAATAATCCACTAGCCATAATTTGTGGCTTGCTAAATATTTATTTAAAACATTTCTGTGCTGCTTTCCTATCCAATTCAGGGTTCCCAAGCTGGCAAACATTAAAACAAAACATTAAAGCATTTCAGACATTATAAAGCACTGAAAATACAAAAAATTCAATTAAATGAAAGATACAGAGGAGAAAACAGAGAAGAGGGCTAATAAGAGTCAGTGAAGGAACTCCAAACCAGTCTTCACACCCACTAGCAGAGGACAATGACACAGAGACAGACAAATAAACCTCCTTGAGGATGGAGTTCCAGTTTTGGTGCCACAGAGCAGGCCCTTCCTTGGACTGCCACCAGCCTAGACTCAGACGGTGGGGTCACCCCAAGCAAGGCCTCTGGAGATGGCCAGAGTAGCAGGGTAGGCTCATATGGGAGAAGGCAGTCCTTTGTGTATTTGACAAGGACATCCATGCAGTCAGATGATAACTAAATCAAAAAGCAAATCAAACATACCCTAAACTTTAATATTGTTATTTTACCAAATAGTAATTAAAAATGAACAATTTTAACAAAAAACAGGAGAAGGGCTTTAATACTCAGCATTCCGGAAGTTTGCTGATGCTAATTAATCAATTATTGTTTGGCATCTGTAGAATAGCCAAGAGATCCTAAGATTGTCTGGCAGCCAAAAGCTCTAGCTCCTTTTTAGCATTATGCCCTACTAAGTGGTGAGCTAGACTAGTTTTTAAGGCAAGAGACATTTCAGAGGTGATTTGTCATTGCCTGCCTCTGCGTCACAGCCCTGGTATTCCTTGGAGGTTGCCCTTCCAAATACTAGCTTCTGAGGTTTGACGGGCTCGGGCTAGCCTGGGCTATCCAGGTCAGGGATGCTGTCTCAGTTGGACAAAGGCCACAGGACAGGGAAACAGGCAGCCAATATGGCAGGCAGTAGGGTATATTAGTTTTGCTTTCAAAGAGGGTGGTGCTCCTAATTTTCCATACGTTTTCTTCCCCTAATTGTTCTATGTTGAGAAGGGCTTTTGGATCAAATATAAGCAGGAGCAGTGCCATTTCTCTAGGCATGCTGAGTCCTTTATAATTGAGATATGGATTGTATGGGTTATGCTTTGCTATTGTTACTGTGTGGCTGAACTATATGTGACCAGTCCCTCCCTATACTGTAATTCTGTCCTCCAGATGGTGGAGTTCCATTGACTGGTTTCCAAATTCCTTCATGCACGTGCTCTGCCCTTTTGCTCACCTGTCTTCTGGAGCTGCAAAATGCCTCCTTGCACCTACTCTGCAAGTGTGTGTGTGTGCATGTGGGGGGGGTTGTCGTAGGCACAAGGCATCTGCGGCGGCTGCCCCAGGCCCTGCACTGGGGGAGCTTGCATCATCCTACAGCCCAATGCCATACCTACTGCCCTGGAGCCACTGCCTGCAGAATTGCTGTTGATTCTTGCACTACCCAAGAATCAGGCAGCCCAGGGAGCACGGAATCAGCTGTAGAATAGTGGGGCGCCCTTGCTGCCTTGCAGCTGATCTCCCCTACGCTTGCTGCCAGAGACTCGGGCTGTGTGTGTGTATGTGTGGGGGGGTATGATCAGCTGAAGTACATCTGATTGCCTCACCTGCGTGAGTGATTCCAGGGCTTATTCGGGAGTTTCGTCCAGGGCACCAGAACCACTAAGCCCATCCCTGTCTGCTTGTGAAATTTTATTTAAAAAGGAACCTTGTCTCCTGTCCTTCTGAAATTTGGCAGGAAGGATCCCATGAATTAGAGTACAGTCCCTGAGAACGTCATCTCAAATGGACTGGGGGGTGGGGGAAGTTACATCTGGAAATATATTGTATCTATCTGTAAAATGGGAACACCTTTTCCATAATTATCTGTAAAATAGGAACACCTTAATTTGGCTGCCAGATTCAGAGAGTGAGAAATCTCACCCCATGTAGGCTGAAAACAAGTTCTCCATCTAGAAACATTTTCCCCATTGAAACTACAAAATGAAAAGTAATGAATGTCAAATAATAAAAACAGAGCTTTTTAAAGAACCAAACCCATGGATAGAAAGTCGTCTATCACTGAGCCAGAGCCATGTTGTATATGGCTGGTATTTAGCTTTGATGGGCCACTTGGTTTTTTTTTTTTTATAACATATTTTTTAATTTTTAATTTTTTTTCCAAAACATTAACATTAACATACAACTTAACAATTAACCATTATTACATATTTTAACAAATCAAAATAATCTCTCCTTACAATGTCCATTCTCTACGAATAAAGCTATAATAATTGGTTTGTTGGGTTAGTGTAGTCCTTTCTAGTATGAATTCAATTTTACTCAAAATAGGATGCCAACGTCCATAGAAAGAATATATGTCTTTATGGGATTCTTCTTTTGCCAGTCTATCCGAGATTTTGTCCATTAGCAAATGGTCCCAAACCTTTGAATACCAGGTGTCTAAGGATGGTGGTTGAGTAGTATTCCAACGTAATGCAATCGCTGTTTTTGCCGCTGATAAAAGTATAGTTAATAATTCGATGGTATATTTTGTTAAATTTACCCCCTCCCAATAGTTTAATAAGATAATCTCTGATTTCTTGGGAATAACATATCCCGTTAACTTTTCAATTTCAATAATAACAGTTTGCCAAAATTGGGAAACAAATTCACAATTCCACCAACAGTGGATATAAGAACCAATGTGGCCACAACCTCTCCAACACTTGGGGGACACAGTAGAGTTGATTTTATATAATTTCAATGGGGTCATATACCACCTTGTAATAATTTTAAGGCTCTGTTGCTGAATATTGATAGATTTTGTGGAGGCCACATAAGAGGCCCATACTTTTCCCCAAAACTTAACAGGTAATTCTGTTTGAAGATCTTTTTCCCAAGGTTTAACATAGGAAGGTAGCACAGTAGGATCAGGATCTATTAGGAGGCTATATATCTTAGATATCAGACCTTTAAGGCCAGGCATGGCTATTAGTATTTTTTTCAAATTGGGTAAAGGGATGAGCACAGGTTGTTTGTAATTCAACTGTCTGAAATAAATGTTGGAATTGAAAATATTCAAACCAGGGGAGTGGCTTCCCAACTTTGTTATCCAACTTAGTTTTTTCCATTAGTTTGTTTTTATAAGTTACGTCATATAAGGTGTTCAATTTCGCAGCTTTCCAAAGAGGAAATGAAGCTGAATAAAATGCTGGGGGGAACCAATTTTGACCTCCATAAAAAGAAAGCAATGATATCCCAGGAGCTAAAAATTTACGTTTTGATCTCCATACCTTAAATAGGGCCTCCACCAAAGGATGGGAAATAGTGATTAAAGATTTATCTATTTGCTTAGCCCATATAGCTGATTGATATTTCCTGTCACCTAAAAATTGTTCCTCTATTATAGACCATTGAGGTGATGGGTCAGCTCGTGTTATTCTAATCATAAAAGACAAAATAGAGGCTTCATAATATTTCGAAATATCAGGAAGGGCTGTTCCACCCATTCGAGAAGGACGTATCAATGTTTTTAGGTTGATCCTGGGCCTATGGTAACTCCAAATAAATGACGTCCATTCACTCTGCCACCTCTTCAACTGAGAAGGTTGTATAAAAAGCGGTATGGTTCGAAATAGGTATAATAGCTTTGGGAATAAAAATGTTTTTATTGACACTATTCTTTCCAGCCATGACAATTATTGGGTATGCCATTGTTTTTGGAGGATTTTAAACTTTTTAAAAGAATCCAAGTAGTTCACTTTAAATAGATCTTGGATATTTAATGGGATTCATATCCCTAAGTATGGTCAATAATTTGTAATCCATTGATAGGAATAATTTTGACTGATATATTCCTCCAAAGTTTTGGACAAAACAATTGGGTATATTATAGACTTAGATATATTGACTCGAAGGCCTGAAACCAATGAAAATTCTGTTAGAGTTGATTCAATTGTTGTTAACGAACGTTGGGGGTCAGAAACATATAAAACAAACTCATCGGCAAACAGACTAATTTTAAATTCTTGTTGACCAATTTGGAAACCTGAAATAGTTTCGGATTGACGAATTTTGTTAGCCAATGGTTCAATACATAGAGCAAAAAGTAGGGGTGACAATGGGCATCCCTGTCTTGTACCCCTATACAAAGAAAAATCCTCTGAACAAGAATCATTCACTGCCAACTGAGCCCTTGGGGATGAGTATAAAGCCTGTATCACCTGCTGAAACTTGGGTCCAAAGTCCATTAATTTTAAAACCGTTTTTAAAAATAAAGGTTCAACACTGTCGAAGGCCTTCGCAATGTCTAGTGCTAAAATACATAAATCCTGTTCTCGAGATCTACCTGAGTAAATTATATCTAATGTCTTACGAATATTATCAGCAATGTCTCTTCCAGGGATAAATCCAGACTGATCTAAATCAATATAATGGCTTATAAATCTATTTAAACGTAAAGTCATAATAGTAGAAAATAATTTATAATCGCAATTTAACAAAGAGATGGGCCTAAATTGTTGAGGTGTAATTGAATCTGGACCTTTTTTGGAATTACTATGATTTTTGCCTGGGACCACGTCTCAGGCAGCTGTCCTGTAGTCAAGACTAAGTTACATGTCTCCTGAAAGGGGACAATTAGGGTCTTAATAAATTTTTTATAGAATTCTATTGGAAATCCATCCCTGCCAGGAGCCTTATTAGATTTAATATGTTTCAGTGCCAATAGTATTTCAGAAGTAGAAACAGGCTCTTCCAAAACTTCTTTATGTTCTGGTTTTAATGTTGGGCAAAGTTTGTGGAATGATAGATAAGAGGTGATTTTATCAAGATTGGGGTTTGTAGAGGTATATAAAGTTTGATAATAATTTTTAAAAGTATGAAGAATATCCTTTTCAGAAGTTACTCTAGTACCTGAGGGGTCTAATAAAACATTCACCCTTCTGGACGATTGTTGTTTCTTTAGTTTCCATGCCAAAAGTTTAAGAGATTTAGGGTGACGGAACCAAAATTTATGCTTTAAGTATAAAATATTTTTTTGAACTTGAGATGTTTCTAGGGACTCTAGTTTCTTTCTTTCTATAATTAAAAGTTTGTATATTGATTTTGAACATGTTTGTTTATGCTTTTGTTCTAGAGTCTTGATTTTGGTTGTAATTTCTTGTAATAATTGATTTCTTTTTTTGTTATAGGCAGCTGACATTGAAATTAATTTGCCCCGCATAACGGCCTTCATGGCATCCCAGACTATGTGGATAGAGACTCCACAAGAAAGATTAAATTGAAAGTATTCTTCAAGTGCCTTTTCTATATCCTCACAGTACAATTGATTGAATAATAAATTTTTATTAAAAGACCATGAACGTGTGGTGTTTGTTTCAGGATTCAGTTCTAAATAGCATTCCAACCAAGCATGATCTGAAAGGGTTCGGAGACCAATTTCAGTTTTTTGAATTTGATTAGTTAGGGAAACTGAAGTGAAAATATAATCAATTCTTGTAAAAATGTCATGCCTAGGGGAGTAGTAGGAAAAGTCCTTTACTCCTGGATGTTGTAGTCTCCAAATATCCTGTAAATTATATTGATGCATTAGTTTGTGAAAGGCTGTGGTAGTGTTTTGTTTTTTGCGGGTAAATTTGGGTGTGCCAGGTTTAAAAGAGCGGTCCCAAAATGAGTCTGATATTAAATTGAAATCACCACCTATTAATACATGCCCTTCTTGGAAAGATTCCAGCTTAGCTAGTGTTTCTCTCAAAAAGGATTCTTGATTGTCATTAGGGGCATATAAAGAAGCCAATGTAATCAATTTGTGATTTAAAAGACCTTTGATAAAAATAAATCGTCCAGAAGGATCAATTGTTTGAGCTTGACAAATAAAGTTGAGGTTTTTTGAAAATAATATAGCAACACCTCTTGATTTCGAAGAGCCTGGGGCACAATAGTGTAGTGGAAATCTTTTATGTTTAAAAATTTGAGTATTAGGGTCTTTTTGATGTGTTTCCTGTAATAGAATTATATCTGCTTGCATTCTAGACAAGGCAGTTGCCAACTTCTTACGTTTAGGATTGTTGTTTAGTCCCCTACAATTCAAAGATATAATTTTTAACTTATTGTTATTCATCATAAAACCATAAATATTGACTTACTATTAACATAAATCTTTTAGTCTCCACTTGAACTATCCAGGATACTCCAATTATAATGGACCAGTCACAAAGACCGCAAGTCTTAACAAACTCATATTGGCCTAACACCTTTTTCCTTTGGCATTGAAAATCTCCTATTGCAAGGAAATTAAAACCAAATAAAAAATAAATCTTAATTACTACAATAACTTTAACCATTGAAAAAACCATTAACCAGTCCCCAACCTAGGGGTTTAAGACAAACTGCTTGTCCCAGTATACTAGGAACAAAGCAAGTGCACTGTTCTTACCACAGCACACTAACTACTTTCAGAGGGGGGTGTATTAAATGTCAGTCCCCCACCCCTCCAAAAAGATTTCTTAAAAATTAACCTCCTTTTTAAATTAAAATAAATAAAAGTAAAAAAGGTATTTATATATACATTTATACACACATATACTTTTATATAATAAATTAATTATATAACATAAATGAAATAATTGATAATTAGTTGTCTTCACTTTCAATGAAATATACCTCTTTATATTCCTTTTAGCCTGGTTTGTAATTAATAAAAATAACATTAGTTAACTATAACATGTAAAAAAAAATTGGTTGACTTCACCTCTCATTATTTTTAAAACTCATAATTAACTAAAAAATTATTGGTTGGCTTCACCTTAAAACTGTTTTTTACACTGAAATTATGATTAACAGAAATAACCTTAAGTAACAAAACTATAAAATAGAAATAAATTTACTCCACCTGTCTCTATATTGAGGTTTCATAATTAACTGGAGTGCTATTGGTTAACTTCCACCTTAGACTAATTTTCTACTCTTATTCTGTAATAACAAAAATAGCATTAGTTAAATTCTTCTGTCATTATGTTTGAGATTCATAATTAACTATAATATTATTAGTTGACTTCACCTTAAAGTTATTGTTCACTCTTATTTTATAAATAACAAAAATACCATTGGTTAACTGCACCATTCAAAAAGTCATTTGGCTTCACCTTTCATTACTTTAAAATTTCATACCTGAAAGAAAATTAGTTAACTTCACCTTAAAGCAATCAAATTAACTTCCATTTCTAAAAACAACAGTTCTATATATTCATTATTCCACATGGGCTCATATCTATCTAAACTAATATCAATCAACTTCTCATAAGAGCAACCGGTGTCTATGGCTATAAAAAAGCCAAGGATAACAACAGTAGTTGGGTTCAGCAAAAGGACTTTAGAAAATAGAATCATGTCTGATGTTTGGGTCGATGGTTAAATCTTTTCCAACGGGGATTGAGCCTTACTGGGAGCAATTGATTGGAGGTCTCTGAATCGGGTTGAGACGACAAGAGAGACTCTTCAGTGGAAATGCCCATTGCTGCCAAGAGTTTCTGCCCGCTAGAGAGATCTGATGCAGTAAGTCTTAAGCCTTGATGGTTTACTAAGATTTCAGTTGGGGATATCCAGCGATAACGAAAATCATGGTCTGCCAGCGTTTGGGTGATCGGTTTTAAGGCACGATGGTGTTGGAGTGTTTCAGAGGAGAGATCTAAAAGGATCTGCAGTTTTTGATTTTGGAAGGCAATTCCTCCGTTCTGTCTTGCCTTACGAAGAACTGCAGATCTTGTGGGGACGTCCCGGAAAATTAAAATAACGTCACGATGGAAGGACCCTGACCGTCGCAGGTTAGAACCCACACGGTAGGCACTCTCCAGGAAAGGAGGGGGGGAAGAAAGTTCCTCTAACCCAAGGGTTTCTGTGAGCCATGTAGAAAGAAAAAGTTTTAACTCAGACTCACCCTCACAGTTCTCCGGCAGTCCGCGGACTTTAAGGTTGCGTTCCTTTACTTTGTTCTCCAGGATCATAATTTTATTGTTAGACCAGAGTTCCTGCGTCTGTAGCTGCCTGATATCTTCTTGTGACGCAATAGAATTTTCAAGTGCCGATTCAGCTGCTTGGGCCACTTCTGAAAGTGTTTCAGTGACTGTCCTGAGTTCGTCAGTTAAGGGTCTGACTGCAGCGTGAATCTGGTCTGCAATTGTAGTTTCCAAATGTTTTATTGAAGCGAAGAATTCCTAGCGAGAAATAATCGTTCTGTCGTCATTCTGATCCTTGTTCTGCACAGCGTCGGCCATTTTGTGGGCTGGTGGAAAAGAGTCAGTCTGAGTAGGCCGGGTATCTTCTTTTGGGAAAAATTGAGTTAGTTGTTGTGGTGTTGCAGTCGATTTTCTCATTTTGGCTGAGCCTGATTTTCCCATACCCAAATAGGGCAATTAAACAAATCAAAAAGTAAAAATAAAGGAGATTGTGAGGGTCTTATCGGAGGGGTGGGAAGGAGCTAAAGCTTCATACGTCTATCCTCACCGCTCTCCAGGCTCCGCCCCCCGGCCACTTGGTTGATGAACTGGTTGATATCTGTTGTTATATCCAATAATCAAAATAAATTTGCATGATTCAGTTTTGGAAATGGGTGTTAAGCTCCATGCATACTGGGAACAATTCTGCAACTGCTAGCTTGTGCTGTGGTAAAGAAGGAAAAAATATAAACCCACCTGTGTCTTTGGGGGGAATTAATGTAAAGTGGAAAAAACATTTAGGCACCGATAATGAAAGAACACAGCTCTCTCGGGCAATGAGGCTTCACCCATATGCATCAACTTCAGGGGGGCTGGGAACCTGGACCCCCCCCCGAACTTTTTCAGGACGTGCTGAGCCTCCCCTGGAGACAATGGCCTGTAATGTCTCTGGCCCAGCCCCCCCCCCCCCCCCAGAAATTGGAAAGTCTACGCCCTTGGCTTCACCTGGTTCAAATTGGCATTCCTCCATTCATTCCCCCTTTTCCAAACCAGCATCTGGTGGAAGCACACGCAGTGCGGATCCAGCAAGTACTAGTATGTGAGCAGCCCCAGAAGTTGGGTGTGACATTTTCCAACCGCCAACAGCATCAAAAAGTAACCTTGTGAGACTACAGGTGTCAGCTTTCAGAAATATCTGTAGAAAAATAATTGAAAGGGGAGAAAACCCAGTAACACCCAGACCTTTTATGCTGGGTATGTTGTACAAAATGTCACTTTATAAATAATAGTATGGCATTTAGCTGAAATAAACAACCATTTCCATTGTTTTGCTGAGATCTCTTATTTGTCTCTTATCTCTCTTTCTATTTTCCTCTATGACAGAAAGAAATCAGGCACTGAGTAATGGCTTAGGGGCAGGTGGAGATAGCAAGAAATGTTTTTATCTATTTATAATTAGATAGAAAGAATCAAGAACAATGTTTTATTTTGCCTCACTATGAAATGGGTTACAGATTTCTGTATTTGTCAAGCCAGAAGGTGCATTTACAGTTACTCAAGGAAGCACAACAGTGGACCCAAATTTTCCATGGTGGAATCAGAATACAGTATATCCAAAGATTCAAAAACTTACAAGGCCATGGTAGGTGTGAAAATAAAGGATGGTATTCAAAGTGGCTGAATTGTACACCCTGCTAGTATTTATCCACCCAAATCTGGAGACAGATTTGGTGGTACTGGATGGGTGTAGCTATTCTACATATACAACAAACCACAGAAGCTGGATGAATTTTTGCCTGAGGTGATGCTGTGGTCTTAAAAATACTTAAAATGACAGCAGATTCCACTGAAATCAATGGAACTAATTCCCAAGCAAAGAGAATCATGGTTCTCCAACTGTAAGCTATAAACATCACCTAAGAGCTCCACCTCTCATGATTAGCAATAAAAGACTTTTGCATATGACAGATTCTCGCAACTAATGATCCCTTTTAGGCACCTGACTTCTTGTTTCTCTGGGGTGGCAGCTGAACATATGACGCAGGCTTACACTGAGTCAGGCCACTGGTCCATCTAGATCAGTCTTGTCCACTCTGCCTACTAACAGCTCTTCAGAGTTTCAGGCAGACAGAATGTTTTTCACAACTCCTACAACCTATGACTTGTCACCTGGAGATGTCAAGACTGGGCCTGGAATCTTCTCTCATGTGCTCTGCCATTGAGGCAGCTATGGCCATTCCTTCTTTGTCTGCAAAGTAACATCTAATACAATGAATGGGGCAACTTATACTTAAAGATGCTTCTTGTGTACATAAAATGTACATGTGGGTCTAGAAAGGAGACATTTTACTCAGATCTGTGTTAGTCCCATAGTCACCATATATACAACTACCACCAGAGTGAGATAGAAAGTTCCCACTAGCAGAAGATAAATGCAGCACAGTTGTAACAGTGTTAAGTCCTAAGTCAGTATGAAGATACACTAAGGTTGCGGTCACATGCCCGAGACAAAGCAGGGAAGAAGTGAGGCTATTTCCTCCAGCAGAAGTTCACCCGCCGTTGTGTGTTCACATGGATTTTTGTATAGGTGGGCACAGCCCACCACTGTGTGATCAGATGCAACCGCCGGTGAGGTTTTTTTTAAATCGTTTATTCCCAATGCGCTTACACGAAGAATCGATGATTCGCACCTCTTCATATGGAATGTGCGGGGTGTGTGTGCGCTGATGTGCATTCTGCAAGGGGGTAAAAAACAATGGTATGGAGTCAGGATATCCTGATCAGACTATCCTGATGCCATGGGAGCACGCTGGCGTAATCAGAAGCAGAAAAGTCCATCTGTGGCCCGTAGCAACCAGTTTGCTACAGGACTTTCCGAGTTGTTTTTTTTACTCTGCATGTGTGGCGGAGCAAACAGGTTGCCAATGGCTGCAGGGCGCTTCCCAGATGTTGGTGTCTGATCACACTCCTTTAATACGCCTAGCATTCGCACCTATGTCGGGGTGAATTGTGTGTGTGATTGCAGTCTAAGAGTTTAATTTTTTTCAATGAAACTATAAATTGATTTATGCAATATAAAATCCATATGCCAGATAATACTAGCAAACATTTTCCATAGTATAGGATTTTTTCATTCATGACCACTCTGATTGGATGGCTTATATGCTTTGTTTTATTGCTACACTGGCTTTTATTAGCATTGTTCCCATATATTGACTGCCATAGCCCTTCAGCTTACGGAATGTATGAATCAGTTGCATAATATGAATCAGTCTGTACATTTCTTCAATCACAGGCATCTGAAAGGAGTCAACCCATGTGTAGAAAATATCACTTGGGCTCTTCAGCTTGATCTTATACATGCATCCTTTAAAGTAAGTCCTCCTGAGTTATCGGCAATGTGCTTAATGCAATGACTTTCACTTTCAGTGAGTGAAAGAAATGTGCATGAATTTGCTCATAATGATGCTTAGTTACTCCCAATATCTCTTTTCCCATGCATGACCACACTCTACCAGAGCACACCTAGCAATTTCCCTGAATGACATGTCAAACACTAGCAGGTAGAAAGTCAGTCTTACTCATTTAAACAAGAAAATTATACTCTTGTCACTTTGAAAAATTACATTAAAATGTGAAACACGGTGGGTGTGTGAATCAAATCACAATACTGCCCTTAAATTGTTCAGTGGTACTTAAGGAAATAATACTTAACTCCGCAGAAACTGTTTTTTATCCTGCAGATTTTCATTCCACTAGAGAACCCAAATAATGTATTTGCTGTATTGCCCTCTCCCAGGTACACAAGGGACCAGCTTATTTTGCACGAAGCATAAATGTATGACTTTGCAATGGAGAAAATCACACCACAGGGTCTATGAAGCAATATGGCATTAAAACACTTTTAAAGCATGGAATGTAAGCTCTGTAAACATTCATTTCAACTTTAATATATAAATACAAAATAGGCATAAATTACAGTTGCACAATTTCTTACATGATTTTATTAAGAACAAAATTGTTTGTACAGACTAGATCTATATAAATAAAATCACAGTACGTTTAACTTGTGTTTATAAGAACATTATACTTCTTTTAAAAAATTAAGAAATGTAAGTTTATTTCAACCCTCAGACTGTAACTGCAAATGAATCATGCATTATCTCTATTGAACAAAGATTAAAAACATCCACCAAATTGACAAAGCCCTGACAAAGATGTGGCTTAATGCTCCAAAATTAGACATTGAACATAGATGTACCAGGACTATTCATTGAACAACAAATATTAAAATATAACACAATGTTTATGTGTTACAAAAACAAAGTGATGTCTGAATAACACGGGTTTTTCCCTAACTTTTGTGATGAGCAGTAAAAAAAAGATAGAAAGACTATGACTGCCCAGCATGCAGCTAAATAAAACATTCTAGCCTGAGAAATGACTGTGGTCAGATACCATAGCCAGCACAATGAACACACATGACCATTTATGAAGTGGTAACTTTCCACTGTGTGCTTGTAACCTCTTAGTTGTTTGCTACACCAAGTACTCAGGAGGATTATATTACTCCCTTCTTCTCCAGATAGATGATCAAGTAAGGAATGGTAGTGAAAGTCTCTTTATCACCTAGTAAGGTATATAAATAAGCCTTACCAAGTGACTGCATACACAAGTTATCATTTGATAAATGGTCTGTGTTCACTTGTTATTAGCCGAAATAAAACAAACAGGAAGATATGGAAAGCAAACTGATAAAAGAAGTCAGATGCTTATAGTCATTCTTCTATACGAGCTTTATCTGTATCAGGTTTGTTAGCTTATTTAGCAGCTGGGATGTGCATCCATGTTCTTATCCTTCCTGAGTGTGGTCCCATCACAGTCATTTGGATTTACACAGTTCATTTTCCTTCACGGAGATGGAGGCCCTTTGAGAGAACTGCAGGACCCTGGCGAGCTTCCCGTCGTAGCTCCTTGCCCAACCCACTGTATTAGAAATCACCTTTTAATGTAATGCTTGAAGATATACTTCATGGAATGCACAGTTCCATTCATATCACATCTCATTTGGGCATAGCTTATTTAACTTTTTTAAAATTCTGCGGAGCACAATTATGAAGAAGGCACTAGCCATTTATGACAGCGGGAACCAAAGTGAAGTAGACATTAGTACTCTCCTTTTTGTAAGAAATACTACTCTGTTGTGGTTTTTCAAAGAACAAGCTATTTTATAAAAATTGACTGTATGACATAATTTTTTTCCTTATGAATACCAGAGCTGTTATTTTCCAATTTTTTCTGAGGTACAGTCATTGTATAGTACATTGCTCTTGACAGAAAGAAAGAACACTGATAATTCAGAACATTCCATCCTGTTTTGTCCAAAACTAAGTAATGTCTGGTTCTAGCTTTTCTCCTGTCCTCATTACGTCAGCTATATTCAAATAACAACACTGTACTTTTAAGACATCCTGAACAGAAGCATACTGGGGGAGGGAGAAGCTCCAAAGAGTACTTCATTCACTAATTTCTTTAGGCTAAACTGATTTTCAGCAACAGTGGATGATGCCCCCCCTTTATACTGATGTTCTTATACTTCTGACAAATGCTGATAAAATCTTCAGGAACTTTTAACTGGGGCCTTCCAATGACAGTAATGGTACTATGTTTTAAATGAATCATGCAAGGTGCTTGTATGTTCATGACAAATGGAGTTAAATGAAGACAGAAGTGATGCAGTTAGATTCCATTACCTTCCATCTTTTGGTAGTTAATGCCAAAATTAAACAGATGTATACAGAAATAGACTGAGATGAACTTGACAGCAATTTAAACTGCTGAAACTGAGGACAGCCTCAACAACTCTGGAAGCCCATTTGTATGCTAGTGATCCTTATATTATAGCTGTATAGGTGACTTTCATCTCTCATATGCTGCTGTGTAGATCCTATGAAAACCTGTGATTTATATTGGTTCTCAGTCCAGCTGAAACTATGCTGTGGAGTTACCTCATACCTGAGATACATATTATTTATACAAGAGCAAGTGTTAGCAGGGGTAGACTTCAAAGGCATATGATATGACCCTTTTGAAAATTTGATTTTCAGGGGATACTTAAACAAGATGATGGGGATCTATTACTGGATCTTCCATCTTTTTAAATAATAGGAGGGGGATTTGGATTAGAATCATAGCACTGCAGGATAAAGTGTTAATCATTTTCAAAGTCCCCATTTCCTTGATGTAAACTAGTGCTCTGGTGGTGCCCTAGTAGGGAAGGTATGTGGGCCTCTACCTGTGAAAACAGCTCCCCCAGAAGGGCTGTCTCCACTGAGAAAAGGGTGCAGGGGAAATGATAAACCACTCAACCACCATGATCCAAACTGTAACCCCTCACATGGTTTCAACCTCTTTAGAGAGCTCACCTAACTGCACCCTTTGAAGGGGTTTAAAAACATTCTAGCATCAGAAGTAGGGTTGCCAGCCTCCAGGTGGGGCCTGGGGATCTTCCGCTTTTACAGCTGATCTCCAGCTGACAGAGATCAGCTCCCCTGGAGAAAATGTCTGCTCTGAAGGATAGACTCTATGGCATTGTACTATGCTGAAGCCCCTCCCCTCTCCCAAGCCCACCCTCTCCTGGCTCCACCCCCAAAGTCTCCAGGTATTTCCCAACCCAGACTTGGCAACCCTAATCAGAAGCGGCATGAGAAACTGGCACAATCCATATCAGATCCTGAACACTGTTACCGTTTCTTCCTCACTGGCTATGCAGTTTCTGATTTCTTATTATTAGATGTTAGCCTTTGTGCAAATAGTGTAAACAAATATGCTTCTCTTTCCATTTGAAACCCACCTATAACTATGGGTCAAGTTCCCAGCCCCAGCTCCTGACTGTGGGGACTCTGGGCTGGAAAACACCCACTCCAAGTCTACTTGCATTACCCCCAGACAAAGGCCAAACACCAGTGAAATGAAATGTGGCAAGGGACACAGATGCAAAGGCAATCTCTATAGCAATGACATTTGATGAGTTGGATCTCACAATGGTTATTGGTCCACATGGGTCCCATGGCCCTTGGTCAGAAAGGACTACTGGGGGCAAAGGAGTATAGGAGAGCTCCACAAAATCTAACCCACATGTATGTAAGGTGTCCCCTATGAAAACTAGGGTAATTATTCAAAAGCATTCATAATGCATTCTGAAGATTTTAGAGTAGTTGCTGTGCTAGCCTGTTTTGACAGACCAGTTTTTTTTGTGGTACCTTAAATAGTAAGAGAGAGTGCCTTATGCTTTTGGTATCAGAATCCATTTTGAATGCTGACTGGTCAACTGATCTTTGATTTGGGTTCTTTAAGATGTATGGTTCTGGATAACTATAACTATCCTGGCTTATAGGAGCTGATTTAATTTGAAATACCTGCTCACTGAACTATAACATCTACCTGCTTCTGCTCACAAGTTATTTGGAGCAACCTTGTTCAAGCAAATGCAAAAACAATAATACCAGACTTATCAGTAAAGATATAAATTCTTTTAACTCAATCAGATTAAGCTACAACTCCCCCCCAATGTTTATACAGGGACAAATCTGAGGCTTATAAGATGAACAAAAGAATCATAAATTATTATGAATTCTTATAGGCTATCAGGGACTGCTAATGGTAGGTACACTATTTTGTGAGCAAATAACTCCTAATATTTGTAGTAGCAATCTAATAAAAACTGGAAACAGCATGTGGCCAAAAAGAAACAACAATTCTCTCAGAAAACCTACATCTTTGACTCATTCAGTCAGTCAAGACATCCATTAGCCTCATGGGAATTTAGCCTGAATACAGATTTTGCCACAGTGGAAATTCATGCATGATAACACACAAAACTGTCACTATGCTTCATGCTTGTTTATACCCCCAAATATCTCCAATGATATTTTATAAAAGTCCACTACCTAAAAATAGTTGGGTTTCGCTAACTTTGGCAAAACTTTTAAGCAGTTGGGATAAATACACACATTTTTAGCATGTACTTTAAGTCTTTAACCCTGTATTGTAAATGTCTGACAAGATTGGTTCAGTTCTGACATGATGAGAAATAATGGTTTATTTTAACTATGGTTAGTCTGTGAAACCAGAATTCATATTGCAGATGACAGACAATCCTAGCTTGCCTCACAAACACTGATTTCAGAGCTTTCTCATTTTCTTAAAGAAAAGTGGTTGCTATTCCAGCTTGTACTAAAATGTCCCATTAAGGGACAGCTTCACTCTGGTTAACAGCCTACTTTCTATTGGCTGACTTTACTGCAAGAGTCCAACAAGAATCCTCCCTCCCCCCAAATTTCATCCCACTATTGGAAACCTTGTTCAGCTTCTGCTGCTGGGCTTTGCATGCCAGTAGTAGCAAGGAACATCAAGCCAGACCCTGCTAGCAGTGACAGAGGGGCAAGCCAAACACATCTCCCAGACCCTGCTACACAGGCAATGGAGGAGTACACCTTCCAAACTGGAGTGTGTGGTCACTCAATGGACTCAGGACCTTATGAACTTGGACTTGGCTGGCAGCTGTACAAGTGACAGGCAGAGGATGGTCAAGGCAGTTCATTGCCTCAAATCCCCCTCCCCACTTATGTCAGGTGGGCTACAGAAGCAGTGCCTCTTCAGCTTGCCTTGGAGCCCAGCTGGGTAAAACTAGCATGAGGTACATGCACCTTCTCCCATGCCTCTACCACGGGGTGCAAAATGGGCTGCAGAAACAGCACCTCTGACTTTTCTTGGAGCCCAGTTAGGGGGCAACTGCACAAGCATGTGTGTGTAGGGGAGAAATATCTCTGTTTCCCTAGAGGCAAACTTTATGCTGCCTTTATCCATCTTCAAAAGCCTTTCATTCTGTTGACAGGCAAACCTTATGGGATAAATTAGGCGGGATGACTATAGATCACTGACTACTCTTTTTAATACACAAGCTTCACCAATGGAACACTTGTCAAGTTAGGTATAGCAAGAAGGGCCTTTTAACTCATAAAATACTAGTTTCAAAGCAGGGATGTATATTAGCTCCTGCTCTGTTCAATCTTTTCCTATCTGATCTCCCCACACATCTTGCATCAGTAGACGGGCATGCCCCTAAATTGAATTCACTTCCTATACCCATTTTACTGTACGCAGACGATGCTGTGATTCTTTCTACCACTAGAATAGGACTCAACCATGTTCTAGAGCCAGTTTGGTGTAGTGGTTAAGTGCGCGGACTCTAATCTGGGAGAACTGGGTTTGATTCCCCACTCCTCCACTTGCACCTGGCTGGATGACCTTGGGCAAGCCATAGCTCTGTACCAGCTGTTCCCTCAAGGACAGCTTGGGAAAGAGCTCTCTTAGCCCCACCTACCTCACAGGGTGTCTGTTGTGGGGAGGGGAAGGGAAAAGGAGTTTGTAAGCCACTGTGAGACTCCCTTGGGGAGTGGAGGGCGGGGTATAAATCCAATCTCTTCTTCTTCTTCTTCTAGTGATGTTCTTCTCCTACTGTAAACAGAACTCTCTCATAATTAATTATGAAAAAACTAAAATCCTAGTCTTCTCCAGGGCATGGAAACGCATCCTGTGAAAAATTGATGGGAGGGAAATTGAACAAATCAGATCCTTTAGATATTTGGGTGTCTTGTTTCATTATAATTTAAAATGATCCTCCCATCGAGACCAATTGCTTTTATTGGTTAAAAGTAGGATTTCGGCTATCACTCATTTTTATTATCGTCAAGGAAATCAGTTTGTCCCGGCTGCCCTTTGAATTTTCCAGGTCACAGGAGTCCCTCGCTTACTATATGGAATCCCTGTGTGGATCCAGAGCTTTAACAAAGAGATTGACTGAATCTATGCTACCTTCTTGTGACGCATTCTTGGACTACCTAACTCTGTTAACTATTACTCTCTATGTGCTGAGCTGGCTCTTTATCTTTTAGACTCACAGGCATGGATCTCCACTCTTAAATATTGGCTTCATATCCATTTTAGTGCCCCTCAGAATAGCCTTATTGCACTTTGGACTATGGACCCATATGTATCTAAGTGGTCACAGACTATAACCTCTAAAATACGCTCAATTGGCATTGACCTGGACATCTTGGAAAACCAAGATGAGGTCTTTATATACCGGACGATCTGCAAAAGAATCTGGGACACTGAAGCCCAAACAATCCAGGCTGGTGCCGGTGACGCTTGTCCCCCCCCTTTCCCTTGGCCTCAGCTATGTTGCAAACAGTATGGCACAATACTTCTCTAATTTGGTGATCCCGCTGCAACGCAGAGCCTTTATGTTGGCCAGATTTAATGTTTATCCCTCATCCTGGGTCTCAGGTAGATTTAGTGGCATTCCAAAATGCGACAGAATCTGTAAATGCTCACTAAGAGAACCTGATACTTTACATCATATTCTGCTATGTTGTCCCCTTTATTCACATCTCCGGCTACTTTTGATTAAGCCCTTACTATCTAGGATCAATTCTGATAATGTAATTTTGTTTTTCCTTGCTGATAAGACCCCTGAAGTGACTGTACAGATTGCTGGATTTTTGTCTCAGATTTTGTAGCAAGAAACTATTTCTGATATTGGTGTGCTCTAAGATCGATGGATGTAATTTTAGCTTGATGAAGTTTTATCTCACTGATTTTATATGCCAAAAAAGGTTCTGTTCGGGGGGGGGGGGGGAGAGTAGGAATATGATACCCAGAACTGCCCTAGCATAAGGACTGAGAGTCAATCTTGTATCACAATGGCACCAAATCAGTTAGGATAAAGCATGTTAGCATTCCAGTACCTTTAAGAGTAGGAATACACTACCATGGAGAGGAAAAAGAGATGGTATAAAAGCAGAATGGCATCACTTCTGAGCAGTTCCTGCTAAAGATGTCTGTAGCTAGAATGACTGTGGAGCACTGGCAAAAAATAAGCCAGGATACTACATTGGTACATAATAAGGAACCTTTTCTTTCTTTCTTTCTTTTTTTGCTGCCAAGTCACAGCTGACTTATGGCGATCCCATGGGGTTTTTCAAGGCAAAAGATGTTCAGAGGTGGTTTTTCATTAACTGCCTCTGTGTCATGACCCTGGACTTCTTAGATTGTCTTCCATCCAAATACTAACCAGTGTTGACCCTGCTTAGCTTTCGAGATCTAATGAGACTGGGCTAGCCTTGGCTATCCAGGTCAGGGCAATGAGCAACCATAGGCCACGGTTAATCAGTTCCTTTCACACCCTGTTTTCAAATCTTGCTTTGAGGGCCCCAAACTAATGATAATTAGTGTAGTGGCTAGGGTTTATGTGACCTTAGTGAACTATGGTTAATTTAACTAAACCGTGGGGTCTCATTATAACCAGACAATTGTCTGGAAATATATATAAAAAGTATATTTCAGACTAGAAAACCAAGCATTTTTTAAAATCTTCTTGAACTGCAGATATCAATGTTCAGTTAAACACAGACTCTTCCCAGAGCCAGCATGGTGTGGTTACGAGCAGCAGACTCTAATCTGAAGAACCAGGTTTGATTCCTCACTCTTCCAAATGAAGCCTGCTGGGTGAACTTGGGCCAGTCAGAGTTTCTCTCAGAACTCTCTCAGCTAGGGTTGCAAGCCCCTAGGTCTGGGTGGGGGTTCCCCCACTTTTGGGGGTTCCAATCTGCCACCAGCCAGCTGGCTGGCAGGGAGAAGTCCCATCCCCAAGAGAAACCACCCCTCTCCCTCCCCTCCTGCGAGATTTAAAGGGCTTCAGCTGACCAGCGGCGGGGCATGTGGCCTGCCAATCAGTTGGAGGGCCCTTTAAATCCTTCAGGAGGAAGGAAGAGAGGCTGTCACTGGCCCCATGCTCCACTCGCAAAAAAGACCCTTTAAAGGGTCTTTTTGTGAGTAGGGTGGGGGCTGTGGCACGCGGGGCTGATTTCCCAGCAGCAATTCACGACCTGGGATTCAGGTGCATGCATTGCTGCCCTACTCTGTGAACAGGGTGGCAGCATGTGGGGCTGGCTGCGAGCAGGGCTCACAGCAAGTGGGGCAACAGCACTTGCACCTGAATCCCAAGTGATGAATCGCTGCTGGGAAATCAGCCCCATGTGCTGCGACCCCCACCCCCACCCTGCTTTTTGTGAAGTGACACCCCCCTCTCCCTCCCTCCCTCCTGAAAGATTTAAAGGGCCCTCCAGCTGATTGGCAGGCCATGTGCTCCCTGCCAAGCAGCTGAAGCCCTTTAAATCTCACAGGAGGGGAGGGGAGGGGTGGCTGCGGGTGGCCACTCTTGGGGGTGGGGCTTGGGGGCATCCCTGTCCACCCCCAGAATGCCCCCAAATCCCCCCGCCAGAATTACGAGGGGACCTGGCAATTTTACTCCCAGTCCCACCTACCTCACAAGGTGCCTGTTGTGGGGAGAGAAATGGTAGGTGATCGCAAGCTGCTTTGAGACTCCTTAAGGTAGAGAAAAATGGGTTTATAAAAACCTATGCTTCTTCTTCTTGAGCATCTTACATATTATATCCAGGGAAAAAGAAGATCTTGCATTCAAATAAACACTGGATCTCCCAATGGGTAATGCAAGCCTGGACAGTGCCCCCCAATTTCATCAGATAAGTTAACAATTTGTTCCCCTGACTGATTCCAGTAATATGTCTACCAGCAGCCATCAACGAAGTCCTGAGTCACTGAGCTGTCTGTGGGCTTCCCCTTGTTCCTTTCTGCCTTGCTGCTATCTTGCACAGGTCCAGTATGCAGCAACCATGACCAACTGGGCAGTTTCTTACCTCACAATCCTGCCGCAAAGACCTAGACTTGCTTCTTCAAAGCTAGACCCAAATGTAGTGATACCATAAAATGTATTGAGCCAGCCCAATCATGCAGCTTTTCAGAGCTGATCTGAAAAGGCACAGAACATAAATATGTGCCTCTGAGCTCATGTTAATTGCTTTTGGGAATCTTCATGACATATCTCCTGATATGTTACTTCCTCTACAGGGCTGTAGTTATAGGACCAAATTATATGGGATTTCAGCATGTTAGGACAATGAATTCCATTGATGTATTATGATTTTAAAGTCATAGGATCAATTTTTGATGTGCTCAAGCTAGGTATTTAAATGTCATCTAGAAGGACATTAAGAGATGATATGCAAAATAGCAGGTATGGTATCACTGTGCTACTGTTATGAAAGAATTCATATTGTTTTATGTATTTCTGTTGATTAAATTGTTTGCATTCAAGGCAACAATATTTACCATGGGTGCTAATTATTAGGACTGCAAAAGTTTCTGCAAAGAGTAATGACTATACTGCTCTCAAGTTCTCCTCACTGCGAAAGGCATCCTGCCTTTGGTAAAGCCTCACACTGGAATTTGACCAGTAGCAGCAGTATCAAGATGGAAAGGCAGAACAGCTTTAACAAAAAAAAATCATGAGGAATTTCACATTACCCTTTTAAAACTGTTATTATACCGTCAGGGAATAAACTGGTACAAGGATGGCAGTTCCACACAGCCTTTCCTTTCCAGTAAGGAGCCATCTCTGAAGTGGTTTGGCATTTCAAACTGCACCGCTTTCTTTTCCCGCCATTCCCCCCCCCCCCCCCATGTGCACGATCTCCCTGACAGGTTTGTTTTTTAAAAAACACATTCTATTAGGAGCGCTATGGCGCTGAAGCAGGACTACAAATCAGTGCCATAGTGACCCCATTGAGATGCCTGGGCTCCATTTAAATACACTGACATTCACTACTGCTGTCCCCTGGAAACAAGGAGCTCACTGGATACTGAGTTCAAGCGCGGGGTGGGGGTGGGGAACTGGACAGTTTTGAAACCAAGGTAGCAGGCTATTTTGGTGCTAAGCCCAACTAGTAAAGTCCCTCCTTTTTCATGTTTGCACTTATTGCTATTTTTAAGTGATTTAATCTTTAAACAGACATGATACATACAATGTCTGTCCCATAATTACCTTTTAAAATCCATACTGAGATGCAGTAGTGAATACATATGCTGTCTTAAATTCCTCCACGTGTGGAATGTCCTGCAAAAAAAGGGCACTTGGGAACTGTGATTATGCTGCATTAATTACTTTCCGCCTGTATGTCTTTGTTAAAACAACTAATTGTCATTTGTGATTCTCTGCGTTTTGTTTTAATGTGGTATGACAAAAATAGCTCCTTCTTTAGTTTGCTTTAAATTGCACGAATTTTCACCTCTTTATAATTTTGGTTTTATATACGACTGGCCATAAAAAGAACCAATTGCATAGTTATCTTATTCCATTAGTATCAAGATTTTTTTTTAATGGCCACTGTTTTAATCTCTTGTTTATTCCATTAGTATCAAGCTTTATGAAAAAATCATTTTTAAGTTTCACTGGTTAATTGTTCTGAACTACTACTATGCTATATTAGTAACAGGTTGTGGATCCACCCTTTCTGATTAGGAATGGACTGGTTGAAACAGATTAAAATGGAGAGCATCTGCTTGAGAAGGTAATTCCAACTATGCCATAAGGAGCACAATCGGCCTCGAGGCCTTTCTACCCTTCTTTCACATCCTCTCTGCTGCAGCCCTCCTTTACTAAATATTCTGAAATGATCAGATGGGGGCAATGTGAGGGTAAAGTGGGATCTCAGTAAAAGGAGGATATCAAGCCTGGATAGGGTTATACAGCATTGCACAAGAGCATCCAGTAATCTAGCCCCTAAAATTCCTCGTATCCCATTTTAGATAGATTCAAATGCCAGAAGGGTTTGAGTATGGTCTCAAATAGATTAAGATGTGTGTGTGTGCATGTATGCCAAAAGTCCTCAGTTTCAGCTTCCCCCCACCACTATGCAAGACACCTAAAAACTGACTAATACTTTACAATAGATGTCAATCTGTAATATGTACTGTAACAGACAAGATTAAATTTACAGAGATAATTCATTCCACAAACATGGAATATTTATTTGAAACCTTAATGTCAAATAAAAATGGAATAGCAATAAGCCTAAAATATTTTAATAATGAGAAGCACTCCAACAGCAGAATTATTCTATATTTCAAAAATATTGGTTGCCCTTGTCTTGCTTATATGTGTAGTGGTACAATGAGGTATCCTCAGATACAGAAGAATTAAGGGAACCCCGGCTTTTCAGAATCTAGTCAAAGCATTCAGCATTCCTCAGTCTTAAAAAACAAGAGGCACAGGACTATTGGTCCACATTTCTTTCACTAGGAGACTGAAAGTAATTTTGATTTAGAACACATATCCACCTACCATGTCAAAAGTGCTTAAGTGGTTTAGTTAATTTCCAGATGAGGAATTGCTGCTTTGCTGGAACTCGGTCTGCAGGATTTGTTAATTGAACTACAGTTTATTTGGACTATCCTAAAGGGCTTGGGTGAGAAAAGTGATGCAAATGCAATAATTTGAATTAGGATACCAGACTGTAAACCAAATAACAAAAGCCTGGACAAAACCAATAAAAAGTACAAGCCTATCAGAACACAAACTTATTTTAATTTGCATTCATTCAGAACAAAATCTGATAGAGACTGAGTTATACAAGCTTGTTCACCAAATGCTATTCAACTGCTCAAGGAATAGGTCTAAGGTGGTATCGTTTCCCCCTACTGTGGGTCTCACTCTTAAATTTGTATTCTCAGTTGTGCTTGGATTGGTTCCAACTTCCATAATCTACTCACAGCAAAACAAAGAACATTTCACAACCTTTTGTAAAAATAAAAATGAAAATCCTTAAATTATATGGTGGGTCTGGCTCCGAATCTGGCTGTACTGCAGCACAGTTGTCAAAATACACTAGTCTAGTACTGCTCCCAACACTGCCGGATGCATGAGCTTTCTGGTAGCTGCCAGTTGACTGGAGGAGATAACACATACATATACAGCCTACTTAAACTTTCATTTACTGATACATTCTATTTTATACGTTATGAGTATAAATAACTGCCTATTAATGTATGGCAGCCAGACTAATGGGTAGTGAAATTAGGAATATAAACCATGGCAACTCTTTCCTCCTTATATATGATAACAATTATCATAATAAAAATAACACATTCTTTCCCATGAATTTTAAAAATATGCATAAATATGGGTTTTTACCTGATTTTAGACAATATAGCTAGCAGTGCAATTAATTTGAGAGGAACAGATGACAATATGGGTATTACTGATAGACATGGGTAACTATGTTAGAATTAAACTATAGAAAGATGCCGAAACAAAAGTACACCTATATTTAACAAAAAAGAGTTTTGGGTTTTGTGGTTTGGGATTAATATATTCTAGGACTGGGAGAGGAGGGGAGGGTTAAACAGTGGGATTAGAGGGATGTCTTTACCCCTTTGGACTCTCTGCGGAATGGCCCCTGAGAAAATGGCTAAGAAAGGGTTCAACAGGAATGCCAAATTTCTGCTGAATAGGTTAAAAGAGTGAGGAAGCCTCTTCGGCAGCCATCCATGCGCAGAAGGCCCGCATAACATTTCTGCGGAATAGGGCCCTAAATGAAGACAAAAGAAACACAGGAATCTAATTGTAACTTAAAGAGAAGTTTTGACTGCATGGTTTCTTACCCTGATCTCCTAAAAACATTTTTAATTTGCATGTAATTTGAAATCCTACTGGACACCAATTACTTTATCACAAGATATGAAGATATTTGTCATGTATATAAACAGAACAGTAAGTCCTCTCATATGTTCTCAAAATGTGCAATCCAGTGGACGCTGTCATCCATAAAAGAAAAATGTAATTCAGTAGACCAAGATACACTGTTGTTTACCCATACTTTCAGATACTATACAAATCCTCATATGCATAATGTCTGGCTTTTACTTTAAGTTAGAAGTATTTTACAGTGCACTAAAAAGAAAATTCTTAGGGACCAGATTATACTTGCATTCAACATCAATCTCACTTTAAGCCCCTGGATTCCAATGAACTTTAACAGGATTTAGTCTATTTGAAAAAGTATTTTCTTCAGTGTCCATGTCCGATTAATGAAGCTTCCACCATACTGTCAAAGACAGCGTGTGAGATAAAGGAGTCTTACCTCTGCAAGTGGATGCCAGTGGGCGATGGGTTTCCGTGGATACGAAAGCATTTCATTCCAGTGGTCTCGCCCAAGGCTTTCAGCATCGTTGCCTACTTGGCACACTCCAATGATCTCATTGTGACCTACACTGTGAAAATTTTCCATAATATTTATTTCTTAAACTATACATTCAGGAATCATGACATTCAACTACATTTTTTTTTTAAAAAAGCAATGTGGTGATACAAGTTTAGCTGTTTCCAATAAAACTGAGCTCAAAATGAGAATGAGCACAAGCTCTTCTTTCAGCTTGCTTTCAGTAATGTATCAATGATGATGTAGTGGGCTAATAATGGTGTAGTAGTTAGAGTGTCAGAATAGGATCTGAGAGAGTCAGGTTCAAATCCTTACTCTGCCTTGGGAGATTGCTAGGTGACCTTGGCCCAGTCACTTTCAGCCTAACTACCTTATATGGATGCTGTGGGGATAGAATGGAAAAGAGAACGGTAAAAGCCACTTCAGGTCTCCACTGGGGACAAAGGCAAGCAAATAAATTGATCTCATTATTGGCTGGTTGGCTTGTGGGGTGTGTGACTTTTAGAAGCCCATGCTCTCAGCATTTACACTCATATCTGGGAAACATAATTATCAGTCATTTGCCTAGAATGGGTCAGGCCACAGAAGAGATGTGGTATGCTGGCTTTGTGCTCTCTCTCTCCCCTTCTAGAAAGAGAACAGACTATGCTGGATTCTGTGGGGAAATGTGGGAAAGGCTCTGCGTAAGACTTGTGCCCCACCTGCCATTTCAAGCCCAAGGAAGGTTTTCTTTTACTATCTCTCAACTGATTAAGGCCCAGAGGTGTATATTTTAACTTCATTTATATTCTACCTTTCTCCCCAGTGGGGACCCAAATTGGCTTATGTTGCCCTCCCGTCTTTCATTTTATCCTCACAACAATCCTGTGAGACAGATTAGGCAGACAGAGGTCGAGGACAGACTGGCAGTCTGGCCCGCTTTGCCTCCACTTTAAAAGCAGACGCAGAGTGGCCGTTCAGACTGCCACATCTGCCTGGAGGAGGCAGCCCGGATGCAATGCGTCCGGTGCCGCACTCCTCCCACAGCAGCCGGGCACCACTTAAAAGTGGTGTCCCAGCTGCTGCAGCGTGCATTCCGCATTGAACACCCGCCGGGCGGGAAAGCCACGCGGTGTTCAGCCGCCGCTGCCAGCCGCCCACAGTCTGGACGCTGCGGGCGGCTTCCTTGCGGCGGTGTGCGAACGCCGCGCGGTGGGGGCAATTCCCCCCGCCTTGTTCTGCCGCGCCATGGAGGCGTGGCAGAACTTAAGTCTGTCTTCGCCCAGAGTGTGACTATCCCAAGGTCACCCACCAAACTTCCAAGCAGAGTGGGGATTCATACATGAGTCTCCTAGATCCTAGTCAGCCATTCTGACACTCCAACCACTATACTACATTGGTTCTTGGAAGCCGAGCCTATGTGGTATGAAAGTACTCAGGTTCCCATCACTCATCTTGTGTGGAACTCCAATATATTTAACAGAGAAGTCGAGGCTGATTTAGTTTCACCTTTGCTGGTGTTTTAGAGGTGCTCCCTGAGAAGACTCAAACAATCACTGTCACTGGATGAGACTATTAGCAGACTTCTAGTTATCTCACCGGTCATAATCCATAACAGCTATTGATAAGCTGATTTGATCAATGCTTTCTGGAGGGACATCAAATACTATGGCTTCATTGTAAACAGGGTTGAGGGTGTTCCTCTTGGTGGAAGTCTTTCTCTTCTTCAGTCGTCTTCCTTCACACATTAGCGAAACCTTCACATATGGATCTGCACAAAGGATCCAACAAGTATTTATTTTATTTTAAATGAATTAATATAAAACACGTGGAATTTCCATTTCACTCTGTGTATCTACCCTCTTTTTATCATTTCACCTGTATTTTGAATATTTGTTCTGTAATTAACAAAGTGGGTGAAATGGATAAATACATGACACCTGGAAATCTAACTGAGAGGTGTATATGGTCACTTTTGCAAATAGTTCTTTTAAGGGAGAGAGCAGTACCTTAACATTGGCATGAAAGATATTCCTACCTGATGCTCCTGTTATGTCCATTGCCTTTAAATTTCTAGCTTTTATTATAGTAATGGTTAATCTACCAGCTGTTGGAAGATAGCAGAGTGAAAACATCAACTCGCCAAGGTCCACCTTGTCCTATAAAAAAAAAACATTTGACACAGTACTAACAATATTTTTGTGCTTTTCAAATCCCGAATAAATATATGATAAATGTTTGCCTTCACAGGAGAGACGAATTATTATTAAAATGGCACAATATCACCACTTTTAACACCTGTACTATCAACTTTATATCAACAAGGGTTCCAAAGCTAGACAGCAAAGTTCAGGGGTCATCTAATTATGTGAGACTGCTCATCTTCTGTGGCCATATTTTGATACATTTATATTCATATACCTGAGGAAATGCATGTGCTTTCTCATATTACTTATGTGTTAGTGTATGTAGGAATATGTTTCCATCTGTTACTTCTCCAGCAGTAATTTGCTTAACTTACTGTGAAAATTTTACTTAACATGCTTAACCCCCACCACAAGATGTCACGATGAGTTTAGCTGATATGGCTTTAAAAAGGGAATACATAAATTAATGGAAGACAGATCTGTCCATGCCAATTAGCTATTATGGCTAACTGGAACATTTAAAAGTTGTATACTTGATTCAGTACTCCCATGGTTATTGTCTTCAATGAGCTAGGATAGCTTAGGTCTACTTCTGCAAGGGAAATCATTATGGTCTTCCTTCCTTCCTATCTAGCTAAGTGCTAATTAAGACAACTATTGTGCTGTCTTCTCACATTACTCATTGTCCTTTATGATGAACATGGGAGTTCCAAAACTTATATGCTTAACTGGAAGTATAGATAAATGTATGGGCTACTTGTGCAAACATACAGTCATTAAGAATATGAGACAAAAACTACATTTTGGATAGAATAAATCAATCAGACAATCAAGATTCAAATAAAGATTGTTAATCAGATGATCTTGTGCAATTAGTCCTTCTGTGCCACTAAGAGATAATCACTGACGGTGTGCAGCCAGTGTATCTCAGATTCCTCCCCCACTTTACCCCAAATGTAGCTTTGCTATCAGAATTTGTGTATAGTGAGGCTAACTCATTCAGGGTTATGATGAATAACTTAATAAGAGAGTCTGAAACTAGTTCAAACTGTTATGTTGCTTGCTGTGCTTAAAGCTTTATAAGAGATGATGCTGAGAAGCAGATGGGAACTGTACAGTGTAGGTCTCTAGTTCATTTTGAGAATCAAAATATTGTTCTGACAAGGCAATGGTATGTAATGAGGCTTGCTGGATACAAGTGACATCATCATGTTCAGAATAATTGTCCTTTATGGACAAAATATATTTTTTCACCAGCATGAAAGGATGTTAACCAGCAGGAAAATGTTCCTGAATGGAAAAGGTTAGGAATAGAAATACAGAAGTCCAGAAATTTTGAAACCATTTTTTTCTAGACAAAAATGGAAATTGGGATGGGGGGTGAAATATTTGCAATAATAACTTTCTTATTAAAAATGGCTTAACTTTAGCATATTAACAACACAAAAGTGCATCCCTGACAGTCTTCAAGCAGTGGCTGGATGAACACTTGTCAGGGATGCTCTAGGCTGATCCTGCACTGGGCAGGGGGTTTGATTAGATGGCTCATATGGCTCCGTCCAACTCTATGATTCTATGATTTATAACTTAGCATACAAAATCATTCTACTTGGTATATTTATGAAATTTAAAAGTATAAATGCTTTCATTTTTTCAAGCAAAATTATGAAGGTCCCCAACACTATAATGAAAATATACTGAAAACTGCTGTATTCTATGCTATCTTAGCACATGTATAGTAGTTTTTGACATCTGAGAAGTAGGAAAAGTAAAAGTTCAATAACAAAAACACTATAGTAAGCAAAAAACAGCAGTTTTTCATACAGTCATACAGTCACAGAAGGACTAGCAGCATATTTGCATATAAAGTTACAATTTATAATATTATTCCAGATGGGCAGCTGTGTTGTAACAACAGAAAAACCCCTGTTGAGGTTACAGCATAGCCTGTAGAGAATTCAGTGTGGGCAGCCGTGTTGATCTGAAGCAGCAGAACAAACTTAGAGTCCAATCAGGCACCTTTAAGACCTGGAATAAACCTTTGTTGGTCTTAAAGGTGCAACTGGACTTTAGAATAGTTTATTATTGTCGTACATGCAAGTGGAATTGTAATATAATTCTTGACTGTAAACTATGTATTGTTTTATATGCTTCAACTGGCATAAGGAAGCATATATATGGTGGTTGATGAGTTTTCAATACAAGGTGGTGCTTATGCACCTCTAACATAGTTGCACAGTAAGGGCTAGAAAATGTACAAGTTATGTGGACTGGTCCTTGCTCAGTTTGATAGGATACAAACTGCTGAAGTACTGGTAGAATCTCTCAAGAGCGTCTTCTCACTCCTTACCTTCTGTTTCTTGAACTTTAATAATTGCTATGGATGTACATTGATAAAATGACTCATGAAAAGTCTTTAAGACTCATGTTAGTCTTTAAGATGCTACTAGTCTTCTATTTAATTTTCATTTTACTGAATGTTACAGACTAACAACATTTATTTCAGCATAAGTTTTCATGAGTTGGTACTCACTTTATCAGATGCATACAATCTGGCTGGGCTGTGTGACAACCAGTGCAAGGATGGGCTGTGTGGTGGCTGGGACTGATGTAATGGGGACTGCCACCAGGCCACACCAGGCTGAATTGCATGGTAGACTGCTGGGCCGTGCCAGGTGGAGTTGTGTTGGTGGTGAGTTTCCATTAGTTGCAGCTGGGCCTATCCCTGGGAAGTCCTCTTCCATCAGATGACCTGACAGTGGTGGAGGAGCAGGACTTTCTCCAGAGCTGTTTTGGCATCCCAGTCCACCCATACCCTTCTAACAGCTTTGCTTTACAGAAACCAAGGCTTGGAAGGCTTGGCAATATTGTTGCGGTTGCCTACCAACCCCCAACAGGCACTGAGATTACACCGGGCATTCTTTTCTTAAAGCTACAAGTGCTGCTTCTGTTCTTTTGGGGAATTTTGACCTCCTGATTTCTGTAATGTTTTATTTTTTTAGATTTTTCTGGGACCCCAGAATTTTCTTTAGGTTTGTAGACCCCCCCCCCCCGGGGGGGGGGGTGTCTGTCTCTAGTTCCATTTTGCAGGTATCGATCATACCCTCTAAGATGCAAATCATAGACAGATATATTGAGTTCTGCAGTCATCTCAACATGGGATCTCAAACTGGAAAGTTTATTTTTGTGGCACTTTATATCATAAGGGGGTGTAGTAAAACAGGGCAGCATTATTGCTTCAAGCAAATTCATATGAAAAAATCATATTACCTGTGACTGGCAGAAAATGTGAACAGCATGCCTTTTGAATCACCTTTTCAATTCCTCAGTTGAACACATAAACACATGAAGCTGCCTTATACTGAATCAGACCACTAGTCCATCAACATCAGTGTTGCCTACTCTGACTGGCAGCGGCTCTCCAGGGTCTCAGGCAGAGAAAGGTCTTTCCCATCACCTCCTGCCTGGTCCTTTTAAACTGGAGATACTGGGACCTTCTTCATGCCAGGCAGATGCTCTACCACTGAGCCACAGCCCCTCCCTAAATTCAAATCTATGTTTGGAATTTAAAATCATTGCAGATTTTTTTCCTCAGTGATAACAGCTGTAGTTCTTGTGTTTTATATGTTTCTTTGGAAAAATGAAAAAATGCAAGATTGCAGTGTTTGTAGAATCATATAGGCTACTTTGTGACCAACATAACCTTTTCATTCTGAGAAGCCAGATATGTGTAGGAGAATAGGAATCCTTAGGGGCTCACTAGGATTTGCCACTTGCTTAGCAAATTCAAACTTGGAAAAGGAGTTGTTTGTCAGTGCCATTGTGTGGATGTCAGAATGCTTGTCTCTCAGTGTAACTTAGTGCATCCATGAAAAATTAATGCAAGATGCATGAGCAAAATATATTGTGATAGATTGCACTTTTATAAGGTTAGACATGCCGTACACACAGGTGAAGGACCATGAAGGGTTAATTCTTCACACAGCCAGAGAGCCTTGAGTGACAGGCTGCTCCAAGAGACCTGATTGATTAGCATCAGCTGAGCAGAGAGAGACTTTAGAGTTGAATGCTGAAGAGGAGATTTCATTCAGAATTCAGCCCTGACTGAGAGCAGTTTAACCCAGAGAGAACTGCCAAAAGTTGGCAAAGATGAGTGGGTAGTCAGATGGACACTCCCATTTGGGCCAAGGAAAGGGATAGATCTTCTAGGCTGCAATCACACACACTAAATAATTCACCTTAATTCCACTTTCAGTGCACTTTTCAACTGGATTTTACTGTGTGAACTGACAAAATCCAGTTAGAAAGTGCATTGAAAATGGATTATTTAGTGTGTGTAGTAGCAGCCCTAGAGAGAGAAGGAATTTCCCTACCCAGTCTAAACAGGGTGATAGCTCTGAAGAGTACAGAGATCCCTGGTCTTATGTGGTTAGAAACTACCTTTAGAGACCTTAAATGTCAGTTATAAACTCAAGATGAGTATTGGTGTTTCAAGAGAAGGGTTTGGGTACTGGAAAGAGTGTACCAGCATTCTGGAAAACAAAAGAGTTAGAGAATACTCAAAGAAAGTGTTTGGGGAAAACACTGGAACAAAAGCCTCTCAACATAAAGATTTAAAACACTGTGAAAAGCTAAGAAACTCTCATTAGCCTGAAACTTAAGAACTAAAGTCTGTGCATGTACTGATTTTACCTCAAAGCTACCTACACTGAGTTACCTCAGAAATTTTACCCGAATTTCACCTGACCTTTCCCCTCTAAGTTGAATAAAATATTTTGTTAATTTGGAATATAAAAACTTCTCAAGTGCCATTTAAGTCATATGAGTTCCTATTCCTTCCCCCAGGTCCCTGGGCTGAGCATCCATCCATCCATCCATCCATCCATCCATCCATCTCTCTCTCTCTCTCTAGAAGCTGTTCACAATTAACATCCATCAGGGGTCCTTTCGTAAAAAAAGAGGTGCAGGAGCTCATTAGCATAACTTATTTGCATATGCCACACCCCCTGATGTCACCGGAAGTGTCATAAGGCCACACATCCATGATGTCAGGTGTGTCAGGAGGCAAGAAGGGAGGGAGGGGGGAAGGAAGGAAAGGAACAGGAAGGAAGGTAGGTAGGTGGGGGGGAGAGAGAGAGAAAAAAGAAAGGAAGGAGGGAGGAAGGGGGGAAGGAAGAAAGAAAGAAAGGAACAGTAAGGTAGGTAGGTAGGTAGGTAGGTGGGGGGAGAGAGGGAGAGAAGGAAGGAAGGAAGGGGGGAGAGAGGGAGGAAGGAAGGAAGGGAGAGGGGAAGGACAGGGAAAGGAAGGAACAGGAAGGTAGGTAGGTAGGTGAGGGAGAAAGAGAGAAGGAAGGAAGGGAGAGGGGAAGGAACAGGTAGGTAGGTAGGTGGGGAGAGAGAGAGAAGAAAGGAAGGAAGAAAGGGAGAGGGGAAGGAACAGGTAGGTAGGTAGGTGGGGGAGGGAGAGAGAAGGAAGGAAGGAAGGGAGAGGGGAAGGAACAGGTAGGTAGGTAGGTGGGGAGAGAAAGAGAGAAGAAAGGAAGGAAGGAAGGAAGGAAGGGACAGGGGAAGGAAGGGGGAAAGGAAGGAACAGGAAGGTAGCTAGGTAGGTAGGTAGGTGGGGGGGAGAGAGAGAAGGAAGGAAGGAAGTGGGGAGAGAGGGAGGAAGGAAGGAAGGGAGAGGGGGAGGATGGGGAAAGGAAGGAACAGGAAGGTAGGTAGGTGGGGGAGAGAGAGAGAAGAAAGGAAGGAAGGGAGAGGGGAAGTAACAGGTAGGTAGGTAGGTGGGGAGAGAGAGAGAAGAAAGGAAGTATTGAAGGGGGGGAGTATTGAAGGAAGTAGTGAAGGGGGGGGGAGGAAAGGGGCTTCCCGGGGCCAGCGATGCTCTGCCGTGGCCCTGGGAGCAGTGGGAGGGGGGAGGGAATGGCCTCTCCTATTTAAGTGGGGGGGGAGGGAAGGGGCTGGGAGGGGGGAGGGAAGGGCCTCTCCTTCCCGGGGCCGGCGGAGCGCCGGAGTATTTAAGTGGGGGGGGAGAGGAAAGGGGCTTCCCGGGGCCGGCGGCGCTCTGCCGCCGGCCCCGAGAGCATTGCCGGGGGGGAGGCCAGGGGGGGCGGGGCCTTGTTAAGTGCCCGCCCCCCCGCCTCCTCTCTCCCAGAGCGCCGCTCCGGCACGCCCCGGCCCCAACAGAGCCCTGACATCCATAAACAGATGAATAAATACAAGAGTTAAATAAAGTAAACTGATAATGTGTTGCTTTACTTTAAAACCTTTACTATGTACAAGATGTTAAAATGGTGTGATAGTGAAATACACAGGGCTCAATGGTTCTTCAGTTAATTAATCTGTATTATGCCAACGGGAAACATGTTGTCAGTTCAGAAAACATGTGGTGTACCCATGTTCACAAGTCAGACAGACACCGTGATTAATTCCTTAGAGCATTACCCATTGGTTTGGTCAGTACTACCTGCATCTAGTACTGCTTCTGGCATACTTTAATAGCATTGAAAGTCAAAGGAATTATGTGACAGACATCACTGAATTTGATAAACCATATGGAGTACAAAGTAACTTGTATTTCATACTGCCCAAAGCTATGCTAGCACAGAATTGGTAAGCACTTCTACCATGTAATGAGTTGTTTGAAAAAAATATTAAGTAATAACTGAAGTGTGTTTTAATAGACCAAAGAGTAAGAAAACAACTCACTGCCCAAATAATAAACTATAGATGAAACAGGTATTATTTCGCACAACCAGTTTCCAATTAGATCATCAGAGCTTCAATATACATCTGGCACATCCCAGCCTGAGGAATGTTTTATAGATGACCAATTTTGTACAAGTAATAGTGTTAAAGATAAAAATAACATACTTATGAGCTACTGCAGGGTTCAATAATCCCTACATTAATATCTACATGAAACTGCTGCAAGAGACCATCTAGAAAGATTCAGAGAAGGATAATCATCTGCTGCTGCTACCAAATTCTAGCACTCCTTTTCATCTAATGCTATGAACTAGCATCTGGAATCAATTGAGGGCTGGATATAGGCAAAGAAATGGTTATTTAGTTAAGACAAAAGTGCTGTTGATCATTCCTGGGGGAAGTGGACTTGGACACTGTTACACAGGCCTCAAGAACACCCTAATTAGATAACTGTCCTTCATTCTCTATGGGGCTGCCTTTCAAGAGTCTCCAGATACTTTAAATGGTGCAAATATTGTCATTTGGGCTCTAAAAGGAATCTACCATGATGAACACATAAACCCAGAGTTCTACCAAATTCACTGGCTTCCAATTTGTTTCTGGTCCCAATTAAAATGCCTAGTTTTTGTGAGACTTCTGATTAGATCCAATAAGCCAAGCCTTGTATTTCAAATCAAACTCTTTATTCTTAATGGTCTTTCAGGAAACACTTGCGTTGTTAGTGATACCACATACAGAATGGGAGGAATTGATATACTGTATTCAAACAAGGGTAAAAGTGCGGGTACCAACGAGAATAAAAATATCAAGCGCCAAAATGTGCTACCATTACTTTCTCAGGAAAAAAGGCGTGTAAGCGGAGCTAAATTCCCTCCCCGACCCTGTGTAATCTACATGCATTCCCACGTAAAAGACACCTGGAAGAGCGGAGGCCCAGTTGCCCAAGGTTACAAGTGCAGAAACAGAGATAACTGAAGTCTAGCAAAATATATGAGCTTATGCAGAGGAAGGAGGGGTGGGGGTGGGGGGGGAACCGCCAGAAGGGAAGCTGATGCCGATCTCCTGCTGGGACCTGTAACAGGGACTGCAAAAAGAAGCAAACATGACAGGGAACCTGACATCCTGCCCCTCCCAAAATCAACCCCCACCTGGTTTAGAAGGGTAACGTTTATGAAACGCACAAATCAACTGAGGAGCATGAACATGATCAGCCACCGCCCACTCATTACATTCAGGACCAAAATCCACCCAGTTCACCAGATAAAACAAATGTCCCCATTTGAGTTTAGAGTCCAAAATGCTGGAAATCTCAAAATGCGGCTCCCCCTGCTTCACCAGAGGAGGAGGAGCTGGAATCTCCGGATGCCAGGAGTCTGGCCCAGGGCTTTTCTTCAACAAGCTGTAATGGAACACAGGATGAACAGAGTTCAGTGATTTAGGCAGTTCAAGCTCAAAAGACACAGGAGAAATCTTGCGCAGGACCTTAAAAGGACCCACGTATTTCCATCCCAATTTCCGGCTTGGCTGCAGCCGCGAATGTTCTTTGTAGACACATAAACAGAGTCCCCAGGCTCCAACTCCCAACCAGGAGCCCTATACCGGTCCGCGTATTTTTTGTAATCCGCTTTAGCGTTTTGGCAATAAGGGGCCAGGATTCTTGCAGATTAGTCCACCAAGATTCAAAGGGAGAGGGTGAGCTGTCTCTGGGAGGTAGGATATTTGGCAATGGGTTACCTTCATACCCCCACACCACTAGAAAAGGGGACACGCCAGTAGAAGAGTGCACTGAATTATTATAGCTGTATTCAGCAAAAGGGAGCAAGTCTACCCAATTATCTTGGTGGTAGTTTAAGTAACACCTCAAAAATTGTTCCAGGATCTGATTAGTTCGTTCAGATTGTCCATCAGTCTCTGGGTGATAAGCAGAACTGAGGGTGGGTTCAATGCCCATAGTCTGTAAAAGCTCCCGCCAAAAGGTGGCAACGAACTGACTTCCCCTATCGGAAATTACACACCTAGGAAAAGAATGAAGTTTCACCACGTGATTAAAGAACACTTTGGCTAAACCCTTAGCTGTGAACAAAGTGTGCCTGCTTGGAAAATAAATCCACTACCACCCAGATTACAGTTCTCCCTTTGCTGGATGGTAGATCAGTAATGAAGTCCATGGAAATGTCCTCCCAAGGCCGGGAGGGGGTGGGAAGGGGTTGTAAGAGACCCAGAGGCTTCCCCCCTCATTTTTTGCACATCAGACAGGTTTGGCAAGAAGTCACATAGTCTGAGACATGTTTACGCATTTGTGGCCACCAAAACTGCCTCTGAAGCAAGTTCAACGTTTTCAAGTACCCAAAATGTCCAGAGAGCTTAGATTCATGGCAAGCATTTAAAACGGAAAGTCTAAGAGAATTGGGCACCACCAATTTCGAGCCTTTATACCAGCACCCATCAGGCTTCTGTTCCAAACCCTCCTCCCCACGCCATTCATCCCGATCCTGCTGAGAATATTCCATTGCGCATTTTGTAATCCACTCAGAGGAGGGAGCTGTGGTGGACTGTTGCTTTTGGCTTCTGGTGACAACAGCCCCGCTAAGTTGCTCAGGTGAGAACATGGAATCGAACACTTCTTCCCTCTTAGATTCATGCTGGGGAAGCCTGGACAATGCGTCAGCTAAGGGGTTAGATGTCCCAAGGAAGTGCCGCAGTTTAAAATTGAACTTGGAAAAGAAATCAGCCCACCGGAGCTGTTTTGCGTTCAAAGTTCTATGGGTCCGCAGCGCCTCCAGGTTTTTATGATCAGTCCAGATTTCAAACGGCGTCTGCACCCCCTCCAACCAATGTCTCCAGGTGGACAAGGCTAAGTGGATGGCGGCTGCCTCTTTGTCCCACACAGACCAGTGTCTTTCAGTCTCATTAAATTTCTTGGAGACATACGCCAAAGGGTTTAGCTTCCCATCCTCCCCTTTCTGCAGAATTGCCCCCCCATGGCCACATCAGAAGCATCAATATGTACGATGAACTCCCGAGTCTCATTGGGGTGCGCCAGGATGGGCTCTGAAGTAAAAAGTTTTTTAAGCTTTTCAAAGGCTGCTTGACAGTCAGGCAACCAGTTCAGCCGCTCACCCGGCTTGCCGGCTTCAGGACCCTTTTTTTTTGTTTTTAACAGGTCAGTTAAGGGAAGGGTGACTGTGGCAAAGTCCTTTAAAAATGTTCTGTAAAAGTTGCAAAATCCTAACAGGCTTTGAAGTTGTTTGCGTGTACGGGGGGCTTCCCACGTGACTACCGCTTCCACCTTGGCAGGGTCCATCTCTAAACCCCTGGGGGAGATGCAGTAACCCAAAAAGTCAATTTTGGTACAGTAAAACTCGCATTTTGACAGTTTGGCAAAGAGCTTGTGGTTCATGAGGGTGGACAACACTTCCTTCATCAATTTAACGTGGGAAGGTTTATCTTGGGAATAAACAATGATATCATCTAGAAAACAGAGAACCCCCTTAAATAAGTGCTTGTGCAACACCTCATTAATTATGCTCATAAAAACTCTGGGAGCTCCAGCCAATCCGAAGGGTATAACCCGATATTCAAATGGCCCCAGGGGGGTATTAAAGGCAGTCTTATATTCATCCCCCTCCTTGATGCACACTCAGAAATAGGCATCCCGTAAATCCAGTTTGGAAAAGATCTTCCCCTTAGTCGCCTCTGCCAACAAGTCTTTTATCAGGGGTAAGGGGTAAGCATTGGAGGCGGAAACGGCATTCAATTCCCTATAGTCCATGCGAAGCTGTAAGCCCCCGTCCTTCTTTTTCCGGAATAGAACAGGGGTGGCAAAAGGAGATTTCGCTGGCCGAATGAAACCCCGCTCTAGGTTTTTATCCAAAAACTTCTGCAGTTCATCTCTCTCCGTGGGACTCATAGAATATAACTTTCCCTTTGGCAACTTCTCCCCAGGTAACAGTTCTATGGCACAATCAGTAAGTCTATGGGGGGAAAGCTCATCAGCCTCTGTTTCACTGAACACCTCAGCCAGGTCTCGGTACTCCGGAGGGATTTTGTTTAAGTCCTCTAAGACCAGGCAAGCGAAGGGGGTGGAGGGAGATCCCGAACCCCAGACGGGATTCCATTTGTGCTGTGTGCATTTGGGATCGACCCATGTAATTTTGCCTTCACTCCACTTGACATAGGGGTCATGAGCTCCCAACCACGGGCTTCCCAATACCATAGGGAATTGGGCGTGGGGGGTGATGACAAAAGCTCTCTGCTCCCAGTGATCCCCAGTCCCCACAATCAAAGGCTCAGTCTCTGCTACGCAAGCCTCTTTCATTTCAGACCCATCCATTTGAGTTAATTGCAGAGGCTCAGACAGCGTGTTAACTTTGGGTTCCAACCCCTCCACCACCAAGGGACTAATCAAGTCTCTAGCACACCTCGAGTCAATAAGGGCTTGCACCCTGACATGGGTGCCACTTCCAGGGGCAATAACAGTCACAACCATATAGAGCAAAGGCCTGGGACTGCTCACCATTGACGGCGCAGCTGGAGGGGGGACCTGCAGCTCCACGCCTCCTACTGTAGGTCTGGGAAGTTTCCTGACAGCTGAGCAGTCACAGCTTCCAACGTGGGATTCTCACCCTCTGCCGGTGCCCCTTCCAGCTGTAATGCCCAGGGTTTGTAAACTCCTTTAGTGGGTCGTGGTGTTCCTCCAGGAGTCGGCTGGGGAGTCTTCAATGCTTTCGGGGGCCCCAGGGGACAGGAAGATGCGAAGTGGCCACTCTCCCTGCATCGCATGCATAACTTTTGCTTAAAATGGGCATCACGGAGCTCTTGAACAGTGGTTTTAAATTTGGGTTTTGGTGTGGTCTTGGCAAGGGAGTGAGAGGCCGGTGAACTCAGTTTAATCAACGTGAACCTCTCCTCCACATCGGCCACCGCTCTCATCCAAGCCGCCAACAAGCCGGGCCAATCATTTCTTAACACAGTCTCATATATCTCACGGTTCAACCCCTCCCGGTACTTCTCGATGAAGAGATCTTGACCCGAGCCCTGCACCTTCACAGCTATTCTACGGAATTGGGCAGTATACTCCCTTACAGAGGATCGGCCCTGAACCAGCTTCCGCAGCTGATTCCTGGCTTTCTCCTCCCCCAAGGGATCCTCGTAGTGCTGCCAGATGGCCCACATAAAGTCATTTACTGATCTGAATTCAGGACCCGGGGGGTTGTGCAGACTCACATACCAGTCACTTGCAGTGTCCCACAGCTTAGAGCCAATATAGCCAACCCTCTCATGTTCGGTAGGGTAAAGGTGGCCCCAAGTTCCCAAAAACTGCTCAATCTCAGTGATGAAAAAGCGAAGTTTGTCAGGATCCCCATCAAATGTAGCTGTCAAGGGATCATTGGGTGGCTGCTGGTATAACTGGTCCACAGGACGTGGGGCCGGCTAGGCTGGTGCTGCTGGCGGCTGCTGTGGCCCCGCGGGTGGTTGTTGTGCAGGTCCCGCTCCACCATCCTGCTGCTGAGCCGGCACCCACCTCCCCCTCCAGCTCCTGCCAGAGGGACCGCTCCCGCAGCTGCTCCCAGCATGGCTTGTTGCATCTCGAGTAGCGCCTCACGTAGCTCCACCGCCAGCCGGTCGTGCATCTCATCAAATCTCCGGTCCATCTGCTTCCAGAGGTCATCCGCACCTCTCTCCGATGGCCGAGGGGTCTCATGTTCCTCTGGGACCAAACTCAATCTCCAGGAGTCCCTCTCCTCGTCCAAGAACCGCATGCACGATCCTCGCCTGTCATGGACCCAGGACTCCAGAGTACCCCCACCAAAGGTCGACCAGGAATACCTTGGTAGGGGATCTGCGCCATCTGTGGCTCCCCCTGACTGAGGGGAGCATAGGAATCATAGTTCATGGTCATTGGCTCCACAGGTGTGGTGGAGACCGGTGTTTTGGGGGTCGAGGTGGGAACGAGGGACCCGTCATCTGACATGGCCAGGTCTGGGTTTCACTCCTTCCCAATTGGAAGGATCACTAACAATCTGTGAAACTTCTGATTAAATCCAATAAGCCAGGCCTTGTATTTCAAATCAAACTCTTTATTCTTAATGGTCTTTCAGGAAATACTTGCGTTGTTAGTGATACCACATACAGAATGGGAGGAATTGATATACTGTATTCAAACAAGGGCAAAAGCGCGGGTACCAATGAGAATAAAAATATCAAGCGCCAATATGTGCTACCGTTACTTTCTCAGGAAAAAAGGTCCATAAGCGGAGCTAAATTCCCTCCCCGACCCTGTGTAATCTACATGCATTCTCATGCAAAAGACACCTGGAAGAGCGGAGGTCCAGTTGCCCAAGGTTACAAGTGCAGCAACAGAGATAACTGAAGTCTAGCAAAATATATGAACTCATGCAGAGGAAGGAGGGGTGGGGTGGGGGGGAACCGCCAGAAGGGAAGCTGATGCCGATCTCCCGCCAGGACCTGTAACAGGGACTGCAAAAAGAAGCAAACATGACAGGGAACCTGACAGTTTTGATCTTTAAAACTCTTGGTGGTTTCAGTCCAAAGTACTGGAAGGGTAAACTGCAACAGTGTTAGAACCTGCTTGGGATGTAGGATCAGACAGGAGTACCTTATTAAGGGTGCCTGTATATCAGATGTAAGAATAGCAAATATGTGACAGGCTTCAAGGTATGTGAGGCTTCAAGGTATGAAGCTTTATGCCCCTTTTCTTTTAACTTTCTGTTGTAACTTTAAGATCTTTTTACTAAGCTACATCTTAGGGTATAGATCAATATAGGTAGCTGTGTTAGTCTGTCTGTAGCAGTAGAAAAGAAGAAAAGGTATCTAAAGAAGTGAGCAGTGACTCACGAAAGCTCACACCCTGCCACAAATGTTGTTAGCCTTTAAAGTGCTACTGGACTCTTGCTCTTTTCTGCTATCTTAGGGTATGTTCAATTAATGATATTTTATCACACAGAGGTCTTACAGTGTACTGCTGCTATGTTCCTTTATAGCCGGTTTTAGCTGACTGGTATGTAGTTTGTAAATACTGTTATATTGTATTTCTTTGTATTTGTTGTAAACTAGCCTTGAGTGCTCTGGTGACTAGAAAGGGAGGATATAAAACCTCTAACAACAAACAAAACAAGCAATTCAGTATGCATGTGTCCTGGGCACGATGGAGAGATTTATCCTGTCCTCATTCTCTCTCCCGATAGCCCAGGAACTGGAGCCAGGGGGAGGCGGAGTGGACCGCAGCATACTCTGTTGGGGATAATCCAGGAATGATCACACCTGGTGTTAATAATGGGCAGGGCTGTGGAAGGGAAATAAAGTGCAAGAACTTAGCCAACACCTGAAGGAAGGGATGGGAATGAAGATCTGCCAAGGGAAACTTTGCCTTGGTTGGATGAAGATTTTTGCCTGAGTTTTAGACACAGAGCAATCAGCAGCAAACAATCTCTGAGCTTGGAGTGGAGGAGAGCCAAAGATGCCAGCCACCAGCTTGGCCAGTGGAGGAAACTGGCAACATGGTTGACCATCAACTACTGATCCACCGCCTTGCTGACAGTGGGATTCAGGGGCTTGCCTTGCAGTGGCTCTCCTCGTTCCTTCAGGGTCGGGGACAAAGGGTGGCAGTGGGGGAGCAGCTATTCAGAAGGCACCCGCTAATTTGTGGAGTGCCCCAAGGAGCAGTGCTTTCACCAATGCTATTCAACATCTATATGCGTCCCCCTGCCCAGATTGCCTGGAGGCATGGACTGGGCTGTCACCAATATGCGGATGACACCCAAGTACCAAATTGTTGGACAGCCAGTCAGACTAGTCCAGGAGAACTGGACCTGGTGTTGAAAGCTGTGGCTGGTTGGCTTAGATTGAGTCAACTGAAATTGAATCCGATGAAGATGGAGGTCCTGTGCCTGAGTCGGAGCAGACTAAGGTTAGGGATCCCTCTCCTGACCTTTGATGGGGTGCCACTGGTGCCAGCACTGGAGGTTAGGTGTTTGGGAGTGCTCCTGGATGCCTCCTTAATGATGGAGGTCCAGGAAGCAGCCACTGCAAAGTCTGCCTTTTACCATCTATGGCTGATTAAGCAGTTGGTTCCCTTCCTTGAATGCAATGACCTGGCAACAGTGATCCATGCAATGGTCACCTTGAGATTGGATTACTGTAATGCTCTCTACATGGGGCTGCCCTTGTCTCAAATCCAAAAGCTGCAGCTGGTGCAGAACACAGCAATGAGGCTGCTGTTGTTAGGGCTGCTAAGTCCCCCCGGGGGGCAGGGATTCCCCCGCTTAAAGGGTCCCAAATCTGCTGGTCTGGATCCGGCCGGCAGGGGGAACCCCACCCTTGTAGTGGCCAGATCAGGCCAACGTGCCTGGCATGATGACATCGCCTGGAAGTGATGTCATTACGTCAAGTGACGCTCTAGCAATCACCCTGAAAACTCTATGGCACCATAGAGTTTTCAGGGCAATTGCTAGAGCATCGTCTGGCGACATGCCCGGCATGATGATGTCACTTCCAAGCGACGTCATTGCGGCATGCGTGAGCAAAGCATGCATGCGGATGTCCCAGACTGTAAGTAAATTGGCAACCCTAGTTGTTGTGTCTTTTTATGTGGGAACATCCAGCCCGCCCTAATGTGAGGCTTCTGCCCTAAGTAGTCAAGGATCAGACCTTTGTTGATGAAACACAGTTCTTTATTTTCTATTACTACATTACTACAGGTCCTCGGATCATTGTTAGAGATAAAGTATACCATAGAAGCAGGATTAATATACCCTCCAGTACAATTTGAATTACCCATAGGTAACCAATCACAGGGAGGGAAAAAACGTGGGCTAAAGGTCGTTTGACCGTTTGCTTCCCACAGGAAAAAGGTTAAGTGTGAAGCTGTAAATTTCCCTTCTTAAACCAGACCCCTCAGATGTATCCATCTTGTGCATAACAAATAACTTCGCCAAGGCCTTCACACGCCGATAAGAATTGGTCCGTGTCTCCCCCGGCAGGGAGGAATGGAATGCGGAGACGCGGGGGTGAGAGACCGATTGTTCTCATGTGCTGAAGTCGCCACTCTCCCGGATCAAATGGTTACATTGACCAGACCCAGCCTGAGCCATAAACCCAGGGCAATAAAGGAGAACCCGATACATGGTGATTGAGATAACAGGATGTTACAGAGGGACTGCAAAGACAGGTTACATAGGAAGGGATTATACAAAGCATACAAGCATAAGCATATGAGCAACCTTTGTTACAATCCTTAGATTCTGACACTCTGCCACCTGAAAAATCTAATCTACCCCGGCTTATCAGGGAAACGTTTATGAAAAGCTTTAACTAATTTAGGAGCGTGAACATTATCTGAAAAAACCCATTCGTTTAACTCCGGACCAAAATCTACCCACTTGACTAGATATAGCAAGCAGCCTCTACGCATTTTTGAATCCAGGATTTCAGAAATCTCAAAATGAGGCGCCCCCTCCTTCATCAGTGGAGGAGGAGTTGGAGGAATTGGATGCCACACATTCGGCCCAGGATTCTTCTTCAGCAAGCTGAAATGAAAAACAGGGTGCACAGAACTCAGTGACTTAGGTAACTCCAGTTCAAAGGACACATCAGAAATTTTGCGCAACACCTTATAGGGACCAACGTATTTCCACCCCAACTTCCTGCTGGGCTGTAGACCATGTATATTCTTGGTGGAAAGGTAGACAGAGTCCTCTGGTTGAAGATCCCAACCTTCAGCCCGTCCACGGTCTGCATATTTTTTATAGTCTTCCTTGGCTTTGTCTAAAGTCTTAGCAATCAACGGCCATGGGTCCTGCAGGTTGGCCCACCATTGCTTAAAATCAGAGGGGGGGCCGCCTGATGTTTCCTCTATGGTGGGTAGGGGTTTCCCCTTGAAGCCTCCCACTGCCATGAAAGGGGACACACCCGTGGAAGAGTGAATAGCATTGTTATAACTATATTCAGTGAACGGCAGCAACTCCACCCAATTGTCTTGATGGTAGTTAGTGTAACACCTTAAAAACTGTTCCAATATTTGATTAGTTCGTTCGGATTGGCCATCGGTCTCTGGATGGTAACCTGAGCTCATGGCCGGCTCGATGTCCATCATCTTCAAAAGCTCCCGCCAGAAGTTGGCAATGAACTGACTGCCCCTATCGGATACCACGTGTTTGGGGAAGGCGTGTAATTTAATCATGTGGTTAAAAAATGCTTTAGCCAGTCCTTTTGCAGTCGGCAGCTGTTTAAACGGGGTAAAATGAGCTTGCTTCGAGAACACGTCAACCACCACCCAAATGACAGTCTTTCCTTTCGAGGGTGGCAGGTTGGTAATAAAGTCCATCACTATCGCTTCCCAGGGATGGGAGGGGGTGGGCAACGGGTGTAGCAGTCCTGGGACTTTCCCCCCCCTCCGCTTGCACATTAAACAGGTTTGACAGGCAGTGACAAAGTCAGCCACATCCTTGCGCATGCGCGGCCACCAGAACTGCCGCTGAACTAAGTTAAAAGTTTTTAGGAAACCAAAATGACCGGCTAACTTGGATGAGTGGCAGGTTAGCAAAATATCTTTCCTCCAGGCTCGAGGCACCACGAGTTTGTCCCCATGGTACCAACATTGGTTAGCACGGAGAGAGCACTCCTCTATGCTCTCTAACTCTTCTGCTTCTTCCGGAGAGTAGTCTCCTCCCCATTTTTCTTCCCATGGTTCTACCGCTGCATGCTTGCTTTGGCTCCTGGTAGTCACAGCACCTCCCAGTTGCTGGGGTGAGAACATGGAGTCAAACACTTCCTCTTTCTGACTCTCGTGTTGGGGTAACCTGGATAAAGCGTCTGCTAACGAATTGGCTTTCCCAAGGAAATGTTTGAGCACAAAGTTAAATTTCGAGAAAAAATCGGCCCACCGTAGTTGCTTGGCATTCAGGGACCTCTGGGTGTGCAGCGCCTCCAAATTTTTGTGATCTGTCCAAATTTCAAAAGGGGTCTGTGCACACACACACACACACACACACACACACACACACACTCTGTAAGCCGCCCTTAGCCTGCTTGTCAGGGAGGGTGGGATACAAATCAAAACAAACAAATAAACAAACAAATAACATCTGGGGTGGAGTATTTTCTTCAAGGCTGCTGAGGCAGCATGAAAGAACAGAAGAGCTGGGTTAGTACAAAGCTGTGGAGAAGACTGAATTAGGTTTGGAATGAGGGCAAAGACACTGCCGTTTAATCATCCACTCTCCATTTCTAATACATTGATCACTGAAAAAATACAATCTGTCCAGCCTCCTTCCAAAACTGAAGCCTTCCACTCCACCATTCTGACAAATTGCTGTGAGTTCCAACAGTAACAATCTTCGCATTATTTTTATTGCATACTGTTAATTATTTGTATTGTAAACCTCTTTGGGAGCCAATCTGGCTGAATGAGGGGTATAAATATAATGAAGGCTTATTCTACATCGTGGTTCTTTTCTGTGGTAATCATATCAGTGAGACTGGTGCTCAGTTTGCACTTGCAACGGAAATTACACACTGCACAGAGCAATGCTGTTTTTCACCATTGTTATGCATGATTTCCCTTTCATACTAGATGCAGACTGCATGTTTTCAAGCCACCACTATGCTTCTCAGCCGAACTTTTCTTTAAAAAAAGAAAGAACAAGAACTGGGCCATGCATACATTGCTCAAGTTTGGAACACTATCACACTTCTAAAAAACCCAGCACGTTTGCCTAGCACTGCTCCAGTACAACACAATATAAGAATCCTTTGTTAATTCTAATTGCTGGAAGGTTCTGGGTGTCCCTTATGGTCCTGTATATTGAAGAGAAAAACTGGCACCACCCGCAGGTTCCAGTGGTAGCGGCTGTGGGACGCGAGAAACTTGGCTCTGCATCCTACAGAATTCTCCTTTCTTCTAGGGAGGCTGGTGGAAACCAGACCCCCAAGAAAACTCCTGAAGAGAGTTTCTAGCAAGACCGTTGGCAGTAGGCGAGGGAAAAGCGGCAGCTTACCTTGCTATTTTGCCTTGGTCAGAGCAAAGAGAGGAGACAAGAAGGTTCTCGGCAAGCGAGAACCCTAGCTACGCCTTTCGAACCATAAGGAGGAGACCTACAGCGTTTTTAAGCTGAGGAAATTTTTGGGCAAAAGACAGCCTACCTTAGTTTATCAGCTTCGTTGGCATTGAATGTTGGAGCAGTTTTTGTGTTTGTTTTCCTTTTGGACGTGGAGGACAGAGGCGTGGTCGGCGTGGTTCACTTCCTGGTTTTGATTACCAGACCCGGCAAGTCAAGAACCGAGTAGAAGCGGCTGGAAGAAACTTTGACTATACCGGGGGAACTTTTTGTTGGTTTGAGTGGTAAACCGACCCCTCTAAATATGGGGTGTTAACTTGGGGAGGAAGAATATTTTCCTTTGATATTTTCTTTCTTGTGGGCTGTGTGAGCTTAAAGTCGGGACCGGACTGGTGGAAGACGGAGCGGTGAAGCGAGCGGCTGCAAGGGAGGAGATATAGATAGAAGAGACAGACACAGATGGACTCTGTGTTGCTGCAGCTTTGCTTTTCAGACACTTTGTTTTTCAGATTGCCTTGCTTTTCAGATACTTTGAATCATCGCGGTTGCTGAACTCTATGGTTACAGAACTTTGAAATAGTTGAGTTTCTAGAAATAAGCTCGAATTGGCAACACAAGAACACTTCTCAGTATTAAGTATTTAAGTTTGAACTAGTGGTTTTGGGAATGTCTATGAAGGGGTGGTGATTGACGGAAGAAGAGAAGTATACCTGAACGTTTACAACACTGCTGAGGCGGCTGGGGTCGCTCTGCCTAACCCTTGGAAGGACCCAAGTTGCTAATCTACTGGCACAGACTTTAAAATATTTTTTAAAAAACATTATTGTAAGAGCCCATAGCTCATATTACTGTAACACCCTTTACCTTACTTGATGTCTTTACCTTTTTTCCTTTTTTCTAACGTTTGCTGGAATGTGTTAAGAAATAGGAGACCTATAGTAAATAGTAAGTATAGTAAATAGTAGGTATAGTAATAGCAATAGTAATAGTATTAATAGTAGTAATAGTATTAGTTATAGATTAGATAGAGGTATAGTTATAGGTAATAGCTAATAATAATTAGAATTAGGTAAGGTAGGAAAGTTTCAATGGAAAAAATAGGTAGAGATAGGCAGAAATAACACATAAAACAGATAGAACAGGTAAAGAGTTTAAGAATTAGGTTAAATAGGATAAATAGTTAAAGTTCGGAAGTAAAAATAGCTATTGGTAGTAAAGTTCAAGGTAGAAATATAAGAAATATAAGAGGAAAATTATTTAGTTAGTGAGGCACTTCATTCCAATATAAAATGGCAACAGGAGGTAGGAAGACATCCTTTTCAGGACCCTCAGGACCAAACCAACCAAACATCAAGGAAATAAATGCACAGATACATGAAAGCGTAACAGAGGCAATGAATCAAATGGTTCAAAACATTTTACCCACTATGATGGCAAAAGTGATGGAGCCAATACAAGAAAAGTTAGATTCAATACAAAAATTAGATTCAATACAAGAGAAACTAGATTCAATCACACAACAGTTGAATAATCAGATGGCAGAATTTAGAACTCAAATTGGAGAAAACAAACAAGATATAGACAAACTACAAAAGGCAAACGTAGAAACGGGGGAAAAAATAGAAGAAAGAGACCAAAATTTTGAGATACTACAAGAAAAATATGACTCATTGGAAATCTCTCTTATGTCCATGGAAATGGAAAAGTCAGCTTTAATACTTAGGCTCCAGAATGTACCTGAAAACAAGACCGAAAATATAAAGGAAATTATGATGTTAGCCCTAAAAGAGTGGTTGGATTTAGAACAGGATTATGACTTAAATCAGGACATAGAAGTTGTCTATAGGAGAAACTCTGCATACTCAAAATGAACCAAAACTCCAAGGGAGGTACACGTGAAGTTTTATAGGAGAAATTTAAGGGAGAAAATATTAGATCAAGCGAAAATAAATTCTTTGAACATTCAGGGAAAAGAAATTCAAATTTTACGTGACGTCCCATGGAAAGTAAGGAAGAGAAGGCAGGAATACCAAAATCTGGCCGCTGCCCTACGTAAAAATGAGATAAGTTATAGATGGAAGTTTCCAGAAGGTGTTTCTTTTTACTATAAGGGGCAAAGATTTAGTTTAAATTCAGAATTTAAGTTGGAGGAGTTCCTCAAGAAAAATGGAAAAGATTTGGAAGTCTCTGGAGATGAGTATAGTGATTCTGATTTGGACGTGCAGGAGGACAATGAAAAAAAACAAAGAAAAATGAAAACAAATAAAACTAATAAATTTAAGAGATACCCATCCTCGCAAGTGGTGACTAGACTTCAGGCAAGAAAGGAGGGAGAAACAAACAAAAATTATGAACAGGAAAACAATTAAAATCCTATCGGTCAACGTAAATGGTTTGAATATACCACAAAAGAGGAGAAAATTTTTTTTGCAGTTGCAGAAATTGGGGGCAGATATAGCCTGCCTCCAAGAAACTCATATTACTCAAAAAGACAAAAACCTTTTAAAATGTAAAAAACTGGGTATGAATTTTGTGGCAGCAGAAAAATTAAAGAAAAAAAACGGGGTTGCAATTTATGTTAAGCAAGAGTTACATCCTGAATTGATTCATGAAGCTGAGGATGGGTGTATATTGATGATTAAAATATACAGACGGGCAAGATCTTTGTTTTTGGTTAATATATATGCGCCCAACCAAAGACACTAAACAATTTTTTTTTTAAATGCAAATAAGCCCACGAGGTGGCTCGCATATAAAATTAAAAAAGAGAAAGCTGATAGACATATAAAGGGATTACTAGACGAAGATGGCAAGATTTGTACCAAAATGCAAGATTTAAAGGCTGTCATAGAGAAATTTTATAAGAATCTATATAAGCGGGAAGGAAGTAATAAGAGAGATACAAGAGTATTTAAACAAACGTGTTAAGAAAAAGTTTAAAGAAGAACACAAAGTAATTTTGAATGCACCTATAACAACAATAGAAATAATGGCGATTATAAGAAAAACTAAAGTTTCAAAATCACCAGGCCCAGATGGCCTCCCGGCGGAATTTTATAGGCAGTTTGAGGAACAAATTACTCCGTACTTAAAGATTTTAATTCAAGCTATTCAAGAAGGGGGGGATATCCCTAAGTCGTGGATGGAAGCAATTATCTCCTTAATTCCTAAGCAAGACTCAGTCTCTACGGATATTCGGAACTACAGACCTATATCCTTGTTAAATATGGATTACAAAATTTATGCCACAGTCCTGGCAAATAGACTGAAAAAATTTTTGGCACAGGAAATCCATAGTGACCAGGCAGGTTTTTTGCCGCATAGGCAAATAAGACACAATATAAGGGTGATACTGAATATTCTGGAATATTTTGAAAGCCACCCGGATAAACAATTAGCCCTTTGTTTTCTTGACGCCAAGAAAGCCTTTGATAGAGTAAATTGGGACTTTATGTTAGGAAAATTAGAACTTTGTGATTGTGGTGAGAAATTCTATCAAATGGTAAAAATATCTATTGTTATCAAGAAGCGACAGTGAGATTTAATGGAGACACTACAGCGAAATTAGTATTACAAAAAGGAGTTAGGCAGGGATGCCCGCTCTCCCCCTTGTTGTTTATTTTCACGTTAGAAACATTATGTGATGCAATAAGAGAGGAGAATCAAATAAAAGGTTTAAAGGTGAAAGGAGAAACATTTAAGTTATTGGCTTTTGCCGATGACTTAGTTTTTATTTTGGAGGACCCGATAAACTCAATAGGAACCTTATTAGAGAAACTTAGAGAATATGGACAATTTGCAGGTTTAAAAATTAATGAAAAGAAGACTAAAATTATAACAAAAAATTGCACTCCGGATGATGAAAAAAATATACAAAGAAAATCAAATTTTGAAATTACAAAAAAAGTAAAATATTTGGGGATTTACTTAACGAAAAGATGTTCTTCATTGTATAAAGAAAACTACTTAAAACTTCTGATGGAGATTAAGAAAGATATGGAAATGTGGGCAAAATTACACATATCTTTTATGGGGCGAATAGCATTGATCAAAATGAACTTATTGCCACGTTTAAACTTCATTTTCCAAAATCTTCCAATCCTCAAGTATCAATATTTTTTTAAAAGAGTTGAAGAAAACAATATTAAGTTTTATTTGGCAAAAGAAGAAGCCAAGAATTAAACTTAAATATTTAGAGGATAGACCAGAGCATGGCGGTTTTGGTTTACCAGATTTTTATGCATACTATACAGCCTCAGGGATGATATGGATAAGGGACTGGGTTAATTTAGAAAACCAGAGGTTGTTAAAATTAGAAGGACATAACCTCCAGGTTGGGTGGCATTCAGTATTTTGGTATAAACAAAAAAACAAAGTATTTACACAGCATTTACTGAGAGCTTCATTATTAAAAATTTGGCAAGAAGTGAGATACAAGTTTTATTTGAAAATCCCAAACTGGGTATCTCCGGTTGAGGCGTTTGTTAAACCAACACTTATAACATCAGAAAAGTTGAGTAGATATGAAGAACTGTTAGATAGGAACTTGTTATTAAAATCTACAGAAACACTTAGAAGACAAGGTATAGAACTATTGTGGTGGGAAACAATTCAGTTAAATTCAAGATACAACACAGATAAAAAAATTGGGTTTTATAAATTACCTACGGAACTGGATAAGGTTTGGTTACCCACAGAGTCCAAAGCTATTAAGAAAATATACAAATGCCTTTTAGATTATAAAATGGCAGATGAATGGGTTAAATCTAATATGATAAAATGGGCACAATTTATAGGACATGCCATTGATTTGGATACATGGTTAGAAGTATGGAAAAGAAATGTCAAAATCACACGTTCTACAGCCTACAAAGAAAATTTTTATAAAATGTTTTATTTGTGGCACCACCCCCCAGATAGATTGTCGAGATTTTCTAAATCAGTCTCGAAGAATTGCTGGAAATGTAAGAAAAATGTGGGTTCGTATTTCCACATGTGGTGGGTCTGTAAGAAAGCATCAGACTATTGGCACCTCATTAAAAAAAAACCCTTCAAGAAATATCACAAATCACAATTCCATGGTACCCGGAACTGTTTTTGTTGAATATGACACCTACTGATTGGGATAAGGATACAAAAAAAATGATTTTACATGGTATAACCGCAGCAAGACTGCTCTATGCAAAAATGTGGAAGATGGAAAAGACTCCAAATCGAGAGGAATTTTTAGATAAATACTTAGAAGTTGCAGAAATGGATAATTTGTCACTGAAACTGAAGAATGTACAAGAGGGAAAATTTCTTTCAGTTTGGGATAAACTTTATGAATGGTATGATAATAACTATGTAAAATAAGGCTGAAATTTATGTTTAATTGTAATATAGAGACTAGATTTGATAGGTCATCCTTCCTTCATGAATGTTACGATACATGTATGGAATGATTAATTGGAAAACTAATAAACAAATTATTAAAAAAGAAAAAAAGAAAAAAGAAAAACTGGCACCCAACTGCTGGGGGCAGGAGAGAGAACAGCTCAGGAAGAGTTCAAATGCTAACTGAGAGAGGAGAGATTCTGGTTGGAACCACCATGGTGCACAAGGAGGAGGGAATCCTCCCTCCCTCCCCCAGTGCTAGTTTTTTTCTCAGAAGCAGCACCAGGGGGTATTATTTGCTGCATGCCCCCAGGTGTCGTATGGGAATCCCCTTACCCCATACAACAGTGATCTTGATCAGAATTGGACCCCCATAGAGCAGTTTAAGGGAGTTCTGGGCTAGGAACTCACTTTTTAATTTGGCAGTGCATCCCCAGAGCAAACACTGGGATGCCTGTCACATCTAGATGGGCCCTAACATGAACATTTTAATACTTCCCACTTGATATTCTGTTTGTTTTCTGTACAAGAAAGCAACTGTTCTAAAAGCATCATTTCAACAATAAGACATCCTATTTAGCATTTCAAAGTCAGATGCCCTATTCTTTCAGTTTGTAAACACCCTTTTGGAATGGTAGTGCACGCCCAGGGTGATCCTGGGAATGCCTGTTACATCTAGATGGGCCCTTCGTTGAAGTTTGTTGCCCAATGGGGATTCCCTACTGCCAAAAACTTGTGTAGGGGACACCCTAAGATCCCTTGGCCTCATACTGCCTTAAGTGCAAGGGAGACTCCTCCAGTGAAATATTAAAACATCGTATCTTTTCAGGGCAGGAATTCCCTCCGGGGTGCTCTCAAAGAGAAGGAACCCCAACTGCCTAATGACCGAGGGGCACAATAATCTATGACTTTTTGACTGACATTCCTGAGCTCCTCACACCCAAGGCCAGAAGCGATGATTCAACCTTGCAAAATAACCAGAACCCCTAAAACTTCATTCAAATTATAAATGTCTCCACTAATTCAGTTATTAACCCAGACAATGCCATCAAGGAAGAGCTCTGTCTGTGTTAATGGTCACTAAGCCAGCCTGCCACTCATATAAATGTCTCCAGTAATTCAGTCACAAGCCCAAGCAAGGCCATCAAGGCAAATATCTGTCTTTGTTAATGGTAATTGAGCTGGTCTGCCACATCATCAGATGTTCCTGTAATTCTTATGAGCTCTTCTACCATATCTGGGCATCTTCTGCCTAATTTTAATTCAGCAATAGGCAGCTTGGTCCAACACACTTGGCCCAATGCCAGTGCAGGTCCCAACCCTGCACTGAATTTAGCCAATAGTGGTGTTCCCTATTTATTTTTATTTTTCAAATTTATACCCCACCCTCCCCGTAAACGGGCTCAGGGCGGCTCACAAGGGCACAATGTGCCATATCCAATACAAATAAAACATTTAAAACACAATAATTTAAATACATTAACAGCAATAAAATTTTCACTAAAGTGCTTCCAGTCATAGTAATAAAATTCAGATGGCTTCAGGGATGGGGTATGGCCTTCCATGGCAATCGGGCCTGGGCTGCGTTCAGGGTAGCCCCTCATTGTCAGATGTCAATCGCAATGTGGTACTGACGGTGGCAGCTTCTACTCAAAGGCCTGGTGGAAGAGCTCCGTCTTGCAGGTCCTGCGGAATTGCATAAGGTCCTGCAGGGCCCTGATCTCCTCCGGGAGCTCATTCCACCAGACAGGAAATGTCACCGAAAAAACCCTGGCCCTGGTTCCGGCGAGCCGGGCCTCCCTGGGGCCCGGAACACAGAGTAGATTTTGGGACCCTAACCGAAGTGCCCGCTGGGGTATATATGGGGAAAGGCAGTCCCTCAGGTATGTTGGACCCTGGCCATATAGGGCTTTAAAGGAAAGTACCATCACCTTGAAGCGAACCCGGTATGCTATAGGCAGCCAGTGCAGCGCCGCCAGCACAGGCTGGATATGGTCCCTCTTAGTGAGGCCCATCAACAGCCTGGCTGCGGCATTCTGCACCAGCTGCAGCTTCTGGATTTGCGCCAAGGGCAGCCCCATGTAGAGAGCGTTACAGTGGCCCAGCCTTGAGGTGACCGTCGCATGGATCACTGTGGCTAGGTCATCACAGTCGAGGAAGGGAACCAGCTGCCGAGCCAGCCACAGATGGTAAAAAGCTGACCTGGCAGTGGCTGCTACCTGGGCCTCCATTGTCGGGGAGGGATCCAGGAGCACTCCCAAACTCCTTACCCCTGATGCAGGCACCAACGGCACCCCATTGAAGCTCGGGAGTGGGACCCCCGCCCTGGACCACCCCGACCCAGACACAGGACCTCCGTCTTTGCTCGGTTCAATTTCAGCAGACTCTGCCTGAGCCAACCAGCTACGGCATGCAGTGTCCGGTCCAGATCTTGTGGGTCAGAGTCCGACTGGCCACCCAACATCAGATAGAGCTGGGTGTCATCAGCGTACTGATAACACCCCAGCCCATACTTCCGGGCAATCTGGGCAAGGGGGTGCATATAGATGTTGAACAGCAACAGGGAGAGCACCGCCCCCTGAGGCACTCCACATTCAAGCGGGTGCCTCATGGATTGGTGCTCCCCAAGCACCACCCTTTGTCCCCGACCCTGGAGAAAGTAAACAAGCCACTGCAAGGCCTGTCCCTGTATCCCCACGTCGGCGAGGTGGCGGGTCAGCAGCTGATGATCGACCGTGTCGAACGCAGTTGACAGGTCAAGGAACAGCAACACCGCCACACTGCCCCAATCCAGATGTCTCTGGAGGTCATCAGTAAGGGCGACCAGAGCCATCTCCATTCCATGTCCTGGGCAGAAGCCAGACTGGTAGGAGTCAAGGACTGAAGCATCATCCAGGTAACTGTAACTGTAACACCACTGCCCTCTCAATTAATTTGCCCAAATAGGGCAAATTGGACACCTGTCAATAATTGTTCTAAACAATTGGGCTGGGCATGAGCTAGCGGATGCAATCGTGGCAGCATAGAAACCTCTCTTTGCTGCCTTGGTTGCCATCTCATAGGCTTTCATAAACTTCCTATAAGATGCTCTTGTAGCTTCATCGCGAGCACCGACACCACCCTAATAGAGTCCAGGTAACTTAAGGTATGTAAAAAGACATATCAAGCCTACTATTTTTACAGTTAGTTCTGCACCTGAACTTCTGCCACTGCTGACATCATGATACTAGGTTCTGAATTTGGATCTTCTTCTAGCACCCTGAGCACAGAACCACTGGACCAGCCTAAGTATGCGTTCTTATCTCCCATTCTCCTTCCCAAATTTGACCCCCACATACATCATTCCACCTATTTCTACCTCTTAGCTCTTCCATTTCCCACTCTTAGCTAATATGCCCTTCTGCCAGCTGGTCCTTCCCACAGCTGGTTAGGGACTCTTTCCCTCTTATCCAAGATTCCTTACCTGGTCATCCCATCACACCTTTTGGTTCCTCTGCAACAACCCTTCACCTGTCTCCCTCCCTGGTTTTGGTTTGCTCTGGACTAGCCAGGAGGGAAGAATACAATTTGGATTAATTACAACTCTAACTAGGTATTTATTTTATTCTATTATTGGATTTATATCTCACCCTCCCTGCAAGCGGGCTCAGGGTGGGTCACAGCAGTTAAAATGCAACATAATAATAAACTTGGTTAAAAGAGACACAATTACTCACTAAGACTGTGCAAACATGAATGGTTTTATTGGTTTGCCATATAAATTGCCATGGTATATTTGCAACTGCTCACTAACTGGTATTTTTGCCTTGACTTCAGCTCTTTATTTTCCGTACCTCAGCAAGGGTAATACTTGGGGGTGGGGGTGGATAATAAGGTTGAGTAGTAAATTCCAAATGTGAAAGAAAAAACAGTTAAGAACTGAGATGCCAGTAACAGGTGGAATCTCACACATGAACCTGCAATATACTGAATCAGACACTGGTCCATCAGGGTCTCGGGTGGAGGTCTTTCACACCATCCCTTCCCTGATCTTTAACATCAGGGATTGAACCTGGGGGACCTTCCACATGCCGAGATGCTCTACCCCTGAGCTGTGGTCCTTCTCAAGATATCCCATCTATGAGACCTTTTAAAGTAAGGCTTATTTTCCCCCTTCACACACACACAATATAGTAGAACCGTTGAGATCTTAGATGAAATAGGTGAAACAAACAGTAGAATATTTTACAATAAAAGATATTCAATGTGCTAAGAGCCTCTATATAGCCACTCATGTACATTTATGCTAAACCTGGGGCCATACATCTTGCACTAGGTAACTCCAACAATACTGCCTTAGCAGACGGCAGCCGAACGGGCTACATAAGGATGGAGGGCCTACTTCGCAAGCTTGGAAGGAGGGAGACTTGTTCAGGCGATTCCCGCCCATATGGGTATTTTGGTGATGGGAGGAGCTTAGTTCTTATTACTGCAGCGCTCCCTCTCATCTGGGCAGTTCATCTGCAATCAGCCGACATGGAGGATCATCGCTCCTGCATGTCCAGTTGAGGCCTAGGCACGTGGCTTTGGCACAATCTGGTTTTTCTTGTGGGGTTTTGTAGGGTTTCAGGGGTTTGTTCTGGTTGGTGCAGGACCTAGGGTCGAGTCTATACTTTCTGGGGGAGTTGTTCCCTTGGTTCCAGGTTTCTTCCCCTAACCCCTAATGAGCCCCCCTCCCTTCCCCGCACTTCCTTGGGCACCCTCTCCTTTTTCTAGGGCTTTACTATCCTTGATTGGGCTTCTCTTGGGGTTAATTTTGATCAGCAGCTTTAGTGGACAGTTTGGGCGTGGTCAAACCACAGGGTATGAATCACCAAGGGTATGAAGGAGTACTTGGTGGTTTGGGAGCCATTCTTGCACAGGTTTAATGGGGTTTCCTTTTGGAGGGAGGATTTGCGGCTGCGAGGATTGGATGCAAGATGGTCTTTGTAGGGATCTGACATTTTTGGAATTTTTCCCAATCTTGGTTGCTTTATGGGTCTGGGGCGACCAGCTAGCTAACAGTTCGGTACATTTCTGGTGTGAACTTGGCGGTGGTTCAAGTCATTAACTCTCTGACTTCCAATTCTTTGAGAGTCATGGGCCTTGTTCACCTTTTCGAGTTACACCATCTTCAGTTGAATGTGCTTTTCCTCACCAAGTGTGTCCGGGAGGGAATAACGGGGTGGCAGATTCTCTGCCTTGTAAACAGATGTAGAGGTTTCACCACCTGGCCCCAGAGGCAGATCTACACCCAACCAGGATGCTCTAGGAACTTTGGCAGCTTGGCAGGTCAAGGCTAGCAGGGCAATCAAGCTGGCTCTGGCACCAAGTACACAGAGAGCTTATGGCTGTGCGGTTCGAAAGTTTGTGGCATTTAGGAGGCAGGTAGGGCTGCAGGATGTATGGTCAATACCTGTGGACCATCTGCTCCAGTTTTGTGTTGTGCTAAAAGGTAAGGGCTTGGCTGTTAGATCCATTAGGTCGCAGCTTGATGATTTAGCTTTTCACAGTAAGGCCCAGGAATTCTTGGACCTCACTACTGATTTCCAGTTGTGCAAAATGCTCGAAGGTTGGGCCCAGGCGGCTGGTTTGCAACAGGATTTCAGGGAACCCATTTCACGTGGGGTACTGAAAGGGCTGTTTGGCACGTGGACTCAGGTACGTAGTTTGGGTTTTGAGATCCTCTTATTTCACGCTACCGCACTTTACAGGTCAGTGAGTTGGTCCAGCAATCCCGATCTGACTCTTTGCAGAGGCTCTGGATTCTTATAACAGGCCACAGCATGATTTTTTTGGGAAGCCACCAAGTGGAGAGATCAGGGATGGGCATCCAGCTTGGCCTGAGCGACTGCACCATTATCGAGTGGCTTGGCAGAAGGGGCCTTTGCTTATGCCCTTATTATTTGTTGAATGGAGTGGACCTCCTCCTGACATCCTGGTTATGACCTGGGGATGGTCAAGGGAAAGGCGATGATTCTGCAGGCGCAAGTTGACATGAGGGACATTGTGGCACAGTGGCCCAATGTCAGGCTGGTGTGGTCAACCATTTTGCCCTGGCAGGTATGGAAGAGGGCCTGCAATCTACACACCATTGAGCAGGCATGCAAGAAGGCCAACCGGGAGTTGGGGAATGCCATGAGGGGTGGCCTGGGTTTTGTCATACAGCACTCTGGCATCGTGAAATAGTGTGCCCATCTATATTGTGATGACTGTGTGCAACTCTCTGAGATTGGGAATTGGATTTTCCTAGAAGATTTATGGCAAGGGCTGAGGCAGATTGTTGGTTGGTGTGTGAGGCCAACAGCCAAAGCAGAGGCTTGACACCTGTTGGTGGCGGAAATATGGCCTGGTTTCTGTTTTGAGGGGGAACACCAAATGGCAGACACCCCCCCTTGTTTGGGGGGGTTGGCGCACCCAGCACAAACCGTTCCTTGGTATGGGCCTTGGATGGGGACTGCAGGTGGCCTGTTATACACCTTGGCCTGGGTCTCCCCTTGTACTCCACGGCTAGAGGTGGTTGGCTCATGACGGAGTGTGAGCATGTCTGCCACCTGGCAAAGGCCATGTTGTGGTTGGCTTGTTCCAGGGGCTTGGTGGTTCACCCCATCTAAGGTTGGGAAAGGGATCAGATTGCCTGACTTGTGTTGCAGTCCTTGCCAGTTACAGTTAATTATGTTGAATTAATAGTTAAAAATAAAGCTGCCCTTTATACCATTTACCTGTGTCAGTGTCAGGATCATAGGATCCTAACAGGGTTTCCATTGTGCTTTCTGTAACTTGCTATCGCTCAGCCAAAAGTGTAACCATTGCTATCTCTTTCAAGCTGTCTCCTGTCTCCCCCTCAACCGTTTATTGCTCTGAGTTATATTGCTTTTTGAAGGTCTGGTCAGTGTAACCATTTCATCCGGGAGAGTGGCGACCCCACATATTTGCACGTCACTAAAGAACAAATGGCTTTTCCTCCCATGCATTCCCTCCTCCCATTCCCTGGGACATAGAACTGTCTTATCTCATTGTGAAGACCTTGAAAGGACGCTGGAGCCACTTTGTTATGTATAAGTTTCACACATCTGGGGCGCCCAGTTCAAGAGGGGAATTTTTATAACTTTCACACTTCACCTTTCCTGTGGGAAGTAAAACGGCTTAGAACTTTTAACCGCGCTTTTCTCCCTCTATTGTGATTGGTTGGATGTTGGGGTTCAAACTGTACTGGAGGGTATATTAACTCTGACTGTTCTTTATGTGACATCTCTAACAAACATTCGAGAACCTGTCAAGCAGCATTAAGAAATAAAGAACTCTATTTCATCAACAAAGGTCTGATCTTTTGCTGTTAAGGACAGAAGCCTCACAGTCAGTCTCTTTCTTCTGACTAAGAATGCAAACAACACTTACACTGTTCTCCTTATGCAAACCTGAGCACATCCATGGGAGGGAGCTGATGAGCTACATGGAAGGCAGTTCTGCAGCTATTTTATGATTCTCAACTTTCAGTTTAATGACAATAAAATGCAACAGCATCCTGATTATAATCATTGCAGCAGCAAAATTTGCACAGAGTTTAATTGGCCAGTGATTTATTTGACACACCTGACTGAGCCTATATTAAATGTCATGGTTGAAAACAAAGAAAACTGTTATGATTTTCAAAGGAGGTAACATAGACTGATCCAGGTCCCCCTGGCTTAGTTATCTTACAAACACTTGAAAATAATATTCACATCAAAGAAAATGAAGGGAAAGTTCTGGGGGATGTGGGCCACTCACACAACTTCACTGACCACAGACAGTTACAGAAGCAAAAGAGCCCACCAGACTGCTTTCCAGTCTACACCCTGCCCCCACACTGGACCACCCACATTGCTGTACGTAAACCAGCAAAAAGGTCTGACAGCCATTATTGCCAGTGCCTCTTCTTTTCACCCCTAATACCAGAGGATACCTATTCAAATTTTCCTAGTACCCATACTGCAAACTAACTGTGAAGTATGAATTCATAAAATATAACTTTATATCAATCAAGTCTTTATTGTCCACAGGGGTCCGTTGGGGCAGGAGCTCGGGGGAGCGTCGCTCTGGGAGTGAAAAGTCCACGGGGCGGGCACATGACCAAGCCCCGCCCCCTGGTCCCAGGAGCCCTCAGTCTGCCAGGAGGAGACAGAAGGAAGAAGGAAAGTAAGGAGGGGCCTGCAGAAAGGCCTGCAGAGGCTGGGCACTCCCCTGCCTTTCTGCAGCCAGTCTGGGGCTCCAGGAAGCATGGGGGGGGGGGGGGAGGAGAAGGCGACAGTAGGATAAGGCCAGTAGAGGCCACCTGCCCCCCCCCCACTGCTGCTGCCGCCATCTCTCCTGCAGCCTGGCTTGGGGCTCCGGCTCCAAAGCCGGCTGCCCCCCCGTTCGCTCACCCGCTTCTGCTGCCGCAGTCTTTCCTGCAGCCTGGCTTGGGGAGGCTCCCCTGGGGCTGGGCTGCACTGGGACGCATGGCTGCCTCTCTGGAGTGTGGCACCCCTTGGCAAGGCTGCCTGCATAGTCCAGGAGCGGCGTGGGCTCAAGCATGGAGGGGAGGTCCCTCCTCCCAGGCCCACAGGAGTCCGACAAACAGCCCCCTTCCTCATGCCTGCTTCCCCCTTCTTCTCCTCTTCCGTATTCCCCACTCTGAGGGTCCTTAGCCGATGCATGGGGAAATCTCGGTGGGGAAGGCTGGCACAAGAGCAACGCAGCCAGAGAGAGGAGAAACCGGGATTGACAGGGACCCCCCCCCCACAGCCTCCCATGCTTGGGGACCCCAAAGGGCCACAAAGAGTGCTGGAGGGGGGGGAGCCAAGTGCCCCCCCATTCCCCCTCCCTGTGGCGCCCACTGCTATACTCCAGCACCAGATCTCTGCTTCCAAACAAGCAGCCTTTGGTCTGGTCTTGTTTGCTACTTAACAGTATTTCTCTGTTCTGGGAAGGTGAAGCTAGGAATGGAAATCAGCGACAGGGGGGATGAAATGGGGGCAGGGGGGAGTCCTTGTACTCTGCAGCTCAGGCCCGCCACCCTCCCTTTGCTTGTCTGGATCTGCCCAGTGGGAGCAAAGGTGGCACGCCTGGGTACTTTTCCCAAGGAAACATGGTCTTTAGTGCCCCTCTCTGCTGAAAGCTCACCTTCCCTCATTCGGTGTAGCGGTGCTTACTTCTGAGTAATGGTGTCTGGGAATAATCATGGGAGTAATCATGTCTGTTTGCTGATGATCTGCGAAGATCGCTCATCTCTCGCTCAGACAGCTCCCAGACAGGCAGCTCCACCAAAGTCAAGAGATCGATTTACTCCATCCCTCCCCCTTTTTTAAGGACCAAGGGCAAATAAAGAAACACCTAACTCCAGGATTCGCTCCCACCCCCAGCAAAGGTATTTGGGCAGGACTCAAACTCTCGATTATGGTTGTTGACCTTCTTTGAGAACTGAAATTGTTGGCCAGCAAGGCACTTTTAGTGCTCTTATGGATTTTGATATTCATAAGCTTGAACTTGGGTTGCTAATATTGGAAGGGCCACGTGCATTCTCCATTATAGGGGAAAGCTCCAGCCCATGCCAGGAGGCTGACACCCTAGATAGTTCACCAAGACGGAGATAAAGTCATGAGGTTTCTTTCTGTCACACCATGCTGGTCAACCCCCTGCCCCCTCCAATGTACCTGAATGAATTATGCTAACGCGGTTACCTAGCAACTGATTGTCGGGCCATCACCCAGTCAGCCAGAGCCATTAACTAACAATAGAAGTGGCCCAGGTGAGTCATCGGGCCTTGCCCAAGGTGTGTTCCTGGTGAGATCATAGTTTTGCAATATTGGCCACCCCTCTGTCACCAACCCACTTTTACCTTTAACCTATAACAAGGTTAGTAAGGGACGGACTGCCTAGTAGGTGTTAGTGGGATGTGGTCTGCGCAGCCAGCCCCCAAGACCACCTAATCAAAGACCCTGCATAGAGGCATTCGGTCTCTTGAGCCATCGTCCCCTATCTGCTTTACTACCCCTTATGCCCAGCTTGCTATACCCATACCCTTGCCTCCATCTTTAAATCTCTGGATCCTGGAATGGAGAGAGCCACGTGGTCTTGCAGGTTCGAGCCACGTGTCCCATATTTTTCTATTTTTCTTCCCCATCCAATTCTTCCTTCGGTCGGACAACTCCTCTTTAGGAAGGTAACGTATTGCTTCCCCACCAACGAACTCCTGCAAATTGCAACAGTGCTATTTTCTATCTTTATTTCCCTAGACCTATGTGTATGTGTGTGAGAATCTGTTTTTGTGTGCTTGAACAACATCATTCAGTAAACAGCATTTAATTTGCCATCTGCCTCACGTGCCTGTTTCCTGTAGAACTCCCGGGAGCGGTGGGACCCTGGTATAGTTGGCAAGAACCCGGTATTTTGCTGATTGATAAACATAAATTAAAGCAATTCGGCTAACAAAATGCTGTCTTTGATTTATTTCACGGGAGATGGTTGAGGAAGCTGGCTTTTCTGAGTGCCCAGTGAGTGAGTTCCCAGGCGCAGGAAAATGCTTTCTCTCTCCCTCTCCCCCAGCTTGTTATGTTTTTATAGGCAAATAGAATGAGTTGTTGTCGTTAGGAGTCCTTCTGTAATTTTCCGTAAGGCAGATGGCTTCAGATATTGCATAAAACAGGGGATGGGTCTGAAAGTTGCATGCAAGTGGCACACATTTGTTTTTGGTGAGGTTAGTAGGTAATTGTGTTTTCCCCAGCAGTTGATCTTGAGAAACAGTCTCTCTCTCTCTCTCTTCTCTCTAATTTTCACAGTCTGCAAAAGCATATCGTGTTAGCTATTAAAATATTCCTTTTCAGATGTTTATAGTATTAATAGTAGAGGAGCTATTTATAATTTTGGAAGGAGTTAACAGCATTTTCAATGCCTTTAATTTCTGTAAGGTAGATCTTAAAGGCAGGGAGAAGTCATCCTTTATATGTAGGTCTGGAATATGCTTACTGAACTAGGCCTGGGGAAGTTATTAATCTGAAGCTTGTTTTTGCTGATTTTTCTCCCCTCCCCCCTTCTAGTGAGTTAGTCCCTGCATTACAAGCAACCTCATTCTGCACAGAGCCTAAAGTATTATGCTACTGGTATCTCAGAGTAACTTTCTAGCCATTTAAGCTGTGTGCATCTGCTGAAGTAGGCTCTGGCCCACAAAGGCTACAGACCACATTTGTTATCCTTTAGGCTCTTTTAATAATTGGTTTTGGTTTTTTTCTGTGACTGACTTAACACTTGCCCCTCTGGAATGTGTCCCTTTAGATGAGAGGCCTCTGAGAGAACTGCTCTGACAGAGCTGTGAATAGCCCAAGGTCATCCAGCTGGATGCATATGGAGGAGTGGGGAATCAAACCCAGTTCTCAGATTAGAGATTAACCACTGCATCAAACTGGTTTAGAAGGACAGGATTTAGAAGCACACACCAGTGAGGAGGTGGTGTAGACTCCTACTGGATTTAAGGGGAGTAGAGCACCATCAATTTTCATCTTTCCTGATCTTAAAGTAATTTTATAAATGTGGTCATTTTTCCCGGGGGGGGGGGGGGGGCAGAAGGTTGCCTTGCCTAGTCTGCAAAAAAAACCTGACACCGGCCCTGCTCCCGCAGCCTGGCATAGGGCTCGGTCTCCAAAACCAGCTGCCCACTCTCCTCCCCCCCCCACTCACCTGCCCGCTGCCACTGCCTCTTCTGCAGCCTGGCTTGGTGCTCCGGCTTCAAAGCCGGCTGCCCACTCTCCTCCCCCCCCTTTACCTGACATGGTTGGCTTGTTTTTCTCCCACGTGTGCCATCAGATAGGCTTGCCAGCTCTGAGTTGGGAAATACCTTGGAGAATTTGAGGGTGGAGTCTGAGTGCTGGGTGTGGCCTTCTGACACACTTCCGGTGATGTCAGGGGGTATGGCATATGCTAATGACTTATGCTAATGTGCTCCTGCACCTCTTTTGCTATGAAAGGACCCCTGATTGTCCATATTTGTAAAATGGATAAGCTAAAATGAGAAACTCAAATTATGCTAAATGCACCTAAAAGTAAATTTGGTCTTGTCTGAATCTTCACACAGAGCTAAACCCATCCATAACAACCTGCAACATTTTGGCTCTTAGCTCCTTCATAAAAAAATATATGAACAGGGAACCAATATTATTCCATGATACTTGGAAGACGGAGGGACAGAAATATTACAGCCACTCTTGATTCAATTCCATGTAATAGTGTAGCAGCCAGAAAGAACCCTATGCAGCCACAGTTACGTAGCTATACCTGGTGAAACAGAGACGGCTCAGCTCTTGACTGTCATTCACCTCTTTTTTGTTTGTACTGAACAGGTTCCTGTATGTTACTAGCTGTGATGAACAAAGTCTGCCTACTCCTTTTTGTACTGTCTATGAGAGCCTACTTCTAATCAGACCATACGGAAAGAGATAGAAGCTCAGCACTTAGGTAGCGAGTGAGGTGGCAGCAGCAAGTGCTAAAGATGTTCTTTCCAAACTGTACAAGTAACTTTTGTAAGTGCAAAATGATGTATCATTAGGCTTACATAAGGTATGTACAAATGGTTCCCTAAAGGAAGAGCTTGAAAGGGCCTAATAAGATAAGATGCTTTGTAAGAGCACTTCTGATGAATTAGTTAATAGCCTACAAAAGCTCATGCTATGTAAATAAAAAATTAGTTTTAAAGGTGAAACTGGATTTTCTTAACAATGGCCACTATCTTTCACTCCTCTTCTGCTAGTGTCCTTGCACTCGTGGAAATGGGTTGTTTTATTGGTGGAGTGGCTTGTGCTAAGATGGACTCATTGTCTCTAAAAATGCATTTCCACTTGCACAAGCCAAGGCACTCGGGCTACCACTATCTACTGAAAGTGCTGCTGATAGCATAGCTTTCAAGCCTGAGTTGTTTTGTTTTGAAGAAGAAGAAGAGATTGGATTTATACCCCGCCCTCCACTCCCCAAGGGAGTCTCAGAGCAGCTTACAAACTCCTTTTCCCTTCCCCTCCCCACAACAGACACCCTGTGAGGTAGGTGGGGCTGAGAGAGCTTTTTCCCAAACTGTCCTTGAGGGAACAGCTGGTACAGAGCTACGGCTTGCCCAAGGTCATCCAGCCAGGTGCAAGTGGAGGAGTGGGGAATCAAACCCGGTTCTCCCAGATTAGAGTCCACGCACTTAACCACTACACCAAACTGGCTCTCTTTGGGGGAAAAGACCCCTACTGAAACAGTTTAAGAAGTCCTTATTAGCTATTAACCATTCTTTCCAAAAAGAAAACACAATCTATCTGAATGTGAGAACTGCCCTATTGATGAGCATTCACTATTACATGTGCAAGTTGCTCAGTTCTTTTGACTATATGAGTAAGTGCGCTCATGCTTCTTCGTACCCCCATCTGGATTGCTACTACTCTCTTCACTGTCAAAAAAATATTTCTAGCATGATTATCACTGACTTCATAGAGAGATGAAGCATCGCAATGCTTCAGAAAGAACCAGATTAAAATGGCTGTGTGCCTCTTTTGCAGTAATACTTCACAAGCAGTGAGAGTGTTGAATTTAGAATCGCTAAGTCTGCACACCTACACATCTTGATGGAATCACTTGGGTACCAATTTACATCAAGAGATACATATGCATATATGCATCTCTAAATGTAGACATACAGATGCACTGGGGCATGAGTGTGTCAAGGACCTAAGTCAATACATGTTTATAAAGTGTGCATTTGATGCAGTCAAGCCTCTGCTTCCTCTTCTGACATAGTGATGCAAGATCTGTCAGCAGGCAGATGACGGAGCAAGCCTGAACCTATTGGTTTTTTTGTAAGCCTGACCTGCATATCCACCCTCAAACCTGCATCCATGTTCTCTCTATCTTTGGCATCCAATTGCTCTTTTGGTTCTGCACTACCAGCACTGACATCAGTAGGACTACTACACTCCATTCAATACTGCCCTTCTTCTTCCTCCATCTCATCAATGCCTTCTATTTCCCTCCAAAAAGCCCTGTATAATGCTGCAAGGGAGGTATACATACAGTAAATAATGTGCAACTGTGAACAACATGTACACTTTAAAAAAGTTTCATTGACATTGAGTCTCTTTTTTACTTTTAACAATTCTGATAAGTCTCTTCTGCACAATTCTTGCATTACAGTGCTAATTCCTACAAGTTGCTTTGGAAGACATTTGTGTGTACAACCACAACCAGCCCCTGGCTACACAAAATTGCTGACATTTAAGGAAGAATATTTAAAGCTTTTTCTTTCCAAAAACTGGGGTATCATTATTCAAACGCAGGTGTCCCTGCAACCTCCCAGTACCCCCAGGCCCCAAAGATACCATTATTCTTCTGCCTTCCTTCGTAGTCTCTGCTTCCTCTGCTAGGTACAAACATTATCACTGTTTTTGTGTGAGGTTCCACAATGTTTACTGTCATGGTTCTGTTGTGCCAGACCTTTCATGTGTATGTAAAGTGCCATCAGGTTGCAGCCAACTTCTGGTGACCCCAAGGAGGGGCTTTCAAGACCAGCAAGAAGCAGAGGTGGTTTGCCATGGTCTTCTTCTGCGGAGTCTTCTGTGGTGGTCTCCCTTCTAAGTGCTGAGCCTGCTGAGCTTCTGAGATCTGACAAGATCAGCCTATATCATGCCACCTTCCCTTCCATCGACCTTTCATGTATAATTGACATGTATAACTGACTGTAGTTACTGGAAATGACAACAAAACTAACTTTAAATCTCAGTGACAGTGATTTATTCCATGGACTACAGGTACAAGACATATGTGCCTACATTAATGCATCACGTATGCAAGAACCATCACTTCAAGCCCTCTCTGTATATGGAGACAGATGGCACTGTAGACTAACATGTAGTACAAAAAACAATTAACCGACTTGTTCCACATTAGAGCAGATCCCTACAAATGTTCCTTTTCCCATCAAGCTCTCCTTTCAGCATCATCTTCTACAGTGTCAACATCCTCTGTTTCATCCTTAGAGAGAGGAAGGGAATGAACTATAGCCATAATATGCAGCAGTAACAGCTTCTTTCTGAGGGCTACATAGGACTATTAGACAACTGAAACTGCATTTTAGGGCGCTTCTGTGCAATGAGGCATCACAAAACATGACATCAACTGTCCAATTGTCCTTTCGATAATTGCTGGTATGGTCCTTTGAATTTGATTACCTTCAAGTTTTGACTGAAAGTAAGGTTTTTGGAAAGACAAGAAATTGTGACAAGAGATATCCACAGTCACTCGCAGATTAAAGCTATAAACACACCATGATTAATAGTAGAGTTTGTTTGTGAGAGGAAAGGCAGCATGGTGTAGCATGATCATGTCAGATCTCAGAAGCTCAGCAGGGTTTCTAGTTGGATGGGAGAAAGACTCTGCAGAGGGAGGCCATGGCCAACCATCTCTGCTTCTCCCTTGTATTGAAAGCCCCTACTTGAGGTTGCCATAAGTCAGTTGTGACTTGATGGCATGGGTGTACATACCTAAGTTTTGTTTGATGTGAGGTACATGATAACCACTTTGCAGTGTCAATAACAAATAACTTAGCAGCCTGCCATATTGAGAAAGTTGCCTTGACTCACATATACATATATTTGACATTTTAAAAATATGCGAGTCATGTGTGCTTCCCAGAAACATGGATTTACTGGTTATAATTTTCTTGGCATCACATACCAGTTGAACATCAATGCTATGCATTTTTGACTATAGAAATATACTCTCACTTTCTTGGTGGAGTGATAGTAGTGTGTGTGTCAACAATACCAATAATTGAAGGGAAACTTGACACTGCATAAAATGAACATTTAGTAAATGTAAATTAATCTAGATCCACCAGAAAGTCTATGAATTCATCAATGTATTTTAGCATTACCTTCAAAAGCATTCCCAGGTAACAGCTTGTTGCAGTCTGACCAAGGAGCAATATATCCTCAGTCACTCTGTGGCCCAGAAATTGAGGCCCACAAGAACTTTTTAAATCAGCTGAACTGGTCTTCCTTCAAAACCCCTAGGCTATCCGGTACAACCACATGAAGACAGAAGTCTGGGGGTGCAGACACATACTCGTCTGCAGCATCAGAGGCATTCCTCATCATAGGCATAAGAGTATTGAATCCTGTTATTAAAATGCCTTGTTTGTCTGTGAAGAGGATATTGTAGAATAATGAATAATAAAGGGGGGGTGGGAAGAATGAGGTATTCCTTCCAAAGAGGTTTTTCTTCTGACTGTTCAGTAACTGGTAATCAATTAAGCAGCCCACTTCACCACTTTTCTAATTGTTGTTTTGTGCTAAAAGAGGAGGTAAACTCTACTGCACAAGCATGATCTTTTTAGAATGAAAGGCTGTGCAATGTAAACAACTTAAGACTTAAATATATACACTTATGGCAGCAATAAGGATGATGTGGCATGGCCTCCAATGGAAGACCACGCTCAGGAAAGTAACTCTGACTCTAATCAAGAGGGGGATGCCTGAAAATTCTAAGGGAATATATAACTCATCAAAGCTGAGGCTGTACTCTTATACCAAATATAGTAGCAAGCCAACTGGAACCATGAGTAGATTGCTGTTCTTATAACTGTGGTCCTTGGTTCCCCCAGAACCCCACGAACAAATGCTGTTCCAGAGATATCATCAGAGGTAGGGTGCCTTAGAAGTCAATTACTTATAGAATCAACACAGATGGAAGAAACATTAGGAACAATGAACAGCACATTAAAAATGGAAGGTCATGAAAGAAGAAGTCAGAAGGTTTGCAGCAGTAGCATATATATATACGTTCATTTTGTTTCTGGTGAAGCTCTAAAAAAAGAGCTTGCTGTGTATGGGAACTGAACACTGCAGAGTTGCTTGGAATGGAATGGGCCCTGGGATTCCAGTTTTCTCTAAATTAGCATGTATTTTCCTAAAGAACTGTCACCTTGGTGTCACTATATTACAACTTTCATAAGGATGTTTCACATTAGGGACAATCACTGATACAAAGTTTTATCCTCTCTGATTAATTGCTGGTGCAGCATCCAGTTTGGCAGACACTGCATCAAACAATGGTATTTATTTATTTAAGACATTTCTACTGCTACCTTTCCACCTAATTCAGGGTCTGCAAATTCATCCCCAAAATATGAAATGTATGATTATGGAAGCAACAAAGGATAGCATTCAATGTTGCATTTGTGCAGGAAATGATAATTTCACAGGGTTCATGGAAAGGCTTTTTGGGTTAGTCAAAAATGTTTTCACATGCTTGTAACAATAGTAGGGTTGCCAGGTCTGGGTTGGGAAATACCTGGAGACTTTGGCGGTGGTTCCAGGAGAGGGTGGGGTTTGGGGAGGGGAGGAACCTCCGCCTGGTACCATGCCACAGAGTCTACCCTCCAAAGCAGCCATTTTTCTCCAGGGGAGATGATCTTTGTCAGCTGGGGATCAGCGCCCCAGGCCCCACCTGGAGGTTGGCAATCCTAAACAATAGGGATTTTTCTGTGGAAGGAAAAAAACTTAGCACATGCCCAATGATGTGTGTATAATCAAAACTATGCTACACTGGAGTACAACTCCATCCATGGCTTATTGGATACAGGCCAGTAATGTTCTATAAATGCTAACATAGCTACACGTTACTTTTTTTTTTTTGTAAGAGCAGACCTCTCTTGTTTAAGTTGAGAAAAATATTCCCTCACTGCAAGTACTCAACAGAATAAGGAGGAGTGTCTCTTTTTTCAAAAGGTGTCACATCATGTGTGCATGTTTAGGATCTGAGATTGGGTCATGTGGTTGCAATGCAATGCCAGCCTGATGGGGGTGGGATGCCAGGTGGCAGTGGATGCCTCCTGAAGCGGTGCCAGATGGCAGTTCTGGGGGCCCAAGCCACCTTCCAGGATGGGAATGGCACACATTGACTTGAAATGGGAAGGGCCAGGAGAGCGTGTGCCCAGTAGGAAGTACACAGATAGGTTGGTGGAGATCTCTCTGTGTGTCAAGGCTGCAGAGAGAGGATGTTTGTCTTCCTGTCTTTTGTCCCTGTTCAGGCCAACAACTTAGCACCTCCTGCCCATGGGGGCACTGCCGCATGCTGGTGTGGACAGGGCTGCGTGGTGTACTGGCCTGCTCTGTCTCCCCCCACCCTGTGCTGGGGCACCAGGAGGGAGGGATGGGCGGAGGGCTCCAGGTTGTGGTGGCCATGGGCACCATGGTGCCCGCTGACAGCTTTCCTGGTGCACATCAAACATTGTTAGAAAGTGGGTGGGGCTTCTGCTTGGCAAGGCTTCTGATTGGGCCCTGGAGATCCCAATGGCTGTGCTGATTTTTAAAAAGTAGCTTTGGCAGCAGCTCCCACCACAGCACAAGGATCTCCACTGTATGACTGAAGACAAGCTGCCTGTATGCAAGAAAATATTTGAAAACAGTCTGTTAATTTTGAAAGGCATCCTGTTAAACAGAGCTTCTGCCTGAAATATTGAGGAACTATTATTAAGAATATAAGAGAAGCTATGTTGCATCAGGCCAGTGGCCCATCCAGTCTGATAAGTACTGGAGTCTGGAGGCCGGTGGAGTGAGTTTCAGCATGATCAAGTCTATTGTAGGTCAGGAACAAGCATGCCTGAGGTGGCCCGGGGGTCAGCTTATATGCACAGAAAAGCCTCGCCCCCGTCCACACCCACACTGCGGGATAGGTTAATCTTCCCACCAGAGATTACATTGGTTCATTTGAATATGCTAAGCCCCTGATAGGTGGATCTTTAGGAGCCTGGGTGCTATTGTTCTTTTACCTCAAGCTTGTATCTTTTCCAGGCCCTGTGATCAGACTGCATAGCCAGCACCATTACATGTTTGGTCACATCAAAGAATCATACAAGTGTACACATAGAGAACCGCAGCCTGGTTGTCTGTGGAATTGCATCCAGGACATAACACCCCTCCCCCCATAGTTCAGGCACACAAAGTCTTTGAGATAGGTCGGTCTTCTTTGCTCTCTGTCCGACTGATGGAGTGTTGGATTGGGTTGACCCGGGACCACGGTCTCTACCTTTGGAACCGGAGCAGCTGGAGTTGGAATCTCAAGAGCGACTTCTGGCTGGCTTGTTTCCGGGGCCAAGTTCCATGAGTACTCCTGGAGTACAGTGGTTGGGTCTGGATCAGCCTCCCATTGGTCCTCCTCATCCATGCTGGGGTCATGGATGTCAGGTCCTGGTTGGTCTGTGGTTCCTGGATGACTGGAGCTTGACTGGCATCACAACTGGTCTATGTGACGTCACCATACTAGGCTGCCCTCTGTGGTGACCTCATAAGAGAGGGGTCCGTTGACTCTGGTGACTCTACCTGGTACCCAGAGGGGGCCCCATGCATAGTTCCTAATGTACACGGGGTCTTCCGGGAAGAATCCTCTCAGAGCTCAGGGTGTGTCGGGTTCCTTGGACTGGTGTGGGGCCCTGTCTGAGTGCAGACGGTCTAACTGAGACGTAAGCCGGCATCCCATGAGCAGCTCCACCAGGCTGTGGCCGATGGCTGCGGGGGCGTTGCATGCTGACCAAAGAGGAAGGCTGTCAACTTGTACTCCCAGTCCCCTTGGTCCATTCTCCATAGCACCTCCTTGGTTGTGTGAACCATTCTCTCGGCTTGCCCGTTAGTAGCTGGATGGAAAGGAGCAGACCTTACGTGTTGTATGCTGTGTAGCTCTGTGAATAGCAGGAACTCTGAGGAGGTAAATGCTGTGCCATTGTCGGAGACCAACATGTCTGGCAGGCCGTGCGTACTGAATACGCACCACATTGCCTGGATGGTGGCCTCGGATGATGTAGACTTTACCGGAACAACCTCCGGCCACTTGCTGAAGCTGTCAACGAGAATGAAAAACAACTGCCCCTGGACAGGCCCCGCAAAGTCTATGTAGAGCTGGGACCATGGGCCTTGAGCTGACTCCCAAGGGTGGACTGGCGCATGGGGAGGGTCAGGACGTGACTCCTGGCATTTCACACAGGCCCGGACCCTGGCCTCAATGTCTTTATCCAGCCCGGGCCACCATATGAAGCTGCGGGCCAGGGCTTTCATCCGGACGACCCCAGGGTGGTGGTCATGAAGAGTGCTGAGCACCCTGGCATGGAGGAGCTCTGGAATCACCACTCTGGATCCCCATAGTAGGCACCCCTTGTGGCTTGACAGCTCACTGCACTGAGCTGTTAATGCAGTGAATTCTGGCCCAGGAGATGTGGGCCACCCCCTTCCCACCCAGTCAAGAATGCAGGAGAGCATGCGATCCTGGGCCGTGCACCGGGAGATGTCTGTTACCTGGACAGGGTGGTCCAGAAGCTCCTCCAGGAGTGCAATGAGGTGGGTGGGAGCAGGGTCAGGGTTGCAGTTGGGCAGCAGAAGGCGGCTCAAAGCATCTGCGTGCCCCATGGATTTGCCGGGGCGGTAGACAGTAGAACTGGTAGCCGGAGAGGAAAATGGACCACCACAGAACCTGAGGAGACAGCATCTGAGGGGTTTGGCGGTCAGAGGCAAGGGGTTTGTGATGGATGGCGATCATGAAGTCCCAGCCATAGAGGTAATTGTGGAACTTTTACTCCTGCCACGATAGCGAGAGCCTCCTTGTCTATCTGTGCATAGTTCCTCTCTGCAGATGTCAAGATCCTAGAGTAGTAAGCGACAGGGACCTCCTGGCCGTCAGGCAGGCAGTGCCCCAAGACAGCCCCCACTCCTTAAGGGGATGCGTTGCAGGCTAGCACCACAGGGAGGGACTCATTGAAGTGGGCGAGGACTGCATTAGAGATCAGAAGAGATTTCATGGCTTTGAAGGCGGCCATGTGCCGGGGCCCCATTCCCATTTAGCAGATTTGTCCAATAGTCTATGTAGTGGCTCAGCCACCACAGCCTTATGCAGAAGAAAATTATGATAGAAATTCAAGATTCCCAGAAAAGATTGAAGCTCGGCCTTGGACGTGGAAGCCGGAGCCTCACAGATCGCTTTTACCTTGTTTGGTGTGAGGTGGATTCCTTGGGCATCTACGGTGAGCCCCAGGAACTCCACTGATGGCATGCCCAGAAGACATTTCTCTGTCTTGACCTTCAGCCCTGCATCCTGGAAACATTGAAGGACTGCCCAGAGTCGCATCCTGAAGGTCTGGGTGTTCGGTGCTGCTAACAAGACATCATCAAAAAAGGGCTGGACACCTGGTAACCCTTTTAATAAATGGTCCATTAATTCCTGGAAGATCCCTGGGGCCATGCTGACCCCAAACTGGAGCCGTTTCACCTTGAATGCCCCCTTGTGAGTCACTATTGTTTGCCATGGCTTCATCCACCGGCAGCTGCTGGTAAGCTTGAGTCAAGTCCAATTTGCCAAAGATCTTGGCCCCTGCCAGAGTGGCCAGCACATGGGTGATTACTGGCACCGGATAGGCATGAGCTTGAAGTGCCTTGTTGAGCATGCACTTATGGTCTACGCATATGCAGACCTCCCCATTGGGCTTAAGTGGGGTCACAATGGGAGTCTCCCATTTGGCACGTGACACCGGCTCTGGCACCCCTTGAGCTATGAGTTTGTCTAGCTCCTTTTCTACTTTGGGCTGCATAGCGAGCGGAGGCCGGCGGGCCGGGACCTGGATGGGTCGGACCGAGGGATCCAGAGCCAAGGAGATGGGGGACCCCATAAAGGAGCCTAGTGCTCCATCAAAAACTGCAGGAAATTCTGCGCAGATCGACTCGAAGTCTGCGAAGCCCATGCGGTGCATCCCCCTGACTTCTAGGCCCAGGGGATGGAACCATGAAAGTCCCAAAAGGCTGACGAGGTCTCTCTCCACCACCAGGAGGTCTAGGAGCCCACTAAAGTCCTGGTACTGGACCCTGAATTTGACCAGCCCCTTAATTGCCACCGGGTTTTCTGGAAATCCCGGAGCACCAGTCCCAAGGGTTTGTGCAACCTGGCCCCCCCCCTGCGGGCAGAGCTGCCTGAAGGTTGCAGCTGAAATTATTGAGTATGAGGACCCAGTGTCTAGTTCCATGGAACAGGGGGCCCCTTCGATCTAGACGTGGGCCGATTGTGAGGTGGTCCCAAAAGATGAAGTCTGCAACAGGTCTTCTTAACCAGAAAGTCCTTTATTTGTTAAGAGGTTCTTATTGGAATAGATATACTTTCTCTGTTAGTAATGACTTTATTGTAGACAAACAGTATTATACTAAGGAACTGGAATTCCTTGCACTGCCTCTACACCAATCACAAAACGTAAAAAGTTGTTCCAGCCCCCTAAACAGGTTTCACCAGGGGTCATTTCGTAGAAAAAGAGATGCAGGAGCTCATTAGCATAACTCACTTGCATAACACATTTGCATATGCCACATCCCCTAACATACCGAAAGTGTGTCAGAAGGCAACACCCACCCCTCAGGCTCCACTCCACAGGTGAGTGAAACTGACCTGCTCTTCCTCCATTCCCTTCCCCATCCAATACTTTGTGCAATAAAAATAAGCTTAAAGAACACACCCTCATTCTCTTCCTGCTCCCTTGAAACCACCAGGTTTCAAGTAGACTTGAGATACCCAGGACACGTGCACCACCCATCCCTTTCCCTTCCCCTCCCCACAACAAGACACCCTGTGAGGTAGGTGGGGCTGAGAGAGGTCTTTTGAGAACTGTTCATTAGAAAACAGCTCTGAGAGAACTTGTGACTGGCCCAAGGTCACACCAGCAGCTGCATGTGGAGGAGTGGGGAATCAAACCCGGTTCTCCCAGATTAGAGTACAACTTCTGACCACTACATCAAACTGATGGGGTGGAAGCTGCTGAAGGGTTGGTAAAATTTCTCCAGTACTTATGTGCCATGTGCCCAGATAAAAAATGGTATACTTAGAAAATTTATATGCCACCTTGAGCAAGTCTCTGGAAAAGCAGCACACAGTCATAAAAGGAACAATGATAAAATTATCAATATTAAAACAAAACATTAAAAACAATAAAGACCCTAGCAGGGCTTTCCCTGGGGTGCAGCGCCTCTGCACTGCTCAGGGACGCCAAGGAAGGGGCGGCTTGGTCATGTGCCTGCCCCCTGGACTCCTCACTCCCGGAGCTGCGCTCCTGTTCCAATGGACCCCTGGGTTTCACACAGAAATGGCGGCAAGCAGGTTATTGTGCTTTTTGTTCCTAGGGAACTTCTACTAAAATGTTTTTGAAAGCAGCTGTAAAAAGAATAACATGGTAGGGGAGGATTTATCCCAGACCTTGAGCAAGCAGGGAGCGAAGCAGGCTAAGCTGGGAGCATAGCAAAAGCGGGGCGTGATAAGGAAGCCAGACAGCTAAACAGCACATGAGCACATTCCAGCGGGTGGGGTCACTGGTCGAGTTCCAACCCCCGGCCGGGAAATGGCAGCGTAGCTGACATTCTGCCCTCTCCAAAATAGGCTCGAAAATATGAATTGCACTCAGTTGGTGTTATTAGAATTTAAAATTGGTAAAAATTAATAAAATTGTTAAAAAAAAAACAAAACAAAAAACAAAGCAGCCCCCCTACCCCTTAGGTTTTAACGGGAACAGTTTGTGGAAGGCACAAAGTTTGGCAAGTGCATGGACGTAAGGAGCCTCAACCCACTCATTTTTTTCAGGACCAAAATGCAACCACTTTATAAGATAAAATAATCGACCCCTTTTTAATTTGGAGTCCAGAATTTGGTCTATTTCATAATGAGGCTCATCATTCTTCATCAGAGGAGGAGGAGAGGAAGAGGAGGGTCTCCACTGATTTGGTCCCAGATCTTTCTTCAACAGACTGTAATGAAAAATGGGGTGAACAAATCTTAGTGATTTCGGCAATTTAAGTTCAAAAGTCACATCGTTAATGCATCGGACCACCGGAAAAGGACCCACATACTTCCAACCTAATTTTCTACTAGGTTGCAGCCCTTTAATGTTTTTGGTGGAGAGGTAAACCAAGTCCCCGGGAGAAAGTTCCCATCCCAGCGTTCTACCCTTGTCTGCATGCTTTTTGTAGTCTGCCTTGGCAGCTTCCAATGTTTTTGCAATTAGTGGCCAAGATTCTCGGAGAGAGTTCCACCAGCTAGCAAATTCAGTGGAGGGGTTTGCAGCCAGTGCCAAACTTGGTAAGGGAACTCCCTCAAAGCCCCCTAAATCCATGCAACGGGAAACTCCAGTTGAAGAGTGCACAGTTGAAGAATTTAATTTATTCCGTAAAGGGTAAGAGATCTACCCAATCATTTTGTTGCTAGTTGGTATAGCATCTTAAATACTGTTCAAGAATTTGATTAACTCTTTTGGTTTGGCCATCAGTCTCTGGATGATAAGCGCTGCTCATGGCAGGTTCAATGCTTATAATCTGGAATAACTCCCACCAGAAGTTGGCAATGAACTGAGAGCCACGATCGGAGACCACTTTCTGTGGAATTCTGTGGAATTTAATCACCTGATTCAAAAAGGCTTTAGCCAAAGTCTTAGCAGTAGGTAACTTTTTAAACGGAACAAAATGAGCTTGTTTGGAAACAACAAATGTCCACCACTACCCAGATTACTGTTTTCCCATGGCTGGGAGGAAGGTCTGTTATAAAATCCATAGAGATGGTTTCCCAGGGTCGACTGGGGTTTTCTAAAGGGTGTAAGAGTCCTGGCTGCTTCCCCACCCCTTGCTTTCCCATGAGACTGATCTGGCAAGAGAACACATAAGTTGACACATCCCCTCTCATCCGAGGCCACCAAAATTGTCTCTGCAGTAAATTTAATGTTTTCAGATCGCCAAAATGTCCAGACAACTTAGATTTGTGAGCAGAATGCATGATTTCCCCCCCCTAAAGAAGCAGGGACTATTAGTTTGGTTCCTTTAAGCCAGCAATTGTCCGGGCCCCGGGTTAATGCAGGGAGCATCTGGAACTCTCTGTTTTTGGCATCTGTGTATGCTGTAGCAAATTTTACAGTCCATTCAGACGGCTCATGAGCTTTTAGGCTTTTCTTTTGGCTCCGAGTCACAACAACCCCCCCCCCCCCCAACTGTGTTGGAGTGAACATAGTTTCTACTACCTCGTCTTTTTGAGAATCATGTTGAGGTACTCAGGAGAGAGCATCAGCTAAAGAGTTGGATTTTCCCAGAAAATGGTGTAAAACAAAATTGAATTTAGAAAAGAAATCCACCCATCTGATTTGCTTTGCATTTAAAGTTCTCTGAGTACGTAAGGCTTCAAGATTCTTATGATCAGTCTAGATTTCAAATGGGAGTCTAGCCCCCTCTAGCCAATGCCTCCATGTTGTTAGAGCAAGGCGGATGGCTGTGGCTTCTTTATCCCAGACAGCCCAATTGTGTTCAGTGTCCCCCAATTTTTTTGAGACATATGCTAAAGGGTGGAGTTTGCTATCAGACCCTTCTTGCAAAATTGCTCCCCCAATTGCTGCATCGGAAGCATCCACTTGCACAATATTTTTTTTTACTTTCATCAGGGTGTGCCAGAATGGGTTCTGAAGTGAATAACTGTTTCAGCCCATTAAAAGCTCGCTGACACTCTGGGGTTCACTGTAGCCAGGCACCTGGCTTTGTGGATTCAGCTCCCTTCCCCTTAGTTTTCAACAGATTAGTAAGCGGCAGGCTATATTGAGCGAAGTTGTTGATGAATGTGCGGTAGAAATTGGCGAATCCTAGGAAACTCTGTAGTTGTCGCCGGGTACGAGGGACTTCCCAGCCCACCACTGCGGCTATTTTAGCTGGGTCTATTTCCAAACCCCTGGGGGAAATGCAATAGCCCAGGAAGTCAATTTCAGTCTTATGAAAATCGCACTTGGAAAGTTTGGTAAAAAGTTTATTGTCTCGTAACGTAGCTAACACTTCCCGTACTAATTTAATATGCGATTGTTCATCCGGTGAGTACAACAAGATATTGTCCAGATAACAAAGAACTCTCTTGAACAGGTGCTTGTGAAGCACCTCGTTAATTAAGTTCATGAAGACCCCTGGAGTCCCCTGAAGGCCAAAGGGCATAACGAGGTATTCAAATTGCCCCAAGGGGGTATTAAAGGCAGTCTTGTATTAATCCCCCTCCTGGATGCGTACTCTAAAGTAGGCATCCCGCAAATCGAGTTTGGAATTTTTTTTCCCCTTGGAGGCTTTGTTTAAGAGATCCTTAATCAAGGGGAGGGGGTAAGCATTAGAAGTAGACACTGCGTTCAGGCCTTGATAATCCATGCATAATCACAACCCTCTGTCTTCCTTTTTCTGAAAAAGTACAGGGGCGGCAAAAGGGGAAGTGGCTGGGCAGATGAAACCATGCTCCAAGTTTTTATCAATGAACTTGTGCAGTTCTAGTCTCTCATCGGGGAACATAGAATACAATTTCCCCTTGGGCAATTTATGTTCGGGTAAAAGCTCAATTGTGCAATTGGTATTCTGGTGTGTGGGAAGCTTGTCAGCTTCCGTTTCTTCAAAAACTTCCGCTAAATCCCTGTATGCAGGAGGTATGGATAAAAGTTCCTCACGAGCTAGGCAAACAGGAACAAGATCCGGCTGACTGTCCCAATCCTTGTTCCATAGGTGCTCTTTATACGAGGGAGATACCCAGGTGATCCTCCCTTCATTCCAAGTAATGTACGGGTCATGTGCCCGCAACCATGGGCTCCCCAAAACCATAGGAAACTGGGCACGAGGAGTGATTACAGAAGCCCATTCTTCCCAATGGTCCCCTGTACCTACTACAATGGGTTCAGTCTCAAAGGTACAGGTCTCTTTCATTTCAGAGCCATCCATCTGAGTAAACTGTAAGGGCTCTTCCAATGTATTCACCCCCAACCCCATGCCATCCACCACCATAGGGCTAATCAAGTCTCTGGCACACCCCGAATCAATGAGAGCCCTGACTCTCATGTGTGTGCCCAAATGGGGGTGCATAACAGTCATTAGAATGTACAGTAGAGGCCTGGGAGAGCTCACCGTTTTGGGCGCCGTGGGAGGAGGGACCTGCTGCATCGTGCCGTTCAGAGCAGGTCCTGGTCGTTTCCCTGTGGCTTAGTTGGTTCCGCATCCTGGGGCTTCTCAGGAAAGCACGTTTCCACAATTTGTAGCGCCCGCGGACTCGTGGCTGGGGTGCCCTTCGTTTTGGGCCGGGCAGGTGGGGAGGGGAAAAACCCCACTCCCCTAGGGGTGGAAACTGGACACGCCAACACGAAATGGCCAGGCTCCCCACATCTAGTGCACAGCCCCTTCTTCATGCGAAACTCCCGAAGAGTAGAGGGCGGGAGAGGCTTGGGCTTAGCTGGTGGGGCCCCCGGGGTGGAACTCTTTGGCCCACTAGGAGGGTGTCGCATGCGGATCAGAGTGAAATGGGCCTCAGCTTCCTCCACGGCTCGAATCCATGCCGGGAGAGTAGTGGGATTGACATTTCTCAATAGTCTCGTACAGTTCCATGTTCAACCACCGGCGATATTGCTCTACAAGCACCTCCTCTGGCCAGCCCCGAATCTTTGCCTCCAGGCGTTTGAAAGTGGCTGTGTACTCACGAACCGACATCTTCCCTTGGGTTAAGGCTCGTACCTGGTTTCGTGCCTTCTCCTCGCTCATAGGATCTTTGTCTTGCCGCCGTAGAGCCCACATGAAGTCATCCACACTGTCAAGTTCAGGACCTGGAGGGTTGTGTAGGCTCACATACCAGTCGGCTGCTTCTTCATGCAATCTGGAATCCAGGTAGCCTACCCAGTCACTGTCATCCCAGAACAGATGGCCCCAATTCTGCATGCAGCGCCCTGCTTTGATAATGAAGAACTGCAGCTTAGCAGGGTTCCCGTCGAAGGTGGCCCCCATCAGCTCATGTGGCACTGGGCAATGATCCCCCGGGTGAGTGGGTCCAGGTGCAGGGGCCCCTCCCGGTGTGGAGGGCTGTCCCGGTTGTCCAGGCTGCTGCCCTGGCAGCCCAGCTGGCTGTGCAGGCAGTTGCACCAGGACCACCATTGGTTGAGCCCCAACTCCTGCCGCTGCCAGCTGGCCTTGAACCACTTGCACTATCATGTTAGGCAGGTCGGTCAGGAGCGTGGTCATTTCTCTCTGCAGACCTCTCTGTATGGTGTCAAATCTCCGATCCATCTGTGCCCAGACTTTGCCTACTTGGAACTCTTCCATGGGCCTCTGATCCATGCCCTGAGACCCTGAATGACGAGCACCAGCCTCCCAGCGGGGGGACCAGGCTTCGGTAGTTTGTAATTTAAATTGCGCCCAGGCTTGAGTTCCAGTACTCTGGGGTTTAACATTAACCCAAGCACTGGTTACCTGCGGTGCCGGCTCTTCCCCAGGTGGCACCTGGAAATCTTGCTCAATAGTCACTGGGATTTCAGAGCCATCGTCTTCCATGGTGGGTATGATGGACTGGTCCCAGAAATGGGGATTACTAACAGTCTGTGAGGTTGTCCCAAAAGATGAAGTCTGCAACAGGTCTTCTTAACCAGAAGGTCCTTTATTTGCTAAGAGGTTCTTATTGGAATAGATACACTTTCTCTATTAGTAAAGACTTTATTGTAAACAAACAGTATTATACTAAGGAACTGGAATCCCTCACACTGCCTCTATACCAATCACAAAACGTAAAAAGTTGTCCCAGTCCCCTAAACAGGTTTCACACAGAAATGGTGGCAAGCAGGTTATTGTGCTTTTTGTTCCCAGGGAACTTCTACTAAAATGTTTTTGAGAGCAGCTGTAAAAAGAATAACATGGTAGGGGAGGATTTATCCCAGACCTTGAGCAAGCTGGGAGCGAAGCAGGCTAAGCTGGGAGTGTAGGAAAAAGCGGGGTGTGATAAGGAAGCCAGACAGCTAAACAGCACATGAGCACATTCCAGCGAGTGGGGTCACTGGTCGAGTCCCAACCCCCGGCCAGGAAATGGCAGCGTAGCTGACACCAATGTCTTTCCGGGCAGGGGCTGGAGCAGGCTTAGTACCTGGTTATGTGCTGTCCACCGCCTCATAGTGTGTGACTGGGGAGCAGCAGCTGTCCTTGGAGCGACAGGGCCTTCGTGATGTGCCCCATCTTTCCGCAGGCATGGCACGTCGCTTTGCGGTACCAGCAGGAATGGCGCTCGTGGGGGCCTCTGCAGCTAGCACACGATGGGGGTGGCCTGTGCTGAGAAATAGGAGCGGGGGCAGCGGCCTGAGCTGTGCGTTGGGAGTGGGAACTGGTGGAACGAAACACACCTTTTTGAGAGCGAGGGCGCAGCTGGCAGACATCTTCCTCCTCTGAAACGTCCGATTCCGAGGTTGCAGTGCGAGTGGGTGGCTGTGCGATCCTTCTGGGTCATTTCAAATGTGATCGCCATCTGCAGCGCCTTCTCCAGGGTTGGTTCCGAGAGTGTGATCAGCCGCCACCAGAGCTTCGCCTCACGCACCCCGGCCACAAAACTCCTCAACAAATGGTCCTCCATGTGTTGATACTCATACCCGACTGCCAGCTGGCAGAGGTCGGTGAGAAACATGGCAGCACTCTCACCAGTCTGTTGGGTCCTCTAGAGGAACTGTACTCTGAGCACCAGCATGGAAGGTTTTGGCGCGAAGTAGTCCCCGAGTTGCTTGCGGAGTTCATCGTAGGTGAGATCCAGCAGGTTTTGGGGAGATATTAGGCTCTGGGCAAGGCACATGGTTTCTACGCCACAGTGGTCCCTAATAGCCAGGCCCGCTTCATGTCGGCCTCGGTAACCCCATACACGGTCAGAAGGAACCCTAGTGGCCTGGACCATGCATTCCAGGTCTTGGGTTTAGAGGGTTGCCAGGTCCACCTCAGGAACTACCTGGGGACTTTGGGGATGGAGCCTGGAGACTTTCCCATCCCCCATAAATAAATAAATAAATAAATAAACAATAAAAAAAATACAGCAGTGCAGTTCCCTTCAATAGTCTTCATTTCCTTCTCCTCTTTTTTGCCTTCAAAGGGTTCCCCAGCAGCTGCCCTTCCACTAAATAAAAGCGTAATTTGCCATATCCCTTGTCAGGCCTTGGTGGCATTTCCAAGCATGGCTTTATTAAGGGACACACACAGACATATTCACAAAGCAGCCAAAATAAACTATGAATCCTTTTCCAAACACAAACAGTTTGCAAGCCCACACTTTTGTGATCTCACTGGGGCAATGTGTCAGATCCTCTGCCATTAATTGTCCCTGGACTTGGGTCTCTATCAGTAATTTACTGCCAGCCTTGAGGTTTATTGCCTGTCCTGCTTAATGTGTCTTTTTCATTCCCCGGGAGGATGGCTTGCTGCATTCCACCACGTCACATAAACAGTCTGGCTATCTTCCCTAGCCTCCTCCCTTTTTTCTCTCTGGTGTCTCGAATGACTTATCTTGTTTTTGTAACCTTGGAGAACTGCTGAACTGATTTTAGCCAGGTGCCTGGCCTGTGAATTGCAAGTAGAGTTCACTAAGGGGCATTGGGAGGGGGGTTCAGTGCTTTTGCGCCTTTTCTGTGAGAATTAACGGTTGGGGTTTTTCGTGCTTTTTTAATGTTAGCCCTGATTGGCTCTTCACCTGCCCTTACCTTGCTGTGTATGGTATATTAATCCCTGTTGCCTGTAACCAGTTATCTCTAACAAACATTGAGTACCTGAACCATCATTAAGAAATAAAAGGACTTTTGCTTTCATCAAAGGCCTGACTTAATTGATTAGACTCAGAAGCCTCACAGATTGTTAGAGATCCCATTTACGGGACTTCTCATACCTGATCATGTCAGACGATGGGACTCTTCCCGTTACTACCGAGGAGGTCCTGGTCACAACAGCTCCCAGCGAACCATGTGACTCGTATGTACCGGGGACAATGGCCCAGGACTTATTCACGTTCCCGTGCCCTGGTGGGGCGGGGGGGGGTTGGCCACCCTCCCCACGGTACTCGTGGGCCATGTTTGGAGCTGCTACCTCCGAGTCATGGATCCATGACCAGAAAGGGGCCCGAATACGTTTCAGCGATGACCACTCCGAGATCGGTCGGCTGAGCCTGCAAGACGAGGATCGATTTTTACCTCGTCGACCGGATCACTGGTGGTTGAGCCTCCTGGAAGAAGAGCGACTCCTGCCCAGAGGTACCGACACAGGCCCGGATGATCTCGGGCAGATGCTGGACTGGAGGTTCAGCAAGATGCATGACCATTTGGCAGTGGAGCTGAGAGAGGCAGTGCTCGAAATGCAACAGCAGCTGATGGGAGCAGCTGGGGCAGGAGCTGGGGTAGGAGCTGGGGCAGGAGCCGGGCCAGCACAAGGTGTGGGGGAGCTGGAGTGCAACCCCTGGGACAGGCACCCGGGGGAGCGGGCGCAGCTCCTGTGGTGCCAGCGCCCACAGGTGTGCCTCCGGTGGGCGTACCCCTACCAGGACCTGCAGCTCCTCACCCCAGGGATTGAATGCTCCGCCAGCCCCCCAATGACCCCCTAACCGCTATGTTCGATGGGGACCCCGAAAAGCTCCGGTTTTTCCTGATCGAGATCGAGAGGTTCCTGGATGCGTGGGGTCACCTCTACCCTTCTGAGTGGGAGAGAGTGGGATACATCGGGTCGAAATTGAGGGACACCGCCAGCGACTGGTATGTAAGTCTACATAACCCTCCTGGGCCCGAATTACGAACTGTAAACAACTTTATGTGGGCCCTCCAGCAGCACTACAAAGACCCTCTAGAGGAGGAGAAGGCTCGGAACCAATTGCGCAAACTGGTTCAGGGTCGCACCTCCGTGAGGGAATATACTGACCAATTCCATAGAGTCGCTGCTAAGGTACAGGGCTGGTCGCAGGACTTATTCATTGAAAAATATTGGGAGGGGTTGAACTCAGAGATCTACGAGACTATTCTCCGAAATGATCGACCGGGATCCCTCGTGGCATGGATGCGAGCGGCAGTGGATGTGGAAGAACGCTTCACTCTAATCAAGCTTGGGTCCTTTACCCCTCACATGGCCAAGACCGCCCTGAAGTCAAAGTTTAAGACAGCCCTGCAGGAGCTACGCGACTCCCGCTTCAAGCAAGGTCTGTGCATGAAATGTGGGGAGAGCGGCCACTTCGCCTCGGCGTGCCCTCGCGGAGGGCCCAAGACCCCCAAAATTTTGACCCCTCTGACGGGAGGGATGCCCAGGCCTGGCAAGTCATCATTTAAACCCCGGGCATTACAGCTGGAAGGGGCAATGGGTGAGTCGGCTTCGCAGGCGGAGTTGGAGCTGATTGCGACACAGCCGGCGGGAAACTTCAAAGACCTGCAGTAAAAGGCGCAGAGCTGCAGGTCTCTTCACCCAATGTGCCACCACTGGTGAGTATCCCTGGCCCCTTACTTTATATGGTCATGACTGTGATAGTACCCAACACGGGGATCCACGTCCGGGTGCATGCTCTTATTGACTCGGGGTGTGCCAGAGACTTGATTAGCCCCTTAGTAGTAGAGGGACTGGGACCCAAGGTGAACCCGCTGGGGGAACCGTTACAATTCACCCAAATGGATGGATCGGAAATGAAGGAAGCATGTGTGGCCGAGACTGAACTGTTAATTGTGGGGATGGGAGACCACTGAGAGAAGAGGGCTTTTGTAATCACCCCCAATACCCAGTTCCCTATGGTGCTGGGGAGTCCCTGGTTGAGCTCACACGACCCCTATATCAAATGGAGTGAGGGGAAGATCTCCTGGATTGACCCAAAATGTACCCAACATAAATGGGATGCTGCTTGGGGAACGGGGCCATCTTCCCTCCCTACCCCAGCCGTGATGTCCTTAGCACCGGTCAAGATCCCAGCGGAATATAGGGACTTGGTGGATGTGTTTAGTGAGACAGAAGCAGACGAACTTCCTCCCCATAGACTCACAGACTGTGCAACTGAACTGTTACCAGGGGAGAAGTTGCCCAAAGGGAAGTTATATTCCATGAGCCCGCCTGAGCGGGAAGAGCTTCGACAATTTTTGGACAAGAATCTAGAGATGGGTTTTATCTGCCCAGCCAAGTCCCCTTTTGCCGCCCCCGTTTTGTTCCGGAAAAAAAAAGATGGGGGTCTGAGACTGTGCACGGACTATAGGGGTCTAAATGCTGTGTCGACTTCAAACGCCTACCCCCTCCTGTTAATCAAGGACCTCTTGGCAGAAGCGGCCAAGGGGAAAATTTTTTCCAAGTTGGATTTGCGAGATGCCTATTTTAGGGTGCGCATAAGGGAAGGGAATGAATATAAGACTGCTTTTAACACTCCCCTTGGTCAGTTCAAATACCTGGTGATGCCGTTCGGATTGGCTGGTGCGCCCGGAGTTTTTATGAGCCTAATCAATGAAGTGTTACATAAACATCTTTTCAAGGGGGTGCTTTGTTACTTAGATGATACCTTGATTTATTCGCCTGATAAGCAGTCACATGTGAAATTGGTGTGGGAGGTGCTTGCAACACTGCTAGAACACCGGCTGCATGCTAAACTCTCCAAATGTGAATTCCACTGCACAGAGATTGACTTTTTGGGCTATCGAATCTCCCAGCAGGGGCTGGAGATGGACCCGGCTAAAGTAGAGGCTGTGGTGCAATGGAAAGCCCCTCGCACCCGTAAACAGCTACAAAGCCTGTTAGGATTCTGCAACTTCTATAGAACCTTCCTCAAAGACTTTGCTACAATCACCCTACTCCTCACTGAACTGTTGAAAACCAAGGAGAAGGGACTGAAGGCTGGAAAGCCTGGGGAACGGTTGTGCTGGACTGCCGAGTGTCAGAGAGCGTTTGATGAGTTAGAACAGCTATTCACATCTGAACCCATTCTAGCACACCCTGATGAAACCAAGGAATTTGTAATTCATGTTGATGCCTCAGATGTGGCCATGGGGGGGGGGGGGCGATCCTGCAAAAGGGGCCGGATGACGTCCTACACCCCCGGCTTACATTTCAAAGAAATTTAATGAAACTGAGAGACATTGGTCTGTGTGGGATAAAGAGGCTGTGGCTATCCGGCTGGCTCTCTCCACCTGGAGGCACTGGCTAGAAGGAGCGCAAAAGCCATTTGAAATTTGGACTGATCATAAAAACCTTGAGGCTTTGCGTACCCGGAGGTCTCTAAATGCCAAACAACTCCAGTGGGCTGATTTCTTTTCCAAGTTTAATTTTGTGTTGAAGCACTTCCCGGGCAAGGCAAACTCCTTAGCAGATGCCTTGTCCAGATTACCCCAACATGAGTCCAGGAGAGATGAGGTGTTTGATTCCATGTTTTCCCCTCAGCAGTTGGGAGGGGCGGTGACCACATGGAGTCAAAGCAAAATGGCTCTGCCTCCGTCTCAATGGACTGTTAAGTGTGCTTTGAAATATTCGGAAGAGGAAGTGAAGGAGTGGGAAAGTGACAGTGAGGCCAAGAAACAGTCCGACGGCTGCTGGTACTATGGGTCCAAACTAATTGTGCCGCACTCCCTGCGTAAAGAAATTCTTCTGGCTTGTCACGAGTCTAAGCTGTCGGGCCACTTTGGATTTCTAAAGACCTTAAATCTAGTTCAAAGACAGTTCTGGTGGCCCCGCATGCGCAAAGATGTTTCAGACTATGTCACTTCATGTCAAGTATGTTTGATGTGCAAAAAAGGGGGGGGACCCCCGGGGCTCCTACACCCTTTGCCCACCCCCTCTAGACCCTGGGAAGACATTTCAATGGACTTTATAATGAACTTGCCACCCAGCAAGGGGAAAACAGTCATTTGGGTGGTGGTGGATCTATTTTCCAAGCAAGCACATTTTGTCCCTTTCAAAAAACTGCCCACAGCTAAGGGATTGGCCAAGGTTTTCTTCTCTCACGTGATCAGATTACACACTTTCCCAAGGCGCATAATTTCCAATAGGGGAAGCCAGTTCATTGCCACCTTCTGGTGGGAGGTTCTCCAGGTGATGGACATAGTGCCTGCTTTGAGTTCGGGTTACCATCCAGAGACTGATGGCCAATCCGAACGCGTTAATCAAATATTGGAACAATTCCTACATTGTTACACTAACTACCATGAAGATAATTGGGTGGAACTCCTCCCTTTTGCTGAATATAGCTACAACAATGCAGTGCATTCATCTACAGGTGTTTCTCCATTTATGGCAGCAGGGGGGTTTGAGGGGAACCCTCCTCCCTCATTGCATCAGCCTGCAGCAGATCCACCCTCTGAATTTTCCCAATGGTGGATTACTTTGCAGAACTCTTGGCCCCTGATTGCAAAAACTCTAGATCGAGCTAAAGCGGACTATAAAAAATATGCTGATCGGGGTCGGGCTGGGGGATGGGATTTACAGCCTGGGGATTCGGTGTATTTGTCAACAAAGAACATTCATGGACTCCAACCCAGCAGAAAGTTGGGGTGGAAGTATGTAGGTCCCTATAAGGTGCTTCAGAAAATATCTTCTGTGTCATTTGAACTTGATCTGCCCAAGTCATTGAGTTCTGTGCATCCTGTGTTCCATTACAGCTTGCTGAAGAAGAATCCTGGGCCGAACGCATGGAGACCGGATCCTCCTCCTCCTCTGATGAAGGGGGGGGGGGGAAACACCACTTCAAAATTTCTGATGTTTTGGACTCTAAATTCAAAAGGGGCCGACTGTATTTCCTGGTGCGGTGGGTGGATTTTGGCCCCAAGCAAAATGAATGGATTGCTGTTGAGAATGTCCATGCTCCTAAATTACTTCGGGCATTCCATAAACATTTTCCTGATAAACCCGGGGGGGAGTCTTCTTGAAGGGGGCAGGATGTCAGATCCTCTGCCATTAATTGTCCCTGGACCTGGGTCTCTATCAGTAATTTACTGCCAGCCTTGAGGTTTATTGCCTGTCCTGCTTAATGTGTCTTTTTCGTTCCCCGGGAGGATGGCTTGCCGCATTCCACCACGTCACATAAACAGTCTGGCTATCTTCCCTAGCCTCCTCCCTTTTTTCTCTCTGGCGTCTCGAATGACTTATCTTGCTTTTGTAACCTTGGAGAACTGCTGAACTGATTTTAGCCAGGTGCCTGGCCTGTGAATTGCAAGTAGAGTTCACTAAGGGGCATGGGGGGGAGGGTTAGTGCTTTTGCGCCTTTTCTGTGAGAATTAACGGTTGGGGTTTTTCACGCTTTTTAAATGTTAGTCCTGATTGGCTCTTCACCTGCCCTTACCTTGCTGTGTATGGTATATTAATCCCTGTTGCCTGTAACCAGTTATCTCTAACAAACATTGAGTACCTGAACCATCATTAAGAAATAAAAGGACTTTTGCTTTCATCAAAGGCCTGACTTAATTGATTCGACTCAGAAGCCTCACACAATGGTATAAATCGCTTTACTCACAGGAACAAAGTTAGAGTCCAATGGCACTTTTAAGACCAACAAAGTTTTACTGAAGATGTGAGCTTTCATGTGCAAGCACACTTCATCAGTAGAGAATACTCATGGGAGTTGCTGAATGTAACAATCTGTTTTATTTCAACCAACTTCTTCAGACTAACACAGAAAAACCAAAGTAAGAAAGCAGTCTAGGGGGTAGAGTTTTCTTCCATCCCATAATCAAGTTCTAGTTAACTTTTTGCTATCCATTTTACTATACACACAACTTCTGAAACAAATGCAAAAAAAATGGAGCGACTGTACCCTCTTCCTCTCTCACACCCTTCACACGAGGGTTGTCAGGTCTTACCTAGCTTCTGGCGGGGAGAGGGTCCAGTCTTGGTACAGGACTCTTCTGGCTACCATAGAGTTTTTGCCAAATGCTGGAGAGTGCCCCGCATCATGTGTCTGGCACAATGATATCACCTCGGGTCATCATGCTGTGCACATCGGGTGGGATGGGGTTCTTCAAGGGTGGGGCCCCTGACTGACAGTGGATTGGGGCCCCTAAAATTAGGGAAAACCCTGCCCCCATCGGGGGGGATGGCAATCCTTCTTCACACACTCACCGAGAAGAGCCATGTGGCTCATGTCTGCTCACCTCCCCATGCAGCTTTCATCCTGCTGAGATTTAAAGGTACATCTTCTAAAATGTCCTGCCAAGATTTAAAGGTACATTATTGCTGTTGGGGCAGGGCTTCCCCCTACCAGCAATTTGGCCAGCGGCAGGGAGGAGCCTGCAAAATTGGGGGATCCCCACCCAGACCTGGGCACTGGCATGCTTAAGAATTGTGTTTGCCTTTTTAACTGCAGTCACGCACTGAGTCGACATCGTCAGTGAGTTACCTGCCAAGACCTCCAAAATCCCTCTCCTTGTCAGTTACCACCAGTGCAGACCCCTCAACATATACTTATAGTTAGGATTTTTGGCTCCAATGTGCATCACTTTGCACTTGGCCATACTGAACCTCATTTGCCACATTGATGCCCACTCGCCCAGCCTTGACACATACCTCTGGAGAGCCTCACAGTCCTCCCTGGTTCTCACCACCCTGTACAACTTAGTGCCATCTGCAGTCTTAGCCATTTCACTGCTTACTCTCAACTACAAACCATTAACGAACAATTTAAAAAGTACCAGACCTAATACTGAGCCCTATGTTACCCCACTGCTTACCACCTTCCACTGTGAAAACTGCCCATTTATACTCACTCTCTGTTTTCTGTTAATTAACTAGTTTTTAATCCACAAGAGGACTTATCCTCTTATCCCATGACTGCTGAGTTTACTTAGGAGCCTTTATCAAAAGCTTGCTGGAAGGTATGGTAAACAGCATTTACTGGGTCACCCTTGTCCACGTTTTTTCACCCTCTCAAAGAACTCTAAAAGGTTAGTGAGACAAGATCTTCCTTTACAGAATCCATGATTCTTCCTCTATAGCTTTTGTTCATCAATGCGCCTACAAATTCTATTTTTAATAATGGATTCCACCAACTTACCCAGGACCGATCTTAGACTGACCGGCCTGTAATTTCCCAGATCTCCTCTGAAACCCTTTTTTTAAAGATGAGGGTATATTAGCTACCTAACAGTCCTCAAGAATGGAGGAATTTTAGTGATGGACTGCATATTTTGTCAGGAGATCCATAAGTTCACATTGGAGTTCTTTCAGAACCCTTGGATGTATGCCACCTGGGCTTGGTGATCTGTCAGTTTTTATTTTGTCCATCCATTGTAGGACCTTCTGTCTTGCCACCTCAATCTGACTCAGGTCTTTTGACACCTGAAATTGATGGTTCTGGAGCAGGCAAGCTCCTCCCATCAATGACAGTGAAGACAGAAGCAAAAAATGCATTCAGCTTCTCTGCCATTTCCCTATCATCCTTTAGTATCCTTTCACCCCTTGGTCATCCAATGGTCCCAACCACCTCCCCGGCTGGTTTTCTGCTTCTAATGTATTTGCATAAATTTTTATTGTTGGTCTTTATGTTTTTTGCATTATGTTCCTGGTAGTCTCTTTTTGCCTGTCTGATCACTGGCTTGCATTTTATTTGCCAAAGCCTGTACTCTCTTTTATTTACCTTACTCAGACTAGCCTTCCACCCCTTCAAGGAATCCTTCTTACCTTTTGCTGTTGCTTCCATGGCTTTGTTCATTAACCATGCAGGCCTTTTTTATACCTATTTGTACCTTTCCTAACCTGTGGAATCCATTTTATCTGAGGGTCCTGAAGGGATTTGATCAGGGGTCATTTTGTAGAAAAAGAGGTGCAGGAGCTCATTAGCATAACTCATTAGCATAACTTATTTGCATATGCTACACCACTTGACATCACCGGAAGTATGCCAGAAGGCAAGAGAGAGAGAGAGAGAGAGAGAGAGAGAGAGAGAGAGAGAGAGAAAGAAAGAAAGAAAGAAAGAAAGAAAGAAAGAAAGAAAGAAAGAAAGAAAGAGCTGGCAGAGAGGGGACAACTACTAATCCAAGCCTCAGAAATACCACTATTCTGGGAGGATAGCTTCAATGGTGGCTGAAACCTTCAGAAGGCTGGTCAGAGGAACAAGGACCTTTCTAGGGGATGGGGTCATTTTGCTGCAGTCATGACACAAGCAGGCATTCCCCTGCCCGGGGGGGGGGGGCCTGGCACCAACTCCTGGAGCTGCGTTCCCCCGAGCTCCTGCTCAAAATGACCCCTGGATTTGATCCTCCTTAGCTTCCTTTCAGTTTTTCTTCATACACCCCCCTCATTTGAGATAAGTTACCACTTCTAAAGTTGAATGTGGTTAAATGTATAGTTATGCATGATTCACTCTGTGAGATTTTGTAGTTGGCTCCTCCTCTTATGGCAGCCATTTTGTGGCTGCACCCACTGTCCTGTGTCAGAATTCCAGAGGTGGCATAGGCTCAGAAAGGCTGGGGACCCCTAGCCTAGGATGGGCAGGGACTATGACTCAGTGGTAGAACATCTTCTTGGCATGCAGAAGGTCCCAGGTTCAATCCAAGGCATCTCCACTTAAAAGGATCAAGCAGTAGGTAGTGTGAAAGACCTCTGCTGAGACCCTGGAGAGCTGCTGCCAGTCTGAGTAGACAATACTGAATGCTGATGGGCCAAAAGTCTGATTCAATATAAGGCAGCTTCGTGTGTTCACCCTTAATGAAGACTATAATCTTGATGCCCTTTTCTTATCATGGGACTGCTTATAAGTATATGGCCTCACACTTGTGCTTTAGTTACGTAACCTGCCAAAATTTAAGTGCTGAGAAGGGGAAAGTATTGTGATTAAAAAAACAAAAACAACACATCTAGTAGCATTCTAGGTAAAAGCTTTCATGAGATCAAATGCATAATAAAATGTTACATTTATTTTTAAAAGACTAAAGGTATTGATTAACATACTTTTATTTACAGTCAGGCAATTTCCATCAGGACTTAATTAACTTTTAGAGTAATAAGTTTCAGTGGTCTATAGAGAAAACATTTCATTATTTTAAAACAGAGGAGCCAGAATTAAAGAGAATCCTAAATTACTGATGATACTGGGCTGTTTGGGTTATAGGGTTAAAAGCTGTGAATTTGGGAAGAGTATCAGAATGGTGACAGAACAAAATATTGCAACAGACAGAAAAATGAAATTCTACCAGAATTACTGAGTAAATAGAGATATCTTTTATTGATACAACTTTTTAGATTAGCTTAGCGAGAGTAGCAGGGCTCACCCTTTCCTTCTTGTGGAGAAACTGAAGGTGGGTCTTACTCTGACTGTGGTCACACACACTAAATAATCCACTTTCAATGCACTTTCAATCCACTTTCCAACTGGATTTTTACTGTGTGAACTGGCAAAATCCAATTTGAAAGTGCATTGAAAGTGGATTGAAAGTGGAGTATTTAGTGTGTGTGACCGCAGCCTCTGCTACCCATGATGTGGAGTACCAGCCTTTATTTCCTAGTTGTTCATCACTCAGAGTATGAGCATGGCCAGGCCATGCTTCTAGCATGGAAATACTTCATGTGGAAGGGAAATAGGAGCTGGGGACTATAACTATATGCAAAGCTTGCAGTGGGTAAAGTGATTATACAGGAAATACATTCAAACAGCAGACAGACCACCCTTGAGGCAGGAGTGCTTATGATGGGGAGGGGTGTTGCCTGGACCCACCTAACCCTTTTCTTGTCCTTTATGAATATTCACCTTTCTTTTGCACAATTCTAGTTTGGACTATTGCATTATATATATATATATATATATATATATATATATATATATATATATATATATATATATATATATATATATTTAAAAGCACATACTGACCTACTTCCCTCCAACTAGTCATGCACCCCATCATTATGGCCAATACTCATCAATTGTGGATACTACTGAACATCAATGTATGACATTTATCTCCTGCCTTACATCCATCATGGAACTCCAAATGGTGTGCTCCTGTTCACCTGTTCAGGTATTGACCAAACCCTGCCTTGCTTACCTTCAGCAGGGCTGCTGCATCAAGCAAGCTCCAAGCATACCCTGAGACAAGCATGCATTCAGTTAATATTTGATTATATTAAAGAACTGTTCCAGACATGTAGTCATAGAATGCATTTCCATTTATAAGAATTGATTGAAACTGTTATGCAGATCTTAATGTGCAGTGTATGTTTGCTTATATCACTTATGCTTGCATTTCAAAACTTCCCCAAGGTGGTATAAAAAAATAACATTAAGCCATCTCCAGTAGAGTAGCCCCAGCCATCCCAAGCTGTGGCGCTGGTGAGAATGCAATTCCATCATGAATAGATGGAATATATCTAAGTTGTCTGGACAGAGTTTAAATTTATTAAATGTCATCCAGGCCAACTGAAACTGATAAAAAGAAGGAACAAAGTTCTACTTTTGACACCTTTCCCTTAGCCTCCAGTGATCTCTCTCAATGGCTTCATGTAGAGATTAAAAAGTATGGGTAACAAAAACAGCAGGGGTAAACCCCCCTCAAAAAGAGTTGGATTTGTTTAAAAACTTGAGGATTAAATAAACCTAGTTATATTACAAAATCACCCACTACTGAGCTTGGTCTGCTTGTGCATTGGTAAGCGGGAGAGATATCCTTTGGTCCTCTTTGTTAGAGTCCCACAGCAATCAGTTCCAACACACAATCTAAACCAGTAAGCAGTTTATTGAGAGCAGTGAAGGTAGGCATCTAGAACATTTGTTGTGTCAGTAATGCCTCTACAGGTGGGAGTTGGGAAGTTATACATAATTCAAAGCACACCCCAGAGTTGGGTGGGGCCAATCAGAGCAAGCACACAAGCGCACCATAAAAAACGCGGTCAGACACAGGCAGTGAGTGAGATAAGGCAGTGCAAAAAGTGAAACTTAACATACCTGAAGACATCTGTAAGGAAAACAAGCTTCACCCAGCTTCCAACCCCCAACCCCCACACGCTATGGCAGCAGAGCTGACACTCTTTCTTCTGCCTTGCTCTTCTTATCTCACAGAGCTGATTTGTGCCAGGTACTAGCAAGATCAACAGCCACAGAGACTGTGAGTGAGTGAAAAAGACCCAAGGTCCCTGATTCATTTCTTTTTTTTAAAAAAAAATTTTTTAATTGATTTTCCAAACTACACTATCACCTAAAAAAGAAAAAAAAACTACATAACTAAAATCTAAACTACCCATATAATGACAGGTGTCCAGATAATTATTAGTCTATGCTTAACAAAACTTTCTAAAAAGAATAGTTATACAATTCAGGCTATATCTATATCTTATTCTTTTCTAAATTCTATTCAGTTTATAAAAAAACCCTTTGAGATTCAGTGTATACTTAAACAAAACAATCAAACTTTAGAGAGATAAACATAACAGCTTATTTAAAACTATTTTTTCTTTGGTTTTTCTTTCTTCTGCATCTTTTTCTTCCCCTTTCCCGGGATCTTGGGACCTGCAGCGCCCAGTTCAGACTCCGAATCACCTTTTTCAAGTCCCAAATTTTCTGAGGATGAACTTTCTAGTTTATAAATACTTTCTTGCTGATCCAGTGAGTCCTCTGATAAAGATTCTTTTCCTTTCTTTTCTTCTTTCTTCTTACAGTAAACCAGGAAAGCATCTGCCTTGGCAACAGTATCTATCTTCTTTCTTCTTGTATTTAAAGGTGAATGTTAGTCCCTCTGGATAAATCCAGCGATAAGAAATACTGGCAGATTGTAACCAAACAGTCAGTTTTTTATAAGCCTTTCTCTTCTTCCTGATCTCATAAGGAATGTCCTTTAGCACCTTAACTTCCTGCTCTTGGATTTTCAGGGTGACTTTGTTGGTGGTTTTGAGAACCACATCTCTTGTAAATCTTTTAGAGAATCTCACCATTACTTCCCCAGGCAGGTTTTTTTTCTTCACAAATTCTGGATATGTTCTGTAGATTATATCCATATCGCTTTGAAGATCTTCCGCTTTCATCCCTGTCACTGAGGCCAGTGATTCACTGAGTAACTTTTTAAGATTTTCCCCTTGTTGTTCCAGAACACCCTGAAATCTCAAACAATAGTTAGAACGTTCCAATTGCATAGCTAATAAGGCATTTCTGTCAGATGATCATTCCTTCTCAATTTTGGACAATCTTAAATCATGCTTCTCTGTTTTGATCTTAACATCCAACAAGTCCTTCTCCACTCTCTCAGATTTCCTGTTTGCCTCTGCAACTTCTTTTTGCAGTGAGTCTAATTTCTGGTTGACTGTATACAACAACAACAAATACCTTTTATTGGCATAAAATATTAAAAGCAGTTCTCATTAAGATAAAACAGTCCCAAAATTTGTAAAAAAAAATAGTTAACCCTAAAACCATTACAGAGGTGTATCAGAGGAATCTTTAAATTCTAAAAGCCTTAAAATTAAATTTTACAGTTTTATTAAACTCAAAATGATCAGGAAGATTCTTCTGTTTTATAAGACCATGAAGAAACTTAGCAGTCAATTCAATAATCTCTGGATCTAAAGAAGTAAAGAGGTAATGTAGCTTAATTCCATCCGGTTGTCCTGCTACCTTACTAAGGGGAACTTCTAGAAATTTTGCTCGAATATCATTTAGCAAATTACAATGTAGGAGTGCATGCTCAACCGTTTCTAAATCTTTCTTATTGCATCTGCAGTACCTAAGTGCATAAGGAATTTTCTTATACCTCCCCTCAAGAATAGCAGATGGGAGAACATTGAACCGAGCCAGCAGATAAGCTCTGCATAATTGCGGTGAAGTCAGACAGAAAAAATATTGTGGCAGGGCACCAGAGAGTGGATAAGCCCATTTTACTGAGGAGCACCTACCAGAGGCAAGAGCTCTAAGCTCTTGTAGTTCTATATCAATAAGTCTCTGCTTAAGCAGAGTGAAAACCTCAGGTTCTGATAAGGTGACAAAATCATTCAAATTAAAACCGATGGAATTAATTTTCTTTTCAATAGCCAAGAGCCAGGCAGGGGGTGAGAATCTTCCAGCATATAGGCAATAAGGCTATTGTGATTGCACCTAATGGTTGACTGTATACAGCTGATCCATCAGGGAGCGCAAAGCAGCTGTTAGTGCCAAATTAAGCTCTGTTGCTTCGCCTTTTGAACTAGGAAGAGAAATGGGTAACGTAGAGCTTGTTTTGGGAGAAGGTTTAATCTTCGGCGCCATTTTCTCTCCCCTCCCGGCCATCGCGTCTTGTTTACCAGAAGATAAGAAAGTTCAAAGAAGTCAACAAGTCACTCTAAAGTTCATTAAAGTACTGCTGAAACTTCTCCCACTGAAATCTCAAAAGCCGTTTCAAGCCGCGATCCTCAGATTTTAACACAACACGATTTTTCCCTTCGCCAAAGCGGAGAGTTGAAAGGAGGAGGGGATTTAAATCCCACAATCACATCGGAGAATCTTGCTTTGAAACTCATGGTTGTCGCCATGTGTCTCCGGTAAGTTGCTAATTCTTTTTAACTCTGGACTCCTGAAGTTGTCCGGTAACTGCTCTTAAAACCCTCGAGGGTTTCTAACTGAGGGAGGACTATACAGGGCATAAAGCAGCCTCAATCCCGGGATTGCCATCCCAGGAGAGGCAGCTCCGTGCACCCCAAGCAGGGCCCCCTTTCTGGGGGTCCCTGGGGGATCCGAGCCAGCCCGGAATCCCCTCCTACCCCCAGTAGTCCGGGTCGCTGACTCGGAACGTCCGAGACCAGTGCCCGCTTCAGAACACCGGAAGTCCATCCCTGTTTCATTTCTTGAAGAAGGGACTGTGTTTAGCCCAGGATGGGGTGGAAGCTGTCATTTCTGTGTCAGACTGCGTTGTTATTGTAGTACTGGAGTGTGATTCCCAGCCTCCACCTTGTTGAGTGCCCAGGCAGTCCTTAGTCCAGTTTAGTAGACAGTGGATGGAAGCCCAGGGAATGAAATAGCTCATGGAAACAAGGCTTGTTAACTTTCCAATGCTAGGCCAAAGCTTTTTGATTCATGCAGGTCTTTTGGAATTGTTAAAGTCTTTGTGATCAGGGTTTTTTTTGTTAGTTTCATACTTTTAGATTTGTCCTCACTGCTGCAGTTTTAGGAAAGTGAGAGTGTATTAGGTTTGCTAGTTGATAGCATGTGCTTTATGTTTTGAAAGTCTGTAACATAGTTTGATACATTGGGTTTGGAGTTTTGTTGAAGGTTTTATGCTGTGATTTTGTGTGTTCTTTTTTTTAATTAAAAAAGACAGAGAAACATTTTAATTGATTAATTTTATCCAGTTCCCTTTCCTTGCTTTCTGTGCTGTATGGCTTTAGGGCCCCTCAAGAATAGCTTTCCAGAGGCACCAGGGGCTGCAGAGGAAAGGGGGAGGGGCAGTATGCTGTCTCTGGCCAGTGTCAACTTGAGCCTGCTTGGCAGGGAGGGCGGGATACAAATTAAACAAACAAACAAACAAACTGTAGGTAATAGTAGTATAGTAAAACTGCTGTGTATCTTTAAGTGCAGTTGCCCCTGGGAATTGTAGTCCTGAACTAGGTATCTCCAAAGCATCCCTGAGCTCAGAGGCATGAAGATAGGAATTTTATAGTTCTTTTCCATTTCTTTACCTATCCTTACAGTAAAGAGAGGGGAAAACCCATCTCTTTCTCACCACAGCTATAGAACTGACCTGAATCACAAGATGTAACTTTTACACCCAGTCATCAGATTAGATCATGAGTAATGATCTTCTGAATGCATGTGAAGTTCAGTAAAGATTATTTAAGTCTTTTCAGTTTGGCTGTTCATTTATCACATCCTCGAAAGCATTCAGCTCTGCCAGAAAGGAACAGGCAGCTTTCATGACTGCCTTCCATTTACAGGAATCTGGTCAGTGTGGTGCACCATTCTAAATTCCCAAAACATATTTCCAAATCAATGTTCCAAAAGTGTAAAAGAGAATACAACCATTTTGGAATTAACTATTTTTTTCTTCCATAGGTGCCATTCTTTTGGAGAACTCTTAATGACTCTGGAATGACACCGAGCGGGGCACACACTCGATTTGATCTTCGCAGCGGGGGTCACAGTGGACCGCATTACTGCTACAGCAGTTCTGTGGTTGGACCACCATGCCCTGAAGGCCCGTGTGAACGTGCCACCCTGACCCTATTTGGGCGGCGAGTGTATTTTAGCTCACCCACAGAGCCAAATGGACCCTATGCAGTTTGAGATGGCTCTATGGGATCTGATGCCCCCTGGCGGCTCACTGGATGAGCTAGTTGAGGACTGGCAAAACTGACTCTTGAGACAGCCATCGATGAGATCACTCCCCAACATCCTCTGCACCCTCACTCTAAACTCGCTCCATGGTATACACAGGAGTTGAGATTGATGAAGTGGGAGCTTAGGCGGCTAGAAAGACAGCGGTGGTGGGCTTGGGGCAAGGCTACATTTATGAGATCCTATGAGATGGCAGTCAAAGCTACAAAAAGAGAATACTATGCGGCCATGATTGAGAGCTCACGCCCAGCCCAATTATTTAGAACAATTTGGTCAATTACTCCTCTGCCATAGGGCAGACCAAATGATAAGGAATTGGGAGATTGGCTGTGAGGCTTTTGCAGGCTATTTCACAGAGAAAATCTTGTTGCTCCACCACAACCTCCCCGCCACAGTAGAGAAAGTAAAGGAACTCGAGGCTCTATGCACGTCTTCTTGTCAAGTTCTGGACTATTTTAATCTACTCAGCCTAGAGGAGGTTGGCAAATTACTCTCATCTATTCGCCCAACCACTTTTAGCCTTGATCCGTGCCTGTCATAGCTAGTTAAAGCTGCTGCAATGGGTTACGAGGTGCACTAAGGGAGATCATCAACAAGTCCCTCTCTGAGGGACTGTTCCCTTCTCCACTAAAGGAGGCAGTGGTCTACCCTCTCCTAAAAAAAATCAGATCTGGCCAAATTGGCTCATTATTGGCCAGTATCCAATTTGCCCTATTTGGGCAAACTAATTGAAAGGGCTGTGGTAATTCAGCTGCAGGCTTTTTTTGGATGACACCTTCATATTAGACCCCTTCCAGTCAGGTTCCCGACCAGGCCATGGGACAGAGATGGTCCTGATCGCCCTCACAGACGATCTCCAGAAGCATCTGGACTGGGGCAGTTTGGCAGTGTTGTTGTTAGACCTGTGGGCAGTGTTCTACATGGTTGACCATCAACTACCGATCAACCACCTCACCAACACCAGGATCCAGGGGTTTACCTTGCAGTGGATCTCCTCGTTTCTTCAGGGTCGGGGACAAAGCATGGCCATTGGGGAACAGCTATCTGGAAGGCTCCCGCTGGTCTGTGGAGTGCACCAAGGAGCGGTGCTTTCTCCAATGTTATTTGACATCTACATGTGCCCCCTTGCCCAGATTGCCCGGAGTCACAGACTGGGTTGTCAACAATATGCAGATGACACCCAGCTCTATCTGTTGTTGGACGGCCAGTCAGACTCTAGTCCAGAAGATCTGGACCTGGAGTTGAAAGCTGTGGCTGGTTGGCTTAGACTGAGTCAACTGAAATTGAATCCGACGAAGATGGAGGTCCTGTGCCTGAGTCAGAGCAGTACAAGGTTAGGGATTTCACTCCCAACCTTTGATGGGGCCGCCACTGGTGCCAGCACCAGAGGTTAGGAGCTTGGGAGTACTCCTGGATGCCTCCTTAACGATGGAGGCCCAGGTAGCAGCCACTGTGAAATCAGCCTTTTGTCACCTGCAGCTGATTAGGCAGTTGGTTCCCTTCCTCGAATGCAATGACTTGGCAACAGTGATCCATGCAATGACCATCTCAAGATTGGAATACTGTAATGCTCTCTACATGGGGCTGCCTTTTCCCAAATCTGGAAGCTGCAGCTGGTGCAGAATGCAGTGGCCAGGCTGTTGTTGTGTCTCCCCATGTGGGAGCACATGCAGCCTGTGCTAAAAGCACTGCACTGGCTGCCTATAGCATACCAAATTCGGTTCAAGGTGCTGGTTCTTACCTTTAAAGCCCTATATGGTCAGGGGTCTACATACCTAAGGGACTACCTTTCCCCACATGTTCCCCAGAGAGCACTAAGCTCGGGGTCCCAAAATCATCTGGCCCTTCCAGGACCAAAAGAAACCAGGCTAGATGTGACGAGGGCCAGGGCCTTCTCCGTGACGGCCCCGTACTGGTGGAATGAGCTCCTGGGTGACATCAGGGCCTATAAAACAGAGCTCTTCCGAGACTGTTAAGACAAGAAGAGGAAGAAAGAAGAAATAAGGGCTGAATTGTTTTTACTGAAATTGCACTTATATATTTTATATAATTTGTATAATTAAGCATTCCTTCAAAAGAGCATGTCTGTCAAACAGCTTTTTTATTTTTCATATATCATCAGTAACAATGTTAATTGAAAATTAACCAAGGTTTAAAATGCTTCATATGTATTAGTGGTAAGGTAATATTAAGCAAATGCTAAAGCACACTCTGTATAAGGTAAATGTAGCTTAGAAAAGTAGCGATGTAGAAGTAGTAATAGATAAAACCAATAAAAATCTTTAAAAAAACAAAAAAAAACAAAACAGAGCTCTTCCACCAGGCCTTTGATCAGGGAGCCGCCCTTCTAATAATGAGGCCCTGGCCCCAGTACCAACATCAACTTAACAATACGATCAACAGCCTGTCAAAACCCAGACTACGGTGGTAGTTGATTACGTGGATGCTGAGAATGCCGCCATTGGCTATGAATTCTACTAACACTTTATGATACGTTTTATTCTGTCGTGTTGTGATTTTATTCAAATACTGCGTTTTAATTGTTTTAACATATTGTGTGTAAGCAGCCCTGAGCCTGCCTTGGCAAGGAGGATGGGATTCAAAATAAATAAATAAATAATTTTTTGATCTAAAAACACATCTCACATAAATTTGGCACAGTCCTAATTTACTTCCATGCACATGCATTTGGGCACCAGGAAACATGACAAGAAAAAACAAACTGAAACTTCTGCTTAACAAACTGCAGACAATGCATTCACATGCATCAGGATACACACTTTTAGGTGCCTCACAAGCAGGTGAGAATTTATTATGTGAAGTGTGATACCAGATCTATTTCTGTAACATCCTCACAGATGTAGCTGTGCTTCTGCTATTAGTCATCTTTTGCTGATCTCTACTGGTAATAGTTCTGCATCTTTGCTGAGACTCAAGAGAAGAGAAGGTAGATAATAGAAGTATACTAGTCTCAGACAAATGGAATGTTGGCAGGTTTGACATTTATATCCCAAAAGCATAATCCATTGCTGAAGGTAATTGCCTGCTTAGTGGCAAGTGAGTACATCTGTACGCATAGCAGTTCTAGGAATGGCTGACTTGCTACATCTGCCTCATGGGCACTATGTAAAACTGCACCACATGGCTAGCATTGCCACATAATTCACAGTTTGTGCAAATCATCTCACTCCTCATAGTGGCCCATCTGTACTTAAACAAGGCAAGCCTTCCTTTTTGGATGAGTTGAGAAGAATGATGACAATTCCCAGAGCCTTTGCCACAGGACTCAAAGGACTTCCCCAGCAATACCAACCACAAAGCAGTCTCTTGCACTAGGCTGGTACAGACATCAGCCTCGTCTGCTCACTAAATGCACAAGGAGGGAGAGCAGGTATGAGAACGCAGATCCCACCCCCTCCCTTGGCGTGACTGCGCCTCACTGTCTGCAGGGACAACTACATGGACAGAGTTGCCAACCTCCAGATGGTAGCTGGAGATCTCCTGCTATTATAACTGATCTCCAGGTGACAGAGATCAGTTCCCCTGGAGAAAATGGCCACTTTGGAAGGAGGACTCTATGGCATCATGACCCCACTGAATTCCCTCCCCTCCCCAGATCCTGCCCTCCTCAGGCTCCCCCCCCCCCAAATTACCAGGTATTTCACAACGCTACACATGGAGGAAGTGGCTGTGTGAACTCTCCCTACCTGTGATAAGCACCATTTGTAAATCAGTATTGCTAATCACAGGAAGGGAATGTATGAACAGTCACTTCATTTGTGAATACAACCAGGTGCTTGCAGAATTGGGGGAAAGGCCAAAGTGCTTGTCTCCTTCCCCATGCATTCCGTGACCCAGTGGAACAGTTGTTTGTTCCTAAAATCACAGCCTTGTTATAAATACCCAGACTCAGAGATCCCAGCAACCTAGAGATTTGTTTGGGTAAGCCACCTGAGAACTGAGATACTGCAAGAACAATCTTGGGAAACTTCAGCTTGTCAGTCCCCTATTAGTAGTTACATTGGATTGAATTAATTTAGAAACTCTCAGCTGTTTTAGTACCCTAAGTGAACCAATGTTAAAATAACAGCACATAATGTTCCTGGACTTTCAGTAATTATGTCTGTTCTTTCAGACAACCAATAGGCAGCTTAGCTATCGCATCCTTAACATGGGGTTCTTCAACTATTTTATGGAACAGCTATTGTAGGAAAATCAGACAGGTCAAACATCGTGCTCCTTAGTCATACATGGATTGGCCAGTAGCGAGTAACAGTTGCCTCTGGATCTGGGTGGGCTTCTGTCATGAATAAAAACCTAACATTTTGTATAGTTAGAACAGCATTATCAATTCTTTTATCTGTATATGCACCACTCACACTTCTGCTTCCTCCCCACCCCCTACAGTTCCTCAGCAGGCCAGCTTGTCTGCCTCAGGGAGCGGCTTCGTTTCAGAAAAAAATCCTTCCATTATCCAATGAGCTGAGCAAGCCAGCAGAAACAGTGAACAATGGCACCAGGACACACCCTATTTGAATGTAGCACAGGAAATATAACTAGAGATGGGAGCTGCTGTGCCACCAAGTCTGCAGCATTCATTCATATTGCGGCCTGGACCTATGGCTGTCATACACGCCACAGAGATTGCTCAGTTTTGCACTTCCTCACTTTTGGAGGTTGAAACTGTAGGAACACATGAACTGAAGGACCAGATGCACTAAATGTCAGACACTAAGAGCAGAAGCACATGTGAGAATCAGACATTTTCTGGAAAAGGTGTGCTGCATCATCCAGGAGTGGAATGCTTAGATCTCTGGAGAACCTATTTGCAATTAGTCCTTTAGAGACTAAATACACATTAAAGAGGTAAGTGGCTGTAGCCAGCTAGCATCCCATCACATCTCTTCCAGGCAGCATTTGGTAAAAGATGAATGATGCAGCATCACTGGGTTCAGTGTTCCCCCAGGCCCTACAAGCAACAGCCAATGAACTAAATGGTGTGCATGTGTGTGTAATGCTGAATGCAATGGTATCACATTGCACGTATGTTTTACCAAACACTACTGGGAAGATGTGAGGTGCTTGTGTGTGTAAGGGTGTTTCAGGGCATTGTCAGCCATGCGTCTCCCATAATACCCAGTTAAGCCCTAAGATTCTAATCAAATGCAGAATTCCATTTATGCCTGAGTGAAGCATACAGCTAAGAGAATGTATGCACAGGGAAAGGGGTGGAGAGAGAAATTCCAACTGTCTTTATTTTTTAAAGTATCCTAATCAATCACACTCAAGCTGGCAATAACCAACATGCCACTCTCATAGCTCTCTATTCTAGATTGATTCATTTTTTTCTCTGACAAAAGGATCTGTGGATAATTAAGCACATATGATGACATGTCATATTTGCCATTTGTCTAAAGCAAAGGGCTTCCCATGAAGAATCTTAATAGCACAGACCACTGACTATATTTATTTGAAATTCCACAACACAGCAAAGACATTATGGTCTTTTTTCCTAGATGGAGAGATCTATTTATCCATCATCTACCTGTCTATCATCTACCTATCTAGATGCTGCAGAAAATGACTTCATTATCTTTGTTTCACCTCCAGCAGCAGTTATAAACAGCTCCATGCGTCAAATTTCCAAGGGCAGCTGGGTGGACCCTGGAGAAGTTACAGGATGACTACTCCCACCTGTTACAGCCAGAGCAAGCATGATTTAGTGTGAGTAGCCTGTTTTCAGTAGTAATGCTGTAGCAATCATGGGCGTCATCTACGGGGGGGCTCGAGGACTCAGCCACCCCCAGCAAAATGGAGCGCCCGGTGGCCAGTCAGCTGGCCGTCGCCACCTCTCCTTCCCCCCCACCCCCGGCCTGCCCTCCTGCCTCCCTGGGGCGGGTGGGGGGAGGAGAGGCGGCGACGGCCGGCTGACTGGCCACCGGGCGCTCCATCTGCGCCACCCCCGCACGCCCTCAGTGCGAGGTGGAGCGGGAGCCAGGGGCCCGCAAGGGCGATGCGCCGGCCCCCGGCTGCAGGCAGCAGCAGCAGTAATCCTACGCTGCCGCCGGCGCCCGAGGTGAGTGGGGAGAGGGAGGGAGGGGGGCGGGGAGTGCAGCGGGCGGCCGGGCAGGCACGGCCTGGGGGAGGGAAGCGGCGGCAGCGGCTCCCTGGGGTGGGGGGGAGAGCGGTGGGGACATGGTCCCGAGCGCGAGTGCGCGCTTTGCGCGCACGAGAGAGCCCCCCCCCCCGGGATTTAAAAAGTCTACGCCCCTGGTAGCAATCATAATGTATGCCCCAGCTCTGAGACACAAAAGGAAACATCAGGAGAAGGGAAAGAACATCATCTTTTCTGAGAAGTGTTTTTTTCTCCTGTGTCATCATAGGCCCCTGTGCATTGTGATGTGATTCCACTTTGCTGGGACACATGAGTAAACTACATGATCACAACAATTGTGTGAGTAGTACTGAGGACATATCTCCTGTCAAAATCAAGAAGTGACAGGTGCCATGCCCCTTTCTGGCAGAAGCCCCACCTTCCCAGCCCCCCCACTGGAAGTCCCACCCTCCCCCACCAACCACCCTCCCCCACCAGGCATTTCCTTTCCCACCCCCCTTGGCAGATGGGAATGAAGAAGGAGGGTATAGTTACGGTTTGTCAGGTGGGGGCTGTTGGGGAAGGAGGAGCCTGGGGAAATGGCTACTGTTCTTTTTGTACCATGGGAGGGATGGGCTGCCAGCCCCCACCACCTATGCCAGCAGCAGGGGATGGGGAGGTAGGGTCACCAGCTCCAGGTTAAGAAACTCCTTGAGATCCCCAGGCCCATCCCTAGGAAGACTAGAAGAGAATGGCAGGGCGTCTGTGCTTTGAAACGTTAGAAGACTGTAAGGTGTGTGTGTTTTTTGAATCAGAATAAAAGTTCTAAAAAACCAAGGCTGACTGTTTTTTTACAAGAAGCAAAATGTTGTGGTTTTGAAACTTGGATGCTGTCTCTTGTTGGAGCCTGTGAAATATGCCAGCTCTTTTACTGCTGCCTGCTCTGCTCCCACCCACTCCAGTAGGTCCCAGCATGAAAAGATGCAGAGAAAGAGAGACAGAGAAGCCCTTTTTCTCACATACATACACAGGTCATATGGAAAAGAGAGCAAAATAACTGTTTTCCCATTCCCTTTCAGAGAAAAGCAGAGGGGGAAGAAGAGGAGGAGGAGAAGGAGGAGGAGATTGGATTTATACCCCGCCCTTCACTACCCAAAGGAGTCTCAGAGCAGCTTACAAATTCCTTTCCTTCCCCTCCCCACATCAGACACCCTGTGAGGTAGGAGGGGCTGAGAGAGCTCTGACAGAAACTGCTCTTTTTCAAGGACAGCTGTGCTAGAGCTATGGCTTGCCCAAGGTCATCCAGGAGGTGCAAGTGGAGGAGTGGGGAGTCAAACCCGGTTCTCCCAGATTAGAGTCCACGCATTTAACCACTACACCAAACTGGCTCGGGGGGGGGGGGGAGAGCGAGCACAAACAGCCTTCCCAAAACACTTACTGGCCAGAGTTTCACCTCCCAACCCCGTTTTAAAGTATGCGTGCAAGGAAACCATTCCCCCAACCCTACTTTAATCCATAAAGTGTGCAAAAACAGAATAATCCAATGTATGGCTTGGCAGGCAAATTAAAAAAGTTTTTCCTTCTCTTTTTAAAAACAAAGCCTCAGGGAAATTGGCTCCTAGCATGTGTGCTCCACAGAGAAAACTGTAGCCTTCGAACTTTAGAACCAGAGAAAGCAGCCCGCCCGGCAGTGAGGGTGGGGCAGGGAAAAGAGCACCTAATCACGTCCCTGTGTGAACCTGAGGGGGAGAGGGGAGCGGGGAGGTTTTGTTCATTAACAACCTGGAGTTTTCCTGGTGTTTGTTAACTGCTGGAGTCTCCTCCTTTCCAAAAATGCACCTCAAGATCCCACCTGTGTCCCAAGGCTCCCCCCCGCCCCGCCTCTGTATTGTCATTATGCCAGTGGTCAGGCCAGCATTCTCTATGTCATCAAAAGCATTCCAATGTCCCCATCCCCCCCCCCCCTTCTTCTCTCTCTAGGATGCGTCTGTGTAACCTCAGCTTGTGGGTTCTGTGAGGCAGAACTTGGAATGAATCTTGCAAACATTCAGAAAGAACAAAACATTTTCTCTCTCTGTTCATTTAACATCATGTAACATGGAATTTAGTAACACAACTTTTAAGTATTGAGTGGGAGGCGACGAATCAACAAACAGACTTTTATTCAACACATTGCTTCAGCTCAAAGACAGCTCTATGAGAGCGGCACCTTAATTTATACTGTTTCCATGGTTAATGTCAAAGGTTATAGTCTTTTTACCTTGCTTCTGGCTTGCCGTAGTTTCCTTTTGTCCCTTCCTTTTATTTACTTGTCTGCTCTCTGCACGTCACTTCCTGTTATGGTCTTTCTGGTCCGGCAGTATTTAGAGTCCCCTTTCTGGTCCGGCAGTATTTAGAGTCCCCTTTACCTTCTTCCGGTTCTTCTCCTTTTCCCTTCTTGTCTGCTCTGCTAGCCGTCACTTCCTGGTTCAGTCCTCACGTCTTAATCTCGCGATGCTTGGTTCCCTTCTCCCTCTTTGTCTCGCGATGCTTGGCTTCCCCTCCCGACTCTTCTTAACCGCAGGAATGTTAAACAACTTGTTTTTTTAGCTTTTTAAGTTCAAATTCGTTTTTTTAGTGCTTCAAAACTGCTCTCATCCAATCAACAACAGTCTATTGCTTCACCCGATCTGCTTTTCGTCTTTCAAAACGCGGCGGTGGTAAGGCAAAAAACTTTTTTCTGTTACCTTTTGTTGTTACTTCGCTTCAGATGTGGTCCCAACGTTTAAACTTTGTCTTCTTTGTTAAGGAATCAGGGGAATTGGAGGTTTTATGCTGAATTTTTCAGCTCAGCTCGGCTCCTTAGAGATACTCGCAAGAATCCTCTTCGGCTGCAGTGCTCAAGGTGTCGGAAAAGTCTCCTCCGAGACTTTCCCTTCACCGAGGTTGCTCAAACCTGGATTATATTGCTTGCTGGTCCTCACACTACCTGTGTGAGGTTGCGTCAGGTGGATTAATCCACCCAAGCTGTCAGGAAGAGCCGCTGTCCACCTTGCGCATTTGCAAAGCGTGTCAGACCTCCATTCCTCCAGCCGGAAACCAATTTATACTGTTTCCAACTCATAACTTCAAACAATGTAACTATGTACAAACAATCCTATTGGGCCTGAGCGAGGCTCAGCAATTGGTTACCTAGAGTGGCTTAAGGACCAATGAGAGTCTTTATTTGTTAGCCAATCAGAAAAGGGCCTTTTGCATCCCAAAGTCTCTGCAAGCTGTGGCTGTAAAATAATAAGAATACAACACTCCTCCCCCCTAAGTTCCAACAACATAGTCTTGTAAGTGTGGGGGCGGTCGTCTGGTCCATCGGGAGCGGCGCGGCAAAGGTGGACCCATGATGGGCGACCTGAGCTTTGACGCCGGAATCCCGGGGGAGTGGTCCACAATGTCTGGAGGCTCAGGGAACCCAGGGGCAAGACCCATTTCTGGCAGGGGGCTTATCGCGGGTTGGGCTGGCAGTGGCTCGGTAGACTGTCCCTGTGACAAACTGTCCTGGGCTGGAGTTGGCAGAGGGCTCCCCCCTGTCAAATGACTGTCCCGGGCGCTGGAGTCTTGCTGCGTTGGTCGATCTGCTGGTCTGGCCTCAGGAATTAGGGGGTGTTGTTCGGCTGCCGGAACTGGGGAGCGTGGAAAACTTTGCTCCGAGGCAGGAACTGGGGAACGCTGCAATTGACGTTCCAGCTCAGGAACTTGAGGGCGTTGCAAGTGCTCCTCGGGCGCTGGCCACCGACGTCTGAGTTGGTCCAGGTGCCTCCGAAGGACCTGCCCTGACTTGTCCCTGACCTTGTAAGAGATGGGGCCCGTGGCGCGCAACACCATGGCCGGGACCCAGTGTGGACCTGCTCCAAAGTTCCTGGCATAGATGGTGTCGCCAGGCGCAAATGAGCGAGTGGTCCCCATGGCGATAGGGTCACGGTGGACGTCTGGTGCCAGGTCTGGGTGTAGACGACTCAGGCGGGTGGATAGCTGGCACCCCATTAGCAGCTCCGCTGGTGATTTCCAGGTGGTGGTGTGTGGTGACGAGTGCTGCACTAGCATGAACTCGGCGAGCCTGGCTTTAAAGTTCCTGTCACCCAGCCGGTGGAGTGAGTCTTTGGCTGTCCGAACCATTCGCTTGACCTGTCCATTTGTTGCCGGGTGAAAAGGGGCCGAGGTGACGTGCCGGATACCCCTCTCGTCCAGGAATGACTGGAACTCTGTCGATGTAAACTGGGTTCCGTTGTCGGACACGAGGAGGTCCGGCAGGCCAAAAGTTGCGAAAAGGTGGTCCAGGCAGCGGGTGACGATGGCCGATGTCATGGAGGTGACAGGGATGACCTCCAGCCACTTAGAGTATGCATCCACGACGATCAGCAGCGTTTGGCCCTGGAAAGGCCCAGCAAAGTCCACATGGATGCAGGACCATGGTCCCCTTGGCTTTTCCCATGGGTGAACCGGAGTTTCTGGAGGTGCTGGTCGTGACTCCTGGCATGGTTGACATGTTCGGACCCACCGCTCGATCTGTTGGTCCATGCAAGGCCACCAAACATAGCTTATCGCCATGGCCTTCATTTTGACAATGCCTGGGTGCCCTTCATGTAAGGCGTCCAGTACTCTCTGGCAAAGTGGGGGAGGGACGATGACCCTATTTCCCCACAGCAAGCACCCCTTGTTGACTGATAGCTCTGATGACCTCGATACGAGTAGCTGGAAATTGGCATCGAGTGTCCCTGACGGCCTTCCCCTCCACACATAGTTGTAGACTCTCCCGAGCGTACGATCCTGGCCAGTGTAGAATGCGATGTCGGCAACGGAGAGTGGAGGCTGTGGCAGTTCCTCGATCAACAAAATTTCCTGGAGTGGGGCCGCAGGTGGTTCCAACGAAGGAAGCGGTAGCCGGCTCAGGGCATCAGTGTGCCCGATGTTCTTGCCCGGCCTGTGGAGGAGATGGAAGGAGTATGCCGACAGAAGGACTGCCCAGCGCATGATCCGGGGAGACAGTATCTGGGGGGTTTGACGATTGGCCGTGAAGATGCCCAGCAGCGGCTTGTGGTCGGTAACGATTTCAAAGTCCCAGCCAAAGATAAAATCATGAAACTTTTTCACTGCCATGATGATCGCTAGGGCTTCCCGATCGATTTGGGCATAGTTCCTCTCAGCGGATGATAACGTTCTAGAATAGAAGGCAATGGGGGCCTCCCGGCCAGATGATAGACGGTGACTGAGCACGGCCCCGATTCCGTAGGGCGATGCGTCACAAGCGAGGATGAGGGGCTTCTTCTCGTCGTAGTGTACTAGGACGGCATCGGAGGCAAGGAGGCCTTTTGCCCATGGAGCTGTCTTGTCCAGAAGCCAATGGAGTGGTTCCGCAAGAGCTGCTTTGTTGGGCAAGAACGCATGATAGAAGTTCAGTAGTCCTAAGAAGGACTGCAGCTCTTTCTTGAACCTTGACGGGGGTGCATTGCAGATTGCTGTAACCTTGTCTGTAGCAGGGTGGATGCCATCTGCATCTAGGCGGTAACCCAGGAACTGCAAGGAAGGGACGAAGAACTCGCATTTCTCCTTCTTCAGTCGAAGGCCGACATCCTGTAGCCGTCGAAGGACCTCTCGCACTCGAGCAGCTAGTTCTAGATCAGAGACTCCAGCGATTAAGACATCATCAAAAAATGGTATGACGCCAGGCAAACCTCGGAGAATGTGCTCCATGAGCTCTTGAAAAATGCCGGGGACGACGTTCACGCCAAACTGCAACCAGTTAACTTTGAAGGCACCTCGATGCGTCACGATGGTTTGAGCTACTGGCAACTGCATCTACTGGCAACTGCTGATAAGCCTGAGCAAGGTCGATTTTGGCGAATACCCGGCCCCCAGAGACTGAGGCCAGGAGGTGGCTCACCACGGGAACCGGGTATGCATGCGGCTGTAGGGCCCGGTTGATGGTGCACTTATAGTCAGCGCACAAACGGATGGAGCCATCGGGCTTCAGGGGAGAGACAATAGGTGTCTCCCACTTGGTGTTGGGAACTGGCTCGAGGATCCCTTGGGCCAGCAACTTATCGATCTGTTCATCAATCTTGGGCTTAAACACGACAGGGCAACGTCTGGGCTTGTGGCAGATTGGTGGCACAGCAGGATCCAGGTGAAATGACACTGGTGGACCCTTGTAACAGCCCAACTCCTTCTTGAAAACCTCTGGAAACTCAGTCTCAAAGTCCACTAAAAGCTGTGGTTCGACCTGGTTCACACCAACAACGTCTATGCCCAGGGCAGCAAACCAGTCCAGCTCTATCAAGCTTGTGCGGCGACCTTCTACCACGAGCAGGTTCAGACGGCCGGAGAATTTCTTATATTTGACTTGTACAGTTGCAATGCCCACGACCGGAACTCAGTTCCTCTGGAAGTCAGATAGCTGTAAGGTGCATCTTTGTAGGCGGTGTGCAGCGAAACGCGGGCAGACTTGTTGGAACGTGCTCCACAAGACGATGGACAATGCTGAGCCCAAGTCTACCTCCATCTGGCACGCTCGACCTTCGATGAAGACGGTGGCCTTGATCTTTGGATGCGGATGTAGTCCCTGGTGTATATATAGGCGGTTGGTGTAGTCTTCGTACACTCTTGCTTCATGGTTGGAGCTCTGTCTTTGCCCTGACGACCGTGATGACGTGGAACGATACGAGCGGCTGGGGGTAGTCACAGACCCTCGGGTCTGCTGGAACTCATCTGTAGCCTCACGTCCCTGAGACGAGCGACACACTTTGGCTAGGTGCCCTGCTTTCCCACATGCATGACAGATGGCATTTTGGAATTGACAGTCTCTGCGCGCATGCGCACCTCCGCAACCAGCACAGCTGTTTTTTTGCGGGCTTTTTTGAGAGCGGCGCAGGCTATTTTGACGGCAACGCAGCTTCTGGTTGGCCATTGCGTAGAATACTCCATCAGATTGGTCGTCCTGGGCGCCATCGGACTCAGCAGTACCGCTCTGGTGAACAGCGTCAGAGCGGCCTGGTGCGTGGCTCTGGGGACCCAATCGCAGTTCGCGGAGGGATAGGTTGGCGGCCTCTACTCTCAGGTCCTCTTCGAGGGCCGATTCAAAAGTGAGAGTCTTTAGCAAGAGTAGGGCTCGCTTGATGCTTTCGTCTTGGAGTCTGCAAAGCAGTCGATCTAGGAGGACGGATTTCAAATCAGTGAAGTGACAGTCTCTAGCAGCCCGCCTCAATGCAGTGAGGTACTCTGTTACGGACTCGCCCTCCTTCTGGTTCCTCTGATGGAATGTGCATCGGTGTGCGGCAGCCGACGTCTTCGGGGTGAAGTACTCGGTTAGCTGGGCCTTGATGATGCCGAGAGGGGTCTCAAGTAACTTAGCGGGGGCAACTAGATCCCGAGCAATGTCGAATACAGCCTGGCTGCAGATACTCAGAAAAGTGGCGTGGCAGACATCGTCCCCGTCAATACTGTTTGCTATGCGGTAGCATTCAAGTCGCTCGAGGTATGAGTCCCAGTTCCCAACTTTTGGGTCGAACGGTTCGATATGGCCCTTGGATGCCATGCCCATAGTGATTTAGCTCTAGGCGCCCTTAGTGATTTCAGCTGGGCAGGCAGAGTGATTTCAGCTGTTCAGTTAGGACTGGGATCCCATCCTCATTGCCAATTTTAAGTATTGAGCGGGAGGCGATGAATCAACAAACAGACTTTTATTCAACACACTGCTTCAGCTCAAAGATAGCTCTATGAGAGAGACACCTTAATTTATACTGTTTCCAACTCATAACTTCAAACAATGTAACTATGTACAAACAATCCTAGTGGACCTAAGCGAGGCTCAGCAATTGGTTACCTAGAGTGGCTTAAGGACCAATGAGAGTCTTTATTTGTTAGCCAATCAGAAAAGGGCCGTTTGCATCCCAAAGTCTCTGCAAGCTGTGGCTGTAAAATATTAAGAATACAACAACAACAGAACAGGGATCTTTTAAAATCCAAACCATCTGCCTTCTTCGCAGCCTCCCCCCCCCCCTCAAAGCCCACCCTTTCCCTCTTGTTGGTGGGTCAAGAAGTCTCTAGCTGATCACTCTGTGCACCAGCTTCCAAAATGAGTGTACCGGTTGAACTCCCCACTAGATGACACAGCCCTGAAACGATAATTCTTAAGCAAGGTGTTAAGAGCCTCTCATTAAGATCTAAACTCCCCAGCAGGGCAGTCTTGCTTTTCTCCTTTGCTTTCCACACAGTCTCTGCACTCTTCTGCATCTAGAGGCTCCAACCCTTCCTGGCTCATTCCATTCCTATCTAGGGGTTACATCTGCTAATGACTAGAGATTTCCATGCTGTATCAAGCAAGTTTTTATGCCGTCACCTAGGTCTCCACAATGACTCATAATCCACAATATGTACGGCACAATGCAAAGCAAATTGCTTTGAGGTTGCATGAAAACCAGTGATGTGAATAAGAGTTAAAACAAGTTCGGGCAACTATCTTAAAATCACTTATTAGGAAATGTCCCATTGCATATTAAAGGCCAGCTTAACTTTTTGAATGAAACTCAAGGGAACATATGTAACCACATTCAGTGCCTGCTATTCAAGAGTGTAACCCTCTGCATTTACTAGGGTTAGTTCCCACTCCATCTAAAGAATGAACATGCCAAATGCTGGTCCTGCAACGTGGTCCATGGTATGGAGGTACCCTCTGGAGTGCCTCAGCCGTCTCAGAGAGGTCAGGGAATGTCCCAGGGCAGAGGGAGTGGCTTGTGGGTGCTAGTTGAAGGACTCCTCAAGGGCAATCCATAGACAGAATTTTTTTTCTCCCAGAGTAGTTTTGCAATGGTGCTTGCTTTCTGGTCTCTGGTGGGATAAGCTTGGGCATAGCAGGTAAAATGATCTGTCACAACCAGAATATTTCCATAATTCTGCCTATCAGATGCTGCAGATAAAAAGTTAATGCACACCAATTCCATTGGGCAAGTGGTGCTAATACACTCTAGAAAAGCAGCCTTAATGGGCAAGGTTTTCCTCTGGACACAGTGGGCACAGGTCTGACACTTCTTGGCCACATCTTTTGCCATCTGAGGCCAATAGAACCTGTCCCTAAGTAGTTCTGATGCCCTTTCAATTCCCAAATGTCCTAAATCATCATGTAAAGCACGCATTGCTGTTGGCCAGCAAGGCACTGCAAAGTGCTCTTATGGATTTTAACATTCATAAGTGGAACTTGGGTTGCTATGCTGTAAGGACTACAGGCATTCCCCATTGCTGGGAGAAGCTCCAGTCCACTCCAGGGGGCTGGCAACCTCTCTATAGTTCACCAAGACAGAAGCAAGGACCCCCTTGCAATAAGGGTTCTTTCTGTCACATCGCGCTGGTCAACCCATGCCTTTTTCCTGGAGAACTCCCGGGAGGGGTGGGACCCTGGTATAGTTGGCTGTAACCTGGTATTTTGCCAATTGCTAACTTTAAATTAAAGTAATTCGGCTAACATTGCGGCCCATTGATACTGTCTGGGTAAGGTCAGTTGCTTGCGCTGCCCTCTTACTGTTCAGATATGACTCAATATAGTACCCTTTTAATGATCTTTAATTTCCTTCTTTCTCTCCACAAGAGTGTGGCCCCAGCAGACAGAGTTACGTTTTTGGGTAGATTCTGTTCATTCCTTTTCACCAGAAAGAAAACATCTCTGATATCAGGGTCTCTCTGTTGAGCCTCACTCCAGTCACTAGCATTTAGGTGTGGTAATGGTGACTGTTGTAGTGCAACACAGTTGACAGACACAGAAGGCATGGTCTCAGGTGGCAAACCCAGATTCTCTGCAATACCATCTTCTAGGGATCCTGCTGATTTCAAACCATCTTCTCCCCACAAAGTCTTTACACCTTCAGCAGGAATCACTACTAGAATGTCATTTTGCTGCCGTCGAGATAAGGCATCTGCATCCCTATTCGCCTTTCCAACTTGATAATGAATGCTGAAATCATAGTTGGACAGACAGTCACCCGTCTGTGACCAGTAGCATCTAACTTGGCAGTTGTGAGCACATAGGTAAGTGGGTTATTGTCAGTCCAGACCTGAAATTTAGCACCATATAAGTCGTCTCAGAATTTCTCAGTGATAGCCCAATTTAGAGCTAGAAACTCCAGTTTATGTATATGGTATCTGGTCTCACTATTGGTGAGTCCCCTGCTTGCAAAAGCAACTGGCCGTTTTTTCCCATCAGTCTCTTGATAAAGTAGTGCACCCAATCCGAGTGGTGCTAGCATGAATGAATGGTTTACTGGGATCTTCATATGCTAAGACTGGGGCTCCTGTCAGACATTTGATATCTCTTTAAATGCCCTCTCACAGTTTTCATCCTATAATTCCCCAAAAGGTTCTAAAGGGTTGTGATAGAGTTCCTCTGAGGTTCCTTTCATGGACCTCTTTTTCTTGCCAATTTGAGGGGTCATCTTAATTGACTGGTAACCTCTAGTTAAGTCATTTAGGGGTTTCATGACAGCAGAATAGCAATGGACAAACTGTCTATAATAACCAGTAAACCCTAAAAAGGTCTTCAGATCCCTATAATGCCAAGGACGTGGCACTTATTTTTTTTGGATCTGTACAAACCCCCTCCTGTGACACTATGTGTCCCACATACTTGACAGATGTCCTACAGAAGCAACATTTCTCAAGTGACAACTTGGGTCCATAGGTTTCCAATCAGTCCAATACCTTTAAAAGCCTTTCCTCGTGTTCTTCGAGTGTTTTCCCAAACACTATGAGATCATCTAAATAAACCAATAATTGCAGCAGGTTCATGTCCCCCACAGCTTTTCCCATGAGCCTGTGAAAGGTGGCAGGGGCCCCAGAGATGTCTTGGGGCATCCGTTGAAATTGATAAAACCGCAATGGACATATAAAAGCTGTCTTTTCCTTGTCATCCTCTGCAAGGGGAATCTGATAGTATCCACTCCGAAGGTCAAGTACTGAAAACCACTGACTTCCAATTAGACAGTCCAAGGCTCTTGCACATGAGGCATAGTGTACTGGTCAGGTTTTGTACATTTATTTAGTGTCTGATAATCAACACACATTCTAATTTTCCCATTCTTTCCCCTTATTACCACTATAGGTGAAGCATAGGGGCTACGTGACTCAGTTGTCAGCTAATGCTGCCATCTCTCCTGGGTGGTGTCATGCTCCACCTCCACCCCTGTGGGTGCACCCCCCATGGCCGTGGTGCCCTGGCGCTGTGGCTGGTCCTGGGGAAGAGGTTGAGGTCCAAAAGGGCACCAGAGGGCCTCAGAACGGCAGGGGGCAGGGTTAACGACACCCTCGGTCGCCCCTCTGCCTCTGTTGGTGTTTCTATGCTCTTAGACTCTCTCTCTGTGTGTCCTTTAACACCGTCAGCTATTCCTCCCCAGCCCTGCTTCAGCCGCTCTCTTTTATTGCCTCCTCCCTCCCCCAGAACCACCCATGGACATCGGACCCCTCTTCCCTCTCCAGCCCCGCCCCCCTTGATAATCCGAGACGCCCTCCCGGATATGGCTGTGCTGTTGTCTCTGGTGTGCTGTGAGGCATGGTCGGCTGCCTCCATCTCTGCTGGTGGGGCCTCTCTTCAGGTGGCGACGGTGAGGCACCTGAGTGCATCCCTGGACTCATGCTGGGCCGCCACTGGCTGCTGCAAGGACTTCAGCGTCGCTCCTCCTCAGCTCCCCAGGTGGTCTCTCCAGCGAGGGGAGGGCCCCTGCCTGGGGCTTGCGGTCACTGGCCATGGCTGTGGCGGGGATGGGTGAGTGGGGCCCCGACTTGGCAGGGGGGAGCAAAGTCCTGGACAACCCAGGATGGACATGTGGGAGTTATCATCTCTTACCTGCCTACATAGGTTGGGTGGAATATTGAGTTTCATTTCTGCTGTGGCTACCTTATCACTTGCCACCTAGCTCTGATATTGGTGTCTGGTGCCGCTTCTTCCCTTGGGAACCTGTAGCCATTATTTTAGGCACTTTGCTAGAGTAATGTGATTGGGCTTATTTAGTGAGGCTTTTCCTTGAATTCTGTATAATTGTTCCTCATTTGGGACCCCTCGCCATTACTGACACAGAGTGTGTACAGATGACCTGCTACTTTCTCAATAAACAACTTCTAGTTAAGTAACGTTGTTGGGACTACATTTGTGGGACTCTGACATCAGTGATAATGCCATTAGCCTGCAAGTCATGGAGGTGTTGTCTTAGGCCGAGGACAGACTGGCAATCTGCCCTGGGAGAGCTCCGCTTGGGAAGAGGGGGAAGGGAGCCCGTTCAGACATCCGCAGCTGTCCCTCGGCTCCCTTCCGCACTTATGGGTTTTGCAGCCGGTTTCCTTTTGCTTTAGGAGGACACCAGGAGAAACCGGTATCCAGGGGCCGTCTTCTGCATGCCTCCCGCTTTCAGGCAGTGTGAACTGGAAGAAGGCAGGATTCAAGCGGAGGCGGCTGTGTGAACGTACTGTTTCGGCAATTTGCACATGAGCACACATGCGCCCATATGCACATTGCCAAAACAGCCCTGCCACAAGCTGCGGAGGCCGGCCCATCTGGGGCCACTCCGCAGCAGTCTGAACTGCTCCGTAACAGCAGCCTTGCGCAATACACTGGCCAGTGTGAATGGCCAGCCCCGGGGAATCCCCCCCCCCACAGCTTTTGCCTCCGGATTCCTCCTGTTCCAGATTGCCAGTCTGTCCTCAGCCTTACATCTTCTATCTCAGATAATGCCAGTTTCCTGGATCGTTCACAAAAGGGAGAAAGATCTGTTAGTTGGATATGATGTTCCACACCCTGCAGCTCCATTCTGGGGTATTCTTTGAACCTTGCTTCTGTTAGCTGTTCCCATACCCTGAATCACAATGATTGGCTCATCATGGTCAGAAGGAAGTTCATCAGCACTTGTTGTATATGAAATTGCTGAAGCATAGACCATTGATTTGAGCCTGTTTCCTAAAGGCATCCTTAGTCATCTCCTTCTCGTCCTCCTCCCGGACTTCTTTCATTAGCTGTGAGAAAGTTGGTGGATTCTCTTGCTGCTCTCTCAGACAGATCCTCACTAGAAGCAGTTCATTGTAGAGAGTGCCCTTTAGCACTTGGGCAATTCTTACTTGGTCCATCTGGCTGGGGGGTCAGTCCACCTTTCTGAATTACTTTTTGCAGGCAACAGTTTCCATATTACCAAATGTGTGTTTCAAAGCATCTATAGATTCTTGTATTCTAACCTGAGGATTACTGGTCATCAGGCTTTGGATGATATCCATTGCAGGCCCCCTCAGACTCTCAGTAAGACGTCTTTTTTCAGTCTTCAGACGTTTGCCAGTCCTGCATCATTATTTTGACACGCTGGATCCATGCATCATCCTCTTCACTAGGCCCGGGTGTTAGACTGCCAGAAAAGAGCCTCAGCTTCTGGTAAGGGGTGGCTTCAGGATGAACCTGTAAGGCTTTTCCAAAAATTTCTCCCAAAACTTTTAGCATTTCTGTGGAAGAAATATTCTCATCCGAGGTTGCTGCCATGGAAGCTGGGGCTTGTAAAATACTCTGCATCTTAGGAATCGTCTTGCCCTCATTTTCTAAAAACACTGAAAGTTTTTTTTACAAACTCCACATTTTGGGTGCTGTATCTTACAAATACCCATTCTCCAAACTTAGTTGGAATATTTCCAGGTATCTGTAACTGTCCTGCAGGTATGTGTAACTCAATGCAGTGTAAGTATTGTCTTCATGCCTGAAGAACAGCCTCTGCACTTTGCACTAACCCAAAGCTTCAATGGAATGTACCTCTTTTTCTACCATCCTAGTATCACATGCTTCAGCAATCTGAGTAACCAAAACAGCTTTGGAAGATGTTTGAAAGGCTGCATGCAGAGAAGATTTTTTAATCGGGGTTCCCATGTGCCCCACCGGGATAATGAAACACTAAGTGGGGAATAAAAAACAGACAGAGTTTCGATCACTGACTTACTGTAATACAGTGCACATTTACATGCAGTAAATGTTGTATGTGGGATGTCTTTGAGGGGCTTGGGGGGCTGGAACATGGGTTGCTTCTCAGCAGTTGTTGACGATGACTAGTTGCATTGCTCCTTGGGGCTGGATACAAATGATGGGGCTTTGTCAGGGTTGCCAAGTCACTTACTTTAATAAGCAGGGGAGAGCTGGTCCTGGTCTGGGACATTCGTGTGTGCGCAAAGCGCATGCGCGCCACAATGACATCACCCGAAAGTGATGTCATCATGCTGGGCACATCGCCGGGCAACGCTCTAGCAACAGGTCTGAAAACTCTATGGTACCATAGAGTTTTCAGGGTGATTGCTAGAGTGTCACCCGGTGACGTGCCCAACGTGATGATATCACTTCCAGGCGATGTCATCATGCTGGGCATGTCAGCCCGATCTGGCCACTACAGGGGTGGGGTTCCCCCCACCTGCCGGATCCGGACCGGTGGATTCAGGGCCCTTTGAGTGGGGGAATCCCCGCCCCCCAGGGGGACTTGGCAGCCCTAGGCTTTAATGGTTCCTGTGCCATCTCTGCATGGCTATGAAAGCTTGTCATCTTTGCTTCTGTACTGCAGGGTTGTAGTCATTCTGCTTTACAAGGCTGTTATTGTTCTCAATTACAGAGAGAGAGAGAGAGAGAGAGAGAGAGAGAGAGAGAGAGAGAGAAAGATCTCCACCAGAATTTTGACAGAGATAGAAAATGGGGGTCTGGCCCCGCATCCCTGTGCACTCTTAACAGAATTTGATGTTGGTCTTCATGCACAGGGGTGCTGAAAAAAGCAACCTGCGATGGGTAGGAGGTCTCTAGTGGACTACTCTGCCTCCTGGATATGGAAATAGCTAGGAAAACCTGTGTCTGTTGTATTAGAAGGAGAAATAAAATAAAGGAGAGATAGAAGTGTCATAAGTTGGGGAGAGGTAGGAGCCGTCCCCTCCCTCTTTAAATCAAAGTGGGTGAGTTATTATCCAGATTTAGAAACGGTGGGAAAAGTGGGTACTGGAGGCAACGCTGTTCTGCATGTGCACAGAGGATCCTTTCCTGTCTCTAGAAGTTGGAGGCCGAGGAATCTGGAAATGTAAATTAGGGTCTTGAGACATTAAAGTTGTTCACTAGGCTAATTACCAAACTAAAATTTAAAAGCATTGTATTTTTCTTTCAAAAAGTTATGCATTGAAAATCAGAGGCTGAGGCGGACAAAAGAATTGAAATAAAAATTTAGAACAAAAATGTTCTTTGTGTTGGTAGGGTGACTGGCCTAGCACTTCCCATTCTTTACAGGTTGAAGGAAAGATAAATTTTTAAAACATGCTATAGTGTAAAAACATGAGGGAAGGAGGGGAAAAGCCTCTAGGGAAAAAAATCTTAATCATAAAAAAGGATTTTGTCCTCTGTGGGGAGACTTTAAAGGCTTTCACTACATAACATAAAACAAAGATATAACACACACACACAATCAATCAGAGAGATACAAACAACCCAAAGGAAAAAATGGGTGTTGCCATGCCCATTTCCTGCACATCTGAAATACTTTGGTAGGTGTTTCACAGTCATGCAATTGTGCCTGGCACCCAAAGTTGTGTGCCAGCCTATGGCTAGATATTTGCTGTAACCATTAGTTATTCCTTTTTTCAGGGGTGCATTTCCATAGCGGAAGAATACTGCTGATGAGGGAGTGGGGGGAAAGAAAGCAAGATCTGTGAAAAAACAGAAACTTGTTTATTACAATAGCAGCTATGTGGTCTGCCACTCAGATGATGTTAGTTCTCAGGGACTCTTTATACTCTCTCTTCCTGCAGGTTGATCTTGCTGATAACTGTTAGACTGAAGCCTGTACAAAACGTAAAAACACAGGCTCCTCTCTTCTCATGTAGTTTCATAGATGGAAAGGTTTTCAGATATACTGCCTCTGGCCAAGGAGGCTCTCTTGTGTGGTCTTTGTGCTACCCTGCTACTTCTAACTTTCATCATGAATCACAACAGTTGCTCAACAGAGTTGTTGACATGGTTCAAAGGGCAGACTCTTGCAAGTCTGCTTTTTCAACCTGCTGACCAGACAGAGCATTAGCACACTGCTAAAAAGTCTGTAACTAATGGTTCTTGTGTAAAAATAAAGACTATATATTCAGAAGCCAATGACAGAAGAGCAGGTCTCGCCAGCGTTGCAGGAAAACAAAACCAAACTATTTTGTTCAGGTTTCTGATTTAAGTTAATTGCTGTTGAACTGGGTGGAATTATGGATGTTGTGGGTTTTGTTTACAGTTATTAGGATGATGCTAGGGATTTCGGGGCCCATTGATTATTTATGACATTTAATTCTAATTCACTTTCTTTTTGATCTTTCCATTACTTAATTTATATAAAAAGTGAACAAAGTTTTCAATTATTTTTAAATTTACACATTATTATTTAATAAGGTCCTTTTAACCCAAAAAAGTGACTACCTCTCTGTAAATATTACATTATTAACCAAAGTTTGGAAAAAAATTAATATTGTTGCAGGTAGACAATGTCTGCCTGTAACGGCAGCCTTAGCTTACATATTTTCTAAAACGGCTATGTGGTTCTTAAACTTTTAATATGCACAAACATACTGTTTTAGATCTTGGAAGAATAAATGAACTAGTATAACACAGTGAAAATGTATCCATACAAGCTTAAAATCTATACAGACATACTTAAGCTTTCAGTATGAATGAGAAGGACTCAAGCAGTGTGTTTTTCCGGTCTGAAGGCATGACGGTGAAGAAGTTTCACTCCCAGTGTCTTCGGTTAGGCATCTATTGATCTGTCCCCTACCCAGATGACCAAAGAGATTGTGATAATGTTGCACATACCACATCTTACTAGTATAATGACTGTGTGCTTCCACTTAACACCATGACTGACAAGGTCCCCATTAGCAAATATTTGCTTGATAGGCTCATCAGCAGACTGTACTGACTTTTCTCTTTTGTAATTTGAATCTGTACCCAGATGGTCAGAAGTTCTCTCTAACCCTAGCTATTGTTAAGCATCTAATTGCACATTAATAGCCTGTTTACATGGAACTTAGGCTCTTATCATTCTACACAATAGCAAGACACCAAAGTTCACTTCCATCAGGCTGCCCACAAGATCACAATTGTTGAATAGCAACACATCCAAGAGAGAGGGGTTTCTGGCAAAAACTCCCCAAACTCAGGTGCTCCAGAGGCTGAAGATGGACTTGGAGATGATTTTACCAGATTTCACCTACACACTCCAGCATCCTACATTCCACAGCATTTTGTCTACAGTGCACATCTGACCCCCTCCCGGGTATCAGCTTTTTTGTGGATCAAAGGGAGATGCTGAAAGAAGGGGGGGATTCATTACACTCGCATTTCATAGGATCCATTCTAACAGTCTTACAAACATCTGTAGTTAAAATATTTTAACATAGGAACTAAAAGCCTAGTATACCAATCATCAAAGCTGCAGAAACTTGCCTAGCCAAAAATCATACATCTAAGGTTTTATAATTTAGTGGAACAATTACCTCTAAGGATAAAATTTCTCAAGCTAATTCTTAGTTAAAAGGTTAAGTCCTTTAAAACACACAGGTCCTTTTTGATTATCCAAGCATAACACAATGTGGTCATCATAGGCATGCATTTCATTTTCTTATGTATTTATTTCCAAACTAGGAATAAGGCCCATTGTGGAAATAAATAGAACGGGCTCCAGAAAGAGGCTCTGGGAGAGTGCCCTGGCCTTGGGCACTCAGTGTAAATTTGCTGTGGCGACCTCAGCAGGGTATAATGACAGAGTCCACCATTTTCCCCAGGGGAAGATCTCTGCCATCTGAAGACCAGTTGTAATTCAGCGTGATCGCCATCCCTCCCCTGGAGATTGGCAACAATGGTTCCCCATGAGGGAACAGGTGGTTTGAAGGGTGGAGTCTGTGGCATTGAACCTGTCTGAGGTCCCACCCCTGCTGAAACCTCACCCTCTCCAAGGTCCACCCCTCAAATCTCCAGGAATTTCGCAACCTGGAGTTGGCAACCCTACCTCCCAGCCAACCATCAATGTATTGTTATCTGCCCCCTGGCTTCAGCTTTCCATCTCCTCCCCCTCCCCCTAGAGAGCAGTTGTAATTCTGAGTGATCTCCAGCCCCCACCTGGAGATTGGCAACAATGGTTCCCTATGAGGGATTCGCTGGCTTGGAGGGTGGAGTCTATGGCATTGTACCTATCTTTTTTTTTTAAATCAATTTATTTATTCTTTTTTCTCTCCAGTAACCACTATATATTTACATATGTATTAGTTTTCAAGAATAACAACCACCCTTAAGTTTAACATTTTGTGCCCGTCCATTAGTATCTATTCTCATACCAATCATAAAATTGGTTCCAAGTCTTATAATACGCATTTTCTCATTTGTCTTTTAATTTCATTGTCAAATTGTCCATTTCTGCGATTTCATACATTTTCTTAATATAATCTTCCAGATCTGGAATTTTCCCATTCTTCCAATATTTGGCGAAGAGTAAACGCACTGCAGTAATTCCATGTAGAATCATTTTTTCTGTTCCTTAATTATATCTTTTGGAATCATGTTAAGTAAAAACACTTCTGGTTTTAGTGGGATTTCAATCTTCGATATCTCCTGAAGTGTTCTCTGAATCATATGCCAATATTTCTTTACTCTCTGGCATGTCCTCCACATGTGGTAGTATGAACCAACATTTTCCTTACATTTCCAGCAAACATTTGTACCTTTTCTTGAGTATTTCACCAACCTATCTGGCGGCAAGTGCCACATATAAAACATTTTATATAAGTTCTCCTTAAATGTGGTAGCTCTAGTCATTTTCAAATTCTCTGTCCAGATTGATGTCCAACTATCTAACTCTATATTATGACCTATATTCCTGGTCCATTTGATCATACTTGGTTTTACCCACTCATCCTGCATCTTATATTCCAATAAACAATCATAGTTTTTTTTTATTATCTTCTCTTCCGGTATTAACCAGGCTTTATCTTGTTCCGTAGCTTCTCTATAAAACCCCTGTCTCTTATCAATATTATATCTTGAATGTAGCTGGTTTAATTCCCACCACGTTAGATTTATACCTTGTTCTCGCAGTTTTCCATTTGATTTAAGTTCTAATTCGTTGTCTAATAAGTCCTCATATGCTACTCTCTTTTCCTCTGTCATTAAAGTAGGTTTTATATACACCTCTGTTGGTGAGACCCATTTAGGTATTTTTAAATAAAATTTATACTTTATTTCCTCCCATATTTTTAAGAGTGCATCTCGTATTGCATGTTGTCTAAATAGTTTATTTTTTTCCCCATACCACAGTATCCTGTGCCATCCTGTTTGCAAATCATGGCCCTCTATAGCTAATATTCTTGTATTTTCTAATTTGGCCCATTCTCTCAACCATACCATTCCAGATGCTAAATAGTAGTTATACCAATCTGGCAATCCAAAGCCTCCTCTTATTTTCTTGTCTTGTAAATATTTTAATTTAATTCTAGGCTTCTTGGATTGCCAAATAAATTTTGATATAATTTTTTGAAGATCCTTAAAAAATGATTGATTTTTCAGTATTGGCAAAGTTTGAAATAAAAATATTAATCTTGGTAAGGTATTCATTTTTACTAAGGCAATACGGCCTAGAAAAGAGAGTTGTAATTTCTCCCACATTTCAAGATCTTTTTTAATATCCAATAATGTTTTCATATAATTATCCTTATAAAGAGAACTACATCTCTTTGTGATGTTAATTCCCAGATATTTAATTCTTTTCACTACTTCAAATTTTGTCTTTTCCTCCAAAAGCGTTTCCTCCTCCCTTGTGCAGTTTTTAATTAACATTTTTGTTTTTTTCCTGTTTATTTTGAATCCTGATACTTGGCCATATTCTTCTAATATTTTTATTAATTCATCCATTGAATTAAATGGGTCCTCCACTATAAAAACTACATCATCTGCAAAGGCTAAAATCTTAAAGCTTTCTCCTTTTATTTTTAAACCTTTTATTTTAATTTCATTTCTAACTGCTTCACACATAGTCTCTAATGCAAAAATAAAAAGAAAGGGGGAGAGTGGGCAGCCTTGCCTTACTCCTTTTTCTATTAAAAAACTTGCAGTGTATGTTCCATTAAACATAACCTTCGCCTCTTGTTGCTCATATATTGCTTTTATCATCCTATAAAATTTATCACCACAATTCCAAAATTTCAATTGAGACAGCATAAATTCCCAATTCAACCTATCAAAGGCCTTTTCTGCATCTACAAAGCACAATACCGCTTGTTTATCTGAATGTGCTTCATAGTATTCTAAGGAGTTTAAAATTATTCATATGTTTTGTCTCATATACCTTCCTGGTAAGAATCCTGATTGATCGTATTGAATTGTTTCCGTTAAAACCTTTTAAAATCTGTTTGCTAGTATTGTGGTATAAATTTTGTAGTCTGAGTTCAGTAGTAAAATTGGCCTGTAATTTTTAATCTCTGTTAAATCCACTTCTTGTTTTGGGATCAGGGATATGATTGCTTCTTTCCATGATGCCGGTATCTCTCCCTGTTCATATATCTGCTGTATTGTCTTTTTTAATGGGCCTGTTATTTGTTCTAAAAATATTTTATATATTTCCGCTGGTATCCCATCAGGCCCAGGTGCTTTTTTTGGCTTTAACTTTTTAATTGCCTCTGTTATTTCTACCATTGAAATCAGGTCATTTAATTATTTTTTTTGATCTTCCGAAAATTTCCTTTTAATATTTTTTTCTAAATACTCATCTAGGTTTATTTTACTAGCATTTTCCTGTTTATACAACTCTTTGTAAAAGTCTCCTATAATTTTTTTCAATCTTTTATACTCATACACTCTTTTCCCTGTTTATCTCTCAATTTTTTAATGTTTCTATCCGCTTTTTCCTTTTTAATCTTGTAAGCTAGCCAACGAGATGGCTTGTTTGCATTCTCAAATGTATAACATTTTTTTTGCCATTTCATCTGTTAACATACAATTTAGTTTATGTTGCAAGATCATCAGGCCATCTTTACTCTCAATATTTAGTGGGTTTTCTTTCAGTTTGTTCTCTTCAACCTTAATTTGTTGTATCAGTGTTTGATATCTCAGTCTGTTTTTTACGCAGCCAACTTTCTTGGCTAATCATTTTACCCCTAAGATAGGCCTTAAAAGTGTCCCACACTACCTGTATATTTATGTCTGTACTAATGTTCCTTTTAAAAAAATCTTCAAAATCTATTTTACATTTGCTAAGAAAATCATCATCTTTTAAAGTCCACATTTTTACTGACCATCTAGTAGTATTTTGTACATCCTGTAATGTCAGCATTACTGGACTATGGTCCACAAAGGTTGCTGGAAGTATTTCTATTTCAACCAGATCTACCAAACTCGACACAGAGGACCAAATCATGTCAAGCCGCGACCATGATTTATGTCTGCACGAAAAAAATGTAGTCTTTTTTATCACTATTTTTAAGTCTCCATGTATCTACGATGCTAAATTCTTCCACCAACCGCTGAAATGATCTTGGTAGAGTATTGCTTTTTGTAGGGTTAACGCCAAGAGTTTTCCTATCTAAATTTGGATTCGATACTGCATTGAAATCACCTGATATTATCATATCATCGAATGTTTGTTTGGCAATAGTATCTCTCAATTTGTCATAAAAATTTTCTTGTGCCTGATTTGGCGCATATATATTTATCACTAGAGTGGTTTTAGTTTGTCTCATAACTTTAATCATAAGTATTCGACCATCCTCTTCTTCATGTACTAGTTCTGGTTGTAAATTTTGCTTTGCATATATAGCTACACCAGCTTTTTTCTTTAGTTTGTCTGCTGCAACAAAGATTAAGCCTAGTTTCTTTGCAGTTAATAAGTATTTGTCTTTTTGTTTAATATGCGTCTCTTGAACACAAATTATGTCCGCTTTCAATTTCGCTAACTGCACAAAAAACTTTCTCCTCTTCAGCCCATTAGCATTAATAGACAGTATTTTAATCACATTTTTATTCATGATTTATATTTTTGTCTTCCCCCTTCTTCAATTGTAGTCTTGTTATAACCCTCGATGACGGGTATTTTCTAAATTTCTTCCCTTTTCCCTGATTCTTTATTTCTTTTCCTTTCCCTTTTAAGACATTATTTGATTCTCTCCCTCTGAAGTTGAGGAATCTTCCTCAGAGATACTTAAATCTCTACCAAATTTTTTAACAAAATCTTCCAACTTAAATACTGATGTCAAACTATACCTTGTCCCTTTATAATAAAAAGATATTCCCTCTGGGGACAGCCATCTATAAGCTAAATCCTTTGCTCTTAATGTAGTTGCCAGTAGTTGGTAATCCTGTCTTTTTTGTCTCACTCTCCACGGAGTATCCCTTAATATATGAATCTGATTTCCTAATATATTCAGTTCCTCTGTTTTTGCTTTATCAATAATCCTCTCCCTTATAAACCTTTTATAAAACCTCATGTGAATTTCTCTGGGGAGGCTATTACGCTTGGCATATGCAGTGTTTCTTCCAAAGATTAGTTCCACCTCTTTGTCTAATCCTTCACCAGGTTCTAGTCCTATCCATTCATTTAATGCTGAAATCATTAACTCCCTTAAATCCTCCTCTTTTTTTCCGGGACGTTTTGAAACCTTACTACCAATGCCGATTTCTCTACCTCCAGTGCCATAAGTGAATTTTCTAAGTTGTCATATTTCTGATTAAGTTCCTCAAAACGTTGATCCATCCCATCTATTTTTTCCTCTGTCATTTTATTGGTATTTTTCAAGCTTAAAATATCTTGTCTATTTTCTAATATTTGGGCCTTAAATTCCCCCATTTGAATAGTTAGCTGTTGCGTGACTGTATCTAACTTCTCCTGTAGAGGTTCTAAAGCTTTACAGGAAATTGTAACTGTGTCTAACTTTTCCTGTAGTGGTTCTAAAGCCTTAGTTATTAAGTTAGGTATCGTATTTTGTATAACCTGGTTCATTGTCTCCGTAATGTTCTCATAGATCTGTGTATTTATCTCTTTGGCACTCAACTGGCTCGACCCAGGTGGTCCAGATATGGACATTTTCCTTCCTCCACTAGCCATTTTATTTTGTATATTTGCCACCAGCCACCAGTCCTCGCTATTCTATACTATACTATACTATTCTATTCTATCTTACTTAAACTACACTATGCTATTTTCTATACTACTACTCTACACTACCCTCTATACTATCCTATGCTACCTTGATCCTATGCTACCTTACTTTCCTATACTATCCTATGCTACCTTAATGCTATCCTATGCTCTACTAAGTTGCCCTCTATTCCTATACTATCCTATGCTACCTTAATCCTATGCTGCCTTATTTTCCTATACTATCCTATGTTACCTTAATACTATTCTATACTTTACTAAGTTGCCTTATAAATCTCTCCTATAACAAATTATTCAGAGCAGATTAGTACTCATTCAAATCTCACGTTAGTTAAGTGTCCATCTATAGTTTCATCACACAATGACGTCAAGCTACCAAGTCTCTTAATCTTTTCCACTTCAAGTAACTTTGCATCTTCTTTTCACCTTTGCTTCTGCTTGCTTCTAGTTCCACTTTATTTTTCCCCACTTTAGTCCTCTTAACGTTACACCATCCCTTTCAACACCAGCACCCGGAGAAGCAGGCTCTAGTGTTTACAAAGATGCTTCTTCCGTGTTTCTCCTTTTGGCAGTCTCTTCCAAACAATTACCGATTGATTGATTGCCACTTTTGTCTCCCGATTCTCCGCGTCCTCCCGAAAATAAACACAGCTTGCTGGAGACAACACCACCATGTCATTTGGACTATAGATTATTCTCTTTCCTTTCTTTTCTTTTTCTTTCTTTTCTTTGTCTCTGTTGTACTCCACTGCTCTCCCAAGCCGATTTTCTTTCACAGCCGCCTCTCCACTCGACAATCGGCTTGTCAGGTCTTGACAGCTCCCTGCCTCGCCCCACACTCTCAGCTCGGCATCGGTGTCAGCGTCTGCATTCAATCACTTGAAGTCATTTCCCCTCGCCCCATTCTCCACTAGCATTCAAATGGCAAGCAATTTTCTTTCTTTATATTTAGAAATAATTTAGAAATAATTCTTAAAGTTCTGTTTACACACCGGGCTTCCTCCTCTCCAGTTGTCTTCTTGTGAGGTTTTTGGTTCGTGGCTATGCTTTTGCGCTTGCCGTGAAGCACCTTGTCTTTTCCAGTTGTTTATGGTCCACTCAGTCGGGTGGAGAGGACCGCCGTCCCAACCTTCCACCCCCTGGCAATGACCATACGTTCAGACTCTCTCCGGGAATCTTCTCGGAGGATATACCTCCCTATTTTTGGAAAAGAATTCTGCCGTGGTTTGCAAGCTGACGCTCCGCAACTCCAGCAGCCGCTGCAGCCGGAACCGGAATTGGCATTGTACCTATCTGAGGTCCCACCTCTCCTCAAACCTCACCATCTCTAGGCTCTATCCCTCAAATCTTCAGGAATTTTCACCCTGGAGTTGGCAAGCCTACCTCACGAAGAGGCTCCCCCCTCCGCAGCCTCCACTGTGCTCTGAAGTCCTGACTGCTATGTCACATTGGCTGTCATAGGGGGTCCATCTCAGCAGGGTATAAGGACACAGAGTCCACCATTTTCTCCAGGGAAACTGATCTCTACCATGTGGAGAGCACTTGTAATTCTGAGTGATCTCCAGCCCTTGCCTGGAGATTGGCAACCATAGTTTCCTGGAGGAAAAGTAGTCTTTCTCTGCAATGGTGACCAAAGCAGCTTACATCATTCTCCTCCCCCCCTTTTGACTTGCACAGCAACCCTGTGAGGTAGGTAAGGCTTAAAGTCTGTGACTGTCCCAAAATCACCCAACTCAGCAAGAACCTGGGTCTAGCAGATCCTGCTCTGAAGTGCTGACTGCTACGCCTAGGGTACCCAACCTCCAAGTGGAGCCTGAAGATAGCCAGGTATTACAATTGAACTCCAGACAACAGATCTCTCCCCCCCACCCGGAGAAAATGACTGCTTTGGAGGGTGCCCTCTGTGGCATTCTGTTCAGCTGGCTCCAATGAGTTTTCTCCCAAAGGCCAACATAGGTGTGGACAGGGGCTTTCAGAGAAGCAAGCTTGGTGTGAGATTGTCCCAATAGATATAGTCCTCAACAGGTCTCCTTAAGCAGAAACGCCTTTATTTGTAGAAAACATCATGTTGGTCAAACACTTTTCCTGTTAGTAATGCTCAAGCTTGGAATTGCAATTACAATTATACTTGGTATGAAATATGGTCTAACTACCCTCTACCAATCAATAGAGAGAATTCTTGGTGCCCAAATATACTGGCCCAATATTCCCATGGAAAGCGTGGCAAAATGAGTTCTCTGGGAGAAATACTGTTGTATATTTTTGGGGGGAATATTTTTGGGAGCAAAAGGAATACATAACACCTGTAATTCTTGTAACACATAACAGGAGGCACTTTTGTTCAAGGTCGTTAGCTAAGGAGGCTAGAGATAAAAGGGAAAAGAAAGCAAATGCGTAATGAGCATGCGCAAAGCAAAGCGAGCAAGGCGTGCATTCCAAAGGTGGGAGTCGGGTTCCTGATGCTATCTCCCGGGTGGGACCTACAAAGGTTAAATGAAACCTTGGAACACAAAGCATTGTGAATTAAGCAGTAAACATCAATGCAACTCAGGAAGTATTACAACAGGTAACACCTATGCTTAATTGATAATTGGTTGCCTAGCAACAGGCACTGAGGAGAAAGTTGCCAGCTCTCATTAGGGAGATACCTGGAGATTTGGGGGGGGGGGGGATCCTGTGGAGGGCAGCATTTTTTTTGGGGGGGGGGAATGGAAGGACTCAGCAGGGTATAATGCCATAGTGTCTACCCTCCAAAGCAGCCATTTTCTCCAGGGGAACTGATCTCTGTCATCTGAAGAGCAATTGTAACAGCGAGAGATCTCCAGGTCCCACTTGGAGATTGGCAACCCCAGGGGGAAAGTCAGCCACACAGAAGGGGTTGAAGAGAATGGTTGGATGGTTGCTGGCCCACCTCATTAGCCAGCCAGCCATGGTGGAGCTAAGCAGGAAAAAAAGCCTGTTTCACAGTTTATTCTGACAGGAAATTGGGCAAACTGGCAGTGTGCGGGGGAGAGGGGTTATGCTGAAAGTCCATTGTCTTTTCACTGACAGAAGCACGGCACTGAGGGGACAGTTAGACCCACCTGGCAGTGGGCAGAGGAGAAGAGTGGACCCAGCACCCAGTCCTTCCCCTTCACTGGCTCCCTCCAGACTGAGGCTGAGACACTGGCCGGTGGCTCTGTGGACGGGACTGAGGCAAAGCAGTGAGGGAATGCAGCCAGTGGCCAGGGACCCCTTTTGAGTTCTTGCAGCCAACTGATTTTGGTGCCCCATGGAATCTTGCCACTTGAAAACAGCTTTATATATAAGGAGAGATGTGTTCAAAACTTATCATGTAGGCGCAGCTAAATAATGGCAGTTAATTTTCCAATTCTCCAGATTGCTTATCCTACTTAACTACAATGTGTGAGAGAGGCCGGAACCTGATCTCTCTTATCACGATTAAGGGGTACAAATCTAATCTGGAGACCAAGCCCTATGAGGAAAGGCAGAGGGACATGGGAATGTTTAGTCTGGAGAAGAGGAGGTGGGGGGGGGACAGGATTGCTCTCTTTAAGTATCTGAAGGGCTGTCACCAATACTCCCTCTAAGCTGTGCAATCTTATGAGCAAAAATTCTACTTTGTGAGCTACTGGCATTAAAGTTGTGAGCAAGCAATTTAGTTACTGCATAAATTAGTTTGCTCTGGAGCCATCTTTCCTGAGCTATGACAAGAATGTGTGGGCTGGAGGCTAAAAAACTGTGAGCTAGCACCAGAAAACATAGTACTTCCTTGCAGTAACTTGAGACTCCTTTTGCGACAAGGCTCTTGAGGATAATTTTTAGAAGTTTATTAATGAAATAGACTGCTTAGAGAAGCAACACCGATAAGGTCCATAGCAATGTGTAAGTGGACACCGGCATTTATCAGTCACTAGGCTGTTAAGAAAATAGTTTTAACAGATATATTCCTGAACAGCAAGTTTACTTTACAGGATTGTACTGAATAAGATTTCTTTGAATTGATCTAAAAGTTACATTATCTTAATATACAATATAGAGGAATGTTAGGTTTTATTCAGAATTTTTACATCCTGATGCAACAGGAATATTAGGCAGTGAAGACAAAAATGGAAATAGATCCCCATCCACAAATCCTGTATCTGCACTTTGGCTGAAATGCTGAAGATGCATCATAGGGGCAATTTGGAAAGCCCGTGTACCCCAGGAGTATTCTATAGTTCGTTTGTTTCTAAGACATGGTGTAATTAAGGTTCAGGTGTCTTGTCCTATCTGATGAAGTGCGCTTGCACACAAAAGCTTATACCGTGAATAAAACTTTATTGGTCTTAAACGTGCCATCAGACTCAAACTTTGTTCAGTGTAAGTAAGGGTGATTATATTAATTTTCTTACATTAGATGTTTACTGCTTTTCAACAGCTATTCACAGAAAACTTATGACAATCAGCAGCGTCAAAGGTTTAGATGTAGGATTGTAATAAGAACATAAGAACATAAGAGAACCCAATGTTCGATCAGGCCAGTCGCCCATCCAGTCCAACACTCTGTCACACAGTGGCCAAAAACACCAGGTGCCCTCAGGAGATCCAGCAGTGGGGCCAGGGCACTAGAAGCCCTCTCACTGTTCCCCCCCCCCCCAAGCACCAAGAATACAGAGCATCACATGCCCCAGACTGAGAGTTCCTATCTATACTTTGTGGCTAATAGCCCCTGACGGACCTCAACATGTATTTATAGTTAGGATTTTTGGCCCCAATGTGCATCACTTTGCATTAGGCCACATTGAACCCCATTTGCCACGCTGATGCCCACTTGCCCATCCTTGACAGATCCCTTTGGAGTGCCTCACAATCCTCCCTGGTTCTCACCACCGAACAACTTCGTGTCATCTGCAAATTTAGCCACTTCACTGCTTACTTCCAACTCCAAATCATTAATAAACAAGTTAAAAAGCATCGGACCCAGTACTGATCCCTGCGGTACCCCACTGCTTATCTCCCTCCACTGAGAAAATTGCCCATTTATACTCACTCTCTGTTTCCTTTTAATTAGCCAGTTTTTGATCCACAAAAGGACATGTCCTTTTATCCAATTACTATTGAGCTTACTTAGGAGTAATATCTTAATATCTTTTGCAGAACTGATTGAACACATCCGTTTCAAAGGTAGACCCTGAACCGGATTACCTTAAACACCTAACAGGTTTTAATCCTAGGCCGATGCTTTTAAAATAGTTCCTGTGTTCCAGTGCATATCACTGAATATGAAAGTAGTGATAATCTTTTCACAATCGTGCACGTCAACAAAATTCATAAGAACATACAAAATCTTTTACATTAATATGAAATAATGATTTACACAACTATTGTTCACTCTTTGATATTACTGCTTTTGAATGGAAATTTTAATAAAATAGGTAAGAAGCCCTTATAGAGTTAAACCAGTCCCCCGTGTGAGGACCCTGCCCCCTCCTCCTGCTGAGACTTGGTTTGTGAGATCCCCATCTTATGGCCCTGTGTGTGGCAACAGTGGCTGATTCAGGCTGGAAAAAGGGATTTGTTCCGTGTCATACCAAGCATGGTGATCGATACCTGTGTCCTTCCCTTCTCCATGGACATTTCTAGGATGGTTTCCATTGCCAACACTTAATTGGGCAGCTTCTTGTTTCCAAGAAATGTACTGATCAGTGAAGGAGTAGACTGCAAAACTGAATCTATATAAAACTGGTGGTACAGGGCCCGGTTGGAGTGAACCAGTGTATTCGTTAATTTGGGAGATTTGCAAGTTTGATTCTCTGCTCCTCCACATTCAGCTGATAATGTGACCATGGGTCAGTCACAAGTTCTTTCAGAGCAGTTCTCTCACAAACAGTTCTCAAAAGAGCTCTCTCAGCCCCCGCCTACCTCACAAACTGTTGTGGGAAGGGAAAGAAGATTGTAAGCGCTCTGAGACTCCTTTGGGTAGTGAAGGGCAGGGTATAAATCTAATCTCTTCTTCTTCATCATCAGGCACTGCCAAAGAGCTGCCATGCCAAGTGAGCTAACAGGCGAGACAGTGCAGCTGGTGAGCGACTACCTGCAGTACCACCTGGGTGGCTCAGTATTGCCTGTAGAGATCTATGATGTGGCCTCATTTGGAATAAATGGTATAAAAGGAGAAGACCTCTTGTGGATCAAAAACTGGCTAATTAATAGGAAACAGAGAGTGAGTATAAATGGGCAATTTTCTCAGTGGAGGCTGGTAAGCAGTGGGGTACTGAAGGCTCAGTCCTGGGTCCAACGCTTTTTAACTTGTTCATTAACAATTTGGAGTTGGGAGTAAGTAGTGAAGTGGCTAAATTTGGGGATGACATGAAATTGTTCATGGTAATGAAAACTAGGGAAGATTGTGAGGTACTCCAAAGGGATCTGTTGAGGATGGGCAAGTGGGCATCAATGTAGCAAATGGGGTTCAGTGTGGCCAAATGCAAAGTGATGCACATTGGGGCCTAAAATCCTAACTATAAATACACGTTGATGGGGTCAAAACTGGCAGAGATTGACCAAGAGAGAGATCTTGGAGTTGTAGTAGATAACTCAATGAAAATGTCGAGACAGCGTGCGACTGCAATTAAAAAAGGCCAACACAATGCTGGGGGTTATTAGGAAGGGAATTGAAAACAAATCAGCCAGTATCATAATGCCCCTGTATAAATCGATGGTACGACCTCATTTGGAGTACTGTGTCACCATACCTCAGAAAGGATATTACAGCATTGGGGAAAGTGCAGAAAAGGGAACTAGAATGATAAAAAGGTTGGAACACTTTTCCTATGAAGAAAGGTTGAAGCGCTTGGAGCTCTTTAGCTTGGAGAAATGACTACTGACGGGTGACATGATTGAGGTTTATAAGATTATGCATGGGATGGAGAAGGAAGAGAAAGAAGTACTTTTCTCCCTTTCTCACAATACAAGAATTAGGGGACACTCAATGAAATTGCTGAGCATTTGGGTCAGAACAATACTAAACCTCTGAATCCCAGAGCCAAAAGGCAACATCAGGGGAAGACCTCGACTTCTATGCCCTGTTGTTGGCTGTCCAGAGGAACTGGACTGAGACAGGATGCTGATCTAGATAGACCATTGGTCTGAGCCAGCAGGGATCTTCTTATGTTCTTAAAAAAGACTTCATGTGCTGGAAGAAGACAGAAAAAGAAGGGAAGAGATGAGTCTTCCTGTGGAGTGAGTTCCAGAGTTTTGGTACCATAACTGAGAAGGCCCTCTTTCCAGTTCCCATCCATCTCAGAAGGTAGAGGCACCTGAAGCACGACCTTGGAAGCTGACCATAGTGGTTGGGTAGGTTCTTAACAGAGTAAGCAGTCTTTTCAGCTATGCTGGTCCCAAGACATGTGGGGTTTTAAACGTCAGCACAAGCACCATGAATTGTGCCTGGAAGCCAATGTAGATGGGCCAAGACTGGTGTGATACAGTCCTTACCATATGGTCTTCTGCACCAGTGACCAGAAAAAAGCCCACAGGAAAAAAGCCCAGGGGAAAAAAGCCCACAGAAAAAACCCACAGACATAAATGCTCACAGGAAAAAAAGCCCACGTGGAAAAATGCCCATGTGGAAATAAGCCCACAGGGAAAAAAGCCCGCGGGGAAAGAAGCTCATATGGAAAAATACCATGTAAAGTGCCATAGATGGTGGATAGCTATTCATCTCCATTTATGAGAATGAACAGGTATTACCTATATTCACATACAACAATTTGTGCTGTGATTTTAGCAAGTATAATTCCTTCGGGACTTCATGGAGGAACAACAGGTGGATCTGGCTTGCATGACCAAGACCTGGGTGAGGGAGGGGGAGACAGTAGCTCTCTCCCAACTCTCCCCACCAGGGTTCACAGTCCTGCACCAATCACGGACCAGGGGGCGGGGGGGGGAGGGGTGGTGATGCTCATTCTGAAGGCTTACTCCTTCAGGGCGCTCCCGCCGAGGGAAATCATGGGCCTGGAGTGTGTCGGCTTGGTGTTGGAGGCCGGGGAGAGTATGGCAATCTGGCTGGTGTACCGACTGCCTAACGCACCGGCCGAGAGCCTGCCGGCCCTGATGGAGGCCGTAACAGGCTGGGCGCTGGAACACCCAAGTCTGATAGTCCTGGGTGATTTCAATGTCCATGCTGATGACGCAGCTTCCACTCAGGTGGCAGACCTGACGTCGTCCATGGCGGCGTTAGGACTCTCCCAGCTTGTAATGACCCCCACACACTGGGCTGGACACATGCTTGATTTGATTTTCGCAACGGGGGTAACAGTGGACCGGATTACTGCTCTGGCAGTACCATGGTCAGACCACCATGCCCTGAAGGCCCATCTGAGTTTCCCACTCCAACCCTGTTTAGGCAGCGAGCATATTTTAGCTCACCCTCAGAGACTGATGGACCCGGAGCGGCTCCTATCGGCTCTGAGGGATCTGAGGCCCCCTGGTGGCTTGTTGGATGAGCTGGTGGAGGACTGGCATAGCCGGGTCTCTGCAGTCATCGACGAGATCACTCCCGGATGCCCTCTGCATCCCCGTACTAGGTGGGCCCCCTGGTTTACCCTGGGGCTGTGGTGCATGAAGCAAGAGCTCAGACGGTTAGAGAGACGGTGGAAAAGAGCTCATGACGAAGGGACAAGAGCATCTTACAGGACTTTTATGAAAGTCTATGAGGTGGTAGTCAAGACCACTAAGAAAGATTTCTATGTGGCTGACATTGCATCGGCTAGCTCATGCCCGGCACAATTATTTAGGACAATTCGGTCGATAATGGTATTGCCACAGGGCAAATTAAATAGTAGGGAAGTGGAGATTGGCTGTGAGGCTTTTGCAAGCTATTTTGCAGATAAAGTGTTGTCTCTCCGCTGTGACCTCCCCGCCACAGTTGATACAATGAGCGAACTCGAGGCCTCTTGCACGTTGGTGCTGGGTCTGGATACCTTCGGCCCGCTTAGCCTTGATGAAGTTGACAGGTTACTCGCGACTGTATGCCCAACCACATGCGGCCTTGATCCGTGCCCTTCCTGGCTAATTAAAGTGGGCCATGAGGGGTTTTGTGGTGCATTGCAGGAGATTATCAACCTGTCCCTCTTGGAAGGGCAGTTCCCGAGTGCACTCAAGGACACGATGGTCCGCCCTCTCTTTAAAAAAAAACATCTCTGGACACAGCCGAATTGGCTAATTACCGGCCGGTGTTCAATTTGCCATATCTGGGCAAATTAATAGAGAGGGCGGTGGCGATATGGCTCCAGAGCTTCCTGGATTGATGCTTCAGTGTTAGATCCCTTCCACTCAGGCTTTCACCCAGGGTTTGGGACTGAGACGGCACTGGGTGCCTTAACGGACGATCTCTGTAGACATCTGGATCGGGGCGGCGTGATGGTATTGCTGTTGCTCGACCTGTTGGCAGCGTTTGATACGGTCGATCATCGGCTGCTGACCCGTTGCCTCATTGACGTGGGGATACAGGAGTGTGCTTTACAGTGGCTCATCTCCTTTCTCCAGGGTCAGGGACAAAGGGTGGCGCTAGCGCAGCAGTGGTCCCGGAGACACCCGCTTGAATGCGGAGTGCCTCAGGGGGCTGTCTTATCCCCAATGCTTTTTAACATCTATATGCGCCCCCTTGCCCAAATTGTCCGGAGGGCGGGGCTGGGCTGTCATCAGTATGCCAATGACACCCAGCTCTATCTGATGATGTTGGGTGGCTGGTCTGGCTCTGGACTGGATGATCTTGACCGGGCATTGCATGCCATGGCTGGATGGCTGAGGTTGAGTAGGCTGAAGCTGAACCTGGTGAAGACAGAGGTCCTGTGCTTGGGTCGGGGCGGGCCATGGTTGGGGCTCCCTCTCCTGGCCTTTGACGGGATGCCATTGGTGCCTGCCCTGGTGGTTAGGAGTTTGGGAGTGTTCCTGGATCCCTCCTTGGCTATGGAAGCCCAGGTAGCAGCTACTGCCAAGTCGGCCTTTTACCATCTGAGGCTGGCGCGGCAGTTAGTTCCCTTCCTGAGTCATGCCGACCTGGTTACAGTGATCCATGCGACGGTCACCTCGAGGTTAGACTATTGTAATGCTCTCTACATGGGGCTTCCCTTGTCACAAATTTGGAAGCTGCAACTGGTGCAGAACGCCGTGGCGAGGCTGCTGACGGGTCTCCCTAAATGGGAGCATGTCCATCCAGTGCTGGCGGCACTGCACTGCCTGCCTATAGCGTACCAAATTTGCTTCAAGGTGCTGGTGCTTTCCTTTAAAGCCCTAAATATTCTGGGTCTGACCTACCTGAGGGACCACCTTTCCCCATATGTACCCCAGAGAGCACTATGGTCTGGGGCCCAACACCAGTTGGTTATACCTGGCCCCAGAGAAGCCAGGCTCACTACCACGAGGGGGAGAGCTTTTTCGGTGGCAGCCCCGCACTGGTGGAATGAGCTCCTAGGGGAGGTCAGGGCCCTGTGGGACCTGGTGCAGTTCCGCAGGGCCTGCAAGACGGAGCTCTTCTGCCAGGCGTCTGAGTAGGGGCCACTGCCCTTTCTCCCCTCCCCATGTCAACTATTGATGAGGGGCCCAGACAACTATGTGGCCCGAGTGCTGTGTGCGACTGGAGATGAAAAATGTTGGGACTGATGGTACGCCATCTAAGTTACTGTAGTGTAGCGTAGTATATTGTTTGCATAATTTTATGATGTTTTAGTGTTTTAAAAATTTTATTGTATTTATGTATCTTGGGAGATCAAGTCGTGTTAGCTACTCTGGGCCTGCAATAGCGGGGAGAGCGGCCTAGAAGTCGAAAGTATAAATAAATAAGTAAATAAATAAATAATTTTGCTATGTTATTTGGCAACCTGCCTGTGCAGGTTAGTTTGCCTGTGCAGGGCAAGATCCCGCAGAGGGATCTTACCAGTGTTAGTTTGTGGCAAGATCCCTCTGCGGTCCATCATATAGAGACCACACACCAAGGTTACCTCTAAGCTGAGTTAGTGTGAGCTAGCTAGCTCACAGTTTTTTAGCCTCCATCTCACACGTTTTTGTCTTAGCTCAGGAAGGATGGCTCCAGAGCACACTGATTTATGCAGTAGCCAAATTGCTCACTCACAACTTCAATGCCAGTAGCTCACAATGTAGAATTTTTGCTCATAGGACTCCACACCATAGAGGGAGTATTGCCACATGCTGGGATGACTGCTGTGGAATAGAAAATTAAGAGCCCTACAGGACATGGTTGTCACTTCTGTTGTTATTTGTTATTTAATGTTGTCTTATGGTTTTATCTTAAGCTAAGCTTCATAGATCTATGAGGTCTTAACTACTAGTTCTAGAATAAGGCCCATTGTGGAAATAAATATAATGGGCTCTAGAAAGAGGCTCTGGCCTTGGGCACTCAGTGTCAATTTGCTGTGGCGACCTCAGCAGGATATAATGACATAGAGCTTACTGTTTTCTCCAGGGGAACTGATCTCTGCCATCTGAAGAGCAGTTGTAATTCTGAGTGATCTCCAGCCCTCCCCTGGAGATTGGCACCAATGGTTTCCCAGGAGGAAATGGCTAGTTTGGAGGGTGGAGTCCATGGCATTGTACCTGTCTGAGGACCCACCACTCCACAAACCCCACCCTCTCCAGGCGCCATCCCTCAAATCTCCAGGAATTTCCCAACCTGGAGTTGGCAACTTTATCTCCTTCCCAGACAACCGTCAACCTACCGTTATCTGCCCCTGATCTCTGCCATCTGGAAAGCAGTTTTAATTGTGAGTGACCTCCAGCCCTCACCTGGAAATTGGCAGGAATGATTCCCCAGGAGGAAAAGTAGTCTTTCTCCACAGTGGAGACCAAAGCAGATTACACCATTCTCTCCCCCTTTTGATCTGCAAAACAACCCTGTGAGGTAGGTTAGGTTGAAAGTCTGTGACTGGTCCAAAATCACCTTCTCAACTTCTACAGCAAGAACCTGGGTCTAGCAGACCCTACTCTGAAGCACTAACTGCCACGCCTAGGGTAGCCAACCTACAGGTGGAGCGTGAAGATCGCCAGGTATCACAACTGAACTCCAGACAACAGATTTCTTCCACCCCTGGAGAAAACAACTACTTTGGAGGGTGGGCTCTATGGCATTCTATTCAGCTGAGGGCTCTCCCCTCCCTAAACTCTGGCTTCCATAGACTCCATCACAAAGTATCCAGGAATTTCCCAACCTGGAGCTGGCAACTCTAGTCAAGATTGGCCCCAACTAGTTCCTCACAAAGTCCTGGAAAGGATTTCCTTCCTTTCTGTTTTTACTGACAAAACCAAGGTTGTTGCCTAGCAACAGCCACTGAAGGATAAGTTAGTTGCACAGGAGCGGACCCAGCACCCAGCCAATGGCACACAAGTACTCTTAAGTGGCAGTTGAATAGCCAGTGGCTGATGGAGTGCATAGCACAGCCAATGGGAGAGCTGGAAATGACCAACGTGTAAGACAATTATATATATAGGATTATACTTGATAAAAATCACAGCACAAATTGTTGCATGTGAATATAGGTAATACCTGTTCATTCTCATAAATGGAAATGACTAGCTATCCACCATTATAAATATCTATGGCACTTTACGTGGTATTTTTCCATGTGGGCTTCTATGTGTATGGGCGTTTCCCCCTGTGGGCTTATTTCCATGTGGGCATTTTTCCATGTGGGCTTCTTTCCCTGTGAGCATTTATGTCTGTGGGGCTTTTTCTGTCGACTTTTTTCCTGTGGGCTTTTTTCCTAGAACCTTCTGCACCAGCTGAAGTTTCCAAAGACTTTTCAAGGACAGCCCCATGTAGAACGAATTGTAATAATCTAACATAGATGTAACTAAGGAACACACCACGGTGGCAATATGTTTCTGCCCATTAAAGGGCACAGATGGCTAACCATTTGACACTAGTAAAAGGCAGATATCCCATCTGCTTCTCTAGCAGTAGGCCAGGATCCAACAGCACTCCTAACCTATGAACCTATGGCAGAATGCAATCCCATCCAGAATGGGTGAAACCTTAAATCCTGGGTTGGATCTTTGACTCACTAGTAGCAGTTCCATTGTGTTGAAATTAAGCTTCAGTTTATTAGCCTGAAATCACTTCAAAAACACACTCCAGTCAAACATTCAGTGATTCTACAGCCTTCCTGGGACTGGCCAGAAGTGTGAGATAGAGCTGAGTGTCATCTGTGTATTGGTGAATATGCAGCGCAAATCTCCATACAACCTCACCCAGCAGTTTAATGTAGATATGAAAAGCATAAAGAGCAAGATGGAACCTTGTGAAATGCCAGAAGACAAAGTCCAAGAGGTTGAGCAGTCCCCCAGCACCACCTTCTGAACCTACCCTCCAGGTAGGACTGCTTCATCTAGGAATGTTTGAAGTTTTCCAGTCACCAACATTCAATTACCTTGCTCAAGAATAGAACATTTGAGACTGGTTGACAATTACTGAAATCTCTGGGGTCCAGGGTAGGGTTCTTCTTTAGTAGTGGATGTTTGAAGGTTCAGGTAACCCCCCTTTCAGGAGGCATTAAGTAACTCTTGGACCCAGTCAGCCATGCCCCCCCCAGCAAATTTAAATAGCCAGGAAGGATAAAGGCCATACAAAGAGGTGGTAGGCATCAAACCTACAAAGACTCTGTCCACATCCCCAGACTGAATAAATTGAAAAGTATGCCAAACGACTGGCACCATCTGACCCTGTCACTACGAATGTCCAAGTCAGTATGTTGAAGAAAACACATTCACATGTCCCTAAAATGTAGAACTGTACCACATTTAAGCAACTCCTGTACTTCAGGGCATGTTTGTGACAGAGATTACAGTGAAAGGCTGAAACTGACCAACAATTTCAGATCAAATAAGAAAAGGAAAATACAAATAATGTTCACCCGCCTTCAGTCTAAAGAGAGAAGACATGATATAAATTATTAAAATAAATAAATGCCACTGTAAATCAGGATTAATTATACATAACTGTCACACGAGCTTGTAGACCGCCCCCCCATCACTGTCACCAGACTTGGGGTCTGAGGTAGCCTCGGCTGTCACTGCCACCTGGTCCCCCTCCTTTTGGTAGCAGCTAGGGTCTCAGATATAGACAGCCCAGGGGGGGTTACATCACCGCACCCTGGCTGCTGCCTTCCCCTGGGCTTCTGGCCGTCTCTCTCTCTCAGCATGGCCTTCTCTGCCTTCGGGGCTGATCTTCCCTGACGCATCCTTGCTGCTTCCTTTTACACCCTCCTCCCATCCCATCTCCAGCTTCCTTCCTCCGCCCCTCCTGGCCCTGCCCTCATACTTAAGAGTTGACATGGAGCCACTTGCCAGGGTGTTGCTTCAGTACCTGGCCCTGCATCACTGGCCCATTACTTGGCCCACCGCCCCTCCTCCCCGGGTGGAGACGAGGGGCTCAGGGCCATGCATGTGCTCTTGTGCTGAGCCACAGGCCCAGTGCGGCCATCACTGGCCCTGGGCTCCATCCCGCCCCCGGCATGCTCCAGCTTGGGGCCTGCCCGGCACACTCCGCCATCAGCCCACCTGCTGCCCATCTGGCCTCCTTCCTCATCGGAGATGGCTGGGGCTCTTTGCCTCTCTTGGTGAGTGTGAGGGTTGGACTCTGAGGGTCTCCCTCCTTCCGGGTGGGGCCCGGGAGCAGGGTCATTGGGAGGGCCCTTGGGGGTTTTGGGAGTCCCATCGCCAGGACAATAACACTGTTACTTTACTGGAATTTGCAACATGTCATTTGGCTGGTTAAGATGCAGTCATAATGGACGGGAGGGGCAAGGATGAATTGGGACTACAATGCTTGGGAAGGTGGAATAGCTTGTCCTGCACTCTTTCCTCAACTGAGAATGTCCAGTCTCTCTGGCTTTTTCAAGTCCCCCACCTGGAAACAAAAGACAGGTTCAGTAATGGATAGTTATGCATTCGTTTTCCTTTCCAAGACTAAACCCATTTTTGTGGTGGTAGTGGTGAGGGTATTTATGAACCAGGAAATGGCATGGTGAAAAACTAACCCCCCTTTCTTCAGCACTGCAGGTAGGGTTGCCCTCCCCCCTGGTGGGGCCAGGAGATCCCTTGATTTTAAGGGCCCCAATTTGCCACTGGCCAGCAGGGGAAGCCCCACCCCCCAAACAGTAGCATCCCCATGGGTAGTGACGTCATCACTCTGGGGGTGTTGCACAGCGATGCTCTAGCACCCAAAATGCTAAAGCATTGCTGCACGATACCCCTAGCATGATGATGTCCTACCATTTGCACACACGGCAGCAGACTCCTGGAGACAGACAAAATGTGAGCCCTGGCAACCCTAACTGCAGGCCTGATCTAGAATTCCCCTGCAACTGCTTTTCAGGAGCCAATTATATGTTGGGTGTCTACATCACAGAACTCCAAAAACAATATGTGGTTGGGCTCTCAGTTGTATGTTTACTTTCATAGAGGAAGCAAAAAGCCTGGTTTAGAAACTGAACATGTAATTCATGGTGCAGTTGTATCTTTTAAGAACCTAAAAACCACCACCACAAGATTAATAAACCAAACCTCCCAGAACAACTCCTTTGGCATGGAAATCTGAGCGGATTTCTACAAAACCCACAGAATTTCTTTCCTAGAGTCCCTCTTATAAACTACAGTGAATTTTATAAGTAGATACTTTAAGATAAAGAAAAAGAAAAAAATAGCATAATCGAAAACTGGCTTGGATTCTAAAAGTATATTTAAAAGGTTAATTTGGTATTACTGGTTTTTGTCTTTCTCATGATCCAAAAAGAGTGAGGAATTGAACAGGTTCTGCAGATATCACTTTTAAGTTGGAGCAGACTTAACAGCCTTGATGTGCCTGATCTGGTCAGAGTTCAGAAGCTCAGCAGGGTCCCTACCTGGATGGGAGTCCACCAAGGAAGAGGAAGGGCCGATATGTGGAGGGGAAGGCAAAAGGGCCAACCAACCCTTGCCTTGAAAACCCCATGAGGTGAAACTTCATGTATTAACATGAGTCTGTTTCAACTTGATTGCACACTTTACCATTAATATTTGTATCTTTAAAAAAGAACCATTATGTTTGTAAGACAAATCCCCAAAAAAGGTGGAAAACATTTAATAATTAGAAGAACACAGACTGTACACAGGAAATGTGAAATCCTAAAAACTAGAAGGAAGAACTGTTCAATAGTAAAGTATGACTGATGCTTCTGATATCTTGTAGGGATTAAAGGCTAAAAATAGCTCAAGGAACTTCAAATAAATACAGTATGACAATGCAGTCTGACAAATAAATTCAAGTTAGACTGAACCAGTACCAACAAAACAATGATTTCTTAGATGACATCTCAGGACTAGTAAAAGACTCCACAGTTTCATGGATTCAGAAGCAGAAGCAACATCGCTTAAACTATATGATACCGTTTCTTCAGCTTTACAAGCCACCCCAAAAATTCAGGAGCCATACTTATGTTTCCGTTATTAGGAGGTTATATTTTAATGACCATACAGTCTAATTATTGTTACCACAAAACCTAATCCTAAAGTCTTCACAATTTCTTGCTATTTTTGCTATAAGAAAAATGTTGTAGTATATACATAAATATGTGGTATAAATATAGTGTATAAATAAATATGTGGTAACTCAAGAAGCGACAGTTAGAACCGCATATGGAACCACTGATTGGTTTAGCATAGGAAAAGGAGTACGACAAGGATGTATATTGTCACCTTGCTTATTCAATTTATATGCAGAGTACATCATGCGAAATGCCGGCCTGGATGAATCACAAGCTGGAATTAAGATTGCTGGGAAAAACATCAATAACCTCAGATATGCAGACGATACCACTCTAATGGCAGAAAGTGAAGAGGATCTCAAGAGCCTCTTGCTAAGGATAAAAGAGGAGAGTGCAAAAGTTGGCTTGAAACTCAACATAAAAAAAACTAAGATCATGGCATCCGGCCCCATCACTCCTTGGCAACAGAAGGGGAAGTCATGGAAGCAGTGACAGACTTCTCCTTCCTGGGATCCAAGATCACTGCAGATGGTGACTGCAGCCATGAAATTAAAAGACACCTGCTCCTTGGAAGAAAAGCAAAGGCAAACCTAGACAGTATAACAAAAAGTAGAGACATCACTTTGCCAACTAAAGTCTGTATGGTCAAAGCCGTTGTATTCCCAGTAGTGATGTATGGCTTCGAGAGTTGGACTATAAGGAAGGCCGACTGCCGAAGAATAGTTTCTTTTGAATTATGGTGCCAGAGAATACTCTTGAGAGTCCCTTGGACTGCAAGGAAATCAAATCAGTCAATCTTAAAAGAAATCAACTCTGACTGTTCCCTGGAAGGCCAGATACTGAAGCTAAAGCTCAAATACTTTGGCCACCAAATGAGAAGGGAGCACTCACTGGAGAAGGCCCTGATGCTGGGAAAGACTGAAGGTCAAAGAAGAAGGGGACAGCAAAGGATGAGATGGTTGGACAGTGTTACTAGTGCAACAAACATGAAATTAAACAAACTCTGGAGCACGATGGAAAACAGGAGAGTCTGGCATGATGTGGTTCATGGGGTTGTGAAGAGTCGGACTTGACTGTGCGACTGAACAACAAACTCTGGTTGACATCACAGCAAACAGCTAACCTCTGTCCTTTACCTAAATAAGCTTTGTATTTCTGAGAATCACCAAGAGGGACTTACAGTAAATGACTGCTGAAAATACTAGGCACAACAAGGAAATCCCTAGGAGCCATGGCACCCAAGATATGTTGAGTCCTGATATAATGATTTTTAAAAGATAGAGGAGACTTCCTTTTACATGGCTAAAGTACGTGTTTGGGTTTTGAAAATACACTGCCCTGCTAAAACTGCATAAAGGTAATTCTAGGCTTCAGAACAATGTGGTGAGGACAAAATGAACATAATCTCCAACTTGAACATATGTGAGGACAAGTTTTGTCCTGATCTAGAGAACCAAGATTGTATGAGGCAATACAACTACTGTTCATACAGATCTACCCCCTCCCCCCCACCCAGTGTGGCATGGACATCTTTTAAACAAACAAATGATGCTAATATTACAGGAAAAAAATGCATTTAGCACAAGCATGAGTGTCAACATTAAAAAAAATTCTGACAAAATATTGTGTACTTCCATCACTGTTCCGAATACTTTAAAAGCCAAAATTGCAGGGCCTTCTACATAAATTCAGTAACTGTGGCTGAGGACAGACTGGCAATGTGGGGCGGGAGAGCTCCGCTTCAGAAGCAGGGGAAGGGAGCCAGTTCAAACAGCCGCAGCTGTTCCCTGGCTCCCTTCTGTACTCACCTGCTTGGGAGCCGCTTCTCTTCCGCCTCAGAGAGACATCGGCAGAAAGCGGTGTCCAGGGGCCATCTCCTGCTTGGATCCCGCTTCCCGGCTGTGTGGACGGGAGAAGGCGGGATTCAAGCAGAGATGGCGGTGTGAACGTGCCGCCATGGAGAGATGCGCATGAGCTCCAATACAGGAGGTGGGGGGAATTTTAAATTTTTAGATTGCTGCAGCCATGCGCCTATGTGCACAGGCACCCATGCGCCTATTGCTGAAACGGCCCCACCACGAGCTGCAAAGGCTGGCCTGCCTGGGGCCGCTCTGCAGCAGTCTGAATGCTGCATTCCAGCATGCTAATGCAGGAGTCTGGCCAGTTTGAACGGCCAGTCCCAGGCCAGTTTTCCCCTGTGGCTTTTGGCCCCGCTTCCCTTCCGCTTCAGAATCCCAGTCTGTCCTTGGCCTAAGTTTTATTATTATACTGCAATATACTGGAGACTGTCAGAAAATGAGTCCTTTTCAGAGAGGAATCTAGGGAGAAAAATATCAGCTTTGTTGAGTTAGCAGGGGTGGACTGGCTCTTTAACTAGCCAGGAAAGTTCCTGGTAGGCCACTGCCCTGATGGGCTATGGGTGGCCAGGTGCATACTGAGCCAAGTGACCCTATAGTGGTAGAAGCAATGAAAGAGCCTTTCAGCTCAGATACAAGCTGCAATGTTTATGACAATGGCTATAAGCTGGAACCTACACCTGGTGTCACTTGTCAGTGTACACATACAAGCCAAGTGGCTCCTTCAGGACTACCATCACGTTGGCTGTCTTAATATCATTCACCATCTGTAATATAGCATGTACCACAGTTATATCCAGTCACTGAGCCCGCTCGCGGGGAGGGCAGGGTAGAAGTGTGAATGAATAAATAAATAAATCTGTCATCTCCAGGTGACCAGCACTGTGGTTCTATCCTTCACTTGTGCTTCCAATCCCAGGATGCCAGACACTGTTTCATGGAAGTATACACAGCATGGGGCTGGGAAAAGCAACTGAGTGTGTGTATGTGTGTGCATATGTGTGTATATGAGTACAGCACAGAGCATGATAGCTACTCTAAGAACAAAGTTATGAAAAGGGTAAAACCAGAAAAGTGTAAATATAATGTCATTACCCCCCCTTTTATACAAGATATTTAAATTTTATACAAGATATTTAAATTTCAAAATACGGTAATTCAATAATAATTGTGAAAATTGTTAAAATATTATATTCTAAATCACTCAATCCTTGGAGGGAGATGTCTAAGCAGTTTTGGCTGCAATCTTAAATATACTTTCCTGGAAGCAAGCCCCAGGGAATACGATGGGACTTGCTTCTGAGAAGACCTGCTTAGAACTGCTCCCATTGTTTCCTTTGTGCATTTCTACAAGCAAACATTATAATGTAGTGGAAGCTCAACAGAATAAAATATCTGAATAAAATATAAAGTGTAAGTATAGTTGAGCATAGCTTTCACAACACTTGACACTATGGCCATTTCTTCTGTACCATCAAAGAGGGATTGCTCCTTCTGCTTGGCTGAGATTTCAGGACTCAATCCAGCAACCATCTGTTGGGCTGATACATAAACTGTCCATTTGTAGGTCCATACTTACATGGGTGCTGATTAGAAATGTTACTTCTCTGGCATGAAAATCTAACCTTTATGGCTGCAGCAACCATAATGCAACCTCTAGAATGATTAGAACGTCCATGCAGTGACTTCTTGAAGAACGAGAAAACCTGCATAATATTTTCCTGCCTGCTATATTAGCTTTGCTACTTTTTTCTACCAGGTTTCCTGTTCTTTCAACAGCTCCATGACAGGCAAAGTGTAGGAGAAACAAGGGCAGAAAAACTGGTAGAAAACCAGGAAAACCCTCCTAATTCTAGCCCTCTGTCCACTGGCCTATGCTAGCTTCTTTTTTCACAGTGCTGCAGTTAAGTAATGGACCTGATGGTCTTCTGAGCTACTCCTTTAGAAGGTAATGGTTATTACTTCACATGTGGCAAACTGGGCCATTAAATCATTCCAGGAGCAAGCCAAGCTGACCAGCTCCAGCCTGCAGCAATGACAGACATAAACTCACCTAATGTACTTCATAGGGTTGTTCTTTAAGAACAGAATGAGGAAACAAAGGACCATGTACACTACCATGTACAACCCCGAGGTCTTTGGAGGAACAGCGAGTTCAAAGGCAATGCACCCCACCATCTGCATGGATAATCACATGCGGTATAACCTAATACTGTGTTTATATACTAAAGAAGGAAGTCCTGCTTTGTTTACTAGGTTTATTTCAAAGTAACTGTATGCACAGGATTAGAAATGACCAAGATATCTCAAAAAGACATGGAAGATTCACAAAAAGAAACAAAACAAAACAAAGCCAGGAAGGCACTCTTTCCCCACCCCCACCTATCCACCCTCTGGACTACCGCCAGTGGCAGAACCTGTGCTCTCCTCTGCCATGAAGGCAAGGGCATGGGCTCCCAAATACACACACACCTCTTGCCTCTGCAGACACTGCATAGGAGAGGCCAGGGTGGCGGGGACTGCTACTTTCTAAAAAGAGCTGGAGCTTGGGTTGCCAGCCTCCAGGTGGGGGGATCCCCCAATTTGAGGGCTCTAGCCTGCTGCTGGCCAGTGTGGGAAACCCCACCCCAACACCCATGGCTGGGCACAATGTTGCAATTGTTGCAAACTGTACGGTTATTGTAATGACCATATTTTAAATTATTTAAATTGTTTTAATTGTTTTATTGTGACCTGGCACTGAGTGCCACAGTGTAAGCCGCCCTGAGCCCGTTCGCAGGGGGGGGTGGGAATGTGAAATAATAAATAAATAAATAATGTCCCCAGCATGATGACATCATGCAGAAGTGATGTCATCAGACTGGGGGTGTTGCGCAGCAACGCTTTGGTATTTTGGGCAAAACTCTATAGTAACCATGGAGTTTTGCCCAAAATACCAGAGTGTCACCATGCAAAATCCCTGGCATGATGATGTCACTTCCATGTGATGTCATCACACTGGGGACATTGCACAAGGTGATGTCACCCCACCCCCTCACTCTTGGGAAGGTCCCTTCCATCCCCCGCCAGCAGACGAAAATGACCTGGCCACTCTAGTTGGAGCTCAGGCTTCCCACGGGTCTCTTCCGGAGGCAAATGCTGCTCTCTGTAGAACCAGGGTGAAAATTCTATGCTATTCTGCAGAGTCCTCTCCTTGCCTTCCTCTTCCCTTCCCTTCCATGAGGTCTCTTTCCCCATTGCTCTCCTACCTCTTTCCTTGCCACATTTTATCTTGGAAAGAGTTAAAGAAGAGAGTACCTCTGAGTACTTGCTTAACCAAGCAATGTGAGCCCCAAATCCTTCCATCAGAAACTTCCATTCTTTTTTTAAAAAATTTATGTACATCCAAACGTATTAAAACAATAGGGGTGAAAATCTACTTTCATAAGGAGTACAGATTACTCAGGGGATGGATTTCTCTGGGGAAGAAGTTTCAAAGGTTAAATATAACAATCAAGATGGCAACAAGGTTACACAAAGGGCACTCTTATTAATTTAGTAAGGGGGTAGGGGTGAGGGATATGGACATGATTTTCCTGAAATCGTAAGAATTGTAGCAGAGATTCTCTCACCTACTTCAGCCTTTATTCAGGCCATTTGTTTTCAAAGCCTTTTGTCAACTAATTTTAGGAAATCTGAATTACCCAAATACCAAAAGTTTAAATTTGGGGTCTTTTAGGGTTTCCCAGTCAAGCCTGTCGCTATTAAGTTTTTCAAAGATCGGGTACCATTTGTCGAGTTTTGCATTTTCAACAGAGGTAACATTAGTACAAATCTCGACTTTTTCTATTATGAATAAGTCCTATACTTTATGAAGCCACTGACTGATTGTAGGGGGTGCATTTGCTTTCCATTGTTCGGCTATCACTGCCTTTGCCGCAAAGATTAAAGTATTGATTAGTTGCTTTATCTTTGCCGGGAGACTGACGTCTGGCCACAGATGCAGGATCCAAAGGTAAGTTGTAGCCGTTAACACCTTGATTTGCTGGTTGACTTGAGTCCAAAAAAACTATATTGATGGGCACTCCCAAAAATTGTGGAAGAAAGTGGCTTTTGAACCACATCTCTTCCAACAACTTGAGGATGTCAGAGGATATATTCGTGCGAGCTTGACTGGTGTCAAATACCATCTATACAGTACTTTGAAAGCCATTTCTTGGACTGTTTGGAACTGTGATATCGAAGCATGCGTTCTCCAAATGTCTTCCCATTGATGTTGCATGATGGGTTGTTTGATGTCAGTCATCCATGCCTTTTGATAGCAGAGTATTATGGAGTTTTTATGCCTAATAATATCTGATGGATTTTAGATATCAAGCCTTTCTTACAGTCTAGAGACTGTAAAAGCTGCTCAAATTTGGTTAAAGCCTGTTTAATGTGTGGTTTAATGGAAGGGCAGTTTACTAAGTGTTGACATTGAAGGTATTCATACCAAGCTATTTTGAAGCCATGTTTCTGTTTCAGTTCCAGCTTGTATATTAGATGACCTTTCTTGATTATGTCTCTGGGTCTAGTCAATTTTGCTAATTTCCACCCCTTAAAGGAGTCACCATCCTTGGCTGGCAGAAACCAATTTTGACCATGAAGGTACTGAGTAGGGATCTGAATTTAACTAGGGTTGGCCTTGTTCTGGACCAGATCTTAATGGTCGTGTGAGGAAAAGGATTTTGTAGCTTTCCTAACACCTGGTTGAGGTTGCCATGCCACAAAAGTTCCTTGAATTCACGAGTTGGGGCCAACACCTCTTCAATCAGCAACAGTCTGGTCTACGTGAGCTATGGTATTGACGTAACAAGTTTGCTAAATTCACAGCTTTATAGTAAGTGGCAAGATTAGGGACTGCCAGGCCACCCATTCGGAAGGGTCTTCGCATGGTCTCATACTTGATCCGTGGCTTTTTGTGTTGCCATAGAAATTTGGTGACATTATGTTGCCATTTACGTAGCATAGATTCTGGCAATTCTACTGGTATCACCCGAAAGCAGTAGAGATATTTAGGAAATATAAATGTCCGGAAAGTACTAATTCGGTCCAACAGGGATGACTTTTTAAAGTTCCAGTTCTTAAGCATTGTTTGAATTTCCTTGTCGATTTGCAGATGATTAATTTTAATAAGTTCTGCTAGGTTTAAAGGTATTTTAATTCCTAAGTAAGACAAATACGATTAAGTCCATTGAAATGAATATTTGTTTTGTAATATTTGTGTCATGGTTATGGAAAGATGTATCGGGAATATTGAAGACTTTGTTTGGTTCACCCTTAGTCCTGTCACCTCTCCAAATGCCTCCATGGTCTGCTGTATCTCAGGTAGTGATACTTCGGGGTCTGACACTTATAGTGTTAGATTGTCAGCAAAAAGGCTGACTTTGAATTCCTTATCTCCGATGTTGATGCCTTTAATGTTCGAGTTTTGACGGACTGCTGAGGCCAAAAGTTCCATCGAGATTGCAAAGAGAGCGGGCAGCCCTGTCTGGTGCCATGGCAAAGAGGTATTTTATTTGAAGAGGCTCTATTCACCAACAGTTTGGCTGTGGGCTTTGAGTAGATTGCAGTAATCACCTTGCAAAATCTTGATCACAGTAAAATCACCTTGCAAAATCTTGATCCAAAATTCATATATTGTAATAGACCGTCTAGGTATTGAATCTCAACAGTATCGAAAGCCTTTTCAATATCAAGGGCTAGTATTAAAGACTCGTTTCATGGTTGCAATTGACCATAATGAAAAATATTAAGTGTCTTACGTATATTGTCAGTTATATCCCACACAAGGATGAAACCCGTTTGGTACCAATAATTTATTTCAACCAATTGGCCAGTATTGTTGCAAAAATTTTGTAATCTGTATTGAACAGTGAAATCGGACAATATGATTTGGGGTCCATTGTGTCTATACCTTTTTTCGGTATTAGTATCACATTAGCTGCTGTCCAAGACTCGGGTAGCACTCCTTCTTCCATGACCTTATTGACCATTTCCAGGAGGGGCTGTGCTAAGATTGATGAAAACTCTTTGTAGTACTCCAAACTGTAACTGTCGGGGCCTGGGGCCTTGTTGAGACTTCTCACAGAAAACATATGCAACTGGGCTCCACAGGCACAACATATGCAAGGTGGTACATGTATATACATGCAGCTGAAGGCAACTGCTGATGTCATATTCTAATTATAGCCAGATGCCCTTGAGGGGCCCTGCTGAACTCAGTCAACCATCTCAATCCCATCTTGTCTGTCAACTGGAAAATATACTTTTTTTACCAACATCGTTTACCTCAGCCTTTCCAATTCCTGAATACCCCATACCATCCCTGCCCATTAAATAAAATCTTTATTAATGTTCACTATTACACAATCTTGAGTGCCATTTCAAGGGATCTAAAAGAGGGCTCCTGTTTATCCTGACAAGTTCCTGGGCTGGGCAAAAGCCAAATCAGATTTTGCCACAGGGTGGGACATTCAGATTTCTAAAGCCGCAATTATTATCATGCTACTGGGGACCAGCTCAGTACCTGAAGGGAACACAGAATTTTGGTTGGAAAAATCTGCCTCAGAATGGGGAGAGTAACACAGGAGCCTCTGTGATGTATGCACAGATGTCTCAGCTTTCCTAATGAGCAAACATTTAATAACTGTAACACGTAACCGTCTCTTAAAAACCAGAGGACTTTTTTGTTGGTCAACTGCATCTAGAGATAGTGTTATAGATCACTGGATGGCACCAGGTTTCTCATGGAAGAACGAGTACATTCTACCCCCCTCACACCTTTAATGTATTGTAAGGGCAATTCATGTAGAAACCTGCACAAGTGGCTGCCCAATTTGTACAATCCTTCTGCCTCCAAAAAAGGAACTCAAGATTACATTAATCAGGGTGTGTGCACAGACCTACATTGCATTTTACTGTAGGAGCATGATAAAGCAGAGAGGCACACATGTCTTCTATAATGTAAAGTCTACTGCAGCCAGATAAAGATCTGAAAGAGAAGTTTTTAAGAGAGCTGAAAGTGATGATAGAGATATCTCATATTCTAATAGCCACCTGTGGCTCCCATCTGCAGACAACTAAATCCATTGATTGGGGCCATGTGAAGACTCAAGAGATTTTTCTGCACACTTGGGGAGTACAGATGAGGGTGTTTAACCCCCCCCCCCCCCAAAAAAAAAAGTAAAATAGCAACACACCTACCTCTGGTGGTCCAGGAGCCATGCTGTGTCCAGTCGCAGGAGTGGCTGTGCCAGAAAGCTACACTGGACCCAGCAGCAGCACAGCCCAGGAGCCCCATTGGGCCCAGTGGCACAGCCTGGGAGACCCAGAAATTGGTGGCAGGGGAGGGAGTCTTGGTGAGTCTCTTGGTGAGTGGGTTCCTCCCCTGAGTCTCACAGGCCACCAATTGTCATTGATGACTTTGGACCTCCATCAATTATAGTATTAAATTGGATATATAGTTTTTGCAATTAGTGTATTTATATGCTTTATTAGGAGAGTGTGTTGTTTCAGCTGTGTGGTTTTCTGGTCTGAACTTATTCTGTAGCTGTCAGAATTTCTGGCAGATGGCTTTCTCTCCTGACGAAGATGCTTCTCCTGCTTTCCTCCTGTGGGGGGATTAACTGATACCTCAGTGGCTGTTGGCAGGTGAAACGAAATGGCAGTTACCTGTGTTTATAAGATGGCTGCTGTCTGTGGTTTGTTTAAAATGTTCCCCCATAAGGTTCAATTGAGCTGTAGTTCCAGAGAGGGGCCTGCAGGAGTATCACTCACTGGGTTGAATGGGGCTTCCTCATCTGCTGGCTTACAGTTCCCAGTTGCCCCAAGGCCAAAAAGTGTGGGAAAAGAGGGACTGTCCCAAGGGGCGGGGCACCATCAATATATACTCTAGCCCATCCAGGGAGGATTGTGTTTAACCCGTTTTATTTATTTATTTATTATTCATATTTATATCCCGCCTTGCTGGGCAAGCTGTTGATTTATGCCCTGTTGGTTCATAGTGTGTGCTTACTCCTACAGTTGAGCCTTATTCATTTTGTGTTTTTGTGTGCTCCATACTTGCGTAAATATTAAAATAAATTATTCTATTTGGGCCAATAATCTGTGTTGTGCTCTGATCCCATAGTCTCCCCCGCTCTGCCAATACCAAAGGGAGGGGGTAGCCAGGGAAGCAAGGAAAGGCCAGACCCTTGGGTTGCCAACTTTCCAGGGATCCCCAAAGATTGGGGATTCCATCTCCAAATAGGAAGATTTGGTCACAGGGGTCCCTCTAAAAAGGCAGTGACAATTCAGTGACTGGTGGCAGGGAACTTAAGGAGTGAGATACGCCCACGGGACGAGCATAGGAGGTGAACAGCTGAGTTGTAAAACTGGAGCCCGTTTCGCCACAGTAGGCAACCAAGCTTGGTTCAGAAAAAGGAATGAAACCCTTCACAGGCCTTTGTGAAGAACTCATTGGGACCAGTCCTGACTAGGGTTGCCAGCTCCAGGTAGGGAGATTCCTGGAGATTTTCTGGTAGAATCTATGGAAACCAGGGTTTGGGGAGGGGAGAGGCCTCAGCTGAACAGAATGCCATAAAGTCTACCTTCAGTTGTGATCCCTGGCGATCTTCAGGCTCTACCTGGAGGTTAGGTACCCTAGGTGTGGCAATCAGTGCTTCAGAGCAGGGTCTGCTAGATCCAGGTTCTTGCTGTTGAAGCCTCAGACAGGTACAATGCCATAGACTCTGCCCTCCAAAACAGCTATTCCCTCTTGGGGAACTACTGCTGCCAATCTCCAGGTGAGGGCAGGAGATCACTCAGAATTACAACTGCTCTTCAGGAAGCAGAGATCAGTTCTCATGGAGAAAATGGTGGACTCTGTGTCATTATAGCCTGCTGAGGTTGCCACAGCAAATTGACACTGAGTGCCCAAGGCCTTGGCACTCTCCAAGAGCCTCTTTCTAGAGCCCGTTGTATTTATTCCCACAATGGGCCTTATTCCTAGTCTCATAATAAACCCATTCAGGTGTGTGCAAAAGTTCATCTGCACACACAGAGTGAGGTTTTTTCAATTATGTCTTTTCCTGGCAGCAATTCTTTCAGTAGCATAAAATAGGCAGCTTCCAAAAATCCCCTAGGAGTTGAATGCTGCTTGTCCAGCAGTACAGGAAGCTGCTTCTGGGGTGGGGGAAGAGCTTGGAAGGCTCACTGCACTCACAGGGTTTTCTGTCCACTCAATCAAGAAAACATATTTTTGAAATTGTCCATGATTAGTACACCTCTGTTGGGTTCTGCTACATAGATTTCTTGTAGCCAGAAAGAAAACAGTTTTAAGAATCTAAGCACTGAAGGATCAAAAGGAAAGTTATGATTCCTAAAAAAGAAGAAGCTTCAAGTGAATTATCAGCTTGCATTTGAATCATATCACAAGAGAAAACACATGAAACTGTCTTATAATGAATCAGACCCTTGGTCCATCAAATTCAGTCTTGTCTACTCAGACTGGCATCAGCTCCCCAGGGTCTCAGGCAGAGGTCTTTCACATCACCTACTGCCAGATCTTTTAACTGCAGATGCCAGGGATTGAACCTGGGACCTTTAAAAAAAATTATTTATATATTTTTTACCAATATAACATACATTTGTTACAATTACAAAATAACCTGTTGAGTCTATTGTTCCTTTTTCTGATCTAACCATAAGTGCATTCTATTCCATCTTTTATAATACAGTTCTTGATCTTTTCCCTGTAGAGTGATGTTTAATCTATCCATTTCAGCCACCTCTAAGAGTTTCTGTATTAAATCTTCTCTTGAAGGTATTTTTTCTAACTTCCAACTTTTTGCTATCAAAAGTCTTGCAGCAGTTAGTATAAATGTTATAATATATGCATCACTTTTGTTACAATTTGAGAGCATGTTCAATAAAAATGTTTCTAGTACAAATGGTATGTCCACCTTCATTATTTCCTGTATAATCCTATGTATTTTATGCCAATATTTTTGCATTTTGTCACACTTCCACCACATATGATAAAATGTCCCTACGTTATTTTTACACTTCCAACGTAAGTTTGAGGTAGTTGCATAATATTTTGCTATTTTATCAGGTGTCCAATGCCATCTATGAAACATTTTGTAGATGTTTTCTTTATATGGTATTGCTCTCATGAATATTGCTGTATTCCATATTTTAGAACATTGATCTAAATCTATGGTCTGTTTTAAGTCCTGCATCCAGCTAACCATGGTTGTTTTCACCAGTTCATCTTGTGTATATTCTTTCAAAAGTAAATTATAGAGCTTTTGAATTAATTTATCACTTGATGACAACCATAATTTGTCTAAATCATTTTTGGCTTCACAGAATCCTATTTTTTTTAATCTTCATTATATCTAGTTTTTAATTGTATGGTTTCCCACCATGTCCCACCCATACACTATTTTCATCTGCTTTTAACTCATTGTTTTTACTTAATAGTATATCATATTATTCTGTTTTAGTTTTAGTTATTAATGATGGTTTTATCAACACTTCTAAAGGAGATATCCATTTTGGGATTTTGTCATAGTGTCTGCTTTTTATTTCTTTCCAGATTTTAATCAATGCCCCTCTTATTGTATGGTTTTGAAAAATTGAGTGTATTCTTTCCTTACCATACCACATATAGGCATGCCACCCCATGGGTAGGTTATGTCCTTCCAAATTCAGTATTCTTAAATTATCTAGAGTAGCCCATTCCTTTATCCAGACCATTGCAGCTGCCTTATAATACAAATCCCAATTAGGCATATTAAAACCACCTCTCTCTTTTCTACCTTGCAGAACCTTTCATCTGATCCTTGGTTTTCTATGGTTTGGAACCTGGGACCTTCTGATGCTCTATCACTGAGCCACAGCCCTTCTCTCATTTATGAAAAATGCTGGCAAATGATAGATACTTGTTCAAGGTATAATTTTTCTACAGTCAGCTACAACATTACAATATCATCTCGAATTAGAGCAATTTTATAAATGATATAGAGCAATTTTATAAATGAATTTGCTGCAGAAAAGTAAGAGCTTGCTGCATTGATCAGAACAGAGTTATAATTCAGTGGAACTGGAATCTATTAAATCAGTACAACGTGGGGGGGGGGGTGTTCTGAGGTATCATGGAACATACAGAGATCATGGAACATACAGTGATCCATGATACTGACCTTGCATTATTTGTATTTTAATTAGTGCCCTTACAGAGTATATTCTTCCTCTGAAAGCTGAGAACAGCAAACATATGGTTCTTAGGCAGGGTCCTTCTAGACCGGGTGTGACCAAACTGCGGCTCGGGAGCCACATGCGGCTCTTTCACGCATACAGTGTGGCTCCCAGCCAGTGTTTTCCTCCCTGGGTAGGCTTGAGGTGGGGGGGAGCAGAGAAAGAAAGCAACTTTAACTTTAAATGCATTCTAAAAGGCTCCCCCCAGCCTACAAATATAATTGGAAAAATACATATTATCAATATCTGTTTTTACCCCTTTAATTTTTATTTTTGGCAGTCTCATTTAATGTTAATAAAAAGCAAATTTGCATATTTTTTCAATAAAAATGTGCTCATGTCTTGCGACTCTCAAACATCTGACATTTATTCTGTGTTGCTCTTATGTTAAGCAAGTTTGGCCACCCCTGTTCTAGACAACTGAAAGGGCCAGATCTACTTATTGTTTCAGCAATAAAGCTGCATCACGTGATTTCAGGCACTTTTCTAAGAACCCAGAAAACAGAAAAATGTCATCAAGAATTGATCTAATCTCCTGGATGAGTTTACATAAAATCTAAGATAAAAGTATGATCTCTCCTTATTCAAACACATGAATTTCTCAAACCATTAGAAAACTTGCTTATTTAGGCTGACTTCTAGTAACTAGGTTTAAAAAGATATTTCTGTGAATGCAATGATGAGACCTTGGAAAGGGCTAAGCCAAACAGGGACAAACTCTACCCCAAATTGACTTCCTTATAACTGACTCCCAGGATTTCACAGAGGCTCACTTCTAGGTACAAGTAAAAAAAGTTGAATAAATAAAATAATTTCCCTTCAGCATTTCAAATATCCAAGACTCAGAGCTCTGCACAATAAATCAGTTCTATTTTTCTTACCTCTCAGCTCAGTTGAAAGGTTCATGAACCCTGGCATGAATGCAAATATTTGATAGATGAGTTTTATACTGCTCTGGTATGTGTCACACAAGCAGTAGAAATGGCATTTACAGTTTGTGGATCATCTCAGAGACTATAAATACTTATAAGTAAAATTTGGAACATTCTTGATTTATGCTGTTGGTTTACCATGCTGGTCCATGTTCACTGTTCAAGAAACTGCCTATTAGAAATTATTAATTTGGAAACACTGCAGTAAAAACTTCCTTATCAAGAAACCATGTCTTTCGCAAATTGGGTTATGGCTCTTGCTGTGAATCATTTGAAATGCAAGCAGAAAAGATATCAGAATCCTTTTATCAATTTGGACCGAATAGGCTCAAAATAATACAGCTCAAAATAATACATCTTATCAAAGTCACTGAATTTTCAATCGATTCTTGTCTGGAAAAAAAAAGACAACAGCCCAGAACTAAAATTCTATGTAAAATGTATAGATGAGCTGAAGTGCATCTCTGTATGTAGTCAGTTTGGGTGCCCAGCTGTTATTATTTCAATTTTTAAAAATATAAAGACTTACAAATATTACAAAGATATGAAGCAAATGAACTACTTCCTGCTTTGTGAAACCAGGAACTTCATAAAGTGGTATTCAAGAATATACTTTTCACATATCTGGAACTGACTTTTTTAATACTGGGGAACTTACTAAGAGGGTCTCAAATGTTCTTCACTGTGTTACGAGTTTATGAGAGCTGCAGACGCGATACCTCATAAAAAGTGTAGCAAATCACAGAAGTATTATCCTTGAAAAGTTTATAGTTTGTAGAACTATTTAATCAACAAGTGAATTTATGGTCTCTCCCTCAGCAGAACAAAACTTGGATTTGATCAGGAACATCAAATTCTTATTTTGATACTGTAGTCTGCATCACTAATGAGCACAGGCCTCCTGTATTGGGGATGTCTTCAGAGCATCCCAAAACAGATTTGCCAGAAGATTATGGTAACTGAACCCATGAAACTGCATTTCTGGAACCCAGAAGGGACTCTGAAAGGACCACTGGGTGGGGTGGCTGGCTAGAAGAAAAAGATCTTTGCAGTTCTTGAATAAAAGCCCAAAGGGCTTAACACTTTTAGAGGAGTTCCATTAGATGCTGCCAGTCTCTAAAATGACAAATCTGCATGCTAAATAATACAAAATGTCAGAAAATCAAATGCAGCAATATTTACATAAAAACTGATGCTCTTTAGATTAGGTCAATTCTTAGTATGGAGAATAATGTTTTGTTTTCTTGAAAGGTGTCCCAATTTAGTAGTTACTAAGCAGATGAAAGATGTCAATGAACAGTTAAAATAGAAAACAAGGTCTCATAATAGAAAGGAATCATACTTACATTGGTGACATATTCAATATCTTTCCAAATATTACACTCCCTAGGAAAGTCGGTCAGCTCTAAAAAATTATCCACGACCACTTGGCCAATCAAGTCATGCCTGGAAAACCGATCAAAGTCATATACAGAGAAATGGAGTTTCCTTGTGCTTAAATCATTGTAAGGAACAGGAAATAAAAAAACTTCATCAAATACTGGGTTCAGGGTCTTTCTGTGCACTTTAGTCTGATGTTTTGTTTTCCTATCTGGAAGTAAATAGATCTTAACATATGGGTCTGAAGTTCCAGAAAAGTCCTTTGCTGGCAGATTGACAGCTTTGTGGATTTTTACTATCAATTGTTCTAAATCACAATCATATTTCAGAATAAAGTTGAGTTTCCCACAAGCCTTGCTATTATTTCTCCGCCCATCATCCGTGTCCACCGATCTCTGCTTATACAGCTCTGGCTTGATACGTCCAATCCCAGTCAACTGTTCCTGCTTTTGGATCTGCTGGATGTTGAAGTCTGGGTTTGAGAGATTGAGTTGCCTTCGGATTGAGTTATGCCTTAAAAACAACAAAAGATAGACTTGATTACACTGGTAGGAATAGAAATACTCAGTTTTAATACAATGAAGGAAAACTGCTGTCTGCAACATATACTAGGATACAGAGCTGTGACAAGGGCAAGGCAAGTGCCTTGGGCACACAAAGGTGAGGTAGGCAGAACAAGTATATTATGACTAAAATAAACATGGTGTTTTTACTCTAGTTATTTATGTATTTACCTTTTAACCAAAATAATTTCTATGAAAGTGCAGAGGGGGTGCAATTTTATATTCTTGTCCTGGGTGCCAAATTAGCTAGTTATGGCTCCGCTTGTGTCAGGATCTGAGGATCCTAACAAAGGCTTTCCTCTTTCCTTTTCTATGATTACCCCTGTGTAATGGATGCTGTCTTAGAATTGTATCCTTTTGCATCTGCCTCTGTAGACATGTAGCCCCCTCCTTGCTCTTTGATGTAGTATTGCCAGTATATTGCTTTCAAGATGTCCTGTTCATTGTAACCATTCCGCCCGGGAAAGTGGCACTGCATATTTTCACACTTCATGCAAGGCCAGCAGGTCCTCATCCCCCTACTGCATTCCAATCCTCCCCGGTTGGTGAAGATTTAGAATAACCCTTATCACTGTGTGAAGGCCTTGGAGAGCCATCTGTTATGCAAAGGCCGGACACATCTAAAGAGGCTATTTCACCCACAGAAATTTACAGTTTAACACCTCACCTTTTCCTGTGGGAATCGAACAGTCAAAGGACTTTTAGCCCACGGTTTTCTTTCGTGTGTGATTGGTTACCTAGGGGGAATTCAAATTGTACTGAAGGGTATATTAGTCCTGCTTGCCCTGTATACGTTATCTCAAACAAACTTCCGAGAACCTGTGATGTAGTAATTGGAAATAAAGAACTCTGTTTCATCAACAAAGGTCTGATCCTTGACTGCATAGAGCAGACGCCTCACAGATTGTTTGAGATCTGTGATCGGGACTTGGCTGTTCCTGACCATGTCAGAAGACGGTACTATTCCCATCCCTACAACCGAAGGAGAGCCAGTGACCCCGGGAGACCAGGGTGCCGGAGCGGGAGGTGGAGAACCCGAGAAGCCGGTGACTACAGCTCAAGGGGCTTACTTCATCCCGCGGCAACACCCTCATCCGTCTTGGACTCCAAAGTACTCATGGGCCGAGTTCGGATGTGGGACAGTCGACTCGTGGGTCCACGATCGGAGGGGGTTGCGCGTCTTGGTCCCTGGGGACCGCACCGGGCTCGGACGCCCGAGCTTCCTGGAGGACGAGAGAGACTTGTGCCTGGGAGGCGACTGGAGGTTCCCGCTGCAGGACGAGGAGCGGGGAGCGACTTGTGGAGTCGACCTCTATGGGGAAGACCTGAACCGGGACCTGGATCGCATGGTGGGAGACATGCGGACACAGATTACCGCGGAGCTGTGAGAGGTGGTGATGGACATGCAACACCAGCTCCGGGACGCCCTAGCCGCCATTCAGCTAGCTTGACCTGCACCAGCTGGAGGGGGGATTCCAGCCGGAGGAGCCCCGCCGCAACAGGGACCGCCAGGAGGGGCCCCCCTGGGGTGGTTCCACAGCAGTTACCAGCGCAGGTCCCAATTCCCGTTCTGGCACCCGTGCCCACCCCGTTGGAGCGCATGATCCGCCAGGCTCCGAACAACCCGCTGACGGCCACGTTCGACGGGGACCCCAAGAAACTACGGTTCTTCATCATCAAAATCGAGAGGTTCCTGGATGCCTGGGGACACCTTTACCCTACCGAGAGGGATTGAGTTGGCTACATCGGGTCCAAGCTGAGAGACACCGCCAGTGACTGGTATGTGAGTCTGCACAACCCCCCGGGACCAGAGTTGTGGTCCGTGAACAACTTTATGTGGGCCCTCAGACAGCACTATGAGGACCCCCTCGGGGAGGAGAAAGCAAGAAACCAACTGCAGAAGCTGGTGCAGGGAAGATCGTCCGTGAGGGAGTACACAGATCGGTTCCGGCACATAGCAGCCAAGATCCAGGGGTGGACCCAAGACCTCTTCATAGAGAAGTATCGGGAGGGCCTGAATGCAGAGATCTACGAGACGGTCCTGCGGGGTGGAAGACCAGGATCCCTAGCGACGTGGATGAGGGCGGCTGCCGATGTAGAGGAACACTTCACCCTCATCACAATGGGGACATCTGCAACTGCCCAAGCCAGAGCCACCCAGAAGACCAAGGCCAAGCCAAGCGTCCAGGAGATTCGGGACGTTCGCTTCAAGCAAGGGCTTTGCATGAGATGTGGGGAGAGTGGTCACTTTGCCTCGGCATGTCCTCGGGGAAGTGGGAAGGGCCCCAAGACCTCCACCCCAGTGGTGGGGAGTACGCCAAGCAGAGGGAAAACCTCGTTTAAACCCCGGGCCTTACAGCTGGAAGGGGCAACTAGTGAGCAAGGGGAGCTGGAGCTGACTGAAGCACAGATGCCGGGAAACTCCAATGACCTGCAGTAAACGGTGCAGAACTGCAGGTCCCTACCCCCGACGCGCCATCTCCGGTGAGCATCCCCGGCCCCTTGTTGTACATGGTAGTAACTGTGATAACCCCCGGGACTGGGACCCACGTGCGGGTTCATGCCCTCATTGACTCAGGGTGCGCCAGAGACCTTATAAGCCTCCTAGTAGTGGACGGCTTAGTGCCCAAGGTAAATCCTTTGGGAGAGCCCCTCATGTTCACGCAAATGGATGGTTCGGAAATGAAAGAGGCGTGCGTGGCCGAGACTGAGTTACTAATAGTGGGCATGGGGGAGCATTGGGAAAAGAGAGCTTTTGTCATCACCCCCAACACCCAATTTCCCATGGTGCTGGGAAGCCCGTGGTTGAGTTCCCATGACCCGTATATCCGGTGGAGCGAGGGAAAAATCTCATGGGTGGATGAAAAGTGTCGCCAACACAGATGGGACCTGGGATGGGGTTCTGGTCCCCCGGCCCCTCTCCGAGCCGCTGCTCTCACCGCCGCGCTGCCCCAAGTGCCCAAAGAATATCGGGATTTGATGGGGGTGTTTAGTGAGACAGAGGCAGATGAACTTCCCCCCCACCGGCTATCAGACTGTGCCATTGAACTACTCCCGGGGGAGAAGCTACCCAAGGGCAAGCTTTATTCCATGAGCCCGTCCGAACTGGAGGAACTGAGGAAATTTCTAGACAAAAACCTGGAGCGCGGTTTCATCCACCCAGCTAAATCCCCTTTTGCAGCGCCCGTTCTATTCAGGAAAAAGAAAGATGGGGGGCTGCGGCTATGCACAGACTACCGAGGCTTGAATGCCGTGTCAGCTTCGAACGCCTACGCCCTCCCACTCATAAAAGATCTGCTGACGGAGGCGGCTAAAGGAAAAGTATTCACCAAGCTAGATCTCCGGGATGCTTATTTTCGGGTGCGCATTCGGGAGGGGGATGAATTTAAAACGGTGTTTAACACCCCGTTGGGACAGTTCGAGTATCTGGTGATGCCATTCGGCTTGAGTGGTGCTCCGGGAGTTTTTATGAGTTTGATCAACGAAGTGTTACCCAAGCACTTATTCAAAGGGGTGTTATGTTACTTAGATGATATCTTGATTTATTCTGCTGATAAGAAGTCACATGTGAAATTGGTCAGAGAGGTCCTATCTACCCTGCTGAAAAATCAGCTATACGCGAAACTGTCAAAATGCGAGTTTAATCGTGAGGAAGTGGACTTCCTGGGTTATCGTATCTCCCAGAGAGGGTTGGAAATGGACCCCGCCAAGGTGGAAGCAGTTGTGCGGTGGGAAGCCCCCAAAACCAGAAAGCAGTTACAGAGCCTGTTGGGATTTTGCAATTTTTATTGGACCTTCTTGAAAGACTTCGCCACAGTACCCTTCCCTTAAAGGAACTCTTAAAAACCAAGGGGAAGGGCCCTGAGGCAGGGAAGCCAGGGGAAAGAATAGCCTGGTCCGAGAAATGCCAAGAGGTGTTTGGGACTCTAAAGAAATTGTTCACCTCGGAGCCAATTTTAGCTCACCCAGATGAGACCAAAGAATTTGTAATACATGTAGATTCGTCTGACGTGGTCATGGGGGGGCCATCCTCCAGAAGGGAAACGACAATAAACTACACCCGTTGGCTTACATTTCTAAGAAATTTAACGAAACGGAGAGAAATTGGTCGGTGTGGGACAAGGAAGCCGCGGCCATCCGGCTAGCCCTGACTACCTGGAGGCACTGGCTAGAAGGGGCACAAACCCCCTTTGAGATCTGGACGGACCACAAAAATCTAGAGGCATTGCGCACACAAAGGTCCCTTAATGCTAAGCAGCACCGGTGGGCTGATTTTTTCTCAAAATTCAACTTTGTGCTTAAGCATTTCCCTGGGAAGGCAAACTCTCTAGCAGATGCATTGTCAAGGTTACCCCAACACAAAAGCCAAAGGGAGGAAGTATTTGACTCAATGTTCTCCTCCCAGCAATTGGGGGGTGCAGTCACGATCCGGAGTCAAAATAAAAAAGTGGCTGTGGACTCATGGGAGGGGAAGTGTGCGGGAAACTATTCCCCAGGAGAGGCAGAAGAGTTGGGGAAAATGGAGGAATGTTCCCTGCGCCCTGACGGTTGCTGGTGCCATGGGGATAAATTAGTAGTTCCCGAAGCTCTACGAAAAGACATTTTACTAGCATGTCATTTCTCTAAGTTAGCGGGTCACTTTGGGTTCCTAAAGACCCTCAACCTGATCCAGCGTCAGTTCTGGTGGCCGCGCATGCGCAAAGATGTGTCTGACTTTGTTACTGGCTGCCAAACTTGTCTAATGTGCAAAAGGAGGGGGGGAAGTCCCGGGACTGTTACATCCTTTACCCACCCCCTCTCGACCTTGGGAAGCGGTGGCAATGGACTTCATTACTAATCTGCCACCCTCAAAAGGAAAAACGGTGATTTGGGTGGTGGTTGACATGTTCTCCAAGCAAGCTCACTTCACCCCATTCAAACAATTGCCAACCGCAAAGGGGCTTGCCAAGGCGTTTTTCAACCATGTGATCAAATTGCACGCTTTCCCCAAGCGCGTAGTATCCGACCGGGGCAGCCAATTCATTGCCAACTTCTGGCGGGAGCTTTTAAAAATGTTGGACATTGAACCGGACATGAGTTTGGGTTATCATCCAGAAACCGATGGCCAATCCGAACGAACTAATCAGATACTGGAGCAATTTCTGCGATGCTACACTAACTACCACCAGGATAATTGGGTGGAGCTTTTACCTTTTGCAGAGTACAGTTATAACAATGCAGTACACTCTTCTACTGGTGTTTCTCCTTTCATGGCAGTGGGAGGATTTGAAGGGAAGCCTCTCCCCACCCTGGCGGGCCCTTCAGACAACCACCCCACCGACTTTAAGCAGTGGTGGACAAACCTGCAAACTTCGTGGCCACTGATTGCAAAAACCTAGATAAAGCAAAGGAGGATTACAAAAAGTATGCTGACCGCAGTCAGGCAGTAGGATGGGATCTCCAGCCAGGGGACTCTGTGTACCTCTCAACGAAAAACATTCATGGCCTGCAGCCAAGCAGGAAATTGGGATGGAAATATGTTGGACCCTATAAGGTATTGCGTAAAATCTCTGATGTGTCATTTGAACTAGAATTGCCTAAGTCATTGAGCTCTGTGCATCCTGTGTTTCATTTCAGCCTGCTGAAGAAGAATCCTGGGCTGAATACATGGCATCCAACTCCTCCGACTCCTCCTCCACTGATGAAGGAGGGAGCAGCTCACTACGAGATTTCTGAAATCCTCGATTCGAAAATGCGCAGGGGCCGCTTAATGTATTTAGTGAAATGGGTAGATTTTGGCCCTGAATTAAATGAGTGGGTTTTCTCTGACAATGTACACACTCCTTAACTTGTCAAGGCTTTCCATAAACGTTTTCCTGATAAGCCTGGATGAAATGTATTTTTCAGGTGGCAGTGTGTCAGGATCTGAGGATCCTAACAAAGGCTTTCCTCTTTCCTTTTCTATGATTACCCCTGTGTAATGGATGCTGTCTTAGAATTGTATCCTTTTGCATCTGCCTCTGTAGACATGTAGCCCCCTCCTTGCTCTTTGATGTAGTATTGCCAGTATATTGCTTTCAAGATGTCCTGTTCATTGTAACCATTCTGTCCGGGAAAGTGGCACTGCATATTTTCACACTTCATGCAAGGCCAGCAGGTCCTCATCCCCCTACTGCATTCCAATCCTCCCCGGTTGGTGAAGATTTAGAATAACCCTTATCACTGTGTGAAGGCCTTGGAGAGCCATCTGTTATGCAAAGGCCGGACACATCTAAAGAGGCTATTTCACCCACAGAAATTTACAGTTTAACACCTCACCTTTTCCTGTGGGAATCGAACGGTCAAAGGACTTTTAGCCCGCGGTTTTCTTTTGTGTGTGATTGGTTACCTAGGGGGAATTCAAATTGTACTGAAGGGTATATTAGTCCTGCTTGCCCTGTATACGTTATCTCAAACAAACTTCCGAGAACCTGTGATGTAGTAATTGGAAATAAAGAACTCTGTTTCATCAACAAAGGTCTGATCCTTGACTGCATAGAGCAGACGCCTCACAGCTAGGATATCACAGGAGCCCATTTTATGTCTAGGAAGTGATATCTTAAAAAGTATCCTAGTCTCTTGAAGCTTGTATCTCATGGAGGTTTGTCATGAAACTCTTCTTCAGAAACAAAGGGCTTTCTAGTGAATATACCAGCCATGATACTTAGGTTAGTTATTCTGATTCTTCATTATTTTGCATGGATGTTTAGTGATGATCAGGGAATTGTAAATAAGGTATTCAGCCGAAACACAAAAGATGTAGTTTTGCTGAAAGTATCAGCATTTCAATATTTTAAAGAGTCAGAGAAACTTTTAAAACAAGTCTTCCTATTATTTGAGTTTCCCAAAAGCCTTGTTATTATTTCTCCACCCACCATCCGTGTCCAGCGATCTCTGCTTAAATAAGTTAAAAAGCCAGCCTTAGAATAAGATCAACTAGGGCATGCACAGAGTGAGGGATACAACAACTGAATGCTTATTTTGTTCTTTTGTATTCCTTGCTCAATCTGTTGCTGTGCAGAAAGTATGTGTGGTTTTTCTCCTTTTAATAAATTCTTTGCTATTCTAAAAATTGGCAACTGCTCTCCTTACCATAAAGACCTCCGCCAATCAAACACTATTTAAAACAGGAGCGAATGGAAGGGAGGCTGTCAGCTGCTATTTCCCTGGGACTGCACAAGTATGGTAAATCATCAGTATGATAACCCGTCACTGTGCCCTGGAAGAGACAGGCATTAAGTGGAGTCTTAGAATGGCAATGTGGGAAAGGATGTTGGAAGTAGTGGCCCTCTTGACAAGTAATTCCTAAAATAACCAGTTGGTGGCAGTGAAATGAAGGAGAAACAAGAGAAGGAAATCCTTCAGAAAGCAAGCCAGGAGAGCAGTACATCAGGGACTCAGGACAGTCAGTCACTGGGCACCTAGACACCCTGAAGGGCCAAACACAGCAGTGTGCATGAGTCAGTGGAGCATACTTGGGATAACTGGCTCATAGTGTCTAATATTTACATGTGGGAAGTGTTCCAGATACAGCCTGATATGTCAGCAGACCTGATTATGTATATAGAAATTATCCACTGGGCATATGTGGAAAGTGCAGGGTCTACATGGCTCCTCTATGATGAGATCTTTAGGATGTGAGAGCATTAGACCCAGAGCTTGCACAGGACAAACAGAACCTGCAGCTCAGGTTTCAGTGCTTGGCCTTGCTCATTGACTGGGAAATACTGTAATAGTGAGCACCTCATTTCCCAAGGAATCACTGAGGTGCCTCTCCCTGGGGGAGGCAGGCAGCTGATTTAACCCCAAGCGGCTGTGTTAAGGCTTCAATAGCACGGAAGGCTGTGCTGGGGGATAGTGCTGTTTGTAGCATATGCATAATTGGTGCAGAGGGAACCATTCCAGTTCATTGTGCCCACAGCACAGAGATGGGAATGGATCCAGTTACTCAAGGTGGGGAGTAAACAAGCGGTTCTGGGGGCAGTCCTGCAAAAGGGGCCCAGTCCAATATGGCTTAAGGCTTAATTACTCTGGCTGGACAAGTACCTCAGCAGAGAGGATGCAGCATACCTAGCTGATAGTTTTACCAATGGTTTCCACATTCATTTTATCAGCCCTTGATAAAGCCCCGGAAATTGAAGTTGGTCATAGGTCTGGAGCATGTGGTTAGGTAACATTTATTAAAGGAGAAGGAAGGGAGAACTGCAGTTGCCATTTAGTAATTTGCAGTTTTGCCATGTAGTAATTTGATACTACTTCCCCATTAGGTATAGCGCTATAGAAAACACAGGGAGAGTTTAGGATTATTCACTATTTGTCCTACCCCATTGAGAGTTAGCCAGTGATGGGATACCAGATGAGTTATGCTCATTCCCTATTCATCTTTTGATGCAGCTGTTGATATGGTTAAGACATGTGGACAGGGTGCCATGTAGGGAAAGTGTGATATAAAATTTGCTTTCAGACTTCTGTCAGTGCCTCTTTGGATTCTGAGTTGTTAGGTTTCCTGTTCAAAGGCCAGCTTTATTTTGGTAAGGCACTTCCCATGGGCTGCTCTATCTCTTGCTCAGCCTTTGAAATGTTTTAGTACATGTTGGAATAGGTCTTCTCACAGAAAGCTGGGTCATGTATGGTTACACATTATCTTGGTGATATTCTGTTGCTGGCCACAGTAACTCTGGTGAATGTGGCTGGCTTGTGGCTGTTTTTGAGGAGCTGTTTTTGAAGAGTTCCTTTGGCAGTTGCAGAGACAGCAAGGCCAGCACAGTGGCTTGCCTTCTTAGGCATTTGCCAGGGATGAAACTTGTCAACTGTCTCAGGATAAATTAGAGAAATGTTAGGGCTTGGCTAAGAGATATTTTACAGAAAGAAGATACCCTTAAGCAGATGCAGGTTGTACTGGGGCATTTGAATTTTGCCTTTTGGGTTGTGGCACTTGGAATTTGTCTCAGGCATTTGTCTGATCCTACCAGGAACATCAGACAAGTGCACCATAAAATTAGAAACACTGCACGGATCAAGGTAGATTTGGTTGAACCTCTTTGAGGGTTTTAATGGGGTATCATTTTGGAGGCAGCAGCTCCTCATGGATCAGGATTTTGAGGTTCAATCAGATGTAGCTGGGGGGTACTCTATACTTCCAGGGGGCACTGGTGCACCAGGCAGCAGCCAGATAGCTGGGAACAAGAGGATTTATTAAAGAAAAACAGGTTTCCTACCTGTAACTGATGATCTTCGAGTGGTCATCTGTGCATTCACACTGATGGGGGTTACTGCACCTGCGCTGGAATCCATCAGTCTCATAGAAAGCTTAATGGATTTTTGCACCCAGCAGCACCGAGCATGCGCGGGAGCCTGACCGCGCATGCCCAGGGGAGCGGGCGCGGGGATCCCGCCAGTTCCTTCTGACTGCTGCGACCAAGCAGAGATAGAGCCTGGCAGCAGAGGGGAAGGAGGGCGGGTAGTGTGAATGCACAGATGACCACTCGAAGATCATCAGTTACAGGTAGGAAACCTGTTTATCTTCGACGTGGTCTCTGTGCTTCACACTGATGGGAGAGTAGCGAGCAGTGTCCTACCTGGAGGTGGGTGCAGGCAGGCTGTCACTTAGAGGCAGAGGATAGAACCAGACGACCCAGGGAGGAGCGGGAAGCGGCCCGGGTGTCCAAGGCGTAATGCCGCATAAAGGTGGTAGTTGAGGCCCATGTAGCAGCATTGCAGACATCCGTAAGGGAGGCTCCCTTGAGGAAGGCCGTAGAAGTTGCCATGGCCCTGGTGGAATGGGCTTGGATCTGGCCCGGGAGTGGCATCCGAGATATCTGGTAGCATAGGGTAATAAGGGCCACTATCCACCTGGAGAATCTCTGTGCTGTAATGGGAGATCCCAGTTTGTGAGAGGCATATGACACAAACAGTCTCGGGGTTTTCCGGGATGCTTTAGTACAGGCCAAGTAAAACAAGAGGGCCCTTTTCACATCAAAGGTATGGAGGAGCCTTTCCTCCTGCGAGGCATAGTTTGGGTAGAAGTCAGGCAAGATTGTCTCCGCATGGAGGTGGAAATCTGAAACCACCTTGGGTAGGAAGGAGAGGTCGGGAAAAAGCCGTACAGAATCCGGCAGAAAGGACAGGTAGGGTGTGTCATGCCGAAAGGCCAGAATCTCTCCTGCTCTGCGTGCGGAGGTGATGGCCACAAGAAAGGCGGTCTTCCATGCAAGAAGATGTGGAGCACAGGTAGCTAACGGCTCAAAAGGTTTCCCTGTGAGGGCGCAGAGGACGAGCGAGAGGTCCCAGGGATGGGCAGCCATTCTGTGCGGAGGGTAGAGGTGCCGGAGGCCCTTGAGGAAGCGCTTGGATAGCGGATGCGTGAAGACTGTGCAGTTGTCGACATGGTTGTGGAAGGCTGATATAGCAGCGAGGTACACCCTGAGAGAGGAATGGGCGAGTCCAGCGTCTGCTAGCGTGAGCAGGAATTCGAAAATTTTGGAGAGGCCCGCCGCAGACGGGGAAACATGGTCGTTAGACAAGGCGGAACAGAAACGCGCCCACTTGTATGCGTAAGACTTCCTCGTGGACGGCTTGTGGGAATTCAGGAGCACGTTGGCCACTCACTGCGAGAAGGCGGAGGGGAAATCCTCCATGCGGTTAGCTTCAGATGAGGGATGTTGTGGTGAAGGAGAGGGGGTTCGCCGACTTGAAGCAGGTCTGGCTGGGGTGGGAAATGATGGAATCGCTTCATTGACAGGAACAGGAGTGTAGGAAACCACGGTTGACGTGGCCACCAGGGACAGACCAGAATGCAGTCTGCTTCGTCCTGAAGGATCTTGTGGACTACTTGAGTTAGGAGTGGGAAGGGCGGGAACATGTATAGGAAGCCGTTGCTCCAGGGGTGCAGAAGGCCATCGCCCAGGGAGAGGGGATCTCGACCGCCCAGGGAGCAGAACGTTCTGCACTTGGAGTTGTGTCTGGTGGCGAATACGTCTGTCTGGGGGATGCCCCAGGCCTGGAATACCGGTTGGAGATATGCGTCTGACAGTTCCCAATCGTGGGTCTGAGCGTGGCCCCAGCTGAGCAGGTCGGCCTGCGTGTTGAGAATGCCTGGGATGTGTGTTGCCTGCAGGTAGATTCTGTTTTCCATGCACCAGTTCCAAAGGGTCAGAGTGAGCCTGCAGAGGCTTTGAGAGACAGTGCCACCCTGTCTGTTGATATAACTGACAGCTGTGGTGTTGTCTGAGAGGACTTGTACACAGGTGCCGGTGACTGTAGGGAGGAAGGCACGCAGCGCATAGAGTATGGCTAATAGTTTGAGGTAGTTTATGTGGTGGGACCGTAATGTGATGTCCCAAGCTGCGCCGGTCCTCATATTGTTGAGGTGGGCCCCCCAGCCCCAGTTGGATGCGTCGGTGGTGAGGGTAAGCTGGGGGTGGGGATGTGGAAGGGCGCTCCCTGAAGCAGATGCAGCAGCACCGTCCACCACCCGAGGGAGTCTCTGACCTTGGTGGTGGGGGAGAGGAGCATGTCCTGCTTGTGCAGGGAAGGATGGAAGCGACCGAGGAACCAAAGTTGGAGGGTTCACATATGAAGCTTGGCGAAGGGAAGAACTGAAGTAGTCGCTGCCATAAAGCCCAAGAGGCGCTGGATGGAGAGGGCTGTGGAAGAGAGTTGTGAGCGCACCCGGGTGGCTAGCTCGATGATGGGGTGGGCTCTGTCCAGAGGGAGGAAGGCCATAAGGAAAGTGGAGTCGAGTTCCGCCCCGATGTAGCGTACCCTTTGGGAGGGTATGAGATGGGACTTCTCGGGGTTGATGCAAAGGCCCAGGTGCAGAAGGAGTGACTGAGTTGTAGAAATGGCATCGAGGAGGCCAGATTGGGAGTTGGCGACGAGTAGCCAGTTGTCGATATAGGGAAAAATCATGATGCCCTGGAGGCGCAGAAAGGCAACGACGACGATCATGATTTTGGAGAAGACCCTGGGGGCGGTGGAGAGACCAAAGGGAAGGGCCTTGTACTGGAAATGTTCGTGTCCTATAGCGAAGCGTAGAAATCTGCGGTGAGGGGGGCAGATGGAAACGTGGAAGTATGCATCCTGGAGATCCAGGGTGGCCATCCAGGCATTTCGATGGATGAGAGGTAGAAGGGAGGGTAGGGTCACCATCCGAAACCGTCGGTACTCTATATAGCGGTTGAGTTCCCGGAGGTCCAGAATTGGCCTGGTTCCGCCGTCTCGTTTTGGTACCGCGAAGTACCTGGAGTAGAACCCCGTGCGATGGTATTGCGCAGGAATGGGTTCGATGGTGTCCTTTTGCAAGAGTTTGGTGACTTCTTGAAGAAGTGGAGTGGAAGGCGGGGTAGAGACGAATACCAGGACAGTCGGAGTTAGGAGGAACTCGATAAGGTAGCCTCTGGATACTATGGACAGGACCCACTTGTCTGTGGTGATGGTGCGCCAGGCAGGGAGGAATGGTGCGAGGCGCGGTAGATTGGACGGGGTACAGTCAAAGTCTCTGCTTTTGCTGGCGTGACTGCTTGGAGCGGCCGGATTGCTGGGGAGCAGGAAAACGCTGTTTTTGCTGGTATTGTGGCCGCTGAGGAACGTTGGGAGCGCGGGGGCACCAGGTGCGTTCAGGGGAACTTCTAGAAGAGGACCGGCGGGACCATGGCCTCGACCAGGATCTTGGTCTGTATTGCCTGGTAGTGGAGGAAATACCAAGGGTCCTAGAGGCCTTAATGCTCTTATCAAGCTCTTGCAGGGCAGAATCGGTGGAGGAATGGAAAAGGCTGAGGCCATCGAAGGGGAGGTCCTCCACGTAGGATCTGGTATCCTGCTGGAGTGATGTGGATCTGAGCCATGAGTGGCATCGAAGGACGATCCCGGAGGTCATAGTTTTGGAAAAGGTGTCCAAAGCGTGCTTTGAGGTATTGAGCTGTTGTTTGGATAGAATCAGGCCTTCCTTTTGGAGGCGGCAGGCGGTAAGCCGATGCTCCTCTGGGAGGTGGGTCAGGATGCTGGAAAGTTGCTCCCAAAGGGCATAATGGTATCTGCTCATGCAGGCGAGATAGTTCGCAGTCTTAACGCCAAGGGCTCCTGCGGAGTAAAAGCGGCGGCCCAGTGTATCGAGCTTGCGACCCTCCTTATCCGGAGGTGTGGATAAGGATCTGCAAGCCTTAGTGGAGGAGTTTACCACCAAAGAATTCGGCTTGGGGTGAAAGGTGAGAAACTCAGCCCCTGTTTCCTGAATATGATACATGTGGTCTAGGCGTCTTGAGGACACCGGACCCGATGCAGGCTTGTCCCAAGGTGCTTTTGCAGCCTGGAGAAGTACTGTAGACATTGGAAGGGAAACAGCCGTGGAGGTATCTGCCTGGATGATATCAAATACAGGGTCGTCAACTGCGGGCTTAGGCTGGAGAATGGCCAGTCCTAAGGAGAGGGCCATACGCTTCACTAATTCTCCGTAGGAGGAGATATCCTCCGAGGGTGAGATGGGCAAATTCTCAGATACATCCTGGTCGGGAGAGGGTCGAGAAGGCGAGCCCTGGTCGGAGTCGGGGTCGTTGCTTTCCTCTGCTGATGAAGAGGATGCAGGCGGTTCGAAGGGTTGTGTCGGTATCGATGGTGTCGGTATCGACGGTGGGTCCGTGATCGGTACAGGCTGTATCGGGATAGGGGTCGGTATCGAACCCTGCTGAGCCGATGAGCGTTGTGGCGGTTGCGAAGGCGGCTGTTGTGGCATGGGGTGCAGTGACAGCGGTCGAGGTTCAGCAACCTGGTAGGTGTGCGGTCTCACCCAGGTAGCAGGTGCCAGATGACACGGGGGAGAGGTCCGCGAACGATGCTCAAGGCGATCCCAGTCTGGGTAGACGGAGGGCGACCATGGTCCCGGAGCGACAGAATAGTGTGCTTTGTGGTAGTGTGATCGATGTCGATCCCAAGGAGGGAGGGACTGAGGAGGAAGGTCCCATCGAGACGGGGCCGGGGATCGATGGCGGGAAGGTTGACGGCGGTGCGGAGATCTGTATCGAGGAGATCGCGGTGGAAAATCTCTCCAGTTATAGTCGACGTAGTGGGGACGCTCGATGTTGTAGTTGGGGCCCTCCGGGTCGCTGGGTTCAGGTGAGAAAGACCTTGCAGACAGAGGTGACCTCGAGATGGACCGCCATCGGTGTAAATCCGGGCGCTGGTGCTCATCATCGGGAAAGGGTTGAGTTTCCAGGATGGCATCAGGTGGCACGACGTCAATCTGGCGGATCGGAGAGTCGAGGAGATGGATGGTAGGGATCTCCTTCGACGATGCCGGCACAGCTGGTGCGGGCTGTATGACAACGCGCGGCTCCAACGGCATTGGAGGTGGAGGCGCGGAGGCCTTTTTGGGAGGTTTCCCAGTGGGCACAGAAGGATCCTTGTGCTTTTTCTGGGATTTGTCCTTCTTTTTCTTTTTCAAGGGTGTCGAGGCCGCGGACTGACTAGGAGCCAGGCGTTTTGACCCCAAATGGACGATGTCCGATGCTGGTCTCGACTCCGAAGGGGGTCGAGATGGATTCTTCGATGTCGACGGGAGCTCGGTCAGAGTAGACTTGTTGATCGACTCCATCGGTTTGGACGGGGAGGGGAGGAGCGCAGACTCCAAAAGGGCGACCTTCAGTCCCGCAGCACTGTTCTTTCGCGTCTGATTACTGAATCTAGTGCAGTGGGGGCACGAATCGGGACGATGGGATTCGCCCAGACAGAGAATGCAGAGCGAATGGCCGTCCGGAGCCGCAATCTTGCTCCCGCAGTCCAAGCACCGTTTAAAGCAGCCCCACTTTTGAGCCATGCAGTAGCCCAGGAGAGGGGAAGAAAGAAACAGAGGAAAAAGGGGGGGGGAGCCCGAAGGCTGAGGAAAGAAAAGAAACCCCACACCAAGAAATCACCCTGTTTTTTTTTTTAGACAGATAAAGTAAGAAAGAGAAGGAAAGAAGTTGGAAGAAGTTGGAAGAAGTTGGAAGAAGCGAAGCTTTCCACGACGGAGCTCTCTGACTGAGCTGTGAACAGCGCGGCGGTCAGAAGAGAACTGGCGGGATCCCCGCGCCCGCTCCCCTGGGCATGCGCGGTCGGGCTCCCGCGCATGCCCGGTGCTGCTGGGCGCGAAAATCCGTTAAGCTTTCTACGAGACCGATGGATTCCAGCGCAGGCGCAGTAACCCCCATCAGTGTGAAGCACAGAGACCACGTCGAAGATCTGCATGTTTTTGTTCATGTTCTTGCTATTTGTATCCGGGAAGAAGTCTTTTTGCAACTCAGTATTTTAGTCCTGATGAGACAATTCAGCCATTGTTAATCAAGAAGCTGTTCTCTAAGAATGTCACGGTAATGAGGTTGGTATTGGTCTTAGTTCTGTGATGCCTTCAATTTTTCTTTTCAAGATGCAATACCTGTTTGGTTTAGACAATGGCACAGCTGACACATAGTATTGTCTTCAGCAACAGCATTTTTGTGAGTCAGCGCCCACCGCAGACCAATGTCTGATGCCAATGCCAGATGGCCTGTGGCACTTTAGAAGATCAAAGTACTTTCAGCAGTGAAGGCATTGATGGCTCCAAGCACAAAGGCAGCTTATACAAGCTGCCTGGGCAAACAATGAAACAAAAATTAGTGCTGATAGTATCAGCTCTCTACAGACTGCTTTAACTACAATGAACCCTAAGCAAAAACGACCCTGAAACAAGCAAAATTCAAGCTCAGACAGACACCCCGGAGGAGACAAAATTCCACAGCCTAGAAATTGCCTTACCCGACTCACTGAAGCATCCAGAAAAGTATAATTTTTCACTGGAATTAATGGCAGGACTGGGCCCCAGTTTGCAAAAAATATGAGACCCAGAATGGATTTCCTATGGTTTTACAATAGTTACAAATTATGTATATCAGGTGTCAGTTTCATGACAGGCTGCTGGAACTGGACAAAGGATGCCTTATGAGCCCTCAATAAATCACCATGTCTCTACTTCAGATAATGATAAGTGAAAAAGTAACAAGTGACAGACTTCACATGATTGCTATGAGAGGAGCAAATGATTTTGTACATGGAAAATATTATAAACATGATAATGATTACAACAGAATGATTCAAGGTAGCATTAAAGATGAGCTATGTGGACAGAAACTGATGACATATTTTGTCTCTTGTGACAAGCTTCAGGTTAGAGTACTGGCCCTTCGCTGTTCTCTCTCTCCCTTCCTCCAACACTGGAAAGTGGATTTACAATGGACAGTGGGCTACTAACACAATTCCTCTGGAAATGTAACACAGGATTGTTGAAAAATGCCCTCTCAAGGGGAAAAACACCCAAAAGAGACAAAATGACTACTGTCTCTAAAAGTTTACATCTTATACTTGAAACAAATTGGGCATAGTGTATTCTCACTCATGGCTTTCAAGGTTGGCTTGATGACTAACTTGAGTGGACATATGTGGTGATATTTTAAGTGGTCACCCAGAGAATACCAGTATCAGTCCTAAAGGGGCTCCTTTTCCTCATAACAACCAGCTATACAATCCCACACGGTAACTGAAGTACCTTTTGCTATTAAGGAAAGTCAATTACCCTGGGCAGATCGCAGTCAAATGTACAAATGAACATACAGAGGAGCAATTGAATCATACTTGCTGATGCCACAACTGTCCTTCATGTGTTCAAAATCCAATTATACAGAGGTTTAGGCTTGTATATACAAATGCAAACAGGTACCTCAAACCCAGTCCAGCATATGTAAAAACTGAGGGTACAGATCACACCTAAGAAGTACACACTCAAGCCCTCCATGCAAATGTTAACATGCAAGGTCAAAGTTGGGGCCAGTGGGAATGATCCTTACTCTCCCAACATGCATTGATTTTTACACTCAGTTAACCATGTGTACATGGGTCATCGTAGTCCTGCCTTCTTCAGGGGCTTCCATAATAAATTAAATATTCTTACATTGTTATCTTCCATCCCTGCAAGATATGATTGTGAAATTACTGATGCTCTAGGAGCACTTCCTTGGAATCCTGCTTTTTAAAGTACAGCTTTAAAAACCTCTGAACCTTTTGTTATAGTCCATCAACACTTACACATTGCTCATATTAGTGCTGAATTCCTTGGCAGAATACCTTTTTACTGAATCCTAGACACCCAGTCTGTAGGAAAGGGGATTCCCCCCCACAAAAAAAGCAGTGAATCAGACAATGACAGCAAAAACCATAGAACTTCTGCTTCTCCAGTTACAAGTAAATTGAAATCTTATATCCAGTCATGGGAAAGAAATAAACTCATAAAGCACAATTTGTTTACCAGAAACTCCTGAACACACTGGGTTACTGCTCTGCTGCAGAAGCTGACATTCTTAGAAATATAATCTCTTACTTTGGCATGGTTGCACTCTTTCTACTCCAGCACCACTATTATCCAGCCAATAGAGTGGTTTTCTCAATACAGCAAAACCAGCTCCAGAGACACCCTGCTTGCTATAAGGGTAGTGTGTCATGCTCTGCTGCTGCTCTGCTGTCCCAGGGAGAACCCCTCAAATCTTATCAGAGATCGACATTATTTTTCTACTCCTGCAACTCCCATCCTAAACAGAGTTAGGGCTATTTAGGTCCAGTAAAATCAATGGATTTGGAAGGGTGTTTGCTTAGAATGGCACTAACCATTTAGAAATGTGCTTTTCCAGTGAATAAAAATGATTTCCAGTAGGGTCAGGTGGATAAACCTGAACAAGTCTATCTTCTGTATAAGTGATGCATAGGATTCACAGCTATCAGTTAAGGGCTATGGTTGCTAGACTGGTGGGTTCTAAAAGGTTGAGACAAATTTATGACAAACCTGTATTATTCACTGAAAAATTGCATCTCTGTTTTGTTTTTTTTGTAGTGGCTTTGATTGCCATATTAAATTAGAGAGGATAACTATCTTTATATGATTTGATCATGTGATTTCCAAGACATCCTTTCTGGCCACTGTCGACAAGAGTGTGATGAACTGGGTGAACTGCAAGTCTGATACAGCATGACAGCTTTTAAGTTCTTATTCTTGTCTTTTCCCATTCCCATTCCCATTGTTTTTACATATTCTCCACTGTATACTTTGTTAAATCAGCCCTCTCCAAGTGACTGCACATCCCACTCATGATTACATTAAAAGTTTGGCTAAAACCTAGCACTTCCTATTTCTAATTCTCGCAAGTGTTTCATTAACCTGTTCTATTTTTGCTGAAATCTTTGCAGGGATGTATCAGCATGCACAGCATCAGAGAGAAGTGCAAATGAGCATACTCTGCAAGATTTAATTGAGGCCACCTTCATCAACTACAGGACTATTCTGTCCAACTCAAAGAACAAAGAAAGAAAAAGTGCAAGAATCTGTCTATGTATCATCTATAAACCTGGGCCTGCTAGTGAAATTCTAGCAGGCAGCTGCCAACAACTGTGTTTTTCAGATTTACAGAGTACTTCAGTGCCCACCCCCAGGGGGCAGCAGGACATCGAAACTGACTTCCATAGTCAGCAGAGACTCACCAGGAACAATGTTATTCCTTTTCAATTTTTTAATTACAACATAGGATATGCTGATTTTGAATATTAAATATGAAAGTCTTACATTCACTTTCCCCAACATGTACATCTCTACACTTATTGGACATTTCCCTAAGTTAATTTCCCAATCCATTTATACATCCTTGCCCAAAGTTCCTTATGGGTTACTTCATCTTTGCCTTGTAGTAAGTTAGTCACTCTGTTGATTTCAGCCTGTTTGAACAGTTTCTGAACAAGCTCTTCTCTTGACAGGGTTCTATCAACTTTCCAAAGTTTAGCAACCAGAATTCTAGCTGTTGTTAAAAGATATACTATCATGTGAACATCTAATCTATTATACCCATCTGGTATGATATCCAATAAAAATATCTCTGGTTCAAAAGGTAACTCATTGCCTATTATTCCTTGTATAATAATTGGATCTCAAACCAATACTTTTTAATTTTGTCACATGTCCACCACGTATGATAGTATGTCCCTACATTCTTTTTACATTTCCAACAATTACTAGATAGCTTTGAATAGCATTTAGCTAATATATCCAGTGACCAATGCCATCGGTAGAACATTTTACATACATTTTCCTTATAGGACATGGCTCTTGTAATTTTTACTGTTTTCCAACTTTTTGCCCAGTCATCCATACAAATATTGTGACCCATATTTTGCACCCAAGTTATCATTGAAGGCTTAACTACCTCATCTCACATATATGTCTCTAACAAAAGGGCATATAATTTTTAATTGGTTTTATCCAATTCCGATGTCTTCTCATAAAAACCAAATCCCTTATCCTTGTTATTCCTTGACTCTAGCTGTAATCTTTCCCACCATGTAAGCTTTGTAATTTGTCTTGAAAGAATATCCTCTGATTTTAATTTATTATTAACATCTAATAGATCTTCATATTTCCACATATCATATTTAAAAAATAGAGTAGGTTTTATAAATGCTTCAATCGGGGAGACCCATTTTGGAATTTTCTTATAATAAGTTTCTTTTACCTCCTTCCAAGTTTTTATTTTTTTTCCAATAAATTTTTATTTTGTTTAACATTAACTAACAAAACTCAATATACTAAACAAATGACAGCAACCAGAATACAAATATTTCTGTTTGAATAAAGTATAACTAATGTAAGAACATATTGTTATGACAGGAAGGTTGCAGTATCTGTGTTCATATTTTTCAAAAAAACCCAATAATTTGTCATAGAAAGGGTTCCTTGGAACAATTTTACAATTCGATAAATAGTTTACAATCGGGAACCAGATTGCCTGAAACTTTGTGAATTTTCTGTTAAATCTACAGTAACATGGCTGTACACAAAAAACTCCCAAAGTTTATTTTGCCAGTTGTAGAGATGGGACCTTTTCATTTTTCCAAAATTGAGCAAGTGTTATTCTCGCTACAGCTACAAGTATAGAGACCTGCCTTTTTGAGTTATTCAGAACAATAGAAAATAAACCCATCTCTAAAATTATAGATTCCAAAGAAAAGACTAGCTTATATCCAGTAATTAAAAAAATTTGGGTTACAATATCCATCCAAAAACCCTTTATTTTTGGACAAGACCACCAGCAATGTGCATAAGATCCCACCTGTCCACATTTTTTCCAGCATTCTGCTGAATATTGCGGATTTATTCTATGGAAATGTTGGGGAGTATAATACCATCGGTTTAGCACTTTAAAAGTATTGAAACGAATACTAAATATTTTTGAGTCTGTGTTAGGTAATGACCAAATCTCCTCCCAAACATTAATGGATGGAAGTAGAACACCATCCTGAAGCCATCGATTATGCAACCGATGACTTCTTTCTTTATTGCATATTAAAAGTAATTTGTATAACTTAGAAAGTAAACCTTTCAGTTCTCCAGAATAATTTTTTTAAATAAGTTCAAATTCAGATAATGGTCTAGAAAATACTTTTTGGGAAATTAACTTTTGCATCAGGTTATTAATTTGAAGGTATCGAAACCAAGGGAGCATCTTACCCAATTTGCCTTCTAATTGCTCTTTGGTACAGACTTTACCGTCTATTAAAAAATCTCTCAGGCGATATATACCTGAATGTTTCCAATTTTTGAAAAAAGTTGTTTCTTTACCAGGAGTGAACCAGTCTTGATTATTGATTGTTGAAAATTGGGAAATATTTGGTAAAAAAAGATCTTTGTGTTTCACCCATAAATTAAGGGAGGTTCTCAATAATTCGTTTTTTATGTTGTCAATTTGTGACAGTTTAGGAGGATTCCAATAAAGTTCAGTTAAAGACAGACCCTTCATTTCTGTTTCTTCTATAGAACTTCATATAACATTATCAGACATACAAAGTATTCTTATAATTTGTGAAAGACGGGCTGCTACATAATAAAACCTTAAATCTGGAACATTAAGCCCCCCTTGTTTTTCTTGACGTCTCAGAATAGAAAACCGAATCCTGGGCTTTTTATAATCCCCCAAAAATCATTAATAATCTTTTGCCACTTGAATAAATCCTTATGGGAAATAAATACTGGAATTGCCCTGAATAAGAAAAGAAATTTTGGTAAAATAAAGCTTTTAATAATATTCAGTTTATCTGCCCATGAATAGCCCTGTTTATGCCAACGTTTCATCCATTTTATACTATTTTGAATTAAATCAGAGAAATTGCATTTTACTAAGTCATGTAAGTTTTCTGGAATCATTACTCCTAAGCATCTCCAAGTAGCAAATTTCCATTTGTATTGGAATTTAGTCTGAAGAGTATTTATAAGTGTTTTATTAATTAAAATTGGAATATTAGATTTTTCCACATTAACTGTCAGACCTGTTGTACTTCTTGGAAAACCTCCTTTAAGGCCAATAAAGAGCTTTCTGGTTTGGTTAAATAAATAATCAAATCATCAGCATATAAACTGATAGTGTGAATTTGTTGTCCAGTTTGAATTCCAAAAATATTTGGATGTTGTCTAATTGCAGTCGCTAAAGGTTCAATTGCCAATGCAAACAGTAATGGGGACATGGGGCATCCCTGTCGGGTACCTCTATACATATGAAAGGGGTCACTAAGTGCAGATCCAATTCGCACTCTAGCTATTGGTTTAGAATAAATGGAAGTTATAGCGTTTAAAAATAAAGGACCAAAACCCACTTTTTGTAATAGGTATTTTAAATAACTAATATCAATACTATCGAAGGCTTTTTCTAAATCTACTGTCAATAGAATTGCCTCCAAATTATTGTTCTTACAGTGTGTAATAATATCTAAAGTTCTATGGATATTATCCATCATCGAATGTTGTGGCATAAAACCTGTCTGATCAGGATTGATATAGTCAGTTATAATGTTCCTAAGTCTAAAAGCCAATATTGTGGAAAAAATTTTTGAATCACAGTTTAGTAAGGCTATAGGTCTATAGCAGGGGTGGGCAAACTGTGGCTTGGGAGCCGCATGTGGCTCTTTCACATATGTTATGTGGCTCCCGGCAGGACGGCTGGGGAAGCTAAATATCATTAGCGAACAAATATCATTGGACAAATTAATATCATTATCAATATCTGCTTTTACCCCTTTTTATTATTTTTGGCAGGTTCATTTAATGTTAATAAAAAGCAGATTTGCTTATTTTCCAATAAAAGCAGATAATATTTGTTCATGTCTTGTGATTCACAAACATCTGATGTTTATTCTATGCGGCTCTTACGTTAAGCAAATTAGGCCACCCCTGTTCTAGGTGGCTCTTATGCTGAGCAAGTTTGCCCACCCCTGGTCTATAGGAAGCATGAAGCTCTTTATCTTTATTTTCTTTCGGGATTGTGACAATATGAGCTTCATCCCACGAAGGGGGGTGGATTCCCGTTTTCAGTATGTTGTTACAAATTCTTGTTAATGGTTCTACTAGATCCCTAGAGAAGTTTTTAAAAAATTCTGGTGTGAAGCCGTCAGAGACCTTATTGGATTTTAATTTCTTTTTTTTTTTTTGTAAAGAAATTTTATTTTTCAAAAAAAAAACATCGAAAATAATACATTTAACCTTACACAAATCCCTTTTTCCATATTAAACAACATTTTGTTCTATTTGTACATTCTATTTTTATCTTGTTTTGGTGGTTTCCCACCACATCTGAAGCATAACACATTTTCCATTTTATTCAAAATAGTAATACTTATATCTATGTTTCGTTTCTGGTGACGGTTATATAGCTTTAAAATACTTATACTTATATACCAATTCTTATTTTCTATACTCTTATGTATTTCTAAATAAAAACAGTTTCATTGTCTAATTTTAACTAAAACATTCATATAATATATTTCTATTCCTTTATGCTATTATAACCATGTATAGATATAGTTTTTCATATCCCAATACTTTTCAACATATTCTTTCAAATCTTTCCAGTCTTCCAGAAAGGTCTCTGAGTAAAGATTATTCAATTTTCTAGTCCACTTATCCATTTCAGCCATATATAACAGTTTTTTCAACCATTCCCACACCTCTGGTATTTTTTCATTTTTCCAGTTTTGTGCATACACCATTCTTGCTGTTGTAATCATATACCATATTATTGTCCTTTTCTTTACATTTATCTCTTCTAGTTTAAGTCCTAGCAATAACATTTCAGGCAACTTCTTAAATGTACATTTCAAGATTTTTTCCATTTCTGCATGTATTTTTGACCAATAAGTCTTTGCTTTATCACAAGTCCACCACATATGATAAAAAGACCCTTCTTTCTTTTTACACTTCCAACATTTGTTAGACATATTTTGACCAATATTTGCAATTTTTTTTGGTGTCATATACCATCTATACATCATTTTAAAACAATTTTCTTTTAAGTTATAACACGTAGATATACTCATAGCATTTTTCCATAAAAATTCCCAAGATTCCATTTCAATGTCTTTGTTTTTTTTTTGCAATTAACATTTTTTATTTTTATAACAATTATAATATTGAACATCCATACAACTTTTCAAATCATATACACACAGAACCCAATACAAACAAACAAACAAAAAACATTAACCTATACAACTTTGTCTCCTAAAACTCCTCTGCTCTACCTAAACTTACATAAACAGAGTCAACCAACATTTGTATCATTTTAAACAAACTTCTTTTTCATTAGTAAAATACCATATTCTTATATTTTGCAGGGATTGTCATTTTCTCCAATTGGTGTGCATTTATATAATCAAAGAATTTAAACCATTTATCTAAAAAATTATTGTTTAACTGGGGATTCTCCATCAACTGTAATTGAGTCGCCAGTTTGTCTGAAACTAAAATGTCCCAAATTTTCACCTTCCATTGTCGCAATGTGGGCGCTTTAACAGATTTCCAGTTAGATGCAATAAGATTTTTTGCCGCCATTAACAATAGTGCAACCACTTCAAGTGTCTGTTTGGTATCTGAGGCATCTGGCCAGTAGTTAAGAATTATCGATTCAGGTGTGTTTGGTAGGTCAAAATTCATGATCTTTTTGATTTCCTCAATTATTACATTCCAAAATAGTTTAATTTTAGGGCAACCCCACCAACAATGGATTAAGGTTCCTTTCTGTTGGCATTGCTTCCAACACAATGGTGTGGGTTTGTATCTGCTTTTGTATAATCGTTCAGGGGTAAGATACCACCTTGACACGATTTTAAATTGTTGTAGTTGTAGGTTCGTAGTTTTACTATGCAAGATTGGTGAAGCCCATATAGTTTCCCATTGAGTATTGGTGAATTCTATGCCGCAATCTTTGTGCCAAGCCTTTTGTATTGAGGAAACCTCAGACCATGTTTTTTCATTCAATTGTTTGTATATTATAGCCATTAATCCTTTAGTGGAAGACTGCTGTTTCTGGACAAAGTTTTCAAACGGAGTCAGTGGTCTATCTAATACGGTGGCTTTACTTAATTCTGTATACAGTGAATAAAGTTGTTGATACTGCAGCCAATCCAATTTGACTTTATGTTTGATTTCCAACTGCTGACGTGTATATAATTTACCACCTTGCATAAAGTCCTTAATTCTAAAAAGCCCCTTGTTTTTAATATCTAATAAAAAGGTTGTTGCACATCCTGGTACAAACCAATTTTGGCCAAAAATCGATGTGATAGGTGAAACTCCTGGTACTAAAATCTGTCTATACTTATTCCATAAATTTAAAGTAAGTTTTAAAAAAGGGTTGTTAATGGCCAAACGATTCTGCTGTTGTGAGGTATTCCAAATATATTCATGTAAACGCATGGGCAGTAATGCCAGCTGTTCAGTAAGGACCCAAGGTGTATCACCGTTTGGGTTGGCATAAAAATTAATATTGCTTAACTGAGAAGCGACATAATAGGATTCTAAATTTGGTAATCCTAGCCCTCCCAGTTTTTTGGGTTTCAACAGTATAGAGTATTTAATTCTCGCTCGTTTGCCTTCCCACAGAAATTTATGAATTGTTTGGCGCCATTGCTCGAGGTCTCTTTTAGGCATTAAGGTCGGCAAATTTTGAAACAAAAATAAAAATTTCGGTAACAACAGTGATTTAAACATTAAAACTTTTTCGCTTAGCGTGAATTTAGCAGATGCCCAGTCCTCCAACGTAGTTTTTAAATATTTTGACAATGGGTCATAATTATAAGAGTGAAGATTATTTAAATTTACTGGAACTAAAATACCCAGATACCTCCACTTATCTGTTATCCAATTAAAAGGAAATTCCCTTTGTAGTTTTACTTTAAGATTGGCCAAGATGTTAATCGGGTAGATGTCTGATTTATTATAATTAACCAAAAATCCAGAGACTTCACCAAACCGTTTTAAATGCCCCATGATGATTTCTAGTTCTTTTTCTGGATGCATAACATAGAATAAAATATCATCTGCATAAAGGCTAACTTTAATTTTCCTATTCTGGACACTTAGGCCCACAATACCTGGATCGTTCCTAATAGCATATGCCAATGGTTCCACTGAGAGCGCAAACAATAAGGGGGATAGGGGGCATCCCTGCCTAGTACCTCTAGTTAATTTCAAGTCATTAGATCTGTAGTGATTTACGCAAATTTGAGCAGATGGGCAGCTATACAACGTTCTTACCGCCTGACGGAATACCGGGCCAAACTCCATTCTTAGCAAGAGTTCGTGCAGGTATGTAGGTTCTACCCTGTCAAAGGCTTTATCAGCGTCAGTTGATAGCAATATCGAATTAAAGTTATTTTGCTTGCAGTAGTTGATAATATTTAAAGTTTTGCGAATGCTTTCATTGATGGATCTACCTGGCATGAAACCTGCTTGATCGTTATGAATGTAAGAGGAAATAATTTTATTTAATCTGTTGGTTAAAAGGGATGAAAAAATTTTGAAATCATGGTTTAATAATGAAATAGGTCTGTAGGAGCTAGCTAATGATTTATCCTTGCCTGGTTTCAAAAGGACGATGATTCTGGCCTCAGACCATGACTGAGGCATTTGGCCTTCTAACAGCACTGAATTTAGGGTATGGGTGAGCTGTTCTACAATCAAGGGTAAAAACTTTTTATAAAACTCAATTGGGAAACCATCCCGTCCAGGGGTCTTGTTATTTTTTATTCTACCAATGATATCTGTCACCTCTTGTAAAGTAAAAGGCGCTTCCAGTAAATCCTGGTGTTCCTTAGACAATTTTACATCAAAGTCTATTGAATTAAAATAGTTTGTTATTTGTACCTTACTGGGATTAGTAGTAGTATATAAGTTCTGAAAAAAATTATAAAACACCTCACTGATTTCTTTAGATGTATTTTTCAGATTGCCATACCTATCTCTGATAGTTGGTATCAATGATGACGCAGCCTTCTTTTCGGCTCTATACTTCAAAAATTTTATAGATTTTGGTGTTCTTGTAATATACTTTTGTTTTAAAAGTAGTAAATTTTTCTGTGTTTTAGAGGTTTCCAATAAGTTGAGCTTTTGTCGTTCTAAATTTAGTTTTTTCAAATATTTTTTCCCTCCATATTTCATGTGCTTTAATTCTAAATCTTTTATTTTTCTTAATAATTCACTAACTACCATTTGTCTCTCTTTTTTATAGTATGATGCTGTTGAGATCCAATGGCCTCGAAGTACTGCCTTAAAGGCATCCCAAATATTTTTTACAGAGGCTTCACAATTTGCGTTGTCTTTAAAGTATTCTTTAATTTTGTCAGAAATGTGTTCGCAAATAAGCTCGTTTTGCAATAATAGTTTGTTTAGTAGCCAGTTTGGACCTTTTCCGTCATCTTGTGATTTTAAAAAATTCCCAGTTACCCAGGCATGATCTGATAAAATACTACTGCCCATATCTGCATTAATAAATTTTGTCACCAAGGATTGAGAAATCAGTATATAGTCAATTCTTGTATATATTTTATGCGTATAGGAATAGTAAGAAAATTGTTTTGCGCCAGGATTTAGTGTTCGCCACAAATCAATTAAATTATAGCTATCAAGGACTTGTGCCAATTCTGTCAACACGGGGGATTTTTTTTCTGTTTTTTTAACGGTTTTATGTAAGTTCTATCAAATTTAAAGTCTACAATTTGATTCAAATCACAACCAATAATCAACTCTCCTTGTCTGAATTCCATTAATTTGTCCAGAGTATCTTTAATAAATGCTATTTGATTTTCATTTGGGGCATAAAGCGATGCTATGGTGAAATTTTCACCATTCAGTGTTCCTTTAATAAAAATATAACGCCCTCTGGGATCTGATTTAATTTGTGTGCAGGAAAAGGGAAAAGTTTTTGATATCAAAATTGCCGTACCTCTCGCCTTTGACGAGCCTGCCGCATGATATTGTTGTGAAAACCACTTTGATTTGAGTACATAGTTGCTAGACTTTTTCAGGTGAGTTTCTTGAATACACAATACGCTGGGGCGTTCTTTTGACCAAAACGACGAAACCCTATGAAGTTTAGTCCTCTGGTTTAGCCCTCTAGCGTTCCAGGAAACAAATTTAAAATGGTGAGTCATACAATATAGTTATGATACCACAAACTGTCAAACTCTACAAAAATAACTTAACTTACTAATAACCGGTGTACCACCCAAATGTACACCTTTAACTTTAACTAAAAATAAAAACCTTGTTAACTATAACAAGGTAAACCTCTAGGCCTTCCTATATAGGAAGTCTAAGGGAGGACCAAAGCTGTCTCCCTACCTGAAGGTATATTCTTCTCCTACTAGGGGGGGTCACTACAATAATCTACCTACTACTTAGCCTTGTTTTTACTAACCAGCACTACCACCTCTTGTAAAATTAAAGGTTTAAACTCTGTCTTACCCCCCGAGAAATGAGATTGTTATAGCCTTGAACAGCCGTTAACTCTACTATTATTAAGTAATAATTGATATTGATGAGCTCTTACATTTATACATATATTTTTATAACCAATGAGCTTAAGTATATTTATCTATTATGAATTATGTATTTAAATCGATCTACACAGTAAAATATAAGCCCAATCCACACAGTATATCCTTATGTTAACTCAAAAACATTTTTATAACAATCATTCAAATGTTAGGCTAAAAAAGCCAAAAAGGGGAAAATAGCTTAACTTCACTAATATTTCTAAAACCGGTTTGTTACACTTGTCTGTACTATTTGTCACTATGCTACTTACTAACTCTAAACTCTATCTAAAATACTATTTCTTGCTTACACAATTTTGAGCCTTTGGTTTCTATCTTACCTAATAATAACAATTACTACTCCATTATATATTACTAACATTATATACTAAACATATATCCTACAAGTACTTTTCTATTTACTACAACTAATCTATGCCTATGAATCTAAAGTCCTGGCAAAAAAAGGTTCTTACTAATTTTTTAAACTTTTTTTTGTTTTCTTTTTTATTTTTTTGTAATATTTTAAGTGTTTTTATAAATTTTTTATAAAATATATGTCAACTAAGAACTATCTACATTGAAATTATAATACTCTACACCATTAATGAATTCAACAGTGAATAAATAAAACTTATACCATCATTGTACCAGGTACTACTTCCTAACAAAAAAGACACCACTGTGCCTGAGTAGCCCTTAGCCGCTTAGGGCATTTTCTAATAACTAATATTAAAGTTAGCTAACAGTTCAGCCACACTGAGACTTCAGAAGGATGACTTCTTCTTCTTTCGTAAGGTGAACTCCCAGAGAGGATAATAGGGCCCGTCCTGTTAAGCCGTCAGTTGCTTGGTAAAGAAGTCCGTTGCGGTAGACCTGAATATCTGATGCGGGACTCCAGCGGAATCTGATTTTAGCGTCAAAAAGTTTTTGTGCCACAGGCTTGAGATTACGGCGTTTATCGAGGGTTTCTACGGAGAGATCCAACAGTACTTGTACTTTAAAATCTTTGTAGTGCAGAAAGCCCTTAATTCTTGCTTCTCGGAGGACTTTATCCCGTGATCTGGGGTACAGAAACTGCGCCATTATGTCGCGAGGGCGTCCTTTCTTTGCTTGAGCTATTGGCCCCAGTCTGTAGGCCTTGATAATGATCGGCGCTACTCCCTCTTCCAAATTTAAAACGGACGCAAGCCATGTTGAAATAAAGCTTGTGGGGTCCTTGCCTTCCTCTGCGCCCTCCTCAATTCCTCTAAATTTTAAATTTAATTGCCGCCACCGATTTTCCAAAGAGTTAAGGCGAGAGGCAACTGTTTTTTCAGAAGTTTGCAGAGATTTTATTTCGTCCTGCAGAGTTAACGTTAGCTCTGCGTTATTTTCGGCTATTTTGGAGATATCAGTTAAATCTTTAGCCAGATCAGACAGTTGAGTGCGTATGGGGTGAAGCAGGTCCGAGACCAATGCTGTAAAAGATTTTAGAAGGTCTGCTTTTAAATCGGCTAAGTCTTCCCGCGTCAGTGGGATTACCTCGCTCTTGGTGTCCCGGCGGGTCTCGTCTCTGCTGGCCGCCATGTTGCCTTCTCCGTTGAGCTCCAGGCCCGTAGTTTTCGATTGGGATTCTTTCAAAAAATACGACTCCACTGAGCCCGGTGGAGACGCGGTTTTGCTGCTTTTCACCTTTGAGTTCCTGCCCATATCAGTAGGCTGAGTAACAGCGGGGTAAGAAGAGTTTAAAGTCGTTTTCTTCTGTAGAGGCTGGGAGCTCGTTCAGTTTGCGTCCGCCATAGGTCGTGACGCTCCGCCCCCTCCCCATTTCAATGTCTTTGTTAAAGTTTATCGCCCATTTTACCATTTGTTCTTTTACCATTTCATCAGCATTAAACCATTTTAGCAAGACTTTATACATTTTAGAAATCATTTTTTTCCCACCTTCCTCCCAAACTTGTTCTATTTCATTATTTTTTCCCCTGAAACCGTGTTTTTTATCACTTCTATACAAGTCATATATTTGTCTATATCTTAACCAACCATAATCAAAATCAATCTGATGCTGCTCCTTCAGTTTGAAATCCTTGCCATGTCTTATTAATAAGTCTCTATACTTCAGCCAATCTTGTCCTTTATATCTTGATGTTGGATGTAAGACTTCTGCGGGTACAATCCACATGGGTATCTCTTCTGAAAAAAAGTTTTTATATCTTGTCCACGTATCCATTAGTGTTCTTCTCAAATAATGATGTTTAAACATATTGTCCATTTTTGTTTTGCCATAATACAAATATGCATGCCACCCAAATCTACAATCATGACCTTCCAGGGACAATAACATTCTATCTTGTAACATAGTCCATGCCCCTACCCAGGTCAAACATATTGCATCATGGTATAACCTTAGATTTGGTAGTTGAAACCCTCCTCTTTCTTTGGCATCACACATTATTTTCATCTTAATTCTTGGTTTTTTCCCTCCCCACACAAATTTAGACAGCTCCTTCTGCCAACATTTGAATGTTTTTACATCTTTCACAATTGGAATAGTTTGAAACAAAAACATTAATCGTGGTAACACATTCATCTTGACCACCGCAATTCTACCCAGCAATGACAAATTCAATACATTCCACTTTTTAATATCCTGCATAATTTGCAACCATAATTTTTCATAATTATTTTTATAAAGATCAATATTTTTCATAGTTAGGTTTACACCCAGATATTTTGTCTTTTTCACCACCTCACATTCTGTAAGTTTTTGTAACTCGTTTTGTTTCTTATTTGACATATTTTTGCACATTACTTTCGATTTGTTTTTATTTACATAAAATCCTGCTAAGTCACCAAACTCTTTTACTCTCTGTAACAAATGTGGTAATGTGGATAAGGGGTCTTCCACTATAAACATCACATCATCTGCAAAGGCCCTATATTTGAAAGAAAAACCTTTAGTTGTTAAGCCTTTAATATCTTTGTCTTCCTTCACATTTAACAGTAGAACTTCTAAAATCCAAATAAATAGCAGCAGCGAAAGCGGGCATCCTTGTCTTGTTCCTTTTTCAACTTTAAAATCATCTGTCTTTTCAGTATTAATTATTATTGAGGATTTCTGTTCTTTATATATTGCTTTAATGAAGTTAAGCATATATTCACCGATCTCAAGATGTTCTAAAACTTCAAACATAAAATCCCAGTTTAAATTATCAAACGCTTTCTCCGCATCTAAAAAGAAAAAGCCCACTTCCTTTTCAGGATGTTTGTCGTAGTATTCTATAGCGTCCACTACTACTCTTAGATTGTCCCTTATTTGTCGATTAGGTAAGAACCCTGCTTGTTCTGTTTGTATAGTTTCTTTAAGGTGCTCTTTTAGTCTATCCGCTATAATCTTAGCAAAAATCTTATAATCATTATTCAGTAAAGAGATCGGTCTATAATTCTTAACATTGGTCAAATTCTGATTTTCTTTCGGGATCAGTGAGATGGATGCATCTTTCCAGGTTTCTGGTACCTCTCCAGTAACTCTTATATCGTTCATCAATAGCAGTAACACCGGTGAAACTGACTCCTGTAACGTTTTGTAGAACTTCGCTGTAAATCCATCCGGTCCAGGTGCTTTACCTAATTTTGAGTCATTTATTGCATTTTTGATCTCTTGTAATGATACTGGATTATTAAATAGTTCTTTAATTTTCTCTGTTGGTTTTGGTAGCTTTAATGTTTGCAGGTATTCTTTAATCTTTCTTCTGTCTTTGTTTTCCTTCTTAAAAAGTTTTGCGTAGTATTTAAAAAATTCTCTTTTTATTCCTTTGTTATCTATTATCTCAATATTATCTCTTATCACTTTAGTGATAAATTTATTTTCACGTTTTTTCTTTAATTGCCATGCTAAGTATTTTCCGGGTTTATTTGCACCTTCAAATGCTTTTTGTTGAAGTTTTTTTAAGTTCCAGTACATCTCCTGGTTCAAAATGGCTTTTGCTTGGTCTTGTAGCATCCAAATTTCCTTTTGCAGTTTCTTTTTCCCTGGTTTCTTCTTCAGTTCTTCTTCCTTTGTTTTAATGGCTTGTAAAATATTTTCATATTGCTCTTTTTTCTTTTTATTATCTTTAGCATTTAACGATATCAATAGTCCTCTCATCACTGCTTTATATGCATCCCATACGGTTTGAATTTTAACTTCTTTCTGCATGTTTACTTGGAAGTATAGGTCTGTTTCTTCAAGTAATTTTTTAATTATTTCTTGATTATCTAATAAGTCCTCGTTTATTCTCCATCTCTTTTGTTTTTTAATCTGCCCAGCTGTCCATAAACACGGATTGTGATCTGAGATTATTCTGGGTAAAATTTCCACTTTTCTTGTCTTGAAGGTTAGGTTAGTAGTCATCCAAATCATGTCAATTCTTGAATGTGAGTCATGTCTATTAGAGTAAAAGGTAAAGTCTTTTCCTTGTGGGTTATTCCTCCAAATATCTTCCAACTTTTCTTGTTTTATCAGTTCAAAAAAGTTTTTTGGAAGCTTCCCTAACGTCTCATCCTTTCTTTTAGAGCGCCTGTCTAGTTTATTATCTACAGTTCCGTTGAAATCTCCTAACATCATAATTTGATCATAGTTTACATTGTCCAATTCCATTTGAAGTTCTTTAAAAAAAATTTCTTTAGCTCCATTCGGAGCATAAATGTTCACAATCAAAGTTTTCACTCCTTGCAGTAAAATTTCAATAGCTAAATATCTTCCATCTTTGTCTTTGAATATTACTTTGGGTTCCAAATCTTTTTTGACATATGTTACAACACCATTTTTTTTGTTGCTTGCTAAAGAATAAAATTCTTCTCCCAATTTTTTCCTTATTAAATATTTATGGTCTTGGTTTTTAAGATGAGCTTCTTGCAAACAAATTATATTACATTTTTGTTTTTCCAACCAATGACCTACCATTCTACGTTTTTGGGGTGAATTTAGTCCATTTACATTCCATGTAAGTATTTTGTAATCCATTTTGATATATTCTTAAATATCTCCAAAATCATCTTTATTCTCTCCCAGGAATGCATACATTTCTTCTGTGCTTTTAATCACTACTCTGGATTTGCCATAATAAAAACTTAGTCCTTGAGGTATTTCCCAACGAAATCTGATTTTTTTCTCCTTCAGTTTATCCGTCAGACGCTTGAATTTTTTCCTTTCTTGCAGTATTGCTCTAGGCAATTCTTTCATTACTATGATTTTCTTTCCATCTATTACAAAGGGGTCAGTAAAGCACTTCCTGTAGATTTGTTCTTTTGTTCTTTTCATTGTAAATTGGACAACCACGTCTCTTGGTATGTTTTTGTCTCTTGCATATGTAGAATTAACTCTATAAACAAGATCCATGTGTTCTTTAACAACTTCTTCCTGTTCTTGTAAAAAATCTGCTATTGCTTCTTGCATTCTTGTAAAAATATCCTCATTCAATTTTTTCTCAATCCCTCGAAATCTCAAGTGGTTTTGCATATCTTTATAATGCATCATCTTTTCCATCCTCTCGTTCTCTCTCATTGTCTTATGGGTGTTTTCTTCCAGTTCTTTTACTTTAGTTTCTATATCTTGTGTTCTTGTGGATAATTTTTGAAATTCTGCTTTTAATTCCATGCAATTTTTATCTGCTTGAGCCGCTATATTATTCATTTTAACATTTACCTCTCCTATAGCGTCTAACATTTTCTTTTCCATTGCTTCCATAACGGCTAGTAGCTCTTTTTCTTTTTTTGCTGCCATTGTAGGAGAGGACCATGTGGCTGCTCTCGATCTTAGTCCGCGGTCCGTTTTGCCTCTTTAAAAAGATCGATTTTATCTTGTCTTCCAAATCAAACACCAATTAGTGCATTCAAACAAGCTAATCTTGCCAAGTCAAATTATGTTGGTTTCAGCCTTCTACGTTATATAATCTTTGAGATATTGCAGTTTAAAAATTTTATAAATCCAAAATGGCGGCCGCGACTTCTCTATGGTTAATGTCAAAGGTTATAGTCTTTTTACCTTGCTTCTGGCTTGCCATAGTTTCCTTTTGTCCCTTCCTTTTCTTTACTTGTCTGCTCTCTGCACGTCACTTCCTGTTATGGTCTTTCTGGTCCGGCAGTATTTAGAGTCCCCTTTCTGGTCCGGCAGTATTTAGAGTCCCCTTTCTGGTCCGGCAGTATTTAGAGTCCCCTTTACCTTCTTCCGGTTCTTCTCCTTTTTCCTTCTTGTCTGCTCTTCTAGCCGTCACTTCCTGATTCAGTCCTCACGTCTTAATCTCGCGATGCTTGGTTCCCTTCTCCCTCTTTGTCTCGCGATGCTTGGCTTCCCCTCCCGACTCCTTTTAACCGCAGGAATGTTAAACAACTTGTTTTTTTGGCTTTTTAAGTTCAAATTCGGTTTTTTAGCACTTCAAAACTGCTCTCATCCAATCAACATCAGTCTATTGCTTCACCCGATCTGTTTTTCATCTTTCAAAACGCGGCAATGGTAAGGCAAAAAACTTTTTTCCGTTACCTTTTGTTGTTACTTCGCTTCAGATGTGGTCCCAACGTTTAAACTTTGTCTTCTTTGTTAAGGAATCAGGGGAATTGGAGGTTTTATGCTGAATTTTTCAGCTCAGCTCGGCTCCTTAGAGATACTCGCAAGAATCCTCTTCGGCTGCAGTGCTCAAGGTGTCGGAAAAGTCTCCTCCGAGACTTTCCCTTCACCGAGGTTGCTCAAACCTGGATTATATTGCTTGCTGGTCCTCACACTACCTGTGTGAGGTTGCGTCGGGTGGATTAACCCACCCAAGCTGTCAGGAAGAGCCGCTGTCCGCCTTGCACATTTGCAAAGCGTGTCAGACCTCCATTCTCCCAACCGGAAACTCTTGGATTTTAATTTCTTAATGGCTTCTAATACTTCTTGTTTAGTAATTTCATTTTCTAGAAAGGTTCTATGTTGATCAGCTAATAGTTTATTCAATTTGTATTTTTTGAAAAAGGATTCTAAATTTGTGGCAGATGTTGGATTGGCTGCATATAAATTTTTATAAAACTCAGCAAAACAATTGGCTATTTGTACCACTGTACTCACCTTCTTACCATTGTCATTTTTCATTGCATAAATTTTCCTCTCGGCTATTTTGCAATTTACTTGCCATTTTAAGGAACAGAGTGCTTTCGAGTTTTTATGCCAAAATTTTTGTTTCATAAATAACAACTTTTTCTGAATTTGGGTAGTCTCCATGTTGTCTAAAGCTCTGCGAGCAGCTAACAATTCTTTATAAATTATTTTATTACAAGTTCTTTTATGCAAAATTTCTAAATTGTGAATTTTGTCTGATAATTCCCTTATCTTGTTTTGTTTTTCATGTTTTAGAAAAGAGGTCATAGCAATCAATTTGCCTCGTAGTACAGATTTGAAGGCATCCCAAAGAATAATATCATCTACTGCACCATTATCATTTATTTGGAAATATTCTGTTATTGCTTCACTTATTTCAGTTTTGTTTATCTCACCCAATAAAGTTGCATTATTCAGTCTCCAAATTCTGTGTTTAGTTTCTACTGATTTTTTGTGTATTTGGCATTCTACAAAGGCATGATCAGACCATCGAAATGGGCCTATGTACGTATCTTGAATCCTATTTAACAAAGCATCCGAAAGGAAAATATAATCAATATGGGTGTATGAATGAAACCTCGGCGAAAAAAAGATTTGGTCTCTCGCTTTTGCATGAATCAATCTCCATGCATCAGTAAAATGGAATTGCTCCAAAAGGTCAAATAATTCAGTATACTTTTTTTGTTTCTGTGATCTAGCGTTTGTCCTGCTGCCAGACCTGTCCAATTGTTTGTTTACTATAAGATTACAGTCTCCTCCTATAATTATCGCACCCTCCTGAAATTCTTTCAACTTAACAAAAACTGACTTTAAAAATTGTCCTTGTTTGTCATTTGGGGCATACAGTGAGACTAATAATGTTACCAACTCGTCATCCAGTAAGCCCTTCACAAACAAAAATCTACCTTTTGTATCTATTAACTGTTTTGTACAAACAAAATGTACTGTTTTAGCCAGCAAAATAGCTGTTCCTCTGGCTTTAGATGAGCCAGGGGATTTGTATTAATGTGGGTACCACTGAGTATTTAAAACTGGCCGGTCTACATGCTTTAAATGCGTTTCCTGCATGAATACAACATCTGGTTTTGTTTTTAAAAGTTCTTTCAATACTCTCCGTCGTTTCATACAATTATTTAAACCTCTTACATTCAGAGTTCTGAAATTATAAACTTCCATTAGTTCTATAAGTTGCTGCCTATTAACTGAAACAAACTAACTAACTAACTAAAACCAACCCCCCTCCCACCCCCCTAATCCTTACCCACCCAAAAACACACTCCCCTTACCTGCTTTATATAACAATTTAATCAAATGTATTTTCCACAGAAAACCAGATGTCCCCCAAAATAGGAGGAAGACAGAACAAGTTCTGTCTCCTGAAACTGTGATGTGAGGGGAGCTACTAGAACAACCCACCCCCCTCCCTCTCCCCTTGCTGTGTTTTTATATAAGTTTTTAACCGGTCATACTTATTCTAAATTTGACTACTACAAATAGAAAGCTAAGTATAATATACCTTGGCCTATTGAATTTACAACATATAGAAAAGCCCAAAAACCTAACCAATAAGATAAATTCTAACATCTTGTTAAGACTATTCAGCCAAGACCTGCATGAATAGGAATCTTGCTAAACTTCATAGGAGACATAGGAAAAAGGTTTTTTCTTTTGGCAGAGCGTTTTTCTTCTTGTTCCATCAGAAGATCATTTTGTAATGCAGATAACAGCTCTTTTCCGCTTTCTTCATCCCAGGCAGAAAGGTGATGGCCCTGGTGATAAACATAAAGCTTTCCAGAAGGCATCCATCTGTACTTAAGGTGCATATCTTGCAGGCGTTTAGTTGTTGTTTTCAGTTTTCTTCTTATCAGTAAGGCTTCACATGGAACATCAGAAAATATTGCCACCTGGTCTCCTTCAAATTGAAAAGTGTCAGGGTTTTTGGCCTCCAATAAAATTCTCCTTCTCACTCGTGCATCAGGGATGGTAATAACTATATCTCTAGGCGTTAATCTCTTTGTAGCTGCTTTTGAGCCAATTCGAATTGCATTTGATATTACTGGTACCAGGCCCTCTTCCAATTGCAAAGCTTTGGCTATGTATGAGGCCATAAAAGATATCAGGTCAGTGTTTTGTTTAGCATCTTCATGGATCCCACGAAATTTTAAGTTTGCCATTTTCATTTCAGCTTCTATGTGAATAAGCCTGTCATTATGCTCTAAAGAGGTTTCAGTCACAGAGTTAATACTTGCCTGATTCCTGGAGCCTTGTTCAAAAGCTGACTCAGCCTGGGCCACGGAGACTTTGATGTCATTCAGCTGGGCAGTTAAAGAGGATATACTTTCAAGGAGGCTAGCTTCCATCGACTTTAAGTATGTTAAAACTGCAGAGTCAGTGGAGTCCGGGTGAGATTTTTCCACTGATTTTGTAGTGGCCGTCATTTTGTTTTCTTTAGAAAGGGGTGTTGGCCGGCTCGGATCTGCATCAAAATGCTCCTTAATGGAGCGCACAGCTGTTGCAGACGCTTTTGTTTTCAAGGAGTCACCTTTGCCCATATTTTAAGAGCTTTCCAGGAGTGATTAGTGTTCCCGGGGGCTTGTGGTAGCGTCGGGGCGATTAGCAGGAGATGGAGCAGCAGGACTACACGACTGCCATCGCTGAGGCCTCGCCATGCCCCCCGTCCAAGTTTTTATCAAGGCTCCTCTTACCATGTACTAGTGAAGATTTTTATGTACCTTGTCTTTATCATACCATGCATAAGCATGCCATTTCATTTGTAGATTGTGTCCTCCTAATTTTAGAAGCCTTGAATTTTCCAATAATACCCAGACCAATGAAGTCACTTTATAATACAAAGCCCAGTTAGGTAATGCAAAGCTTCCTCTATCTTTCCTATCTTGCAATGCTTTCCATTTTACTCTAGGTCTTTTCAATTGCCAGATAAACTTACTAGCAAGCTTATCAAAATCTTTAAAATATTGCTGTTTTTTAAGGATTGGGATACTTTGGGCCAAAAAAAAAAATCGGGGTAGAATATTCATTTTAACAGTTGCAGTTCTCTCCATAAATGAGATTTGCTAATCTTTCCACCTTTCCAGATCTTTTTAAATATTTAATAAAAGTTTCTTATAGTTGTTCTCTTGTATTGAACTACATCTATTTGATAGGACTATTCCTAGATATTTTACTTTTTTCTGAACTTCTATATTTGAGACTTCCTGTAACTGTTGCTTTTGCTCCTTTGTGCAATTTTTAATTAATACATTTGTCTCACTAAAGTTAACTCTTAAGCCTGCCACTTGGCCAAATTCTTGCAGTCTATTTAACAGATGGACAATAGAACCGAATGGTTCTTCTAAAATAAACACTAAATCATCTGCAAAAGCCAATAACTTAAATTCTTTCCCCTTCACTTTAAGAACTTTAATCTGCACCTCTTCTCTAATGATTTTGTTCAATGTTTCAAGCATAAAAATAAAAAGTAGAGGGGAGAGGGGGTGTCAGGTTCCCTGTCATTTCATTTTGCTTTCCCCACTCTTGCATGAGTTCCTCCCGGCGGGAGGATGGTATCCCGTTCCATTCCACGTCAGTGTGCTCACCCCTGCCTCCTCCTTCCCTCCCTGTCTTGCCAGCTTTGCTAATCTGTTTTGCTGTACCATTAACCTTGAGATGTCTCTATACTGGGTTCTTCCAGGTGTCTATGCGTGGGAATGCAAGTAGAGTTCACTAAGGGGCATGGGGGGGGGGGAAGTAGTGATTTAGCTTGCGTGCCTTTTTCCTGGGAATGCAACAGTTGGGGTTTTTTGCGCTTCAGGGTTTTACACCGATTGGTGCCTGTCATTCACTTGCCTTTTGAATACTGTATAAGAGTTCCTAGTCTCATTGATCTGGTATCACTAACAAAGAAAGTGTTCCTGAAAGACCATTAAGAAAATAAAGGACTTTGTTTTCACACTAAGGCCTGGCTTAATGGAACTTATCAGAAGTCTCACAGATTGTTAGTGATCCTTTCTTCATTTGGGAAGGAGTGCTCCCCATACCTGAAGATGTCAGATGATGGGAACCTCATCCCTACCTCTGCCCCTGAGACACTGGCAACTACCGCACCTGTAGAGCCGGTGACTACAAGTTTTGATACTTATGCCCCCCCTTTGTTGTGGGAGGGCGATTGGTGGTTGGTCGCCAACACCAAGGTATTCCTGGTCAAATTTTGGCACGGGCATGGAAGAGTCCTGGGTCCATGACAGACGGGGCTCCCATGTGCAGTTCGCAGACAAGGAGATGGAATCCTGGAGGTTGAGTCTTCAGCCAGAGGAACGACCTCCACCTTGGCATCTGGAGCGAGTTCCTGATGACCTCTGGCAGCAGATGGATCAGAGATTCGAGGAAATGCACGATCGGCTGGCAGGTGAGCTACGAGAGGCATTACTCGAAAAGCAACAGGCTGTGGTGGGAGCCGCCGGAGCGGGACCCGCTGGAGGAGCCGACACAGCTGGAGGGCTCCCTCCCCCCCAACAGCAGGTAGATGGGGGTGCTGGCCCTGCACAACCAGTGCTTGGGGGAGCCCCTCCACCGGTTGGGGTCCCAGCCCAGCCAGCACCTTGACCCGGGGACCAGATGTATTGGCAGCCTCCTAATGACCCTCTGATGGCTACGTTTGATGGTGACCCCGACAAGCTCAGGTTCTTCATCATCGAGATCAAGTGGTTCCTGAATACTTGGGGACACCTTTACCCCACTGAACGTGAGAGGGTTGGCTACATCGGTTCCAAGTTATGGGACACTGCTAGTGACCGGTACGTGAGTTTACACAACCCCCCAGGCCCCGAGCTACAATTCGTTAATGAGTTTATGTGGGCCCTTCGGCAGCACTATGAGGATCCCTTGGGGGAGGAGAAGGCCAGGAATCAGCTGAGGAAACTAGTTCAGGGTCAATCCTCTGTGAGGGAGTATACTGCTCAGTTTCATAGAATAGCTGCGAAGGTGCATGGCTGGTCTCAGGACCTTTTCATTGAAAAATACCAGGAGGGCCTGAACTCGGAGATATACGAGACTGTGTTGCGAAATGATCGGTCTGGAACCCTGGCAGCGTGGATGAGGGCAGTGGCTGATGTGGAGGAATGGTTCACTTTAATCAAGTTGGGGTCACAATCATCCCATTCCGCTGCCAAGGCCACTACCAAGTCCAAGTTCAAAACGGCAATCCAAGAGCTCCGCGATGCCTGCTTCAAACAAGGACTTTGTATGTGATGCAGGGAGAGCGGGCACTACGCATCTTCCTGCCATGGGGGGGGGTGAAGACACCCAAGACTCCGACTCCAACTCCCAGGGAAACACCTCGGCCACCGAAAGGGACTTCAAACTCCGGGCACTACAGCTGGAAGGGGCACCCAGTCCTTTGCTCTACATGATTGTGACTGTTGTGACACCTGGAAGCGGCACTCATGTTCGGGTGCAAGCCCTCATTGACTCGGGGTGTGCCAGGGACCTGATTAGCCCCTTAGTAGTAGAGGGTTTGGGACCTAAAGTAAATTCTTTGGGGGAGCCTTTACGGTTCACCCAGATGGATGGGTCCAAAATGAAGGAGGCATGTGTAGCAGAAACGGAACCATTAATTTTGGGCACAGATGACCATTGGGAGAAAAGGGCCTTTGTCATAATGCCACACGCCCAATTCCCCATGGTGCTGGGAAGTCCCTGGTTGGGGTCTCACGACCCATACATCAAATGGAGCGAGGGGAAAATTTTCTGGGTTGACCCTAAGTGTACACAACATACGTGGGATCCTGCCTGGGGATCGGGGCCCCCCTCTCTTCCCCTTGCCTGCTTAGCCTCGGAAGAATTTGCCAAGATCCCTCTGGAATACCAAGATCTGGCTGAAGTGTTTAGTGAGACAGAGGCAGATGAGCTTCCTCCCCATAGACTCACAGACTGTGCTATCGAACTTTTGCCAGGGGAAAAGCTGCCTAAAGGAAAATTGTACTCCATGAGCCCTGCTGAGAGGGATGAATTGCGGAAGTTTTTAGATAAGAACCTGGAGCGGGGTTTCATTCGCCCTGCCAAATCCCCATTTGCCACCCCTGTGCTCTTCCGGAAGAAGAAAGATGGAGGCTTACAGTTATGCACGGATTACAGAGGGCTAAATGCAGTCTCCGCTTCTAATGCCTACCCATTGCCTCTTATTAAAGACTTGTTGGCAAAGGCAGCAAAGGGGAAGATTTTTTCCAAACTGGATTTACGGGAAGCCTACTTTCGAGTGCGCATTAAGGAGGTGGATGAGTATAAGACTGCTTTCAATACCCCCCTGGGGCAGTTTGAATATTTGGTTATGCCCTTCGGATTGGCTGGGGCTCCTGGCATATTTATGAGCCTCATAAACGAAGTGTTACACAAGCATTTGTTCAAAGGGGTGCTCTGTTATCTGGATGATATCATTCTTTATTCATAAGATCGGGACTCTCATATTAAATTAATGAGAGAGGTGTTGACCACACTTAAGACTCATAAACTGTATGCTAAGCTGTCCAAATGTGAATTCCATTGCAGAGATTGACTTCTTGGGGTATCGCATCTCCCCCAGGGGTCTTGAGATGGACCCGGCTAAAGTGGAAGCAGTGGTGGCATGGGAGACACCCCGTACACGTAAACAGTAACATACTCTACTCAGATTTTGCAATTTCTATAGAACATTTTTAAAGGATTTCGCTAAAGTCACTCTGCCCCTTACTGATCTCTTAAAAATGAAGGGTAAGGGTCCCGAGGCTGGCAAGCCTGGAGAGCGCTTGAACTGGTCAAGTGACTATCAGGCAGCTTTTGAGACTCTAAAGAAACTGTTCACATCGGAGCCTATCTTGGCCCACCCCGATGAAACCCAGGAGTTTATCGTGCATGTTGATGCTTCGGATGTGGCAATGGGAGGGGCAATTCTGCAAAAAGGTGAGGATGGAAAATTGCACCCCTTGGCGTACATCTCGAAAAAATTTAATGAGACTGAAAGACACTGGTCGGTTTGGGATAAGGAGGCTGCAGCCATTCACCTAGCTCTCTCCACTTGGCGACACTGGTTAGAAGGGGCATAAACGCCTTTTGAAATCTGGACTGATCATAAGAATTTAGAGGCGTTGCACACTAGAAGGACCCTTAATGCTAAGCAGCTCTGATGGGCTGATTTCTTCTCCAAGTTCAATTTTAAATTGCGACATTTCCCAGGGACGGCTAATTCGTTAGCAGATGCGTTGTCCAGATTGCCCCAACATGAGTCTAAGAGGGAAGAAATTTTTGATTCCATGTTTTCCCCGGAACAGTTGGGAGGGGCAGTTGTTACTAGGAGCCAAAAGCAGCAGCCCGCTGCAGTCCCCTTGATGGAGTGGATTACAAAATGCGTACTGGAATATTCCCAACAGGATCGGGATGATTTGGGAGGGGAGAAAGAGGTGCAGAAACATTCGGATGGTTGTTGGTATAAGGGCACTAAACTAATAGTGCCGAAATCCCTCAGACTGTCTATCTTACATGCTTGCCATGAGTCAAGGCTCTCCAGCCATTTCGGATACCTCAAAACATTAAATCTGCTCCCGAGACAGTTTTGGTGGCTGCGGATGCGGAGGGATGTCTCAGACTATGTAACCTCCTGCCAAACCTCTTTGATGTGTAAAAAACAAGGGGGGAACCGCCAGGGCTTTTGCAACCCCTCCCCACCCCTTCCAGACCTTGGGAGGTCATTTCAATGGATTTTATTACTAATTTACCACCTAGTAAAGGGAAGACAGTTATTTGGGTGGTGGTGGACTTATTCTCCAAACAAGCACATTTTGTTCCGTTTAAGCAACTGCCCACGGCAAAGGGCTTGGCTAAAGTGTTTTTTGCTCATGTAGTGAAACTCCATTCTTTCCCTAAGCGTATAGTCTCCGATAGGGGAAGTCAATTCGTTGCCACCTTCTGATGGGAGCTACTGCAAGTAAGAAAGTGAAAGTGGACAATCCAGAAAGTGATGGACAATCCGAACATGTCAATCAAATCCTAGAACAGTTTTTGCGTTGTTACTCCAATTACCATCAAGACAATTGGGTGGACCTCCTTCCCTTTGCAGAATATAGCTACAACAATGCAGTGCATTCTTCCACCGGGGTGTCCCCTTTTATGGCAGTGGGGTTTTTTGAGGGCAACCCACTACCTACGATATCCCGTCCAGGTGATGACTCCCCATCTCAGTTTGGATTATGGTGGACTTCACTTCAGGACTCTTGGCCCCTCATCGCTAAGACTCTGGAACGAGCTAAAGCGGATTACAAAAAATATGCTGACAGGGGTAGAGCTCCTGGGTGGGATTTGGAACCCGGGGACTCAGTCTACGTATCTACCAAGAACATTCGGGGTCTGCAACCTAGCCGGAAGTTGGGTTGGAAATATGTGGGCCCATTTAAAGTTGTACGTAAGATTTCCTCTGTCTCTTTTGAACTTGAACTGCCCAAATCACTGAATTCTGTGGTTCCTGTTTTCCATTACAGTCTGCTAAAGAAAAGCCCTGGTCCGAATTCGTGGAGACCGGATCCTCCTGCTCCTCCTCCTCTGATGAAGGAGGGGGAACCCCATTATGAAATCTCCCGCATTTTGGACTCAAAGGTTAAACAAGGGCACCTGTATTATTTGGTTGAATGGGTGGATTTTGGTCCTGAATATAATGAATGGGTTGCTGCAGAGCATGTCCGTGCGCCCAGATTGATCCGTGATTTTCACAAATGTTACCCATCTAAGCCGGATGGGGGGTGATTTGGGGAGGGGCAGGATGTCAAGTTCCCTGTCATTTTATTTTGCTTTTTCCACTTCTGCATGAGTTCCTCCCGGCAGGAGGATGGTGTCCGGTTCCATTCCACGTCAGTGTGCTCACCCCTGCCCCCTCCTTCCCTCCCTGTCTTGTCAGCTTTGCTAATCTGTTTTGCTGTACAATTAACCTTGAGATGTCTCTGTACTGGGTTCTTCCAGGTGTCTATACATGGGAATGCAAGTAGAGTTCACTAAGGGGCATGGGGGGAGGGAAGTAGTGATTTAGCTTGTGTGCCTTTTTCCTGGGAATGCAATGGTTGGGGGTTTTCGTGCTTCAGGGTTTTACACCGATTGGTGCCTGTCATTCACTTGCCTTTTGAATACTGTATAAGAGTTCCTAGTCTCATTGATCTGGTATCACTAACAAAGAAAGTGTTCCTGAAAGACCATTAAGAAAATAAAGGACTTTGTTTTCACACTAAGGCCTGGCTTATTGGAACTTATCAAAAGTCTCACAGGGGGCAGCCTTGCCTAGTCCCTTTCTGTATCTCTAGACTTTGTGTAGATTCACCATTCACCAGGACCCTAGCATTTTGCTTATCATATATCGCTCTAATCATTTTATAAAACTTCTGCACACATTCCCATGCAGATAACTGTTGTAATAGAAATTCTCAGCTGACGTTATCAAATGCGTTCTCTTTATCTATAAAGACTAATGCCATCTGTTTCTCTGTGTGAACCTCATAATATTCCAGAACATTCAATATAACTCTTACTTTTTTTTAATTTGTCGCTTAGGCCAAAATCTTGCTTGATCCTGGTGTATTAATTGGACTAATACTCTCTTTAGTCTAGTAGCCAATACAGTTGCAAAAATTTTATAATCTGCATTTAATAATGAAATTGGTCAATAGTTCTTAATTTCTTTTTCATCTGTATCCTGTTTGTGAAGCAGTGTAATTAGGGCTTCTTTCCATGTATTTGATTTTGATTTTGTATAATCTTTTTGATTTTGTATAATATTCTGCACTACAGATTTTAGTGGTAGTATTATTTGTTCCTCAAAGACCTGGTAAAACTCAATTGGTAGACCATCTGGACCTAATGCTCTCTTCTTTTTTAACTTTTTAATTGCCTCAGATATCTCTAAACTTATTATTCCATTTCTTGAGGAAGTTTCTTATATTTTGTTGGTCTTGTTCTTTTTGTTTATATGGATTCCTATAAAAAGTCTCTATAATGTTCTTCAAGTCTCCAGGATTATGTTTCCCCTCTCCCCGTTCATTTCTTAAACTTGTTATGTAACACTTCTCTCTTTCTTTTCTTAGTCTGTAGGCCCACCATCTCATTGGTTTATTTGCATCTTCAAAAAAGTATTGTTTAATAAATTCTAATTTCTTTGCTAGTTTCTGGGTCAACAATAGGTTCAGTTGATGTTGTATGTTCTTTATCTTGATCCTTTCCACTTCTGAATGGATTGCTCTCTTTGAAGCATCTTCCTCTTTTTTAATTTTTTTCCTACGTCTCTTTTGTTTCATTCTCCAGGCTTCTTGATTAATAAGCCAACCCCATGTGAAGGCCTTAAAGGTATCCCACACTATATCTATAGGAATTTCTGGTTGAATATTTCTTTTTTTAAAATCCTGAAGTTCCATTCTGGCCTTTGCTCTAAAGTCATCACTTGTTAATAATCAAGTATTCATAGACCATCTTTCTTGTCTTGGAGCATCCTGTAATGTCAACATTAGTAGACTGTGATCAGCAAACGTACTTGGCAGGATCTTCACTTCCAATAGATCATTTAACATAGTTGCAGAAGTCCAAGCCATGTCCAATCTTGACCAGTATTTGTATCTCCCTGAGTAGAAGGTAAAATCTTTTGCATTGATGTTTCTTGTCCCACACACATCCACAATATTAAATTCTTCTACTAATTGTAGGAAAGATCTTGGTAGTTCATTCCCTTGTTTCTGGCTGTTTGTCTTTTCCTATCTAATTTTTGATCAAAAACTGCATTATAATCTTCAATTAAACACAGTTCCTCAAATATTTGAGCAGAAATAGCTTCTCTCAATGAGGCAAAAATTTTCTCCTGGTTTTGGTTTGGTGCATACACATTTACTATTAAAGTTTTTTTTGCTTTGCCTTTGAACTTGTATCGTCTTCTGAATTAAATATCAGTTCAGGATGAAGATATTCTTTGACATATGTCACTACTCCCCCTTTTTTATTTTGTTTGTCTGCTGATACAAAATATTTCTCAATCTTTTACACTCTAACAGTTTCTGGTCACCTCTTCTGATATGTGTCTCCTGGACACACACTATCAGATTACAATTTCTTAATTAGCTGAAAAATTCTTTTTTTTGTGGAGCATTTAAGCCATTCACATTTATTGATAGCAGGGATCATTTGGGGCTGGAGCTAGGCAAAGCGGAGCTCCGCCAGCCCAGGAGTGGGCACTAGGGCAGCCACAGGCCAAAGCAGATTCTCTGATCTGATTCGGCCCACTGCTGAATTGCCACCAAAATTTGGCAGTGGCTTAAAAAGTGGCTGGAGGGGAGGGGGTTTGAGGGAGAGGCTCCAAACTTGCAGGGTAGCTGCTGGGGCCTCTCCCTGAAACACCCACCAAGTTTCAAGTTACTTTTTTCCCACCATAGAGAACAATGGAGGGAATGGGGCAATCTGTTTGGGGGCCCGTAGAATTGGACCCCATGGTCCAATCTTCTTGAAACTTGGTGGGTGTTTCAGGGAGAGGCCCCAGCAGCTACCTGCAAATTTGGAGCCTCTCCCTCAAACCCCCTCTTCTCCAGCACCTCATATACCCTATGAGTTTTTGCCATTGACTTCAATGGCCCATAGGGTATAATGGGGCTGAAACTGAAATTAGGCCGGTGATGTCAGGGGGTGTGGCATATGCTAATGAGTTATGCTAATAAGCTCCTGCACCTCTTTTTCTACAAAATGACCCATGATTGATAGTATTTTAATTTTCTTATTCTCCATCTTCCTTATTTTTTGGGTCTACTATTTCAGTTTTCTGCTGTAATCTTTTAAGTATTTGTGATGGTTTAATTTCTCTTCTCTTTTGCCCCCTTTTTTCTCTTTGCCACTTCTTCAGCCATCCCTAGTTCTTGGTGCTCTCCATCCGATTGACTCAGATCATCTTTTTGAAGTCCAAGGCCTTTTCCCATACCTTCCCCAAAAGTCTTCTATCTTAAATGTAGAGTTGATTCTTTGTCTTTTACCATCATATGTAAATAACAATCCTTCTGGTAACAGCCATCTGTAAGCTATACCATTAGTTCATAACAGATTCATTAGAGTTAAATAGTTCTGGCATTTTTCCCTTACCTGCCATGGCACATTTTTTAAGATATTAATTTTGACTTCCTTAATTATCATCTTGGTTTCACTTGCAGCTTTCAAGATTTTATCGTGGGCCATTCTTCTATGAAATTTAATATTTACTTCTATCGGAATTTTCTCACATGATCTGAGTTCCTCCTGTATACTGCCTCTATCTCTTCAGCAATCTCCTCAGCTTTTCCTACCCTCAACTGATCAATGATAGCCTGTACCATCTCCTCTTTTATATTTTCTTCTGTCTTTTCTGGAACATTTTGAAACCTCAGGATAAGAGCTGCTTTTTCCATCTCTAAATTTATCAGTGTCTCTACCATCTTATCATTCCTCAGTTTTATCTCTTGAAGGTCTTGATCTAGATCTTGAATTTTGTCTTACAGCCAATTGTTAGTAATCATTTTTAATATTTCTTGTTTAGTTTGTATAATCTGTTTTTTAATTTCTTCTGTTTCAGAAGTAAGTTGTGCTAGAGCATCCATTTTTGTTCACATAGGTTCTATTGCTTTTTCAACTAAAGTGGGCAAAGTTGTTTCAACTGTTGCCTTTATGGCTTGTGCCTTGTGCCACATTTTTTTGAATTAAGTTTTGTAACTCTTTTACATTCATTTGTGCAACACTCATTGTCAAAGCTTTCATCTGGCCTGTTTGTATCAGGGAGGGGATATAAGTCTTTTTAGTTCCACAGGACATTATTTATTTGTACCTTCCAAATACTATTATATTAGTTTATTACTCAGTAAGCTAATAAACTATTTCCTCTTTTCTTTCTTATTTTATCCTATCTACCTTAACCTACCTTATCCTGTCCTGTCCTATCCTATTCCTATCCTATCCCCAACCTAACCTGACCTATTCTACTTTACCTAATCTTATCTAATCCAATCCTATCCTATCCTCACCTCTATCCTATCTAGCTTACTTATCTGTTAATTTGACAGATATCCTAAATTACCTTCCTCCCTTTACTTCAACCATTTCCATTAATCTTTAATAGACAAAAAGTACAGGACAAAAGACAAAAAGCCACATGAAACCAAGGACAGTTGCTTGCTTCTCGTCTTCTCTATCTTCTTCCCCTATACCAAGGACCAACTGCCTATTCCTTATTGTCCACTTGAAAGCAGATATATACTGGTGTTGTGGTTAAGTGCGTGGACTCTAATCTGGGAGAACTGGGTTTGATTCCCCACTCCTCCACTTGCACCTGCTGGATGACCTCAGGCAAGCCATAGTTCTGGCACAGCTGTTCTTGAAAAAGAGCAGTTTCTGTCAGAGCTCTCTCAGCCCCACCTACCTCACAGGGTGTCTGTTGTGGGGAGGGGAAGGGAAAGGTGTTTGTTAGCCGCTCTGAGACTCCCTTGGGTAGTGAAGGGTGGGGTACAAATCCAGTCTCTTCTTCTTCTCTTCTTGTGTTCATTTCAGTCAATAAGTTACAGTCACAAAAGTTATACAGGAGAAGAGAAAGAACCATGCCCCAGGAGAACTCTGCTCCAGGGGAATAAGTAAAGGTAATTGTGTTCCGATTTTACAATGCTTAGTTTGCCAACATTCCGCTAAACATTTCAAAACAAAAAACAAAAACACACACAAAAAAAAGAACCACCGGGAAGGAGAAGAGAGGGCAGGAGCCACACTTCCAACCATCTTGGAGTATCGGAAGCTCATCTCAGCACCTCTGTAATTCTGTAACTCCAAGCCCATTGAGGAACTGCAAACAAGAAAACCGCCAAGACCTTATTCAAAAGAGTGAACAGATACTGCACTTTAACGTGTAAAATTTAATCATAGGTTAAACCATAGGACAACTTATATTTGAAATATTTTATTTTTTTATTTTTGAGATTTATATCCCGCCCTCCCCACCTTACGGCAGGCTCAGGGTGGCTACCAACAGGTTGAATACAGAATTAAAAGCATAAAACATTATACATACAACTTACAATGCACAGCGGTTACACACCATACTGTTTCCCCAATACAAGATGGCACCACTTTGTCATCTGTGTCTGAGCAGTATCCCAGATGGTAAACACTTCTGGTCAGTGCAGAGTGGTCTAGATTAACAGGTTCCAATGATAGGACCAGGCTAAGAATGTTGGGGTGGCCCCTACTTGAAAGCCTGGCAGAAGAGCTCCATCTTACAGGCTCTGCGGAACTGTAGAAGGTCCCACAGGGCCTTGATGTTATCTGGGAGCTCATTCCACCAGCACAGGGCCACCACCGAAAAAGCCCTGGCCCTTGTAACCGCCAACCGGGCCTCCCTCAGCCCTAGGAGAACCAGGCGATTCTGGGTCCCCAACCGTAGTGCTCACTGGGTACATGTGGGGAGAGACGGTCCCTCAGGTAAATAGGTCCCTGGCCAAATAGGGCTTTATACCTAAGCACCAGCACCTTGAACCTTATCCGGTATGCTATAGGCAACCAGTGCAGCACTTTTGGTGGGCTGGATGTGCTCCTGCATAGGGAAGCCCATCAACAGCCTCACCGACGCATTCTGCACCAGCTGCAGCTTCCGGATTTGGAACAAGGGCAGCCCCACATAGAGAGCATTACGGTAATCCAATCTTGAGGTGACCAAAGCATGGATCACCATAGCCAGGTCGATGTGTTCAAGGAAGGGAACCAACTGCTTGATCAACTGTAGGTGGTAAAAGGCCGACTTTGCAGTGGCTGCTATCTGGGCTTCCATCATTAACGAGGGGTCCAGGAGCACTCCCAAACTTCTAATCTCCGACGCTGGTACTAATAGCGCCCCATCGAAAGTCGGGAGAGGGATCCCTACCCTTGGTCCACTCCAACTCAAACATAGGACCTCCGTCTTCATCGGATTTAATTTCAATCAACTCTGCCTAAGCCACCCAGCCACGGCTTTCAACGCCAGGTCCAGATCACCCAGACAAGCATCTGACTGACTGCCCAACAACAGATAGAGCTGGGTATCATCAGCATATTGATGACTACTCAACCCATGCCTCTGGGCAATCTGGGCAAGGGGGCACATGTAGATGTTAAACAATAAGTACTGCACCCTGTGGCACTCCGCAAACCAGCGAGTGTCTTTGGGAGAGCTGTTCCCCAACCACCACCCTTTGTCCCCGGTCTTGGAGAAACGAGGAAAGCCACTGTAAGGCCAGCCCCTGAATTCCAATGTCGGTGAGATGGTGGACCAGTAGCTGATGGTTGACTATGTCGAATGCCGCCGACATGTCTAACAACATCAGCACACCATACCACCCCAATCCAGATGCCTCTGGAGGTCGTCTGTAAAGGCGACCAGCACCATCCAACACCGTCTCTGTCCCATGGCCTGGTCGGAACCTGGACTGGAAGGGGTCTAAAATGAGGGCATCATCCAAAAAGCCCTGCAGTTGATCCACCACCACCTTCTCAATTAATTTACCCAAAATTAATTTACCCAAATAGGGTAATTTACCCAAATAGGGTAAATTCGATACCGGCCGATAGTTGGCTAATTTGGCCAGATCTGATGTTGACTTTTTCAAAACGGGGTGTACCACAGCCTCCTTTAGGGCTCTAAGGAACACCCCCATTGCAAGGGACGTGTTGATAACTTCCTTTAGCACCCCTCGTACCCCCTCATGGCTTGCTTTAATTAGCCATGATGGGCACGGGTCGAAACTACAGGTGGCTGGGCGGACTGATAGGAGCAATTTGTTGACCTCCTCTAGGCAGAGTGGATCGAAATAATCCAGAATGTGACCAGAAGACATGCTTGGAGCCTCAAGTTCCACTACTGTATCGACTATGGCAGGGAGGTCCTGGTGGAGCAACAAGACTTTATTCATGAAATAGTTCCCAAAAGCCTCACAGCCAATATCCAGTTCCCTATCATTTGGTCTGCACTTTGGCAGTGTCATCAGAGATCGAGTTGTCCTAAATAATTGGGCTGGGCAGGAACTCACAGACGCTATCTCAGCTGCATAGAAAACTTTTTTTGCAGCCTTGACAGCCATCTCATAGGATTTCATAAACATCCTATAGGATGCTCTTGCTGTTTTGTCAGGAGCGCGACGTCACTGTCTCTCTAGTCGTCTGAGCTCCCGCTTCATCACCCTCAGCTCCCATGTATACCATGGGGCGAGCCATGAGTGGGCGTGCAGAGGGCACTGGGGGGCGATCTCATCAATGGTCGCTGATAGACAATGTTGCCAGTCCTCAACTTGCTCATCCAACAAGCTGCCAGGAGGCCTTGGATCCCACAGAGCTGCCTGGAATTGCATGGGATCCATTTGACTTTGCCGGTAAGCTAAAATAGGCTCGCCACCCAAACAGGGTTGGAGCGGCATATTCACCCAGGCCTTCAGAGCTTGGTGGTCTAACCATGGTACGACCATAGCTGTAATCCAGTCCACCATAACCCCCACTGCAAAAATCAAATTGAGCGTGTGACCAGCTCTATGTGTAGGGGCCATAACAAATTGGGAGAGTCCTAGTGCCACCATGGAAGACACCAGATCTATTGCCTGCACGGAGGTTGTGTCCTCGGCATGGACGTTGAAGTCACCCAGGACTAAAAGTCATGGGTGCTCAAGTGCCCAGCCTGATACGGCCTCCAGCAGGGATGGCAGGTTGCTTGCTGGTGCGTTGGGTGGTCGGTACACCAGCCAGACAGCTAAACTCTCCCCAGCATCCCAAACAAAGCCGGCACACTCTATGCCTGCAAGATTCAGTGGTGGCAGCACCCTGAAGGTGTAACTCTCCCGGATGAACAATGCCACTCCTCCCCCCCACCCCCGAGTCTGGGATTGGTGGAGAACTGAGAAGCCGGGAGGAGCCATTTGGGAGAGAGACACAGTCTCCCCTTCTCTTACCCAGGTCTCAGTCACGCACACCAGGTCTACCTCCTGCTCAGACACAAAGTCGTGCAGGGTTCCGGTCTCATTATTAATAGACCTGGCATTGCACAGCACCAATGTCGGAGTGAGGTTCTCCCTCCTAGCCCCACAACCTACCACCTTCGGGATGGGACATAGATTGGAAGGGGACCAAGCTCGTCCACATCTCCATTCCCTTCCCTTCCACTTCCATCTGGTCCCACCGCCATACCTCCCCATCCCCAGGAGCACCAGGATCCCCTGGCCAGTCATCTATCCGTTGGTGGCCTTTGCACATTGGCCTCGGCCACTGTTGGATGTCTGACCGGCTTTGATGGAATGAATGCACTGGTTTCCCACACGTCAGATAGACGCTGCTCAGTACACCCATCCAATTCAGGTAGCCCAATTTAGAGGTAGTCCACTTCGCATAGCTACAAGCTATACCAAACAATATTCAATTTCACTTCCCACCCTAACCCCACAAACTAATTCCTTTACTCTATCTACACTAATCTACTCTAATCAATAAATAAGGGGTGGAAACTTAACTAATATCTAGGACTACTACCACTAACTAAACCACTTAACTACTCTGCACTATCCTAACTAAAAGCTAAAAGGGGAGGGGGAGGAGCCCCCTACTTCTATCCCCCACCTCCTAACTAAGCTGATGTTACTAAAATTACTCCCCACTGCTCTCAGGAGAGAGAAGTCAAAAGTCCTGGGAGCGAGGAGAAAGTCCAAACCTGGTCACAGTTGTAAGGGTCCTGCCAGGGGTCTCCCTTTCATACCAGTTCCACAAGCTACTCCTAAGTATGTCAACCACATACTCCCTATGTTCCTAGACACTGTGCTCCATTCTGATCTTCATCGGGTCCCCTATGGGCCAAAGGTTATAAAGCCCCAGAGGCCAAGGGCCCTTGTCTCCTCCAGCCGCTCTGAGCCTGGCACAAGGTGCCGTTACTGATGGCCTCCACAAAGAAGAAGAAGAAGAAGAGATTGGATTTATACCCCGCCCTCCACTCCCCAAGGGAGTCTCAGAGTGGCTTACAAACTTCTTTTCCCTTCCCCTCCCCACAACAGACACCCTGTGAGGTAGGTGGGGCTGAGAGAGCACTTTCCCAAGCTGTCCTTGAGGGAACAGCTGGTACAGAGCTATGGCTTGCCCAAGGTCATCCAGCCAGGTGCAAGTGGAGGAGTGGGGAATCAAACCCGGTTCTCCCAGATTAGAGTCCGCGCACTTAACCACTACACCAAACTGGCTCTCAAACCGAAAGGCTACGCGTCAGCCAGGAAAAGCCAGCAATGTGCACCAGAGAAATCCGAGCCCAGCCTCAGGGAGCCAACGGGCCCACACATGGAAGGGGGGGAGGCCGGGCTAAGCCAAGCTGAGTCGGGGCAGGCTGAAGCAGAAAAGCCAACAGTCCAGAGGGCTGATGAGCCGAAGAGCCACCAAGCCTGGAAGCTGAAGAGCCCACGAACTGACCAACTGGCCGATAGATCGGGGAACCCAGGAGCCGAGGAGGACACCGAGCTGCCAAACTGGGAGCCGACAAGCGCGCCACGAGTTGATGAGCCGAAGGACCAGCAGGGGTGGAAAAGCCCGAACAGAGCCAAGTGTGTCCAAAGGGCCCCAAAGAGCTGACAGGCCCCGAAGAGCCGGCAAGCCGGGCCCCAAAGAAGCTGACAAGCCGCCAAGCCAGGGGCCCGAAGAGCTGCCGAGCCGGAAGACCAGCAGGGTCAAAAAAGCCAGCCAGGGGGACCAAACGCCAGAACACCAAGCACCAGCCAAAGTCAAAGAAGGGCGGTGGGGAAGAAGCCAGAGAGGTAGAAGGAGCCGGAGGGATGATGTAGAAGGCCGACTGAGCCACCCGCATCTGTCTGAGCCCATTGACGCCCTCTTCTCACCAGATGTCGCCCAGTTCCGTAAGCCCAGTTCCGTAAATCAACCAACGCTATGGTCCCTCTAAGTCCTCCCAGCTGGGCAACTAAGAGCTTAGTCCGATCTAGCTAAGAACTGAAGTTTGTAAAATGCAGAACTAACAATTTAAAATGCAGAATTGGGTATAGAATATCCTCACTTGGCAAAGCTCAATGTCAGGTGGCCTGACAAAGGCTTCATTGTACTTGCTTTCGTTTTCTCGGACCAAATGAATTGTTGCTTGTCTCCCTCTCTGTCTACTCCCCCCTCCCTGCTTTATCACCCTGAGATATATTGCTTGTACGAATCCTGGACAATGTAACCATTTTCAGCGGGAGAATGGCAACCCCGCATTCTTGCACGTCACCAAGAACAAATGGCTTTTCCTCCCATGCATCTCTCCCCCCCTATTCCCGGGCTAGATAATGTCTTATCTTGTTGTGAAAACCTTGAAGGTCTGTTATTGCCACCAGAGCCGGTTGTTATGCATAGGCTTCACACATCTGGGTCACCCAGATCAAGAAGGGAATTTTTATAACTTTCGCACCTCACCTTCCTGTGGGAATCCAAACGGCCTGATCCCTTCTCCTGCGTTTTTCTATTCTAAATCTGATTGGTTTCATGTTGGGGTTCAAACGAAAGGGAGGGTATATTAACTCTGACTGTTTTCTACCTGGTATCTCTAACAAACATTCGAGAACCTGTCAAGCAGTATTAAGACTAATAAAGAACTATGCTTCATCAACAAAGGTCTGATCTTTTGCTGTTAGTACAGAAGCCTCACAGATTGTTAGAGATCTGTGCTTGGGACTTTGTCGTACCTGACCATGTCAGATGACGATACTATTCCCGTAACTGTAGAAGAATCTCCGGTGCCGACCGAGAGCGGACCTACCGGGCCAGCAGAGAGACCGGTGACTACGGGGCAAGGTGCTTACTACATCCCATGCACGGGATTGGGTTCACAGCAGCTGCCGTTCACCCCCCGGTACTCATGGTCCACATTCGGCCGCGGCACTTCCGAGTCGTGGGTCCACAACCAGAAGGGATCACACGTGTGGTTCGGCAGAGACCGTACGAAGCTGGGTCGCCCAAGCCTGATGGAGGACGACCGAGACTGCCTGGGAGGCGACTGGAGGTTTTCACTACCGGACGAGGAGCGCGGCGTTCCTTATGGTCCCGATCCCATAGGTGAGGACATGGGACACGCGCTGGACCAGAGGATGGGAGAGATGAGGGTCCAAATCACAGCGGAGCTGCAGGAAGTGATGCTGGATATGCAGCAGCAACTACGAGATGTCGTTGCGGCGGTGCAGGTACCGGTACAACCACCAGCGGGAGGAGCGGGAGCCTCCGGCACGGGGACCCACGTGTGGGTACGTGCCTTAATTGACTCAGGGTGTGCTAGAGACTTAATAAGCCCCTTAGTGGTGGACGGGTTGGCCCCTAAAGTCACCCCCTTGGGGGAGCCACTCACGTTCACTCAGATGGACGGTTCCGAGATGAAAGAGGCGTGTGTGGCAGAGACTGAACTATTGATTTTGGGGACGAGAGAACATTGGGAAAAAAGGGCTTTTGTCATCACCCCGAACACCCAATTCCCCATGGTGCTGGGAAGCCCGTGGTTGAGCTCCCACGACCCCTATGTGAAATGGAGCGAGGGGAAAATCTCATGGGTAGACGAAAAGTGCAATCATCACAAGTGGGACCCGGAATGGGGTCCCAGGCCCCCGGTTCCCCTCCGGACGGCAGCGCTCACCCTAGCACCCTCACAGATCCCTTGGGAGTATAGAGACTTGGCCGAGGTGTTCAGTGAGACAGAGGTGGACGAATTACCCCCTCACCGCCTGTCCGATTGTGCCATTGAGCTACTACCCGGAGAAAAACTGCCAAAAGGGAAATTATACTCTATGAGTCCCACGGAGCGAGAGGAGCTGCGAAAGTTCCTAGATAAAAACTTGGAGCGTGGTTTCATCCGCCCGGCCAAATCCCCTTTTGCAGCCCCCGTGTTGTTCCGAGAAAAGAAAGACGGGGGACTGAGGTTATGCACAGACTATCGTGGGCTAAAAACTGTTTCTGCTTCAAATGCCTACCCCCTCCCGCTCATCAAAGACTTGCTGTCAGAATCTGCATATTCTAACAAGGGTTTCTGGGAATTCGTGCTATATTTTGTAACCTGCCTTTGCTATGCTTTGCAAACCTGTTCCTGTATTAACTATGTAATCATACCTATTGCTTATTAGCTTGACCACTGTGATTGTATATTCTGTGACCCTGGGTTTATGGCTCTGACCAGGTCTGGTCTATGTAACTGTTCGCCCGGGAGAGTGGTGACTTCAAAGCATGAGAACAATGGGCCTCTCACCCTCCTGCCTCCGCATTCCTTTCCTCCCTGCTGGGAGGACAGGGACCAGTTCTTATCAACGTGCGAAAGCCTTGGGGAAAGCATTTGTTATGTGAAGATGGTTACATCTGAGAGGTCTGGTTTGGGAAGGGAAATTTACTGCTTCACACCTCACCTTCTTTCCTGTGGGAAGCAAACGGCCAGGGAACCTTTTGCCCGCGGTTTCCCCCCCCTGTTGATTGGTTACCTATGGGCAATTCAAATTGTACGGGAGGGTATATTAGACCTGCTTCTATTGTATACATTATCTCTGACAATAATCCGAGGACCTGTAGCAATGTAGAAATTGGAAATAAAGAACTGTGTTTCATCAACAAAGATCTGATTCTTGACTACTTTGAGCAGAAGCCTCACACTTGCTGGAGGAACCCGCTAAAGGGAAAATATTCACTAAATAAGACTTGCGGGACGCTTACTTTCGGGTGCGCATCAGGGAGGGGGATGAATGCAAGACTGCCTTTGATACACCATTGGGCCAGTTCGAATACCTGGTGATGCCATTCGGCTTAAGTGGCGCTCCGGGAGTTTTTATGAGTCTGATAAATGAAGTGTTGCACAAGCATTTATTCAAGGGGGTGCTATGTTATCTAGATGATATCTTGATTTATTCTACTGATAAGGCGTCACATGTGCAGTTAGTGAGGGAAGTGCTAGCCACACTACTAAAGAACCAGCTGTATGCAAAACTGTCTAAATGTGAGTTTAATCAAACTGAGGTGGACTTTCTAGGGTATAGAATTTCCCAAAGAGGGTTGGAAATGGATCCCGCCAAGGTGGAGGCGGTGGTGCAGTGGGAGGCTCCCCGAACCCATAAGCAATTGCAGAGTCTCCTGGGATTTTGCAACTTCTATCGCACCTTCCTCAAAGACTTTGCTACTGTCACCCTACCCCTCACTGAGCTGCTGAAAACAAAGGGAAAGGGGCCAGAAGCGGGGAGACCAGGGGAGAAAATAGAATGGACCGAGGCATGCCAGCTAGCGTTTGACAAATTAAAAAAGCTGTTCACCTCGGAGCCCATTTTAGCCCACCCTGACGAGACTAAGGAATTTGTAATCCATGTAGATGCGTCAGATGTAGCCATGGGGGGGCGATACTCCAAAAAGGGCCCGATAATAGACTGCACCCATTGGCATACATCTCCAAGAAGTTTAATGAAACTGAGAGAAACTGGTCAGTGTGGGACAAGGAAGCAGCTGCCATCCATTTAGCCTTGACCACTTGGAGACACTGGCTAGAAGGGGCACAAATCCCTTTTGAGATCTGGACTGACCACAAAAACTTAGAGGCGTTGCGAACGCAGAGGTCCCTTAATGCCAAGCAGCTCAGGTGGGCAGATTTCTTCTCAAAATTTAACTTCATACTAAAACACTTCCCTGGGAAAGCAAATTCCTTAGCAGATGCTCTATCCAGATTACCCCAGCATGAATCACAGAGGGAGGAAGTGTTTGATTCAATGTTTTCGCAACAGCAATTAGGGGGGTCAGTCACAACTCGAAGTCAGAGCAAAAACACACCTATCCAGTCATGGAGTGAGAAATGTGCTGGGGAATATTTGAACGAGGAAGCCGAGGAGTTGGCAGGGATAGAGGAATGTTCTTTGCACCCAGATAAATGTTGGTACCATGGAACCAAGCTGGTAGTGCCCCAACCGCTCCGCCGGGACATTTTGGTGACTTGCCACTCCTCAAAGTTGGCTGGACATTTCGGATTTCTAAAAACCCTAAACTTGGTGCAAAGTCAATTTTGGTGGCCACACATGCGCAAAGATGTCTCGGACTTTGTGACAGCTTGTCAAGTGTGTTTAATGTGCAAACGGAGGGGGGGGAAAGACTCCCGGACTCTTACACCCTTTACCCACCCCTTCCAGGCCTTGGGAAGCCGTGTCCATGGACTTTATCACCAACCTGCCACCCTCCAAGGGAAAAACGGTTATTTGGGTGGTAGTAGACATGTTTTCCAAACAGGCTCATTTCGTCCCTTTTAAGCAACTCCCAACGGCTAAGGGCCTGGCTAAAACGTTTTTTAACCACGTGATCAAATTACATGCCTTTCCTAAGCGCGTAATTTCCGACAGGGGGAGCCAGTTCGTTGCCAACTTCTGGCGGGAGCTTTTGCAAGTGATGGACATTGAGCCTGCCATGAGTTCAGGTTATCATCCAGAGACCGATGGACAGTCTGAATGAGTTAATCAAATATTGGAACAATTTTTGAGATGCTATACTAATTACCATCAGGAAAATTGGGTGGAATTGTTGCCATTTGCAGAGTACAGATATAATAATGCAGTGCATTCGTCTACTGGGGTGTCACCTTTCATGGCAGTGGGGGGTTTTGAGGGAAAGCCCTTACCCACAGTAACTGATTCACCAGAATCCCCCATCTCTGATTTTAATCAGTGGTGGGCTAAGCTACAGAACTCCTGGCCATTAATTGCTAAAACTTTGGATAAAGCTAAGGCTGACTACAAAAAGTATGCTGATAGGGGATGTGCAGAAGAATGGGACCTTCAGCCCGGGGACTCTGTCTACCTCTCTACAAAAAACATTCATGGACTCCAACCCAGCAGGAAATTGGGCTGGAAATATGTAGGTCCCTATAAAGTGTTAAGAAAAATCTCGGATGTGTCATTCGAACTCGAATTGCCTAAATCACTGAGCTCTGTGCATCCTGTCTTTCATTTCAGCCTGCTGAAGAAGGATCCTGGGCCGAATGCATGGCACCCAACACCTCCGATTCCTCCTTCGCTGATGAAGGAGGGGGATCCTCACTTTGAAATCTCTGAAATTCTTGATTCTAAAATGCATAGGGGCCGCTTGCTGTATCTAGTTAAGTGGGTAGATTTTGGGCCGGAACTAAATGAATGGGTCATTGCTGAGAATGTTCATGCTCCTAAATTAGTTAAAGCTTTTCATAAACGTTTTCCTGATAAGCCGGGGTAGAATGTATTTTGGAGACGGCAGGGTGTCAGGTGGCCTGACAAAGGTTTCATTGTAATTGCTTTCGTTTTCTCGGACCAAATGAATTGTTGCTTGTCTCCCTCTCTGTCTACTCCCCCCTCCCTGCTTTATCACCCTGAGATATATTGCTTGTACGAATCCTGGCCAATGTAACCATTTTCGGCGGGAGAATGGCGACCCCGCATTCTTGCACGTCACCAAGAACAAATGGCTTTTCCTCCCATGCATCTCCCCCCCCCCCCATTCCCGGGCTAGAGAATGTCTTATCTTGTTGTGAAAACCTTGAAGGTCTGTTATTGCCACCAGAGCTGGTTGTTATGCATAGGCTTCACACATCTGGGTCACCCAGATCAAGAAGGGAATTTTTATAACTTTCGCACCTCACCTTCCCGTGGGAATCCAAACGGCCCGATCCCTTCTCCTGCGTTTTTCTATTCTAAATCTGATTGGTTTCATGTTGGGGTTCAAACGAAAGGGAGGGTATATTAACTCTGACTGTTTTCTACCTGGTATCTCTAACAAACATTCGAGAACCTGTCAAGCAGTATTAAGACTAATAAAGAACTATGCTTCATCAACAAAGGTCTGATCTTTTGCTGTTAGTGCAGAAGCCTCACACTCAATTCCTGAGCTCCACGCCAGTCGCCATCTTGGTTGCCATCTTTTTGTTTTCCCAATCAAATTTGTCTAGATTCATTTTCTCAAGTACTGGATACCATTTGTCAAGGGGATTCAATAGGTGACTTTCAATGTCCTCCGAGTTTCCCCAGAGGGAGATTTTTTCTTGCAAGAAAAAATCCCATACTTTATGCAACCACTGTTGCATTGAAGGAAGAGTGTTTGCCTTCCATTTGCTCGCTATGCTTTCATGACCTGACTGGAGAGTGATCACTAGATGAATTGTTTCCTCTGTTTGGGGCATAATATTTGAAGGGACGCTAACACTTATAGAAGCCTGATGTAAAGTTTCCATCTCTTGTTTTGGTAGAAGTAGTGGCATGGAAGAAGACCTATAGATTCGAAACGGGAGCTATTCTGGAGAATCTCATCCCAACCATCAACTCATCTTATGAATACCCATGCAAAAACAACTGGACTGCAACCCTGTGGCTACATATTTATTTTGTTCTGTTGAAACAACACTGCAGAGTTTGATATAAGTTTCCTTTATTATATATAAAGAGTATTGGCAGCATATCAATCTCTGCACAAGGTATGATAGATGTCTTTTAACCAACTGAAAAGGGTATTCGGTTCTAATTTGTGTTATCAAGGTACTGGTCATACTAATTGGATAAACAGTGGACTTTGCATAGTTAACTTATAGTCCTGCCACTTCTCCAAATACCTTTAGAGTACTTTGAACCTCGAATAGTGACAATTGAGGATCTGATACATAGATGGTTAGATCGTCAGCAAAGAGGCTGACTTTAAACTCTTTACCCCCAATCTTGACGCTATGAATCCTGAGGCTGTTCCAAATGGCTGCTGCTAGTGGTTCCATGGCCATGGCAAACAACAAAGGCGATAGCGGGCATCCTTGTCTGGTGCCCTGATACAAATTGATGTTTTTGGATGTTTCACCATTGATTGTTTGGCTCTTGGCTTGGCATAGATAGCTGATATCACTCTGCAGAAAGCTTTTCCAAATTACATTCGCTGCAGTAACAGGTCATAATACTTGACCTCAACCGTGTCAAATGCTTTTTCAACATCAAGCATTAACAGCATTGTATTGTGCAACAGATACGTTCTACCATGATGAATAATATTCAGAGTCACATTTAGAAAATGTGGGAGTTCTGGAATAATAAACTTCAGACCCAAAAGATTCTTTTGACCTTTGGAAGCCCCAAAATCCCCAGAATTATGTGGTCTAGAAAAGCATTCCTAAGATCTAAAGGTATATCTCTGACCCAATTTCTTTTCAAGATAGTACCTATACGGATCAATGAATATATAAAACTGACCAGTACTTGCCCAACAACATTATTTTCATTGCATAGTCAAAAATCTTACCAAAAATTGTGTGAAGGTTTAACATTGAACATATACGTTTGTTAATATTTTAGATCAACTTGTAGCCTAAAATGTGTGCAAAAGAGAACAAAAAAATTAACAACGAATTTCACTAAGTTCCAGTTGCCACTCTGAAATTTAAAAATGTTTATTCATTATAAAAAATACTGTTTGAAGTATGTGTAGGGATGCCAGTTCCCAGGTGGGGGTGGGGATCCCCTAATTTTTGGGGATCCCCCCAGATGCTGGCCAGCCCCACCCTAACAGTCGTCCGCATCCAGCTTGAAAAAAGTGGGGGCTGCGCATGCCTACCCCACAAAGCTGTAAATTCATGGCTTGCAGGGCAGGCAGGCACAGCGCGCAGTCTTTTCAAGTGGAGACCACACGTGCCTGCCCTACAAGCTGCAAATTCGCGGCTTGCAGGACAGACAAGTGCAGCACCCGCTTTCCCCCCAACCATTTAAAGGGAAGGGGAAAACCCTTTAAATGGAAGGACATCATCACACTGGGGATAAGCCTGCTCCCTCCTGGACCGATCTCCAAATCCCCCCACCGGGGAGAACTGACAACCCTAAGTATGTGTTCTTATTGCCATATTGCCAAAATGTATTTCTTAAAGTATTAATACCATGCCAGATGTAGCAGCAACTGTGAAGTCCAAACAAAAGCAAGTTACAGGGCAGCAGAAAATTGAATGGTTTAAGCTGCAACCCTAAGAAGATTTTCCTTGGAGTAAACCCCATTGAATATAACCAGAGTTACTTCTGAGTAGATCGGCCAGGATTGCTCCCTTAGTGTTGTAATAATATGGGACAACTTAATGATTTAGGAGCATAAAAGTTTTTTATCTACCTACATACTGTTGCAATAAAATGTATCTGCAGAAAAGCAAAACAGAAGAAATTCTGCTCCATTTGCTCCACAAGAAGTCTGCTTTGTGACCATGTACATATTTCTTTGTGGTTGAAATAAAGTTTTACTTTTTAAATAGTTCCTTTCTCCTACCATATACTATTACCCTTTTCTCTGTAATAGCAAAGAAATTCTAAGTACTGACCGAGCGGAAGGTGTTGGTTCTGTGATCTGCCGATGCATCCGAACATTGTGCACACAGTTCTCCTTGGTCCCTGTCTTTGCATCCAATGGAATGTCTGGGGAGGTGTGGCTAATCTTCATAGAAGAGTCCAGGTATGAAGTAGGATGTCCCAGGTAATCCTCACTGTACTCATGGTCATTGGTGTCTGTATAGTTCAGTGATTCCTGTTTGTCTTTGATTCCAGGCAGGCCGCGTTCTCGCCAAGGAACCCAGCAAAGCTTCCAGGACACAAACAGAGATACCCCAAACAAAGCAAGTCCACAGGCAGTGACAACTAATGACAGTAAACTCACGGAGATATCTGAAAAGAATAAAGACAAAAGCCATGTTAGCATTCTATTCTATTTTACTATCATTACAATGCAGCTCACTACAGATCTTCATACAACTAAGCTTTGCAGGACAAACTTCCTTTCTCCAAACTTCTTTTATGCATATTTCTTTCCAATGACCCAGCCAAAGAAACATATGTTTAGTGAAAATACAATATATAATTAATGAAAATACAATATATGTTTAGTTTTCAGAGGAAGGTGTGAAAATACAATGTTAAACTAAGTTATCTTTATGGAATATAACATCAGCCTTCAGATGCTTACCCAATACTATTTCAACTTCCACCAACACTGAAATGATTTTATCTCTCCCCTGGTAATAATTTTAATGGGCCATGGAGGTGTTAGATCTAATTCCACAACAGCATTCTAGATTTATTTAAATGAAGGCTTCTTAGTGATCTCAGTTTTCTATTGTTTAATTCATATATTTTCCAAATACACATGTCTACTAATTGTTTAACTGTTTAATTGCACATTACTTTAATACAATCTAAAAGCATAATCTAAAATCTTTGTACATAGAGTCCTCATGCATTTTGCATTGTAGTAGTCCTCCCCCCCCCACAACTGAACCATCAGAATGCTATTTTCAGGCTTTTTAAAAATCAGAAATTCCTACTGCACTATTGTCATTACTAGTTCTTCTGAATTCCTAGCTTATATATATATATTAAAAATAGGCAAATCTCCCTTTTAGTCCCAGAGGTAATGGGAAAATCCCAATCACCTTTCCCCAAAATAGAAATTCAGAACCTATGGTATAATTTCAGATAAAAATCACCCTGTGTGAGAGTCCACAGAGTCAATCAACAAGTGTCCTTGAACAGGAAAGCTTTATTGAGAAAGGTCTGTAATGGTCATCTGCACTTCTTGTGTTAGCAATGGCGGGCAACTGTGGGTCCAGGATAATCATACAGAAATCAAAAGAGGCCCAGTGTTATAACAGCACCAATCAGTAAGAGGGGGGGGGGGAAGGTGCTTAAAATACTGGCTATGGAGCCTGACAGCAAAAGATACAACAGCCAGTACTAAGATCCCCCCAAGGTCAAAGTAGCAAACATAGCGATAAGCCCAGCAGGAACTCATTAGCATAATAGGCCACACCCACAGGCCTATTAATAACAGGCGAGCCAAGGTAAGGTGGTCTAAACTGCCTTCCCTCCAAATGGGGGCTTGCCCGGGCTTTCTGCAGCTGTGGGGCACATGCGCAAGCCAAGGGAAGACAGTTTAAACCACCTTCCCTCCAAGGGCCAGCTTGCTCATACTCCCCGCAGCTGCAGGGCACACGGGCAAGCCAAGAGAAGGCAGTTTAAATGGCCTTCCCTCCAAGTGGGGGCTTGCCCATACTCCCTGCAGCTGCAGGGCACATGAGCAAGCCAAGGAAAGGCAGTTTAAATGGCCTTCCCTCCACGCTGGGGCTTGCCCATACTCCCTGCAGCTGCAGGGCACACGGGCAAGCCAAGGGAAGGCAGTTTAAACCGCCTTCCCTCCAAGGACTGACTTGCCTGCACTCCCCGCAGCTGTGGGGTGCACGAGCAAGCCAAGAGAAGGAGGTTTAAACCACCTTCCCTCCTCCAAGTGGGGGCTTGCCCGCGATCTTTGCAGCCATGGAGTGAACGGGCAAGCCAAGGGAAAGTGGTTTAAACCACCTTCCCTCTAAGGGCTGGCTTGCCTGCGTTCCCCACAGCTGCAGGTTGCACAGGCAAGCCAAGCAAAGGCGTGGCCAACCTGTAAGCCAGCTGGAACACTATTCTGGTGTGTTCCTGCCCAAAAATAGCCCTGACAATGATCTAGAGTATCTAGAGAACCCTTATTGAGCCAAGAAGCCAGGCCTTCTGGAACAAAAGTCCTTTTTATTTCTTAATGGTTCATAGTAGTCAGCACTTCTTGTGTTAGTGATACAAAGCATAGAGCTGTGGGTAAGTTATACATAATTCAAAAACAAAGAGGGAGGTGGGATACCAATCAGGTTAATTAAAAATGGTGCAACATACCTATCCGTTAAGCTTCCCAGGGAAAGCGTGCCAAATGTGTGACTGCTCATCACGCATTCCTTCCCACACTCTATCGAAACCTCCCCAGCAATTCCCAGGCTGCTACCAGAAAAGCACCTAGCAGCCAAGTAGCCATTGGAATCAGAAGTCGAGGGCAAATGCATCATCAAAACAGATAACAGTCCCACCAGCTATAATGAGGTCTGCAGAGAAACGAGTGATTTAGAGTGGGTGAGGGAAACCACCTCCCGCCCGGGAAATGTCAGATTCTGACAGTATCTCTCCTCTGTATAATGAATGGACAGTGAGTAGTTGGAGGTAAGGTAAAGAGAACAAAAAATGATGCCACCTTCAGTACTGTATTCCACATAGCACTCTTTTTGGTGGAAAGTGCTGACAAGTCACAGCTAACTTATGGTGACCATGTAGGGTTTTCAAGGCAAGAGCTGTTCCGAGGTGGTTTGCCAGTGCCTGCCTCCACATCATGACTCTGGCATTCCTTGGAGGTCTCCCATCCAAATACTAGCCTGGGCTGACTCTGCTTAGCTTCCGAGATTTGGCCTGGACTATCCAGGTCAGGGTATAGCAGTTTTTACTGAAACGGAAATGCTAGCTTCTGTGGAGGGAGAAAATCACATCTTATAATTTACAAAATATTCTTGTTTGAGTGCTGGCAGCCTGTGTCAACTGTGATTTCCCAGCTACAGAATCCCTACCTTGTAAGGGATTAAATGGCATTGAGAAGGTGAGGGCAACTCCCTAAAAGCTAATGTGTCTTTTAGAGGCGCTCAGTGCAAAACCACATGTTCAGAACTACTCTTAGATTGTGCTGCATCTCGGGTTTCAGTGCTCCCCCACATAAAAAGTCCTCTGCCCACAGAAAACCGACAGAGCAAGACGAAGGGTTCTTTTCCTGAGTGGAGCAAAGCCACTCATTGATATAGACAGAGCATATTGTGGAAGTGAAATCTTTAGAACAAATTGATTAGCAAAACGAAGACAGTTTATATTTTAACCATCCTCCTTTTTGTTCTTGACATTTCTGAATTCTTTACTGTCCGTGTGTTTTCTCGGTTTGTGTGTGTGTGTGTTTGCAACTTGCTATGGCTAAACATCATGGCTATCAAGGCAATGTTTTGCAGGTAATCTTTTTGAATACTGGACACCTGACTTGTACCAAGCAAGCCCAATTCCTCTCACTATTCAGTTAACAAAGTCCCTCAGGGTGCTGTAAATTGCTTAGATTACAGAAGCTCCCAATAGTACTAACAATTCCAACTACTCCACGCTCCAATTTTAATCAACTTATTTGTGCATTTTATTCTATATTATTTCTGGTTTTTATTTCATATTGATCTTCCATCTCTCAGATCTCAGCGTAGTTCAGTTCTTCTGAACCTATTTATCCAGATATAAATTTATTTGTGCATTCTGTTCTTTCTTGAATGAAGTTAGCATAGGGTTGCCAGGTCAGTCTTTGTCCCTGGGGGAGAGGACTTTGGGGGGCATTCCTGGAGGGGGCAGGGTATCTTGAAGGAGATGACATCACATTGGGGATGTCCTTGCCCCAAGCCCCGCCTCCAAGAACCATCACCTGCAACCACCGCTCTCCCTTTTGTCCTGTGAGATTTAAAGGGCCTGCTGATCAGATGGAGGGCCCTTTAAATCTTGCAAGAAGGGAGGGAGGGGGAGGCTGCCAGTCATGCATCTGAACTCCAAGCGGCAATGCTCCTTGGAGATCAGGTGAGCAGGGCCAGTCCCAACCGAGCAGAAGGACTTAAAGGGACCCTTTAATAAATGCTTCTGGCCAGCAGGGCCCCCGCGCCTGAATTCCAAGCAGCGAATTGCTGCTTGAAGTTCAGGCGTGCAGCAGCAGCTGCCCCTCTCCCTCCCCTCTGCAAGATTTAAAGGGCCACAGATCAGCTGGAGGGCCCTTTAAATCTCTCAGGAGAGAAGGGAGAGGGGTGGTCGGGCTTGGGTGTGGGGCTTGGGTGCCAGGCAACCCCACTGGCCAGCTGGCCCCCAGTGGGTTGAAGCCTCGAATATCAGGGAACCCCCTGCCCAGACCGGGGGTCTGGACTAGCCTAAGTTAGCAACTTATAGCTCCTAGTGATGAATCCTTACTGCTCAAAAAACAAACTGCTCTTTTAAAAGTTCTCCTTTGTCGGTCCTCAGAGTATGCACTTTCTATCTTTCTAACAAGCTCAATTTTTCTTAAGAACCACCAGCACTTCAATAGCGGTAAAGGCCCCACTTCTCCCAACTGGGACTCCTAACAGCCAAATGGAAGGAAGTTACCTTATACTGTTCACCCTGCCCTGGGGAATATTTTTTAAAAATTATTTCCCTGCCCTGGGGATAAAATCCCACATGGTCCATTTCTCCTCTGTGCCCTTAAAAAGTGGTGCAGGAATAAAAACTAGCACCAAGGAGCATGCTGATGATCACCAGGCATGAGAGTCTTGGCGAATGCCTGTTAGGGACCTGTGAATCACACTGTCAAGCGTGCTGTCAAGTTGCAGCCGACTCACGGTGACCCTGTAGTGTTTTTAAGGCAAGAGGTAGTTTGCCATTGCCTTCCTCTGCATCACAACCCTGGAATTCATTGGTGGTCTCCCATCCAAATACTAACCAGGGCCGTCAAAGAATGGACAAGACCAAGCTAGCCTGGGCATAAATATGACTATATAAATAAAGTTAACTCATATATCGTGTTGTTTTTATGAACTAATTTTTAACGTATGCCTTTGTTAAGGTTGCCAGTTGCCTGGAGAAAAGAAAAATGCCTTTTCCCTTTACTAGAGATTTAATGGGATATTATTTACCAGGGGATGTTATTTACCCCCATGCCAGGAAAAGCTTCAGCTGCCTCTATTAAAGGACATACCTTGGAATCTCTATTTTATTTGCTTAGAGGTAATGATTACTTCAGCAGTAGCAAAATTTGTTTCAATCCTTGTTGCACAGTGCATCTGGAACACCCCGTCAGCCCCTTCGGCCCCTTTCAGCACCTCTAGCCCCTAGGACTTTTCCAGCTACTCCAACACTTCAGCACTCCAGCTCTCCTCAGCTCTCACCAGCATTCACTCTGCTGCAACTCCTTATAGCAACCACACTTACACAGTCCAGTGGTAAACTATATACAGGATTTATTATTTACACCAACAAAATGCTTCACCAGTACCGTGATACAAGAGAAAGAGCACATATCGATACGGTACAATTCCATATATTCATATTTCAACCAATCAGCTTCATGCTGAGTCATGATGACTGACCTTACTTCAGTGCCAGTCATAACCGGTCTGGACTTGTTCTACACAGCTACCAATCTGACAGATAGCTGCCAGCTAGATCCTGCTGATCTGAGTGCTGAAGATTAACTACCAACAATCCTTTTATACCTTGAGTTCAAAAAATGAAGAACATGAAATGTTTCTGCTGCTCAAGATTTATAAATCAAGGAACTTCTAAGGGAATAAAAGGAAAGGGACAGGACATTTTTTGCCATACCCGCTTGCAGCCCTAGCCTTGGGAGTATTCATCGATAATGTTGTATACTTTGTGAACAGTATTGGATTAAAAATTAAGACCCGCTAATATAGATATTTAAAGAGATTAACAGTGCAATTCTAAAAAGTATTACATCCTTTTCTGCCCATTAATTTCAATGGATTTAGAAGGGTGTAACTTTTTTAAGGATTGCACTGTTAATTCTGAAAAATGAGAGGGAAAAGCATCCTCTGCTAATAGCAACTATATTTTCCATCTTGTAAAATCAGGTTCCACTGTCCTGTGGCCTTAGTCCCTGCCTTCAGGAAATTAGGCTAGAGAGGAGGAACAGTTGCCCAGAGCATTTCCCTGTAGTTAAGGTAGCTTAATGGTAAATGCAGTTCTTCCATGTGGGAATGCTTGTTGACAGGTGATCTGTGCTTGCTTCGGCAGCACATATACTAAAATTGGAATTGGACAGGTGATCTAGTGGCAGGTAAATTGTCCTTGTGCTTCCCAAAAAATGTCCACTGGGCAGATGAAGAGTTGTCATCATTTTGTTTTTTGCTGTCAAGTCACAGCCAACTTATGGTGACCCTGTAAAATTTTCAAGGTAACAGATATTCAGAGGTAACTTGCCATTGCCTGACTCTGAACAGTGATCTTGATGTTCCTTAGTGGTCTCCCATCCAAATACTAACCAGAGCCGACTGTGAGAGTCCTACAGAGTCAGTCAGCTACAAGAGTCCTTAAAGAAAGGAAGTCTTTATTGAGAAAGGTCTATTGTGGTCATCTATACGTCCTGTGTTAGTAATGGCTGGCACCAGGGGCGCAGAGTTTTAAAATCCCCGGGGGGAGGGTGGGGGCTCTTGCATGCATGCGCACTTCGTGTGCATGCACGCTGGAACCATGTCGCCGCCACTGCCCCCCCGGCCACTCCTGCCTCCCTCCATCCATCCGGGGGCCAGCTGGTGTCAGAATCTGTCAATTCAGTCAATGTAATCTTGCATGCATACTATGTAACCTTATAACCATTGTGTATTGGACCTGTATTAATCCTGTTTTGGTCGGGAGGGTGACAACCCTTAAGGGTGAGAACAAGGAGGCCTCTCATCCCTGCCTCCGCATTCCAGCTGCCCCGGCAGTAACTTCAAGGGGAGGACGGCTCCCATCTCTTATCTATGCTAAAGAACCTTGGAGCCATGAATTGTTATGTGAACTGAGGGGTCTGGTTTGAGAAGGGAAATTTACTGCTTAACACCTCACTTTTTTCCTGTGTGAACCAAACGGTCAAGACACCTTTTAGCCCGCCAATTTTCCCTTCAGGGGATTGGCTACCTATGGGTAATTCAAACTCCTTGGAATGGTATAATAGACCCGCTTGTATTATTTGTCTCATCTCTGACAATAACCCGAGATGCTGTACTAATGTAGGAATAGGTAATAAAGAACTGTGGTTAACCAACCGAGATCTGATCCTTGACTACTTTGAGCAGGACTCTCACAGATTGTCAGAGAACTCTGATTGGGACTCAACCGTTCCTGACCATGTCAGAAGACGACCTTGTCCCCCTCAAACCTACTACTCCAGAGGAGATTCCCGTTACCCCGGCGGATCCGGGGAACGGGGGTGGTGGCGGCGGAGGAGGTCCCGAGGTGCCGGTGACCACGAGCCAGGGGGCTTACTACATTCCGCGCCGCCCGATTACCCATCAGAACGTGACCCCCCAGTACGCATGGAGCCACTTCGGGGGCCGACCCGTGAGTTCGTGGGTGCACGACAGGAAAGGGGTGAGAGTTTCGCTCACCGGAGACCAGCCCGATCGAGGGAGACCGAGCTACCTCGGAGACGACCGCGAGCCGATCTACCGTGGAGGGCCGCGTCGCCTGCCTCCCGAAGAGGAGGGACTGGATCTGTATGGGCCCGATCCGTATCGCGAGGAGCAGACGGTCCCGCTGGATCAGATGATGGGAGACCTACGGCTTCAACTCACCGCCGAGCTCCGCGAGTTGGCCCTCGATCTCCAGCACCAATTTCGTGACGCCATGGTGGCGATGCAAGGCGCCCTCCTCGGTCAAGGAGTCGGAGCCCCACCACAGCCGCAGGCACCCGGAGGGGTTCCGGCTCAGCCGCAGGCGCCCGCTCTACCGGCGCAACCAGCCCCGCCGGTCGTCCCAGCTCCAGTTCCGGGGCCCGTTCCCGCGCCGGCCCCAGTCCCGGCCGCGCCGGCCGCTCGCCCACCCCCTTCCGACCCTTTGACGACCACTTTCGATGGGGACCCCGAGAAGCTGCGTTTCTTCACGCTGGAGATCGGGAGATTCCTGGACAGTTGGGGTCACCTCTACCCTACCGAGAAAGATCGAATTGGCTACATCGGGTCCAAGCTGAAAGACACCGCCAGCGATTGGTATGTGAGCCTGCACGACAACCCTGGCCCTGAGTTGCGCTCCCTGAACAATTTTATGTGGGCCCTCCGGCATCAGTTCGAGGACCCCCTGGGTGAGGAAAAAGCCAGAAATCAACTGAGGAAGCTATTTCAGGGGAGGTCGTCAGTGAGGGAATACACTGACAAGTTCCGGCGCATCGCTGCCAAGATCCATGGGTGGCCGGAGGAACTCTTCATGGAGAAGTATTGGGAGGGCCTGAACCCGGAAATCTACGAGACAGTGCTGTTAGGGGGTCGCCCGGGCACACTGAACACCTGGATGAGAGCTGCCACCGACATGGAGGAACGCTTCGCCCTGATTAAGATGGGAGCGTCCGCGACGGCAGCCAGCAAAGCAGGTCCCCGAGCGAAGCCCCGATCCAATGTGCAAGATGTCCGTGATGCGAGGTTTCGACAGGGGTTGTGTATGAAGTGTGGGGAGAGTGGCCACTTCGCCTCCGCTTGTCCCAGAGGAGGGGGGAAGGGCCCGAAGACCTCAACTCCCGGAGCGGGGAGCACCCCTACCCGGGGGAAAACTCCAATGAAGCCCCGGGCTTTACAGCTGGAAGGGGTGGCGAGCGACCAGGGAGAGCTGGAGCTGATGGAAGCGCAGATGTCGGGAAACTCCAACGGCCTGCAGTGAGCGGCGCAGAGCTGCAGGTCCCCCGCCAAGAAGCGCCATCTCCGGTGAGCATCCCTGGCCCCCTGTTATATATGGTAGTGACGGTGGTGACCCCTGGATCAGGTACCCACATGAGGGTTCGCGCTCTAATTGACTCTGGGTGCGCGCGAGACCTAATCAGCCCCCTGGTAGTGGAGGGGTTGGGACCCAAAGTCACCCCGTTAGCAGAACCCCTGAAGTTTACCCAGATGGATGGGTCGGAAATGAAGGAGGAGTGCATAGCAGAGACTGAGAGCTTGATTTTGGGAACGGGGGAGCATTGGGAGAAGCGAGCTTTTGTCATCACCCCGAACGCCCAGTTCCCTATGGTGTTGGGCAGCCCTTGGCTCGGGGCGCACGACCCTTACATAAAATGGAGCGAGGGGAAGATTTCGTGGGTAGACGAACGCTGCCAGAGCCACCGGTGGGACCCCGGATGGGGCCCTGGACCTCCGAGCCCGCCTCCCCCCGCGCCCGCACTCGCCCTCGCCCCTGCCATGGTGCCTAAAGAGTATAGAGACTTGCTAGAAGTGTTCAGTGAGACCGAGGCGGACGAGTTGCCCCCCCATCGACTGTCGGACTGTGCCATAGAGCTCCTCCCAGGAGAGAAACTCCCGAAGGGTAAATTATATTCCATGAGCCCGGCGGAACGGGAAGAACTGCGGAAGTTCTTGGACAAAAACCTGGCAAGGGGGTTTATCCGCCCAGCCAAGTCCCCCTTTGCGGCGCCCGTGCTGTTCCGAAAGAAAAAGGATGGAGGCTTACGACTGTGCACTGACTACCGGGGGCTAAATGCAGTCTCCACCTCTAATGCCTACCCCCTCCCGTTAATAAAGGACCTCTTGGCGGAGGCGGCCAAGGGGAAGATTTTTACCAAGTTGGATCTACGAGATGCCTACTTCAGGGTGCGCATAAGGGAAGGGGATGAATCTAAGACTGCCTTTAACACCCCCTTGGGGCAATTTGAATACCTAGTGATGCCGTTCGGCTTAAGTGGCGCTCCCGGGGTCTTTATGAGTTTAATCAATGAAGTGTTGCACAAGCACCTTTTTAAAGGCGTGTTATGTTACATAGATGATATCTTGATCTATTCTACTGATAAGAATGAGCATGTGACTTTGGTCAGGGACGTTCTTTCAACTTTACTAAAAAACCAGCTTTTTGTGAAACTGTCTAAGTGCGAGTTTCACCGTGAGTCCGTGGACTTCCTGGGCTACCGCATTTCTCAGAAGGGGTTGGAAATGGACCCGGGGAAAGTGGAGGCGGTGGTGCAATGGGAGGCTCCGCGAACGAGAAAGCAGTTGCAGAGCCTCTTAGGATTTTGTAACTTTTACCGGACCTTCATCAAGGACTTTGCTAAAGTCACCCTTCCCTTAACGGACTTGTTGAAAACCAAGGGGAGGGGGCCCGAGGCAGGAAAGCCAGGAGAGAAACTGGCGTGGAATGGGGAGTGTCAGAAGGCGTTTGAGGCTTTAAAAACTCTTTTTACCTCTGAGCCCATTCTGGCCCACCCGGATGAGACAAAAGACTTTATAATCCATGTCGATGCCTCGGATGTAGCCATGGGGGGGGCCATTTTACAAAGTGACTCGGAGGGGAAACTGCACCCCTTGGCTTACATTTCAAAAAAGTTTAACGAAACAGAAAGGAATTGGTCGGTGTGGGACAAGGAAGCCGCGGCCATTAGGTTAGCGCTCACTACGTGGCGCCATTGGTTGGAAGGAGCGCAAACTCCGTTCGAAATATGGACTGATCATAAGAACCTAGAGGCTTTGCGCACGCAGCGGTCCCTCAACGCCAAGCAGCTGCGCTGGGCGGACTTCTTTTCCAAATTTAACTTTGTGTTAAAACATTTTCCTGGGAAGGTTAACTCCCTGGCAGACGCATTGTCCAGATTGCCCCAACATGAGAGTGTGAAAGAAGAGGTATTCGATTCCATGTTCTCCCCCCAGCAGCTGGGAGGGGCGGTTGTCACCCGGAGCAAAACAAAGAAAGCCGAGCTAACCACAGGGAACTGCCAGTGGGGGGGGGCGTATGCTCCCGAAGAAATAGAGGAATTGGAAACTGTGGGAGAGTGTTCCAAAAGAGAGGACCATTGTTGGCTACATGGGGACAAACTAGTGGTGCCTAAGACCAAACGCAAGGAAATCTTGCTAAATTGTCACTCCTCAAAGCTAGCCGGGCACTTCGGTTTCCTAAAGACACTTAATTTGATCCAGCGTCAATTCTGGTGGCCGCGCATGCGCCGAGATGTCTCGGACTTCGTCTCGGCATGCCAAACCTGTTTAATGTGTAAAAAACGGGGGGGAAAAGTCCCAGGATTGTTGCACCCCCTACCCACTGCTTCAAGACCCTGGGAAGACATAGCCATGGATTTTATCACCAATTTGCCCCCTTCCAAGGGAAAAACTGTGATTTGGGTAGTGGTTGACACTTTTTCTAAACAAGCCCATTTCACCCCCTTCAAGCAATTGCCCACAGCCAAAGGGATGGCTAAAGCTTTCTTCAACCACGTGATAAAATTACATGCTTTTCCGAAGAGGGTGGTATCTGACCGCGGAAGTCAGTTCGTTGCCACTTTCTGGCGGGAGCTTTTGAAACTAATGGACATAGAACCTGCCTTAAGCTCGGGTTACCATCCAGAAACCGACGGCCAATCCGAGCGAACTAATCAAATTCTCGAACAATTCCTAAGATGTTACACAAATTACCACCAGGATAATTGGGTGGAATTACTGCCCTTTGCAGAATATAGCTACAATAATGCAGTGCATTCCTCCACTGGGGTTTCACCTTTCATGGCAGTGGGAGGCTTTGAAGGTAAACCACTCCCTACCCTTAAGGAGGACCCCCAGACCCCCCCTTCGGATTTTAAGAGTTGGTGGTCCGGCCTCCAGGACTCCTGGCCATTAATTGGGAAGGCCCTGGACCATGCCAAAGAGGACTACAAGAAATATGCTGATCGAGGGAGAGCACCGGGATGGGATCTTCAACCCGGGGACTCCGTTTATCTCTCTACTAAAAATATCCATGGGCTGCAGCCCAGCAGAAAATTGGGATGGAAATATGTTGGACCTTATAAAGTGCTACGTAAAATCTCTGATGTATCCTTTGAACTGGAACTGCCTAAATCACTGAGTTCTGTGCACCCTGTGTTTCATTTCAGCCTGCTGAAGAAAGATCCTGGGCCGAATGCATGGCATCCAGTTCCTCCAGCTCCTCCTCCACTGATGAAGGAGGGGAGTCCACACTACGAGATAACTGAAATCCTTGACTCCAAGATGAAAAGGGGCCACTTGTATTACTTAGTTAGATGGTTAGATTTCGGCCCGGAGCACAATGAATGGATTCGTTCTGAACATGTTCATGCCCCCAAGTTGACTAAACTGTTTCATAAAATGTTCCCTGAGAAAGCTAGGTGAAGAGAATTATGGGGAGGGCAGGGTGTCAGAATCTGTCAATTCAGTCAATGTAATCTTGCATGCATACTATGTAACCTTATAACCATTGTGTATTGGACCTGTATTAATCCTGTTTTGGTCGGGAGGGTGACAACCCTTAAGGGTGAGAACAAGGAGGCCTCTCATCCCTGCCTCCGCATTCCAGCTGCCCCGGCAGTAACTTCAAGGGGAGGACGGCTCCCATCTCTTATCTATGCTAAAGAACCTTGGAGCCATGAATTGTTATGTGAACTGAGGGGTCTGGTTTGAGAAGGGAAATTTACTGCTTAACACCTCACTTTTTTCCTGTGTGAACCAAACGGTCAAGACACCTTTTAGCCCGCCAATTTTCCCTTCAGGGGATTGGCTACCTATGGGTAATTCAAACTCCTTGGAATGGTATAATAGACCCGCTTGTATTATTTGTCTCATCTCTGACAATAACCCGAGATGCTGTACTAATGTAGGAATAGGTAATAAAGAACTGTGGTTAACCAACCGAGATCTGATCCTTGACTACTTTGAGCAGGACTCTCACAGCTGGGCAAATGCCCAGTGTGATGGCATCACCTGGAAGTGACACTATCATGCTGGGAACATTGCCGGGGTGACGCTCTGGCAATCGCCCCAAAACTCTATGGTGCCAGCTGGTCCCTGGAAGGAGGGAGGGAAGACGGAGGGAGGGAGAGGGAAGAAGGCAGGAGTGGCCAGGTGGGGGGGGGAGAGGCAGTGGCGGAGGGCGGGCCTAGGAAGGGCCCAGGGAGGTACGGCAGGGAGGCGCGGCAGCAGGTGCTCAGTTTTGCCAGGGGGGCTCAGTCCCCCCCCCGGGAAATTTCAGGGATGGCTCGAGCTCTCGAGCCCCCCCCGTAGTTGATGCCTATGGCTGGCACAACCCCCAAGCAATGTAATTATACAGAATTCAAAAAGGGGTCTGGCAAAGGAATGTAACCAATCATGAAAGCATATAAAAGGCGCTCAAATACTGGCCTGAGGTTCCCAAGGAAAAAGCAGGAAGAACCAGAGTCAGACAAAAGAAGAGATACATAGGCAGGCACCAGCAGTCTCCAAGGTCAGAATGGCGCAGGGATCAATAAGAAAGCCATGAGAAGTATAACATAACATTCTACACACCCGACATCACAGGGGCACGCATCCCACCTCCCAGGCAGGAGACGGCATCATTAGCTGACACCGCCCCAGCTTAGACTTCCATGATCTGACACAATCGAGCTAGGTTGGGATATCCAGGTCAGTAGAATTGCAGGGGGATCATATTGTGCCATTTTAAAATCCTGTTTTTAACTATTATACCACCGGAAAATTCTATTTATCCTAGAATCTGAAATATGGCACCAAAAAATCTACCTGGTAAAATATATAATCTGGCTAAGTTTTTTTTAAAAATTCTTTTCAAGTTCACTGTTTCCATGTTTGTGACCAAAGTTCTGCCTAGCCGAAATATACCTACAGTTCACCCTTGCCACTTTAAATTCAGACAACAATTAATGAATATGCCAGGGGTTTTACTCTTATCAATACTGAATAAACCATTTGTCTTTAAAGTTACAAGGTTACAATAGTGGAATGCTGAAAAGCAGTCTTTGTAAATGGTCCTACATGTTTCAGTGCTGCAATTCTGATACATTGTGGAAATCATGGTGGAAGCATAGTGAGGACAATGTACTTATATGAAAACACTGTCCATTTTACATACCGTGTTAGGCTGGTTGGATACTGTTGTCACATGAATTAAGTTAATTCTAATGAGAGACCTGTTTTTCAACAATTAGGGAACACAGTTCCCTCCCTTTGTTGATTAGTTAAGCCAAAAGACTGGGCTCTCCTATTCTAAACTATCTAAAATGGTTGTAAAGGAAAGGGAAAATTATCTGTCATGGGAAGTTAAGCACATGGGCTGAGTCCCACAGATTCCTCCCTCTCCAGGTAAGGGAAAGGTATATGGTATCTCATTCTACAAGCGTTAAGGTCTTTCACCTTTCTGCACTAATGAGCCTTCAAAGCAGTTCACAATAGAGTTAAAGCCATAAAATCAATGAAACAACAGTGACATTCAATCACAACCGTATTAGCATTTAAAGGAACACTTAAAGGTGTCAGCAGGAGATTAGGCACCAAGAAATGGGGGGGGGGGGGGGAATGCCTGAATAAACCAGACAGGGACGTCTTGACACCTAGGTTACAATGATGGTAGACTCCTCCCAGGAGACCAGATGTCTATGGTAGACACCACTCTAACATTTGAAGGTATCAGATAATGCCAGAATGCAGACTACTCACTGTTCATTTAAGGTTTTAAAAGTTAATACCTACATTTTGAATTCTGCCTAGAAGGAAACTGGGAGTTAAGACAATAGAGTTTGAGTATGATAGGCTCACAGCAATAAGTCCTTATTTGTAACCTGGTCACAATATTCTAGAGTAATTGAAATTTCAGAATTCACTATTCACAGGCAGCCCCACATACAACATATTACAGTAATCTAGACAAGGCATTATTAATGCAAGATAATTAAGGCAAAATCTTTTTTCAGGACAATATGTAGCTGACATACCATATGAACTTGTAAAAGGCAGTCCATGTTACAAATGCAACTTACAATGTGGGATCTAACAGGACACCCAGTTACAACTGTGATCTTTACTGGATCTTTACTGAGTAACTGCCCAGACTGTGAAGGTGGCATTTATTCTTCCTGTATTGGCTGAGCACCACCCATTTTCCAAAGGGTTCATGGTGGCTCAAATGGTCTTCTCTTCCCAGAACAAATTTGTGAGGGAGAGGGGCTGAATGACCACCCAGTGAGCTGCACAATTAAGAAGGCCCTAGTTCAACAACTCTAACTACTACCACACCATGGTTCTTCCACCACACTTCTTGGTGGGCTAGCCAATTGCCTGTGCCTGTGCTCAGATACCAGGGCTGGAGGTGCTTGTCAGATGAGGCACTGCAGGGACTTCTGCACTTCACTATAAGTACAGGGAAACTACGGTACAGGAAAACTTTCCACTGTGGGAAACTCTGAACACAGGTATGCCATAGACAAACTCTATAGCCTGACCGGTTCTTTTCCTTTTGTGCTTTCCACAGGGCAGGGATAGCAAGGTCAGCAGAACTGGCTCACTCACTGTCGTTCAAGAAGCTTCAGTAGTGCCAGTGATCAGTGTCATATTTATGTAGCAAATATATTTCTGTCTACTGAGATTTTTTGAATAAGCTTTTGGAAACAGAAAGGAAATGAAGACCTTTTTTCTTTGTCAAAGTCTAGTGGTGTTGGTAACCCAAAGGGTTAGAAAAGAAGGTACAGAAGAACATTGTTTCCTCTCCTGAGGGTAAAAGAAATGGTTTTAAAGCTTCCATATTTTCAGAAGTTACACTCTGAAAATATGACCTCTTGTCATTCTCTTGTTCTTTTTTAAAAGAACAAATGCAAAAAGGATGAAAAAGGACAGAGAACCCTACAAAAGTTGAAATAAAACAAAGAAGAGGTTTTAAAAAATCAGACATAGCTTGAAAATCCAAAACTAAATGGCAACAACCAGACAAAACATGGGGAAAGAATTAAAACTGAACCACAAAGACACTTTACTTTCATATGCTCAGATTCACATTGGCTGTACACAGGGCAGGGGGTATGTGTGTGTGTGTGTGTGTGCGTGTCTAATGTTACCTCAAAGTAGTGTTTTGAAGACTGAAGAACCACAACACACTCCTAACCACTCAGCAGGCTGGTTTTCATTCACCACTTTTTCCAGGCATTGATTCTAAAACAGAAACATCTGATTCTCAGACCAATTATGTGTGATGGCTTACGTAGGTCCTACTGTACATTTATTTATTTATTTGCTCAAACTTTTATCCTATGCTACCGGCCAAAGCCGGCTCAGGGCGGCTTACAACAATAAAATTCCAATACATGTAAATAATAAATACAACATTAAAATACTATTTTAAAACCAGATATCATAATAAAATACTGATCTTGTTGGTCTGCTTTAGATGACAAGAAGATATATCAGATGTTATTGGGGGGGGGGGGGAACCAGCTTGGGCAGTTGTTGGGATCCAGCGGCTCAGGGCTCTTTGCCATACGCTGTCAATTGGCATTCCCGGTGGTAATAACAGTGGGATTAGTGGTTCCAAAAACCTGGTGGAAGAGCTCCATTTTACAGGCCCTGCAGAACTGCAATAGGTCCCACAGGGCCCTGATCTCCTCTGGGAGTGCATTCCACCAGAGAGGAGCCGCCACCAAAAAGGCCCTGGGCTTCGCCAGCCTGGCCTTCTTAATACTTGGGAGGACCAGTCAATTCTGGTTCCCAGATCGCAGTACTCTCTGGGGTATATTTGGGGAAAGGCAGTCCCTCAGGTATGTAGGTCCCTGGCCATAAAGGACTTTAAAGGTTAGAACCAGCACTTTGAAGTGGATACGGTATGCTACGGGCAGCCAGTGCAATGCCTCTAGCACAGGCGGGATGTGCTCCCAAATAGGGAGGTCCATCAACAGCCTGGCCGCAGCATTTTGCACCAGCTGAAGCTTCTGGATCTGCGCCAGGGGCAGCCCCATGTAGAGGGTGTCACAATAATCCAGTCTCAAGGTGACCATCACATGGAACACTGTTGCCAAGTCACTGCGTTTGAGGAAGGGAACCAACTGCCTGATCAGCCGCAAATGGTAAAAGGCCGACCTGGCAGCGGCTGCTACCTGGGCCTCCATTGTCAGGAAGGCATCCAGGAGCACTCCCAGACTCCTAACCTCCAACGCTGGCGCCAATGGTGCCCCCTCAAAGGTCAGAAGCGGGATCCCTACCCTCGGATTACCACGACTCAGACACAGGACCTCTGTCTTCGTCTCATGGTTGCCTTGCTGACATGACATGACAGCAATAAGTATTAGTGGCTAGCATACTGGGTACCCTCAAAGATGGCAACTGATGCAGACGCTAGACGTTGAGGTCCATGTTTTAATTATGGTTTTTAACCTGCAAAATATTCCCTCCAGCTAGCATACTGAAAGCAACTCTGTATATTACAAGAAATGGACCTTATTCCTAGGAGCATCTCTGCGCAGTGACCACCTTGATATCTGAGATGAAGACACCAAGATATAGATTCAGTTTTGGACATTATACACCCTTAACCTAAGACTGCACTGCAGAAAGAGTCAGAAGAAAGAATGCTCACTGGGGCAGCCACAAAACTCTGAAGACATGTTTGTCTATGCATACCCATAAGACTGTTAGGACGTTTTTTGGGTGAGGAGATATTTCTTCCTTGTTTTTCCTTGACAATTGGGCATTTGGGAGAGAAGCCTGAAAACAGGATAAAGCAATGCATAGCTGTTTCAGTGAGCCATCATCACATTTGGCAACAACATATCCCACTTTTGCCTGCCATCTCAACCCATGCTGTGACAGAAAAATGATGGACAGAATTACTTGGTCATCCAGCTTGGCTGGAAAGTTCCTTATCTTCACCAATATACCCCTGGTTTCAAGTATCAATGACTTTTTCCTGTGACACTGCACAAATGCATTCATTTGATGTGCCTGATTAGTTAGACGTACTAGGCGATGGCATCTTGATATATTGTTATCAAGAAGAACAGTTTACAACTTCCATGTGTAACTTTAAAAATAGCCTGCAAGTCAATGGCACTTTACATTCCTTTCATATTCAAAAGCTTGAATTTTTCTTCCAGTCACCACTTGCATAGCATTCTGTTCAATGTTTAAAAGGTTGATTTTCAAACACATCTAACAGTATTATAGTAAAAACCTTACTCACAAATGAGTGTCATGAATACAAATGAGAGGCATAGATGAGGTGAGGACATCGTAAGAGAAGCAGCCCTCAGAGCTTCTATAATTACATTCCAGAACACTCTAGGTGTGCTACAAAGCCAAATCTGAGTACGTTTGTGGGATTGCCACACAGGTGGAATTTGGTATGTGATACAGAATTCAATATCCTTAGCTTTCTGAACTGCAAACAAAATCAGAAACTGATGGATAGTGGCATGGTGAAAAAAGGCAGAGAGCAAGACTGCATGGCCAGGGAGTAAGTTTTTAAAGTCTGGTACTGGTTTGTGACATTTTGCAATGCTTGTGGTTTCCTGGTGTCTGCCTTTTCTTTACATACTATTACTCCACAATTCCTCGTGTGTATATACATATATTTAAAGCCTGGATCTTGGAAAACAACAGGAATGACTTGCAGTCAGCAGCCCACCAATATAAATATATTTTGTTTAACATTCAGCATGCAGTGTCTGAATCTACTTTAAATGTTGATTACCTTGGTGTCAAATACTAAAAGCCCTCTGTGATAGACTGCACTTTTAAAAGAGCCTATGAAGGGTTAATCCTTCACAGAGCCAGAGAGCCTTGAGTGACAGACTGCTCCAAGAGATCTGATTGATTAGTATCAGTTGAACAGAGAGAGGCTTCTGGACTAGATGCTGAGGAGGATTCAGTCTGAATTCAGCCCTGATTAAAAGCAGTTTAACACAGATGGAGAACTGGGGGACGTTGGCAAGAGGAGAGAGTAGTTAGGAGAAGATCCCCATTTGGGGCAAGAAAAGGCGATAGATCCTCTAGTGAGACAAGAAATTTCTCTACCTAGTCAAAACAGGGATGTAGCTCTGAAGAGTGGAGAGACCTCTGGTCTGGAGTGGTTAAAGACTGCCTTGTAAAACCTTAAGAGTAAATTAAAAAGAAGACTACTGGTGTGTTTAGAGAAGGGGGATGGGTACTGGACAGAGTGTACCAGCCTTCTGGAAGCCAAAAGAGTCAGTAAATGCTCAAACAAAGTGTACTGGAGTGTTTGGGAAACACTGGAACAAAAGCCTCTCATCTTAAAAACCCTAAGTCACAGGCAAAAGTTTATGAAACTCTCAACAGCCTGAAACATATGAATAAAGTCTGGGCATATATTGATTTACCTCAGAGTTCTATATTGAGTTATCTCAGAAATTTTACCCCTGATTTCACCTGACCTTTCTATGTTGAATAAAATATTTTGTTAATTTGGAATTTCAAAAGGCACTGAGTGCCATTTAAGTTTAAGTTAACGGGGGCTCTCAATCCTTTCCTCAAGTTCCTGGGCTAAGCCAACAGCCAAAATATCATTCTGAGACTGGGTGGGACAGTCAGTGTTCTTCAGGTAAGAAGAAAATAGATTACTAGGGTGGCTCAGTCAAAAAGGGAAAGAAAAATGGAGGGAAAAATCATGCCTCTGAGGGAGGCAAGGAGACAGGGGCATCATACCCTCATATCATTAGAATGGCTCAGAATTAAACCACTTGTTTTTCTAGAATAATGTTAAGTTTCATGGTTTTGTGTACAAAAAAGACTGCTGGATTGTTGGGTAATTACCTACATTTCCAGAAGGAAGCTGTAGTTTGAAAAAAGGGGGTAAGTATAAGCAGGACATTTCTCCTCACCTGTTGTCACCTATCATCTTGCATGATCCAAAATACTATTCAATATATAACAGAAATGTTGGACATTCTTTTTTTTAAAAAGCAACGATACACAGAGAAACCTCTGCAGAGATTTCTATAAGAAAACTTTATCTACTCAACACCTGAAAAAATGCAAATGTCAGAAAATGAAAATGAGCTTAATGTGCCAACCTATTTGAAAGAAGTGGCACTCTGAAATCTACTTTTGCATGAAAAAGCAAAGATGTCTTCAATCCTCACCAGTGCTAGAATATAAAAATGTGATATGTTGCCATGAACTAGAGCAATGGGAATATTATGTATTACTTATTCATGACTTAACTTCTTAATTCACACAGCATCTTTATTCTAGCTTTTCTACAGAATGAAAAGTGTGAATGAACCACCAAATGGGATTAATACATAATATTAAACTGTGCGCCTTTACCCCCCTCTCACTTTGAAAGAAACAGACAAAACAGGATTTTAATATAAATTTCTCCAGAATTCCCTGGATGCCCCATGAATTTTCACTGAAGTATCTTCTTCATACTCTTTTTTTGCAAAATAACCATCTTATGACTTATGGCCTCTGAAATGATGACACTGTGAATTTTGAGGAAATCTTTTAAGGCACCCTATTTGAACAAAGGAACCTCATGAACACAGCAAACAGGGTTGTCAATGTTTTGTTTGCAAATCAGGAAACAACTAAAGGTAGACCAATCGCCATTCTCATTTCCTGATTAGGGCCTCAAAAGAAACTATAAAACCAGAGGCAGGGAAGCCCAACCACATTATTGTTCTCATGACATACGTGGGGCCACATAAAAACGGCACTCCCTCCCACAGCATAGCCTAGCAGCAGAAGAGCCACTTCTTTAGACAAGCAAATAACCAGTTTCAGAATAGAGAGCTACTGAAGAGTATTATGTGGTACTCACTGCCCTTTTCAAATTGCACAATTCTAGGTTAACATGATTAAGCTGTCTCAAGACACCCTGTCATCACTTAGTAATAAAAACTGGAGTCAAACTGGGTCAGTGCTTTCCTCCCAGATAACAAACATGTTGCCACAAGGATTATACAATCAACTCATGTCCTGCAGACAGATATTTGAGGAAAGAAAGCAAAGGGAACTGAAAAGTTATGTCATCACTCAAAGAGGATTGTTCTCTGTCAATTACAAAATTGAGAAATTTTACAATTGACCCACCTGAAACAATACATATAGGTGTGAATAAGAAACTCTGGTAAAGGCAATGACATGAAAACAGAATATATTAAAAAAAACACATAGATAAGCAGGTTCTTGCATGTAGCAATAATGTCAGCTAATGCTGCCATCTCCTGCCCGGAAGGTGGGATGAGTGAACCCCCTGACGCTGGGACTGTGGAATGTTATATTTCTCATGGCATGCCTATCACTCTTCGAGCTGCTCTGACCTTGGGAGACTGATGGTGCCTGCCCATGTATCTCTTCTCCTGTCTGACTCTATTTCTTCTCACTTTTTCCCTGGGGACCGTAAACCAGTATTTTGAGCACCTTTTCTTTGCCTTGGTGATTGGTTGCAATTCCTTACCAGACCCTTTTTTGAATTCTGTATAATTGTCCTGCTTGGGGCTGTGTCAGTCATTACTAACACAAGAAGTGCAGATAACCACAATAGACCTTTCTGTGAGAGCCCAGAGATTGCAAACTCCAAACAAAGGGTCTTAACCAAGAACTTCTTTATTTGATAGTGGATCAAGTGGTCTTACACTTCTTGAGTCAGTAATGAGGGTGGGGAGGCACAGGGGTATAGTTATAGTGTATTCAAACCATGTTGTAACAATTGCAGCTCCCAATCACTAATCAGAAAAAGGGCGCTCAAATACATCGGCCCGTTGGTTCCCAGACTGTAAGCGGAAAAGTAGCAGTTGGCACCTGTGAAAAACCCAATTAGCAACAAGGCCTGGGAGAAGAAACAGTCAAGGTTACAGCAGAGCAAGATAAGCTGAGGTGAGAGTGAGGGAGAGAAATGACATTCCAAAGGAGGGGGAAGTCGCACACCGAGTACAGTGGTGCATCCCACCTCTGACCGGGAAATGATAGTCATACTGACACTTTCTCAATAAAGACTTCCTTTTCTAGGACACTTGTTGTTGACTGACTCTGTAGGACTCTCATACATTCAGCAGATCTGCATCAAGGATAATATTATGAAAACAAAAAGCAAAACCAGATTCAAAGCAGATTCAACAAATGACTCAAATTTCATGTTAGAGGGACAGAATGCTGAAAATAACCCTAGAATACAGGGAAAGATTTGTGTTTGACTTGGGATGAATCATTCCAAGAAGTACATTGTAGCTTCTCCAATCTACCTTTGTATTTTGGTCATCTCATTTACTGTTGGAAGTAGGATGCTGGGCTAGCTGTGGCAATGAATGTATTTCTCTAGGTCAGACCTGTGAAATGTATGACCAACCAAACTGTATGGCCATATGCTGGGGCCTACCAGATGAAAGACATAGCCATATACTTGTTTTTGCTATTGTAGGCAGACAGCAAACATGGGAAATTAATCAAAGTCCTGTTATACTAGGCTGATGGGCTGAGTTTGATTTGATAAGTTGTAGCTAGTTCAGGTTTGTACTATGTAGATCCTGAAGCCCCATATTAAGATGCAATTGATACATACTGCTTCAAGTCAATATGACATTGATGAAAGTACAAATAATCTTATGAGCAGCTAGTACTATCCCTTCCTGATGGTAAGCTCCAGTACTGCTCAGCTGCTCTGCATACCATCATTTGAGAAGTTCATGGCACACAGACATAGGTGGAAATCCTTCATTGCACCAAGATACATATGGATCTTAGAATTCAGATTCTGCTCTTTCTGGTGACTGTGTAATAATTCTCTTGAGTACATATGTGTCTATCTGAGTAAGATAGGGCAGCCCCCTCTATGACAGAAGAGTAAGGAAGCCAATACTACCCAGATCTGTTGCCAAATCAGGCCCATTGTGATATTAGAACAGATCAGCCAAACGTGTCAAGAGCAATGGGACAAGCAGAGATGACAAAGGCAGAGGAGAATATGACAGAAGTGATGATGAATATGATTAAATATGATTCTAAAAATCAAATAAATAAATTAAGAAGAAGATAAAGTGAGTGATTCAGGAAGGCATTACAAAGATGAAGAGGTCAGGTATTTAAAAAAAGCAAACCAACAGTGGAACAAGAGGATCCAAACATTAATGGCTCTCTATGATAACTTCTTTATCTAAAAACTGGAAAAGATTTAGTTATTTGTGTGATTCTCCTCCACCCAGAAAACAAAAACAGAACCTGTAGTGGAATCTGATATATACGGTTGCTTTAAACACAGCTCGAGGCTGAAGAACAAAGTATGAGTTCAGTGGCACCTTTAAGACCAACAAAGTTTTATTCATGGCAACAGGAAAGATAAAACAGAAATAATAAATAACTGCTTCCCAAAAAGATAATGATTTCAAGTGTAAAGATTAATTGAACTGAATCCACGCTGAGAAAGAAAATGATGTGTAATAAATAACATACAGATTGTATTGCAAAACACTGAATTAATACTGCTTGTGTACAAATGTATGAAGCTAGGTCCTATTCAAAAAGTAAAATTTATGGAGAAAATCTGTATTTCTGAATACTTCGTATTTCAGAATGCCACACAGGGTGGCCAGCCCCCAGGTCTGGGCAGGGGTTCCCCTGCTTCTAGGGCCCCAATCCGCCAGTGGCCAGCTGGCAGGTGGAAGAAGCCCCACCCCCCAAGCCCTGCCCTCAAGAGCAGCCAGCAGCTGCCAACCCCTCCCCCTCCCCTCCTGCAGAGATTTAAAGGCTTCAGCTGATTCAGCCTTTAAATCTTTCAGCAGGGAGGGAGAGGGGCTGTTATCGGCCACAGCTCTGCTCACAAAAAGACCCTTTAATGGGTCTTTTTGTGAGTGGGGTGGGGGCCGCGGCACGTGGGGCTGATTTCCCAGCAGCTATTTGCCGCTTGGGATTCAGGCCTGCGTGCCACCGCCCCACGTGCTGCAGGGCTTGCAGAGAGTGGGGCGGTGGGGTGGGCCTGAATCCCAAGTGACGAATTGCCACTGGGAAATCAGACTTGCACACCACAACCCCCCCACTTGCAAAAAGGCCCTTTAAGCAGAGCTGCAGCCTGCGACAGCCCCTCTCCCTCCCTGCTGAAAGATTTAAAAGGCCCTCCAGCTGATCGACGGACCACATGCTCCCTGCTGATCAGCTGAAGCTCTTTAAATCTCTGCAGGAGGTGAAGGAGAGGGGTGGCCATGGGTGGCCGTGGCTTGGGGGCGGGTCTTGGTGGTGTTCCCCGCCCACCTCTGGAACACTCTCCCAAATCCCTCCACCAGAGCAATGGGGACCTGGCAACCTTAATGCCATATAAAGCCACAGTAATCAATACTACATATTCAGTGTGGGAAAGAGATTGAGGCTTTGAAAAGCAGAATCCACAAGAGTGCTTTTGTAAGTGCTGGGAGATGTTGTAGGTGTATGGCCAGTATTACCAGAGGAAAAGGACCAGTATTTAGAACCAGAAATCAAATCAAACACACAGGCTTAAAAATTAGAATCAAAGGAGTGTTTAAATTATGAAATGACATTCTCCTGACACGACTTCATTCCACTAACTGCAGGGATGGAATCTTGTTGTCTGGATTTGTAACAGCTGGTTATGAAAAATATAATAGAATAAGAGAATTGGCAGCAAGCAGGACAACCAACTGGAGAAACTAAGCTAAATATGCCTTTATCTTTTATTTTCTGGTAACACCTGTTTAACTTCTTCTTGTGCTGTTTAAAAAACACTTAGCCAATTTACATAAAAACTTTCCCATTTAGGGCAGCTAATGAAGCTGGATGAGCTCCCAAAAGTAATAAGAACATAAGAACATAAGAGAAGCCAATGTTGCATCAGGCCAGTGGCCCATCCAGTCCAACACTCTGTCACACAGTGGCCAAAAACACCAGGTGCCCTCAGGAGGTCCAGCAGTGGGGCCAGGATACTAGAAGCCCTCCCACTGTTGCCCCCCCCCCCCCAAGCACCAAGAATACAGAGCATCCCTTGCCTCAGACTGAGAGTTCCTATCTATACTTTGTGGCTAATAGCCACTGATGGACCTCTGCTCCATACGTTTATCCAATTCCCTCTTGAAGCCGTCCATGCTTGTAGCCGCCGCCACCTCCTGTGGCAGTGAATTCCATGTGTTAATCACTCTTTGGGTGAAGAAGTACTTCCTTTTATTTGTTCTTACCCGACTGCTCAGCAATTTCATGGAGTGCCCACAAGTTCTTGTATTGTGAGAAAGGGAAAAATGTATTTCTTTCTCTACCTGCTCTATCCCATGCACAATCTTATAAACCTCGATTATGTCACCCCTCAGCCATCATCTCTCCAAGCTAAAGAGCCCCAAGTGCCTCAACCTTTCTTCATAGGGAAAGTGTTCCAACCCTTTTATCATTCTAGTTGCCCTTTTCTGCACTTTTTCCAATGCTATAATATCTTTTTTGAAGTGTGGCAACCAGAACTGTACACAGTACTCCAAATGAGGTTCCACCACTGATTTATACAGGGGCATTATGATACTGGCTGATTTGTTTTCAATTTCCTTCCTAATAACCCCCAGCATAGTGTTGGACTTTTTCATTGCAGCTGCACACTGTCTCAACATTTTCATTGAGTTATCTACTCCAAGATCTCTCTCTTGGTCAGTCTCCGCCAGTTTGGACCCCATCAACGTGTATTTATAGTTAGGATTTTTGGCCCCAATGTGCATCACTTTGCCCTTGGCCACATTAAACCCTGGTCAGTCAGTCAGTCAGTGTTTATTCGGTATATCACCAGCACAATTATAATCAATACAAAAAGGGTACTAATAAAATATATAAAATATCAAATCCTTAAATATAAAACTGCATTAAATCTACGTATATTAATTATAACATTGCTAATACTCTAAATTTCTGCAATACTCTATCACCTGATATTCAACTGTTGGACAAATATTATAAAAGTTACACAATTCTACTCCCCATCTCCTAAATCTTCTGAATTCTTTTAAAATTGTCCTACATGTGCAACACGTATTTTTTGAGCTATTGCTAAAAATTTGGCACAATTTATTATAATCTGTGGAGCAGAATCAAATAATAGCTTCCTACTTATCTCCTTATCCAAGTATCCATGATACCTCCTTATAACAGGATGAATAAATGTTACTCTAATGGTTTCATAAAATGTACAATGGAGTAAAATATGTTCAATTGTCTCAACTTTCCCTGAGCCGCACGGGCATAGTCGCTCAGGCAGAGGTATTTTTTTATATCGGCCTTCTAACATCGCTGAAGGATAGATGTTACATCGTGCCAGGGAGTATGCCCTGCGGTGAGAGGGAATCTCTAGTAACGATAAGTACACTGCAAGTACACATTAAACCCCATTTGCCACACTGATACCCACTCGCCCATCATCGACAGATCCCTTTGGAGTGCCTCACAATTCTCCCTGCTTCTCACCTGAACAACTTCTCACCTGAACAACAATTCTCCCTGAACAACTTTGTGTCATCTGCAAATTTAGCCACTTCACTGCTTACTCCCAACTCCAAATCATTAATAAACAAGTTAAAAAGCATCGGACCGAGTACTGATCCCTGCGGTACCCCACTGCTTACCTCCCTCCACTGAGAAAATTGCCCATTTATACTCACTCTCTGTTTCCTTTTAATTACCCAATTTTTGATCCACAAAAGGACTTGCCCTTTTATCCCATGGCTACTGAGCTTACTTAGAAGCCTGGATGTAAATTACACTGTGTGATCACAGCCTATAGAGAGAATCTACTGAACCTGTGCACGCATCCACACAAGAAAAGCTATGTTCTTGGTGCTCTGATTCTCTCATAGTTACTGGGGGGTCAACAATGCGAGGCCGCTATGAGAAAACATGGTAATAAGCCTGCCCCATGCTCAAACAATGCATTTAATTATTTAAAATATTTATGTGCTGCCCTTCACTTTAACCAAGTGTATAAGGTAGACAACAATAATTTAAAAATAAGCATTTTGAGCCAATTAAAAACACAGAACAAAAAATTAATAAAATTAAAACCACAGCAGAACTAATCAAGGTGACAAGAAAAACGAGGCAGTAACCAATGCCAACATTAGCAGCAATGAAGAAATGCAACTAGGATTCCCAAAAGCATTCTTATAAAGACCATTAGTTTTACTAAGTATCTAAGTGTTAGCGGTAAAACTGCAAGATGGATGTCTCTTGAGAGGAAGTTCCAGATACTCAAAGCCATTGTTGAAAGGCTAGCTCCAGTGTGTCATCCCACCAAAATTCCAACAGTGGAAGCTTACCAGCAAATTCCCCTGAGGAAGATTTTAATGGGTGGATAGTTCCATATGGGGGTTAGTAATCCTTTAAGTATCCTAAACTGAAACTATTTAGGTTTTTAAGAGAACGGGGATTGAAGGAGGCGGTGGATCACCCTCTTCTTAAAAGATCTTCTTTGGACCCTACTGTCCTTAATAATTTCTGCCCAGTGTCTTACTGTTCCTGGGTAAGGTAATATTGAGGGCAGTGGCAACGCAGCTTCAGGCCTTCTTGGAGGATGCTAAGATCCTGGACTCCTTTCAGTTTGGCCTATGGGACAGAGACAGTATCGGTCACCCTGGTGAATGATCTCCAGAGACATCAGGATCAAGGTGGATTGGTGCTGCTGATACTCTTGATTTGTCAGTAGTGTTCGATATGGTTGACCCACCACCTCGCTGACGCTGGGATATGGGAGCTTGCCGTGCAGTGGCTGACCTCCTTTCTCCAAGATCGGGGACAGAGGGTGGCACTTGGGGGGAGTTATCCCAGCAACACCCAGTGGAATGTGGTATGCCACAGGGAGCAATTCTCTCCCCTATGCTATTCAATATCTATATGCACCCCCTTGCCCAGCTTATCTGGAGGTATGGCCTGGATTGTCACCAGTATGCAGATGACACCCAGCTCCATCTACAGATGGACAGCTGCCCAGATACATCCCCTGGAGACCTGGACAAGGCGTTACAGGATGTGGCTGAAGAGTTGCAACAGTGCCAACTGAAGTTAAATCCATCCAAGACAAAGGTCCTGTACCTGAGTCACACGGGACTGGGATAGGAAATCAGTCTCCCAGCCTTCGATTGATCTTCATTGGTCCTGACGTCGAGGGTGAAGAACCTGGGGAAGTTCTTGGATGCCTCCCTTCCTATGGAGGAACAGTTCACCACCACTGCCAGGTCTGCCTTTTTCCATCTGAGTCAGATCAGGCAGCTGGCCCCATATCTCACCCCCCAAGACCTGGCTACAGTGACTCATGCAATGGTCACTTCCAGATTGGATTACTGTAACTCTCTCTACATGGGGCTGCCCTTGACTCTGCTCCGGAAGCTGCAGCTAGTGCAGAACGCGGCAGCACAGGTGTTAACAGTGACACCTGTGTGGGCTGCGTGAACTGCTTTGAATTCCGGATCTGTTTCAAGGTGCTGGTGCTTACCTTCAAAGCCCAATATGACCAGGGGCCAGCATACCTTCGAGACCCCCTCCCCCCATATGAGCCCTGTAGAACACTAATCAACACATTCTGGCAGTCCCCGGCCCCAGGAATGTCCGACTTGCCTCAACCAGGACCAGGGCCTTTTCACCTCTGACCCCCGTCTGGTGCAATGAGCACTCGTGTGAGATCAGGGCCCTGCAGGATTTATTACAATTCCGCAGGGCCTGTAAGATGGAGCTCTTCCACCACGCTTTTGGTTGAGGTGGTGGACATCCCCTCCCTTTGGCTGGCCCCCACTAGCATCCTGGATCCTTAAATTTTCAGTGCCATCTTAACCACTAAGATATCTGATATCCACTAGAGTTTATGTGGTACTTGGGATTTATGTTATTTTATACTGTTGTTTTAATATGGTTTTAACTGTATAGCATTTTATACTGTTAGAACCCATCCTGCGCCTGCTTGCCAGCAGGGCAGGATATAAATCCAAATAAATAAATAAATAAACTACTATAACTGTCGTTGTTGGAGACTAGTTATCATCAATGTGTGACTTGTCCAGAGGGGTTCCAAGGATGCAGTCTTATCCCCCCTTACTATTCAACTTCTATGTAAAGCCCTTAGGGGAAATCACACATAGCTCTGGAATTGGTGTCACATGATGCTGATGACACTCAGCTCTATATCTTTGTCCAAACCTCCTTGCAATGTGGCACTGGTCTTGAACCACTGCTTGACCACTGTGGTTAAATTGCTGAGAAAACTGAAACTGAATCTGATACAAAGTACTGCTAGCTTGGAAGGCTGAGGCCTTGAAGGGCATTGTACTTACCACCTTTGATGGAGTTCAGCTGACCCTTGCTAAGTCCACCATTACCACTGGAGAAGCAATTTAATGCAGCTGAAAAAAAATGCTTTATTCCAACTTCATCAGACCTAGAAAATGTCCCTCTTACCTTCACTCAGCTGATCTAGCCACCTGGATCCATGCCATGGTAATACTGAGATTAGACTACTGTAATGCACTCTACACACGTCTGCCCTAAAAGTCACCCTGGAGACTCAAGTTGGTTCAGAATGCTGCAGCTCAATTATAGTCAGAAGCTCAACAGGGCATGTACATTACACCAATTCTACAGTCATTCCATTGGCTGCCCATTGGCTACCAAATTCAGTTCAAGGTACTGACTACCACATATGAAGCCCCGCATGGCCTTGGACTAGTTATCATCAGAACCTGCAGAACACCTCCACTCCTATGTTCCACCACAACACATCCACTCTTCCATTCAGGGCCTTCTGCAAGCAGGCAAGATCAACAAGTGCCCAAACACAGGCTGTCTCTGTTGTGGCCCCCACCTTTTGCAGTGGAATTCCTGAGGAGGTCAGGAAGGTTTCCATGCTCCTGTCGTTCCACAAACTATGTAAAATGGAGTTGTTCAAGAGAACTATTCTATAAAGTAATAGGACTAAGCCCTAATCTTGTAGGCTAATAGGCTAGCCTGATCTTGTCAGATATCAGAAGCTTAAGTGGGGTCAACCCTGGCGAGTATTTGGATGGGAGACTTCCAAGGAATGCCCAGGTCATGATGTGGAGACAGGCGATGGCAAACCACCTCTGAACATCTCTTGCCTTGAAAACCCTACGGAGTTGCCATAAGTCAGCTGTGACTTGACAGCACTCTCCAGCACCACCAATAGAACTAAACTATAATAGAACAGTTCAGGAAGGTGCTCTATAAAGTGAGGCTGGGGATTATGTCACTGAGTATAGGTAATGCTCTGACTTGTTTAGCCCAGGCTAGCCCAATCTCGTCAGAACTTGAAAGCCAAGCAGAGTCAGCCCTGGGAGACCACGAAGGAATACCAGAGTTGCTATGCAGAGGCGAGCGATGGCAAACCACCTCTGAACATCTCTTGCCTTGAAAACCCTACGGGGTCACCATAAATTGGCTGGGACTAGACAGCACTTTCCACCATCATCACACAGGACATAACACCCTGATGTCATTCCACTGTTCTCTACTGATCCACTACCAGTCTTCTACATTATATCCACACTTCTTATCATGCCTAATCTGCTATGCTCATTCAGACTTTGATAATTCCAGTCTTAGAATACTGCTCATTCGATGCCCCATCATACTGACTGTATTGACCTGCCCTGTGCCTATTAAATATTTCTTTATAGGAACTGTTATCAGTTTACACTGTGTAATCTTCAAGTCTCAGTTAGAAAGGCACACTATAAATACAGTAAATAAAATAAATAAATCTGGCTACTACATCCTTCACCTGTTGTAGTTTCCAGACATTCTTCAAAGACAGCCCCAGAAAGCGTACATTATACAAGGCTAATTACTTCTGTTTTAGTTACTTTTAATGAAAATTGAGAAGAAGAAGAAGAGGAGGAGGAGGAGGAGATTGGATTTATACCCCGCCCTTCACTACCCAAGGGAGTCTCAGAGCAGCTTACAAATTCGTTTCCCTTCCCCTCCCCACAACAGACACCCTGTGAGGTAGGTGGAACTGAGAGAGCTCTGACAGAAACTGCTCTTTTTCAAGAACAGCTGTGCCAGAGCTATGGCTTGCCTGAGGTCATCCAGCAGCTGCAAGTGGAAGAGTGGGGAACCAAACCCAGTTCTCCCAGATTAGAGTTCGCGCACTTAACCACTACACCAAACTGGCTCATGGTGCTCATTGCTGGATTTGAGCAGGAAGATAGCATGCAAATAAAAAGTTAAGAGCCCTCTCACCCACTGCAGTTGCCTTTCAACTTTTTTTTAAGGTTTAGGAGCTCAGTCATGAATCTCCAGGATCAACATGTAGTTCGGCCCTTAAACACACAACACCAGTGGCATTCCTGTGAGATTCACAATAGAGCTCCAGTCAGTCAGCCAGAGAATCAGAGGTAGCTGCCCCAGGACCTGGGAAGGTGGGCCCCACCCCCATGGGCCTGTTCCCTGGCCTGTGGGGGGAGAGAGGGGAGAAGGGGGGAGAAGAGAAAGAGCAGGCAGGCTCCTGATGCCACTCACACCCACCCTTTCCAGCACTCACATAGCTCCTTCAGCCACTTTGGGGTCCAGACAGCAGCTGTCTTGGCAGCCACCATGTGCATCTCCCCTGCCCCTGGGGGGCTTGGGCAACAGCTAGCTCAGCAACTGCACCCATCCACCCACTTTGCACTCCTTGCTTGAGCTTTATATGGGCTCTGGTGTGCGGGGCAGGAGAGTGATTCTGGGGCTCCATCATGAACTTTCTCCAAGGCCCCAGCATCACTTAGACCCTTCTAAGTCAATGGAAGTCAATGTGCTCAGAAAAGTACAGCTCTAATCAGGACTTTTCTGTACAAGTTTAAATGTTATATTCAAATAAACTGAGAGCTTTCTGAGGGAATTGCTTTTATTGGAATAACATTGTTTAAATGTAAGGGAAAAAGCAAAGGCACTTAAAACTGTTTACACACTAATTTTAGCATCCCCAAAGAACTGTGCATGACAGCTTGCAGAGGTGGTTTTCCAGCCTCCTATTTCAATAGAATTTAACACTCTTCCTTGGAGGTCTCTGGGGTACCTCAGTTTAACTGCCACTCTCTGCATGATTGCTCATATTCCTTGATAGTTCCACATCAGACTGGTGCTTACAATTGCCCCTTTCAGACCAGCTTTGTAATCTCTTTTGGTAGCTGGTTGCAAACACATTTTTTGTGTCATTTCAGACACAACCATTTTAGCAACTGGCTGCTAACAGAATTCATTTACCTTTTCATACAAAGCTCCTTGCCTCCAGTTAGCAAAGCATGGTTGAGCTGTTCTTGAGGTAAAATGCTATCTTCCATTTTCGCCTCTTCTTTGCACTTCTGAATCGCTGTAGTGTGCTGTTTAAAATGTCTGCAGTGCTTCCAAAAGTGCTGCACTTTCCCCCACCTTTTTTGCTGTGCAATCGTCTTCAGACTTCTAAAAATATTCTAAGTTGAGTGCTACAGCACTAGACCAATACAGCACTTCAGCAGTAAAGCAGCACCATTGAGATACATTGAGACTGTGACTGTTGTTACATGGTGAAACGTTCAATGGTGCCACTGTAGCACTGAAGTGCTATACTGGTCTAGCACTATAATGCTCAATTTCAAACGTTAAAAAAAGTTCAAGGAAGATTGTGCAGCAAAAAAGGGCAGGGAAAAAGTGCACAGCTGTTTGAATTGGCCAGATTACTTCAGAAACAGCTCATAAATGGAATGAAATCTCCATCCCTGTATCGCTTTACTCGGAACTGGGCCGAAAACGGATAACATTTGGTTCAGAACGGTAATGTGAAAGGGGCTGATATTCCTTCCACCATGTGAGAGAAAACACATAAATAAGAATTCTAGATCTGGTTTTGATTTGACCCATCCACCCAATCAGATGAATTCATAATTTGATTTTTTAATTTGGATTATGTTACATATTTGTGGTTGTATTTACAAACCAGTAACAGCATTCTGTGCGCCTTGGCATTTAGTCAAGCCAGCCACATGACCATGGAAAAGTCTTTGGACAGTGCTGGCTTTTCATCTGAGAGCCAGTTTGGTGTAGTGGATTAGTGCGTGGACTCTAATCTGGGAGAACCGGGTTTGATTCCCCACTCCTCCACTTGCACCTGCTGGATGACCTTGGGCAAGCCGTAGCTCTGGCACAGCTGTTCTTGAAAAAGAACAGTTCTGGAAAGAGCCCTCTCAGCCTCACCCACCTCACAGGATGCCTGTTGTGGGGCGGGGAAGGGAAATGAGTTTGTAAACTGCTCTGAGACTCCCTTGGGTAGTGAAGGGTGGCATATAAATCCAATCTCTTCTTCATTTTGGAAACGGAGATGAGCACTGCCCTCTAGAGTTGGATTTGACTGGCTTTCGAGCAAGGGAAACCTTTAGCTTTTAAAATTTGTACCCCCTGGCATGTTAACAATTCTTAGAGATAGTTACTTGAAAAGTAATAATTACAATGCTGAAACTGTCAGGCTTGCCTAATACTGTATTACCAACCAGGGTCAGTCTCACTGATTCTGGGGCCCTACAAAAGCAACAAAGAGCAATCCCACTGCTTTATTGCCACCATCACATACCTCAGTCTCTTGTGATTGGTTTGTGCCAACAGCACTGGCAGGTATTGGACAAGGACAGTGCAAGGACAGCTGCTACAGGTGCTGCTGGTGAGTATAAGTAGCACATTGCACAATTATGTGTGTGTGGCCTTTTTTGTGTGCGGCTGCAGCCTGGCATTTCAGTCAGCCAGACAGAAGTGGTGGCTGGCTACCCAGGCTTCCCCTGCCATCTACAAGGCAGGACTGTGGCACAGAGGGAGAGGGCACAGAGTTGCTGGCCCACAGCAGGCTGGCTGGCTGAGCAGGCAAGCAAGCGAGAGCCACCAAACAGAGCGCCCCTTCCCTCTAACCTTCCCTTTGACACTGCTGCTCTTGTCAGTTAACTGCCATGATTTCATTCCACTAACTGTATGACTGCTACAAGGTGTATTTACATGATCTCTGAAAAGGTCACAGGCTTACATATGCTTTTCCCCTGAAGTCTGGTGACAGGTCCCGCCCGAGAGTTTGCAACGGGGCCATGACCCCCTCCTCTGGAATGCGTGCTCCGCTCGCTTGCCTGCTTGCTTGCTTGCCTCACTTGTGCATGCCCTGACTCAATTACTTGCTTCCCTGGTGTTATCTCGTGTCCTGTCCTTGAACAGGAGTGCCTCCTATTCTGTGTGAGCCAAACTCACCGATGTTATGTATTCCTTTTATTCATGTCTTGGGAACTTAGCTTTTAGAAATGTTCAGCATCATTATTTTCTGAGTACTCCTTTTCCCACGTTTTCTATGGGAACTTCAGGCCAGTATATTTGGGCACCTAAAATCCTGTCTAGTGATTGGTAGACAGCTCTGAAGCCATATTTCATATCCAGTATATCAATACATGTAATCCCTAAACACAGCATTACTAACAGGAAAAGTGTTTGACTACAATGATCTTTTCTACAAATAAAGGACTTACTGCTTAAGGAGACCTGTTGTGGACTATATCTATTGGGACATTCTCACAGTACAGCAGCTGGGGGGCACAGAGGCAGAGGCAGAAAGGGCAGCCAAGGCAGCTGCACAGCAGTCATGGGGTCCAAGCACGGGCCCCAAGGCCACTCCTCCGTTCAACATAGTTAAGGTCATCAGTGTTACCAATTGCATCCATTTATAGTTATTAATTCCATGAAACAATGAATGTTTAGAAAAGGGGGGAAATTCCATGCTTCTGGGGATCACACTCAGGACTGCACTATTTATTAGCTTGAGGTTGTTTGAAAATGCTACCACTGATAGCATTATTTAAGATACAATACTAAAATTAAGGAGGAGGTTAGAATAAAGGCCCCCTTCCTGCATATAGCTTTTAGCAGCACAAGTTCAAATGCTCTGAGAGAAGGCTGAACACCCTCCACCATTCCAGGCAACTTCTAGAGCTAGCCCTTCCTAACCTTTAGGATTAACAAGTTTGTCATTCATTACCAGCCATTTGAAATAATAGGGCAGAGTGAGATTGTTATTAACTCTCTTTTTAGTTGTCTTTTGGACTGCAAATATCCTCCTGATCCCCGGTGGTGGTAGTGCAGGGCAACAAACAAGGTTAATGAGGAAGAGACCGCTTTTCTAGCTGTTTATATTGGAGCGGGATGCTTTATGGCTCTTATTCTTAACTCTAACCTTTTAAAAGAATGTTGGTAGAGGAGTGTCCTTTGGTTGTGATCAGCCTCAAAAGAAGGAGGGAGCAGAACAGGATACAAATGTGAAGAACAGCAACATCATCGATCGAGGTGTAAGTGGGGACAGTGATAACGGAATCAGAACAAAAGGCTCTGTTCAACCCAGAGACTGGGCAAAACCACATAATCAGTCAGGCTGAACAAGTGCAAGGAATGTTCCTACAAATTACCAGGCAAAGGCAAATTAAGAGAGCAAAAGTGTCTTATAAAGCTGTAGTGCTATAATTATTGTTGATTTTTTTTGCAAACAAAATCCCTAACACAAAGCACAGAGTAACCTTGAAAAAACTCAGTGCTCTACATTTTCAGAAGTTTTAACAGAAACCTAGAACATAAAGAAGCCTACTCTGTCACAAATGAATAATGTCATTCTGCCATTACCTCTAGGGACATTCACATCATCTTGGTGGCATTAAAAGAGCCTGGTTTAAAAATAAAGCTTCAAACATTTACCTACATGTTAAGAGTTTTTAAGGTAGAGCTTAGTTACACAATTTTATTTTGCCTTGATTTATTTGCACTTGAAGTCTATGCTGCTGGTGCTTTGGGAATTGTAAATAGCATTATTGATGACATTATATTTCCTAAGTTTGCCTACTTAGAAAAATTTCTTAACTTCTTTTGCAAGCAGCACATTCCCTCAGACTATTTTGCTTGGCTGTATATGAGCACAAGCATTACATATATGCAAACTGACTCACAATCCTCTGACTATGGCATGGAAACTGTCTTCTTGAAGAAAGACAAGAAACTGACTTTTCATCTTTAATCAGGTCCATTCATTTTCATAAAAACAAACAAACAAGAAAACTAAGATCATGGCACCCAGCCCCATCACTCCTTGGCAAATAGAAGGGGAAGTCATGGAAGCAGTGACGGATTTCACGTTCCTGGGATCCAAGATCACTACAGATGGTGACTGCAGCCATGAAATTAAAAGACGCCTGCACCTTGGGAGGAAAGCGATGGCAAACCTAGACAGCATAATAAAAAGTAGAGACATCATCCTGCCAACAAAAGTCCAGGTGGTCAAAGCCATGGTATTCCCAGTAGTGATGTATGGCTACAAGAGTTGGACTATAAGGAAGGCCGAGCGCCGAAGAATAGATTCTTTTGAATTATGGTGCTGGAGAAGGCTCTTGAGAATCTCGTGGACTGCAAGGAGATCAAATCAGTCAATCTTAAAAGAAATCAACTCTGACTGTTCCCTGGAAGGCCAGATACTGAAGCTGAAGTACTTTGGTCGCCAAATGAGAAGGGAGCATTCACTGGAAAAGACCTCAAGGGTGTAGACTTTCCAATTTCCCGGGAGGGGGGGGGCTGGGGCTGGGCCAGAGACATTACAGGCCATTGTCTCCTGGGAAAGGCTCAGCACATCCTGGAAAAGTTCGGGAGGGGGGGCTTCAGCTCCCCAGCCCCCCTGAAGTTGATGCCTATGGAAGACCTTATGCTGGGAAAGACTGAAGGTCAAAGAAGAAGGAAACAGCAAAGGATGAGATGGTTAGACAGCATTATCAATGCAACAAATATGAAGTTAAGCAAACTCAGGAGCACGACTGAAGACAGGAGGGCCTGTCGTGATGTGGTCCATGGGGTCGCGAAGAGTCGGACTCAACTGTGCAACTGAACAACAAGAACATTCATTCTCCCAGGTCCCAAAGCTATTGCAGGTGCCTCTTCCAGATGCTAGTCTTTTAAGACAACGGGGAAACAAAGATGACATGATATGACACAGTAGTTCCAGTCTTGAACCAGGAATGTGGCGCCTTTGCTAGCGGTGTGCACTCCAAAACTGTTTGTGCTAATTGCAAACCTGGATTTCAGGGAGGGCATGCTTTTTGTTAAGACAAATCTCCCACACTCTTATTACCATATTGGAATTTTTTTTCAGTTACTTCTTTCAGATCCCAAAAATTTGGGACCATTTTCCTCATTACTTTTCCCTTCATGGCAGCAGAAGAAAAGCGGAAGAGACGGTACTCTTTTTCTGCCAATCAGCATTGCCCATCCCTTTCAATTTTAAAGAAACCAGAAGCCCCCACCTAACGGCTGATAAGGTGGGCAGAGGCCAGGTCTACCAGACATTGAAAATAAGAGCCCCATTATTTCCAAAGACAGTAGACCTGGCCTCCCATCTACTCCTGCTATTAGCTGACAGCAGCCATTAGGTGGGGCTTCTAGTCCCTTAGAAAATTAAAGGGAAGGAGACATCAACTAAACTGGTGGGCCAGCTTCCTCACTCTCCCTTCTCAATCCTTTGCCTCCCTGAAACCAAAAATACTCCCAGAACTCTGGGAAAAAGTTTCATTGCTTCCATAATTTTGGGAATGTTTTGGGTAATTTCAGATATCCCTGAGCTAGACATGTTGGAGCTAATGGGACAAACTGACAAATTCAAACACTAATTGCCTCAGCACAAAGAACTCCTAGGATAGAATGTCTTCATGGTTATATTAGTGCAATGTTGTGTCCCATTCCCCCTCCCCAGTCATAATGACACTGCAATGCTGTCACCGTGGCATCACAAGGAACATGACCGGCATACATATTCAGGTACAGGTACCCTCAGATCTATAATTCAACAGGCTGATGGACGTGTCAGGTACAGGATACACACAACACCAGAGAGTGGGTTTGTAATTGTCAGAATCTGTCAATTCAGCCAATGTATTCTTGCATGCATGTCTTTACCTTTCATATGTATCTAGAGTTTATTAGAACCTATGTAACTGTAATGTATAAATCCTGTCTGGGTCGGGAGGGTGACAACCATTAATTCCCAGAACAAGGAGGCCTCACATCTCTGCCTCCGCATTCCAGCTGCCCCGGCAGTAACTTCAAGGGGAGGATGCTTCTCATCTCTTATCTCATGCAAAAGAACCTTGGAGCCATGAATTGTTATGTGAACTCGCTACATCTGAGGGGTCTGGTTTGAGAAGGGAAATTTACTGCTTAACACCTCACTTTTTTCCTGTGAGAACCAAACGGTCAAGCCACCTTCTAGCCCGCCAATTTTCCCTTAAGGGGATTGGCTATCTATGGGTAATTCAAACTCCTTGGAATGGTATAATAGACCCGCTTGTATTATTTGCCTCATCTCTGACAATAACCCGAGATGCTGTACGAATGTAGGAATAGGTAATAAAGAACTGTGGTTAACCAACCAAGATCTGATCCTTGACTACTTTGAGCAGAACTCTCACAGATTGTCAGAGATCTGTGATTGGGACTCAGCCGTTCCTGACCATGTCAGACGACGACGCGGTCCCCCTCAAGCCTACTACTCCAGAAGAGACTCCCGCTACCCCGGCGGATCCGGGGAACGGGGGTGGTGGCGGCGGAGGAGGTCCCGAAGTGCCGGTGACCACGAGCCAGGGGGCTTACTACATCCCGCGCCGCCCGGTTCCTCATCAGAGCGTGACCCCCAAGTACGCATGGAGCCATTTCGGTCAGCGTACCGTGGATTCGTGGGTGCACGACCGGAAAGGGGTGAGAGTTTCGCTCACCGGAGACCAGCTCGATCGAGGGAGACCGAGCTACCTAGGAGACGACCGCGAGCCGATCTATCGTGGAGGGCCGCGTCGCCCGCCTCTCGAAGGAGAGGGGATGGATCTGTATGGGCCCGATCCGTATCGCGAGGAGCAGACGGTCCCTTTGGATCAGATGATGGGAGAACTGCGGCTTCAACTCACCGCCGAGCTCCGCGAGTTGGCCCTCGATCTCCAGCACCAATTTCGCGACGCTATGAGGGCAGTACAAGGAGCTCTCCCCGGTCAAGGGGTAGGAGCCCCACTACAACCGCCGGCGCCCGGAGGGATCCCGGTCCAGCCACAGGCGCCCGCTCTCCCGGCGCAACCAGCTCAGCCGGTCGTCCCGGTTCCAGCGCCAGGGCCCGTTCCAGTGCCTGCCCCGGTCCCGGCCGCCCGCCCAGCCCCCTCCGACCCTTTGACGACCACTTTCGATGGGGACCCGGAGAAGCTACGTTTCTTCATGCTGGAGATAGGGAGATTCCTGGACAGTTGGGGCCACCTCTATCCCACCAAGAAAGAACGGATTGGCTACATCGGGTCCAAGCTGAAAGACACTGCCAGCGACTGGTATGTGAGCCTGCACGACAACCCCGGACCTGAATTGCGTTCCCTGAACAATTTCATGTGGGCCCTTCGCCATCAGTTCGAGGACCCCCTGGGTGAGGAAAAAGCCCGTAATCAACTAAGAAAGCTGTTCCAGGGGAGATCGTCGGTGAGGGACTACACTGACAAGTTCAGGCGCATCGCGGCCAAGATCCATGGATGGCCGGAGGAGTTATTCATGGAGAAGTATTGGGAGGGCCTGAATCCGGAGATCTACGAGACCGTGCTGTTGGGAGGCCGCCCGGGCACCCTAGCCACCTGGATGAGAGCCGCCATCGACATGGAGGAGCGCTTCGCCCTGATCAAGATGGGAGCGTCAGTGACGGCAGCCAGCAAAGCAGCCCCGAGAGCGAAGCCCCGATCCAGTGTGCAAGATGTCCGAGACGCGAGGTTTCGACAAGGGTTGTGTATGAAGTGTGGGGAGAGTGGCCATTTCGCCTCCGCTTGCCCAAGAGGAGGGGGGAAAGGCCCGAAGACCTCCACCCCCGGAGCAGGGAGCACCCCTAGCCGTGGAAAGACACCAATGAAACCCCGGGCGTTGCAGCTGGAAGGAGTTGCCAGTGACCAGGGGGAGCTGGAGCTGATGGAAACGCAGATGTCGGGAAACTCCAATGGCCTGCAGTGAGCGGCGCAGAGCTGCAGGTCCCCCGCCAAGAAGCGCCATCTCCGGTGAGCATCCCCGGCCCCCTGTTGTATATGGTAGTGACGGTGGTGACCCCTGGAGCGGGTACCCACATGCGGGTTCGCGCTTTAATTGACTCTGGGTGTGCGCGAGACCTGATCAGCCCCCTAGTAGTGGAAGGGCTGGGACCCAAAGTCACCCCGTTATTGGAACCCCTGAAGTTCACTCAGATGGATGGGTCGGAGATGAAGGAGGAATGCATAGCAGAGACCGAGAGCTTGATTTTGGGGACGGGGGAGCACTGGGAGAAGCGGGCTTTCGTCATCACCCCAAACGCCCAGTTCCCTATGGTGTTGGGCAGCCCTTGGCTCGGGGCGCACGACCCTTACATAAAATGGAGCGAGGGGAAAATCTCGTGGGTGGACGAACGCTGCCAGAGCCATAAGTGGGACCCAGAATGGGGACCTGGACCTCCGACCCCTCCTCCCCCGGCACCCGCGCTTGCTCTCGCCCCTACCATGGTCCCTAAAGAGTATAGAGACTTGCTGGAAGTGTTCAGCGAGACTGAGGCGGATGAGTTGCCCCCCCATCGACTGTCGGACTGTGCCATAGAACTCCTCCCAGGGGAAAAACTCCCAAAAGGGAAATTATACTCCATGAGCCCGTTGGAACGGGAAGAGTTGCGAAAGTTTTTGGACAAAAATTTAGCACGGGGGTTCATCCGCCCAGCCAAATCCCCCTTTGCAGCGCCAGTGCTGTTCCGAAAGAAAAAGGATGGGGGCTTACGACTATGCACTGACTACCGGGGGTTGAATGCAGCCTCCACCACTAACGCTTACCCCCTCCCGTTAATAAAGGACCTCTTGGCGGAAGCGGCCAAGGGGAGGATTTTTACCAAGTTGGATCTACGAGATGCCTATTTCAGGGTGCGCATCCGGGAAGGGGATGAATCCAAGACTGCCTTTAATACCCCCTTGGGGCAATTTGAATATCTAGTGATGCCGTTCGGCTTAAGTGGCGCGCCCGGGGTCTTTATGAGTTTAATCAATGAAGTGTTGCACAAGCACCTATTTAAGGGCGTGTTATGTTACATAGATGATATCTTGATCTATTCTACTGATAAGAAGGCGCATGTGACTTTGGTCAGGGACGTCCTCACAACCCTACTCAAAAACCAGCTATATGTGAAACTGTCTAAGTGTGAGTTTCACCGTGAGTCTGTGGACTTCCTGGGCTACCGCATTTCTCAAAAGGGGTTGGAAATGGACCCGGGGAAGGTGGAGGCTGTGGTGCAATGGGAGGCTCCGCGAACGAGAAAGCAATTGCAAAGCCTCTTGGGATTTTGTAAGTTTTACCGAACGTTCATCAAGGACTTTGCCAAAGTCACTCTCCCCTTAACGGACTTGTTAAAAACAAAGGGGAAGGGGCCCGAGGCCGGGAAGCCAGGAGAAAAGTTGGCTTGGAACGGGGAGTGCCAGAGGGCGTTTGAGACTTTAAAGACTCTTTTCACTTCAGAGCCCATTCTGGCACACCCTGACGAAACAAAGGATTTTATAATCCATGTTGATGCCTCTGATGTAGCCATGGGGGGGGCCATCTTGCAAAGAGACCCAGAAGGGAAATTGCACCCCTTGGCTTACATTTCAAAAAAATTTAACGAGACGGAAAGGAATTGGTCGGTGTGGGACAAGGAAGCCGCAGCTATTAGGTTAGCGCTCACTACGTGGCGCCATTGGCTTGAAGGAGCGCAAACTCCGTTTGAAATATGGACTGATCATAAGAATTTGGAGGCGTTGCGCACTCAGCGGTCCCTCAACGCTAAGCAGCTGCGATGGGCTGATTTCTTTTCCAAGTTTAACTTTGTGCTTAAACATTTTCCTGGGAAGGCTAACTCCTTGGCAGACGCGTTGTCCAGGTTGCCCCAACACGAGAGTGTCAAGGAAGAGGTGTTTGATTCCATGTTCTCCCCCCAACAACTAGGAGGGGTGGTAATCACCCGGAGCCGAGCCAAGAAGGCCGAGTTGGACATTGGGAAATGCAATTGGGGGGGGGATTACGCTCCTGAAGAGATAGAGGAGTTGGAAACTTTGGAGGAATGCTCCAGGAGAGAGGACCACTGTTGGCTACATGGGGACAAACTAGTGGTGCCTAAGGCCAAGCGCAAGGAAATCTTGTTAAATTGCCACTCCTCAAAGCTAGCTGGGCACTTCGGGTTCCTAAAGACTCTTAATTTGATCCAGCGTCAATTCTGGTGGCCGCGCATGCGCCGAGACGTCTCAGACTTCGTCTCGGCATGCCAGACCTGTTTAATGTGCAAAAAACGGGGGGGGAAAGTTCCGGGATTATTGCACCCCCTCCCCACCGCATCAAGACCCTGGGAAGCTATAGCCATGGATTTTATCACTAATTTGCCCCCCTCTAAGGGAAAAACCGTGATTTGGGTGGTGGTAGACACTTTTTCGAAGCAAGCACACTTCACCCCCTTCAAGCAATTGCCCACCGCCAAAGGGATGGCCAAAGCTTTTTTCAATCACGTGATCAAATTACACGCTTTTCCAAAGAGAGTGGTTTCCGACCGCGGTAGTCAGTTCGTTGCCACCTTCTGGCGGGAGCTTCTGAAACTAATGGATATCGAACCCGCCCTAAGCTCGGGTTACCACCCAGAGACCGATGGCCAATCTGAACGAACTAATCAAATTTTAGAGCAATTCCTGCGATGTTACACAAATTATCACCAGGACAACTGGGTGGAATTGCTGCCGTTTGCAGAATATAGTTACAATAATGCAGTGCATTCATCCACGGGAGTTTCCCCTTTCATGGCAGTGGGGGGTTTCGAGGGGAAGCCATTGCCTACTATCGAGGAGGTCCCTCAAGCCCCCCCCTCGGATTTTAAAAAATGGTGGTCCAGTCTCCAAGACTCATGGCCATTAATAGGCAAAGCATTGGACCATGCCAAAGAAGATTATAAAAAATATGCGGATCGTGGGCGAGCACCGGGATGGGATCTTCAGCCCGGGGACTCTGTCTATCTCTCTACCAAAAATATCCATGGGCTGCAGCCCAGCAGAAAACTGGGATGGAAATATGTTGGACCTTATAAAGTGCTACGCAAAATCTCTGATGTGTCTTTTGAACTGGAACTGCCTAAATCACTGAGTTCTGTGCACCCTGTGTTTCATTTCAGCCTGTTGAAGAAAGATCCTGGGCCGAATGCTTGGCATCCAGTTCCTCCAGTTCCTCCTCCACTGATGAAGGAGGGGAGCCCTCACTTCGAGATAACTGAAATCCTTGACTCCAAGATGCGAAGAGGCCGATTATATTACTTAGTTAGGTGGTTGGATTTCGGCCCGGAACACAATGAATGGATTCGCTCGGAACATGTTCATGCCCCTAAACTGACAAAACTGTTCCATAAAATGTTCCCTGACAAAGCTAGGTGAAGAGAATTATGGGGAGGGCAGGGTGTCAGAATCTGTCAATTCAGCCAATGTATTCTTGCATGCATGTCTTTACCTTTCATATGTATCTAGAGTTTATTAGAACCTATGTAACTGTAATGTATAAATCCTGTCTGGGTCGGGAGGGTGACAACCATTAATTCCCAGAACAAGGAGGCCTCACATCTCTGCCTCCGCATTCCAGCTGCCCCGGCAGTAACTTCAAGGGGAGGATGCTTCTCATCTCTTATCTCATGCAAAAGAACCTTGGAGCCATGAATTGTTATGTGAACTCGCTACATCTGAGGGGTCTGGTTTGAGAAGGGAAATTTACTGCTTAACACCTCACTTTTTTCCTGTGAGAACCAAACGGTCAAGCCACCTTCTAGCCCGCCAATTTTCCCTTAAGGGGATTGGCTATCTATGGGTAATTCAAACTCCTTGGAATGGTATAATAGACCCGCTTGTATTATTTGCCTCATCTCTGACAATAACCCGAGATGCTGTACGAATGTAGGAATAGGTAATAAAGAACTGTGGTTAACCAACCAAGATCTGATCCTTGACTACTTTGAGCAGAACTCTCACAGTAATGTATGTAATGGCGACAGCCACATGGCCACTGCCGAGCACATGGCCAGGAAAGGCATGAGCTTTGATCCAGCGAACAATAGCCAGCCAGGATCCTAAGTTTCCCCCTGAATATTCAAATAGGCCTATGCAAGTCACTGGCGGGAAGCTAAGCCTATTGTACCATTTGGGCAAGGTAGGGGGTGCGGCTTACCTGTGAATATAAGCAGCCCCCCGGCCTCGGTTTGTCATGCCTCATCTCATCCTGAAATAAACCATACTTGCTAATTTCACTGCTACCGGTCTCCAACTCCAGTACTTTCCACTGGCGACAAGGATCTGAATTTTTAGGACTGAGAACTGAGCACCTTAGATTGTTAATTTGTATTTTAATGTTTTATATTGTTTTAATGTTTTAGTATGGTCTGAATCCTGGAGTACCAGGTCTTGTACGCCGCTCTGAGCCTGCAATCGCAGGGAGAGCAGCTTAGAAATCGAATAAATAAATAAATAAATAAATAAAGGATGGGATCCCAATGAGCTACTCTCCGGCTGACTCCAGAACTGCATTGAGCCCTGCAGATCCGTCAGTACCTGGCACTGCTCGGCCCAGCATCAAACAGCACTTCCGACCGCTCCTGAAGATCCCGCTCATAGCACCACTCAGCGAGTCCTCATGGCCACTGCTCTGGGACAGCTCTCTCCTTTCGACCCCACTCACAGAGAGCTTTGGGAAGCATGGGTGCAAACCCTCAGGTACTTTTTTCAAGTACAGGAGACAGATGACGCCGGGAAAAAGAGAGCCTGGCTGATCAGCACTTGCAGTGTCTCCATGGTTCACCTGGCACAAAGTTTGATCCCCCCCCCCCCCCAAATCCTGGACAAAGCAAACTACGACGAAATCATTGCAGCGCTAACCACATATTTCGCACCGAAGCCATTGAAATGAGCGCTTCGATTGAACTTCTGCTCCTGCACACAAAAACCGGGTGAGTCCGCTGCCTCTTTCATGGCAGACCTTCAGCGGCTAGCCGTCGGCTGTGAGTTCCCCTCAGTAGAGGACACTCTGCTGGCACAGTTTGTCTGTGGAGTCCGCAAGCCAAGGCTTAGGCAGAAGCTCATGGCAAATGACAAACTGCACGTAGCCTGCAAAACGGCAGCTGCATTCGAGAAGGCACAATAGGACTGCCACGGGTCCACTGCGCACCGCGTGGCAGCCGCTCACAGCCCAGCCGCCACATCAGACGAGGAGGAGGACGTCCAGCTGGTCCACCGATACACCGAGGGAGAAGCTACCCATGCAACTCCAGACAGAAGCACCAAGTCAGTCTGCTGGGACATCCCGTTTTCCTGCCCCTACCAAGTGTGCCAGTTGCGGCGACATGCATGACCGCTAGGACTGCAGGTTCCGGGACGCAGAGTGCCAGTCATGCGGGAACAGGGAGCACATCAGCTGGGGCTGTCACTCCCATACCACCTGCTGCCACTCTCAAACAGCGCACTCAGAAGAGGAGGACCTCCACACAACAGTTTCATCCCGGCAACAGGTAATGCACCTACCCCAGGACACGCTAAATAAGATTGTCATGCCAGTATCCGTAGAGAGGTCCCCCTGCTCTACGGAGCTAGATACGGGATCTACCTACTCCATAATCTCAGCGGATACCCTCTGTAAACTATGCCCAAAGGGGGGACCCTGACTGTGGAAGCCGACCAGCCTGCAGCTAAGAGACTTTCAAAAAAACCCATAACCATTAAGCCATTAAGAGCATGGGTAAATTCAGAGCCCAGTTCAAGGATTTTGATGGCAAGCTGGATCTCCTGGTTGTTGAGGGAAAATTAACCAGCTTACTGGGACTAGCCTGGTTCGCACCTTTAGGGCTGGCAGTTACCTTTAGGGCTGGCAGTTACCAGGGTAAACCGGCTCCAGTGCTCAGACTTCCTAAAGATCTGCAAAGAATTTCCCTCCATGTTCGACAGTACACTGGGCACCTACAAGGGACCTCCTGTGTCTCTAGACCTTGATCCAGCCGTGCGCCCGATCCACATACCAGCCAGGTGACCTCCACTGGCAGTCCGGCCCAAAATCGACCAGGAATTGGATAAGTTAGTGGCCCAGTGCATCCTGGAACCCATGTCCCACGCCCGCTGGGAAACCCCGATAGTAACCCCCATAAAACCTAACGGGAATATACGTATTTGCGCCGACTATAAATGTACTTTGAACAGGGCATTTCAGGACCATTCCTACCTGGGTGATGTGAGGCTTTAAACTTTAAAGGTCTCCACTTACTTTCTTTTCCCCACCGTTTTTGTCTCTTTCCCTCTGCTTTCCAGGAGGGAGAGGAACTTACAGACAGCCAATCACTGCAATGCATTAGAAAATGCCGTTGCAGCTTGCAAGGCTGTTGTTGCTGCTGGCTTCATTTGTTGAAGCCCAACTACTAACTTGCTGTTTTCCCAGGGCAGGAGCAGTGATCAATAGGATTTGGCATACTGCTCTTTGGCCAATCACAGAAGTTCGTTCTTTTTAAAAAAAATCCTTCTGTGCATGGCCAGAGAGCATAAAAGGAGGGGTCTCTGGCTGGCTGATTCCATTCCTGCTCCTGAGGAGACAGCCTGGGTTAGAGACTGGGCGGCTGACTTCTGCTTCAGCCTCTGCTCTGAGCCCGCTTTCCTGCTGCTGACTGTTGGACTAGTTTGGATCAAGACCCATCCTGCCTGCTGGACAGCAGAAGACTGAAGAGAAGACATCACACTGGTTTGACTCATTAGGACCACTTTTTAAAAACTTTTCTTATTTTGTTGTGGGTTGGTGGGTTTGGGGCCTAGGGGTGGTGGTGGTGGGTAGGTCTCTGGGCCCTAGGGCCTTTCAAGGCTCTTCCAGGGTTTTTTTTTTGGGGGGGGGGGTCTTCTTGTTTGTGGTTTTGTTGCCAGCCTGTTGTTTTGCAGTTTAAAAAGTTATATATAGTTTTTGTGCTTGATATTTTATTTCTTGGCTTGTTGGGGCTTGGGGGGGGGGGAGGTTTACTGACTAGGCCTTCTGCCAGGGGCCTAGGCTCTCTGGTTTTGGTTCTTCTGTTTTGTGGTTCTGTTGCCTTTTAGCAGTTTAAATGTTTTAAGTTGTTGTACTGTGTTTTATATTTCTGGGGACTTTTGGATTTTTTAGGGGTGGTGTGCTTCTGGTCTAGATACTACATTGTTAAACAGGCTTTTAATAAAGGTTTCAGGAATTTTTAACTAGTGCTTTTAAATAAATCTCAGCATAGGGCTTTTGCTGTTCTACCTTTAGCTAGGCCAGTACTAGGAGGACTAAAAGAGGCCAGGTTTGTCTTCAGCTCATAAAACAGAGGTATAAGTAGTGTATATTAACTTTTCAAAAAATAGTGTGCTGTTTGTGCTCTGACTGAACGTTGGTGAAGCCAGGCACTTTTTTCAGATAATTTTTTCTCCTTTAGCTTGTGTGTTTCAATTAGGGGGCACCTTCATTTCCAAACAAAATCAGGCTGGGTCCAATAGAATCTAGGTAGTAGCAGTTTGATTAAAGAAAGACCCTTACACTTTTTTAAAAAATTCCAAGCCACATCTCAAGGACAGTCTTTAAACCATAGTCAGGTTCAGTGTAGGAATTCACCACTAGTTCTGAAAAACAAACCAAGAAGAAAAGAAAACCCAAACTGAAGCAAGGCTAAGTTAGCCTCTACTGAAAGAAACAAAAACCTAGTTTTGAGGTGGGAGGGTTTATAAAAAGGTGTGCGGCTGTTTTAGGGTCAGGTGGTAGGGCAGGTAAGTTAGGTGCCTAATACCTTCCCTGCAAGTTAGGCTGAGTTTGGCCAGGGGCAACATGAGCAGCAGGAAGGGAGCGCAGAGGGGCCCTGGGGGCAAGGCTAAGGAAAAGACTAGAGGGGTGGAGGGGAGGGGGAGCTGTGGTTTCCCCACCACCACCTCTGTGTAGGACTGCTCCAGAGCTGTCTGGCACCTCTCTGACCGAAGTGTTACAATGAAGAGGCTACACATGCTCCTCTTCCCTAAGGATGCTTCTGGATTGGCCCCAGTGGAGGTGCCTGCAGGTGCTGGCACTGGGCAGGGGTCTGCTGCTCAGGCAGTCCCTCCTCAAGCCATTGCTGCTGAGGCTCAGTGGCAGGAGGAGGGGCAGCAAGAGCTGTCTTTAGGGTCGAGCTTTGGGGACAGTTCTCTGTCACTCCACAGACTCAGAGGACTATAGAGGCACTGGAGGAGGAGCTGGCTGGCCAGCCCACTACTCCAGTTTCTCTAGGCTCCAGCAGGCCTCCTGAGGTATAGGAGAAGAGGCTGGGAGAGGTGGAAGAGGAAGAGATGGAGGTGCACCCCAAGGACTTACTATCTCCACCCCTTCCCCCACTCAACCATCTCTTCCTGCCCCCCAAAGATATGGTGTGTCTGACCTGAGCTCCTCACAGAAGGTGGCTCCAGGGGTGCCCATGGCTGCTGGTCAGCATGGGTGCCCCTTCATCTCTGAAGTCTGGAAGCACTTCCAGGTGATGGAGGATCCCCGCTTCACACAGTCCCAACTGTGTAGGGCCCAGATCAGTCGAGGGAAGGACCTCAACCATCTCTCAACTTCCAGGCTGCAGAACCAACTGGAGAAGCACCACCAGGAAAGAGAGGCTGCTGCCGGGGTCCCCAAGTGGCCACTGCCAGCCAGCGAGTCATCCTGTGACCACCTTCAGCACTATCCCTGAGTATTCCATGGCAGGGACGGGGTAGGGACACCAAACATCTCTATCAGAGATGCTTGGTGGCATTGGCACTAGAATGCCAGGCCGGGGGGGGGGGGGGGATGACAGCAGGCTAGCAAGAGGGTCACTCACCTCATTGCTGAAATGCTTGCTTTAGACGGGCACCCTTTCTCCACAGTTGAAGACATTGGTTTCTGCAGGCTGCTCCAAAATGCCTCTCCATGGTACACGCCCATGGTTCGCACCATGCTGAGCAGGACCGTGATGCCCTCATTGTACAGGGCTGCCAGGGACCACATGAAGGCACATTTGTCCTGTGCTCATGGGAAAACTGTGCACTTCATGTCCGACAGCTGGACCTCCTGTCAGGCACATGATTTGTATCTCTCATTGACTGCGCACTAGTGGCAACCAAGCAACGTTTTGTGGGGGGGGGGGGGGGGAACTAGTGTTAGGCAGGGTCAGGGCCACTGGGCCGGCTATTGCCAGGCTCTGCTCCATGTTGAGAAACTTGACGGGCCACACATTGCGGACAACATCTCAGCCACCATCAAGAGACAGCAGCATGGGTGGGCAGGGACCTCACCATGGGCTACATGGTGACTGATGGTGGCATGAACATGAGGGCAGCAGCAAAGCAACTGGGCCTAATGCGCATTTATTGTGCAGCCCACCTTCTCCACCTTGTGGTTAAGGATGCTTTGGGGTTGGGTTCTGCAGAGGATCCCAATTTGGATGCTGCGACCCATGAGTTCCGGCATCTCCTCCAGATGGGTCACTTCTCTTGCAGTGTGAAGGACATCTTTCTGCTGTGTGAAAAGCAGATGCTGACAGGAGTGCCAGTGCCACCACCTGCTTGGCAAACATAACCACTCACTTGAATGCTTGGTGGAGCAGGAGAGAGCCCTGACTGCTCTGATCTCCGAGACGGAAGAGAGCAGGCTCAACCAGAAGGGCTGGTTGACCATCTCTCAAGTCTGTGGAAGTTCTTAAATCCTTTAAGAGCTACACAGAAATGCTCTTGTCTGACATGGCAAGTCTGGCTCTGGTCACTCCCATGATCCACACAGCTTGTGAGGACTTGGCCTTGTTTCTGGAGCCAGCTGCAGGATGTGCAGATATGCTTCCAGCACTGTGTGCACTGGTGAGAAGGCTGCAAGGCAAACTCAAGGACCACTTTCAGTCTGTCCTCCAGCAGAAGGTCTACATGCTGGTGACTATATGTGACCCATGCATCAAGGGCAAGATTGCTGAGTGGGCAAACGAGTTCACTCAATGGCAAGACAAGCTCTCCAGTGAGTTGAGCACAGGCAGGCCAAGAGGGGCATGTTGGCACAAGCTGAGGGAGGGGGGGGTGCAAGCAGCTCCACTGCTGTTCCTCCCCCACCTCCCTTGCTAGGTGGTGTCCCCTGCATGGCTCCTGCCACGATGGCTGTTGAGATGGCAGTCATCAGGCAGAACCTTGGCCCCCCCTTCTGGGAGCGGCAGGCACATGAGAGAGGACACAGTGGCTGCAATGGTGAGGGAGTACCTTTTGGAACCCTACAAGTCACAGGAAACCTGTCCACTGAGCTACTGGGCCATAAAAGAGATGGTCTGGCCAGACCTCTCTGCTGTGGCCCAGAAGCTCCTCTCATGCCCTCCGATGAGCGTGCAGAGTTAGTGCGTTTTTCTCTATGCGGGTGACATTCTCTGCTCACATTGCTCATGCCTGATCCCCTGGTCAGTTGAGCAGTTCGTCTTCCTGAAGGTCAACTTGCCACTGTTTGGTTTCCCGGCCCTAGACTTTGAGGGTGATTGAAGTGAGCACACATACTTGTGCCTGTACCCCCTCCCGGTCTGTGCTGGGAAGTTGGATTACACAACGCTCTTCCCATAATTAAAACAAGAGAGGCTACGGAGAAGTAGCAGCCAGGGCCATAACCATTTTGATTGGCACAGAAATGCCCCACCAATCTCCCCACTTCCATCCATCCCACCTGCAGCAGAAATACCTCTACAGAAGCCTGGTAGTCGTGCAGTGCAGGGTGAGGTTGAGGGCAGTGCGTGTATGCACCTGAGTTACACTGCCAGCCATCCCAAACCAAAATTGCATGCTGAAATTAAAACAGCAGCAGAAAAACTGTTCTCCATCTTGACGGAGATGAACAACAAGGTAGAGTAGGAAAGCTGCCAAGCAGCCAGACAGAACCTTCCATAAATTATAATGAAAGTAAATGATTGTAAATTGAAAAATAATTTTCTTTTGCAGGGAGGAGGTGGGAAAGGGAGAGCCTGTGACGAAGGGCAGCTGCCGCACCTAGGCTAAGCCTCCTCCACTGAGGCAGGCAGCGATGGCTGGTGTACTGCTGCTGAGAGAGGAGGATCAGTGGACAGACACTACCCCCTCCCTCTCACTTTCCGAGGCATTACTGGGCAGGGCTTCTCTATAGTGTTGTGATGATTACGTTGCACCGGTTCTGCTGCTGGCCTTGCAAACATGCCCCCCTCAGTTTATACTACAGAGATCCTCAGATTTGACCTAAGTCCTGTTGGGTTTGGGCACTGACTGCCACAGTGGCACTGGTTCTGGGGGGCACATTGCACTGGTTCTACTGCTGGCCTTGCAAACGTGCCCCTCAGTTTATATTGCAGAGATTCTCAGATTTGACCTGAGTCCTGTTGGGTTTGGGTACTGACTGCCGCAGTGGCACTGGTTTTGGGGGGCACATTGCACTGGTTCTGCTGCTGGCTGGCAAACATGCCCCATCACACCACCCCACCTCACTTACTTTCTAGTGCAGAGATTCTCTGGGAGACACTGCTGCCTGCCCTTTTCCTCTTCCATACAAAACAATGGAGGATTGGGGGCACCCTCTTTGGATTCCCCTAGAATTGGACCCCCTGGTCCAATCTTTTCCAAACTTGGCAGTACTTTTGGCAAGAGGCTCCAGCAGCTACAGTACAAATGTGGTGCCTCTACATCAAACTGCCTTCCCCCCAGCACACTGAATACTCATTAGAAAATTTTTGCCATTGACTACAATGGCCCCACAGGACATAATGAAGCTGAATATTTTTGGGAAAACCAAATATTTTTGGGTACCAGTACAATACTGGTATTGGCATTCGGGTATATTTGGGAATACAAAAAAAATTAGCTTTATTATACTCAAATCTGGAAAAAAAAAACCGAATCCCCTTCCCCCGCACATCCCTACTCATTACCTTGCAAGATCAGAGCTCCACAGTGCAATCTCAGCAAATGCAGCAGACACAGTTTCAGTTCAGCTCCACAGTGGTGACTGGATGGTTTTGCCATGTGCCCCAACGGGGGAAGTGCAACCTGGCATGTGGAGACCCTCTACAAGGTGGAGGGGGGAGCTATAAACTTCATCAGAGCATCACATGCATAACTCACGAGTTGCATCTTGTGCTGTTGAACAGAGACATCACTTATTGTTTGACTTGTCTTGGTGTCTGTGCAAGCAGCAATTCAGCATGGAGGACAACATTTCCAATATGGTACAAACTATTTGCCAGGCCTTTGGCATGCCCACTAGCTGCAGTGGCTGGCGTATATTCTCCTGCCCAGTGGTGCGGCTGCCATCTCATGTTTCAGCCTTGCTACTGAGCTATCCTGAGGATGACTTACAACTATGTGATGTACACAAACATCACTTATACAGGCATGCATTAACTGGGATGGTTCTTCTTTCTCTTTGGGGTCTTTTGGTGCAGCTTGCAGAGATAGGAGAACCTTAATGTAATGAGAGAGTTGATAACCCCATCCTGGCAACTCTAGTTAGGATCCATATTTCTATACCAAGCATATGTATGGATACCTGTATTTGTTGCTATTTCCTGAATTAAAAATTACAAAGTACCAGGAGATTTTTTTTACTATGTTATCACACTCCAAAATGCACAGCACTTCTGAACTCACATTGCTTCAATGAGGTGTGCAATTTTTTTTGTCACTATCAGACTCCCTTTTGGTACGAACCATATTTTTCTTATTGCCTATGTGGTATTAAGAATGCAGAGAAAGGCTTCTGGATAAACTAGAATGATAGTATTGATTATATGGGAAAGGGTCAAAGAAAGAGGAGGTACAACAGAAATGAGCAAGTGAAAATGAGGCAGTAAAAAAAGTGAGATGCCTACATTTCCATTCTTTTCTCTGTAAATTATGTAAGAAAGACTTCATAATATCACATGAAGAAATAACAGGTTTACAGAAAGAAACAATCTTGTACCAAGAGAAGAGCTTGAAGAACTGGACTGCTTGCTACTTCTTTTTAATTAGCAGTTATAAACCATGACAGATAACGCATTTAATCATATCTTTTGAAATCTTCATTAAAACATCAAAGAGGATGTGGACACATTATGCACTGAAAGTTGTTTTGGTGACCTGAAACAAAAGACTGGCTCTGCACAAAAATGAACAAGTTGTCTGAAAGAGTCTGAGAGCTATATGTAGAATTTGGTGTTCAATCTAGTGTTTCCTGCCACCAAAGCTGGAAGATAGCTCAAATTTATAGGTGCTACTTTCTAATTATGACCAATACTTTTTAAAAAATGAAAGATTCATTTTTCACTAACGGGATTATCACATGCTGCTGAGCTGTAAGAACAGCAAAACGCTGCTGAGAAGAGAAAAATCATGAAAGTGAGGTAATAGGTCTAGAGAAAATATTAAATGTGTTTCTGGAAAGCGACACAGTTCTGCCAGCTACACTTAAACAACAATCTGAAATATGAAACAGAATTAAAACCTTCTGCTTCATCAACCTATGCATCATATCCAATAAATCCCATTTTTGGATCTGATGATCAGAGAGTAAAGTTAAATAGATTATATTAGGTATATGTAATGCATTTCTCCCTTCTAGAGTCAAATAATTCAAACTTTGGTTCAGACCAGTGTTTGAGGCCTGCTGTAAAAGGGCTCTCCAGCTGGAAGAAATCTTCTCAGGAGACTGTAATAGTTTTCCCTGAGTCAGAATTGAATAACAAGATAATGGGAGGCCATACTGACCTTGCCTCCCTAACGCTCACTGCTACTTATCAGTGAAGCTCAATTATTGCATTCCGACCCAATTAACATGAGTTGCACCTGGATGGGGGAGCAGGCTTGTTAACTGCAGAAATGAGCCCTGTTCCCATGACCAAAGAAAGGTGGTTACCCTAGCAACTGGGAAGAGAGTTACATCACTGGCCTGACTTCTGATTGGTTACTGGCCATGACCAGTTCAGAAGCCATACTTTCTATAAAAGTTCTCTGGACTTATGTCTGGTGTGACTTGATTGATATGTGGCCAAGCTGACTGTTGCTAACTGACTACTTGGACCTGGGTGGTCAAGTGAGACTCTGTTAGTCACCATGATATCGTGACCAAAGGCCGGGATGGCCTACCTGACTTTGTGGATTACAAACTGTCTCTTGTCTTGTTAAGAACCTGTGAGTATCTGAACCTACAATTGTGTAGCTAGGCTGGTTAAGCTAAGAGTTTATTGTTTTACCCTTCTTCAAGTCTTGTCTTGTGTTTTACAATATTCTTGCACATATTACTTAATAAATAATAATTATATTTTACCTGAACTGAGCCTTGATTTCTTGCAACCGTAATAGGCTTTCTCCAAGTGCCTTAGACCCAAGACCACATGGCTACCCTGATAACTGTTTTTGACTTTGAGTGCCCTGAGAGGCTGGGAAGTCTGATTCTCTATTCTCAGCTGGTGGGGTGTAGACTGAGAGAATCTGGTGGCAGCATACCAATAACCTGTGAAGGCTGTAGGCTTTCCTGGTTGTTTGTTAAGTTGTTTGTTTGACCCCTAAACCTGCCCCTGCTTACCTGGTCTAGGTGAGTGGTGAGGTGGTGACAGTATACTAAGCATCTTTATCAATTCAATATTGCTGAGGCTTTGGTGTGAGATGCCTACAAATGTACAAAGAACCAGCTGTTACAGATTTAGGGAACATTTAGGGAAGAAGAACAACAAACCAAAACTTCCTCTAAAATATATTTCAAACATCAACTGATCTGACAATAAATATTTCATCAGAATAAACTGAAATCCAAATATAAACATCTAAGAAACCGCAGACTCCCTTTCCAAAACAGCTTTCACAGTAATCTCCCCCCCCCACTTGCCACTGAATCAAGACTGCAGTCTTTGCACTCACTTATTTTTCCCTCATCACTTTAAAAACAATGTCACAAAATCCACATTAAAGTGAAGTACAGCTTTAAACTACAGTAATCTGTCTCTATCTGTTCATTCTAAATAAAGCCACAAAACAGCTTAAATTAATGCCAGGGATATAGCTGAAATCCTTAGCAATACAGAAAGTTTTAAAATATAACTTTGTATCAAGAAAACAAATCAACCATATCTGTGATAGGAGGGAGACAAGGGGGTATTACAAAAATATAAGGTTCAAGCAGGGGTCAAAGACAGCACAATTTGGAACAAGAAGCATAAACCTGGGGGAAAGCTGGGTTTTGTTGAGAAGATTTAAGTTACAAAATGCCTTCAGAGTGGGGAATGAAAAATAAATTTTACTTTCAGAAATAAAACAACCAAAAGTAAATACACTTGTATCCTTAAGTCTCACACAGCATCTGGACAGCTCCATTCTCTCCAATTCAAGCCCCAGAAGAAGCTTTTGAAAAATTGGTTCTGAGCATCATGTCGTAGAATGGGAAAGCTGTAAGAATGAAGCCAGTAGATAAAGATCCTACAAGATTAGAAATTTTTCTTCTCTCTGAATTTATGGAATCAAGTTACCGCAAAGTACTACACCCATATCAAATCTGTTTTCTGTTACTGATCAAGGAGGACTTGGGTTACAGTTCAACTTCCTCTTGCCTTAAATGTCACAGAGCTGCTGGACATTAATCAGAACTAGTTCATTATGGCCAGAATAACACTGGACTAATAACATTAAATTAAATCACAGAATGTAGTTGGCATTCCAGTTAAACCTTTGTTATAGCTGAAAATATCTATGCTGTAGAATATCTGCTGAATGCTGAGGAGAAAGCTTCATCACATGGAAATTTCCTACAGAGAGTTAAACAAATGTAACAACAACAATAATAACAACAAAAATACCTATGCGTGTCCATATGAACTGTTCACATCCTGATAACAGCAAGTTATGAATTCCCATGCATTGTCACTGAACAATACAAGACAAGCAAGGCCAGTTTCAGATAGAGGGAAAACATATTTGGTTTCTACTCTCACTGTTCACACAGGTTAAATAGTAGATATTTTAAAAGCATATGGTTAGAAATGCAAGTATATCTTCATAGGTATGTATGTTATTATAAATTAATCCTGCAAAACTCTAATAAAGAAAAAAATCAATTTATGTAAAGAGCGAGCAGTACTCTAAAGGAAGCCTCAAGACTATCTTTAATTTCAAGCCTACATATAACATTTATCCTCTCATAAATGTTGATGAGCACACTTCCCCATCTAACATGAACTATGGAGGCAACATAACAGAAATAATTTTGCCTAAGATCAAGATGGGTGGCCATGTTAGTCTGTTTGTAGCAGCAGAAAAGAGTAAGAGCCCAGCAGCACCTTAAAGACTAACAAAATTTGTGGCAGATACCTGAAGAAGAGAGCTGTGACTCACAAAAACTCATAACCTGCCACAAATCATCTTAGTTTTAAGGTGCTATTGGACTCTTGCTCTTTTTTACTGATAATTTTGCCTAAGTGGTAAATACCATAATTTTACTATATAACATACAATAGAGATCTGAAATGACAAAAAATATATAGTCCTACGTTGTCATTTAAAAGAAAACATTCCAGATCAGAAGTACTCTGTCCAACTTGCAGGAATGCAGGTATGATGTTCTTGCAGTGGCCAGATCACTTATTTGGGGAGGGCAGGCACTAACACAGCCAGCCCTGTGTCTTCTCTCCCCTCACAGACTATCCGCGTTGTCAGCTATCACATTGCCAGGCATATGTTCAGTGGGGGGGCAGAACTGTCTCACGGGTAGCATCAAGCACACCGCCTTCTGCTCCATACCAAGACCTCCAGACCACAGCTGCTAACCAGACAGGCCGTTTAGAGTTGCCCTCCCCTTCACGTGTTCAAGTCACATGTGATTATTCTTCAGGCCGATGCACTGGCTCTACACACTGAGGAGCTACTGTTTAAAACAATTACATGCCCAGGTACTACATCTGCATGCCAAAGGCACAAATTCTTTTCTTAAATAAAAGGGGGGAGGGTGTTCTGCATGAGTACCACTGCTTTAGTTACTGTGTAATATAAAAAGTAACCACAACAAACACTCTTAAAACACACTGCAATATTTCAATTTTATCCTAAATATACCCTGACCTGAATGACCCAGGCTAGCTCAGTCTCATAAGATCTCAGAAGTAGACTTGACCTCTGATGGGAGACCGCCAAGGAAGTTGAGGGTTGCTATGTAGAGGTAGGCAATGGCAAACTATGTCTGTTTGCCTCTTGCCTTAAAATCCCTACAGAGTCATGTTTAGTCAGCTGAAACGTGACAGCACTTTCCACCACTACTATTCCTCTGCCTCTTCCAACTCAGAAACCTGAAATGGAGTTCCTGCCAACAAGTTGATAGGAAGCTCCATTAATTTCACTGATTTTCAGTACATGTTACTCCCAAGAAATTGTGGTTAAGACCAATGTTCCCTCTAAGCTGTGGAGACTTGTGAGCATAAATTCTACTTTGTGAGCTCCTGGCATTAAAGCTGTGAGTGAGTGATTTGACTACTGCATAAATTAGCTTGCTCTGGAGCCATCCTTCCTGAGCTAAGACAAAAATCTGTGAGCCGGATTCTAAAAAACTCTGACCTAGCTCACACTAACTCAGCTTAGAAGGAACACTGGTTAAGACTACTCTAACTGTAGTATTGGGATCTGGACATTTGGGCATCTTTTTAATGCATCTCTCTCATTAAGGTAAAGCCAAAGAACTGTAGCTTTATTGTACTTGATTCACTTTACTTGAAAGTGATAGCTCTGAAGTGTATTATGTTATTTCATTTGTTTCAGTAAAAAGTATTTTTATTTTGATTCATAAAATGGGCAATTTTTTAATTGATTTGCTACTGTGCCGTCCCCTTTGAGGAAAACAAACATCACTGCCCTATCGCGACAGTGAAATGACCTCCACTTTGACTTCTGCTGCTATTTCTCTGCAACATCTCCTTAGATTTTTAAGATGAATAATTAATAGAAACATTATAAATTCATTTATCCTAGATGCCCTCCCATGGATATAACTTAGCTACTTTAAAAAAAAAACACAAGATGGGCTGAAACATAACTGCCTTTCATTCTGAACCCAGTACACAAATGGATGTATAAGACCAAAAGAACAGAGTATCAAAGACTAAAGTCACATACACTAAATAATCCACTTTCAATGCACTTTTCAACTGGATTTTGCCAGTTCACACATAAAATCCAGCTGGAAAATGGACTGGAAGTGGAATATTTAATGTGTGTGATCACAGCCAAAGACTTTAAAGATCCTTATGGGCGACAAATTGGTCAAAGACAATGAGGTATGAATCCTCACAGCCCCATAGGTAAAGTGTTACCACCAGTCCCATTAACTAACCCACCAGTCAGATACAAAGGGACAAAATCTCCAGCCCTCCTGGGTCTAAGATCAAGAAATCAGCCCTGCAAGGTAGAACATTTGCAGCTGAATTCCAAAAAACCAGTTATTCCAGTAGCTGTAGCCAATAAGAGCTAAAAGTACTGTATTCAGGTTGAAGTCTCAAATCCCAAGAACACCACAAAGTATACGTAATAAGACTGTGGTTCAGATCCTACCCACGCACCTAAACTGCTCATACACACTATGAACATGTGTGCATGGGGGGGGGGGGGAAGTAACTGGACGCTCTGCCCTCTGTACTTGCTCAGAAGCAACCTTATCAGGGTACCCCAAGACACTGTTTACATGATAGGCTGAGTTGAGGTGGTGACTCACGAAGAGAAACATGCTTTTATAGCCAGGCAAACATGCATGTGAGAACACATGGACCCAGGGCAGGTTCATGATAGCACTAACAAGATAGTATGTCCAGGCCCGACTCCCTCCCAGATTCTCTGGCCTGGAAGCTGCTAGGCCTAATCGTCCAGCTGGTACCTGTGTCAGCCTCCCAACTCCTTTATCTCATTATGGGATATCATTGCTGTATTACCTGGCATTTTTGATAAACACTGAGATGACTCCTTTGGAACAGCTTTCCAACTGCCCTGTGCCACTGGGAACGACATTTTGTTTCATGCTTTTCTACAGGTTCTAACACAAAGTTAGGGCTCCCATGCTATTACAGGGCTATTTTATCAGGCCGAATCCATATCTATAGATTTAACTTATTCAACTGTCAATGGAAAAGAGATGTTTTAATGCATTTTTATTAAATAATTTTATAATTTTAATGTTCCAACCCCTGATCAGGTGGAAAGGTAGCAAGAAATTGTTTTAAATAAATAAATGTGAAGCAATTCTTTTACCTTTTTTCCATTTAACCTCAAGTAACTCATTGCATGCAAGTAAGGACCAGGAAGCAATGCTTTTGATGCTAAACCCCTCCCTTATATTTTCAGAATCTGATCATTTTTGGATGGAAGACTCAGAAGGACTCCTGACTGGCAGCTCTTCTCGTAGATTCCCAGCACCACATATAGAGAAGCTGGAGCCCAGACGGAGAGATGATCCTGTCCTACCCTAGCTCCATCCTTGAAGCTGCCACTAGTCAGTTCATCTATCCTTGCTATCTGTCTCAAGTCATGTTCATAGAGCATTTTTTCATATAGTGTTTTTTTAAAAAAATAATGCTTGAAATGCTTCATCTATCTCAGTAATTTTTCAAGCAGCCTCATAAAATAGGCAGGTGTTATATCAGCCTGCAGACAGAGAACCTCAGAGGCAGTGACTTGCCTAGGCCCACCAGGCGTAAGAACATAAGAGAAGCCAATGTTGGATCAGGCCAGTGACCCATCTAGTCCAACACTCTGTGTCACACAGTGGCCAAAAACACCAGGTGCCCTCAGAAGGTCCAGCAGTGGGGCCAGGACACTAGAAGCCCTGCCACTTTGCCCCCCCCCCCCGTCAATCACCAAGAATACAGGACATCACTGGCCCCAGACTGAGAGTTCCTATCTATACTTTGTGGCTAACAGCCACTGATGGACCTCTGCTCCATATCTATATATCTAAAGCAAAGTTGCCCCCTGCGTGCGGATATCTAAATCCACATGGGGGGCACCTGGTGGGCAGGGAGATTTTTCTGCACACGTAGGAGACTCCCCACGTGTGCAGAAAAATCCTAAAAGTTAAAAAAAACTTGGGGGGGGATATTTAAATCCCCCCAAAAGTTAAAGAGCGTTCCCTGCGCATGGGAACTGCCATGGGCCCAGCAGCTCTGTGCCGTGTGGGCCTTGTGGGGCGACCGGGGGCAGGGGGGAGAGATCGGCAAGGCCCGGTAGCTCTGTGACACATGGGCCTCGCCGGGGCAACCGAGGGCAGGGGGAGAGATCGGCAAGGCCCAGCGGCTCTGCACTGCGCAGGCCTCACCGGGGCAACTGGAAGTGTGTGGGGGGGGAGAGATCAGCGAGGCCCAGCGGCTCTGCACCGCACGGGCCTCGCTGGGGCAACTGGGGGCAGGGGAAGGCGGGGGGGAGAGGAAGCCTTACCTTGGGCTGCCGCTCCACTGGAGCTCCTTCTCTCCTCCCCCCTCCCCATGGGTCCTGCCTCTTGTGTTTATCTAATTCCCTCTTGAAGCTGACCATGCTTGTAGCTGCCGCCACCTCTTGTGGCAGTGAGTTCCACGTGTTAATTACCCTTTTGGTGAAGACTTCCTTTTATCTGTTCTAACCTGACTGCTCAGCAATTTCATGGAGTGCCCTCGACTTCTTGTACTGTGAGAAAGGGGGAAAACATGGTAGAGCTGAGATATGACTTCGTTTGCAAATTTACAATGACCCACAGAAGAGAAGAAAATATACCCAAGAAACAAATAAAATTTCTCAAAAGGGTTGATTTATCTTTTACTGCTTCTCAGTAGCTGGCATTGCTTTAATGTTTTATGAACCCTTGTCCCTTACTTTTAATGAAAATATTTTGTTTTATACTCAGCCAGCAACTGTACGACACTTTTACTATTAACATTTGGATTGTCACCATGGTGTAAATTTGCAATGTAAAGGGTCAATCTTGCATACACAAAGCTTGCAGACCCTGTTAGCAGACTGTTTTCACTTGTGTTGCCAGAGTTATTTTACTTTAATGTTATCCACTGACACTAATAAGACTTTAAGCCTGTTCTCTTTTAGAAGAAGACGACATTGGATTTATATCCCGCCCTTCACTCACTTGTAGTCTCAGAGTGGCTTACAAACTCCTTTTCCTTCCCCACCCCACAACAGACACCCTGTGAGGGAAGTGGGGCTGAGAGAGCTCTGAGACAACTGGCCTTGAGAGAACAGCTGGTACTGAGCTATGGCTTGCCCAAGGTCACCCAGCAGGTGCAAGTGGAGGAGTGGGGAATCAAACCTGGTACTCCAAGATTAGAGTCCGTGCACTTAACCACTACACCAAACTGGCAAACATTTTAGTTAATGTTTGCTGAAGCCAATTAGATAAGTACAAGTGGGGACCCGCAAGGTACTTGTGAGGGCAGCCATCCCATTTGCCTCACCATTGCCTCCCACCCATGCTGTCCTCCTTCTCTGTTTCTGTTTCTTTTTCTTTCCACTTCAGCCATGGCTATTGTCAGCCTCTCTCCCCCACTACTGTCAGGAGTGCCTCTGAAGACCTGCCTCCTGTGGACCTAAGTGTGGTGGAGGATCAGTCCCCAGCTCCAGAGGAGCCTCCACCTGAAGCTGATGAGGCTCAAGCAAGCACCTCTCAGGGCATTACCCCAGCACCAGCAGCAGCTGAGCCACAGCCAAGCTCAAGCCCACCTGATTCACCTCCTCAGGTGGAACGGCTAAGGTCACGATCCAGGCAAGACTTAGCTGCTAGAAGAAAAGAGGCACTCATGCATGGTCGCAGATCACTCAGCCCTGAGTTTTAGGAGGAGCCGGGACCTCACTGCCAGCTGCTAACGAGCACAGGAAGTGGCTGGGTATTTAGGCACAGCACAGAGACTACCAACTCATGCTAGCAACAAGTCATTCTGGCTAAGCTCTGCACCCACTCAGCTCGCATCAGCTAAACCTGATTCTGGACCCTCTGGCTCGTGACTCCGGCTCTGTCTGACTTCAACTTTTGGTTGACTCCTTGGACTGGTTTGCTCGTGAGTTTCCCTCTCTGTCCTTGGCTTGGACTGACTCTGCGTTTGGCTTGTGTTTTGGACTTGGTAATTCGTTCCTGATTTGGCTTCACCTTGGACCTTCCTGGCATAGACGGTGTCGCCAGGTGCAAACTGGCTCAGACTTTGGCTTGGCTTCTGATCTACAGGCACCCAGCCCGTGACACACTACTGTCATTCATTTTCTCTCAGTTTCTGTCTGTCCCTGCCCCCCATTTCAGTCATAGCTTTATTCATTCCTCCCCACCCCCACCCTGCTACTGTCATTCCTTTTCTCTTTCTGTCTTTTTTCCCCATTTCAGTCATGGCTACTGTTACCCCCTCCCCATTATTCCTTCTCTCTTGTTTGTCTGTCTTTTTTTTTCCTGTTTCATTTCACCCATGCTGTTGGTCCTCCCCTCCCCATTCCTTTTCTCCTCCTCTTCCTCCCCTTCACCCACCTGCCTGCCTCCACTGCATTCCAGAGTTCATGGGTCCTCACTTGCTCACCTTCTCAGCCCCCACAACACCAGTGTTATGGTTCACTGGAGGGCTGCTGTCTTCTGGGCTTTCCTGCTGTCCTGCAGCCACTTCCACTCTCGCCACAGATGGTGGGCGCTACCCTCCCTGTCCAACCTGTCCCACTGGCGCCACCTTCCCTGGAACTCCTCCAGCCACTGCCTGTCTTCATTGCACCCCTGTCCTGCTGCTGTCACTTTGGGACTTAGTGGCTTCCCAGGGCCTCTCCCAGCCCCCCACCTGTCTATCACAGGAGGCAGCTGCACCTTGTCTTCGCCAGCTGCCTTTTATTCAGCATGAACTTCCTCCTGCCACCTCCTGAAGTCCTAGCCCTCTCTCAGCCGGTCCATGGCTGCCTTTTGAGAGCCCTGGTAGCTGGAGTAGGTCCCTCTCCTCTACTACTGGCACCTGAGGTTCCTTCCAGCCCGGCCACTGTTAGGAAAGTAGGATGCATTTCTTATGTATGAGTGAAAAAATTTCCACATCAGAACAGGAATCACTATGTTGAATGAATTTTAAAATCAAATCATACAGTTCCATAACCCTCATAGGCTTCTAAAAAGTGCTATATTAATAAGATACTGGGCTCAGACCTACTCCAGTTTGGTAAAAAAATTTTAAATTGTAGATTTTAAGTATTGAGCGGGAGGCGATGAATCAAACAAGCTTTTATTCAAACCATTGCTTCAGCTCAAAGACAGCTCTATGAGAGCGGCACCTTAATTTATACTGTTTCCAACTCATAACTTCAAACAATGTAACTATGTACAAACAATACTATTAGACCTAAGCGAGGCTCAGCAACTGGTTACCTAGAGTGGCTTAAGGACCAATGAGAGTCTTTATTTGTTAGCCAATCAGAAAGGGCCTTTTGCATCCCAAAGTCTCTGCAAGCTGTGGCTGTAAAATAATAAGAATACAACACTCCTCCCCCCTAAGTTCAAACAACATAGTCTTGTAAGTGTGGGGGCGGTCGTCTGGTCCATCAGGAGCGGCGTGGCAAAGGTGGACCCGTGCTGGGAGACCTGAGCTGTGATGCTGGACTCCTGGGGGAGTGATCCACAATGTCTGGAAGCTCAGGGAACCCAGGGGCAAGACCCATTTCTGGCAGAGGGCTTACCACGGACTGGGCTGGCAGTGGCTCGGTAGACTGTCCCTGTGACAAACTGTCCTGGGCTGGAGTTGGCAGAGGGCTCCCCCCTGTCAAACGACTTTCCCAGGAGCCGGAGTCTTGCTGCGCTGGTCAATCTGCCGGTCTGGCCTCGAGAATTAGGGGGTGTTCTTCGGCTGCCGGAACTGGGGAGCGCGGCAAACTTTGCTCCGAGGTAGGAACTGGGGAACGCTGCAATTGACGTTCCAGCTCAGGAACTTGAGGGCGTTGCAAGTGCTCCTCGGGCACTGGCCACCGACGTCTGAGTTGGTCCAGGTGCCTCCAACGGACCTGCCCCGACTCGTCCCTGACCTCGTAAGACCCAGTGCGAACCTGCTCCAAAGTTCCTGGCATAGACGGTGTCGCCAGGTGCAAACGAGCAAGTGGACCCCGTGGCGATAGGGTCACGGTGGACGTCTGGTGCCAGGTCTGGGTGTAGAGGACTCAGGCAGATGGATAGCTGGCGCCCCATTAGCAGCTCTGCCGGCGATTTCCCGGTGGTGGTGTGTGGTGATAAGTGCTGCACTAGCAGGAACTCGGCGAGCCTGGCTTGAAAGTTCCCGTCACCCAGCCAGCGGAGTGAGTCTTTGGCTGTCCGAACCATTCGCTCAGCCTGTCCATTTGTTGCCAGGTGAAAAGGGGCTGAGGTGATGTGCCGGATACCCCTCTCATCCAGGAATGACTGGAACTCTGTCGATGTAAACTGGGTTCCGTTATCGGACACGAGGAGGTCCAGCAGGCCAAAAGTTGCGAAAAGGCAGTCCAGGCAGTGGGTGACGATGGCCGATGTCATGGAGGTGACAGGGATTACCTCCATCCACTTAGAGTATGCATCCACGACGATCAGCAGCGTTCAGCCCTGGAAAGGCCCAGCAAAGTCCACATGGATGCGGGACCATGGTCCCCTTGGCTTTTCCCATGGGTGAACCGGAGTTTCTGAAGGTGCTGGTCGTGACTCCTGGCATGGCTGACATGTTCGGACCCACCGCTCGATCTGTTGGTCCATGCAAGGCCACCAAACATAGCTTCTCGCCATGCCCTTCATTTTGACGATGCCTGGGTGCCCTTCATATAAGGCGTCCAGTACTCTCTGGCGAAGTGGGGGAGGGACGATGACCCTATTTCCCCACAGCAAGCACCCCTTGTTGACCAATAGCTCTGATGACCTCGGTACGAATGGCTGGAATTTGGCATCAAGTGTCCCTGACGGCCATCCCCTCCATAGTTGTAGACTCTCCTGAGCATACGATCCCAGCCAGTGTGGAATGCGATGTCAGCAACGGAGAGTGGAGGCTGCGGCAGTTCCTCGATCAACAAAATTTCCTGGAGTGGGGCTGTGGGTGGTTCCGACGAAGGAAGCGGTAGCCAGCTCAGGGCGTCAGCGTGCCCGATGTTCTTGCCTGGCCTGTGGAGGAGACGGAAGGAGTATAGCAACAGAAGGACTGCCCAGCGCATCATCCAGGGAGTCAGTATCTGGGGGGTTTGACGATCGGCCTTGAAGATGCCCAGCAGCGGCTTGTGGTCGGTAACAATGTCAAAGTCCCAGCCGTAGATAAAATCATGAATCTTTTTCACTGCCGCGATGATCGCTAGGGCTTCCCGATCGATTTGGGCATCGTTCCTCTCAGCGGGTGATAACGTTCTAGAATAGAAGGCGATGGGGGCCTCCTGGCCAGATGGTAGACGGTGACTGAGCACGGCCCCGATTCCGGAGGGTGACATGTCACAAGCGAGGACGAGGGGCTTCTTCTTGTCGTAGTGTACTAGGACGGCATCGGAGGCAAGCAGGGCTTTGACGGCTTGGAAAGAGGCGTTTTCCCGCCGACCCCATGCCCATGGAGCTGACTTGTCCAGAAGCCGATGGAGTGGTTCCGCAAGAACTGCTTTATTGGGCAAGAACGCATGATAGAAGTTCAGTAGTCCTAAGAAGGACTGCAGCTCTTTCTTGGACCTTGGCGGGGGTGCATTGCAGATTGCTGTAACCTTGTCTGGAGCAGGGTGGATGCCATCTGCATCTAGGCGGTAACCCAGGAACTGCACGGAAGGGACGAAGAACTCGCATTTCTCCTTCTTCAGTCGAAGACCAACATCCTGTAGCCGTCGAAGGACCTCTCGCTTTCGAGCAGCTAGTTCTAGATCAGAGACTCCGGCGATTAAGACGTCATCAAAATACGGTATGACGCCAGGCAAACTTTGGAGAAGGCACTCCATGAGCTCTTGAAAAATGCCGGGGGTGACGTTCACGCCGAACTGCAACCGGTTAACTTTGAAGGCACCTCGATGCATCACGATGGTTTGAGCTTCAGCGGTGGCGGCATCTACTGGAAACTGCTGATAAGCCTGGGCGAGGTCAATTTTGGCGAATACCCGGCCCCCAGAGACTGAGGCCAGGAGGTGGCTCCCCACGGGAATTGGGTATGCATGCGGCTGTAGAGCACAGTTGATGGTGCACTTATAGTCAGCGCACAAACAGACGGAGCCATCGGGCTTCAGGGGAGTGACAATAGGTGTCTCCCACTTGGCGTTGGGAACTGGCTCGAGGATCCCTTGGGCCAGCAACTTATCGATCTGTTCATCAATCTTGGGCTTAAAAGTGACGGGGCAACGTCTGGGCTTGTGGCGGATTGGGGGCACAGCAGAATCCAGGTGAAATGACACGGGTGGACCCTTGTAACAGCCCAACTCCTTCTTGAAGACCTCCGGAAACTCAGTCTCAAAGTCCACTAAAGGCTGCAGTTCGACCTGGTTCACACCAACAACGTCTATGCCCAGGGCAGCGAACCAGTCCAGCCCTATCAAACTTGTGCAGCGACCTTCTACCACAAGCAGGTTCAGACGGCCGGAGAATTTCTTATATTTGACTTGCACAGTTGCGATGCCTACGACTGGAACTTGGTTCCTCTGGAAGTCAAATAGCTGTAAGGTGCATCTTTGTAGGCGGTGTGCAGCGAAACGCGGGCAGACTTGTTGCAATGTGCTCCACAAGACGATGGACAATGCTGAGCTCAAGTCTACCTCCATCTGGCACGCTCGACCTTCAATGAAGATGGTGGCCTTGATCTTTGGATGCGGATGTAGTCCCTGGTGTATATATAGGCGGTTGGTGTAGTCTTCGTACACGCTTGCTTCATGGCTGGAACTCTGTCTTTGCCCTGACATCCGTGATGACGTGGAATGATACGAGTGGCTAGGGGTAGTCACAGACCCTCGGGTCCACTGGAACTTGTCTGTAGCCTCACATCCATGAGACGAGCGACACACTTTGGCTAGGTGGCCCGCTTTCCCACATGCATGACAGATGGCATTTTGGAATTGACAGTCTCTGCGCGCATGCGCACCTCCGCAACCAGCACAGCTGTTTTTTTGCGGGCTTTTTTGAGAGCGGCATAGGCTATTTTGATGGCGACACAGCTTCTGGTTGGCTGTTTCGTAGAATACTCCATCATCAGATTGGTCGTCCCGGGCGTCATCGGACTCAGCGGTACCGCTCTTGTGAACAGCGTCAGAGCGGCCTGATGCGTGGCTCTGGGGACCCAATCGCAGTTCACGGAGGGATAGGTTGGCGGCCTCTACTCTCAGGGCCTCTTCGAGGGCCGATTCAAAAGCGAGAGTCTTTAGCAAGAGTAGGGCTCGCTTGATGCTTTCGTCTCGGAGTCCGCAGAGCAGTCGATCTAGGAGGAAGGACTTAAAATCAGTGAAGTGACAGTCTCTAGCAGCCCGCCTCAATGCAGTGAGGTACTCTGTTACGGACTCCCCCTCCTTCTGGTTCCTCTGATGGAACGTGCATCGGTGTGCGGCAGCCGATGTCTTCGGGGTAAAGTACTCGGTTAGCCGGGCCTTGATGATGCCGAGAGGGCTCTCAAGTAACTTAGCGGGGGCACCTAGATCCCGAGCAATGTCGAATACAGCCTGGCCGCAGATACTCAGAAAAGTGGCGTGGCAGACATCGTCCCCGTCAATACTGTTTGCTATGCGGTAGTATTCAAGTCGCTCGAGGTATGAGTCCCAGTTCCCAACTTTTGGGTCGAACGGTTCGATATGGCCCCTGGATGCCATGCCTGTAGTGATTTAGCTCTGGGCGCCCTTAGTGATTTCAGCTGGGCAGGCAGAGTGATTTCAGCTGTTCAGTTAGAACTGGGATCCCATCCTCATCACCAGTTTTAAGTATTGAGCGGGAGGCGATGAATCAAACAAACAGGCTTTTATTCAAACCATTGCTTCAGCTCAAAGACAGCTCTATGAGAGCGGCACCTTAATGTATACTGTTTCCAACTCATAACTTCAAACAATGTAACTATGTACAAACAATCCTATTGGACCTAAGCGAGGCTCAGCAATTGGTTACCTAGAGTGGCTTAAGGACCAATGAGTCTTTATTTGTTAGCCAATCAGAAAAGGGCCTTTTGCATCCCAAAGTCTCTGCAAGCTGTGGCTGTAAAATAATAAGAATACAACAGTAGATATATTTAACAATCTTTATGATGTCATAAAAACACTTCTTCAAATTATAGGACAGGGACACAACTATACAAACACAGCATCTTAAGTCTTCAACAACCTCCAGGGCTACCCATACACTATTATCTTCATCTTAAAAGTTTCCTGGAAGAATGAATTTGAACAGGAGGAGGAAATGAATGCAACACTTTCATATATATCTTCTGTATCAACACAATTAGCTGTTGTGCTGTTAAATAACAGTTTTCTCTTCACTATGGTGGGGAGCCCACAATGCCAGGGATGCACAGTACCTCATTTCCTGTCCCCCATTCACTTTAATTATGAACCGAACTCAATTCTATCTTAATGAAATGTTCAGATTAAAAACAACAAGGAGGAACAGTACCAAAGCAGGGCCCGGGTTGTGCATACTTTCACACATACGGCTGTCCACAGATCATTGGCTGAACACACATTGGCTGAACACATTGGAAAGTGGGTCAAATGTTCAAAACCTATTCTCATCTACATGCATTTTGAATATCTTCAGAACCTTAATGTCAACATTTTGTGATTGGAGAATACATGAAGCTGTAGAAATTTAAAGGGATGATTTTACCAATATTTACAGCACTCTGAGGTCAATTACAGGGAGGGTTACCAGTCCCCCAGTGGAGGTGGATGATCCCCTGCTTTCAGCTCCTGTTTCCTGCCACTGCTTAGGGTGGCAGCGGGATAAAAACATGGATGTTGGGCCCATGGCATGACATCATTTCTGGGGGGAACCCCAAAGTGACATCAGGTGTCTCTAGGAATCTCGGGAAACCCCATGGTAAGACTACAGAAGTTTAGATGGTTCATAGAGAGGACAGACATCACTTCTGGGGAAAACCTATCTAGACATTTTTCCTATCTAGAAATGCCCCAAAATTCTGTGGTTTTACCATAAGGTTTCTGGTGATTCCTACAGAGGTGTAGTATCACACCTCACACCATCACCAATAGCCACCCACGTGTCCTCACACCCCCAGACTCCTGCTGGTTGTCAGGCCGGGTGTGACAACCCTAATTACAATTACACCTCAAAAAAGATATTATAGCATTGCGAAAAGTGCGGAAAAGGGCAACTGGAATGATAAAAGGGTTGGAACACTTTCCCTATGAAGAAAGGTTGAAGCGCTTGGGGCTCTTTAGCTTGGAGAGATGATGGCTGAGAGGTGACATGATCGAGGTTTATAAGATTATGCATGGGATAGAGCAGGTAGAGAAAGAAGTACTTTTCTCCCTTTCTCACAATACAAGAACTCGTGGGCACTCCATGAAATTGCTGAGCAGTTGGGTAAGAACAAATAAAAGGAAGTACTTCTTCACCCAAAGAGTGATTAACATGTGGAATTCACTGCCACAGGAGGTGGCGGCGGCTACAAGCATGGATGGCTTCAAGAGAGAATTAGATAAACATATGGAGCAGAGGTCCATCAGTGGCTATTAGCCACAAAGTATAGATAGGAACTCTCAGTCTGGGGCAAGTGATGCTCTATATTCTTAGTGCTTGATGGGGGAGGGGCAGCAGTGGGAGGGCTTCTAGTGTCCTGGCCCCACTGCTGGACCTTCTGAGGGCACCTGGTGTTTTTGGCCACTGTGTGACAAAGTGTTGGACTGGATGGACCACTGGCCTGATCGAACATTGGCTTCTCTTATGTTCTTATGTTCTTAATGCCCCCCCAGGACTTTCCAGTGTCAAGGATGGGTTTTTTTTCATCCTGATGAGTGCCTTTTAATGCAAGGAATTTGTTGTTCTGTGCAGGAGACTTTCAGTGAACTTTAATTTTCAACCAGGGTTTTTCTGTGCCTTAAAAGAGAGCCAGTTTGGTGTAGTCGTTAAGTTCGCAGACTCTAATCTGGGAGAACCGGGTTTGATTCCCCACTCCTCCACTTGCACCTGCTGGATGACCTTGGGCAAGCCATAGCTCTGTACCAGCTGTTCTCTCAAGGACAGTTGTCTCAGAGCTCTCTCAGCCCCACCTACCTCACAGGGTGTCTGTTGTGGGGAGGGGAAGGGAAAGGACTTTGTAAGCCGCTTTGAGACTATAAGTGAAGGGCGGGGTATAAATCCAATCTCTTCTTCTTCTTCTTCTTCAAAGCACCTTCTTTAATGTTGCAGCCATTGCTGGAGACTTTCCAGCTTCCTCTCTCTTCCAGGATTACCAGCTGGCATGTAGAAAAAATTCTTGTTCCATTCATAAATGTTGAACATGTGGAAATGGCAGCTGAAGCTTTTCATGGCATGGAGGTAACATCACCCAGTAAATAACAAGTCACTACATAAGCAGTATGATTTTTTACTCCAGGTCAGTTGGCAACCCTAAGCCGCCCTGAGCCTGTCATTGGCGGGGAGGGCAGGATACAAATCTCAATAAATAAATAAATAAATAATTCTACTGTATGAATGCTTGTCAACAAAAATGTGTTAGCTTTTAAAGCGTCACAGAACTATTTAATCTTAGAAAATTTGTTAGTCCTATTCACTTGTTAAATAAATTCTTTTGAATAGGAATTTTGACAAAGCAATTTATATCATACAACATACACATTCTGTGGTACAAACAAAACCCAACATGTTAAGGATTGCCCCAAATTTCTTCACACGTGAAGAAATTTCCTTCACTAGAAAATTTATCTGTTGTAAAGTATGTGAGCTTGTTTTTACAAAATATGCTGTCAAAAGTTCAAATTTGAATGGGAATTCAGAGAACCTGCTTAAACTATCAGTACAAAACTACTGCATTATATCAATATTTTAGGGGGGGGGATTAAAAAAAGGGAAATTCCTTATCTTGGGGGGGAGTGGTTTAACAAAGACAACAGTCCAATCCAAAATTGGCTGGAGGTGATGGGGACAAAGAAAACCAATAGAAACGTTGGTGGTGGAAAGTGCCTTCAAGTCATAGCTGACCTGTGAGGATCCCGTGGGGTTTTCAAGGCAAGAGATCTTCACAGGTGGCTGGCCATGGCCTTCCTCTATGTCACAACCCTGTTATTCCTTGGAGGTGTCCACTCCAAATACTAGCCAGGGCCAACCCTGCTTAGCTTCTGAGATCGGGCTAGCCTGGGCTACCCAGTTCGGGGCAACAGAAACATTACACTCGAGGAAAAAGCTGACTCAAAACTGGCTCCCAGAAAAGAATCAGGATAAAAGTGGTCTCAAAAGAGCTGGAAAAAACCTGGGAAACACACACACGCACGCACACACAACAAAGTGAAAACTAAAGGCAAAAAAACACTGTGGAAATCAGGGAATAACCTAAAGTGATATGGGGCCAGAACTGACCGACACCCCCCCCCCCCCAAAAAAAAACCCACGTGGAAAGGACCTAGGTCTACTCAGAAATAAGCCTCATTTTATTCAATGGGGCTTAGTCCTGTCCCAATTAAGTGCTTTTAGGATTGCAGCCTTATTTGCTGGTATTGTCAGAATAGTAAACTGTTACTATCTTGGGATCATTTTAGCTGTGCAAACTGGGGATAAAATACTACCAAAATAGAACAGTTACAAGTGGAGACCCGCAAGAAAATTGCGGGATGGTTATCCCATTCCTCACACCTTTGCTTCCCCTACCTCTTCCTCACACCTTTTCTTCCCCTACCTCTCTCACACTCTTTCTCCCTTCTGCCCCCCTTTCTTACTCTCTCTTTCTCCTTCATGTATGTTACTTCCTCTCTCTTTCTGACCTGTCATCATTCCCTTTGTTTTTCTGCCTCCTCACCGCCTCACTCTCTCTCTCTTTCTGCCCCCGCACTCCATCACTCTTTCTGCTCTCCCACTCCATCACTCTCTCTTTCTGCCCCCATCACTCTCCCAGCCTCCTGTCTGCTTCCTTTCCCCCCACAGCAGCAGTGGCAGTGCTCCGGGAATCACAATGTATCTCCTAGCTGCAGAGATCAATTCACCTTAGGGCTGCCAGATCCAGGTTGGGAAATTCCTGGAGACTCGGGGGTGGAGCCTTGGGACAGTGAGGCTTGGAGAGGCAAGCAGCCTCAGCAACCCTCCAAAGCAGACATTTTATCCAGGGGAACTGATCTCTGTCACCTGGACAACAGTTGTAATTCTGGGTGCTCTCCAGCCTTTGTCTGGAGGCTGGCAACGATAGTTCAAGTGAAGGAAATGGCTGGTTTGGAGGGTGGAGTCTATGGCATTATACTGGTCTGTAGTCCCTCCTCAAATCCCACCCTCCCCAGGCTCCACCCCTCAAATGTCCAGGAATTTCCTAACCTGGAGTTGGCAACCCTATTTCCTTCCCACCCAACAGCCAACCTACCTTTCTCGGTCTTCAGCTTTCCATCTCCACCCCCTCCCCTGCAGCCTCTCCCTAGGAAAATTACAGTCTTTCTCCACAGTGGGGACTAAAGCAGCTTACATTATTATTTCCTCCTTGTTATCTGAACAACAACCCTGTGAGGTTGGGTAGGTTGAAAGTATGTGACTGGTCCAAAATCTCCCAGTCAGCTTTCACCGCAAGATGGGGATCTGAACCTGGATCTCGCAGATCCCAGTGTGAAGCTCTAACTGTTACACCACAATGGCTTTCATAGGGTGGCTGCTGCTGAACAGTAGCAAAGCAGCTAGGCCTAATTAAGGCTCAATTTACACCTCCCCTCTGAAGTAGTTTGACTGCTGTCTTTTCCCAAGCTCATTTCACGCTGGTTTCAAATTTCACTCCAGGGTGTCTGAAGAGTACTAAGCAACAGCATTTGTTTAAAGCAGTATAATGCTAGCTTGACCACAGGAAGGCAATTAATGAATGTAAATATTAATTCATAAACTTGAACAAGTATGGTTTGAAACTAGAAACAGGTATAGACAGTTTTTTTAAAAACTAGAATGATTCTAGCGGGAAAATCAGATGTAAATTTGACCTAAGTCATGCAAATCAAGTGGTATCAAGTCACACAGAGGGTGCTGCCTAGGGATGCCAGACTCCAGGTGGGACCTGGGGATCCCCTGGAATTACTGCTCATCTCCAGACTACAGAGATAACTTTCCATGGAGAAAATAGATGCTTTGGAGGGTGGAGTTTATGGCACTGTACCTCACTGAGGTTCCTGTCCTCCCTAGGCTCCACCCCCTAATCTCCAGGAGTTTCCCAGCCTGGATCCACTGCCAGTGGCCGGGGGGGGGGGTACTTGGCAACCCTAGACTGTTGCCAGTAAAAACCCTGCCTTTTACTGACAGAAATAGTTAGAACCCTCTCCCGAATATTCTAATCTCTCACAGCTGATGCCTGGAGTTGATGCCATTTCAAAAGGTATTAGGGGGAAATCAACAGTTCCTGAAGCTTTTTTTTTTTTTTTTTTACTTTTCAGATTTTTCTGCAGATTGAGGAAGGCCTCTGACTATGCAGGAAAAGCTGTTGGGGGAGAGTCAGCTCTCTTTTGGCAGATATAAGTATCCACACAGAAAAAAAAAACCTCTTGGAATTAGTACATAGATGTTATTTACCCAGACTCAATTTGCCCTCTGTTAGATTATTGAAAATGCTAGTTTATGCCCCAGAATGAGTAATTTCACAACTAACTTGCTTGCTAGAAACTGTACTAAAATGTAAAAGAGTTATTCTACCTATAAATCTCCACTCAGTCTTGGTTTTATAAATATTCTTCCCCTGTGACTAAAATTTGTCATGCTTAAATTAATCTCTAAGAACTATGCTTTTATAAAAATGTTTGACCAAAATTGGTTGAGTCACACTGGAGTTATCCAAGCATAAAATATTATATATGCCCCTACTTTAAAAATTAAAGGACCATTTAAAAGAGGAGGCTGTTTTCTTTTAGACAGCTTCACATTTGTTGGGGGCTTAGTCACAGGTTTGTTCTTTTAAACCATAATTTAATTTTTTAAGCATGTAACAAGTATGACAACAAGAAACTTTAAAAATATTAAAATTAAAGGGAAAGAAAAAAAGAAATATCTAAAGGGACTGAAAATAAAATGGCCAATATTATAATGCTGCTTCATAGATCTTTGGTGCAGCCTCATTTGTAGGGTTGCTAGGTCTGACTCAGGAAATATCTGAGGACTTTGGGGGTGACGCCAGGAGACTTTTGTGATGTCATGTTCTGTGATGTCACTTCTGGGTCAAAGGTCAAATGATGTCACTTCCCAAGCTCCACCCATAAATCTCCAGGAATTTCCCAACCCAGAGTTGGCAACCCCACTGTGAGGCAAGAGTTCTAGGTGATTCAGGATTTATTTTATCACGTCTACACCGCCCTCCCCACAAGCGGGCTCAGAGCAGTTTACAAAAATCGGTACAGTATACCTGGTCAGCATAAAACATTTAAATAGTTTAAAACAGTAAAAACAATCAAACAAATTAAAGTGCTTGCAGTACTATACAATTCATTCATTATAAAACATAGCGTGCTCTAGGATCATATATCAGAATGTGCAGTTCCGTGATCTTCGGAGATCTCCAGGCGGAGATATGGTTCTGTCTCCATGCTCCAAGGCCCTCTCCACCACCAGGGCCAGCCCTCTACCACAGATGTTCAAGTGGTGGTAGGAGATGGTAACAGTAGGCGGCTCCTAGTCAAAGGCCTGGTGGAAGAGCCCCGTCTTACAGGCCCTGCGGAACTGTAAAAGGTCCTGCAGGGCCCTGATCTCTTCCGGGAGCTCATTCCACCAGTAGGGAGCCGCCACTGAAAAGGCCCTGGCCCTGGTGGCTGCGAGCCTGGCATCCCTGGGACCAGGGATCGTTAATCGGTGTTGTGATCCCAACCGTAGTGCTTGCTGGGGTCTATATGGGGAAAGGTAGTCACTCCGGTAAGCCGGACCCTGGCCATATAGGGCTTTAAAGGTAGGTACCAGCACCTACTGGCAGCTAGTGCAGTGCCTTCAGCACAGGCCGGATGTGCTCCCATCTAGGGAGACACATCAGAAGCCTGGCTGCGGCATTCTGCACCAGCTGCAGCCTCCGGATTTGTGACAAGGGCAGCCCCATGTAGGATGTCTTGATATCCTTTGTGTTCCTCTTGTTGCAATGAAGCTTGGGCAGGAACAATCCATATGTAAATGAGGAAGGAGTTATGTTATGGTCTGAGTAGGCTACAGTTATGGAATGGGCCCATATGCAGAGTGCCCCCCCTTTTTTACAGTGTAGCTCACTTGCCTGTCTTTACCGAGGAGAGAAACTTCACCTGTAAGGCCAAAGGTGCCTTCTTTTTTCTTAGCTGGCTCCCATCCAAACACACATACACAACCCCCCCCCCCCCCCCAGCAGCGCTGGCTAGCAGGCCAACAGGGGCGCCGGGGCGCAGGTGACAAGGGGAGAAGGATGTGTGCTGCCTCCCCCCCCCCCCCGACCTCCACTCTCCCACACTCTCTCTCCCACACACACCCAAGGCTCTGATGAGGTGGCAACAGCTCACAGCTCGGCTGCAGTACAGGCCCGGGGATTTAAACCACCACTCCTTGCTTCTTTGCGATGAGTCAAACAACAAGGAGCATGGGCTCAAAGCTGTCTCTGTTCAGCAACCTTTCCTGCCTGGGCCCTTTGTTGTTTCTTTCTGCCCTCTTTTATGTCCACAGATGTGAGAACATCAGAAGAAAACTGGAGTGCCTGGGTAGAAGGGGCTGCCTCCTCTGTTTTCAGAGGGAAATTTGCTTTGGGAGTAGACAGGACCATAGGGCCAAAAGATAAGAACTCAGTTTCATTCAACCTGGTATCATCATCATCATTTTATTACAACAGTCAGCGACCAGCAGTACAAGCCTGAATGAGAACGGAAGTTTTCTATCACTTACCGTGAAGCTTCCTTTCTCGGTGGTCAAGAGTGGAACAGTCCTCAATGATGGGATAAGCTCCTCCTTCCTCAGCAGGGTCGGCTCTGAGCTTCAATCCATGTGGGAGGGGCTTATCCCTTTGAGGCTCCAGTTGTCGACAAGCCCCTCCGGTACCTAGATAGATACTTTAAGAAGAACATTTCCCATCCCGCTAGGGGGATCTCTACGAGACACGGGATGTTAGAATGATATGTACTCACTACGAGATGTTGCCCTCAACCCTCCCTGTAGCTGAAGATGCCCACACAACGGGCGGGCACGACTGTTCCACTCCTGACCACCGAGAAAGGAAGCTTCACAGTAAGTGATAGAAAACTTCTGTTCTCCAGTGGTCAGGCAGTGGAACAGTCCTCAATGATGGGACTTACAACAGCAGTGTCCCCCGGGAGGGAAGTGTGTCTTCAGCTACAGGGCCTGTTGGAGGACCCTACGGCCGAATGCTGCTTCGGGGGAAGCCATTGTGTCCACTCTATAGTGTTTGGTGAAGGTGTGGATCAACTTCCAAGTTGCTGCCTTACAAATTGTTTCCAGGGTAGGGAAGGCTCTGTACGCTACCGAAGTTGCGGCACCCCTTAGGGAGTGTGCCATTATCCCCTCTGGTGGTTGCCCTCCATTAGCCTTGTAGGCCAGGATAATGCACCCCTTGATCCATCTGCTGAGGGTAGATGGTGATACTGGGATGCCTTTGGACGAGTTTGAAAAGGACACGAAGAGAGTCTCTGACTTTCTCCATTCCTTAGTTCTCTCAATGTAATATGCCAGTGCTCTTCTAACGTCTAGGCAGTGCCATTCCCTCTCCTTCTCATGTCGTTGGGACAGAAGGATTGGGACAGAAGGATGGCAGAACCACCTCCTCAGCCCTATGGAACACCGAGTTAACCTTTGGAATGAAGGCAGGGTCTAAATGGAGCAGAATTTTGTCATTATGAAAGGTGCAGAGTTCCTTATTAATACATAGGGCCCTGGTTTCTGAAACCCTCCGAGCCGAAGTAATTCCCACTAGGAACAGGGTCTTAAATGTCAGCTCTTTCAGTGGGCATGAGCTCATAGGCTCAAATGGCTGTTTGCATAGGGCTTTCAGCACAGTGTTCAGATTCCAGGAAGGGAACCTGTGGATCTGTGGCGAATTTATTAGGGCCGCCCCTTTCAGGAACCTCTTAATATGGGCATGATGCAACAAGGACCTCCCATGTCTAACCCCTTGGACCGCCAAGATGGCCGCAGCCTGCCTCCTAAGGGTACTTGTGCTAAGGCCTTTGCCCATTCCATCTTGAAGAAACCATAACACTATTCTGACTGGAGCCCTTAAGGGTTCAGTACCTATGTCTGCGCACCAGTTTTGAAATACTTGCCAGGTATATGACCTATTAGTAGACGCCCTCCTGGAGGCTAGCATGGTGCCTACCACCTCCCGTGGATACCCAGCCCCTATCAGGAGTTCCCGCTCAACCTCCAGGCTGTGAGTCTGAGCATTTCGGGTTGTGGGTGTCTGGTGTGCCCCTGGGTCAGTAGGTCGTCCCTGACTGGGAGGTGCCATGGATGCTCTAATGAAAGAGTCAGAAGGTCCGAGAACCACGCCCTCCTTGGCCAATATGGCGCGATCATCACCACTTCCGCCTGCTGAAGCCAGATGATCTGTATCACTTTGGGAATAAACTGGATTGGTGGGAATGCGTATAGCAGTCCTCTGGGCCAACTGCAGTTCAGCGCATTTGTGCCTTCTGCTTGAGCGCTCTTTGTCCTTGAGAAGAACCTTGGAAGTTGACTGTTGTTGTCTGTTGCAAACAGGTCCAGGATCATCTCTCCGAACTTCTCGCGTACTTGAAGGAACACCTCCCTGTGTAGTTTCCACTCTGTTTGGTCCACTTTTTGTTTGCTTAGCCAATCTGCAAGCTCATTTTCTCTTCCCGCGACATGTGTTGCTTTTATTGAGATGAGGTGGGTTTCCGCCCACGTCATTAGTTTGGACGCTTCTGCGTGTAGTTTCCTGACTCTGGTGCCCCCTTGACGATTTATGTAGGCCTTGGCGGACATGATGTCCGTCTGAACTAGGACGTGCTTCCCCACCAGGAGATTGCCTAGTCCCACCAGACTCAGTCTGATCACTCGAAGTTCCAACAGGTTGATACTTTCTCTTGATTCTTCTTGTGTCCACTGGCCCTGGATCATCTGTGTCCCTGAGTGGGCTCCCCAACCGGTGAGACAAGCATCCGTAGTTATCGTGAGCCTCTGGGGCTCCCGAAGGGGGGCACCTTCCATGAATCTTGTCGGGTCCAGCCACCATCCCATCTGCCGGCGCACGGAGTGGGGAAAGCATAGACTTTTGTGTTTCCTGTGTGCTATGTCTCTTTGAAATGGCAGCAGGAACCGCTGTAAGGGTCTTGCATGGAATCTGGCCCACTGTACTACATCCTGGCAGGACACTAGCATGCCCAGGACCTTGGCTAGAACCATCAGTGAGGTCTGTAGTTCTTCCATTACCTTCCTCATTAGTGTTTGTATCTTGTGTGCCCTGTCCGGGGATATGAAGACCCTTTCCTGAGCTGTGTCTATGACCACCCCCAGGTGTAAAAGTCTCTGGGACAGCTCTAGTTGACTCTTCTCCAAGTTGATCGCTAGGCCATGGTCCCGGAATGTGTCTATAGTAATCTGTAAGGCCTGCCTGGCCTCCTGGGACGACTGTGCTTTGATTAGGAAGTCACCCAGGTACGAAAATATGTGTATCCCCCTCGTCCTGAGGTGACCAGTGTCACCAGGACCTTCGTGAAGACCCGGGGAGAAGACTTTAGACCAAAGGGTAGGGCCCTGTATTGAAAATGTTGGCTCATGTATATGAACTGCAGAAACTGCCTGTGTGAGGGATGTATGGGAATGTGGAGGTATGCCTCCAACAGGTCTATTGATGTCATAAAATCCCCTGCCTGTAGGGCCACTAGGATGAATTTGAGTGTCTCCATCCTGAACCTCCTGTCCCTGACATGCCTGTTCAGTCACTTGAGGTCCAAAATGGCTCTTGTGGTCCCGTTCCTTTTGGGTACGGTAAAGAAGACAGAATATATGCCTCGCCCCTTTTGAGAGGGCGGTACCCGTTCTATGGCCCCTATTTCCAGGAGATGAGCTATAGCCAGTGTTCCCTCTAAGCTGAGTTAGTGTGAGCTAGCTCACAGTTTTTAGCCTCTGGCTCACACATTTTTGTCTCCGCTCAGGAAGGATGCCTCCAGAGCAAACTAATTTATGCAGAAGCCAAATCGCTTGCTCACAACTTTAATGCCCGGAGCTCACAAAGTGGAATTTTTGCTCACAAGACTCTACAGCTTAGAGGGAGCATTGGCTATGGCCTCCCTGGTTTGTAAGTGTTTCATCCTGTTTTGGTGTTTGGATATCTGGAGGAAACGTTGCTGAGGAGAGCTGGAGAACTCCAGTCTGTACCCTTGGGAAATGGTCTCAAGGACCCATCGGTTGTTCACTGACCGGTTCCAATGATCCGAAAATAGCTGGAGTCGTTCCGCTATCCTCAGCCCGTCTATTGCATGCGGGTAGTCATGCTGACCCCCCATTTTGGGGGGGCTTAGCTGAGGACTCCCCTCTACTATTTGTGAATGGTTTGCTTCCTCTCAACTTGGGGAGCCATTTGTCCTTGAACTGTCTGGGAAATGAGGGCTTCTGATCCCTCTTCTGGTCCCGAAATGGCTGGAAGTGCTTTCTGGGTCTAAATTCCTTTCTTTTGGAGGGGAGAACCTTCTTTTTGTCTTTATTTTCCACTAGGTATTTGTCTAAGTCGTCCCCAAACAGTGACCCTCCCCTTAGCTTGTGCCGAGGAGTCCACTTCCCAGTGGCACAGCCAAGCATTCCTCCTAGCTGTGACGCTACATGCCATAGCCCTGGCTGATAATTGGAAGGCATCGAGGGATGCGTCCACTGAGAAGGCCAGGTCTAGTGCTATCTTTTTGAGTTCATCTTTGAACTCTTCTGGAGCCTCGCTCTCCGCAGAGGCCAGATTTTGGGCCCAGTCATAAGCCGCTCTAGCGAATAGAGAGCTGGCCGTAGAGGCCCTCAATGAGGCCGCTGAGGCTTCGAAATCCTTACGCAGCACCTGTTCTACTCTCCTGTCTGTGTGGTCCTTTGGCATTCCATCAGTGTCCATTGGGAGCACTGATGTGGAGTATAAGCTGGAGACCGGCTCGTCTATTACCGGTAGCTTCAGCCTCTTGGCAGCTTCCGGCGTCACTGAGTAAAACTTTGATATCAGGTGGTGGTTTGTCTTAGCCTTGGCTGGACATTCCCACTCTGCTTTCATGATATCAAAGAAGGAAGCTGGGAAAGGGATACCTGATTGAGGTACCGATACCTTAGGCATAAGGTTCCCAGCCCCGTGTTGAAACTCTGTGTCCTGTTCAGCTTCCTCCCTTGGTTTGGGAGTCAAGTCCAGGGTCCTCATGACTTTGGGGAGGAGGCGAGAGAATAGCTCCTGCGGGAAAAGCCTAGACTGTGCCAGGTGCACTGCCTGTTCCTCCTCCTCCCCTGACAGTTCTCCTTCCTCTTTCTCTGACATGGAATCATTGTCCTCAGACTCTAACTCTCCACCTTCCATCAAGGGACTGCGGTCTCTGGGCCGCTTGTGTTTCCCCTTTTCCAAGTCAGGAACTGGAGATCTGGAAGAGCTGGATGATTCTTTTTGTCCAGGTCTAGCTCTCTTCTTGGATCTCCCCCTTTCCTTGTCGTGACCTGTGTTTGAACAACCTAGCACGGTCTCTCTCACCATCTCCATAATCTCCTGTCTCATTTCTCCTTTAAACCATTTCAATAGTTCGGCTTTGTCCGCATCCCCGTTTCCCTGCTCAGGAGATGCTCTGGATTTTCTGGAGGACAGTGAGACTGAGAGCCTTGGTCTATCCAGCCCTTAGGGAGGCTGTCCTCTGTACTATCAGTGGCTTGGCTCGACATCTGTATAGGAGAGACATAATAGTAGACCATCTTCACCTATTTGGTCTCTCCTTCCCTCTCCCCATTTCCCCTGACGCTCTTGGGGAAAGGGAGTGGCTTCATACTACCGGCCAAGAAGGTGCCTTATACTGACTCAGACTCTAAATCCCCCCCAGTTGAATTGTCCGCTGGTGGCAGCCACCCTCCAGGGTCTCAGGGATAGCCTCCATCCTATTCCTGCAACTGGGGGCCTCGAGTGACGAATTTGGGACCATTGTTACTTAGAGCCCCTACTACTGCTCCTTAGTGTATCTCCCAGCCAGGGGGTCCCCCAGGTGGCTGCTGTTCCCCCCTGGGTGACCCTAGGCCAGCGCAATGATTGTAAATTTTTTTAAAAAAAATTCAAGATGGCCGCCGCCATGCGTGTGCACAGTGGGAAAATTTTGCTGTTTAAAATGGCTGCCGCCATGCTGTGCCACCCAGTTGTTCGGCTTGCTCCCGCCCGGTGAGCCCTTGATTCGAGCTGTACCGAGGCAGGCCAGGGAGGCATCTTGGCCGGAATGCGATTCTCCCCCCGCGCTCTCTCCCCCCTTTACTTTCGGCTCTGCTCTCGCTGAGCCCGAACGTCCTTTGTCGCTTGCTCCCTGAACCGTGCCTCTGATCCTGGAGGCGTCTGATGGGGTGGGGGAGCCAGGAATGGCGGGCTGAAAAAACACGAGGGGGGGAGGCCTGAGGTCTGCATCGCCTCTGGAGGGGGTTAAAGGCAGCGTTGTCCCTTACCATGCTCCACGTCGGCTGCAGCCTTCCATCAGTGGGGGGGGATTCCCGTTCCTTGGGCTCCATCCCTCCGATCCGCCTCCGGCACACCCACGTTCCCTTTGTTCTGGTGGAGCAGGCCCTCCGCTGCTCCGCGGGTTAGGCCGGCGGGGATCCTGCCGGGATTGTCTCCGCGCCTCCGCAAGTGGGGAAACCTCTTCCCCCTCGGTTGGTGCTGCGTCTCTTCTTTTCTTCCTTCTTCTTCTTTGTTGCTGGCTGGCTGCTCTAAGCAGAGCTGCCCAGGCTCGTCCTGCTGCTAGGCAGGGCCAGCAAGAACTGGAGCCTCAAAAGGATAAGCCCCTCCCACCTGGATTGAAGCTCAGAGCCGACCCTGCTGAGGAAGGAGGAGCTTATCCCTGGAGAAACAGCAAACATCTATCAATGGAAGAGGCCATAGTCTAGTGCTGGATACTGTGTCAAAAGCTGCCTTTAAATCTACAAATGCTGCATAGAGTGATTTTGGGCCTCCAGTGTTGTATTTCTCCACAAGATGCTGCAGTGTTAAACAGTGGTCTAACGTTGACCTACCCGCTCTGAAGCCTGCTTGTTCTTCTACAATTATACTCTCCTGTTCTAGCCCAGCAGATACTGGGGGCCAATTAGTAATTTTTCCTATTGTTAAAGCGGAAGGGGAGCGTATAGTACCTTCATACATTTTTGTGAAGAAGATGGTCCACTTGTCAGGGGGAATACAAGCAGCCAAGGGAGAAGTTGCTGTAAAAGCACACTTCGACACTAGTTTCCAGAACTGTGATGAGTTTTTATTCTTGGCTGCTTCAATTAACTTAGCCCACAATTTCCTGGAATATTCTTTCTTCCGGCAGTCAACCAATAGTATATTCCTTTTTTGAACTGAGAGGACCTGATATGCTTCCTGGTGAGACTTTTCATCAGATCTTACTGCTAGCTTACATGTGTGTGCTAGGGTGTTTTTTGCACTTTTACAGCTTTGATCAAACCAAGGTTCAGAGAGGGCACTGATTTGGGGTGGCTTTCCCTCTGGACTGTATACCAGTACTGTCCTTAGAGTTTGTATCAACTCATCATATATCTTTAAAATGTTATCAAGATCTAGGGGGTCCTTAAAGATTTTACATATTGATTGTAATTTCTCAGTTGTTAAAATCTCCTTCACTTTTAGCTCTAATTTAGGGGACTATTTGACATGACAACTTTGTCGTCTCAGTGGCATAATATTTATAGGGTATACGGATTGCATTGCCTTGATGTCTAAGTTGACTTGAAGAGATAGCGGAAAATGGTCACCCTCTAGATAGGGGAGAATGTGAAAACTATTCACCTGACATAATAAAACTCTATCCACCAGCATGTAATCCACTGTGCTGGTTTCTGTTCCTGTCATAAATGTGAGGTTACCTGGGAAGTCATCTCTGACAGATCCATTTAAAACAAATAATCTAAGCATAAACCTCATTAGACAGGCCCCTGCATAATTAGACTTCTGATCTTTAAATCTCCATGAGTTCAGGGGCCTCATTTGGGGTATCCAAAATTATCTTGTATTTATGAGTCAAGGAGGGGCTGTCGAGCCCTAACAGAACATTCAAGTTGCCTGCCACCAATATGTTAGCCCCTGGATGATAAATAGTGAGTACTCTAATATATTGTTCCAGCAACCGCCAATTATTTTCTGTCTTGGCTTTTAATCATTAATTACAAGTATCGCAACCCATCTGGCTGTAACTAACTCACTCACTCACTCTCTCTCTATATATATATATATATATAATTGCCCTACGTATGGTACCTAATAAATATAATTGCCCAGGTTGGGAAAATCCTGGCTATTCTGTGGTGGAGTCTACGGAAGCCAGAGTTTGGGGAGGGGAGAGACCTCAGCTGAATAGAATGCCACAGAGCCCACCCTCCAAAGCAGTTATTTTTTCCGGTGGGGGGGAGAGATCTGCTGTCTGGAGTTCAGTTGTGGTATCTGGTGATCTTCAGGCTCCACCTGGAGGTTGGCTACCCTAGGTGTAGCAGTTAGCACTGCCTAGCAGGATCTGCCAGATTCAGGTTCTTGCTGTGGAAGCTGAGTGAGTGATTTTGGACCAGTCACAGACTTTCAGCCTAATCTACCTCGCAGGGTTGTTGTGCAGTTCAAAAGGGAGAGAGGAGAATGATGTAAGCTACTTTGGTCTCCACTGTGGAGAAAGACTGTATTTTTCCTTCTGGGGAACCATTACTGCCAATCTCCAAGTGAGGGCTGGAGATCACTCAGAATTAAAACTGCTCTCCAGATGGCAGAGATCAGCTCCCTTGGAAAAAATGGCTGCTCTGCAGGGTGGACTCTGTGTCCTTATACCCTGTTGAGGTTACTTCCCTTCTGCTGGGGTCCTCACTGTGGAGAAAGACTGTAGTTTTCTTAGGTAGAAGCTGCAGGTGGGGGGGAGATGGAAAGCTGAAGTCAGAGGGGCAGATAAAGGTAGGTTGATGGTTGGCTGGGAAGGAGATAGGGTTGCCACCTCCAGGTTGGGAAATTCCTGGAGATCTGAGGGGTGGAGCCTGGAGATGGTGGGGTTTGAGGAGCAGTGGGTCCTCAGACAGGTACAGTGCCATAGACTCTACCCTCCAAACCAGCCATTTCCTCATGGGGAACTATTGTTGCTAATCTCCAAGTGAGGGCTGAAGATCACTCAGAATTACAATTGCTCTCCAGATGGCAGAGATCAGTTCCTCTGGAGAAAATAGTGGGCTGTGTCATTATACCCTGCTGAGGTGCTGTGAGACTTCTGAATCTAACCAATAAGCCAGACCTTTGATGAAGCAAAGTTCCTTTATTCTTAATGATGGTTCAGGTACTCCATGTTTGTTAGAGATACTTGGTTACATACAGCAAGGATTAATATACCCCCCACCTTCAGGTACAAGCAGGCAGAGAGCCAATAGAAATGGCTACAAAAAAGCACGAAAGTTTCTGAGCCGTTTGGTTCCCACCAAAAAGGCGCTAAAGCACTAAAATTCCCCCTATGTTCCCCAGTGACCTCTAGGTGTAGATTGCAGCCCAGCCACCTGGCTAGAATAACAGTTCCATAGTTCTCCAAGGTTACAAAAGCAGATAAAACACTCAAGGATCCGGAGAGGGAAAAGGGAGGTGACAATACAAGATAGTTGGGCTGGTTTATGACGCGATGGAATGCAACAAGCCACCCTCCCAGGGAGAGAAAGATACATTAAGCAGGGCAGTCCATAAACCTCAAGGCAAACCGTTAATTACAGATGGAGACATCAGATAGCAATAACAAATGGCAGAGGCTGAATGAAGCAGACTCTGCCAGGTGCCCCCCCCCCAAGACAGCCAGTGTGACGTAGCAGTTAGCGCTTCAAAGCACAGTCTTCCAGACCCAGGTTCTTTTTGTGGAAACTGATTGGGTGATTTCAGACCACTCACAGATTTTCAGCCTAACCTACCTCACAGGGTTGTTGTGCATATCAAGAAGGGGAGAGGAGAATGATGTGAGCTGCCTTGGTCCCCACTGTGGACAAAGACTGTACTTTTCCTAGTCAGTGGCTACAGGAGGGGGGAAGAGATGGAAGCCTGAAAGTCAGAGGCGCAGATAAAGGTAGGTTGATGGTTGGCTGGGAAGGAGATAGGGTTGCCAACTCTGGGTTGGGAAATTGCTGGAGATTTGAGGGGTGGAGCCTGGAGAGGGTGGGGTTTGAGGAGAGGTGGGTCCTCAGACAGGTACAATGCCATAGACCCTACCTTCCAAACCAGCCATTTCCTCATGGGAAACCATTGTTGCCAATCTCCAGGGGAGGGCTGGTGATCACTTAGAATTACAACTGCTCTTCAGATGGCAGAGATCAGTTCCCCTGGAGAAAATGGTAAGCTGTGTCATTATACCTTGCTGAGGTCACCACAGCAAATTGATGCTGAGTGCCCAAGGCCTGGGCACCTGCCCAGAGCCTTTTTCTAGAGCCCACTGTATTTATTTCCACAGTGGGCCTTATTCCTAGTAAAAGAATATGTGCCTCTGAGCATGCACAGAATTCTTTTTCCTCATCAATGAATAATCATTGTTACTCTCCTGCTCTTACTGTGCACAAAAAGTACGGCCAAAGGACTAAAGAGGCATAATGCTCAGGAAAATTTAAGCTCTAGAACTTTTCACAACACTACTGAAGATCAAAAGGTTTAGGGGGCACAACATTCCCAAGCTTATAACCACTCAGTACATAAAAATATGGTCTTTGGGAGGATTTAAATAAATCTGTGCCAAGAATTATCAATTCTTTGAATGCTGAGACTGAAAACACTCTGCACATATGCAGACTGCTTTTTCCTAACTGTACAGTAACAACACTACTACTTCCTATTTGTGGATGAATTTCTAGGTAGGAGTAAGTGATTTCCAACAGAGTCTTGAATCCTATCTCACAATGTTAAAATACTTGAGGAAGAAATGTAGGTAGAATAAGTAATTAAAGACTCCAAGTACGGATATAAGCATCTGCCTTTAACTTGCACATATGATCAAACATGACTTTGCATTCCTTTTGCTTATATGTTCCTGTGATGGACTGCACTTTTGAAGAGGCTTAAAAGTGCTGTACATAAAACTACAGGCCTATGAAGGGTTAATCTTTAACAGAGCCAGAGAGCCTTGAGTGACAGGGTGCTCCAGGCAATCTGACTAGTTGGCATCAGCTGAACAAAAAATGTCTTTTGAGAACTGTATACTGAGGAGAACAAATTCAGATTCCTGCCTTAACTGTGACAAGACTTGTGTGCAGATTGTCTTGGACTAGCCAAGGGTTTAGTGACAAGAAAAGGGTTTAGTGTTGACAAAGTCAGAACTCATCCATGACTTAATAAAGTCTTAATTCAGCATTAGCTGAGGGCAGTTTTGAACACAGATAGTGAACTGGGGAAAAGTTTGGCAAGGAGGTTTGGGTAGCATAAGAAGACTCCCATTCAGGCAAAGGAAGAGGGGATAAATTTTCTAAGGAGAGAAGAATTTATTTATTTATTTATTTATTGCATTTCTATCCCGCCTTTCCAGCGAACTGGCTCAAGAATCCCTACCCAGTCAAACAGGGAAAGTTATCTCTGAGGAATAGAGATTCCCTGGTCTAGTGTGTTTAGAAAGTGTTTGTGGAGACTTAAAAGTCAGTTAACAAGTCAAGAAGTTTTCTGGTGTTCCAAGAGAAGGGGGTTGGGTACTGGGAAGAGGGTACCAGCCTTTTGGGCACCAAAAGAGTATGCTATTAAACAAATAAAGTGAACTGGAATGCTCTGGGGAAAACCAGGAACAAAAGCCTCTCAAAATAAAGAACTGTAGTAACTGAATTTGTGCTAAAACTATTTTCCCTCTGTATTTTCAACCCGACTTCACTTAACCTTTCCCCTTGATGTAAAATAAAACATTCTGTTATTTTTGAATTTTAACGGCATCTGAAGGGCCATTTTCTGTCAGTTAAGCTCAAGGAAGATCCTAACCCTTCCATCAGGTCCTGGGCTAAGAAAATAGCCATCACATATTACTGACACAGGGTGGGACTACTAGAGCTATTTTATAGAGAAGAATACACACTACCAGGGCTGCTCAGTCAGTGAAGGGACCAAAACGAAAAATAGAGGGAAAATCTTGCCTCAAAGGAACAGAAGTGGATGGGGTCTGTTATAGTTCTAGAAACTGTCTCTTCTTGTAAACCAACAGTTCCTACTTGCCTTTTAATATGGCAGAAGCTTTTGAAAACAAATAAGCACAAAAGGCCTGTTTGCCAGGCTTCAAAATGTACAGCCCAACATGGAAATAAAGAACAGAAAGCTTTACTTGGTATCTAGAGTGTCATTATTCCACTCACTGTGGCACTAATGAAATTCACCATGATTAATAGTCTGGCTTTTTTAGTTATCATTTTTATCTGCATAAGTAGTTCCTGATCTCTCTTTTCATCCTATTCTGGAGCATCTTAACAGTTTCCAATAACCTTTATGAATTTTTTTTATGGTAGGCTCCTAGGATCCGATCCTTGTTTTTCAAGGAAGTATCCCACTGATTCCATCTGAACACTCTTTCTGAATGAAAAGCATGGGCTACAACTATTTAAAAAAAACACATTTTCATTACCTCTGGCAATTCAGGGTACCATACCATTGACACACACAGAGAGATATGTATTTATTTAAAACATTTATAGGCAGTTAATGTTAATCTGTGTACAAAGCTTTCCACTCTAAGGGATTGTGGCAAGGTTGGAAAACATTACAAAAGAAAAAGTTCACAGATGAGTAAATCCACCTCCAAATTCCATTATTTGGAAATGACCACTAGCTATGGTGACACGCTAAAAACCTAGAGTCCACATAACATTTGCTATGGGGAGACTTCTTAAAATGGCATCTCTGTGGCGAGTTCACCAAGGCAATCATACGGTCAACTATCCTGTTGGAAGCTTCCTCACACAAGAGCAGCTGCCAGAGAAAGGGAGCAAGGCCAACAATACCCAACAGATGACGGCTGCATTCTTTGCAATAATAGCCATTAAAAAAATTACAGCCAAGAAGTGGAGAATTCACCAAGGGGAGGATGCCACTTTGACAGACAGATTTCCCTAGGAAAGCGTAACGTGTACTCTAGCTCCTAATGGCACTCAAGTATAGTGAAACAAGTAATGTTTACAAGATTATAGCAGGAGTGAATGACCGCGTTTCCAGTCCTCCTCTGTGCCATCCCTGAGGAAAATGCTCCAGACCAAGTCATTTCAGACTTTGGTGATCCACAGGAGCTGACAGACGAGAGTGCTGGTTTTTTTCCTGTACCTCTTGTGCTGAACTAATGACATCAGGACTCCTGAATACAAAAATGTAGCAATAAGAGAGTTCATTTCTGGTGGCATACACACATTTATTTATGAATGAATCTCTTTAACTAAAATGCCAACGGGCTCATTTGAAATTATGTGATTCAGTTTCTCTTGCTTTCTCTCTATGACAACAGTATAATCTAGATGATTCAGGCTAATTTGCTAGGAATTTTGGCAGATCCCTGCCTCTTGAAAGCAGGCACTAAGCAGGTCAAGGATGGAATTTAACTTAACCTATGTAAAACTGTTTGCATTTCTTCTTTTTAGAAGAAGAAAATAAAGGAAGAGCAAGTGCTGATATGGCTGATAGCAGGCACACAATTATAGCCAGTGTAAAGACAGGGTTGGTACAATGTGAGATGTGTGCAGTCAGTTACCCCAGTTCAGTAATTATTTCTGTGGATTTGTAGAACAGTTGGGAGTCTTCTGTGACCAGGTAAAAAAGAACCCTTTGTGTATCAGCAGAGCTGATCTGCAGATCTGTTTCCAAGTCAGACAGTAGTTAGAGACACAAGCAGTCTCTCTGTGACAGGCAGTCTATCCACTTTGACCAGTAACTGCAACTTTATACTGGAATGATGCATAGCCGTAGCATATAATGTGTGTGCAAAAGGTCATCAAGTTCTACCCATGGTCTTAATTGTGTACAACACTCTCTTATATGCAGGTTTGTCCAGAGGCCAACATCTAAACAACTATTTCTCCCTGAAAGAACTACTGTTCAGATTTGGATATACTTACACTGTACCATTTCCAAACACAAGTTATATGGGTGGTAGCATGCTTCCCTGCCAGGGACAATGGAGTGAGTCCACCTCTTGTATAGGTTTTCTTATTTTCTTTTTTTGGTGTCACAGATGACACTTCTTTTTAAGTAATTATAGTTTTAAGTAAAGTAAAGTAAAACAGTTTTAAGTAAAGTCAAGTATGATCAGAAGATGAACTGTTTATTTCCTATCCACACTTGGAGATGTTCATAACAGCAAAGTCTTTGAGATATACTAATTTAAAGTGATAAGAACTGATAAAAACGGACATTAACAAGGAAGGGGACAGAGCATTTTTGTTAATGTTACTCTGCTGTGGTGTTAGAAAACTTGCTAAACAATTAATAGTATTTCTAAAGTGGACCTCCATTCTCAGATGGAACCTTTCCAATCAATTAGCTATTTATCTCAAGTAAGAAAAGACAGATAATTAATTATGTTGATGTCAAGCTAACAATACTAATTAGGGGAAAATAATTTTTTCTTAGTTGGATCCATGCTGTTACCACCAGTTCTCAAAAACTCGAAGAGACATTCTTCAGAGCCCATTACCTTTCTTGTACTAATAACTCAACCAGAATGCTTGTCCAAATAAATCAAGCTGTCTTAGGCCTGTCTACTATTGATGGATTTCTGCTGAGCCACACCGAGCACTACCTTCCTCTTCCGTAAACTCAACATACTTTTCTCAGTTAGGGTAAGACAACTGACTTCATAACTAGAAAAGCAGAAACCAAGAGAATTCCTTTTGCTCTGCCTCACTCCTACCATGATATATCAGCACAGAAATATTTATACACAATAATTCCACGTTATATAACAGCATAAGAAATACCAGTTTTTCACTTGAAAACAGAAATGTATTCCATTTCAAAGAAAGCATTACTTTAATAAACACCCAGTTGTGCTTAATTTATGCACCATTTTACTAAACCTCAATCAGTAGTCACAGGATGAGACCTGTGCATGGAAGTGGGCTTTTGCACATGGGTCTCCTTCCTGGAAATGAAATGCAAATTGATGCTGCATGAATGTAGCTGGATAACCACATCCAATCGTCAGTTGCATACAAGGTTTCCAAAACTGAACTGCAAACTGGGCACAAAGCACCTAACTGATTACCGGTGAAGACCAGATACAAAATTACACTGGAAGCATGTGAGCTCCATCAGTCTGGGGTGAGATCAGACAAGCTGTCTGATCCGATGCCGTCCCTTTCTCCCTATGTGTGCGTTCAGACAGCGACAACTGTCTTCTCTTCCCCAGTCATAGGCCCTCTGTCCTCACCCCTGACTTTCCCAATGCTGGAGAAAGTAGGGTGTTTACAGATCAAATTGTTCTCACCACACATTTCCAACTGTCTGATCTTTCCATTGCACATTCAAGCTATTTGGGAGGTCGATGGCTTCTGCCCCCTGAGCGCCATTTTTTTCACAGTTAGTGCATAGCTGCATATTTGCCCTTGGTGCATAAGTGATTCAGCACATGCCCGAAGTAGACCTTTTTTTAGAAGAAGAAGCTGCCCGCTCACCCACTCCATGGTGACTGCACAGCAGTAGTCTGACTGGTCGACCATGGGGTGAAGCAAGATTAGGGTGGCATGGCTGATCAAAACTCTCCAGAACAAGTAGCTCCAGAGAAATTAGAGGCGTGGCCAGACCACGCCAAGTTCATCGTCTGACCACAGCCCTGCAAAGTATAGATGGTGTTGTTTCTTTTCATTCATTTTGTTGTTGCTGTTGTTCATGTAGATAGAAATGAGCATCTCCATCTGCTATGTAGGTCCACTGAATGCTATTATTAACTGAATATTACTGGCCAGACCACAATTTAAGATTTGTACCTCTTCTAATAGTCCCAACGGGACCCTGGTTGCATGTTACTATCTTCTTCCAGGCATACTATTTTTTAATTAAATACAGCCCCTTCTAAACAAGAAACACAACAGATTAAATTCCAGAATTTAACCCCCCAAAAGAATATAACATAAATAAGACAGTTTGTGTAGTCCAGAATACAAGCATACTACTTTAGCTCCAGGAAAGCTTTTTACTTGTATAAAGAAAACAAGCAAACAAACAAAAAATGCTGAGGACTCCACCAGTGGAGGAGGATCTGCTGGACAGGCAGCATAAGCAGCATAACCATTTCCCACAGCTGCGGGTGATGCTGCAGCTATGTCGCCCGCTCTGCTCACTGGCCACCGGCACTTTACACTCTAGTATCCAGGATACCAGATAGGGAAGGGGCTCTGTGACATGCAATTTTCTACAACAAGCATTTTTCCCAATGCCATTTTTGTTGAGGTCAGATGTCTTCTTCAAGAAATCAACAAAGCTTTCATAAAATCAATGGTTTTAATATTCACCTAACTTACTCTATGACTCAAAAAAAGCAAATCCAATGTTCTTGTTAGGACCTACATAATATTATATTCAGACAAGCACTCTAATGATTACATTTCAATACAGTCCAAAGAACTAGCTTTTGAAATTCATCTTGGACATCAGTTCTGGAGTGTTACTTAGAAATCAGTAGTATGACAGATGGAAAGAAACAATAATTTTCTGAATTTCTTTGTCAAATGCCTGTTACCCCCCAGTATAATGTATAGCTACATTTTTAACTTGTAAAATCCATATTTAAATCTTTCATAATAATCGAATTAACTTTAAGTGCTTTAATTTGAAAAACTTGGGGTCATTTAAACTAATGCAAGAAATTGTTTCTAACAACAGACTAGGTTTGTACATAGCTGCATCACTGGTTGTCTAAGCCAAGGAAGAACTACCTAAGAATAGAAATTTTTAAAAATGGAACAAAATCAACATATCACATAAAAATCTTAGTATAAAAAAGCACCAAGGTGGTAATCCTATGCACAATTACTTGAGAATAAGGCTGACTGAGACCAGAAGGATTTACTTTAAAGTAATATGCAGTCTGACAACAGCCAGCAACAGAATTAAAGCCATATGTTCCTAAATGCCCTCTGGAATAAAACAGTCTTGGCAGCATCAGAGTGCAAAGAGTCGGGGGGTGGGAGGTGGAAGGTAAGTTTCCTAAGAGAGAGAAAGAGAGAGTTCTGGAGTCTGTGCACTGTGGTTGAAAGAGCCTCATCCCTCCTACCCATTTTCTTCACAGCTGTCAACTTAGGCAGGCAGAGCTCAGCTCCAGCAGATGTCAAATTTTGTGTGGGCTCCTATGGGTCCTTTAAAGCCAGCCAGGCTAACAAATATTTTTGTGGGGGTAGTAAATTTTGTAGATATATTTACAAGGCCAGTAATATAGGAAATCAGCCACTCTAGCAATTTGACATATTTGTTTTCTTCAAGTTTCCTTAATTTTGAAATTATTTACCAGTATGGAAGTTATGAGATTTGTAGAACCCAACAGTCATGGTAAAACAGACTGTGGTTACTATTTCACAAAGAAACCTATGAAATACTTAGTTCTATTGGACTTGTTTTGGTTTGATTCAGTGAGATCATGATCCCTAACGCATAAAAGAAGTAAATCACAGTGCAGTTTTATGCAGAGTTAAACCCTTCGAAGTCCACTGAGGTCAAAGAGTTTGGAACGGGGTGATGCTGCTTAGGACTGGAACAAAGTTTAACTGGAACAACATGGATGCTTACTTAAGAGTAAGACTGTTAATGTTTTCAAGACCCTGATCCAAAACATGACTACCTAGATAAATAAATCTTACTGAATTCAATGGGCTGCACTTGCTAGTATCATGTATTTTGGGTGCCTTCAGGTTAAGCATGTTTTAAATACAGCTTTAGAAAACTATCCTACCAGTCCTTATTGGTGTGGTATATTGGTTAGAGTCTCATTAGTATGGTTAGAGAGTATCCAGCTAAGATCTGGAAGACACAGGATCAAATCCCCACTCTGCCATGGAAGCTTACTGGGGGAGCCGGGGCCAGTCATACACTTTTAGGATTGTTGTAAGGATACAATAGAAGAAACAAGAATGATGTAAACCACTTTCCACATAAAGGTGGAGTATAAATGAAGTAAATAAACAAACAGTTTCCCATGCTCCCCGTTTAGAGCACCAAGCGAGAAGCGCATCAGGCTTCATAACTCAGCCCCGGCTACCATCAGCCCCATATGCAGAACAAAAGGCTTGGGAAGCAGCAGGGACAGAAATGCGTTTAGAGCACAAGGATCAGATGTGAGCTGTATGCAATCCCCCCCCCCCCCCAAAGCCAGGGATTCGTTGGGGCCGGAGCGAGGTGGAGTGAAGCTCCGCCAGCTCAGGAGTGGCCACTAGGGCAGCCATGGGCTGAATCAGAATCTCTAATCTGATTCAGCCCGCTGCCAAATTGCCGCCGAAATTCAGCGGCAACTTTAAAAGCAACTGGAGGGGAGGGGATTTGAGGAAGAGGCTCCAAACTTGCAGGGTAGCTGCTGGGTCCTCTTCTCGAAATACCCACCAAGTTTCAAGAAGATTGGACCAGGGGGTCCAATTCTACGGGCCCCCAAACAGGTTGCCCCCATCCCCTCCATTGTTCTCTATGGTGGGAAAAATGTTTTCGAGGAGAGGCCCCAGCAGCTACCCTGCAAGTTTGGAGCCTCTCCCTCAAACCCCCTTTCCTCCAGCTCCTCATATACCCTATGAGTTTTTGCCATTGATTTCAATGGCCCATAGGGTATAATGGGGCTGAAGCTGACATTCCCTTTCTGACACACTTCTGGTGATGTCAGGGGACGTGGCATATGCTAATGATGTATGCTAATGAGTTATGCTAATGAGCTCCTGCACCTCTTTTTCTACAAAAGGACCCCTGCCCAAAGCTCATATACAAAGGCTGGGCCCCTGGTTGCTCAGCTGACCCTTGAATCAATATAAATCTCTAACCGCAGAAGGGAGATCTCTGAATTTGTACCATCTACAGAACGAGTGATTCTAGAATCTCAGGGCTAAAATGTCTTTTAACATCTGTTTAGAAACTAGAACATAAGCTAAAGTAGCTTTCTGACTGAAGTGCCTCCTTAAGGAATCAGAACACTGCCAAAAGGTAACAAACCAGAGATACTGTGCTGAAGACAACATCCATCATCAGCACCAAAGGCTGGGATACACAGTTGCTCTGATAGAAGATCACAGGGAGGAAACTCACCATACTCACCACTGTATTAAAAGTGCTACTACAGGACATAAGACAATAACTTAAAAGTCTGTCTGTTGCAAAATCCAATCCTCACCTCCTGCCCTGGGGCTCAACATCTTAAAGCACATTCTTGCCAAAGATCACATCCAAAGATTCATGCAAAGAAGGAAAAGAAACCACCAGTACAACAGTTCAGCATGCGCACGGTGTTTTAGTTCCTGATCTTTTACCAAATGAATTACCAAAACTGACTGCTGAGTTGCAATTGAGGAAGCAAATAACTTCTTAAGTACAACCCACTGAAAGGATCAGAACTAATGACATTTAACAGTGTCCTCTATTCTTCTTGCTGAAGCAGTTTCGCTCAGAAAACACTTTAAAGACCACAAGAATGGAATCCAAGGCATGTTGTCTAGTGACATTAACAAATCTGCTTAGAATAGTAGTAGGAACACCAAAGGGCTATGTGACACTTTTTATCCCAGTGTGTTTACTTGACTCTCTGTGTGTGTCTTTGAGAGACCGAGAGAGTACCAAGACTTCAGAGACCCTCCTATTAAGATCTACATTTCGCAGTTCTTTACCTTACTTGGAAAAACAGTACTTTGCTTTAAGACAATAAGACAGTAAAACACCCCACTCTGTCCCACTCCTGTTCTCAGTTTGCACTATGGCCATGACTTGGCTCCTGCAGTGGTATTTAAGAACGCACATGCAGAAGTCTTCTGGAGGCAATGGGCGATCAGAGAGGGTCTGAAAGTCGTCCGGATGACACCTTGCAGCTGCAAGCCCACCCCCCACGGATAAGCCGCTGAGTGAACATGCAGAGGACTGCATGGTCAGCACTGAGGGGAGGGGAGATAATATTGATAACGGGCTTGTTTTATTGTAGCCCGCTTTGAGCAGCAAGTAAAAGCAGTACAGAAATGTAGCTACTGTGCTCATATCAATAGGTTTCCTTTTTGCATCATGTTCGACAAGCTCCATGCGAGAGCCCTTTCCCCCCAGCAGGTAAAGCTGCAGCGCCCTGCGCGGATAGGAATGCCGCCGGCGCCCCCCCCCCCCGGGCTGCGAGTCGACTTGCGTGTGTCCCCTCCCCCCCCCCCCCCCCCCCCCGGGCAGGGCGGCACGGGGGACGCCGCCAGCACTTGCAGGGCCTGACGGGCATCCGGACTGGGTGGCCCTCAGCCGGTGGGTCAGGGCAGTGCAAAAACCCGCCCTCCTTCCCTTCAGGCTCCGGGAGGAAGAACGCGGTCACGGGGAGGCCACACCTCGCCGCGCTCCGCAAGGACGGCCGCCTGCCTGACGCCGGGGGGGGGGGGGGGAGAGACGGCCGCTGGACCCGTCCCGCCAAAGTCCTCCTCCTCCGGTATCCTTCCTCCCTTCCCCTCCCCCGGCTCACCGGAGTCCGCGAGGCGGGGTCTGGCGCTGTCCCGCAGGTAGTAGTTGAACTCGAGGCAGCGGCCGTTCTCGACCGCCCCGACGGAGCACAGCTCGGCCAGCAGCTGCAGCGCTTTGTGGCAAACCTCGTCCTCCCTGCCGCCAGGCATCGCCCCCCAGCATCCTTCTGAGGGGAGAGGAGCGCTCCGGTCGCTTCACGCGCGCCGCCTCGGCTGCCGCCTGCCGCCGCTGAAGCGACTGAGAAGCCGCCTGCAGACTGGGAAGCGGCAGCGGAGCCCCTCCTCGTCTCTCTCCCCCACCCCACCCCGCGCCGCGCCTTTGCCGCTCCCCACTTGGCCGGCTCGCCCTTGGCGCTCTGGCGAACCCCCGCCTTGGCGGCGAAGGGGAGGAAGCCGCGGAGAGGCCGCCCCCGCCACCAGTTGCGCGCCAGCTGGGGCGCACCAGCACAGTCGCCCGCCCGCTGGGCGCGTTTGCCTAGTCTCCAGACGGCGCCCGAGCAGCTCGCCCTAGTGGCGGGAAAAAAAGAGCGCTTCCGCTCAGGGCCTCCGCCCAGCTGGGCTCGCCCAGGCCCGTCCGGGTAGTTTGCCTCCTCCAGTGGCGACCCCCTCGAGTTTTTACCTGTCTGGGCGGAAACACTCCCCCTGGGGGACTGCAACCGCTTTGCACCAGGCATTCAAAGGGAACCCTTGCATGTGGGGAGAGGGACAGCAACGGCCCGATGGGGCTGGAAGGGCACGGCAGCCGTTATCCAGCCTGCATTTTGGGAGATTGCCTAGGAAACCTCAGCTGATACCTGTTTCTGTCCCCTCGTTCAGAATTTCACCATTGCGCCTCTCTGTCACTCAAGGGAGAGGGGGCGAAAGGTGGCTTGTTGTGAGGGAGATGTGCTGATGGTGGCACAATTTTGTCAGTAGACAAGAGCCACAGAGTCCAGGAGCAGCCCCGGAAAGACGAACACCATCTGTGGCCGGGCTCCCTTCTTCCTCTTGATCTATCTCCATGGAAGGCAACACATTTTTCAGTCCGAAGAAACAGAAAGGATAGTTCTAAGTTGCTAAACAGAGAAGACAGTTGCTAAGCAGAGGGTGGCCGCTCTTGGGCTGGGGTGGACCTGGAGGAGGGTGGGGGTTGGGGAGGGGAGGGGGGGATTCAAGGGATGATAAAGTTATCGCGCCCTCCTTCCAGAGTAGCCTTTTTCTCCAGGTGAGCTGATCTCGGTCACCTGGAGATCAAATGTAATCCCAGGCAGGGGCGTAGAGTTTTGTAAATTCCGGGGGTGGGGCAGGGGCTCTTTAGCGCGCATGTGCTGGGGTGATGTTCCCCCTCCCCCAGGAAACCGCCGCGCCTCCCCGGGCCCTTCCGAGGCCCGCCAGCCGCTGCTGCTGGTGCCTCTCCCCCCCCCCCGCCCTGGCCACTCCTTCCCTCTCCCTTCCTCTTTTCCAGGCAAAATGCCCAGCGTGGTGACGTCATCCGGAAGTGATGCCATCACGCTGGGCACATTGTCAGGGTGACGCTCTGGCAATCGCCCTGAAACTCTATGGTGCCATAGAGTTTCAGGACGATTGTTAGAGCATCGCCTAGCAATGTGCCCAGTGTGATGGCATCACTTCCAGGTGACGCCACCACATTGGGCATTTCACCCAGAAAAGAGGGAGGGAGAGGGAAGGACGGAGGAGTGGCCGGGGGCGGGGGAGAGAGAGGCACCGGCAGCAGTGGCTGCCGGGCCTCAGAAGGGCCCGGGGAGGCATGGCGGCAGGCGCTACGTTTTCCCGGGGGGGCTCAGTCCCCCCCGGGAAATTTCGGGGGTGGCTCGAACCCCCCCCCATAGTTTACACTTATGTTCCCAGGGGATCTCTTGGAGGCTAGCAACCTGAATTAAGTGCAAGGAAGGGGGGGGGGGGGAAGGACCATCCTCTGACAGGGTTGCCAACTCTGGCTTGGGAAATTCCTGGAGGTTTCAGGGCAGAGTTTGAGGAAGGGAGGGGGCTTAGCAAGTGTGTGATGTCACTCTAGGGTTCTGTTTCTCCTAAACTCTGTGGTATGCCACAAAGAGTTCCCTCCAAAGCTGCCATTTCCTCCAAGGGAACTGATCTGTTTGGTCAGGAGATTAGTTCTAAATCTTGGAAAACTCCACACAATACCTTGAGGTTTGTAACCCTGTTTTCTCATGCTTTTCTGTGGCTTTTTTTTGGTAAATGTTCAGTCTTGCTGCCATAATAATTAGAGTTGCTTGGCCTCAAAGTGTAACCTAGAGTTCTGGCATTGTAACAGACCTCCATAGTACAAAAGCTGGGTCCCTTCCACACGAGCAAGATAATCCAGAGGGGAAGCAAGGCTTTTTTGCTCCGGAGCAATTTGCCCCGCAGTTGCATGATCACACAGGTCTGTGGACCTGCCAGGGCAACTTGCCACTGCATGATCAGACGCAACCGCAGGCAAGTTAGAGGTTTTTTTGTGGTTGGTTTCTGAGACGCTTAAATGGGGGATTGATGAATCGCCTTCCCACCCTAAGGGCTTTTGATGATGTTCACATGGAGAAGGAGGGGGGGAAACAACAGTGTGGCATGGGATAGTGTGTGATCCCACTATCTGCAATGCCACACTTCGGCACTGGAGTGATCACACAGGAAACTCCAGCTTTGAACCGCAGCAAACCATTTGATACTGGAGTTTCACTAGTAGCTTTTTACCACGATTCCCCACTGGATCAAAATGGTTTGCGACAGTTTGACAACAGTTGCAGAACGCTTCCCAGATGTGCTGGTGTGATCACGCCGCTTTGATCCGGTGGTGAATCGTCCCTCTTCTGTGGCAAATGGGTCACAGCCCCTAAAATGGATCACGCCCCTGAAGTCCTAGAGTGGCTACAGAGAGTGGATGCTCTAGGAATTCCATTTTTCTGATGGTATAGCCATACTGACAAAGAGATTGCTGCCTGTACAGACACTAAAAGGCAGAGTTGCCAATCTCCAGGTGGGGGCTGGAGTTACAACTGATATCCAGAATACAGAGGTCATTTCCCCTGGAGGAAATGGCAGCTTTGGAGGGCAGGCATCACACGGCATCACACCCCCCACTGAGCTCCTTCCTCTCCCTAAACTCTCCCTGATACTTTTCCTTCCCCAGGAACCCCAGCCCAAATCCCCAGAGTTGGAGGTGTTCGCCTGACTGCTCTATTCTGTTATCAAAATTGGGGGAATATTAGCTCTTAATAAGCAGCAGTAGGCATTAATGGACCTAGCACCTTCATATACAGAGGCTGGGCCTCTCTCAGACCTCCCAAAAAGAGACACAGAGACTCAAATGAAGTTAAAAAGAGTCTTTAGTTTACTTAATGATGATAAAAGTGATTCATTCAGATGTTGCAAAATCATTCATACCATCATACAGGTCTAAGAAGTAAGATAGAGTTAAAGAGATGGTTGCATTAGCAGGAAAGTGATGGTATCCTGTAGAGGGAAATATTTACCTTCCAGAAGCCTGGTTTCCATCCTGCTAGAAGAATAGAGCGTATTTGAAAAGGGGGGTGGGAGAGGATCACATGCTCTGAACCAGCAGAAGCACATGGCGGGCCCTAGCGTGCACACAAGGGTCCAGGAGGGAGGTTGGGAAGGAGATAGCAAGAGAAGTGAGATCTGACTGTCTGGAGCTTGGGAGACTGCTCTTTGGGGAGGGCGTCACTGGGGGCTGGCTTGCCAAGCAACCTCCTCTGTGCTGATCTGCCTCTAAAGTTCTAACCGATAGGGTATAGGATGGGAGTGGACAATGTTTAAGGATGACCTAATCACATCTAGAGACACCTGGTCTGGAGGAAAGATGACTCATAGGTGAGGCCATTGTTCTACCGGCCTGGCCAAGTCAATTGTCCGTTAACTGCTTCCATAATCCGTGTGAAGTGGGCAATTAAGCCTTTATTTAGCTGAAACAATGTCTGTTGGGGCGGGGGAAGGAGCATGATATGCGGAGACTCGGATTTGACAATGTTTGAACATCTCTTTGCACGCAGGGATGAACCAAAGCAACAAACTGGCTTCTGTACTCAGAGAGGCTTCTGGGAACTGGAACAATGGCTTCTGTTTGACTGTCGTCTCCTGGCATAGGATGGTGTTTGTCTGTAGTTGGCATCTGTTATTGTACACTCAGCAACACAAGTCCTCTCATACACTTATCATTATTGTCCATGATCTTACACTTATGAAATTATCATTCATAAATCCGCTAAAACAGCGCCTTGCAGCTTACAGAGGCAGCTGGAAGCTACAGGGGACAGCACTGCTGTTGGCTGATATCCTTCTGTGGGCTTCCAGAATGTCCCCCCCTAATTAATGGGGGGGAACTGAAGACAATTTTGAGAGCTTTTTAAAAGGTTAAATGGAACATAATTGGATAGAAACTAGTTATACCAGCACAAAGAGGTAATGGGAGCTGACAGAATGTTGGTGAGGGGAGCCGTTCAGAAAAGAGCAGTCAAGGGTTGAGGAGAGCAGTGAAGGTGTGGAGAATGGATCTGGCTGAGGGAAGCCGTGTCAAAGAGCAGCTTCAAGTTGGCGGACTAAAAATAGCCAATTAGTACCAAAAGTTCCCAAATGCTGGAATACGAAAATAGTTCAAAAGTTCAATGGAAAAGAAACTTTGTAACCTCAGCCTGGCTTTCTTCAGTCGGGATGGGGATGAACTGGTAAAATGCAGTTTATTTCTGTTTGTGAGCCATGAACCGCCACAAACTTTTAGGTGCCAAACAAATTGGTTTGGTTTATGATGCAATAGAACAGCCCCACAATGTGTTAGAGACACCAAACTCACAGGAGATCTCTGAATGACTCTCTTCTATCTGCTCTCCAAGTTTGTTGAGGATTGGATTTACAGGGTCCACATTATGGCCCCCCAAAGAAGGTCCCCCAGAAGAGTGCTTTTTTGTGGAAATGACAGGTACAAGTTCAGGAGTATATAGAACATGCCCTGCATGTTATGGAAATATTGGACTTAGGTGGTCTGAGTTATGGCCCCCCAAAGAAGATGCCCTTAGGAAAGTGCTTTTGGGGAAAATATCAGTCGCAGGTTTAATAGTGTATAGAATGGACTTCCTGAAGCTACACGCACCAAATGCATAGAGAACCTCACCCTGCCATCCGCTTGTCTACAGTCTCTCCTACTGGTGTTTCCAAGGCTGGAGAATTCTGCCCCTCTGTTGCTTTAAAGTTTGGTAAACATTTTGATTGAGTGGAGACTGTCTGGGAATGTATTTACCCACTACTCTGAACTGCCACAAACCACTTTAAAGTTTGTGGAAAGTTCATGCTGATTGACTTGCCACGAACTTCAGTTTGCAAACTGCAAACCAGCCAAAATTAGTCACAGACTTTAATTCATGAGCTGGTTCATGTCTATTGCTATTCTTCGGTGTTATGTTCAAACCATAAATAAAAGTTAACTTCTTGTTTGTTTAACCTGTGGACTGGTAGTCTTGAGGAGAGGAATCCACACACACACACAGGCTTAGATCTTGGTCTCTGTATATTTTGGGGTAAGAATAAATGGTGGCAGTGTCAGAACTGTGTTAGCGTCCCCAACCCCAATAACTGTGTAGAGTAAGTGAGGGGATATTAATAAAGGAGGCTAGGCTACCCTATCTGGTGATGACTATGTGCGTGATAGAGTGGACCTGAGGTGTGAAATCATCTTGGCTTCCTATAGATTTTAAAAGGCAAGAAAGGCAGTGATGCGTGACAGCCTGACCTACCTGCATCTCTAAATCCATGGGAGGGAGGTTGTGGAGGGTGGTGGGCACTCTGTGTGAGCGAATAAGTTGTGTCACAAAGACATACAGAAGCCTACAAGTGATGTAAGGTGGAAGAAATGGGCGGGGGTGATATGAGCTGGGAAATTTAATTTTGGTGAGAGAAAGTGACCTCACTGGAAGAACAGGGGTTGGAGGAGCTGTCCTTTGACAGGACATCATATGACAGGATATATCCCCCTGAGCTCCCTCTGCTCCCCAAACCCCACCTTATCCAGGCACCCCACCCTCAAAAAAAAAATCTCTAGGAATTTCCCAAGCTAGGGCTTGCAATCCAATAAATAGGTGAAGGGGTAGTGTTGAAGGCTGCTCTAGACAGTTCAGACTAAGGTTGCCAGGCACGGCAATTGGCAGGAGATAGTGGGAGGGAGGAACTTAATGCAGGGAGGGGTAGTGGTCACTGTTACTGTGCAATGATGTCACTTGCATCATGACCCAGAAGTGCCAGTGTCACACCAGGATGAAACTTTAATACTCCCCCCAAAATTCTATGGAAAGCACAGAGTTTTGGGGTGAGTGTAGGAGCATCACCCCAGCACAATGTTAGTGTGTCTGCATTGCCCCAGAAGTGACATCATCACCACACAGAGACAATGATTGTTGCCCCCCGCTTTGACTGACCTGTTTCTATCCATTGACCAGCTCAGCAGCAGCAGGCAGCAGCCAAAACTGCCCGGAGTTTGCCTTTCATACATGCCCACCTGCCAAGCCTACTTCGAAGTGATGGGTAGAAATTACATTTTTCAAAGTTCCCCTACATTTATAATTGCCTATAAGCGGGACAGTAGTGATGCATGTGAAAGTGCAAGCCTCTCTCCCTCATGTGCCTGATTTTTATTTACAGGAAAGTTTTACACGAGAGGATGTTAGCCTGTCTGCTCTTTTATATTATTAATATTTGGGGGAATATTAGCTCTTAACAATGTGCAGCAGGCGTTACGGGTCTCCACCTGTGTCTACAGAGGCTGCACTTCACCAAGACTTCCCCAGAACTGACACGAGACTCGAGTTAAGAATTATAAAGATAAATTGTTTACTATAAAAATGATAAACGATTCATAGGCAATATTACATAATCATACACACAGTTACACAGATCTAAGAAATTAGGTAGAATTACAGAGACGTTTGCATGAGCAGGAGAATTGATGGTGTCTGTCGAGGGTGATATTTACCTCTAAAGGAATCTAGCGAAGTCCATCTGGAAAAGAGGGGGAGAAGAAATATCTTCAGACAAAGGAGAAAGGATCGTGGTCCTGAACCAGCAGAGACCATGTGGCAGACCCAAGTGGTGCACCCAAGGATCCGTGAGGAAGGGAGGAAGAACAATCAGGTACGGGGAGGAAAATCTGACTTCTGACTCTTGGGGAGCAGTATTTATTGGGGGGGTGTTCCTGGGAGGTTGGCAAGGTATGAGACTGTCCCAGGAATGCCTATAAATGGTCCGTTCTCTGTCCCTAGCCACTAAGGGTTCAATGGGAGTGGTCAATATTTAGATCTACCTGACTTCCGGAAGAGACGCGCATAATGGCGGACGCATTTCTCCGCTTCTGCGGGAGATGCAATCCGTTCTTGGCGGGGTAGAAGTGGTTTCGGACTGGCTCCGAACCCCCAGAGACCCTAGCAAAGGGGCTCTGCCTGGGGTGGCTCGAAGGGAGCCTCTCCTTGCGGTGGCGACCGCGGGATTGAGGCACCCTTTCTCACCCCCGTAGGTTCCCCCATCGTAGAAGCCTCCGGGCTTGCAAACACAACCATGAAGCAGCAGAGAATACCAATCGGAAAAGCAATGGATCTCCCTGATACGCACTGGGGAAATCGTGAGTCTCAAGCAAAGATTGTGGATTAAAGCGGCTGGGATAGGGTGGGTAGATCGTCCCCCCCCCCCATAAATGGAGCTTACGCTGCGAGACTTTCCCACAGCGTTGCTGCAGTCCGGGAAGCTGCTTTGAAGTGCTGGAGGGCTGGATAGCAAGCGCGAAGAAATGATCTTTTAAACGACATTAGTGCAGTTAAGCAAATCTCTTCCTCGAATCTTCTTATCTAGCTATAAATAAAAGCGAAACAGCAACAATGACAGGGAGACAAAGACCCTCCCCTAAACCAGGAAGCGGAGTTCCGAGTTCAAAGGGCGATACCACAGAGATGAGCTCAATGCTTTCAGCGATGCTGCGACCGCTGGTGGATCAGATGACTACTCTCAATGCTAAGATGGACTCAATGCAGAAAGAAATGAAAGAGTCAGGAAAACGAACTGAGAACCTGCAACAGGATCTCTTGGAAGTAAAAGCAACAACAAGTAAGCATGACTCTAGACTTCAAAAAATCGAAAAAGACAAGGCCTTTCAGAGTGATAACGTTCTAAAACTTCAGATGAAAAGATCAAATTTCTTCCTGAGACTACAGAATGTTCCTGAGAAAAAAGGGGAGGATCTTAAAAAACTGTTAAGCGAGGCATTAGCACCAGTGGCAGGTATGGAAGCGGAAGAAATATTAAGCGATATGGATTTGGTCTACAGGACCTATCCAGAATTTGTAAAGAAGAAAAACCTGCCAGGTGAGATCATGATAAGATTCTCCAAAAGATCAACAAGGGATGTGGTGTTAAAAGCCACAAATAGAATAACGCTGAAGATCCAGGAAGAGGAAATTAAGGATCTAAAAGACATTCCATTCGAAATACAGAAAAGAAGAAAAGCCTACAGAAGTTTGACTACATAGTTACAGTCTGAGTCAATTATCTACCGTTGGAATATCCCAGAGGGTCTGTCTTTCAGCTACAAAAGCAAGAACTACAAGACTGACTCTATTGAACAAGCTAAGATTTTTCTGGAAAAATGCAAGAAAAAGGACACGGAGAGAGGATCAGATGACTCACTGGAGGCGCAGGAGAGTATGTATAGCTCAGAAAGCGAAGAAGATGTATCGGACTCGGAAAAGGGAGCTGCTGCTCCCAAGTCCAGCAAAGAGATTAAAAAGACAAGAAGAGGAACGAAGAAGAAATAATGTTACAATTGTTTGTTTAAATGGTGCACTATGTCAAATTGTAAATGGAGAAATAAGTGTTTTCTTCATTGTTGTATGTGTCGGTCAGTCAGCTCTGTTATTTACAGAAGCAGCAACACAATATTAATTAGTTAAACCAAGAAAGTATATTGTTTTTCAGTTTAACAAAGTAGTTAATTTGATTATGACAAACAGTATTCTCTGTATAGGGTAATGTAGCTTAGTTAGTAGCGTTGTAGGTGTAGAAATAGTTGGAAAAATCAATTAATTTTTTTTTTAAATTTAGATCTACCTGATGGTCAGGACAGGATGTTGACGTCAGCTGCATCTGGCATGGTCTTCTAAATGAAAGGGGTCCCGGGCGGCAGAACCGGTCCATCAGGAAGCACCCTGCTGCTTTTGCACCTTCGTGTGATGGCCTTTGATCTGCCAAATGGAGGGGGAAGTTGCAGGAAGGGGTTCAAGCCTGTGTTCGTGTATGGAATTTGTACTTTCATGGAGTTAGTGGTATGTGTCTCTAGCCAAAAAGCTTCACATGGCTTTGTGTGTGTGTGTCTTTGTGCTTTGTGACAACCTCCAGGCTGGAGGTAGTAACCTCAGAAAATGGTGCTTTAAACCTTCATTGGAAGCATCTGCTATCATTTTCCCACTGGTCACCTCGTGCACTATTTTAACTCACATAACTGGAAGTATAGTCCATTCACTGCTCTCATAAATCACCAGAAAAGTCCAAAAGAATGTTGCTCTGGCTTACAAGGAGCCTTAAGAACAGGATCCTCCCCCACCCCTGCAGCGGGAAGTGGGAAGAGCACATTCTACTTCCTGAGAATTCTGCAACCACACATGGATATCCAGTCTTTGTAAAGAAGAGTGTGAGTCACAACTTTAGTAGACACCTAAGCGTCAACACGACAAACATTCTGCTTTGCGATCTGCTGAAAAGCTTTTCCACTTGGCCTCCGTAAACATAAAACAGCAGTTCCAGGATTTGGTCTCTTTGTCACACTTGAACGTGGCCCTTTGCACTAAACCATGGGGATGCTATGCAGATGCTATGTGGGCCATGGCCCACAGACACAGACTGTGGGAAGATGGCGCCCAGCGTGGAGCTTGGGAGTGAGCTCTGCTGAGAGAGGATATTTTATATCCAATTCTGCGTTTTAAATTTTTTTAGTCTTAGCTAGTTTTGGACTCTGCTTTTGGCTGTTTAGCTGAGGAGATTGGAGAGACCAGAGTGGCGGTTGACTCACTGAATTTGGCGATGTCTGGTGAGAGGGGACACCAGCGGGCTTGAATGAGCTTGGATGGACCCAGACGGCCTGGCCGGCCCTTGGTCCTCACCTCCCCGGCCTTCGCCTCGCCTCTCTGGCTTGGAGTTGGTTGGCGTGGGGTCTTTTGACATCTCGGCTTCCCGGTTTTCCTGGCCGGCTCTGTGGCTCTTTGGCTGGGTGGCCTGGACTGCGGTGCTTCTAGTTGCCCCAACTTTCCGGCCGGCATTCGTGGATCTCGGCCCAGGGCCTCTAACTTTCCGACCTGCCTGCGTTCAGCGTTGGGTGGGGCGGGGCCTTTCGGAGTTGCTCGGCTTCATTCAAGCTTTTCCGTCCTTGTAGGCCTGTCAACTTGTCGGCCCTCAGCTCACGGTTCGCTTGTTGGATGCCTCGGCTTTTGACTCGTTTGCCGGCTTGTCCATCGGCCCTTGGCCTTCAACCTGCTGCCCTGGTGTTGCTTCAGCCCTTGTCTCCTGGGCTCCTGGATCTTTCAGCTCTTCGGCCTTCAGCTCGTTGGCCTTTGGCTTGCTGGCCTACTCAACTCGGCTTGGTGTTGTCCCGACTTTGTTGTCACCCGTTGGCTTGCCACCCCCCCCCCCCCCCCCGAGGCTGCGCTGGATTTCTCCAAAGTGGATTACCAGCGTGGCCGACGTGTTGCTCTTTGGCTTGTAGGGGCCATTGGTGGTGACGCCCTGTGCTGGGCTTGTAATGGCCAGTGTCTTCCAGGGCCTCCGGCCTCTGGGGTTCCTACAATCTTGGCCCATAGGAGACCTGGCGACGACTAGAGAGGAGCCCAGCATCTGGGGGCATTGGCAGCATGTGGTCAGTGTACCCAGGACTGGCTGGCGGAATTGGTACGAAAAGGAGAGCCCCGGCAGGACTTTTACAACTTTGGCCAGGTGGGGACTCTCTTTTTGCTCTCAGGACTTTCGATCTTTATATACTGAGAGCAGTGGGAGCTCAGATGACTAGAAAGATGGTGGTGTCACACTCCTGATGAAGCAGCAAGAGCATCCTATAGGACGTTTATGAAATCCTATGAGATGGCTGTCAAGGCTGCAAAGAAAATTTTCTAAGCTGCCAAGATAGCATCTGCGAGTTCCCACCCAGCCCAATTATTTTGGAAAATTTAGTCTTTGATGACACTGCCGAAGTGCAGATCAAGTGATAGGGAATTGGATATTGGCTGTGAAGCCTTTGGGGGCTATTTTGCGGATAAAGTCCTGTCGCTCTGCCGGGACCTCCCTACCACAGTTGATACAGTAACAGAACTTGAGGGTCCAAGCACGTCCTCCGGTCATATTCTGGATTGTTTCAATCCTCTCTGCCTAGAGGAGGCCGACAAACTTACAGTCTGCCCAACCACCTGTAGTCTTAATCCATGCCCATCATGGCTAATTAAAGCAAGCCATGAAGGGGTACAAGGGGTGCTTAAGGAAGTTATCAACACATCCCTTGCAAAGGGGGTGTTCCCTAGCACCCTAAAGGAGGCCATTGTACACCCCCTTTTGAAAAAGCCATCATTGGATTCGGCCGAATTAGCCAACTACCGGCTGGTATCAAACTTACCCTATTTGGGTAAACTAATCAAGAAGGCGGTGGCGGACCAACTGCAGGGCTTCTTGGATGGTGCTTCCATATTAGATCCCTTCCAGTCCGGTTTCCAACCAGGCCATGGGACAGAGACGATGCTGGTCACCCTCACAGATGACCTCCGGAGGCATCTGGATCGGAGCGGTATGGCGGTACTGATGTTGTTAGACCTGTTGACCGCATTTGACATGGTCGACCATCAGCTCCTTGCCCACCACCTTGCCGACATTGGGATACAAGGGTTGGCCTTACAGTGGCTTTCCTCATTTTTCCAAAACCAGGGACAGAGGGTGGCAGTTGGGGAACAGCTCTCCCATAGACACCCGCTGGTTTGCAGAGTGCCACAGGGAGCAGTACTTTCCCCAATGTTGTTTAACATCTACATGCGCCCCCTCACCCAGATTGCCCGGAGGCATGGACTGGGTTGTCATCAATATGCCGACAATACCCAGCTCTATCTGGCCAGTCAGACTCTAGTCTGGGTGATCTGGACCTGGCAAAAGCCATGGCTGGTTGGCTTAGGCAGAGTCGATTGAAACTGAATCCAATGAAGATGGAGGTCCTATGCCTGGCTCGGAGTGGACCAAGGGTAGGGATCCCTCTCCCAACCTTCAATGAGGTGCTATTGGTGCCAGCGTCAGAGGTTAGGAGCTTGGGAGTGCTTCTGGACCCCTCGTTAATGATGGAGGCCCTGGTAGCAGCCACTGCAAGGTCAGCCTTCTACTATCTATGGCTGATCAAGCAGTTGGTTCCCTTCCTTGAATGCAACAACCTGGCTACGGTGATCCACGCTTTGGTCACCTCAAGATTGGACTACTGTAACGCTCTCTACATGGCTGCCCTTGCTCCAAATCCGGAAGCTGCAGCTGGTGCAGAATGCGTCGGCGAGGCTGTTGATGGGCCTTCCCATGCAGGAGCACATCCAGACCACCTTAAAAACGCTGCACTGGCTGCCTATAGCATACTGGATAAGGTTCAGGGTGCTGGTGCTTACCTATAAAGCCGTATATGGCCAGGGACCTATCTCTCCCCACATATTCCCCATCGAGCACTGCAGTCAGGGCCCCAAAACCGCCTGGTTCTCCCAGGGCCAAGGGAGGCCTGGTTGGTAGCTACAAGGGCCAGGGCTTTTTCAGTGGTGGCCCCGCACTGGTGGAATGAGCTTCCGGATACCATCAGGGCCCTGCGGGACTTTCCACAGTTCTGCAGGGCCTGTAAGATGGAGCTCTTCTGCCAGGCTTTCAAGTAGGGGCCACCCCGCCCTATCAGCCTGGCCTGGACACCAGATCCCGCCAACCTGGACTATCTAGCACCAACTGGAGTTATTTATCACCTATGATGCTGCTCAGATATAAGTGACAAAGTGGTGCCATCTTGTGCGGGGACACGACACGCTGTATAACTTGCTGTGTACTGTAATTTTATGGATGATGTTTTAATGTTTTATTCTGTACTTAATTTATTGGTAGTCGCCCTGAGCCTGCCATATGGTGGGGAGGGCAGAATATATATATCCCAATAAATAAATAAATAAATAAATAAATAAATAAATATTCTGTTTAGTGTGTAAATACAAATGAAATATAGGCAAATTCTTTAATCACTGGAGTTGCTGTTCCTATGGGGGGAAACTGCCAAGTATTCCCTGCCCCCTACCCACACACAGCCTTGTATTCAATCAACACAGGATCCCCTAAGAATGATCCCTAGAATTGCCAATTTTGGGTTGGGAACTCCTTGGAGCTGTTGGGGGTGGAGCCTTGGAGCTGTTAGGAGGGATGGGGTTTGGGGAGGGGAGGGGCTTTAGCAGGGTACAATGCCATGGAGTCCACCTTCCAAGGCAGCCATTTTCTCCAGGGGAACTGATCTCTGTAACCTGGAGACCAGTAGTAATTCTGGGAGATCTCCAGCTACTACCTGGAGACTGGCCACCCTGACCTGCACTGTCTTATGCTCTGCATGCTGCAAAATAACTTCAAGTAGCTTTGCACAGGGCCATAAACATGCATGTATAAAATTGCTTCTCAGAAGCAGTGTGACGTGGAGCTGTTAAAACATGCCAGGGATGGCCGGTATTGTTTTGTTTATTTTCAGACCATGGAGATCCCTCAGGCCACAGAAAGGCTGCACAGATAGCTGTTGTTTCTTCTGTTATTGCATCTGAGTACTCTTGTCTCTGTCCATGTGCCTTTGAGGTTCCTTTATGCCCAAACTGGGTGATTCCATTGAAGTAAGAGGGCACTTACTAAAGTCTGCATGTTTTCATAGGATCTTCCCGTTTCACACTTTAGCAAAGCATGAAACTGCAGAATACGATTCTTTAAAAATGGTAGAATCGTATTTGTATCCAGGCTTTGGGACCTGGGGAGGGGATGACTTGGGCTGTAGTAGTATATTTGTGTCATTTCAGAAATAAAATGTTGCATTTTCCTTTTATTTTATGGTATTGTATGTATGGAATGGGATTATGGTAGGGGACTAACATTATACATTTTGCTGGGCCCAGAGATTCCTGGGTGGCCCTTTCTGTACATCAGGATCATTCATACACCTGACATTTCTCCAGTCTCAGTTATTGTGCAAGGATACTCAAAAGACAGTTCTACACAACTTACTGTTGAAAAGGCTCTTGTGGATATGCCGTTATGTGAGCTGCTTTGAGATACTCTGTAGGGAACAACTTAGAACCTAATTTTGCCTGGATGTGTTCAGGAACAGTCCAAGAGCAGCAGAAACACAGATCCCCCGGGGGTGGGAGGGGGGAGAACATGTGAGAGAGAACAACTTCCAAAGGAGAAAATGCTGGGGTGACAGTACAGTAGGCAGTCTGTAGGGAAGATCTGAGACTGGGATGCTAGCCAGGCCAAAGTCCATGCTTCTCCCCCCTCCCTGCTACACAATGAGCATTGTCCTCCTGAAGCTGGCTGGCTGATAAGCCCTACTGCAAACAGCAGGCTCCTGAGACAGTTGTCTCATCTCCTCCTTATCCCCTCATGTTGATTCCATGTTGATTGTCTACTAAACGCTGACGCAGCAACCTAAGTGCGTGGTGTGTAAGTCTGTGGATGTTTAAAAATAAACTGCTCACTGCCAGGGGCAGACTTGAGTTTTCCCCTTCAAACTCACTTGTCTCGTGTGCAAGTCCTTCAGCAGTCAGCAGCATACTATTTGAGGAGACATTGCAAGCATTTTCTGTGGTGATTTTTATAGACGGATGTTCTTCTTTACCGTTCTGCTTATAATATTTATAAACACTTGGTGCAATACCATATGTTTTCTGTGTCTCACTGCCTACTCCATTCAAAAATCATTACAGTTGCTGAGCTAATTGTCTTGCAATTATTTTCTATAAATAATGCATGCACATACAGTCTGCACCCAACTGTCAGAGGAAAAAGCCTCATATTTTACAACATTAGACAAAGCACCTTCTTGCTTTAGAAATAGAAAGCATGAACAGCTTTTTATGCAAATGAAAAATGTGTCCATGTGTATAAGAGAGGAGCAAACTTAATCACATGCCACATCTATCTGACCTATTTTAAGGTATGTCACATTTATTACAACCTACTTAGCATAGGCTGGATACACAGCCAACAAGACTATATAGCTTTCTTTATCAAAATCCAAGTATCTCCAGCAAACCAATGATTGCCTTATAATTTGGGAACAATAACAAATGTTTCAAATATTTTTATTACACCACAGGCCATGAAAGGGTTCAGATAATTTTATGTGTGTTGTATGAACAAATTTTGTCTACACATGCACATGTAATGTAATTTGAATATTGGTTACTCTGCTTTACTCAAATGTTTTGGTAAGAGAATGGTCATTTTTTATCATTCTTTTTTTTTTTTAAAAAAAAGATTTTATTGATTTTTCAAACTACCCTATCACTTAACAAAAAAAAATGACTAAAATCTAACCTACTCATATAATGACAGGAGTCCAGATAATTATTAGTCTATGCTTAACAAAACTTACTAAAAAGAATAGTTATACAATTCAGGCTATATCTTATTCTTTTCTTATTTCTGTTCAGATTATATGTATAAAAAAAAGCTTTGAGATTCAGTGTTCACTTAAACAAAACAATCAAACTTTAGAGAGATACATAACAACTTATTTAAAGTTATTTCTTCTTTGGTTTTTCTTTCTTCTGTATCTTCTTCTTCACCTTTCCTGGGATCTTGGGACCTGCAGCACCTAGTTCAGACTCCGAATCACCTTCTTCAAGTCCCAAACTTTCTGAAGATGAATTTACTAGTCCATAAATGCTTTCTTGCTGATCCAGTGAGTCCTCTGATGAAGATCCTTTTCTTTTCTTCTTTCTTCTTACAGTAAACCAGAAAAGCATCTGCCTTGGCAACCGTGTCTATCTTCTCCTTCTTGTCTTTAAAGGTGAGTGTTAGGCCTTCTGGATAGATCCAACGATAAGAAATGTTAGCAGATTGTAACCAAACAGTCAATTTTTTATAAGCCTTTCTCTTCTTCCTGATCTTATAAGGAATGTCCTTTAGCACCTTAATTTCCTGCTCTTGGATTTTCAGGGTGACTTTGTTGGTGGCTTTGAGAACCACATCTCTTGTAGATCTCTTAGAGAATCTCACCATTACTTCCCCAGGCAGGTTTTTTTTCTTCACAATTTTGGATATGTTCTATAGATCATATCCATGTCACTTTGAAGATCTTCCGCTTTTATCCCTGTCACTGGGTCTAGTGTTTTACTGAGTAACTTTTTAAGATTATCTCCTTGTTGTTCAGGAACACCCTGAAATCTCAAACAGTAATTAGAACGCTCCAATTGCATAGTTAATAAGGCATTTCTGTCAGATGATCGTTCCTTCTCAATTTTGGACAATTTTAAATCATGCTTCTCTGTTTTGGTCTTAACATCCAACAAGTTCTTCTCCACTCTTTCAGATCTCTTGTTAGCCTCTGCAACTTCTTTCTGTAATGTATCTAATTTCTGGTTGACTGTAAACAGTTGATCCATCAGGGGGTGCAGAGCAGCTGTTAGTGCCAAATTAAGCTCTGTTGTTTCGCCTTTTGAACAAGGAAGAGATTTGGGTAGCACAGAACTTGTTTTGGGAGAAGGTGTAATCTTCGGCACCATTTTCTCTCCCCTCCCGGCCATCACGTCTTGTTTACCAGAAGATAAGAAAGTTCAAAGAAGTCAATAAATCACTCCAAAGTTCCTTAAATTATTGCTGCAGCTTCTCCCACTGAGATCTCAAAAGCCGTTTCAAGCCACGATTCTCAGATTTCAACACAGCACGATTTTTCTCTTCGCCGGAGCAGAGAGTCGAAAGGAGGGGGGGGGACTAAAGTCCCACAGTCACATCTAAGAATCTTGCTTTAAAAACTCACAGTTATTGCCATGCGTCTCCGGTAAGTTGCTGATTCTTTTTAACTCTGGATTCCTGAAGCTGTCCGGTTGCCGCTCTTAAAACCCCAGGGGTTTCTGACTGAGGGAGGACTATACAGGGCATAAAGCAGCCTCAATCCCGGGATCGCCATCTTGGGAGAGGCAGCTCCGTGCGCCCCAAGCAGGGCCCTCTTTCTGGGGGTCCCTGGGGGATCCGAGCCAGCCCGGAATCCCCTCCTACCCTCAGTAGCCCGGATCGCTTTCGGGCTGGTCGCTTCCGATCTAATGGTGTTCTGAGGCAGGTCATTTTTATCATTCTTAACCACTTTTTCCCCTTTGGTCCAAATGGAGGTTTCTCTGCCAAGCCTTTTTTAAAAATTCCACAATGTTTGAAGCAGCAAGCTGAAAATGGACATCTTTCATTGTTACTTATATCCAGACATTTTGAAAAAGTTAGTTCCTCTATAATAAGGTGCTGACTTCTCTGCAACAAATTCAGGAAATAGTTCCCTAATAAAGACATCACCGGAGTGGAGATGCCAACTGGAACAGATGTTTCTGGAATCCCCTGAAGCATCTCTCAAGAAAAAAATAGCAGGTATTGGCTAGACAAGTGAAGCCCAGAAAAAAAGCCAGCCCACCCGCTAGGCAAACTAGTCAATGGCCTAGGGCGACCCCTGCTGGTGAGCGCCTGAATTGGCCTCCCATCTGACTCCCCCATGCCCCTTTAAGATAAGTGACTCCCTGGCATTGAAAGCATCAGAGGAAGTGGTATGTGAGGAAGAGAAGGAGCGGCAGTGCCTCCCCAAACCTGTATCAGAGTGAGAGCGCCCGTCCCCAGACTCCAGGGAGGGAGGGGAAGAGAAGGAGTGGTGCCCCCCCAAACCTCCTGTATCAGAGCGGCAGCACCCGGCCACCTCCCCCTGTTTCCCAAAACCTCCTGTATGTGTGTGTGACCACAGCCTAGGATGTGTTCTACAGTTACGATGGTGGCTTTATTTCATTTCAACGTAAGAGCATATGAATCCTTAAGGATCCATGTAGATCCAACTTTTACTCCCTCCCTTCCCCCTTTTCCAAAATGAGCACTGTCTCTTAAGGTTTAAAGAGAGTCCAAGAGAGACATATAGTGATTGGGGGGAGCCATTTCCTCCTCCTCCCCCATCAAGAAAGCCACTCTGGTTCTCTTGGCTTCTGCTTGAACAGCTAGCAGAAAATCTGGTGAGCCTAAAGAGGCACAGGAGAGGGGGAAAATATGGGGGTCCATGAAACAGCAAGGAGGGGGGATGTAGCAGGGGGTGAAGGCCCCCCCCCCGTGCTCCTGCCCCATTGAGATCTGCTTGGCCCCTTTGTGCAAAGCCACATGGTTCCTGCAGCCGGCTTGAGTGCAGGATTTGAATCTGGCACATTTGGAGGCTGGAGGACATTCAAGTGGTTTCCAGGGGCACATTTAGTGAAAAGTATTGGAGTTGGGAGTCCATGGAATAGTGAAACAGCTAGATCTTTATTGCTGGTCCGGATGAAGCATACAACCCAGGGTTCGAAGCCCTCCTTTTATGCTGCTCAGGGATAATTCCCTGACCTCACCCAACTGGCCTGATAGGCTATTATCAGTCTATTTAAATCTCATAGGTTCCCTGGGAGAAACCTAGGTACATGATTGGTGGCCGGTTTGAATCCACCTGGCCTTTGTTCTACCTGGCTGAAGCTCAGGTAGTTTCTAGGCCATGTGCTCTGGCCACATGGCGGTTGCCATTACTGGAGCACATGGCGACCACATGCTCAATACATAACACCCCTCCCCCCATAGTCCAGAACCCCTCTGCACACATAGTCTTTGAGATAGTCCGGGCGTCTGCGCTCGCGTCCAGAGCGCCGGGGGGTTGTACGACGGGGCATGTTGCTTGTGTTGGCAGGTTGTGGTGCGGGTAGTTGTTCTGCTTGCAGGGCCAGTCTGCTCGGAGGTCGTTCAGGCGTGGATGGCGTGGCTGCTTTGTCCACGGGCATGAGCGGCATCTCCGCAGTCTCCGGATCAGGGTCTGGCGCTGCTTCTAGAGTCGGGTCGATGTCATGGTCCGTTGGTGCAGGGAGTTTGGGGGCCTGGGTAGCATCGTGGTTCTGTGTACGGCATCGAATCTGGTTGATGTGCCGTTTCCAGACTATGCCATCTTCTGTGAGGACCTCATAGGAATAAGGCCCGGTGACTCAGATGATCCTCGCAGGGAGCCATGTCGGACCCTGTGCATAGTTCTTAGCATATATGGGGTCTTCAGGAGCGAACCCTCGGGTGGCTGGCTGGTCCTCCGTTGTTGGGTTTCCGGTGATTGCTTGGTCGGGATGTAGGCAGTCCAGGACAGTTCCTAGTCGTCATCCCATCAGAAGTTTGGCTGGCCGGCGCCCGGTCCCTGAGTGGGGTGTGTTCCATTGGCTGAACAGGAACTTATACAGCTGCTGTTCCCAGTCGCCGTGCTCCATTCTCTTTAAAGCATCCTTTGTTGCTCTTACCATGTGCTCGGCCTGGCCGTTGGTTGCAGGGTGAAATGGTGCGGAGTGGATGAGGCGAAGACCGCAGGCCTCCACAAACTGTTGGAACTCACTGGAGGTGAATGCGGTCCCGTTGTTGGTCACGAGAGTGTCAGGCATCCTGTGTGTCGCGAAGACCAGCAAGAGACTTTGTAAGGCTGTGTTGGTGAAGGTCGATGCTACCGGAACCACCTCAAGCCACTTGCTGTAGCTGTCTACAATGATAAGAAACAACCGGCCCTGGACCGGTCCCGCGAAGTCTAGGTGCAGACGGGACCAGGGCTTGTTAGTGGATTCCCAGGATCAGACGGGAGCGTGTGGTGGGTCTGGCCGTGACTCTTGGCATTTGGTACACTTCTGGACCCGCCCCTCAATGTCTTTGTCCAGGCCTGGCCACCACACGTAACTACGGGCCAGGGCTTTCATATGTACTATTCCTCGGTGGGCCTCGTGTAGTGCCTCTAGTACTTGGGGCTGCAGAGGCCCGGGGATCACTCGAGATCCCAATAGCAGGCACCCCTTGTGGGCCGAGAGTTTGTGCCTTCGTGCCGTGAAAGCGGCGAACTCCGGTCCTGGTTTCTCCGGCCACCCCCTTCCCACCCAGTCCGAGACACAGGAAAGGATGCAGCCCTGCCGCGTGTGATGGGCCACATCCGATACCTGCACGGGGTGCTCCGGTAGGTCCTCCAGGAGCACTACATGGAAGGCTGGAGCCAGAGCCGGGTTGCAGGACGGGAGGGGAAGATGGCTGAGGGTGTCGGTGTGTCCCATCGCCTTGCCCAGGCGATGCACCAAGTCATAGGAGTAGCCAGACAAAAAAATTGACTACCACAGGACCCACGGGGACATGCTGTGAGGGGTCTGCCGGTGGGGTGCAAGGAGACCCAGCAGGGGCTTATGGTCCATAGCCATGGTGAATGACCACCTGTACAGGTAATCGTGGAATTTCCTGACACCGGCTACAATCGCAAGGGCCTCCTTGTTGATTTGGGCGTAATTACGTTCCGCCGATGACAGGGTCCTGGAGTAGTAGGCTACCGGCACCTCCTTGCCGTTGGGTAGCCAGTGCCCCAAGACTGCCCCAATGGCATAGGGAGACGCATCGCAGGCCAGAATGACAGGGAGCTTCTCATCGAAATGCGCCAGGACCGCATTTGAAACTAATAAGTCCTTGACGACCCGGAAGGCAGCGTCATGCTTGGGGCCCCAGGCCCAAGCTGCTCCCTTGTCCAGGAGGCAATGCAGGGGTTCGGGAACAGCCGCCTTGTGCAGAAGGAAGGCGTGGTAAAAGTTCAAAAGTCCCAAGAACGCCTGTAGTTCCGCCTTCGAAGACAGACGGAGTGCTCCTGTAATCGCCACTACCTTCTCTTTGGTTGGGTGAATGCCATCCGCGGTCACTTCGAAACCCAAGAAGGTCACCGAGGAGACTCCCATGGTACACTTATCTTTTCGGACCTTGAGACCCGCGTCCTGGAACCGTTGCAGCACCATCCATAGGTGTGCTGCAAACATGTCGACGTCCGGGGCAGTGATGAGGACGTCGTCGAAGAACGGTTTCATGCCTGGAACATCTTTAAGGAGAGAATCCATTAGATTTTGAAAGATCCCTGGTGCGACGTTGACCCCGAATTGGAGCCGTTTCACTTTGAACGCTCCCTTATGAGTCACAATCGTCTGTGCCTCAGCCGTTGCCTCGTCTACAGGAAGCTGCTGATAGGCCTGGGCCAGGTTGAGTTTTCCAAATATTTTGGCTCCCGCGAGGGAGGCCAGAACATGGCTGACCACTGGTACTGGGTACGCGTGGTCCTGTAACACCTTATTAATAGTGCATTTATAATCCATGCAGATGCGGACTTCCCCATTAGCCTTGAGGGGGGGTCACAATGGGAGTCTCCCACTTGGCGTGGGAGACCGGCTCGAGCACCCCTTGTGCCACGAGCTTTTCCAGCTCCGCCTCCACTTTGGGCTGGAAGGCGAGCGGTTGCCGGCGGACAGCCACACGGATGGGCTGGACTGCCGGGTCCAGGTCGAAGGAAACTGGGGGTCCTCTGTAGCAGCCCAATGAGCCATCGAAAACGGCAGGAAATTCCTCGCAGATGGACGAGAAGTCGGTAGAGCCCATGCGGTGTATTCCGGTCCACTGCACTCTGAGCGGCTTGAACCAGGTGCGACCTAGGAGACTGGTTAGATTGCGCTCCACCACGAGAAGGTCCAGCAGGCCGTTAAAGGTGTGGTACTGGACCCGGACCCTGGCTAGCCCCTTAATAGCCACTGGGTTTTTCTGGAAGTCCCGGAGGACCAACCCAGCCAGCAGCCGTAGCCAGCGTGCCCCCTTTAGGCAGAGGCAGCTGAACGTAGCTGCGGACACAATTGAATATGCGGACCCTGAGTCCAGTTCCATGGAGCAAGGAACTCCCTCTATTCGGAGGGACACGGAAATTGCGCCCGGGATGTGCTGGGGCAAGTTCATTACCGTGGCCGCGGGAATGACACTACCCACTTCTTTGAAGTTCGCTGCTGGGGCACAGTGGCTGTTCCTTAGGCGGCAGGCCCGGGTGAGATGGCCTGCTTTCCCTCAGGCACGGCAGACGGCATCACAGAAGCGTCTGTCGTGGTGGTCCCAGCAGTCTGTCGTGGTGGTCCCCACAGCTGGCGCACATTGGGGCCTGCCTGTTGAGGGAAGCAGAAGAGGGAACAGAGACAGATGCTGGGCGCCGGCCCTTGGGCCTGGAGATGCCGGGCTCACCCTTCTTCGAGCATGGTTGCATTTGGTGGACGTCCTCTTCTTCACTCGAGTCGGGTTCGGGAGGGGCCGCCTGGTGGACTTTGGTGGCTGTCTTGTCCTTTTGTCGAAGGCTGCTGCTGTTTGGAGCATCTTTTCCAAGGTAGGTTCCGACATTGCGATGAGGCGCCGGCGGAGCTTGGCTTCCTGGATCCCTCCCATGAAGGCGGTCTCCACGTGGTCATCCACGTGGCAGAATTCACAGCCCATGGCTAGTCGTCGGAGTTCAGCCAGGAGAGTGGCGGCCGACTCCCCCGACTGCTGCTGGCGCTGTATGAACTCCCAGCGCCTGGCCAGTTTTGATGGCTTCTGGGTGAAGTAATCGCCGAGGGTCTTGGTGAGTACGTCGTAAGACACCTCGGTGGGGTCTTGTGTGGCGAGTAGGTTCTGGGCCACCCGCATGACCTCTACCCCTCTGGAACTCAAGAGCCAGGCGCTCTTTAGGTCCGCCTCTGTGATCCCGCGGACCTTGAAGGCGCAACCCAGCATCTTGAGCCAGGACTCCCACGTCTCTGGGCGAGATGTATTGAAAGGGGTAATTGGTCCCGGAGCGTTTGCCATATTTACCAGAGCAGAAGCGGCGGCGGTTTGAGTGATGTCCTTGTGGTCTTGCGGCGGTGCCGGGGAGCGCTGATGCTCGGCGCTGGCTAGTGCTGGAGGATCAGGGCTCAGAGCGGCTTGCGGCGAGGCGTTGGAGCACTGGAGCTCGGAGATGCCCGTGGCCGGTGGGACAGAGCTCGCTGTGCTGCTGCGGTCAGCTGGAGAGTCGCTCATCGGGATCCCATCCTCGTCGCTACTGAAAAGTATTGGAGTCGGGAGTCCATGGAATAGTGAAACAGCTAGATCTTTATTGCTGGTCCGGATGAAGCATACAACCCAGGGCTCAAAGCCCTCCTTTTATGCTGCTCAGGGATAATTCCCTGACCTCACCCAACTGGCCTGATAGGCTATTATCAGTCTATTTACATCTCATAGGTTCCCTGGGAGAAACCTAGGTACATGATTGGTGGCCGGTTTGAATCCACCTGGCCTTTGTTCTACCTGGCTGAAGCTCAGGTAGTTTCTAGGCCATGTGCTCTGGCCACATGGCAGTCGCCATTACTGGAGCACATGGCGACCACATGGTCAATACATAACATTTAGGAAGGACTGGGAAGGGGGGGCTGAAAGTGAGATTTGGGGTTGGGGAGAAGGAGGGAGCAGATTGAGGAGGGGGAAGGAGTGGGGGGCAAAGAAGAGTCTCAAGAGTGCAAAAGAGGATTTTCAGAAGAAATCTTCCTTCTCTGCATCAAGTGACATGGGAAGGCTGCCATTTCAGTCTCCCTTGCCTCATTGGCAGCTGTTTTTCCTTCCCCGGGTACGGGGTGTGTGAGTCAGTTTGTTTCTAATATCCCAGTTGACTAGTGTAACGGTATAACCACAGGTCTACTAGGCTATACCACTGTATTAATATAGAATTGATGGTTTTTGAAACACTGGAACAGTCCACTGTTGGGAAGGGGTAGTTTGGGGCCGGCAAAGTTTGGGGCAGGCAAAATGCAGGGAAACCTGTTCCCCTTGGGGAAGAGATATGAGCCGATGGAGCAAACAGGACTGATTTGTGCTCTTTTCTCCTGCTGTGTCCATTCATGGATTCAAGGCAGCTTCGCTTGAGATTGCAGGTGGAGGAACATGTGGGGGGGCCCTCTGCTGAAATCTTCCTGCTCCAGAAAAGCATAATGGCCATCACAGGCAGAGAGTGCAAAAACTTTTTCCCTGCAGGGCTAGTTTTCTGTGTGCAGGGAGAAATTAATTCTGAGCTGGAGTCTCTCACCTGCCACCTCCAGTGAGGCACTCTGTCCCCTCAGGGCTCTCCCACCTCATTCCCAGCACATTCTCCTAAAAGTTGGGGAGGGGGGACAGGAGGATCTTGGCTTCTCTCAGAGGAGAGGAGAGAGGGGTGCAGCTTTTTGTTTTTTGCATTTATTCATTTTGTTTTTGCATTTATTTTTGAAAATTGGTGGGTGCACAGGGGAGGGGCACCAGAAGATATCCTCGCCTAGTGTGGAAAAAAAATCTGGGGCCGGCCCTGTCTGTCAGTGTGAATGGAGCAACTGCCCAGGCTGAGCATGCTGTGCACTGCAGCCTGGGTACAAGAGGAAAGCCCAGCACTTATGTGAGGGATGCAATGCATGCAGAACTCTGAGGGCTGGATGTGGAAGAGGCCTACTGAGTTGAGTGAACCATAGCCTGTTAACCTGCTGACCTAAATGTGTTTGGCTCTTCTCCTGTCTCCCTCCCTCAGCAGTGCAGGGAGGATTACAAAAGAAGCAGAGCTGAAACACTCCTTGGAAATTGTGCTGGGTTTCCGCATAGCAGAGGTAGGTGCCAGATGTGACTCTGCACACTTGCACACAGGGAGCGATGTTTTGAGTGTAGGGTTGCCAGGTCTGGATGACAAATGGGTGAGGGACTTACTAGGAGGCTCTGTAAGCAGGGAGGGAAGAAGTACAATGTGCACATGTCCCCTTCAGGGGATGTACGTGCACCAGGGCATCGGGTGCAATGGGCCTACGTCAGTCGGAAGTGACATACGTGCGTTGGTGATGTCAGGAAGCAATGCTCTGTTTTTTGGGCTAAACTCTATGGTTTTAAGCTAATTCTGCCATAGAGTTTTGCCCCAAAACCAGAGTGTTGCCCCCCCCCCAACATGCCCATGTCACTATTCAGGTAGGCACATTGTTGGGGGGAGGTAATTCCTTGGTGGAGAGGAGTCCCCTGCAGCCATTTCCCCCCAGTTTCTGGTAGCACTAAAGTGTGTGTGTGGGGGGGGGGGGGTTTCCAACCCAGGGGATGGCAACACTGTTTGAGTGGTTGGATAATGCCCTGGAGCTGGCAGAAAATAAAAGACTGCAAAAGGCAACTAAAGTGGCACTGGCACCTTTGGAGAGTGGCAGCACTTGAAGGTTGCTTGTGGTGCTGGGGAACATCACAGTTCCCCTTGTGGTTCAAGCTTGCTGCTAAATTTGGGACTGACTGAGGGAGGCAGATTGTGTGGCTGCCTCACCACCCCTCCCCTCCCCTCCCCAAAGCCTGTTGGCCATAGCAGTTTCTTTGAGGCGGGGTTGTGGGGTTCCCCTCCTGGCTGAGGCCACTTGGCCACCTGTCTTTGGCTGCAGCACCTGCGGCCACGGAATGCAGCCGTTCATGCTCCAGCTTATCAAAAGCTTCTGAAAGTTTTTGTGTTAGTCATAAAAGATCCACAAGCGTCTCTGGTTGTTGCACCTTGATTGTCGGGCAATAGCTCTCTGTGCTGTGCAGAAAGACTTGTGCATATTGAGCAAAGGGTGGTTAGTTAGGTGCTGAGGAAGGGTGTGGGTCATAGTCAGTGGTGAAATGTCTCCAGTACCTGGCATTACATTTTATGACACACATGGCCCAGCCCAACAAAGTGACATTTATGTCAGATCCAGCCCTTGTAACACATGAGTTCGACACCTCTGGATAGATTATGCATGTTATATTGTTACAGAAGTAAAATAAGTTTAGCTTTGGTGCCAGTTTGGTGTAGTGGTTAAGTGTGTGGACTCTAATCTGGGAGAACCAGGTTTGATTCTCCACTCCTCCACTTGCAGCTGCTGGATGACCTTGGGCAAGCCATAGTTCTGGCACAGGTGTTCTTGGAAAAGAGCAGTTTCTTTCAGAGCTCTCTCAGCCCCGCCTTCTTCCAGCTCTATAATTCTATGATGCTACCTATCTTGTTTCCCAAATATGCTGCAGGTCTGCTGCTAAATCTAAGGAAGTCCACTGCCTGGATGAGAGACTGTCCTGAAACCATGCATAAGCCTCCCCCCCGGCATTTTTTGGGAGAAGGCTATGGTATAAGTGTTATACTTAGTATCAGTTGCAAATGTGTACTATTCAGCAGTGTAGGAAGCCCTAGCATAATGGAATTAAACTGCCTTATTTCACTGGGGTTTTTTTTTATATGTTAGTAATATTGCCAGGATCTCTACTTGACAAGTGATGGGTACCGTGAGGGTACTGCTGTTAAGATTCAGAGTCTTGACTGCAGCAGTATTGTCACAGAACTGATTGTCTTTGAAAAGTAGTGTGAGCTGTAGGGAACAAGCAAGGAGATCAGTTTCCTTCTTTCTCCACCAAAGGGAGCGGCACTGTCATTAGGGATCCAACTTATGTACTTTCATCAGAAAGGCTCCTGCTGAGCTTCCTGGCCCCCTGGTACTGCTTGAATAAGCAGTGGGACAAAATGGTGAGGGGAAAATGGTGCCACCCAACACACAACATCACTTCTGGGTAAAAAATAGAAAATGAAACTATTGCATCATGGTGACTTTCTAGGAATCCAACAAATCTCTATGTTAAAACCCTATCTGTTGGATTCCTAGAGTATCACCACAATATGGCCATGTGACTCTGGTTTTCCAGTTGGAAGTGACATTGCACACCACATGATGCCATTTCAAACCCCCCCCACACACACACACGGAGGCTAGTAAGTCTCCCACCAGTTGCTGTCATGGTGTGTGTGTGTGTGTGTTGTGCAAGGGACATCTGGATTGAACGTTTCTTCTTTCTTCAGAACTATGTTGCTATAGTACTAGTCTTTCAGGGAGAATGGGGCATTTGAACTAACTCAGAAAATAACTTTTATATTACTTGTGCAGGTAAGCCAGACCTAAAACAGAAGCAAAACACCAGACAATATAGTAAACAACAGAAGCAGTGGAGATACCACCTTTTGTACAGAAATAAGCCTAATCTTATTTTGACTTTTTGCCTCTGTTTTAAAAACAAATTTCTTAAGTGGAAAATTTCTCTTTTATTCCTTCCAAAGCAGTGGCATACCAAAGGGGTATGCAGTCCACCTCAGGCTCAGCTTAAAGAAGGCCTTTGAAGGAGCCCTCAAAGCTGATGCCCAAATCTGTGCCTATGTGCTCCCATGGCTGAATTGGAAACACACAGTTGGAGTCCAGAGAGTTAGATGAATATCTGTTTATTGCAAGAAACAGGAATACAGGACTGGATGCCTTAGCCCCCAATACCACCAAGCTGTATTCTGCCATTAGCAGGAAGGGCAGAATGTTTTATACCCCAAATGACATCACATATAGTTTACACATTAAAGAATCTCTAATTGGTACCAAGCAGTTAACATCATGCAAGCATCATTTGACTTTAAACCTTACTATTGGTCTCTCTTTATACTGGTCATGTATGTCAGTGATTGCATTTGCTTATCTGGTCTCCAGAACAATGAGAGAACACTGGGGAGAACACTTGCATATGGAGAGCAAGCTGATAAGAAGAAGAAGAGATTGGATTTATACCCCGCCCTCCACTCCCCAAGGGAGTCTCAGAGCGGTTAACAAACTCCTTTTCCCTTCCCCTCCCCACAACAGACACCCTGTGAGGTAGGTGGGGCTGAGAGAGCACTTTCCCAAGCTGTCCTTTTGGGAACAGCTGGTACAGAGCTATGGCTTGCCCAAGGTCATCCAGCCAGGTGCAAGTGGAGGAGTGGGGAATCAAACCTGGTTCTCCCAGATTAGAGTCCGCACACTTAAGCACTACACCAAACTGGCTCTCTAAGGGCTGTGAATCACATTGAACTTCACTCTTGGTGTCCTTGCAGCTTGCACATTCCATTCCTATTGCATTCTAATTCCATCTACAGAGGCTTCTAATAATACTTTTGCTTAATATGGCTTCTTATACAAAAAATGCAATGATGAAATATATATGTTCTGCTATAAGTTTCTCTAATCAGAAGCTTCTATGTTAAATACCAGGATCTATTATGATTAAACTTTTGAAGGCACAGTGACCGCTGTCAATATATATCAAGGAGAGAGTGTCAGAAATTACATTCAGAAATCACATTCTTTTTCCCTTGTCCTACAAAGCCAACATCATCCTGCTGCTTCCAGCCGAATGTCTTCCCTTTTATTTTTAAGATGCAGTTCTGGCTTTAGCCACTAGGGGCACAGAAAAGTCTAAGCATAGCAAAAAGCTCTAGGATTGACTAAGCTTCACTTTTTTCCAAGACTCAAGCAGACTTCCTAAACAGATTGCATTGATAGTTGCTACAGTAATTGCCAGAGGGCGAGTTTTTATATGTACACACATCTTCAGAGGGAGGGGGGTTCTTCTGACAGGCACAATTTACATTGAGATCACCTGCTCTGCAGTTTAAAAGAAAGAAAGGGGGTGCAGGAGACATTGGGATATGGGGAAAGGGGAATTAAAAGGAACTTATTTTGGCTTATTCTGAAAAGGGTTTTTTAGATTAGATTTCTCTGTGTCTATCTGAGATTTTATTTTCTTTCAAAAAGACCCTGGTTAGGAATTACAACACTTGGATTAGATTCTATTGTTTAATGACTGGAAGTAGATGGCTAAGTATTTAAACAACCCATTTAGGGTTTCATATGTTTCAGCTCAACACATCTCCCTCTCTCCCCTCCCAGTTTGATGGTTGCCTTTCTTCACATGAACTCCCCCCCCCTACTTTTTTAACTGTTTCATTATCATCACTAGCACTGAGTTGATTTTGCCCAGTCTGAAACCAACACATTATTTAACTTGGAGAGATCCCCTTCTCCATTTCTATCAGATGGGGGTGGGGAAGAAAAGTAATGTAACAGTACAGCTTGCAATCTTTATTAGAGGAAAGGAGCAACATGTGAGAGTCCTACAGAGTCAGTCACAACAAGGGTCCTTAAAGAAGGTTGATCTTTATTGAGAAAGGTCTGCTGTGGTCATCTACACATTCTGTGCCAGTAATGGTTAGAACAGTCCCCAGGCAGGACAATTATACAGAATTCAAAGAAGATCTGAAACTGCAATATAACCAATCACATAAATCAGAAAAAGGCGCTCACTATACTGGTTACAGGTTCTCACACAAAAAGCGGGAAGATACATTCCCAGACACTACCAGGCTACAAAGGTCAGAGCTAGTTGACGAGCGATAAGCAAGTAGGGGAGAATCAAAACTAAACATTCCAAGAAGCCTACATCGTAGGGTGATCCATGTCACCTCCTGGGCTGGAGATGGCAGCATTAGCTGACATTCTGCCCCCTCCAAAGCCCCTCCCCACCACCGAGTTTCATAGAATACAGCTTATGGAATGTATGGTGTAATGCAGGAATGTTCACATGGTCACCCGTTCATTTTCCCCAAGACCAGTCTCTCTGTTGCACTAAATAATACAGATGACCCCTTTTAAGCTTACAGTCCAAAATCTGGGAAATTTCATAATGAGGTTCACCATTCATCATCAGAGGAGGCGGAGCTGGCCGCTGGGGTCTCCACACATTCGGCCCAGGATCTCGTTTCAGTAGGCTGAAATGGAAAACGGGGTGCAGAGATTTCGATTTGGGCAACACAAATTTTACAGTGACACCATTTATCATATGCACCACCTGAAATGGGCCAACATACTTCCAGCCCTATATGCGACTGGGTTGTCACCCACAGATGTTATGGGTAGACAGATACACAGAGTCCCCTGGTTGAAGGGACCACCCAGGCACCCTCCCTTTGTCCACTTGTTTCTTATAGTCCATCTTAGCCTTAGCTAAAGTTTTACCAATCAGTGGCCAAGAATCTTGTAAAGATTTCCACCAAGCCTGGGAGTCACCTGAAGGGAAGGTAGAGGGTGCCAATTGGGGAAGAGGGGCCCCCTCGTAGCCACACAAAGCCATAAAAGGGGAGACCCCAATAGATGAATGAACAGCATTGTTGTAACTGTACTCCACAAACGGCAATAAATCCACCCAGTCATCTTGTCAATATTTTGAAAAACAACACAAAAACTGTTCAACAATTTGATTAACCCTCTCGATTTGGCCATCGGTCTCAGAGTGGTAAGCACTGCTGAGTGCTTGTTTGTGAGGCTTCTGGGTACACTATCAGACCAGACCTTTGACAGAATGCTAAGTTCTTTTATTCCAATAATGGTTCAGGTACTCGATGTTTGTTAGAGATACAGGAAAAGAAATAACATGGGTTAATATACCTTCAGGCAGGGTGCTTAAACATAGAGAGCCAATCAAAACGAATACAGAAAAGCGTGAAAAAATGGCAACCGTTGTTTCTCACCAAAAGGTGGGAAAGTTATAAAAATTCCCTCCTTGCCCTGAGTGCCCTAGATGTGTGAACTCCAGGCTAAACATTTGGTCAGCAACAATAAAACAGTCTCCAAGGTTGCAATAACTTTGATAAAATACTTCAAGCCTGAGAGGGGAGGAGGAGTGGATAGGATGAGATAACTCTTGTTGTTTATGTGACAACCCAGAATGTGGCAGGCCATCCTCCCAGGAAGAAAGTAACATTAAGCAGGATAGCTATGTCTACTTCAAGGCAAGCAATAAAGCAATTGGTTACAGTATAGTACAAAGAAACAGAAAGTAACAGAAGGAACAACCATTCTATTGTCAGATTCTGACATCCTGCTCTCTCCAAAATTAGCCCCCCCCAGATTTATCAGGAAAACGTTTGTGAAAGGAGCGAACTAAGTTAGGAGCATGCACATGTTCAGCAAGGACCCATTCGTTACGCTCAGGGCCAAAATCTACCCATCTTACAAGATAGAGCAATCGACCCCTGCGTAATTTAGAGTCCAATATTTCAGAGATCCTAAAGTGTTGTTCTCCCCCCTTCATCAGAGGAGGAGTCGGAGGATCCGAGTGCCATGCATTCTGCCCTGGATTCTTCTTCAACAAGCTGTAATGGAAAACAGGATGCACAGAACTCAATGATTTTGGTAATTCCAGTTCAAAAGACACCTCAGAGATTTTCCTCAAAACTTTATAAGGTCCCACGTATTTCCAACCCAACTTCCTACTAGGCTGTAAACCATGAATGTTCTTAGTAGAGAGGTAGACAGAGTCACCAGGCTTCAAATCCCATCCTTCAGCCCTTCCTCTGTCGGCATATTTTTTGTAATCAGCTTTAGCTTTGTCCAATGTTTTGGCTATCAGGGGCCAGGACTCCTGAAGCTTGGCCCACCACTGGGAGAACTCAGATTCGGTTGTAACCTCAAGGTTAGACAAGGACGGTAATGGCTTTCCCTCGAATCTCCCCACCGCCATGAATGGGGAAACACCAGTGGAAGAATGCACTGCGTTATTGTAACTATACTCTGCAAAGGGGAGCAATTCCACCCAATTGTCTTGGTGATAGTTAGTATAACATCTCAAAAATTGTTCCAATATTTGATTAACACGCTCGGACTGTCCATCGGTTTCTGGATGGTAACCCGAACTCAGTGCTGGCTCAATGTCAATAACCTTTAAAAGCTCCCGCCAGAAGTTGGCAACGAACTGGCTCCCCCTGTTGGAGACGACACGCTTAGGAAAAGAGTGCAGTTTGATCACGTAATTGAAAAATGTTCTGGCGAGACTTTGGGCTGTGGGCAGTTTTTTGAATGGAACAAAATGCGCCTGCTTAGAGAACATATCTACCACGACCCAGACAACCGTTTTGCCCTTAGAAGGGGGAAGGTTTGTAATGAAGTCCATTGGAATGCTTTCCCACGGTCTAGAGGGGGTAGGTAGAGGCTGCAACAGTCCAGGGACCTTCCCCCCCTCCGCTTACACATCAGACACACTTGACATGAAGTCACATACTCAGACACGTCTTTCCTCATACAAAGCCATCAAAACTGTCTCTGCACCAGGTTTAGAGTCTTAAGGAATCCAAAATGTCCTGAGAGTTTCGATTCGTGGCAAGACCCTAAAACTTCCCTCCATAAGGAAGTGGGCACAATCAGCTTGGAGCCATGATACCAACAACCCTCTAGAGACTTAGTATTCTCACCGTCCTCAGCTCACTCCTTTACCTCCTCCTCAGTATACGCATTTGCACACTTGACAGCCCAGGAGGGGATCTCAGGGAGGTTTTTACTTTGGCTCCTAGTTACCACTGCTCTGCCCAGTTGTCGCGGGGAGAACATGGATCCAAACACTTCTTCTCTCTGGGATTTGTGCTGGGGTAATCGGGACAATGTGTCTGCTAGGGAATTTGCCTTCCCAGGGAAGTGTTTGAGTACAAAACTGAATTTCGAAAAGAAATCTGCCCAGCGGAGCTGCTTGGCATTTAGCGATCTCTGCTTGCGCAATGCTTCCAAATTCTTATGATCAGTCCAAATCTCGAACGGCTTTTGCGCCCCCTCCAGCCAATGCCGCCAAGTGGAAAGGGCCAATTTAATAGCGGCAGCCTCCTTGTCCCACACCGACCAATGCCTCTCAGTCTCAGTGAATTTTTTCAAAATGTAGGCCAAGGGGTGCTTAGCACCATCCGATCCCTTTTGCAGTATCACCCCCCCCATCGCCACATCTGAAGCATCCACATGAATTACAAATTCCTTAGTCTCGTCTGGGTGGGTGAGGATGGGTTTGGAGGTAAATAGCCTTTTTAACTCATCAAAAGCCCCTTGGCATTGAGAGGTCCAGCATAGTTTCTCCCCGGGTCTTCCCGCCTCCGGGCCCTTCCCTTCAGTTTTCAATAGTTCCGTAAGGGGTAGGGTAATTGTGGCAAAGTCTTTTAAGAAGGCTCTATAAAAGTTGCAAAACCCAATAGACTTTGGAGCTGCCGCCGTGTCTGAGGGGCCTCCCACTGCACGACTGCCTCCACCTTAGCAGGATCCATTTCCAGCCCTTGCTGGGAAATGCGATAGCCTAAGAAGTCCACCTCTGTGCGGTGAAATTCACATTTAGATAGCTTGGCGTAAAGCTGGTGTTCCAGGAAGGTCTCCAGCACCTCGCGCACTAATTTCACATGTGATTTCTTATCAGGCGAACAAAACAAGATATCATCAAGATAACAGAGCACCCCTTTGAATAAATGTTTATGTAGCACCTCATTGATCAAGCTCATAAAAACTCCAGGTGCACCACTTAAGCCGAACGGCATCACAAGATATTCAAACTGTCCCAAAGGGGTGTTAAAGGCAATCTTATACTCATCCCCTTCCCGAATTGGCACACGAAAATATGCGTCTCTTAGATCCAATTTTGAAAAGATTTTGCCTTTAGCCGCCTCCGCCAGCAAGTCTTTGATCAGGGGGAGGGGGTAAGCATTTGAAGCTGACACTGCATTCAAACCCCTATAGTTTGTACAGAGTCTCAGACCCCCATCTTTCTTTTTCTGGAACAAAACGGGCTGCGAACGGGGATTTAGCGGGACGGATGAAACCTCACTCCAAGTTCTTATCCAGAAATTTCCTAAGCTCCACTCTCTCCACAGGGCTCATTGAATATAACTTCCCTTTTGGTAACTTCTCCCCCGGAAGCAACCCAATAACACAGTCTGTGAGGCGATGGGGGGGAAGTTCGTCCGCCTCAGTCTCGCTGAACACCCCTCCCAAGTCCCTGTATTCCTCCAGAATCAGTAAGGGGGCCAGGGCGAACGCAGCTGTCGCCAGCGGGGAAGGGGGCCCTTTTCCCCAACTGGGTTCCCACTTGTGGTGAGAGCATTTAGGGTCAATCCACGATATCTTTCCATCACTCCACTTAATGTAGGGGTCATGGGAGCTCAGCCACAGGCTCCCAAGCACCATGGGGAACTGCGTGTTGGGCGCAATTACAAAAGCTCTCTTCTCCCAGTGCTTTCCAGTCCCTACAATTAACAGTTTTTTCCCCAAAAATATTTTACTTTATTTTAACCAACTTTCATACACATAACTTTCCACCATTTTTTCCTTTTCCCCTTCCCCCCTCCCCTCCCTCAGTCCTCTCCCCCCCTTTTCTTCTTCCGTCATTGCTTCAGCCACGGGCACAGAATCCAAAGTTTCCAAAGAATGTCCTTCTTGGCTTCATCCTCCTTGATCCAATCAAGATACGGCGACCCATTTTTCCCTTATCAGACTCTTCTTCTCCTCCCAAGTAATCTCCTCCGTCGTCAAGGCCACGATATCTGATTGGATGTATTCAAAAAGGTAGTTATTCTAATTCTCCATAGTCCACTTATTTTTGTCTTTCCAACCTAATGCTATAACAGCTTTCCCTGCCAATATTATCGCCTTGAGTACCTCTTGATATTTACTTTCTATTTTTTCCATCTTCAAGACACCTAATGTCATTAAATTAATATCTATTGGTATTAATATACCTATCCTATCCTTTATCCTATCCAATATTTTCTTCCAAAAATCCTGGACTTTGGTACACTCCCACCACATATGCGAGTACCAGCCTTTAACCTGATTACAATGCCAGCAGATCGGGCTCATCCCAGGTATCATGTTAGCAAGTTGAGCTGGAGTCTGATACCATTTAGTAAAGCACTTCACCTCCATTTCTCTGAATTTATCGAATTTAATCTTTTGAACCCCCATCATTACTTTTTTTAAGGTTATTTCTGAAGTCAATCCTTCTCTATGCCATTTCTCCTGGATACTTTTAATCATTGACTCCTCGTTTGTAGTCATTTTTTTATATATCTTACCCACCAGGCCTCTACTTATCTTCCTCTTCTCTTTATACAGTACTTCTGCAATTTCTTCTGAATCTCCCTCCCTCTTTTGCTGGTTATTTTTTATTACACCATGTAGTCCCATCAATTTCAACCAATGTTGTTTCCCTACCGTCTCTATTATTGTTTGTAGCGGCTTAAATTGGCCCCCTTCATCGTACATATCTCTAATTCTGGTGAAGCCCTTTTCCTTAAGAACTTCCCACCAGTATGGGTCGTCAATTTTCTCATATAAACTTTCTAATGGTGCCCATTTAGAAAGTTTGCTCAACCAAATGGGTTGCCATTTTTTCCATATTTTCAGCGCTATTCTCCTAGGTCCCACGGCTTTGTCATACTCCTTATTCAGTTCCCTTGTAAAGATACCAAATCTCCCGACTCCCTTGTTTAACTCATTTTCCAATCTGACCCATTTCTGGTCCACGTCCTCTCCTATCTCCATCAGTGACTTAACCATGAAAGCCTCATGATAATCTACCAGATTAGGTACTCCCCACCCCATTACATTCTGCGGGTTATATATAAACTTCTTTTGTGTTCTTGGTTTCTTACTTCCAAAAATACATTCCCTAATAATTCCATTCCACTTTTCTAACTGTTTTTTATTTAGCTCTACTGGGAGCGTTTGCAGTAAGTACATCATTTTAGAGATTAGGAACATCTTGGCCGTTCTTATTTTATTTGAAATACTTAGGTTTCTGTTTGCCCATCTTTTCATATCCTTACTAACTTTCTTCCAGGCAATTTTAAAGTTCCCTTCGCCTGTTTTTTTCAAGTTCTTCCTGATTTCGATGCTTAGGTATTTTATTGTCTTGGCTCCTGGACCTATTTTTGCCATTGTTGCAATTTCTGTCCTCTCTGCTTTACCGACGTTGAAGTACATAATTTCAGATTTATCCATATTCACTCTTAACCCTGAATATGTTTCAAAGTCCTCCAATATAATTCCTATTTCTCTAATTCCCTCTTTAGGATTTATCAGGGCTACCATTATATCATCTGCAAACAAATTAATCTTTAGTTCCTCCTTACCTATACAATACCTGTCTATTCTTCCATTATTCCTTATTCTTTCCGCTAATATCTCAATTCCCATGATAAATAAATATGTAGAGAGAGGGCATCTTTGCCTTACTCCTCTCTGTAAACTAAACTCCCTTGAGTGCCCTCCATTCACTCTTACCACTGCCTTCCCTCCTTTATATACTTCTTGTATTGCTCTCCTAAAATTTCCACCTATCCCATTTCCCTCCATAATCTTCCAAATATACTCATGAGATAGCATATCGAATGCCTTGTAAACATCCAGTTTAAGGAGGACAATTTTTTTTTTTGGCTATGTTCTATTATGTTAAGGATATTCCTAATTGGGTAATTTATATTCCTTCCTCTCACAAATCCATATTGGTCCCCTTTAACTATTTTAGGTATCACCTCTTTTAGCCTGTTTGCTAGGATTCCAAGAAAAATCTTATAATCCTGATTAAGTAGACTAATTGGCCTATATGAGCTAACTATTTTCGGGTCTTTTTGAGGTTTAGCGATCACCACTATCTCTGCTTTTCTCCATGAATTTGGGGCTTGTTCCCCTCTCATTATCGCATTAAAAGTCATCTGGAGTTCTGGTGCTAAAATTTCTACCATTTCTTTATAAAACTCTGCTGTGAATCCATCCAATCCTGGCGATTTCCCTTTTTTTAGTTTTTTAATTACCTCAACTATTTCCTGTACTGTTATATCCTTCTGCAATTCCTGTCTATCTTCCGATGTTATTGTGGGCTGTATTTGTTCCTCAAACCTTGCCATTTCTTTCTCTTTATATAAGCTTTGGTAGAAAAGTGCAAAGGCCTCCCTAATTTCCTTTGAGTCTTCCAAAACCTTAGAGCCCTCTCTTATACTCTTCACACTTTGTTTTTTCTTTCTAGCTTGTAAATGTTTTACTAATCTTTGGGTTGATTTTATACTGCTTCTCCAATATTCATTTTTAATTAGTGTTTCCTTTTTCCATAAAGTTATGAGGTCTTATCTAGTTCTTTCTTTAATTCTTGGATTTGGGTCTGCCTTTGCAAGTTATACCTACTCATTTGTTGTTGTTGAAGCATTTTCAGCTCCTGAATCTTCTTTTGTCTAGTTTGATACCACTCTTTTTTTATATTTATTTCTTTCCTTATACAGTGTCCTCTAATTACTGCTTTCGCTGCATCCCACAAAATATCGGTGGTTACTGTGTTCCTATTTTCTTCAAAATATAGTTTAATCTGTTTTTCTATATATTCCTTATCTTCTTTTTTTGCCATAACTAAATTATTGTATCTCCAAGGTCTCCTGGTCTATTCTATCCTCAAGTCCACCTCCACACTCAAAGGAGCGTGGTCTGATATCCAAATTGGGTGTGTTCGAACTGCTTTAACCGATAATGTTCTAGTTTCCTTGGTTAGAACAAAATCTATACAAGAGTAAGTTTTGAACCTGTTGGGAAAAAAGGTAGGGGTAGATTTCTGACCACTTAACTCGTGTACTTCCTTTAATCCCCATTTGTTTATAAGACTTTTGTTATGTTTTGTAATATCCATATTAAAGTCACCAGCGACAATTAAATCTCCCTGGGTAAAATTTTGGGTCCTTTTTATTACTTTATTTAGGAACTTCTTTTGCCCTCTGTTTGGCGCATATAGGTTAAGGATTGTAACGTATGCTTTGTTTATTCTGCCTCTAACCTGCCTTCTTTGTCCACCATTTTATCCATTACCTCTACATTCAAATTTTTATTTGCCAGTATCGCCACTCCCCTTGCCTTGTTGGTCCCTCTAGACTCGATACAAGTTACCCACCCCGGGTTATTAAGGAGTGGTTTGGGGTCTCTTTTGGCTTTGTGTGTTTCCTGGATGCATATTAAATTGATACCTTCGTCTCTTGCCATCTTACCCAACCTATATCTTTTAAGGTTTGAGGATAAGCCATTTACATTAAGTGAAAGAATTTTAATTGGTCTAGTTATATTCTTTTGAACACTTCATACCTCCCCCCCGTAGCCGAAGCATGTTAGCTATTCCTGTATTGTCCCCCAATCCCCCTTCCCCCTCCCACGTGGAAGAGAATCTATTCTGGGGTTCCCTACCCCTTCTCTCCACATTCCAAAAATCCCCTGTGGTAGAGAAACGACCTGGGGAAAGTATAACCTCCCCTCTCTCCACATTCATGGAGTGCACACATCCCCTCCTCTCCCCTAATTCTTTATAAACATTGATATTAGCTCAGTTCTATTTGTATACTTTCCTTTAGGTGTTTCCTTCTAATGACTGTGTTCTGAGGCATTTCTCCGCCCTCACTGATGTTCCCTCTTCAGGATCGGTGCCCTGGTCTGTCTCATCTTCCATTTCCTGCTCCTCCAAGCTGATCCCAAGGTTTTTCAACAGCTGTTTGGCCTCAGCTGCGTTCCGTGCCATCAGTCTCTTCCCCTCTTGAAATATAATTATGGAAGATGGATAGCCCCAGGTGAACTTAACGTTATTCATATAAAGTTTTTGGGCATAGGGACGCATCAGATTCTTCTTCTTGAGGGTCTCCTGGCAATAATCCTGCCGCACCCACACTTTCCTTCCTCGAAAACACAAATCCTTCTTCTTTTTTAAATCTTTATATATCTGTTGTTGAGTTTTTTCTCTAGTGAATTTTATAATAACATCTCGTGGGGCTCCATCCTTGCTCCTTCCCTGCAGACGATGTGCTCTTTCTATATCCTCTGGTTTAATCATAACACCATTAGAACCCAGCCATTCCCGTAGTTCTCCCTCTAAATTCTTGGCAGAAATTTCCTCAGAAATTCCTGTAAGTATTAAATTTGCCCTCCTAATGCGATCAGAAAGGGAGTTCAGTTGGCTGGTTAAGGAGGCAATTTTCTGTTCATTTGCCATCGCCAGTTGTTTAGCAGAATCAGCTGTTTGCTTTAAGCCGGCCATTTCGTTTGCAATCTTAGCAACATCTTCCCGAACAGTTTTAATTTCTTGGCTTATTTTATCCTGAAATGCTAGGACTGTGTTTTGAAGAGTTGTTATCTGCTCTGATAATTCCTTAATGTTTCTTGCCATCCTTAATAATTTGTTTAAGCTTGATAAGCTTAATTAGCTAGCCGCAGTGACGCTGAGCATTACCTTGCAAAGAAGCAATAAATAAAGGTCTTATTACTTGCCTTCAGAAGTCCCAGCTGGTCTTTGCTTTCGGTTGTTCTTTACACCTAGTTATATGCCAGAATTTGGCTGTTTACATTCCTTGAGCTGTAAATTCCTTAAGATAAAGGAAAGCTCGGAGTATCAGCGTCCAACTTGGTTTAACACATGCGTGGAACTCCCCCCTACAATTAACAGTTCAGTCTCCACCACACAAGACTCTTTCATTTCCGAACTGTCCATCTGGGTGAACCACAGGGGCTCCCCCAATGGGGTCACCTGGGGCCCTAGCCCTTCCACTACTAAGGGGCTTATTAAGTCTCTGGCACACCCCGAGTCCATGAGGGCATGGACCCACACGTGGGTTCCCGTGCCCAGTACTATTACAGTCACTACCATATAGAGTAAGGGGCCAGGGATGCTCACCGGCGATGGCACGTTGGTTGGTGGGACCTGCAGCTCTGCGCCAGTTACTGCAGGTAGTTGAAGTTTCCCAACGGCTGCGCCTCGACCAGCTCCAGCTCGCCCTGCTCGCACGTTGCCCCTTCCAGCTGTAGTGCCCAGGGTTTAAAAGGTGTCTTGCCAAGTCGTGGGGTCCCTCCCGGGAGCGGTATCGAGGTTTTGGGAATTTCCCCCCCCCCCGAAGGCAAGCCGATGCGAAGTGCCCACTCTCTCCGCATTTTATGCACAGCCCCTGCTTGAAACGGGAGTCACACAGCTCCTGGAATGCGGACTTCCCCTTCACCTTCGGGGCGGCCTTTGGCTGATGTGCAGCTGAAGCTCCCAACTTGATCAGGATGAACCGCTCCTCCACATCCGCAGCCGCACGCATCCACACGGCCAGGGATACCAGTCAGCCACTCCGCAGGATCGTCTTGTAGATCTCGAGGTTCAGCCCCTCCCGATATTTCTCCACAAACAGGTCTTCGGACCACCCCTGTACCTTGGCTGCGATAAGTCGGAAGCAATCGGTGTACTCCCTCACCGAGGAGCACCCCTGCACCAATTTGCGTAGCTGGTTCCGGGCTTTCTCCTCACCCAGGGGGTCTTTGTAATGATGCCTTAAGGCCAACATGAAATTATCAACAGTTTGTAGTTCAGGCCCCAGGGGGTTGTGCAGACTTACATACCAATCACTTGCGGTGTCCCTTAACTTGGATCCGATGTATCCCACACAATCTTGCTCGGTTGGGTAGAGGTGGCCCCATGCCACCAAAAACCTCTCGGTCTCGATGATGAAGAACCGGAGCTTCTCTGGATTGCCATCGAACATGGTGGTCAGGGTGTTGTTGGGGGCCTGCCGGATCATCCGCTCTCCTTGCGCCGGGGCGGCAGGTGCCGGCTGAGGGGGTAACACGGGAGCTGCTGGCTGCTGCAGGATCCCACCCACCCCTCCAAGACCTTGCCTGGGTGGCATGGTGCCCCCCTGCTGCTGTCTTGGGGCTGCACAGGCACTGGGGCCCCTACGGCTGCGATAGCGGCCATCATCTGCTGCTGCATCCCTAGCACGACCTCCCGCAGCTCCATGGCTATGCGGTCGTGCATTTCGCCAAACCTCCGGTCTAGCACTCGGCTCAGATCCTCTCCCACAGGATTGGGCCCTCTGGGCAGTCTGCGCTTCTCGTCTGGGAAGCTGTACCGCCAATCGTCCTGGCCTCACGAGCGACCCCACTCTTCGTCTAGGAAACTCGGGCAACTGAATTCCGAGCGGTCTCTGTTGAACCACACTCGGGCCCCTCTCTAATCGTGTATCCATGACTCGGAAGTGCCGGCCGCAAACGTGGACCATAAGTAGTGAGGTGAGGTGGGCGGCCAGCCCTGCCCTGCCCCAGTTCGCAGAAGCTGGAACAAGTCCTGACTTGTAGTCACTGGTACCATTTGCTCGGTGGGTCCGCTCGCCGTGGACACCAGAACCTCTCCTGGTGTTATGGGAATGGTCTCATCGTCTGACATGGTCAGGTATAAGAAAATCCCAAAGCAAAGGGATCTCTAACAATCTGTGAGGCTTCTGAGTACACTATCAGACCAGACCTTTGACAGAATGCTAAGTTCTTTTATTCCAATAATGGTTCAGGTACTCGATGTTTGTTAGAGATACAGGAAAAGAAATAACATGGGTTAATATACCTTCAGGCAGGGTGCTTAAACATAGAGAGCCAATCAAAATGAATACAGAAAAGTGGGGGGAAATGGCAACCATTGTTTCTCACCAAAAGGTGGGAAAGTTATAAAAATTCCCTCCTTGCCCTGAGTGCCCCAGATGTGTGAACTCCAGGCTAAACATTTGGTCAGCAACAATAAAACAGTCTTCAAGGTTGCAATAACTTTGATAAAATACTTCAAGCCTGAGAGGGGAGGAGGAGTGGATAGGATGAGATAACTCTCGTTGTTTATGTGACGACCCAGAATGTGGCAGGCCATCCTCCCAGGAAGAAAGTAACATTAAGCAGGATAGCTATGTCTACTTCAAGGCAAGCAATAAAGCAGTTGGTTACAGTATAGTACAAAGAAACAGAAAGTAACAGAAGGAACAACCATTCTATTGTCAGATTCTGACATTGTTCCACTCCTAACACTTGTAGTTAATTCTCGCCAAAAGTGGGCAACAAATTGTGACCCACGGTCCAAAATTATCCTGCAGGGGATTGAATGAAGTTCGATAATGTTACTCATGAACATTTTGGCCAAAGCCTTTGCAGTGGGTATCTGCTTGAATGATATGAAATGAGCCTGTTTGGTGAATAGATCAACCACCACCCAGATGACTGTCTTGCCCTTGCTGGGAGGCAAGTCTGTGATAAAGTCCATGGAAATCACCTCCCATGATTGACTGGGGGTTTCCAGGGATTTCAAAAGACCCAGGGTTTTCCCACCCCTTCATTTACACATCAGGCAAGTCTGGCACGATCCCACATATGTAGACACATCACCATGCAAATGCGGCCACCAGAATTGGCATTGCAGATAGATGGAGTATCTTTAAAAATCGAAAGTGACCCAATAACTTAGACTCGTGAGCAGAATGCATGACTTCTCTGTGCAGGGAGTGTGGGATTATCAGCTTATCCCCTTTATACCAGCAGTTATCAGGACCTTGCACTACCTCTGTTTTGTTGTGGGAGGCAGGAGAGTGCATCTGCGAGGGAGTTGGCTCTCCCTGGGAAATGGTGGAGTGTGAACTGAAACTTAGAGAAGAATTCAGCCCACTGGAGCTGCTTGGCATTAAGTGTCTTGTGAGTCTTTAGCGTATTTATGATCAGTCCAAACCTCAAACAGGAGGTGCATGCCCTCCAGCCAATGGCGCCAGGTGGTTAATGCCAACCGAATTGCTGCAGCCTCTTTATCCCACACAGCCCAATTGTGTTTGGTATCCCCAAACTTTTTAGAAACATAAGCAAGGGGGTGCAACTTCCCATCTGGTCCTTCTTGCAGGACCGCACCTGCCATAGTCACATCCAAGGCATCCACTTGTACAATTAACTTTTTACTTTCATAGGGATGGGCTAGCATGGGCTCTGAGGTAAACATAGTCTTAAGAGCCTCGAATGCCTTCTGGCATTTGGGGGTCCATTGGAGCCAAGCCAGAGGTGGTGTTTTCAGAACCTTTCCCCTTCATCTTTAATAAGTCTTTCAGGGGTAGGCTGAGCTGTGCAAAGTTGGCAATGAATGTGCAGTAAAAATTTGTGAACCCAAGGAAGCTCTGGAGTTGCCTCCAGGTCCGAGGCGGTTCCCAATCCACTACCCCACCCATGAGGAAGAATTAATAAACAATGGGAGCTTGGCAAAGACAGATGAGGAGAAAGAGAACAGAATTGGGGATACATCTATAGATCTCTTTGAGCTGCTGCAGTTGATGGCAAGAACAGTAAATTACATTTGTAATGCACTACAGGTAATGCAGGGCAAAATGGAATGGATGTGCAATCAGTTGGGATATTTTTCGAACTATGAGTATACTAGGGATAAAAGCGAGTCGCACAGTGAAGCGCGCAGGAAAGGAAATGTTCTGAGTCCTCGAGTGGTTAGTAAGAAGGGAAACAAAGGGCAAATCTCATGGTCAAATGGGGCATATTTAAGGCCCAATAATTGCAATAGACCTTCCCAGCTAGTTCTTCAACCAGCCAGTGTGTCTGACGGTATGCGCTGTTAGGGGTACCCTTCCTAATTGGCATACTAGGTTGGCAGTTAAGGAACACCCGCAAAACCTTATAGGAAAGCGCTTTGCAGTGATTGACTTAAAAAGCACTGAGCCTCTGACAAGTAGCCACCAATCTAGTAGAGTGATTTTAACCTTTAATTCTCCACATATTCCATCAGCACTGTTAAGAGAGAAAATTTTCTTAAGAACAAGAGGCATTTTTCCAACTCAAGTATACTTAAATAAAAAGGTAGCCCCTCTTTTCACAAAGGAAAAAGTATTTGGCCATCCTCAGAGTCAGAGTAAGTCACACTCAGGGGGCGAAAACAATAATGGCTGTGCTCAGGAACGCCTTTCCATCAGCAATAACACTAGTGCCAGCATTCCCAACTCGATTATAGAGTCAGAGAACATTGATGCAACAATGCAAGAGGCTTTTCCTGATTTACCTGATCACGAGCAACAGGATGTTATTAACAGACTGAATACATTGATGGAGAGGCTGGAAAAGCTCAGAGGAGGTAGACAACAAGTAGCAACTTCACTGCCTGCCCGGACGGGCGAGGATTTGGAGGTGGATATGTATGAGGATGCTAACAGTGAGGTAGACGGAATAGTTGATCAAACACAACCGACAGTCAAGTGCTTAGAGAATCCTTCGGAGCAACAGCAATACCCTACACAACCAAGTGATCTACGATCTGAAGAACTCCAGCTCTCCAGCCGTGCAGTATCGGGTAAAGATATAAAGAACGGCAGCATTGTTCACGACTCAGAGCATTCACTGGACCAGATAGTAAGTGCGCATTGACTAAAGAATAGACTGGCTCCAAATGAGCTTAATCTCCTTTCATGGAACATAGCTGGCTGGAACAATAAATTGGCTGATCCATCTTTTAGAAGTTTGATGTCATCCTGTTACAAGAAACTTGGACTCAGGGGAACGTCTCCATAGATGGCTTTAGATCACATTCGTTGGAGGCATTTAGAGTGCAGAAATTTGGAAGATTCCAGGCCGGTCTTACCATACTTTGGTCAACTAAGATCAATATGGAGATGGTTCCCTTGCAGCATTGTGGCCAAATGGCTCAGGCGTGCGTGTTAAAATGGGAAGGGAGATCCGTACTTTTAATCAATGTATATATGCCTGGTGGGGGAGATAAGAAATGTCTAGTAGTGCATTGGGAGCAACTGTCTGAGTATTTGGAAGAATTAGAACAAAAGTTTCCAAAGCTGAACATGATCTTGGCTGGGGATTTTAATGCCAGAACAGGGAACTGAGTCTAGAGAAACTTAATCTAGCAGTGGATGGCCACATACCGGCATGTCTCTCAAGTTGGAGGTTGTCTAGAGACAAGGTTTTTAATGAGGCTGGCCTCTGTTTAGTACAGTTATGTCTCAGGTTTAATCTATTGATTCTGAATGATCTCCCGCCGCAGGATTATCCAGGGAAGTTCACATTTGTGTTGCCACGCGGATGCAGTAATAGATTATATATTGGTAACTCCAGCACTGAAAGATTACGTTAGATCCTTTGCAATTCTTGATCGGGTGGAAAGTGATCACTTCCCCTTAACTCTAACAGTGGTCTCTCCTTTATTATCCCACAAACCAATACAACAGGGTGTAGGGAGTGTCAGTCCTTCTATCAGACACACAAGGTGTATTTGGTCTAATAAGATTGAAAGGAAGGTAGCTGACCGGCTTGGCACCCTCACCCTAGAAAGTTTCAACTTCTTATCAAATGGGGAGGATCAGGCAATAGATTGGCTAGCGAGTTATGAAAAAGTGATCAAACAACTGAGGGAGGTTTTTATATTGGGCTCACGGAATCAACACCCAGCTAAGAAATCTGCCCGGTCAGGCTGGTTTGATAATGAGTGCTATAGAATGAAGTCCCAATTGCGTGCTGTGTTTCACTCTTATAGGAATTCAGAATTAGTGTATCTGCCACCAGAGTATTTTCTTCTTAAAAAAGCCCTACTCCATCTTTACAAAGCCAAACAGAAGGAGTTTGTGTTAAAATGCTGGCAACCCCTTCTCCAGACGACCATTAATAATGATAAAAAGAAATTCTGGTTTTTAATTTCTAATTCAATGGGAGCAAAGGGTTTGCCGGGCTCTACAATATCTCCAAATAACTGGGTTGAGTACTATGCAAAGATTTTTTATGAAGACAGGGGAGTTGTGTTTGAGGGATCTGAGATCAGTTTGGTGGAGGGATCTGAGTGGCCACCAGTTCAGGTGGAGGAAGTTGAATCTTTAGTTGCATCAATGAAAGGGGGGACAGCACCGGGGCCCGATGTTATTTCCCCGGAGGTTCTTAAAGCGTTTGCCAAGTGGTGGTCTCCCTTTCTGGCAAATCTATTTACAATGATAGACAGGACTGGTCAAGTACCAGAGGACTGGAAAAATGCTATAATCATCCCGATTTTTAAAAAGGGCGACTCTCAACTCACAATTATAGACCGATAAGCCTTTTGTCTATCATTGGGAAGCTTTACACGAAACATTTGGCTATTAAGCTTAAGGCCTGGATAGAGGAGCAGCAAGTTTTTGGAAGGGAGCAGATTGGGTTTTGTCAGGGCAAGTCAACTTTAGATCACTGCATTGTCCTTAATCACTTAGTTAATAAATATAAATCAGGAAAGGGTATGAAATTATATGCGGCCTTTCTGGACCTCAAGGGTGCCTTTGATTCGGTGCCTAGGGATATTCTGTGGGAAAAATTAAGTGATATGGGGATCGATAACCGTTTGCTGTTTTTGATTTAAAAAACTGTACTCGGGGAATACATGTCAGATCAGATACTCAAAGGGGGGTGACCTAACAGCTAAGATCCCCATCAGTGTGGGAGTTAAACAGGGTTGCATCCTGGCGCCAACCCTTTTTAACCTCTTTCTAAATGATTTGGACCCCTGTTTGAGGAGGACGGATGGTCATTGCCCAAAAATAGGCGAGAGGCACGTACCGCTACTTTTGTATGCGGATGATGCGGTGGTGCTCTCCCTCACGAAAATGGGGATGAAAAGGTTGCTTGCTCAAGTGATGGCTTATTGCCTCAAGAACAAGCTGTCTCTTAATTTTGATAAATCCAAAATGATGGTTTTTGGAAAAAGTTGGAAACCCATCAATTGGACTATACAGGGGGGGGAAATCAAACAAGTCAAAAGCTTTAAATATCTGGGCATTCATTTTCATTACACTAACAGTTGGGCTATACAAGTGAAAGAAGCAGTTAAGGCATCCACAAACAATGCCCTCGCTATTGCCCGATTTTTCTATACCAAGGGTCAGCAGTACATTCCTACGGCGCTCAAAAATTTTAATCACAAAACTTTGTCCAAAATTGTTATATGGCATCCCAATATGGGTTGCAGCCTGTAATGAAGCTGTTGAATGTGTTCAGTCTAAGTTCTTGAAGAAAATATTGGGCTTACCAGCATGTGTCCCATACGCAGCTGTGTGCCTCGAGACTTCACAAAGAAGGTTATCCACGACGGCATGGATTATAACCTTCAAATATTGGCTGCGCCTTCATTTTAGAAGTAGCCCAAATAGTCTTGTGACCCTAATGTTAACAGAATCTCATCTAGCAATTTGGCTGACCAACATAGAGAAAAAAATCTCTGCAATGGGCTGCAAGTTTGATGATCTGTTACCCTTGCCTGAGCAGAAAGCTTTCTATTTACTTAAACAAAGACTCCTGGAGATAGAGGGGCAAGAGCTGAGAAGGCTTGCACATAGACATTGTTCCCCTTTGAGTTTGGGACTTTCCTTTAGTCACATCTCTACAGGTTACCTGACTACCTTGTTTCAGCCCCACCTCCGTAGGGCTTTTATGCTAGCTCGGTTTGACGTCTTGCCCTCAGCTGTACTTTCGGGAAGATTTAAAAAAATCCCCTACAGAGAGAGATTTTGCCCATGTGGGATGGGGGAAATTGAATCTATTGGTCATGTGCTTTTCACGGTAGTTTTCATAACAATATTCGTCTCGCTTATACTGAAGCGGTGATTGCCCCCCTCCAGGATCAATCCGAGGAGTTCATTATTGATACCTTGTTGTCATCTCAGAGAGCTGAGATTCTTGAGACTGTAGCAAGTTTTTTATATGAGGTCTCTAGGAGGAGAGCCTTGTATTAGGTTGGACTGGAAATCTTGCTTTACCTGGCTATTTTGTGGTATATCGCCGGGTGCATTGTATCGTTTTTATGCCAATAAAGGTATTGTTATTGTTATTGTTGTTGTTACCACAGCCACCTTAGCGGGGTCCATTTCTAGTCCATGCAGGGAGATAACAGTACCCCAAAAAGTCAATCTCAGATTTATGAAACTCACACTTTGACAATTTAGCAAACAGCTTGTGAGAATGAATGGTGGCTAACACTTCCCGCACTAATTTCACACAAGAGTCTCGGTTGGGGGAATATAAAAGAATGTCATCTAGATAGCAGAGGACCCCCTTGAATAAGTGCTTGTGCAAAACTTTGTTTGGCTAGTTTGGTGTAGTGTGTGCGGACTCTAATCTGGGAGAACCGGGTTTGATCCCCCACTCCTCCACTTGCACCTGCTGGATTACCTTGGGCAAGCCATAGCTCTGTACCAGCTGTTCTCTCAAGGACAGTTGTCTCAGAGCTCTCTCAGCCCCACCTACCTCACAGGGTGCCTGTTGTGGGAGGGGAAGAGAAAGGAGTTTGTAAGACTCCAAGTGAGAGAAGGGCGGAATATAAATCCAATCTCTTCTCTTCTTTATTAAATTCATGAAAATCCCGGGAGCCCCTTGAAGGCTGAACAGCATTACCAAGTATTCGAACTGGCCCAGTGGGGTATTAAACACAATCTTATATATATCCCCTTCTCGCATGTGCACCCTGAAATATGCATCTTGGAGGTCTAATTTGGAGAATATTTTTCCTTGGCTGCCTCAGCCAGCAGGTTTTTGATGAGAGGAAGAGGATAGGCACTGGATGTTGAAACCGCATTCAAACCCCTATAGTCAGTGCATGGTCTTAGCCCCCCATCCTTCTTTTTCTGGAACAACACTGGAGCCGCTAACAGAGAGGTGGCGGGTCATATAAATGTGAGAATGTCCCAATAGATATAGTCCACAACAGGTCTCCTTTATTTGCAGAAAAGATCATTGTAGTCAAACACTTTTCCTGTTAGAAATGCTGCGCTTAGGGATTACATGTATTGATATACTGAATATGAAATATGGCTTAAGAGCAGTGTACCAATCACTAGACAGGATTTTAGGCACCCAAATATACTGGCCTGAAGTTCCCATAGAAAACACGGGAAAAGGAGTTCTCAGAACATAATGATATTGAACATTTCTAAAAGCCGAGTTCCCAAGACATAAAGGAAAAGAATACATAACATCTGTGAGTTTGGCTTGCATAGGATAGGAGGCACTCCTGTTCAAGGACAGGACACAGGAGATAACACCAAGGAAGCAAGTAATTGAGTCAGGGCATGCACAAGTGAGGCAAGCAAGCAAGCGAGCAGAGCACGCATTCCAGAGGAGGGGGTCATGGCCCTATTGAGAACTGTCACCAAACTGTGGAGGAAAAACATATGGAAGCCAGTGACCTTTTCAGAGACCATGTAAATACATCTTGTATCCGTCATACAGTTAATGAAATAAAATCATGGCAGTTAACTGACAATAAAACAACGGGCCAAATTCTTATATTTTATTTATTACGTTCACTTTTACCCCGCCCTCCCCGCTGAAGTGGGCTCAGGGTGGCTTACATAACCAATAAAACCATACTTTTCGATATAAAATACATAAAACTGGTAAAACCATGTATTTCAATTAAATTACACAAACAGTTTAAAACCATAATATATACAGTTGGCAGCATGATATAATAAAGTGCATCTAGAGCATGTTCTATGGTGCAACCACTTTACATAACTTCTACTGGCAGATTGGTGCTGGCTCAGTTGATAGATACTGCTTCTACTGGAATGCCTGTCAAAAAAGCTCCATTTTCATGGCCCTGTGGAACTGCTAGAGGTCCCATAAGGCTCTGATCTCACTAGGAAGCTCATTCCAGTACATTGGTGCCACCAGTGAGAACGCTCTGGTCCTGGTCGATATCAACCTGGCATCCTTAGGACCAGGGAGGGCCAGGCGGCTTTGTGTTCCTGACCACAGTGCTCTCTGGGGAACATATGGGGAAAGGTGGTCCCTCAGGTAGACAGGTCCCTGACCATAAAGACCATAAAGCTTTAAAAGTCAAAGCCAGCACCTTGAAGTGAATCTGGAATGCTATTGGCAGCCAGTGCAGTAACTTTAGCAAAGTCTGGATGTGCTCCCGCATAGGGAGGCCCATCAACAACCTGGCCACCGCATTCTGCACCAGCTGCAGCTTCCGGAGTTGCCCCAAGGGCAGCCTCATGTAGAGAGCATTACAGTAGTCTAACCTCGAGGTGACCATTGCGTGGATCACTGAAGCCAGATCTTCATGCTCAAGGAAGGGAACCAACTGCCTGACCAGCCGAAGGTGGTAAAAGGCTGCCTTGGCAGTGGCTGCTGCCTGGGCCTCCATTGTCAAGGAAGCATCCATGAGCACTCCCAAACTCCTGACCTTCAGTGCTGGCACCAACGGCAGCCCACCTAAAGCCGGTAATGGGATCCCTACACCCAGCCCACTCCAATTCAGGCACAGGACCTCCATCTCTGTCAGATTCAACTTCAATCGGCTCAGCGTAAGCCATCCAGCCACATCCTGCAGCACCCAGTCCAGGTCTTCCAGGGTAGAGTCAGACTGGCTGTCCAACAACAGATAGAGCTGGGTGTCATCTGCATATTGGTGACACCCTAGCCCATGCCACTGAGCAATCTGGGCAAGGGGGCACATATAGATGTTAAATAACATTGAAGAGAGCACCAGCCCTTTAGGCACTCCACAAGTTAGTGGGTGCCTTCAGGACAGCTGCTCCCTGTGAGCCACCTTTTGTCCCCGACCTTGGAGGAAGGAGACAAGCCACTGCAAGGCCAGCCCCTGAATCCCCATGTTGGCGAGGCAGTGGGTGAGCAACTGGTGGTCGACCGTGTCAAACGCTGCCGACAAGTCTAACAATAGCAGCAGCACCATCCCGCCCTAATCCAGATGCCTTCGGAGGTTGTCTTTGAGGGCAACCAGTACTGTCTCCATCCCATGGCCTGGGTGGAAGCCGGACTGGAAAGGATCTAGCATGGAAGTGTCATCCAGAAAGCTCTGCAACTGTATCGCCGCTGCCCTCTCTATTAATTTGCCCGAATAGGTCAAATTGGAGACTGGCCAATAGTTCACTAATTCGACCGGGTCCTAGGATGGTTTTTTAAGAGGGGGTGGACCATCGCTTCCTTTAGAGCCTCCGGGAACAGCCCCTCAGAGAGGGACTTGTTGATAATATCCCAAAGGGCACCTCGAAACCCCTCACGGCCAGCTTTAATTAGCCAAGAGGGGCACGGGTCCAGGCTGCATGTGGTTGGGCATACAGTTGAGATCAATCTGTCAACTTCCTCTAGGCTGAATGGACTGAAGTAATCCAGAATGGGACCAGAAGATGCACATGGAGCCTCGAGTTCACACACTGTCTCAACTGTGGCAGGAAGGTCACGGCAGAGTGACAAGACTTCATCTGCAAAATAGCTTGCAAACCCTCACAGACTATATCCAATTCACTAATATTTTGCTTGCCCTGTGGCGGTGCTGTTAGGGACCAAATTGTTCCATACAATTGTGCTGGCATGAGCTTGCAGACATAATTGTGGCTATGTAGAATTCCCCCTTCGTAGCCTTGACTGCCATCTCATAGGACCTCATAAACGTCCTATAGGATGCTTTTTGCTTTGTCGTGAGCACACCACCACTGTCTCTCTAGCTGTCTGAGCCTTTGCTTCATCAGCCTCAGCTCCTGGGTATACCAAGGAACCAGCCTTGAGTGAGTGTGCAGAGGGTGTCTGGGGGCGATCTCGTCAATGGCTGTAGAGAGTGGGACATGCCAGTCCTCAACTAGCTCATCTAACGAGCTGCCAGGGGGCAATGGGTCCCGAAGACCCATCTGAAGCCGTACAGGGTCCATTTGGCTCTGCGGGTGAGCTAAAATATACTCGCTGCCCAAACAGGGTTGGGGTGACACATTCACTTGGGCCCTCAGGGCATGGTGGTTCGACCATGGAACTGACACTGCAGTAATCCAGTTCACTGTAACCCCTACCACAAAGATCAAATCAAGCATGTGCCCGGCTCAGTAAGCGGGAGCCATTACATATTGGGAGAGTCCCAGTGCCACCATGGATGACACCAGGTTCACCACCGGCGAAGAAGCCACATTGTCAGCATGGACACTGAAGTTGCCCAAGACTGTCAGCCTAGGGTGCTCCAATACCCAGCCCGACATGGTCTCCGCCAGGGATGACAAGCTGTCTGCCAGTGCATTAGGTGGTTTGTACACCAGCCAGACTGCCAAACTTTCCCCGGCTTCCCACATGAAGCTGGTACACTCAATGCCTGTGAGCCTTGCTGCCGGGAGTGCCCTGAAGGAGTAAGCCTCCCGAATGAACAGTGCCACTCCCCCCCCCACTCCATACTCCGAGATTGGTGGAGGACCGAGAACCTGGGAGGAGCCATCTGGAAGAGAGCAACTGTCTCCCCATCTCACACCCAGGTCTCGGTCACTCACACCAGATCCACATCCTGCTTCTGCAAGAAGTTACAAAGGACTGAGGTCTTATTGTTTATAGACCTGGCATTGCACAACACCAATATTGGAGTGAGGTTTTTAATCATAGCCCCACAACCTGCCACCTTTGGGATGGGGCACAGGCTGGAAGGTGGCTGAGCTTCTCTATTTCTCTGCCCCCTTCCCTTCCAACTCTTCCTGGTCCCACTGCTATACTTTCCCCTCCCCAGGAGCACTGGAATTCCCTGTCTGGCCATAATTACACCCGATGGTCTTCACTGGCCGCACTCGGCTCAAGCTGCAGACCGAGCTGGCTTCGTTGGCTAATGAACTTCTTGCTATGAACTTCCGCAATTCCCCCTTCTCGGCCAGGCTCATAGAATAGTTTCCGTTTGGGTAATTTATGGCCCGGCAACAATTCAATTGCAGTCAGTGTTTCTATGGGGAGGAAGTTCATCGGCCTCAGTCTCTTCAAAAACCTTGCTTAAGTCCCAGTATTCCAAAGGGATGGCCTCAAACTCCTCGACTGCCAGGCACGCTTAGAGTGGGGGGTGATGTGGCCATAGTTCCCCAGTCAGGCAGCCATCTGTGGTCTGTGCAGTCAGGCATTACAAAGTGCACTTTCCCCTCACTCCACACAATGTAGGAGTCATGCGTCCCCAACCAGGGGCTTCCCAGGACCATGGGGAACTGGGCATGGGGGTTGATCATGAACTCCCTTTTCTCCCAATGATCATCTGTTCTGATATTGGCCAGGTTATTTCATCTCTGAGCCATCCATTTGGGTGAACCGCAAGGTTCTTGTTGCCCCTGCCCCCAACCCCGTAATTATTATGGGGCTGATAAGGTCTCTGGCACATCCCGAGTCAATGAGGGCATGGACCTGGACCTGCGTCCCCAGGTCAGGGTTAACTACTGAGACTATTACAAACAGGAGGGGGGTGGGATTGCTCACAACTTGTGGTGCTGGTTGCTCACGGACCTGCTGGGTTGCACCCTTTAAAGCAGGTCCTGCTCATTTCCCACCAGCTGGGCAGTCTCTACCCCAGCCACCCATTCCTGCCCCAGTTGGGCTTCAAGCTGCAGGGCCCAGGGTTTCAGGTGGTAAGCTCTCTTGATGATGGGTGTAGTGATGGTTGGTGGGATAGACCCCCCTTTGGGGTCACTGGAGCCCTGGCCGGGCAAGACATGGCATAGTGTCTGAACTCCCCGCATTGCAGACAGAGACCTTGTCTCATCCATAAGTCATGGAGGGGCTCCTTTATCTTGGGTTGGGTCACCGTCCTGGCAGCTACTGGGGTTTTGGGGAATAATTTTGGGGCATGCATACAGATCATCTGGAACCTGCCCTCAGCATCCTATGCTTCCCTCGCCCAGGCCGCCAATGAAGTGGGGTTCACATTCTTGAGGACTGTCTCCAGGATATTGTGATTAAGGCCCAGCCAGTACTGTTTGATGAGTATGGCTTCTGGCCACCCCTGTATCTTAAGTCGCAAACTTCTTAAACACATCAGAGTACTCACACACGGAGCTGCTTCCCTGCTGCAATGCACGGATCCAATTGCATGCTTTCTCTTCCCCCATGGGATCTTCATACTGCCTCTGCAGGGCCCACATAAACTCTTCAGTACCCCTGAGCTCCAGGCCCAGGGTGTTGTGCAGGCTCACATACCAGTCAGCAGTCTCCTCTCTCATCCTCGAACTGATATAGCCAACCTGTTCCTCCTCTGTGGGGAACAGGTGGCCCCAATTTTGGAGGAGCCTCCCAGTCTCAGTTATGAAGAATTGGAGCTTGTTGGGGTTCCCATCAAATGTAGCCTCAAGGAACTCCTTAGGTTGTTTGGGCGCTGCCAGTCCCGGAGAAGCAGGTCCTGGGGCAGCAGGTCCTGGGTCCAGTCCAGTGGGTCCCAGACTAAGTGGTGGCACCCCTGGCTGCTGCACCAGCTGGGCTGCGGGGGTTGTGGGCACCAGTTGCCCTTCCTCTCTGATCACCGCTGCAATCACCCTGGAAAGATCCAGGAACATTTTGGTCACCTCCACTCGCACCTTCTCCTGCAGGGCATCTATTCTCCAGTCCACCTGGGCCCAGAGATCGCTGGGGGCCTCCGTTGCCCTGGGACACTTGGGACCATCGGGAGATCGTACCAGCTCATGCCAGACAGCCAGTTTGGTGTTGACCATGTCTCCTGGGGCACAGTTGAAAACTTAGTCCAAGAATACTGGCCCTGTTTGGGTCTCTCATAGACCCACCTGCTCAAGCTCATGAAGGGAACTACCACTTCCTCCTCAGTAGTCACTGGCACCTCCACCAGATCAGTAGTCATGCGTACTCCTTTGGGTACATCGTCCATGGTTGGGTGTAAGGCAGGGTCCCAGAAAGATTTACTGACACTCTGCGAGAGTCCTACAGAGTCAGTCACAACAAGCATCCTTAAAGAAGGTTGATCTTTATTGAGAAAGGTCTGCTGTGGTCATCTACACATTCTGTGCCAGTAATGGTTAGAACAGTCCCCAGGCAGGACAATTATACAGAATTCAAAGAAGGTCTGAAACTGGAATGTAACCAATTACATAAATCAAGAAAAGGCGCCCACTATGCTGGTTACAGGTTCTCACACAAAAAGCGGGAAGATACATTCCCAGACACTACCAGGCTACCAAGTTCAGAGCTAGCTGACGAGCGATAAGCAAGCTGGGGAGAATCAAAACTAAACATTCCAAGAAGCCTACATTGTAGGGCGACCCATGCCACCTCCCAGACTGGAGATGGCAGCATTAGCTGACACAAGAGTCCAATAGCACCTTAATGGCTAACAAAATATGTGGCAGGGCATGAGCTTTCATGAGTCACTTCTCATTTCTTCAGATACAGCTAGAATGTGAGTCCATCTGTCCTTATATCTTGGAGAGTGGAGTGATTTCAGATGCTGAATGACAATAGTGGGCAATGGTAATGAGACAGGAAACCTGGGTCTCAATTCAGTCCAGGAAGATGCAGTGTCTTGAGGTTCATTATCAGTTGCAATTCAGCAGTCTCTCTTTCTTATCTCCCTTTGAAATTCCTTTGTAAGAGAACTGCTATTCTTAGGTCAGCAACTGAATGTCCTGGAAAGTTAAACTGTTTCCCTCACTGGTTTTTAAATGTTGTGGTTTCTAATGTCAAATTTATGTCCATTTATTCTTCGCATCCTCCTGAACTGAATTGAGACCTTGATCTCATTATCAATTCTGATATATCCATGCCTACTACCTCTTTGCATATCACACCTAATCCAATCAAATCTGCTATTGTAATTTACCTGCTATTGCCATTCAGCATGTAATGTTTATATTTCCAGTACCCGACATTACATTTTATGGCAACACATGGCCCTGCCCAACAAAGTGACATTTATGTCAGATTCAGCCCTTGTAACAAATGAGTTCAACACCTCTGGTCTAGCCTTTCTCTCTCCCTTTCCTTGTACCCAGCTCAGCCAAATCTTGCAAAGCAGTAGTTAAGGTAAGATAAAACAACCTTTCCCTCTCTTAATTTCTCTCCCTCTTTTGCACATTTTTCTCATTCATTTCTGTCTTCCTTCAACTAATTTTTCTGGGTCCCCCTTCCCTCAGATCTCAGAAGTTAAGCAGAGCCAACTTGGAGGCAGGCAATGGCAAACTACCTCCGAACATCTCTTGCCTTGAAAACCCTATGGAGTTGCCATAAGTCAGCTATAAATTGATGGCAAAGAGAGAGAGAGAGAGAGGGGAGGGGATAGGCCACTGTTCTAAGGTAAAGAGATATCTGAATTCACTTATAATTATTTCTTTAACTTTCCCAAGTTTTTCTTTTGTGATGATTGCATCAGGAACAACAGCAAGCAAGGGTAGGCTCACTTTAAGAAAAAGCATTTACAGATTATAGCTATAGACAGGGAATCTATAAGGCTAAGCAACATTTGACTCTACTTTGACCAGTTTAGGCAATACTGCACTATTTACCTGGTCATATAAATACTGAGTTAATTCACATATAGTTTTTAAATGTGTCTCTTGAAAAAAGATTTATATAATATATTTGATTTATTGGGGAACTTTAGATTTTCTGCATTTTCATTCTAAAAACAGTTGCATGGCCTTTGTCTTGCATGTTAATGAATATGACTGAGTGACTGAATAATTGCTAAATGTAGTGCTTGAGGAGTGTTAGAGATAAATTAGCTTTCCAGTTTGGTTTGTTTGTTGCTTTCTAATTTTTAAGCATTTAACTGCATACGGGCAGGTGTCATCCATTACCATCATTTCATGCTTTCCAACATAATACAGCACTTCAATTTTCAGAGCAATAAGTGATGCAGCTTAGGTTTACTCCACAGGAGTCCTGTAATCTACTTGGGTGCCAGAATTAGTTAAATATCTTTGCTGGGCTTACCTTGGTGAATGAAACCTAGGCAGTTCCATTACAGCAGGTTCTGATGGAAGCATAGAATGTTTTGTTCCATATCAGTCAAAGGAAACTATGTCTGAATCTCTTAAATGCTATGTTCAATTAAAGCCCTGCTTCTCTTAGAAGATATTCATCTGATATTTGGACCAAGATACATTTATTTGCCCATTAGTCCATTATTTGGACTATGATACAGTTCTGTAAATTATCAAAAAAAAATTATCCATAAGGAAACGTAACAACTTTAATGAAACGAATTTAGAAAGGAAGTCCAAAGAGAATTTTGCTCAAAAACAGGTAAAACGGGGGCGGAGCGTCGCTGGGTGATGGCAGACGCAGAAACCTGAAGCTCCTGATCCCGCTCCTGAAAAACGACTAAAATAACAGACACAACTCAACAAAAAGCTTCCAAAAATATGGGAAAGAAAGGAGAACCGAAGGGAAAACAAATTTTGAAAGAAACAGCTTCGGTAAAATCCTACTTTCCCCGAGAAGAGCCGAAAGTACCGGCAGAGAACAACGATCCCTCTGGACCTAAGATGGCGACCGGGAAAGACTCAGCGGACACAGAGAGGTATTTAACCTTAAAAGACTTATACGAACTTAAATTTGACATCACTAAATCCATTAGAGAGACTATGGAGGAAATGTTAGACCCCGTAAACACCAAGCTGTCTGACCTTACTAAAACTATTCAAGAAAACTCAGCAAAGGCAGAAACTGCAATGGCCCTGGGAGAAACCTTGCAAACAGAAATAAAAACTTTGCAAGACAGGAAGCAAGTTCTAACTGCAAAGCTGGCTAACCTAGAACAGAGGTGGAGACAACAGAACCTGAAATTTAGGGGTCTGGAGGAAAACATTGAAGGGAACACTGACTTGGCAATTTTTATTTCAACTTGTCTAGCTAAAACGTTGCAGCTGGAAGACGGCATAGCACCGGTTATAGTGCAAGCCTACAGAGTGGGACCCAAGTCAGTAGCAAGGCGTGGAAGACCTCGAGATATTATAGCACAGTTTGGCTACCCTCAAGTTTGTAATAAAATCCTAGCAGAGGCTAGAAAACAAGGCACGTTAAATTGCAACGGGGGAAAAGTGCGAGTACTATTGGATCTTACCCCAGAAGCTCTAGATAAACGGCGGCTACTAAAATCCTTTGCAGCAAAACTTTTTGGCGCCAAAATCCGTTTCAGCTGGAGTCAAACATCAGACATCCTAGTCTTTAGAGATGGAAACCTACTGCAAGCCACAGACGTGGACTCAGGAAGAAGATTAATGGCAAACCTGAACTTAGAATTTACTCCAGAAGAAGAGGAAGAGATGTACCTGCTGAATTCCAAATTGAAAAAAATGACTCTGAAACGAAAACTTATTTGTATTCTACAGTTGTGGAAGCATACCTTATAAGAATGATTAGCCCTATTATGGGGCAACTTGGTTTAAAGAACTTAATAGTTAATAAGTCAAAGCTATAAGTGGTACTAACATTAGGTAATAATTTTATATCAGTTATATCAGTTATATAGTTGACTAGTTTTATATCAGTTGACTAGTTTTATATCAGTTATATCAGTTATATAGTTGACTAGTAAAGTTAAAGTTATTTGATAAGATAAGCATGATTATAAAAGAGGGTGTACTTTAGGATATACGTCTAAGATATATATAAATATATAAATATAGATGAAGTGTTTGAAAATTATGATATAGAATAGGGATAAGTTAAGTTAAAATAGTGATAAGTTATTGAACCAGAATTAATGTTGACATATTTAAATATGGTTAGACCATAGTTGATAAAAATATATGGAAACAATTATGTATTAGGTAGATAGTTGATGGAATTTAATAGTTTACTAGTAATAGAAATTTATATTGATGTTGGATACATAAAAAGTATAAATATATGAGACTTTGCAAAAACTCTATAGTTATTTGATGGATATGTAGAATACCACTTTTACAAAAATACTTACATAAGAAAGTTTAAAGCTATTAATATAGGCTGAGGACAGACTGGCAATCTGAAGTGGAGGCAAAGCGGAGGGAACTGGAGCGGGGGGAAAAACCCACGGAGCTGGCCGTTCACACTGGCCAGAGCAATGCGGATCAGCGGCGATACGGAGCGTTCAGACTGCCACGGAGCGTTCAGACTGCCGCATAGCCAGCGCGCACGGCTCGCGCGCGCTGCTGCACTTTTTTTTGTTTTCCTTTGATGTTTTTCGCATGTGCGCACATGCGCACATGCGCACATGCACAAAACTTTTTGCCGGTGCGTTCACACTTCCTCCGGATGCCTCCCGCTTCTTCCAGCTCACACTGTTTGGAAGCGGGAGGCATGCGGAGGAAGGCCCCTGAACACCGGGAAAAACCGGTGTCCGGGTAAAGCGGAAGGAAAGCGACTGGGAGACGGGTAAGTACGCAACGGAGCCGACGGACAGATGCGCATGTTGAACGTGCTCCTTTCCTCCGTTTGCGAAGCGTGCCTGCCCCGCTTTAGATTGCCAGTCTGTCCTCAGCCAGAGAGTGTCTATTAATATGACAAGGGAAAGTCAGGAGTGGGTAAAGGGAAAGTTTTGATATTTTATAAATTTTATAGATACCCCCCACATTTTGGTTTGTTTTTAGGTAAGGGAAATACCTTGTTATTTCCCATTATCCTCCTAGTGAGGAGAATCCTAAAAAGTTAGCCGGTAAAAGGCTGGTTTATTTACAGTTTGTTGTTGTTAGCTTGATTAAAGCCTAGTTTTATTGTTAGTATTTTTATTTTATTTAATAGTATATAAATTAAGTTATTGGCAACTGTTCACCAGATAAGGAAACTATAGTACATAGAAATAAAGAGTAGGAAGAAAAGACAGCTTGGAAAACTATTGCTGAATTTAAGAGCATTATTATCAGTTGATTATAAAAGTAAAGTGATATATAATAATTCTCTAGGTTAACAGTTTTTTGAACTTAGATAATTATGAACCAAGAATACAAGTTTATAACTTGGAATTGTAGAGGTTTAAATAATGTTGTGAAACTCAGGAGGGTATCAAACTTAATGAATAAGGAAAGACCAAATTTTCTTTGTCTTCAGGAAACACACCAAAGAAGGGTAACAAGTTCTTTGCTGAAATCTACATGGTTTGAACAAACATACCAGGCAAAAGGTACTTCTAAGTCTAGAGGGGTAGCAATACTCATATCAAAAAATATCCCATTTAAAATTAAACACACTGAAGCAGATAGTAAAGGCAGATACATCTTTATTAAGGGTAACCTTGGTGAAACATCTCTAACTATTGCATCAATTTATGCACCTAACAATAATCAACAACAATTTATTTCAGAAACCTTGGAAAAGCTGCAAGCTTTTCAGGAAGGAGAAACATTAATAGGCTGCAATTTGAACTTAATTATTGACCCTAAAATGGACAAAACACACAAACTACCTAAAGAAAAGAAAATTAAATCTAAAAAAACAGAATTAAGTAACATTTTGGAAACTTTCAACTATCATGATGTGTGGCGCAACTTAAACCAAAAAGAAAAAGATTTTACATATTATTCATCAGTACACGATGTGTATACTAGAATAGACTATGTTTTAGCCTCAGCATCGCTTACCACTCAAATTAGGGAAGCATATATAGGAACCAGAACACTTTCAGACCATGCATAGGTTTCCTGTTACTTTTCAAAGAAAGAAAATGATGGAAAAGGCCCAATGTGGTCTTTAAACAAACTTCTATTACAACAACAATCTTTTAGTGACAGTATAGAGAAAGGTATTCAGGAATATTTTGAACTCAATTCAGGCTGTGAGGCATCACAGGAAAATATTTGGGATGCTTTTACAGTAGTGTTACGAGAAAACTTCTTTCTCTGGCTTCTTCCTATCAGAGAAATAAGCAGCAAGTCATTACTGAGCTACAAACTAAGGCCGAAGACAGACTGGCAATCTGAAGCGGAGGCAAAGCGGAGGGAACTGGAGCGGGGGAAAAAACTCACGGAGCTGGCCGTTCACACTGGCCAGAGCAATGCGGATCAGCGGCGATACGGAGCGTTCAGACTGCCCACGGAGGGTTCACACTGGCGCGTAGCCAGGCCGCGCGGCTTGCGCGGCTTAGTCGCGCTTCTGGTATGCGCATTTGCGCATTTGCGCATGGGCGCATGGGCGCATGGGCGCATGGGCATACCGGCACAAATAGGCAATGGGCTGTGAGGGAACAGCGAGCACGGCAGAGAATGACAAGGCAGTGTCCTGTTCCCACGGTGCAAGACTGAGGCTTGGCCATGGATGCAGAGGAGTCGGAGCTGCTGGTGAGCCTGATGTTTGGTCTCCATCTCTACATGCGTGTCATGCACTTGCGGAAGCAGAGATGCAGGCATTTCGTGCTGCAGAGACGGCAACTCCGCCGTCGATACAGGGCCAGGTGGCGACTCCTGCTAAGGCGCTATGTGGCCTCGCAGCATCTGCAGACGAGAAGATTTCTCCGCCTGGCCGATGAGGGTGGGGGTCGTCGTTGGTGGGTGTATCCGCGACCCACCAGTTGGTGGGAGACCTTTGTGTGCCGGGTCTGGGAAGATGAGCAGTGGTTGCAGAACTTTCGGGTCACTAGGGGGACGTTCCGCTGGCTGGTGGACTGTGTCCGTGGACGTGTGACGCATGCAGACACCCACTTATGCCGGGCCATCCCAGCAGAAGAGCGTGTGGCCATTACCCTCTGGTGGCTGTCCGGAGCCAACTTCTACCGTGAGGTCAGCCATCAGTTTGGAGTGGGGAAGTCCACCGTCGCGGGCATCGTGGCAGAGGTGTGTGGGGCCTTGGATGCGGAGCTGCTGTCCCGGACCGTATGCCTCGGTCCCCCTGGACGGGTGAGTGGCCAAGTCGGTGCTTGCAGGGTGCACGGTCCCAGTGCTGTGGCCAGGGTGGGTCACATGTGGCCTTCAGGGCTATGGGCCTGCCTGCATGGGCCGGGCAGTAGGGACGGGATAGTGACTAACCTGCCGCTCACCAGAGGGTCTAGAGCAATGTGTCCTTCTTCAACAGGTCATGGATGGGTTTGCAGAGTTGGGGCTCCCACACTGTGTGGGCGCAGTGGATGGGTGCCACATCCCAGTGCGGCCGCCACCACACCAGGCGGCGGACTTCATCAACCGGAAAAACTTCTGCTCCATCATCCTCCAGGGCACCGTGGACCACCTGGGCCGGTTCACGGACATCTCCGTGGGCAACAGTGGCCAGGACCATGATGCTCACGTGTTCCGCCAGTCGCACCTCTGCCGGGCCATGGATGCCGGAGTCTTTGTCCCAGGCCACCCAACCGTCACCATTGAGGGCATACAGGTGCCTCCGCTCGTGCTCGCTGACGCCGCCTACCCCAGCAGAAGCTGGCTGCTAACACCGTACAAGGGCGCCCTGAGCCGGCGGCAGGCCATCTTTAATCGAGCACATAGTCGCGCCAGGAGCGTCGTGGAGTGCGCCTTCGGGCGCCTGAAGGCGCGATGGCAGCGCCTAGGGTTACGCCTAGATGTCCAGGAGCCCAACTTTGGACCAGTGGTCGCTTCCTGTGTCATACTGCACAATATATGTGAAGAGCGCGGCCATGCCATCATCCAGCGTCCGGGGGACGAGCCGCCAGTTCACGTGCCCGCAGCACCACCACCATCACGCCAGGCCGAGGAGAGGAACCGGCAGGAGGGCAACGCGCTGCGGGAGGCCATCACTGCCTGGCTCCTCAGGCAGGCTCCCTGCTGACGTGGCCCAAGAAGAGTGTTGGCCCGTGGAGGGGATGGCACAGTTGCCATCCCATGCAGGCACAGTCGTGCTGCATCCCATGTGGTTACATGCCAGCTGTAGTGTTGTCAGACGCCTAATAAAGTCTATGCTTCCGCATGCCATGTATGTGTTGCCATCCCTACCAGCATGAGTTGGGAAGGGGAAGGTGGGGTGGCCCAGTGGAGGCCGAGGGCTGGGTTCCCAGGTACGTGGGAGCCACTTGGGGGAGCATTTGCCCACCAAGGGGCTGGGGCCCTTTGGAGGGGCACTCGGCCTCTCCTGTTCCCGGGCCAATGCCCCCTGTGCTGCATGGACAGGGACCGGGGTCTGGTGGGCTACAGGTCCCCAGTGAGATGCGGGCGGACATGGCTGCCAGATGGCAGCCAGTACCATCCTCCAAGGGGTGGCCCCTGCGGGCCCCCTGGGGAATGGCGTGGGTCGACTGCCGATATGGGGGATCCAGATGGGCCCATGGGCCCTCAGCGAGGGCAGCCCTACGAGGCAGCCTATGGTGGTCTGGACACATGAACACAGCAAGGGCTAGGACTGGCAGCACCTGGAAGCCAGGATGGTGGCTGAGGCATGTGGGGGGGGGCAAGGATGCATGGCCAGTTGCAGGGTGTCCCCCAAGAGCCCATGGGCACCATGGAGGCCCCTGGCCAGGCGGCTGCTCAGTGGGTCAGAACACAGGAGCCACCGCCAGGGGGGGGACACGGAGATGGGACTCCCAATCTGGTGGAGCAGTGTTGCCATGGACAGGGGGGGCCAGGATGGAGGCCATGCTCAGTAGGCCTGGCCACATGCATCTGCCGTCAGTGCTCCAGCATCTGGGAGGTGCCGTCTGCAGTGTGCTTCCTTTGGCAAGGGCCGCCCACTGCAGCTGGGGTGGGGGTGGGCCATGTTGGGGGCCCTGTGTGCACAAGAGCACACCTGTGCACAAACGCACAGTGATCTGTGTCCTGCTGCAAGAGTGGCGGCTGCATGGTTGGTGGCGAGCCACGTGGGGACTGCCAGGAGACAGTGGTGTGAGGTAGCAGATGTGGCCGATGGGCAAAGGGTGCCGTCCATGTGAGAGGCGAGACACTCGTCTCCCGGGCGGTAGCTGGGATTTGTCGGGGAAGATGGAGTGCCGCTGCCCCCACCCTTGGAATGTGGTTCCCTCCCCTGCTCTGGCCGCAGGCTGGCCATGTCCTTGGAGGAGACATTTCACACACTCCCCTGCGAGGGAAAGCGAAAGAGATACAGGTGCTGTTTATGAGCAGCCGGCCTTGAGAATCTCTCCTCCCCGACTGCCCAGCACAGAGCAGGCAGCAAGTCTCCCTCTAAGCTGTGGAGTCCTCTAAGTAGGAAAACCAATGTGGCAGGAGGCTGGCTGTACAGTGGTGAGGAAGCACCTCGGCTCTTGGAGTAATCCATGTGGCCTGTAGGCATCCTTCCAGAGCTGAGACAAGGAGACATGAGCTGGAGGCTGCAACACAGGGCAGGCCATGGTAGCATCCCAGGGAGAAGTGCCTACAGGCTCCCCTGTCCCTACATTGGGCGGACCCCCATAGTCTGCATTCCTCATGTCAGTCTCCCTGGCCCCTTCTGACATTCCCCAGCTGACAGATCCCCCCTGGCTCCCCTCCCCCTGTCCCGTTGTGCCTGACAGCAGGGTCCTTTTCGCATGCGCAAACCAGGCAGTGCGCATCGCTCCCGCTCGGCGGCGGCAGCATGCCATGAAGGCATTGCTATGGACTGCACAGCTCTGCCCAGCTCCTGCCAACAGAGGTGTCAGGGCAGGGCTCGAGGGCTGAGGGGACTGCAGGCATCCTTCACAGGCTTCTGTGGAGGACACCTGCAGGGGTCCTGGGAGCCCGACGTGGCCCCCGGACCCTTTCGCACATGCGCAAATCCACTCTTGCGCTAGTCTTCGACCAGACGGCATGGCCTCCGAAAGCCTCGGGGTCTACTGGCTGGACGAAGAGGTGGAACTGCTGCACAGATGGCTGCATGTCAGGGAGGCAGGGCCACGGGTGATGAGGAGCACCCCCCCTTGAGACTCTGTCCCTCTTCAGAGCAGTGGCTAGGGACCTCTCCCAGGCTGGCCACCCCAGGACAGCAGCCCAGTGTCGCTCTAAATTCAAGAGGGACAAGGCTGCCTTCTATGAGGCCATGGAGGACTGGGAGGGGATCCCACCGGTCTCTCACAGGCCACCCCGCTTCGACCTCCTTCGTGCCCTGTGGGAGCAGGCTGGTCGCCCTTCCTGGCAGCATCGGCGTATGCCTGGTGAGTACAGGGCGGCTGCGGTGGGGTGGGGGGGTGAGGGGGGGTGGGGGGGGGGTTCTGGGGGTGGAAGTACAGGTTTCACCCAGGAGCCGGAAGCGCACAGCAGCAGACCTGGGGGCTGGGGAGCGGGTAGGGTTGCCAGCCTCCAGGTGGGGCCTGGAGATCCCCTGCATTCACATCCGATACACAGCTGACAGAGATCAGTTCCCCTGGGGACACTGGCTGCTTCAACGGGGGGACTCCATGGCATTGTACCATGCTGACACCCCTCCCCTCCTCAAGGCCCACGCTCTGCCACATCCAGCCCCGAACTCCCTAGATATTTCCCACCCTGGACCTGGCAACCCTAGGCCCAGGACACACGGTGTGGCCTGTTCTCTGGAAGCAGTGGTGGTCTGCTGTGGCCCTTGATGGTAGTGGCGGTCTGCGTCTGGACCCCAGCAGTCCCCAGTGACAGGGTGGGATGGAATGAGGGCGTGGCCAGGATGCAGGGGCATACAGAGCCCCGTGGACTCCATGGGTCAGCGCTGCAAGTCATGTCTGCCGCCTGCCCAGAGCACCTGCAGGTGTCTGTCCCGGCCGCAGTTCCCGTGGCAACCAGGCACACAGGCCTGTGGCAGTGCTCCCTCAAAGCTGTGAAGCCTCCTCAGCAACGCTTCTGCGGTGAGGGTGGCTGGTACTGCAGTTGTGAGGGAGCAATGTGGCTCCAGCATACACTACTGTGTTCTGGGGCTATCCGTCCTGACCCGAGACAAGCACATGAGAGCTGGCAGCGAGCAACCTATGGCCTACCGCACACCAGCACAGCTGAGACGGAACGGTGGCCACAGGGCGGCCATTGAGGGGACAGGGACTACCGGTCAACACAGGCAGGCCTGATCGGTGGGCGGCTGTGCCAGGGGCCAACAATGGCTGCACACTGTATGATCCCCACTGCCCGTCCACTCTGGTTTCCCACAGGGACCCGCCCGAGGCGCCCGAGGCGGAGAGGCCGTGCGCCACCCGCACCGGTGCATGGGTCTTCGGAGGAGGAAGCTGAGACAGGACCCTCTGCAGGTGAGTGTTCTGAAAGGGTCGGACACAGCCGCCAGTGGCGGGCTTGGTGCAGCCCGGGAGTGTATGGCCCCTCATGTGTATGGCCCCTCGCATGGTGGCTGTGGGTCTGGCTGCCATGGCCCTCTGGCCCACTCGCTATCTGGGGGCCCTACATAGGTAGCACAGCAATGCAGACACCAGCGGTCGGCATGCCGGCGACAGGGCCAGCCGCTGAACCCCAGAACTGGCTTCCCTCCCCCAGAGCCACCAACACCAGCAGACCCAGAGGAACCCTGCGTCCTCCTGGTGACAACTCCGGAGGGCTCTGATCCTGGGGAGGGGACCTCTGCCAACATGCCTGCCGCAGTCCACACTGTGGGGGACAGCTCCGAGCCGGAGGGCCGAGCAAGTGTGGCATCCCAAACGAGCGCCGCTGAAGGTGAGCGCTCCTCATGCAGGTGGGGGGCCGGCCCTGTCATGGCGGGCCACAGTGCCAACAGCCCACGTCTCTCTGGAACAGGGGATGCAGCAGGACCTTCCTCCCAGGCCCAGTTGCACATGCCGGGAGCAGAGGGCCTGACACTGCTGGGGCTTGCGCAACGGGTTGCGGCCCTGGAGTGCCACATGGACCGCCAATGTAAGTGTGGGGGTCGTGCTCTCGGGTGAGCCTGCTGCACCCTGTTAGTGGGGTGCAGGTAGACATGGCAGGACGCTGGCCAGATGGCACTGGCTGCGTGGGCGGAGGGGGCCCCCTGGCCACTCATCATGTCTCTGTCTTCCTCGGCACCACAGTCAACCACATGGTGACCCTCTACACCATGCACCAAGAAGCCCTGGTGTCACTGCGTCGGGAGGTGTACCGACGGCGTGAGGGTGGCATTCCCCCCCCATCATCAGAGACCCACGAAAGTGACAGCGAGTCCCCAGGAGGAGCGCGCCCTCCCCAGCAGCCGCCCGCAGACCCCGGAACGGCCTCCAGCGACCCGTAGAAGGCCCCGGAGGCCATGCCACAGCACGCACTGATGGCAGCTTATTTTGAAAGTGCCTTTATTGTCCCAGTTACCCCCTCCCGTTCTGTGTTTCAATAAAGTAGAGTTTTGTTGGTTCCCCGTGGCCCCGGTGTCTGTTATTTGGGGACGACAACACCTGGGGAACAGTGGCCCGAGGAGCCTGGAGGGGTTCTAACTGGCTCACAGGGACCGTCCTCCATGGCGGCGTGATGCTCTTCCCCGGCCACGAGCTTGCCGGCCACGCTGGGCCCGACGTTCCTGTGAGGAGTCTCGCCAGGCTATCAGCTCCTCGGCGATGACCGTCAGCCTGTCGAGGGCGGTCTGAAACATCTGGTCTGAGACACGGTCTCTCTCTCTCTCCTCCTCCTGGGACCTCCGCAGCTCTGCCATGTACTCTTCCTGCTCACGGCGGGCCAACTCCATCATGTCCTGGTGCTGTCTGGCAGACTGGTCCAGGAGGCGCTCGCCGACCCTCTGCAGGGCAGACGCACGTTGTCTCCGGGCGACGACGGCAGCATGCTGGCCAGCACCATATGGGTCTCCCATTCCGGGTCCTGGGGGCAGATCTGCAGCAGAAGCACAGAGGGCGGAGCAGTCGGGATACACAGCGTGTGGATCCACACCCACATCGTGGCCCACACGTCTCCCTCACACCTCCCCGCCTGTGTTGTCAACATCCCACCTTCAGAAGAGAGATGGATGTTGTCCAGGTGCATCCGGCCCCACCAGCCCTCGTGCTGCCAGCCGGCAGCTGTGTCCCAGGGATGCCGCGGCAGACGAGCTGCCGGTACTCCGCACCTACCTTCACCATGGTCTCCCCCCACATGGGGATGTGGTCCCGGCTCCTGCTGGGCTGTCCCCGGTGGCCCTGCGGACACACGGAAGCGAAAGTCACTTGCCTTCCCCCTGCTGGTCTGGAGGCAGACAACCGACCAGCAGGCCCACCTACCTTCCAAGCAGCCGGGGGACCCCTCAGCCACCTCTCTGCGTCACCGTACTCTGGCCCCGCAAAGAGACGGCCGATAGGCCACATCCCTGACACAGGGCTCCCCAGCCAGCATGACTGGCGGCAGCCACCACTGCTGCCGCAGCCATCTCCCCCCCAGACACACACCCACAGGCCACCTGCCCTAGTGCTGTCCGCCCACCGAGCCATGCCCCCATTGCACGTGGCCGCCCTGCCACAACCCAGTCTCAGGGCCCTGCAGGAGATCATGTCCGCCTGCAGGCCCCGGCTCCTGCCGAGCTTCACTGTGGTCACCCACCTGCAGCATCTGTCGTCCAGCGGCGCCCAATGCCAGCACCCTGAGGCCTCGACACCCCCGACGGTCCTGCATCACAGTGGGGAACAAGGGTGTGGGGTTGCGGCTACAGAACTGGAGACACACTGGCCAGGACCACATTCCAAACCCCCAGAAGGGAGTGCCATTACCTGGGATAGCATCCTCAGGAACCTGGGTGCTGTCATCTGAGTCCGTGTCCACGTGCTCTTGGGCCACCACAGATTCAGCGGTCTCTACGAGAGGGAGGGACATTGGACTCTGTGCAGCCCAGCAAAGTGGGTGACTTGCCCACTTGCACACTGTGACAGAAGAAGACCCATGGCAACCTGTGGTGCGGGAGTGGCAAGTGGGATGCATGGCTCTGCGCACGCATGCACCTGGCCTTTCCCATTGGGCCCATCTCACCTTCTTGTCCACCTTGGGATGCACATGGATTGCAGCGTGGGGTGTTGTGGCCTGGATGTGCAGTCATGTGCTGCGGGTGGCAGTCCTTGCCATGGGTGCCCTACATCATTTATCCTGCTCGCCTGCTTCCTTGGCCCGGCCACCCACCAGGGCCCCCCCGCCCCCACGTCGTGGCTGGCAAGCCTCCTCCCCACCAACCTGGCATGAGGACCTCCGGCTCCCTGCCCTCCTCCTCGTCCTCTTCCTCCGACTCGAGGGCCAGACGGAAAGGCTGAACAGCAGCAGATGGGACCTGCTCAGCAGACCTCTGGGAGCTGGTGCTAGTAGAGGGGGTGGTCTCCAGTGGAAGGCTGTGCCGCACCCGACGAGGCTGGACGCTGGCATTCCCCTGGAGGATGGCGTGCAGCTCTTCATAGTACGGGCACCATGCAGGGTCGTTGCCCGACATGCTGTTGTGCTGCAGCGTCTTCTTGTATTCTAGCCTCATGGTCTTGGCTTTGGCGCGGCACTCCTCGGCAGAGCGGCTGTGGCCTCTTTCAGTCATGCCCCTCGCCACCTGCTCATAGATATCCAGGTTGCGATGGGTCCTGCGCAAGGCACTCTGGACTGCTGGCTCCCCCCATATGGCCAGGAGGTCTAGTATCTCGGGCCGCCTCCAGTTTCGTGCCGCAGCCATTTTGGACTCCCCCCTGCATAGCACTCTGTCCTTTTATACCCTAAGTCCATGAGGCCACTCAACAGCTCCACCCGTGGCCGTAGCGCAACCCTGCCATCCTGCTGGGTTCCACACAGGAGAGTCCATTACCCTCTTCCCGGCCACTTTTAAGGCTCTGCCTAACTTTCCGTAGTCTGCTGGAGCACTGCACTACAGGTTCCATCTCTCTCCCCCTCTCTCCCCCTCCCCCTCCCTTTCCTTTTTGTTTTTCATGGGTTTTCCGTATGTGCGCAAGTGCGCAAGTGCGCACGCACGTAGATGCGCAAATGTGCAAAACTTTTTGCCGGTGCGTTCACACTTCCTCCGGATGCCTCCCGCTTCTTCCAGTTCACACTGTTTGGAAGCGGGAGGCATGCGGAGGAAGGCCCCTGAACACCGGGAAAAACTGGTGTCCGGGTAAAGCGGAAGGAAAGCGGCTGGGAGACGGGTAAGTATGCAACGGAGCCGACGGGCAGATGCGCATGTCTGAACGGGCTCCTTTCCTCCGTTTGCGAAGCGTGCCTGCCCCGCTTCAGATTGCCAGTCTGTCCTCGGCCTAAGATTGCAAAGCTAGAAGATAGGCATAAAAAATTTGGAGGGAAAAAGACTCTTAAACAATTAACAATGGAAAGGAAAAAATTGGAGGTGTTAGAAACTTCATTTATACAGAAAAAAATACTTTATTTAAAACAAAAATATGTAACTAAAACCCCAAGATCTATGAAGTGGCTTAAATATAGAGTTTCAAAAAAGCAAACACTAACACAGGTGCATGCCATTCACCTGAGTAGTGGAAGCAAAGCACTTTTACCAAGGGATATAACAAAGGCCTTTTATACCTACTATAGTAAACTTTATAGTTCAGACCATCCCCAAGAGACATCAATAAAAGACTATTTAAAAACAATTAACTTTAATGTCAAACTGAACAAAGAACATCAAGATTACTTGGAGAGGCCATTTGAAAAACCAGAACTAGAAGCAGCTATAGGAAAATTAAAAAATAATAAATCAACAGACCAGGATGGATTTCCTATAGAATTCTATAAACATTTTAAATCTTTAATTATAGAGCCATTACTGACAACTTGTAACTTTGTAATTAATAAGGGAATAATGCCTCGCTCTTGGAGTGAGGCCAAAGTTATAGTTATACCCAAACCAGAAAAAGATAAAACCAAAGTAGAATCTTATCGCCCAATCTCAGTTCTGAATCATGATTTTAAAATTTTTTCTACAGTATTAGTAACCCGTTTAAATAAGATTATTTCAAATTATATTAATCCAGACCAGGCTGGTTTTATTCCAGGAAGGTCAATCTCAGATAATATAAGGAAATCACTAAATATTATAAATAATTGCAAATTCCATAAAATAAATTCGGCAATTCTCGTGCTTGATGCGGAGAAGGCCTTTGACAAGGTTGAAATTTTATATTTAAAAACGGTATTAGTATCTATGAATTTTGGTCCAAATTTTTTACGTTCTATAGAAGCAATCTATAAATCCCCAAAAGCCCAAATTATGGTAAATAATTATAGATCTGATGATTTGGTATTGAATAGAGGTACACGTCAAGGTTGCCCCCTCTCCCCAATTCTGTTTGCAATTTCATTGGAACCCTTAGCACATGCTTTAAGACAAAATACAGCCATAGAAGGTATACAAATAAGACGAAAAATATATAAATTAGGACTATTTGCTGATGATATGGTAGTTTATTTAAAAAACCCAAAAACTTTGTTAAAACCATTAGTAACTTAGATAGCCCAATTCCATTCAGTTTCAGGATTTACAATTAATTTAAATAAAACAGAACTATTTCCGATTTATATATCGGAAGAAGATAAAAAATATATAACAAATATATTTCCCTTTAAATGGGTTAATAAACATTGGAGACACCTAGGGATAAATATACCTTACAAATTAAAAGATTTATATAATAGTAATTATTTGCCACTAATAAAAGAGGTAAAGGAATCCACTGAACAATGGGCCAAATTTAATTTATCTCTATTGGAGAAAGTTGAATTATTGAAAGTAATATTGTTTCCTAAATTTTTATTTCTTTTCCAGAATTTGCCTATATCTATTCCCGAAAAAGAATTTTGTAAATGGCGTGGGTTGTGGAAGGCTTTTATTTGGAATAATAAGACCCCTCGAATTAGTTATACTTTATTAACACGCCCTATAAGATTGGGGGGCATGGCATTACCTGATTTGAAGAACGATTACTTAGCAGCACAACTTAGAAATGTACTTTACTATGCTACACCTGTAGACTATAAGGATTGGGTTTTAATTGAAAAAGAACAATTTTATCCCCAATTTATGCATGAGGTTATATGGAATAAATCTAAAGATAGGACAAAAACCATATTAGAAAACCCTTTTGTGGAGCACACATTACGTATTTGGGACAAATACAGAGATATTATGGCACCAGGTGTTTCTCCGATAATGGCTTTTTTGGGACAAAAATGGTTTGAACCAGGGAAAAATGTTGAAACATTTAAAACTTGGAGGGGAAAACATATATTTAGACTAAATCAAATAAGTCAACAAGGGAAACTTTGGTCGAAAACACAAATAGAATTAAAATACCAGTTAAAGATCCCGTGGTTACAATATCACCAACTACATCATGCATTTATGACTAATGATTTGGCAAACCATTTAGATAGACCATATACAGGCTCTGAGGAGCTTATTAAGAATGAGACATGTGTAAAAAGAGGTATTATTAAAATTATTTATGTAATGCTAAACCAAAAACAGTGGACTGGTTTATCTCCACAACAACGGGCATGGCACAAAGATTGTAATACCCAATTAACAGAAGTGCAATGGTCACAGATTTGGGCTTCTCCCCTATATACTACACAGTCTTTGAACCTTAAACTGCAAAATTATAAAATGTATGCAAGGTGGTATATGACACCACAAAGACTATTTTATAGTCATGCAATTAAATCACCCACCTGTTGGAAATGTGGTGAAGAGATTGGATCTTTTCTGCATTGTTGGTGGACGTGTCCATCTGTTTGTATTTTTTGGAATAAAATATTGAATGTAATAGGAAAAATAGTTAAGGTTAAAATACCTGCAACACCAGAATCTGTATTACCACCCCAGCATGAAATAACGAGACAGACAACAGTTTGGAATCAAACAAGGGCCACTTTATTAACTATTTAAACAGAACATGCAGCAACGGGTAAACTAAGCAAGCACAGGAACAGGCAAGGCAGGCGTCATTCCCAGACACAGCCTCCTTGCCCTTGTAATGGGCAGGTAACCTAGCCCCAGTCTTGAGCCAGTCAGATTCTGGCTCGTAACCGGCGGCCCGGCATACTGGCATCCCCTCCCAGGGGCACCTACCCCCGAGGCTGCACAGACCTTCAGGGAGGAGCCTAGTCTGAGAGGGTCCCAGAGGCGATCTCCATTCACCCCCCCAGACCGCAAGGCCCTAGGGTGGTTCCTGATGACCTCCTGTTCCCAACAGGGATATGCCGTGAGGCACCCACCGGTTCCATTTTCTTGCTTGCACAAACCTGCCAAGTGACCAGACTAATTAATACCCGACCACCATCTATGCCCTTAACCACCAGTCACAGTGTAAGGTAGGCGAAAAAACACCTGAACCATAAGCCAAACAGGAGGAGGTGTAAAAAATTCCTACCTGGCCCCCAATGGCGACCAGCATAAGCCTACACTGCAACCAGGGCGGGTGGGTGGGCGAGCACGCCAACGAACTGCCTGACAGGAGCGGGGCAACGGCTCGGACGGAGCTAGCCCCGCCCCCCGCCAGGTCCAATGAGCGCCAACGCGCTCTGTTGCTGCCTCGCATCATGCGAGGCGGCAAAACAGCTCTCCCGCGCAACGGCGATGCCGGGCGACGGGGAGCCCATTGCCACCCCAGCATGAAATAACGAGACAGACAACAGTTTGGAATCAAACAAGGGCCACTTTATTAACTATTTAAACAGAACATGCAGCAACGGGTAAACTAAGCAAGCACAGGAACAGGCAAGGCAGGCGTCATTCCCAGACACAGCCTCCTTGCCCTTGTAATGGGCAGGTAACCTAGCCCCAGTCTTGAGCCAGTCAGATTCTGGCTCGTAACTGGCGGCCCGTCATACTGGCATCCCCTCCCAGGGGCGCCTACCCCTGAGGCTGCACAGACCTTCAGGGAGGAGCCTAGTCTGAGAGGGTCCCAGAGGCGATCTCCATTCACCCCCCCAGACCGCAAGGCCCTAGGGTGGTTCCTGATGACCTCCTGTTCCCAACAGGGATATGCCGTGAGGCACCCACCGGTTCCATTTTCTTGCTTGCACAAACCTGCCACATGCAAATCCAAGCCTCTGCTTTGGCCTTTGCTACCCCACACGGCAACCGAGAGCCATCCGAATCCCGTGCTGCAAGTCCTCTAAAAATAACCCATTGCCCCTGTTTGAAAGGTGCACCCCATCAGGGCGATACAGGTCCGGGAACCTGACCTGTATGCCTGGGTGTGGCAAAAAGAGACCCAACCCGGACTCCATGGCCGTGCGAAGTTGGCTGTTAGCATTACGCCTAGCCCTGTCCATACACCTGGGGTCACCGGCATGCCTCCAAACCAGACGGGGGAGCATGGCAGACCATACTATCTGCACACCAGGCCACCTTGACCTGATCAGTGCCAAATCAGCCCTGGCCTGCATCACAAGGGCCACGCCCTTGACCAAACCCAAATCGTTGCCCCCCAGGTGTATGACTAGCACATGAGGGGGGGCCCCGCCTCTCCTCAAACAACAACGGGAGGAGCGCCGGCCATCTCATGCCTCTCCTCCCCAACCACTCAACCGTCGCCACTTCGCTGAGGCCAAGCTGGGAGCCGAAAGATGTTCTCCTCGCCCGATGAGCCGCCCAAAAGACCATGCTGTGGCCACAGACTATGACCCTTCGTCTTGTCTCACGGCCTGCAGCACCTGTAAAAAGAACTTTATTAAAAAACGTCTGAATGAAACTACAACGAACTTACAAGGTACAACGCCTAACATAACTCTTATAGCATCCAGATTTCCAACGCCCGATCCTCTGTATTTTCCTATCAGGATACCCCATTGCGGCAGCAGTCGATGCTGCCCCAATTCGAAAAGAATGGGAGCAGAAACTAACACCGCCCAGACCCAGCCGGATCAAGGCCTTCCGAGTCACGGTCCAAAACTGGAACTTTGTAAGAGGGGTGCTGTCGCTATGCCAAAACAAATAGCCCGGGCCATCACCCCGAAGTTTCAGGTACCGCCTCATGGCGGCGACTGGGCACAGTGCTGACTCCGAACTAGACCCTAGTTCCAGCACACTCCCCTTACCCCTCTGATCAGTTTTAGATCTACGCAACCTAATCCGTAGCTGAAAATTAATGATTGATACGTCCCTAAGCTCCAAAGCTGCACTGGAAACATCAGCCCGAGAGCCTGCCACCAGTTCGCTAATCCTGAGCGCCCCAAAAAAGGCGGTCAGCGAAGCAGCATGAAACAGGCCCACCTCGTAGCTGTCACTACAACAAGAGGGCCACTGGCCCTCCAACCCCCTCAGGACCGTGGGCGTCAAAGGTTCCCTAGTGTCTACTGCCTTAGGGGATTCTCGAGACCACCCCTCGAGCATCTTCCGGAGACGGAAGTCACCCGTGGTGTCCTCGTGACCCGAGGCCTTACTAGCAAAAGCCAGCACAGACAGCTTGCCCCTGATTGTGTGAGCTGAAAGGCCGCCATTCCTTAGTGACACACAAAATTGCATCAAGTGCGACACAGGAATAGGCCAGACCTGCTGCAAACCCGCTCCCGCCCTGAAGGACAGAAACTGCTTACCGGCCTTCAGGTAAGCTCTCCTGGTAGAAGGGGCGAGTGCCAGGCTCATTGCCCTGTCGGCCTCAGCCCTCCAATCCCCCACACCTCTGTGGGCATCCGTGCCGGGAGCGGGTCGGCCTCTGGAGCCAGCTGACGAAACCTCTCCATCTGTTTGCGAGAGAGAGCGTCAGCGATCCCATTAGCGACCCCCGGGACGTGTCTGGCCCTAAACAAGATGTTAAATTTAAGGCACTGCAACGTGAAAGCCCGAACCAGGGCCATGACCCTAGGGGATTTAGATGTAAGGGAATTGATGACATGAACCGTGGACTGGTTGTCACACCAGAAATGGACAGTCCTATTAGCCAAATCGGCTGGCCAAATCCACACCGCTGCGACAATTGGAAAAAATTCCAGGAAGGTGAGGTCCTTGACCCAACCTGCCCGAAACCAATCTTTAGGCCAGTCCCCGGCACACCAGTGCCCCCTAAAATAAACTCCGTAACCGGAAGAGCCGGCCGCATCAGATGAGATCTGAAGCTCAGCCTCCAACAAGAGCTCGTCCCGCCACAGAGAGACCCCATTGAACGAGTCCAGAAACTGTTCCCAAACAAAGAGGTCCTCCCTCATCCCTTTGGAGACCTTGGTCCTATGGTGTGGGAGCCGGAGGCCTCTCATTAAATCACATAACCTCCTCACAAATGCCCTACCCGGTGCCACAACTTTGCATGCAAAGTTGAGGTGACCTACCAACTGCTGCAACTCCAGGAGTGTGACTCTTTTAAGGGACCTAACAGAGCTAACCCGCACCTTTAATGCTTCCAATTTTTCTCGTGGTAATCTACAGCTCGAACTAACCGTATCAATCTTAATACCTAGAAACGTCAATGTGGATGTCGGGCCCTCAGTTTTCTCCTGAGCAAGAGGGACACCCAGCTCATCAGCCAGGTAGACAAAACTGTCAAGCAGAAAACGACACTGACACCCCTCTTGCCCGCAAAAAGAAAATCGTCCAAATAATGGGCAGTACTACAGAGACCCGTCCTGGTTCTCAAGGCCCATTCCAAAAACGAACTGAACCTCTCGAAAGCAGAACAGGACACCGAGCATCCCATGGGTAGAGCCCTATCCATGTAAAAGTTTCCTTCAAAAGCAAATCCGAGCAGCTCAAGATCCTCAGGGTGCACCGGGAGGAGCCGGAAGGCTGATTTAATGTCACATTTAGCCAACTCGGCTCCCACACCACAAAGGCGAACCACCCGCATGGCCTGATCAAAGGAAGTGTATTTGACGGAGCATAAATCACCTGGGATGGCATCATTCACCGACCCCCCCCCCCCCGAGGGTAGGACAGGTGATGAATGAGGCAAAACTCACCAGGAGCCTTCTTTGGAACTACACCTAAAGAGGAAACTCTTAAATTGGCCACTGGTGGACTAACAAACGGGCCCAAAACCCTGCCCTCCTGACACTCTTTGGCAATCTTGGCCCTAACTATGTCCTCCATGCCCAAAACCGACTTTAAATTGCTAGCCAAATAGGGAACCCTCATCCCCTGAAACGGTATGCGAAAACCGACAGTGAACCCTTCCAAGAGGTAGGCCCCGTCGCCCATCCTTGGATAACTACGCAACCAGCGTCTCAGAACTCCCAATTTAATCGGGCTAGGCCCCTTTATCAGAAGGGGGGTTGCCTGGCTTCCCCCCCCCGAGTACTTGCCTCCTTTGCCCCCCCCCCATGGCCCTTGGCCGTGGACAACTGGATAAGGGATGAGGTCCGGCACACAAGGGGCACTCATGCCTAAAGGTGCACGACTTATGACCGCAGGTTCCCTGGGAAGAAAACTCCCAGCAAAGTTGGCGTCATTGAACCGTCTGCCCCGCCACAGGGCGGGAACCTGCCTGCACTGGCGCCCTCCTAACAGAATGGCCGCTGTGAGACCGCTCACCCCAAGCAGACCTTGCCGGAAACATGATTTGCAGCCACAAGTTAGAACATATCCGGTCCCATCGCATGGCCGGGTTAATGGCTGCCCTCATCCTAAATTGCTCGTCATATTGCGACCAAGCCGGGCTCGGGAAGTCTGTATAGGCCTTGTAGATGATGTCCAAATACTGGAGCATCGAAGAGGCCCTCCACGGCTGGTGTCGCACTATGACTGCTGCGTAGATTAGGAAACCCGGAAACCAGTTGGCCCATGTCCTATCTACTACCCGGCGCTTCAAGCACTCCTTTTCCCTGTCATCCAAATTATCCTTGTCCTTTTTTTCTAACTCCCGGTAAAGTAGACTAAACACATCTACAAACTCCCCTTTCAGTATTTTATCTTTAGTTGCCATTGAAAGATGGTCACCTAAAGGTAGGTCTGCGTCGCCACTCGGAACCGCCCCCGCAACCACTGAATCATATGCTGACCCGCCTACATAAGGGTAACCTGCATTGGGCTGGGGAAAACCCCAATATGGTCCAGCTCCCTGGCACCCAGAATGAGAGCCATAAAATGAATGTGAAGGCCAAAGAGCCTGTGGCATCTGGGAAGAGGTGGCCCCCTGCTCAAAAGCCGGGCCCAGAGGCTGGCCAGGATGCGGCAGAGGCAAAGCGGCTGAACTCTCGCCGCCTGGGCCCCAAGGCCACGTTGATCCCTGCCTACCCAATGCCAACTCCTTACCTCCGGTAAATTGTGAAGGCGAGTAAAGCGCCATCTGCTGCTCCCTTACACCTGGACCCTGTTGGCTAGACTCTGCACCCACCAGGCCTGAAGCCGCCGCCTCCTGCCTGTCCTCCAGAAAGGCCAAACGTGCCAGCACCTGTGCTTGAAAAGACACATTGTCAGATTTGTCAACCAGTAAACCACCTGCTGGCATACCCCGTTCCTTTTCAAGCGCCTCCAGCCGCTTAAGAATGGCCACGTTTATCACATCCTCCTCATCTTCATCACTTGAAGGAACCACAGGATCAGGCTGCGCTGGAGGTCTCTTCCGAGCTGGCTGCTTGCCCTTGCCCTTACCTTTTCCAGATGCCATAACTGAACTTCTGACAATACAAATCAAATAAACCGTCAGTGAAATCACAATCAGTATGTTAAAATAGCAAAAAACCACAATACAGGTCAAAAATTAACTGCTCAGGCGTAACCAACCGACCCCTCTATAAAGCTTCCCCACCCCAGGAACTTATACAAAATGTCCCAGGCCTAGAAACCTAATGTAACAAGCCAGCCAAAATGGCCGCCACAGACCTTACCCAAAATGGCTCCCGACCATGAGGCTTGAAGCCCTCACCAAAAGGGCCGCCTAACACCAGGGAAGTCAACTAAATAGGCCAAACGACCTTATCAAAATGGTCGCCTTACAAGCCCTGCAGCCGAATCCCACAGAACAGCTCACCTCCCTCACTGGGTGCCAAATCGCAGTCCAACCGAGGGGGGCGTCAAAATGCGTCTCCCAGCGCCGCGGCCTGGCCGGGGGGGCAGCAACGTCAGCCGACCCTACACTCCCGGCGCCCCGCAAGCAGCCGCCAGCGGGGGGGAGCAAAATACCGCCGCCGCCGCCTTCCTCCCAATACTGCAGCCGCCCTCCTCTGACCAGCCAGCCCCAATGCCTCGCACCACGCCAGGCCGCGGAGTTAAACGCCGCAGCGACTCCGACACAGACGGGGTTGGAGAGGGAGAGGGGGGAGGGGGCAGTAAAATGCCCGCCGCTGCCGCCTTATAGGCTACCTTCCCAGTCCCCGAGAGCCCAGGGGCAGCCGCGGCTGCCAAAACGAGGGGCGAGCCAGCAGTAACTATCCCCTGCTCTACACCACCCCCGTGGGAGAAGCCCCACCAAGGAGCCCAAGGACCAGATCCCAAGAGCAGCGCACTCCCCCGACCCACAAGCGGAGGAGAACTCAAAGTAGCTGCTGCTGCCACCGCCGCCAGAAACAGGAGCCTCTTCGCACCCCCGCACAAGCCTCCCGACAAACCAGCAGGCCCGCCAGCAAGAGGAGCCTCAGCAGCGTGCTCGCACTTAATCGAGCACGCCAACGAACTGCCTGACAGGAGCGGGGCAACGGCTCGGACGGAGCTAGCCTTGCCCCCCGCCAGGTCCAATGAGCGCCAACGCGCTCTGTTGCTGCCTCGCATCATGCGAGGCGGCAAAACAGCTCTCCCGTGCAACGGCGATGCCGGGCGACGGGGAGCCCATTACTAAACTTTTGGAAACCTGAATCTGTGACTAAAACAAAAGCTGATTTAATGGCCTTACTACTTTTAGCAGCTAAGACCCTTTTGGCGCAAAATTGGAAATCGATGAAAATTCCAACGCTGAGACAATGTTTTTTAAAGATTTGGGATGTAATTGTTCAAGATAAAATAGCAAGTCAATTGTTGACAGCAGAAAATGTAAGTCTTAAATCTAGTTTTATGGAAAAATGGTGTTATTTCTTTCAATATATTGAACATGACACGAACGCTATGAACAAACTTCCTGAAAAATATAAAAAGTTTGTTTTCTATTAGTTATAAAAAGAATGTAAATTATTATTACGTTGAATAGTTGCTGAGTAAGGTATATTGTTTATGGTTTATTGTTAAAATGTTAATGTGTTTTATATTTTTGTATTTTATATTTTTGTTTTTGTTATGCTATGTTGTTAAAAAATTAATAAAATATAAAGTTATTAAAAAAAACCAGGTAAAACAAATTAATAAGAAGGATAGAACAGAAGAGGAGTAATCCTCTCTCACCATCATGATTCGAGCTATTCACATTATTCCAAAACAGGGCCTACATGCCAGCTACTATCAGAAGCCAAAGCAAAATATACTGCGATTTGCCATTTACAGTGCAATTCCATGGTCCTGCTATGCTATCTAAAGAGCTACAGAACTTTGAAAAGTGCAGTCCTTGTGCAGAGTTACTCCAGTTTAAGTCTACTGAGATAATGCCTAGGACTTTGCCTAGGAGTGAACTATAAGTCCTCTGTGTGAGTCATGCATACTAGAAGAGCAGGTAAATGCCACTACTCTCTTCATAAATCAATCAATCAGTCAATCTCAGGGAGCAATCCTAAACAGATTTGCTCAGAAGTGAACCCTATGTTATTAAATGTGACTTACTCTCTGAAAACTGTCCTTAGGATTGCACCCTCACTCACTCACTGCTGTCTGCTGAGGACCTGGATCTAGGTTGCTCTCCATTTTCAGTGCAATGCAGATTACAAGCATGGTCTACAATAAGACCAGCAACTGAAGTGATCAGTAGTCAAACAGCTGCTATGCTTTGGAATTACCAGCTTTCTACTTCTGGTGGGACTCATGGAACTTTGTGGGCTGTGTAACAGACAGGTATGAGACAGGTGAAGTCATATCTAGCATGGAGATGCAGTGATAACGAAAGCTCTATTACCTTGCTCATCGTCATGCAACTTTGAAAAACACAAGAGTTCATCCAGAACTAGAAGTCTGGTAACTTATTCATCAGACTTACTTTCAGAAAAACATTCCTGAGAGATTTTTTTATATAATTATAAATGTGTATAAATGGCTTCTCTGTTGCTTCTTCCTCTCCTAGAGCATTCCCTCAATGTGACCCAAACCCTTTTCTGGAGAAGGCCATAACTTTGAGGAGGTGTGTGTGTTCCTCCCAGATGATCTATTTCCACAGACTGGGAAAGATGATTGGACTGTCTATTCTTCCATCCCTGTTTGTTTGTGTGGCAATCTGCAGTTTGTAGGGCTCTTCACGGTTTTGCTACAGTTGTTTATAGGGTGTTGTATTGTCTTTTGATGCTTTTGTACACACTAAGTAACATACTTTCAATCCAATTTCAGTGCACTTTGCAACTGCATTTTATTTTGTGAAATGGCAAAATCCACTTGCAAACGGATGCTGAAGTGGTTTGAAACTGCATTATTTAGCTTGTGTGAAAGCACCTTGTGTGTCTGTTCAGTTTTGTTTTCTGTTTGGGGCATGATGATTCCAAAGAGTGATACTGCATGTGGGGGGGGGGGGTGTCCAAGCCCACCCTTTGTCCCAGCTCCATCCCCTGTACTTTGGTCTGACTTAAGTATTTTAAATTGGAATAGGAGGAGGATTATGGGCACTGATCTTCTCCTCCCTCCACTGCCTGCACAGCCTGAAGTGAGTCAGTAGCTGAAAGTTCCCTCCTTGACCATTTCCCAGGCCCCTTTGAGAATAGTGCAAAAAGCAGGAGGCTCTTGATCCCTTAGGAGTGTGTCTTCTCTCACCAGAGGTTCGTTCTGGCTGTCACTGCAGCCCCACCTAGTTCTTGAGTCTCACCTGGTTCCCCAGGAAAAGCCACTCCCTTCTGCCCAGAACAACAGCCAGCTGGGGATGAAGAAGCTTCTGTCCCCAGATTCCTGCTTCATGGTGAGTGAATTGGCTCCTTACATACACAGCTAACATATGGATGTTGACGTCACCATGACTTGCAGTGTTGGCAACTTTGCCAGGGACTCTAGTGGTGTTTTTATGCTCTCTGTTCCTTCAAATGACTTTCTTTTCCTTCAATCTCTCTACTATGACTGTTTAAAATACTAAGGTTAAGCAGAAGTTAGTAGTCCCCTGGCATAGTAGTATCTACACTTAATGAACCTATCAAATGCTTGTTTTCACTGCCAAACTGGAATCTGAAATTACATAGCAGGATTTGGGACGTAACCTCCCCAGCCTAATGTAGATAGAGCTAAAGTTTTAAAATAAAAAAATTCAAGGAAGATTTTAAATGGTACAGCATGAAAACATGTTATCTTTGTAGTCACAAATACAACATTCCAGGTGCCAGACTTGTTTTCATAAGCCATTTACTGCTGAGTCATTTTTCTTCTTTTGATTCTTGTTTCCATCATTTTCTTACCAGAGGGCGGTTCAGTGTCTCAGGGTGTTATAGCTCACCCTCACTGGCAGTTTCTGCCATCTGATGACACCTTTAGGAAACACAATCAAAGCCAAGAAAATCTGGGTCAAAATCTCTCTCCCTCTCACATGTTTGACTTCTGCTTTCTGATTGCTCCCCTTATCTGTTACAAATGTCTCAAACTCTCTCAGTGAAAAATATACACTTGGGGAGTCCTTTTTGGAGAGTGACAGGGTGAGGTATTATTATTATTTCCCTGAGCTTGTCAGTTAAGGCTGTTTTCACTGTTACTTTTCACTGTTACCTTAGTTATACTCTAATAGAAGATGCATAGAAATGGCTAAAATTGCCAGATTGTGCTGTAGGAATACTAATATATGTGAACAAGTGGGGGACCCATGAGGACTCAGGGAAGGAGAATCTCATCCTCCCCAAACTCTGGTTATAAATTATTATTCCTGGTTAGAAATTATATCGGAAGGATGGGAGGGGGAAGGGTTGGAGGTGGGGTGGCTCTGTATATCAGAGAGGGTATACAGTCCAGTAAGAGAATTGAATTAGCTTCTGGAAATGCTGTGGGTTGAAATAGTGGGCCCAAAAGGAAGCTTAACACTGGGAGTTTGTTATTGCCCACCAGATCAAAAGACTTCTGATTAGATCCAATAAGCCAGGCCTTGTATTTCAAATCAAAATCTTTATTCTTTTTTTATACAGTTTTTATTTTCTTTAACATATTATTATTCCATCTTCAGATCACATCACCTCAAATCCAAACAAATATTTTCAGATAGATAAACAACTGATAAGTTAACAACTTAAAAATATCTTTGTAAGATGAAGAAATTATCTCATATATTTAATTTATCACGAATTATTCTTTATAGTTGATGTAAATAAACTTTGAGTCATTCATTTGTTTTTACACCATTCATAAAATTTCAACCATCTATCTTTCAAGTTTTCCTTTCTTTTATTATAAATTGTCTGGCTTAATTTTTCCATTTCAGCAAGATCCATTAGCTTATATATTATTTCATCTATTGCAGGGCTAGTCTCTGTCTTCCAATTTTTGGCCCAAGTAATTCTTGCAGTAGTGATAATATAAACAATAAAAGTTGCATCTGCTCTATTTATATGCTCTGGGAGCATATTTAACAAGAAGATTTCTGGTAGAAGAAGTAATTCTATATTTAATACCGCTTTTATCATTTTTTGGATTTTCTTCCAATAACTTTGCGCCTTCCCACATTTCCACCACATATGGAAATAAGTTCCCACATTTCCCCCACATTTCCAACAAGAATTAGAAACATTCTCATAACACTTAGCTAACCTGTCTGGGGTCCAATGCCATCTGTAAAACATTTTATACAAATTTTCCTTATAAGATACAGCTATTGTATATTTCAGTGTTTTCCACATCCTTGACCATTCATCTAGATCTATGGTGTAATCAAAATCCTTCATCCAGGAAACCATCGTGTTCTTTACTGTTTCTTCTTGCTGTGAGGCTTCTGAATAGACAGCAAGAGATCAGACCTTTGTTGAATCAAAGTTCTTTATTGTCTAATACTGCAAACAGGTTCTCAATGTTTGTTAGAGATGCTTAATGAAAGACAGTCATGGTTAATATACTCTCCGGCCACAGTTGAACCCTAGCATTAGACCAATCAGAGTCAGTGGGTGAATGCGGGAAAAGAAAGATGACCGTTGAGGTTCCCACAGCAAGGTGAGAAAGTTATAAAAATTCCCTTCTTGATCTGAGTGACCCACATGTGTAAAGCTAGGCACAACAATTCTAGGCGGGCAGCCATAAAGGAGCTTTCAAGGTCTTCACAACAAGATAACACACTCTGGCCCGGAAAGAGGGAGGAGGGATGCATGGGAGTGAAGACCATTTGTTTTCGGTGACGTGCAGGAATTTGGGTCGCCATTCTCCCGCCTAGAAGTTGTAACATTAACCAGAGCAACCAATATACGTCAAAGTGACATTTGCAGCTGCATAGGGCAAGGGGGTTGAAACAGATAAGGGGTACAAGCAAGGAATCCACAAGAACAAAGAAAACGAAAGCACATTACAGAGACGCTATTGTCAGTTCCTGACACCTGCATCTCATCTATTATTAATATTTTATAAACTCTATTTATATTTTTCACCGATGTATCTAACCATGCCTTATCTATTTCAGTTTTTGTATCTAACAACCCAATTGTCTTATCTTGATCATATCTTGATTGTAACTGGGCCCTCTCCCACCAAGACAACTCTATCTTGTATTTTGCTTTCAAGATCCCTTTATTTTTTAATTTATTATATTTAACAGGATTTCGTAACTAGCTCTATTATGTTCCCCAATTAAAGTTGGTTTTACAAATGCTTCCAATGGCGAGATCCATTTCTGAGTTTTACGATAATATATTTCTTTTATGTTTAACCATATCTTTATCAGTGCACCTCTTAAGATGTGTTGATGAAAATTGGAGTGAACTTTATCTTTTTGATACCATATATATGCATGCCATCCCATATACAGATCATGGCCCTCTAAGGCTAGAAATCTTATATTTTCTAAATTAATCCAATCTTTGATCCAAACCATGGATGTCGCATAATAATAAAGTTTCCAATTTGGTGCATCAAAACCTCCTCTTTCTTTGTTATCTTGAAACAGTTTCCATTTTATTCTTGGTTTATTGGGGTACCAGACAAAGGACCTAATTAAGGTGTCTAACTCTTTAAAAAAATCATATTTCCTAAGAACTGGAATATTTTGAGCCAAAAACAGAAATCTAGATAGAATGTTCATTTTAACTACCGCTTTCTTTACCCATTAAAGAAAGTTGTAAATCTTTCCATTTTTCAGTGTCTCTTTTAATTTCCTCCAGGAGTTTATAATAATTATTTTCTACGAGAGTACTATTTTTATTTGTGACCCATATTCCTAAATATTGCACTTTTTAAACTACCTCTATTTTAGTCGTTTCTTGAATTATATTATTTACTTCTGCTAGACAATTCTTAGTCAAGATTTTTGTTTTTTTTAAATTAATTCATAGCCCTGCCACTTGACCATATTTTTTAATTGTTATCAATAGTTGGGGAAGAGATTTAATTGGATTTTCGACCATATAGAAAAGGTCATCTGCAAATGCACGCAATTTAAATTCATGACCCTTCACTTTTAAGCCTAATATCTGACCATCTTCTCTTACATGATCATTTAAAGTCTCTAGCGCAAATATAAATAGTAATGGGGATAACGGGCACCCCTGTCTGGTTCCTTTTTGAATCTCTATATTGTTTGTTAAGTCCCCGTTTACGATGACCTTTGCCTGTTGGTTAGTATACATGGCTTTTACCATCGTTAGGAAAGATATACCACTATCTGATTGTTCCAACTTATGTAAAAGGAATTTCCATGAGATGTTATCAAAAGCTTTTTCTGTGTCCAGAAAGACCATGGCTACTTGTTTTTCTGGATGGGTCTCATAATATTCTAGAGCGTCAATAAGGGTACTTATATTATCTCACATGTATCTTTTAGGGAGAAAGCCTGCCTGGTCTTGATGAATAAATTCTGACAGGACCTTTTTTAGCCTTTCAGCCAGTATACTCGCATAGATTTTATAGTCAACGTTCAACAATGATATGGGCCTGTAACAACTAATCAATTCTTTATCACTTTCTGCCTTAGGGATTAAAGTTATAACTGCCTGCTTCCATGTTTCTGGAATCCTCCCTATGTTACTTATTCCATCTACTAACATCTTAAATGGGAGACTTATTTGTTCTTCAAATGTTTTATAAACTTCTGCTGGCAACCCATCAGTGCCAGGAGTCTTTTTATTCTTCTGTCTTTTTATTGCCTCTGCTATCTCACACATAGATATTGTATTACTCAGCAACTGTTTCTGAGCTTCCGTAAATTTTTTCTTATTCTTTTCCTGTAAATATTGATTTATTTGGATCTCATCTTCCAAATCTTGTTTATATAGTTCCCGATAGTAATTCTCCACAATCTCTTTTAGGTCCTGAATTAAATATTTTTCCTCTCCGTTCCTATTTTTTAAGGCTATAATTGTTCTTTTTTCCCTTTCTTTTTTTAATCTATAGGATAACCATCTTGTGGGTTTGTTTGCATTTTCAATCCAATATTGTTTAGCATATTCTATTTTTCTGGCTATTTCTTGTGTTAAAATTAAGTTCATTCTATGTTGCAACATTTTTAACCTCATTCTACTTGTTTCATAATTGCTCTCTGCCTTCATTTTCTCTTGTTCCAGTTTTATAAATTTACATAGTTGTTCATATTTTTGATTTTTTTGCTTTGTTTTCCAGGCTTGTTGACTAATAAAAATCCCTCTCAAAAAGGCTTTAAAGGTCTCCCATACTACCTCCATGGAGATCTCTGGTTGAATATTTCTTTTGAAAAATTCTTGAATTTCAACCTTAACTTTTTCTACAAACTCTTGATCTTTCAGGATATTTAATGGCAAGATCCATCTAGTTTTTCTTTTTGTTTCCGATAACGTAATCAATATGGGACTGTGATCCGCAAACGAGTTTGCCAATATATCGACTCTCAGCAGTTCAGTTATCATTGGTATTGATAACCAAGCCATATCTATCCTTGACCAAGATTGATGTCTAGATGAGAAATATGTAAATTCCTTTTTATCTGGATTTCTGGTTCTCCAGGCATCTGTTAAGCTGAATTCTTCTGCTATTTCTAAAAAAATTTTTGGTAAGGCCATACCCTGTCTTTTAGTTGACTTCCTACTTTTCCTATCAAATTTTGGGTCAAACACTGCATTATAGTCTCCTTTTTCTCTTTTGTGGACTATATAATCCATTCACATTAATTGATAATATCTTAAATTTACCTTTATTGTTGGGATCCATTTTTTCTTCTTCCTCTTTACTCCTACTCCTGTATTTAAAGCGAGTCAGCATATGTGAAGCCTTTATCTCTGGTCTTCTGGGTTTTTTGGGTTCAGGCGGGTTTTTTGGTTCACTATCTTCTCCTTCTTCACGGTAGTCCTTATGTTCTTCTCTTTCTTCTCTTTCTTCCTCTTCTCTTTGCCAACCTAGTTCTTCACCGTTTAGTTCTAGAAAGTTATCTAGTTTAAAAATCGAGTCTATTTTTTGTCTTCTCCCTTGAAATTTGAAAAGAATTCCTTCTGGTACCAGCCACCTATACATGATGCCTTTTGATCTTAACAGATCGGTTAATATTTGGTATTTGAATCTTCTCTCTCGTACTTGCCACGGTATTTCTTTTAAGAATTTTATTTCCTGTCCTTGTATGGTTGCTTTTTTTTCGTACGCTGCTCTAAGAATTTTTTCTTTTAGATCTCTTTTGTAGAATTTAATATGGACTTCCCGTGGTACATTATTTTTTCTTGTGTACGCAGAGTTTCTTCTGAAGATTGCTTCAATTTCTGGTGCAATTTCTTCCTTAAGTCCCACTTTAAGTTGTTTCACTATACATTCCACCATTTCTTCTTTTAGGTTATTACCAATCTTTTCTGGTACATTTTGACAATGTAGAGTTAATGAGGCTTTGTCCATTTCAAGATTAATGAGTGCTTCTTCTAGTCTCTCATTTTTTGTCTTCAGTTCTTGTATGTCCAATTCCATTTCCGTCACTCTTCTGTTTGTTCTTATTTGAGCAGAGGCGATCTTCTGAATTTCTTGTCTGTTTTCTGTTATTTGTTTTCTAAATTCTTCAGTCTCTATTTTGATTTGTCTTGCCATTTCTTCTATCTGTGCTTTCATAGCTAATACCGGTTCTATTTCTTTTTTAATCAAAGTGGGTAATGTATTCTCTACTGTGGTCTCTACTGTGATAGAGAAAGTCTTTATTCTTAATGGTCTTTCAGGAAACACTTGTGTTGTTAGTGATACCAGATACAGAAGAGGAGGAATTGATATAGTAAATTCAAATTAGAGGAAAAGCACAGGTACCAATGGAAAAAGAATAAACAAGCACCAAAATTTACTACCGTTACTTTCTCAGGAAAAAAGGCGCATAAGCAGAGCTACGTTCCCATCCCCGGCCCTGTGATTTCCCTGATTTCCCTACATGCAATCCCCCACAAAAGACACCTGGAAAAGCGGAGGCCCAGTTGCCCAAGGTTACAAGTGCAGCAACAGCGATAACATGAGTCTAGCAAAACATCTGAGCTCAGTCCAGTGAAGGAGGGGTGAGGAGGGAAGGGGGGGAAGGAACCACCAGAGCGGAAGCTGATGCCGATCTCCCACCAGGACCTGCAACCAGGATAAACATAGAAAAGCAAAACATGACAGGGAAACTGACATCCTGCCCCTCCCAAAATCAACCCCCACCAGGATTAGAAGGGTAACGTTTAGGAAAAGCACGAATCAATCGAGGAGCATGAACATGATCAGCCGCCACCCACTCATTACATTCAGGACCAAAATCCACCCAGTTCACTAGGTAAAACAAACGACCGCGTTTGAGTTTAGAGTCCAAAATTCTGGAAATCTCAAAATGTGGTTCCCTCTCCTTCATCAGAGGAGGAGGTGCTGGAATCTCCGGATGCCAGGAATTCGGCCCAGGGTTTTTCTTCAACAAGCTGTAATGGAATACAGGATGAACAGAGTTCAGTGACTTAGGCAATTCCAGTTCAAAAGATACAGGGGAAATTTTGCACAAAACTTTAAAAGGGCCAACGTATTTCCATCCCAATTTCCAGCTTGGCTGTAAGCTGCGAATGTTTTTAGTGGACACATAAAGAGAGTCTCCAGGCTCCAACTCCCAACCAGAAGCCTTATTCCGGTCCGCGTATTTTTTGTGATCTGCTTTGGCCCGATCCAGTGTTTTGGCAATGAGTGGCCAAGAGTCCTGCAGTTTAGCCCCCCAAGATTAAAAAGGGGAGGGTGAGCTGTTGGTGGGGGGTCAGATATTTGGCAACAGATTACCTTCATATCCCCCCCCCCACCGCTAGAAAAGGAGACACACCAGTAGACGAGTGCACTGAATTATTGTAGCTGTGTTCAGCAAAAGGTAACAAATCCACACAATTATCCTGGTGGTAGTTTGAATAACACTTCAAGAATTGTTCCAAGATCTGATTAACTCATTCAGATTGGCCATCCGTCTCTGGGTGATAAGCAGAACTAAGGGCTGGCTCAATGCCTATGGTCTGTAAAAGCTCCCGCCAAAAGGCGGCAATGAACTGAGTCCCCCTATCAGAAATTACACGCCTAGGGAAAGTATGTAGTTTCACCACATGATTAAAAAATACTTTGGCCAAACCCTTAGCAGTGGGCAATTTCTTGAAGGGGGCAAAGTGTGCCTGCTTGGAAAATAAATCCACTACCACCCAGATTACAGTCCTCCCTTTGCTGGGCGGTAGATCAGTAATAAAGTCCATGGAAATATCTTCTCAGGGCCAGGAGGGGGTGGGCAGGGGTTGTAAGAGACCTGGAGGCTTTCCTGCTCGTTTTTTGCACATTAGACAGGTTTGGCATGAAGTTACATAGTCTGAGACATGCTTACGCATCCGCGGCCACCAAAACTGTCTCTGAAGTAAGTTCAATGTTTTCAAATACCCAAAGTGTCCAGAAAGCTTAGATTCATGGCAGGCATTTAAAACAGACAGTCTAAGAGAATTAGGCACCACCAATTTTGATCCCTTATACCAGCAACCATCAGGCTTTTGTTTCAAACCCTCCTCCCCACTCCATTCCTCCCAATCCTGTTGAGAGTATTCCATTGCGCATTTTGTAATCCACTCAGAAGAGGGAGCCGTGGCGGACAGCTGCTTTTGGCTTCTGGTGACAACAGCCCCACTAAGTTGCTCAGGCAAGAACATGGAATCGAACACTTCTTCCCTCCTAGAATCATGTTGGGGAAGCTTGGACAACGCGTCTGCTAACGGGTTAGATGTTCCAGGAAAATGCCGCAGTTTAAAATTGAACTTGGAAAAGAAATCAGCCCACCGGAGCTGTTTTGCATTCAAAGTTCTACGGGTCTGCAACGCCTCCAGGATTTTATGATCTGTCCAAATCTCAAACGGAGTCTGTGCCCCCTCTAACCAATGACTCCAGGTAGACAAGGCAAGACGGATGGCTGCAGCCTCTTTGTCCCACACTGACCAGTATCTCTCAGTCTCATTAAATTTTTTGGAGACATACGCCAAAGGGTGCAGTTTCCCATCCTTCCCTTTTTGCAGAATTGCCCCCCCCCCCATGGCCACATCAGAAGCATCAACATGTACAATGAATTCCTGAGTCTCATCCGGGTGTGCCAGGATAGGTTCTGAAGTAAAAAGTTTTTTTAGCTTGTAAAAGGTGGCTTGATACTCAGGTGACCAGTTTAGGCACTCACCCAGCTTGCCGGCTTCAGACCCTTTTCCTTTTGTTTTTAAAAGATCAGTTAAGGGTAGGGTGACTGTTGCAAAGTCCTTTTAAAAAGTTCTGTAAAAGTTGCAAAATCCTAATAGGCTTTGTAGCTGTTTGCGTGTGCGGGGGGCTTCCCATGTAACTACTGCCTCCACCTTGGCTGGGTCCATCTCCAAACCCTTTGGGGAAATGTGGTAACCCAAGAAGTCAATTTCAGTGCAGTGGAACTCGCATTTTGACAGTTTGGCAAAGAGTTTATGGTTCATGAGGGTGGACAACACTTCTCTCATCAATTTAACATGAGAAGGTTTGTCTTGTGAATAAACAATGATATCTTCAAAATAACAGAGCACCCCCTTAAATAAATGCTTATGCAACACCTCATTAATTAGGCTCATAAAAACTCCTGGACCTCCAGTCAAACCAAAGGGCATAACCCGATATTCGAATTGCCCCGGGGGTTTTTAAAGGCAGTCTTATATTCATCCCCCTCTTTGATGCGTACTCGAAAATAGGCTTCTCATAAATCCAATTTAGAAAAGATCTTCCCCTTAGCCGCCTCTGCTAATAAGTCTTTGATCAGGGGTAAGGGGTAAGCATTGGAGGCAGAAATGGCATTCAATCCCCTATAGTCCATGCAAAGTCGTAAGCCACCGTCCTTCTTTTTCCGGAACAGAACAGGGGCGGCAAAAGGAGATTTCGCTGGCCGAATGAAACCCCGCTTTAGGTTTTTATCCAAAAACTTCTGCAGTTCATCTCTCTCCGTGGGACTCATAGAATATAATTTTCCCTTTGGCAACTTCTCCCCAGGTAACAGTTCTATAGCACAATCAGTAAGTCCATGGGGGGGAAGTTCATCAGCCACTGTTTCACTGAACACCTCAGCCAGGTCTCGGTACTCCGGAGGGATTTTGTTTAAGTCCTCTGAGACCAAGCAAGCGAAGGGGGTGGAGGGAGGTCCCGAACCCCAGCCAGGATTCCATTTGTGCTGTGAACATTTGGGATCGACCCATGTAATCTTCCCTTCACTCCACTTGACATAGGGGTCATGAGCTCCCAACCACGGACTCCCCAATACCATAGGGAATTGGGTGTGGGGGGTGATAACAAAGGCTCTCTGCTCCCAGTGATCCCCAGTCCCCAAAATCAAAGGCTCAGTCTCTGCTACACAAGCCTCTTTCATTTCAGACCCATCCATCTGAGTGAAGCGCAGAGGCTCAGACAGTGTGTTAACTTTGGGTCCCAACCCCTCTACCACTAAAGGACTAATCAAGTCTCTAGCACACCCTGAGTCAATAAGGGCTCGCACCCTAACATGGGTGCCACTTCCAGGGGCAATAACAGTCACAACCATATAGAGCAAAGGCCCGGGACTGCTCACTGTTGGTGGCGCAGCCGGAGGGGGGACCTGCAGCTCTGCGCCTCCTACTGCAGGTCTGGGAAGTTTCCCGACAGCTGAGCGGTCACAGCTTCCAATGTGGAATTCTCACTCTCTGCTGGTGCCCCTTCCAGCTGTAATTCCTGGGGTTTTAAAGCTCCTTTCGTGGGTCGTGGTGTTCCTCCAGGAGATGGCTGGGAAGTCTTCGCTGCTTTCAGGGCTCCCAGGGGACAGGAAGATGCAAAGTGGCCACTCTCCCTGCATCGCATGCATAGCCCTTGCTTAAAATGGGCATCGCGGAGCTCTTGAACAGCGGTTTTAAATTTGGGCTTTGGTGTGCTCTTAACAAGGGAGTGAGAGGCCGGTGAACTCAGTTTAATCAGTGTGAACCTCTCCTCCACATCGGCCGCTGCTCTCATCCAAGCCGCCAACGAACCTGGCCGATCATTTCTCAGCACAGTCTTGTATATCTCACAGTTCAACCCCTCCCGGTACTTCTCGATGAAGAGATCTTGACCCCAGCCCTGCACCTTTGCAGCAATTCTACGGAATTGGGCAGTATACTCCTTTACAGAGGATTGGCCCTGAACCAGCTTCCGCAGCTGATTCCTGGCTTTCTCCTCCCCCAAGGGATCCTTTTAGTGCTGCTGGAGGGCCCACGTAAAGTCATTTACTGATCTCAATTCAGGACCTGGGGGGTTGTGCAGACTCACATACCAGTCACTTGCAGTGTCCCGCAGCTTAGAGCCAATATAGCCAACCCTCTCACGTTCAGTAGGGTAAAGGTGGCCCCAAGTTCCCTAGAACCATTCAATCTTGATGATGAAAAAGCGGAGTTTGTCAGGATCCCCATCAAACGTAGCTGTCAAGGGATCGTTGGGTGGCTGCCGGTATAGCCGGTCCACGGGACGTGGGACCAGCTGCACTGGTGCTGCTGGCAGCTGCTGGGGATCCACGGGTGGTTGTTGCACAGGTTCCGCTCTGCCATCCTGCTGCTTACCCGGCACTCCACCTCCCCCTCCAGCTCCTGCCGGAGGGACCGCTCCCACAGCTGCTCCCAGCATGGCTTGTTGCATCTCGAGTAGTGCCTCTCATAGCTCCACTGCCAACCGGTTGTGCATCTCATCAAATCTCTGGTCCATCTTGTTCCAGAGGTCATCCATACCTCTCTCCAATGGCCGAGGGGTCTCACGTTCATCTGGGACCAAACTAGACCTCCAGGAGTCCTTCTCCTTGTCCGAGAACCGCGCGCACGATCCTCTCTGGTCATGGACCCAGGACTCCAAAGTACCCCCACCAAAGGTCAACCAGCAATACCTTGGTCGGGGTTCTGCACTACCTATGGCTCCCCCCCCAACTGAGGGGAGCAAAGGGATCATAGCTCGTGGTCACTGGCTCCACAGGTGCGGTGGAAACCGGTGTTTCAGTGGTCGAGGTGGGAACGAGGGACCCATCATCTGACATGGTCAGGTCTGGGTTTCACTCTTTCCCGGTTGGAAGGATCACTAACAATCTGTGAGACTTCTGATTAGATCCAATAAGCCAGGCCTTATATTTCAAATCAAAGTCTTTATTCTTAATGGTCTTTCAGGAAACACTTGTGTTGTTAGTGATACCAGATACAGAAGAAGAGGAATTGATATAGTAAATTCAAACTAGAGGAAAAGCACAGGTACCAATGGAAAAAGAATAAACAAGCACCAAAATTTACCACCGTTACTTTCTCAGGAAAAAAGGTGCGTAAGCAGAGCTACGTTCCCATCCCTGGCCCTTTGATTTCCCTACATGCAATCCTCCGCAAAAGACACCTGGAAAAGCGGAGGCCCAGTTTCCCAAGGTTACAAGTGCAGCAATAGAGATAACATGAGTCTAGCAAAACATCTGAGCTCAGTCCAGTGAAGGAAGGGTGAGGAGGGGAGGGGGGGGGAAGGAACCACCAGAGCGGAAGCTGATGCTGATCTCCCGCCGGGACCTGCAACTGGGATAAACATAGAAAAGCAAAACATGACAGGGAACCTGACAAAGATAGAGGAGGATTATAAAATGATGAATGAATTAAAGATAGCAGCTAGATGAAATAACTGTGTTATAATAGGTGATTTTAATTACCCACACATTGATTGGGTCAATATGTGTTCAAGTCAGGAAAAAGAGATTTAGTTTCTAGGAACTCTCAATGACTGTTCTACGGAGCAGATGGTCAAGAACCTACCAGGGGAAAGGCAATCTTGGATTTGGTCCTAAGTAACACCCAAGACCTGGTGAGAGATGTAAAAGTGATTGCACCACTTGGGAACAGTGACTATAACGTTATTGAGTTCAATGTTTGTATTAATAGGGAGTTGCCCAGAAAGACCAACACAATCACTTTTAACTTTAAAAGGGGTAACTTCTCGGAAATGAGGGGACATGTGAAGAGGAAACTGAAAAAAAAAGTAGAAAGGGTCAAAACCATTGGGGAAGCTTGGAGACTATTTAAAATTACAATCCTAGAAGCTCAGATAATAGATATAGAAAAAAGCCTGCATGGTTAACTGAAAAGTACTGGAGTCTGGAGGCCGGTGGAGTGAGTTTCAGCATGATCAAGTTTATTATAGGTCAGGAACAAGCACGCCTGAGGTGGCCCGGGGGTCAGCTTATATGCACAGAAAAGCCTTGCCCCCGTCCACACCCACACTGCGGGATAGGTTAATCTTCCCACCAGAGATTACATTGGTTCATTTGAATATGCTAAGCCCCTGATAGGTGGATCTTTAGGAGCCTGGGTGCTATTGTTCTTTTACCTCAAGCTTGTACCTTTTTCAGGCCATGCGGTCAGACCATATGGCTGCTGCCATTACACGTTTGGTTACATCAAAGAATCATATAAGTGTACACATAGAGAATTGCAGCCTGGTTGTCTGTGGAATTGCGTCCAGGACATAACACCGCTCCCCCCATAGTTCAGGCACACCCCATAGCACACAAAGTCTTTGAGATAGGTCGGCCATCTCTGCTCTCTATCCAACCGATGGAGTGTTGGAGTGGGTGGACCCGGGACTGTGGTCTCTACCTTGGGAACTGGAGCAGCTGGAGTTGGGATCTCAGGAGCGACTTCTGGCTGGCTTGTTTCTGGGGCCGAGTTCTGCAGGTACTCCTGGGGTATGGTGGTCGGGTCTGGATCAGCCTCCCATTGGTCCTCCTCATCCATGCTGGAGTCAAGGATGTCAGGTCCTGGTTGGTCTGTGGTTCCTGGATGGCTGGAGCTTGACTGGCGTCGCAACTGGTCTATGTGACGATGCCATACTAGGCCTCATAAGAGGGGTCTGTTGACTCTGGTGACTCTACCTGGTACCCAAAGGGGGCCACGTGCATAGTTCCTAACATATACGGGGTCTTCCGGGAAGAATCCTCTTGGAGCTCGGGGTGTGTTGGGTTCCTTGGAAAGGTGTGGGACCCTGTCTGGGTGCAGACGGTCTAACTGAGATGTAAGCTAGTGTCCCATGAGCACTCCACCAGGCTGCAGCTGGTGGCTGTGTGGGGCATTGCGCAATGACCAAAGAGGAAGGCTGTCAACTTGTACTCCCAGTCCCCTTGGTCCATTCTCCACAGTGCCTCCTTGGTTGTGTGAACCATCCTCTCGGCTTGCTCATTAGTAGCTGGATGGAAAGGAGCAGACCTTATGTGTCGTATGTGCCGGGAGTTTGTCAGTACCTGCCATGGGATGCCCGTTGTGACCTATGTTTGATCTACCTGTTATGCCTTACACACGTGCCTAATGAGTTACTCTTCCTTTCTGTAAGCCGTATGTGCCTACTGAGTTACTCTTCCTTTCTGTAAGTCATATGCATTATTATACAAATGCCTAATGAGTTCCTATACACATGCATAATGAGCTACTCTTGTGTCATGTAAGTGTTTATCCGTTCTTAATCTCTTTTTATTCCCAGGTCCCTGGCCGGGAGTTTGCAATGGCTAATCAACCCGCCCCGCAGGAATGCGGAGTCTCTCTCACTGAGCGCTTAGCCCCCGCTTGGCCCCGCCTGCTTGCTTTTTGCTTGCATTTACTTGCTTCGTTCTGCTTAGACTGTTATGAGCGTGCGCACTGTCAAATTATCTCCTCTTGTGTCCTTGAACAGGGAGAGGACGAAATACTCTGTGAACTGCATACTTGTTATGTTAACAGGTTTTGAGAAACTGAATTCTAGACTCAGCAACAACTTTTTGCCATGAGAATGAGTACTCCCTTTTCCCTTCCCCTGGGAACTAACTTTCCCGCCTCTTCCATGGGAATTAGTGTTACTGTTACAAGCGTGCCAAAATTGTAGCCCACTGATTGGTAGCATACCTGTAGCCATGTAGCAGGTTTAGTATATCTATGCATGTAACCTATAGCACTTAATTACTAACAGAACAAGTGTATGACTCCAGTGATCTTTCTACAAGTAAAGGACTTTTTACCCAAAGACCTGTTGTGGACTATATTCATTGGGACATTCTCACAGAGTAGCTCTGTGAATCGCAGGAACTCTTAGGAGGTAAACACTGTGCCATTGTTGGAGACCAATGTGTCTGGCAGTTCGTGCATACTGAATATGCGCCACATTGCCCAGATGGCAGCCTCAGATGATGTAGACTTTACTGGAACAACCTCCAGCCACTTGCTGAAGCTGTCAATGAGAATGAAAAACAACTGCCCCTGGATAGGCCTTGCAAAGTCTATGTGGAGCAAGGACCATGGGCTTTGAGCCGACTGCCGAGGGCGGACTGGTGCATGGGGAGGGTCAGGACATGACTCCTGGCATTTTGCACAGGCCTAGATCCTGGCCTCAATGTTTTTATCCAGCCCGGGCCACCATACGTAGCTGCGGGCCAGGGCTTTCATCTGGACGACCCCAGGGTGGTGCTCATGAAGAGCACTGAGCACCCTGGCACAGAGGGGCTCTGGAATCACCACCCTGGATCCTTATAGTAGGCACCCCTTGTGGCTTGATAGCTCACTGTGCCGGGCTGTGAATGCAGTGAATTCTGGCCCGGGAGATGTGGGCCACACCCTTCCCACCCAGTCAAGAACACGGGAGAGCATGCGATCCTAGGCCGTGCACCGGGAGACATCTGTTACCTGGACGGGCTGGTCCAGAAGCTCCTCCAGGAGTGCGATGAGTTGGGTGGGAGCAGGGTCAGGGTCGCAGTTGGGCAGCAGAAGGTGGCTCAAAGCATCCACATGCCCCATGGATTTGCCAGGGTGGTAGACCAGCGAGTACTGGTAGCCAGAGAGGAAAATGAACCACCGTAGAACCCGAGGAGACAGCATTTGAGGGGTCTGGCGGTCAGAGGCAAGGAGCCCCAGCAGGGGTTTGTGATTGGTGGCGATCATGAAGTCCTGGCCATAGAGGTAATTGTGGAACTTTTTTTACCCCCGCCACGATAGCGAGAGCCTCCTTGTCTATCTGTGCATAGTTCCTCTCTGCAGATGTCAATGTTCTAGAGTAGTAAGCGACTGGGACCTCCTGGCCGTTGGGCAGGCAGTGCCCCAAGACAGCCCCCACTCTGGAAGGGGATGCATTGCAGGCCAGCACCACAGGGAGGGACTCATCGAAGTGGGCAAGGACCACATTAGAGATCAGAAGAGATTTCATGGCTTTGAAGGTGGCCGCGTGCCGGGGCCCCCATTCCCATTTAGCAGATTTGTCCAATAGTCTATGCAGTAGCTCAGCCACTGCAGCCTTATGCAGAAGGAAATTATGATAGAAATTCATGAGTCCCAGAAAAGGTTGAAGCTCAGCCTTGCATGTGGGAGCCAGAGCCTCACGGATCTCTTTTACCTTGTCCAGTGTGGGGTGGATTCCTTGGGTGCCCATGGTGAACCCCAGGAACTCTATTGATGGCACACCCAGAAAACATTTCTCAGTCTTGACCTTCAGCTCTGCATCCTGGAAACGTTGAAGGATTGCCTGGAGTTCCGTCCTCAAGGTCTGGGCGTCTGGTGCCGCTATCAAGATGTCATCAAAAAAGGGCTGGACACCTGGTAACCCTTTTAATAAACAGTCTATTAATTCCTGGAAGATTCTTGGGCCACACTGACCCCAAACTGGAGCCGTTTCACCTTGAACGCCCCCTTGTGAGTCACTATTGTTTGGGCCTCTGCTGTGGCTTCATCCACCGGCAGCTGCTGGTAAGCTTGAGCCAAGTCCAATTTGCCAAAGATCTTGGCCCCCGCCAGAGTGGCCAGCACATGGCTGATTACTGGCACTGGATAGGCGTGAGCTTGACGTGCCTTGTTTAGCGTGCACTTATAGTCCACACATATGCGGACCTTTGTAAGCCTGTACAGCATTCTTATGAACTTTTCTGATGATTTATGAGAGTAGTATATGGACTATGATATCAGTTATGTGAGACATGAAAGTGCACTAGGTCACCAGTGGGAAGATGGGAACAGACACCTACACTATAGGGTCAAAACACCATTTTCTGAGGTTGCCACCTCCAGGTGGGAGGTTAACACAGAGAACAAAGACACTGTCTCACACACAAAGCCATGAGGTTACAGGCTTGTATCAGCAACTCCATGCAGGTATACACTCCAGGCACGTACACAGGCTTATGCCCCCTCCTGCAAGACCACATTACCATTAGCTACATGAAAGTACTTCACAATTGGGTGTGAAGACAGCAGGGTGCTTCCTGAGAATCAATTCCCATGCCCAGCATCCCTTCATCCCGAAGACAGATGGCAGATGCAGCTGACGTCAATATCCTGTCCTGACCATCAGGTAGATTTGAATATTGACCACTCCTATAGCACCCCTTTAATGGCTAGAAGATAGTGAATGGACCATCTATAGGCTCTTTTGGGATGGCATCACATCATGCCATCCCCCCAGAGACCACCTCCCACCTCCTGAATAAAGGAAAGTTCCCAGCACAATCTCTTCTCTTCTCTTCTCTTTACATCGTCTGCTTGCCCTTTTACATCCCAGCTCCCTCTTGCATCACTCCCCCCCTCTCTCTTTCACCATGCTCTGGCATGGCTCCCAATCCACAACCCCCCCCCCCCCAATTCCCTATAAACTCATCTTATTTCTTCAGCAGGAACACACCAACTTTCTCTGCGCAGGTAAATATAAAATGTCAATGATTTCCTAATAATGCAACCATCCCTTTTACTCTGTCTGACTTCCTAGAACTGTATGAATGTGTGAACCTTTCTGTAACAATTGAATAAGCTACCTTTTATTCTTTAAGTAAAAGAAAACCTTTTTAATACTGATAACAGCCTCCTTGTCGTTTCTTGATTTGTCTGGAGAAGGTAGCAACTTCTGTATAAAAAGGTGCAGATCCCTTAATGCTTACTGCTGATTATTAAGAGCTAATATTCCCCAAATATTAATAACATAAAAGAGCAGTTAGGCTAACACCTTCCTGTTGGGCTTATGTGGGGTCACAATGGGAGTATCCCATTTGTTATGTGACACTGAGCTACAAGTATGTCTAGCTCCTTTTCTACTTTGGGCTGCATAGCGAGCAGAGGCCGGTGGGCCAGGACCCAGATGGGTCAGACCGAGAGATCCAGAACCAAGGAGACGGGGGACCCTGTAAAGGAGCCTAGTGCTCCATCAAAAACTGTGGGAAATTCTGTGCAGATGTCCTGAATGCTGTTCACCCTGGTTACTCCTAGCCCCAGGGGTTCAAACCAGGACAGTCCCAACAGGCTTGTGAGGTTGGCTGCCACCACCAGGAGGTCCAGTTTACCCCGGAACCCCTTATATTCCACTGTGAACTTGCCCAGGCCCTTGATTTCCATGGGATTTTTTTTGAAAATCCCGGAACCTGAGGAGCCTTGGAAATCAGGTGGATTCCTGAGGCTTGCACAGGTGGGCCCACCCCCCTGGGCTGAGTTTGTTCAGAGTAGCCTCTGAAATGATGGAGTAAGAGGACCTGGTGTCCAGTTCCATCAAGCATGGGGATCCCTCTATCAGAACGATGACCTTAATTTTGTTGGGGCCGGTCGGGGGCAAGTTCAGTACCTGGTGGTGGGTCATGATGTCCATCAAGTTGAGTTCAGTGGATTCCTGGTGTGTGGCTTGCGTGCGGTGACTGGATCTGGAGCGGCAGGCCCAGGTGATGTGCCCCCACTTACCGCATGACCAGCACTCTGCATCCCGGAATCGGCAGGTCCGGCGGTCATGCAGATCTTTGCAGCTTGCACATGTTGCAGTGCCTGTTCTCAGGTTACCCTGTAAGGGTTGAGGTGACCTGGGTTTGCTGGCCTCAGCCATTGTGCAAGCATTCTTGGGGTGGCAGGAGACCTGCAAGGCCATGTCGTCATCGGAGACCTCGGATTCTGATGTGCAGCCGGCACGGTGGACGGCCGTTGGGCCACCGCACCTGTCCTTTTGGGAGACTTCAAAAGCACATGCTGCCTGGAAAACATTACTCACGGTGGCGTCTGTGATTGCCACAAGCTTCCTCCGCAACTTTGGTTCCTGCACTCCACATACAAACACGGACAAGAATCTCGTCCACTTCCCTGAACTCACACCCCACTATGAGCCAGCAGAGCTCAGCCATATACCTGGCCACAGACTCACCCTTTTGCTGGAGGCGAGTGAATAGGGTTACCTGCTGGGTGAGCTTTGAGGGTTTGGGGGTGAAATAGTTGTTAAGTACTTCCATAATCTCAGTATAGGAAGCTTCTATAGGGGTACAGGGTGAAATTAAACTCCTTACCAGGTGCATGGTTGCCATACCGCATAAACTCAGCAGGCACGCTTTGCGTTCTTCGAGATCAGTGATTTTCTGTGCTTTAAAGAAGAACTCCACTAGGTCAGACCAGGCCTCCCAGAACTCTGGTTTCGTGGGGTCAAATACCTCCAGTCGATGTCCCCATTTTGGGGACCCTGGGAGCAGTGAGATGATCTTTGGGAGACTCAGCCGGTTGGAGAACCTCCAGAGAAGCAGGGGAGTGATCCTCAGGGGTCGGGAACGGCTGGTGAACCTTGGAAGTGGCTGGAGCAGCAGCAGAGTGGTTCTCTGGAGCCGGGAGTAGCAGTGGATCCTCTGAGGCAGCGGCTGTGCAATTCTCAGGAGCCGGGAGTGGCGAGGTGGCACTGGGGCCAATCGAGGCCGGAGTCGGCTAACGAACTGAGCTGGGACTGGGGTCGCTGGCCAATGAATCGCTCATTGGGATCCCATCCACGTCGCCACTGAAAAGTATTGGAGTCTGGAGGACAGTGGAGTGAGTTTCAGCATGATCAAGTTTATTGTAGGTCAGGAATAAGCATACCTGAGGTAGCCCGAGGGTCAGCTTATATGTTAGCCGAATTGCTTTAATTTAAGATCAGCAATTGGCAGAATACCGGGTTCTTGCCAGCTATACCAAGGTCCCGCTCCCTCCGGGAGTTTCCAGGAAATAGGCAATGAGGCTGAGTAGTTTCTTTGAATGATGTTTACTATAAAATGTTGTTCAAGCATACAAAAACGTAATTACACACACATACACGCAAGATCTAAGAAAATCAGATAGAAAATAGCACTGTTGCATTAGCAGGAGTTTTGTTGAGGGGTAATACGTTACCTATTCTGGAGATGGGTGATTCACTTCCACAAGAAGATTGAGGGGAGATGAAAAGGACAAAATGGGGGACTTGATCTGAACCTGCAGATACATGCCTCGTCCTGGCTGCACAAACCAGGGATTCAAGATGGAGGCAAGGTGTTGGGTATAGAAAGCTGGACTTGAGAGGTTGGTAAGAAGATAGGGGTTGAAGGTGGCTAGCAATAGGTTTCTGTTGTGCAAGATCTTTTATCAGGTAGCATTGGGGTGGGCTGCACTGACCACATCCCCTTGTCACACCTACTAGTTGGTCCATCCCCACTAGCCTTACTATTGGTCAGTGTAATGAGGAGGAGCAGGTAGGAAGGAGTGGTCAATGTTGCAAATCTAGGTGCTAAGCAGGAACTAACACCTGGGCCATCTGGTGGGTTTCTTGGCACCAATCCTTGGTCTTGTGATGGCTTCGGCCAGGTCACTCGATGGTCGACAATTAGTTGCTAAGCAACGTCACTTAACATAATCTCTTACAGGAACTCTGGGGGAAGGTGCAAAGAGGCCAGCTCTAAGGAGATAAGGACTCTTTGAAATGGAGTCCTGGTCTCCCTGTTGGTGTGAACATGTGAAAGAGACAGAGGGACTCTTTGAAATGGAATCCTGGTCTCGATGTAGGTGTGAACTCTGAAGGAAGTCTCCTGCTGTGGGCTGGAGCCTTTCACTGCAATAGAGAGTGCATTTGCCCTTTGCAAGATGACAACCCAAAGTTCAAACTTATGATTTTAACAGTTCATAAGAGCATATAATATGATTTGCTGGCTTACATATATGCACAGAAAAGCCTCGCCCCCGTCCATACCCACACTGCAGGATAGGTTAATCTTCCCACCAGAGATTATATTGGTTCATTTGAATATGCTAAGTCCCTGATGGGTGGATCTTTAGGAGCCTGGGTGCTATTGTTCTTTTACCTCAAGCCTGTACCTTTTCCAGGCCATGCAGTCAGACCACATGGTTGGTGCCATTACATGTTTGGTCACATCAAAGAATCATATGAGTGTACACATAGAGAATCACAGCCTGATTGTCTGTGGAATTGCATCCAGGACATAAAAAATGTAATGGAAGTAATGGAAGCTGTAAAAGGTAAGAAGGATTCCTTTAAGCAGTGGAAAGCTACTCTCAGTGAGGCTGATAAAAGGGAACACAGGATGTGGCAAATAAATGCATGTCTGTGATCAGGCAGGCAAAAAAGGAATACGAGGAGCATATTGCAAAAAACATAAAGACCAACAAGAAAACTTCCAGTTCCGCCCACCTCACCTACAGATGCACGGGAGAGAGCTCCGGCATTTGTATCTATACCTCTTGGGGTTGCGAGGCAAAAAAAGGGGGGAAATTTTGCCTTTCTCCCCCTTTGTAGGAGGGGAAGGAGCGAGGGGCTTGTGGGGACATTTGCGGAGAGAATGGCAATCTCTCCAGGGTGCCCCTAAATGCTCTGAGCAGTGCCTGAGATGGAGTACTGCTAGCAACTGGCTGAGCAGGATTTTGAGGGAGTGGGACCCAGTGGAGCCAACAACATCTTGGACTGACCTGAGGAAGCTGAGTATACTTTCTTTCTTCTTTGTTTTTCCCTTTCTGCAGCTTGGGTGTTAAAGAGCCCCTTTCTGGTGGCGACGCTAAACCCCACTGCCCAAACAGCCAGTAAATGTGGAGGATGAGGTGTGTGGGGGGCGTAATATAGAAAAGCACTGCACTTACTTTGTCTTTTTTGTCTTTTTGTCTTTCCTTTTTGGTGTTGGGAGTTTTGGAGTTTGGTTCGGGTCTACTTGAAGTAGAGGCAAGAAGTCTGGTGTGCAGAGGCGCCTGCGCAGAGGCTATGTGTCGATGATTCAGCAGAATGGCGAGCCTTACATACAACACAAAGTGAAGGAACGTTTTCTACGTGGAAGTAGTAGCGGAGACTACAGAAACAGAGGAGATTATAGAAACGATGTATAGGGGTGGTCAGCCTGATAAGAATTTGAGCAAGAAGCTATGGAAAAGTTACCTGATTAAACTGATGTTATAGATTAAACTGACGTTAAAGGAACCTGATTAAACTGACATTATAGAATTTACCGAGATATTGACACGTCTTCGGGCTCCACGTAAGAGGTGGTAAAAGGATTAAGGAACTCAAAATATCAGGATGAACTCAATTGATTAAAGCACTTCAACCAGGACTAATTTGGGGTTAAGAGGGTATTATTGTATGTAACGTGTTATATTTGATTTTGTAATTATTTGTAGCTGAAGATTTGTATATTACAGCCTCGGTTTTTTCTGTGACCAAAACAACTAATAGATAGGTAATAGGTAGAGGCTATTTACTAAATAGTGGAACATAGATTGGCACATAGGTGAATCACTTTAAATGTAAATTAAGTTAAATATTTAGTGTAATTCATTTCATACAATTAAACCAACTTAGATAAACATCTTTAATTATTTAATAGTAATTAATTAGTAAAGTTAAATTTATTTGAATTAGGAGCTTGTATCTAAAAGGGGTAAATTAGGAAAATAGGGGTATTTAATTTATATGATCTGAGTTTAATGAATTTAGTAAAAATTGTTTAATTTAATTGGATTAATTAATACTTGATAATTAATTGTAATTAACTGTAAATCTGACAGTTGATAAGTAGGGATTCATTAATTAGAATAACTATTGTTATATATTTATTAATTATTATTGCTTAATATCTATCAATTTGGAATTTAAGGCTGTTGGAATTTTATATTAATTCATATAATTTTCCCTTGGGGTTGTGGTGAGTACTGAATATAGAGTGATTTCTTATATCCATAGATAAGTATATATTTTTCTTGATATTGGCCAAGGAGCGGTGGTCAACCTGCTTAATTGTTTGTTTCCATTTTCCCTTATTTGAGGCAGTATTATCAGGTAAGTTTGTAATTACACATGGCTTCCGGAGGCCCGAGGAAAAATTCCTTACCATCACCTTCGCAGCTCAAAACAATGAAAGCAGTGATTAGTAGTCAAATCCAAACATCAAAGGACACAAAGGTGATGATTGACGAAGCGGTGGCTGCAGCAGTCAAGGCGGTCTTGGAGAATGTGGTACCTGCACTGATGGAAAAGGTAGAAGTGTCAGGTGGCCTGACAAAGGCTTCATTGTACTTGCTTTCATTTTCTCTGATCAAATGAATTGTTGCTTGTCTCCCTATCTGTCTACCCCCCTCTCCCTTCACTGTCACCTTGAAATGTATTGCTTTTAAGAGTTCTGGACAATGTAACCATTTTTGTCGGGAGAATGGCGACCCCGCATTCTTGCACGTCACTAAGAACAAATGGCCTTTCCTCCCAAGCATCCCTCCCCCCTGTTTCCGGGCCTGAGAATGTCTTATCTTGTTGTGAAAACCTTGAAGGTCTGTTATTGCCATCCGAGCCGGCTATTATGCATAGGCTTCACACATCTGGGTCACCCAGATCAAGAAGGGAATTTTTATAACTTTCACACCTCACCTTCCTGTGGGAATCCAAACAGCCCGATCCCTTCTCCCGCGTTTTCTATTCTAAATCTGATTGGTTTCATGTTGGGGTTCAAACGAACTGGAGGGTATATTAACTCTGACTGTTGTCTATCTGGTATCTCCAACAAACATCTGAGAACCTGTCAAGCAGTATTAAGACTAATAAAGAACTTTGCTTCATCAACAAAAGTCTGATCTTTTGCTGTTAATACAGAAGCCTCACAGAAGAAAGACTCCCAGTATTAATTAAGAACGAAATAACTCCAATCTACAATAAGATAGATGAGCTTGCCACACAAGTAAAAGTGGAGGTGGAAGAGATATAGGCACAGGTGGTAACGAACAAACAGGATATTCAAACGTTGATGTCGGGAGGCAGACAAATGCATAACAGAGTCAGAGAATTGGGATTGGATTTACAGGAACTTAAAGCAAAAAATGAGGGGCTCGAAGATTCAATCATTAACTTAGAATTGGATAAAGTCGCCTTGACATTACGTTGTCAAAATAGCCCAGAAAAGATCGGCTCGAATTTGAAGGAGGAGGTGGTGACGTGCCTGATGGGTCAGTTGGAGATCGGCTCTAAGCAAGAAATGATGGCGGATATTGATTCAATCTTTAGGAGAAATACGGTGTTCACTAGAAAACATAACATCCCAAGGGAAGTGCACATCAAGTTTTATAGGAGAGAAATGAGAGAAAGAATTTTGAGAGCTTCCCGAGATAATAAAGTAGTAATTGCAGGAGAAGAGGTAAGAATCCTGAAAGAAATCCTGTGGTGTGTGCGAGAGATAAGACGTGGTTACCAACAACTAGCGGCATCATTAAGGGAGAAAGAGATACAATATAGGTGGGTTAACCCGGAAGGGATATTGTTTGAATACAAAGGAAGGAGATATATATATACTTTATTGTCATTGTACATAGTACAATGAAATTTAAAAGTGCCATATAAATTGGATTCTATATTCAAGCTCGAAAACTTCCTTGAGAATTTTGCAGAAGACCTCGGAACAGATGGGGACGCCAATGGAGAAGACAAAGAAGGCTTGCAATCGGAAAAAGAAGAGGAGGAAGCAAAAGAAAGGAATAAGAAAGAAACTAGCCAAAAAGGAGGGGAAAACGGAGGCCGCCCGATTCCACTTCAGATTCTAACCAGGCAACAGGCAGAGTAGACCCAAGGAACAAGAGCACAAAGATGGATCAGAGTAGTATTGACTTCAAAATCTTGTGAGTCTTGTGTGCAAAAATTCTTCTTTGTGAGCTACTGGCATTAAAGTTGCGAGCGAGCAATTTGCCTACTGCATAAATTAGTGTGCTCTGGAGCCATCCTGTGAGAGTCTAAGAGATTTCAAACTGTAAACAAAGTTCTTAACCAGGAAGTTCTTTATTCCAGTGGATCAAATAGTCATCTGCACGTTCTGGAGTCAGTAATGAAAGGAAAGGGTTGAGGGGTTACAGTTATAGTGCATTCAAACTGGGTATGAAAAGGGGACTCCTATCCTGGAGCATGAAAATTACAGTTAGATATGATAGATGTTTTGTTCTCAGGCTAAAGGCAGGAAAAAGTTACAATAAGCACCTGCAAAAGCAAAAGCAGCTAAGTCGTTGAGAAAGTTCCCCATCTTCAAGGTTAGGGAGGCATTATAGATAACATTCAGACTGTGAGAAGAGAGATACATTCCAACGGTGGGGGTGAGGGGCCGTGATGTGAACATTTGTAGGAATCCACCTCCCACCTGGGAATGGCAGCATTTAGCTGCCCCCCCAAGATCTATTTAATGGTTTTAATGGATACAATTTATGGAAGGCATGAAGCTTTGCAGGAGCATTTACATGCATAGAGTCAACCCATTCATTACATTCGGGACCAAAATCCTTCCAACTAATCAGATACCACAAGCGACCCCTTTTTATTTTGGAGTCAAGGATTTGGTCCACTTCAAAATGAGTCTCACCCCCTTCATCGGAGGAGAAGGAACTGGATGTCAGATTCTCCACTTGCTCGGCCCAGGATCTTTTTTCAGGAGGCTGTAATGCAAAACCGGATGGATATTTTTCAGTGATTTAGGCAACTCAAGTTCAAAAGTCACTTCGTTGATTTTTTTCTTGACTTTAAACGGGCCTATATATTTCCATCCCAATTTATGGCTGGGTTGGAGTCCCTTGATATTCTTAGTAGAGACATATACCGAGTCCCCTGGAAGTATCCCCCACCCCGGGCCCCTCCCCTTATCAGCATGTTTTTTATAGTCTGCTTTGGCTTTTTCCAAAGTCTTAGCAATGAGAGGCCACAATTCTCGAAGTGAATTCCACCATTGGGTAAGACCACTGGGGCCCTGAGTGGCTGGCCCCAAGGATAGCAGTGGAACTCCTTCATAGCCTGCGGTTGCCATTAGGGAGAAACTCCAATGGATGAGTGCACTAAGTTATTGTAACTGTATTCCACAAAAGGGAGTAAATCAACCCAGTCATCTTGTTGATAGTTAGTATAACAGCACAAAAATTGTTCAAGAATTTGATTAACACGTTTCGATTGGCCATCAGTCTCTGGATGATAAGCGCTGCTTAATGCAGGTTCTATTCCCATGACGTCTAATAGCTCCCGCCAGAAGTTGGCAACAAACTGAGAACTGTGGTCAGAGATTATCTTTTGTGGAATTCCGTGCAATTTGATAACATGGGCTAAGAAAGCTCTTGCCAAAGCTTTAGCTGTAGGGAGTTGCTTGAATGGGGTAAAATGGGCTTGCTTGGAAAACATGTCTACCACTACCCATATGACTGTCTTTCCTTTGCTGGGGGGTAGATCTGTTATAAAATCCATTGAAATGGTTTCCCAAGGTCTATTGGGGGTTTCAAGTGGTTGGAGGAGTCCAAGAGTCTTCCCCCCCCCCCGGATTTACACATTAAACATATTTGGCATGCTGAAACATAATTGGACACTTCTTGTCTCATGCATCGCCACCAAAATTGCCTTTGCAATAAGTTCAAAGTTTTGAGGTACCCAAAGTGGCCAGATAGCTCGGATTCGTGGGCGAATCCCACTGCAATGATTTGGGCATAACCATAACCTCCCACTGCAATTATTTGGGCACCACAAGTTTGCCGTTGCAGAACCAGCATTGATCAGGGCTCTGTTTCATGGTCTCATCTTTTTGAAATTTTGCCTACTCCGCTTCCTCATCTGCTTCCTCATCTGCTTGGGCAAATTTAACAGTCCATTCGGAAGGGCTATTGTCTTTTTTCTCTTTGGCTTGACTGCATGTCACAACTTCCCCCCCAATTGCTTGGGAGTAAACATAGGCCTTTTCCCCACTCACATTGTGCCGGCATTCTGCCTCCGTTTGTCCCAGAGCTGGGTGTCAATTTCACACCCTTTGCTGCGGTGCGCATGTTAATCTGGGGCTTTGTGCCATTTTCTCCGCGCCTTCGGTAAACCTTTTTTTTTAGGTTTACTGAAGGTGCGGAGAAAATGGTGTGAAGCCCCGGATTAACACACGCGCTGCAGCAAAGGGTGTGAAATTGACACCCAGCGCCGGGACAAACGGAGGCAGAACGCCGGCACAATGTGAGTGGGAAAAAGGCCATACAATCTACCACCGTGTCCTGGTGGAACTCATATTGGGGGAGACGGGATAAGGCATCAGCAAGCGAGTCAAAAAATCAATTTCGGTTTTGTGGAATTCACACTTGGATAGCTTAGCGAATAACTTATTGTCTTTTAAAGTAGCCAGCACTTCCCGGACTAGTTGGACATGGGAGGTTTCATCCTGGGAGTACATCGTCTAAGTAATACAAGACTCCCTTGAATAAATATTTCTGCAGAACCTCATTTATTAGGTTCATAAAAATGCCGGGAGTGCCCTGAAGTCCGAATGGCATAACAAGATATTTGAATTGCCCCAGGGTGGTATTAAACGCTGTCTTATATTCATCCCCCTCCTTTATGCGCACCCAAAAGTATGCATCACGGAGGTCCAATTTTGAAAAAAAAAATTGCTGGCATCAAAACCAATTTAAGCCAAAATAGAGATATGGAGACTTTTCCATCCTCCTTTGCATCAGTCTGTTTTTGTTGGCAACCCTAGGCCTGCCAGCACTCTCAGGGTGACTTCCTGCCTCCTGATTGGCATTATTTCACTAGCCCTGGTTGCTTGTTCCTGTTCAGCAGGAACCTCCCTATAGAAGCTGCCTGGGTGATTTCGGACCAGTCACAGACTTTCTTCCTAACCTACCTTGCAGAGTTACTGTATAGATCACAAAGCAGAAGAGGAGAATGAAGTAAGCTGCTTTGCTCCCTACTAACAAGAAAGACAGAACTTTGCCTAGGAAGAGATTGCTGAGAGGGGAGGAGATAAAGAGGTTCTTTAGTCATCATGATATTTTCTAATGTGATTTCACTGTTTCTCTGTAGATCTGCCTACAGTGACTAATGCTCTTCTATGTAACAACTCTTCACCAAAACATGCTACTTTGTGCACAATGACAACTGTCCTTCTAATTGTGGCCAGTATGTTCTGAATGCATGTACACTATCCAGCCACTACCCACTGCTTAGGCTTTTTTTTAACTGCCTCTGCCTCCTGGCCCACAACAACACACTGTCACTACACCTTCTGTCAGGTGCCAATTAACAACTCCCACTGTTTTTAGCACAAATACTCATATATGGCCACATTCCTCTTTTACCTTCATGTCACTTCTGTCTTGACCTCTATGACTACCTCTGATCTTGCCCATTTCACTCCCCTCAACACCTGTTCTCTCACAGGGCACACGTGATGACCACTTGCTCAGACATGCAAAAGAGACACCAGATGACTCTGCAAAATGCACAGATGCAGAACTTACTGAACGCTGCACCCTGTCACAGCTTTTCCAGCCCTACACATCCCAAATTTCATTCACCAACACTGTGATTATGGGCGCTGCAACCTTACATCGTACGACCACGGACAACAATTATCCTCTACTACCATAAGGTATGCTGTTCTTCACTCCCACATTAGTTCTTTACACTGCAAAACACTACTCTGTGTTTACTCTGCCTATAAGATACAAAATCACAGACCCCATCCTCTTTCTAGAGCCCACTGTATTTCTTCCCCACAATGGGTCTTTTTCCTAGTGAGGTTACGGTTAGCTAAAGTGTTCCTTCAGGAACACAGTTATGCATCAGGTGCTCATATCAGGTTACCAGACCACCCAGTGGAGGCAGGAGTACCCAGCCACTAGGCTGTGCCCCTCCCCACTGCTGACTAGTGGCCAGTGGGGGGACTTACCAGGAAAAAGAGAAAGGTCCAGGCCTCATCACCAGCATTGCACAAGAAGTGACAATCACACAAGCGACATCCAGGCAACACTCTGGTGTTTGTGCAAAAACTCTATGGAAGAACTGGCTTCTACCACAGAGTTTTTGCCCTAATACCAGAGTGTCACTTGGATGTTGTTTGTGTGATGATGTCAGTTCCTGCACCATACCAACAACAAGGTCTGGGCTTTTCTCTTTCTCCTGCCAGTTGCCAGGAGGGACCTGGCATCTCTATGCTCATTACTTGTCAAATGTTTTCATTTGCTTCTCCAAAATTACTGAAAGAAATGGAGATCCCTTAAATAAGTGGTATCTGCCATGTACCTGTTCCAGAATATTGTACTGAATCATATGAGGGGATTTTCCACATAAATTAAGATGCTTAGAGTGAAAATCTGAGTTTTGCAATTTACTGTGGAATACACTAAGGAAGAGGGGGAAATAGCAGCATCATGCCCCAATTTAAATAAAAATCATCTCTGAGCTTCTAGAATTGAGTTTCCATAGTAAAAAGTCTTCAGATATAAGAATATGAAACATAAATAAGTCATTTCAAACTAGTTTTTAACCTCTTTTTCCTTCAGATAAGCTTTTCTCCCCATTCAAGTTCTAATTCATAGCTAAAATAGCCTTGCCAGTGCTTGGAACACATCCTCACAGCCATTTCCAACAGCAGTTTTTACTCACAAACATGATTGTTTTCATTGATGTAGTATTATTTATTCACATTGCCACTGTGAATAGTGTAAGCAATTTATAAAATTACACAGAGAGTTAATATAATTGACTATGTTCTTAGTAACCTTTCAACAAAATTATGGGGTATGGAAACTTTTATTTTTTGTTGAAAGGGCCATGCTTTCTCTCTGTACATATTGTGCATTTTTTTTATTCAAGACATTTGGAGATAGCTTACAGTTAAAACCACATCACAGTATTAAAAACAAGCCACTATAAATAAGCCAGTGGACATAAGCAGCATAAAAACCAGGGGTCATGTCATAGAAAAAGAGGTGCAGGAGCTCATTGGCATAACTTATTTGGATATGCCACACCCCTTGACATCACTGGAAGTGTGTCCGAAGGCAACACCAACCACTCAGGCTCCACCCCACAGGTGAGTGAAACTGACCTGCTCTACCTCCATTCCTTTCCCCATCCAGCCTGCTGGGCAGGTCAACTGGGGAAGGGAAGGCAGCAGAGCCATGGCTGGGGGAGGAAGGGGGAGGACAGCCTTGAGTTTGTGTGGAGGAAATGAGTTTGCACACTTCAATGCAATTCTACAGATGTTTACTAGACAGTAAGTCCCACTGCAACTGTAGGGCCTCTTCCACATTGTCATTTTTGTCACTTGTTTGTCCCTATTGGTTTGGGTCCCCCCCCCTTACCACATGTGTTTTGCTTCCTCTGGGACTACTAGAGAGAGCAAAACACATGAGGGGGGGGGATCCTGAAGCAATAGGGACAATTTAGTGCAAAAATGACAAAGCAGGAGTGGCCTAGGACTGACCTACTTCTTAGGGTCGGGGCTGACCATGCTGCTGAGATCAAGGAAATGGATTTCCATCCCATCGCAATTGCCATGTAAGCATCGAGCCGGTACTCACAGGGCACTAAGCCCCAGGTTGAATTCATGGGACCTGACTTCTGGGCTGGGTTCCCTGCATGGGGAAGAGCCAGTCCCATGGGCTGAACCACATTTCGAAGCCAGCAGAACAGAGCTTCAATTGCGGCTCCGCTTTGTCCTCCCCAGCGAGCAGGAAAGGAAACCTTGGGGTTGGACAAGGCAATGTGACAACATGAAAGGCAGACTCCGCAGCATTGGATAACCAGTGGCTCAGCCATGCCCAGAGAGCCCACATTCCTAAGTGTTTGTGTCAACAGCTGCAAACCTGGGGAATTCAGAGTCTGGGAGGAGGGGGGAGAGTTGCATTTCTGCCAGCAGCGGCATGGTCTCTCATTGTATTCTATGGCCCCATAGTGTACAATGGAGTCATCATGCCACTGTTGTGGTGCGACTCCAAAGAGAAGGGGTTTAAAGTTTAAACCCCTTCTCTCAGTATTTGTGCCACAGGAGTGGCATGATCTTTCCATTGTATTCTATGGGGCCATAGGATACATTAGGAGACTGTGCCACTGCTGTAGTGCAACTTCAGAGAGAAGGGGTTTAAACTAAAACCTGTCTCTTCACTTCCCCCACCAGCCCGCTGGGAGCTTGGTGCGGGGCTTGCCATTGCCACCATATGTGCCCACTCCTGGGCTGCCGGAATACCATTCTGGCTCATTCCGGCTCCAAATGACTCCTGATAAAAACTATCCATAAAACAGAAGTTGGCCATTTCAAATCTGATAAGATAAAACCTGAGTTTTAAAAAATGTATTTTAGCCTGGCACCTAAAAGAAAGTAAAGTAGGTGCTAGTCGAGCCTCAAGGTGAAGGGCATTCCAAAGCCAATGGGCCACCACAGAAAATGCCCTGTCTCCATTTGCCACCCTGCTTTTTCCCTTAAAAAAGGGGTTCAAGTCAGCCAAAGAAACATGAATACTAATGTATGCATACTAATAACAAAAAAATTAAAAACATCAGGATAGCAAAAATTGCATGCCAAACCCATCAGAGTAATAAAAGCCATTGCTCTGGTCAGCTTCTTTTTTTAAAAAAATTACCTTATAGCCCTTAAATAAAGGGGAGGAGGCACCCGCATGATTCCCTTCAAGGGGTCACTGCAGAAGGATGGAGATACAACAGAGAAGATTTGCATTTGAGCATGCACAAAGGCTTAACAGAGGTTTCATTGAGATCCTCTAAATCCACCAGACCAGCTCGTTCCCTTCCCTTGTTGGAAGAAGAGTTGGTTTTTATACTCCACTTTTCTTTACTTGAAAAGTCTCAAAGCGACTTACAATCATCTTCCCTTCCTCTCCCCACAAACATCACCTTGTGAAGTAGGCGGGGCTGAGAAAGAGTTTTCAGAGAACTGTGACTGACCCAGGGTTACCCAGCAGGCTTTGTGAGGAGGAGTGGGAAATTCTCCAGATTAGAGGCTGCTGCTCTTAGCCACTGCACCATGCTGGCACCATGATTGACGAAGCCTTCAGCGGAGTGTGATATGGCCATGACAGGGATCTTTAACCTGACATTATACCACATAAGGATCAAAACAGAGGTTCCAGTGAGGGCTAAATTACACAATGCATTTGAGTGAGATGGGACTGAGTTCCCTGGACCTGACCCGTTTTCACCTATGTCACACAACAGGCACATCAATTTTAAATCCCATAGGATGTCTTTTGACTCAGGATAAATTTGACTCAGGAGAGTAGTGGGGGGGGGGGCTCTTGCCTCTCCTGGGCCAAATGGCTTCAGTGGGGAGTTATCTGCATAACTTTGGAGCTGCACAGGGAGTATTCTGGGAAAGGTGAAAGGGGGCTGGATTCAGGGAGCTACACAATATATTAACCCTCTCCTACAGACCTCACCACCCACACGCCTTTTCATCATGTGCGTCCTCTATGCTCAGAAAAAGCTCAAAAAGAACTCCAGGGGGGAAAGGAAGAAAGGAGGATCCCACAAGAACTCACCGGCTCAGTGAATCCCAGCCCCCAATCCAGTTTCTGGGGATCAGAAGAAGCTGCTTAGGGCAGAGGAACTTTGCAACAAACAAATACAAACCCGGCATTTTTGCCACTGGCAGTAATCTGGATATAGATCTCTGGTTTCTGACATGGGTTGGGATAAATCTACGGCCATGTGTTCTCCTGTTCACACTAATCAAATGTGTTTGTTTTATATTAGTTAAACATGGTGTAAAAATGGTATCAATATGGCATAAAACATAAACGGCATACAAACTGATTATAAATGGCATAAAAATAGCATCAAAATGCTGAAAAAGAAACATATGAAACCTGAATACCAGCAGTAAAAATCGGTAAAACAAAAAGGCTTTCAATTATTACATATGAAAACAAATGAACAAAGAAAAATGAGCATCTTCATATACAGTGCAGAATCAGGTTAGATGAATTATTTTTTTTTGTAAAGAAATTTTTATTTTTCAAAAAAAAAAACATCGAAAATAATACATTTAACCTTATACAAATCCCTTTTTCCATATTAGATAACATTTTGTTCTATTTGTACATTCTATTTTTATCTTGTTTTGGTGGTTTCCCACCACATCTGAAGCATAACACATTTTCCATTTTATTCAAAATAGTAATACTTATATCTATGTTTCGTTTCTGGTAACGGTTATATAGCTTTAAAATACTTATACTTATACTCCAATTCTTATTTTCTATACTCTTATGTATTTCTAAATAAAAACAGTTTCATTGTCTAATTTTAACTAAAACATTCATATAATATATTTCTATTCCTTTATGCTATTATAACCATGTATAGATATAGTTTTTCATATCCCAATACTTTTCAACATATTCTTTCAAATCTTTCCAGTCTTCCAGAAAGGTCTCTGAGTAGAGATTATTCAATTTTCTAGTCCACTTATCCATTTCAGCCATATATAACAGTTTTTTCAACCATTCCCACACCTCTGGTATTTTTTCATTTTTCCAGTTTTGTGCATACACCATTCTTGCTGTTGTAATCATATACCATATTATTGTCCTTTTCTTTACATTTATCTCTTCTAGTTTAAGTCCTAGCAATAACATTTCAGGCAACTTCTTAAATGTACATTTCAAGATTTTTTCCATTTCTGCATGTATTTTTGACCAATAAGTCTTTGCTTTATCACAAGTCCACCACATATGATAAAAAGACCCTTCTTTCTTTTTACACTTCCAACATTTGTTAGACATATTTTGACCAATATTTGCAATTTTTTTTGGTGTCATATACCATCTATACATCATTTTAAAACAATTTTCTTTTAAGTTATAACACGTAGATATACTCATAGCATTTTTCCATAAAAATTCCCAAGATTCCATTTCAATGTCTTTGTTAAAGTTTATCGCCCATTTTACCATTTGCTCTTTTACCATTTCATCAGCATTAAACCATTTTAGCAAGACTTTATACATTTTAGAAATCATTTTTTTCCCACCTTCCTCCCAAACTTGTTCTATTTCATTATTTTTTTCCCTGAAACCGTGTTTTTTATCACTTTTATATAAGTCATATATTTGTCTATATCTTAACCAACCATAATCAAAATCAATCTGATGCTGCTCCTTCAGTTTGAAATCCTTGCCATGTCTTATTAATAAGTCTCTATACTTCAGCCAATCTTGTCCTTTATATCTTGATATTGGATGTAAGACTTCTGCGGGTACAATCCACATGGGTATCTCTTCTGGAAAAAAGTTTTTATATCTTGTCCACGTATCCATTAGTGTTCTTCTCAAATAATGATGTTTAAACATATTGTCCATTTTTGTTTTGCCATAATACAAATATGCATGCCATCCAAATCTACAATCATGACCTTCCAGGGACAATAACATTCTATCTTGTAACATAGTCCATGCCCCTACCCAGGTCAAACATATTGCATCATGGTATAACCTTAGATTTGGTAGTTGAAACCCTCCTCTTTCTTTGGCATCACACATTATTTTCATCTTAATTCTTGGTTTTTTCCCTCCCCACACAAATTTAGACAGCTCCTTCTGCCAACATTTGAATGTTTTTACATCTTTCACAATTGGAATAGTTTGAAACAAAAACATTAATCGTGGTAACACATTCATCTTGACCACCGCAATTCTACCCAGCAATGACAAATTCAATACATTCCACTTTTTAATATCCTGCATAATTTGCAACCATAATTTTTCATAATTATTTTTATAAAGATCAATATTTTTCATAGTTAGGTTTACACCCAGATATTTTGTCTTTTTCACCACCTCACATTCTGTAAGTTTTTGTAACTCGTTTTAGGTTAGATGAATTATTAATATAAAATCTCAAACATGTAAATCTAGTGTACAACGGAGCTGAAGCTGAACACCTGTAAGTTTCTTGATTTTAAAGGGTGAGATTTAGGAATGTGATTAACTCCCCTTTTAAAATGTATACAGAAGGACTCATGTGGTACCTTAGTCTTCAAGGTATGCCACAATAAGTTTATTCTTATTTAAGATGCTGTGTTTTGTTGTTTTGCCTGCAGAAGACGAGCAGGGCTCCCCCTTTGTAACTGAAATCTATGGAGTTTACAAGAGTATTATTGCTGCTCAAATGTTCCTCTATAATTTCAGTCTTCACAGTGGTTTAGTTTTCCTGTACATTTGGGTTAGTCTTTCATGTACTGCAGCAAAGCAACTCCCATTGCAATGAAGAGAGATAGTGCCAGAGGCACAATTCTAAGTAGTAATACCTTGAGGCAACTCTCACTGACTAATGGCAGGCATTCATATTCTTGCTTCAGTTGGTCTTACAAGGTTTTGCTTTCAAAAAACCTCTTTTAGCGGTTATTTCAGAGCTTCTCTCGCTGAAAGTCACAGGGGATAAATAAAATTTTCCATTAATATCACAGATTCTAGAGCAGAATTTTTCATTCTTCTATTTCCTCTTTCCCTCATCTGATAAAACTGGCATGCTAATTATGTGTCAGTATAACCTATTTAATTCAAGGAGCAATACCAATGTTTTTAAATTAAATAATTGAAAGAGTGCACGTCTATGACAGTGTGATCCCACCTTTTGACACTTGCATTTATGAAGATAACAGTAAACAAACATCAAAAGACATAGTATTTGGAACAGTAATTAAGCATCTGCAACCATCAACATGTAACAATTCAGGCCTGTTGCATTTGAGCAGACCAGGGTCTCAGCCTTTCTGACTGCTCTCTAGCTACTCCCTTGAAGATATAACAACTTGCAGCTTTGCTCTGCATTGGGATGTCCTATGTTCTTTACAGGAGTTCCTAGTATTCCTAAAATATTAATATGTATTCAGATGACAAAGTGCATAAAAACAATAAAACAAACAAACAAAAACTTATAGCTCAGCCAAAAAAATTATTACTTTAAGCAGAGACACTACTCTCACATCTCTTGCAAAGAGTTCCTAATGGGGATCCTGCTCCAACTCTTCATCATCGGTGAAGGATTCCAACTTTCATTTCTTTTGAGTTTTCCTCAGGGCATCTTGTGAAGACAGTAAACTAAGAGCATAAAGAAGATCCTCTCCTTCTTCCACACCTGAAGCACAATATGCTTTGCCATTTCTTATTATCTGGATATGTCCCAATGCCAGCCACTTATATCTGATTCCAGTGTTAGCCAAATTGCTCTGTTCTTTCCTGAAGGATTCTGAAACATACAAACACAAAATCAAGCATTCATACACACAATACAGAACTAAGAAAGCAGAGGTGATTGATAGGGAATAGAGGGGGTCAGTTATGGGGTGATCCTACCTGTCCAGATGTGCAGAGGTCCATGAATAAAGGATTATGGTCTGGGGTGAACTGCCAGTTGACATCAGGGCAGAAGCACACTGTCTGGAGGCCATGTGTTCACAGATATAGAGATGGAAAAACAATGCAGACCAATGGAAGGTCTTGGGGGCTGGTCTCAGGTGAGAACAATAGATTACCTGGACCAATGATGAGTCTCGGGGGTGCATGGCATCAGGATGGGCAAGGCCTAGATGTGACCAATGAAACCTCAGAGAGGCAGAGTCAGGCTTTAACAATAGAAGCCAGGTGTTGGATGACTGTGCTGGGGCTAGCTGAAGGGATTTTATGACCACTGATGGTTCTGCCAAGGCAGTTGAATAGATACAGATACAGACAAAAGAGGAAGATGGGTCCCTGATTAGTGTCAGGAAGGATTGTCAATAATTTGAATGCTTGATTGATTTATCTTGGTATCCTGAGGGATGGAGAGCAAGAAAGGACAAGTACCACACATAATGTAATATTCCATAAGCATATCTCTGCTGGGTGGAGGGGGAAGACTTCTACAACAACAGTCCTTAAGAGACTGTATAGCAAAAGACATCAATGAATATTTTGACTTTAATTCAAATTGTGAGGCATCACACGAAAACATTTGGGATGCATTCAAAGTGGTGCTAAGGGGAAAGCTCCTTCCTATAAAAACAAACAAACAGCAGGTTATTAATGAATTTCACACCAAAATTACTAAGCTAGAGGATAGACATAAAAGATTTTGGGGGGAAAACTCTTAAAAAATTAACCATGGAAAGGAAGAAGCTGGAGGTAATGGAAACTTCAGCAATACAGAAAAAACTTTTATATTTAAAACAAAGTTATGTAACTAAAACACTCAGGGCTATAAAATGGTTAAAGTATAGGGTTTCCCAAAAAAAGGCTTCAACACAAGTCCACGCAATTCATCTACTACACGGAAAGAAGGCAATTTTATCAAAAGATATTACAAATGCATTTTATAGGTATTATGAAATGTTATATAAAACAGAAAACCCACAGAACACAGCAATTAAAGATTATCTACACTCAAGTTTAATACCAAGCTAACTACAGAGCACCAGGAGTATTTAGATAAACCAATCAAAAAAGCAGAACTAGAGGCTGCCATAGGAAAACTAAAGAATAATAAATCTACAGATAGAGACGGGCTGCCTATAGAGTTCTATAAATGTTTTAAACCTTTAATTTTAGACCCATTATTGACAACATGCAATTTTGTAATGACCCATGGGAAAATGCCACAATCTTGGTGTGAAGCTAAAGTGTTCGTACTCCTTAAACCAGAAAAAGATAAGACTAATGTGGAATCTTATCACCCAATTTCAATTTTAAATCATGATTTTAAAATTTTTTCCTCAGTTTTAGTAGCCCGATTTAACAAAATAATTTCAAATTATATTCACACAGATCAGTCTGGATTTATTCCGGGCAGGTCAATTTCCAATAACATTAGAAAATCCCTAAATATAATTAACCATAGTAGAACAAATAAAATTACATCGGCTATACTTGCGTTAGACACGGAGAAAGCCTTTGATAAGGTGGAAGTTCTATATTTAAAGGCAATACTGGAAAGCATGAACTTTGGCCAAAACTTTTTACGATCTATAGACACAACATACAAATCACCTAAAGCTCAAATAATGGTAAACAATTATAGATCTGATGATCTGATGACCTTTTATTAAAGAAAGGGACACACCACGGGTGTCCCCTCTCTCCAACTTTATTTGCATTATTGTTGGAACCCTTGGCACATGCCCTAAGACAAGATGTAGTAATAGAAGGTATAATCATAGGACAAAAAGAATATAAATTGTGATTGCGGGTGATATGGTCATATATCTAAAAAAGCCTACAACTTCTTTACAACCACTTATTAATCAAATAAATTCATTTCATTTAATTTCTGGATTTACAATAAATTTTACCAAGACAGAGCTTTACCCTGTTTATATTTCTAACAAAGACAAAACCTATATTACAAAACAATTTTCATTTAAATGGGTGACAAAACACTGGTGGCATTTAGGGATCAATATACCAATAACGTTAGATGCCTTATATGAAAGTAACTATGAGCCCTTAACAAAAGTAGTAAAGGAATCTACTGACAACTGGACTAAATTTAATTTATCTATATTAGAACAAATTGAATTATTGAAAGTTATATTATTTCCAAAAATTTTATTTATTTTTCAAAACTTACCCATACCCATATCTGACAAAGTGTTTCAATATTGGCAAGGTCTTTGGAAATCTTTCATTTGGAGTAAAAAGACTCCTCGAATAAATTATGCTCTGCTGACACGTTCTACAAAAACAGGTGGTTTAGCAGTACCTGATTTAAGGCTATATTTTACAGTGGCACAACGTAAAAATGTACTATACTATATGACATTTATAGTCCACAAAGATTGGGTGGCAATAGAAAAAGAACAGTTTCTTCCCTTTCATTTGCATGAAATCATTTGGAAACATCCAAAAGATAGAAAAAAAAACACAAATTAGTAAACCTTTTGTGGAATTAACTCTAAATGTTTGGGACAAATATAGAAATACTGTGGCTCCAGTTATTTCTCCAACAGCGGCATTTCTAGGTCAAGTTTGGTTTGAACCAGGAAAGAATATGGATTCATTTACTCAATGGAGGGGGGAAAATATCTTTAGGTTAAACCGAGGCTGCAGTCACACACACTAAGTAATCCACTTTCCATCCACTTTCAATGCACTTTCAAATTGGATTTTGCCAGTTCACACAGTAAAAATCCAGTTGGGAAGTGCATTGAAAGTGGATAGAAAATGGATTATTTAGTGTGTGTGACCACAGCCCAAGTATCTAAACAAGGAAAACTATGGTCTAAGGCTCAAATAGAAATAAAACACCAGATTCAGGTACTATGGATACAATACCAGTTACATCACTTGTTCATGACAAATGATTTGGCACATAGTTTAGATAGACAGCTTACAGGGTTTGAAGAATTAGTTAAAAATGAAATATGTGAGAAAAAGGAATTATTAAAATATTGTATTTGATGTTGAATGAGAAACAATGGAAAGGACTGTCATCGCAACAAAAAGCATGGCACAAAGACTGTAACATCCATTTAACTGAACAACAGTGGTCAAAGATATGGGCTTCCTCTCTATTCATGACAAAATCTTTAAATCTTAAATTACAAAATTATAAAATCTACTCAAGGTGGTACCTTACACCACAAAGACTATTTTACAGCTGAGCAATAAAATCACCTGCATGTTGGAAATGTGGTAAAGAAACTGGGTCCTTCCTACACTGTTGGTGGGCATGTCCTCAAGTCCAGTCTTTCTGGAACCTGATCCTTCCAATAATTGGAAAAATAGTTGGTGTTAACATCCCACCTACATCAGAATCTGTTTTATTAACTACTGGGAGCCTGAATCTATGACCAAATCAATGGCAGAATTAACTGCTTTACTACTAATAGCAGCTAAGACTTTGATAGCACAACACTGGAAATCAACAAAAATCCCAACTTTGAGACAATGGTTTTTGAAAATCTGGGATGTAATTGTTTGTGACAAAATTGCATATCAACTACTGACAATGGAAGATTCAACTCCAAAATCTGGCTTTTTGGAAAAGTGGTTCTCCTTTTTTGACTATATGAAGACTGAAAAGAATGATACGACTGTGCTTCCTGATAAATACAAAGACTTTGTTTTTTATTAGCCAATATAGACAATTTTGATACATTGAGAAAACTGAAAGGTTGCCAAGTTAATGTCAATTGTTGAGTTTTGTTGGTGGGATTAATTGTTATAATTGTTATAATTGTTTGGTTAATTTGTAAGTTGTAAAAAATTATAAATTTAATAAAAAATAAAGTTATAAAAAAAAACAGGTGTTGACCCAAGGCAATGTATAAGCACTAGCCTTCAAGGAAGGTCAGGTGCACAGAACACTGTTTTGTGTAGTTAAGGCTACTTAAGCGCTGCTTTTAAGGAACCCCCTCCTCACCTCTTTTAATAGTATCCTATTCTGGCCTACTTAGGTGTATGAACTAGAGCCCTACGCTGGATTACTTATAGTTTAAAAACACAAATTCCTGAACAGACCCTTATTAGACTGACCTGTTTAAAACAATGGTCCTAACCAGGGCTGTTTTTGGGCAGGAACGCACAGGAATGGAGTTCCGGCTAGCTCCTGAGTTGGCCACACCCAGCAAGAACTCATTAGCATAATAGGCCACACCCAACAGCAGAAACTTATTAGGATTGGCTACATCAGGGGTATGTGGCCTAACATGCAAATTAATTCCTGCTACCAAAAAAAGCCCTGGGTTTTGACAATAAACAAGGTAAACAGAATAAGAAGCAAAAGGTGGGTACGGCTGGATGACCACTCCTCTGGTAACATATATGTATTTATTTATTTATTTGTTAGATTTCTAGGCCGCTCTTCCCGCTGTTGCAGGCTCAGAGCGGCTTACACAACTTGGACATGCCAAGAATCATAAAACAATAAATACAAAGAATTAAAACACATTAAAACATTATAAAACATAAGAACATTCAGTACAATTCAATTAAAACTAGATGGCGAACCATCTACCCATACCCTTCCCATCCCCAAGATAATGTCACAGGAGCCAGATGATGTTCCCTGTTCACTGGGCTCTTTGTTTGTGATAAAACATAGGGGAGAGATAGCGGGGGGGGGGGGGCCCTATTCAAAGGCCTGACAGAAGAGCTCCATCTTGCAGGCCCTGCGAAACTGCATCAAGTCCTGCAAGGCCCTGATCTCCTCCAGGAGCTCATTCCACCAGGAAGGGGCCACCATCAAAAAATCTCTCCCCTTAGTGGCAGCAAGAGACGGTGTTGGGCCCCAGACCACAGAGCTCTCTGGGGTACATACGGGAAAAGGTGGTCCCGCAGGTAGGTTGGACCCAGACCATTTAGGGCTTTAAAGGCAAGTACCAGCATTTTGAAGCATATTTGGTACACTATAGGCAGCCAGTGCAATGTGGCAAGCATTGGTCGGATGTGCTCCCATCTAGGGAGACCCATCAACAACCTTGCCACAGCATTCTGCACCAGCTGCAGCCTCCAGATTTGTGACAAGGGCAGCCCCATGTAGAGAGCGTTACAATAGTCTAGACTCGAGGTGACCATTGCATGGATCACTGTAGCCAGGTCAGAATGGCTCAGGAAGGGAACCAACGGCTGCCCCAGCCTCAGATGGTAAAAGGCCGACTTGGCAGTGGCTGTAACCTGGGCCTCCATGGTCAAAGAAAGGTCCAGGAGCACTCCCAAACTCCTAACCACCGGTGCAGGCACCAGTGGTGCCCCATCGAAGGCTGGGAGCGGGAGCCCTGACCATGGTCCGCCCCGACCCAAGCACAGGACCTCCATCTTTGCCAGGTTCAGCTTCAGCCTGTTCAACCTCAGCCAACCAGCCACGGCATGTAGTGCCCGGTCAAGACCGTCCAGTCCAAAGCCAGACCGGCCACCCACATCAGATAGAGCTGGGTGTCATCAGCATATTGGTGGCAACCCAGCCCCGCCCCCCAGATAATCTGGGCAAGGGGGCGCATATAGATGTTAAAGAGCATCGGGGATAAGACAGCCCCCTGAGGTATTCCGCATTCAAGCGGGCACCTCTGGGACTGCTGCTCCCCTAGCACCACCCTTTGTCCCCGACCTTGGAGAAAGGAGACGAGCCACTGCAAGGCAAGCCCCTGTATCCCCATGTCGGCAAGGCGATGGGTCAGCAGCCGATGATCGACCACGTCGAACACCGCTGACAGGTCAAGCAACAGCAACACTGCTACACCACCCCGATCCAGATGTCTCCGGAGGTCATCTGTGAGGGCAACCAGAGCCATCTCTGTCCCGAACCCAAGGCGAAAGCCTGACTGGAAGGGATCTAGCACCGAAGCATCATCCAGGAAGCTCTGGAGCCATATCGCCACCGCGCTCTCTATTAATTTGCCCAAATAGGGCAAATTGGAAACCGGTCGATAATTAGCCAATTTGGCCGGATCCAAGGATGGGTTTTTTTAAGAGAGGGCGGACCATCGCATCCTTGAGTGCACTCGGAAACTGCCCCTCTAAGAGGGAGCGGTTGATAATCTCCTGCAGTGCACCTCGAAACCCCTCGTGGCCAGCTTTAATAAGCCAGGAGGGGCACGGATCAAGGTCACATGTGGTTGGATGTACAGTCATGAGTAACCTGTCAACTTCATTGAGGCTGAGCTGACCAAAGAAATCCAAACCCGGGTCCTTAGAAATGCAAGAGGCCTCAAGTTCGCTCATTGTATCAATTGTGGCAGGGAGATCGTGGTGGAACACCAAGACTTTATCAGCAAAATAGCTCGCAAAAGCCTCACAGCCAATCTCCAATTCCCTACTATTTGGTTTGCCCTGAGGCAATGCTGTTATAGACCGAATTGTCCTAAATAATTGTGCCGGGCGTGAGCTAGTGGATGCAATCTCGGCCGCATAATAATCCTTCTTAGCGGCCTTGACTGCCATCTCGTAGGCCTTCATAAATCTCCTATAAGATGCTCTTGATGCTTTGTCGTGAGTGTGGCACCACCTTCTCTCTAACCATCTGAGCTCCCATTTCATCAGCTGCAACCCCTGTGTGTACCAGAGGGCCAGCCTTGAATGTGGGCACAGAGGGCATCTGGGAGCGATTTCATCGATGGCCACGGAGAGCCGGGTATGCCAGTCCTCCACCAGCTCAACCAATGAGCCGCCAGGGGGCCTCGGATCCCTCAGAGCTAATAGGAGCCGCACAGGGTCCATTGCACTCTGAGGGTGAGCTAAAATACGCTCGCCACCTAAACAGGGTTGGAGTGGAACGCTCAGACAAGCCCTCAGGGCACGGTGGTCTGACCATGGTACTGCTGAAGCAGTAATCTGGTCCACTGTCACCCCAGCTGTGAAAATCAAATCAAGCGTGTATCCAGCCTGGTGGGTGGGGGTCATTACAAACTGGAAGACTCCCAGCACCACCATGGACGACGTCAGGTCCACCGCCTGTATGGAGGCCACATCATCAGCATGGACATTGAAATCACCCAGGACTATCAGCCTCGGGTGTTCCAGCGCCCAGCCTCCATCAGGGCTGGCAGGCTCTCGGCCGGTGCGTTAGTCAGTCGGTACACCAGCCAGATTGCCACACTCTCCCCGGCCTCCAACACCAAGCCAACACACTCTAAGCCCATGATTTCCATTGGCGGGAGCGCTCTGAAGGAGTAAGCCTCTCTAATGAGCATCGCCACACCTCCCCCCACCTCCTAGTCCATGATTGGTGGAGGACCGAGAACCCCGGTGGGGTGAGTTGGGAAAGAGCTACCATTTCCCCTTCCCACACCCAGGTCTTGGTCACGCAAGCCAGATCCACCTGTTGTTTCACCATAAAGTCCCAAAGGACCATGGTCTTATTATTTATGGATCTGGCATTGCACAACACCAATGAAGGAGGGGGGTATTCCATCCTAGCCCCACTGCCGACCACCCTTGGGATGAGTCTCAGGCTGGAAAAGTGCTGAGCCAATTTATTTCTCCACATCCTTCCCTTTTTCTCATGCTTGGACCCACCGCTATTATTTCCCCTCCCCAGGAGCACCAGGATCTGTTGGCCAGGCATCGCTGCCCCTCGATCTTCGCCTGAGCCTCAGTTCGTTGGGTATGGTACTACAGACCAACAGTAAAGTGCTCCTCCAATTGCACTGTTTACTAACCTATCAGCCCTAACCTCCTATCTTGCTAGGCCCTCCCTCTACACAAGACTAACACTCAACACTGCTCTACGCTACATAAAAGGTGAAAAATACATTCAAAAAGAAACACTACCTACAATTGTACACAAAGGAAGCGTAAACTAACCTACCACTACTAACTAGCTAATCACTCTAACTACACATACCTCTTATTCCTTCCCTCTGATCCCGCCCCCACCAACCAGCCCAGCCCACTCTTCGCTGCCCCAGGCAACAGCAGTACCCAGGTAACAGGGGAGTTCACAACTGCCCCCCTGCCATGATGGTACTTCAGGTTTGGACCTAGCCAGTGAAGTGCCAGCCCCATACTGCCAGGTCTTCTTCCCTAATCCCTGGGCGCCATACCCAGATGACACCAGCTTTCCAGCCCCATTCACAGCCACTGCCCCTACAACCAGCAGTGGCTAGGCTAGCCAGGACAGGCCACTGGAGGCCAGCACAGCCAAGCCTCCAGGAACCGGAGACTAGCAGGCTCGCTGGCTGAGGGCCAGAGGCCAGAGAACTAAAGGTCCATGCCAGACAGGGCAACTGGCCGCAAGCTGCTGCTCCAGAAGACTGTGAAGCCGGGCCAGTGCCAAGTCCAAGACCAGAGAGCTGCCGCACCACTGCCAGCGTGCCAAGCGCCAACTGGCCGAGAAGTAGAGAGCCAACGGACTGAGCTGGGTCCAAGGGCCACAAGCTCGTAATGCTGCCGAATTACCAACTGCTGAGCCAAGCCACCAGGTGAGCCCCACTAAGCCGGGCTGAGCCGAACTGCCAAGTTGTCAGGCCACCAAGTTAAGCTGTGCTGAGCCAAGCCACCGCCAGGCTGAGGAGCCGAACTGAGGAGCCGAGGAGCCAGACCGAGCTGGGGGGCTGAGGAGCCGAACCAAGCTGCCGAGTAGCCACCGAACTAGACTGCTACCGAGCTGCCGCGCTGCTGGGCCGAACCAAGCCGAAGCACCAAGAGCCAGGGCAGGGCCAGAGGCCAAAGAGCCAAACGCCGACGGGCCCGGCCCCAGAGCCGGAGGCCGCCGGCAGCACCAGCCCAAAGCCCACGCCACAACACCCAAGAAGCAGCCCGGATTGAGGGGCCTGAATCTGAAGAACCCAGAGCCACCCACCGCGGGTCCATGGTCCATAGTCAGCAGTAGGTCACGGGCGAGGGTGGTGGTGTGTGGAGGTGTGGCCTAATATGCTAATAAGCTGTGTTGTCGGTGGTGTGGCCTAATATGCTAATGAGTTTCTGCTGTTGGGTGTGGCCTATTATGCTAATGAGTTCCTGCTGGGCTTTTTCTACCAAAAAAGCCCTGGTCCTAACAAACCAGAAACACCCACCCATCCACCCATCTAGCCTAGAAAACCCTTTTTAAACCAACAAAAACCACAAGCCAATGCCACACAACTGAACTAAACAACTGAACTACCTAGTGCCAGTGCCAACTGCCAAGCACCTGACCTCACCAGCAGCACCCCCCCAGCAACCAGAAGAAAATCTATCTATCTATCTATCTATCTATCTATCTATCTACCTACCTACCTACCTACCTACCTACCTACCTACCTACCTAGAAGGAAGGAATCTATAGAACCAGAAAGCTAACAAACACACTATCTCTATCTATATTGAACTGGAAAACTACTAAGAAAACCAGGGCACCAACAACAACAGGTCACCAAGCAGACCAAAACCCAGACAGGACAACTTTTAAACCCACAGCCCTAACACCACCAAACAGTGATGGATCTTGGCCTAGCTTGACTAGGCCATCAACAGCCTTATTCGGGTCTGTCACAAAACCAGGGGTTACTGATTAAGCCTTTAGCCATTAGCTGTTACGCCTAGCCGACTCTCAACTATGCATATTAATCAATATTCATCTGTGGGCCTCTTACATAAACAGAAAGAGGAAATAAAGTTAAAATTACTTCAAAGAATTGATATTCAGGGAACACAGGTGTGCTTGGGCGAGATACTAAATCGGGAGACTCACATCAGTCTTTGATAACATGAAAAGGTACAAGGACTTGGCATAGGTGAAATGTCAAGTCCCCAGAATAGATCTTAAGGACACGTATTTGTAGGAAATAACCATACATGGATTACGCTTTTGTTCGTTGAAACTGTATATTAAGTGTGGATGTAACTGCATGCTCTTCGGAAAAACCCTTTGCAAGTTTTTCCCGCTTTTGCTAGCAATAAAGCTTCACCTGAAATCTTCTGGATCTCTGGCTCCCTTGTGTTTCCTAAATTGGGATACAGGTACATGAGGTCTCTATTGAGATAACAACAGGAAACAAAAAACAAGGCAATACCACCCCCCACCCAAACAACAAAAAACAGTGAAACTGTGAAACTTAATATAAACCTTTGCATTTTTAAAGAGGAGACAAAAACTTTAAACTTTTAAAGAGAAAGAAAAAAAACCCTAACCCACCAAACAGGAAAAAAAAAACAAGGCAAAACCCACACACCCCAGCCCCCACCCAAGCAACAAGAAACAGTGAAACTGTAAAACTTATAAACCTTTAAATTTTTAAAGAGGAGACAACAACTTTACACTTTTAAAGAGAAGTAAAAGAAGAAGACCCTAACCCCACCAAACAGGGAAAAAATCCAAGGCAAAACCCCCAGGTCCCCCCACCCAAGCAGCAACAACAAACAGTACAACTTTTAAACTGTTAAAAAGAAACTTTTTAAACAATCAAACTGTACCCCAACCCCCCAACTCGCCACGCCAGAGAACCCACAGAACTCAACCCACCCACCCAGAACAATCCACTCAAATCACAGAAGGAAAAATAAAGAAAAAAATAAAAAAAACCCTTTAAAAATTAAAAAAATCCCACTTGATTCAAACCTAGTGATTTTTTTCTGGTGTCCAGTAGTCCAGGGAGTCCAGCAGTCCAGGGAGAGGGCAGCAGGCCAGGTACAGAGAGCAGCCAGCGGCTGAAGTCACAGGCCAGCACAGTACAATCTCTCTCAGCCAGGCAGCCAGCCACCAGGAAAGCAGGAACAGCAATGAGTCTAGCCACTAGGCAAGACTCCTTATATCCTCTTTGGGCCAAGCACAGGACAGTTTAAAAAAATAATACTGTCCTGTGATTGGGCCAAAGAGGATGCAACTCACCCCTATTGGTTGAGTTGCAAAAATCTCCCTCCCCCTCCCAAGCAAGGAAGGTGGTGTTCAAGCAACACCAGCCTTGCAAAGTCTTCCCCTCCTCCCTGGACCCAGGGAAGAGGCGGGAAAAGGCCAGTTTTGGCAAGAAAAGCAGCAATAGGGTAAGTGCTCTAACTTTCTCCCTCCCTGCCTTTCCTTGGCCATTTTTCAGCCAGCTGAAAGCCAGCCGAAAATCTGCTGAATGATTTGGCAGCTTTCTTCTGGCTGGCCAAAAAAGGGCCTAATTACCCCTTTTCGGCCACTAATTTCGGCCAAACTGAATGCACATCCCAACATCCAAACATCAAGTCATGTCCTTCTAAGTCCAATAATCTTTATTTTTTAACACAATCCAGTTTTCCATCCACACTAAACAACAAGCAGCAAAATACAACTTCAGATCCGGAAGAACCAAGCCATCTCTTTCTTTTATATCTTTTAATATCTTCTATTTAACTCATGGTTTTTCCTCTTGCCATACAAATCTAGATATTGCTTTCTGCCATTGTTTAAATGGCACATCTGCTGACAAAACCAAAATTGTCTGAAACAGAAATAATGTTCTAGGTAAAACATTCATCTTAACCACAAATATTCTCCTCAAAAGTGACAGTTGGACCTTATCCCATCTCAACATATCTTTTTAAATGTCATTCTAAATTTTAACATAGTTATTTTGAAATTCATATCTGCCAAGGTGATACCCAAATATTTACCTTCTTTTCAATTTTAAAACCTGTTTTGTCAATTTCATTTTATCTTGTAATATCACTTTTTATCATCTTAGCCTTCTGTTTATTAACTTTGAAACCCGCTACTGCACCAAATTCTTTCAACTTGATCATTAAAGTTTCAATTTCCTTTAAAGGATTTTCTAAAAACCAACATCAAATCATCCACAAAAGCTCTCGGCTTATAAGATTCTCCTTTAATTTTTACACCTACAAGCCTTTCATCTTGTCTTATAACTCTGTTCAATATTTCATGGACCAAAATGAACAAAAGCGATGACAATGGGCAACCTTGTCTATATTTGTTTTTAATTTTCTCAAAAGAAAGTTGGGATACAGAAGGAAAAAAGGGTTAGGGGAAGTAGAGATTCATCAAAAATTTTCAAATATCATGAATAGTTAAATGCAACAAGGAGGATCAGCTATATTGATACAAATATATTTTTCAAATATAGGAGCAGATAGTAGAACTTCATAATTACAATATTCAATAATGGGCAACCTTGTCTTGTTCCTTTTTGTATCCCACAAGGTTTGGTCAAATCGCAATTAATAATTATTTGTGCTTTTTGGGATGTATAAACTGACTTTTATAAAGTTTTCTCCAAAGTCCATGTCCTTCAAGACTTTAAACAGGAAAAGCCAGTTCAAATTATCGAAAGCTTTCTCCACATCTAGAAAAATCAAGGCAACTTGTTTTTCGTTATGTTTTTCCAAGCATTCTAAGATGTCTTTAACAGTCCTGACATTATTTCTCAGCTGTCTTTTGGGTAAGAATCCATTTTGATCTTCGTGTATAAATTCCTGAAGAATTACTTTAAGTATTTCAGCTAAAATCATTGTAAATAACTTGTAGTTACTATTTAACAATTATATCAGTCTTTAATTACTTAACAATGTTATCTTGTCCCTCTTTAAGTATCAATGTTATATTAGCTTGCTTCCATGTTTCCGGCATCTTCCCTTCTTGTAGAATAGAATTCATTGTATTTTGTAAGGGTTGTAAAAGTTCATCCTCAAAACACTTATAATAACTACGTGGAAGACCATCAGGTCCAGGAGTCTTGCCTGGTTTAATTTTATTTTATTATTAAGTTGATGGTAAAGCAAGTGATACAAAAATTCAAGAAGCATATTGTTGAAAACATGAAGACAAACAGCAATCATTTCTTTAAATGTGTAAGAATCAGTGAGAGAGTGAAAGGGTTGCTAAAGGAAGACGGAGATTTCATGAATCTGAATGAAGTCTTTACATCTGTGTTCATTGTAGAAAACAAGGAGAGGGAGATTATCTACTTCACACTGCTACCATCAGGGTGGGTGTCTGAAGAATGGAGTCAGACAGCAGTAATGAGAAGTTCTAAGGCTAATTGACAAGTTAAAAACTAAAAGGCCTGCATGGTATACATGCAAGTGTTTTTAAAGAATTCAAATGTGAAAGCAATATGCAACCCAAAAAATGCAACTTTTAATTAAATCAGCCATTTGAGACATGTCCACACATGAAACATATATAACAAAAGTCACTGTTAGTAATGAGCAAACTCCTCTGTGCTCAGATTATATTTGGGGCATTAGTTACAAGTTTTCTTTACAAGGATTGAAAAAAGAATGCCCCCCCTCCACCACCAAGGGTTCTAAATTGGCTTCTTGTGTTGTGTGTCCATTCTCTCAATGCCACTTGGGAACTGAAGTGTGTGATCAGGTAGGCAGCAGCATATTGCCCAGGAAACTTCATAATAGTCTTATTCACGGCACTGTGTATCATTGGAAGTGATGTAGAGTTCTTAAAATGCTTGGTGTGTATGGCCATTTTTTTTAACATTGATTGGATGGCTTGTTGTTAAGGGGAAAAATCTTCCTGTACAGAAAGTTTCTGTTCTTTTAACCTTCATTCTTATCCTCTTGATCTATCCTTCCCATAGACATACATAAGTTTTGACCATGCACCAGCAGTGGGTACTGACTTCTGATCCACTGTGCAGGTAAAAAAGTGGAGCATTAGTTTAATATGACTTATAATTAGTTTTAATGAGAGTTTCAGGATAAATGTGCCTGAATCATAATTTTAAAATCATAAATTGTAAAAAATTCTATTATGAGCCTCACTAGCCATTGCATGAAGCCTTCAACATCTCAGAAATTAAACAGACTTATCCCGTCTTACAATGGGGCCTCTCAAACACCCCAAGGATCAGGACAGGACTAAACAGCTGTGAAATCGATGCACCAATCTTCATGATTTATATGAGCAAATTATTGAGCACTGTGTATTCTTGAAAAAGAATAAACAAAAATATATAAATTTGGGATAAACATAGTTTTTAAATAGAGCTGAAGACTAAAGCTAAGTTTCCTGGCAACCAAAACATTTAATCCCTCTCTCAGGCATTTCTGTCTCTCTCTGCTATGCTTGCTGTAACTATTTAAGAATCTCTTAGCCTCTTAGCCTTGCTGCTTGAAGAGAGATGATATAGTCTTTTCAATAGATTATTTTTAACTTTAAGAATTTGTGCCATTTACAGCAATGTATTCAGTAAAATTATGTGACCTGCTGAATCTTTTTTTTAAAATCCCTGCAATTTTACACAAGAGTAGGGTAAATGCACCAGAATGGGGTAAAACAGGAGACAGGCATCTCATTAAAATGCATAGTGTACGGTTAAGTCAATGTGGATGAGTAGAACTCACCAAAAATCTTCTGCATCTGTCTCTTTACCTAGGAATAGGCCTGCTGTAAATTAGAGTGTTTTCAGTCACAGAAACATCAAAATGTCTTAATTCTATGGATATCTATGGATCTATGGATACTGAAATCCAGAAACTGGTACCATGGACAGAGAAGACAGAGCTTTCTATAAACCCAAGAAACACCCCAGATTTGCAGAAAAACCTAAATTCTTAAAAAAGAGGGTTTTTTTTAAAAAAAAAAAACCTCCAAAAAGATAGAAGCAGCAATTGTTGCTTTAAGAAATGAATGTCCTCAGTGGATGTTGCTGGGAACAGTACTGCCAGGCTTTCAGCCTTGGCTCCTGTCAATAAAAGGCAGGGGGAGAGACAGGGCCCTTTCCAGGGCTGTTTTGGCCTTTGAGAACTCATCAGGGCAGGGCAGGGCAGGGCAGGCAACTTGATACCATGCAACTTCCGTGACTTACCCAGGCCTGGCTGCTTGCTACTGTTCAACTGCAGCCACCTCAAGAAAGTCAGAGTGGTGTATTGGATCTATTAGGATCTGGAAGATCCAAGTTCAAATTTCCATTGTTGTGTGAAGTTGACTGGATGATCTTGATCTTGAGCCAACCACACACTTAGCCTAATCTTCCGTTCCCCATTGGAGAAAGACAGGGTATAAATGAACTAAATAAACAATAGATATAGCTGAAGGAGGGGGCGATAAAAGGTATGTTGGTTGGTAGGTGGAAACAAGTGAAGGAAACAAGAAAAGTTGAGAATATGGAGGCTGCCAGGAGGGAAAAAAGAGGAAATAGTGTGGGGAGGAGATACTGGAGAAAGTGTGGTACCCCTACAAGTCCTTACAGGCTCTTCACCATACAGCTGAGCCTAACCCGGCTGGCATCATACAACTCAGTACAATTCAGTGGCTGACACAGCACAAGTAGGCCACACTTTTCCTGAGGAATGGATGTCAGGGGGACTGAAGGAGGGAAAGCTGAAGCTGAAGATTTGGAGGGGGGGAAATAAAGGTAGGTTGGTTTGTAGTTCAGAAGGAGAGAAGAAAGCAGGAAAAGAGAGAAAAAAGCTGTGGGGTCTTTCAGGAATAGTAAGGGAAAGAAAAATGAGATGCCACTTGTAGATCCTTGTAGGTCCCCACTTGCACTTACATAATTTCCTGCCAATTAATTTGCTTTGAGAAACTACCTCTCCTTGGCCTAAAAATGGAAGAATCCTGGCTTTAATCCCGTTTTCAATTGTGCCTGTTTAATTACTGGTAGGTGAACCAAATTCAGTTAGTGAAAGTTTCATGATTAGATACAAGTGGGGACTTGCAAGACTTATGGGGAGGGTGCATCCCATCCTTTCTGCCTTTGCTCCCTTCCCTTTCCCCCTTCTTAAATAATCTTCCACCCCCCTTTCTTCCCCTCCCTAACAATCTTACCCACCCCTACTTCTCTCTCCTTCTTCATCAGTGTCCCCCTACATTTCACCCCTCCCCTTCTTTCTTTTTCTTATTTTCAAGCTTTTTATTTCATTTTTAATCATATCAATAACATTAGAACACTAAAACAAACCACTAAAAATCTATAAACAGTGTCCCAGAGTATAAATTTTACATTATTACATGAACACAAACACATAAAACTAATGCAATACCCATTAAGAATGGATGATGTATGTTATTACATATGCCTCCTTTCTAAAGTCATCTGGTATTATGTTTAATAGATAGATTTCTATTTTTAATGGTAAAGAAACTTTAAGTACATCTTGTATTAGTTGATGTACAAATTGCCAATATCTTTGTAACTTTGGACATCTCCACCAAATATGAATAAAAGATCCAACATTCGTCTTGTATTTCCAACAATTCTTAGAGATATTAATAAAACATTTTGAATTTTTTTCCGGGGACCAGTGCCATCTATAATACATTTTTAGGATGTTTTCTTTATACAGTATCGATCTCATAAAACTCACTGCTTTCCATATCTTTGTCCAGTCATTATGAATATCTGATCTAACATTGCCTGCCAGAACTGAATAATTTTCTCACATTGCCACCAACAGTGTGCATAAGCTCCTACCTGCCCACATTATTTCCAACAGAGTAGTGAGTATGTATGTCACAAAGATATGCAAGAGGGTTTTTTTGTGTTAAATACCAGTGAGCCAGAATTTTGAACATTTGGATTCTCACACTTAAGGTCGGTGAGGAAAACGTATTCAACCCCCAGACCTGTAACTACTGTCTGACAATGTCAAGTTACAATCAGTTTGCCACAAATTCTGATATGACAAAGGATTCTTAATTTCTATTTTAAGTACAGCCTAATAAATTTTAGAAATCAAGTTACAATTACTTGTCATGCAGTTCTGAAGAATGTGTTCAAATTCCATTAATGGAGTTGACAATATATTACTAATATTTAAACTATCACAAATGTTATTCAACATTAAATAGAGAAACCATGATACCTTCTCCTCAGGTTTGTCCTCCAGCTTAGCTTTATCGAGAATACTATATTTAGAGGTAATGTCAACTAGTCTGGTAATATTAGAGTGTTTCCATGAGTCAGGGCACAATTTTGTCCCTATAAGAACCAATCTTGATTCAAAAATGAAGTGAAATGAGATCTGAGCAGTAACAATTTTTCCTCCTAGCATCCCAAACACATAGAACAGAGATAAGGAACCAATTCTTGGTCCAGATTGCATCCAATATAGAGTTGGGATAAGTATATTCCGATTGAATTATGACCCAGTCCAGGGGATTCTCCATTCTCAACATTTTTATGTTAGATAATGTGATGGAATCATAATAGATTTTCAAGTTAGGAAAAGCCATTCCTTCCTGTTTTGTTGGTCTACACATGGTATTGAAGGCTATACATGATTTTTTTATTATCCCACATAAAATTATTTGAAGCATTTTGCCAATTTTTCAAAGTTTTAGAGGGAATTTCCACTGGAATCGTCCAGAAGAGGAAGATAAATCTGGGAAGCAAAAAAAGACTTAATAATGTTATATCTATCAATCCAGGAGAGACTTCAAGTCAAGTCAAGTCAAGTCAGCCTTTATTGGCATAAACAGGAGAGACTTAATTTTCCCCATTTTTTTATTTGCTGTGTCAAATTCTGAAAAAGCGTTGTATGGTTAAATTGCAATAGATCATCTAAACAAAGTGGAATCTTAATTTCAAGATAATGTAAGGATGACATGACCCATTGAAAGGAATAATTCCCCCACTTTCTCTCCCCCCCCACCTCTCTCTGTCAATATTTTTCCCATCTCTCTTCTCCCTTCCCCTCCTTACCTTGACCTCTTCAGCTGCAGTTTGCCCCCATAGATGGAAGAAAGAGTCAGACAATGGTAATTGGGAATTAACGACCACTTTATTTATTATCCAACAAAGGCAAGGGCTAACCATAACAAGCGGCATGGTCAAGGCCTGGGGTAACTAACCCCACCCTTGCCAAAAGAGAGGCAGTGCACCTAGCCTCCGGGGTGTAGCCCACTGTAAGCGGCTCGAACCTGGGCAGCCCAGCCTTGGACCATGCCATGATGATCCCTTGCGCACAGCCGCACAGTTTGTGCTGAGTATCCATCCAAGGCACTCCAAAAAGCAGTCTGTTCACCTCATCCCTGGCCACAAGGCTGCAGTGACGATCCTAACAGACCCCTTCACCCTCCTGGGTTGCTGATAGGTGCTTACTGAAGCACAACAATTATTTAACAAAACTCAGCCCAACCATAAAGTGACAACCCAACACCGGCCCTACCCTTGCCGATTCCACAATCCGCTGCTAGCAATGCAGGGTAGGCAAAAAACACCCCTTCTCAATAGCCAATCAGATCAGAGGTAAAAAATTCCTACTCGGCCCCCCTTTAAATGGGACGACCAGCCTAAAGCCTGCATTACCAACAGGGCGGGTGGGTGGGCCGAGCACGAGGCAAGAACTGAGAAGCAGGGGCCAGAGCCAGCCGTTAGATGGCACCACCCCCGCCCCCTCAGTAACCAGCTGCTAACGCAGCCAGCCTGACTCTCTCCTCCTCACATAGAGGCAATGGCATCTCCCTGCAGTATGCTCTCAACGACTGTGTGGGGAGCCAGTTATAACTAATTAGGAATGATGGGGTGAGTTGTGAAAGGACAGCTGAGCTGGAGACTATAGAGGAATGTGAGTGGAAGCTCCTTCTCACTTCCATCTCTGTAGCTGCCAGCTCAGTTGTCCTTTTAAAACTTTATCCCAGCTTCTAATTAGTCAGACTGTGGGGAGAAACAATATATGGAAGACTGGGTGTCCTGAGTCAGGCTGCAGGTCTCTGGTGTCAGGTTTCAGCATCTGCAGCTGACCAACGGGGCAAAGCCAAGGAGGGTAGATGCAGAGAACCTGGTGTCAGATAACAGTCCATTTAACATATAGTCCTCAAATAGAGGAGGTATCAGATATTAAACTGATAAGAACAGATACTACATTTTCTGTTATTCTGCCATCAATGGGCAGCCCCTCAGTACCTTTGGATTACTTTCATTTTGTGTAAATATCAACTCCCCCTGGAACCTTGAGTAATAGCCCCACTGCTGGCAGAATCAGGTCCAGAAATAACACATGTTAAGGGAAAACATCTAACAACAGTAATCTCCCTTAAACATAATTGATTAACCCCAAAAGAAATGATGGGTTTACTTACAAGATCTACTATAGGGCTTTCAGATTCATATTTAAATTTAAACTGAGGTTTTGGAATTGTAGGAGAAGTCTGCATGTTATCATTCCCTATCTTCTTGTTTTATATATTTTATGTTTTATATATTTTATATATATCTTATGCTTATAGGGAATATTGTATTCTTTTAACTATATGAGGGAGGCCAGGTTGACAACTACAAGGAGCAGGGCCTTCTTGGTGGCGGCCCCCTACTGGTGGAATGAGCTCCCAGAGAACATCAGGGCCCTGCGGGATCTTTTGCAGTTCTGCAGGGCCTGCAAAGCGGAGCTCTTCCGCCAGGCCTTTGGGGTTGCCACCGGAGGGAATGGCCCTTAGTAGGTGGCAAGGTGAATTGCCACCAGAACATCTGAGGTGGGAGTCTCCTGGCGAGAAATAACATAGGCAACTGGTGCTGATGTGGGGTTTTGTATTTGCTACCATTTGTAATTGAGTGCTTAGCTTTTAATTGTGATTTAACGAAATTTTATGTGTTTTAACTTTGTATTTATAATGAAGTTTTAACTCTGTATTTATAAATATGTTGTTAGCCGCCTAGAGCCAGTCTCTGGCAAGGCGGGATACAAATCAAAATTAATAAATAAATTAAATAAATAAATATATATTATTCATGGTCTTACACCTCACAAAGGTGATGATTTTGTGATGGTTATTGTCTTGAACCTTGTTTTACCTGCTGCTGTGTATCGCTGTATGCTGTTTTAAATTGTTGACATGTTGTGCTTATAATGGTCAAATGAGCTAATAAATAAAAAAAGATATTCAAACTCTGTGGATTCAGATAACAGCCCAGAAGTCAGAGTAACCAGGAAAACAGGGTCTGAAAGAACAAAGCCAGAAATGGAGAGTTCAGAAAGCAAGCTGTCGAGAAGCAGTCCAGGAGTCAAATTACCAGTCAGTAGCAGCACTTCAGCATTTAGGAAAACACTGTATTCACGCCTAGGAGGTCCCCTCATGAGTCTTTGTAGCCACTGGCATTGCATGTAGCCAACTCTTGCAATGACTCATTATCAGTGTCAGCTGGCAGTTGTCAGGATCTGACAAAAGCTTGCTTGTTCCATACTATGCTGAAAAGTTACTTTCTGTTCCTTTGTACTGCTGTGCTGAAAAGTTACTTTCTGTTTCTTTGTATCTTGCTATCACCTAAATGTTTTATTGCTTGCCTTGAAGTAGAAATTGCTGTCCTGCTTAGTGTTACTCTTTCCCTGGGAGGATGGCCTCTCCATTCCAACGCGTCACATAAACATCTGTAGCTATCTTGTCATAGCTCCCTCCCCCTCTCGTTCGAAGCTCCCAGTGTGTTATCAGAGTGGGTACAACCTTGAAAGTTATTTACTGTCATTGACCAAATGTTTTGCCTAGGAGTTCTCACATCTAGGTCGCTCAGGGCAAGAGGGGAATTTTTATAACTTTCTCATCTTTGGTGAGAACAAACGGTCGCCATGTCTTTTCCCGCATTTTGTGTGTATTCGGATTGGAGGACTTTGTTTAAGCATCTATGTCTGTAGGTATATTAACCCAAGCCATCTTTTATTCTGCATCTCTAACAAACATCGAGACCCTGTTTCAGTATTAGAAATAAAGAATTCTGTTTAACTACAAAGGTCTGATCTCTTGCTGATAGTACAGAAGCCTCACAGCAGTTGGCTTTGGGCTGCAAGGCATGCACTCTTATGTCTAGTCTGTAAGTCCAACCTGGACCTTTTCCTGCAGTGCTCCAAGGGATCTGGCAACACTGGAGAAGTGGGAACAGCTAGCTGGCCTTTGGCTGCTGGAGTAGAACTGGAGGGCTGAGATGGCTCTGCATCCACTCTCAGTTCACAGGTCAGGGATCAACTGAATCTCATCCCCCTGTTGCTCCACTGCTGTTGCTGTGGCTAGTAACAGTGGGCCCCTCTTCTTCTGAGGAGTCTTTGCTTTCACTAGTCTCTGAATCCTTCTCATCCCCCACCCCTGACTCCAGTGCTGCTTCTTCCTGAAGTCTGCCAGGAAAAAAGCTTTTGGTACAAAGATGGAGATGAGAAGGAGCCTCCTCACCCACTCACATCTCTCTGTAGTTGCTGCCTACCATTCCTTCCTCTCCCCAACAATATCAGTGGCCATGGCTCTCCTATCCACTGTCCACTTCTTCTTCCCACCATAGCAGTGGTGATGGCAGGGGCCCTCTCAGCCACTGGCCCACTTCCTCCCCCCCCCAGCAGTGGTGGCAGGGCTCTAGGCAGCTGGCAGGAGCCTCCAGAGCCACCAAATTGACAGCAGGGCCCCTGTCACCCTGCAGGGACCCCTGGGGCTGCCAAGGTGGTGGCAAGGCCCCCAGGAGCCATGGGGGCTGCAGTGGCTGTGGCAGGGCCCTCATCAGGTAAGTGCTCTGCATATGCACAGAGATATTTGTTTGGGGGGTATTTAAACCCTCCCATGTATTTTTAATGCTTTCAGATTTTTCTGCAAACCTTGGTTTTCTCCCAAGTTATGGAGAAAAATCTCCTTTCTCTCGGGGGGGGGGGTCCAATCTGCAGATACGGGTATCTGCAGATCTGCCTGCATTTGAGACATATAGATTTCTTTGGGTCTGGTACAAACTTGTAATACTGGCTATTAGGGGTGTGCGCATGGTATACACCAAACTGAATAAATACCTGAAACATGACTTATTGGTATTTTTTGGGTATCAGTTGAGAACAGATCAAAGATCTGTATTCGACTACCAAAGTCGACAACTCCAAATAAAAGCTGATATTATTCAGCTTTTATTCAGGCTCAGCTACTTGCGGAGTCATGCGGACCCTGCCATAGGACTCCACAGTGAAGATGAGGTATTTAAATTTAAATTTTAAATACCTCACCTTAATTCTGTGAGGCTTCTGTACTATCAGCAAAACATCAGACCTTTGCAGTTAAACAGAGTTCTTTATTTCTAATACTGGAACAGGGACTCGATGTTTGTTAGAGATACAGAATAAAGATGGCCTGGGTTAATATACCTTAATGCAAAGGTGCTTAGGCATAAACATCCAATCAGAACATATACAGAAAAGCGGGAAGGAAATGGCGACCGTTTGTTCCCACCAAAGGTGGGAAAGTTATAAAAATTCCCTTCTTGACCTGAGTGACCCAGATGTGAGAATGCTAGGCATAACATTTGGCCAGAGACAATAAAATAACTTCCAAGGTTGTACCCACTCTGATAACACACATGGAGTCGCAAAGGAGAGGAGGGAGGGAACCAGACAAGACAGGCACAATTGTTTATGTGATGCCTAGGAATGCGAGAGGCCATCCTCCCGGGGAAAAGTAAGACTAAACAGGGCAGCGACTTCTACTTCAAGGCAAGCAATAAAACATTTGGTTGATAGCAAGGCACAAAGAAACCGCAAGTAACATTAAGGCAGCCTTAGAACAAGCAAGCAATTGTCAGATTCTGACAAATTCTCAGGAACATGCCACCTCTGAGGCATGACTTTAAATGCCTTCCCTTCCCTTTTGGCTGTTGCACCACGGAGGCAGCATGAGCCCAAAAGGGAAGGAAAGGTATTTAAAGTTCAAATACCTTCCCTTCGCTGGGGAGGCATGCCACAGAGGCAGCATGAGCCCAAGAGGGAAGGAACATGGAAGGCATTAAAAGTTTGAATACCTTCCCTTCACTTGCTGAGTCGTTCTGTGGCATGGCTCTGCAAGTAAAATTCTTCCCCTTATGGGGATGGTCCTCATTAAGTATAATGAAGATGAATATATTTGGGTTTCCAAATATTGACCCAAATACTAGTGAACTACTGATACTGGTATTTGGGTATATTCAGGAGTACAGATATTTTTCAGGTCCAACAGACACAAATCCAAACTAACCTCCCCCTTTTTTTGCACACCCCTACCGGCAATACAACACACATGATCACATTTCTTTTGTACTCCCTCATGATTTCTCAGAGTGGAGGCAGGAGGAAAATTTTAAAAATAGATGATGCTGTCTATGGTGTCATGTCACTTCTGGTTAAAAAAAAAGTGGCAAAGGGTAGTTCTAGTAACTGCTGGAAATGCTAAAGTTTTACAATAAAGGTTCTGGCAGTTCCTAGAGTTTGTTATATCACTTCCAGGTTTTTTGTTTGTTTTGTTTTTGTTTTTTACCAGAAGTGGCATAATACCACATGCAGTGTCACAGCTGTCATATTGTGGCCTGCATCCCTCCCACCATTCACCAGGCATTTCACGGCATCTCTACATGGTCTTTTTACCATGACAGGTCTATACCTTGTGCAGGGTCTGCTGGCTGGCTGGCCACTGCCCATTTGAAGCAGATTCATATTACTGACATCAAATCATGGCTCTACTGAATTATTTATCCTGTACAATGCAGGCCATATCACCAACTTGCATGTTCATTATTTACATAATTTTATAAATATTACTAATTCAAAACCATACTTGAAGGACATATTTCACTTATTATGGAATAGTGAGAGACAGCCACCAATGTTGGCAAGTGTGTGACAAGCCAAATCTGCAGCATGGGATTAGGGTTGCCTGGAGAAAAAAATGCCCAGTCTCTTTAACATGCTTCATGGGATTTTATTTAACACTTAATTTTTTTTAAATCATGGGAAGCTTCTGCTGCCCATTTCCACACATTGACCCTCTATTAAAGGGACAGTATAATTTCTGAAGACTTGTTGGCACCCCTCCATGGGACTGGGCCACTCATATAATCTTATAATAGGGTTGCCAACTGCAATATTCCATCCCTTCAATAAAGGTTTGATATATGGAAGGGGTCAGCTGAAGCTTTCACAGCATACAAGTAAATAACATCACCAGATAAATAATATCTCATTAAATCTCCATTATAGGGACTGCTTATTGCTTCTCCAAGCTGTTGGCAATGGTAAATGCATTGATAGACATATGTTTTAAGCAATGGGGTATAGAGTAGCTCTATAATCATACATTAATTCTTAAAGTAAGGAACATTCAGACCCTTTATAATGTGGCATGGAGGGCACTGTTCAGGAGAGAAAACTAACATCTGCCTCTGCAAATCCTCCTTATATATAATTCTGTTTTCACTGTGGACTCTCCTAAACATTCCACATGCTCCCAAATCAGTTGGCTCCCTGATGTGTCACTCAGAAGCTGTCCCTATCCACTGGCTGTGGATTGGCTGGGTGTTGCCATTGGCTGGGTGTTGAGTCTGATCCTCTTCCCCACCCTCTCTTTCAGCCACTGTGCCCTCTCAGAATTTCTGGCAGATGGCTTTCTCTCTTGATGAAGATGCTTCTCCACTTGCCTTTTGTGTGGGACTAACTATTCCCTCAGTGCCTGTTGGTAGGTGTAACGAAATGGCAGTTACCTGGGTTTGTAAGATGGCTGCTGTCTGTGGTTGTTTGTTTAAAATGTTCCCTCATAAGGTTCAATTGAGCTGTAGTTCCAGAGAGGGGCCTGCAGGGGTATCACTCACTGGGTTGAATGGGGCATCCTCATCTGCTGGCTTACAGTTCCCAGCTGCCCCAAGGCCAAAAAGTGCAGGAAAGGAGGCACCGTCCAGCCCATCCATTCGTCCTACACAGGGCTTTTTTGTAGGAAAAAAACAGCAGAAACTAATTAGCATAATAGGCCACACCCAACAACAGAAACTCATTAGCATATTAGGCCACACCCACAACTACAGCTCATTAGCATATTAGGCAGGGGGCTGGGAAAGCACAGGGCAGGCATGGAAGTTTGCCTTTCCCCCCCGAGCTTTTCTGCCTCACTTCAGTATCACATTTCTAGTCTCCTATCCCCTCCCCAACCAGACGGCTGGGGAAAAGCAGTGCTGAAGTGCCTGGGATCTGAAAGATCTGAAAGATCCCAGGAACTTCAGCATCACCTTTCTAGTCTCCTACTCCCCCATCCAAAAGATTGGGAAGGGAAGTAGGCATGTTTGCCTGGCTGCCTTCGGTCTCCCCAGCCAACTCGCCAAGACATGTAGACTTGAGAGACTGAGGGCAGCCAGGCAAACATGCCCTGTTCCTTCCCTGAGCCTCTTTGCTTTTGCAGAGAGACTTGGGGAAGTGCGGGGGGGAGCATGGGTAAATGCCTTTCTCTCCCCAATCTGGGGAGGGAAAGAAAGGCATTTTCAACATGCCTGGGTTCCCCTCTTGATCTTCTCACACCTGGAGAAGATCAGGAGGGGAACCCAGGCATGTCTGCATGCCTGCCCTCTTTCCCCAGCCTGCCTGCCATGGCAGACAGGTTGGGGAAAGGAAGGTAGGTTGGGGAAAGGAAGGTAGGCATGCACACATGCCCCGTTTTTTCCCTGAGCCTCTCTGCTATTGCGGGGAGACTTGGGGAAGTGGGGGAGGCATGGTTAAATGCTTTTATCTCCCTCCCCCAGATTGGGGAGGGAAAGAAAGGCATTTTCAATGTGCCTGGGGTCCCTCCCTGCCCTTTTCCAGCTGGGACATGTCAGCTAGAGAAGGGAAGGCAGAGAGAAGCTTTTACTTGTCAATTTCACTCTCAGCTGACTGGGCTCCCCAGAGGGAAAGATGGCATTTTAACATGCTGCCTTTCCCTCTTGTGTGTAATGTGGAGAGGGCAGCATGCTTTGTAGCCACACATGCCCAGAGGTTTTGGTTGTAGGCGTGGCCAACTCAGGAGCCAGCCAGAACTCCATTCCTGTGCGTTCCTGCCCAAAAATAGCCCTAGGTTTAAAGATGTATAACTGTTGGATTGTGGCCTTACTATTGCACATCTCTTCCTCATTTGATTTTTTGGATAACTAATAATAAATCATAATAAAAACAAAGTACTGAGTATATCTTGGGAAACTCAGGCACAAATTCAAATGAGGCCCATCTAGCAAATTAAACAAAGCTCATTCAGCAAACATTCTATTCAAAGCTGCCTGTTGAAGTGTTGCTGCTAAGTTGATTGCCCATTAAACATGAACAGTAAACTAGTCAAAAGACCTTTACTGTAGAAAATTAATTGGATCACATCATGGTGTGCTCATTTACCATCCTTACTGTCTTTAAATGGGCTTGATAGCCCAGGTGACAACTCTCCATTCAAGGTGTTTGCAATTAGTATATTTATACTCCAGGAATTGCTTTTTAAAAAAGGGCTAAAAAGCCAGATGTTGTGCATAATTGGTACATCATGTTGTAGTTCTGTCACTTACAATATGAGACCATCACAGGCTTTCTTTTCCTTTAATTTGAGGGCTGAATAGAACATGAAATGGAGTCCTTTTGAAAACCATAATTCACAACAAGAGACCTCACTTATATATGGCAAATTGCATTTGGTAGAGCAATGATTTCCAAGCAGGAGATGCTTGTAATTAAAATTCAGAACAGATTGGATATTAATTCAGGTTATATCTCTCCTTATTATAAAACGCTGTTCATGTCCCTCTTGCCCTGACATTGCACACGCACCCACAGCCTTTGGTCTGCTCAGCTGCCACTCCAACAGTCAGCCTCCACTCCCCCCCCCAAGAGACACAGGCTCCAAGTGCGCATGCCAGCCCCATCATGCTTTGCCGGAGCCACAGAAACCCTGCAGCCATTGACGCTTGCCTGGGAACGTGTGCCCTGAGCCATTGGGTGCTCAAATAGGGGCTGCACGGGGGAGGAAGCAGCCGGGCAGCCTGCACCACTGGGTGCTTGAATGGGGGCTGGGCAGGGGCAGGAGGCAGCTGGCCGGCCTGAGCCACCAGCCACTCAAATGGGGGCTGTGCAGGGGGAGGAGGAGGATGGGTGGCCTTTGCCACTGGGCACTCGAATGGGGGCTGGGTGCGGGAAGGAGGCGGATGGGTGACCTGTGCTGCCAGGTGTTTGAATGGGGGCTGGGGGGGAGAGGAGGCAAATGGGTGACCTGCGCCACCGGCCTCTCGAACAGGGCCTGGGCGGTGGGGGGGGGGTGCTGGTGGCTGGATGGCCTGAGCTGGAGGGCCCTGGAATGGGGCCTGTGGGGGAGGTGGTGCCTGGGCAGCCTGAGCCACTGCACCCTGAAACAGGAGCTGGGAGGGCGAGCCACCGGCCAGGCACTCAAATGGAGGCTTGGGGGGAGAGCTGGTGGCCAGAAGGCCTGCACCACAGGCCCCTCAAATGAAGGGGGCCAGCAGCCATCTAGCCTGAGCCGCTGGCCCTGTGAGCAGGGGGAAGGCAAGAGGCCACATCTCTCTAGAGCCTGTGGTATTGTTTCTACAATGGGCTTTGCTGCTATGAGTAAAATAAATATATGCAAGTCAATTTTTGTTTACCTCCTGGCTTATTTATATTACTGGCATGTAGATGCTTTAGATATTCAGGTTTTTTAATTTATTCAGGTGATAGTGAAATTAGTAAGACTATTAATTAGTTTACAGATATGCTCATTCTAAACACCTAAGTTCTTTTCTGCTTCCAGACCCTGTTGCTACGAGCATATACTAGGGTTGAAATTCTCTTTATCTTTAGTTGTAAGATCCATTGAACTCAGTGAGACTTATTTCTAAGTAAACACATATAAGACTGGACTGTATAACAATTTCTGAGCTGCCACAAAGCTTGAGTCTCACTTGCCTAGTAAGACTTTCCTTTTTGTTAAGCACTGATAGGTCATACCATTTTGTCTTAGAGTATGATTCTATCCTATTCTTCAGTAAGATGAAAGTTTTGCATGCCCAAGCCTCAAAACATTTGAATTCCAGCTTCTGAACTGAATATGGGTATTTCAACTTTAATATAAGCATTTTACGCTCCTTGTTACTGTTTAAACAAACCAAAAATGCAAAGCCAGTATTTCTTCCAGATATTATTTCTTTCCCAGTTGGACATGAGTTTGCAACTGCTGTGGCAAAGTAGAAATGAATGATTCCATAAAACTTTCTCTTGCTTTTCGAAGCTCCACACCAGCAGGGTATCCAACACACATTTCCTGTACTTGAGGCTACATTGGCACATCAGTAAAACTGTATCTTTAAAGTGCTGTTTAAAAAGTAAACACCTATCTTTCTAGCTTAGTGATATTTTTAACAATCCTGTTTATTAATTTATATCACAAGATGTTTTGCCTTAATTCTATCCTGCTTTTCCCCACTGATTTCCAGATTTGCCTTGTCTTTTCCTTAGAGAACATAAGAACATAAGAGAAGCCAATATTGGATCAGGCCAGCGGCCCATCCAGTCCAACACTCTGTCACACAGTGGCCAAAACACCAGGTGCCCTCAGAAGGTCCAGCAGTGGGGGCAGGACACTAGAAGCCTTCCCACTGCTGCCCCCTCCTGTCAAGCACCAAGAATACAGAGCATCATTTGCCCCAGACTGAGAGTTCCTATCTATACTTTGTAACTAATAGCCACTGATGGACCTCTGCTCCATATCTATATACTAATAGCCAAGTGGCCCCCTCCGTGTGGATATCTAAATCCACGAGGGGCACTTGGGGGGCAGAGAAATTTTCCTACACACTTGGGGGACTCCCCATGTGTGTAGAAAAATCTGAAAAGTAAAAAAAAATATATTGGGGGGATAGTTAAATCCCCCCAAAAGTAAAAAGTGTTCCCTGCACATGCGCAGGGAACACACTTATCTTGGCTCCATGGCTGCTGCTGCTGGCGGCAGCTGCGGTGGTGGTGGGTGGAGAAGCCCTTGCCAGACCTTGCCTTCGCTGGGGGGGGGGGTGGGCAGGGGAAAGAGCTGGGGGGAAGTTGGCAGGGGGGAGCTGGTGAGGCCCAGCTGGAAGCCACTGGGCCTCACCATTACTGGTGGGGGAAGGGGAAGGGGAAGAGCTGGAGGGGGGAGCTGGCGAGGCCTGGCTGGAAGCCGCCAGGCCTCACCATTACTGGCAGGGGGAGGGGCAGGGGAAGAGCTGGCAGGGGGAGAGAAATCAGTGGGCCCCACACCTCTGAGGCACGCGGGCCTCACCAGGAAAACTGGGGGCAGGGGGGAGAGAAATCGGCAAGTAGACCTCTGGAGGCCAGGTCTACCCAGCCCTTTTCACTCTATGGGTAGACCTGGCCTCCAAAAGGCCTCCGGAGGCCAGGTCTACCCAGCCCCTTCCACTATATGGGTAGACCTGGCCTCCAAAGGGCCTCCGGAGGCCAGGTCTACCCAGCCCTTTTCACTTAATTGGTAGACCTGGTCTTTGGAGAACAGGTCTACCCAGCCCTTGCCACCCTATTGGTAGACCTGGCCTCCGGAGAACAGGTCTACCAATATAGTGGAAGGGCTGGGTAGACCTGTTCTCTGGAGGCAGGTAGACCTGTTCTCCAGAGGCCAGGTCTACCAATATAGTGGAAAGGACTGGGTAGACCTGTTCTCCGGAGGTCAGGTCTACCAATATAGTGGACTGGGGCAGGTAGACCTGTTCTCCGGAGGAAGAATCGGGGGGGGGGGAAGAGGACTTACCTGGGGCTCCCCCCCACAAGTATCATGGGTCCCCGTCTCTTGTGTTTATCTAATTCCCTTTTGAAGCCGTCCATGCTTGTAGCTGTCACCACCTCCTGTGGCAGTGAATTCCACGTGTTCATCACTCTTTGTTAAACTATATTCCACCCCACACACCATTTTCTCCCCCCCCCAAAGCTGGAATAACAATCACTTTATTTAACAAACACTGTAGATGATTTAAGAAGAGTACCATGGCTCAGTAGGGTTGCCAGCCTCCAGGTGGCAGCTGAACGCCTGCTATTAAAACTGATCCCCAGGTGACAGAGATCAGTTCACCAGGAGAAAATGGCTGCTTTGGAAGGTGGATTCCATAGCATTATGCCTCAAGCCCCACCTTCATCAGGCTCCACTCCCCAAATCTCCAGGTATTTGCAAATCCAGAGCTGGCAATCCTACAGCTCAGTCATTTTTTTAAAAAATCAGGTTTACATGCAGAAGGCCATCTAAGTTTGAGATGAAAGACCTTTCCCTCCATATCTGGAGAGCCACTGCCAGTCAGACTAGACAATACTGACCACAACAGACCAATGGTCTGGCAGTATAAGGCAACTTCGAGTATACATCACTGTAGAACCTTCCCAGTCTGTTGGTGAACCAGGTTTTCCATACTAAAAGGTCTCAAGGGGTGCCACTTCTGCATCCTGTATACAGTCCCTGTTCTGCTTTTGGTGTTGCATTCATCATGCCCCTTTGCTCTTTCAAACACACACAGTCTTTCTAATTGTTTTAGCCATTAATTGTCTCTTATTCCCTACACTGCTGAAATTACTCTCCAGTAAAGCTCTACCTCCTTTTCCAGCCAAACACATGCACATAGAATGGTTTGCTTTTTAAAGCTAAAATGATTTGAAAGTTCCTTGTCATGCAGATGTTATAAGAAACTGTACAGCTGAAATTCCTTTTGTCTGCCTTTGCACATCGTCATCCAACAAACAGCCTATGGGACTAGTTGCTAAAATGGTTGCAGCGCTGGGCCCAAGAAGTATTTGTGTGGGAAATAGGGATGCCAGGCCCCAGCTGGCAGAGGGTAGCCCTTGATTTCGGGGGCTCCCCCTGATACTAGCCAGCTGGCTAGTGGGGGGAAGCCCCACCTCAACAGTCATACATGGCCCCGCTTGAAAAGAGTGAGCACCATGTGTGCCTGCCCTGCAAGCTGTGAATTTGCAGCTGGCAAGGCAGGGGCACATGGCACTTGCTCTTTTCAAGCGGGGCCACAGACAACGGTTGGGTGTGGGGCCCCCACTCTTTTCAAGTGGGGCTGCCCACTCCTGCCCTGCAAGTGGTGAATTCACAGTCTGTGGGGCATGTGCGTGGGGTGCCCATCCTTTTCTAGTGGAGCACCTCCAGCTGCTCCCACAGCGGGAGAAACCACTAAAATAGAGAAGGCACTCGCTTTAATAGTGCTTAGTATCTCAGATCAATAGTTGGTTTACATATCAGGAAAGGAATCAGCGAAAGCTGCTTGGGACAGTTTAGCTGCTGTTTATGTACAGAAAACTTCTGGCTCAATAATGTCCCTGATGAGAAGGATGTATAGGACAGTTATGTCAGAACAGCAGACTGTCAGAGAACATTTAAACTCATTAAATGAATGCTTCCAGCTACTTGCAGAGAGAGGTAAAGAAATTATTCAGGAAGATAAGGTCTATATTATATTATGTTCCTTGCCGAAAAAATATGACCCTCTCGTCTCTGCACTGGAAAATTTGGAGCCGACAGCATTAACGCTCGATTATCTGTGTGGGAGACTTTTGCAAGAGGAAGATAAAATGCGGCAACGTCAGGAGATATCGTCCGGTCATCCTGGGAATGGTGCCAGCTCTTTTGGGAATCGTGCCAGCCAAGCCAGGTGTCGAGCAAGTGTGCCAGAGAACAACATACACAGAGATGTGCAGCATGCCAGCCAGCCACCACTTGCCTTGAAGACGCGAAAGTGTTATCGGTGTGGGTTGCCTAACCATGTACAAAAGTTTTGCACTCGGAAGACACAACGTGCTACCAACGCTCTCAAGGAAGGAGGCGGGACTAAGTTCCAGAATGTGGCAAAGGCAAAACTACAAGCAACTTTGGTGACTGCAAATGAGACTTCTACTCCAGACATTTGGGTTCTTGACTCTGGAGCATCTCAGAACTTTGCAAGTGACAAAGACTTGATGTTTGATCTGCAACCTGCTAGCCTGGACCATGTAAGTTTGGCAGATGGGACTCCAGCATCTGTTGATTCTCAGGGAAAGGTGTTCTTTTTTAGTTTAAATTACACTTTCCACAATGTTTTGTGTGTCCCCAGTCTAGAGCACAATTTGTTAAGTGTGTGTGCATTAACAAAAGCCGGTTTCACTGTTCAGTTTGATAAACAGCAATGGGCTATTCTAAAAGGTGACAAGATACTTGCTCTGGGAAAGGTTCAGAATGGAGTATATATTCTGGAAAATGGGTCTGAGCAAGCTAAATCTGTATTATCTAATAAGCCATTACATGATACATGCATCCACTTGTATCATCGCAGACTTGGTCATATGTCTTTTAGTACATTAAACAAAACATTTGCTTGTTTGGGTGAAGACATGCTGAAACAGTGTCAAACGTATTTAGACTGTGACGTCTGTAAGCAGAGTAAATCTCAGGCATATCCTGTAGCTAAAGCTAGTAACAGAGTTACTGAAAGACCTCTAGCTCTTGTACATGCAGATGTGATTGGTCCTTATCCTAATAGTGTCTCAGGTCGAAAGTATGGGTTATTAATTTGTGATGACTACTCAAGATATTGTTGGTCTTATCCACTAGAGAAAAAATCACAAGTGTGTGAGACAATTAAGCAATGGGCAAGAAGTGTCCAGAAACAGTTGGGAAAGAAATTGTTGCATTTCAAAGTGATTTTGGTGGTGAATTTATGTCACATGAATCACAGAAATGGTTTGTTTCACAAGGGATACAACACAGGGTAGCCAATACTGCTAGTCCTCAAGAAAATGGAGTTGCAGAGAGGAGAGCAGGAATAATACAAACTGTTATGCACTCAATGTTATCTGATTCTGGGTTGCCTAAATCTCTGGGCAGAGTGTTTGTGCTGTGCTACCCACTGGCGTAAACTATGGGGGGGGGGGCTTGAGGGCTTGAGCCACCCCCGAAATTTCCCAGGGGAGACTGAGCCCCCCCATGGAAAACGTCACGCCTGCCGCCGGTGCCTTGCCGCCGTGCCTCCTGGGCCCTTCCGAGGCTCGCCAGCTGGTGCCTCTCCCTCCTTATCTCTCCCTCTTCCTCTTTTAGGGGTGAGGGAGGGAGTGGCCAGGGTGGAGGGGGAGGGAAAGGCACCAGCAGCACCGGCTGGTGAGCCTTGGAAGGGCCGGGGAGGCACGGCGGCTGGCGGTAGGTTTTCCGGGGCCCCCCGGAAACATCTCCCCAGCGAGCATGCGCACTTTGTGCGTGCGCTAAAGAGCCCCCGCCCCCCCAGACTTCAGAAAAGTCTACGCCCCTGGTGCTACCTACAATGTAAACAGAGTGTTTTGTAAAACCATAAATGATATACCCTTTAGGGCACTCTATGGAAAAAACCCTTCTTTACAACATTTAAGAATTTTTGGGTCAAAAGCCTGGGTGAATATTCCATTAAAACAAAGAAGAAAGGGCGGTCCTAGAGCTCAAAAGCTCACATTTATTGGGTATCAAACAGGTATGAAGGCATACAGGTTCATTAATGAAAATAACATGCTTGTGTTCAGCCGTTCTGCAAAGTTTTGTGAGCAAGCAAACTGGTCTCGTATTCATGCAAATAAAACACCAGAACAGGTTATGTTACCAGTGTCAGAGAATGCAGAGAGTGAACAGGAGATAAAGCAGGAAATTTCTTCTCCTGAAAGACAAGCCTCTGACTCGGCTCACAGTTCAACACCTAGGGTGTCTAGTAGAGCAACTAAGGGAATACCCCCTCCACGATATGGCATTAATCATGTGTTTGTAAAAGTGCCTAACAATTATTCTGAAGTTTTATCTTTAGATGAGCTGCAGCGGAATGCATGGATGCAAGCTATGGAGGTGGAATTCAACTCATTAACAGCTCATAATGTTTTTTCCCCTGCAGCATTGCCTGATAACAAGAAAGCAATTGATTGTCGCTGGGTTTATAAGTTAAAACAATCACCTGATGGTAAAGTTCAGTATAAGGCATGTTTAGTAGCAAGAGGTTTAAATCAAGTAGAAGGTCTTGACTATGATGAAACATTTGCATGCACTGTGCGCAATGAAACTATCAGGGTTGTACTTGCATTGGCATCTGTAAGAAATATGAGTGTAAACCACTTCGATTTTGAAACTGCTTACTTAAATGCGCCAATTAAGGAAGAACTCTATATGCAACAGATCCCAGGGTTCAGTACTGGAAACAGTGATTCAGTTCTGAAGTTGCGTAAGGCACTTTATGGATTAAAACAAAGTGGTCATGAATGGGGGCAATATCTCAACAGAACACTAACAGGTTTTGGATTTGCACAAAGTATAGCTGATCCATGTCTCTATAGTGTTAAGATTAACAATAATTATTGCTATGTTTTGGTTTTTGTGGACGATATTTGTTTTGTTTATAGTTCTGAAGAACAGTTGTTTTGGTTTGTTGAAACATTACAACATGTGTTTAAAATGAAATATTTGGGTCCAATACAAAACTATTTGGGAGTAAGAATTTCCAGAAATGAACAAGGATGTTTTGAACTTGATCAGGAAGTAAAAATTCTGGAATTGTTGGACAAATATGGTATGACTGATGCAAATACAGTGAATACTCCAATGACTACAAGTTATTGCAAAGAGGCAAATGAGCATCCATTTCCTCACAAAGAAGTGTACCAATCTCTTGTAGGCTCACTGTTACATTTAGCTTGTTGTACACGACCTGATATTTCTATGGCTGTTCATTGGTTATGTCAGCATTGCAATAGTCCTTACCAGAAGGACTGGGTAGCTGCAAAGCGTGTACTAAAATATCTGAAAGGTACAGTGTCACAGAAACTTGTGCTGAAAGTGAATAAAACTGATGATGTATACGCATACTGTAATGCATCTTGGGGAGATAGACCTGATTTAAAATCTACCTCAGGATACACTGTTTATGTGTTTGGTGCATTGGTGGGATGGAAATCCATCAAGCAGACACATGTAGCCACCAGCTCATGTGAATCAGAGTTTTCAGCAGTAAGTGACACAATCATACAGCTTGAATGGTTTAATCAGCTGCTGTTAGATTTCAACGTGAAGAGTAAGCTTCCTATTATAGTTCTCTGTGACAGTTTAGCAGCAAAACAATTAGCTAACAGTCAAGGGGTGAGAACTAGAAGCAAGCATATTGGTATTAGATACCAGAATGTAAAATCTGCTGTAAGTAACAATTTTGTTTGTATACAACATTGTATGTCTGAAGAAAGCGTTGCAGATTTATTTACAAAATGCTTAGCTACTGATAAGTTTCAAATATTGAAAAGTAAATTGTATATGTATTGAGCTGCATCTTGGGAGGCGTGTCAGCATACTATCTTGTAATGCAGGCAAGATGACAGCTCAGGTAAAGCTCAGGTAAAGCATGGTTAGATCATCTTGATCTAAAAGTGACAGTAGAGGGATCATGTGTACAGGTCCCCTGATAGAATTGCATCACCTTTACTGGAGTCACAGTGACTCAGCACTATGTTCTGATTGGTGATTGTGATGGATCTTGGCCTAGCTTGCCTAGGCCACTAGCAGCCTCATTCAGGTCTGTCACAAGAACCAAGGGTTACTGATTAAGCCTTTAGCCATTAGCTGTTATGCCTAGCCGACTCGCAACTATGCATATTAATTAATAATCACTTGTGGGCCACCCACATGAACGGGAAGAGGGAATAAAGTTAAAATTACTTCAAAGAGTTGATATTTAGAGAACACAGGTGTGCTTGGGCGAGATTAGCCTTTGATGTATATGGGAAAGGTACAAGGACTTGGCATAGGTGAAATGTCAAGTCCTTAGAATAGATCTTAAGGACACGTATTTGTAGGAAATGACCATACATAGAATACGCCTCCGCCTGTTTGAACTGTATATGAATTCTGGATGTAACTTCATGATCTTTGGAAAAACCCTTTGCAAGTTTTTCCCGCTTTTTTGCTAGCAATAAAGCTTCCTCTGAATCATCTGAATCTCTGGCTCCCTTGTGTTTCCTAAATTAGGATACAGGTACATGAGGTCTCTATTGAGGTAACAATTGCAAGTATATATTCAGTGCTATTAGACTATGCATTCTCTCTCTGGATTATCATTTGCCGCGTAGCATTCTGTCCGTTTGTGTGGAGAATCTACCAGTGCTATATATGGACTGTAAATACTTTGATGTAAATAAACCACTGTATATTTGAGCACTAGCTGGCACTGTGTTGTGGACTTTATCGTCACGCTTCAATTGCGCCATCAGGGCAGTCATGGGCGGCCCACGGGGCTCCGAAAAAGACCCTTTAAAGGAGTAAATGAAAAGTGAATTTTCTTTGAAAACTACAACAAATACCTAAAATATTGCTGCCAAGTGCTGCTATAAATTATAAGCACTGAGTTGAATACAAACAATGCTACAGATTCTAGTAACTATGTATAATAAGCACTTTCCGTGAACACATATGAACTTCATGAAATTATCCGTTGTTTCCTTAAAGCACCCTTCTGCACTGGCAGTCAGAGCACCAAAGAGAGGTCTTCTTCATGAAGTTTGAGGCATAGCAAGCCTGGCGGCACTCTTGCAAAATCTGCCTGCTGGAGTGAGTGGATCTGCGTACATCAAGTGGGTGAGATTTGGAGCACTAGAACGGGGGGGGGGGGGGTGATGTCTTTGGGGTGTTTTTTTTAAAAAACTAGGCAATTCCTATATGAAAAACAAGTGATCATCCTTTAAATAGAAGCTGTAGTCTTGCAAATTTTAACGTGTTTTAAAAGTCTTAGGTGGAGCACATCAGTGCTTTAGGTGGGTTGGTGCATCCTCTGGCCCTAATTTGGCTATGCCTCTTTAGGTGTGCAGGTATTAAAAACTAACTGGTCCTGGTTGCTGTCCAGTTACAAATGGAGAATGAATGTGGAATACAAAAGAAAGGAACAAGGAAGACATAAGATTTGACAATCACATGTACAGCCAGGGCAAGGAATGATCAATAACTTATTGGACTTTGCTTCTTTGGAGACTATTGTTATATTTACAAACCAGCAAGACAGATTACAGCTGTAAATGTGATTTGCCTGCAACATTTTTCATCACTTAAGGAAGAATTGACTCAGTTTACTTGGAGTTACAAAGTACCTAAATCAATTGTGGTTTTAAATCAGGCTATGTTGTAGAAAAACCCAATACCCTATAGAATAAACTTGCAGTGAAAGAGCAATAACTGGGAGCTTTTCCAAACTGGGGGTGGGGGGACAACTGGCACACTTAGTTTGTTCTATTTGTTAAAAAAGAGTTTTATTTTATCACATTTAGGGGGGAAACTTGTTCACCAAGGCTGTAATTCTATGAGAATTTTGTAGGAAATGAATGCCACAGAGCTCTATGGGACTTAATAAAGGGACAAGAGCTAGTGTGGTGTAGAGTTTCGCGTGATGGTCTAGGATCTGGGAAACCCAGGTTTGGATCCATACTCTCCATGGAAACTTGCTGGATGACCCTGGGCCAGTCACACACCTGTCTCAGCCTAACCTAACTCACAGAGTTGTTATTGTGAGGATAAAACAGAGGAGGAGTGAATGTTGTTGTAAACCACTTTGAGTCCCCTTTGGAGAGGAGAGCAGGGTATACATATTAACATGAATAAATACAAAGTAACTTCTGAATAAACATGTTTAGAGGAAGATTGCAAAGCAAGCAATCATTTCAGTTTCATATCAGTTGTCTACTTGACCAGCCTCATTCCAAGTACATAAGAACATAAGAGAAGCCAATGTTGGATCAGGCCAGTGGCCCATCCAGTCCAACACTCTGTGTCACACAGTGGCCAAAACCCAGGTGCCCTCAGGAGGTCCAGCAGTGGGGCCAGGACACTAGAAGCCCTCCCACTGTGGCTCCCCTCGTCAAGCACCAAGAAGACAGGACATTACTTGCCTCAGATTGAGAGTTCCTATCTATACCTTGTGGCTAATGGAAGAAGAAGAAGAAGAAGAGATTGGATTTATATCCTGCCCTTCACTCACTTGGAGTCTCAGAGTGGCTTACAAACTCCTTTCCCTTCCCCTCCCCACAACAGACACCCTGTGAGGTAGGTAGGTTGCCAACTTTAAACCTGATACCTCTAGATATCCCTTTAATACCAATTTACTCAGCAGCAATTACCAGATTATGTTATTCATGCCATGAAAAGCTTCAACTACCCCTTTCTGCTCATTAAACCTCTATTAAAGCACTAGGACCTTTTTCCTGACCAGTTGGCAATCTTAATTCCAAGACTTGGTCCTTAGAATAAGATACATTGACTACATTGGTGCAAGTTTTCAATTATTATATTAGGTGCAACCCATGTTATCTCTGACATGATCTCTAGCTGGCCTAGAAATAACCTGAGTCAGCCAGAACCCATTCTAATAAATACAAGGAACCAACAATCCCAATGAAGAGGGGCAATCCTCAAAAGGTTCCAAAAAACGTAATGGAATCACTTCAGAAGAGAAAATAACCTTTTCCAAAGTACTTCAATAAGTAGGTTTTGAGATTTGTCTTATTTTGTTTGGATTATTCAGGATATCTGCCTGTAAACTAAAGACACCAATGCTATGTGTAGTTTTGTTGTATTTTGTTGTATTTAATTGATTTTAGGGTATTTATTGACTTCTGTTATATTTTTAATGTTTAACAGAAATTTTTATTGTAACCTATTGGTCTTTTATTAATTCCATTTCATTTTACTATATTGAAAATCACTTTGGGAACTTTTAATTGAAACATGTTATAAACAAACTATTTTTGTCTACTCAGCATTGGTCAGAGTTTTCTGTTTCAATCCTTTCTCCCCTCAGAAAAATCTGGCTCATATCCATATTCATCCATATGCTCTACAAGGTCAAAATGAGGGCTTAGCCACCCTTACAGACTTGTTGCAGTAGTAGACAGGATATTTTTCCTAAAGCTTGGGAAGTTGTTGATCTTGGGTTAGAGCCAAATCTGGTTATCAGCTGGTGTAAGACCCTTTTCCCAGTGGAAGGGGGCTGTTTTTTTGCCAATTTCCTTCTTTTGCAACTGCTTTTACCCCCTCCACAGTCTCTGAAAGTCTTCTATCTCCTCAAGAGCAGCATTTTTTGAGAGCTCAGTGAACTGCAGAAGGTGGGAAAGTTTGAGTACTGTTAACAAACCTTTGGCTTCACCCCATGCCATATAGATGTTTTCTAGCCCTTCCTAGCAACTACCTCTCCTACCTATATGTAAGGCTTGAGAAAACTGTTTCAATGTATCTGGTGCATCAGATGAAGTGTGCATACAAGCACACAAAAGCTTATAACCAGAATTAAACTTTGTTGGTCTTAAAGGTGCCACTGGACTCAAACTTTGTGCTAGAAAATCAGTTACTGACAATCAAATATTTATTCATTTATTTATTTACACCTCACCTTTTTTCTCAGTGGCAACTCAGAGCAGTTTACATCATTTTCCTCTCCTCCATTTTATCCTTGCAACAATCATGTGAGATTTGGTTAGGCTGAGAGTGTGTGACTGACCCAAAGTCACCCAATGAGCTTCCATGGCAAAGTGGGGATTGAAACATAGATCCTCATCTGACACTATAACAACTATACTAGACTATAGCCGACTTGATCATGGTCCATGGCAAACAGGTGGCCCCAATTCTGTAGGCCTCAACTGGCCCCGGAATGACTGGTACAAAGAGTCCGGCTCCAGGAGCTGCAGGTTGCCCTGGCTGTTGCTGGGGTTGTGGGAATTGCCTACTGCCTCTTGCCCCATGACCACCCCCCGCACCAGCCAGAGCACCACCTGCACCACCTGCACCTTGCTGTTGCACCCCTTGGAGAACTTGCGCGATGACAGGAGGTAAATCCGTGATTATGTGAGGCTTCTGAGCTGACACTATCAGACCAGACCTTTGGTTTGAAGCAAAGTTCTTTTATTTCCAATAATGGTTCAGGTTCTTGATGTTTGTTAGAGATACATGACAGTAAGCAACAGTGGTTAATATACCTTCAGTCATAACCGAATACAGGTAAAGGACCAATCAGATCCAATGCAGAGAAGCGGGAAAAAGGGTGACCGTTAGGTTCTCACAGGGAAGGTGAGAAAGTAATAAAAATTCCCTTCCTGCCTTGGGTGACCCACATGTGTGAATGTTAGGCTAAACATTTGGCTAGAAACAATTAAACAATTCCCAAGGTTGTAACACTTGATAACATTCTCCGAGCCTGAAAGGCTAGGGGGGAGTGGACGGATGTGATAGTCCCAGTTGTTTATGTGACGTTCAGGAATGTGACATGCCATCCTCCCGGCCAGAGAAAGTCAACATTTAGCAGGACAGATAATATACATCAAGGCAAGCAGTAAATCACCAATGGTTCTAACGGGGTCACAGAAAGACAGAGATACTAATAAAAAGGCATATATTAAAAAGAACAGGCATACTATTGTCAGATTCTGACAGATTATTGCTGTCACCTCTCATTGCAGCATTTGGTTTATAGTCTCAAACCTGCGGTCCAAATGGGCCCATATCTCACCATATTGGGTAGACTCTTGTGGTCGTACAACCGATTCGATGCTGGGTCCAGCCCCGGGATCATTCCAGAGTCCCTCTGAAGTGACCAGGTCTCCACAGTTTGCACCCCGAACTGGGACCATGAGTACGATCCATCGTGGCGGTGCCATGGATTAACCCAGCTCGATGTTGTGTCAGAATCTGCAGATTCTAACAAGGATTTCTGGGATCTCATGCTATATATTGTAACCTGACTTTGCTATGCTGTGCAAACCTGTTCCTGTACCAACTATGTAATCATGCCTATTGCTATTAGCTTGACAATTGTGAATGTATATTATGTGACCCCAGGATTATGGCTCTGACCAGGCCTGGTCTATGTATCTGTTTGCCCGGGAGAATGACAACTTCAAAGCATGAGAACAATGGGCCTCTCACACTCCTGCCTCCGCATTCCATTCCTCCCGGCTGGGAAGACAGGGGAGGACGGGGACCATTTCTTATCAACGTGCGAAAGCCTTGGGGAAAGCATTTGTTATGTGAAGATGGTTACATCTGAGGGGTCTGGTTTGGGAAGGGAAATTTACTGCTTCACACCTCACTTTCTTTCCTGTGGGAAGCAAATGGCCAGAGAACCTTTTGCCCGTGGTTTTTCCCCCTTGTTGATTGGTTACCTATGGGCAATTCAAATTGTGCTGGAGGGTATATTAGACCTGCTTCTATTGTATGCGTTATCTCTAACAATAATCCGAGGACCTGTACCAATGTAGAAATTGGAAATAAAGAACTGTGTTTCATCAACAAAGATCTGATCCTTGACTACTTTGAGCAGAAGCCTCACAGATTGTCAGAGATCCGTGACTGGGACTTGGCCATTCCTGACCATGTCGGACGACGGCACTCTTCCCATCCCTACAACCGAAGATCAACCGGTGACCCCGGCGGACCAGGGTGCCGGTGGTGGAGGTGGCGGCAGGGAGCCCGAAGTGCCAGTGACTACGGCTCAGGGGGCTTACTACATCCCACGACCACCTCCTCATCAGAGCGTGACCCCGAGGTACTCATGGAGCAATTTCGGTCGTGGGACCGTCGACTCGTGGGTGCACGATCGGAAGGGGGCACAGGTGTCGATCCAGGGAGACCGCACCGAGCACGGGAAGCCGAGCTTTCTGGGAGACGAGCGAGAGACGATCTACGGAGGAGACTGGCATCCCCTGCCTTTGGAAGAGGAGAGAGGCGCACCTTACAGGCCCGATCTCTACGGGGAAGACCAGACCCAAGCCCTGGATCGTATGATGGGAGATTTGCGGCTGCAACTCACCGCAGAATTGCGCGAGATAGCCCTCGATCTGCAGTACCAGTTCCGAGACGCCCTGACGGCTATGCAAGCAACTCGCCCAGCCCCAGGAGGGGCCGAAACCCCAGGAGGGGGAGTCCTGCAGCCGCCGGTTCCCCCTGGAGGAGCTCCCATGGGAGTCGTCCCACAGCAAGTGCCGCAGCAGGTCCCGCAGCCCGTTCCCCGCCCGGTTCCTGCACCCGTACCGGCGCCGGCCCAAGTGCCGGCAGGGCCGATGGTCCGCCAGGCCCCCGCCGATCCATTGATGGCTACTTTCGATGGGGACCCCGAGAAGCTGCGGTTCTTCCTCATAGAGATCGAGCGGTTTCTAGACACCTGGGGACATCTCTACCCCACCGAGAGGGACCGGATTGGCTACATCGGGTCCAAGCTGAGGGACACCGCCAGCGACTGGTATGTGAGCCTGCACAACGCCCCCGGGCCTGAGTTACGCTCTGTGCACAACTTCATGTGGGCCCTCAGGCAACACTATGAGGACCCCTTGGGAGAAGAGAAGGCTCAGAACCAGTTACGGAAGCTGACCCAGGGGTGGTCCTCAGTGAGGGAGTACACTGACAAGTTCCAGCACATAGCGGCCAAGATTCGCGGCTGGACCCAAGATCTTTTCATCGAAAAGTACAGGGAAGGTCTTAACCCCGAGGTGTACGAGACGATGCTGCGCGGGGGAAGACTGGGCTCGCTAGCCACCTGGATGAGAGCGGCCGCGGACGTGGAAGAACGCTTCACCCTCATCAAGATGGGAACTTCAGCGACTGCCCAAGCAAAAGCTGCCCAGAAGGTGAAGCCCAAACTGAACACCCAAGAGATCCAGGATGCCCGGTTCAAGCAGGGGCTCTGCATGAGGTGCGGGGAGAGCGGTCACTTCGCCTCGGCGTGCCCCCGCGGTGGGGGAAAAGTCCCCAAGACCTCCACCCCGGTAGCCGGGAGCACCCCCAGTAAAGGGAAGACCTCGTTCAAGCCCCGGGCACTACAGCTGGAAGGGGCTGCGAGCGAGCAAGGAGAGCTGGAGCTGACGGAAGCACAGATGTTGGGAAACTCCAACGGCCTGCAGTGAGCGGCGCAGAACTGCAGGTCCCCATCCGTGACACGCCATCCCTGGTGAGCATCCCTGGCCCCTTACTGTATATGGTAGTGACTGTGATAGCACCCGGGACAGGGACCCACATCCGGGTCCGGGCCCTAATTGACTCAGGGTGTGCCCGGGACTTGATTAGCTTTTTAGTAGTGGACGAGTTAGGGCCCAAAGTCACCCCATTGGGGGAGCCACTTACGTTTACCCAAATGGATGGATCGGAAATGAAAGTGGCATGTGTGGCAGAGACTGAGAGACTGATAGTGGGGACGGGGGAACACTGGGAGAGGAGAGCTTTCGTCATCACCCCCAACACCCAGTTCCCCATGGTGTTGGGGAGTCCCTGGTTAAGCTCCCACGACCCATACATCAAATGGAGCGAAGGGAAAATCTCCTGGGTGGAGAAGAAGTGCCAAAACCATAAGTAGGACTCGGGATGGGGATCGGGGCCCCCGGCACCTCTCCGAGCGGCAGCGCTCACTCTGGTACCTTCCACCGTTCCCAGGGAATATCGAGACTTAATGGGGGTGTTCAGTGAAACCGAGGCAGATGAACTACCCCCTCACAGACTGTCGGACTGTGCCATAGAGCTGATCCCGGGAGAAAAGTTACCAAAGGGAAAACTCTATTCCATGAGCCCTTTGGAGTGGGAGGAGCTAAGGAAATTCCTAGACAAGAACTTGGAGTGAGGTTTCATTTGCCCCGCTAAGTCCCCATTCACTGCCCCTGTTCTATTCAGGAAAAAGAAGGACGGGGGGCTACGGTTGTGCACGGACTACAGGGGATTAAATGCAGTGTCAGCCTCCAATGCCTACCGCCTTCCCCTTATTAAGGACCTGTTAACAGAAGCAGCCAAAGGGAAGGTGTTCACTAAGTTGGATCTTCGAGATGCATACTTCCGGGTGCGCATCAGGGAGGGGGACGAATTTAAGACTGCTTTTAACACGCCATTGGGGCAATTCGAACACCTGGTGATGCCGTTCGGATTAAGTGGCGCGCCGGGGGTCTTTATGAGCTTAATAAATGAAGTGCTACACAAGCATTTATTCAAGGGGGTGTTATGTTTCTTAGATGATATCTTGATTTACTCTGCTGATAAGAAAGAGCATATAAAATTGGTCCGAGAAGTGCTGTCAACTCTGTTAAGGAACCAGTTGTATGCCAAGCTGTCGAAATGTGAATTCCATAGGGATTCAGTGGATTTTCTGGGGTATCGCATTTCCCAGAAAGGGCTAGAAATGGATCCTGCCAAGGTAGAGGCCGTAGTGCAATGGGAAGCCCCCCGAACAAGAAAACAGCTTCAGAGTCTATTAGGATTTTGTAATTTCTACCGCACGTTCCTAAAAGACTTCGCCACGGTCACTCTCCTGCTAACTGAACTCCTTAAAACCAAGGGGAGGGGCCCGGAAGCAGGGAAGCCCGGGGAGAGAATAGCCTGGTCTGAGGATTGCCAAAAGGCGTTTGAAACCCTCAAGACCCTATTTACCTCAGAACCCATCCTGGCCCACCCCGATGAAACCAAGGAGTTTGTGGTGCATGTAGATGCTTCTGATGTGGCCATGGGGGAGCCATCCTACAGAAGGGACAGGATGATAAGCTGCACCCTCTGGCTTATATATCAAAAAAGTTTAATGAGACAGAGAGGAATTGGTCAGTGTGGGACAAGGAGGCAGCAGCCATATGACTGGCCCTCACCACCTGGCGGCATTGGCTAGAAGGAGCGCAGGCCCCTTTTGAAATTTGGACTGATCACAAAAATCTGGAAGCCTTGCGCACCCAGAGGTCCCTGAATGCGAAACAGCTCCGATGGGCCGATTTTTTCTCAAAATTTAATTTCGTGCTTAAGCACTTTCCTGGGAGAGCCAATTCGTTAGCAGACACGCTATCCAGATTACCCCAGCACGAGAGTCAAAAGAAAGAAGTGTTCAACTCCATGTTCTCCCCCAACAGTTGGGAGGAGCTGTCACTACCCGAAGCCAGAGCAAGCAGGCAGCAGTAGAGTCGTGGGGGGATAAATGGGGGGGGGGGACTACTCCCCGGAAGAGGCCGAAGAATTGGGAAACATAGAGGACTGTTCCCTCCGGGAAAACAAGTGCTGGTATCATGGGGACAAACTCGTGGTACCTCGAGCCAGATGAAAAGACATACTGCTAACTTGTCATTCATCAAAACTGGCAGGGCATTTTGGGTTCTTAAAGACGCTTAATTTGGTTCAACGGCAATTCTGGTGGCCGCGCATGTGCAAGGATATCTCGGACTTTGTTACTGCCTGCCAAACCTGTTTGATGTGCAAAAGGAGGGGAGGGAAAGTCCCAGGACTGTTGCATCCGTTGCCCACCCCCTCTCGCCCATGGGAAGCGATAGCTATGGACTTCATCACCAACCTGCCACCCTCAAAAGGAAAAACCGTTATTTGGGTGGTGGTAGACATGTTCTCGAAACAAGCCCATTTTACCCCGTTTAAACAGCTACCACCGCTAAGGGGCTGGCTAAAGCTTTTTTCAACCACGTGATAAAGTTACATGCTTTTCCCAGACGTGTGGTATCCGATCGGGGCAGTCAGTTCATTGCCAACTTCTGGCAGGAGCTCTTGAGTCTGATGGACATTGAACCAGCCCTAAGCTCGGGTTACCACCCAGAGACCGATGGCCAATCCGAACGAACTAATCAGATCCTGGAACAATTCCTGAGATGTTACACTAACTACCATCAGGACAATTGGGTGGAACTACTGCCGTTTGTGGAGTATAGTTATAACAATGTTATTCATTCATCTATGGGTGTATCCCCGTTCATGGCGGTGGGAGGCTTTGAAGGGAAACCCCTACCCACCATAGAGGAAACGCCAAACACCCCCCCCCACGGACTTTAAACGTTGGTGGGCAACTTTACAAGAATCATGGCCACTGATTGCTAAGACACTGGACAAAGCTAAAGAGGATTACAAGAAGTATGCAGACCATAGCAGAGCAGAGGGCTGGGACTTACAGCCAGGGGATTCAGTCTACTTGTCCACCAAAAATATACATGGATTGCAACCCAGCAGGAAACTGGGGTGGAAATATGTCGGCCCCTACAAAGTGTTGCGCAAGATTTCTGATGTGTCTTTTGAACTAGAATTGCCTAAGTCACTGAGTTCTGTGCATCCTGTTTTTCATTTCAGTTTGCTGAAGAAGAATCCTGGGCCGAATGCATGGCATCCAGTTCCTCCGACTCCTCCTCCACTGATGAAAGGGGGGGCATCCCATTTTGAAATTTCTGAAATCCTTGATTCAAAAATGCGTAGGGGCCGCTTGCTATATCTAGTCAAGTGGGTAGATTTTGGCCCGGAACTGAATGAGTGGGTTCGTTCTGAAAATGTTCATGCTCCTAAGTTAGTTAAAGCTTTTCATAATACATTTCCAGATAAGCCGGGGTAGATTAATTTTTCGGGTGGCAGTGTGTCAGAATCTGCAGATTCTAACAAGGATTTCTGGGATCTCATGCTATATATTGTAACCTGACTTTGCTATGCTGTGCAAACCTGTTCCTGTACCAACTATGTAATAATGCCTATTGCTATTAGCTTGACAATTGTGAATGTATATTCTGTGACCCCAGGATTATGGCTCTGACCAGGCCTGGTCTATGTATCTGTTTGCCCGGGAGAATGACAACTTCAAAGCATGAGAACAATGGGCCTCTCACACTCCTGCCTCCGCATTCCATTCCTCCCGGCTGGGAAGACAGGGGAGGACGGGGACCATTTCTTATCAACGTGCGAAAGCCTTGGGGAAAGCATTTGTTATGTGAAGATGGTTACATCTGAGGGGTCTGGTTTGGGAAGGGAAATTTACTGCTTCACACCTCACTTTCTTTCCTGTGGGAAGCAAACGGCCAGAGAACCTTTTGCCCGCGGTTTTCCCCCCTTGTTGATTGGTTACCTATGGGCAATTCAAATTGTGCTGGAGGGTATATTAGACCTGCTTCTATTGTATGCGTTATCTCTGACAATAATCCGAGGACCTGTACCAATGTAGAAATTGGAAATAAAGAACTGTGTTTCATCAACAAAGATCTGATCCTTGACTACTTTGAGCAGAAGCCTCACATGTTGTCAGGATCGACTCCTCGCCCGTAGAAGCCAGCGTCTTTGACTCAGTGGTTCTTGGGGGCTCTTCACCATCATCCATGGTAGGGTATGGTTTGCAAGTCCCGAATTAGTAAAAAAGGATTACTAACATTCTGTGAGGTTGCCCCAAAAGATGCAGTCAGCAACAGGTGTTCTTAAACAAAAAGTCCTTTATTGCCAAGCAGGTCTTGTTGGTCACTTACACTTCTTGTGTTAGTAATGCTGAGCATTCATACAGGCAGGACTGATATACAGTATGCAAAAGGTTAGTTCATAATGGCTGTACCAATCATATAGAGATAAAATAGTGCCTGAATTATACTGGCCATTTGTTCCCATAGTAAAAGTGGGAAAAGTTACAGTTTGCACCTGAAAGGAAGAAGCGGTTGGGAGCTAGGCACTCAAGGCTGGGGAGGCGAGGGAGGCAATAAGCGAGCCGCTAGTCTGAAAACAGTCTGAGAACAGTGAGCACATTCCAAGGGAGGGGGCCCAGTAAGGGGAAACCACCTCCTGTCGGGGGGATGGCAGCATTAGCTGACAGCTACCCTACTCCACTCCATGTAACTTGTCTAACAGCCATGATAACTCTTGCTTTCAAGCACTGGAACCCCTTGGAGCAGCCCCAGCAGGCAGTGCAGACATAATTCATTGCCACCACTCATAAGGAATGGATAAGTGTTGATTCAATGGTTACAAGATGTCTCCAACAGCTGAATCCCACCATTTAGAAATGCAGAGGGGGCAAGGAAGACGAGGGAATGGCAAGAGTACCATAAACAGAGTTTAGGAGCCTGCTTGCTGTCCACTGCTACTGCAGAACGTAATTTATTATTCTTTGTATCTCCTTTGGGTCTTTGCAGTCACCTACCCAACAGGGGTAGAATGGACTCCATTTGTAGTGTGATGCCAACCACCTGCTTTGCCTACAACATAGCCAACAACCAGTCATTGGTTTAAATCTAAAATGGGTAGTAGAGTTGGAAAAGGCTCCCATCTAAGATATTTTCAGTTCCCCTAATGTTACTCAATAAATGCATTCATTGTTCTGCAGCTGTGTTTCCCTCACAAAGGAGGACTTAAAAGTGGGGGGGGGGTGCTTGAACCCCTTGGGCTATGTTGACTCCAGGGCTCTCAGCAGTCTCACCCTGATGTGCCTTCCAGTGGGAAAAACTGCATTTCGTGTGTTCCCTCCCATGGGGTATCTGTGCATGGGTGGCCATGGCCTGACATCATGGGGTTGGGATGGCACAAGCAACTGGCAGCAGTCACCAGCTGTCCAGGCCACACGTGGCTGTCAGTGGGATGCTATGACTCAATTGGTGGGGGTCACCAGGGTTGCTAGGGACTCCAGTGTGTTCACAAGGCAATCTGAACCTTGCTGAAGGAGTGTTTGTCACTTATTCCCCCTCTGTGGAACAGGCATAGGATGCAGAGTAATGCTGGCAGTGCCTCATCAGCACCAACACATCACCACTGGTATCTTAGGATGAGGCTGCCTGAGACCACACAAAAAGCACGGCGAATTTTGGACAGTATCTCTTGACTTCTAATGCTACTGGATTGCTGATTCTGCCTACACACAGTGCATCATCTATCACTTAAGCTTTACCTCCAAATACCCTGTAAAGGCTTGTGCTTTCTTTTGGACTTGTGAGGGAAGATCATGCAATTTGCGTCATTTAATATCAAGAAACTGTAATCATCTGTTCCCTACAATTACAGGGAGTTCTGATACAGCTTTCATTTTGAAGGAACAGTAGAGATGAGTTTGAGATAATTTATTCCAGCCTGAAATACCCTGCACCAGTGCAAGGGACTCTGGAGAGTGTTCTCATTGCAATAAGTCCATAAAGTAAACTGGGCCAAGGCTGAGCACCTTACACTTGCTGGATATTAGCACTGGGCCTTCATTTTATAGGGAAATCGGCCTGACTTGTTAATCTCACTAGCCGAGGTGTTAATCTGAATGGGTCCTCCAAGTAATATGTTAGAATATCTGGAAAACTTTTACAAAACTGGCACTATCTCAGCCTACTTGCTACCAGCCATCTCCTTCCACAAACCCCACTCTTCATGCTTTATTTATTCTCAAGACTTCACATGAATTTTCTTGCAAGCCAGACTCATTTGCCAGACCTTGAACCACAGGTAAGGAGATCACTTTTGCAGCCACTGCTATTCTTTCTATAGTTGCTTTTCTAAACATTGATGGTTAGAACCTGTGAGTCAGGTTCCCTGGTTAGGAATGCTGTGAAGCTTCACTTGTGGGGTACAACTTTGACCCCCTCCCCTGAGACTTCTCCTTTACTTCCACCAAACAAGCCATGAAGTATTTATGATGGTTTTAAAACAAGTTAGCTTGGGGGGGTGGGGGGGATGATAGAGCTTTGTGAAATTAAACTTAAGATAATCACTGCCTTATAATCAAATGGCTATTCTCCTTTAAAGTTAATTGCAACGTACTTATTTTTGAACAGACCTGCTAAGGATTTGAGCTCCTGGGCGCCCTGCTAAGCCGATGGCACATGGGGGCTGCTTTGCCACCCTGAGGAAGACAGGCCAGCAACAGAGGCGGACGGAATGTGTCCTGTCGGAGGAGGAGCAGAGCTTACCTTTGAAGAGGCTGAGTTCCGTTCCTGCTGTTTGTCAGTTGCTCTGCGTGCTCGCTGGGGTAGGAGCACGCAGAAAAAGCTCTGTAGAAGATGCCTGCTTTAGTGGCAGTGCAGGCTCATTTGTGGCAGTGGCCTGCTTTGTAGGCAGCAGCTCGTGGTGGCGGCAGCCTGCTTTTGGTAGCCGTGACCCGATTTCGGCAGCTGCAGCCTGCTTTGGGTGGCCGCAGCCCAATTTTGGCATCAGTGGCCTGTCTTTGGCGGCTGCGACCCGCTTTTGGCAGTGGCAGCCTGCTTTTGGCAGCCGTGGTCTGATTTGGGTGGCAGCAGCCTGCTTTTTGGCAGCAGTGGCCCACTTTTGGTGGCAGCAGCTCGATTTTGGTGGCACGGCCTGCTTTCGGCAGCCGCAGCCTGACTGCGGTGGAAACCTGCATTTGGCGGCAGCGGCCTGTTTTTCGTGGCAGCGGCCCACTTTTTGGCAACCACGGCTTGTTTTTTGGCAGCCGCAGCCCAATTTTGGCAACGGCAGTCCACTTTCGGTGGCTGCATCCTGATTTAGGCAGCTGCGGCCTAATTCCAGCGACAGCAGATTGCCTTAGGCCACAGCAGCCCACTTTTAGCAGTGGGGCCCCAGTTTTTGGTGGTGATGGCCTGCCTTTGGCGGCGGGGGCCCGCTTTTGGCAGTGGCCAGCTTTAAGGGTGTAGGTCCTTTTTCGGTGGCTTTCAGAGGCCTCAGCCCATTTTTGGCGGTGCCAGCCAGCTCTGGGTGGCAGCACGCCTTAGGAGGAGGAGGTAGCCAGTTTGGATGGCTTAGCCTAGGTGGTGGTAGGGAAGCCTGCCCTAGCAGGAGCAGCCTGTCATCGCCTGCATCCCCCCCTTATTTCCGGTACTGGCACAGCAAGGGTTTGTGAGGGGCCTCGCTGGCAGTATTGGGTTGGCAAACTTAGGTGAGGGTGTTTCTCCCTGTAGCCCCCATACTCAAGGCCCAGCAAAGAGCTTTCAGAGCAGAGTCCATCTTGGGAATGGCATCCATCTTGGTTCATATTTGGTGGACATTTAGAGTGTGTCGGGTGTGTCAGCCATTTTGGGAGGGTTCTCCGGGTGGCCCCCTGTTTGTTGGGCCCGGCATAAGGTGTATTAGCGGCCATTTTAGTAAGGACTGGCTTTGGCCCTGTTCTTGGTGGCCATTTTGTTTGTGTTAATATGGTGGCCATTTTAGGAGGAAGAAGCTATTACTTCATGGTTGGGGTGGCTGGGATACAATGACAATTATAATAGGTCCAGTTTATCATTTAATACTTATTGTTGCATAGGAATACAGTGATAGTTTTTGAATACTCAGATTTTTGTATAAATACTGCAAATAATTTATTCATACAGATGCCATGGCTTCGTGAAAGGGGCAAGGCAAGCCTAAAGGGAAACAGTCGGCTCCTAGAAGGCCTTGTATGCAGCCGGTTCTGGTAATACCATCTGACAAAGAGGATGACAACCCGGTCAACGCAGCTATTCTTCAACACTGGAAACACTGGAAAGGGAGAGGGGTATGCCTCCTGCGGGTGCTGGGGGTTAAAAAAAAAGCCAGGAGAGATTCTAACATTTCTTTCCAGGCTCAGGTCTTAACCTGCTTGGATTTTCTGGAGGATAGCGGTGGTTCTGCTCCAGTAGAGTATGTAGAGGCGCCACTGTATGGTCAGCGTGAGCAGGGCGCAGAGGACCTGCAGGTGGATGTGTACAAGGGGCCCCCAGGGCAGGAAGGTAAGGCAGATAACTTGGGTAAATGTGGGTCACTCTGGCCTTGAGGCTTTCACCATCAGGGTGCTTTTGGATCCATCACACACCTGACACCGGTTGGTTAGCCGCACTACGCACAATACGGTGCTCCACCTCCTCCCCAAGGATCTTGGCTTCAATGGGCTTATCCACATATTGGTTTGGGTCTTGAAAAAGGACAAGGAGGGCCTTGATGAGTGAGAGAAGGAGCACCTAAAGAGGTGGGTAGAAGATAGAACTAGGGCAAATTGGTTTCTGGGATTTTTTAAAATATATTCAGCAGTGATAGTGAGGCACCACCCATGGAGGGTTGCTGCGATGTTCCAGTATTTGGACATCATTATAAGGCCTTCACTGACTTCCCAAGCCCAGTGTGGTCGCAGTATGACAAGGAATACCGTATGCATGCGGCTATGAATCCAGCCATGAGGTGGGATCAGATCCACCCTCACTTATGGCTGCAGATTATGTCCCCAGCTAAACCATTTGGGGGTGAGAGGTCGAATAGTGGACACTTGGTGCAGAGTGTGCTGGGCCCCACACCGTCTCTAACTGCCCCAAACCAAACGGCAGTGGGGTGGTGGTGGGGGGTAAGCGCTCTGGAGGTGGCAGTGGTCACAACCCCTCTCTTGAAAAAGGGTCCCAGCCCATTTAATTTAGCAGTTTTGGAGTGTGGGTTGCAGAATTACACGAGTCCACGTGACTGTGCTAACTCTTGGAAGGGTTCATGTTAGGTTTTAGGATACCTTACCAGGGGAGTGGGGCATCGTACATGGCTCCTAAGTTGGAATCAGTTTATGGAATGAAGCACATAGTATGAGGGGGGGATCGCCAAGGAATGCAAGGAGGGCAGAGTTCTTGGTCCTTTTTCATCCCCCCCAGTCATAATTGGTTTCCTCACTGGGAGTTGTGCCACAGAAGGCACCTGGTGAATATCGCCTCATTCACCACTTGTCCTACCTGCATGGGGAGGGGTGAACGATGCGATACCAGAGGAGTTATGCTTTGTTAAATACACATCTTTTGATCAGGCTATGCAGGTAGTTCGCCTGTGTGGAGAGGGAACGGAATTGGCAAAGTGTGACATCAAGTCAGCCTTCCGCCTCCTCCCTGTCCACCCAGAGGACTTTGAGCTATTAGGACTGGTGTGTGAGGGTAAGTTCTAAGTCCACTTTAACTTACCCGGATATAGAAATCGATACTATTGGTCAGTTCTGTAGATTGCCAAGAGACAAGTTAGTTGCATTGCAAAAGTTGGTGGTCACAGCTAGGTTATAGGCCAAGTTTACATTGCTTGAGTTGCAACAGTTAGTTGGCCACCTTAGTTTGGCATGCAAGGTCGAGGCACTTCGTAGGGCCTTTGTTAGTAGACTCTGTGAGTTAATGAAGGCCCTCCATCTTCCACACCATAGGACCAGGGTCACCAAGGGGATTCAGGAGGACCTCCTTGTATGGAAACATTTTTTTGAGTCATACAATGGGGTTTCCTTTTAGCATACAGAACTCCTAATTGAGGTTGAGCTGCAGGTTACATCAGATGCTGCAGATTCCTCCAATTTTGGAGTATATTTTAGGGGGCATTGGTGTGCGGGGGACTGGCCAGCGGATTGGTTTCAGGCTGGGGGGGGGGTCAAAGACCTTACCGTCCTGGAATTTTTCTGATTGCTGCAGCAGTGTGGATTGGTCTGGGGAGCTTGCCAGCTGGACTGTCCATTTCAGGTGTGACAACATGCCCACTGTATGTAATTAACTCCCTGATGTCAAAGTCTCACAGGGTTATTGCCCTGGTTAGGGCGTTTACGTTACAGTGCTTGCCAAATAATATCATGTTCAGAGCGATGAGTTTGGCTCTCTCCCCCTCCACCTGAAGAGATTACATGAGGGCAGGGTAAGCAATTCCTGTCCTTCAGGGAGGAAGTGGGCCAGAGGCAAGTTTGGCCTATACCTGTGTCACATTTAATGCATTTCTGGTGACGCTGAGAAATGAAGGCCTGTCAGCACATACCATCAGGGGCAAGCTGTCTTCATTAGCCTCTGCCAGTAAGGCATCAGGGCATGATGACATGATGGGTGACTTCTGTATTAGGAAGATGCTTGAGGGCTGGTCCAGAGAGAGTGGCAAGGTGGCTGACACCAGGGAACCCTGACCTGGCTGTTCTGTGGGGGCTCAAGTCTCAGTCGCTCACATGCTGCAGTGACAGCTATGAGGCTGGGCTGTTTCATGCGGCATCACTGGTCGCCCCTTTCTGGGGCACTTTGGATCAGTAAGCTGGTGGCCAGCTCTCACCATGGCACTGGAACAGCGGGACATTTCCATTCTGAATTCTGTAGTCAGGATTAAACTGTGCTGATCAAAAACTGATCAGCGTGGTAAGGGTTCAGTAGTTGAACTGGGCCACTGTTCCAAGGCCGAGTTGTGCCAAGTGTTAGTCCTACACCAGTATTTAGCATTGCGGGGTGATTGTCCTGGTTCTCTTTTATCGGTATAGGGATGGTGCCCCCCCTCACCAAGTTTCAATTCTGGACCTTGACTCAGATAGGTGCTGGCCCGGTTGGGATTGGGTGGGGTCTGTTTTGAAACTCATTCTTTTTTGGATTGGGGCTGCCTCAACTGCGGCAGCTATGGGGTACCCTAACTGCAAGATTCAGAGGATTGGGTGATGGAAATCCCACTGCTATAAAGGCTATGTTCGGACCTGTAATGCTTGAGTTTAAGATGGGTTATTAATAGAGTTCCTTTAGTTCAACTTTGGTTATTAATGGAGTTCCTTTTACAGGTGCTGCAGGCTGCAAGGTGAGATGAAGGGTCAGTCCATGGCCACAGTGATTTTTTGGGCAGCTCATCAGGCCAGGACACCCATTGAATTTCAGCTGGGCCTTAGTGAACAGGCAGCTGTCGAATGGTTGGGAGGAGGGGCAGGAGGTTACCTGTGCTCCTTTCCCTGCTATTCGAAGAGAGAAGGGGGCCTCCTCCACACGTCTTGATAATACACTTGGGGGGCAATGATTTGGGGCTGATAAAGGGCAAGGCCCTTGTGTTGAAAGCCGAGGCCAACCTTGTGAGGATAAGAGCAAGGTGGCCCGGTGTGCAGGTGTGTGGCCAGCCATTCTGCCTCGTCAAGTGTGGAGGAATCTGGGTGACCCCAGGTGTATTAACCATGGCAGGCATAAGGCCAATAGACAGATGAGAAAGGCCATGGATGCTGGGTTGGGGTTGTTTTTGCTACACCCTGAGATATGGGTCGAGTTTCAAGACCTGTATAGGAAGGACGGGGTGCATTTTATTTATTTATTCATTTTATATTTTACATTTATACCCCGCCCTCCCCGCGAATGGGCTCATTTGTCTGACAAGGGCAATGGGATAATTTTAAGGGACTTGCAGCATGGGATAAGGTTGGCACTTGGTTGCTGAATGGGGATCAAAGGCCAAAGCAGAGGCTTGCCCTTGGCTGCGGCAGGTTTGTGCAAGCAAGAAAACGGAACTGGTGAGCACCTCATGGCATATCCCATCAGGGAACAAGAGGTCATCAGGAACTGACTTTGGATTGTAAGGTCCAGGGTGGGGAATGATGATCACCTTTGGGAACCTCTTAGGCAAGGCTCCTCCCTGCAAGTTGTAAGGCTTCAGGGGTAGGCACTCCTAGGTGGCAACCAGCTTGCTGGGCTGCCGGTTACGAGCTAAATAGTTGGCTCTAAACCAGAGCTGGGTGACCCACCCTACAAGGGCAAGGAGGTTTGTCAGGGAGTGACGCCTGCCTTGCCTGTTCCAGACTGGCTTAGTTTTCTGTTGCTGCAATGTTCTGTTAAATAGTTAATAAAGTGGCCCTTGTTTTATTTCCTAACTGTTGTCTGTCTTGTTATTCCGGCTGGGAAGGCAATAGTCCCTATATCAGGCAAAATATATGGAAACAATCAGATTCAGAGATACAGTTACAAGACCAGGTCTGAACTGAAGAGCACTTAGATACAGGGACATCTACTGAAGGAAGAACAGCTCCTCGTGCATCTTTGCTTTTTTATCCTCAGATAAAGCAAAGCTCCTTGCAGAATTTCGATTCCTGATTATACTGGGCAAGCCTAAAGCAGGATAGGATGTCAGAGTTGCTCAATTAGGCTGAACATTATTGTCCTCCAAGAGTAGGTCTCTTTGCTTCAGCAGGAGACAGAAAATCATTACAAATGGTTAATGCCTTAGTTGGTCTCTGGGTAGAAACCTGTAGGGAAATATAAAATTGTTTATATCAGAATACAGGCATCAGATAGAGCCGGAGTCATTTTTATCATTTTTGTTTCCATGGATACCATTGCCCTGCATATGGTTCCCCTAAGAAGTGTGTCAAAGTCAAATCACATTGCTTAAAGCTATATAAACTACATGGAGCTAACAACACTTTGTTATACAGAGGTCATTCAACCCATTTATCAGTACAGGTGCTTTGATACTAGTTATATGTGGAAAGCCTACGGGAAGAATTCTGTTTCCAGTTCTATTTTTTTTTAGCTCCACGCAGTGAATTTGCATGGGAAATGTGGCTGAATACTCAAATTTGAGCTGGTTTGATTTGTTCTGCCATTCTTCCAGTCTTGTTTTTCTCAGAGAGCCAATATCTTTTCTCACATAACTTCACTGCATCATGTAAAGACAGGAACAATATATCTCACTTATATATGTATTTTTATCTAGGTCTCTATGTATCACCGGTGTTATAATCTAATAACTACAGATACCCTTATTGAGAGGGAAGGAAGCATGGTATGTAGCCTGATCTTTTCAGATCTTGGGAGCTAAATAAGGTCAGTACTTGGAAGGGAGACCACCAAGGAAGACTCTGAGGAGGAAGGCAATGGCAAACCACCTCTGCTTCTCACTTGTCTTAAAAGCCCCTTGCTGGGGTCACGATACGATCACACTAAATAATCCACTTTCAATCCATTTTCAGTGCACTTTCCAACTGGATTTTGCCAGTTCACACAATAAAATCCAGCTGGAAAGTGCATTGAAACTGGATTATTTAGTGTGTGTGACCGCAGTGTATAAGTTGGCTGTGACTTGATAGCACTTGACGCACACATGCACAGATATCTTCACTTATGCATATTTCACTTTAGGCCCAAGGACCGGTTCAAAAGAGAGCCAGGGTGGTTTAGTGGTTAGACTGTTGGACATGCACCTTGGAGGCTGAGTTTCAAATCTCCATTCTCCCATGAAACAACACTGGATAATTTTGGGCCAGTCACACTCTCTCAGTGTTGCTGTGATAACCCCTGACCCCCCCCCCCCAATGATATGAAGAGTCAGGGACCCTTGTGGCCAACATTCACCATAGCCAGTATTTCGTAGAAAAAGAGGTGCAGGAGCTCATTAGCATAACTCATTAGCATAATTTATTTGCATATGCTAAACCACCTGACATCACCAGAAGTATGTCAGACAGACAGACAGACAGACAGACAGACAGACAGACAGACAGAAAGAAAGAAAGAAAGAAAGAGCTGGCAGAGAGGGGACAGCTACTAATCCAAGCCTCAGAAATACCACTATTCTGGGAGGATAGCTTCAGCAGGCATTCCCCCACGGGGGGGGGGGGCTGGCACCAACTCCCGGAGTTGAGCTCCCCCGAGCTCCTGCTCAAAATGACCCCTGACCATAGCACAGGGAACTGTTCTCCCTCTTTTGCCAGTGAAGATCAGCTCCTTCTGTTTCAGGGAAAGGGGTTGATTTCAGCTGATTCCCATTCCTTACTGTACTCCCTTATGCCTTTTTTCCATATGAGTCCACCAACCCCCTGGCAGAACCTTTTGGAGGTTATAGGGAGCTGCATCAGGAAGGGGAAGTTGGGAAAGAACCACCACCTCCATGAGTACCTTGGGCTCATGCTTCATAAGATAATATCCATGCCTTGTGCCTTGACCTGGGTGGTCCAAGCTAGCCCGATCCCATTAGATCTCAGAAGCTAAGTGTGAGAGTCCTATTTATTTATTTATTTAGATTTTTACCCCACCCTCCCCGCCTCGCGCAGCTCAGTCCTACAGAGTCAGTCACAAACAAGCATCCTTAAAGAAAGGTGATCTTTATTGAGAAAGGTCTGTTGTGGTCATCTACATGTTCTATGTCAGTAATGGTTGGAAGGATCGCTAGCAGAGCAATTATACAGAATTTAAAGAGGATCTTGCAATGGAATGCAACCAATCACATAAATCAGAAAAGGCGCTCAAATATACTGGTTACAAGTTCTCATAGAAAAAAACCCCAGGAAGGTGCATCAGCAGACACTAACCAGCTGCCAAGGTCAGAGCTAGACTGCGAGCAATAAGCAAGCAGGGAGGGAATCATAACATAACATTCCAAGCAGCCTACGTCTCAAGGCAGTCCAAGCCACCTCCCGGGCCGGGGATGGCAGCATTAGCTGACACTAAGCAGGGTTGACCCTGGATATTACTTGGAAGGGCGACCTCCAAAGAACACCAGGGCCATGATGCAGAGGCAGGCAATGACAAACCACCTCTGAATCATCTCTTGCCTAAAAAACAAGTCTAGCTTGACACCTAGTGGTGCATAAAGCTAAAGAGCTGGAACTTCTGAATGCCAGACAATCTTAGGATCTTCTGGCTATACTACACACTGCCATACAATAAATAAAAACCATGCCTTGTGATCCAACAGTCATGGCCAGCTGGGTAATCTCTTTTTCAGGATTAAAATGAAGAATGTTAAAATGGACAGGAGCAAGGGAGGATGATAGACCCTTGGTAAATAACAGTCCCATCATCTTCTTTAGGGCAGATTGGTCTTTATCCTTTCAGCTCTTCTACCACAGCTTATTTCAATCAATAAACTATTTATTAGTTTTTTATTTATTAGATTTTTTTTTAGTCATCATTCACCCGAAGGGTCTCGTGGCAATTTACAGTATTAAAACCAATAAGGTAAAACAACACAAAAACAATAATGAATATAACATATTAACATTAAAATATTAAATTATTAAATTATTAAAATACAGGGCTATCACCATACCACTATTCAAACAGCCCAAATATGTAGTTACTCTCCAAAGATCAGCCTAAACAATTCAACCAATTATTTAAAGGTGATTATAGTTATGCCTCTAAAATCTGGAACCCATCTTCCAACCACCACCATCACCATCCTCATCATTTGCTCTACAAGGGAATGCTCATATTATGACATCATCCCTCCTGCCCAAGTTTTTCACAAATCCAAATCTAAAAGAGTCATCACACCTGTGAGTCAGTTCTACTACCCCCTCTGTAAGAACTAAGCTTGGGAAACCTGTTCCATGTCATATCCTGTTTTGGAGGGAAATGAATTGAACAAAGTCTCTTGTCTCCCAACTAAACCATAATTTGTACAACAAATTCTGTTTTTCAGGACAGGGATAGGCAGCTAAATTTTCATAAGTTCCTGAATCAGAGCAGTTTAAATTAGCATTAATAGGTGGAGAAGGAGTCAGAAGTAGAAGGTTAAGAGGCAAACAGAATGCTAGGCAACATGAGAGGGGAAGCATCTGATTGCTGAGAGCATTCTACTTTTTTTGTCTTTTCCAGTTGATAACCTCATTTGGAGAATATTTTATTTGGTCTAAAAGAAAAGTCCCCCCCTTCCACACCACCATGGATAAATTTGCATGCACTAAAAAATCCCATACTCCTATTTTGAATGCATTTGTTCAGTCTCTGAAGAAAATGTAAGTCACTTGTGTTGTGTTCTAATAGTGACCATCATGTGGTCAGGCCATGCGGTCAGGCCATGTGGTTTGGCCATGTGGCCAAGCACATGGCCAGGCATAGTCAGAGTTTTGCTCCAGAACACAATAGACTGGCTAGATTGTGATTTAGACTTATCGGTCAGCCAGGATGCAAATAGGGGCCAATGATCTGGGGAGACTTAATCTTATCAGAGTGCGTGCTATGGGGAGCGTGGGTGGTAAGCCCTGGGCCGCTGCACATATGGGTGCTGGCCGCACTCCATGACACACATCCGGGCATCGTCTGGATGAAGGCCCTGGCCCAGAGCTATGTGTGGTGGCTAGAACTAGATTGAGAGGTAGAGGACCTGGTCCACAAGTGCCAAAAATCATGGCCCAATCCACCACAAGCACCAGTGCACCCTTGGGAGTCAGCCCACAAGCCATGGAGCCGGCTCCACGTAGATTTTGCAGGGCCATTCTAGGGCCAACTCTTTTTTATACTGGTAGATAGCTACACCAAGTGACTAGAGGTGGCACCGGTATCTGCCACTTACTCCCAGGCAGTCATACGGGCCATGTGGCGCATTTTCAGCACACATTACATCCCCGACACCTTCATGACTGACAAGGGCTCAGCCTTCACATCGGGGGAGTTCCAGGCATTCGTAGACTACTACAGCATCTGGCCCATCCACTTCACTCCATTCCATCCAGCCACCAATGGTCAGGCCAAGCACATGGTGCACACAACCAAGGAAGCCCTGTGATGCATGGACATGGGCGACTGGAACTACAGCCTGGCTGTGTTCCTGTTTAGCCAACGAACAACACCCCACACCGCAACCAGGTACAGTCTGGTAGAACTGCTCATGGGTCAGTGGCTCACAACCAGACTGGACCACCTGCATTCAGACCACGCTCCAGAACTTAGCACAGGCCCAGAATAGCAGAAGGCTCCCGAGGGTTCTTCCTGGAGGGCCCAGTCTATGTTAAGAACTATGCCAAGGGTCCGGCTTGGCTACCAGGCCAGATAGTGCGTGTAACAGGGCCTCTATCCTATGAGGTCACCAGGGAAGAAGGGCAGCTTTGGAAATGCCACGTGGACCAACTGCGCCACCGGCTCCTGATCCCCACAACAGACAGACCAGAGGAGAGCGAAAACAAGACCTCCACTCCGGAGCCTACAGATGAGGACACAGGCAAAACACCGGCAATAGAGTTTCGCCAGCCTCACCTGGCAGCCGACACCCACACTGCCCTGTTTCTGACACCAGCCTTTGTGGGCAAACCAGGTCCATCCCCAGAACCAGTCGTGGCAACTCCTGAGCTGCCCGCTGGAGACACAGCTATATGCCGTTCAACCAACCTACCTCAAAGACTTTGTGTGTTAGGAGGGTCCAAACTATGGGGGAAGAGGTGTTGTGTTCTAATAGTGACCACCATGAGGTCAGGCCATGCAGTCTGGCTATGCGGCCAAGCACATGGCCAGGCACAGTCAGAGCTTTGCTGTAGAACACAATAGACTCACCGAATTGTGATTTAGACCTATTGGTCAGCCAGGATGCAAATAGGAGCCAATGATCTGGGGGAGACTTAATTGTAATCCTATCAGAGTGTGTGGGCGAGGCCGGGGGTGTGGTTTAGATGTGCATATAAGCAGACCCCCCTAGCCCAGCTCAGATATGTGTTCCAGAACCTCCTAATAAACCATGAGCTGATTTCACTGCAACGCGTCTCTGGACTGAGTACTTTATAACTTGTTAGCTTGGGGAGGGGCCATGGCTCTATGGTAGAGTACCTGATTGTATGCAGAAGGTCCCAGGTTCAATCCCTGGCATCTCAAGTTAAAAGGATAAGGCAGTAGGTGATGTGAAAGACCTCTGCCTGAGACTCTGGAGCGCTGCTACCAGTCTGAGTAGACAATACTGACCTTAATGGGCCAGTGACCTGGTTCAGTATAAGGCAGCTTCATGTGTTCTTCATGTGATCATGTGTAACACCTCCTTAGGTTTCATTATGTCTGGGTGCTGTACCACTGGTAGGTATGCACAGAAGGTACCACTGCTTTCTTAATTAATATAACTAAATACATGCTTAAAAGAGCAGTATTAAAATGCAAGTTGAAGTACTGAGGTCTCTATTTATTCTCTTTCTTGTATTCTGTTTAAAGTCCACAGACAATTAAATGGTAGCTGATTTCAACACAAAATGAATTTATTTCTCTATTGTTTTCCCCTACTGTACGAGAAGATATAAAATGACTCATGCAAAATAGGATGCTTGATAAGAAGTGTGTGACACTGTTACTCCTGAATATTAATAATGTGCATGTTTGCATTACCAAACATTTTGGATGAATAAAATTCAAACAGATGGATGGATCCAAGCAGCTCTGCTTCAACAGCATGCAATACGTGTTCCTGCTGTACTCATGTGGTATGTTGCTTTTACACCCCTAGCTATTTTGTAATTACAAAATGAAATTGAGAATTAGAATCCCACCCATTTAAATTATCAGTAAACAAGACATGTTGAAAATGCCATGTGATCATTACGGCAGTTCACTTTATGGGTGTGATCAGATGGGCCGTCTAATCCAACGCTGCCCCTTCTCCCCACCAGATGTAATCTGCGCATCCGGACAGCAGCACCTGTCTTCTGTTCCCCAGTCGCCAGCCCCCCCCCCCCAGTCCTCACCCTTGACTTTCCTGACACCAGAGAAAGTCTGGGGTTTATGGATCGAATTGCTTTCACTGCATATTTTTAGCAATTTGATCTCTCTGTTGCATGCTCAAGCTATTTGGGAGGTTTGCGGCTTCCGCTCCCTGACCGCTATTTTTTCCACAATTAGCGATATGCACGTAACTACATATTCACCCCTGGCAAATAAGCAGTTCTGCGCATGTGCAAAGCAGACTTTTAAGAAAGGAAGCTGCCCACCCACCCACTCCATGGTGACTGTGCAGTAGTAGTCAACCACAGGATGAGGCGGCATTAGGGTAGCATGTCTGGTCAAAACTATCTGGAACAAATAGAGGTGTGACCAGACTATGCCAAACCTGTCGTCTGACTGCAGCCTGTGAGTATCAAAGCTTTCCGTCTGAATTTTAACTGCTCCAGTCAGAGCTGGTGTAATAGCTACGTAAATATTCTAATCTGTTCCAACAGAATTTATGAACATATTGCTTCCTTCATTAAGTGCTTTACATATCTGAAGATTTGTCTGACACATTTTTGCTCATGGCAAACCTATTTATTCATTTTAACTTTTTAAAAGAATGCTGTAAATGTGATAGAGCGGAGAAACGATTTGTACCACAAAACAAAGGTATCCTAGCATTGTCATCTGATCAGATCAAAAAAACTTGCCTGGGGTTCTCTCATGCCTTCAGCAGTAGTTTGCTCTGCAGAAATCAGCAGGTGAAACTTTCATACAACATTATCACTGCCAATGATTGCACATTGAACCACTATGAAAGGCTTGGGCACAAATACTGGTTGAAAAGTTGTATATTCACCCTGGTTTATGATGAAGCAGTGGGTAAACTGGATTTATCTGAAAATCTGGAGTCAAACAGATAATCTAAAAATCTGTTATATTCCAGGCCATTATTAACTTTATAAAATTATAATTACATAATTATGAATTAAAAAGAAATTTTAAAAACCCCTCTACAGTCTGGAAAATAAGGCCTTAGCTGACTGTTGGGGGAAAAAACTTCTGTCTTTCTTTCCACTGTCTTCTTGAAATAATAGTTATTGACATTTAAAATGGTTTAAAATAAGGGGATTAAGTAATTAAAATACTATTAGTCATTTACAAGTAGGGGCCCAGCAAAACTCACAGGGGGAATCCCATCCAACCCATCGCCAAGCCTGGTGCAGTTCCAGGCCCCAACATCTACCTTAGAGCCCAGCAGCAGCACTCTGAGTCTGTTCACGAATCCCTGCTAAAAAGATACAGCAGAAATGCCCTTTGAAAACTCCACCATGTCATGGAAATAGTACCAATGTGTGTGGTCCACTTCAGACATTTGGCACTATGAAGCCCTGTGGTAGGTTCAACTCTAATTTCTTCATTCATTCCTTCATTTAGATATTTATATCCTACTTTTCTCTCCCCAATGGGGAACCCAAAATTACTTATGTCATTATCTTTTCCACCATTTTATGCTCACAACAACACCACTGTGAGATAGGCCTGAGATAATAACTGGCCCAAGGTCACCAAGTGAATGTTTGTAGCAAAGTAGGGATTCAAACCTGGGTTTCCCAATCCTACTCTGTCACTCTAACAACCGCTGTATTGTACTGGCTCTCAACCTGAGAGATCTAAAAAAATTACTGGAGCAAACTGACCTACCCATTAATGTTAATGGCTGTGCTTCAAATGGCAGTTGGCTTTTGAACAGCACATAAAGAAAAAGAGATGGCCAAGAGTTGACCACGCTGATTTCCCTGTTCTCCGAATTCTCATACAAGTCCTATAAACATGAACCACCGAGCATCATCTTTTGTCAGTGGAAAAAATAGAACCCATGCCTTCATTGTGAAGGAACTGTCGGCTTCGCTTCCAGTTGTCCTCCCAAGTTCACTATCGGAACACCAAAGGACCTGGGCCTGAAGAAGACACCATGCCAATTTGAAGCTGGATGATAGGCTTAATTGCAAATCTCCTTATCCATATTGTGTCTGTCTTAGTTTGCCTACCAAAGGCTTAAGCAGTTTTGGGAGCATGTTCTGAGCAGAGAAATAGCACTGGAGGAGTTAATATCTCCTTACCATACCCTCACCATGGCCATGATACCCATGGTCACACCATGGCCACTTACAGATGCTGTGTCAGGCCCAGTTATACACCAGGAGTTCCAGTCATAAAACTCCAGTGTCAACTGTATTCAGAAAGAGATCATTAGAATGCACAAGATGCTGAAGTCACTGTATAATCTAGAAGAAGAGGAGGCGCGGAGCTGCAGGTCCCCCCTCCGGCTGCACCACCAATGGTGAGCAGTCCCGGGCCTTTGCTCTATATGGCTGTGACTGTTATTGCTCCTGGAAGTGGCACCCACATCAGGTTGTGAGCCCTTATTGACTCAGGGTGTGCTAGAGTCTTGATTAGCCCCTTGGTGGTAGAGGGGTTGGGACCTAAAGTTAACACGCTGAGGGAGCCTCTGCGATTTACTCAAATGGATGGGTCTGAAATGAAAGAGGCTTGTGTAGCAGAGACTGAACCTTTGATTCTGGGTACAGGGGATCACTGGGAACAAAGAACCTTTGTCATCACCCCTCACACCCAATTCCCTGTGATGATGGGAAGTCCATGGTTGGGAGCCCATGACCCTTATATCAAGTGGAGTGAGGGGAAAATTACATGGGTCGATCTTAAATGCACACAGCATAAATGGAACCCTGGCTGGGGTTCGGGACCTCCCTCCACCCCTTTCACTTGCTTGGTCTCAGAGGACTTAAACAAAATTCCTCCAGAATACCGAGACCTGGCTGAAGTATTCAGTGAAACAGAGGCAGATGAACTCCCCCCCCCCATAGACTCACTGATTGTGCCACAGAACTGTTACCTGGGGAGAAGTTGCCAAAAGGAAAGTTACATTCTATAAGTCCCACGGAGAGAGATGAACTGTGAAAATTTTTGGACAAAAACTTGGAACGGGATTTCATTCACCCAGCAAAATCCCCATTTGCCATTCCTGTTCTTTTCTGGAAAAAGAAGGACGGTGGCTTACGGTTTTGCACAGACTATAGGGGGCTGAATGCTATTTCCGCCTCCAATGCTTACCCCTTACCTCTGATAAAAGACTTGTTGGCAGAGGCGGCTAAGGGGAAGATTTTTTCCAAACTGGATTTATGAGAAGCCTATTTCCGAGTGCGCATTAAGGAGGGGAATGAATATAAGACTGCCTTTAATACCCCCCTGGGGCAGTTTGAATACCTGGTCATGCCCTTCGGATTGGCTGGAGCTCCCAGAGTTTTTATGAGCTTAATTAATGAGGTGTTGCACAAGCATTTATTTAAGGGGGTCCTTTGTTAACTAGATGATATCATTGTTTGTTCCCAAAGTAAATCTTCCCATGTTAAATTAATGAGAGAAGTACTGTCCACCCTCATGAACCATAAGCTGTTTGCCAAACTGTCAAAATGCGAGTTCCACTGTACCAAAATTGATTTTTTTGGGGTACCGTATCTCCCCTAGGGGCTTGGAGATGGACCCTGCCAAAGTGGACGCAGTAGTAACGTGGAAAGCTCCATGTACACGCAAACAACTTCAGAGCCTATTAGGATTTTGCAACTTTTACAGAACTTTCCTAAAACACTTTGCTACAGTCACCCTACCCCTAACCAATCTATTGAAAACAAAAGGGAAGGGTCCTGAGGCTGGTAAGCCGGGTGAGCGGCTGAACTGGTCATCTGACTGTCAGGCAGCCTTTGAAAAGCTTAAGAGGCTTTTTACTTCAGAGCCCATCCTGGCGCACCCTGATGAGACTCGAGAATTCATTGTACATATTGATGCGTCTGATGTGGCTATGGGGGGAGTGATCCTGCAAAAAGGGAAAGATGGGAAACTGCATCCTTTAGCGTATGTCTCTAAGAAATTCAATGAGACCGAAAGACACTGGTCGTTTTGGGACAAAGAGGCAGCCACAATACACTTAGCTTTGTCCACCTGGAGACATTGGCTGGAGGAGGCGCAGATGCCGTTTGAAATCTGGACTGATCATAAAAACCTGGAGGCGCTGCATACTCGTAGAACTTTAAACGCTAAACAACTCCAGTGGGCTGATTTCTTTTCCAAGTTCAATTTCAAACTGCACCATTTCCCTGGGACATCTAATCCCCTAGCAGACGCGTCGTCCAGGCTCCCCCAGCATGAATCTAAGAGGGAAGAAGTGTTCGATTCCATGTTTTCGCCTGAACAACTTAGCGGGGCTGTTGTCACCTGAAGCCAAAAGCAGCAGTCCACCCCAGCTCCTTCCTCTGAGTGGATTACAAAATGCGCTACAGAGTATTCCCAGCAGGATCTGGATGAATGGAGTGGGGAGGAGGGCTTGGAACTTAAACCGGATGGGTGCTGGTATAAAGGCTTGAAGTTGGCAGTACCCAGTTCTCTTAGACTGTCTATTTTAAATGCTTGCCATAAGTCTAAGCTTTCTGGACATTTTGGATATCTGAAAACATTGAACTTGCTTCAAAGACAGTTTTAGTGGCCGCGAATGCGGAAACATGTCTCAGATTATGTGACCTCTTGTCAAACCTGCTTGATGTGTAAGAAAAAAAGGGGGGGGGACCTCCGGGTCTCTTACAACCCCTTCCCACCCCCTCTCATCCTTGGGAGGTCATTTCTATGGACTTCATTACTAATTTGCCACCCAGCAAGGGGAGAACTGTAATTTGGGTGGTAGTGGATTTATTTTCCAAGCAGGCACACTTTGTCCTGTTTAAGCAACTGCCTACAGTTAAGGGTCTGGCTAAAGTGTTTTTTAATCACGTGGTGAAACTTCATTCTTTTCCTAGATGTGTAGTCTCTGATAGGGGGAGCCAGTTCGTTGCCAACTTTTGGCGGGAGCTTTTAAAAACTATGGACATTGAACCCGCGCTCAGTTCCGTTTATCACCCAGAAACTGATGGACAATCCAAACGAACTAATCAGATCTTAGAATAATTTTTGCGGTGTTATTCTAACTACCATCAAGATAATTGGGTAGATTTGGTCCCTTTTGCTGAATATAGCTACAATAATTCAGTGCATTCTTTCATGGGGGTGTCCCCTTTTCTAGCAGTGGGGGGGTATGAAGGTAATCCATTGCCAAATGTCATACCCCCTAAAGACACTCCACCCTCTCCATTTGAATTGTGGTGGACTACTCTACAAAAATCCTGGCCCCTCATAGCCAAGACACTGGATCGAGCTAAAGCGGATTACAAAAAATACGTGGACCGGAATAGGGCTCCTGGTTGGGAGTTGGAGCCTGGGGACTCGTTTATGTGTCCACTAAAAACATTTGGGGCTTACAGCCGAGTCAAAAATTGGGATGGAAATACGAAGGTCCTTTCAAAGTCCTGTGCAAAATTTCTCCTGTGTCTTTTGAACTTGAACTGCCTAAGTCACTGAACTCTGTTCATCCTGTCTTCCATTACAGCTTGCTGAAGAAAAGCCCTGGGCTGAATTCCTGGCATCCGGAGATTCCAGTTCCTCCTCCTCTGATGAAGAAGGGGGAGTCACATTTTGAGATTTCCAGCATTTTGGATTCTAAAGTCAAACGGGGGTGGTTGTTTTACCTTGTAAACTGGGTGGATTTCGGTCCTGAATGTAATGAGTGGGTAGATGCTGATCATGTTCATGCTCCTCGTTTGATTCGTGCTTTCCATAAACGGTTTCCTTCTAAACCGGGTGGGGGGTGATTTTGGGAGGGGCAGGATATCACGTTCCCTGTCATGTTTGCTTCCTTATCTCAGTCCCTGTTTCAGATCCCGGTGGGAGAGCGGCATCGGCTTCCCTCCTCCACCGTCGTTTCCCCCCTTTTCCTCCACCCCTAATTTGCAGTGTGAACTCATCTGTTTTGCTAGACTTCAGTTATCTCTGTTGCTGCTCTTGTAACCTTGGGCAACTGGGCTCTCTGCTCTTCCAGGTGTCCTTTGCATGGGAATGCATGTAGATTACACACAGGGTCGGGGAGGGGAATTATGCTCAGTTTACGTGCCTTTTTCTCTGAGAATGTAACGGTAGCACATTTTGGTGCTTGATATTTTTATTCTGATTGGTACCTGACCTTTTACTCCTGTTTGAATACAATATATCAGTTCTTCCCTTTCTGTATGTGGTATCACTAACAATGCAAGTGTTTCCTGAAAGACCATTAAGAAATAAAGACTTTGTTTTGCAATACAAGGCCTGGCTTATTGGATCTCATCAAAAGTCGCACAACTTTAAGAACAAATAAAGAATGTTCTATAACAGGGGTGGCCAAACTGTGGCTCGGGAGCCACATGCAGCTCTTTTACACATATTGTATAGCTACCGGCAGGGCAGCTGTAGAAGCAAAGGGGAGGCATGCCTCCCCAATTGGTCTTCTGTTCCCCAGCCAGTGTCCCCCCCCCCCCAGGTAGCAGGTATAAAAAAATTCCATAATTACCTGTACAGCTGGCCCTTCACGGTGGTGATGGACCACAATCCACTCCTGGGACTCCTGACTCTGGACCATCAAACCCCCCAGATGCTCTCGCCCAGAGTGCTGCGCTGGTCCATCTTTCTGGCTGGCTACCAGTACAAACTGGTCCACCGCCCAGGGAAGGCCACGGGACACACGGATGCCCTCAGCTGCCTGCTGCTCCTGTCCTGCAACCTCAATCCTGCTCTGATGCACTACATCGATCTGCTGGAAGACCTGCCAGACCAGCTGGTTCAGGTAACTGACATCTCCCGGCTCACCACTCAGGATCGCACCCATTCCCATGTTTTAGACTAGGTGGGAAGGGGGTGGCCCAGTGCATCCAGGGCAGAATTTGTAGTTTTCACAGCCCGGTGCAACGAACTGTCAATGCACAAGGGGTGTGTGCTATGAGGAACGAGGGTGGTAATCCCTGGGCCACTGCATAAATGGGTGCTGACCGCACTCCATGACACACATCCGGGCATCATCCAGATGAAGGCCCTGGCCTGGAGTTATGTGTTGTGGCCAGGACTAGATCGAGAAGTAGAGAAACTGGTCCACAATGCTGCAAATGACAGAAATCACGGCCCAATCCACCACAAGCACCAGTGCACCTTTGGAAGTCGGCCCACAAGCCATGGAGCCAGCTCCACCTAGATTTTGTGGGGCTGTTCCAGGGCCAACCCTTTTTTAAACTTTTTAAAATCCTCAGAAACTAGTAGATAACTACACCAAGTGGCTAAAGGTGGCACTGGTATCCACCACTTCCTCGCAGACAGCCATCCAGGCCATGTGGCACATTTTCACCAAGTATGGGCTGGGGTGCGGGGGCACGAGCAGAAGCCCCGGCATCTGAGAGACTGCGGGAGCCCACCCATTATGTGGAGATGTGGGCTCACATGGACCGGCAGTTCAAGGCCATGCAACAGTTGCTGCAGAGAGAAGTGACAGCAATACTGACTGATTTGCTGGCTGTTATCATGAGAGTTATCCAAGGGGTGCAGAGGCCTGATGGGGCAGGTGCAGGAGGGGGGGCAGCGATGGAGCAGGAGCTGGGGTGGACTATTTCAACCCTAGCAGCCACCTGGAGGGGCACCTGCTGTACCCGGAGCTGGACCCCTTGTGCCAGCAGCCCCCAGACCTGCCCCAGAGCGATGTCCAGTACCACAAGAAGTGCTGGATGCTACATTCAATGGGAACCTGGCCAAGCTGCAGTTCTTTATAATCGAGGCCAGTCGATTTCTACAGAATTGGGGCCACTTATTCCCTACCGACGGAGACTGCATTGGCTACATCAGGTCGAGACTATGGGAGGAGGCAGCGGACTGGTACGTGAGCCTTCATAATCCACCAGGACCAGAACTTGGGAGCACTGACGAATTTATGTGGGCTCTATGCCACCAGTATGAGGACCCCATGAGCTAATAGAAGGCGCATTACACGATCCGCACCTTGACACAAGGCAAGACCTCTGTGCGGGAGTATACAGCAACCTTCAAGCATTTTGCCATGTGGATCCAGGATTGGCCCGAAGCTGTGTTCATGGAACAGTACTGCCAGGGGTTGAATTTGGAACTGTACAAGACTATCCTCAGAAATAGTGAACCCTACAACCCTGGCCGGTTGGATTAGAGCAGCAGAGGAAAATGAATGGCGCTTCACCCTCATTCATATGTGCACCCCAACTACGAGTCTGAAGGCTCCTGGGCAAACCAGTACTCTTCACAAGCCCAAACTGAAACCTCCTCTGAAGGATATCTGAGACCTCTGGATGAGACAAGGCCTCTGCATGCATTATGGGGAAACGGGGCACTACACTTCTTCGTGCCCGCTTCCTCCCCTAAATAGGTTCCTTCAACTTTGACCAACACCCCACGAGCTGTTAAAGGACCACACACCTTCAAGCCACAAGCACTGCAGCTGGAAGCATTCCCGGAGCCAGAGAGAGTAGCCATGGTGGAACCGACTAAGCCGTTGGGAAATGACCAGGACCTGCTCTAAGTGGTGCAACACAGCAGGTCCCTTCTCCGCCAGCGCCAAAAGCAGTGAGCTCACCCACCCCCCTTCTTTACATGATAATGACTATTGTGAACCCAAAGTTGGGCACCCAAGTCTGGGTACGAGCCCTTATTGACTCAGGGTATGCAAGAGACTTAATCAGCCCCATAGTGGTGGATGGGTTGGGGGTGGGAGTTAACTCCTTGGAGGAGCCCTTAATATTTACTCAAATGGACGGTTCTGAAATGAAAGAGCCCTGTGCATTCAAGACTAAACCTTTAATTATTGGCACAGGGGAACATTGGGAGCAAAGGGCTTTCGTTATCACGCCTCACACCCAATTTCCCATGGTTTTGGGGAGCCCATGGCTTGGAACCCATGATCCTTACATAAAGTGGAGTGAAGGGAGGATTAAATGGGTCTCCCCTCAATGCAAGAACCATCAGTGGCAAACTCATTGGGGCCCTGCGCCGGGGCAGGAACAAGTTTGTCTCACGTGTGAGGAATGTTTATCAATACCTGCCACATACAGGGATTTAGTGGAGGTGTTTGGTGAGATGGAGGCAGATGAACTAACCTCCCCATTGGAATACCCCCCCCGCCCCGCACTGGAATATTGAGTTGTTACTGGGGCATAAACTTCCAAAAGGGAAATTGTACTCCATGAGTCCAGCTGAGCAAGCTGAGTTGCGCAAGTTCATTGACAAAAACTTGGCGCAAGGTTTCATTAGAGTGGCCACTTCCCCGTTTGCTGCTCCCATGTTTTTCCAAAAAAAGAAGGATGGGGGTCTAAGACTATGCATGGATTACAGGGAACTGAATGCTGTATCCGCCTCCAATGCATACCCACTGCCCCTCATTAAAGACCTCTTAACTGAGGCATCTAAAGGGAAAATCATTTCCAAACCTGACCTTTGCAATGCTTATTTTTGGGTGCGCATCCGGGAAGGAGATGAACATAAGAACATAATACCCCCCTAGGGCAGTTTAAGTACTTAGTTATGCCATTCGGCCTTCAAGGGGTCTTTATGAATTTAGTAAATGAGGTGTTGCACAAACATTTTTTTAAGGGGGCCCTATGCTATCTGAATGATATCCTTCTGTACTTCCCCGATGAGACTTCACATATAAAATTGGTCCATGAATTCCTAGCAACTTTGCGGGAGCACAGACTTTTTGCCAAACTCTCTAAATGTGGGTTTCACAAGACAGAAATTGACTTTCTTGGGTATCGCATCTTGCCCCATGGGCTGGAGATGGACCCGTCAAAAATCTTGGTGGTAGTTGACTGGCAAACCCCCTGCACACCCTGGCAACTCTAAAGTTTTCTCAGATTTGTGAATTTTTACTGCTCATTCATCAGTAATTTCGCCAAGTACAGCTTTCCCCTCACAAATCTCTTAAAGACTAAGGGGAAGGGGCCCAATTTGGCCAACCTGAATGCCAGGTTGGCCTGGACTGTCAAAAGGCATTCACATGCCTCAAGAACTTATTCATATCTGGAAAAATAAAAATTTTTTTACAAAAAAAAGAACTTATTCATATCTGAACCAATCTTGGCTCACCCTGATGAGGAAAAGAAATTCATTGTGCAAGTAGACACACTGGATGCAGCCATGACGGGGGGCAATTTTGGAAGAGATACTGGATGGGATATTACACCCCTTGGCTTATGTTTCCAAAAAATTCGGTGACACTGAAAAGAATTTGGTGGAGTGGGACAAGGAAGCTGCCGTGATCTGACTGGCCCTCACAACATGGCAGCATTGGTTAGAGGGGGCCAGGATCTCGTTCAAAAATCTTGAAGCAATTCAAACACAATGCTCCCTTAATGCCAAGTAGTTGCAATGGGCCAATTTCTTTTTCAAATTTAACTTCACTCTATGCCATTTCCCCGGCAAAGCAAACTCACTGGCCGAAGCTTTGTCTTGACTACCACAACATAATTGTAAGAGGGACGAAGTGATCGACTCCATGCTCACCCCAGAACAATTGGGGGGCAGTGCTTACATGGAGTCAAACCAAAAAGACTGTAACCCCAGAACCTACTGAGTGGAATATAAAATGTTCCAGTGCCTATACGGAGGAGGAATGTGGAGCGTTCTGTGAAAACAATTCCCTCTCCCAGGGGCCAGATGGTTGTTGGTTTAAGGACCACAAATTAGTAGTTCCCATGGCACTGTGAAAAGAGATTATGCATGCAGCCCACGAATCTAAACTTTTGGGGCATTTTGCCTACCTTAAGACATTGCATTTATTTCAACAGTTCTGGTGGCCTCACATGCAAGGTGATATGTCAGCTTATGTGTCTTCTTGTCAAACTTGCTTAATGTGTAAAAATCAGGGAGGTAAACCACCGGGTCTCCTCCAGCCCCTGGAAACTGCGAGCAGACCTTGGGAGACTATATCTATGGACTTTATCACCAACCTCCCTCCCAGTAAAGGCAAGATGGCGATTTGGGTCGTTGTGGACACGTTTTCTAAACAAGCACATTTTGTCCCATTTAAACAGCTCCCAACAGCTAAAGCCTTAGCTAAAGCATTTTAAAGTAACGTCATTAAACTGCATTCTATCCCATGGAAGATAATTTCTGACTGCAGCTTGCAATTTGTTGCCAATTTCTGGCGGGAGCTCTTACAGATTATGGGAGTGGAACCTGTTTTAAGCAGTGCTTATCACCCAGAAACCGATGGTCAAACTGAACGTGTTAATCAAGCCCTGGAGCAGTTTCTGAGGTGTTACACTATCAACAAGATGATTGGGTGGACCTACTTCCTTTTGTGGAATACAGTTATAATAATGTAGTTCATTCCTTGACATGGGTCTCTCCATTTATGGCCGTGCAGGGGTGGTGGAAGGAGTCCTCCTCCCTTTGTTAGGACTGGCAACCCCAGGTCCTGGAGGCTTTGCAGATTGGTGTAACTCTTTACATGACACTTGGGCACTCATTGCTAAGACTTTGGAAACAGCTAAAGCGGATTACAAAAAGCATGCAGACAAGGGGAGGGCTCTGGGGTGGGATCTCTCCCCAGGGGACTCTATGTTTCCACAAAGAACATAGTCGCAAACTAGGATGGAACCCTTTCCTGTAATTAAAAAGATTAACGAAGTGACTTTTGAACTGCGGCTGCCTAAATCACTGAAACTTGTTCACCCCATTTTCCATTACAGCCTCTTGAAAAAGGACCCTGGACCAACTGCGTGGAGACCCCAAACTTCTAGTCCTCTGATGATGATGATGATGATGATGATGAATGGGGAACCTCACTATGAGGTGGACCAAATATTGGACTTTAAATGTAAATGAGGCCGTGTATTCTATCTGATTCAATGGCGTGATTTTGGAACAGGAATGGGTAGAGTCCATACATGTTAATGCTCCTGCAAAGCTTCGTGCCTTCCATAAATTGTATCCCTTAAAGCCAGGGGGTAATGGGGGGGTCTTTGGGAGGGCAGAATGTCAGCTAATACTGCCATCCCCGGACGGGAGGTGGTTCCCCCTTGGGTTAGGCCCCCTCTCCTGGAATGTGCTCGTTATTCTCAGGCTAGTAGCTCGCTTATCGCCTCCCTCATTTCCCCAACCTTGAATGCCTAGCTCCCGGCAGCTTCTTTCTTTCAGGTTCAAAATGTAACTTTTCCCGCTTTTAGTATGGGAACAAATGGCCAGTATATTTTAGGTGCCGTTTTATCTCTCTACAATTGGAGCAGCCGTTATGAACTAACCTTTGAATACTGTATATCAGTCCAGGGTGTGTGAATGCCTGGCATTACTAACACAAGAAGTATAAGTGACCATCAAGACCTGTTTGGCAATAAAGGACTTTCTGTTTAAGAACACCTGTTGCTGACTACATCTTTTGGGACAACCTCACAATGGCATCCCCAACACCTTCATGACTGACAATGGCCTTCGTGGCCTTCACATCAGGGGAGTTCCAGGCATTCGTGGACTACTATGGCATCCAGCACATCTGTTCCACCCCGTTCCATCCAGCCACCAATGGTCAGGCCGAGCGCATGGTGTGCACAACCAAGGAAGCCCTGCGATGCATGGACATGGGCAAATGGAACTACAGGCTGGCTGTGTTCCTGTTCCTGTTTGGCCAACGAACAACATCCCACACCACAACCGGGCACAGTCCTGCAGAACTGATCATGGGTTGGCGGCTCACAACCAGACTGGACCACCTGCATCCTGACCGCACTCCAGAACATAGCACAGGCCTGCAACAGCAAAAGACTCCATGAGGGTTCTTCCCGGAGGACCCAGTCTACATTAAGAACTATGCCAAAGGTCCGGCCTGGCTGCCCAGCTGGATAGTGCGTGTGACAGGGCCTCTATCCTATGAGGTCACTGGGGAAGAAGGCTAGCTTTGGAAATGCCACATGGACCAACTGCACCACTGGCTCCTGACCCCCGCAATAGACAGATCAGAGGAGAGCGAGGATGAGACCCCCACTCCTGAGCCTACAGACGAGTATCAGTGCCTGACATGAATCCGTTTGTATTGAAGCCTGTTTGACCAATGCCTTAATACACAAATGTCTAATGAGTTGCTTTTCCTTTCTGTAAGCAGTATGAGTTACCATACAAATGCAAAGTGAGTCACTATTCATTTGTATACCTGTTTATCCATTCCTAATCCTTTTTTATTCACAGGTCCCCGACTGGGAGTTAGCAACCATTAATCAACCCACCCCGAAGGAATGCGGAGTCTCTCCCCCCTTCGCTTCCCCCCCTCCCCGGCTTGTGCTCGGTTTTGCTTTGCCTAATAGCTAACGTGCTTGTGCACTGAACGGTGGGCCTCCTGGTATGTGTTATCTCCTCTTCTGTATCCTTGGCCAGGGGAGGAAAGGATCCTCTGTGAACTGTGCATTTGTTATGTTTGCAGGTTTTGAGAAACTGGTTTTTAGACTCAGCAATAACTGAATAACAACTGTAATCCATGAGAACGCTTTTGGAGGTTCCTGGGTACTTATTTTCCCACGCCTTTCGTGAGAACCGGTAGTACTAGTAATAGTGCGGCAAAATGCAGGACGCTGATTGGTGGTATATCTATAATCATGTATCAGTTTAGTGTATCAATGAATGTAACCCATAGCATTTCATTACTAACAGAAAAAGTATATGACTCCAGTGATCTTTTTACAAGTAAAGGACTTTTTACTCAAAGACCTGTTGTGGACTATATTCATTGGGATATTCTCACAGACTCTTAGTAATCTCCAATTGGGAGAACAATCCATCACCCCGTCATGGAAGATGATGGCACTGAAATCCCTGTTACTGACAGCGAAGAGCAAGGCACTTCGGAGGAGGTGCCAATCCAGCTACCCAGCACCAGCGGAGTGAACCTATGACCTCGAGGGTTGGGAGGGATCCAATCCTGGGCTCTGTTCAGCATGGGAGCTAGAGAATCCTGGTCCCCAAGATGGGAACGGGGCCCCCGATCCTCACTCCTCCGGGGAAGCAAGAGAGGATCTTCGGAGCCCATGCAGACTGATGAATTGTGAAAGCAGATGGATCATCAGTTTGACACAATCCAGCAACGCCTGCAATGCGAGATGACAGCAATGATGACAGATCTCCTGAATGTGATGGGGCAAGTACTCCGTGAGCAATTGGGAGCTGTGGGGGGGAGCTGGAGCTCCGGCACCACCAGCGCAAGTTCCTGTGCAACCTCCACTCCCACCGCCTGTGCCAGCTCCAGTCCAGCCACCAGCTGTGCCAGCTCCAGGGCCTGCTCCAGCTGACCACCGCCTGTGCCCACCGAACTTCTGGGAGCTACTTTCAACGGCAATCCCACAAAGCTGCAGTTTTTTATCATCAAAGCCGGGAGATGTATGCAGAATTGGGGCCACCTGTTTCAGGATGAGGGAGATTGAGTTGGCTACTTGGGATTGCAGCTGCGAGAGAAGGTGGCTGATTGGTATGTGAGTCTTCACAACCCCCCTGGCCCTGAGCTGGACAGCGTTAATGACTTCATGTGGGCACTCTGAAAACAATATGAAGACCGGATGAGTGAGGAGAAAGCCATGAATCAGGTACGCAATCTTGTACAAGGGAAAGTGTCAGTGAAGGAGTATACGGCGGCCTTTAAAAGTTTAGAGGCAACGATCGAGGGTGGCTGGAGATAGTGTTTATAGAACAATACTGCCGTGGGTTGAATACTGAACTGTACGAGACTGTGTTAAGGAACATCAACCCCCCCACACTCTTAATGGGTGGATTCAGGCAGCCGAGGATGCAGAGGCTCATTTTGCGCTGATCCAGATGCAGCAACACCCAGCCTACCCTAAGGGCCCACCGGCTGGTGGAGCTATTCCAAAGTTTAAAGCAAAGACAGCCCCCCAAGATCACCAAACCCATCGGATGAAGATGGGTCTCTGCACATGCTGTGGGGAAGTGGGGCACTTTGCCTCCTCCTGCCCAGCAGCCTCTCCAAAAGGGGGATCCACCCCAGCCACACCACATCCTGCTGTTAAGTGAGGGGGAGTTCTGAAGCAGATGGCTCTACAAGTGCTGGAGCCGGAGGATCCCATGGCTACTGAGATGGAAGCTGAAGCCCAGCCACAGGGAAACGGCCAGGACCTGCTCTAGACGGCGCAATGCAGCAGGTCCCTCCAGCCAAGGCACTGCAAATGGTGAGCTCCCCAGGGCCCCTTCTCTATTTATTAATGACTGTTGTCAACCCCATCAAGGCTACCCAGATGCGAGTACGAGCCCTAATTGACTCTGGGTGCTCATGAGATCTCATCAGTCCCATTGTAGTCGATGGGTTGGGGCTGGGAGTTCAAACCTTGGAGGAGCCACTGCATTTCACACAGATGGATGGCTCTGAAATGAAAGATCCATGTACTTTCGAGACTGATGCAGTGATTATGGGAACAGGGACCCATTGGGAGCAAAGACATTTTATTGTGACCCCCAATGCGCAATTTCCTCTGGTGTTAGGGAGTCCCTGGCTGCAAGCGCATGATCCACATATTCATTGGAGCATGGGGGAAATTATATGGGTTTCTCCAGGATGTCAATCCCACCATTGGAATGCAGAATGGGGCCCCATGCCTGGCTAAGAAGAAGCATTTGTTCAAGGGGGTCCTTTGTTACCTTGATGACATCTTGCTGTATGCCTGGCTAAGAAGGTGGCGGCTATTCTGGCTGTTTACAGAGACTTAATGGATGTTTTTGAGGAGAAGGAAGTCGATGAGCTGCCCTCCCATTGGAATACTGACTGTGCTACTGAACTACTACCTGGGCAGAAGCTCCCTAAAGGGAAATTATATGCCATGTCCCCCCAGGAGAAACTTGAGCTCCGTAAGTTCATAGGAAAGAACTTGGAAAGGGGATTTATTAGACCTGCTACTTCCCCTTTCGCCGCCCCTGTGCTGTTTTGGAAAAAGAAAGATGGGGGGCTGCAACTGTGTACAGACTACAGGGGTTTGAATGCTGTTTCCACTTCTAACACTTACCCCCTCCCCCTCATCAAAGATTTATTAAACGAAGTCAGCAAAGGGAAAATCTTTCCCAAACTAGATCTTCGGGATGCGTACTTCAGAGTGCGCATTAGGGAGGGGGACGAATACAAGACTGCTTTTAATACCCCCTTGGGGCAATTTGAATACCTCATTATGCCCTTTGATCTCCAGGGGGCTCCAGGAGTCTTTATGAACTTGATTAATGAAGTCTTGCACAAGCATTTGTTCAAGGGGGTCCTTTGTTACCTTGATGACATCTTGCTGTATTCAAATGACTTGGAATCCCACACCCAACTAGTGAGAGAAGTGCTCACTACTTTGAGAGACAATAAGCTGTTTGTTAAGCTATCCAAATGTGATTTCCATAAGACTGAAATCGATTTCTTGGGATACTGGATTTCCCCTTGTGGTCTGGAAATGGACCCTGCGAAAATCAAGGCAGTTGTGGGGTGGAAGGTGCCTAAAACTCGCAGACAGCTTCAGAGTTTTTTAGGCTTTGCCAATTTTTATCGTGGCTTCCTCAAAGACTTCACCCATTACAGCTTACCCCTCACAGATCTATTTAAAACCAAAGGGAGGGGTGCGGAAGCCTCTAAGCCAGGGGCTAAGTTAAGATGGACTCCTGAATGCCAGCAGGCCTTTGATACATTGAAAAAACTATTACCTCTGAACCCATTCTAGCTCACCCCAATGAAACCAAAAAATTTATTGTACAAGTAGATGCGTCGGATGTGGCTATGGGGGGGCTATCTTGCAAGAGGGGTTGGATGGGAAACTGCACCCTTTGGCTTATGTATCGAAGACATTTGGAGAAACGGAGAGGAATTGGGCGGTGTGGGACAAGGAAGCTGCAGCCATTCATCTTGCCCTTACCACCTGGCGACACTAGCTGGAAGGAGCGAGATTGCCTTTTGAGATCTGGACTGATCATAAGGACTTGGAAGCTTTGTGCACCCAACGCTCCCTTAATGCAAAACAGCTGAGGTGGGCTGATTTTTTCCCCCCAAGTTTAATTTTACTTTCCGCCATTTCCCTGGTAAATCTAATTCTTTGGCGGATGCTTTATCATGTCTTCCCCAGCATGATCCTCAGAGGACTGATGTAGTGGAAACAATTTTACCCCAGAAGAATTGGGGGGGGGGCAGTGCAAACCAGGAGTCAAACGGCTACTGTCCTCTCACCAACTGGACCAGCCTGTGAATGGATTATAAAATTTATTCAATCATATACTGAACCTGAGCACCAAGAATTCCGAGCTATTCCTTCCCTAAAACAGAGTCCAGAGGGAGGCTGGTTCAAGGACACTAAATTGGTAGTCCCTATGGCTCTGTGTAAGGAAATTATGGAGGCAGCCCATAAACTTTCAGGGCATTTTGGATTTTTGAAAACTTTGAACTTATTACAACAGCAGTTTTGGTGGCCTCGGATGTGTGGAGATGTTTCTACATACGTCTCCTCTTGTCAGACATGCCTCATGAGTAAATCAAGGGGGGGGAAACCACCGGGGCTGCTCCAACCTTTAGAGACACCGAGTAGACCCTGGGAGGTTATCTCCATGGACTTTATTACTGACTTACCACCATCTAAAGGGAAAACAGTGATTTGGGTGGTGGTGGACACGTTTTCTAAACAAGCTCACTTTGTACCTTTTAAGACATTGCCTAATGCTCGAACTTTAGCTAAAGCATTTATTAATCATGTGATTAGGCTTCATTGTTTACCAAAGAAGGTAATTACGGATCGGGGCCCTCAATTTGTTGCCACCTTTTGGAGAGAGCTCCTGCAGATTATGGGAACTGAGTCGGTGCTATCCAGTGCTTATCATCCAGAAAGCGATGGCCAGACCGAAAGAGTTAATCAAATACTGGAGCAATATTTGCATTGCTACACTAACTATCAACAGGACAATTGGGTTGAATTGTTGCCTTTTGCGGAATATAGTTATAATAACTCTGTACACTCATCTGCTGGGGTGTCCCCCTTCATGGCGGAGGGAGGCTATGAAGGGGTTCCCTTACCAGACCTTATGCAGAACACAGAAGGATCCACTGAATTCGCTGTCTGGTGGAATGGATTAAAAGACTCCTGACCATTAATTGCAAAGACTTTGGACGAGGCCAAAGCACAATATAAGCTGTATGCTGATCACAAATGTGACTTGGGGTGGGAGCTTGCTCCTGGGGATTCTGTGTATGTGTCCACTAAAAACATCAAAGGTTTATAACCCACTAGGAAATTGGGTTGGAAATATGTTGGTCCATTTCCTGTGGTGCGATGTATCAGCAAGGTGACTTTTGAACTTAAACTGCCAAAATCATTGAAATTGGTACACCCTGTGTTTCATTACAGTGTTGAAAAAGGATCCTGGCCCAAACAAATGGAGACCATCCTCATCCTCTCCTCCTCTGATGAAGGATAATCAACCCCATTACAAAGTCGATCAAATTCTGGACTCTAAAATTAAGCATGGTCACCTATATTACTTAATCAAGTGGTTGCATTTTTGTCCTGAAGAAAATGAGTGGGTGGCCGAATCTGATGTACATGCACCTGCCAAAATCCGTGCATTTCACAAATTGTACCCATTAAAACTTAAGAGTCTGGGAGGTAATCTTTAAGGGGGCAGAATGTCAGTGCCTGACATGAATCTGTTTGTATTGAAGCCTGTTTGACCAATGCCTTAATACACAAATGTCTAACGAGTTGCTTTTCCTTTCTGTAGGCAGTATGAGTTACCATACAAATGCAAAGTGAGTCACTATTCACTTGTATACGTATTTATCCGCTCCTAATCCTTTTTTATTTGCAGGTCCCCAACCGGGAGTTAGCAACCATTAATCAACCCGCCCCGAAGGAATGCGGAGTCTCTCCCCCCTTCGCTCCCCTCCCCGGCTTCTGCTTGGCTTTGCTTTGCCTAATAGCTAACACGCTTGTGCACTGAACGGTGGGCCTCCTGGTATGTGTTATCTCCTCTTCTGTGTCCTTGGCCAGGGGAGGAAAGGATCCTCTGTGAACTGTGCATTTGTTATGTTTGCAGGTTTTGGGAAACTTATTTTAGACTAAGCAATAACTGAATAACAACTGTAATCCATGAGAACGCTTTTGGAGGTTCCTGGGTACTTATTTTCCCACGCCTTTCGTGAGAACCGGTAGTACTAGTAATAGTGCGGCAAAATGCAAGACGCTGATTGGTGGTATATCTATAATCATGTATCAGTTTAGTATATCAATGACTGTAACCCATAGCATTTCATTACTAACAGAAAAAGTGTATGACTCCAGTGATCTTTTTACAAGTAAAGGACTTTTTACTCAAAGACCTGTTGTGGACTATATTCATTGGGACATTCTCACAACAAGGACATGGGCAAAACACCAGCAACAGAGTTTCGCCAGCCTCATCCAACAGCCGACACTCATACCACCCCGTCTCCTACACTAGCCTCCGGGGGCAAACCAGGTCTGTCCCTGGAACCAGTTGTGGTAACTCCCGAGTCGCCCGCCAGAGACACAGCTGTACACTGCTTGACCAGAGAATGGCGAAGACCAACCTACCTCAAAGACTTTGTGTGTTAGGAGGGTCTGAACTATGGGGGGAGAGGTGTGTCAGGTTCCCTGTCATGTTTTGCTTTTCTATGTTTATCCCGGTTGCTGGTCCCAGCGGGAGATCGGCATCAGCTTCCGCTCTGACGGTTCCTTCGCCCCCTCCCCCCTCCTTCACTGGAATGAGCTCAGATGTTTTGCTAGACTCATGTTATCTCTGTTGCTGCACTTGTAACCTTGGGCAACTGGGCTTTCACTTTTCCAGGTGTCTTTTGCAGGGGATTGTATATAGGGAAATCACAGGGCCGGGGATGGGAACGTAGCTCTGCTTACGCGCCTTTTTTCCTGAGAAAGTAATGGTAGTACATTTTGGCGCTTGTTTATTCTTTTTCCATTGGTACCCGTGCTTTTCCTCTAGTTTGAATTTACTATATCAATTCCTCCTCTTCTGTATCTGGTATCACTAACAACGCAAGTGTTTCCTGAAAGATCATTAAGAATAAAGACTTTGATTTGAACTACAAGGCCTGGCTTATTGGATCTAATCAGAAGTCTCACAGGTGTTGTGATCTAACAGCGAACACCATGTGGTCCGGCCATGTGGTCCGGCCATGCGGCAAGCACATGGCCAGGCACATATAGAGCTTTATTAGACTGGCCGGATCGTAATTTAGACCTATCAGTCAGCCAGGATGCAAATAGGGACCAATGATCTGGGGAAACTTAATTGTAATCCTATCAGCTTGTTTGGGCGAGGCTGAGGGCACAGTTTAAATGTGCATATAAGCAGACCCCCGAGTCCAGCTCAGACATGTGCTCCTGACCTTTCAATAAACCATGAGCTGATTTCACTTGAACACGTCTCTGGACTGAGTACTTTATACCAGCTCAGCGCACACATGGCCACCTGCCACCACCTGCTTGAGAGAAAAGTCTTTCCTCTGACCAAGGCCAGGCCAAGTGGCCTTACCCCAGCCCACCAGGGGCCCAATGCATAAAAGCAGCTGCAGCTGGAGCAGCAGACCCCTTCCAGCCATGCGCAGATGGGCAGCTATGGCCAAGAGGGCAGCTGCTGCTGCCACCATCATGGGATGAACTGACGACGCCTCACCACCGGAAGAGTCATGCTTTGCTGCCCACTGCTGCTCCCCAGCATGCTGGTTTTAAACACAGGAGACTACTCCCCCCAGTCAGGCTAGGGAAGTCATGGGCGGCTTGCACATGCTCTGAACCTCCCCAATTCCCAAAAGAAGTCCCGCCACTGACTACATTTAAGACTAGCGCGCTGGGGAGTAGTAGCATTGGGAAGCTGAGTGTGACTCCTCTGACAGTGATTGTGCCCAGAGGGCACTGTCAGATCAACCTGTGGTGGTGGCAGCAGCAGCTGCCCTCTCCACCATGGCTGCCCGTCTGTGCATGGCCAGCCTGGCAGGGGTCCACCACTCCCCAGCTGCAGCCAGCTTTATGTATTGGGCCCCCGGCAGGCCAGGGCAAAACCACTTGGCCCGGCCTCAGTCGGAGGGAGTACTCTTCTGCTGAGCAGGCAGTGGCAGGTGGCCACATACGTGCTGAGCCGGCCTTCCGAGGGCCACGGGTAACTTAGGGGGAGGGAGGAGGGGGCGGGCCTTCCATCACTGTTTACTGCTGGAACGACATTCCCCCTCATTCTGGCTTGAAATGAGCCCTGTGAATATTAATTTGCTGACCAAACTTTTAAGCATGCATGTCACACCCACATGATCACATAACTGACAATGGCATAGGTCTCATTGATCATAACAAGACTTAATTTTCCGAGAATTGACTTAATTTCCAGATCATTGATTACCCCATTACTTCCAGAAATTATGACCAGCTTTTGCTGGCCTATGCACTTGGAGGAAACCAACAGCCATATCTGAAAAGAATTTTGCTATGGTTTCTTACTTTACATTCACTCTGAACATTTTGGATGACTAAAAAAAATGCTGCCTTGTAGGACAAACACAAAAATAAAATACTAAAATCTCCTGCATTTTGCTCTTTTTTCTCTGATTGCCCTAAAATCTTTATGGAAGACACAGTAGATATTCATAGATCTGAATGGTAAAACTATTCTAGTCCCATTCTGTGGATTCAAAATTAAAGCCAGAAAAATGTGCTACTCAAAGTCACAAATGAGGGAATTGTAGTTAAGCATTTATTGTGCATCAGAGAAACAGATTCAGTGTCCTCTGTAAGTAGCAAAACTACAGTGGCACAAGTTTGAGCTGCTCTGTTGTTGACATGGCAGCAAGCTGTATCTTAAAACTGGGGTTCTACTATGCCTATAATATTTTCTAACCACCACCCCCCTCACACACTCATAAACACTCCCTTAAAGGAAAGGGAAAGGGAGAAATTTTTATAAGAGATATTGTCAGATTCCCTAAAGAATCAAAATTTTCAGCATACACAAAACCAATAAAAAAAATTGTCCAGCCACTGGTGCTTCCCATAGTGTACCAGCAAAGAGAATCTTGCACCAAAACCTGTGTACTCTCATTGTTTGTTTGTTTGGACACATCAATCCAACTCCTTCACAGCATGAAGAGGCTTACAAATTTGCAAAATATATATTCACCCCCCAAATTATAATAAATATGCAGGGGTCCTTTCATAGAAAAAGAGGTGCAGGAGCTCATTAGCATAACTCATTAACATAACTCATTAGCATATGCCACATCCCCTGACATCACCAGAAGTGTGTCAGAAAGGGAATGTCAGTTTCAGCCCCATTATACCCTATGGGCCATTGAAATCAATGGCAAAAACTCATAGGGTATATGAGGGGCTGGAGGAAAGGGGGTTTGAGGGAGAGGCTCCAAACTTTCAGGGTAGCTGCTGGGGCCTCTCCTCAAAATACACACTAAGTTTCAAGAAGATTGGACCATGGGGTCCAATTCTATGGGCCCCCAAACAGATTGTCCCATCCCCTCCATTGTTCTCTATGGAGGGAAAAAATGTTAACTTTTTCCCTACCATAGAGAACAATGGAGGGAATGGGGGCAACCTGTTTGGGGGCCTGTAGAATTGGACCCCCTGGTCCAATATTCTTGAAACTTGGTGGGCATTTTGAGGAGAGGCCCCAGCAGCTACCCTGCAAGTTTGGAGCCTCTCCCTCAAACCCCCTTTCCTCCAGTGGCTTTTAAAGTTGCCACCAAATTTCGGTGGCAATTCGGCGGCGAGCTGAATCAGATTAGAGAATCTGATTAAGCCTGTGGCTGCCCTACTGGCCAGTCCTGAGCTGGCGGAGCTTTGCTCCGCCTCGCTCCACCTCGCTCCAGCCCCAACGGACCCCTGTAAATATGTATGAAACCTAAAATCAATAAAATTGTAAATAATTTCAGTGCATTGAACCCCAGACAAAAAAGGTACCCCCAAATTGCCCTCACTAATTTACATGTTCCTTATGGCTTAACTATGTGTTACGCAATCCTCAGGTTGTTCCTGAGTCTGCCATGAGGATTTTTAGCCATATGTGTGCTGTGAGGTCTCTGATGGGAACTCCTTTCCCAGGTATACAGGAGCCCTATTTAGACTGACATTGTGGAATGTGAGGAGAGCCCCATTTGGCCCACTGGGAAAAACCATGTGTACCCCGTCAATACAAGTGCAACCCCAGCAAGGTAAATAGTACTCAAGGGAAATTTCAGATTGAGAAAAAGAGCAGGGGGTGTTTAAATACACTCTCCCTGTACACCACAGTGTCAGGTTCCCTGTCATTTTCTGCACCTTCCCCTTTTGCTTTTCAGATCCTCCAGTTGGGAGATTGGCGTCCAGTTCCCTTCCCCCCGTCTCCCCTGCCCCTCCCATCTCTGTGTAGCTAATTTGTTTTGCCAGCTCTGCTTATCTCTGCCACTGTACTGTTAGCCTTGAGATGTCTCGCTCTGGGTTCTTCCAGGTGTCTATGCGTGGGAATGCAAGTAGAGTGCACTAAAGGGCATGGGGGGGAATTATGCTTTGCTGTGCACCTTTTTCATGGGAACATAACGGTTACAGGTTTTCGTGCTTCATGGTTTTACACTGATTGGTGCCTGTCAATCCAATACTTTTTGAATACTGTATAAGAGATCCTAGCCTCATCTATTTGGTATCACTAACAAAAACGTGTTCCTGAAAGACCATTAAGAAAATGAAGGACTTTGTTTTCACACGAGGCCTGACTTATTGGTTCTCATCAGAAGTCTCACAGATTGTTAGTGATATTCCTTTCAATCGGGAAGGAGTGATCCCCATACCTGAAGATGATAGACGATGGGTCCCCCGTTCCCACCTCCACCTCTGAGACACCAGTGACCACTGCACCTGCAGAGCCAGTGACTATGAACTTTGATACATATGCTCCCCTCTGTCGGGGGGGAGCCATGGGTGGATGGTCGCCTACACCAAGGTACTCCTGGTCGACTTTTGGCATGGGCACAGCGGAGTCCTGGGTCCATGACAGACAGGGCTCCTGTGTACAGTTTGCAGATGAGGAGAGGGAATCCTGGAGGCTGAGTCTACCCCCTGAGGAACGACCCCCCCCTTGGCAACCGGTGCGAGGTACTGATGACCTCTGGCAGCAAATGGATCAGAGGTTCGAGGAAATGCACGATCGGCTGGTGGTTGAGCTACGTGAGGCATTACTCAAGATGCAACAAGTTGTGGTGGGAGCCGCGGGAGGGGGACCCACTGGAGGAGCTGGTGCGGATGGAGGGCTTCCACTCCCTCCACAGCAGGTAGGTGGGGGTGCAGGTCCTGCCCAACCAGTGCCTAGGGGCCCTCCACTGCAACCTGGGGGCCCAGGCCAGCTAGTACCACGACCCATGGACCAGTTGTATCAGCAACCTCCAAGTGACCCCCTGACGGCTACATTTGACAGTGACCCCGACAAGCTCCGGTTCTTCATCATCGAGATCGAGTGGTTCCTGGAGTCTTGGGGACACCTTTACCCTACTGAACGTGAGTGGGTTGGCTACATTGGTTCAAAATTGCGGGACACTGCAAGTGACTGGTATGTGAGTTTACACAATCCCCCAGGTCCTGAGCTGAGATCCGTGAACGACTTTATGTGGGCCCTTCGGCAGCACTATGAGGATTCCTTGGGGGAGAAGAAAGCTAGGAATCAGTTAAGGAAGCTGGTTCAGTGCCGATCTTCTGTAATGGAGTATACTGCTCAGTTTCGTAGAATAGCTGCGAAGGTGCATGGCTGGTCTCAAGACCTTTTCATCGAGAAATACTGGGGAGGCCTGAACTCAGAGATTTACGAGACTGTGTTACAAAATGATCGGGCTGGCTCCCTGGTGGTGTGGATGAGGGCGGCGGCCAATGTGGAGGAGCGCTTTACTTTGATCAAGTTGGGGTCACAAGCATCCCACTCTGCTGCTAAAGCCACTCCCAAATCCAAGTTCAAAACAGCAATCCAAGAGCTCCGTGATGCCCGCTTCAAACTAGGACTTTGTATGAAATGCGAGGAGAGTGGGCATTTTGCATCCTCCTGCCCCTTGGGGGGGCGGGTGAAGACACCCAAGAGTCCTGTCCCGACCCCTGGAGGGACACCTCGGCAACCCAAAGGAACTTTTAAACCCCGGGCGTTACAGCTGGAAGGGGCATCAACTGAAAGCACCGAGAAGGCGACGTTGGAAGTTGTTGTAGTTCAGCCGTCAGGAAAGTTCCAAGACCTGCAGTAGGAGGTGCAATACTGCAGGTCCCCCCTCCGGCTGCGTCGCCAACGGTGAGCAGTCCTGGCCCTTTGCTCTACATGGTTGTGACTGTTGTTGTACCCGAAAGTGGCACTCACGTTCGAGTGCGGGCCCTCATTGACTCGGGGTGTGCCAAAGACTTGATTAGTCCTTTAATAGTAGAGGATTTGGGACCTAAAGTAAACTCATTGGGGGAGTCTTTACGGTTCACCCAGATGGATGGGTCCGAGATGAAGGAGGCTTGCGTGGCAGAGACTGAACCATTAATTTTAGGCATGGGGACCCATTGGGAGAAGAGGGCCTTTGTAATAACTCCACATGCCCAATTCCCTATGGTACTGGGGAGTCCCTGGTTGGGAGCCCACAACCCCTACATCAAATGGAGCAAAGGGAAGATCTCCTGGGTCAACCCTAAGTGCACACAACATACATGGGATCCTGCCTGGGGTTTGGGGCCCCCTCTTCCCCCTTTGCCTGCTTGGTCTCAGAGGACCTAACCAAAATCCCTCAAGAGTACCAGGATTTGGCTGAAGTGCTTAGTGAAATGGAGGCAGATGAGCTCCCCCCCATAGACTTACTGACTGTGCTATTGAGCTTTTGCCGGGGGAGAAGCTGCCCAAGGGGAAATTGTACTCCATGAGCCCTGCAGAGAGGGATGAGTTACAGAAGTTCTTGGATAAAAACCTGGAGCGGGGTTTCATTCGACTGGCCAAGTCCCAGTTTGCCGCCCCTGTCCTTTTCTGGAAAAAGAAAGACGGGGGCTTACAACTTTGCATGGACTATAGAGGGCTGAATGCCATCTCCGCTTCCAATGCTTATCCTTTGCCCCTCATCAAAGACTTGCTAGCGGAGGCAGCAAAGGGGAAGATTTTTTCTAAACTGGATTTACGGGAAGCTTACTTCCGAGTGTGCATCAAGGAAGGGGATGAATATAAGACTGCTTTCAATACCCCCCTGGGGCAATTCGAATACCTGATTATGCCCTTCAAATTGGCTGGGGCTCCTGGCATTTTTATGAGCCTTATAAACGAGGTGTTAAACAAACATTTGTTCAAAGGGGTGTTTTGTTTTTAGATGACATCATCCTTTACTCGCAAGACCAGGAGTCCCATGTTAAATTGATGAGGGAAGTGCTGACCACCCTTAAGAACCATAAACTGTATGCTAAACTGTCAAAATGCAAGTTCCACTGCACTGAGATTGACTTTTTGGGGTACCGCATTTCCCCTAGGGGTCTTGAGATGGACCCGGCTAAAGTGGAAGCAGTAGTGTCGTGGGAAGCACCCCGTACACGCAAACAACTCCAAAGCCTCTTAGGATTTTGCAACTTCTATAGAACATTCCTAAAAGATTTTGCTACGGTAACTCTGCCCCTGACTGATCTATTAAAAAGGAAGGGGAGAGGACCTGAGGCTGGCAAGCTGGGTGAGTGCTTAAACTGGACAAGTGACTGTCAGGTGGCTTTTGAGACTTTAAAGAGACTGTTTACCTTGGAGCCTATCCTAGCCCATCCCGATGAAACCCGGGAGTTTATTGTTCATGTTGATGCTTCGGATGTGGCCATGGGGGGTGGGAGCGATTCTGCAGAAGGGGGAGGATGGAAAACTGCACCCCTTAGCATATGTTTCAAAGAAATTTAATGAGACTGAGAGACACTGGTTGGTTTGGGATAAGGAGGCTGCAGCAATTCACCTGGCTCTCTCCACTTGGCGACATTGGCTAGAAAGTGCACAGGCTCCTTTTGAGATCTGGACTGATCATAAAAATTTAGAGGTGCTACGCACCCAGAGGACTCTTAATGCTAAGCAGCTTCATTGGGCTGATTTCTTTTCCAAGTTTAACTTTAAACTTCGTCATTTCCCTGGAACAGCCAACTCGTTAGCAGACGCACAGTCCAGGTTACCCCAGCATGAGTCTAAGCGGAAAGAGATTTTTGACTCCATGTTTTCCCCAGAGCAATTGAGTGGGGCTGTTGTTACTAGAAGCCAAAAGCGACAGTCTGAGGCGGCCCCTTTGTCAGAGGGGATTACAAAATGTGCACTGGAATATTCTCAGCAGGATTTGGATGATTTGGGAGGGGAAGAAGCCATGGAAACGTGAGTGGACGGTTGTTGGTATAAGGGCACTAAATTAATAGTGCCAAAATCCCTGAGACTGTCTATCTTGCATGCTAGCCATGAGTCAAAGCTCTCTGGACACTCTGGATACCTTAAGACATCAAATTTGATTCAAAGGCAGTTTTGGTGGCCGCGGATGTGGAGAGATGTCTCAGACTATGTAACCTCCTGCCAAACCTGTTTGATGTGTAAAAGATGGGGGGGGCAAGCCCCCGGGACTTTTACAACCCCTTCCAACACCTTCCTGACCCTGGGAGGTCATATCAATGGATTTCATTACAAATTTACCACCCAGTAAAGGGAAAACAGTAATTTGGGTGGTGGTTGATTTATTCTCCAAACAAGCACACTTTGTCCCATTTAAACAATTGCCCACAGCAAAGGGCTTGGCTAAAGTGTTTTTTGCCCATGTAGTGAAACTACATTCTTTCCCTAAGCGTATAGTCTCCGATAGGGGAAGTCAATATGTTGCCACCTTCTGGTGGGAGCTTTTACAGGTCATGGGGATTGAACCTGCCCTAAGCTCTGCTTACCACCCAGAAAGTGATGGACAGTCCGAACATGTCAATCAAAACTTAGAACAATTCTTGCGTTGCTACTCCAGTTTCCATCAAGACAATTGGGTGGATCTTCTTCCCTTTGCGGAATATAGCTACAACAATGCACTGCACTCATCTATGGGGGTGTCTCCTTTTATGGCAGTGGAGGGTTTCAAAGGTGATCCACTGCCCACCATCAACCCCCCTGGGGTGGACTCCCCCTCTCAGTTTGGAGATTGGTGGACTTCCCTTCAAGACTCTTGACCCCTCATTGCTAAGACTTTGGAACGGGCCAAAGCAGATTACAAAAAAATATGCTGATGGGGTAGGGCCTCTGGGTGGGACTTGGAACCCGGGGATTCAGTGTACGTTTCCACCAAGAACATTCGGGTTCTCCAACCTAGCCAGAAATTGGGTTGGAAGTTTGTGGGGCCATTTAAGGTTGTGCTGTAAGCCAGCAAAGCATATTATATGCTCTTATGAACTGTTAAAATCATAAGTTTGAGCTTTGGGTTGTCATTTTGCAGAGGGCAAATGCACTCTCTATTGCAGTGAGAGGCTCCAGCCCACAGCGGGAGACTTCCTTCAGAGTTCACACCTACATGGAGACCAGAACTCCATTTCAAAGAGTCCTTTTCTCCTTTGCGCTGGCCTCTTCACACCTTCCCCCAAAGTTCCTGTAAGAGATTAGGTTGCTTAGCAACTAATCGTCGACCATCGAGTGACCTGGCCGAAGCCATCACGAGACCAAGGATTGGCGCCAAGAAACCCACCAGATGGCCCAGGTGTTAGTTCCTGCTTAGCACCTAGATTTGCAATATTGCCCACTCCTTCCTGCCTCCTCCTCCTTATGACACTGACCAATAGTAAGGCTAGTGGGGATGGACCAACTAGTAGGTATGACAAGGGGATGTGGTCAGCGCAACCCGCCCCAATGCTACCTGATAAAAGATCTTGCACAACAGAAACACATAGCTAGCCACCTTCGACCCCTATCTTCTTACCAACCTCTCAAGTCCAGCTTTCTATACCCAACACTTTACCTCCATCTTGAATCCCTGGTTTGCGCAGCCAGGATGAGGCTTGTATCTGCAGGTTCAGATCACATCTCCCCATATTTCCTTTTCACCTCCCCTCAATCTTCTTGTGGAAGTGAACCACCCATCTCCAGGATAGGTAATGTATTACCCCTCAACAAAACTCCTGCTAATGCAACAGTGCTATTTTCTATCTGATTTTCTTAGGTCTTGCGTGTATGTGTGTGTGACTACGTTTTTGTATGCTTGAACAACATTTTATAGTAAATATCATTCAAAGAAATCACTCAGCCTCATCGCCTATTTTCTGGGAACTCCTGGAGGGAGCGGGACCTTGCTATAGCTGGCAAGAACCCGGTATTCTGCCAATTGCTAAGCTTAAATTAAAGCAATTCGGCTAACAGTGCGTAAGATTTTTTCTGTCTCATTTGAACTTGAACTGCCTAAGTCACTGAGTTCTGTGCATCCTGTTTTCCATTACAGCCTGCTGAAGAAAAGCCCTGGGCAGAACTCATGGAAACTGGATCTTCCTGCTCCTCCTCCTCTGATGAAGGAGGGGCAATCACATTATGAGATCTCCAGTATTTTGAAAACAAATTTTATTGTTTTTCCAGTTATAAAACTTTACATAGTTACTTTTAAAATATTATCATCACTATCCATTTTTCTATGTAGCTATGTATTCCCATTACAATTCAAGAAATTTTGGGACTTCCCGCCTCACCGATACCATTATATATATAATAGCAATTATACAAATTTAAAATTATTAGCTCTTACAGGTAACAAATTTGGTTACAACAATAAAAAAAAGAAAGGTAATTTTTAAACATTTAAAAGTATTATCTAGATATCTATAATATGTACTCTAGTTTCTATTCGTATCATTTCAGTCATTCAGTATATTTCTCTTAAAAATAATTATTTTTTCTTTTAAACATCAAAAATCAATAATTAGTCAATGTAAAAATATTATTTTTTATATCCCAATGTTGTTCTAGATATTCTTTCAGATCTTTCCATTCTTCTAGAAATCTTTCTGAGTCTTGATTATTCAGTTTTCTTGTCCATTTGTCCATTTCTGCCATAAATAACAGTTTTCTCAACCATTCCCATATGTCAGGGTTTTTTTCACATTTTCAGTTCTGAGCATTGACCATTCTCGCTGTAGTCACCATATACCATATTAATGTCCTTTTAGTTACATTAACTTCCTCTAGCTTAAGACCAAGCAATAACATTTCAGGCAGCTTTTTAAAAGTACATTTCAATTTTTTTTCCATTTCAGCATGAATCATACACCAAAAGACTTTAGCTTTATCACAAGACCACCACATATGGTAGAAAGAACCTTCTTTTTGTTTACATTTCCAACACTTATTAGACAGCCGTTGATCTATATTTGCTATTTTTTTCGGAGTAATATACCATCTATACAACATTTTAAAACAATTTTCTTCTAGATTATAACAAGTAGAAATACCCATAGCATTTTTCCACAAATATTCCCAAGATGACATAGCTATTTCTTTGTTCATATTAATTGCCCATTTTATCATTTGTTCTTTTACAAGTTCATCTGCATTATACCATTTCAGCAAAATTTTATACATTTTTGAAATCAGATTTTTTCCACCTTTCTCCCAAACCTGTTCAATCTCATTAATTTTCTTTCTGAAACCCCCACATTTTTATCTGTCTTAAATAGATCATAAATCTGTCTATACCTGAACCAATCATATTTAAAATCCACCTGATTCTCTTCTTTCAATACAAACTCATTATTTTCAATTTTTAGCAGGTCTCTGTACTTCAACCAGTCTTATCCTTTAAAGCTCAAAAAAGGTTTTATTACTTCTGCTGGTACAATCCACAGAAGCTTTTCTGCTGGAAAGAAATTCTTATATCTCAACCATGTATCTGTTAAAGTTCTCCTCACATAGTGATGCTTAAACATATTTTCCATCTTCGTTTTATTATAGTACAAGTACGCATGCCAACCAAATCGGCAATCATGTCCTTCAAGTGCTAATAGTTTTCTGTCTTTTAAAGAGATCCATGATTCTAGCCACGTCAAACAGACCACATCATGGTATAGCTTTAAATTTGGCAGTTGAAAACCTCCTCTTTCCTTTGCATCACACATTATTTTCATTTTTATTCTTGGTTTTTCTCCTGCCCAGACAAATTTTGAAAGTTCTTTTTGCCATGTTTTAAAGGCTTTAAAGTCTTTCATGATTGGTATTGTTTGTAATAGAAACATTAATCTTAGCAAAATGTTCATTTTAACTGTAGCAACTCTACCCAGTAGTGATAAGTTTAGAGTATTCCATTTATTAATGTCATGTGAAATTTGTGTCCATAACTTCTCATAATTATTTTTAAAGAGGTCAATGTTTTTCATAGTTAAGTCAATACCTAAATACTTAGTCTTTTTCACCACCTCACAGTCTATTAAGTTTTGTAATTCCAACTGCTTTTTGCTTGACATATTCTTACACATCACTTTTGATTTCCTTCTATTAACATAAAAACCTGCAAGATCTCCAAAGTCTTTAATTTTTTGCAATAAAAGTGGTAAAGTAGTCATAGGTTCCTCAGTTATGAACATCACATCATCAGCAAACGCTCTGTACTTGAAAGAAAATCCTTTAGTTGACAAACCTTTAATTTCCTTGTTGTCTTTTACATTCCCAAGCAAAACTTCGAGAATCCAAATAAATAACAATGGTGAAAGTGGGCAACCTTGTCTTGTTCCCTTTTGAACTTTAAAATAATCAGTCTTTTCGCCATTAATTATAATCGATTACTTCTGTTCCGTATATATTGATTTAATCATATTCATCAAAAATTCTCCAATTTGTAATTTCTCCAATACCACAAACATGAAGTCCCAGTTTAAGTTGTCAAAGGCTTTTTCTGCGTCCAGAAAGAAAAAAATCTACCTCTTTATCAGAATGTTTATCATAGTATTCAATTGCATCTAGGACTGTTCATAAATTATCCTTTATTTGGTGATTTGGCAAAAAACCTGCTTGTTCTTGTTGTATCGTTTCCTTTAAATATTCTTTCAGTCTCTCTGCTAATATTTTTGCAAAAATTTTATAGTCATTATTAAGTAGAGATATTGGTCTGTAATTCTTGACATCTGATAGACCCTGTCCTTCTTTTGGAATCAGTGATATTGTTGCCTCTTTCCATGAATCTGGTATCTCAGCTGTAGCTCTTATTTCATTTAACAAAAGTTCCAAAACTGGCAGAAGACTTCCCTTTATTTTCTTATAGTATTCAGCCGAAAAGCCATCTGGCCCTGGTGCTTTTCCCAATTTAGAATCTTCAATAGCCCTCTGTATTTCTTGAATTGTAATAGGGCTATTCAACATTTCTTTAAGTTTTTCAGTTGGTTTAGGTATTCCCAATGTTTGTAAGTATTCTGAAATTTTACTTTGGTCTACTGTCACTTTTGAAAAAGTTTAGCATAATATTTAAAGAATTCTCTTTTTATTCCTTCGATGTCCATTATTTCTTTTTTATCTGTCACAATTTTACTTATAATCTTATTTTCTGTTCTTCTTTTTAATTGCCATGCCAAATATTTTCCAGGTTTGTTTGCACCTTCAAAAGATTTTTGCTGCAGCTTTTTAAAATTCCAATATATTTCTTGGTTCAAAATAGCCTTTAGTTGATCTTGTAGGAATTGTTTTTCTCTTTGAAGTTTCTTTCTTCCAGGTCTTTTCTTTAATTCTTTCTCCTTTAATTCAATTGCTTGAATAATACTATTCTGTTGTTCTTTCTTTCTCTTATTCTCTTTATTGTTTTAAAATATCAATGTTCCACACATTACAGCCTTATATGCATCCCATATGACTTGTGGCTTGGTTTCTTGGTGTAAATTCAATTGAAAATAAGTTTTTGTGTCATCTTGTGTTTTATTAATTATTTCATTATTATCCAAGAGTTCTTCATTTAATCTCCATCTCTGTTGTTTTTCTCCCTGACTCGAAGTCCACAACAAGGGATTGTGGTCAGAAATAAGCTTTGGTAAAATTTCTATCTTTTTTGTTTTAAGTGTTAATTCGGACATCATCCACATCATATCTATCCTTGAGTGTGAGTCGTGCCTGTTGGAGTAAAAAGTATAGTCTTTATCTCAAGAATTCCATTTCCTCCAAACATCTTCCAAACTTTCCTGTTTAACCATTGCAAAAAAAAACTTTAGGTAGCTTTCCAATTGTGTCATCTTTACTTTTTGAATGTCTGTCTATTTTGTTATTTACAGTTCCATTAAAATCACCCATCAGAATTAAATGTTCATAATTAACTTGGTCCAATTCTGCAATTAAGTCCCAGTCCTAACTGGGGTCCCACGTGCCTGGAGACTGAGATCCTAGCAAGGTACTAGCAACATGTGTCTAGTTGAAAATCCTTTTAGGCAGACCTGGACTTGACCTGAGGAATGTGCAACATTCACAAAGTGTAGATGACCTCAAATTTCCTGATCAGAACTCATGTTTTTAATTAAGGGATTGAACACCATTTGAGTGTCTTTTTAGCTTGGACAGTGTTCTTTTAAACTGCTCAGTGGTCTATACTTTTATGGTCTATGTTTTGAAAGGTGAATTTCAATTAATAACTTTTAATGTTTTGTTTTTATTATTTTCATTTTGTAAGTTACCTTGAACAGATTCCCTAAAGAGGTGGCATACATTTTTTGAAATAAATAAATACTTTTCTTATCATATAGATTGAAAATATTTCTGGGGAGTATGAAAAGTCTGGAAGATAAATATTTTGTGTTAACAAGTGAGACAGGAGGCAATATTCAAAGCAATCCAGCCATTTAGCTTCATATGGAAGAGAAACAATAACTATTTGTTAAAAAGTTTACTGAACCAGGACATTAGCAATAAACTTAATTGACAGAGAGGATAAGTGGTACATCTCTTGTGAATCACTTTTCTTTACAGGGCTCTGGGTATAGTCCCGAACAAGGAGCAAAAGAACCTGGGCGGAATAGAAAGCCAATAGGATCATGTACTGTGAAGACTGATAGAGAATGATGTGAGAACCATGGAGAACCAGGGAAACTCATACAGGAGCCTTCTTCCTGTGGGGGAAAGGAAATAATTAGGGCATGAAGCATTTCACAGATTTTTGTTGGTTTTAAACCAAGCCCTAGGAGAACAGCCCAAAGTTCTCTACATTGCTAAAACATCTAAGAGAAAGAAAAGGAAGAACAAAGCATTAAGTATAAGTGTTCTGAAAATGCATCCGAAGGATAGGATCCAACCAGCTTTTCTGCTGATGAAAGATGGAGAGATTGTCTCACCAGATTTCCTTCATCACTGCAGCCTGGTCCCACATGCCTTTTTGTTCCAGGGGATGCCACAATCCTTGACATAGCATTTAAAATGCCCCTCTTCCCTTCTTTATTTAGGCTGAGGACAGACTCAGGAAGTGGAGTGGGAGAGCTCCGCTTGTGGAGCTGTTCCCCGGCTCCCTTCTGTACTTACCCGCTTCCCTGCCACTTCAGAAGGACACCAGCAGAAACCGGTGTCCAGGGGCCATCTGCCACTTGTCTCCCGCTTCCTGGCAGTATGGACCAGAAGAAGCGGGAGTCAAGTGGAGGCAGCAGTGTGAACACACCATCATGGAGATATGCGCATAAGCACTCATGCACCCATGCCCCAATACAGGAGGTGGGGAGAGTTTAAATTTCTAGACTGCTGATGTGGCCATGCGCCTATGCACATAGGTGCACATGCACATATTGCCAAAATGGCCCTGCCACGAGCTGCAGAGGCCGGTCCACCCGGGGCCACTCTGAGCAGTCTGAACACTTCTAATGGCATGTTCCTGCAATACACTGGCCAGTGTGAATGGCCAGCCCCAGAGCACTTTCCCCCCGCAGCTTTTGGCCCCGGTTTCCTCCCACTCCAGATTCCAGTCTGTCCTCAGCCTTATATTTATAAATTCAATTTCTAAACCACTGTCCCCCATAAATGGGGCTCAGGGCAGTACATAACATCCAAGGATACAATCATAGATTTAAATAAGTTAAAAACAATAAAACAAATACAAAACCTTTCCAGATGGTGTCTAAAATCAGATTATCCTTACCCTATGGGGCAGTGAAAGGAAGGAAGGTCAAGCTAAATGAAGACTGTCGCTGTCTTCTTCTTCTTTAATTAACATTTTTATTAGTGGTAAAATAGTATTATAATATAATATTACAATAAGCATGTGTAAGGATATCAAAGTGACATTAACAATCCAACATAAAGCTCAATAAACTATCAGTATAGTAAGTAACAAAAACATTCAATGGAATACATAAACGCAGGGCTCATTTCGTAGCAGGAGCTCCTTTGTATATTAGGCCACACACCCCTGATGTAGCCAATCCTCCAAGAGCTTACAGTAGCCCCTGTAAGAAGAGCTCTGTAAGCTCTTGGAGGATTGGCTACATTAGGGGTGTGTGGCCTAATATGCAAAGGAGCTCCTGCTACGAAATGAGCCTACATAAATGCATTATGATCTGTACAGAAAGTGTACCAACAATTGCTGAGCACAAAGGAGTGTGAAAATGCACAACAACTATCTAAGCATACTGTCATTCTGGCAAATAGTAATATCACCTGTGGCGATCTTGAATGGATTATATCATATTATGAAATTCTTAGGAAGATTACTATACAGGGAGCAACCAAGTAGATAGTCTTTACAACCAGTTTTCAAATTGTGACCAAGTAAAAGGAATAAAGCCCTCTTTTGTCAGGAAGTCTAGTATCGGTTTCCATTTGTCCATAAATGAGGATTTTATGGGTTTCAATGAGTTGTTATTCAGCCTGTCTGTAAGGCATTCCATGAGATATTGGTTTGCGGAACCAAAGTTGAGTAGAGGGTGGGTTCGCATCTTTCCAGCATGAGGCTATGGATGTCCTGGGAGCAAATACCATAGAATTAAGTGTAGATTTAAATGTATGATTCTCTATATGTGCTGGCCAATGATCCAGAAAGAGGTTCTCCAGTTCAATAGGTATATCTGTGTTCATGATTAATTTGGCATATCTTTGTATTTCTTCCCAAAAGCTCTGGATTTTATCACACTGCCACCAGCAGTGGGCATATGTTCCAACTTGTTTACAACCATAGGTCTGGAGGAACATATCTGCCTTATAGGCCCTGAGGAACTGAAGTAGGTCCTGCAGAGCCTGGATGTCATTTGGCAAAGAGTTCCACCAGGTCAGAGCCAGGGCTGGAAAAGACCTGGCTCTGGTTGAGGACAGCCAGATATTTTTTGGGCCAGGGATCTCCAGTAAAATTTTCTCTGCTAAGTGCAGTGCTCTTTGGAGGGTATACCAGGAAAGGCGGTCCCGAAGGTACGTTGCTCCCAGACTGTTTAGGGTAGAGGTGCTACAAGGGCCGGATCAGACATATATGTCACTTTGTTGGGCCAGGCCATGTGTGCCATAAAATGTAATGCCAGGTGTTGGAGATATAAACTGTATAAAAGACAAAAGCTTGTAAGCTCTGAGTTGGTGTAGCCTCACTGCAAGGCCCAATGGGCTGGGAAGGAAGTGCAAAGGAAAACCCATATAGGTGGACTGGAGAGCCTGTCAGCATGTAAACAGTGAAGATGACAGCTAGTCAGACTGATCGAATTGATCTAAGTGACAGCTAGGAGTCACATGACTGGACTGATTGCATCAGACTGTAAGAGGTGATACATGACTCAGCATCTCTACTCTCATTGGACATGAGACTGTATATATTCTGAACTATTCCTAGCAGTGTATGCCAGTTTGGTATCAGGTTGCATGGCGAAGCACGTTGTCAGTGAATATAATGAATGCTTTGTCGTAAAGGACTATGTGTGTATATATTGTAAATAAACTGTAAATAGCTCTGCACCAAGCTGGACGTGCACAGGACATCATTATTTGCACCACCATCAGGGTTATGGGTCCAGAGTGGATCCCTGCGTGGATGCCAGAGTGGATGCTGCTGTGCTGAGCTGTGGAATCTCTACCAGAGTTGGCAAGGTGTGCTTCGGAGACTGCAGTTGTGTGGATGTCTGCTGCTATGCCAAGTGACACAGAGGATTCTGATACACAGTCTGGTGGTGGAGGCGACCTTTCTCCCTCTGACCACGAGGAGTCGGAGGAACAGGAGGAAAGTGACCAGGATGTGCCGGAGAGTGAGTACATCATGGCACAGGTGGCGACGGCCCTGCTGGTTGATAAACTCAACTCTGACAATTATGCAGTTTGGTCGACCATACACTGAACGTGACTCAGCAGTGTGATGTGGTGGTTAAAAATGCAAATGCAATTTTCAGCTGTATCAACAGAAGTATAGTATCCAAATCACACAAAAAATGCAAATGCAATTTTCAGCTGTATCAACAGAAGTATAGTGTCCAAATCACACGAAGGTATCACTTTACTCTGCACTGGTTGGACCTCACCTAGAGTACTGAGTTCAGTTTTGGACACCACAATTTAAGAAGGATATAGACAAGCTGGAATGTGTCCCAAGGAGGACAATGAAGGCGTGAGGGGTCTGGAGTCCTATGAGGAAAGATTGAAGGAGCTGGGTATGTTTAGCCTGGAGAGGAAAAAACTGAGAGATGATATGATAACCATCTTCAAGTATTTGAAGGGCTGTCATCTAGAGAATGGTGTGGGTTGTTTTTTGTTGTCCTAAAAGACTGGACCAAAACCAACAGGTTGAAATTAAATCAAAAGAGTTTTTGGCTAAACATTCAGAAGAACTTCCTGACAGTTAGATCAGTTACTTGGGAGGTGGTGGGCTCTCCTTCTTGGAGAGTTTTAAACAGAGGCTAGATGGCCATCTGACAGCAGTGCTGATTCTGTGAACTTAGGCAGATCATGAGAGGGAGGGCAGGAGGGTCGTATCAGTGCTTATTTCTTGTGGCCCTTTTTTCACACCCAGGGAAATGCTGATCACTAATTTCAGGTCAGGAAGCAATTTTTTCTCCAGGCCAGTTTGGCCAGGGATCCTAGCTTTTTTTTTTTTTTTTGGCCATCTTCTGGGCATGGAGCAGGGGTCACTGGGGGTGCATGGGGGAGGTATTTGTGAAGTTCCTACATTGCGTAGGGGGTTGGACTAGATCACCCTAGAGGTCCATGATTCTATCTAGGGATGCCAGCCTCCAGGTGGGACCTGGAAATCCCCCAGAATTACAGTGTATCTCCAGACTACAGAGATCAGTTCCCCTGGAGAACATGGATGCCTTGGAGGGTGGACTCCATAGCATTGTACCCCACTGAGGTCCCCGTCCTCCCCAGGCTCAATCTCCAAACTGGATCTGGTGTTTGTGGGGGACCTGGCAAACCTACATGGGTAATAAACTTCTCCTCTATAGATTTGTCTAACCCTCTTCAAAAAACTATCTAACCAGTGACCATAATTCCTTTGATTATTCTATAATCATGTCCATATATAATTTTCACATGACAGAGGACAGAAGAAATTTAGGCACAAAGGGAACAATATACCCCCCACAAAAGAAAGAAAACCCCAGTTAGCAATTATGTTAGCAAATACTCACACAGTAAAAGAAAATTGCTTGTAATCTCAGGATGCTGCAAATGCATTAATATGATTGATAAATTCATTTGTACAGGAAGCAAGTCAAGAGCAAATTAGCTTTAATTTGACTAAATCAGGTTAATGGTTAGGGCTAGATCCCTCATGCTTTTATAAAGTTGATAATAGGAAAAGTATATTATAAAAACTTGGCTGCTCCCTGAAAATGAATCCTAGTGCTCACACATGAATGGTAAGAGAAGGGAAAAAAAATTCGGAAAAGTTGTATATACCACAAAACACTCAGTGAAAGAATATTTTAATAACATTTGCATTAATAATTATTCTTTAAATTTCCCATTTTTAGAAGAAAGATAAAGATCATTTGATGGCTCTTTTCAGATGAAAACTTTATAAAACATTATGACAGTTGACAGGTAATGGAATGTACATATTCTTGGCTCTTCCAGTAAATTCATAAAACATATCTTGTATTACAGGACCTTATGTGAAGCCATAGCTTACATGTTGATCTTTTTATATCAACCCACCATATCCACATTTCCTAGCAATAATGTGAGGTGTTCTTAATTCAGTTAAAATATTGTGTGTATGTGTGACAGAGATTGACCAGTGTGTATATATATCCTTTTCCTCAAAACAAATTGCCTTCCCTCAGCTCTTACAAGCACCAGTAAGGAAGAAAGGCAGACCATTTTCCATTCAGACTCTGTTATTATACAAAGCCATGAGTCTAGTTGAGGAGACTTAAACCCTCCTCTGCTTAGGCTGCCAGTTGCCCAACGTCACTCAGTAGAGTGGGGGGGGGGGGGGAGGAATGGGAGAAATAGGTGTCACACTGACTGACACACAATGTTGCTTCTGGTACAAACCTGGAAGTGATGTCATCGCAATGATACAATGCTCTAGAATTTTCCCCAATCCCTACCCACTAAAGCTCCCACCAAAGGCCAGCCCCTGGTTGGCAGCCCCGTCTCTGCTGCCTCTTACTCTAGTGCTTTAAGCATATTTTTTCTCCCATATAGGTTTCAGTACTAGAAGTTAACCAAGCTGGGAACAAAAACACTGAAATCGGATGAGGGCAACAAGGTAAGTTGGGGGGGGGGGGCTTGCATTTCCTCTTTTTTAGTTTGCAAACAGACCCAAGCTATTCACTTAAAGATTCAGGGAAAGATTAAACACACACACACACCAGTTCATTTGTCTTGATGCCTGCTGTGAGAGAAATTTAAAAAGACTGATGTTGTGTTCTAATGGCGACCGCCATGCAGTCAGAGGCACACACCTGGCTCTCCAGGTACGGAGCTTCACTCCGAGAGACAATAGCCCAGACGGATCCTAAGTTGTAACCTATCCACTGGCTAGAATCCAAAAGGGAACCAATAGATTAGGGTGACTTCTGAGTGGCCCTATACCGACCTTTGGGCGAGGCTGGGGGTGTGGTCTAGTTATAAATATAAGCCGACCCCTGAGCCCTGCTAAGCATGTCCATCTTTACCAACAAATAAACTATGAGCTGATTTCATTATAACGCGTCTCCGACCCCAGTACTTTACACTGGTGATGAAGGTGGGATCATGATGAGCGATTCTCCAGCCGACTCCAGTGCTGCATCGAGCACCGGTCCATCAGCAACCGGCAACACTTGGCTCCAGCGCCATGTAGCACCACCATCTGCTCCAGAGGATGCCACTCACTGCACTGCTGATCCACCCCGAGTCATGGCTGCCAATCCGGGACAGATCTTGGCATACGACCCTACCTGTCCCGAGCTCTGGGAAGCATAGGCCGACCAGCTCGGGTACTTTTTTGAAGTGCAGGAGGTCACCAACACCGGTAAGAAGAAGGCTTGGCTCCTTAGCACATGTGGGGTAGACACCCTGTGCTTAGTTCAAAGCCTCTGTCCTGTCCCAGATCGTCCAGGACTGCTCCCCCCCACTGTGCCCAACCCTCACTTACTGGTGCCGGCTGGAGCCAGCTTGGGGAAAACACCTCCACCCACCATGGCCTCTCCCCCAGGGGAAGGGGGCCCAAGGGGGGCGAAGACAGATGATGATGCGTTCCCGGCCGGGGCTGAAGATCAGCCGGTGCGAGCCTGGAGTCACATCCGGGCCCCACGCTGGCTCCTGACCATGCAGGAAGCTGCCACTCCAGCAGCCACCGCAGCACCAGAGATGGAGAGCAATGCTGCGGCTGGCCACATAGAGGGAGGAGTAGAGATAAAAGGGCCGCACCCTCAGGAAGCAGGGCAAAGAGGCACAGACGCCTCCAGAGCAATGGGAGAGTGTCTTCCCATGTCAAGGGGGGGTGGGGCCAGGTGGAAGGGAGAGGATCTGCACCTGGGGTGCTTCTGGGAAGGGAAGAAGGGCTAATAAAAAGGAGCAGCAAAAGCAGGGCTGGGAAGGAAGTGCCGGAGGCAGAGCGTGAGGGGAGGCGAGAGAGACAGAGCAAGAAGGAAAAAGAGAGAACGAGGTGACGGAAGACCTTGCCAATGGAGGCAGGTGGGCAACTATGGGTGAAGTTAACCTCGCCCTCTGCCAATTCTGAGGCCCTGCTGTGCCCTTTGAACCAAACCTTCCCTGCCCAGAGCCAGTTGTGGTGTGGAGGCATCATGGCCACTGGGGGTAGTCTCACAGGGGATGAGGTGAAGCATGACATGGTGGTGGAGGAGGTGGGCAGATGCGCCCTGCTACCCCACTTTCTGACTTCCCAGGGCTGGACTGCTACCTGGCGCTGGCTGCGCTCACCAACATTTCAACCAATGCCACAGGATGCACTGGCAACGGAGTGATGCGACAAGGGCGATCCGGCCTCCCTGACGCCCACCACAATGGACTTTACCCAGTTCAGCCAATGGATGGCCAAGCATCAGGTGCAGCTCATGCGAGACTTAGTGCAGCAATAACAGGCCACACAGGCTGCTCTCGTCTGGGACCTATGGCAGGTCATGGCAGTGCAACCCATCTAGGCAGGGGCAGCAGGGGACGACAGGGCAGCTGTGCCCACCCATAGCCCGTGGCCCTCCCTTACTAAATTAGGGCCAGATGATGATGTCAAGGCTTTCCTTGAGGCTTTTGAGCAGGTGGCCAAGGCGGCCCAGTGGCCCCAGGCTCAGTGGGCTCACATATTGGGCTTTTATCTGACTGATGAGGCCCAGGCCACACTTAAAGCTCTGGACCGAGCTGAGTCATTGGACTACGACAAATTGAAGGCAGCCATGCTGGACCACCTTGAAATCACACCAGAGACATATCACCAGTGTTTCCGAAACATCCAAGTCCAGGCTTCATCCTGGCTGAGGGCTGCCCTGTGCGATGCGGCCACCGGTGGCTCAACCCAATGATGGACGAGGCCCACCAAGTGGTTGAGCTGGTGGTCATCAAACAGCTCCTACAGATCCTGCCTGCCCGGGCCCGGCATTGGGTGGCATGCTGGAAGCCAACTAAACTCAGTGAGGCCCAGGAGTTGAGGGAGAACTACCTGGCTGCCGACGGGAGAGAGGCCCCTGGAAGAACGAGTCCGGACGTCCGGGGAGGGGCACGCCAATGACCAGGAAAATCTCTCTGGGTTCCCGCAACGACACCGGGCAGTCGGGTAGAGCTCAGCTGACTCCGTCCCGGGGACTCTCCAGCATGACAGATCCCCGCCCACGGTTTCCCCCCGTTCTGGCTGGTCACAGCAGAAAGACGCAGCCCAGCAGCACCCTGGGCCACAAAGAACATTGTCCTATAGTGGTAGTGCCCCTGACATACTTAGGATATGGGTGGGAAGTGGCTGTCACTCGACTTTCGAGATTACCCTTCCCCATCCTCTTGGGGCAGGATGCCCCTACCTTTGCTAAGGCCTTACAGGTGGCCAGCCCCTGCCTGAATGACCCTCAACTGGTGCGGCCCAGAGAAGAGGAGTTCGCAGCACCAGCAGAAGAGGTGCTGAGTGTTGCTGACCTCGCAGTTGTGCCGGGGGAAGCAGTGGAAAATGAAGAGGAACTGCTGACCCCGAGTGAAGGCTGGAGTCGAAACCTCCATTTCCAGGCCATGCAGGAGCAGGACAAGGCCTTGGCCAGCCTCCAGCACTATGTAGCGGTGAGTGAGGGAAGGGTGGTGGATCTCTGCCGTAGCCAACAGCTGCCTTGCATAGTACGAGAAAGGGGGGCTTGGTACCAGGAAGTGAAGGGGCAGTTAGGTCCCTACTGGCAACTGTTGGTTCCTCATCAGCACGTGTTGGAAGTATTACAGGGGGCCCACAACCACCCTTGTGCAGGGCATCAGAGCATAAAGAATACTTGATTATGCAGCTGCCCTTCGACCGGCTGGTGATGGACTTCATAGGGCCGTTGCCCCGGATGCCCTGGGGAGTCTGATACTTGCTGGTCATCATGGATTATGTGACCCGCTTCCCCGAGGCCATTCCTATGTCAAGCCTGAAAAGTGCAGGAGTGGCGCAAGTGCTTATGTGGTATTTTGCCATGGTGGGTCTGCCCTGGGAAATCCTTACAGATCGCGGATCACCTTTTACTGCCCGGCTAATGCAACAGGTGTGCAAGTCCTTGAAGATTCGTCAGCTCTTCATGTCGGTCCACCATCCCCAGATGGATGGCTTGGTGGAGCACCTCAAGCAGACCCTGAAGGCCATGCGACGCAAACTAGCACATGACAGGCCCCACGCTTGGGACCTCTATGTGGACCCCGTGTTGCTAGCTCCTCGAGAGACTCCGCAGGCATCGACAGGGTTCTCCCCATTCAAACTCCTGTACAGATGACAGCCCTGGGGAATTTTGGGTCTGGTGGAGGGGCGTCAGCCAGGTCCCACGGAGCTGCTGCAAGAAAGGCCCTGCGACTACGTACAGAAACTGCAAGATCACCTCAAACATGTTAGGCAAATGGCCCGGGCTAATTAAGAAAAGGCCCAAGCAACACAGAAGCAGCGGTACGACCAGGGTATCCACCCCCAAACCTTCCAGGTGGGCAATCGAGTCCTGGTCTCAAAGGCAGTGATGGCCATGGTGACAGGGGATCCCTGGCAAGCCCCCTTTGTGATTACCAGGGTCCTGGGGCCCCTGTTGTATGAGGTGCAGTGCAGCCAGCACACCCTCCAATGCAAGCATGTGCATGTGAATGATTTAAAAGGGTGGCAAGATCCCTCTCCTCTACGAGGGTTGTTGGCTGAGGACACCGATGATTTGCCTGAGGGATCGTTAACATGGCAGGCCAACCCAGCCCCCTAGGAGGAACCCGTGCCTGATGAGGACCTTTCAGAGCAGCAGAAAAGTGACCTCAAGTCTGTCCTGGTCAGCTATCCAGGAGTCTTCTTGGCCACTCCCAGGTGCACGCACCTGATGTCTCACTGGACCCCTACGCCGCCCAGGAAAGTGGCTCCCATGCACTAGAGGCCCATACCCCCAAAACTACAAGCCACCATTGCCCACGAGGTCGAGGACATGTTGTGCCTGGATGTCGTTAAGCCTTCGCAGAGTGCCTGGAGAAGCCCGGTGGTGTTAGTCCTGAAGCCGGCTCAATCCGTATGCTTCTGTGTGGATTATTGGGAAGTGAACAAGTTGGCACAATTTGACGCCTACCCGATGCCCTGGGGCAACTTGTTGATCCACCAGCTGGGGGATGCCTGCTTCCTGTCAGCATTAGACCTAACCAAGGGCTACTGGCACATGCCAGTGCATCCCCCGGACTGGGAGAAGACAGCCTTCTCCACCCCCCAGGGTCTCTAACAATTCAAGAGAATGCCCTTTGGGCTGCACAGGGTCGCTGCCACCTTCCAGCGTCTGGTGGATCAGGCCCTCTCACAGTGTGGAGACTTCACCCAAGCATTTTTGGATGACATTGTTATCTGTAGCCCTGACTGGGAGTCTCACCTGTCTCACCTTCGACAGGTCCTTAGCACCCTAGAAGTGGCAGGTTTAAAGGCTAACCCAAAAAAGAGCCGGCTGGGCTTCCAAAAGCTAAAGTACCTTGGGTATTTAGTAGGCAAGGGCCAGTTACACCCTCTGCCAGAGAAAGTGAGCTCACTGGAAAGCCAGCCACATCCTCGTACCAAAAGACACCTGTGGAAATTCCTGGGTTTCGTGGGATACTATAGTCAGTTTATTCCGGGCTTCCCCACTATCGTGAGCCCACTCACAGACTGGCTGAAAAAGATGAGTCCCAACCAGATCCTGTGGGGGGAAGAGGAGGACACAGCTTTTCAAAGACTCTGCCAAAGTCTGTCTCGCAGACCGGTCCTACACAACCCCGACTTCACCCACCCATTCGTCCTTCACACCGATGCATCTGGGACGGGCCTCGGGGCCATGTTAGCCCAGGAAGTGGAAGGACTGATACACCCGATCCTATTCATCAGTAGGAAACCCCAACCAGCCAAAAAAGGTTACTCAACGGTAGAAAAGGAAGCTTTGGCCGTCAAGTGGGCCATAGGGGCCCTGCAATACTACCTCACGAACAACCCATTCCAACTGGTGGTGGACCATGCCCCCCTTCTCTGGCTGGCATGCATGAAAGATTCCCACCCCTGTATACTCAGGTGGTACTTGTTCCTTCTCCCTTTCTGCTTCACAGTGAGGCATCAGGCCAGTGCAGACCATCGGATGGCCGATTACCTCTCCCGCATGTTTGAGGAAGAACACCCAGCTTCAGGCCCGAGGGGGAAGATGTGTCTTGTCCTGGGTCATCCAGGACTGCTCCCCCCCACACCGTGCCCAACCCTCACTTACCGACACCAGCTGGAGCCAGCTTGGGGAAAACATCTCTGCCCACCATGGCCTCTCCCCGGGGGAAGGGGGCCCAAGGGGGGGCGAAGACAGATGATGATGCGTTCTTGGCCGGAGTTGGAGATGGGCCGGTGCGAGCCCGGAGTTGCACCTGGGCCCCATGCTGGCTCCTGGCCATGCAGGAAGCCACCACTCCAGCAGCCACCACAGCACCAGAGACAGAGAGCAATGCTGCGGCCGGCCGCATAGAGGGAGGAGTAGAGAGAAAAGGGTCGCACCCTCAGGAAGCAGGGCAAAGAGGCACGGACACCTCCGGAGCAACAGGAGAGCATCTTCCCATGTCAAGGGGGCGGGGCTGGGTGGAAGGGAGAGGATCTGCATCTGGGGTGGTTCTGGGAAGCGAAGAGGGGCTAATAAAAAGGAGCGGCAAAAGCAGGGCCAGGGAAGAAGTGCCGGAGGCAGAGCATGAAAGGAGGCGAGAGAGACAGAGTGAGAAGAAAGAGAGATCAAGGTGATGGAGGAGCTTGCCAATGGAGGCAGGTGGGCAGCTATGGGTGAAGTTAACCCCACCCTCTGCCAATTCTGAAGCCCTGCTGTGCCCTTTGAGCCAAACCTTCCCTGCCCAGAGCCAGTTGTGGTGTGAAGGCATCATGGCCACTGGGGGTAGTCTCATGGGGGACGAGGTGGAGCATGACAGCCTTGTCTTGCTTCGCACCCTGACTGAAGCCTCAGACGATGAGATCATCGTGGTGCTAAACAACTACTTCGCACCAAAGCCATCCATGATGGCCATGCGAATGGACTTCTGTGGCTGCTCACAGAAGCTGAGTGAGACCATGGCTGCTTTTATGGCAGACCTCTGCAGACTAGTGGTTGGCTGTGAGTTCAAGTCTGTTGACAACAACCTCCTGATGAACTTCGTGTGTGGGGGGGTCTGTGAGCCAAATCTGCGCTGGAAGCTAGTCGCTCTCTCTGACGTGACTCTGGAGAAGGTATTCCAGACCACCTGCACATTTGAGAAGGTGCAAAAGGACCAGCTCAGCTCCCCCACCTCCATACACTGTACTGCTGCATCCTCTGGCTCCGAGGCGTCAGATGAGGATGACATCCTCCAGCTCCACCGCTGCCCACCGAAGGGACCTGCCAGAGCCTCTGCCAAGGAAAGTGCCACCACCAGCACCAGGTCCACAGCCATGACTACCATGACGCCACGCCCCAGCTCTGCAACCCCATACACCAGCTGCAGAGACCTACATGACTGACGGACCTGCCATTTTTGGGATGCAGCATGCCAATCCTGAGGCAAGACAGGGCACCTCACCTGGGTTTGTCACTCCCGAACCTCCCGACACACTCAAGCTGCTCACTTGGACTCTGTGGATCTTCACTCCACCACGTCATCCCGCCACCAGGTAATGAAGTTGCCCAGGGATAACCCCAATAAAAGTTTTGTCCCCGTCACCATAGAGGGGTCCCCCTGCCATATGGAGCTAGACATGGGGTCCACCTATTCGATTATCTTGGCAGACACCCTTTGGAAGCTCTGTCCCGGGGGGGCTGGCTGCAGAAAACTATGGGACTAAGGTTATGGGATTTCCAGAAGAACCCGGTAGCCATAAAGGGGTTGGGCAAGTTCAGGGTCCAATTCAAGGACTTTGACGGACTATTAGACCTCCTGGTGATGGAGGGCATGCTTTTGAGCTTGCTGGGACTTTTCTGGTTCAGGTCCCTGGGACTGGGAGTAACAGGGGTGAACCAGCTTCAAAGCAGACTTCCAGGCAGTCTATGAAGAGTTCTGGGCTGTTTTGATGGTGCGCTAGGCACCTACACAGGCCCCCCGGTGTTGCTGGAACTCGACCCAGTGACCCGGCCAATTCATGTGATGGCCCGGTGGCCCCTGCTGGCAATCTGCCCCAAGATTGAGAAGGAGCTGGATCAGTTGGTCACACAGGGGTGTCTTAGAACCGGTTTCCCAAGCCAGGTGGGAAACCCCCATTGTGATGCCAATGAAGCAAAATAGGGACATTAGAATCTGTGTAGACTACAAATGCACCCTTAGCCAGGCACTTCAGGCCCATGCTTATCCCATGCCCATGGTGAGCCAAGTCCTTGCCTCCCTAGCAGGCACAAAGGTATTCGGAAAGCTGGATCTGACACAGGCCTACCAGCAGCTTCTGGTGGATGAGGCCTTGGCAGAGGCCCAGACCGTTGTCATGCACTGAGGGGTGTTCAAGGTCCGGCACCTCCAGTTTGGGGTTAGTGTCACCCTGGGGAATCACCAGGGAAGCTTAGTGGGAGTGTTAGCCGAATTGCTTTAATTTACGTTCAGCAATTGGCGAAATAACGGGTTCTTGCCAACTATACCAAGGTCCCGCCCCTTCCAGGAGTTCTCAGAAAATAGGCACTGAGGCTGAGTGGTTTCTTTGAATGATGTTTACTATAAAATGTTGTTCAAGCATACAGGGAATAATAATAAAACTGCATACACACAAGATCTAGGGAAATCAGACAGAAAATAGCACTGTTGCATGAGCAGGAGTATCGTTGAGGGGGAATACGTTACCTGTCTTGATGATGGGTGGTTCACTTCCATGAGAAGATTGAGGGAGGGATGAATGAGAAAAATTGGGGGAACAAGATCTGAACCTGCAGATACATGCTCCAGTCCTGGCTGCGCAAACCAGGGATTAAAGATGGAGGCAAGGTGTTGGGTACAGGAAGCTGGACATAAGAGGTTGGTAAGAAGATAGAGGTTGAAGGTGGCTAGCAATGTGTTTCTGTTGTGCAAGATCTTTTATCAGGTGGCATTGGGGCAGGCTGCGCTGACCACATCCCATTGTCACACCTACTAGTTTGTCTGTCCCTACTAGCCCTACTATTGGTCAGTGTCATAGGGAGGAGGGGGCAGGAAGGAGTGGACAATATTGCAAATCTAGGTGCTAATCAGGATCTAACACCTGGGCTATCTGGTTGGTCTTCTTGGTGCCAATCTCTGGTCTCGTGATGGCTTCGGCCAGGTCACTTGATGGTTGGTGATTAGTTGCTGGGCAACCTAATCTCTTACAGGAACTTTGGGGGAAGGTGTGAGGAGGCCAGCGTAAAGGAGAAGAAGGACCCTCTGAAATGGAGTCTTGATCTCCCTGTTGGTGGGAACATGTGAGGTAGATGTAAGAGCTCTTTGAAATAGAATTCTGGTCTCCATGCAAGTGTGAACTCTGAAGGAAGTCTCCCGCTGTGGGCTGTGGGCTGGAGTGTCAGAATCTGCTGATTCAGACAAAGTATTTCTAGTTCTTACAGTTGTGCCTTTTTTAATTCTCTCTTGTTATATTCTATTGCCATGTATGTATCCTCTGTTGCCATGTATGTATTACAGATATATGCTTGCAGATGCCATGTTGTAGTGCCTAACCAGGCCTGGGTTTTGTAACTGTTAAAGCGGGAGGGTGACACCTGCAATGTATGGGAACAATGGGCCTCTCACACCACTGCCTCCGCATTCCATCGGCCCCGGCTGGGACTTCAAGGGAGGATGCGTCTCATCTCTTATCACATGCAAAAGCCTTGAGGCCATTGATTGTTATGTGAACTGGTAACATCTGAAGGGTCTGGTTGGGAAGGGAATTTACTGCTTAACACCTCACTTTCTTTCCTGTGGGAAACAAACGGTCAGAGCCCCTTTTTGCCCGCCGTTTTTCCCCTATAGTGATTGGCTACCTATGGGTAATTCAAACTCCTTGGAAAGGTATAATAGACCTGCCTGTATTATCTGTCTCATCTCTGACAATAATCCGAGAAGCTGTACTAATGTAGAGATTGGAAATAAAGAACTCTGGTTTACCAACCAAGATCTGATCCTTGACTACTTTGAGCAGAACTCTCACATGGAGCCTCTCATAGCAATAGAGAGTGCCTTTGCCTTAGGCAGAAAGCCAACCCAAAGGTCAAACTTATGATTCTAAAGTTCATAAGAGCATATAGAATGCCTTGCTGGCTTACAATTCCCCCCCTTGCGACTCTGGAGGCGTGAGATGAAAGAGTCGCACATCTGGAGCTGGAACATGGTGCTGGTGCTTCTGGAGGTCTGGTCACTCATCTGGTCTCATCTGGGCCCCAGGTGTCACTACTCTGTCAGGGGACGGACATACTAAAAAACTAAACCTATCGAAAATTCCAAATTACTCGTGGAGTGATCCCATCACCATGACAGATAAGGAAGACCCATAAAAGTAGTAGCAATATATATATATATATATATATATATATATATATATATATATATACACACACACACACACACACACATTCAAAACAATTCATCAAGGCACTAATAAAACATCATACTCTATACTATTTAGCTAAAACACACAATTCATTATGGCTAATGAAAATTCATGAAAGAAAATTCATAAGGCACTAGCACTATGTACTATGTACTATATTGTTATAGCATCTAATTCATTATGGAGAGGATTCATAAGGCAAAGAAATTCATGATTGGTAAACAAGGAATTCATTGAGCTAAAGGAATTCATATGGCAATCTAAGTATTGTATAAAAACAGCAGGAATTCATGGGGACCAAAAAGGTTTCCTAAAAGGGAACAATTAATTTTGTCTAAAAATGCATATAAGTAGGCTTAAAAGGTGGAGCAGCACTATCCGAAAATTCATAAAACATAGAAATTCATATCTATATGGATATGTATTAATTCATAGGAGAATGGAAAATTCATGGGAAAAGGACGAAATTCATATATATATATAGATATAGATATGGTAATTCATACTAGCTAAAATTCATGGCATAGGGAAGCACAATATTAATTCATGGGAGAGACTAAACTTCAGTATAAAAATAAAGAAATTCATATGGAGGGTAAAGGCAACCACAAATTCATAGGGGGCTATTAATTCATTGAGCTATATAATTCATATACTTAAAACGTTTCAAACTTCATTGAAATCATAGGCAGCAAAAGAATTAATAGGAGCAGCATTTCATACATTCATTAAAAGGAATTCATTTGAGGTAGGTAAAAAAACCCACAATTCATACAGACAGTTCTTCGTCCTTCCCTCCTGCACAAGGTATGGATTGGCATAGTCAGGAGGGAGGTGTGCTATACATAGCAGCTAATATCATGACTTGTTGATTTTTGGCTTTGGAGGCTTTTCGCGGGCCTCGGTCACGTCACACAATGCCTCGGTCTACTTCGTTACTTTCTGGCTCGACACGAGTCAGTTTGGCCAGGAAGGAGGAGACCGGTTTGCATATTGGGGAGTCTTCCCCCTTGCTCTCAAGAAGCATTGTGGGTGCACTTAATTGAAGAAAAGAAGAGAGAAGATTAAAGCAAGAAAGCACATCTCACACATTCATAGCAAGCGGTTGCAGAATAAACTTTTTCTCTATCAAGGGGCATTCTCATAAAACATGCAACAATAGTCATAGAAACTTCAAAAGTGGTTGGGAGCAAGGCTTTTCCTTGAGTCAATAGGGCCAATCCATCTTCCCTTTGTGGTAGAGCGAGACTTCCAGTCATGCCTGCCAAACCCTGGGGAGTATATGCGAGAAAGAGCTTGAGTCTCTCGCAGACTCCGTGCAAACAGTGGGTTCAGGAGTTGTGACTGCGTAGGCTCTCGTTCTTTTAACCAGGGCCATTGGGCTCCGCGGGGACATTGTTAAGCATACCCATTTTAACTTGGGCAGCTCCCTCTGGGGGCTCCCTCCCAATACAGTGAAAGAATAGATTTTGGTTCCCCCTCTTTCTGGACCCTAATGGTTTCTCCCGCTTTGGCCAGGCCATTCGGGCATTCGGATCTTCGGGTCACTCTGATAATGTCACTACTGGGCCGAAGACGTTCAGCTAGATTTGGGGACAGGGGTCTACGAGTATGCAAATGAACGTACAAGGGAAGCATGATGGGGAGTGAAGACGTTTTGGAGAACAAAAATTCATTAAAAATGATAGAAAAGGAGGAGAGACCCATGAATAGGCGGCTTGGGTCTTTGGATCTTAGGGCAGCATAGGAAGGAGGGCTTGGCGGATCGCACTGTAGCGTGGAAGGATGTGAAAACGAAAGGCTCAGATGGTCAGAGCCGGGGTGCGCAAGCACTGGGGCCTTTCAGGCATTCTTCCCTGCTGAGCGCAGGGAAGACTGGCACGCCCTCAAATACCATGCAACTTCCGAACCCTCGGTCTGCACGTCTTGCACTGGGGATAGCGCTCATGGGCATAACCACATGCTGCACTGGTGTCCCAGCCAAGCACGCTGTAGGTTGCTGTGGAAGCGCCAGGACTGCTGCCCGGGCATATGGTCCCAGTCCTTCTCCCTTTCTCTAGCTCTACTTTCACAGGAATAATTGCACTTCTTACATTAGTAAATGGCTCTGCCTCTATACTCCTTACGGTTCGTCAGGGCCTAGGCCCTCCCAATATTGGTTAAAGAATAGAAACAAAAAAAACCCTTTCCCTGGAAAGCTGTCTCTCCGTTAAAACAAAGGAAGAAAAATAAGACGAAAATGGGAGTAAAAATAGGCAAAAGGTGCGCTCATGCGCATATGCAAATTGGCGTTAGGATAAAATTAAAAATAAAAATACATAAACTTGAAAAACATTCGATAAGACACGCATGCGCATATGCAAATTAGCGCATGGCAAAGTATGATGGTAATAAAAACAAAAATAATTTTAGCGGTGGAAAGAAAAATAATTTAGAAAAATGCCAATGGTTGATGGTTGTGCCATCAACTGGGTAACTGCCAGGAATAAACCGCTGTTTTTGTAATATCACATCCATTAAGGGATGTGACTTCTCATTTCACACTCCTATTTGGACACAACAGGAAATGGCAGTAGCCCCTGAACTCTATGACACACTCACCCCAGTGAGATAGGATAAAACAAAGTTGGAAGTGGTCACTGTAATTTGAAAGTACACTGCAGAGGGTGGCAAGCAAAAACCTCTGAGCTTGGTTCAACCCTTTTTGAGAGATGGCACATTCTGACTAAGTCAGGCTTGCATGTGCACTACCTCTCTTTCCTGGCTCCTCGGAGCTCAGGGCCTGGACCTGTATCCTATCTGGAGAAGGCTCCACTGTTTGTCTTTTGACAATATAGTTTTCCTGGTTCAGTGCACACTGAATCCAGGAGGGCAGTGGATAGATCTTCCGAATATGTGCAGGGTGCGGGAGACGGTCTCAGCTGCTGCCTACTACACATATATTCCCTTGGGTCCGGCCAATTAATGCTGCTACCTCATGGGCCTTAAGGGCCTACCCAATTGTGGTCAAATAATAGAAACATACATAGCAACAAACAAAGAACTAGAATGAAAGGAAATTCACATATAGCAATGACATAGGAACAGTTTGCACACTAGGGGGCAGTGTGGGGTTCAGCAGTCAGAGGCCTTGGATGCAAAGTGCATCAGGGCTTGAAACTTGGTGGCTTTGGTGCTGGCTTCAAGTCTCCTAATTTGTTTTCTTATCCAATATACCAATCCAATCAAAGCTAGCACCAAAATAATTTGGAATCCTAAAATTACAACGATTGAGTGGGGCGCCAAATTTAAATATCCCATCCCTCTCGGGGACCAGCCTAGAAAAAGTTCCCACCAATCGTGGTGGTCGGCAGCTTTGATGTCTAGGGCCAATTCCGCTATCTTGGCTCCATAATGTGAAATATTCAGTGAGGCCTGGTCTCCTGCCTGCTTTACTTGTAGAAACTTGTCATGTAACTCTGGATGTGACAGTAGATTGCATAGTGTCTCCAGGCCTAGTCCTAGAGGCACTGGGGTGAGTGTGTCATAGAGTTCAGGGGCTAATGCCATTTCCTGTTGTGTCCAAATAGGAGTGTGAAATGAGAAGTCACATCCCTTAATGGATGTGATATTACAAAAACAGCGGTTTATTCCTGGCAGCATAAGTTGAATGTGCTGTGAGTTGATGTAGACATAGTGACATGCAGTTCTAATGCAGACACAGGCCCTGCCCAGGTAGAGGACAGTGGATCCTGTTTCATTAACTGTATCAAATTGACAGTAGTCTTGTACATTTTTACTTGGGGCTAAACATGGGTGATGTTCTTCTAGGGCGTCGTCTTCACAAATGAAGCCCAATCTTTCTTTGTGTGTGCAGCCTTCTGTGTTCACTATTTTCCAACTAGATGAGCTTGCTCTGGCCCATCTGTTGCTGTCTCTTGCGTATAACACTGTGTTTGGATCTACTTGTAGGCCTAACGGAAACACTGGATAGATGGAGAATGTTTCTCCTGCAGTCACTGTGACTATCACTAAGTGTAATGTCTGTGTAATGTCATCAAAGGAAGCATTGGCTAGGGTCCACCAGTGGTTGAGGGTGGCCTCACTAGTGGTTACATTCTTCTTCAGTAGTTCTCTAATTTCCAGTAGTATGATGCCGTCCATGGCTTGTTTGATAATGCCCATGGCGGTTCCTACATTGATTATTTGTGCCTGAGTGCAGGCTAAGGCTAGTGAAATGTTTCTTTGCATTGACTGTATGCCTTCTAACAATGTGCTGAAATCTTTTTCCATGATTTGTTCCCATGTGACTAAAAGAGGATTCATGGAGTGTTCTACTTGTGCTAGCGTGTTTAAAGATTTAGTGATGGGAACACTCATTTTTGACATGTCTGATGAAACTCGGGAAGCTTTATTGGCAATCACCTCAATGTTTGCAGCATCTAAGACTGCTACTCCTGCACCAACGGGTGCAATCCAATCAGAAAGACCTCTTCTGGATCTTTTGTGAAATTCCCCTTTTCTCCATAGTACTACCCAGTTGTCCCATCCTTGTTGGGTTGTCTGTATAAAGGGAGCACAGAAGGCGTGGTGAAACGATGTTCCCAGCCCATTTAAACTTACATTGACCCTTTTGCAATGTGAGGAGGCCAGCATAAAGGAGAAGAAGGACCCTTTGAAATGGAGTCTTGGTCTCCCTGTTGGTGGGAACATGTGAAGTAGATGTAAGAGCTCTTTGAAATGGAATTCTGGTCTCCATGCAAGTGTGAACTCTGAAGGAAGTCTCCCGCTGTGGGCTGGAGCCTCTCATAGCAATAGAGAGTGCCTTTGCCTTAGGCAGAAAGCCAACCCAAAGGTCAAACTTATGATTTTAAAGTTCATAAGATCATATAGAATGCCTTGCTGGCTTACAGGAGGAGGGGAAAGGCTGCCAAGTCTGAGCTGACTCTGTTCGGTGCCTTTTCGGTGGGAAAGCAACGGCTAGTATTTTTTGCGCCTTTTTGCAATTATCCTGATTGGTGCCATGTTCTTATCCTGATGTTTGAATTTGGTATAATTCACCCTCTGCCCCATAACTGTAATCACTAACACTGAAAGTGTTTACTGAATAGACCATTAAGAAATAAAAGGACTTTATTCAATACAAGGCCTGGCTTATTGGATCTAACAAGGTTCTCACATCGGATTGGTTTAAATAGTTCTTTATTAATTGGATTCAGAGGGTTGCTCTTGGAAACCAGATGTCATCAGTGTGCTTAACCCTATCCTTTTCTATGCTGTTATGGCTTAACCCTATCCTTTTCTATGCTGTTATGCTGACCACAGAAAACACAGATGCAAGCTCATTGTGACTTCCTATTAAAATGAGGAATAAGAAACTGGCAATAGAAACCAGTCCTGAGAACACATAGAACTATATTGTAGTGTGGTGGGGAGGGTGAAGACAAATAAGAGAAGAAAGCAAGCTGGGTTCCAGAGACAGCACTGTAACATCCAGTAATTATCCATAAACCATCCAAATTACAATATTTAAGATTAACTGTTGGATATTTGTTTACTAGCTCCATCTCTCTTATTCCCCATTATTCAGTTTTGACTTCCTCATCTGCAAAGTTATTATAGAAATCCATTCATAGTTTGTTGGATACACACCAATAACTATTCTTGTCAATTAAGTGATGGACCATCCATTCCTGATATTTTGCTGGCTTTACAGTTATTTTGTTTCTCAGTTATTGTGCTGCTGTAGGATTGGGTTTTTAAAACTCTAGCCTTGGCATTATCCACATATAGGACTGCACCTGTAGGACTGGCTAGATGGAGCTTGTCAGAGCTTGGAAGCTAAGCAGGGTCACCATGGGGGACCACCAAAGAAGACCAGGGTTACAATGCAGAGGAAAGCTATGGCAAACAACCTCTGCTCATCTCTTGCCTCAAAACCCCTTGAGGAGTTGCCATAAGTCAGTTGCAACTTGATGGCACCTAATTATTATAATTAATTCCTTACATCAAGAATTGGAGTAACTTCAAAGATGCCAGAGACATACCTATTTAGTACTTTCTTTGGCAGCAGGGATATTGGGACAGGAACTCAAATGGAGAATTATTTATCATTATTGGTATACTTAAAACATCTGTATGCCACCTTTCCACCCAAATAGAGTCCCCAAGGCAGCAAAATCAAAATATTAAAACATTTCAATATTAAAACAGCATTTAAAATAAAGTACATATAAAATAATTCAATAAAAACATGTAAACACATATAACATCAAAAGTAGGGAGGAGGACCACTAACAGTTATTGGGGATGATGGTAAAATCCTTGGGTCCCAACAAGGGGTTCACAAATCCAATTGTTCACTCAATGTAAGTTTTAAGTCAATTTTATTGTGTCATGGTCAAAAGAATCCTTCTTAACTACAAAGTTACAAAGCATTCTTTGGAGCTCCTTCTCAATTACACCTTACATTTATGCTCCAGGTCATAGAACAAAGTTTGAGTCCAGTGGCACTTTTAAGACCAACAAAGTTTAAGGTTGTGGTCACATGCTCCAGAAAACCTGGGGGGGGGGGGATGAGGCTATTTCCTCCGGAGGAATTTGACCTGCAGTTACACAATCACAACTCCTTTTGAAGCTGCAGGTGCAGTCCATCAGTGTGTGATCAGATGCAACTATGGGTGAGTTTGGGGGGGGGGGGGGTTCCCTGTTTTTTCCCCATGCACTTAAACAAGGGATTGATGAATTGCACTTCCACACCAAGGGCTCCCTGTGAAGTTTGCAATGATGCGCATACTGCGAAGGAGGAAAAAAACCAACTGAATGGAGTCGGGATGGCCTGATCAGACCATCCTGATGCCATGAGAGAGTGATGGAACAATTAGTCACAGGAAAGTCTGTCCATGGCCCGTCGCAACCCGTTTACTACTGGATTTTCCCCAGTGTCTTTTAACTTTGCTTCTGCAGTGTAGCAGAATGGGTTGCCGATGGCTGTGAGGTGCTTCCCAGACGTTGTCTGATCACGTCCTTTAAATCTACCTGGCATTCGCACTTATGTCGGTTCTAGTTATGTGTATGATCACAGCCTAATTCTGGGTATAAGCTTTATTTTGCATGCACACTTCTTCAGATACATTGGAACACACTTCCTCAAGCCTTCCATAAAGATGGGGGGAGGTTAGTTGCCAGGAAGTGATAAGTATAGCTAAGATTGGATTAGTGCAGTTGGTGGAAACGCTGCATTAATCCAGTCTTAGCTGTACTTTATTACTCAGTTACTTATGCATCTTGACTCTAATTACCCCTTCCTGGCAACTAACCTCCACCCCCACCCTCTCTCTACCTATGTGTAATGTTTGAGGAGGTCTGTTTCAATGTATCTGAAGAAGTGTGCATCTACACATGCTAAGTCACTCGGTTCTCGCTTATGCCCAGAATTAACCTTTGTCGGACTTAAAGGTGCCCCTGGACTCAAACTTAGTTCTCACATCTGTTCATTAACTCTTTTATTTGTATGCTAAATTGTTCCTATTCACAGGTCTAACCAACTGGTTTAATCCAATCTTAGCTATACTTATCACTCAGTTATCTATACATCTTGACTCTAACTAGCCCTTTGTGGCAACTACCCCCTACACTTATATGTAAAGCCTGAGGAAGTTTGTTTCAACGTATCTGAAGAAGTATGCATGCAAATAAAAGCTTATACCCAGAATTAAAATTTGTTGATCTTAAAGGTGCCATTGGACTCAAAATTTGTTCTGTTGCTTCAAACCAACACAGCTACCCACCTGAATCTAAATCCAGTTTATGTCATCCTTACATCACCTCCATTCCCACCAATTACACAGTGTTGTGTATTGAGACTGAATCATCCCTGACTGAATCACCCTAGAGACTGGCTGAGCTTGAAGCACAAGAACAATAGCAGACCAGGACTCTGGAATGAACCAATCCAGTAGTAATGTTTTGTAAATAGCCTATCACGGGGAGTGTGGGGTGTGTGTGTGGGGTGTTTTGCATGCATATAAGCAGGGATTCAGCCCTGCTAGAGTTGTCTTAGAGTTAAGCTGAATCACTAATAAACTATGAGCTGATCACACTATGCATCTGAACCCAGTATATTTCACACAGCATAGCAACTAAATACATCCAGTAATCTGCAGAAGCTTGCTAACATAGCTAGTAGTGGGCTGTGCATATCTAAGAATGTTTTTCCACATTCTTGGGGCTTTTTCTACTGATAAGAAGCTGTGCTCAGCTGCCTGAAACCACTTCTGCAGTTTGGTATTATTCTATTAATTCCTGGGGTAGAAAAGTTCAAGTTTTTAAGCAAGCAGTACTACAAAATGGTGTTAGTCATGCTAAAAGATAATTTTTCATTCAGGAGTATGCCAAACAAAACAAAAAGGTCTTCACCTATTGGCAGAAGACAACATTAGAGGGAGACAGAAGAATCTCCCTGGGAAGAGACTTCCAACATTTTGGTGCTATGACTGAGAAGGCCCTTTCTCAGGTTGTCACCAGTCTAGTCTCAGGTGGCTGGAGCACCCACAGACGCTGTCTAGACAATCCACTGCAGAGTCCTCACACAGTAAGATGCTTCATGGGGAGAGCTGTCTGGTCATGCCAGTCCGGTTTAAAAAGAAGTTAGAACCAGCCCAATGGCATGATTACCTGCCTGTCTGAATGCACCAATAGATAACCAGTTAGGTGGACAATTAGGTTCATATGAGAGAAGGAGGCCCTTCAGGTATGCTGCCCCTAAGCCATCTATGGCTTTAAAGGTCGATATTAGCACCTGTGAGACTGTCCCAATAGATATAGTCCACAACAGGTCTCCTTAAACAGATAGTCCTTTATTTGTAGAAAAGATCATGTTGGTCAGACACTTCTTCTGTTAGTAATGCTTAAGCTTTGGATTACAATCATAATTATACTGGATATGAAATATGGCCCAACTACCCTCTACCAATCAATACTGAGAATTCTTGGCGCCCAATTATACTGGCCCAAGATTCCCAGGAAAGCACGGCAAAATGAGTTCTCAGGGAGAAATACTGTTGGACATTTTGGAAGAACGGTTCCCAGAGAAATTAAGAAAACAGAATACATAACACCTGTGGTTCTTGTAACACAGAACAGGAGCCACTTCCTTTCAAGGCCGTTAGCTGAGGAGGCTAGAGATAAAAGCAAATGAGTAATGAGCATGCGCAAAGCAAAGCAAAGCGAGTGAGGCAAAGTGAGGTGTGCATTCCAGTGGTGGGGGTCAGGTCCCCAATGCTATCTCCCGCTCGGGACCTATAAGTATGGAGTAAAACATTCAGACCCAAAACAAGGCAAGTTAAACTGAAAGGCTTAGCCGGAAGTAACATTGTGATATTGGTGCAATCACCCCAGACTATGGCAGTTTACTGACATTCTGCACTCCCAATAAAATATCCCCCCCTTTCCTGTGCTTCAAAGGGTATGATTTATGAAATGCCCAGATTTTATCTGGGCCATGGACATGTGAAGCTTCAACCCATTCATTTTCTTCAGGACCAAAATGCAACCATTTTATTAAGTAGTAAAGACGACCTCTTTTAAGTTTAGAATTTAAATTTGTTCAGTTTCATAATGAGGCTCATCATTCTTCATCAGAGGAGGAGAGGAGGAGGAGGGTCTCCATTCATTCGGTCCAGGATCCTTCTTCAAAAGGCTGTAATGGATAACAGGGTTCAGAAATTTTAACGACTTAGGAAGTTTCAGCTCAAAGGTCACTTTGTTAAGACACCTGAGTACAGGGAATGGGCCCACATATTTCCAACCTAGTTTTCTACTAGGTTGTAGACCTTTGATGTTTCTTGCAAACACATAAACGGAGTTTCCTGGGGAAAGATCCCAGCCTGGGGTCCTCCCTTTGTCGGCATGCTTTTTATAATCCGCTTTAGCTTCCTCCAAAGTTTTAGCATTCAACAGCCATGAGTCCCGCAATGAGTTCCACCAGTTAGCAAAGTCACTTGACCCCTCTACAGCCGGGCTTAAATTAGGAAGGGGGACTCCTTCATACCCCCAACTGCCATAAATGGAGACAGTCCAGTTGAAGAATGTACAGCATTATTGTAACTATATTCAGCAAAAGGTAAAAGGTCAGTCCAATCATCCTATTGAAAATTAGTATAACACCTTAAGTACTGCTCCAAAATTTGATTAACTCTTTCAGTTTGTCCATCCGTCTCTGGATGGTAAGCACTGCTCAGTGCAGATTCAGTTCCCAGGATCTGCAAGTGCTCCCACCAGAAGTTGGCAATGAATTGTGTCCCGCAGTCAGAAATCACCTTTTTTGGTAGGCTATGAAGTTTAATTACGTGGTTGACAAAGGCTTTTGCTAAAGACTTGGCAGTCGGTAATTTTTTAAAAGGAACAAAGTGAGCTTGCTTTGAAAATGTGTCCACCACAACCCAAACCACAGTTTTTCCTTTGCTGGGGGGTAAATCAGTAATAAAATCCATAGAAATAACTTCCCAGGGTCAGTTGGATGTTTCTAGTGGTTGTAAAAGTCCCGGAGGTTTCCCACCCCGGGATTTTCCCATTAAACACGTTTGGCAGGACGAGACATAAGTTGAGACCCCCCCCCTCATGTGCGGCCACCAAAACTGTCTCTGTAACAAGTTCAAAGTCTTAAGAAACCCAAAGTTTCCAGATAACTTTGATTCGTGGGCAATATAAATGATTTCCCTGTGGAGGGCAGAGGGAACCACCAGTTTCTGATCTTTAAACCAACAACCTTCTGGGCTCTGTGTTAAAGAAGGCAATGCCTTGAATTCACAAATGTCCTCCTCTGAATAGACTGTGGCAAATTTAATAATCCACTCTGCTACTGCTGGAGTGATCTGGGATTTAGTCTGGCTCCTCGTTTGCACAACCCCCCCCCCCCAACTGTTCAGGGGTAAACACAGTTTCTATGACTTCAGTCTTTTGAGAGTCATGTTGGGGCAAGTGAGAATGAGCATCAGCCAGTGAGTTTGACTTTCCAGGGAAATGACGAAGAGTAAAATTAAACTTTGAAAAGAAATCAGCCCATCTGAGTTGCTTAGCGTTAAGGGAGCATTGAGTGTGCAAAGCCTCTAAGTTTTTGTGATCAGTCCAGATTTCAAAAGGCTGGTGCGCTCCCTCTAGCCAGTGCCTCCAGATGGTTAGGACTAGACAGATTGTGGCAGCTTCCTTATCCCACACAGCCCAGTTACGCTCCGTTTCCCCAAATTTCTTAGAAACATAAGCTAAAGGATGTAACTGTCCATCAACCCCTTCCTGAAGGATCGCCCCCCCATAACCACATTGGAGGCTTCCACCTGCACCACAAATTTTTTATTTTTATTGGGGTGCACCAGTATGGGTTCAGAAGTGAAGAGGTGTTTCAGTGCCTCGAATGCTTGTTGGCACTTCTGTGTCTATGATAACTGGGCACCTGGTTTTGTAGCCTCCAGTTCCTTCCCTTTAGTTTTTAATAAGTCAGTGAGGGGAAAACTGTAGTGGGCAAAATTATTGATGAAATTTTTGTAAAAATTGGTGAATCCTAGAAAGCTGTCCTCTGGTGCAGGGGTTTCCCATCCCACTACTGCAGATATCTTGGCCAGGTCCATCTCCAAACTCCGTGGCGATATTCGATACCCCAAGAAGTCTATTTTGGTTTTATGAAAATCGCATTTGGAAAGTTTGGCAAAAAGTTTGTTTTCTCTGAGTGTGACCAACACTTCCTGTACTGATTTTACATGCGACTCCAAATCTGGGGAATACAGTAAGATATCATCAAGATAGCATAGGACCCCCTTGAATAGGTGCTTGTGTAAAACCTCATTTATTAAATTCATAAAGATGCCTGGAGCCCCCTGAAGGCCAAAGGGCATTACTAAGTATTCATACTGCCCCAGGGGGGTATTAAAGGCAGTCTTATATTCATCCCCCTCCCTTATGCGCACTCGGAAGTAAGCATCTCTGAGGTCCAGTTTTGAAAAGATCTTCCCTTTACTGGCCTCATTTAGCAAGTCTTTGATCAAAGGGAGAGGGTAGGCATTTGAGGAGACAGCATTTAACACTCGATAGTCACTACATAGCTGCAGGCCCCCATCTTTTTTCTTTCAGAAAAGAACCGGTGGGCAAATGAGGAAGTGGTGGGCTGGATAAAACCTCTGTCCAGGTTCTTATCGATAAATTTATGCAGTTCAACTTTCTCCTGGGGGGACATAGTGTATAGCTTCCCTTTAGGCAATTTGTGGCCAGGCAACAGCACAGTCTGTATTGCAATGGGGGGGGGGGCAGCTCGTCAGCCTCCGCTTCCTCGAAAACCTCTGCTAAGTCCCGGTAAGCAGCCGGAATAGATAAAAGTTCCTCACATGCCAAACAGGCGCTCTTGGAGCCAGGTCGACTGCCCCACTCCATGCTCCAAAGATGATCTTTACAAGAGGGAGAAACCCAGGTAATCTGTCCCTCACTCCAATGGATGTAGGGGTTGTGCGTTATTAACCATGGGCTGCCCAACACCATAGGGAATTGTGCATGGGGGCGATAATAAAAGTGCGTTGCTCCCAGTGCTCCCTTGTGCTCAGTATGAGAGGTTCAGTCTTGAAGGCACAGGGTTCCTTCATTTCAGAGCCATCCATCTGGGTAAAATGTAGAGGCTCCTGCAAAGTATGCACCCCCAACCCTAACCCATCCACTACTATTGGGCTGATCAAGTCCCTGGCACAACCCAAGTCAATTAGGGCTTGCACCGGCATCTGCATGCCCTGATCTGGATTCACCACAGTCACAAGTATATAAAGGAGGGGGCCCGGATGTGAGGCTTCTGCTCAAAGTAGTCAAGGATCAGATCTTTGTTGATGAAACACAGTTCTTTATTTCCAATTTCTACATTGGTACAGGTCCTCGGATTATTGTCAGAGATAACGCATACAATAGAAGCAGGTCTAATATAGTCTCCAGCACAATTTGAATTGCCCATAGGTAACCAATCAACAAGGGGGAAAAAACCGCGGGCAAAAGGTTCTCTGGCCGTTTGCTTCCCACAGGAAAGAAAGCTAGGTGTGAAGCTGTAAATTTCCCTTCCCAAACCAGACCCCTCAGATGTAACCATATTCACATAACAAATGCTTTCCCCAAGGCTTTCGCACGTTGATAAGAAACGGTCCCTGTCCTCCCCTGTTCTCCCAGCCGGGATGAATGGAATGCGGAGGCAGGAGTGTGAGAGGCCCATTGTTCCCATGCTTTGAAGTTGTCATTCTCCCGGGCAACCAGATACATGCACCAGGCCTGGTCAAAGCCATAAACCTGGGGTCACATAGCATACATTCACAATGGTCAAGCAAATGGCAAATGGCAATAGGAACAACTAATAGCAATAGGCATGATTACAAAATGGGTACAGAAACAGGTTATAATATATAGCATGAGATCCCAAAAATCCTTGTCTGAATCCGCAGATTCTGACACCGGAGAGCTCAACATTTGAGGCGTGATGGTTTGAGGGACCTGCTGTGTTGTGCCGTTCAGAGCAGGTCCTGGTAGTTTCCCTGTGGCTGTTCAGTCATCTCACCAGCCGATGTCTCTGGGAATCTGGCCTCCACGATTTGGAGTGCCAAAGGGTTCGGGGGACACTTTCTTCAGCTTGGGATGGGCTGGCGGGGATGCAGGTGCTCCGCCTTTCAGTGCAGGCTGAAGCAAAATAACCCGACTCTCCGCAACGGGTGCATAATCCCTTCTTCATCCGGAACTCTCTAATATTGTGGCCAGCCGACTTGGCTTTTGCTTTAAAAGGGGTAGTGGGAGGGGCAGTGGTTTTTGGGGAGCCAGGCGATTGTCTCATGTGGATCAAGGTAAACCGTGATTCAGCTTCTTCAGCAGCTCTGATCCACCCATTCAGGGTGGTCGGATTCACATTTCTCAAAACAGTCTCATATAACTCCCCATTCAAGCCCCGGCGATATTGTTCTACAAAGACCTCTTCAGACCAACCCCTAATCTTAGCTTCCAACCTTTTAAAAGCAGCGGTATACTCACAAACGGACAATCTCCCTTGCAAGAGGTTGCATACCTGGTTCCGGGCTTTCTCCTCGCTCATCGGGTCTTCATACTGCTGATGTAAGGCCCACATAAATTCTTCCACAATATCCAACTCAGGACCTGGGGGGTTGTGAAGGCTCACATACCAATCTGCGGCTTCCTCTCGCAGTCTGGAACCGATGTAACCCACTTGATCCCCCTCATCTTGGAACAGGTGGCCCCAATTCTGCATGCACCACCCTGCCTCGATGATGAAGAATTGCAGCTTTGCGGAGTTCCCATCGAAGGTGGCCCCCATCAGCTCATGTGGCACAGGTCGCCTGTCTGCCGGCTGTGCAGGCCCCAGGACCAGTGCTACAGGAGGTCCTGGGGGGCAGGAGGCTGGGCTGGCAGCTGCGCAGGTGGCAGAGTCACTGCCGGCAGTGCTCCAACTCCAGCTCTCACCAATTGCTCTTGGACTGCCTGGGCCACAGACTTGGGAGGTTGGTCATCAGCATGGTCATCTCCCTCTGTAGCCATCTCTGGATCATATTGAAGCGGCAATCCATCTGCACCCACATCTCGGCCTTCGTGGTAGTTTTTGGCCCAAATTGAGCCCAGGATTGGGTCCCCCTGCTCCACCGGGGACAGACTGTCACCCCGTAGGTGCTGACGGGGTGCACCGGTACCTCCTTGCTGGTAACCGGAGCCTCTGGTTCAGTAATAGGGATCTCAGCTCCACCATCTTCCATAGTGGGTACAGTGAACTGGGTCCCAATGAAAGGATTACTAACAGTCTGTGAGACTGTCCCAATAGATATAGTCCACAACAGGTCTCCTTAAACAGATAGTCCTTTATTTGTAGAAAAGATCATGTTGGTCAGACACTTCTTCTGTTAGTAATGCTTAAGCTTTGGATTACAATCATAATTATACTGGATATGAAATATGGCCCAACTACCCTCTACCAATCAATACTGAGAATTCTTGGCGCCCAATTATACTGGCCCAAGGTTCCCAAGGAAAGCACGGCAAAATGAGTTCTCAGGGAGAAATACGGTTGAACATTTTGGAAGAACGGTTCCCAGAGAAATTAAGAAAACAGAATACATAACACCTGTGGTTCTTGTAACACAGAACAGGAGCCACTTCCTTTCAAGGCCGTTAGCTGAGGAGGCTAGAGATAAAAGCAAATGAGTAATGAGCTTGTGGAAAGCAAAGCAAAGCGAGCGAGGCAAAGTGAGGTGTGCATTCCAGTGGTGCGGGTCAGGTCCCCGATGCTATCTCCCGCTCAGGACCTATAAGTATGGAGTAAAACATTCAGACCCAAAACAAGGCAAGTTAAACTGAAAGGCTTAGCTGGAAGTAACATTGTGATATTGGTGCAGTCACCCCAGACCATGGCAGTTTACTAACAGCACCTTGAAATGGACCCGGAAGCAAATTGGCAACCAGTGCAGATGGAACAAGGGTGTAGTGATAATGGCTGTGGTCACATGCTAAATAATCCACTTTCAAACCACTTTCAGTACACAACTGGATTTTTACTGTGTGAACTGGCAAAATGCAGTTAGAAAGTGGATTGAAAGCAACTCCCCAGACACAGGACCTCTGTCTTCACCGGGTTCAATTTCAACCTGCTCAGCCGGAGCCAATCAGCCACGGCATGCAGCGCCTGGTCTAGATCTTCTGGGCCAGAGCCCGACCGGCCGCCCAACATCAGATAGAGCTGGGTGACATCAGCATACTGGTGACAACCCAGCCCAGATCTCTGGGCAATCTGGGCAAGGGGGTGCATATAGATGTTAAACTGCATCGGGGAGAGCACTGCCCCCTGGGGCACACCGCATTCAAGCGGGTGCCTCATGGACTGCTGCTCCCCTAGCACCACCCTTTGTCCCCGACCTTGGAGAAAGGAGATGAGCCATTGAAGGGCACGCCCCCCTATCCCCACATCGGCAAGGCGGCGGGACAGCAGCCGGTGATCCACCGTGTCGAACGCTGCCGACAGGTCAAGCAGCAGCAACAACGCCCCACCACCTTGATCCAGATGCCGCTGGAGGTCGTCAGTTAGAGCGACCAAGGCCTTCTCTGTTCCATAACCTGGGCAAAAACCGGACTGAAAGGGGTCAAGGACCGAAGCTTCATCCTGATACCCCTGCAACTGTAACGCCACTGCCCTCTCAATTAATTTGCCCAAATAGGGCAAATTGGACACTGGCCTATAATTAGCCAATTCCGCCGGGGTCCAGATGTGGCTTTTTTAGGAGAGGATGGACCATCGCTTCCTTGAGAGCCCCCGGGAATTTCCCTTCCGAGAGGGAGGTGTTAATAATTTCCCGGGCTGTGCCTCGTAACCCATTGTGACTCGCCTTAATGAGCCAGGATGGGCACGGATCAAGGATGCACGTGGTTGGGCGCACAGTCAAGAGGAGTCTGTCCACTTCCTCTAGGTCGAGCAAGTCGAACCCATCTAACCCCGGACTCGAAGACGTGCAAGGGGCCTCGAGTTCACTCACTGTATCAACTGTGGCAGGGAGGTCGCAGCGGAGTGTCAGGACTTTCTCTGCAAAATAGCTCGCAAATGCCTCACAGCCGATTTCCAATTCCCTCTCATTTGGTCTGCCACACGGCAGTACTGTTAAGGACCGAATTGTTCTAAACAATTGTGCTGGGCGTGAGCTCGCAGATGCAATCTCGGCAGCATAGAATTCCCTCTTTGCTGCTTTGGTTGCCATCTCATAGGCATTCATAAGCGTCCTATAAGATGTTCTTGACACTTCGTCACAGGCTTGACGCCACTGTCTCTCTAGCCGTCTTAGATCCTGTTTCATCTGGCGTAGCTCCTGGGAGTACCAGGGAGCCAGCCTGTTATGAGGACGAAGAGGACGCCTGGGAGCGATCTCATCTATGGCTGTAGCAAGCCGAACTTGCCAGTTCTCAACCAGCGCATCCAATGAGCCGCCAGAGGGCATTGGATCCCGCAGAGCCCTCTGGAACCATATTGGGTCCATCAGGCTCTGTGGATGAGCCAAAATAGGCTCACCGCCTAGGGGCCGGGGCCGGAAATTCAGACGGGCCCCCAGGGCAAAGTGGTCCAACCATGGCACCGTCGATGTCGTGACTTGGTCCACTGTAACCCCCGCGGCAAAGATCAAATCGAGCATGTGCCCGGCCCGGTGTGTAGGTGCCGAGATGTATTGAGAGAGTCCTAGCGCCGCCATGGAAGACACCAGGTCCATCCCCCGACTGGAGGCTGCGTCCTTGGCATGGACATTGAAGTCACCCAAAACCACAAGGTTAGGGTGCTCCAACGCCCAGCCTGATACAGCCTCCGACAGGGATGGCAGGCTGTTGGCTGGAGCATTAGGCGGTCAGTACACCAGCCATACAGCCAGACTCTCTTCAGCCTCCCACACCAGGCCGACACACTCTATGCCTGCGATCTCTACTGATGGGAGCGCCCTGAAGGAGAAAGCCTCCCATATGAAGATCGCAACCCCACCCCCCCATCCCTTTGTCCGTGATTGGTGTAGGACCGAATAGCCTGGGGGCATCATCTGGGTGAGAGCTACCGTCTCACCCTCTCTCACCCAGGTTTCGGTCACGCAAGCCAGGTCGGCCTTCTGATCCACCAGGTAGTCCTGGAGGACCGTGGCCTTGTTACTGATTGACCTGGCATTGCACAGCACCAATGACGGAGAGGGGTTATTACTAGCCCTACTGCCAACTACCGTCGGGATGAGTCGCAGGCTGGAAGGGCATCGAGCTTATCCGTTTCTCAGCGCCCTTCCCTTGTTTCCCTGCCTGGACCCACCGCTCTTTCTCCTCCCCAGGAGCACTGGGATTTGCAGCCCACCCATCTCCAAGATCTTTTACTATATAGTCCCAGCTCTCTAATGGCGGGTGCAACTTCCCACCCTAATTCATACAACTAGCCCTAATAACTACCTAACTTTCCCTCCCACCCCGACCTCTTTATTTGTGCGTTTCCGTGCAACTAGCTCTACTATTTCTTTACTAATTAAGGGTGAGGGTCACCTAGGACCAGCATTAACCTTTCTACACACAGCTACAAAACTACCCCCCCAGTCTAACTAATAATTCCTAACCCTATATCCTAAATCCCTGTCTCTTCCCCACCTCTGTTTACCCGCCCCTAACGATGATGGAATGTTCTCTATGAAAGTTCTTAGTTGTCCCGTTGCAGTTCCCTCTGATGCTGGCTAAGATGTCCTCTGATCTGTGCCAGTGCCATTATGCCCACCCTCCAGTCCCCAAAAGGGGCGGCCTCTTCCCCCAAAGCAGGGGACCCGAAGGTACCATAGGGTTCCGATGGGAACAGTATCAGCCAGTTCCTGGAAGGCTCCCACTCCTGAGCTTCGACGGGGCACCATTGGTGCTGGAGTCGTGGGTTAGGAGTTTGGGAGTGCTCCTGGATGCCTCTTTGACAATGGAGGCCCAGGTAGCAGCCACTGCTAAATCGGCCTTTTATCATCTACGGCTGGCGCGGCAGTTGGTTCCCTACCTCGATCAGGACGACCTGGCCACAGTGATCCACGCAACAGTCACCTTGAGGTTAGACTACTGTAACGCTCTCTACATGGGGCTGCCCTTGGGGTTAACCCGGAAACTGCAGCTAGTGCAGAATGCCGTGGCCAGGTTGCTGATGGGCCTCGCACGTTGAGACCACATCGGACCTGTGCTGGCGGCACTGCACTGGCTGCCTATAGTATACCGAGTTTGCTTCAAGGTGCTGGTTCTTACCTATAAAGCCCTATATGGCCAGGGTCCAACATACCTTAGGGATCGCCTTTCTCCGTATATACCCCAGCGGGCACTGAGGTCTGGAACAGTCCATCGTCTAGAGGTCCCAGGTCTTAGGGCCGCTAGACTCACTAAAACAAGGGTCAGGGCTTTTTCGGTGGCAGCTCCTATCTGGTGGAACAAGCTCCCAGAGGAGATCAGGGCCCTGCGGGACCTTGTGCAGTTCCGCAGGGCCTGCAAGACGGAAGTCTTCCGCCAGGCTTTTGAATAGGAGCCGTCACCGATGATTCCATCCATCAGCTATACCAACTTTGATGTAGTCTGGCCCGAATCAACCCTGGCGGGTGGCAGGGGTGACAGGGAGTTTTATCACTGAGCCGCCGCTTTGATAATCTGACAATATGTTACAGGAAGCTATTTGTAATTTGTTAGGCTTAGGAATGTATTTTAAGTATTTAAACTGTTTTAACTGTTTTAGTGATTTTAATGTATTATTTTTGGCCGATGAGCCCATGTAAGCCGCCCTGAGCCCGTTCGCGGGGAGGGCGGGGTATAAATTGAATAAATAAATAAATAAATAAATAAATAAATAAATAAATAAATAAATATAAATAGATTATTTAGTGTGTGTGACTGCAGCCAGTGTCCATACAACCCACTCCAGTCAACATTCTGGCTGCAGCATTCTGTAACAACTGTGGTTTCTGGACAGTCTTCAAGGGCAGCTACACATACTACATAATGCAGTAAACTAATCTAATGTTAGCAGGGCATGAAATCTTATATGAGTGTAATACCCTGGGCTATGCATACTATAGCTTTAGGGGTCTCATTACACAATGCATGCAGTTTCTGTCACTTTGTTTACAGCCCTATAAGACAGGTGGAGAGAACAGAAGACTCACACCATTCTCAAGTACAGAGTATGACAAATATTGGGGGGTTAGATCAAGAAAGTATTTTTGTTTTATATTTTTAGCATCAGGTGTAAATGTAGAGATAGAAATCACATACAGATATTTTAAATGTTTTAAATGCAGATGTCCAGGGCTGGCTCCCATCCCCAGTATCCCCCCTGGATGGTCCGCAGCTTCCCCAACAACTGAGGGGCACTGAAGTGGCTGGGGAAGGTTGGCTGCTTTACCTGGGAGCAACAACAAGCCCAGCAACATTTCTGGTGAAGGAAGGGGGAGTCGGGCTGGCTGGCACAGAGCTACCCAGCATGTCCCCAAACAGGCAGGGAGTTAAGACACAGGCATCTCTCTTGGATACCGGATTCTAATTCTATTTTCAAGTGATTGTCAGATTCAGTTAGAAAATATTGCTCTTTATTATTTTAGCTCTGATGTTTCTGCTATTCATTTGATTCTTTATGGAATATGCTTTACAAAGCAGAAAAAGGAGAGCATACTCTGGTTCACAACAGTCTGTGTCTCCACCTGTTCAATAATAATGTTGACTTTACAGAGATACTGTATGTGCAAACTGTAGGTCCTAATTAGTGGAAGATATAATTAAAGTGTCCAGGTGACCAATGGGACAGTGTCTTGTAGGTATTCAGTTTTATACTCATCCCAGTATTTTATAAACACAGGGTAAACACTCGACAAACTAAATTCCAATTAATTCTTTGGTACCTTGTTTTCACATCATGGTTTTAGAGACTGTGATCAAGAGTTAGACAGTTCTGATCCCAAGATGAACATGAACTTTGGAGGAGCATGTTGCTCTCAAACATTTGATCATATCTTCTTCCTCATAGACTTGTTTCACTAACATTCTTCTGACAGGAGTTCTGATGTGTTTATTAATATATTTATTTGCCTGTAAAAAGAATCTTTGATCCTACTCTTTTAACCAAGAAACCAGGACTATAGAGATTTAAATTCATTTTGAAATGTATTATGAGCAGCCATTGAATACCATCTGTATCTTCCAACAACGTTAAGGAGAATATTGCTGACATCCTTCTTCTTAGAAGTATATTTATTTATTTAGAACATTATTTATTTAGAACATTTCTATGCCACCCTTTCAGAGAAATAAATCTATCTGACACAGAGAGGCCCACACAACTTGTGACCCACCAGGACAATGCAGCCCCCATCGGCCAGATAGTAGGGCTTTACTAAATGCTTGACAACCTCTTCAGTTTGTTCAGTAGGCAACAAAATGAGGATGATTGAGTTTCCTGTAAGCTGCTGTACATAGGTGCATTTTGCCAGATAGGTCAAAAGTTTGGCAAATCCATCATTCACCACAGAAATAAAAATATTTATGGCAAACCTATATGAGCACATTATTGCACACAGATCCTGTTTTTCTTGCCATTGTCATTGTTTTAGTCATCTCTCTGTTGGATTTTCATCCTGCTTTTTGAACAGAGTAGCTCCCAGTCACTGGAAAAGCTGACAGTCCATTTTAAAACAGGAGTGCATAAAGTGTTGTCAAGTCGCACCCAACTTATGGTGACCCTAGCAAGGGGTTTTCAAAGCCAATGAGAAGCAGAGGTCTCCCTTCCAAGTATTGATCCTTCTTAACTTTCAAGATCTAGGTATTCTATGCAGCCTTCCGTCCAGGTGGGTAGCTGAGTTGGTCCGAAGCAGCAGAACCTTCAAAATGGTTCAATGCATCATCAGCGATCTACAACCTCTATTGGATAGTGACAGTTCTCTTTCACAAGTACTGGAGGGGCACACCTTCCCTCCCCCCACCACATAGACAGCCCTCCAATCACAAACAACTCCTCAAACAACTCCTCAAACAACTCCTCATTATTATGCAACATCTAATTTGAACATGGACAGCACTTGCAATAAACCCAGACACCAACTTTGCTGCCACATACACCCAGACAACACAATCACTGGACCTGACAACATCAACTTCATCATCTCAGGCTTATTCATATGCTCATCTTCTAACACTGCATATGCCATTAAATGCCAAGAATGCTTTTCGGTTCTCTACATAGGGCAAACAGGACTGTGATGGAATTAAAGATGTGGGACCACCAGAATGTAAACAAGGAACACTGCTGAGTCACATGACTGATTGAGGAGGGGGCCATTTGGCTCAGAACACTCCGTGACTGACACTTAATGGGCACAACTGACAGTTTGGGGCTGACAGGGGAGAGTGAGAGTCTGTGGAGGGAACAGTCCTCTGTAGCTCTGGGTGAACAGCCTAAAATACCAGTTGGAGCAGATAACTGGGGGCTGGATAGTCTGGTTCAGGGTTCAGTGAACAGACTAGTGAAAGTAGAGCACATAAGGGGTCACAAACTCAAAATACATCACTCCTGAAGAACCTGGAATAGGTGGTTAAGTGAGGGCTGAGGAAAGGTATGACAGAGTCTGGACAGCTAGCTGGTGGCCAGTTGGGACTCAAGAAAAAAAGGGGCCCAGGAAGCCAAAGCCAAAAGGCTAACCACTAAGCAGGACAGGAGAGTGTACATATGAAGGTGTTGAGTGAACTTTGGACATCTAAAGAAACTGGAAACAATATAGCCTACTGCCTGAGTGTAATCCAAGCCAAACATGCTAGCCTATAAAGAAATAAAAGTGTCAACTGTGTATACATCCCCCATCCCCCCCCCTTGTGTTCTGAAAATAAAGTATTGCTTTGTTTTGAAGTGAAAATGCATTAGTGCTGGACTCTTAAAACCAACAACAAATGTATCTAACAGTGGTCCTCAACATACCTATAAAGAAATTTAAAACAAACCCCGAAGAGACTATTAGGAGATAGAGGGAGCTGGTCAGTACAGTAAAGGCAAGCCTGATTGGTCACCTCACAGAACGTCACAATACAGCAGATTATAAGGTCGTGCATCATAAGGACAAACCCTATGCCAAAGAATTGACATAAATCTGACATCAAGAATCACAAGACTGAGAAACCTGTAGGAGAACATATTCAGTGGGTGACCTCAGAGTAGCTGTTTTACTGCAAAGGAACTTCAGGAACAGACTGGAAAGGGAAATTGCTGAATTACAAGTTATTACAGTGCTAGGAACAAAAACTCCCCCAGATATGTATGGGCTGGTAAATTCCATTTTTTTGTATCTAAGGAAGTGTGTGTACAAGATGGAGGGCCTGCAAGATGGAGCTCTTCCACCAGGTTTTAAGCTGAGGCAGCAGATGTCCATACTTTACTGGGCCTCCCTTCCAGTGCTCCAGTGAGTCAGATCTGAATAACTACTTGGAACCCCAACTACCTCATTTTTGAGGCTCTGGTTAGACTCTGTATATTTTATTCTATGGATTTTAATTGGTTTTAACTGCTTTTGTATATTATGCATGATGGAACCTGCCCTGAGTCTGCTATGCTGGGAGGGCAGGATACAAATCTAATAAAATAAAATTAAAAAATACCTTGAATAAAACTTCATTGGTCTTAAAAGTGCCACTGAACTCAAACTTTGTTCTTTCTTTAAATTTAAAAATTAAAACCATTACATCAGTGAAGAGATGGGAAAAAGAAAAAAACAAGAGGAGTTTGAAAACATAGTTTTAAAATAGTGACTTTTAAAAATAAACAAAATAGAAACAAAAAAATTCTCTTCATAACAAACCAAGAACATGAAAAAATAGACAGGGCTAGTCTGAGCTGAACCAGGAGCAGGCACCTCCAGCTCTCTGTTGCAGAGCAGGTGATCTTATATGGGAGGGGGGAAGAGCCAGGCGAGGTGAGCTAAGAGCAAGCAAGCAGATGATGATGGTGGCTATGGTTGGAGTGACAGCATACTATCTTGTAATGCAGGCAAGATGACAGCTCAGGTAATGCATAGTTAGATCATCTTGATCTAAGAGTGACAGCAGATGTGTCATGTGTACAAGTCACCTGATTAGAATTGCATCAGCTATAGCACTGTGTTCTTATTGGTGCTTACTGGTATATATTCAGTGCAATTAGACTGTACTTTTTCTCTCTGGATCATTAGTTGCCTGCGTAGCATTCTGTCCGTTTGTGTGAAGATTCTACCAGTGCTATATGGACTGTAAATACTTTAATGTAAATAAACCACTGTATATTCCTGCACTAGCCAGCACTGTCTTGTGGATTTTGTCGCCACGCTTCGACTGCGCCGACATGGAGAGCTGGATGCTGGGGATGAGAGAGGAGAGTTTTGTTTCTCATGCACTAAGACCAATTTCCCACAAGCAGCTGTGCCACGGTCACTCTTCCATTTATCCTGGTTGCATTGGTTAATTTCACACTATTCACTGCGTGGCCACATTTTGACCTGCAGCTCCCCTCAATTTCCCCTGCGTCTTCTCAATCCTGCTTTTTGAAGAAGACGCGGGGGAAATCTGGGAAAGCTGCAGGTCAAAACATGCCCGCATGATGAATAGTGTGAAATTGACCAATGCAACCAGGACAAATGGAAGAGTGACCGTGGCACAGCTGCTTCTGGGAAATCAGTGTAAGTTAATTTCACATGCTGCAACCAATGAAGTATGGTTCAAGACTTTGGTCTTGATAACACGTTGCAGGGTAAGTATATTTTTCTACAATATCTAAAAGCAAAGAACAAAATCCCCTTGTCTTGTCAATCAGTGTAGGGCAGGTTGTTCCATAAAGCAGCAAAGCAGAGCCCATAGCAATATATAATACAGGAAGCAGCATGCACAAACAGTGATTGGTGTGAGATGAGGGGTGTCACAAAGTGTGTTCCTGTTTTTAGCTGTGCAGCATTAGGGGATATGAAGCAGCTTCATAAGAAATCATCTGATTATAGTTGTCTGATCTTGGTGTGGTCAGAGCATGAAAATCATGGCCAGATCTAATGTTTTAAAGGAGAACCTGCAACATTTGTTAACAGCACTGTGCATCTTGGAGGAGACTTGCCCCTTCCTCTGTAAGCATGGATCTAATAGCATCTAATCCCTACAAGACACACATGGGGACCCCAGAGTTTTTAACCCCTGAAGGTTCTTTGGCTAGACTGCCAGCGGTCTGGATAAAATAACCAGTTTAAAATCAAGTTAATCTTTAATGGAGGCCTGGAGGCCATGGTGGGATGGTTAAAAAAGAACAGGCTGAGACTGAATCCAATGAAGATGGAGGTTCTGTGGCTGGGGGCCCCCGCTCGGAATTGGAGGTCAGGCTTCCAGTTCTTGATGGGGCACAAATTACACCGGTGCCATCCAATGCTCCCTCTAAGCTGTGGAGTCTTGTGAGCAAAAATTCTACTTTGTGAGCTACTGGCATTAAAGTTGTGAGCGAGCAATTTGGCTACTGCATAAATTAGTTTGCTCTGAAACCATCCTTCCTGAGCTATGACAAAAAATAGCCATAGGCTAAAAAATGGTGAGCTAGCTCACACTAACTCAGCTTAGAGGGAACACTGGTCCATCCATCAAGAGTTTGGGCGTGACCTGGATGCCTCCTTATCAATAGAGGCCCAAGTCACCCATGTTACTAGGCTGGTGTTTTTCAGTCTTCACCAATGTCAGCAATTGGCTCCTTTCTTGCCATGCCCTGACCTGGCCATGGTAATCTATGCAATGGTCACCTCCACCTACTGTAACTTGATCTATGCTGGCCTGCCCTTGAGACTGACTCAGAAAATACAGCTGATTCAGAATGTGACAGTGCAAGTCCTGACAAGAATATACAACTTGTGTTGCACCAGCTACACTGTGTCAGTCTCCTAAAGCCTCTGTCATTAATTGTTGGTATCTGAGTCTCTATCTGTAATTTACGGGTTGCCTTGAGGTTTATTGCCTGTCCTGCTTAATGTATCATTCTTTCCCCGGGAGGATGGCTTGCTGCATTCCATCGCTGCATTCCATCGCGTCACATAACAGCCTGGCTATCTTGTCTTGTCACCTCCCTTTTCTCTCTCCGGAGACTTGAATGTTTTATCTGCTTTTGTAACCTTGGGGAACTGTGGAACTGTTGTTCTAACCAGGTGTCTGGTCTGTAAACTGCAATTAGAGGTCACTAAGGGGCATGGGGGGGATTTTATTTGCTTTTGCACCTTTTCTGTGAGAACCAATGGCTTAGAGAATTTCGTGCTTTTTTGTAATCATCCTGATTGGCTTTTTGCCTGCTGTTACCTGAAGGTGGGGTGTATATTAATCCTTGCTGTCTGTAACCAAGTGTCTCTAACAAACATGAAGTACCTGAACCATCATTAAGAATAAAAGAACTCTTTGTTTCATCAAAAGTCTGGCTTATTGATTAGATTCAGAAGTCTCACACACTGGCTTCCAGTGGAGTACCAAATCAGGTTCAAGGTTCTGGTATTGACCTTTAAGGCCCTGAGTGATCTGGGACCAACGTTTCTATGGGACCATCTCCTCTGGTATGTCCCCAAGAGAGCCCTGTGCTCTTTGAATAATAACCTGCTGGTGATCCCTGGCCCAAGGAGTGTCCAGTTGTTCTCAACCAGGGCCAGGGCCTTCTTGGTCCTGACCTGGTCGAACTCTCTGCCAAATGATATCAAGGCCCTGCAGGACCTTATGCAGTTTCAAAGTGCCTGTAAAGCAGAGATGTTTCGCCAGGCTTTTGGTTGAGGGCAGCAACAGTTTTCTTATTGGCTGGCACCCTTCTTCCCCCCCTTTTATTCTGAACTCCCCTTTCCCCTGCCCAGAAAATTAGCTGGTAGTCCAGAATTGGGATAAAAAAAATTATAGGATTCCATCCTTGATCTTTTATTCTGAATTTAATTTTTTATTAAGTTGTGTATTGAATTTGAATGTTTTGTATATTTTATAGCATTATGCCTCTTTCTACATCATCCCAGAGCCTAGCGTAAGCTGGGATAGGGTGATTAATAAATCAAATTAATAACAACAACAACAGATATTAAATTGCCCCTGACACTGGCTGGAATTCCCTTGGGAACACTAAAAAGGGAGTGGCCTTCCATCTGGAAGACTATATAGAGGACATAGTTCAATAGGCCTTTTGTCTCAAGCCTCTAGAGCTCCCTCACACCACAGCTATGAAAAATCAACTCAAGCTTGCTGGACAGTAACTGAGGCTCTTGACTCTGCTAAAATCCCTCCACCCCGCAAACTGATTCAATCAAGCTCCTAGGCAGAATTTCCAGCCCTGTCCCAGCAGTCTGAGTACATTTGACTGGCATCCCAACTTTATTGTATTACCCCATCACTATTTCCATCATCCAAGATCCTCTCCTGGGATGTAGCAGGGTTGTTGTTTTCAGACTCTTCAATAAGATTCATAGTTTCCTCTCTAAGTCCAGTTCCATCCCAGTGAGTATATTGCCTCCCTGTATCTGAAGAAGTGTACATGCACACAAAAGCTTATACCCAGAATAAAACGTTGTGGGCCTTAAAGTGCTGCTGGACTCAAACTTTGTTCTGCTGCTTCAGACCAACACAGGCCCACACCTGAACCCACTGCCTATCTGTTCATATAATACATGGCAGGGGTATCAAACTCCTATTTTATGCAGGCCAGATCTGACAGGCCATGTATGTATTCCATAAAAAGTAAAATGAGGTAACAGAGATATAAACTTATAAAAGACACAAGCAAACCCAGTTAACAATGTTATTTTTTACTCAAAATACAAAGTAAAGCAATTGATTCCAAATAGTGAAAGCAATAGATTTACTCGGGAATCCACAAAAGCCCCAATAAATGCATTTAATCATATGCAAGACTAGGTTTTTCCCCACAGGATGCCATAAAAAGGAGGGGTATCTTACACTTTCATGCAAATTAACTACTTTTTGTATATATAACACTTTAAGGAGATGAGTCATCATCCTTGAAGGTAAATAAGTTAGTTTTTCAGCAACCCTCCCCGTACACCCAACCTCAGCAGCTGAGCACAGCTATGATCCGTGTCTCAGTCGTTGTGTTTCCTCTCTTCCCCCATCCTGCCTCTGAGGATCTTGAGGAGGCACACCAGACTCCTCCCTCTACCACCCCATCCCCACCACCACCACCACCAACCCTGTGAGGTGGGCCAGGCTGAGCAACTGGTCCCGGGTGATGCAGATTACAGGGTCCTGGCTCAGGACGGGGTGTCTGTACTCTGTAGTTGCTTCTCCATTCCTCACTGAACTATGGTCAGAGGAGGTGGGAGGGGGAAAAGCACCCCAACTCCTCTTTCTTTGTCTTTGCTTCCATTCCCACCCCACTATTTTAATTTAGCCTCTTAGCTCCATCCCCTAGCCATTTCTTTTCTATTTCTTGACAGCTTCAACCACACACACAAACACTTCACCGCATGTGCCTGCTCCCCCCACTCCAGCAGCCTCCAGCTTCCTTCCCTCATACCAACTGCCTGCGGTCCAGGTAAGTATAATGTACTGGGTCCAGATATGTTGTAGTAAATTCAGCTCATCGTTTATTAAAGATAGGGGAACACAAACTGGCAAGCCTGATTCAGGGGTCTGCTTATATGTAGGTACAAACCACACCCCCAATCACACCCGATCCCTATGATAGGGTTATTTACAAGGTACCTTTGACTATTGATCCCCAATGGGATTCTGAGTAGCTGATTGGTCCAATTTACGATCCACATGGGCTATTGTCGACCGATGTGAAGCCCTGGTAGTTTGCCTGACCATGTGTGCGAATCCCAACCATGTGTGCGGTTGCCATTAGAACACAACACCCCTCCCCCCATAGTTTGGGCCTCCCTTAGCACACAAAGTCTCTTAGGTAGGTGGGCCTACTTCGTTCCCTGGCTGAGCGACATAGTACCGGTTCTGTGGCGGGCTGCTTGGGAACTGCCTCTGCTGGTTTGGGGGGAAAGTCTGGTCTGTTGGCTGAGGCCGTTGCTGGAGGGATATTGGTGTGTGTGTCAGCTGATGTGTTTGGCCGGGGGGTTCTGGTGTGGATGACTCACTTTCACCCTCCTCGTCTGGTTTTGGAGCGGGTGCTTCATCCTCGCTCTCCCCCAGTGCGTTGGTGTCAGCTGGCAGGAGACGGCAGTGCAGCTGGTCAATATGACACTTCCACAGTTGACTGTCTTCTCCTGATACCTCATAGGATAGCGGCCCCATCACCCATCACCAAATGGGGGTTGGCATGTGAGCGATGGCACGGACCATTTCAAGCATTGGGTGGATGCCATGAGTGTCGACAGCAAACCCTGTGGGGAGCTTCCTGTTGATCCAGGGCCACGCTGTGTTCCGGGGCATGGTCAGGGTGCAGGTAGTCTAACCTGGTTGTGAGTTGCCTCCCCATGAGTAGTGCTCAGTCGTGGTGTGAGGGATGGTCCATTGGCTGAACAGGAATGCTGCAAATTTGTAGTTCTAGTTGCCATGATCCATGCAGCGCAGGGCTTCTTTGGTTGTGCACACCATGCACTTGGCCTGGCTGTTTGTGGCTGGATGGAATGGGGTGGAGCATATGTGCCAAATCCCATAGTATTCCATGAACTCTTGGAACTCTACTGACGTAAAAACTGAGCCGTTGTCAGTCACGAGGGTGTCATGGATGCCACATGGTGCAGATGGTGGATTTCGAGGACATGGAGGATACCGGCATCACTTCCAGCCACTTGGTGTATGTGTCCATCAAGATGAAAAATAGTTGGCCCTGGAAGGGACCTGCAAAGTCCAAGTGCAGCCTGGCCCATGGCTTGTGGGAGGACTCCCAGGGTCACACTGGTGCCTGTGGTGGGTCTGGGCGAGACTCCTGAAACTTTTGGCATCGCTTAACTTGGTCCTCAATTTCCCAGTCCAGCCTTGGCCACCATACATAGCTCCTAGCCAGTGCTTTCATTCGCACTATGCCTGGGTGTGTCTCATCCAGAGCAGTGAGCACTTGCTTGTGCAGCGGAGGGGGCACGACCACCAGAGCATGCACCCCTTGTGCGAGGACAGCTCATCCCACCTGGATGAGTAAGTGGCAAATTCTGGCCCCGGGCTGTGGGGCCAACCCCTCCCCACCCAGTCCAAGACCTGGGACAAGGTACAAAATACATCAGCCACCTGGATGGGCCGGTCTGGCAGGTCCTCAAGAGCAGCGATGTGGTGCATAGGAGCCAGGTCCAGGTCGCAGGATGGCAGCGGAAGGTGGCTGAAGGCATCTGCGTGGCCCATCGCTTTCCCAGGGCAGTGCACTAGCATGTATTGGTACTCAGCCACAAATATAGACCAACGCAGGACGCAGGGGGGGACAACATCTGGGGGGGTCTGGCAGTCTGGGGTGAGGAGGCCAAGGAGTAGTTTGTGGTCCGTGAGAACAATGGAAGGCCGGCCGTAGAAGTAATCATGGAATTTTTTTACTCCAGCGATGATTGCCAGGCCCTCCTTGTCAATCCAATCTGCATGTAGTTGTGCTCGGCCGCCAAGAGGGTGTGGGAATAATATGCTACAGGCACCTCTCGGCCATTCACTAACTAGGGACCTAGGTCTGCCCCTACACTGTATGGAAAAGCGTTGCAGGCTAGGACCACAGGGAGGGACTCATCAAAATGTGCCAGGACCACATTTGAGATTAAAAGGTCTTTAACTGCCTGGAAAGCTGTGTCATGGTGGGGGGCCCAGACCTACAGGGCGTATTTATACAGGAGGTGATGGAGAGTTTTGGCCACTGCAGCCTTGTGAGGCAAGAACAAGTGGTAAAAGTTCAGTAGGCCCAAGAAGGCCTGGAGTTCTGCCTTGGAGGAGGGGGTTGGCATGTGAGCGATGGCACAGACCATTTCGAGCATTGGGTGGATGCCGTGAATGTCGACAGCGAACCCCAGGAATCCACCGAAGCCACTCCCAGGAGGCACTTTTCCCACTTAACCTTCAGCCCTGCATCATTGAAGCGCTGAAGGACAGACCGCAGGTGCGTGGCAGAAGTCTCAGCAGCAGGGTTCGCAGTTAAAATGTCATCAAAAAAAGGCTGAACGTCAGGGATTCCCTTTAGCAGACTGTCCATCAAATTCTGAAAAATCCTGGGAGCCACACTGACCCCAAACCTTGAAGCCCCCCCCCCGGTGGGTCACAATAGTTTGGGCTTCTGCTGTGGCATCATCCACCGGCAGCTGCTGGTGGGCCTGTGCCAGATCTAGCTTCCCAAATATTTTGGCTCCTGCTAGATAAGCAAGGACATGGCTAACGACAGGGACTGGATATGCATGATCCTGCAGGGCTTTATTGAGAGTGCACTTATAGTCTGTGCATATCTGGACATCCCCATTAGGCTTCACCAGAGCGACTATAGGGGTTTCCCTCTTGGTGTGTGGTACTGGCATAAGAACCCCTTGTTCTACCAGGCGGTCTAGTTCGAGGTCAATTTTGGGGTGCAACACAAATGGGGGTCATCTGGCCTTCATGTGGATGGGCTGGACTGAGGGGTCAAGGTTGAGGGTAACCAAAAGCTCAGTATACCATCCCAGCTGGCCATCAAAAATGGCTGGGAACTCATTGCAGACTGCATTAAAGTCCTTAGCCCTCATGTGATTCATCCCAGTCACCCGAAATCCCAACAGCCTGAACCATGAAAGTCCCAGTAAGCTGGTTAGCTTGCCTTCCACCACCAGCAAGTCCAATAGTCCATTAAAGTCTTTGTACTGAACCCGGAACTTGCCCCACCCCTTAATAGCCATTGGGTTCTTCTGAAAATCCTTCAGTGGACATAGTCTCTTTAGGGTGTCGGCTGAGATGATGGAGAAGGAAGACCCTGTGTCCAGCTCCATCTCGCAAGGGGACCCCTCTACCTGTAGTGTGACATGGATTTTGTTGGGGCGACCCCAGGTGTCCTATTTAAGTATTCCTATTTAAGGACACATTGGTGATTGACTCTGTAGGACTCTCACACCGGGGGAGGTTCAGTACCTGATGATGGCTGCTGGTGGTGGTTGTGGTGTGGAGGTCTGCTGACTCCAGATGTGCCATTGGTTGCCATTGGGATCCTTGGGAATGGCAGACCTTGGTTATGTGACCCGATTTCCCGCAGGACCAGCAAACGGCATTCTGGAAATGACAGGAGCAGTGTTCATGAAGATCCCCGCAGCTGGCGCATGGCATTGGAACAGAGGAGCGTGGGTTGGTCAGTGCAGATGTGGCTGGTGATCAGAGAGCAGTGGAGCATGTTGTAGTTGGAGCAGCTGTCTGGGCTGACCCTCGGTAGTCAGGGTGGTGTACCTGGAGGACGTCCTCATTGTCTGATGCTTTGGGGCTGGACGCGGTGACCATATGGTGGGCTGCTAGTCCTTGGTGGTCTTATTGTGATTTCTCAAAGGTCACTGCCGCTTTGACTGCCATGTCAAGTTTGATGTCGTCAATGCCCACAAACTTGCAGTGAAGTTTAGGTTCTCGGATACCCCATACAAAATTATTTAAAAGGGTGTCCTCAATGGCAAGAAATTCACAGTTGACCTCCAGCTGGCAGAGGTCAGCCATGAAGTCCATGGCCAATTCTCTGGACTTTTGCAAGCATGCAAAAAAGTCCATGCACATCGCCATCTTGGATGGCTTTGGCACAAAATAGTTGGTAAGCATGGTTACCAGTTTATTGAAGGTGGCAGCAGCAAGCATCTTTGGCATGATGAGACACTGCACCAACTGGATCGTGGCTACCCCACATGTGCTGAGCAGCCAGGCTTTCTTCTTGTTGGCTTCCGTGGTGTCTTGGACCTGGAAGACATAGGTCAGTTGCTCAACCCAGACCTTCCATAGCTCAGGGTGAGCTGGGTCAAAGACAGCAGTCTGTACCGGAGCAGCAGCCATGGGGATTCAGAGCGCTGGAACGAAGAGTGGCGGAGCCACTGAAGTGAAGTGATGCGGGGCGTGGTAGCAATGCCCTGGAGGCGATGCTGGAGCATGGTGCAGGGCCGGCTTCCAAGTCGTTGGTGGCTAGAGAGTTGCTCAACCGATCCCACCTTCGTTGCCAGTATAATATACTGGTTCCAGACACATTGTAGTGAATTCAGCTCACAGTTTATTAAAGGTAGGTGAACACAAACTGGTGAGCCTGACTCGGGGGTTTGCTTATATGCAAGTACAAACCACACCCCCGGTCACACCCAATCCCTACGATAGGGTTATTTACAAGGTACCTTTAACCATTGGTTCCCTACCAGATCCTGAGTAGCCAATTGGTCCAATTTATGATCTGCATGGGCTATTGTTTACCGATGTGAAGCTCCGGTAGTTTGCCCGACTATGTGTGCAAATCCTGATGCGTGCGCAGTCACCTGTGAGAATCTAAGAGATTTCAAACTGCAACCAAATCCTTAACTAAAAGGTTCTTTATTGTCAGTGGATCAAATAGTCATCTACACATCCTGAGTCAGTAATAGGGGGAAGGGGTTAGAGATGATACAAATATAGTGTATTCAAACAGTGTAATGCACAGTAGGACCTCCAATCATTAAACAGGAAAAAAGGCACCCAAATATGCTGGATGGTTTGTTCCCAGGCTCCAAGTGGGAAGAAAGTTACAATTAGCACCTGCAAACAAGAAGCAGCTAGAACGCTGTGAAAGCAACATGTTCAAGGTTAAGGAGGCATAGCTAGATAAGCATCTGCTAGTAAGAGTTGCATCTGCTAGTGAGAGTTCCAAAGGTGGGGGTATGAGGGACTGCTTGGAGGAGATTAATGTGCCACCTCCTGCCCAGGAATGGCAGCCAGAGCTGACATCACCATTAGAACACAACACAGGCTGCCCCCAGGCCTTATGTTCAACACCACTGATATATGGTGTACGAAATTCAAACTCCAGACTTCCTATCTTTGTAGCTAGTTTCTGGACCCAAGCCTACTCTCCCAGCCTCACAGGTGGCTTACTTTCTGAACTTATACCTTCACCCCCTCCCCAACTTTGTACCTTTCTTTACTACTTCCCAGCTTGGTACTGGCTTTGATTCTAAGCCTTCTGCCCTGACTTGGTAAATTTCATCCCTGGATTTACATCTCTCAACTGGATTTACATCTCTCAATTGGACTCTCCAGGGTCTTCCCTCTCCGGGAGCAGGCTGAGACACCCTGATTAGCCTACTGCTAGCCACCTCTCTCTCTCTCTTTCTCCCCCATGAGCAATAGCCCATAGGAGAGTAGGTTTATATAAAGGATCAATTGAATTGTTGCCTGCAATGGTTTCATTGTTTGACCCTGCTATTTCTGCAAGTTTCATTCCCTATTGTGTATTCCCCCCCCCCTTATTTAAAAGCTATTTTTCTCTAATTTTTTTCCCAGACTGCTATTTTGAATCGAGACTCCAATATACGCTAGACAGCAAATCCTATTTAATTCATTAATATGTTGGGTCTTACTCATGTAAATGATGCTTCCTATGTTACAGCCCCCTTCCTGGACCCCTTTTGGGCAACACATTATCAAGCTATAAACCTGTCCCTTTAGGAAATATTCTTTGTTAAAATGGTCCTGTCAAATGCCATGTCATGGTCCCATCTTTCTTGATATTGATTTCTAGAATGGGCAATATTTATGTATGTATGTATGTATATATGTATGTATGTATGTAATACCCCACCTTCCCTATACCTTCTGCTAGTCCCATGACTGGCACACTCCCTGCCTAGGGACTTATTAGCTTTTAAATATAGGAAGACAGCTTTGAAAAGGAGGCAGCATAGCAATTGCCACCACCCTCTAGGCACTTATTTGAGGAAGTTGCGTATCTTTGGTTCAGGTCATGAGAATTCTGCTGATATATGAAATTTAATAGGATTGCTGACCAAGGGCAAGTATAAAATGCACTCTTATCATATCATACACAGCAGAATGAGCCTCAGGGAAGCTTGTTGCAAATGAAAGGAAATAAAAAAGATTAGGCTTGCTTATGATAAGGCAGCACAGAAAGTAAAACAGTCAAAGGGATAGTTCTGAAGCTGCCACTTTTAAGTTTTGGTCACCAGTAATCCAAAGGCTGTGTGTTCTGATACTGGCAGCTGATTTTACAAGGTAACAAGGCTTCCCATTCCATTCTGAACTTGGAAACTTAAAGGGTAGGGGGAAGGGCAAAGCATGAAGTACTGCTGAGGGCACAGAAGACATCAAGGATTTCTGCATGCTCAGTTTACTTCTGCTTTTCTTGGTAGTCGATCCACAAGTATTAGGCTTGGGAATGGTTTTTCTACATGTCTGCTTTTGCCCTTCTGTGGCAAAATTATTTCTTCTGTGGAGTTGGTTTATTTCTTCCACCTATGGCTAAATAATCAGGAATATCCAGCAAGGGTGCTGGTGAGACTGATGGTGTAATCAGTGGTGTTACAGCACTAACTCTCCCCTGTAAAAAAATTTGTCCCCATGCACCCTAGCCATATTGTGACGTAACACTGAAAGACTAGTCCTGCTCTCATGAGACTGTCATCACTGGTGTTGTTGGAGATCTCCTGCACTCTTAAAAAAATTTCTGTGCATGCACTCTATCAAAACTGCAACATAACGTTAAAGGAACTCCCCCCCCCCCCCAAAAAAAACATGATTGGTCTGATTACTTCCCACCTCATGGATTTTGAGTGTACCCTGATTGGGTAGGATGATTTTGATCTGTCCAGATCTGGGTAGGTATGGGCAGACAGGGGGTGTGCCATGGCCTCTGAATTCCCCAGCAACTAAAGCCCGGAATTGTTTACTGTTTTTAGACAGAGATGCCTTGATTAACAGGTCTTAACTCTTAGTATGTAGCAGCCTTTTCTTATGAGCAATGACAGCCTGAAGTTGTCTCTTTAGTTTAAAATACCCTGTGGGTATATTTGTTGTTGTTGTTCAGTCGCACAGTTGAGTCCAACTCTTTGCAACCCCATGGACCACATCACGCCAGGCCCTCCTGTCCTCTGGCATCCTCTGGAGTTTGTTCAACTCCATGCTCGTTTCATTGATAACCAGGGCTATTTTTGGTCTGGAACGCCCCAGAACAGTGTTCCGGCTGGCTTCTGAGCCTGCCCCTCCCCACCCCTCCCTCGCCAAAAGCAGAGGGGTGCCCCAACACCCCCTTCCTGTGTGTGTGTGTGCATACATGTGTGACAAGATAAGTGGGTCTGGGACGGGAATGCTCCATGACCTTGGATGGTGGCGGTGGTGGCAGCAGCGGGAACCTGTTTCCCAAGCAAGCAGGAGACAGCAGCAGTCACATTCCTTGGCCTGGCTTGCTGGTTGCAAACTCTGAAGTTTGCTGCCATGTGGGCCCCAACAATTCCCATTGGCCAGGAGGCATGCTGTGGACTGGCTGAGTGGGTGCTGGCAGCGAGTGGGAGGCACTGGCTGGCACTTTTGGCCCTCGTCCCAGTTGGATAGAGCAGGAGGCTGCGGGGCAAAGGAGTGCCCCAGCTTCCCCTCTTTGCCCATTTGGCCGGACAGGACTTGAGGCGGCTGCCAACTTGGGGACTCTGGGCAGAAGGAGAGAAGGCGGCTGCCAACTTGGGGGACTCTGGCACCTCAGGGGCAGCAGCTGTAGGCGACCCACCGCTCAGCTGTGCCTGGGCACCCCAACTGCCATTTTGCCCCCTTCCCTTTGCCTGCTTTATGTGAAGCAGCGGCTAAGTACTCTTGTCTTGCCCCAGTGCATAAATGCCACCATTTCTGGCAGTCTTGGGGCTCCTACTTTGTGACTCTTGCAGGAGAAACAAGTGGGTAACTTTTCAAGGAAGGTGGCCACCATGTGTCGGGAAAAAGCAAAACTGAGGGTGGGTCTTGCTGGACATTCCTAACAGCCCTTTGGGTGAATTTATTCCCATTCAGATAGTTAGCAACTGTATGCGTGTGCGCGCTCTCCCCCCTGCCACGATTTCCTGTTTACTGAGGTGAAAAGGACTCTCATGTAGTGAAGCAACCCTCCTTCAGGGGTGACTCACCCACCTGGCGCTGTCACCAGAACCACCCAGCCAGGTAAAGCCCCTCCCCTGCCAGTGTGGGTACAGTCGGTGGTCTCACTCATTTCTAGCCTTTTGTGGGGTCTGCAGAAGCTTCATCCACCACGGGAGGTCCCTAGACAGGTAAGATTGCAGCTGCTGGACACACACCACCAGAGTGCAGGGTGAGTGTGGCAGGGCAGGAGGGAAGGAGGGAGGTGAACACCATCTGAAGCTGGGGTTGTGAATGTGGGACGTTTGTGCTGCCCCACCTGCTGACTCTGAGCCCTTCAGATGGGCATTCCAGGCTTAGAGAGCCAGGGAGGGGGGAGAGGAGCTGTGGTGGTGAAGGAAGGACTTTACCATCGCTCCTTGTCCCTTGTTGTTTTACAGTTCCACAGGGCCTACAAGACGGAGCTCTTCCGCCAGGCCTTCGACTAGGAGCTGCCACCATTAGCACCATCTACCATTGCAAGTAACATCGGTGATGAGGGCTGGCCCTGAATGCAGCCCAGGCTGGACGGTCATGGGGGGCCGGACCCCAATCCTGGTTGGAAGCCATCTGAATATTGATTATCATTATGATGGGAAGCACTTTATTTGTAAATGTTTTATCATTGTTGTTGTATTTTAAAATGTTTTAAGCTGTTGTTGGGTTCAGCACTGTGTGCCCTTTGTGGGGAGGGCGGGGTATAAGTATGAAATAATAAACAAACAAACAAATACATAAATGCAGACATTGCTTCCTATAATGCAGCATCCCAGTTCTGTACGCTGTTTGGTGGCCCAAAATGGGGATCCGCTTGTGTGCAGAAAATTGAGCTCATGGAAGTTAAGGGTAGACCTGGAGGGTGGCATCTCTCTCACCGGTCTAAAACTGTAGTGAAGAGTGGTTTGGGCAGATGCACCACTGGCCGTGTTCTGACAGGCTGTTGTTCAGACCTCATCTCCACTTAGAATAAACGAATGGAGGAGGGAACAAATTTAAAATCCCGTGGCACCTTTAAGATCAACAAAATTTTATTTAAGGTATAAGCTTTTATGTGCAAGCACACTTCTTCAGGTACAGTAAACAGAATTTTCCTCAATCATTACATATAGGAAGGGGGGTGGTCAGATAAAGTATTCATTTTATGAATCTGGTAGATGTTTTGCTATAAGGAATTGCAGGTTACCTTCCAAGGAGGCATACTTTCTGCTGCTGCGGGGAAACAAGACTACTGTTTGGGACTTTGTGTCTGGCTTTCCAGTCCCACCTCCTATCCCTTGCGTTTTTCTGTTCAGGCTTCCAACATAATCTTGTTTTGAGAGTGAAAACTGCTTGCTCTAGTTCTACCCCCCCCCCCCCAAGTTAATGCAAGAATTTCTTCCACTCAGCATGCCTTTTGCGCTTCCAGAGGGGGTAGGCTGGGAGTCTGAGTTGTTTTGTTCATGGTTCAGAGTTGGGTTTTTAATAGCTGACTAGCTCAGCATCACATCCAGCTTTCTCTTAACTCTAAGCTCATTAGAAAGACACTGCGAGAGATTGCTAACTTTTGACAGCTTTAATATTGTTGGTACCATAGAATGCACATATTTGTAGCTGAAATAGCCCTGAAAGAATGCCTGCTGAGGTCCCTCCTCTCCCCAAACCCCACCCTCTGCAGGCTCCACTCTAAAAATCTCCAGGTATTTCTCAACCCACAGCTGGCAACCCTATCTCTTACACACCTAGAAGCTTGTGATTCCTTAGTTACTTATACTGTTACAGCTTTCCCTTACTCATGATTTTTTTCAGGTAGGCTAGTAGAAGAGAACCAGAAAGCTAATGAGCTGCACTGTCAGGGGTGTGGCCTAATATGCTAATTTCTGCTGTTGGATATGGCCTATTATGCTAATGAGTTCCTGCTAGGCTTTTTCTACAAAAAGAGCCCTGTCAATAACACTGTCTAACAATCTCATCCTTTCAAGCTGGATTTTTACTGTGTGAACCGTCAAAATCCAGTTGGAAAGCACACTGAAAGTGGATTATTTGATGCGTGTGACCACAGCCTCGGATCTTCCCGGGGGTTTGGTGAAGCTAAGGCAGTGAATCCCTTTGACGGACCTCTCCTCTTCGAAGAATGTGCCTCTTCATCCCCACCCTTGAAGCCAAGCCAATGAAGCCCTGGTTCTTCTTCCTGCATCCTGTGGCCCCGAATCCCCTACATTCTTTATTCCTGGAATGTTTAAAAAGGTCAAATTACCTTTCCTTGGCTAAGTCTGCCTCGATCTCAGGGAGTTTTTGCTGGGCAGGATGGGGAAGGATTGGAGCCACTTCGTTGTATCTGTTGCAGTTCCAGAACTGGCCAGGTTGAAGCAGTGTCCAAACTCACCTCTCTCTCCATCCCGCTGAAAACAATGGGGACCAGTCTCCAAGGAAGCATTTCAGCCATCTCCTTCTTCTTTGTCTTTCAATCTTACCAAGTATCAGGGTCTTCTCCAGTGAGTGCTCCCTTCTTATTTGGTGGCCAAAGTATTTGAGCTTCAGCTTTAGTATCTGAGCTTCCAGGGAACAGTCAGGGTTGAGTTCTTTTTAGGATTGACTGATTTGATCTCCTTAGCCTCTTTGTTATTTTGATAGGCACTATAAGAGGCATGGAGCTGAGACTTTAGGCTCTGACATTCTTGATCAAACCACCCATCAATTTTACCTCTGGGAGAGCTGTAGGCAACCCTGGTATGCTGCTGAAATAGGCAATTAATGGAGTCTACAAGGCTATTATAAGCACAAAAAAACCCAGAAGGGTTATTAGTGTTGATTAATTACTGCAATAGCTCGTAGATCCTATCTGAATGTAATAACTGGCTAATGCCTTTCTTTATTTGTGAGGACCATCTGACCCTCCAGTAAGCAGGTGGATTTCCATTTGGAGTGGTAGGCATGGGTGGTAAGAACATCTGATCCTCACCATGCAAGACAGTGATCAGAGGAAAGTGATAACTGACATCACTTGCACCCACAAAAAAATCTAAAATCCAGCTTTTCAGGTTTGGGGATATAATTACCTAATCTATTACACTACAGCCATGATTAGAACCAAAGTTATATTCACCAGGGATGACCTGTTTAGAATTAATCTGCTAGCTGACATACAGAATTTGGCCAGGGATGACCCTCATCAGAGATGACATGAATATCCTTAGACCTAAACATAAATGGGAGTGTGTTCCTTGACCATGATGGCACCCTAGACAAAATATTTGAGTTCAACTGACTGTCTAAAGACAATCCAACTCCTTTAGTAATTGGGAAACTAGTTGAAAGTTGACCATCTGTATTATTTTAATCTGTATTATTGGTCACTATCTTAATTAACTGTTATTATGTCTCTGTTCTTATAATCTATCAGACCTTTGTATTTATTATTGATTGTAATTTAATTGTAATTTCTTGATTGTAATTTTGACCAATAAAGGTTGAAATGAACTGGAGTTATTTGACACCGGAGAAAGTCTGGTCCTTCCTGGTGCCAGTGGTCCCACCCTGCATCTCCAGAAGTCTGGTCACTCCATTGTGAACTCAAGCCATTTGGGAAGTCTGAATGTTCAGGTCTGGGGCTTTTGGGGAGGGGGAGGCAGTTAGTGAGGTATTCATAACTGCATATTTGCACCATGGCTATGAAGTGCCACATGTGCAGTTGCATTTTACAGACATTTTACAGATCTCGCTCTCTCTCTTTCTCTCTCTCACAGGAGCTTCTCAAAACTGTGTTTTTCTTTAAAAACTTTCAAAGCACAGTTTCAGAAACATTTCCCCAACACTGCACTACATAGCCCAGCAGCCTCTTCCATTGGCCACCAGCCACCATCTTGCCAGGAGTTTGAAATGCTGCTTACAGTATGTGCTTATATTGCTGCTTACAATATGGCAATTTTAAAAGCTGCCTGTGTCTGCCACTTCTGATCAATCAACCATGGGGTTGGTGTGTGGTGAAGCAGGTTACGGGTAAGATGTCTGATCAAAACTCTCAATTACAAAATACCTGGATGAATTAGATGCAGGGCCAGACTGCACTAAGCCTGCCATCTGACCCAAGCCTGACTGTGTTCTTGTTAACAGTCTATTGCTTGTTCCATTAATTTAAAAAGTTAAAAAGAAGATTGGCAATGCTGATCAATGCATTAGTGATCTATCGCTAGTTCTATTAATTTAAAAATAAAAAGAGGGTAAAAGTGTAGGGTGGAGGGGAGGGAGCAGGTGGGAAAGGACAGAGCATGAATTGAGTGGGAGGAGGTTAGATGTGGGCTTTCATGGGCATCAATAAAAACTGAATGGTTCATTATCCACATAAAGGCAACTCAGAATTGGTTTGGAGAAACCTGGACAAGGGGATGAAAAATCAAAGTGGCCCTTTGCAGGAAGCAAAACATATGTGGAAGAGAAAAAACCAAGAAGCAGTTTGGGTCCAGAACTAATGAAAACCACATGTGTGGAAAAGCTCTTCATCATAAACACCATGGTTGCAAACCTCCAGGTGGCCACTTTGGAAGGTGGACTCTATGGCATTATACCCCATTTAAGTCCTTCCCCTCCCCAAACCCCTCCCTTCTCAGGTTCCACCCCCAAAATCTCCAGGAATTTCCCAACCTGGAGCTGGCAACCCTAATAAACACTGCAAATGAGTTCAGTCCTCCCCAAATGCTCTTCACTTTGTGTTTACTTGTATCAACAAGCTCCCTCACCACTTCTGCCAGTATACCTTTAATGAAATGGAGGGCAGATGGAGCTTGACAGGAACTGCTAGAGACCTGGGAACCTGCGGTTATACAAACCAATGATGTTACCATCTGGTACAGTCCACTAGAGACCTCTACAAAGACACAAGTCACAAAACAAGTCAACAAACTGGTCTGGTACCTGCTGTCCCCTTTCTCTCATTGCAGCTTAGACATAGCAACTGGTATGTGGGTGGAGGCATGTTAAGGACTCCAACAGAGTCTGGGGCCTTGTGAGTGAGCAGTGTGGGATTATGAACCTATCCATCTACTCCAGTCACCTTCAGACACCCTGCTTCTGGTGCCACAGCCATCTGAGGCTAAACAGGTGGCAAACTAAGTAAGGGCCTTCTTGGTCATAGTGCCAAAACTTTGGAACTGGTATATCTTATCAGGAACCGATGACTGGCCCTGACTTGAGCTGGGGACCAAGGCAGAGATACAGGCATCAGGCAGAAGAGGCTGGAAAGGCCTCTTACAGCTTCCCAAGTAGAGCAGGTAGAAGGGGATTGGGTATAGGCTAGGGGGGCATGGAAGGCACCACACCCATCTTAGGAGGAAGCAACAGACTGAGCTCAGCAGGGGGAGGGATGCAACATTGGCCTCTGTTAGTGGCAGCCAGTGGAAACCTTCTAGCTTGCCCAAGTGTAATCTTCTACTGTTGATCAACAAGCTCTTGCCTTTCCCCAAGCCCTTGGTCTCAGCAACAGATTTCAGGTACTTCTGTGTAAGAGTGAATATGCTCCAGATTTTCATGCATGGATATATGTCCTCTCTTCTTGCCTTTGCCCTGACATCCCATCTTTTAGTCACTAATTGGCTGTATTGGCCAGGGATAGCAGCTGCACCTTCAGATACACTGCTAGACCGCTCAGTTGTTAATGCCAGTACTGTTTGTCTCACTGAAAAATATTACATAGAAGAATTCTGTATAAATAAACAAGTTCTGTATTTTATTTGAGTACTTTATCACCAATAAGCTCTGATACAGAATACAGAGTTCAATATTAATACGTAGCTTCAGCTATGGGACCCTACAGTATTCATGTTTGTATTTATGGGATTCGGGGGGGAGGGGATGTTAACCTAAAGAAGCAAATCTACTTTTCTTTTCATATAATTAAGCACAGTGGTGGAGCTCATTTATTCCTCCAGTGTTCTGGGATTTGCTTCATCTGAAAGAAAGAAAGAGGTTTTTGTTCATGGCTCAGCTGAGAAAGGAGGTGCCCAAAGCTGTCAGACAGTAAGCTCATCATCTGAGCAAGTGCTTGCTAAATCACTGCTCATACTAATTCTGCATATTCATGGAGTGCCAAATCTCACTGTGCCTTAGCACTGTCTGTTAGAACTCAGAGACCAAAGCACAGCAGCAGTGAGGGCCTCTCAATCTATCTTCTCTGCAGTTTGCCAAAAAAATGTAGTCTCAGGAATAAAAAGATTGCTCTTTTTACAGATCTCAGAGAATAAGATGATTCTTTGTTCTTTTCTTTTTTTACAAATTCCATGCATTTCAATTCTTACCCCATAAGAATGGCAGGGAAATTTTTGGAAGGAAGCCTCAGTAAAGGTATTTTAATGATTATATGTATTAGGGTTGCCAGACCCCTGGGCTGGGCAGAGGTTTACCCACTTTTGGGGGCTTCAACCCATTGGCCAGCCAGCTGGCCAGTGAGGAAAGCCATGCCCCTAAGCCCAAACACCCACAGCCATCCACTCCCTTCTCTCTTGAGAGATTTAAAGGGTCCTTTAAATTTTGCAGAGGGGAAGGAGAGGGGCAGCTGCAGGCACATGGGGCCCCACGCACCTGGTCTCCAAGTGGCATTGCTGCTTGGAGTTCAGGCACATGGCCAGTGGGTGCCCCTCTCCCTCCCCTCTTTCTACAGCCCCAAAAAATCTTCTTGAAAGAAGGAAAGAAAAGTACAGAGATCATTCTCAATAGCTGGTCCAAGTTTTACTAAGTTTGCTAGCACATATAACAACTAAAAAATCCCAAAATCTTGTTCATCCCTGGGAGAGGAAGGGAGATTGTGTCAAAACTCCTGATGAATTCTGGTTCAGTTCCCTGGAGGGTTTCCAGTTGGAGGAATGGCGGTCTGACATGCTTTGCGACTTGGCAAGGCGAACGGCGGCTCATATTGACAGCTCGGGTGATAAAAACACCCGATGCAACCTCACACAGGCAGTGTGAGGACTGGCAAGCATTATAATCCAGGTGAGAGTGAGATCGGTGAAGGAGGAGTCTCGGAGGAGACTTTTCCAACACCTTGAACCCCTCTCCCGAAGAAGATTTCTGCAAGCATCTCTAAGGAGCCGAGCCGGGCTGATTCATTCAGCTTAAAATCGCCATCCCCCCGATTTCTTAGCAAAGAAGACAAAGTTTAAACTGTGAGACCACATCTGAAGTGAAGTATCAACAAAAGGTAACGAAAAAAACTTTTGGCTTACCATCGCTGCGTTTTTAAAACTGGGAAGTCGAACGGGTGAAGCTGTAAAGTACTGGAGAGTTGGCTGAGTGCATTTTTGGAGCTCTAAAAAGCCGGATTTTTACTTAAATTGCTTAAAAACAATGTTGTTTAACATTCCTGCGGTTAAGAAAAGTTGGGAGGAGGGAGTCTAATCATTGCGAGACCAGGCTGTGTGGATTATATCAGGAAGTGACGATTTGGAGAGCAGACAAGTGGAAAAAAGAAGAAGTGACAGAGGAGGCTGAGAATCATAGCAGTGAGACTAGGCTGGACGGACTACAACAGGAAGTGACGTTTTGGAGAGCAGACAAGCGAAAAAAAGAAGACGGGACAGAGGAGGACTATGGCAAGCCAGAAGCAAAGTTGAAAAGACAGTAACCTTTGACCTAAACCATAGAGAAGTTGCGCCCGCCATTTTGGATTAATAAAAACTTTAAACATTAATATCTTAAAAACTACATCACGTAGAATGGCAAAACTAACGTTGTTTGACTTGGCATGACCAGCACTTGTGAATGCAATAATTGTTGTTTAATTTGAAGAACAAGGAAAAATCGATCTTTTTTAAAGCGGCAAGACGGACCGCAAACTGAGATCAAGATGGTCCTCTCCTACAATGGCTGCAAATAAAGAAAAATAATTAATGGCTGTTATGGAGACAATGGAAAAGAAAATGTTAGATGCAATTGGAGAGGTGAATACCAAAATGTTAGGTGCAATTGGAGAAGTGAACATTAAAATAAATGGCATGGCTGCACAAGTGGACAAGAATTTTGCTGATATAAAAACAGAATTGCAAAGTTTAACAACAAGAACACAAGAAATGGAGAACAAAGTAAAAGAGCTGGAAGAAAATATTCAAAAAGTGACAAAGGACAACGATAGAGTGGAAAAAATGATGCGTTACAAAGATATGCAAAATTATCTGAGATTCAGAGGGATTGATGAAAGTCTAAGTGAGGATATTTTTACAAGAATGCAGGAGGCACTAGCAGAATTTCTACAAGAAGAGGAGACCATTAAAGACCATATGGATTTTATTTATAGAGTTAATTCAGCATACGCAAGGGACAAAAATCTACCAAGAGACGTAGTAGTCCAATTTACAATGAAGAGAATTAAAGAACAAATCTACAAGAAATGTTTCACAGATGCTTTTGAAATGGATGGGGAAAAAATAATTGTGATGAAAGAGCTTCCTAGAGCTATTCTCCAAGACAGAAAAAAATTTAAGCACTTAATTGACAAACTGAAGGAGAAAAAAATGAGATTCCGTTGGGAAATACCACAAGGACTAAGTTTTAACTATGATAGTACCAGAGTGGTGATTAAGAGTTCAGGAGAGATGTATGCATTTATTGCAGAACATAAGGAAGAATTTGGAGATATTTAATGTTATATCATGATGGATTACAAATTACTTTCTTGGAATGTAAATGGACTTAATTCACCCCAGAAACATAGAATGGTAGGTCATTGGCTGGAAAAACAAAAATGTAACGTGATTTGTGTACAAGAGGCACATCTTAAGAAGCAAGACCATAAATATATAATTAGGAAAAAATTGGGGGAAGAATTTTTTTCATTGGCAGGTAACAAAAAAAATGGTGTTGTAACATATGTGAAAAAAGAACTGGAACCTAAAGAAATATTTAAAGATAAAGAAGGAAGATATTTGGCTATTGAAATTTCTGTACAAGGAAGGAAAACCTTAATTGTAAACATTTATGCACCTAATGGAGCGAAAGAAATTTTTTTTAAAGACTTACAAGCTGAACTTGACAATGTAAACTACGAACAAACTATTATGGCAGGGGACTTTAATGGAACTGTTAATAATAAGATGGATAGACGATCAAAGAGTAAGGATGAAGCATTGGGGAAATTACCTAAGATTTTTTTCAAATTGATAAAACAAGAACAGTTAGAAGATGTTTGGAGGAAATTAAATCCACAAGGAAAAGACTTTACTTTTTATTCTAATAGGCATGACTCACATTCAAGAACTGACATGATTTGGATGACAACTAATTTAGCATTGATGACAAAAAGAATAGAAATTCTTCCTAAAATAATTTCGGATCACAATCCCAGCATATGGACCTCTGGACATTCAAGAAGACAGGGGAGATGGAGACTAAATGAGGACTTGCTGGACAATCAAGAGATAATAAAAAAAGCTGCAAGAAGAGACCAATTTATATTTTCAAGCAAATATGCAAAAGGGGACTAAACTTCAAATTGTATGGGATGCATACAAAGTAGTGATGAGAGGACTACTGATATCGTTAAATAACAAGGAAAATAAAAAGAAAAGAGAACAATATGATAATATTATGCAAGCCACTAAAATAAAGGAAAATGAATTGAAGAAAAGACCAGGGAAAAAGAAACTTCAAAGGGAGATTTGGATGTTACAAGATCAAATAAAAGCTATTTTGAACCAAGAGATTTATTGGAACTTAAAAAAACTTCAACAAAAGTCATTTGAAGGCGCAAATAAACCTGGAAAATATTTGGCATGGCAGTTAAAGAAAAGATGTGAAAATAACTTTATCACAAAAGTGATACGAGATAATACAGAGAAAATAGACAACAAAGGAATAATGAGAGAATTTTTTAAATACTATGCAAAACTTTTTCAGAAGGAGAAAAAAGACCGAAGAGAGATTAAAGAATATTTACAAACATTAAAGCTTCCAAAACCAACAGAAAAAATTAAAGAACTGTTGAATAACCCTATAGCAATACAAGAAATTAAAAAGGCAATAGAAGAAGCAAAATTAGGTAAAGCTCCGGGTCCGGATGGATTTACGGTGAAGTTTTATAAATCATTGCAAGAGTCGATGTCACCAGTAATGTTATTATTAATGAACGATATTGGAATTACAGGTGAGGTCCCAGAAACTTGGAAAGAAGCAACTATTTCTCTTATCCCAAAAGAATGTCAGGATTTAACAAATGTAAAGAACTATAGACCAATCTCTCTGCTAAATAATGACTACAAAATTTGTGCTAAGATTATAGCAGAAAGATTAAAAGAACACCTTATGGAGACTATACAAATAGAACAAGCAGGGTTTTTACCTAACCGTCAAATAAGGGACAACCTAAGAGCAGTGGTTGATGCGATAGAATACTACGACAAACATGCAGAGAGGGAAGTGGGCTTTTTTTTCTTAGATGCGGAGAAGGCGTTTGATAATTTAATTTGGGATTTTATGTTTGAGGTACTTGAACAACTCCAGATTGGAGATTATATGTTAAACCTGATTAAGTCAATTTATAAAGAACAGAAATCTTCTCTTATAATCAATACTGAAAAAATGGATTGTTTCAAGATTGAAAAAGGAACAAGACAAGGATGCCCGCTCTCACCATTGTTATTCATTTGGATACTAGAAGTTTTACTGGTAAACTTAAAAGAAGACAAAAAAATTAAAGGCCTGACATCAAAAGGTTTTTCCTTTAAATATAGAGCCTTTGCTGATGACGTGATGTTTATAGTAAAGGAACCTACGACTACATTACCATATTTGTTGCAAAGAGTGAAAGAGTTTGGTGACTTGGCTGGTTTTTATATAAATAAGAACAAATCTAAAGTGATGTGTAAAAATATGTCAAATAAAAAACAGGTTGAACTACAGGAACTTATAAAATGTGAGGTGGTAAAAAAGACAAAATATTTAGGTGTTGAATTAACAATGAAAAATATTGATCTTTATAAAAATAACTACGAAAAGCTATGGCTGCAAATTATGCAAGATATCAAAAAATGGAATGTATTAAATTTGTCATTGTTGGGGAGGATTGCTATGGTTAAAATGAATGTATTACCACGATTAATGTTTTTATTTCAGACTATTCCGATTGTGAAAGATGTAAAAGCATTTAAGTATTGGCAGAAAGAACTTTCCAAGTTTGTATGGGGAGGGAAAAAGCCAAGGATTAAGATGAAAATAATGTGTGATGCCAAAGAAAGAGGGGGTTTTCAGTTGCCAAACTTAAGGTTATATCATGATCCGGTATGTTTGACCTGGATAGGGACATGGGCTACGCTACAAGACAGAAAACTATTAGCCCTAGAGGGTCATGATTGCAGGTTTGGTTGGCATGCTTATCTATACTATGGCAAAGCAAAACTGGACAATATGTTTAAACACCATTATCTGAGACGAACATTAATGGATACATGGACAAGATATAAGAACTTTTTCCTAGAAGAAATACCTTTGTGGATAGTACCAGCAGAAGTGTTAAACCCATCATCGTATTTTAAAGGACAGGACTGGCTGAAATATAAAGACTTACTAATAAGACAAGGCAAAGAACTTGTATTGAAAGAACAACATTTGATAGACTTTGATTATGGTTGGTTGAGGTATAGACAATTGTATGATCTCTATAAGAATGATAAAAAAACTGATTTTAGAGAAAAAAATAATGAAATTGAGCAAATTTGGGAAGAAGGAGGGAAAAAGATGATTTCCAAAATGTATAAAATTTTGCTAAAATGGTTTAATGCAGACGAAATGGTTAAAGAACAAATGGTAAAATGGGCGATAAATTTTAACAAAGATATTGAAATGTCATCTTGGGAATTTCTATGGAAAAATGCCATGAGTATTTCTACGTGCTATAACCTAAAAGAAAACTGTTTTAAAATGTTGTATAGATGGTATATGACGCCAAAAAATATTGCAAATATTAATCAAAATATGTCAAACAAATGTTGGAAATGTAAAAAAAAAGAAGGTTCTTTTTATCATATGTGGTGGACTTGTGATAAAGCAAAGACCTACTGGTCTATGATACATACAGAAATGGAAATTTTTTTGAAATGTACATTTAAGAAATTGCTGGAATTGTTACTGCTTGGACTTAAAGTTAAAATAAATGTTAAGATAAATGTTAAAAAAGGACACTAATATGGTATATGATTACAACGGCAAGAATGGTCTATGCGCAGAACTGGAAAGGTGAAAAAATACCGGAGGTGTGGGAGTGGTTGAAAAAATTGTTGTATATGGCTGAAATGGACAAATGGACGAGAAAATTGAATAATCTGTACTCAGAGACTTTTTTAGAAGATTGGAAAGATTTGAAAGAATATGTTGAACAATATTGGGATATGAAAAATTACATTTATACTTGGACATAATACTAAAAAGATATATTTGAATGTATAAATGGCAGTTAGAAGATAAGGATATTTTTAGAATTGTATAAGAAAATAAGAATTTATATGATGGATAGTTTTGTAAGGTTTTATATGTCGTTACCAGGAGAGTAAAAATATATATATGCATATAAAGAATGGTTAAAGTTGAAAATGTTAAATGCTTCAGATGTGGTGGGAAACCACCATTATAAGATGATAACAAGATTATACAATAGAACAAAAATGGATACAATATTGAAAAAGGGCTTGTATAAGAAAAATATGTAAGAGTGTTAGAAAATAATAAAATTTATTACAAAAAAAAAAAAAAACTCCTGATGAATTCTAGTTCAGCAACAAGTCTCTGTCTGCAGACAGGGACCATTATTTCTTCCTTGACTCATTTTTATTTATTTATTTATTTATTTATTTTATTTAATTTCTAGGCCGCTCTCCCCGCACAGCAGGCTCAGAGCGGCTTACACATTTTAGTGGACCAAGTCCACAATAAAACAACAAACATTAAAACTTTCATCATTAAAATACAGTACAGTACAATACTCAAGTATTGTATAAAGTGCTCACAGTATCGATGGCGTACTGCCTAATATTGAGTGCACGCCGGGGTCGTTGGCGATCAGATGGTGACACCTGGTGCACATTGATGGTTGTTGATGGTAGTTGGTGGTAGTTGGGGGGGGGGTACACAGAGGCAGCGGCCCCTATTCATATGCCTGGCGGAAGAGCTCCATCTTACAGGCCCTGCGGAACTGCATCAGGTCCCGCAGGGCCCTGATCTCCTCTGGGAGCTCATTCCACCAGCGAGGGGCCGCTACCGAGAACGCCCTCCCCCTAGTGGCAGTGAGCCTGGCTTCTCTCGGGCCAGGAACGACCAGGCGGTGTTGGGCCCCAGACCGAAGTGCTTTCTGGGGTATGTATGGGGAAAGGCGGTCCCTTAGGTAGGTCGGACCCAGGCCATTTAGGGCTTTAAAGGCAAGCACCAGCACCTTGAAGCGAATTCAATACGCCACTGGTAGCCAGTGCAGTGCCTCCAGCGCTGGTCGTATGTGCTCCAACCCAACCTATCCTGCCTTTACATATTGAATATGTCTAGGTGCTGGACCCAGCATGCTGTCTGGATAAAAGAACAGGTCAGCCTTCATACTTTCAGTATTCCATCCATATGTACAAACCACTTCTGGGATGTAGAGACTATGTATGTGATTTCTCCCCCCATCTCCTTACTTTGCCCAAGTCCTTTTGCCTTTGCCCATTTCTGCCACCTGAAGGCTGGCTCCTCCCAAGGGCCAGTGGAGCATAGAGTGTGTGTGTGTGTGTGTGGGGAGATACACATATTGTGATTAAACTCTAGTCTTTTACACATAATAGTCCAAGAAAAGGGGGGAGATATCACAGGAGCAACCTCGCCCCCCCCCCCAACTAACATGCATTCACTTAAAGGCATGTGCGCACATATAAGTGTACTCATTTAGGTACCTCTCAATCAGAAACCATCAAAAAGCAGGACTCCTTTTTTGGGAGAGAGAACCACATGCACACTCAGAGTGGACCTTAACATATTTGAATGAACACACTTAAGTTGGGATAAAGTTCGGCACTGCAATACACCTTCCCTCTCCTACACATGTTCAGTTCTCCTAAAACATTGTGTTCACATGCTTAACTTTGGTTGGACGATGCCCAGATTTGTGTAGCCTATTTATTGAGTAGTTTGGCATGGCATTGCATAAAACACCATGAATAAGGAAGCCCTTTTTCCATATTCAAGGCCTTTGATACAATGTGGTGGCACAGCGCTCAATAAATAGGCCACAGAATTCATAAATCTGGGCAGAATAACTAAAGTTGTGTTTAAGACTAAATGTCAAGGGTGAAATTTCAACTTGTGCTTAATTCTGCCATTAAAATCAAAGTGATTTTACAGTGATTAATATTGGCTTGATTGTGGCCTTAGCTGGTTTGAATTTTTAGTCAAAAAGCTGTGACCAAAATTATAATGTAACTAAGAATAAGGTATGTTGTGGAAATAAATACAATGGGCTCTAGAAAGAGGCTCTGGGTAGGTGCCCTGGCCTTGGGCATTCAGCGTCAATTCACTCAGCAGGGGTGACCTCAGCAGGGCTTACATAAGGGGTGACCTCAGCAGGGCTTACATAAGGGGACTGAGTTCCCAAGCATGGAACCTGCCATTAAGAATCTATAAGGCACTTGGTATAAAGCATGGATGGTAGATTAAGGAGGTCAGCCTTAGCAGATCTCTGTGAATACAAAACAGCCCAATTAGAAATGGAATAGATGTTTAAATTCCATACATACAGTTTCTTGCAACTTTCAAGACGTAAGCATCTTGGAAGTGATTTTGAATTTTTAAAATATTCCTTGTTGCTGCTGTGTGCTACAGCACAGCATGACCACATGACTACATTAATTTGTATTGAAGATGCTGCTGACCCAAGTCCATGCTGCTCACCCAAGAGTGCTATGGTTGAAAATTGCCCATTGTTATGACAAAGGTTTTTGCAGCCTTCCTCTGCCTGAAAGCAAGGGTAAAGAGTTCTCTCTCTAATCTATGGCAAAGGTTCAGGCAAACTCACCCTTACCTCCCATGCAAATATACCTCTTAATTCAAAACAGGAAAAAGGGGACACATCTTTATTGCAGGGACTGACCAAAATGCTGTGGACTGTCTACCTACTTCCTCAGCAGGTCTCTTTCTATTAGTGTATGCATGTGGGTGTGTCAAATTTCAACTGTCTCCAGACAATGAGTCCAGCAAGCCCATTATGGTGGTCTAGACTTGCCATCTCACAGGCTCGTCAGAAGTTAGAAGGATACTTCATGAAGACAAACATGCTAGGCAAATCACTCTAGATTGATGGTTTCAGTTATACTGCTGTGTTTACTATGGATATGTCCATGCAATTTGTTTCTATGCCTCTGCAAAATGTTGTAAGTAACCTGTTATTTCGGCATTGCAATGGGCAGCTCAGCAGGACTATCTTCACTGATAAAATGTCTCTCAGTCATAGGCTGGTTCAGTAAGTTCTGAATGACTTTATTCACTGAGTATGTTGTGAGGTGGGCCTCACAAGTGCCCATTTTTAACCTTGGGGAAGAAGGAAGTTACTCAGTCAACCCAGGTCTCCAGCCTCAAGGGTCCCCAATAAGACTTCTATTCCTCAGTGCCCCCACTTCTTTCTCATCATCACCAGCAAACCAATTCTAAGAGGTTTTGACATAGCCAAACAGTTTGTGCACAGGTTCCTCTTTCTTTTGGTCTCTTAAATATCATAGCACCATTGTTTTGGTCTCTTTCCTTTTCAGCTCCTGGTAAGCATGGACCAAATGGGACTTTCTGTGCTTCACAAAGGTCAAATTAAGCACACTTAAAATGAAAAGAAATCTGTGGTCACACTGGTGGCTTGGTGCAGTATGGTGGCTTCACAAAGCGTACCAGTTCGAAGTGTAGCGGAGCATTCCACCCAGACCGCACACCCTGAGGTGGGTTACTCACATGGCCTTCAGGATAGACCCCCTCCTGATAAATCTTGATGGGTTCCACCTGGTATACACCGTTTGCTTTTGACCTGTCTCCTGACCAGGAGTGCACCGAAAAAGCTTCTTGAACATCTTCCCCAGAGATCAGCTTTCTGCCAAAAGACTGTCCCTGAGGCCTGTCTCTTTAGTGATGAACACGTACCCCCACTACCTCCTGGGGGAACACTGGCTGGCGATCTACCTCCGGACCACAACGGCTGCAAATTTTTTAACTCATACGGAATCCCTCCTTTGTTTGTGTTTTCCCCCCTTCTATCATGGATTTTTTAAACAAAAACTCTCTCTCTCTCTCTCTGTCCCTATGTTCCCCTGTGTGTCTCTCTCTGTCCCTCTGAGTCTGTCTCTGTTTGTCTGTCTGTCTCTCTCTGTCCAACTGTGTGTGTGTCTTCCTCTCTCTCTCTCTCTCTCCCTATGTTCCCTGTGTGTGTCTCTGTCTCTGTCTGTCTGTCTCGCTCTGTCCATCTGTGTGTGTGTCTTCCTCTCTTTCTCTCCCTATGTTCCCCGTGACTCTGTCTCTGTCTATCTGTCTCTCTCTGTCCATCTGTGTGTGTGTCTTCCTCTCTCTGTGTCCCTATGTTCCCCTGTCTGTCTGTCATTGGGGCTTATTCCCCTCCTCCCCGCCCCGAAACTTGGTGGTGCCACTGCAGCTGCGCAGCGCAGGGATCCCCAGGCGCCCCCACATGCCGGGCACTGGAGCAGCTATAGATGATATGAACTTAGCACAATAAATAGAGATTCATTTTCAGCAGAACAGGCTGCAAGGACTGACTTCTAACACCTGCACCCATCACTGCCTGTTTTTTCTCCATCATTGCTGCTGGGGCACCCCCTTTCGTGCAATCATGAAGATGTATTCCCCCAACCTTGAGCAAATGACAGGATGGTCATGCGTTTTGTGAAAAGCACCAGGAGGTATTCAGAGACTTTACCAAATATGTTCACCCCCGCCCAATCCTGTGTTTCTTGCACCCCCTAATAAAAAAGCCTGTTGGAACCTTAATATGGGTAAACACATCTTTTTTTCAAAAAAACCCCAAAAAACTCAGAGGCAAAAGTTTGGATTTCAAAGAATTTTATTCTTCGTTAGTCAACCACTTTGACACACTTTGTTTTTTCCTTTTGGAATGAATGAGGGGTGAAAGCTTTTGTTTTTTTTAGAAGAAATAACAGGCATGTGCTTTAAAACTGGTGGCCGAGGGCTTTTCAGATTTTCTAGCATCTTTCTAGTGGCTGGGGTACTGGCTACCGAAGAGGGGATGTTGAGTTCAGCCAGAGCTGTCATAAACACATCCATGCCTTTAGGCTGTGAGGTAAGGAGGGAGGGTGTGTCTGAGTAATAGCCTTCACCAGATCCAACAGGTGGCTTCCGGCGACTGGCATCCCTCTGTAAAAAAAAGTTCCCCTTTCATCCCAAGAGGCTATTTCTCTGTTTTGATTCATTTTCTTTAGCAGCATATGGACGTTGTTTCTGTACTGAGGGGGTAGATTCTTTACCACTTCTTCAAAAATGGCTGCATTCTTTTCATCGGTGCCTGCCACTAATGCGGGTTGAGGGACACACAGATTCAGCTTAGTTTTCTCTTCCTCCCCCATTCTGACATGCATTAGATATTTCTGAAGGACAGAGGCATAGACTTTGGCCTTCTCATATTCCAGCAAGTCAGATCATTCCAGAATGGCTTTCATCTCCCTGTCTAGAGAGTGTACAGCCATGTGCCTGATGGGTTCCCCCTCCGGGGGGGCGCTGATGGGACAGATGCTCCACTTGCTGGATAGGGACCAGCTACATCTTCTTGGCATGCTCCATCAGGAAAGGGGTTAAAAGACTGGTGATCAGGGGCAGAGCAAAACCCAGCAGGGAGCCGATAAAGGCCCCCTGCTGCCTCACCAGCTTCTTCTTTGTAAGAGGGGTTTTAGAGCTGCTCAGGGATTTAATGACACCCTGACCGATTTCACACTAGTGTTTGCCCTCATGCTTGCCCCGGGGCTTCTGGCCAATTTCACACCAGTTGCTCCAGGCTTTGGTTTTGCTCCAGAGAATCACCCTTTCCCCCCCATTTTTTCCCAGAACAAACAGATCCTGTTTTTAGAGGATTTTCCTGTTTGCTCTGGGGAGAAGCCCAAATGCACACTCCTTTTCCACGCCCACTTGCCCGCCTTCTATCTGGCCCGTCCCATGGTGGGAGTTTCTTTCTTTTTTAAAAGAATAATAACCCTCATTACATTATATCAAAATAGTGAGGCAGTGGAACAAGTCCTCACCATTGCTTTCTGTATATAACACATATGTGTTCACTTAACAGTTAATACTTATTTATTTTAGGGGGGAAGTACTTTTTTAAGCAAAAGGCATTTTTAACTTTTATAAAGCAGCAGAACAAAATTTGAGTCCAGTGGCACCTCTAAGACCCACAAAATTTTATTCAAGGTGTACAAGCATACTTCTTTAGATATTCTGGGCTCAGGCTTCTGCTTCAGACCAACCCGGCCAAGCACCAGAATGTACTGTGGATAAATATGTCTCCCTGCTACACTATTGCTGGGGGGGAGGAGAAAAAGATGAAAAATGCTGCCCGCCGGCCTTTATTCTATAAAAGACAAAGGGAAAGCCTCTGATTACCAGAAGCATGTCAAGGATCTCTAGTAGCTTCTTCTGGAAAACCAGAGCTGTATCGTCACAGTCAGGGTACCATTGGGGCCGGGGCGCGCCGGAGCGCCGCTCCGGGAGAGAGGAGGCCGGGGGGGTGGGCACATGACAAAGCCCCGCCCCCCCGCTCACCTCCCCCCACCAGGCCAGGTGGCAAGCGCTGCCGGCCCGGGAGAACTGACCCCCTCACCTCCCCCCACCAGGCTGGGCAGCAAGCGCCGCCAGCCCGAGAGAACTCCCTCCCTCGCCTCCCCCCCCAGCAGATCCTTCCTGGGCCGGGTGGCAAGATGCTTCCTGGGCCGGGCGGCAAGCGCCACCGGCCCGGGAGAAGTCCCTTGCCTCCCCCCCCAGCAGATCCTTCCCGGGCCTGGCGGCAAGCGCCGCCGGCCCGGGAGAAGCCCCTTTCCTCCCCCACTCACTGAAGCCTCCTCCCTCCCCCACTCACTGCTCCCGTCGCTGCGGCAGGCTGCCCGCCCGGAAGAACCTCCTCCTTCCCCCACTCACCTGTTCCTGGGGCGCAAGGGAGGGAGAAGCCGGGCCTGAGTGGCTTAATGCCACTCAGGCCCAAGCAAGGGGGGGGAGGGAGGGAAACACCAGCCCCAGTGGGGGGAGAAGCGCCCTTCCTTCCTTCCTTCCTTCCTTCCTTCCTTCCTTCCTTCCTTCCTTCCTTCCTTCCTTCCTTCCTTCCTTCCTTCCTTCCTTCCTTCCTTCTCTCTCTCTCCCCCCACCTACCTACCTACCTTCCTGTTCCTTCCTTCCCCCCTTCCTCCCTCTCTCCTCCTTCCTTCCTTTTTTTCTTCTCTCTCTCCCCCCCCAACTACCTACCTACCTTACTGTTCCTTTCTTTCTTTCTTCCTTCCCCCCTTTCTTCCTCCCTCCTTCCTTCCTTCCTTTCTTTCTTTCCCCCTCCCTCCCTCCCTCCTTTCCTTCCTTCCTTCCTTCCTTCCCCCTCCCTCACTCCCTCCCTTCTTGCCTTCTGACACACTGCCCATGACGTCAGGGATGTGTGGCCTTTTGACACTTCCGGTGATGTCAGGGGGTGTGGCATATGCAAATAAATTATGCTAATGAGCTCCTGCACCTCTTTTTTTACGAAAGGACCCCTGGTTACAGTTATGTTACTTCTACAGATGCTCGTCATGATTTCAGCCCCATTTCTGTGGGACAAAAACATCTCTGGGAGGACCCCTGAATGTATTGGCTGCTGGAAGAGTTGAGCCAGTGGGGTCCTGCCCTTGTGTTTACTCACATTCAGATCCTTTGGGGTTTTTTCCCCCAAGCAGCCTTTGAGTGGCAGCCTGGGGAGGGAGGGAGAGGGGAGGGGAGGGGAGTGAGGAATGCCCCCAAGTGGGAGAGCAGCCCCAACCTGACTTGCATGCCAACCCTTGGGGTGCCCCCTCCCCTTCTTTCTGCTACTCCCCCTCCCCACCGCTGCGCTGGGCTTGGTGGATGGATTGTGCTTGAAATCCCACTCGGACAGACAGAAAGACAGACAGACAGACTGCCAGGCAAGCCAAGGACTGCTTTGCTCTTGGTCACCCAGAGTGAGGGAGCCCTTCAGCTCGCTTGCTCTCCAGGCTTGGCCAGGGAGGCATCCGTACTTTGGCAGAGGTGATGACACATGCAGCAACTATGCTGCAACACCTGCAGATGGAAATGCCAGAGGGGTGTGTGTGTGGAGAGCAGCCCCGTTCAGCCTGGGTGCTCTGGGGTTGGGGGAAGGGATGGGCCCCAACCAGCTCCCGCCAGTGACCTCCAAAGAGCAGCCAAGCTGTGGGCGCCCAAGCAGGTTTCCGCGGGGGCAGACAGCCACTGGGCACTTTTGCAGCCAGGGAGTCTGAGTTGAGGCTGGCAGCACAAGGGGTTCCCTTATTCAAAAGTCAGCCCAGGGAGGGTCCGCGCACCTACTGTCCCAGCCGCATGGTGAGGGGCTACTGCCGCCTCCGGCATCTCAATCAATCAATTGCGAGGCATATAGGATGGAAGGAGGGAGGGGCTAGGTGGGGAATGGGAGGGGGCAGCAGTAGGAAGCCTCTCAGCAGCCGGTAATGTGAAATCAAACAAGTGGGGCAGATGAGGAACTGTGGCTTCAAGTGTGAAATAGAATAAATTGACCAGGGGCATTCTTGATGGGGAAACTCCGGATAGAATGAGAGGCAAGTGGCATGTGCAAAATCAATACCTGTTTTTTTCGCAGGAAGGCCTTCTGCCACAGTGAAAGGGGAATGATGCCTTTCAGTGTGTCTAGGGATATCTCTGTGATGGCCTTGATGAGATCGTTGGGAGCCATCCTCAGGCATGGGGAAGATTTGAAGACTAATTTTAGGAGAGCTCCGTTTCTTTTTAAGCAGGCTGACATGTTTCCGCTGTGACGGGTGGCCTCTCATGAAAAGCTCTGGGGAGCAGCGTGTCAGTGCCTTTTAATCCCCCCGCTGTTTTTTTTAATAACATAGTAGGTGGGGAGGTTGAGGAGGAACATAGCCACACATAGCCTATAGGGCTCTGGCGTGGTCACATTTAAATCTGCCACCAGGCGTCCGAAGGGCTTTGATGTGGCATCTTCATAAGCCTCCATTAAAAAGTCCATTTTCCCTGGGTACATCTGCCTGGCCAGAGTAACTATTTGTAATTTATCTCTCGGGTTTTTAAATAACACCATGTACTTAGTGTTCAGAGTGATGGTTCTGCTGCTCTTACCCTGGCAGAATTAATTCTGCACAATGTAAATAATACTCAGATTTTGGTGGTGGACGTATTTGGTGAAAGCATTTTCAATTTCCCTGTTATCAGAAGCACATGCCATGAGGCCATCCAGCACAATTAAAACAAAATTATTACAAGGCAGCAACTCAGGATCAGTCAAACTCGAAGGCAGTCCTTCAACAAACTTTATAAAAGCATAATGTCTGAGCAGCTCATTGTACATTGGTTGCCAGCATGCATAAAACCACACAATATTTTCAGGAATGACAGAAAGCATAGAATGTGCATTCATAAGCAAGTTTTTAATAAAATAACTTTTTCCACAGTTACTGGGACCTGTGAGGATGGCCAAGAAAGGGTGGCGCCACCTTGTATCCATTTCAGTAGCTGTAGGGCACACTCTTAAACCTCTCCCTGAGCATCTTCTTGTCAAACACCACCTTCTGTGTTTTGGGGAGATTTTTGGTTTTAATGACAAAGTTCTTTTTCTCTCTGACAATGCCTGGGCGGCTTACAGTGATCTCACCAGGCTTAGCCCTGGAACAGTAGGTGAACACTAATTCTTTCAGACTGTCAAAGTGGATCTTTTCCCTATTAGCAGCATTCAGTGTAATGCCTTTTATTTTGAGACACACCTCCCCTCCCGACAGCCTGTGGGTGTATGTTTTGGGAGTGGCAGAAACAAACTCTGTGATATGCTGCCTGGCGGGGACCTCACTCATCAGCTCCCTTAAATACTCACCCAGAGGAGAATTCCAATCACTGGGGCGTCTCATGAATATTACAGTATTGGTATTATGGCATAAACACCATGGCCCCAGTCAGTCCAGCAAACCGTAGAGCTCCAGCTTGTCAGGTTCCCTGTCATCTTCCCGGGCGGGAGTTGGGAGCCCTGTACTCGCCACGTCATTGAGCTCTCTGTCTCCTCCCTCCCCGTTTCCTCTCAGGCCTCTGTTTCTGTTTCTCTGAGAAGCGCCTGTAACTTTGAAGTGTTTCCCTAATGGTACTGACTCCAGGTGGCTGGTAGAATGGGGATCACCAGGGGAGCTTAGTGGGAGGAGGGGAAAGGCTGCCAAGTCTGAGCTGACTCTGTTTGGTGCCTTTTTGGTGGGAAAGCAACGGCTAGTATTTTTTGCGCCTTTTTGCAATTATCCTGATTGGTTCCATGTTCTTATCCTGATGTTTGAATTTGGTATAATTCACCCTCTGCCCCATAACTGTCATCACTAACACTGAAAGTGCTTACTGAATAGACCATTAAGAAATAAAAGGACTTTATTCAATACAAGGCCTGGCTTATTGGATCTAACAAGGTTCTCACACAGCCACACATAAGCAGTGGTGAAAGCGGCTATGAAACTCATGCCTCACTGTCACTGATAAAACTGCACACGCTGACTTTGTAGGAGTCAGAAAAAAGCAGCTGGAATCTCTTGTAATTTCCATATGAGGCAGATTTGTTCTCTGCAAATTTACCCCACAGAGAATCGAGAAACAGTTTAGCAATCTGGCGCTTTGTGGGGTTGTAGCTGATATGGTCTGGGTGCAGAAGGACCCCCTTGTTTTTATAAAAAACAGTGATGTATTTCTCTTTATCAGCCTCTGTCACACACCAGTCTGGATAGCCAGACGCTTCCTGTTTCTGCCTGAGATTTTTTTTTTATGTATGGCTCAAACAGCTGGCTGGATTTAGCCTCAAAGTGCCAAACCTCATAGATTTTAGCAACTTTGTAACCGTGGGCCAGAGCCACCTGCAATTCTACAGTGACCCAAGTGCCCACTAGAGCTCTCTGCTCATTGCTATGCGTGCATGTTTCCTGCTATTTACTTTCAGCACACATCCTGCACAGTGTGAAAGCCAGCTTCCCCCCCCCCCCCCACCTTGGAAGCCAACACTGGGAAAAAGAGCCCTCTTGGGGGGGGGGGGTAGATTTTGATTTTGGCCAGCCCGAAATAATCTGTCAGAGGACCAAAATTATTCTGAATGATTTCGGGGTGCCCTAGAGGGTACATTTTCCTAGCGTTCACAAAGGGGTACAGGCTGGTGAAATCATAATATCGGATCTCCCCCCCGCCTCCGCTTTGTAGTAGAGGGTAATGGTATTAGTGCACCCCCAAAGAGTGCATCTCTAAGAAACAGAGGCTCAGGAAACTGCATCTCCTTAAGAAAGGCTTTCACAGACTCATCCGTGTTGTTTAGATGGGTCCATTCATGCTCCCAGATGCTCTCCACTTGAAACCCCATTCTTTTAAGGTTATTGTTTCTCTGCCTGGTGTCGCAGTAAAGCTGATCAAATGTTTTCCCCACTGTTTTGTTGAGCGTATCGCTTGGGAGACATTGGAGACAGCCATGCCACACACACCCCAGGAATTTGTAAGCCATTTTCCTACCCTGCACCATGGCATAGCTATCGAGTGAATACTTTGTCCCCTAATGGGAATTGCTCACATGAACTGCTCAGTGCACAGTGGCCAAACTGTGCACCAGTAAGATCACTTCCACTCTGGCATTTTAGGTAAAATCTACATCTGACTTTCCCACTGGAATCATTCTAGTTTCAAAAAAACCCATCTATACCTGTTTCTACTTTCAAACCATAATTGTTCTAGTTTAAAAATCACCATCTACACTTGTTAATTGCCCTCTTGTGGTCAAGCTAGCATTACACTGCTTTAAACAGATCCTGTTGCTTAGTGCTCTTCAGACCCAGGGAGTGAAATTTGAAACCAGTGTGAAATGAGTGTAAGAAAAGACAGCAGTCAAACTACTTCAGAGCGGAGGTGTAGATTTGGCCTTAGTTTGACTTGGCTGTAAATGTGAAGTGTCCCATCCCCCCTGCTTTCATATAGTATTGTGGTATGCTCATGCAGCTTTCAGCTTGTCCTCAACTTTGCTGTGATCTTTCCTTTTGCTATGGTTTTTTTTAAAAAAGCAGGGGCTGACTGGAAGCTCCATTACTATGAACGGCTCTGCATTTGTTGCATGAAGAGTCCCTTTGGCATGTGGAAGCAGCCTAAGACAGCCCTTTCTTCCTCCACATTATGCCTCCTGATCATTCCAGGTTCAGAAAAAAATCTCTGCCATTGTGACACCTCTTTTCCAGACTCTCTCTAATCCTGAGAACTGCGTTCAGGAGCAAAACAAGATGCCACTTCTATTATATCATTCTATGTGCAAGTGAAGCAGGGCCTGACCAGAGACCCAGGTCCAGCTCGACCCTAGGGTTATGAGCCAAACTCAGAAATCTGCCTCTTCTCTCTCTGTTGAACTTTAGCTCAGATAACATGCTTGCTTTGCTGATGGAACACAATAACTTCCTGACAGCCGAAAGAGAAATTGCAGAAGTAGCCAGGTTGGCAAGGAGCCCGGAGCAAGGGTCCCTGTATTTGCTATAGGGAAAAGCAGAAGTTGGGGCGACAGGAGGGGGGTGAACCGGGGAATTCAGCAGATGTTGGATAAAATAAAAATATGTGACTGACTTAACAGGAAAATGATTAAACTTGCTGTATTAACACGCCCTGTCTGTATAAAAACTATCTGATGCAAAGAAACGGGGTCCAGCCATTTTTGCACACCGTGCTGACTGGATCCAATAAAGCTTTATCTGTTCACACCTTTTCATCCGTTGTCTGGTGCAGCTCATTTTGCGGCTTCAGCTTGGGGGGCTTCCTGCTACACAAGGAAGCAGTCTAAAATCTGTCACAAATCCATTTCTTTATGTGATTGTTCTGGCATGAGTTTGAGATATAGGTCCAGCAAAGTTTGAAGGACTTGGTTGGCATTTTTATGTCTAACTCTGAACTTTGGCCCAAAGTATGAATCAAATAATCCACACAGTGGAGCCAAGTACAGAAATGGAATATTTCTACAATGCTGGGGGAATCCCCAGATTTGCAGGGGGGTAAAAAAGGAGGAGATAAAATGAAATATAAAAGTAAAAGGTTACTTTGTAAGGTCTCACTAGCACTGGGGATAACATCACTGATGCTGTACTTGGTGCATTTCGGAGACAGTGGGAGGGATGAAAGGAAACAGGGAAAGGGGAGAGGTTGTAGGGTCTGTTAAAGGGAACATAAGAACACAAGAATATAGCAGAAACCAATGTTGGATCAGGCCAATGGCCCATCCAGTCCAACACTCTGTCACACAGTGGCCAAAAATACCAGATGCCATCAGGAGGTCCACCAGTGCAGCCAGGACACCAGAAGCCCTCCCACTGTTGCCCCACCCCTGTCAAGCACCAAGAATACAGAGCATCACCTGCTCCACATTCAGCATTCCTATCTATACTTTGTGGCTAATAGCCACTGATGGACCTCTGCTCCATATGTTTATCCAATTTATTCTTGAAGCCATCCATGCTTGTAGCCACCACCACATCCTGTGGTAGTGAATCCCATGTGTTAATCACTCTGGGTGAAGAAGTACTTCCTTTTATCCATTCTAACCTGACTGCTCAGCAATTTCATGGAGTGCCCCGAGTTTTTGTATTGTGAGAAAGGGAGAAAAGTACTTCTTTCTCTACATGATCTATCCCATGCATAATCCTGTAAACCTCGATCATGTCAGTCTCAGTTGTCATTTCTCCAAGCTAAAGATCCCCAAGCGCTTCAACCTTTCTTCATAGGGAAAGTGTTCCAACCCTTTTATCATTCGTTGCCTTTTTTTGCACTTTTTCCAATGCTATAATATCCTTTTTGAGGTGTGGTGACCAGAACTGTACACAGTACTCCAAATGAGGTCGCACCATTGATTTATACAGGGGCATTATGATACTGGATGGTTTGTTTTCAATTCCCTTCCTAATAATCGCCAGCATTGGCCTTTTTTACTGCAGTCGCACACTGTCTCGACATTGAGTTATCCACTATGACTCCAAGATCTCTTTCTTGGTCAGTCTCCGTCATTAATGAACAAGTTAAAAAGCATCAGACCCAGTACTGAGCCCTGCGGTACCCCACTGCTTACCTCCCTCCATTGAGAAAATTGCCCATTTATACTCACTTTCTGTTTCCTATTAATTAGCCAGTTTTTGATCCACAAGAGGACTTGTCCTTTTATCCCATGACTATTGAACTTACTTAGGAGCCCTTGATGAGGAACTTTATCAAAAACTTTCTGAAGTCAAGGTAAACATATATTGGGTCCCCTTTGTCCACATGTTTGTTCATTCCCTCAGATCTTCCCTTACAGAACCCATGCTGAGTCTTCCTCAAGAGATTTTGTTCATCAATGGGCCTACTAATTTTTTCCTTAATAACAGTTTCCACCAACTTACCCGGTATCGACGTCAGACTGACTGGCCTGTAATTTCCTGGATCTCCACTGGAACCCCTTTTAAAGATGGGAGTGACATTCACTACCTTCCAATGGAGGCAGACTTTAATGAAAGATTACATATTTTTGTCAGGAAGTTTACATGTTTTGTCAGGAAGTTTACAAGTTTACATTTGAGTTCTTTCAGAACTCTTGGATGTATGCCATCCAGGCCCAGTGATTTATCAGTTTTTAAGTTGTCTATCAGTTGTAGGACCTCCTCTCTCATCACCTCAGTCTGACTCAGGTCTTTCAACATCCCTCCCAAAATCAGCGGTTCTGGAGTGAGCAGGCACTTCTCATCTTCCACAGTGAAGACAGAGGCAAAAAATGCATTCAGCTTCTCAGCCATTTCCCTATCATCCTTCACTACACCTTTTATCCCTTGGTCATCTGAGGGCCCCACTGCTTCCCTGGCTGGTTTCCTGCTTCTAATGTATTTGAAGAAAGTTTTCTTCTTGGTCTTCTCGATATAAATTTTTTATTGTATTTTTGCCAGTATAAACAAATACAACCACCAAAACACACAATTCCCTTAAATTAACCAAGCACCACAGCTATTCCAACCACATAAGGAATTTGGACCATACAGTAATAGGATCTGTTTTGTTGTCCATGTTCAACAAGTAGCTCAGTCTGTCCAATTCAGCCCATTCGATAACTTATTTACTATATCTTCCCTTTTCGGTAAAAGCGACATTTTCCAAGTTTTTGCCCATAATATACGCGCTGCTGTTAATATATATACTACAAGTTTTACATCTGATGTCCTCATATTATCCACTAACATATTTAACAAATAAGTCTCTGGGTTCAAATCTATCTCAAAGTCCGTAACCTCAGAAATCATTCCCTTAACCATTCCCCAAAATTTTTGTACTACTTTGCAGGACCACCACATATGATAAAGTGTCCCGCTGTTTTTCCCACAAACCCAACACAAATTGGAAACATTTTTAAAACATTTGCTCAGCTTGTCCGGTGACCAGTGCCATCTATAAAAAAGCTTGTAAATATTCTCCTTATAATTAACTGTCTTTAAAATTTTTGTAGATTTCCAAATTTTTGACCATCTGTCTATTTGTATATTATACCCAAAATCCTGCATCCATTTTATCATCATAGGTTTGATCTCCTCATCCTGCATTTCATATTTTAACATCACCTCATATAATATTTAATTAATTTAAGGTCACTTTTTAGCCAGATTGCATCTAACATATTAGTTCTTTTGCAAAAGCCAACCTTTTTATCCTCACTGTACCTCTATCTAAGTTGCATTGCCTCCAACCAAGTTAAGCTGATCCCCGTTTCCTCTTATTTGGCCCTCTGTTTTAATATTTTCCTCTTTGTCCAATAAGACTTCATAGCTCAATGATTTAAGCGGATTCAGTAAAGAAGGCTTTATGAATGCCTCCAGGGGGGGAACCCAATTTGGTATATTTACATAGAATTTACCTTTAACGTCTATCCAAGTCTTCATCAGGGCAGCTCTAAGAGAATGCACTGAAAAATTTGTGTGCACTTTGTGCTTACCATACCAGACATATGCATGCCAGCCCATTCAAAGGTCATGGCCTTCTAAAGCCAAAACCCTTAGGTTTTTTAATTTAACCCAATCTTTAAACCATATTAGAGCTGCTGCTTTGGCGTAAACCTCCCAGTACGGCAAGCCAATTCCTCCCCTTTCTTTACTACCCTGAAGTATTTTCTTTTTCACCCTGGGTTTCCCTGGATACCACACAAACTGACTCACTAACTTATTAAGTTCCTTATAAAAGCTAGCTTTTTCACTTAGCAGCAGAATCGTTTGGGCTAGAAATAGAAATCTGGGGAGAATGTTCATATTTATTGCGGCAACTTTCCCCAACCATGATAGATTGAGATCCTTCCATTTATTTAATTCCTCTCTCCTTTAAGCCAAATTTTGTAATTATCAGCCACTAATAAGCTTATCTTATTTGAGCAAACTACGCCCAGGTATTTTACTTTCTTAACTACGGATATACCGGAAAATTGTTGAATAGCAATTTCTAAATCTTTTGTACAGTTTTTAGTAATCAATTCAGTTTTTTGAATGTTAATACATAACCCAGCAACTCTGCTATATTCACCAACTACCACTAAAAGTCTACTTAGTGAGGTCTGTGGATTTTCAAGAATAAACATAATATCGTCCGCGTATGCACATAGCTTATAAGTCTGACCTTTACACTGAAGGCCTTTAATTTCTTGATCATTTCTCACCTGTTCACAGAGTGATTCCAATGCAAAAATAAACAATAATGGGGAAAGCGGGCAACCCTGTCTTGAACCTTTTTCAATTTTAAATTCTTGGGATATGTCCCCATTTATCACCAGTTTAGCGGACTGTGTTCAATAAATAGCCTCAATCATGGAAATAAAATTATCCCCTGGATTAAATGCCTTTAATTTGAGCAATAAGAACTTCCAAGAAAGGTTATCAAAAGCCTTCTCAGCGTCCATAAACATCAATGCTGCTGGTTTATCAGGGTGCGATTCATAATATTCTAAAGTATTTATTAAAGTCCTCAAATATATATATATATAGTCCTCAAATTTTCTCTTAGCTGCCTTCTTGGAAGAAAACTGACTTGGTCACTACTAATAACTTGATTCAATACCTTTTTTAATCTTTTGGCTAAAATGTTAGTGAAAATTTTATAATCCACATTTAATAATGAAATCGGTCTATAATTACTTATCAAATCAAGATTATCCCGGCCCTTAGGAATTAATGTTATAAATGCACTGCTCCAGGAATCCGGTATAGTGCTCATCTCACTGATGTTTTTACCAGATCCTTGAATCTAATAGAGATTTGATCTTCAAACGTTTTATAAAATTCACTTGGAAGTCCATCCGGACCTGGTGCTTTGTTGTTTTTCTGCCTTTTAAATGCCTCTGCTACTTCACAAATTGAGATTGGCTCATTTAACAACCTCCGTTGATTATCTGTGAACTTAGCTGAGCTATTATTTATAAGATATCTATTTATTTGCTCCTCATTCCCTTCCTCTTGTTTATATATATTTTTGAAGTATTCTACTGCTATTGTTTTAATTTCATCCAACAAAAATTTATTTTCTCCTTTATTGTTTTTTAAGGATAAAATATGTCTTTTAGCCTCATCTTTTTTTAATTTGTAGGCCAGCCATCTCGAAGGTTTATTTGCCTTTTCGAAGAAAAGAGCTTTACTATGTTCTATCCTTTTCACAATCTCCTTACTTAATAGTAGATTTATATTATGTTGTGATAATATCACTTTTTTCCTGCAATCAAAATCACTCTTTCTTAGCGCATCCGTTTCCAGATTTTTCACCTGTTCCACTAGAGAATTATATTCTCTGAGTTCTTGTTTTTTGACCCACACTGTATGACTTATAAGTTTGCCTTTAATATATGCTTTAAACGCATCCCAGACGTTTTGCTTAAAAAAACCCTTTATGTCTTCCCTCAATTTTTCTACAAAAACTTGGTCTTTTAATATGAATCTGTTCATTGATCATCTCCAGTTTTTCTTTACTTCTTTCAAATACAGCGTAACTGGATTATGGTCAGCAAAAGTCATGGGGAGGATATCTATTTCCTTCAACTCCATTAGCAGTGACCTAGAGGCCCAGATCATATCAATACGTGACCAAGATTTGTGCCTGGATAAGTAATACGTATATCCCTTTTCCAGTCTATGTCTTACCCTCCAAATATCCAACAAATCATGCTCGTCTGCAATTTGGAAAAAGCTATTTGGGACAGTCAACCCTTTTTTTTAACTTCCTCCCTGAGTCATCCTATCAACCTCCCTTTCTACCACCGCATTGAAGTCTCCAATTATACACAATCTATTATATTTTTTTTTAACTGGAACATCTGTGCTAGTTCTTTGTAAAAAGCATTTTGATTTGAATTGGGGGCATAAATATTTACAATCAAATATTCCACTCCTCCACTTGCACCTGCTGGATGACTTTGGGCAAGCCATAGCTCTGTTCCAGCTGTTCTTTCAAGGACAGTTGTCTCAGAGCTCTCTCAGCCCCACCTACCTCACAGGGTGTCTGTTGTGGGGAGGGGAAGGGAAAGGAGTTTGTAAGCCACTCTGAAACTCTGAGTGAAGGGTGGATATAAATCCAATCACTACCACCACCAGTATGGGAGGAGAGCCACATGGTATCTGGTATGGTTCTCTCCACCCCTGATTTATGTTGATTTGGGGCTATGCAGTGGAAGCTAAGGTAGAAAAGCACCTCCTCCTATGCCATGTGTTTTGGGTTCCAAGGGTCTGGAAAGCGGTTCCATAGCCAGTTACAGGGTTACCAACTCTGGGTTGGGAAATACCTGTAGATTTGAGGGGTAGAGCCTGGGGATCTTAGGAAGGTATAATACCATAGAGTCCATTGCCCAAAGCAGCCATTCTCTTCTGGAGAACTGATCTTGGAGATCTCCAGATGCTGCCTGGAGGCTGACAATACTAAGGGGAGGGCCAGACCTGTAGATTTGAGGAGTAGAGCCTGGGGAGGGCAGGGTTTGGGGTGTGGAAGAGAAGAACCTCAGCAGGGTATAATGCCATAGAGTCCATTGCTCAAAGCAGCCATTTTCTCTAGGAGAACTGATCTTGGAGATCTCCTGGTGCTGCCTGGAGGCTGGCAATACTAAGGGGAGGGCCAGACCTGTAGAATTGTGGGGTAGAGCCTGTGAAGGGCAGGGTGTGGGGTGAGGAAGGACCTCAGCAGGGATGTGCTGTGGCTGGGGAACACGGTGATTTCTGGGAGATCTCCAGGCCCCACAGGGCAATTGGCAACTCCAGTGACCGTTTAAGGGAAGATTGGGATATGTATTTTGGCAACTCCATTTAAGAGAAGATTGGGAGATGTTTTTTTGACAACTCCAGTGACCATTTAAGGGAAGATTGGGAGATGTATTTTACCTCAGGGCATATTCAGGGCATATCCAACGGCAACAGCAAACTGTTTAGAATGTTAGAGGAAAAGGCCAATCAGGCTGCATATGCAAATAACCTCTGTGTTCCGACTGGCTATTAGTGGGAGAGGAACAGTAAATTGTTTACAGTATTGGAGGTGAGACTCAGGCAAGGCAGCCAGTGGATAGGGAAAGCTTGAGTGACACATCAGGCAGCCAACTAATTTTGGTGGGCATAGAATGTTGCCACTCAAAATTCCTTTTATACATAAGGACAGGATTTACATCATTTATAGTCCACCTTTCTCAGAGGCACTCAAAGCAAATTACATAGAGTGAGTTAATACAGTCGACAAGATGGAACATTAAATAAGCAATGCATTAGGATATTAGAAGTCTGGAACTACCAGAAAGAACTGAAGTAGAACTGAAGTATTCAAAAGATACATTAAGTGGTACAAAAATTACATAAGATCCTACTTACAGTAAGCTATACATAGCACTGTAGGCCACAGTCCCTAATAATTTATCTGAGTTGGTTTGTGAACCACTTTTATAGTAGAATCTGATGACGTGTACATGCACATGAAAGCTTATACCCAGAGTTAAACTTTGTAGGTCTTCAAGGTGCCACTGGACTCAAACCTTGTTCTATTGCTTCAGACCAACATGGCTACCCACCTGAATCCACTTTGTACAGTGTAATCCTATTGCCTGTGCACAAAAGCCCTCTTGAATAATTAAATGTTGCATAGCTTATAGAAAGCCAAGAGAATGGGAACATTCCTGACCTGTTCGGGCAGGCCATTCCATAGTGTGGGAGCCACAACAGAGAAAGCAGTTGTAGACTTTGCCCATTTGCAGACTGGTGCCTGCAGAATCTTCTGTTGGTAGGATCAAAGTTGTTGTGGTAGAACATGGGGGGGGGAGCAGTCTTGCAAATAAGTATCTTTGAGAGGAAGCCTACTGAATTAAGTGGGATTTACTTCTAAGTAAATGCACATAGGGTTGTGCTGTAAATCTCTGTTTTTGAATGCTGGGGGCTGTAGAGTAATGCTGTAATAGGATTCCATGTGTAAGTACCATGAATAATAACACTGTGTAGCATCCAGTACTTATTGGTACTTACGTACGAATAGTGCTTTGGTAGCCCATATTCTTTTTAAAAAAAAAATTAGTAAAGGGGGGAAAGTCTATTGAGAACTTCCATTTTAAAAGAGCTTGTGATCTTTGCCTAAACCCCACAACACCATGCTTAACAGTGAACGCAGATTATGACAGAACTCTGGGGTCTGTCATTTGGAATTGAGGGCACCACTTCTGAAAAACATTTTTTCCTCTCTCTAGCACTGCTGCCTGAGCAAAGGACAAAGGACACAATGAATGGATTATATAACATTTCTGAAACTTTTCTTCCCATTCTTGAATGATATGAAGGACTTGAATTTCCTTAGATCTGATTTGGAATATAAGCCAAAATAGTATTTTCCACCTCTATATTCATTATATAACAAAGCATACATCACAGTAGTATACATGCAGTATACAATACCATTTCCCTCTGCTTTTGGAAATAGCACTAGCAGCCACAGTGCTAGTTTCTTCTATGCACTTAATCTGAAAAGGACCTCTGAAAGGGCTTAAGTGCCTTTGTATGCATGATCCCATTCCTTACCCCATTCAGGTTCAGTGTACACAGACTGCACAGCTCACGCAAGGTAGCTAACAGTACCGACTTAAACAGAGTTACACTTTTGAAGTCAATGGACTTAGAAGGGTGTGCTTAGAATGGCACAATGTGTGTGCTAATCTATTATCTCTTTGGACATCCTTTATTTATTTATTTATTTATTCACATTTTTACCCCACCCTCCCTGCGAGCGGGCTCAGGGCGGCTTACAAAGTGGCACAAGGCCAAGTTAAAAACACAGTTAAAACAGTTTAAAACATCATTATAACAATTCATAAATTTCAATAAAGTGCTCGCAGTGATGGTAATCAGTTTTTAATGAACATCCTGCAATTTCTCTTTGTGACCTAGTGTGGATTCCTTTGGGCCAGCCCTCATCTCCGATGGTAGTGGAGTTGATTGATGGTATGTGGGTGGCGGCGGCTCCTAATCAAAGGCCTGGTGGAAGAGCTCCATCTTGCAGGCCCTGCAGAACTGCATAAGGTCCCACAGGGCCCTGATCTCCTCTGGGAGCTCATTCCACCAGAGTGGAGCCACCAATGAAAAGGCCCTAGCCCTAGTACCAGTGAGCCTGGCTTCCCTCAGCCCCGGGACCAAAAGTCGGTGTTGTGATCCTGAGTGAAGTGCTCTCTGGGGTAAATGCAGGGCAAGGTAATCCATCAGGTGTGTTGGACCCTGGCCATAAAGCTTTAAAGGTAAGCACTGGCACCTTGAAGCAAATTCAGTAGACTATAGGCAGCCAGTGCAGCACTGCCAGGACAGCCCGGATGTGATCCCATTTAGGGAAATTCATCAGTAGCCTGGCTGCAGCATTCTGCACCAGCTGCAGCTTCTGGATTTGTGACAAGGGCAGCCCCATGTAGAGAGCATTACAGTAGTCCAGTCTCAAGGTGACTGTTGCATGGATCACCGTGGCCAGGTCATCGTGATCGAGGAAGGGAACCAACTGCCGAGCCAGCCACAGATGGTAAAATGCTGACTTAGCAGTGGCTGCTACCTGGGCCTCCATAGTTAAGGAGGGATCCAGGAGCACTCCTAGACTCCTAAACACTGACGTGGGCACCGATGGGACCCCTTTGAAGGTCGAGAGCTGGAAAAAAACCCCCAGACCACTCCGACCCAGGCAAGGATCTCTGTCTTTGCTGGGTTCAATTTCAGTCTAAGCCAACCTGCCACGACTTGCAATGCCCGGTCTAGGTCTTCTGGGCAGGAGTCCAACCGGCCACCCAACATCAGATAGAGCTGAGTGTCATCAGCATACTGATGACATCCCAGCCCATACCTCCAGGCAATCTGGGCAAGTGGGTGCATATAGATGTTAAACAACATAGAGGAGAGCACCGCACCTTGAGTCACTCCACATTCAAGTGGGTGCCTTGTGGATTGTTGCTCCCCTAGCACAACCCTTTGTCCCCAACCTTGGGGAAAGGAAGTGAGCTATATATATATATATATATATAAATAAAATAACTGCACTTTTTGTATAGGAAGCCTCTTTAGAAGGAATTAGGGTACAATAAGAATGGGATGCTATTTAGAAGTTGCAAGGTTGCCAAGAGCGAAGTTTAATGCGAGTCACAGTCCTTATCAGCTAGCTCTCCACATGCGAGCCCAGGAAGTCACCCAGTGTTCTCTAAAGTTCCCAGTGTTCTGAAGACAAGATAAACAAATGAAATTACTGACACCACTGAGAGATGCACTGAGTCAAATTATGCTGGTATGATGTTAACTTCCTGGTACCAATTAGAGACCCTTTAATGTGTATACTATATGGGATGTCATTTGGGGTATAAGACCTCCTGCCCTTCCTGGTTATGGTAGAATACAGCTTTGGAATTGCTGGAGTGCTAAGGCGCTCATAAGCCCTGTATTCCCTGTTATGAATGCATTAAACATATATTCATCTAACTCGTTGGGCTCAGATTATGTGATTCCAGTTCGGCTAAGGGGTCACATAGGGCACAGATTTGTGCATCACAAGGGAGGGTTCTGGTCTGGAACCTTGAGCACTGGCTGGAACAAAGGGATGACCCCACAGACTCCTATAAGTGACCTCTCATGCCCCCTATCCAGACTCTGGCTTGCAGCCAATGCATGAAGAATGCAGTTACTCAGGTGTGCATAATTCTACTGCAACTGAGCATGGACTCAGATTCCACCCATCCATCAGTGTGAATTCTTCTACTTCGAAGATGAATGGTAATGCATGTGAAGCCACAGCCACCCTTCAAGTCTAAAAAGACAGGTTATGAAGGACAGGAAGACCAGGCAGAGCTTCAACAGGGGCTCCCCAAAATTACCCACGCAGCAGCTTGGCAGCCAAACACCTCAGACAGACACCATAAGGATGTAAAGCATGCTCACAACGCCCCGGCCCAGCCCCCACCCCCAGCCCAAACACAAAGATCCCCTGCTCACTGTGCTCAGATAAAGGAAATCTCTGGACAGATTTTGGCCATTAGCAGATGACATTATCCTGCAAGAGATCATCTGTTGTGACTGTGAACTGTCCGATTGCAGTGGAAAAGGGTCGTCAAGCAGGAGGTTGCTTGTACAGCAAGATGTTTGAAGAGATGGATATTTGCTGAGAAGAATGTTGTTCCATGTGGTAGGTGTTGTTTTGTGCTGTGAGGTAGGTTCAGTTCATGAGGTAGCTGTGTTGTTGTGATGAGGTAGATGTTGGTTCATGAGGTAGGTGTTTGGTTGTGAGGTAGGTGTTCTTTGGGTTGGCTGTGGGGCAAGCCCAACCCTGTTTGGCAGAATGTGAGTCCTACAGAGTCAGTCAGCAACAAGTGTCCTTAAACAGGAAAGCTTTATTGAGAGAGGTCTGCAATGGTCATCTGCACTTCTTGGGTTAGTAATGGTGGACACTAGGAGACCCAGTACAGTTATACAGAATTCAAGAGAAGTCAGGCAATGTAATGTAACCAATCAACATAGCATGAAAAAAGCACTTAAAATACTGGCTCTTTGTTCCCAAGGAAAACGCAGGAAGCCTCACAGCTAGGGAAGAGAAAAGATACATGGCCTGGTACTCACAGTCTCTCAAGGTCAAAACATTAGGGGGAGCGATAGGCATGGCTACGTTAAGTATAACATAACATTCCACAGTGCTGACGTATAAGGTCAATTCATCCCGCCTCCTGGGCAGGATATGGCAACATTAGCTGACACAGAAGCGGCCATCCTCCCACCCAAGTGCCAAGGGCACCACCTGCAGGCTGCAAGCCAGATCACCCAGAACGGGAGAGGAGGGAGGGCAAAATACAGAGGGAATCCAGGGGGAATGGGATGTGTGTGTGTGGAGCTGAGGATCTTAGCCCAATGGCAGTTTAAGAGTGGTGTGGCCCATCAGGGGGAGGTTGACCTTAAGGAAGATGGGGGCTGAGGATGTCTCCCAGGTGGGAGAACACCCACTTGCTCTGGATGCTGGAGAGAGGGCATGACAGGACGTCCATGGCCATGCTAGAGAGGTTAGACCAGATGGCAACCTTGCATGACCAGTACTCCAGTGGGTCAGAGCTGGGGGACTCAAGGGTACTACCCGACCATAACATTTACAGAATCCTCCGCCATACCACACCTGGATCCCCCCGTGCTGCTCTCGACCTCCCACTTCACCACTGACAGCCAATAGTAGGGCAGGAACTTCTCCTTTGCCTGGCTCTTAGAGTGGTGAGCACCCTCCTCCTTTTCCCCTTCCCCCTTCTCCTCCCCCCCCATCTTCCTCTGTCCACTGCTCTCTCTGGCCATGTTTGCTGCCCTGAAGCTGCCATACCTCTGCAGAGCTCATGCTTCCAGTCCATAAGTTCCGTGTTGCAGATGGGAATGCTGCCCTGGATCTGGGGGGATCACAGTCTATGCAGGACAGCTTGTACTCCTGCTCATTGCAAAGAGGATGAAGCCTGGTGGTGATGCCTGCCTGCCATCTGTCCGCCAAGGCCCTGACCCATGAGAGAACAGGTGTCCCCTCGGGACCCAGCTGCAGTGAGTAGGCCAGGATCCAGTCCAGCCCTCGAATGCGGGGGATGATTTGCACCAGGCTGGTCATATGGACATAGACCATGTCCGTGGTGTCCTGGAAGAGCTTCAGGACACACACCATTTGGGAGAGGGTAAGCTAGTCATTAGAGCTGATGCTGAGCTCCTCTTCCCTGTGCAGGATGGTCACAGAGGAGATGACATTGTGCACCACACTCTTGTGCTCCACCAAATGCACAATCATGGTGTAGGGGGAGTTCCAGCAAATAGGCATATCCTGTATGAGTCAGTGTTTGGGCTCCTCCCCCTGCTTTTCACACAGCAGATGTGCAAACTTGATGCTGTGAGAGAAGTGGGTGGCCAGGAACTGGCAGGTCTTGAGCAGTGACCTCAGCCCTAGGGTGGTAGCATCCGAGGTGGACATCACATTCTCAAGCCCCAAAGCATCCCTCACCACCAGGTGGAGCATGTGCACTAGGCAGATGATACTGTTGAGATGTGCAGCTCCCGTGGCCGCCTCCAGTTGTGTGCACAGCCTGTGGATGAGGGTGATTTGACCAGGAAGGGATGAGCCAGGTGATAGGATTTTGTATCTGGGAGGGGATCTTCTTTCCTGTGGGCCCAATAGAAAGAGAAATATCTCTTTGTTTTGGACGGGGGAAAAGTATTAGTCTGGCAGATGTCCTAAAGCCACCTCCCCAACATAGCAAGTTCAGACTTGTTCTTTGCTGCTAGGAACCATTTAGTTTGGCTCTGCTTTGTCTTGGTTTGGTGTACATTCCCTCACCGATGAGGTGAGTGACTGCTTCCTTGCCCCCCCTTTGCTTTTTTGCCTGGTGCTGTCATCACTGGAGACATGACTTCTCAGAGGGGGGCCTGCCTTGAGGTCCTAACCCATGTGCCATGACTCTGAGACTTTCTTTGTAGAGCCTCCTCCTGTTCCTCCTTGCTTCTCCCTGCTGAGAGGAAGTGGGCCTCCTCTGCCTGTCAGAATCTGACAATAGCCAGGTTGTTCTATGGTTGTGTTACTGTTACTTTCTGTTTCTTTGTGCCCTGCTATCACCCAATGTTTTATTGCTTGCCTTGAAGTAGAAATAACGGTCCTGCTTAATGTTACTTTCTTCCCGGGAGGATGGCCTGCCACATTCCTGGTCGTCACATAAACAACGAAACCTATCTCATCCTGTTCACTCCCCCTCCCATTTGAGGCTTGAAGTATGTTATCAAAGTTGTTTCAACGTTGGAGGCTATTTTATTGTCACTGACCAAATGTTTTGCCTAGAGTTCGCACATCTGGGTCACTCAGGGCAAGAAGGGAATTTTTATAACTTTCCCACCTTTGGTGGGAACAAACAGTTGCCATTTTCTTCCCGCTTTTTTGTATGTATTCTGATTGGCCGTTTATGTTCAAGCACCTATGCCTGAAGGTATATTAATCCATGTTATTTCTTTTCCTGTATCTCTAACAAACATCGAGTACCTGTTCCAGTATTAGAAATAAAGAGCTTTGCTTTAACCCAAAGGTCTGATCTATTGCTGTCAGTACAAAAGTCTCACACTGCCTCCCACTGGCCGCCCCTCCTTCCTCCATTGCCAACACACTGGGGTGCACCCTGTGGGGGTGCCTCTAGAGAACACTGGGTGACAAGTGTTGGGTGTCCCTGCCCCTCTGGACATGGGGTATGTATGTGTGAGCCCTCAGCTGAGGTCCCCACCAGCTATGACCCATTGCCCGGCATGAACAGAGAGGCTGTGGAATCAGAGCCTTGACCCAAGGACAAAAACCCAAGGACCCCAGCAGAGGGAGAGCTACAAGATCCCAAAAAGAGGGGTGGGGTGTGTATGTGTGAATCCTCAGATGAGATACCTACCATCATGCCCCACTGCCCTGCATGAGTGGGGAGGTTGTAGAATCAGAGCCCTAAAACACCCAAAGACAGGCTCCTTGTGCTAAAGTAGACAGAGGCAGCTACAGGTCAGTCACCCCATCAGCCGGGACATCCCGTACCCCTGCCCCCACCAAGTGTGCCAGTTGTGGCAACACGCATGATTGCCGGGACTGCAGGTTCTGGGACGCTTAGTGCTGGTCATGCGGGAAGAGGGGGCACATTGCTTGGGCCTGCCATTCCAGGGCACCCAAGCTGCCCACTCAGAGGACATCAACCTCTACTCCATGACTTCATCCCAGGCCCAGGTAATGCAACTGCCTCAGGGCACTCCCAATAAGATATTCGTGCCAGTCTCCATAGAGGGGTGTGAGAGTTCTGCTCAAAGTAGTCAAGGATCAGATCTTGGTTGGTTAACCACAGTTCTTTATTCCCTATTTCTACATTAGTACAGCATCTCAGATTATTGTCAGAGATGAGACAAATTATACAAGCAGGTCTATTATACCATTCCAAGGAGTTTGAATTACCCATAGATAGCCAATCCCCTTAAGGGAAAATTGGCGGGCTAAAAGGTGTCCGGACCGTTTGGTTCTCACAGGAAAAAAGTGAGGTGTTAAGCAGTAAATTTCCTCTCCCAAACCAGACCCCTCAGATGTTTCGAGTTCACATAACAATCAATGGCTCCAAGGTTCTTTGCATGTGATAAGAGATGAGAGGCATCCTCCCTTGAAGTTACTGCCGGAGCAGCTGGAATGTGGAGGCAGGGATGTGAGGCCTCCTTGTTCTCGCAAATCATTGTTGTCACCCTCCCGGCCTGGACAGGCATAATACATCATGGCTACATAGACCCCAATACATGATAGATACATAGGATAGTGAAAGACATGCATGCAAGAAGCTAAATCTAAGTCTGACTAATACATTGTCTGAATTGTCAGATTCAGACACCCTGCCCTCCTCATAATTCACTTCACCTAGCTTTATCAGGAAACATTTTATGAAACAATTTTGTCAATTTGGGAGCATGAACATGTTCTGAGCGAATCCACTCGTTGTGTTCCGGGCCGAAATCCAGCCATCTAACTAAGTAATATAATCGGCCTCTCCGCATCTTGGAATCAAGGATTTCAGTTATCTCGAAGTGAGGGGCCCCCTCCTTCATCAGTGGAGGAGGAACTGGAGGAGCTGGATGCCAAGCATTCGGCCCAGGATCTTTCTTCAGCAGGCTGAAATGAAACACAGGGTGTACAGAACTCAGTGAGTTAGGCAGTTCCAGTTCAAAAGACACATCCGATATTTTACGTAACACTTTATAGGGTCCAACATATTTCCATCCCAGTTTTCTGCTGGGCTGCAACCCATGGATATTCTTGGTGGAGAGGTAGACAGAATCCCCGGGTTGGAGATCCCAGCCTGCTGCTCGTCCTCGGTCAGCATATTTTTTATAATCCTCTTTTGCCTGGTCCAGTGCTTTGCCTATTAATGGCCAGGAGTCTTGGAGGCTAGACCACCAACTTTTAAAATCCGATGGGGAAGCATTGGGGACATTCTCAATGGTAGGCAATGGTTTCCCTTCAAACCCTCCTACCGCCATAAAGGGAGAGACTCCCGTGGAAGAGTGCAATGCGTTGTTGTAGCTATATTCTGCAAATGGCAATAACTCCACCCAATTGTCTTGGTGATAATTGGTGTAACATCTTAAAAACTGCTCCAATATTTGATTAGTTCGTTCGGATTGGCCATCGGTTTCTGGGTGGTAACCCGAACTCAGGGCTGGTTCTATGTCCATCATTTTCAGGAGCTCCCGCCAGAAGCTGGCAATGAACTGGCTGCCCCTGTCGGATACCACTCTCTTCGGAAAAGCGTGTAATTTTATCACGTGATTAAAGAAAGCTTTGGCCATCCCTTTAGCGGTGGGCAATTGCTTGAAGGGGGTGAAATGCGCTTGCTTTGAAAATGTGTCTACCACCACCCAAATAACCGTTTTTCCCTTGGAGGGGGGTAAATTGGTGATAAAGTCCATGGCTATAGCCTCCCAGGGCCGAGAGGGGGTGGGTAGTGGGTGCAACAGTCCAGGAACTTTCCCCCCCCGCTTTTTGCACATTAAACAAGTCTGGCAAGCCGAGACGAAGTCGGAGACGTCTCGGCGCATGCGCGGCCACCAGAATTGACGCTGGATTAAATTAAGCGTTTTTAGGAAGCCAAAGTGCCCTGCTAGTTTAGACGAGTGGCAGGTTAACAATATCTCCTTACGTTTGACCCTTGGCACCACTAGTTTGTCTCCATGAAGCCAACACTGATCTTCTCTCTTGGAGCATTCCTCCAAAGCCTCTAATTCTTCCACCTCTTCAGGAGCATAATCCTTCCCCCAATCACATTTCCCAACGTCCAATTGCGCCTTCTTAGCTTGGCTCCGAGTGACTACTGCCCCCCCTAATTGCTGGTGGGAGAACATGGAATCAAACACCTCCTCCTTAACACTCTCATGTTGGGGCAACCTGGACAGTGCGTCTGCCAAGGAGTTAGCCTTCCCAGGAAAATGCTTAAGCACAAAGTTAAACTTGGAGAAAAAATCAGCCCATCGCAGTTGTTTGGCGTTGAGGGATCTCTGAGTGCGCAGCGCCTCCAGATTTTTATGATCAGTCCATATTTCGAACGGAGTTTGCGCGCCCTCCAACCAATGCCGCCACGTAGTGAGCGCCAACCTAATGGCCGCGGCCTCTTTGTCCCAAACCGACCAATTCCTCTCCGTGTCGTTAAATTTTTTCGAAATGTAAGCCAGCGGGTGTAATTTCCCTTCCGGCCCACTTTGCAGTATAGCCCCCCCCATGGCTACATCAGACGCGTCTACATGGATTATGAATTCTTTGGTTTCATCAGGGTGTGCTAGGATGGGCTCAGAAGTGAAAAGAGTCTTTAAGGTCTCAAACGCCCTCTGACACTCCCCGTTCCAAGCAATCTTTTCTCCTGGCTTCCCTGCCTCGGGCCCCCTCCCCTTAGTTTTTAGTAAGTCCGTTAAGGGGAGAGTAACCCTAGCAAAGTCTTTTATGAAGGTTCGGTAGAAGTTGCAAAATCCTAATAGGCTCTGCAATTGTTTTCTCGTTCGCGGAGCCTCCCATTGCACCACCGCCTCCACCTTAGCTGGGTCCATCTCCAGCCCCTTCTGAGAAATGCGATAGCCCAGGAAGTCCACTGACTCACGGTGGAATTCACACTTGGATAACTTAACATAGAGCTGGTTTCGCAGCAAGGTGGCGAGGACTTCCCTGACTAATTTCACATGCTCTTTCTTATCAGTAGAATAGATCAAGATATCATCTATGTAACATAACACGCCCTTAAATAGGTGCTTGTGCAACACTTCGTTGATCAAACTCATAAAGACCCCGGGCGCGCCACTTAAGCCGAACGGCATCACTAAGTATTCGAATTGTCCCAGGGGGGTATTAAAGGCAGTCTTGGGTTCATCCCCCTCCCGGATGCGCACCCTGAAATAGGCATCTCGTAAATCCAGCTTGGTAAAAACCTTCCCCTTAGCGGCTTCCGCCAGCAGGTCCTTTATTAAAGGGAGGGGGTAAGCGTTGGTAGTGGAGACCGCATTCAGCCCCCTATAGTCGGTGCATAATCGCAAACCCCCGTCCTTTTTCTTCCTGAACAGCACCGGCGCGGCAAAGGGGGACTTGGCTGGGCGAATGAAACCGCGCGCTAGATTTTTGTCCAGGAACTTTCGCAGCTCTTCCCGCTCTAAAGGGCTCATGGAGTACAGTTTCCCCTTCGGGAGTTTCTCTCCTGGGAGTAGCTCGATAGCACAGTCCGACAGTCGGTGGGGGGGCAGCTCATCCGCCTCGGTCTCACTGAATACTTCCAACAAGTCTCTATACTCTTTGGGCACCATGGTGGGGGTGAGGGCGAGCGCGGGGGCCGGGGGAGGGGTGATCGGCGGTCCGGGTCCCCACTCCAGGTCCCATCTATGCGTGAGGCAGCGTTCGTCTACCCAAGAGATCTTCCCTTCGCTCCATTTAATATAGAGGTCGTGCGCACTGAGCCAGGGACTTCCCAACACCATAGGGAACTGGGCATTTGGGGTGATGACAAAAGCCCGCTTCTCCCAATGTTCCCCCGTCCCCAAAATCAGGCTCTCAGTCTCTGCTATGCACTCCTCCTTCATCTCGGACCCATCCATTTGAGTGAACTTTAGAGGTTCCACCAGTGGGGTTCGACCAGCTGGATCTTGAGGAAGTTGACAGACTGCTCTTGACTGTTCGCCCAACCACATGCAGCCTTGATCCGTGCCCGTCCTGGCTTATAAGATCTGGCCATGAGGGGTTGCGAGGTACCGCCCGGGAAATAATTAACACCTCCCTTGTTGAAGGGAAATTCCCGGGGGCTCTCAAGGAAGCGATGGTCCGCCCACTCCTAAAAAAGTCACATCTGGACCCGGCAGAATTGGCTAATTATAGGCCGGTGTCCAATTTGCCCTATTTGGGCAAATTAATAGAGAGGGCGGTGGCGTTACAGTTACAGAGGTATCTGGATGACGCTTCGGTTCTTGACCCCTTTCAGTCCGGCTTTCGCCCAGGTTATGGGACGGAGACTGCTCTGGTCGCTCTAACGGACGACCTCCGACGACATCTGGATCAGGGCGGTGGGGCGGTACTGCTGTTGCTCGACTTGTCGGCAGCGTTCGACACAGTCGATCATCGGCTGCTGTCCCGTCGCCTTGCCGACGTGGGAATCGGGGGGCGGGCCTTACAATGGCTCGTCTCATTTCTCCAGGGTCGGGGACAAAGGGTGGTGCTAGGGGAGCAGCAGTCCTCGAGGCACCCGCTTGAATGCGGTGTGCCGCAAGGGGCAGTGCTCTCCCCAATGCTCTTTAATATCTATATGCGCCCCCTTGCCCAGATTGTCAGGAGGTTTGGGCTGGGATGTCATCAGTATGCGGATGACACCCAGCTCTATCTGATGTTGGGCGGCCGGTCAGACTCCGGCCCGGACGATCTTGACCGGGCATTGCACGCCGTGGCTGACTGGCTCAGATCTAGCAGGTTGAAATTGAACCCGGCGAAGACAGAGGTCCTGTGCCTGGGTCGCTGCGGTCCGGAGTGGGGGGTCCCACTCCCGATCTTCGACGGGGCGCCGTTGGTGCCAGCGCCGAGGGCGAGGAGTTTGGGAGTGCTCCTGGAGCCTTCCTTGTCAATGGAGGCCCAGGTAGCAGCCACTGCCAAGTCAGCCTTTTATCATCTACGGCTGGCGAGGCAGTTGGTTCCCTACCTGGACCGCGATGGCCTTGCCACAGTGATCCATGCAACGGTCACCTCGAGGTTAGACTACTGTAACGCTCTCTACATGGGGCTGCCTCTGGTGCAAACCCGGAAGCTGCAGCTGGTGCAGAATGCCGCGGCCAGGCTGCTGATGGGTCTCGCAAGGCGGGACCACATCGGGCCTGTGCTGGCGGCGCTGCACTGGCTGCCTATAGCATACCGAGTTCGCTTCAAAGTGCTGGTTCTTACCTATAAAGCCCTATATGGCCAGGGTCCAACATACCTTAGGGACCGCCTTTCTCCATATCAACCCCAAAGAGCACTACGGTCGGGGTCTGAGCACAGGCTACGTGTTCCTGGCCCCAGAGACGCCAGGCTGGCCAGAACGAGGACCAGGGCTTTCTCGGTGGCGGCTCCTATCTGGTGGAACGAGCTCCCGGAGGGGATCAGGGCCCTGCGGGACTTGATGCAGTTCCGCAGGGCCTGCAAGACGGAGCTCTTCCGCCAGGCTTTTGAATAGGAGCCGCCACCGATGACACTAGGTAACCATCTCGATGTGCCCTGGTCTAATACGGGCCAATATGGTCTCAGCGGTGGCCGAGGGGGGGAGGTAGATCTGCCACTTGGTCGCCATCGAACGTTGTTTTGAGGAAGCTTTTAAGAGTATTTATTGCTGTATGTTATTTATTGTTTTATTGTAATGTTTTAATCAATTTTATAGGTCAATGTACCAAATAGGCCTTCGGCCCATGTAAGCCGCCCTGAGCCCGCACGCGGGGAGGGCGGGATATAAATACGAAATAATAAATAAATAAATAAATAAATAACCTTTGGTCCTAACCCCTCCACTACCAATGGGCTAATCAAGTCCCGCGCACACCCAGAGTCAATTAATGCGCGGACCCTCATGTGGGTACCTGATCCAGGGGTCACCACAGTCACTACCATATATAATAGGGGGCCAGGGATGCTCACCAGAGATGGCGCTTCTTGGCGGGGGACCTGCAGTTCTGCGCCGCTCACTGCAGGTCGTTGGAGTTTCCCGACATCTGCGTCTCCATCAGCTCCAGCTCCCCCTGATCACTAGTAGCTCCCTCCAGCTGCAACGCCCGGGGTTTTATCGGTGTTTTCCCCCGGCTAGGGGTGCTCCCCGCCACCGGCGTCGAGGTCTTCGGGCCTCTCCCTCCCCCTCTCGGGCAGGCTGAGGCGAAGTGGCCACTTTCCCCACATTTCATGCACAGCCCTTGCCGGAACCGGGCATCTCGGACGTCTTGCACACTGGGCCGGGTCTTCGCTCTGGGGGCTGCTTTGCTGGCCGCCGTAGCCGAGGCTCCCATTTTGATCAAGGCGAACCTTTCTTCCATGTCGGTAGCGGCTCTCATCCAGGTGGCCAACGTGCCTGGGCGGCCCCCCAGCAGCACGGTCTCGTAGATCTCCGGGTTAAGGCCCTCCCAGTACTTCTCCATGAATAGCTCCTCCGGCCAGCCGTGGATCTTGGCCGCGATGTGCCTGAACTTATCGGTGTAATCCCTCACCGTCGATCTCCCCTGGAACAGCTTCCTCAGTTGATTACGGGCCTTTTCCTCGCCCAGGGGGTCTTCGAACTGATGATGGAGGGCCCACATAAAGTTGTTCAATGAACGCAATTCAGGTCCTGGGGAGTCGTGCAGGCTCACGTACCAATCGCTGGCGGTGTCTTTCAGCTTGGAACCGATGTAACCAATCCGTTCTCTCTCGGTGGGATAGAGGTGGCCCCAGCTGTCCAGGAACCTCTCTATCTCCAGCATGAAAAAACGTAGCTTCTCCGGGTCCCCATCGAAAGTAGTCGTCAGAGGGTCGGAGGGGGCTGGGCGGACGGCTGGCGCGACCGGGACCGGGGCGGGTGCTGGGACGGGCCCCGGCACCGGGGCCGGGACGACCGGCTGGACTGGCTGTGCCGGCAGAGCGGGCACCTGAGGCTGAATCGGGACCCCTCCGGGCGCCGCTGGCTGTTGCTGGACTCCTATCCCCTGACCGGGGAGAGCTCCTTGCACTGCCCTCATAGCGTCTCGAAACTGGTGCTGGAGATCGAGGGCCAATTCGCGTAGTTCTGCGGTGAGTTGGAGTCGCAACTCTCCCATCATCTGATCCAAGTGGGGCATCTGCTCCTCTCGGTACGGATCGGGCCCATACGGACCCGTCCCCTCTCCTTCGAACGGCGGGTGACGCGGCTCTCCACGGTAGATCGGCTCGCAGTCGTCTCCGAGGTAGCTCGGTCTCCCTCGATCGAGCTGGTCTCCAGCGAACGAAACCCGTGCCCCTTTCCGATCGTGTACCCACGAATCCACGGTCCGACGACCGAAATGGCTCCAGGCGTACTTGGGGGTCACGCTCTGATGAGGAGGTAGGCGCGGGATGTAGTGAGCCCCCTGGCTCGTAGTCACCGGCACTTCGGTGCCTCCTCCGCCGCCACCACCACCGTTCCCCGGGTCCTTCGGGGTAACGGGAGCATCTTCGGGGGTAGGGTTGAGGGGGACCGTGTCGTCGTCTGACATGGTCAGGAACGGCTGAGTCCCAGTCAGAGATCTCTGACAATCTGTGAGAGTTCTGCTCAAAGTAGTCAAGGATCAGATCTTGGTTGGTTAACCACAGTTCTTTATTCCCTATTTCTACATTAGTACAGCATCTCGGATTATTGTCAGAGATGAGACAAATTATACAAGCAGGTCTATTATACCATTCCAAGGAGTTTGAATTACCCATAGATAGCCAATCCCCTTAAGGGAAAATTGGCGGGCTAAAAGGTGTCCGGACCGTTTGGTTCTCACAGGAAAAAAGTGAGGTGTTAAGTAGTAAATTTCCTCTCCCAAACCAGACCCCTCAGATGTTTCGAGTTCACATAACAATCAATGGCTCCAAGGTTCTTTGCATGTGATAAGAGATGAGAGGCATCCTCCCTTGAAGTTACTGCCGGAGCAGCTGGAATGTGGAGGCAGGGATGTGAGGCCTCCTTGTTCTCGCAAATCATTGTTGTCACCCTCCCGGCCTGGACAGGCATAATATATCATGGCTACATAGACCCCAATACATGATAGATACATAGGATAGTGAAAGACATGCATGCAAGAAGCTAAATCTAAGTCTGACTAATACATTGTCTGAATTGTCAGATTCTGACAAGGGGTCCCCCTGCTCTATGGAGCTCGATACAGGGTCCGTCTACTCCATAATCTTGGTGGACACCCTATGTAAACTATGCCCCAAGGGTGGACCCCAGCTGTGAAAGCCAACCAGGCTACAGCTAAGGGACTTTCAAAAAAATCCTATAGCCATTAAGGGACTGGGCAAATTCAGAGTCCAGTTTAAGGATTTCAATGGGAAACTGGACCTCCTGGTAATAGAGGGTAAACTAGCCAGCCTACTGAGATTGGCCTGGTTCGCACCCTTGGGGCTAGGAGTAACTGGGGTAAATCAGATTCAGCGTCCAGACTTTCAGAAGGTCTGTGAAGAATTCCCCTCTGTATTTGATGGTACACTAGGTACCTACAAGGGACCACCTATGTCTTTGGACCTCGATCTGGCCGGCTGCCCAATCTGCATCCCAGCCAGGCAGCACCCCCGGCTGTCTGTTCCAAAACTGAACAAGAATTAGACTGGCTAGTAGCCCAGGGCATTCTGGAACCCATTTCTCATGCACGCTGGGAAACCCCGATAGTGACCCCCATGAAACCCAACGGGGATATATGTATTTGCACCAACTATAAGTGCACATTGAACAAGGCGCTTCAGGACCATTCCTACCCGGTGCTGGCAGTGAGTCACATCCTGGCCAGACTAGCCGGCACAACAATATTTGGAAAGTTGGACCTGGCTCAAGCCTACCAACAATTCCCCGTGGACGAAGCCACAGCAGAGCCACAAACTATCTCTACGCATAGAGGGGCATTCAAGGTATGCCACCTTCAGTTTGGGGTCAGTGTAGTGCCAGGTCTCTTTCAGCAGTTAATGGATCATCTCCTGAAAGGTCTTCCAGGTGTGTTCCCGTTCTTCAATGACATAATGATTGCTGCCCCAGATGTCTCGTCCTTCACATGCCAGCTCCGCTCCATTTTGCAATGCTTCCAAGATGCTGGCCTGAAGGTGAAATGGGAAAAATGCTCCTTAGGACTGCCATTGGTTGAATTCCTGGGGTTCACCATGGATGTACAGGGCATCCACCCCACCCCCGACAAAGTCCGCACCATCACCAACACACCAATACCCACATGTAAGGCGGAGCGCTAATCCTTATCATGCTTTCCTTCCTTACAAAGCAGCCGTCGCAGAGCCTCTTCACCGGCTCCTCAACAAAAACACCAAGTGAGTTTGGGGCCCCACCACACCGCAGCGTTCCAGGCCATGAAGGACCTTCTAGTGTCAAATGCTGTCTTAGCACACTTTGATGAGGCTCTGCCTGTGGTTCTGGCCTGTGATGCCTCCCCCTATGGCATTGGGGCTGTCCTGGCACACCGCCTTCCCGATGGCTGGGAGGTTCCGGTCACCTGCTACTCTCGGACTTTATCCACAGCTGAGCGCAACTATGCGCAAATTGATAAGGAAGCCTTGGCAATAGTTGCTGGGGTTTGGAAGTTCCATGACTTTCTATATGGATGTCCTTTCATGGTCACCACCAACCACAAGCCCCTCCTGGGCCTCCTGGCTCAGGACCGCCAAACACTGCAGATGCTATCACCGTGGGTCCTGAGGTGGTCTATCTTCTTGTCTGGTTATGACTATTCACTAGTCCACTGCCCAGGGAAAGCCATGGGGCATGCTGATGCCCTCAGCCGCCTGCCACTGCCATCCTGCAACCCTGATCCAGCACCTGCTCACCACATTGTGTTACTGGAAGACTTGCCCTACCATCTGGTCCAAGTAAAAGATGTCACCCAGCTCATGACCTGGGACCACATCCTCTCCCGGGTCCTTAACTGGGTGGGTAGGGGGTGGCCTAACAGTCCCAGCCCCGATTTCATGGCTTACATATGCCAGCAGATGGAGCTGTCCACCCACAAGGGGTGTCTGCTGTGGGGCACCAGGGTGGTCATCCCCGCTCCACTCCGGGAAAGGGTCCTGACAGCACTACACGAGATCCATCCAGGCATTGTGTGCATGAAGGCCCTGGCCTGCAGCTATGTATGGTGGCCAGGGCTCAATGCTGCCATCGAGGAAAAAGTGAACCTCTGCAGGACATGCCAAGAGTTCTGCTCTGAGCCCCCAGGAGCGCCCGTCCAGCCCTGGGAGTCCACACACAAGCCATGGGCCAGGCTCCACCTGGATTTCACGGGTCCCTTCCAAGGTCAGCTCTTCTTTATACTGGTTGACAGCTACACTAAGTGGCTGGAGATAGCCCCCAGGATTGGCCACATCATCACAAGTGGCTATCCGATGCATGTGGCACATTTTCAGTACCCATGGCATTCCAGACACTTTAGTGACTGACAATGGGACAGCTTTTACTTTGCAGGAGTTCCAGAACTTCGTGGAGTACTATGACATTCACCATGTGAAGTCCACTTTTTTTCATGCTACCAAAAACGGCCAAGTGGAGCGTATGGTCAGGACAACCAAAGAGGCCCTGCGGAGAATGGACCGAGGTGACTGGCACCACAAGCTGGCCATGTTCCTTTTTGGCCAGTGGACGATTCTGCATATGGCAACAGGACGCAGCCCCATGGAGCTCCTTATGGGAAGAAGGCTTGCAACATGGCTGGACCGTCTACATCCAGACCAGGCCCCAGAACACAGCAGCGAGGTAGAGCAGCACAAGGTGCTGTGAGGGTTCTTCCCAGAAGACACGGTTTACATCCGGAACTACAGAGCTGGACCGATGTGGTTGCCCAGGTGCATCATCCATGCAATGGGTCCTCTCTCCTACGAGGTGTCGGGGGAAGAGGGATAGATATGGAAGCAACATATCGACCAGCTGCGCCATCACTTCCTGTCACTAGACATCGAGACTCCCAAAGTCCTGGACAAGGAACCACAGACACACACACCCGAGGTGAGAGAACAGTTGGAGCAACCGCCAGAGACAACAGAGCACCCTGTCATCTGTGAGCCACCACCAGACCGAACCTGAAATTCCTCCAGCCGAACCTGAAATTCCTCCAGCACCCATCACGCCAGAGGCCACCCCCTCACTGGCAGCCCCACGGTGCTCGGGTTGAGAGCGCAAGTCACCATCCTACATAAAAGACTATGTGTGCAACTAGGGCAGTGTCTGAACTATGGGGGAAGGGGTGTAATGTATGTAATGGCAGCAGTCATATGGCCCCACAGAGCACATGGCCTGGTTAAGCCCTGAGTTTGGGGCCAGAGAACAATAGTACACTAGGATCCTAAATGTCCCCCTATCAGAGGCTTAGGATATTCAAATAGTCCTATGATAGCCTCTGGCGGGAAACTTATCCAATTACTTTCTTTGGGCAAGGTCAGGGGTGCGGTTTACCTGTGCACATAAGCAGGCCCCCTGACCTCCGTCCTGCATGCCTCATCTGATGCTGCTCAATAAAATGTATGCTGATTTCACTGCAACCGGACTCCACTTCCAGTACTTTTCACCAGCAAAGAGAGAGCCAGAAGTAACAGAAACCAGCCACAGCAGAAGCAAAACAAAGCAAATCCCTGGCTAGGTGTAGCACAAGGAACCCCCCCCCCCCCCCGGCCCAGCAAACATACACACACAGTCCAGAAATTTGATTGACAAAAGGAGGGGGGTGTAGAAATCTGAAGAGGACCCCACAACTAGTGAAGCCCCACTGCTCGGTAAAGCTGATCAACTTCCTTTTATCTCTCTGTAAATAATATTTCTGATCATCTCCAGCTTGCTGCAAAACCCAGCAAAGGAGGACTGGACTTCAGCTTGAGATTTATATAGCTTTCAGATCCCATAGAGATGAATAAAAGCTCTGTAATTTACAACCAGTAGTGCCAGTCAAGCTTTGGAGGTCCCTGTTGGTGTTCCTAGGGCTGGAGATAATTCCACCCCATTGTTGCCTGGGAGTTTGCTCCATTGACACCAGGTTTTCCAGGAGACATTGCCATTTCCTGGATACCTGGACCTTCCCCAGAGGTTGGGGAATGTTCATGAAACATGTGCTTGAACAAACATTGCTTTTCGGACCCCAGGCACACCAAAATTCAGCACAGATTTTGCTTCATGCACTGGTCCATGCCTATCCCTAAGCTTGAACTCATCAGATGTTAGAAGCTGGCAGGGTTGGCCCTGGTCAGTATTTGGATGGGAGGCCACCAAGGAATACCAGGATTGCTACACAGAGGCAGCCAATGGCAAACCACCTCTGAATGTCCCTGGCCTTGAAAACCCTACAGGGCTCACCATAAAGTCACCTGGGACTTAATGGCAGTTTCCACCATCACCAAGTGGCCCTGCATGGGACATTTACCTTCTGTTTCACTGAGACCATGATAGCATCAATTTTCTGTAGACAAAGTAAATAAATAGCAAAATAAATAAAAAGACCATAATCTGGCCCTTCTAATGCTATTTATAACAGAAACTCCCAGAAGAACTAGGATCCAGCTCCCAGAAGGAGATATGAAATGTTCACTTAAATGGTATGTTTCATAAACTTTTTCTTGGAAACTGACAGGATGCTGAATGCCCTAGCCTTAGTAATGTGCTTACAGCCATATTTACTTTTGGCTCTTACAAATCCTACTATGTAAAAGGACTGAATAATTTTGAAAGTGTTTCCAAAATGCAAAGGTCCATGATCAGACTTTATAGGTCTCCCACAGTGTCAAGAGCTTCTGAAGCTATTTCACTGGGTTTCCTTTGTATAATTCACAAAAGGCTCAGTGATTTGCTTTCATAAGAATAACTGACAGACTTCAGCTGTATTTTACCATTAAAAAAGCAGGGATATTGTGATTAGAAACCTTTACAAGGAGGGACCTGTGATACTCGCAGGGGGGGGGGAGCTCCACACAGAGAAGGAAGCCGCCGCAGATGAGCCTTCTCCCCTGCCCAGCTCTTCCTGCAAACCCCTACCCCCGCCAGCAACAGTGAGGCCCATGTGGCTCCCAGCCACCAGGCCCGCCAAGCTCTTCCCCCCACTCTGTGACAGTGAGGCCCACGCAGCTCCAACCACTGGGCCCGCCAAGCCCTCTCCCTCTCCCTGCAGCGGAGGTGAGGTATGCGCAGGGAACGCTCTTTTCGTTTTGGGGGGATTTAAATATCCCCCAAATATTTTTTTTTAACTTTTAGGATTTTTCTGCACACCTGGAGAGTCCCCCAAGTGTGCAGGAAAATCTCTCTGCCCCCCCAAGTGCCCCCGATGTGTGGATTTAGATATCCGCACACATGGGGGCACTTGGCTATTAGATATACAGATAGTGGAAGTAGAATGTATACTGGCTGGGAAATGTGAGTATTTTGAGTAAGTACATTGAAATGACCCTTTTAAATGACTTGAAAAAGGTAGCTGAGATCCATTAGAGTGTTTCCATGGAAGGATTTCCACCTATGGAGCATGTCTTTCGATTAGGAACTTTTGATTAGGAGCTGCCACCAACGAATGAGTCATCTGAACATCTATGGCCCTGGATATGCCGCTGGATATATCAGCATCGGACTTTCTACTGAATGCCACCATCACCTGTATCTGAAATGTTATTTTAGTATTGTATGTGTTTTAATGTAACTTACTGTAGCTATCATTTTATCATTTCATCATGTGTACGCCGCCTTGAGCCAGCCCAGCCGGCAAGGCGGGATAGAAATCAAATAAATAAATAAATATAAAATAAATTTCTCACTTCACCCTTCTGTTTGCAGCCCATTTTCTGCAATACTGCTCCTTGGAGACAGGGTACCCTCCAGAACAGCATTTGGGGGGCATTTTGAACTGTAGAGGAAAGATAAAGTCCAAAGTTGCACTCCATGGGTGGAAATCCATCTGTCCATGGAAATGCTCCAGTGGATCCAACCCAATTACTTTTTAATATGTCTTTTTGTGTCTGCAACTACATAGGCACAAGAAAAAGCCTTGATTTTAAATGCACCACAGCTTTCAGAGTAGGAAACACTTGCCTCTTCTGTGTGCCACTATCCAAGCAGCACATCAAATCTTGTGCTTGCTAAATGGACTAATTAAAGGGTCAGGCCTAAAATCTGACTGCATTTTCACAGGACTTCAGGAGCCTGGAGTTATATAATCTATTAATCTGTTGTTTAGAGTGGACATTTACAGTCAGCATACTAGGCTCTTTTCACAGCCCGTAGTAGTTCACCTCTGTTATGACTAGATCCAGGCTGGCTTTCTGGTGTGAGGTTGGGTTGGCATTACTGTACCCAGAAGAATCACAATAAATGCAGCAAAGACTGAAAAGTTTGCTGGGTGTCAACTCTCTATCTGCTAACCTACGAACAAGAATGACTCAGATGCAGTATTACCAATACCACCGGCAACAAGACATGCATTCAATCCTTTTCTATCAGCAGGCGAACTAACACAAAAATACATTGTAGATGCCTATGTCAAGGTTGAATCAAACAGATTAAACTACATACAACAAAACCAAACTCAACTTCGTGTGGAGAGATACAAAGGCCTCATGGATCATCTGCAGAATACTGAAGATGGTTTTGAAACACTGCCAGGCAAAGCACTCATCTTGCCATCTTCATTTCCAGGCAGTCCACAGAATATGATGCAGAACTACCAGGATGCAATGGCTATTGTTCGAGAATATGGCAAGCCAGATCTTTTCGTCACCATGTGTGAGACTTCTGAATCGAATCAATAAGCCAGACCTTTGATGAAGCAAAGAGTTCTTTTATTCGTAATGATGGTTCAGGTACTTCATGTTTGTTAGAGATACTTGGTTACAGGCAACAGGGCTTAATATACCCCACACAGTCAGATAAGAGCAGGCACAGGGCCAATCAGAATGAATATGAAAAAAGCGCAAAACCCCCTAACCGTTGGTTCTCACAGAAAAGGCACAAAAGCACTAAAAATTCTCCCCATGCCCCGTAGTGACCTCTACTTGCAATTCGCAGGCCAGGCACCTGACTTAGAAAATAGTTCAACAGTTCTCCAAGGTTACAACAACAGATAAAACACTTGAGTCTCCGGCTAGAGAAAAGGGAGGTGATGAGGCGAGATAGCCAGACTGTTTATGTGACGCGATGGAATGCAGCAAGCCACCCTCCCGGGGAAAGGAAAGATACATTAAGCAGGACATGCAATAAACCCCAAGGCTAGTGGTAAATTACAGATAGACACATCAGATACAAACAATTAATGGCAGAGACACGGACAGGTTCTGACACCATGACTTGCAATCCAAAATGGCCAGAGATCACAGAAAACTTACAGGGCCAACCACCCCAACACCGACCAGATTTGGTAGCTCACATTTTCCACCTAAAACTCAGAGCCATGATGGAAGATATTACCAGAAAACATATTTTTGGAGTCACAGTTGCACATGTTCATGTAATTGAATTCCAAAAAAGGGGCCTTCCTCATGCTCACATATTACTCATACTGGAAAAGGAAGACAAACCAGAGACAGCGGAGCACATGGACAAGATAGTTTGTGCAGAGCTTCCACATTGGGAATTACATCCAATTCTGCATACAGCCGTCCTTAAGCACACAGTTCATGGGCCATGTGGGAAAACACATCCCAACTCACCATGTATGAAAGATGAGAAATGCACGAAAGACTATCCAAAAAGTTACCAAATGTCAACTATAGCCAAAAAAGGGGTTACCCCATCTACCACCGTCAGACAATTGGAACTACTGCAACCTCAACAGGACACTCCATTGACAACAGATAGATTGTGCCATACAACCCATACTTGCTTTTAAAATACAGCTGCCATATAAATGTGGAGATTTATGCTTCTCTGCAGAGTGTCAAATACCTCTTTAAGTACATATACAAAGGACCTGACTGTGCTAATGTCAACCTAACAGAGCAGAATAGAAACTATGATGAGATTCAACAGCATGTGGATTCAAGGTATGTTAGTGCTCCAGAGGCTATGTGGCGCATCCTTGGATATGACATGCATTGCCACTCCCACTGCATTATTCGACTACCAGTTCACCTACCAGATGAGCACACTGTAGTGTTCAACAGTTCAGACTTGGAGCACCGTTCTGAAACCATTGTGGAGACGGCTCAGAGAGATACAATGCTCACAGCTTGGTTCAAGCTAAACCAAAACACTGAGTCATCTCAAATCATTCTGTACCCAGACATCCCAAAAGAGTACATATTCCACAAACTTACCAGACAATGGCTGCCCCGAAAACAGCACAGACAGACTGTAATTGGGAGGATGTATTCTGGTCAACCTAGCCTCTGATCCTGAGTGATACTGCTTGCGACTCCTCCTTGGACACATCCCTGGAGCTACCAGTTTTGAGGACCTATGCACTGTAGATGGCATACACTTTCACACCTTCCATGATGCTGCCCTGCATAAGGGCTTAATCAGTAATGATGACATATGGCTCAGAACATTGGAGGAGGCAGTGGTTTGCAGCATGCCTAGGCAGCTCAGAGACCTCTTTGCCTACATTCTCATCTTTGCTTCACCATCAAATGCTGCTGATCTATTCAATACATTTAAGATTCATCTGTGGGAAGACTTTGCACAGCACCATAAGCATGACCACTCTGATGATTGTCAGCAATGCTTGGACTGGACCCTTCGGGCCATTGAGAACACTTTGCGAGTCCACAACATGTCCTGTGAAACATATGGACTTCCTAAAGCGATTGTCTTGGGACCATGCTATCCATTTACTAACTATCCAGTGACAGCATATCCTGACAGTACAGAATACTTGCCAGAGTCTTTGACTGAACAGCAGAGATTGGCCTATGATATTCTTCTTGCTGCAGCAGAGAACAGTACCCTTTCCAGCAGATGCTTCTTCCTTGATGGACCTGGGGGGAGCTGGCAAAACTTATCTTTACAAGAGCATCATGACAACGATCTCATGACAGAAAGGTACTGTTTTGCCTATAGCATCTACTGGTATTGCTGCTAACCTTTTTTGTGGAGGAAAGACATATTATAATCTATTCAAAATAACTCCACCTCCAACTGAAACTACAACTTCCAATCTAAAGCTGCACTCTCCCGAAGCTGCAATCATCTGCACAGCAAAAGCCATTATTTGGGATGAGGCCGCAATGGCACCTGCTGTGGCTTTAACAGCTGTTGATCGCATTCTCCAAGACATCATGAACAATCAGCGGCCTTTTGGAGGAAAACTAATAATACTTGGAGGAGATTTCCAACAAACACTACCAGTAGTCAGGCATGGGGATAGAGTGCAGACCGTAGAGGCTAGCATTAAAAACCACCCTCTGTGGGATGTCTTTCAAGTCCTAACACTAACCAATAATGTCCGATCAACGGATCCATCTTTCAGTGAGTGGCTTCTGCATCTTGGAAATGGGGACCATGACACAACTCATGGCCTGGGAACTGGCTTCATTGACATTCCAAAACATATCATGCATCATGGAAACATAGCAACAGAAATCTTTGGAGATACCTTAGAAGCCTCAGAATCCCCATACTTTGCCAAAAGGGCTATTCTCTGCCCAACCAACTCCAATGTTGAACTACTCAATGGCAGTGTTCATAGCCTACTACAGGGTATCGCAACAACTTACTTAAGTTCAGATTCCATAGCTCCCGATAGTGCTGCTGTTGATGACCAGTACTACCCAATCGAGTTTCTACATTCACTCACTCCATCAGGAATGCCTCTCCATATTTTGTCTTTGAAGGCTGGAGCAATAATAATGCTTCTAAGAAACATCAATACACAATAAGGCCTATGCAATGGGACAAGATTGATTGTCACTGACCTCAAACCCAATTTGATCATCGCAAGAGTGCTTACTGGCTCTGCAACTGGTGAGATACTGTTCATCCCACGTATAGATCTTGCCCCCACAGACATTGAACTTCCGTTTACATTATGAAGATGGTAGTTCCCTGTTAAGCTCGCCTTTGCCATGACCATTAACAAATCACAAGGCCAAACTCTGGAAAAGGTGGGTGTTTACTTGCAAAACCCCGTTTTTGCACACGGCCAATTATACGTTGCTTTCTCAAGGGTACGTCGCTTCGAAGACCTCAGAGTGTGTATCATTGATGGACCCCAACAGGGAAAACTCCTACCAGACTGTGACAGAGTGTTTACCAAAAACGTGGTCTACAAGGAGATTCTGCAGTCATCATAATCATTATTCCACATACCTCTTAAAAATATGCAAGATACATATAAGCTTCACATTGCACACAGACTGCCGAAGACAACCTGCACACAGTCTGACCTCCAGTCATCTGATGCCAGCCATCTGCTCTTCCTCATTGAGCCCGTTCTTGCACCCCACTGAAGTCAGTGCCACACCCAGTATAACTGTATCACCAAGCTCCTTGACAAGTAAAAAACACATATCAGAATGCCACAGACAAAGATCAAAGCTCTGTGAAATATCTGCCTCTCCACACTCATCACGACAATCTCCAGCATTGCATTCTGCCTTAGGTGACATTACTGATGACCATTCACTCCCAGCACACAGACGCCAAACACTGGAGTATGCTTGCAAACTCTGTTCAGGCAACTCCTGAGCTGGAAACTTCTCTGCCTGCTTTCCTGAAACCAGTATGACTATAGAAGACATTTACCTGCTGTCAACAGCACCTCTCAATCACTCTTATTACATCTGGCTCTGTCAACCACTGATATTCAGTTTAAAAAATGTTCCTTCAGTTCCAAAACTGACACCTCTTTTATACAATACAGCTTTACTCAAAACAGCATGACTCTTTTCAATGGCTTTCAGCAAACCACAAACTACTCACAGTTTATGTGTCTACCCATGCATTTCGATGCTCTACTACAATGCACACCTTTGTTTACAACATACCCACACAACACATGCCTTTTCACAATGAAAACTATGAAAGTTTCACATCACTCATGTGCACATACTCCTCTTCATCATTCCAACATAACCTTCTGAGACTTTCCTCACAACCACTCTTTCCACCCAACTTTTCCTTCAATCCTCTTCTATAACAGGATTGACGCTGTGACCATGACCACGTTGAATGACAGTGACATCCATCCTAAACTGACTTTGCAGACTGCCCAGTTGCAGAAATTACTCCACAGGCCCCTCTGCTCGGCATTTTCTGCCCCACATTATACAATCTTGGACACCACTTATTGTGTAACATCAGGTATGTGAAACTTCACTTCCATATTTCTGCCTGTCCACTACATACTACTAATACTGTAAGCTGCCCTGAGCCCGTTTGTGAGGAGGGTGGGGTATAAATATGATAAAATCTTTCCTTATTATATAAAACCATTTTAACATTCCAAGGGGCAAAATTCCATGGGGCGCCAAAATCAGTAGGCTGGACGGACTGCCTCTCAAAAGGGGGACCCTGGCCATTGGCTGCATTCTCTTCCTGCTTTGCCTCAGTCCCACCCACAGAGCCACCAGCCAGCATCCTGGCCTCAGCCTGGAGGGAGCCAGCGAAGGGAAAGGATCCACTCTTCTCCTCCTCCCACTGCCAGGTGGGTCTAACTGTCCCCTCAGTGGCCTGCTTCTGTCAGTGAAAAAACAATGGACTTTCTCCATAACCCCCCTCCCCTACACACTGCCAGAGTGCCCAGAATAAACTGTCAGAATAAACTGTCAGAAACGGGGCCATTTCACACAGCACCCCGTAGTGCTTCAGGACCAGTACAAGCACTGAAGAATGTTTGGGAGGAGGTTTCAAGGTAAACCGGCTCAGGAACACTTCCCCAACGGGAGAGGCACGTTTCTGTGTGAAAGGGCCAATATGTTCCATTAGGGACATCCCTGGAGACTTTGGGGATGGATCCAGGAGAGGGTGGGGTTGGGGGAAGGGAGGGGAGGGGAGGGGCCTCAGCATGGTACAATGCCATAGAGTCCACCCTCCCTCTCTGAAAGCCCCTATCCACACCTATGCTGGCCTTTGGGAGAAAACTCATTGGGGCCAGCTGAACAGAATGCCATAGAGGCCACCCTCCAAAGCAGTCATTTTTTCCAAGGGAGGGGGGGAGGACCTGTTGTCTGGAGTTCAATTGTGATACTTGGTGATCTTCAGGCTCCACCTGGAGGTTGCCTACCCTAAGCGTTTGTGTGGGTGTGTTTGTGCGTGTGTGTGTTTGTGTGTGTGTGTGTGTTTGTGTGTCTGTGTTTGTGTTTGTGTTTGTGTGTGTGTGTGTGTGGGGGGGGTGAAGAGGCTTGAAAAAAACCTGGCAGTCTGAAATGGCAAACCGCTCTGAAGACGGCTCCAAAATGGTAGGGGAAGGGCTGTCTGAAACAGCTGTCACTGTACCAGTTTATTACAAGCCGGTAAGCAGGATCTGCTAGACCCATTGTTGCCAATCTCCAGGGGAGAGATGGAGATCACACTAAATTACAAGTGCTCTTCAGATGGCAGTGATCTTCCCCTGGAGAAAATGGTGGACTCTGTGTCATTATACCCGGCTGAGGTTGCCACAGCAAATTGACGCTGAGTGCCCAAGGCTGGGGCACTCTCCCAGAGCCTCTTTCTAGAGCCCGTTGAATTTATTTCCACAACAGGCCTTATTTCTAGTTAATAAATAAAAGAGCAGTCAGGCTAACAACACGCACACATCACTCCTAGCTCATGAGCAATCCAGTGGAAATTTTCAATTCTCCATGCACTCTCATTTAAAAGCATTTGAATCTCATTGGTATGGTTTTCTAATGTGTTGTTAAAAATATGATCACATTATAGAATCTTTGACAAGCGCCTCCCTATGAAATTTCAATATTAAATCTTCAGTTCCAAGTCTATTTTTCTTTTCATCCTACAGTCATATGAAAAGGCAGGTTCATAGTTCATGGTTTCCTCAATACAGTCTCAAAGGACACAAAAAATAAATTGTATTTAAAGAAAAAAAGTAAAAATAAAACGAATAACTTAAAATGAATATTACTTTTTCAGTGCATCAGTTCGATCTTGACAGAAGCTGCTATCCATTTAATACACAAACCCGGTTGTTGTTATGACTGACAAAGCATGATGACAAGAGCAAATCCACCAATATTGCCTGGCCTTGTCAAACAGGGAAAGAAGCAAAGGGAACAAAGGCAGCTCCTGATTGTGGTTCAAGGTAATTAACTGGCACTGTATCACAGACAGAAGAAAACTTCAGGCTGGGTTACTATGCAAGGTTGCTGTGGTATGTTTTTTAACATTCATATTTTCGGGATTTCTAGGATTTCAAGGTTTTCCCTTGTCTCTTGGCGGAGTTTTACATTGTAACCAATGTTCCCTCTAAGTTGTAGAGTCTTGTGAGCAAAAATTCTACTTTGTGAGCTACTGGCATTAAAGTTGTGAGCGAGCAATTTGGCTACTGCATAAATTAGTTTGCTCTGGAGCCATCCTTCCTGAGCTAAGACAAAAATGTGTGAGCAGGAGGCTAAAAAACTGTGAGCCAGCTCAGACTAACTCAGCTTAGAGGGAACACTGATTGTAACTCCCTTTTTGGAGATTCATCCATCTCAGATTCATCCATCTACCTGTGATACCTCCCTCTGCCAGGATGCTATTAAAATACATGAAAAGCTCTTGTCAGTTTCTCCAAGGATAGATGGCTGAAGGCATAAGTGCTTGAACTCTCTTGCTTTCTTAGGGGCAAATTATGTTACATACAAAGGCACATAGCAAATCCCAAAGTTTTCTTTTGATGAAAAGGAGCTCTCTGGACGCAAGATAGAGGGACATACCGTATTTTTCGCTCCATAAGACGCACTTTTCCTCCCCAAAAAAGTGGGGAGGAAAGTGTGTGCGTCTTATGGAGTGAATATGGAGCTTTTCTTACCTGTAACAGGGCTCTTTCTTCAGCAGGAACGCAGGGGAACGCCATTCAGGCTGGCATCCCAGCCTTCCCCACCCCTCCCTGCTGGGCCTGAGCTGTTAAGACTTAAAAGGGAAACGGCAGGAAAACCCCCACCAGGCTAAGTACTCTTTCCCTTTAAGTGCTTTTCCTCTTTAAGACAGCCAGCAGCAGAAAGCCCCGCCCACAGATTAAGCTTCGTGGCTACTTTGCACAGAAAGGCCTGGCTTTGCATGGCATGCCGACGTCTCTCTTCTTTCCTTTCTCTATCTTTCTTCCTTCCTTCCTTTCCTTTTTTCTGTCTGTCTTTCTGTCTCTCTCTCTGTCCCCACCTTTCTTTCTTCCTTTCTCTTTCTCTCTCTCTCTCCTCCTTCCTTCCTTCCTTTATCTCTCTCTCTCTCTCTTTCTTTCTGTTTCATTTTTTCCTGTTTTCCTCCTCTAAAAACAAGATGCGTCTTATGATCAGGTGCATCTTATGGAGCAAAAAATACGGTATATCACTCCCATCCTTACTAAGATGAATCTTCCTCTGCAGTCTTGGGTGCTCTCAGTACTACTATGCGACTCAAATGCTGATGGACTGATAACAGCAAATGTGGCTCAGTTCTTGGCCAAGGTAGCTGCCCTTAAGAGACATTGAAAACTTTATCATCATTGACAATATTCTCATAAGCTCATAAGCTTTGGGTGATTTTAGATTTTAGTTAGACTGCTTCGCCCCAAGTATAGTTAGGTAATTCTAACTTCTGGGCTAAAGCCCAGGTTTTATCCATTGTTATTTCGATTTTTATGCCTTATTTTATGTTTTTTTTAATCTTTCCTTCTGATAATTTCCTTTTTCCTTTGGTCAAGACTTTGGTTGTATAGACCCGTAATAAATGAAATGAAATGAAAATGAGCCTCCAAAAAAATAAGCACAGGAAGGATGGGAGGGACAGATATTTAATGCTTTATCCCCTGAGATACTGTTCATGTATAGTTTGGCTCTTATAATGCAGATCCATACTTACACAGGGAGACATCAAGTAAGGGAGATGCCACAAAATCAGCTGAATGGACATATCACATGCTATTTCAAATTTACAAACTAGCATTCTTTAAAAAAAAAACCTAGCATCCTGCATAATTACAATAATTTTTAATATTTAGGTCCAATGCACTCCCTGAAAGTTTTCACTTCTCAAAAAACAAGAATTTACTCAATATATTCTTGGAGTGGTGCATTCGCATTGCATCGCTCATTAATGGAATGGAATTCCCACTCTAGCAGTAACTCAAAGTCAATAGTGAATGAAGATGTACAGTCATTGTAAAACATGCACATTTGTCATCAAGGGTTTAGAGAGCTAATGCTCTGAAATCTGATAACAGAAAGATATTGGTGTTCCTGATTATGTTTTACAACAGTATAAAAGATTGATGGAAGTATCAGATTGGAATGGTTCAAGAGACATTTCCTTCCCCACATTACATAGTAACAGCAACCACCCCACTCTTTCATCTTCAGCCTGCCCTAATACTTACCTAGCCCCTAATTCAGATCTCCCGCGCCGACATGCCCCCCCCCCCCCTGTTAAAGAAAACTGATTTGGTACATCCACTGCATGTGTTATAAAACCAACCCTGGACCAAATGAGGGACTGTGACTTAGCAACAGAGCATTTGTCTCACATGCAAAAGTTCCCAATTTCTATCGCCAGCATGTCCACTTAAAAGGATCAGGAGTTAGGAGATGTGGAAGACCTCTACCAGAGACCCTATAGAGGTCAAGAGAGTGTGAACTCCAGTTGGTTGGAGTGTTTGAATATGAGGAGAGCTGCTACAAGTCAGAGTAGACAATATTGACCTCAGTAGACCAATGTTCTGACTCAGTATTAGGCAGCTTTGGGCATGTTCATTCATGTAGAACAGTGACCCACTTGTTCTCTGGAGTCAATAATGTCCTTTCCCCAGTGCGCAGTATGGATCAGTTAGCTTCATTTTCACAAAGCTGCCTATGGACCACTGGAAGGCATGGCCACTGTAGCACAGCCTCACTGCCCCACTCAGCAAAAGATGAGAAAGGAGAGGCAAATGAGCGTGGAATATGAAATTAAAGCCATATTTTTACAAGGTACAGGAGCATACAGCATCTTTGCTAAAACCACATAATAGTCTTCCAGGGATCAGTTCATGAAACTCCTGTGCCTGTGGCTAACTAATTTTTTCCCCAGCTCATAGAATGCTGAGGTGAACTGTTCATTATTAGCACAGATGGCAATTTGGCCCAAGCCTCCCTAAAATGAGCTGAGTTGATGACAAGCATGATGACAGAACTATGGGCACTATTCTACCCAGACTTTAACATTATAATTGGCCACTTGAAGAATTGGTCATGTGACTTTACCCAAAGCCTCTAAGCAAGAAGGTGCTGATCTGCTAACTTCAATCTTTCTATCCATTTTTAGGCTGATGCCAGCAGCAAATATGGTTGTAAACATTCTTCTCCAGCCACTGCTAGTATTTACCAAGTAGCATTATCCAGTAGCATAACTACACTATAGATTTCAGTCCAACAGTCAGGCCCACATAGAGGCTGCTTCTCTGCTACTCCTTCTCTTCCTTCCCTAATGTTTATTTTGTCTTTGATTAGATTGTAAACCTACAGAAAGGGGTTATTTCATATTTGATTTTTTGAAATGGACATCTTATTTCTAGGCTCTTTATAAACAGGCAGAAAAATAAATAGCCTTTTCTTAGGGTTGCATAGATACTGCACAAGTGGATGGATGGGTACGGGTCCAAACAAAGAATTCTCAGTAGCTCATCAAACTACAATGCTCATGATTGTTCAGTTTGAGAGAAACAAAGTAGTATAAAACTGCTGTATATTATGTAGTGTTCAAAGGACCTAAAACATTTTCAAATGTTCGGTTTGTAAGTATATTTAGGTATACCTACAGTGCCCCAAATAGTTTCATAATGGCACACTTTGAGTGATCACACTACGGGTACTGCATCATTTTAAGCACATTGCATGGGTATAGATCCAGGTGGTCAGCTGTGTTGGTCTGAAGCAGTTGTCCCAGGCCCCGCTGGGACTTGCAGCAGGGCAACCCAGTGCTGGAGCCCAGTGGACTGCAAAACCTTCCTCCCAGAGACCCACCGGGTAAGCCACTTACCAGGAGCCAGGGGAGAGTGGAGATCAGCAACGAGATGCCTGAGAGGTGCCCAAGGAAGGTGATGCTGGCAGGAGCAGGATGTCCCAACCCAGGAGGACTCCCTCAGACTCTACAGCAGGAGGGCAGTGGCTGGGGCCACACCAGGATTCGGCCATGGTCCAGGTGGTGCGGGGGGGGGATGTGCCAAGGAGCCAGAACCAGGAGGTGCGGGTGGAAGGGAGTCTGGGCAGGCCAACGAGTGGGTGAGTGGAACGCCGAGGGCCATGGGGGCTATCCCCATGGCGAGACAAAGGGCTGCACAGGAAGGGGTGAGGCCAAATGAGGCCAGGCCCACATCCTCCCTCTTGAAGGGAGGCAGGGTCGTATAAGGGGGTGGTTCAGAGAGGGGAGGAGGATAAAAGCGGAGTGAGAAGGGCCAGTGAGGAGGCCAGAGGCAGCAACTGATGTGACGAGCTGCAATGGAGGGGTCCAAAAGGAGGAGGATGTAACCTCTCTGAAGGGACCCTGTGCTGATGCCTGCTGAATCTTTGTGAGCTTGAAGCTTTCACTCCCCCATCTTCCTGAACTGTCCCAAGGGTGATTGCGGCAATACTAGCAAGAGTCTCACACTCGTCCATCCCCTGATAGCCTGAGAGAAGGTGACCACTCTGACCCTGCAACAGCGACCGGAAGACAGCCCACAGCTGGCACCAGAATACATCACAGCAGTAGAACAAATTGAGAGTCTAGTGGCACTTTAAGACCAACAAAGGTTTATTGAAGGTATGAGCTTTTGTGTGCAAGGCACACTTTGTATTTGAAAAAGCATGTCTTGCAGATGAAAGCTCAGACCTGGAATAAACCTTTGTTGGTCTTAAAGGTCCCACTGGACTCTAAATTTGTTCTATTCCATGGGTATGTTAACTAAGCACACTAGTATATATAGCCTCAACCCACCTATCTGTAGTTATTTATCTGGCAGCTTCAGAGTCAGCATGATGTATAGCATAGAGTGTTGGACTAGGAATTGGGCAATCTAAGTCAGATCCCCACCTTGCTTTGGAAGCTTATTGAGGGAACTTGGGCCAATCTCTCTCCCTCAGTCTACTTTACTGAATAGAGTTTTTGCTGTGAGGATAAAATGGAAGCGGGAACAATGCTGTTGTAAAGCAGTTTAGGTAAGTAAAGGGTAGTGAAAAATGATGAAAACAAAATTTATTGACGCCAACCCAACTGGCAAAACATTGTGCAAGCTTTTGAGTTCGTCCGAAGTCTTCATCAGACAGATGTTACAAAAAAGTCTTTAAAAAAAGAGGGGGGGAAAGCAAAATTTCTGGATTCAGATCTTAAGACCCTGTCAGGCCAGCTTTTGATGTTGGATGCTGATGGGTTCATAGTCTCTAGTTTGATTGCTGTAGCACTAGCATTCGGGGAAGAAAAAACAAGCAATGGAGGGCCATCTCAGAAAAAACAAAGCCCCCAGACAAAGCAAAGTCCAAAGCTATTTAGTACTTTTAGTTCAGATGGGCAGCTAATCTCGCCATTAGCCCTGCTCTAATTTGATCCTGATCTTTTCAATCTGTCGTTGCACAACCAGACAGCCCCCCTTGTGAATCGTCTTACTGTGTGCTGCCTCCACTGTTGATTGTCTAGATGGCGTCCACTGCAGGAGGTGCATGGGGAAGGGTTTTTTGTTTTTGTTTTTTTAAACTGTGACTGATTTCCTACAAGGCACCATTTCGCTGTCGCTCTTCCCTTCCCTCTGATTGCGTGCGTTTGAGGATTGTGAAGCCGTGGGGAAAATGGGGTGAAGCCATGGGGCAAAATGCGGCGTGGGGCAAACAGTGGGAAATTGACGCATGCAAATGGAGAAAAGGAAGAGCGACAGTGGAGTGGCACCTCATGGGAATCGATCCATTTGGGCATACACAGAGGTGTGACTGTAAGGCTGCACAGCATTCTTATGGACTTTTCTGATTCACAGGGGCAACATATGGACTATGCCATCAGTTATGTGGGACATGAGAGTACACTAGGTGACCAGTGGGAAGATGGGAATAGACACCTACACTATAGGGTCAAAACACCATTTTCTGAGGTTACCACCTCCAGGCGGGAGGATTGACACAGAGAACAAAGACACTCTCACACAAAGTCATAAGGTTACAGGCTTACATCTGAAGCTCCACACAGACATACACTCCATGCACATATGCCTGCTTGGAGCCCCCTCCTGCCAGACTTCATCTTCATTTGTTACATCAAAGGACTTCACACCTGGGTGCGAAGACACTGGGATACTTCCTGAAGATCGGTTCCCATAGCCGGCGTTCCTGTGATCCAGAAGATCGGCACCAAATCCCGCTGGCAGCAACATCCTGCCCTGACCATCAGATATATTTGAATATTGACCACTCCTTTAGCACCCCCTTAGTGGCTAGAGATAACAAATGGACCTTCTATAGGTTTTCTGGGGATGGCATCATATCATGCCATCCTCCCAGGTACCACCTCCCAAAAAAAGTTGCTTCCCAAGAGATACCCCTCTCTCTCTGGCGCTCTGGCTCTCTCTCTAGTTAGAGTTCCTACCCTGGTTCCTTCCCTCCCTCACGGATCCTTGGGTGCACCACTGGGGTCCGCCACGTGGTCTTCTGCCGGTTCAGAGCCACGATCCCTTATCTTCTTCCCAAGGACTTCTCATCCTCACTTTTCCAGCCAGATTCTACTACTTCTATAGAGGTAAATATCACCCTCGACGGAAACCATCAATTACCTGCTCATGCACATGTCTCTGTAACGTCTATCTAATTTCCTAGTACTATATGTATGTATGAATGACAGAAAAGCATTGTCTTGTACAACTTTTTATTATATTTTAGTAAACAAACAATCTTTAACCTTTTAATTGAGTCTGTGTCAGTTCCTCAGAAGTATCGGTTAGCGCAGCCTCTGTATACACTGGTTAAGATCCCGCAAGCCTGCTGCATATTGATAAGAGCTAATATTCCCCAAAATATTAATAATATAAGAGAGCAGTCAGGCTAACATGACATCGTGCCCTTGTTGATCCACGCATGCACCCATTTGAAATTGGCTGTGACATCACCACACCAATGAGAAGATTGTGCACTGGAGCAAATGATCAGACAGGGGAAAGTCTGCAATTGGCCCGCTGGGACTGAAAACTCTAGATTTAAACTAGTATCTTTTTTATGATGACTCCGAAGTGTGGCAAAATGGGATGCTCATGGAAGACAGATGCTTGCCAGATGTTGATGTCTGGACATTACCTTTAAATCTGTAAGGCACTCATGCCTCACACAGATCTAAAGAGCCGTCTGATCAGGCTCTTAGTTAAAATGATGGCACCATCAACTGGCTAACATTGGCCCTTTCTGCACTCTCCTTTTAATCCATGTTCTTTCCTGTGTCCTCCAAGGAATTCTGCACTAAAATTGAATTCAACCTTCTTCTTATTCTGCCCCCCACCCCCACCCCCCATTCTGCATTACATTACCTCTCTTCAGTGGTTAGCCTGGTTTCAGCCTGCTATTGTCCCAGGTTTTTTGGATGTTATTTTGCCGCAGACTTAAATTGCCTAAACTTGAAGACTGAGAAAATCTGGAGTGGCAGGCAAATGTGGAAAGGACCATTCTGTTGCAGACAAACACCAGTTAGTTACATTTGATCACTCGTTATTTGTTTTTTATAAATGTGAAGTCAGATGCAGACCCAGGAGCAGTCACACAGTTACAGAGGATAAAGGGTTGTGTAATGTGTACAGACCTTCAGTTAATGACTTAGATCCTATCTAGCAAGAGTAAAGCAGCCCCGATAAGAGCAAACTATCCTCCTGCCCTTCCAGTTCATGCTGCAGCCTGCTGTTGTTGAGTGGGAAATCCCATTCCTAGAAACAGCACAAGGGTCAAAGTGAGATGCTGCAGTGGAAGTGGGAGAATCAGCAACAGTGGCTTGTGGAAGCCATGGTCTGTTAGTGTAATTCTGCTGCTGTTTACAATGACTGGATTGCAAGCCCAGAGGCCAGCAGTAATGCTTTCTACAACTTGCAAAGGGCTTTGAGTGTGGAATATAATTACTTACTGTTATCAACTTCCTTCAGTGCATCTGTACACATGTAGAGGCATAAATGCTTTGTTCTAGCTTTGTTCCAGATTTTTACTGGGTTTTAACTTCTGCATCCTGATCCTATTACATTGCTTATTGGATGTCCTATTCTACTAAATGCATTGACTAATACTGTTTAATCCCCCCAGGTGTCTGTGAGAAAGGTAGACCATAAATAATTGAAATGAATAACAAGATTCAAGTACAATAGTCCCTGAAAGACCAAGATTTCCAAGGTATAAGCTGTCAAGAGTCAAAACTCCCTCTGTCAGACATATCTGACAAAGGGAGCTTTGACTCTCCAAAGCTTATACCCTGGAAATCTTGCTGGTCTTTAAGGTGCTACTGGACTATGTGGTGGGACAGTCCTTCTCTGACGTACAGGCTCTATTCCACCATGGCCTCCAAGGTTTTCCCAACATGTGGAGGGGGTTTTCTCTCTGTGTGTTCAGCAGCCATCACCACCTGACTTTCATAGGAATTGCCCACCAGGAGGGCCAGGACTCCCTTCCCATCCAAGTTCTGAAGACCTGCCTCTGTATCTCCTGCTATCCAGAGCCTGGCTGCCATTGGGATAGCTTACTGCCTTGTGCACCTCTGAGGAAGTAGTCACATGCCAACTGACTGCCCCTCCCCTTCCTCCTGGTGCTCCTAAAACAGTGTGTCCTAGATGGTGGAAGTCTATGTGGTACTGACATCAAAAGTTATGAAGTATTTACTAAAAAGAAAATGTTCTTGGAATAGTCTCTGCAAAACACCAGTTTGAGCAAGGGATTCTAAAGAAAAGGGTGAAACGCAGTTCCTCTATTCCCCCTCTATACATGTCTTAGCAGATGTTAAACATAAGGCAGGCTCCTTAGCTTAAAAAATTACAGAAAATTACCCTAAAGTCTCTTTTGGGGGTGAAGGACAGGGCATGGCAATGGCTGCCTCCTACAGACCTCAGTTAAGAGTTCTGTCTGCTTCAAAGAGCTTCTCCTTGTTCCCAGGAATTTTATCATTTCTTTTTCCCCTCCTACTGACCAGGTCAGGCCAGGTCAAAGAAACTTTTCCTGAAGTCTCCAGGAGTTTCTTCATGAAGTCTTTCTGGTACTTATTTCCTTCAAATCTCTTCTCTGCTAGCTGGGGGGGGGGGGAATTCGACCATCCCATTGTCTCTTGTCAGACCCATTAACATTTCTAAAAGAGTGACTGAGGTGAGGCTGGAAAGCAATTGCATTGACTTCCTCCCTCCCTTCTGCCTTTTCTCTGTCAAGAGAAAGAAATACTTTTTAAAAAAAAACTGAAGGTGAAGGTTTTGCTTAGTTCAAACCTCCAAAGAAAAATGCACTCCTTCTAAGTCTCAAATCTTGCTATTCTACTGTAGACCAAATTGGCTGCCCATCTGTAAATGAATGGATCAATGACAGGAACACTGTTGGTGCTGTAACACCAACAGAGCCATGCTTAACTCAATTGGGCTTTTTCAAAAGTTACTGTGTTGTATTTCCTGTTCCATTATTAGCCTCATGTTTTATCTAACTGTTGTGATGCTGCAACTGATTATCACTCTATCGCACAGGTGCTGGTGTGAGCATGTCACAAGGGAGTGTCTTTGCAAGTTCCTTTCAAATTTAGTATCAAAGATAATCTGGTCGTGACAAAACAGATTCCCCCATCCTGATCTGAAGGGGGGGGGGGCAAAGATGCCATCTCCCTTGATATGTGAAGAACTGCCTTTTTGCAGGGTGATGCTGTTGCTGCATTCATCTTCAGTTCATAGGAAGAAGGAAATATTGGGATAACATCAAGTTCAAGCTAAAGCTGCACAAGATAGCCATCCATAATCTCCCATACAAATCCATTTGTATCACCTCTCCATCTCACCATCACCAGAATCTTTTCTGAAATGTACTATCACAAAATGAGGTGATGCTCAGTGGTCTGAGTTGGCTTTTTAAAAAGCAACTTCTTGGGAGGTAAGTCTTTTTTATGATTATGCTGTATACCCATGTCTGATAATTGACTTACTTTGGCTGAGCTTAAGACCTTTGGTCATAGAAGCTAATAAATGAAAGAAAAAGATATAAATGGAATCTCCCATGAAATCATGCCCATGAATAAGATGTGAAAAACAAACCACACCTTTGTGTCCTATGTGTGAGCATCCCAAAGGCATTGGAGTGGCCACTGGCTACTATTGACTTGAAATGGTATGGGGAAAAACAGGGACCTTGAGCAGTTCTTCATATAAGGAATACACCGCCTGAGTTTTCCAGCCATTTATGAAGAAAAGCAGCACTACCAAATGACTCTCCACCCATTACAAGGGATAAATGGTATATATGATGATAAGCACAGCAGCAAGCCATTTACTCTGCCAGAAAGTTAAAATCCTGGGTTTGGTATTTATAAACATTGCTTTCCTTCACCTCAGTGATCCATCAATGTAGGGTTGTGGTCACACGTGCCAGAAAAAATGGGGGGGGGGGGGATGAGGCTATTTCCTCCGGAGGAATTTGACCCACAGTTGCACAATCACACCTCCCTTTGAAGATGCGGGTGCAGTCCAACAGTGTGCGATCAGACGCAACTGTGGGTGAATCTCTTTTTTTGCCCATTCCCCCCCATGCACTTAAACAAGGGATCAATTAATCGTACCTCTGCACTGAGGGCTCCCTATGGAGTTTGTGATGATGCACGTACTGCGAAGGGGGGGGGGGGAAATGGCACGGAGATGGGATGGCCTGATCAGACCATCCTGGCACCATGAGAGCACACTGGAGTGATCAGACACAGGAAAGTCCATCCATGGCCCATTGCAACCTGTTTACTACAGGATTTCCCCCGGTGTCTTTAAACTCCCCTTCTGCAGCAGAGCAGAATGGGTTGCTGACAGCTGCGAGGCACTTCCCAGATGTTGTTGTCTGATTGCACTCTTTAAATCCATTCACAACTATGTCAGGTCTAATTGTGCACATGATCACAGCCCAAATGGCATCAGCACATAGCATCAGTAGTGTCATGTTGGACTATAGTTTTCAAAAAAACATATATCTATATAGAGGATTAGAATGAATTAATTAAGCATTTTGACACTGAGACAAATAATTCAGTACTCATAGGCTATGTAAAATCAACTTGCAACTTAAATAAAGCAGGATGTCAACATAACTCAACATTATCAAATGGGGGGGGGGGCATAGTGGCTGAGCTTCTAGCTGGCTGCTATCCCCTTTGAAGAAAAACTATTTGCTCTCAAAAAACAAAGGCAATTTTGAAAGAAACTTCAATGTCAGGTATGGGAAGGACCAGAGGGAAGAAGGGAGCCAAAAACCCACCTTATAGACCCACAAGGAAAGATAATATTGACTCTGAAGAGTCAGACCAAGAGACTTCTCTGCTAAAGGAATTTGCGGGGGGAGGAAGTAACTCCAACCAAAGCAATTAGATGATGATTATACATGCACTCACAGAGATAAAGGACAAAATTAAAAATGAGATTAAAAACTCTGAGTGCAGATGTTGGGCAATTAAGAAAGAAATTTGGTCTACTTAAACAATCAATTGACCCAATAAACAAGAAACTGGACGAACTCACCACAACATTAAAATCGACGGAGAAGAAGGCTGAATTAGCATACCAGACTGCAAGGAAAGCTACAGACAATTTGTTGGAGTTAAAGGACTTTGAGAAGTGGGCCAAGAATAAAATTATACTTCAAGACACCAAATTAAGAGAAAGAAAAGCCAAAATTTGTGGTGTTTCAGCAAACTTTTGTACGAAGGAAAATATTACTGTAGCTTTAAATAAATGGCTCTGGCAGGTCCTTCTCTCAGCAGGCGAAGCAGAGATTTCCAAAGAGATGATCATCTCTGCCTTCCAGATAAATGTTTCAAAAAAGGCTCCTGAAGGTGTCTCCCCTGACATCATCATGGAATTCAAATGAGAAATAAACTTTTTAAAATAGCAAGGGAAAAACAGGGTCTGTACCTTGAAGATACATGGGTTTTTTTTTTGTTCGCTGACATTCCACCAGAGGTACTTATTGCGAGACAAAGGCTATGTGAAACAGTGAAGGCTCTGAGGGATCAAGGAATTAAATATAAATGGCTCCCATTGGGCCACCTGCTGGTCAATTTACATAACAAATCCTTCACTGCTTACAACGAGACAACTTATACCAAATGTCTACAGCACCACTTTAACAAAGTAATATAAATGTATAACCACAAAGTTGCAGTCCAATAATTTATGTAGCTGTTCCTGTGTCAGTATTCATCAGCTGAGTAGATAGTTGGTGAGACGAGATTCTCCAGAATAACTCCCGTTTCGAATCTATTGATCTTCTTCCATGCCACTATTTCAGAACAAGAGATGGAAACTCTACATCAGGCGTCTATGCATATTTTAGATTGCCTTCAAACATTATGCCCCTCACAGGGGAAAAAGTTCATCCAATACACTTCTATCAGGTCCTACAGCCTGATAGAAGTGTATTGGATGAACTTTTTCCCCTGTGAGGGGCATAATGTTTGAAAGCAATCTAAAATATGCATAGACGCCTGATGTAGAGTTTCCATCTCTTGTTCTGAAATAGTGGCATGGAAGAAGATCAATAGATTCGAAACGGGAGTTATTCTGGAGAATCTCGTCTCACCAACTATCTACTCGGCTGATGAATACTGACACAGGAACAGCTACATAAATTATTGGACTGCAACTTTGTGGTTATACATTTATATTACTTTGTTAAAGTGGTGCTGTAGACATTTGGTATAAGTTTTCTTTGTATTACATAAAAGGCATTGGCAGCACATCGTCGCACAGCTTCATTCTTGTACCTGATTTACATCTCTAAAGCTGTGCTCCTTCTTATTGTAACTTACAACGAGACAACTGGCAAGACATTACTGGACACTCTTACTAAACTAATGGAAGGAGGAGTCTGAAAGGGGACAGTACATCATGGCATTGATATATAGTTTATATTGAGAGCAATTAAATGTGTGTGTGTGTGTGTGTGTAAGTAGGGTATGATAGAATTAGGGGATGATTTAGGTGATAATTATTATTAAGTAAAAACACTATAGAAGGTTAAGGGTTAGTAATAGGGCATAGCAAGGAGGTAACGGGTGTGCTCCCCCTAAGACCTCTGAAAATAGGTTGGGGGGGGGGTTATCCTCCTGCTATAGAGGTATTCTCTTCCACACCCATAATTGGAGGCAACTGCGTTCAACTTTCTTTTCAGGAATAGAAGAGGACAGAAGTAAACACTTGGCATAAGAATGAACTGACGATCAAAGGAATGCACTAAGGACTATAATAATTGTTGGGGAAAGTTGTATGGTGATTTTCTAAGCAGGCAAGATAAGGGAATAAGGAAAAGAGGAGGAAATAAATGGGATTAAGTTTCATTCTGATGGACAAATAGTAACCTCACTGGGTGTGTGTGTGTGTGTGTGTGTGTGTGTGTGTGTGTGTATATATATATATATATATTTGAAAATTAGTATAATTTCAAGAAATGAATTGTGTTCATGAATAGAGGTAATATATACTCAATAAAAATATTAATTGCAAAAAACCCAAACATTATCAGATACAAATTCTAAAACCGGAAACCAGACCAATTCAAAATCTGATGAATAAGGACCAGAATCACCCTGTGCCAATTGAGATGACAATTGATCCATCAAACAGAAATCAAACACTGGTGATTGTGGTTGGGTCTGAACATTTCCACAACTTAGCTATTACCCTTCTTGCTGCAGCACATAGTTCCATGATTAATTCCTTTCATTCTAGAGGGATTGTTTTCAAATCTTTATTCCATAAATTGAGCAGCAATCTATTCTAAATGGAATTGTATAACCGGTAAAATGATAAATTTGTTTTTGTACTTGCACCCAAAACTCCTGGATAACCCCACACTCCCACCAGCAATGTTTGTATGTACTTACAGCTCCATAACCCTTCCAACAAACACATCTTTAAAACACTATCACTTCACCTCTCTTTGAAAAGAAAGGTGTTGTTACATGGATCAGCACTCACCTAAAAAAACCAACACCCTGAAAACCTTAATACTGTTATGTCTATTTGAAGGTTATTTCTTATATGCCTAATTGTATGACCTTAAAAGCCTCCTGCATAAGTGCAGCACAGTCCCAAATGTTCAGGACTGTGAGTCTTATTCTCAACTAGGAATAAGGCCCGTTGTAGAAATAAATACAATGGTCTCTAGAAAGAGGCTCTGTCAGAGTGCCAAGGACTTAGGCACTCAGCATCAATTTGCTGTGGGAACCTCAACAGGGTAAAAGGACACAGAGTCCACCATTTTCTCCAGGGGAACTGATCAATGCCATCTGGAGAGCAGTTGTAATTCTGAGTGATCTCCACCCCTCACCTGGAGATTGGCAACAGTGGTTCCCAGGAGGAAATGGTTGGTTTGGAGGGCAGAGTCTATGGCATTGAACCTATCTTAGGCCCCCACCCCACCTCAAACCTCATCCTCACCAGGCTCCATGCCTCAAATCTCCAGGAATTTCCCACCTGGAATTGGCAGCCCTATCTCCTTTCCAGCCAAGCATCAACTGACCTTTATTTTTCCCTCACTGTTCAGCTTTCCATCTCCCCCGCCACCTGCAGCCTCTACCTTGTTTTGAAGCCCTGAATGCCACGTCACATTGGCTGTCATGGGGGGAGGGGCATCTCAGCAGGGTATAAGGGCACAAAATAGGTGTGGTGTTGTGTCATAATGGTAACTACATACGCAGTCAGGGAAATGCATGTGGCTGGGCTGGCTACCGGAGTTTCGCTTTGGGAGACAATAGCCTGGGCAGATTGTAAATTAGACCAGGCCACCCAAGATCTGCCAGGGGACCTATGGTATAGGGTCACCTGTAATTATCCCTATCAGGGAGATTGCAGTTTAGACGGATATTTAAGCAGACTCTCGAGCCCCGTTTTGCAGTCGTGTTTTGTAGCATCAATAAACTTATGAGCTGATTTCACTTCAGTGCGTCTCTGGACCCAGTACTTTATACTGGCAATAAAGGTGGGATCCCGATGAGCAACATCAACTCTGACTCCAGCACCGCATTGAGCACCAATCCCCCGGCAACCGAGCAACACCTGGCTCCAGTGCCACCCAGCGCCACCAACCACCCTTCAGGACACTGCTCACTGCATCACTCCAGAATCATGGCTGCCGCTCCAGGACAACTCACTGCATTTGACCCCTCTCGCCTCAAGCTGTGGGAAGCCTGGGTTGAACAATTGAAGTACTTTTTCCTGGTCCAGGAAATGACAGACATGGGTAAGAAGAAGTCATGGCTCCTCAGCTTGTGCTGCATCACCATGATCCACCTGATCCTCCTTCAATGAGCTGATCACAGCGCTGACGATGTACTTCACACCAAGACCTTTGAAAATGGCGATGCGGATGGACCTCTGCACTTGCTCTCAGAAGGCTGAAAAAACCACCGTGGACTTCTTGGCTGACCTGCAGTGACTGGCAGTGAACTGTGAGTTCCCATCCATTGAGGACACTCTCCTCGCCCACTTTGTTTGGGGTGTTTGCAAGCCAAAGTTCCACTGCAAGCTCGTGGCAATCAATTACTTGAAGCTCGGTGCAGCATGTAAAGCAGCCACCACATTCGAGAAGGCACAAAAGGATTGCCAAAAATCCACAACCCACTGCTTAGTGACCAGCACCAGCCCCCCAACATCAGGAGGAGGAGGACATCCTGCAGATCTGCAGACTGGACCATTGAGGACCACCGTGCCCAGCCACTGCATCCACACAGGCCAGCCCATGCACCAACGCACCCACATTGTGTGCCAGCTGCAGAAATCCCCACGAATGCCAGAGCTGCCATTTCCATGAGGCGACCTGCCAATCCTGTGGCAAGATGGGGCACATTGCCTGGGTTTGCCATTCCTGAACCTCCCAGTGAACCCAAGCAGCACACCTGGAGTCCTTCGACCTGCACTCCACGACATCCTCCCACCACCAGGTAATGAACTTGCCCCGGGACATCCCGTAATGGTAGAAGGGTCCCCCTGCAAAATGGAACTGGACACGGGGTCTTTGTTCTCAATAATTTCTGTGGATACCCTTCATAGACTCTGTCCACAGGGGAGACCCCTATTACAGAAGCCCAGGAGACTTAAGCTACAGAACTTCCAAAAGAACCCGGTGGCGATCAGGGGGTGGGGCAAGTTCCCCAGTACAAAGTCCAGTACAAGGACTTTGATGGACAATTGGACCTTCTGTTGGTGGAGGGCAGGCTTTCCAGCTTACTGGGACTGTCTTGGTTTGGGCCCTTGGGATTGGGGGTAACAGGCTTCCAGTCAGACTGTGATGAATTCCCGGCAATTTTTGATGGAGTGCTGGGCAAATATATGCCCCCCCCAGTATCCTTGGACCTATACCCCATGATTCGTCCAATGATGACGGCCAGGCATGACGGCCAGGCAAACCCCCCCAGTGATCCACCCCAAGATTGACAGGGAGCTAGACAGACTGGTTGACCAAGGGGTCCTAGAGCCAGTCCCTCACGCTTGGTAGGAAACCCCCATTGTGACCCCGATGAAGCCAAATGCGGATGTTCATATTTGTGCAGATTATAAGTGCACTATCAACAAAGCCCTCCAAGACCATGCTTATCCAGTGCCAGTGACTAGCCATGTCCTTGCTTCACTGGCGGGGGCCTAGGTGTTTGGTAAGCTGGACCTGGCACAGGCCTACCAGCAGCTCCCAGTGGATGATGCCACTGTCGAAGCCCAAATAATTGTAACACACAGAGGGGCATTCAAAGTGCAGCATTTGCAATTTGGGGTCAGCGTCGCCCAAGGGATTTTCCAGAATCTAATGGATTGGTTGCTCAGAGGTATCCCCATGGTCCAGCCCTTCTTTGATGACATTCTGATAGCAGCCCCAGACCTCAAGACCTTCACAGCCCAGCCTGCAGTGCTTCAACAACGTGGGCCTGAAGGTAAAAAGGGAGAAATGCCTGCTGGGAGTCCCATGAGTGGAGTTTCTCAGTTTCATCATAGATGCACAGGGCATCTATCGGACCCCCAACAAGATCTGTGCCATTGCCAAGGCCCCCTCACCAACTTCAAAAGTGGAGCTCCAAGCATTTTTAGGGCTCCTCAACTTTTATCACTCCTTCCTCCCCCACAAGGCAGCCATGCTGGAGCCCCTCCATCAACTCCTCGACAAGCATGCCCCTTGGGCCTGAAGTCCCCAGCACACAGCAGCCTTCCAGGCTGTCAAGGGACTCTTAATGTCAAACACTGTCCTAGTGCATTTTGACGAGTCGCTCCCTGTAGTTCTCGCATGCGACACTTCACCATAAGGGGTGGGGGCTGTCCTGGGGCACTGCCTGAAGGACAGGAGGCAGGTCCCTATTGCATACTACTCCCGCACCCCATCTGCAGGATAGCACAACTACACGCAGATAGACAAGGAGGCTCTGGCGATCGTGGTGGGAATCAAGAAATTCCATGATTACCTGTATGGCTGCCCCTTCATGATTGTGACAGACCACAAGCCTCTCCTGGGTCTACTTGCGCCAGACCACCAAACCCCCAGATGCTGTCCCCAGGGTGCTCTGCTGGTCAATCTTCATTGCTGGCTACCGGTACGAATTGGTCCACCACCCAGGGAAAGCCAAAAGCCATGCTGACGCCCTCAGCTGACTGCCACTCCCATCCTGTGACTTGGACCCAGCTCTGGCCCATCACATCACCCTGCTGGAAGAACTGCCAGACTGGCCCATCCAGGTGAAGGACATTGCTCACCACACCACCTGGGATTGCACCTTGTCCCAGGTCTTGGACTGGGTGGGAAGGGGGTGGCCTAGTAGCCCAGGGTCCGAGTTTGCTGCCTTTTCAGCCCGGCACAACAAGCTATCGGCACACAAGGGGTGTGTGCTCTGGGGTGCCTGGGTGGTTGTCCCCGAGGTGCTATGCAAACAGGTGCTCACTGCACTACATGAGACCCACCCCAGCATCGTAAGAATGAAAGCCCTGGCCCACAGCTACATTTGGTGGCCGGGGCTCGACAGGGAGATCGAGGAGCAAGTCAGGCAGTGCCAGAAGTGCCAGGAATCACAGCTGGACCCACCCCAGGAACCGGTGCAACCCTGGGAATTGTCCCACAAGCTGTGGGCCTGGCTCCACGAGGACTTTGTGGGTCCGTTCCAGGATCAACTGTTTTTCATTCTAGTGGAAAGTTACATGAAATGGTTGGAAGTGGTTCCAGTGTCATCCCCATCCTCACAAGTCGCCATTCGAGCTATGTGGCATATATTTAGCTCCCATAGCATTCCAGACACACTCGTGACAGACAATGGCTCAGCCTTTACATCGGGTGAATTCCAGCAGTTCATGGACTACTATGGAATCCAGCATGTAAGATCAGCCCCATTCCATCCAGCTACCAATGGCCAGGCTGAGCGCATAGGGCGCACCACCAAGGAAGCTCTGTGCCACATGGACAAAGGTGACTGGAACTACAAACTGGCAGCATTCCTGTTCGGCCAACAGACAACCCCGCACACCATGACTGGATGCAGTCCTGCAGAACTATTGATGGGTAGGCGGCTCACAACCAGGTTGGACCACCTACACCCAAACCGTGCCCCGGAGCATAGCATGGCCATGGAGCAGCAAAAGGCTCCACGTGGGTTCTTCTTGGGGGACCCAGTCTATGTAAAGAACTTTGCAAGGGGTCCCGCCTGGCTGCCAGGCCAGATTGTTCAGGTGACAGGGTGTGAGAGTTCTGCTCAAAGTAGTCAAGGATCAGATCTTGGTTGGTTAACCACAGTTCTTTATTTCCAATCTCTACATTAGTACAATGTCTCGGATTATTGTCAGAGATGAGACAGATAATACAAGCAGGTCTATTATACCATTCCAAGGAGTTTGAATTACCCATAGGTAGCCAATCACCTTAAGGGAAAATTGGCGGGCAGAGAGGTGTTCTGGCCGTTTGGTTCTCACAGGAAAAGAGTGAGGTGTTAAGCTGTAAATTTCCTTTCCCAAACCAGACCCCTCAGATGTTACCAGTTCACATAACAATCAATGGCCTCAAGGCTTTTGCATGTGATAAGAGATGAGAGGTATCCTCCCTTGAAGTTCCTGCCTGGGCAGCTGGAATGCGGAGGCAGAGATGTGAGGCCTCCTTGTTCACATACTTCACGGGTGTCACTCTCCCGCTTTACTGACTACAATCTCCCGGTCTGGCCAAGTATTAATACATAATAGGTACAGGGAAAAGGAAAGACATGTGCTACTTAAAAGGTACAGGTATGAACAACATAATGTCTGAATTAGCAGATTCTGACACACTGGCCTCCTCATAATTAACTTCACCTAGCTTTATCAGGAAACATTTTATGAAAAAGTCTAATTAGTCTAGGACCATGCACATTTTCTGACCGAATCCATTCATTGTGTTCCGGACCGAAATCAAGCCATCTAACTAAGTAATACAGTCGGCCCCTACGCATTTTAGAATCTAGAATTTCAGTTATCTCGAAATGAGGGGCCCCCTCCTTCATCAGTGGAGGAGGAGCTGGAGGAACTGGATGCCATGCATTCGGCCCAGGATCTTTCTTCAGTAAGCTGAAATGAAAAACAGGATGCACAGAACTCAGTGATTTAGGCAATTCCAGTTCAAAAGACACATCCGAAATTTTTCGCAACACTTTGTATGGGCCTACATATTTCCATCCCAATTTCCTACTGGGTTGTAGCCCGTGTATATTTTTGGTGGAGAGGTAGACAGAGTCCCCCGGCTGGAGATCCCAGCCTGCTTCTTGGCCCCGATCCGCGTATTTCTTGTAGTCCTCTTTCGCTTGGTCTAGTGCCTTGCCTATTAAGGGCCATGAATCTTGCAAAGTTGTCCACCAACTCTTAAAGTCCGAGGGGGGGGGCATTGGGCACATTCTCAATGGTAGGCAACGGTTTTCCTTCAAAACCCCCCACCGCCATGAAGGGGGAGACCCCCGTGGAGGAATGCACGGCATTGTTGTAGCTATACTCCGCAAATGGCAATAATTCCACCCAATTGTCCTGATGGTAGTTGGTGTAGCATCTTAAAAATTGTTCCAATATTTGATTAGTTCGTTCGGACTGTCCATCGGTTTCTGGGTGGTAACCCGAACTCAGTGCCGGTTCTATGTCCATCATTTTCAGGAGCTCCCTGTGAGAGTTCTGCTCAAAGTAGTCAAGGATCAGATCTTGGTTGGTTAACCACAGTTCTTTATTTCCAATCTCTACATTAGTACAGCATCTCGGATTATTGTCAGAGATGAGACAGATTATACAAGCGGGTCTATTATACCATTCCAAGGAGTTTGAATTACCCATAGGTAGCCAATCCCCTTAAGGGAAAATTGGCGGGCAAAGAGGTGTCCTGACCGTTTGGTTCTCACAGGAAAAGAGTGAGGTGTTAAGCAGTAAATTTCCTCTCCCAAACCAGACCCCTCAGATGTTACCAGTTCACATAACAATCAATGGCTTCAAGGTTTTTTGCATGTGATAAGAGATGAGAGGCATCCTCCCTTGAAGTTCCTGCCGGAGCAGCTGGAATGCGGAGGCAGGGATGTGGGGCCTCCTTGTTCTCAGAAATCATTGGTGTCACCCTCCCGGTCTGGACAAGCATTATTACATTACGGTTACATAGAATTCCAATACATGACAGATACATAGGAAAGCTAAAGACATACATGAAAACTAAGGGGAGGAGGCCTGGCTAATATATTGTCTGAATTAGCAGATTCTGACACCCTGCCCTCCTCATAATTAACTTCACCTAGCTTTATCAGGAAACATTTTGTGGAACAATTTCACCAGTTTGGGGGCGTGAACATGTTCTGAGCGAATCCATTCATTGTGTTCCGGGCCGAAGTCAAGCCATCTAACTAAGTAATATAATCGGCCCCTCCGTAGCTTGGAATCAAGGATTTCAGTTATCTCAAAGTGAGGGGCCCCCTCCTTCATCAGTGGAGGAGGAACTGGAGGAACTGGATGCCAGGCATTCGGCCCAGGATCTTTCTTCAGTAGGCTGAAATGAAAAACAGGGTGCACAGAACTCAGTGATTTAGGCAGTTCCAGTTCAAAAGACACATCCGATATCTTACGTAATACCTTATAGGGTCCAACATATTTCCAACCCAGTTTTCTGCTGGGCTGTAACCCATGGATATTTTTTGTGGAGAGGTAGACAGAATCCCCTGGCTGGAGGTCCCAGCCTGCCGCTCGTCCTCGGTCAGCATATTTTTTATAATCCTCTTTTGCCTGGTCCAGTGCTTTGGCTATTAATGGCCAGGAGTCCTGTAAGGTAGTCCACCAACGTTTAAAATCCGATGGGGAAGCAGTGGGTTCATTCTCAATGGTAGGTAATGGTTTCCCTTCAAAACCCCCCACCGCCATGAAAGGAGAGACTCCCGTGGATGAATGCACAGCGTTGTTGTAGCTATATTCTGCGAATGGCAACAACTCCACCCAATTGTCTTGATGATAATTGGTGTAGCATCTTAAAAACTGTTCCAAGATTTGATTAGTTCGTTCGGATTGGCCATCGGTTTCTGGGTGGTAACCCGAACTCAGTGCCGGTTCTATGTCCATCATTTTTAGGAGCTCCCGCCAGAAGTTGGCAACGAATTGACTGCCCCTGTCGGATACCACTCTTTTCGGAAAAGCGTGTAATTTTATCACGTGGTTAAAGAAAGCTTTGGCCATTCCCTTGGCGGTGGGCAATTGCTTGAAAGGGGTGAAATGAGCTTGCTTTGAAAACGTGTCTACCACCACCCAAATAACTGTCTTCCCTTTTGAGGGGGGTAGATTAGTGATAAAATCCATAGCTATGGCCTCCCAGGGGCGAGAAGGGGTAGGTAAAGGGTGCAACAGTCCAGGAACCTTCCCCCCCCCGTTTTTTACACATCAAGCAAGTTTGGCAAGCCGAGACGAAATCTGAAACGTCTCAGCGCATGCGTGGCCACCAGAATTGTCGCTGGATTAAATTAAGCATTTTTAGGAATCCAAAATGCCCTGCTAGTTTGGAAGAGTGGCAGGTCAACAATATATCTTTACGTTTAGCCAGTGGCACCACCAGTTTGTCTCCGTGGAGCCAGCACTGATCTTCTCTCTTTGAGCATTCCCCCAAAGTCTCCAATTCTTCCACTTCCTCAGGAGCATAATCCCCCCCCCCAATCACAAGTCCCGATATCTAACTGCGCTTTCTTGATTTGGCTCCGAGTGACTACTGCCCCACCCAACTGCTGGGGGGAGAACATGGAATCAAACACTTCTTCCTTTACACTCTCATGTTGGGGCAATCTGGACAGTGCGTCCGCCAAGGAGTTGGCCTTCCCAGGGAAATGCTTAAGTACAAAATTAAACTTTGAGAAAAAGTCTGCCCACCGCAGTTGTTTGGCGTTGAGGGATCTCTGTGTGCGCAACGCCTCCAGATTCTTATGATCAGTCCAAATTTCGAACGGGGCTTGCGCACCCTCCAGCCAATGCCGCCACGTAGTGAGCGCCAATCTAATAGCCGCCGCTTCCTTGTCCCAAACCGACCAATTTCTCTCCGTGTCGTTAAATTTTTTCGAGATGTAAGCCAGGGGGTGTAACTTCCTGTCCTGCCCGCTTTGTAATATGGCCCCCCCCATGGCTACATCCAACGCATCTACGTGGATTATGAACTCTTTGGTTTCATCGGGGTGGGCTAAGATGGGCTCGGAAGTAAAGAGAGCTTTTAGGGTTTCGAACGCCTTTTGACACTCCCCGTTCCAGGCAATCCGCTCTCCTGGCTTTCCCGCATCGGGCCCCCTCCCCTTAGTTTTCAGCAAGTCCGTTAGGGGGAGAGTGACCGTGGCAAAGTCTTTTATGAAGGTTCGATAGAAGTTACAAAATCCTAACAGGCTCTGCAATTGTTTCCTCGTTCGCGGAGCCTCCCATTGCACCACCGCCTCCACTTTGGCTGGGTCCATTTCCAGCCCCCTCTGAGAGATGCGATAGCCTAGGAAGTCTACTGACTCACGATGGAACTCACACTTTGATAACTTAACATAGAGCTGGTTTTGCAGCAAGGTGGAGAGGACTTCCCGGACTAGTTTCACATGCTCTTTCTTATCAGTAGAATAGATCAAGATATCATCTATGTAACATAACACCCCTTTAAACAAGTGCTTGTGCAACACTTCATTGATCAAACTCATAAAGACCCCGGGCGCGCCACTTAAGCCGAACGGCATCACTAGGTACTCAAATTGCCCCAGGGGTGTGTTAAAGGCAGTCTTGGATTCATCCCCCTCCCTGATGCGCACCCTGAAGTAGGCATCACGCAGATCCAGCTTGGTAAACACCTTCCCTTTAGCTGCTTCCGTTAATAAGTCCTTTATTAAAGGGAGGGGGTAGGCGTTAGTAGTGGAGACGGCATTCAGTCCCCTATAGTCTGTGCACAGTCTTAGACCCCCGTCTTTCTTCTTCCGGAATAACACAGGGGCGGCAAAAGGGGACTTGGCTGGTCGGATGAAGCCGCGCGCCAAGTTTTTATCCAGGAACTTTCGCAGCTCTTCTCGCTCTAACGGGCTCATGGAATAAAGTTTCCCCTTAGGGAGTTTCCCCCCCGGGAGTAGCTCGATGGCACAGTCCGACAATCGATGGGGGGGTAACTCATCCGCCTCGATCTCGCTGAATACTTCCAGCAAGTCTTTATACTCCTTGGGCACCAGGGTGGGAGTAAGAGCAAGCGCGGTGGGTTGGGGAGGAGGGGTCGGTGGTCCTGGACCCCATTCCAAGTCCCATTTGTGCGTGAGGCAGCGGTCGTCTACCCAAGAGATCTTCCCTTCACTCCATTTAATGAATGGATCGTGCGAACTGAGCCAGGGGCTTCCCAACACCATGGGGAACTGGGCATTTGGGGTGATGACGAAAGCTCGCTGCTCCCAATGTTCCCCCGTCCCCAAAATCAGTCTCTCGGTTTCCGCTATGCACTCTTCCTTCATCTCTGACCCATCCATCTGAGTAAACTTTAGGGGTTCCGCCAGCGGGGTAACCTTTGGTCCCAACCCCTCCACTACCAACGGGCTAATTAAGTCCCGAGCGCACCCAGAGTCAATTAAAGCACGGACCCTCATGTGGGTGCCCGATCCTGGGGTCACCACAGTCACTACCATATATAATAGGGGGCCAGGGATGCTCACCGGAGATGGCGCTTCTTGGCGGGGGACCTGCAGTTCTGCGCCGCTCACTGCAGGCCGTTGGAGTTTCCCGACATCTGCGTCTCCATCAGCTCCAGCTCCCCTGGTTCGTTTGTAGCTCCCTCCAGCTGCAACGCCCGGGGTTTAACCGGTGTCTTCCCGCGGCTAGGGGTGCTCCCCGCCACGGGTGTCGAGGTCTTCGGGCCTTTCCCTCCTCCTCTGGGGCAGGCTGAGGCGAAGTGGCCACTTTCCCCACATTTCATGCACAGCCCTTGCCGGAACCGGGCATCTCGGACGTCTTGCACGCTGGCCCGTGGTTTCGCTCTCGGGGCTGCTTTGCTGGCCGTCGTGGCCGAGGGCCCCATCTTGATCAAGGTAAATCTCTCTTCCATGTCGGTTGCAGCCCTCATCCAGGTGGCCAACGTGTTCGGGCGACCCCCCAGCAGCACGGTCTCGTAGATCTCCGGGTTAAGGCCCTCCCAGTACTTCTCCATGAAGAGCTCCTCTGGCCAGCCGTGGATCTTAGCCGCGATGCGCCGGAACTTGTCTGTGTAGCCCCGCACTGTCGATCTCCCCTGGAACAGCTTCCTCAGTTGATTCCGGGCCTTTTCCTCGCCCAGTGGGTCTTCAAATTGATGACGAAGGGCCCACATGAAGTTGTTCAACGAACGCAGCTCAGGTCCTGGGGCATCGTGCAGGCTCACATACCAATCGCTGGCGGTGTCTTTCAGCTTGGACCCGATGTAGCCAATCCGTTCTCTCTCGGTGGGATAGAGATGGCCCCAGCTGTCCAGGAACCTCTCGATCTCCAGCATGAAAAAACGCAGCTTCTCTGGGTCCCCATCGAAAGTAGTCGTCAGCGGGTCGGAGGGGGCTGGGCGGACGGCTGGGGCGACCGGAGCCAGGGCCGGTGCTGGGGCGGGACCTGGCACCGGAGGCGGAATGACCGGCAGGGCTGGCTGCACCGGTAGGGCGGGCACCTGAGGCTGAACCGGGGCCCCTCCAGGCGCCGCCGGCGGTTGCTGAACTCCTATCCCCTGACCGGGGAGAGCTCCCTGCACGGCCCTCATAGCGTTGCGAAATTGGTGCTGGAGATCGAGGGCCAACTCTCGTAGCTCTGCAGTGAGTTGGAGTCGCAACTCTCCCATCATCTGGTCCAAGTGGGGCATCTGCTCCTCTCGGTACGGATCAGGCCCATACGGACCTGTCCTCTCTCCTTCGAACGGCGGGCGATGCGGCTCTCCTCGGTAGATCGGCTCGCAGTCGTCTCCCATGTAGCTCGGCCTCCCTCGATCGAGCGGGTCGCCAGCGAACGAAACCCGTGCCCCTTTCCGGTCGTGCACCCACGAATCCACGGTCCGACGACCGAAATGGCTCCAAGCGTACTTGGGGGTCACGCTCTGATGAGGAGGTAGGCGCGGGAGGTAGTGAGCCCCCTGACTCGTAGTCACCGGCACTTCGGGGGCCCCTCCGCCGCCTCCACCACCGTTCCCCGGGTCCGTCGGGGTAACGGGAACCTCTTCGGGTGTAGGGGTGATGGGAACCGTGTCGTCGTCTGACATGGTCAGGAACGGCTAAGTCCCAGTCACAGATCTCTGACAATCTGTGAGAGTTCTGCTCAAAGTAGTCAAGGATCAGATCTTGGTTGGTTAACCACAGTTCTTTATTTCCAATCTCTACATTAGTACAGCATCTCGGATTATTGTCAGAGATGAGACAGATTATACAAGCGGGTCTATTATACCATTCCAAGGAGTTTGAATTACCCATAGGTAGCCAATCCCCTTAAGGGAAAATTGGCGGGCAAAGAGGTGTCCTGACCGTTTGGTTCTCACAGGAAAAGAGTGAGGTGTTAAGCAGTAAATTTCCTCTCCCAAACCAGACCCCTCAGATGTTACCAGTTCACATAACAATCAATGGCTTCAAGGTTTTTTGCATGTGATAAGAGATGAGAGGCATCCTCCCTTGAAGTTCCTGCCGGAGCAGCTGGAATGCGGAGGCAGGGATGTGGGGCCTCCTTGTTCTCGCAAATCATTGGTGTCACCCTCCCGGTCTGGACAAGCATTATTACATTACGGTTACATAGAATTCCAATACATGACAGATACATAGGAAAGCTAAAGACATACATGAAAACTAAGGGGAGGAGGCCTGGCTAATATATTGTCTGAATTAGCAGATTCTGACACCCCCGCCAGAAGTTGGCAACGAATTGACTGCCCCTGTCGGATACCACCCTCTTAGGAAAAGCGTGTAATTTTATTACGTGGTTGAAGAAAGCTTTGGCCATTCCCTTAGCCGTGGGCAACTGCTTAAAGGGGGTGAAATGGGCTTGCTTTGAAAACGTGTCTACCACCACCCAAATAACCGTTTTCCCTTTTGAGGGTGGCAGATTAGTAATAAAGTCCATAGCTATTGCCTCCCAAGGGCGAGAGGGGGTAGGTAAAGGATGCAGCAGTCCCGGAGCCTTCCCCCCCCACTTTTTGCACATTAAGCAAGTCTGGCAGGCCGAGACAAAATCGGAAACATCCCGGCGCATGCGCGGCCACCAAAACTGCCGTTGAATTAAGTTAAGTGTTTTTAGAAATCCAAAATGCCCTGCCAGTTTGGAAGAGTGGCATGCCAACAGCACATCCTTACGTTTGCTTTGGGGCACCACCAGTTTGTCTCCATGATACCAACACTGGTTTTCTTTTTTGGAACATTCTTCTATCGTCTCCAGTTCTTCGTTTTCCTCAGGGGCATAATCCCCCCCCCCCAATCGCACGCCCCAATGTCCAGCTGGGTTTTCTTATGTTGGCTCCTAGTAACTACTGCCCCTCCGAGCTGCTGGGGGGAGAACATGGAGTCGAACACCTCTTCCTTCACACTTTCGTGTTGAGGCAACCTGGAGAGTGCGTCTGCTAAAGAGTTGGCCTTTCCAGGGAAGTGTTTTAACACAAAATTGAACTTGGAAAAGAAATCAGCCCACCGCAGTTGCTTTGCATTGAGTGATCTCTGCGTACGCAGGGCTTCCAGGTTCTTATGATCAGTCCAGATTTCAAACGGGGTTTGCGCCCCCTCCAGCCAATGCCTCCACGTAGTGAGCGCTAACCGAATAGCTGCGGCTTCCTTGTCCCACACGGACCAATTTCTCTCCGTGTCGTTAAACTTTTTTGAGATGTAAGCTAGGGGGTGTAACTGCTCATCCGACCCTTGCTGTAGTATGGCCCCCCCCATGGCCACATCGGAAGCATCTACATGGATTATAAACTCTTTAGTTTCGTCTGGATGGGCTAAGATGGGCTCCGAAGTAAAAAGGGTTTTTAGTGTTTCGAACGCCCTCTGGCACTCCCCATTCCAAGCAATTCTCTCCCCCGGCTTCCCAGCCTCCGTCCCCCTCCCCTTGGTTTTTAGCAAGTCCGTTAGGGGGAGGGTGACTGTCACAAAGTCTTTTATGAAAGTTCGATAGAAGTTACAAAATCCTAACAGGCTCTGTAATTGTTTCCTTGTTCGGGGAGCTTCCCACTGCACCACCGCCTCCACTTTAGCTGGGTCCATTTCCAACCCTCTCTGAGAAATGCGATACCCTAAGAAGTCTACTGACTCACGGTGGAACTCACATTTCGATAACTTAACATACAGCTGGTTTTTCAGCAAGGTAGAAAGGACTTCTCGGACTAGTTTTACATGCTCTCTCTTATCAGTAGAATAAATCAAGATATCATCTATGTAACATAACACTCCCTTGAACAGGTGCTTGTGCAACACTTCATTTATCAAACTCATAAAGACCCCAGGTGCGCCACTTAAGCCGAACGGCATCACCAGGTATTCAAACTGTCCCAATGGAGTGTTGAATGCAGTCTTTGGTTCGTCCCCCTCCCTTATGTGCACCCGGAAGTAAGCGTCCCGCAGATCTAGCTTGGTGAACACTTTTCCCTTGGCCGGTTAACAAGTCTTTTATTAACGGGAGGGGGTAGGCGTTAGTGGTGGAGACAGCATTCAGTCCCCTATAGTCCGTGCACAGGCGCAGGCCCCCGTCCTTCTTTTTCCGGAATAAAACGGGGGCTGCAAAGGGGGACTTCGCTGGCCGGATGAAGCCGCGCGCCAAATTTTTATCCAGAAACTTACGAAGCTCCTCCCGCTCTAAGGGACTCATGGAATAAATCTTCCCCTTAGGGAGTTTCTCGCCCGGGAGTAGCTCGATGGCACAGTCCGATAATCGGTGGGGGGGTAACTCATCCGCCTCGGTCTCGCTGAACACTTCCATTAAGTCTCTGTACTCCTTTGGCACCAGGCAGGGGGCGAGGGCGGCGGGTTGGAGAGGAGGGGTTGGCAGACCCAGCCCCCACTCCGAGTCCCACTTGTGCGTTAGGCACCGATCATCCACCCAGGAGATTTTCCCTTCACTCCACTTGATATAAGGGTCGTGCGAACTTAACCAGGGGCTGCCCAGCACCATGGGGAATTGGGCGTTTGGGGTGATGACGAATGCTCGCTTCTCCCAATGTTCCCCGGTTCCCAGAATCAGACCCTCAGTTTCAGCCACACACTCTTCTTTCATTTCCGACCCATCCATTTGGGTAAACTTTAGGGGCTCAGCCAGCGGGGTGACTCTTGGTCCCAACCCTTCCACCACCAAAGGGCTAATTAAGTCTCGAGCACACCCAGAGTCAATTAGGGCGCGGACTCTCATGTGCGTGCCCGATCCCGGGGTCATTACTGTCACTACCATGTATAACAGGGGGCCAGGGATGCTCACCAGAGATGGCGCTTCTTGGCGGGGGACCTGCAGCTCTGCACCGCTCACTGCAGGCCGTTGGAGTTTCCCGACATCTGCGTTTCCATCAGCTCCAGCTCCCCTTGTTCACTCGTGGCTCCTTCTAGTTGCAACGCTCGGGGTTTGAGCGGGGTCTTCCCCCTGCTAGGAGTGCTCCCCGCCACGGGTGTCGAGGTCTTCGGCCCCTTCCCTCCCCCTCTCGGGCACGCTGAGGCGAAGTGGCCACTTTCCCCGCATTTCATGCACAACCCTTGTTGAAACCGGGCATCCCGGATGTCTTGCACACTGGGCTTTGGCTTTGCTCTAGGCGCTGCTTTGCTGGCCGCTGTAGCCGATGTTCCCATCTTAATGAGAGTAAAGCACTCCTCCACGTCGGTGGCCGCCCACATCCAGGTGGCCAACGTTCCCGGGCGGCCCCCCAACAGAACGGTCTCATAGATTTCCGGGTTGAGACCCTCCCGGTACTTTTCCATGAAAAGTTCCTCTGGCCAACTGTGGATCTTGGCCGCAATGCGCCGGAACTTATCAGTGTAGTCCCGCACTGAGGACCTCCCCTGGAACAGCTTCCGTAGTTGGTTCCGGGCCTTTTCTTCCCCCAGGGGGTCTTCATATTGGTGCCGGAGTGCCCACATGAAGTTGTTCAACGACCGTAACTCAGGTCCGGGGGCATCGTGCAGGCTCACATACCAGTCGCTGGCGGTGTCTTTCAGCTTGGATCCGATGTAGCCAATCCGCTCCCTCTCTGTAGGATAGAGGTGGGCCCAGCTGTCCAGGAACCGCTCGATCTCCAACAGGAAGAAACGCAGCTTCTCGGGGTCCCCATCGAAAGTAGTCGTCAGAGGGTCGGAGGGGGCTGGGCGGGCGATCGGACCGGCCGGCGCCGGGACCGGTGCTGGGGCGGGACCTGGCACCTGTGGAGGGACGACCGGCGGGGCTGGCTGCGCCGGCTGCCTCGGCTGCGCGGGCGCCTGTGGCTGAATCGGGGCTCCTCTGGGAACCACCGGCGGCTGCTGAACTGTCACCGGGCCTGGGAGAGCCTCTTGCATGACCCTCATAGCGTCTCGAAATTGGTACTGGAGATCGAGGGCCAATTCTCGTAGATCGGCGGTGAGTTGGAGCCGTAAATCTCCCATCATCTGGTCTAGATGTGGCATCTGATCTCCCCGATACGGATCGGGCCCATATGGGCCGGTTCTCTCTCCTTCCATGGGCGGGCGACGCGGTTCTCCTCCGTAGATCGGCTCGCAGTCGTCTCCCAGGTAGCTCGGTCTCCCTCGATCGAGCGGATCGCCAGGGAACGAAACCCGTGCCCCTTTCCGGTCGTGCACCCAAGAATCCACGGTCCCACGACCGAACTGGCTCCAAGCGTACTTGGGGGTCCCGCTCTGACGAGGAGGTAGGCGCGGGATGTAGTGAGCCCCCTGAATCGTAGTCACCGGCACTTCGGGGGCCCCTCCGCCGCCTCCACCACCGTTCCCCTGGTCCGTCAGGGTGGTGGGGATATCTTCGGGGGTAGGGGTAGGGACCGTGTCGTCGTCTGACATGGTCAGGAACGGCTAAGTCCCAGTCACAGATCTCTGACAATCTGTGAGAGTTCTGCTCAAAGTAGTCAAGGATCAGATCTTGGTTGGTTAACCACAGTTCTTTATTTCCAATCTCTACATTAGTACAGCGTCTCGGATTATTGTCAGAGATGAGACAGATAATACAAGCAGGTCTATTATACCATTCCAAGGAGTTTGAATTACCCATAGGTAGCCAATCACCTTAAGGGAAAATTGGCGGGCAGAGAGGTGTTCTGGCCGTTTGGTTCTCACAGGAAAAGAGTGAGGTGTTAAGCTGTAAATTTCCTTTCCCAAACCAGACCCCTCAGATGTTACCAGTTCACATAACAATCAATGGCCTCAAGGCTTTTGCATGTGATAAGAGATGAGAGGTATCCTCCCTTGAAGTTCCTGCCTGGGCAGCTGGAATGCGGAGGCAGAGATGTGAGGCCTCCTTGTTCACATACTTCACGGGTGTCACTCTCCCGCTTTACTGACTACAATCTCCCGGTCTGGCCAAGTATTAATACATAATAGGTACAGGGAAAAGGAAAGACATGTGCTACTTAAAAGGTACAGGTATGAACAACATAATGTCTGAATTAGCAGATTCTGACACAGGGCCCCTATTCTATGAGTCTCAGGAGAAGACGGTCAACTGTGGAAAAGGCACATTGACCAACTGCACTGCCAGCTGACGCACCTGAGGAAAGCAAGGATGAAACCCCTGCTTTTGAGCAAGATGGAGAAGACAGACCGAGACATCCACACCAGAGCTTCCCCAGCTGAGCACACTGATGCACACATCGACATCCCTCCAACACCGATTCCAACTGACGAACTGGAACCTTCCCTCAGACCAGCCAAGGCAGTCCCCGAGCAGCCTGCCGCAGAACCAGTATTACACCACTTGACCAGGGAACAGCGAAGGCCCACCTACCTACAGGATTTTGTGTGCTAGGGAAGGTCTGACCTATGAGGGGAGGGGTGTCGTGTCCTAATGGCGACTGCGCATGTGGTCAGGGAAAAACATGTGGCCAGGCTGGCTACCGGAGCTTTGCTTCAGGAGACAATTGCCTGGGCGGATTTTAAATTAGACCAATCGGCCACCAAGATCTGCCAAGGGACCAATGGTATAGGGTCACCTGTAATTAACCCTATCAGGGAGACTGGATGAAGCCAGGGGTGCAGTTTAGATGGACATTTAAGCAGACCCCCGAGCCTGATTCTGCAGTTGTGTTTTGTAACATCAATAAACTTATGAGCTGATTTCACTTCAACGCGTCTCTGGACCTATGTGGAAAGGGCACTTTACTGACAGAAACCAAGCTTGGTTGACCAGCAGCAGGCACCAAGGGGAAAGTAGGGTTCCCAGCTCTGAGTAGGGAAATACCTGGAGATTTGGGGGGTGGATCCTGTGGAGGGCAGCATGGGGGGGGAGAAGGACTCAGCAGGAATGTTCCAACCTGGAGCTGGCAATGGACTGGCCCCAATGAGTTCCTCACAAAGGCGTAGAAAGGGTTTTGTTACTTTGTCTTTTTACTGACAGAATCAAGCTTGGTTGCTTACCAACAACCACTGAGGGAAAAGTTAGAATGCTTTGGCCACTGGCCTCTAAGGCATTCTATTCAGCTGAGGCCTTTCCTCTCCCCTCCCCAAACTCTGGCTTCCTTAAACTGGCTTCTTTACCTGGAGCTGGCAACCCTATGAGTTGCTCACAACAGCCACTGAGGGAAAGATTTGTCACCCGCAGGAGCTGAGCAAGAGAAGCGTCTTCATTGTGAGACACAGTGTTTCTGACAGAAAACATTGGCTGAAAGGGGAGTGGGCAGGGAAGAGGAGCAGACCCAGCCCCCAGCCAATGGCATGTGAATACTCTTGAATGGCGACTGATGGGCCAATGGCTGAGGGAGAGCATTTTACAGCCAATGAGAGCACATGGAATGTTGCCACCCCACCTGACTTTTATATAATAGGGACAGATTTGTACAAGATCTGCAGTTAGCTTATTTTCACCAGCTACAATGGTACCACCAAATCTACCTCCACTTCAAAATTCAATTAGCCCAGGGCAATTTTAATTTTCTTGCTATTAGCATTGAAACTGAACTTGCCAGGTTGACACAGACTTAAGCTAGACATCCAATGACCATAAAAAATGTACACAAGGAAATGGAGAAAAAGCCCTGCTCACTTACTCAAAGCACACACCACTTTATGTGAGTTGAGGAGAGCAAGACCGCACCTGCTGGTCCCACCTCTGGATATGCATGCATACATGAATATATGCAAGGACAGTTTTAAGCAGAGAAGTACTTCATTTTCTGTAGTTCTAGGGTTTCAGCCTGCCTGAGCTTTTCAACTTTGACAACGGCAAGTTGCAACAAGGGGAGTTGCAAATCATGATTAAAACCAGATACCAGGGGAAGTGAAAGGAAGCTTCTAGTTTTTTTGTTTCTGTCCCCCTTCACCTGAAGCAAATTTCTCACTGCGAACAGAGAAGGCAACCCCAAAAGTGTATGAATTTCACTCTAGTTTTCTGTCCATTTGTCATGGCAGACATTAAAGAAGACAGAAGAAAGAAGGAAAGGAAGGCAGGGGAGGGTTTATTTCTAAGGGTCATTCCCCCAAAAGGCCCTGGTAGCTATGGCTATAAATGAATATAGATTGTGCATTGGCCATTACAGTAGTTAATATGGGACAAACTAGAGAGATATTTAAACTGCAGAGAGGGAATTAGAGGGCCTTCTGTGCCTGCAGCTTTATTATTACTGTTCAGAAAATTTGGCTTTTGATGTTACAGGAATACTGTTCATGAAGATCCCTAGAACTGTGTGTTTGACTCACATTTTTCATTTTAGATATTGCAAGCAAGCAGGAACTTTCAGTTGCCATTTTAATTTCCATTTTTTTCTATACTGATATTATTGTTTGTTTGATTTGTTTTGTTTATCCTGTATTTTCTTGCTGTTCTACAGCCAATATTGCAGGGCACTGAAGTTAAGTTACTGAGCTAAATTCATGCATAACACAGCCCATTGGCTTCAGAGAATACACACCAGGGGTGAATCTATCCCCATTGTTTTTCTAACAAGAAATTTTAAGACAATAATGCATTTTTTCCCCATGCATTGCTCTGAGCCCAATTGCTCCTTATGGAAATATAGAAACAAATAAGAATTCCTTTCAGCCTTATTATTCCTAGTCCAAATTGTTACAAAAGCAAGTACAAAATCTGATTTTTCTATCTAAAGTTTAAGATGGTTTTATATATGCAATTGCCAGCTGAAAGTTGTCCTCCTCACCCCCACCTCCACCCCGAGCTATTAAATAAGAAATTTCTGGCAAGAAGAGGTTTGCCACATGCCCAGCAGCATTCCAGTAGCTAGTGAGAGAACTTTATAAAACTGCCATTTCTAACAGTGTGATGTCACTTCCAGGTTTTCTCTGGAAGTGACATCATACTTCTCCAGGAACCGCTGGAAATTCTATGGTAAAACTGTAGAGTGTTTGGCCATTCCTAGAAAGGACTGATGCCACTTCCAGGGGAAACAAGGAGGAGACTCAGAAGTGACATCAGGCCTGTCCAGGAATCTCCAATTCTGGAGATTCCTAGATAAGGTGTGACCATTTCTGGGGAAAACCTAGAAGTGACATCTTGCATTCCTGACTTGGAATCCCCCCCTCCCATTAGCTAACTGGTTAAAACATCAGAAATTGGCTACAAGGTATATTTTCACCTCGCAAGTATATTCTTCTGTTTATCCATGTTAACATGTATGTGTTCATTTCATAGTCCACTGTTCTCACTGAGACTCAAGGTGGATTACACAATTGAAAGTTATGCAATTAGAGCAGTATAATACATACAACCAATAATTACCTCCTTTAGCAACACGATTCATCAGCATGGCTGTGCCAACCTTAACTAAGATTAATAGTACCCAGGGCTTGTTCCTAATTCAAGAAATGGCAAGAAATGTATTACTTCACTTCACCAAATACACAATAGCAATAAAGGTATGCTCACCCTCAATCCTCAGTGTTGTCACAATGAGCAATTTCAGGACCTCAGGTACACTTATACGCTTTGTGATCCTTTCTGCACAGTGATCCCCCCTGCCCACCTACACACTTTCTCCTTGATTTGGTTGATATTATTTTTGAAAAGAATTTTTCTTGTTTTCATTAGCAATTCTTTTGGCAGGTTAAGGGAGTTACTATGGGCAGTGCCTTCGCCCCCAGCATGCCTAATTTATTTATAGGGGATTTGGAGACTAGGTATGTATGTAATGCTATGGACAATCCCTTCTTTAAACATATTGTTTATTACAAACAGTTTATTGACGACCTGTTCGTGATCCTTGACAATTTTGCTTTGGTAGATGAGTTTGTGGCATGGATGAATGGTCTTCATAGTGCTATTAAGTTTACTTATAAGGCGAGTAGATACCAAATTAATTTTTTGGACACAATGGTATTTGTTGCCGATGTGTGCCTCATGGTCCCTACCATAAGGACACCGACAGGAATTCATTCTTGCATTTCCACTCTTCTCATGCTGGTCACCTCCGCAGAAACATACCTTATGGCCTTAAAAGAAAATTTACATTTGAAGAACATTCCAGGAGGCTAGCTCCAATATGTGCAAACAGTTCCTGTGTTGGGGCTACCCCACAGAGATCGTAGAACAAGCCAAGTTGAGAGCTTCAGCTACTCCACGTGCTGATCTCTTTAAGGCAAAGCTAGAAACTTGAGAAAATAATCAGATTCATTGGGCTATTGAATTCACCCCACTTGCTTATGCCATTCGGAATATTATCAATAAACATTGGCATATTGTGGAGGAAATAGTGGGTAGTGATAGTTTACCATATATAGGATTCTGTAAGACCACGGCAATACGGGATATTCTTGTTAAAACTGATTTGTACATACCTACTCCCCTTACTTCTGGGACTATACTTAAAGGTAACTTTAAATGTAAAAATATGTTGTGTTTGTACCCAATGTTTTGAAACCACTGTTCTGGATTTTCCTGATGTGGGGTTCTTTAGGCATATTTCTTTTCTGTCTTCATGTTCCACCAAAAGGACTGTGTATTGTATCTGGTGCCCTTGTGGACTCAGATACGTGGGTAAGTCATTTCGATCATTGCAGACTCGGATCTCGGAACACAAATCCCGTATATGTCACTGTTACCTGGAGGCTCCTCTCGTACAGCACTATGTAGACAAAGGACATTCATGTGAAGAACTGCAGTTTACTGTCCTGGAGGTTATCAACCCAAAAGCCTATGAACAAGCGAATTTGCAGAAGATACTCCTACAGCATGAAGCATTTTGGATTTTTAGACTTGGCATGTGTTCCCCCTTTGGTTTGAATACATCAATTGATTTTTCATGTTTTTTGTAGTACTAATGTTATTTACTTCTATTATGGTTCTGTTCTTGAACTGTGTGATTGTCTATTTTTGTCTGCCTCTTTAATCTTGCCCAGCTGTATTTTGGGCTTGGTATTTAAGTGCTTACATGCTAAGGCTAATTAATAACTTCCTACTGTAGCCTTCACTAGACATGTCTTATGTGTGATCAGTAAGTTTATGTACAGGGTTAGTTTTTGTCCAAGGATTTCTTTATATTATGGATTTGGAAATGTTTTTGTACTATTTTTTATCTTTCAGATGGTAGTCTTTTATGACTGATGTTATCTTTGGCAATTTTGCCTCTAATGTTTGCATCTTACAACTTATCAAGTATGCATGGAACTTTATGCTTATTTTATATTCCCATTCTCTCTCTTTTTTTTTTTAAATAAAGATTTTTATTGATTTTTTACCATTTCTACAACTCTATTGCTAATAACTACACTATATTACCCTATACAGAGAATACTGTTTGCAATAACCAAGTTAACTAACTTTTAAAACTGAAAAGCAATATACTTTCTTGGTTAAACATTTTAAGTTCATGTTTCTGCTTCCACACATAACAAAGCTGATTAACTGGCACATACAGCAACGAAGAAAATGCCTACTATTCCGTTTACATTTAGACATAGTGTACCATCATTACATATTGTTTATAACATTATTTCTTCTTTGTTCCTCTTCTTGTCTTTTTAGGCTCTTTGCTGAGCTTGGGAGCAGCAGCTCCCTTTTCCGAGTCCGATGCTTCTTCTCCACTTTCTGACCCATCAAAGCCATACATACTTCCCTGTGACTCCAGTGAGTCATCTGACTCTCTCTCCGCTTTCTTTTTCTTGCATTTTTCCAGGAATATTTTGGCTTGTTCTACAGAGTCAATCTTGTAATTCTTGCTTTTATAGCTGAAAGAAAGTCCCTCTGGAATATTCCAACGATACGTGATTGACTCAGACTGTAATCATGTAGTTATATTCCTGTAGGCTTTTCTTCTTTTTTGAATTTCAAATGGAATGTCTTTTAGAACCTTGATTTCCTCTTCTTGGATCTTCAGCGTTGTTCTGTTTGTGGTTTTTAACACCACATCCCTTGTTGATCTTTTGGAGAACCTTATCATGATCTCACCTGGCAGGTTTTTCTTTTTCACAAAATCTGGATAGGTCCTGTAGACCAAATCCATGTTCCTTTTTAGTTTCTCCACTTCAATACCTGCCAGCGGTGCTAATGCCCCACTCAATAGTTTTTTAAGATCCTCCCCGTTTTTCTCAGGAGCATTCTGCAGTCTCAGGAAAAAAATTGAATGTTCCATCTGAAGTTTTAAGACATTGTTGCTTTGAAAAGCCTTTTCTTTCTCAATTTTTTGTAGTCTTGAGTCATGCTTACTTGTTGTTGCTTTTACTTCCATGAGTTCTTGTTGCAGCTTCTCATTTATTTTTCCCAACTCTTTCATTTCCTTCTGCATTGTATCCATCTTGGCATTGAGAGCTGTCATCTAATCCACTAGGGGTCTCAGCATTGATGAGAGCATTGTGCTCATCTCTGTGATGTCGCTCTTTGCAGCCGGAACTCCACTTCCTGGCTTAGGGGAGGGTTTTTGTCTCCCCGTCATTGTTGCTGTTTCATTTTGTTTATAGTTAGATAAGAAGATCTGAAGAAGAAAGCCTCTTTTTCACACTAATGCCGTTTAAAAGCTCATTTCTTCGTGCATGCGATCCAGCCCTCCAGCATTTCCAAGCTGCTTTCAATGCTGCAGAAATGCCGTGGGAAAGTCTCGGTAAGCTCTGTTCGGAGAGAGGGGAGGGGGGGGGAACATTCCACCCAACCCTTCCCAGCCGCTTTATTATGCAAACTCTGTTTGAGACTCATGAATCACCATTGCGTATCAGGAAGTTTCATTGCTTCTCCGATCTGTATTCTCTGCTGCTTCACGGTTACACTTGAGTAGCCTGGAGGCTTCTGCGGCGGGGGGAACCTACGGGGGTGAAGGAGGGTGTCTCGATCCAGCAGTCGCCACCGCAAGTAGAGACATCCCTCAAGTCACCCCAGGCAGAGCCCCTTTACTAGGGTCTCTGGGGGCTCGGCACCTGTCCGAAACCCCTTCTACCCCACCGAGAGTGGATCGCCTCTCCCACAGATACGGTGAGAGGCGTCCGCCATTAAGCATGTCTCTTCCGGAAGTCCTAAATTCCCATTCTCTATGCATGAGTATGCATTCACAATGCATTTTTTATTAGATAATATTTCCTGCTCAGATGAAGTCTCTGGATGAAACAAGTTTGTATTCTGGAAAACCTCGTCTGTACTGATTGAGTATTTTGTAATAATTTTGTATGTTTATGTAAATTATTCACCCTATTTATGGCTCAGGACAGACTGGCAATCTGCCCCGGGAGAGCTCTGCTTGGGAAGCGGGGGAAGGGAGCCCATTCAGACATCCGCAGCTGTCCCTCATCTCCCTTCCACACTTACGCACTTTGAAGCCAGTTTCCTCTTGCTGTAGAAGGACATCAGGAGAAACCAGTGTCCAGGGGCCGTCGTCTGCATGCCTCCTGCTTTCAGGCAGTGAGAACCAGAAGAAGGCGGGATTCAAGCGGAGGCGGCTGTGTGAATTTCAGCAATTTCAGCAATGTGCGCATGAGCACTCCGTAACAGCATCCTTGCACAATACACTGGCCAGTGTGAATGGCCAGCCCCAGGGAATCCCCCCCCCCCGGCAGCTTTTGCCTCTGGATTCCTCCAGATTGCAAGTCTGTCCTCGGCCTATATTACAACTGCATTTACAGAACCTTTTTGTATCTTTGTTGCACTCAGGCTTTCAGGGTTGTGGTTCTCTGGCTTTCTCATGACAATAACCCTGCAATGCCCTAGAATAGCAATCAGATAAGCAGATTAGTTTTCAGAAACGTATGCATGCAACAGCTACCTTCTTTTTTATTTATTTCAGCTGTCTCCACTGGACTGCGGCTGAGGCATTTTATATAAATGAACACACTTTATGTACTAATACTTGTGGCTTTCAGAATGCATCAGCTATTATGGGCAAGGTCATAAACAATGCTTTTCCCTAAGATCTAAGTGATACAGTTGGCTGGAACAATGATCTGCTGCTGGAAGCATTTCCTCTTAAAACATGTCCATGTATCAAATCATAAAAGCCTTTAATACGGGAAAGCAATGGAATTAAATATATTCTTTTTGCATGGTTGCTTAAAAAAAATGTAGCATCAGTTGAAGCCATTCATATTAGTTGAAAAAAAGAGCTGACAGCCAATTGCATGGAATTCTATGAGCTAGCTGAAATCTCTGCCCCCATTAAACCTAATGATTTCATTAAAACTAATTGTACCTTCTAGCTTAGCTATAAATACAAATACATATAAATATGAAAGTAATCAAGATGTCCATGGTGAGGCAAATTTTTACAGAACATACAGCAAAAAAAGCTGTGGACTGGTAAAGTCATGCCAGAAAGCCATGACCCACTTGCTGGAAAATCATGCACAGTGTCACACCCTCTTTCAGAAATCACTTATAAACTTTGGGGTTATATATACCCATTTAAAGACTTTGTCCTTTCTCTCCCATTGAATACTCTGTTGCCTCAGTCATGTCAGGATCTGACAAGAGCTTGCTTGTTCCATGCTATGCTGAAAAGTTACTTTCTGTTTCTTTGTACCTTGCTATCGCCTAAATGTTTTATTGCTTGCCTTGAAGTAGAGATTGCTGTCCTGCTTAGTCTTACTTTTCCCCCGGGAGGATGGCCTCTTACATTCCAATGTGTCACATAAACAATGGCTATCTTGCCATGGCTTCCTCCCCCTCCTGCTGGAGACTCTCAGGGTGCTATCAGAGTGGGTATAGCCTTGAAAGTTATTTTATTGTCACTGCCCAAATGTTTTGCCTAGGAGTTAGCACATCTGGGTCACTCAGGGCAAGAAGGGAATTTTTATAACTTTCTCACCTTTGGTGGGAACAAACGGTTGCCATTTCTTTTCCCGCATTTTGTGTGTATGCTGATTGGAGGGATTTGTTTATGCATCTATGTCTGTAGGTATATTATCCAAGTCATCTTTGTTCTGCATCTCTAACAAACATCGAGACCCTGTTCCAGTATTTGAAAATAAAGAACTCTGTTTAACTACAAAGGTCTGATCTCTTGCTGATAGTACAGAAGCCTCACAGATTGTTAGAGATCTGTCCTTAGGTTCCTCCTGTACCTGGCCATGTCAGATGACGGGAGCAACCCCATCACCCCGTTGGAGATCCTGGTCACCACAGCTCCCATCGTGCCTGTGGAGCAACCGGTACCAGTGACCACGGGGCAAGAGCCGTACCAACCCCCGCGAATGGGGGCTAGGTTGACCTGGCTGCCGGCCTCCCCACGATGCTTGTGGGCTACTTTCAGGGCCGGCACCTCCGAGACGTGGATCCACAATCGGAGAGGGGCCAGAGTATGCTTCAGCAGCGACCGATCAGAGTTCGGCCGCCCGAGCGTGCTGGAGGAGGATCGGTATCCTCAAAGGGGCCTGGAAGCTTGGGGCTACAGCTTCCAGGACGAAGAACGCCAGCTGCCCAGGGGTCCTGATCTTGCCAGAGAGGATCTGGACCACATCCGGGACCAAAGGCTGGACGAGATGCATGACTGCATAGCCGTGGAGCTACGAGAGGCCATGTTGGAGATGCAGCAGCAGCTGATGGGGGCCCTTGTGGCTGGAGTAATCCCCCTCCCCGGCCAACCCCAGCCCGGTGGAGGACCAGCTGGGGCGCCACCAGCACAACCTGTGGGGGGGTGGAGCTCCAGCTCAACCCGCAGCCCTGGTTGCACTGCCGGCCAGAGGACCCCCTCCACCTATCCTGGGGGTCCCTGTGCCAGGTGGAGGCATGATCTGACAAGTGCCCAGCGACCCCCTGATGGCAACGTTCGATGGTGACCCGGAAAAACTCAGGTTCTTCATCATAGAAATTGAGAGGTTTCTGGCGGCTTGGGGCCATCTCTACCCAACCAAGCGAGATCGCGTGGGCTACATCGGTTCCAAGCTGCGGGACACTGCAAGCAACTGGTACGTGAGTCTGCACAACCCCCCGGGGCCCAAATTACAAACTGTAGAAAATTTTATGTGGGCCCTGAGGCAGCATTACGAAGATCCCTTGGGTGAAGAGAAAGCCCGAAACCAGCTGCGCAAGCTGGCACAGGGGTGCAGCTCGGTGAGGGACTACACCGACCGTTTCTGGTGCATAGCAGCCAAAGTCCAGGGGTGGTCCAAAGACTTATTCATTGAAAAGTACCGGGAGGGGCTGAATCCCGAGATCTATGAGACGATCCTGAGAAACGGCCGCCCATTCTCTCTGGAAGCCTGGATGCGCGCCGCCGCAGATGTGGAGGAGCGCTTCACCCTAATCAAGTTGGGAGCATCAGCCTCTCACCAACCCAAGGCGGCCCCAAAGCCAGAGGGGAAGTCAGTGTTCCAGAAACTACGCGACTCCGGGTTCAAGCAAGGCTTATGCATGAAGTGTGGGGAGAGTGGCCACTTCGCCTCGGCCTGTCCTCATGGAGGGGCGAAGCCACCCAAGACCTCCATCCCAGTGGGGGGAGGGACCCCGCGACTGGCAAAGACACCATTTAAACCCCAGGCATTACAGCTGGAAGGGGCAACGGGGTTACTCTTGGCCCCAACCCATCGACTACTAAAGGGCTAATTAAGTCTCTGGCACACCCCGAGTATATAAGGGCACGGACTCACATGTGAGTCCCGGTGCTTGGCACCATTACAGTCACTACCATGTAAAGCAAAGGGCCAGGGATGCTCACCGGCAATGGTGTGTTGGGGGACGGGACCTGCAGCTCTGCGCCGGCTCTGCACCGGCTACTGCAGGTCACTGAAGTTTCCCGACAGCTGGGTTTCGGTCAGCTCCAACTTGCCCCTTCCAGCTGTAACACCCAGGGTTTAAATGCCCTTGCAGTTCACCCAGATGGATGGCTCAGAGATGAAGGAGGCTTGTGTAGCAGAGACTGAGCCATTGATTTTAGGGACAGGGGCCCATTGGAAGGAAAGGGCTTTTGTGATCACGCATAACACTCAGTTCCCTATGGTGTTGGGTAGCCCCTGGCTGAGCTCCCATGACCCATACATTAAGTGGAGTGATGGGAAAATATCTTGGATTGACCCCAAATGTTCCCAACATAAAGGGGAGTCCCGCTGGGGAAAAGGGCCCCCTGCTCCTCTCGCCCCTGCTGCTCTGGCGTTGGCATCTCTACCCATCCCACAGGAGTATAGGGATCTGGGAGAGGTGTTCAGTGAGACCAAAGCAGATGAACTTCCCCCCCACTGCCTCACTGACTGTGCTATTGAACTGCTCCCGGGAGAGAAGTTGCCAAAGGGGAAGTTGTATTCCATGAGTCCCACCGAAAGGGAAGAGTTAAGAAAGTTTTTGGACAAAAACTTAGAGCGGGGGTTCATCTGCCCAGCCAAATCCCCTTTTGCAGCCCTGGTGTTATTCAGGAAAAAGAAGGATGGGGGCTTAAGACTTTGCACAGATTACCGGGGTCTGAATGCTGTGTCCGCTTCCAATGCTTACCCCCTCCCCCTAATAAAAGACTTGCTGGTGGAGGCGGCCAAGGGGAGAATCTTCACCAAGTTGGATCTCAGAGATGCATACTTTCGGGTGCGCATTAGGGAGGTGGACGAGTATAAAACAGCTTTTAACACCCCCCTGGGACAGTTCGAGTACCTGGTGATGCCCTTCGGCTTAAGTGGCGCGCCAGGCATTTTTATGAGCCTGATCAATGAAGTATTGCATAAACATTTATTCAAGGGGGTGCTCTGTTATTTTGATGATATCTTGATTTATTCGGCTGATAAGAAATCGCATGTGACTTTGGTGCAGGAAGTATTGGGAACTTTACTGGAGCACCATCTCTATGCAAAGCTGTCCAAATGTGAGTTCCACAAAAAGGAGGTCAATTTTTTAGGCTACCGCATTTCTCAACGAGGGCTAGAAATGGATCCCGCCAAGGTAGAGGCGGTGATTCAATGGGAAGCCCCCCGAACTAGGTGACAGCTCCAAAGCCTGCTGGGATTTTGCAACTTTTATAGAACCTTCTTAAAAGACTTTGCTATGATCACCCTTCCACTCACAGAACTGTTGAAAACTAAGGAGAGGGGCCCCGAAGCAGGGAAGCCAGGGGAGGGACTATGCTGGACCCCCCAGTGTCAGGGTGCTTTTGATGAACTGAAGCGGTTGTTCACCTCCGAGCCCATTCTGGCTCACCCAGATGAAACCAAAGAGTTCGTGATTCATGTAGATGCCTCAGATGTAGCAATGGGGGGGGGCGATCTTGCAGAAAGACTCTGACGGCGTGTTGCACCCCCACGCCTACATTTCAAAAAAATTTAATGAAACCGAGTGGCATTGGTCGATGTGGGACAAGGAAGCAGCGGCTATTAAATTAGCTCTTTCCACCTGGAGGCACTGGCTGGAGGGAGTGCAAAAGCCATTTGAAATCTGGACTGACCATAAGAATCTAGAGGCTTTGCATACACAGCTATCCCTCAATGCCAAGCAACTCCGGTGGGCTGACTTCTTTTCCAAATTCAATTTTGTACTTAAACACTTCCCTGGGAAAGCAAACTCCCTAGCAGACGCATTGTCTCGACTACCCCAACATGAGTCCCAGAGGGAGGAAGTGTTCGACTCCATGTTCTCACCACAGCAATTGGGAGGAGCCGTAGTGACTAGTAGCCAAAAGAAAAACCCCTCGGAAACCCCTCCCTGGACTGTAAAATGTGGGGAAGCGTATACTGAGGAGGAGGTCAAGGAATGGGCTGGGGACTGTGAAAATACTAAAGCGATAGATGGTTGTTGGTACCATGGTTCAAAGTTGATTGTGCCCACTTCCTTGCGGAAGGAAATTTTGCTGTCCTGCCATGAATCAAAATTGTCGGGACACTTTGGGTTTCTAAAAACTCTGAATTTGGTTCAGAGACAATTTTGGTGGCCGCGCATGCGGAAAGACATTTCGGATTACGTCACTTCTTGTCAAGTGTGTTTGATGTGCAAATGGAGGGGTGGAAAAGTCCCGGGTTTACTACAACCCCTCCCTACTCCTTTGCGACCCTGGGAGAATGTGTCAATGGACTTTATTATGAGCCTCCCTCCTTCGAATGGAAAAACAGTCATTTGGGTTGTTGTGGACATGTTTTCCAAGCAAGCACATTTCGTCCCGTTTAAACAGCTGCCCACAGCAAAGAGTTTGGCCAAGGCGTTTTTCAGTCACGTGATCAAATTACATGCTTTCCCTAAGTGTATAGTTTCCGACAGAGAGAGCCAATTCGTTGCCAACTTTTGGCGGGAGCTTTTGCAAGTCATGGACATTGAACCCGCACTAAGCTCGGGTTATCATCCAAAAACCGATGAACAGTCCGAACGCGTTAATCAAATTTTAGAACAGTTCCTTAGGTGTTACACAAACTATCATCAGGACAATTGGGTGGACTTACTCCCCTTTGCAGAGTATAGCTACAACAATGGGGTGCACTTGTCTACTGGTGTTTCCCCCTTCATGGCTGTGGAGGGGTTCGAGGGACAGCCACTGCTTTCTTTGACTAACTGTGACACTGTTGCCACTTCAGACTTTTCCCAGTGGTGGTCGAGGCTGCAGGAATCCTGGCCCCTCATTGCTAAAACGTTGGACAAAGCTAAAGCAGACTACAAGAAATATGCAGACAGGGGAAGGGCTGAAGGTTGGGATTTAAAACCTGGGGACTCGGTATACCTCTCTAACCAAGAACATTCATGGACTGCAACCCAGTAGAAAACTGGGTTGGAAATATGTTGGACCCTATAAGGTGCTAAAGAAAATCTCTGAGGTGTCTTTTGAGCTTGATTTGCCCAAATCACTAAGTTCTGTGCATCCTGTCTTTCATTACAGCCTCCTGAAGAAGAATCCTGGGCAGAATGCATAGCGCCCGGATCCTCTGATTCCTCCTCCTCTGATGAAGGAGGGAGAACCACACTTTGAAATCTCTGAAATTCTGGACTCCAAGTTGCACAGGGGTCGGGTTTATTATCTCATAAAATGGGTAGATTTTGGCCCTGAGCTTAATGAGTGGGTCCTTGCTGATAATGTACATGCTCCTAAGTTAGTTTGCTCTTTTCATAAACGCTTCCCTGATAAACCCAGGGGGAGCCAATCTTGAAGGGGGCAGGATGTCAGGATCTGACAAGAGCTTGCTTGTTCCATGCTATGCTGAAAAGTTACTTTCTTTTTCTTTGTACCTTGCTATCGCCTAAATGTTTTATTGCTTGCCTTGAAGTAGAGATTGCTGTCCTGCTTAGTCTTACTTTTCCCCCGGGAGGATGGCCTCTTGCATTCCAATGTGTCACATAAACAATGGCTATCTTGCCATGGCTTCCTCCCCCTCCTGCTGGAGACTCTCAGGGTGCTATCAGAGTGGGTATAGCCTTGAAAGTTATTTTATTGTCACTGCCCAAATGTTTTGCCTAGGAGTTAGCACATCTGGGTCACTCAGGGCAAGAAGGGAATTTTTATAACTTTCTCACCTTTGGTGGGAACAAACGGTTGCCATTTCTTTTCCCGCATTTTGTGTGTATGCTGATTGGAGGGATTTGTTTATGCATCTATGTCTGTAGGTATATTAACCAAGTCATCTTTGTTCTGCATCTCTAACAAACATCGAGACCCTGTTCCAGTATTTGAAAATAAAGAACTCTGTTTAACTACAAAGGTCTGATCTCTTGCTGATAGTACAGAAGCCTCACAGATTGTTAGAGATCTGTCCTTAGGTTCCTCCTGTACCTGGCCATGTCAGATGACGGGAGCAACCCCATCACCCCGTTGGAGATCCTGGTCACCACAGCTCCCATCGTGCCTGTGGAGCAACCGGTACCAGTGACCACGGGGCAAGAGCCGTACCAACCCCCGCGAATGGGGGCTAGGTTGACCTGGCTGCCGGCCTCCCCACGATGCTTGTGGGCTACTTTCAGGGCCGGCACCTCCGAGACGTGGATCCACAATCGGAGAGGGGCCAGAGTATGCTTCAGCAGCGACCGATCAGAGTTCGGCCGCCCGAGCGTGCTGGAGGAGGATCGGTATCCTCAAAGGGGCCTGGAAGCTTGGGGCTACAGCTTCCAGGACGAAGAACGCCAGCTGTCCAGGGGTCCTGATCTTGCCAGAGAGGATCTGGACCACATCCGGGACCAAAGGCTGGACGAGATGCATGACTGCATAGCCGTGGAGCTACGAGAGGCCATGTTGGAGATGCAGCAGCAGCTGATGGGGGCCCTTGTGGCTGGAGTAATCCCCCTCCCCGGCCAACCCCAGCCCGGTGGAGGACCAGCTGGGGCGCCACCAGCACAACCTGTGGGGGGGTGGAGCTCCAGCTCAACCCGCAGCCCTGGTTGCACTGCCGGCCAGAGGACCCCCTCCACCTATCCTGGGGGTCCCTGTGCCAGGTGGAGGCATGATCTGACAAGTGCCCAGCGACCCCCTGATGGCAACGTTCGATGGCGACCCGGAAAAACTCAGGTTCTTCATCATAGAAATTGAGAGGTTTCTGGCGGCTTGGGGCCATCTCTACCCAACCAAGCGAGATCGCGTGGGCTACATCGGTTCCAAGCTGCGGGACACTGCAAGCAACTGGTACGTGAGTCTGCACAACCCCCCGGGGCCCAAATTACAAACTGTAGAAAATTTTATGTGGGCCCTGAGGCAGCATTACGAAGATCCCTTGGGTGAAGAGAAAGCCCGAAACCAGCTGCGCAAGCTGGCACAGGGGTGCAGCTCGGTGAGGGACTACACCGACCGTTTCTGGTGCATAGCAGCCAAAGTCCAGGGGTGGTCCAAAGACTTATTCATTGAAAAGTACCGGGAGGGGCTGAATCCCGAGATCTATGAGACGATCCTGAGAAACGGCCGCCCATTCTCTCTGGAAGCCTGGATGCGCGCCGCCGCAGATGTGGAGGAGCGCTTCACCCTAATCAAGTTGGGAGCATCAGCCTCTCACCAACCCAAGGCGGCCCCAAAGCCAGAGGGGAAGTCAGTGTTCCAGAAACTACGCGACTCCGGGTTCAAGCAAGGCTTATGCATGAAGTGTGGGGAGAGTGGCCACTTCGCCTCGGCCTGTCCTCATGGAGGGGCGAAGCCACCCAAGACCTCCATCCCAGTGGGGGGAGGGACCCCGCGACTGGCAAAGACACCATTTAAACCCCAGGCATTACAGCTGGAAGGGGCAACGGGGTTACTCTTGGCCCCAACCCATCGACTACTAAAGGGCTAATTAAGTCTCTGGCACACCCCGAGTATATAAGGGCACGGACTCACATGTGAGTCCCGGTGCTTGGCACCATTACAGTCACTACCATGTAAAGCAAAGGGCCAGGGATGCTCACCGGCAATGGTGTGTTGGGGGACGGGACCTGCAGCTCTGCGCCGGCTCTGCACCGGCTACTGCAGGTCACTGAAGTTTCCCGACAGCTGGGTTTCGGTCAGCTCCAACTTGCCCCTTCCAGCTGTAACACCCAGGGTTTAAATGCCCTTGCAGTTCACCCAGATGGATGGCTCAGAGATGAAGGAGGCTTGTGTAGCAGAGACTGAGCCATTGATTTTAGGGACAGGGGCCCATTGGAAGGAAAGGGCTTTTGTGATCACGCATAACACTCAGTTCCCTATGGTGTTGGGTAGCCCCTGGCTGAGCTCCCATGACCCATACATTAAGTGGAGTGATGGGAAAATATCTTGGATTGACCCCAAATGTTCCCAACATAAAGGGGAGTCCCGCTGGGGAAAAGGGCCCCCTGCTCCTCTCGCCCCTGCTGCTCTGGCGTTGGCATCTCTACCCATCCCACAGGAGTATAGGGATCTGGGAGAGGTGTTCAGTGAGACCAAAGCAGATGAACTTCCCCCCCACTGCCTCACTGACTGTGCTATTGAACTGCTCCCGGGAGAGAAGTTGCCAAAGGGGAAGTTGTATTCCATGAGTCCCACCGAAAGGGAAGAGTTAAGAAAGTTTTTGGACAAAAACTTAGAGCGGGGGTTCATCTGCCCAGCCAAATCCCCTTTTGCAGCCCTGGTGTTATTCAGGAAAAAGAAGGATGGGGGCTTAAGACTTTGCACAGATTACCGGGGTCTGAATGCTGTGTCCGCTTCCAATGCTTACCCCCTCCCCCTAATAAAAGACTTGCTGGTGGAGGCGGCCAAGGGGAGAATCTTCACCAAGTTGGATCTCAGAGATGCATACTTTCGGGTGCGCATTAGGGAGGTGGACGAGTATAAAACAGCTTTTAACACCCCCCTGGGACAGTTCGAGTACCTGGTGATGCCCTTCGGCTTAAGTGGCGCGCCAGGCATTTTTATGAGCCTGATCAATGAAGTATTGCATAAACATTTATTCAAGGGGGTGCTCTGTTATTTTGATGATATCTTGATTTATTCGGCTGATAAGAAATCGCATGTGACTTTGGTGCAGGAAGTATTGGGAACTTTACTGGAGCACCATCTCTATGCAAAGCTGTCCAAATGTGAGTTCCACAAAAAGGAGGTCAATTTTTTAGGCTACCGCATTTCTCAACGAGGGCTAGAAATGGATCCCGCCAAGGTAGAGGCGGTGATTCAATGGGAAGCCCCCCGAACTAGGTGACAGCTCCAAAGCCTGCTGGGATTTTGCAACTTTTATAGAACCTTCTTAAAAGACTTTGCTATGATCACCCTTCCACTCACAGAACTGTTGAAAACTAAGGAGAGGGGCCCCGAAGCAGGGAAGCCAGGGGAGGGACTATGCTGGACCCCCCAGTGTCAGGGTGCTTTTGATGAACTGAAGCGGTTGTTCACCTCCGAGCCCATTCTGGCTCACCCAGATGAAACCAAAGAGTTCGTGATTCATGTAGATGCCTCAGATGTAGCAATGGGGGGGGGCGATCTTGCAGAAAGACTCTGACGGCGTGTTGCACCCCCACGCCTACATTTCAAAAAAATTTAATGAAACCGAGTGGCATTGGTCGGTGTGGGACAAGGAAGCAGCGGCTATTAAATTAGCTCTTTCCACCTGGAGGCACTGGCTGGAGGGAGTGCAAAAGCCATTTGAAATCTGGACTGACCATAAGAATCTAGAGGCTTTGCATACACAGCTATCCCTCAATGCCAAGCAACTCCGGTGGGCTGACTTCTTTTCCAAATTCAATTTTGTACTTAAACACTTCCCTGGGAAAGCAAACTCCCTAGCAGACGCATTGTCTCGACTACCCCAACATGAGTCCCAGAGGGAGGAAGTGTTCGACTCCATGTTCTCACCACAGCAATTGGGAGGAGCCGTAGTGACTAGTAGCCAAAAGAAAAACCCCTCGGAAACCCCTCCCTGGACTGTAAAATGTGGGGAAGCGTATACTGAGGAGGAGGTCAAGGAATGGGCTGGGGACTGTGAAAATACTAAAGCGATAGATGGTTGTTGGTACCATGGTTCAAAGTTGATTGTGCCCACTTCCTTGCGGAAGGAAATTTTGCTGTCCTGCCATGAATCAAAATTGTCGGGACACTTTGGGTTTCTAAAAACTCTGAATTTGGTTCAGAGACAATTTTGGTGGCCGCGCATGCGGAAAGACATTTCGGATTACGTCACTTCTTGTCAAGTGTGTTTGATGTGCAAATGGAGGGGTGGAAAAGTCCCGGGTTTACTACAACCCCTCCCTACTCCTTTGCGACCCTGGGAGAATGTGTCAATGAACTTTATTATGAGCCTCCCTCCTTCGAATGGAAAAACAGTCATTTGGGTTGTTGTGGACATGTTTTCCAAGCAAGCACATTTCGTCCCGTTTAAACAGCTGCCCACAGCAAAGAGTTTGGCCAAGGCGTTTTTCAGTCACGTGATCAAATTACATGCTTTCCCTAAGTGTATAGTTTCCGACAGAGAGAGCCAATTCGTTGCCAACTTTTGGCGGGAGCTTTTGCAAGTCATGGACATTGAACCCGCACTAAGCTCGGGTTATCATCCAAAAACCGATGAACAGTCCGAACGCGTTAATCAAATTTTAGAACAGTTCCTTAGGTGTTACACAAACTATCATCAGGACAATTGGGTGGACTTACTCCCCTTTGCAGAGTATAGCTACAACAATGGGGTGCACTTGTCTACTGGTGTTTCCCCCTTCATGGCTGTGGAGGGGTTCGAGGGACAGCCACTGCTTTCTTTGACTAACTGTGACACTGTTGCCACTTCAGACTTTTCCCAGTGGTGGTCGAGGCTGCAGGAATCCTGGCCCCTCATTGCTAAAACGTTGGACAAAGCTAAAGCAGACTACAAGAAATATGCAGACAGGGGAAGGGCTGAAGGTTGGGATTTAAAACCTGGGGACTCGGTATACCTCTCTAACCAAGAACATTCATGGACTGCAACCCAGTAGAAAACTGGGTTGGAAATATGTTGGACCCTATAAGGTGCTAAAGAAAATCTCTGAGGTGTCTTTTGAGCTTGATTTGCCCAAATCACTAAGTTCTGTGCATCCTGTCTTTCATTACAGCCTCCTGAAGAAGAATCCTGGGCAGAATGCATAGCGCCCGGATCCTCTGATTCCTCCTCCTCTGATGAAGGAGGGAGAACCACACTTTGAAATCTCTGAAATTCTGGACTCCAAGTTGCACAGGGGTCGGGTTTATTATCTCATAAAATGGGTAGATTTTGGCCCTGAGCTTAATGAGTGGGTCCTTGCTGATAATGTACATGCTCCTAAGTTAGTTTGCTCTTTTCATAAACGCTTCCCTGATAAACCCAGGGGGAGCCAATCTTGAAGGGGGCAGGATGTCAGGATCTGACAAGAGCTTGCTTGTTCCATGCTATGCTGAAAAGTTACTTTCTTTTTCTTTGTACCTTGCTATCGCCTAAATGTTTTATTGCTTGCCTTGAAGTAGAGATTGCTGTCCTGCTTAGTCTTACTTTTCCCCCGGGAGGATGGCCTCTTGCATTCCAATGTGTCACATAAACAATGGCTATCTTGCCATGGCTTCCTCCCCCTCCTGCTGGAGACTCTCAGGGTGCTATCAGAGTGGGTATAGCCTTGAAAGTTATTTTATTGTCACTGCCCAAATGTTTTGCCTAGGAGTTAGCACATCTGGGTCACTCAGGGCAAGAAGGGAATTTTTATAACTTTCTCACCTTTGGTGGGAACAAACGGTTGCCATTTCTTTTCCCGCATTTTGTGTGTATGCTGATTGGAGGGATTTGTTTATGCATCTATGTCTGTAGGTATATTAACCAAGTCATCTTTGTTCTGCATCTCTAACAAACATCGAGACCCTGTTCCAGTATTTGAAAATAAAGAACTCTGTTTAACTACAAAGGTCTGATCTCTTGCTGATAGTACAGAAGCCTCACAGATTGTTAGAGATCTGTCCTTAGGTTCCTCCTGTACCTGGCCATGTCAGATGACGGGAGCAACCCCATCACCCCGTTGGAGATCCTGGTCACCACAGCTCCCATCGTGCCTGTGGAGCAACCGGTACCAGTGACCACGGGGCAAGAGCCGTACCAACCCCCGCGAATGGGGGCTAGGTTGACCTGGCTGCCGGCCTCCCCACGATGCTTGTGGGCTACTTTCAGGGCCGGCACCTCCGAGACGTGGATCCACAATCGGAGAGGGGCCAGAGTATGCTTCAGCAGCGACCGATCAGAGTTCGGCCGCCCGAGCGTGCTGGAGGAGGATCGGTATCCTCAAAGGGGCCTGGAAGCTTGGGGCTACAGCTTCCAGGACGAAGAACGCCAGCTGCCCAGGGGTCCTGATCTTGCCAGAGAGGATCTGGACCACATCCGGGACCAAAGGCTGGACGAGATGCATGACTGCATAGCCGTGGAGCTACGAGAGGCCATGTTGGAGATGCAGCAGCAGCTGATGGGGGCCCTTGTGGCTGGAGTAATCCCCCTCCCCGGCCAACCCCAGCCCGGTGGAGGACCAGCTGGGGCGCCACCAGCACAACCTGTGGGGGGGTGGAGCTCCAGCTCAACCCGCAGCCCTGGTTGCACTGCCGGCCAGAGGACCCCCTCCACCTATCCTGGGGGTCCCTGTGCCAGGTGGAGGCATGATCTGACAAGTGCCCAGCGACCCCCTGATGGCAACGTTCGATGGCGACCCGGAAAAACTCAGGTTCTTCATCATAGAAATTGAGAGGTTTCTGGCGGCTTGGGGCCATCTCTACCCAACCAAGCGAGATCGCGTGGGCTACATCGGTTCCAAGCTGCGGGACACTGCAAGCAACTGGTACGTGAGTCTGCACAACCCCCCGGGGCCCAAATTACAAACTGTAGAAAATTTTATGTGGGCCCTGAGGCAGCATTACGAAGATCCCTTGGGTGAAGAGAAAGCCCGAAACCAGCTGCGCAAGCTGGCACAGGGGTGCAGCTCGGTGAGGGACTACACCGACTGTTTCTGGTGCATAGCAGCCAAAGTCCAGGGGTGGTCCAAAGACTTATTCATTGAAAAGTACCGGGAGGGGCTGAATCCCGAGATCTATGAGACGATCCTGAGAAACGGCCGCCCATTCTCTCTGGAAGCCTGGATGCGCGCCGCCGCAGATGTGGAGGAGCGCTTCACCCTAATCAAGTTGGGAGCATCAGCCTCTCACCAACCCAAGGCGGCCCCAAAGCCAGAGGGGAAGTCAGTGTTCCAGAAACTACGCGACTCCGGGTTCAAGCAAGGCTTATGCATGAAGTGTGGGGAGAGTGGCCACTTCGCCTCGGCCTGTCCTCATGGAGGGGCGAAGCCACCCAAGACCTCCATCCCAGTGGGGGGAGGGACCCCGCGACTGGCAAAGACACCATTTAAACCCCAGGCATTACAGCTGGAAGGGGCAACGGGGTTACTCTTGGCCCCAACCCATCGACTACTAAAGGGCTAATTAAGTCTCTGGCACACCCCGAGTATATAAGGGCACGGACTCACATGTGAGTCCCGGTGCTTGGCACCATTACAGTCACTACCATGTAAAGCAAAGGGCCAGGGATGCTCACCGGCAATGGTGTGTTGGGGGACGGGACCTGCAGCTCTGCGCCGGCTCTGCACCGGCTACTGCAGGTCACTGAAGTTTCCCGACAGCTGGGTTTCGGTCAGCTCCAACTTGCCCCTTCCAGCTGTAACACCCAGGGTTTAAATGCCCTTGCAGTTCACCCAGATGGATGGCTCAGAGATGAAGGAGGCTTGTGTAGCAGAGACTGAGCCATTGATTTTAGGGACAGGGGCCCATTGGAAGGAAAGGGCTTTTGTGATCACGCATAACACTCAGTTCCCTATGGTGTTGGGTAGCCCCTGGCTGAGCTCCCATGACCCATACATTAAGTGGAGTGATGGGAAAATATCTTGGATTGACCCCAAATGTTCCCAACATAAAGGGGAGTCCCGCTGGGGAAAAGGGCCCCCTGCTCCTCTCGCCCCTGCTGCTCTGGCGTTGGCATCTCTACCCATCCCACAGGAGTATAGGGATCTGGGAGAGGTGTTCAGTGAGACCAAAGCAGATGAACTTCCCCCCCACTGCCTCACTGACTGTGCTATTGAACTGCTCCCGGGAGAGAAGTTGCCAAAGGGGAAGTTGTATTCCATGAGTCCCACCGAAAGGGAAGAGTTAAGAAAGTTTTTGGACAAAAACTTAGAGCGGGGGTTCATCTGCCCAGCCAAATCCCCTTTTGCAGCCCTGGTGTTATTCAGGAAAAAGAAGGATGGGGGCTTAAGACTTTGCACAGATTACCGGGGTCTGAATGCTGTGTCCGCTTCCAATGCTTACCCCCTCCCCCTAATAAAAGACTTGCTGGTGGAGGCGGCCAAGGGGAGAATCTTCACCAAGTTGGATCTCAGAGATGCATACTTTCGGGTGCGCATTAGGGAGGTGGACGAGTATAAAACAGCTTTTAACACCCCCCTGGGACAGTTCGAGTACCTGGTGATGCCCTTCGGCTTAAGTGGCGCGCCAGGCATTTTTATGAGCCTGATCAATGAAGTATTGCATAAACATTTATTCAAGGGGGTGCTCTGTTATTTTGATGATATCTTGATTTATTCGGCTGATAAGAAATCGCATGTGACTTTGGTGCAGGAAGTATTGGGAACTTTACTGGAGCACCATCTCTATGCAAAGCTGTCCAAATGTGAGTTCCACAAAAAGGAGGTCAATTTTTTAGGCTACCGCATTTCTCAACGAGGGCTAGAAATGGATCCCGCCAAGGTAGAGGCGGTGATTCAATGGGAAGCCCCCTGAACTAGGTGACAGCTCCAAAGCCTGCTGGGATTTTGCAACTTTTATAGAACCTTCTTAAAAGACTTTGCTATGATCACCCTTCCACTCACAGAACTGTTGAAAACTGTTCTGCATCTCTAACAAACATCGAGACCCTGTTCCAGTATTTGAAAATAAAGTACAAAGGTCTGATCTCTTGCTGATAGTACAGAAGCCTCACAAGTCAGAACCTTGACCAGAGCTGCATGAGATAAGAGATGAGAAGCATCCTCCCCTTGAAGTTACTGCCGGGGCAGCTGGAATGCGGAGGCAGAGATGTGAGGCCTCCTTGTTCTGGGAATTAATGGTTGTCACCCTCCCGACCCAGACAGGATTTATACATTACAGTTACATAGGTTCTAATAAACTCTAGATACATATGAAAGGTAAAGACATGCATGCAAGAATACATTGGCTGAATTGACAGATTCTGACACCCTGCCCTCCCCATAATTCTCTTCACCTAGCTTTGTCAGGGAACATTTTATGGAACAGTTTTGTCAGTTTAGGGGCATGAACATGTTCCGAGCGAATCCATTCATTGTGTTCCGGGCCGAAATCCAACCACCTAACTAAGTAATATAATCGGCCTCTTCGCATCTTGGAGTCAAGGATTTCAGTTATCTCGAAGTGAGGGCTCCCCTCCTTCATCAGTGGAGGAGGAACTGGAGGAACTGGATGCCAAGCATTCGGCCCAGGATCTTTCTTCAACAGGCTGAAATGAAACACAGGGTGCACAGAACTCAGTGATTTAGGCAGTTCCAGTTCAAAAGACACATCAGAGATTTTGCGTAGCACTTTATAAGGTCCAACATATTTCCATCCCAGTTTTCTGCTGGGCTGCAGCCCATGGATATTTTTGGTAGAGAGATAGACAGAGTCCCCGGGCTGAAGATCCCATCCCGGTGCTCGCCCACGATCCGCATATTTTTTATAATCTTCTTTGGCATGGTCCAATGCTTTGCCTATTAATGGCCATGAGTCTTGGAGACTGGACCACCATTTTTTAAAATCCGAGGGGGGGGCTTGAGGGACCTCCTCGATAGTAGGCAATGGCTTCCCCTCGAAACCCCCCACTGCCATGAAAGGGGAAACTCCCGTGGATGAATGCACTGCATTATTGTAACTATATTCTGCAAACGGCAGCAATTCCACCCAGTTGTCCTGGTGATAATTTGTGTAACATCGCAGGAATTGCTCTAAAATTTGATTAGTTCGTTCAGATTGGCCATCGGTCTCTGGGTGGTAACCCGAGCTTAGAGCGGGTTCGATATCCATTAGTTTCAGAAGCTCCCGCCAGAAGGTGGCAACGAACTGACTACCGCGGTCGGAAACCACTCTCTTTGGAAAAGCGTGTAATTTGATCACGTGATTGAAAAAAGCTTTGGCCATCCCTTTGGCGGTGGGCAATTGCTTGAAGGGGGTGAAGTGTGCTTGCTTCGAAAAAGTGTCTACCACCACCCAAATCACGGTTTTTCCCTTAGAGGGGGGCAAATTAGTGATAAAATCCATGGCTATAGCTTCCCAGGGTCTTGATGCGGTGGGGAGGGGATGCAATAATCCCGGAACTTTCCCCCCCCCCGTTTTTTGCACATTAAACAGGTCTGGCATGCCGAGACGAAGTCTGAGACGTCTCGGCGCATGCGCGGCCACCAGAATTGACGCTGGATCAAATTAAGAGTCTTTAGGAACCCGAAGTGCCCAGCTAGCTTTGAGGAGTGGCAATTTAACAAGATTTCCTTGCGCTTGGCCTTAGGCACCACTAGTTTGTCCCCATGTAGCCAACAGTGGTCCTCTCTCCTGGAGCATTCCTCCAAAGTTTCCAACTCCTCTATCTCTTCAGGAGCGTAATCCCCCCCCCAATTGCATTTCCCAATGTCCAACTCGGCCTTCTTGGCTCGGCTCCGGGTGATTACCACCCCTCCTAGTTGTTGGGGGGAGAACATGGAATCAAACACCTCTTCCTTGACACTCTCGTGTTGGGGCAACCTGGACAACGCGTCTGCCAAGGAGTTAGCCTTCCCAGGAAAATGTTTAAGCACAAAGTTAAACTTGGAAAAGAAATCAGCCCATCGCAGCTGCTTAGCGTTGAGGGACCGCTGAGTGCGCAACGCCTCCAAATTCTTATGATCAGTCCATATTTCAAACGGAGTTTGCGCTCCTTCAAGCCAATGGCGCCACGTAGTGAGCGCTAACCTAATAGCTGCGGCTTCCTTGTCCCACACCGACCAATTCCTTTCCGTCTCGTTAAATTTTTTTGAAATGTAAGCCAAGGGGTGCAATTTCCCTTCTGGGTCCCTTTGCAAGATGGCCCCCCCCATGGCTACATCAGAGGCATCAACATGGATTATAAAATCCTTTGTTTCGTCAGGGTGTGCCAGAATGGGCTCTGAAGTGAAAAGAGTCTTTAAAGTCTCAAACGCCCTCTGGCACTCCCCGTTCCAAGCCAACTTTTCTCCTGGCTTCCCGGCCTCGGGCCCCTTCCCCTTTGTTTTTAACAAGTCCGTTAAGGGGAGAGTGACTTTGGCAAAGTCCTTGATGAACGTTCGGTAAAAATTACAAAATCCCAAGAGGCTTTGCAATTGCTTTCTCGTTCGCGGAGCCTCCCATTGCACCACAGCCTCCACCTTCCCCGGGTCCATTTCCAACCCCTTTTGAGAAATGCGGTAGCCCAGGAAGTCCACAGACTCACGGTGAAACTCACACTTAGACAGTTTCACATATAGCTGGTTTTTGAGTAGGGTTGTGAGGACGTCCCTGACCAAAGTCACATGCGCCTTCTTATCAGTAGAATAGATCAAGATATCATCTATGTAACATAACACGCCCTTAAATAGGTGCTTGTGCAACACTTCATTGATTAAACTCATAAAGACCCCGGGCGCGCCACTTAAGCCGAACGGCATCACTAGATATTCAAATTGCCCCAAGGGGGTATTAAAGGCAGTCTTGGATTCATCCCCTTCCCGGATGCGCACCCTGAAATAGGCATCTCGTAGATCCAACTTGGTAAAAATCCTCCCCTTGGCCGCTTCCGCCAAGAGGTCCTTTATTAACGGGAGGGGGTAAGCGTTAGTGGTGGAGGCTGCATTCAACCCCCGGTAGTCAGTGCATAGTCGTAAGCCCCCATCCTTTTTCTTTTGGAACAGCACTGGCGCTGCAAAGGGGGATTTGGCTGGGCGGATGAACCCCCGTGCTAAATTTTTGTCCAAAAACTTTCGCAACTCTTCCCGTTCCAATGGGCTCATGGAGTATAATTTCCCTTTTGGGAGTTTTTCCCCTGGGAGGAGTTCTATGGCACAGTCCGACAGTCGATGGGGGGGCAACTCATCCGCCTCAGTCTCGCTGAACACTTCCAGCAAGTCTCTATACTCTTTAGGGACCATGGTAGGGGCGAGAGCAAGCGCGGGTGCCGGGGGAGGAGGGGTCGGAGGTCCAGGTCCCCATTCTGGGTCCCACTTATGGCTCTGGCAGCGTTCGTCCACCCACGAGATTTTCCCCTCGCTCCATTTTATGTAAGGGTCGTGCGCCCCGAGCCAAGGGCTGCCCAACACCATAGGGAACTGGGCGTTTGGGGTGATGACGAAAGCCCGCTTCTCCCAGTGCTCCCCCGTCCCCAAAATCAAGCTCTCGGTCTCTGCTATGCATTCCTCCTTCATCTCCGACCCATCCATCTGAGTGAACTTCAGGGGTTCCAATAACGGGGTGACTTTGGGTCCCAGCCCTTCCACTACTAGGGGGCTGATCAGGTCTCGCGCACACCCAGAGTCAATTAAAGCGCGAACCCGCATGTGGGTACCCGCTCCAGGGGTCACCACCGTCACTACCATATACAACAGGGGGCCGGGGATGCTCACCGGAGATGGCGCTTCTTGGCGGGGGACCTGCAGCTCTGCGCCGCTCACTGCAGGCCGTTGGAGTTTCCCGACATCTGCGTTTCCATCAGCTCCAGCTCCCCCTGGTCACTGGCAACTCCTTCCAGCTGCAATGCCCGGGGTTTCATTGGTGTCTTTCCATGGCTAGGGGTGCTCCCTGCTCCGGGGGTGGAGGTCTTCGGGCCTTTCCCCCCTCCTCTTGGGCAAGCGGAGGCGAAATGGCCACTCTCCCCACACTTCATACACAACCCTTGTCGAAACCTCGCGTCTCGGACATCTTGCACACTGGATCGGGGCTTCGCTCTCGGGGCTGCTTTGCTGGCTGCCGTCACTGACGCTCCCATCTTGATCAGGGCGAAGCGCTCCTCCATGTCGATGGCGGCTCTCATCCAGGTGGCTAGGGTGCCCGGGCGGCCTCCCAACAGCACGGTCTCGTAGATCTCCGGATTCAGGCCCTCCCAATACTTCTCCATGAATAACTCCTCCGGCCATCCATGGATCTTGGCCGCGATGCGCCTGAACTTGTCAGTGTAGTCCCTCACCGACGATCTTCCCTGGAACAGCTTTCTTAGTTGATTACGGGCTTTTTCCTCACCCAGGGGGTCCTCGAACTGATGGCGAAGGGCCCACATGAAATTGTTCAGGGAATGCAATTCAGGTCCGGGGTTGTCGTGCAGGCTCACATACCAGTCGCTGGCAGTGTCTTTCAGCTTGGACCCGATGTAGCCAATCCGTTCTTTCTCGGTGGGATAGAGGTGGCCCCAACTGTCCAGGAATCTCCCTATCTCCAGCATGAAGAAACGTAGCTTCTCCGGGTCCCCATCGAAAGTGGTCGTCAAAGGGTCGGAGGGGGCTGGGCGGGCGGCCGGCGCAACCGGGACCGGGGCCGGCACTGGAACGGGCCCTGGCGCTGGAACCGGGACGACCGGCTGAGCTGGTTGCGCCGGGAGAGCGGGCGCCTGTGGCTGGACCGGGATCCCTCCGGGCGCCGGCGGTTGTAGTGGGGCTCCTACCCCTTGACCGGGGAGAGCTCCTTGTACTGCCCTCATAGCGTCGCGAAATTGGTGCTGGAGATCGAGGGCCAACTCGCGGAGCTCGGCGGTGAGTTGAAGCCGCAGTTCTCCCATCATCTGATCCAAAGGGACCGTCTGCTCCTCGCGATACGGATCGGGCCCATACAGATCCATCCCCTCTCCTTCGAGAGGTGGGCGACGCGGCCCTCCACGATAGATCGGCTCGCGGTCGTCTCCTAGGTAGCTCGGTCTCCCTCGATCGAGCTGGTCTCCGGTGAGCAAAACTCTCACCCCTTTCCGGTCGTGCACCCACGAATCCACGGTACGCTGACCGAAATGGCTCCATGCGTACTTGGGGGTCACGCTCTGATGAGGAACCGGGCGGCGCGGGATGTAGTAAGCCCCCTGGCTCGTGGTCACCGGCACTTCGGGACCTCCTCCGCCGCCACCACCCCCGTTCCCCGGATCCGCCGGGGTAGCGGGAGTCTCTTCTGGAGTAGTAGGCTTGAGGGGGACCGCGTCGTCGTCTGACATGGTCAGGAACGGCTGAGTCCCAATCACAGATCTCTGACAATCTGTGAGAGTTCTGCTCAAAGTAGTCAAGGATCAGATCTTGGTTGGTTAACCACAGTTCTTTATTACCTATTCCTACATTCGTACAGCATCTCGGGTTATTGTCAGAGATGAGGCAAATAATACAAGCAGGTCTATTATACCATTCCAAGGAGTTTGAATTACCCATAGATAGCCAATCCCCTTAAGGGAAAATTGGCGGGCTAGAAGGTGGCTTGACCGTTTGGTTCTCACAGGAAAAAAGTGAGGTGTTAAGCAGTAAATTTCCCTTCTCAAACCAGACCCCTCAGATGTAGCGAGTTCACATAACAATTCATGGCTCCAAGGTTCTTTTGCATGAGATAAGAGATGAGAAGCATCCTCCCCTTGAAGTTACTGCCGGGGCAGCTGGAATGCGGAGGCAGAGATGTGAGGCCTCCTTGTTCTGGGAATTAATGGTTGTCACCCTCCCGACCCAGACAGGATTTATACATTACAGTTACATAGGTTCTAATAAACTCTAGATACATATGAAAGGTAAAGACATGCATGCAAGAATACATTGGCTGAATTGACAGATTCTGACAGATAGCTGGCCACCTCCCATGTCTGCTACTTAGTCTCCTGTCCTGAACACTTTTTGGCTTCTAAGAAATACCAGGATACATCCTTAGCAAAGGAAGATGCCATTAAATACCTTCAGTCTGATGTTGGTGACCCAGTGTCTTCCCATTGTTCTCTTCAGTTAGCAATCATTTGGTGGAAAGAAGTACCAGACATGATCTCTTTTATAACTCAAATGTTGGAATTCTCAAGAAGCCAAGAATCCCCCATTCACTATTTCCTGGTATCTATTTCAGAAAACTTAAAAGGTATCACTTTGCTCTGACACTGTAACAGGCATTTGTTTACTTAGGTAATAATGCTTATGTGTTAGCTAACTTGCACCTGGCATTAAACCTTTGTGCAAAAAAAGTTCATTCTGATTCTCACATGTGTCAGAAGATTATTTCTTTACATAGTAGCGTTCTCAAGTTTTTAAGCTGTTTCTCATGTCAGACATCAGAGAGGCTACAACACAATCTCCCTTTTTCACAATACAAGAACTCGTGAGCACTCCATGAAATTGCTGAGCAGTCGGATTAGAACAGATAAAAGGGAAGTACTACTTCACCCAAAGAGTGATTAACAGGTGGAATTCACTGCCACAGGAGGTGGCGGAGGCTACAAGCATGGACGGTTTCAAGAGGGAATTAGATAAACATATGGAGCAGAAGTCCATCAGTGGCTATTAGCCACAAAGTATAGATAGGAACTCTCAGTCTGGGGCAAGTGATGCTCTGTAATCTTGGTGTTTGGGGGGGGGGGGGACAGTGGGAGGGCTTCCTACCCTCACTGCTGGACCTTCTGAGGGCACCTGGTGTTTTTGGCCACTGTGTGACACAGAGTGTTAGACTGGATGGGCCATTGGCCTGATCCAACATTGGCTTCTCTTATGTTCTTATGTTTTTACAATCAGAATGAATAAGTGAAATCGATGCCACAGTGTATTTTTTTAAAGGTAGCCATCTTTTAAAAAGGGGAGAGAGAGAGTGGCAATCTACATTTAATTCTTGACAAAGAAAGAGGAAGAGGGAAGGAAGCAAAGAGAGGGAAGAGATTCATTGGGCGCGATCATACGCACCCATTTACGACGTAAGCGGTGCGATGAAGCGACGGCGCAAACCGACAGGATCAGACGAGCACATCTGCAAAGCGTCGTGCTCACGGCATAATGTTGCGAGCGCCCATTGATGCGCTTCAAAAAGAGACCGCTAAAACAGAAGTCCTTTCCAGAAGAGCCGGAAGCAGGCGTGCGTGGGATTGCAGCAGCGCACCTATGCCGTCGCATCCGGCCACCGTCGCGCTTCTGTGTAAATAGCGAATGTTTTTCTTCTGAGCCACGTGAAATGTGTAAGAGCGGAGGTCCGCGCATGCGCAGTAGCGAAAAGTCACTGAAAAGCAGAAGGGGGGCCGTACGGGCATACGGGCTGCACGGACTGTTGCCGCGCAGCCGAAAAAAACAGTAAAGGGCCAGGGACACGTTCCCCACACCTCCCTCTGCTCCTGATCCCCCTTGTATCTGGAACAGGCACCAGTGCAATGGCTAAGCTGCATGGTCGTTCCTGGACACGGCCAGAAGTGAGGGACCTCCTAGCGTTATGGGGAGACGCCAGGGTCCAGCGGACCCTGGGACAGTCCCACTGGAACATTGAGGTGTTTGCCGAGGTGGCTAGGGGCATGGTGGCTAGGGGACCAGGATGCTCTCGCTTGTCGGCACACAACTAAGGCCATGCGCCTCAAGTACCGGAAAGTAGTGGCTAACAATTCCAAATCAGGCCAGCCCAAGATCACGTGCCCCTATTATGAGGAGTTGCACCGGATCCTGCATAAGAGCAGAGATGTGGACCCCGGCATGGTGCTCCAGACCCTTGGCCGGCGCCGGCGGAGATGCCAGGCAACCCAGGGGCCGAGCACCTCATCAGAAGAGAGTGTCAGAATCTGCTGATTCAGACAAATGTATCTTGCTATTTACAGCCATGCTCCACTTTGTATTTGCTGCCTTGCTTTATTATAGTACTGTATGTATACCTTCATCAACACCTGTCATGTACCCCTCATCCTGGCCAGTATGTATTAGCATGTATGTAGAATGTGTAACCCCAGGTTTATGACCCTGACCGGCCTGGTTTGTGTAACTGTCAAAGCGGGAGGATGTCAGCTTTAAAGCTTGGGAACAATGGGCCTCTCACACTCCTACCTCCGCATTCCATTCATCTCGGCTGAGACTCTAAGGGAGGACAAGTCTCATCTCTTATCAATGTGCGAAAGCCTCGAGGCCATGGATTGTTATGTGAACTGGTAACATCTGAAGGGTTTGGTTGGGAAGGGGAAATTTACAACTTGACACCTCACTTTCTTTCCTGTGGGAATCAAATGGCCAGAGCCCCGTTTTGCCCGCCGTTTTTCCCTTGTAGTGATTGGCTACCTATGGGTAATTCAAACTGCTTAGAAAAGTATAATAGACCTGGTTTGGCCATCTGTGTCATCTCTGACAATAATCCGAGAAGCTGTACCAATGTAGAGATTGGAAATAAAGAACTGTGTTTAATCAACAAAGATCTGATCCTTGACTACTTTGAGCAGAAGTCCCACAGAGAGTGGCCGCCGCCCCAGGGCAGAGGATGAGTTGGAGTCAGCCGAGTCCCTGCCCTCGACCAGCAGCCACACTGGTGAGTGTCCCCAGGGACAGAGAACTGCACAGGCCACAGTGCCAGGGGGACCCAGGGAGCTGTCTGGGAAGGCACAATGCCCTCCACAAGGGAGCCCCCCGTGGAAGAAGAGCTGGTGGGGCATCCAGTGGGAGAGGGGGCATATGGGGGCTGTGTCGCCCAAGCTACGGCTGGTGACTCCCTGTCTGTCCCACGTACAGGTACAGAGTCAGTGAGCAATACCCAGCAGGACAGCAGCGACGAGGATGATGACACTGATGAGGACAGTCTCATGCCGCCCGGCCAAGGTTGGTGAAGGGCATCAGTGGGCCTCCGACTACACACTGCTCCACTACTGACATTGCCAGCCACTGTGGATCACAGTAAACAGAACCTTCCTTCCTAGGGACACAAGAGCTGGCCTTGGATGCGGACATGAAAGCGGAGGAGGAGGCAGAGGAGGAGGAGGAGGAAGAACCCATGGAGGGCTCCGGCCGCCACCCGGACCGTGAGTCACACTAGGGGATAGGCTGGGGCATGGGCTATGTTCCTGTCTGGGTGGGGTAGAGGTGGCTGGTGTGAGGGGGATGGGCCTGGTGTTCACTGCCCATACCCCAACAGGCCTTCCGCCAGACATCACCATGGGAGACCTGACCCCTGCAGAGAGAGCAGCCCTGTGCAAGACAAAGAAGAAGCGGCTCTCTGCCCTACAAAGTGTTGGGGAGCACCTGGCCACCCAGGCCCGGGAAGACAACAGAGAAGCCATGGCAGAGGACTGGCGGATGCATGACGAGCTGATTGCCAAAATGCGAGCCGCCCATGAGCAAGATCAGGCAGCATACGCTGCCCAAGCTGCAGCACAGGCCACCATGCAGGCCAGTATAGAGGCCTCCAACACGCAGATGGCTCATCTAACAGACGTGGTCTCTGCCCTAGTGGACACCTTGCGTGCCTGGGCTGTGGCGACAGAGCCTCAGCGGCCCGGCCCCAGTGGGGTGGCCACGCAGGTTGGGCGGGGCCAGGGTAGAGGCCGTGGGCGGGCACGGAAGAAGCCGGGAGCATCATAGGGATACTGGCCCAGGGCAACCAGCAGAGGTCCCCCGGGGCGGGGGGTATGGGGGGGGAAGGACAACACTACTACGGTATTGGAAAAATATAACAAACTTTAATAAACACAACTATACAAACAACAATAAGAACCATAAATCAACCAACCCGGCCCCCCCTAACCCGACCCGGTGTCCCACCCTGATTCCCCCACACCCTCCAGGTCATGCTGCCCAGCACTCTGTGGCCCCTCTGCCCCCTCCTCGCCAGAGGAGGCCATGAGAATCGTGGCCTGGGCTGCCACCTCTGCCCCCCCGTCCCACTGCTGCCCCCTCATCTGGGGCCGGCCCCGTCTCCCCCTCCTCAGTTGGCTCCTCCCCTTCCAGGGCTGGTGGCTCCTTGTCCGACTCCTTGAGGATGCGGGGACGCCGGTGCGAGGTGCGGTGTGTCCAGTGGGGGGACGGCCCGGGAGCCGCAGCCTCCGCTGCCTGGGCTGCCATGGCATCATCCAGGCGCATTTCCGTGAGCAGCTGCTCTATTTGGTGTATCCCCCGCTGCAGGAAGGAAAGTTGGTATCCGTAGCGACCGACTGTGGGGAAACAAAGGTGGGGTGTTCCGTCAGTGGCCACATGGTCGTCCGCCGGCTCACAAGGACATTCGGCTGGCGGCTGAGCTGCCATGCCGTGGATGGGAGCAGAAGCCTCAGCTGCTCACCACTGTCTACAGTCCACCCACGGCAAAGTTCCTCGAACATGCCAAGCGGTATACTCATGGGTGTCGATGACATTCTCCATCTTCCCCTCTAGGATTGCCAGCCTTTCCAAGGTGGTGCCGGAAGACAGTCCCGCCTTGGGTGCAGATGGGGCCCGCTCTGCTGTGGGAAGAGGAAGGGGGTCAGAACCATATTGGCAGGGGGTGACCATGGTCCCTGGGCCCCATCCATATGCAGACCTACCTGCCTCGGTCTCAGGGGCGGAGCTGATGACCACAGGTCCTGCTCCCTCGGGAGTGGCAGCCATCTGCATTGGCTCCCCTGCACGTTAAACAAGGGTGGGGGTGAGAACCCAAGGGGAAACTACGTGGGCAACCAAAGACAGGAGTTTCGGGAGGCCAGTGCCCACGTAGCTAGCCCTGCAGTCGACTGACAGCTGCCAGGTGTGCGTGGTGGGTGACCCAACCGCATCCAGCCAGGCCACCCAGGCTCCACCTTGCCGTGAGGTGGAGGCACCGGCCCCATGTGTGTGTGCTGCGGGGGCCCCCCCATACGCATGGCCACGGCTGATGGCTATGCCCAGTGGGTACTCACCCGCATCCCCTGATCGGCCGCTCCCCGAATGTGCCTCCAGAGAGCTCACCACCACGGGCCCTGCAGGCAGAGGCACATGGCAGCCGTCAGGAGCTGGGCTCCTGCCCCAGCTGTGCAGACCACTGAGTGACCAGGCACACTAGGCCCAAGTCAGCCATGCTGGCCTCCTCCAGTGCTGTCTGCTCCCCCTGACACAGGGGACCCACCACCACATGCACTCCACATGTCATGGCACCTGGCAGCCCCATGCTGGGAGCCTGTGTGGGCATGCTGTCATGATGCTCACCTTGTGCTGCAGGGCACCGCTGGCCCTCCTCCACGGATCCCTGGCCCTCGGCCTCTGAGGTGGCCCCCCTCTGCCTCTTCGCCCGTGGACGCCCTGTGAAATGACAGCCATGAGGGGGGGCACTAAGAGCCGAGGAGAAGGGGGTAGGGCGGTACTTACGGTATGGCATCTGGTACCTCCATCCAGGCTGCCCAGCCTGCTCCCAGAGGTTCTGGAGCAGTCCAAAACGGGGAGGGCGGTGTCCTCGAGGCGGGAGACCATCCCAGTCCTCCAGCGCCTCGAAGAATGCCGCCTTCTCCCGTTTGAACTTCACCCGGCACTGCTGTGCCGAGCGTCGGAACCCCTGGGCTGCCAGGCAGCTGGCAGCCTGCTCGAAGAGGGAGAGGGTTTCCTCATGGGTCGAGGGCATGACCCTGGACCCGGCCTCAAGCTCATACAGAGCCTCCAACAGGCTCTCCACCTCCTCAGGCAGCCACAGCACACCCTTGGTTGGGAAAGCCATGCTGCCTGAATGAGGAGGCCTCTGCGTTCTGCGCATGCACTGACACACGCCCCCTTTTGCCCGCCGTTCGTGCGAAAAAATGAAAATGCAAAGGGCTGAGGCTTCGCACCTCCGGGGGGGGAAATGGGTAGACGTTTCTGTTCAGTGAACATGTCATTCTACAAAGCGACCAGGTGACATGTGGCCACCGCTCTGCATCCAGTGGCCCGGCGATGCGGATTGTTTGGTGGCCGCTGCATCGCACCTGCAAACGAACGAGCCTTCGCCCGGTCGCCGCTTGGCATCTTCGACCCGGCATCAGAACACACGGGCAAGCCCTCCATTCCCAGGACGCACTTGTCAGCAAACGCCCAACCTTCCGCTATGTGTGTGGCAGGGAAGGGAAGAGGCACCAGGGCCATCACCATGGTTTGCAGACAATGGCAGGGGGGCTCCTTTCCAGCTGACCCCATAGCATAGCTGTCCATGCATTCCCAATGTGCTGTCTGTGGTCCCCAGCTGGCCCCCCCTCCTGGCAGCTCATGGGTCTGGAACAGGGGGGACATGCCGTAGGGGAGATGCCATGCCAGACCCGCACCCCTCTGCGTGACAGCCCCATGACTTCTGACTCCCACCCTCCATGGCTCCCACAATAGGAGACGGCCTAGCATCTGGATGAAAGCTGCTTTATTTGAGGGAGGGCGGTACTCCACCACAATCTTGTCACCACAGCACCCCAGGGACAGGGAGCGGAGCACACCGTGGCAGTTGAAGGAAGAGGGACCTAGGGGATCCCTGCGCGGCAACAGAACCATGTGGTGATGGCCTCCCGCACCACCCGGCCCGCAGCTGCCTGCCTCTCATCTGCATCCATCTGTGGGTGCCTCTGCTTGGCCTCATCCCAGCCCTCCTCGAAGTCCCTCTCCTCTCCCTCCTCCAGCGCCTCAGGAGCTTCGTGGCCACGGTCCTCGCAGAGGTTGTGCAGGACCACGCAGGCAGCTACGGCATACTTCACGTTATCCAGCTGCAGCGGCACCTGTAGAAGCAGGCACTGCCATCGTGCCTTCAAACGGCCGAAGGCATGCTCCACGACATTGCGCACGCGCGCATGCACCTTATTGAAGTGCCACTGCCTGGGGGTCATGTGGCCCTTGTAGGGCACCATCAGCCACCGCCGCAGGGGATAGGCCGCATCACCCAGGATCAGTGGGGGCACCTCCACTCCCTCGATGGTGTGGGTGGGATTTCCTGGCACGAACTGGCCCGCATCCATGGCATCCATGATGTTGGAGCTGCGCAACACGTGTGCATCATGGCTCCGCCCACTATGGCCCACCACGGCATCCACAAAACGAGTGGCATGGTCGACGGTGCCCTGCAGCAGCAATGAGCAGTAGTGCTTCCGATTCATATAGTTCTCCGCCTGGTCCACGGGGATCGTGGTCGGGATGTGGCATCCATCAATGGCGGCGACACACTGCGGAAAGCCCCGGGCGGAAAATGCATGCATGACCTGTGGGCAAGGTAACGGGCACCTTGCCTGCTCCGCAGCAGGCCTTCTGGGGTCTGCCCGTGGCCCCCTCCCCTTGCGACTGCACAGTGCTCCCCATGTACTTGCACACTCACCCTGTCTGGGTTCTGTAGGTACACCACTCGACGATACAGCTCCTCCACAATGGCACGTGTGACCTCCATGACAATGGACGCCATGGTGGATCGGGCAAGGCCAAACTGCATGCCGATGGTTCTGTATGACATGGTGTTGGCCATCCACCACACAGCCACTGCCACATGCTCCTCCACTGGCACGGGAACCCGCATCATCGTCGTCTCCCTTTGGAGTCTGTCCCGCAGCCCGTCCACCAACCAGGTGAATGTGGCCCTGTGGACATAACACATCAACTTGGGGGTTGCCCTCCAGCACAACATGTCATGACACCCGCAACCCCTCCTCCTCCTCTCCCCCTGACTCCACTGACCCAAGCTGTGGGGTTCAGGTAGCCCTGAGGAACAGTGCCAAACTACTCCACCCATATGCAGGGCTGTGTCATGTGGCGTACGAGTCTGCCATGGACAGGTGCTCCAGTCTGCCACCCCTGTGTGTCTGTGGACCACAATACCCCCCTCCCCTGCCCCTCTCTGCGCTTCACCTGGACATTCTGAAGTGCTTCACCCACTCTTCTTCTCCCCAGACGTGGGTGACAAATGTCGTCCACCACTCTGTAGACTGGGGGTACACCCACCACCAGCGGTGTGGCAGCTGCTGTGCAAGGTAGGTAAGCTGCACGACATGCTGTGCTGTACTCTCCCTGCGCCGGCGTGAGCGACCTATACGGCGGATGCCACATCTCACATAACTGGCAGCCCGTTGTCTCTGGAGGACATGTCTCATTGTCTCCCCCGGATGCCACAGTTGTTGCTGACGCTGGCTCAGGATCTGCACAGCCTCACATGCAGCCAGGACGGCTGTCCCGACAAGCTCTTCCTCCATTTCCATGGTTGGCTGTGGCAACTGTGTCCTCTAGTCTCCTTGTGACCTTGAGACTGCTGTCCGCGGTACTGCTGCGGCTGTGATCGGTCAAGCGAGCGAGCGAGGGGGCAGTCTGTGCACATGCGCAAAAGTCAAAGTGAATGCAATGCCACGCATGCGCATCATTGCCTCTGATGTGCAAACGGCACGCTGGAAGAACGTTTGCCGCATACAGCGCCCTTATGTATGGTCGCACCACGCCGTCTCTTTGGCTGCGCTCTCAGTGGGACGCTTGAGCGACACTGTATGATCGCGCAATGATGTTAGCCATGCAATTCTGTGCCGTACCGTGGGATCGCATTAACGCGCCTTTTATGCAACGATGCAATGCAGGTACGCTTCCCGTCCGCTTTATCGCACTCGTGTGGACGGGCCCATTGTCTCTACAAGTTTCTTGCGAAGCCCCACTTGTTTATAACTAACTAATAATTTTGTAATCATTGGGAAAAATCAGATGATTACCCAGAACTCAAATAAACTAGAACAGGGGGGTTTCCGGCCGGAGAAATGGTGGTCTGACACGCTTTGCAAAGCGGCAAAGCGAACGGCGGATCTTATTGACAGCTCGGGTGGAGAAATCACCCGACGCAACCTCACACAGGCAGTGTGAGGACTAGCAAGCAATATAATCCAGGTAAGAGTGAGCTCAGTGAAGGAGGAGCCTTGGAGGAGACTTTTTCAACACCTTGAGCACCTCTCCCGAAGAAGATTCCTGCAAGCATCTCTAAAGAGCTGAGCCGGGCTGATTTATTCAGCATAAAATCACCATCCCCCCGGTTTCTTAACAAAGAAGACAAACTTTAAACGCTGAGACCACATCTGAAGCGAAGTAGCAACAAAAGGTAACGAAAAAACTTTTGGCTTACCATCGCTGCATCTTGAAAAGTGAGAAGTTAAGCAGGTGAAGCTGTAAAGTACTGGAGAGTTGGCTGAGTGCAGTTTTGAAACGTTAAAAAGTTGAATTTGGACTTAAAACGCTTTAAAAACACGTTGTTTATCATTCCTGCAGTTAAGAAAAGTGGGGAGGAGGGAGCCCAAGTATTGCGAGACAAGGCTGTGAGGATTACAACAGGAAGTGACGATTTCGAGAGCAGACAAGGGGAGAAAAGAAGAAGGGACGGAGCAGTGAGATTGGACTGTAAGGACTACAACGGACTACAACGGACTACAACAGGAAGTGACATTCAAAGAGCAGACAAGCAGAAAAAAAGAGAAGGAACAGAAGGAGACTATGGTAAGCCAGAAGCAAAGGTAAAAAAACTGCAACCTTTGACACGAACCATAAAGAAGTCGCGCCCGCCATTTTGGATTTATAAAATTTTTAAACATTAATATCTCAAAAACTATATAACTTAGAAAGCCGAAATTAATGCTGTTGGACTTGGCAAGACCAGCGCTTATGAACCCAATAACTGGTGTTTAATTTAGAGAACAAGAAAAAATCAATCTTTTTTAAAGTGACAAGACGGACCGAGGATTGAGATCGAGAGCAGCTACATGGTCCTCCCCTACAATGGCAGCAAAAAAAAGAAAAAGAACTATTAGCTGTTATGGAAACAATGGAAAAAAATGTTAGATGCAATTGGGGAGGTGAACGCTAAAATGTTAAGCGCAATTGGAGAAGTAAATACTAAAATAAATGGTATGGCTGCACAAGTAGATAAAAATCTCAGATATAAAAACTGAACTGCAAAGTTTAACTACTAGAACACAAGAAATAGAGATTAAAGTAAAAGAACTGGAAGAGAATGCCCAAAAAGTAACAAAGGACAATGATAGAATGGAAAAGATGATGTACTACAGAGACATGCAAAACCATCTGAGATTCAGAGGGATTGATGAAAGCTTAGGTGAAGACATTTTTACAAAAATGCAGGAGGCATTAGCAGAATTTTTACAAGAAGAAGAGGAAATCATCAAAGAACATATGGACCTTGTTTACAGAGTCAATTCAGCATACGCAAGAAATAAAAATATACCAAGAGATATAGTAGTCCAATTTACAATGAAGAGGACAAAAGAACAAATTTATAAGAAGTGTTTTACAGAGACTTTTGAAATGGCTGGAAAGAAAATAATTGTAATGAAAGAGCTGCCTAGAGCAATACTTCAAGACAGGAAAAAATTCAAGCGCCTGACTGACAAACTAAAAGAGAAAAAAATTAGATTCCGTTGGGAAATACCACAAGGACTAAATTTTTACTATGGCAACACCAGAGTGGTGATCAAAAATTCAGGAGAGATGTATGCATTTTTTGCAGAAAATAAGGAAGAGTTTGGAGATATTTAAGGCTACAACATGATGGATTACAAAGTACTTTCATGGAATGTAAACGGACTTAATTCACCCCAAAAACGTAGAATGGTAGGACATTGGCTGGAAAAACAAAAATGTAACGTGATTTGTATACAAGAGGCACATCTTAAGAAACAAGACTTTAAATATGTAATCAGGAAAAAACTGGGGGAAGAATTTTTTTCATTGGCAAGTAACAAAAAAAATGGTGTTGTAACATATGTCAAAAGAGAATTGGAGCCTAAAGAAATATTTAAAGATAAAGAAGGAAGATATTTAGCTATTGAAATTTCTATACAAGGAATGAAAACTTTAATTGTGAACATTTATGCCCCCAATGGAGCTAAAGATTTTTTTTTAAAGAACTACAAGCTGAATTTGATAACGTAAACTATGAGCAAATTATTATGTTGGGGGACTTTAATGGAACTGTGAACAATAAAATAGACAGGCGATCTAAGAGTAAAGACGAAGCATTGGGGAAACTACCAAAAACTTTTTTTAAATTGATAAAACAAGAGAAGTTGGAAGATGTTTGGAGGAAAGTTAACCCACAAGGAAAGGACTTTACTTTTTATTCTAACAGACATGACTCACATTCAAGAATTGATATGATTTGGATGACAACTAATTTAACATTGAGGACAAAGAAAATAGAAATTTTACCTAAAATAATTTCAGACCACAATCCCAGTATATGGACTTCTGGGCATGGAAAAAGACAAGGGAGATGGAGAATAAATGAGGACTTACTAGATAACCAAGAGACAGTTAAAAAACTACAAGAGACAGACTTATATTTTCAAGCAAATATGCAAAAAGGGACAAAACTTCAAATTGTATGGGATGCATAGAAAGCAGTGATGAGAGGATTACTGATATCACTAAATACTAAAGAAAATAAAAAGAAAAGAGAACAATATGATAATATTATACAAGCCATTAAAACAAAAGAAAATGAACTGAAGAAAAGACCAGGGAAAAAGAAATTGCAAAAGGAGATTTGGATGTTACAAGACCAAATAAAAGCTATTTTGAACCAAGAAACTTACTGGAACTTGAGAAAACTCCAACAAAAAGCATTTGAAGGCGCAAATAAACCTGGAAAATATCTGGCATGGCAATTAAAGAAAAAACATGAAAATAAATTTATCTCAAAAGTGGTACGGGACAATACTGAGATAATAGACAATAAAGGAATAATGAGAGAGTTTTTTAAATATTACGCAAAACTTTTTCAAAAGGAAAAAAAAGACAGAAGAGGGATTAAAGAATATCTAGAAACATTGAAGCTTCCAAAACCAACAGAGAAAATTAAAGAATTATTTAATAATCCTATATCACTACAAGAAATTAAAAATGCAATAAACAAAGCAAAATTAGGTAAAGCTCCGGGTCCGGATGGATTTACAGTGAGGTTTTACAAATCACTACAGGAGTCGATCTCACCAGTGTTACTATTATTAATGAATGATATAGGAGTCACAGGTGAGGTCCCAGAAACTTGGAAAGAAGCAACTATTTCACTTATACCGAAAGAAAGTCAGGATTTAACCAATGTTAAGAATTATAGACCAATTTCTCTGTTGAATAATGACTATAAAATTTTTGCTAAAATTATAGCAGAAAGGCTAAAAGAACATCTTAAAGAGACAATACAAACAGAGCAAGCAGGGTTTTTACCTAACCGTCAAATAAGGGACAACCTAAGAGTGGTGATAGATGCGATAGAGTATTATGATAAGCATCCAGAAAGGGAAGTGGGTTTTTTTTTCTTAGATGCGGAAAAAGCATTTGACAATTTAAATTGGGATTTTATGTTTGAGGTTTTGGAACAACTTGAGATCGGAGAGTATATGCTAAACCTCATTAAATCAATATATAAAGAACAGAAATCCTCTCTTATAATTAACACCGAAAAGACGGATTACTTCAAGATTGAAAAAGGAACAAGACAAGGATGCCCACTTTCGCCATTGTTATTTATCTGGATTTTGGAAGTTTTATTGTTAAACTTGAAAGAAGATAAAGAAATTAAAGGCTTAACATTAAAAGATTTTTCTTACAAATATAGAGCTTTTGCGGATGACGTGATATTTATAGTAGAAGACCCTATGACTACATTACCATATTTGCTGCAGAAAGTAAAAGAGTTTGGTGACTTGGCTGGTTTTTATATAAATAAGAACAAATCTAAAGTGATGTGTAAAAACATGTCAAATAGAAAGCAGGTTGAACTACAGGAACTTATAAAATGTGAGGTGGTGAAAAAGACAAAATATTTAGGTGTGGAGTTAACAATGAAAAATATTGATCTTTATAAAAATAATTATGAAAAACTATGGCAGCAAATTATGCAAGACATTAAAAAGTGGAATGTATTAAATTTGTCATTGTTGGGTAGGATTGCTACGGTTAAGATGAATGTACTACCAAGACTAATGTTTTTGTTTCAGAGTATTCCAATTGTGAAAGATGTAAAAGCATTTAAATACTGGCAAAAAGAATCGTCCAAGTTTGTATGGGGAGGGAAAAAACCAAGGATTAAGATGAAAATAATGTGTGATGCCAAAGAAAGAGGTGGTTTTCAGTTACCAAACTTAAGGTTATATCATGATGCGGTATGTTTGACCTGGATAGGGACATGGGTTATGTTGCAAGATAGAAAACTACTGGCCCTAGAAGGTCATGACTGTAGGTTTGGTTGGCACGCTTATTTGTATTATGGCAAAACAAAAATGGACAATATGTTTAAACATCATTACCTGAGACGGACATTAATAGATACATGGGCAAGATACAAGAACTTTTTCCCAGAAGAAATACCTATGTGGATAGTACCAGCAAAAGTGTTAAATCCATCATCATACTATAAAGGACAGGACTGGCTGAAATATAGAGACTTATTAACAAAACACGGCAAGGACTTTGAATTGAAGGAGCAGCATTTGATAGACTTTGACTATGGGTGGTTGAGGTATAGACAATTGTATGATATCTATAAGAGTGATAAAAAATCTGGTTTTAGAGAAAAAAATAATGAAATTGAACAAATTTGGGAGGAAGGTGGGAAAAAAATGATTTCTAAAATGTATAAAATCTTGTTAAAATGGTTTAATGCAGATGAAATGGTGAAAGAACAAATGGTAATATGGGCGATAAATTTTAACAAAGATATTGAAATGTCATCTTGGGAATTTTTATGGAAAAATGGTATGAATATTTCTACATGCTATAATTTAGAAGAAAATTGTTTTAAAATGATGTATAGATGGTATATGACACCAAAAAAAATTGCAAATATTAATCAAAATGTTAAACAAATGTTGGAAATGTAAAAAAAAGGTTCTTTTTATCATATGTGGTGGACTTGTGATAAAGCAAAGACTTATTGGTCTATGATACATACAGAAATGGAAATTTTTTTGAAATGTACATTTAAGAAATTGCCTGAACTGTTAATGCTTGGACTTAAACTAGAGGAGATAAATGTAAAAAAAAGGACATTAATATGGTATATGATTACAACGGCAAGAATGGCATACGTGCAAAATTGGAAAAATGAAAAAATATCAGATGTGTGAGAGTGGTTGAAAAAATTGTTGTATATGGCTGAAATGGACAAATGGACGAGAAAATTGAATAATCTGTACTCAGAGACTGGAAAGATTTGAAAGAATTTTTGGAAGACTGGAAAGATTTGAAAGAATATGTTGAACAATATTGGGACTTAAAAATTACATTTATACTTGGATATAATAATAATAATAGCAAAAATAAATATATGAATGTATAAATGGTAGTTGGATAATGAGGATATTTTTAGAACTGTATAAGAAAATAAGAATTTATACAATGCATAACTATTTTAAAGTTGTTTAAGTCGTTACCAGAAATGTAAAACATATATGTGTATTTAAAGAATAGTTAAAACTGAAAATGTTATATGCTTCAGATGTGGTGGGAAACCACCAATACAAGATGATAACAAGAATATAGAATAGAACAAAAAAATAGATATAATATGGAAAAAGGGTTTGTATAAGAAAAATATGTTAAAATGTTTGAAAATAATAAAAAAATTATTTACAAAAAAAAATAAACTAGAACAAAATAAGCAGAGGCATGACAAGATGAAAACATTTTGGTGGACAGCTGAAAAGAGCAATTTGCTCCAATACAGTATGGTGCTGTTGCATGTCTCATATAGTCTCATACAGGCTATTACTGGGCATGTGCAGCTTGCTTCTCTATGTTTAGAGATGCCTAAAGAGGCAACAGAATCAGAAACACTTGCTGCTACATCTGCTAAACAGGCAGGGGAGGAGGAGCTAAGGTGGAGGCAGGGTTGGTGTTTCAATAAGACAAGGTTAGGCAGTTGCCTGGGCACTAATTTAGAAGGGTGCCACACTGGCCCACCACCCTGCCCCTCACTAAAAGCCCTGGCCTGGCCCAGCACTTCCTGCCCAGCCCAGAGGGGCAGAGAGGGGAGGAGAGGAGAAGGGCAGGCCTGGCCCCTGCACTCCCTTGTCAGCTTGGCTGCGGCTTCTCCTCCCTCCACCCATCCAGTTGCCAAGAGATGGAGTGAAAGTAAGTGGGTGGCAGAGAAGAGGCAAGCCCCCTGGGGGCGACGTGGGAAATGGAGCTGCCCAGCCAGTTGCTGCAGCTTTGCTGCTGTGGGAGGGGAGGCAGGGTGGGGCAGGCAGGATTGGGGGGCAGTGGGAGGCTTCTGGGTTAACACTATCAGACCAGACCTTTGATTGAAAGCAAAGTTATTTTATTTCTAATAATGGACTCAGGTTCTCGATGTTTGTTAGAGATACATGACAGTAAGCAACAGTGGTTGATATACCCTCCAGCTACAATTGAACACAGATACAGGACCAATCAGAACCAATACATAAAAGCGGGGAAAAGAAAGGTGACCATTGAGGTTCCCACAGTGGAAGTGTGAAAGTTGTAAAAATTCCCTTCTTGAGCTGGGTGACCCACATGTGTGAAAGATAGGCTAAACATTTGGCAGGCAACAATTAAACAAGCCCCAAGATTGTAACAACTTGATAACATTCCTCGAGCCTCAAAGGCTAAGGGGGAGTGGACGGATGTAAGCGTCCCTGTTGTTTATGTGACATGCAGGAATGCGAGACGCCATCCTCCCGACTAGAGAGGGGTAACATTTAGCAGAGCCAAAAATATACTTCAAGGCAAGCAGTAAATAACAAATGGTTACAACAAGAAAAGAAAGACACCTATTCTATGAAGCAAGACAGGCATGCTATTGTCAGATTTTGACACCCTGCTCTCTCACTTATCTCTCGGCTTATCAGGAAAACGTTTATGAAAAGCATTAACTAATTTAGGAGCATGAACATTTTCAAAAAGGACCCATTCATTAAGCTCAGGACCGAAATCTACCCATTTCACTAAATAATACAATCGACCCTGGCGTAACTTGGAGTCCAGGATTTCAGAGATTTCAAAGTGTTGTTCCCCCTCCTTCATCAGAGGAGGAGGAGTCGGAGGTACCGGGTGCCATGCATTCAGCCCAGGATTCTTCTTCAGCAAGCTGAAATGAAAAAACTGGATGCACAGAACTCAATGACTTAGGCAGTTCCAGTTCAAATGATACATCAGAAATCTTTCTTAACACTTTATAAGGGCCCACATATTTCCATCCCAATTTCCTGCTGGGTTGGAGTCCATGAATATTTTTTGTAGAGAGGTAGACAGAGTCTCCAGGCTGAAGGTCCCATCCTTCAGCCCTTCCATGGTCAGCATATTTTTTATAGTTCGCTTTAGGTTTGTCCAAAGTCTTAGCAATCAGTGGCCATGACTCCTGTAACTTAGTCCACCATTGAGTGAAATCGGAAGCGGAGGACGTGTTGGGATCAGTTAATGCCGGCAATGGCTTTCCCTTGAATCCCCCCACTGCCATGAAAGGGGAAACACCAGTAGAGGAATGCACTGCATTGTTATAACTATATTCAGCAAATGGCAACAAGTCTACCCAATTGTCTTGGTGATAGTGTAACATCTCAAAAATTGTTCCAAAATTTGATTAACACGTTCGGACTGTTCATCGGTCTCGGGATGATACCCAAGCTAAGGGCAGGTTCAATGTCCATCACCTGAAGAAACTCCTGCCAGAAGTTGGCAACGAACTGGCTCCCCCTATCAGAGACTATATGCTTTGGGAAAGAATGCAATTTGATCACGTGGTTAAAGAATGTCTTAGCTAACCCCTTGGCTATGGGCAATTGCTTAAAGGGAACAAAGTGTGCCTGTTTGGAGAACATGTCAACTACGGCCCAAATGACAGTCTTCCCCTTAGAGGGTGGAAGATTCGTGATGAAGTCCATTGAAACACTTTCCCAGGGTCTAGAGGGAGTGGGTGGAGGGTGTAATAGTCCCAGTGTTTTGCCCCACCTTCGTTTGCACATAAGACATACTTGCCAGGCAGTTACAAAATCGGACACATCTTTGCCTATATGGGGCCACCAAAACTGTCTTTGAACAAGGTTCAGGGTCTTAATAAATCCAAAGTGCCCAGATAGCTTAGATGTGTGGCACGACGACAGCACTTCCCTGCACAATGCCTGCGGTACGATTAACTTGGACCCATGATACCAGCAACTGTCAGTGTGCTTTTTATTTTCACAGTTCTCACTCCATTCTTTAAACTCCTCCTCAGTATATTCAGCAGCACATTTTACAGTCCATAGAGAGGGGGTAGGAGCCATCTTGCTTTGACTCCGTGTGGTCACCGCCCCCCCCCCTGAGCTGCTGTGGAGAGAACATGGAATCAAACACTTCCTCCCTCTGGGATTCGTGCTGGGGCAAGCGGGACAATGCGTCTGCGAGAGAATTAGCCTTCCCAGGGAAGTATTTCAGAACAAAGTTGAACTTTGAGAAAAAATCTGCCCACCAGAGTTGTTTGGCATTCAAGGACCTTTGGGTACGCAGCGCCTCTAGATTTTTATGATCAGTCCAGATTTCAAACGGCTTCTGCGCCCCCTCTAGCCAATGTCTCCAAGTGGTTAAAGCCAGCCGAATGGCAGCGGCTTCTTTGTCCCAGACCGACCAGTGTCTTTCAGTCTCATTAAATTTCTTAGAGATGTAGGCTAACAGGTGCAAGACGCTATCTGGACCCATCTGCAGAATTGCCCCCCCATTGCCACATCCAAAGCATCTACGTGGATTACAAACTCCTTAGTCTCATCAGGGTGGGCTAGGATCGGCTCCGAAGTAAACAGCCATTTTAACTAATCAAAAGCTTTTTGACACTCCACAGTCCAGCACAGCCTCTCCCCAGGTTTGCCTGCCTCTGGGCCCCTCCCCTTCATTTTCAACAGTTCTGTGAGGGGTAGGGTGATGGTAGCAAAGTATTTTAGGAAGGTGTGGTAAAAATTGCAGAACCCTAATAGGCTTTGGAGTTGCCTGCGGGTTTGGGGAGCCTCCCAGTGCACTACCACCTCCACCTTAGCGGGGTCCATTTCTAGCCCCTGCTGCGAAATTCGGTAGCCCAGGAAATCAACTTCAGTGCGGTGAAATTCACATTTCGACAGCTTGGCATAGAGGTGGTTTTTTAACAACGTTGCTAGCACTTCACGCACCAATCTTACGTGTGATTGCTTATCAGGGGAATAAATCAAGATATCATCTAGATAACAGAGCACCCCCTTAAACAGATGCTTGTGCAACACTTCATTGATCAAACTCATAAAAACTCCCGGTGCGCCACTCAAGCCGAATGGCATCACCAAGTACTCGAATTGTCCCAGGAGAGTATTAAAGGCAGTCTTATACTCATCCCCCTCCCTAATGCGCACTTGGAAATATGCATCTCGTAAATCCAACTTGGTAAAAATCTTTCCCTTTGCTGCTTCCGCTAGCAAGTCTTTGATCAATGGGAGGGGGTAAGCATTCAAAGCGGAGGCAGCATTCAAACCCCGATAGTCAATGCACAGTCTCAGGCCCCCATCCTTTTTCTTCCGGAATAAAACGGAGGCAGCAAAAGGGGATTTGACTGGGCGAATGAAACCCCTGTCCAAGTTCTTATCTAAGAACTTTCTCAGTTCCTCTCGTTCTGCTGGGCTCATAAAGTATAACTTCCCCTTAGGCAACTTTTTGCCCGGCAGCAGCTCGATGGCATAGTCAGTGAGGCAGTGGGGGGGGGGGGGAGTTCGTCTGCCTCCGTCTCACTAAACACCTCCATCAAATCTCTATACTCCACAGGGATTTTTATTGGTGCCAGTGACATAGCTGCTGAAGTGAGCGGGGCAGGAGGTCCAGGGCCCCAGCCCGGGTCCCAGGTGTGGTGGGTGCACTTTGAATCAACCCACGAAATCTTTCCCTTGCTCCATTTAATGTAGGGGTCATGTGAGCTCAGCCAGGGGCTCCCTAGCACCGTGGGAAACTGAGTATTGGGGGTGATGACAAAAGCTCATTTCTCCCAATGTTCCCTGGTCCCCACAATTAACAGCTCAGTCTCTGCCACACATGCCTCCTTCATCTCTGAACCATCCATCTGGGTGAACTTTAAAGGCTCGCCCAGGGGGGTAACTTTGGGCCCCAATCCCTCTACTACTAGGGGACTAATTAAGTCTCTAGCACATCCCGAGTCTATGAGGGCACGCACCCGTACATGGGTTCCCATGCCGGGCACTATCACAGTCACGACCATATAAAGCAAGGGGCCAGGAATGCTCACCAGAGGTGGCACATCAGGTGGGGGGACCTGCAGCTCTGCGATGGCTACTGCAGGTCGTTGAAGTTTTCTGATGGCTGCATCTCGACCAGTTCCAACTCACCCTGCTCGCATGTTGCCCCTTCCAGCTGTAGTGCCTGGGGTTTAAATGGTGTCTTGCCGGGTCTCGGGGTCCCTCCTGCCAGCAGCGTTGAGGTCTTGGGGGGTTTCGCCCCACCGTGGGGACAGGCCGACGCAAAATGTCCTCTCTCGCCACATTTTATGCACAGACCTTGTTTGAAGCGGGAGTCTCGTAGCTCTTGGAACACCGACTTTCCTTTCATTTTCGGGGCAGCTTTTGGCTGGTGGGACGCGGAAGCCCCAAGTTTGATTAGGGTGAACCGCTCTTCCACATCTGCAGCCGCGCACATCCAAGCTGCCAGCGATATCGGTCGGCCACTCCACAGGATCGTCTCGTAGATCTCAAGATTCAGCCCCTCTCGATACTTCTCCTTGAACAAGTCTTCAGACCACCCCTGCACCTTAGCCGCAATACGCCTGAAGTGGTTGGTGTACTCCCTCACTGAGGAGCGCCCCTGCACCAGTTTGCGTAGCTGGTTCCAAGCTTTCTCCTCACCTAAAGGGTCTTTGTAATGCTGCCACAGGGCCCACATAAAATTGTCAACAGTATGTAGCTCAGGCCCCGGAGGGTTGTGCAGACTTACATACCAGTTGCTTGCGGTGTCTCTCAGCTTGGATCCGATGTATCCCACCCGGTCCTGCTCGGTTGGGTAGAGGTGGCCCCATGCGGCCAGGAACCTCTCAATCTCTATGATGAAAAACCGGAGCTTTTCCGGGTCGCCGTCGAAAGTGGCGGTCAGAGGGTCGTTGGGGGCTTGCCGGATCATATTATCTGCAGGTACTACAGGGGCCAGCTGAGGGGGCCCTCTGGGTGGTGGGACCATGGGAGGGGCTGGTTGCTGCGGTACTCCACCCCCCGCCAGGACGGGCACCCCCAGCACCCCTCCTCCATCTTGTGGTTGCCCCGGCACCAGTGCTTGTATGGCGGCAATGGCACCCATCATCTGCTGCTGCATTCCCAGCACGACCTCTCGCAGTTCCACTGCTAGGCGATCGTGTATCTCGCCGAACCTCCGGTCCCGCACTCGGCCTAGATCCTCTCCTATAGGATCGGGCCCTCTGGGCAGTCTGCGCTCCTCGTCTTGGAAGCTGTACCGCCAATTGTCCTGGCCCCTCGGAAGGCAGCGCTCCTCGTCTAGCAGGCTTGGATGGCCAAACTCCAAGTGGTCTCCACTGAACTGCACGCGAGCCCCTTTCCGGTCATGTATCCATGACTCAGAAGTGCCGGCAGCGAACGTGGCCCATGAGTACCGAGGCGAGACCAGTGGCCAACTTATCCCGGGCCCCGTCCACAGGAGAGGGAAAAGATCCTGACCCGTTGTCACTAGCACCGCCTGCTCTATGGGTCTGCTCTCGGTGGGCACTGGGGTTTCCCCCAGCGTTACGGGAATGGCCTCATCATCTGACATGGTCAGGTATGAGAAAATCTGGAATCACAGATCTCTAACAATCTGTGAGGCTTCTGGGTTAACACTATCAGACCAGACCTTTGATTGAAAGCAAAGTTATTTTATTTCTAATAATGGACTCAGGTTCTCGATGTTTGTTAGAGATACATGACAGTAAGCAACAGTGGTTGATACACCCTCCAGCTACAATTGAACACAGATACAGGACCAATCAGAACCAATACATAAAAGCGGGAAAAAGAAAGGTGACCATTGAGGTTCCCACAGTGGAGGTGAGAAAGTTGTAAAAATTCCCTTCTTGATCTGGGTGACCCACATGTGTGAAAGATAGGCGAAACATTTGGCAGGCAACAATTAAACAAGCCCCAAGGTTGTAACAACTTGATAACATTCCTCGAGCCTCAAAGGCTAAGGGGGAGTGGACGGATGTAAGCGTCCCTGTTGTTTATGTGACATGCAGGAATGCGAGACGCCATCCTCCCGACTAGAGAGGGGTAACATTTAGCAGAGCCGATAATATACTTCAAGGCAAGCAGTAAATAACAAATGGTTACAACAAGAAAAGAAAGACACCTATTCTATGAAGCAAGACAGGCATGCTATTGTCAGATTCTGACAGGCAGTTCCTCTGCCCCTTCCATCAGATGATGCCTTTCCCTGGTCCTGTGTCCCCCCCACCCACTCGGCCTCAGGGCAAAAGTGCCGTCTCACAGCCCCGTGCCCTGACTTCTCTGAGCTGGTGCAGCCCTGAGTCTGGGGGTGGGGAGGCACTGAAGGGGGCCCTCCTCCCTTTTCATGCTGCAGCACCTCCTTCCCCCCAACTCTGCAGGAGCCTCAATGAAGTCCCGGGTATGATTTCACTCACAAATCCCCGCTGCCCCACCCACCCCAGCAACAGCTGCCTGTGGTGGATCAAGGCCTGCCTGGACAGCACTCAGCCCTGAGCAAGGCTGTTGGCAGAGGGGCTTGATGGAGGACATACAATCATCAGGTTGGAAGCAACTAAGCAGCACTTCATGCCCCCCACCCCAGAATAGGATTCCAGCCCTGGGCGGCCAAGGGCAAGAAACATCAAGGTGTGGCCTGCTGTCCTACAGAGAGTGGCTGGCACAGGTAGGGGGCCGGGGCAGCAAAAGGAAGGTGCTATTATAGGCAAATAAGCACTGAAGCAGACCACGGCCCTCTCCCTTAGGAAGCTGCCACCCAGTCTGGATATCCACAGTCTGGATATCTACATGTGGAATTCACTGCCACAGGAGGTGGTGGTGGCTACAAGCATGGACAGCTTCAAGAGGGAATTAGATAAACATATGGAGCAGAGGTCCATCAGTGGCTATTAGCCACAAAGTATAGATAGGAACTCTCAGTCTGGGGCAAGTGATGCTCTCTATTCTTGGTGCTTGATGGGGGGGCAACAGTGGGAGGGCTTCTAGTGTCCTGCCCCCACTGCTGGACCTTCTGAGGGCACCTGGTATTTTTGGCCACTGTGTGACAGAGTGTTGGACTGGATGGGCCACTGGCCTGATCCAACATTGGCTTCTCTTATGTTCTTATGTTCACTCCCACCCATCATGCCTCTTTGCATCAGCCCTGGGGAGCATGGGGCAGCAGAGGGGAGGATGCTGTGGCACTCATCCTGCTCCTAGGCTTCCTAGAGGCAGCTGTAGAAAAGAGCCAGAGTCCAGCAGCATCTTAGAGACAAACACAATTTGTAGAAGGTGAGGAGCTTGCATGAGTAGTGGCTCACTTCTGCAGATACCTTAAGAATAATAAATGGAGATGGGTGGCTCTGTTAGTTTATCTGCAGGAGCAGAAAAGAGCCTCTTGTAGCTGAGCCCTCCCCCCCCCCCCCGATAGTGGGGATGGGAGTTGTCTCAGTCAACACCGGGATCTCCTCTGCTGTAGTTACAGGAACACCCCTGCCATCCTTGTCACCCATGGTTGGGGTACAGGGTCAAGGGCAATAAGGATTCCTGACCCTCTGTCAGAGTCCCATAGCAATCAGTCCTAACAACGTTCCTTAATCAGGATCTACTTTATTGAGCTCAGTAAAGGCAGGTCATCTGCTGTTAGCCTGACTGCTCTTTTATTTATTAATATTTGAGGGAATATTAGCTCTTAACAATATGCAGCAGGCATTGCGGATCTCCACCTGTGTCTACAGAGGATGTGCTTCACTTAGACTTCCCAGGAACTGACACAAGACTCAAGTTAAGAGTTATATAAGGTGTTTAATATAAAAATGATAAGAGATTCATAAGCAATATTACACAATCATACACACATTTACACAGATCTAAGAAATTAGGTAGAATTACAGAGACGTTTGCATGAGCAGGAGAATTGATGGTGTCCATCAGGGGTGATATTTACCTATATAGGAATCTAGCGGAGTCTGTCTGGAAAAAGCAGGGAAAGTATGTTTGGACAAAGGGTCGTGGTCCTGGACCAGCAGAAGCCATGTGGCAGATCCAAGTGGTGCACCCAAGGATCTGTGAGGGAGGGAGGAAGAACAAGCAAGAACGGGCAGGAAAACTAACTATTCTGTGACTCTTGGGGAGCAGTATTTATTGGGAGGGTGTTCCCGGGAGGTTGGCAAGGTATGAGACCTTCCCAGGAATGCCTATAGATGGTCCGTTCTCTGTCCCTAGCCACTAAGAGGGTCCTATGGGAGTGGTCAATATTTAGATCTACCTGATAGTCAGGACAGGATGTTGACTATCTGCATCTGGTGTGGTCTTCTAGATGAAAGCGGGTCCCGGGCAGCAGAACTGGTCCAGCAGGAAGCATCCTGCTGTTTTCGCACCTTTGTGTGAAGTCCTTTGATGTAGAGGGGACTTGTAGGAGGGGGTTCAAGCCTGTGTACGTGTATGGAGTTTGTTCTTGCATGGAGTTAGTGGTATATGCCCCTAGCACATGGCTTTGTGTGTGTGAGTGAGTGTCTTTGTGCTTTGTGACAGCCTCCAGGCTGGAGGTGGTAACCTCAGAAAATGGCATTTTAAACCTTCATTGGAGGCATTTGCCACTATCTTCCCACTGGTTACCGTGTGCACATAACTGGCAGCATAGTCCTTTCACTGTTCTCATAAATCACTAGAAAGTCCACAATAGTGTTGCTCAGGCTTACAATTCCCCCTCCTGCGTGACTTGAGACGGGAGATGAATGGTAACGCACACAAAATGATAGAAGGGTGGCTGGAATGGTGGAATCTTCGTCGATGGAGTACTTCTCCCTCAGGGCGGTTTGTGACGTGTCCCTGACCATCCTAGCTAGAATGGACCAGTAAAAAAACTAACCTGAACTTAGCAAAAATAAACTGAATTACCAGGGTGGCATGCTATCAACCTATAAGAGTAAATATGATCTGGAGTCTGGAAGCAACTTAGCATCTAAATAACATAACATCGAGGTAATCACATGAAATACATAATAAGATCAACTGCTAGCTACATGAATAGCAACTTCAACAAATACAAGGCAAATGGGAATAAAAGTTACATTTTACATTAGGTAGCTTTAGGACTTCCCTGTCGTCCTTGCAACTCAGATCGCCTTGGAATAGCAGGACTGGAATGCAAGCAGAAGGGAGTCATTAGGATGTATGGCAGATTGGAAACTAAGGCACAGAAGTGGGGAGGAAGAAGGTCCACGTCTCCGGATTTGTTGACCCCTCTGGAGATACGAGTCCCCGCTCCGGCAGGCCCCGATGAGCCTCAGCAAGTTCCATGCTCGGCAAGTTCCGTTCCTCTTTGGCTGGGGCCCGATCGGGCTTGGCCGAGAGGACAGGAGGTAGTTTGCATAACGAGGGCCCCGAGGGACCCTGGGAAAGTTTTCAAAACAGGAAGAACCGGACTTAAATAGTGGTAATTGGCTTGAATGGAATAATTCTGTAAATCCTGACACGTAAAGCGCAGTGTCAGGAAAAAGCAACAACCATAATAGAAAGTACAGTTACAGTTCGGCCGGGTTTTGGTTTATATGGGGAGCACTCTCTCCCTGCTGGGGGAGGGAAGAAGTGCCCTTGCGCCCTCTGAGATGCCGCCTCGAACTCCGTGTGGCTGCAAACCAAAGGCAGTGCAAGATATGAGTTCAAGGCAGCAGATCAGAGGATGGCCCTCTTTTTATTTGGAGCCATGATGGCTCCACAGAGGACCATCACCCTGGACATCCTGTTTTAACCAGAGGGCTCCCTTCAACAGAGAGGGGGGGCTCCTCACCTCATACAGTAAAGAACAGAATCACACATTAACCCTTAGAAGTCCCCTGCTGCCCAGTAGTTTCTCCTAACTAAGGAGAGGGGACAGATTTAAAAATGAGGACATGGATTTCACGGGTCAGAAGGCACCATGTATGCAAATCCCAGTGTCCAAAAGCATGATGGGTACATCAATAGCAATCCATATCATAATGAATAACAAATAAACACAAACAGATACAGACATCAAAGCAAGGCAGTGCAGCGTATCTATATACATAGGGTCCACATGGTGCGTTGGAATGCCAGCTAGTCTGGTTACCATATCTCAAGTTACAGTTTAGTGGCTGTAAAGTCTGTGGGTCCATGGGTTACTACTACCACAACAGCCTGCAAGTGGATGCCTGGGCTAAGCAGGGGCTTGGGCTTGAGTGCCCCAGATAGATGGAGATTGCACGCTCGAGTCCGATGGTCTGGGGCTTTGAACTCCAATCCTGCACTGCCTAGGAGAGAGTCCCATGAGAAGCTCTCTTGTTCATCATGCCAGTGCTCGTCACTCTGTTTCTTTTGGTTTTTGGTTCCTGGAGTTTGACCAGCCCCTGGAGTTCGAATATCCTGGACCCCAACGGTCCACCCTTTACTGGTGAAAGAATAAAACACATGAAAATACACACAAGATCAAGCTGGGGGGGGGAGGTGTCGTGGGGGAAAGATGGCCGTGCTGGGTGGCACAGAATTGCAGATGGGGGGCAGTGTGCATGAACACATATAGTCCGGCAAAGCCTTCGTGAAAAAGCCAAGGGTAAAAATGGCTAAGATAGCCTGTACAACATGAACGCACAGTATCAAGGATCAGTAATAAAGCGTGGGGGGGGATTGGCACTGGAGGGCTGCTGTATATACAAGAACGTTTCCAGCACTGTTTCCCTTGGTTTTGCACAAAGGTTTGTTGAGGCTGGACTGCAGAATAGGCAATGAAGGGGAGGCACTTCCATATATGGTTTGCTGTCAAAACGGGCCGGCTTCGGGGCTTCGTGCAAGCGAATCCCCGCCCCTTCCCATATTCAGCAAGTTCGTCTCTCCTCGGCTCGAGCAGGGGGAGCTCGGCTGGGAGGGAGGAGACCGATCTGCATAATGGGGAGGGGGATCCCCTCTCTCTAGCTCCGAGGATCATGGGGGGGAAGCCTAGAATGGCAAAAGCTTCCTATGTGGCTGGAATACAGGATCGGCAGGCTTGTGGCTCTGGCTATGGGTGGAGGGGAGCCAGATCTTCATAAGTAGCTACTTGCAAGACTGAAGAAAATGAAACCTGTAAGTTAGATGAATCACCCAGCTCAGTACCCGGGGGGGGGGGGCAAGGGCAAATGAGGAGCAAAATGTCCACGACCCTCCCCCTTGGTGGAAAAAGGGGGGGCTGAAACCTTCCTGTGTCATGTATGTCCACTGCCTCAGGAGTTTACTGGGACCATCTCAGTTTGGCTCATGCCAGGCTTGTGAACCCTGTTGGTGCCTGGGGCCTTTGTGGCTCCGGGGGGGGGGACCTTGTAGAGGGATACCCCTTTTAACTGAGACTCCCTACAGGGGCTCTCACCCAATACAGTACAAAAATAGAAATGTTCTTTGAAACTTCTGAGACCTCCCCCTCTTTATGCGAACACTTGGACTCTCCTGGTCCAGAAGGGGGGGGGGGGAACCTAGCCATACCCAAATAAGGACACAATGTCAGGGCTGGCTGTCAAGGTGGATGCAAATTACCCAAGAGTGGAGCATGATGGGTATCTCTCTTCACAGTAGTAAAAGTGGCTATAGCATTGGAAGGCTTACTGCAAAACACAAACAAATAGTGCCACAGGTTTCACCGGGCTCTCAGGGGTTGGTATACATAACCCATTGATAAGGGGGATGGTAACCATGACCATAAAGAGGGATCCAAGTAAAGGATTCTCATCCAGGATGTTTTCTCAAATTGGACCCAGGGCTCTGCGCCTGGGTCCCCAGGAGGCTGTGATCCAGTTCCCCTCCCCACAGTGTGGTGGGGGGATTGCACACTGGGCTCCCCTGGTTGGCAGCCTTGAGCTCAAAACACTGCAACACCAGGCCCCACATCGATGACCATCTTCAACTCATCATCTCCTATGTTTGGGGGGAAAGGCAGTTTGGCTCTGTAGTTGCTCGAGGTTCGGTCAGTCTCCTGAGGCCTAACGAAACCTGAGGACCTCTCCAGGTCCTTCCCCCTACTGGTAAAAGAAAAGAATACACCAAAGAAAACACACATAAAACAATGAGTTAAGGAATACAGATTGAACAAGCAGGGGGCAATCTTTACCAGGGGGTTCTTGCAGCTAGGAAGAGGGGGGTGCTGGTATTAGGTGGCATATAGATGTTAGGAGGTGCAGCGTATCATAAGGGTAAGCCTTTCTAATCTTCAGGTCTTGGTTTTAACCCAACATCCGAGTCCTAATAACAGGAAGATCAGGATTATTTGGAATGGGACAATCATAACTATGGGGTGGAGGGCAATATTAAGGATTCCAGATGCAGATGGGCTCCACCCTAGCAATATTCCCAGAAGCTATAGGAGGAGGCCCTCTTGATATCAATTGATAAGGCTAAGATCCGTGCCCCATTGTGTGCAACGGTAAGGGAGGCGTTGTCTCCAGCCTCTTTAACCCTAACCAATTCCTTATGAAGATCAGGATGCGTGAGCAGGCTTCTGATCAGTTCCAGTCCCATGCCTAGCGGGACTGGAGACAGTCATACAGTTCAGGAGAAAGCTTCATTTCTTTAATGGTCCATACAGGTATGGAGAAGCTAAAATCACAACCTGTGATATTGATCACTTTACAAAAGCAGCGATTAATTCTGGGCAGCATAAGTTGGATGTATCTAGCATTGATATGAGCATAATTGCAGGCGGTCCTAAGACACACACAGGCATTTTCTAAATATACAATGGCAGAGCGCGTTTCCTTGACAAGATCAAACCAACAGTGGCTTTCCACTCCCTCTCGGTGAGCCATACAGGGGTGATGTTCTGCAAGTGTGTTGTCCTCACAGATAAACCCTAGATGTCGTCTGTGAGTGCATCCTGCTACATTAATAGTCTGCCATCCCTTCGAGGTTGCGCCAGCCCATCTATTGCTATCCTGGGCATGGAGAACATGTTCTGGATCTGTTTGCAAACCCAGGGGAATGATGGGGTATATAGGAAAGGTGTCTTTCGTGTCTATAGTGAGCACTATTAGATCCAAAGTCTGAGTCACTGGGTTGAAGGTGGCATTGGCTAAAGACCACCATGGTTCTAGTTCTCCTTCTTGTGCAGTGAGGTTTGCTTGTAATACCTTTTTAATTTCAAGGGGAATGTTTCCTTCCATGGCATGTCTGATCATTCCCATGAATACTGCCATGTTCCTGGAGCTGGCCTGCATACAAGTGAGGGCCATGGAGATATTAGTCTGGAGGGACTGCACTCCTTGAGTTAAGATACTAAAGTCATGTTCCATGATTTGTTCCCAATTAACAAGGATCAGGTTAGTGGAGTGTTGGACATTTGATATGGCAGATAGGGAACTTGTTATTGGGTCTCCCATCTGTGCTACGTCTGCAGAAACTGCAGAAAACTTATTAGCTACAATCTCAATGTTGACAGCATATAGAACGGCCACTCCTGCTCCTGCAGGGGCAACCCAGTCTGCAATACTTTGCTTGGGATGGGTGGATTGCTCTCTCTGAATCCATAAATCAATCCATTTATCCCACCCATGTCTAACAGTACTCAAATAGGGAGAGCATTCTCAGAATCGTGTGGATGTATCCAATTTACTGAGGTCAATTTTGATAGTCCTCAAGGAAATCTGCGGCTTGAGTAAAACCATCTCCTTTTGATTGAACTTCAGGATGTGTGAGCCCACCACCGGGTTGGCAGCTACCTTAAGCGGCTCTACATCTTGAATGAGAGGATTAAACACCAATGTACTATTGAGGTCTAATCCCATTGCTATGGAGTAGTTTCCCTTTATGTGTTTTGTGTGGATCACTAAGGTTCCTAGTGATCGAAATGTGACTCTCTTTCCCCTGGAAATGCAGGGGGTGCCAGTCAGACCAACCATCCGGTCTGGGGGACCTTTTACAGAGTTGCTTGCAACCTTAAGATGCCATGTTAGAGGTTTCCACTGTATTGTTTGAAACTCCTGTTCTATGCCCAGAGGATCAGTAAGAACTGTGGGGAAGAACAAGGATCCATTCCTGAGCTTATGTGTCCCTATGGAGATGACAATCATCAGAGGATCACCAGAGCTCCAGACAGCAACTGAGACGAAAGCTGTGTTGCAAGTGGGGTCAAGGTTAACCAAATCTTCCAGATCTGGGGTGGGAGGCACGTATCTAATTGTGGGTCTAGGTGTGGACAGAGGTATCACTCTGCAGAGGAAGGCAACCTCAGATTTAGCCCTATCTGTAGCAGAATAACAAAGACTTTCTGCTATTTTTGAGTGATTGTGAATACATTTGAGCCATGCCGTAGTGCAGTTCTTGGAGTCTCTACAAATTTTAAAAACATAGGCTCTCTGTCCTGGCTGGAAACCCTTAATATAGCCGCGCATGCAGCACGTTAACTGGTTGTTGGGTGAGCAGCCTCCCGCACAACTCCAAACCGTGAGGAAAGTGCTTTGCCCAGGGTAGGGGTGGATGGTTGGATGAGTGGCATAGGAGAGTATGTTGCCGAACAGGAGTGCAAGGGTTAGGTACATTCTCACCTTGCCTTAGGCGTTGTCAGACCATCCCAGGGGTCTGTGGAAGAGAAAGGATTAAGGTACAACTTAAAACAAAACAAAACAGGGGTCTGGAGTGGATACTGAGGTTGACATATGTGCTAAACCATCTCAGTATGGCCATGAGGACCCATACTATTTATTTATTTAATTTTAAAGCCATTCTTTCCGCGTTTGCAGGCACAATAAAATAAAGTAGGAATTACTATTATTGAAGTGGCTGCTCTAATCAGAATAGGTCGAGTTCATGCGTTTGTTCACAGTTTAAAGGCAAAAAGGAACTGAGCCATGTGACAGCAGCTGAAGCAAAGAAAGATCAAGAGTAAAGTGAGGTTGAGCGCATCGACCTCTCCAGCCAGGGCTTGAACCACCGGCTACTGTGTCTCTAACTCAGTGCCTTAGACCTCCGTACCATAGGCTGAGTCAGAGAGAGAAGTGGCTTCTTTGCATAGCAGGCTTGAGGAGCAGGATGGCCCTGAGCTTTTCAATGTAGGCAGCCTAAAAGCTTGGAGGGCCTCTCTCCTGAGAGACGCGACTATATAAATAGAAATAAGCATTGAAAAAAAACATTGAGCCGGAAGTAAGCATTGAGCCCTAAAAGCAATGACGTGTTGGTATGTCTAGACAGAGTACAGGATCTTAATAACATAGTGGAACATGGGGACGATAGGCTACAAGAGTCCAAAGACTATGAAAAGAATCTGGGGAGGCTATTAAGCTACGGGAAACACATTACAAACATATATGGAGACCACATATAGTGTTTCAGTAAAGTCCATAAGGACTGTGCTCATGTGGAATCCAGCAAGTTCTTGCAGTTCCTGCATGATGACTTCCATATAGAAAGTTCAGACTTCTGGGGAGGGGGTTAAAAGGAGTGTTCAGTGGAATACCGATCCACTTCCCCCCCCCCCTTGCTTCTTCTTTTGGGCACAGGCAAAGAAGAAGCACAAGTTAAAGGGCCATGAATGTCTCAGCAAGCGAAAAGCAGGTGGGACCCGCCATGGGGTCAGAGAGAGCTGCCGGATTGGAGCAACTGGGTGAGCGGGCTGAATCGCAACCACTCCAGGATTGGGGGGAGCACACGGGGTGCAGCTATAACTTGGCCCTTCCAGGGTTTGAGCTGTGAGGAGTGGAAAAACTTTTCCCAAGTGGTGCCATGCTTGCACGGGATGGCAACCTTGTACACAGCCGGGCTGATGCAAGCCATAATCGGTACAGGGCCTTCCCATTTAGGAGCCAGGGAATGACCAGTTTTGGCAAACTTCCAATATAGAACCTGTTGACCCGGTTCCCACACCTGGGGATTTTTAACTCAACCTAACTTCTTTTCCACAGCCAGCTGATTCTGCCCCAGCGCCTGAGCAACATGCAGATGGATGGAAAGAATTTCCTGCAAGAGGGCAGACACCCTGCAAGAGGGCAGACATAATCAGTAACAAGCACTGGCTCAAGATCTGAGGGCAAGTTTGTATTCAGCCAGAAAGCCTCAGGCATCAGCATCTTCCTACCCATCATGACCATGTGGGGAGAGTAGCCGTGTGTGGCAGTCGTCCCCCAGAGAGCCATGAGAATGATGGGGAGTTTCTCATCCCAGTCCCTCCTGGAGGATTTCACCACCTTGTGGAGGGCTTCCTTCAGTGTTCTGTTCATGCGCTCTATGGCTCCAGAGGATTGGGGATGCCTGGCAATATGAAAGCATTGCTGAATACCTAGTGCCTTGCAGTGCTCCTGCATGACTGTCCCAAGGAAGTGACTCCCTAAATCGCTGTCTATGACCCTACAAATTCCGAAGCAAGCAAATACATTGTTAAACAAGAGCTTGGCTTTAGTAGCAGCCATGTTGTCCTTGCTGGGAAATGCTTTGACCCACTTGGAAAAGGGATCAATGAGAGTGAGGCAGTACTTATTGCCTCAAGCAGTTCTGGGCATGGGGCCAATGAAATCAATCTGCACACGAGCCCAGGGTCCCTCAATATGCTGGTGCTGGATAGGGGCTCGAGGTCCATGGGTGTCAGCATTCACCATGGCACAGGAGAGGCAATTATCCACCCACTGTGCAACAGTCTGGCACATACCTGGCCACCAACCGACCTCACGCACCCGCTCCAGAGTGGCATCTTTGCCCCGATGACACTGCTCATGCACAAATTGGATGCGATCCACCTGGACCTCCACAGGGACAACCCAGTGGTGGACGCCCATGGGGTCCAGTGCCCAAACTACTCCTTCCTGTTCCACAATGGAATATTTCCTGGTTGGGTCCTTTCCCTTATGCAAGAGATCCATGACATCCAAGTCATTCATCTGCAATTCGCCAAGATCTACCAACACAGGGGCTGCAGTATAGGGTATTCAGTATGTTCAGGAAACATGGGCAGGAGCGCCGCCTGCTTAGCCAGGTGGTCAGCAAAGTCATTCCAGTAAGCGACTTCACTATTATCCTTCTGGTGGCTCCGGACATGGGAGACATGCATTGGTGCAGCAGCTGGACTATCGAAAGCCACAAATCAAGATGTGCGATAGGTTTACTGTCGGAGGTTCTCCACTTCTGCTGTTCCCAATGAGGGAGCCAAATGGTGGCCGCTTTAGCAGTCCAGTCAGAATCTGTGAAAACAGCTATGGGGGATTCCAGCGGCTCAAAGGCGAGAACTGCGTTCAGTGCCGAGACCTCAGTGGCTTGGCTCAAGTGGGGATGCACGGGGCTTTGTAGAACATGCCCGTCTCCCACCCTCATGGCGCCAAAACCAGTTTTGGGGACCCCATCAACATAGAAAGAGGAACCATCACAGAACCAGCAGCTGAATCCCAGCTACCTGGCCTCCTCCAAGGGGGCAACCCAAGTCGCCGGCCAGGGCTCATGCGATATCTCGGGCAGCGAGCACTCATATTCCTCTCCCAGAACTAAAAGGCTGTAGGGTGTGGGGGGTTCCGTCTGTTCTTGTTTGTATTCCACCCCTTTGTTAATGAGAGCTAAAGTCCACTGGGCTATCCTGGCATTGGAAACCTGTCCATCCTGGATCTTGCCAGACAGGATGTATTTCAGCAGCGTGTGTGTGGTCTGTACAATAACCTTGGAACCTCTTGTCATAAATTCCCAGTGAGAAAGGCACCACACCAAGGCTAAGCACATCTTTTCATATGAGGGGAATTTCATTTCAACTGGGAAGAGATTCCGAGAGGCATAAGCAATGACTCGCATGGCACCTGCATGATGTTGGAGCAGGGTGGCACCAATGCTCCTTTCAGAGGTGGCCAGCTGGACATAGAAAGGCAAATGGGGATCTGGATGAGCCAGGGCTGGCGCGGAAGCCAGCTCCTGCTTCAGGACAGCAAAGGCATGTTGCTGCTCCAGGCCCCAATTCCACGGGACATTTTTCTTAAGAAGAACATACAAAGGGCAAGCCTTGTCAGCAAAAGATTCAATAAAATCCCAGGAGAAGTTAAAAGTTCCCAGCAGGGTGCACAGAGAGGGAACATCAGTAGGAGCTGGCAGCTTAGCCACGACCTCCATGCACTGCAGTTCAGGAGCCCAGCCATTGGGTCCTAGTGCTAGTCCCAAGTACTTAACCTTTGTTTGAACGAGTTGCGCTTTCTCCCTGCTATCCTTAAACCCGGTTTCCCTGATAAGGTGAAGGACTTCCTTTGTCACCTCAGTGGCTTTCTCTGCAGTAGGAGCATGGATCAAGATATCATCTACATAAGAAAGCATGTGTGCACGGGACTGTGGCTGAAGCCGTTCCCACATCTGCACTACATGCACATGACAAATGCTTGGGCTGGAATGAAAGCCTTGCAGAGTCCTCTTAAAGGAATACTGCTGACCCCGAAAGGTGAATGCAAACTTATACCAGCAAGACTCATGAAGCTTAGTAGAGTGGAATGCATTAGCCAAATCAAGAACAGAACAGTAGCGAGAGCCTGCTGCAATGGCAGCCAAGATTTCATTGTATTTGGCCACCACGGGCGCTACAGGCGGTGTGACAGTATTAAGCGCTCAGTAGTCAATGGTCACTCTCCAAGTCACACCATCCGCCTTAAGGATGGGCCACAATGGGGCATTGCAAATGAACTGCATAGGGAGAATAACATCCCAGTCTAGGAGACCCTTTATGGTCTTGGCTATGCCTTCCTCTGCCTCTGCGGGGTACCTGTACTGTTTCTGAGGAGGGGGATCCTTCCCTTCAGTTAGAACACATGCATTCCACACTGTATCGCATTCAGCTTTGTCTTTGATCCACACCTCTGGATACTTGTTTGCCCACTGGTCTTGCACAAGAGGGGAGAGAGGGTAGGGGACCTTCAGTGCAGTCCAACAGTGGACTGCATTGATGAGGCTAGGGCAGGGGTGGGCAATTGTTTTGGCTCGGGGGCCACTTTGTGGGAGCGGATGTTAGTGGAGGGCCGCACCTTTTAAAATGATTGTATTCATTAGTTAACTTTGCATTTCAGAAAAGGTATAAATTGTATCCTAAAAAGCAATAAATATAAATTAAATAAAATAGTGGTAGTTTTATTCAATTTATTTATTGTGCTAATTTCATATCATCTATAGCTGCAAGCACATTTAATTTTAGAATCAGTTTAATGAGACTAATGTACCCTATCACACTTTTCTACAATTTTTTTGAAATCAGAAGTGAGATTGCTTGTTGAGATTCTCATCACAGCCTGCAAGTTAATGTTTGTCAAATGTCTGTTAATGTCTATATTTACTCTTGTTGATCTTCATGCAAGAAAAACTTTGCTCACAAATATATGTAGACCCAAATACAGAGAACATTTTCCCAGCAAATTTCTTCATACATGGAAATTTTTCAGCAGACAAAGATTTGTAAAAGTCAACTAATGTCACAACATTAAACATTTCTTTCACAGTGTGATCTGACTGCATGTCAATAAGTTCAAGCTGCAGCTCCTCAGGTGCTGACAGTGGCCAACTGTCTTGGTGGGCCACAAAAAACTCTGTGGCGGGCTGCATGTGGCCCCCGGGCCGCCATTTGCCCACCCCTGGGCTAGGGCCATCTGGGAGTTCCCAAAGCAGACCGTTGGGCAGATCAATGGTGAGTCCCTGCTTGCAGAAGAAAGGTGTCCCCAAAATGCCATCATCTTCCCCTAGCTTCTTGCTGGCGGTAACCGTAGTGGATAGAGTTCCCAAAGTAGGTTCCTATGCAGAAACCAAAGGTGTGTCTGGGTTGGACTGGAAGGTGTGCACTGGATATTGTTGTGGATGTGGACCTTGAGGCCTCGTGTTCTGCCATGGCTTGTACAAGATCCGAGGTGGGTTGGCCATCGTAGTGCCCCATGTCAGCTCCGGTCTCATTTAGCCTTTGCCACAGGTGCCAGTGGAAGGGGTCTTGTCCCAGGGGTGGCCTGTGAGGTTCATACTCTCTCCTGGGTCCTTGTGGGTAAGGTTGCTCAGGAGGTGAAGCAGCATCAGAGGAGAATTGCTGCCCCTTGAAGCCGCGTCCGCGACCTCCATTCTGCCAGTTCCCTCTACTCCGACCTTTGTCATAAGTTCTTTTGTAGTCCTTCTTATAAAAGTTGTCCCTATTCTGATAGTCTCTTTTCTGATATTCCCTGTCCTGATAGTTGGAATGGGGCCCATTGTTCACATATGTGATTGTCTGAATAGGCTCTTCATCCACCGTCTTCCCCTTCTTTGATTGCTTTTGCGATTTGACTGCCCCAGAGCTCCTCAAAATGGAGGCTGTTTTGCAGACCTTCACCTGGAGGGTGGGCCAGGTGATTGCGGACGCCTTGGCAACATTCAAGGCAAGCTGAGTCGGCCCGTTAAACCCAGAGAGAAGAGACTCTTTGAACCTGTCCGATTCATAGTCAGGAATGTTTGTGCGGGCGACCATGTGCACTTCCCCTGCCAAAATGGCAAATAATTGTTTCCTAGCCATGTAAGATTCAGTATCCTCATTCGGGGCTTGTTTCTCCAAAACATACAGGATCATTGGGCCACTGCCTGGCCATAAGAATTGGAGAATCTCTTTCATCCACTCATAGGTGTCTAAACTGGTGAGTTGCCAGCAAGAGGCAGCGGAGTTAATGGCTGCAAGATGGGAGCTGGTCACGCTTGCTCGGGCCACGGGGGTGAGTTCTTCCCCATCAACGTTGCCATACATAGTGGCCATGTTAGTGAGCCACTGCACTGCATTGTCTTTAGTCAAAGGTCCCAGTTGGGAGGCTATAGCTTTAACCTTGTCTGGCCTCCACCAATGGGTTTCCAACACCGTTTTCTGTGACCTGTGTCCTCATGTTTCTACGTTCTTGGTAGTGATCGGCTCAACAAGATTTGGCTCGGGTTCCACAGTAGCGGGTTCGATCCAGTCAGGGTTATATGCATGGGGCCTGGCTATCTCCTGTGGCAGGGGTTGTGAGGGTGGCAGAAGAGGAGGGGGTGCAACAGTCTCCTCAGGAAGGTCTATCATTGCGGCGGGGTGAACGGTAGAAATCACTGCCCGCTGTAAGCCTAGCTGGTCTTGCAACTGTTTAATCTTCTTGCGACAACTATCATGGCTTATGGATTCTTTGTTTATTTGGTTCTGTTCTGCTAAGTACTGGGTGGCCTGTGTGGCTTGGGACAATTGGTCCAGGGCTTCTGCAAGGTGCGCATCTGCCCTCTCTGCCTTACCAGTAACTGAGTCCAATTTCATAGTTGTTTCTTGGAGAGAGAGAGAGCCACTGCTTATCCATTAACAGGCTCACATTCTCTGCTTTCAAGCATTCCAGTTCTAACTGCCATTTCTCAGTAAATTCGACTGACTGTTCCTCATATTTGAGTTCTAATTCAGCCAGACTGTCATGTCCAGTAGGTCCAATTTTTCTTGTTCCAGAGCTGCAATTTTTTCCTTGCTTTGATCTAATTTGGACCAGATCCCTGCTACATCCTGTAAAGCTGTGTACAGTGCCCAGGATGCATACCTGTCTTTCTGTGCTGTGCTAGGTTTCTTTTGGATACAATACTCCTAGAAAGCATCCCACACCACTTTTAAGGGATCGGGTCCTTTAAAGGCACCGTCAGCTCATGGTGTAGCTCCCTTTTTCACTAACCACTTTTCCAGTTTCGGGGTGGTAGTTTTCTTATCATGATACATTTCTCCTTTTCCTTACTCAAATTCAGTACCCAACTTAGAGAGGGGAAAGCACTCCTTCACTCTCCACCAATATCCCGTTACAATAGGGGACCTGATGAACTCTTCCTCAGCTTTGCATCAAATGGAGGAAGAGGTCTTATAGTCAGTCCCGGGTCACCAAGCGAAGGGTCCCATGAACTACTTCATTTTTCAACAAGCAGATGGAATGTGGGGCCACAAGCACTTCTCTGCTTTGCAACAAGCAAGAGAAGGTCGCTCGCACGTCTCCTGATCCACTGATTGAGTGGGGGAAAGACAAAGAAAATGGGAAGGGGGAGTGCTGTTCCCGTGTCCTCAGACCATGGCACACTCAGAGCCCTGTTGTATCACAGGCGACTCTCGGGTTTTTGAGCCAAGGTGATCAGGCCTGCGCTCAGGATTACCTACTAAACCCTGAGGTATTTCCAGGCTCCTGGCCATAACTGGGGCACCTCAATGGACCCGGGAGAGTTTTCTAGTCTTTCCGACACAGTTAACCCACAACTGACAAGTTTTTAGATCACTTGCAAACCCGGATTTTGGGGTCTCTGCCTCTTTCTAGATCACCGCATAACCAACGATAGCAAGAAGGGAAAATGGGAGTGCGGGCTAGCTTCACCAAGCCCTTTGATCACTGTTCAAAGACCGGAATGCTATGATCCACTCTGAAGTGCTCTTGCCTTCCCCAGGCATGGCGCACAATTCAGTGCAGCACTCCAAAACAGCCAAGCCACTCAAAAGGATGAGACCCTAGATCTAGGCGTCTCCCTCAAGCATCAGATTCTCAGATCTGAGGACTGAACTCTTGGAGAAAGTGAGGGGGGGGGAGAAAGCGAGGGGGGCATGTCATGGTAGTGTTTGTGTGCAGTGTAGTGCAGAGAATCTAACCCTGTCATGTTACACTGCAAGATCTCAGTTGCGCAACCCATGATAGATGGCCATGAATGGGATGGCCAAGGGAAGCTCAGAGAAGAAGGGGGGAAAGGAACCCAACCACAGCAGATTTGCTCTCTAGAGCCAGGCACACAGGCCACCAATCACACTCACATGACAATTCAAGTCTATCCCAAGAAGTTCGGAGAAGTTTTGTCCTCCACATCTGAACTTCTGAATACACCCATGTCGACTCACTTGCATTCAGACTTTCAGGGTGTTGCCTGCATTCTCCACCAATCTGTTAGCCTGGCTGCTCTTTTATTTATTAATATTTGAGGGAATATTAGCTCTTAACAATATGCAGCAGGCATTGCGGATCTCCACCTTTGTCTACAGAGGCTGTGCTTCACCAAGACTTCCCAGGAACTGACACAAGACTCAAGTTAAGAGTTATAAAGATAAGGTGTTTACTATAAAAATGATAAGAGATTCATAAGCAATATTACACAATCATACACACATTTACACAGATCTAAGAAATTAAGGTAGAATTACAGAGATGTTTGCATGAGCAGGATAATTGGTGGTGTCCATCGGGGGTGATAGTTACCTATATAGTAATCTAGCGGAGTCCGTCTGGAAAAAGCGGGGAAAGTATGTTTGGACAAAGGACAAAGGGTTGTGGTCCTGGACCAGCAGAAGCCACGTGGTGGATCCAAGGGGTGCACCCAAGGATCCATGAGGGAGGGAGGAAGAACAAGCAGGAACGGGCAGGAAAACTAACTATTCTGTGACTCTTGGGGAGCAGTATTCATTGGGAGGGTGTTCCCGGGAGGTTGGCAAGGTATGAGACCTTCCCAGGAATGCCTATAGATGGTCCGTTCTCTGTCCCTAGCCACTAAGAGGGTCCTATGGGAGTGGTCAATATTTAGATCTACCTGATGGTCAGGACAGGATGTTGATGTCAGCTGCATCTGGTGTGATCTTCTAGATGAAAGCGGGTCCCGGACAGCAGAACTGGTCCAGCAGGAAGCATCTCACTGTTTTCGCACCCTCGTGTGAAGTCCTTTGATGTAGAGGGGACTTGTAGGAGGGGGTTCAAGCCTGTGTACATGTATGGAGTTTGTTCTCGCATGGAGTTAGTGGTATATGCCCCTAGCACATGGCTTTGTGTGTGTGAGTGAGTGTCTTTGTGCTTTGTGACAACCTCCAGGTTGGAGGTGGTAACCTCAGAAAATGGCATTTTAAACCTTCATTGGAGGCATTTGCCATCATCTTCCCACTGGTTACCGTGTGCACTATTTCAGCCCACATAACTGGCAGCATAGTCCTTTCACTGTTCTCATAAATCACCAGAAAAGTCCACAATTTAGTGTTGCTCAGGCTTACACTGTGCATACATTTTGTGTTAGGAATGACTCTCCTGGGGGTAACGGAGTAGTTATACAGAATTCAAAGAGAAAGCTGTGATGGATGAGAGCCAATCATAAGAAGCAAGGAAGTGCGCCCAAACTAATGACTATAGGCTCCCAGGGGAACAAGAGCAACCAGACACCAAGGTCAGAGCTAGGCAGGGAGATAAAACAGACAGCGAGAAACAAAAGTTAAAATTCCAAGAGATACAGGCATTCACCCAGGCGCCACTATCCTTCCCCCCTCCACAATGGCAGCATAGCTGACACTAGGCCACTGTTCCCATACAACATTGATAGAACTTGATCCCCCCCCCCCGTGCTTGTTGTCATCTGTCCTGTCCATGTGGCCAGGGCTATGATTCACAAATGAGATATGCTGGTTGCACTTGATTCTTCAGTACATCCATGGCTCATTCCCCTAATAAACCCCCAAGGAAGGCAAATATAGAGTCTGAAGACTCAGAAGATCAAGAGATGTCTCTGCCAGAGGATATGGTGATGGGAGGAAACAACTCCAACCCAAGTCACCAGACTATGATTCTTCATGCTCTGACAGAGATAAGAGATGAACTTAAAAATGAAATAAAGACTCTGAGTGGGGATACTGGACAATTGAAAAAAGAATTCGACCATCTTAAACAAACAACTGAGCTAATAAATAAGAAGCTTGATGAACTTACCAAAACATTGAAGAGGACAGAGGAGAAAGCTGAAGCAGCATATCAGAGTGCAAAAACAAAACAAAAAAACAACAACAAAAAACAGCAGACGACATGAAGTAGGTTAAGGAATTTGAGACCTGGGTTAAAAATAGGATCATTCTTCAGGAAGCTAAATTAAGAGAAAAGAAGCCTAAGCTCCATGGAGTTTCACTGAACTTCTCCAAAACAGAAGATCTTACTGCAGTTTTAAATAAATGGCTGCGGCAGATACTCCATTCAGCAGAGGAAACAGAGATTTCAGGAAAAAATAATTACCTCTGCCTTTTGTTTGAATGTCTAATTTTTTATTTTCTTTGTTTAAAATATGAGAGTATAATATATAAGGATATTATCTTTCTTTTGTTTTTATGAAATATGAATCATGTACTCAATAAAAATTATATATATATATATATATATATATATATATTTCAAAAAACTTTGTTCTAGGATATAAAAACTATCTCTTTTTCTTCTTCTTAGCTCACTCATTGGCCTGAAGGTATTGGTGACAAAATTTGCTAAAGAAAAGGCACGCAAAATGAGATTCTAATGAGCTTGAAATGGAAACATTAAAGAGGCTTCAATTTCAACATCACAATTAACAGGATTTTTCAAAACGCTTTGTGATTTGTGTTTTTCTGTTTGACAGAGAAAATCAGAAATTGTATTACTTGTTCTCACAATTAAAAAAAAAAGAAATTAGTGATTTCAAATGTGTTTTTTTATTCTTCCTAAAATGCATTTATGTTTGAAAATTGGTGGGCACACTGGGCCGGGGGGGCACCAGAAGGTAGCCTCGCCTAGTGTGCAAAAAAACCTGGCACCAGTCTTGGGTGGAGGAGGTCAGCAGTAAGGTAGGCAATATAAGGCTTGCAGCTGAGGTGACTGACCCCCCAAATCCACCACCTGAGTCCTCCACCTCACCTAATTAAAAAGCAGGACTTGATATCACTTTAGCCTGAAGGTATGGTTTGGCTGGATATTTGAATACTTGCCCAGTGAAACACATTGGCTCAGTTCACCTTATCACACTTTACTGAACCCCCAAGTCAAATAACCATGGAACTCAGATCAATAGACTCAAGTATTATCTACTCATTCCTGAAAGTGTGTCAGACCCCTGGATAAATCAGTTCCCAACAACATTCACTCTGAAGAATGATAAGTTTATTGAGGCATTGATAGAATCCAGACTGGACAAAGTCTGTGTTAGAACTGAAGATGAAGGTGTGAAAGCAGTAGATATACAGGGTTGAAGAAAGGACCCTAAAAGGTTCAGAACCAATCACCCCCAGGTATTCCACCCACCAAAACCAACGGCTCCTTGTTTCTACCTTGGTGACAGCCCCACCAACAAGAAGACAAAAGCCAGGCAGTGAAAGACGAGACCCAAGGCCAGTGGAAGTTCTCAGCAGTGATAAGCAACATTCTACTTTAAAGCATCTAAAAACGAAAGTACGTGACTTTCACACTCTCCTACTTCCCCTCCCGGATATTTATGGCAAGTGAACAATAAAATGTAAAGCAAGTTTGACAAAGTGCTCCTCTGTTGCAATTTTTTTAAAAAAAAATGGATAGTACTTGGGGCTAACAGGCAACTCTCCCCCTCCATTTTATTTATGAAAATCTAATTCCTTCTGATGTCTATAGTGAATGGCAAAAGTACAATTTCTTTTTTGAGATAAGTAAAAATTTTGGATGAGAGAACAAAAATGAAATAAGAACACAACATGATTGTTGCTCGGATGAAGGAAATCATTTAATAGTACAGGAAACAAAAACACTGGAGCTCTTGATCAAAGTACCAGACCTTCAGATTGAGACAGGATGTCATTATCTCCAAGCTAAATGGGGTTTTTGCCTGCAGGTCTTATGAGCATTGCTGTGCTGCCAAGCAAAGTGCAGAAGCTAATCAGCTCCCAAATCTTTTCTTAGGCAGACTACTGAATACAGGAATACAGAGATACACTAGGGTAAATGTTCCATGGTTTATCCAGTGAATGCATATAGAACAGACTACTACTCACTCTGTGGCTCACAAAGGGCCACATTCACAAGTCAATTACCATCAACCATACATGAATAGCATATGCCCTGGCTGCCACCCCACCAAACACACACATACAATGATTAATATAATGATTAATATTGTAATAATGATGATTATGGCGATGATAATGTTGTTAAGTTGCAACCAACTAAAGCTGACCCCTTATGGGGTTTTCAAGGCAAGAGGTGAACATAGGTGGTCTTCCTCAGTAATCTGGTAGTCTACTATGGTAGATCCTGCTTATATTCCATGCTCTACCAAGCTTGGACTAGTCTGGGCTGTTCAAACCATTTTAATTCCCAGAGTTACTCTGAGCATGTAGGATCTGACAATAGTATGCCTATTCTTTTCCCTAGTATATCTGTCTTTAAGCAACCATTTGTTATTTACTGCTTGCCTTGATGTATATTATCTGTTCTGCTAAATGTTACTTTTCTCTGGTCGGGAGGATGGCGTGTCGCATTCCTGAACATCACATAAACAACTGGGGCTATCACATCCGCCCACTCCCTCCTAGCCTTTGAGGCTCGAAGAATGTTATCAAGTTGTTACAACCTTGGGATTTGTTTAATTGTTGCTGGCCAAATGTTTAGCCTATCATTCACACATGTGGGTCACTCAGGCCAGGAAGGGAATTTTTATTGCTTTCTCACCTTCACTGTGAGAACCTAACGGTCATCCTTTTTCCCGCTTCTATGCAATGACTCTGATTGGTCCTGTACCTATGTTCAATTGTGGCTGGAGGTATATTAACCACTGTTGCTTACTGTCATGTATCTCTAACAAACATCGAGAACCTGATCCATTATTAGAAATAAAAGAACTTTGATTCAACTCAAAGGTCTGGTCTGATATTGTTAGCTCAGAAGCCTCACACTCCCCACTACTGTTGAATCTTAGCCAGTCTGGCTCCTTAACACATGGTTCCCCAGTGTGGGTGCAGATGCTAGAGCTGGTGGCCAAGGGTGGAATAAAGGCACAAGTTACCCAGTTGATATTGGGCAGTTCAGTGTGGTATGTCACTCAAACGCTTGGTGGAAGAACTCCATCTTGCAGGCCCTGAGGAATTTTGATAAACCCCGTAGGGCCCTGATGTCCTCAGGAAGCTCATTCCTCCAAAGCGGCACCAACCACCAAGAAGGCTCTGGCTCTCGCTGTGGCCAGCCTGACATCTTTATGGCCAGGGAGAACAAGGAGATTTTGAGATCCTGACCACAGCACTCTCTGGGGAACACATGGGGAAAGGCAGTCCCTAGATAGCTAAGCAATGTATCTGGTAAATGTCTATGGGGCTCCTGGACCTCATGCCCCTACTGGCCAGCTGAATGCCCAGAAGTCTCTCAGGAGAGGCGAGGAAAGGGCCCATTTATTCTTTGCAGAGCCTGCTCACGCACGTTCCTCCAAGGAGCTCCAGGAGCCCACCGTGCCTTCTGTTGGGAAGAGAGCAGGAAGGCAGAGATGGAAGCAAAGGGTGGTGAGGCTTCCCACTGTAGAAACTTGCTCTGAGCCAGCCAGCAGAACTGTGAAACCTTTCTTCGCACGCAGAGGAAACTCCTGTGGTGGAATGCCAGAGTGCCTTCCACTTCCCTCTTGCCTTCTCCCTCTCTCTTCAGCACAAGGCACACCCAGTCAGGTGAGAGAGAGTGAGATTACCAAGGCATCTGGAGGAGAGCAAGCAGGCCATGGAGAAGAGAGAGTAAAACTACCATCACCACTGCACTGAAGCCAGCTTGCTGTTTTCCTGGGTGGCTGCGTTAGTAGTGGGGTTATGTTCTTTCTCTGTGGCTAGCCTGCTCTCCTTCCAACACTGCCCTGGTGCTGGGGTTTGGGTGCAGAGGTTGAGGAGAAGGATAGGGCTGTTTTGGTAATGACAGCCCTTTCACTTCCATGCCTGACATGAAGCCCACAGCTAGGCTTGCCAGCCTCCAGGTGGGGCCTGGAGATCTCCCGCTTTTACAACTGATCTCCAGCTGACAGAGATCAGCTCCCCTGGAGAAAATGGCTGCTTTGAAGAGTGGACTCTATGGCATTGTACCATGCTGAGGCCCCTCCCCTCCCTGAGCCCCAACCTCTCCTGGATCCACCCCCAAAGTCTCCAGGTATTTTCCAACTCAGACCCAGACCCTACCCACAGCTCAGGGAAGCTTGCAGCTTACTCAGCCCCTCAGGCAGCAGCTGCTTCAAGGTAAGAAATCTCTACCAGCCACAAGCATAATTGGGGATTGGTTTAGCCAACTTCCCTGTGACCTAGGGTGCAAGTGCCACACTGGGGCAAAGAACTCTGAAGAGATACAGGTGGCATGACGAAGAGGCTTCTGGATCCCTGCTATAAAGGAACCAGGGTCAGCTAGAAAGGAACCAGAAAGTACATAAACACTCCTTTGCAAATGTTTGTTCTGGTTTCAGATCGCATCTGCAAGTCAATTGGGATTTATGCTTTTTTCTATTCATGTATACTGTACAAAGCTCTACTATTCTTTGTATCAACAAGCTTACTCACTTTAGTCTTCAGTGTATCCATATGTTTTATGTTTCCATGTACAATTTGGTTATAACCTACATTGCTTTTGGACTGACCCTATGTAATCACATTGCACTGTTCTAACAAAAACTACAATAGAAAAGCATTCTATTCAGAGAAAGTCTCACAATGGAGGGAAGTAAGCAGTGGGGTCCCACAAGGATTGGTGTTGGGGCCAGCACTATTTAATTTGTTCATAAATGACCTGGAACTAGGGGTGAGCACTGCAGGGGCCAAATTTGCAATTGACAGAAAATTATTCAGGATGGTGAAAACCAAGAATGACTGTGAAGAGCACCAAGAGGATCTCCACAAACTGGGTGAGTGGGCAACAATGCAGCAAATGAAGTTCAACATTTGTAACTCTAAAGTGATCTACACTGGAATAAGAAATACCAAATTTAAGTATTTGCTACTAGGGTCTGAACTTGCTGACACCAAGAGGGAAAAAGATCTTGGGGGTCATAGTGGATAGCTCAATGAAAGAGTGAACCCGTGTGTTGCAGTAGTGAAAAAGGCAAACTCTATGTTGGGGTTTATTAGGAAAGGGATTGAAAATAAAATGGCCAATATTATAATGTCTCTCTATGGATCTATGTGGCAGGGAAGGTGGCAGAAGCTAAACAGATCCTGGAAGGGAGACCACCCAGGAAGACACTGCAGAGGAAGGCAGTAAACCTCTGAATACCAGGGTCAGCAGAAAACATCAAGCGAAAGCCTCGTCCTCTCTGCTCTGCTGCTGAATCTGCAGAGGAACTGGTTGGCCACTTTGTGAGACAGGATCCTGAACTAGATGGACCCTCACTGGTCTGATCCAGATAAGCTCTTCTTATGTCCTTATGTGACAAACAATATATATATATATATGGTCACAGTGGTCAAAGCCCAGCACCTTACCCATTAGATCACACAAACTCTCATAAATGACTCAGCACAGAGTTCCAATGTCTTTTAAGCAGAATAAGGTCTTGGTGATCCTTTAAGGAGGCAAAAATGAACAAAATGAAATTTAATTGGAATGAAAATATTTTAAATAATTGATTTTAGCTATAAATTAAGAACTGTGAAATCCACCCTTATCTAGAATACTGAAATATGGCTCTGGCATTTGAAGCACGCTCAAACTGTAAGTACCATCAAGGGAGAAAAAACTGTGTTCCTTTGCACCATAAAGATTAAATTGCAGTTTTAGAACTCTCATAAACGAAGCACAGAGGCCTTAGAATGTTGGGCTTAATTACGTCTTCTGAGCACTATTCAAATACTAATATTTACCTCTGAGTCTACAACTAAATTGCATGTTTTCCAAACCCACAGAAAGCACTTTCTGGAGTCAATATGCAGATTGCTTTGGGGGATGCATCTAATGATTATGTTACTGATTGGAAGTTTCTCAATAATTTACAGGAAGCAATGCTAGTAAATTACATTTTCAAAACCAGCAAATCAGTTTGTTGGCTTGGTTAATGAGCAGACTCCAAGAGTATCTTCCATTTTTAAAAAGCTACTCATTCGGTACACAAAGATCTTTAACTATTTAAGAGGCCACTGTTTAATGACAAATCCTTCTAATTTTCTGGCTGAAAAGGGCTTATATAATACTAAGAGTAAGGCCCATTGTGGGAAGAATAAGGTTGCTATGTCTGGATTGGAAAAGACCTGGAGACTTTGGGGCTGGAGCCGGGAGAGGGTGGGGTTTGGGGAGGGGAGGGGCCTCAGCATGGTACAATGCCCTAGACTCCCCCCTCCAAAGCAGCCATTTTCACCAGGGGAACTGATCTCTGTCAGGTGGAGATCAGTTGTAAAAGTAGGAGATCTCCAGGCCCCACCTGGAGGCTGGCAACCTTAGGGAAGAAATGCAACAGGCTCAAGAAAGAGGCTCCAGGTGAGTAACAATGGCTTGTGATGTCACTGGCTCCTCCCTATGATATCACTGGACCTCGGTTCTTTTAAGGACCTAGCATAGCATTGCCTCTGGCCCAGCCCCAGCCCCCCTCCCCGGAAATTGGAAAGTCTATGCCCTTGGACTACAATGAGATTCAGACCAGGCCCAGTTCTACTTTGGGCTCAGTTTTTATCTGACCAAAATTCATTTAAGCCTGAGTCTGAGTCAGATCACACTGTGTGATTTCTCTCACACACAACTTGAGTTCTTTGCAGTAAACCCTCCCCATAGGTACGGCCCTTTTCAAAATGGACTCTGGTGAAAGGAGAGACAGTGGGAAAAGCTAGTGGGAAAAGCAAGTTGCAACAGAGATCTTACTGGTCTGGATGCTCCCATAAGTGACAACTGATGTTAGGAAGTACAAGAGGTGGACCCACGGGACCTGCGGGGGGGGGGGGGGGGAGGAGCTCCATGGAGCAGAAGGAGAGGTAAGGCTTCCTGCCCCCCACTGATCTCTCCCTCCCCCCTGCCCCCGGTTGTCCCGGTGAGGCTTTCCCCTACTCACCCCTCGGCTCCCGCGGCTTCTCCCCACCCACCCCCTGGTTCCCACGGATTCTTCCCCCCGGCATCTCCCCCCCCCAGCGAGGCCCAAGCACCCATGAGCTGTTCAGGCCTGCCGCCTCTCCCCCTGCCTGACTCCTGCCGCTTCTTCCCACCTCCCAGCGATGGTGAGGCCCGGCAAGGGCCTCTCCAGCCACTGTCGCCAGTAATGGCGAGGCTTGGCGGCTTCCAGCAGGGCCTCGCCAGCTCCCCTGCCAGCTCCCCCCAGCTCCTTCCCCTGCCCACCCCCCCAACAATGGTGAGGCCTGGCAAGGGCCTCTCCAGCCACCTGCCACCGTCAGCAGCATCCACAGAGTCCAGGTAAGTGTGCGTGCACAGGGAATTTTTTACTTTTGGGGGGATTTAACTATCCCCCCAATATTTTTTTTTTTACTTTTTGGATTTTTCTGCAAACATGGAGAGTCCCCCATGTATGCAGAAAAATCTCCCTCCCCCCCAATGCCCCCCCATGCAGTTTTAGATATCCACACAGAGGGGGCCACTTGGGAATTAGATATAGACAAGTGGAGACCTGCAAGAAACTTGCAGGATAGTTATCCCATTCCTCACACCTTTGCTTCCTCCCTTCTCCCCTACCTCTCTCACACTCTTTCTCCCTTCTGCCCCTCTTTCTTACTCTCTCGCTCTTCTCCATGTATGTTACTTCCTTTCTTTTTCTGACCTGTCATAATTACCTTTGTTTTTCTGCCTCCCCACCTCATCACTCTTTCTCTCTCTTTCTGCCTCCCACCTCAAATCCCACCCTCCCCAGGCTCCACCTCTCAAATGTCTGGGAATTTCCCAACCTGGAGTTGGCAACCCTATTTCCTTCCCACCCAACAGCCAACCTACCTTTATCTGTCTTCAGCTTTCTATCTCCATCCCCCTCCCCTGCAGCCTCTACCTAGGAAAATTACAGTCTTTCTCCACAATGGGGACTAAAGCAGCTTACATTATTATTTCCTCTTTGTTATCTGCACAACAACCCTGTGAGGTTGGTTAGGCTGAAAGTATGTGACTGGTCCAAAATCTCCCAGTCAGCTTCCACTGCAAGATGGGGATCTGAACCTGGGTCTCACAAATCCCAGTCTGAAGCTCGAACTGTTGCCCCACAATGGCTTTCATACGGTGGCTGCTGATGAACTGTAGCAAAACAGCTGGGCCTAATTAAGTCATGCAAATCAGGTGGTATCAAGTCACACAGAGGGTGCTGCCTAGGGATGCCAGCCTCCAGATGGGACCTGGGGATCCCCTGGAGTTACTGCTCATCTCCAGACTACAGAGATAACTTTCCATGGAGAAAATGGATGCTTTGGAGGGGGGAGTTTATGGCATTGTATCTCACTGAGGTCCCTGTCCTCCCCAGGCTCCACCCCCAAATCTCCAGGCGTTTCCCAGCCTGGATCTGGATCCGCTGCTGGTGGCTGGGGGGATATTTGGCAACCCTAGACTGCTGCCAGTAAAATCCCTGCCTTTGACTGACAGAAACAGTTGGAACCTCCCCCCCTCCCCCAAACATTCTAATCTCCTCACAGTTGACGCCTGGAGCTGAGGCCATTTCAAAAGGTATTTTGGGGGATTCTATGGTCCCTGAAGGGTTTATTTTAACTTTTCTGATTTTTCTGCACATGGTGGGAGTGCCCCCTGTCTGTAGGAAAACCTCTCCCCCCCCAAGGGCCCCCTAGCTCGAATTTAGATATCCGCACAGGGGGGGCCCCCTTCGCTATTAGATATATAGATGAGAAATGTCATTCTATACCATTAACAGATTTCACTGGAAGGATAGGTGGTCCTCATAACCAAATTTCACTCATATGACACTTTAAATTGCAAGACAACTGGACTCCTTACAAGTTAAAGGCATGGATCCAATGGCATTTTTATACAGATGGCATGATGCCTGCAGAACAATTTTATTGCCTCACTCATCCCACTGCAGCCCCAAATGCCCCTCAGAATGCTGTTCCTGGGATTTGCAAAATGTTTCAGGGGTAGGGTTGCCAGGTCTCCTCATTGCGCCAGCGGGGAGATTTAGGGGGTGTTCTATGACATCCCCAATGTGATGATGTCACTCAGAAGTGACATCATCACATCGGCGATGTCAGGGGCGATGTTCTGATTTTGGGGTAAACCTCTATGGTAAAACCAGCTTCAAACCTCAAACCAGAGCATCACTGTGCAATGTCCCCGACATGATGACATCACTTCTGAGTGATGTCATTGCACTGGGGACATTGCACAGTGATGTTGCTGTTTGGGGGTGGGGTTTTCCCTGTCGGACAGCTGGTCAGTGGTTGTCAGAAGCTCTGAAAATTGGGAAAACGCCGCTAGGACCTGGGAACTGGCAACCCTATTCAGAGGATAAATACAGGTACTGTAGGAGGCGGGAAATGAGGAAGTCACAGCCCATGGGCAGAAATTATGCCATCTGGGGAAGTTCTCAGTTGGATCCCTGCCATAGGATGAGAGCAAAGAAACCGCATTCTCTGAGGCTAACCAAGTAGAGCACAACATTTGTCCACAGGTGCCACATAGGGAAGAGAAGTCAATCTCTGGGCCCATCACAAGAGAAGAAGGAAGAAGGGCAAGTGAAGGAAAAGGAGATGGTAAACAGGGTTTCTTCCTATTTTTGTAGCTAATCTCAATGTCAAACAATGATTTCCTCCCCATCCCTGACAGCAAGGATCCTTTAAGATTCAAAGAATAATGTGGGAGAAAGAGAGAACTGGCCTCAAAAGATACACATGTTTAAGTATGCATTATCTGAGGCTAATTCTTTACCACTCAAACTGAGAAGATGACCTGCAGTTAAGGAAGGGGTGGGTAGGGGTAGCATATTGGATTACATGTGTGCTAGTTCTCACCAGAGAGGCCCCTACCTTTGCTGCATGGGACTGTACAACACATCCACAGAGTGTTAAGTTTTGCCATAGCTTCCCACTTCTTGGCCACAGCAGAGGGGCATCTGCCAGTCTCATACAACATAGTGGGTCCATTATTTACATGCTTCACACACTTCCATGAAAAGTGAAGGATTCAAGGATAGCAGCAATAAATACATTCTAATTTTTGATCCAATGCTGTGGAGCTTTCTCATGCTAAAACATCTGGCAGCCTTTATGAAATGTAAGATTCAATTAACCTAAATGAACATTTTCTTTTTCATTGTTTTTTATTTAACAACAAACAACAATTAATGATAAACAACAAACAACAAACACAACTGAGTTATAAAGCAAAACCTTATACATTGTAATGCCAAAATTAAGGATAATTATTATCCAGAGAAAAGCAATCAAACGGGAATAAACAATTTCATGTATTTTTTTCCTGTTTAAAAATGTTCATTAGTATAAATTTCCAAAAAACTATTTCCAGGTCCCCCCCCCCACATGTTTAAATTATCCTCTATTTTTAGAAACACAAATCTATGTTGCAGTGTCTTTGACAAGTTTGTCACCTTGGCTTCTCACCCTATTTGGAGGTGAGGCAGACAGAACAAGGCCACCAACTAACACTGTATTAAAACATAGTGTGCCTTTGTATTAATTCTTTAGCTCAATGAATTGCTTATGAAAAATCAGATTTTCTATTCCTTGAGCATCATGTGATACAGTGCATGCAATGAAAGATACTGTATAACTGGGACATTTCTTTGATCAAACTGATAAATTAAGCCTTGAAGGGAAAAGATGAATGAATCAGGGACCCTGGTGTATTTTTGAAAGGCTGAGAGTAAGTTCAGTATATATACATTATTATTATTACATTTTTATCCCTCATTTAAATTAAGGGCTCAGAGAAACATTCTATCCTATCGTAACAATTTTGTTTGTTAGGTAGGAGTCAGATAGAGTTACTGACCCAAGATCACTTTGTGATTGAATTCAGAATTGAATATTGTTAACTTTTTGGTTTTGAAATATTTCATTCCTCCATCCTTGCCCATCCCCATGAAAGGAATCCAGTTCCTATTTTCCTACTCCAGGAGCCAAGCTCGACATGACGAGGGATCTGTATCTATTCATACCTAAACTGGGTGTTTTGTATCAATTATTTTAAGGGGAAAAAGTACACAGTGCTCTCTGGGGACCTAAACCCTGAGCCCTTCCCTGCTTTAATTTGCTGCACTCCGCAGCTAGCATTGCTTTTGTTTCAGTCCAACTCTAATACTGGAAATGATCTGGGGTGAATAGGGTTGCCAGGTCCCTCCTGGCAATCGGCAGGGGATGAGGGGAACTTACCAGGAGAGGGAGGGAGGCCCAGGTGACATCACTTCTGGCTTCTACCATAGAGTTTTTGCCCAAATACCAGATTTTCAGCTGTGTACACTGGAAATGATGTTGCTACATCACTGGCAACATTGCTTGGGCATCCTCTTTCTCCTGTCAAGTCCCCCCACCAGCCAGCTGATTGGTGGCAGGTGACCTCCACCTCCACTGGAGGTTGTGGATGCCTTTTCCACTGGAGGCTGGCAACCCTAGTGGTGAAAGAACAATGATAGAAAACAACCATCATAACAAGGTAAGGAATGAAGGGGGCAGTTTGGTTCACCTCACAAGTATGCTTTTTAAAAAAAAGCTTCCATGGTTTAGGAGTGAACATGTGTTCTCCATCATGTCTAGTTTGGCCCTAAGTCCTATCCTCTTCCATTATTTCACATGTAGCTTTTATTGTTATTTAATGTTTTAAAACTACATTAATTGGAATGGGCAACCTGGATTGCAACTGGATGTTTATTCTAACTGGGAAATTGTGATTAATTTCTTAAAAGCAAAGTTACTTCACAGAAAACTGTTTTAAAAATTGCCAGAGTTAACTTTTTAAATGAAACCTGAAATTCTTACTATTTCAGCATTTTGCAAGGCTCTTGTTCAATGAAGCAAAGTGCCTAAGACATTAAATATTTAATAAGCATGGTCTTGTTCCAAGTCAGATCTTTATCTAAATGAAAAATGTCAACTCTATACCATAGAGCAGAAGGAGGAGGAAATGAGAACCATGAGAGCCTGAGGGAAACAGGGTTGATCATGTCCTCAGTTCAGAGGCCATGAGAAGTAAGTTTCTGTGACCTAGGGTTGGGTGGATCCTGCACGCTGCATGCTGTTTAAAACCAAAAACAAAACTTGTTTTGCTGTGTGCGATTTTAGATCTATATGCATAGACCACTAGCATATCAGGGAGAAAGAGGCATGTATTGTTATTTTATTTTATTTATCTTATTTTCATGTGCTGTGTATCAAACAGTATTTTGTCACATGGGGCCAGAAGATCACCTGTTACCCATGCCAGTAAAAGTGAAGCAATTGCTCACTTTTAAGCTATGAGATTTCTTCCCTGGTTCCTTTTCCTAGAGTGTCAGAGGAGAGGTGGTGGTGTTAAAAATCCTGAGTGTACCCTGATGCACCAGCTTGTCCCATCCTCTGCTTCAGCTCCACCTAATAAACTTATTGGTAGTGTCCCTGAGAACACTGGTGACTTTTTATGCAGAGCTGATCAGGGCGGGCCTTTGTCAGTTAACTGCCATGAATTCTTTTCAATAACTGTATGACTGCTACAAGGTGTATTTACATGATCTCTGAAAAGGTTATTGGCTTTCATGTGTTTTACCTTCATGATTGGTGACATGTCCCACCTGGGAGTTCTCAACGGAGCCATGACTCCGTCCTCTGGAATGTGTGCTCTACTCCACTCGCTTGCTTGCTTCACTTGCGCATGCCCAGCTAAGTTACTTGCTTCTCCCCTGTTATCTCTTTTGCCCTGTCCTTGAACAGGAGTGCTAGCAATTATGTGTGAGCCAAACTCACTGGTATTTTGTATTCTTCCTATCCATGTCTTGAGAACTGAGCTTTAGAGATGTTCAGCATCATTATTCTCTGGGAACTCCTTTTCCCGCGTTTTTTATGGGAACTTCTGGCCAGTATATTTGAGTGCCTAAAATCCTGCCTAGTGATTGGTAGAATATCCTTAAGCCATATTCCATATCCAGTATATTAATACCAGTAATCCCTAAACCCAGTATTACTAACAGAGGAAGTGTTTGACTCCAATGATCTTCTCTACAAATAAAGGACTTACTGCTTAAGGAGACCTGTTGTGACTATATCTTTTGGGACAATCCCTTATTGGGAAACAGTCCATCACCCCACTATGGATAGCGATGGCTCTGAGATCCCTGTTACTGACTCAGAAGTTCCGGGTACCTCTGAAGAGGCACTGGTGCAGCTGCCCAGCACCAGCAGGGTAAATGTTCGGCCCCTTTGGAGCAGAGGGACTCAATCCTGGGCCCAGTTTGGGACAATGGCTGCAGAAACCTGGTCCCCAAGGTGGGAGTGGGGGCCCAGATCATCGATCATTCGAGGTGCAGAGTGGAGTGCCGTGGAGTCTTCCCAGGCAGCGGAGATGTGGATGTAGATGGATTGTCAGTTTGACATGATCCAGCGGTGGCTCCAGCAGGAGATAATGGTGTTAATGATGGACCTACCAAACGTGGTGGCCCAGGTACTCCAAGACCAGCTAGCTGGGGTGGCTGGAGGGGCAGGGGAACAGCCTCCAGTTCAACCTCCAGCTCAACCCCCAGTTCAACCTCCTGTGCCGCCGGGGCCTGGTCCTGCCTCTCCCGCAGACAGACGCCCCATGCCCACCAAATTACTGGGAATGAAATTTGATAGGAACCCCACAAAGCTACCATTTTTTATAATTGAAGTGGGCCATTGTATGCAGAATTGGGGCCACCTTTTCCGAGATGAGGGAAACTGAGTGGGATACCTCGGGTCCAGACTCCGCGAGGAAGCGGCCGACTGGTACATGAGTCTTCACAACCCTCCTGGCCCAGAACTTGATAGCGTGGAGGAGTTTATGTGGGTGCTCCGCCAGCAGTACGAGGATTGGATGAGTGAGGAGAAAGCCCGGAACCAGGTATACAACCTCTCGCAGGGGAAAGTGTCGGTGCGCGAGTATACCGCTGCATTTAAGTGGTTAGAGGCAAAGATCCGGGGGTGGCCTGAAGTGGTTTTTGTGGAGCAGTACTGCCGGGGTCTGAATGCGGAGCTGTACAAGACTGTTCTAAGGAATGTTAACCTGATTACCCTCAATGGGTGGATCCAGGCAGCGGAGGATGCTGAGGCATGTTTTGCTCTAATCCACATGAGGCATCAAACGAGCACCCCTAAAAGTTCAGCTCCCGCAGCCACCCCAGTCAAGGCAAATGCCAAGCCAGTGGTGCACGACCTCCGAGAGCTATTAATGAAGATGGGATTGTGAACCCGATGTGGGGAAGCAGGGCATTTCACATTGGCGTGCCCTGCCGCCTCTCCCAAATGGGGAGCCCCCTCCCTGCAACCCCTCATCCGCAACCGAAAAAGGTGCTCACTCCCAAGCTGCCCGCGTTTCAACTTGTGGATGCCAAGTTCCCAGAGAACTCGGAGGCGGAGGCTGAGGTCCAGCTGCAGGGAAACGACCAGGACCTGGTCTGAACGGCGCTATGCAGCAGGTCCCCCCTACCATGGCACCTTAAATGGTGAGCTTTCAGGGGCCACTTCTTTACTTACTGGTGACTGTAGTAAGCTCCCAGCAAGGCACCCAAGTGCGGGTGCGAGCCCTTATTGATTCGAGATGTGTCAGAGACTTGATCAGCCCAATAGTGGTGGATGGGTTGGGGCTGGGAGTACATACTTCAGAGGAGCCACTGCATTTTACACAGATGGATGGCTCCGAAATGAAAGAACCCTGTGCCTTTGAGACTGACCCTATTATAATGGGCACAGGAGAACATTGGGAGAAAAGAACTTTTATTGTCACCCCCCATGCGCAATTCCCTATGGTCTCAGGCAGTCCGTCATTGCAAGTGCATGACCCTTACATACACTGCAATGAGGGACGGATTACCTGGGTCTCCCCCTCCTCTCAAAACCGTCACTGGGATATGGAGTGGGGAAATCTGCCAGGCTACCTGTTTGGCGAGAGAGGAACTTTTATCCATTCCAGCTGCCTACCGGGATTTGTCGGATGTATTTGAGGAGACAGAAGCTGATGAACTGCCCCCCCATCGTAACACTGATTGTGTTATTAAACTCCTGCCTAGCCCTAGATTGCCCAAAGGGAAACTGTATGCCATGTCTCCTCAGGAGAAGGTGGAACTCCACAAGTTCATAGACAAAAACTTGGAGTGAGGTTTTCTCAGCTAGCCAGCTTCCCCTTTGCTGCCCTGGTGCTATTCAGGAAGAAAAAGGATGGGGGGCTGTGGCTGTGCACTGACTACAGGGGTTTAAATGCTGTGTCCACCTCTAATGCTTACCCCCTCCCTTTAATCAAAGACTTGCTAAATGAGGCCAGTACAAGGAAAATCTTCTCCAAACTGGACTTGCGTGATGCATATTTCAGGGTGCGCATTAGGGAGGGGGATGAATACAAGACTGCCTTTAATAAACCCCTGGGGCTATTTGAGTAGTTAGTTATGCCCTTTGGCCTCCAGGGGGCTCCAGGAGTTTTTATGAATTTGATAAATGAAGTCCTACACAAGCATCTCTTCAAAGGAGCTTTATGCTATTTTGATGATATCTTACTGTACTCCCCAGACATGGAAACACATGTCAAATTGATGAGAGAAGTGCTCACCACCCTCCAAGACAATAAGCTCTTTGTCAAACTGTCTAAATGTGATTTCCACAAAACAGAAATTGACTTTTTAGGGTACAGAATCTCACCCATGGGTCTTGAGATGGATCCTGCTAAGGTGTCAGCTGTGGCAGGCTGGGAGGTCCCCAGGACTAGGAGGCAGCTACAAAGCTTTTAGGATTCAGCAATTTCTACAGAAATTTCATCAATAACTTTGCTCATTATAGCCTGCCACTTACAGACTTGTTAAAAATGAAAGGGAAGGGGCAGGAAGCTGCCAAACTGGGAGCCCGCTTGAACTGGACTCCCAAGTGTCAACAAGTGTTTGATATGTTAAAGCACCTTTTCACTTCTGAACCCATCCTAGCTCATCCTGATGAGACTAAGAAATTTGTTGTTCAGGTGGATGCTTTGGATGTTGCTATGGGGAGGGTGATACTACAGGAAGGGGTGGATGGGAAACTATATCCCCTGGCATATGTGTCTAAAACGTTTGGGGAGACAAAGCAGAATTGGGCGGTTTGAGATAAAGAAGCTGCTGCAATCCAAATAGCCTTGACCACTTGGAGGCATTGGTTAGAGGGAGCGCGCTAGCCATTTGAGATATGGACTGATCATAAAAATCTGGAGGCTTTGCACACACAATGCTCCCTCAATGCCAAACAGCTCCGATGGGCTGATTTTTTTTCAAAGTTCAATTTCACTCTTCGCAATTTCCCAGGGAAATCCAACTCCTTAGCTGATGCCCTCTCCCGCTTACCCCAACATGACTCCCAAAAACCTGAGGTAATAGAGACTATGTTCACTCCTGAGCAGTTAGGAGGTGCCATGCAAACCAGAAGCCAGACCAAACTGCAAGTTAACCCCGCTGTGTCTAAGTGGATTCTTAAGTTTGTCAATGCGTATTCGGAGGAGGACATTTGTGAATTTAAAGCCTTGCCTTCATTAACACAAAGCCCTGAAGGGTGCTGGTTTAAAGACCAAAAGCTGGTGGTCCCCACAGCCCTCTGCAAAGACATTATGTATGCAGCTCATGAGTCTAAGTTGTCTGGACATTTTGGGTTTTTAAAGATGTTAAATTTGTTGCAAAGGCAATTTTGGTGGCCAAGTATGCAGGGGGATGTTTTCACTTATGTTTCATCTTGCCAAACCTGTTTAATGAGTAAAACCCATAGTGGAAAACCCCTGGGACTTTTGCAACCACTGGAAACCCCCAAACGTCCCTGGGAAGTCATCTCCATGGATTTCATTACAGATCTCCCACCCAGCAAAGGGAAAACAGTGATCTGGGTAGTTGTGGATACCTTTTCCAAACAAGCTCATTTTGTCCCATTTAAAAACTTGCCCACCGCAAAGAGTCTGGCGAAAGTATTTGTAAATCACGTCCTTAGGCTCCATTGTTTACCTAAGAAGGTAATTTCGGACCACGGTACACAATTCGTTGCCAACTTCTGGCAGGAGCTTTTACATTTGCTACGGATTGAGTCAGCTCTAAGCAGTGGCCACCATCCAGAAACGGATGGACAGACCGAAAGGAATAATCAAGTCTTGGAGCAATATTTGAGATGTTACACTAACTATCAGCAAGATAACTGGCTAGATCTCTTACCATTTGCGGAATACAGTTATATTAATGCAGCGCATTCTTCCACTGGAGTGTCCCCCTTCATGGTGGTGGGGTTTTTTGAAGGGGTACCTCTCCCTGACCTAACTCAGGAAGCAGAAGGGACCACCGAGTTTGCCCAATGGTGGAACTCTTTAAGAGACTCTTGGCTGTTAATTGCCAAAACTATGGAGGAAGCCAAAGCTGATTATAAGAAATATGCTGACAAGAAGAGGGATCCTGGTTGGGACCTCTCCCCTGGTGACTCTGTCTATGTGTCCACAAAAAACATCAAGGGTCTGCAACCCAGTTGAAAACTTGGCTGGAAATACGTGGGACCTTTCCCAGTAGTGCGGTGTCTTAACAAGGTGACTTTTGAACTAAAACTGCCTAATCATTGAAATTTGTGCATCCTGTTTTCCATTATCACCTGCTGAAGAAAGATCCTGGACCGAACCAATGGAGACCCTCCTCTTCCTCTCTTCCTCCTCCTCTGATGAAGGATGATCAGCCTTACTATGAAATTGATCACATCTTAGACTTCAGATGAAACGGGGTCATTTGTTCTATCTTATAAAATGGTTGCATTTTGGTCCTGAGGAAAATGAGTGGGTGGAGGAATCGCATGTTCATGCCTGATAAAATTCATGCCTTTCATAAATTGTATCCCTTAAAACCCTGGTGGGGGGAAGTTTGTTATCAGGAGGGCAGAATGTCAGTTAACTGCCATGAATTCTTTTCAATAACTGTATGACTGCTACAAGGTGTATTTACATGATCTCTGAAAAGGTTATTGGCTTTCATGTGTTTTACCTTCATGATTGGTGACAGGTCCCACCCGGGAGTTCTCAACGGAGCCATGACTCCGTCCTCTGGAATGTGCGCTCTACTCCACTCGCTTGCTTACTTGGTTGCTTCTGGGGATTATACTTATGCTTCGGCCTGGGGAAGTAGTGTAATTGATTTTATAATGATCTCATCATCGCTTTGGGAAGAGGTGAGAGCATTCTTTGTGATTGGCTGGCCCGAGAGTGATCACTTCCCATTGGCCTTGTCCCTTAACTTAACCTTCACTGCTGCAGATCTGGAGGGAATGAGTTTTAGTCAAAGGGATCTAGAGGGAATGAGTTTTAGTCAAAGGGATCTTGAGGGAATGAGTTTTAGTCAAAGAAAATGTGTGGTATGGTAATGCTTAAACCCATTCTTTTCTCTGCACTATGGCCCTGATCCCAATTGGAAGTGGTAACTGAAACTTGGATTTCCATTAAAAACAACAACAGCAACAAAACTAAGAAGCAATGATTATGGATTTTCAAATGTCTTACTTGGTTTAGCCCTATGTACGTACAGAAATTCAGAATCAGTTGGCATTTGGCAGGACACATCAATACTCATGAATTTGCCATGCTGTGTCAAAAGCTAGCTCAATTGTAACAACATACAAAATGCCAATTCAGTTTTTGACAGTAACATGCGTATGGACCGTTCCTTAAACTGACAGAAAACAATACTTGTTCTGGCTAAAAGGATTGTGGGACTTGCCAGTTACTGGGTGGCTGGGGGCCTTTTGTTCATATCTTGCCCTTCCTCTACGGAGGTCAGGACCGCAGAGAGGGCACTGTTGTTATATCTGCACAACTCCCCTGTAAAGTAAGCTCACCTGAGAAAGAATGACTAATCCAAGGCTTCAAATGAGCTCCATGTCTGAACAGGAATTTGAATTGTCCCTAAGAATGAAATTACTTAGCAAGATTACTGATTCAGTTAAAAAATCCTCATTTTGATTTTGCTTCCCTCTTTGAGAAGTAAACCTGTGAGTCTTTAATCTCAAACAATTTCTACCTAATTTTTCCAAGTAATTTTTCCTGTAAAAATGTATACATTTTCAGAGTGATTTATGCACCAATTGTGTATAAATTACACATAATTGGTGTAAAATGGTATGTATAAATTGCACAACCAGGGGTCATTTCGAGCAGGAGCTCGGGGGAGCTCAGCTCCGGGAGTTGGTGCCAGCCCTCCCCCATGGGGGAATGCCTGCTTGTGTCTTGGCTGCAGCAAAATGACCCATCCCCTGGAAAGGTTCTTGTTCCTCCAACCAGCCTTCTGAAGGCTTCAGCCACCACTGAAGCTATCCTCTCAGAATAGTGGTATTTCTGAGGCTTGGATTAGTAGCTGTTCCCTCTCTGCCAGCTCTTCCTTCCTTCCTTCCTTCCTTCCTTCCTTCCTTCCTTCCTTCCTTCCTTCCTTCCTTCCTTCCTTCCTTCCTTCCTTTCTTTTTCTTTCTTTCTTTCTCTCTCTCTCTCTCCCTCCTTCCTTCCTTCCTTCCTTCCTTCCTTCCTTCCTTCCTTCCTTCCTTCCTTCCTTCCTTCCTTCCTTCCTTCTGACATACTTCCGGTGATGTCAGGTGATTTAGCATATGCAAATAAGTTATGCTAATGAGTTATGCTAATGAGCTCCTGCACCTCTTTTTCTACAAAATAATCCCTGGGCACAACAATAAGCTCAAGAATGGTGCAAGTGAAATATCAATGATAGAAACAAAAGCAAGGGGCAGCGAAAAACAATGGCAGTGCACAGGAACAAAAATAAACAAAAATGTCCATGCAAGTTAATTCCTAATTGTCTTTCTGCTACACTGTACCATGCTAACCCTCAGCTTCAGTCAGTGACTCCCGTTATGAGGCTGTTGGGGAAATTAAGATAAGGTAGGTATAATTCTTACATAAAAATGCATTTCTTTTATTTGGCAAGACTCACACTCTTGTCTTATCACTGATGAGTGAATCATAGGCCTTCTTAAAGTCATGGCTGATGCTGTCGTTTCATGGTGGATTTCATTATTTTAATCAAGGTATGCTAGAAAAAATTTTCTTGATGAGATAATGAGAAAATGAATGGATTTGATACATAGCTTGCTTAAAAACAGTTAACTTGATTTTTAAGAATGGAGGACCACACTTGAATGTGGTAGGGCAAGATTATCCTAGGAACAGCTGCCATCAATAAAGAAGTATACCAGCACGTACAATGAAACAAGATAAGAGATCCAAGCCAACTTGTGGGATTTAGTCCCCAAGTCTTCCTTCTAAATCAGAAACTGCCTGGTATAGACAATCCTGATTTAATGTAACCTGCGGTACAGAACAGATAATGTGGCGTAGTCTGTGCCAAATTTATTTATAGGCTAAGTAGGCTGAAGCCTAGGGCCCCTAAATCTAGGGGGCCTCCACCGCTCTGCCCCCCCCCCAAGCGGGCAGTCTCCCCTCTCCCAAGATTGCAAACCCAAGACATTATGCACCGGCAGGGCAACTCGGACCCAGCAACTATGAGACTCAGGGCCAACCAGTGGGGCCCAGTTTGAAACTCTGGGGCCCAACTGGAAATTCATTTGTGGGGCCCCAGTTCACAGCCAAAGTCTGCAGAGTCTTAGATATATAAATAAAATCCATCTAGATTGCCCTGGTGGGAGCCCCCCTTAGGAGCCACCCGTGGGGTCTAATTTGGCTAAATTGCTCCAATTGCCTTCAGGCCGGCCCTGATGAGACTGTTCAGGAGTTGGACTGACAAGCCCTGCCCCTTCTAGGTCCCTGGTGCCACTATTCAGAGTACAGACTCCAGGACTCCAGAGCCAGCAGCCCAGAGTCAACAACCAGCCGCACAGCCTTCCCCAGCTCAAGGGTCAGGTCAGTAGTGGTACATGCAGCACTTTAATCAGTGGGAGAGTGCAAGTGGGGGGCTGGCTGGGGCAGATAGACCAGGCAAGCAAGCTCTCCCAAGTCCTTTCCATTCCTTCCCTCCTCCTTGGCTTGAACAAAGCAAGCACATGTGACTGGCACTGGCCTCACCCCTCCCAGGCAGGGAAGTCTATCTTTCACACTTCACAGAGCCCTGTTGGTGCCTGCAGCATGCATTTGCAACCCCTTTCTCAGAACTTCTTGGATATGAGAAGAAATATTGATGGTGTCCATTGTCATGCCAATAAATCCAAACAATACTGCTTCATACATTAAGAGCAGATTAATTGTTCTAAAGCCATTGCAGAATCTAATCAAAGTTTGACATATTTATTTTATATAACATTTTTTGGCAGTTGGCTCTTTTAAATGGCTAGTATTGATTGTTGGATGGGAGCCTGGTGTTTGCTGTTGCTGCTGGAATTATTAGATGAGAAATTATAGTTAGTTATTAACCTATGTTTTTGCATCATTTTCAAGCCTCCCTCCTAATTGCATATGTCTTGAAGAAAATTATTTTGAATCCTTTTGGCAATTTTGGGAGTTTATAAACTTTTGAAAATGTTTAGATTGGGAAATGATGTTGTGCTATAGGGTTGGCTTGTTGGATGTGATAGAATAGACTCCATCTTGTGTTTGCTTGAGTTTAGATTGTTTAGTTTAGTTAAAATGGCCACCCACCCTGGGAAGTAGGGCAAAACTCCAGGGTAGGCCTACAAATCCCAGCTGCCTCTGTGGCCAAAAGGTGCAGGAAAACCAGGGGGTGGAATCAGAAGACAGAAATGCTCCAGCCAGCCTGGAAGTGGGGAGTCATCCTGCAACCCTCAGAGAGGCCAGGAGGCTCTTGATGCAGATTGCCCACAGGCAGAGAGAGGTCTTGGGGATCAGGGAAAGCAGCAGTGGGAAGGGGTCCTCGGGGGGATCCAGTACCTGTAGAAGGTAGGAGGCCAGGCTGCGGGTTGGTAACTGAACCTCATCCTGAGGGAAAATAAGTATAGGGATCAGTTCAGGGACAGAGGAACTGCATTCTGTCTTACTTTATTTGTGCCCGCCTAGTGGTGTTTTCCTTTCTGTGTTTGATTTAAAGTGCCTTTTTGTGTTTAAAATCCTGTTACTTGTAAATAGTCAATAAACTCTTTGTTCTTTGTTTAAACATCCAGTCTGGTGCTCTGACCATTGATTATCCCCCACTCTGCCCACTACCAGTGCCTTAAGAAGGGTCCTGAGAGGGGAAAAGCCCAAAAATGTGCTGGTGCCAACCCTCCAATAGAAACACGAGGTTAGGGGTTTTCATCTCCAAACACCAGGAGTCAGCCAGAGGGGTCTCACTGCCCCTCAAGAAAGGTATAGGGAAGTCAGTGAGTGGTGGCAACTACTGAAGAGTGACAGAAGCCCACCAAGGAGGTGGGAAGGCGAAGCGGGGCTCATGAGCCACAAACCGGCTATGCAGTCCCCCAGGGATGAGGGCGGGCACCCATTTCGCTGCTGTGGAAAACTGAATTCTGTAACCCTTCAGCAGCAGCCATCTATACTTTGTGCCAATAGCCACTGATGGACCTCTGATCCATATGTTTATCCAGTTGAAGATTAATTTTACTTTTTATTTTTAGATTCTAATCTGAGCATGAGTAAAAGATTTGAAAGTGGTGCTAGCAAGCACAAGAGACAGAGACTTGAAAATGCTATGGTAATGAAGTTAAGACCAATCACTGCTTTTGTGCATCAACCACTCATTGAAGCAAAACAAGCCAGTAGTGAAGCTATCCAGCCTGAGCCAACTACTAGCATGCAACCAGACAAAAACCTCCCTGAAAGAGAAACAGTGAAGCAGGATGTGGAACAGCAAGCTGATTATGAGGAAGCAGCCATGATGCTGGCTCAAACTGAAAATATAGAACTAATTCAAGAGTCACTTACTGGACAGGGAGAGACTAAAGAGCCACAAGAAAATAATGTAAATAGTGAGATTTTGCAGTTCACACCTGGTAAGAGAGGCCAAGTCCAAGTTGTTCCAGATGCTGATAAAGATAATGCCAAGCATAGATCTACTGTAACAGATGTCAGTTTGTGGTCAGAATTATCACATGAGGAAGTATCCTATTGGGTAGAGAGGGGTCCCTCTCAAGTTCTGCATCACTGTGGACCATTTTCAAATTCTGAGTGTACAAAAAGCAGTCCAAGTTTTGCACAAAAGTTCTTTTTTATTCAACAAAAGCAAATGGGGAAACATATAGCCAAGATTGGTTTGTATATTCTCCCTCAAAAGGCCAGATTTATTGCTTTGTTTGTAAACTCTTTCCAAACCTGGCGTCTTCTTCCACAACTTTAGCTACTGAAGGGTTTGATGACTGGCAAAACCCCCATCTTATCCAAACTCATGAAAACTCAGAGAAGCATAGGAATTCCATGTTGGCCTACCTAACAAGAAAGCAAGGGCAAACGTTAACTTCCAAGCTGGAGGAACAAATTATTTATTTATTTATTTATTATTTCGATTTATATCCTGCCTAGCCAGTGGACCAACAGAACATAAAATAAAAGCAGAACAGCACTACTGGCGGCATGTCATGGAGGAGAGAATTATTGCTGTAATATACACTTTTGTAGAATGAGGCTTACAATTCAGAGGAGACAATGAACACTTTGGATCTCCAAATAATGGCAATGATCTTGGTCTTTTAGAACTAGTGGCAAAATTTGATCCATTTTTAATTGCTCATATCAATTGGCATGGACATTCTGGATCAGGCAGTCCCTCTTATTTGTCAAAAACTATATATGAGGAAATGATTCAACTCATGGCAAAAAAAAGTAAAGGATGCAATTCCGGCTGATGTGAGAAAGGCTGGATATTTCAGCTTTTCAGTAAATTCCACTCCTGACATTTCACATACTGATCAGTTGACTTGAATTATTCGATATGTATCACCTGAAGATGGTTTGCCAACTGAGAGATTTTTAACTTTCCTTGAGCTAAAAGACCACTCAGGAGAAAGCATGGCTGATTTAAGTTTTCAACTATTTCACTACTGAGCTTGAAACTGACTTTAGAAAATGCCACAGGCAGTCTTATGACAATGCTGCCAACATGGCTGGTAAGTACAATGGTATGCAGCAAAAAATCATAGAAGAAAACCAATTTGCAAGACTTATTCCATGCACAGGTCACTCTTTAAATCTGGTGAGCCATTCAGCTGTGGATTGCTGCCTTGTGTGAGGCTTCTGCTCAAAGTAGTCAAGGATCAGACCTTTGTTGATGAAACACAGTTCTTTATTTCCTATTACTACATTACTACAGGTCCTCGGATTATTGTCAGAGATAAAACATACAATAGAAGCAGGACTAATATACCCTCTAGCACAATTTGAATTGCCCATAGGTAACCAATCACAAGGAGGGAAAAACCACTGGCTAAAAGGTCCTTTGGCCGTTTGCTTCCCACAGGAAAAAGGTTAGGTGTGAAGCTGTAAATTTCCCTTCTTAAACCAGACCCCTTAGATGTATCCATCTTCGCATAACAAATAGCCAAGCCAAGGTCTTCACACGTTGATAAGAAACTGGTCCTCGTCTTCCCCAGCAGGGAGGAAAGGAATGCGGGGGTGCGGGGGTGAGAGGCCGATTGTTCTCATGCTTTGGAGTCGCCACTCTCCCAGACAAATGGTTACATTGACCAGACTCAGGTTGAGCCATAAACCCAGGGTCACAAAGGTAAGGAAAGAGGAACGTTACATAGAAGCGGAGGGGGTGAGGGTAGGTTACATAGGTTACATAGGCAAACAGCAGACAGCGGTTGCATAGCAATTGTAAATACAGTGTTACATGGTACAGAAACTCCTGTTAGAATCTATAGATTCTGACACCTTGATGCAGTGAACTGTTTTGGCATTATCAATGAAATTTATACCTTCTTTTCATCCTCCACAAAGACATGGGCAGTTCTAAAATCATTTTTGCCACCTCAGTCTAAAGTGCCTAAATATTTGTCAGACACTAGGTGGGGCACACACACAAAAGCCACAGAAGCTGTTTTGGAAAGTTACAGTGCTGTCGCTGATGCCCTCAGTCATTTGTACTCTGACATTAATGGGAAGGGGGAGACCAGGCTTCAAACTAACAATCTTTTATAGAAAATGGAAGAACTGGAATTTGTGTTATGCTGCATTTTTGGACCCGTGAGCTAGGTCACTTTCATAAGGTCAGCAAAGCCCTTCAGAAATCAGACCTGTTATTGAGTTATTGTGCAAGTTTGTACAGTTCACTTCTGGGGTTTTTTAAAGGAAAATTAGAGAACATTTTGATGAGCTTGAGAAACAAGCAAAAGCCACCTTGCCAAATGTTAACTACAAAACAAGGAGACAAAGAGTAAGGGAATGGCAAAGAAATGACAGAAGTGCATCTGATGCCTTAGATGCACTTTCTTCAAGAGATAAGTTTAGGATAAAATCCTTTATTCCTGTTGGAAATGTATGTGTTAGCAAGATCTGACATTCCAGTCATTATAGGGTTAACTTGTTTAGCTTCAGTGCTATTGTTTAGACTGACCTGGAAGGGAAACCTGGCAGATAGCCAATGTAAGAAAAGTCCACGAATCTAAAGGAGTATTGATGTGTTGATTGGTTACTGTATACAGGTAACTTCCCTCTAGGGGTCAAGAAGGAGGAGGAAAGTCCATTCTATTTTCACCATCCTTTGTAAAGAGTAAGATGTAAAAATGTAGCTCTTAGATATGTTCTTATTTTGTAGCTCTCCTGTGAACCCTCACCCTTAGAAATAAAGTATTTTTAAACCAAAGAAATGTCTCCTCTCTAGTGAAGCAAAGTTCCATTGAAACCTCTGAATATTTAAGCATTTTGACTATTTTTCTCTAACAATTCCTATATTAGATGCATTTGAAGCCAATTTAAAAAGAATTTTAAAAGTATTGCGTACAGCAGCTCTTTTTTCATAAAAAAGAGGTGCAGGAACTCATTAGCATAACTCATTAGCATAGCTTATTTGCACATGCCACACCTCCTGACATCACTGGAAGTGTATCAGAAGGCAACACCCAATGCTCAAGCTCCACCCCCAAAATCTCCAGGTATTTCCCAACTCACAGCTGGCGAGCCAGCTTTACCCTTTGACTAAAGACACTTTAGGTTTCCTTTGCTCTTGCAGGGAAGCTACCCTACAACAGTCATGAAAATACAGATCAAGTTACTATGCTTTTGTTTTTTTCCACAGCGCATCATCATATGTGCCCACTCCTGGGCTTGTTACTCCTGGAACGGCATTCCTGCGCGTTCCTGCTCAAAATGACCCCTGATGTACAGTGATGTTGCACAATTGTTTTCCATTCTTGCTAATCTGACAGCATCTAAGCAGGAAATTCAGCAAGGTGTTGAACTGTTGTTGGAAGCATATCCAGAAGATATTGAAATGAAACTTACTGATGAACTTTTGCACTTTCACCTGTTTGTGAGACAAAGCCATAGGCTTACAGAAGAGCACTCTCTGTTTCATACAGACCTTTATCAAATTATATACAAGGAAAAAATCAGATGGCCTTTCCTAATCTGGAAGCAATATTGTGGCTATTTCTTAGCTTCATGGCCACTAACTGCTCAGGAGAGAGGAGTTTTTCAAGACTCAATAGAATTAAAAATGAATTAAGGGCCATGATGTCTCAAGAGAGGTTGTCTGCACTGAGCATTCTGTACACTGAAAGTGACAAACTGACAAACAAATTTTGATAAAGTTTTGGATGATTTTGCTATGAGGAAGGCTAGGAAAAAACATTTTTAGTCTTACTGTATTTGATGGTTGTAGTTTACTTCTTAATATGTATTTTAAAACTGACTGTTGAATGACAACATAAAGTAGAAACTAAAAGGGCCACACTGTCAGGTAATCATGATCATATTATTAATACTTCCCAGGCAATATAATTTGTAAACTCAAGATTTTGGGTTTTTTTAAGAATAACATTACAACTTCATTCTCCTAAAAATTAATGCTTATTCCGCAAAAGGTTTACAAAGTTCAGTTATTGCAAAAAAAATTCAGTGTTAATGTTAACATTTATGCTTTTCCCCAATCACTATGGTATTTAACAATAACATCTTATGGCCTTTAGAGGAGAAATTGTGAATTTCAGAATTTTAAATACTCGTCATCTTCCTTGGCTTCACTCCATTTTGTTTATAACCCCCTTCCATTTTCTTCTAGTTGTGAGGGTGGGGGATTGGGAGGGGCATCACAAGGGGAGTAGCTGAGGGCCTCTCTTCATCTAAATCCGGCCCTGATTGCCAGTCAGAGCTTACAGTACTGATCCATCTAATCTTTCAACCTTTCCAATTAGAATCACCTCCTCCTTGTCTGGATTCAGTTTCAGCTTGCTCGCACTTAACCACATTATCTGGTCACCCAAGACAGAGATAGAAACTTCTGGAGATTTAGCTGAAGAAATCTGAAAATCTTAGCTAAGGAAAATGACACCCAAACACAAAAGTACTGATGATCTTCTTATTCAAATTTTGGCAGTTTACAGAGCTCATGCTTGTTTACAGATCCTTAAACTATTGTTCCTTCAGAACAATCAGGCTGCCTTGAAACCCTCAGCACATTAGGCATGAGGACACTTCAGGGAGATTTGAAAATAACCATTTGTTTGGTAAAGAAGAATAGCCTGTGCTGGCAAGGGGAGTCCTCAAAAACTAGAAGGCCCATTAGGCTGTTTTTAACTCTCCTTTTCTAGTAGGAGGGAATGAAGCAGCCCTTGAGCCTCATCTTCAGCACACAGCAAACCTGTGGAATCTAGCCCCTTCTCTGCCCCCAGGAGACCAGTGCTGTCTGGTGCACCAGCAGGGGGTCCCAGATGCCTGAGTCTCATGACTTCTTGCTTATTGTCTTCACACACCTCATAATTGTAAGTGCCGACCATGACTTCAGTGGCTTTTCTAGGGAATTCCATTTCCTTTAATCGCTGAATAATAACAAGTGATGCAAATTTATTAATCACAAATGAGTTTCAAAGCATGAATAAAGTCCTTAAGTTAGGAATGTACTCTGATATCAGTACATCAGAGAAAAGGAAGGATGGCTTCCCCCCCCATTCAAGTGGAGGATACATCTATAATTTCTGCATTGTGCTCAATATCAGAAAGTTTCCCAGCCTGGAACCATTCATTATAAAACCTCACAGCAAGTTTTCAGGCCCTGCCTGCCAATTTTCTTCTGCAAAGCAGCAACAGGAGAGAAGACAAAGAATGTTTTGCAGCTAGGCTTGCCAACCTCCACGTGGGAGTTGAATGTCTTCTGGTAGGATTGCCAACAACTAGCAACTGGCAGGAGCCTGATGAGTTGGGGACATGGGGGGATGCCATTGGTGAATCGCATTATGTCATTTCCAGATGTCATTCTGCTCTAAGAATCATTGGAAATTCTATAGTAAAAATTCCTAGAGCAGAGTGACATCACTTCCAGGTTTTCCCTGTGATATAATATTGTAACGCCAATTATGATTTTTTTTTAAAAAAAACCTCTTTCTTCCGTCACTCACAGGAGCAGTGGCAGACAAAGAGACATGGGGCCAGGAGAGCATCCTTATCTTCCAGAATTACAACTGATCTCCAGATCATGGAGAAAATGGCAGCTTAGTAGTGCAGAATCCATGGTATATCATAGATTCTCAGTGAAATCCCTACACAAACTCCCACTTCCATGGACACCTTCCCCAAATCTCTAGGAATTTCACAGGCTGGAGTTTGCTGGAGTTTGCAGCCCTAACTCCAGCAGATAAGCAGTGGGGACGAAGAGGATGGGGAGGGCAATTTAACCCTTTCCCTTACAATTAGGTCCCATTTTACAATGCATACTGTTTCTCACAAGCAAAGGGGCTAAATTCTAGAACTTCATCTCTGGGGAAAGTGGTGGTTGAGGGAAGGTTAACTAGCCTCTCACAATGTATCGTCTGGCTAGGTGCTGTCAAGGACTTGTATCAAAGAAAATGAGACACAATTAGCAACAACGGCCCTTCCTGAATGCACTGTTTACTGCAGAGAATCCCAGCAGTCAAGCCTTTGGATGACTTCAGGTTTGTGTGCCTGCCCTCGGCACCAGTCATTTTTTTCTTTGGTGAATTCTGTGCAGTTATTCTGCACCTACAACCAAAAAATGTAGTTTTCCTTAATTGGGGTGGGGGTGGCATCCAATGGTTAACATGGGAGGCACCATTGTAATGGCTTCTGGAGACTGCCAAAATGCCCCCACCAATTTGTCCACTAAAGCATTACACGGAAAAATGTTTTCAAAGCTTTCTCATCCCAGTGTCTCTCTGTCTTTACATGGAATATCAATTAAATTCCATGCCAATGATCCCCCCTTTTTTGTTTGTTTGTCTGTCCCCATTCCACCACTCACTCCTTTGTGCCCACTGCTGCCACCTCCCACCACCAACTCAGAAAGCTTCTTAAGCAACAGTGCCATCGCCCTGTGCCACCACTGTGCTTCAGTGAGGCAATGATGGGAGGAACAGCAAAGCTCGGCAGGAGCCTGCCGAGGGTGCCTGGGGTTGGGGGGGGGGGCTGTTCAGGTGGCAGAGGCAGCCTGGGACTCCCAGGCAGCTCCCGAGAGCATGGTGTGAGGCTCAGCTTTCACCCCTTCCCTCCCATATGAGGCACTCAGAGCAGCTTCTTTCTTATCAAGGGAAGCAGCAGGGGGAGAAGCAAGATCGCAACACCATGGGGGAGGCAAGGCAGGGAGTGGGACCAGCCACTGTGAAGCTCACTTTTTTTTTGGCCACTATGCAGTGGATTCTCTATTGTGTTCTCAGCAACTGTGACAAATGGAAACACAGTAGGTGATAACGTTGCTCGCTGCAGCCAGGGAATCATGTCTTTTCTCTTCCATTTTAATCTTAGGCTTGCTTCCAGAGACTGTCAGACTGGTCCCCCCCCCCCCCCAAATGTTCACTGAAGCATTAAAGGGAAAAAAATGATACAAAACTTTGGGCTTCCAATCCTCCAATCTCCAATCCTCCTTTTAAGTCAGTACCAGCAGGGAACTAAACCTTGCATAGCTCCTTGTAAACTTTCCCCTGTTGTTTCAAGTTTTTTTCTCTTTGGTCCTGGTCTAGTGAAAGACTCCTTTTGGTAGACTAATGAGCTTGTTAAAAAAAATTATAAATGAGGGGGAAATGGAGCTAATGTTTTGCCAGGATGGCTACCTGAAAGTATATACAGATTGAAGAATCTCCTATTTCAAGCAACACACCCAGTGCAAAACCAACCAATAAAGAGTGGGAGGAAGAACCTAGATGGGGGCAGAGGAGTGGCCTCTGAGGGGTCAGAAGAGGGGTGGAAAATCTGAGGGTCTGTGAATTACCTTTGGCTTGGAAGCAATGCAAGGGGAAAGACCATGGCAAAAGGACTTTCAGAAAAGCCAGGGAAACGGCAACCAGAAAGTGAACTGAGCACTGAAGGGAGAAAAAACAGTGCAGAATGGGGACCCCCCCCCCCCAATAGATATGCACATTGAAAATGATGAGAATGCAGAATGGCAAAGAAAACCCAAAGGACATGCATGGTGGAAGCAAGGCAAAACACCAGTGCATAAGAGGCCAATGCCTGAAATCATATCAGAAGCATTTATAAATATATAAAATGTATGCAGTATGTTCTACAACATCTGTCTTATCTGAGTAAATGGTCCCTTTCACAACATTCCTTTGTCGCAAGAAATGGCACTTCAGGATTTGCTAATACATCTTTGCCATTTAACACATAGTTCCTGTGTCAGCTGTAATAAATCGAGAGTATTCTAAGTAATTCCCGCTGGTCCTACAATTCCTTAGTGGACTTGCTTTAAAATACAGATGGCTGTATCTTTTGTGATTGCAGCAATCCAGAATCCCTCAGGTATTCTTGTACCTGCTACAAAATCTTCAGAATAATTGCTTTAAAGTGAGAGAAGAAACAAGCTCCTTGCCCTTATAATAATATATTTGAAACTGTGCCTACAAAATACTCCAATGGTCAATAGATATATTGTTCTACCTTCTTCATTCCCTCATAGACTTTGGTTACTTTCCCCAGATCCTTGAGCCAAACAGCAGGATGTGCACACTGTTTTCAAGGATCTCCACATTTTCTTCTGCCAGAGGTTTCCTGAGTTGGAGTTACCCCCATAGCAGCTTAACTGTGATTACTGGGAAAAATTCACTCAACATGAGGATCCTCCAGCATTTCCAGATGTTCAGGAGCTCCAGAATGATGTGCTGTGCCCTGGAAATTTAAGGTGCTTTGAAACATAAGGGGGTTCCTGGGATCCTGACTGTCACTTGTGTTCACAGGGAAGAGAGCCATACAAGGCACCAAGAGGTCAGAGCTCAGAGATTTATTTCTGCAGAGAGATAACCATTTGTTCTACCTGCCAGGGAAGGCAAGATGGATAGCTGTTGTAGAACATTTTTTTCCCATTAATTTTTTTATTGTTTTCAAACTCCTACACGTTACTTACAATTTTTGCAACAAAAAAAGGAATTAACATACTTAAAACAATTTCTACCACAATACATTGCCAACACTATTCCGCTAATATTTCCTTTGTGAGATTATAATTAATTTAATCAGGTAGATGTTGGCACGCCTAAAACATATTTTTCTGCCTCACAAAATCACTCTAGTTCCTCTGCGATTGTACCCTCCATTTCTCATAAATTCCCATTAAGTCTTAACATGTTTGTAATCAAAAGCTCTGTATATATTTAATTTTCATTACAAAACTGATATACTACATTACTTCACGGTCAAATAAGATAAAAATTAAAATGATACTCTATTTCTTTTCTCTGCTCTCTTGAAATTATTAAACTCAAGTCTATTTCTTCTTAACTGGAGTTCTACTCGGCGTTCCCTCTCCCCAGGACTCCAGAAAATTTCTGGAGCAGACTTCCACAGTGTGAGTCTGACCCATTGGAGAGATGTGGGGGGGAATCCCAGTGGCCCTACCCGTGTGCGCCACTACATTTTTATTTTCCAAGCTGTAGCATTTACTAAGGATATGAAAAATAAACAAAAACAACAAAAACAAATGGTGACTCAATAGCTGCTATCTCCTCATACAATCATCTTCTTTAGTTGCCAGTTACTTATTTTTAGTTCAGATCCAGGTTCAGCTGTTGTAGAATATGTTCTGGGTATTGAGATGCCCTAGGTTGATAAGGAGATTGCAGTTCACCTTCTCACAGGGGAGTGAGTTCCCTAAATCTGGATTGGGTAGAGGCTTCCCACCAGTAAAGGCAGGAAGGGTTAAAAGAAAAGTAACATTTGTTAGCCTTTGTTCAAATGCTGGAAGTTGGATTCTCCTGCATGGAGCAGGTGAGGGTCAAATGTGCCTTTGTTCCATAGACATCCAAGTGGAAATGTCAAAGGTAAATCTTCTGTATTGTCAAGGTTACTTTAGTGTTATGTTTTCAATTAGATCTGTAACCCAGTAGGTGTGATAGATTATTTTCCCTGTCTTGTGCTCTAACCTAATCTATAGCAATAAAGTCTTTTCCTATTTAAGGAAACAGACTGTGATTTAAAGCCCTCCTCACATGCCTTAGATCACTTGCTCAGGTTAAACATGCTTACACACACAGGAGAAGAGCTGAGTTGACTTGGAAAATCTGCCCTTTGTACTTGCTCAGAGGCAACCTTATGTGAGACTTCTGATGAGATCCACTAAGCCAGGCCTTGTATTGCAAAACAAAGTCTTTATTTCTTAATGGTCTTTCAGGAAACACTTGCGTTGTTAGTGATACCACATACAGAAAGGGAAGAACTGATGTACTGTATTCAAACAGGAGTAAAAGGTCAGGTACCAATCAGAATAAAAATATCAAGCACCAAAATGTGCTACCGTTACTTTCTCAGAGAAAAAGGCGCGTAAGCAGAGCTAAATTCCCATCCCCGACCCTTTGTGTAATCTACATGCATTCCCACGCAAAGGACACCTGGAAGAGCAGAGAGCTGAGTTGCCCAAGGTTACAAGAGCAGCAACAGAGATAACTGAAGTCTAGTAAAACAGATGAGTTCACGCTGCAAAGGAGGGGTGAAGGAAAGGGGGGGGGAAACGAAGGTGGAGGAGGGAAGCTGATGCCGCTCTCCTGCCGGGACCTGAAACAGGGACTGAGATAAGGAAGCAAACATGACAGGGAACCTGACATCCTGCCCCTCCCAAAATCACCCCCCCCACCCGGTTTAGAAGGAAACCGTTTATGGAAAGCACGAATCAAACGAGGAGCATGAACATGATCAGCATCTACCCACTCATTACATTCAGGACCAAAATCCACCCAGTTTACAAGGTAAAACAACCGCCCCCGTTTGACTTTAGAATCCAAAATGCTGGAAATCTCAAAATGCGGCTCCCCCTCCTTCATCAGAGGAGGAGGAACTGGAATCTCCAGATGCCAGGAATTCAGCCCAGGGCTTTTCTTCAGCAAGCTGTAATGGAAGACAGGATGAACAGAGTTCAGTGACTTAGGCAGTTCAAGTTCAAAAGACACAGGAGAAATTTTGCGCAGGACTTTGAAAGGACTGACGTATTTCCATCCCAATTTTTGACTCGGCTGTAAGCCCCAAATGTTTTTGGTGGACACATAAACAGAGTCCCCAGGCTCCAACTCCCAACCAGGAGCCCTATTCCGGTCCGCATATTTTTTGTAATCCGCTTTAGCTCGATCGTGTCTTGGCTATGAGGGGCCAGGATTTTTGTAGAGTAGTCCACCACGGTTCAAATGAAGAGAGTGGAGTGTCTTTAGGGGGGATGACATTTGGCAATGGATTACCTTCATACCCCCCCACTGCTAGAAAAGGGGACACCCCCGTGGAAGAATGCACTGAATTATTGTAGGTATATTCAGCAAAAGGGAGCAAATCTACCCAATTATCTTGATGGTAGTTAGAATAACACCGCAAAAATTGTTCTAAGATCTGATTAGTTCGTTCGGATTGTCTATCAGTTTCTGGGTGATAAGCAGAACTGAGCGCGGGTTCAATGTCCATAGTTTTTAAAAGCTCCCACCAAAAGTTGGCAATGAACTGGCTCCCCCTATTGGAGACTACATGTCTAGGAAAAGAATGAAGTTTCACCACATGATTAAAAAACACTTTAGCCAGACCCTTAGCTGTAGGCAGTTGCTTAAATGGGACAAAGTGTGCCAGCTTGGAAAATAAATCCACTACCACCCAAATTACAGTTCTCCCTTTGCTGGGTGGCAAATTAGTAATGAAGTCCATAGAAATGACCTCCCAAGGATGAGAGGGGGTGGGAAGGGGTTGTAAGAGACCCGGAGGTTCTCCCCCACCCCATTTCTTACACATCAAGTAGGTTTGACAAGAGGTCACATAATCTGAGACATGTTTCCGCATTCATGGCCACCAAAACTGTCTTTGAAGCAAGTGCAATGTTTTCAGATATCCAAAATGTCCAGAAAGCTTAGACTCATGGCAAGCATTTAAAATAGACAGTCTAAGAGAACTGGGTACTGCCAACTTCAAGCCTTTATACCAGCACCCAACCAGTTTAAGTTCCAAGCCCTCCTCCCCACTCCATTCATCCCGATCCTGCTGGGAATACTCCGTAGTGCATTTTGTAATCCACTCAGAGGAAGGAGCTGGGGTGGACTGCTGCTTTTGGCTTCGGGTGACAACAGTCCTGCTATGTTGTTCAGTCGAAAACATGGAATCAAACACTTCTTCCCTCTTAGATTCATGCTGGGGGAGCTTGGACAATGCGTCTGCTAGGGGATTAGATGTCCCAGGGAAATGGCACAATTTGAAATTGAACTTGGAAAAGAAATCAGCCCACTGGAGTTGTTTAGTGTTTAGGATTCTACGAGTATGCAGCACCTCCAGGTTTTTATGATCAGTCCAAATTTCAAACGGCGTCTGCACCCCCTCCAGCCAATGTCTCCAGGTGGACAAAGCTAAGCGTATTGCAGCTGCCTCTTTGTCCCAAACTGACCAGTGTTTTTCGGTCTCATTGAATTTCTTAGAGACATACGCTAAAGGATGCAGTTTCCCATCTTTCCCTTTTTGCAGGATTGCTCCCCCCATAGCCACATCAGATGCATCAACATGTACAATGAATTCTCGAGTCTCATCAGGGTGCACCAGGATGGGCTCTGAAGTAAAAAGCCTCTTAAGCTTTTCAAAGGCTGCCTGACAGTCAGATGACCAGTTCAGCCGCTCACCCGGCTTACCAGCTTCAAGACCCTTCCCTTTTGTTTTCAATAGATCGGTTAGGGGTAGGGTGACTGTAGCAAAGTCTTTTAGGAAAGTTCTGTAAAAGTTGCAAAATCCTAATAGGCTCTGAAGTTGTTTGCGTGTACGCAGAGCTTCCCACATTACTACTGCATCCACTTTGGCAGGGTCCATCTCCAAGCCCCTAGGGGAGATACGGTACCCCAGAAAATCAATTTCGGCAAAGTAGAACTCGCATTTTGACAGTTTAGCAAACAGCTTATGGTTCATGAGGGTGGACAGTACTTCTCTCATTAATTTAATGTGGGAAGATTTATCTTGAGAATAAACAATGATATCATCTAGATAACAAAGGACCCCCTTAAATAAATGCTTGTGCAACACCTCATTAATTAAGCTCATAAAAACTCTGGGAGGGCATGACCAGGTATTCAAACTGCCCCAGGGGGGTATTAAAGGCAGTCTTATATTCATCCCCCTCCTTAATGCGCACTCGGAAATAGGCTTCTCGTAAATCCAGTTTGGAAAAAATCTTCCCCTTAGCCGCCTCTGCCAACAAGTCTTTTATCAGGGGCAAGGGGTAGGCATTGGAGGCGGAAATGGCATTCAGCCCCCTATAGTCTGTGCAAAGCCGTAAGCCGTAAGCGTCCTTCTTTTTCCGGAAAAGAACAGGAGCGGCAAATGGGGATTTCGCTGGGCGAATGAAACCCCGTTCCAAGCTTTTGTCCAAAAACTTTCGCAGTTCATCTCTCTCCATGGGACTCATAGAATATAACTTTCCTTTTGGCAACTTCTCCCCAGGTAACAGTTCTATGGCACAATCAGTGAGTCTATGGGGGGGGGGTTCATCTGCCTCTGTTTCACTGAATACTTCAGCCAGGTCTCGGTATTCCGGAGGAATTTTGTTTAAGTCCTCTGAGACCAAGCAAGCGAAAGGGGTGGAGCGAGGTCCCGAACCCCAGCCAGGGTTCCATTTATGCTGTGTGCATTTAGGATTGACCCATGTAATTTCCCCCTCACTCCACTTGATATAAGGGTCATGGGTTCCCAACCATGGACTTCCCAACACCATGGGGAATTGGGTGTGAGGGGTGATGACAAACGCTCTCTGTTCCCAGTGATCCCCTGTGCCCAGAATCAAAGGTTCAGTCTCTGCTACACAAGCCTTTTTCATCTCAGACCCATCCATTTGAGAAAACCGCAGAGGCTCCCTCAGCGTGTTAACTTTAGGTCCCAACCCCTCTACCACCAAGGGGCTAATCAAGTCTCTAGCACACCCTGAGTCAGTAAGGGCTTGCACCCTGACATGGGTGCCACTTCCAGGAGCAATAACAGTCACAACCATATAGAGCAAAGGCCCGGGACTGCTCACCATTGGTGGCGTGGCCGGAGGGGGGACCTGCAGCTCCGTGCCTCCTACTGCAGGTCTGGGAAGTTTCCCGATGGCTGAGCAGTCACAGCTTCCAAGGTGGGATTCTCACACTCGGCCAGTGCCCCTTCCAGCTGTAATGCCCGGGGTTTAAAAGCTCCTTTCGTGGGTTGTGGTGTTCCTCCAGGAGTCTGCTGGGAATTCTTTGATGCTTTTGGGGCTCCCAGGGGACAGGAAGATGCAAAGTGGCCACTCTCCCCGCACCTTTTGCAACATCTGGTGCATAGCCTCAAACCTCCAATCCATGTAAGTCCATAGATCACCAGGGGCCCCTGCATCCCTGGGAAGTCTGGGTACTGTTGATACCATTGGGAGCTCGACCTCTCCCAGGATAGAGCCCTGATGTGGTGTCAACCACATTTCCAGTGGGGTGGTGGCAAACTGCATCCAGGAATACTGGCTTCGCCATGGTCTATCATAGATCCACTGATTTGTAGTCATAACTATGTCCTCTTCCGCAGATGACACTGGCCCTTCTGTGGGTGCAGTGGATGCAGGTATCTTCTCCTCACCATCCATTGTTGGGTGCAGGGTAAGAGCCCAAGGTAAAGATTACTAACACTCTGTGAGAGTCCTACAGAGTCAGTCACCAACAAGTGTCCTTAAATAGGAATGCTTTATTGAGAAAGGTCTGCTATGGTCATCTACACTTCTTGTGTTAGTAATGGCTGACACAGCCCCAAGGAGGACAGTTATACAGAATTGAAAAAGGAATTGCAACCAATCACTGAGCCAAATAAAAGGTGCTTAAAATACTGGTTTACGGTTCCCAGGGAAAAAGCGGGAAGAAATAGAGTCAGACAGGGGAAGAGATACATGGGCAGGCACCAGCAGTCTCCCAAGTTCAGAGCAGCTCGAAGAGCGATAAGCATGCCATGAGAAATATAACATAACAGTTATTGACTCTGTTTTAAGTGTGCATAAAAGACACAATAGAAGAGAGTCATGACCCAATACTTAGTTTTGTAAATATGATTGTGCTGAATGAAATTATACAGAACATGCTCTCAGAATTCATGCCTCCAGTTGAAATATTATACATGACAGAATCCATCCCAGAAATGTCACGTTAGTATATATTATTTCATATAGCTTTCTTTCTGTTGCTAAAAATCTTAAAAGTGGTTTTTTTTCCCTTTTGGTTCTAATTAGTGAGCATTTTTAGTGTGAAATTAAAGATCTGGGGAGGAAAATACTCCCCAAACCACCAATTTACTCCCTCTTCATGACTGAATATCATCACTGATATTCACAGACTCTTTTGACTGTTGCTCAGGAACTTGTTTTCCCTACTAAGGTTCATTACCAGGGACTGTGATCCCAGTTAATTGGAGATCAAATAGTAAACCTAATGATGTAATTATGCCACATAACCAATGAGATTTGTCTATATGGTGAAAGCAAGATAACAAAGTTACTGCTAAGTGAGTGTAATGATTCTTGACCTTATTCAGACTTGGCTCTGTCACAATATAATATAAACAACCTGATTTCGCTATGTGATGATGTCATGAAACTAGTTTAGACTTAATGGGGGAAGCACTCCCCTTATTCTTACTGACATGAAATATTTATATCCTGCAACTCTTAGCATAATGGCTCTACAGGCAGCTCCTTGGTAGGTACCAGGGAAAGAACCATGTCCCTAAAAAAACAGTAGTGTGGGAGGTCATGTTTTGTGAAAAGCTAAAATGTTTGCAAAATCCTTCTCAACCTATTTCAGCAGAGTACAACCTCCAGTTCTAAAGTGTCTGTATCTGTTTGTACTCTCTGAACCATCCATTATACACACTCTAGGTGCAACTCCCCAAGTCACTGAGCCTAATTGACCAAGCCCCATTACTTTCCACAGCTGAAAGAGATTTGCAGGATTTCTTAATGCTGTTTTTCTCACTTCTAGCTCATCTATCATGGTCTCCTGCTTGGCGCTGGGTTTGGTTCATTCTTCTCCAATTCTCAGAGACATACATCATGGGGTGGTAATTTATCATTTATTTATTTCACTAACTGTAGAAGGACATCTACTTTTAGCTGGATCAGAGCAATGCTGTAGGTAATCCTCCATTTTTTCTCTGCTTAAAGATGCTGTTGTGATGAGCAATTACATTAAGACTATGCATTCTGGTTTTGCTAAAAGCTGCAATGAACCTTGGTAAGGCAGTCAGATATTGAAAGAGAGCAAAAAAGGGATAGATTTCCAGGCCTTAATGAATCTTGTAATAAGTAACACTTCTTTGCATTACTGTAAAGGAGGATACTGTCTTATATCATCTTTGCAGTATTTTTCAGATGCTGTTTATTCATATGAATGGTAATATAGATGTAATATAATGCTAAGGTCTGAAATGCAATACAGATAAGAAATACGAAGAGTGAGAAACCTTATTACACTTGGTTAACTTGTTATCCCAAATAAGGGATAACAAGTTTCTTCCCTAGTAACTGTAGAGCACAAAAACAAAAAATCACACTTGCAGTTTACATAGGAAAAATAACACTTTAACATTGGCTCCTGAGAAGGAATGGATACTACAATGCACTCCCCCATCCACTTCCCTCCCTCAGAGGCAAGCTTTTCCCTCCATTTTTCTTTACCTTTCTGACTGAGCAGCCCTAGTGGTATGTTTTCTTCTTTCCTGAAGAACTTTGGTTGTCTCACTCTGTGTCAGTATATATTTTACTTCTGGCTCAGCCCAGGGACCTGAGGGAAGGGTCAGGATCGCCCTTTAACTTAAACCACTGAAAATGGCACTTGAGATATTTTAAAATTCAAAATTAACAAAATAGGTCAGGTGAAATCAGGGATTGAAATTTCTGAGTTAACTCAGTATTGATAATTCTGAGGAAAAACCAGTACATGCACTGGATGTTAGTTCTTATGTTTCATGCTAATGAGAGTTTCTTAAGCCATTCACAGTTACTTAAAATCTTTATGTTGAAAGGCTTTTGTTACAGTGTTAGGGGACTTAGGTACTCCCATATACTTTTTGAAACATCTCAGATTTTTCTGCACACCTGGGGAGTATCCCAAGTGTGCAGGAATATCTGTTTACCCTCCATGTGCTGCCAATGTGTGGAAATAAGTATCCACATGCAGAGGGACCCTTGGCTACTAGATATACAGATGTTTTACAGGGGAGGCAATGAACAATAGCTTCATTTTCAGCTTGCCATTGTTTTGATTGGTATTACCTTTAGGAATACAATACAGAAATTTATAAAAACATCTGCCTGTTTTCAAAGCTTTCCTGGCCAGCCACTCAAGCATACAGTGTACAACCTAGCACTTATCCATGAAATCAGTATAACACACACAGGCAACCTTAGATCTTTGGGTGTGTGCACTCGTGTGTGCATGTGCATGCCCCCCCATGCAGAATAAAAAGACAAGACACAAAGTTGGGATTAACAAGGGCCACTTTATTAACTATTTAAATAACCAGCGAGGGTACTAAATGAACATAGGAACGTGACAGGTGCCAGAACATCTGGCCACCTTCATTTCCTTTGGGTGATGCACCTGCCCTGGTCGCGAGCCTGCCGAACTGGCTCTTGACCAGCAGCTTGGCAATTAATAGAACCCCTGGCCTCCCTACCCCAGAAGCTGCAAAGCCCACTAGGACAGACCAGGCCAGATTGTTCTAAGTGAAGATCCCCATTTCCTGGCCTTGAGCTGCAAGGCCCGAAAGCCATTTGTGGAGGACCTAAAATCTTAATCACAATGCCAAGGTGCTCACCATTCCCAGCTAACCAATCATGCTTTCCCGCCACAGCAAAGGCCAAGACTCTACTTAGGCCTTCACCCCCACCAAGCGATCTAGCACCAGCAAGACCCCTCGCCGCAGATCAGCTAAAAAGATGTCATTGCTCTTGTCAGTGAGATGAACACCATCCCTTCTATACAGGTCAGGCACATCGACCCATATATCAGGGTGCAATAGGAAGTTGCCCAAGCCACCTTCCATTGTGTTCTGAAGTTGCCTATTAGCATTCCGCTGGGCCTGGTCCAAGCACCTCGGGTCCCCTTGGCTACACCACACCTGACACAGTAACATTGCTGAAAAAACCAATTGCACCCCAGGCCACTGGTCACCAATTTCAGCCAGATCAGCCCTGGCCTGAAAAACCAGAGCTTTCTCTTTCACAAAGCCCAGGTCGTTAATGCCCAGGTGAATCACCAGCACATGTGGAGGAGGGCCACACTGCTCCTCGAACAATAGAGGCAACAGTCCCAGCCAGTGCATGCCTCTTCGGCCAAGCCACTTGACCATGGCTCACTCACTGCAGCCCAGCTGGGACTCGACGTGCATCCTCTTGGCTCAGTGAGCAGCCCAGAATATCATGCTGTGGCCACAAAGAAGCACCCGGCTCTTTCCTTGTCGACCAACAGCACCTAAAAACAAAAACCAAGTTAACCACAAGAACAAACAGGTGGCATTCAACAACATGCCTCACCTAACCATTAAACCTTGGACTTCTGTATTTAAGACTTGTAATGACCTGACTGCCATCTGCCCAATTTTTTGATGTCTACCTCTTGATACCCTAATGCGGCAGCAGTAGAAGCCACCCCATCCTAAAAGAATGTGTTCTGAATCGAAAATCCCCTAGACCCAAAGCAACTAGTGCTCCCTTGGTAATTGTCCAGAATTGGAACTTTGTTAAAGGGGAACCGTCCCCATGCACAAATAAAAAGCCCTCCTTTGGGCCTCTAAGAGCCAAGTAAGAATGGAGGGCAGTAACCAGACAAAGTTCCAAATCAGAACAAGAGCCCAGCGACACTAAAGCCCCTTTTTCTAACTGATCTGTCTTAGATCGCCTAATTTTGATGCTCAAACTATCGTGGGAGATAGAGACATAATGGAGACAAAGGACATACCCCAATTTATCCTGTTTAGATTTGGCCACTAATTCACTTATTCTAAGGGCCCCGAAAAATGCAGTCAATGCCGCCGCATGAAACAAGGTGGCCTCATATTGATCTACACAAAGAGAGGACCATTGGGATCTCTAAGGATTGTGGGGGGAAAAGGCTTCCTTGAGTCCTTGGGCATCCCATCCTCTCTGTCCCAACTGTCCAAAATCTTGCAGATTCTAAAATCAGTGGTATCATCCTGAAAACCCTGAGCCTTGCTTGCAAATGCCAGGGCTGACAGTTTGCCCTTGTTAGAACAGACAGACAAGCCCTTACCTTTTAAAGAGATGCAAAACTGAATCAGATGTGGCACTGGAATAGGCCAGAGCTGCTGAAGGCTGTCTCATTGCCTAAATGCCACAAACTGCTGTCCTGCTCTCTTATAAGACCAGCGTGTGCTGGGTCAAGAGCTAATCTTGTTGCCCTCTCGGCCTCAGCCCTCCAATCCCCCACAGGAACGTGGGCATCCTTAGCGGGCAGGGATCAGCGTCCGGAGCCAACTGACGAAATCTCTCCATCTGTTTCTGAGACAGAACATCAGCAACCCCATTATTGACCCCTGGCACATGTCTGGCCTTAAACAGAATATTAAACCGCAAGCATTGGGGGGTAAAAGCTCTAACCAGTGCCATCACTCTGGGTGACTTGGATGTCAATGCATTGACTACCTGAACAGTTGCCAAGTTATCACACCAGAAGTGAACCGTCTGGTTAGTGAGTGCTTCCACCCAAATGTAAACAGCAACCACAATGGGGAAAAACTCAAGGAACATTAAGTCACACATCCAGCCAGCTTGGATCCACTGAGGAGGCCAATCCTCTGTGCACCAGTGTCCCCTAAAGTAGACACCAAAGCCCAAAGAACCAGCCATATCAGAGGTGACCTGAAGTTCCGCTTCCAGTTGCAGATCATCCCTCCAAAAGGAAACCCCATTGTAGAATGCCAAAAACTCTTGCCAGACTGCCAAGTCTTCCCGAATTTCATGTGTGACCCGTGTCCTGTGATGTGGGCATTTCAGCCCTATTGTGGAATCACACAACTGACGCAAAAATGTGTGCCCGGGGTCCACCACCTTACAGGCAAAATTAAGGTGCCCAATTAACTGCTGCAATTCCAACAGGGTCACTTTGGCTTTGTTACCCAGCACATCCACCATCCCTAAAAGGGTAACTAATTCACTGGCTGGCAGACAAGACACTTGCTGGATAGTGTCCAATTAAATGCCCAAGAATGTCAAGACAGGACTGGGCTCCTCAGTTTTTTCCCTAGCTAAGGGCACCCCCAGTTCTGCAGTCAATTGTTCAAAATTATACAGCAGCTGAGCACAAATCCCAGATTCAGCTGGTCCAATGAACAGAAAATCATCCAAATAATGAGCAGTAGTACAGAAATGCGTGCGCGCACGCAAAGCCCATTCCAAAAAGGAACTGAAGCGCGCAAATGCGGCACGTGATACAGAGCACCCCATGGGGAGAGCCCTGTCCATGTAGTACTGCCCATCAAAGGAAAATCCCAGAAGAACAAAATCCTCTGGATGTACAGGGAGAAGGCAAAAAGCCGACTTGATGTCACATTTTGCAAGATCGGCTCCTTGCCCACAACTCTGGACCACTCGAATTGCCTCATCAAAAGATGTGTACCTAACTGAACACAATTCACTGGGTATCCTGTGGGTAGGACAGATGGTGAATAAGGCGATACTCTCCTGGTGCCTTCTTGAGTACCACTCCCAATGGGGAAACCCGCAAGTTAGGCACCGGAGGAGAAGGGAAGGGGCCAACCACTCTACCCTCAGCACATTCTTTTTGAATGTTGGCTCTAACTACCTGTTCCAGGCCTTGGACAGACGGTAAGTTAGGTGCAAAACAAGCACACCTGTCGCCTAAGTATGGAATATGGAAACCTAACTTAAAACCATCGGCTAAACATTGCCGATCATCTAGCTTGGGATAAACATGCAACCAGCACTTGAGGACCGGCACATTAATTGGGCTGGGTCCCTTTGTCACGTAAGGCAGGGCCCCCACCTCCACTGGTTCGCTTGTAACCCTTACTTGACTTCGCTCTGGATTTAGAGCAGGCCAGAAAGGAATGGGGGCTGACACAAAGTGGGCATTCATGGCAAAAATTACACAAACGCCGGCTACAAAGCCCTTGTGACGCATACTCCTAACAAAGAGAGCGTTTTGGACCTGGCTGCGGGCTGTGAAAATGCAAGGGACCTGGGCTGGCATTATTGGCCTGCCGGACCATGTGCCCACTATCAGAATGCTCACTGAGGGCCGGTTTGGCAGGCGACAAATGTGGATGAATTTGGTCCCAGTGCAGCGATGGGAACCCAGCCGCCTTCATATGGAAGGCCCTGTTGTACTCCAAACACGCCGACCCTGAAAATTCCGAATAACCCTTATAAATAATATCCATATACTGGAGCAAAGAAAGGGCCCTCTCTGGGTGTGCACTGATAACAACCCCTGCATAGATTAAAAAGCCAGGGTACCAATTTAAAAAGATTGTGTCAACTGTTCTGCGCTTCAAGCGCTCTTTTTATCTGTCATCCAAGTCTTCCTTCTCTTTTTTATCTAATTCCCTGCAAAGCAGGGAGAAGACATCAACAAACTCTCCCTTCAGTATTTTCTCCTGGGTAGCCAGTGTGAGGTGTTCACCAAGAGGCATGGCCGAATCACCAACCACAGGCTCAGTAGCTGGGACCAATTCAGAAGTCGTACCCACCTGGCTCTCGCTGCTTTGTTGAGCCGGAGTGGCACCCGTGGAAGGCGCTGCTCCCTGCCCGGCATGATGGGGCCCTACACCCACTGACACTGTAGCAGGAAGAATTGAGACAGATCGAAGCCCCATTCCCTCTGTTAGAGTAGTGACACACGATGCAGAAACTGGAGAACCTACAGGAACCCAAGGCCAGTCGGTAATATGTGTCTTTGTCAAAACGGGCCTACCTGCCCCTGAAGGTGTACCAGCATAAGGTACCACTTGACGTCCATCCACTGTCCTGACCTCCAGGCCTCCAGAGATCGTTGCCACAGGAGCCTCATCATCCACTGGAGCCTCTGATTGGCCAGCCGCACCACCAAACCTAGATTCAATAGCAGCCAAACAAGACAAAACTTGAGCCTGAAAAGCCTTGTTCGGCAACATAGTCTGTGACTACCCCCAGAAGATGCCCCACTCAGTTGGCGCTCAATAGCTACAAGCCTCTCCAAAATAGCCCTATTCACAGCATTGTCTGCACTGTGATCACAAGCTGAAGAAAGAACCATACCCACGGGTGTCAAAAAGGCCGGACGTTCCCTGCCCTAAAATTACCCCCTAAAGCCCCCACCGCTGGTGTGGGAGAGGGCACCGCAACCCCAGCTGCAACACCTGCAGGCATGGGAAAAACCTGAACATGAACCGCAGATGGGCCAGCAGGGGTACCTGGAACAGAAGGCCTAGGCCCCCGTCCCTGCTGTTTGGGGGGGGGAATCCCAGAAGCCGTATCATGACTCCCCCTCATAGGAGCAGATTGCCACTTTTTGGGAGCCATGGTTAAGCTCTAGCAGTGTAACCAGCTAAACTGATGCAAAGTCAGCTTCCAAGACACCTAAAATGGCTGCCGCCCCAGAGCCACAAAATGGCCACCCCACACAATTAACCCTACTGCCTTCAGAATTTTAAAATGGCTGCTGAGGAAGAAAGTCCCAAAAGGCCGCAGCAATCCCCTGCAAAACTCCCTTTGGACCCAAAAGTTGAGCCTTCCAGTCGCTATGTGTAGGCAGAGGGGAAACCCGGCAGCCTCACCACACTGCCTTATGTGACCCAACAAGAGCACCGGCCAAGATCAACACCACAAATGGCAGGCTCAGAAAATGGTCACCTAACGGTCACAGATGAGCCGACCGCCTGTGGCCTGGGCCAAGTGCAACCCATTCCTAAAGGCGCTCCCTCCCTACCCCACCCTCACCTGGGCAACTATAAAATTGGGGGGGGGGGGTGTACAAATTGAAACTAAGGGGGGAGGTGTGATAACAAATTGCCTGTGCAGACACCGACAACCCAACCCGCCAGAGCAAAATACCAGGGGGGGGGGAGGCGCGACAAACCTGTCAGACCCAGCACGGTCAGCCTGAGGTGCCGAACGCTATGCCACTTCCAGGTGGCCGCCACCAATTGCAACACCCGCCACCGGGCCAAGGACTCTGCCCCGAAGTGCTAGAAAGTGCCACCAAAATATGCTGCCTCCTCCACGTGCGCCGCTGCCGTTTGTGCTGCTGTCGACCGGACCACCGGATTAAGGAAAACTGTGACACGGGCCACTTGCAAAGTAAGCCTCGCCGATCCCCCAAAGCTGCTCCAGCCACTTCTGGCATGAATAAGACCATGTCAACCAGTGGCGAGAGCAGCCTCCATCCTCCACCAAACTTGCCGAGGACTGAGAAGGCAGGGGGCGAGCTCCAAGCTTAAAAGGCTAGCTCTGCCCGCTGCCTGGTGCTGTGAAAACACAGCACCTGTCAGTCTTTCCTTCCTCTGGGGAGGCAAATCAGCCCTACCACACCAGCACAAGCTTGGCATGGGTTGGGGCTTGCACAAGCATGCAAAATCAAAGCCATCACTGGAAATTTTTTAAAGCACCTCAGTGTGGTCATTCAAAGAGGTTTTCATGGTATTTTCTAATGGAAGTAAACTATACTATAGCATTGGTCTGGATTCTATTTAGTACGAGTGGCATTGTGAGCTTTCTGACATCTCCCCTTCTGGTGCTACTTGATATGAACCCCAAAATCATGCTCCTGAGTCAGTGGGCCACATGGAACAGATTGGGGGAGGTGAATGGGAGGTCTGCAGAGGGAGAAGGGAATCAGTAAAAATTGCCACCTTTTCTACTGATGGAATTGCCTTCTGCCAACCAAAAACATAATTAGGGTCCAGGATCTTCCTCCCCCCCCCCCCCATTCTCTTTATGGGCTTTCTGCAGCAATTATTATTATTATTATTATTATTATTATTATTATTATTATTATTATTATTATTATTACTACTACTACTACCACTACCACTACCACTACCACTACCACTACCACTACAATTTATACCCTGCCCTATCCCACAAGCACAAATGTTCCAACAAGATATTCCAAAAACATGATGCTGGTCAGATGAAAAGGCAGGCAATAACACTGTGCCACCCATATTATGTGAATGGTGCTTGACTGAAAATTCTGTTTGTGGAACATAAAATGCTACATAACAGTGTCACTAAGGGGAGGGAATCAACAGAGAGTATAGTGTTACCTGCCTCAGTCACATGGGTGGTCCAGCTAATTGGATTAATATTTGTCCTCACCTTTAGTTCACCCTTAATTTATGCATGGGTACTATGTACCTGGAACTGATTCACACATCCATACACTTCACTCAGTTTGCTTTGGGAGATTATTAACTATTTCATGACTGGTAGCTGGATATGTGAACTCATGTCACTGAAAAACAATGGGTTGGATCCTGCCTAACATTTCTGCAGGCGGAAAGAGCGGGATTCACAGATTCTTCCTTCTTGTAGATCTCTGACTCTTTCCCCATGCTGTTCCTGATGGGGTCTCCCTGCTTGCCAGGAGCAGCATTGGTGGGGGCGCTTTGGTCTACAGTGTGAGCAGCACTCTGCTAATCAAAATCCTTCTGTCAGTATATTTTTCAATGAGACCTCAGCAAAAATGTATCAGAGAACAGGAAAACTCTGTGTGTGTTGTTATAAAGGCCTATTTGCATAATCCTCAAGAAATGAACATTCATGTGTTAATCAGGCCCAAATATCTAGCACTGATACGTCTGAACTAATGTCAATATATATATATATATATGAGGAGATATTGAAGTCTCCTCAGAGATTTTGTGATGGCCCATTAACACATATAAGCTATCACTCAGTCAGAAAATGCTGAACACTTATGTGGGAGCTAGACCTGAAAGTAAAAGCTTGGGACCTGTTACTTTGGGAAGTTTTTCTCATGGTAGGGATATACTTAGCATTTCCATTCATATAATGAATATCACAGTAGCTTGAAGCTTTCAGTTTTCAGTCTTGGCAACTTCTGTGATCTGTACAATTTTGTAATGCCACAGTTTATGAGTTTCAACACTGCATGTTATATTAGTCACATGAACATAAATGCCAGGCAGTAGGCGTTTGCCAGCTTGTGCCTGGGGAATCCCTAGAGACTGGGGGGTTGAGCCTCAGAAGAAGAGTTTGGGGAAGGGAAGGACCTCAGTGGGAATGTAGTACTGCAGAGTCTGCCTTCCAAAAGCTACTTTTTTCTCCAGGGGAACTAATCTGGGGAGCAGTTGTAAATTTGGGAGAACTCAAGGACCCACCCAAAAGGTTGGTAACCATACCAGGTGGTCACCTCACAGCCCACTGTGTTGACTCAAATGACCCTAAGTCTTAACTCAGAAAATGAAGCAGCATTTTCTTACAGCCAGGGGATCTTTTGATGGGAAGTGTGACTAGGGATGGGCACGAACTGGTTGACAGACTAAAGTTCGTCATGAATTTTGGCTGATTCATGGTTCATGAAGTAATGTTCATAAACTGAAAAACCGCCATGAACTTTCACAAATTTTGATGCCGTTTGTGGTTCATGCTCATCCCTAAGTGTGACAAAGCAAGAAAAGTTCAAAGGGAGAATGCTACTATGGGTCTGGTTAAGTTTGCCATGTGCCCACTAGGGGCAGGAGACATCACAACCCCAGCAGGCCTTCATGGCTGGCATTCCTGCAGCCAGTGAGAGAAAGAAAAAAATTGGGGAAAAAATCCATTGGTGATGGTGTGACCTCGCTCCTGGGGAAACCGGGATGCGAGGTCATGCCTCTCTAGGAATTGCCAGCAACTTCAGCAGCTGTTAGAGAGGACTAATGTCACTTCTCGGGGGAACCTGGAAGTGGCACGAGTCTTCTCTAGGAATTGCCAAAAATTTCCAGTAGTACCTAGAAAGGCATGATGTCCCTTCTGGGTTTTCCCAGAATTGACTTCATAGTGTTGAAACCAGCTGCCCCCCCCACCTATGCCTCTGCCCCCTGCCAATTTCCCACCAGTTGCCTTACCAGTCCTGGCTACCCTGGGCTTGCTATGCACTTACCATACAAAATATAGTGCCATGGGGGGGTGGGGAATGGCGTGTACCAGTCGTGTAGTCACCATCTATGCTTTCTTCATCCTGTTTACAAATATTGATGTGAGATGAACACTTCACCTGAATTGCTCCCCAAGATGCTCTGTGCACTATGAATACCAGAGGCTGTAAACATTGCAACAGAGTACATGTATAATTGTCTGTTGTTCACACCCTTTAAAAAGTAAATACATCATGGTGATTTTCTTTCTTGCTCTTTAACTTCTGTTTTTTCCATTAATTATCCATCAGCCAAGTGTCCACTTTCTGACCCTTTCTTTTTACTGAAATACATAATGAGCATTCATTTTTTATTAGACTATCAGAAATAGTACTCCATTTGGTTTTAGGAATAGATATGTTCCACCTCCCCCAAATCTGCTCTACTTTCTTGCTTTGAGACAACAATCTAAAAGTGTCTTTCAGCAAAGCCCACTACATAAGATGTGGCTGCCATGGATACCAGGAAGTGGAGCTAAGGAGAAAACTGAACAATAGAAATAATAGGTGCATGTCCTACTTAGTAAAAGCATTGAGCTGAATGAGTGATATTCCACAAAGGCCATGTGGAAAGTTAATTCTCCTTTCAAGTAATTGATCTCTGAATAAACTGACCCACGTTTCTAAGAAGCAGTCATGTAGGAAATTCTCTTTGACACTAAATGGTTTTGGAAAATAGAAGGCTAGATGCTGAAACTTTTTTACACATTTCTTAAATTTTTTACACAAGTCTTTGAGCTGGGATTCTCCTTATATATCTTTGGTGTTTCCATACAATCCTTGCTTTTTGTGGAGAAAATCAAGTTGTTTCAGTCTGGAAACACAGTGGGAGGAAAGGAAAGAATGACATTGATTTGATAGTGCTCTCAGATGGATAATTTTCTCAGTATCAGGCTCACTAAGCCAATATGCTTGACAGCCACAAGCCACACGATTATGTAGACTGCCGCTAGCCCATATAAACTAGAAGTACAGTTCAAATAAGTGACTGACAAGCAAAACCTGCATACCAGTTGTTGTTATCACTAATAAATAATGCTTTATAGAGTAATATGTTGAAAAAGATAGCTTCTTATCCCAAGCAAGACAAAAGACATGTAGGTAACTGCACTGATTCATAGCACAATCCAGAAACAAAAGCCATGTAATATCTTTTATTAAGACAGACCAAAACAATACAATACAATATATGTGTTCAGGTTCTCCATAACTGTATTGTATTATATATTTTGTCCCAAGGAATTTAAAATCTAAATTTTGACAAGTGGAGGATTATGAGTTGGATTCTACACTGTAAATAGAACAAGTTTGCAGAAGGAATCTGTTCTTGCTTCTTCCCATTTCACCTTCCCCAGGGAACCTGAACCCCACCCCCCATGAAGTGTATGTAGGGGTCCTCAGGAACAGTGTGGATGGATGGAGTGGAAAAGGGAAATCCTTTTGCATCCAAATCACAAGATGTTGTTAGCCGAATTGCTTTAATCACGTTTAGCAATCAGCAAAATACACGGGTTCTTGCCAACTATACCAGGGTCCCACCCCTCCCGGGAGATCTCAAGGAAAGAGGCACGTGAGGCAGATTCCAAGTTCAATGTTGTTTACTGGATCATGTAGTCATGCATACAAAAATCGTAATCACACACACAATCTTACAGGCCTAATAAAGTGAAGAGAGAAAATAGCACTTTTGCATGAGCAGGTCTCGTTGGTGGGGAAAGCACGTTACCTTAGATGCGTTGTCCGATGTCAAGATGAATTGGATGGGGGAAGAAAGGTATAAAAGCTATGGGGCCACAAGGCTTGAACCGGCAAGACCACGTGGTTCTCCTGGATCGCGAGTCCAGAGAGAGAAAAAGGGGTTCAAAGATGGAGGCAAGGATTGGGGACAGAGAGCTGGACTGAAGGGTCAATAGGTAAGATAGAGGGTGACGGCTCAAGAGGCCGAGTGACTCTCGGTTTGGGCTTTTATTGGGGGTCTTGGGGCGGGCTTTGCAAACCACAACCCACTAACACTCCTACTAGGCGGTCCGTCCCTGTTGGACCTTGCTATAGGTTAAAGGTGATCAAAGGGAGGAGGTCCAGGGGCTTGGTCAGTGTTGCAAGAGTATGACCTCACCAGGAAACAGACACTGAGTCTGGGGTCCGATGACTCACCTGGCCATACCTATTGTTAGTTGATGGTTTTAGCCAAGTATCTGATGGCTGGCACATTAGTTGCTAGGCAGTCTAGTTAGCATAACTATCCAGATGTGTGGTGGGGGAGTGGGGGTTAGCCAGCGGATGTCTGACAGAAGGGAGCCTCATGGCAAGAGGAATCCCTTGTCTTTGTCTTGGGTGAACTGCTTAGGGTGTCAGCCTCCTGGCTTGGGCTGGAGCTGGCTCCTATTTCAAGAAGAAAGCGCAAGACCCTACCACTGTTGGTGACACAGAGTTCAAACTTATGGATATGAAAATCCATAAGAGGACAGAAAAGTGCCTTGTTGGCTAACAATGTCATAGTCCCATTGTACACTGCATTGGTCAGGCTGCACCTGGAGTACTGTGTGCAGTTCTGGAGACCTCACTTCAGTAAGCATGTGGACAGAATGGAGCGGGTGCAGAGGAGAGCAACAAGGATGATCAGGGGCCTGTAGACCAAGCCCTATGAGGAAAGGCTGAGGGACTTGGGAATGTTTAGTCTGGAGAAAAGGAGGTTGGGGGGTCATGATTGCTCCCTTGAAGTATTTGAAGGGCTGTCACTTAGAGGAGGGCAGGGAGCTGCTCCTGTTGGCAGCAGAGGATAGGACTCACATTAATGAGTATAAATTAAAGATAGGAAGGTACTGCCTGGGTATTAGGAAAAACCCTTTTACAGTAAAGAGTTGTGCAACAGTGGAATCAACTGCCTAGGGAGGTGGTGAGCTCCTCCTCACTGGCAATCTTTAAACAGTGGCTGGACAAACACTTGTCAGGGATGCTCTAGGCTGATCCTGCACTGAACAGGGAATTCGACTAGATGGCCTGTATGGCCCCTTCCAACTCTGTGATTCTATGATTCTGTAAAATCTGTGGAAATTGTTGCTCTACTCTTGCTAAGATCCTGGAAGGGCTCATGCAAAAGTTAACTTCCTAAGAACATAAGAAGAGGCCTGCTAGATCAGACCAATGGTTCATGTAGTCCAGCATCCTGTCTCACACAGTGGCCAACCAGTCATCCTCTGGATGACCAACAACATGGCATAGAGGCCAAGGCCTTCCCCTGATGCCTGCTTTGATGGGGAGGGTGGGGTATAAATTAAATAAGTAAAACAATAAAATAAATAAATAATAATGTTGCCTCCTGGCTCTGAGATTCAGAGGCTTAGTGCCTCTGAATGTAGATGTTCCCCTCAGTCACCATGGTTAGTAGCCACTGATATATTCATGGAGGATAAGTCTATCTAATCCCCTTTTAAAGCAGTTTATTCCTGTGGCTATCACTACAATCATCTGGCAGCGAATTCCACATTTTAATCAATATATGTGTAAAGTAGTATTTCCTTTTCCCCATCAGCTTCATTGGACGCCCTTGAGTTCTAATATTTTGGGAGACGTAGAAAAAGTTCTCTTTGTCAACTCTCTCCATCCCATGCATAATTGTATAAACCTCTATCAACTCTCTCCATCCAATGCATAATTGTATAAACCTCTACCATGTCCTCCCTTAGTCATCTCTTTTCTAAACCAAAAAGTCCCAGACGCTTCAGCCTTTCCTCATAGGGAAGGTGCTCCAGCCCTATAATCATCTTGGTTGCCCTCCTCTGTACTTTCCCCAGCTCTGCAATATCCTTTTTGAGATACGGTGGCCAGAACTGTGCACAGTATTCCAAATGAGGCGGCAACACAGATCTATAGAGGGGCATTACAATATTAGCTGTTTTATTCTCAATCCCTTTCCTAATAATCCCCAACACAGAATTTGCCTTTTTCACCACTGAAGCGCACTGGGTTGATACGTTCATTGAGCTGGAAGTGACATCGTCGCATCAGCGACATTGGGGAGGCACTCTACTTTGGGGGCAAAACTCTATGGTAAAAATGGCTACAAACAATAGAGTTTTGCCCCAAAAGTATAGTGTCACCCTGACATGATGATGTCACTTTCAGAACTGATGTCAGCACATAGCTGATGTCACATGAGGACATCTGCTTGGGGCTGGGGTTTGCCAGAGCTCACAAAAGCAGGGAATCCCCGCCCCACCTGGGGACGGGCAAGCTGCCTCAATTTGGCTCAGTTCAGACTCCCTTTCTGAAAATAGGGGCTGTAGCATGGGTATGTGCCCCACACTTTCCACAGTGAACACAGAAGCAAAAAGTTAACTGAGCTTCTTTGCCATCTCCCCGCCTTCCTTTAGCAATCCCTTGATTCCTTTGTCATTCAAAGGCCCCACGGCTTCTCTGGCTGGTTTCCTGCTCTAGATGTATTTTTAAAATGTTTATTGTTCGTCTTGATGCTTTTTAACAACCTTATTCTCAAAATCTCTTTTTGCATGCCTAATTATTGACTTGCATTTCTTTTACCAGAGCCTGTAGTCCCTTCTGTTCAATTTATTGGGGCAGACCTTCCACGTATAAAAGAAAACCTCCTTACTTTTTGTAGCTTCCTTGATTTGCATCATTAACCATGCTGGCCTTCTTTTAGACTTGGCAGTGCCTTTCCTAACCTGTGGAATGAATTTTATTTGGATTTCAATTAGTGTGGATTTAAATAGTTTCCAAGCATCCTCTAGAAATCTGACTCTCTTGTGTTTCCCCTTCATCTTCATTTTTACTAGTCCCCTCCTTCTTTTTTTAAAAATCCCTCTTTTGAAATCAAATGTTACTATTATGGACTTTAGGGGTAACATTCCATTGATATCAATGCGGAACTTAATAGCATTTTAGTCACTGTTTCCAACTGTTGAAAAAACCTCTATATCTCTCACCAGGTCTTGTGACCCACCGTACCTAGTCAAAAATCACTACCCCTCTGATTGACTCTGTGACCAACTGTTCCAGTGCACAGTCATTTCTGATGTCTAGGAATCTCATTTCTACAACATGACTCGAGCACATGTTTACCCAGTCAATGTGAGGGTAGTTGAAGTCTCCCAGTATAATAACATTATCTGCTTTAGTCACCTCCCTTATTTCCTTCTTCATCTCAAAATCTACCTCAAGGGTTTGATCAGGTGGATGATAGTACACCCCCACTTTTAACTAACCCATAGGGCCCAGTATTTCCACCCATATCATTTTTGTTGAGGAGTTAATTTCCCTGATGTTTTCTAACTTATTTGATTCTAAGCCCTCTGATGTACAAAGCACCACTACCACTAGCCCATCCCTCCCTGTCCTGTCTATAGAGCTCATACCCAGGAATGACTGGATCTCATAGATTTCCCCCATTCAACTGTGTTTCTGAGATACCTACTATATCTAAATTGTCATTGAAAATGAAGCACTCCAGCTCCCCAGTCTTGGCCTGGAGACTTCTAGCACTGGCATACAGACACCTATAATTTGTTTCCCTCTCCAGTAACCCTCACCTTCCTTGGCCCCTTCATCACCACACATAGTCCTCAGTTGCCATCATGCCCTAACTACCGAGTTCGATTACACTCCTATCAATAATGCCCTGAGTTTTTATGCAAACATCCCTTTGGAATGACTTATTCCTAACCAGAGGCTCCCTAGCTCCTGCTGGCTTTTCCCCCAGGACTAGTTTAAAAGCCGCTCTGACACCTTTTTGGTATTAGTCACCAGCAGCCTAATTCCCTTTTGATTCAAGTGAAGCCCCTCTCTTTTGTATGGGTTTGGCTTGTCTCAGAAAGTTCCCCAGTGGCTAAGAAATTTAAACCCTTCCTCCCAGCACCACTTTCGCATCCATGCATTGTGAAAGCCCAGGAGAGTCAGTCAACAATAGGTGTTCTTAAACAGAAAGTCCTTTATTGCAAACAGGTCTTAATGGTCATCTGCACATTCTGAGTTAGTAATAATGGGCATTCAAACAGCCAGAATAGATATACAATATTCAAAAGGTTAGTTCAGAGGCATATCTCCAATCATGGAACAGATAAAAGGCGCAAAACTATACTGGCTACTTGATCTCACAATAAAATGCGGGAAAAGATACTTTGCACCTGAAAAGAAAGAACGGCTGGGAGGCAGACACTCAAGGTCAGTAAAACATGAGAGGTGATAAGTGCGCTGTGAGGAGAGCAGTGGAGACATTCCAGAGACTTGAGGCCCTGCCGAACAGGAGCCACCTCCTGCCCGGGGAATGGCAGCATTAGCTGACATTCTGCCCTCCCAAAGACCCCCCACAGCATCCCCAGGTTTCAATGGGTACAATTTATGGAAGGCACAAAGCTTTGCAGGAGCGTTAACATGAACAGATTCCACCCACTCATTTTCCCCTGGCCTAACATCCCACCAACGGATAAAGTAAAACAATCTCCCGCATTTAGATTTAGAGTCCAGGATTTGATCTACCCCAAAATGAGGTTCAGCATTCATCATCATCATCAGAGGAGTCGAATGTCGGGGTCTCCATGCATTCGGCCCAGGGTCCCTTTTCAAGAGGCTGTAATGGAAAATGGGGTGAACAAGTCTGAGTAATTTGGGCAATTTAAGTTCAAAATTCACATCATTTATTTTTCAGAGTACAGCCAACGGTCCCACATACTTCCACCCCAATTTATGACTGGGTTGGAGACCCTTGATGTTTTTAGTTGAGACATAAACAGAATCTCCTGGGGAGAGGTCCCACCCCAGGGCCCTCCCCTTATCGGCATGTTTTTTGTAATCTGCTTTGATGTGAGGGTTCTGGTCAAAGTAGTCAAGGATCAGACCTTTGTTGATCAAACACAGTTCTTTATTTCCTATTACTACATTACTACAGGTCCTCGGATCATTGTCAGAGATAAAGCACACAATAGAAGCAGGACTAATATACCCTCTAGTACAATTTGAATTGCCCATAGATAACCAATCACAATGAGGGAAAAATCGCGGGTAAAAAGGTCCCTTGACCGTTTGCTTCCCACAGGAAAAAGGTGAAGTGTGAAGCTGTAAATTTTCCTTCTTAAACCAGAGCCCTTAGATGTATCCATCTATGCATAACAAATAACTCTTGTCAAGGCCTTCACACGCCGATAAGAAACTGGTCCCCGTCTTCCCCGGCAGGGAGGAAAGGAATGCGGAGGCGCGGAGGTGAGAAGCCGATTGTTCTCATGCGCTGGAGTCGCCACCCTCCCGGGCCAAATGGTTACACTGACCAGACTTAGCCTGAGCCATAAACCCAGGGTCATAAAATGAGCCATAAAGAAAGGTTACATAGCAAAGAAGGTTACATAGCAAATGCAGGGACAGGTTACATGATAAAGGGGATTACACATAGCAGTACATGGCAAGCAAGCATGACATATGACAGAAACCTTTGTTAGAATCTTTGGATTCTGACACCCTGCCACCTGAAAAACAAATCTACCCTGACTTATCTGGGAAACGTTTATGGAAAGCCTTAACCAGTTTGGGAGCATGAACATTGTCAGAAAGAATCCACTCGTTTAATTCAGGACCAAAATCTACCCACTTGACTAGATATAGCAAGCGGCCCCTACGCATTTTTGAATCCAGGATTTCGGAAATCTCAAAATGGGGTGCCCCCTCCTTCATCAGTGGAGGAGGAGTCGGAGGAGTTGGATGCCATGCATTCGGCCCAGGATTCTTCTTCAACAAGCTGAAATGAAAAACAGGATGCACAGAACTCAGTGTCTTAGGCAACTCCAGTTCAAAAGACACATCATAATTTTGCGCAACACCTTATAGGGGCCAATGTATTTCCACCCCAATTTTCTGCTAGGCTGTAACCCATGTATGTTTTTTGTGGAAAGGTAGACAGAGTCTCCTGGTTGAAGGTCCCAACCTTCAGCCCTTCCACGGTCTGCATACTTTTTGTAGTCCTCTTTGGCTTTGTCTAAAGTTTTAGCAATTAACGGCCACGAGTCTTGTAGGTTAGCCCACCATTGTTTGAAGTCTGAAGAAGGACCATCCGGTGTTTCCTCGATAGTGGGTAGGGGTTTCCCTTCGAAGCCTCCTACTGCCATGAATGGGGACACGCCTGTGGACGAGTGGATGGCATTGTTATGACTATATTCAGCAAATGGTAGTAATTCCACCCAGTTGTCCTGATGATAATTAGTATAACACCTTAAAAATTGTTCCAATATTTGATTCGTTCGCTCAGACTGTCCATCGGTTTCTGGGTGGTAACCCGAACTCATGGCCAGTTCAATGTCCATCACCTTCAAAAGCTCCCGCCAGAAGTTGGCAACAAATTGACTGCCCCTATCGGATACCACACGCCTGGGAAAAGCGTGTAATTTAATCACGTGGTTGAAGAATGCCTTAGCCAGCCCCTTTGCAGTTGGCAACTGTTTGAACGGGGTGAAATGGGCTTGCTTGGAGAACATGTCAACAACCACCCAAATGACAGTCTTTCCCTTTGAGGGTGGCAGATTGGTGATAAAGTCCATGGCTATTGCTCCCATGGGCGAGAGGGGGTGGGCAAGGGGTGTAACAGCCCTGGGACTTCCCCCACCTCCTCTTGCACATCAAACAGGTTTGACACGCAGTGACAAAATCCGACACATCCTTGCGCATGCGCAGCCACCAGAATTGCTGCTGGACTAAATTAAGAGTCTTTAGGAAACCGAAATGTCCAGCTAGCTTCGATGAGTGGCAAATCAGCAAAATGTCCTTTCTCCGAGATCGAGGCACCACGAGTTTGTCTCCATGGTACCAGCACTTGTTGGCCCGGAGAGAGCATTCCTCCAAGTTCTCTAACTCTTCTACTTCTTCCGGGGAGTAATCTCCCCCCCACTTGTCTTCCCAGGATTCTACTGCTGCCTGCTTGCTTTGGCTCCGGGTAGTGACAGCTCCTCCCAATTGCTGGGGGGAGAACATGGAGTCGAATACTTCTTCCTTTTGCCTCTCATGTTGGGGTAATCAGGACAGAGCATCTGCTAGCGAATTGGCCTTCCCAGGAAAATGTTTGAGCACGAAGTTAAACTTTGAGAAAAAATCAGCCCACCGGAGTTGCTTGGCATTAAGAGACCTTTGGGTGCGCAGGGCTTCTAAGTTTTTGTGATCGGTCCAGATCTCAAAAGGGGTCTGCGCTCCCTCCAGCCAGTGTCTCCAAGTGGTCAGGGCTAGCCATATGGCTGCGGCTTCCTTATCCCACACCGACCAATTCCTCTCTGTCTCATTAAATTTCTTTGATATGTAAGCCAGGGGATGTAATTTATCATCCGGCCCCTTCTGCAGGATGGCTCCCCCCATGGCCACATCTGACGCGTCTACATGGATCACGAATTCCTTCGTTTCATCTGGATGGGCCAGGATGGGTTCTGACGTGAATAACTTTTTCAAAGTCTCAAACGCTTTTTGACAAGTCTCGGACCATGCTATTCTCTCCCCTGGTTTCCCTGCTTCTGGGCCCCTCCCCTTGGTTTTCAGGAGTTCCGTTAATGGGAGGGTGACCGTGGCAAAATCTTTTAGGAAGGTTCTGTAAAAGTTGCAACACCCCAACAGACTCTGTAGTTGCTTTCTAGTCCGGGGCGCCTCCCACTGCACCACTGCCTCTACTTTGGCAGGGTCCATCTCCAACCCCTTCTGTGAAATGTGATACCCCAGGAAGTCTACTGACTCTCGGTTGAATTCACATTTGGATAGCTTGGCATACAACTGGTTTTTCAACAGCGTCGAAAGCACCTCCCTGACCAATTTTACATGTGATTTCTTATCAGTAGAATAAATCAAGATATCATCTAAGTAACATAACACTCCCTTGAACAAATGCTTATGTAACACCTCATTTATCAGGCTCATAAAAACTCCCGGCGCGCCACTCAGGCCGAATGGCATCACCAGGTATTCAAACTGTCCCAATGGTGTGTTAAACGCAGTCTTAAATTCATCCCCCTCCCGAATGCGCACGCGAAAGTAAGCGTCCCGGAGATCCAGCTTGGTGAACACCTTCCCTTTAGCGGCCTCCGTTAGCAAGTCTTTTATAAGGGGGAGGGGGTTTGCGTTAGAAGCCGATACTGCGTTCAGACCCCTATAGTCCGTGCACAGCCGCAGCCCCCGTCCTTCTTTTTCCTGAACAAAACGGGTGCTGCGAAGGGGGATTTGGCAGGGCGGATGAACCCTCGCTCCAAGTTCTTGTCTAGAAATTTTCTCAGTTCCTCCCTCTCTGAGGGGCTCATAGAGTAAAGCTTCCCCTTTGGCAGTTTCTCACCCGGGAGTAGCTCTATGGCACAGTCTGACAGTCGATGAGGGGGCAGTTCGTCCACCTCTGTTTCACTGAACACTTCCATCAAATCCCGATACTCTCTTGGTACCGCAGAGGGCATCACGGTGAGAGCCGCCGCTACCAAAGGGGCCAGGGGGCCCGATCCCCACGCCGGGTCCCACTTACGTTGGTGACATTTCTCATCCACCCACAAGATTTTCCCTTCACTCCATCTAATATAGGGGTCATGGGAGCTCAGCCACGGGCTCCCCAACACCATGGGAAACTGGGTGTTGGGGGTGATGACAAAAGCCCTCCATTCCCAATGCTCCCCCGTCCCCACTATCAACCTCTCAGTCTCGGCCACGCACGCCTCCTTCATTTCTGAACCGTCCATTTGCGTGAACGTGAGCGGTTCCCCCAGCAGGGTGACTTTAGGGGCTAGCCCATCTACTACTAATGGGCTTATTATATCTCTGGCGCGAGTCGATCAGGGCACGCACCCGGACATGAGTTCCAGTCCCAGGGGCTATCACAGTCACTACCATATACAACAAGGGGCCAGGGATGCTCACCAGAGATGGCACGTCGGGGCTTGGGACCTGCAGTTCTGTGCCGTTCACTGCAGGCCGTTGGAGTTTCCCAGCATCTGAGCCTCCGTCAGCTCCAGCTCCCCTTGCTCGCTCGCTGCCCCTTCCAACTGTAAGGCCCGGGGTTTGAACGAGGTCTTTCCCTTGCTGGGGGTGCTCCCCACCACTGGGGTGGAGGTCTTGGGGACCTTCTGTGAGAGTTCTGCTCAAAGTAGTCAAGGATCAGATCTTGGTTGGTTAACCACAGTTCTTTATTTCCAATCTCTACATTAGTACAGCGTCTCGGATTATTGTCAGAGATGAGACAGATAATACAAGCAGGTCTATTATACCATTCCAAGGAGTTTGAATTACCCATAGGTAGCCAATCACCTTAAGGGAAAATTGGCGGGCAAAGAGGTGTTCTGGCCGTTTGGTTCTCACAGGAAAAGAGTGAGGTGTTAAGCTGTAAATTTCCTCTCCCAAACCAGACCCCTCAGATGTTACCAGTTCACATAACAATCAATGGCCTCAAGGTTTTTTGCATGTGATAAGAGATGAGAGCCATCCTCCCTTGAAGTCTCTGCCGGAGCAGCTGGAATGCGGAGGCAGGGATGTGAGGCCTCCTTGTTCACATAATTCACTGGTGTCACCCTCCCGGTCTGGACAAGCATCAGTATACAACAGTTACATAGGAAAAAGAAAGACAGATAACTATTTTGAAAGTACAGGCATGAATAACATAATGTCTGAATTAGTAGATTCTGACACACTGGCCTCCTCATAATTAACTTCACCTAGCTTTATCAGGAAACATTTTGTGGAACATTTTAACTAATCTAGGAGCATGAACATTCTCAGAGCGAATCCATTCATTGTGTTCTGGACCGAAATCAAGCCATCTAACTAAATAATATAATCGGCCCCTACGCATTTTTGAATCTAGAATTTCAGTTATCTCAAAATGAGGGGCCCCCTCCTTCATCAGTGGAGGAGGAGCTGGAGGAACTGGGTGCCATGCATTCGGCCCAGGATCTTTCTTCAGCAGGCTGAAATGAAAAACAGGGTGCACAGAACTCAGTGATTTAGGCAATTCCAGTTCAAAAGACACATCCGATATTTTACGCAACACTTTGTAGGGCCCTACATATTTCCACCCCAGCTTTCTACTGGGTTGCAAGCCATGTATATTTTTTGTGGAGAGATAGACAGAGTCCCCCGGCTGGAGATCCCAGCCTGCAGCTCGGCCCCGATCTGCGTATTTTTTGTAATCCTCTTTTGCCTGGTCCAGTGCTTTGGCTATCAATGGCCAGGAATCCTGCAAGGTTGTCCACCAACTCTTAAAGTCCGAGGGGGGGCATTGGGCTCATTCTCAATGGTAGGCAGTGGTTTTCCTTCAAACCCCCCCACTGCCATAAAAGGTGAGACACCCGTGGAAGAATGCACAGCATTGTTGTAACTATATTCCGCAAATGGCAATAACTCCACCCAATTGTCTTGATGGTAGTTGGTGTAGCATCTTAAAAACTGCTCCAATATTTGATTAGTTCATTCGGACTGCCCATCGGTTTCTGGGTGGTAACCCGAACTCAGTGCTGGTTCTATGTCCATCATTTTCAGGAGCTCCCGCCAGAAGTTGGCAACGAACTGACTGCCCCTGTCAGATACCACCCTCTTAGGGAACGCGTGTAATTTTATCACGTGGTTGAAGAAAGCTTTAGCCATTCCCTTGGCCGTGGGCAATTGCTTGAATGGGGTGAAATGAGCTTGCTTGGAAAACGTGTCTACCACCACCCAAATAACCGTCTTCCCTTTTGAGGGTGGTAGATTTGTGATAAAATCCATAGCTATCACCTCCCAAGGGCGAGAAGGGGTGGGTAGAGGGTGTAACAGTCCCGGAACCTTTCCCCCCCGTTTTTTGCACATTAAGCAAGTCTGGCAAGCCGAGACGAAATCAGAAACGTCCCGGCGCATGCGCGGCCACCAAAACTGGCGTTGGATTAAGTTAAGCGTCTTTAGGAATCCGAAATGCCCTGCTAGTTTGGAAGAGTGGCATGCCAGTAGCACATCTTTACGTTTGCTTTGTGGCACCACCAGCTTGTCTCCATGGAACCAGCACTGGTTCTCCTTTTTTGAGCATTCGTCTAAAGCCTCCAATTCTTCGATTTCCTCGGGAGCATAGTCTTCCCCCCAATTACATGCCCCAATGTCCAACTGGGTTTTCTTGAGTTGGCTCCTAGTGACTACTGCCCCTCCGAGTTGCTGGGGGGAGAACATGGAGTCAAACACATCTTCCTTTACACTCTCGTGTTGAGGCAGTCTGGAGAGTGCGTCTGCTAAGGAGTTGGCCTTCCCAGGGAAATGTTTCAGTACAAAGTTAAATTTAGAGAAGAAGTCTGCCCATTGCAGCTGCTTTGCATTGAGAGATCTCTGCGTGCGCAGCGCTTCCAGGTTTTTATGATCGGTCCAGATCTCAAATGGGGTTTGCGCTCCCTCCAGCCAATGCCGCCACGTAGTGAGCGCCAACCGAATAGCCGCGGCTTCTTTATCCCACACTGACCAATTTCTCTCGGTGTCATTAAATTTTTTTGAGATGTAAGCGAGGGGGTGTAACTTCTCATCCGACCCGCGTTGTAGTATGCCCCCCCCCATGGCTACATCGGAAGCATCCACATGGATTATAAACTCTTTGGTTTCGTCTGGATGGGCTAAGATGGGCTCCGAAGTGAAAAGGGTTTTTAAGGTTTCGAACGCCCTTTGGCACTCCCCACTCCAGGCAATTCTTTCCCCCGGCTTCCCGGCCTCCGTCCCCCTCCCTTTGGTCTTCAACAAATCCGTTAGCGGGAGGGTGACTGTTGCAAAGTCTTTTATGAAGGTGTGGTAGAAGTTACAAAATCCTAACAGGCTCTGTAATTGTTTCCTTGTTCGCGGAGCCTCCCACTGCACCACCGCCTCTACTTTTGCAGGGTCCATTTCCAACCCTCTCTGGGAAATGCGATATCCCAAGAAGTCCACCGACTCGCGATGGAACTCACACTTAGATAACTTAACATACAGCTGGTTTTTTAACAAGGTGGAAAGGACTTCCCGGACTAACTTCACGTGCTCTCTCTTATCAGTAGAATAGATCAAGATATCATCTATGTAACATAACACCCCCTTAAATAGGTGCTTGTGTAAGACTTCATTTATCAAACTCATAAAGACCCCGGGCGCGCCACTTAAGCCGAACGGCATCACCAGGTATTCAAACTGTCCCAGGGGGGTATTGAATGCAGTCTTGGGTTCATCCCCCTCCCTTATGCGCACCCTGAAGTAAGCATCCCGCAGATCTAGTTTGGTGAACATTTTCCCCTTTGCCGCTTCGGTCAATAAGTCTTTTATTAAGGGGAGGGGGTATGCGTTAGTAGTAGAGACAGCGTTCAGCCCCCTATAGTCTGTGCATAGGCGCAGCCCCCGTCTTTCTTTTTCCCGAATAAAACAGGGGCGGCAAATGGGGACTTGGCTGGCCAGATGAAACCGCGCGCCAAGTTTTGTCCAGAAACTTTCGCAGTTCCTCCCGCTCTAAGGGACTCATGGAATAAAGCTTCCCCTTAGGGAGTTTCTCGCCCGGGAGTAGTTCGATGGCACAATCCGACAGCCGGTGGGGGGGCAACTCATCCGCCTCGGTCTCGCTGAATACCTCCATTAAGTCTCTATACTCCTTGGGCACCAGGCTGGGGGCGAGGGCGAGTGCGGCGGGTTGGGTAGGAGGAGTTGGCGGTCCTGGGCCCCACTGCAAGTCCCATTTGTGCGTTAGGCACCGGTCATCCACCCAGGAGATCTTCCCTTCACTCCACTTGATGTAGGGGTCGTGCGAACTGAGCCAGGGGCTTCCCAACACCATGGGAAACTGGGCGTTTGGGGTGATGACGAAGGCTCGCTTCTCCCAATGGTCCCCTGTTCCCAGAATCAGGCTCTCAGTTTCGGCTATGCACTCCTCCTTCATTTCCGACCCATCCATCTGGGTGAATTTTAGGGGCTCTGCCAGTGGGGTAACTTTTGGTCCCAACCCTTCCACCACCAAAGGGCTAATTAAGTCCCGAGCGCACCCAGAGTCAATTAAAGCGCGGACTTTCATGTGCGTGCCTGATCCCGGGGTTATTACTGTCACTACCATATATAACAGGGGCCCAGGGATGCTCACCGGAGATGGCGCTTCTTGGCGTGGGACCTGCAGCTCTGCGCCGCTCACTGCAGGCCGTTGGAGTTTCCCGACATCTGCATTTCCATCAGCTCCAGCTCCCCTTGTTCACTCGCGGCTCCTTCCAGTTGCAACGCCCGGGGTTTGAGCGGGGTTTTCCCTCTGCTAGGAGTGCTCCCCGCCACCGGCGTCGAAGTCTTCGGCCCCTTTCCCCCCCCTCTCGGACACGCTGAGGCAAAGTGGCCATTTTCCCCACATTTCATGCACAGCCCTTGTCGAAACCTGGCATCTCGGATGTCTTGCACGCTGGGCCTCGGCTTTGCTCTTGGCGCTGCTTTGCTGGCCGCAGTAGCCGATGTTCCCATCTTGATTAGGGTGAACCTTTCCTCCACGTCGATTGCCGCCCTCATCCATGTAGCCAGTGTTCCCGGGCGGCCCCCTAGCAACACAGTCTCGTAAATTTCCGGGTTAAGACCCTCCCGGTACTTTTCCATGAAGAGTTCTTTGGGCCAACCGTGAATTTTGGCCGCGATGCGCCGGAACTTATCGGTGTAGTCCCTCACTGTGGATCTCCCCTGGAACAACTTCCGTAGTTGGTTCCAGGCCTTTTCCTCTCCCAGGGGGTCCTCATATTGATGCCGAAGGGCCCACATGAAGTTGTTCAGCGAACGTAGCTCAGGTCCGGGGGCATCGTGCAGGCTCACATACCAATCGCTGGCGGTGTCTTTCAGCTTGGACCCGATGTAGCCAATCCGCTCCCTCTCTGTAGAGGGAGCGGACCCCAACTGTCCAGGAACCGCTCGATCTCCAACAGGAAGAAACGCAGCTTCTCGGGGTCCCCATCGAAAGTAGTCGTCAGAGGGTCGGAAGGGGCTGGGCGAGCGGTTGGACCGGCCGGCACTGGGCCCGGTGCTGGGGCGGCACCTGGCACCTGTGGAGGGATGACCGGCGGGGCCGGCTGCACCGGCTGCCTCGGCTGCACGGGCGCCGGGGGCTGAATCGGGACTCCTCCGGGAGCCGGCGGCGGCTGCTGAACTCCCGTCACCGGGCCAGGGAGGGCTTCTTGCATGACCCTCATAGCGTCTCGGAATTGGTACTGGAGATCGAGGGCCAGTTCTCGCAGCTCGGCGGTGAGTTGAAGCCGTAAATCTCCCATCATCTGGTCTAGATGTGGCATCTGATCTCCCCGGTACGGATCGGGCCCATACGGGACGGTTCTCTCTCCTTCCAGGGGCGGGTGACGCGGTTCTCCTCCGTAGATCGGCTCGCAGTCGTCCCCGAGGTAGCTCGGTCTCCCTCGATCGAGCAGATCGCCAGGGAACGAAACCCGTGCCCCTTTCCTGTCGTGCACCCAAGAATCCACGGTCCCACGACCGAACTGGCTCCAAGCGTACTTGGGGGTCCCGCTCTGACGAGGAGGTAGGCGCGGGATGTAGTGAGCCCCCTGAATCGTAGTCACCGGCACTTCGGGGGCCCCTCCGCCGCCTCCACCACCATTCCCCTGGTCCGTCGGGGTGGCGGGGACATCTTCGGGTGTAGGGATAGGGACCGTGTCGTCGTCTGACATGGTCAGGAACAGCTAAGTCCCAGTCACAGATCTCTGACAATCTGTGAGAGTTCTGCTCAAAGTAGTCAAGGATCAGATCTTGGTTGGTTAACCACAGTTCTTTATTTCCAATCTCTACATTAGTACAGCGTCTCGGATTATTGTCAGAGATGAGACAGATAATACAAGCAGGTCTATTATACCATTCCAAGGAGTTTGAATTACCCATAGGTAGCCAATCACCTTAAGGGAAAATTGGCGGGCAAAGAGGTGTTCTGGCCGTTTGGTTCTCACAGGAAAAGAGTGAGGTGTTAAGCTGTAAATTTCCTCTCCCAAACCAGACCCCTCAGATGTTACCAGTTCACATAACAATCAATGGCCTCAAGGTTTTTTGCATGTGATAAGAGATGAGAGCCATCCTCCCTTGAAGTCTCTGCCGGAGCAGCTGGAATGCGGAGGCAGGGATGTGAGGCCTCCTTGTTCACATAATTCACTGGTGTCACCCTCCCGGTCTGGACAAGCATCAGTATACAACAGTTACATAGGAAAAAGAAAGACAGATAACTACTTTGGAAGTACAGGCATGAATAACATAATGTCTGAATTAGTAGATTCTGACACCTTCCCACTTCTCCGGGGACACGCCGATGCATAGTGGCCGCTCTCGCCGCATCTCATGCAGAGCCCTTGCCTAAGCCGGTTGTCTCGGATCTCTTGGACGTTGGACTTGGATTTCGTCTTCTGGGCAGCTTTGGCTTGGGCCGTCGCCAAGGTCCCCATTTTGATGAGGGTGAACTACTCCTCCACGTCCGCTGCCGCTCTCATCCATGTTGCTAAAGAGCCTGGTCTTCCTCCTCGCAGCACCGTCTCATACACTTCGGGGTTCAGGCCCTCTTGATACTTTTCTATGAAGAGATCTTGGGTCCAACCATGGATCTTGGCTGCTATGCGCCGGAATTGGTCAGTGTATTCCCTCACGGAGGACCGCCCCTGGGTTAACTTCCGCAGTTGGTTCCGCGCCTTCTCCTCTCCAAAGGGGTCCTCGTAGTGTTGTCAGAGGGCCCACATGAAGTTGTGCACCAACTGCAGCTCAGGCCTGGGGGCGTTGTGCAGGCTCACATACCAGTCGCTGGCGGTGTCCCTCAGCTTGGACCCGATGTAGCCAATTCGATCCCTCTCAGTGGGGTAGAGGTGCCCCCAGGTGTCGAGGAACCTCTCGACTTCTATGAGGAAGAACCATAGCTTCTCGGGGTCCCCATCGAAAGTAGCCGTCAGTGGATCGTTGGGCGCCTGGTGGATCATCTGCTCCGCGGGCACTGGGGCCAGGGCAGGCATGGGAGCCGGGTGTGGGGCGGGTGGTGGAGCCTGAGGTGGCACCAGTTGCGGGACGACTCCCGCGGGAACTCCCGCGGGTGGAGCCGGCTGCAGTGGGGCTCCCCCTCCTGGAGCTCCGCCCCCCCCTGGGGCCACCCTGGCTGCTTGAATAGCCATCAGAGCATCTCGGAACTGGAACTGCAGGTCTAGGGCTACTTCTCATAATTCCGTGGTGAGTTGCATCCGCAAATCTCCCATCATGCGATCCAGAGCTTGGGTCGGGTCTTCTCCGTAGAGATCAGGCCCAAAAGTCATGCCTCTCTCTTCGTCCAGTGGTGGGGGTCGCCAGTCCCCCCCATAGCCCATCTCACGCTCATCTCCCAGGAAGCTCGGTCTCCCGTACTCGGTGCGGTCTCCCTGGACTGAGACGCGTGCTCCCTTCCGATCGTGGACCCATGAATCGACCGTCCCATGGCCGAAATTGCTCCATGAGTACCTCGGGGTCCCACTCTGGCGAGGGGGTGGTCGCGGGATGTGGTAAGCCCCCTGCGCCGTAGTCACTGGCACTTTGGGCTCCCCACCGCCACCTCCAGCTCCAGCACCCTGGTTGTCTGGGGTCACCGGTGGGTCTTCGGGTGTAGGGATGGGAATAGTACCATCATCTGACATGGTCAGGAACGGCCAAGTCCCAGTCACAGATCTCTGACAATCTGTGAGGCTTCTGGTCAAAGTAGTCAAGGATCAGACCTTTGTTGATCAAACACAGTTCTTTATTTCCTATTACTACATTACTACAGGTCCTCGGATCATTGTCAGAGATAAAGCACACAATAGAAGCAGGACTAATATACCCTCTAGTACAATTTGAATTGCCCATAGATAACCAATCACAATGAGGGAAAAATCGCGGGTAAAAAGGTCCCTTGACCATTTGCTTCCCACAGGAAAAAGGTGAAGTGTGAAGCTGTAAATTTTCCTTCTTAAACCAGAGCCCTTAGATGTATCCATCTATGCATAACAAATAACTCTTGTCAAGGCCTTCACACGTCGATAAGAAACTGGTCCCCATCTTCCCCGGCAGGGAGGAAAGGAATGCGGAGGCGTGGAGGTGAGAAGCCGATTGTTCTCATGCGCTGGAGTCGCCACCCTCCCGGGCCAAATGGTTACACTGACCAGACTTAGCCTGAGCCATAAACCCAGGGTCATAAAATGAGCCATAAAGGAAGGTTACATAGCAAAGAAGGTTACATAGCAAATGCAGGGACAGGTTACATGATAAAGGGGATTATACATAGCAGTACATGGCAAGCAAGCATGACATATGACAGAAACCTTTGTTAGAATCTTTGGATTCTGACATTTGTCCACCTCCAATGTCTTAGCATGAGTCGCATACATAGTTCCACCAGTCTGCAAAGCCACCTGGCCTGGGGTTAGCTGGCCCCAATGTGGGGAGAGGAACCCCTTCAAATCCTCCAGCTGCCATAAATGGGGAGACCCCTGTCAAAGAATGAATGGCATTGTTGTAACTGTATTCCGCAAAGGGGAGCAATTCAGCCCAATCATTTTGTTGATAGTGTAACATCTCAGGAATTTTCCAAAACTTGATTAACCCTTTCCATTTGGCCATCAGTCTCTGGGTGATAAACACTGCTGAGGGCAGGTTCAACCCCCATGATTTGTAAAAGCTCCCACCAGAAGCTGGCAATGAATTGCAAACCACAGTTGGAGATTATTTTCCACAGGATAGAGTGCAATTTGATGACATTGCATAAAAAAGCCTTAGCTAGGGCTTTAGCTGTCAGGAGTTGCTTAAACAGAATGAAATGCATCTGTTTTGAAAACATGTCAACTATGACCCAAATCACAGTTTTTCCTTTACTCGGGGGAAGGTCGGTAATAAAGTCCATAGAAATGGTCTCCCAGAATCTACTTGGAGTTTCTAGAGGTTTTAGGAGACCCAGTGGTTTTCCACCTTGGTTTTTACACATTAGACACATTTGGCAGGAAGACACATCTCCCCGCATACATCTCACCAGAACTGCTGTTGGAGCAGATGTAAAGTCTTAAGGTAGCCGAAATGCCCTGAGAGTTTTTTTTTTAATTTTATTAATTTTTTCACCCTACTCTACCACCTACCGAACACTACATTAATTAAAAACTAAAAAACTAAACTACCTTTAAGGTAACAGGAATCCAGATAATAGTTAGTCTATGCCTTACTCAACTTTCTTAAAAGAATGGTTACATAATTCAGGCTATATCATATTCTTATTCTAGATTCTAAGTAAGTTATACAGTTATCTTTGAGTTTCAGTGTGTGACAAAATAAAACAATCAAACTTTCAAGAGATTACAGTTTATAACAATTATTTCTTCTTTGATTTTTCCTTCTTCTGCCTCTTTCTTCCCTTTTTCCGGGATCTTGGGACCTGCTGCACCCAGTTCCGATTCTGAATAACCTTCATCAAGTCCCAAACTTTCTGAAGATGAACTATTCAGTCCATAAATGCTTTCTTGCTGGTCCATTGAGTCCTCTGATGAAGATTCTTTTCCTTTTTCCCCTTCTTTCTTCTTGCAGTGAACCAAAAAAGCATCAGCTTTGGCAACAGTGTCTATTTTCTTCTTTTTGTCTTCAAAGTTGAATGTCAGGCCCTCTGGATTAATCCAGCGATATGGAATATTAGCAGATTGCAACCAAACAGTCAGTTTTTTATACGCCTTTCTCCTCTTCCTGATTTCATATGGAATGTCTTTTAACACTTTAATTTCCTGGTCTTGGATTTTCAGAGTTGCTTTGTTGGTGGTTTTAAGAACCACATCTCTGGTAGATCTTTTGGAGAATCGCACCATAACTTCCCCAGGCAGGTTTTTCTTCTTTACAAAATCTGGATATGTTCTATAGACCATATCCATATCGCTTTGTATTTCTTCCGCTTTTATCCCTGTCACTGGGGCCAGTGATTCACTGAGTAGTTTCTTTAGGTTTTCTCCTTGCTGTTCAGGTACACTCTGAAATCTTAAACAGTAATTAGAACGTTCCAATTGCATAGACAATAGAGCATTTTTATCAGAGGATTGACTCTTTTCCACTTTGGACAATCTTGACTCCTGCTTCTCTGTTTTGGTCTTGACATCCAACAGGTCTTTTTCCATTCTCTCTGACCTTCTGTTTGCCTCTGATAAATCCTTCTGCATTGTATCCAGCTTCTGGTTAACTGCAGACAGTTGTTCCAGCAGGAAGCGCAATGCTGCTGTTATTGCCGAGTTAAGATCTGCTGTATCGCCTTTTGAACCAGGAAGCACATTTTGTATCGTGGAGCTTTTAGGAGAAGGTCTATTTTTCAGCGCCATTTTCTCCCCTTTCCCTGCCGTGGTCATTTTTTTTATCAGATGATAAGAGAATTCAAAGAAGTCAGTTAAGCTCTCTAAAGTTCCACAAAATACAGTCAAAGCTTCACACACCGAGATCTCAAAAGAAAGCTCAAGCCATGACTCTCCGATTTTGCATAACCAAGCTTTCTCTTTCCCTCTTCACCGGAGTGAAGAGCCGAGGGGGGGGATTAAACTCCCACAGTCACATCAGAGAATCTTGTTAAAGATGAGTCACGTTTGTCGCCATGCGTCTCAGGTAAGATTACTGATTCTTTTTAAATCCAGATTCCTGCATGCTGTCCAGCAGCTGCTTCTAAGTCCCTGGAGGGTTCTGGCTGAGGGAGGACTTTACCAGGCATAAAGCAGCCTCAATCCCTAGATCGCCATCCTGGGAGAGGCAGCTTTGTGCGCCCAAAGCAGGGCCCCCTTTCTGGGGGTCCCTGGGGGTATCCAAGCCAGCTTGGAATTCCCTCCTTCCCTCATCAGTCTGGGTCTGTGTCTCGGAGCGTCCAAGACTAGAGCCCGCTGTGAAGCACCATTAGCCGAAATGCCCTGAGAGTTTTGATTCATGAGCTGCATGCATGACCTCTTTGCACAATGCCAAGGGAACAACTAGTTTGTGCTCTTTGAGCCAACAACCATCGAGCCGTTGGGAAAAAGAGGTATCAGAACAGTACTCCCCAATTTCTTCTTCTGAGTAGGAGTGAAAGCATGTAACATTCCACTCTGTAGGTTCAGGGAATGTGGGTTCTTGGTTTGACTCCTAGTGAGGACACCCCCCCCCAACTGAGCTGGAGTAAACATGGAGTCAATGACTTCATCCCTACTACAGACATGCTGCAGTAGCTGAGACAGAGCATCGGCTAATGAGTTAGCTTTACCTGGGAAATGGTGGAAGGTAAAATCAAATTTAGAAAAGAAGTTTGCCCATCGCAACTGTTTAGCGTTAAGGGATCATTGGGTTCGGAGAGCCTCGAGACTTTTATGGTTAGTCCATACTTCAAATGGGGTTCATGTCCTTTCTAACCAGTGGCACCAAGTGGTAAGGTCTAGGTGAATTGCAGCAGCCTCTTTATCCCATACTGCCCAATTCTTTTCGGTTTCACTGAATTTGCATGAAACATACACCCCATCTGAGCCATCTTGCAGGATCGCTCCCCCATAGCCATATCAGATGCGTCAACTTGAACAATAAACTTCTTATTCTCATCTGGGTGGGCGAGGATTGGCTTGGAGGTGAAAAGGGTTTTGAGGTTCTCAAAAGCGCGCTGGCATTCAGGAGTTCATGCCAAGCAGGCATTAGGTTTGGCCAAATCGGGTCCCTTCCCTTTGGTCTTTAGGAGATTGGTAAGAAGCAAACTTAGTAAAGCTGCTGATGAATGAGTAATAAAATTTGCAAATCTGAGAAAACTTTGAAGTTGCCGCCATGTGCGATGGGTCTCCCAGCCCACCACAGCAGAGATTTTTTGCAGGATCCATCTCTAGACCCCTAGGTGAAATGTGATAGCCCCAAAAGTCAATTTCTGTCTTATGAAAGTCACATTTGGACAGTTTGACAAACAGTTTATGTGCCTGTAATGTGGCAAGAACATCTCGGACCAATTTTACATGTGAGACTTCATCGGGGGTGTATAAAAGTATATCATCAAGATAGCAAAGGACCCCCTTGAATAGGTGCTTGTGCAACATCTCATTTATTAAATTCATAAAAACTCTGGAAGCCCCTTGAAGTTTGAATGGCATAATTAGGTAATCGAATTGTCCCAAGGGAGTATTAAAGGCAGTCTTATATTCATTCCCTTCCCATATGCGCACTCGGAAATAAGCATCACGGAGGTCCAATTTGGAAAAGATTTTCCCTCTAGCCACCTCAGTTAAGAGGTCCTTTATGAGGGGTAGGGGGTATGTGTTTGAAGTAGACATGGTGTTTAAGCCTCTGTAGTCTGTGCATAGTCTTAAATCTCCATCTTTCTTTTTTGGAAAAGGACTGGGGCAGTAAATGGAGAAGTAGCCGGTCTGATGAAACCCCGTGCTGAGTTCTTGTCAATGAACTTGCACAGCTCAGCCCTTTCAAATGGTCTCATAGAATACAGTTTCCCTTTTGGGAGCTTATGGCAAGGTAGAAGTTCGATAGCGCAATTGGTATTCCAATGGGGTGGGCAATTCGTCTGCTTTGTTCTCACTGAACACCTCTGCTAGGTCCCAGTATGCAGCAGGTATGGATAAAAGTTCCTCTCACACCAGACAAGCTAGTTCTTGGCCCACCTGAGGGCCCCAGTGGGATTTCCTCCTATGTTCTTTGCATTGGGGGGGGAGACCCATGTAATTTTCCTCTCACACCACTTTATGTAGGGATCATGGCCGCTAAGCCAGGGGCTCCCCAGTACCATAGGAAACTGAGCATGGGGTGTAATAATGAATGCCCTCTGCTCCCAATGCTCCCCTGTGCCAATGATTAACGGCTTAGTCTCAAAAGCACAAGGTTTTTCCATCTTGGATCCATCCATCTGGGTGAACCACAAAGGCTCTTCTAACGAGTTAACTCCTACTCCCAACCCATCAACTACTATGGGACTAATCAGGTCCCTAGCACACCCTAAGTCAATGAGGGTCCTTACTTGAACTTGGGTACTGAGTTCGGGATTTACTATAGTCAGTACCATATATAGAAGAGGGGCAGGGGAGCTCACTGCTTGTGGTGCTGGTTGAGTGGGGATCTGCTGCGTCACATTGTTTAGAGCAGGTCCTGGCTGTTTCCTGCCAGCTGGCTTGGTTCCACTACCGCCACTCTCTCTGGTTCAGGAAGCGCCTTCAACTGCAGGGCTCTGGGTTTGAGGGAGTGAGGTCCTTTGATGGCTCAGGGGGCAATGGATCAAAGTAGACAGCACCACTTTCAGGGTAGAGGCGGGGCATGAAGAAGCACAGTGCCCCACTTCCCCACAATGCATGCAGAGACCTTGTTTCATCCATAGATCCCTGATGTCCTTGAAAGATGGTGTCAGTTTGGGCTTGAACAGGGTGCTCGGTTGGCCAGGAGCTTTGTGGCTTGAAGTGGGGGTACGCATGTTGATAGGGTAAAATGCCCTTCAGCTTCTTCAGCAGCCCTCACCCAGGCTGCCAGAGTAGTGGGGTTTACATTTCTCAATATAGTCTCATACAAGTCCAAGTTTAACCCCTGTCAATACTGTTCGACAAACACAGCATCGGGCCATCCTCGAATTTTGGCAGCAAACTGCCTTAAGGTTGCTGTATACTCCCAAACTGAGCTCTTGCCCTGTGTCAGAGTTCAGATCTGATTGTGCGCTTTCTCCTCACTCAATGGGTCCTCATACTGCAGGAGTAGTGCCCACATGAACTCATCGGTACTCTCAAGTTCAGGACCTGGTGGGTTATGGAGGCTCACATACCAATCTGCCACTTCTTCCTGCAGCCACAATCCAATGTAGCCAACTTGATCCCCATTCATGGGGAAGAGATGTGTTAGCCTGACTGCTCTTTTATGTTATTAATATTTGGGGAATATTAGCTCTTAATAATCAGCAGTAGGCATTAAGGATCTGCACCATTTGAATACAGAGGTTGGGCCTCTCTCAGACCCCCCAAAAAGGACACAGAGACTCAAATGAAGTTAAAAAGTCTTTAGTTTACTTAATAATAATAAAAGCGAATCATTCAGATGTTGCAAAAATCATGCATTCAATCATACAGGTCTAAGAAGTAAGATAGAATTAAAGAGACTGTTGCATGAGCAGGAGATTGTTGGTTTCCTGTAGAAGGCATATTTACCTCTCCAGTAGCTGGTGTAGTCCTTTTGGGAAAATTAATGATAGGCTGGGAGAAAGATGGGGGGGAGCACATGTGCTGAACCAGCAGCAGCATGTGTAGGCCCTTGGCTGCGCAGACCAAGAGTCTTGAAGGTAAGGGAGGGCAGGAGATCATCGAAGCAAGAGAGAGAGCTGGCTGCTGGGAGCTTTCTTTTATTGGGGGGTGGTCTCTGGGGGCAGGCTTGGCCAGATGCCTGTCCTGAGACCACCCCTTGCTGGTCCACCTACTAGCTCTTGTCCAGTAGGAGAAGGAGGGTTGGGCAATGTTAGATTTTACCTAGCATGGTCAGAGGAATACCTGGGGTCAGAAGCTGACATCATTGGCTAGGAGCATTGTCTTGTAGATGGGATTAACCTCTCTGGGCAGCCAAACCATTTTTTAGCTGGTCAAGGAATGTTGTTTCACTGGTCAAGGAATGTTGGGGGGGGGGGGGTTGCAGCCTGCAATGTGTAGAGAACATGTAATGGAGTTCGTGAGCACATGTCTTTAGCCAGAGACAAGATGGCTATTTTCTGTGTGAGTCTCTTTGTGTGTTAAGAGATGCCTCCTGGAGTTGTCAACCTTCGAAAATGCTGTCTTAAGCCTCTGCTGGAGCTGTTTGCAGCTGTTTTCTCCTTGGTTATTCTTCCTAGTTCCTCTCACACAATTAGCAGTCCATTTATCACTTATGAATTTATCATTCATAAGAGTGCAAAAGCACCTTGCTGGCTTACAGATGGACCCAATTCTGCAAGAAGTGACCTGCCTCGATTATGAAAAATTGCAGCTTAGCCAGGTTCCCATCAAAGGTAGCATCCAACAGCTCTTGAGGTACACGGTATTGATCCCCTGCCAGTCCTGACGCAGCTGGTACAAGAGGTCTGGCTCCTGGTGCTGCAGGTGCCCCCACAGGGGACTGCTACTGGGGTCAAGGTTGTCTGGCCCCGGCTCCTGCTCCATCTCCTGCACCAGCCCCTGCTCCTCCAGCTGCATCCTGTCTCTCTTCCCTGCAAATCACCATTGCAATCACTGCTGGTAAATCTGCAAGTATCACTGTCACTTCCCTTTGTAACAACTGTTGCATCGCCTCGAACCTGCGATCCATATAGGCCCACATTTCCCCATATTGTGTGGGCTCCCATGGCCTCACAGCTGCCTGGGACTCAGCTGCTGCTTCAGCTTCCAAGCTCATGCCTGACCCCCAATGGGGGGACCAGGACTCCAAGGGAGTAGTTCCAAAATGAGTCCATGTATAGTGACTTTCTCAAGGCCGTAGATTAATCCATCCCAATGTAGGGATAATTATTCATTCCTCAACCGTAGAAACTGGTATTTCCAGTGCCGTAGTCTTTGGGGGCTCTCCACCATCACCCATGGTAGGGTACAATGAATAAAACCCTGATTAGTAAAGATTATTAACACTCTGTAAGAGCCCAAGAGAGTCAGTCAGCAACAGGTGTTCTTAAACAGAAAGTCCTTTATTGCAAACAGGTCTTAATGGTCATCTGCACGTTCTGTGTTAGTAATAACGGGATTCAAACAGCCAGAATAGATATACAATATTCAAAAGGTTAGTTCAGAGGCATGTCTCCAATCATGGAACAGATAAAAGGCACAAAACTATACTGGCTACTTGTTCCCATAGCTAAAAGCAGGGAAAGATACTTTGCACCTGAAAAGAAAGAATGGCTGGGAGGCAGACACTCAAGGTCAGTAAAACATGAGAGGTGATAAGCACACTGTGAGAAGGAGAGTGGCAGAGACATTCCAGAGACTTGAGGCCCTGCCGAATGGGAGCCACCTCCCACCCGGGGGATGGCAGCATTAGCTGACATTATTGAGACCCCTAATTTATGCCTATCTAGCTGGCCCTGACAAAGTGTGATCCATTGGAGAAGAAAATGGCAACCCACTCCAATATCTTTGCCAAGAAAACGCCATGGACAGTAACAAAAGGCTAAAACATATGACGCCGGAAGATGAGACCCCCAGGTAGGAAGGTGTCCAATATGCTACTGGGGAAGAGCAGAGGGCAAGTACAAGTAACCCCAGAAAAAGTGAAGCAGCTGGGCCAAAGCCGAAAGGACGCTCAGTTGTGGATATGTCTGATGGTGAAAGGAAAGTCCAATGCAGCAAAGAACAATACTGCATAGGAACCTGGAATATAAGATCTATGAATCAAGGTAAGCTTGACGTGGTCAAAAATGAGATGGCAAGACTGAACCACAACATCTTGGGAATCAGTGAACTAAAGTGGATGGGAATGGGCAAATTTAACTCGGAAGACCATTATATCTCCTACTGTGGCCAAGAATCCCATAGAAAAAATGGTGTCACCTTTATAGTCAACAAGAGAGTACAAAAGGCAGTAATGGGATACAATCTCAAAAACAGAATGATCTCAGTCTGAATCCAAGGCAAACCATTCAACATCACAGTAATCCAAGTCTATGCCCCAACCACTGAAGCAGAAGAGGCTGAAGTGGACCGGTTCTATGAAGACCTACAACACCTCATAGAACTAACACCAAAAAAATATGTCCTCATCACCATAGGGGACTGGAATGCTAAAGTAGGAAGTCAAAAGGTAACCGGAATAACAGACACGTTGGGCCTTGGAGAACAAAATGAAGCTAGGCAAAGGCTAACAGAGTTTTGTCAAGAGAACACAGTGGTCATAGTGAACACCTTCTTCCAGCAACCTATGAGGTGACTCTATACATGGACATCACCAGATGGGCAACACCGAAATCAGATTGATCATATCATTTGTAGCCAAAGATAGAGAAGCTCCATACAGTCAGTAAAAACAAGACCTGGGACTGTGGCTCAGATCATGAACTCCTCATTGCAAAATTGAGACTTAAACTGAAGAAAGTTGGGAAAACCACTAGGTTTGACCTGGATCACATCCGTGATGAATATACAGTGGAGGTGAAGAATAGATTCAAGGGACTAGATTTGATAGATAGAGTGCCTAAAGAACTATGGATGGAGGTTCGTGACATTGTATAGGAGGCAGCAATCACTACCATCCCAAAGAAAAAGAAATGCAGGAAAGCAAAGTGACTATCTGATGAGGCTTTAGAAATAGCAGAGGAAAGAATGAAAGTGAAAGGCAAAGGTGAAAAGGAAAGATTTATTCAACTGAATGCAGATTTCCAGAGAACTGCAAGGAGAGATAAGGAGGCTTTCCTGAATGAACAATGCAAAGTAATAGAGGAAACCAATAGAATGGGAAGGACTAGAGATCTCTTCAAGAAAATTGGAGAAATCAAAGGAACATTCCATGCGAAACCGGCCATGATAAAGGACAACAATGGTAGGGACCTAACAGAAGCAGAAGAGATTAGGAAAAGATGGCCAGAATACACAGAAGAACTATACAAGAAGGACCTCAATGTCCATGACAACCACGACAGTGTAATCACTGACCTTGAGCCAGACATCCTGGAATGCAAAGTCAAATGGGCCTTAGAAAGCATTACAAACAACAAAGCTAGTGGAGGTGATGGTATTCCAGCTGAGCTATTCTAATTCTTAAAAGATGATGCTGTTAAAGTGCTGTACTCAATTTGCCAGCAAATTTGGAAAACAGCAGTGGTCACAGGATTGGAAAAGATCAGTTTACATTCCAATCCCAAAGAAGGGCAACGACTCACAATTGCACTCATTTCACATGCTAGCAAGGTCATGCTCAAGATCCTACAAGCTAGGCTTCATCAGTACGTGGATAGAGAGCTAGTAGAAGTACAACCTGGGTTTTGAAGAGGTAGAGGAACTAGAGATCAAATTGCCAACATTTGCTGGATTATGGAGAAAGCCAGAGAGTATCAGAAAAACATCTACTTCTGCTTCATTGGCTATGCTAAAGTCTTTGATTGTGTTGATTACAACAAACTATGGCAAGTCCTTAAAGAGATGGGAGTACCAGACCACTTCACATGTCTCTTGAGAAACCTGTATAAGGGTCAAGAAGCAACAGTTAGAACTGGATATGGAACAACTGATTGGTTTAGCATAGGAAAAGGAGTACAACAAGGATGTATGTTGTCACCTTGCTTATTTAATTTATATGCAGAGTCAGGGGTCATTTCGTAGAAAAAGAAATGCAAGAGCTCATTAGCATACCTATTAGCATAACTCATTGGCATATGCCACGCCCCCTGACATCACCGGAAGTGTGTCGGAAAATTAGGCAAAAGGGGGGGCATCTTCAAAAGCCTCCCCTTCCCTTCCCCAGCTGGCCTGCCAAGGTGGGCAGAGGGTGGAGCGAAATGAGAAGGGCCCCATAGAATACAATGAAAAGACCGTGCCACCTCTGTCACGCAACTCTAAGCAGGTCTACTCAGAAGTAAGTCCCATGACATTAAATTGATATAACTCCCAGGAAAGTGTCCTTAGGGTGGCAGTCTAAATATCCCAGGGGACTTCTTGTATATAGACAAGGAGAAGTGTATACAATAGTTTGTTTTTTTAAAAAGCAGCTTTAGGTTAATTAATTTCAAAGGGCTTGAGATTTATTTGCAAAATTTCAGAATATGTCCATCTATCATCTCTTCCCCTTGTTGCTAAATTTCACAGGCAACCTTCTGCAAAGGTAGAGAATAGGCCACAGTCATTTGACTTACTGTTTATGTAAGGACAATTTACAATGTACAGCCATTTTGCTGAGCGTACACCCTTGGGTCTTAAATGTAATCAAGGAGCGGAGAGTCTCATCTGTTCCTGCTTCCTGTTGTCCCAGATCAGAGTCCCATATCACCAATAATCTTTTGTTTTGTGAAGCAACCTTATACATTTGCTCCAGCAGTTATCTTGCGGCTGTAACTGGGGATTAGATTTTTTAGTACACAAGGTGCAGCAGGAATGGAAACCTCTTAATAATGATACTTTGCTCTAATTTTAAACAGCTTTACAAAAGTATCTTAGTGTTCTGGTGCCAGGAATAGGAGGGCTAACAAACACCTTATATTTCTCATGGCATGCTTATCGCTCTTCGAGCTGCTCTGAACTTGGGAGACTGCTGGTGCCTGCCCATGTATCTCTTCTCTTGTCTGACTATTTCTTCCCGCTTTTTCCCTGGGAACCATAAACCAGTATTTTAAGCACCTTTTATTTGGCTCAGTGATTGGTTGCAATTCCTTTTTCAATTCTGTATAATTGTCCTCCTTGGGGCTGTGTCAGCCATTACTAACACAAGAAGTGTAGATGACCATAGCAGACCTTTCTCAATAAAGCATTCCTATTTAAGGACACTTGTTGGTGACTGACTCCGTAGGACTCTCACAGAGTGTTAGTAATCTTTACCTTGGGCTCTTACCCTGCACCCAACAATGGATGGTGAGGAGAAGATACCTGCATCCACTGCACCCACGGAAGGGCCAGTGTCATCTGCAGAAGAGGACATGGTTATGACTACAAATCAGTGGATCTATGATAGACCATGGTGAAGCCAGTATTCCTGGATGCAGTTTGCCACCACCCCGCTGGAAACGTGGTCGACATCATATCAGGGCTCTATCCTGGGCAAAGTCGAGCTCCCAATGGTATCAACAGTACCCAGACTTCCCAGGGATGCAGGGGCCCCTGGTGATCTATGGACTTACATGGATTGGAGGTTTGAGGCTATGCACCAGATATTGCAAAAGGAGATGATGGAGATGTTCCTAGACCTTCCTAGAGTGATAGCAGCTGTAATCAAAGGAGAAGGGGAAGACAAAGAAAAGGCCGCAGCATCCCATCCTTCTCCACAACCGCTCCCTCAACCAGAAGGGATTCCCATCTGACCCTGTCCTAGGGGAGACCCTCCCAGACCTGCAGTGCTGGGACCCATGGTGCAATGATGTCTTGTGCCTCAGGAGTTGTTGGATGCCACATTTTATGGGAACCCCAATAAACTGCAGTTTTTCGTGATTGAGATTGGGAGGTTTCTCCAGAATTGGGGCCATCTTTTCCCATCGGAGGAAGAATGCATCAGTTATATTGGGTCGAGGATGCAGGAAGAGGCGGCTAGCTGGTATGTGAGCCTCCATAACATGCCAGGACCCAAACTCAGAAGCACAGAAGTGTTCATGTGGGCATTGAGATGTCAGTATGAGGACCCCATGGGAGAAGAAAAGGCACACAACCAGATCCGGGCCTTGCAGCATGGGAACAGCTCCATGCTGAGTACTCTGCTGCTTTTAAAAGATTTGCGGCTAAGATACAGGGGTGGCCGGAAGCTGTGTTTATCGAGCAATATCGGCAGGGCCTAAATCATGATATATATGAGACTGTACTCAGAAACGTGAACCCCGCATTGTTGGTGGCCTGAGTGAGGGTGGTGGAAGGTGCAGAAGGCAGATTCCAGCTTATCCATATGCATGTCCCAAAGCCGGTCCCAAAAACCGCAGTAGCTGCTGGGAAGCCAGCCAAGCCCAAATTGAAACAACCTCTTCAGGACCTCCAAAACCTATGATTGAAAAAGGGGCTCTGCCTACACTGCGGAGAAGCTGGCCATTATGCGTCATCCTGTCCGACGGGGGCCCCTAAGGGAGTGTTAACTCCACCAATCACCACCCCTCGTGGTACGAAGGGACCCCATGCCCCAAAGCCCCAAGCCCTACAACTTGAAGCTCAGCCAGAGCAAGAGTGAGTGGTGGTAGTGGAAGCTACCCAGCCGGCAGCAAATGGGCAGGACCTGCTCTAAACAGCACTACTCAGCAGATCCCTCAACAATCGGTTATACCAGTGGTGAGCAACCCTACCCCTCTCCTTTACATTATACTTACAGCTGTCAACCCAGACCTAGGAACCCAAGTCAGAGTACGGGCCCTCCTTGACTCGGGGAGTGCTAAAGACCTGATAAGCCCAATAGTAGTCATAGGACTGGAAATTGGGGTGACAAGTTTGGATGAACCCTTATGATTCACCCAGATGGATGGGTCAGAGATGAAGGAGCCATGTGCATATGAGACTGAGCAATTAATTGTTGGGACTGGGGAGCACTGGGAGAAAAGAACATTTGTCATTAACCCCAACTCTCAGTTCCCGATGGTATTGGGGAGTCCTTGGCTGGGCTCTCACAATCTTTACATTGTATGGAGTGAAGGGAAGGTGCATTTTGTAACCATTGCGCAGCACATTGGTGGCAGCCCCAATGGGGGCCAGCACCTCCAACTCCACCTCTCAATGTCTGCATGGCCAGGGAGGAATTCAACACTATCCCTGTGGAGTATCAGGAGTTAAGTTAGGTGTTTGAGGAAACCGAGGCCCCCTCACAGAAACACTGATATGCTATGGAATTGTTAACAGGTCATAAATTGCCCAAAGGGAAATTGTATTCAATAAGCCCTGCAGATAGGGTGGAACTATGCAAGTTCATTGACAAAAACTTGGCACAGAGGTTCATTTGGCCTGCAACCTCCCCCCTCGCAGCCCCTGTACTGTTCCGGAAAAAGAAAGATGGGGGGTTAAGACTGTGCATGGACTATCGAGGGCTGAATGTGGTGTCAACCTCCAATGCATACCCCCTCCCTTTGATCAAAGATCTCCTGGCGAAGGTGGCCCAAGAAAAAATATTCTCCAAATTGGATCTCCGGGGTGCATACTTCCGAGTGCACATCCGGGAGGGGGATGAGTATAAGACAGTGTTCAATACACCCCTGGGCCAGCTCAAATACCTGATGCCATTGGGACTTCAAGGGGTGCCTGGAGTTTTTATGAAATGTTGCACAAGCGCCTGTTTAAAGGGGTCTTCTGCTATCTAGATGATATCCTTTTATACTCCCCGGATCAGGAGTCACATGTAAAATTGGTGCATGAAGTTCTCACCACCCTTCAGGCACATAAGCTTTTTGTTAAGCTGTCTAAATGTGAGTTTCACAAGTTGGTATCGCATATCTCCCTGAGGTTTAGAAATGGACCCTACCAAGGTGGCAGCCATGGTAGATTGGGAGCCCCCCGAAACCCGCCGACAACTCCAGAGTTTTTTAGGTTTGCAAATTTTTACCGTGCAGTCATTGAAAAATTAACCCAATATAGCCTACCCCTCGCAGATTATTGAAAACAAAGGGGAAGGGACCAGAGTCTACATGACCGGGTGCACGTTTCAGTTGGACCCCTGAGTGCCAAAAGGCATTTGAGGCTCTTAAGACTATGTTTACCTCTGAGCCTGTGTTAGTGCACCCTGATGAAAATAAAAAATTCATTGTACATGTGGATGCTTCAGATGTGGCCATGGGGGGGCAATCCTCCAAGAAGGGGATGACAGAAACCTGCACCCCCTCGCCTATGTGTCCCAAAAGTATGGGGAGACTGAAAGTAACTGGGTGGTTTGGGATAAGGAGGCTGTGGCTATTTGGCTGGCATTGACTATGTGGCACCACTGGTTGGTTTGGACTGATCACAAAAACCTCGAGGCACTTAAGATTCATAGAACTTTGAATGCCAAACAGCTCTGAAGGGCTGAATTTTTCTCAAAATTTCAATTTATGCTCCATCATTTCCTGGGGAAATCAAACTCCCTCGCTGATGCCCTCTCCCGCCTCCCACAACATGGTAGCGTCTGGGATGGGGTTATTGACTCAATGTTTACTCCTGCCCAGCTGGGAGGAGTGGGGGTCACTAGGAACAAAAGCTGGGCAGTTGAAAATCCTCCCATTAATGCCTGGCATGAGAAATGTGCCCAAACTTACACTTAGGCGGACCGAGTTGACATACAGAGAGACCCCGATGTGGTGCAGGGCGCCAATGCATGTTGGTACAAAGGTGATAAACTGGTTGTTCCCCTCTCCCTCCGGAGGGAAGTTATGTACTCTGCTCATGAGTCTAAATTGTTGGGCCACTTCAGATATTTGAAAATGCTTCATTTGCTGCAATGCCAATTCTGGTGGCCACACATGCATGGAGATGTATCGTCTTATGTGAGCTCCTGCCAAACCTGTTTAATGTGTAAAAGCGGTGGGGGGACCCCTGGTCTCTTAAAACCGTTAGAAATCCCTTGCCGACCTTGGGAGGTAATCTCTATGGACTTATCACAGATCTGCCCCCTAGTAAGGGGGAAACAGTGATTTGGGTGGTGGTGGATTTGTTTACAAAACAAGCCCATTTCATTGCGTTCAAGCAAACACCCACAGCAAAGGCGTTGGCCAAAATGTTTATGAGTAATATTATTAAACTGCATTCAATCCCACACAAGATAATCTCTGACCACGGATCGCAGTTTGTTGCCACCATCTGGTGAGAGTTATTGCGAGTATTGGAGATGGAGCAAGCACTCAGCAGTGCTTATCACCCAGAGACTGATGGCCAAACCAAGTCAATCAAGTTGTTGAACAATTTTTATGCTGTTTCTTGAACTATCAACAAGATAATTGGGTTGATTTATTGCCATTTGCAGAGTACAGTTATAATAATGCGGTTCATTCTTCTACGGGTGTCTCTCCCTTTATGGCTTCCTGTGGATATGAAGGGACCTCCCTGCTGCAACTCACCCCTGTTGGACTAGGGTCTCAAGACTGGTGGAAAGCATTACAGGACTCTTGGCCCTTAATAGCAAAGACACTGGATAAAGTCAAGATGGACTATAAAAAGCAAGCGGACAAGGGGTGGGCGCTTGGGTGGGATTTGCAGCCCGGGAATTTAGTGTATTTGTCAACCTAGAACATCAGGAGTCTACAGCCCAGTTGGTAGGATGAGTGAACCCTTGATGTTGGGTCTGTGAAATGTTATGTTATATATCTCATGGCATGCTTATCATTCTTCGAGCTGCTCTGACCTTGGGGGACTGATGGTGTCTGCCCATGTATCTCTTCTCTTGTCTGACTCTAATTCTTCCCACTTTTCCCCTGGGAACCATAAACTAGTATTTTAAGCACCTTTTCTTTGGCTCAGTGATTGGTTGCAATTCCTTTTTCAATTCTGTATAATTGTCCTCCTTGGGGCTGTGTCAGCCATTACTAACACAAGAAGTGCAGATGACCATAGCAGACCTTTCTCAATAAAGCATTCCTATTTAAGGGCACTTGTTGGTGACTGACTCTGTAGGACTCTCACAATTCTTTGATCTGTACTTTTATTGATACCATTTTGACATCAGAGAATCTCTATTTGGATTCCAGTTTCAGAACTGGTTGACAAAAGTGTGATGGAGCCGAACAATTTTTTGATGGCAACAATACAAGTTAAGGTTCTGTGCCTGAGAAGCTCCCTTCTTGGCTTTTCTGTGTACTTGTGTTGGATGTGTGTGTATCAAAGATCCCTATCCAAGCGATCCAGATGGCAACAACAAGATGGAGAGCACCATCTGGCAACATGGCTCAGTACTTGTGTCAGGTGCAGATACATTGGTGTGCCCTAGCTGGCTTGCCTGCACCCTTCTATTATTGGGTGTACTCAAAGAGCACAGACTGTAGGAGAATTTTTTGCTTGGAGGAGCAGTGGCTGTACAATCTCCAGATGACACAGCAAAGAATTGCTGAAATTGTGTAAGCATTAAAAGGATGGCTTTTGTGGCAGATGACCACCATGTGTGAGCCAAGTTTGGTAGAAAAGCAGATAGCAATTGCCATCTGGTTCCTGGCCAATGCAAATAGCTACAGAAAGGACAAGGAGCAGTTAATTATTGGACTGTCTATGATTGAGGAGATAGTCCTTGAAGTCTTTTTAGCAATGGAGATGGAGTTGCTGAGCAAGACTGTTTGCCTGAGCCCCAAAGTTGCGAAGATTCATCCACTCCCTTAAAGAAAAATGATCTGTTTTGGTCTGTATTGTGGTTCTGGTTGCTGTCTTTTCAGATAATGGATTGATTCAGTTGTCAAGGGTTCCCTCACTGCATTGGCACCATAATTGGGGCACACTTTCTGATTCATTAGAACATAAGAACATAAGAGAAGCCAATGTTGAATCAGGCCAGTGGCCCATCCAGTCCAACACTCTGTCACACAGTGGCCAAAAAGACCAGGTGCCCTCAGGAGGTCAAGCAGTGGGGCCAGGACACTAGAAGTCCTCCCACCGTTGCCCCCCCCCCCCCCAGCACCAAGAATACTTTCCCCAGACTGAGAGTTCATCACTTTCCCCAGACTGAGAGTTCCTATCTATACTCTATGGCTAACAGCCACTGATGGACCTCTGCTCCATATGTTTATCTACCGTATTTTTCGGCGTATAAGATGACTTTTTAACCCAGGGAAATCTTCCCAAAAGTTGGGGGTCGTCTTATACGCCAGGCAGAGGAGCGCGGCGGAAGTGAAGAACCACGCCCCCTTCTCCCAGCAGCCGAGTCAGTGACTGGAGCAGGAGCAAGCAGGCAAGGGCTCCACGCCGGGGGAGGGCCTAGAACGAGGCCTCTAGAGGCCTTTTGTTTTTTTCCCTCCCAGCTGAGAAGGCTGGGGCGGGGTGTGTGTGTGTGTGTGTGTGCGCGCTCCTGCCTTTTTTTCTCTCCCAGCGCTCTGGCAGCAAGGAGAGAAGGGCTGTCCAGCAGGATTCCCCTTCCCAGCCATGAAGGTGTGTGTGTGCACTCCTGCCCTTTTTTCTCTCCCGGTGCTCCGGCAGCAGGGAGAGAAGGGCCATCCAGCATGATTCCCCTTCCCCGCTGTAAAGGTGATGTGTGTGTGTTGTGTGTGTGCGCGTGCTCCTGCCCTTTTTTCTCTCCTGGTGCTCTGGCAGCAGGGAGAGAAGGGCCGTCCAGGATGTTTCCCCTTCCCAGCCGTGAAGGTGGTGTGTGTGTGTTGTGTGTGTGCGCGTGCTCCTGTCCTTTTTTCTCTCCCAGCACTCTGGCAGCAGGGAGAGAAGGGCCATCCAGGATGTTTCCCCTTCCCAGCCATGAAGGTTGGGACGGGTGTGTGTGTGCTCCTGCCCTTTTTTCTCTCTTGGCGCTCCGGCAGCAGGGAGAGAAGGGCCATCAAGCATGATTCCCCTTTCCCGCCATGAAGGCTGGTGTGTGTGTGTGTGTGTGTGTGTGTGTGTGTGTGTGCTCCTGCCCTTTTTTCTCTCCCGGTGCTCTGGCAGCAAGGAGAGAAGGGCCGTCCAGCAGGATTCCCCTTCCCAGCCGTGAAGGGGTGTGTGTGTGTGTGTGTGTGTGTGTGTGTGTGTGTGCACTCCTGCCCTTTTTTCTCTCCCGGCGCTCCGGGAGTGAATTAGGAAAAGTTTAATCCACTTGCACTGTTTTATGTTTACATGTTTGATGACAGTTTTCCTGCTAAGTACCTGTATGTCATAAGCATTTGAATTAAAATTACCATATTGAAATCAAAGCTGATGTTTTTTTTAATTTTTATTTGGTGTGCATTGGAAGAGGGGTAGTCTTATACGGCAAGTATATCCCAAACTCTATATTTTAACTGGAAAAGTTGGGGGTCGTCTTATACGCCTAGTCGTCTTATACGCCGGAAAATACGGTAATTCCCTCTTTAAGCCATCCATGCTTATAAGAACATTTCAGAGGTTTTGGTATATTTCCATCACTGAATCCCTGTGAAGCATAAGAGATGCCTTATTTTAAAACATTTCAGCTGTCTAAAGTTGATTACACAGAGAAAATCTTCCAGAAGAGTTTTGGAATTTTGGTCTGGAAGCCACAGTCCATAGCAACAATACCCATACTGAGTGGGAGGGAAGGAAGCAGAGTATAAAATTTCTTCTTCTGAACTGGGCCATAGAGTGTGGATTAAAAGATCAGAAAAATTGAACTAGGAAGAGACGGGATTTCTAAATGCATGAAAGATACATCAAATGTGTAGAAAATTTTGAAATCTAAAAAAGAAGATAAAAATTGGGTGATTAAAGCTCCATTTTGGAGATTGCTAGTCAACCACAACAATATTGCTGAGCCTTCCAAGCCTTAGTTTCTGGAAAGCTAGTGAACAGAGACCCAGATCTGAATCCCCACTCTTCCATGGAGATATGCTGGGTGACCTTGGACAGTTTAATCACCCATTGAGTAAAGAAATATTTTCCTTTGTCTGTTCTGAAAGTATTTCCCAATTTCACTGGGTGCCCCTAAGTGCCCCTATTATGGAAGAGGGAGAAAATCTTCCTCTATCCACTTTCTTCTTCCAGTGCATAACTTTATAGATCTCTAATACATCTCCCTTATCCATCTTTTTTGTAAAATAAAAAGGCCCAGGCCTCATAGGAAACATGTTCCAACCCCCTAATCATCTTGGTTGCCCTCTTCTGTATTTTTCCCAGTTCTGCAATTTCCTTTTTGAAATACATTGACCAGACCTGCAGACAGTATTTCAGATAAAATGCACCATGGATTTATACAAGGGCATTATAATAGTGGCCATTTTATTTTCAGTCACATTCCTAATAATTCCTAACATGGAGTTTCCTCCTCTTCCTCCTTTTTTGGAACATTGCTGCATGCTGGGTTGACATTTTCATTGAGCTTTCCACAATAACCAAAGTATCTTTCATTCTCAGTCCAAGCCAGTTCAGACCCTATAAACATATATTTAAAATCAGGATTTTTTGCTCCAGTATGCACCCCCTTAAATCTTAAAATTACCATCCTCTAGCTCTTCACAATAGGGTTGCCAGGTACTCTTCACTTTCTAGTGGGGGATGGGAGGGAGCTCTCTGGGAGTGTGGGGGCAGGGCAATATCTCCTGGCATGATGGAAGTGATGTCATCTCACTGGGGCTGTTACATGGTGATGCTCTGGTATTTCAGGCAAAATACTGGAGCGTCAATGCACGATGTCCCTGGCTGGCCAGTGGCAGGCAGAAGCCCACCAAATCAGAGGATCCCCCACTCCCACCTGGGGGCTGGCAAGCCTACACAACAATCAGCCTTGGTTTTCACCATCCCAAATAATTTGCTATCATCTACAAACTCATCCACCACATTACTCCAACTCCAAAACATTTAGTAACAAATTAAATAGCACTGGTCCCAGTACTGATCCTTGTGCCTTCCCACTGCTCACTTCCCTCCATTGCAAGAAATGTTCATTTATTCCTACTCTCTGCTTCCTGCCATTTAATCAGCTTTTAATACATGAGAGGACCAGTCATCTTATCTCATGATTGCTAAACTTACTTGGGAGTCTTTGGTGAAGTACGTTTTCAAAAGCCTTTTGCCAAGTAAATGGTGTCTGATGGATCAACCTTATCCATATGCTTGTCAACTTGCTCACAGAACTCCAAGAGGTTGGTGAGGCAGGGCCTCCCTTTGCAGAAGCCCTGCTGATTTTTCCTCAGTAGACTTTGTTCCTCAATGTGTTTAATAATTCTTTCTTCAATAACAGTTTCTGCTAACTTACCTAGAACCTGCATTAGGCCTGTAATTTCCCACATCCCTTCTGGATTGCTTTTTAAAAACTGGGGTGATATTTGCTGTGTTCCAGTCATTCAGCACAGAGGCAAATGTTGTATGCTGGGTTTGAGTTGAGTTTCACATTTGAGTTAAGAGCCTCTGGGCATATGCTATCTGCACCTGAAGACTTACTGGTTTTCCTTTTACTTTTTAGTAGACTGAGACTTTCATCTTTTGTCACTTCAGTTTGACTCACTTCTTCACACACCACTCCCTAAACACAATGTCTCCAGCATGGGTATGTTGGTAAGGCAGGAAAAAAAACATGTGAAGGATTCATTCACTTTCTCTGCCATCTCCCTTAAGCAATGCTTTTATTCCTTGGCCATCCAAAGGCCCAACCACCTCCTTACCTGGTTTCCTGCTCCTGTTATATTTGAAGAAATGCTTATTATTGTTGTCAGGACTGAAACTACCCTACACCAGTCCCAACACATGGAACTCTGAGCAACCTCCCCAAAACCTGGCAAAACCACCAAACCACTTTCCTTGAGTTTCAAGGTGATTCTTGCTCAGAGAGAAACCAAACATATTTTTTCCATTAATTTTTTTTAATTATTTTTAAAATCATACACATTACAATTTTTTTTCAACAAAAACTGAAATTAACATACTTAAAACATTTTCTACTACAATTTGCCAACTCTATTCTGCTACTATTTCATTTATAAATTATAATTAATTAGGAGAGATAGATGTTGGCACGCCTTAAAAAAATACATTTCTGCCTCACAAAATTACTCTAGTACCTCTACAATTATAACCTCCATTTCCCATAATTTCCCATTGAATCTTGTCATATTTGGAATCATAAGCGTTTTCTATATTTCATTTTCATTTCAAGACTAATATACTACAATACTTCACAATGAAATAAGATAAAAAAATAAATAATAGTCCATTTCTTTACTCTGCTCTCTTACAAATTTTTAACTCAATTCTGTTCTTCCTCTTTAACTGGAGTTCTTCTACTTGGCGTTCCCTCCCCCTGGGACTCCAGAGCAATTCTGGAGCAGACTCACAAAGTGTGAGTCTGGCCCATTGGGGAGATGTGGGGGGAGGAATCCCAATGGCCCTACCCACCTGCTCCCCTACATTATTATTTTCCAGGCTGCTTCGCTTGGTAAAAATATGAAAAAGGTGACTCTATAGCTGCTGTCTCCTCCATACGTTCCTCTTCTTTAGTTACCAATTCTTTATTTTCTAGCTCGAATCCAAGTCCAATGCCTTCAGAAGCTCTTCTCCGGATGCTAAATCATGGGCTGTAAATGTCCAACCTTGGTCTGTAACCGATATATGTCCAAGTGCAAGCCAACGGTACCTGTAGTTCTTCTCTGTGAGCTTTTGTGCAATTGGACACAATTTTTTTCTGGCATTTAAGATTTCAAAGGGAATATCTGGAAACAGCTGAACCAAAGTGTCTTCAAGTTTCAGACCACTGTTCTTCTTGGCAATTTCCAAGAGGTTCCGCTTAGTCCTTACATCCTTGCAATCTGCCACAATGTCAGGGATAAATGCTGGTGAGCCCATTCAAGAGGGGAAGTTTAAATGGAAAGCATTGCTTACTACTGGCCCTGGAAGCTGTATGATTCCTTCTAGCCATTCATTTAAAGCAACAGTAAGGTCCTTGTTTAACTCAAAGTTCAAAGAAATTCCACAAAACTTTACTTAGGTTTCCCTTGATTTACATTCCAAAAGCATTAACTTACTTTTAGTCCTTCTTCAAAGGATTTCAGCTCAGCTATTTCTTTAGAATTCTTTTGGGTATTGGCAGCTGCTGACTCCGCTTTCTCCTGCACTTCCTGCAGCTTTTTGTTAAACTCATCCAACTTGTTTTTAACAGGAGTAATGCTATTTCTTATCTCCTCTTTTAAGTCTTGTTTTAAATCTGTCAGCATCTCTTGTAAGCGCCTTTTGGTGAGAGAGTCCTCCCTTTTCCTCCTGCTTGCAGACTCCAATGGGGGAGGGGAGTCCTCATCCAAAGAGTGTTGACTTTCCTGCATTGCTACAGCCATTGTCTTGGAGATGTTCTTACCAACTTTCACTCCTCTAGTCTTCCCCATTGTTTTGATAAAGCTGTGGTATTTAAATTGCTGCCCATTTTTGTTATTTTAATCCTTTTGCAGGAGCCTGGCGTGGAGGCCAAACTAGGAGCAACTGCTCAGCTCGCTGTCGCTAGCTCCTCCCGAGTAACCAAACATATTATAATGATGTTTTCTTTCTAAAAATTAGAGAAAGCAGAACAATCCCACCGTTGCTCCCCCAGCACCAAGAAAACAGAGCATCACTTGCCCCAGACTGAGAGATCCTATCTATACCTTGTGGTTAATAGCCACTGATTGGTCTCTGCTCCATATGTTTACCCAATTTCCTCTTGAAGCCATCCATGCTTGTAGCCACCATTTGCCTTAGTGCCCCTGAATAGCAAGCCCTGCTCTTTCTCCAATGCCTCAAGATGTTGTAAAATGGCAGCATTAACAGGATTATCATCATCATTGGAAGGAAGGAATACTGGTGCAGGCCGTGCCAGAGGCCTTTTGGGAGCCGGTTGCTTACCTTTTCCTTTGCCTTGCCCCTTCCTAGGAGCCATACCAAGAAATCTGTTATTGAAAGTGAAGATTACAACCAAATTAACAATTAGATTCAATAAGTGTGTGGGGAGGACTCAAACTATCCAGAAACCAGACCAGCCACCTAAGAACAGACTAATATAAAATGGCCCCCACCAGGCTTCCACAAAATGGCTGCCACACCTGATGTGACCAGTCCTCACCAATATGGCTGCCTAGTGTGAGGCCTAGGCTGCACCCGAATAGCCCTAAACAGTAGGCCTGTGACCTCACCAAAATGGCCACCAAGCCGGAGGCCTGTGACCTCACCAAAATGGCCACCGATCCTGAGGCAAATAGCCCACTAACGGGCCTGCAAGCCGAAAGCCAACCAGGCCTACTATCAGTATCCACCACAGAAAGCCCTACCCAAGATGGCTGCCACTGGGTTGGAGGGAGGGGCGGCGATAAGGGCCTAACTACCCCCCCCACTGCACCCTGAAACAAGTGGCCACCCACTTTCTTTTAATTCAGGGGCACAAAAGCTCCTGGAAGACCACCCCCGATAGCAAGCCCGGGGTTGCAGCCCTCGTCTACCTCTCCCGGCAAACCTTAGGCAGACCCGATAATGCAGCCATCTCCAAAGATTGGGTCACTGCCACTGAACCGGGCAGCACCCCTGCTGAGCTATGCCAGGCTACTGCCACTGCCGGATGCTGCCGCCGCCAAGGAACCCAAGCCACCATCTTTGAAGAGTGGTGAGGCTGCCACTGCCACACAAAAAACCCGGACATCCCGCCGCCGGGAAGGGTGCACTGCTCAGGCTGCCGCTGCCTCTGAGATTTGACCACCGCCACTGAGACCAGAACACCACTGCGATCCTACCATGAGGAGGCCGCACCGCCACAGCAGCAGGTAGGCCCCTTGGAGCTGCTCCCTGTGCATGCTCTGACTCTGTCGAGCATGCAGAGCAACTGACAGAAGCAGGAGTGGGGTGCCGCCTTTTCAAGCAGCTAGCCTCACCCCCTGCCAGCTCCGTGCCACATGACATGTGCAGCTATTGCTGCTCGCCTCCCAGCACAGCAGCAAAGTGGCCCCTGGGCACTACCGGCGTTGCCGGGTGCCCGGGAGCCCAGTTTCCCTTGAGGCTCACCTACATTGCTTTCTTTTAGGTACTAGGCCAAAATGTTTACGTTCACCCAGGTTTTTAATTTAGGGGTGAGTTTTTAAAAACACTATTAAAGCATTGAAACTGCTGTTTTTAAGTTGTCTGTGTCTGTTTTTACATTTTTAATACTGGATTTTAATTAATAAATGATTTGTTTTATTGTTTTTATTTTTTAAGCCACTTTGGGCAAGGTCCTGGAGGGGCAGCATAAAAATGTACTAAATAAATAAATGCATAATTAGAGTCCTCCCTCTGAAGCTACTATTTTCTCCAGGAGGACAGGTCTCGGTGGTCTGGAGGTCAAGTGTAATTCCAGGAGAACTCCAGGCCCTGTCTGCAGGTTAAGAACATAAAAACATAAGAGAAGCCAATGTTGGATCAGGCCAGTGGCCCATCCAGTCCAACACTCTGTCACATAGTGGCCAAAAACACCAGGTGCCCTCAGGAGGTCCAGCAGTGGGGCCAGGACACTAGAAGCCCTCCCACTGTTGCCCCCTGGTCAAGCACCAAGAATACAGAGGATCACTTGCCCCAGACAGAGTTCCTATCTATACTTTGTGGCTAATAGTCACTAATGGACCTCTGCTCCATATGTTTATCTAATTCCCTCTTGAAGCCGTCCATGCTTGTAGCCGCCACCACCTCCTGTGGCAGTGAATTCCACGTGTTAATCACTCTTTGGGTGAAGAAGTACTTCCTTTTATCTGTTCTAACCCAACTGCTCAGCAATTTCATCGAGTACCCATGAGTTCTTGTATTGTGAGAAAGGGAGAAAAGGACTTCTTTCTCTACCTACTCTATCCCATGCATAATCTTATAAACCTCGATCATTTCACCCCTCAGCCGTTGTTTCTCCAAGCTAAAGAGCCCCAAGTGCTTCAACCTTTCTTCGTAGGGAAAGTGTTCCAACCCTTTTACCATTCTAGTTGCCCTTTTCTGCACTTTTCCCAATGCTATAATATTTTTTTTAGGTGTGGCGACCAGAACTGTACACAGTATTTTAAATGAGATCGCACCATCGATTTATACAGGGGCATTATGATACTGGCTGATTTGTTTTCAATTCCCTTCTTAATAACCCCCAGCATAGTGTTGGCCTTTTTCAAAGCAGTCGCACACTGTCTCGACATTTTCATTGAGTTATCTACTACAACTCCAAGATCTCTCTCTTGGTCAGTCTCTGCCAGTTCGGACCCCATCAACGTGTATTTATAGTTAGGATTTTTGGCTCCAATGTGCATCACTTTGCACTTGGCCACATTAAACCCCATTTGACACATTGATGCCCACTCACCCATCCTCGACAGGTCCCTTTGGAGTGCCTCACAATCCTCCCTGGTTCTCACCACCCTGAACAACTTCATGTCATCTGCAGATTTAGCCACTTCACTGCTTACTCCCAACTCCAAATCATTAATAAACAAGTTAAAAAGCATTGGACCGAGTACTGATCCCTGCAGTACCTCACTACTTACCTCCCTCCACTGAGAAAATTGCCCATTTATACTCACTCTCTGTTTCTTTTTAATTAGCCAGTTTTTGATCCACAAAAGGACTTGTCCTTTTATCCCATGACTATTGAGCTTATTTAGGAGCCTTTGATGAGGAACTTTATCAAAAGCTTTCTGGAAGTCAAGGTAAACAACATCTATTGGGTCCCCTTTGTCCACATGTTTGTTTACTCCCTCAAAGAACACTAACAGGTTAGTGAGACAAGATCTTCCCTTACAGAACCTATGCTGAGTCTTTCTCAATAGATTTTGTTCATCAGTGTGCCTACTAATTTTTTCCTTAATAACAGTTTCCACCAACTTACCTGGTATCGATGTCAGACTGACTGGCCTGTAATTTCCTAGATCTCCTCTGGAACCCTTTTTAAAGATAGGAGTGACATTCGCTACCTTCCAGTCCTCAGGAATGGAGGCAGATTTTATGGAAAGATTACATATTTTTGTCAGGAGATCCACAAGTTCACATTTGAGTTCTTTCAGAACTCTTGGATGTATGCCATCCAGGCCTGGTTATTAATTTGTTTTTAAGTTTTCTATCAGTTGTAGGACCTCCTCTCTCATCACCTCAATCTGACTCAGGTCTTTCAACACCCCTCCCGAAATTAGCAGTTCTGGAGTGGGCAAGCAGTTCTCATCTTCCACAGTGAAGACAAAAAATGCATTCAGCTTCTCAGCCATTTCCCTATCATCCTTCAGTACATCTTTTACCCCTAGGTCATCCAAGGGTCCCACTGCTTCCCTGGCTGGTTTCCTACTTCTTTGATTTTAAGGAAGTTTTATTGTTGGTCTTTGTGTTTTTTGTGATATGTTCCTCATATTCCCTTTTTGCCTGCCTGATCACAGATTTGCATTTTATTTGCCACAGCCTGTGTTCCCTTTTAACAGCCTCACTGAGATTAGTTTTCCACTGCTTAAAGGAATCCTTCTTACCTTTTACAGCTTCCATTACTTTGTTTGTTAACCATGCAGGCTTTTTTCTATACCTATACCAGTCTTCTCTACTCATGCATCACCTGAGGATTGCACCTGGCGTAGGTGTCTCTATACTGATTGGATCTCTCTTTCCTTGCAGTAGAGTGGGACCTCTGATTGGCTTCCCCCCAAACTTTGAATTTGTTTACCTGATTTGTATTAGGTGAGTGAGTTACTGGACCATGTCACATCAGTGATAATGGCTGACTGCAGGTCCAGACTTATTTTACTCTGGCAGCTGATCATGCTTGTTTTTGCATGCGACCTAAGGTTGTGCATTACTAATCAAAGAAGCGCATGTAGGAGGTATAGCCTTATGCAACCAACATGCACACGCATGGGTCACTCCAGAAAATTGAAAGACAAATCCACGATGAGGCAGTGTGGTTTGCCCTGGAAGAAGAGGTTGGCAAGCTCCATTGATGCCGGGTCATCCCGCACAGCACAGACTGGTGGGATCAATTAGTTGTTTTTGTATGGTCCAATGAACAGTGGATTGAAAAGTTCTGAATGACCCGTTTTTTTATAAGCAATATATTTTATTCTTTATAAACTAAGCTAGTGCATTAATAAACAATTATAATAAACAGTTTTAACTGGAAGAACAGTAACTACAAAACCATATCTCAGTACAGATACACAAAAACTCATCAAAGTTAATAACATCTTTATGAATACTAGAGAGTACATGCATCTACCAGCAAAGATGTATCTGGCAATTTCTCTTCAGAGACCATATAGTTTAGGTGCAGCCACCATATTTCTGTTGGAAATGTATGTGTTTGCAAGATCTGACATTCCAGTCATTATAGGATTAACTTGTTTACCTTTGGTGCTATTGTTTAGACTGACCTGGAAGGAAAACCTGGCAGACAGCCAATGTAAGAAAAGCCCGGGAATGTAAAGAGGTACTGATGTATTGATTGGTTACTGTATTCAGGTGACTTCCCTCTAGGGGTCAAGAAGAAGGAGGATTCTCGGGCTTCTGGTCTAATGGCGTTCTGAAGTGGGCGCTGGTCTCGGATGTTCCAAGCCAGTGACCCAGACTACTGGGGGTAGGAGGGGATTCCAGGCTGGCTTGGATCCCCCAGGAACCCCCAGAAAGGGGACCCTGCTTGGGGCGCATGGAGGTGCCTCTCCAGGGATGGCGATCCCAGGATTGAGGCTGCTTTATGCCCTGTATAGTCCTCCCTCAGTTAGAAACCCTCGGGGTTTTTAAGAGCGGTTACTGGACAACTTCAGGAGTCCAGAGTTAAAAAGAATTAGCAACTTACCGAAAACGCATGGCGACAACCGTGAGTTTTAAAGCAAGATTCTCCAATGTGATTGTGGGATTTAAATCCCCTCCTCCTCTCAACTCTCCGCTTTGGTGAAGGGAAAAATCGTGTTGTGCTAAAATCTGAGAATCGCGGCTTGAAACGACTTTTGAGATCTCAGTGGGAGAAGTTTCAGCAGTACTTTAATGAACTTTAGAGTGACTTGTTGACTTCTTTGAACTTTCTTATCTTCTGGTAAACAAGACATGATGGCCGGGAGGGGAGAGAAAATGGCGCCGAAGATTAAATCTTCTCCCAAAACAAGCTCTAAGTTACCCAGTTCTCTTCCTAGTTCAAAAGGCGAAGCAACAGAGCTCGATTTGGCACTAACAGCTGCTTTGCGCCCCCTGATGGATCAGCTGAATACAGTCAACCAGAAATTAGACTCACTGCAAAAAGAAGCTGCAGAGGCAAACAGGAAATCTGAGAGAGTGGAGAAGGATTTGTTGGATGTTAAGATCAAAACAGAGACGCATGATTTAAGATTGTCCAAAATTGAGAAGGAACGATCATCTGACAGAAATGCCTTATTAGCTATGCAATTGGAACATTCTAACTATTGTTTGAGATTTCAGGGTGTTCTGGAACAACAAGGGGAGAATCTTAAAAAGTTACTCAGTGAATCACTGGCCCCAGTGACAGGGATGAAAGCGGAAGATCTTCAAAGCGATATGGATATGATCCACAGAACATATCCAGAATTTGTGAAGAAAAAAAACCTGCCTGGGGAAGTAATGGTGAGATTCTCTAAAAGATTTACAAGAGATGTGGTTCTCAAAACCACCAATAAAGTCACCCTGAAAATCAAAGAGCAGGAAGTTAAGGTGCTAAAGGACATTCCTTATGAGATCAGGAAGAAGAGAAAGGCTTATAAAAAATTGACTGTTTGGTTACAATCTGCCAGTATTTCTTATCACTGGATTTATTCAGAGGGACTAACATTCATCTTTAAAGACAAGAAGAAGAAGATAGATACTGTTGCCAAGGCAGATGCTTTTCTGGTTTACTGTAAGAAGAAAGAAGAAAAGAAAGGAAAAGAATCTTCATCAGAGGACTCACTGGATCAGCAAGAAAGTATTTATGGACTAGAAAGTTCATCCTCAGAAAGTTTGGGACTTGAAGAAGGTGATTCGGAGTCTGAACTGGGTGCTGAAGGTCCCAAGATCCCGGGAAAGGGGAAGAAGAAGACGCAGAAGAAAGAAAAACCAAAGAAGAAATAGTTTTAAGTAAGCTGTTATGTTTATCTCTCTAAAGTTTGATTGTTTTGTTTAAGTATACACTGAATCTCAAAGTTTTTTTTATAAACTGAATAGAATTTAGAAAAGAATAAGATATAGATATAGCCTGAATTGTATAACTATTCTTTTTAGAAAGTTTTGTTAAATATAGACTAATAATTATCTGGACACCTGTCATTATATGGGTAGTTTAGATTTTAGTTATGTAGGGGTTTTTTTTAGGTGATAGTGTAGTTTGAAAAATCAATAAAAACATTTAAAAAAAAAAAAAGGAGGAGGATTCTCTGTTGTTCTCACCATGCTTTGTAAAGAGTAAGATGTAAAAATGTAGCTCTTAGATGTGTTGTTATTTTGTAGGTCTCCTGTGAACCTTCACCCTTAGAAATAAAGTATTTTAAAACTAAAGGAACTGTCTCCTCCCCAGTGAAGCAAAGATCCATTGAAACCCCTGAATATTTAAGTAATTTAACTATTTTTCTCTAACAATTTCCACAAAACCTTAATGGTTCTCCCCAGAGTTTATACAACTGTTAATATGATAAGTTATCTTCTCCATAATATAAATGTTCCATAGTTTATCAAACCACAAGTCAATTGTTGGTGGATGTTTAGCCTTCCATCAAGAGGCTATAGCCATTCTAGCTGCCACTAATAAGAGTTCTGTAAGCCTCAGTGTAGACCATGATATACCAAGTGTGAGACTTCTGATTAGATCCAATAAGCCAGGCCTCAGGTTCAAAGCAAAGTCCTTTTATTTTCTTAATGGTCTTTCAGGAACACATTCATTGATAGTACTGTCAGATCAATAGGACTCAGAGCAATTATACAATTTTCAAATAGCAGATAAATGACAGGCACTAATCAGGGCAATATCAAGAAAGCGCAAAAAGGCCAGCACTTACTTTTCCCAAAGAAAAGGTGCGCAAACAAAGAGCGACTCATCCCTCCCCTCTGCGAGAACTCCCACATTACATTCCCACACAGTAAGGTATCTGGTGAAGCCCAGCACAGCAACAACTCAAGGTTAACCTCAGAGCAAAACAGATTAACATGAAGAAGGCGAGGGGAAGGAGGGAGGAGGGGGCTTGGGAACAGAGCACAGAGAGGGGAGGGGAACGGAACAAGGTACCACACTCCCACCGGGAGAAAACAGACAGCAGGAATACAAAATGACAGGGAACCTGACATCCTGCCCCTCCCAAGAATCACCCCCCAACCAGGCTTAGACGGATAACATTTATGAAAATCCCGAATTAATCTGGGAGCATGGACATGCTCTGCAGCCACCCATTCATTACATTCAGGACCAAAATCAACCCACTGGACAAAGTAATACAATTTGCCCCATTTCAGTTTAGAATCCAAAATGCTGGAGATCTCAAAATGGGGCTCCCCCCCTTCATCAGAGGAGGAGGAACAGGAGGATCCGGTCTCCAAGGATTTGGCCCAGGACACTTCTTCAGCAAGCTGTAATGGAAAACAGGATGCACAGAACTAATTGACTTAGACAGATCAAGTTCAAAAGAGACAGAGGAAATCTTATGGAGTACTTTAAATGGACCGCATATTTCCATCCCAATTTCCGATTGGGTTGTAAACCACGAATATTTTTTGTAGAGACGTACACAGAGTCCCCAGGTTCCAAATCCCACCCAGGCACCCTTCCCTTGTCTGCATATTTTTTGTAATCTGCTTTTGCCTTATCCAGAGTTTTAGCAATGAGAGGCCAAGAGTCTTGAAGGGAAGTCCACCATGATCCAAATTGAGACAGGGTCTCCCCCACCGGATGTGGGATGGTGGGAAGGGGAGTGCCTTCAAAGCCCCCCACAGCCATAAATGGCGATACACCTGTGGAGGAATGGACAGAATTGTTGTAGCTATATTCTGCAAAGTGGAGATCTACCTCCTGGTGGTAATTATCCTGGTGGTAATTTGAGTAACAATGCAGGAACTGTTCCAGGATTTGATTGACACATTTGGACTGTCCATCCATTTCTGGGTGGTAGGCGGAGCTTAGGGCGGGTTCAATTCCCATGACTTGAAGAAGTTCCCGCCAAAAGGTGGCAACGAATTGGGCCCCCCTATCAGACACTATACGCTTAGGAAAAGAATGGAGCTTCACCACGTGAGCGAAGAATACCTTAGCCAAACCCTTAGTGGTAGGGAGTTGTTTGAACGGAACAAAGTGTGCCTGTTTGGAAAATAAATCCACCACCACCCAAATCACGGTTTTTCCCTTGCTGGGTGGCAAGTTAGTTATAAAGTCCATGGAAATCACCTCCCAGGGTCTAGAAGGCGTGGGTAGAGGTTGCAACAGTCCTGGGGTTTTTTCCCCTCGTTTTTTACACATCAAACAGGTTTGGCAAGAAGTTACATAGTCAGAAACGTCTCCCCGCATTCGAGGCCACCAACACTGTCCTTGAAGCAAATGCAATGTTTTTAAATATCCAAAGTGTCCAGAAAGCTTGGATTCATGGCAAGCCCGCAAAATAGACAGTCTAAGAGATTTTGGCACCATTAGCTTAGTCCCTTTGTACCAGCAACCATCAGAGTGTTTGCGCGCCTCTTTTTCTCCACTGAAAGCATCCAGGTCCTGCTGGGAATACTCCAGGGCGCATTTTGTAATCCACTCGGGTAAGGGCTCTGCTGCAGCCTGCCGTTTCTGACTTCTAGTAACAACAGCCCATCCCAACTGCTCAGGGGAAAACATGGAATCAAAAACTTCTTCCCTCTGAGATTCATGTTGAGGGAGCCTAGATAAAGCATCAGCCAAGGAATTATCTGTCCCCGGGAAGTGTCACAGTTTAAAATTGAATTTGGAAAAGAAATCAGCCCATGTAAGCTGTTTAGCATTGAGGGCTCACCTAGTCCTCAACGCTTCCAAATTTTTATGATCCATCCATATTTCGAAAGAGGTTTGGGCCTCCTCCAACCAATGTCTCCAAGTGGAGAGAGCTAGGTGGATAGCCGCAGCTTCCTTATCCCAAACCAACCAGTTTCTTTCGGTCTCATTAATTTTTTTCGAGATGTAAGCTAGCAGGTGCAACTTTCCATCCTCCCCTCTCTGCAAAATCACCCCTCCCATGGCCACATCCAAAGCAACCACATGAACAATGAACTCCCGAGTTTCATCAGGATGGGCTAGAATGGGTTCTGATGTGAAAAATGTCTTTAGAGTTTCAAAAGCAGCCTGACAGTCGTCTGACCAGGGCAAGCGTTCCCCAGGCTTGCTGGCCTCGGGACCCCTCCCTTTCGTTTTCAGGAGATCAGTGAGGGGCAAAGTAACCTTAGCAAAGTCCTTTAAACATGTTCTATTAAAATTGCAAAATCTGAGGAGAGATTGTAGTTGTTTGTGTGTACGAGGGGCCTCCCATGAGACTACTGCTTCGACTTTAGCTGGGTCCATTTCCAGACCCCTGGGAGAAATGCGGTATCCCAAAAAATCAGTCTCTTTGTGGTGAAAGTCACATTTGGACAGCTTATCATACAGTTTATGGTCTTTGAGTGTGGATAACACTTCCCTCACTAATTTCACATGTGAATCAAGATCCTGAGAATAACAAATGATATCATCTAAATAACAAAGCACTCCTTTAAACAAATGCTTGTGCATTTATGAGTCTCATAAAAACTCCAGGAGTGCCAGCCAAGCCAAATGGCATGACCAGATATTCGAATTGTCCCAGGGGAGTGTTAAATGCAGTCTTATACTCATCCCCCTCTTTGATGCACACATGGAAGTAAGCTTCCCATAGATCCAGTTTAGAGAAAATCTTCCCCTTTGCTGCCTCCTCTAGCAAGTCTTTGATGAGAGGCAACGGGTAGGCATTAAAAGCTGAAACTGCATTCAGTCCCCTATAGTCTGTACATAAATGCAGTCCCCCATCCTTCTTTTTCTGGAAAAGGACAGGGGCCGCGAATGGGGACTTGGTAGGATGGATAAAACCCTGTGCTAGATTCTTGTCAAGAAAATTCCGCAGTTTGGCTCTCTCTGCTGGGCTCACTGAGTACAACTTTCCTTTAGGAAGCTTTTCCCCTGGCAATAACTCAATAGCACAGTCCGTAAGCCTATGGGGGGGAGCTCATCCACTTCCTTCTCACTAAAAACCTCTGCAAGGTCTTGGTAAACTGGAGGGATCTTAGTAAGTTCTTCCAAAACCAAACAGGTGAGGTGGGTAGAGGGGGGTCCCGAGCCTCATGTAGCATCCCATTTATGTTGTGTGCATCGGGGGTCAACCCAAGAGATTTCCCCTTCACTCCATTTGACATAAGGGTCATGGGAACCCAGCCAAGGGCTCCCCAGCACCATTGGGAATTGGGCGTGTGGCGTTATTACGAATGCCCGTTTCTCCCATCCCCAAAATCCTTCATCTCGGAGCCATCCATCTGGGTGAACCGTAAAGGCTCCCCCAAGGGATTTACATTGGGTCCCAACCCCTCTACTACCAATGTGCTAATTAGATCCCTAGCACACCCCGAGTCTATGAGGGCTCACACCCGGACATGCATGCCACTTTCAGGTGCTATAACAGTCATGACCATATAGAGTAAGGGACCAGGGGTGCTCACCGTTGGCAGCGCGGTGGGAGGGGGGACCTGCAGCTCTGCACCTCCTACTACAGGTCTTCGAAGTTTCCCGACGGCTGCTCGACTACCACTTCCAGGGTTGCTTTCTCGGCTCTCTCACTCGTCGCCCCTTTCAGCTATAATGCCCGGGGTTTATAGACTCCCTTGGGAGGATGCGGAGCCCCAGCCACAGGTGGAGTGGGGATCTTTGCCATCTTCATCCCCCCCTGGGGACAGGAAGAAGCATAGTGCCCACTTTCCCCACACCTCATGCATGTGAGGCTTCTGAATAGACAGCAAGAGATCAGACCTTTGTTGAATCAAAGTTCTTTATTGTCTAATACTGCAAACAGGTTCTCAATGTTTGTTAGAGATGCATAATGTAAGACGGTCATGGTTAATATACTCTACAGCCACAATTGAACACCAGCATTGAACCAATCAGAATCAATAGGTGAACGCGGGAAAAAGGAGAGGACTGTTGGGGTTCCCACACTAGGTGAGAAAGTTATAAAAATTCCCTTCTTGATCTGAGTGACCCACATGTGTAAAGCTAGGCACAATAATTCGGGGCTGGCGGCCATAAAGGAGCTTCCAAGGTTTTCACAACAAGATAACACACTCTGGCCCGGAAAGAGGGAGGAGGGATGCATGGGAGTGAAGACCATTTGTTGTCAGTGACGTGCAGGAATTTGGGTCACCATTCTCCCGTCTAGGAAAGGTAACATTAACCAGGGCAACCAATATACATCGAAGTGACATTTGCAGCTGCAGAGAGTAAAGGGGTTGAGACAGATAAGGGCACAAGTAATGAACTCACAACAACAAAGAAAACGAAAGCAAGTTACAGAGATGCTATTGTCAGTTCCTGACACCCTGCTCTCCCCAAAATACATTCTACCCCGGCTTATCAGGAAAGCGTTTATGAAAGGCTTTAACAAGGTTGGGAGCATGAACATTTTCAGCAAAGACCCATTCATTTAGTTCTGGGCCGAAATCTACCCACTTAACTAGATACAGCAAGCGGCCCCTACGCATCTTAGAATCTAGGATATCAGAAATTTCAAAGTGTTGTTTCCCCTCCTTCATCAGCGGAGGAGGAGTCGGAGGTACTGAGTGCCATGCATTCGGCCCAGGATCCTTCTTCAGCAAGCTGAAATGAAAAACAGGATGCACAGAGCTCAATGATTTAGGCAAGTCTAGTTCAAACGAAACATCTGAGATTTTTCTTAACACCTTATACGGCCCTACATATTTCCATCCCAATTTCCTGCTGGGTTGGAGTCCATGAATATTTTTAGTAGATAGGTAGACCGAGTCTCCAGGCTGCAGGTCCCACCCTTCGGCTCGGCCTCTGTCCGTGTATTTTTTGTAGTCTGCTTTTGCCTTGTCAAGAGTCTTAGCAATTAAGGGCCAGGATTCTTGCAGCTTGGCCTACCACTGGGAGAAATCAGTCAGGGGGGGGTTCTGACGCCTCAGTCAGAGTGGGTAGCGGTTTTCCCTCAAACCCCCCCCCCCCAGCCATGAAAGGAGAAACACCAGTAGACGAATGCACAGCATTGTTATAGCTATATTCAGCAAAGGGTAACAAATCCACCCAGTTGTCCTGATGGTAGTTTGTGTAACATCTCAGGAATTGTTCCAAAACCTGATTAACTCATTCGGACTGCCCATCGGTCTCGGGATGATACCCCGAGCTAAGGGCGGGTTCAATGACCATCACCTGGAGCAGCTCCCGCCAGAAGGTGGCAACAAATTGGCTTCCCCTATCGGATACCACTCTCTTAGGAAAAGCATGTAGCTTGATCACATGGTTAAAGAATGTTTTGGCCAGTCCCTTGGTGGTAGGCAGTTGCTTAAAAGGGACAAAATGAGCTTGCTTAGAGAACATGTCTACTACCACCCAAATGACTGTTTTGCCCCGTGAAGATGGGAGACTCGTGATGAAGTCCATAGACACAATTTCCCAGGGTCTGGAAGGGGTGGGCAAAGGATGCAACAGTCCGGGGGTCTTTCCTCCTCTGCGCTTACACATAAGGCATACCTGACAAGCAGTCACATAGTCTGATACATCCTTGTGCATGCGAGGCCACCAGAATTGTCTTTGAACCAAGTTTAGAGTCTTAAGAAATCCAAAATGTCCTGACAATTTGGAAGCGTGGCATGACATCAACACTTCCTTGTGCAGCATTTGGGGCACTATTAACTTGGACCCATGATACCAACAATTATTTTCCTGAATGGAGCACTCACTAGTCCCACTTCACTCATCCATCTCTTCCTTAGTATATTCCCCCGCACACCACTCAGTCCAGGAGGGGGGCCCATGGGACGCTTTGCTCTGGCTCCAAGTTGTCACTGCCCCCCCAATTGCTGAGGCGAGAACATAGAATCGAACACTTCCTCCCTCTGGGACTCGTGTTGGGGTAATCAGGACAACACGTCGGCTAGAGAATTTGCCCTCCCAGGAAAGTGTTTTAATACAAAGTTAAATTTCGAAAAGAAATCTGCCTATCGGAGCTGCTTAGCATTGAGGGACCTTTGAGTCCGCAAAGCTTCCAGGTTTTTATGGTCTGTCCAGATTTCAAACGGCTTTTGCGCTCCCTCTAGCCAATGCCTCCATGTGGTCAGTGCTAGCTGTATGGCTGCCGCCTCCTTATCCCACACTGACCAGTGTCTCTCTGTCTCATTAAATTTCTTTGAGATGTGTGCCAAGGGGTGCAAGGCGTTGTCTGAGCCCATCTGCAATATTGCCCCCCCATGGCTACATCTGAAGCATCCACATGAATTACAAACTCTCTAGTCTCATCCGGATGGGCTAGGATGGGTTCTGAAGTGAACAGTTTCTTTAGTTTCTCAAAGGCAGCTTGGCATGCCTCAGTTCAACCCAGGCGCTCCCCAGGTTTTCCCGCCTCCAGTCCTTTCCCCTTAGTTTTTAACAGTTCTGTAAGGGGTAGGGTGACATCCTTGAGGAAGGTGCAGTAGAAATTGCAAAATCCTAACAGGCTCTGTAGTTGTTTGCATGTGCGGGGGGCCTCCCACTGCACCACTGCTTCTACTTTAGCAGGGTCCATCTCCAGCCCGTGCTGCAAGATTCAGTAGCCTAGGAAATCGACCTCAGTCTGGTGAAACTCACATTTGGACAGCTTGGCGTAGAGGCGGTTCTCCAACAAAGTGGCCAGTACTTCCCTCACCAACCCCACGTGAGACTGCTTATCAGTGGAATAAATCAAGATATCATCTAGATAGCAGAGCACCCCTTTAAACAAATGCTTGTGCAACACTTCATTGATCAGGCTCATAAAAACTCCCGGCGCGCCACTCAAGCCAAATGGCATCACCAAATACTCGAACTGTCCCAAAGGCATGTTAAAAGCAGTCTTATATTCATCCCCCCCCCGATGCGCACCCAGAAATATGCGTCCCGCAAGTCCAGCTTTGTAAAAATCTTTCCCTTGGCTGCCTCTGCTAACAAATCCTTGATCAGTGGGAGGGGATAGGCATTCGAGGCAGACACTGCATTTAGGCCCCAATAATCCATACACAGTCTCAAGCCCCCATCTTTCTTTTTTTGAAATAAAACCGGGGCGGCAAAAGGATGAAGCCATGCCCCAAGTTCTTGTCTAGGAACTTCCTTAACTCCTCTTGCTCCGCTGGGCTCATGGAGTATAATTTTCCCTTGGGCAACTTTCCCCCCAGCAACAGTTCGATAGCACAGTCAGAGAGGCGATGGGGTGGCAGTTCATCCGCCTCTGTTTCACTGAACACCTCAGCCAAGTCTCTGTATTCTCGGGGGATCTGTGCCGGCACCAGGGACAAAGTCTCCACTGTGATGGGAGCGGGGGGTCCAGGGCCCCAACCAGGGTCCCATGAGTGGCGGGTACATTTCTTGTCTACCCATGAAATCTTTCCCTCACTCCATTTGATGTAGGGGTCGTGGGAACTCAACCACAGGCTGCCCAGTACCATAGGGAATTGGGTATTTGGAGTGATGACAAAAGCCCTTTTTCCCCAGTGCTCCCCAGTCCCCACCACCAAGAGTTCAGTTTCTGCCACACAGGCCTCTTTCATCTCCGAACCATCCATCTGAGTGAAGGTGAGGGGTTCTCTCAGGGGGTTTACTTTGGGGCCCAACCCATCCACCACCAAGGGGCTTATTAAGTCTCTGGCACACCCCAAGTCTATCAAAGCACGCACCCGTACATGGGTTCCCATGCTGGGGACAATCACAGTCATGACCATGTAAAGTAAAGGGCCAGGGATGCTCACCAGGGATGGCGTGCCGGGTGAAGGGACCTGCAGCTCTGCGCCGCCTACTGCAGGTCGCTGAAGTTTCCTGATGGCTGTGCCTCGACCAGCTCCAACTTGCCCTGCTTGCACGTCGCCCCTTCCAGCTGTAGTGCCCGGGGTTTAAACGCTGTTTTGCCTGGACAAGGGGTCCCCCCCCGGGGTGGAGGTCTTGGGTGCCTTCATGCTGCCACGGGGGCAGGAGGATGCAAAGTGCCCACTCTCCCCGCACTTTATGCAGAGCCCTTTCTTGAAATGACTATCCCGCAGCTCTTGAAAAGCCGACTTCCCTTTCACTTTTCGCGAAGGCTCCCGGCTTGATCAGGGTGAATCGTTCTTCCACATCAGCTGCTGCTCTCATCCAAGCGGCCAGCGACAAGGGTTGGCCACTCCTCAGGATGGTCTCATAGATCTCCAGGTGCAGTCCCTCTTGATACTTTTCCACGAAAAAGTCTTCGGACCAACCCTGCACCTTGGCCGCGATTTGCCTAAACCGATCGCTGTACTCCCTCACTGAGGACCGACCCTGCACCAGCTTCCGCAGTTGGTTCTGGGCTTTCTCTTCGCCCAGGGGGTCCTCATAGTGCTGCCGCAGGGCCCACATGAAATTATTGACAGTACGTAACTTGGGCCCAGGGGGGTTGTGCAGGCTTACATACCAGTCGCTTGTGGTATCTCGTAGTTTCGAACCAATGTAGCCTACCCGATCCCTCTCAGTCGGGTACAGATGACCCCAAGCGGCCAGGAACCTCTTGATTTCTGTGATGAAGAAACGAAGCTTCTCCGGGTCGCCGTCAAAAGTAGCTGTCGGCAGGTCGGCGGGAGCTTGGTGGATCAGGCGATCTGGCCCCACAGGACCCAAAGGCATGGGCTGCGGTGGGGGGCCACTGGCAGGCTCGCCGGTGGCACCTGTTGTGCCGGCGCTCCTCCCGCAGGACCGGGAACCGGGGGTGCTCCCCCCCTTCGGGAGGGGGAGCCGGCACGGGGGCCTGTACAGCAACCACGACAGCCCTCAGTTGCTGCTGCATGTCCAACATGACCTCCCGTAGCTCCACTGTGATGCGATCTTGCATCTCGCCAAACCTCCGGTCTGGCACTCGTCCCAAATCCTCACCCACAGGATCGGGACCGCATGGCATCCCACGCTCCTCTTCCGGGAAGTGGTAACGCCAGTCATCCTGGCCTCTCGAGAAACCCCATTCCTCCTCTATCAGGCTGGGATGGCGGAACTCCGTGCGATCCCCACTGAATCGCACGCGGGATCCCTTCCAGTCGTGGATCCATGACTCGGAGGTCCCGTGTCCGAAGTTGGACCACGAGTGCCTGGGAGAGACCGGTGGCCAATGCAAGCCAAGCCCAGGGCGTGGGATCTGGTAATACAGCTTATGTGCCTGAAGCTGTTGAGAACTTAATTTCAACAAAAAGCCTTATGAACACTGCACATATTGTGCTGCTCAAAACAGAGCAAGGAAGCAAGGTCTCTACCAAGGATGGAGAGCTTGAATTTAAAGTGGAAGAGAAAAATGGCTTTCATTACCTTGTAGCTTGTGATGAGGAAATTGAAACTGTTGATGATATGGAGCAGATTTGCCAAACTACTAGTGATGCTAAATGTAAGGAAGGGGCGGTGAAGGAGAACCCTGACTGATGGAAGGAAAAAGGGGGCAAACTCCCTGCCTTGCTCTTACCCCAGAGGGGTGAGGGGGGAACTGACATCTGTTTGACTGGGGGGGAGGAGGAGGAGCAGTGCCGGCATTCCAGGGAGAGGAAGTGGGAGGGGGCAGTGTGGGGAGTGGCTGCACTTCTGCAGGGAGCTTGGGGGAGAGGAGCCCATGGATGTTTTTTGTTGATAAATACACAGAGTCCCCGGGTTGCAAATCCCATCCCCCAGCCCGACCCTGATCAGCATATTTTTATAGACCACTTTGGCTTTGTCCAAGGTCTTAGCAATCAAAGGCCAGGAGTCCTGCAAATTAGTCCACCATTGGGATTTTATATGTTTACCCTAAATGCTATGTTAAGTTTACTATGCCAATAAAGGTGTTGTACTTCAATTAACCTCATGGAATGTAGAGGAATTTGGTTTCAAACACAGATACACAGGAATGGTATAGAGAATTATGTGGGTATAGAGAACTGGATTAAACTTGAGTCAAACTATATGACAAATGCAGGGCATCCCATTTTCCCCTCTTTTCTGGTTGTAGTTGTAGGCTTACCTGTTTTGTCGTGTACTGTGTGTGTCTTCTTGGTTCATGTGGAGTGTGTGTCTTTTCAGTTCCTCCCTTGTTTGTGGTGGCATTTTAGGTTTAGTCTGTGTCAAGGGTAGTCTGTGGGAAGTAATGAGTTAGCTCATGTTAGCAAGGGAGGTTTGATGTTGTAAATGAGTCAGGGAGTTGTTTTGTCTAAATCATCTCCCCACTCTGCTTTTCCAAGCATCTCTTAATTTTTCCATTGTTTGTGTCAGAATCCAAGGATTCTAACAAAGGCTCCTTCTGTACTTTTTGTAATCTCCTCCTATGTAACATGTTTTGCAGTTCAGTTGTGTCATTCTGCTCTCTCTTTCATGCTGTATCATGTTCCCTGTAACTCTGGTTTATTGCTCTCTGTTTACTGCTAATGGTGGGTCTGGTCAATGTAACCATTTGGTCCGGGAGAGTGGCGACTGCAGCACCTGAGAACAATCGGCCTCTCCCCCCTCTCCCCCTGCATTCCTATCCTCCCTGCCAGCAGAGACACAGAACTTTTCTTATCGGTGTGAGAAGACCTTGGCAAGCTATTTGTTATGCACGAAATGGACACATCTGAAGAGCCCCAGTTTAAGAAGGGAAATTTACAACTTCACACTTCACCTTTTTCCTGTGGGAAGCAAAACGGTCAAAGGACCTTAGCCCGCAGTTTTTCCCTTTCTGTGATTGGTTACCTATGGGGAATTCAAATTGTACTGGAGGGTATATTAATCCTGCTTCTATTGTATACCTTATCTCTAACAATGATCTGAGGACCTGTAATGTAGTAATAGGGAATAAAGAACTCTGTTTCATCAACAAAGGTCTGATCCTTGACTACATAGGGCAGAAGCCTCACAAATTGTTAGAGATCTGTGACTGGGACTTGGCCATTCCTGACCATGTCGGATGATGGTACTCTTCCCATCCCTACAACCGAAGGAGAGCTGGTGACCCCGGTAGACCAGGGTGCCAGAGGAGGCGGTGGTGGGGAGCCCAAGAAACCAGTGACTACAGCTCAGGGGGCTCACTACATCCTGCGGCTACCCCCTCACCAGACCGGAACCCTGAGGTACTCATGGGCCTCGTTCGGGCATGGGACAGTCGACTCATGGGTTCACGATCAGAGGGGAATGTGCGTCTCAGTCCCTGGGGACTGCACCGAGCTGGGACGGCCGAGCTTCCTAGGAGACGAGCGAGAGATGTATCCCGGGGGCGTCTGGCGACTCCCACCACCGGACAAGGAGAGGGGCGCTCCCTACGGTCCCGACCTGTATGGAGAGGACCCAAGCCAAGCCCTAGATTGCCTGATGGGCGACATGCGACTGCAGATCACCACGGAGTTGAGAGAAGTAGCAATGGACTTGCCGTATCAACTCCGAGATGCCCTGGCCGCTATCCAGGCAGTCCAGCCAGGCCAGGGTGGGGCTGGAGTACCGGCCGGGGGAGCCCCACCACAACAAGCTCCCCCAGGGGGAGTGCCCACGGGGGTCGTCCCGCAGCAGGTACCACAGCAGGTTCCAGTCCCGGTCCCGGTTCCCGTTCCTGCCCCGGCACCCGTTCCCGCGGAGCGGATGATCCATCAAGCACCAAACAACCCACTAATGGCTACATTCGATGGGGACCCCGAGAAGCTACGGTTCTTCATCATAGAGATCGAGAGGTTCCTGGACGCCTGGGGGCACCTCTACCCCACCGAGCGGGACCGAATTGGCTACATCGGATCCAAGCTGAGGGATACCGCCAGCGACTGGTATGTGAGCCTACACAATGCCCCAGGGCCAGAGCTTCGGTCCGTGAATAATTTTATGTGGGTCCTCAGGCAACACTATGAGGACCCCCTCGGGGAGGAGAAGGCACGAAACCAGCTGCGGAAGTTGACCCAGGGGCAGTCCTCCATGAGAGAATACACCGACCGGTTCCGGCGTATAGCGGCCAAGATCCAAGGCTGGACCCAAGACCTCTTCATCGAGAAGTATCGGGAGCCCTGAAATTTACGAGACTGTCTTGAGAGGGGGATGGCCAGGATCACTCGCAACGTGGATGAGAGCGGCGGCCGACGTGGAGGAGAGATTCACCCTCATCAAGATGGGGACCCCAGCGACCGCCCAAGCCAAAGCCACCCAGAAGACAAAGACCAAGCCCAGTGTCCAGGAGATCCGGGACAGCCGATTCAGGCAGGGGCTCTGCATGAAATGCGGAGAGAGCGGCCACTTCGCCTCGGCGTGCCCCTGAGGAAGTGGAAAAGTCCCCAAGACCCCAGTGGCGGGGAGCACCCCGAGCAAGGGGAAGACCTCGTTCAAACCCCAGGCATTACAGCTGGAAGGGGCAGCGAGTGAGCAAGGGGAGCTGGAGCTGACGGAAGCGCAGATGCCGGGAAACTCCAACAACCTGCAGTAAATGGCGCAGAGCTGCAGGTCCCTAACCCCGACGCGCCATCTCCGGTGAGCATCCCCGGCCCCTTACTGTACATGGTAGTGACTGTAATAGCCCCCGGTACCGGAACCCACGTACGGGTACGGGCCCTAATTGACTCAGGGTGCGCTAGAGACTTGATAAGCCCCTTAGTAGTGGATGGGCTAGGCCCCAAAGTTACCCCACTAGGAGAGCCACTCACATTCACACAGATGGACGGTTCGGAAATGAAGGAGGCATGTGTGGCTGAGACAGAGCGATTGATAGTGGGAACGGGGGAGCATTGGGAAAAGAGAGCCTTTGTCATCACCCCCAACACCCAGTTCCCTATGGTATTGGGGAGCCCGTGGCTGAGTGCCCACGACCCATACATCAGATGGAGTGAAGGGAAGATCTCGTGGGTGGATGAGAAGAGTAACCACCACAAATGGGACCTGGGGTGGGGATCGGGTCCCCCGGCCCCCCTGCGTGTGGCGGCTCTCACGTTGGCACCCTCTGCAGTGCCTAAAGAGTACCGGGACTTAATGGGGGTGTTTAGTGAAACTGAGGCGGACGAGCTGCCCCCCCATCGACTGTCAGACTGTGCCATTGAGTTGCTCCCAGGGGAGAAATTGCCAAAAGGGAAGCTGTACTCCATGAGCCCCTCAGAGTGAGAGGAGCTGAGAAAATTCCTAGACAAAAACTTGGAGCGGGGTTTCATCCGCCCGGCCAAATCTCTCTTTGCAGCTCCCGTTCTGTTCAGGAAAAAGAAGGACGGAGGGCTGCGATTGTGTACGGACTATAAGGGTCTGAATGCAGTATCTGCTTCTAATGCCTACCCCCTCCCACTCATAAAGGACTTGCTAACAGAGGCAGCCAAAGGAAGAGTGTTTACTAAACTGGATCTACGAGATGCTTACTTTCGTGTGCGCATCAGGGAGGGGGATGAATTTAAGACTGTCTTTAATACTCCATTGGGACAATTTGAGTACCTGGTGATGCCATTCGGCTTGAGTGGTGCGCCGGGAGTTTTTATGAGCCTGATAAATGAAGTGTTGCATAAACATTTGTTTAAGGGGGTGTTATGTTACTTAGATGATATCTTGATCTATTCTACTGATAAGGAGTCGCATGTAAAATTGGTCAGGGAAGTGCTCTCTACCTTGTTGAAAAATCAATTGTATGCCAAGTTGTCTAAATGTGAATTTAACAGGGAATCAGTAGACTTTTTGGGGTATCGCATTTCTCAGAAGGGGCTGGAAATGGATCCGGCCAAGGTAGAGGCAGTGGTGCAGTGGGAGGCGCCCCGAACCAGGAGACAACTACAGAGTCTGTTGGGGTTTTGCAACTTTTACCACACCTTCTTAAAAGACTTTGCCACGGTCACCCTTCCCCTAACTGAACTTCTGAAAACCAAAGGGAGGGGCCCAGAAGCGGGGAAACCAGGGGAGAAAATAGCCTGGTCAGAAAGTTGTCAAAAAGCATTTGAAACCCTAAAGAGACTATTCACGTCAGAACCCATCCTGGCTCACCCCGATGAGACTAAGGAATTCGTGATACACGTTGATGCTTCAGATGTGGCCATGGGGGGGGCTATCCTCCAGAAGGGGGGTGACGATAAATTACATCCTTTGGCTTACATTTCGAAAAAATTCAATGAGACGGAGAGGAACTGGTCAGTATGGGATAAGGAAGTGGCAGCCATTCGGTTACCCTGACCACATGGAGGCACTGGTTGGAGGGAGCGCAAACCCCGTTTGAAATTTGGACAGATCATAAAAATTTAGAGCCATTGCACACTCAGAGGTCCCTTAATGCTAAGCAGCTCAGGTGGGCTGACTTCTTTTCTAAATTCAACTTTGTGCTCAAGCATTTCCCTGGGAAGGCCAATTCGTTAGCAGACACTTTATCCCGGTTACCCCAACACGAGAGTCAGAAAGAAGAGGTGTTTGACTCAATGTTCTTACAACAACAGTTGGGAGGTGCTGTCACTACACGGAACCAAAGCAAACGCATAACGGTTGAGTCGTGGGAAGAGAAGTGGGGGGGAGACTACTCTCCCGAAGAGGCAGAAGAGTTAGGGGGAATAGAAGAGTGCTCTCTGTGTTCCAACAATTGCTGGTGCCATGGAGATAAACTCGTGGTGCCTAGGGCACGTAGAAAAGACATTTTGTTAACATGTCACTCTTCCAAGCTAGCCGGACATTTTGGATTTCTAAAGACTCTCAACTTGATTCAGTGGCAATTTTGGTGGCCGCGCATGCGTAAAGATGTATCTGACTTTGTCACTGCCTGTCAAATCTGTTTAATGTGCAAGAGGAGGGGGGGGGGAAAGTTCCAGGACTGTTACATCCGTTACCCACCCCCTCTCGCCCCTGGGAAGCAGTAGCCATGGACTTTATTACCAACCTGCCACCCTCGAAAGGGAAGACAGTCATTTGGGTGGTGGTTGACATGTTCTCGAAACAGGCTCACTTTACCCCATTCAAACAGTTGCCGACTGCGAAAGGGTTGGCTAAAGCTTTTTTTAATCACGTGATCAAATTACACGCCTTCCCCAGGCGCGTGGTATCTGACAGAGGCAGTCAGTTCATTGCCAACTTCTGGCGGGAGCTTCTAAAAATGATGGACATTGAACCAGCCATGAGTTCGGGTTATCATCCAGAGACCAATGGCCAATCCGAGCGAACTAATCAAGTTTTGGAGCAATTCCTAAGGTGTTACACTACCATCAAGACAACTGGGTGGAGTTGTTGCCATTCGCAGAATATAGGTATAATAATGCTGTGCATTCCTCCACTGGCGTGTCTCCTTTCATGGCGGTGGGAGGCTTCGAGGGGAAACCCCTACCAACCGTAGAGGAGTCGGCGGACGGCCCCCCCTCGGATTTTAAACAGTGGTGGGCTAACCTGCAAAACTCATGGTCTTTGATCGCTAAGACTCTAGATAAAGCCAAAGCGGACTACAAAAAATATGCTGACCGCGGACGGGCTGAAGGATGGCACCTCCAGCCAGGGGACTCGGTATACCTCTCTACCAAAAATATACATGGTCTACAACCAAGCAGGAAACTAGGGTGGAAATACGTTGGCCCCTATAAAGTGTTACACAAAATATCTGATGTGTCCTTTGAACTGGAATTGCCTAAATCACTGAGTTCTGTGCATCCTGTTTTTCATTTCAGCTTGCTGAAGAAGGATCCTGGGCCGAATGCATGGCACCCGACTCCTCCGATTCCTCCTCCACTGATGAAGGAGGGGGCGCCTCATTTTGAGATTTCTGAAGTCCTTGATTCGAAAATGCGTAGGGGCCGCTTGCTATATCTTGTCAAGTGGGTAGATTTTGGTCCGGAACTGAATGAATGGGTTTTTGTGGACAATGTACATGCTCCTAGATTAGTCAAAGCTTTCCATAAACGTTTTCCTGATACGCCGGGGTAAATTAGATTTTTCAGGTGGCAGAGTGTCAGAATCCAAGGATTCTAACAAAGGCTCCTTCTGTACTTTTTGTAATCTCCTTCTATGTAACATGTTTTGCATTTCAGTTGTGTCATTCTGCTCTCTCTTTCATGCTGTATGTTCCCTGTAACTCTGGTTTATTGCTCTCATGTTTACTGCTAATGGTGGGTCTGGTCAATGTAACCATTTGGTCCGGGAGAGTGGTGACTGCAGCACCTGAGAACAATTGGCCTCTCCCCCCTCTCCCCCTGCATTCCTATCCTCCCTGCCAGCAGAGACACAGAACTTTTCTTATCGGTGTGAGAAGACCTTGGCAAGCTATTTGTTATGCATGAAATGGACACATCTGAAGAGCCCCAGTTTAAGAAGGGAAATTTACAACTTCACACTTCACCTTTTTCCTGTGGGAAGCAAAACGGTCAAAGGACCTTAGCCCGCAGTTTTTCCCATTCTGTGATTGGTTACCTATGGGGAATTCAAATTGTACTGGAGGGTATATTAATCCTGCTTCTATTGTATACCTTATCTCTAACAATGATCCGAGGACCTGTAATGTAGTAATAGGGAATAAAGAACTCTGTTTCATCAACAAAGGTCTGATCCTTGACTACATAGGGCAGAAGCCTCACAGTTTGTAGACTTTCCGCTTTCCTTTATCCCAATTTTCCCCTAATGTTCCCCATGTCTTGTCCACCTACCTTGTCCTGTGATGTGCAGTGTGTCTGTTCATAGTAGTCTCAGTTTCCTGTGATGTTTGTGGGTCTCGGAGTCTGAAGTGTTGTCTGTGGAAAGTAAAGCAGTAAGTGCTGCCAGCTTCAAGAACGGATGCTGCATGTATGAGACAGTGGTTTTCTTGGTCTAAAGATGCTGTGTACTGTGGCCGAAACTCAGAGATGAAGTGAGAAGGGGGGAGGTCTGTCCAATATTTTTGAGTGCCCTGATGGGATAAATCATAAGGAGGTGGCTTGGCAGTGTTCCCTCTACACCTTTAAAAACGTTACTGAACCAATTTGGAATAAACTGGTACAATGACAGCTGTTTCAGACAGCCCTTCCCCTACCATTTTGGTGCCATCTTTGAAGCGGTTTGCCATTTCAGACTGCCGCTTTCTTTTCAAGCCTCTTCACCATACACACTCACACACACATGCAACCACACACACACAAATATACACACACACAAACACACACACATACACACACAAACACACATACACACAAACACACACAAACACAAACACACAAACGTGCACACAAAAACACACAAATGTAAACACACAAACACACACACACTCAAACACAAACACACAAACACACAAAGAACACACACACAAACACACGTATACAAACACACACACTAACGCGAACACACAAACACACACAAATGCACAAAGAACACACACACACTAACGCAAACACACACACACAAACACACATAAATGCACAAAGAACACACATACAAACACATGCACGCACACACACAGAGAAACACAAACACACACACTAATGCAAACACACAAACATGCACACAAAAACACACAAGAACACACAAACACACACACTCAAACACAAACACACAAACAAACACACACAAATGCACAAAGAACACACACACAAACACACGTATACAAACACACACACTAACACAAACATACAAACACACACAAATGCACAAACACACACACAAACACATGCACACAAACACACACTAATGCAAACACACACACACTAACGCAAACACACACACACTAATGCAAACACACATAAATGCACAAAGAACACACACACAAACACATGCATACAAACACACACACTAATGCAAACACACAAACACACACAAACACAAACACTCAAATACACACACAGAGAGAAACACAAACACACACACACTAATGCAAACACACAAACACACACACAAACACAGAGAAACACACACACAGAGAAACACACACACAAACACAAATACACACACACAAACACACACACAAACACACAAAGAACACACACACATACACACAAACACATGCACACAAACACAAACACACAAAAAAACACACACAAACACATGCACACAATCACACACACAAACACACACACATACACACACACACAGACTCGTCATTGGAGGAAGCGCTTCGGGCACTTCACACAGCACCCTATAGCGCTTCAGGACCGGTACAAAGAACAGAAGAACACTTGGGAGGAGGTTTCAAGGTAAAGCGGCTCAGGAACGCTTCCCCAACGGGAGAGGCACGTTTCTGTGTGAAAGGGCCAGAATGTTCTGTTAGGGAACTGGTACTAATACGGTTCTGTGTAAAATTCCTGACAGAAACTGTTACTGAAGAGTTCCTGAAACGGAACATAATGGCTGTGTGAAATTCCCCACTGTGATGTAGCTCATAGTTTTTAGGCTCTGGCTCACACAGTTTTGTCTTAGCTTGGAAAGGATGGCTCCAGAGCAAACTACTTGATGCAGTAGCCAAATCATTTGCTCACAACTGAAATGCCAGTGGCTCACAAAGCAGAATTTTTGCTCACATGACTCCACAGCTTAGAGAGAGCATTAGTTGAGAGTGTAATGTGAGTAGGCAAAGTTAGGAGTGTGAGGATTGGGCTGTGAGGAAGCCATCCTCCCCCCCATCACTACCTGTATGTATAACAGAGTGCCCCCTTTCCCATTCTGCCTTTTGCCCTGATCCACTTATACACTAACTTTAATGGCTTGAGCATGCTGCATCATGCAGGAGGCTTGAGGACTTTATGTTTCTTTGCAGTTAGTCTTCCTTGGCAGTAGGCTCACATTGTGGGGAGGCAGGCTCTCACCTCTCTTGCTGCTCCCCCTCCCCCAGCCAAGCCCAGCCATTCACTCCCCTCCCCTTCTTTTTGCCCCATTTGGAGGTGATGGGGAGGGACAGAGGGAAGAAAACGGATCCCTGGCAGTTCTGTCTGTCAGAGGGAAGGTGCTCTGTTCTCTCTGTCAGGCAGAAGCACCTGGATTCCCTTCCCCCCTCTCTTTGCTCTGTTTGGAGGTGATGGGAAGGGAAGGCAAATGGCATCCTCTCTCCTGAGGTGAAGCCACATTGTGAGGTGAATTTTGGCGGGCAGAGCTTTGGTGGGCAGGCTGCAGGGATCCCAGCCTGGGGCACCCTTTCTCTTCCCGCCCCTCTCTTTGACTGTTTCACAGTGTTTTCTGAGAGGAAATTTGGCAATTTGGCAGTGTGCGGGGGAGGGGTTATGCTGATAGTCCATTGTATTCTCACTGACAGAAGCAGGCCCCTGAGGGGACAGTTAGGGAAGGGAGAGAATGGATCCTGGGCAGTTTTGCCTGTCAGAAGGAAGGTGCTCTGGTCTCTCTGTCAGGCAGCAGTGCCTGGATTCCCTTTCTCCCCCCCTCCCATTCTCTTTGTTTCGTTTGGACAGTTAGACCCACCTGGCAGTGGGCGGAGGAGAAGCGTGGACCCAGCTCCCAGTCGGTCCTTCCCCTTCGCTGGCTCCCTCCAGACTGAGGCCGAGACGCTGGCTGGTGGTTCTGTGGGTGGGACTGAGGCAAAGCAGGGAGACAATGCAGCCAATGGCCAGGGTCCCCCTTTTGAGAGGCAGTCCGTCCAGCCTACTGATTTTGGCGCCCCATGGAATCTTGCCCTTTGGAATGTTAAAGCGGCTTTATATAATAGGAAAGATATTTGGGGGAATATTAACTCTTAACAATGTGCAGCTGGCTTTATGGGATCTTGCCTATGTATACAGAGGCGGCGCTAAACTGAGGCTTCTCAGGAACTGACACAGACTCAAGTTAAAGTATAAAAGATAAATTGTTTACTAGAAATGTAATAAAAGATTTATAAACAATGTTACAATGTTACACTATCATTCACACAGTTATACAGAACTAGGAAATTAGGTAGAAATACAGAGATGTTTGCATGAGCAGGATACTTGATGGTTTCCGTCGAGGGTGAGAGTTACCTCTATATGAATCAGTGGAATCCATCTGGAAACGAAGGGGAGAAGTCTTCGGGAAGAGGACAAAGGATTGTGGCCATGTGTCAGACCCCAGTGGTGCACCCAAGGGTCCGTGAGGGAGGGAGGAAGATTAAACAAGGAAAGGGGGAAAGCTAGACTAACTTGTGACTCTTGGGGAGCAGTTTTTATTGGGAGGTGGTACCTGGGAGGATGGCATGATATGATGCCATCTCAGGAGAGCCTATAGATGGTCTGTTTTCTATCTCTATCCACTAAGGGGGTGCTATAGGAGTGGTTAATATTCAGATCTACCTGATGGTCAGGACAGGATGCTGAAGTCAGCTGCATCTGGCACCTGTCTTCTGGATCACAGGAGTGCTGGGCATGGGAACCGATTCTCAGGAAGCACCCCACTGTCTTTGCAGCCAGGTGTGAAGTCCTTTGATGCCGCAAATGGAAATGAGGTCTTGCAGGAGGGGGCATAAGCCTGGAGTGCCTGGAGTGTATACCTGCATGGAGTTGCTGATATAAGCCTTTAGTCTCATGGCTTTGTGTGTGAGAGAGTGTCTTTGTTCTCTGTGTTAACCTCCCACCTGGAGGTGGCAACCTCAGAAAATGGTGCTCTGACCCTATAGTGTAGGTGTCTGTTCCCATCTTCCCACTGGTTGCCTAGTGCACTTTCGTGTCCCACATAACTGACATCATAGTCCATTCACTGCTCTCAGAAATCAGCTGTAAAGTCCATAAGAATGCTGTGCAGGCTTACAGTGTATATACGAACTTACTGAAATGAACAGGGTAGATGGAATGCCTTGTATTCTTCAAGAAATATCACTCTCTCTCTCTCTCTCTCTCTCACACACACACACACACACAGAGTCATTTTTTCTACAGCCTGCTACCCAGTCACTATTTGCCAAAATCTCAGACCCCAGTTTTTGGCTTCTTTGTGAAAATGTACTTCAGCTTTAGCTGACACTAGACTCTGAATTCTTAGATGGAATTCTTTCTCAGGTTGTGTTTAGCACAGCTAAGACCAGGAGTCTCTCCCTTTAGTCAAAAGATGAACCTGTCTGACAGACTTTTAGTCAGACACTTCAGATATCCACTCTTTTAGCTGAGTTTTTACTGTTCTGAACAGTAATCGCTACTGAGCACAAGACAAACTAACTCTCCCCTCAGCATGCAGCTGATCTTATATTTCCCTCAGCTGGCACTGGCCAATCAGAAAAAAGGAGCAGCCTGTTACTCAAGCTCAACATTCTAGAGCAGAGTTAACTATTCACCTCCTTTCTCTGATTTTGCTGCATTAGGAAAATAGCATTTTAAATGTAGTCAGTCACACATGGGCAGTGCAAAATGTAAATGACGCCTTTTGCTCATCTTTTTCTTTTAAATGAAACATGCTACTGGATACTGGAAGTGATGAAATGGGAGGGGGGAGAAGGGAAAAAAAGGAGGCAAAACCAAGACCAACTGGAACATACAAAAGGCAGGATAATGTAGCCATCTAAAAAGAAAAATCCTAGATGGAAAAAGATAGTGATATATAAAACACAGAGCTGAATTGGCCCAGAATTCATTGCAAGCTTGTGCATGGATATTGAGATTTAAATTAAAGCAAAAAAATCTCCAGTATGAGGAAACGGATTTTGAATCTTATTGAGAAAGAACCCTATATGGGGCCATGGCAGGTTGTTATGAATAGATTCCAATGGTTAGGATTTGAAGACAAAGATAGGGACATCATAAAACAAAGCCCTCAGAACTGAATTTGGATAGAACAAGTACTTTATTTAGGGTGAGGTATTTATGCTCACCAGTGTTTTTTTTTTAAGTTTCCTTCTCTTATGCTATCCCGAGCTACTTAAAAGGCCTAATGATCTCTCATTATAAAAGAACACCGGGGGGGGGGGGTGAAACGCTTGTGTGGGGGTCTCATCTCCCCCCCATTGATGAGCCGCGCACGGCCACACCTCCCACCCACGTGGGCAGCGCCCTCCTCAGCGCAACGGAGCCTGGAGTGGGCGGGATCGGGAGTTTGGCGAGATCTCCAAGGGAACCAAGGAGGGGGAGGGGGTGGGAAAAAATGGATCACCCTTCCCTCTCCCCGGGAAATGTGGATTGAAACAGTCCAGGTGAACAGTCCAGCCCAACTGTTCACCTTATAGCCCTGCTTCATGTCTGGGAGCCACTCCAAGCCTGGAGAGGTTCCCAGCTTCCACTGTAGCCTGGCCCCAAGCAGCTCCTGGCCTCTGCTGATGCTGTGGCTGAGCCCAGAGAGGCTCCCGATGTAAGCTGCCACTGTAGCCCAAAGCGCCTCATGGCATCTGCCAATGCTGCAGCCAAGCCCAGAGTAGCTCCCAGTGTGTGCTGCTGCCATGGCCAGGCCCAGAATGGCTCCCAGCATCTGCTGCTCCTGCTGCAGCTGGGCCCAAGGCAGCTGTGTCCTCCACTGGGCTCCACAACAGCTACCAATCACCAATGCCAAAGCAAAATAAGTGCACTGACAATGTTTTTAATTTTTTAAAATTTGGTGGAAATTTTGGGAAAAATTTAAACATTTCCAATTTTTCTGCAAACCTGGAGAGTCCCCCAAGTTTGCTGAAAAATCTGTTTAGCCTCTGTGTGGCCCTGTTCTGCAGATTTCGATATCCACAGATGGGGGTCACACATCATTAATAGTATATAGATTTATGCTCACTTTTAAATTCTTTTCAACTTGATTCCTTAGAATACATTTTATTGGAGTGTGAAATCTGGCCTGATTTGAGAGAAAGGTATTTATCCTCTATCTTAATAGGTTATTTGAATTTACCATCTCAAAAAATCGACTAGCTTCTCCTCATAGAGGAGGACTGAAAATCTACCTTAGCAGTCACTGAACACTTAGCTGCGGTGATTGCCTGTAAGAGGGTTGGATCTCAATCTATTCAGGAGCTTTGAGTCAAAAGAACAGTACAATAAGTAAGTAAAACGTATTCAGGTGTAAAATTACCAGATATTTATTTTGGGATCTCATCCTAATGTTCAATATATTGTTTTGTATGCTTCATAATACATCCCAGCATTGTTTGTTGATAACATGTCACTCTAATTATCATTAGATCTTGTAATTTTATATTCAAATATGTTTTATGTATCACTATCTTTTTCCATCTAGGATGTTTTATTCTGTATAGTTACCATTTCGTATTGTCCTGCATTTTGTATGTTCCAGTTGGTCCTGGCTGTCAAACTCAGAACTTTGTTTGCCATGATTTTGTGTTTCTTGTTGTCAGTTAGCACTGCCATAGGCGTGGGTATGATCAATGTCTTGTCATAGTCAATAAGGTTGCTGAGTTACATATATCAATGTTTGCTGTTTTACCCTTGGGTTTGATGATCTATTAACATTGCTTTGTGCTCCAAGGTTTCTTTCCACCCCTTTGGTCCCGCCCGGGAGATAGCATCGGTAATCTGACTCCCACCTTTGGAATGCGAGCTTTGCTTGCCTGCTTTGCTTTGTGCCTGCTCATTACTCATTTACTTTCCTTCCCCTCTTATCTCTAGCTGGCTATTCCTTGGCTAACGACCTTGAACAGAAGAGCCTCCTGTTATGTGTTACATGAATCACTGGTGTTATGTATTTCTTTTGCTTCGTTTTCTCTGGGAACATTTTCTCCAAAAACCCTCAACAGTGTTTTTTCCCTGAGAACCTATTTTGCCGTGCTTTCCTTGGGAACAGTGGGCCAGTGTATTTGGGCACCAATAATTCTCACTGTAGATGGTAGGCAGGCCATATTTCATATCAAGTATAATTGTAATGGCATTTCTAGGCTTGGGCATTACTAACAGGAAAAGTGTTTGACCAACATGATCTTTTCTACAAATAAAGGACTTTCTGCTTAAGGAGATCTGTTGTGGACTATATCTATTGGAGCATTCTCACACTTATGGCCCTTGTTTCTCTGACTGTGTACATGGGCATTGGAGGGGGGACAGATTAGTGTGGATGTGTGGATGTGTGAATGGCTTTGCTTCCTTGGCTCAGCAACTGTTTCCATAAGAAGCCTCCCAAAGTGGGAAGAATGTAAACAACCTTGGATGCCTGTCTCTGCTAGCTTGGCTGTCATAGATAACAACGGTAGATTTGCAGGTGGGAGGAAGGAGGGCCTGCAAGGAGCATTAGATTTAGGCAGGCTGGCTGAATGAATCGATTGGATGGGTCACTGGGTGGGGAGCTTGCTTGAATCATGTATAATTTCAGGACTGGTGCCAAAAGTGTTAGTTCTGACACAGAAGGTTTTAGCTTAGAAATCTTAATGCCTCAATAAACATATCACTGCCAAGAGTGTTGTTGACAGCATATTTGTCTAAGGGTGCGTTCATACTGGTGTTGTGGAACCTGCTGGAGCCAGCTTCAAGTGGCACGAGCTGGAAAATCACGATCACACTACCGTCGACTCGGATCGCATGCAAGCGGCTCCCCCGCATTTACACTACACGGGGGGGGGGTGTTTGCAACTTTTGCATGTGCACATGCACTCATGCACTGGTTCGGGGGAAAAAATTTTCATGCATACACAGCACCATTCGGCCGAATCACTGACTTTTTCTGATACTTCCGCAGGGCACTGTGATTTCACTGACATGACTGAATCAATCCGCCTGAGATAAAAGCTTTTTTCCCACTCTTTTTTGGCACTTGCACTGAGGGAGCATTATGAATCCTCAGGAGCAGCGCTTGGTGGCCTTTCTGAGTGCACAGATCTGCCTCATAGTGGCCTGTCACCTGCTTCGCAGGTTGGCAGCCATGAGAGCAGAGAGGCTGGCATTTGCCAGGCGGCACCTGGCAATTAGGAGAGCCAGAAGGAGGGACTTTGAGGCTTCAGAGTCCTTCGACTTGGCATATCTCCTGACGATAGCTGAGCAAAGGGCCCCACGGAGGTGGTGGGTCTATCCTCGTCCTGATAATCTCTGGAACGTCTATGCCCATGTCATCTGGGAGGATGAGCAGTGGATCCAGAACTTCCAGATGAGCAGGGCAACCTTCAATTGGCTGGTGGACTCTCTGAGGCCACATCTTCAGTGTGAGGGGATGGCCAAGAGGGACCCCATTCTGGTAGATGAGTGTGTGGCCATTGCCATATCTTGGCTTGCCAACACCTTATGCTACCGTCTGGTGGGTGCCCTATTCGGAGTGGCCAGATCTACTGTGGCAGGAATTGTGGTGGAGGTCTGCCTGGCGATCGAGGTGCACCTGTTGAGCAGCGTCATCTGTCTGCGTTCACCTGGATGGGTAAGCATCTCCTCTGTATAGCAAAAGCATGCAATACAGTAGGTGTTACACAATTATGTGACACCCTTCCAGAGGCAGCCATTTTTTCCAGGTGATATGACTTATCTGGCTGCCAATGGAAGGCTGGCAACCCAACTAAAGATGCTTAAATGACATTTCACACATCACATGATACAGCTTGCCTGTTCAGGAAAGCATTGCTGTAGCAGGAGAGAGGTGCTCATCCCAATCGGATGACCACTGCTGTGCCCACCACCGTGGTCCAGATGGCCGGTACTTTAATGGAGATGTGCTGATGATTACTCTCAACAGTTGAATCATTAGTCTAGCTAATCCTTCCTGTACCCACAATAGGCATCTTGTGAGCAGTGTCTCCTCTACTTTGAGGTTGTTGAGTCCTGTCACAGGAGGGAAGGCACCAGTGGTTTTGCTAGAAATGTAGAGCGCTGTAGCTATGTATGCCTGCTACTGATCAATCTGGCCAGAGCCAGGTTGCGTGGGACTATAAACTTATGTGTCATCCTTTTCTTTTTCCAGGTGATGCTGAGTTTCGTGGAGCTGGGTTTTCCTGACTGTGTGGGGGCCATGGATGGCTGCCACATCCAGATCCGGGCACCACCGTACCAGGCATCTGAATTTTACAACAGGAAGCACGACTACTCGGTGCTGCTGCAAGGGACCGTGGACCACCAGAGCCGGTTCATAGATGTCACCGTTGGGGAGGTGGGAAGAAGCCATAATGCACACATGCTGCATCGCTTGAAGATCATGGACGCTATGGACCGTGGAATATTTGTACTGGGGAACCCAACGGTGACCATTGAGGGGGTACAGATCCCCCCTCTAATAATAGCTGATCCCACCTACCCGATGTGGCGTTGGCTAATCACACCATACACTGGGGCACTGATACCACGGCAGGCCACATTCAACCGGGTTCACAGCAGGGCCCGTTGTGTGGTAGAGTGGGCCTTTGGACACCTGAAGGCATGCTGGAGGTGTTTGGGGGCCAGGCTTCAAGTGATGGAGCAAAACTTGAACTGCATTATCTGTGCATGTGCTGTTCTGCACAACATCTGTGAGGAGCATGGCCACCCTGTCACAGTGGAGGAATCACAGCCACACAGCACTCCTCATGCACAGGAACACCAGCCGCAGGGTAACGACAGAGCGTGAGGAGGGGAGGGCTGTTCGTGATGCGGTGACCCGCTGGATCCTGAGTCATTGTGGACGTTAACCCCCTCACCCCACAACTGGAGTTGTACATACATGAGTAATGGTTTTTCTTTGTTCAAAAGTAAATACACTTGTTTCACATCCTGTGGTGTTACGTGTTTTCTGTTAAATGTGAGGATTACATTCATTTGCCCATAGTCTTCATCACTGCTGCCAGAGTTCTTGTCTAGTCATTTCAATCTCTTTCGGCAAAACAACTCTGCAGTGCTGACCTCTCTATGTGAGCCCCAAGAAGGCGCAAAGACAAAACCCCACTTTTCACTGCCTAAAGGTGTCTCAAGGCTGCGTACAATCTCCCCATAGCGGTCACACAGCGGGGCAGGTTTGAACAGAGAGAGCTCTCTAGAGGACTGCTGAAGAGAGAGCAGCTGCAAGTGGAACTGTGACTGGCCCAAGGTCACCCAGCCAGCAGCATGTGAGGCGGAGAGGTGGGATTCCAACCCAGGACTGTGTGAATTGACAACCGTGTGGGGGGGCAGGAAGCTGAGTGTGAGGAGCCCTAAACGTTTCTTGCACATGGCCCATAGATCTTTGTGCTCACTCAGGAAGGAATGGCTGAGGATCACAATCATTCATGCAGCAGCCAAATCACGCAGTCCAGAACTCGTTCGTCATTGGCTCCCTAAGTCGATTGCTGGCAAGAAAGCTCTTACAGGCTCCCCCCCCCCCAACCCAAATAAAGGCTGTTGGGGAGAGTTTCAGGTCACAACTCACTGGATTTCTTTAAAAATGAAACGCTGTCTTAATTTTGGGGGGGCCAACACATCACACAAGCTGCTATGTGGGTTGCACATTTTGCAGCATCTGATGCTGCATCGTTACCTTTCCCCCCGGGGTGTGTTGGTTAAGTGTCAGAATGGAAGCCAGGCTCTTATTCCCATGGGCCAGAGAGGGACATTTGAAATGTTAATTTGCTTGATGTTGAGCACTCAGGGCTACCTATCATCATTAACACCTCCAAAAAACCTTCCTCTGCCCATGTTAACACCTCTCCAAAAAACCTTCCTCAGACTCTAGCCCTAGAGCCATTATTCATCCTCAAAGAAAGAACACACCTGGGGAGGGGAGAGACAACCCCTGCAAGGCTTTCCCTGAATTAAAAGGGGGGTGTCTTGTTTACATTGCAAAGTTGATCATCAAGGCTAAGTGGCCAAAGGGAGAATCTGCTCTGCCTTACTTAGCAGAACTGCATTGTGGTCACAACCCAGAATTCCTCAGAAAACTTTCAAAACTTCGTCCGTTCAAGCGCGATGTGCGCATGTCTTTTTAAGCGCTCGAAGTCCGTCTTCGCTCGTGCACGCATGCGTGAAATTAGAACAGCTCCAAACTTTGGTGAAAATGGATGCTCGGCCAAGAAAGGGAGTCTATTGGCAAGACAAGGAACTGGACATAATGTACCAGTTCCTTCTGGAGCATGGGTATGCAGAGAGGGTCATCTCTAGCACTCATATGGAGACCCTCTCAATTTTTGAAGAGGTGGCTGCAGCGCTGGCCGAGGCTGGGCACACGCGTTCAGCCAGCCAGTGCCGCACAAAATTCAAGAGAGATAAGGCAGCGTTTTTTGACACCCTCGAGAATTGGGGATACTGCCCATTAGTGGGAGGCCCCCTCAATTCAATCTGCTGAGATGGCTATGGGACCAGGCTGGCAATCCAGGATGGGAGATGCGCAGGCCACCAAGTGAGTAAAAATAACCCCCCAACCACCATGGCGTATTTAGGGATGCCAACTGTATGTTGGAAAATTCCTGGAGACTTTGGGGGGAGATCCTTGAGAGAGTGGTGTGTTTGGAGGGGAAAGGTCTCAACCTGTTTCAGTGAAAGATTCCCCCAACCACCATGCAGCCATTTCTTCATGAAGAGATGATAGCTGTTAGCTGGAGGCCAGTTGCATGAGCAGCAGATCTCCAGGCCCCACCTAGAGGCTGGCAAAACTTGACATCACACACCTGGGTTGTCATCTGCATGTCCTGATATTTAAACCCCCTTGCCTTTTCACAGAAAGTTACCACCCAAAACGGAGCTGCAGACAGGCGGCTCTTGAAGATTCCCCACCTGGGACTTCACGGGACAGCGGAGAGAGATATGGTAAGCAAACATAGCACCCACTGCCCTGGAATGGGGATTAGTTGCATCCTCTGCTCAAGTGAACCAAAGTCTTTTCTCTATACATGAGTTCAGTGGTCTCCTGTGGCCCAAGATAATACATAGCATTTTATTAGGTATGGTACACTGGGAGAATGACTTGCAGCCACCTTGTGCACTCGTGCCGTGATGAGGTTCAGGGGTGGTGAGTGGGAGTGTCAGATGTGTGTGGCTCGAGTGTGTGGGTACCACCGCCCTCCTCACAAGTTACAACCAGTGTTCCTTATTGGCTTGGTTCTTCTGAGTTAGCTCTGGGTACTGTAGCCTCTGGGCCACACAATGATCTGTCCTTGCTCCAGAAGGGATGTCTCCTGAGCCAAATGGTTCATGCAGCTGCCAATTGGCAGGCTATGAATTCTAGTGGCAGTATCTCAACACAGAACTCTTCAGCACATCTGACTACATAGCATGGAGATGGACATCAAGTAGGTAATTGAGGGAGACATGTTCAACTCAATTGTCCTGTTTCTTTTTATACAGGAGCAGGATGGTTAGTGAGCAGGGGCATGCAGACCTCTGGAACACCTGAGGAGAGTGAGCAAAGTAGGTTTGTTTGTATGTCTGGTGAGTCCTCTGCCAATGCTCAGTGATCAGCATTGTACTTGTAACCATATTGGGATCAAAACCTAGGTGACTGACTGTGGGTGGTCATCCCCTGGCACATCGGGATTTTTGGAGATGTGTCTTGGGTGAAAACCAGGTGTGCTGTCATCGAGGGAACTTTGTGTGGTCACTGAGAACATTGGACTGGCCCTATTAGCCTGTACTCATCAACCACTCATTTCAGGGTCCACAGTTGCTGAGGAGGAGGAGTCTCATGAAATTGAGTCTGGACCCCCCAGCGAGTCCCAAATAGGTAAGTGCCATGACCCTCGTTTGTCTAGGGAAGAAATGGCCATGACCATCCTGACAGCCTTCCATTTTCTCTCAGAAGGTGGTGAAGCGAGTGAAGGAGGAAGTGTGGCTGCACAGGAGCCCCCCCCCCAGGATTTGCGGGAGCTCTGGGAGGGCGTGAGAGCAACCCTCATGCAGTTCCAGGCAAGCCTGGAAACAACCAACCAAAAACGTGAGTATCCCCTCCTGCCCCGGTGTGTGTGTGGCATCAGTGAACTGTGAGCTATCAAGGGCACATGGTCCCTCGCCCAGCCCACTATTGAACAGATGCGACTGGTTTTCACCCAGTAGACCAAACCACGTCATCACAACTGAACCCCTGAAAAGGAGAAAACGTGTTGTGCGCTTCGCCTCGGGTACAGGGCTACTAGGTGTTGATAGGAAGCACCTGCTTTTATTTGCAGTGGACACCATAAACCAGCAGGTTGGTCTGTTGGAGCAGGCCATGCTCAGACAGAGGTGGGAGTTGGACGGCATGTGCCTCAACCGGGCTCTCCAGGAACAGGCTGAGCAGGAGGAAGAGGAGGAAGAGAGTGATGAGCCGTGGGAGGGAGCTGGGGAGGAAGGATAGTGTGTTTGTGGGTTGTTGTTGTTGTTTGTTTTGTTGTGTTTCTCTGTAAAAAATTTTGATAGTTAAATGTTATAATGGTTATCTTTTTTACTGTTTCATAAAATCATTTTTTCCTCACAGCGGTCTGCTTGTCTGACTTTGTTAAGGGATACTGCTTTGGGGCTTTTATTTTGGCTTCCAGCATAAAATGTGTCGGGTGCCTCCTCAAATCCTGAAAGATGCACCTCATACATTTGCCTCCCAAATTGGGATTATGGACTCCATATTGGACCAGGGCATTCCCCATTACCTCGACTTGTCACCTCACTACATGGAGAGCTGGTTCCCCTGGATACAAAAGATGCTCTGGCAGGTGGCCTCTACGGCACTGCACCCCAAAGAGGTCCCTTACCCCCCCCCCATGCCACATCCCCCAAATGAGATCTTTTTCACCAACCTTGGAACTGACAATGTAGCTTTACAGTCAAAGCAGGTGTTCAGTTGGTTGTTTGCACCCCTGTTCATGATGCTGGAGGCAGAGTTTGAAAATAATGTGTAATGTCTTTCAACACAATCAGACAATAACATAGGAACAATAACAGTAGACTTTAACTAAATACATTGCAGTAATTTGCTCTACTCTGGTGGAGAGTAGACGTGTTTAGTTTTCTTCAATTTCTTTCCACGGCATATGCGGGGAGTGCCCTGAGAGAGGCTTGGTGGTGACTCGATGGCATGAGGATTTGAGATTCCCTCTCTCAAGGCAGTCCCCATGTCCCCGTCCCTGTCGCCTGGGCAGCCTAGACGGGGTACGCTGGGAGTGTCCTCAGAGAGGCTTGGTGGCGATTCGATGGCATGAGGATTTGAGACTCCCTCTCTCAAGGCAGTCCCCATGTCCCCATCCTTGTCGCCTGGGCAGTTTAGACTGGCAGACAATGTTGAGGTCACCTGTGCAGCTGGTGTGGCCCCCTCCCCAGTCATTGACGTTGTCAGTTCAGTGAGAGCACATAGTGTACCATTAAGGATGCCACATAGGGCCTCACTTGTACGCTTCTCCTGGTCGAGGGATGCCCTCATGACTTCCATAAATTCATTGTGCTCCCTCAGTGAAGTGTCTAGAAGAGCCCAATGGTGCCTCTCGGAGTGACACATCATGGCCTCCCCAATTCTTTGTGTTGCAGAGATGCGTTTCGTCCATGCATGGACGAATGCTAGCCGGGATCTAGGAGACAGCTCGGTGACGTTCACCCCTGGTGGGAACTCTGTGGTGGAGAGAAAAAACAGGAAAGATGTATCAGGTTGTGGGTGACATGCTATGGATGTTGTCTCCATTCAACACCCGTTCATGGCTTGCCATGCCACGCCACCGGCGGCTCCAGGGTATCACACTTACCCTGTTGGGTTTCGGAGACCGGACTCCCGCCTACCTCTGGCCTGCTGGATGTTGAAGTGCCTGGGGAACACAGGTGAGAGTACATTGTTATGACAAAGACACCACCTGCTGCCTAATACATCATATCATGTAGAAGTACACAGATTAGAAAATGCAATTGGGACACAAGACGCTCAGTGGGAAGTTGGCAGGTTTAAAAACTAGGGAGTGAATGGGGGTGGGCTATGCGAGGCATCACAAAAAGAGATAAACCATGGAAAGTTTAATTCCCCCTGCTCTCAACATACCCACCTTCCAGTGCAGAGGGGTCCTCCCTTTCTCCGCTGTTATTGTCCTCGTCCACCTCCTCTGGCTCATCCTGTGGAATGTCGACATCCCACTCTGTAATTAAGAGAAAAAACAGTGTGATGTCAACTGAGCTGCATGCCATGGTTTGTCAGGCAACCACACGGCCGTTACAGAGATACAGGTACCTGGAGCAATAGGAAGGATGAGGAGGCTAATCATGGACTGGAGGATGGCTGGAGATCTCCTGGAATTAGAACTAACTTCTAGATGACAAGCATGGTTTCCCCTTGAAAAAATGGCTGCCAATTTCCCAGCCAGTATGAGACGAGGGCCTCCACTGTGGGCCTCAGGATCACCTACCGTCACACCTAATGTACAGACTACAGACAGCAGTAGCCCTGTAGAAACTCGAGGCTCAGCCTGCCAATCTCCAGGATTTTCCCAACATGGGTCGGGGACCCCTACACCCGTGTCCCCCACAAGTAGCCTGGGAGGACCTAGCCGCCTCTAGGGGAAGTTGTGCTTTTATTCCCCACACAAACCACACACTCTACAGGGATCCATGTCAAAATTAGCTGGAATTTTTTAACCTGCAGCTGGCAACCCTAGGTGAATGCTGGGAGACAGTTCCTCAGTCAACAGAGGGACAAGGCAGGAAAATGTATGGTGGGTTCATCTGTGACTTGGGGGGGGGGCTCACACAATTGTGTTCCCATGAGTATGCACTCACCACATGCGCTGCTTGCCCCACTTGGCAGATCTCCCTGGTGTTCGAGGGGCATGAGATCCAGTGTGACTTCTGTTTGGGAGGGAGAGATGCACTCCAGTGTTGGCCTGGATGCAGATCTTTCCACAAAGCTGTGTGACAGCCTCCTCCCGGTCACACTGGCTCTGCCATGAAAGATCCTGCTGAGCTCCTCGAAGTATGGGCATGTCTGCCGGGAGTTTCCAGATCTTTCGTTGTTGGCAACAACTCTCTTGTAGGCCAGACGCAGAGCCTTTGTTTTTCTCCGGCACTCCTGGGCAGTCCTCCTGAACCCCTTTGCCGCCATTGCCTCTGCGATTCTGCTGAACATATGCATGTTCCTGCTGGATGCACCCAGTTCCTCCTGGACCTGCTGTTCCCCCCACAGGGCTAAAAGTTCCATGGTCTCGACCTGGCTCCAGTAGATGCCTCCAGCAGCAGCAGCCATCACAGCTAGGTTTCGATTTCCCAACCAAAGCATGCCCAGGGGATGTGTGAAATGAGTTCCAGCACAGGTCACATGATTCCTGGGTGCTATTTTCAGTTCAAGCAAGCCAGCCCCTTTAACAATGCACTTCCCTTTCAAATGTTCACCCGAAAATAGCCTAAACATGATCAATCAATCATGTACACGATAGAAACAGCGGCCAATTACAGCTCTGTGATTTAATTGTTCGAGTGTATGTGAGCTCATGCGAATCTTGGTAAATTTTTAAAAAAATGGCGAACGAAAAGCAGAAGCCAGAGGCTTCCGCAGGGAGGGGAGGGGGGTTACTCGGAAGTGCCTCGGAGACGGCTCAGCATTTACACAGCACACAAATGCGGCTGCAGCCAGAAGAGGACGGCTGAGACCAGCAGGGGAGCTGGTCTCGGATTTCAGACACTTTTTCGCACCCTGGGCAACGGCTGGGGACGGGAGCCAGCTGTTACAGTGTAAATGTGCAGATTGGAGCCGGCTGCAGCCAGCTCAAATCTGCAAGTGTGAACGCAGCCTAAGAGTCTGACACTGGCTTTGCTCCCATTCTTTTGCTGGAGGATCTCTTTCTTCCTTTTTCTTCCTCTTGTTCTCTGATAAAATGGTGCCTTCACTAGAACCTGCTATCCCAAACGGGCTACTTTATACTCTTGGTTGTAAGGCCAGCCCCAATTTTACATTTTTACATTACCTGAAAGCGCAATTAACAGATTTCTTTTGATATATTATTCCATGGATTAGAGCCCACATCATCAAATTTCCCCCTCTTACATGTCAGATCCTGTTAACCCCCCTGTTTGCTACATTCTTCTCTGTCCCTGTGTGTGTGTGTGTGTGTGTGAGAGAGAGAGAGAGAGAAAATCTGCTAATAGAGGGTAGTACTTTATGCAGCCAATGAAGTGGACTATCATCTCAAAAAGTTTATGCCATACGAAATCTAGACATTAAGATGACATAAAAGACTCTGTTGTTTTTGATCCTTATCTGTTTCTTCTGAATTTGTCTGTTGAAAGTATGCTATGACCAGCTTTTCCTATTAGATGGGATTGCCTCATTTCCTGGTGGGGCTTCTAAAATGCATTAAAATGAGTGGTTTCTTTATTTCTAACATACTTTTTATAACCCTTTTACTAAGCCCAAATGTCTACGTGTGATTTAGTGTCTATGAATTGTTGGCATTCAGAATGTAAGTTGAAAAAGAGTAGTTATTTTTAAGTCCAGAAGCTTTTATCCACTCATGATGAACACTTTCATAAATAAATAATTGCTTTCTTAAGTTACCCCTTTATTCCCCCTTTAAGCACCCTACCATGTTCTGTAAAAGTAACTAAAGGAGGGTTTTAATGCTCATTTAACCATCATAAGGCTGGTGGTGATTATTAAAAAAGGGATCTTGGTAGGTAGATCAAGTGAATGAAGCTTAGAACAGTGTGCATGTGCATGTGCTTGGTTTATCAAATATTTTACTATCCAGAGTTTTCCTATTCTAAAAAAAAATCTCTTATTCTATAAGTGGAATTGGAAATGTCACACATTCTGAAGACAGGTGGACCAGATCAGTGGCCTTGGAGGTGACTGACCCCCAACCCCCACTGCCTACAGCCATGGTCTAAGCTAGCAATACTGTGTCTTGAGAATATTGCAGCACCAGTAAGAGCTGATACAGCTTTGCTCCCATAGCTAATTTAACAATTTTTAAGTGCATAGCACCTTTCTGTTGTCGGCAACTTTTCAGATCCATATTCATGAAAGCAATTAACAGCTATCATTCTCTAGCAAGATACTGTGAATTAGCTCTGCATAATCATAGTGGCTGAGGTTCTGAAGAAAAAAAACCCTCCCAAATCTCTTTTTTGCAGAGTACCTAATCTAAATGTTATATGCAGCTGTTGCTTAATGTGAAATAAACTTTACATGTTCTTATATCTTAAACCAGGCAAAGACATTTTTAGATTGCTAATAATAACAGTAATTTTGTGCTGTCATTTTGCCAACTAACATATGGAAACCTCAGGACCATGGAGAGCCAGTTTGGTGTAGTGGTTAAGTGCATGGACTCTAATCTGGGAGAACCAGATTTGATTCCCCACTCCTCCACTCGCAGCTGCTGGATGACCTTGGGCAAGCCATAGTTCTGTCAGAGCTGTTCTTGAAAGAGCAGTTCTCAAAAGAGCTCTTTCAGCCATACCTACCTCACAGGGTGTCTGTTGTGGGGAGGGGAAAGGAAAGGAGTTTGTAAGCCGCTTTGTGACTCCTTCAGGTAGTGAAGGGTGGGGTATAAACCCAATCTCCTCCTCCTCCTTCTTAATGGCAAGAAAAGTTCAGAGGTGGTTTGCCATTGCTTGCCTCTGCATTGTAACCCCAGTCTTCCTTGGTGGTCTCCCAGTTGAGTACTAATCAGGGCTGGCCCTGCATAGCTTCTAAACTCTGAAGAGATTGGGCTAGTCTGGGCTATAGAGGCTGTTGTACTTAGTTCAACATCATATATGTTATTTGATTAGGCATGCATCTTGATCATTGGCAATAATAACTGAGAAGTTGATGGATCTTTGTGTGTCTGTGTTCTGGTGTAGGAATTCATCGTAGATTTCTGTAATCTACAGCAGGGAGCTGTATCACTGTGCTGTGGTCAATGCAAACATATAGTATGTAGTGTCAGCTCCTATTTCCCCCTAATGTTGTGTTTCTAGAGTCTAATTATAAACCCCAAAAGGGAGGAGAGGGACTTTAATGGGGTACTGATCCAGAGGAACTGATATCTGTGTCAGAATCTGCAGATTCTAACAAGGGTTTCTGGGAATTTGTGCTATATTTTGTAACCTGCCTTTGCTATGCTTTGCAAACCTGTTCCTGTATTAACTATGTAATCATACCTATTGCTTATTAGCTTGACCACTGTGATCGTATATTCTGTGACCCTGGGTTTATGGCTCTGACCAGGTCTGTTCGCCCGGGAGAGTGGCGACTTCAAAGCATGAGAACAATGGGCCTCTCACCCTCCTGCCTCCGCATTCCTTTCCTCCCTGCTGGGAGGACAGGGACCAGTTCTTATCAACGTGCGAAAGCCTTGGGGAAAGCATTTGTTATGTGAAGATGGTTACATCTGAGAGGTCTGGTTTGGGAAGGGAAATTTACTGCTTCACACCTCACCTTCTTTCCTGTGGGAAGCAAACGGCCAGGGAACCTTTTGCCCGCGGTTTCCCCCCCCTGTTGATTGGTTACCTATGGGCAATTCAAATTGTACGGGAGGGTATATTAGACCTGCTTCTATTGTATACGTTATCTCTGACAATAATCCGAGGACCTGTAGTAATGTAGAAAATGGAAATAAAGAACTGTGTTTCATCAACAAAGATCTGATCCTTGACTACTTTGAGCAGAAGCCTCACAATCTGTTGCTTAGAGATCAATTGTAACCCCAGGAGATCTCCAGTCACCACCTGGAGGTTGGCAACCCTAGGAACAGCAGCAGTAGGGGCTTTGTCATTCCCTCCCTTTTTACCCCACATGCTTGTGCTTGCAGAAATAGGCTGGGGGGGGGCTGTTTGTTACCCGTGAGCCAAACGTCCAATCTGTTTGTCTATTTGAATGATGTTCATACAGCTTTGCCCCTGTATCCATGTAGAAGAAGAAGAAAAGAGATTGGATTTATACCCCACCCATCACTACCCGAAGGAGTCTTAGAGCGGCTTCCAATCTCCTTTCCCTCCCCCCCAAAGGGCACCCTGTGAGGTAGGTGGGACTGAGAGAGCTCTTTCGGGGACTGCTCTTGTGAGAACAGCTCTGAGAAAACTTGTGACTGACCCAAGGTCACACCAGCAGATGCATGTGGAGGAGTGGGGAATCAAACCTGGTTCTCTCAGATTAGAGTCCATGCTCTTAACCACTACACCAAACTGTTTTCTTTCCTTTTATAATTTTATTCTGTGTGTTGTCCCGCCGTGGGGCTCCTGAGGGCCCCGGGAATGGCTGTTCCCACTGCGGCGGGAGCTCGGTACACTCACCGGGGGCCGTGGGTGCAGGAGGGCCCCCCCCGACAGCAGCAAGGGGGTGTTGGGCAGAGGAGAAATCCCGAGCAGGGCAGCCCAGGCCCAGCAGCGAGAGGAGCACGAAGGCCGGGAAGAAGGCGGTGCCACCAGGGTGCACCCGGCAGCGGGAGCCATGAGGACCCAGGGCTGGCTCCAGCTTGCCTGCAGAGGGAGGAAGGTTAGGACCCCCGCCAGGTCCAGAGAAGCCAGCGGGAGGCAGGCGGCAGGGGGAGTGGACGGGAGAAGGAACCTCCAGGACAGCCCTGGGACCATCCATGGAGAGGAAGCAGGGCGGGGTCAGCCAGAATGGACAGGACAGCATGAGGGGCGGGAAAGGGCAGAGATCAGGAGAGGCAGAGAAGCCAATGGGAGACAGCGAAGAGACGAGTGACAGAGAGACGCATGACTGGGGAGAGGGACGGGAGGAGAGGGAGGAGCACCGAGGGGCGGGGGAAGGGGATAAAAGGGAGATACAGAGGATGGCCAGGGAGGAAGTGGCATGCACAGAGGGACGAGAGTGAGAGAGAGCTGATGAGGGCTGAGTCATGCCAAGGGCAAGCGAGTGAGAGTGACAAGGCCAAGCACTCCTCTGAGTCACTGTCCACACAGGGGAGTGTACGCTTCGTGCTGTCAACCAGGCGTCGCCCCATTCTGAGGCCACGCCTAGCCTCCCCTTTCCCCAACCCCACATCTCGGGGCCCGCCAGGGGAGTAACGGAGCACCCACCACCACCAGGGGGCGCTCCAGGGCGCAACATGTGTACTGTATTTATTATTGTATTGTCACTCAGACTGTTGTGACCTGCTTGCAAGGAAGATGGGATATAAACCCAAATAAATAAATATAATAGTGGTAGAATTTTATTTCCTTGCCTTGTGTGGGCTTTTACACCTGTGTAGTAGGTGATCCTAATGTCAGCTAATGCTGCCATCTCCTGCCCGGGAGGTGGCATGAGCCACCGTGTGATGTCGGGTGCATGGAATGTTAAGTTATGCTACTCATGGCTTGCTTATTGCTCTCTGATCTGCTCTGACCTTGGGAGACTGTTAGTGTCTGGCTATGTATCTTCCCGCTTTTCCCATGAGAACCTGGGGGCAATATTTGGATGACTTTTTGCTTGATTTATCTGATTGGTTACATTCCTTTGCAAGACCTTTTTGAATTGTGGGCCATCGGACATCATATCGAACTGTGAGAGTCCTACAGAGTCAGTCACCAACAAGTGTCCTTGAAGGAAGCTAGTCTTTATTGAGAAAGGTCTGTTGTGGTCATCTACATGTTCTGTGTCAGTAATGGTTAGAATAATCCCCAGGCAGGGCAATTATACAGAATTCAAAAAGGTCTTGCAAAGGAATGTAACCAATCATATAAATCAAGCAAAAAGGCACCCAAATACTGGCCCCAGTTTTCTCATGGAAAATGCAGGAAGATACATATCCAGACACCAACAGTCTCCCAAGGTCAGAGAAGAGCAGGGAGCGATAAGCAAGCCATGAGAAGCATAACGTAACATTCCATACACCCAATGTCACAGGGTGGCTCATGCCACCTCCTGGGCAGTAGATGGCAGCATTAGCTGACATTCTGCCTCCCCAAAACTCCTCCCACCCCACCAGGTTTCAATGGGTATAATTTATGGAAGACATAAAGCAATGCAGGAGCATTAACATGTTCAACAGCAACCCATTCATTTTCCCCAGGTCCAAATTCTTTCCATTGCACCAAATAATACAAGCAACCTCGCTTCAATTTAGAGTCCAGAATTTGTGCAATTTCATAGTGGGGTTCACCATTCATCAGAGGAGGAGTTGGAGTCGGTTGCTGGGGTCTCCACACATTCAGCCCAGGGTCCTGTTTCAATAAGCTGAAATGGAAAATGGGATGCAAAGATTTCAGCAATTTAGGCAGTTCAAGTTCCACAGCTACCTCATTAATTTTACAAAGCACTTTGAATGGACCCACATATTTCCAGCCCAATTTGCATCTGGGTTGAAGTTTCTGAATGTTCTTGGTTGACAAATACACCAAATCCCCAGAGTATAACTCCCACCCAGGTGCCCTCCCCTTGTCCGCTTGTTTTTTTATAGTCCATCTTGGCTTTATCTAACAGTTTTGCTATCAGCAGCCAAGAATCCTGTAGTGATTTCCACCAGGCTTGGGAGTCACCTGCTCTGAGTCCAATAGGGGTGAGTTGCAGAAGGACCCCCCCCCCCTTATATTCACAGGAAGCCATAAAGGGAGAGACACCCATAGATGAACGAACTGCAATATTATAACTGTATTCCGCAAATAGCAGCAAGTCAACCCAATAATCTTGTTGATAATTCGAGAAGCATCATAAAAATTGTTCAACCACTTGATTAACCCTCTCAGTTTCACCATCAGTCTCTGGGTAGGCACTGCTGAGTGCTTGCTCCACCCCCAATACCCGCAACAACTCCCGCTAGAAGTTGGCAATGAATTGCGACCTGCAGTTGGAGATTATTTTATGGGGCATTGAATCTAATTTGATGATATTGCTCATAAACATCTTAGCCAGATCTTCACCGTAGGTACTTGCTTGAATGGGATGAAGTGGGCTTGTTTTGTAAACAAATCAACAACCATTCAGTTGACTGTCTTCCCCTTATTGGGGGTAAGTCTGTGGTGAAATCCATGGGAATCACTTCCCATGGGCTACTGGTGGTCTCCAATGGTTTCAGGAGGCTGGGGGGTCCCCCCCATGTTTACACATCAAGCATGCTTGGCAGGAGCCCACATAAGATGACACATCCCCACGCACATGTGGCCACCAGGACTGGTGTTGTAACAAATGGAGCATTTTTAAATATCCAAAGTGGCCTGATCATTTTGATTCATGAGCAGAATACATAACCTCCCTCTGGAGGGAAAAGGGAATGACCAGTTTATCTCCCTTGTACCAGCAAGTAACGGGGCTACCTCGTGATCACCCTGTATTTCACCCCAATCCATGTCAGTATAAGCTTGGGCACATTTCTCCTGCCAGACATTGGGAGGAGGATTGCCATTGGCCCAGCTTTTACTCTGAGTGACCAACCCCCCAACTGGGCTGGCATGAACATAGCATCAATGACTTCATTGTGCAGGCTATCATTTTGTAGGAGGCAGGAGAGCATGTCAGCGAGGGAATTGGATTTCCCCAGGAAATGGTGGAGTGAAAACTGAAATTTCGAAAAGAACTCAGCCCAATGGAGCTGCTTAGCATTCAGCATCTGGTGGGTTTTAAGTGCCTCGAGGTTTTTATGATCAGTCCAAACCTCAAATGGGAGGTGTGCCCCTTCCAACCATTGGCACCAAGTAGTTAATGCTAACCGAATGGCTGCAGGCTTTTTATCCCACACCGCCCATTTGCATTTGATTTCCCTGAACTTTCTAGACACATAGGTGAGGGGGTATAGTTTTCCATCTTCCCTTTCCTGGAGGATCCCCCCCCCCAGGCTACAGCCAAGGCATCGACCTGCACAATGAATTTTTTATTTTCATCATGGTGTGCCAGCACAGGCTCTGAGGTGAACATGGTCTTAAGAGCCTCAAATGCCCTTTAGCATTTAGGGATCCAATCAAGTCGAGCCCTGGGCCAGGCACACTCCGGCCCCTTTCCCTTCATCTTTAGAAGATATGTAAGGGGTAGGGTAAATTGGGCAAAGTTGGAAAGGAAGGTGTAGTAAAAATTCATGAACCCCCCAAAAAACTCTGAAGCTGTCTGTGGGTTTTGTGGGGCTCCCAGTCCACCACTACTGCCACTTTCACGGGGTCCATTTCCAACCCTTAGGGGCAGATGCGGAACCCCAAAAAGTCAATTTCAGATTTGTGGAATTCACATTTGGACAGTCTAGCAAATAGTTTGTGTTTTTGAAAGGTGGTTAGTACTTCTCATACTAGTTTCACATGAAATTCCCAATCAGGGACTTCCGGTCAGGGAAAATGGAGATTTGATGCACCCTGTAATTGTTCAGGGTGGACGGCAGTTCTTTCTGACAGTTTGGGGGCTTTTTAGCACCCGACGCAACCCTCCCCAGGCAGGGGAGTGTCCAGCAAGCAACAAGACCCAAGAGAGAGTTGAGATTGATGTGCAATGAGTCTCGGAGGAGATTTATTGCCACTTTGATCTCCTCCCCCAGTGTGGGTTCTGCAAGCAACTCTAGACAACTGAACCGGGCTGATTTATTCAGCATAAAACCTCCACTCCCCCGATTTCTTGACTAAAAGAAGACAAACTCTAATTTATGAAGCTTCACCTTTACCAGAGTAACATCTAAAGGTAATGAAAAACTTTTTGCTTACTGGCACTGCATGGTTGGGAGTGTGGAAAAGAGAGAGATAAGCAGAGCAGCAGTTGAAGAATAGACTGAGACTCTTTCCTGTTTTAAAAGAATTGGATTTTAGCTAAAAACTGCCTGAAGAGTGTTTTGTTTGCCATTCCTGTGGTCGCGGAGGAGAGGGCTGGAGGGATCGGAGACATCGCAAGATCTGCATAGGCAAGAGCTGTATGAAAATAACAGGAAGTGATGTCTGGCTGAGAGCAGAAAAGAAGAACTGAAGAGGAAGGGATCTGGGAGGACTGCTACAAGTAAGAGCACTTCCAGGTGAAAGAGAATCAGGAAGCAAGATATGTGACCTGTATCATAGAGAAAAAACGGCCGCCATTTTGTGGAGGACTAAAATTTTAAAATTAATTATCTCGAAAAGTAAACACTTTAGAGCAGCGAAAATAACGGCATTTGTCAAAGCTATTCAGGACTGATTGATAGAGCCTAAAAACGTTGAAATTGGAAGATACCAAAAAATTGGCTTTTTTTAAAAGGTAAAAACGGAGTCTGAACAGAGAAAGCAGGCGGCAACTTGGTCAGCATCTAAGATGGCTCCCCAAAAAGATAATGAAGTAATGGCTATGATAGAGGCAATGGAGAAAAGGATGATAGAAGCTTTCAGTGATCTTAGCCAGCAAAACCAACAATTGGATAAGAAATTAGATAAGAAAATAAACGGCTTAGCTGAGCAAGTGGATAAGAACTTTGGAAACCTAAAGACTGAATTTCAAAACCTGGCAAAAAGATCGAAAGAGATGGAAAACAAAATGCTTGTTTTGGAAGAAAATATTCAAAAAGTGACAAAGAAGAATTATAGAGTGGAAACAATGATGGTATACAAGGAGATGCAAAAGCACTTAAGATTTAGAGGGATAGGCAAAAAGATGGGTGAGGACATATCTACAAGGATTATTGAAGCTCTGAGTGACTATTTGAAAGATGAAGAAGAGGACTTAAAATCTAATATTGACCTGGTCTACAGAGTTAATTCAGAGTATGCTAGCAGGAAAAATCTGCCAAGAGATGTGGTAGTTCAATTGAGAGATGTGGTAGTGCAATTTACAACCAAGAGAGTAAGAGAGCTGATCTACAGAAAATGTTTTAAGGAATCTTTTGAAGTGGATGGAGACAAAGTTACAACCAAGAGAGTAAGAGAGCTGATCTACAGAAAATTCTTTAAGGTTCGAAAAAAATAGCAAATATTGATCAACGGTTGTCTAATAAGGTAAATATTGATCAATGTCTAATAAGTGTTGGAAATGTAAACAAAAAAAAGGTTCTTTCTATCACATGTGGTGGACTTGTGATAAAGCTAAAGCCTATTGGTGTATGATCCATGCTGAAATGGGAAAAAATTTGAAATGTACTTTTAGAAAATGCCTGAAATGCTACTGCTTGGTCTTAAACTAGAAGAGGTAAATGTAAATAAAAGGATATTGATATGGTATATGGTGACTAAAGCGAGAATGGTCTACGCCCAGAACTGGAAATGTAAAAAAATTCCTGACCTATGGGAATGGTTGAGAAAATTGCTATTTATGGCAGAAATGGACAAGAAAATTGAATAATCAAGACTCAGAGATGTTTTTAGAAGAATGGAAAGATTTGAAAGAATATTTAGAGCAATACTGGGATATGAAAAATATCTTTACACTGTCTAATTATTGATTTTAGATGTTTAAAAACTTTTATAACCAAGTATGTTACCTGTAAGAGATAATACTTCTAAATTCTTATAATTGCTGTTATATATATAATGGTATAGGTGAGGTGGGAAGTCTTAAAAATTTGAATTGTAATCAGAACACAGTTGTATAGAAAATAGGATAGTGATGATAATATTTTGATGGTAACTGTGTAAAGTTTTGGATAAGAAAAAATAATAAAATCTGTTTTCAAAAAAAAAGAAATTCCCAATCAGGGGAATACAAAAGGATATCATCGAGATAACAGAGGACCCCCTTAAACAGGTACTTATGCAAAACTTCATTTAATAGGTTCATAAAAACTCTGGACGCCCCTTGAAGTCCAAACGGCATCACCAAATATTTGAACTGGCTCAGGGGGGTATTAAAAGCAGTTTTGTATTCATCCCTCTCTCGTATGTGCACCTGGAAATAGGCATCGCAGAGGTCTAATTTGGAAAATACTTTTCCCCATGCTGCCTCCGCCAAGAGATCTTTGATCAAAGGGAGGGGGTAGCCATTGGACGCTGACACTGCATTCAGGCCACGGTAATCCGTGCACAGTCTCAGCCCCCCATCCTTCTTTTTCTGGAACAGCACCAGGGCTGCCAGAGGGGAAGTCACGGGCCAAGTTTTTGTCAATGAACTTGTGCAACTCCTCTTTCTCAGTGGGGCTCATGGAATACAATTTCCCTTTAGGCAGCTTATGGCCCGGTAACAATTCAATGGCACAGTCAGTATTCCTATGGGGAGGCAGTTCATCAGCCTCAGTTTCCTCGAAAACCTCACTCAAGTCCCGATATTCCAAAGGGATAGCCTCAAACTCCCCCATAGCCAGACAAGCTTTAAGATAGGGTGATGTAGGCATGGTTCCCCATTCAGAGAGCCAATGGTGCTCCACACCTTGGGTAGTTACAAAGCGCACCTTTCCTTTGCTCCATACAATATAAGGATTGTGGGACCCCAACCAGGGGCTTCCCAGGAACATGGGGAGTTGATTATGAATGTTCTTTTTTCCCAATGCTCCCCTGTCCCAACAATTAATGGCTCAGTCTCGTAGGCACAGGGTTCTTTCATCTCTGAGCCATCCATTTGGGTAAATTGTAAAGTCTCAGTCAACCTCATCACCCCTACTCCCAATCCCATGACTACTATAGGGCTGATAAAGTCTCTAGCACACCCCAAGTCAATGAGGGCCCAGACCCTGACCTGTGTCCCCAAGTCCAGGTTCACTACTGAAAGGATAACATAAAGGAGGAGGTGGGATTGCTCACCACTTGTGGTGCTGGTTGTTTGTGGACCTGCTTGGCTGCACCCTTTAGAGCAGGTCCCATCCGTTTCCCACCAGTTGAGTGGTTTCCACACTGGCAATCTGTTCCTGTTCCGGTTGGACTTCGAGCTGCAGGACCCGGGGTTTTGGGAAATGGGGCCCCTTGGTGCTATGTGGGGTGACGATTGTTGGAGTAAAGACTCCCTTTGGGGCTCCAGCCAGACATGACGAGGTGTAGTGGCTGGCTTCTCCGCATTGCAGGCAAAGCCCTTGTCTCATTCGCAGATCACAGAGATCACTGAGGGGTTCCTTCAGCTTGGGTCTTGCCAGTTTCTCAGCAGCTACTGGGGTTTTTGGGACTGGCTTCAGGACATGCATGTGGATCATCTGGAATCTGCCCTCAGCATCTTCCACAGCCCTTACCGAGGCTGCCAACTAAGTGGGGTTCCCATTTCTGAGAACTATCTCATAAATACTGTGATTAAGGCCCTGTCGATATTGTTCGACAAACACGGCTTCTGGCAACCAGGTTCATGGAGGCTTAGATCAGGTAATCAAATTATGTGAGAGAAGAACTATGCCTTCATAGGTCTATGTGAAATAACATCAGTAACATTAACTTTATATATATATATATATATATATATATATATATATATATATATATATATATAAAACTAGCTGACTGATTTGCTCACTATTATCATTATAATTATTATTTAGATTTCTGAATTGTCCAACCCCGCAAGCAGGCTCTGGGTGATTTACAGCACTAAAACAGATGAAATACAAACAGCATGATAAAATTATTACAATGCACTAATAAAACAACCAATCCAGATGGCTATCAATCCTTTTTTTGCCAGCTGCCATGCTTTGTGCGCAGCAGGGTGAGGAAGGGAATGCTGGTCCAAAAGTAAAAAAGGAGGACGGAGGCAAGATGGCGCCAAGGCTGCAGCACTGATTAACAACGCTCTGCAAGTTACTTTATTTATTTTCCTTTACTCCCACTTCTGCTCCTTATATCTTCATAATTTACCTTCGCTAGTTGTTGCTGATCACATTATCTGGGCCGGCTGCTCCTGAATATTTGAATTCTAATCTTACTCCTACGGCCTCTTTCAATGCGCCAAGTTTTGTTGTTGAGATAAGCCTGGGAAGTATCTTATGAGAAACAGCAGCTTGAACAGAAAAAACACTTGAATAGAGTTTCTCAGACATCCTAGCCTTTTTCCTTCTTTTCTGCTTCAACTGCCTTAACTGCATTAGGCTGCTTGCAAGAATATATCAACAATACAACTGCTTGCAAGAATATAACAGCTACTTTACCTTAAAGAAACATACTTCTGTAGCTTTCTCACAAGTAGGATGGATTTAACTAAAGGAAGTAAGAGAGCTCGAGATTTAGAAGATATAACTCCTCTTCCAGCAAGTAAACAGAAGAAGATAAAGGATTACTTCGTAATCAAAGAGTCCAGGGAAACCCTGGTTTTTTTTAATATTCCTATATCAAAAGTAAAAAAGGAGGGTGCCAGTTCTAACCATTACTGTCCTCAACCAAAAGCCTGGTGGAAAAGCTCTCCCTTACAGGCCCTGCAGAATTGCATCAAATCCCACAGGGCCCTGATGTTATTTGGCTGAGAGTTCCACCATGTTGGAGCCAGGATCGAGAAGACCCTGGCCCTGGTCCAGAACAGCTGGACCTCCCTAGGGCCAAGGATCACCAGTAAATTGTTATCAGCTGATCTCAGTGCTCTTCTGGGGACATATTGGAGGAGGCAGTCCTGAAAATACGTGGGTCCCTGACCGCTCAAGGCCTTAAAAGTCAACACTAATACCTTGAACCTGACTCGGTACGCCACAGGAAACCAGTGTAGCTGGTGCACCACAGGTTGTAGATGTGCTGTCCATGGCATTCCCACCAGGACTTGTGCTGCCACATTCTGAACCAGTTAGAGCTTCCAGGTCAGTCTCAAGGACAGGCCAGCATAAAGCAAGTTACAGTAGTCCAGTCTGGAGGTGACTGTTGCATGGATTACTGTGGCCAGGTCAGGAAAGGGGCCAGGAGCCATGCCTGGTGTAGGTGGTAAAACACCAGCCTGGCAGTACTGGTGATCTGTGCCTCCATAGACAGAGAAGCATCCAAGGTCACACCCAGGCTCCCAACAGAGTGCATTGGTGTTAATGGCACCCCATCAAAGGCTGGAAGCTGAAACCCCAGTCCTGGAGCCTGTCCTCCCCAGCCACAGAACCTCCATCTTCCCTGGATTCAGTCTCAGCCTGCTCTATTTAACCATCCCGCCATGACTTCCAAACCCTCAGCCAGATGTTGCAGAGCGGTAGTCCAAGAGCAGATGTAACTGGGTGTCATCTGCATATTGATGACACCCAAGTCTGAAACTCTGAGCCGGCTGGGTGAGGGGAGCATGTAGATGTTAAACAACATCGGGGAGAGGACTGCCCCCTGAGGAACTCCAAATAATAGTGGGAACCTAGAGGACATCTCTCCCCCAGTGCAACCCTCTGTCCCCGACCATGGAGAAATAAGAAAAGCCATTGCATCCTACCCCACAATTCCCCCACACTGGCAAGGTCAAGAGGTCATAATCGACTGTGTTGAACACTGCTGTGAGGTCGAGTAAAAATAGCAGTGCCGACCCGCTCTGATCCAGCTGCCTACAGAGATCATCTGTTAGGGCGACCAACATCATCTCTGTCCCATGACCTGGGCAGAAGCCGGACTGAAATGAATCAAGTACTGATGTGTTATCCAGGAAACTCTGGAGCTGCTCAACTGTCAGTTAGCACTGCCATAGGTATGGGTGACTGTCTTGTCATGATCAATAAGGTTGCTTGTCATGATCAATAAGGTTGCTGAACATATTACATGTGTCGATGCTTGCTGTTTTACTATCTTAGCATTGCTTTGTGTTCCAAGGTTTTTTCTGACCCTTTTAGGTCGTGCTCGGGAAATAGCATCAGTGACCCGACTCTCACCTTTGGAATGCGAGCCTTGCTTGCCTGCTTCGCTTTGCACATGCTCATTACTCATTTGCTTTTTCTTCCCTCTTATCTCTAGCTGGCTATTCCTTAGCTAATGGCCTTTAACAGAAAGCCTCCTATTATGTGTTACAAGAATCACAGGTGTTATGTATTTCTTTGCTTAGTATTCTCTGGGAACATCTTCTCCAAAAAAACCTTCAACAGTGTTTTTCCCTGATAACCTATTTTGTTGCTCTTTCTTTGGGAACCATGGGCTAGTGTATTTGGGCACCAATAATTCTCACTATTGATTGGTAGTTGGTAGATGGGCCATATTTCATATCAAGTATAATTGTAGTTACATTTCTAAGCTTGGGCATTACTAACAGGACAAGTGTTTGACCAACATGATCTTTTTTACAAATAAAGGACTTTCTACTTAAGGAAACCTGTTGTGGACTATATCTATTGGCACATTCTCACATCAACTACTGCTCTCTCAATCACTTTACCAGGAATGGCAAGTTTGAAACTGGGCAGTAATTGGCTGGAGCATATGGATCCAGTGATGGTTTCTTTAAGAGCAATACAACCACTGCCTCCTTAAGACCTTCCAGAAAAACCCCTGTTTCCAGGACAGGTTGATAATGCCTTCCAATGGGCCCTATATCCTCTCATTACCATCTTTCACTAGCCATGAGAGACCCAGATCCAGGGGGCATGTGGTCGGTTGAACAGCACTCAGGATCCTGTCAACATCTGCAGAGGACAGCAGGCTAAAGGTGTGTAAAATTGAATCCAAAGATGGCCAAGAGGGCTCCAGTTTGCTTACTGTGTCAATGTTGGTGGGCAAGTCACAGTGAAGCAACAGGACTTTGTCTGCAAAAAAGCTCGCAAAAGCCTCACAGCGAATAGCCAAATTACTAGTCTTTTGAGTCCCTCCTGACAGGGACATCAAGTGCCAAACTACCCTAAACAATTGTGCTGAGCGTGAGCTTGTGGATGTGATGAAGGCTGAGTAGAACTCCTTCTTTACAGCCTTCTCTGCCATATCATAGGACCTCATAAGCATCCTAAAGATGTTCTTGTAGCTTCATTGCAAACTTGCCACCAAACTCACTCAAGTCGTCTGAGTTCCTGCTTCATCCCCGAGTTCTTCCACATACCAGGGGGACATTTGACAATGGGAGCAAAGAGGATGTTGGGGAGCAACCTCATCAATGGCTTCAGAGAGATGGGTATTCCAGTTTTCTACCAGCTCATCTAATGAGGTACCAGAAGGCATCAGATCCCGCAGAGCATTCTGGAAACCAATTGGATCCACTAGTCTCCATGGGTGAGCATAAATCCGCTTGCCACCTAGATGGGGGGGGGCTGAGAAAACCAGCTGGGCCTTCAAGACCAAGTGGTCTGCCCATGGCACCTTCTGCTGACTTGGCTGGCAGCCACAAAGGCGATATGCTAGAAGCTGAAGGCACAAGCCGGAATCAAGGTCAGTGAGAAGCCAAAGGTCTGGTAGCTGGAAAGTCGTTTCAAGAAAGCAGGTTTCCAAAGTCAAGAAGCAACTGCTGTGCACTAAAAGCAGGTCTGGTGTTGCAGAGTTGTTGCCATGCTGGGGCAGGTGTACCAAGGAGTTTTAAACAGATCCTCCCTCCCTTTGTAGTGGAGTCTGCAGAGGCTTACAACTCCTCTCGTTGTTGTTGCTGGAGCTGCAGCCTGGCACTTCTTCTGCATTCCTGCAGAGTCAGCCTCTGCCATACCCTACATCTGGGGCACTCAGGGGAACTAGGCAGGGAGTCTGGCCTTTGGTGTCTGTAGCTGGGGTTGTGGCCCCAGCTCAGGAATGGTCTCTCCTTCTGGCTGCACCTCTTGTGCAGCTGCTGGGAACTCTTCCTCCTTGGGTGCTGCTAAGGGTTCTTTCTCTGGGCTGTCTCTAGAGAAGGCAGAGTTGTTCCCTGTTCATCTGAGGAGGAGTCAGCCTCAGCCGGACATATAGCCATGACATACCTCTTCTCTCGAGGCCAGATCCACATCCATCCCCATGCCGAAGATCAAATCCAGGGTGTGGCCTGCTTGATGTGTGGGACCTGATAGAACTTGGGAAAGCCCCAGAGCCGCTATGGAAGACACTAGGTCTGAAGCCTGACTGGTGGTGATGGCTCCATCTACATGGACACTGAAGTCCCCAAGAATCAATAATGTTGGGAACTCCAAGGCCCACTGAGCCACCACCTCCAACAGGCTCGGCAGGCTGTCTGCCGGTGTGCTAGGCGGTTGGTACACCAAACAGATAGCCAAGCTTTCAGCATCCCACATCAGGCCAACACAACCAATACCTGCAATCTTTGGCATGGGGAGTGGCCTGAAGGAGAAACCCTCCTGGATGAGTAAGGCAACCCCCCCCCCCAAGTTCATGACTGGTGAAGGACTGAGAAACTGGGGGGGGGGGGGTAAGTTCTTGCAAGGCGACAGTCTCGCCTTCCCCTTCAGGTCTGTCACACAAGACAGGTCTATGTTCTGCACTGCTAGATAATCATGCAGTGTCTTGGTCTTATTATTAATGGACCTGGCATTGCACAACACCAGTGTCAAAGAGGGGTAAACATTTCAAGCCTTCACAATCACATATCTCAGGATGGGATGAAGATTGGAAGGAGACCGAGCACCTCCATATCTCCACCTCGGTCCCTTCCAAGACCTTCTCCCACTGCCATAACTCCCCCTGCCCCCAATCATTTATTTATATGAGTGCTGAGTGGCCTGTAGTGACAGCAGTTCTGTGGGGGAGGAGGCAGGGGGACAGCAGGACTCCCATTGGGATATATGAGAACTGGGGGGGTGAAATGCTGCTGGTTGCACTGTATTGTGCTGTTTGAATATGACAGATAGGCTCCAACTATTTGAACAGACAAACTGATCAGATAAAAATGATTTCTTGTTCATGACTGATGAACAGACCGGGAGCTGAACCAATGGGTGTTTGAGCACCCTAATTTTTATGACTCGGTCTTCAGTTATCTCACGCTGGGGGAGAAGGGTAGACAGGGATACACTTCTGTCTTTCCCACAGTGATCTTCTCAGGGAGGGCAGTTGGGAAAAAGAGAAGTCCTTTATTTCCAAAAGCAGCCCCAATGATGGAGGGTGCTCCTTTGATCATTCCTCATGTCTCACAAATCATACATTTTAGGAGTTTAGGGTGAAGGGGAATGAGTTCTGTTTTAAGTGTTCAGAGTTTTGCTGTGTCAGGAGTTCTTGCCAGGATCCTTCCAATGATCAAGTGTGAATTTCTATGAGCGTCATTTGTGTGGACAAATACACAATGGCTATTTTAATTCATGTTAAATACACACTCAATACAAGCTGCAATTTGTGCTTCCTTTTTACTCCCATAACGATCATACCTACCTGCAGAAAATTGACAAAAAAGAATACATGCATAGTTCACTTCTGAGACATGGGTAACTCATATGTGTGGCAAATTCCAGAGTGTATTCCAATGCTAGACCAAAGAAAAGATGAGATCTCCTTTGTGGTGAGTCCATTACCTGAATACAAGGTGATCAATATACTTTGAAAAGAGATTTTAATACTATCACCATTTCACCAGTTTGTTAAATGCTGACAGTGTACAGGAGACCCTGGCATTACATGATCATGATAATGCAGGTCCTGCTACATACACTGTTGACAATTAGAACTGAAAGTCCTGTACTTGCATTTATTTTATTTTCCTAGTATCAGGCCTCAAGCAGAAATATTTCCATAGGTTATTGAGCATGGAATGCAAAAGCAGATGGTTAAACACAGCTTGTCAGGGGGCAAAAGGTGAATCATACAACCATTAATCATAAAGCAGGAAACCTTTGTATGGGGGCAGAGTTCATGGTCTGCCAATCAGTTTCTTCTTCCAGATTGCCTTATAAAGCTAATAGAAGTGATCAGATCGTCTTGATCTTTGAATTTTCTTGACCTGATCTTTTTCTCTGAAGGTTAATTGGTAATTTAACAATACTGCCCAGGTTTGATGATTTGCTGTATATACCAACAACAGTGGGATTCAACACATTCTATTCATTAGTAAGGGACTTTAAGTTAAGTTTAGAAAGTGCACTTTGATAGCTATTGCTCCAGCTTTGTCTTTTTAAAAAAATTATTCTACAAGCAAAAATTGCACTGCTTTTTTGTCATGCTAAAACAGGTTTACACAATTTGTGGTCCAGATCCATTATAACATAGTTTCTGCTGGAGTTTGGAATGTAAACTGATTGAGTTGACCTGGTTGATAATGTGCACCAGGAGAGAGATGGGGAGTGTAACTTCCCAGCTGGAAGCAATAAAGAGACCAGTTGTTGCAGCTACCAGATTCTTCTATGTGCTGGTTACAAAGGAAGACTGAAGGATAATTTGAAGCAAGATAAGTAAGTTCACCCTTACCCACCTTGCATCGGAGGGTACTTCAACTTCTTTTTATTTAGAAAGCAGGTCCCACAGAGTTGCACTGCCCCAGCCTAGAATTATATGAAAATGCTGGTTGAGGCCGTTCAAGAGCCTAGCGAATACAGCCATAAAGACAGAGACAAGAGATTTTAGTCACCTTGAAGGCTCATGGAATCAGACCGGTCATGTGGTTTGTCTTTATATGAAGTTTTGGCTGAGTCTGGGCATGCCTACAGACCCTTTGTCTGTACCTGCTATTCGCCTCCCTGTTGGAGTTGGGTGGGGGTGGTTGTTCAGGGCCAGGACACGGGCTTTGCATGCTGAAGGCCCTACATTCAGTCCCTGCCATCTCCATCTAAGAAGATGAGGTAGGAAATAATTTGAAAGACCTCCATCTGAGACCCTGGGCAGCCCCTGCCAGACAGAGGAGACAGTGAGGTTCTCCTTTAGCTGGTGTTCGTTCAGCTGTTGACCATTACAGGCCTAGCACTGCATTTCATTTATTGGGTTGCTATTTTGCTGTTGAGGGCCTGAGTGATGGAAAGGAGGAACACATGCATGTGCCCCATGCCATGCAGTGGGGCAGACTCCCAGGGAAGTGTGCCTGGGAGAAGTGCACCTGATGGGGAGGCAGGGATGTTGGCAGGTCTGTATGGGGCTGTGAGACACTCCTTTGCCAGGGGGCCTCCTCCCCCAGGCAGGTATGATGCCTGGCAACTGTGCCACTGTGCTCAATGGATCAGCTGGCCAAGCAGCTGTGGACCCATTGCCTGGCAGGATCAAAACCCTCTTCAGTAGCAGTGAATGGAACCGTTGCAGTGGCACAGCCCTTCCTCAGGGCATCAGTATGTGTCATTTGGATAGCTACAGCATGACTCTCTAAGGGGTTCCTTGGCAAATGGAGCCCCCCCATGAGGTGGTACCACCAATAATGCTGGGGCCTTTCCTTTCCCACCCCCATCAGCGATTTCCCCTTAGAGTTGTCCCCTCACACTACTGAGAGGGTGGGCTCTGACTCAGAGATGGCCATGCTGGAATCATGGTCATTGGTCTTTCTGGGGCCACTGGACATCTGTTCTGCTCAACTGCAAAGCATAGCAGGGGTCCAGTGGTGCCACAAAGGCTGACCCCGTTATTGGTCCCCATCCCCTTCCCCCACACACACTCTACTGGCTGCTGTGTGCATCTTGCAAGGGGGATGGGGGGCCCTCTCTGGGTTTGACTGTCACCCACAGCATGGCTGGCATCTTATAACCTATGCAGCTGGGGGGGTATAGGCACAGTGTGTGGGGGGGGAGGAAGTAAGAGTGCTGCTGACATGGGTGCAGGATGGAAGGGCTGCGGAGTGGCATCCTGGCCAAAATCATGGGTCTCCAGGGTGGCCCATTGGCTGAGCCCCCCTATTCCCCCTTTTTTTGATTTTACAGTTTTTATTATTTTTCTACAATTATACATATGTATATATATGACATACCATACATACCATCTTATTCTTCAATATATTAAAGATCTCTCATTTGTTACAATATAATGATACATACATTATCTGATTTTAAGTTTCAAGATGTTGGTAGTCAAGTTTACACTTAGTTTAACTAATACCAAAAGTAAACCGTAGTAAGTTCTGTTAAGGTTATGATGAGTCAGAGTTTCCGGTCGGAGGAATGGAGGTCTGACACGCTTTGCAATTGCGCAAGGCGGACAGCGGCTCTTATTGACAGCTCGGGTGGATCAATCCACCTGACGCAACCTCACACAGGTAGTGTGAGGACTAGCAAGCAATATAATCCAGGTTCGAGCAAGCTCGGTGAAGGAAAAATCTCGGAGGAGACTTTTACAACACCTTGAGCACTGCAGCCGAAGAAGATTCCTGCAAGTATCTCTAAGGAGCCGAGCTGAGCTGATTAAATCAGCATAAAATCTCCAATTCCTCTGATTCCTTAACAAAGAAGACAAAGTTTAAACGTTGGGACCACATCTGAAGCAAAGTAACAACATAAGGTAACGGAAAAAAAGTTTTTGCCTTACCATTACCGCGTTTTGAAAGACGAAAAGCAGATCTGGTGAAGCAATAGACTGTTGCAGATTGGATGAGTGCAGTTTTGAAACGTTAAACAGCTGAATTTGAACTTAAAAAGCCAAAAAAACAAGTTGTTTAACATTCCTGCAGTTAAGAAGAGTCAGGAGGGGGAGCCAAGCATCGCGAGACAAAGAGGGGAGGAGGAAACCAAGCATCGCGAGATCAAGCTGTGAGGATTGAGACAGGAAGTGACGGCTTGAGGAGCAGACAAGAAGGGAAACGGAGAAGAACCGAAGAGAGCAAAGGGGACTGTAAAAACTGCCGGACCAAAAGGACTACAACAGGAAGTGACATGCGGAGAGCAGACAAGTAAGCAAGAGGAAGGGTCAAAAGGAAACTACGGCAAGCCAGAAGCAAGGTAAAAAGACTATAACCTTTGACACAAATCATAGAGAAATTGCGCCCGCCATTTTGGATTTATAAAAATTTTAAACAGTAATATCTCATAAACTATACAGCTTAGAAGGCTGAAACCAACGAAATTTGACTTGGCAAGACTAGCTTGTGTGAACACATTAATCGGTGTTTGATTTGGAAAACAAAATAAAATCGATCTTTTTTAAAGAGACAAGATGGACCGCGGACTAAGATCGAGAGCAGCTACATGGTCCTCTCCTACAATGGCAGCAAAAAAAGAAAAAGAGCTACTAGCTGTTATGGAAGCAATGGAAAAAAAAATGTTAGACACTATAGGAGAGGTAAATGTTAAAATGAATGGCATAGCTGCACAAGCAGACAAAAACTTCATAGACTTAAAAGCAGAATTTCAAAAATTAACCACAAGAACACAAGACATTGAAACTAAAGTAAAAGAACTGGAAGAAAGTACTCAAAAGACAATGAGAGACAATGACAGGATGGAAAAGATGATGCATTATAAAGACATGCAAAACCATTTGAGATTCAGAGGGATTGAAGAAAAAATGAATGAAGACATTTTTATAAGAATGCAAGAAGCATTAGCAGATTTTTTACAAGAACAGGAAGAGGTTGTTAAAGAACACATGGATCTTGTTTATAGAGTCAATTCTACATACGCAAGAGACAAAAATATACCAAGAGATGTGGTTGTCCAATTTACAATGAAAAGGACAAAAGAACAAATCTACAAGAAGTGTTTTACTGATCCCTTTGAAATAGATGGAAAGAAAATTATAGTAATGAAAGAACTGCCTAGAGCAATACTGCAAGAAAGGAAAAAATTCAAGCGTCTGACGGATAAATTGAAGGAGAAAAAAATCAGATTCCGCTGGGAAATACCTCAAGGATTAAGCTTTTACTATGGCAACACCAGAGTAGTGATTAAAAGCACAGGAGAAATGTACGCATTTCTTGGAGAGAATAAAGATGACCTTGGTGATATTTAACAATATATCAAGATGGATTACAAAGTACTTACATGGAATGTAAATGGACTTAATTCACCCCAAAAATGTAGAATGGTAGGGCATTGGCTGAAGAAACAAAAATGTAGTGTAATTTGCATACAAGAAGCTCATCTTAAAAAACAAGACCACAAATATTTAATAAGGAAAAAATTGGGAGAAGAATTTTATTCCTTAGCAAGCAATAAAAAGAATGGTGGTGTAACATATGTCAAAAAAGATTTGGAACCTAAAGTAATATTTAAAGACAAAGAAGGAAGATATTTAGCTATTGAAATCTCATTACAAGGACAGAAAACTTTGATTGTGAATATTTACGCCCCAAATGGAGCCAAAGAAATTTTTTTTAAAGAATTACAAGTGGAAATGGATAACGTAAATTATGATCAAATTATGATGTTGGGGGACTTTAATGGAACTGTGAATAACAAATTAGACAGGCGCTCTAAGAGAAAGGATGAGGCATTAGGGAAGCTTCCAAAAAACTTTTTTGAACTGATAAAACAAGAGAAGCTGGAAGATATTTGGAGGAAAGCCAACCCACAAGGAAAAGACTTTACCTTTTATTCTAATAGACATGGCTCGCATTCAAGAATTGACATGATTTGGATGACTACTAATTTAACGTTTAAGACAAGAAAAGTGGAAATTTTACCCAAAATAATTTCAGATCATAATCCGTGTTTATGGACTGCTGGCCATGTAAAAAAACAAAAGAGATGGAGAATAAATGAGGACTTACTAGACAACGAAGAAATAGTTAAAAAATTACAGGAAGAAACAGACCTATACTTCCAAGCAAATATACAGAAAGAAGTAAAAATTCAAACCGTATGGGATGCATATAAAGCAGTGATGAGAGGACTATTGATATCTTTAAATGCAAAAGATAATAAAAAGAAAAGAGAACAATATGAAAATATCGTACAAGCCATTAAAACAAAAGAAAGAGAACTGAAGAGTAGACCAGGGAAAAAGAAACTGCAAAAGGAAATCTGGATGTTACAAGACCAAGCAAAAGCTATTTTGAACCAAGTGACGTATTGGAACCTAAAAAAACTCCAACAAAAGGCATTTAAAGGTGCAAATAAACCCGGAAAATATCTAGCATGGCAATTAAAGAAAAAACATGAAAACAAATTTATCACTGAAGTGATAAGAGATAACACTGAGATAATAGATAACAAAGGAATAAAGAGAGAATTTTTTAAATATTATGCAAAACTGTTTAAGAAGGAAAACAAAGACAGAAGAAAGATCAAAGAATACCTGCAAACATTAAAGTTACCAAAACCAACAGAGGAAATTAAAGAACTGTTTAACAATCCAGTATCATTACAAGAAATTAAAAATGCAATAAATGACTCAAAATTAGGAAAAGCACCTGGACCAGATGGATTTACAGCGAAGTTTTATAAAACGCTACAGGAGTCGATCTCACCAGTGTTACTGCTATTAATGAATGATATAGGAGTTACTGGTGAGGTCCCAGAAACTTGGAAAGACGCAACCATCTCACTTATCCCGAAAGAAAATCAAGACTTAACTAATGTTAAGAATTACAGACTGATTTCTTTACTAAATAATGACTATAAGATCTTTGCTAAGATTATAGCTGACAGACTAAAAGAACACCTTAAATAAACTATACAAACAGAACAAGCAGGGTTCTTACCCAATCGCCAAATAAGGGACAATCTAAGAGTAGTAGTGGATGCTATAGAATACTACGATAAACATCCTGAAAAGGAAGTGGGTTTTTTCTTTTTAGATGCGGAAAAAGCGTTCGATAATTTAAATTGGGATTTTATGTTTGAGGTTCTAGAACATCTTGAAATTGGTGAATATATGCTTAACCTCATTAAGTCAATTTATAAAGAACAGAAATCCTCTTTAATAATTAATACTGAAAAGACAGACGATTTTAAAGTCGAAAAAGGAACACGACAAGGATGCCCACTTTCGCCGTTATTATTTATTTGGATTCTAGAAGTTCTACTAATAAATGTGAAGGAAGATAAAGAAATTAAAGGCTTAACAACCAAAGGTTTTTCTTTCAAATATAGGGCCTTTGCAGATGATGTGATGTTTATAGTAGAAGACCCTATGACTACAATACCATATTTGTTACAGAGAGTAAAAGAGTTTGGTGACTTGGCTGGATTTTATGTAAATAAGAACAAATCGAAAGTGATGTGTAAAAATATGTCAAACAACAAACAAATTGAGTTACAAAATCTTATAGAATGCGAGGTGGTGAAAAAGACAAAATATCTAGGTGTGAACCTAACAACGAAAAATATTGATCTTTATAAAAATAACTATGAGAAATTATGGCTGCAAATTATGCAAGATATTAAAAAGTGGAATGTATTAAACTTGTCATTGTTGGGTAGAATTGCGGTGGTTAAGATGAATGTATTACCACGATTAATGTTTTTGTTTCAAACTATTCCAATTGTGAAAGATGTAAAAACATTCAAATGCTGGCAGAAGGAATTGTCTAAGTTTGTATGGGGAGGGAAAAAACCAAGAATCAAGATGAAAATAATGTGTGATGCTAAAGATAGAGGTGGGTTCCAATTACCAAACTTAAGGCTGTACCATGATGCAATATGTTTGACTTGGGTAGGGACATGGACTATGTTACAAGATAGAAAGTTATTGTCCCTGGAAGGCCATGACTGTAGGTTTGGGTGGCATGCATACTTGTATTATGGTAAAGCAAAAATGGACAATATGTTTAAACATCATTATTTGAGAAGAACGTTAATGGATACATGGACAAGATATAAAAACTTTTTTCCAGAAGAGATACCTATGTGGATTGTACCCGCAGAAGTTTTAAATCCAGTATCACGTCACAAAGGACAAGATTGGTTGAAGTACAGAGACTTACTAACAAGACATGGTAAAGACTTTATATTGAAGGAGCAGCATCAGATGGATTTTGATTATGGTTGGTTAAGATATAGACAAATATATGACATGTATAGAAGTGATAAAAAATCCGGTTTTAGAGAAAAAAATAATGAAATAGAACAAGTTTGGGAGGAAGGTGGGAAAAAAATGATCTCTAAAATGTATAAAATTTTGTTAAAATGGTTTAACGCTGATGAAATGGTTTGGGAGGAAGGTGGGAAATGGTTTGGGAGGAAGGTGGGAAAAAAATGATCTCTAAAATGTATAAAATTTTGTTAAAATGGTTTAACGCTGATGAAATGGTAAAGGAACAAATGGTAAAATGGGCGATAAACTTTAACAAAGATATTGAAATGGAATCTTGGGAATTTTTATGGAAAAATGCTATGGGTATATCTACATGTTATAACTTAAAAGAAAATTGTTGAGGGGGGCGGAGCAACGGCACGTGATGGCGGACGTCTGTTAAGCGAGCTCCCGATCCCCACTCCCGAATATCTTTAAAAACGTGAACTCTGCTGCTATAATTCCCCTTAAAACATGGGAAGAACCTCAAAAACTAAGCCAAGAGCTTCCACAACGACTTCGGGGACGGTTGATTCCTTTTTTCTTTCCGAAAAACCGACGGACGCCCCGGAGGCCGAAGTCCCCGCTCCGCTTAAAATGGCGACCGGATCGCCGCAGGAGAAAAGGAACAACAAAGACGACAGTTCTCCGTTTACGAGAGAGGACCTGGCAGTGCTTAGAACCGACTTACATCAACTTATGACAAACTCTATGGCTGAATTACTTCAACCGGTCCACGTGAAGCTCAACGACCTAACTAAGGAACTGAAAGAAGTTTCGAAAATGGTGGAAAACACCTCAGAGCTTACACTAACACTCCAGGAAGAAGTCAGACAACTACAGTCCTTTGAGGCTGCAACAACGAACAGGTTAGAACATTTGGAGAATAGATGGCGAATGCTCAATTTAAAATTTCGTGGGCTGGAGGAGGGCACTGAGGGAAATATGGATTTAGCTTCCTGGATATCATCCTGGTTGGCACAGTCTCTCAAAATAGAGGACGGCATTGCCCCGGCTATAATAAGAGCATACAGAGTAGGGCCACTCGCCAGAGCCACCAGAAACCGCCCGAGAGACGTTATAGCTACCTTTTTATATCAAAGATCAAGGGATAGAGTTCTTAAAGAAGCCAGACAAGGAGGATCGCTACAGTGTGAGGGGAAAAAAATTATTGTCTTACTGGACCTTTCAATGGAGACGTTGGAGAAACGAAGATCTTTGAAACTAATCACTTCCAAGCTCTTTGAGGCCAAGATCAGATTTAGATGGAGCCCTACATCTGACGTGATAGTATACAAGAATGGCACTCAACTAACAGCACTTGATAAAGCCTCAGGCATCACATTATTGAAATCTTTAGGTCTCCAGCTGACAAAGGAAGAGGAACTTTCATTGATCCCAGCTGAGCCGTCTGATGCCACATGAAAACTGGCAACTGGTTTGCTTTATTTGTAATGCTTCAGTGTGTAAAATCTTTTGTTTCGTAGCTATGCAGGGCCCTTTGGGGCTCCTTGGATATATTGTTATGGAGGTATATATGAGAAACAGTTAAGTGAGTGGAGTTTTATAGCTATGTAGGTAGCATATTTTTATTTCTAGTAATATAAGCCTAAGTATTATATCTTGTTAAAATAAAATCAAAATAAGAATAAGAGGTTTAAATTAGAACAATGGAACATTTTGGTATTATTAAGTAGTTTAATAGAGTTATATTTCTTAGGAGAATTGATTAATATTTTATTGTTAGAAATCTCTTAAAGGGATATATTATAATGCCTTACAATTAATGATATTAAGTATGTGGTAATACTTTTAACCCTAGAATTTTAGTTTGACTACTTAAAGAAATGTTAAGACCTAACTTATTTTTGAGATATTTTTTGAGATATTTTAAAACCAATTGGAATGTATTAAAGGGAAATATCATAATGTTATTTAATTAATGATATTAAGTATGAAGTAATACTTTTTGTCCCTGGAGTAAATAATACAATATTTAAAATATGGTTAAGAGATAAATTGTTATTAAGAAATTTTATAAGATAGAGCTTTATTTTTTAGGAGAATTGATTAATATTTTAATATTAGTAATTTTTTAAAGGGATATATCATAATGCCTTACAATTAATGATATTAAGTATGAGGTAATACTTATAGCCCAAAAATTTTTAGTTTGACTTTTTTAAAGAAAGGTTAAGACCTAACTTATTTTTGAGATATTTTTGAGTTATTTTAAAACTTTATGGAATGTATTAAAGGGATACATCATAATGTTATTTAATTAATGATATTAAGTATGAAGTAATACTTTTGCCCCTGGAGTAAATAATATGATATCTAAGTTGTGGCCAAGAGATAAATTGTTATTAAGAAATTTTATATTTTATATCGAATTTAATATAAATTTTATGCCTAAGTATGATGTAATACTGGACAAAGATATAGAGTAATACCTTTATTTATTATATAGTTTTTTTATAGAGTTTTCTTGATTTTTAAAGGTCTTTGTGGATAAATGAGTTTAGGGATATACTTTATAAGTCTGATGACAGAAATTTTGTTTTTTATATATAAAGACTGATTGGTCTTAAAGAGGGAGTGGGGGGAGGGTTTTAAAAATATACTTTGGGAAAACTTTCCCCTCATAGTGTAGGGAATCTAGTAAGGGAGTGTTGTTTGTCTCCCTTCTCTTTGATACTTATTAGTGAAAAGAGAGTCTAGAAGCAGCTCCTTTGTGGAGTGTAGGGTGGTGGTGGGTAAAGTTAAAGTTAGGTTATAAGTTAAGTTTCCTTTATAGTTAAAATTTTAGTTATGCCTATACAGTTTAAATGTATGACATGGAACTGCAGAGGTTTTAAAAATCCCATCAAATCAAGAAGGATCACTAATGCACTGTACAAGGAAAGACCAAACTTTGTTTGTCTACAGGAAACTCATTTAAAATCAATGGTTAAAAATGTGGTAAAATCAAGCTGGTTTTCTCAAAACTTTCAGGCTCCTGGCTCATCAAAGGCAAGAGGGGTTGCCATTCTTATTTCCAAGACCACTCCTTTTCAGTGCCAACAAGTCCAAAGGGACCCAAAAGGTAGATTTATTTTTGTAAAAGGCTTATTAGATGGGGACCCTCTTACGATTGCCTCAATTTATGCCCCAAATGCAGATCAGGCCAAGTTTTTAAAAGATACCTTGCAGATATTGTCTGACTTTCAGCAAGGCCCAGTAATCATAGGTGGTGATTTAAATATGTTAGTGAACCCGAACTTAGATAAAACACATAAAACTAAAAGCGGAAAGAAGACTAATGCTAAACCTACAGAACTCCAAGCTATTTTTGATTTTTTTCAATTGGAAGATATTTGGAGATTATTACATCAAGCAGATAGACAGTTCACATATTATTCATCTGTCCATGACATCTATACCCGGATAGATTATATTTTGGTTTCTAAATCTTTGGTTAATCAGATAAAAAGTTCGGAAATTGGCATTAGACAGATTTTGGATCATTCTTGGGTAGATTGTTGCTTTACTAAGGACGTCCTGGACGGAAGGGGATGGGAATGGAAATTAAATACCTCCTTGCTCCATAGTGAGCTGTTCTGCGAGGAAGTTCAACAATCGATTCAAGAATATTTTCATTTTAACACAGATTGTGGTGTCCCAAAGGAAACAATGTGGGAAGCATTTAAGGCAGTTATTAGGGGAAAATTGATTTCGTTATCGACCTCACTTAAGAAAGAACGTGATAACACAATTTTAGAATTAAAAGAAAATATCAAGAGGTTAGAAGCTCGTCACATTAAATTTGGGGGGAAAAAAACACTACACAAGTTAACAATGGAGAGGAAAAAGCTAGATTTATTAGAAACATCAACAGTACAAAAACAACTTTTATTGCTTAGACAGAAATATATAACAAAAACCCCAAGGTCATTAACGTTATTAAAGTCCAGAGTTAAACGTAGGCAAAATATGAACTTGATACATGCAATAAGAGACCCAAAGGGGCAAATAGGTTATACATCAAAAGAAATCAACACAAACTTTTATGATTTTTTTGGAAAACTGTATAGTTCAAGTAACCCTTCTAAAGAAAAAATTCAGCAGTATTTGAATACCATAAAATTTAACGTAAAACTTACAGACGAGCACAAGGACCTTTTAGATCAACCTATCACCATCGCAGAGTTAAATGAAATTATGAAATCCACTAAATCCAACAAAGCCCCAGGCTTGGACGGACTGCCATGTGAATTTTATAAAAAGTTTAAAGAATCAATACTCCCCTTTTACTGTGACCTTACAAATAATATCATGAATACTGGGGCCTTTCCTCCAACCTGGTCAGAAGCCAAAATCATTATAATCCATAAGCAGGGAAAAGAAAAACTCAACCCGGCCTCATACAGGCCAATAGCAATTCTTAACCATGATTTCAAAATATTTTCTTCGCTATTGGCAACTAGGTTAAATAAAATTATTTCTCAGTATATTCATCCCGATCAGTGAGGATTTGTCCCTAATAGATCAATCACAGATAATATAAGGAAAACTTTGAACTTAATTGATTTTTGTATTAATAACAAAAAACAGGCTGTATTTCTGGCACTAGACGCCGAAAAGGCATTTGATAAAGTGGAAATTCCCTACCTATTAGAATTATTACACCATATGAGTTTTGGTCCTCGTTTTGTACAGTCTATTCAAGCTATATATAAAAATCCCTCTGCACAAATTAAAACTAATAATTATAGGTCTGAAAAATTGAATTTATTTCGGGGCACAAGACAAGGGTGTCCCTTATCTCCAATTTTGTTCGCACTATCTTTGGAGCCCTTAGCGTATGCTATAAGAGCTGATGTTAGGATCAAAGGCATTGAGATAGGTGAATGTCACTGTAAAGCTAGTTATTTTGCAGATGATGCAGTATTTTTTATTTCTGATCCAGAGACTTCATTGGGACACCTGCAGAAACAAATTAATATATTTAGTACAATTTTGGGGTTTACTATAAATTACGATAAATCAGAACTATTTCCTTTAAATTTGACTCCTCAAGTTAAGAAAGAGGTAACAAAAAAATACCCTTTTCGTTGGGTTCAATCTAAATGGAAGTATCTGGGTATCTTTTTTCCAATAGAGACTAAGAAGATTTATGAATGTAATTATACACAGTTAGAGATAGAAACTAAACAAAATTTAGAAGACTGGAGCAAGCTCAATTTAACTCTCCTAGAGAAAATAGAAACTATTAAATCGTTTATATTTCCAAAATTTCTGTACCTGTTTCAGAACTTACCAATCCAAATTCCAAAACAAGTTTTTAAACGTTGGCAATCAATGTTGTCCAAATTTATTTGGGCACAAAAAAAACCAAGGGTTAAATATTCAATATTGATAAAACCAATAAAACTAGACGGATTAGGTTTACCTAATATGGAATCTTATTTTTATGCAGCGCAACTTAAGACTATTGTGACCTATGCTCAACCTTATATAACTAAAACTTGGGCACTAATTGAGCAGCAAGGACTAGTTAAGAATTCATTATTCAAAATAATTTGGAACAAACCTAATGAAAGAATATTAACAAGACCAGTAAACCCTTACTTAGCTTTTACGTTGAAAATCTGGGATAGATTTCGTTCACAGCTTGCTCCAGAAGTATCACCTCTTACAGTATTTATTGGGCAACCCTGGTATAAACCTGGTATGTGTGATCAAATATATGAAGAATGGAAAGATAAGGAATTGTTTAGATTAGGCGATCTTTGTAACAAACAAGGAATTATACCCAAACAACAATTGGAAGACAAATATAACATAAAAATCCCTTGGTTGTATTATCACCAAATTAGCCATTTTCTTAAAAATCCAAATATAATTTCTCTTATAATGAGAGAACAGTCATTATTCGAAACTCATATATTAAAAAAAACCACAGAATTCTAGAGGGTTAATCTCCGTTATTTACCAATTGATTAATAAAAGCAGTTGGAGCCAGATGTCATCACTTCAAAAAGCCTGGCAGCATGACTGTAATGTATCTTGGTCTGAACCGCAATGGCTAGACATTTGGTCTTCCACTCTTTTCACAACAAAGGCTTTAAACATTAAATTACAAAACTTTAAAATATACTCTTGGTGGTATATGACCCCACTACGTATTTCCCATGTTAATTCCTTGTTTGTTCCATATTGTTGGAAGCTGTGTGGAGAAATAGGAACCTTTAAACATTGCTGGTGGTCTTGCCCAGTTATTGCCAAATTTTGGGAAAAGGTGGTAAATCGTATTAATAATATTTTGAGCTGTTGAAGTCAACAAAGCAAACCAAAGACTTGGTCTCGCTTTTTATATTAGCGGCAAAAACCTTAATTGCTCAAAAATGGAAGACTAAAGACTGTCCAACGATGCGCCAATGGTTTTTGAAATTATGGGATTTTGCAGTTATGGACAAACTGGCCCTACAGCTTCAAAGAACGGAAAACCCAGCAGTAAAAAATAACTTTACGGAGAAATGGTTTCGATTTTTTGAGTATATGTCAAAATCATCTACATCTTGTACAGCACTACCAAAGAAGTATTTGAACTTTGTATTTCTCTAGTTAAATGTAATTATTGTGATTCTTCAAAAGTTTAAATTGTATTAACACAGGGTTAGGGGGTTCGTTGTTTGTTTTTGTTTAAGATGAAAATAAAAAATTTATTATAAAAAAAAGAAAAAAAAAGAAAATTGTTTTAAAATGATGTACAGATGGTATATGACACCAAAAAAAATTGCAAATATTAACCAGAATATGTCTAACAAATGTTGGAAATGTAAAAAGAAAGAAGGTTCTTTTTATCATATGTGGTGGACTTGTGATAAAGCAAAGACTTATTGGTCTATAATACATGCAGAAATGGGAAAAAAAATTGAAATGTACATTTAAGAAGTTGCCTGAAATGTTATTGCTTGGACTTAAACTAGAAGAGATAAATGTAAAGAAAAGGACAATAATATGGTATATGATAACAACAGCAAGAATGGTGTATGCACAAAATTGGAAAAATGAAAAAATACCAGATGTGTGGGAATGGTTGAAAAAATTGTTATATATGGCTGAAATGGATAAATGGACTAGAAAGTTGAATGACCTGTACTCAGACCTTTTTAGAAGATTGGAAAGATTTGAAAGAATATGTTGAAAAATATTGGGACATGAAAAATTACATCTATACATGGTTATAATAACATAAAGCAATAAAATTAGAGTATATGAATGTATTAAGGATAATTAGATAATGAAGTTGTTTTTATTTTAGAATTATATAAGAATATAGAAAGTAAGAATTAGTATACAAGTATTTTTAAGATATATGACCGTTACCAGAAATGTAAACATAGATATAAGTATTACTATTAGGGATAAAGTGGAAAATGTGTTATGCTTCAGATGTGGTGGGAAACCGCCAATACAAGATAAAAACAAGATTATACAAATAGAGCAAAATGTTATAAAATATGGGGAAAAGGATTTGTATAAGATAAATGTATTAATTTTAATGTGTTGAAAAATAAAAAAAAAATTACAAAAAAAAAAAGGTTATGATGAGTCAAGCTCCAAAAACAAAAAAGAAAGAATTGAGTCCTTCAGTTGTTTTCTAGCCATCTATAAAATTTTGGCCAAGTATTTTCAAACAACGTTTCTTCTTTTTTTATGAATAATATTGCTTAACTTGACCATTTCAGCTAAATCTAATAGTTTAATTATAACCTCTTCTCTGGAGGGGCTCCTTTCAGATTTCCAATGTGTGGTGGCAGTAAACACATTTATCAAAAAAGTGGTGTGTGGTGGCAGTAAACACATATTTCAAAAAAGTATACTCACTACCATAATCTCTCTTGTCAAATAAATTCAACAAAAAGTTTTCTGGGACTAAAGAAAAACTAATATCAAGTATTTCCATTACTAGTTTTTGAATCATGGACCAAAACTTCTGGGCTTTCGAACATCACCACCACATGTGAAAAAATGTTCCTACGTTTTTTCCACATTTCCAACAACTATTTGACTTACTATCATAACATCTAGCAATTTTTTCCGGAGTCCAGTGCCATCTGAAAAACATCTTATATAAATTTTCCTTGTAAGGTATGGCTGACAGAAGTTTTAGGGATTTCCAAATTCTTGTCCAACTATTTATTTCTATCAAATGGCCAAAGTCCTTCATCCAAGAAATCATACAGGGTTTCACAGTTTCATCTAGCATTTTATCTTCCATTAAAAATCTGTAACTTTTTTGTATTATCTTTTCCTGGGAGTATATCCAAACCTTATCAAAATTATTACTACTAGAAAAAAACCCTACTTTCTTATCTATGTCAAATCTTGCTTGTAATTGGAGTTTTTCCCACCATGTTAAATTTATATTACATATTTTTTCCAAAATATCATTTGATTTTAATTTATTTTGTTTGTCTAGCAAGACCTCATAGCTCACTGCTTTTGATAGGTTAAGAAGGGATGGTTTAATGAATGCTTCAAGTGGGAAACCCATCTAGGTGTTTTCTTATAGTACCTGGACTTCATTTTCAACCATGTTTTTAGTAAGGCACATCTTAACACGTGATGATGAAAGTTGGTATGGACCTTCTCCTTCCCATACCAAACGTAAGCATGCCAACCCATGTACAGATCATGACCTTCAAGAGCTAATCCTCTACTATCTTCTAATCTTATCCAATCTTTGATCCATATAAGGGAGGCTGCTTGATAATAAGTCTCCCAATTTGGCATACCAAAACCTCCTCTCTCTTTCCTGTCCTGCAGCAACTTCCATTTTACCCTTGGTTTTTTTGCAGACCAAACAAATTTCCTAACATATTTATCTAGCTCCTCAAAAGTCTTATTATTTTTTAATACAGGAATATTTAGGGCCAAAAACAAGAATCTAAGTAAGATATTCATTTTGACAGTTGCCATTCTGCCCATCCAAGATATTTGAAGATTTTTCCATTTCTCGAGATCAATTTTAATCTCTTTTAGGAATTTATGATAATTATTCTCTATTAACATAGTATTTTTGTTGGAAACCCAAATGCCTAAATAACGTACTTTTTAAACCATCTCTATCTTTGTTAGGTCTTGTATTTCTTTAATTATTTACTGGGAGCAATTCTTTGTTATAATTTTCGTCTTTTTAAAATTAATTTTCAGGCCTGCAACCTTTCCGTATGCTTTAATGGATTCTAACGTGTGGAACCAAATTTATAGGATCTTCCACAATAAACAATAAGTCATCCACGTAAGCTCGAACTTTAAATTCATATGCTTTTATCTTAAGACCATTTATCTGTGTGTTTTGTCTAACTTGCTCAGTCAGAGACTCCAGAGCAAATATAAATAACAACGGAGATAGAGGGCAACCTTGCCTTGTTCCTTTATATATCTCTATATCTTTAGTTAGATTGCCATTTATTAGAATTTTGGCTTTCTGCTTGTCATAAATAGCAGATATCCAAGTTTGAAAAAGCCTTCCACATTTCCATTTTTCTAATTTGTGCAATAGAAATTTCCAAGATAAATTGGCAAACACTTTTTCCGCATCCAAAAATATGAAGGTTGATTGCTTTTCCAGATGTGCCTCATAGTACTCTATTGCATCAATCAACACTCGTATATTGTCCTTTAACTGCCTTTTAGGTAGAAATCCTGCTTGGTCTTGATTAATAGTTTCCCCCAAAACTTTTTAAAATCTGTTCGCTAAAATACTAGCAAAAATCTTGTAGTCGGTGTTTAGTAACGATATTGGCCTATAATTAGTAATCAATTTTTTATCACCATCATCTTTGGGAATTAAAGTTATGATTGCTTGGTTCAGGAGTCTGGGAGCTTACCTGATTTCCCAATACTTTCAATTAATCCTTTAAATGGAAGACTTATCTGATCTTCAAAAGTTCTCTAAAGCTCTAATGGAAGCCCGTCAGACCCTGGAATTTTTTTGTTTTTCTGTCTTTTAATTGCTTCAGTTAATTCATACATGGATATAGGCTCATTGAGAAGATGTTGTTGATTTTGAGAGAATTCACTATTATCTTTGTCCCTCAAATAGTTATGGATTTGGTTGTCAGTTCCTGCAACTGATTTATATAATTCTGCATAATATTTTTCCACAATATTCTTCAGGTCCTGTGGTAAAAAAATTTCCTCACCTTTATCTTCTTTTAATGATTTTATCATCCTCTTTTCTCTTTCTTTTCTAAGCCTACATGAAAGCCACCTAGTTGGTTTATTAGCATTTTCAAACAGATATTGCTTAGTATGTTCTATTTTTTTTTGCAATTTCATTTGCTAGAATTAAATTTATTTTATGTTGTAAAGATTTTAATTTTATTCTACTTTCTCTATATTCACTATCCACCTTCATCTTATCTTCTTTGATTTTTGTCTATATAGTTGCTCATATTTTAATTTTTTTTTGTTTTGATTTCCAAGCTTGCTGACTGATAAAGTATCCTCGCATAAAGGCTTTAAAAGCATCCCAAATTACATTCATATCCATACTGGGTTGAATATTTCTCTTTAAAAAACCCTTAATTTCAGCTTTCGTTTTCTCAATAAACACCTGATCCTTCAATAGTTTAATGTCCATATTCCATCTGGTTCTTTTCCTCTCTTCCTGTAAAGTAATCAAGATTGGATTATGATCAGCAAATGAGCTTGGCAGTATTTCAACCTCTATTACTTCCTTTAACATTATTAAAGATAACCAGGCCATATCTATCCTGGACTATGACTGATGTCTATGGGAAAAGAAAGTAAAATCCTTTTTCTCTAAATTTCTAGTTCTCCACACATCCAACAAGTTATATTCTTCCGCAGTCTTCAAAAAGCTTTTAGGCAGAATTCCTCATTTTTTCATTTTCTTTCTATGCTTTCTGTCAAGTTTGGGGTAAAAAATGGCATTGTAGTGTCCTAAAATACACACATTATTACAATCCTTAAGGAGTAGCACTTTCCTGACCTCCTCAAAGAAGCTTTCTTGGTTCTGGTTCAGTGCGTAAATGTTGATTAGTAAAGTTTCTTTTCCTTGTCTCGTTATTACCATTGCTACAATTCTCCCATCTTCAGAGGCATGGATCAAATGGGGAAATAAATGCTCTTTTGCATATATCACTACTCCCCTGTTTTTCTTTGAGTCAGATGCTATGAAAGCTTCTCCTATTTTTTGACAATTAAGTATTTCTTATCTTTTTCTTTAATATGTGTTTCCTGCAAACGCGTTATATCCGAATTTAATTTAACGATCTGATGGAAAATTCTCTTTTTGTTTTGATTTCCAAGCTTGCTGACTGATAAAGTATCCTTGCATAAAGGCTTTAAAAGCATCCCTGTGGACCATTTAACCCGTTCACATTAATTGATAGGATTTTACATTTTTTAATGGGCTCCATCTTTGCTTCTATCTTCTTTCGACCTGCTTCTATATTGGAACCTCGTCAACATTTGCGAAGTTGTTTTTTCTGGTCTTCTATCTTTTTTCCCGTCCATTTTTTTCACACATCCTTATCTTGTTCCCTCTCATCTTCATGTTCTTTCTCCTCTTCTCTTTCTGATTCTTGTTCTTGGTCTTTCTGTAGACCCAGCTCTTCGCCATATGTTTCTAAGAAATTTTCTAGCTTAAATGTAGAATCTATCCTCTGCCTTTTTCCTAAATATTTGAAAAGCAGACTTTCTGGAATAAGCCATTTGTAAAGGATGCCTTTTGCTCTCAATAAACCCATTAAGTTCTGATACTGGAATCTCCTTTCCCTTACTCGCCACGGGATTTCCTTAAGAAACTTTATCTCCTCACCTTGAAACCTTAGTTTCTCTTAGTTTCTCTTGTTGTTCTTAGGATTTTCTCCTTTAGGTCTTTTTTTTATAGAACTTAATATGGACCTCCCACGGAACATTATATTTTCTAGCGAAGGCAGAATTTCTCCGATATATTGATTCTATTTCCGACTCAACTTCATCTTTAGAACCTAGGCCCAACTGCTCGGCTAAACTTTCTGAGATTTCTTCTTTTAAGGTAGAGCCGATTTTCTCTGGCACATTCTGGCAGCTTTCAGTTCCTGTACGTCTAATTCCAATTCTGATACTCTTCTACTAGTTCTGGCACTGCTGTTCATTATTTTTTGTATATCCTGTCTGTTTTTCAAAATTTGCTTCCTGAATTCTTCTGTGTCAGTTTTAATTTGCTTAGCCATTTCTTTCATTTGAGTTTGGATGGCATGAATAGGTTCCATCTCTTTTTTGATCAGCATTGGAAGGGTGTTTTCCGCTGTGGTTTTTAAGACGGCAGACACACTCTCCTTTATCATCGCCTTTAAGTCTTTGGAAGATATTTGGGGTATATTTGCCACAGGTGCTTTTAATTGACTCATTGTCTTCAGCAGGGGTCATTTCGTAGAAAAAGAAGTGCAGGAGCTCATTAGCATAACTCATTTGCAGATGCCACACCCCCTAACATACCAGAAGTGTGTCAGAAGGCAACACCCACCCCTCAGGCTCCATTCCACAGGAGAGTGAAACTGACCTGCTCTTCCTCCATTCCCTTCCCCATTCAATACTTTGTGTAATAAAAATAAGCATAAAGAACACAACCTCATTCTCTTCCTGCTCCCTTGAAACCACCAGGTTTCAAGTACACTTGAGATACCCAGGACATGTGCACCACCCATCCCTTTCCCTTCCCCTCCCCACAACAAGACACCTGTGAGGTAGGTGGGCCTGAGAGAGGTCTTTTGAGAACTGCTCATGAGAGAACAGCTCTGAGAGAACTTGTGACTGGCCCAAGGTCACATCAGCAGCTGCATGTGGAGGAGTGGGGAATCAAACCCAGTTCTCCCAGATTAGAGTCCAACTCCTGACCACTACACCAAACTGATGGGGTGGAAGCTGCTGAAGGGTTGGTGAAATTTCTCCAGTACTTATGTGCCATGTGCCCAGATCAAAAATGGTATACTTAGAAAATTTATATGCCACCTTGAGCAAGTCTCTGGAAAAGCAGCACACAATCATAAAAGGAACAATGATAAAATTATCAATATTAAAACAAAACATTAAAAACAATAAAGACCCTAGCAGGGCTTTCCCCGGGGCGCTGTGCCTCTGCACTGCTCGGGGAAGCTGAGGAGGGGGCGGGGCTTGGTCATGTGCCCACCCCCTGGGCTCCTCACTCCCAGAGCTGCACTCCTGTGCGCTCCCACTTCAATGGACCCCTGGTCTTCAGATGTCCTGGAGAAGGAAGAGAAGATTTCCTAGGAGCCCCACCAACACCAGAAGCCATAAATCTCAAAAAATTCCTATTTTATTTTAATATTCCTATTATATATATAATTAATAGGGCTAGTTATAGCTAATAATGCAACTAATTATTATTATTCTGACACTCTTTCCTTATTTTTTTTTTAATTTTCACTTCCCCTTCTACCTTCTTGCCCGTTTATTTTATTTTATTTTATTTTGAATTCTATAATCTTATTGGCTTTATTAATATTTTCCCTTTTATTTTTAATCTTTGAAGATTTTATCCCACGTCTTTTATTTTATAAACTTCTTACCACTTTTTATTTTTATTTTTTATTTTATTTTGTTTTTTTAGTGTTTTTATTTACCTATAATTTACTTGCCTATTTACTATTTACCATTTACTATGTCTACCCTTCACCAATAATAAGACTGCACACCAACACTTTATTAAAGGTTTCCAAAAGTCACCCTCAGTTGTCCTTCTCTGCTTCTGTCTCTCTTTTTCCTTCTCTGTTACTGTTGCTGTTACTAAGTTTTGCTGTCAGGCAAACTTGACCACCAGCTCTCAAGTGACATCTCCAAAAGTTTCCACTCAAGGTCAGCCTCTCAGCCACTCAGCAACTCCACCCCTTCCCCTTGCATCACTCTCTGATGTCGCCACCTCCACTCACACACACACGCTAAACTCCTCCTCCATGTCTCCGCCGAGTCCCAGAAGACCTCCATTTTCCTCTGCAGGCAAAATGGCAGCCTTAAAGGGACCTCCTCCAAATTGCCGTGAAGTGCCACCAAAAAAGCAAAAAGAAAAAAAAAAGGTTTCTGGAGCAAGATGGAGCAAATGCAGTTATTTTCCTGCCTCTCCCTTCTGCCTGAGTAAGTCACTTGGCCCCCTTTAACTATTTTACTTTATTTTACTGGCTGCTTTTTCTCCAGGGCACCCCCCTCCTCTTCTTTTCAAAATATCTAGAACTAGTATCTTACTAGACCTTAGTTTCTCTCTCACCTTTACCCCCCCAGATTAGAAATTACTTAGCTTTTTGTTCTCCTCTCCATTTGTTTCTTTCTTTTATTTTCTGTTGACTCATTCGGCTTGCTTTGGGTCTCTCTTGTCCGGCGCGGTCTTGAAGCAATGGAAAAACCCTTCCCAAGTTCTGTCTCAGGGCATACCTGGCCTTGAGATGGTTTGCAGCTGACCCTGCCTGGTATAAAAAGCCCTTTACAACCCCTCTCTCTCTGGGAGAGGAGTCAGGCGTTTGCAAGCCTGAAAAACTTAGAAGTTTGTTCAGCTAGTCGAATCACTAGCTTACTATCAAGCTGCCCGGGCCGCCATCTTTTGCCCCCTATTCCCCTTTTGTGGTTTGTGGGGGCAAACCAGCTTCAAGGCTTTGGCCTGCCTCTCATTTCTCCCCATATAGGAATCAAACCAGGAGCCCTGGCTGTACTATCTCACTGCCTTTCCACTGAGCTGTGCCTGCATCTGCAACAGTTTCTTCTGGGCCTAATATGGCTGGTGGTGATGCCAGGGCTGCAGTGGAGTGTCTAATGCCTGCTGATATGTCTTCTTGGCACCTGCCCTCTTGGCCCAGTGGTTAAGGTGCTGGTCTTGGGTGTGGGGGCTGTGGGGTTGTTCTAGACTCTGTTATAAAGTTATAAAGCATTTATTAAAAAGAAAAATGTCCACACACATTTTTTTAGCTCAGCACCAGATGGCTCAGCCCCGGCAAGGTGGGATACAAATATAAATAATAATAAATAAAATAAATGGAGCAAGGAACCCAGACAAAAAGGGTAAAATGCAATCCCTCCATCCCTCCTGCTGTCTGTGCCCCAGTGGATCTTAGTATAAGGCCCTTAGTTCAACAGGTTATAGTTCTTCTGAGGGTTCCCATCCTTGAAGCCTCTGCTGAGGTATGTGGGCCAGCATGTGACAATGGTTGCCTTCTGCAGACCTCTCAGGTGAGAGTTCTGTCTGCCTTGATGGAATCAGCATCATAAGAGAAGCTCCTCCTCCCTCTAAGGTGTTTTATCATCCATGTTTGTCCAAATGGGGGGGTCAAAGGAGCCCTTCCTGAAATCTCCAAGAAAAGACACTTCTAGTATTTTTAAACCTCTGAACTCTCTTCCCTGTTAGATTTCACTTATCCAGCTGGGGGCAGGGAGAGAGCTTGACCACCCCATTGTTTCTCACTAGACCTATTTTCATTTCTAAAGAGTAGCTGAGGTGGACTGGAAAGCAGTTGAATTAACTTCCCCCAATCCTGCCCATTCTCTGCCAAGGGAGAAGAAACTTCTTAAAACTAAAGGTAAAGGTTTTGCTCAGTACCCACCTCCAAAGAAAAATGCATTTCTCCCCGTCAAGAATACAAAAAAAAAAGCCAATTAATTCATCATCTATGAAAATGGTTTTAGTTAAGCCTCTTCAATGAGAAGCTAAGTCTCTTTAATTGTAACGTTGATGTGTTAGTTATAAAGATAATACATTACCTTTTATTAGGACGTACTGAAAATCACAGCACAGGGTGTAAGTTTTCAAGTTCATTCCACACTGCTTTTATTTTTGGGATTGTTTTGCAGACTAACAAAGCTTCTCATGCAGTTAGTTAGAAAACAGCTATCTGCTTCCCTCTACAGGCCCTCGGAGAGAATGACATAAATGCACTTTTTGTTGTTGTTTTGCAAAGTACTAGGGCCTATTACACATGCACAGTTTACCACAGATTTTCAGAGCGATCGAGTCGTGAAGCTTCAGTTCAGATTCTGTGCTTGCATTTTGCACTATTCCCTTCTCTGGTTTTTTTTTTGTGTGTGTTTGTTCCTGAAGTGCATTGTATTTATTCTGCAGCCAAAACAAAAAAGCTGACTTTTTCAAATTAGGACAGGGATACCACTTGGGACATGAAATGTGGGGCTGAAGGGTTTTTTTTTTTATTATTGTTTGCTTTGCACAGTTGCTCTATTGCAGCTCAATGACTTGAAATTAGTTCTATAAATTCCTGCTGAAGCTGGTAGCTATGGATAAAAGGGCAAACAAGAATGCCTTGACTGAACTCTCCCTTTCTTCAAGCCAGCCACTGGACACCACAAGTATCACCCCACCATCATTCTTCCGGGCAGATGGCATGGAGATAATCACACACGCACACACACATGCACACACAAAGAGAGAGAGAGTCACACTCACAACCTGCCTGCTTTCTAAAGCATTGCTTGAAGTTTTGAAAAGGTGGACTCTGGCTCCCTCGAGAAGATACACAAGGAAAGGGGAAGAGTGAAGGGAGACGCTGGAAGCAAAAGTGTGCAGGATTCTGTTCCTGGTCACCTTTACTCAGAAGGAAGCCTGGAGATCAGTGGCTCTCTTACCCCGAAATAACAATGCATGGGATTGGTGCAACAGGGGAAAAAATAAAAATGGTGATTGTATGGCAATAAATCAGGGAATGGTGGAAGGTGGTTGAATGGGTGGAGCGACTGTGATGTGGGCAGGGGGGCAGGAGTCCAGGGGCAGCAGACCAAACCTTTGCTTTGAAGCAAAGTTCTTTTATTTCCAATAATGGTTCAGGTTCTCAATGTTTGTTAGAGATACATGACAGTAAGCAACAGTGGTTAATATACCTTCAGTCATAACAGAATACAGGTAGAGGACCAATCAGATTCATTGCATAGAAGCAGGAAAAAGGGTGACAGGTTCTCACAGAGAAGGTGAGAAAGTAATAAAATTCCCTTCCTGCCCTGGGTGACCCACATGTGTGAATGATAGGCTAAACATTTGGTTAGAAACAATTAAACAATTCCCAAGGTTGTAACACTTGATAACATTCTCCGAGCCTCAAAGGCTAGGGGGGAGTGGACGGATGTGATAGCCCCAGTTGTTTATGTGACGTTCAGGAATGCGGCACGCCATCCTCCCGGCCAGAGAAGGGTAACATTTAGCAGAACAGATAATATACATCAAGGCAAGCAGTAAATCACCAATGGTTACAAAGGAGTCACAGAAAGACAGAGATACTATTGAAAAGGACAGGCACACTATTGTCAGATTCTGACACCCTGCTCTCCGGAAAATTTACCCTCCTCCCGGCTTATCAGGAAAACGTTTATGAAAAGCGCAAACTAATTTAGGAGCATGAACATTCTCAGAGAAGACCCATTCATTAAGCTCAGGACCAAAATCTACCCATCTCACTAGGTAATACAAACAGCCCCGGCGTAATTTAGAGTCCAGAATTTCAGAAATCTCAAAGTGTTGTTCCCCCTCCTTCATCAGAGGAGGAGGAGTCGGAGGTGCTGGGTGCCATGCATTCAGCCCAGGATTCTTCTTCAGCAAGCTGAAATGAAAAACAGGATGCACAGAACTCAGTGACTTAGGCAGTTCAAGTTCAAAAGAAACATCAGAGATTTTCCTTAACATTCTATAAGGGCCCACATACTTCCACCCCAATTTCCGGCTGGGTTGGAGTCCATGAATATTTTTTTGTAGAGAGGTAAACAGAGTCCCCAGGCTGAAGGTCCCACCCTTCAGCCCTCCCACGATCAGCATATTTTTTATAGTCAGCTTTAGCTTTATCCAAAGTTTTAGCAATCAACAGCCATGAGTCTTGTAACTTTGTCCACCACTGAGTGAAATCGGAAGTGGAGGAAGCGTTAGGATCAGTCAGCAAAGGCAAGGGTTTTCCCTCGAACCCCCCTACTGCCATAAATGGAGAAACACCGGTAGAGGAATGCACTGCATTGTTATAGCTATACTCAGCAAGCAGAAGCAAATCGACCCAGTTATCCTGATGGTAATTAGTGTAGCATCTCAGGAATTGTTCCAAAATTTGATTAACTCATTCGGACTGTCCATCGGTCTCGGGATGATAACCCGAGCTGAGGGCGAGTTCAATGTCCATCACCTGGAGAAGCTCCCGCCAGAAGTTGGTAATGAACTGGCTTCCCCTATCGGAGACTATACGCCATGGGAAAGAATGTAGCTTGATCACATGATTAAAAAACGTCTTAGCCAGTCCCTTGGCTGTGGGCAACTGTTTAAACGGGACAAAATGTGCCTGCTTGGAGAACATGTCGACCACGACCCAAATGACAGTCTTTCCTTTAGAGGGGGGAAGATTCATGATGAAGTCCATGGAAACACTTTCCCAGGGTCTGGAGGGGGTGGGCAATGGGTGTAAGAGACCTGGCGCTTTGCCCCCCCCTTCATTTACACATAAGACACACCTGACAGGCGGTTACGAAATCCGAAACATCCCTACGCATATGGGGCTACCAGAATTGTCTTTGGACCAGGTTCAGAGTTTTAAGAAATCCAAAGTGCCCCGATAGTTTAGACGTGTGGCACGACGAGAGCACCTCCCTGCGCAGTGATTGTGGCACGATCAATTTGGACCCATGATACCAACAACTGTCTGTGTGCTTTTTATTATCACAGTCCTCACTCCACTCTTTAACCTCCTCCTCAGTATATTCAGTGGCGCATTTCACAGACCATTGAGAAGAGGCAGGAACCACTTTACTCTGACTCTGGGTCATTACCGCCCCCCCAACTGCTGGGGAGAAAACATGGAGTTGAACACTTCTTCTCTCTGGGACTCATGTTGAGGTAGGCGGGATAACGCATCTGCTAGGGAGTTAACCTTCCCAGGGAAGTGCTTTAGGACAAAGTTGAATTTTGAGAAAAAATCTGCCCACCGGAGTTGTTTGGCATTCAAGGATCTCTGGGTGCGCAGTGCCTCTAAATTCTTATGATCAGTCCAAATTTCGAATGGCTTCTGCGCTCCCTCCAACCAATGCCTCCAAGTGGACAATGCCAGCTGGATGGCCACGGCTTCTTTGTCCCATACCGACCAGTGTCTTTCAGTCTCATTAAATTTCTTGGGGATGTAGGCTAAGGGATGCAAGGCGCCATCAGAACCCATTTGCAGAATCGCCCCCCCCCATAGCCACATCCAAAGCGTCTACATGGATTACAAACTCTTTCGTCTCATCAGGGTGGGCTAGGATAGGCTCTGAGGTAAACAAGCGCTTTAACTCGTCAAAAGCCTTTTGGCATTCAACAGTCCAACACAGCCTTTCCCCTGGCTTGCCCGCATCAGGGCCCCTCCCTTTCGTTTTTAGCAGTTCCATGAGGGGTAGGGTGATGGTGGCAAAGTCTTTTAGGAAGGTACGGTAAAAATTGCAGAATCCTAACAGGCTTTGGAGTTATCTGTGTGTCTGGGGGGCTTCCCAGTGTACCACCGCCTCCACCTTAGTAGGGTCCATCTCTAGCCCTTGTTGGGAAATTCGATAACCCAGGAAGTCAACTTCAGTGCGGTGAAATTCGCATTTTGACAGCTTGGCATAGAGGTGGTTTTTTTAACAAAGTCGCTAGCACTTCACGCACTAATTTCACGTGGGATTGCTTATCAGGGGAATAAATCAAGATATCATCTAGGTAACAAAGCACCCCCTTAAAAAGATGCTTGTGCAACACTTCATTGATCAGGCTCATAAAAACCCCTGGTGCGCCACTTAAGCCGAATGGCATCACCAAGTATTCAAACTGTCCCAGGGGAATATTAAAGGCAGTCTTATACTCGTCCCCCTCCCTGATGCGCACACGGAAGTACGCATCTCGCAAATCCAATTTCGAAAAGATTCTCCCCTTTGCAGCTTCTGCCAGTAAGTCTTTAATCAATGGGAGGGGGTAAGCATTTGACGCAGAGACAGCATTCAAGCCCCGGTAGTCCATGCACAGTCTCAAACCCCCATCTTTCTTTTTTTTGGAATAGAACAGGGGCAGCAAAAGGGGATTTGGCTGGGCGAATGAAACCCCGGTCTAAATTCTTGTCCAAAAACTTCCTCAGTTCCTCTCGCTCAGTTGGGCTCATGGAATATAACTTCCCCTTGGGCAGCTTTTCCCCCGGAAGCAGCTCAATGGTGCAGTCAGTGAGGCAGTGGGGGGGGAAGTTTGTCCACCTCCGTCTCACTAAACACTTCGGCTAAATCCCTATATTCCACCGGGATTTTTATTGGAGCCAGGGACATAGCTGCCAAGGTGAGAGGGGCAGGGGGTCCCACGCCCCAGCCAGGATCCCATGTGTGATGGGTGCATTTGGGATCAATCCACAAAATTTTCCCATCACTCCACTTAATATAGGAGTCATGTGAGCTTAACCAGGGGCTCCCCAGCACAATGGGGAATTGGGTGTTGGGGGTGATGACAAAAGCCCATTTCTCCCAATGCTCCCCTGTCCCCACAATTAACAGTTCAGTCTCTGCTACACACGCCTCTTTCATTTCTGAGCCATCCATTTGGGTGAACCTTAGCGGCTCGCTCAGGGGGTTAACTTTGGGTCCCAACCCCTCTACTACTAGTGGGCTTATTAAGTCTCTGGCACATCCCGAATCTATGAGGGCACACACCCGTACATGGGTTCCTGTGCCCGGCACTATCACAGTCATGACCATATAAAGTAAGGGGCCAGGGATGCTCACCGGGGGTGGCGCGTCAGGTGAGGGGACCTGCAGCTCTGCACCAGCTACTGCAGGTCGTTGAAGTTTCCCAACGGCTGCACTTCGATCAGCTCCAGCTCACCCTGCTCGCACGTTGCCCCTTCTAGCTGTAATGCCCGGGGTTTAAGCGGTGTCTTGCCAGGCCATGGGGTCCCCCCACCGAGAGGGGTTGAGGTTTTGGGGGGTTTCACTCCACCCCGGGGACAAGCCGATGCGAAGTGGCCACTCTCTCCACATTTTATGCACAGACCTTGCTTGAAACGGGAGTCATGCAGCTCTTGGAACACCGACTTTCCCTTTGCTTTCGGGGCAGCTTTCGTTTGATGGGAAGCGGAGACTCCCAGCTTGACCAAGGTGAAGCGCTCCTCTACATCTGCAGCCGCTCGCATCCACGCCGCCAGGGAGACCGGCCAACCATTTCTCAGGATCATCTCATAGATCTCGAGATTCAGCCCCTCCCGATACTTTTCCACGAACAGGTCTTTGGACCACCCCTGCACCTTTGCTGCGATGTGTCTAAAGCGGTCGGTGTACTCCCTCACCGAGGAGTGCCCCTGAACCAATTTGCGTAACTGGTTCTGGGCTTTCTCCTCCCCCAGGGGGTCTTTGTAATGCTGCCTTAGGGCCCACATAAAATTATCAACAGTACGCAACTCGGGCCCCGGGGGGTTGTGCAGGCTTACATACCAATCACTTGCAGTATCCCGCAGCTTGGACCCGATATATCCCACTCGGTCTCACTCGGTTGGGTAGAGATGGCCCCACGCTGCCAGGAACCTCTCGATCTCGATGATGGAAAAACTGAGTTTTTCCGGGTCGCCGTCAAACGTGGTGGTCAAGGGGTCGTTGGGGGCCTGGCGGATCATCCGATCTCCCAGCACCGGCACCCCGGGTACTGGTTGAAGTGGGGCCCCGGGTAGGGGTCCAGCTGGAGGAGCTGGTTGCAGTGGCACCCCACCAGCCCCTCCAGGGGCTTGGACTGGTGGCACAACCTCAGCCCCTCCCCTGTCCTGGGGTTGACCGGGTACTTGGACCCCTCCGGCAGTGAGGGCACCCATCAGCTGCTGCTGCATTTATAGCACGGCTTCCCGCAACTCCACTGCGATGCGGTCATGCATCTCGCCGAACCTCCAGTCCAGCACTCAGCCTAGATCCTCTCCCATAGGATCGGGCCCCCTGGGTGGCTGGCACTCCTCATCCTGGATGCTGTACCGCCAATCGTCCGAGCCTCACGGGAAGTACCGATCCTCGTCTGGCAGGCTTGGATGGCTGAACTCTGACTGGTCTCCACTGAAGCACATGCGAACCCCTTTCCGGTCATGTATCCATGACTCAGAAGTACCGGCTGCGAACGTGGCCCACGAGTACCGGGGTGAAACCGGTGGCCAAATTATCCCTGCTCCCATTCTTGGGAGTTGGAAACTGTCCTGGCCTGTGGTCACTGGCACCGGCTGCTCGATGGGGCTGCTAGGGGCGGTGGAAACTGGGATTTCTCCCTGGGTCACGGGAATGGTCTCATCATCTGACATGGTCAGGTGTGAGAAAATCCCAAAGCAAGATCTCTAACAATCTGTGAGGCTTCTGAGCTAACACTATCAGACCAGACCTTTGTTTTGAAGCAAAGTTCTTTTATTTCCAATAATGGTTCAAGTTCTTGATGTTTGTTAGAGATACATGACAGTAAGCAACAGTGGTTAATATACCTTCAGTCATAACAGAATACAGGTAGAGGACCAATCAGATTCGTTGCATAGAAGCGGGAAAAAGGGTGACCGTTAGGCCCTGGAGCCCTGGAAGCATGCTTGTTCTGACCATCTACTGGGCATGCTGAATCACTCAATAAAGGCTTCATGATTTCACTGTTCCTGGTCTCCTGAGTCAAGTACTCTTCACTGGCAATGAGGATGGGATCCCGATGAGCGACTCCTTGGCCAACACCAGCACCGCATCGAGCCCAGACCAGATCCGTCAGCCACTGGCCCTGCTTGGCTCCAGCGCCACCGCACCATCTTTGGCTCCCGAGGATCTCGCTCAACGCACTGCTGCACATCCCAGAATGGCCACCACTCTGGGAACCACCTACCCATTCGATCCAGCCTGCCCCAAAGACTGGGAAGCCTGGACGGACCAGCTCACATCCTACTTCAATGCACAGGACATCACAGATGCCGGGAAGAAGAAGTCCTGGCTCATGGCCTCCTGCGGGGTACAGATGCTGAAGTTACTCCACAGCCTGCTTTCCCCTTGTACCCCAGCGGAGGCCACGTACGATGACATCATGGCACCCCTAATGAACCACTTCTCGCCGAGACCCTCCAAGAACACACAGCTGGTGAAGTACTTCCGCTGGCTGCAGCAGAAGGGTGAGTCTGCCTCCAATTTCCTGGCAGCCCTCCACCATCTCCTGGTGGGGTGCAAGTTCGTGGCCATAGAGGACACGCTATACTCCACATTCCTGTGTGGGGTCCGCAACCCCAAGCTTCAAAGGAAGCTGATGGCCAACTCCACAGCCACCCTGGACAAGATGCTAACCATGGCTTGTGCCTTTGAGGTCTCTCAGCAGGAGAAGCTAGGCACATCCACAGCCGCCCACCAGACCGAGGCTGCTGCAGACTCTGACGTTTCTGAGGATGACAAGACACTCCAGGTACAATGCCAGCCTCCAGGACAGGGGTCTTGCAACTTGGGTGAGAAGGCTTCCCGCTCAGCAATGCCACACTCCAAACATTCCACGTGCGCTAGCTGTGGCGATCAGCATGACCGCTGGACCTGCCGTTTCCGGGAAGCAGAGTGCCAGTCATGTGGCAAGAAGGGCCACATCGCCCGGGCCTGCCGCACCCACTCCAACCGCCACACCCAAGCCATGCACCAGGAGTCCGCCGAACTCCTCCAGACAGCAGTAACTCACCATCACCACCGCAAGACACAGCAGGTAATGAACTTGCCCCTCGACACCCCAAATAAAATTAAGGTCTCAGTTTTGATTAAGGGGACACCCTGCCAAATGGAAGTAGACACCGGGTCATCCTACTCCATTATCTCGGAGTCCACCCTCTGCAGGCTCTTCCCCATGGGGGGCCCCCAACTTTGGAAAGTCCAGGGCCTAACCCTGCGGGACTTTCAGAAGAACCCAATACCAATAAGGGGGTTGGGCAAGTTCTGGGTCCAATTTAAGAACTTTACGGGATGCTTGGGCCTCCTGGTGGTGGTGGGCAACCTCACAAGCCTGCTGGGACTCTCCTGGTTCCAGCCCCTAGGGCTGGGCATCACCAGGGTACACAGCCTGCGGCCCACAGATTTTGCCGACATCTGTGAGGAATTCCCAGTGGTTTTCGATGGGGCACTGAGCTCCTATATGGGGCCACCCATCACCCTGGACCTTGACCCCACGGTCCGGCCCATGTGCATACCGGTCTGCCATCCACCGCTCACAGTGTGGCCCAAGATCGAGCGGGAGCTTGATAAGTTGGTCGCCCAGGGTGTACTAGAACCCATGTCCCACGCCCGATGGGAGACCCCGATTGTGACGCCAATGAAGGCAAATGGGGACATCCGTATCTGCGCGGACTATAAGTGCACCATCAATAAGGCACTTCAGACCCATGCCTACCCAGTCCCGATCATCAGCCACGTGTTGGCCTCCCTGGCTAAGGCGTGAGTGTTTGGGAAACTAGACCTGGCCCAGGCCTACCAGCAGCTGCCAGTCGATGATGCCACAGCAGAAGCACAGACCATTGTGACACACAAGGGGGCGTTTAAGGTAAAGCGCCTCCAGTTCGGGGTCAGTGTAGCCCCTGGGATCTTTCAAGAGTTAATGGACCATTTGTTAAAAGGTCTTCCAGGGGTGCAGCCCTTTTTCGACAACATCCTGATCGCGGCACCGGACGTCAAGACTTTCTCGGCTTGCCTACACTCTGTCCTCCAGCGATTCCAAGATGCCAGCCTGAAGGTGAAATGCACGAAGTGCCTCCTCAGGGTGCCTGCGGTGGATTTCCTCAGCTTCAAGGTGGACACCCATGGAATTCACCCCACTAAGGACAAGGTGAAGGCCATCTCCGATGCCCCGGCCCCCAAGTCCAAGGCTGAGCTGCAGTCTTTTCTGGGACTCATCAACTTCTACCACGCCTTCCCTCCCCACAAGGCAGCAATAGCTGAGCCCTTACAAAGGCTCCTGGACAAAAGCACCAACTGGACTTGGGGTCCCCACCAGGCAGCAGCCTTCCAGGGCATCAAGGACCTCCTAATGTCCAATGCGGTCCTCGTGCACTTTGACGAAGCCCTTCCCGTCGTATTGGCCTGTGATGCATCTCCTTACGGGGTGGGGGCAGTTTTGGGTCACAAACTGCCGGCCGGCCGGGAGGTCCCAGTTGCATATTACTCCCGGACCCTAGCCCCGGCCGAAAGGAACTATGCTCAGATAGACAAGGAGGCACTTACAATCATGGCCGGGGTCAAAAAGTTCCATACTTACTTGTACGGGCGCAAGTTCACGATCGCCACGGACCACAAACCTCTTCTGGGCCTCCTCACCCCGGATCGCCGCATGCCACAAATCTTGTCCCCGCGAGTCCTCCGATGGTCGATCTTCCTCGCGGGGTACAACTATGACTTGCTGCATCGCCCAGGAAAGGCCATGGGCCATGCGGATGCACTCAGCCACTTTCCACTTCCCTCCTGCGACCGCGACCCAGCTTCGACTTATCATGTCGCTCTGCTCGAGGACCTGCCAGACCGGCCGCTTCAGGTATGGGACATGGCCCGGCGCACGGCCCGGGACTGTCAACTCTCCCGGGTCTCCGACTGGGTGGGAAGGGGGTGGCCCAAGAATCCAGTCCCTGAGTTCGCGGCCTTCTCAATCCAGCACGCAGAACTCTCCACCCACAAGGGGTGCTTACTCTGGGGCTCAAAGGTAGTGATTCCGGAACCCCTCCACCCACGAGTGCTGACCACTCTGCATGAGCACCACCCTGGGGTAGTATGAATGAAGGCCCTGGCCCGGAGCTACGTCTGGTGGCCAGGTAAGATTTTCACCCGGCCTTTTCACCCAGCCACGAACAGCCAAGCAGAGTGAATGGTCTGCACCACTAAGGAGGCGCTGGGGCGCATGGACCAGGGGGATTTGGGGTTTAAGTTAACGGCTTTCCTATTCGGCCAGTGTACCACCCCTCACTCGGCTACCAGTCGCAGCCCCACAGAGCTGCTCATGGGCCGCCAGCTGACAACCCAGCTCGACCGGCTCCACCCCAATTGGGCGCCGGCCACCTCCAAAGAACCCAACGTTCCCAAAGCTCCCAGAGGGTTCGCGCCAGAGGACCCGGTCTACATCCGCAACTACACCCGGGGCCCCCTGCGGTTGCCGGGGTGGATTATCCACGTCACCAGTCCCCGCTCCTATGAAGTCGCGGGCGAGGAAGGACAACGGTGGAGGCGCCATGTGGACCAACTTCGCCGCCACCTGCACGCCTTCTCCGCAGATGATCCAGGGCTGGACTTCCCAGATGCAGAACCCGAGGTACCCGAGACAGACGATCTGCCCGCCCCACGACCAGCCGAGACTCTGCAGGAGGACCCCACAGAAGCCAGACACCCAGACATCACTCCAGTCACCGTCCCTGCACCAGTACCAGACCTGGCTCAGCCCGAGGCAGATATCCCCAAATCTCCGCTTCCTACACCGGTGGCTCCAGCGACTCCACGCTGCTCGACCAGAGAATGGAAATGTCCCGCACACCTCAGAAATGTCCCGCACACCTATGTTTGCCAAGGGACAGTCCGGACTATGGGGGGAGGGGTGTAATGTAGTATGCTCTGTGTAACAACCAGCCTGCCATGTGCTCCCAGGTAATGGCACCCGCCGCATGGCCAGAGCACATGGTCAGGCAGAGAGGCGAGCTTGAATCTGGAGGAACAATAGACATCCGGATTGAAAGCCTCACCAATGTGGGACCTAGGTTCTCCCTGGGGAGCCAATGCAATCAAAGGCTCCTCCAGGAACCCTATGACAAACATGCACATATGTTAAGCCCCTATCAGGTCTTTTGGGTGCGGCTGCAGGTGTGGCTCTGGCCAGCATATAATGAGGGCCCTGGAGCCCTGGAAGCATGCTTGTTCTGACCATCTACTTGGCATGCTGAATCACTCAATAAAGGCTTCATGATTTCACCGTTCGTGGTCTCCTGAGTACAGTTCTCTTCAGGCACAAAGTCTTAATCTTCCACTGAATGTCTTTCCTTCTTTCTTTCAGTATCCAATCTAGTTAGGTCTTCCATCTGATCTTGATTTCCGTGGATTTTCCTTCCCATGATATTCCCTTGTTGATTGACGCCACAATATCTGACTGTATAAAGTCAAACAAATAGTTGTGCCAGATTTCTATTGTCCATTTACTTTTGTCTTTCCAACCCAGAGCAATAACCGCCTTTCCTGCCAGTATCATAGCCTTAACTAGATTTTGAATAGTCCTATCCAATAACGGGCTTCCTATTATACTTAACAACATTAGATTAAAGTCTATAGTTAGTGTTATATTGCATACTTTTCTAATAATTTCAATAATTCCCCCCCCAAAGGTCTTTACTTCTACACATTCCCACCACATGTGTGCATACCATCCCTTAGAATGGTTACAGTGCCAGCACAGGGAACTCAATCCTGAAATCGTATTAGCTAGCTGTGCTGGTGTCTTGTACCATTTTGTGAGGAATGTGTATTCAAGTTCTTTAAATCTGGTTACTTTAATCTCTTCTATTCCTTTCATAATTTTATCAGCCATCCTCTCTGTTATCTGACCTTCATGGCACCATCTCTTTTGTAAATAGTCTATTATTTTATTTTTATTTGTTATCATCTTTCTATATATTTTCCCTACCAGTCCCTTTTTTTGCTTAGCCATTTCTTTGTATATTTCTTCCATTGGTGCGTCTGTCCAGAGGTCTTCCTTTTTGCTGATCTTTTTAACTGACTTATATAGCCCTGCTATTTTTAACCAATAATGTTTACCTATCTCTTCTGTTATTTCCTGTAAGGGTTTTAAATTTCCACCACTAAACATATCGCGCACTCTATAATAGCCTTTATTTTTTAGCATTTCCCACCATTTAATTTCTTGCACTTCCTTGTTGATAGTTTCGAGGGGTGCCCATGTTGAGACTTTCCCTAACCAGTAGGGTTGCCATTTCTTCCAAATTTCTAATGATACTCTTCTAGGGCCTATTGTTAGTTTTAAGTCTTTTGTCATTACTATAGAAAAGATGCCAAATCTACCTATATCACTGTTGATTTCGTTCTCAAATTTAACCCATTTCTGTGCCTTTTCCTCGCCTATTTCCAATATTGGGTTTAGTTGAAAGGCTTCATAATAGTTGTTTAAGTCCAGGATTCCCCATCCTAATTCTGATTTGTGGCTATATATTATTCTCTTATGAAACCTACATTTTTTACTGTTAAATATCCACTCTTTTAATACTCTATTCCATTGTTCTTTTTTTTTTCATCGAACCCAGGGGCAGCGTTTGGAATAGGTACGTTAACTTAGGTACCCAGAACATTTTAACACTTCTTATTCTAGTTAGTATCCCTAGTGTTTTATATTTCCATCTTTTCATGTCCCTCTCTATTTTTTTTCCATATTTTTTCATAATTATCCTTTATCATTTTGTCAATATTTTTTTGCAAAACTATGCCTAGGTATTTAAATTTCTTAACACCCAGTCCTATGTTCGTGCTCCTATTTATCTCCTGCCTTTCTTCTCTATTTACATTAAGGTATAGGATTTCTGATTTTGCCATGTTAACTCATAGCCCTGAACACTTTTCAAAGTCTTCTAGAATGATCTTAACCTCTTTGACCCCTTCCTTAGGGTTTGTCATGATTACTATGATGCCATCAGCAAATAAACTGAGCTTCATTTTTTCATTGCCTATCTTATATCCTTCTATTCTTCCCGAATTTCTAATCCATTCTGCTAATTGTTCTATTGCTATTATGACTATAAGTGGAGATAGTGGGCAGCCTTGTCTAACTCCTCCTTGTATGGGAAATGCTTGTGAGTGTTCATTGTTTACTCTTACTTTCACATTCCCTCCTTTGTATAACTCCTGAACTGCTTGTAAGAACCCTTTCTCTATCCCTATTTTCTTCATTATTTGCCATAAGTATTCATGTGAGAGAGTGTCAAAAGCTTTGTACACATCCAATTTTAGTAATCCTATTTTCTTTTGTTGGCCATGGTATAAGACATTTAAAATGTTTCTAATAGGATGTGCTATATTTCTGCCTTTAATGAACCCGTATTGATCCCCTTTTATAATTGTCGGAATAACTTTCTTTAGTCTATTTGCCAGTATTTTAGAGAAGATCTTATAGTCTTGGTTTAGGAGACTTATAGGTCTGTATGAGCCTACTTCTTGTGGATCCTTCTGAGGTTTTAATATCAATATTATTTCTGTTTCCTTCCATGTATCAGGGGCCTTTTTCCCTTCCAAGACTTCATTGAATACTACCTGCAGTTCGGGTGTTATAATTTCTATCATTTCTTTGTAGAAATCACTTGTGAAACCATCTAGCCCTGGTGATTTGCCTTTTTAAAGTTCTTTTATTACGTCCTTTATTTCCTGAATTGTAATCTCACCCTCTAGTACATCTTTCCCTTCTTTCTCCAAGGGTAAACTAGATGTCTCCTGGGACTCTATTGTGGTCTTTTTCTTATATAATTTTTTATAGAAATTCTCAAAGGCCTTATTAATTTCCTTGGGACTTTGTGTTATGTTATTATTAATTTTTATACTTCTAACCATCTGTTTTGCTTTTTAAATCTTCAGATAATTAGCCAATCTTTTCGCTGTGTTGATGCTATTCCTCTGGAAGTCATTCCTTACCATTGTTTCCTTTTTCCAAATTGTTGCTGTATCTAATGCTTCCAACTGTTTTTGTATCTCTTTGATTTTGTTCTGTAGAGTAAGGCTATACTTTCCCATTATTTCCCTTTGTAACTTCTCTAGTTCCTGGATTTTGGTTTGTCTTTTTTTATACCATTCTCTTTTTATGCTCTTTTCTTTCTTTATACAATGGCCCCTTATACAATGGCCCCTTTAGCAGCATCCCATAGTATATTAGTGGGCACCGTACCTCTATTTTCCTTGAAGTATAGTTTTATCTGTGTCATTATATATTCCCTGTCCTCTTCTTTTGCCATTATTCAATTATTATATCTCCAGGGTCTATTTGTCATGGGTAGTTTTAGTTCCAGATCAATACTTATAGGGGCATGGTCAGATATCCAGATTGGAAAGGTTGTAATCTCTTTTACAGACATATTATTATTTTTTTGCAGGATTATATAATTTATGCGTGACACCGTTTTATGCCTACTGGATATATGTGTAGATCTAGGTCTTGTACCTGTAAACTCATGTGCTTCTTTCAGGCCCCATTTTCCTAGCTTAATACTTTTATTCTTTGTTATATCAATCTTTAGATCACCTGCTACAATTAATTCTCCCTTTGAGAACTGTTGGGTCTTCTAAAAGACTTTAGTTAGAAATTTCTTTTGCTTTTTATTTGGTGCATAGATGTTCACTATAGTTACTTGTTTGCCTTCCAGTTTAAACTTAACTAATAGGTATCTGCCCTCCTTATCTACTAACTTTTCAATCTCCTCCACTTTAAGGTTCTTATGAATCAAGGTTGCCACTCCCCTGGCCTTGGAATTCCCTCTTGCTTCTGCTAAAACCTGCCACTTCGGGTCTTTTATTAATGGCTTTCTATCTTTTTTTTAGTGTGTGTCTCCTGTAGACACATCAGATCTATCCTTTGTTCTCTGGCCATTTTAGTCAATCTGAATCTCTTAAGGTTTGATGTTAGACCATTTACATTCAGTGAAAGCACTCTTAAAGACCTATCTATTTTCTTTGTTTTTTGAATCTTAGGCCTCCCTGGCTGTGGGTACTTTACTTTATTTATTAAGAGAAACCCTCCCTCCTCTCCCTTCCCCTGTGGATAAGAGACATGTTTGGATGAGGACATCATCCCGTCTTCCCACCTTCCAGAGTGTATGCACCCCAAACCTCCCCTTCCTTCTTATTCCTAAAGTTAGCTCATTAAACTTTTAAATACTTCACTTTAAGTGGTATCTTTGTGAGAGTCCGTCCTCTGCCTTTTATCTTGTCTAGTTGAAGTTCCTTCACCCGAGTCATCCACATCCTCCATGGCTTCTTCCTCTCTCTGGTCTGTCAGGTCCTCTGTGTTGATACCCAGTTGTCTGCAGATTTCTCTTGCTTCTTTGGGGTTTCGTGCTAACAACCTCTTGCCTTCTTTGAATATTATTATTGAAGCTGGATACCCCCATGAGAATTTGATATTATCATATAATTTTTGCCCATAGGGCCTCATTTGGTTTTTCTTCCTAATAGTTTTTTGGCAAAAATCTTCTCTCACCCAGACCTTTTTTCCCTCTGAAGGCCAGGTCCTTCTTTTTTTTCAAGGTCTTAAAAACTTCCTGATGTAGCTTTTCTCTTGTAAATTTGATTATAACATTCCGTGGGGCTCCTCCTTCCTTTCTCCTTTGCAATCTGTGGGCTCTTTCAATGTCTTGGGGTTGTACTTTAACCCCATTTTCTCCTATCCATTCTCTAAGTGTTTCTTCTAGAAGCTTATTATTTATCTCTTCAGAAATCCCTGCCAGGATAAGGTTTGTTCTTCTGTTCTGTTCTGATAACTCTGTAAGCTGGGTAGTTAACTGTTCTATCTTCTGCTTGTTGTGTGACACCAGCTGATTAGCAGCATTTGCTGTCTGCTTTATTTCTTTAACCTTGGCTGCCAACTCTGTAACGGCATCTTTTACTGTCCTAATTTCAGCTTTTATCTGTTCCTGAGAAGTTATCATCATATTTTGGAATGCAGACAGTTGCTCAGAGAGTTCTTTTATTGTTTTGGCCATTGCTCTCGCTATCTTCCGGAGTGTCAGATAAGGATTGTGAGTTTAGAAGAAGAAGAAGAGATTGGATTTATACCCCGCCCTCCACTCCCCAAGGAAGTCTTAGAGTGGCTTACTGTCAGAAGTTCAGCAACCGCTGGTGCCTCCCGGAGGAGTTCCGGCCCAGGTGCCGCCGCCAGTGCAGCCGCAAGTGCCGCAGCAGGCTCCTCCGGTCGTTCCTCAACCGGTGCCTGCACCCATACCTGCGCCGGCCCCAGTGCCAGCAGGGCCGGTCGTTCGCCCGGCCCCTGCCAATCCATTGACAGCTACTTTCGATGGGGACCCCGAGAAGTTGCGGTTTTCCCTGCTGGAGATCGAGCAGTTCCTAGACACTTGGGGACATCTCTACCCCACCGAGAGGGAGCGGATTGGCTACATAGGGTCCAAGCTGAAGGACACCGCCAGCGATTGGTATGTGAGCCTGCACGACGCCCCCGGCCCTGAGCTACGTTCGCTAAACAACTTCATGTGGGCCCTCCGACACCAGTACGAGGATCCCTTAGGAGAAGAAAAAGCCCGGAACCATCTGCGGAGATTGACCCAAGGGCGGTCCTTGGTGAGGGACTACATCGACAAGTTCCGGCGCATCTCAGCTAAGATCCGCAGATGGACCCAAGACCTCTTCATAGAGAAGTATCAAGAGGGTTTAAATCCAGAGGTGTATGAGGCAGTCCTACGGGGGGGAAGACCAGGATCGCTGGCCACCTGGATGAGGGTGGCCGCAGACGTGGAAGAACGTTTCACCCTCATCAAGATGGGAGCTTCATCAACAGCCTCAAGCAAAGCGGCGCCAAAGGCAAAACCCAAGTCCAACGTGCAAGAAATTCGGGATGCCCGTTTTAAACAGGGGCTCTGCATGAGATGCGGGGAGAGTGGCCACTTTGCCTCAGCGTGCCCGAGAGGAGGAGAAAAGGCCCGAAGACCTCCACCCCGGTGGCCGGGAGCACCCCCAGCAGAGGAAAGACCTTGTTCAAACCCCGGGCTCTGCAGCTGGAAGGGGCAGCGAGCGAGCAGGGAGAGCTGGAGCTGACAGAAGCACAGATGTCGGGAAACTCCAACGGCCTGCAGTGAGCGGCGCAAAACTGCAGGTCCCCGGCCAAGATGCGCCATCTTCGGTGAGCATCCCTGGCCCCTTGTTATATATGGTAGTGACTGTAATGACCCCTGGGACTGGGACCCATGTCCGGGTTCGCACCCTAATTGACTCTGGGTGTGCTCGGGACTTAATTAGCCCTTTAGTGGTAGAAGGGCTAGGACCCAAGGTCACCCCGTTAGGGGAGCCACTCAAGTTCACGCAAATGGACGATTCGGAAATGAAGGAAGCGTGCGTGGCAGAGACCGAGGGACTAATTGTGGGAACAGGGAAGCATTGGGAGAAGCGAGCTTTTGTCATCACACCAAACACCCAATTCCCCATGGTGTTGGGGAGCCCCTGGCTGAGCTCTCATGATCCTTACATCAAATGGAGTGAGGGAAAGATCTCCTGGGTGGACGAGAAGTGCCAGAATCACAAATGGGACACGGGGTGGGTACCAGGACCTCCGGTGCCCCTCCGGGCGGCGGCCCTCACCCTGGTACCCTCAGCTGTCCCCCGGGAGTATAGAGACTTAATGGGAGTGTTCAGTGAGACCGAGGCAGACGAGCTACCCCCCCACAGACTGTCGGATTGTGCCATAGAACTGATCCTGGGCGAGAAACTTCCAAAGGGAAAGCTTTACTCCATGAGCCCCCCGGAGCGGGAGGAGCTGAGGAAGTTCCTAAACAAGAACTTGGAGCACGGATTCATCCACCCTGCTAAATCCCCCTTCGCGGCCCCCGTTCTGTTTCAGAAAAAGAAAGACGGGGGATTGCGGTTGTGCACGGACTACAGAGGATTAAATGCGGTGTCTGCCTCCAATGCTTACCCCCTCCCTCTTATAAAGGACTTGCTAACGGAGGCGGCCAAGGGAAAAGTGTTCACTAAGTTGGACCTCTGAGACGCTTATTTTCGGGTGCACATAAGGGAGGGGGATGAATTCAAGACTGCCTTTAATACACCGTTGGGGCAGTTCGAATACCTGGTGATGCCGTTCGGTTTGAGTGGCGCACCGGGGGTCTTTATGAGCTTGATAAATGAAGTGTTGCACAAGCATTTATTCAAGGGGGTGTTATGTTGCTTAGATGATATCTTGATCTATTCCGCTGATAAGAAAGAACACGTGAAATTGGTCCGGGAAGTCCTTTCCACCCTGTTGAAAAACCAACTGTATGCAAAACTGTCCAAATGTGAGTTCCATCGAGAGTCCATAGACTTCCTGGGGTATCGCATTTCACAGAAGGGACTGGAGATGGACCCTACCAAGGTAGAGGCAGTGGTCCAGTGGGAAGCCCCCCGAACGCGGAAGCAACTCCAAAGCCTATTAGGATTTTGTAACTTTTATCGGACCTTCATAAAAGACTTTGCCACAGTCACCCTCCCATTGACTGACTTGCTAAAAACCAAAGGGAGGGGTCCGGAGGCGGGGAAGCCCGGGGAGAAAATTGCCTGGAATGGGGAGTGCCAGAGGGCGTTTGAGACTCTTAAAACTCTTTTTACCTCAGAGCCCATTTTGGCCCACCCCGATGAAACTAAGGAGTTTGTGATCCATGTAGATGCGTCCGATGTGGCCATGGGGGGGGCCATCTTACAGCAGGGGTCAGATGGGAAACTACACCCCCTCGCCTACATTTCGAAAAAATTTAATGAAACGGAACGAAACTGGTCAGTTTGGGATAAAGAAGCCGCGGCTATCCAGCTAGCCCTCACTACGTGGCAGCACTGGCTGGAGGGGGCGCAGACTCTGTTTGAAATATGGACAGACCATAAAAACCTAGAAGCGCTGCGTACTCAGAGATCCCTGAATGCGAAGCAGCTCCGCTGGGCCGATTTTTTCTCAAAATTTAACTTTGTGTTGAAACATCTCCCTGGAAAAGCCAACTCGTTAGCAGATGCGCTCTCCCGATTGCCCCAGCACGAGAGCTTGAAGGAGGAGGTGTTCGACTCCATGTTTTCCCCCCAGCAGCTGGGAGGTGCAATGACCACCAGGAATCAAAGTAAGCGAACGACAGTGGAATCGGAGTCATGCGACTGGGGGGGGGAGTATTCACCCAAAGAAGTCGAGGAATTAGAAGCGGTGGCAGACTGCTCCCTAGGCGAGAATAAATGCTGGCATCATGGAGATAAACTGGTGGTACCCCGAAGTAGAAGGAAGGATATATTACTGGCTTGTCACTCCTCCAAGCTGGCTGGGCATTTTGGGTTTCTAAAAACGCTCAACTTAATTCAGCGGCAGTTCTGGTGGCCACGCATGCGCAGGGATGTCTCGGACTTTGTCTCTGCCTGTCAGATCTGCTTGATGTGTAAAAGGAGGGGGAGGAAGTCCCGGGACTCCTGCACCCCCTACCCACTCCCTCTCGCCCTTGGGAGGCGATAGCTATGGACTTTATTACTAACCTACCACCCTCAAAGGGAAAGTCTGTAATCTGGGTGGTGGTAGACATGTTTTCTAAGCAAGCCCATTTCACCCCTTTCAAACAGCTGCCCACGGCAAAGGGGATGGCCAAGGCTTTCTTCAACCACGTGATTAAACTACATGCTTTCCCCAAACGTGTGGTATCTGACAGGGGCAGTCAGTTCGTTGCCAACTTCTGGCAGGAGCTTCTGAAGTTTATGGACATAGAGCCTGCTCTAAGCTCTGGTTACCACCCAGAAACCGATGGACAGTCCGAACAAACTAATCAGATTCTGGAACAATTTTTAAAGTGTTATACCAATTACCACCAAGACAATTGGGTGGAGTTGCTGCCATTCGCAGAATATAGCTACAACAATGCAGTGCATTCTTCTACTGGCGTTTCTCCCTTCATGGCAGTGGGAGGCTTTGAGGGAAAGCCTCTGCCCACAATTGAAAATGCCTCCGATGCTCCCCCCACAGACTTTAAACGATGGTGGGCGACCCTACAAGAATCGTGGCCTCTAATAGCAAAGACATTAGACCAAGCCAAAGAGGATTACAAAAAATATGCAGATCGTGGTCGAGCTGAGGGTTGGGACCTTCAGCCCGGGGACTCTGTTTACCTTTCCACAAAAAACATACACGGCTTACAACCCAGCAGGAAATTGGGATGGAAATATGTGGGACCTTACAAGGTGTAGCGCAACATTTCTGATGTGTCTTTTGAACTAGAATTGCCTAAGTCACTGAGTTCTGTGCATCCTGTTTTTCATTTCAGCTTGCTGAAGAAGAATCCTGGGCCAAATGCATGGCATCCAGTTCCTCCGACACCTCCTCCACTGATGAAGGGGGAGGCACCCCATTTTGAAATATCGGATATTCTTGATTCTAAGATGCGTAGGGGCCGCTTATATTATTTAGTCAGATGGCTTGACTTTGGCCCAGAGCAAAACGAGTGGGTTCGTTCTGAACATGTGCATGCTCCTAAGTTAGTTAAAGCTTTTCATAAAAGGTTCCCGGACAAGCCCGGGTAGATTTATTATCGGGGTGCCAGTGTGTCAGAATCTGCTGATTCAGACAAAGGATTTCTATTTCTTACAGCTATGTATTCTGTATGTATTCTGTCTTATGCCATATTATACCCTATTGCCATGTATGTATTTTAGATGCTGACATAACCCCTGCCATGTATCTGCCCCGCCCTTAGTTGAACCCTCACTTTGGCCAGTATGTATGTAGAATAGGTGACCCCAGGTTTTAGTGCCTGACCAGGCCTGGTTTATGTAACTGTCAGAGCGGGAGGGTGACACCTGCAATGTATGGGAACAATGGGCCTCTCACACTTCTGCCTCCGCATTCCATCCGTCCCGGCTGGGACTTCAAGGGAGGATGCGTCTCATCTCTTATCAACATGCGAAAGCCTTGAGGCCATTGATTGTTATGTGAAGTGGTAACATCTGACGGGTCTGGTTTGGGAAGGGAATTTAGCTTAACACCTCACTTTCTTTCCTGTGGGAAGCAAACGGCCAGAGCCTCTTTTGCCCGACGTTTTTCCCTTGTAGTGATTGGCTACCTATGGGTAATTCAAACTGCTTGGAAAGGTATAATAGACCTGCCTGTGTCATATGTATTATCTCTGACAATAATCCGAGAAGCTGCACCAATGTAGAGATTGGAAATAAAGAACTGTGTTGTATCAACCAAGATCTGATCCTTGACTACTTTGAGCAGAAGTCTCACACTTACAAACTCCTTTTCCCTTCCCCTCCCCACAACAGACACCCTGTGAGGTAGGTGGGGCGGAGAGAGCTCTTTCCCAAGCTCTCCTTGAGAGAACAGCTGGTACAGAGCTATGGCTTGCCCAAGGTCATCCAGCCAGGTGCATGTGGAGGAGTGGGGAATCAAACCTGGTTCTCCCAGATTAGAGTCTGCGCACTTAACCACTACACCAAACTGGCTCTCAGTTTAGCCTGGGTGTTGCCTCCTTAACTGTTATGTATTGACCATGCGGTCGCCATGTGCTCCCTTAATTGTGACCGCATGGCCAAAGCACATGGCCAGAGCATGGCCAGAGCACATGGCCAAGAAACTACCTGAGCTTCAGCCAGGTAGAACAAAGGCCAGGTGGATTCAAACAGGCCACCAATCCTGTACCTAGGTTTCTCCCAGGGAACCTATGAAATGTAAATAGACTTCTAATAGCCTATCAGGCCAGTTGGGTGAGGTCAGGGGATTGTCCCTGACCAGCATAAAAGGAGGGCTTCGAGCCCTGGGTTGTATGCTTCATCCAGACCAGCAATAAAGATCATGCTGTTTCACTGTTCCACGGACTCCCGACTCCAATACTTATCAGTGGCGACGAAGGTGGGATCCCGATGAGCGACTCTCCAGTTGACCACAGCAGCACAGCGAGCTCCGTCCCGCCGGCCACAGGCATCTCCAAGCTCCAGCGCTCCAACGCCTCGCTGCAAGCTGCTCTGAGCCCAATCCTCCGGCACTAGCCAGCGCCGAGCCTCAGCGCTCCCTGGCACTGCCGCAAGACCACGAGGACACCACTCAAATAGCCGCCGCCGCTCCTGCTCTGGTAAATATGGCCAATGCTCCGGGACCAATTACCCCTTTCGATACGTCTCACCCCGAGATGTGGGAGTCCTGGCTCAAGATGCTGGGTTGCGCCTTTAAGGTCTGCGGAATAACCGATGTGGATCTAAAGAGCGCATGGCTCTTGAGTTCCGGAGGGGTGGAGGTCATGTGGGTGGCCCAGAACCTATTAGCCCCGCAAGACGCCACCGAGGTATCTTACGATGTACTAACCAAGACCCTCGGCGATTACTTCGCCCCGAAGCCCTCCAAACTAGCTAGGTGCTGGGAGTTCATACAGCGCCAGCAGCAGCCCGGGGAGTCAGCTGCCACCTTCCTGGCTGAACTCCATCGACTAGCCGTGGGCTGCGAATTCCGCCATGTGGATGACCACGTGGAGACTGCCTTCATGGGTGGGGTCCGGGAAGCCAAGCTCCGCCGGCACCTCATCGCAATGTCAGAGCCAACCTTGGAGAAGATGATCCAAACAGCGGTCGCGTTCGAGACAACACAAAAGGAGAAGGCAACCACCGAAGTCCACCAGGCGGCTCCTCCCAAACCCGACTCAAGCGAAGAAGAGGACGTCCACCGGATGCAACCACGCTCAAAGAAGGGTGAGCCCGGCGTCCCCAGGCCCAAGGGCTAGCGCCCAGCATCTCTCTCTGTTCCCTCTTCTGCTTCCCTCAACAGGCAGGCCCCAATGTGCGCCAGCTGCGGGGACCCCCACGACAGACTTACATGCCACTTCCGTGATGCCATCTGCCGTGCCTGCGGGAAAGCAGGACATCTTGCCCGGGCCTGCTGCCTGAGGAACAGCCACCGTGCCCCAGCAGCGAACTTCGAAGAAGTGGGTAGTGTCGTTCCCACGGCCATGGTAATGAGCTTGCCCCAGCCCATCCTGGGTGCAATTTCTGTGTCACTCCGGATAGAGGGAGTCTCTTGCTCCATGGAACTGGACTCAGGGTCCGCGTATTCCATTGTATCCGCAGCTACGTTCAGCCGCCTCTGCCCGAAGGGGGCATGCTGGCTATGGCTGCTGGCCAGGTTGGTCCTCCGGGACTTCCAGAAAAACCCCATGGCTATTAAGGGGCTAGCCAGGGTCCGGGTCCAGTACCACGCCTTTAACGGCCTGCTAGACCTTCTCGTGGTGGAGCGCAATCTAACCAGTCTCCTAGGCCGCGCCTGGTTCAAGCCACTCGGAGTGCAGTGGACAGGAATACACCGTGTGGGCTCCACCAACTTTTCGGCCATCTGCGAGGAATTCCCCGCCATTTTCGACGGCTCATTGGGCTGCTACAAAGGACCCCCGGTTTCCTTCAACCTGGACCCAGCAGTCCGGCCCATCCGCATGGCTGTCCGACGGCCACCGCTCGCCTTCCAGCCCAAAGTGGAGGCAGAGCTGGAAAAGCTCGTGGCACAAGGGGTGCTCGAGCCGGTCTCCCACGCCAAGTGGGAGACTCCCATTGTGACCCCCCTCAAAGCTAACGGGGAAGTCCGCATCTGTGCGGATTACAAATGTACAATTAATAAGGCATTACAGGACCACACGTACCCAGTACCAGTGGTCAGCCATGTTCTGGCCTCCCTCGCGGGCGCCAAAATATTTGGAAAATTAGACTTGGCCCAAGCCTCTCAGCAGCTTCCCGTAGATGAAGCAACGGCCGAGGCACAAACGATTGTGACTCACAAGGGAGCGTTCAAGGTCAAACGCCTCCAATTTGGGGTCAGCGTAGCACCCGGAATCTTTCAAAATCTAATGGATTCTCTCCTAAAAGATGTTCCAGGAGTGAAGCCGTTCTTCGACGACGTCCTCATCGCCGCCCCGGACGCCGACACATTCGCAGCTCGCCTCCAGATGGTGCTGCAAAGGTTCCAGGACGCGGGTCTCAAGGTTCGAAAAGACAAGTGCACCCTGGGAGTCTCCTCGGTGACCTTCTTGGGGTTCCAAGTCACCGCGGACGGCATTCACCCTACAAAGGAGAAGGTAGCGGCAATTACAGGTGCACCCCGCCCGTCCTCAAAGGTGGAACTCCAGGCGTTCTTGGGACTTGTGAACTTCTACCACGCCTTCCTTCCGCACAAGGCGGTGGTCGCTGAACCCCTGCATCGTCTCCTGGACAAGGGAGCGGCTTTGGTTTGGGGCCCCAAGCACGATGCGGCCTTCCGGGCCGTCAAGGACCTGTTAGTTTCGAATGCAGTCCTGGCGCATTTCGATGAGAGGCTCCCTGTCATCCTGGCCTGCGACGCATCCCCCTACGGTGTTGGGGCAGTCTTGGGGCACCGGCTACCCAACGGAAAGGAGGTTCTGGTTGCCTACTACTCCAGGACCCTGTCGTCGGCGAAACAGAACTATGCCCAGATCGACAATGAGGCTCTAGCGATCGTAGCCGGCATCAGGAAATTCCATGACTATCTCTACGGGCGGTCATTCACCGTGGCCACAGATCACAAGCCGCTGCTGGGTCTCCTTGCCCCCCACAGGCAGACTTCTCACATGTTGTCCCCGCGAGTCCTGCGGTGGTCAATTTTTTTGTCAGGCTACTCCTACGAATTGGTACATCGCCCGGGGAAGGCGATGGGTCATGCAGACGCCCTCAGCCATCTTCCCCTCCTGTCCTGCGACCCTGATCCGGCTCCCGCTTTCCACATCGCGCTCCTAGAGGACCTACCAGAGCGCCCCGTACAGGTATCAGATGTGGCCCATCGCACGCGGCGGGACCGCATCCTTTCCCGTGTCTCGGACTGGGTGGGAAGGGGGTGGCCGGAAAAACCGGAACCAGATTTCGCCACTTTCATGGCACGCAGGCACGAACTATCAGCCCACAAGGGATGCCTGCTATGGGGATCTTGAGTGGTGATCCCCGGGCCCCTGCGGCCCTGAGTGCTAGAGGCCCTACACGAGGCTCACCTGGGAATTGTGTGCATGAAAGCTCTGGCCCGGAGTTACGTATGGTGGCCAGGCCTGGACAAAGACATTGAGGGGTGGGTCCAGAAGTGTACCAAATGCCAGGAGTCGCAGCCAGATCCGCCACATGCTCCTGTCCAATCCTGGGAATCTTTCCAACAAGACCTGGTCCCGCCTGCACCTAGACTTCGTGGGACCGGTCCAGGGCCGGTTGTTTCTTATTGTTGTTGACAGCTACAGCAAGTGGCTTGAGGTAGTGCCAGTAGCTTCGACCTCCACCAACGCTGCCTTAAGAAGTCTCTGGCCGATCTTCGCGACACACGGAATGCCAGAAACTCTCGTGACCGACAATGGGACCGCCTTCACCTCCGGCGAGTTTTAATGGTTCGTGGAAGCCTGCGGTCTGCGCCACATCCGCTCCGCTCCGTTCCACCCCGCAACCAATGGCCAGGCCGAGTGCATGGTGAGGACAACGAAGGACGTGTTAAAGAAGATGGAGCACGGCGACTGGGAAGAGCAGCTGTACAAGTTCCTGTTCTGCCAACGGAACACACCCCACTCAGGGACCGGGCGCCGGCCAGCTGAACTTCTGATGGGAAGACGACTGGGAACCGTCTTGGACTGCCTACATCCCGACCGAGCAATCGAGGGGAACCCAACAACAGAGGACTGGCCAGCTGCCTGAGGATTCGCTCCTGAAGACCCCGTATATGTGAAGAACTTCGCGCGGGGTCCGACATGGCTCCCCGCGAGGATCATCCGAGTCACAGGGCCTTATTCCTACGAGGTCCTTACAGAAGATGGCATAGTCTGGAAACGGAACATTGACCAGATTCGATGCCGTACCCAGAACCACGATGCTACCCAGGCCCCCGAACTCCCTGCACCAACAGACCGTGACATCGACACGACTCCAGAAGCAGCGCCAGACCCTGATCTGGAGACTGCGGAGATGCCACTCCTGCCCGCGGACGAAGCAGTCGCACCATCCACACCTGAACGACCCCCGAGCAGACAGGCCCCGCCAGCAGAACAACTACCCACACCGCAACCTGCTGACACAAGCAACACGCCCCACCTTACAACCCCCCGGCGCTCTGGACGTGAGCGCAGATGCCCGGACTATCTCAAAGACTATGTGTGCAGAGGGGTTCTGGACTATGGGGGGAGGGGTGTTATGTATTGACCATGCGGTCGCCATGTGCTCCCTTAATTGCGACCGCATGGCCAAAGCACATGGCCAGAGCATGGCCAGAGCACATGGCCAAGAAACTACCTGAGCTTCAGCCAGGTAGAACAAAGGCCAGGTGGATTCAAACAGGCCACCAATCCTGTACCTAGGTTTCTCCCAGGGAACCTATGAAATGTAAATAGACTTCTAATAGCCTATCAGGCCAGTTGGGTGAGGTCAGGGGATTGTCCCTGACCAGCATAAAAGGAGGGCTTCGAGCCCTGGGTTGTATGCTTCATCCGGACCAGCAATAAAGATCATGCTGTTTCACTGTTCCACGGACTCCCGACTCCAATACTTATCATTAACACAGTAATAAATAAATGTTGTCTTACCCTCTGAGGTCTCAAAGAGGAATTCCTGTATTCTCCAGAGGTTCGTACATCAATTTCGTCTTTTAGTTATCCTTGCAGACGGACTAATTACATTCTTTTTGAGCTATTAAGATAATATTTCTAAGGAGAGGTCAGGCAAACAACCAGCTTCCTCAGCGCATGCGTACAATCTCCTGCTTTTCTTTCTTCCAATCTTTCTCAAACCTGCTCAGATCTGAAGTTGTGGAAATGATCACAGTAATGCCTGGCTGAGGGGGAGGAGGAGGGGGAGGAGGAGATTGGATTTATACCCTGCCCTTCCCTTCAAGTCTCAGAGCGGCTTACAAACTCCTTTCCCTTCCTCTCCCCTCCCCACAACAGATACCCTGTGAGGTGGGTGGGGCTGAGAGAGCTCTGAGAGAACTGTCCTTGAGAGAACACTCTGACAGAACTATGGCTTGCCCAAGGTCACCCAGCAGCTGCAAGTGGAGGAGTGGGGAATCAAACCTGGTTCTTGTAGAGTCTGCCACTCTTAACCACTACTGCTGTGTGGGAGGGGAAAAATCAATGTCCCCAGTCCATGTGGCAGCCATTCCCCCTGACCCTGTCCCTGGTAAAGCCATTTCTTCCCTCCACCACTGGAAAGGGGGTTCATTTCTAAAAAAAAATCAGCACTGGAATATTGTTATATTGATATACTGTTGTAACAATATGTATAACAATTTCTCGCTTGCAGAGATATTAGGGGAAAGGTATATTTTCAGGGCAGGAGTGCCTAGAGACTTACTTAAGAAACAAAAGCTGGGAATTCACAGGACCTGTTACACATATTGTTACAATGGTATATTGATATGATTCTAGTGTGTGCTTTTTAAAATGCGAACTCCCTGGTAGCTAAGGTGAAGTAAGGTGGCTGCTGTTTGGAGACTGAAGGAGGGAAACTGCAGGGAAACATGGCACATGGAAACCCCATTGCCACTGCACTTTTTCTGCATCTGCACCAGCTGTGGGGAAAGCACAAAAGACCCTCCCCATGTGGAAACCACCAAGTTCTATGGCTTTCTCTAGCTGATTCAGGCAACAATGCTCAAGGTGGCTCCAAAGCCCCTTCAGTTCCCCTCTGTGGTATACCATGAGGCCAGGGACCTGTCTGACACTAGGAAAAGACAGCAGAGAGCAACCTTGTCCATAATATTGGATTATTTATATTCTGCTTTTCTCCATAATTGGGTTTAAAAGTGGCTTATCCCATCATCCTCCACTGTATCCACACAGGAACAACCTAGTGAAGTAGGTTAGACAGATACTGTGATGGGTCACTCAGCGAGCTTCCATGGAATAGAAGGGATTAAAATCTGATTGTCCTGAGTCTTAGTCTGACACTTTAACCATTATGCAATGCTAAATATTATCTAATCTATATACTAATTCCCAAAGTCCCCTTTGCATGCAGATACTTATTTCTGCCAACAGAGGGATCACTCTCCCTCAACAGGTTTTTCTACAGATTCAGGGATCTTCAAAAAAATCCAAAAAGTAACAACAACAACAACAAAAAACCCTCAGGGAGGGTTGAAGTGTCCCCCCCCAATACCTTTTGAAATGGCCACTGCAGGGATCTACTCTGGGCATCAATGGTGAGAGATCAGAACATTTTTTTGGGGGGGGGGAGATTTCTAACTGGTTCTGTCAGTTAAAGGCAGGGGGAGGGGTAAGGCCCATTTCCAGGCTTATTTTGGCCTTTCAGGGAGGGATCCTTAGGGCCAGGCCTAAAAAGGGTTGCCAGTGCCAGGCTGGGAAATTCCTAGAGATTTTGTGGTGGAGTCTAAGGAGGACTGGGTTTGGGGAAGGGAGAGGCCTCAGCTGGATATAATGCCACAGAGTTCTCCCTCCAGCCATTTTCTCCAGGGAGACAGACATCTGCTGTCTAGAGTTCAGTTGTAGTTCTGGGGGGTCTCCAGTTCCCACTTGGAGGTTGGCAACCTTAGGCCTGGCAGCAATCTATGGTTGCCAGGTCCTCCCTGGCCCCCGACAGGGGATGGGGGTAAGGTTGCCAGATCCAGGTTGGGAAACTCCTGGAGATTTGGGGATGGGCCATGGGGAGGACAGGGACCTCAGTGAGCTACAATGCCATAGAGTCTGCCCTCCAAAGCATCAATTTTTCCATGGGAAATTATCTTTGTAGTCTGGAGATGAGCAGTAGTTCCAGGGGATCCCCAGGTCCCACCTGGAGGATAGCATCCCTAGGCAGAATCCTCTGGGTGACTTGATACCACCTGATTTGCATGACAACTAGGCCTGGCTGCCTGCTGTCAGTTGACACTGCCACAATCCAGGGCAGGAGTTGGGATTTACAGAGCAAGGTGAGCCAGCTCCCTCCCCCTGATGGAATGTACTCCTCTTCCCAGCTTTTGCAGTTTCAGCACTATGTTATTGTTAATGGGAACGTAGCTCCGCTTATGTGCCTTTTTTCCTGAGAAAGTAATGGTAGTACATTTTGGCGCTTGTTTATTCTTTTTCCATTGGTACCCATGCTTTTCCTCTAGTTTGAATTTACTATATCAATTCCTCCTCTTCTGTATCTGGTATCACTAACAACGCAAGTGTTTCCTGAAAGACCATTAAGAATAAAGACTTTGATTTGAAATACAAGGCCTGGCTTATTGGATCTACTCAGAAGTCTCACAGATTGTTAGTGATCCTTCCAATCGGGAAGGAGTGAAACCCAGACCTGACCATGTCGGATGATGGGTCCCTCATTCCCACCTCGACCACTGAAACACTGGTCTCCACCACACCTGTGGAGCCAGTGACCACAAGCTATGATCCCTTTGCTCCCCTCAGTTGGGGGGGGGAGCCATAGGTGGCGCAGAACCCCGACCAAGGTATTCCTGGTCGACCTTTGGTGGGGGTACTTTGGAGTCCTGGGTCCATGACCGAAAAGGATCACGCATGCGGTTCTCGGATGAGGAGAAGGACTCCTGGAGGTTGAGTTTGGTCCCAGATGAACGTGAGACCCCGCAGCCATCAGAGAGAGGTACAGATGACCTCTGGAACCAGATGGACCGGAGATTTGATGAGATGCACGACCAGTTGGCAGTGGAGCTGCGAGAGGCACTACTCAAGATGCAACAAGCCGTGCTGGGAGCAGCTGTGGGAGCGGTCCCTCTGGCAGGAGCCAGGATGGCAGAGCAGGACCTGCGCAACAACCACCCATGGGTCCCCAGCAGCCACCAGCAGCACCAGCGCAGCTGGTCCCACGTCCTGTGGACCAGCTGTACCGGCAGCCACCCAACGATCCCTTGATAGCTACGTTTGATGGGAATCCTGACAAACTCCACTTTTTCATCATCGAGATTGAGCGGTTCTTGGGAACTTGGGGCCACCTTTACCCTACTGAACGTGAAAGGGTTGGCTATATTGGCTCTAAGCTGCGGGACACTGCAAGTGACTGGTATGTGAGTCTGCACAACCCCCCGGGTCCTGAATTGAGATCAGTAAATGACTTTATGTGGGCCCTCCAGCAGCACTACGAGGATCCCTTGGGGGAGGAGAAAGCCAGGAATCAGCTGCAGAAGCTGGTTCAGGGCCGTAAGGATGTATACTGCCCAATTCCGTAGAATCGCTGCAAAGGTGCAGGGCTGGGGTCAAGATCTCTTCATCGAGAAGTACCGGGAGGGGTTGAACCATGATATATACGAGACTGTGCAGAGAAATGATCGGCCGGGTTCGTTGGCGGCTTGGATGAGAGCGGTGGCCGATGTGGAGGAGAGGTTCACACTGATTAAACTGAGTTCACCGGCCTCTCACTCCCTTGGGCACACCAAATCCCAAATTTAAAACCGCCGTTCAAGAGCTCCAAGATGCTCGGTTTAAGCAAGGGCTATGCATGCGGTGCAGGGAGAGTGGCCACTTAGCATCTTTTTGTCCCCTGGGAGCCCCGAAAGCATCAAAGACTTCCCAGCCGACTCCTGGAGGAACAATGCTCCCTCTAAGCTGTGGAGTCCTGTGAGCAAAAATTCTACTGTGTGAGCGACTGGCATTAGAGCTGTGAGCAGGTGATTTGGCTACTGCATAAATTAGTTTTCTCTGGAGCCCTCCTTCCTGAGCTAAGACAAAAATGTGTGAGCCGGAGGCTAAAAAACTGTGAGCTAGCTCACACTAACTCAGCTTAGAGGGAACACTGACCACGACCCACGAAAGGAGCTTTTAAACCCCAGGCATTACAGCTGGAAGGGGCACCGGCAGAGAGTGAGAATTTCACATTGGAAGCTCAGCCATCGGGAAACTTCCCAGACCTGTAGTAGGAGGCACGGAGCTACAGGTCCCCCCTCTGGCCACACCGCCAACGGTGAGCAGTCCCGGACCTTTGCTCTATATGGTTGTGACTGTTATTGCCCCTGGAAGTGGCACCCATGTTAGGGTGCGAGCCCTTATTGACTTGGGGTGTGCTAGAGACTTGATTAGCCCTTTAGTGGTGGAGGGGTTGGGACCCAAAGTTAACACACTGTCTGAGCCTCTGCTCTTCCCTCAGATGGATGGGTCTGAAATGAAAAAGGCTTGCGTAGCAGAGACTGAGCCTTTGATTTTGGGGACTGGGGATCACTGGGAGCAGAGAGCGTTTGTTATCACCCCCCACGCCCAATTCCCTATGGTATTGGGGAGTCCATGGTTGGGAGCTCATGCCCCCTATGTCAAGTGGAGTGAAGGGAAGATTACATGGGTCGATCCCAAATGCTCACAGCACAAATGGAATCCCGGCTGGGGTTCGGGACATCCCTCCACCCCCTTCGCTTGCTTGGTCTCAGAGTACTTAAACTAAATCCCTTTGGAGTACCAAGACCTGGCTGAGGTGTTCAGTGAAACAGAGGCTGATGAACTTCCCCCCCATAGACTTACTGATTGTGCTATAGAACTGTTACCTGGGGAGAAGTTGCCAAAGGGAAAATTATATTCTATGAGTCCCATGGAGAGAGATGAACTGCGGAAGTTTTTGGATAAAAACCTAGAATTGGGTTTCATTCGGCCAGCGAAATCTCCTTTTGCCACCCCTGTTCTGTTCCAGAAAAAGAAGGACGGTGGCTTATGACTGTGCATGGACTATAGGGGATTGAATGCCGTTTCTGCCTCCAATGTGCCTCCTTACCCCTGATCAAAGACTTGTTAGCAGAGGCGGCTAAGGGGAAGATCTTTTCTAAATTGGATTTATGAGAAGCCTATTTTTGAGTGCACATCAAAAAGGGGGATGAATATAAGACTGCCTTTAATACCCCCCTGGGGCAATTCGAATACTGGGTTATGCCCTTTGGTTTGACTGGAGGTCCGGGAGTTTTTATGAGTCTAATTAATGAGGTGTTGCACAAGCATTTATATAAGGGGGTGCTCTGTTTTCTTGATGATATCATTGTTTATTCACAAGAGAAACCTTCTCATGTTAAATTGATGACAGAAGTGTCGTCCACCTTCATGGACCATAAACTCTTTGCCAAACTGTCAAAATGCGAGTTCCACTGCACTGAAATTGACTTCTTGGGTTACCGCATTTCCCCAAGGGGTTTAGAGATGGACCCAGCCAAGGTGGACGCAGTAGTTACATGGGAAGCCCCCCGCACACGCAAACAGCTACAAAGCCTATTAGGATTTTGCAACTTTTACAGAACTTTTAAAAGGATTTTGCAACAGTCACCCTACCCTTAACTGATCTATTAAAAACAAAAGGAAAAGGTCCTGAAGCCGGCAAGCCAGGTGAGCGCCTAAACTGGTCACCTGAGTGTCAAGCCGCCTTTGACAAGCTAAAAAAACTTTTTACTTCAGAACCTATCCTGGCACACCCGGATGAGACTCGGGAATTCATTGTACATGTTGATGCTTCTGATGTGGCCATGGGGGGGGCAATTCTGCAAAAAGGGGAGGATGGGAAGCTGCACCCTTTGGCATATGTCTCCAAAAAATTTAATGAGACTGAGAGACACTGGTCAGTGTGGGACAAAGAGGCAGCAGCCATTCGTCTTGCCTTGTCTACCTGGAGGCATTGGTTAGAGGGGGCGCAGACGCCATTTGAGATTTGGACAGATCATAAAAACCTGGAGGCACTGTGGACCCGTAGAATTTTAAATGCAAAACAGCTCTGGTGGGCTGATTTCTTTTCCAAGTTCAATTTCAAACTGCGGCATTTTCCTGGAACATCTAACTCATTAGCAGACGCATTGTTAAGGCTTCCCCAACATGATTCTAGGAGGGAAGAAGTATTCAATTCCATGTTCTCGCCTGAGCAACTTAGTGGGGCTGTTGTCACCAGAAGCCAAAAGCAGCCGGCCGCCATGGCTCCCTCTTCTGAGTGGATTACAAAATGTGCAATAGAATACTCTCAGCAGGATCAGGAGGAATGGAGTGGGGACAAAAGCCTGATGGTTTGGACAAAAGCCTGATGGTTTGGAACAAAAGCCTGATGGTTGCTGGTATAAGGGTGGTGTCTAATTCTCTTAGACTTTCTGTTTTAAATGCCTGCCATGAATCTAAGCTTTCTGGACACTTTGGGTATTTGAAAATGTTGAACTTACTTCAGAGACAGTTTTGGTGGCCACGGATGCGTAAGCATGTCTCAGACTATGTAACTTCATGCCAAACCTGTCTAATGTGCAAAAAATGAGCAGGAAAGCCTCCAGGTCTCTTACAACCCCTGCCCACACCCTCCTGGCCCTGGAAAGACATTTCCATGGACTTTATTACTGATCTACCACCCAGCAAAGGGAGGACTGTAATCTGGGTGGTAGTGGATTTATTTTCCAAGTAGGCACACTTTGTCCCCTTCAAGAAATTGTTCACTGCTAAAGGTTTTGCCAAAGTATTTTTTAATCACGTGGTGAAACTACATACTTTTCCTAGGCGTGTAATTTCTGATAGGGGGAGTCAGTTCGTTGCCACCTTTTGGCGGGAGCTTTTATAGACCATGGTCATTGAGCCAGCCCTTAGTTCTGCTTATCACCCAGAGACAGATGGCCAATCTGAACAAGTTAATCAGATCTTGGAACAATTCTTGAGGTGTTATTCAAACTACCACCAGGATAATTGGGTGGATTTGCTACCTTTTGATAATACAGCTACAATAATTCAGTGCACTTGTCTACTTCTGTGTCTCCTTTTCTAGCGGTGGGGGGGTATGAAGGTAATCCTTTTCCAAATATCCGACCCCCCAATGACAGCTCACCCTCCCCTTTTGAATCTTGGTGGGCTAAACTGCAGGATTCCTGGCCACTCATTGCCAAAACACTGGATCAGGCCAAAGCGGATTACAAAAAATACACCGACCGGAATAGGGCTCCTGGTTGGGAGTTGAAGCCTGGAGACTCTGTTTATGTGTCCACTAAAAACATTCGCGGTTTACAGCCAAGCCGGAAAATGGGGTGGAAATACGTCGGCCCTTTTAAAGTCTTGCGCAAAATTCCCCCTGCATCTTTTGAACTGGAATTGCCTAAGTCACTGAATTCTGTTCATCCTGTATTCCATTACAGCTTGTTGAAGAAAAACCCTGGGCCGAATTCCTGGCGTCCGGAGATTCCAGCACCTCCTCCTCTGATGAAGGAGGGGGAACTACATTTTGAGATTTCCAGCATTTTGGACTCTAAACTCAAACGCGGTCGTTTGTTTTACCTAGTGAACTGGGTGGATTTTGGTCCTGAATGTAATGGGTGGGTGGCGGCTGATCATGTTCATGCTCCTCAATTGATTTGTGCTTTTCATAAACGTTACCCTTCTAAACCTGGGGGGGGTTGATTTTGGGAGGGGCAGGATGTCAGGTTTCCGGTCATGTTTTGCTTTTCTATGTTTATCCTGGTTGCAGGTCCTGGCGGGAGATTGGCATCAGCTTCCGCTCTGACAGTTCCTTCCCCCCTCCCCTCCTCACCCCTCCTTCACTGGAATGAGCTCAGATGTTTTGCTAGACTCATGTTATCTCTGTTGCTGCACTTGTAACCTTGGGCAACTGGGCCGTTGCTTTTCCAGGTGTCTTTTGCGGGGGATTGCATGTAGGGAAATCACAGGGCCGGGGATGGGAACATAGCTCTGCTTACGCTCCTTTTTTCCTGAGAAAGTAACGGTAGTACATTTTGGTGCTTGTTTATTCTTTTTCCATTGGTATCCGCGTTTTTACTCTAGTTTGAATTTACTATATCAATTCTTCCTCTTCTGTATCTGGTATCACTAACAACGCAAGTGTTTCCTAAAAGACCATTAAGAATAAAGACTTTGATTTGAAATACAAGGCCTGGCTTATTGGATCTACTCAGAAGTCTCACAGTTATCTCTGTCCTTGGGTTGCTTGCTAATTCACACAGACTTGTTTTGAATCACATATTGTTCCCTACAGGTGCAAACCGATTTTCCTTTCCTGCTTGGGAATAAAACAAAGTAACTGTTCTAGGCGCCTTTTCTCTAGCTACTGATTGGGGGTTTTATGTATGACAGTATGGTTTGATTTTTCTATAGTTGCACTAACACGATTCCTCCACTCCATTACTAACTCAACATGTGTACCCCAAAGATAGCCCTCCAATAAAGAAGCTCTTGTTTAAGAACCCTTTGCTTGGTGTGGTTGCATCTTGGGTAGTCTCACACCTGCTACTCTTCAACAGCAGCCATTCTATGAAAGCCAGTGTGGTGCAGCAGTTAGAGCTTCAAAGTAGGGTCTGCAAGACCCAGGTTCAGATCCTCATCTTGCAGTGGAAGCTGACTGGGTGATTTTGGACCAGTCACATACTTTCAGCCTAACCAACCTCACAGGGTAGTTGTGCAGATAAAAAGGAGGAGAGAATAATATAAGCTGCTTTGGTCCCCACTGTGGAGAAAGACTGTAATTTTCCTAAGTAGATACTGGGGGAGGAGATGGAAAGCTTAAGACAGAGAGGCAGAAAAATTAGTTTGGCTGTTGGGTAGAAAGTAAATAGGGTTGCCAACTCCAGGCTGGGAAATTCCTGGACATTTGAAGGGTGGAGCCTGGGGAGGGTGGGATTTGAGGAGGAACTTCTCATCCCCGGGCCCTCCCCTTGTCTGCATATTTTTTGTAATCCTTTTTAGCCACCTCCAAAGTCTTGGCAATCAATGGCCACAAATCACATAAAGAGTTCCACCAATCTGCAAGGTGACTCAGGCTTGGAGATGCGGGTCCCAAAGAGGGCAAAGGGGTCCCTTCATAATCTCCCATCCCATAAAAGGGGAAACCCCCGTGGAAGAATGCATAGCATTATTGTAACTGTACTCCGCAAATGGCAATAAGTCCACCCAGTCATCCTGTTGGTAATTAGTATAACAATGCAAAAATTGTTCAGGGATTTGATTAACCCTTTTGGTTTGGCCATTGGTGTGAGACTTCTGCTCAAAGTAGTCAAGGATCAGATCTTTGTTGATGAAACACAGTTCTTTATTTCCAATCTCTACATTAGTACAGGTTCTTGGATTATTGTCAGAGATAACGCATATGACAGAAGCAGGTCTATTATACCTTTCAGAACAGTTTGAATTGCCCATAGGTAACCAATCACTAAAGGGGAAAAACGGCGGGTAAAAAGGGTCTCTGGCCGTTTGCTTCCCACAGGAAAGAAAGTGAGGTGTTAAGTTGTAAATTTCCCTTCCCAAATCAGACCCCTTAGATGTAACCATTTCACATAACAATCGTTGGCCTCAAGGCTTTCGCACATTGATAAGAGATGGGACCTGTCCTCCCTTGCTGTCCCAGCCGGGATGAATGGAATGTGGAGGCAGGAGTGTGAGAGGCCCATTGTTCCCATACTTTGAAGTTGTCATCCTCCTGGGCTGACAGTTACACAAACCAGGCCTGGTCAGGGTCATAAACCTGGGGTCATACAGCTTGCATACATACTGGCCAAAGTGAGGGTTACATGGTAGGGGGGAGCAGCTACATAGCAGGTGCTGTAGAACCATACATAGCAATAGAAAGCATAGCAGCAATACAGAAATCATAGCAGCAAGCAATAGAAAAGCAATAGAACACTTTGTCTGAATCAGCAGATTCTGACACACTGCCACCCCGAAAATAAATCTACCCGGGTTTGTCCGGGAACTTTTTATGAAAAGCTTTAACTAATTTAGGAGCGTGCACATTTTCAGCACGAACCCACTCATTTTGTTCCGGACCAAAGTCAAGCCATCTAACTAAATAATACACTTGGCCCCTACATAGTTTAGAATCAAGAATTTCTGAAATTTCAAAATGGGGTGCCTCCCCCTTCATCAGTGGAGGAGGAGTCGGAGGAACTGGATGCCATGCATTCGGCCCAGGATTCTTCTTCAGCAAGCTGAAATGAAAAACAGGGTACACAGAACTCAGTGATTTGGGCAACTCCAGTTCAAAAGATACATCAGAGATATTGCGCAACACTTTGTATGGGCCCACAAACTTCCACCCCAACTTCCTACTAGGTTGTAAGCCATGTATATTTTTTGTGGAGAGATAAACTGAGTCCCCAGGCTGGAGTTCCCAGCCCTCTGCTCTGCCACGGTCCGCATATTTCTTATAGTCCTCTTTTGCCTGATCCAATGTCTTGGCTATCAGGGGCCATGACTCTTGCAAGGCTGCCCACCATCGCTTAAAGTCTGTGGGGGGAGTGCTTGACGTGGTTTCTACTGTGGGCAGGGGTTTTCTTTCAAAGCCTCCCACCGCCATGAATGGAGAAACGCCAGTAGAGGAATGCACAGCATTGTTATAGCTATATTCGGCGAATGGTAGTAACTCCACCCAGTTATCCTGGTGGTAGTTAGTGTAACACCTTAGGAATTGTTCCAAAATTTGGTTAGTTCGCTCGGACTGTCCATCGGTCTCTGGATGGTACCCTGAACTCAGGGCTGGTTCAATGTCCATCAGCTTTAGAAGCTCCCGCCAGAAGTTGGCAACAAACTGACTGCCCCTATCGGATACCACACATTTGGGGAAAGCATGAAGCTTTATCACGTGGTTGAAGAAAGCTTTAGCCATTCCCTTTGCTGTAGGCAGCTGCTTGAAGGGGGTAAAGTGGGCTTGCTTCGAAAACATGTCTACCACCACCCAAATTACAGTTTTTCCCTTCGAGGGTGGCAGGTTGGTGATGAAGTCCATAGCTATCGCCTCCCAGGGGTAAGAGGGGGTGGGCAGCGGGTGCAATAATCCCGGGACTTTCCCCCCCCCCCGTCTTTTGCACATCAAACAAGTCTGGCAGGCAATTACAAAGTCCGAGACATCCTTGTGCATGCGCGGCCACCAGAACTGTCTCTGAATTAAGTTAAGCGTCTTTAGAAATCCAAAATGCCCTGCCAATTTAGAGGAATGGCATGTCAGCAATATGTCTTTCCTTCTGCTTTGGGGTACCACCAGTTTATCCCCGTGGTACCAGCATTTATTTTCCCGGAGGGAGCAATCTCCTAAGGTCTCTAATTCTTCGACTTCTTCCGGGGAATAATCTCCCCCCCAGTCACTGTTTCCTGGCCCAACCATTGTCTGCTTACTTTGACTCCTGGTGGTCACCGCACCTCCCAGCTGTTGGGGGGAAAACATGGAGTCGAACACCTCCTCTTTTAAGCTTTCGTGCTGGGGCAATCGGGAGAGTGTGTCTGCTAACAAGTTGGCTTTCCCGGGGAAGTGTTTAAGCACAAAATTGAATTTTGAGAAAAAATCTGCCCAGCGGAGCTGCTTCGCGTTCAGGGATCTCTGAGTGCGCAGCGCTTCTAGGTTTTTGTGATCTGTCCAAATTTCAAAAGGGGTTTGCGCTCCCTCCAACCAATGCTGCCAAGTGGTGAGGGCCAGTCGGATGGCTGTGGCTTCTTTGTCCCAAACTGACCAATTCCTTTCTGTCTCGTTAAATTTTTTTGAGATGTAAGCAAGAGGGTGCAGCTTTCCATCCGGCCCTTCCTGCAGAATGGCCCCCCCATGGCCACATCCGAAGTGTCTACATGAACTACAAACTCCTTGGTCTCATCGGGGTGAGCCAGGATGGGCTCTGAGGTAAAAAGAGCCTTAAGAGTCTCGAATGCCCTCTGGCATTCTCCCGTCCAGGCTATTCTCTCCCCGGGCTTCCCCGCTTCTGGGCCCCTCCCTTTGGTTTTTAGCAACTCAGTCAATGGGAGGGTGACTGTGGCAAAGTCTTTTATGAAGGTGCGGTAAAAGTTACAAAATCCCAACAGACTTTGGAGTTGTTTTCTCATTCGGGGGGCTTCCCACTGAACCACCGCCTCTGCTTTGGCAGGGTCCATCTCCAGCCCCTTCTGAGATATGCGGTACCCTAGGAAATCTACGGAGTCCCGATGGAATTCACATTTAGACAACTTTGCATATAACTGATTTTTCAACAGGGTTGAGAGCACTTCTCGGACCAACTGCACATGCTCTTTCTAATCAGCAGAGTAGATCAAGATATCATCTAAGTAACATAACACCCCCTTGAATAAATGCTTGTGCAACACTTCATTTATTAAACTCATAAAGACCCCGGGCGCGCCACTCAAACCAAACGGCATCACCAGGTATTCGAACTGTCCCAACGGTGTATTGAAAGCAGTCTTGAACTCATCCCCCTCCCTGATGCGCACCCGGAAATATGCGTCCCGGAGGTCCAACTTAGTAAATACTTTTCCCTTGGCCGCCTCCGTTAACAAGTCCTTAATAAGGGGGAGGGGGTAAGCATTGGAGGCAGACACCGCATTTAGTCCTCTGTAGTTCGTGCACAAGCGTAGCCCCCTGTCTTCTTTTTCCGGAACAGGACGGGGGCCACGAAGGGGGACTTAGCGGGGCGGATGAATCCCCATTCCAAATTTTTGTCTAGGAATTTTCTTAGCTCCTCCCGCTCCGGAGGGCTCATGGAGTAAAGTTTCCCCTTTGGTAGTTTCTCGACCGGGATTAGCTCTATGGCACAATCCGAAAGCCTGTGGGGGGGTAGTTCGTCTGCTTCGGTCTCACTGAACACTCCCATTAAGTCTCGGTATTCCTGGGGGATGGCCACGGGCACCAGAGTGAGTGCCGCCGCCCGGAGGGGCGCCAGAGGTCCTGGCCCCCACCCCCGGTCCCATTTGTGGTCCTGGCACTTTTCGTCCACCCAGGATATCTTCCCCTCACTCCATTTGATATAAGGGTCATGGGAGCTTAACCAGGGGCTCCCCAACACCATGGGGAATTGGGTGTTGGGGGTGATGACAAAAGCTCGTTTCTCCCAATGCTCCCCCGTCCCCACAATTAGTCTCTCGGTCTCTGCCACACACGCCTCTTTCATTTCTGAACCGTCCATCTGCGTGAACGTTAGTGGCTCCCCCAACGGGGCAACCTTGGGTCCCAGCCCCTCTACTACTAAAGGGCTAATCAAGTCACGGGCGCACCCAGAGTCAATTAGGGCTCGGACCCGGACATGGGTCCCGGTCCTGGGGGCTATTACAGTCACTACCATATACAGTAAGGGGCCAGGGATGCTCACCGGAGATGGCGCGTCGTGGATGGGGACCTGCAGTTCTGCGCCATTCACTGCAGGCCGTTGGAGTTTCCCGACATCTGCGCTTCCGTCAGCTCCAGCTCTCCCTGCTCGCTCGCTGCCCCTTCCAGTTGCAGAGCCCGGGGTTTGAATGAGGTCTTCCCTCTGCTAGGGGTGCTCCCGGCCACCGGTGTGGAGGTCTTCGGAACTTTCCCCCCTCCCTTTGGGCACGCCGAGGCGAAGTGGCCACTCTCCCCGCATCGCATGCAGAGCCCCTGCTTGAAGCGGGCATCCCGAATCTCTTGCAGGTTGGGCTTGGGTTTTGCCTTCTGCGCCGCTTTAGCTTGAACCATTGCTGAAGTTCCCATCTTGATGAGGGTGAAGCGTTCCTCCACATCCGCGGCCACTCTCATCCAGGCAGCCAACGATCCGGGTCTTCCCCCCCTCAGCACCGTCTCATACACCTCGTGGCTCAAGCCCTCTCGGTATTTTTCAATGAACAGGTCTTGGGTCCAGCCACGAATCTGAGCTGCGATGCGCCGGAACTTATCGGTGTAGTCCCTCACCGAGGACCGCCCTTGGGTCAGCCTCCACAGTTGGTTTCGGGCTTTTTCTTCTCCCAAGGGGTCCTCGTAGTGGTGTCAGAGGGCCCACATGAAGTTGTTCACTGAGCGCAACTCAGGCCCGGGGGCGTTGTGCAGGCTCACGTACCAATCGCTGGCGGTGTCCCTCAGCTTGGACCTGATGTAACCAATCCGGTCCCTCTCGGTGGGGTAGAGATGCCCCCAGGTGTCTAGGAACCTCTCGATCTCTAGCAGGAAGAACCACAACTTCTCGGGGTCCCCATCGAAAGTAGCCGTCAATGGATCGGCGGGGGCCGGGCGAACCATCGGCCCTGCTGGCACGGGGACCGGCGCAGGTATGGGTGCGGGCACCTGGCGGGGAACGGGTGGAGGGACCTGCGGCGGCACTTGCGGTGGCACTTGCGGTGGCACTTGCGGCGGCACTTGTGTGGGGACTCCTCCGGGAGGAACCACTGGTTGCTGGACTCCCCCCGCGAGGGGTCCTACCCCGGCCGGTGCTGGCTGAGCTGCTTGCATAGCCGTGAGGGTGTCCCGGAACTGATACTGGAGATCGAGGGCTTGCTCGCGCAACTCGGTGGTAAGCTGGAACTGCAAATCTCCCATCATCCGGTCGAGGGCTTGAGTCTGGTCTTCCCCGTAGGGATCGGGCCCATACGGCCCCATTCTCTCTCCTTCCAGGGATGGGGGACGCGATTCTCCTCCGTAGGTCGTCTCACGCTCGTCTCCCAGGAAACTCGGCTTCCCGCGGTTGAGGTGATCCCCCTGGAACGACACCTGTGCCCCTTTCCGATCATGCACCCAGGAGTCTACGGTCCCGCGACCGAAATTGCTCCATGAGTACCTTGGGGTCACGCTCTGAAGAGGAGGTGGGCGCGGGATGTAGTGAGCCCCTTGAATCGTAGTCACTGGCACTTCGGGCTCCCCACCGCTGCCTCCACCACCGGCACCCTGATCCCCAGGGGTGGCCAGCGGGTCTTCGGGAGTAGGGATGGGAAGAGTACCATCATCCGACATGGTCAGGAATGGCCAAGTCCCAGTCACAGATCTCTGACAATCTGTGAGACTTCTGCTCAAAGTAGTCAAGGATTAGATCTTTGTTGATGAAACACAGTTCTTTATTTCCAATCTCTACATTAGTACAGGTTCTCGGATTATTGTCAGAGATAACGCATATGACAGAAGCAGGTCTATTATACCTTTCAGAACAGTTTGAATTGCCCATAGGTAACCAATCACTAAAGGGGAAAAACGGCGGGTAAAAAGGGTCTCTGGCCGTTTGCTTCCCACAGGAAAGAAAGTGAGGTGTTAAGTTGTAAATTTCCCTTCCCAAACCAGACCCCTTAGATGTAACCATTTCACATAACAATCGTTGGCCTCAAGGCTTTCGCACGTTGATAAGAGATGGGACCTGTCCTCCCTTGCTGTCCCAGCCGGGATGAATGGAATGCGGAGGCAGGAGTGTGAGAGGCCCATTGTTCCCATACTTTGAAGTTGTCATCCTCCCGGGCTGACAGTTACACAAACCAGGCCTGGTCAGGGTCATAAACCTGGGGTCATACAGCATACTGGCCAAAGTGAGGGTTACATGGTAGGGGGGGCAGCTACATAGCAGGTGCTGTAGAACCATACATAGCAATAGAAAGCATAGCAGCAATACAGAAATCATAGTAGCAAGCAATAGAAAAGCAACAGAACACTTTGTCTGAATCAGCAGATTCTGACAATTGGTCTCTGGATGATAAGCACTACTTAGTGCAGGTTCCACTCCCAGGAGCTCCCGCCAGAAGTTGGCAACAAATTGAGTTCCACGGTCGGAAATTATCTTCCTGGGGATAGAATGGAGTTTGATGACATTAACCATGAAAGCCTTGGCTAAGGCTTTAGCGGTAGGAATTTGTTTAAATGGGATAAAATGTGCTTGTTTAGAAAATGTGTCTACAACCACCCAGATGGCCATTTTGCCTTTGCTGCGGGGGGGGGGGGGAGATCGGTTATAAAATCCATGGAAATGACTTCCCATGCTCAATTTCGGGTTTCCAAAGGCTGCAATAACCCCAGAGTTTCCCCCCCCATCAACATTTACACATTAAGCATGTTTGACAGGCTGAGACGTAATCAGAAACATCCTGTCTCATGTGTGGCCACCAAAACTGTCTCTGTAGCAAGTTTAAAGTCTTAAGGTAGCCAAAATGGCCCGAGAGTTTAGATTCGTGGGCTGAGTGCATAACTTCACCCCATAGTGATGCGGGTACCAATAATTTCCCCTCCCAGAACCAGCAGCCATTCGATTCCTGGACTACCCACTCAGACCCCTGTAAGTCTTTTAGTTCAGAAGGGTCTTAAGCCTTCACACATTTAGATGTCCATTCGCCTAAGTCAGGCATCGCCCTCTTGTTCACTTGAATCCTAGTTACCACTGCCCCTCCGAGTTGCTCTGGAGTGAACATAGAGTCTATCGGATTCTTTTTGCAGTCATGTTGGGGGAGGTGGGAAAGCACGTCAGCCAGTGAATTAGCTTTCTCAGGGAAATGGTGCAAAGTAAAGTTAAACTTTGAAAAATATCTGCCCAGTGCAACTGCTTGACATTCAGTGTGTGCTGTGTTCTGAGTGCTTCAAGGTTCTTATGATCAGTCCATACCTGAACTGGTGCTTGGGCCACTTCCAACGAATGCCTCCAGGTAGTGAGTGCTAGGCAGATAGCCACTGCCTCTTTGTCCCACACAGCCCAATTCTTTTCCGTGTCCCCAAATTTTTTGGACACATATGCCAAGGGGTGCAGTTTCCCATCTGGACCCTCTTGCAGTATCGCCCCTCCCATGACTACATCTGAAGCATCTACTTGTACAATAAAATGTTCTCGTCTGGATGTGCCAGATGGGATCTGAGGTGAATAAAGTCTTTAGCACTTCAAAAGCCCCTTGGCATTTGGGAGTCCATTGCAAGTGTGCCCCCAGTTTGGCTGCATCTATACCCTTCCCCTTGGTCTTGAGCAGATCGGTAAGGGGCAAACTATACTTCATGAAGTTGTTGATAAATGAGCGGTAAAAGTTCATGAAGCTGAGAAAACTCCGCAATTGGTGCCGGGTTCAAGGCACCCCCCAGTCTTTTGCTGTGGTCACCTTTGAGGGATCCATTTCTAATCCTCTGGGGGAAATGCAGTAGCCAAGAAAGTCAATCTCCCTTTTGTGGAAATCTCACTTAGACAACTTGGTAAAAAGCTTGTTCTCCCTCAGCATGGTTAGTACGTTCTGTACTAATTTAACGTGTGATCTCTCATTGGGGGAATACAATAAGATATCATCTAAATAACAAGGCACCCCCTTGAACAGATACTTGTGTAGCACTTCATTAATTAAGTTCATAAAAATGCCTGGAGCGCCCTGAAGTCCGAATGGCATGACTAAGTACCCGAATTGCCTCAGGGGGGTACTAAAGGCTGTCTTATATTCGTCCCCCTCCCATATGCACACCCAAAGTAAGCATCCCAAAGGTCCAACTTGGAGAAGATTTTCCCCATCAATGCCTCTGTTAAGAGGTCTTTTATCAAGGGCAGCAGGTAAGCATTTGAAGCCGAAACCGCATTCAAGCCCCTGTAATCAGTGCACAGTCTCAGGCCCCCATCTTTCTTTCTTTTTTTAAATAAAACAGGTGCCGCAAAAGGGGACTTGGCTGGTCTGATAAACCCATGCTGCAAGTTCTTGTCAATAAATTGGCACAGTTCTATTCTTTCAGAGGGGCTCATGGAGTATAGCTTCTCCTTTGGTAACTTTACCCCCAGTAGCAATTCAATAGCACAGTCCGTATTACAATGGGGGGGGGGCAGTTCATCTGCTTCGATTTCACTAAAAACCTCCACTAAATCCTGGTATTCAGTAGGTATTTGTAATAAATCCTCTCTGGCCAGGCACACCTTCTCATGGGAGGGCTCAATCCCCCACTCAATTTGCCACTTGTGCCGTTCGCAGTCCGGAGCCACCCGATGTATTCTCCCTTCACTCCACATAATATAAGGGTCATCAGTGCTCAACCAGGGGCTCCCCAACACCATCGGGAACTGGGCATGCGAGGTGATGACAAAAGCCTGCTGTTCCCAATGTTCCCCCACCCCCAAACACATCATTTGAGTCTCAAAAAGGCAGGGTTCCTTCATTTCTGATCCATCCATCGTAGGGGTTCCTCTAGCGTGTTCACTCCCACCCCTAACCCATCTACGACAATGGGACTGATTAGGTCTTGAGCGCACCCCGAGTCTATTAATGCTTGCACCTTTACATGGGTACCTGTCTTAGGGGCAACTAGAGTCACGATCACATACAAGAGGGGGACAGGATGTCAGCTACGCTGTCATTTCCCACCCAGGGTTTGGAACTCGACCAGTAACCCCACCCGTTGAAATGTGCTCATGTGCTGTTTAGTTGTCTGGCTTCCTTATCATGCCCTGCTTTAGCCTGCTATGCTCCCAGCTTGCCTGCTTCACTCCCAGCTTGCTCAAGGTCTGAGACAAATCCTCCCCTACTATGTTATTCTTTTTGCAGCTGCTCTCGAAAACATTTGTAAAGTTCCTTGGGAACTAAAAGCATAATAATCTGTTTGCCGCCATTTCTGTGTGAAACTTATTCAGGGGCTGGAACAACCTTTTATGTTTTATGATTGGTGTAGTTACAGGGAGGGGGGGTTTCCAGTTGCTTAGTATAATACTAACTGTTTGTTTACAATAAAGCCATTACTAACAGAAAAAGTGCAACTGTACCTTTAAGAACCTCTTTGCAAAATAAAGGACTTTTTAGTTAAGGAGACCTGTTGCAGACTGCACCTTTTGGGACAACCTCACAGACTGTTAGTAATCCTATTTTTGGGACCAGTCCATTGTACCCACCATGGAAAACGATGGCTCTGAAATCCCAGTCACCACTGAGCAAGACTTCCAGGTTCCGTCTGGGGAACAGCTGGTGCCACAGGTGACCAGTGCTTGGGTTAATGTTAAACCCCAGAGTACTGGAACTCAAGCCTGGGTACAATTTGGATTACAAACTACCGAAGCCTGGTCCCCCTGCTGGGAGTCTGGCGCTCATCGTTCGGGGTCTCGAGGCATGGAGCGGAGACCCATGGTGGAGTTCCTAGTAGACAAAGTCTGGGTGCAGTTGGATTGGAGATTTGACACCATACAGAGAGGTCTACAGAGAGAAATGATCACACTCCTGACTGACCTGCCTAACATGGAAGTGCAGGTATTATACTATTATGTTATAGTATTATAGTATTATATTATATTATAGTATTATACTAAGGCCAGCTGGAAGCAGTGGGGGTTGGGGCTCAACCAGTGCCAGCCCCAGCACAACTGCCAGCACAGCCAGCTGGGCCGCCAGGGCAGCATCCTGGGCAAACGGGTCAACCTGCTGTGTTGGGAGGGGCCCCTGCACCTGGACCCGCTCACCCAGGAGATCATCAGCCAGTGCCACATGAGCTGGTGGGGGCTACCTTCGACAGGAACCCCACTAAGTTGCAGTTCTTCATCATTGAAGTCGGGTGCTGCATGCAGAATTGGGGTCATCTGTTCTGGGATGACAGTGACCGAGTAGTCTACCTGGGTTTCAGATAGCATGAAGAAGCAGCCAACTGGTATGTGAGCCTACATAGCCCGCCAGGCCCTGAACTTGACAGCGTGGATGACTTTATGTGGGCTCTACGGAGGCAATACAAAGATCCTATGAGTGAGGAGAAGGCATAAAACCAAGTACGAGCCTTAACCCAAGGACAGATGTCATTTCAGGAGTATACTTTCAAACACCTGGAGGCAAAGATTCGGTGCTGGCCAGAGGAGGTGTTTGTAGAGCAGTATTGCCGAGGGTTGAACATGGAACTGTATGAGCTTATTTTAAGAAATGTCAACCCCACTACTCTCCTGGCATGGATTCGAGCCACGGAGGAAGCTGAGGCATGGTTCACTCTGATCCGCATGCGACACCCTCCTAGTGGCCCGAAGAGTTCCACCCCGGGGCCCATGCCAACCAAGCCCAACCCACTCCCGCCCTCTACTCTTCAGGAGTTTTGCATGAAGAAGGGGCTGTGCACTAGATGTGGGGAGCCGGGCCATATCACATGAGTGTGTCCGGCCTCCACCCCTAGGGGAGTGGGGTTTCCCCCCTCCCCACGTGCCCGGCCCAAAACGAAGGGCACCACAGCCACGGGGCCATGGGCGCTGCAACTTGTAGAACCGTGTTTTCCTGAGAAGCCCCAGGAGGTGGAACCCATTAAGCTGCAGGGAAATGACCAGGACTTGCTCTGAACGGTGTGATGCAGCAGGTCCCTCCTCCCACAGCTTACATGGCATATGGTTTACACAGATGGATGGCTCCAAAATGAAAGAGCCCTGTACCTTCGAGACTGAACCCATTATAATAAGTAAAGGGGACCATTGGGAAGAACAGGCTTTTGTAATCATGCCTCATGCCCAGTTTCCTATGGTCTTGGGGAGCCCATGGTTGCGGGCACATGATCCGTACATTACGTGGAGTGAAGGGAAGATCACCTGGGTATCTTGTGCACATAAAGAGCACCTGTGGAACGAGGATTGGGGCAGTTGGCCGAATCTTGTTTCAGTTTGCCTAGCTCGTGAGGAACTTTTATCCATACTTTCTGCATACAGGGATTTAGCGGAGGTTTTTGAAGAAATGGAAGCTGACAAGCTGCCCCCCCCACCAGAATACTGATTGTGCAATTGAGCTTTTACCTGGACATAAATTGCCCAAGGGGAAATTGTATTCCATGTCCCCTGACGAGAGACTAGAACTGTGCAAGTTTATTGATAAAAACTTGGAATGTGGGTTCATCCGCCCGGCCACTTGCCCTTTTGCCACCCCATTCCTTTTCCAGAAAAAGAAAGACGGAGGGTTGTGTTTGTGCATGGATTATCGGGACCTGAATGCAGTGTCTACTTTTAATGCATACCCCCTTCCATTGATTAAGGATCTTTTAACCAAAGCCTCCAAGGGGAAAATTTTTCCCAAATTTGATTTGTGAGATGCCCACTTTAGAGTACACATCTGAGAGGGGGATGAGTACAAGACTGCCTTTAATACCCCCTTGGAGCAATTTGAATACCTCGTTATGCCCTTCAGCCTTCAGGGGGCTCCAGGGGTCTTCATGAACTTAATTAACAGGGTGCTTCACAAGCACCTGTTCAAGGGAGTTCTTTGTTATCTGGATGATATCTTGCTGTACTCATCGGACGAACAATCGCATATTAAATTAGTAAGGGAAGTGTTGGCTACGTTACGAGATAATAAACTTTTCGCCAAACTTTCCAAGTGTGATTTTCATAAGACTGAAATTGACTTCCTGGGCTATTGCATTTCCCCCAGGGGTTTGGAAATGGACCCAGCTAAAATAGCCGTGGTGGTGGGCTGGGAAGTCCCTCATATTAGGCAACAACTACAGAGTTTCTTAGGATTCACCAGTTTCTACCACGCATTCATCAATAACTTTGCTCAATATAGCTTGCCTCTTACTGATCTGTTGAAAACTAAGGGGAAGGGGGCTGATGCCACGAAGCTGGGTGCCTGGCTACATTGGACCCCAGAGTGTCAGAAAGCTTTTGATGGGCTGAAGCAGTTATTTACTTTAGAGCCCATTTTGGCACATCCTGATGAAAGTAAAAAATGTATTAAGGACTTCCAGCAAGACTTGTGACCATGGCGGACGCACTCCTCTGCATCTGCGGGGAGCGCGATCTGTACCCGGCGGGAAGAAGGGGCTTCGGACTGGTGCCGAGCCCCCAGAGACCCTAGTGAAGGGGCTCTGCCTGGGGTGGCACAAAGGGGATCTCTCCCTACGGTGGTGATTGAGGGATCGAGGTCCCCTTTCATCACCCCCATAGGTTCCCCCGTCCGTGGGAGCCGTATGGCTAAAAGCGCAAAACCGAGAAGCAGCAGAGAGTGCGAAGCTTTGAAGCTGGAACTTATAGTTACGCATGGAGAAAACATGGTCTGAAGTAAAAATAAACAGAACACAGCGGGAAAGGCGGGTGGAGCAAACCCCCCCCTCTCGAGACTGGTGTACTTACGGGACTCTTTACGTGGTGTTACTGCATGAAAAAACGTACGTTCGGCTTGCTAGATGGCGGCATCACTCTTTAGAGGATATGAACTTTAAAAAGATATAAGCGCAGTCGTAGAATTTGCTTCTTTCATCCATCTTATCTAACTATCAACAAAGAAGCGCAGCCTCAACAATGGCAGGGAAACCGAAACCTTCCCCCAAACTAGGAAGTACAGCTCCGAATTCAAAGGTTGATACCACAGAGATGAGCACTGTGTTCTCCTCGTTATTGCGACCTCTAGTGGACCAAATGACAGCTCTCAACGTCAAGATGGACAAGATGCAGCTGGACCTGAAGGAGTCGAATAAAACTACAGAGAAGCTGCAGCGAGAACTTCTGGAAGTTAAGACTTCAGTAAAAAATCATGATTCAAGGCTACAAAAAGCAGAGAAAGAAAAGGCCTTCCACTCTGATCAGCTTTTGAAACTACAGATGGAAAGATCGAACTTTTCCCTAAGACTTCAGAATGTACCAGAGGATAAAGGAGAAGACCTTAAAAATCTGTTAAGTGAAGCGCTTGAACCAGTGACAGGCTTAAAAGCAGCGGAAATAAAAAGCGATATGGATATGGTTTACAGAACCTATCCAGACTATACTAAAAAGAAAAGCCTTCCTGGTGAGATTCAGATAAGGTTCTCCAAAAAGTCAACAAGAGATGTGGTGCTTAGGACCACAAATAAAGCGGTTCTGAAGATCAAAGGAAAAGAAATTAAAGTGATGAAAGATATCCCATTTGAAATAAGGAAAAGAAGGAAAGCATATGGAAAACTGACATCTTGGCTTCAGTCTGAATCTATTATCTACAGATGGAATGTTCCGGAAGGACTGAGCTTCAGCATCAAAGACAAAAAATATAAGATTGACTCTGTTCAACAGGCAAAAAGTTTTTTGGAAAAAAGCAAAGAAAAGAGAAAAGAGAGAGACTCAGATGGTTCGCTGGCATCGCAAGAAAGTATGTATGGATTTGATAGCTCAAAGAGCGAAGAGGAAATTTCTGACTCGGAAAAAGGAGCAGTAGCTCCAAAGGTACAAGAAGAGACTGTTAAGACAAGAAGAGGACAAAAGAAGAAATAAGGGCTGAAATGTTTTTTGAAATCACACTTATATATTAGATATAATTTGTATAATTAAGCATTCCTTTAAAAGAACATGTCTGTCAAACAGCTTTTTTATTTTTCATATATCATCAGTAACAATTTTAATTGAATATTAACCAAGGTTTAAAATGCTTCATATGTATTAATGGTAAGGTAATATTAAGCAAATATTAAAGCACACTCTGTATAAGGTAAAAATAGCTTAGAAAAGTAGCGATGTAGTAGTAGAAGTAGATAAAATCAATAAAAATAATAATTAAAAAAATGTATTGTGCAAGTGGATGCTTCCGATGCAGCAAGGGGGGGAGCAATTTTGCAAGAAGGGTCTGATGGCAAACTCCACCCTTTAGCATATGTCTCAAAGAAATTCGAGGACACTGAGCGCAAGTGGGCTGTTTGGGATACAGAAGCCGCAGCCATCCACCTTGCTCTAACAACACGGAGGCATTGGCTAGAAGGGACTAGACTCCCATTTGAAATCTGGACTGATCATAAGAACCTTGAAGCTTTACGTACTCAGAGAACTTTAAATGCAAAGCAAATCAGATGGGCAGATTTCTTTTCTAAGTTCAATTTTGTGTTACACCATTTTCCGGGAAAATCCAACTCTTTAGCCAATGCCCTCTCTGGGCTACCTCAGCATGATTCACAAAAGGATGAGGTAGTAGAGACTATGGCTGAGGACAGACTGGCAGTCTGGCCCACTCTGCCTCCACTTTAAAAGCGGAGACAGAGCGGTTGTTCAGATTGCCACATCTGCCCGGAGGAGGCGGCCCGGATGCAACGCATCCGGCGCCACGCTCCTCCCACAGCAGTTGGGCACCACTTCAAAGTGGTGTCCTGGCTGCTGCAGTGTGCATTCCACCCACTTCCAGCAGGTGTGAACGCACGCTGGGCGGGGGAGCCGTGCAGTGTTTGGATGACGCTGCCGGAAGGTTCCCACAGTCTGGATGCTGCGGGTGGCTTCCTTGTGGTGGCGTGCAAACGCCATGTGGCGGGGGCAATTTCCCCACCTTGTTCTGCTGTGCCGCAGAGGTGCTGTAGAACTCCAGTCTGTCCACAGCCTATGTTCACTCCGACACAGTTGGAGGGGTCATAGTGACTCAGAGCCAAAAGAAAAGCCTAGAGGCTCCTGAGCCATCAGTGGACTGTAAAATTTGCTACAGCATACACCGATCTCAAAAACAGAGAATTCCAGATGCTCCCTGCTTTAAACTGGGGCCTGGACAATTGCTGGTTTAAGGGAACCAAACTAATAGTCCCTGCTTAGTTGCGGGGGGAGATCATGCACGCTGCTCACAAATCTAAGTTGTCTGGACATTTTGGCTACTTGAAAATGTTACATTCACTGCAGAGACAATTTTGGTGGCCCCGGATGAGAGGGGATGTGTCAACTTATGTGTTCTCTTGCCAGATTTGTCTCATGGGAAAGCAAGAGGGGGGGAACCGCCAGGACTTTTGCACCCCTTAGAAACCCCCAGCCGACCCTGGGAAACCATTTCTATGGATTTTATAACAGACCTTTCTCCCAGCCAAGGGAAAACAGTAATCTGGGTGGTGGTGGACACTTTTTCCAAACAAGCTCACTTTGTCCCATTTAAAAAATTACCTACTGCGAAGACTTTGGCGAAAGCCTTCTTGAATCAGGTGATTAAATTCCACAGAATTCCACGGAAAGTGGTCTCCGATCGTGGCTCTCAATTCGTTGCCAACTTCTGGCAGGAGTTATTACAGATTATGGGCATTGAACCCGCCATGAGCAGCGCTTATCATCCAGAGACTGATGGCCAAACTGAGAGTTAATCAAATTCTTGAACAATATTTGAGATGCTATACTAACTACCAGCAAGATGATTAGGTAGATTCCTTACCCTTTGCAGAATACAGTTACAATAATGCTTTGCACGCCTCAACTGGAGTTTCCCCCTTCATGGCTGTAGGGGGTTTTGAGGGAGTTCCTTTACCCAGTTTGGTACCGGCTGCAAAACCATCCACTGAATTTGCTAGCTGGTGGAACTCTCTCCAAGAATCTTGGCCACTAATTGCAAAAACATTGGAAGCCGCCAAGGCAGACTACAAAAAGCATGCAGAAAAGGGTAGAACACTGGGATGGGAACTTTCTCCCGGGGACTTGGTCTACCTTTCCACCAAAAACATTAAAGGGTTACAACCTAGCAGAAAATTAGGTTGGAAATATGTGGGTCCTTTTCCGGTGGTCCGATACATTAACGATGTGACTTTTGAACTTAAATTGCCAAAATCACTAATATTTGTTACTGTCTGTTGAAGAAAGATCTGGGACCAAATCAGTGGAGACCCTCCTCTTCTTCTCCTCCTCCTCTGATGAAGAATGATGAGCCTCATTATGAAATAGACCAGATTCTGGACTCCAAATTAAAAAGGGGTCGATTATTTTATCTTATAAAGTGGTTGCATTTTGGTCCTAAAGAAAATGAATGGGTTGAGGCGCCTAATGTCCATGCACCTGCCAAAATTCATGCCTTCCATAAAATGTACCCATTAAAACCTAAGCAGTGGGGGGGCTTCTTTGGAGAGGGCAGAATGTCAGCTACGCTGTCATCTCCTGCCCAGGGGATGGGACTCGACCAGTAACCCCACCCATTGGAATGTGCTCATGTGCTGTTTAGTTGTCTGGCTTCCTTATCATGCCCTGCTTTAGCCTGCTATGCTCCCAGATTGCTCAAGGTCTGAGACAAATCCTCCCCTATCATGTTATTCTTTTTGCAGCTGTTCTCGAAAACATTTGTAAAGTTCCTTGGGAACTAAAAGCACAATAACCTGTTTGCCGCCATTTCTGTGTGAAACTTATTCAGGGGCTGGCACAACTTTTTACGTTTTATGATTGGTGTAGTTGCAGGTAGGGTGGTTTCCAGTTGCTTAGTATAATACTAACTGTTTGTAAAACCATTACTAACAGAAAAAGTGCAACTGTACCTTTAAGAACCTCTTTGCAAAATAAAGGACTTTTTAGTTAAGGAGACCTGTTGCAGACTGCATCTTTTGGGACAACCTCACACAGGAGAGCTCACCACTTTAGGCGCTGGAGGAATGGGGACCTGTTACGTCGTGCCTTTCAGAACAGATCCTCATCATTTCCCGCTGGCGATGGAGGATCCATTGTTGCCACTTTCTCTACCTCAGAAGGGGGGTCAAGTTGAAGTGCCTGGGGTTTACCACCCGGGGACCTTTTGACAGGTCGTGGGGTGGTGGTCAATGAAGTAGGGGTCCCTTTAGGGGATGCCATGGGGTAGGATGAGGCGTAGTGGCCCACTTCTCCACACCGCATGCACAGCCCTTTCCTCATGCACAGATCCCTGACGTTCTTCAGTGGTGCCTTGATCTTGGGTTTCATAGGGGTGGCTGCTGGACCAGAACCTTTCAGGGTTCCAGAAGGGGTGTGCCGCTTAATCAAGGTGAAATGAGATTCCGCCTCCTCTGCTGCTCGCACCCACACTGCCAGGGATGTAGGGTTGACATTGCATAATACAGTCTCATATAAGTCCGTTCATGGGGAGGGCGGGATATAAATGTGATAAATAAATAAATAAATAAATAAGTCGAAATTCAACCCCTGGCGATATTGTTGCACCAGCACTTCTTCAGGCCAACCCCTGATCCTAGCTGCATAGCGTTTAAAAGTAGCTGTATATTCCCAGACCGAATCTTTTCCCTGGGTGAGGCGTCACAGTTGGTTACGAGCCTTCTCTTCACTCATGGAGTCTTCATACTGTCACCGAAGGGCCCCCATAAACTTTTCCACCCATTCCAGCTCAGCTCCCAGAGGGTTGTGCAGACTCATGTACCAGTCGGCTGCCTCTTCATGGAGTCATGAACTGATGTAGCCCATGCGATCCCCCTCCGTAGGGAATAGGTGGCCCCAGGTTTGCAAGAAGTGACCTATCTCAATGATGAAGAATTGTATCTTAGCCAGGTCCCCATAGAAGGTGGCTGCCAACAACTCGTGAGGGATCGGCTGCCGATCGACAGGAACCATGGGACCTGCAGGGCCTGGTTGCGCAGGGCCAGGAACCGGAGGCCCTCCACCAGGTGGCTGTTGCACAGGAAGTGGAATGAGTGGTGCTCCTCCACCTCCCACACCAGCTCTGCCAGCTTGGGCACCAACTACTCATTGCATGATTGCAGGTAATCCCACCAGGAGGGGGTACAGTTATATTGTATTCAAACCACATTGTAATGCATAAACCTTCCAATCAACAAGCAAGAGAAAAGGCACCCAAATACATCACCCCATTGGGTCCCAGAAAGGAGAGCAGGAAGAAAAGCGGTTTGCACCTGTAGGAAAAACCCAATTAGCAACAAAGTCTGTGAGAAGCCCAGCCAAGGTTAAAGATAGGCAGTGGGACTAGGGAGGAAGAAGAACACATTCCAAAGGAGGGGAGAAGGTGCACACATAGTACAGTAGCATATCCCACCTCCCGGCTGGGAAATGGCAGTTACACTGACACATGCACAGAATTGTTGTAGCTGTATTCCGCATAGGGCAGGAGGTCCACCCAGTCGTCCTGCTGATAATTAGTAAAACACCAGAGAAACTGTTCCAAGGTTTGATGCACTCTTTCTGTCTGGACATCAGTTTCTGGATAATAAGCAGTACTAAGTCCTTGTTCAATGTCCAAAAGATGCAAAAGTTCCTTCCAAAATTGCACAACAAATTGCCCCCCCCCCCATCAAAGATTACCTTCCTCAGAAAACAATGGAATTTAACAATGTGGTGCATAAACATCTTGGCTAATGCCTTAGCCGTAGGGAGTTGCTTGAATGGAATGAAATGGGCTTGCTTCGAAAAAAGATCCACAACCACCCAAATTACTGTTTTCCCTCTGCTGGGTGGTAAGTCTGTAACGAAGTCCATAGAGATCACCTCTCAGGGCCTGGCTGGGGTCTCCAAAGGTTTCAATAATCCTGGAGGTCCCTCTCATCGTTTATTCATGAGACAGGTGGGGCAGGAAGTAACAAACTGAGAAATGTCTGTGCGCATGTGAGGCCACCAAAACTGGTGTTGTAACAAGTGCAGAGTCTTAAGAAATCTATAATGTCCTGTCAGTTTCGACTCATGTCCCCACCTCATTACTTCCCCCTACACAGAATTGGGAACAAAAGCTTTTGGCCCCTTAAACCAACACCTGTTCTCCCTTTCTTCCAATCCCTGCAAAGAAGTGAGTTCTTCCCAGTCTGATTCAGAAAGTCCCTCCCGAAATCTGACAGCCCACAGGTCCTCCTCCTTTTTCCCCGCTGCCTTCACCTGGCTGTGAGTCAAAACCACCTCTCCCAGCTGCGAGGCTGTGGACATAGAATCAATCACCTCCTCCCATTGACTAGCATGTTGGGGAAGGCGTGACAAGGCATCCACCAAAGAGTTAGCTTTCCCAGGGAGGTGGTGGAGGGTGAACCGGAATTTAGAGAAGAAATCTGCCCAGCAAAGTTGTTTTGCATTTAGGTTCTAGGGGGTGTGTAGCACTTCCAGATTCTTATGATCAGTCCAAACCTCAAAAGCCACCCTCTCCCCCTCCAGCCAATGATGCCACGTCGACGAGGCTAATTTAATAGCCGCAGCCTCTTTGTCCCACACTACCCAGTTTCTCTCTGTGGTGTTGAATTTCTTAGAAATGTAAGCCAGGGGGTGGAGTCGCCCATCTGATATCTCCTGCAGAATGGCCCCTCCCATGACAACATCCAAAGTGTCCACTTGGACAATGTATTTTTTATTCTCGTCGGGGTGGGCGAGCACTGGCTCTGAAGTGAACAGTTTCTCGAGCATTTCAAAAGCTTTCTGACACTCCGCAGTCCAGTCTAACTTGGCCCCAGGCTTTGTACAATCCACTCCCTTCCCCTTCATTTTTAACAAATCAGTGGGGAAAGGGCTACTTGGGCAAAGTTGGAGATAAAACTTCTATAAAAATTAGTGAATCCTAGGAACGATTGGAGTTGGCACCTGGTTGTGGGCGCCTCCCACCTCACCACGTCAGCCACCTTCTTGGGGTCCATCTCCAAACCCCTATGGGAGATGCAGTAGCCTAGGACAGGGGTGGGCAAACTTGCTCAGCATAAGAGCCACCTAGAACTGGGGTGGCCAAACTTGCTTAATGTAAGAGCTGCATAGAATAAACATCAGATGTTTGAGAGCCACACGACATGAACAAATATTACCTGCTTTTTTTGGAAAATAAGCAAATTTGCTTTTTATTAACATTAAATGAGACTGCCAAAAATAATAACAAAAGGGGTAAAGGCAGATATTGATAATGATATTAATTTGTCCAATGATATTTGTTTGCTAATGATATTTTGCTTCCCCAGCCGCCCTGCCGGGAGCCACATAATATATGTGAAAGAGCCACATGCGGCTCCCAAGCCACAGTTTGCCCACCCCTGGCCTAGGAAATCTATTTCCTCCTTATGAAACTCACATTTAGACAGCTTAGCAAATAGTCTATGCTGCAGTAGCGTTTGGAGGACTGTTCGCACCATTTTGACATGTGATTCCTTTATCAGTACAATAAAATGTCATCCAAGAAAACTAGCACCCCCAAAACAAGTGCTTGTGCAAGACTTCATTGATCAGATTCATAAAAACTCCTGGTACCCTCTGGAGGCCAAAGGGCATAACAAAGTATTCAAATTGCCCCAAGGGTGTGTTGAAAGCCATTTTAGATTTGTCCCCCTCCTGTATGTGCACTCAGAAATACGCATCCTGCAGATCTAGCTTGGTGAAGATCTTTCCTTTGGAAGCCTCTGCCAACAAGTCTTTGATTAGTGGGAGGGGGTAAGCATTGGTAGTTGACACTGTGTTGAGCCCCCGATAGTCCATACACAGTCTGAGCCCACCATCCATATTTTCCCAGAATAGGACAGGAGCTGCATAAGGGGAGGAGGTGGAGCAGATAAAACCTTGCACCAAATTTTTGTCAGTGAACTTTCGTAGTTTCCCCTTCTCTGCAGGGCTCATGGAATACAACTTCCCTTTAGGTAACTTATGTCCTGGCAATAGTTCAATAGCACAGTCAGAACTTCTGTGGGGGGGTAGTTCATCTGCTTCCACCTCCCCAAAAACCTCAGCCAAGTCCTCATATTCACGAGGGATTCCCTCCACTTTCTCCTCCACTAGGCAAGCAATCACTCATTCTGTTGGAGGAGACTCACTCCATTCGGGTGACCAGACACGGGCTTTACACCCCAGATCAACAAAATGCACCACCCCTTTGCTCCATTGAATATAAGGATCATGTCCACACAACCAAGGGCTGCCCAACACCATAGGGAACCAGGCATTGGGGTTAATCACAAAAGAGCAGTGTTCCCAATGTGCTTCCGCCCCCATCAGCAAAGGGACTGTCTGGTATTTACACAGCTCCTGCATAGAGGAACCATTCATCTGGACAAAAACTAATGGCTTGGGTAGTTTCTGGACAGGAGCTCCCCACCCCGTAACAAGAGACGGGCTAATCAGGTCTTTTGCACAGCCTGAGTCAATCAATGCCCAAACTCTGATTTGCATGCCCATGTCTCTGTTTAAAATAGTCACAGTCATGAACAGGATGGGGTCAGAAGTGTTTACCATAGGCAGTGCCGGTGGCTCTCGGACCTGTTGTTTTGCACCCCTGTTTTGTGCCTTTTCCCGATGGCTCTGGCACTTCCGCACAACTAGACAAGGTGCCATCCACTTGCGCTCCCAGCTGCAGTGCTCTCAGGAACTTCTCCTTCCCACTTGGCCACGTTGGGGTCCCCGATACTTTCTTCTCTCCAATTTTTGGAGGGGTTGGGGCTGCGCTCGTTGGGCACACCACTGCTAAGTGGCCAGCCTTGCCACACCAGAGACAGAGCCCTTGCTGCATCTGCTGCTCCTTGATTGGGTCTTTTCCTTTGGGCTGTGTCATCTTCTGGGGAGCCCCTGGGGTTTTAGGGTATGCCCATGGGGCCAGCATTTTGATCATCTGCAGGAGGTTCTCCACATCATCTGCTTCTCACATCCAGGTGGCCAGGGTGAGGGGCTGCACATTACACAGGACCATGTCAAGGATCTGGTGTCTGAGCCCCATCTGGAAATGTTCCATCATTATGGGCTCTGGCCACCCCTGGATCTTCGCTGCAATTATTTTGAACTCTTCTGAGTACTGATGCACTGTGCGGTTGCCTTGCTTCAGGGTACAGAGGTGGCCCACACCTTCTCACCTGCCAGCAGGTCTTCATACTGCCTTCGTAGTGCCCACATGAAGGCTTGTACATCCCTCAGCTCGGGACCCTGGATCTCGTGCAGGCCCACGTACCAGTCTGCTGCTCAGTCCCTCAGCTTCCCACTGATGAAATCAACCCAGTGCTCATCATCAGGAAACAAATGGCCCCAGTATCTCAGAAATCTTTGCAATTGCACTAAAAAGAATGCCAACTTCTCAGGGGTCCCATCGAACATGGCTTCAAGCAGCTCCTTGGGCTGTTAAGTCCAGGGACCCCAGGGGCCGGGGGTTGAGCTGGTTGCCCCGGCCCCACTGGAACCCCAGGTGGCCCAGCTGGCATGCAGGTTGTGCAGGGGGTGCTCCTGGTTGCCCAGCTGGCAGCCCCACCAGTGTCACAGCCCACCCTGGCTGGGAGGGGGAGCCTGTTGTCTCAGTTCATCATGCACCATGGCAGCAACCATTTGGGGGTAATCCAATTGTCAGTTCAAAAACTTCTTGCTGCACTTGCTCCCACAAGCATGTTCCCATGCACTTGACTATCATTTCAACCTCACCACCTCCACCCCGCTCCAGCAACTCTGGACGGCTGGGGATTTCCCAATCATAGTGGCTCAGCACAGTCACCCAAGGAGTCAGCATCCATGACTCTCTCGGAGCAGTAGAAAGGTGCACCCTCAGGGCCAAGCACCCCCCACCAGCCCCCTATCTGGAGCTGCTGTCTGCACCCCCAACACAGAGGTTTCGAGGTTTCTGGTCGGAGGAATGGCAGTCTGACACACTTTGCAAGTGCGCAAGGCGGACGGCAGCTCTTCTTGACAGCTTGGGTGGACAAATCCACCTGACGCAACCTCACACCGGTAGTGTGAGGACTAGCAAGCAATATAATCCAGGTTTGAGCAAGCTCGGTGAAGGAAAAGTCTCGGAGGAGACTTTTACAACACCTTGAGCACTGCAGCCGAAGAAGATTCCTGCAAGTATCTCTAAGGAGCCGAGCCAAGCTGATTAAATCAGCATAAAATCGCCAATTCCCCTGATTCCTTAACAAAGAAGACAAAGTTTAAACATTGGGACCACATCTGAAGCGAAGTAACAACATAAGGTAACAGAAAAAAAGTTTTTGCCTTACCATTACCGCGTTTTGAAAGACGAAAAGCAGATCTGGTGAAGCAATAGACTGTTGCAGATTGGATGAGTGCAGTTTTGAAACGTTAAAAAGCTGAATTTGAACTTAAAAAGCCAAAAAAAAAAGTTGTTTAACATTCCTGCGGTTAAGAAGAGTCGGGAGGGGGAGCCAAGCATCGCGAGACAAAGAGGGGAGGAGGGAAACAAGCATCGCGAGACCAAGCTGTGAGGATTGAGACAGGAAGTGACGGCTTGAGGAGCAGACAAGAAGGGAAATGAAGAAGAACCGGAAGAGAGCAAAGGGGACTGTAAAAACTGCCGGACCAAAAGGACTGCAACAGGAAGTGACGTGCGGAGAGCAGACAAGTAAGCAAGAGGAAGTGACAAAAGGAAACTACGGCAAGCCAGAAGCAAGGTAAAAAGACTATAACCTTTGACACAAACCATAGAGAAGTTGCGCCCGCCATTTTGGATTTATAAAATTTTTAAACAGTAATATCTCATAAACTATATAACTTAGAAGGCTGAAACCAATGAAATTTGACTTGGCAAGACTAGCTTGTGTGAACACATTAATCGGTGTTTGATTTGGAAAGTAAAATAAAATCGATCTTTTTTAAAGAGACAAGACGGACCGCGGACTAAGATTGAGAGCAGCTACATGGTCCTCTCCTACAATGGCAGCAAAAAAAGAAAAAGAACTACTAGCTGTTATGGAAGCAATGGGGAAAAAAATGTTAGACGCTATAGGAGAGGTAAATGTTAAAATGAATGGCATAGCTGCACAAGCAGATAAAAACTTCATAGACTTAAAAGCAGAATTTCAAAAATTAACCACAAGAACACAAGACATAGAAACTAAAGTAAAAGAACTGGAAGAAAGTACTCAAAAGACAATGAGAGACAATGACAGGTTGGAAAAGATGATGCATTATAAAGACATGCAAAACCATTTGAGATTTAGAGGGATTGAGGAAAAATTGAGTGAAGACATCTTTACAAGAATGCAAGAAGCATTAGCAGATTTTTTACAAGAACAGGAAGAGGTTGTTAGAGAACACATGGATCTTGTTTATAGAGTCAATTCTACATACGCAAGAGATAAAAATATACCAAGAGATGTGGTAGTCCAATTTACAATGAAAAGGACAAAAGAACAAATCTACAAGAAGTGTTTTACTGATCCTTTTGAAATAGATGGAAAGAAAATCATAGTAATGAAAGAACTGCCTAGAGCAATACTGCAAGAAAGGAAAAAATTCAAGCATCTGACGGATAAACTGAAGGAGAAAAAAATTAGATTCCGTTGGGAAATACCTCAAGGATTAAGCTTTTACTATGGCAACACCAGAGAAGTGATTAAAAGCACAGGAGAAAGGTATGCATTTCTTGGAGAGAATAAAGATGACCTTGGTGATATTTAAGAATATATCAAGATGGATTACAAAGTACTTACATGGAATGTAAATGGACTTAATTCACCCCAAAAACGTAGAATGGTAGGGCATTGGCTGGAGAAACAAAAATGTAGTGTAATTTGTATACAAGAAGCTCATCTTAAAAAACAAGACCACAAATATCTAATAAGGAAAAAATTGGGAGAAGAATTTTATTCTTTAGCAAGCAATAAAAAGAATGGTGTTGTAACATATGTCAAAAAAGATTTGGAACCTAAAGTAATATTTAAAGACAAAGAAGGAAGATATTTAGCTATTGAAATCTCACTATAAGGACAGAAAACTTTGATGGTGAATATTTACGCCCCAAATGGAGCCAAAAAAATTTTTTTTTAAGAATTACAAGTGGAATTGGATAACGTAAATTATGATCAAATCATGATGTTGGGGGACTTTAATGGAACTGTGAATAACAAATTAGACAGGCACTCTAAGAGAAAGGATGAGGCATTAGGGAAGCTTCCAAAAAACTTTTTTGAACTGATAAAACAAGAGAAGCTGGAAGATATTTGGAGGAAAGCTAACCCACAAGGAAAAGATTTTACCTTTTATTCTAATAGACATGACTCGCATTCAAGAATTGACATGATTTGGATGACTACTAATTTAACGTTTAAGACAAGAAAAGTGGAAATTCTACCCAGAATAATTTCAGATCATAATCCATGTTTATGGACTGCTGGGCAGGTAAAAAAACAAAAGAGATGGAGAATAAATGAGGACTTACTAGACAACCAAGAAATAGTTAAAAATTACAGGAAGAAACAGACCTATACTTCCAAGCAAATATACAGAAAGAAGTAAAAATTCAAACCATATGGGATGCATATAAAGCAGTGATGAGAGGACTATTGATATCATTAAATGCTAAAGATAATAAAAAGAAAAGAGAACAATATGAAAATATCGTACAAGCCATTAAAACAAAAGAAGAAGAACTGAAGAGCAGACCAGGGAAAAAGAAACTGCGAAAGGAAATCTGGATGCTACAAGACCAAGCAAAAGCTATTTTGAACCAAGAGACGTACTGGAACTTAAAAAAACTCCAACAAAAGACATTTGAAGGTGCAAATAAATCCGGAAAATATCTAGCATGGCAATTAAAGAAAAAACGTGAAAATAAATTTATCACTAAAGTGATAAGAGATAACATTGAGATAATAGACAACAAAGGAATAAAGAGAGAATTTTTTAAATATTATGCAAAACTTTTTAAGAAGGAAAACAAAGACAGAAGAAAGATTAAAGCATACCTGCAAACATTAAAGTTACCAAAACCAACAGAGAAAATTAAAGAACTATTTAACAATCCAGTATCATTACAAGAGATTAAAAATGCAATAAATGACTCAAAATTAGGAAAAGCACCTGGACCAGATGGATTTACAGCGAAGTTTTATAAAACGCTACAGGAGTCGATCTCACCAGTGTTACTGCTATTAATGAATGATATAGGAGTCACGGGTGAGGTCCCAGAAACTTGGAAAGATGCAACCATCTCACTTATCCCGAAAGAAAATCAAGACTTAACTAATGTTAAGAACTATAGACCGATTTCTTTACTAAATAATGATTATAAGATCTTTGCTAAGATTATAGCTGACAGACTAAAATAACACCTTAAAGAAACTATACAAACAGAACAAGCAGGGTTCTTACCTAATTGCCAAATAAGGGACAATCTAAGAGTAGTAGTGGATGCTATAGAATACTACGGGCGCGATCATACGCACCCATTTACAACGCAAGCGGTGCGATGAAGCGACGGCGCAAACCGACGGGATCAGACGAGCACATCTGCAAAGTGTCGTGCGACCGGCATAACAACGTCACGAGCGCCCGTTGATGTGCTTCAAAAAGAGACCGCTAAAACAGAAATCTTTTCCAGAAAAGCCGGAAGCAGGCATGCGTGGGATCGCAGCAGCGCACCGATGCTGCTGTGTGATCGCGCACCGATGTTTGCCGTCCGATTCTGTGACGTACCGTGGGATCGCATTAACGTGCCTTTTTATGCAGCGACGCAACGCAGGTACGATTCCCGTCCGCTTTATCGCACTCGTGTGGACGGGCCCTACGATAAACATCCTGAAAAGGAAGTGGGTTTTTTCTTTTTAGATGCGGAAAAAGCGTTTGATAATTTAAATTGGGATTTTATGTTTGAGGTTCTAGAACATCTTGAAATTGGTGAATATATGCTTAACCTCATTAAGTCAATATATAAAGAACAGAAATCCTCTTTAATAATTAACACTGAAAAGATGGACGATTTTAAAGTCGAAAAAGGAACATGACAAGGATGCCCATTTTCGCCATTGCTATTTATTTGGATTCTAGAAGTTCTACTAATAAATGTGAAGGAAGATAAAGATATCAAAGGCTTAACAACCAAAGGTTTTTCTTTCAAATATAGGGCCTTTGCAGATGATGTGATGTTTATAGTGGAAGACCCTATGATTACACTGTTACAGAGAGTAAAAGAGTTTGGTGACTTGGCTGGATTTTATGTAAATAAGAACAAATCGAAAGTGATGTGCAAAAATATGTCAAATAACAAACAAACTGAGTTACAAAATCTTATAGAATGTGAGGTGGTGAAAAAGACAATAGGTGTGAACCTAACAATGAAAAATATTGATCTTTATAAAAATAACTATGAGAAATTATGGCTACAAATTATGCAAGATATTAAAAAGTGGAATGTATTAAATTTGTCATTGTTGGGTAGAATTGTGGTGGTTAAGATGAATGTGCTACCACGATTAATGTTTCTGTTTCAAACTATTCCAATTGTGAAAGATGTAAAAACATTCAAATGCTGGCAGAAGGAATTGTCTAAGTTTGTATGGGGAGGGAAAAAACCAAGAATCAAGATGAAAATAATGTGTGATGCTAAAGATAGAGGTGGGTTCCAGTTACCAAACTTAAGGCTATATCATGATGCAATATGTTTGACTTGGGTAGGGACATGGACTATGTTACAAGATAGAAAGTTATTGTCCCTGGAAGGCCATGACTGTAGGTTTGGGTGGCACGCGTATTTGTATTACGGTAAAACAAAAATGGACAATATGTTTAAACATCATTATTTGAGAAGAACGCTAATGGATACGTGGACAAGATATAAAAACTTTTTTCCAGAAGAGATACCTATGTGGATTGTACCCACAGAAGTTTTAAATCCAGCATCACGTTACAAAGGACAAGACTGGTTGAAGTATAGAGACTTATTAACAAGACATGGTAAAGATTTTATATTGAAGGAGCAGCATCAGATGGACTTTGATTATGGTTGGTTAAGATATAGACAAATATATGACATGTATAGAAGTGATAAAAAATCCGGTTTTAGAGAAAAAAATAATGAAATAGAACAAGTTTGGGAGGAAGGTGGGAAAAAATGATTTCTAAAATGTATAAAATTTTGTTAAAATGGTTTAACGCTGATGAAATGGTAAAAGAACAAATGGTAAAATGGGCGATAAACTTTAACAAAGACATTGAAATGGAATCTTGGGAATTTTTATGGAAAAATGCTATGAGTATATCTACATGTTATAACCTAAAAGAAAATTGTTTTAAAATGATGTACAGATGGTATATGACACCAAAAAAAAATTGCAAATATTAATCAGAATATGTCTAACAAATGTTGGAAATGTAAAAAGAAAGAAGGTTCTTTTTATCATATGTGGTGGACTTGTGATAAAGCAAAGACTTATTGGTCTATAATACATGCAGAAATGGAAAAAATTTTGAAATGTACATTTAAGAAGTTGCCTGAAATGTTATTGCTTGGACTTAAACTAGAAGAGATAAATGTAAAGAAAAGGACAATAATATGGTATATGATAACAACAGCAAGAATGGTGTATGCACAGAATTGGAAAAATGAAAAAATACCAGATGTGTGGGAATGGTTGAAAAAATTGTTATATATGGCTGAAATGGATAAATGGACTAGAAAGTTGAATAATCTGTACTCAGAGACCTTTTTAGAAGATTGGAAAGATTTGAAAGAATATGTTGAAAAATACTGGGACATGAAAAACTACATTTATACATGGTTATAATAACATAAAGCAATAGAATTAGAGTATATGAATGTATTAAGGATAATTAGATAATGAAGTTGTTTTTTATTTTAGAATTATATAAGAATATAGAAAGTAAGAATTAGTATATAAGTATTTTTAAGATATATGACCGTTACCAGAAATGTAAACATAGATATAAGTATTACTATTTTGGATAAAGTGGAAAATGTGTTATGCTTCAGATGTTGTGGGAAACCGCCAATACAAGATAAAAATAAGATTATACAAACAGAACAAAATGTTATATAATATGGAAAAAAGGATTTGTATAAGATAAATGTATTAATTTTAATGTTTTGAAAAAGTAATTTTTTTTTACAAAAACAAAAACACGGAGGTCTCAATTGTTGTGGTGACAGGAACCTCTGCCTCCATGACTGGCAGGTCTCCACTGTTTCCCGCGCTCATGTTTAGGTTCGGGAGTTGGAGCGCAGTCCAGGGATCGAAGAGTCTTAACACTCTGTCAGAGTCCCCAGTAATCAGTACTCAACAACGTTCCTTAAACATTATCAGTTTATTGAATCAGGATACTGCGTTGCTCTAAACACTATTTGTGTTAAGACTACTAGCACAATGGCGGGAAGGTACAGATATACGGGGTTCAAACAGGGTCTTCTGATGGAAACAAGCCAATAAGCATCTGAGTATACTAGCATGCAAAATAACAACTTTAGGTTCCCAGCGGGAAAGCAGAAACCGTCTCCAAGGACAGCTCTTGTCAGGGAATGAGATGAATGAGGCAGAGGAATCCACATTCAAATACCCTGGGCCAACACCATACTGACTGCAAAGTCACCCCTGAATGGCCATAAAACAGCCATAAATCTATGCAGAAGGTACCATAAATTCTGATGACCAAAGGAAGCAAAAGCAGCATACAATGCAGAGGGCTGTTCCAACGTGGGCTTGCTAAAACAACCGAGGGAAAAGCCAGTGCAGAATCAGCCCATGGTGGGAGAGAGATATTGGGTCTGCCTTTCTTTTTATCTCATACAAAGCAGCTAGTTAGATCAATTTGTTAAGCAAGTGTACTCATCATAGAAGGGTTGTGAGTTCAAGCCCAGTGGTGAACAGGTACATTTTGCAAATAAAACGTCTTTTGACTCAGTGATGAGTGTAACAATGTTTTAATACAGGGATGAGTTTATCATTAAAATGTGATCACTGGTGAAAATAAAATTGCTGAACTGTGAGGTGTGTTTGTGTATGTTCTTCGGGCATTAGCGTGACTTTCTCCTTTTTTTCCCCCTTAAAGGTATGGCGTCCTATTCTCTGTGTTTTCCTGCTTCATCAGAGGAAAGCGCCAGCAACGTTCAACTAGGATCCTCTTCATCGCTCTCCTCCCTCATTAATAATTGTATTCATGGGGGGTTTTTTAATGCTCTACATGCACGGTAGGCTGGCTGTCTCCAAGCTGTCTGGCCCCGTACTCTTCGCCACCCCACTGCTACATCCCAAAGCCATGGGTGGATTGGGGGGGGGGGGTGTCCTGCTGAGATCTTCTGTGCAGCTGGGGGAGGCCCTGTGTGCTGATGATGGCCTGGTAACTGAAGCATGGGGGGGCATTTTTTCTCCTCCTCCTTCTCCTTCCTTGTGGTCTTGGCTTTCTGGTGGCAGCCTCCCCAACTTCTTGTAGATGCAGAATGCATACAGAATACACAAATAAATAAACCAGTGGGGGCAAAGAAAAACCAGTGCAGAGGGAATGCATGCAACAGCAAAGTCGACCCGGAAGTCTTGACTCCTCGGATTCTCCAGAGCAAGCTGTCAGTGCAGAGTCTCCCAAAGAGTGTGAGAGAGGTAGGGGTAGAGGGGAGGAACCAAAGGTGTGAGGAATGGAATAGCATACCGGATAAGGTTCAAGGTGCTGGTGCTTACCTATATGGCCTGGGACCTGCCTACCTGAAGGACCGTCTCTCTCCATATGTTCCCCAGCGGGCACTACGATCTGGATCCCAAAACTGACTGGTCCTACCTGGACTGAAGGAGGCGCGGCTGGCATCAACATGGGGCAGGGCTTTTTCAGTGGCAGCCCCACACTGGTGGAATGAGCTCCCGGAGAACTTCAGGGCCCTGCGGGACTTGATGCAGTTCCACAGGGCCTGTAAAACGGAGCTCTTCCACCAGGCTTTCAGGTAGGGGCCGCCTAGGGTAAACATCTTAGCCCTGGCCCAGTTCCATCTGCCGGTGATTCGATCTGCCAGCCTGTGTATGTTTACACTAGGACTATGCATGGATGCTGTTCGGATGCACCTGTGGGAATATTGTAATGCCGCCGATCTTGTTTTGGAATATGTGTCATTTTAAACTGATTGTATTTTAATCTTTGTTGTGAGCCGCCCTGAGCCTGCCATTTGGCGGGGAGGGCGGGATATAAATCTCAAGAAATAAATAAATAAATAATAACCATCCTGCAAGTTTCTTGCGGGCCTCCACTTGTAAATATAATTTCAGGTGGAATTAATGCCGCATCATATCCAGTCATATTTTGAATACATATTTATGTCACTATCGTATTCTAAAATTTCACGTGAGACTATATAAATGGCATTCATATGCTGTTCTTAGAAATGGATAGTTACAGGCAGTGAATGGCTATTAACAACCAGTGAAACAAGGGAAATGATAGTGAAAAGGTCTGTTTTGGAGAGTTGTGCTGCTAAGTGGTCAGATCAGATAAATGCACTGTGCAGATAATTTAGTGACTAATCCTACTTGAAATAGTGAGTGTTAAACCATTAGTCTACCCTCATTATATGAGTATTCTTTGGAAACAGTGTTTTAGTTAGATGTTCTATGGCAAGAATCAGCTTCTCTGTTTCTAAAATGAGATGAGCATTTTCTTCTCCAATAATGTAATGTCTTTATTAATATTCTCTGTTTTTGCATGTAAGCCTTTTAAAATCACAAAGCATGTGTCCATCTGAATAATAGTTGTACTTCTAGCACCATCTAGTGGATTTTTATTCCTTTTTTAAAGGCATGATGCTTTTCAGGGGTCATTCTGTAGAAAAAGAGGTGCAGGAGCTCATTAGCATAATTCATTAGCATAACTTATTTGCATATACCACACCCCTTGACATCACCGGAAGTGTGTCAGAAGGCAACACCCACCACTCAGGCTCCACTGGACTGTTTTGGATTGCAAGCTATGGGCGGCAGGGGGGACACATACGCAGATCTGCCCTCACAGAGGAGGGAGAGCTTGTACCTGAATAAACCTTGGTCTTAAAGGTAGAGTCTGGAGGGTCTAGGTTCTTTACAAAAGACCACACAGGAATGAAGCCCCCTCACCCCTCCATTACAGAACACAGGAATGAGTAGCACAGCCCCTTTTCACAGTATAAAGGACACACAGAACAGCTCCACACAGACTGTGGGTGCATCCTGAGATTTTACAACAGCAGCAGTATGATTGAGAGAGGCTGGTGTCATCTTCTTGTCCTGCCTAGCTTGCTGATGCATACCTGTGAACAGGTGTTTAGGAACACATATCTGTCAGTCACCCTTTAGGGCTGGCTTTGGGGAACCTTTTTCTAAGCACACCAAGCAGGTCTGCCCTACCCAGTGTGGTGCTTCTCTATCCTGAAGCTGAGAGATTGCCTTGCTGCAGCATTCCAGGGCCCCTGAAGGATTCAGAGGCATAAGCTGGGGGCACTGGAGCAACACTGCCCTGCCACCCTCTTCCCCCCAAGGCCACTTTCTTCCCAGATTTGTTGGTGGTGGGCTTGCTGGTGGCAGAAACCAGGGCTGGGCTTCAGGGAGGGCGGGAGAGGCATCACTTCTGGCCGAAGGGAGAAATCATCTCAGGATTGTTCCTTCTGTCCATCCAGAGTCCCAGAAGGGAGAGCAGGATGTGATCCAGGCTGCCACCCGCAAGGTTGCTTGAATCCAAACTCAGCAAGGGCAGATCCATGCACCAGGGCCAAGGCAGAAAGGGCAGGTGGGTGCATGCGGAGAAAGGGAAGCTGGGGAGAGGCGCGCTTTGGGGACAGGGAGGTGGTGACCAGGTGGCCAAAAAGCCCTCCCTCCTTCCTTTCTTCCCTCCCTTGGTCCCGCTAATCAGTGCCCAGTCTGTTCTGCCGATGGCACTCTTTCCCAGCACCACCAGGCAGAGGGTCCAGGCTGGGCTCAGGCTGACGGAGCAGTGCAGGGGTCACGGGAAGCTCATGCTGGAGGCACAGCAGGACTCGCAGGGCTTCCCGGGCACTCAGCAGCCTCTGCTGCTCGGGAAGGAGGCAAGCTCCACCCAGGAGGGACTGCGCTGCCCGTTCCTCCTTGCCTACTTTCCAGTTCCTGAAGACAGGCAGGCAGCTGGGGGCAGGAAGATGCGCCCGTCAGCTGGAGACACTACCTCAGTAGAGCCCCCAAAATCATAAGAACATAAGAGAAGCCAATGTTGGATCAGGCCAATGGCCCATCCAGTCTAACACTCTGTCACACAGTGGCCAAAATCACCAGGTGCCATCAGAAGGTCCAGCAGTGGGGGCAGGACACTAGCAGCCCTCCCACTGTTGACCCCCCCAAGCACCAAGAATACAGAGTATCTCTTGCCCCAGACTGAGAGTTCCTATCTATACTTGTGGCTAATGGCCACTGAGGGACTACTGCCCCAGATGTTTATCTAATTCCCTCTTGAAGCCGTTTATGCTTGTAGCCACTACCACCTCCTGTGGCAGTGAATTCCATGTGTTAATCACTCTTTGGGTGAAGTACTTCCTTTTATCTGTTCTAACCCAACTGCTCAGCAATTTCATTGAGTGCCCACGAGTTCTTGTATTGTGAGAAAGGGAGAAAAGTACCTCCTTTTCTACCTGCTATATCCCATGCATAATCTTATAAACCTCGATCATGTCACCCCTCAGCCATCATTTTTCCAAGCTCTTTAACCTTTCTTAATAGGGAAAGTGTTCCAGCCATTTTATCATTTTAGTTGCTCTCCTCTGCACTTTTTCCAATGCTATAATATCTTTCTTGAGGTGTGGTGACCAGAACTATACACAGTACTCCAAATGAGGTTGCACCATCGATTTATACAGGGGCATTATGATACTGGCTGGTTTGTTTTCAATTCCCTTCCTAATAGTCCCCAGCATAGCATTGGCCTTTTTTATTGCAGTCACACGCTGTCTTGACATTTTCATTGAGTTATCTACTATGATCTACTCAGTCTCTGCCAGTTCGGACCCCATCAACATGTATTTATAGTTAGGATTTTTGGCTCCAATGTGCATCACTTTGCACTTGGCCACACTGAACCCCATTTGCCACACTGATGCCCACTCGCCCATCCTCGACAGATCCCTTTGGAGTGCCTCACAATCCTCCCTGGCTCTCACCACCCTGAACAACTTTGTGTCATCTGCAGATTTAGCCTTCACTGTTTACTCCAAACTCCAAATCATTAATAAACAAGTTAAAAAGCTTTGGACTGAGTATTGATCCCTGCGGTACCCCACTGCTTACCTCCCTCCACTAAGAAAATTGCCCATTTGTACTCACTCTCTGTTTCCTTTTAATTAGCCAGTTTTTGATCCACAAAAGGACTTGTCCTTTTATCCCATGACTATTGAGCTTACTTAGGAGCCTTTGATGAGGAACTTTATCAAAAGCTTTCTGGAAGTCAAGGTAAACAACATCTATTGGGTCCCCCTTGTCCACATGTTTGTTTACTCCCTCAAAGAACACTAACAGGTTAGTGAGACAAGATCTTCCCTTACCGAACCCATGCTGATTTTGATTTTGTTCATCAATGTGCCTACTATTTTTTTCCTTAATGACAGTTTCCACCAACTTACCCAGTATCGACATCAGACTGACTGGCTTGTAATTTCCTGGATCACCTCTGGAACCATTTTTAAAGATGGGAGTGACATTCGCTACCTTCCAGTCCTCAGGAATGGAGGAGGCAGATTTTAAGGAAAGATTACATATTTTTGTCAGGAGATCCACAAGTTCACATTTGAGTTCTTTCAGAATTCTTGGATGTATGCCATCCAGGCCCGGTAAGTTATTAGTTTTTAAGTTGTCTATCAGTCATAGGACCTCCTTTCTCATCACCTCAATCTAACTGAGGTTTTTCAATACCCCTCCCAAAATCAGTGGTTTTGGAGTGGGCAAGCACTTCTCATCTTCCACAGTGAAGTGTGAGGCTTCTGTCTATACAGCAAGAGATCAGACCTTTGTTGTTGAAGCAAAGTTCTTTATTGTTCAAATACTGCAAACAGGTTCTCGAATGTTTGTTAGAGATGCTTAATGGAATACAGACAGTGCTAATATACTCTCAGGCTTTCAATTGAACCCCGGTCCTAAGCCATTCAGGGCAGGAGAGTAAACGTGGGAAAAAGTATAAGGGACCGTTGAGGTTCCCACAGCAAGGTGAGAAAATTATAAATTCCCCTCTTGATCTGAGTGACCCACATGTGTAAACCTAGGCACAACATCTCCAGGCACCCGGCCATAAAGAACTCTCAAGGTTTTAACAACAAGATAACATACACTGGCCTGGAAAAAGGGAGGAGGGAATGCAAGGGAGTAACCACCATTTGTTTAGAGATGACACCTAGGAATGCAAGTCGCCATCTCCCGCCTAGACATAGCAACATAAACCAGAGCAACTAAGATACTTCAAAGCGACATTTATAGCTGTCAGGAGGGAGGGGAAATAAGACAGATAAGGGGCCCAAGCAAGGGTCTGTGAAAACAAAGGAATCGAAAGCAAAATACAGAAAAGTACAGAGGCATCATTGTCAGATCCTGACATGAAGACAGAGGCAAAAATGCATTCAGCTTCTCAACCATTTCCCTATCATCCTTCAGTACACCTGTTATGTCCGCTGTTGATCTCTGGGCAGCAGCGACATAAGGCTTGAGCTTGGCACCAGAAACAATAGGAGTCAAGGATCCTAGACCCACACTGCCCCTCCAATAAGATCTGTGGCAGAAGATTGAAACCCGCCAATGAGATCATGGGTGTGGTTTAGGCGACTGTATATAGTTGGTCCTCGCGGCTGGAAATGCATGCTTGTGTACCAATAAAGTAGCTGATCGCTACGTCGTCATCCACCTTTTCAGTGCCTTGAACCCAGTACACAATAGTGGCGACAAAGGTAGTATCTCATTGAGTGAGCCTGCTGCGGTGCCCCAAGGAAGCTGATGTTCACCATCACTGCTCTCACCAAGGGCAACCAAGATGCTCAAGGAAATGCTTCCCCACTGCCCCGCACAGCAATGGCTACCACTCCGGGAGTTGTCCTGCCTTTTGACCCAGCAAAGCCTCACCACTGGGAGGCCTGGGTCGAGGGACTCCACTTGATCCTGGTTTACCAACAGGTGACCAAGGAAGAGTGCAAAAAAGGCCCTCTCATCGAGTCATGTGGCACCGAGACGGTCGAGCTCGCCAGAAACCTCTTGGCACCAACAAAGCTCCGGGAAGCAACTACAATCAGATCATCAAGGTGCTGCAAGACCATTTAAACCCACAGCCCTCAGAGACTGCCTGACACATAGCCTTTCAACAAAGGTTGCAACACCCCAGAGAGTCTGTGGCTACATACCTGGCAGAGCTCCACCAGTGGACAGCGGAGTGTGAATTTGGAGCATTCCTGGACAAAGCTCTGAGGAACCCTCATGTATGGCCTGAGGGACGAGAAGCTGAGACAACGCATAATGGAGGACGAGAAGTGCATCCTTGCCTCCGCTCTGGCAATGGCAACTGCCTGGGAGGGATCACATACAGCAGTGGCTGGCTACCGTGTTAGACAGGCTGCACCCAGACCAGGCCCCCAAGTCATGCACCCAAGTAGAGCAGAGGGAAGTACCCCAGGGGTTCTTCCCTGAAGACCCTGTATACGCCGGCAACTTTGGCAAGGGTGCTCCATGGCTTGCTGGGAGAATAATTCGGCCTATGGGACCAGTTTCCTACGAGGTCTCAACCAAGGATGGACAGGTCCTGTGGAGGCACCTCAATCAACTGAGAAGGCACTTGCTTCCTGTCACAGCAGACATCCCGGCTTGGGAACTCAGTTGCGATGACCCTGGAATGGGAGTGCCAGAAGAGGAGCCAGAGTTCACCCTCGTGCCAGATGGAGAACAGCCTGCAGAGACACCACCCCCCCAGCCCCACACTGGCTGAGGACCACCTGACCCAGCAGCAGGAGAGTCAAACAAGGCTGCCAGACAAATACACGGGGGCGGCAGCCACACCTGCACAGCGGCGCTCACAGAGGGAGCACAGACTCCCATCGTATTTGCAGGACTATGTGACATAGGGGGGAGTTAGAACTATGGGTGGGAGGGGTGTTATGTCCAGTGTTGATCTCTGGGCAGCAGCGACATAAGGCTTGAGCTTGGCACTGGAGACAATAGGAGTCAAGGATCCTAGACCCACACTGCCCCTCCAATAAGATCTCTGGCGGGAGATTCAAACCCACCAATGGGACCGTGGGTGTGGTTTAGGCGACTGTATATAGTTGGCCCTCACAGCTGGAAATGCATGCTTGTGTTGTGTACCAATAAGCTAGCTGATCGCTACATCGTTGTCCGCCTTTTCAATGCCTTGAACCCAGTACACAATAACACCTTTTACCCTTAGGTCATTTAAGGGCCCTACTGTCAGATTCTACATTCTCTATACACTGGTTCTTTTCTTAATGTTTCTAAATGTTTCTTTCTAAGAGAATCTGACAATGATATGTGTGCTGACTGATCTACGTGTTACTTTTGTTTTCTTTGTAGTGCCAAATGCAGAATGCCCATTTGGTTTATTGCCTCCCTTGATGTAGATAGCTGGTCTGCTTAATGTTACTTCTTTAGGTGGGAGGGTGGTTTCCTGCATACCAAGGCGTCACATAAACAAAGGGTTATCTTGTGCCTGTTCCCTCCCCTTCCCACTCTAGTCTCTCAGGGTGCTATCTGGCTGGTTACAACCTTGAAGGTTATTTTATTGTCATTGCTTCAATGTTTTCACTAGGACTTAATACATCTGGGTCACACAGGCCAGGAGGTGAATGTTTATGACTTTTTGCACTCTCGGTGGGAACAAACGGTCGCCATGTTTTCCCACATTTTCTGTGTATGCTGATTGGTAGAAATTTATTATGCATTTATGCTTGTAGGTATATTAACCTCAAATCCTCTGTAGTTGGCATCTCTAACAAACATCGAGACCTGTTCCAGTATCTGAAATAAAGGACTATGTTTTAACCAACAAAGGCCTGATCATTTGTTGATAGTGCAGAAGCCTCACAGATTGTTAGAGATCTTTGGCTTTGGTCCTTCCGTACTTGACTATGTCAGACGACGGGAGTAACCATAACACTCCGCTGGAGGTCCCGGTCACCACGGCTCCCACAGGACCTGTGCAGCAAACGGTGCCAGTGACTATGGCCCAGGAACCGGGCCAGGCCCCTCGCACAGGGGCTCGGATTACTTGGCTGGCCGCCTCCCCTAGATGCTCTTGGGCTACTTTCGGGGGAGGCACTTCTGAAACGTGGATCCACGATCAGAAGGGGGCCAGAGTGCGCTTCAGTGGCGACCAATCGGAGTTCAGCCACCCAAGTGTACTGGAGGAGGACCTCTATTCCCGGAGGGGCTTGGGCACCTGGGGCTTCAGTTTCCAGGACGATGAGTACCCGCCGCCTCGGGGCGCCGAGCCATCTGGAGCAGACCTGGATTGCATCCTGGACCGGCGTTTGGAGGAGATGCATGACCGCCTCATGGTGGACTTGCGAGAGGCCGTGCTGGAGATGCAGCAGAACCTGATGGGGGCCCTGGCAGCTGAGGTGATCCCACTCCCTGGTCAGCCTCAGGAAGGGTGGGGGACCGGCTGGGGTGCCTCCAGCACCCCCGGTAGGGGGTGCAGGTGGGGTCCCGGCACAGCCTGCCGGCCCTGCTGCTCCACCGGCTGGGGGAGCCCCACAGATCCCCGCTCCAGCGGTCCCCATTCCAGAGGGAGGGTTGGTGAGACAAGTGCCCAATGACCCTGTGATGGCAATGTTTAATGGGGACCCCGAGAAGCTCTGGTTCTTCATCATCGAGATTGAGCGGTTCCTGGAGTCCTGGGGCCACCTCTACTCGATGGAGAGGGACCGGGTGGGCTACATCGGATCCAAGCTGTGAGACACCGCGAGTGATTGGTACGTGAGCCTGCACAACCCCCCGGGGACTGAACTGCAGACCGTGGATAACTTCATGTGGGCCCTGCGCCAGCACTACGAGGACCCACTGGGAGAAGAGAAAGCTCAGAACCAATTGCACAAGCTGACCCAGGGATGAGGCATGGTGCTGGACTACACCGATCGTTTCCGGCGCATCACGGCCAAAGTCCAGGGGTGGTCCGAAGACCTGTTCGTGGAAAAGTACAGAGAAGGACTGAGCCATGAGATCTACGAGACGATCCTGAGAAGCGGCCGACCTGTTTCCTTGGCAGCTTGGATGCGGGCAGCGGCTGATGTGGAGGAGTGCTTCACCCTGATCAAGCTGGGAACTTCGGCTGCTCACCCCTCCAAGACCCCCCAAAAGGCCGAGGGCAAGTCGGTGTTCCAGAAGTTACGCGACACCCGTTTCAAGCAAGGGCTGTGTATGAGGTGTGGAGAAAGTGGCCATTTCACCTCGGCTTGCCCCCAGGGGGGCAAAAGTCCCGAAGACCTCCACTCCGCTGACCGGAGGGACCCCACAGGCCCCAAAGACAGCATTTAAACCTTGGGCGCTACAGCTGGAAGGGGCAACGTGCGAGCAGGGAGAACTGGAGCTGACTGAAACCCAGCCGTCAGGAAACTTCAGCGACCTGCAGTAGCCAGCGCAGAGCTGCAGGTCCCAGCCCCTGACACGCCATCGCCGGTGAGCATCCCTGGTCCTTTACTTTACATGGTAGTGACTGTGATGGTGCCCGGCACCGGAACCCACATGCGGGTTCGAGCCCTTATAGACTCGGGGTGTGCCAGAGACTTGATTAGCCCCTTAGTAGTGGAGGGATTGGGACCCAAAGTGACCCCCCTGGAGGAACCATTGCGGTTCACTCAGATGGATGGGTCAGAGATGAAGGAGGCGTGTGTGGCAGAGACTGAACCTTTGGTTTTAGGAACAGGGGCCCACTGGGAAGAAAGAGCTTTTGTGATCACTCCCAACACCCAATTCCCCATGGTGTTGGGCAGTCCGTGGCTGAGTGCCCACGACCTGTATATTAAGTGGAGTGATGGAAAGATCTCGTGGGTCAATCCAAAATGTTCCCAGCACACATGGGAGCCTCGCTGGGGAAGCGAGCCACCCAGCCCCCTAACCCCGGCGGCACTAGCTTTATCAGTATGCCCCATCCCCCCGGAGTATAGAGACTTAAGAGAGGTGTTCAGTGAAACAGAGGCGGATGAACTGCCACCCCACTGCCTCACAGACTGTGCTATCGAATTACTCCCTGGGGAGAAGTTACCAAAGGGGAAGCTGTACTCCATGAGCCCCACCGAAAGAGAGGAGTTATGGAAATTCTTGGACAAAAACCTAGAGCGGGGGTTCATCCGCCCCGCTAAATCCCCTTTCGCTGCCCCCATGCTGTTCTGGAAAAAGAAAGACGGGGGCTTAAGACTGTGCACAGATTATAGGGGTTTGAATGCAGTTTCTGCTTCCAATGCCTACCCCCTCCCCTTAATCAAAGACTTGCTAACCGAAGCGGCCAAGGGGAAAATCTTTACAAAACTGGACCTTAGAGATGAGTACTTTAGGGTGCGCATTCGGGAGGGGGATGAGTATAAGACAGCGTTCAACACCCCCCTGGAGCAATTCGAATACTTAGTGATGCCCTTCGGTTTGAGTGGCGCTCCTGGCGTTTTTATGAGTTTAATCAACAAAGTGTTGCACAAGCATTTATTCAAGGGGGTGCTCTGCTATCTAGATGATATCTTGATTTATTCAGCTGATAAGGCATCCCACGTGACTTTGGTGAGGGAAGTGTTACTTTGTTGGAGCACCAGTTGTATGCTAAACTGTCTAAGTGTGAGTTCCACAAGCAGGAGGTGGATTTCTTGGGCTACCGCATCTCCCAAAAAGGTCTGGAAATGGACCCAGCTAAAGTAGAGGCAGTCGTACATTGGGAAGCCCCCCGCACTAGAAGGCAGCTCCAAAGCCTATTGGGATTTTGCAATTTTTATCGAACCTTTTTGAAATACTTTGCCACTATCACCCTGCCGCTTACTGAGCTCTTGAAAACTAGGGGGAGGGGTCCCGATGCGGGAAAACTAGGGGAGAGACTGTGTTGGACCTCCCAGTGCCAAGCCGCGTTCGATGAGCTGAAACGGCTGTTCACCTCCGAGCCCATTCTAGCCCACCCAGACGAGACCAAGGAATTTATAATTCATGTGGATGCTTCGGACGTGGCCATGGGGGGGGGTGATCCTGCAAAGAGACTCTAATGAGGTGTTGCACCCCTAGCCTATATTTCGAAAAAGTTTACTGAGACCGAGCAGCATTGGTCAGTGTGGGACAAAGAAGCCGCGGCTATCAAATTAGCCCTCTCCACTTGGAGACATTGGTTAGAGGGGGCGAGAGAACCGTTCGAAATCTGGACTGATCATAAAAACCTGGAGGCTTTGCGCACCCAATGTTCCTTGAATGCAAAGCAGCTCCGGTGGGCTGACTTCTTCTCTAAATTCAATTTTGTCCTCAAACACTTCCCTGGGAAGGCCAATTCCTTAGCAGATGCATTATCCAGGTTACCCCAACACGAATCCCAGAGGGAAGAGGTGTTTGACTCTATGTTCTCTCCCCAGCAATTAGGGGGTGCAGTAGTGACCCGAAGCCAAAAAAAAACATCCCCGGGGCCGGAGTTATGGACTGTAAAATGCGGGGGGGGCTTATACTGAAGAAGAAATCAAAGAATGGGAGGGGGATGTGGAAGCCACTAAGGGAACTGATGGCTGCTGGTATCATGGTTCCAAAATAATCGTGCCCTCCTCACTGAGAAAGGAAATTCTATTATCATGTCATGAGTCTAAACTGTCTGGACATTTCGGATTTTTAAAGACTCTGAATTTAATTCAAAGACAATTTTGGTGGCCTCGAATGCGTAAAGACGTCTCGGATTACGTCACCTCCTGCCAGGTGTGCTTAATGTGCAAGTGGAGGGGGGGGAGGTACCGGGCTTATTACAACCTCTCCCCACCCCTTCCTGACCCTGGGAAACTGTGTCCATGGACTTTATTATGAATTTGCCACCCTCTAAAGGGAAAACTGTTATCTGGGTTGTTGTAGATCTATTCTCCAAGCAGGTGCATTTTGTCCCGTTCAAGCAATTGCCCACAGCCAGGAGCCTAGCCAAGACATTTTTCAATCATGTGATTAAACTGCATACTTTCCCTAGGTGCGTGGTTTCCGACCGGGGGAGCCAGTTCATTGCCAGCTTCTGGCGGTGTGAGGCTTCTGCCCTAGGCAGTCAACGATCAGACCTTTGTTGATGAAACAGAGTTCTTTATTTCTTAGTACTGCATGACAGGTTCTCGAATGTTTGTTAGAGATGACATATACACCACAGTTAGGGTTAATATACCCTCTAGTACAGTTTGAAACCCCGATATTCAACCAATCAGGAAAAAGGGAAAAAGCGCGGTTAAAGATCCTTAGCCGTTTTACTTCCCACAGGAAAGGTGAAGTGTGAAAGTTATAAATTTTCCCCTCTTGAATTAGGCACCACAGATGTGCCCCGTCTATCCATAACAAAGCGCCCTTTCAAGGACTTCTCACAGCGATAAGAAAGTTCCGTGTCTCGGAGGGCGTGGGAGAGGAGGAATGCAGGGGGGAAGAGGCCATTTGGTCTCGGGTGACGTGTCAGTGTTTGAGGTCGCCATTCTCCCGGATGAAACTGTTACATTGACCAGACCTTCACAAAGCAATATAACTCAAGGCAATAAAGGGAAGGGAGGAAACCTGAGACAGCTTGCAAGAGATAGCAAGGGAGTGAAATGACATCTGCACAGAAATACTACACAATGCATAAAGAATACTTTGTTAGGATCACAGGCTCCTGACAGGCGGGAGCTTTTGAGGCTCATGGACATTGAACCCGCCCTCATTTTGGGTTATCATCCAGAGACCGATGGGCAATCCGAACGCGTTAATCAAATCCTGGAGCAATTCCTTCAGTGTTACACAAATTATCATCAAGACAATTGGGTGGAGTTACTTCCTTTTGCTGAGTATAGCTATAATAATGCGGTGCACTCTTCCACAGGAGTTTCACCAATCATGGCTGTGGGGGGGTTTGAGGGAAAACCGTTGCCTTCTCTGCCAAGCCCTGATGCGTCCAAAGACTTGGATTTTTACCAATGGTGGTCAAAACTACAGGATTCCTGGCCTCTCATTGCCAAAACGTTGGAGAGGGCTAAAGCGGATTACAAAAAATATGCTGATAAAGGAAGGGCTGAAGGTTGGGACTTAAAGCCCGGTGACTCGGTTTACCTCTCTACCAAAAACATTCATGGCTTGCAACCCAGTCGAAAGCTGGGCTGGAAATATGTTGGACCCTACAAAGTGTTGAGGAAAATATCTGAAGTCTCTTTCGAACTAGAATTGCCTAAATCACTGAGCTCTGTGCACCCTGTTTTTCATTACAGCCTCCTGAAGAAGAATCCTGGGCAGAATGCATGGCGCCCGGATCCTCTGATTCCTCCTCCTCTGATGAAGGGGGGAGAGCCTCATTTTGAAATCTCTGAAATTCTGGACTCAAAAGTTCACAGGGGTCGAGTCTACTATCTGGTTAAGTGGGTAGATTTTGGCCCCGAATTGAATGAATGGGTCCTTGCTGATAACGTTCATGCTCCTAAGTTAGTCTGCCTCCTTCATAAGCGTTTCCCTGATAAGCCTGGGGGGAAAGTTTAGTTTTAAGGGGGCAGAATGTCAGATTCTACATTCTCTATACACTGGTTCTTTTCTTAATGTTTCTAAATGTTTCTTTCTAAGAGAATCTGACAATGATATGTGTGCTGACTGATCTATGTGTTACTTTCGTTTTCTTTGTAGTGCCAAATGCAGAATGCCCATTTGGTTTATTGCCTCTTTTGATGTAGATAGCTGGTCTGCTTAATGTTACTTCTTTAGGTTTCCTGCATACCAAGGCGTCACATAAACAAAGGGTTATCTTGTGCCTATTCCCTCCCCCTCCCACTCTAGTCTCTCAGGGTGCTATCTGGCTGGTTACAACCTTGAAGGTTAATTTTTATTGTCATTGCTTCAATGTTTTGCCTAGGACTTAATACATCTGGGTCACACAGGCCAGGAGGTGAATGTTTATGACTTTTTGCACTCTCGGTGGGAACAAACGGTCGCCATGTTTTCCCGCATTTTCTGTGTATGCTGATTGGTAGAAATTTATTATGCATTTATGCTTGTAGGTATATTAACCTCAAATCCTCTGTAGTTGGTATCTCTAACAAACATCGAGACCTGTTCCAGTATCTGAAATAAAGGACTATGTTTTAACCAACAAAGGCCTGATCATTTGCTGATAGTGCAGAAGCCTCACACCTACTGCCTCCCTGGCTGGTTTCCTACTTCTAATGTATTTGAAGAAAGATTTATTGTTGGTCTTTATGTTTTTTGCGATATGCTCCTCATATTCCCTTTTTGCCTGCCTGATCACAGACTTGCATTTTATTTGCCACAGTCTGTGTTCCCTTTTATCAACCTTACTGAGACTAGCTTTCCACCGCTTAAAGGAATTCTTCTTACCTTTTACAACTTCCAGTACTTTGTTTGTTAACCATGCAGGCTTTTTTCTATACCTATTTGTTCCTTTCCTAACCTGCAGTATATATTTTATTTGAGCTTCTAGAATTGTAGTTTTAAATAGTCTCCAAGCTTCCTCAATGGTTTTGACCCTTTCTACTTTTCCTTTCAGTTTCCTCCTCACATGTCCCCTCATATCAGAGAAGTTACCCCTTTTAAAGTTAAAAGTGGTTGTGTCAGTCTTTTTGGGCAACTCCCTATTTATACAAATGTTGAACTCAATAACACTATGATCACTGTTCCCAAGTGGTACAATCATTTTACATCTCTCACCAGTTCTTGGGTGTTACTTAGGACCAGATCCAGGATCACCTCTCCCCTGGTAGGTTCTGTGACCATCTGTTCCATAGCACAGTCATTGAGAGTGTAAAGAAACTCAATTTCTTTTTCCCAACTTGAACACATATTGACCCAATCAATGTGTGGGTAGTTAAAATCACCTATGACAACACAGTTATTTTGTCTAGCTGCTATCTTTAATTCATTCATCATTTTATAATCCTACTCTATCTTTTGATCTGGTGGGCGATAACAAACTCCCAGTGTTAAGCTTCCTTTTGGGCCCACTATTTAAACCCATAGCATTTCCAGAAGTGAATCCAATTCTCTTACCCTCTGTCTTACTGGACTGTATACCCTTCTCTGGCATACAGAGCCACCCCACCTCCAACCCTTCCACCCCTATCCTTCCAATATAATTTATAACCAGGAATCACCATATTCCACTGATTTTCCTCATTCCACCAAGTTTCTGAAATACCCACAATGTCTATGTTTTCCCCCAACACCAAGCATTCCAACTCTGATTTTACCTCAGACACTTCTAGCATTAGTATATAAACTATAGTTTCCCATACATGTTAAGCCCACCACCTTCCTCTTGCTGCCTCAAGACCTTGCCAGGCAGTCCCTATCATTAGCCACAGTCTCAGGGAACAATTCTAATCCATTTCCTTGTAGGAAAGTAACAGCTACCCCTTCATCTCTTTGATATGAGCCATCCCAAACCAGAGACGTTTCATCTCCTGTCGGCTTTCCCACAATATTCAGTTTCAAAACTGCTCTGCCACCTTTTTGATTTTAAGCGCCAGCAGCTTGGTTCCTTCTCAGGACAAGTGGAGACGGTCTCTCTTGTACAGCTCCCTCTTGTTCCAAAAAGCATCCCAGTGCCTAACAAACTTGAACCCTTCCCCCCTACACCATTGTCTCATCCACACATTAAGACTCCTGATCTGTGCCTGTCTATCCGGTCCTGCACACGGAACAGGTAGCCCTTCTGAGAAGGCTACCTTGGAGGTCCTGGCCTTGAGTCTCCCGCCCAGCAGCCTAAATTTTTCCTCCAGGACCTCATGATTTCATTTTCCCACATCATTGGTGCCAACATGTACCATGACCACTGGCTCCTCCCCAGCACTATCTACCAGCCTATATAGAACAAGCATAATGTCTGCTACCTCCGCCGAGAGGTTGGTGCTTTCTCGGGTCGCAGCAGCAGGAGGGGCAGAAGACTCACTCAAAAGGGTCAGCAACTGGCTGCAAGAGAAGGCAGTGGTGGTGTGGGGTTTGGCTTAGGGCAGGGGGGCCCAGGGGGCCCAGCTTCAGAGCAGGGGGGGTAACTTCAGTGCTCCAGCACCCAGGGGCCTGGCCCATGGGAATCTATTCAACGAGACCTTTTTGTGCCAAACTTGGAGTCTCCGCTGATTGCCCTGGGCAGCAAGCAAGTCGCTTCTTGTGGCCCAACTGAGGGCTGCTGGGAGCAGGTGTTGGGGCTTGGTGCATATGCCTGCCCCCCTGGGCTCCTTACTGCCGGAGCATCACTCCTGTGTGCTTCTGCAGGAAATGAGCCCTGATGCTTTTACTTCTGAATACTTCAGACAGTGATTGTACCCAGTCCACTAGACCTGACATACTTTTCCAGTATTTCTGAATCTGGTGAGGACATTCCTTCACTACAGATCCCTGTAAATTAAGAGCAAAGAGTCTAATAAATATTGTAAAACATGGTATGTGTGATTATTTAAAGATAATACTTCAGTGATGCCAAAGTGAAGATCAATTTCAGTACAAATGCAGATCAGTTCCAATACAGATCCACTATACTTTGAAGGTTTAGGAGTTCTGACATATTTGTGGACATCCCTCAGCAGCAAGGGCTTTCTCATTAATGTTGATGGTAAACTAAAAGCTTTATTACATTAGGGACTTTATTTTCAAATGATTGTTTCTGTTACACAAACATTTACACACACTGGATTGTGACTGCTGTACGATTTACCTGTCTTTGTTGATGATGACAAAACTTTTGTTTCTGTTACCCACTATATATCACTTTCGTGGCACTGATTTACCATTGTGTGCTATCTATATGATACAAAAACACTGAAAGACGCTTTAATTTCAGTGGGGAAAATGCAATACAAGGGAAGAAAAAATGTTGCATATATTTCTTATGAGTAAGAAACAAAATCCAAATAAAGATATGAATTGAACCAAACAGGTTTCAAAATTGGGTTTCATCCTAACAATCACTTCTAAACCTAAAACTATTTCTGAAATAAAAAGAATTATGAGGATAAAAGAGAGGGGAGGCTGGAGCTTAATTTTTGTTTAAAAATTTAATTCAGTACTATTACTATGATAATTTATAATGCATGAACTAATTCAATTAGTAAATTAACAATGGATTTAAAATCTGAATATGACTGAAATTATTGTGCTTTCATCATCAATGCCCTGCAAAATTCATTGATCAGTTAGAGGAGATATATACCCTTTGTCCAACACTAGCTTGTTCTGTGCCCCAATAGGAGTGAGAGTTGTTTTATTCTGTGCTTCTAAGTAATGGAGCAGAAGGACCTCTGGGGGCAGGGTTGGGTCTAATGTCAAGTGCTGCCCAGCCAATAAGGAGTGGATGTTTAAATTAATTCTGCCTCAGAGCTTCAAAGCTTCTACTATGGCTGCTGCCTCAACCTTCCACCTTGTGACAGTGTGGGATGTGCTGGTCATGGCAGAATCTAGCAGGATTTTTTTAATGCTTTTAGAGTTGCCAGACTCCCAGTTGGGGTGGGGGTTCCCCTGATTTTGGGGACTCCAACCCACTGCTAGCCAGTTGGCCAGCAGGGGAAGCCCTACCCCCAAATAGCCCCACTCCCACATCAATGTCATTGGCATGATAGTGCCATGCAGATGTGGGCACGTTGCATCACACTGGGCACGTTGCATGGTGACGCTCTAGCATTTTGGCCCAAATATTAGCACAACATTGCATGATGTTCCCGGTTTGATGACGTCACTTCTGTGTGATGTCAGCATCCAGTGATGTTGCATGCAATGACATCACCCCACCCTCCTCACTCCTGGAAGACTTCCTCCCACCCCCTGACAGCCGGGTAAGTAGACCTGGAAACTCTATGTGCTTTCCTCAGATTGGCTTGAAAGGGGGGCAGGACATTGTTGACCTGTTCCATAGGGACTGGTTAATCTCTAACTAGGAATGTCAGGAACATCACTGCTTGTTAGGGCATAGGTAGGGGTAAATTGCCAAGCATCCTGAGACATCTGTGAATGAAAGGAGGTTTTCCCTAGCCAACCGATTGTACCCATATGTTTAGGAAAGGAGCTCTAAAAAGAGAACATAATAACATAACAAAAGCCCTGCCAGATCAGACCAGTGAGGGCCCATCTAGTCCAGCATCCTGTCTTACATAGAGGCCAAACAGTTCCTCTGGAGGGCCAACAACAGGCATAGAGGCCGAGGCCTTTCCCTGATGTTGCTTCCTGTCCTGGCCCTGGGATTCAGAGGTTGACTGCCTCTGAACATGGAGTTTCCCTTTAGTTACCATAGCCACTGATAGACCTATCCTCCATGAATTTCTCTAATCCCCCTTTAAAGCTGTCTATGCCTGTGGCTCTCATTACATCCCCTGGAAGTGAATTCCACATTTTAATTACTCTCTGTGTAAAATATATTTCCTTTTGTCTGCCCATCAGTTTGAGTGGATGCCCTTCAGTTCTAATATTTTGGGAGAGGGAGAAAATTTTATCTTTGTCAACTCTCTTCACCCCACGCATAATTCTATAAATCTCTGTTATGCCCCCTCTTCCTTAGTAATCTCTTTTCTAAAACTGAAAAGTCCCAGACTCTTCAGTCTGTCCTAACAGGGGAGGTGTTCCAACGTTCTAATCATTTTGGTTGCCCTCTTCTGTACTTTTGCCAGCTCTGTGATGTCCTTTTTGAGATACAGTTACCAGATCTGTACACAGTATTTCAAATGAATCCTCACCATAGATGTATACAGGGATATTATGATATCAGATGTTTTATTTTCAATCCCTTTCCTAATAATCCCTAATGCAGAGTTTGCCCTTTTCACTGCTGCAGCACACTGGTTTGATATTTTCATTGAGCTATCCACTACAACCCCAAGATCTTTTCCCCTCTCAGTCTCTGCTACTTCAGACCCCATTAGCCTGTACCTGAAGTTGGCATTTTTTGTTCCAGTGTGCATTACCTTACACTTCATTTGCCAAATTGTCAGTCACTCACCAAAATTGTAGAACTCCTACTGGAGCTCTCACTTTCATCTTTGGTTTTCATCAACCTGGATAATTTTATGTCATCTGCCAGCTTAGCCACTACACTACTCACCCCTAGTTCCAGATCATTTATGAACAAATTAAATAGTACTGGCCCCAGTACTGATCCTTGTGGGACCCCACTGCTTATTTCCCTCCATTTATTCCTACTTTTTGCTTCCTGTTATTTAATCAATTTTGAATCCATAAGCGAACCCATTCTCTTATCCCATGACTGCTAAGCAGGGATGGGCATGAACTGGGGAAATGGTGGTTCATGATTGTTCATGGATTGTTTGATTACATGAAGTACAAACTTTCATGAACTTTCCCCATTTCCTGAATCAGTTCTTGGGTTGTTTGATGCATGTGTTTGGGAGGTGGTAGACAGCCCCCTCATGAGTTAAACACCAAACCCACAGGGAGTCTTCAGCAGGCTCTCCTCCACCTGCGCTCCAAGTTTGGCAAAGTTTGGATTTGGAATGTCTGAGTTATAGCCCCCCAAGGCAGGTGCCCCCAGGAAAGCTCAGCTCTAGCCTCCTCTTAAATCAGCCTCACAGCAAGCAATTCTTCCTAACTTGTTCTCACATGATGACAAACTCCTCTCTCTTCCTGCTGCAAAGTGAAAGTGGCTGAGTCAGGGTGTGGTATACACACACACACACACACACACACACACACAATCTGCTCCCATAGAGCAGAATGGGAGCTCCGTGGTTGGCTCTCAGAGCTGTCATTCAAGCTATGGACAACTGCTATGGGTGTTTCTAGGGCTCTCCACAAGTCCACCCCCAGCATTGCCTACTAGGAATTGATTGAATTGGTGCCAGGTTGTCTGGATAATGAACCACTCTAACAAACCACACGAACCTCCATGGAAAAAAGGCAGTTCATTTTTGGATTCAAGAACGATGCACCCAAATGAACCATGAACCAGCCTGGTTTGTGCTTGAACTGTGGTTTGTTTGTCAGTTCATGCCCATCCCTACTACTAAGTTTACTCAGGAGTCTTTGGTGAGGTATTTTGTCAAAAGCCTTTTGAAAGTCCAAGTACCTAATGTCACCATTGTCAATATACTTGTTCACTTTCTCAAAGAAGTACAAAAGGTTGGTGAGGCGGGACTTCCCTTTGCAGAAGTCTTGCTGATTTTCCCCTGAGCAGGCTTTGTTCCTCTATGTGCCTAATAATTTCCCTTTTTAAAAATTTTCTTTTTATTAAGTTACCAGTAGAGAAAAAGAAAAAATAGGAACAAGAACACACAAATAAAGGTAAAAACATACTAACAGATACGGAGTCCATACTGTACATATCTATATTAACATTTCTACTAGAATCAATATCTAATTCACCAAACTAGCTTATCTCAGTTTTACAAGAGCATACAATTATGGTTAGTTCATTTTTGGAACGTTCTTCCAGCCATTTATAAAATCTTAACCAAGTAACCCAATAATTTGTAATGGCTGACTGGCCTGTCATTTCCTGGCTCCCTTCTGGACCCTTTTTTTTTTTAAAAAAAGTCAGTGCAACATTTGCTACTCTTCAGTCTTCTGGTACAGCAGCTTAATTTAGTGATAGGTTACATATACTAGTTGGTAGACTAACTATCTTGCATTTGAGTTCCCTAAGAATTCTTGGGCGTCTGCCATCAGGACTCAGAGACTTGTCGATTTTTAATTTACCCAACAGGTCTAGAACTTCATCTCTTGTTGTCTCAATGTGACTCAGTTCTTCAGACTCTCATGGTAAAAATTGTTTGTCTTGATGCTTTCAGCAACCTGCTCCTCAAATTCTCTTTATGCATGTCTTATTATTGACCTACATTTCTGTGGTCCCTTCTGTTCAATTAATTGGAGCAAACCTTCCACTTTTTAAAAGAAGTCCCTTTGCTTCTTATAGCTTCCTTGACTTGCATTGCTAACTATGCTGGCATTCTTTTAGACTTGGCAGTGCTTTTCCTAGCCTGTGAAATACATTCTATCTGACCAATTAATACGGTTTGAAATTGCTTCCAAGAAACCTCTAGGGATTTGAATCTCTTGTTTCTCTTTCAGCTTCCTTTGAACTATTCCTTTTTCTTTTTTTCTTTTTTTTTGTGAAGTTCTCTCTTTGTCTTGTGGAGATCAGCTGATCAAATGGCACGCGAGGTGCCTCACAATACAAGTATAGACATGATTTAGGGCTACCAACTTTGGGTTGGGAATTACCTGGAGACTTGGAGGGTGGGGTTTGGGGAGGGGAGGGGCCTCAGTGGGGTACACTGCCATACAGTCCACCAGGGCTCATTTCATAGCAGGAGCTCCTTTGCATATTAGGCCACACACCCCTAATGTAGCCAATCCTCCAAGAACTTACAGAGCTCTTCTTACAGGGGCTACTGTAAGCTCTTGGAGGATTGGCTATATCAGGGGTGTGTGGCCTAATATGCAAAGGAGCTCCTGCTATGAAATCAGCCCTGCAGTCCACCCTCCAAAGCAGCCCTTGTCTCCAGGGGAATTAATCTCTGTTGCTTGGGGATCTCTGGGCCCCACCTGGAGGATGGAAACCCTAACAGGATAGATTTAAAATGTCCACTGTGACTCTAGTGGACTTTGGAGTATACTTGATTTCATGCATTGATCTCTGGTGTTTTCATTCCAGTTGCAAGTAGCAGTGTGGTTTGATTTTGCATTAGGGCCATGTAAAATAACCAAACAGAATATTTTATAAAATATGCATTTTTAATATATGAAAAGGATCCCACCAAACTAGCACTAGTTTCATCAATATTATTTATAAGGTAAATATCAGGCCCTGAGTGTTTGTGTGCAGTGAAGGAGAGAGGGGGAATAGATATTGTCATCCCTAAAGACTCTAGAAGTTGTTCATAATGATATGAGAAATCATGTTTCTGAATGTTTGTGGGGAACAGGCTGAAGAGGGAGAGAAGGGGGGCAGAAGCTAAGCTATTATGTACGCATGCGCTTGAAAGTAGGGCCTCTCTTATCTATAACGGTGCTAGGCAGAGCTGCATTCCAAGCCTGTATACCAGTTTGCTTTTTCTCTTTTAGAGCCTATCATATTACCATATACGAGGAGCTTGCGTCGGGGTTAGGTAGATTGTGAACTCTCCGCCGTGACCAGCAATTGGTCAGAGAGGCAAGAATGTAGTGATGCGTCAGGAGCCTTAAATTGAGCTGTGCTGCGTCATGGACCTCAGAGACAGCATCCCAGTGCTCTCTCTCCATGCTTGCAAGCCTGTATCCAGAATAAAAGCTTTGCTTGTTGCCAACTGCCTTGTTGTGGAATCCTTGGGTAAAGAGAGATATTGCCCATAACAATTTGGTGTCAGAAGTGGGATGTGACAGTCCTTTTGGACCGATGGGCCCTGCAGGGGGATCCGCAGATCAGCCCTCCGTTGACCTGCCTGGGGTAGACTCTGGACTCCCTGCAATGAAGGCGCGCCCCGGCTTTCTTTAGTTAGTCCTTGCAGGCTGTTTGGTTTTCGCCCCTGCTAGGTCAAGAACCCACAATCAGTGGCAACAACCAGGCTAGGAGGTCCAGGACTGCGAGGGACTTCCTACTTTGGTGGTGAGTAGCTTTGGTGAAGTTAGCTACATGTAGGAACATGGGGAACAAGAGTTCCAAAGCGTGCTTGAGGAGGGATCTCGTGGGGGACGCCCCGCCTGGACGGAAACAGGTAGAGATCCCTGAAAAGAGTCCCTTTGGTTAGTTGTGGACTCAATGGGAGGCAATTCAAGGGAAAGGGGATTGCTTCAAGGAAGAAATGGTTCATTTGCATACTGGGGTGTGGCTTGGCTACGGTGATGGCCACGGTATGGATCCTGCGACTATAACTTGTGCGCAGAGGTCCACATATATTTGCTAGAGTTGGATCCTAGCCCAAAGGCAGGTTATGAAGTGCCTTAAATCCTACTGTTCATGTATTTTGTGGGATCAAAGCATTGTAAAATAAACAAGGAAGCAAAACGTAGGCTTTGTGCGGCGCTGGGTCGCTGCCCTGATTCTAAAAATGAGACTAAGCCTAGTGCACCCCCCTCCTCTGAACCCTGGGACCTCCTTGGTCATCTTCCTCCCCCTCCCTATCTGGCTCCAGGAGATGGGGGAAGAGGAGGAAGGGGAGTGCTCGGCGTGCCAGGGCCGGGTGTAAGAAACTGCTCGGAGGAGGAGGGAGAGAAAAGAGAGGGGGAGGGGAGCGAGGGATGTGAAGAGGCGGCTGAGAGTGGAGACACAGAGCTTCTCCACTCCGGTCTCCAAAGGGAGTTAGGAGGATTGAAACAGCGGGACCAGATGTGAGGAAAGGGAGATGATGACATAGGGAGGAAATTCCTGTGGAATACCTTGAGAGATTGAAGGAAGGGATGAGAAGACGTTACAAAAAATTGATGGGTTGGCGAACAAGTCTATGCAGGAGTTGATGAATGAGGCTCAGAAAGTCATGATTAGGAGGGATTAAGAGAAGTAGAAAAAGAAAGTAGGATTAATGGTTTAGACGGTTAAGGAGGTAGTGCGTGCAGGAGGAACGGGCGGGGGACGCGAGAATGGATGGAAAGGAATAGAAAGAGGAGGTGCTGCAAGGGGAAACTGGGGAAGAGACACGACCCAGACATATGGGGGGAAGGGGTCTCTCTCTCCAGAAATGTCTGTGCAATATGCAAAAAACCTGGGCATTGGAGGCAGGAATGTTCAAACAAGGGAGGGGCAGAACAATAAGCTACCTACACCCAAGTACTCCAGTATGAGGATTCAGACTAGGGGTGTCAGGAGCTTTTGTTTAGTGGCCCGTCCTCCACAGAGCCCATGATAACCTTGGAGGTGGGGATGTTCAAAGAATCTATAAGCTTTTTAGTTGATACTGGGGCATCTAGGTCCACGTTGTCTGTAAATATAAGAAACATGAAGGAAACAGCTGGGAGACTTAAGGTGATGGGGGTTAGTGGCTTGGTCTCTGAGGTGCCTATTTTGGCACCCCTGCCTGTGATTCTCCCACTACAGGGAGGGGGTGTTTTTCATGATTTTTGTGGATGCCTCAGAGTGGGGTAAATTTATTGGGGAAGGATTTGTTAAATAAGTTGGGAATGTGTGTTCATTTGGTGAATGGAAAGTGTACGGTTTTTCAGGGGATTTTCAGGGGTGACAGGGGTGGTCACTCGCTTTCAGTGGCGAGTGCTCCCTCAAGGGTATACAGGATTCCCTACAATTTTTGGAGAAATTTTGACCCAGGTATTGAAAGAGTGGACTCCCCCTTCAGGGGTGTTCCTGACCCAAAGTGTGGATGATTTATTGCTTTCTTGAAAGAGGGAAAACAAGTTAGGGAGGGGTCCGTTAGCCTTCTTAATTTTCTGGCTAGAAAGGGACTCAGGGTGGCTCAGAAGAAAATTCAATTCTGCCAGACTCAGGTGAAATACATAGGGCATTTGCTGAGAGAGGGAAGAAGCTCCTGGACCCTGAGAGAATCCAGGGCATTCAGGACCTCCCCCCTCCCTCTGACAAAGAAACAATTGAGGGTTTTGTTTTTTTTTTTTTAGAGGCTGTGAACTTTTGCAGGACTTGGATAGAGGGATTTGCTACCCCTCTTACCAATAAACTGCAGAACGATCAGCCTGACAGGCTTGAGTGGGTAAAGGAGAAAAAAGCAGCTTTCCAGAGCCTAAAAGCTAGCCTCCTGTCTGCTCTGGCCCTGGGACTTCCTAATATGCAGAAACCCTTTCATCTGTATGTAACAGCACAAGAAGGGGTTATGATTTCTGTCTTGAATAAGAAAAAAAAAAACGGGGGGGGGGGGACAAGAACATCCTTGTGTGGAATTAATCAGTTTGCAAATTAAAAAGGGAGGATTTAGAGGAGGTTCCCATTGAAAGTGCTAAAAATATTTATAGATGGGTCCTCCCAGGTCATAAATGGGAAAAGACATGGTGGTTATGCTGTGGTAAAAGAGGGAGGGCAGGAAATTGAGTCGGGAGCCCCGCCCCCCCCCATGTCCGCACAAACTGCAGGGCTGAATACTCTAAAAAGAGCCTTGGAGATATTTGCTGGGAAAATTCTAAATGTTTACTTTGATTCGAAGTATGCCTGTGGGGTGGTTCCTGTGTTTGGAAAAATATGGGCGGAGAGAGGATTGCTAAGCTCAAGAGGGAAGTCGGTGTCCTGAGCTAGCAGTTCTCACCAAAAAAGCGGAGAAAATTAGTTCTCAGGATGTATTAAGACTACATTCTGCAGGTTCCTGAAACTTGCTTAACAAAACAGGCACAGCTCACGCAGATACCCCCCCTCCTCCCTCTTTCTCTCTCTTCAGATAAGACATTCCACAGTGTTAAAGATGTTGATGTAAGCTGAGCTAAGGGAGGGGGAACAGGTGGAGTGAGAGAGAGAGGCTCCACATTCCTTTGGGGCGGGTGTATGTAGAGGTACCATCTCCCGGTCGGGATTTAGTAACAAGCAAAAGGGGATTAAGCCTTTAGATATGCAACATAGTGTAGAAAGTAACTAAGAGGAAAGTAAAAGTATATTTTGTGTATTTCATACAGCATGTGAGAACAAGTGCAAAACTGTCATGTCAGGCACTGACATGCACAGATTGCAATTATACATGTGAAGGGGCATTAAAAAGATACCTCAAGGGCTGGGCCCCAGCCCACCGTTTAGCTACACACAGAGAGAAAGGGAAAAAGCGGAAACACAGGGTGCACAAGAAGAAGGAGGGAAACTTCTGCTCCCTGATGGTCACCTCTTGGCTCCCTGAGGGGGTAACTAGGGAAGTACTAAAAGCTCTGTATAAAGGTGGACATTAAGGAACAGAGGCCCTTGTAGATGTGTTTCTTCAGAAATTCGTGGGCTGCAGGGTTTGGACTTTGGCCAAGCAGATAGTCCAGCATCGTCTAGTGTGCCAAAAGGTTAATAAAAGGGGAGGCCGTGCCACTCACATTGGAGGCCAGCCTCTAGCATTGCATCCATTCAAGAACCTCCAGGTGGATTTTATAGATCTACCCCCTGTAGGCAAACTCAAGCATTGCCTGGTAATTACTGATCAACTTACAGGGTGGGTGGAAGCGTTCCCCACTGCAAAAACTACAGCAGGGGTGGTCACTAAGTTGCTCCTGGTCAGCCACCAGAAGGCATCCATGAAATGAAAGATGTCTTTTTGCAGAAGTGTGTGCTGTCCCTCTTCTCTATTCTCCCTGCTTGCAGGAAACAAGGTCTTCTACATCAGACCTCACCCCTCGAAGTAGCAGTGCACTCTATCCTATCCGGAGACTGGGTCCTTGTGAAGAAGTGGAAGGATGAACCCCTTCAGCCCAGGTGGACAGGCCCTTACCAAGTCCTCCTCACGACTGAGACAGCGATCCGGACGAAGGAGGCAGGGTGGACACATCATACCCGGGTAAAAACGGTTCCTGTCCCCACTGACGAGGCAGAGTGAAGGTCATTTCCTCATCCTGAAAACCCTCTCCGGTGCACCCTACGGAAACTGAACTCTGAACTCCAGGTCTGCTGATGAATGGTGCCTACCAAGGGAACTGCCTTACCCCTGATGGCTCAGTTCCTATTGCGTAGGAAGGACTCTTTTGCCAATTCTATAGGGGAAAGGTGAAAAAGGGGGGAGGACCTCAAACTCCTTTTGGCTGGGTAGAGTTCCAACACAGGGACCCCTCCAAGCATCAAAAGTGGAAGTGTCGGTTCACTTTCCGGCAATCACAGTGGTTTTCCGAGGTACATGTGTGGGAATGCAATAAAAGGGGTTTCGGGGATCCTGAACTCATAATCCAGGAGGAGCTCAACTTAAGCTATGCACCAGGCACTGGTGGTAATGTATGGATCAGACATGCCACCTATATGTTCAAACAACATGGTCAGAACGTTACTTTGGTATATGAGCCCCCTCAAACCATAGCCTCTGCCAGTTTGTTACCTGGGTTAATCCGGGAACCACTTCTGGTGGTAGGGGCCCTCAGTGATTTGAATACAAGAGAAACACTGTTTTAAGCGCCTCAGAAGGCTGCAAATAATAGTAATAGCAAACTCCTCCCTTTTTTCTTTTTATAAACCCTTTTTGGGGAACACTACATCATCACACCTCATTTAGTTCTGCAGTACTTGTATCAGAGGCTATATTATTTGGAATAATGGTTATCAAGGCCGTCTGGGTAATATTATCCTTAGGCAAGGGCCTAGATTTCTACTTTAGTTTACACCATGAGAGCACTACAGGCAGGCAGTGCAAGCAGCAGCACGTTACAATCCCTATCAGGACCAGAAGGGCCCCCAAGGCTAACCAGTGATTTTAACCATGATAAATTTGGGAGCCAAGAGGTGAGCCAATCCCAGGGGTTTCCAGTTCCTTCGATATTGTGGCTTTCTAATTCTGTTAGTTGCTGCAATTGCTCATTTATGGTCTTATTCAGGCTGTGGAACTTCACACAACAACGTTGACCTATTACCTTACAGAATCCACCATCCTGAGCAAGAAGATAATCAAAAGCCATCCTGTGCTGAATAATAACCTGGTTTAGTTCCTCAATCTCAGCCTGTCATTCCCGTATGATCTGGCCCATAACATTCACACTTTTTTCTAAGCGACATGTCAAGCCTAGAATGCTATATTGATTCTCCTGTGCTACAATACCTGGATATGATCCGAATGTTAACACACCTGTTACAAGACCTCCCCCCACTCTACTACTTTCAGTCTGAAACAGTTATTTCCCTATTATCACCTCATCAGAACAGGAAGGGCCAAGAGGCCCAGTTTGAGTTCCTTTCCCACTTTGCACAGCCCACCGGGCCCTGGATTTGGGAGGAAGAACTTGGACTGGGAAAGTAAGGAAGCCTATCCCTACGCAAGCTTCTCGTGAGAAGCCAGGGTGATAATTAGTGGCCCATCCATCAAAGAAAAACCATAAGTTCTCATCAGCCATCGTCCACCCACTACAGATTGATCCACTGCCAGTAAAATTCACAGAAAGCATTGGAATATGGGGATATATATATCCCCAAGTGTGTTATTACCTCCTATACTCAGGTTTCCATATGTCTGATTTCCTGGGGTGCTTAGCCAAAATTTGTCTGTACACGCAGTATAGTTCTGTAGCCGTCTCATCCGTGACTCACTTCTATTATAGTTCATGATTTTTCCATTCCAAGTACCAGTATGTATACAGCAGAAACACAAACTCTTTGTAGCCCTACTGTACTTGAACCAGCCCCGAAGGAATGTGGAGCCTCTCTCTCTCACTCCACCTGTTCCCCCTCCCTTAGCTCAGCTTACATCAACATCTTTAACACTGTGGAATGTCTTATCTGAAGAGAGAGAAAGAGGGAGGAGGGGGGGGTATCTGCGTGAGCTGTGCCTGTTTTGTTAAGCAAGTTTCAGGAACCTGCAGAATGTAGTCTTAATACATCCTGAGAACTAATTTTCTCCGCTTTTTTGGTGAGAACTGCTAGCCCAGGACACCGACTTCCCTCTTGAGCTTAGCAATCCTCTCTCCGCCCATATTTTTCCAAACACAGGAACCACCCCACAGGCATACTTCGAATCAAAGTAAACATTTAGAATTTTCCCAGCAAATATCTCCAAGGTTCTTTTTAGAGTATTCAGCCCTGCAGTTTGTGCGGACATAGAGGGGGGGGCGGGCTCCCGACTCAATTTCCTGCCCTCCCTCTTTTACCACAGCATAACCACCATGTCTTTTCCCATTTATGACCTGGGAGGACCCATCTATAAATATTTTTAGCACTTTCAATGGGAACCTCCTCTAAATCCTCCCTTTTTAATTTGCAAACTGATTAATTCCACACAAGGATGTTCTTGTCCCCCCCCTGTTTTTTTTTCTTATTCAAGACAGAAATCATAACCCCTTCTTGTGCTGTTACATACAGATGAAAGGGTTTCTGCATAGCAAACTATTTCTAAATGCCTATCAAGGGGCAAGGGAATTAAATCAACATAAAGTTAAATGTTTCTGAATGCTCTGTAATTGCATAATGTAGCAATGTAGCATTTATGTCTCCAGCCTAAGTTACAACTTTTTATTATTCTCTTGCTGGGAATCAGGGCTTAATTTCTGCACGCACACACGCACACACACACTTTTCTCCAAGGAAAATTGGAAAATGGCACCCAATGGCTGTGGTCACATGAGCAGTTCATGCTGATATTGTTGTGTTACCTTTGCTGATTACAGAGCACAATCAGACAACGATATCTGCCTTCCATGGCCCAGTCATGCCTTGCTTTGGAAGTGGAGTAATCAAGCACTGGGAAAGTCCAGTATTTAGGGATGCCAGTGTTTCCACTCTGTGTTTCTGGCTATCTGAACTCCCCTCTTGTGAAGTCAAGCCATTTGGGAAGTCTGAACCTTCCTTTCTATTTCCACCTCCTTTTTTAAAAAATTAGGTAGCAATGTTCACATAAGTGCATGATCACCCCTGGCATTGTCCTTGACCAAGTAGCCATTCTGGATTGGGAGTCCCCAGGGGAGTTGTTTTTGAGCAACAAATCCCCCCCCCCAACCGTTCTCTTCTGTTTCTACATTAGAGTCTGAGGGCATCCGATGACTGACACAGGCTGAAGACAGATTGCCATTCTGCTGCGCCTCCGCAGCACGGCAGAATGGGGCGGGGGGAATTTCCCCCATGGCGCAGCGTTTGCACGCCACTGGAAGGAAGCCGCCCACAGTGTTCAGACTGCGAGCGGCTTCCTGGAGCGGCGGGTGGACGCCGCACGGCTGCCCCTGCCCGCACACGTTTACACCCACTCCGGCAGGTGGAACATGCGTGCGGGGCGCGCCGCAGCAGCTGAGCACCACTTTGAAGTGGTGCTCAGCTGGTGTGGAAGGAGTGTGGTGCCGGACATGATGCGGCCGTCTGAACGGCCGCTCTGCCTCCGATTCTGAAGCGAAGGCGGAGCGGCCGAGATGGCCAATCTGTCCTCAGCCACAGAGATAAATGGCTGAAGTCAATGGCACTACTCTCATGTAAATCTGCACTTTACTTCCCATGTATTCCATGGAACAGAGGCGAAGGGAAGGATACTGAGAGGGGTTGGAGTACTTGGCAGAGAGATTGTGGAGCTGTCAAAAAGCTTTGGAGACATGCTTATGATCATGGTTGAAAAACAAAAAAAGAATGCTGTAGCAATCTGAACAATGGACCATGGGGTGAGTGTGCAGTGAAGCCAGTTCAGGGTGGGATGTCTGATCAAACCTTCCTGCAACTATATAAACTGCTGCAAACAGGCACTGCCAGATCGCGCCAAGCCTCCAGTGTGACCACAGCCTATGATCTTAATCAGGGCTTTTTTTGTAGAAATAGCCCAGCAGGAACTCATTAGCATAAGATGCCACACCCAACAGCAGAAATTCATTAGCATATTAGGCTACACCCCTGACAGCGCAGCTCCCTCCCAGGATTGGCTTCCCCCTGTGCCCCGTAGCTTGCAGGGCACTTTGGGAACCCGAGGAGGGGAGGCAGTTTAAACTGTCTTCCCTCCCTTGATTGGCTTGGCTTCCCAAGGTGCCCCACAGCTTGCGAGGCTCCTGGGAAACCTGAGGGAGGGGGAGGCTGTAGGCGTGGCCAACTCAGAAGCCAGCCAGAACTCCGTTCCTGTGTGTTCCTGCCCAAAAATAGGCCTGATCTTAATATTCTTGGTGTAGCTATCTATATATATAAGCTCTGAATCTCACTTTTTGTCTGGGTTCCCATTGTAGATCATGACAACTGTACAATGCAACCCAATTATGTTTAAAAGTAAAACCCTAAAATAAAATAACCAGTGAGAAGAGCTGTGGGTTGGGAATGAGAAGAATAGATTCAAAAACAGTATAGATTTAAAAACAGAATTTTAAAAGACTGAACTTGAAAATAAAACAAGACAATCACCTACCTCAAAGAAAATTTAAACAAACAAACAGAAGAAGAAGAGTTGGATTTATACCCCACCCATCACTAGGAGTCTCAGAGCGGCTTACAATCTCCTTCCCTTCCTCACCCCACAACAGACATTCTGTGAGGTAGGTGAGGCTGAAAGAGCTCTGAGAGAACTGATCTTGAGAGAACAGCTCTGAAAGAACTGTGACTGACCCAAAGTCACCCAGCTGGCTGCATGTGGAGAAGTGGGGAATCAAACCTGGTTCTCCAGATTAGAGTCTGCTGCTCTTAACCCCTACACCAAACTGGCTTTCAAAAACTTTCCCATACATGGAGAACATGAGGGAGGAAAAAACAGAAACACATTCAAGCCCCTTTGTTTTCATAATAAAGATGTCTTTATTCCAAAATAATAACGTATTAGCCAGACAACTACATACAAAATATCTACACAAGACTTTGGTAAGAAATTTATCCATGACAGCTTTCTTAGAAATCCCATAGTGAACCAAAAACAACAACAAGGAAAATCTAAAAACAAAGAGGATTTTTTTTGTTTTAAAAAAATCAACTGGCTTTTATTAAAATCTGTTGTACATGTAAGTCCCCAAATATTTTTGTTTCATTGCTTGTAAAGATTCTACAGATTATGTAAGAAAAGAAAACAACAGAATGTTAGTACATGAATAGTGAGATTTATAAAATTCCTAGAGCTTTCAGCTCTAGAATATGGCAGGCAATCAACATATATTATATAAGGAAACAAGCTTGGTTTATCTGTAACTGATGCCTAGCAAATAATATACTACTAGATTTACAGTAACATTGCAATAATGTTATGCATTCCATATAGCTTTGAAGTTTACTTCCTTTTAAGTCAAAGGCTACAGTTAGTTTTAATTTAATTTTAATCAGTGGCACAAAGTTATAATGAGTAAAGTCCTACTGAAAGTGATTGGGGTCCTACTATTGTTTCTTTTAAAAATAAAAATTAACAAGCTTAAATACCTCTTAAACTATATTTTTAGCAGAAAATCAGCAACATGAACCAGGGCCATTGTGTACTCACCTGATATAAGTCAAGAGATCAACTGCATTTTCTTGGAAGGCCAATACTATTTCAAGCTGTCTTATAATAATCCTTGGAGGAGTCAGCCAGTCAACCAACTAACCAATCATAATATCATTAGATATTAGAGAAATTACTGGCAATGGCATTGAGCAATTACCTATGTCAGTCAAATAGTGAAAGCAGTGAAAGGTGAACAGTTAACTCCATTAATATCACAAAATTCTATTCATTTATTATTTGCATTTCTACCCTGCCTTTCCAGGCAAGCAGGCTCAAATTCTTTCTTAGTTCAGTAGATCTAGCACTCTTCCCAAGACAGTTACTAATATTTAATACAAGAACAGCATAAAGGAATGAAGCACTTTTTTGACTCATAGGTGTGCTAGTTCCTTTATGATATTTCTGTTCAGTATTTTACAGCACCACACAGAACTCTGGACTCCTTTGTTCTGCCCCTTGTCCATCTATTACTTTTGGCCTATTCACAATGGAATTGATTCCAGACCTGTTTCCCTCAAAGTAGTGCTACACTAGAAAATAAAATTCCACAGGTTTGACCTAACTCTGATAAACATATGCCCTTGACAAGCCAACTTGAGTTCTGAGTATGAAAACTGGGATGGAGAAGCCTATCAGAAGAATTGCAAGGGGTAAATAAGGTAGTGTGTATGAATGACAGAAAGACATAACTTTCCTCTTATAGAGGATTCTCTTGAGTTCAATGTGACAAACCCAGAGAGAACCAAACATCATTTAAATAAAAGCTCACAAGATCAATATAGTTCCATTCCAGTTCCTCTCATAGCTGCTGTCTTTTGGTTGGCTGTGATCAATGGAGGAGGCAATCCAAAGAGTCTCCTTACCAAGGACACAATTTATTCGAGGGTCAATCCTTATTCCGATGGACAGCTATTTTTGCATATGCTGACTGAGATACATGGAAGGGAAATGAGGAGAAAAAAAAGAAAGTGGCAATGAAATCTGCAATGGAAGGTTGATGTGAAAATGTTATTGTACTGTGTCTGAAAAAAGCAAAGACAGCTTCTGAAATGAAGAGGAGAAATCTAATCTTTCTGTTCCTCTTTGGTGTTGCTCTGCAGTATGAGGTCTGAAATATTCCAAAGCTCAAGAGTGCACAAGTTCTCTGCTGTAGAGGATATTTAAGCAAAACATTGCACATTTATGTTGATTCAGCTTCTTGAAGTCCATGGCTTCCTCTTAAGCTTCTGAGGATCGTTTACCCAAGCTGCATGGAGAGAGTTCACCTGCCTGTTCTTGACATCCAGCAGCACGGGCTCTTGTGCAAATATGTGCTGGCTAGTTTACATGTGACATGCAGACAACAAAAGTTCCCAACCACTGGGCTATTCGTATGTGAATCACTTAAATGTGCTTTCCCTTTTCAATGTGGGAAGAATACAAGGGCTATTTTATTGGGGGCCCTAGCATTTTTAGAAAGGAAAAATAATGTGTCAGAGAATTGGTATAAATAGAGGCTGAGGACAGACTGGCGAGGTGGCCCGCTATGCCTCTGCTTTAGAAGCGAAGGCAGAGAGGCCATCCAGACAGCCACAGCTGTCTCCTGCCGCCGACGCGCACTCACCCATGCCTGAAGCACTGTCCTTGCGCTTCAGGCGGAGATCCCTGGGAACTGGTCTCCAGGCATCTCGGTGTGCGTCCCTGGCGCTTCCCGTGGGTGTGGACGCACCAAAGGCGTGGAGTACACAGTGCTGGAAGTGCGGGCGGGCTGTTCTGGCTGCCACGGCTGTGCATAGTGGCATCTTGGCGAAGCAGCCGGCAGCCGCGCACCTCCTCCCTGCGCAGCAAGTGTGAATGGGGCACCCCGGGCTGCTTTTCCCGCAAGGCTGGTTGTTCCAAGACAGATCCTCAGTCTGTCCTCAGCCACAGTTTGTACATCATGATGGTAAAGATAAATATGCACCTGTAGTATTATTGAACCAGCATTATTGAAATAATTCCTTGGCACAGTTTTGTAATCACAGAGGCACTGCTTTGGATATTCTGAAACTGGATCCAAATAGATAGTTAAGTTTGCAATGTTATGTATGCATGCATCCCATGTATTTACAGGGAATATTTCTATGGCCATGGTATGTCCACAGAGATGTCTATAATTTCTGGGTTATAGGATTTCACAATGACATCACTAGTTTTATGCATTAAGGGCTGGCTGGAGCAACTCTCAGCATTCTGTGTGAGGAAATATTTATAAAATATATTTCTTGCACTAGCAAGACTAATAAGCAAACCACACTGCAAAAATGAAGACTAATATACACAATTTATATCTTTTTAAAAAAAAAAATCAAATCAAGGTTGATTCTACATTTATCTCAGAGTGCATTATTCAAAAGCCTTCCAGTTCTGCTAACAAGGGTGAACATTGCAGGCTCTCAATTCCTTCTTATCTTTGCAACTGGTGATCTGAGTGCTTTTGAATCTCTTCTTTACTGTCATGAACCGCTCCTGGATTCCACCCCCACAGAGTTTGCTACATTCTGACCAAGCAGTCCATGGTTTCATCTTACAACCTAAGAGAGAGAGAGAGAGAGATTTGCTTCAAGGATCAATTGACATTACTCTGGATGGGATTTTGGAAGTGGAGAGAGACAGAGAGAATCACTGATAGGCTTTGATTACTGAGATCTCTCTCTTAATTCTTTATAGTTCTATTTCAGCTCCTAATTCCAAACTTTTAAAATCTCATGGTTAGATATACAAACATTAAGACTTCTACAGATTAGACTACATGTTTCCTTGGGCTATGGATTACTCCTATAGGAATTCCTTAGCATGAATAATTTAATGCATCCGTCTGTGGCTTACAGCATCTAACACATTCTGAATCATAGATATTCCCCATGTGAATGGATTAGTTTTGGTGTAGTGCCGGTTTGGTGTGGTGGTTAAGTGAGCGGACTCTAATCTGGGAGAACCAGGTTTGATTCCCCACTCCTCCACTTGCACCTGCTGGATGACCTTGGGCAAGCCATAGCTCTGTACCAGCTGTTCTCTCAAGGACAGTTGTCTCAGAGCTCTCTCAGCCCCACCTACCTCACAGGGTGTCTGTTGTGGGGAGGGGAAGGGAAAGGAGTTTGTAAGCTGCTCTGAGACTCCGAGTGAAGGGCAGGGTATAAATCCAATCTCTTCTTCTTCCTCTTCCTCCTCTTCTTCTTCTTTTGCCTAATACACAAAGAGGCTGCTGTTTTCTAACCTAGCTTTTTATTATCTGGGTCTTGCTACTGGATTAATAGCATGTATTAGTAGAGTGGTTTTTGTTGATGGTTAGGTTTTTGTCAGCTAGGCTGTCATAAAGAAGGTGGAGGTGAAGAGATGGGCTGCCATAAAGAAGGGGGGGTGAAGGACTTCTGGAAGAGACGCGCACAATGGCGGATGCATTTCTCCGCTTCTGCGGGAGATGCGATCTGCTCTCGGTGGGGTAGAAGGGGTTTCGGACTGGCTCCAAACCCCCAGAGACACTAGTGAAGGGACTCTGCCTGGGGTGGCTTGAAGGGAGCCTCTCCCTGTGGTGGCGACCGCGGGATTGAGGCACCCTTTCTCACCCCCGTAGGTTCCCCCCGTCGTAGAAGCCTCCGGGCTTGCAAGCGCAACTGTGAAGCAGCAGAGAATACCATTTGGAGAAACAAAGAATCCACCTGATACGCAATGGGAAAACTGTGAGTCTCAAGCAAAGATTGAAAAATAAAGCGGCAGGGATAGGGCGGGTGGATCGCTCCCCCCCTCCCCTCCTTAACGGAGCTTAGGCGACGAGACTTTCCCACGGTGTTGCTGCAGCCCGGGAAGCTGTTTTGAAGTGCTGGAGGGCTGGATCGCATGCGCGAAGAAATGACCTTTTAAACAACATCAGTGTGGTAAAGCTATCTTCTTCTACAGATCTTCTTATCTAACTATAAACAAAAGCGAAACAGCAACAATGACAGGGAGACAAAAACCCTCCCCTAAGCCAGGAAGCGTAGTTCCGAGTTCAAAGGGTGATACCACAGAGATGAGCTCAATGCTTTCAGCGATGCTGCGACCCCTGGTGGATCAGATGACTACTCTCAACGCTAAGATGGATTTAATACAGAAAGAAATGAAAGAGTCAGGAAAACAAACTGAGAAGCTGCAACAGGATCTCTTGGAAGTAAAAGCAACAACAAGTAAGCATGACTCAAGACTACAAAAAATTGAGAAAGAAAAGGCCTTTCAGAGTGATAATGTTCTAAAACTCCAGATGGAAAGATCAATTTTTTTCCTGAGACTGCAGAATGTTCCTGAGAAAAAAGGAGAGGATCTTAAAAAACTGTTGAGTGAGGCATTAGCACCTGTGACAGATATTGAAGCAGAACAAATATTAAGCGACATGGATTTGGTCTACAGGACCTATCCAGAATTTGTGAAGAAGAAAAACCTGCCAGGTGAGATCATGATAAGATTCTCCAAAAGATCAACAGGGGATGTGGTGTTAAAAGCCACAAACAGAACAACGCTGAAGATCCAGGAAGAAGAAATCAAGGTTTTAAAAGACATTCCATTCGAGATTCAGAAAAGAAGAAAAGCCTACAGAAGTTTGACTTCATGGCTACAGTCTGAGTCAATTATATATCGTTGGAATATTCCAGAGTGACTTTCTTTCAGCTACAAAAGCAAGAACTACAAGATTGACTCTATAGAACAAGCAAAAACATTTCTGGAAAAATGCAAAAAAAAGAAAATGGAGAGAGGGTCAGACGACTCACTAGAATCGCAGAAAAGTATGTACAGTTTTGATGGCTCAGAAAGTGAAGAAGAAGCATCAGACTCAGAAAAGGGAGCTCCTGCTCCCAAGTCTAGTACAGAGACTAAAAAGACAAGAAGAGGAACGAAGAAGAAATAATGTTATAACTGTTTGTTTAAAGGTGGCACACTATGTCAAACTGTAAATGGAGTAATAAGCGATTTCTTCGTAGTTATATGTGCCAGCCAGTTAGTATTGTTGTAATAAAGGCAGCAACATAATATTAATTAGTTAAACCAAGAAAGTATATTGTTTTTCAGTTAAACAAAGTAGTTAATTTGATTATTGCAAACAGTATTCTCTGTATAGGGTAATGTAGCTTAATTATTAGCGTTTGTAGTTGTAGATATAGATGAAAAAAAAATATATATATAAAAGAAAAGAAGGGGGGGTGAAGAAGTTGACACTGGTATGCTAACTTCCATTCTCCTCTAGCATTTGTCTTTGTTTAAACAAGGTCTCTGATTTCCCTTGTGAGTTTCCTGCTGGGAACTAGGGGCTGTTATTTTCTGCATGAAGGTAACCTGGCATTCATTGGCTTGTAGCCATCTGACGACCCAAGTTTGAACCCTATATAAATTTTTTGGAATTTTTTAAATTTTTGTAAAAGATCTAAAATAAATTTTTAAAAATTATGTTCTGGGGCTTAATACATGAGCCGGCGTATGCTGGTTAGGCGGGGTATAAATCCAATAAATAAATAAATAAATGCTTTATTCTAATTCCAGTTTGCAATAGACTTAGCCTCTTGTTCAAGATACTATATAAACAAGCCAAATTCATTTAAAGCACTTAGCATTCCAGTGACCTTCAAGTGACTATTCAGGATCTATCACTCAGGAAAACACTATTATATTGATGGGAATCAATTTGTTTCTGTTTTGACCTAATCTGTAGTTATGCAACTTGTCTGAAGCAATGTGCAGCGCACATACCTGGAAATTGCTCACCATCAACATCTTCTTTTACTTGCTCACTTCTCCTTTTCTCCCGAGGCTCTTTCCAGCGCCTTTTCTCAATATTAGGATTTCTCAAGCATTTCCTTATTCGGCATTTTTTGCGTTGTACTGTTTCTGGGCATGGTGCTCCTCCAAACTGGGGCTCCATTTCAATCATTCTTGTCCTGATCATATGACCTTTCCCACAAGACTTATTGCATTCTGACCATTGGGACCACTCAGTTAGTTCACAGTCAATAGCTGCCCAGAGAGAAAAGGAAATACTATTAGAGCAAATGTAGGCTGGGGACAGACTGGCAGTCTGGCCCGCTCTGCCTCCGCTTTAAAAGCAGAGGCAGAGCAGCAGTCCAGATGCCACATCTGCCTGGAGGAGGCGGGCCAGACTCAACGCGTCCGGTGCCGCACTCCTCCCTCAGCAGCCAGGCACCATTTAAAAGTGGTGCCCCGGCTGCTGTGCACGCGTTCCACCCGCTTCCGGCAGGTGTGAACACGCGCCAGCTGGGGGAGCCGTGCGGCGTTTGCATGCTGCCACCGGAAGCTGCCCGCAGTCTGGATGCTGCGGGCAGCTTCCTTGTGGTGGCGTGCAAACGCCGCATGGCTGGGGCAATTCCCCCTGCCTTGTTCTGCCGTGCCGTGGAGGCGCAACAGAACACGAGTCTGTCCTCAGCCTTAGCTAATGAATTGCACTTAAAGACAAATAATAAATCTGCCTGTTTTTAGTGTAACTGTTAACATATGGACATTTCTTGTTGGTATCAAGGCACATTTCACAGTGAAACTTACTCAAGAGTTGTATCAAACAGTCACAAAATAGTACTAGAGCTGGGTATCAAATCCTTTATTTTCTTGTTAAAAACTAGAACACCTTAATTTTACTTTGAGTCAATTCAGATTACTCTGGATGGAACTCAAAATGGGAAAAGGGATAAATGCTTTTTGGAGCACTCCAGTACAGGCCCCAATCTGTCCCATTTTATAGGTACAGAACTGCATAATGGGAAAGAGCTTCTACATCAGGCATTATTACAGAACTCTTACACTTCTTTCCTCTGCTGTCTGTTGCAGTGGGGATGATAATAGTACCTATCATACAAGAATTACACGTGGGCTTTAAGCACTTGAAGTTTGTTACATAAATGATAAATACTATTACTCTGATATCACTTTAAGCTCTTCTCAGAAGTAGTGAAGACATATTAAAATCTCACATGATTCATTACCTATGGTCTCTAGAGAGGAACTTGTCTTAGTATAGTACTGTGTTTTGTTAATTGCAGTCATAAATCCCTTTTTTTTAAAAAAAAAATATTTTATTTTATAACTTAACAAGCAAGTCAAACATCAAAAAACAGCAGTGTAGGTAAAGGATGGAAATATTCAGTATATAAACTGTAAGTTGCCTATCATAGAACATAGAAGTGTTCCAGACACATTTTACATTGCCCAACTGATATCTAGATAAACTTCAAAACCCAACAACAACAACAAAGGAAGGAAGAAAAACAAAAAAATCCTCGACCTTTCAGAGTATCTTAGGAAGTGGTGAACCAACCAGGATCATATAGCTACCTAGATCTCAATACCTAGATCCCAAGGAGTATAGATTGGATTGTTCGGTAATAAATGATTGTCTACCATGTACTGCATAAAGGGGAACCCCGTCTTAACAAAGTTGGAATGTGTTTTGTATGTCTCTATGCACAGTGTGGTGTTAACTTTGTTCATGATGAATTGTTCCCAAACTTTATTTCTACAAGCATCTAGCGTTGGTGGTTTGGATGATTTCCAGACTGTAGCAATGGTGAGTTTAGCTGCTGCCAATAAAACTGTTGTTAAGGCCGAGATGGTTTCTTCTCCATGTGAGGGGTCTCGCAGATGAAGAAGGTTACAGTCCAGCTCCAAATGGAGTGATTGTGATGTGATGTTAGTTTTTTCTATGACCGCCTCTTCCCAAAATTTCTGAATGATGGGACAACCCCACCAACAATCAATATAGTCTCCAGTATTCTGCAGTTCTTCCAGTGCATTGGGGAATTAGTGGCCTTGATTTGATGCAAACAATCCGGTGTGTAGGGAGCCAGTCTGATGTAGTGGTTAAGTGCGCGGACTCTAATCTGGGAGAACCGGGTTTGATTCCCCACTCCTCCACTTGCACCTGGCTGGATGACCTTGGGCAAGCCATAGCTCTGAACCAGCTGTTCTCTCAAGGACAGCTTGGGAAAGAGCTCTCTCAGCCCCACCTACCTCACAGGGTGTCTGTTGTGGGGAGGGGAAGGGAAAGGAGTTTGTAAGCCGCTCTGAGACTCCAAGTGAGTGAAGGGCGGGACATAAATCCAATCTCTTCTTCTTCTTCTTCTTCTAGTACCAGCAGGAGAACAATTAAAAAAATTGAAATCAGATATTAAAGATTCTTGATCTGTTAGCTAGAGTTGTCTATATCAAAGACCATTGGGAATTTGGAATATCTTTCCCTAAATCTCTCTGCCATGTGGTTTAATACATCAGTCTTAATGGGTTATTAAATTCCATGAGTATTTTGTATATCATCGATAGAATGTGTTTTGTTGAGTCGGAATATGATCTTAGAAAGACTTCAAATTTCGATCTCTTAAACACTCCACTGTCCCCTAGGTGACCACAAAGACTGCTTAATTGACAGTATCGGAGTCATGGAATACCATGACCGATTAGTTCCTCTAGCTGTGCTTTTGTGAGAATTTTTCTGTAATCCATAAGATCTTGAAGACAAGTGATGCCAGCTTGTGTCCATGCATCAAATAGACCTGGTTCTTGGCCGGGTGGGAACCACTCTTGATAGGTGAATGGTAAGAGGGGATATATTGGTAATTAGACATTTCCACTGATGAATCCCCTATGTTGATACAAGGTTACCATCAGGTTAACAGTATAATCCTAAGCAACATTGCACCCATCTAAACCCATTGACTTCAGTGGGCTTGTATGGGTATCTCTGTTTAGGATTGGATGGTCAGACTAGAAGTTTGTTTGAGTAGGATTACCAGGTCCCTCCTAACAACCAGTGGGGAATAAGGGGAGCAGCTACTTACTGGGACTTAATAGTGGTTGCTTCACAGGAGGAGGAGGGAGGCTGAGGCTATGTTGCCATCAACATGGCAACATTACTTCTGGCATGTATAGGAAGTGACATCATCATGGTGTGATGTTGCAGCAATGCTCTGGCATTTGGGCAGAAGCTCTATGGTAAAAATGGTTTTTACCATAGAGTTTTAGCCCAAATACCAGAGTGTTGCCCCAACATTGCTGACATGGTGGCATAACTTCTGGTGCATGCTGGAACAGATGTTGCCAAATTGCCAGTGACATGTTCCTGGTAAGTTCTAGTAAGTAGCTGCTGGTAAGTCCCCTCACTAGCCATCTGATTGGTATGGTGGTATGGGACCCCCTGCCTCCAGCCAGTGGGCTGGCAACTCTATATTTGAGCAAGTGGAATTTAAATTGACCAGGTAATAGGAAAAGAGGAGGGGGCAGAATTAAATTAATCTCTAAGCATCAAACACCTAAACTTACGGCACTCTGGTAACATGCATTTCTCCACTTGTTCCAGCTCCTCATTGCAGTCTCCAAGCTCAGCAGCGGATTTCAGCATCCTCTGTCGTGTCCTCATCCCCTTCCCACATGTTACGCTGCAGTCACTCCACTCAGACCAAGGAGATAGCATACAAGGTATGGTATCTAGTTCAGAGGAAAGAAATGTTGGGGGGGGGGGGGAATCTAGCTCACATACAGCAATGATTTAAAAATGCCATCGAAGCATCAGGGGATGGGAAATGCTTGCTGAAAACTGGACTGGCATTGTGAGGGGAACTTGCACTCAAGAAGAGTGATCTTACAGCAAAACTACTTAAATTGCTGCTGTTAGATACTCCCAGAAACACAGTAAAGTTGTTCTGGGAGTATAATGCATGAAAAGATTAATTCATGGAAAATATATTTTTTAATTTGTTAACCTGTGCAGTGGTAAAGTATCTCTGGAGTCAATCTCGATGCTGATTCATACCTTTTATAGTCTTAATTTCTCTGCATCATTCCCGGATTCAACCTTATTTAGCTAGGCCCACTTGTCTCTTTGGGCTGATGCTTTTAATTTGACTACACAACAAGAGGGCTGTGCCAGTCACCAAGATGAAAGAAGGCAAAGACAAATACTGATAGTGCAGTGGGAAAGTGAAAATATATTGATGGGATATGAAAAAGTCCCCAATTGGTCTTAAAGGTGCCACTGGACTAAAACTTTGTTCTGTTCCTTCAGACCAACACGACTACTTTTTCTCTCTATAAGCCATTTCACTCCATCTTCCCTAAGCTCTACTTTCTGTCCTCTCTTGCTAGGATTAGAGGGGAAGTCTGCCAATGCAGCAGAATGAGGTGGTAGAATCTAGAGCCAGTTTGGTGTAGTGGTTAAGTGCATGGACTCTAATCTGAGAGAACTGGGTTTGATCCCCCACTTCTTCACTTGCAGCTGCTGGATGACCTTGGGCAAGCCATAGTTCTGTCAGAGCTGTTCTTGAAATAGCAGTTTTCTCAGAGTTCTCTCAGCCCCACGTACCTTACAGGGGCTGAGGACAGACTGGCAGTATAAAGCGCAAGGGAGGCAGGGCCAAAAGACCCGACTGATGTGGCAGTGTACCAGGGAGAAGGCAGAATGGAGTGGTCACACTGTGGGGCCACCTCTGGTGGTGCTGCGGTTGCGCGTGGCTTTGGTCCACTCCGCCAACCTGTGTGTAGGCATATAGGCACATAAGCGCAGCAGCAATTGGGGCTTTAACTCCATGAGCCGGAAGCGACCCCGTGGGTGGTTGTGCACCCAAGCACACAGTTCACCCGGGCAGTTATGCGCATTCCTGCCAGATCAGCGGGTTCACATTACCAGTGCTGCTTGATTGCGGCTTTTTTACATGCACGCTTCTGGGAAGCAGGATCAACGCACTCTCCATGGCTTGCCCCGGCTTTCACCTGGTACTTTTTAAAAGTGGGAGTGAATTGTTAAAGGACGGGGTGAGTACAGCAGGGGAACGCCACAGTTGGGGGATGCCAGACAGCTGTGTATGAACAGGCCCACTTAATCCGCTTGTAAAAGGTGCCTATATCGGGCCAAACTGCCAGTCTGAACTCAGCCAGGGTGACTGTTATGGGGAGGTGAAGGGAAAGGAGTTTGTAAACCACTCTGAGACTCCGAGTGAAGGGCGGGATATAAATCCAATCTCTCCTTCTCCTCTTCTAGATCTCACAGAGTGGACTATACTGGTTCAATTCCAGATGTGGCAGTCATACCACAGCACACAATCCTCCAGTCCCAGGAAGTCAAAGGACACCTGATCTGAATCTCCCCTTGCTGCTGCCTCTCACCCTCCCTTATTAGTCTAGCTGATCTCATTAAGGGAAACCATCAGGTCTTCCCCTTGTGCCCCCAGACTAACAGCTTTCGATGTAACCAGGAGGCTTAAGCTTTCTGTGACTGACTGGCTTCAGCCTTTCCAGCTCCTAGAGCCTGCCTACTCTGGGTCCTGAGTGCTTGACAGGAACTCAAATGGAAAGTCATTCTTTCTGCCAATTCAAAGCAAAACAAAAATCCTCCATGCAAATTTAAAAAAAAAACTAATATAGTAGGATGCAGCAAGACCTTATTTGCATAATCTTGTAAGAAGAATGATCACTTCCGAAACAAGCAGTGGCCAAAGGTTAACGGTAGGGAAACCCAAATCTTTAGGAAAGTGCACTAATGATGAGAGATCCTATAATGAGAGTCACATGCATCTGGAGAAGAAAATGTGTTAGCAAAAGCATGTACTGAACTAAAGCTTTCAAAGGAAAAACACTGGGGCACTTTGGTTCTTTTGGAATTGTCTAAATTGGAATTGTTGTTTGGACCTGTCTGAGGATTGTCTAAACTCTAAACCAATGAAGGAATAACAAACAATGGCAGCTAGCTGAAATAGCTTGGAAAATAGACAAATTGCAGGAGTAGTTTCAAGCCTATGAGGTGTAGCACTGTGAAAATGCTCTTTAAAAATCTAAGCAGCCTACAGTGTCTGTACTGAATGGATGCAAAACGCACAAGGGGGACAAGAAAATACATAGGTTAGAATGTGAGGGACTACTCATTCATAAGTACAAAACAATGCCATTGCTTGGGCTCCTACCTTTATCATAATGTAGATCAGGCTTTATATCTTCCTGGATGATCTGTGCATCTCTCTCATTAAACGCAAGGAGATTTTTATATTTTAGGGAGTCTGTAAAGCTCCAAGTGCATCATTTCCCCCTCATAAAACTGACACATGCAAGATTTCAAAAGTGAGTACACCACAAAAAGTTTTACTAGCTCATGATACCTATATTTCAGGAAAACCAATGATCAGGCCATTCCCATAAAACCGCCTTATACTATATCAGACCCTTCGTCCATCAAAGTCAGTCTTGTCTACTCAGACTAGTGGCAGCTCTCCAGGGTCTCAGGCAGAGGTCTTTCCGAGCACCTACTGCCAAATCTTTTTTAATGGAGATGCCAAGGGTTGAACCTGGGACTTCTGCATTCCAAGCAGATGCTCTACCGCTTATCCACAGCCCCTCCCATTAAACAACATTGCCTTCAGACATGGAATCTGGTTGTCATCAGTATGCTGTCTGCCTGCCTGCCTGTCTGTCTGTCTGTCTCCCTGCCTGCCTGCCTGCCTGTCTATCCATCCATCCATCCATCCATCCATCCATCCATCTAATCTCCCTTTAACTAAGTCTTCAGATCTCTTTCTTGAACCTGGAAGCTTCAAAGAGTACAAAATGTAGCTGATTGCTTTATGGTGGGTGTTGGTGCTGGTGTATGCATACAAGCCCAGTTCTGATGCTGCTGCACTGGCTGTCTATTTACTTCCAGACTCACATTATTTAAAGCCTTTCAAGACTTTGGACCCACATAACTGATGGACAGCTTCTTGCTAAATGGATCCATGCACTAATTTAACATCTCCTGAATTATCTGAAACCTCTGCAGTCTTGTTTCTTATCTGTTATGGCTTCAGTTTTATAAATTGAGCTTCCAGATGAGGTCAGGAGAGCTCTTTCACTAGCAATCTTCCTCAGGTCATGAGTGGCAGTCCTCTTTTCCAGAGTGTTTTTCAGACTAATATATATGTTGGAGGCATGGTGTAGGGTATCTAGAAATTTTTGTGACAGTGCTAATTTGTATTTTAATTGATGTTACTTATTAGAAATTATTTTAATTGGTCATGTGATGAGCAACTGTATTTTAACATAACTTTAAAAATAAAATAAGCATACTAATACTTATAAAACTTCCCTGTCAGCTTGCTTACTAAAGACAACCATGATAGTGATCTATTACAAGTGGTCCTTCTTGCAAAAAGTGACTTTGGGGTAGTGTTGAACTGAGGGGGGGGGGGAATAATTTTTGCTTCCTGAAAAAGGTGTCTTTTCACCCTTTGTCCAAAGGGCAATTGTTGCATGAAGAGAGAACTCATCACCATTTCCAAGGCAACCAGGCTATATTTCTTACACAACAAATCAGGCAAACAATGATTGTTTACAAGCATGACAAAACATGTGGAAGAGTGTGCAATAGGATCCCCCCCACACACACACACACATGGGGGAATTCTTCCCCCCCCTTAATGGTTCCTACCCTGAAAATTGAGACTCATAAAAATTCGGCACAGTGCTACTATGGGCTTTGCCAGTGTTTGGCATTTGGTAGACCTTTGGCAGGCCCTGACATATGACTACTGCACATGACCACAGATAGACAGAGAGACAGACAGACACTTACGGCACTCGGGCATCATGCATTTCTCTGCTTCTGTGACTTCTGCCTTGCACATGGATCCATCGGCAGGAGTCATCTTGATCATTCGGTGCCGTTTCTTCGTTCCCATGCCACAGCTGGCACTGCACTCATCCCACTCCCCCCATTCGGTCACCAGGCAACTGCTAGGAGCTAGTCATCATATAAAGGCAGAAGGTCAGTCGAACGGCACTGCTATTAAAGGGGGGTTTATTTAATGCTGCATAACAATCAAGAGTTTTCATGATTAAATCAAATACTTACCACACTCCTCATTTACAGTACATTTCTCTGTTTCTTCAGTAGGCACTTTGCACATAGAGCCATCTTCAGGGAACTGCTTCACATATCGTTCTCTCGATCGCATTCCCATGCCGCAGGACAGGCTACAGGGGGACCAGGTTATCCACTCAGACATCATGCATGTAGAACCATCTGAAACACCAAGAACAATTCTTGTTTGTTCCCTAAATTCAATTAAGCTAAGAAATGAAGCATACCTGGATCATGTCCCCTGTTTCCTCTTTTTTTACCTTCATCACTACAACCTGGACCCATACATGGTTGAAAGTCCTGAGTTTCCGGACAAGGCACACTGAGGTCCAGCTGAGCTTTGAGCATTCTCTGCCTCATTCGTTTGCCTTTTTCACAAGTGGAAGAGCTGCAGGCTGACCATGGAGACCAGTTTGAATAGATGCAGGTTTCTGGAGTGTCATCTAAAAAAAAAAATCCAAGCATAATTAATCCACAGAATTTATTGCTAGAAGATATTACATTGTATGTTATGTGCTGTCTACTTGCTTCTGACTTCCCATGAATCTGAATTAGGGTGACCTCCAAAATGTTGTATCATTAACAGCCTTGCTGTTGCTCTCTCAAACTGAATATTACATACGGATATTACAATAACCACCATGAAAAATTGCTTTCAAAACAGCAAATAGAAACTCCGAAAGAATCAAAGTGCAGTTCTTCCCTGATACTCTTTTGGTTGTCCACTCTGCCTTCTTCATGCTGGCCACAGCTTTTTCTTTATTAACCATCTTTCATCACATTCTGTTATACAATCTCCTTTATGCCCAGAGGTGGTTTCTCAATATCCTGGCACTTGCACTCTGCACACTCACACATGCAAACGTTCAGTTTACTCTTCTGTAGTTATACATATGCACTTCTGCACAGACTCACCCTTACATTTTCTGTGATATTCCTCAGGAAAACTTTTTCTCCATCTATCTTTGTGTACCATGACTCCTCTCTAAATAAGCAAGCATACCTTTTCTGCTTAACTGGTTTGCCTATGATACATCCAGATTTGTTTGATGGATTAAAAATATCCATCTGAGATGGTTTAGACCAGGGCTCTTCTTGTAGAAAAAGCCCAGCAGGAACTCATTAGCATATTAGGCCACACCCCTGACAGCACAGCTCATTAACATATTAGGCCGCACCCAGTGTTCCCAGAAGTGTGGTCATCCAGCCACATCCACCTTTTGCTTCTTATTCTCTTTACCTTGTTGTCAAAACAGTTTTGACAAAACCAATAAAAACATTATTTTCTGTCCCATCTATACAAAACCTTGCCTGAACCAATATCTTATGTCCAACAATTATTCCCACACTGGATTGGAATCAATTCCTAAGGGAATTCCCATGGAAATCAGGTTGCCTTCCTGCAAAACTAGTACGCTGAATATTTTTTAGGGTTGCCAACCTACAGGTGGGGTCTGGAGATCTCCTGGAATTACAACTGAGCTCCAAACTACAGAGATCAGGTCAATAGCTGCTTTGGAAAGTAGAGTCCATGGCATTATGCCTTGCTTAGGTCCCTCCTTCCCCTAAACTGCACCCTCCACTCCCAAATCTCCAGGGATTTCCTCAACCTGGAGTTGGCAACCCTAGTTCACTGGCAGAACAACGCTAGGAGCCAGTTTGGTGTAGTGGTTAAGTGCGTGGGCTCTATTCTGGGAGAACCGGGTTTGATTCCCCACTCCCCCCTTGCACTTGCTGGATGACCTTGGGCAAGCCATAGCTCTGTACCAGCTGTTGTCTCAGAGCTCTCTCAGCCCCACCTACCTCACAGGGTGTCTGTTGTGGGGAGGGGAAGGGAAAAGAGTTTGAAAGATGCTCTGAGACTCCCATGGGTAGTGAAGGACGGGGTATAAATCCAATCTCTTCTTCTTCTAGGTTTGTGGATGCACTGGATGGGAGTAGTTTGTGGACTATTTTATTCAAGGTACAAAATTTTATTCAAGGTATAAGATTTCATGTGCCACCCACACTTCTTCAGATGGAAGACATGTGCATGCACACAAAAGCTTATACCTTGGATGAAACTTTGGACTCCAACTTTGTTCTGCTGCTTCAGACCAACACGGCTACCCACCTGAATTATTACACTATAATACTTTTTACAAGCAATTATGTACCAGTGGAGTGGTTACCATGCAGAGTCTGTCCCACAGGTAAAATTATCCTGTGAACAGGTGGTCTTTACCACATAAAAGTATCACTACCATCACAAGATCACCAATCGTTAGAACTCCTCAGAAGTGGAAATCTCTCTTATTAAGAGGTTTAAGAACATCAACTTTGCTGGCCCATTAAAGGCAGATGTCAATCAATTGGCAGGAGAAGAGGGACAATCATCTTCTTCAGAAACTCTGCCCACTTTTTTAAATGTCACAAAACAGACAATCTCCAAAGTGCAGCTGACCATGCTCATTTTTAGTTACAACTCTGTTTCTCTGCAGATGTCCCCCAAAGTGCCCCCCAACAGTCAAGTGTTCTGAAAACACACATAACAATGAAGCTACTTTTTCAGATGTTTTCTCTTACATGGCAGTAAGCACCAAACCACTTTAATACAGACTTTAAACCCACATATATTTGCAAGCCATTCCCAACAAGACACAACAATGAACTCAGGCTTCAAAGTTACTTTTCTTAAGCAGAAGATGCCATGAGAAAACTAAAGAGATTCTCAAAAATTAAAGATATTGTCAAAACCAGCATTTCCTGGGCTCTCTGCTTTTTTACATCCCCCCCCTTTTCAATTTTTTTTAATAAAAACAGAAAGAACGGAAGGAAGGAAGGAAGGAAGGAAGGAAGGAAGGAAGAGGTAGGTGGGGGGAGAGAGAGAGAACGGAAGGAAGGAAGAAAAAGGAAGGAAGGAGGAAGGAAGGAAGGAAGGTAGACAGACAGAGGAAGGAAGGAAGAGGTTGGTGAGGGGAGAGAGATAAAGGAAGGAAGGAAAAGGAAGGAAGAAGGAAGGAAGGTAGACAGACAGAGAAAGGAAGGAAGGTAGGTAGATAGGTGGAGGAGAGAGAAAGGAAGGGGGGAGGGAGAGAGAGAAAGAGAAAGGAATAAAGAAAGGTGGGGCCAGAGAGAGAAAGACAGAAAGAAAGACAGAAAGAAAGGTGGGGAAGCCAGAGAGAGAGAGAGAGAGAGGGAAAAGAGAACAGAGAACTTACTGGAGCAGGGAAAGCCACGCAACGTCGGCAAGCCAAATGCAGAAAGCCTAGCCCCTGTGCTTAATCTCTGGGCGGGGCTTTCTCCTGCTGGCTTTTTTTGCTCTTAAAGGGAAAGCCCCCGGTGGAGCTTATTCCTGCTGGCTCTCTGCAGGAACTTTCCCTTTAAGTGTAAAAAGCTCAGGCCCGGCAGGGAGGGGGTGGGGCAGGCTCGGAGGCCAGCCGGAACAGCGTTCCTGTGCGTTCCTGCTGAAATCGAGCCCTGGTTTAGACTATAGGAAACTTCTAATCTGGAAATGCTGATACACTGAAATACCTACTGTGTTTAAACACTGATAAAATGTATTGCCCTGGCTGGTGTGATGATGTTACTTCTGGGTCATGTTGGAAGTGGTGTAGACAAGTCTCTGCAGCATCAACTAGGCCTTGCTCTTTTTGCTGGTAAGTCCCCCCCATATGAGACAGGAAGGCCTGGCATGATGTGATCCATCAGGTCATGAAGAGTCGGACTTGACTGTGCAACTGAACAACAACAACCCCCCCATATGAGAAGCTGATTGATGGTCTGGTGCCGGGGTCTGGCAGTGGAGAACTCCTGCCTCCACCGGTGTGTGTGTGTGTGTGTGTGTGGCAACCCTAGAGAGAAGGATGCATAAAGATGCACTTCCCAACTAGTCCACAGTAATGAGCTTCCTTGTCCTTAGACAGCCTTGTTGATATTCAAACATTCTCCAGCATGAATTAATGTGAAAGCTTTGTCTTGTCTAGCTGTTGGTGACTACTTCCTGTATTGCTTCCCCATACTTTGAAGAGATGAAGATACACTAACCGTGCATACATGGAAGTCTGATGCTAAGAAACAAATGAGGATAAACTCCTATACTTTTGTCAGTCTTCTAACCCATAATCTGGATAAGGCCTTTATGCCAGATATTAAAAAGAGACTATTAAAAAAACAGTAAAAATGTTTCTGCAATTATTAAGATAACCTTTAGCAGTAGCATAGAGAGAAAAATGATTACATATAAATGTACTATGGTAATCACATCATAACTTTCATTCAGAGGTCATTATTAACAACATAGAAATGGCTTCTACACCAGAAAAAAAGCAGACAGAATGATACTGAGGTTTTGGTGAACTCTCACTTAAAATTCAGAGGGAGAGAAGGGAGACAGAAAACAAACTATCCCTTTAACTTGAAAAAGGCACTCCATCATGTTTAGAAAGCTAAGACACTAGAACATACGTACCAGCTGCCCCTATTCCTTCTCTCATCTGAATTCTGGGCATAAGCTTACAAGGGTAGCAGGTTGTCCTTGCAGACACATAATCATTAATAATAAAAATAATTTTAAAAAGCTGCTAGATGGGGGGAAATACCAGAGCTTGATGAAGACCAACTAGCTCAGGAATATAAAGTTAGTGGGATTAATGCTTCCTTTAAATTGGTATAGTTCTTCCAATTCCTCACATTCTTCCTGCTGACACTATCACTGTGGGTGTTTATCAAGTAATGATGCTGGCTTTTACCACGAATGGCTGAGAAATTTTTTTTTCCCTTTTCCTTTTTTATACTGGTGTGGAAAGCATAAAATATAGAGTAGCTGCACTGGAGGATAAAACAAAACACACACACACGACCATCGTAATTAAAAAGTACCTTCATCTTCCAGAGCTTCTGCTGCCAGATCTGCGACAATGTCATCAACATTATCAGGAACAATGTTGCACTGTTCCCCCTGCAAACAAAACACTTACATTGGCAGAGGAAATAATATAGTTGTGGGCAATGGAATGGAAAATCAGGTGCCAGAAGATGTACAAACAAGATCTGAGCTCTTGGACTCTCAAAATTATAGATGGCCTGCTGTTTTTGCAAGGCCCATCTAAGCCCCATAAAATATTCTAGCAAGCAAAGGCCTTAGAGTTTAGGTTACTCTTCTGCATGTTGAGAGATACTAAGAGTTCTCCTAGGGGGGACACACACCCGACCCCCCCCCCCCCAAGTAGGATAAACCAAGATATGAAAGATATTTGAAAATGCCATTATAATTGAATATAAATGTTGCTCATGGTGGAAAAATATTGGATGTTATGATATAATGTCATACATTGCTTTTAATGCAGTCAAAGAAACATGGGATTAGTTGTGAGTCAGCAGAAGCCATGTGTACATTTCCTAAGTCCTTGAATCATCTACATAGATAATAAAGCAACTCTAGAATTCTATGTTGCTAATCTCATGTTGATCAGATCTGCAAACTATGCCAAACTTGCTCTGACTACTAAGCTTCTTCTGAGAGCTCAGTGTTATATGATTTACTGCCTAGAACCAAATTACTTTCTTGTGTAGAGGTCAGTGGCAGCTTATCCCCATCACTGGGGAGAATGGTAGAGTACACATGAAGTAAACAAACAAACAACGACTGGCATATATTTGGACCAAATGCTTGGTTTGATATTCCATATCACTATTCAGCATTTTATACCAGTACCTTCCGTGCAATCCTTTCTATGACAACCCTGGCTACTGACTTAATGGAACCTCCTTCTGGGTCATAAAAGGGACTCTGAGGATGATCAAGGCTTGTGAGAGGTCTTATCTTCTCTTGAGGCACTGTTGGTTTGTTGGGTGACTGCAGTCAAAAAGAGAAACATATACAGATATAAGAAAAGCAAATGATTAGAACATATTATACTGAACAGTAGACATTCAGCATAAAATATTATAAAGGTTTCCCTTGCTCGAAAGCCAGTCGAATCCGACTCTAGGGGGCGGTGATGTCAGATCCTCTGCCATTAGTTGTCCCTGGTCCAGGGTCTCTATCAGTAATTTACTGCTAGCCTTGAGGTTTATTGCCTGCCCTGCTTAATGTGTCTTTTTCGTTCCACGGAAGGATGACTTGCCGCATTCCACCACGTCACATAAACAGTCTGGCTATCTTCCCTCACCTCCTCCCTCTTTGCTCCCTGGCGTCTCGAATGGCTTATCTTGCCTTTGTAACCTTGGAGAACTGCTGAACTGATTTTAGCCAGGTGCCTGGCCTGTGAATTGCAAGTAGATTTCACTAAGGGACATGGGGGGGGGGGGGATTAGTGCTTTTGCACCTTTTTTGTGAGAATTAACGGTTTGGGGTTTTCGCGCTTTTTTATGTTAACACTGAATGGCTCTTCACCAGCCCTTACCTTGCTGTGTATGGTATATTAATCCCTGTTGCCTGTAACCAGTTATCTCTAACAAACATTGAGTACCTGAACCATCATTAAGAAATAAAAAGGACTTTTGCTTTCAACAAAAGCCTGGCTTGATTGATTCGACTCAGAAGCCTCACAGATTCGACTGGCTCCCGAATGGGAGAGAGTGGGATATATCGGCTCGAAACTGAGGGACACCACCAGCGACTGGTATGTAAGCCTGCATAACCCTCCTGGGCCCGAGCTACGAACTGTAAACAATTTTATGCGGGCCCTCTGGCAGCACTACGAAGACCCTCTACGGGAGGAGAAGGCTCAGAACCAGTTACGCAAACTGGTTCAGGGGCGCACCTCCGTGAGGGAGTATACTGACCAATTCCGTAGAATTGCTGCCAAACTACAGGGGTGGTCACAGGACTTATTCATTGAAAAATACCGGGAAGGGTTGAACTCAAAGATCTACGAGACTATTCTCTGAAATGATCGACCAGGATCCCTCACGGCATGGATGCGGGCGGTGGCGGATGTGGAAGAGCGCTTCACCCTGATCAAGCTGGGTTCCTCCACCCCTCACACGACCAAGCCCGCCCTGAAGTCAAAGTTTAAGACAGCCCTGCAGGAGCTACGTGACTCCCGCTTCATCTCCATTTCCAAGCCGAAAAGCCAGTGCTGTCCGAAGACGTTTCCGTGGTCATGTGGCCAGCATGAATAGATGCTGAGGTGCACGGAACGCTGTTACCTTCCCACTGAAGTGGTACCTATTTATCTACTTGAAATTTCTTGCCTTCGAACTGCTAGGTTGGCAGGAGCTGGGGCCAGAGACGGAAGCTCACTCGGTCACGCAGCACTCGGGTCTCGAACTGCCGATTTTCCCATCTACAGTTCAGCATCTTAACCACTGAGCCACTGCAGCTCCTATATTATACCAATTACTTTAAGATGCACTATGAAAATTAGCAATTGCTACCAGAGTATTTTCTGCTACCACAGTAGCCACTGGAACTAAAATGATACACATATTGGCAAGGTTTTATAACTACTGTTCCCCAAAGGCAAAGCTAAATTTTGAACTCAGAAAATGACTGGCTGTCCTTGAAACGGTGATACAATCCTACCCCAGAGCATCAGTAGTCTCTGGGACTGCCACCCTGTAGTGGCTTCCTCATGTGGCATCATCCAGACTGCAGCACCGACCGGGATTTTCCTCACCTCCAGGGCGCCCCCAAGGACAATGTGACTGGGGTGATCATTCCACATTGCCTGTTCTTATGTGGACCTTCCCCATGTGTATGTTGCACTTTAGTTTTACCAACTGGTCAGTTTTGAGCAGGTTTTTTATTTGTTTTGTTTTGCAATTGTGCTGGAGTGTTGGGGCAAGTTAACATCCCCATTGGCCTCCATTGGCTTGTGCAGTCACTACTCCCAAAGCCCAACAGTGACTTGTACCTTGCCTACCTATCTGTCCATTTGATTGGTTAGCCACTTTCCTGCATTAAATAAGTTGTTTGATTGGCTGTATTTTTGAATACAGACAGTAGCTAAATAATTCAGCATAGCTATGATTATGGCTGATTGCAGGGCTAAGGGAATATTGCTTTGGAAGGTTATTGTAGGGGTTCTTCAAAGCACTCTTACACTGGCCCTGTTCTGTTCATCAATAAAGAATTTTGCTGTGTTTATGATCCATTCATTATTACTGTGCACTGATTTAGTTCCCAAAAAGTGCTTGTGTGAGAGAGACCTGTACATCATAAAAGCACCTTATTTGGCTAATGGTGGTTGGGGCTGAAGCCTCGTCTTGCTCACCCACAAGAAGCTTATTGGGCTGCTGGCTCCCTTACCTCCACCCTGGCTTGCCCACCTGCACTGCACACACAATTTGCCCAGGAATGATGCTCAAATGTGCTCTAGGGAATGTACCATAAGGTAGCAAAGCAATGACTGGCTCCTTTTTTGGGGGGGCCTTCTGATTGGCCATGAAGTTTGGTCGGTCTAAGCATGGTTGCCCACCCCACCCAAAATAACAAGGTGGGTGAACTACTGAAAAATGGCACAGACTGCCAAAACCTCAACAGCAAGCCTTTTCAGAAAAAAAGTATGGGGGAAAAACAAACTCAGAAAGGAGGGGAAATAGAAAAACAGGAGCAGCAAGGGATTGCTAATGAAGCTGTGGAACTGAGGTGGGAAAAAACCACCAAAAAGTGAAATGAAACTAAAACATTAAGGCTGTTTTGAAGGTGCCAAGGCCACAGAAAGGCCCTTGAATTAAACTGTCAGAAATGAAATGGGAGTGTAGAAGTTGATGCTAACCAGTCTCATCAAAATACACTTCATGAGATACGGCATTATTAATGCCACCGCATCTAAAATGATTCCTAAGAATAGATCTGAGCAACAGACAAGACAGGGTCAAATCTCCCTAACAACAGGGAAATAAATATTCAGGTTGCAGACTTATGAAATTATATAACTAGCCTGATACCTGTGCTTTGCTACGGTATTTAAGTTCCATAAATCCAGTTATAATACTGATGATGTGAAGTTTGAAATGTAACATTTGTTGTAGGAATTCTAATGGAGAAGACTGTAGTGTAAAAAATGAAGTGAGATATAGGTACTGGTTTTTCTCTCTCTACTGAAGGACTTCTCTGTAGACCACATGGGTGGTTCTGCCCTCAGGTGCTGGGATCACCAGGCTGCTTGGTGAGTTCACTCTGGAGCAGGCAACATAGAACTGTCCATTTAAGAAGCAGTCATCTGTTAAGTCAACTCCTGCCACCTTCCACGAAAGTGATGGCCTTTCTACTGGTGTTCCTGGATTGTTTTGCTCATATGAAGACTGTGTTGTTCTGAGCACCTCAGGGTGATCTTGCTGGTACTTGGCCTGCGCAACTCAGTGCCCTGCAGGAGTACTATGTGAAAATGTCTTTGCTGCATTCCTAAGTTGCCTCTTCCTTGTAGCATTAAAGTACCCTGGCCCTGCTCCGACACCTGACAGACACCTGCCTGTCTGGTGTGTGTGTGGGGATTATGTTTAAAGGCATCTGGGAGGCTGGGCCAGCAGCAGGGCTAAGGCAATCCTGCTGAGCAAACCTCCCCAGCAGCTGTAAGAATCCCACCTCCTCTCCTACACCTGACAGGCAGGTGCCTGTCCAGTGTAGGAGGGGGAGGAGTATTAGAAGCCACTTTGGAGGTGGGGTCAGCAGGATCACTAAGGCATTACTGCTGGGGCAGGCTCCCTTGGGGCTTTAAGCACCCTGCAACCACTGCTACACCTGGTAGACAACAGCCTGTTAAGTGTAAGAGGTGAGGGGGAGTGTGTTGGAAGCCATCGGAGAGGCTGGGCCAGCAGCATCACTGCACCTCACAGTGGTTGTTGGCCATTCCTGATTTCCTCAACTGCTGTTAGCTCTCTGCAGTCTCCTGTAACATTTTTTAAACCTCAGAATGCTGAGCTCTGCAGCTGACCAATCAGAGAGTGGGGGGTACAAGGAGGCAGCCACATAAGAATCAATGGGGGGAGCACATTTTTCCCTTTTTGACCCACTTTGGGGTTGAATTTGTAAAAATCCTTTCTTGGTGAGCACCTACAGCATGGTAGGAGCGCTCTCCCTGAATTTGGTGTTTCTAGGTCCAGCGGTTTGGCCTGGGCATTGATTTTATGGTGAGGAGACTTTCTTTTACATATATAGATGGACAAAAAGGCCACTACAAAGGGCACCAGTGCTGTTAACTAATAACTTTTTGATGCAGATTTGATCTGTCTCCCATGACACTTAGAAAGTGAAGGCATTTGAAATTTCTTACAACCGTTAGAGCATTTCTGTAATAATTATGTGTGACAATTCCCATTTAAGTAGTGGGTTTTAAGGTATCACACTTAGCATTACAATCTCTTGTAGAAAGATGGCTGTTGAAGAAGCCAGAACAAAAGATAACATAGCTCATGATTCCCTTTGTTAAGTTTTTAAAACATTGTCTACCATTTCTGAGAGTATTAGATAGATAGATACATGAGACTTTAAGTTGCTTTCCATCACTGTTAGAGTTGCTTTTCATTACAGGGTCACTCCATTCTCCTTCTGCTCTCACAGAGTCAGTAAATCTGTATCTAAGTCTATTCTCTACCCATACTCAAAAATTTCCTATACATAGAAGACCAGAAAATCAGACTGAAAGTGCAGCTAGATTCCTTCTTTCATCCTGCCAATTTTGCTATTCTATTTTGTGAACATACCATTCTTACTTGGAAAATATAGATTTTGCCTGAAGTTTCCCCCAGTTTTGGAAGAAACTCCAGTCATTGTTTGTTATGGTAATAAATGTTTTACTAAACTAGCCATGAAATTGATGTGATTGATATAGAAATGTCCAGGGGTCCGTTGGAGCAGGAGCACACAGGAGCGCAGCTCCAGGAGTGAGGAGTCCAGGGGGCGGGCACATGACCAAGCCCCGCCCCCTCCTTGGCTTCCCCGAGCAGTGCAGAGGCGCAGCGCCCTGGGGAAAGCCCTGCTAGGGTCTTTATTGTTTTTAATGTTTTGTTTTAATATTGATAATTTTATCATTGTTCCTTTTATGACTGTGTGCTGCTTTTCCAGAGACTTGCTCAAGGTGGCATATAAATTTTCTAAGTATACCATTTTTTATCTGGGCACATGGCACATATGTACTGGAGAAATTTCACCAACCCTTCAGCAGCTTCCACCCCATCAGTTTGGTGTAGTGGTCAGGAGTTGGACTCTAATCTGGGAGAACCGGGTTTGATTCCCCACTCCTCCACATGCAGCTGCTGGTATGACCTTGGGCCAGTCACAAGTTCTCTCAGAGCTGTTCTCTCATGAGCAGTTCTCAAAAGACCTCTCTCAGCCCCACCTACCTCACAGGGTGTCTTGTTGTGGGGAGGGGAAGGGAAAGGGATGGTTGGTGCACATGTCCTGGGTATCTCAAGTCTACTTGAAACCTGGTGGTTTCAAGAGAGCAGGAAGAGAATGAGGGTGTGTTCTTTACACTTATTTTTATTGCACAAAGTATTGGATGGGGAAGGGAATGGAGGAAGAGCAGGTCAGTTTCACTCACCTGTGGAGTGGAGCCTGAGGGGTGGGTGTTGCCTTCTGACACACTTCCTGTATGTTAGGAAGCGTGGCATATGCAAATGAGTTATGCTAATGAGCTCCTGCACCTCTTTTTCTACAAAATGACCCCTGGAAATGTCTATGGACTGGTTTTCCTTTCCAGTTGAAAATACATAAGAAATATATTTGAATACATAAACAAAAGTGATTTGGTTAATTATGAGGCCCCTTTCATTCTTTGGTCTTTTCTGCATTCTTATTTTCCTTGCTTGTAAATTCCTGTTTCTTTGGGGGGGGGGTGTTGCTTCACATACATTTTACTCTTTTTAGTGGTCAGTTCAATATTTCATCGATTTATGTCTGGCATAAAAACCTGCAGTTTAAATCTACAGGGAGATATGCCTGATATAAACCAGTGTAATAGAGGAAGCAAAATGTGTGCGGGACTGAATCCCCCCCCCCCCAAAAAAAGAAACAAGAACAGACAAGCGAGGAAAATGAGAAGGTGGAAAAGCCCTTTATATGCATGCCTTATGTGTTCATTAGAGACCTGTTGATGACCTCCCTTGCACATGATTAAAAGGCAATGTCAATATGTTACAGACACTGTCTTATAACTAGTCACTGGAAAACATGGCTGAATTCTGTTGTAAGCAACTGTATTGACCCATGCAAAATCCAGAAAAAGAAACAAAACAATATCACATTTTACTGAAGGCAACACAAACGACACAAAACATTGTGTAAACCTTAGAGCTCTACAGTACCCTTCATCAGGCAACTGTTACAAAAATTTTAAAAATGAAGGTAAATTTTCCAGATTTTAAGACCCTGTCATGCCAACCTTTGATGTCGGATGGTGCATTTAAGTAAAGAAAAAGATGTTGGATGCTGGCAGGCTCACAGTTTGATTGCTGTAGGTGTTAGATTACAAAACTTGTGTTCTGGGAAGAAGAAACGAATAATGGACAATCATCTTGTTTGGGGGAAAATCCAGAGTCCAGCAAATTCCAAATGTCATCCCAAACTCGTTCAAGAATCACAACTCTTATTGCAAACTGGACGTGGAAATTTTGATTTTCCTTCATGTTAATTTTTTAATATCTGCCTGATGAAGGGTTCTGTAGATCTCAAAAAACTTGTACAATGTTTTATGTATCCTTTGGGTTGGCCTGCCTCACTAAAAAGTACTACATGATTGAAAAGTACTGGAGTCGGGAGGCCCATAACAGTGAAAACAGCATTGTATTTTATTGCGGGTCAAGATGGAACATGAACAACCCCGGGCTCAGAGCCCTGTTTTATGTCAGTTGGAGATAATCCCCCAACCTTGCCCAAATGTCCTGATAGGACCTTAAGATAGTGGTTACAGTTTATAGGTTCCCTGGGGGAAACCTAGGTTCATGATTGGCAGTTGTTTAGGATCCGACCAGCTATTGTTCTACCTGGCTGAAGCTCAGGTAGATTCAGGCCATGTGCGAATATCCACATGGTGGTCACCATTACGTGAGCACATGGCGAACACAATATTGATACACAACACCCCTCCCATAGTCCAGTTCCCCCTTGCAAACACAGTCCTTTAGGTACTCCGGCTGGCAACATTTGTGTCCCGAGCGCCGGGGAGTTGCAGGTCCCAGAGCAGTGTTCCGACCAGGGAGCGGGGCAGCAGGCAACTGTACGGGAGTTTCTGTAGGGAGTTCCGGCAGCAGTGCTGGTGGTGTTGATTCGCCTGGACTGTCAGGCAGCGAGATCTCTGCAGGCTCCAAGTCGGGGCTGGATTCCTGGAGCAGGAGCTGGTCCAGTTCTGTGGGTGCAGGAGTCACGGGAACATTGGGTGTGCTGCTTGGGAGGCTCCACTGGAGCTGGTTGATGTGGCACTGCCACACCAGCCCTTCTTCTGTGAGGACCTCATAAGAGATCAGTCCTGTAGAATGGATGATCCTTCCGGGGACCCATGCCGGACCTCTGGTGTAGTTCCGGACATAGACTGGGTCTTCAGGGGAGAATCCTCAGGGAGCTTGCCAGAGCTCAGGCTTGGTGCTGCCATTGGTGGCGCAGTCGGGGTGGAGCCAGTCTAGCATGGAGCCGAGGCGCTGGCCCATAAGCATCTCTGCCGGGCTGCGTCCAGTCCTGGTGTGTGGGGTAGACCACTGGCCAAACAGGAATTTCACCAGCTTGAATTTCCAGTTGCCCTGGTCCATCCATTTGATAGGCTCTTTGGTAGTTCTTACCATTCGTTCCGCTTGCCTGTTGGTTGCAGGATGAAAGGGCGCTGAGTGGATGCGTCGGATGCAGAGGGAGTCCACGAAGTGCTGGAACTCCCTGGAGGTGAAGGCCACCCCGTAGTCCATGACAAGGGTGTCTGGAAGTCTGTGGGTGGCGAATATGCACCACATGGCTCGGACAGCCGCTTCGGTGAGGTAGCCCGCACTGGGACTACCTACAGCCACTTGCTGTTGCTATCTACAATGATAAAAAACAACTGGCCCTGGACTGGCCCTGCAAAGTCCAGGTGGAGTCGAGACCAAGGCTTGTTGGTTGACTCCCAGGGCTGGACGGGGGTATGAGGAGGTTCGGGACCTGACTCCTGGCATTTGCTGCATCAGTGGACCTGGCCCTCGATCTCCTTGTCCATGCCTGGCCACCATACATAGCTGTGGGCCAGGGCTTTCATCTGGACAATTCTGGGATGAGACTCATGAAGGGCTGCCAGGACCTTGGCATGGAGCAGGCCCGGGATGACCACCCTTGTTCCCCATAGCAGGCACTCTTTGTGGGTGGAGAGTTTGTTCCGCCTTGTGGTGTAGGCAGCAAATTCAGGGCCCGGATGATCAGGCCACCCCCTCCCCACCCAACCAGAGACTCGGGAGAGGACTCAGTCCCGGGCCGTGCAGCAGGCCATATCAGATACCTGGACAGGCCAGTCCGGGAGGTCCTCCATGAGAGCGACATGGAAGGCGTGCGCCAAGTCCAGGTCACTGGCAGATTACTGGAAGAGGAAAGAAGGCAGACGGAGCAGCTGTGAGTTGGTGGCAGTCCAGCACGGAGGAGTCACCCGAAGCTGATGTTCCTGATTTACGTCTCAGAGGGCAGGCTCACTGAAGATGTTTATCTGAACCACAGGAGAAACACTTTCTGGTAATTTTCAAAGCTGTCTGTTGAACAAATCCTTGCTGCCTCTGACTGGAAACTGGAACTCTGCTGCAACCAGCTTCGGGTGACTCCTCCGCGCTGGACTGCCGCCAACTCGCAGAAGAAAGCTGCTCCGTCTGCCTTCTTTCCTCTTCCAGTAATCTGCCAGTGATATATTCCCAGGTTAAGTTTGCTGGGTCTGAAGCTTCAAAAGTTGTGACCAGCATATTGTAATCCTTAGAGAGTGAACTAAGCAAAATAAACACTCTATCCTCTTGGCTCACAACCTTCCCTCGTTGGTCTAATAGTTGAAAACATTCAGCCAGGTTGTCTCACTGACTGCCTCAGTAACAAGATCACCAGCAAGGACTCATCAAAGTGAGCCAGGACAGCGTTAGAAACCAACAAGTCTTTCACCACTTTGAACACTGCCGAATGGCATGGCCCCCAGACCCATTTGGCCCCCTTGTCCAGCAACCGGTGGAGGGGCTCAGCTACCACCACCTTGTGGGGAAGGAAGGTGTGATAAAAGTTCAGGAGGCCAAGGAACGCCTGCAGCTCAGCCTTCGATGTGGGTAGGGGTACCTCTGTGATGGTCGCCACCTTCTCCGGGGTGGGGTGGATGCCCTGGGCATCAATTGTGAAGCCCAGGAAGGTCACTGATGGGATGCCTAAGATGCATTTGTTCTTGCGCACCTTTAGGCCAGCGTCCTGGAATTGCTCGAGGATGAACCGCAGCCGGGTCTTGAAGGTGGCGACGTCCGGGGCTGCAATCAGGATGTCGTCAAAGAATGGCTTTACTCCTGGAAGACCTTTAAAGACAGAATCCATTAATTGTTGGAAGAACCCAGGGGCAACGCTGACCCTGAACTGGAGACACTTCACCTTGAATGCCCCCTTGTGGGTGATGATAGTTTGGGCCTCTACCATGGCTTCATCCAGGGGAGCTGCTGGTAGGCCTGGGCCAGGTCCAGCTTTCCAAAAACCTTGGCCCTCGCAAAGGAAGCCAAGACATGGCTGACCACTGGTACTGGGTATGCATAGTCCTGTAGAGCCAGATTCAAGGTACATTTATAGTCCACACAGATGCAGATCTCCCCGTTTGTCTTCAACAGGGTGACAATCGGGGTCTCCCACCTTGTGTGAGAGACCGGCTCGAGCACCTCTTGTGCCACAAGCTTGTCCAACTCCGCCTTGACTTTAGGCTGGATGGCAAGCAGAGGCCACCAAGCTGCCAAGCGGATGGGGCGGACAGCGGGGTCTAAGTCCAATGAGACAGGAGGCCCCCTGTAGGAGCCCAGTGTGCCATCGAAAACAGGAGGAACTTTGGCACAGAACAACTTGAAGTCTGTGGAGTCAAAAGAAATTGTTTGTACTGTTTTGGTGAATTAAAGAAAATAAAAAATTATGAATTTTTTTTTAAAAGTCTGTGGAGTCCATGTGGTGCACCCCCTTAACCTCCAAGCCCAAGGGCTGGAACCAGGAGTGTCCCAACAGGCTGATGAGGTCTCTCTCCACCACCAGGAGGTCTAGGAGGCCGCTGAAGTTCTGGTACTGGACCCTGAACTTGCCCAGCCCCTTAATTGCTACCGGGTTTTTTCTGGAAATCCCAGAGTACCAGACCTGAGGGTTTGTGCAACCAAGCCCCCCCCTGCAGGCAGAGCTGCCTGAATGTTGCAGCCGAAATTATTGAGTACGAGGACCCAGTGTCCAGTTCCATGGAACAGGGGGCCCCCTCAATCTGGATGTGGACTGAGATCTTTCCGGGATGGGGCTGGAGCAAGCTTAGTACCTGGTTGTGCACCGCCAGTGAGATGCTGTCCACTGACTCATAGTCAGCTTGGGAGCAGAGGCTGTCCTTGGAGCGGCAGGCCTTCGCAATGTGCCCCATCTTTCCACAGGCATGGCACGTCGACCTCACAGAACCAGAAGGAATGGCACTCATGGGGTTCTCCGCAGCTAGCACATGATGGGGGCGGCCTGTGCTGAGAAATAGGAGTGGGGGCAGCGGCCTGGGCCGTGCGTCGGGAATGGGAACCAGAGGGACAGAGCACACCTTTTTGAGAGCGATGATGCAGCTGGCAGACATCCTCTTCCTCTGAAAAGTCCGATTCGGAGGTCGCCGTGCGGTGTGAGTGGGTGGCCGTGTGATCCTTCTGGGTCATTTCAAATGCAATCGCCATCTGCAGTGCCTTCTTGAGGGTCGGTTCCGAGAGTGTGATCAGCCATCGCCAGAGCTTGGCGTCATGTACCCTGGCCATGAAACTGCTCAGTAAATGATCATCCACGTGTTGGTACTCACATCTGACTGCCAGTCAGTGGAGGTTGGTGAGGAACGCGGCAGCACTCTCACCTGTCTGTTGGGTCCTCTGGAGGAACTTTACTCAGAGCGCCAGCATGAAAGGTTTTGCCATGAAGTAGTCCCCGAGCTGCTTGAGGAGGTCCTTGTAGGTGAGGTCCAGCAGGTCTCGGGGAGAGATTAGACTGTGGGCTAGGTGCATGGTTTTGATGCTGCAGTGGCCCAAGAGCCAGGCCCGCTTCATGTTGGCCTCAGTGACCCCATGCACGGTCAGAAGAAACTCTAGTTGCCTGGACCATGCATCCCAGGTCTTGGGTTTGGAGGGGTCAAAAGGCAGCCATGTTTACCAGAGCAGGAGCAGCACAGTGAGTGATGTCCTCAGGGGCTCGGGGCATTGCTTTGGAGTACTGGAGCTCAGCATTGCCCTGTGCTGGCGGATCGGTGCTCGGTTCGGCATGGCGAGCAGTGTCCTCGGTGGCTGCTGGCAGTTCCCCAGAGTGCTGGAGCTCGGCGTTGCCTGATTCTGGCAGATCGATGCCCGGTGCCTCGCTGCTCAGTTTGGCTGATGAGTCACTCATCGGGATCCCACCTTCATCTTTTATGTCGGTCAGAGATAATCCCCTGACCTTGCCCAGCTGTCCTGATAGGACCTTAAGATAGTGGTTACAGTTCATAGGTCCCCTGGGGGAAACCGAGGCTCATGATTGGCAGTCATTTAGGATCCAACCGGCTATTGTTCTACCTGGCCCGAAGCTCAGGTAGATTCAGGCCATGTGCAAATGTCTATGTGGCAGTCATACATACATATACCTTTATTGGCATAAATCAGGTTACAGAAAGAGGCATAAACAGAAAGAAAGGTAACAAGGAAAAATAAGTTAATCATATGTAGCTATGTGTTGTGCAAACGATCCTTAATTACCAAACTTAAAAATAGAGCAACCTTTTCAGTTAATTCGGGTGACAGGTCATTCAGGAGACAGCGCACCTTCAAAACATCTGGGCAACCTATCATATTAGATAGAATTGGGTCTAAAAGAGTAAAATGTATATCGTCATACCAGGGACAGTATAGGAGAATATGAAGAACTGAATTGACCTGATTTAGACTACACGCACAGAGTCTTGCTGAGTATGGAACCCCTTTATATCTACCATGAGTGACAGCAGATGGAATGGTGTTACATCTAGCAAGTGCAAATGCTCGGCACAGGTGAGGGGCATGGAGGGCCGATAAGTAAGAAGGCTGATGGCCAGTATGTGGGAGAATTCCAAAGTTCAGGGGGGAGCAGGATTTGTTTGCATCACTAGCTAGTTTCTGCATTTCATTGTCCAGGATTTTGCATCTAATTAGCTGATATGCATTTGTAAGAGGTAGCATATACAGAGAATCTATGGATATTCCCATTGTAATTATTTTCTTCTCTATGCAAGCAGTCCATTTGGACTTGATAGATTCAGACAACAATTGATATATATATAGCTCCCACAATCAGCAGTGTAGTGCAAACGTAGCCAGTATTTAATTGATATTAACCAAGCCCTTGTTTCTAACATGTTAAGGCCTGCCTCTAAACAAAAAGCTGCGTATGGAACACAGCATGGCAGATCCATGATTTTTCTTACAAATTTGGATTGCACTCTTTCAATTCCGGTCTCAAAGGCGCTTATCCATGTTGGAATACCATATAGTATCTGTGGGATCACTTTAGCCTTAAACACTTTTAAGGCAGCTGGCACAAACTGGTTGCCCCTATTAAAGAAGAAACATGAGATGGCTGCTGCATTAATGCTAGCTAGGTTAATCATAGATTTGCGATGGTGTAACCAGGACATATTGTAACTGAAATAGAGACCTAAGTATTTGAAATGCTTGACCTGCTCTATTTCTTTCCCATCGAATGTCCAGTTTTGGATTTTGCAGGACTTAGCAAAAACTAATATTTTAGATTTCTCGTAATTAAGGAGTAGCTTATTCTCAAGGAAATATCTAAGGCATCTGTTCAGCAGACGCCTGAACCCCACCCTTGTGCACGAGAATAGTACAGTATCATCAGCATATAGCAGGATGGGTATTCGAAGGGAGCCCAGTTTAGGACAGTGGAAATCTTCTTCCACTAAGATGGGAGCCAAATCATTGAGAAATAAGTTAAATAGAAAAGGGGCAAGTATGCATCCCTGTTTAACTCCTTTATTAAAGGGAATTTTTGGTGTTAATTCCCCTTCAGATGAACATTTGATTTGGAAGGTGGTGGAAGTATGTAGGATTATAATTAGTTTTAGGAGTCTCTTATCAATGTCGTATTGATACAATTTAGTCCATAGTAACTCTCTGTCAATAGAGTCAAAAGCACCTTTAAGGTCCAAGAAAGCTGTGTAGAGTTTGGAATTTCTAATTGTGGTATACTTATCAACTAGGTGTGCTAAGGTAATACAATGATCTGTTGTAGATTTGCCCTTGCAGAACCCAAGTTGTTCGGGGCCTAAAATACTTTGCTGAGACAGCCATAAAGTTAGTTTAGTTAACAGATACTTGGTGTACAATTTGCCTATGGTGTAGAGAAGGCTAATTGGCCTATAATTAGAAGGGTTTGTGTGGTCACCCTTCTTATAGATTGGGACTACAATTGCATTCCGCCAAGCATCGGGGATAAGTCCTGTTTGATTAATCATGGTAAAGAGGGAGACAAGAGGGGTAGCCCACCATTCTGAGTCAGTCTTTAAGAGCTCTGGGGGAATCAAATCAAGGCCAGGGACTTTCCCAGACTTCAGTTGATTGATTAATTCTGTCATTTCCTCAAGGCCAGTCTGGTAAATCCTCACCACATAGATCATACGAGTTATTCTTACAGTTGTGGTTCTTCTGAAACAGTGCAGAGAAATACTGTAACCATGTGTGAGATGAAATTGCAGATCTAGGCAAGGGTCCTGTACATAAAGAACCTGAAACTATGGCCCGAAACTTCTTTGATTGATTTAGAACAGTTGCTTGATATAGTTCCCACTGGTTGTTAAAAAACTCAATCTTCTTCTCTTTCAAGCTCTCCTGTAGCTGTTTTTTTACCTGGGAATACTTTGGAAGGAGGGCAGGATCATTAGAAGCTTGAAATTGGCTATAGATATTACGTAGTTGGGACTTTAGTGCTCTGCACTCTGCAGGAGACCAATATTTGGTGCCCCCACTACTCTTTTTTGTAGAATGATTAGAATTTGTACAAAGTGCCTGAGCGAGATGTGAAATCAAAGTGTTATAAACTGAAATCTTTAGAGTAGGTTCCATATTATCAATTAGAGAAGCTCTAAGGGCAAGAGTAGGTCCAAGTTTAAGTAAACTGGAGGTAACCTGGGTGGAATGGTCATTTCACTGGATTTTTAATAAGATTTCTGGCTCAGAGGTCAGAGGAGTAAATAGATAGGGAAGGTCGGCTAAAGAGCTAGTGTTGAGGGTTAAAATCAGGGGGAGGTGGTCACTAGCAATATATTCCCCTAACTCGAAATTCTGGACATAAGGTTCCAGAGTGGGAGACACTAGAAAGTAATCAATTACACTACTCCCTTTTGAAGAAATAAATGTAAATTCATTGGCTTTAGGAAAGCAAGTAAGTCCGTTCAGCCATAGTCTACTAAATTGGAAACAGAACTTGGTAAGATAAATACTGGCCAAGTTTATATGGCAATCTTTGGATAGCCTTTCTAGGGAGAAGAAAGGGGGGAGGGTATCATTCTGAGAAAGAGCTCTGAGAAATACTGAAAGACCTTTTCCTACTCTTGCGTTGAAGTCCCCAGACTTAAGGCTCTTGTTAAGGTCTTCAGAGGTCTTGTTAAGGCTCTTGTGAACTGAAATGTGTCAGGTCATACCCTATTCTTTTTTGTGTATTTGTAACTTCGAACATTGTATGAGGCTTTATTTGGGCCCCTACAAGGTTTTTATATGTCTTTGAAATAAACACTCTTTTGCATACTTACTTACGTTTTTAACTTTTGGCCCTCAATAAGTTTTCTAAACTTCCTTTGGAGGTTTGTGCTTGGTTGGTTTAGATTTCCCCCCTCTTTTTGGGGGGTCCCACATGCCAGTGTACATCAGAGCAGTGTCTGGGCCACCAGAACTCTTAGGCCACGAGGTATAGGGTCTTGAATACCCCAACATTCCCAGCCAGCTTTGTGTTATGACGCAGGTGGAGTATATCCATATGCAGCTCTCCTGGGGAGAATTTAGAGCCTGTTCTGAAACTTCACTAAGCCCTGCTCCTCTGATAAGCCCTCGGGGGCTTGCAAAGGGCTAGCCTGAAAGGCTTGCAGCCATGACTGTGCCTGGGGATCTTGTTGCTGAAGAACTCTAATCCTCTTCACTCCAATCCCTTCACAAGTGGTGGCAAAGTTCTCTGGCTGGAGTACTGTGTCCTATGTCTTGTCTGGGGCCTGGTGGGTATATTCAGACTTCCAAGAGAGTGTGTCAGCAATTCAGCTGGGGTTGTATGTTATCTTGAAGTTAGCATAGTCTTGTTATGAAGTTAACATAATATTATGTCAGCATAGTACAGACAAATCATTCACAGGTCAGGGGGTGGTTGTTACCAATATACTGACATTACCTAGCTCTATATATCCTCATTCAAATCATCTGATGATGTCTTATGTGTCCCGAATCAATGCCTAGATGCTTTGGTTAAATGGCTAGGAGTGAAAAAAAATGAAGGTGAACCCTGGAAAGACAGTGGTAATGCTGTCTGGGAAGGCAGAGATATTGAAGCACTTTGTACTCCCCACTTCTGATGGAGTTCAGCTGACCCTTGCTTACTCAGACTGCTAACAAGTTAAGAGCCTTGGGGTTATACTGGACCCAACATTATCACTGGAGAAGCATGTTAATGCAGTTGCAAAAAACACTTTGAGCTTTTTCCCACTCACATTGTGCCGGCGTTCTGCCTTCGTTTGTCCCGGCGCTGGGTGTCAATTTCACACCCTTTGCTGCGGCGCGTGTGTTAATATGGGGCTTCGCGCCATTTTCTCCGCACCTTCGGTAAACCTTTTTTTTTAGGTTTACTGAAGGTGTGGAGAAAATGGCACGAATCCCCGTATTAACACACGCACTGCAGCAAAGGGTGTGAAATTGACACCCAGCGCCGGGACAAACGGAGGCAGAACGCCGGCACAATGTGAGTGGGAAAAAGGCCTTTTTTTCCAACTCTGTCTAGCCCAGGTGTTCCTCTACCTTGATACAGCTGAGCTGGCCATCTGGATCCACGCCATAGTAACATCAAGACCCAAATGCTGCAATGCACTTTACATTGGTCTCCCCTCAAAATCAACTGGCATATTCCAGTTGGTGCAGTCAGCTATTATCAGGAGCTAGATGGAACATACCTATTACTCCCATTCTGCATTCACTCCATTGGCTGCCTATCAGTTGCCAGGATCAATTTAAGGTACTGGCTATCACATACATGGCCGTGGTCCCTCATGTCTGCTGGACTGCCTGCCTCCCTATGCTCTACCACAACAGTTTCACTCATCTGAGCAGAACCATCTGCAGGTGCTACCCTGCAAATGGGCAAGATCAACCATTGCCTATCCACATTCTTTTTCTGATGTGGGCCATACTTATAGTTGCCAGGTGCCTGGGGGATTTGGGGGGTGTTCCGGGGATGGGCAGGGACCTCAGCAACATGCTGACATTACTTCCAGAAGTAATATTCATTGTGTTAGTGAGGTTGGGGCAACACTGTACTTTTGGGGCAAAACTCTATGGTAAAAATGGCTACAAACCATAGAGTTTTGCCCTAAAAGAAGAGCATCGCCCCCAACATTACTGACACAATGATGTCACTTCCAGAAGTGATGTTGGTGCATTGCCAAAGACATGTGGGGACATCTGTTTGGGGGCAGGGTTTCCCCCACTGGCCAGTTGGCCAGTGGCAGGCTGGAGCTCACAAAATTGGGGGATCCAACTATGTAATTTTTGGATTATTTAAAACACCATGTTAATACTTCTACTTTGCTTCAGTTCTGTTCTCATATTTCTATTTGGTTCCAGATTTCTATAATCCAAGTCTCATTGCATTGTTTACTGGATGTCCCATCCTGTTGATTGTATTGGCTTTTTCTGTATAAGCAGCCTTGTCCTAGTGAGAAAAGTCGGCTATAAATAATGCCAGTTAATCAGTTAAGTAAATAATGTCCTAGTGTTTGCAGTTTCCACCAAAACATGTTCAAAATGTACAATGCAGGAAACTCTGTTTTGTCTTCATTTATCTGATGGACTAGATCACAAGATCTTGTGATTTCAGGGTAAGTAACCAACTTTTAAGGCACAGCAATATTTAAAATTTAAAATGATGAGAAGAATCTCTGTTCGCTTGGCAATAAAAGTTAGTTTTTATTGCTTTCATTATATATCCTTTTAAAAATCAGAAGCCCAGAATTTTCAAACTTCTTTGGGACAATGACTATGGAAAGCAGGCAGGTGGCAGAAGAAGCATATTAAGAAATGCATACTTTGTTTTGTCAGAGAAATTACAAGTATCTTCCTGAATTTTTTGTGTTCCCAATCAAATCATCCACTAAAAACTCACATTTGAGTGAAGGACATTGTTTTTAATTTCTGAGACAGCTGATTTTTACTGTATTATTAATCCACTAGTACAGAGAACACTATATAATAAATCCATCATTGCAGAGCACACCAGTTCAGGGAGATGCTCTACAAATATTATATATATATATCCTCCAGTTATATATAATTTTGTTTTCACCATGGACTCTCCTGAACATTCCACACGCTCCAAAATCAGTTGGCTCCCTGATGTGTCACTCAGAAGCTGTTCCTATCCACAGGCTGTGAATACTCGCATGCCATTGGCTGGGTGCTGGGTACGCTCCTCTTCCCTGCCCACTTCTTCAGCCACTGTGCCCTGTCCGAATTTCTGGCAGACGGCTTTCTCTCTTGACAAAGATGCTTCTCCTGCTTGCCACCTGTGTGGGACTAACTGTTCCCTCAGTGGCTGTTGGTAGGTGTAACGAAATGGCAGTTCCATATGTTTGTAAGATGGCTGCTGTCTGTGGTTGTTTGTTTAAAATGTTCCCCCATAAGGTTCAGTTGAGCTGTAGTTCCAGAGAGGGGCCTGCAGGGGTACCACTCACTGGGCTGAATGGGGCTTTTTCATCTGTTGGTTCACAGTTCCCAGCTGCCCCAAGGCCAAAAAGTGCGAGAAAAGAGGAAAAAGAGGGTGACATGACAGTCAGGGCTTCAAAGCATGGTAGAGGCTGCAGGTGGGTGGGTGGGGGGAAAGCTGAAGAGTGAGGGGAAAATAAAGGTAGGTTGATGCTTGGCTGGGAAGGAGATAGGGTTGCCAACTCCAGGTGGGGAATTCCTGGAGATTTGAGGGGTGGAGCCTGGAGAGGGTGAGGTTTGAGGAAGGATGGGGCCTCAGACAGGTACAATGCCATAGACTCTGCCCTCCAAACCAGCTATTCGCTACTGGGGAACTACTGTTGCCAATCTCCAGGTGAGGGCTGGAGATCACTCATAATTACAACTGCTTTCCAGATGGCATTGATCAGTTCTGCTGGAGAAAATGGTGGAATCTGTGTCCTTATACCCTGCTGAGATCCCCCCCCCCCCATGACAGCCAATGTAATGTAGCAGTCAGGGTTTCAGAGCACGATAGAGGCTGCAGGCGGAGGAGAGATTGAAAGCTGAAGAGTGAGAGGGAAATAAAGATAGGGTGATGCTTGGCTGGGAAGGAGATGGGGTTGCCAACTCCAGGTGGGGAATTCCTGGATATTTGAGGGGTGGAGCCTGGTGAGGGTGGGGTTTGAGGAAGGGCACGGCCTCAGACAGGTAGAATGCCATGGCACATTCAGAGGCCCTCCAAACCAGCTATTCCCTCTTGGAGAACCACTGTTGCCAATCTCCAGGTGTGGGCTGGAGATCACTCAGAATTACCAGTGCTCTTCAGGTAGCAGAGATCAGTTTCCCTGGAGAAAATGGTGGACTCTGTGTCATTATACCCTGCTGAGGTTGGCACAGCATATTGATGCTAAGTGCCCAAGGCCTTGGCACTCTCCCAGAGCCTCTTTCTAGAGCCTGTTGTATTTATTTCCACAATGGGCCTTATTCCTAGTGTGTCTATATAATCATATTTCAAGAGAGATGGTAAGATAAGCAAGTGGAGTCATATACATGAAGGAGTAAACAATAAAAAAAGCATTGTATTTCAGCACTGAATAGGCAGCAGTGGTTTTTTCCAGTCTAGAGTATATTTTAGGGTTCTTATTCAAAGTTTTCATATTTTCCACATTTCTCTAAGTCAGTGTCTGTTGTTGCACCATCCATGTACTTTGCACTTTACAAGTCCCTGCTCTGCATACATCTATAGGTTGATGCAGGGGAGACAAGGAAGCAGGGAGGGGGGAACTGAGGAAGAAAATGCATTGTAGTTATGCTTAGTTTTAAATTTTGGTAGTTCATGGGGATTAAATGGTTATACAACTGTCTGTGAACAGCTCCATAAACTGGATGGGTGGGCAACAGAGAGGCAAATAAAGTTCATTTTTGGTAATGGTAAGGTGATGCACATTGGGACAAAAAATCCCAACTTCAAGTATAGGCTAATGGGGTCTGAACTAGCTGAGACTGAGATGGGAAAAGATCTTGAGATTGTAGTGGATGGCTCAATGAAAGTGTCAACCCAGTGTGCTGCAATGGTGAAAAAGGCAAACTTTATGAAGGGGATTATTAGGAAAGGGATTGAGAATAGAATGGCTGATATTGTAATGCCCCTGTACAGGGGTCATTTCGTAGAAAAAGAGGTGCAGGAGCTCATTAGCATAATTTATTAGCATAACTTATTTGCATATGCCACATCTTCTGACATCACCAGAAGTGTGTCAGAAGGCTCCACCCACCGCAAAGCAAAACCCATGCCTCTTTTTGCAACACAGTGAAGGAAAAGTTCACTTCCAAGTTGGGTTAAGGTTTTGCTTTGCATAAAATGGAAGCTCCCATCAGAAGCCTGCAATTGCATGCCACTTAAGACTGCAGAAGGGGAAGCTGAGAATGACTGAGTGTGGAAGAAAACTTGTTAGGGGGTGTGGAAGAGAAGAGCCCAGGAGAGGCATAGTAGGGATTAGCACGTTCTCTTCCACTGCTCTGAATACAAAACACACACACACATGCACACACATGAAAACCCCTTCCTCCCCCCCCCCCCAGCCAAGTTGAAGCAGAAACCACACTCTGTGTCAGCTAGGGGTATGCAAAAAAAAAATTCAGTTTTTTTCGGATTTGGGTATATTAAACCTGAATTTTTCGGTATTCCCAAAAAAACCCGAATATCTATACCGGTATAGAGTAGATATCTGAAAATTTTTGGGATTCCCAAAAAATGCAAGTCCATTATACCCTATGGGGCCATTGTAATCAATGGCAAAAAAGTCTGAAAAGTTTCCAGGGGGCTGGGGGGGAGGGGGTTTGAGGTAGAGGCTCCAAATTTGGACTGTAGCTGCTCAAGCCTCTCCCCAAAGGACCCCCAAAGTTTTGAAAAGATTGGACCAGGGGGTCCAATTCTAAGGGCATCCAAAGAGGTTGCCCCATTCTCCATTGTTTCCTATGGGGAAAAAAGGCAGGCAGGCAGCAGACAGTGTCTCCTGAAAAATCTCTCCAAGAAAGTAAGTGAGGTGGTGAGAGGGGCATGTTTGCTAGGCTAGCAGCAGCAGAACCTGTGCAGTCTGCCCCCCAGAAACAGGGCCACCATGTCAGTCAGTGCCCAAAGTTTGACCCAACAGGACTCACTCAGGTCAAACCAAAACTAAAGCCCTATACTGAGATTTATTTCAAGATATTATTGGAAAATAAACCTACAACCTTTTTTAAAGCCTATTTAACAGTGGTGAGAGAGCAGGGGCAGCAGCCAGCCACACTCTCCAAGCCAAACTCTCTCAACTCTGACCAGTCCAGCAGCAGCACCAACCGTTCAGGAACAGCAGGGAGTCAGGGGTGCAGGTCTGCTTTTATGCTCTCTGGGCATACACAGAGGTTTTCAAACAAAAACAACCTTCTGTGATTGGCCAGAGAGCGGATACCAAAATCCTATTGGCTGCCAGTGCAAGCTGCCTAGTGCCTAGGAGTTCCACAGTACTTGGAAACTTTGCAAGGCAAGCTGCCCTGATGCAATGCATTTGCAAATGCATTGCAATGATTGGCCATCCATGGTCCCTCCCCCCCGGCCCCCTCCTGGGACCATGAGCAAAAGGTGGGAAAGAGGGTACACAATACTGGAAAACGAAAGAGTAAGTGATGGGCTTCCCTTTGCAGTTAACTACCCCCCCCCTGCGGCTGCCATTTTCAGTTTGCCAAAAAGCTGGAAAAAGCCGGATTTTTTGGGGTTTTTATTTTCGGGATACCGGGGAGTCTCATCAGAGCCTTTCCAGTATCCCGAAAACCCGAAAAAACCCAAAATGGTTTTTTTCGGCTTTTTGGAAAGCCGAATGCACACCCCTAGTGTCAGCTAATGCTGCCATATCCTGCTCCGAAGGTGGTTTCCTCTGGGTCAGAACCCCTCCCCTTGGAATGTGCTCACGGTTCTCAAGCTAGCTGCTTGCAGTTTTGCTTATCGCCTCCCTCGCTCCTCTGACCTTGGGAGCCTGGCTCTCAGCAGCTTCTTCTCTTCAGGTGCAAACCATAACTTTTCCCGCTTTTAGTTTGGGAAGGAAAAACCAGTATTCTTCAGTGCCTTTTTTATCTCTTCATGATTGGTGGGGACTATCTGAACTAACTTTTGAATACTGTATATCAAGCCTGTGTGTATGGCTGCCAGGTATTACTAACACAAGAAGTTTAAGTGACCATAGGGACCTGTATTAGCAATAAAGGACTTTCTGTTCAAGGACACCTGTTGCTGATGGCCTCCTCCACTCTCACACTCTGGACCTGCTGCAAGCCTATTCTAAAGTGATTATTTGCAAATCAAAAGTTCTGTTTTATAAAGGTCCTGTTTTATATTCTGTTTTATAAAGGTCCTATGTGTTTGGATGAGTGCCTGAGAGACATCCAGTTAACTGCAGAGTTTAGCTGTTGCTTATGCTCTGAAATCTCAGCTTGTCTCCTGCCTCACCCCTCTTTGTGTGTATTCAACAAACATGATGAAAAGTCCTGGGGAAACAACCCTATTTTGCAGTATATCTTGCAGCAACAGGCTAACACAGCTAACTCCTCTGGATCTATAACATACAAATAGCACTTGGGAGGTTGGGATTTTTTTTAAAAAAAATGATGAAAAACTTTTCAGCTCTCAGAAATACCAGGCTCTAATAACAACAACAACAACAACAATGCTTTTGAACTTCAGTTCTTGGTGCATCTATTTTTTAAGCCGATAAGTTCCTCCTCAATTTCCACAAAAGCCAAAACTCTTGCGGTTTTTAATTTATTTCTGAAAAAAATCAGCAGAGGATGTGTCTGAGGCTGGATTCGCACTCCTCCCCTCCTCCCCATTCAACTGGGACCTATGTAGGCTTGTTAAGAACATTTTTTCCCCAGCAGCTACACAATATGTACTTCTGTCTGTCAGTGCAAAATGTAAAACTAAACACTTATTTTTGGCAGTTCAGCAATGACAGTATTGACATAAATCTATATATAAAAGCAAAAAAAGAAAGAAAGAAACCTTAGGTGACTCATGGAAAATTGCTTCCTTGATACAGCTATTGTGTACTGGATTCGATGCATGGAAAGCCCAGACTATGATGTGGTGATCAGCATAGATTTATTGAGTACACAACAAGCATGCAATACTGGCCAAGGTGGCCAACTATATACAACTCCTAGGACACACCCAAAAGTCCTATTGGCAGGAGTTCTTATTGGAGGGCTAGTGGTGGTCTAGGATCCTTGACCCCTATTGTCTCTTGGAGTCAAGTTGTGTATGTCGCTGGCACTCCATGGCAGTCAGCAGACATAACACCCCTCCACCCATAGTTCGACTGCACCTATGTGACAAAGTCCTGTAGGTAATCTGGAGGTCGGCGCTTCTTCTGGGAATGTCTTGGTGTGGGTGCCACGGTGACCTCCAAGGCCCTGTCTGGAAGACTTGCCTGGATACCTGGCTGTGGGGTAAGGGGGCCCTCGTCTGGTGCTGGGCTGGAGACCAGTGCTCCTTCAGTTGGATCAGCCTTGAGAATGGGGGCTAACTCTGGAGCCATCACGTCCAGTATTTTGGGTCCAGGGTTGCCGTCGCTGTTCATTGGCTAGATCATTGGTGGAGGCTGGAAGAGGTGCCATCTCAGTTGGTAGATGTGCCTCTGCAGGACCTGGCCATCATCTGTCGAGACCTCATACAACACAAGTCTTGTGGGCTGAATGATTCGAGCTGCGAGCCACGGAGAGCCCTTGCTGAAGTTGCAGGCATAGATGGGTTCTTTGGGGAAGAACTATCTTGGTGCCTCCTTCTGCTTGGACAGACTCTGTGACTCCAGGGCCCTGTCTGAATGTAGCCTATCCAGTAAGATGGTGGGTCACCCCCCCCCATTAGGAGCTCAGCTGGGCAGTGGCCGCTGACCAGGTTGGGGGTGGTCCATTGTGCCAGTAAGAAGTGGGCAATGCAGAATTCCCAGTCACCTTCTGTGAGATGACTGAGTGCTTCTTTGGCAGTCTGTACCATCTGCTTGGCTTGACTGTTGGTCGCAGGGTGTAATAAGGTGGACCTCATGTGCCAGATCAGGTTGCTGCTGAGGAACTCCCAGAATTCCTCAGAAATGAAAGCTGTCTTGTTGTTGGAGACAATGGTGTCTGGTAACCCGTGGGTAGCAAAGATCTGATGGTGGCTTTGGAGGATGTGGCCAAGACGGGGTTTATCTCCAGCCATTTTGAGTAGAAGTCCACCATCCATGGAATGTGCCCACAAAGTCTATGTGCAATCTGGACCATGGTGCATGGATGGACTCCCAAGCTTGGGTGGGTGCACTAGGCAGATTCAGGCAGACATCCTGGCACGTTTGGCAGTGCTTGACCCATGCTTTGACCTCTGCATCAATCTCTGGCCACCACACATAGCTCCGGGCCAGGGCCTTCATATGGACAATCTCTGGATGTGCCTTGTGCAAGGCCTTGAGGATGCGCTGGGGCCCACTACCCTATCTCTCCACAGTAAACACCCCTTGTGGGGTGGACAGCTCATCCCCGTGAGCCATGAACACTGTAAACTCTGGGCCTGCTGTGGCCGCAGGCCACCCTGTCACCACCCAGCCCGGAAAACAGGAGAGGACGGGGTCCCTGGCCAAGGAGCGAGTGACATTGGCTTCCTGAATGGGGGGCATCAAGAAGATCCTCTGTCTGGAGCATGGGGTGTACTGGAGCTGGGTTCGCTTCCAAGGAGGGCAATGGGAAGTGGCTGAGGGTGTTGTCATGGCCCATGGCCTTCCCTGGGCAGTGCTGCAGGGTGTAGTTGTAGCCTGAGAGGAAAATGGACCAGCGGAGGACCCACGAGGAGAGCACCTGTGGTATCTTCCAGTCCGCCATGAAAAGGCCGAGGAGGAGGTGATGGTCTATGACAATGGTGAAGGGGCAGCCATAGACAAAGTCATGAATTTTTTCATGACCTGCCATGATCACAAACCCCTCCCGGTTAATTTGAGCACTCTGCAGCTGACAATGTCCTGGAATAATAGGCCACTGGCACCTCCCGCCCATCCGAGAGTTGGTGAGCTAGGATAATGCCCACCCCGTATGGGGAGGCGTCACAAGCCAAAACCACCAGCAGTGATTCATCGAAGTGTGCTAACACAGCATTGGAAATGACTAGCACTTTGACCCCTTTGAACGCAGTGGGCTGCTGAGGGCCCCAAGTCCAGGAGGCCTGTTTGTCCAGCAGGCAGTGTAGGGGGTCAGCCACCGCTGCCTTGTGAGGGAGGAAGGTGTGGTAGAAGTTCAGGAGGCTGAGGAATGCCTGCGGCTCCGCCTTAGACTTGGGCAGCAGAGCCTCAACAATGGCCTTGATCTTGTCCCGGGCTGGATGGAGGCCATCTGCATCAGCCATGAAGCCCAAAAAGTCAACAGAAGGGACCCGGAGGAGGCACTTCTCCCGCTTCACCTTAAGGCCGGCCTTGCTGAAGTGGTGGAGAATGGCATGCAGGTGGGAAGCGAAGTTGTCTGACATGGCCGCAGCAATCAACACATTGTCGAAGAAAAGTGTGATGCCAGGGATCCCTTTTAAAAGAGAGTCCATGAGAATTTGGAATAGTCCAGGGGTGACACTCACCACAAACTGCAATCACTTCACTTTAAAGGCTCCCTGGTGTGTTACTATAGTCTGCATGGCTGCCATGGCCTTGTCTATGGGGAGCTGCTGGTATGCTTGGGCAAGATCTAGTTTCCCAAATATCTTTACCCCTGCCAAAGTGGCCAAGACGTGGCTCACAACTGGGACTGGGTATGCATGGTCCTGGAGAGCCTCATTGAATGTACACTTGTAGTCCGTGCAGATGTGGACATCCTTGTTGGGCTTCACGGGGGTGATGACGGGAATTTGCTAGGTGGCATGCAAGATGGGTTCCAGGACCCCTTGGGCCATGAGGCAGTCCAATTCCATGTCTATCTTGGGTCACAGGGCAAAGGGGACCTTCCAGGATCACATGCAAATGAGCGCCACCATGGGGTCAAGTTGCAGGGACACTGGGGGGCCCGTGTACTGACCCAGAGTTCCATCAAAGACAGACGGAAACTCACTGCAGACATCACTAAAGTCCCACAACACACAGCTGTGGATCCCCTTGACAGAGATTCCTGAAGGGCCAAACCAGGCATGACCTAGCAGGCTGACTAGGTTGCCCTCAACCACCAATAAGTCCAGATGGCTATTGAATCCCCAGTGCTGGACCCAGAAGCTACCCACACCCCTTATCGGAACCTGGTTTCACTGGAAGTCCATTAAGGTAACCGGCGAGGGGCACAGGTGGGGCTCCCATGTGGACACAGTCTTTTAAGGGTCTCCTCCAATATGATGGAGAAGGCAGACCCGTAGTCTAACTCTATTATGCAGGGGGACCCCTCTATTTTAACCCGGATGTGGATTTTGGGGGCAGAGGTTTGGCTGGGAAGCTGCAGTACCTGTTTGGTCACTAACAGGTAGAGCAGTGGCGGAGGTCCTCATCTTCCTTGGGGTCGCGGCAGCCTGGTTCACTCAGCAGGATCCCACCTTCATCGCCACTATTGTGTACTGGGTTCAGTGCATAGAAAGCCCAGACTACGATGTCGTGATCAGCATAGGTTGAATGAGTACACAGCAAGCATGCAATACCAGCTGAGATGGCCAACTATATACAATCCCTAGGACACACCCAAAAGTCCTATTGGCGGGTTTGAATTTCCCACCAAAGTTCTTATTGGAGGGCTAGTGGTGGTCTAGGATCCTTGACCCCTGTTGTCTCTGGGAGTCAAGCTCTGACTGTATGTCGCTGGCACTCAGTGGCAGTCAGCAGACATAACAACAGCAGAACCAGAGCTTCCACTTCAGCACTGCAGCTAGGGGTGTTAGCCTCCAGGTGGAACCTGGGGATCCTCTGTAATTACAGCTCATTTCAAGACTACAGAGATCAGTTTTTCTGGGAAAAATGGATGTTCTGGAGGGTGGGCTCTATGGCATTTTACCCCACTGAGGTCCCTGTCCTCCCCAGGCTCCATTCCAAAATCTCCAGGAATTTCCTAGCTTGGATTGGGGGCCCCTTTCCCCCCATTCCCTAGTAGTGGCCAGGGGGAACCTGGCAACCCTAACTAGGGCTATGTTAGCAAGGGAGGGAGGGAAGGGAGAGGTGGAAAGAAAGCAAATAGATGGGGAGAAAAGGGAGGGAGGGAGGAGGGGAATTTAAAGTTTAAACTCCTTCTCTCTAGAGTCATGCTGCTGCAGCGGCACATTCTCCTATTGTATCCTATTGTATCTCCTATTGTATCCTGCCAAAGTGCACTGGCTGAGGAAGTGAAAAGACAAGGGTTTTAAAGTTTTAACCCCTTCTCTCTAGAGTTGTGCTGCTGCAGTGGCACAATCTCCCATTGTATCCTATGGCCCCACAGGGTACAATTGAGTGATCATGCTGCTCCTGTGGTGCAACTCCAGAGAGAAGGGGTTTAAACTTTAAAACTCTTCTCTCTTTGCTTCCCCCACCAGCCCGCTGGGAGCTGGGGGCAGGGCTTGCTGCTGCCACCATATGTGCCCGCTCCTGGGCTGCCAGAATGCTTTTCTGGCTCCAAATGACCACTGCCCCTGTATAGATTTATGGTATGGCCTCATTTGGAATACAGTGTACAGTTCTTGTTACCATATCTCAAAAAGGACATTGCAGAGCTGGGAAAGGTACAGAGGAGGCCAACCAAGATGATTAGGGGGTTGAAGCACCTTCCCAGTGAGGACAGGTTGAAGCATCTGGGACTTTTCAGTTTAGGAAAGAGACAACTAAGGAGGGGGGGCATAGTAGAGTTTTATAAAATTATGCATGGGATGGAGAGAGTTGACAGAACAATTTTTATCCCTCTCTCAAAATACTAGAACTTGAGGATATCCAATGAAGTTGATGGGCAGCAGGTTCAGGACAGACAAAAGGAAATATTACTTTACACAGTGATTAAAATGTGGGAGTTGCTGCCAGAGGGTGTAGTGATGACCACAGGAATAAACAGCTTTAAAAGGGATTAGATAGATTCATGAAGGATCAGTGGCTACTAACCATGACTGAGGGGCAGGGGCGTTGACTTTCTAAATCCCCGGGGGGGGGCAGGGGCTCTCTCGTGCGCGTGCGCTTCGCGCGCGCGCACACACGGGACCATGTCTCTGCCGCTCCCTCCCCCCCCCGGCCCAGGGAGGCAGACCCGCGGCGGCAGCCAGCTGGCCGGGACTGCCGCCCGCGCGAAGCGCGCGGGCGACTATGTCCCCGACGCCTCTCTTCCCCCCCCCGCCTCAGGGAGGCAGGGCAGGCCGGGGGTGAAGGAGAGGCGGCGACGGCCGGCTGGGCGAGCATTTTGCCAGGGGTGGCTGAGCCCCCCCCGGGAAATTTCGGGGGAGGCTCGAGCCCTCGAGCCCCCCCGTAGTTGACGCCCATGCTGAGGGGAACCTCGACATTCAGAGGCAGTAAACCTCTGAATACCAGTGCCAGGAGTCAACATCAGGAGAAGGCCTTGGCCTCTATGCCCTGTTGCTGGACATCCCGAGGAGCGGGTGGGCCACTGTGTGAGAGAGGATGCTGGACTAGATGGAACACTGCTCTGATCCAGCAGGTCCCTTGTTATGTTCTTACAGAAGGTATCATCCACAAAATGGGTTTGAGTGATTTGAAGGAACAGAGAGAAGTAACATCATACAGGTGTTCTTGAAGACAGTTCTGGGCCTAAGAAGGGAAATGGGGAAAGGGAGAAGTCATTTCAGAGAACAAGAGATGTTTGAATGGCTGAGAGTGATGGAAATGAAGTCTGGGATATATCAATGAAATAAGGGGGTGAGGCAATGGAGGGCTTTAAAAGTGATAAACATAGTGGATCTGTGATTTTACAGCAGAAAGTGTAGGGGTTTAAGGAGGGGCATGACATGGTTGGAGTGACTGCAGAGTTCATATATGCATGTTTATCATACATTGGCTTTCGCATCAAGTAATAACTTGCCTGTAGACATCATGTGTTAATCCTATGTTGTTTCCCTTCTGAGATATTTCTTGGTAGATTACACCACATACAGCAAGTTTATGGAAGTTTCCTATTATTTAAAATTAATGTTTCACATCATAATGCACATATTGGTTCAGAGCTTGCAATGGCATCCTAAACAGAGTTATATAAGTCTGTTGGGGGTCAATGGGTTTAGAAGAGTGTAACTTTGGTTAGGATGGCATTGACCATGACATAATGTGTTATGACAATACTCCATTTTCTTATTTCCTTTTGGACCATGCCTCTTTCCTTAATGAATACTTGACTCTAAATGGCTCTGAATAAACTAGGAGACCCTATAGAATAGCTCCTGGCAGATGCAAAACTTGGATCCCATCCTTTGTATGGAACTTGGATCCCATCCTTTGAACCAACCTTTCTCACATATATATTTTGAGCAGAATATCTTTATCACGTAGTTCTCCTGCCCCATCCCACATTAGTGTAGAAATGGTATCTGGATGAGCCAGGGATGAAATCTGCATCTAGTCCTTCATCAAATGAACCAGGAAAACCCTTGCACCAAGCAGTGCAGGTCAGTCAGCCAGTCCTATGCACTGCTGATTCTATGCAGCATATATTGTATTTGAGGCAATATTTTTTTAAAAAACAATCTCATATAATCCAATTAGATTATTGGATTGTCCAATTTTATTCCAATTTATAAAAAATCTAATTATTAAACAAAAATTTTACACATATATCTGTTTAAGACAAATCTAATCAGATGCTGTACATGGGACCACTGAATGCTTGTTAAGGCAACCGTAACTACCATGGATTACTGTTGCAAGCAAAGCTGATCTGTAAGACTGTACTGCCAATACACTCACTCAAGGGCTTGTCTAGTATTGTCTTCCTTTCAGTGTCAAATATCAACATAAGCAATCTACTTGGCTAGTAGCAGTGGACTCCCAATGCCAATTTAACTATTTGTTTATGGTATGGCATGGTGTGCTAAAATGAGAACAGTACATCTGTTTATGCATTCTGAGTTGGTTTTCCAGACTGGTTCATCTTCATTATTTTGGTTCAGGGATCTGTTTCAAAGGATAATGATAACTGCTACACTAGTTAGCAACTTGTTTTGGTTCCAGTTTCTGCAGGCATTTTTATTAATGCACTGGGGGAGAAAGTAAACAACTCATTTATAAACTTCAGGAAACAACAACTTGAGAACTATTGACCTACAGTGAGGATATAGTAAGAAATGGACCTGGAGAGGAGACTGAATAGTAAATGTAAAATGAGAAAAACACATGGGGGGATTTTAACAACAGCTTCTGTGTGAAGGCAATATAGAGCTTGGAAAAATAATTCCCCTAAACAGCACAAAATGGTAGGAGGCAGGAAGTTTGATAAGAGCACACTCAGCAATAAGACAGAACAGTAAGGTATCAGACATTCTGCTGTGAATCACCAAAATCATCTCTACACTGTGATGCAGAAGCCTTGGTTAGAAAATGAGGTACAGTGCCATTAACTCCACCCTCCAAAGCATCCATTTTCTCCATGGAAAGTTATCTCTGTTGTCTGGAGATGAGCAGTAACTCCAGGGGATCCCCAGGTCCCACCTGGAGGCTGGCATCCCTAGGCAGCACCCTCTGGGTGACTTGATACTACCTGATTTGCATGACTTAATTAGGCCCAGGTGCTTTGCTACGGCTCATCAGCAGCCACCCTATGAAAGCCATTGTGATGTAACAGTTAGAGCTTCAGACTGGGATCTGCGAGACCCAGGTTCAGTGGAAGCTGACTGGGAGATTTTGGACCAGTCACATACTTTCAGCCTAACCAACCTCACAGGGTTGTTGTGCAGATAACAAGGAGGAAATAATAATGTAAGCTGCTTTAGTCCCCACTGTGGAGAAAGACTGTAATTTTCCTAGGTAGAGGCTGTGGGTGAGGGGGGTGGAGATGGAAAGCTGAAGACAGATAAAGGTAGGTTGGCTGTTGGGTGGGAAGGAAATAGGGTTGCCAACTCCAGGTGGGAAATTCCTGGACATTTGAGGGGTGGAGCCTGGGGAGGGTGGGATTTGAGGAGGGACTACAGACCAGTATAATGCCATAGACTCCACCCTCCAAACCAGCCATTTCCTTCACTTGAACTAACATTGCCAGCCTCCAGACAAGGGCTAGAGAGCACCCAGAATTACAACTGTTGTCCAGGTGACAGAGACCAGTTCCCCTGGATAAAATGTCTGCTTTGGAGGGTTGAGTCTATGGCATTATACCCTGCTGAGGCTGCTTGCCTCCCCAATCCTCACTGTCCCAAGGCTCCACCCCCAAATCTCCAGGAATTTCCCAGCCTGGAGCTGGCAGCCCTAAGGTGAATTGATCTCTGCAGCTGGGAGATCCATTGTGATTCCCAGAGCACTGCCACTGCTGCTGTGGGGGGAGAGGAAGCAGCAGGAGGCTGGGAGAGTCATGGGGGCAGAAGGAGTGATGGAGTGAGGGGCAGAAAGAGAAAGAGTGATGAGTTGGGGAGGCATAAAAATAAAGAGAATGATGATGGGTCAGAAAGAGAGAGGAAGTAACATACATGGAGGAATAAGGAAAGTTGGGCAGAAGGGAGAAAGAGTGTGAGAGAAGTAGGGGGAGAAGGGAGAAAGCAAAGGTGTGAGGAATGGGATAACCATCCCACAAGTTTCTTGCAGGTCTCCACTTGTTGTTTTCTATTTCTGTAATTCCATTTTTGGCATGTCTAATATCTTTTTCATTTTTTGTCAAACATTGTAATCTTAGTTCTAGTGCACTGTGTACTGGATGTTTTATGGTGATTATATTATTTTATGTCACGTGATTAGGGCTGTCAAGTGCAGCCTGGCAACTGGTGAGAGTCCAGGTGGTGGAAACATGGGGGGAGGCACCAGTGGCAATGTCATGACATCACTTCTGGGGGAAACCTGGAAGTAACACCATGCCTTTTTAGGAATCACCAGAAACTCTGTGGTAAAACTATAGAATTTCTAGCAGTTCCAAGAGATGACTGCCATCCCGTCCAGGGTTTTCCCAGAAGTGATGTCACTCCATCACTGATAGCATTTTTAAAAAAACCACATTGTTTTTCTTCTGCCACCTGCAGGAACAGCAGCCGCAAGCAAGAGCCAGAGGCAGGAAACCCCCCCCCCCACTCCTGCCTGGAAATTGGCAGCCCTCCGTGTGATCCCCCTTGAGTCTCAGAGAGAAAGATGGGCTATAAATAACATAAAGGAATAAACAAATTCTTTTGAAGATGTCCATATCCACATCTGTAGATCCTAGTTTAATCTATATGCTAATGTCTTATATCTTCCTTCTAGCATATGAGGGTGATGACTGCCCATTTTGTGTATATGTGTGCATGTGTAAAGTGTCGTCAAGTCACAACTGATTTATGGTGATCCCATAAGATGTTCAAGACAGGTGATTAAATAGAGGTAATCAGCCGTTGCCTTCCTCTGAAAAGTCTTCCTTCATGGTTCCCTATCCAAGCACTGACCCTGCTTAGGGACAGATATACAGGTCCCAGATCAGTACTTTGTGCCTTAATGGAAGCAGGCAACTTTGCCTGTTATGGTTTTTAGAAGAACTATAAAAAGTGTATTATACATCATTTACTGATTCCCATGGAGATATTTTAATCTTTAAAATATTGCACATTTTTTTCTTAGCAAGGAAGTGGTTCCAAAGAAGCAAATGAAAAACTATATTTTTTCACCTGTACGGTCATCGAGTGCATATTGTCTCTATACAATATAGGACATTAAACTTCTGCATAAAATTACAGAAAACAGTTTTTAACTTGAAATTCAGCTTTCTTCCTCTGTCCCCGAGGGACAGTTCAATGTTTAATTACAATTTATTGATCCTTTGTACTAAAGTTATTATGCCCATGCTGCTTGGGGGATACTAACTTTATGTAATGTTAACACACTGCTTATATTACAGGACTTCTTCCTTTCTGTTTCTCAAATATAACAGCTGAGTCTGTGAGCTATATAGGAGCTCACAGTATCTGATAACAAGCAATCACTGTGATTCGTGGCTACTGTATTTTATAGTTCATAAAAATACAAATAGTCCTTACATATCACATAGATAACAGAAAATTCTCACAACTAATAATGTGATCCTGTATTACAAAAATTAGAAAAGTCACATCCTTGTGATATTGTAGAACAGCTTCTGTAGTAAGTGACAAGCTTCTAGATATAAGTCCATTCCATAGTTGATCTTCCTCAGAAGTTATTCACAGTAGATCTTCCTCAGAAATTGTCTCCCTAAAATTAACTACCTTTCTTTATATATAATTGAGTAGTAGGGTGGCACTTTCTGAACATTCCACACACTCCTAAATCAGTTGGCTCCATGATGTGTCACTCAGAAGCTGTTCCTATCCACTGGCTGCGTTGCCTGAGTCCCGCCCACAGTGTGCTCCCATCAGCCATTGGCCTGTCAGTCACCACTCAAGAGTACTCGCGTGCCATTACCCAGGTGCTGGGTCTGCTCCTCTTCCCCGCCCACTCCCACTGCAGCCACTATTCTCTGTCAGAATATGCTCTCTCTCCTGATGAAGACACTTCATCTGCTTGGCTCCTCTGTGGGACTAACTTTTCCCTCAGTGGCTGTTGGTAGGCAACTAAGCTTGGTTCTGTCAATAAAAAGACAAAAGAACGAAACCATTTCCACGCCTTTGTTAGGGGCCAGTCTAATTACAATTAGTCTACAACCCAAACGTGAACCCTAGTTTCAAACTCTGGTTTAGTGCTAACCCATAAACTCCAGTTTTCAGGATTATTGGCATTCAGCCATCACAACTAACCAGGCGTCAAGCAAACTGTGCTTTAGAAATTATGGTTTATTGTGGCATCTGAATGTGGCAAATGACCTGCCCAAATGTTACCAAGAGAGTTGTGTGGCTTAGAGATTTGAAACTGTCTCTCTTCATCTAAATCCAACACTCTTAACCACTGTATCACATTGCATCTACCTTAGCCTGTGCTGGTCTCTACCACTATGAGTCAGACATAACAGACAAGAATCTGCTCACGATTGGTAGAAGCTATTCAGTCTGAACAGTGGCATTTTTGTGGGGAGACGGTTAAATCTGCCATTCTCTTAAGAATCTCTCCAGTTCTTTCATTTGGCTACTGTGGAACCTAAAAGGAAACAGCAGACATGGCTAGAAGATTTTGTATGAGTCAATCAAATAACAGAGCATTCATTCTAAGCAAAGATAAATATTCTCAAATACCTCATAGGTAACCCCACTGTCAGTGCCGGCATCCCATGGTATCAGATCTTGAACGACCTTTTGGACCCACCCACATTCTTTGGTACACAAGTCCTCAGCTGACAATCCTACATTCCAATCTGGACTGGGCCCTAGCATGGTAAGGAAAGACATCAGATGGCGTGTTCTGTCCACAGAAAATTCAGCAGAGGGCGCAGCTCTCCTGTAAATGGAAAAGAGAGAGAGAGATGAAGTAAAGTTTGCTGTTTGAGAAGCTGTCCTCTTGAACACTGCAGGGAAAATACAGCAAGAAAGAGAGTTATGTGGTAACCTATAAAACATTTTTGTGAGCAGTCAAACTAAAGTTGACATAGTATTTCCAGTGAAGTGATTTTAGGATCATGGTGACAGGCAGCAGAATTTCTGCATGTACTAGAAACATCAAAGATTGATATGATGAAGTGTTTGATATTGTACTATACTATATCCTTTTCAGCACTCAGGCAAGCATGTGTATTATTTAATGAAGTGGCTCTTACTTCACTCCTTTAAAAAAAATTATTGGAACTTCAAGTCACTTGGAAAAAAACACATGAATTATCTAACACTCATAGAAGAATATTTGTTTAAAACTGTAGGTAATAAAGCAGAGGTATTCAGAAGATGTGGTCCTTGCTTAGTTCTCTCACAGATTTTTAAAAAGGTTTGTGCTGAGCTCTAACTAAAGTTAACATTGGCAACATTTTCAAAATTATCATCAGTTAGCTTTTTATGCTCAAGCATGTGTGAGATTTACTGCATCAGCCAAATATTGTGTAGCCAAATATTGTGTAAGTTTCTGCCAAAGAATATCTGTGGCAATAAGCAGCCCACCCTGATTCCTATGATTTTGCCAAGGATTCCCTTACGCAAGAGGCTGCATTGCATTGTATTGCATATGGAATCAATTATGTTGTGCAGTGGGCTGGCCAAAGGTCTTTAATGACTGATAGTCCCTCTAACCCATCTCCATAGTAACATATGCAGAAACAGTGGCTTGATCCATCTGGTGAGGCTTGTGCTCTTGTGACATTCTAATGACTGGCACTAATCTCTGGCAGTGCGGTGTAGTGCTTAAGTGTGTGGACTCTAATCTGGGAGAACCAGGTTTGATTCCCCACTCCTCCACTTGCAGCTGCTGGATGACCTTGGGCAAGCTATAGCTCTATACCAGCTGTTCTTGAAAAAGAGCAGTTTCTGTCGGAGCTCTCTCAGATCCACCTACCTCACAGGTTTCTTGAGGAGAAAAAATTACAAAGCAATACCAAGGAGATACTGAAGCATTTATTGAGTCAACTGTGACCCTTTCTCTCCCCTGTTGCTCCACACTCATACTGTGAGCAATTGGCGACTGCAGATTGATCAGTCATGGAAGATACGGCATGCTGTGCACATAGGGGGAGGGAAAGGACTTTGTAAAACGTTCTGAGACTCTGAGTGAAGGGTGGGGTATAAATCTAAACTCCTCCTCCCCCCTCCTCCTCCTTGCCTCCCTGACAGGTAAAATGCTTTGTTCTTGGAAGCCAGGATAGGGTAGTAGTCAGGGGTCATTTCGTAGAAAAAGAGGTGCAGGAGCTCATTAGCATAACTCATTAGCATAACTTATTTGCATATGCTGCACCACCTGACATCACTGGAAGTATGTCAGAAGGCAAGAAAGAAAGAAGAGGGAGGGAGAGAGAGAGAGCTGGCAGAGAGGGGACAGCTACTAATCCAAACCTCAGAAATACCACTATCTGGGAGGATAGCTTCAGTGGTGGCTGAAGCCTTCAGAAGGCTGCTTGGAGGAACAAGGACCTTTCCAGGGGATGGGGTCATTTTGCTGCAGCCATGTCACAAGCAGGCATTCCCCCCACAGGGGCAGGACTGGCACCATCTCCTGGAGCTGCACTCCCCTGAGCTCCTGCTCGAAATGACCCCTGGTAGTAGTAGTCCAAAATAGGGATGGGCATGAACCGGGAAAATGGAGGTTCATTTCGGTTTGTGGAGCCACACAAACCAGGAACTTACACAGATCTTCCTGTTTACCAAACTGGTACATTTTGTGAGGTTCATGATGTGGTACAATGACTTCCCTGAGGGCTAGAGATGCCAAACTCATACCAAGTCTCCAGCTGACTCTCCTCTACCTGCCCTCCAAGTTTGGTGATGATTGAATTTAGGGGGGCCAAATTACAGCCCCCTAAAGCAAGTGCCTCCCAGAAAGTACTCTCTGGGGAAATCAGATTCAAGAGTGTGTTGAACAGACCCCTTGCAAGCTAGAGACATCAAACTCACAGAGGTATTCAGAAATAAGTATGAGAAGGGGGGGGGGGTTCTGGCAAGGCAACCAGTAGCTAAGCCCCTCTGCCCAGCATGAGCAGAGACAGGTGGCTCAGAGCCCTGAGTTCACCTCACACAATCCCAGCCAGACAGAGCCAGTAGTCACAAAGCCCAGTGGGGAGGGGGTTCTCAGGCAAGGAACCAATGACTTCCAGTTCCCTTCCCTTCCTGTCTCTGCCTCTAACGTGCAACATGCCTGCTGCCAATGGAAAATATTGGCTGCTTGCAAGCTGGGGATGTATATCACTCTGCTCCCAAAGCAGCTCTCTTATCGGTGGCCAGCACTGCCTGTTGAGCTTTGGAGAGCTACTCTTAGGGTTTCTAGGGCTGCAGAAGTCCACCCCTGTTGCTTTGATGATCGTAACTGATCAGTGCCAGCATGTCTGCTCCAGATACTGCCAGTGCCAACACACCCCACGAGATGCCGAGACCGCCAAAAACCACATGGAGGGTCATTGAGGTAAGATCACATAGACCTCAGCTCATGAACCACAATGTCAGCTAATGCTGCCATCTCCTGCCCAGGAGGTGGGATGAGTGAACCTTTGATGTCGGGTTGGTGGAATGTTATGTTATACTTCTCATGGCATGCTTATCGCTCTTCGAGCTGCTCTGACCTTGGGAAGCTGCTGGTGCCTGCTCATGTACCTCTTCTCCTGTCTGACTCTATTTCTTCCTGCTTTTTCCCTGGGAACCGAAAAACCAGTATTTTGAGCACCTTTTCTTTGCCTTGGTGATTGGTTGCAATTTTTTACCAGACCCCTTTTTGAATTCTGTTTAATTGTCCTGCTTGGGGCTGTGTCAGCCATTACTAACACAAGAAGTGCAGATGACCATAATAGACCTTTCTCAATAAAGACTTCCTTTTTTAGGACACTTGTTGTTGACTGACTCTGTAGGATACTCACAGAGGGCTGGGTTCTTGGCCTGTGGCTCTTAGCCTAGGGACTCTTAGACTAGGGGCTTGTGAGAAGCCAAGGAAGAGCCGGAACACCAGGGCCCTAGGCTTCTAGGATTCCCAGTAAGGTAAGTAGACTTCTACAAGGAGAACACAAAGGATTTAAAAGGGGGATTATATAAAATTATTTTAAAGTGATTATGAAGCCAGAATGCCAGCAAGGGGTTGGGGGCTATCCAGTGTTTTGCACGGTGTGTCACATGTATGATAATCTGCCCACTGGGCAGGAGTCTTGGGTGTGTGCCCAGTGCAATGAGCTCCTGGTTCTTAGGGAACGAGTTTGCTCCCTTGAGGCCAAGGGGGCTTACTGGGAGAATCAGAGACAGTCAATTAGGCAGATGGAGAAGACTCTCAGGGACTTGTTAGATGTGTCCCACTCTGAATCTGGCAGCCCTGCCACTGTCAGGGAGCATGAGGGTTGAGATAGAACAGGGCACCATGCTGTGGATAAGGGGAATGTGCCCTCAGAGGGGATCTACAGCTGTTGAACGGGTATACTTTCATACTAAGGAACCATCCCTGGGCAGGGAGGGAGGAGGGCTCTTGGTAGCTGGTGATTCGATCCTTAGGCAGGTAGACAGCTGGGTGGCGAAACCACATATTGACTGTATGGTAACTTGCCTACCTGGTGTGAAGGTAGCGGACATTACACATGTTCTAGATGGGTTGGTAGATAGTGCTGGGGAGGAGCCAGTGGTCGTGGTACATGTTGGCACCAACGATGTGGGGAAATGCAGTTGTGAGGTAATAGAGGAAAAATTCAGGCTGCTAGGCAGGAGACTCAAGGCCAGGATCTCCAAGGTAGCCTTCTTGGAAGTGTTACCTGTTCCACACACAGGGCCAGAAAGAGACAGGCACAGATCAGGAGTCTCAATACGTGGATGAGATAATGGTGTAGGGGGAAGGGTTCAAGTTTGTTAGGCACTGGGATGCTTTTTGGAACAAGAGGGAGTTGTACAAGAGAGATGGTCTCCACTTGTTCTGGGAAGGAGCTGGCGCTTAAAATCAAAAAGGTGGCAGAGTAGTTTTTAAACTAAATGTTGGGGGAAAGCTGAGAGGAGATGAAAAGTCTCTGGTTTGGGATGGTTCATCTCAAAGAGATGAAACGGTAGCTGTTACTTTCCTACAAGGAAATGGATTAGAATTGTTCCCTGAGACTGTGGCTAATGATAGGGACTGCCTGGCAAGGTCTCGAGGCAGCAAGAGGAAGGTTGTGGGCTTAACATGTATGGGAAACTATAGATGTTTATATATTAATGCTAGAAGTGTCTGAGGTAAAATTGGGGAGTTGGAATGCTTGGTGTTGGGGGAAAAATAGACATTGTAGGTATTTCAGAAACTTGGTGGGATGAGGAAATTCAGTGGGATACGGTGATTCCTGGTTATAAACTATATAGGAAGGATGAGGGGGGGAGTTGGAGGTGGGGTGGCTCTGTATGTCAGAGAGGATATATAGTCCAGTAAGACTGAGAGGGTAGGAGAATTGGATTCACTTCTGGAAATACTGTAGGTTGAACTAATGGGCCCAAAAGGAAGCTTAACATTGGGAGTTTGTTATCACCCACCAAATCAAAAGATAGAGCAGGATTATAAAACAATGAATGAATTAAAGATTGCGGCTAGACAAAATAACTGTGTTGTCATAGGTAATTTTAACTACCCACACATTGATTGGGTCAATATGTGTTCAAGTCGGAAAAAAGAGATTGAGTTTCTAGACACTCTCAATGACTGGGCTATGGAGCAGATGTTTACGAAACCTACCAGGGGAGAGGCGATCCTGGATCTTGTCCTAAGTAATGCCCAAGAACTGGTGAGAGATGTTGAAGTGATTGCACCACTTGGGAACAGTGACCATAGTGTTATTGAGTTCAACATTTGTATAAATAGGGAGTTGCCCAAAAAGACTGACACAACCACTTTTAACTTTAAATGGGGTAATTTCTCTGATATGAGGAGATATGTGAGGAGAAAACTGAAAGGAAAAATAGAAAGGGTCAAAAACATTGGGGAAGCTTGGAGACTATTTAAAATTACAATCCTAGAGGCTCAGAGAAAATATTTACCGTGAGTTAGGAAAGGCACAAATAGGTATAGAAAAAAGCCTGCATGGTTAATGAACAAAGTAATGGAAGCTGTAAAAGGCAAGAAGGATTCCTTTAAGCAGAGGAAAGCTAGTCTCAGTGAGGCTGATAAAAGGGAACACAGACTGTGGCAAATAAAATGCCAGTCTGTGATCAGGCAGGCAAAAAGGGAATATGAGGAGCATATCGCAAAAAACATAAAGATCAATAATAAAACTTTCTTCAAATACATTAGAAGTAGAAAACCAGCCAGGGAAGCAGTGGGGCCCTTGGATGACCAAGGGGTAAAAGGTGTACTGAAGGATGATAGGGAAATGGCTGAGCAGCTGAATGCATTTTTTGCCTCAGTCTTCACTGTGGAAGATGAGAAGCGCTTGCCCACTCCAGAACCACTGATTTCGGGAGGGGTGTTGAAAGACCTGAGTCAGATTGAGGTAACGAGAGAGAAGATCCTACAACTGATAGACAATTTAAAAACAAATAAATCACCGGGCCCGGATGGCATACATCCGAGAGTTCTGAAAGAACTCAAATGTGAACTTGTGGATCTCCTGACAAAAATATGTAATCTTTTCTTAAAATCTGCCTCCATTCCTGAGGACTGGAAGGTAGCGAATGTCACTTCCATCTTTAAAAAGGGTTCCAGAGGAGATTTCGGAAATTACAGGCCAGTCAGTCTGACGTTGATATCGGGTAAGTTGGTGGAAACTGTTATTAAGGAAAAAATAGTAGGCACAGGGGTCTGTTGGGGCCGGAGCGAGGCGGAGCAAAGCTCCGCCAGCTCAGGACTAGCCAGTAGGGCAGCCACGGGCTGAATCAGATTCTCTAATCTGATTCAGCTCGCCACCGAATTGCTGTTGAAATTCGGCAGCAAATTTAAAAGCCACTGGAGGGGAGGGGGTTTGAGGGAGAGGCTCCAAACTTGCAGGGTACCTGCTGGGGACTCTCCTCGAAATGCCCACCAAGTTTCAAGAAGATTGGACCAGGGGGTCCAATTCTACAGGCCCCCAAACAGGTCACCCCCATTCCCTCCATTGTTCTCTATGGGAGGAAAAAAGTTAACATTTTTCCCTCCATAGAGAACAATGGAGGGGATGAGACAACCTATTTGGGGGCTTGTAGAATTGGACCCTGTGGTCCAATCTTCTTGAAATGTGGTGGGTATTTCGAGGAGAGGTCCCAGCAGCTACCTTGCAAGATTGGAGCCTCTCCCTCAAACCCCCTTTCCTCCAGCCCCTCATATACCCTATGAGTTTTTGCCATTGATTTCAATGGCCCATAGGATATAATGGGGCTGAAACTGACATTTCCTTTCTGACACACTTCTGGTGATGTCAGGGGGCATGGCATATGCTAATGAGTTATGCTAATGAGTCATGCTAATGAGCTCCTGCACCTCTTTTTCTACAAAAGGACCCCTGAGTAGGCACATTGATGAACAAAATCTATTGAGGAAGACTCAGCATGGGTTCTGTAAGGGAAGATCTTGTCTCACTAACCTGTTAGTGTTCTTTGAGAGAGTAAACAAAAATGTGGACAAGGGAGACCCAATAGATGTTGTTTACCTTAACTTCCAGAAAGCTTTTGATAAAGTTCCTCATCAAAGGCTCTTAAGTAAGCTCAATAGTCATGGGATAAAAGGGCAAGTCCTTTTGTGGATCAAAAACTGGCTAATTAAAAGGAAACAGAGAATGAATATAAATGGGCAATTTTCTCAGTGGAGGGAGGTAAGCAATGGGGAACCGCAGGGATCAGTATTTGGTCCAATGCTTTTTAATTTGTTTATTAATGATTTGAAGTTGGGAGTAAGCAGTGAAGTAGCTAAATTTGCAGATGACATGAAGTTGTTCAGGGTGGTGAGAACCAGGGAGGATTGTGAGGCACTCCAAAGGGATCTGTCGAGGATGGGCGAGTGGGCATCAATGTGGGGAATGGGGTTTAATGTGGCCAAGTGCAAAGTGATGCACATTGGAGCCAAAAATCCTAACTATAAATACATGTTGATGGGGTCCAAACTTGCAGAGACTGACCAAGAGAGAGATCTTGGAGTTGTAGTAGATAACTCAATGAAAATGTTGAGACAGTGTGTGACTGCAATGAAAAAAGGCCAACACTATGCTGGGGGTTATTAGGAAGGGAATTGAAAACAAATCAGCCAGTATCATAATGCCCCTGTATAAATCGATGGTGCAACCTCATTTGGAGTACTGTGTACAGTTCTGGTTGCCACATCTCAAAAAAGGTATTATAGCATTGGAGAAAGTGCAGAAAATGGCAACTAGAATGATTAAAGAGTTGGAAAACTTCCCTATTAAGAAACGTTGAGGCGCTTGGGGCACTTTAGCTTGGAGAGACGACGGCTGAGGGGTGACATGATCAAGGTTTATAAGATTATGCATGGGATAGAGCAGGTAGAGAAAGAAGTACTTCCCCCCCTTTCTCACAATACAAGAACTCGTGGGCACTCTATGAAACTGCTGAGCAGTTGGGTTAGAACAGATCAAAGAAAGTACTTCTTCACCCAATGAGTGATTAACACGTGGAATTCACTGCCACAGGAGGTGGTGATGGCTACAAGCATGGACAGCTTCAAGAGGGAATTAGATAAATCGATAGAGCAGAGGTCCATCAGTGGCAATTAGCCACAAAGTATAGATAAGAACTCTCAGTCTGGGGCAAGTGATGCTCTGTATTCTTGGTGCTTGACCAGGGGGGGCAACAGTGGGAGGGCTTCTAGTGTCCTGCCCCCACTGCTGGACCTTCTGAGGGCACTTGGTGTTTTTGGCCACTTTGTGACAGAATGTTGGACTGGATGGGCCACTGGCCTGATCCAACATTGGCTTCTCTTATGTTCTTAATCACGGGTAAGTTGGGAGAGGGGGTGCCATTTTTTTCTGATGTGCTTAAACGGGGGATCGATGAATTGCATCTCCGCCCTGAGGGCTTCCTATGGCAGTATGTGATGGTGCGCATACTGAGAAGGGGAAAAAACCACATGGCCTTGGGATAGCCTGATCAGACTATCCCCGGCACCCTGAGTGTGCGCTGGAGCAATCACACAGGAAAAGTCCATCTTGGCCCGTAGCAAACCTGTTTGATAGTGGACTTTCCCTAGTATCTTTTAACTCTGCTTCTTCGGCGGAGATAAACAGGTTGCCAACGGATTTGGGACACTTGCCAGATGTTCTGGCGTGATCGCGCCCTTAAAATCTGCATGTCAGGATCTGACAATAGCTTGCTTGTTCCATGCTTTTCTAAAATGTTACTTTCTGTTTCTTTGTGCCTTGTTGTCACCCAAATGTTTTATTGCTTGCCTTGAAGTAGAAATTGCTGTCCTGCTTAGTGTTACTCTTTGCCTGGGAGGATGGCCTCTCGCATTCCAATGCGTCACATAAACAAACTGTAGCTATCTTGTCATGGCTCCCTCCCCCTTCCCGTTTGAAGCTCTCAGTGTGTTATCAGAGTGGGTACAACCTTGGAAGTTATTTTATTGTCACTGGCCAAATGTTTTGCCTAGGAGTTCTCACATCTGGGTCACGCAGGGCAAGAGGGGAATTTTTATAACTTTCTCACCTTTGGTGGGAACTGTCAGGATCCTTGATCCTAACAAAGTATTCTTTATGCATTGTGTAGTATGTTTGTGCAGATGTCATTTCACTCCCTTCCTATCTCTTGCAAAGCTGTCTCAGGTTCCCTCCCTTCCCTTTATTGCTTGAGTTATGTTGCTTGGTGAAGGTCTGGTCAATGTAACAACTTTCATCCGGGAGAATGGTGACCTCAAATGCTGACATGTCACCTGAAGCCAAATGGCCTCTTCCCCTCTGCATTCCTCCGCTCCCCCGCCCTCCGAGACACGGCACTTTCTTATCTCTGTGAGAAGTCCTTGGAATGGCCTTTGTTATGGGTATATGGGGCACATCTGTGGCACCTAATTCAAGAGGGGAAAATTTATAACTTTAACACCTCACCTTTCCTGTGGGAAGTAAAACGGCTTAAGATCTTTTAATCGCACTTTTTTCCTTTTATGTGATTGGTTGAATATCGGGATTTCAAACTGTACTGGAGGGTATATTAACCCTGACTGTTTTGTATATGGTATCTCTAACAAACGTCCGAGAACCTGTCATGCAGTATTAAGACAATAAAGAACTCTGTTTCATCAACAAAGGTCTGATCTTTGACTGCTTAAGGCAGAAACCTCACAGATTGTTAGAGATCTGTGTTTGGGACTTTGCTGTTCCTGGCCATGTCAGATGACAGTACTATTCCTATTCCTGTAACCCAAGAAGAGCCAGTAACCCCTGGGGATCTGGGAGCCGGAGCAGGAGGTGGCGGCAGGGAGCCCGAGAAGCCGGTGACCACAGCTCAAGGGGCTTACTACATTCCGCGGCCAATCCCCCACCAGTCCGTAACCCCGAGGTACTCATGGGCCTCATTCGGACATGGGACAGTCAACTCATGGGTCCACGATCAGAAGGGGTTACGCATCTCGGTCCCTGGGGACCACACCGAGATAGGTTGCCCTAGTTTCCTAGAGGATGAGAGGGACTACCTCGGGGGCGACTGGCGACTCCCGCCACTGGATGAGGAGAGGGGCGCTCCTTATGGGGGTGACCTATACCAGGGCGAGTCGAGTCACACCCTGGATCGGATGATGGGAGACATGCAGTTACAGATAACTGCAGAACTAAGAGAGACGGTGGTGGAGATGCAATACCAGATCCGAGACGTTATGACAGCAGTTCAGGTACTCCGGCAACCACCTGGAGGGGTTGGGGGAGCAGAGGTGCCAGCCGGGGGAGCTCCGCCGCAACAGGCTCCCCCAGGGGGAGTTCCTCCAGGGGGTGCCCCGCAACAGGCGCCCGTCCCATCCCCGTCCCCGATCCCCGCTCCAGGTCCGGCTCCCGCCCCTGTGAAACGGATGATCCGTCAAGCCCCGAATGACCCACTGATGGCTACGTTTGATGGTGACCCCGAGACGCTCCGGTTTTTCCTCATCGAGATCGAGAGGTTTCTGGATGCGTGGGGCCACCTCTACCCCACAGAACGGGATCGAGTAGGCTACATCGGCTCCAAACTCCATGACACCGCCAGCAACTGGTATGTCAGCCTGCACAATCCCCTGGGGCCCGAGTTGCGATCCGTAAATAATTTCATGTGGGCCCTACGGCAACACTATGAGGATCCCCTGGGGGAGGAGAAGGCACAAAACCAACTGCGGAAGTTGGTGCAGGGGAGGTCCTCCGTGAAGGAATACACCGACCGGTTCCGGCGCATCGCAGCCAAGGTGCAGGGCTGGTCCCAAGACCTATTCATCGAAAAGTATCGAGAAGGTCTGAACCCCGAAATTTACAAGACTATCTTAAGGGGGGCCGGCCTGGATCCCTAGCAACTTGGATGAGAGTCGCTGCCGATGTGGAGGAGTGGTTCACGCTGATCAAGCTGGGGACCTCCGCAACAGCCCAGGCGAAAGCCACCCAGAAGATGAAGGGGAAGCCAAGTGTCCAGGAGATCTGCGACAACCGTTTCCGGCAGGGGCTCTGCATGAGGTGCAGGGAAAGTGGCCACTTCGCCTCCGCCTGCCCCCGGGGCAGTGGGAAGGCACCCAAAACCTCGACCCCCGTGGCTGGGAGCACTCCGAGTCATGGCAAGACCTCATTCAAACCCCGGGCATTACAGCTGGAAGGGGCAACTAGTGAGCAGGGAGAGCTGGAGCTGACTGAAGTGCAGATGTCGGGAAACGCCAACGACCTGCAGTAAACAGCGCAAAACTGCAGGTCCCTTCCCCCGACACACCATCTCCGGTGAGCATCCCCGGCCCTTTACTTTACATGGTAGTGACTGTAATTGCCCCTGGCACCGGGACCCATGTGCAGGTCCGTGCCTTGATTGACTCGGGGTGTGCTAGAGACTTAATAAGCCCTTTGGTGGTTGACAGACTGAGTCCCAAAGTCACCCCCTTGAGAGAACCACTCACGTTCACTCAAATGGACGGTTCCGAGATGAAGGAGGCATGTGTGGCAGAGACTGAATTGTTAATAGTGGGGACCGGGGAGCATTGGGAGGAGAGGGCTTTTGTCATAACCCCAAATACCCAATTCCCCATGGTGTTGGGGAGTCCCTGGCTGAGCTCCCATGACCCCTATGTAAAATGGAGTGAGGGAAAGATCTCGTGGGTGGACGACAAGTGTAACCACCACAAGTGGGACCGGGAGTGGGGACCTGGACCCCCTGCCCCCCTACGAGTGGCAGCACTCACATTAACCCCCTCCCGGGTACCCAGGGAATATCGCGACCTAACAGAGGTGTTTAGTGAAACAGAAGCGGATGAGCTGCCCCCTCACCGCTTGTCGGACTATGCTATTGAACTACTCCCGGGGGAGAAATTGCCCAAGGGGAAATTGTACTCCATGAGCCCTTCTGAATGAGAGGAGTTGAGAAAGTTTCTAGACAAGAACTTGGAGAGGGGTTTCATCCGTCCCACCAAGTCCCCTTTCGCTGCCCCAGTGCTGTTCCGGAAGAAGAAGGATGGGGGCTTGAGACTTTGCACTGACTACCGGGGGTTGAACACTGTGTCTGCCTCCAATGCTTACCCCCTCCCTCTCATCAAAGACTTGTTAGCAGAAGCCGCAAAGGGGAAAGTGTTTACTAAGTTGGATTTGCGGAATGTTTACTTTCGGGTGCTCATTCGGGAGGGGGACGAGTATAAGACCGCTTTCAACAAACCTCTGGGCCAGTTTGAATACCTGGTGATGCCATTTGGCTTAAGTGGCACTCCGGGGGTCTTTATGAGTCTGATCAATGAAGTGTTGCATAAGCATTTATTCAAGGGGGTGTTATGTTACTTAGATGATATCTTGATTTATTCTGCTGATAAGGCATCACATGTAAAACTGGTCAGAGAGGTGTTAGCCACGTTGTTGAAAAATCAATTGTATGCTAAGCTGTCAAAGTGTGAGTTCAACCGAGATGCAGTAGACTTTTGGGGGTACCGCATTTCCCAGAAGGGGCTAGAGATGGACCCAGCAGAGATGGACCAAGTAGAGGCAGTGGTGCACTGGGAGGCACCGCGAACCAGGAAGCAATTACAGAGCCTCCTGGGATTTTGCAACTTCTACTGCACCTTCTTGAAAGACTTTGCCACGGTTACCCTACCTTTAACGGAGCTCTTAAAGACTAAGGGGAAGGGCCCCGAGGCAGGGAAACCCGGAGAGAAAATAACATGGCCTGAGGAGTGTCAACAAGCCTTTGAGACATTAAAAAAACTGTTCACCTCAGAGCCAATCCTTGCCCACCCCGACGAGACCAAAGAATTTGTAATTCATGTAGATGCTTCGGATGTGGCTATGGGGGGGGGGGGCATCCTCCAAAAAGGGGATGACAATAAACTGCATCCCTTAGCCTATATTTCCAAGAAGTTTAATGAAACGGAGAGGAATTGGTCGGTATGGGACAAGGAAGCCGCTGCCATCCGCTTAGCTCTAACTACATGGAGGCATTGGCTGGAAGGGGCTCAGACTCCTTTCGAGATTTGGACCGATCATAAAGACCTCGAGGCACTACGCACACAGTGATTCCTCAATGCTAAGCAACTGCGGTGGGCCGATTTCTTCTCTAAATTCAATTTCGTTCTGAAACATTTCCCCAGGAAGGCAAACTCCTTAGCAGACGCCCTATCTAGGTTACCCCAACACGAGAGTCAGAAAGAGGAGGTGTTCGACTCCATGTTCTCGCCGCAGCAGTTGGGGGGGGCAGTCACCACCAGGAGTCAAAGTAAAGTGGTGCCTGTTGAATCATGGAGCGAGAAATGTGCAGGAGACTATTCCACCGAGGAAGCGGACGAACTAGGTGGAATAGAGGAATGCTCTTTGCACCCCGACAAGTGTTGGTATCATGGGACTAAACTAGTGGTGCCCCAGGTGTGCAGAAAAGACATTTTAGTGGCCTGCCACTCCTCCAAACTGGCCGGGCATTTTGGATTCCTAAAGACTCTTAATTTAATACAGAGGCAGTTTTGGTGGCCACGCATGCGTAAAGATGTCTCCAACTTGGTTACTGCCTGTCAAGTCTGCCTAATGTGTAAACGGAGGGGGGGGGGGAAACTCCGGGCCTGCTACATCCACTACCCACCCCCTCCAGGCCCTGGGAAGCGGTGTCTATGGATTTTATCACTAACCTACCTCCCTCTAAAGGAAAAACAGTAATTTGGGTGGTAGTCGACATGTTTCCTAAGCAAGCTCACTTTGCCCCATTCAAGCAACTGCCTACTGCAAAGGGCTTAGCAAAGGCATTCTTTAACCACGTGATCAAGTTACATGCTTTTCCCAAGTGCGTGGTATCCGACCGTGCCAGTCAATTCATTGCCAACTTCTGGCGGGAGCTTTTGAAATTGATGGACATTGAGCCGGCCATGAGTTTGGGTTACCACCCAGAAACCGATGGCCAATCTGAACGAATCAATCAGATATTGGAACAGTTTCTAAGGTGTTACACTAATTATCATCAGGATAATTGGGTGGAGTTGCTACCGTTCGCTGAGTATAGCTACAACAATGCGGTGCATTCCTCCACCGGAGTATCACCCTTTATGGCAGTGGGGGGGTTCGAAGGAAAGCCTTTACCAACGATCGATACCTCAGCTGAAACCCCCTCCTCTGATTTCACCCAGTGGTGGGCAGACCTGCAGAAATCATGGCCTCTGATTGCTAAAACTCTGGACAAGGCTACAAAAAGTATGCGGACCGTGGGTGTGCTGAAGGTTGGGACCTTCAGCCAGGGGACTCAGTGTACCTTTCTACAAAAAAACATTCATGGCCTCCAACCTAGTAGGAAATTGGGATGGAAATATGTTGGACCTTACAAAGTGCTGCGCAAAATCTCTGATGTGTCGTTTGAGCTTGAACTGCCTAAATCACTGAGTTCGGTGCATCCTGTTTTTCATTTCAGCCTGCTGAAGAAGAATCCTGGGCCGAATGTGTGGCACCCAACTCCTCCGATTCCTCCTCCACTGATGAAGGAGGGGGCACCTCACTTTGAAATCTCTGAAATCCTTGATTCAAAAATGCGTAGAGGCCGCTTGCTTTATTTAGTCAAATGGGTAGACTTCGGCCCTGAATTAAATGAATGGGTGTTTTCTGATAATGTTCATGCTCCTAAATTAGTTAAAGCTTTTCATAAACATTTTCCTGATAAGCCGGGATAGGATATATTATGCAGGCGGCAGAGTGTCAGGATCTTTGATCCTAACAAAGTATTCTTTATGCATTGTGTAGTATGTTTGTGCAGATGTCATTTCACTCCCTTCCTATCTCTTGCAAAGCTGTCTCAGGTTCCCTCCCTTCCCTTTATTGCTTGAGTTATGTTGCTTGGTGAAGGTCTGGTCAATGTAACAACTTTCATCCGGGAGAATGGCGACCTCAAATGCTGACACGTCACCTGAAGCCAACTTGCTTTCTCACCTTTGGTGGGAACAAACTGTCGCCATGTCTTTTCCTGCATTTTGTATGTGTCCTGATTGGAGGATTATGTTTAAGCACCTATGCCTGTAGGTATATTAACCCAAGCCATCTTTATTCTGTATCTCTAACAAACATTGAGACCCTGTTCCAGCATTTGAAATAAAGAACTCTGTTTAACTACAAAGGTCTGATCTCTTGCTGATAGTACAGAAGCCTCACAATGCATGGCATTCATGCCTATCATGCGGCTAATTCTGCATGTGATCAGGGCCAAAGTTTTGATCAATTGTCTCCTGTATGTATTTGTTTTTATTTCTGTTAGAAAATGGATATCCTCCCTTCACTGTCAATAGTTACACTCAATATGACTGTAATATGAGTAGTTGGTGACTGTATGAGCTACAGATTCCTTTGGTTATGCCCTTCACAAGCAGGCCTATACCACCTAAGGTCAAATTTTGTCTTTGTTTCCTCTGGCAGCCTCCAAGGAGCAAACCTAGCCAATTCTGCATGCCAGCACTCTTCAAGATGGATAGGACACCATGACTAGTACAGAGGAAAAGACTTTTGCTGTCATTTCATCCATCACCTGATAGCTATGATAAGATTGCTCTTTGCTTTGTAGTGTTTCAGCCAGTCTAGTTCTAATGTCTCAAGCCATCAGTGTTCAGTTGTTGCTTCCCTTGAACAAACATGCCTCTCCACTAAGAATACCTTTGACGGACTGACAAACACCAAGTGACCTAAACAGCAAGGTTTTCGACTGATTTAGCTAGGTTAGGATCTCAGCTCTACAGATCAATTTTAGAATCACTGTGATGGAGCAAATCCCAGCTGAAATTAATAGTGTTTGCCCTGGGATTGTCACAGCACTGCAGTCTTCACATCACTTCTTCTGGAATAGTTTACTGAAGTGAATGGACCCTCTTAAGATCTATTGTTTAGTGGCTACAACAAGAGGAATTGATGTTTAGATACACATTTTGCAATGTTCTGCTTTCTTCTCCACCATTTTCCTGTTCTTCTTCTTCTAACCAACTCGAACAGCCTTTCTCCAAATCTTTTCCTTTCCCTGTCAAATCTATGAACACATCTGCCTATTCATCATTACTCATTGTGTGCATAAAGGACACCCTTCCCATGGGTATTTGCTGTTTTTGTGTGTGATTTTATATGCCAGTTTCCTTTCAAGGTGATTTATTCATGTTGCAGTGCTGCTTTATGCTATGATTTGTTTAAATCTGAAGTTTTAATATTTGAATTTTAAATACAGGGTTGGACACTGTTGAACAGATCTATGAGAGCAGTGGGGGGTGATTTGTGCCAATTTTCCCTTACCCCAACAGCCCTCCAACTTATTTCAAGTGCTGTACCTGGGGGGGGGGGGGGGAGCCAGTTCCTCTGGAACAACATTTGGGGTCATTTTGGGCTACTGCAGGAGAAGGCGGTGAGAAAGCCGTACTCCACAGATCAAAAATCTTGCCAACTATGATCAATTTTGAAGGGATCCAAGTCATTATATTGTTAAATTGTTATCTGCCGTGAACTTTCAAATATTTTAGACAAACAAGTAAATGGAGACTACCTTTTAAACAAGCTTTTATATGTTACACTCACAGTCCAAGTATATCTGTCAGCAGCAGTCTTACTATGAAGCAGTCGTCTGGGTAGTGGGATCTGGTGGCTGTGCCTTTTTCCTTCTACTGTCCAGGTTTATCATTAATAAATTAATGAGGAGTTTTATAATTTTGACTTTTTGCTTCATGTGCAAAAAAACCCAAACTAGAATAAGACGTATTCTTGCCCAGAATTTTTTACATTTTGTAACCTGGTAAAGTTTGTACCATAAAACACAAGTATTTGCTATGCTATGATTAAAACCAAATAAAACACTAAGCTTGCACCAATGATGCAGAGAAAGACATCTCAGTTGACATGGAGGGATGAAAAAATGAGGGGTTGGATGGCACCCAGGTTGGATGGACATTTTGTCTTACCAGGAACCGACAAGCACTGCCTTCTCCTGCAGGGTTCAGGCAGAGTCCATGCAGCAGTGCAGGTACAGGAAGGGATGCCTATCAAATCACACACGGATCTGATGGATGGGGAATAAACCGCAACCTTGCAGAGGATTGGTGCCCTTGCCATTGTGGTGCTGGGCCACTTTGACTGGAAAGCTAGCTTTGGTGTGATCCCTTTCACCAAACTGGATCCAGTGACTCCTTCCAACAATTGGAGGGGTGGGGGAATTCTCCATCAGAAAGTCTTTCTTTGTTCAGTGAAGTCTTTACCCACTAAATGAACACTTAGCAGATGGGAATTATTGGATCTATCCTAGTGAAAAAAATTAGAAATGTGCTGCATGGGACACAGCAGTTCAACTCATTTGACTGCCTGAAGTGGGCTTCCTCCCATGCCACCCTAGCAATGTACATAGCGGCAGCCCTGAACAAATGAGGGAAGCCTCTTCCTCCTCCTCCCATCGTTGCCACTTCTCCTGTGGGGTACAAGATAAGCCTCAGGGCAGCACCTCAGGAACTCACTCTGGATGCGAGCAGCACAGAACAGATTGGGAAACTCTTGGAACCTGCAGGGGCATCTACATGGAGTGGTGGTAAGGAGGGGAGGATGCCCCGTCCATGCCACTGCTTCTGAAGCCCATCTTGGACACTGCGGGGGTGGTGGAACAAATGGAAGAACCTTCTCCCATCTGTGTTGCTGCCACTGCTTAGGTCCAGTGCAACCTAGACCAAGGCTTTGTATTTTAAATTCTGGAGCACAAATTCTCTTCCTAGAGACTGTTATTCCACTCTGGGGGCTGTCATTCTAGTCGCAGAGCACAGATTCTATTTCGAGGGACTGTATATCCACTCTAGGGGCTTTCATTCCAGTCCCAAATTCAAACTAGAGTAAAAATGCGGGTACCAATGAAAAAAGAACAAACAAGCACCAAAATGTACTACCATTACTCTCTCAGGAAAAAGGCGCATAAGCACAGCTACTTTCCCATTCCAGGCCCTGTGGTTTTTTCTACATGCAATCCCATGCAAAAGACACCTGGAAAAGTGGCGGCCCAGTTGCCCAAGGTTACAAGTACAGCAACAGAGATAACATGAGTCTAGCAAAACATCTGAGCTCATTCTAGTGAAGGAGGAGTGAGGGGGGGAAGGAACTGTCAGAGCGGAAGCTGATGCTGATCTCCCGCCAGGACCTGCAACCAGGATAGACATAGAGAAGCAAAAAATGACAGGGAACCTGACATCCTGCCCCTCCCAAAATCTGTACCTGGCAGCTGGCCAATTAACTCTAAGCCCGGGAAAACTAAAGGTGTACTGTTTTGCTAATTGGTCAATGATAACAGGTGTTTCCTTTCAGGGGTCAAGAAAAAGGAGAGATCCTCCCTTGCAATCTCTCTCACTCTCTATCAGGATATCTTAGTGTGCAGACGCAGCAGAATGCTGCTTAGTAAGCATGTTTTGTTTATTTGTAGCTAATCCCGTTTACCTTTTTCCTTTAGTAATAAACTTCTTTTAAACTAAAAGAAGCAATCTCTTCTTTCCAGAAAAGCAAGATTCATTACTCTGAATTTTCTTGATTATTGGACAAAAGTCCTAACAAATGGTAGCAAGAGAGTCTGGTTCTCTTAAAAGCTTTCTGGATTGATTGAGAAAGAGAAATAGGGAATAAGAGCTAGAGGCTTGGATTTTTAAAATGACCACTTTTTTTCCTTCCTGCTCTCAGAGCAATCTTGCAGCCAGAAAGGCCCAACCCTGTTTCCTTGCTGATCAGGGGGAAACCTATGCTGGATTGTAGTTTGCCAGGAGCAAAGGATCTTTTTTGACTGGATTAATTTTTGCCTGCTGTAAGTGGAGCTGAGCTGAGCCTTGGAGCACCAGAGAGACACTGCTGCCAGGAGAACAAAGGAAGGCGAGGCTAAGGAGCCTTTTGAATTTCGCGCTGCTGCTGCTGCAGAGAGAGGAAAGATTAACCCTGTGAGCTCCTGGAGAAGTAGATGAGTGAGCCAGATTCCAGAGAAGAGACTCAACCTGCGCTTCTACCTCAAATCCAAAGGGACGTGAGTAACAAAATGGCTTTTAATGCCCCATCCCAGGAAATGCCAAATCTCAGACTTACAAAGGCTAACTATCATTGGTGGGAGGAGTATTTGAAGAGTTGCCTGCAGACTCACAATGCCCTTCAAGTATTAACAATTGAAAATCCTTCAGAAACTGACCCTGATAAAACACAATTCCTTATGATGGATAGTTTTGCTAAAGCCCTGATTTTAGGAAGTATCCCCTACACAGAGGTACCAGGATTAAGAGGGCTAGCCACGTCCAGATTGATGCTTCAATACCTAAAGGACAAATTTGACAAGCACAGCAAGAGTAAAATGTATTCCCTCAAGGAAAGATTTTTGATTTCAGGATGAAGGAGGGAGACTGCCTTCCCAAAGAGATGGACAAATTAATGGGCATTTACACACAGCTTAAAGACCTGAATGAAGCACCCTCTGATACAGATATGATTTCTTCAATTCTTAAGGGTCTGCCTGGCTCCTATAAGTCTGTAACCAGTATGATTAGACTGAAAGATGATCTGACTTTAGAAGGTCTTTTGTCTGCACTAACTGAGGAATATGATTCTAGAAATTTGAAAGAAAGTTTGTCTGATGAGATGTCTGTTTTGAGCCTAAAGCATGGACAGAAATTTAAAAGGAAAATAGAGTGTTTTATATGTGGGAAAAATCATCTTGCAAAATACTGCTCTTCTAAGTATGCACCTAATGATGAGCCCCAAGAACAAAGAGCCACAGGAGCACATGGTTCCAGTAACAAAGAACCAGCCAGTGGAAGGGGAAGCCATTATGGGAGGAGCAGAGGTCACGTTTCACACGCACAGCACAGAGGAAAGAAGTTTGCAGCACAGACACAGGGCAAAGGCCATAATTTTAGGATCACTGATGATTTTAACACAGATGATAAGAAAATATTTTTAATCAATTCTGGCGCTTGCACACATGTGTGTAGAGAAAAAGCCTGGTTTAGTAACATAGATGTTGAGAACAAACCAAGAATTTACCAAGCTAACAGGGAATTATTGAATGTACAAGGTGTTGGAACTGTAAAATTACAATTGTACACTACAGATAATCAAATAATTAATGTTGAATTGCAAAATACAGCTTATGTTCCTGAAGCTGTTGAGAACTTAATTTCAACAAAAAGCCTCATGAACACTGGACATATTGTCCTGCTCAAACCAGAGCAAAGAAGTAAGGTCTCTACCAAGGATGGAGAGCTTGAATTTATAGTGGAAGAGAAAAATGGTTTTCATTACCTTGTAGCTTGTGATGATGAGGACACAGAAACTTTTGATGTTGATCCTGATGAGGAAATAGAGACTGTTGCTGATAAGGAACAGATTTGCCAGACTAAGGATGCTTGTGATGATGCTTGTAAACATGAAAAATGTTTATTTTCGTGGCATATTAAAATGGGACATAGAAATTTAAAATCTGTTGAGCAGTTGTTAAAGCAATGTGGAATACCTGTTGTGCATTCTGAAAAGAGTGAAACTAGATGTGAGACATGCCTCAGAGCAAAGGGAGATGCCCCAAGTTATTCTGGGAAAACCCCAGTGCAAAATCAAGAATTTTTGGAAACTCTATACAGTGATCTTGTTGGGCCATTACCTGCATCCCTAGGTGGGAACAAATATTTTGTGACTTTCACAGAGAATAAAACAAAATACACTTATGTGTATATGCTGAGAAGTAAGGATGAAACACTGCGTAGATTTAAAAATTATGTGGCTATTGTTAAAAATAAATTTGGCAAAGCACCTCAGAGCTTACTCACAGATGGAGGTGGTAAATATTGTAATGCTGAATTTAAACAATTTCTACAAGAGCAAGGAATTCAACATAAAGTATCCATTGCTTATTCACCCCAGCAAAATGGAGCTTCTGAGAGATTAAACAGAACACTGCAAGGGATGTGCAAAGCTATGCTAATGAATTCTGGACTGCCAAACAGTTTATGGGCAGAAGCCCTGAACACAGATGTGTACTTACACAACAGATTACCCTCAAAGATTATTGGAACCTCCCTTTTTCAGGCATGGTATGGAAAACAGCCTGGTCTAAGGCATATCAAAGCTTTTGGTGCAAAAGGATATGCACACATACCAAAAGAAAAGAGGAGAAAACTTGATCCCCGAGCTCAAACTGGAATTATTGTAGGTTACCCTGTTGGTGGGAAAGGGTACAGGATATACGATCCCCAAACCCACACAGTTGAAGAATGCAATGTTGTTTTTGTTGATGAGACTGTATTGCCTAGTGTTTCCACTGCAGCTGATCCAAAGATGCCTGGGACTGCACCTGATGAGTTCGTTGCTTGGCTACCTGTAGTGACCGCTGGGGAACTGGCTGGGGAACTGGCAAGTGAAGCAGCAGGTCCACCTTCTGAGGAAACTACTAAAACAGAAGGGAAAGCAGGGGCCACACTAGGGGCCACACCAGAGGAAGCGGCTCAACCCATGGCAGGACCCACAGCAGAACCCACACCTGGTGTGAGGCGATCAGAAAGGAGCACTAAGGGACAACCTCCAATGAAGTATGGATTTTGTGAACTTGTGCAACCTGCAAAGGAACCCAAGAACTGGAAGGAAGTTTGCAACTTACCTGCGAGTGAAAGAGGCAGATGGCTTGAAGCAATGGAACAGGAGCTGCTATCCATTAGCGAAAAAGAGGCCTAGACTCTCACTCAACTACCTCAAGGCAGAAAGCCTGTTGGATGTAAATGGGTCTTCAAAATAAAGCACAAGGAAGATGGAACTGTGGAGCTATACAAAGCACGCCTAGTAGCTAAAGGCTACTTACAGCAATATGGAACTGTCTATTTTGAAACTTTTGCTCCAGTTACTGACCAAGCAACATTCAGAACACTTCTAATCAGCTGCCACCCACTCATTACATTCAGGACCAAACTCCACCCAGTTCACCAGGTAAAACAAACGACCGCGTTTGAGTATAGAGTCCAAAATGCTGGAAATTTCAAAATGTGGCTACCCCTCCTTCATCAGAGGAGGAGGTGCTAGAATCTCTGGATGCCAGGAATTCGGCCCAGGGTTTTTCTTCAACAAGCTGTAATGGAATACAGGATGAACAGAGTTCAGTGACTTAGGCAATTCCAGTTCGAAAGATACAGAGGAAATTTTGCACAAGACTTTAAAAGGGCCGACATATTTCCATCCCAATTTCCGGCTTGGCTGTAAGCCACGAATGTTTTTAGTGGACACATAAACAGAGTCTCCAGGCTCAAACTCCCAACCAGGAGCCCTATTCCAGTCCGCGTATTTTTTGTAATCCGCTTTGGCCGGATCCAGTGTTTTGGCAATGAGGGGCCAGGAGTCTTGCAGTTTAGCCCACCAAGATTCAAAAGGGGAGGGTGAGCTGTCTGTGGGGGGTAGGATATTCGGCAATGGGTTACCTTCATACCCCCCCACCGCTAGAAAAGGAGACACACCAGTAGACGAGTGCACTGAATTATTGTAGCTGTATTCAGCAAAAGGTTGCAAATCCACCCAATTATCCTGGTGGTAGTTTGAATAACACCTCAAGAATTGTTCCAAGATCTGATTAGTTCGTTCGGATTGTCCATCGGTTTCTGGGTGATAAGCAGAACTAAGGGCTGGCTCAATGCCCATAGTCTGTAAAAGCTCCCGCCAAAAGGTGGCAATGAACTGACTTCCCCTATCAGAAATTACATGCCTAGGAAAAGAATGTAGTTTCACCACATGGTTAAAGAATACTTTGGCTAAATCCTTAGCTGTGGGCAATTTCTTGAATGGGACAAAGTGTGCCTGCTTGGAAAATAAGTCCACTGCCACCCAGATTACAGTCCTCCCTTTGCTAGGCAGTAGATCAGTAATAAAATCCATGGAAATGTCTTCCCAGGGCCGGGAGGGGGTGGGCAGGGGTTGTAAGAGACCTGGAGGCTTTCCTGCTCATTTTTTTGCACATTAGACAGGTTTGGTATGAAGTTACATAGTCTGAGACATGTTTACGCACCAAAACTGCCAAAACACCAAAATCCACCAAAACTGCCTCTGAAGTAAGTTCAACGTTTTCAAATACCCAAAGTGTCCAGAAAGCTTAGATTTATGGCAGGCATTTAAAACGGACAGTCTAAGAGAATTAGGCACCACCAATTTCGAGCCCTTATACCAGCAACCATCAGGCTTTTGTTCCAAACCCTCCTCCCCACTCCATTCATCCCGATCCTGCTGAGAGTATTCCATTGCGCATTTTGTAATCCACTCAGAAGAGGGAGCCATGGTGGATGACTGCTTTTGGCTTCTGGTGACAACAGCCCCACTAAGTTGCTCAAACGAGAACATGGAATCGAACACTTCTTCCCTCCTAGAATCATGCTGGGGAAGCCTGGACAACGCATCTGCTAACGGGTTAGATGTTCCAGGAAAATGCTGCAGTTTGAAATTGAACTTGGAAAAGAAATGAGCCCACCGGAGCTGTTTTGCGTTCAAAGTTCTACGTGTCTGCAGCGTCTTCAGGTTTTTATGATCTGTCCAAATCTCAAATGGCGTCTGTGCCCCCTCTAACCAATGTCTCCAGGTAGACAAGGCAAGACAGATGGCTGCTGCCTCTTTGTCCCACACCGACCAGTGTCTTTCAGTCTCATTAAATTTTTTGGAGACATATGCCAAAGGGTGTAGCTTCCCATCCTCCCGTTTTTGCAGAATTGCCCCCCCATAGCCACATCAGAAGCATCAACATGTACAATGAATTCCTGAGTCTCATCTGGGTGTGCCAGGATCGGCTCTGAGGTAAAAAGTTTTTTTAGCTTGTCAAAGGCGGCTTGACACTCAGGTGACCAGTTTAGGTGCTCACCCGGCTTGCCGGCTTCAGGACCTTTTCCTTTTGTTTTTAACAGATCAGTTAAGGGTAGGGTAACTGTTGCAAAGTCCTTTTAAAAAGTTCTGTAGAAGTTGCAAAATACTAACAGGCTTTGGAGCTGTTTGCGTGTGCTTCTCATGTAACTACTGCGTCCACCTTGGCTGGGTCCATCTCTAAACCCCTTGGGGAAATGCAGTAACCCAAGAAGTCAATTTCAGTGCAGTGGAACTCGCATTTTGACAGTTTGGCAAAGAGTTTATGGTTCATGAGGGTGGACAACACTTGTCTCATCAATTTAACATGGGAAGGTTTGTCTTGTGAATAAACAATGATATCATCAAGAAAACAGAGCACCCCCTTAAATAAATGCTTGTGCAACACCTCATTAATTAGGCTCATAAAAACTCCTGGACTCCCAGTCAAACCAAAGGGCATAACCTGGTATTCAAATTGCCCCAGGGGGGTATTAAAGGCAGTCTTATATTCATCCCCCTCTTTGATGCACACTCGGAAATAGGCTTCCCGTAAATCCAGTTTGGAAAAGATCTTCCCCTTAGCTGCCTCTGCCAACAAGTCTTTGATCAGGGGTAAGGGCAGGCATTGATCAAGTCTTTGATCAGGCATTGAAGGCGGAAACGTCATTCAGTCCCCTATAGTCCGTGCAAAGCCGTAAGCCACCATGCTTTTTTTTCCGGAACAGAACAGGGGCGGCAAAAGGAGATTTCGCTGGCCGAATGAAACCCGCTCTAGATTTTTATCCAAAAACGTCTGCAGTTCATCTCTCTCCGTGGGACTCATAGAATATAACTTCCCTTTGTGTAACTTCTCCCCAGGTAACAGTTCTATAGCACAATCAGTAAGTCTATGGGGGGGAAGTTCATCAGCCTCTGTTTCACTGAATACCTCAGCCAGGTCTTGGTACTCCGGAGGAATTTTGTTTAAGTCCTCTGAGACCAAGCAAGCGAAGGGGGTGGAGGGAGGTCCTGAACCCCAGCCGGGATTCCATTTCTGCTTTGTGCATTTGGGATCGACCCATGTAATCTTCCCTTCACTCCACTTAACATAGGGATCATGAGCTCCCAACCACAAGCTCCCCAATACTATAGGGAATTGTGTGTGTGGGGGGGTGATGACAAAGGCTGTCTGCTCCCAGTAATCCCCAGTCCCCAAAATCAAAGGCTCAGTCTCTGTTATGCAAGCCTCTTTCATTTCAGACCCATCCATCTGAGTGAAGCTCAAAGGCTCAGATAGCATGTTAACTTTGGGTCCCAACCCCTCCACCACTAAAGGACTAAGCAAGTCTCTAGCACACCCTGAGTCAATAAGGGCTCACACCCTGACGTGGGTGCTACTTCCAGGGGCAATGACAGTCACAACTATATAGAGCAAAGATCCAGGACTGCTCACCATTGGTGGCACGGCTGGAGGGGGGACCTGCAGCTCTGCGCCTCCTACTGCAGCTCTGGGAAGTTTCCCAATGGCTGAGTGGTCACAGCTTCCAAGGTGGGATTCTCACCCTCTGCCGGTGCCCCTTCCAGCTGTAATGCCCGGGGTTTAAACACTCCTTTCGCGGGTCGTGGTGTTCCTCCAGGAGTTGGCTGGGAAGTCTTCGGTGCTTTTGGGGCTCCCATGGGACAGGAAGATACAAAGTGGCTGCTCTCCCCGCATCGCATGCATAGCCCTTGCTTGAACCGAGCATCGTGGAGCTCTTGCACTGCAGTTTTAAACTTGGGCTTTGGTGTGCTCTTAGTAAGGGAGTGAGAGACCAGTGAACTCAGTTTAATCAGTGTGAACCTCTCCTCCATGTCAGCCGCTGCTCTCATCCAAGCCGCTAATGAGCCGGGCCAATAATTTCTCAACACAGTCTTGTATATCTCACTGTTCAACCCCTCCCGGTACTGTTCAATGAAGAGATCTTGACCCCAGCCCTGCACGTTAGCAGCTATTCTATGGAATTGGGCAGTGTACTCACCAGCTTCCGCAGCTGATTCCTGGCTTTCTCCTCCCCCAAGGGATCCTCATAGTGAAGAAGAAGAAGAGATTGGATTTATACCCCGCCCTTCGCTCACTTGGAGTCTCAGAGCAGCTTACAAACTCCTTTCCCTTCCCCTCCCCACAACACACACCCTGTGAGGTAGGTGGGGCTGAGAGAGCTTTTTCCCAAGCTGTCCTTGAGAAAACAGCCGGTACAGAGCTATGGCTTGCCCAAGGTCATCCAGCCAGGTGCAAGTGGAGGAGTGGGGAATCAAACCCGGTCCACGCACTTAACCACTACACCAAACTGGTGCTGCCGGAGGGCCCACATAAAGTCATTTATTGATCTCAATTCAGGACCCGGGGTTTGTGTAAATTCACATACCAGTCACTTGCAGTGTCCTGCAGCTTAGAGCCAATATAGCCAACCCTTTCATGTTCGATAGGGTAGAGGTGGCCACAAGTCCCCAAAAATCGCTCAATCTCGATGATGAAAAAGTGGAGTTTGTCAGGATCCCCATCAAATGTAGCTGTTAGGGGATCGTTGGGTGGCTGCCAGTACAGCCGGTCCACCAGACGTGGGGGCGGCTGTGCTGGTGCTGCTGGCAGCTGCTGGGGACCCACAGGTGGTTGTTGTGCCAGTCCCACTCCACCATCCTGCTGCTGGGCTGGCACTACACCTCCCCCTCCAGCTCCTGCCAGAGGGACTGCTCCCGCAGCCGCTCCCAGCACAGCCTGTTGCATCTCAAGTATCGCCTCTAGTAGCTCCACTGCCAACCGGTTGTGCATCTCATTGAATCTCCAGTCTATCTGGTTCCAGAGGTCATCCGTACCTCTCTCCGATGGCCGAGGGGTCTCCCATTCATCTGGGTCCAAGCTCAACCTCCAGGAGTCCCTCTCCTCGTCCGAGAACCGCATGCGCTATCCTCTCCTGTAATGGACCCAGGACTCCAAAGTACCCCCGCCAAAGGTCAACCAGGAATACCTTGGATGGGGTTCTGCACCACCTGTGGCTCCCCCCCGACTGAGGGGAGCAAAGATATCATAGTTCGTGGTCACCGGCTCCACAGGTGCGGTGGAGACCAGTGTTTCAGGAGTTGAGGTGGGAACGAGGGACCCATCATCTGACATGGTTAGGTCTGGGTTGCACTCCTTCCCGATTGGAAGGATCACTAACAATCTGTGAGACTTCTGATTAGATCCAATAAGTCAGGCCTTGTAGTTCAAAACAAAGTCTTTATTTCTTAATGGTCTTTCAGGAACACTTGCATTGTTAGTGATACCAGATACTGAAGAGGAGGAATTGATATAGTAAATTCAAACTAGAGTAAAAATGTGGGTACCAATGAAAAAAGAACAAACAAGCACCAAAATGTACTACCGTTACTTTCTCAGGAAAAAGGTGCGTAAGCAGAGCTACTTTCCCATCCCCGGCTCTGTGGTTTTTTCTACATGCAATCCCACACAAAAGACACCTGGAAAAGTGGCGGCCCAGTTGCCCAAGGTTACAAGTGCAGCAACAGAGATAACATGAGTCTAGCAAAACATCTGAGCTCATTCTAGTGAAGGAGGGGGGAGGGGGGAGGAACCATCAGAGCGGAAGCTGATGCCGATCTCCCGCTGGGACCTGTAACCGGGATAGACATAGAGAAGCAAAACATGACAGGGAACCTGACATGTTCTCTCTTGGGTGCATGCAGGGCAAAAAGAAATTTTAAAAGGCCTCTGATCTGCATGTCCTCCCCCCCCAATCTTGTTCATGCGTGTGGGTTTTCTCATTGCTTCAGAGAGACAGCACCAAGGCTGCCATTTTTGGAACTGTCCTTTTCTTCAATAGATACCACCTCAACATTTAAAAAGGAAATGGAAGGGCTTAAAAGAAGAAGAAGAGAGATTGGATTTATACTACTCGAAGGAGGCTCAGCGTGGCTTACAGTCTCCTTTCCCTTCTCCTCCCCACAACAGACACCCTGTGAGGTAGTGGGGCTAAGAGAGCTCTTTCGAGGACTGCATGTGAGAGAACAGCTCTGAAAGAACTTGTAACTGACCCAAGGTCATGCCAGCAGCTTCATGTGGAGGAGTGGTGAATCAAACCCAGTTCACCCAGTTTACAGTCTGCACTCCTAACCACTTCACCAAACTTAGGAAGCAGCCCCTCCCCCACCATGAAAAAAACCAATGTTCACAATCAAGGATCGATATACCCAAATAAAATAAAATAGAGACATGCTTTCCCCCCAAATGTAAATTGGAGCCAAGCAAGTATGCTGAGCCCAACAGAGGCTTTGCGCCCTGACTGTTGCTACGCAGTAAGTGAGTGGAGCCAGCCAGGGTTAAGGGCTATACTTTCTTTTCCAACAGACCCCATACATATTCAAGAATTTATATGATCTGGATATTAAAAATCCTTAGTTATTAAACTAGAGAGTGCAAAGATACAACCAAAAACCTTTGCAGATCACATGTGGCCAGATGAAGCCATTGAGCTTCGCTCCCAGGACAACAGACCTGGAGGATCCTAGTCGGGGACCAATGAGGAAGCCCACTATCTGTAGGTAGTCTTATAGGTGACTAAGGCATTGTAAATAACCAATCACAGGTGTTGGGTGTGTGCCTGGGTACGGCCAAGAATGGGAATATAAGCAGCCCTGTGAGCTTTGATCACTCAACGAGTCTCCAAACCCAGTAATTCACAGATAGAAAGACAGTATAGGGTATAGTGATTTGGGACCAGAATCAGTCCAAATCCCAGCAGTAGAGCAAAAGCACCTGCTTCCCTGTCAATTAATTCTTAAAATTTATTTTCTGAATCACAAGATTGGTCCTAAGATTGTCCCACATTTCTGCTGGCTCCTCTAATAAAATTATAACAATACAAGGAACTATGTGTAGGCCCTCTAAATTATAAAAATTCATTTAATTTATTAATATAACTGGATGTGCATCTCCATTGCCAGAACTTTAAAAAAAATCCAGCAGTAACTCACTTCACATCAGCTAACTCCACATCATTGCATTTCATGAGAATGACACTGTTATTTTTAGATGGAAGATAAAATCACTAAGACAAGGTCTTATCACATCCTGTAATATAATTTAAATGTACTGTTTCACAGTAAGAATAATCAAGCTGCCATGGTTTTAAAACACAAAAAAACCCTCTATTAATTATGTATTCTGAAAGTGGCAGATGGAAGCAAAATGAGAACAGAATTATACTTTTCAGGTTGATGCATGTCTTGCTCAATAAAAAGAAAATATCACCCATTTTTTAAATAACTGCAAGGCAATGAAGTTTCACCTTATAAAACATGTTTTCCCCAAGTAATTTCAATAAGTAGCAATATGATATTTACTATATTTATTATACCTGTTATTTACATAAGACCTGGGAGATTTGATCTTATGCTTGTTTAGTAGGTCTTGTGCAAGCACAAGCAGATACTTGTGCATCACAATCTGAGGTGGCCGTTTTTGATCCCTTGGAACTGAAGATAGAGCCCTTGTGTCAGAATCTGCTAATTCAGACAACATATTAATCAGGCCTCCTCCCTGTTTTCATATATGCTTTTCCTTTCCTTATGTATCTATCATGTATTGGGATTCTATGTAACCGTATTGTAATAATTCTTGTCCAGACCGGGAGGGTGACACCAGTGATTTGCGAGAACAAGGAGGCCTCACATTCCTGCCTCCGCATTCCAGCTGCTCCGGCAGGAACTTCAAGGGAGGATGCCTCTCATCTCTTATCATATGTAAAAACCTTGAAGCCATTGATTGTTATGTGAACTGGTAACATCTGAGGGGTCTGGTTTGGGAGAGGAAATTTACTGCCTAACACCTCACTTTTTTCCTGTGAGAACCAAACGGTCAGGACACCTTTTAGCCCGCCAATTTTCCCTTAAGGGGATTGGCTATCTATGGGTAATTCAAACTCCTTGGAATGGTATAATAGACCCGCTTGTATAATCTGTCTCATCTCTGACAATAATCCGAGATGCTGTACTAATGTAGAGATTGGAAATAAAGAACTGTGGTTAACCAACCAAGATCTGATCCTTGACTACTTTGAGCAGAACTCTCACACCTTGGCTAGTTGCCATCTGTGGTTTTTGTAACAGTGTAATCCTAAGAATACTTCCCCAGGAAGAAGCCCCACTGAATAGACCTGACTGGGATTCTGAGTAGACTTGCTTAATGTTGCTCTCAGTAAAGGAATCTTAGAATCATAAGAACATAAGAGAAGCCAATGTTGGATCAGGCCAATGGCCCATCCAGTCCAATACTCTGTCACACAGTGGCAAAAAACACCAGGTGCCCTCAGGAGGTCCACCAGTGGGGCCAGGACACTAGAAGCCCTCCCACTGCCTCCCCAGCACCAAGAATACAGAGCATCACTTGCCCCAGACTGAGAGTTCCTATCTGTACCTTGTGGCTAATAGCCACTGATGGACCTCTGCTCCAGAAAAGTACTCTAGCTGTGCAGCAATAGAGACCTTGCTAAATGTCAGTTGCAATGTATAGTGGTTAGAGTGCATTATTAGGATTGAGGAAGCCCATGTTCATATATATGAAGTGCATGCTCCATCATATCTATCTCACAGGACAGTTGTGAATAGAGGAAGTGTTATGTATTGACCATGCGGTCGCCATGTGCTCCCATAATTGCGACCGCATGGCCAGAGCACATGGCCAAGAAACTACCTGAGCTTCAGCCAGGTAGAACAAAGGCCAGGTGGATTCAAACCGGCCACCAATCATGTACCTAGGTTTCTCCCAGGGAACCTATGAAATGTAAATAGACTTCTAATAGCCTATCAGGCCAGTTGGGTGAGGTCAGGGGATTGTCCCTGACCAGCATAAAAGGAGGGCTTCGAGCCCTGGGTTGTATGCTTCATCCGGACCAGCAATAAAGATCTAGCGGATTCACTATTCCATGGACTCCCGACTCCAATACTTATCAGTGGCGACGCGGATGGGATCCCGATGAGCGACTCTCCAGCCGACCACAGCAGCACAGTGAGCTCCATCCCGCCGGCCGCAGGCATCTCTGAGCTCCAGCGCTCACTGCAAGCCGCTCTAAGCCCAATCCTCCGGCACTAGCCAGCGCCGAGCCTCAGCACTCCCCGTCACCGCCTGAAGACACAAGGACATCGCTCAAACAGCCGCCGCCGCTCCTGCTCTGGTAAATATGGCAAACGCTCCGGGACCAATTACCCCTTTCGATACATCTTGCCCCGAGACGTGGGAGTCCTGGCTCAAGACGCTGGGTTGTGCCTTTAAGGTCCGCGGAATCACAGATGCAGACCTGAAGAGCGCCTGGCTCTTGAGTTCCAGGGGGGTGGAGGTCACGCGGGTGGCCCAGAACCTACTAGCCCCGCAAGACCCCACCGAGGTGTCTTACGACATGCTCACCAAGACCCTCGGCGATTACTTCGCCCCGAAGCCATCAAAACTGGCCAGGTGCTGGGAGTTCATACAGCGCCAGCAGCAGCCGGGGGAGTCGGCCACCACTTTCCTGGCTGAACTCCGTCAACAAGCCATGGGCTGCGAATTCCGCCACGTGGATGACCACGTAGAGACCGCCTTCATGGGAGGGGTCCGGGAAGCCAAGCTCCGCCGGCGCCTCATCGCAATGCCGGAACCTACCTTGGAAAAGATGATCCAAATGGCAGCAGCCTTCGAAACAACGCAAAAGGACAAGGCAGCCACCAAAGTTTACCAGGCGGCTCCTCCCGAACCCGACTCAAGCGAAGAAGAGGACGTCCACCGGATGCAACCACGCTCGAAGAAGGGTGAGCCTGGCGTCCCCAGGCCCAAGGGCCGGCGCCCAGCATCTGTCTCTGTTCCCTCTTCTGCTTCCCTCAGCAAGCAGGCCCCAATGTGCGCCAGCTGCGGGGACCCCCACGACAGACAGACATGCCACTTCCGTGATGCCATCTGCCGCGCCTGCAGGAAAGCAGGACATCTCGCCCGGGCCTGCTGCCTGAGGAACAGCCACCATGCCCCAGCAGCGAACTTCGAAGAAGTGGGTAGTGTCGTTCCCATGGCCACGGTAATGAACTTGCCCCAGCCCATCCCGGGCGCGATTTCCGTGTCTCTCCGAATAGAGGGAGTTCCTTGCTCCATGGAACTGGACTCAGGGTCAGCATATTCAATTGTGTCCGCAGCTACATTCCGCCGCCTCTGCCCGAAGGGGGCACGCTGGCTGCGGCTGCCGGCTGGGTTGGTCCTCCGGGACTTCCAGAAAAACCCAGTGGTTATTAAGGGGCTAGCCAGGGTCCGGGTCCAGTACCATGCCTTTAACGGCCTGCTGGACCTTCTCGAGGTGGAGCGCAATCTAACCAGTCTCCTAGGTCGCGCCTGGTTCAAGCCGCTCGGAGTGCAGTGGACTGGAATACACCACATGGGCTCTACTGAGTTTTCATCCATCTGCAAGGAATTTCCCGCTGTTTTCGACAGCTCATTGGGCTGCTACAAAGGACCCCCGGTTTCCTTCGACCTGGACCCGACAGTCCGGCCCATCCGCGTGGCCGTCCGCCGGCCACCACTCGCCTTCCAGCCCAAAGTGGAGGCGGAGTTGGAAAAGCTCATGGCACAAGGGGTGCTCGAGCTGGTCTCCCACACCAAGTGGGAGACTCCCATTGTGACCCCCCTCAAAGCTAACGGGGAAGTCCGCATCTGCGTGGATTACAAATGTACTATTAACAAGGCATTACAGGACCACGCGTACCCGGTACCGGTGGTCAGCCATGTCCTGGCCTCCCTCGCGGGTGCCAAAATATTTGGAAAACTAGACCTGGCCCAAGCCTATCAGCAGCTTCCCGTAGATGAGGCAACGGCTGAGGCACAAACGATTGTGACTCACAAGGGAGTGTTCAAGGTAAAACGCCTCCAATTCAGGGTCAGCATAGCACCAGGGATCTTTCAAAATCTGATGGATTCTCTCCTCAAAGATGTTCCAGGGGTGAAGCCGTTCTTCGACGATGTCCTCATCGCCGCCCCGGACGTTGACACGTTTGCGGCTCGCCTACGGATGGTGCTGCAAAGGTTCCAAGACATGGGTCTCAAGGTCCAAAAAGACAAGTGTACCCTGGGAGTCTCCTCAGTGACCTTCTTGGGGTTCGAAGTGACCGCAGACGGCATTCACCCGACAAAGGAGAAGGTAGTGGCAATTACAGGTGCGCCCCATCCATCCTCAAAGGCGGAACTCCAGGCGTTCTTGGGACTTTTGAACTTCTACCATGCCTTCCTTCCGCACAAGGTGGCGGTCGCTGAGCCCTTGCATCATCTCCTGGACAAGGGAGCGGCTTGGGCCTGGGGTCCCAAGCATGACACAACCTTCTGGGCCATCAAAGACTTACTAGTTTCAAATGCGGTCTTAGCGCATTTCGATGAGAGGCTCCCTGTCATCCTGGCCTGCGACGCGTCCCCCTACGGCGTTGGGGTGGTCTTGGGACACCGGCTACCCAACAGAAAGGAGGTACCAGTTGCCTACTACTCCAGGACCCTGTCGTCAGCAGAACGGAACTATGCCCAGATCGACAAGGAGGCCCTAGCGATAGTAGCCGGCATCAGGAAATTCCATGACTATCTCTACGGACGGTTGTTTACCATAGCCACAGATCACAAGCCTCTGCTGGGTCTCCTTGCCCCCCACCGGCAGACCCCTCACATGCTGTCCCCACGGGTACTGCGGTGGTCAATTTTTTTGTCAGGCTACTCCTACGAATTGGTGCATCGCCCGGGGAAGGCAATGGGACACACCGACACCCTCAGCCATCTTCCCCTCCCGTCCTGCAACCCTGATCCAGCTCCCGCTTTCCACATCGCACTCCTAGAGGGCCTACCAGAGTGCCCCGTACAGGTATCGGATGTGGCCCGTCACACGCGGCAGGACCGCATCCTTTCCCGTATCTCGGACTGGGTGGGAAGGGGGTGGCTGGAAAAACTGGGACCAGATTTTGCCACTTTCACGGCACGCAGGCATGAACTATCGGCCCACAAGGGGTGCCTGCTATGGGGATCTCGAGTGGTGATCCCCGGGCCCCTGCGGCCCTGAGTGCTAGAGGCCGTACATGAGGCTCACCCGGGAATTGTATGCATGAAAGCCCTGGCCCATAGTTATGTGTGGTGGCCAGGCCTGGACAAAAACATTGAGGGGCGGGTCCAGAAGTGTACCAAATGCCAGGAGTCATGGCCAGATCCGCCACATGCTCCCATCCGATCCTGGGAATCCACTAACAAGCCCTGGTCCCATCTGCACCTAGACTTCACGAGACCGGTCCAGGGGCGGTTGTTTCTTATCATTGTAGACAGCAACAGCAAGTGGCTTGAGGTAGTGCCAGTAGCATTGACCTCCACCAACGCAGCCTTAAGAAGTCTCTGGCCAGTCTTCGTGACACACAGAATGCCAGACACTCTCATGACCAACAACGGGACCGCATTCACCTCCAGCGAGTTTCAACGGTTCGTGGAAGCCTGCGGTCTTCGCCACATCCACTCCACTCCGTTCCACCCTGCAACCAACGGCCAGGCCGAGCGCATGGTGAGGACAACGAAGGATGCGTTAAAGAAGATGGAGCACGGTGACTGGGAAGAGCAGCTGTACAAGTTCCTGTTCTGCCAACAGAACACTCCCCACTCAGGGACCGGACGCCAGCCAGCCGAACTTCTGATGGGAAGACGACTGGGAACCATCCTGGACCGCCTACATCCTGACTGAGCAATCGAGGGGAACCCGACAACGGAGGACCAGCCAGCCGCCCGAGGATTTGCTCCCGAAGACCCCGTATATGCGAAGAACTTCGTGCGGGGTCTGACATGGCTCCCTGCAAGGATCGTCCGAGTCACCGGGCCTTACTCCTATGAGGTCCTTACGGAAGATGGCATAGTCTGGAGACAGCACATCAACCAGATTCGACACCACACACCGAACCACGATGTGACCCAGACCCTCGAACTCCCTGCACCAACAGACCATGACATCGACACGACTCCAGAAGCAGTGCCAGACCCTGATCCGGAGACTGCAGAGATGCCGCTCCTGCCCGCGGACGAAGCTACCACACCATCCACACCAGAACGACCCCCGAGCAGACAGGCCCTGCCAGCAGAACAACTACCCACACCACAACCTGCCGACACAAGCAACACGCCCCGCCTTACAACCCCCCGGCGCTCTGGACGTGAGCGCAGATGCCCAGACTATCTCAAAGACTATGTGTGCAGAGGGGTTCTGGACTATGGGGGGAGGGGTGTTATGTATTGACCATGTGGTCGCCATGTGCTCCTATAATTGCGACCGCATGGCCAGAGCACATGGCCAAGAAACTACCTGAGCTTCAGCCAGGTAGAACAAAGGCCAGGTGGATTCAAACCGGCCACCAATCCTGTACCTAGGTTTCTCCCAGGGAACCTATGAGATGTAAATAGACTTCTAATAGCCTATCAGGCCAGTTGGGTGAGGTCAGGGGATTGTCCCTGACCAGCATAAAAGGAGGGCTTCGAGCCCTGGGTTGTATGCTTCATCCGGACCAGCAATAAAGATCTAGCTGTTTCACTATTCCATGGACTCCCAACTCCAATACTTATCAGGAAGAGAGAGCAATGTATGCTGCCCGGAGTTTCTTGGATGAAAGACAGGATAAAATATAGATGATGGTGATGAGAGAATGCCAAATATAAGATATCTTATGCTAACCAAATTTCTGAGCCACAAGACTATACCTCCCATTGGACAGAAAGATGTGGCATAAATGTAGTAAGTAAGTAAATACCTACTAGCCATTAAAACATCCAGAATATTCCAAATGAATAATTTCACCAAGCCATTGGGATGGGACAGCTATTCTGACCATTCCTGGGATGTAGCATCTCTGTTTTCTTGTCTTCCAAACCCCTGTTGCATAGCTTTTTCCATGACACAGTCCATGGAAACCCTGGCATAGGGATTGGACCACTAGTGTGCTGAAGCAGCAGCCAACATGGGGACATAGTTAATTTCAGAGTCATAGTAAGGGAATAAAGCCATCACTGTAGTATATGCTGCAAATTCTGTGCTCCAACTGAACAGCAGGACATAGGATTGGGCTACGAATACAAAATGCTGTATTTACTTTCCTTGTCCGCCTCAACAAATCTGGGAAGAAGGTCATTATAATCCATACTTTAAACCAGGGGTGGCCAAACTTGCTCGGTATAAGAGCCACATAGAATAAATGCCAGATGTTTGAGAGCCGCAAAATATGAACAAATATTACACATGTTTTTATTTTTAAAATATGCATATTTGCTTTTTATTAACATTAAATGAGACTGCCAAAATCAAAACAAAAGGGGTAAAAACAGATATTGATAATGACATTTATTGTCCAATGATATTTGTTTGCTAATGATATTTATTTGTTTAAGAGAGAAAGAGAGAGAGGTGGAAAAAAAGAGTGAGAGGTGGAAAGAAAGAGAGAAAGGGAAACAAAGAAAGCAAATAGATGGGAGAGAGGGAAAGCATGGGAAAGCCAGTTTGGTGTAGTGGCTAAGTGTGTGGACTCTAATCTGGGAGAATCGGGTTTGATTCCCCACTCCTCCACTTGCATCTGGCTGGATGAACTTGGGCAAGCCATAGCTCTGTACCAGCTGTTCCCTCAAGGACAGCTTGGGAAAGAGCTGTCTCAGCCACACCTACCTCACAGGGTGTCTGTTGTGGGGAGGGGAAGGGAAAGGAGTTTGTAAGCCGCTCTGAGACTCTTAAGTGAGTGAAGGGCGGGATATAAATCCAATCTCTTCTTCTTCTTCTTCTTCTTCCCCAGCTGCCCTGCTGGGAGCCACATAATATGAGTGAAAGAGCCGCATGTGGCTCCCAAGCTGCAGTTTGGCCACCTCTGCTTTAAACACTGAGAAACCTTTAAATGGACATACCCCCTGCAGTCTTTTTATTTACACACCCACCCACCCCTAGGGTTGCCAGCTCTGGGTTGAGAAATACCTGGAGATTCTGGGGGTGGAGCCTGAGGAGGGAAAGGTTTTGGGAGGAGGAACTTCAATGGGGTATAATGCAATAGAGTCCACCTTCCAAAGTGGCCATTTTCTCCAGGTGAACTGATCTCTTTCACCTGGAAATGAGTTGTAATCCCAGATCTCCAGCCACCACCTGGAGGTTGTCAACCCTAATATTACCAAAAGAGCATGTGGAAGAAGCTTACATCCTCCAGTGCCTTAGCTTGCTGTGTGATATATTCCATTTTCTCCCAGCAGTCCCTCTGGTTCCTCAGCGGATAGCAGGAAGTAAATCAAGATAGGCAGGGTATAGAATTAGGGCTGCCAAGTCCAACTTGGGAAATATCTGGGGACTTTGGGGGTGGAGCCAGGAGACTTTGGGGGTGGAGCCAGGAGAAAGGAAGTGACATCATTTTGTGATGTCACATCCTGTGATGTTGCTTCCACATGCTGACACATGAACTCATGAAGTTTCCTAATACTGAATCAGGCCATTGGTCCATCAAGGTCAGTATTGACTACTCAGACTGGTAGTGGCTCTCCAGGGTCTCAGGCTGAGATCTTTAATGTCACCTATTACCTGATCCTTTTTTAGCTGAAGAGGCTGATACCTCTTGCATGTCAAGCAGATGCTCTATCACTGAGCAACGGCCCTACTGAATCCTTCCTCATCTCGGCAGAATATGAAGCACTAAGTGCTACACAAGTGCTAAATATGATTTTCATATCATAAGAACAGGAGAGAAGCCACAGTGGATCGGGCCAACAGCCCATCCAGTACAACACTCTGTGTCACACAGTGGCCAAAAATAGCAGGTGCCCTCAGGAGGTCCAGCAGCGGGGCCAGAACTCCAGAAGCCCTCCCACTGTTGCCCCCCAAGCACTAAGAATGCAGAGCATCACTGCCCCAGACAAAGGGTTCCATTTAGACCTTGTGGCTAATAATAGCCACTGATAGACCTCTGCTGGATGGGGACAGAGAGAGAGAGAGAGAGAGACAGCCAGCCAGCTTTTTCACTTACTCTTGCCCAATTACCAGGCTTTATTTCTGGCCCTTGTTTCACCCAGCTGTTGTCCATGTAAGTCCCATAACTTCTCTCTCCCCCCCCCCAGCATAGGCTTTTTGGTGGCTAAAGAGGACCTTTGTCCTCCCCTTTTCGCCAGCAGAAAAGCTAGTTGGATCCATCCCTAACTTAAAATACCGGTTACTTGATGTACAAATGCTTTTAAAAATGCAGATTTTTACTGCCGGAGGGGGGGGGGGGGGACACGGTTGAAAGAAACAGAAAATTGGCATAAAAATGAGGAATCCCAACTTTTATTTGCAGAAGGGAAATGAGGATTGGGGGGACCCAAACAGCCACGACAAGACATTTTAAACAATCCCACTCCCAGACCTTCTACAGGCAACCTCTTGTGATGTTTACCTCTTTGGAAGTGACAGTTTATTCCTTTGACAAAACCACAGTGGACAGACAGACAGAAAAAAGAAAGGGGGAGGGGGAGAGACAGAGAAGGAAAAGAGCTCGCAGACCCCAGCAGCTTACCCCAGCAGCTTACTCCAGCAGCAACCTTGCACGCAAGCCCTTCAGTAGAAAGAGCTTAGTCCCTCCTTAATCTCTGGGCGGGGCTCTCTTGCTCGCTCAGCTCTTAAAGAGGAAATTTCCCTTTTAAGAAGTTCAAGAGGCCAGGGCAGGCTCCGAGGTTCCCCTGCTGGCAGCCATTTTGTCCCCCCGGTGGCCAATTTTGGAAAAGCGGGGGTAAGCTTTAAAAATCGGTGTTTCCCCCGCTCTACCGGGGGACTTGGCAGCCCTATATAGACTAAAAATATGGAAACAATTAAAATGAGCACAGGACGCAGGTATCTGTGAGTGTCCCTTGCCAGTTGTGTTAAAACTTGTCCCCCACCCACATTGGGATCCTGACATCTGGAGAGAGTGAAGAGAAGAACACCTCAGCTCCCTCCTGCTTTCTTCTCTATCTCTGCTAATTTGCCTACAGGATCAGAAGAAGAGGAGTAGTAGGAGGAGATTGGATTTATACCCCACCCTTCACTAGAAGGAGTCTCAGAGTACTTACAGTCTCCTTTCCATTCCCCTCCCCACAACAGACACCCTGTGAGATAGGTGGGGCTGAGAGAGCTCTTTTGAGAACTGCTCTTTCGACAACAGCTCTGAGAGAACTGTGACTGGCCCAAGATCATGCCAGCAGCTGCATGTGGAGTGGGGAATCAAACCCGGTTCTCCCAGATTAGAGTCCGTGCTCCTAACCACAACACCAAACTGACTCTTGAGTGTGGGCTGCAGTCCCTTATAATCGTATTTGAATTGGATGGATGGGAAAAAGGTAGATTCAGACACATGTTGTACTTCTCCTTGCAACTAGAATGGGAAGGCTTTATCCTGTGGCTGAAATCTGAGCAAGAGTATCACTTGGGTAAGAAGTTAAATACCTAAAAACTTCACCCTTATTGAGAGTGGAAAGTTAGAAATATTTTTCAAATTGAAGTCAATGGAAGCAATGAACAGAACACTACCATAATAAGATTGAAGAAGGCAAACTTTTTTCATAAGCAAAATGAGCAAAATCCAAATCAAATTTCTATGCTTGAGAATAAGGCTAGATCACTATTTGAGATACTAAGCATTTTCACCTACTGAATCAGAGCTTTTCAGATCAGCAGTGCTCACACCACCACTGGGGAGAGTGGCAGAAGCACTGTGGGTGATCTTATGTGCAAAGAAAAATACTGAACCCCCAACCAGAAATTTGGAAAGAAGTCTTATGGTGTGCAGAATAAGCCTGAGAGCAAAACTTTCAATATGGAGGATGAACTGGTGCTTTGGGGTGCTATTAAATGTAATGACAGAAAGAGTTTATATTCTGCACTCAAGCTAATATTTCTTAATGTCAGTATTATATGCAAAGGTCTTTCAACCTCAACTTCAGGGCCTTTCAGTCAACAAAAATATAGTGCCTTTCAGTAGAGGCTCTCTATTTTACAGAGGTCAGGCAATTTCCCCTGAACTAATCTATTTTACAGAGGTCAGGCAATTTCCCCTGAACTAATCCTAGAGATAAGTGAAAAGTCTATTAGCATGGACTTTCTCCTGACCTACTATACCTCTTCAACAATAGAACTATACGGCCTGGTAATAATAATAATATTATTATTATTACCTCAGTAATAAATAATTTTCTTCCTATAAAATAGAGGTCAAGGAAAGAGTTAAAGTGGCAGAATTCTTCTGCCAACATGAACAGAACAGCACATAATTTATAATGCACAAGTGCTAGACATCATATGGAGTGCCATTTGCCATTTCCATCAAGGAATGAGAGGGATGAAATTTAAAGCAAAGTCTGAAGACCTACCTTAGGATACAGTCAAAGTTAAATGGTGCAAAGGAAGGGTATTTCTAGAGCATTTGCTGTGGTTATTTTTTTCACCTTATCAGCACGGATGGCCAACTTCTACATTCTCAGAACCACTCTATTCTCCTGGCATTAAATGAGTGCACAAGCTGACCTCTTCAGCATCACAAGACAGTACTACCTAGCTGTAAGAACTTCACAATTATGGAGCAATTATGGTGCAATTAGCCTAAGGGATAGACAGGAAATTATATGCACCACATCTATCATCCTCTAAGCAGCTCAGGATGGTATATATGGTTCTCTCAAGCACACTCAAGTTTATAAGGGATGGTAAAGATTTCATGGACAGAACGCATGAAGCACTCCTAAGAGGGGAACAGGAGAAGGAGGGAAAGGCAAACGGAGGAGCACCTAACACAGGAGGAAGGTGCATGGAAGAATGTAACCCACAGGAACAGGAAAATCAGGAGACATTCTGAGCCTCTATTGCTAAGCAATCAGTTCCAGGATCTCTCTACAGATATTGATTCTGGACCACTGGAACAAGGGCTACTACCCCTCCTGTCCACCAGGTTCAGGCTGCATCTCCCGGAGCTCTCCGGAGATGCGCCCGCCATTGAAACACCAAAAACTGGAAATCTGGAATCAATAAGTTTTTCAAAAGGAGTAAATGGTTCTGAAATTAGTTGGCTAATGCCCACCATATGGCTTAGTTGAAGGTAGAAAAACCACAAGACTGCAGTCTTTACTCTTTGTTCTAGTAGTAGTTTTGGTAAGAGACCTTCTTTAGTCAGGATGTTTTTTAGGCATGACATGTTTGCTCTTTGCCAGATGTTGCCCATTCATTTGTCATTTCCTGGAAAGAACCATGGTTGAAAGAGAAAGGATGTAAACCTGGAGTGTGTTGGAAGTAGCTGTTCTCTTTTGGAGTCCCACACGTTCAATATTGTTGTAAAGAATATATTGTGTTTGATTGCAGTCGGGCGGCTTCTAGAGGATGTCCAAATGGTTTTTTGAATTGTAAGTGGAGTCAGGAGAGGAGCGAGGGGTTTGACCCAATCCAGATGATCACCATGTCGCAGCATCTTTATTATAGGGACCGGCAAGGTTGTTTTTTGATAAGTCAGCATGTCTGGATAATTTAAGCCTCCTTTCGCTGTGCATCTTCAGAGCATCTGAAAGCTTGTTCTTGGGTGTTTGCCTTGCCATAGAAAAGAGTTGAAGGTAGATTGCCATTTTTTTTCAGCACATCAAAAGGTACTTCAATTGGAATCATGTGAAACAAGAATAGCAGCTTGGGGAGAATAAAGGACCTGATTAGGTTCAATCTGTCTAAGTAAGCAAGATGTTTTTTCTCCTATTTTCTTGTCTTGATTTCCTGAAACTTGAGATGGTGGTTTATGTGGAATAAGTCAGTCTTCTTGGTAAACGTATTCCCAGATTTGTTCCACTGGAAGTCATAGCTGTCTTTGAGGGCAGCTTCCATGTTTGATGGGGTACATAAAGGCATTATAGAAGATTTAGTTTGTTTTACTTTGAGTCTGGATATCACATCAAATTTTTTAAGTACTTATTGAGATGTAACAGTGATGATTCTTGATTTGAGAGATATAGTAGCAGATCATCTGCAAATAGACTTAGTTTGAAGATATGGGGACCAACAGGAATTCCATAGACAGATTGATCATTTCGAATCTCTGTTACAAGTGGTTCAAGAGCCAGTGCAAATAGGATTGGTGACAAGGGAAACCCTTGTCTGGTACCATGTCTTAGTAGGATACTTTGGGGGGTTATTCCATTCACTTTAATTTGGGCAGTTGGGTTTGTATAGATTGCAGTGATAGCTTTGAGGAATTGAGGTCCAAAACCCATGTGTTGTAGAAGGCCAAGTAGGTAAGATGTTTCAAGAGAATCGAATGCCTTTTCTATATCCAAAGACAGTAGTATTGAAGTCTTTCACATGACGAGATGATGTTTAGTGTCTTGAAGATATTGTCAGTTATGTCTCTGCCTGGTATAAACCCGGATTGGTCTTGGTGTATGTACTGTGTAATTTTATTTATTTATTTATTTATTTATTCTTTCGATTTATACCCCGCCCTCCCCGCAAGCGGGCTCAGGTCAGCTTACATGGGCTCGTCGGCCAATAATATCACATTAAAATCACTAAAACAATTAAAACAGTTTAAATACTTAAAATACATTCCTAGCCTAACAACTTACAAATAGCTTCCAGTGACATATGATCAGATTATCAGGCGATGGCTCAGTGATAAAAACTCCCTTTTACCCCTGCCTCCCACCAGGGTCGATCCGGGCCAGACTACATCAAGTTGGTAAGCTGGTGGATGGAATCATTGGATGGCGGCTCCTATTCAAAAGCCTGGCGGAAGAGCTCCATCTTGCAGGCCCTGCAGAACTGCACAAGGTCCCGCAGGGCCCTGATCTCCTCTGGGAGCTCATTCCACCAGATAGGAGCCGCCACCGAAAAAGCCCTGGCCCTTGTTTTAGTAAGTCTAGCAGCCCTAAGACCTGGGACCTCTAGACCTGGGACCTCAGTGTCCGCTGGGGTATATACGGAGAAAGGCAGTCTCTAAGGTATGTTGGACCCTGGCCATATAGGGCTTTATAGGTAAGAACCAGCACCTTGAAGCGAACTCGGCATACTATAGGCAGCCAGTGCAGCGCCGCCAGCACAAGTCCGATGTGGTTTCGATGTGCGAGGCCATCAGCAACCTGGCCGCAGCATTCTGCACTAGCTGCAGCTTCCAGGTTAACCCCAAGGGCAGCCCCATGTAGAGAGCGTTACAGTAGTCCAACCTCGAGGTGAGCATCGCATGGATCACTGTGGCCAGGTCATCCTGATCGAGATAGGGAACCAACTGCCGCGCCAGCCATAGATGATAAAAGGCCGACTTAGCAGTGGCTGCTACCTGGGCCTCCATTGTCAAAGAGGCATCCAGGAGCACTCCCAAACTCCTAACCCGTGACTCCGACACCAATGGTGCCCCGTCGAAGCTCAGGAGTGGGAGCCCCCGCCCCAACCCGCAACTCCCCAGACACAGGACCTCTGTCTTCACCGGGTTCAATTTCAACCTGCTCAGCCTGAGCCAATCAGCCACGGCGTGCAACGCCCGGTCTAGATCTTCTGGGCCAGAGCCTGACCGGCCGCCCAACATCAGATAGAGCTGGGTGTCATCAGCATACTGGTGACAACCCAGCCCAAACCTCCGGGCAATCTGGGCAAGGGGGCGCATATAGATGTTAAACAGCATTGGGGAGAGCACTGCCCCCTGGGGCACACCGCATTCAAGCGGGTGCCTCATGGACTGCTGCTCCCCTAGCACCACCCTTTGTCCCCGACCTTGGAGGAAGGAGACGAGCCATTGAAGGGCCCGCCCCCCTATCCCCACATCGGCAAGGCGGCGGGACAGCAGCTGGTGATCCACCGTGTCGAACGCTGCCAACAGGTTGAGCAGCAGCAACACCGCCCCACCACTTTGATCCAGATGCCGTTGGAGGTCATCAGTTAGAGCAACCAAAGCCGTCTCCATTCTATAACCAGGGCGAAAACCTGACTGAAAGGGGTCAAGGACCGAAGCTTCATCCAGATACCCCTGCAACTGTAACACCACCGCCCTCTCAATTAATTTGCCCAAATAGGGCAAATTGGACACCGGCCTATAATTAGCCAATTCCGCCGGGTCCAGATGTGACTTTTTTAGGAGAGGTCAGACCATCACTTCCTTGAGAGCCCCCGGGAATTTCCCTTCTGAGAGGGAGGTGTTAATAATTTCCCGGGCCGCGCCTCGTAACCCATCATGACTCGCCTTAATGAGCCAAGATGGGCACGGATCAAGGATGCACATGGTTGGGCGCACAGTCAAGAGGAGTCTGTCCACTTCCTCTAGGTCGAGCAAGTCGAACCCATCTAACCCCGGACTCGAAGACGTGCAAGGGGCCTCGAGTTCGCTCACTGTATCAACTGTGGCAGGGAGGTCACAGTGGAGTGTCAGGACTTTCTATGCAAAATAGCTCGCAAATGCCTTGCAGCCAATTTCCAATTCCCTCTCATTTGGTCTGCCACATGGCAGTACTGTTAAAGTCCGAATTGTTCTAAACAATTGTGCTGGGCGTGAGCTTGCAGATGCAATCTCAGCGGCATAGAATTCCCTCTTTGCTGCTTTGGTTGCCATCTCATAGGCATTCATAAGCGTCCTATAAGATGTTCTTGACACTTCGTCACGGGCTCTATGCCACCATCTCTCTAGCCATCTTAGTTCCTGTTTCATCTGGCGTAGCTCCTGGGAGTACCAGGGAGCCAGCCTGTTACGGGGACAAAGAGGGCACCTGGGAGCGATCTCGTTGATGGCTGTAGCAAGCCGAACTTGCCAGTTCTCAACCAGCACATCCAACGAGCCGCCAGAGGGCATCGGATCCCGTAGAGCCCTCTGGAACCGCATAGGGTCCATCAGGCTCCGTGGGCGAGCCAAAATAGGCTCACCACCTAGGGGCCGGGGCCGGAAATTCAGATGGGCCCCCAGGGCAAAGTGGTCCGACCATGGCACTGTCGATGTCGTGACTCGGTCCACTATAACCCCCGTGGCAAAGATCAAATCGAGCATGTGCTCGGCCCGGTGTGTAGGTGCCGAGATGTATTGAGAGAGTCCTAGCGCCGCCATGGATGACACCAGGTCCATCCCCCAACTGGAAGCTGCGTCCTTGGCATGGACATTGAAGTCACCCAAAACCACAAGGTTAGGGTGCTCCAACGCCCAGCCTGATACAGCTTCCGACAGGGATGGCAGGCTGTTGGCTGGTGCATTAGGCGGTCGGTACACCAACCATACAGCCAAACTCTCTTCAGCCTCCCACACCAGGCCGACACACTCTATGCCCGCGATCTCTACCGGCGGGAGCGCCCTGAAGGAGAAAGCCTCCCGTATGAAGATCGCAACCCCACCCCCCGACCCTTTGTCTGCGATTGGTGTAGGACCAAATAGCCTGAAGGCGTCATCTGGGCGAGAGCTACCGTCTCTCCCTCTCTCACCCAGGTTTCGGTCACGCAAGCCAGGTCAGCCTTCTGATCCACCAGGTAATCCTGGAGGACTGTGGCCTTGTTGTTGATTGACCTGGCATTGCACAACACCAATGACGGAGAGGGGTTTTTCCTAGCCCTGCTGCCAACTACCGTCGGGATGAGTCGCAGGCTGGAAGGGTGTCGAGCTTCTCTGTTTCTCGGCGTCCTTCCCTTGTTTCCCCGCCTGGACTCACCGCTCTTTCTTCTCCCCAGTAGCACTGGGATTTGCAGCCCACCCATCTCCAAGATCTTTTACTATGTAGTCCCAGCTCTCTGATGGTGAGTGTAACTTCCCACCCTAACTCATACTACTAGCCCTAATAACTACCTAATATTCCCTCCCTACCCTGACCTCTTTATTTGCGCGTTTCTGCGCAACTAGCTCTACTATATCTATACTAATTAAGGGTAAGGGTCATCTAGGACCAGCATTAACCTGTCTACACACAGCTACAAAACTACCCCCCCCCCGGTCTAGCTAATAATTCCAACCCTATATCCTAATCCCTATCTCTTCCACCCCTTCTGTTTACCCGCCCTTAACGATGATGGGATGTTCTCTATGCGGTTCTTAGTTGTTCTATTGCAGTTCCCTCTGCTGCTGGCTGAGATGACCTCCGACCTGTGTCAGTGTTGTTATGCCCACTCTCCAGACCCCAGAAGGGTGGCCTCTTCTCCCAAGGCAAGGGACCCGGGACACCACAGGGCTCCAGCGGGAACCACACCAGCCAGCTCCCAGAAGCCAGCAAACTGCAGGGGCCGACCAGCAGGGGACAGAAGTCGAGCCGGTCAGAGCGCCGAAGACCCACAGGGCGCCAAAAGCCGGAGCAGTCAATAAGTCAGTGCGTCCAGGGCTAGACCGCCAAAGACCCACAGGGCGCCAAAAGCCGGAGCAGTCAATAAGTCAGTGCGTCCAGGGCTAGACCGACCATCGAACCGCGGGATCAAAAGCCCCAGTCTGGAGCATAACAACAATAGTTCATTAATGAATGAGTTCAATAATGAATGAGTTCAATCTTTTGACCAATATTGCTATAAATATTTTATAGTCCTGATTTAAGAGTGAGATGGGATGGTAGGAGGCCGGATTTGTGGTATATTTATTTGGTCTTGGGACTGCAATTATCGAAGCAGTACTCCAAGACAGTGGCAATTGTCCAGTCATTAAAACTGCATTGCATGCTTCAGCTAGTGGGGTAGCTAATGATGTCACAAATCATTTATAAAACTCCAGGGGATAGCCATCCAGGCCAGCTGATTTATTGTTTTTCAAGTTTTTGATGACATCAAGTACTTTTTGCAGTTCTATTGGTTGTTCCAGTATTTCCTGGTGAGAATCCAATAGTGATTTGATGTGAAGTTTTGATTTTAAGTATATCTGGATATTTTCTGGGGATGGGTTTGTAGAGGAGTGGAGAGATTGATAATAATCAGCAAAGATTTTGTTAATACAGGTCATCTGGCAAGGCAGGATATAAATTGAAAGTAATAAATAAATAATAATAAATAATCAATGAGGAGTCTGTATATGTTTTCCCTTTCAGGTCTTTAGCCGCCATTGCTTGTCTTGAAGATCTTTGTTCTTCGACATGCCACGAGCGGAGCTGCAACATTTTAGGTGAGTTAATCCAATTTTTTTTGTTTCATATAGGAGTTTTTTCTGGATCTGTGAACTGTCCATTAGTTCTAGTAATTTACATTCATTTAGGAGTTTCTTGTATGTCTTCTTGTTTCCAGTGACTTTATGTCCAGATTCCAATAACAAGATTTTAGATAGCATTTCATTTTTTAAAGCTGTCTTTTCTTTTTTCAGATGTGATGTCATGGAGATTAGATGACCCCTGATGACTGCTTTTAGTGCGTCCCAGACAATTGGAGAAGATGTTTCTTCTTTGCAGTTTTCTTTTAAGTATTGTTGGACATGTTGGTCTGTGGAATCTATGCATTCATTATTGAAGAGTAATGATTTGTTCAGAGACCATGTTATTGTCATGGGTTGGTTCGAAGATAACTGTAGCACACAGTTCACCCATGCATGATCCGACCAGATAATGGAACTGATGTCTGAGTCCATTACTTTGTGTATTAATGTATCTGAAACAAGAATAAAATATATATGTGTATAAACATGTCTTGAGGAGTAGTATGTATAATTCCTATCCGTAGGGTGTAAGTTTTAAGAGATCTGTCAGTCTGGTCACATTTTGAGTCTGTCATCACATGTTTTCATGTGTATTGGAGCAATCAGTGTTTTGATTCGCTATAAGGTTGAGGTCACTGCCAAGAAGTATTTCTCCTTCATGAAACCTATCTAGGGCTGTCAAGGTGTCCTGCAGGAATGATATTTTTGCAGTATTGAGTGCATATATTGAGGCTAGTGTGATTATCTGGTCATTAAGAGTGCCCTTGACAAAAATGTATCAACCATGAGGGTCTGTCTTTGTTGTTTGGTTTTGGAAATGGACATTGCGAGCAATTATTATCGCTACCCCTCTTGACTTGAAAGTACTTTAGCATGAAATTGAGATTGGATCCATTTAACTTTAAGTTCTGGTTGAGTTTTGGAAAGTAAGTGAGTCTCTTGAAGCAGCAGAACACCTGGTCTCACTTTAGCCAAATGTGACAGGACTCTTTTGCATTTGACCAAGTTGTTGAAAATTCACACATGTTGAGACTTCACACATAGGACAGTCCATGTGTTGTTTGCCATGGCTAATGAAGGCAAGCAGAGTGGTGGTAATCTGAACTAGTGAATGTGTTGAGTAATGCTAGTTGTGAAATTGCTTTGGGCTAAGACTGATCTGGACAGTTGTCTGAGTGACTAGTTGCACAGCTGAGATGCACATTAAGATATCACACTTATTAATTACTCTTTGGCTGTCTAACAGTAGATGCTGTTGAGTGTGAAATATAGTACAATTGCTCTATTTAGGATAGTTAAATGTTGATGTACGATGCACAGTTAGTTAAAACATATTCTAAAATTTTTTTCAAGGGTATTTTTAAAATCAATACAATAAAATCAATACAGCTCTCTTAATCAATAGTATTTATATATGCAATCAAATCAACAATCAATTTGATTCAATCTGTAAAATTAGACACTCAGTAATTAATTGTAGCCATTAATAAATTTGGATCTAAGAGATGTATCTTTAGAGAATAATTGGTGCAGTTGTCAAAAGTGCTCTGCTGAAGGTGTTAGAATTATGATCACTTGTGCACTTATTTCATTTCATTTATTACAGGTCTATACAACCAAAGTTTTGACCAAAAAAAAAGGAAATTATCAGAAGAAAAGATAAAAAGACCATAAAATGAGGCTTAAAAATCAAAATAACAATGTATAAAACCCGGGCTTTAGCCCAGAAGTTAAAATTACCTAACTACACTTGGGGTGGATGTGAGGCTTCTGCTCAAAGTAGTCAAGGATCAGATCTTTGTTGATGAAACACAGTTCTTTATTTCCACTTTCTACATTGGTACAGGTCCTTGGATTATTGTCAGAGATAACGCATACAATAGAAGCAGGTCTAATATACTCTCCAGCACAATTTGAATTGCCCATAGGTAACCAATCAACAAGGGGGGAAAACCGCGGGCAAAAGGTTCTCTGGCCGTTTGCTTCCCACAGGAAAGAAAGTGAGGTGTGAAGCAGTAAATCTCCCTTCCCAAACCAGACCCCTCAGATGTAACCATATTCACATAACAAATGCCTTCCCCAAGGCTTTCGCACGTTGATAAGAAATGGTCCCTGTCCTCCCCTGTCTTCCCAGCCGGGATGAATGGAATGCGGAGGCAGGAGTGTGAGAGGCCCATTGTTCCCAGGCTTTGAAGTTGTCATTCTCCCGGGCAAACAGATACATAGACCAGGCCTGGTCAAAGCCATAAACCTGGGGTCACATAATATACATTCACAATGGTCAAGCAAATGGCAATAGGCATGATTAGATAGTGGGTATAAGAACAGCTAATAGCAATAGGCATGATTACAAAGTGGGTACAGGAACAGGTTACAATATATAGCATGAGATCCCAAAAATCCTTGTCTGAATCTGCAGATTCTGACACACTGCCACCCTAAAAATCAATCTACCCTGGTTTATCTGGGAATTTTTAATGAAAAGCTTTAACTAACTTAGGAGCATGCACATTTTCAGAACGAACCCACTCATTCTGTACCGGGCCAAAGTCTACCCATTTAACTAGATATAGCAAGTGGCCCCTACGCATTTTTGAATCAAGGATTTCAGAAATTTCAAAATGGGGTGCCTCCCCCTTCATCAGTGGAGGAGGAGTTGGAGGAACTGGATGCCATGCATTCGGCCCAGGATTCTTCTTCAGCAAGCTGAAATGAAAAACAGGATGCACAGAACTCAGTGACTTGGGTAATTCTAGTTCAAAAGACACATCAGAAATCTTGCGCAATACTTTGTAGGGGCCGACATATTTCCACCCTAGCTTCCTGCTGGGTTGTAATCCATGTATATTTTTGGTGGACAAGTAGACTGAATCCCCTGGCTGTAAATCCCAGCCCTCTGCTCTGCTACGGTCTGCATACTTCTTGTAATCCTCTTTAGCTTTGTCCAGTGTTTTAGCGATCAGTGGCCATGAGTCTTGTAAGGTTGCCCACCAACGTTTAAAGTCCGTGGCAGGGGTGTTTGGTGTTTCCTCTATGGTGGGCAGGGGTTTCCCTTCAAATCCTCCCACCGCCATGAACAGGGATACACCCGTAGACGAATGAATAGCGTTGTTGTAACTGTACTCTGCAAAGGGTAGTAGTTCCACCCAATTGTCCTGATGGTAGTTAGTGTAACACCTCAGGAATTGTTCCAGGATTTGATTAGTTCGTTCGGACTGGCCATCGGTCTCTGGGTGGTAACCCGAGCTTAAGGCTGGTTCAATGTCCATTAGAGTCAAGAGCTCCCGCCAGAAGTTGGCAATGAACTGACTGCCCTGGTCGGATACCACACGCTTGGGGAAAGCATGTAACTTTATCACGTGGTTGAAAAAAGCTTTAGCCAGCCCCTTAGCAGTAGGTAGCTGTTTAAATGGGGTAAAATGTGCTTGTTTCGAGAACATGTCCACCACCACCCAAATTACGGTTTTTCCTTTCGAGGGTGGCAGGTTGGTGATGAAGTCCATCGCTTCCCATGGGTGAGAGGGGGTGGGCAATGGATGCAACAGTCCCGGAACCTTCCCTCCCCTCCTTTTGCACATCAAACAGGTTTGGCAGGCAGTCACAAAGTCCGAGACATCCTTGTGCATGAGCGGCCACCAGAATTGCAGTTGGACTAGATTAAGCGTTTTTAAGAACCCAAAGTGCCCTGCCAGTTTTGATGAATGACAAGTTAGTAATATGTCTTTTCGTCTGGTTCAAGGTACCACGAGCTTGTCCCCATGATACCAGCACTTGTTTTCCCGGAGGGAACAGTCCTCTATGTTTCCCAATTCTTCGGCCTCTTCCGGGGAGTAGTCCCCCCCCCCCCCACTCATCCCCCCACAACTCTACTGCCACTCGCTTGCTCTGGCTTCGGGTGGTGACAGCTCCTCCCAACTGTTGGGGAGAGAACATGGAGTCGAACACTTCTTCCTTTTGACTCTCGTGCTGGGGCAATCTGGATAGCGTGTCTGCTAACGAATTGGCTCTCCCAGGGAAGTGCTTAAGCACGAAATTGAATTTTGAGAAAAAATCGGCCCATCGGAGCTGTTTCGCATTCAGGGACCTCTGGGTGCGCAAGGCTTCCAGATTTTTGTGATCCGTCCAAATTTCAAAAGGGGTCTGCGCTCCTTCTAGCCAATGCCGCCAGGTGGTGAGGGCCAGTCGTATGGCTGCTGCCTCTTTGTCCCACACTGACCAATTCCTCTCTGTCTCATTAAACTTTTTTGATATATAAGCCAGAGGGTCAGCTTCTCATCCGACCCCTTCTGTAAGATGGCTCCCCCCATGGCCACATCCGAAGCATCTACATGCACCACAAACTCCTTGGTTTCATCGGGGTGGGCCAGGATGGGTTCCGATGTAAAAAGGGTCTTGAGGGTGTCAAATGCCCTTTGGCAATCCTCCGTCCAGGCTATTCTCTCCCCGGGCTTCCCTGCTTCCGGGCCCCTCCCCTTGGTTTTAAGGAGTTCAGTTAGTGGGAGAGTGACCGTGGCGAAGTCTTTTAGGAAGGTGCGGTAGAAATTACAAAATCCTAATAGACTCTGAAGCTGTTTTCTCGTTCGGGGGGCTTCCCATTGCACTACTGCCTCTACCTTTGCAGGATCCATTTCTAGCCCTTTCTGGGAAATGCGATACCCCAGAAAGTCCACTGAATCCCTATGGAATTCGCATTTCGACAACTTGGCATACAACTGGTTTTTTAACAGGGTTGACAGCACTTCATGGACCAATTGTACATGTTCTTTCTTATCAGCAGAGTAAATCAAGATATCATCTAAGTAACATAACACCCCCTTGAATAAATGCTTGTGTAACACTTCATTTATTAAGCTCATAAAGACCCCTGGCGCGCCACTTAATCCGAACGGCATCACCAGGTACTCGAATTGCCCCAACGGTGTGTTAAATGCAGTCTTAAATTCATCCCCTTCCCTGATGCGCACCCGGAAGTATGCATCTCGGAGGTCCAACTTAGTAAACACCTTTCCTTTGGCTGCTTCTGTTAACAGGTCCTTAATAAGGGGAAGGGGGTAGGCATTGGAGGCTGACACTGCATTTAATCCCCTGTAGTCCGTGCACAGCCGCAGCCCCCCGTCCTTCTTTTTCCTGAACAGAACAGGGGCAGTGAATGGGGACTTAGCGGGGCAGATGAAACCTCGCTCCAAGTTCTTGTCTAGGAATTTCCTTAGCTCCTCCCGCTCCGAAGGGCTCATGGAATAGAGCTTTCCCTTTGGTAGCTTCTCTCCCGGGATCAGCTCTATGGCACAATCCGACAGTCTGTGGGGGGGTAGTTCATCTGCCTTGGTTTCACTGAACACTCCCATTAAGTCTCGATACTCCCTGGGGATGGTGGAGGGCACCAGAGTGAGCGCCGCCGCTTGGAGAGGTGCCGGAGGCCCCGCTCCCCACCCCGCATCCCACTTATGGCTTCGACACTTCTCGTCCACCCAGGAGATTTTCCCTTCGCTCCATTTGATGTAGGGGTCGTGGGAGCTTAACCAGGGACTCCCCAACACCATGGGGAACTGGGTGTTGGGAGTGATGGCGAAGGCTCTCCTCTCCCAGTGCTCCCCTGTCCCTACTATCAGTCTCTCAGTCTCTGCCACACACGCCTCTTTCATTTCCGATCCATCCATTTGGGTAAATGTAAGTGGCTCCCCCAATGGGGCGACTTTGGGCCCTAACCCATCCACTACTAAAGGGCTAATCAAGTCCCGGGCACACCCTGAGTCAATTAAGGCCCAGACCTGGACGTGGGTCCCAGTCCCGGGTGCTATCACAGTCACTACCATATACAGTAAGGGGCCAGGGATGCTCACTGGGGATGGCACGTTGCGCATGGGGACCTGCAGTTCTGCACTGCTCACTGCAGGCCATTGGAGTTTCCTGACATCTGTGCTTCCGTCAGCTCCAGCTCTCCTTGCTCGCTCGCGGCCCCTTCCAGCTGTAGTGCCCGGGACTTGAACGAGGTTTTCCCTTTACTAGGGGTGCTCCCGGCTACCGGGGTGGAGGTTTTGGGGACTTTTCCCCCACCGCGGGGGCACGCCGAGGCAAAGTGACCACTCTCCCCGCACCTCATGCAGAGCCCCTGCTTGAAGCGGGCGTCCCGGATCTCTTGGATGTTCGGTTTGGGCTTCGCCTTCTGGGCAGCTTTTGCTTGGGCGGTTGCTGAAGTTCCCATCTTGATGAGGGTGAAGCATTCTTCCACGTCCACGGCCGCTCTCATCCATGTGGCTAGCGAGCCCGGTCTTCCCCCTCGCAGCACCATCTCGTACACCTCGGGATTAAGACCTTCCCTGTACTTTTCTATGAAAAGATCTTGGGTCCAGCCACGAATCTTGGCCACTATGCGCCGGAACTTGTCGGTGTACTCTCTCACTGAGGACCGCCCCTGGGTCAGCTTCCGTAACTGGTTCCGAGCCTTCTCTTCTCCCAAGAGGTCCTCGTAGTGGTGTCTGAGGGCCCACATGAAGTTGTGCATGGAGCATAACTCAGGCCCGGGGGCATTGTGCAGGCTCACATACCAGTCACTGGTGGTGTCCCTCAGCTTGGACCCGATGTATCCAATCCGGTCCCTCTCGGTGGGGTAGAGATGCCCCCAGGTGTCTAGAAACTGCTCAATCTCTATGAGAAAGAACCGCAGCTTCTTGGGGTCCCCATCGAAAGTAGCCGTCAACGGATCGGCGGGGGCCTAGCGAACCATTGGCCCTGCCGGCACTTGGGCCGGCGCAGGTACGGGTGCAAGAACCGGGCGGGGAACGGGCTGTGGAACCTGCTGCGGCACTTGCGGTGAGACGACTCCCATGGGAGCTCCTCTGGGGGAACCGGCGGCTGCAGGACTCCCCCTCCTGGGGGTCTGACCCCTCCCGGGGCTGGGCGAACTGCTTGCATAGCCGTCAGGGCATCTCGGAACTGGTACTGCAGATCGAGGGCTAGCTCGCGCAATTCTGCGGTGAGTTGTAGCCGCAAATCTCCCATCATACGGTCCAGGGCTTGGGTCTGGTCTTCCCCGTAGAGATCGGGCCCGTAAGGTGCACCTCTCTCCTCTTCCAAAGGCGGGGGACGCCACTCTCCTCCGTAGGTTGTCTCTCTCTCATCTCCCAGGAAGCTCGGCTTCCCACGTTCGGTGTGATCTCCCTGGATCGACACCCGTGCCCCCTTCCGATCGTGCACCCACGAGTCGACGGTCCCATGACTGAAATTGCTCCATGAGTACCTCGGGGTCACGCTCTGATGAGGAGGTGGTCGCGGGATGTAGTAAGCCCCCTGAACTGTAGTCACTGGTACTTCGGGCTCCCCGCTGCCTCCTCCACCACCGGCACCCTGGTCCCCCGGGGTCACCGGCTGATCTTCGGTAGTAGGGATGGGAAGAGTGCCGTCGTCCGACATGGTCAGGAACGGCCAAGTCCCAGTCACAGATCTCTGACAATCTGTGAGGCTTCTGCTCAAAGTAGTCAAGGATCAGATCTTTGTTGATGAAACACAGTTCTTTATTTCCAATTTCTACATTGGTATAGGTCCTCGGATTATTGTCAGAGATAATGCATACAATAGAAGCAGGTCTAATATACTCTCCAGCACAATTTGAATTGCCCATAGGTAACCAATCAACAAGGGGGGAAAACCGCGGGCAAAAGATTCTCTGGCCGTTTGCTTCCCACAGGAAAGAAAGTGAGGTGTGAAGCAGTAAATCACCCTTCCCAAACCAGACCCCTCAGATGTAACCATATTCACATAACAAATGCCTTCCCCAAGGCTTTCGCATGTTGATAAGAAATGGTCCCTGTCCTCCCCTGTCTTCCCAGCCGGGATGAATGGAATGCGGAGGCAGGAGTGTGAGAGGCCCATTGTTCCCAGGCTTTGAAGTTGTCATTCTCCCGGGCAAACAGATACATAGACCAGGCCTGGTCAAAGCCATAAACCTGGGGTCACATAATATACATTCACAATGGTCAAGCAAATGGCAATAGGCATGATTAGATAGTGGGTATAAGAACAGCTAATAGCAATAGGCATGATTACAAAGTGGGTACAGGAACAGGTTACAATATATAGCATGAGATCCCAAAAATCCTTGTCTGAATCTGCAGATTCTGACAGCGGAGCAGTCTAACTAAAATCTAAAATCGTCCAGAGCTTATGAGCTTATGAGAATGTTGTCAATGATAATAAAGTTTTCAATGTCCCTTAAGGGCAGCTACCTTGGCCAAGAAATGAGCCACATTTGCTGTTATCAATCCATCAGCATTTGAGTCGCATAGTAGTACTGAGAGCACCCAAGACTGCAGAGGAAGATTCATCTTAGTAAGGATGGGAGTGATATATGTCCCTCTATCTTGTGTCCAGAGGGGGCAGCAGAGCATAAGATGATCTAAAGTTTCAATTTTGCCTGAGTTGCAAGGGCAGAGGCGATCTGAGTAAGGTAATCCTCCAAATCTGCCCAATGTTACCATTGTTGGAAATACATTTAAGTGAGCCATTAGAAAGGTGCGACGGTGGGATGAAATTGGAAGCATTGAATGGAAGTCAGGAAGTTTCTCAGGTGGAGGCAGCCCCAGGGCCAGAGGTGAACAGGTGTGTCTGGCCCTAGCCACAGTACTGGCCCAATCCAGCTGCTTAAGTTTCTTCAAAGTTTCCGCTAGCTGAGAAGGTACAAGCTCTCCAGTAGGTGAGGAGATTGGAACTCCCAATGCCCTAAGTTTACAGGCAAGAAGGGACAACCAGGGGTTAGATGCTGAATCCTTTAAGATAAGATGAAGAAAGCCTGCTTGGGGATGATAACTTGGATCGGATAACTTGAATCTCAGCTTAAATGCGCTTTTCCAAGCACGTGCTTCCAGCGAGGGTTGAACCAATTCCATATGAAGGATAGTCCCAGCAACACACCGTGGTGTTCCAGTAATTCTTCTAAGAAATGAATTTAAATGGAAGTCCAATTTCTCATCCACACCAGCAATCCAAATTTCTACACCATATAGAATTTGGGAGACCACCTTAGCATTATACACCTCAATGGCAGGAGGAATCCACTTGGCCCCCTTTGTACGAAAAAAATTCTCAACCATTGCCGTAGCAAATCTAGATGTCTTTTTAACGTACGTCAGGTGAGCGGACCAAGATAAATTGTAGTTAAAAACAATGCCAAGGTAGCAAAAAGAAGAAACCCATTCTAGTTTACCATCTCTGACTTTACAATGATGAGGGCCTCTTCTTTTAGTAGCAGAAAAACGGAGAACCTTAGACTTTGCATAGTTCACAGTGAGTTCTTCTTGTTGACAATAGTCCAGAAAGGCATTAACAATAGACCTCAGTCCAACTTCAGATGTTGCCAACAGAACAGCATCGTCTGCATAAAGTAGAAGTGGTATAGAAAGACCAGCTAGATGCAGAGAATGTTTGGTTCTCTTTTTGAGAAACAGCACCAAGTCGTTAATGTAAATGTTAAACAAGGAGGGGGCAAGTAAACACCCCTGTCTAACACCCTTCTGCACTAAGAAAGAGTCTGTCCGGATTCCAGTAGGATTCACCCAGACCAAAGCAGATGTGTTAGAATAAAGGGCCATAATCAATCCCTGTAGTCTGCAATCAATGTTGGTGTTCATTAGTTTCTCCCAAAGTCTACGACGGGAGATAGAATCGAACGCAGCCCTCAGATCCATGTGTGCACTTATTTAAAACAGTCAATAATTAAAAATGATGTGCAATAATAGCTCCGTGATTTTGAGTTAACAGACAATTAATATCTGCCTGGATGTAGGAAAAGTATACAGAGACAGTTAGAAGTGGATTTAAAATAAAAAAGAAGGATTGTTACTATTGATAGATTAGAGATTAGTGTGACTTTAAGAGCTATCAGTGCTGCTGACTAAGTTCTTCTAGTGAAGAGGTTGAAAATAGCTATGTGTACCTGAGCACTCATTTAACACAATCCAAAAGTAATATTATGTTTTAAAACAACACTCAATAACATCAAGTTAGCAATCAGACTGAATGTATTGAGATTTGCAAAGAATACTTGAAAATAGTTGGTAGCTAGCTTTAAATAGAAATAAAAAAGAATGTGCAGTCCTACTTAACCTCACAGAACTAGTGTTCAGCTAAGGTTAATGGAGAGCCCTCCAGAATTAAAGGACTGTCTTCTAGTAAGTGGAAAGAATAAACATCCCCCCCAAACTGGTTACGCTTAATGTGCAATAGATTTTAATGGTATTTTAAACAGGTTTCATAACTATATCTTAGCGTAGATGTCAGTGAACTGCCATAGACTGGGGTGACTGCACCAATATTACAATGTTACATCCCGCTAAGCCTTTTTGTTTAACTTGCATTGTTTTAGGTCTGAATGTTTTACTCCATACTTATAGGTCCCGGCTGGGAAATAGCATTGGGGACCTGACCCCCACCACTGGAATGCACACCTCGCTTCGCCTCGCTTGCCCGTTTTGCTTTGCTTTGCACATGCTCATTACTCATTCACTTTTATCTCTAGCTTCCTCAGTTAACGACCTTGAAAGGAAGTGCCTCCTGTTCTGTGTTACAAGAACCACAGGTGTTATGTATTCTATTTTCTTAATTTCTCTGGGAACTGTTCTCCCAAAATGTTCAACAGTATTTCTACCTGAGAACTCATTTTGCCACGCTTTCTTTGGGAACATTGGGCCAGTATAATTGGGTGCCAAGAATTCTCTGTATTGATTGGTAAAGGGTAATTGGGCCATATTTCATATCCAGTATAATTATGATTGTAATTCAAAGCTTAAGCATTACTAACAGAAGAAGTGTTTGACCAACATGGTCTTCTCTACAAATAAAGGACTATCTGTTTAAGGAGACATGTTGTGGACTATATCTATTGGGACAGTCTCACACTAGAGTAAACTGAGTTAGTAAGAAATAACTTTGAACTATGTGTTAATAAAACTTTTGGAGTTTTTCATCCTTCCCTCTTGTAGAGATTTTTGTAGATGTTCTTCTTTTGCATTTGAACATGGTGTACGGTCAGTATATTTTCTTTGTTTGGAGATGGCGGGTGTTTTCTTTTCTGAGAGATCATGTTGGTATCCATTTGAGGTGTGATATGGAGTGAGTGCAGTAACCTGAGACCTGCATCAAGGTCTTTGATGAGGAGTGTTTTGTCTTAGTCAGAGATTTGCAGAGTACTGAAGTTTTTCTATCTGTAGTTTTTAGCACAATGCAATGCTTCTGTGTCTGGCCTCAGATCATGCCTTCTGTTCAGGATTTCTCTTGGTAAGTCCAGAAAAATGAGAAGGAGCTCTTCAGTCTTGCAAGTTCCAGGATCATTCTTCTGGTGTGGAAATCTGGGTTGGATATTAGTATATCTATGGGCCCTCGAAAACACGTAGGTTCAGCTGATCCCAGGCAGTATGCTGAGGCAATTGAACGGACAACACCATTTTCTAAGTGCATTTCCCATGCTAACCACTCTGATAAGAAAATCTGGAGGTCAGCGATAAGTTCCAAGTTCTCAGAAAAACCTCTCAGTTTTAAGTTCATTTTGCATGATGAAGTTTCCAGGCTTAACACTCTGTCTTTTAAATATATAGTCTCAGTTTGTAGGGATTCTACCTCTGTTTTAAGTGTGGCACTGACATCTTTGGCCCTTTCTGCCATTTGACTGACCTTATTTAAGGAGATTTTCAAATCACCAAACTGTTTCATTAGAGGCGAGATGAGTGCCGACATGTTGTCTAAAACTTTTTCTCCATGTTTGCAAGTAGGATTGCCATGGGAGCATCGGGTTGGGCTCTGTTGGGCAAGTAAGGGCACTTCATCGGTCACCATTTTACCGACAGCTTCTGGGCTTCCTTCAGATATTTCTTCTTGTTGTGACTTTGGGAAGAATGTTTGAATCCCTCTGGGAGTAGAGGTGTTTGAGGTAGCTTTTGCAGCATGATATGACAACCATCTTCAAGTCCTTGAAAGACTGTCATATAGAGGATGGTGTGGAGTTGTTTTCTGTTACCCCGAAAAGTCAAACCAGAACCTGTGGGTTGAAATTAAAACAAGAGAGTCTTCAGATAAATATTAGGAAGAACTTCCTGACAGAACGATTCCTCAGTGGAACAGGCTTCCTCGGGAGGTGGTGGGCTCTCCTTCTTTGGAGGTTTTCAAACAGAGGTTAGATGGCCATCTGACAGCAATGCTGATTGTGTGAACTTAGGCAGATAATGAGAGGGAGGGCAGGAAGGGTTGCATCAGTGCTTAGTTCTTGTGGTCTTTTCTTACATGCCCAGAAATTCTGATTACCACTTGGGGGTTAGGAAGCAAATTTTCTCCAAGCCAGTTTGGCTAGAGATCCTGGAGGAATTGTTTGTGTGTGTGCCATCTTCTGGGCATGGAACAGAGATCACTGGGGGTGTGGGGGGAGGCATTTGTGAATTTTCTGCATCGTGCAGGTGGTTGGACTAGATGACCCTGGAAGTTCTTTCCAATTCTATGATTCTACGTTTGTATGGTTACTGAGATATTGAGACAGAAACTGCTTCAGTTGCCCTGTCAGATTATCTTTTTTGGGAGAAAGATATAGTGGTCGATATCCTAGTTGACTGTCCCCAGCCTCTGAGCAGCTTTCAGTATCATCATGTCCAGTAAGCTGAGATGGTCAGGGCTTTTTTGGGGAATAGTACTCACCAGTACTGTAACTACCGGGCTCTCCCAAGTCCTAAGAGGGGAAGTGGAGGGATCAATGAAACCTTATATATGAGTACTAGCACTGGAGAAGGTTATTAAGAGTACTGCACACTGCTGATACAATTCCTTTCTGACTGATCTACCTAGAACAGGGGTGGGCAAATGGCGGCCCGCGGCCACATGCGGCCCGCCACAGAGTTTTTTGCAGCCCGCCAAGACATGAAGATTAACAAGAGTAAATATAGATGCTCTTTGACAGACATTAACTTGCAGTCTGCAATGAGAATCTCAACAAGCAATCTCACTCCTGAGTTCAAAAAAATTGTAGAGAAGTGTGATAGGGTACATTTCTCTCATTAAACTGATTCTGAAATTAAATGTGCTTGCAGCTATAGATGATATGAAATTAGCACAATAAATAAATTGAATAAAACTACCACTATTTTATTTAATTTATATTTATTGATTTTTATGATACAATTTATACCTTTTCTGAAATGCAAAGTTAAGTAATGAATGTAATCATTTTAGAAGGTGCGGCCCTCCGCTAACCTCCGCTCCCACAAAGTGGCCCCCGAGCCAAAACAATTGCCCACCCCTGACCTAGAAGGTAGTCCTGGATGAAAGCAGTTTTGCTCTATGGCACTCCTGCTATCGGATCCCTTGGAACTCTAGCTATCTAAGGCTGAGGACAGACTGGATATATGGCCCACTTTGCCTGTGCTTTAGAGGCGGAGGCAGAGAGGCCATCCAGACTGCCACAGCTGTCCCCTGTCGGCGGGCCGCACTCATCCATCTGCGAGGCACTGTCCGTGCACTGCAGCTGGAGACCCCTTGGATCCGATCTCTGGCCATCTGGGTGTGCATCCCTGCTGCTTCCTGGCAGTGTGGATGCATCAGGAAGTGTGGACCGGCTGTTCCGGCTACGGTGGCTATGCGAATAGCCATGCCTCGCTGGAACAGCCACGCGCTGCCCCAGTGGAAGCTCCAGGGGCCAGCTGACAGAGTGGACACGCCGGTCCACCTCCTTCCCGGTAAGGTCCCGCAGCACTGGAGCCAGTGCGAATGGGCAGCCATGGGACTGGTTGGCCCCGGGGCTTTTTCGCCCACTCTCGCTGCACTCCAGATCCCCGGTCTGTCCTCAGCCTAATATTAGATGAAATCACTGGGAGAGATAGACCCATGATTTGGAGTGAGATATCACTGACATACTGATACCAAGCACTACTTTTCCCTAGGAATGCCATGTATCCCACTATGGTGGAAGACCTCCAGCTGGCAACTGTGCTGCCTGCTGTCACTCCATAGGCCAGCAGGAGAAAACTAAAGAAAGCTAAAGAAAAAATGCCATCAGCACAACTGTGGTATGTGTTAATCATTTCCATGGAAAACCCAGTAGTGACGTCATGTCTTCCTAAGCATTCCTAGAGGGTTTCCTTGGAGATAATGTAACATTGTCCTGATTACAGCAGGCCTCAGCACTTTTAAGTCTCCCTGCTAGCAGGCTGCAGAATCAGGCCAGGACAACCCTGCCCTAATCTCTAGAAATAGCTTAAGTATTGTTATTCCTTATTTCAATAGCCAAGTTACTCACCTTACAGAAGCTGTTAATAAAGAGGCCTTCAGCCAAATAGAACTGGGTGTTTGTTGTTTGCTCCACTACACAAAAAGGCCAGCATATTTTAAAGACTGCCTACTCCCACATGAACCTACCTGGCCATCTTCAGACATCTTGCTTCAGGTGCCCCCTCCATCTGAAGTGTGAACTTGAAAAAGGGTCTGCTCAGTCATGGTGCCAAAACTTTGGAACTCCCTCTGTCTCTCTGAATCTCTCTCTATCGTTGTGGTTACATACCAGTTTGGTGTAGTGGCTAAGTGTGTGGACTCTAATCTGAGAGAACTGGGTATGATTCCCCATGCCTCCACTTGCACGTGCTGGATGACCTTGGGCAAGCCATAGTTCTGTCAGAGCTGTTCTCTCAAGGACAGTTCTGGAAAGAGCTCTCTCAGCACCACCTACCCCACAGGGTGTCTGTTGGGGGGGGCAGGAGTTTGTAAGCCACTCTGAGACTCCTTCAGGTAGTGAAGGGCGGGGTATAAATCCAATCTCTTCTTCTTCTCTTCCACCAGTGGGTAAGGACTTTTTGTTTAGCTTTCCCTGCTAACTCTTATTAGCCCTTATCCCTGTTTGTGTGTTTCTATGTATTTATATTTTTCCTGTGTTTATATTCTTTTCTTGTGTTTCAGTTAATTGTTTTAAATATTTTATATTTGTATTTGAGATGCTTTTCAATGTCTAAAACATGTTTTAATGTTTAGCCAGCTAACAGGAAGGCTACCCCCCGCCCGGGCCTGAGACCCAAGCCTTTATGAGGAAGACTCCCTGGGGTATGTCTGCTTCTTCCTTTCTTCATGAGGGTTGTCCTACCCTCTGTTGCCTTGCAAGCTTCTGATAAAGTATGGACTTGTGACATGCCTCTATATCTGGACTGTGCAAAGAGTGTGCCAGGGAAAATGGACTAATTGGTGACTGTGGAACAGTGTCAATGTACTGGACAAAGAGACATGTGCCCAGCTGAGGGAAGCCTTAGACTGGTACGTGTTGAACCAGATGTGGACTCATGGAAGACCTGATGCCATCCTCCCTGCCTCCCTAAGAGACCACAAATTCAGGTAGATGGCATGCCAGCTTCCCTGCAACCCACAGCTGCGTGGAACCAGCACCCAGAGTAATAAAGAAGCCATACTCTGTAAAGGCAACATGAACTTTCCGGTTTAAATGCCATTATGAGCAGCATCTCCAACATGTAGGCATTCTCCCCCTCCTTCCAGCAACGCTACCCTGAAACAGCATGTATGCAGTTTCAGTTGAAACAAAGAAACTTGGACATAATCAGATTAACTGGCTGACTCACCCTCCTGAGCCCATTAAGATAGTCCAACTGTCAAGCATTGGACCATTAATGTTAATGGCTGGCCAAGCACCTGAAAGGACTCCCTTTTTTCCTGCTTTTGTCTTGAACACTCCTCTCTGAAAAGCATCACTGGCTAGAAACATTAAGTCAATTGCCCAACTGTTAATCCCTTCTCCTGGTCATCTCCCGACCATCCAGAACTGGTTTTTTGCTAGTCTTCCTGGGGACTAAGTGACTGGCGAGGCATAAGCCCACCCAGCCACTTTTTAGGGTATAAAAGGAGAACATATGCCATGTGCGCTCTCTCTCTTTCTCTCTCTCCCTCTCTCTTGCTTCCCCTGCCTGACCCTGTCAGACTCTGGGTTTTAGCGCTGCCCAGAGTCTCCCCACATGCTTCTGCTGGTCAGAACACAACCCTATTACCTTATAGTCTCTCCCCCCACCCTTCCCTTTTCCACTGCAGGATCGCTTTGCCTCATCAGGACCAGTATGTATCACCCCCACAAACTATTTACCTGCTAATGCGAATGTTTCTGAACCTTTTCAAATCTATATTCCTTAGCTCTGTCTTGATGTGTGTGTGATTGAATTTATTGAATTTATTGTTTGTGTGTGCATATTTCTACAGTAAAGAAAAAAACACTTCTTTAAGATGTGGTCCCTGCATCTATTTTTGGGTTACTGGATAAAAGTGGGACTCCTGTATATATAAGTTATAATTCCCTTATATACCTGTTGCCATTTTAAATTCATAATTCCCCACATTTATTAATAAATAAGGCAATTTGGCTAACCCCTCCTGCATTGACTGGCCAGAGCTATTGCCCATTGGGTGTGACTGGGCCAGGCCAGCCTCCAACATCCATCTCCTTTAAATTGCTGCCCTGCCTCCTCCCAGCCAGTTGGTACTAGTATATTAAGGCTTAAGACCACCTCACTCAGCAGCTATTCTTTCCTGGGTTGAGCATGCCACTGGCCTCTTGGGCAAGCCTACCACCTGGAAGACAGACTGTCCTGCTGCATCCACCAACAGGGGTGGGGTAGAATTCTGCTGTATGCAGGGCATTACCAGGAAGTAGGGTTGCAGGGGATAAGAGGAATTACCTGGAGTGGGAGGGAGGCCTATGTGACATTGTTGGTGATGTGTCTACGTCACATCTGGAAAGTGCTGTTACTGACATCATCAGGCTGCAATGTTATCGTGATGCTCTGGTATTTGGGCAAAAGCTCTATGGTAAAAATGGCTTCTACCATAGAGTTTTTGCCCAAATATCAGTGTCGCCTGGATGTCACTGCCATGATGACATAACTTCCTGTGTGTACCGGAAGTGATGTTGCCATGATGCTGGTGATGTTGCCTGGGCCTTCCTCTTTCTCCTAGTAAATCCCCCTGCTGGCCTGCTGATAGGCATCAGGGAGTGGAGCCTGGTGGCTGGGGATACTCTCCTCCACCAGGGGGATGGCAATCCTATCAGGCAGACTGCTTCAGCTGGCCCACTCCTCTTCATTTCTGGCACTTCCGGCTGTCCTCAACCAGGGCCAGGGCCTTTTCAGTCCTGGCCTCAACCTGGTGGAACTCTCTGCCGAACCCCATCAGGGCTCTGATGCAATTCTGCAGGGCCTGCAAGATGGAGATGTTCCACCAGGCTTTTGGTTGAGGACAGTGATGATTCCATCTTGGCTGGCATTCTCCTCTGTTATTTACATCTACCTTGCCCTCTTCCCCCCCCCCCCCAAACACATGACGTAGCTGGCAGTTGGAATTGGAATTGGGACTGACTATTTATTCATCATCTGATCATGGGAATGTTGTATTACTATTTTAACTGGTTTTATCTTGTTTATGTTTTATGGATACTGTATATTGCCCAGAGCCCAGCCATGGAAGGGACTGGATGATTCATAAATTAAATTGTTATTGTTGTTGACGATGATGGCGACAACAACAACAACAATAAGAAGAATAGTACAGGGGTGCTGAGGCTACACCCCAGATAGTTCCTTAGCAGACTGAAGGATACAGATCTGACTAGACCTTCAGGAAGCAATCCTAAGCAACTCTCTTTAGAAGTAAGTCCCATTTTATTCTATTGGATTTACTCCCAAGAAATCCTTCTTAGGACTTCAGGCTTTGTCTGTTTTCCTTGCATATGAGCTTTTTAAAATTTAGCATATAATTATTAATACATTACAACATAACAAAGCTCCATAACATGCATTTTAATGGGAATTACAACAGCTTTCCTTCCTTATAAACAAACACACAAAAGTTTTGAGGCATATTTATTGTAGCATAAATAATTGCTGACAACATAACAATAAGGTTGATTGTATTAACCAGGACTTAAAAATACTGTTATGGCTGATGTGAATAATGTCTGTGCTATCATGTAATTTCAGGTTTTCATAGAAATGTCACAAACAATACTCCTTGCATTTCATGGCCTTTTAACATTAAGAAGGACTTAAGAACATAAGAAGAGCCCTGTTGGATCAGACCAATGTGGAGGTTCCCCTCAGTTACCATGGTTAGTGGCCACTGATAGACCTATCCTCCATGAATCTATCTAATCTCCTTTTAAAGCTGTTTATTCCTGTGACCATCACTATATCCTCTGGCATCGAATTCCACATTGTAAAGAAGTATTCACTTTTGGCTGTCCTGAATCTACTGCACCATCTCAAACTTATTCATATGCTCATCTTTCAACCCTGTATATGACATTAAATGCCAACAATGCCCTTTGGTTCTCTACACAGGGCAAACAGGTCAAACCCTATGCCAAAGGATAAATGGACACAAACCTGACATCACAAATCACAAGACTGCCCTGACTTGGATAGCCCAGGCAAGCCCAATCTTGTCAGATCATGGAAGCTAAGTAGGGTCAACTGTGGTTAGTACTTGGATGGGAGACTTCTTTGGAATACCAAGTTGGGAGGACAGAGGCAGGCTTTCAGCCACCTTCTGAATATCCTCCAGGCCTTCAGTAGGGGTCAGTCACCAGAGGTCAATGTGACTTCCAGGTACAGACAGACAGACACACAGACACAGAATATACCAACAAAAATTCAAAAAACAAATTGAAAAACCTGGACATTTAATGGGTGACCTCAAAGTTGCTGTTTTATTGCAAAGGCATTTCAGGAACAGACTGGAAAGGGAAATTGCGGGATTGAAAGTTATTACAACACTCAGAACAATGGAATTCACAGGACTTAACATGGATATTAGTTTCTTATCTCATTACATATGCTAATCTCATTCAGCTCTTACATCTATATTCTCACCAATCCCCCAGAAGGGTCATACATACTCTTTATTTTATTTTATTTCTTATTTGGACAAATAATTTAGAATAGTTTATTGTAATATAACATAATGAATAGTATGACTGTAATGTAATTTGGAATGGTAGATTGAAATGTACTTCTCTGGTTTGGAGACAGGGGAGATAACTCTACACAGCCAATCGCCTCACTTCAAATAAGATGATGCTATAAGGTCTCCTCCATGCTTGAGAGGAGATGAATGGAGCATAATGGCAGGGTCTCAGTTAATTACTCTCGGCATTCGACAATTAAGGATACATCTGCCCATCAGTCTCCAATTTTGACATATTTATTTCCTTCCCTATGTTTCCCCCTTGGAGTTAAACCCAAACAAATGGTAACCATATAAACTAAACTTGTTATTTTTGTTTAGTCCTTGAATCTGTTAAACATCTTCATTACGCTGTATGCTAATTTACTGCTCACCCTCTACTTATATGTATGGAATGGTAATTTCCGTTCATTGTATCCGAAGAAGTGTGTGTGCACATGAAAGCTTAAATGTTGAATAAAACTTTGTTGGTCTTGAAGGTGCCACTAGACTCAAACTTTGTTCAATCAATTTTATAAGCAGTGACAAGCCTGCAATTGTATTTTCACTCCTTTTGTAATCTCTAAAGATGTCAGACCTTTTATTAAGGTGTAAATACCTCATCTTTGATTCCCCACTCCTCCACATGCAGCTGCTGGTGTGACCTTGGGTCAGTCACAAGTTCTTTCAGAGCTGTTCTCTCATGAGAAGTTCTCGGAAGAGTGCTCTCAGCCCCACCTACCTCACAGAGTGTCTGTTGTGGGGAGGGGAAGGGAAAGGAGATTGTAAGCCACTCTGAGACTCCTTCGGGTAGTGGGATATAAATCCAATCTTTTCTCTCTTCTCTTCTTCATTATGGCCCTTTACACATTACCATTTTAAACTGGAGGTTATTTGTTGTTGGGCCATCACTGAGTAAAATGATACAGGTATGGGGATTTCACACAGTTATTTTCCTTCCATTACTGAGCAGTCTCTGAAGCGCTGTGGTCATTTCAAACAGCACTGCTTTTTCCTCCACCCCCTTTCACCGCAGAATCTTCCTCTGGCTTTTTAAACATTCTAATGTGAGCTAGGGAGAAACTGATACAGCTATTTTAATTTCTCTTTGCTTTCATATGTTGTCATTATCACTACTTTTAGTTCTCCTAATTTTCATTGCTGTTGTCAAGTCTTTCTCCACCTTTTGTTTCCTTTATGCAATTTACATGTATTTATTTATTCAGAGAATTTATACCATGGTTCCCCAGCAATCTGATAAAAAAAATAGTAAGATCATAAAAAATAATAATTGAAGACTAGTGAATAAAACAAATAATAAAAATGGCATATGATTTCATGTGTGTCATTTTCATATTATTTTAATGCAACTGATGCAAAAAGTAATGCTGCAAAATATGTTAATTTTATAAGAAAATTTGGTGTGAGGAAAGAGAAACTAGTGAGAAAATAAAGACAAGTGCTCATTATGCTCATGGAGAAATGCAATCAAAATGGGAATATTTAACTTGAACAAGAGAGATTTTAAAATTTGGTCTCATCCCTAAGCTATGCTATCTCCTTGAGCAGATCTGACCTCTATAGCAGACAAATGGAGTTAAAATAGTTTCACCTGCAGGAAGGTGAACAGTTCTCCATCCTGCAGTGTTGGGGTTGCTACCAACACAGAACTAGCAAGGAGGAGGGTGGGTTGAGACAGCCTGTCAGAAAGACAAGGATTTCACTCATTAAAATGTAGATAAGAGCAGTAAGCAATGTTCAAAGGGAAATGGACTGGACCTACAGAGCCAGTATGGGCAAGAATGTGAAAGGAGAGATGTGTTGGTCTCAGGGTGAATATGTATAACTTCATAAATGTAAGTCCGCATTGATAAGCAACTGGAATTAATAAAAAGTGCTGTGTGGTGCTAATAAGGAACAGCCCCCCAAACTTTGGTTGTCAGTCTAACTCTGCACTCCTCTTCTAGCTCAGCCTATTCCCTCATAGGTAAAATAAGCAGGGATGGACAGATTTCCCCGGTTCTAAAGTGGTATAGAAGAAAGCCCATGGACAATTATTAGGCTTAGCAATGCTAGGTAAATTGAACTTCTACGTTCAAAGTAATACACCTCTGAATACCAGATGTCTTAAGGAGGTGGCTGTTGTAATTGAAGAGGATTTATGAACATAAAGAGAACTGGAGTCTGGAGGTTGGTTGAGTGATTTTCAGCATAGTGGAGTTTATTAGAGGTCAGGAACAAGCATGCCTGAAATGGCCCGGGTTCAGCTTATATGCACAGAAAAGCCTCGCCCCCATCCACACCCACACCACGGGATAGGTTAATCTTCCTGCCAGAGATTTACATTGGTTCATTTGAATATGCTAAGCTCCTGATAGGTGGATCTTTAAGAGCCTGGGTGCTATTGTTCTTTTACCTCAGGCTTGTACCTTTTCCAGGCCAGGCATGTACCTTTTCCAGCATGGCCGGCACCATTATATGTTTGGTCACATCAAAGAATCATACAAGTGTACACATAGAGAATTGCAGCCTGGTTGTCTGTGGAATTGCGTCCAGGATATCACCCCTCCCCCCATAGTTCAGGCACAACCCCTAGCACACAAAGTCTTTGAAATAGGTCAGCCTTCTCCACTCTCTGTCTGATCAATGGAGTATTGGAGTGAGTGGACCTGGGACCGCGGTCTCTACCTTGGGAACCAGAGCAGCTGGAGTCGGGATCTCAGGAGCGACTTCTGGCTGGCTTGTTTCCGGGGCCAAGTTCTGCGGGTACTCCTGGGCTACGGTGGTCAGGTCTGGATCAGCCTCCTGTTGGTCCTCCTCATCCATGCTGGGGTCGTGGATGTCAGGTCCTGGTCGGTCTGTGGTTCCTGGATGGCTGGAGCTTGACCGGCATTGCAGCTGGTCTATGTGACATCGCCATACTAGGCCATCCTCTGTGGTGACCTCATAAGAGAGGGGTCCATTGACTCAGGTTACTCTACCTGGTAGAGTAACTCTACCTGGTACCTAGAGGGGTACCTAGAGGGGGCCCCATGCATCATTCCAAACATACATGGGGTCTTCTGGGAAGAATCCTCTTGGAGCTCGGGGTGTGTCAGTTTCCTTGGATTGGTGCGGTGCCCTGTCTGGGTGCAGACAATCTAGCTGAGATGTAAGCCGGCATCCCCTGAACAGCTCCGCTGGGCTGCAGCCAGTGGCTGTGTGGAGTGTTGTGCGCTGACCAAAGAAGAAGGCTGTCAACTTGTACTCCCAGTCCCCTTAGACCATTCTCTGCAGCATCTTCTTGGTTGTGCAAACCATTCTCTCGGTTTGCCCATTTGTAGCTGGATGGAAAGAAGCAGACCTTACGTGTTGTATGCTGTGCAGCTCTGTGAATCACAGGAGCTCTGAGGAGGTAAATGCTGTGCTGTTGTTGGAGACCAATGTGTCTGCGTACTGAATATGCACCACATTGCCCGGATGGCGGCCTCGGACGATGTAGACTTTACCGGAACAACCTCCAGCCACTTGCTGAAGCTGTCAATGAGAATGAAAAACAACTGCCCCTGGACAGGCCCCGCGAAGTCTATGTGGAGCTGGGACCATGGGCCTTGAGCTGACTCCCAAGGGCAGACTTGTGCATGGGGAGGGTCAGGACGTGACTCCTGGCATTTCACACAGGCCTGGACCCTGTCTTCAATGTCTTTATCCAGCCCAGGCCACCATACGTAGCTGCGGGCCAGGGCCTTCATCTGGACGACCCCAGGGTGGTGCTCATGAAGAGTGCTGAGCACCCTGGCATGGAGGGGCTCTGGAATCACCACCCTGGATCCCCATAGTAGGCACTCCTTGACAGCTCACTGTGCTGGGCTGTGAATGCGGCAAATTCTGGCCCAGGAGATGTGGGCCACCCCCTTCCCACCCAGTCAAGAACACGGGAGAGAGCATGCGATCCTGAGCTGTGTGCCAGGAGATGTCTGTTACCTGGATGGGCCGACCCGGAAGCTCCTCCAGGTGCATGATGAGGTTGGCGGGAGAAGGGTCAGTGTCACAGTCGGGCAGCGGAAGGTGGCTCAAAACATCCGCATACCCCATGGATTTGCCGGGGTGGTAGACCAGGGAGTACTGGTAGCTGGAGAGGAAAATGGACCACTGTAGAACCTGAGGAGACAGCATTTGAGGGGTCCGGTGGTCAGAGGCAAGGAGCCCCAGCAGGGTGGCGATCGTGAAGTCCCGGCCATAGAGATAATCATGGAACTTTTTTACCCCCGCCACGATAGCGAAAGCCTCCTTGTCTATCTGTGTGTAGTTCCTCTCTGCAGATGTCAAGGTCCTAGAGTAGTAAGCGACTGGGACCTCCTGGCCGTTGGACAGGTGGTGCCCCAAGACAGCCCCCACTCCATAAGGAGATGCATCGCAGGCCAGCACCACAGGGAGGGACTCATCGAAGTGGGCGAGGACTGCATTAGAGATTAGGAAAGGTTTCATGGCTTTGAAGGCAGCCGGGGGCCCCATTCCCATTTAGCAGATTTGTCCAATAGTCTATGTAGCGGCTCAGCCACCGCAGCCTTATGTGGAAGGAAATTATGATAGAAATTCAAGAGTCCCAGAAAAGATTGAAGCTCAGCCTTGCACGTGGGAGCCAGAGCCTCACGGATCGCTTTTACCTTGTCTGGTGTGGAGTGGATTCCTTGGGCATCTACAGTGAATCCCAGGAACTCCACTGATGGCATGCCCAGAAGACATTTCTCTGTCTTGATTTTCAGCCCTGCATCCTGGAAATGTTGAAGGACTGCCCGGAGTCGTGTCCTGAAGCATCTGGTGCTGTTATCAAGATGTCATCGAAAAAAGGCTGGACATCTGGTAACCCTTTTAATAAATGGTCCATTAATTCCTGGAAGATCCCTGGGGCCACGCTGACCCCAAACTAGAGCCATTTCACCTTGAACGCCCACTTGTGAGTCACTATTGTTTGGGCCTCTGCTGTGGTTTCATCCACCAGCAGCTGCTGGTAAGCTTGAGCCAAGTCCAATTTGCAGAAGATCTTGGTCCCCGCCAGAGTGGCCAGCACATGGCTGAGTACTGGCACCAGATAGGTGTGAGCTTGAAGTGCCTTGTTTAGTACACTTTTCATCCGTGCATATGCGGACCTCCCCTTTGGGCTTAAGTGGGGTCACAATGGGAGTCTCCCATTTGGCATGTGACACTGGCTCCAGCACCCCTTGAGCTACAAGTTTGTCTAGCTCTTTTTCTACTTTGGGCTGCATAGCAAGCGGAGACCGGTGGGCCGGGACCCGGATGGGTCGGACTGAGGGATCCAGAACCAAGGAGACGGGGGACCCTGTAAAGGAGCCTAGTGCTCCATCAAAAACTGCGGGGAATTCTGCGCAGATGTCCTGAAAGTCAGAGTCCTGAATGCGGTTCACCCCGGTTACTCCTAGCCCTAGGGGCTCGAACCAGGACAGACCCAACAGGCTTCTGAGGTTGGTCACCACCACCAGGAGGTCCAGTTTACCCCAGAACCACTTGTATTCCACTGTGAACTTGCCCAGGCCCTTGATTTCCATGGGATTTTTTTGGAAATCCCAGAGCCTGAGGCCCTGAGGCTTACGCAGGCGGGCCCCCCTCCTGGGCAGAGTTTGTTCAGAGTAGCCTCTAAAATGATGGAGTAAGAGGACCCAGTGTCCAGTTCCATCAAGCATGTTGACCTTAATTTTGTTGGGGCTGGCCGGGGCAAGTTCATTACCTGGTGGTGGGTCTTGACATCCACTGAGTTGAGTTCCGTGGGCTCTTGGTGTGCAGCTTGTGCATGGCAATTGGATTTGGAGTGACAGGCCCGGGCAATGTGCCCTCGCTTTCCACATGACTGGCACTCTGCGTCCTGGAACCTGCAGGTCCAGCGGTCGTGTGGATCTCTGCAGCTTGCACATGCTGCAGTGCCGGTTCTGGGGTTACCCTGTAAGGGTTGAGCTGTGTTTGCTGGGCTCAGCCATTGTGTAAGCCTTCTCAGGGCAGCAGCAGAACTGCAAGGCCATGTCGTCATCAGAGACCTCGGATTCTGACGTGCAGCTGGCTTGGTGGATGGCCATCGGGCCGCCGTACCTGTCCTTTTGGGAGACTTCAAAAGCACATGTTGCCTGGAAAACATTACTCAAGGTGGCATCCATGATTGCCATGAGCTTCCTCTGCAACTTCGGTTCCTGCACCCCACATACAAACACGGACAAGAGAATCTCATTCACTTCCCTGAACTCACACCCCACTATGAGCTGGCGGAGCTCAGCCATATACATGGCCACAGTCTCACCCTTTTGCTGGAGGCGGGTGAATAGGGTTACCTGCTGGGTGAGCTTTGAGGGTTTTGGAGTGAAATAGTTGTTAAGTACTTCCATAATCTCAGTATAGGAAGCTTCTGTAGGGGTACGGGGTGAAAGTAAACTCCTTACCAGGTGCATGGTTGCCATACCACATGAACTCAGCAGCCACGCTGTGCGTTCTTCTAGATCAGTGATTTTCTGTGCTTTAAAGAAGAACTCAGCTCAGTCAGACCAGGCCTCCCAGAACTCTGGTTTCGTGGGGTCAAATACCTCCAGTCGATGTCACAGAGTGGTGGCCATTTTGGGGACCCTGGGAGCAGCGAGGTGATCCTCTGGAGCCTGAGCTGGTTAGCGAACGTCCAGAGCAGCAGCAGAGTGATCCTCAGGGGTCGGGAGTGGCAGACGAACTTCAGGGTGGCTGGAGCAGTGCAGCAGTTCTCTGGAGCTGGGAGTAGCAAGGTGGCACTGGGGGCCGATCGAGGCCAGCATCGGCTGACAAACCGGGCTGGAACCAGGGCTGGGTTGCTGGCCAATGAGTCCCTCATCAGGATCCCATCCTCATCGCCACTGAAGAGTACTGGAGTCTGGAGGCTGGTTGAGTGATTTTCAGCATAGTGGAGTTTATTAGAGGTCAGGAACAAGCAAGCCTGAGGAGGCCCGGGGGTCAGTTTATATGCACAGAAAATCCTCGCCCCCGCCCACACCCGCACTGCGGGATAGGTTAATCTTCCCATCACAGATTACATTGGTTCATTTGAATATTCTAAACCCCTGATAGGTGGATCTTTAGGAGCCTGGGTGCTATTGTTCTTTTACCTCAAGCTTGAACCTTTTCCAGGCCATGCGGTCAGACCGCATGACTGGCACCATTACATGTTTGGTCACATCAAAGAATCATACAAGTGTACAGATAGAGAACCACAGCTTGGTTGTCTGTGGAATTGCGTCCAGGACATAACAGAACACCTATTAGACCTGCACACAGTGTTCCTTCTAAGCTGAGTTAGTGTGAGTTAGCTCATCATTTTTTAGCCTCTGGCTCACAGATTTTTGTCTTAGCTCAGGAAGGATGGCTCCAGAGCAAACTAACTTATGCACTAGCCAAATCGCTTGCTCACGACTTTAATGCCAGTAGCTGACAAAGTAGAATTTTTGCTCACAAGACCCCACAGCTTAGAGGGAGCATTGCACAGTCTCTGGAGTAGGGGTTATAAAATTCAACAGCAAGAGTCACCTCTGCTGATCTTTCAGAGGATAATTTTAGCAGAGGAACTACACCGTGAAATGTCGTGACACTAAAAATTATTGTATACAGAGATAGCTGTTATTATTCTAGAATAAAGTGTGAGTCCAGAGTGGCACCTTTAAAACCAACCAAGTTTTATTCAAGGTATGAGCTTTCATGTGCACATACACTTCTTCAGATACAAGGAAATGGGAATTACCAGTCCATACATATAGACAGAGGGTGAGCAGTAAAATTAGCATACAACATAATGAAGATATTTAATAGATTTAGGAATAACATGCTTAGTTTATATGGTTACTATGTCAATTGGGGGAACATAGTGAAGGAAATAAACATGTCTGAATTGGAGATTTGATGTATCCTTAATTGTGGAATGCCAATTTGAAGTGGGGTGATTGGCTGTGTAGAGTTATCTCCCCTTTCCCCAGACCAGAAAAATACTTTCAATCTACCATTCCAAATTACATTACATTCTACTATTCATTATGTTATATTACAATCTACTATTTTAATCTATTATTTCAATTAAGAAATAAAATAAAATAAAATAGAGAGGATGTATGCCCCTCCTGGGGGATTGGTGTGAATACATGTAAGGGCTGAATGAGGTTAGCATATGTAGTGAGATAAGAAACCAATATCCCTGTTAAGCCCTGGGGATTCTATTGTTCTGAGTGTTGTAATAACTGTCAACTCACCAATTTTCCTTTCTAGTCTATTTTTGAAGCTCCTTTGCTGGAGTAGACCAAAACTGAGCCTGAATTAGCTATTTATGTGTATGGCAGTTATGAGGCTCAGCAGTCAACAACTGTGACTCTCATGCCATAGATCTGTACTGAAATCCAACTCACTGCCCTTCCCCTAGTTCCCATTTCCTAGTGGCAGGAGAAAAAAATGGCCATTAAGCAAATGGTGTGAGATCACTTCCTTGTTCTACCACGGAATTTTCACTGACTGCTAGAATGGTGTGACATCCAAGTTCTTCCTGGAAATGATGCCATGCTGTTGCTGACAGTAATCCTCATGTCACTGCCCCCCGGGTGTCCCTCTGATTGGCAGGCCATACCTAGCAACCTCAAATCCATTCTAATAATTCATATAAAAGGATTCTGAAGGACTGATGCATTTCCAATAGTCTTTGATTGATTGATGATCACAGGCAGGCCCACAGAGGCTGCTATAGGTTGCACAGGGAAATATGACCCTCCCCATCCAGGCCTATTTTTAAATTTGAGGTAAATTTAAAGTCATATGCAACAAATCATACTAATTTTCTGAACTGCTTTATTTCAGTAATCACATTCACTTGGTTGTGCCTAGATTGCACTGACAAAAAAATTCAACAAGGAGGAGAATATCATGCATATTCCAGAATTAATTAGAAATTCTCCATGTAAAATTGAAAGACATAGAAAAAGGAAGGTATATCTAACTCAAAGAAGAATAAGAAAATGGAAATAAGGGAAATCCATTCATCTCTAGTAGTAGTGAGAAACGATCATTCATTTTGTCCCCTTTTAACCAAACAATAAAACACCACAATTTCACAAAGTGCCCAGGCCTTGGCTGTTAGTTGTCCCTCCAGGTCACCTGGTTGGCCAGAGGATGAGACAGGACACTGGGTTCAAAGGACCACTAGTCTGATCTAGCAGGCCACCTCATATGTTCCTAAATTAACATGCATAACTTTTCTCCTTTTGTCCTTTCATGCTTCAGATGTGCCTTTCATTATGTATCACTGTTCCACATTCTTCTTGACAACAGGAAAGAAATGTTTCTATGCTAGAAATTCTGCTTATCTTTAAAATGATTTTTAAAAGAAAAAAAAACACTGTTGCCATAGAAACAAGGGACTGCCTCATCTTCTTTCTCTTCTATAATTGCCAAACTGTAGGAATATTTCTTTACCACTCTACAATTTCATTTTATAAAAGAATCAGTTTACTCAAATCTGGTTTTTACTAAACAGCACCCTTAAGAAACATGAGGGTATTTCATTTAATGTAAATCTGGGAGGAAAGATTGGAAAAAGTGAGCGTTTTATTTATTTTTTAATTTACTCCACTTTCTTGCCCCTAAATGGCACCCAAAGTGAAGTGCAATAGTTAAAAACCAAAAATACTGCTAATAACAAACAGTTAAACATCTAGAACTTATAGTTATGTCCTTCTACTCCTGACAGCTACTGGAAAACATGTCACTGCAGAACAAAAAGACTTTGTCCATGGCAATGCTACTGAAACAGTTTTTTTCCTAACAGAACTACACTAGAAAAACAACCATTCCTCAGCCCACTACTACACATTGCCAAAGGTCTGCCAAATAAGACATATCTTTTTTTTAATTGTTTATTTATAAGTTTCAAGATATAACAAAAATTGACTTAATTGTACTTATGTGCGAAGCGTCATCACAAGTATACAATATAGTAAGGCAATGATTAACTAAACTTATTTTTGCATTTTTACAGAGAGATTCAACCAATTATACAATTTATTCCAATTTGTATAGAACAGCTCGTCCTCTTTACCCTTAAGTCTCATTGTCATTAAATCCATTTCTGCCACATTAGATGTCAGAATCTGTTTAGTTCAGCCTCTGCCATTAATTGTTGGTCTCTGATTGCCTATCTGTAATTTACGAATTGCCTTGAGCTTTATTGCATGTCCTGCTTAATGTGTCTTTTTCCCGGGAGGATGGCTTGCCGCATTCCAGCGCATCAAATGAACAGTCTGGCTATCTCACCCCGTCACCTCCCTTTTCTCTCTCCGGAGCCTCGAAGGTTTTATCTGCTTGTGTAACCTTGGGGAACTGTTGAACTGTTGTTCTAACCAGTCTGGCCTGTGAATTGTAACTGAAGGTCACTATGGGGCTTGGGGGGGATTTTTAGTACTTTGCGCCTTTTTGGTCAGAACTAACGGCCTAGATGTTTTCGTGCTTCTTTTTGTATTCATTCTGATTGGCCCTCTGCCTAATTGTACCTGAAAGTGGGGGGTATATTAATCCATGCTGTCTGCACCCAAGTATCTCTAACAAACATAAAGTACCTGAACCATCACTAAGAATAAAGGAACACTTTGCTTCATCAAAGGTCTGGCTTATTGATTAGATTCAGAAGTCTCACAGATTGTTAGAGATCCCATTAATGGGACCACTCATACCTGACCATGTCAGACGATGGGACCATCCCCGTTACCATTGAAGAAACCCCGGTTACCACTGCTCCCAGCGAACCGTGCGAGCTGGTGATACCGAGGACAACTGGCCTGGATATACTCACACTCCTGCGGCTAGGAGCAGGAGGGGCTTGGCTACCCTCCCCGCGGTACTCATGGGCCACGTTTGGGTCTAATCTCTCCAAGTCATGGATCCATGATCGGAAGGGGGCCCGAGTACACTTTGGCAGTGACCAGCTGGATTTTGGTTGACCGAGTTTCCTAGACAAGGAGAGGGGCCCTCCACGTTGACCGGATGACTGGCAGCTAAGCCTTCCCCAAGAGGAGCATCCCTTGCCGAGGGGCCCTGATCCGGGCGCGGAAGACCTCAAACAGATGCTGGATCGGAGGTTCGGTGAGATGCACGACTGCATAGCTGTGGAGCTGAGGGAAGCCGTGCTCGAGATGCAACAGCAACTGATGGGGGCAGTGGCGGCTGGAGTAGGAGCAGGAGCGGGACCGGCGCAAGGAGCGGCAGGGGGGAATGCAAACTCCTGGGCAGGTGCTGGGGGGAGTGGGTGCTGCTCCCGTAGTTCCCCCTCCCCCACTGGTGCCTCCCGTGGCCCCCCCAGCCAGCTCCCATGGCCCCCCAGCCAGGAAACCGAATGCTCCGGCAAGCCCCTAACAACCCCCTGATGGCTACGTTCGATGGGGACCCTGAGAAGCTCCGATTCTTCATAATCGAGATTGAGCGGTTCTTGGCAGCATGGGGCCACCTCTACCCCACTGAACACGAGAGAGTGGGCTACATCGGCTCAAAGCTAAGGGACACCGCCAGCGACTGGTATGTGAGCTTGCATAACTCCCCTAGGCCAGAACTGCAAATTGTGAACAATTTTATGTGGGCCCTTAGGCAGCATTACGAGGACCCAATGGGGGAGGAAAAAGCCCAGAACCAAATGCGCAAACTGGTTCAGGGCTGTACCTCCATGAGGGAGTACACCGAGCGCTTCTGTAGAGTTGCTGCCAAGATACAGGGGTGATCGCAAGACCTATTTATCGAAAAATACCGGGAGGGGTTGAACCCTGAAATCTACGAGACAGTCCTCCGGAACGATCACCCAGGCTCCTTTTCTGCATGGATGAGAGTGGCGGTGGATGTGGAAGAGCGCTTCACCCTGATCAAGCTGGGATCCTCCACCCCCCACATGCCCAAGCCCTCCCTGAAGTCGAAGTTCAAGACAGCCCTGCAGGAGCTGCGAGATGCCTGCTTCAGGCAAGGTCTGTGCATGAAATGCGGGGAGAGCAGCCACTTCACCTCGGCATGTCCTTGAGGTGACTCCAAAACACCCAAGACGTTGACCCCCTTGGGGGGGGACCCCCAGGTATGGAAAGTCATCTTTTAAACCCCAAGCATTACAGCTGGAAGGGGCACCGAGTGAACCGGGTTCCCAGGCAGAGGTGGAGCTGATTGCAACCCAGCCAGCGGGAAACTTCAGCGACCTGCAGTAAAAGGCGCAGAGCTGCAGGTTCCACCACCCGATGTGCCAACGCCGGTGAGCATCCCTGGCCCCTTACTCTATATGGTCGTGACTGTGATAGTTCCTAATACGGGGACCCACGTCCGGGTGCGTGCGCTCATAGACTCAGGGTGTGCCAGAGACTTAATAAGCCCTTTAGTTGTAGAGGGGTTGGGGCCCAATGTGAACTCGCTGGGGGAGCTGCTGCGGTTCACCCAGATGGATGGATCAGAGATGAAGGAGGCATGTGTGGCAGAGACTGAACTTTTAATTGTGGGGACAGGAGAGCACTGGGAAAAGAGGGCTTTTGTGATTACACCAAACACCCAGTTCCCCATGGTGTTGGAAAGTCCCTGGCTTAGTTCACACCCAGTTCCCCATGGTGTTGGGAAGTCCCTGGCTTAGTTCACATGACCCCTACATAAAATGGAGGGGAAGATTTCATGGATTGATCCCAAGTGTGGCCAGCACAAGTGGGATGCCAAGTGGGGCCCCACCCCCCTCCTCCTACCCCGGCAGCACTAGCGCTAACCCCTACCCAGATCCCTACAGAATACTGGGATTTGGCAGAGGTGTTTAGCGAGACAGAGGCAGATGAACTCCCCCCCACAAGACTCACAGACTGTGCTATTGAGCTACTCCCGGGGGAGAAGTTGCCAAAAGGAAAGTTATACTCCATGGGCCCTGCTGAGAGAGAGGAACTCCATCAATTCTTGGACAAGAATTTAGGGCGAGGGTTTATTCGTCCAGCCAAATCCCCCTTTGCTGCCCCTGTGTTGTTCCAGAAAAAGAAGAATGGGGTCTGAGACTGTGTACGGACTATCGAGGGCTACATGCTGTGTTGGCTTCAAATGCCTACCCCCTCCCGTTAATTAAAGATCTCCTAGTGGAGGCGGCCAACGGGAAGATTTTTTTCAAAGTTGGATCTACGAGACGCTTATTTTCGGGTGTGCATAAGGGAAGGGGATGAATATAAGACTGCCTTTAACACTCCCCTGGGTCAGTTCGAATACCTGGTGATGCCATTCGGATTGGCTGGCGTGCCCGGAATTTTTATGAGCCTGATCAATGAAGTGTTGCATAAACATTTGTTCAAAGGGGTGCTCTGTTACTTAGATGATATCTTGATTTATTCCCCTGATAAGCAATCCCACGTGAAACTAGTGCGGGAGGTGTTAGCAACATTGCTGGAGCACCGGCTGTATGCCAAGCTCTCTAAGTGTGAGTTCCACCGCACAGAGATTGACTTCTTGGGCTATAGAATTTCACAGCAGGGGCTGGAAATGGATCCGGCAAAAATAGAGGCGGTGGTGCAATGGGAAGCCCTCTACTCGTAAACAGCTTCAAAGTTTATTAGGATTTTGCAACTTCTACAGAACCTTCTTGCAAAACTTTGCTACCATCACCCTACCCCTTACTGAACTGTTGAAAACCAAGGGGAAGGGACCCGAGGCTGGGAAGCCAGGAGAGCGGTTGTGTTGGACTGTAGAGTGTCAGAAAGCTTTTGATGAATTAAAGCGAGCATTTACCTCGGAGTCTATTTTGGCTCACCCAAATGAAACCAAAGAGTTTGTAATTCATGTAGATGCTTCGGATGTGGCTATGGGGGGGGGGGGCAATTCTACATAAAGGTGCAGATGGAGTTTTGCACCCCTTAGCCTACATCTCAAAGAAATTTAATGAGACTGAGAGACACTGGTCTGTATGGGACAAAGAGGCTGCAGCCATTCGGCTAGCCCTCTCCACCTGGAGACACTGGTTGGAGGGAGCGCAAAAGCCATTTGAAATTTGGACTGACCACAAGAACTTAGAGGCTTTGCGTACCCAAAGGTCCCTCAATGCAAAACAACTGCGGTGGGCTGTTTTTTTCTCCAAGTTCAACTTTGGGTTAAAGCATTTCCCGGGAAAGGCGAATTCCCTAGCAGATGCACTATCCAGGTTGCCCCAACACGAATCCAGCAGGTAGGAAGTGTTCGATTCCATGTTTTCCCCCCAGCAACTGGGAGGAGCAGTGATCACTCAGAGCCAAAGTAAAAAGGCTCCAGAGCCATCTCAATGGACTGTTAAATGTGCTGCTGAATATTCAGATGAAGAGGTGCGGGATTGGGAGGTTGACCCTGAAACCCATAAGCAATCAGACGGGTGTTGGTACCATGGTTCCAAATTAATTGTGCCGGGCTCGCTGCGCAAAGAGATTTTGAGAGCATGTCATGAATCCAAATTGTCTGGCCATTTTGATTTTCTAAAGACTCTAAACCTAATTCAGAGACCGTTTTGGTGGCCGCGCATGCGTAAAGACATGTCTGACTATGTTACTTCATGCCAAGTGTGTTTAATGTGCGAAAAGCGGGGTGGGAAACCCCCTGGACTTTTATGTCCTCTGCCCACTCCGGCCCGGCCCTGGCAAGACATTTCAATGGACTTTATAACAGACCTTCCACCCAGCAAGGGGAAAACTGTCATTTGGGTGGTGGTCGACATGTTCTCTAAGCAGGCACATTTCGTCCCGTTCAAAAAACTGCCCACAGCAAAGAGCTTGGCTAAAGTGTTCTTTGCTCACGTGATCCAGCTACACGCTTTCCCTAGATGCATAGTTTCCGATAGGGGGAGCCAGTTCATTGCCAACTTCTGGTGGGAGCTTCTCCAGGTGATGGACATTGAACCCGCCCTTAGCTTGGGTTATCATCCCGAGACTGATGGACAATCCGAATGTGTGAATCAAATATTGGAGCAATTTCTTAGGTGTTACACTAACTACCATCAGGACAATTGGGTCAAGCTCCTCCCCTTCGCAGAATATAGCTACAATAATGCAGTGCATTTGTCTATGGGGGTTTCCCCTTTCATGGCAGCAGGGGGGGTTGAAGGGAACCCTCTCCCATCCTTGCCTCAGCCTGGAGCAACCCCACCCTCCGAGTTTTCTCAATGGTGGACTGATTTACAGAATTCCTGGCCTTTGATTGCTAAGACTCTAGATAAGGCAAAAGAGGACTATAAAAAATATGCCAATCAGGGTCAAGCTGCTGGGTGGGAGTTGCAACCCGGGGATTCGGTCTATTTGTCTACAAAGAATATTCGTGGTCTTCAACCAAGCAGAAAACTGGGATGGAAGTATGTTGGGCCTTACAAAGTACTCCGGAAAATCTCTGATGTATCTTTTGAACTTGAATTGCCTAAATCATTGAGTTCTGTGCATCTCGTTTTCCATTTCAGCTTGCTGAAGAAAAATCCTGGGCCGAACGTATGGCGACCGGATCTTCCGAGTCCTCTGATGAAGGAGGGGGAGCAGCATTTCGAGATTTCTGACATTTTGGACTCTAAAATTAAATGAGGTCGCTTGTATTATCTGGTCCGATGGGTGGATTTTGGGCCTGAAGAGAATGAATGGGTTGCTGTTGAACATGTAAATTACTTCATGCCTTTCATAACAAGTTTCCTGATAAGCCGGGGGGGGGGCTAGTCTTGGGGAGGGCAGGATGTCAGAGTCTGTTTAGTTCAGCCTCTGCCATTAATTGTTGGTCTCTGATTGCCTATCTGTAATTTACGAGTTGCCTTGAGCTTTATTGCATGTCCTGCTTAATGTGTCTTTTTCCCGGGAGGATGGCTTGCCGCATTCCAGTGCATCATATAAACAGTCTGGCTATCTCGCCCCGTCACCTCCCTTTTCTCTCTCTGGAGCCTCGAATGCTTTATCTGCTTGTGTAACCTTGGGGAACTGTTGAATTGTTGTTCTAACCAGGTGTCTGGCCTGTGAATTGTAACTAAAGGTCACTATGGGGCTTGGGGGGGATTTTTAGTACTTTGCGCCTTTTTGGTCAGAACTAACGGCCTAGATGTTTTCGCTCTTCTTTTTGTATTCATTCTGATTGGCCCTCTGCCTAATTGTACCTGAAGGTGGGGGGTATATTAATCCATGCTGTCTGTACCCAAGTATCTCTAACAAACATGAAGTACCTGAACCATCACTAAGAATAAAGGAACACTTTGCTTCATCAAAGGTCTGGCTTATTGATTAGATTCAGAAGTCTCACATTAAGAAGCTTTGCAATACATTCTTGTCTATCTCGTATTTTATCCAACTTCCAATATTTGGCATAAAGGATTCTGGCTGCGGTTAAACCATGTAGAACAAGATGACGATCATGTTTTGTATAAATATCCGGAATGACATTTAGAAGAAACAGTTCTGGTTTTAGAGGAATTGTAGTTACGATAACTTCTTGCAGGATTTTCTTGATCATCAACCAATAGCTGCATACACAACTACATGTCCACTATAAATGAAAAAACGTACCCACATTTTTTTTGCATTTCCAGCATATACATGAAATCAATGATGAATATTTAGATAACCTATCCAGTGATAGGTGCCATCTAAAAAACATTTTATGAATATTTTCTTTATAAGATACAGCTTTGGTTATTTTGATATTTGTCATCCATATTTTAGACCACGAATCTAGGTCTATATTATGGCCTAGATCACATGCCCATGCTATCATTGTGGGTTTAACCGTTTCCTCAGCCATCTTATAATTTAATAAAAATCCATAAAATTTCTTAATAAGATATCTATCAGAAGTCAACCAAGCTTTGTCTAAGTCAACCATGTTCACATAGAAACCTTTTAATTTATCACCTTTGAATCTTGAATGAAGTTGTATAGATTCCCACCAAGATAAACGAACGTTCTGTTGTTCTAACATTACATTGGTTTTTAGGTTTTTCTCTTTGTCCAACAAGTCCCCGAAACAAATCATCTTTTTTTTAAGAAGGAGAGAGGGTCGTATAAAGGCTTCTAGGGGTGAAACCCACAGCAGGATTTTTTAGGTAAATGGCCCGTTTAAGTTCCTCCCATATTTTATGGAGTGCATTTCTAACAATATGCTGTTTAAAATGAGCTCTATCTTGGCTATACCACAGATAGGCAAGCCAACCCATTACAAGATCATGACCCTCCAGTGTCAGGGTTCTTACATCTCTTAATAGAAGCCAGTCTTTGAGCCACACCATTGCCAACGCCTTATAATAAAGATGCCAGTCTGGTAAACCAAAACCATCTTGATCAAATCTATCTTGCAAATCTCTTAAACGTATTCATGGTTTTTTAGCTTGCCAGATAAAACAAGAAACAATTTTTTCCAACTCTCTAAAAACTTTCTGGTTTTTTAATATAGGGATAGTTTGAAATAAAAAATTAACTCGAGGAAGAATGGACATTTTGATAGTTGCTATCCTGCCATATAGCGAAAGTTGCAAATTCCCCCACTTAATAAGGTCATCCTTTATTTCTAGTAAAATCTTCCTATAGTTATCATTGAAAAGAGAGCTACATCTGTTCGTTAACCAGATACCTAAATATTTGAAGAAGAAGAAGAGAAGAGATTGGATTTATACCCTGCCCTCCACTCCCCAAGGGAGTCTCAGAGCGGCTTACAAACTCCTTTTCCCTTCCCCTCCCCACAACAGACACCCTGTGAGGTAGGTGGGGCTGAGAGAGCTCTTTCCCAAGCTGTCCTTGAGGGAACAGCTGGTACAGAGCTATGGCTTGCCCAAGGTCATCCAGCCAGGTGCAAGTGGAGGAGTGGGGAATCAAACCCGGTTCTCCCAGATTAGAGTCCGCGCACTTAACCACTACACCAAACTGGCTCTCTTGGAGATGGTAAACTCTGAAATATCTTGAAGTTGTTTTATCACCTCGATAGGGCAATTTTAACTAAGAATATTGGTTTTCTTTATATTTACTTTAAAACTGGCAACCTGTCAGGATGCTGACAATAGTTTGCTTGTGCTATGCCATTCTGAAATGTTACTTTCTATTTCTTTGTACTGTGCTATCACCCAAGTGTTTTATGACTTGCCTTGAAGTAGAAATTGCAGTCCTGCTTAATGTTACAATTCCACTCCAGGAGGATGGACTCGGACATTCCAACACGTCACATAAACAATGGCTATCTTGCCATGGCTTCCTCCCCCTCCTGCTGAAACTTCTCAGGGTGCTATCTGAGCGGGCATAGCCTTGAAAGTTGTTTTATTGTTGCTGCCCAAATGTTATGCCTAGGAGTTAACACATCTGGGTCACGCAGGGCAGGAAGGGAATTTTTATAACTTTCTCACCTTTGGTGGGAACAAACAGCTCCATCTTTTTTCCCACATTTTTGTATGAATGCTGATTAGTGGGATTTGTTTATGCAACCATGCTTGTAGGTATATTAACCCAAAGCTTCTTTGTTTGTCATCTCTAACAAACATCGGGACCCTGTCCCAGCAATTGAAAAATAAAGAACTCTGTTTAATTACAAAGGTCTGATCTTTTGCTGATAGTACAGAAGCCTCACAGATTGTTAGAGATCTGTGTTTAGGGTTCTCCCGTACCTGGCCATGTCAGATGACGGGAGCAATCCCATTACTCTGCTGGAGACCCCGGTCACCATGGCTCCTGTCGTGCCTGTGGAGCAACCTGTGCTGGTGATTGCGGGGCAAGAACCGTGCCAGCCCCCGCAAATGGGAGCTAGGGTGACCTGGCGGCTGGCCTCCCCACGATGCTCGTGGGCTACCTTCAGGGACGGCACATCCGAGATGTGGATCTACGATAGGAGAGGGGCCAGAGTACGCTTCAGCGGCGACCGATCGGAGTTCGGCCGCCCGAGTGCACTGGAGGAGGATCGGCCTCCCCAACGGGGCCTGGAAGCTTGGGGCTTCAGCTTCCAGGACGAAGATCGCCAGCTACCCAGGGGCCCACATCCTACCAGAGAGGATCTGGACCACATCCTGGATTGAAGGCTGGATGAGATGCACGACTGCATAGCAATGGAGCTGCGAGAGGCCGTGCTGGAGATGAAGCAGCAGTTGATGGGAGCCCTCGCAGCAGGAGTAATCTCCCTTCCGGGCCAACCCCAACCAGCTGGAGGGTCGGTTGGAGTGCAGCCGGTGCAACCTACGGGGGGAGCGGGTGGAGCTCTGGCTCAACCCGCAGCCCCGGTCGCACCACCGGCTGGAGGACCCCCATTCCCTCCATTGTTCTCTATGGGAGGAAAAAAGTTAACATTTTTTCCCACCATAGAGAACAATGGAGGGGATGGGACAACCTGTTTGGGGGCACATAGAATTTGACCCCCTGGTCCAATCTTCTTGATACTTGGTGGGTATTTCGAGGAGAGGCCCCAGCAGCTGCCCTACAAGTTTGGAGCCTCTCCCTCAAACCCCCTTTCCTCCAGCCCCTCATATACCCTATGAGTTTTTGCCATTGATTTCAATGGCCCATAGGGTATAATGGGGCTGAAACGGACATTCCCTTTCTGACACACTTCTGGTGATGTCAGGGGATGTGGCATATGCTAATGAGGTATGCTAATGAGTTATGCTAATGAGCTCCTGCACCTCTTTTTCTATGAAAGGACCCCTGCATAAAAGTACAGTAAAATTCAGATCGCAAACCATCTGGGCCAGGTGATTTTCCATTTTTGGTGTGTTGAATAGCTTCCACCAGTTTGAATGTTAAGATAGGCCCATTCAATAATTTCTTTTGATCTTCCAAAAATTTCCCTCTTACGAATTTTTCCAGATAAAGCTCAATAGCTAGATCGTTTGATTCCGCTTGACTATAAAGTTTCCTAAAGAAATTCTCTACTATCGCTTTCAAATCTCTTAACATAGAACATTTTTCACCATCTTCATTATTTAATCTTTTAATAAATCTATCAGCCCTTTCCTTCTTCAATTTGTAAGCCAGCCATCCTGACAGCTTATTTGCATTCTCAAAGTAATTCTGTTTGGCATAGGAAATTTTCTTTGCAATCTCTTGCAAAATATGGCAGTTTAAAATATGTTGGGATCTCATTAGATTAATTTTAAATTGCTCTGATTATGGATTGCATTTCAGCAGTTTCTCATCTTCCTGTATTGAGTTTATAAGGGATAGATATTTTTCTCTGTCTTGCTTAGCTTGCCATATTTGATGTCTAATTATTCTCCCTCTGGCAAAAGCTTTAAACGCATCCCAAACTACTGCAATATTCATTTCAGGTATGATATTTTGTTTGAAAAAATGAAGAAATTCTTCTTTACACTCTTTAATAAAGTCCTGGTTGTTTAACAGCCATACTTTTAAAGTCCATCTCAAGTCTCTTGATGTCTCCTGGAGTGACATCATCAAAGGATTGTGATCTGCAAAAGAAGCCGGCAAAATTTCCACTTCCCACAAATCGGTTAGCATTGGTACTGTCATCCACATCATGTATATACAAGACCAGGACTTATGTCTCGAGGAAAAGAAGGTATAGTCCTTTTTATCTAAATTCCAAACCCTCCAACTGTCAACCATCTTAATTTCTTCCACTAGTTTTAAGAAGGAAGTTGGTAATTTGTTGCTTTTATACCTTATCAGTCTTGCGCTCCTCCTATCCATTTTCTCATCCACCACCGCGTTAAAATCTCCTACCATACAAATATCTTCACAAGGATGCTCAATTAACAACTCTCCAATATAGAGGAAAAAAGCTTCTTGGCTTTAATTAGGAGCATAGACATTGACCACCAAAGTTGGCCTAGTATGTGTAAAGATTTTTACAATCAAAATCCTGCCGTCCTCTGATGAAAATACTAATTCAGGTTGTAAAGATGCTTTCACGTAAGTCACAACACCTTTTTTCTTTTTTTCCAAGTCTGCAGAGACAAATTTTTGACCTAGTTTCTTATAGTCCAGAAGCTTTATATTGTCCCTTCTAATGTGAGTCTCTTGCACACAAACAATATCTAGGTTCATTTTACCAAGCTGATGTAGCGTTCTCTTTCTTTTTGGGGGTCCATTGAGGCCATTGACATTAACCGATAACATTTTAAGCTTCTTACTGGCCTTTGTTCTTATTTTTATATTCTTCCTCTTTTCTGAGCTGAAGTCTTGTAGTGACATTCAATGGGGTAACTGTCTTTTGTTTTCTACTTTTTCTACTTTTTGCTGGACCTCTATCTTGCTCTAGTGTTGTGTGCAGTTCCTCTTCGGATTCAATGTGGTCATCTTTCTGATATCCTAGATCAGGTCCAGATTTTCCCAGAAAGTCCTCTACCTTAAATGCAGAGGTCAGATTATATCTCTTGCCTTTAAACATGAAGGTGATGCCTTCCGGATATTGCCATCTATAGGGAATTTCATTAGCTCTTAAGAGGCTAGCCAGATGTTGATAATCACGTCTTTTCTCTCTTATCTGCCATGGAATATCCCGCAAAATCTGAATTTCATTACCTTGAATGTTAAAAGGCGAAACTTTAGCTATGTCTAAATTTTATCTCTTGCGGCTCGTTTTTGAAATCTGACATGAACCTCTCTTGGGACCTTATTTTTCCTTGCTATTGCCGAGTTCCTTTTAAACACTAGTTCTATTTCATTTTCCAACGCTGCCATTGATTCTTGACCCAAGAACTGAGATAACGCTGTTACCATAGTTTCCTTAATGTTTTCATCTCTTGCTTCTGGGATATTCTGGAATCTAAGTATGTTGGAGGCTTTGTCCATCTCTAACGTTAAAGAGAATTTTCCATAGAGTCATATTTTATTTTCAGGTCCTGGAGTTGTTGAACTACTTCTTCCAATTTATTCTTGTTTTTATTAGAAGCTTCCCTCAGTTTGTTTATTTCTTGTTTGTTTTCCAGGATCTGTTTTTTAAATTCTTCTAACTGAGATGACATTTGCTGGGTAAAATAGTCAAGTTTGGATTGGAAAGGTTCCATAGCTTTCATTATTAAACTGGGAAGACTATTCTGCACAATTTGATTCATTGCCTCAGTTATACTTCCGTGTATCTGTGTATTAAGTTCTTTCATGCTCATCTGGGCAAGATTTGACAATGGAGTTTTACTTTGACCTGGGGATGGGTTGGATTGGGCCAAACTTGGAATGGAATTTTTTCTAGCTCCACTGGACATTTTGAGCAGAGGGATGGCTTACTTATAATATCTAACAAACTATGGTTATTAACATACAGCCTCTATCAAGTAAGGCTACTGCCAAATTGGCCACTACACTGACTTACCTATTGCAAAGTTTACTTACTCCTAAACTCTAACATTTAACCTTAGTCTACTTCTATATTCTATACTAACACCCAATTTAACTAAGCTTACTTATACCTATGCTTTATCTATATCTAAAGCTCAACCTTCACTTGTGTCTATATCTATCTATATCTATAGCTATACCTATACTAGCCCCTAGCTTAAACCTAATTTATTGCTTACTTGTATTATATTGTACTGTTAGTGTTTAACACTCAATAACACCTGTTTATAATCAAAAAATTTCCTTTCCAAAAAAAAAAGAACACAATTAACAGGAATCAACATAACAAATACCAATCTTGTATAGGGCTTAAACTATAATACCCTTTGTATCACTTGCTGGCCCTCCGTGTTATCTTCAAGCTTTAAACATGTACACATACAACTCAATTAAATCAACAAAATCAGCAAAAATGTCGGAGGAGGTTCTCTCTTGACACTTAGTCAACAGTTCCAATTTAGAGATATTAATTTATCAATATAATACACTAATAGCCTCTGAGTAAGGCTACATGGCATTAATTAGAACTAAATTGCTGCTTCCCGAAAATAAACACAGACAAGCTATTCACCCTGTCAAGGGCAGATTAAAAAAAATAGAAAAGAAAAAAAGGAAATACAACTTAAAGAAGATTCAGCCACAGGCAGAGATTATCTTCCTTGTCTTGATGTCTTTACTGTTCAGCAAAACCTCTTTTTAGTCTTTCAGCCCCTATTCTGGCTGCCTAACCAGAAGTGCCAATGGTCTAATGGGGCAGCTTTCCCACTTCTAGAGAGCTCTCACCAAAGCAAGGATACAAAGCCAAGCAACAAATATATTGTAAGAAGGAGTTCTTCCAAAAAAGTATCAGTAAATGCCGTCCTAAATGCCTCAAAAAGCAGAAGGGGCAGAGAAGTCCATCTCCAATACTTCCAAATGCCAAACGGAAGTTCCAGATGCCAAAAGGAAAAAAAGAAAAGAAAAAAGAGAAAAGCAAAGGAAAAGTTGAGGCTCCGCTACTCAGGCTGTTCCCGCCCGAGATCTGGTTAAGAGTAACTTGCTCAGACGCTGCTTCTCCTCCAACCCAGGTGTGTTACAAAGGTGTTGAAGCTGATAGCCTGCCGCTTTTGACGACACCTTGCTCAGGTTCTCCAGATGCTGCTATGAATCAATGCAGACATTGAAGCAACTTATCCTCGCCTCCTGTGTCGGTCAAAATGCACATTCAGCATCATGAGCTGCTGCCCAACTTCGCCTTGCACACAAAGACCTTGCCCGGGTCTCCCTCTGAGGGACCCGGCAAGAGTCTGGCAAAACAGAACCTTCAAAGAAGGTGAGGAATTTAATGGGGGGGGGGTGCGGAGAACCACTCCCTACCTCCACTGTCTCTGTGACCGGAACGGGAACTCTGAAGATCCCCCCAAATAAGACATATCTTAACACAATGTTCAAAGTCCTGTGACAACATTGCCAAAAGTGAGTGCTGGCAGACCATTCCATAGGTTTCTACCATGGAGAAGATGCTGCTCTAAATATAGTATAGAGATTCTCTAATAAAGAAGTAAAAGAGCCATTCATAAACAAAACTTTCCTTAGGAAAATGTGGACAAACTGTAAACAATTTTATTTTGTATATACCCAAATGGCACAATATCAATGTGCACATTTACTACTGTTTTCTACATAATGTGACATAAAGTAGTGGACCAGTATTGAAGACTCCCTGCCATGAGACACAGGAACATCAAGCTTTTTTCAGTCTTTTGCAGATGTGTTTGTACTGTTTCTGCAAACAGTGTTCTAGAGCCTGTGGTAGGTAAGGCTATATGCTATTATGTAGCCTCCTTTCTACAAGGGTGAACACTTAGTAAGGTTTTTCAAGTTCTTCTCTTAGGTTGAAGTCTATCAAATGACCATGGTGAACAAAACTAATAGCAGCCCTCTGTGGGCATGATTTGCTTGAAAGGTCGCTAGTCATTGATCACAGATATACAACAGTCAACTTAAAATAACTAATTCACATTTCTGTGTAGCTTTCAGACCTTGCCATATTATCGGCTTGGCTGTCATGGGGGTGGGGTCGAATCCATGGCTTGGTTCTTGATGGTACTTGGGAGCCCCTGGTTGTGGGACCATGATTCCTATATTTAGAGCGGGGGTATGGTGCATTTTAATGACCCAAAGTGCCTTGAACATGAGTGGAGAGTTGGATGGGGAGAGATGCCCACTCCCTTCCCAGAGCAAGCATGCCTAGCCCAAGAGGAACTTGAGTCTATCCCACAGGAGTATAAAGATCTGACCAAAGTGTTCAAAGAAGAGGAGGCAGATGAACTCCCCCTTCGCCGGAACACTGACTGTGCTATTGAAATTCTACCAAGGCACAAAATGCCAAAAGGGAAACTGTATGCCATGAGCCCTGTGGAAAAGGAGGAGTTGAGAAAGTTCATTGATAAAAACCTGGACCAAGGCTTCGTTCACTCAGCCACTTCCCCTTTTGCTGCCCCAGTCCTGTTCCAGAAGAAAATGGATGGGGGGTTTAGACTATGCACAGACTACTGAGGGTTGAATGCAGTGTCTGCCACCAATGCTTACCCCCTCCCATTGATCAAAGACCTCCTGACTAAAACTACCAAGGGGAAAATATTTTTGAAGTTGGATTTAAGAGATGCTTATTTCAGGATGTGCATCCAGGGGGGGAATGAGCATAAAACTGCCTTCAGCACACCATTAGGGCAATTTGAATACCTTGTGATGCCATTTGGTTTGGCTGGGGCCCCAGGTGTGTTCATGAACTTGATCAATAAAGTGTTGCACAAGTATTTGTTCAAGAGGGTTTTGGTTTATCTTGATGATATCCTGATCAATGCTCCCTCTAAGCTGTGGAGTCTCGTGGGCAAAAATTCTATTTTGTGAGCTACTGGCATTAAAGTTGTGAGTGAGCGATTTGACTGCTGCATAAATCAGTTTGCTCTGGAGCCATCCTTCCTGAGCTAAGACAAGAATGTGTGAGCTGGAAGATAAAAAATGGTGAGCTAGCTCACACTAACTCAGCTTAGAGGGAACACTGATCCTGATCTATTCACAAGATAAGGACTCCCATGTGACTTTGGTGAGGGAGGTCCTAGAGACATTGCATGAGAACCGCTTGTTTGCTAAACTAAGTGTGAGTTTCATAAAGAACAAATGGATTTCCTGGTCTACTGCATCTCTGGGGAGGGACTGGGAATGGACCCTAACAAAGTGAAGGATGCGTTGGGGTGGGAGGCCCCCTGAATGGGGTTCACAAATTTCTACCACCCTTTCATCCCCAACTTTGCCCAAGTAAGCCTTCCCCTGACAGATTTACTGAAAACAAAAGGAAAGGGCCCCAAAGGCATAAAGCCTGGAGCCAAATTAAACTGGATCCTCAGGTGTCAGCAGGCTTTCCAGGAATTTAAAGACTTGTTCACCTCTGAGCCCATTCTACATTATCCAGATGAAAATAAGCTGTTTGCAAGTCAGTGCATCAGACATAGTTATGGGGGGCATTCTGCAAAAGGGGGATGATGGAAAACACCACCCCTTAGCATATGTCTCAAAGAAATTTAATTTTACTGAGCACAACTGGGCAGTTTGGGATAAAGAGGCAGCCACCATCAAATTAGCATTAACTACCTGGCGACATTGGCTAGAGGGGGCAAGGGTGCCTTTTGAGGTCTGGACTGATCATAAAAACTTTGAGGTGTTGCACACCCCTCAGACTCTCAATGCTAAGCAGCTATGATGGGCTTAGTTTTTCTCTAAGTTACAGTTCTTCCTTCAGCACCTCCCAGAGAAATCAAACTTCCTGGCTGATGCCTTGTCCTGCCTCCCGCAACACACCAGTCAATGAGAGGAGGTGGTGGATTTCATGTTCACCCCTTCCATTTAGGCGGAGCGGTAGTGATGAACAGCCAAGCAAAAGTGGGCTCCAGCCCAGAGGCAGGACCTTGGTTAAAAAAAATTCAAAGCAGCTATCACAGAGGAGGATTGGGAGAAAATTTCTGCAGAGCCCTCCCTCCTCCAAAAAGACAATGGGTACAAGGATGACCATCTGTATGTGCCCCAGAGTCTCAGAAGGGAAGTTTTGCATTTTAGTCACAAGTCTAAATTAGCCAGACACTTTGGGTTCATTAAAACTTTCACCTTTCTAAAAAGACAGTTCTGGTGGACACATATGCGAGGAGAAGTCTCCCAGTATGTGGGGGCATGTCAAACCTGTCTACAACCTGAAGACCTTATGTATCTCTCCACAAAAAAATCTCCATGGCCTTCAGCCAAGGAGAAAGTTGGGGTGGAAATTTGTGGGCCTGTTCCCAGTTGTCTGGAAAATAAATGCCGAGGTTCCAGTTCTGGGCATTGGCCGCAGATGGCTGTGTTCATGACTCCAACAAATGCTAAGTAGTTTTAACTAGTTTCAAAATATTTTAAGCTGCTTTTTAGCCCTCCTGTGTTTTACTTGACAATTTTAAGAACTTGGCATTTTTATTATTTTTATTTACTAACAAGGAGTAAATTGTTCTCTGTTTAATCAAGGCTATTACCCAGTCAGGCACAGCTGAGTAACTTACAATTGGACTTGAGGACCAGGAGTCTGTCTGTGTTGTTAATTAACTTTGGAGTTTTCCTCATATAGAGAATTTGGGAACCTCTCCAAGTTGTAAAAGGCTTGCATCCTCCTGTGCTGCTTATCCCCTTTGGAAAAAGAGTTTTGGAGCTAAGACTATTTTTCTAATTATGGGATTGAAAAGGACATATCCATTTGAGGAAGAGGCAACCACCACTCCCTTGCTTAAGCAATCCAAGCTAGAGGACTTTTACACAATGGTTCCACTGCAAAATAGGTTTGCTTGGAGGCAGACATCAAGGGAGATGGGCACCCTATTCAACAAATTATTGCAAGCAGAGAACAAACCTCACCCAGCCTCTCTCTTCTTAGCGGCAAACAAACTCCCAGATCTTGGGAGGGGCTGGAGCTACTTGCTCAACAAACAGTCTTGGTGGCGAAATACCTAAACAAAATATTTTTACAACAAGAGAGGATTCTGGCTCTGCTTCATGAACAGACTAGTGCCTTTTCCCCCAAGAAGTCAAGTAACATTTCAGATAATGGAGAGTTCCCAATTGTACATCTTAATCCAGCCAAAACCAACAGCAACAAGGTGGCTAATATGGCAGTCCCCTCTTAATTGGTCTACAATCCTTATGCCGTGGTTATCAATGTGTTCCCATGGAAGGGGAGATATACAGAATTGAATTCAAAAAGGAAAGCAATGGGTCACTTGGTTGGCATTACCAGGCTCCCCTTTGAAGACATTGACCTCCTTAGGATGGAGAGATTACCGTATTTTTCGCACCATAAGACGCACTTTTTCTCCCCCAAAAAGTGGGGGGGGGGAGTGCCTGCGTCTTATGGTGTGAATGGACCTTCTCTCCCCCTGCACAAACTCCTGGGGCCACGGCAAGCACCGCTGGCCCCGGGAGCAAGCCCCCCTCCCCCTCCCAATGAAGATCCCGGGGCCGCAGCAGCGGGCCCCGGGAGAAAGCCCTCCTCCCACCCACCCCCCTCAGCAGCTCCCCTCCCACCCCCCTCAAAAGCTCCCCTCCCAGCCCCCCTCCCTCCCACCCCCTTCCGAAGCCCCCCTCCCTCCCACCCCCCTCAGAAGCTCCCCTCCCAGCCCCCCTCCCTCCCCCTCTCTCAGAAGCCCCCATCCCACCCACCCCCCTCAGAAGCCCCCCTCCCTCCCACCCCCCTCAGAAGCTCCCCTCCCACCCCCCTCCCACCCCCCCTCCCACCCCCCCTCAGAAGCTCCCCTCCCAGCCCCCCTCTCTCCCACCCCCCTCAGAAGCCCCCCTCCCTCCCACCCCCCTCCCACCCACCCACCCCTCAGAAGCCACCCACCCCCTCAGAAGCTCCCCTTCCACCCACCCCTCCCAGAAGCTCCCGGGGCCGCGGCAAGCGCCGCCCCGGAAGGAAGCCCCCTCCCTCCCCTGCTCACCTTTCCTGCCCCATTCCTCCCCCCTCACCATTCTTGGGCTGCGGGGGGGAGGTAGGGAGGTAAGAGCTGGGCCTGAGTGGCGTTAAGCCACTCGGGCCCAAGCAAGGGGGGAGAGGGAAACACCTTGTCTTTCTTTCTTTCTTTCTCTTTCTGTCTGTCTTCCTTCCTTCCTTCCTTCCTTCTCTCTCTCCTCCCTACCTTCCTGTTTCTTCCTTTCTTTCTTTCTGTATGTCTTTCTTTCTGTCTTCCTTCCTTCTCTCTCCCCCCACCTACCTACCTACCTACCTACCTTCCTTCCTTCCTTCCTTCCTTCCTTCCTTCCTTCCTTCCTTCCTTCCTTCCTTCCTTCCTTCCTTCCTTCTCTCTCTCTCTCTCCCACCTACCTACCTTCATGTTCCTTTCTTTCTGTCTGTCTTTTTTTTCTGTCTTCCTTCCTTCCTTCTCTCTCTCTCTCCCCTCCCTCTCTCCCTCCCTCCCTGTTTCTTCCTTCCTTCCTTCCTTCCTTTCTGTCTTCCTTCCTTCCTTCTCTCTCTCTCTCCCCCCTACCTACCTACCTTCCTTCTCTCTCTCTCACCCCTACCTATTCCCCTCCCTCCCCTGCTCACCTTTCCTGGGCTGCAGGGGGGGGAGGTAGGGAGGGAAGAGCTGGGCCTGAGTGGCGTTAAGCCACTGGGGCCCAAGCAAGAGGGGGAGGGAAACACCCTTTCTTTCTTTCTTCCTTCCTTTTCTCTCTCTCCTCCCTCCCTCCCTTCCTGTTTCTTCCTTCCTTTCTTTCTCTTCCTTCCTTCTTTGCTTCCTTCTCTCTCTCTTCCCCCTACCTACCTACCTTCTTTCTTTCTTTCTTTCTTTCTTTTCTTTCTTTCTTTCTTTCTTTCTTTCTTTCTTTCTTTCTTTCTTTCTTTCTTTCTTTCTTTCTTTCTTTCTTTCTTCTCTCCCCCCCCCCCCAACTACCTACTATTTGGTTCAGAATATTTTTTCCCCTGTTTTCCTCCTCTAAAACTAGGTGCGTCTTATGGTCAGGTGCGTCTTATAGTCCAAAAAATATGGTAAGTGGTCCAATTAGGCTTGAACATTATTTCTTGCACTTTCACTCCAAGAGAATCCCTTCCCACTTGTTTGCTCATACCACCAAGTTAACCTCTTTGGGCATTCGGCTGCAGAGACACTTTTAAAACTTCTGCAATTGACTGGTTAGTCGCAGAATTTGGAGCAAAGAAATGTGGAAGAACCATCAAAATCTCAAATGCAAAGGTTTTGGGGGGCCAAAAACCAATTCTTGATTTATCTACCCTCATCAATCTACCCCAACCACTAAAAGTGCCTGGATAAGTCTTCTATAGACATCTCTGTTCCAATGGATCATGAACCCACTGATGTTAAAAGTACAATTCCTATGGGAAGTGTGAATCTCCATGGGTCAGAGGATGAGACCGAGGCAAGCCTCCTCACCTCATTTGCGATATTACCAACCCACAAACAAGACTCTATACTAGGCCATCTGGAGCTTTTAGAATCCACCCTGAAGGGCATGAGATGGATTCCTGCAGACAACAAGAAGTTGCTGGATCCCTCTGCTAATGTTACCAGTTCTCTTGTGCCAGCACCAGTAAGTAAACATCCATTGGAACAAATTGTAATGGTTAAAAAAGGGAGCGACCACACTAATTTGATTATTCCCTCAGATGGCCCAGTCTTGTGTACAATAATAGAAGAACCAGCTGGAGCTGCGGAAAATACTACTTCCACTCACCATGTTGAAGCCTCCAAAGCATGACTGCTAACTCAGCATAAGCCATGGAAACCAAGCCATCTCACCATTGTTTCCTGGAACATAGCTGGCTGGGCTTGTCTAAGGAGTCTAAACCATTCACTTTTCCACAAAAATTACAACATTCTACTCCTTCAGGAGACATGGATGGCTGGTGAGCTCCTTATGGATGGTTATTATACCTTCACCAACAAGGCTATTCCCGGTGAAGGCTCTGGAAGGCTAAAAGGGGTCCTGGGCATTCTAATTTCTACGGCCCTTAAAGTGTGTACATCTGAACAACACAAGCCCACATGCATTGGCAGTCCTTCTACATTTTTATACTGAGACTATTTTATTAATTAATGTTTATCTCCCCCCTCACCAGAAACAATCTGAGATACTAGCAACCTGGAATGAATTAAAATCTCTTATCTCAAATCTTATAAATCTCAAAAAAAAATGTTTATCGAGGATCATCTGAATGACATCTTGGTTGACATAATTCTATTGGGAGGGAACTTCAATGCCAGAGTAGGTCCAAACGACAAGATTCTCATTGAAAAGTTTGGATCCATTATTTGTACCAACGAGGTTAAATGTAACTATATTCATCATCAACACCACTTGAAGGATCTTAAGGCAAATTTCGCTGGTGCCTGCTTAGCAAAGATCACAAGAAAGTTTGATTTTTCCATACTAAATGGCTCTACAGCAGGCAACCACCCCGGCAAAATTACCTTCTTGGCAGGATCTAGATGTAGCACCATCGATTACTTTTTGGCCAGCTCCAGATTACTTTACAGGGCTGTATGGCTACAGGTTCTACCTGATCTCATGAGCAACCATCTTCTACTTCTACTTACCGTGGCTTCCTTGGTCCCTCAGACCCCCCTATAACTCTGTATCAGGTCCCCACTTGGTGCCAGCTCATCAAGTGGGTTGTTGTGCCAAGTGGTTGATCCACTTAGCCCAAAGAGTGATGGGGATCTTGGAAGACAAGGTTGCTTGTACAAGAAGAGCTGCAATTATGGACAGTTCTTATGACCAGAACCCATTGATCCCATTCAACCATCTGCTCCTACTCTTGAGACCACTATTAGCTCAACATGCCTCTGCTCAAAGACATATATCTGAAAGTTACTCCAAGCCCTGGTTCAACAATGATTGCCAGAGAGCAAAAAGAGAGCTGGTTGTTGCCTGTTAAGATTACAAGTACTCTGTGGGCTAAGACACCCTGAGTGTGCAAAATCATCTTCTATTTTTAAAGAGGACATACAAAAAGCTAGTGGCAATGAAGAAATGTGAGGACATGAAGATACTTTGGAGCAAGATAATACAGTCATCCAAAGAGAGGATCTCAACCCAGTTCTGGAAACTGATGGCAAGCCAATCTTTTAAAGATTTTTCTCCTATTTACTCATTTGTCTCTCCTGAGAACTGGGAGGCATTTTTTTGGAAACTTTATTGTGATACCCATTATTTACCAGTTTCCCAGACCTGTGAGGCTCCACTGGATTTGCTGGTTTGGCCTCCAGTGTCAGTTGATGAGGCTGACATTTTAATTGGTAAACTTAAGTTAGGCAAAGGCCTAGACCTCATATCCCTGGAGTTACTGAAAGACAATCTAGATTGGTGGGCTCCTCTTCTGGCTTCACTGTTTACCTACATAGATTCAACAGGGGACATTCCTGAGGCCTGGAGAGAAGCTATTATTGTCACCTTCTTCAAAGCTGGGCAAAGGGAGGATCCAGCTAATTATAGGCCGATCAGCCTTTTGAGTATCTTAGGCAAAATATATGCAAGTCTCCTCTTAGAAAAACTACAGAGTTAGTTAGTTCAGGAAAATTTCCTGGTTGATGAATAAGCTGGCTTCAGGGAAGGATGATCCACCTTGGGACATAACCTTATACTTTCTCATTTGGTTGACAAATATGTGACCAAGAAAACAGTCTCCCTTTACACAGCCTTCACAGACTTAAAATCTGCCTTTGATTCCATACACAGAGAGAACCTCTGGGAAAAACTGAGTGCCACTACAAGTGATAGGATACTTTTATTTTTGATCCGAGCACTTTATACCAACAACCTTGTCAGAGTCAGATGCAATAAACAAGGGCTCCTAACTAATTTTATTCTATCAACAAAAGGACTCAAACAAGGCTGTGTCCTGGCCCCTTCCCTTTTTGCCATTTATATCAATGACTTGATTAGTAATCTCGGCTGGGTTGATACCCACCCTCCCTCTCTGGCAGACTGTCATCTAACAGCCCTTCTCTTTGCAGATGATACAGTCCTGTTATCTTGGATGCCAATAGGCCTTAGGAGGGTTCTAAAGCAATTTGGCCTTTATTGTGATCTTAACCACCTGGAGATTACCTACCAAACCCCAAAAAATAACGGCCTTTGTCCCCAAACCTAAAATAAAGGAATGGAGTATAAATGGCCATAGGCTACAACAGGGTGGTAGCTTACAAAATCTGGGGGTAATGATCCAGTCGTCAGGGATGAAAAAGGCTCATGTTGAATATGCCTCAAATTCTGGTCGCAAATCAGCTCAAGCCATTGTTAGAGTTTTCTTCACAAAAGGGGGACAATTTATACCAGCGGCCCTCAAATTATATCTCTTCAAGACAGTACCACAACTTATGTATGGCACCTTGTGTGAGGCTTCTGCACTATCAGCAAATGATCAGGTCTTTGTTGATTAAAACATAGTCCTTTATTGTCAGATACTGGATACAGGTCTCTGTTTTTGTTAGTGATACATTGCAAGAGGAATAGAGGTGTATTATACCTTCAAACATGAAAGCTCAAACAGGAACACCAATCAGCATACAGAAAAATTAGCGGGAAACACTAGGGTCACCATTTGTCACCCCAGGATGAGGAAATGGAAAAACCCCAGATGTAAAGGCAACCTGTGAAACCCAGACATGCCAGGCACTCATAAACAATCCTCAAGGCTAGAGTCGATAGATAGCACCCTGAGAGTCTGTAAGGTGTGGAAGGGAGGGAACAAGGGAGATAACTCTGTGCTTGGTGACAATCAGGAATGTGGGAACCTCCAACTTAAAAAAAAGTAACATTGAGCAGGGAAAAGCAATACTACATCAAAGGGGCCATAAAGCACTTGGCTAGGCATTCCAAAAGGAGAAACAAAAGTAACACGTGAAACAAAGAACATAGGCACACATTTGAAACAGTGTCAGATTCAATTATAAGAAATAGGGATGGGAACATTAACTTTGCAGAGATGCAAAGCAGAATCCGACACCTTGCTGGGTCCAGCTCCATCAAATATAGCCCCCCTTGAGAAAATCCAATCCAAATTTTTAAGAGCCATTTTTCGATTTCCAAAAAGCGTTTCTAATGCTATGCTATGGCTGGAAACTGGATTGTTAAGAATAGAAGCCAAAGTAATCCTTGTTTCAATCAACGCTTGGCTTAAGCTTAGCCATTGTCCCTCAGATATCACTTCATTAATTCTAAAGGATAGGTACTGTTCTGCCTGGCATAGGGCTATTTATCAGAAGGTGTCTATGCTCAGCTTTTCACCTGAGTCATTACAGATAATAGCCCTAGCCCAAGCAAGGGCCATAGTCAAGCAGAGAATGCTAGACAGTGAGAGACAGAATGATATTGCCAAGGTCTCGAGATTTTATGCTCCTCTCCAGAAGATATGTCATTTCCCCAGCCCTTTATCTGACAATTCCATCCTACAGAAGGGCCTTTTCTGTGGCCCAATGTAACACTTTTCCTTCTGCAGTTATAGAGGGTCGTTACAAAAAGGTGCCTATGGCTGAGTGTGTTTGTCCATGTGGCACAGGCAAAGTAGAAATGATCAAACATACTTTACAAAGAAATACGAGCCAAATTTATTCAGCCAATAGTGGTGAAATGTATGGGCCTCCCAGACTCTGAATTAAGGAATATACTTCTGGCGGATTCTAACCCTCAAGTTATGCTCGCTTGCTCCAGATTTTTGGCTGCAGCCTCTAGAATCTACAAAGATTATATAAAAGAGTGATAAAATGCCCCTTTAGGCTTTGCACCTTTTTTCCCTTCTTCTTTTAAATACTTCTTTCTTAAGTCTTTGTACAGTTTATTATAATATTCCCATACAAATGGCTGTGCACTGTCTCTATTTTATGTAAACTAGTTTACTTTGATCTATGCTGGTCATGGGCCATAATAATAATAAACAAACAAATAAATAAATGCTGTGATTGTAGAACTAGAATTGCCTAAATTACTCAGAGCCATTCATCCTGTATTTCATTTCAGCTTGCTAAAACAAGTGGAGACCTCAAGCAACAGCTCCTCCACTTCTGATGGTGAATGGTGAGCCCCAAAAAGGTGCAAGAAATCCTGGATGCTAAGCTCAAGCGCAACGGCCTGTATTACCTTGTTCAGTGGAAAGACTTTGACCCTTCACATCAGGAATGGGTGCGAAGTGATCATGTTCATGCACCTAAACTTGTCAGGGCCTTTCACAAACTTTTTCCTTTGAAGCTGGGGGCGGGGTGGCAGGATGTCAGACTTCACCATATTATCGGCTTGGCTGTCATGGGGATGGAGGTAGTTTGGAATTTTAAATTTCTGTTCTCAGTCATACTGTTATCTCAACTGGCTTGCTAGAGTAGCCTTGAATGTCTGTTCTGTCTCATATCATCTTTCCCCTGTGAACCAGTGTCCATTATTCTGGTGGGCTCATGCCTGTCCCAATTGGCCCTGAGCCATTCCTATGATGTATGCTTTACCTATAATTGCTTGCTTCGTGCCAATTTACCTTAGATCCAACAAAGTTACATTAAGCACCTGAAGTTCTTCAATGTCTCAGTAAACTGCATTCTTTGAAATGACTGGTGTTAGAAACTGATTGACTCAGGGGTCTGACAGTAGCATTCAAATGACACACATTGACTGTAGGTGAAATTATGCATGCATGATTTCACTTTCAAATTATGATGGTTTTATAAGAAATTTGTGTAATCAAATGCTAATGATATGCAGTGGATGGTTCATTAAAGAGCTATGATACAAGATTTCCTTCATAGTTAAAAAGGAAATAACAAATCAAAATTAAAACATGATCATTACAGTGAGTTAATTAGAGTTCAGAATAAGTTTGCATTTTACAATTCAAAATTCCAATTATTACTCCCTTTCAGGACAAACACTTCGAAGTTTTCATCTTTGTGAGTTCAAAATACAGCTTTCCCTTAATTGTACTTCTCAGCTGGATAGACGAGGAACATGATTAATTGAGCAAAACAACAATTCCCGTACCAATTTGTTCAGTTGTGATTTACACTTTCAGCAACTGGCACCACTGGAACACTAAATATAACTACTTTATATTTTAGTTGGAATATACAGACAAATATTTTCCTAACCCTGATGCTTGAATAAGAATGAATACATTGCAGTATCTGCAGGAAGGAAAAAGAGACCTATTTATTTTATAAAATTAAACATATTTAGATACTGTTGTGTGAATTTTAACCTTGTATGCAATGTGAAGTGCTACTAGAGACTATTCATATGAATTGTTAATAAGGATATTTTTGGACGGACTAGTAGCTAGATATCTAGGGTCCATGCTTTAAGGATTTCATTAATATTTATCTAAATCCTTTCATTTATTAAAACTAGGAAGCTCATTGATTTGAATCTTCCTCTGTATGTGCTGATTAAAACAGGTTTAGTACAGATTTAGTAGAGAATCTCTTTCAGCAAACACAGTAGAATAATAGATTGCCAGTATATTATCTAGTTACTAAGGTATTCCAAAGTGTTTCATTTACTGTTGAGCCTTTGGTAGGATCTTTGAGCAACCTGAAACCTCAGCTGCTTGTCAGGATGGTATCCTTCTTAAATGTCTGCTCCAACTCATTCTACTCTGCAGATATAAAAGGAGCAGATAAACATTATGAGGTTTCTGTTTTCCCATGAACTTGAAGCTTGAAGAAAAGCCCTATATGACTTAAAATCTTGTCATTTGCATTTTAAACTCTATCATCACAAATGTTGGTCTCTTACTTGTGTTATGGTCTTTTCTCTAGGAGTTCAGAATCACCACTAAGACTTTTCATATATACAACATCGTAATACATGCTTATCCAGGAGGAGATGTTGGTGTTATATTACCCATTTTCCCAGCAAAAAGTCACCCAGGGTAAGGCTGCAGTCACACATACTAAATCAGAGGTATTGAACTCATTTGTTATGAGGGCCAGATCTCACATAAACATAACTTTGTTGGGCCAGGCCATGCATGCTATAAAATATAACATGAGGTACCAGAGATATAAACTTTATAAAGATGATTTCAGATGCCAAATGGCAATAGCAGGCATGATTGGATTAGATGTGATATGCAGAGGGGAAGTAGGCGTGGAGATGTCAGCATTAGTAATGAGACAGGAAACCTAGGTCTAAGTTCCTTCCAGGAGGATTCAGCCCAGGAGGGTGCAAATAATAAATGTACATAAGTCTGACATTAGAAACCACAACATTCAGTTGCTGACCTAAAAGGAGAAGTGCTCTTACAAAGGAATTTCAAAGGGAGATTAGAAAGAGCGACTGCTGAATTGCATCAGGCCAGTAGCTACAGTGGGGCATCTCAGGGCTAGGCTGCCCTATTTATTTATTTATTTATTTATTTATTTATTAATTATACTTCTACGGGCTCAGGAGAGCGTACAATGGGGCACACAGTGCCAGAGTGTGTGTATGTGTGAGAGGGAGGGAGGGAGGGCAGGCAGGCAGGCTTGTTTTTTTAATCTCTCTAGCAAAGCAGCCACAAGTCTCTCTCTATCTCTGTGTGTGAGTGAGTGAGAAAGAGAGCAAACAAGAAGAGGGGGGAGGCTTATTTTTGTATCTCTGCAGCATGAAGCAGCCACGGAGCCCTCTCTCTCTCTCTCTCTCTTTCTCTCTCTGTGTGTAAGTGAGAGAGACAGGGAGGGAGGGCGGAGGGAGGCAAGAGGCAGGAAACAGAAAGCAAGAAGCAAAGAGCCACTGAGAGAGCTGGGAAAAAGCAAGCTAGGGTGCAGCTGCAGCAGCAGCCCTGGGGAAGGAAGCTGGAAAAGGAAGGTGCTTGTGGGGCTGGTTTTGAGCCCTGTGTGGGCTGGATACAGCCCACGGGCTGCACATTTGACAACCCTGCATTAAATAATCCACTTTCAATGTACTTTTCAACTGGATTTTGCCAGTGCACACAGTAAAATCCAGTTGTGTGTGTGTGTGACTGCAGCCTATGGAGCCTTGTGCTGACTCCTGAAAGGGTCAGGGGCCCTTTCAAATTTTCTATAGTGGTGCAAGTAAGAAACTTGCCTTTTAAAATATTTAATGAAATCATCAGACTTCACAAATTATTATAAGCTTCAGCAGCTGGGAGTTAAAGTAACAACATGGCTTTATTATACAGTGTGTGTGAAAATTGCAAGAGCAGTAGCAATGTTGTTCCTAGACTCAGGGCTATTTTTGGGCAGGAACGCACAGGAACAGAGTTCCGGCTGGCTCCTGAGTTGGCCACACCCAGCAGGAACTCATTAGCATAATAGGCCACACCCAACAGCAGAAACTCATTAGGATTGGCTACATTAGGGGTATGTGGCCCAACATGCAAATTAATTCCTGCTACAAAAAAAGCCCTGGGTTTTGACAACAAACAAAGTAAACAGAATAAGAAGCAAAAGGTGTGTGTGGCTGGATGACCACTCTTCTGGTAACATGGGGGTGTGGCCTAATATGCTAATAAGCTGTACTGTCGGTAGTGTGGCCTAATATGCTAATTAGTTTCTTCTGCTGGGTGTGGCCTATTATGCTAACGAGTTCCTGCTGGGCTTTTTCTACAAAAAAAGCCCTGCCTAGACTGATGCATTTACAGTCATAGACAGCATTGCACAAGGGCTGCATTCAGTAGCAGTCCCTTCACTCCAAAATGGCTCATTTACTTTCCAGTTAATTCTATTTTCCCCATAGGTCCTGCTAGACCAAAATTGCCTTCTTCATAAAATTTACAGTAGAGTTCCACTGAAATAAAAAACAAGAGAAAAGGCTAAACATGTGGCCTACAGTTAGTATATTTTATGTTAGATGGTAGTCCACTCTCCCAACTGCATTTGCATTTACACCTACTTTTCATGACAAAAAGCCTGGGGTGCAGAACTCTCACAAGGTTCCAATTCACTGAATAAGAACATGCTTGGGGCATCTTGACACACCAAGGACAGGAACAGGATGGTGCTTTCCTGGCATTCTTTTTTTTCTTTTACTGGAAACTGGGAACACTAAAAACAAGTCGACTGTGCTGCATGCTTCTTCACTGGAGACAGTTCCACTCTTCCGTTTGCTTGGTGAGTTGTAAGAAGCATTGTGGGTCCCACAAGGAGGAAGTGAGAGCTAACTGTTAGAGAAAACTGCTAAATGTCCAGCTGTACTACAGGGATTTCTTTTGTTGCAGGAGAGCAGCTAATAAAGAGCAGCTGGCAGCTTCATTCTGAAGCCTCCTTGCCCACCCATCTGCATGCCACCTTCCATTTTCTCTATAGCCTCTGGAGTCACCTGCTGTTGAAGAAAAGTGAATGGGAAGCCAGCCAAGAGTAGCTTGGTTTGAGAACACTTCTGTTTTAAATAGTAAAAGATGCTGAAGCATACATATGCCAAGTGAGGAGAGGAAGGAGAATCTGTGAAGAGGCAGGAGATGGAAGTAGTAAAAAGGCCTCCAGTGTCCCTATGTCTTATTATTACAAACACTGGCTTACAGCAGCCACTTGGTTATAGGGCTGCCAAGTCCAACTTGGGAAATATCTGGGGACTTTGGGGGTGGAGCCAGGAGACTTTGGGGGTGGAGCCAGGAGAAAGGAAGTGACATCATTTTGTGATGTCACATCCTGTGATGTTGCTTCCACATGCTGACACATGAACTCATGAAGTTTCCTAATACTGAATCAGGCCATTGGTCCATCAAGGTCAGTATTGACTACTCAGACTGGTAGTGGCTCTCCAGGGTCTCAGGCTGAGATCTTTAATGTCACCTATTACCTGATCCTTTTTTAGCTGAAGAGGCTGATACCTCCTGCATGTCAAGCAGATGCTCTATCACTGAGCAACGGCCCTACTGAATCCTTCCTCATCTCGGCAGAATATGAAGCACTAAGTGCTACACAAGTGCTTAATATGATTTTCATATCATAAGAACAGGAGAGAAGCCACAGTGGATCGGCCCATCCAGTACAGCCCATCCAGTACAACACTCTGTGTCACACAGTGGCCAAAAATACCAGGTGCCCTCAGGAGGTCCAGCAGCGGGGCCAGAACTCCAGAAGCCCTCCCACTGTTGCCCCCCAAGGACCAAGAATGCAGAGCATCACTGCCCCAGACAAAGGGCTCCATTTAAACCTTGTGGCTAATAATAGCCACTGACAGACCTCTGCTGGATGGGGACAGAGAGAGAGAGAGAGACAGACAGACAGACAGACAGCTTTTTCACTTACTCTTGCCCAATTCCCAGGCTTTATTTCTGGCCCTTGTTTCACCCAGCTGTTGTCCATGTAAGTCCCATAACTTCTCCCCCCCCCCCCCAGCATAGGCTTTTTGGTGGCTAAAGAGGACCTTTGTCCTCCCCTTTTCGCCAGCAGAAAAGCTAGTTGGATCCATCCCTAACTTAAAATACCGGTTACTTGATGTACAAATGCTTTTAAAAATGCAGATTTTTACTGCCGGGGGGGGGGGGGCATGGTTGAAAGAAACAGCAAATTGGCATAAAAATGAGGAATCCCAACTTTTATTTGCAGAAGGGAAATGAGGATTGGGGGGACCCAAACAGCCACGACAAGACATTTTAAACAATCCCACTCCCAGACCTTCTACAGGCAACCTCTCCTTGTGATGTTTACCTCTTTGGAAGTGACAGTTTATTCCTTTGACAAAACCACAGTGGACAGACAGACAGAAAAAAGAAAGAGGGGGAGGGGGAGAGACAGAGAAGGAAAAGAGCTCGCAGACCCCAGCAGTTTACCCAGCAGCAACCTTGCACGCAAGCCTTTCAGTAGAAAGAGCTTAGTCCCTCCTTAATCTCTGGGCGGGGCTGTCTTGCTCGATCAGCTCTTAAAGGGGAAATTTCCCTTTTAAGAAGTTCAAGAGGCCAGCAGGGCAGGCTCCGAGGTTCCCCTGCTGGCAGCCATTTTGTCCCCCCGGTGGCCAATTTTGGAAAAGCGGGGGAAAGCTTTAAAAATCGGTGTTTCCCCCGCTCTACCGGGGGACTTGGCAGCCCTACTTGGTTATGCTTGGGTTTGCAGCAAATTTACACTGTGAACTCATGGCTTCTTCTGGAGCCACCCCATACCTTCGGGGGACCCATTTGACTCCAAGTATATTCCAGAAGCAATGCTATACATGGAAACGAGGATTCAGCAACCTCAGAGAACCCCTTGTCCTTAAAGCCTCCACTGGCTTTCATCCTCAAATAGTATGAGAAACTCTGTCTACATTTGCTGACATTTCTTCCCTTTATCTACTTGTCTGCTTCTCTCACATGGTCAAATTGTAAAGCAGCATGCACATTGATATTGCTATTTATTCATTTATCATGGCGGCAGTGAATGAAACCCTTTCATGACCTTTTAAGGGGCATTTTACATTTAAGCAGGGCTCTTTTTGGGCCAGAACCTTTAAAAGCAAAGAGCTGTGGGGAAGGGGCCAGCTGTCGCAGCTCTCTCCATGGGGCTTGTTGCCACACCTACACTCTCCCTGCTGCCCGGTAAGTGCCTCCTCTTCTCTTTCTCTCTCTCTCTTCTTTTCTTTCTTCTTCTCCCTTCCTTTCTCTCTTTCTGTTTCTTTTCCCCCTCCCTCCCTCCCTCCCTCCTCTTTCTTTCTTTATTTCTCTCTTTTCCCTTCCCCCCTCTCTCTTCCCTTCCTCTCCCCCTCTCCCGCCCCCCAATCATTTAAAGGCTTAATGTGTAGAAATGAGGAGTTAAAGCTTTCTATGGCATGAGGGTAAATAGCATCTCATCAAGCCTCTATTAAAGGGACAGGGCATTTTCCCCAGGCTGTTGGCAACCCTGGATATAAATCCCATGAGAAAACTTGTTTCAGTCTACATTAGAGGATCAAATCAAATATATGCCACAAATTAGAAAGAGTATGAACAAGTCCTGAAGGTCAGGATGACTCTTTGAATTGCAAGACAGGGGGCTATAAAAACTGACCTCCTTCCAAAAATGAGAACTATATTGTAAATAGACTTCAGTGTAGAGGTATAACTGACAAGCCACTCCTCCAAGAATTGTATACCAAAGGCAAGGCAAGTGGGCATATAACTCAGAAAGGTAGGACTGCATACCATCTCCACTTGGACCATTCACTACTCTGAACCAAGTACTCTTGTCAAGTCACACCTGAAAGTTTTATGCTGCTGTTGCAAAAGAAGCCCTGAAAATTGCCTCAAACCAGAACTTTAAGAATAAGGGAATGACGACAGCCAAAATACAGGAATGCAGCTGTGGTTGGGAGGAATATTGTCTGAATTCTCAGGAATATATGAGTAATTGTCAGATTCTGTTTCGCTTAAGGGGTCTTTTTATAATGTTTCTACTATGTTTCTTATTGATTGAATCTGACATTGATGTATCTCTGTAAAACTGCTCTGTAGCTTACTTTTGTTTTCTTTGTAGTGGGCATTTGACCAGATGTTTTATGACTCCCTTTGGTGTAGATTACTTGTCTGCTCAATGTCTCAACATTTCAGGCGGGAACTTGGGTTCCCACATACCATGGTGTCACATAGTACAAAGCTATCTCCTTTTACACTCCCTTGTACTTCCTCCCCCTTCTGCTCAGTGCTATCTGCTGAATGTAGCCTTGGGAAGTATTTTATTGTTTTCCTGCCTGTTTTGCCAGGGACCTGGCACTTCTAGGTCACACAGTTCAAGCTGAGAATTTTTATGATCTCTCACCCCTGGGTGACAAAAGGTGAATCTGCCTTCCCGCAATTTTACTGAATGCTGATTGATGATCAATGTTTATACTTTCATGTTTGCAGGTATAATAGTCCCCTGCCCTCTTTGTGTGGTATCACTAACAAACATCGAGACCTGTACCAGTATCTGAATAAAGGACTATGTTTTAATTAACAAAGGCCTGATCATTTGCTGATAGCACAGAAGCCTCACAGATTATTAGTGATCTGTTTCTGGCTTCTCCCGTGCCTGACCATGTCAGATGACAGGAGCAACCACCAAACTTCGCTGGAGGTCCCGACCACCACGGCTACCACCATGCCTGTGGAGCAGTCGGTGCCGGTGACCACAATACAGGAACCGAGTCTCCCCCCTCGAACAGGGTCTTGGATTCCCTGGCAGCCAGCCTTCCCTACCTGCTCTTGGGCTATGTTTGGGGGAGGCACTTCCGAAACATGGATCCACGATCGGAAGGGGGCCAGAGTACGCTTCAGTGGTGACCGATCGGATTTCAGCCGCGTGAGCGTAGTGGACGAGGACAGATATCCTCACTGGGGATCGGGCGTTTGGGGGTTCAGTTTCCAGGATGAGGAACGCATGATGCCCCACGGCCCTGATCTCGCCAGAGGAGACCTAGACCGGGTCTTAGACCAGAGGTTTAAGGACATGCACGATCGCCTTGCTGTGGACATGTGGGAGGCCATGCTCGAGATGCAGCAGAACCTGATGGGGGCCTTGACCGTGGGTGCGGTCCCTATCCCGGGGCAACCCCCCAGAGGAGGGGCCCCCATGGCATTGTCCCCCGCACCCCCTGCCGGGGGTGCAGGGGGGGTGCCGGTGCAACCTGCAGGAGCAGGGGCTCCCCCAGCTGGAGGAGCCCCTCCCCCTCCGGTGGTGCCCATCCCAGCCAGAGGTTACGTCTGCCAAGTGCCCAATGATCTGGTGATGGCCACATTTGATGGAGACCCCAAGAAGCTCCGGTTCTTCATCATCGAGATCGAGCGCTTCATGGCGTCCTGGGGCCACCTCTACCTGATGGAATGAGACCGGGTCGGCTACATCGGGTCCAAGCTGAGGGACACCGCGAGTGACTGGTACGTGAGTCTGCACAACCCCCCAGGTCCCGAACTGCTGTCGGTAGATAATTTCATGTGGGCCCTATGCCAGCACTACAAGGACCTGCTGGGAGAAGAGAAAGCCCGGAACCAGCTGCGCTGGCTGACGCAAGGGCAGGGAACCATGAAGGACTATACTGATCGGTTCCGGCACATAGCGGTAAAGGTTCAGGGGTGGTCCGAAGATCTGTTTGTGGAAAAGTACCGAGAGGGGCTGAGCCATGAGGTCTACGAGATGATCCTGAGGGCTGGGAGACAAACATTGCTGGCAGCCTGGATGTGAGCAGCTGCGGATGTAGAGGAACGCTTCACCCTGATCAAGCTGGGAGCGGCAGCGGCGCAGACCCCTAAGCCAGCCCCGAAAGCAGATGGGAGGTCGGTGTTCCAAAAGCTACAAGATGCCCGTTTCAAGCAGGGGCTATGCATGTGGTGCGGGGAGAGCGGCCACATTGCCTCAGCTTGTCCCCGAGGGGGAGCGAATGCCCCAAAGACTTCCACCCCACTGGGTGGTGAAACCCCCCGAGCTCCCAAGACACTGTTTAAACCCCAGGCATTACAGCTGGAAGGGGCGATGAGTGAGCAAGGAGAGCTGGAGCTGACTGAGTCCAAGCTTTTGGGAAACCAACGACCTGCAGTAGCTGGCGCAGAGCTGCAGGTCCCGTCCCCCGATGCGCCATTGCCGGTGAGCATCCCTGGCCCCTTGCTTTTCATGGTAGTGACTGTTTTAGTGCCCCGTACTGGAACCCACATGTGGGTTCAAGCCCTCATTGACTCAGGGTGTGCGAGAGACTTAATTAGTCCCTTAGTGGTGGAAGGGTTGGGACCCAAGGTGAATCCCCTGGAGGAATATAGAGACTTGAGTGAAGTATTCAGTGAGACCAAAGCTGACGAGTTGCCCCCCCACCGTCTCACAGACTGTGCTATCGAACTTTTACTCGGGGAGAAATTGCCAAAGGGGAAATTGTACTCCATGAGTCCCTCCGAGAGGGAGGAGTTCTGGGCATTCCTGGATAAAAACTTAGAGCGGAATTTCATCCACCCGGCCAAGTCCCCTTTTGCGGCCCCCGTACTGTTCCGGAAAAAGATGGAGGATTAAGACTGTGTACGGACTATAGGGGTTTGAATGCGGTATCTGCCTCAAATGCCTACCCCCTCCCCTTGATCAAAGACTTATTGGTGGAAGCAGCCAAGGGGAAGATCTTCACTAAACTAGACCTCAGGGACGCGTACTTTCGGGTGCGCATCCGGGAGGGGGGTGAATACAAGATGGCATTTAATACACCCTTGGGGCAGTTTGAATACCTGGTGATGCCCTTTGGTTTGAGTGGCACGCCAGGCGTTTTTATGAACCTGATCAATGAAGTGTTGCACAAGCATTTGTTCAAGGGGGTGCTCTGTTATCTTGATGATATCTTGATTTATTCACCTGATAAGGACTCCCATGTGAAGTTAGTCAGGGAGGTCCTAAATACATTACTGGAACACCAGTTATATGCCAAGCTCTCCAAATGTGAGTTTCACCACAGGGAGGTAGATTTCCTAGGCTATCACATTTCCCAAAAGGGGCTGGAGATGGACCCAGCCAAAGTGGAGGCGGTAGTGCAATGGGAAGCCCCACGCAATAGAAAGCAGCTTCAGAGTCTATTGGGATTTTGTAATTTTTACCGGACCTTCCTAAAAGACTTTGCCACGATTACTTTGCCACTCACTGAGCTGCTAAAAACCAAAGGGAGGTGTCCGGAGGCTGGGAAGCAAGGGGAAAGACTGTGCTGGACTCCCCAATGCCAAGCGGTGTTCGATGAATTAAAGAAACTGTTTACCTCCGAGCCCATCTTAGCCCACCCCGATGAGACTAGGGAATTTGTTATACATGTAGACGCCTCTGATGTGGCCATGGGGGGGCGATCCTACAGAGGGACGCTAACGAGGTGTTGCACCCCCTCGCCTATATCTCAAAAAAGTTCACAGAGACTGAGAGACATTGGTCTGTGTGAGACAAAGAAGCCACGGCTATCAAACTGGCCCTTTCCACTTGGCGTCATTGGCTAGAAGGGGCGCAAAAACCTTTCGAGATATGAACTGACCTTAAAAACTTAGAAGCGTTGCGCACGCAGCGGTCCTTGAATGCCAAACAGCTCCGGTGGGGTGATTTCTTTTCAAAATTTAATTTCGTTCTGAAACACTTCCCCGGGAGATCAAACTCCTTAGCAGACGCATTATCACGCCTACCCCAACATGAGTCCCAGAGGGAAGAAGTGTTCAACTCAGTGTTTTATCCCCAACAGTTGGGGGGGGGGGTAGTCACGACGCGGAGCCAAAAAAGAGCGGCTCCAGAATCGGTGGCTTGGACTGAGAAATGTGGGAAAGACTATACCGAAGAAGAGGTGAAGGAATGGGAGGGGGTTAATGAGGCTACAAAAGCGTTAGATGCCTGTTGGTACCATGGTTCCAAATTGATTGTACCCCTCTCCCTCCGGAAGGAGATTTTACTGTCATGTCATGAGTCTAAGTTGTCAGGCCACTTTGGGTTTTTAAAAACACTCAACTTGGTGCAACGTCAATTTTGGTGGCCTCGAATGCATAAGGATGTGTCTGACTATGTTACTTCCTGTCAAGTGTGTCTAATGTGCAAACGGCGGGGGGGAAAGGTGCCGGGATTGTTACAGCCACTCCCCACCCCATCCCGATCCTGGGAGACGGTATCTATGGATTTTATCACCAGCCTCCCACCCTCCAAGGGAAAAACAGTTATTTGGGTAGTTGTGGACTTATTTTCTAAACAGACTCACTTCGTCCCATTTAAACAACTACCCACAGCAAAAAGCCTGGCTAAAACGTTTTTCAACCACGTGATTAAACTCCACATGTTTCCGAGGCATGTAGTATCCGATAGGGGGAGCCAGTTCGTTGCCAACTTCTGGCGGGAGCTTTTGGGGCTCATGGACATTGAACCCGCGCTCAGCTCGGGTTATCATCCAGAGACCGATGGACAGTCCGAACGAGTTAATCAGATATTAGAACAGTTCCTCAGATGTTACACAAATTATCATCAAGACAATTGGGTGGACCTACTCCCCTTCGCTGAGTACAGCTATAACAATGCAGTGCATTCGTCTACCGGAGTATCACCCTTCATGGCTGTGGGGGGTTTTGAGGGAAAACCTCTGCCATCTCTGCCCAGCACTGATGTGCCCAAACACTCAGACTTTTGCCAATGGTGGTCCCGCTTACAGGAGTCCTTGCCACTTGTAGAAAAGACTTTAACCAAGGCTAAAGCAGACTATAAAAAATATGCTGACAGGGGATGGGCTGAAGGTTGGGACTTGAAACCTGGTGACTCTGTGTACCTCTCTACCAAAAATATACATGGTTTACAACCCAGTAGGAAACTGGGGTGGAAATATGTTGGACCTTATAAAGTGCTAAGGAAAATTTCGGAGGTTTCTTTTGAATTGGAATTGCCTAAGTCATTATGTTCTGTGCATCCTGTTTTTCATTTCAGCCTCCTGAAGAAGAATCCTGGGCCAAATGCATGGCACCCGGATCCTCTGACTCCTCCTCCTCTGATGAAGGGGGGGGGGAACCGCATTTTGAGATTTCAGAAATATTGGACTCTAAAATTCGCCGGGGCTGGGTGTTCTATTTAGTTAAATGGGTTGATTTTGGACCTGAATTGAATGAATGGGTCCTCGCTGATAACGTTCATGCTCCTAAATTAGTCCGCTCCTTTCATCAGCGCTTCCCTGATAAGCCGGGGGGGTGAAATTAAGTTTTGAGGGGGCAGGATGTCAGATTCTGCTTCGCTTAAGGGGTCTTTTTATAATGTTTCTACTATGTTTCTTATTGATTGAATCTGACATTGATGTATCTCTGTAAAACTGCTCTGTAGCTTACTTTTGTTTTCTTTGTAGTGGGCATTTGACCAGATGTTTTATGACTCCCTTTGGTGTAGATTACTTGTCTGCTCAATGTCTCAATATTTCAGGTGGGAACTTGGGTTCCCACATACCATGGTGTCACATAGTACAAAGCTATCTTCTTTTACACTCCCTTGTACTTCCTCCCCCTTCTGCTCAGAGTGCTATCTGCTGAATGTAGCCTTGGGAAGTATTTTATTGTTTTCCTGCCTGTTTTGCCGGGGACCTGGCACTTCTAGGTCACACAGTTCAAGCTGAGAATTTTTATGATCTCTCACCCCGGGTGACAAAAGGTGAATCTGCCTTCCCGCAATTTTACTGAATGCTGATTGGTGATCAATGTTTATGCTTTCATGTTTGCAGGTATAATAGTCCCCTGCCCTCTTTGTATGGTATCACTAACAAACATCGAGACCTGTACCAGTATCTGAATAAAGGACTATGTTTTAATTAACAAAGGCCTGATCATTTGCTGATAGCACAGAAGCCTCACAGTAATGAATAAATGGTGTCAGTACCGGTGAAAAATGTTATTATGGAAGCATCCTAAGATTTCTTTCCTTCCTTCCTTCCCTTCCTTTCTTCCTTCCTTGTTGTTCCATTTTGTTCTTTGTATTTTTATTTTAAAAATGTTGGAAAAGGGGAGGGATGTAAAAAAGCAGAGAGCCCAGGAAATGCTGGTTTTGACAATATTTTTAATTTTTGAGAATCTCTTTAGTTTTCTCATGGCATCTTCTGTTTAAGAAAAGTAAGTTTGAAGCCTGAGTGTTAACTAGTTCATTGTTGTGTCTTGTTGGGAATGGGTTGCAAATATATGTGTGTCTAAAGTCTGTATTAAAGTGGTTTGGTTCTAACTGCCATGCAAGAGAAAACATCTGAAAAAGTAGCTTCATTGTTGTGTGTGTTGGCAAAACACTTGACTGTTGCATGGGGGACTTTGGGGGACATCTGCAGAGAAACAGAGTTGTAACTAAAAATGAGCATAGTCAGCAGCACTATGGAGATTGCCTGTTTTGTGAAATTTAAAAAGTGAGCAGAGTTTCTGAAGAAGATGATGGTCCCTCTTCTCCTGCCACTGGGCTGACATCTGCCTTTAATGGACCAGCAAAGTTGATGTTCTTAAACCTCCTAATAAGAGAGATTTCTGCTTCTGAAGAGTTGACTTCCAACAATTGGTGATCTTGTGATGGTAATGATACTTTGATGTGGTAAAGCCCACCTTTTCACAGGATCATTTTACCTGTGGGACAGACTCTGCATGGTAACCACTCCACTGGTACATAATTGCTTGTAAAAAATATTATAGTGTAATAATTCAGGTGGGTAGCCGTGTTGGTCTGAAGCAGCAGAACTAAGTGGGAGTCCAAAGTTTTATCCAAGGTATAAGCTTTTATGTGCATGCACACTTCTTCCATCTGAAGAAGTGTGGTTTCATCTGAAGAAGTGTGGGTGGCACATGAAATCTTATACCTTGAATAAAATTTTGAACCTTGAATAAAATAGCCCACAAACTACTCCCATCCAGTGCATCCACAAACCTAGAAGAAGAGGAAATTGGATTTATACCCCGCCCTTCACTACCCAAGGGAGTCTCAGAGCGGCTTACTGTCAGGATCATAGGATCCTAACAAGGGTTTTCATTGTGCTTTCTGTAATTTGTTATCGCTCAGCCAAAAGTGTAACCATTGCTATCTCTGTCAAGCTGTCTCCTGTCTCCCCCTCCACTGTTTATTGCTCTGAAGTTATATTGCTTTCTAAGGGTCTGGTCAGTGTAACCATTTCATCCGGGAGAGTGGCAACCCCACATATTTGCACGTCACCAAAGAACAAATGGCTTTTCCTCCCAGGCATTCCCTCCTCCCTTTCCCTGGGACACGGAACTGTCTTATCTCATTGTGAAGACCTTGAAAGGTCGCCGGAGCCACTTTGTTATGTATAAGCTTCACACATCTGGGGCGCCCAGTTCAAGAGGGGAATTTTTATAACTTTCACACTTCACCTTTCCTGTGGGAAGTAAAACGGCTTAGAACTTTTAACCGCACTTTTCTCCTCTAATTGTGATTGGTTGGATGTTGGGGTTCAAACTGTACTGGAGGGTATATTAACTCTGACTGTTCTTTATGTGACATCTCTAACAAACATTCGAGAACCTGTCAAGCAGTATTAAGAAATAAAGAACTCTGTTTCATCAACAAAGGTCTGATCTTTTGCTGTTAAGTACAGAAGCCTCACACTTACAAACTCCTTTACCTTCCCCTCCCCACAACAGACTCCCTGTGCAGTAGGTGGGGCTGAGAGAGCTCTGAGACAACTGTCCTTGAGAGAACAGCTGGTACAGAGCTATGGCTTGCTCAAGGTCATCCAGCAGGTGCAAGAGGAGGAGTGCAGAATCAAACCCGGTTCTCCCAGATTAGATTCCATGCACTTAACTACTATACTAAACTGGCTCCTAGGGTTGTTCTGCCAGTGAACTAGGGTTGCCAACTCCAGGTTGGGGAAATCCCTGGAGACTTGGGAGTGGAGCCTGAGGAGGGTGGGGTTTGAGGGAAGGAGGGGCATAATGCCATGGACTCCACTTTCCAAAGCAGCCATTGACCTGATCTCTGTAGTGTGGAGCTCAGTTGTAATTCCAGGAGATCTCCAGACCCCACCTGTAGGTTGGCAACCCTAAAAATTCATATTCAGTGTACTAGTTTTGCAGGAAGGCAAGCTGATTTCCATGGGAACCTAACCTTTAGGAATTGATTCCAATCCAGTGTGGGAATAATTGTTGTACATAAGATACTGGTTCAGGCAAGTAATAAAGTTTTTATTGGTTTTGTCAAAACTGTTTTGGCAGCAAACAAGGTAAACAATAAGAACCAAAAGGTGGATGTGGTTGGATGACCCCACTTCTGGTAACATTGGGTGTGGCCTAATATGTTAATGAGCTGTGCTGTCAGGGGTGTGGCCTAATATGCTAATGAGTTCCTGCTGGGCTTTTTCTACAAAAAGAGCCCTGCATTTAAGAGGGTTTTTAAATTACCTTTATTCATTAATAACTTGTAACTTGGCTTGAGACTTTGGAACAGAAGAAAGATTTTGGAAAAGCAGAAAACACCACAAGTACACAGAAAACAAGGGCAGCTTTAAAAACAAATTCTATATACTTCATTTTTATTTGACTTCGCAATAGGAAGCAGCTTTTCTGTAAGCAGCTGCAACACTCTTGGAGTGGTTTCATATACCAGTTCACAAGGCTGGTAATAGTTAATAGTAATAGTCTTCCAGTTGAGCAAATATATAATGGCAAAATGTCCATCGACGCATCTAATTCCCTCAGAAACCTCATCAGAGTCTACATATACAGTCAAAGAACTGGAGATTCAAGTTCCATCCCTGTATTATTTTAGGAAGCCTTCTTTAAAGGCTCTGATTCCTATCAAATCTATCATAAGTGATGGATTTTGCAGCAGTAACTTAAATATCAATTTAATTAATATACTGAGTTTTGGAGACACAGAGAGTTGATAGGTCCAAAGTCCATAAGAACCTGAGTGTTACAGCAAAATTCTTAGAACCAGGCTCTTCAGAGGACACTGAATGACAATTACAAAGGAGGAGCATCCAAAATATATTGTCCCAGAGCTCCAATCATCTTCAAAACACCAAAAATGGTTTTCATAGCAACCTCTTAATAGAGCACCCTCTGAATGAATTAATTGGATTACCTTTTCAGAAGTCTTCAACGATCCCTCCAGCTAGTTCTCCATCTAAAGTTGGGACAAATGGCTGTATTTGCTCTGAACATAACAAATCTCTCAATCTAATTTCTCAGCTAGATTATAATAACTAGAGACAGAGTAAACCCCAGGGACAAGCCTTCCATCTCATATCCTGGAATATGGCAGGATGAGGAAGTAAATGCGGTGATCCTGATTTATTGAGCTTTTTGAAGGATTTTGACATCATCCTCTTAAAGGAGACTTGGTCACCCAGAGATATTGCAATTAGTGATTTAAATTCCTACACACTTCCTGCATCGAAAACAAATATAAGGGGCTGGTTTAAGGCTGGCCTGTGTTGTTTGTTCAATAATTCTATCAATCATACTGTTAGCTAATTACCCCCTTGCCCCCACTGGCCCAGGCATTTTTTATTTCTATTAAGGACCTACTGATATTATTAGTTAATCTTGCTCCTTTTGTTGATAACAGTACTTCCACATCTGCTTGGAAATCACTGAAGGCTTATTTGAAAATGCTTTTGGAGAAATTCCCTGAGGATGCTCTTCTTTTAGCTGGTGATCTTAATGCAAGATTAGGGCCTAATAATGATCAGTTAGGCAATTTGTTGAGTTGGGGAGATGAAGACATAGCCAAGGCCATAGATAAGAAGGATACAGAAGTAGAGGTGAAAGCAAGGGAAAGAAGCACATTCCGCAGGGGGGGGGGGAGTAAGCACATAGTCAGATAGCCGCATCCCAACCCCCGGATGGGAAATGTCAGATTCTGACATCCTGCCCTCCCTAAAATCCCCTCAACGCCCAGGTTTTAACGGGTACATCTTATGGAAGGCATGAAGTTTTGCAGGAGTGTTTACATGCACAGATTCTACCCATTCATTATGTTCAGGCCCAAAATCATTCCAGATTATGAGATAGAACAAACGACCCCTTTTTAATAGAGTCGAGGATTTGGTCCACATCGTAGTGAGGTTCACCCGCCTTCATCAGAGGAGGAGGAATCGGATGTTGGGATCTCCACCCTGTCAGCCCAGGATCTTTTTTCAGGATGCTGAAATGGAAGACTGGATGAACACCTTTAAGAGACTTAGGCAGATCGAGCTCCAATGTTACATTACTGATTTTTCTTAATCTTGATAAGGACCAACATATTTCCAAACAAGTTTCCTACTAAGTTGCAACCCCTAATGTTCTTAGTCAAAACATAAACAGAGTCTCCTTGTTGTAGGTCCCATCCCTGACCCCGACCTTTGTCCACATATTTTTAATAGTCCTTTTTAGCCATTTCCAAAGTCTTTGCAATCAATGGCCAAGCCTCACGCAAAGAGTTCCACCAGTCGGCCAGATTGCCAGAAGTGGGGGGGGGGGGCCTGATTCCAGTGACGGTAAAGGAATTCCCTCGTTCCCTCCCATTGCCATGAATGGAGAGACCCCCATGGAAGAATGCACAGCATTATTATAGCTATATTCAGCAAAAGGCAACAAATCTACCCAATCATCTTGTTGGTAGTTTGTGTAACAATGTAAGAATTGTTCCAGAATTTGATTCACCCTTTCGGTTTGCCCATCTGTCTGTGGGTGGTAGGCACTACTCAATGTGGGCTCCACCCCCATAATGTCCAGGAGCTCCTGCCAGAAGTTGGCAACGAATTGGGTTCTGCAATTGGAGACTATCTTACGTGGAATACAATGGAGCTTTACAATATGTCCCTTAAATCTTTGGCCAATGACCTGGCCATGGGCAACTGCTTAAATGAAATGAAGTGGGCTTGCTTGGAGAACATGTCCACCACCACCCAAATGACGATCTTTCCTTTACTGGGAGGAAGGTCAATTATAAAATCCATAGATATGACTTCCCAGGGTCTAGTGGGAGTTTCAAGCGGTTGCAATAAATCTGGGGTCTTGCCTCCCCATTGCTTACACATTAAACAGACTTGGCATAATCAGAAACATCCTTTCTCATGTGGCCACCAAAATTGTCACTGGAGTAACTTTAAAGTTTTAAGATAGCCAAAATGACCCACTAATTTGGACTCATGAGCTGCGTGCATAACATCACCCTGTAATGACTTGGGCATGAGCAGTTTCTCCTCCCGAAACCAGCAAGCATTCGAGACTTGGGTAAGACACTCTGTGCCTTGCAATTCTTTTGTTTTGGCCAGGCTGTATGCATTAACACATTTAGAGATCCATTCATCAGTTGATGGCTTTTTAAATTTCCCGGCTTGACTACGAATTACAACTGCCCCTCCCCAAGCTGCTCCAGAGTGAACATTGAGTCTATTACCGGATCCTTCCAGCAGTCATGTTGGGGGAGGCGAGAGAGAGCATCAGCCAGTGAGTTCGATTTTCTCAGGAAATGGCGCAATGTAAAGTTAAACTTGGGGAAAAAATCAGCCCAATGCAATTGCTTGGCATTTACAGTGCATTGCGTTTGGAGAGCTTCTAGGTTTTTGTGAACTGTCCAGACCTCAAATGGGACTCGGGCTCCCTCTAACCAATGTCTCCATGTAGTGAGGGCCAAGCAGATAGCCGCTGCCTCCTTGTCCCACACTGCCCAGTTTTTCTCCGTGTCCCTGAAATTTTGGACACATACGCTAGTGGGTGCAGTTTGCCATCGGCACCTTCTTGCAGAATGCCCCCCCCCCAGCCACATCAGATGCATCTACTTGAACAATGAAGTGTTTGTTCTCATCAGGGTGCGCCAAAATGGGTTCAGATGTGAATAAAGTCTTTAGCTCCTCAAAAGCTTTTTGACATTCAGGAGTCCATTGCAACCTGGCTCCTGGTTTAGCCGCATCATCTCCTTTCCCCTTGGTTTTAAGTAAGTCTGTAAGGGTTTTAAGTTCCTCTTGGTTTTAAGTAAGGGGTAAGCTATATTTGGCAAAGTTATTTATAAATGAGCAGTAAAAGTTTGTGAATCCTAAGAAACTTTGCAATTGCCGATGGGTGCGAGGAATACCCCACTCCTTAACAGCCATCACTTTAGCAGGGTCCATTTCTAAACCTTTAGGGGAGATGCGGTAGCCTAAGTAATCAATCTCCCTCTGGTGGAAATCACACTTAGAGAGTTTAACGAACAGTTTATTCTCCTTCAATACTGTCAGCACATCCTGCACCAATTTTACGTGGGATTTTTCAGCAGGGGAGTACAGTAAGATGTCGTCAAGTTAACAAAGCACCCTGTTAAATAAATGTTTGTGAAGGACTTCATTAATTAAAGTCATAAAGATGCCTGGAGCACCCTGAAGTCCAAACGGCATCACCAAGTACTCGAATTGCCCCAGGGGGGTATTAAAGGCAGTTTTGTATTTGTCCCCCTCCTGGATGTGCACTCTAAAATAAGCATCCCGCAGGTCCAGTTTAGAAAATATTTTGCCTTTAGATACCTCTGTTAGGAGGTCTTTTATCAATGGCAGGGGATAGGTGTTCAAAGCTCAGACTGCATTCAGACCCCAATAGTCCATACAGAGCCTCAATCCCTCATCCTTCTTTTTGCAAAACAGAAAAGGGGCTGCAAAAGGGGACATGGTGTCAGAGCCTGTTTCATTCAGCCTCTGCCATTTGTTGTTGTTATCTGGAGTCTCCATCTGTAATTAATAGTTTGCCTTGAAGTCTCTGGTCTGTCTCGCTTAATGTATCTTTCTCTCCCCGGGAGGGTGGCTTGCTGCATTCCATTGTGTCATAAACCAGCCCAGCTATCTTGTATTGTCACCTCCCTTTTCCCTCTCCGAATGCTTAAGTGTTTTATCTGCTGTTGTAACCTTGGAGAACTGTGGAATTGTTATTCTAACCAGGTGCCTGGCCTGCAATCTATACTTAGAGGTCACTGGGGACCATGGGGGGAATTTTTAGTGCCTTCGCGCCCTTTTGGTGAGAACCAAACGGCTCTAAGAATTTCATGCTTTTTTGTAACCATTTCTATTGGCCCTCTGCCTGCTTGTACCTAAAGGTGGGGGGTATATTAATCCTTGCTGTATGTAACCAAGTATCTCTAACAAACATGAAGTACCTGAACCATCATTAAGAATAAAGGAACTTTGCTTCATCAAAGGTCTGGCTTATTGGTTAGATTCAGAAGTCTCACAGATAGTTAGAGATCCCATTAACGGGGCCTCTCCTTCCTGACCATGTCAGATGATGGGACCATCCCTGTTACCACCAAGGAGATCCCGGTCACCACTGCTCCCAACGAACCATGTGAGCCAGTGATACCGAGGACCACTAGCCTGGACATACCTATGCTCCCGCGACCGGGGCAAGGGGGGGCTTGGCTACTCTCCCCACGGTACTTGTGGGAAACGTTTGGAACTAATCCTTCAGGGTCATGGATCCATGATCAAAAGGGGGCCCGAGTACATTTTAGCAGTGACCAGCTGGACTATGGGTGCCCAAGTTTCCTGGATGAGGAAAGGGGCCCCCCACGTCAGTCGGATGACTGGCGGCTGAGCTTGCCAAGAGACGAGTGCCTAGTACCGAGAGGCCCCGACCTGGGAGGAGAGGACCTCAACCAGATGCTGGATTGAAGGTTCGGTGAGATGCATGACTGTATAGCTGTGGAACTGAGACAAGCTGTGCTTGAGATGCAATAGCAGCTGATGGGGGCTGTGGTGGCCGGAGCTGGAGCAGGAGTGGGGCCAGCGCAAGGAGCAGCAGGGGGGAATGCAACCTCCTGGGCAGGCACCGGGGGGAGCGGGTGCTGCTCCGGTAGTACCCCCCATTGTTCCCCCAGTGGTGCCTCCTGCGGAACCCCCCCAGCCAGTTCCTGTGGCCCCCATCCTGGAGACCGAATGCTCCAGCAGGCCCCCAACAACCCCCTGACGGCAACGTTCGATGGGGATCCTGAGAAGCTTCAATTCTTCATAATCAAGATTGAGCGGTTCTTGGTGGCATGGGGCCACCTCTATCCCACTGAACGTGAGAGGGTGGGCTACATCGGCTCGAAGTTGCGAGACACTGCCAGCGACTGGTACGTAAGTCTACATAACCCCCACCGGGGCCCGAGTTACAGACTGTGAATAATTTCATGTGGGCCCTTCGGCAGCACTATGAAGACCCGATGGGGGAGGAAAAGGCCCGGAACCAGATGCATAAGCTGTTCCAGAGCCGCACCTCCATGAGAGAGTACTCTGAGCGGTTCTGCCGGGTCGCTGCCAAGATACAGGGGTGGTCAGAAAATTTGTTCATGGAGAAGTACCGAGAAGGGCTGAATCCTGAGATCTATGAGACGGTCCTCTGGAACAATTGCCCAGGCACCCTTTCCGCGTGGATGAGGGCGGCGGTGGATGTGGAAGAATGCTTCACCCTGATCAAGCTGGGATCTTCCACCCCCCACGTTTCCAAGCCCGCCCTGAAGTCGAAGTTCAAGACAGCCCTACAGGAGCTGAGGGATGGCCGTTTCCGGCAAGATCTGTGCATGAAGTGCAGGGAGAGCAGCCACTTCACCTCCGCCTGTCCCCGGGGCGACCCCAAGACACCCAAGATGTCGACCCCCTTGGGGGGGGACCCCCAGGTCTGGGAAATCAACATTTAAACCCCGGGCATTACAGCTGGAAGGGGCACCAAGTGAGCAGAGTTCTCAGGCAGAAGTGGAGCTGATTGTGACCCAGTTGGCAGGAAACTTCAGCGACCTACAGTAAAAGGTGCAGAACTGCAGGTCCCACCACCCGATGTGCCACAACCGGTGAGCATCCCTGGCCTCTTACTTTATATGGTCATGATTGTGATAGTTCCCAGCACAGGGACCCATGTCCGGGTCAGTGCACTGATAGACTCGGGGTGTGCCAGAGACAATAAACCCTTTGGTAGTAGAGGGGTTGGGGCTAACGGTGAACTCGTTGGGGGAACCGTTGCAGTTCACCCAGATGGATGGATCAGAGATGAAGGAGGCATGTGTGGCAGAGACTGAACACTTAATAGTGGGGACAGGGGAGCATTGGAAGGAGAGAGCTTTTGTCATCACCCCTAATACCCAGTTCCCTATGGTGCTGGGGAGCACCTGGCTGAGCTCACATGACCCCTACATTAAGTGGAGTGAGGGGAAGATTTCATGGATTGATCCCAAGTGTGGTCAGCATAAGTGGGACGCAGCGTGGAGTCCCGGACCACCTACCCCCCCCCCACTCCAGCCGCACTAGCACTAGCGCCTACCCAGATCCCAGGGGAGTATCGGGACCTGGTGGATGTGTTCAGTGAAACCAAAGCAGATGAACTCCCCCCCATAGACTCACAGACTGTGCCATCGAGCTACTACCGGGGGAGAAGTTGTACTCTATGAGCCCTGCAAAACGAGAAGAGCTCCGCCATTTTTTAGACAAAAATTTGGAAAGAGGCTTTATCCATCCAGCTAAGTCCCCATTTGCTGCCCCCATTCTGTTCCAGAAAAAGAAAGATGGGGGGCTGAGACTGTGTACGGACTATAGAGGTTTAAATGCAGTGTCTGCTTCAAATGCCTACCCACTTCCACTCATAAAGGATCTGCTAGCAGAGGCAGCCAAAGGAAGGATTTTTTCAAAGTTGGACTTATGAGATGCTTACTTCAGGGTGCGCATAAGAGAAGGGGATGAGTATAAGACTGCCTTTAATACACCCCTGGGTCAATTCGAATACCTGGTGATGCCATTCGGATTGGCTGGCGTGCCTGGCGTTTTTATGAGTCTGATCAATGAAGTCTTACATAAATATTTGTTCAAAGGGGTGCTCTGCTATTTAGATGATATCTTGATTTATTCCCCTGATAAGAAGTCTCATGTAAAACTAGTGTGAGAGGTGTTAGCAACGTTGCTGGAGAATAAACTGTATGCCAAGCTCTCTAAGTGCAAGTTCCACTGCACTGACATTGACTTCTTGGGCTATCGAATTTCACAGCAGGGACTGAAAATGGATCCAGCAAAAGTGGAGGCAGTAGTGCAATGGGAAGCCCCTCGAACCCGTAAGCAGCTGCAAAGTTTGTTAGGATTTTGCAACTTCTACAGAACCTTTTTACAAGACTTTGCTACCATCACCCTACCCCTAACTGAACTGTTGAAAACTAAGGGGAAGGGGCCTGAGGCTGGGAAGCCGGGGGAACGGCTGTGTTGGACGGCAGAGTGTCAGAAAGCTTTCGAGGAGTTGAAATGGGCGTTTACCTCGGAGCCCATTTTAGCTCACCCAGATGAAACTAAAGAGTTTGTAATCCATGTTGATGCTTCAGATGTAGCTATGGGGGGGGCAATCCTACAAAAGGGTTCGGATGGGATTTTGCACCCCTTGGCTTACATTTCAAGGAAATTTAACGAGACCGAAAGACATTGGTCTGTATGGGATAAGGAGGCTGTGGCCATCCGGCTAGCCCTCTCCACATGGAGGCATTGGCTGGAAGGGGTGCAGAAGCCGTTTGAAATATGGACTGATCACAAGAATTTAGAGGCTCTGCGCACCCAACGTTCCCTAAATGCTAAACAACTGCGGTGGGCTGACTTTTTCTCCAAATTCAATTTAAAACACTTCCCAGGGAAGGCAAATTCCCTAGCAGACACATTGTCTAGGTTACCCCAACACGAATCCAGTAGGGAGGAAGTATTTGATTCCATGTTTTCCCCCCAACAACTGGGAGGTGCGGTAATCACACGTAGTCAAAGCAAAAAGGCTCCAGAGCCTTCTCAATGGACTGTTAAGTGTGCTACCAAATATACAGATGAGGAGATCAAGGGGTGGGAAGGCGACTCCGAGACCCATAAACAGTCCGATGGGTGTTGGTACCATGGTTCTAAGTTAATTGTGCCTGGCTGACAGAATCTGACAATAGCTTGCTTGTTCCATGTTTCCCTGAATGTTACTTTCTGTTTCTTTGTGCCTTGTTATCACTCGAATGTTTTATTGCTTGCCTTGAAGTAGAAATTGCTGTCCTGTTTAGTGTTACTCTTTCCCCGGGAGGATGGCCTCTCGCATTTCAACGCGTCACATAAACATCTGCAGCTATCTTGTCATGGCTCCCTCCCCCTCCCGTTTGAGGCTCCCAGTGTGTTATCAGAGTGGGTACAACCTTGGAAGTTATTTACTGTCACTGACCAAATGTTTTGCCTAGGAGTTCTCACATCTAGGTCATTCAGGGCAAGAGAGGAATTTTTATAACTTTCTCACCTTTGGTGGGAACAAATGGTCGCCATTTCTTTTCCCGCATTTTGTGTGTATTGTGATTGGAGGACTTTGTTTAAGCACCTATGTCTGTAGGTATATTAACCCAAGCCATCTTTGTTCTGCATCTCTAACAAACATTGAGACCCTGTTCCAGTATTTGAAATAAAGAACTCTGTTTAACTACAAAGGTCTGATCTCTTGCTGATAGTACAGAAGCCTCACAGATTGTTAGAGATCTATCCTTATGTTCCTACCATACCTGGCCATGTCAGATGATGGGAGTAACCCCATCACCCCGCTGGAGACCCCAGTTACCACAGCTCCCATCGTGCCAGTGGAGCAGCCAGTGCCGGTGACAACAGGACAAGAGCCGTACCAGCCCCCGTGAACGGGGGCGAAGCTGACCTGGCCGCCGGCCTCTCCACGATGCTCGTGGGCTACTTTCGGGGCCGGCACCTCCGAGACGTGGATTCACAACCAGAGGGGTGCCAGAGTATGCTTCAGCGGCAACCGATCGGAGTTCGGCCACCCGAGCGTGCTAGAGGAGGATTGGTATTCTCAGAGGGGCCTGGAAGCTTGGGGCTACAGCTTCCAGGATGAAGAATGCCAGCTGCCCAGGGGCCCTGATCCTACCGGAGAGGATCTGGACCGCGTCCTGGACCAAAGGCTGGATGAGATGCATGACCGCATAGCCGTGGAGTTACGAGAGGCCATGTTGGAAATTCAGCAGCAGCTGATGGGGGCCCTCGTGGCTGGGGTGATCCTGCTCCCCGGCCAACCCCAGCCCAGTGGAGGACCTGCCGGGGCACCACCAGTGCAACCCACAGGGGAGCGGGTGGAGCCCCGGCTCAACCCATGGCCCCGGCCAGGAGAACCCCCCACCCATCCCGGGGATCAAGGTGCCCAGAGGAGGTTTGATCCGACAAGCGCCCAGCGACCCCCTGATGGCAACGTTCGACGGCGACCCGGAAAACTCCGGTTTTTCATCATAGAGATCGAGAGGTTTCTGGCGGCTTGGGGCCACCTCTACCCAACCGAGCGGGATCACGTGGGCTACATCGGCTCCAAACTGCGAGACACTGCAAGCGACTGGTACATGAGTTTGCATAACTCCCCAGGGCCTGAACTACGAACTGTAGATAATTTTATGTGGGCACTGAGGCAGCATTATGAAGATCCGTTGAGTGAAGAGAAAGCCCGGAACCAGTTGCGCAAGCTGGCACAGGGGTGCGGCTCGGTGAGAGACTACACTGACCGTTTCCACCATATAGTTGCCAAAGTTCAGGGGTGGTCCGAAGACTTATTCGCGGCAAAGTACTGAGAGGGGCTGAATCCCGAGATCTATGAGACGATCCTGAGAAATGACCGCCCCTTCTCCCTGGCCGCCTGGATGCGGTCTGCCACAGATGTGGAGAAGCGCTTCACCCTAATCAAGTTGGGGGCATCGGCCTCTCACCAACCCAAGGCAGCCCCAAAGCCAGAAGGGAAGTCGGTGTTCCAGAAACTACGCGACTCCTGTTTCAAGCAGGGCCTGTGCATGAAGTGCAGGGAGAGTGGCCACTTCGCCTCGGCCTGTCCTCGCGGAGGAACGAAGCCACCAAAGACCTCCACCCCGGTGGGAGGAGGGACCCCACGACCCCCGAAGACACCGTTTAAACCCCAGGCATTACAGCTGGAAGGGGCAACGTGCGAGCAGGGCGAGTTGGAGGTGACCAAGACCCAGCCATCGGGAAACTTCAACGAACTGCAGTAACCGGCACAGAACTGCAGGTCCCGTCCCCCGACGCGCCATCGCCAGTGAGCATCCCTGGCCTTTTGTTTTACATGGTAGTGACTGTGATGGTGCCCAGCACCCGGACCCACATGCGGGTCTGTGCCCTTATAGACTCAGGGTGTGCCAGAGACTTGATCAGCCCATTAGTGGTGGAAGGGCTGGGGCCGAAAGTAACCCCGCTGGGGGAGCCTTTGTGGTTCACCCAGATGGACGGCTCTGAAATGAAAGAGGCTTGTGTAGCAGAGACTGAGCCATTGATTTTGGGGACAGGGGGGCATTGGGAGGAAAGGGCTTTCGTGATCACACCTAACACCCAGTTCCCCATGGTGTTGGGCAGCCCGTGGCTGAGTTCCCACAACCCCTACATCAAGTAGAGTGATGGGAAAATATCTTGGATTGATCCCAAGTGCTCCCAGCATAAATGGGAGCCTCACTGGGGGAAAGGGCCCCCTGCTCCTCCTGCCCCTGCTGCCCTGGCGTTGTCACCTCTTCCCATCCCACAGGAGTATAGGGACCTGGGAGAGGTGTTCAGTGAAACTGAGGCAGACGAACTTCCTCCCCACCGCCTCACTGACTGTGCTATTGAACTGCTCCCGGGGGAGAAGTTGGCAAAGGGGAAGTTATATTCCATGAGCCCCGCTGAAAGGGAAGAGTTAAGGAGATTTTTGGACAAAAACTTAGAACGGGGGTTCATCCGGCCAGCCAATGCCCGTTCGCAGCCCCGGTGTTATTCAGGAAAAAGAAGGATGGGGGCTTGAGACTTTGCACAGACTACCGAGGTTTGAATGCTGTGTCTGCTTCCAATGCTTACCCCCTCCCCTTAATCAAGGACTTGTTGGCAGAGGCCGCTAAAGGGAAAATCTTTACCAAATTGGATCTGAGAGATGTGTACTTTCAAGTGCGGATTAGGGAGGGGGATGAGTATAAAACAGCTTTTAACACCCCCCTGGGACAGTTCGAGTGTCAGAAAGCTGACAATAGTTTGCTTATACTATGCTGTCCTGAAATGTTGCTTTCTAATGTTACTTTCTATTTCTTTGTACTATGCTATCACTCAAGTGTTTTATGGCTCGCCTTGAAGTAGAAATTGCAGTCCTGCTTAATGTTACATTTCCACTCCAGGAGGATGGAGTCGGACATTCCAACACGTCACAGAAACAATGGCTATCTTGTCATGGCTTCCTCCCCCTCCTGCGGAAACTTCTCAGAGTGCTATCTGAGCGGGCATAGCCTTGAAAGTTAGTTTATTGTCACTGCCCAAATGTTATGCCTAGGAGTTAACACATCTGGGTCGCATAGGGCAGGAAGGAAATTTTTATAACTTTCTCACCTTTGGTGGGAACAAACGGCTCCATCTCTTTTCCCGCATTTTTGTGTGAATGCTGATTGGTAGAATTTGTTTATGCAACATGCTTGTAGGTATATTAACCCAAAGCCATCTTTATTCTGTATCTCTAACAAATCGGGACCCTGTCCCAGCAATTGAATAATAAAGAACTCTGTTTAATTACAAAGGTCTGATCTTTTGCTGATAGTACAGAAGCCTCACAGATTGCTAGAGATCTGTTTTTGGGTTCTCCCATACCTGGCCATGTCAGATGACGGGAGCAATCCCATTACTCCGCTGGAGACCCCAGTCAGCACAGCTCCCGTCGTGCCTGTGGAACAGCCGGTACTGGTGACTGCGGGACAAGAGCCGTGCCAGCCCCCGCGAATGGGAGCTAGGGTGACCTGGTCACCAGCTTCCCCACGATGCTCGTGGGCCACCTTCAGGGGTGGCACATCCGAGACATGGATCCACGATCGGAAAGGGGCCAGAGTACGCTTCAGTGCCAACCAATCGGAGTTCGGTTGCCCAAGCGTGCTGGAGGAGGATCGGCCTCCTCAAAGGGGCCTGGAAGCTTGGGGCTTCAGCTTCCAGGACAAAGACCGCCAGATACCCAGGGGCCCAGATCCTACCGGGGAGGATCTGGACCATGTCCTGGATCAAAGGCTGGATGAGATGCATGACCGCATAGCAATGGAGCTGCGAGGGGCCATATTGGAGATGCAGCAGCAGCTGATGGGGGCCCTCGCGGCTGGAGTAATCCCCCTTCCAGGCCAACCCCAACCAGTTGGAGGGCTGGCTGGAGCACAACCGGCACAACCTGCAGGGGGAGCGGGTGGAGCTCTGGCTCAACCTGTGGCCCTGGTCACACCACTGGCTGGAGGACCCCCCCACCCATCCTGGGGGTCCCTGTGCCGGGGGGAGGCATGATCCAACAAGCACCCAGTGATCCCGTGATGGCAACCTTCGATGGCGATCCAGAAAAGCTCTGATTCTTCATCATAGAGATCGAGAGATTCTTGGCGGCGTGGGGCCATCTCTACCTGACAGAGCGAGATCGTGGGCGATACATTGGCTCCAAACTGCAGGAAACCACGGCCGATTGGTACATGAGTCTGCACAACCCTCCCGGGCCCGAATTACGTACTGTAGGTAACTTTATGTGGGCCCTGAGGCAGCACTATGAAGACCCCTTGGGTGAGGAGAAAGCCCGGAACCAGCTGCACCAGCTGGTACAGGGGCGTGGCTTGGTGAGGGACTACACCGATCATTTCCAGTGCATAGCGGCCAAAGTCCAGGGGTGGTCCGAAGACCTATTCATAGAGAAGTACCGCGAGGGGTTGAATCCCGAGATCTATGAGACGATCCTGAGGAACGGCCATCCTTATTCGCTGGCAGCCTGGATGCGGACCGCCGCAAATGTTGAGGAGCACTTCACCTTGATCAAGTTGGGGTCCACTGCCTCCCACCAACCCAAGGCGGCCCCGAAGCAAGAAGGGAAGTTGGTGTTCCAGAAACTACACGATTCCCATTTCAAGCAAGGGCTCTGCATGAGCCTCGGCTTGTCCCCGCGGAGGGATGAAGACACCCAAGACCTCCACCCCAGTGGGGGGGGAACCCCGCATCCCCTGAAGACACCATTTAAACCCCGGGCGTTACAGCTTGAAGGGGCAATGTGCGAGCAGGGCGAGTTGGAGCTGACCGAGACCCAGCTGTCAGGAAACTTCAGTGACCTGCAGTAACCGGCACAGAGCTGCAGGTCCCAACCCCTGATGCGCCATCACCGGTGAGCATCCCTGGCCCTTTGCTTTACATGGTAGTGACTGTGATGGTGCCCAGCACCGGGACCCACATGCAGGTCCATGCCCTCATAGACTCAGGGTGTGCCAGAGACTTAATCAGCCTGCTAGTAGTTGAGGGGCTTGGGCCAAAAGTAACCCCACTGGGGGAGCCTTTGCAGTTCACCCAGATGGACGGTTCAGAAATGAAGGAGGCTTGCATAGCAGAGACTGAACCACTGATTTTGGGGACAGGGGGGCACTGGGAGGAGAGGGCTTTTGTAATTACTCCTAACACCCAGTTCCCCATGGTGTTGGGTAGCCCCTGGCTGAGCTCCCATGACCCCTATATTAAATGGAGCGATGGGAAAATATCTTGGATTGATCTCAAATGCTCCCAGCATAAATGGGAACCCCGTTGGGGTAAAGGCCCCCCCACCCCTCTGGGCCCTGCTGCCTTGGCACTGTCGCCTCTGTCCATTCCGCAGGAGTATAGGGACTTGGGAGAGGTGTTCAGCGAGACCGAAGCAGACGAACTTCCCCCTCATCGCCTCACTGACTGTGCCATTGAACTGTTCCCGGGGGAGAAGTTGCCTAAGGGAAAGTTATATTCCATGAGCCCCGCGGAAAGGGAAGAGTTAAGGAAATTTTTGGATAAGAATTTAGAGCAGGGTTTCATTCGCCCAGCCAAATCTCCATTTGCCACCCCAGTGTTGTTCCGAAAGAAAAAGGATGGGGGCCTGAGACTTTGCACAGGTTACAGGGGTTTGAACGCAGTGTCTGCTTCCAACGCATACCCCCTCCCCTTGATCAAAGACTTGCTGGCGGAGGCCGCTAAGGGGAAAATCTTCACTAAACTGGATCTCAGAGATGCTTATTTCTGGGTGCGGATTAGGGAGGGGGATGAATATAAAATGGCTTTTAATACCCCCCTAAGACAGTTCAAATACCTCGTGATGCCGTTCAGCTTAAGTGGCACACCTGGCGTTTTTATGAGTCTAATCAACGAAGTGTTACACAAGCATTTGTTTAATGGGGTGCTCTGTTAACTTGATGATATCTTGATTTATTCAGCTGATAAGAACTCACATGTGACTTTGGTGCGGGAGGTCCTGGGGACTTTACTAGAGCACCAACTCTATGCTAAACTATCCAAATGTGAGTTCAATCAAAAGGAGGTTGATTTCCTAGGCTACTGCGTTTCCCAACGAGGGCTAGAAATGGATCCCGCAAAAGTGGAGATGGTGATTCAATGGGAAGCCCCCCACACTAACCGCCAACTCCAAAGCCTATTAGGATTTTGCAACTTTTATAGAACCTTCCTGAAAGACTTTGCCACAATAACCTTGCCACTCACAGAACTGTTGAAAACTAAGGGGAGGGGCCCGGAAGCAGGGAAACCTGGGGAGTGACTCTGTTGGACCCCCCAGTGTCAAGGGGCTTTTGATGAATTAAAGCGGCTGTTCACATCAGAGCCCATCCTTGCACACCCTGATGAGACCAAAGAATTTGTAATTCATGTAGATGCCTCAGATGTAGCCATGGGGGGGGGGGGCGATTCTACAAACAGACTTGAATGGCATCCTACACCCCCTTGCCTACATTTCAAAGAAATTTAATGAAACTGAGCAACATTGGTCAGTGTGGGATAAAGAAGCAGCAGCCATTAAGTTGGCCCTGTCCACTTGGAGGCACTGGTTAGAGGGAGCGCAAAAGCCGTTTGAGATCTGGACTGACCACAAAAACCTAGAGGCTTTGCGCATGCAATGCTCCCTCAATGCTAAGCAACTCCGATGGGCTGACTTTTTCTCCAAATTTAATTTTGTGTTGAAACACTTCCCCAGGAAGGCAAATTCTCTAGCAGACGTGCTATCCCGGTTACCCCAACACGAGTCCCAGAAGGAAGAGGTGTTCGACTCCATGTTCTCCCTGCAGCAACTGGGGGGGGGGGGCTGTGATGACTCGTAGCTAGACCAAAACCCTCCCGGAAACCCCTTCCTGGACTGTAAAATGTGGGGAAGCTTATACGGAGGAGGAGATCAAGGAATGGGTTGAAGACTGTGAAAATACCAAGGCTACTGATGGTTGTTGGTATCATGAGTCAAAACTAATTGTGCCTAATTCCTTGAGGAAGGAAATCTTATTGTTCTGCCATGAATCTGAGTTGTCGGGACACTTTGGGTTCTTAAAGACTTTGAATTTGATTCAGAGACAGTTTTGGTGGCTGCGCATGCGCAAAGACGTTTTGGATTATGTCACCACTTGTCAAGTGTGTTTGATGTGCAAACGAAGGGGTGGAAAAGTCCCGGGTCTGCTACAGCCTCTCCCTACCCCCTCGAGACCCTGGGAAAATGTGTCAATGGACTTTATCACTAGTCTTCCCCCCTCGAAAGGAAAAACTGTCATTTGGGTGGTTGTAGACATGTTTTCTAAGCAGGCGCATTTCGTCCCGTTTAAACAATTGCCCACCGCAAAAAGTTTGGCCAAAGCATTCCTCAACCACGTGATTAAATTACACACTTTTCCTAAGCGCATAATTTCCGACAGAGGGAGCCAGTTTGTTGCCAACTTTTGGCAGGAGCTTTTACAGGTCATGGACATTGAACCCGCACTAAGTTCGGGTTATCATCCAGAGACCGATGGACAGTCCGAACGTGTCAATCAAATCCTGGAGCAATTTCTGAGATGTTACACAAATTACCATCAGGACAATTGGGTGGATTTGCTCCCTTTTGCAGAATATAGCTACAACAATGCCGTCCATTCGTCTACTGGTGTGTCCCCTTTCATGGCTGTGGGGGGTTTTGAAGGACAACCGCTGCCTTCCTTGGCAAAATGTGACACGGTTACTAATTCGGACTTTTCACAATGGTGGTCAAAGCTACAAGAGTCCTGGCCCCTCATTGCTAAAACCCTAGACAAAGCTAAAGCTGATTACAAAAAGTATACAGATAGGGGAAGGGCTGAAGGTTGGGACTTAAAACCTGGGGACTCGGTTTATCTCTCCACCAAGAATATTCATGGACTACAACCCAGCAGGAAACTGGGTTGGAAATATGTTGGGCCTTATAAAGTATTAAGAAAAATCTCTAAGGTGTCTTTTGAACTTGAACTGCCCAAGTCACTGAGTTATGTGCATCCTGTTTTTCATTACAGCCTCCTGAAGAAGAATCCTGGGCAGAATGCATGGCACCCAGATCCACCGATTCCTCCTCCTCTCATGAAGGAGGGAGAACCACACTTTGAAATTTCTGAAATTCTGGACTCCAAGTTACACAGGGGTCGAGTTCACTATCTTGCAAAGTGGGTGGATTTTGGTCCTGAGCTTAATGAGTGGATTGTTGCTGATAACGTTCATGCTCCTAAGTTAGTCCGTTCCTTTCATAAATGCTTCCCAAACAAACCTGGCGGGAGCCAATCTTGAAGGGGGCAGAATGTCAGAAAACTGACAATAGTTTGCTTATACTATGCTGTCCTGAAATGTTGCTTTCTAATGTTACTTTCTATTTCTTTGTACTATGCTATCACTCAAGTGTTTTATGGCTCGCCTTGAAGTAGAAATTGCAGTCCTGCTTAATGTTACATTTCAACTCCGGGAGGATGGAGTCGGACATTCCAACACGTCACAGAAACAATGGCTATCTTGTCATGGCTTCCTCCCCCTCCTGCGGAAACTTCTCAGAGTGCTATCTGAGCAGGCATAGCCTTGAAAGTTAGTTTATTGTCACTGCCCAAATTTATGTCTAGGAGTTAACACATCTGGGTCGCATAGGGCAGGAAGGGAATTTTTATAACTTTCTCACCTTTGGTGGGAACAAACGGCTCCATCTCTTTTCCCGCATTTTTGTGTGAATGCTGATTGGTAGAATTTGTTTATGCAACCATGCTTGTAGGTATATTAACCCAAAGCCATCTTTATTCTGTATCTCTAACAAACATTGGGACCCTGTCCCAGCAATTGAATAATAAAGAACTCTGTTTAATTACAAAGGTCTGATCTTTTGCTGATAGTACAGAAGCCTCACATCGAGTATCTAGTGATGCCGTTTGGCTTAAGTGGCACACCCGGCGTTTTTATGAGCCTAATCAATGAAGTGTTACATAAGCATTTGTTCAATGGGGTGCTCTGTTATCTTGATGATATCTTGATTTATTCGGCTGATAAGAAATCACATGTGACTTTGGTGAGGGAGGTCTTGGGAACTTTACTAGAGCACCAACTTTATGCCAAACTGTCCAAATGTGAGTTTCACCAGGAGGAAGTTGATTTTTTTGGCTACCGCATTTCCCAACGAGGACTAGAAATGGATCCTGCCAAAGTGGAGGCAGTGATTCAATGGGAAGCCCCCTGGACTAAACGTCAGCTTCAAAGCCTGTTAGGATTTTGCAACTTTTATAGGACCTTTTTAAAAGACTTTGCTACAATCACCCTACCCCTCATGGAACTGTTGAAAACTAAGGGGAGGGGCCCAGAAGCAGGGAAACTGGGGGAGAGGCTATGCTGGACCCCCCCAGTGCCAGGGTGCCTTCAATGAACTAAAACGATTGTTCACCTCCAAGCCCATTCTTGCCCACCCAGATGAAACCAAAGAGTTCATAATTCATGTAGATGCTTCGGATGTGGCGATGGGGGGTGTGATGCTACAAAAAGACTCTAACGAGGTGTTACACCCCATGGCCTACATTTCGAAAAAATTCAAGGAAACCGAGCGACATTGGTCGGTGTGGGAAAAGGAAGCAGCAGCTATTAAGTTAGCTCTTTCCACATGGAGGCATTGGCTGGAGGGAGCGCAAAAGCCGTTTGAAATTTGGACTGACCATAAGAATCTTGAGGCTTTGCGCATGCAGCGATCCCTCAATGCCAAGCAGCTTCGGTGGGCTGATTTCTTTTCCAAATTCAATTTTGTGCTGAAACACTTCCCTGGGAAAGCAAACTCCCTAGCAGACACATTGTCCAGGCTTCCCCAGCACGAGTCCCAGAGAGAGGAAGTGTTTGACTCCATGTTTTCCCCACAACAACTGGGAGGGGCTGTAGTTACTCGCAGCCAAAAGAAACCCCTCTCAGAAACTCTCTCTTGGTCTGCGAAGTGTGGGGACGCATATACGGAGGAGGAGGTCAAAGAATGGGCTGAGGACTGCGAAAATACCAAAGCCCTGGATGGTTGTTGGTACCATGGTTCCAAGCTGATTGTGCCCACTTCCTTGCGGAAGGAAATCTTACTATCCTGCCATGAATCAAAATTGTCAGGACACTTTGGCTTCCTAAAAACCCTGAATTTGGTTCAGAGACAGTTCTGGTGGCCACGCATGCGAAAAGTCATCTCAGATTATGTCACCACTTGTCAAGTGTGTTTGATGTGTAAAGGGAGGGGGGGAGTTCCGGGACTACTGCAACCTCTCCCTACCCCCTCACAACCCTGGGAGAATGTGTCAATGGACTTTAGTACGAGTCTGCCCCCTTCGAAGGGAAAAACAGTTATTTGGGTCGTTGTGGACATGTTTTCCAAACAAGCACATTTTGTCCCATTTAAACAATTACCCACAGCAAAGAGTCTGGCCAAAGCGTTTTTCAATCACATGATCAAGCTACACACATTTCCTAAGTGCATAGTTTCCAACAGGGGGAGCCAGTTCATTGCCAACTTCTGGCGGGAGCTTTTACAAGTCATGGACATTGAACCCGCACTAAGCTCGGGTTATCATCTAGAGACTGATGGACAATCCGAATGCGTTAATCAGATTTTAGAGCAATTTTTGAGATGTTATACTAACTATCATCAGGATAATTGGGTGGACTTACTCCCCTTCACAGAATATAGTTACAACAATGCAGTGCATTCTTCTACAGGCGTCTCCCCTTTCATGGCTGTGGGGGGGGGGTTTGAGGGACAGCCACTGCCTTCTCTGACAAACTGTGATACTGTCACTACCTCGGACTTTACCCAATGGTGGTCGAAACTGCAGGAATCCTGGCCCCTAATAGCTAAAACGTTGGATAAAGCAAAAGCAGATTATAAAAAAATATGCCGACAGGGGAAGGGCAGAAGGATGGGATTTAAAGCCCGGGGACTCCGTGTACCTCTCCACCAAGAACATTCATGGACTACAACCCAGTAGAAAATTGGGTTGGAAATATGTCGGACCTTATAAAGTACTAAGGAAAATCTCTGAGGTGTCTTTTGAACTTGATTTGCCCAAATCATTGAGTTCTGTGCATCCTGTCTTTCATTACAGCCTCCTGAAGAAGAATCCTGGGCAGAATGCATGGCGCCCGGATCCTCCTCCTCCTCCTCCTCTGATGAAGGAGGGAGAACCACACTTTGAAATCTCTGAAATTTTGGACTCCAAGTTACGCAGGGGTCGGGTCTACTATCTTGTAAAGTGGGTGGACTTTGGCCCTGAGCTTAATGAATGGGTCCTTTCTGATAATGTGCATGCTCCTAAATTAGTTCGCGCCTTCCATAGACGCTTCCCAGATAAACCCGGGGGGAGCCAATCTTTTTTTTTTTTTTTGAATTTTTTTTTATTGAAGTCACCATTTTTTCATTAAACAATACATTCATCTTATTTTTTTACCGACCTCTTTTTTATTTTCTTCCTCCTCCCCTCCTTTTTGGCTTCCAGCAGACCCCACACCTGTACTTAAACTTAAATTAATAGGTAAATTACTAATTAAAAATAAAAATTAAGTATTTAGCTCTTTTTAGCTGGTAGGAGCATGCGTTTGTGGGTCTCTCTCCGGCAGCAACGTTGAGGCCAGGAGAGAGTGACTAGAGAGCGGCTGTGGCGTTAGAGCTGAGGGGGCTGAGTAAGCGTTAGAGCCGAGGGGGCTGAGTTAGAGCCGAGGGGGCTGAGTAAGCGTAGGTGGGCTTGATCTGGGCGAAGCAGCGGTGGCGTGCACCCCCCGGTTGAATTTGGAGTGGCTGCTCGGTGCGCCCCCCCTCCTATTGGGTCTGACAGCTCCCCGATCTCCTTTCCCTCAGGAGAGTTTGAAGGCAGCTTGCCTTGTCCTGGCGGCTGGTCGTGGCTGCGGCGACGGCTTGAGTCGCTGCACCCCCCTTCCACCCCTGTCACTGGGGTGATCCTTAGAGTTGGCTTTTCGCCCCCCCCCCATTGGCATGACGGCCGTTTGGTGGCTGCAGCTAACATTACTCCCCCCCGCTTTTAGGGAGCACGCTGATCTGGGCTTCTCTGCCCAGAATGAAGCAACGGCTGCAGCGGCAGCATTAGGAGCTCCTTCTGAGGACGGCACAAGTTGGAGCCCCCCCTTTCTATTTTCGCCGCTGGTGCTAACAGGGCTCCGTGTGCCTCGGCGGGTCTGCAGACTCTCCTCAGAGCGTCTGTTCGACGGGCAGGACTTGGGAGGCACAATTGTCGTTGGTGGGGGGGGCCAGACTCGGAGGCACAATTGCCGCGGCTCTCCGTGGCGGCAGTGAGTGGCAGTGTTTCACTCCTATGCCAGAGTTTGGAGCTACAGGGCGGCTCTTGAGGGGCTTTTCTGCCCAGAGTGAGCTTTGAGCTCCTTGCTGGGTTGGTTGAGGGAGCTCTCAGGAGCCCCCACCCCCAGCTTCCTGGTGAAAGAGCACGCTGCTCGTAGCTCCGAGACGCGGGCCTATTAGGCAGCGTGAGGGAGCTTCGGGCGAGGGTTCTGGCGGCAGTGTCCTTTTGATGGGGGGATTAGTGGCAGCAACACTGTTTGCAGCACCCCCCCAACCGCTCGTGGATGACGCTGCTCTTGAGAGCGGCTCCGGCGGACTCCGTTGTGGCCGGCTTATTGCAGGTCGGGCGGGACGGCGACGGTCACTTTGTGGCCCTTGTTCTGTTGCGGCCTGACCCCCCCCCATTTTCTGGCCTTTTTCTGCATGGCCTGGTCTCGTGGCGGCGGCAGCAGAGGCAGCCCTTGGGTGGCAGCACCTAATGGTGGCAGTGGCACCTAACGGCAGCAGAGGGGGCCCTCAGGCGGCCAGGCGCGGCTGCGCGTGTCTTCTGCCGTGCGGTCTTTCCCCCTGCCATTGTTTGAAATCGGGTTGGTCTGTACAGCGGCGCCCCCCTTATTAGGCAAACTTGGGCACGTTTTGTCAGCGGCGGGGTGTCGGCTGCGAGGGGGCACTTCAGGGCTGCTGTGTTCCTTCCACCCCCAGTGATCTGACCACGTAGTTCCCCCCCTTCAGTTGGCTAGCGGAGGCAGGAGCATTCCCTTGGGTGACCGGACAGCAGCCGTCCGCAGCTGTGCCGTGAGGTCTTCCCCCGCTCCATTGTTCCATCAGGGTTGATCATTAGGGATCCAGCACCTGGCCTTCCTTCTGAGGCCAGGTGGATTGTGGCTGAGGGGACCGAGCAGCTGTGGTCACTGAGAATCCTTTAAAAACCAGGGTTCTGATCACATACTGGAGCCTCTGTGCAGAAGGGCTTACTATAGACATCGGGGTGATCCCTCTGTCTTTTACACATGTTCAATCAATTGACAGTTGAACATCTGAAGCAACCTACCATTTCAGCCCTAGAGGCTCTAATGCAGGTAGAGTCTTAGTTCCCTGGCAGAGCATGCTTTGCATATAAAAAGTTACGAGTTTATTTATTCAAGCTGAAAGAATGTGGCAGATAGTTAAAATACAATTCATAATTATAGGGAAAGTGCTTAAAAGGCACAACAGCATTCTCTGTAAATGCCTGTGGAACTGGAGAGTCAGAAGAGATTGTCATAGATGTAAGACTCTTTAAAAGCTAATTTTAAAATAGATGAAGTCTGCTGAGGGCTGACTGTCATAGTAAATCTGTCTCTCACTCTGGAACTGACAAATTGGGAGGGAGAACATCTAAGGAGGGAGAACAACATTGTAAAAGGTATGGTTCTCTTCACCCCTGACTTACGTTGCTTTCGGGCTAGGCAGCGGCAGCTAAGGTGGAGAAGCATCACCTTTGGTGCCCCATGTAGTACTGAAAGTGAGCCACTTGGTAACAGGTTTGATCTCCTTCACCCCTGACTTATGTTGCTTTCGGGCTATGCAGGGGTGGCTAAGGTAGAAAAGCACCTCCTACTATGCCACATTTTTTTTTTGGTTCCAAGGGTCTGGAGTGCAGTTCTGTAGCCAGGAATAGGTTCATCTACTCTGGGTCGAGAAATACCTGCAGATCAGTTGCAATTCCTGGAAATCTCCAGGTGCTGCCTGGAGGTTGGTTTATGTTGAATTGGGGCTATGCAATGGCAGCTAAGGTAGAAAAGCATCCTTGCTTCACCCCCCTGTTCAGTGGAATCCACACTGACACCTTGACTTGTGCCCAGAATCAGATAGGGAGCAAGTATAGATGGGCCAAGACTGGGGTGACATGGTCCCTAAGACCATTACTGGCTGCAACATTCTGTACCAGTGGAAGTTTTTGAACAGTTTTTAAGGGTAGCCCCATATAGAGCACATTGCAGTTATATAGTCTAGATGTAACCAAGGCATGCACCACAGTGGCCTGATCCTTTCTGCCCGGGAAAGGCAGCAGTTGGTTAACCAGTCGAATCCTGGAAAGGCACTTCTAGCTACAGCTGCCATCTACTTATACAGGAGTAGACTGGGTTCCAAGAGTATACCCAAACCTATTCCTTCCAATGGAATGAAACCCCATACTGAACAGGTGTTGGGATGAGATTTGTTCACTATTAGCACCTTAGCATTTGTGCTTTGTCCCATTCTTGCCATTGTGCCACTGTAGTGGTCGGCTTCAAGTTCCTCCCTAGGCTTCACCACCAATACCAACCCAAGAATGCTGTCACATCTAGTTGGGCACTCAGATAGGGTTTATCTAGGGATAGAAATAGGGATAGGAATAAGCATCATGTCCTAGGCAGGTTGGTTTATTTTAGCAGGTTAATAGGTTTGTTAAAGGATCAAGGCAAGATCAGCTGTCCGATCTGCTGTGTTTAAATCCAAGTGTGAGGGAGCTGGGAAGTGTGAAGCCCAGACTTACTGGTTTGCAAAAAAAAAAAAAAGAACAGAAAGAAAGAAAAGATAAGGAAAAAAAATAGAAGTAAAGAAATGTCACATGCCACCTTGAGCTACTATCTGGGAACGCTACACACAGTAATAATAAGAAACAGTGATGAAATTATCAACATGTAAACGAAGCATTAAAACAATAGGGACCCTAGCAGGGCTTACAGCAGCACCAGAGCAGCCTAGAAAGATGTCTAGAAATAGCTCTGCGAGGGTAAACACCAGCTGTTAAAAATGGGACCCTTTCATTACAACCTTGGTAAATTAGGAAATATTGGTCCTCACACCTCCAGGACAGGATGGAAGGAGCCAGGCTAGCCTCCAGGGTGGGCACTTTAAAGGCAGGGGCCACCACTGTAAAGGCCTGTCTTTGGTTACCACTCCTTCACTTCTTCTGGTAAGGCACAAATGGCAGGGAAGCTGAGGACAGGGGGGGGGGGGCTTGGGCTCTTCACTCCCCTGGGCTCTTCACTCCCGGAGCTGCACTCCTTGTCCATTGCCAAGCTGCGCTCCTTGTCCTTGTTCATTGCCAATAAGGAGTAAATCCTTACCAGTAAATATATGGACGTATTTTGTTTTGTCTTGGATGTTTATTTTAGTGAAGTAGTTCACCTTCAGCCTCTGCACTGAGTCGGTTCAATGATTGGAACCAGTTTTAATTTATATTTCTCTCCTTGTCCATTGTCAACAAGGAGTACATCCTTAAAGGTGAATACGTGGACGTTCTTTCGTCTGGAATGCCTCCTTTAGCAAAGTAGTTCACCTTTCGGCCTGCTACCCTAAATCGGTTCAATGGTATGGAACCAGGTTTTAATCATATTTCTCTTGCAGATGTGGTGGGTCATGAGGCAGGACGAAAGGTCCGTTGGCGGGTCGTGAGGCAGGAAGAAAGGTCCGTTGGCGGCCATGGCGCTCTTTTTTCAACAGCTCTTTCAGCAGGACATACACTCGTCAAGTGTAGAGGGCGTCTTTGAGTTGTGGGAAGAAGGGGCTTTGGGCCTTTTTCTTTTGGGGGCCTGCTCAACATTGTGATGAGGAGAGCGAGGCAGCTCGGCCCCCGGGGTAGTTGGCCATGGCACCTGGTGAGGATAATACCAAGGTGGCCTGACGTACTGTGGATAGCCACGGCACCTTGTGAGGATAGGAGCAGGGTGGCCTGATGTACTGTGGACAGCCACGGCACCTTGGAGGACAAGTGCACGGTGGCCCGACATACGGTGGACAGCCACGGCACCTTGTGAGGATAAGAGCAAGGCTGCTCGGCGGTGCGATGGATGGCCATGGCTCCTTGTGAGGATAAGAGCAAGGCTGCTCATCATTCGCGATAGATGGCCATGGCACCTTGTGAGGATAAGAGCAAGGTCAAGGTGGCCCGGGGTCCAGATTGTGTGGTCAGCCATGCTACCCCACCGGGTATGGAGGCATACCAGTGACCCCAGGTGTATGGACAGGGCTAGGCATAATGCTAATAGCCAACTTCGCATGGCCATGGAATCCAGGTTGGGTCTCTTTTGTCGCACCCTAACATACGGGTCGAGTTCCCTGACCTGTATCGTCCCAACGGGGTGCACCTCTCAGACAAGGGCTCTCAGACAAGGGATATTTTTAGAGGACTTGCAGCACGGGATTCAGATGGCACTCGGTTGCTGTATGGGGTAGCAAAGGCCAAAGCAGAGGCTTGGCTTTGCATGTGGCAGGTTTGGGCAAGCAAGAAAATGGAACCGGTGAGTGCCTCACGGCATATCCCGATTGGGAACAGGAGGTCATCAGGAAACCCCCCCCCCCCCAGGGCCTTGCAGTCTGGGGAGGTGAATGGTGATCGCCTATGGGACCCTCTCAGACTAGGCTCCTCCCTGAAGGTCTGTGCAGCCTCAGGGGTAGGCACCCCTGGGAGGGGGCGCCAGTATGCCGGGCTGCCGGTTATGAGCCAGAATCTGACTGGCTCAAGACTGGGGCTAAGTTACCCGCCCATTACAAGGGCAAGGAGGTTGTGTCTGGGATTGACGCCTGCCTTGCCTGTTCCAGAGCTTGCTTAGTTTGCCCGTTGCTGCATGTTCCGTTTAAATAGTTAATAAAGTGGCCCTTGTTTAATTCCAATCTGTTGTCTGTCTCGTTATTCCTGCTGGGGTGGCAAATGTCATAGAATCTTGATTGTTCAGTTTCTTAGTCCATTTGTCAATTTCAGCCAAAAATATTAATTTTCTGAGCCATTCCCAAAGCTCTGGAGTTCTTTCATTCTTCCAGTTTTGTGCATAAACCATTCTTGCGGTTGTCACCATATACCATATCATTGTCCATTTACTGACATCTATATCTTCCAACTTAAGACCTAGCAAAAACAATTCTGGTGTTTTTTTAAAAGTACATTTCACAATTTTTTGCATTTCCTCATATATCATTGACCAGTAGTTCCTCGCTTTTTCACAAGTCCACCACATATGATAAAAGGAACCTTCTTTTTGTTTATATTTCCAACACTTATTAGAAACATGTTTACTAATAATTGCAATTTTTTTTGGTGTCATATACCATCTATACATCATTTTATAGCAATTTTCTTTAAGACTATAACATGTTGATATACTCATAGCTCTTTTCCATAAAAATTCCCATGATGACATCGGAATATCTCTATTAACATTTATTGCCCATTTTATCATCTGTTCTTTAACTAGTTCATCTTCATTATCCCATTTCAACAATATTTTATACATTTTAGAAACCATTTTCTTATCACCTTCTAGCCACATCTGTTCTATTTCATTATTTTCGCTTCTCCAGCCACCCGCCCTCTTATCTGCCTTGAATAAATCATATATTTGTCTGTAACGCCACCACCCATACCCAAAATTAACATCTTGTTCTTCTTTTAAGATATATTCCCCTCTTACTTTTGTTACCAGTGCTTCATATTTCAACCAATCTTGACCTTCATAACTTGAAAAAGGCTTTATAACTTCCGCTGGAACAATCCACAATGGTTTTGTATCCGGAAAAAACCTATTGTATTTACTCCACACGTTTATTAAATATCTTCTTACATAATGGTGTTTAAACATATTGTCCATCTTCACTTTTCCATAATACAAGTATGCATGCCATCCAAATCTACAATCATGTCCTTCCAATGCCAAAAGCTTCCTATCTTCTAGTCGGATCCAGCTTTCTAACCACGTCAAACAAACCGCATCATGATATAACTGCAAATTTGGTAGTTGAAATCCGCCTCTTTCTTTCGCATCACACATTATCTTCATTTTTATCCTGGGCTTCCTTCCTGCCCATACAAACTATGAAAGTTCTTTTTGACAACCTTTAAACACCTTTGAGTCTTTTACTATGGGTATTGTTTGCAGCAGAAACAACAGTCTAGGCAAAATGTTCATTTTAACTACTGCAATCCTACCCATTAGTGATAGGTTTAATAAATTCCATTTCTTAATATCTTGGGTAATTTGTATCCAAAGTTTTTCATAGTTATTTTTAAACAAGTCAATATTCTTCATTGTTAAATCAATTCCCAGATACTTTGTTTTCTCTACTACCTCACAGTTTGTTCTTACTTGCAGTTCTATTTTTTCCTTATTTGACATGTTCTTACATAACAACTTAGATTTCTTTTTGTTAACATAAAATCCTGCTAGATCTCCAAAGTCTTTAATTTTTTGTAGCAATATTGGTAGTGTTTCTAGTGGTTCTTCCATTATAAACATCACGTCATCAGCAAAAGCACGGTATTTGTAAGTATAGCCTCTTATAGTTTAATTTCTCTTTCTTCTTGTATTTTCACTAGTAATACTTCCAGTATCCATATAAAAAGCAGTGGAGATAGTGGACAACCTTGTCTTGTTCCTTTTTGAACTCTGAAATGTTCTGTCATATCGTTGTTTATTATAATTGATGATTTCTGATCTGTGTAAATCGCTTTAATCATATTCAGCAAATGCTCCCCAACTTGTAGTTCTTCAAAAGTTGCAAACATAAAGTCCCAGTTCAAATTGTCAAATGCTTTCTCAGCATTTAAGAAAAAGAATCCAACTTGCTTCTCTGGATGCTTATCATAGTATTCAGTGGTATCAAGTACCATTCTCATATTGTCTTTTATTTGCCTGTTAGGCAAAAAACCAGCTTGCTCTTTGCGGATTGTCTCCTTCAGATACTCCTTGACCCTTTTTGCTATTACCTTGGCATATATTTTATAATCATTGTTCAGCAATGATATTGGCCTATAATTCTTAACATCCATTAGATCTTGTGCTTCTTTTGGGATTAATGATATAGTTGCTTCTTTCCATGAGTCCGGAATTATTACAGTACTTCTTATTTCATTAAATACGATTCCCAAAATTGGAATAAGTGTTTCTTTAAGCTTTTTATAAAATTTTGCCGTAAATCCATCCGGTCCAGGTGCTTTCCCTAATTTGGTATCTTCAATGGCCTCTTGTATTTCTGTGGGTAAAATTACATCATTTAGCATTTCTTTAATTTTCCCCTCTGGTTTTACTAGCTTCAATCCTTGAAGATACTCCTTTATTTTATTCTTATCTATCTGTTGCTTTTGAAAGAACTTGGCATAAAATTTAAAAAACTCCCTCTTGATCCCATTTATATCAACGATTTCCTTATCTTCAGCTATGATCTTCGTTATTATCTTTTTCTCTCTTCGTTTTTTCAGTTGCCATGCCAAGTATCTTCCAGGTTTGTTAGCCCCTTCAAAGGATTTCTGCTGAAGCTTCTTTAAATTCCAGTAAATCTCACAGTTGATTATAGCATTTAGTTGGTCTTGTAGTATCTGAATTTCCTTTATAAGTGTCTTTTTACCTTGTCTTTTCTTTAATTCTTTTTCTTTAGAGCTGATTTTTTGTTGTATTTCATTCTGCTGTTGCAATATTTTCTTTTTTTCTTTGCCATTAAAGTCTATTAAAATGCCTCTCATCACTGCCTTATATGCGTCCCATATCACTTGCGGTTTCATATCTTGTGTCATATTAATCTTAAAATATGTATTTGTTTCTCTTTTCAAAGTTTCCATTATTTCTTGCTTATCCAAAAGAACTTCATTTATTCTCCATCTCCACTATCTCTGTCCTTGTCTCGATGTCCATATCAATGGATTATGGTCCGAGTTTATTTTAGGTAAAATTTCAATTTTTTTCGTCTTTAATGCCAACTTTGCCGTCATCCATATCATGTCTATCCTGGAAAAAGAGTCGTGTCTATTTGAATAAAAAGTGTAATCTTTAACTGTAGAGTTCCACTTCCTCCACACGTCTTCAATACTCTCTTGTTTTGCCAAGGCAAAAAAAGATTTGGGTAGCTTTCCGTTTGTAGAGTCTGTACTTTTCGTGCGTCGATCCATTTTTGTATTTACAGTCCCATTAAAATCTCCCATTAGGATTAAGTGTTCATGATCTGTCTGATCTAGCTCAGCAGTTAGTTCTTTAAAGAAGGATTCTTTAGCTCCATTTGGTGCATATATGTTTATTAACAAAGTCTTTTTCCCATGCACCATAATTTCTACTGCATTGTATCTTCCTTCTTTATCTTTAAATATTTCTTTTGGGTTCAATTCCTTTTTAACATATGTCACTACTCCCTTCTTCTTCCGATTCGCCAATGAAAAAAATTCTTCTCCCAATTTTTTCTTGTTGACATATTTAAAATCTTTTTTCTTTATGTGAACTTCTTGTAAACAAATTACATTACATTTTTGTTTTTCTAACCAATGATTGATAATTTTCCGTTTATTGGGTGAATTTAGTCCATTAACATTCCACGATAAAAATTTGTACTCCATAGTGTTAGTAACTTACATCTCTCCAAAATCCTTAATATTGCGTGTCTGAAAGACATCATCTTGTCTACAGTCTTAATTATGACACGCTCATTCTGGAAAAAGAAACTCACCCCTTGCGGAGCCTCCCAGCGAAATCTTAATTTTTTTTGTTTCAGTTGGTCTGTCAGTCACTTATATAATTTTCTATCTTGAAGCATGGCTCTGGGAAGTTCTTTCATCACTATTATTTTGTTCCCATCAATTTCCAGTGGCTTGTCAAAGTGTTTTTAAAAAATCATTTCTCTTATTCTTTTAGATGTGAACTGAACCACCACGTCTCTTGGTAACTTCTTTTCTCTGGCGACTGCTGAATTGACTCTATAAATCATATCAGTCTTATATCTTATTTCTTCCTCTTCCATTTCATCCTTTAGGTACTCAGTTAGGGCTTCCATCACCACTTTGTAAATATCTTCTGTTCCTGCAATAGGCTCTTCTATTCCTCTTAGTCTTAAATGGGTTTGCATTACTCTAAATTCCATCATCACATCTATTCTGTGAGTTTCCTTGGTATTTTTCTGCACTTTACTCTCCAGTGCGTTGACTTGCTTCTCTATTTCTGAAGATTTCTGTGTCAAGTTCTTTAGCTCTGTTTTAATTTCTGTTAAGCTCTCATCCACTTGCTGCCCCATTTTATTCATTTGCTGGCTTACATTTGAAACTTGCTGAGTCAAAGTATTCATAACATCTGTCATCTTTTTTTCCATTGCCTCTAAGGCATTTTGCCAGTCTCCTTCTTTCTTGGGAGGCATCTTTGGAGATGACCAGGTTCCTGCCCTTTTTCTAAGACCTGACGCCATCTTGAAGCTCCAAAAAGCCTCTTTTTGTGCACTTTAAAAAAATTTTTTTTTTGCTTATTTAATAGTATTCACTGTGCCTAGTTGAATCCCTTTGGTTTCGTCTTGATCAGAAGTTTCGTTTTGCTGCAATCAATTTTTAAAGTTTTAGTCCTCCAGCAGCAAAGAAAGGCTTTCTCTATGATACTGTGGCTTACTTCCTCATTTGTCAGCTGGTCTGGGCCTTTTCTGTTTCAAAAAGTCACTTCCTGCCCACCCCTATGTTGCAATGGCTTACTTCCTCCTTTGTCAGGTGATTCAGGCCTCTTCAGCTTCAAATGTCACTTCCTGTCTTCCCCAAGTCCTTCTTGAAACGTTGCAAGCACTGTTTTCTGCTAATTGCTTAGGAGTCTTCTGTTCTCAGTGGTCCCACTGAGATTAAATTAATTTCACTTCATTCCAATGCAGTTTTTTCCCCCTTTTTCTTCTTTTCTTTTAAAGTACAGTCCATCAAGATTAGTAATAGTGTCTCTTTATAGTGCTGACACGTACTTAAAAGTTCGAGGTCATATCCAGTTAATTAATTATTGTCGTCACTACTCTTATCTCTCGGCAACCACAGGAATGCAAAACACAGTCTCTTTTTGGCGTATTTTAACTATAAATCTTCTCCTTTCACTTTTACGAATGGCTCATTCCAGTTATCTCAGAAGCCTTGCCAGCTATACTTTTTCACTCTTTAACTGCAAAGTTCCGGTAAGCTACGATATCATTACCTTCGTTGATCAGCTGAAAACAGGTGTGAATTTCTGCTCCTTTACTTTAAAATCAAACTCCTTCTTCGGTGTAGATGTCTGGGAATGAGGATCTTAAACTAATTGCAGTTCAGATGGCTCTTGTAGTGTTCCAGGCAGTACCTTCGTTGGGGGAGGGGATCAAAGTCTCAGACTAGTCTCCTCCAAGACTAATCTTTAACCAATCTCTACTCACCCTTGGGTAATTATTGCTTGCTAGACGTTCCCCTATCTGGGGAGCGTTGCGTCGGGCTGATTAATGCCCGAGCTGTCAAAAAGAACCTCTGCCGATCTGCTCAGCTCGCAGATTGTGTCAGACCCTCATCTTTTCCAGACCGGAAGCCTTGGGGGGGGGGAGCCAATCTTGAAGGGGGCAGGATGTCCGAATCTGACAATAGCTTGCTTGTTCCATGTTTCCCTGAATGTTACTTTCTGTTTCTTTGTGCCTTGTTATCACTCGAATGTTTTATTGCTTGCCTTGAAGTAGAAATTGCTGTCCTGTTTAGTGTTACTCTTTCCCCGGGAGGATGGCCTCTCGCATTTCAACGCGTCACATAAACATCTGCAGCTATCTTCTCATGGCTCCCTCCCCCTCTCGTTCGAAGCTCCCAGTGTATTATCAGAGTGGGTACAACCTTGGAAGTTATTTACTGTCACTGACCAAATGTTTTGCCTAGGAGTTCTCACATCTAGGTCGCTCAGGGCAAGAGAGGAATTTTTATAACTTTCTCACCTTTGGTGGGAACAAACGGTTGCCATTTCTTTTCCCGCATTTTGTGTGTATTGTGATTGGAGGACTTTGTTTAAGCACCTATGTCTGTAGGTATATTAACCCAAGCCATCTTTGTTCTGCATCTCTAACAAACATCGAGACCCTGTTCCAGTATTTGAAATAAAGAACTCTGTTTAACTACAAAGGTCTGATCTCTTGCTGATAGTACAGAAGCCTCACACTGGCTCACTGCGTAAGGAAATTCTAAGAGCATGTCATGAGTCGAAACTGTCGGGCCATTTTGGTTTCCTAAAAACCCTAAATCTAATTCAGAGACAGTTCTGGTGGCCGCACATGAGGAAAGACACGTCTGACTATGTTACTTCATGCCAGATATGCTTAATGTGAAAAAAGCGGGGGGGGGGGAACCCCCTGGGCTATTATGCCCCCTGCCCACCCTGGCCCACTCCTGGCAAAGCATTTCGATGGACTTTATAATGGACCTTCCACCAAGCAAGGTAAAAACGGTGATTTGGGTGGTGGTTGACATGTTTTCCAAACAGGCACACTTCGTTCCATTCAAGAAACTACGCACAGCTAAAAGCCTGGCTAAAGTGTTTTTCTCTCATGTGATCAAACTACATGCTTTCCCTAAGCACATAGTATCCAATATGGGGAGCCAATTCGTTGCCAACTTCTGGCGGGAGCTTCTCCAGGTGATGGACATTGAACCTGCCCTAAGCTTGGGTTATCATCCCGAGACTGATAGACAGTCCGAACGTGTGAATCAAATATTGGAGCAATTTCTTAGATGCTACACTAACTACCATCAGGATGATTGGGTAGAGCTTCTCCCCTTTGCTGAGTATAGCTACAATAATGCAGTGCATTCGTCTACAGGGGTCTCCCCCTTCATGGCAGCTGGGGGATTTGAAGGAACTCCTCTCCCGGCTTTGCCTCAGCCCACGGCCACCCCACCCTCCGAGTTTTCCCAATGGTGGACTGAGTTGCAGAATTCCTGGCCTTTGATTGCTAAGACTCTAGACAAAGCCAAAGAGGACTATAAGAAATATGCTGACTGGGGTCATGCTGCGGGGTGGGAGTTGGAACCTGGGGACTCTGTGTACTTGTCTACAAAAAATATTCGAGGTCTCCAGCCCAGCAGGAAACTGGGCTGGAAGTACGTTGGTCCGTACAAAGTTCTCAGGAAGATTTCTGATGTATCTTTTGAACTTTAACTGCCTTAATCATTGAGTTCTGTGCATCCTGTTTTCCATTTCAGCTTGCTGAAGAAGAATCCTGGGCCAAACGCATGGTGTCCGGATCTTCCGAGTCCTCCTCCTCTGATGAAGGAGGGGGAGCAACACTTCGAGATTGCTGATATTTTGGACACTAAAATTAAACGGGGTCGTTTGTATTATCTGATCCGGTGGGTAGATTTTCGGCCTGAACAAAATGAGTGGGTTGCTGAAGAACATGTTCATGCTCCTAAATTGCTTCGTGCTTTTCATTGCAAGTTTCCTGATAAGCCGGGGGGGGGGGGCTGATCTTGGGGAGGGCAGGATGTCAGAGCCTGTTTCATTCAGCCTCTGCCATTTGTTGTTGTTATCTGGAGTCTCCATCTGTAATTAATAGTTTGCCTTGAAGTCTCTGGTCTGTCTTGCTTAATGTATCTTTCTCTCCCCGGGAGGGTGGCTTTCTGCATTCCATCGCATCATAAACCAGCCCAGCTATCTTGTATTGTCACCTCCCTTTTCCCTCTCCGGATGCTTGAGTGTTTTATCTGCTGTTGTAACCTTGGAGAACTGTGGAATTGTTATTCTAACCAGGGACCTGGCCTGCAATCTATACTTAGAGGTCACTGGGGACCATGGGGGGAATTTTTAGTGCCTTCGTGCCCTTTTGGTGAGAACCAAACGGCTCTAAAAATTTCACGCTTTTTTGTAACCATTTCTATTGGCCCTCTGCCTGCTTGTACCTAAAGGTGGGGGGTATATTAATCCTTGCTGTATGTAACCAAGTATCTCTAACAAACATGAAGTACCTGAACCATCATTAAGAATAAAGGAACTTTGCTTCATCAAAGGTCTGTCTTATTGGTTAGATTCAGAAGTCTCACACATGGCTGGCCTAATGAAGCCGCGCTGCAAGTTCTTATCAATAAAATGGTGCAGTTCAACTCGTTCTGCAGGGCTCATAGAGTATAATTTCCCCTGAGGCAATTTTACCCCCAGCAATAACTCAATAGCACAATCCATGTCACAGTGGGGGGGTAGTTCATCTGCTTCAGTTTCACTAAAAACCTCTGCTAAATCCCGGTATGCGGTAGGTATTTTTAATAAATCCTCTTTGGCTAGGCATAACTTTTCAAGAGAAGGCTCATTCCCCCACTCAGAGCACCACTTGTGATGTGTACAGTTCAGGGCCACCCAACGTATCCTCCCCTCACTCCACATGATGTAAGGATCGTGGGTGCTCAGCCAGGGGCTTCCCAAGACCATCGGGAATTGGGCATGTGGGGTGATGACTAAAGCCCTTTGTTCCCAATGTTCTCCCACCCCAAGCACATCAACTGAGTCTCAAAAAGGCACAGCTCCTTTATTTCCGATCCATCCATTTGGGTGAATTGTAGGGGTTCTTCCAATGAGTTTACCCCCACCCTCAACCCGTCCACCACAACTGGGCTGATCAGGTCTCACGCACACCCCGAGTCAATTAGCACTCACACTTTCATGTGCGTGCCCATCTTGAGGACAACTAAAGTCACGACCACATACAAAAGGGGGGCAGGGGAGCTCACCACTTTAGGCACTGGGGAAGGAGGGACCTGTTGCTTCACGCCTTTCAGAACAGGTCCATGTCATTTCCCGCTGGTGACGGGGGATCCACAGTCACTGCCATCTCTTCCTCTGGTTGGGCATCAAGCTGGAGCACTTTGGCCTTCCCACCCAGCGGAGCCTTCACTGGCCTGGAAAGGGAGGTGGATGGAGTGGGGGACCCCCATGGGGAGGCAGCTGGGCAAGATGAGGCATAGTGGCCCGCTTCTCCACACCGCATTCATAGGCCCTTCTTCAACCAGAGGTCTCAGATGTCCTTCAGTGGAGCCTTAATCTTGGGTCTCTGGGGGGCGGGTGCCGCATCAGGACCTTTCAGGGTCCCAGTGGGGTTGTGCAGCTTGATCAAAATGAAATGAGATTCCGCTTCTTCTGCTGCCCTCACCCAAGCTGCCAAGGAGGTGGGGTTGACATTTTGCAACACAGTCTCGTACAAATCCATATTCAACCCCTGACGATACTGCTCCACCAGCACTTCCTCAGGCTAACCTCAAATCTTGGCTGCATACCTCTTGAAGGTGGTGGTGTACTCACGAGCTAAATCTCACCCTTGGGTGAGATGTCTGAATTGATTATGAGCTTTCTCCTCTCCCATCAGATCTTCATATTGTCTCCAGAGGGGCCACATAAATTCTTCCACTTGATCCAACTCCAGACCAGGAGGGTTGTGCAGACTCACATACCAGTCCGCTGCTTCTTCGCGAAGCCTTGATCCGATGTAGCCAACTCAATCCTCTTCCATTGGGAACAAGTGGCCCCAAGTTTGCAGGAACCACCCTGCTTTGATGAGGAAGAACTGTAGTTTAGCTGGGTCCCCATCAAACGTAGCCATCAGCAACTCATGGGGGACCAGTCTCTGCTCTATCCCAGGGGCAGGTCCCATGGGAATGGGGGTCTGGGGGGGGTGGAGGAGCTGGGGCAGGCACAGGAGCAGGAGCAGCCAGGACCCTCTGGATTATCACCAGCAGTCCTTCCAGGAGGGCAGTCATCTCACGCTGCAGCAATTGCTCCATGGCTTCGAGCCGATGATCCATGTGGGATCACATGTCCCCAAACTCTGGTTCTCTCTGGTGACTGGAATCTCTCTGGTGGGGCCACGAGAACACACGCCACCCCAGGGATCAGGCCCCAAGCCCAATCCCATAGCCGAGCCCCTCCGCGATGGGGTCCAAGTCTCCACAGGTTCAGTCCTGAACAAAGTCCATGAGGACTTGGGACCCCTGGGTCTGAGATCAACCCAGGAGGTGGCAGTAATCACTACCTCCTCTTCCATAGACATGGGGACTCCCGTGTCCATAGTGACTGGGGGTTCTTCTCCGTCTTCTGCCATGGCAGGAATGGGTGACTTCCCCAAATCAAGGATTACGGACTCTCTGTGAGAGTCCAATAGATTTCAAACCAATAACAAAGGGTCTTAAACAAGAACTTTTATTTGTTGGTGGTACACACTTGTTGAGTCAGTAATGGAGGGGTGTGGTGGGTACTGGTACAGTTATAGTATATGCAAACTGCAATGTAGCAAAGATATCTACCAATCATCATACAGTGAAAAAAGGCACCCCAAACCCAGTCCCAGGGAGTAAGGTGGGAAGGAAAAGCGATTTGCACCTGCAGGAGTATTCCAATTAGCAACATAGCCTGGGGGAAGACACAGCCAAGGCCATAGATAAGAAGGATACAGAAGCGGAGGTGAAAGCAAGGGAAAGGAGTGCATTCCACAGGAGGGGGGGAAGTAAGCACGTAGTCAGATAGCCGCATCCCAACCCCCGGGGTGGGAAATGTCAGATTCTGACATCACCTCTCCCATTCTTGGATTCTAGGCAATCTAAAGACCCAGTTATAAACCAGACTGGACCACATCGGGTGAACTTGTGTGTGGAACTCAATCTATATATAATTAATGGGTCCCCTGAATATGACCTGCATGGCCAATACATTTACATTTCCCGTCATGGTTGTAGTGTTGTTGACTATGTGATTACCTCAGCAGACCTGAGAGATCATATCCCCAAGTTTAGGATTGGCAACCAAATAGAAAGTGACCATTCTCCTATGTTGTTGACTTTTAGGATAAACCGTGTCCCAGATAGATCCCCTCTGTTTAGTGTTAAAACACTGATTGCCCTATTTATTAGAGAATAAAATGGACCTCAACCCTCTCGACACAGATCTAACAATGAATGCATAGTGTTATTGGGATGCAATTAAACCAAAAGCTATCCTGCACTAAATTGCTAACAGAGGCTCTCTTAGTCTATAATTCTATTGTTGATAAACTCAGTGATTTTGCCCAACCATTGGGCTACAAGCACGCGAAAAGCTCAACTAATTCTTGATTTGATGCTGAATGCCACCTAGCTAAAAATAGATTGCTCCAATTTTTTCAGCAGATGAGTATTGGCACTTTACCTTGGATCACTTCTATTTATTGCAAAATGAGGAGGGAATGTCAACTGTTGCTAGCTCAAAAAAACCATACCTTTGCCATGGAGAAATGGACCCAGCTTTTTCACGTAATCAAAAGTAATAACAACAGTGCTTTCTGGTCCTTGGTCACAGGCTTTAAACCTCAGTCAGGAGTCCTTAATGTTAGTTTAATTTCCCCTCAGAAACGGACCACTTACTATACTAACCTGTTTAATAATCCTTTTGCAGCTAAACCAACAAGTAATGTGCTACCTTTACATGTGCCAGAGTGGCCTCCTGTTTCACACAAGGACATATATGAGCACATCTCTTGTCTTAAATCTGGTAAAGCCCCAGGCCCTGATGGCCTATCTGCTGAGCTCATGAAGAGCAATATTGAATGGTGGTCTCATTCTCCTGCATGCCTTTTCATGTTAATTGATAAATTTGGTATTTTACCAGAAGCTTGGTTAAATTCTATAATAATTCCAATTTTCAAAAAATGTGATCCTAACAACCTAAAGAACTATAGACCCATTAGTCTCCTGTCTATTTTAGGGAAAATTTATTCTAAACATCTTCTTAAGAAATTATCTGAGTGGATAACTTCTCATAATTTCTCAGGAAGAGAGCAAATTGGGTTTGTAACAAACCACTCTACTTTAGATCACTGTGTAGTATTATCTTTTTTGCATTTATTGACATCCGTAGAGCCTTTGACTCAGTAGTTAGACAGATTCTGTGGGAAAAATACACAAATTGGATCTTGACCAACACCTTCTGTTTTTGTTGCATAAGTTTCATCTCTCTAATACTTGTCAGGTTAGACTTGATGACAGAGGCTCCTTAACATAAAAATTTCCTGTGACCAAGGATGTTAAGCAGGGTTGTGTTCTAGCTCCCTCTCTATTTAATGTGTTCCTTTCAGATCTCCCCTCCTATCTGGCTAAAATTGACAGACACACTCCCCAATTAAACTCTGCCCCAGTTCCTATCTTATTTTATGCGGATGATGCAGCAGTTCTTTCTTTTACTAAAGTAGGATTAAAACACTATCAGCATATTTCATTCTGTAACCAAAACTCCTTATTTATTAATTTTGATAAGACTAAAATTCTGGTATTTTCTAAATCATGGAGGCATTTTGTCTGGAAGATCAATGGAAGAGAAATTGAACAAGTTAAATCTTTCAGATATCTGGGTATTCTCTTCCATCTAAAATGGTCCATGCATCAGGAACACTCTCTTAGCCTGGCTAGGAACAAGATGGCTGTTATAACTCGTTTTCACTATCAAAAAGGTAACCAATTTGTCCCGGCCGCCCTATGGATTTTCCGGACTACAGTGGTTCCTCAATTACTGTATGGGGTACCCGTGTGGATTCAGGATCTTAATAAAAAGGTTGAATGAATTAATGCAATCTTTCTGCGCTGTATTCTTGGCATTCCCAACTCAGTTATTTCACCTTGTGTGCTGAGCTGGGTCTTTATACCATAGAATCCAGAGCTTAGATTGCTGCTATCAAATAGTGGTTACATCTTTACTTTCAACCTCCTCCAAACAGTCTTATTGCTTTTTAAACCCATATATTTCTGACCCATATATTTCTGACCCATATATTTCTAAATGGTCCCAATTAATAAGATAGAAAATTAATTCTTTAGGTATTGATTTAGACTCCCTGGCTAACTCCAATGAAACCTACATATTCCAAATAATTCAAAGAAGAATTCAGGGTATTGATTTACAGTTCATAAAAGCTGGAGCAGAGGGAACTTATTCCCCCCATTTTCTGGGTCTTGCTTTCCAACAAAACTCTATGGCCCAGTATTTTTTAAGCTTAACAATCCCTTCTCACCGCAGAGCATTTATGCTGACCAGACTCAATATATTTCCCTCAGCCGTGGTCACAGGATGATACAAGGGTATCCCCTATGAGGCAAGATTCTGCAGATGCCTCTGCAAAAAACCTGACTCCATTCAGCATATTATCTTAAACTGCCCACTGTTTACTCAGCTATGTCCACACTTGATTAGTCCCCTCCTTCAACTCTCTAAGGCTGCGACCAATAGTGGTATTGAATTCTTGCTAGTGGAAAAAAACCACGAAGTTACTGAGCAGGTGGCAGAGTTCCTGGCAAATGTACTCAGGGGCCAAGGAAAAGAGGGAAGAACAGAGGGAAGAGGAAGAGGTAAGGGGATGGAGAGTGAGAGAGAGAGATAAGAGGTATCTATCCTCTTCCGGTAGTTAAGCTTCTTATTGGAACGGCTTTAATTACTGTGATATTAGAGATTACTGTTCCACATTTTTATCACTTTGCCCTATTATAAATTAACAGGAAATAAAATGTTTGGAAGATTATTCTGCCAGGGCAACAACATATGACATTTAGGACAGTAATGCTTAAATCATACAAATTCTAACATTTCCCTTATTTATTGAATGCAACATTTATGTTCCCACCATTAGGGTGGCAAGCTATAAAAATGTATGCAACATTCTCCCTTTTTAAAAAAATCTTGAACCACAATGAATGGAGGGGTACAAATGTTAATAAATAAAAAATAATCTGTGCAGTCTTGAGAATTTGTCTAGTATCTAAGGTTCCAGCAACAGTTGCAGGGACTGAGGACATCGAGGGCAACTTGGGATGCTCTATGCCAAAGAGCAAGCTTTTTATGACTTATTTGCTGGATGTTTTGCAGATAAAATTACATCTACCACAACTTAGATTCTGAATATGTGGCAGTTCAATCTTTAGAATGTTTAGAGAAACATCTAATTACAGTTGCTTGGATTAATATGTACAAATTGCATGGAGGAGTTTGGTTGACATCCTTAATGCTCTTCCTTGCCCTTCATGGATGATTAAAACTAGCTGGGGAGGATTAGCTGTTTGGACCCAGGAGCTAATAAAGACTCCTTAAAATGAGAGGGTAGAGGCTACTGCCTTTACTGCACTAGATGTGAAAACATTCTTGAAAAAGTCATTCCTGGATCCAAAGGAGTCAAACAACTATCATTTTGTGGTGAATGCTATCTTTTTGGGGCCTGGTGCTTAAATGAGTGGTGCCTAATTATCTCCAGGCATTTTTAGATGAAATTAATTTTCTAGACTCATTTCAATCCAGTTTCAAACCTAGTCAAACTACCCTAATGGGTGACTAGGGTTACCAATTTTTATGTGGGGCCTGGAGATCTCCCAGAGTTGCAACTGATAACCAGACAACACAGATCAGTCTAGAAAAAAATGGCTGCTTTGGAGGGTGGACTATATGGCATTATACACTGTTGAGGTCTATCCCCTCTTCAAACTCCTCCCTTGCTAGGCTCTACCCTCCAAATCTCCAGGAATTTCCCAACCTGAAGTGGGCAGCCCTATAGGTGACCTATACCAAGCAAGACACAGCCCTATGGGTGACCTATACCAAGCCCTCAAATTGATTCTCCTGGATTTCTCTGTAACTACTGATTCCATTAACTGTGGCATCGTGCTGTTCTGATTTTCACTTTAAATCACTGTTTGATGCAGTAGACATGAGAGTCTGCTTTAAGTTCTTGTGTAAATCTACAAACATGCATTTTCTCCCCACTGTTCCACCTGACTTTTCAGTCTTGAGGGGTAAATAAATAAATAAATAATTTATGAATAAATGGCTTTAAGCCCAAAATGAATTAAAGAACCAGTGGAACAAAGTTTGGAACAATTATTCTTTGGGATGCTCTGAAGTGTCTTATACCACAAATCTGAAGGTTTAGTAAAGTTGGCCTATGTGATATAAACTGGCTACTACCCAGCCTCGTAGCTAGATGATTTTTGGTGGTGGTGGGGCACTGGGGGGCATGGCATCACTTCTGATGTCACAAAAATAAAAATAGAAGAGCCAGAGAAAAGCTGGCTCCTTGGTGTGTGTAATGTATGCAATGGCGGTCACCATGTGCTCCCTGTAATGGCGATCGCCACGTGGCCAAACGCACATGGCCTGAGCTTGGGTCGGGAAGAACAATAGCTGGCTGGATTGTAACTTGCCACCAATCTAGTGGATAGGATCCTCTAGGGAACCTATGATCTGTAACCACAATCTTAAAGTCCTATCAGGACAATTGGGCAAGGCCGGAGGTGTGGCTCCGGCCGGAATAAAAGAGGGCCCCTGAGCCCAGGTTGCCATGCTTCATCTTGACCAGCTAATAAACATGCTTACTGATTTCACTTCACCATGTCTCCAACTCCAGTACTTTGAACTGCCGACGAAGGTGGGATCCCGATGAGCGACTCTCTGGCCGACTCCAGCCCTGCAGCGAGCTCCAACCTGGCAGCAACCAGCACCGCTCGGCTCCAGTGCCACCCAGCACCACCAACTGCTCCAGAGGATGATGCTTGCTGCTCCGCTGCTCCATGAGTCATCATGGCTGATGCTCCAGAACGTATCACCCCATTCGATCTTGCACACCCCGCAAAATGGGAAGCCTGGGCTGTGCAACTGGGATTTATCTTTGAAGTATGGGGAGTCACCAATGCAGGTATGAAGCGAGCCTGGCTACTGAGCACTTGTGGAGTGGACATGCTCTGTGTCACCCAGAGCCTGGTATCCCTGTGTCCCCTCATGGAGGTCCCCTACGATGATCTCATCAAGGTGCTCAACAGCTACTTCGCGCCAAAGCCCTTGATGATGGCCCTGCAAGTGAGCTTCAATTGCCATACTCAGAAGGCAGGTGAGATTGCCACAGCCTTCCTGGTGGTCGGCTGCGAATTCGTGTCAGTGGAGGACAACCTCCTGACTGGATTCGTCTGTGGGGTGCGAGAGCCTAAACTAAGGCGCAGGTTGGTTGTGCTCCCCGAGGTAACTCTCGAAAAGGCCCTCCAAATGGTGGTGGTGTTCAAGACAGCACAGGGCAAGCGCCAAGGCTCCGCCACTGCTGCGCACCGCACTATCTCCTCAGGCTCCAAGGCATTGGATGAGGACAATGTCAGCCAGCTGCGTTGTCATCCCCAGAATGGTGCATCCCAGACTCCTGATCTGAGTTTGCGAGCATTGGCCTCAGCAGCTGCCGCTGCACCTACTTCTTGCTACGGCTCCTCATCATGCGTTAGCTGCGGGGACACCGACGATCACTGGACCTGCTGCTTCCACTACGCCGCTTGCTGTGCCTGTGGCAAGATGGGCCATATCACAAAAGTCTGCCACTCCTGCCCCAGCCACTACTCACAAGCAGCCCACTCCGAATCGGATGACGTCCACATGGCATCTTCACACCACCACCAGGTACTGAACTTGCCCCGTAACACCCCCAATAAAACCACAGTCCCTGTGTGGATCGAAGGGGCCCCCTGCTAGATGGAACTCGATACCAGTCCCTCATATTCGATTATTTCGACAGCTATGCTCTGAAAGCTCTGTTCCAAGGGGGGGCTACGGAAACCAACAGGACTTAGGCAACAAGGATTTAGGCAAACCAACAAAAGAACCTGATTGCCATTAGGGGCTTGGGCAAGTTCTGGGTCCAATTCAAGGACTCTTGGATTTTCTGGTGGACTCTTGGATTTTCTGGTGGTGGAGAGCGACCTCACCAGCCTCCTAGGCCTCTCCTAGTTGGGATCACTGGGACTGGGTATCATGGGGGTGCATAAGGCCGGCTCTGCAGACTACCAGTCGGTCTGCGCGGAGTTCCCCACCATTTTCGATGGGTCCCTTGGGTCCTACACCGGGCTCCTGGTTTAGTTGGACCTTGATCCGGTGGTGCGACTGATCCACATAGCAGCTAGGCCACCTCCCTTTGCGGTCCGGCCCAAGATCGAGGCTGAGTTGGACAAACTCATGGCTCAGGAGGTTCTGGAACCCCAAGTGGGAGACCCCCATAGTCACCCCCATGAAGGCAAATGGGGAGATTCGCATCTGTGCAGATTATAAATGCATGCTGAACCTGGTGCTACAGGACCACTCCTACCTGGTGCTGGTCATCAGCCACGTACTTGCCTCCCTGGCGGAGACCAAGATATTCAGAAAGCTGGATCTGGCTCAGGCCTACCAGCAACTCCCCATGGATGATGCCACAGCGGAGGCACAAACCTTTGCTACCCATAGGGGGCATTCAGGGTGAAGCGGCTCCAGTTCGGGGCAGCATAGCTCCAGGGCAGCATAGCTCCAGCAGCATTTATTATTTATTTATTTGTTTATTTAGATTTATATCCCGCCTGACCAACATAAGCGGCTCTAAGCATAGCTCCAGGGTTGTTCCAGCAACTAATGGATGGCCTTCTAAAAGATATTCCAGGTGTCCAGCCATTCTTCAATGACATCCTGATTGTAGCTCCGGACGTCCCATCTTTCAAGACCCGGCTGCGAGCAGTCTTCCAGCATTTCCAGGATGCCGGCTTAAAGGTCAAGAAGGAAAAATGCATCCTGAGTGTCCTCTCCGTCACATTCCTGGGATTCACTGTAGACTCTCAGGGCATCCACCCGAGGCCTGAAAAGGAGACGGTGATCACTGAGGCCCCCACCCAAACCTCTAAGGCGGAGCTCCAAGAGTTCCTCAGCCTCTTCAACTTCTACCACACCTTCCTCTCCCACAAGGAAGCAGTAGCTGAGCCCCTTCACAGACTTTTAGACAAGGGCACAAAATGGGCCTGGGGACTGCATCACATGGCGGCGTTCCGAACTGTCAAGGACTTGCTTATATCCAATACGGTCCTGGCCCACTTTGATGAGTCCCTTCTGGTCATCCTGGTGTGTGACGCCTCTCCCTATGGGGTGGGGGCTGTTTTGGGCCATTGGCTACTCGATGGGCAAGAGGTGCCGGTGGCGTACTACTCACAGACCCTGTCACCTGCAGAGCGCAACTATGTGCAAATAGAAAAGAAAGCTCTGGCCATAGTCGCGGGGGTTAAAAAATTCCATGACTACATATATGGTCAGAGTTTTACCATTGTCACTGACCATAAGCCGCTGCTGGGCCTCCTGGCTCCAGATTGCCAGACGCCACAGCTGCTCTCACCCTGAGTGTTGCAGTGGTCAATTTTCCTTGCGGGCTATCAGTACGTGCTGGTCGATCACCCAGTAAGTCCATGGGATACGCCAATGCTCTTAGCCGCCTGCCTCTGCCATCCGGCCATCCTGTAACCTGAACCCGGCTCCTTCATTGCCCTCCTTGAGGACCTGCCAGACTGCTCTGTTTAGGTAGCCGATGTTGCCCGGTGCACCACCCAGGATTGTGCCCGCTCCCAGGTCTCGAACTGGGTAGGGAGGGGGTGGCCCAGTCACCCTGGGCTGAAGTTTGTGGCTTACTCGGCCCAGCGCAACAAACTTTCCACCGACGAGGGGTGTGTACTTTGGGGAACATGAGTGGTGATTCTGGAACCACTCTGTGACTGGGTGCTGGCTGCTCTTCATGAGGCCCATTCGGAAATCATCCGGATGAAGCCACTGGCTTGCAGCTATGCGTGGTGGCCAGGCCTGGACAAAGACATCAAGGACCAGGTCCGCCAATGTGTAAAGTGTCAGGAGTCATGCTCCCCCCCATGCTCCCATATGGCCCTGGGAATCAGTGCTCAAGCCTTGGTCACAGCTCCACCTTGACTTCGCGGGGCCGGTCCAAGGGCAGCAGTTCTTTATTCTGGTGGACAGCTGCAGCGAGTGGCTTGAGGTGGTGCCTGTATGAGCCACCTCTTCTAACACAGCCATTAGAGCCATGTGGCGCATATTCAGCATACATGGCCTGCCGGACACTTTAGTGACCAAGAACAGCACAGCATTTATGTCCACAGAATTCCAGAACTTTGTGGACTCCCTCAGCCTCCTGATATGTTCGATCCGTGCCATTCCACCCAGCGACCACCGGGCAAGCTGAATGGATGGTCCGGATGACCAAGGAGGCCCTGCAGCACATGGACCATGGCGACTGGGAGTTCAAGGTAGCCACTTTCCTCTTTGGCCAGCGAGCAACACTGCACTCCATCACAGGACGCAGCTCAGCAGAGATACTGATGGGCTGGCATCTCGGCACCCTGCTCGATTGTCTCCACCCAGACCGCACACCCGAACACAGCGCGGAACCCAACGTCCCCAAATCTCCATGGGGGGGTTTCCCAGAAGACCCTGTCTACGTGCAGAACTATGTGAGAGGTCCCGCATGACTTCCAGGGCCATCATCCACATGATGGGCCCGCTCTCCTACAAGGTCTCCGGGGAGAAGGGTCAAGTGTGGCGGTGCCACATTGACCAGCTATGCTGACATCTCCCAGCAAACACTCCCACTGCCACTGGGGACTGCAAGGGTGATGTTCTGGTCCCAGTGCCACTCCAGGAAGCCGACCCAGACACGGACCCAACCAAGCTCCACAGGTCTTCCCCGGCAACTGAACCACAACCCCCAGTGTCCCCTACATCTCCCATGGATGATCGCCATGAACTGGTACCAGAGCCAGCAGCCCAAGAGCAGGAGCAGGGTCCATGAGCAACTACCTCCTGATGCTCAGGGCAAAAGCGGCACCATCCCACTGTTGCCTAGCAAGGCACAGCATGTGCTCTTATGGACTTTAATGTTCATAAGTCTTTGTTATGTTTATGCTTTAAAAGACTACATGCACTCTTTGTTGCTGTAAGAGGCTCCAGTCCATTCCAGGAAACTGGCACCCAACATAGTTCACACAAAGACAAGAGACAAGGACCCCATTGCACAAGGGTTCTCCTGTCACCTCACGCTAGGCAACCCCAACCCCCTCCAACATACCTACATGGATTATGCTAAATGAAGTTACCTGGCAACTTATTTTCAACCCATCAACTGGCCGAGCTAGGGCCATCAAGAGACAATAGGATGGCTCGGTGACTCATCGCAAGCTTGCCCAGGTGTCAGTTCCTGTCTAGCCCCTAGTGTTGTAATATTGACCACCCCCAGCATCCCCTCCTCTTTTTCCTTTAACCAATGGTAGGGTTTGAAGGGACAAACTACCTGGAAGGTGTGTTAGGGGGATGTGGTCAGTGCTGCCCGCCCCCATATCACCTAATAAAAGAGGTTGCACTCCATGTGGCCGGTCTCTTGAGCTTCCACGACCCCTATCTGCTTTTACCCCTCTTGAGTCCAGCTTGCTATCCCAATACCCTTCCTCCATCTTTGATCTCTGGTCTGTGCAGACAGAGAAAAGTGTGTTTCTGCCAGTTCAGAGCACACTCCCTATTTCCTTTTCAACCCTTCCATTCTTCTTTTGGAATGGACAACCATCTCCAGGACAGGTAAAGTATCTCCCAACCAACATTTCTCCTGCTCATGCAAAAGTGCTATTTGTCTATCTAAGTTTCTTAGGAGCTGTGTGTTTGAGTGTGTGATTCTGTTTTTGTATGCTTGAGAACATTTTATAGTAAACATCATTTAAACTGATCTCTGCCTCAGTGCCTATTTACTGGGAACTCCTGGAACGGGCGGGACCTTGATATAGTTGGCTGTAACCCAGTTATTTGCCAGTTGCTAATTTTAAAACCAGAGCAATTCGGCTAACACCACCTACCTAAAAGTCTATGTTACCTAGGGGGGGGGGGGTCCAGACCATGGGGGGAGGGGTGAAACACACATGGCCAGGCCTTGGGAAGAACAATAGCTGGCTGGATTGTAACTTGCCACCAATCTAGTGCCTAGGATCCTCTAGGGAACCTATGATCTGTAACCACAATCTTAAGGTCCTATCGGGACAATTGGGCGAGGCCAGAGGTGTGTCTCCAGCCGGAATAAAAGAGGGCCCCTGAGCCTGGGTTATCATGCTTCATCTTGACCAGCTAATAAATATGCTTGCTGATTTCACTACAACATGTCTCTGACTCCAGTACTTTGCAGTGTGGGTCAAGCACTCTCCTACCCCCCCTGCTCTCTGCACAACCTCTCCTTAAGCCATGTAACTTGGCTGTGAATCAATCCAAACCCTTCTCCCTTGCCCACCCAGACTCATGCACCCCTCAGCCTATGCCACCTCCTGTGCCAATTTCTAAGTGGGACCTGGAGATCTCCCAGAGTTACAACTGATAACCAGACAACAGAGATCAGTCTGGAAAAAAATGGCTGCTTTGGAGGGTAGCACGGCATTTAAACTGAGAAGGAATTTCAGTTGGGAGCATCAAACACAAATGAATTTTAATATCGATATACCAGTTGGAGGGCACTCCTCCAACACCCCAGGAGAGAAGCTGCTGCAGCAGGGCCCAATTGTCACTTCACTGGGGGAGACTTAGCAGCAGCCAGCCCTGCACACGCTCTCTTCTCAGCTGCCTGCTTGAGGAGCTATGAGCTGCTGTTGCCACTGCTGCTTCAGCTACTGGACACAGCCTCCTCTCCAGGCTCAGACAATGGGCAGGAGTGGCTCTGGCTGGAAGTCAGGAAGAAACAGGAAGATCTGGCGAGGCCATGGTGACTGCCCACAGGGGTAAGGAGTGCGGTGCACCGGAGGTGGGTGGGTCTGGCATCCTCCCAAGGGTGGAGGCCTTGCAGATTCAGGAGGGGGGCCGCCCCCACTGCCTTGCCTAGCTACAGTCCTGCTACCACCTGTAATCTCTGGGTTTGAAACTTAGCCTTTCTTATTAAAGCTAATTTAGGCAGAATAGGAATAACACATATGCTGACTAGAGGAATGCTTTCTATGAGATATGCCAGTGTTATTTATTTATTTAAAAACAATAACAGTTTTAATTAATACATTGACTGATTATGGGCTGAGAAATACAGGGTTTCACTTTGATCCTGGAAAAAAGAAATAAAGAAACCTCAATGTCTTTTTTAGAGATTGAGCGCTGTGTCCTGCAAAGATTAAATGGTGCATGGGAACATTCATTCATCAAACAACCACTGTGACTTAATGGTTAGTACATTGCTTTAATTCAGCCAAAGAGGTTTCTTCAGCATCTTTGCACACATAACTGCAGGTGGTTTATTATCTTGAAATACAATCCTCTGAATGGCAGTCTGTGTCTACATGTGTTTGTGTGCATGAATTAAGGTAGCAACTGTAGACAATTGTTGAAGTTAATAATCAAGTGCTGATTTTTTTTTGTCTGCCATCTCAGACTAGTTCTTAACACTGCTATTACTCAAAGTACTGATATTTGGATCACTTCTTATGGTTTTGTAATGGGAGGAAATTTCATTATATGGCAACTGAAACTGGTATTTCTATAAACGTCAAATATATCTTTAAAGTATTGGGATACGCGAATATACTTAGGGAATATTTAAATAGTTCAAGTAAAAGGTTAGATAGGCATTGTTTTAAAATTATGGACTGCTTAGACACCCTGGCAAATTAGATCAGAGAAGCTTTGTTTCAACTGTTTGTTTTTTGAGAAAAAAAATCTTCATTTAGAGCAATGCTGGAGTGACAGCCTTGGAAAAGGCAATCTGCTGTTGATATATAGCATGAACAAAATGATTTAGTACAAAAAATATGCTACCGAGGTTAGGCAAAAGGTTGAGACCATGAAATACCAAAGTACAAATGTCACAAGGCTGCCTGAATGAACATGAGCCTTGAAACACTGAGGGTTTGATGACACTGAACAACAACAACAACAAAAGAATCAGCAGAAGGATGTCAGTACAATGAAGTAACTTATCTTAGGAAGGAGGAAACAGACACCAGTCTGCCAGCGGACAATGCATGAGATTCCCTGCCTGTGGACACTCTGCTTGGGGGGGGAGGCATACAACATATAACTATGCTACTATGAAGCGTTGTTCATAACTATGAGCTATGTTTAGCGTAACATATGCCACATTGTTATGAAGATAAAATGGAGAAGAACTATGTATGCCACCATGAGATCCTGGAAGGAAGAGCAGGATAAATATGTAATAAATGGTCTATGGATACTGACTATAATAATAGAACATAAGACTGGCTTGGAACAGACCAATTTACTACAGCATGCTGAGTCACACTGGTGAACCACTTGCCCTGAAATGTCAACAAACAAGGCACAAACAATCCCCAGCATGGAGTTTGTCTTTTTCACTACTGCTGCACACTGTCAACATTTTCATCAAGTTATCCACCACAACCCCAAGATCTCAGTCTTGAGCAATTTAGATCCCCTCCAGCATACATTTGAACTGAAATGTGAGCAGGGTTGATTTGTGTCCCTGTGTAAACAGAGCACAGGCATATACAAAGACACCAGATGGTATAAGCATAGGTTCGCCATTGTCTGATCAGGAGCTCAGTGTTCCATGATTGTGGTGAGAGAACAACAACAAAATTCCTCCAGTAATACTGGAAACGTGGAGAAGAAGTTTAGAATTTGGTAAGAGAACCTTTGTCTTCCTCATTACAATGCTACAGTTCTCAGAGTTGCTGCTGTTTTGAAACCCAAACTACCTGGGATTACTATTGCTCCCCTATAATTCTTCTGAAACCTAGGCATTAGCCAATAAAGAATTGTTGTTGTTTTCAGACATGACATCTCCAGCAATTCAGTTCTGAAATAAATTAATCCTAGAAACACCATGTTGATTTTTTAAATCTGTATTACTAACATTCACTGTTGGAGAGTCTCACCTCCCTGACAGAACTGCAATTTTCAGTTTCAAGCTGTAATGCTCTGCTGACTTCAATAGGACTAACTTTGAGAAAACATCCATAAGATCACAGTATGCACCGGAGGTATTCCCTCAGTGCTTAGGAGAGATAGAGAAAGCAAAACAAGATTACCTGGTCCAGAAGCGGCTTGTTGGGTAAATCACAGGGAATACCCCAGACCTCTGCTGCAAACTGCTGAAAGGGATACTAGGAGCAGCAGCACCAGAAAGTAACATCAAGTGACTCCATGCTGGCATGATGCTGGAGCTGTGATCCAGGCAGCTCTGTCACTCTTCCCAATGACCCCTGGGAAGGGTGCCGTGTCCCTTTTCAGCAGTGCACAGTGATGGAGGCTGGGATATTCCCTGTGGTCCACACTGCAAGCTGCTGCTGAAATCGTATGCAACCCTAACGTAAACTCCCCTCAAACCACCACACCCCCAACATTGTTAGAGTGGTTAAATGAAAGAAAACATCTTGGATTTTTTTTTAAAAAATCATTGCTCAACAGGATTTTTTTTGCTGTTCCTTGAAAGAGAGGAATATTTTAGTGGGAGGCAAGATGTTTAGAGCATTCTGTCAGAGGACGGTGAGTAGAAAGTCTTTTGAGAAGTTTAATTTCCTGCCTACTTACACGTTTAGCGGTTGCCAGGCGGGCCATTGTGCTTTTGCTTTGATGACAGTCAAAACCTCATCGCTCTGCAAAAGAGAAGCAGTAAACATCACTGAATGAAACGATGTTTAAATAGCATTATGGTGAATAACATTCTGCAGTGATATGTAACCAGTGGAAAAGGCACTTGAATTTAAATTGTTCTTCATATTTCATTCCATTTCCTGTTCAGGGAGTATACGTCCTCCTCTGTGAGAAACAGGGGGATGGTGCTGACACAATGTTTGGTATTTGCAGGGTGACTTTTTGAATTGATCTAGGGATTGGCACTTACACATTAAAAATTAGGCTGAAACTAGTTTTTCACTCATGAGCAGAATTCAGCCTTTCTGCCGGTTTCTGCTTATGGGTTCAACTCACCAAAAGTTACATTGACCACCAACTGTGTCATAATTTTTTTCACGTCCATATGATCTCATTAAAAGGTTAGCCTTTGAGCTACAAAAACCATATCAGAAAAGGAACCATAGAGTCTACAGTGCTAGAGATTTAAAATTTCTGGAAATTTTGAGAAAAACTGAAACATATACATTTACTTTCCTATCAAAGCAAATTTTTTTACAGATCAAACAACATTAAATGCATATAATTAGTATATACAATTTTACTTTTAGGTATATGAAGTGCTTGAGAAAAAGTTGTAAATTAATGTACTCTGTGCTAGCCTAGCACATATATCTTTAATTTTGTCTTTTGCAATGTATGAAAAAATAGAAGTTGAAAGAAGGAGGAAGAAAATAAATTCTGTAGTAATCAAAAGAAAGTTCATTATTTGGACAGAAACTGTCTTTTAGAATCACAATAGGTGGGGAGCCTTTAATGTATTGTCATTAAATACACTACAGCAAACCAAACAAGCGATATACACCATATTCAAAGCAATATAACCAAAAAGCACTGTATAAACACAGAGAAAATCATCAATGCTAAGTGTGACAATTATTGCTGAGAAATAAAGCGCACAACTTTTAATGTGCTGTTATTAATACAATTTAAATTCAACCATAGAAAAATTGCCACACAAATATACAATATAATGGCATATAAAGGTCCAAAGACCTAATTATAGAATAATTGGTAACAAAGCAGTAAGTCACAAAGAAGTAATTAATACAAAAATTTCAAAAAGTGGTCAAAAGACCTAAACTGAGTAGGAATATCAAAGTAGTGAAACTGAATGTAGAATAATTGGTAACAAAGGAACAAGTCACAAAGAAGTAGTTAATACAAAAAATTCAAAAGTGGTCAAAAGACCTAAGCTGAGTAGAAATGTCAAAGCAGTGAAACTGAAAAGATGAAGCTGCTGGCTGGATAGGGTTGCCAGCCTCAAGGGGGGGCCTGGGGATCTCCCGCTTTTACAACTGATCCCCAGCTGACAGAGATCAGCTCCCCTGGAGAAAATAGCTGCTTCGAAGGATGGACTCAATGGCATTGTACCATGCTGAGGCCCCTCTCCTACCCAAACCCCACCCTCTCCTGGCTCCACCCCAAAAGTCTCCAGGTATTTTCCAACCCAGACTTGGCAACCCTACGGCTAGAGTCCTTCGTTTTGCTGAAACTTCCTCAGTGAAAAACATTTCAGTGAAATGAAGGACTCCAGCCGGCAGCGTTGTCAACTCACAGATCCCTATTGTTCCCATGTATGGTTATGTCTACATCCTTTGTTATGTATCAATTTCACGGTCACCATGTGCTCGCGTAATGGCGACCACCATGTGGACATTCGCACATGGCCTGAATCTACCTGAGCTTCAGCCAGGTAGAACAATAGCTGGTCGGATCCTAAACGACCGCCAATCATGACCTAGGTTTCCTCCTCAGGGGCCTATGAACTGTAACCACTATCTTAAGGTCCTATCAGGACATTTGGGTGAGGTCGGAGGATTATCTCTGACCGGCATAAAAGAGGGCTCTGAGCCCGGGGTTTCTCATGTTCCATCTTGACCCGCAGTAAACTACAATGCTGTTTTCACTGTTACCGGCCTTCCGACTCCAGTACTTTTCATCCTTGAAGGAAATTTTTGAAAAGAAATTCTCAGAAAGTTTCTGTAGGAAAGGCTGCCCTGCCTTCCCAGAAGTATCCTCAGCTTCCTTGTCAGTGCTATAACACACAACCAGAGGTGTGCAAAGGAGTACCATTTTATAAAGGATTTTACAAATCTGTCCACAATATAGGTTGTTACAGATAGGGTTGCTAATGTTCAGGTGGGGGCTGGAGATCTCCTGGAATCACAACTGATCTCTAGACTACATAAATCATTTATTTATTTATTTATTTATTGTTTATTTGAAACATTTATTCCACTTCTCCTGGAGAAAATGGCAGCTTTGGAAGGTGGACTGCCTGGCCTTATACCCTACCCTCTCTAAATCCTACTTTCCACTAGATTTGAGGCTCCACCCTCTAGTCTCCAAGAATCTCTGAAGCCGGAGTTGGCAACCCATGTTTAATTAACTGTTTTCAACACAGCCTAAAAGTGGATCAGCAGAAGTGCCACATGGCTTGTAGGAACAGGATACCACAAATCCCCACACTTGAGAATTTCATGTACTGCTTTTCTGTGCAAATGTCTTTAGAGGTCAAATGTAATGTTAAATATTATCAGTATTTGAGAAATGGATCCAGTGATTTACAGAAGCAAAGATTGATCCAGTGCTTTTCAGAAATACAGACGGTGGATCTTTTCTGCATTCATCTTTTACTACAATTCTTTCCAGCCCCTGGACAGTTTATTCCTGGGCTTACAGGACCTATTTCAGGACCTGCAATGGAGAGGGGGAAACGATGAAATTACCCTCTTCTTCTATACAGAGAAGAAGCAGAATGGGTGGGTCATCCCCTTCATTTTTTTCCACTGCTTCCTATATGGGTCCATATGAAAAGGACTGATGGGGGGTGGGCGGAAAAATCTGTCGGTGCCTTCCAATAATGAATTGCTGGCTTCAACCCAAAGGGTGCAATCCTGCTCCGTCAGTGTTTGGAGATAGTTCTCCTCACCTTCCTTGGCACCCACTTGGAAGATTCTGACAGAGATTGTTTCTAGAATATTCACTTCAGAGTGGCCCTCTTCCACTTTATCTTGATATATGTAAAAATCAGTTTTCCCCCTGATCTCTGCTGTAAGGTGTAGGAGGGCCTTTTTTGTAGTGTAAGCTCTGGCCATAATATGCAGTGCATGGAGAGGTGTGGTGGTTGGGCTTAAGGGAGCAGACTGGGAGAGAGAAGGCCTTGAAACAGAACTGCCCTGTACCCTGTTGTCCCGTGCATGCAATGAGAAAGCAGGACTATGCCAAATGGCATCAGACTCAAGGGTGTGTGTGTGTGAGAGAGAGAGAATCATCTAGAGAGTTTAGTTTCAGGGATTTGCAATAGCAATCAGATATGTGCCAATATTATTATTTTTACAGCAGAGCTAGAAACAGCATGAAGGATACTTTTTATTTGCAAGGGACCATTGTTATGGAAACATAATCAATAGTAGACACATTGCAGCTTCTCGTAAATATAACAACTGAGAGCGATTTTATCCCCTTTCTTCACCATCCACCTCAGTTTCATAAAAGAAATGAGAAGAATCTATCATACCTGTGCAAGGCTGAAGAGTGAATAAAAGTAGGGGTTTTTTCCCCTGTAGCTTATATGAATCCCTGTATCAGCAATTTTGAAATTATATGTAGTGTAATAAACCTCAAACTAAACCAGGAGACTGCTTTAACAAGGCTCTGACACACAGAAAACATCTATCAAATGTTTCTTAACACTCCCCCTTCCTTTCCCCCTATTTCCCTCAGGATCCTTTCCTGGTAAATTGTTTAAGGGAATATGAAGTGCACAACTCACTCCCATGATTTCTGCAGTCTTTAAAAAACAAACAAACCCTATTCTCCAATTAAACTCAAAACCCACACCATACGTTATGTGTAACTGGCAGCTCCAGCTGAGCTGTCCTTTCGGGTTAGGGATAATCTTACCACCCCCTGCTTGACAGAAATGACTCTGATACCTCAGGCAGGCTCTGATTCGCACCTGCCCCAGTCTAGGGAAATCAGTTTTCACAGGCCGTTTTTGCTATTGTCATTACTTTCCTCTTCTGCTCTTCACTAGGAGGAAGGAAAATATCTGCAGCACTGATAGGCTGTAAAACTTTCCCCACTCCTCCTTGGTTCAGGACTTTCAGCTATAGCTGGAGACTGCAGCTTGAACTAATTAATTTTTAATGAAGAGCTAATATGCTGTTTTCACTAAGATGGGCGAGGGGCCCAACAAGTTCCCAGCTGGGGCAAATCAGAATTAAAAAGTCACTGTATTAAATCAATAACAATGTTATGTCCTGGACGCAATTCCACAGACAACCAGGCTGCAATTCTCTATGTGTACACTTGTATGATTCTTCGATGAGACCAAACATGTAATGGTGCTGGCCATGTGGTCTGACCGCATGGCCTGGAAAAGATACAAGCTTGAGGTAAAAGAACAATAGCACCCAGGCTCTTAAAGATCCACCTATCAAGGGCTTAGCATATTCAAATGAACCAATTTATTATTTATTTATTTATTTGAATTTATATCCCACCTAGCCAGCACAGGCGGCTCTATGTAACTGAAACTCACTCCACTGGCCTCCAGACTCCAGTACTTTTCAGTGGTGACAAGGATGGGATCCTGATGAGTGACTCATCGGCCAGCAACTGCAGCTCAGTTTCCAGCTCGACCTGGGAGTCCCCGGCCCTGCTCAGCTCACATGCCATCTTGCCACTCTCAACTCCTGAGAATCCAGTAGCTGCCACTCTGGAGGTTCATCAACCGCTCCAGGCTCTGCTCAGCTCCAGACCAGCCTTGTCTCTCCCAGTTTCTGAGAATCTCCCCGCTGCACCCAGGGTTGCTACAATGGCCACCGCTCCAGGACATCACATTGAGGTCTTCAATCCAATGAAACCCGAATACTGGGAGGCATGATCAGGTGGGCTTCTTCATGGAGACACAGAAAATCACAGATGACAAGGAGAAGAAGTCCTGGCTGCTAAGCTCTTGCGGCATGGTGACCATGCGCCTGCTAAGGAATTTGCTCTCTCCCCACACCCCCACGGAGGCTTCCTATGCAGAGATTATGAAAGCACTCAATAATTACTTCGCCCCCAAGCCGTCCAGGCTTGCACAGTGGGTGGCCATGTTCAACCGCCACCAGCAAAGGGGGGCATCAGTGGCCACGTTCCTTGTGGAATGCCGCCGGCTAGTGGTGGGGTGTGAGTTCCGGGATGTAGATGATGCATCAATAACGGCTTTCCTGTATGGAGTCAGAGAGCCAAAATTGCAGAGGAAGTTGGTGGCAATAAAGAACGCCACACTGAGTGATATTTTGGAGGCTGCTAGTGCTTTTGAGATTTCACAGAAGGCCAAGCACAATGGGCCAGCAACTGCACACTGCACAGTGAGCACCTCAGGATCTGAGGCCACCAATCACAAACCCCTGCTGGGGCTCCTTGCCTCTGACTGCCAGACCCCTCAGATGCTATCTCCTCGGGTTCTACAGTGGTCCATTTTCCTCTCCGGCTACCAGTACTCCCTGGTCTACCGCACCAGCAAATCCTTGGGGCACGTGGATGCTTTGAGCCACCATCTGCTTCCCCAACTGTGACCCTGACCCTGCTCCCACCCACCTCATCGTGCTCCTGGAGGAGCTTCCAGATCGACCCATACAGGTAATGGATGTCTCCCAGTGCACAGCCTGGGATCGCATGCTCTCCTGTGTTCTTGACTGGGTGCGAAGGGGGTGGCCCACATCTCCCGGGCCAGAATTCGCCACATTCACAGCCCGGCACAGTGAGCTGTCAAGCCACAGGGGGTGCCTACTATGGGGGTCCAGGGTGGTGATTCCAGAGCCCCTCTGTGCCAGGGTGCTCAGCGCTCTTTATGAGCACCACCCTGGGGTCGTCTGGATGAAAACCCTGGCCCACAGCTACGTATGGTGGCCCGGACTGGATAAAGACATTGAGGCCAGGATCCGAGCCTGTGTGAAATGCCAGGAGTTATGTCTTGACCCTCTCTATGTGCCAGTCTGCCCTTGGGAGTTGGCTCAAGGCCCATGGTCCCAGCTCCACATAGACTTTGCGGGGCCTGTCCAGGGGCAGTTGTTTTTCATTCTTGTTGACAGCTTCAGCAAGTGGCTGGAGGTTGTTCTGATAAAGTCTACATAATCCAAGGCTGCCATCCGGGCAATGTGGTGCATATTCAGTATGCACGGCCTGCCAGACACGTTGGTCTCCGACAACGGCACAGCGTTTACCTCCTCAGAGTTCCTGCGATTCACAGAGCTGCACGGCATATGACACGTAAGGTCTGCTCCTTTCCATCCAGCTACAAATGGGCAAGCTGAGAGGATGGTTTGCACAACAAAGGAGGTGCTGTGGAGAATGGACCAAGGGGACTGGGAGTACAAGTTGACAGCCTTCCTCTTTGGTCAGCGCACAACACCCCACATAGCCACCGGCCACAGCCTGGTGGAGCTGCTCATGGGATGCTGGCTTACATCTCAGTTAGACCATCTGCACCCGGACAGGGCCCTACACCAGTCCAAGGAACCCGACACACCCCGAGCTCTGAGAGGATTCTTCCTGGAAGACCCCATGTACATTAGGAACTACGCACAGGGGCCCTTCTGGGTACCAGGAAGAGTCACCAGAGTCAACAGACCCCTCTCTTATGAGGTCACCACAGAGGGCAGCCTAGTATGGTGACATCACATAGAACAGTTGCGATGCCGGTCAAGTTCCAGCCATCCAGGAACCACAGACCGACCAGGACCTGACATCCACAACCCCAGCATGGACAAGGAGGACTAACGGGAGGCTGATCCAGACCCCACCACCGTACCCCAGGAATACCCACAGAACTCGGCCAGCCAGAAGTTGCTCCAGCTGCTCTGGTTCCCAAGGTAGAGACCGCGGTCTCAGGTCCACCCACTCCAACACTCCGTCGGTCAGACAGAGAGTGGAGAAGGCTGACCTATCTCAAAGACTTTGTGTGCTAGGGGTTGTGCCTGAACTATGGGGGGAGGGGTGATATCCTGGACACAATTCCACAGATAACCAGGCTGTGATTCTCTATGTGTACACTTGTATGATTCTTTGATGTTACCAAACATGTAATGGTGCCGGCCATGCGGTCTGACCGCATGGCCTGGAAAAGGTACAAGCTTGAGGTAAAAAAACAATAGCACCCAGGCTCCTAAAGATCCACCTATCAGGGGCTTAGCATATTCAAATGAACCAATGTGATCTTGGGTGGGAAGATTAACCTATCTCACAGTGTGGGTGTGGACGGGGGCGAGGCTTTTCTGTGCATATAAGCTGACCCCCAGGCCACCTCAGGTATGCTTGTTCCTGACCTCTAATAAACTCCACTATGCTGAAACTCACTCCACCAGACTCCAGTACTTTTCAAACAACATGACATTTCATCCTCATCTGGTGAGAGCCTGCTTCCATACATTTATAATACCACACTGATTATAGTCATTCCTACAACTGGAATGAATGTGTTGTAGTACTCAATTTGCTTCAAAGAATCTTGTGTTCGATCAAATGAAAAAGCCACACTTGCACACGGTGCAAAATGTCCCAAACAGCTGAGGTGTCTAACCATTTTTTGCTTTTCTAGTCCCAAAAGACACATAAAAAACTAGTTAGCATTATCAAGTTAGTGTTAATATGTACAATGTATTATTTACAGGAATAATGTGACAATCACTTTTGCTACTGCTTACACACTAAAAATAGAATAGGGTTGCGGTCACATGCGCAAGATTAAGCGGTGGGAGGGGGAGCGAGGCTAATTCCTCCGGCATAAGTTGACCTGCAGTTGTGCGATCACATGGACTATTGTAGATGCGGGCACAGCCTGCCACTGTGTGCTCAGATGCAACCACAGGTGAATCGGGGTTTTTTTAACCATTTGTTCCTGATGTGCTTACATGAGGAATCAATGAATCACACCTTCGCACTGAGGTCTCCCAATGGAGTGTGCGGGGGGGATGCGCTGATGCGTATACTGTGACGGGGAAAAACAATGGCACAGAGTCAGGATAGCCTGATCAGCCTGAGCCTGTTCACAGGGAGGGCAGGGTATAAATATGATGAAACAAATAAATCCTGATGCCATGGGAGCGCACTGGGGCGATCAGATGCAGGAAAGTCCGTCTGTGGCCCGTAGCAACCCGTTTGCTACAGAACTTTCTGAGGTTTTTTTTACTCTGCTTGTGCGGCAGAGCAAAACGGGTTGCCAACAGCTGCGAGGCACTTCCCAGATGTTGTCATCTGATTGCACTCCTTTAATCCAACCAGCAGTCATGTCTATGTTGGGGTGAATTGTGCGTGTGATTGCAACCTATGTAAATCACTGATATAGGTACATCTTCTATGGTCAGAAAGGTATCTTGACATCAACAGTGCAATTCGGGGTGTGTATGTGTGTACTTGTGTGTCAACTAGGCAGTATGCCAGTGTGTCTCTGAGACACACCAGTGGGTGGCCCAGGCAGCACTGCACCCCAGTTTGGGAAGGCCACCTGGGAAGGCCATGGAGCCACACCTGAGCAAGCCGCGGAGCTGGCAGGCCAAGGGGCAGGCCCGGGGAAAGGGAAGGAGTTGGCTGGCTCCCTCAGCTGACCCCACCCAGGTCTTCCCTTTCTAAGCCAGTGGGGGAGTGGTGCCATCAAAAACCACCACACGGCCCAGAGGCGTCCAGACAGTAGAATAGGCTAATCACCCCTCCATAGCTGCATCCCTACCTAGAAGACCCAGCACAGGATGCCAACCGCAGCTGCAGCCAATCCCTCCCTTTCCATAGTGGCCAACTCCCCCACTCAATCACATCTCCAGGACAACACAAACCCTGGCCAGGAGGCTCTGTGGATGATTCGGGTTAGGGTGCGTGGCACAAGCGCTGCTTCAGAGGGCCATGCCATGCCCACTTAGATCATACAGCATGGCACTATTGTGGCTGGAGAAGAGCAGAGAGGGCAGGGAGCACCATCAAAGAAACACGGAGCACCAGCACCCAAAGGGGAGAGCAAAGTCCACGGCTTGAGGCTAACGTGTCTGATTTCAGAAACCAAACAGGAACCCCATCTCTAGAGGCTCAGCTTGAAGGGGCTGTCACATACTGGCAGGGGAGCAAGGGAGCGGACCAATTGCCCTGGGAGGGGAGTCTGCACCTGCCTTCCCTGTTCCCCTGGCATGAGCCCAGAAATACTGGTGCCAACATCCAAGGCCATTGGTGTGTGTGTGTGTGTGTGTGTGTGTGTGCACGCACACACACGTGCACATGGGGAGGTCCCAAGCCAGAGCCTCCAGGCACAAAGTCACATGTCGGACATATTTCCAGGGATGCGTACCTGGATGAGCCAGTGATGGGAATGGCAGGGAGGGTTGCACCCTCAAATCAGACTGTTAACATAGTTCCTTGCCTGGATGTCCCCTCTCCTCACGCAGGGGACAGGGCGCCACTGTAGTCAGGGACCCCTGGCAGCTGCCCAACTGTGCTCCGTGGATCAGCAGGCCAAGTGCTCATGGGGTCTATTGCTTTGCAGGATCAGAGGCCTGTACAGCCACCGCAGCAGAGCAGTTGCAGAGCACTCCCTCCAGACATCAGTAAGTGTCATTTGGATGGCTCCAATCTGTGCCAGGGGGAGTCCCTGGTAAATGGCCCCCCGTGGGTGTTTCCACAGGCCCTGCTGGGGCCCCATCGGAATGGCTATGGCCAGGAAGGCATCTATGCTGTTAGCCATTGCTGCACATGTTTTTGTTTTGCATCTGTGCAGGTGGGGATTCAACAGGGAGACCTGAGAGCATGACCAGTGCAGTCCTGGACACTTTGCCCAATCACCAGTTCCAGCACAGCTCTGGGAGCATCCTGCCTCAGGCAGCTGTCCAACCTGCAGGCCCACCTCACTCAGATGCATGTTGTGCTAGGTACAGCCCAGCCTGTCTCCCCATTGCAAAGGCACAGGTGCCACACTAGGCAGAGGGAGTTGGCATCCCAGTTCAGCAGACCTCTTCACAATTACAATTCTACAACTCTTTACCTGTCTGTGGTGGAGTGGGTGAGACTAGATCCCCTCTCTGCCTCCCCCCTCCCCCACCATCCCCTTAGGGTTGCCCTCACACATCGGAGAGGGTGGGCTCAGACTCAGGGATGGCCATGCTGGAATCACTGTTGTTGGTTTCTCTGGGGCCACTGGACTTCTGTTTTGTTCAGGTGCAAAACACGGCAAGGTCCAATGGCACCACGAAGGCTGATCACAACTGCTGGTCCCCTTCCCACACACACCCTGTGCAGGCGGCTGCATGGAACTCTCACTGGGAAAGGGGCTGGTGGGTGGTCTTCAAGGGCGTGTGGCTGCTCTGGCATGGGGGTGCTCTCTGCATCCCACACTCCCCACAGCACTGCTGGTATCTGATCAGCCATGCAGCTTGGCTGATCAGCCATGCAGACACATAAGGGGCCCAGGGTGGAAACAAGGGAGCCAGTTTGGTGTAGTGGTTAAGTGCACAGACTCTAATCTGGGAGAACCCGGTTTGATTCCCCACTCCTCCACTTGTACCTGCTGGATGACCTTAGGCAAGCCATAGCTCTGTCACAGCTGTTCTTGAAAGAGCAGTTCTCAAAAGAGCTCTCTCAGCCCCACCTACCTCACAGGGTGTCTGTTGTGGGGATGGGAAGGGAAAGGAGTTTGTAAGCCGCTCTGAGACTACAAGTGACTGAAGGGCAGGATATAAATCCAATCTTCTCCTCCTCCTCCTCTGCCATGGGTACAGCCGAGGAAGGGGTGCTGTGAAGCATCGTAACTCCCAAAATGAAGGCTCTCCATTGTGGCCCATTGGCTGGGCCATCCCTTCCCCCCTTTTGGGTTTGTGGGGGCACAACATCAGCTCCAAGGCTCCTGCCTACCTGCCAGCTCACCCCATGTGCAGGGCTGAGCTCATGTGGTGTAGAGGACACAAGGTTCCACTATGACCAAGAAGGCCAGAGTTCCAGTTGCTGCTTAAACGCAACACTGATTGGGTTTTTGGGGTAAGAAATCATCTCTTACCGTTCCTAATTTACAGAATTGTTGCAAAGACAAAAGGCAAAGAAAAAAGACAATGACTCCATGTATGCACCCTAAACTCCTAAAAATAGGTGTCAAATACAAGAGTAATTTTTTTTCTTGTTGATTGGGTTGACTGGAGCGCTTGATGGGGGGGAGGGGAAGACTGACTTTATGGCATCACATCCATGCTGAGCTTCCTCCCTTCCCCAAACTCCACCCTCCTAGACTTCACCCCCAAATATCTAATAATTTGCCACCCCAGAGTTGGCCACCCTCAGTGAGGTGCAATGAGTGTTTTGGACTGATGGAGAAATATTCAAGCAGCCCAGGACTCTACCACAATCAAAGGAATCAAAGTGCATTCAGAGAATTTCCAATGGAGTATGTTTGATATTCTTACCAAATTTTAGGTCACAAGGATGGTGCCAGAAAACTGCAATCTTCCACATTCTAGTTTCCCAACTCTGTTGTTTTTTTAGAAATGGCATGATTTGAAAATTATGGCTTTTATGAAGCAGAATTATTTGCTACTTGTTTTTACAACAGGCAATATGCATAATGATGAACTGGAAAATGTTATTACATTTATGCTGGATTTTGAACACCTTCTAATGAAAATTATTGTTAGATTCCTTTCACCTGGACTAATGTCAAAGTACATAGCAATCAGCCTGTCTGATTTAATCATTCACAAGAGGAAGAATTGTGTGTTCAACTGTTTCAGTGATTTCATATGGCTGAGAGATGGTATTATTATACCTTTTTAGTGAAAAAGGGCCAAGGGATGGTATATACCTTCCTAGTGAAAAAGGGGTTTCCCCCCTTATAACCCTAGTGACTCCATTGTTGTACAAGTCCTAAGAAGGATGCAAACAACAATATGTCTACTGTACTGATAGGTATCAGAAATATAATCAAGCTCATTAGTTGAACAATATTCAAGCCAAAAAATTTTCTCAGTGGTTCCAGCAAAAGTCCTCTGGGAAGCACCTCATATGTTATGGTAGCACAAAGCTCTCAACTGGTGCAATAGCTACCCATGAGACTCCTTTCCTTATGCTCTCCCCAGGTCTCAGGACTCAGGGCAGCAAACAAATTATAGAAGCCACACAGGTGGGTGAGAACTCCCTATACTGAATACTCCTAGACAACTTATTTTAGGGTTCCCAGACCTCCCAGTTTGGTGGGGGTTAACAAATTTTTGGGGGGAGTTCAACCCACTGCTGGCTAGCTGGCCAGTGGGGGGAGCCCACCCCCAAGCTCAACCCCCACAACCACCCCTCTCCCTTCTCTCTTGAGAGGAAGGAGGGAGAGGGGCGGCTGTGGATCGCACACCCGATTTCCCAGCAACATTGCTGCTCAGAGATCAGGCGGGTGGGGGCCTCCAACTGCCTGCACTTAAAGGGAGCCCCTTTATAATTAAAAATACTAGACTGTTAAAACTTGAGGGACATGATTTAAAGCTAGGATGGCATGCCTATCTTTGGTACAAAAAAGTGGACAATCACAAATATTTTAAAAATCATCTGATAAGGAAAGCACTGCTGTCAGTATGGGAAAGAGTCAGACATAATGTATATGTGAAGATTCCAAAATGGGTCTCTCCAGTGGAAGCATTTACTCAACCTGTATTATTGGATATGAAAAAAGCAGTTAGATATGAAGATTTATTAGGAAAGGAAGATAGGTTGGAGTCTAAAGAAGAATTAAAGGTACAAGATATATATTTGGATTTGTGGACAAGAGCACAGTTAGAATCTAGATATGCTAACGATAAACCTCAGGGGTTTTACGCAGAACAATCAGTGTTTGATACACTCTTATATGAAACAAATGATAAATTAATTAAGAAATTATATGTGTATTTGTTACAGATAAAGATGGAGGATGAGGTAACTAAAGAATGTATGATAAAATGAGCCCAAAATTTCGGCCATAATATTGATCTTGACCATTGATTGCAAATATGGAAAATAAATGTAAAACTAACAAAATTGGGGTCTTTTAAAGAGAATTTATATAAAATATTCTATAGGTTCTATAATGCCAGAGAAATTAGCCAAAATGTACCCTGGAATGTCTGACAAATGCTAGAAGTGTGAAATTTGGGTGGAAAGAGTCTTTCATGTTTGGTGGAAGTGTAAAGATGTGATGGTATATTGGAGAAGGGTTCATGAAATATTGCAAAAAATATGTTTGATACCACTACCATTTAAACCAGAAATGTTTTCGCTTAATATCATGCCTGATGTAAAAGACAAGAAAGTTAAGCACTTAATTATACATATAGTTACGGCAGCAAGAATTCTTTATGATACATATTAGAAGAAATCAGAGATACCAACAAAAGATGAACTCTTGACAAAAAATTTTGAAACAGCAGAAATGGATATATTGACAGACTCATTGAAAGACCAAAGTAAACAAAATGTGAGAGAAAATAGAATACCATTTTATGAATGGGTGAAAAGGGAAGATCATGAATAATGGATTATAATTACTATAAACTTGGGATAAACGTAACTTGAACTGTAAAGAATATGTACTTTTTCAGGAATCATAATAGAAGATTTTAGTGATTTGATTAATTGTCATTGACTTTAGAAATTATTTAAATGAAAGAGATCTGGAATCAAAGATTTAAGATGGAAACTGTTTTGTAACAGCTATTATATAAGCTTGGTGGAAAATTTTCCTATATTTCTTATCCCATTCCCCATGCCCTTCCCTTCCTAAAATGTCCTATATAGTAGCAAAAATCTAATCAAAATTTAATTTTAAAAAAGACTCCCTTTAAATGCAAGCAGCTGGTAGAAAGGGGCCTCATGCGCTCGATCTCCAAGTGGAGATCAGGCATGCAAGGCCCTCTGGATGCCTTGAAGGGACTCCCTTTGAGTGCAAGCAGCCGGCAGGAAAGGGCCCCGCGTTCCCAATCTCTGAGTGCAGATCGGGTATGCAAGGCCCTCTGGCTGCCTATGCTTTAAATGCAGGCAGCCAGCAGGACCGTCCCTGTGGTGGTGGGGCTTGGAGCCAGGATGTCCCCAATGTGATGTCATCATGTGTCAGGAGTGCCTCTGAAGACCTGCCTCCTGCAGACCTAAGTGTGGTGGAGGATCAGTCCCCAGCTCCAGAAGAGCCTCCACTTGAACCAGAGGAGGCTCAAGCAAGCACCTCTCAGGGCATTACTCCAGCACCAGCAGTAGCTGAGCCACAGCCAAGTTCAAGCCCACCTGATTCACCTCCTCAGGTAGAACGGCTAAGGTCACAATCCAGGCAAGACATAGCTGCTAGGAGAAAAGAGGCATGCATATGTAGTCACAGATCACTCACTCCTGAGTTTTAGAGGGAGCCAATGTGCCCTCTAAGCTGTGGAGTCTTGTGAGCAAAAATTCTACTTTGTGAGCTATTGGCATTAAAGTTGTGAGCGAGCGATTTGGCTCCTGCATAAATTAGTTTGCTCTGGAGCCATCCTTCCTGAGTCAAGACAAAAATCTGTGAGACGGAGGCTAAAAAACTGTGAGCTAGGTCACGCTAACTCAGCTTAGAGGGAACACTGGCCGGGACCTCACTGCCAGCTGCTAACAAGCACAGGAAGTGGCTGGGTATTTAGGCACAGCACAAAGACCAACAACTTGTGCTAGCAACAAGTCATTCTGGCTAAGCTCTGCACCTGCTCGGCTCCCATCAGCTAAACCTGATCTTGGACCTTCTGGCTCGTGACTTCGGCTCTGTCTGACTTCAGCTTTTGGTTGACTCCTTGGACTGGTTTGCTCATGAGTTTCCCTCTCTGACCTTGGCTTGGACTGACTCTGCGTTCGGCTTGTGTTTTGGACTTGGTAATTCGTTCCTGATTTGGCTTGACCTTGGACTGGCTCATTCCTGATTTGGCTTGACCTTGGACTGGCTCGGACTTTGATTTGGCTTCTGACCTCCTGGCACCCAGCCCGTGACATCACGTTGGGGACACCCCGCACCCTCCGGGAACACCCCCCAAAGTCCCCAGCTGGGGATGAAGATGGACCTGGCAACCCTACTTCATTTTGAGCGAGCCCTACTCCTTACTGAGTAAGGGATAGGGTTGGTACAACTATACTAGCCAATACAGGCTTCTTTAAATAATGATTTAAATTCTTTAAATTCTCAGTGTGCAGCATTCCTCAGCTGGGCACACCAAATTATATCCTTCCAGTGCTCCCTCAGATGCAGATGGAATGACTTGCTCTACTTTCAACTGAAACCTATAAAGAAATGAAGTAGTATAGGATCCAGTAACTGGAGTCCTGCAGGCCAAGAACATTCTCATGATATTTTGTCTTTTAGCCTATTTCCCCCTACATTTAATTGACTTATAAACAAATTTTAAATAGTTTTAAAACTTTTTTTGCCTTAAACATACATAATAAATAATATAGTGTGTTGGCTCTTGTTGTATGAATGTTCCCCTGCCTTGATCATTAATGCTGCCTGAAGTCTAACAATGTCTTAGAGAGCCAGTTTGGTGTAGTGGTTAAGTGCACAGACTCTAATCTGGGAGAACCGGGTTTGATTCCCCACTCCTCCACTTGCACCTGGCTGGATGACCTTGGGCAAGCCATAGCTCTGTACCAGCTGTTCCCTCAAGGACAGCTTGGGAAAGAGCTCTCTCAGTCCCAACTACCTCACAGGGTGTCTGTTGTGGGGAGGGGAGGGGAAGGGAAAGGAGTTTGTAAGCCGCTCTGAGGCTCCCTTGGGGAGTGGAGGGCGGGGTATAAATCCAATCTCTTCTTCTTCTTATGTTGAGGTTCCCTCCAGTCCTCCTTTATTGATGCCACCACATATTGTATCTTTCACTTTGCAGATGAAAGATCAAATGTTGGAATGCTTCTCCTTATAAAATACTCCATATGAGTATGAGCTAGCATCAGGAAAAAAATTCTACATTAGCATTTTTCTTGGGGTGCTTAAATTTTGCATATGTAGGGAGTATTTTATGTGGGACAGCATGATTTCACCCTCCACCTGAAAATCTATCTGAAGCCTCACAACTGACAGAAGCATTAGGCCTTCTGCTCTTCTATTTAAGCTCTGCTGAGTGCCAGTTTTTCCCTTATACATAAGACATAGGTCCAATTCCAAGCTCCTCTAAGGTAAACAACTTCAAATCCATTTCTGTCTGAGAGTTTACATAGGGTGGATTTTGCCAATTTTACTTTCCAAACAACTTCATTTATATGGCAACTAGTATTAAGGCCCGTTGCAGAAAGAAATGCAACGGGCTCTAGAAAGAGCTCGCTCACATCATCTCCTCTCTCTGCCGGGTTGGCCACATCATCCCGGGCACTGACGAACTCCATTCCTCCATCCTCCCACCTCAGCTCCACCACCACTGCACCCCCAGCAGCAGCTGTGTTGCCGCCTCCCCTCCTCCCCCTCCCTTTTCCCCCATGACTGCTGTTTGTGTCAAGTGGCAGAGCTGCCTCCGGATTGTCCAGTGTGGTCAGTGGCCCTCTGCTCTCTTCCACCTCAGCGGTCTCCCCCCCCCCCCGCTCCGACTTTGTCTGCACAGCTTTTCCATCATCCTTCCCCCCTGCCTCTCAGCCATTTTAAACAACATGAGGTGGGCAATGGAGCCGGCACGTGAGGTGGAACCAGTTCAAGCAGCTGGAGGTGGGAAGGAGACGTGAGCAGCCAGGGATGCGTGAGGGATGGGGGGGGCAGTTGGGGAGGACCAAAGCAAGGACCCCCCTCCCCCCAATACTGCGTGTGAGCTGGAGGGAAGGAGCCACCTCCAGCCCTGCATAGAGTCCCATCCATCCCTTCCATCAGCTCCGAGCACACTGAGCCTGAGACACTGGCCACTGCCTCTGCGGGCGGGACTCCACAGTGCAGCCAGGAAACGCAGCCAGTGCCTTTTGATGGGCAGTTCAGGCAGCGAACTGATATTGGTGCACATAGAACATTGCCACTTGAAAACAGGATTATATATAAGGACAGGATGATTTTCTGAGGCAGAATGAAGATGCTTCTATAACTTGACATTTGGAACATGGTGGTACTTGAGAAAACCACCCTTCATCACAAATGAACATTATAGATATGCTTGTGCTGAAATCAATATTTATACAGTGATGTATACAGAGACAGAATAACTCCCTCTGCAACTCAATCATTCTAAATATACATGTCTTTGCATTTTTTTCCCTCCAAATAATCAATTTTTTATTTGGCAGATACTAAATATTTTTTTGTTGCAACAAAGATACCAAAGCTCCTTGTCCATTTCTTACTTTTATCAAAGGTGTGAGGACATTGTAAACAGAGTGCTAATGCCTGCTTGGCAAGTATAACAACTAAATGTCCCAAGAGGGAAACAAAAAGAGTAAAAACTCAAGGCAGGCCAGGATACGTTAGAGGATTCAAACAGTTTATCTTGCAGCAGCAGCTGTCCTAAATTAGAGGTCCAACAGAAGAGGCATTAGCTGGCGTGAGATTTTAAGTGCCACTTAAGCCACTCAGGCCCAAGCAAGGGGGGGAGGGAAATGCTGGCTGAGTGGCTGACAGCCACTAGGCCTGAAGGAGGGGGGAGAAGCACCTAGTCTGTCTCTTTATCTTCCTTCCTTCCTTCCTTCCTTCCTTGTCTCGCTTTCCCCCCACCTACCTACCTACCTTCCTGTTCCTTCCTTCCTTCCTTCCTTTCTTTCTTGTCTCTCTCTCCCCCCCACCTACCTACCTACCTATCTACCTTCCTGTTCCTTTCCTCCCTCCCTCCCTCCCTTTCTCTTTCTTTCTTTCTTTCTTTCTTTCTTTCTTTCTTCTTTCTTTCTTTCTTTCTTTCTTTCTTTCTTTCTTTCTTTCTTTCTCCCCCACCTACCTACCTAGCTTCCTTTTCCTTCCTTCCTTTCTTTCTCCCCCACCCACCTACCTACCTACCTACCTACCTCTTCCTTCCTTCCTTCCTTCCTTCCTTCCTTCCTTCCTTCCTTCCTTTCTTTCTTTCTTTCTTTCTTTCTTTCTTTCTTTCTCCCCCACCTACCTACCTACCTTCCTCTTCCTTCCTTCCTTCCTTCCTTCCTTCCTTCCTTCCTTCCTTCCTTCCTTCCTTCCTTTCTTTCTTTCTCCCCCACCTACCTACCTACCTTCCTCTTCCTTCCTTCCTTCCTTCCTTCCTTCCTTCCTTCCTTCCTTCCTTCCTTCCTTTCTCCCCCACCTACCTACCTACCTTCCTTCCTCTTCCTTCCTTCCTTTCTTTCTTCTCTCTCTCCCCTACCTACCTACCTTCCTTCCTGTTCCTTTCGTTCCTTCCCCCCTCCCTCCCTCCCTCCCTTCCTTCCTTTCTTCTAACACACTTCCAGTGATGTCAGGGGTGTGTGGCCTTCTGACACTTCCGGTGACGTCAGGGGGTGTGGCATATGCAAATAAGATATGCTAATGAGCTCCTGCACCTCTTTTTTTACGAAAGGACCCCTGCCGTTGATACTTATGGATCTAAAGTGGCTTCAGCAGGTGCAGATTTTTTCCACCCATTCAGTAAGAAATAAGGAAAATTTGATGAGCAAAATGATGTACCTTAATGTATCTGACAAAAAACATAACAGCAATTATTGTATTTATAGCATTACAAGTGGGAGCCCTACAAAACTTGTGTGGGGGGGAATCTCATCTTCCCCCATTCCTGGGTCCTGTCCAGCCCAACCACCTGTCTTGAAGCCCAGCAGTGGCAGTGTCTGGAAGCTGCTCTGAGCCTGGAGTGGCTTCCAGTGTCCACCACTGCGGCAGGGCCCTGAATGGCTCCTGCCATCCGCTCCCATGGCAGGGCCTGGAACAGTTCCTGGTATCTGCTGCCACCATGGCAGGGCTCAGAGTAGCTCCCAAACAACTCACCACAGCTCCCAGCTCCACTACACAAGTAAAGAAAGAGTGTTCTCTGTGCAAATGCAGAGAACTTCCTTTACTTTTGGGGTTTTTTAAAGCCCCTGTGTATTTTTTTTTTATTTTCAGATTTTTCTGTACTCCTGGGGAGTGCCCCAAGTGTGCAGAGAGATCCCATGAGGCCCTGGTCCACAGATTTAGATATCTGCAGATGATGGCCATCGGTGGCTAACAGTATATAGATATATTAGCACCATCTAATGTATGTACCATCTATGTACTATGTACCATCTAATTGCTCCTGACTTATGGCAACCCTATGGATTTATTACTTGCAAACCATCCTATCATCAACAGCCTTGCTCAGGTCTAGCACACTGAAGGCCCTCGTGGGTTCCTTGAGTGAGTCAATCCATCGCTTGGTGGGTCTTCCTCTTTTCCTACTGTTCAACTCTTCATAACATTATCGACTTATTTGTCTTATTGGTGGTTTATGTTATCCATAAATCTCTCCTCTAACACCACATTTCAAATGAATGTTTTCTTCTTGTCAGCTTTTCTTCACTGTCCAGCTTCCACTTCCAAACATAGTAATGGGAAATGCCATAGTAAGACAATAAAAATGAACATGAATTACAAAATATGTCAAACATATATAACCTACAATGACTAGAGTTTTAAGCTAATATATTACAATTCCAAAGGGAGCTAAAATCAGTCCCCATCATGTTCCATTAAGTGTCCTGATATACAGTCTAATATGACACATCAAATCACGACTGACAATGATAGCTGCTGCTAATGAAATTGCCAGTAAACAAATAGGTCCACTCAATTGTATTAGTGTAGCATAATTTGCTTGGCTCAGTGGGGTGCTGGCCTGCCCTCCTGTTTCAGCTCTATTCTTAATCATGAGTTTACATTGCTCAACCTTCTGCAGGAGGTTTGGGTCAAGAAACAGACACTGTGACAGTTGCGAGACAGCAGAGACATCTGTCCTCTACTCAGATCATAATTTGGTCACGAATTGCAAGTGCTTACATCAGTGGAAGAGGGAGAAGGAAGGATGTAATTCTGCTTAGAATCACACTGAAAATGCTATGTGTTTGTGTGTATGTATGCATATACACAAACTAGACAGATAATTATGACCAAATTATATGTTGTATGGAATGGCAGTGAAACCTAAATTCTTCCTAGAAGCTGAAATGTCTAAACTGAGGTTGTTGTACTTTGGTGAGATCATGAGAAGCCAGGATTCACTGGAAAAGACAATAATGTTAGGAAAAGTTGAAGGCAGCAGGCTAAGAGGAAGACCCAGCATGAGACGAATTGACTCACTCAAGGAAGCCATGGCCTTCAGTCTGCAAGACCTGAGCAAGGCTGGTAATGATAGGGCGGTTTTGCATAAGCTCTAGTTTTGCATAAATATCACTGAGGAGCCCAAACTAAGATGGCTAGATATAACAAAGGGGGCATTTTCCCATTTAACACCAACAACTTTAATGAAGACTGCTTTTCAGCAGTTTCCATTTATTGTATTGACCATAGGTTTAGTCAGCCCAGTTTAAAAAGCTTAAAAAGTTTTGGCAGCAATCAATGCGATTTATGCTGATCCTGTTACTCAGCTCAAACTCAACCATTACATCTCTGATCCCTTTCAGTTAAGGAGAGGTACCAGACAAGGGTGTCCTCTTTCCCTGCTCCTCTTTGCTTTGTGTATTGAGCCTCTAACAAACCTATTTAGAAACAATACCAACATTAAAGGAATCACAATGCACAAAAAGGAGTTTAAGTTATTGCTGTTCGCTGATGATATAATGTTATTTTTGTCCCAACCAGCAACATCTTTAATAGCAGTGCAAAAACATCTAACAAACTTTGGCCTAATCACAGGATTGAAAGTAAATATAGCTAAATCTCAGATATTACCAGTTAATCTAGACCATCAAATGGCTCAAAATATTACATCCCTTCATTCTTTCTCTTGGGCCAATGACTTCTTACCATACCTAGCTATCAATCTACCCATAAAATTCAGTGATATATATATAGATTCAACCATGAAAAGTTGGTGAAAGACATCCAATCCCAGTTCTCCAAATGGCATAAAATGAATCTAGCATGGCTAGACAGGTTAAACCTAATTAAGTCATTTATTTTATCCAAATTCATTTTTCTCCTCCGCACTATTCCTCTGAATATCTCCTCTTTCCTGTTGCACAAGTGGCAAAGAATGCTATTACAGTTTTTCTGGGCATACAAACACCATAGAATCAAAAACTCTACTTTATATAGAAGTACAAATAGAGGAGGAATAAACTTTCCTAACTTACAATACTATTACAGAGCCATTCATTTATCACAAGTGATCAAATTATTGCACGCAGACTCCATGTCTGACCAAATACAACAATTTGCTCTATATACAGCTCCTTTTGAGGTTCATGAATGCATATGGCAATCTCCCTCTAGCAGACCTAGACAGACTAAAAAGAGCCCTTTATTCTCAGCCATTTTAACAGTTTGGGACTGCTTGAGACCTAAATTACTACCAACAATTTCAAGGCACCAATCCTTTCTTAATCAAATATGGTTTTTTCCTGGTCTAAATAATCCAGTTTACAAGTCATGGAAACTGGCTAACATTAAAACACTTCAGGATCTTGCATCCAAACAGATGCTTCTATCCAAATCTGATCTAAAAAAATAAAATGCAAAATCCCTTGGTTGCAATATTTCCAGATCACAAATATGTGCTCACATATTAAACTTAATGCTATTCTTAAACAGCTCCTCACAGTGATGGAAACACTCATTAGCATAGCAGGCATTACCCACAAGGGACTCATCTTCAAAATACAAAAAGTGTTGGTGTCTCTGGATAGCTCTACTACTTTATCATACCAATCTATGTAGCATAAGGATTGCAATAACATCCTATCAGATGATACTTGGAACCAAATTTGGACTACTCCCCTGTTTAACTCTAAAATCACAGTAATAAAATTACAATCTTTCAAAATCTTATCTCACTGGTACATTATTCCTCAAAAACTGGCTCGTATAAACCCACTGTATTCTCCATATTGCTGGAAAAAATGTGGCAATATTGGAAACTACCTCCACTGTTGAATATTTTGTCCAAAAATCCTTCCTTTTTGGACTGCAGTTCTGAACCAAATAAAATCTATTAGTGGCATAGATATTCTCCCCCACGCCAGAACACTTGTTTTTTTAATGGATGGGCTGAAAATTGCTCCTCAAGATCCTTTATAGAAGAGGTTTTATTAATGCTTTATGCGGCTAAAACTGTCATTGCCTTGCACTGGAAAACAACAGTGATACCCACTCTTTCACAATGGCACAAAAAGATGTGGGATTTATATATAATGGCTAAACTTTCTGATAATCTTATGTGATTTGATAAGATTCCTACCCCTACCACGTTTGTATCAACATGGTTTCATATTTTGGAATATCTCTCAAAGCAACAAGAGATACCTACAGTGATGGATGAGCTATGGCTATGGCAGTGCTAGGTATTAGGAATTTGTTGAATAATGATGATGATAAGAGTTTTTGGTAACTTTAAAATAAACTTATACATAGATACTTAGAGTCACAAAGATCTCTTTTATCACAATGTAATGTTTACCCAGGTTGTTAATGTGCACATTTCTGTTAGAAATTAAAGGAGACCTTACTAAATGGGGGAATTTACAACTTTCACTATATGGTAGGATTGCAACGATTAAAATGACCATCCTTCCCCGAGTTAACTTTCTATTTCAAACTATACCTATACTCAAGAACCAGAAATATTTTAGAGACTTAGAAAAGATTGTATCTTGTTTTATCTGGCAATCAAAAAACCATGAATAAGACTAAAAGATCTACAAGATAGAAGTGACAAAGGCAGTTTTGGTTTGCCTGACTGGTCTCTGTACTCCAAGGTGTCTGGAATGGTATGGTTGAAGGACTGGCTTCTTTTAAGGGATATGCGACTTCTGGTGTTGGAGGGTCATGACTTTTTAATGGGCTGGCATGCCTACCTATGGTATGGCCAAGATAGAGCCCATTTTAACAACACATTATCAGGAGCTCGCTCCTTAAAATTTGGGAAGAACTTAAACATGCTTTTTATCTTAAAATTCCATTGTGGGTGTCCCCATTGGAGGCCTTTATAAGACCCTCTCTGCTTCTAAAAGAAAAGACGATTAGCTATGGGGATTTACTGGAGAAAGACAATAATCTGAAAACCCCTAAAATGCTAGAACAGCAAAACATCTTTATATCCTGGTGGGAATCTTTACAGCTTTATTCAAGATTTTAAATTGACAAGATTAAAGGTTTCTATATAAATACTGTTGATTTGGATAAAGTTTGATTGAGCTTTGATAAGAATCTTATTAAGAATCTTTATGGTTTTCTTCTTAATTTCAAAATGGCTGACAAAATGGTTAAACCTACAATGATAACCTGGGCAAGAGAGTTGGGACATAATATAGATTTGGATAGTTGGTCTAAGGTTTGGACGACAAATATCAAAATAACTAAAGCTGTATCTTACAAAGAAAATATCCACAAAATGTTTTTAGGTGGCATCTTTCGCCAAATAGGCTGTCTAAATTCTCATCATCAATTCCATGTATATGTTGGAAATGTAAGAAAAATGTGGGCACCTTTTATCATCTATGGTGAGTTTGTTGTTCTGCGCGAAAATATTGGTTGATGATTAAGAGAATCTTGCAAGAAATTATTGTGAATATGATACCTCTTCAACCTGAATTATTTCTTCTTAATGTTATGCCTGATGTATATACAAAATATGATAGTTACCTATTACTACATGGCATAACAGCTGCTAGAATCCTCTATGCTAAATATTGGAAAATGGACAAAATACCAGATAGACAGGAATTTATTCAAAAGCTTTTTAATGTTGCGGAAATGGACAATGACAATACGGCTTAAAGGTAAAGAGGATGATCTGTTTTATACCAGCTGGAATAAGATGTATAGTTGGTTGAATTTATCTCCAAAAGAGCAAAGTTAAGTTATTTAATTTACTGTTGCCTTATAAGTACTCTTACTTTTTTGAGAACGCTTCGCTTATGAGCAATTAACTATGTTGTTTTGTTATATTCTGAAACTTATCAATAAAGGATTAAAAAAATGTGCACATTACCTTTTGCTATGTTAACTTTGTGCACTTACTTCCACAATTTTGAGTAACATAAGTACATGCTCATTTTGTCAGCTTTAAGTCTGTATTATACTTTAAAATGTAATAAAAATTATCTTGAATAAAAAAAGCTTTAAAAGTTCAAAACAATTTTAACTCATAATATTTTAAGTGAAATTGAAGCACCTGGAAAGGTATCATATCAGGATAAATGGCAACAGAATTGTAAAATTACTTTGAATGAAGACTTTTGGGGGGAAATGTGGGCGTCTATAGATTATAATTCATCTGTACTTTTAATAAAATTTCAAACTTTTAAAATCCTTGCCCATTGGTATTATATACCTGAAATACTTTCAAACTTAAATAGAAATATAAGTCCATACTGTTTGGAAACAATGTGGGCACATCAGATCATATATGCATTGTTGGTTGCATTGCCCTAAAATAAAACAATTCAAAAAATATCTTCTATGACTGGAAATACCCTTGAACTAACTCCTGAATCTTTATTTTTGAATTATAAGATAGACAGAATTCAACTATTCATGTAGGGTAATAATTGTTATTTTATTAACTATAGCTAAAAAAACTATTGCTCATTATTGGAAAAACCTGGCAGCACCCCTACCATCTCTCTGGCATAAAAAACTTTGGGAACACTATGGCTGAGGACAGACTGGCGAGGTAGCCTGGAACAGCCACAAGGCCAAAAGCCCCATGGGAAAAGCAGCCCTGGGCACCCCATTCGCACTGGCTGTGTGGGTTGGAGGTGCGCGACTGCCGGCTGCCGGGCTATGCACAGCTGTGGCAGCCAGAACAGCCTGTTCACACTTCTGGTGGTGCATGTGACACGCCATTGGCGTGTCCACACCCAGAGGAAGCGGCAGCAGCACGCACCCAGCCACTGAAGACCGGTTCCCCGGGGTCTCTGCCTGAAGCACAACGACCGCGCTTCAGGTACGAGTGAGTGTGTGCTGGCAGCGGGGGACAACTGCGGCTGTCTGGACGGCCTCTCTACCTCCGCTTCTAAAGTGGAGGGAGAGCGGGCCACATCTCCAGTCTATCTTCAGCCTATATGATGGCAAAGATAACTGATTCTTTAAATTATGGATGTTTATGTACACATAACTCAGAATTTGAAACTCTTTGGTATCCTATTTTAGATTATTTAGAACAGCAAGGTGAAATTTCTCTGAATTCATGAAAACCTTATCTATATTTGTGAATTAGTTATCTAGTATTTATAATTGCTCTGGAAAGATACACATAAAATTCTAGGAAGATTAAATGAATAGGACACTTTATGTTATTATCATCCAGGTGTGAGCCTTCTGATTAGATCCAATAAGTCAGGCCTTGTAGTTCAAAACAAAGTCTTTATTTCTTAATGGTCTTTCAGGAACACTTGTGTTGTTTGTGATACCATATACAGTGGGGAGAGGATTCATATACTGTATTCGAACAAGAACAGAGGCTTGGGTGCAATTCAGAATAAAAAGAATCAAGTGCCAAAATGCTACCATTACTTTCTCAGGGAAAAAAAAGGCATGCAGGCTGAAACTACATTCCCACCCCGACCCTGTGTGTAATCTACTTGCAGGCCCCCGCAAAAGACACCTGGAGAAGCAGAGCCCAGTTGCCCAAGGTTACAAGAGTAGTCAACATAGATAACTGAAGTCTAGCAAAACATATGAGCTTACCCAGAGGAGGGAGGGGTGAAGGGGGGGAAGGAACTGTTAGAGCAGAAGCTGATGCCGATCTCCTGCCGGGACCTGCAACCTGGATAGTCACAGGGAAGCAAAACATGACAGGGAACCTGACATCCAGCCCCTCCCAAAATCAACCCCCACCAGGTTTAGAAGGGTAACGTTTATGAAAGGCACGAACTAATCGAGGAGCATGAACATGATCAGCTGCCACCCACTCACTACATTCAGGACCAAAATCCACCCAGTTCACCAGATAAAACAAATGTCCGCATTTGACTTTAGAGTCCAAAATGCTGGATATTTCAAAATGTGGCTCCCCCTCCTTCATCAGAGGAGGAGGTGCTGGAATCTCCGGACGCCAGGAATTTGGCCCAGGATTTTTCTTCAACAAGCTGTAATGGAATACAAGATGAACAGAGTTCAGTGATTTAGGCAATTCCAGCTCAAAAGACACAGGGGAGATCTTACGCAAGACTTTAAAAGGGCTGACGTATTTCCACCCTAATTTTCGGCTCAGCTGCAAACCGCGAATGTTTTTAGTAGACACATAAACAGAGTCTCCAGGCTCCAACTCCAACCAGGAGCCCTATTCCGGTCCACGTATTTTTTGTAATCCGCTTTGGCCCAATCCAGTGTTTTGGCAATAAGGGGCCAGGAGTCTTGCAGTTTAGCCCACTAGGATTCAAAAGGAGAGGGTGAGCTGTCTGTGGGGGGTAGGAGATTCGGCAATGGGTTGCCTTCATACCCCCTCACCGCTAGAAAAGGAGAAACACCAGTAGATGAATGCACTGAATTATTGTAGCTGTATTCAGCAAAAGGAGCAAATCCACCCAATTGTCCTGGTGGTAATTTGAATAACACCTCAAAAATTGTTCTAGGATTTGATTAGTTCATTCGGATTGTCCATCGGTCTCTGGGTGGTAAGCAGAATTGAGAGCTGGCTCAATGTCCATGGTTTGTAAAAGCTCCCGCCAAAAGGTGGCAACAAACTGACTTCCCCTATTAGAAATTATACGTCTAGGAAAAGAATGTAGTTTTATCACGTGATTAAAGAACACTTTGGCTAAACTCTTAGCTGTGGGCAATTTCTTGAATGGGACAAAGTGTGCCTGCTTGGAAAATAAGTCCACTACCACCCAGATTTCAGTCCTCCATTTGCTGGGCAGTAGATCAGTAATAAAATCCATGGAAATGTCTTCCCAGGGCCGAGAGGGGGTGGGCAGAGGTTGTAAGAGACCTAGAGGCTTTCCTGCTCGTTTTTTGCACATTAGACAGGTTTGGCATGAAGTTACATAGTCTGAGACATGTTTACGCATCCGTGGCCACCAAAACTGCCTCTGAAGTAAGTTCAACGTTTTCAAATACCCAAAGTGTCCAAAAAGCTTAGATTCATGGCAGGCATTTAAAACGGACAGTCTAAGAGAATTAGGCACCACGAATTTCGAGTCCTTATACCAGCAACCATCAGGCTTTTGTTTCAAACCCTCCTCCCCACTCCATTCATCCCGATCCTGCTGAGAGTATTCCATTGCACATTTTGTAATCCACTCAGAAGAGGGAGCCATGGCAGACAGCTGCTTTTGGCTTCTGGTGACAACAGCCCCACTAAGTTGCTCAAACAAGAACATGGAATCAAACACTTCTTACCTCCTAGAATCATGCTGGGGAAGCCTGGACAACGCGTCTGCTAACGGGTTAGATGTTCCAGGAAAATGCCGCAGTTTGAAATTGAACTTGGAAAAGAAATCAGCCCACCAGAGCTGTTTTGCATTTAAAGTTCTACGGGTCCGCAATGCCTCCAGGTTTTTATGATCTGTCCAAATCTCAAACGGCGTCTGCGCCCCCTCTAACCAGTGCCTCCAGGTAGACAAGGCAAGACGGATGGCTGCTGCCTCTTTTTCCCACACCGACCAGTGTCTTTCAGTCTCATTAAATTTTTTGGAGACATATGCCAAAGGGTGCAACTTCCCATCCTCCCCTTTCTGCAGAATTGCCCCCCCCCCATGGCCACATCAGAAGCACCAACATGTACAATGAATTTCCAAGTCTCATCTGGGTGTGCCAAGATAGGCTCTGAGGTAAACAGTTTTTTTAGCTTGTCAAAGGCGGCTTGACACTCAGGTGACCAGTTTAGACGTCCACCCAGCTTGCCGGCTTCCGGACCTTTTCCTTTTGTTTTAAATAGATCAGTTAAGAATAGGGGGACTGTTGCAAAGTCTTTTTAAAAAGTTCTGTAAAGGTTGCAAAATCCCAATAGGCTTTGGAGCTGTTTGTGTGTGCAGGGGGCTTCCCATGCAATTACTGCTTCCACCTTGGCTGGGTCGATCTCTAAACCCCTGGGGGAAATGCGGTAACCCAAGAAGTCAATTTCAGTGCAGTGGAACTCGCATTTTGACAGTTTGGCAAAGAGTTTATGGTTCATGAGGGTGGACAACACTTCTCTAATCAATTTGACATGGGAAGGTTTGTCTTGTGAATAAACAATAATATCATCAAAAAAACAGAGCACCCCCTTAAATAAATGCTTGTGCAACACCTCATTAATCAGGCTCATAAAAACTCCTGCACCTCCAGTCAAACCAAATGGCATAACCCGGTATTCAAATTGCCCCAGGGGGGTATTAAAGGCAGTCTTATATTCATCCCCCTCTTTGATGCGCACTCGAAAATAGGCTTCCCATAAATCCAGTTCGGAAAAAATCTTCCCCTTAGCCGCCTCTGCCAGCAGGTCTTTGATCAGGGGTAAGGGATAAGCATTTGAGGCGGAAACAGCATTTAAACCTCTATAGTCCGTGCAAAGCCATAAGCCACCATCCTTCTTTTTCCGGAACAGAACAGGGGCGGCAAACGAGATTTCGCTGGCCGAATGAAACCCCACTCTAGGTTTTTATCCAAAAACTTCCGCAGTTCCTCTCTTTCTGCGGGACTCATAGAATATAACTTTCCCTTTGGTAACTTATCCCCAGGTAACAGTTCTATAGCACAATCAGTAAGTCTATGGGGGGGGGAGTTCATCAGCCTCTGTTTCACTGAACACCTCAGCCAGGTCTCGGTACTCTGGAGGAATTTTGTTTAAATCCTCTGAGACCAAGCAAGCGAAGGGGGTGGAGGGAGGTCCCGAACCCCAGCTGGGATTCCATTTGTGCTGTGTGCATTTGGGATCGACCCAAATAATCTTCCCTTCACTCCACTTGACATAGGGGTCATGAGCTCCCAACCACGGGCTTCCCAATACCATAGGGAATTGTGTGTGTGTGTGGGGGGGTGATGACAAAGGCTGTCTGCTCCCAGTGATCCCCAGTCCCCAAAATCAAAGGCTCAGTCTCTGCTATGCAAGCCTCTTTCATTTCAGACCCATCCATCTGAGTGAAGCGCAGAGGCTCACACAGTGTGTTAACTTTGGGTCCCAATCCCTCCACCACTAATGGACTAATTAAGTCTCTAGCACACCCCGAGTCAATAAGGGCTCGCACCCTGACGTGGGTGCCACTTCCAGGGACAATAACAGTCACAACCATATAGAGCAAAGGTCCGGGACTGCTCACCATTGGCGGCGCAGCTGGAGGGGGGAACCTGCAGCTCTGCGTCTCCTACTGCAGGTCTCGGAAGTTTCCTAACAGCTGAGTGGTCACAGCTTCCAACGTGGAATTCTCACTCTCTGCCATTGCCCCTTCCAGCTGTAATGCCCGGGGTTTAAAAACTCCCTTCGTGGGTCGTGGTGTTCCTCCAGGAGTCAGCTGGGAAGTCTTCGATGCTTTCGGGGCTCCCAGGGGACAGGAAGATGCAAAGTGGCCACTCTCCCCGCACCGCATGCATAGCCCTTGTTTAAACCGAGCATTGCGAAGCTCTTGAATGGCGGTTTTAAATTTGGGCTTTGGTGTGCCCTTAGCAATGGAGTGAGAGGCCGGTGAACTCAGTTTAATCAGTGTGAACCTCTCCTCCACATCGGCCGCTGCTCTCATCCAAGCCGCCAATGAGCCGGGCCGATCATTTCTCAACACAGTCTCATATATCTCACGGTTCAACCCCTCCCGGTACTTCTTGATGAAGAGATCTTGACCCCAGCCCTGCACCTTCGCAGCTATTCTACGGAATTGGGCAGTATACTCCCTTACAGAGGATCGGCCCTGAACCAGCTTTCGCAGCTGATTCCTGGCTTTCTCCTCCCCCAAGGGATCCTCGTAGTGCTGCCAGAGGGCCCACATAAAGTCATTTACTGATCTCAACTCAGGACCCGGGGGGTTGTGCAGACTCACATACCAGTCACTTGCAGTGTCCCGCAGCTTAGAGCCAATATAGCCAACCCTTTCACGTTCAGTAGGGTAAAGGTGGCCCCAAGTTCCCAAAAACCTCTCAATCTCAATGATGAAAAAGCGGAGTTTGTCAGGATCCCCATCAAATGTAGCTGTCAGGGGATCGTTGGATGGCTGCCGGTATAGCCGGTCCACAGGACATGGGGGCAGCTGCACTGGTGCTGCTGGCCGCTGCTGGGGACCCATGGGTGGTTGTTGTGCAGGTCCCGCTCCACCATCCTGCTGCTGGGCTGGCACTCCACCTCCCCCTCCGGCTCCTGCCAGAGGGACCACTCCCGCAGCTGCTCCCAGCACGGCTTGTTGCATCTCAAGTAGTGCCTCTCGTAGCTCCACTGCCAACCAGTCATGCATCTCATCGAATCTCCAGTCTATCTGGTTCCAGAGGTCATCCATACCTCTATCCGATGCCCGAGGAGTCTCATGTTCATCTGGGACCAAACTCAACCTCCAGGAGTCCCTCTCCTCATCTGAGAACCATATGCGCGATCCTCTCCTGTCATGGACCCAGGACTCCAAAGTACCCCCACCAAAGGTCGGCCAGGAATACCTTGGTCGGGGTTCTGCACCACCTGTGGCTCCCCCCCGACTGAGGGGAGCAAAGATATCGTAGTTCGTAGTCACCGGCTCCACAGGTGCGGTGGAGACCGGTGTTTCAGGGGTCGAGGTGGGAATGAGGGACCCATCATCCGACATGGCCGGGTCTGGGTTTCACTTTTTCCCGATTGGAAGGATCACAAACAATCTGTGAGACTTCTGATTAGATCCAATAAGTCAGGCCTTGTAGTTCAAAACAAAGTCTTTATTTCTTAATGGTCTTTCAGGAACACTTGCATTGTTTGTGATACCATATACAGTGGGGAGAGGATTCATATACTGTATTCGAACAAGAACAGAGGCTTGGGTGCCAATCAGAATAAAAAGAATCAAGTGCCAAAATGCTACCATTTCTTTCTCAGGGAAAAAAAAGGCGTGCAGGCTGAAACTACATTCCCACCCCAACCCTGTGTGTAATCTACTTGCAGGCCCCCGCAAAAGACACCTGGAGAAGCAGGGGGGGGGAGGAACCGTTAGAGCAGAAGCTGATGCCGATCTCCCACCAGGACCTGCAACCGGGATAGTCACAGGGAAGCAAAACATGACAGGGAACCTGACACCAGGAAATATAGACACAGATATAAGCACTTGAGTAAAAGTTAAAGTATAACTTAGTTTGACCTATTGCCGGGGGCATAAATTCCATGCCCTCAAGTCTATTATCTATATCATTAATATACAGGTTAAATAAGGTGGGGGCTAAAATGCAGCCTTGTTTTACCCCCTTCTGTACAGGTATGTCATTGGTTAACTCCCCTTATTTTCCAACCTTAACCTTTACTATGGTATTCCGATGCAATTGACTTATCAAAAAGACCAACGTAGGATCAATATTAATATTTAGCAGTTTCTGCCATAATCTATTCCTATCAAGGGAATTGAAGGCTGAGGTCAATAAAGGCCACAATAAAGGCTTTTGTTGGACCTCTAATAGCATCAGAAGCCAAAGTATATAATGTTTGACAGTGTTCAATTGTAGAATACCCTTTTTAAACCCTATTTTCAGGGGATGGATTAGATTATTCTTGGTAATACAATCCTCTAATTTATTTTTAAAATATTTACTATATAATTTAAAGGCAATAGACAACAAACTAATTGGCCTAAAGTCATGGGGGTTAGAAGTCATCTGTTTGTGCTTCTTGGGACAGATTATATCAATGTGGACCTCATATAGGAACTTCATCCTCCAAACCAGGCTCAAAAGGTTCTGCTTACTTTCACTTTCTCTAGAATTCCCTCTTTGATCCACAGTTGGAAAGGGAGGCTTTGTAACAGAGTTTTCCCAGTGAGGGTTTTTGTGAATTCAATTCTCAAGTCTTTGGTTGTTAAGAGTGTCAGTACGAAAAGTGCCTGTCCCAAACCTATGGAGGAGGAATGGATGGAAACTGGCACCACACAAAAGGATCTGTTAACCTGGGATGATACTTCATTAAACACAGGGAGTCTACCAATTATATCACAATTGCAATCATCGGTGGCACTAGAGATGGAACATAAATCTATGGATATTACGGCTCAAGCCCCAAGTGGCCATTTGGCAAATACCCTAGAGGATGGCCTTCTGAGTTCATTTGGAAATTTACCCAGAAGTGAACAATACGCTATCACTGATAGACTGGAATTTGTAATGCAGAAAATGAAGGGCATCATGGAAGTAGAAATGTGTCAATGAGATGAACCAACTGTCTTAGGCTGAGGACAGACTGGCGAGGTGGCCTGCTATGCCTCCATTTTAGACAGCTGCAGCTGTCCTCTGCCACCTGTGTGCACTCACCCGTGCATGAAGTGCTGTCCTTGTGCTTCAGGTGGGGACCCCTGGGAAACTGGTCTCCAGGCATCTTGGTGCACATCCCTGGCACTTCCCACAGGTGTGGACACACCAAAGGTGTGGAGCTTGCAGCGCCAGAAGTGCAGACGGGCTGTTCCAGCTGCCACGGCTGTGCATACCTGTGTCTTGGCAAAGCAGCCAGCAGCCACGCACCTCCTCCCTGCGCTGTCAGTGTGAATGGTGCGCCCTGGGCTGCTATTCCCGTGGGGCTGTTCCGGGACAGATCCTCAGTCTGTCCTCAGCCTTTGATAGTCCTTTTTGTACTGGGGATTTATCATCTACAAATGAATTAAAATTAAATAAGCAGTTAGGGGTCAATATTGAAGAGTTGGGGGTCTCTAGGACAAATACCCACTCTGTGAACTCGTTCAAAGGGACGGGTGATGGGGAAGGAACAGGGAGAGACTAATGGGAATGGTTGTGTCTATTTTGACTCCAAGGGTGATAAGTACTGGAGTCGGGAGTCCATGGAACAGTGAAACAGCTAGATCTTTATTGCTGGTCTGGATGAAGCATACAACCCAGGGCTCAAAGCCCTTCTTTTATGCTGGTCAGGGACAATCCCCTGACCTCACCCAACTGGCCTGATAGGCTATTATAAGTCTATTTACATTTCATAGGTTCCCTGGGAGAAACCTAGGTACATGATTGGTGGCCGGTTTGAATCCACCTGGCTTTTGTTCTACCTGGCTGAAGCGCAGGTATTTTCTTGGCCATGTGATCTGGCCACATGGCGGTCACCATTGCGGGAGCACATGGCGACCGCATGGTCAATACATCACCCCTCCCCCCATAGTCCAGAACCCCTCTACACACATAGTCTTTTAGATAGTCCAGGCATCTGCGCTCATGTCCAGAGCGCCGGGGGGTTGTAAGGTGGGGTGTGTCGCTTGCGTCGGCAGGTTGCGGTGTTGGTAGTTGTTCTGCTGGCGGGGCCTGTCTGCTCAGTGGTCGTTCAGGCGTGGCTGGTGCGGCTGCTTCATCCACGGACATGAGTGGCATCTCCGCAGTCTCCGGATCAGGGTCTGGCGCTGCTTCCGGAGTCGTGTCGATGTCATGGTCCATTGGTGCAGGGAGTTCGGGGGCCTGGGTATCCTCGTGGTTCTGGGTACGGCGTTGAATCTGGTCGATGTGCCATTTCCAGACTACTCCATCTTCCATAAGGACCTCGTAGGACTAAGGCTTGGTGACTCAGATGATCCTCACGGGGAGCCATGTCGGACCCTGCGCATAGTTCTTAGTGTATACGGGGTCTTCAGGAGCGAACCCTCAGGCAGCTGGCTGGTCCTCCGTTGTCGGGTTTTCAGTGATTGCTCGGTCGGGATGTAGGCAGTCCAGGACGGTTCCCAGTCATCTTCCCATCAGAAGTTCGGCTGGCCAGCGCCCGGTCCCTGAGTGGGATGTGTTCCGTTGGCTGAACAGGAACTTATACAGCTGCTGCTCCCAGTCGCTGTGCTCCATTTTCTTTAAAGCATCCTTCGTTGTTCTCACCATGTGCTCGGCCTGGCCGTTGGTTGCAGGGTGAAATGGGGTGGAGCGGATGTGGTGAAGACCACAGGCCTCCACGAACCATTGGAACTTGCCGGAGGTGAAGGCGGTCTTGTTGTCGGTCACGAGAGTGTCAGGCATTCTGTGTGTCGTGAAGACCGACCAGAGACTTCGTAAGGCTGCGTTGGTGGAGGTCGATGCTACCGGAACCACCTCAAGCCACTTGCTGTAGCTGTCTATAATGATAAGAAACAACTGGCCCTGGACCGGTCCCGCGAAGTCTAGGTGCAGGCAGGACCAGAGCTTATAAGTGGATTCCCAGGATCGGATGGGGGCATGTGGTGGGTCTGGCTGCGACTCTTGGCATTTGGTACACTTCTGGACCTACCCCTCAATGTCTTTGTCCAGGCCTGGCCACCACACGTAACTATGGGCCAGGGCTTTCATACGGACTATTCCTGGGTGGGCCTTGTGGAGTGCCTCTCGTACTTGGGGCCACAGGGGCCCGGGGATCACCACTCAAGATCCCCATAGCAGGCATCCCTTGTGTGCTGAGAGTTCGTGCCTTTGCGCAGTGAAAGCGGTGAACTCTGGTCCCGGTTTCCCCAGCCACCCCCTTCCCACCCAGTCTGAGACCCGGGAAAGGATGCGGTCCCGCTGCGTGCGACAGGCCACATCCGATACCTGCACAGGGTGCTCCGGTAGGTCCTCCAGGAGTGCTACGTGGAAGGCTGGAGCCAGATCCGGGTCACAGGACGGGAGGGGAAGGTGGCTGAGGGTGTCAGCGTGTCCCATCGCCTTGCCCAGGCGATGCACCAGGTCGTAGGAGTAGCCCAACAAAAAAATTGACCACTGCAGGACCCGCGGGGACAGCATGTGAGGGGTCTGCTGGTGGGGGGCAAGGAGACCCAGCAGGGGCTTATGGTCCATAGCCACGGTGAATGACCACCTGTACAGGTAGTTGTGGAACTTCTTGACACCGGCTACAATCACAAGGGCCTCCTTGTCAATTTGGGCATAGTTACATTTTGCCGATGACAGGGTCCTGGAGTAGTAGGCTACCGGCACCTCCATGCCGTTGGGTAGCCGGTGCCCCAAGACCGCCCCGACGCCGTAGGGAGATGCATCGCAGGCCAGAATGACAGGGAGCCTCTCGTCGAAATGCACCAGTACCACATTTGAAACTAACAGGTCCTTGACGGCCCAGAAAGCTGCGTCATGCTTGGGATCCCAGGCCCAAGCCGCTCCCTTGTCCAGGAGGCGATGCAGGGGTTCGGCGACCGCCGCCTTGTGCAGAAGGAAGGCATGGTAAAAGTTCAAAAATCCCAAGAATGCCTGTAGTTCCCCCTTCAAGATGGACAGGGTGCCCCAGTGATCGCCGCTACCTTCTCTTTAGTCAGGTGAATGCCGTCCGTGGTCACTTCGAAACCCAAGAAGGTCACCGAGGAGACTCCCAGGGTGCACTTATCTTTTCTGACCTTGAGACCCGCGTCCTGGAACCGTTGCAGCACCATCCATAGGCAAATGTGTCACCGTCCGGGGCGGCAATGAGGATCGAAGGCAGGGATGAGGATCGAAGAACGGCTTCACCCCTGGAACATCTTTAAGGAGAGAATCCATTAGATTTTGAAAAATCCCTGGCGCTACGCTGACCCTGAATTGGAGCCGTTTCACCTTGAACGCTCCTTTATGAGTCACAATTGTTTGTGCCTCGGCCATTGCTTCGTCTACGGGAAGCTGCTGATAGGCTTGGGCCAAGTCTAGTTTTCCAAAAATTTCGCTCCCGCGAGGGAGGCCAGAACGTGGCTGACCACCGGTACCGGGTACACGTGGTCCTGTAACGCCTTATTGATAGTGCATTTGTAATCCATGCAGATGCGGACTTCCCCATTAGCCTTGAGGGGGGTTACAATGGGAGTCTCCCACTTGGTGTGGGAGACCGGCTCGAGCACCCCTTGTGCCACAAGCTTATCCAGCTCCGCCTCCACTTTGGGCTGGAAGGCGAGCGGTGGCCGGCGGACGGCCACGCGGATGGGCTGGACTGCCAGGTCCAGGTCGAAGGAAACTGGGGGTCCTTTGTAGCAGCCCAATGAGCTGTCGAAATCAGCTGGAAATTCCTCGCAGATGGACGAGAAGTCTGTAGCGCCCATGCGGTGTATTCCGGTCCACTGCACTCCGAGCGGCTTGAACCAGGCGTGACCTAGGAGGCTGGTTAGATTGCACTCTACCACGAGAAGGTCCAGCAGGCCGTTAAAGGCATGGTACTGGACTCAGACCCTAGCTAGCCCCTTAATAGCCACTGGGTTTTTCTGGAAGTCATTCTCCTGCCAATGCCTGTTATGATGGGGAGTGTCTACAGTTGAAACACAGAAATGTGTTAGGGTGGCCAGAAGGAACTGGGATTTGAGAAGGGCTAAAAATCAGTATAAGGAGCTTTTGAAGAGGAAAAAAACAAGAATTTGCCATCCATTACTGGTCTGAGGGCCAAGAAGCAGTGAACAGCAACAATGAAAGCATATTTTGGGATCTGGTTACTGTTGGCTTTAAGAATGGATCCACTGGTTTGGACTTCCTTATTCAAGCTGATACCTGGTATATTCTAAAGATTTTTAGTTGTGAGCAGGATAATATGATATCTTGCAAATCACCATTAACTGTGGCAAATTGGCCCCCAGAAACTGACATGAGAGCTCTGGTGGAATCTTTGTTGAGAGGCAAATTCCCAGGAGAGGACTTGATCTTGGTGGAATGTTTTAAAATTTATATTGACTGGTGGGTCCCTCTTCTGATGAAACTTTTTTGCCAGATTAATAATACAGGTAGACTTCCTAAAGGATGGGCCACAAGTATTGTACCGAAATACAAGAAGGGTGATAGACTGTTTTACAGTTTTACATTTTGTGAGCAGGTTGCCGTTCTCCAGGCTTTTAAAGCTTTTGTGACAAATCAGCTTAACAGTGTTATTTTCAAGACAGCATTTACAGCATAAATATTCTTAACAGCATCAGCTGCTCTCCACAGGTAATTGCAACTATTTCAGTTCCCCAAACCATTAAAAAACCCATGCTTGAAAATTTAAACTAGAGAAACCTCCATGGAACAATTCCCCCTCCCAAAAAAGAACTAAATAAGATCAATCTGAACTATTAAATATTTTTCCCAAAGGGAGCATATTAAGAGAACCCGCCCCCACCAAATCTAGCCACTAATGCAATTCGCTGTGAGCTTGTTGATTTTCTATGCCTTGCAAAAGCAAAATTTCTTTCCCAAAGGCACAGTTTCCACTGCAAAATCTTCTTCCACTGTTCCACTGATGTTCTAAATCTTTGCAGTATGAATTCATTCACATTAAAAGTGCTGTGAAGAAGATTATTCTAATGTGTTTAGTATTAGGGCAACTCACTCACTTATTCCTTCCTTTGATTAACACCATCTTCCTTTGGCTTTTATTTAAGATGGACAAGAAAGCTATGTGCATTTTTTTTAAATCCAGTAAATGAATAAAATGTTTATTTGTAAAAGCCTCTAGTGAAGTGTGGTGAGATTGAGAAATGCCTCCCCATCTTAAGAACCCCCTTTTACCCCTGAACTTTCCATCACTGGTCTTACCCATAGAACATAAAGAATGCTTTTGATTGAATCATGATCCTGGACCTAATTACAGGTTATGCTTTCCCCTGGATCCTGCTTCATTTAATGCAATATATTGTAAGTTTTGTGTTGGGAACATAATTCTAGGCTTGCCTGGGCCCAATTTGGAAGAGAATCATGGCCCACAAGGAGTGGGGGCTTAAACCTTTTCTTGACCTGAAAGACAGCAGGCAGGGGATGGGGTGAACTTACTGGGATTGGGGAGGGAAGAAGCTGGAAATAAACATGGCATGCCTATGTCATCTGGATGTGATGTAGACAAGTTGGGGACATTGAGGGTGACACATTGGTTTGTGGACAAAACCTCTATGATAGAATTAGCTTCTAACCACAGAGTTTTGTCCAAAAACTGTGACTGACTGTACTTTTTAAGAGGCTTACAATTGCTGTACCAACAAAGAAAGGAGATTTCATCAAAAATAATTTAATGGCCGCTGCCACAAAAATGGAATTTTTGTATAACTCCAGCACTCTTTGGTGCGTTAGCGGAAACATACCTTATATGTGAACTTTTCATTCCATTATCCTGTATGATCACAGCTAAATAAGTAGTGCACCTGTTCTATGCAGATCTCATTTAGATACCAAGAATACCTCAGGTCTTTTCACAAAGGCCACTATTTTTTTTTGTCATAATTTATCTCTAGCCGATTTTGCTGACAATAATTAGTAAGTGATTCCCACCGGTGTCCTTGATAGAAGCACTGTGTCATCTGCATAAAGTAGTATAGAAATTTGCTTATTTGCTAGCTTTGGAGAATGAGACTCTAAATTATTTAAACATTGCACCAAGTCATTAATTATTAAATTAAATTAAATTAAATTAAAATTAAATTTAAAAATTAAAATTAAATTTAAAAATTAAATAACAGTGGCGCTAAAATGCAGCCCTGTTTTACCCTTTCTCTGATCTTCTTGGTGCTGTAAGATGACCTTGAGGATTACTTATTATTCATATTGTGGTATTTTTGTATAAGGCTTGAATCAGAAATAAAAGGCATCTATCAATAGAAGAGGCCTTTAATTTATCCAGTCTCTTAATTTCAATTGTAGGTGCCTTGCATATAATTTACTCAATGCACTAAGCAGGCTGATCAGTCTATAATTTGATGGCACATCTTTATTGCCTCTCTTATAAATAGGAACAATAACTGCCACCCCCCCAGTCCTTTGGAATTTTTCCTGTTCTATCAATTGCCGTGAACAAGGATGTTAATATCTGGACCCACCATTTCAAGTTCTTTTTAAATTAATTCTGGAGGGATTAGATCAATACCTGCTGTTTTTCCAGGCCTCAGAGTTCATATAAGATTTTTCACTTCTGCAGCCAGAACTGCAGGCCAGCTTGGTAAATTTTCCATACTATCAAGATTAACATCTTTAAGTTTAGAACTAGCATACATTTCCTTAAAATATTTTCCTAAACTTCAGGTAATATAGAGCTACCCATAAACTTAGAGGGCCTGTTTGAGCAATCAGATACAACTAAAGGACTGTGAAGGGTTAATCCTTCACAGAGCTAGAGACTGACAGGCTGTTTCCCTAAGGCTGGTTGGCATCAGCTGAGCAAAAAAAAAAAGTCTTCTGAGAGGTGTATGCTGAGGAGATTTAGTCAGATCCTACCTTTACTGAAAAAATTCATGTACTGAGACTGTCTGAAACTAGCCCTGACAGAAACAGGGTTTAGTGCTGACAGAGTCAGATTTCAGCCTTGACTAAACGCAGTTTGAATTCATCATTAGCTGATAGCAGTTTAAACACACAGAGAGAACTAGGGGAAAGTTTGGCAAGGAAGTTTGGGTAGTAGATGAAGACTCCCATTCAGGCCAAAAGAAAGGGGATAGATCTAGGGAGAGAAGAAAGTCCCTACACAGTAAAACAGGGAGAATTATCTCTGAGAAGTAAAAACATAAGACCATAAGAGAAGCCAATGTTGGATCAGGCTAATGGCCCATCCAGTCCAACACTCTGTCACACAGTAGCCAAAAATAGCAGGTGCCATCAGGAGGTTCAGCAGTGGGGCCAGCACATTAAAAGCCCTCCCACCGCTGCCCCCCCAAGCACAAAGAATACAGAGCATCACTTGCCCCAGACCAAGAGTTCATATCTATACCTTGTGGCTAATAGCCACTGATGGACCTCTGCTCCATATGTTATCCAATTCCCTCTTGAAGCTGTCCATGCTTGTAGTTGCCACCACTCCTGTGGTAGTGAATTCCATGTGTTAACCACTCTTTGGGTGAAGAAGTACTTCCTTTTATCCATTCTATTCTAATTCTCCCTGGTTTTCACCACCATGAACCATTTTGTGTCATCCGCAAATTTACCAGGGAGTACAGGGATCCCAGGTCTGGTGTGATTAAAAACTGCCTTTAGAGACCTTAAAAGTCAGTTAACAACTCAAGAAGAAGAGTACTGGTGTTCCAAGAGAAGGGGTTTGGGAACTGGGAAGAAGGTATCAGCCTTCTGGGCACCAAAAGAGTCAGTGATTACACAAACAAAGTATATTTGAGTGTTTAGGAAAACACTGGAAGAAGAGCCTCTCAATATAAAGATCTAAGCAATTGTGAATGATTTAAGAACCTCTCATTAGCCTGATATATAAGAGAAAAAGTCTGTACTTGTACTAGTTTTACCTCAGTAATTTCAACCAGTGTGTTGTCTTGACAAAACTCTGTTAACCTTTGCTTGGCTTCATTTTGTTCTCCAAGGCCAAACTTGTCCATTATTCCAGTTACCTTTTGACTTCCTGCTTTAGCATTCCAGTCTCCTATGATGACAAGGACATCTTTTTTGGTGTTAGTTCTAGGAGGTGTTGTAGGTCTTCATAGAACTGGTCCACCTCAGCCTCTCCTGCATCAGTGGTTGGGGCATAGACTTGGATTACTGTGATGTTGAATGGTTTGCCTTGGATTCAGACCGAGGTCATTATGTTTTTTTGAGATTGTATCCCATTACTGCCTTTCCTGCTCTTTTGTTGACTATAAAGGCCACATCATTTTTTCTATGAGATTCGTAGCCACAGTAGTAGATATAATGCTCCTCTGAGTTAAATTCGCCTATTCCCATCCACTTTAGATCCTACAAGCTAGGCTTCAGCAGTATGTGGATAGAGAGCTGCCAGAAGAACAAGCTGGGTTTCAAAGAGGTAGAGGAACTAAAGATCAAATTGCCAACATTCGCTGGATTATGGAGAAAGCAAGGGAGTACCAAAAAAACATCTACTTCTGCTTCATTGACTACGCTAAAGCCTTTGATTGTGTGGATCACAACAAATTATGGCAAGTCATTAAAGAGATGGGAGTACTGGACCACCTCACATGTCTCCTGAGAAACCTGTATAAGGGTCAAGAAGCAACAGTTAGAACCGGGTATGGAACAACTGATTGGCTTAGAATAGGAAAAGGAGTACGACAAGGATGTATACTATCACCCTTCTTATTTAATTTATATGCAGAGTACATCATGTGAAATGCCAGCCTGAATGAATAACAACCTGGAATTAAGATTGCTGGGAAAAACATCAACAACCTCAGATATGCAGATGATACCACTCTAATGGCAGAAAGTGAAGAGGACCTAAAGAGCCCCTTGTTAAGGGTGAAAGAGGAGAGTGCAAAAGTTGGCTTGAAACTCAACATAAAAAAGCTAAGCTCATGGCATCCAGCCCCATCACTCCTTGGCAAATAGTAGGGGAAGTCATGGAAGCAGTGACAGACTTCATGTTCCTGGGATCCAAGATCACTGCAGATAGTGACTGCAGCCATGAAATTAAAAGACGCCTGCTCCTTGGGAGGAAAACGATGGCAAACCTAGAGGGCATAATAAAAAGCAGAGACATCGCCCTACCAACAAAAGTCTGTATAATCAAAGTGATGGTATTCCCAGTAGTAATGTATGGCTGTGAGAGTTAAACCATAAGGAATGCTGAGCACCAAAGAATAGATCCATTTGAATTAGGGTGCTGGAGAAGACTCTTGAGAGTCCCTTGGACTGCAAGAAGATCAAATCAGTCAATTCTAAAGGAAATCAAACCTGACTGTTCCCTGGAAGGCCAGATACTGAAGCTGAAGCTCAAATAGTAAAATAAATATTTTGGCCACCAAATGAGAAGGGAGCACTCACTGGAGAAGACCCTGATGCTGGGAAAGACTGAAGGTCAAAGAAGAAAAAAACAGCAAAGGATGAGATGGTTAGACAGCATTATCGATGTGACAAGCATGGAGTTGAGCAGGCTCCGGAGGGTAGTGGCAGACAGGAGGGTCTGCCATGATGTGGTCCATGGGGTCATAAAGAGTCGGACTCGACTGTGCGACTGAACAACAACAATTTCAACCACTGATTTCACCTGAACTTTCCCCTCAATGTTAAATAAAATCTTTAGTTATTTTTGGATTGTAAAAGTGTCTCAAGTGCCATTTTCAGAAGTTTGAGTTCAAGTGCAATCCTATCCCTTCCCTCAGGTTCCTGGGCTGAGCAAATAGCAAATATATATTACTGACACAGGGTGGGACAGCCAAAGTTTCTTCAGGGGAGAAAGAAACACGTTACCAGGGCTGATCAGTCAGTGAAAGGACAGAAAAATGAAGGGAAAATCTAGCCTCTGAGGGAGGGAAATGGAAGAGGTGTGTCATAGTGTCCCCTCACATCACTGGCATACCTATATCACTTCCAGGTGACGTAGGCGTGTCACATTTATTTCTGGCTTCTTGCTTGTTTTGGAGGTAATTCCCCCAGTGGCCAGCTGGTTGGTTGCAGAAAGGAGTGCCTGAAACCAGGTGACCCCCATTTTACGTGGGGGGGTCTGGCAACCCTACTTGACATGGATCCATGGGCTGCTATTTGTTCCACTTCAGATTCCATATGGACTGACACTCCTGGATTTCCCCTATGGGAAAAATAGCACTCCCTGGAAAATTCAGGTCAGGAAAAAGGCATGAGGCACCATGTGTACCATGATCATGATTCAAAACAGGACTGTGTGTGCTTGGGATTAATTTCTCATCTTGGGACTTTCATCTGATTGCAAGGACCTGAGGAAAATGTAGCATAGACTTAGGCCCTCAACTATATGTCATTTGATGGATGTTTTTGTGCAAACTTTTTATGTTTAGGACTGTTGTGAGTTTCTCAAGGAGGCAAGGTATCAGGAACTGGAGTCCAGCCTCACCTCAGCCCAGCTCCTGACAAGCAAGCCATGGACAGCTGGGAGCCACAATCACCCTCAACTGGAGAAAATGGAGAGGCCTGAGGAATGAGCTGTGGCTCACCAGCCACCAACATGAAGATCCAGAGGAAGCCAGAGATTATGACTGTAGGCATTAGGGGCTTACCAATCCCTGATGTGGCTGCCCAGGGCTTTTTTTGTAGAAAAAGCCCAGCAGGAACTCATTAGCACACCCAACTGCAGAAACTCATTAGCATATTAGGCCACACCCCTGACAGCACAGCTCCCTCCCAGGATCGGCTTCCCCAGGTGTTCCTGTACGTTCCTGCCCAAAAATAGCCCTGTGGCTGCCCATGATATCATTGGCTGGTGACAGTGGGCCGATGATCTTGCTGGCTGAGAAGATATCCACAGGGAGGATGGCAGAGGCAGCAGCAGCAGCCCCAGGAGAGGAAATGGGGAACCTAATCAGCCTTGTAGCAACTGGTGTGGCCAGGGGTCCATGGCCAGGCCAGGCCCTTGTGAAAGAGAGATGGAGAGGGAGGGGGAAGGCACATCCCTGAGTGGCCTTAAAGAAAGGAGTGGCAAGCCTAGAGAGTCTGGCCCTCCTCATTTAGATTGCCTTTGTGGTCACATAAAAGGGAGGCTTCCAGGCTAGGTTGAGGAGGAAGAATGGAATGGGTGCATATAATTAGAGAGAGGGTGAGAGTGAGCCAGTCTGGGGAAGAAAGAGGACCCAGGTGCCAGAACCCCCTCTCCTTCCCATTCTGAGGCTTGTGGGGGAGCTGGTCTGGCCCAAACCAGGGTGGTGGAAGGTGGGAAGCCTGAGCAGAGAACGGTGAGCTTTGTACAAAGGATACTGTAAAGAATTGCTTTTCCTATCAGTGAAAAACTGCTGGGTGACTATTAATGTGCAGAGTTGCATACTTCTATCTAAACCAATTAAGTCAATGAGCTTTTAACAGTGTAACTTTGCTGAAGATGTCACTGTTAGAGTACTCTGCTAGCAGAGAACAGAACAATGACCTGTCATGGAGTTGCTGTGTGTCTTTGTACAATTACCTTTTAGCCTTGGTTGCCCTTTTGTCATGTAGATTCTAGGGAATTTTAAAATATAGATTTAGTCAAAAATTTCAAATGTTTAAATGCTGTGGGAATGATGTGCAGTTCAACAAATGGAATAGCTAGGTTCATTCATTTCCTTTGTGTTTAACATATTTTAAGGACAAGCTCAACTCAAAAGTGGCCTAAGTGGCTCTCTAAAAACAAATGTTAAAATGATAGCCAAAAATTACAGAACTCAAGCATTAAACTTAGCAACTAAAATAAGAGCAGGTTGTCATTGACAGTCAAAAATCAAGATGACAGCCAGATTACTGCAATGTCCTCTATGTGGAGCTACCCTTGAAAGTGTCTGGAAAGTTCAGTTGGTGCAGAATGCTGCAGCCAGGATGCTGACTGCAGTGAGTCAAAGGGGCAATATCACTTCAGTCTTAGCCCATTTACACTGGCTTCCAATCTGTTCCTGGGCACAATTAAAGGTGCTGGTGATGACCTTTTAAGCCCTATATGGTTTGGGACCAACATACCTGCCTACTTCCTTTTGAACCTACTTGACCACTGTGGACTTCCTTTGGGTGCCCCTGCCTTCTGAGATTAAGCTGGTGGAAATTGAGTAGAGGGCCACTTAGGTTATACCACCAAAGCTCTAGAACTCTTTGCCCAGAAAGACTTGATCATCGCCTTCTGATGCCATCTTCCACCAGCAGGTGAAGACCCTTTTTGTTTCATTTGGCATTCCCTCGGTGATCCTTCCTTCCTACACCTAATCAGTTTGGTGTAGTGGTTAAGAGTGGCAGACTCTAATATGAAGAACCAGGTTTGCTTCCCCACTGCTTCACATGCAGCCAGCTGGGTGACCTTGGGTCAGTCACAGTTTTCTCAGAACAGTTCTCTCAGAGTTCTCTTAGCCCCACCTATCTCACAGGGGGTCTGTTGTGGGGAGGGGGAGGGAAGGAGATTGTAAACCGCTCTGAGACTCTGAGTGAAGGGTGGGGTATAAATCCAACTCTTCTTCTTCTAATCTGTATTTTAATTGTAGTTAATTGCCATTTTATATGTATTATAGGTCTGGTTGTAATTGATACATTCTTGTTGGTTCTAATGGTTTTTAAGATATGATGTTTTATGTATGTTTTTAATTTGTTAGCTACCTTGGTGGCCCTTATGAAGGCAGAAAGGCAGGGTAGAAATATAAATGAATAAATAGAGGACAATGTGAAAAACCTATCCCTTGGTTCTTCATGCATCATGAAGAACCCATATGGAAGATATTCTTCCTTTCAAGAGCGTGAAACAAACTCCTCTGTTTTCTTGAGACCTCTGGTTCAAGTAGATATTTGGAGATGTCAACCTGGGAGTCACATAGAAGCAGCCAGTGTATCTGGACTTTAGGAAGGGCCAGATAGCTATTTCCTTTGTTGTCTAGCAGTGAGAGAGCTTTCTCCATGTGTGTCCAAATTTTGTGCAGACATCAGAGGACTCAAAAAGAAAGGTCAGAGTTGGAATAATTACAAATAATGGCTGGTTATCAAGGCTAGGCAACATGTTTTTTAATTTATCCTGCTGGGATGGATCTGTTTCCTGAGTTAGTATCCTCATTGCTCAGTAAAATATTTATATTAAAACTGAATTGCATGGCACCTGCATTTTTAAAAGCATCAAGGTAACACACAGGTCCCTCCTGGCAACTGCTGGGGGATGGGGGGACTTACCTGGAGTGGGTTGGAGGCCCAGGCTATGATGCCAGTGGTATGATGGCATCACTTCTGAAGGGTACTGGAACTGATGTCATCATGCTGCAATATCACTATGATGTTCTGGTATTTGGGCAAAAACTTGATGGTAAAAATGGCTTCCACCACAGAGTTTTTGCCCAAATACCAGACTATCACCATGACATGTCTGAAGTGATGTCATTTCTGGTGCATGCATAAGTGATGTTGCCACATCATCAGTGATAAAGCCTCAGCCTCCGACCATCTCCTGGTAAATCCCCCCACCAGTCATCTGATTGGTGGCAGGGGTGGGGCCTGGTGGTGGGGGATCCCCTGCCTTCACCGGGGATGGTGACAACCCTAACACTGCAGCAAAACTCTTCTTATACAAACAGCCCTGTAGGGGGTGGTAACCTCCTGCAAAACTGGAAAAGAAGGCAGAACCCCAGAGCCACTGTCCATAGCAACCAAATGCCTGAGATTGGAAAGACGAGAGGTGACTTTATAACAATACAGTGATAATGTAAATAACAAATATCAGAGCTCTAGATTCAGTTTTGAAATAATTTATTATTTTAGAAGCACGGCAAAGCACAAGGGATCAAAGGAGAGAAATCCCGCCCACACAAGATATGCTTCTTCCAGGTTCATTAAGGTCTCAGGGGCTTCATGCTAATTTTCATTCCCCTTTTATATTCTCTCCTGCTCTCATCTCTCCATATTCATTGCTTAACAGCCCAGTAGTTTTATCATTTTTGTTTAACTTATACATCATTTTTTGCATACCTGGGGAGTTCTTTAATTATGCAATGGCCCCAAATCTGTCTGTGGATGGCCTGTTATTTTGCTTTCATGATTGGTGCTTGGGGCCCCTAGTTTAGAGATAGTGACTTTGCTTATTAATAGCTTCTCCACTGTGAGCAGTGTTTTGAGGGGAAAATGATTCCACTGCATTTTTAAAGTACTTGTTATGACAAATGTCAGAAACACAGTGATTTCTAAGATTTACCAGTAAACCTTAAGATTTTAGCAAGCAAGTGGTAAGGAACTCACTTTGACATTTATTTGCGTATCTCAAGTCCAAAAATATTGCCCCTGAGCAAAGGGTCAAATTTTATACTAATATTCAGAATTTACCACTAAAAGCACAGTGGTAAATGTCCAAAAGAAATATTTCTCTTATTTCTGTATTTTACTAATTCTCTGTCAGAGTCCCACAGCAATCAGTCCCAACAACGTTCTTAAACAAGATCTAGTTTATTGAGATCAGTAAAGGCAGGTCATCTGTTCACACATTTTGTGTCAGGAATGACTCTCCCGGGGGAACGGAGTAGTTATACAGAATTCAAAGAGGAACCCCTGATAGATTAGAGCCAATCATAAAAAGCAAGCAAGTGCACCCAAACTAACAATAGGTTCCCAGGGGAACAAGAGCAACCAGACACCAAGGTCAGAGCTAGGCAGGGAGATAAAACAGACAGTGAGAATCGAAAGCTAAAATACCAAGAGATACAGGCATTTACCCAGCCGGCCACCATCCTTCCCCCCTCCACAATGGCAGCATAGCTGACCCACACCTTAAGAACTACACAATGACATTAATGCCCCAATTTTACTTCATTTTAATAAAGTATTGGTTTGCGTTGGCATTCACTGAGATAGAAGATGTTAAACATAATGTTCTGCATAGGAAGAATCCACAAGAATGCTTCATTGTTTCAAAACACCGAAGTCATCCTACAACAGGTTAAAAAATGACCATGCAAATTGAATATTAGTGCATCAGAGTATGAGAGTCTCTTGCATTTCTATTTTAAGCAGATTTACACTCTTCTAAATTTGCTGAAGTCAATGGGATTAGAACAGTACAGCTCTTCTCAGGATGAGAGAGTTAATGCCTTTTGTCCTGTCCACCATGATATTAATGCAAACTTTTGTTTTAATCAAACTATTCTTCTTCTGTAGTCTCTCTTGAATACCCTAACATCTCCCTACTGGTGGGGAAACTGCTGAGCATGGCATCAATATAATTATTTACAAGGGCTCTAAATTAAGGAGATGTATACAGTGGATTACATTATAAAAGGAAGCATTTATCCTACCACCCTGACATGAGCTCACCACTGTCATTCATTCTGTGAACAATCACAGACTGTAAAATTTTTGCAATAAGTTTTGGACAAGATCTGACATGTACTTTAAAGTGTGAAATGACAAAGTGCTGGCTACTTAACAGGAAGAAGCAAGAAGTGATTGTCTGGCTTATATAAATTCACTGTGATTGCGCATATATTTTGTTGTTTCTAAGCAGTAAAATTTTCAGGAGTCTGCACAACCTTTTAGTCTGCATTCATAACCGTATGAGTCAATCAGTACTGTTAATGACAGTACACAGCAACAAAAAGCCCTGCCAGGCTAACAAATTGTGAAGATTACTGCATCTTGTTGAACATACCACAGCTAAAGACAGAGGAATGGAAAGGATAAACTAGACTTTAGATGATGTCAAGTGCTGAAAAACTGAGTTGTGGCAGGCGTGCACAGCATAGCCTGCCAGCTGTGTATTGTGGGCTGCCAAGTGGTTGAAAATCTGTCCCTCCCATTTTTGGCCAAAGTTGTGGCATGTTTTGGCATGGTCAGTGTGTGGCCACGCATTTGCTGCCAGACAGGATCTGTTCATTTTGGTGCTTTACAAGTTGTGCATTTGTGGACAAGAGCTCCCATGTGAACCTGACACCTGCCATGCATGTAACAAACTTTGAGGAAGGGAAGGGGAGAAATTTAATGTTTGGAACATGTATGTGCATAGTGCCATTAAGTTCTGAAGCAGTGGCCCTATCAAAGGCCTCAGGAACACCATTCTTTCTATCACCTAAAGAAATGGTGGAGGGAAGTGAGTGGAGTCAATCCTGGTTCATAAACAGCTGAGTTGAAACACTCCAGTAGAGTAGGGGCATCATCCACTTCATTCCATCATTTAGATAATCTCTCATATTAGCTGGGTTTTGTGTAATTTATTCCTATTTTTTAAGGAGATAAATTATGTAGAACCTCTGAGGGATCAAGTGTTCAGATTAGAAATCTGTTCTTACATAAATATATACATTAAAAATGGAATTCCGTGTACAAGTAGTTATGGTAGGGATGGGCACAAACTGAACCATGAAGCAAAGTTCACCACAAATTTTGCCCCATTTGTGGTTCATGGACCAAAGTTCATGATAGGTCTCCTGTCAAGTTCATGATAGGTCTACAGACTTTTAAAGCAGTTTGTGGTGGTTCATGGTCAGGTCACACCTGGAGTATTGTGTGCAGTTCTGGAGGCCTCACTTCAAAAGGATGTGGACAGAATGGAACACCTGCAGAGAAGGACAATGAGGATAATCAGGGGCTTGGAAACCAAGCCCTAAGAGGAAAGGCTGAGGGACTTGGGAATGTTCAATCTGGAGAAGAGGATGTTGAGGGGGGACATGATTGCTCTCTTGAAGTATTGAAGGGCTGTCACTTAGCAGAGGGCAGGGAGCTGTTTCTGCTGGCAGCCGAGGCTAGGACTCGCAATAATGGGTTTAAAATAAGGACAAAGTAGGTACTGGTCGGATATTAGGAAAAAACTTTTTGACAGTAAGAGTAGTGCAACAGTGGGATTGGCTGCTGTGGGAGGTGGTGAGCTCCCCCTCACTAGCAGTCTTTAAGCAGCAGCTGGACAAACACTTGTCAGGGGTGCACTAGGCTGATCCCGCATTAAGCAGGGGGTTGGACTCAATGGCCTGTATGGCCCCTTCAAACTCTGTGATTCTATAATTATATGGCAGTTTGTGGATAGAGCAGAAAGCAGGGGTTTAAAGGGACTGAGTCCCTTTAAACCCTTGCTTTCTATTCCCCCCAAAAGCAGCAAACACAGCTGAGCTGCTCCACACTGCTCAGCAGTTTTTCACATTTTCCACAATGGGCTCCCCATCGCCCGGCAAACGCCGTGGTGCGGGTGAGCCCGTTTGCCGCCTCGCATATTGTGAGGCAGCAGCAGCGAACGCTTTGGGCATTCCTCTGGGAGCAGGGGGTGGGGCTTGTTCTTTGAGAGCCGTTGCCCTGCTCCCGCTCTCTGCAGTTCGCTGGCGTGCTCGTTGGTGACTAAGCACGGCTTCTGGGAGCTCTGAGGCTGGGCCTGCCTGTCTGGGCTGCCCAGGGAGTTGCGCGGCGATGGCAGCAGCAACGAAGGGTGTCCATCGTGCCCCTTCTTCATTGCTGGAGGCGTGAGGGCTTGGCGGTGGCGGCGTGTTTAGCGGCGCATTTGGCGGCGGTAGTTTGCACTAGTCCTTCCCCCTTCTTTCGCTACGACGCTGTGCGTGGAGGTCCACTTTGAGGTCGGCGAGATTGGCGGCGGCCTGCTGGGCGCGGCCATGGAGATGATGGCGCTGGTGAAGTGAACAGTCTTGGGCTAGGGGGGAGGTTTTTAGGAGGTGTAAGGCCGCAATCGTGGTCCCCCCACATTCTTTTCTGGTGCATTGTCATCGGGGTGGTTGGTCCGATCAGGGGGTAAGGTAGTTAGAGGTGAGCAGATGGCTGGCGTTCGGCCTTTTTCTGGCGGTTTTGTTACCCCCTCCCCCCCTTATTTAAGGCAGCTGTTTAGGGTGGGAGGGTGACCCAATCTGCAGACAGTGCTGTCCCTTAATTGGGGGCCTTAAACTCTGTTTAAAGAAACTGTGGCCCTTCTCAGCGGGGATTATAGAACTAAAAACTGGTTCAGTATATGAATGAACCTCCCAGTTATGTTATTTTCATGGGTCAGTCATGAACCATGAACTGACATGAACCACATTTTTCCAGTTCAAGCCCATCCTGATTTACAAGTATTTTGGCTTTAAGTTTTGGATTCTTGTTCTAGTCTATGTAACTCGATAAAGAAATAGACCAAAGTGTGATGGAATAAAGTGGCATAAGATAATTTTAATAAAATCTGTACCTAATAAATGAATAAATAAAAACTAAAGTAATAGATTAAATTGAATATCCAACCAAATATTTCCATGGACATAGTATGGGATGCGTTTAAAGCTTATGCAAGAGGCTGGCTTATTAGACAAAATGCTTCGGTGAAGAAACAAAGAAAACAAAAAACATCAGAGATAGAAGGTCAGATACAAAAAGAAGAAAAGTTAAAATCTGGAGCTTCAATGGAACATACAAGGATCAAGATTAAGAATCTTCAGCATCAACTTAATAGTTTGTTAACTCAGGAAATAGCAAAGAAGATTATGTACACAAAACAGAATTATTTTGAGAATGCAAATAAACTTACAAGATGGTTGGCATATAAAATAAGAAAAGAAGCAGAAGAGAAACACATAAAAGTATTAAGGATAGAAACAGGGGAGGAAAAATATACAAAAAGAATTAAAGAAAATTATTGAAGATTTCTATAAAAATTTATATCAACAAGGAAACATTAACCAAGAACATATTATTTATTTATTTAATTAATTTATTGTGATTTATATCCTGCCCTCTCCGTCATATGGGGAGACTTCTTAAGAAGTCTATTAGAGACTTCTTAAAGAAACATAACAAAAAACGTTTACAGAGGACCAAAGAAAGATTTTAAATGAATCCATTTCTTTTGCTGACATGGTGGAAGCAATTAAGAAGAAGACTCAGGTGAGAAGGTAAACAAACAAAGTATTTCCATTCTAATTGGGGATGTTATAAGGAGGGAGAGGGAGGGGGAGGGCCCCCCCAAAGACCTCTCACAGGAGGGAGAGGGAGGGGGAGGGCCCCCCCGAAGACCTCTCACAGGAGGAGGGAAGGATGTCTTCCCATTGAGTTTCTCAGCCCCAGGGAGGAGAGGCATCTTTTTTTTTATAGAGGCGATGTAAATTTTGTTGAAGAACTAAGCTAACTAGAATTCAGATTATAGTAGTAGTAAATAGAATAAGAACCTTAAAGCGTACAAGAGGAAAGATTTTTGGAAACCAAATGGAAACATATTTAGCAGGTAATATAAGAAAATATGACTTGAAATAGAAAATTATTCTCAGTTAGTTAGCGGGTAGTATAGGTGTGGAGGGTTTATCGGGGAACACCTTTCTGTTAATAAATAATGTTAGGATGGTTTAATGTTGTATATTATTGTGGAATATAAAAATCAATAAATTATTAATTTTAAAAAAGAAGACTCCGGGCCCAGATGGACTCCCAGCACAATTTTACCAGACATTTGGAGATCAAATTGCCATGCCACTAAAATATACGGTCCAGAATATTATTGAACAGGGGAAAACCCCGAATCTTGGAACCAAGCACTGGTAACTTTAATTCATAAATAGGAAACAGATAAGAAATCAAAAATTATAGACAATTAAATAGGAAACAGATAAGAAACAAATAAATAGGAAACAGATAAGAAATCAAAAATTATAGACAATTATAGACAAAAATGGCTGGCGGGGCTATCTGGACAGCCCTGCTCTCGCAATGCTTGCGAGAGAGGGCTGTCCAGATAACCTCAAATGCGGGTTGCTCCCGCGACTCCCGGGAAAACACTAGTTTTTCCCGGGGTCGGTAAATGCGGGAGCAACCCGCATTGGAGCCCGCTTCACTGCGGGACTCGCAGCGGGCCGTTGTGGACAGCCCCTTTAAATGCGGGAGGAAGCAGCCCTTCCTCCCGCATTAAGGGGCTGTGTGACCCTTTGTTTATTCCTGCTTTTTTCACCTTCTAGATTCTTTAAAGGAATATGCTCAATTAGCTGGGCTGAAAATAAATTTCAATAACACAAAAATGTTGACAAAGAACTGCACAAAAGAACAGATCCATCAATTGCAAGAAAACTCTGGTATTGAAGTACAGAAGAAAATAAAATATTTAGGATAACTCTGACAAATACATGCAGTTCATTGTTAAAGAACAACTATATAAAACTTTTGGAAGCCATTAAAAAGATCTGAAAAAAATGGAAAAACCTACAACTATTTTTATGAGAAGAATAATTACTATAAAGATGAATGTGCTACTGAGAATTGTCTTTTTATTTCAAACAATCCCAATTGTAAATAGTCAATAATATTTTAAAGAGTTGCAAAAACTGACACAGCAATTCATTTGACAAGGCAAAAGACCCAGAATTAGCATGACAGTATTACAAGACACAAAAGAAAGAGGAGGCTTTGCAGTTCCAAACTGGTTTCTATATTATAAAGCAACAGCCCTGACTTGGGTGAAAGACTGGATTACTTTAGAAAACTCAAGACTGAAAAAATTAGGAGGGCATAACTTGAAATTAGGTTGGCATGCTTTTGTACGGTATGAGAAAACACTCACAAATACTTTAAACAACACATTTTGAGAGCATCCTTATTGAAGATATGGGAAGAAGTCTGAAATGTCACCTACACAAAAACACCAAAATGGGTCTCACCTCAGGAGGTCTTCATAAATCCTAATTTATTCATCAAAGAACAACTGTGGAGATATGAAGATCTTCTAGATAAGAAAAAACTTCTTAAAACTACCAGACACTCTCCAAGCTCAAGGTCTTGACTTGAGCTGGTGGGAAAGACTACAGTTAGAATCTACATATGTAAAACAAACTGGTTTTTATGATAACTCTACTGAAATAGATAATAGATTTATGGGAAAGGAGCTAAAATTTATACAATTGCTTTATACTCTGTTATTAGACAGAGAATTGCAAGATGAAATAGTAAAAACCTCAATGATTAGATGGGCACAAACTATAGGACAAACTATAGGACACAATATCCAGTTAAACCAGTGGGACAAGATATGGAAAGCAAATATAAAATTTACAAAAGCGATCTCTTTCAAAGAAAATATTTATAAAATGTTTTATAGATGGTATATAACACCTGAAATGTTAGCGAAATGGTACCCAAATATGTCAAATATATGTTGGAAGTGTAAACAGAAAACTGGCTCTTTTTTCATATGTGGTGGACATGTAATGTAACTAAGAAATATTAGATATGGATCCATGAAATATTGCAAGAAATGACAACTATACAATTATACAATTTATACCAAAATTGTTTTAATTGAATATTATTACAGAGACACGTAAAAAACCAGATTCATATATGATTGTACATGTTGTAACCATGGCTAGGACTTTATACACAAAGTACTGGAAAAAAAGAAGTCCCATCAAAAGAAGAAATAATTTACAAACTACTTGAAACAGCAGAAATGGATAAACTAATTTTACAGTTACAAGATAAAAAAGAAGAAACCTTTGTTAAAAATTGGTCAAGATTGTATAAATGGTTGGAGGACTATCTTAAGAAATTTTAAGAACTGAAACATGAACTCGTAGGGTTAGAAACTTTAATGGATACAGGTGTAACCAGTCCAGATTCCACATAGATAGACATAAACAGTTAACTGAGTACAGACTCTGTATTGTTTTATGTGGTATGTCTTTTTTCTTTGTGTATCTGTGTTGTCTATTTTTCTTAGTTAAAAATAATAAAATCTTTATTTTTAAAAAAGGAATAATAGAATCATAGAAGAATCAAAGAGTTGGAATGGACCTCCAGGGTCATCTAGTTCAACCCCCTGCACAATGCAGAAAATTCAGAAGTACCTCCCCCTACACCCCCAGGGACCCCTGCTCCATGCCCAGAAGATGGCAAAAAACCTCAAAGAACCCTGGCCAAACTGGCCTGGAAAAAATTGCTTCCTGATCCCAAAGTGGTGATTGGCATTTCCCTGGGTGTGTAAAGAACCCGAGGAAGCCTGTTCCACTGAGGAACCACTCTGTCAGGAAGTTCTTCCTAATGTTTAGCCAAAAATTCTTTTGATTTAATTTTAACCCATTGGTTCTGGTCCAACCTTCTGGGGCAACAGAAAACAACTCCACACCATCCTCTATATGGCAGTCCTTCAAATACTTGAAGATGGTTATCACTTCTCAGTTGTCTCCTCTCCAGGCTAAACATACCCAGCTCCTTCAAACTTTCCTCATAGGACTTGGTCTCCAAACCCCTTACCATCTTCATTGCCCTCATTTGGACACATTCTCGCTTGTCTATATCCTTCTTAAATTGTTCATATTGAAATATGTTGCATATAATTATTAAGAGCCATACACAGATATATGTATAATACTTTTATATAAGCAGAGTTTCTATAGAACAGTGGTGTTTGATTGTCCAAGCAACATATTTTATGTCTTCTTGATTTGATGAGACTGTAGCATGCTACAACTAGGAGGTAGGAGCCAGAACCACATCTGACTGAATTAACTGTAGGAATAAACACCGTGGTTGGGATTAATAAAGACCTGGTATAATAGCTAGAGTGTCAGACCAGGATTTGTGAGACCCAGGTTCATATCCCTACTCTACCATGGAAACTTTCCAGATGACCTTGGGCCAGTGACACACTCTCAGACTAACCTACCTCACAGGGTTTTAGGAGGATAAAATAGAAGAGATGTGAATGATGTGAGCCACTTTCCTTTCCTTTCCTTTCCACCCTAGAAGCTCATAGACATATAATCTTGAGCAGCAGAAAATGTCTACTTATTCTATTTGGAACCAAGAGTTAAAATGGCTGTTACATATTTAGCTGCACCCAATGTAATTTTTGGGTCATTATCTTTGAGTAAGAAAAGAGCAGTTTCTGAAGAGTAAAGAAGTGTTTTCTTAATAGGGGCATAATATAGTGGTTCCTGAAAATCACAAACATAGGGCATTCAAGCAAAATGTGGAAAGGTGTATCCAGGGGGTCTGTTGGGGCCAGAGCAAGGCGGAGCAAAGCTCCGCCAGCTCAGGAGTGGCCACTAGGGCAGCCACGGGCTGAATCAGATTCTCTAATCTGATTCGGCCCGCTGCTGAATTGCCGCCGAAATTCGGTGGCAACTTTAAAAGTAGCTGGAGGGGAGGGGGTTTGAGGGAGAGGCTCCAAACTTGCAGGGTAGCTGCTGGGGCCTCTCCTCGAAACACCCACAAGTTTCAAGAAGATTGGACCAGGGGGTCCAATTCTACAGGCCCTCAGACAGGTTACCCCCATTCCCTCCATTGTTCTGTATGGGAGGAAAAAAGTTAACATTTTTCCCACCATAGAGAACAATGGAGGGGATAGGACAACCTGTTTGGGTTGTCCATAGAATTGGACCCCCTGGTCCAATCCAAAATCCCCCCCAGTCCAATCCAAAAAGTTAACATTTTTTCCCACCATAGAGAACAATGGAGGGGATAGGACAACCTGTTTGGGTTGCCCATAGAATTGGACCCCCTGGTCCAATCTTCTTGAAACTTGGTGGGTATTTCGAGGAGAGGCCCCAGCAGCTACCCTGCAAGTTTGGAGACTCTCCCTCAAACCCCCTTTCCTCCAGCCCCTCATGTACCCTATGAGTTTTTGCCATTGATTTCAATAGCCCATAGGGTATAATGGGGCTGAAACTGACATTCCCTTTCTGACACACTTCTGGTGATGTCAGGGGACATGGCATATGCTAATGAGGTATGCTAATGAGTTATGCTAATGAGCTCCTGCACCTCTTTTTCTTCGAAAGGTCCCCTGGGTGTATCAATCCTTTGCCGGCCACAAGGGCAGATTCTTTTAGAATATATCTAGCCAGCATACCTGCCCCGTAAAACCATGGAAGGAATGGATGTGAACCACTTTGGGTCCCTACTGGGGAGAAAGAAAAGATATAAGTGAAGTAGATAAATAAATTTCCCTTTAAAACTATGCACAGAGCTATTTCCAAGAGAAATGTAAACACAGGGACACTCAGGGGAGGATTTAGGCATAGAATAGGCAATCTGGGTAATTGTTTCATTAACCACTACTATCTCAGTGGTAAGTAGTGGTGTGCAAAAAAATTGGCATTTTTCGGTTTGGGTCTATTGGATTCAAAGAGATTTCAGTATTTCCAAAAAATCTTGGATCCCAATACCGCTATGGTATTTGGATCCAGGATTTTTCAAAAATCCCATTTTTTCTGGTTCCAATAGACTTGAGAAGAAAAATGCTGATCTTTTTTTTTAAAAAACCCAGCCCAACCCTGGGGTTGGCTTACCTTTTCTTGCAGCATGATTTAAACTTCACCTCAGGAGAAGCTGGCCCCAGGATCTGCATGCAGCGGAGAGCTCTCAGCAACACCCACTGTTCTGGGTGATCCTGGGCTGGCTCCTCTTGCAGCTCAGTTTAAACCAAGCTGCAAGAGAGCATCAGTTGGGGCGGCAGGAGCTGAGAGCTGGCTCCTCTTGCAGGTTGGTTTAAACTGAGCTGCAAGAGGAGCCAGCCCCAGATGAGGCAGCACAGAGCTGTCAGTTCCCACTGCCCCAGCCCATTCTGGGCTGGATCTTCTGGCAGCTAGGTTTAAATCGAGCTGCAAGAGGAGCCAGCTCTAGTTGAGGTAGTGCAGAGCTCTCAGCTCCCACTGCCACTGCCACAGATGATCCCCAGTATAGCTGAATAACCCTGAGTAAAAGCTGGAAAAAATGGCTTTTATTCAGGCTCAGCTATACTAGTCGCTGATCAAATTCTCTGAAACTGTATTTAACTGATTAAATAATACCTGAAAAATGCCAGTACGTTCATAGGGCCTGGTTCCATCTAGTTCAGTGCTCAGTTAATTCAGCCCCCTGCCCATACACAAGAGTGGCAGGAGGGGGGAAGGATCAATGATGTGGAAATCTTCCAGATTCAAAGGCACAATGGATACCTGACAATTTTTGGGTGCGATCATATGCACCCATTAGCCACACGAGAGGGACGATTCAGGGATCAAAGCAGCGTGATCACACCAGCACATCTAAGAGGCTTTCCGCAACCATCGGCAAGCCGTCACAAACCGTTTTGATCCGCTGGAGAAGTGGAGTAAAAAACTACTAGGGAAACTCCGATATCAAACGGTTTGCTGAGGCGCACAGCCGGATTTTCCCCGTGTGATCACTCCAGCACGGAAGTGTGGTGTTGGGGATAGTCTGATTACAGGCCATCCCAACACCATGCTGTTGTTTTTTCCCCCCTTCTCAGTGTGCGCATTATCAAAAGCCCTTAGGGTGGAGGAGCAATTCATCAATCCCCTGTTTAAGCGAATCGGAAACCAACCACACAACCAAAAAAATAACCTGCTCACGGTTGCGTGTGATCACGCAGCGGTGATTTGCGCCGGCAGGTCCACAGACCTGTGTGATTGCTCAACTGTGGGGCAAATTGCTCCAGGGCAAAATAGCCTCGCTTCCCCTCTGAATTATTTCACTTGTGTGGCTCCAGCCTTTGTCTAGTCACCCTGAAAACATGAACAGCTTTCTTCTAAAATGGAGCTCTGTCACTCTTCTCATACACTAAAAAGTTTCCTTCAGATTGTGGTTCCTACCAAATATCTTAATTGGAAAAATCTTCGGCTGACTACAATCAACTATGCATTGAAACCTCTGTGTCCTCTCAAAACGGCACAATTCCTATTGCTTAGTGTGACACCTCTATCCCTAATCAAACTGAACCAGTTTTTAAGAGAAGATTTTTCTTTCAGTCACTGGTTCTCATGGCTCAGCTGGCCCATCAGGTTTCCTATGACCCATTTTTTAAAACTGATTTGCTCAGCACATTTTTGCCTTCCTCCTATAAATCACCCCACTTTATTGGTCCCATGTGGCTGTGTGCCTTTCATTTTGGAAATGAAACTCAACAGTCTTATTGACTGCAGCTGATTTTAAATACACATCACATCAGCAGTGATTTAGGTTTAATTATTTTATTTTATTTAAGATGAGTGGTCCTATTGTTTTGCTAATGAGCAATTTAATGGTGGTTTTCAAATAAATGGAATCTCAGCATTTGAGCAGAGAAACTCTTCATTTTCATTTAATTGTGAAGTCCTAAATGTCTCCTTTGAAATCCTTCTTTATAACTCCTGATTCCCACATCACAATGATTTTACACTCTAAAATGAGGAGTCATACAATGTTTTAGCTGATGTAAATTGCACCTGTTTGTTCCCTTTAGAAACTGAATAAAAGATCTGCCCCCAAAAGAGGTTTGATGCCAAAATTATATAGAGAAAGCCTGTCTTTCCTTTTGCAAAGGGCAATCTTCATTTCTGTTGGAAGAGGCAGCACTCAACATGTGTTCAGATGTTCCACTGCTAAATTTCATCAGCCAACAACACGATATTCTGTGCATTAAATGTGCACAGATACTTTTGACTTCTGTCTGGAGGTTATGGTAAACCATGGGAGTAATCCATTTAACACAGTGAAGAGAGAAAAATAGATCCAAAAAGCTTAGACAGTAGAATGTCTGTAAGGCACGTCCCCCACAGGTATTGCATCCTGCCTAGATGGGTAACAGAAAACATTGCTATTGTTAATACCAGATGCTTAAAATCCCATAAGTAAACATAATACAATTTGCAAAGCTGGTTGAGAAATCAGATTATTTCAAGTACTTAAAAAGTACACACACACAAATCTTTACTTTGGCTAAATTTGTATTTATTGTTATGCATAATCATTGTTTTAAGTATCTGAGATACAAAGAAAGCAGTATACGAATATCTTAAATAGGTTAATTCAGGACATCTCTCAAGAAGAGTTACCAATTATTTAAATTTTAAAAAATTCTGGCACTTGGGCTCTGTTCAGTAAAACAAAGAATTATTGGGTTGAATCCAGGACATAGTTTCATAAGATTTCATAAGGAGTGTATTTAAATGAATAGATGTTTTACTGATTTCAAATATACAACAACAGTTTTTCCTTGAAGCTGATGATGCTGGCTTTAACTTGAAATGTCAGACTGAACAATTAACCAAATTCTATTAAATAGCAGGTGACAAATCACTCTTCACATCCATATACTCTTGATTTTACATATGTATTTCTTGTATAAACTAATTAAAAAGCACACATCAAACTGAAGTTTGTATGCACTGAACTACATGACATGTAATCTATTACGGCTGAAGACTTGCTTGTCTTAATTCCTGTTTCTGATGGTGAAGGGATCGTCTGAAGAGTACAAAGGGAGAGAGGTGGACTGAAAGGCATGTGGGGACCATGTGATTAGGGCACGAGCGTCTTGAATAGTACAGAAAGATTAGCATAGACCCCAGATGACAAGATTACAAATATTACATTATGTTGGACCCAGGTCAAGGACTAAATGAAGTCTTCCTGGTTCTCCCCTCCCCCTACCAGCCATTTTTAAAAAAAGGAAAAAGAGAGCAATTTTGCCCTCATCTAACTCTCCAATCCAGCTTCTTGACTTGCATGGCTATTAGCCATACAACCCTAGGAATGAACTTCCCCAGGGCCAGAAATGGCTTCTGGGGTTGGGGGGTGGTGGTGGTGGAAGATCAGTGACCAGTGGCTCTTCTCACTGTTGAATCACAGCATCCAACCCTCTCTCAGCAACCAAACCCCTTATACCACACTAACTGCTAACTACACAGAAAGCTGGGAGCATTGTAGGTTAAGCTGCCAGCATTTTTTAAATGTTAGTTTTCAGGTGTGAAGGGCTCTGATTCAGATCAGGGCTGGTGCATGAGTTGAGGGGGATTTCCTAATCCAAAATGGCCCAGGTAGTCACCATTTGCCCCATGGGGTAAACACATAGCTACCAATATGAATACTTATATATTTATGTCAACAGGGTAAATAGCAGCTCCCTGGAATAATTACAGTTGAGGAAAATGGGGGGGGGGGGGAGCTAAGCTCTCACCAAGGTCCCAGTCTGTATCAGGTCCCTGTATAGCCTGATTAAAAATAAATTAAATCCAAAAATATACTGGGAGCTGCCTATGGAATTCGTAGTCTCACATAAACTGACACCCAAGACTGAGATTATTCCAAAAAACATTATAGTGAATACAATAGTACTGGGGGGGGGGGGGGGTTTTGAGAGAGAAAAACATTCTCTAGTTCTTTCCCAAACTGTTGCCACCCTATTCCCTGTCAAAACCAGGGGTCATTTTGAGCAGGAGCTTGGGGGAGCACAGCTCCAGGAGTTGGTGCCAGCCCCCCCCCCCCAGGAGAATGCCTGCTTGTGTCATGGCTGCAGCAAAATGATGCCGTCCCCTGGAAAGGTCCTTGTTCCTCCATCCCCTGGAAAGGTCCTTGTTCCTCTGACCAACCTTCTGAAGGCTTCAGCCACCACTGAAGCTATCCTCCCAGAATAGTGGTATTTCTGTGGTTTGGATTAGTAGCTGTCCCCTCTCTGCCATTTCTTTCTTTCTTTCTTTCTTTCTTTCTTTCTTTCTTTCTTTCTTTCTTTCTTTCTTTCTTTCTTTCTTTCTTTCTTTCCTTCCTTCCTTCCTTCCTTCCTTCCGTCCTTCCGTCCTTCCTTCCTTCTCTCTCTCTTTTCTTTCTTGCCTTCTGACATACTTCCAGTGATGTCAGGTGGTGTAGCATATGCAAATAAGTTACGCTAATGAGTTATGCTAATGAGCTTTTGCACCTCTTTTTCTATGAAATGACCCCTGGTCAAAACAATCCTTCTGTCAAAACCAGTAGCAAGCTCCATCAAAGCAGAATGCAGTAGTCAAAAGTGGAGTATAAGGCTGCCTTCTTAATGGGTACAAAATCACCAGTTATGCTATTAGACACACTCCTGACATGAAACAATTTAAAATGGATGGCTACACTTGCTAGCTGCTAGAATATGTTGTATGTAATATAATCACCATAGATATGCATTTGAAAACAACAATCTTTATTATCTCAATCTCCTCCACTGGTCACAGGCTACATTCTCCATTCAACAACCCTTCCTCTGGAAGGCAAATATTGGCAAACTGCAAACTTCATACTCCAGTCCAGTGTGTTAAATTCCACTCTCCACACTTTGTGACACTACTAATTTAAGGAGAATGCTTTCAGAGAGTTTTTCCCAAGCTGTGCAGTATCAGTTACCCCCTGCCCTTCCCTTATTAAAAGCATGGTTTCCTAGTTCTGAAGGCAGTTTAGTGACTTGTATGGAATAAGATAGAGTTCCTGAGGGTTGAAGAACTCAAAGAACTTGCTAACACTCTCAACCATGGTATATATCCATATTTCCAAAGTCTGAAATAAATAAATATATAGAAGATCCCCCCCTTTTCCTAAATACTATCGTCTTTGATTTCGCTAAATTAATAAAGAAGCCTTCATGGTTACATTAGTGGTAATTTTTTTAAACAGTTTGCGGATTCCTGTGACTGATCTGGGCATTATTGCTGCATCATTCACATATAAGAGAATTGGTGTTTCGCACTTGGATAGATACGGAAGATGGCAGGCGTCTCTTAAGAGACAGGGTCTAAGATAATTTATATATAAATTGAACAGTAGGGGTGCAAGAATGCATCCCTGCTTAACACCTTTACCTGCTTAACACTCTGCTTATCCCTGCTTAACACCTTGAGTCCAAGTGAAGTGGGGGGGAGGGAGCAAGAGAGTGCTCAATGATGTGGAGAGCAGCAGGCACCCAACTCCCACCCAGGAAAAATGTCAGGAACCTAACATACTGCCCTCCCCAAGATGGGCCACCCCCCAGCTTCGTGGGATAAGTGGAATGGAACTCCCACACCAGCTTAGGAGCATGAACATGATCAACAGAAACCCATTCATTACATTCAGGTCCAAAATGCACCCACTGAACAAGGTAGTAAATGCGACCCTGTTTAAACTTAGAGTCCAAGATCTGAGAGATTTCGTAATGAGGCTCTCCCCTCTTCATCAGAGGAGGAGGAGTGGGAGGAGTTGGTCTCCAGTCGTTCGGCCCAGGGTCTTTCTTCAGCAGGCTGTAATGAAACACAGGATGCACAGCTTTCAGAGGCTTAGGCAATTCAAGCTCAAATGCGACAGAGGAGAGTTTCCTCAGGACTTTGAAAGGACCAACATATTTCCAACCCAGCTTCCGACTAGGTTGCAGTCCGTGAATGTTTTTAGTAGTCACATACACTGAGTCCCCAGGCTCCAACTCCCAACCCAGAGCCCTCCCCCGATCCGCATATTTTTTATAATCCAATTTGGCACGGTCAATTGTCTTGGCTATGAGAGGCCACGACTCGCGGAGGGAGTTCCATCACAAACTAAAAGAGTCAGAAGAAGGGGTTGCCGGATGCAGCATAGGGAGAGGAACCCCCTCAACCCCCCCCCACCACCATAAAAGGAGAGACACCAGTAGATGAATGAAGGGCATTATTGTAACTGTATTCTGCAAATGGAAGCAGCTCCACCCAGTTGTCTTGGTGGAAGTTAGTGTAGCAACGCAAAAATTGTTCTAAAGTTTGATTTGTTTGTTCCATTTCTCCATCAGTTTCTGGATGATAAGCGGAACTCAATGCAGGTTCAATCCCCATGATGTCCAGGAGCTCCCGCCAGCACTTGGCAACATATTGTGCCCCCCTATCAGAAATTATCTTCCTTGGGAAACAATGGAGCTTTATGACCTGCGAGAAAAACACCTTGGCCAGGCCCTTGGCCGTAGGAAGTCTTTTGAATGGCACAAAGTGAGCCTGTTTTGAGAATAAATCTGCAACCACCCAAATTACAGTTTTCCCTTTGCTGGGTGGCAGATTGGTGATGAAGTCCATAGAGATCACCTCCCAGGGTCTGGAAGTGGTAGGGAGAGGTTGCAAGAGTCCTGGGGGTTTACCCCCCCCCCCCCCCCGCTTCTTACACATCAAACATACTTCACAGGAAGAAACATAGTCTGAGACATCAGTGCGCATGCAGGGCCACCAAAACTGTCTCTTAAGCAAGTTCAAAGTTTTTAAATATCCAAAATGGCCAGATAATTTGGACTCATGGCAAGTATGTAAAATGGACAGTCTCAGAGATTTAGGCAGCATGAGCTTATCACCTTTGTACCAACATCCATCAGGATCCTCCCATGCCCCCTTTTCTGCCTCAAATGCATCTTTATCCTGTTGCGAGTATTCAGTAGCACATTTTACAATCCAGTCATTAATGGGAGCTGTTACGTCCCGCTTTGCCTGACTCCTAGCCACCACCATCCCTCTCAGCTGAGAAGGAGAAAACATAGAGTCAAACACTTCCTCCCTCTGAGATTCATGTTGTGGGAGATAAGAGAGAGCATCAGCGAGGGAATTAGCTGTTCCCGGGAAGTGGTGCAGAGTGAAATTAAACTTTGAGAAAAAATCAGCCCAACACAACTGTTTAGCATTTAAAGCATGTCTCGTGCGCAGCGCCTCTAAGTTCTTATGATCAGTCCAAACCTCAAAAGATTTCTGGGCACCTTCCAGCCAGTGCCTCCAAGTAGAAAGGGCCAAGCGGATGGCAGCTGCCTCTTTATCCCACACAAACCAATGTCTCTCAGTCTCTGTGAATTTCTTGGAAATATAAGCAAGGGGATGCAACAGAACATCCACCCCCCTCTGCAGAATCGCTCCCCCCATGGCTACATCAGAGGCATCCACATGGATAGTGAACTCTTTAGTTTCATCGGGGTGAGCCAAGATGGGTTCTGAAGTGAATAGAGATTTTAAAGTCTCAAATGCTCCCTGGCATTCGCTGGACCAGGGCAAGTGTGCGCTCGGCTTGCTCGCCTCGGGTCCCCGTCCCTTCATTTTCAATAAGTCAGTGAGGGGCAGGGTGACTTTCACAAAATCCTTGATGAATGAACAATAAAAGTTGCAGAATCTGAGGAGGGATTGTAATTGTCTGCGTGTGCGAGGAGCCTCCCAGGAGATTACTGCCTCTATTTTTGCCGGGTCCATTTCCAAACCCCTAGGCCAGGGGTGGGCAAATGGCGGCCCGGGGGCCACATGCGGCCCACCACAGAGTTTTTTGCGGCCTGCCAAGACAGTTGGCCACTGTCAGCACCTGAGGAGCTGCAGCTTGAACTTATTGACATGCAGTCAGATCACACCATGAAAGAAATGTTTAATGCTGTGACATTAGTTGACTTTTACAAATCTTTGTCTGCTGAAATGTTTCCATGTATGAAGAAATTTGCTGGGAAAATGTTCTCTGTATTTGGGTCTACATATATTTGTCAGCAAAGTTTTTCTTGCATGAAGATCAACAAGAGTAAATATAGACATTCACAGACCCTTGACAGACATTAACTTGCAAGCTGTGATGAGAATCTCAACAAGCAATCTCACTCCTGATTTCAAAAAAAATTGTAGAAAAGTGTGATAGGGTACATTTGTCTCATTAAACGGGTTCTAAAATTAAATGTGCTTGCAGCTATAGATGATATGAAATTAGCACAATAAATAAATTGAATAAAACTACCACTATTTTATTTAATTTATATTTATGGATTTTTATGATACAATTTATACCTTTTCTGAAATGCAAAGTTAACTAATGAATGCAATCATTTTAAAAGGTGCGGCCCTCCGCTAACCTCCGCTCCCACAAAGTGGCCCCCGAGCCAAAACAATTGCCCACCCCTGCCCTAGGCGAAATACGGTAGCCTAAAAAGTCAATCTCCTGCTTGTGGAACTCACACTTGGAGATCTTAGCATACAGTTTGTGTTCTTTTAAGGTGGACAGGATTTCTCTCACCAACTTAACATGAGAGGCTAGGTCTTGTGAATAAATTATGATATCATCAAGTAACAAAGGGCCCCTTTGAATAGGTGCTTGTGCAACACTTCGTTGATAAGGCTCATAAATATGCCTGGAGCCCCAGCCAAGCCAAAAGGCATTACAACATATTCAAACTGTCCTAGAGGTGTATTAAAAGCCGTTTTGTGTTCATCCCCCTCCTTAATGTGGACCCAGAAGTAGGCATCGCGTAAATCTAATTTGGTGAAAATATTCCCTTTCACTGCCTCAGCCAACAAGTCTTTGATCAGTGGGAGGGGGTAGGCATTGGAGGTTAACACTGCATTCAGACCCATATAGTCAGTACAGACCCCTATAGTCAGTACACATCTTTCTTTTTCCAGAAGAGGACGGGGGCAGCAAAAGGAGAGGTGGCAGGTGGATAAAGCCTCTAGCCAAATTTTTATCCAAAAAGTTGCGGAGTTCAGTCGGCTCAGCCAGCCCCATAGAGTATAGTTTTCCTTTAGGGAGTTTCTCCCCTGGCAACAGTTCAATAGCACAGTCCGTAGCTCTATGGGGAGGCAGTTCATCTGCTTCATTCTCGCTAAACACCTCTGCCAGGTCACACCTGAGGAATGGGTGCCCCGACAGGGGGAAGAGGCTGGTTGCTCACATCCGCTGGTGCCTGTTGGATGGGAGGTGTGGGCACCCCGCCAACAGCTCCAGCCACCCCGGCCCCTCCATCCGCACCTGGTGCAGGAGCCCCCCTGAGGGTTCCCTGCATCTTGATTAGAGCTTTTCGCAGCTCTAATGCAAAACGATCCTGTATCTCCTCAAACTTCTGATCCATCTGCTGCCACAACTCATCTGGGACCATGGCCGGGATTTGGGATGGGGTCACTGGACCATGCTGACCGCTCAGCCTCCAGTCCCCACGGCATTCCTCCTCAAACCGCACCCCGGAGCCTCGCCTGTCATAGGCCCAAGACTCCTCTGTAGTGGTTCCAAACGCCAACCAGGAATATTTCGGTCTCGTTGGCTGCTCGAAGGTGATTCCCCTCATTGTAGCAGGGGTTAGCAAATCCAACTCTGTGGTCACTGGTACCAATGAGAGCTGGGTGATCACCGGGACCTCAGGGGTAGAGACTGGAACGAGGGTCCCATCATCTGACATGATCAGGAATGGGGTGCTCTCCTTCTGTTAGTGAAAGATCACTAACACTCTGTGAGAACCTTGTAAGATCCAGTAAGCTAGGCCTTATGTTGAATAAAGTCCTTTCAGTCCTTTCAGTGTTAGTGATGACAGTTACAGGGCAGAGGGTAAGTTATACTATATTCAAACACCAGAACAAGAACCTGGCACCAATGAGGTGAGTTGCAAAAAGGCACAAAAATACTAGCCGTTGTTTTCCCACCGAAAAGGCACCTAACAGAGTCAGCTCAGACTTGGCAGCCTTTCCCCATCTCCCACTAAACTTCCCCACTGATTCCCACACCCCCACCACCTTGAGTCAGTGCCATTAGAAAAACACTTCAAGGTTACAAGCATTGCTCAGAGAAACAGATACAGGCATGAGAACAAACTGTGGGGAGGTGGGAGCGAGAGAGCGCTCAATGATGTGGAGAGCAGCAGGCACCCAACATCTGGCTCCATACATCCGCAAACTCCAGCCCTCGGGGCTGACCTGAGTCTCAAGGTGGCGCACGTTCTTGGGGCCAATACTTTTCCCAGAGGTTGGCTGCCATAACCAGACTCCTACTCGGCCCCTGCCGAGGAATCCATGTCTCGGTAGTCTCAGACCCGAAGATCGCCCATGACTGACGGGGACCCCTGGGTCGCACATCCACCCAACTGCACATAGGCACCACCAATGGTTCCTCAGCTGTGGATATCAGTACTTCCAAGCCCTGGGACGTAGGAGGTTCTTCCCCCATCTTCTGCCATTTCAGGAATGGGAGGTCACTCCAACCAGAGGAAGATTACTGACTCTCTGTGAGAGTCTAAGAGATTTCAAACTGTAAACAAAGTTCTTAACTAGAAAGTTCTTTATTCCAGTGGATCAACGTCTACATGTTCTTGAGTCAGTAATGAAAGGGAAGGGTTGAGGGGTTACAGTTATAGTGCATTCAACCTGGGTATGAAAAGGGGGGCTCCAATCCTGGAGACTGAAAAATACAGTTAAACATTTTGTTCTCAGGCTAAAGGAGGGAAAAGTTACAATAAACATCTGCAAAAGCAGTGAAGTTGTTGAGAAAGTTCCCCAGCTCCAAGGTTAGGGAGGCATGATGATGATGATGATGAAGAGATTGGATTTATATCCCACCCTTCACTCACTTGGGAGTCTCAGGGTGGCTTACAAACTCCTTCCCCTCCCCACAACAGACACCCTGTGAGGTAGGTGGGACTGAGAGAACTCTGAGACAACTGTCCTTGAGAGAACAGCTGGTACAGAGCTATGGCTTGCCCAAGGTCATCCAGCAGGTGCAAGTGGAGGAGTGGGGAATCAAACCCGGTTCTCCCAGATTATAGTTTGCACACTTAACCACTATACCAAACTGGCTCTAGATGGATAACATTCAGACTGTGAGAATAGAGATACATTCCGAAGGTGGGGGTGAGGGGCCGTGACATGAACCTCGGTAGGAATCCACCTCCCGCCCGGGAATGGCAGCATGTAGCTGACACACAGCCCCCCAAAGGAGGTGCCCCATTTTTCATTGTTTCTAATGGAGGGGGAGAGAAAACCAGCAAAGAAAGCAAGGGCAATAGAAGCCCCACAGAACAGAATCAAAGCCCCAGAGAATCTTTGCAGTAGAATCTGCAGTTGAGGGGCATTTTACAAGCCCAGCATAACCAGTACCACTGTGGCACCACAAATGCAACAGAACTAAGGTCAACCTAGGAAAGTGCTTTGGGGAAAATGTCAGGCACAGGTTCAAAAGTATATAGAATGGACCCCCTGCAAGCCATACACACCAAATGCACAGGGAACCTCACCCTGCCACCCATTCCTCAACAATGTCTCCAAGTTGGGGGTGGATTACATTTCTGGGGTCCTGGTTATGGACCCTCTAAAAAGGTCACCCACCCCAGTACTCTTTCTGAAAAAGACAGCTGTAGTTACAGCCAGGAGTCTATGGAATGGCTCAGGAACAAGCCAGTGACACCAAACTCACAGGAAAACTTCACCTGGGCAGACCCCACCCCCCAGCTAGATAATGGAAACAAGGAAAGCATCCTCCCTATGCTTGCAGCCCCCCCCCCCCATCTCCAAAGGCAGACTCCAAAGGGCAAAAAGGCAGACCAGGCATCCCCAGAGTTTTGATGGAGGCTCCCTAAAACAACCCCATGGAAGCTTGGCAGACACCCCAGCCAGACACCACAAGGATGAGAAAGAGGCCCACAACTCTCACAGCCCCCCCCCCCGAACTGAAACACCCAGGTCCAGAGCCCATGACATCATCACCCTGGGTGCATTCTTCTACTCTGCAAAGGAATGGAAACACATGTGTTGAGCTGACAGCCTCCCCCCCCCCAAGTCTCCAAAGGCAGGTTCCAAAGGAGAGACAGACAGGGCACAGAAATGTTTCCAAATGGTAGCCTGGAAACAGGCCCCCATGATTGGAGCAGGTGGGAGGCACAGCTTTTTTCACAACCTGGAGTCCACTTAGACCCAAACCTGAAAGCTTGCAATGATGTATGTGGACATGGTGGCTCAAAGCCCTGAGTCCACCTTAGCCCCAAACCTCTAAGGGTGCAACAATATATGTAGATGTGGTGGCTTGAAGTCCTGAGAACACTAGAGAACCAAACCCGAAAGGGTGCAACCCAAAAGGTAGCAGAAAAACTGGGTGGCTCAGAGCCCTGAGTCCACCTACATCCAAACCCCAGTGGCAGAGAGCAGGAGGGGTGGGGGTGTAGAATCTGGGTCCTCCACCAAGACACTGAATAGATAAGCCCCAGTGCTCAGCATGAGCAGAGAAACTTGGGGGCTCAGAGCCCTGAGTCCACTTACACCCAAACCCCAGCAGCAGAGAGCAGATCACAATCAGGAGGGAGGGAGGGATGTGTGTGTATGAAATCCCACTGCCAAGGCACTCACTGGCTAAGCCCTGGTGCTCAGCATGAGCAGAAAGACTGGGTGGCTCAGACCCCTGTATCCACCTACCCAAATCCCAGCAGCAGAGAATGGATCACAAACAGAAAGCAAATAATTTGCTCTGCTTTTAACAAGCTCCATTCCTCTCTCTCACCAGCCAACACAGAAAAGGGTGGTAGGGGAAATGATTAAATATATAGCATTCTGAGCCCATAGAGCTCTGTGGCTGGTAGCCAGCAGTGCCTCTTAAGTTTTGGAGGGCTCCTATTGGTGTTTCCAAGGCTGGAGAATTTCACCTCCTGTTGCCTTGGAGTTTTTGTAAATAGTTTAATTGATCAGCACCAGTCTGTCTCCATTCACGAAGAACCATGAACCACTACAAACAGCACTAAAAGTTTGTGAAAGTTTGTGGTAGCAGAGCTACCATGGACTTGACTTTGCAGACCACAAACTGGCCAAAGTTGTCATGAACTTTAGTTCGTGAGCTGGTTCATGCCCATCCTTGTTGTTAATTCAGTTTCCCTATGAAGATATTCCACATATATTTTATCATTGTTTGAGGTAACATTGTTTTATATGTGGCAAAATAGATACCTGACCATGGAAATGTGTGTGTAGGATTCTTCTTCATGTTTGGGCTAGCAATTTCTCTTAAACTGTTAGAGCCAAACTGTTGATGCTTGGGCCAGGAAGCAGACTGGAAATCAAGTAGGTATGTCATTAAGTGTCTAGAGCAGCTTTTCCTTGGTAATGACATGGTCAGAATAAGAAATGCTGCCATAGTCAGAAACTTAAACTTCACTAGAATACTCCATTGTTAATACTGCACTATAATCCACGGTAGTTGTGCTGAAGTACAGCAGAGATCATGTAAGTATCTGGGGTCCCACTGCCAGATTCCTCTGCTTGAGACTTCTCCAGGCCTTAGACTCCATCTCCTGTATTAAATTGCTGAGCAAGGAAGAATGGCCTGAGCCACAGCACAACATGGTGGCACTTACCAAGGGGATGCCAGCCTCCAGGTGGGACCCAGGGATCCCCCAGAATTACAGCTCATCTCCAGACTACAGAGATCAGTTTCCCTGGAGAAAACAGATGCTTTGGATGGTGGACTTTTTGGCACTGTACCCCTCTGAGGTCCCTGTCTTCCCCAGGCTCCATCCCCATCTGGCAACTTCCCAATCTGGATCTGGCAACTTTACCCCCCCCCCATCCCCTGCTAGTGGCCTGGGGGGACCTGGCAAGCCTACTTACTGAAGGCTTTTAAGGCCTCCCCCCCATTCCCAGTGCTCAGCCTTCACTTATGCCACTCGCTCTTAGGTGGCAATCTGTATGGTTATAGGGAAGCCTCTATCTGAGCCTCAGCACTAAGAGGAAACAGCAAGATGGCATCACTGGATACCCCTCTAAAGAAACATCCACCATGGGAGAAATACAGTGTACATGGCTGAGATCTGGTGTTAAAAATAGTGTGCAACATGATCCATCTCGCCAGATAGATGTGCTTAGCTCTTCAGCCTATACCTTCTTCTCATAAAAGTAGCCTTGTCACACACACTATCATTATTAGTTTGAGAAAGACAATTGAATTGAAGCAACTGTCTTTGATTTTACTAAGAAATTGGACTTAATGCCATATTGCATTGTCTAAAAAATCTTATATAAAGCAGAATTACCCAGAATCATATGTGGAGTAGACTATCCGATTGCTTAATTAAACACCTCCAAGTGCAATTATTCATGTGCTGAGACATCAATAAATGCAGCTGTTTCTTGCAGGGTTTTGAAGGGACTAATTATTAGCTCAGCTCTTATTCAGCATTTTTGTAGTCAGCTCTCACTGAAAATATTAAACATTGTTAATAAGAATTGAGAACTAAAATATTAAAATGGTGTGTAAATAGTGAAGAGGAGAGATTATGGTTACACTGAGAGCTTTTGTGTGCCGAACAAGTTGCAATTTTTTAAAGTGTTTCAATTTTGATGAATACAAGGTCAGTCCCATTGGAAGAGTAAACTGTATGTCAAAAAGAAGGACCACTGGTCTGAGGTCCATTTAGGGTTGTTCTACATAGTGGACATGATTGGGTCATTTTTTACTTCAGAAGTTTAAGTCCTGCAACTCCTTTGACCATTTTTTTCAGTATTTTGAAGATCCTTTTAATTTTTTCAAAGCATCAGCAAGAGCTGAAGAGCTTCTGAAGTGCAATATTACCCTAACCCCACTCATCTAAGCTTTCTATTTACACCTCATGTCACCGGGAACTGAGAATCTGGGACTTCTCCATCTTTTCACTGCTTATGAACAAATAAATGTGCTTCAACAGAATGACTCTGTTTCCTACCATGTAAGACCAAAAGCCAGTCTACTCAGCTATAGCCATTTAATCAACATATTTCATTTAGGATCTTAATGAGGGAACTTTGAGATGTTGTTAAATTGGAACAGTCTGACTACCTTTACAGAAAACTCAGAGCTGAGAAATAAAAACCCTTGCTGTGTCCTGAATAAATAATTTCAAATAGCCAGTCACACAATATTTTTATAACACAGCATTAAAAGACAGAAACATTAGTTACCAGAGATTGAAATTTACAGCACTGTATTATTCAATTCTATAAAGCCTCTTTGAACTACTGTCCTCAGTCAGTACAACAGGTAAAGAAGGACACTGACAATCAGCAGACTCGCATAAAGACCAAAGGATGAATGAGAAACAGCCTTAAAGTTAATACAGTGGCTGAGGACAGACTCATGTTCTGCTGCGCCTCCGTGGCGTGGCAGAACAAGGCAGGGGGGATTGCCCCGCCATGCGCCGTTCGCACGCCACCGCAAGGAAGCCGCCCGCAGCGTCCAGACTGTAAGCGGGTGGAATGCGCGCGCAGCAGCCGGGACACCACTTTTAAGTGATGCCCGGCTGCTGCGGGAAGAGCATGGCGCCGGATGCGTTGCATCCAGCCCACCTCCTCCAGGCAGATGTGGCAGTCCACTTTAAAAGTGGAGGCAGTCCGCTTTAAAAGCAGAGGCAGAACGGGCCAGACTGCCAGTCTGTCCTCAGCCAGTGAATCAGATTAACAGTGAATCAGATTGGTTTATTTAACTGAGAGAAAAATAAGGGTAGATGGTGGCAATGGGAATGAAATTTTTCTAACATTTAAAAGTAACTAAAATGGAGAGAGACAAGAAGGGTTCAGGATATCCACTGATGACAAACAACTAAATTTATAGAAAGAAAAACAGGACAAACAAGAAAAAAAATCTCAAAAGCAGTGGAAGGAGCTATCTATTCTCAGGCACCTTTGCAGTTCTCTGACAGTTAATCCATGTAGGTTTTTTCTTGATTGTAAATATACCGCCTAAGTATAAAAATAAAATTGATCCACCTATTTCAGTAAGGCCACTTTCCAGATTATGAAATATCCAGAATAGATATCTATGAAGTACTCAGTCCAGAGATGCATTCAAATGAAGTCAGCTCTTGGTTTATTAGGAGGCTTTGGAACACATGTCTGAGTTGGGCTCAGGGGTCTGCTTATATGCACATCTAAACTGTGCCCCTGGCCTCACCCACACAATCTGATAGGATTACAATTAAGTCTCCCCAAATCATTGGTCCCTATTTGCCTACTGGCTGACCGATAGGTCTAAATCACAATCCGGCCAGTCTATTGTGTTCTGGAGTGAAGCTCAGTCTGTGCCCAGTGATGTGCTTGCCCCAGACCACATGGCCAGACTACATGGTCAGACTGCATGGTCGGACCACATGGCGGTTGCCATTAGAACACAACACCCCTCCCCCTATAGTTCGGACCCTCCTAACACACACAGTCTTTGAGGAAGGTTGGTCTTTGCCATTCCCTGGTTGAATGGCAGATGGCTGTGTCTCTGGTGGGTGGCTTGAGGTTCACCACAAATGGTTCCAGGGATGGACCTGGTTCGTCCGCGGAGCCTGTTGTAGGAGAAGGGGTGGTGTGAGTGTCAGCTGTCTGGTAAGGCTGGCAAAACTCTGTTGCCGGTATTTTGCCCATGTCCTTGTCTGTAGGCTCAGGAGTGGGGGTCTCGTCCTCGCTCTCCTCTGGTCTGTCTGTTGCGGGGGTCAAGGGCCAGCAGTGCAGTTGGTCCACATGGTATTTCCAAAGCTGGCCTTATTCCCTGGCAACCTTGTAGGATGGGGGCCTGTTACATGCACTATCCAGCCTGGCAGCCAGGCCGGACCCTTGGCATAGTAGACCGGGTCCTCCGGGAAGAACTCTCGGGAGCCTTCTGCTGTTCTTGGCCTGTGCTATGTTCTGGAGTGTGGTCAGGATGCAGGCGGTCCAGTCTGGTTGTTAGCCGCCAACCCATGAGCAGTTCTGCAGGATGTTCTGTGGGGTGTTGTTCATTGGCCAGCCTGTAGTTCCAGTTGCCCGTGTCCATGTGTCACAGGGCTTGCTTGGTCATGCGCACCATGTGCTCAGCCTGAACATTGGAGGCTGGATGGAACAGGGTGGAATGGATGTGCCGGATGCCGTAGTAGTCCATTAACACCTGGAACTCCCCTGACATGAAGGCCAAGTCGTTTTCAGTCACAAGGGTGTCAGGGATGCCATGTGTGCTGAAAATGTGCCACATGGCCTGGATGGCTGCCTGCAAGGAAGTGGCAGATACCGCTGCCACCTCCAGCCACTTGGTGTAGCTATCTACCAGTATAAAAAAGAGTTGGCCCTGGAACACCCCCACAAAATCTAGGTAGTTTCTGGGCTGACTCCCAAGGGCGCACTGGTGTTTATGGTGGATCAGGCCACAATTCCAGGCATTTGCGGCACTTGTGGACCAATTCCTCTATCTCTCAATCTAATCCTGGCCACCACACATAGCTCCAGGCCAGGGCCTTCATCCAGACAATGCCTGGATGTGTGTCATGAAGTGCGGTCAGCACCCATTTGCACAGCAATCCAGGGATTACCACCCACATTCCCCATAGCACACACCCCTTGTGTGCTGACAGTTCATTGTGCCAGGCCATGAAAGCTGCAAATTCTGGCCTAGGTGCTCTGGGCCACCCCCTTCCCACCTAGTCCAAAACATGGGAAAGGGTGTGATCCCAGGCAGTGAGCTGGGAGACCTCAGTTACCTGGACTGGGCAGTCCGGCAGGCCTGGCAGGTCTTCCAGCAGAGTGATGTGGTGTGCTGGAGCAGGATCAGGATGGGAGCAGCAGGCAGGTGAGGGCATCCACAAGTCCCATGGCCTTCCCTGGGCAGTGGACCAGCCCATACTGGTAGCTAGCCAGAAAGATAGACTAGCGCAGCACCCTGGGTGAGAGCATTGGGGGGGGTTGATGGTCCGGAGCCAGGAGCCCCTGGTGTGGTTTGCGGTCCATTGCCACCGCGAAGGGCCGGCCATACATGTAATTATGGAACTTTTTATACCTGCTACAATCACCAGGGCTTCCTTGTCTATTTGTGCATAGTTGCGCTCGGCTGCCAACAAGGTGTGGAAATAATAGGCAATGGGCACCTCTCTCCCATCTGCCAGGTGGTGTCCCAGGATGGCCCCCATGCTGTAGGGTGAAGCATCGCAGGTGAGGATTACTGGGAGGGATTCATCAAAGTGGGCCAGGACTGGGTTGGAAGTCAGCAGCCCCTTGATGGCCTGGAATGCTGCTGCATGGTGAGGACCCCAGGACCAATGGGTGTTCTTGTCCAGGAGTTGATGGAGGGGCTCTGCTACAGCCGCCTGGTGGGGAAGGAAGGCGTGGTAAAAGTTTAAGAGTCCTAAAAATGCCTGTAGCTCCAATTTGAAAGTTGGTGTGGGGGCCTCTATCATGGCACGAACCTTGTCGGCAGTCGGGTGTATGCCCTGGGTGTCCACGGCAAAGCCAAGTAACTCAACAGACAAAACTCCCAGCTAGCACTTTTCTTTCTTGACCTTGAGGCCAGCATTGCTGAAGCGTTGGAGTACAGAGTGGATATGGGCTGTGAAGGTCTCGACATCTGGTGCAGTGATCAGAACGTCATCGAAAACTTGGTTTCCGGTCGGAGGAATGGAGGTCTGACACGCTTTGCAAATGCGCAAGGCAGACAGCGGCTCTTCCTGACAGCTTGGGTGGATTAATCCACCTGACGCAACCTCACACAGGTAGTGTGAGGACCAGCAAGCAATATAATCCAGGTTTGAGCAACCTCGGTGAAGGGAAAGTCTCGGAGGAGACTTTTCCGACACCTTGAGCACTGCAGCCGAAGAGGATTCTTGCGAGTATCTCTAAGGAGCCGAGCTGAGCTGAAAAATTCAGCATAAAACCTCCAATTCCCCTGATTCCTTAACAAAGAAGACAAAGTTTAAACGTTGGGACCACATCTGAAGTGAAGTAACAACAAAAGGTAACGGGAAAAAGTTTTTTGCCTTACCACCGCCACGTTTTGAAAGACGAAAAGCAGATCGGGTGAAGCAATAGACTGTTGTTGATTGGATGAGAGCAGTTTTGAAGCGCTAAAAAACCGAATTTGAACTTAAAAAGCCAAAAAAACCAAGTTGTTTAACATTCCTGCGGTTAAGAAGAGTCGGGAGGGGAAGCCAAGCATCGTGAGACAAAGAGGGAGAAGGGAACCAAGCATCGCGAGATTAAGATGTGAGGACTGAATCAGGAAGTGACGGCTAGAAGAGCAGACAAGAAGGGAAAAGGAGAAGAACCGGAAGAAGGTAAAGGGGACTCTAAATACTGCCGGACCAGAAAGGGGACTCTAAATACTGATGGACCAGAAAGACCATAACAGGAAGTGACACACAGAGAGCAGACAAGTAAATAAAAGGAAGGGACAAAGGGAAACTACGGCAAGCCAGAAGCAAGGTAAAAAGACTATAACCTTTGACATTAACCATAGAGAAGTCGCGCCCGCCATTTTGGATTTATAAAATTTTTAAACTGCAATATCTCAAAGATTATATAACTTAGAAGGCTGAAACCAACATAATTTGACTTGGCAAGATTAACTTGTTTGAATGCACTAATTGGTGTTTGATTTGGAAAACAAGATAAAATCGATCTTTTTTAAAGAGGCAAAACGGACCGCGGACTAAGATCGAGAGCAGCTACATGGTCCTCTCCTACAATGGCAGCAAAAAAAGAAAAAGAGCTACTAGCCGTTATGGAAGCAATGGAAAAGAAAATGTTAGACGCTATAGGAGAAGTAAATGTTAAAATGAATAATATAGCGGCTCAAGCAGATAAAAATTTCATGGAATTAAAAGCAGAATTTCAAAAATTATCCACAAGAACACAAGATATAGAAACTAAAGTAAAAGAACTGGAAGAAAACACCCATAAGACAATGAGAGAGAACGAGAGGATGGAAAAGATGATGCATTATAAAGATATGCAAAATCATTTGAGATTTCGAGGGATCGAGGAAAAATTGAATGAGGACATTTTTACAAGAATGCAAGAAGCAATAGCAGGTTTTTTACAAGAACAGGAAGAAGTTGTTAAAGAACACATGGATCTTGTTTATAGAGTTAATTCTACATATGCAAGAGACAAAAACATACCAAGAGATGTGGTTGTCCAATTTACAATGAAAAGAACAAAAGAACAAATCTACAGGAAGTGCTTTACTGACCCTTTTGTAATAGATGGAAAGAAAGTTATAGTAATGAAAGAATTGCCTAGAGCAATACTGCAAGAAAGGAAAAAATTCAAGCATCTGACGGATAAACTGAAGGAGAAAAAAATCAGATTTCGTTGGGAAATACCTCAAGGACTAAGCTTTTACTATGGCAACTCCAGAGTAGTGATTAAAAGCACAGAAGAAATGTATGCATAAAGATGATTTTGGAGATATTTAAGAATATATCAAAATGGATTACAAAATACTTACATGGAATGTAAATGAACTAAATTCACCCCAAAAACGTAGAATGGTAGGTCATTGGTTGGAAAAACAAAAATGTAATATAATTTGCTTGCAAGAAGCTCATCTTAAAAAACAAGACCATAAATATTTAATAAGGAAAAAATTGGGAGAAGAATTTTATTCTTTAGCAAGCAACAAAAAAAATGGTGTTGTAACATATGTCAAAAAAGATTTGGAACCTAAAGTAATATTTAAAGACAAAGATGGAAGATATTTAGCTATTGAAATTTTACTGCAAGGATTGAAAACTTTGATTGTGAACATTTATGCTCCGAATGGAGCTAAAGAAATTTTTTTTAAAGAACTTCAAATGGAATTGGACAATGTAAACTATGATCAAATTATGATGTTAGGAGACTTCAATGGAACTGTAGATAATAAACTAGACAGGCGCTCTAAAAGAAAGGATGAGACGTTAGGGAAGCTTCCAAAAAAATTTTTTGAACTGATAAAACAAGAAAAGTTGGAAGATATTTGGAGGAAAGCTAACCCACAAGGAAAATATTTTACCTTTTACTCTAACAGACATGACTCACATTCAAGAATTGACATGATTTGGATGACTACTAACCTAACCTTTAAGACAAGAAAAGTGGAAATTTTACCCAGAATAATCTCAGATCACAATCCGTGTTTATGGACAGCTGGGCAGGTTAAAAAACAAAAGAGATGGAGAATAAACGAGGACTTATTAGATAATCAAGAAATAATTAAAAAATTACTTGAAGAAACAGACCTATACTTCCAAGTAAACATGCAGAAAGAAGTTAAAATTCAAACCGTATGGGATGCATACAAAGCAGTGATGAGAGGACTATTGATATCGTTAAATGCTAAAGACAATAAAAAGAAAAAAGAGCAATATGAAAATATTCTACAAGCCATTAAAACAAAGGAAGAAGAACTGAAGAAGAAACCAGGGAAAAAGAAACTGCAAAAGGAAATTTGGATGCTACAAGACCAAGCAAAAGCCATTTTGAACCAAGAGATGTACTGGAACTTAAAAAAACTTCAACAAAAAGCATTTGAAGGTGCAAATAAACCCGGAAAATACTTAGCATGGCAATTAAAGAAAAAACGTGAAAATAAATTTATCACTAAAGTGATAAGAGATAATATTGAGATAATAGATAACAAAGGAATAAAAAGAGAATTTTTTAAATACTATGCAAAACTTTTTAAGAAGGAAAACAAAGACAGAAGAAAGATTAAAGAATACCTGCAAACATTAAAGTTACCAAAACCAACAGAGGAAATTAAAGAACTATTTAATAATCCAGTATCATTACAAGAGATCAAAAATGCAATAAATGACTCAAAACTAGGTAAAGCACCTGGACCGGATGGATTTACAGCGAAGTTCTACAAAACGTTACAGGAGTCAGTTTCACCGGTGTTACTGCTATTGATGAACGATATAAGAGTTACTGGAGAGGTACCAGAAACCTGGAAAGATGCATCCATCTCACTGATCCCGAAAGAAAATCAAGATTTGACCAATGTTAAGAATTATAGACCGATTTCTTTACTGAATAATGATTATAAGAGTTTTGCTAAGATTATAGCGGATAGACTAAAAGAGCACCTTAAAGAGACTATACAAGTAGAACAAGCAGGGTTCTTACCTAATCGACAAATAAGGGACAATCTAAGAGTAGTAGTGGATGCTATAGAATACTACGACAAACATCCTGAAAAGGAAGTGGGCTTTTTCTTTTTAGATGCGGAGAAAGCGTTTGATAATTTAAACTGGGATTTTATGTTTGAAGTTTTAGAACATCTTGAGATTGGTGAATATATGCTTAACTTCATTAAAGCAATATATAAAGAACAGAAATCCTCATTAATAATTAATACCGAAAAGACTGATGATTTTAAAGTTGAAAAAGGAACAAGACAAGGATGCCCACTTTCGCCGCTGCTATTTATTTGGATTTTAGAAGTTCTACTGTTAAATGTGAAGGAAGACAAAGATATTAAAGGCTTAACAACTAAAGGTTTTTCTTTCAAATATAGGGCCTTTGCAGATGATGTGATGTTTATAGTGGAAGACCCCTTATCCACATTACCACATTTGTTACAGAGAGTAAAAGAGTTTGGTGACTTAGCAGGATTTTATGTAAATAAGAACCAATCGAAAGTAATGTGCAAAAATATGTCAAATAAGAAACAAAACGAGTTACAAAAACTTACAGAATGTGAGGTGGTGAAAAAGACAAAATATCTGGGTGTAAACCTAACTATGAAAAATATTGATCTTTATAAAAATAATTATGAAAAATTATGGTTGCAAATTATGCAGGATATTAAAAAGTATTGAATTTGTCATTGCTGGGTAGAATTGCAGTGGTCAAGATGAATGTGTTACCATGATTAATGTTTTTGTTTCAAACTATTCCAATTGTGAAAGATGTAAAAACATTCAAATGTTGGCAGAAGGAGCTGTCTAAATTTGTGTGGGGAGGGAAAAAACCAAGAATTAAGATGAAAATAATGTGTGATGCCAAAGAAAGAGGAGGGTTTCAACTACCAAATCTAAGGTTATACCATGATGCAATATGTTTGACCTGGGTAGGGACATGGACTATGTTACAAGATAGAATGTTATTGTCCCTGGAAGGTCATGATTGTAGATTTGGGTGGCATGCATATTTGTATTATGGCAAAACAAAAATGGACAATATGTTTAAACATCACTATTTGAGAAGAACACTAATGGATACGTGGACAAGATATAAAAACTTTTTTTCAGAAGAGATACCCATGTGGATTGTACCCGCAGAAGTCTTACATCCAACATCAAGATATAAAGGACAAGATTGGCTGAAGTATAGAGACTTATTAATAAAACATGGCAAAGATTTCAAACTGAAGGAGCAGCATCAGATTGACTTTGATTATGGTTGGTTAAGATATAGACAAATATATGATTTGTATAGAAGTGATAAAAAACACGGTTTCAGGGGAAAAAATAATGAAATAGAACAAGTTTGGGAGGAAGGTGGGAAAAAAATGATTTCTAAAATGTATAAAGTCTTGCTAAAATGGTTTAATGCAGATGAAATGGTAAAAGAACAAATGGTAAAATGGGCGATAAACTTTAACAAAGACATTGAAATGGAATCTTGGGAATTTTTATGGAAAAATGCTATGAGTATATCTACGTGTTATAACTTAAAAGAAAATTGTTTTAAAATGATGTATAGATGGTATATGACACCAAAAAAAATTGCAAATATTGGTCAGAATATGTCTAACAAATGTTGGAAGTGTAAAAAGAAAGAAGGTTCTTTTTATCATATGTGGTGGACTTTTGATAAAGCAAAGATTTATTGGTCAAAAATACATGCAGAAATGGAAAAAATCTTGAAATGTACATTCAAGAAGTTGCCTGAAATGTTATTGCTAGGACTTAAACTAGAAGAGATAAATGTAAAGAAAAGGACAATAATATGGTATATGATTACAACAGCAAGAATGGTGTATGCACAAAATTGGAAAAATGAAAAAATACCAGAGGTGTGGGAATGGTTGAAAAAACTGTTATATATGGCTGAAATGGATAAATGGACTAGAAAATTGAATAATCTCTACTCAGAGACCTTTCTAGAAGACTGGAAAGATTTGAAAGAATATGTTGAAAAATACTGGGATATGAAAAACTACATTTATACATGGTTATAATAGCATAAAGGAATAGAAATATATTATATGAATGTTTTAGTTAAAATTAGACAATGAAGCTGTTTTTATTTAGAAATACATAAGAGTATAGAAAATAAGAATTGGTGTATAAGTATTTTAAAGATATATAACTGTTACCAGAAATGAAACATAGATATAAGTATTACTATTTTGAATAAAATGGAAAATGTGTTATGCTTCAGAGGTGGTGGGAAACCACCAAAACAAGATAAAAATAGAATGTACAAATAGAACAAAATGTTATATAATATGGAAAAAGGGATTTGTATAAGGTAAATGTATTATTTTTGATGTTTTTTTTTGAAAAATAAAAATTTCTTTACAAAAAAAAAAAGAACATCATCGAAAAATGGCTGGACCCCAGGGATACCTTTCAGCAAAGTGTCCATCAGTTCCTGAAATATCTTCAGGGTGACACTGACCCTGAACTGGAGGTGCCGGACCTTGAATGCTCCTTGGTGCATGATGATGGTCTGGGCCTCCGTGGTGGCCTCATCCACTGGGAGCTGCTGGTAGGCCTGAACCAGAGCCAGCTTTCTGAATATCCTTGCACCTGCCAGGGAGGCAAGGACTTGGCTCACCACCGGCACTGGATACACATGGACCTGGAGTGCCTGGTTGAGGGTGCATTTGTAATCTGCACAAATGCATATGTCTCCATTTGGCTTCATGGGGGTGACTATAGGAGTCTCCCATTTGCCATGCAGGACAGGCTCCAGGACCCCTTGCTCAACTAGCCAGACAAGCTCTTAGTCTATTTTGGGTCAGACCGCCAGGGGAGGTCACCTGGCTGGCATCTGTATCAGCCAAATGGCTGGGTCCAGTTCCAGCATTACTGGTGGGCCCGTGTATTCTCTGAGTTTTCCGTTGAAGATGGCTGGAAAATCGCCGCAGATGGACTAAAAGTCTGCACTGTGGAGTTGGTTTACACCTGTTACTCCCAGTCCTAGGGGCCCAAACCATGATAGCCCTAGCAGGCTAGAAAGCTTTCATTCAACCATTATCCGCAAAAGTCCTTGAATTGGACTCTGAAACTTCCCCACCCCTTAATGGCTACCGGGTTCTTCTGAAAGTCCCAAAGCTTGAGTCCCAGTGGCTTTCACAGTGCCCCCCCCCATGGGCAGAGTCTCTTAAGGGTATCCATGGAAATAATGGGGTAAGCGAACCCCATGTTCAATTCCATCTGGCAGGGGGACCCCTCTATAAATTTGAATAAATAAATAAATAAAATGACCACAGGAACGAAGATTTTGTTGGGGGGTGTCTTAGGGCAAGTTTAGTACCTGAGTTGACAATGTAGAGCATAGATCGGCCGACTCGAGGTGTGTGGCTTGGGAGTGTCGGGAGGCCCGGGAGTGGCAACCCAGGCGATGTGGCCCATCTTCCCACAGGAATGGCATGCTGCATCATGAAAGCGGCAGGTCTGGTGATCGTGGGGATCACCGCAGCTGGCACACATTGTCTTTGGGGATGCAGGTCTTTGGGGTGACCTGCAGTGAGGCGGCAGTGGGATTCCGTTGTCCCCTCCAGTCTGGCCTTTGGAGCTGCAGGACGTCCTCCTCCTGAGACGTTGCAGTGGGGCTGTGGGTAGTCACCAGGTGGTGCATGGTGGACACCTGGTGGTCCTGTTACGCCTTTTCAAATGTGGCTGCAGTTTTGCATGCCATGTCCAGCCACAGTTCGTCGGTGGCCACGAGCTTCTGCCAGAGCTTTGGCTCACGGACCCCCCAGACAAACTGGGTGTGTCCTCAACTGAGGGGAATTTACACCTGACGGCTAGCTGCCAGAGGTCTGCCATGTAGTCAGCAGCTGACTCACCAGTCTTCTGTGTGCAGGAGCAGAAGTCCATCTGCAGTGCCATCTTAGATGGTTTTGGTGCAAAGTAGGTGGTCAGCGCCGTGATGAGTTCCTCGTAGCTGGTGTCATCCAGCATCCTGGGAGCAATTAAGCTCTGGACCAGGTGGACTGTGGAGACGCCGCAAGAGCTGATCAGCCAAGCCTTCTTCTTCTCAGCATCATCTGTCTCCTGGACTAGGAAGAAGTACTTCAGGGTTTGCACCCAAGCTTCCCAAAGCTCGGGGCGAGTGGGGTCAAATGTGGAGAGCTGTCCCAGAGCAGCTGCCATCCTCTGAGAGCCAGTTTGGTGTAGTGGTTAAGTGCGCAGACTCTAATCTGGGAGAACCCAGTTTGATTCCCCACTCCTCCACTTGCACCTGGCTGGATGACCTTGGGCAAACCATAGCTCTGTACCAGCTGTTCCCTCAAGGACAGCTTGGGAAAGAGCTCTCTCAGCCCCACCTACCTCACAGGGTGTCTGTTGTGGGGAGGGGAAGGGAAAAGGAGTTTGTAAGCCGCTCTGAGACTCCCTTGGGGAGTGGAGGGCGGGGTATAAATCCAATCTCTTCTTCTTCTTCTTCTCTTAGGAGCAGTGAGCAGTGTTAGTACTTTTTTTAGAAATCTAGGTATACATAGAATCATACAATCATTTCTGCACATCAGGGTATAGAATGAAACAAATTAGCTGTTCATTTTACTCATGGCCATGCTTAATTAGGAGGTCAAATTGTTGACAAATTGTACTGAATTATATTCAACATACAGGTTAAGGAAGGCTTTCATTGCAGTCCACTTCAACAACCACTCCTATAAGAGCAAAGCAAGCAAACAGAATAATTTTATTTTGGCAACTAGAAGCAAGACAAGAATAAAGTTGATTATGGGCCCAGCTCTAAAGGTAGAGGCAGGGCATGGCATGGCCAACCCCCCAAATATATAAATGATACAGAACAAACTCTTGTTGGATTGAAACTGGCCACAACTTTATTGGTTAGAGTTGAAAGAGCCTTGGAGCAACATGGTGCAAAAACAGATCCTGAACACTGATCAACCAGCCTACTGGCTGATGAGCAGACTGCCCCCAGCCTATCTGTTGAGGGATACTGTGGGATAGCAGCTCCTGTGGAATTTCACAGGAGCAGAAGCTGCTATGTGGTCTCCCTTGCATCTTGAGGGAAAGGGCATATTGACAGCCCCAGAGCTGGGAATGTCTCCAATAAGCCCTTATTCCAAAATCTCTTAAGAGGATTCCTAAGATGGGGGAACAGGCAGGCTGTTCCCCCCAAATGAATTCATCCCAATGTTCACACTGCCAACAAAGCTGTGATGAAGGAAGTAAGAAAAACAATGAATAAACCATAACAATGTGAAAATGGGAGGTCTGAATGGATGAAGTGGCCAGAGCAGCAGCATGGGGCCATTTAAATCAACAGCTGCTGGCTGAGCCCTGCTCCCCTCCCCTGCCACACCAAGCCCACACAGTTGGGCAGTGTGAAAAACTTAATTGGCCCAAAAGTTATAGGAAAACAAGCAAGCTATTAAATTTACAAGGTACCTCTACTGAATGAATTTGAACAAAATGTATCTATTAATACATATGAGTGTTTCCAGGCAAAGTCAGACTAGCAATTTTCAGACAAGGAAAATCCTTTCCATTTCTGATCAAAGAAAAACAGAAATAGTGATATTCTGATACAATTGGATATGACCTGGGAGGCTTGAGAGGCAGAAGAAATGTAGTGGTTATCACAACAGTAATTGTTTTTGAGCAGCTGTACCTGAAATGTGAGTGTCTCTCAAATTACACTGCACTGATTCCCAGTGCCTCATTTAGAGAAGTCATAGCAATAGGTGCTCCATTTTGGGAAATGTGCTGAGATCCAGAATGAACTTTGATTTCTTCCATTTCACTTTTCAGTTTTCTGAACTCATACTAAAGTGTATTGTTACAAGTAAAAACACTCCAGAAGTGAACTACAAATGACATTTTGCAACACTTTTGGACACTAATCAGATATTATATTAACAAAATAACAGATTGTACCATTCTCCTATAACCCAAAGTAATTCTCTTGGGAGCTTTAGGCAATAAAACAGAAGGAAACTCATAGGATTGTTAACAGCAGCCAAACTCCAAGCAGAAAAAATACTTACCATCATAAATTGGTTTAATAACATTTGGGAACTTGTGATAATGGACAAGATTTTGACACAATTGATAAGTATGGAAAATCTCAATTATATCTCAAACTCAGATGACCTCAGTGAGTGACTGGAAGCATGTTCAGTGACTGGAAGCATGTTCACGGTGAAGCTACAAAAACATCTTTTAGGATGTTTATGAGGTCCTATGAGGTGGTGGTGAAGGCTGCAAAGAAAGAGTTCTACTCAGCCTCCATCATGTCCACAAGCTCACACCTGGCACAACTGTTTAGGGTAGTGTGAGGCTTCTGTATAGACAGCAAAAGATCAGACCTTTGTTGTTGAAGCAAAGCTCTTTATTATTCCAATACTGCAAACAGGTTCTCGAATGTTTGTTAGAGATGCTTAATGGAATACAGACAGTACTATTATACTCTCAGGCTTTCAATTGAACCCCGGCCTTGAGCCAATCAGGGCAAGAGGGTGAAGGCGGGAAAAGTAATAGGGACCGTTGAGATTCCCACAGAAGGTGAGAAAGTTATAAATTCCCCTCTTGATCTGAGTGACCCACATGTGTGAGCCTAGGCACAACATTCTCTAGGCATCTGGCCATAAAGAACTCTTCAAGGTTTCAATAACAAGAGAACACCCATATGCCTGGGAAAAAGGGAGGAGGGAATACAAGGGAGTAGTCACCATTTGTTTAGAGATGACACTTAGGAATTTTGGTCACCACCTCCCGCCCAGGCATTGCAACATTAACCAGAGTAGCCCTCATACTTCAAAGCAACATTTATAGCTAACAGGGGGGAGAGTGAATGATACAGATAAGGGGCGGCTGGCAGGGTCTGCTAGAACAAAGGAATTGAAAGTAAAATGCTGTTTCCGGTTGGAGGAATGGCAGTCTGACACGCTTTGCGAAGCGGCAAAGCGAACAGCGGCTCTTACCGACAGCTCGGGTGGTAAAAACACCCAACGCAACCCCACACAGGCAGTGTGAGGACTAGCAAGCACTACAATCCAGGTGAGAGTGAGCTCGGTGAAGGAGGAGCCTCGGAGGAGACTTTTTCAACACCTTGAGCACCTCTCCCAAAGAAGATTCCTGCAAGCATCTCTAAGGAGCCGAGCCGGGCTGATTTATTCAGCATAAAATTGCCATCCCCCCGATTTCTTAACAAAGAAGACAAAGTTTAAACTGTGAGACCACATCTGAAGCAAAGTAGCAACAAAAGGTAACGAAAAAACTTTTGGCTTACCATCACTGCATTTTTAAAAGTGACTTGTTTGACTTGTGAAGCTGTAAAGTACTGGAGAGTTGGCTGAGTGCAGTTTTGGAACGTTAAAAAGCCGAATTTTGACTTAAAACGCTTAAAAAACACGTTGTTTAACATTCCTGCGGTTAAGAAAAGTTGGGAGGAGGGAGTCCAAGCATCGCGAGACAAGGCTGTGAGGATTATATCAGGAAGTGACGATTCCGAGAGCAGACAAGGGGAGAAAAGAAGAAGGGACGGAGCAGTGAGACTAGACTGGAAGGACTACAACGGACTACAACAGGAAGTGACGTTTGGAGAGCAGACAAGCAGGAAAAAGAAGAAGGGACAGAAGAGGACTACGGCAAGCCAGAAGCAAAGTTAAAAAACTGTAACCTTTGACATGAACCATAGAGAAGTCACGCCCGCCATTTTGGATTTATAAAAATTTTAAACATTAATATCTCAAAAACTATACAACATAGAAGGCCGAAATTAACGTTGTTGGACTTGGCAAGACCAGCTCTTGTGAACGCAATAATTGTTGTTCAATTTAAAGAACAAGAAAAAATCGATCTTTTTTAAAGTGACAAGACGGATCGCAGATTGAGATCGAGAGCAGCTACATGGTCCTCTCCTACAATGGCTGCAAAAAAAGAGAAAGAATTATTAGCTGTTATGGAAACAATGGGGAAAAAATGTTAGATGCAATTGGAGAGGTGAACGCTAAAATGTTAAGTGCAATTGGAGAAGTGAATAATAAAATAAATGGTATGGCTGCACAAGTGGATAAAAATTTTACAGACATAAAAACTGAATTGCAAAGCTTAACTACTAGAACACAAGAAATAGAGATTAAAGTAAAAGAGCTGGAAGAAAATACTCAAAAAGTAACAAAAGACAATGACAGAGTGGAAAAGATGATGCACTACAGAGACATGCAAAACTATTTGAGATTTAGAGGGATTGATGAAAGTTTAGGCGAAGATATTTTTACAAAAATGCAGGAGGCATTAGCAGAATTTTTACAAGAAGAAGAGGAAATCATTAAAGAACATATGGACCTTGTTTACAGAGTCAACTCAGCATATGCAAGAGATAAAAATATACCAAGAGATGTAGTAGTCCAATTTACAATGAAGAGGACAAAAGAACAAACCTACAAGAAATGTTTTACAGATACTTTTGAAATGGCTGGAAAAAAAATAATTGTAATGAAAGAGCTGCCTAGAGCAATACTACAAGACAGGAAAAAATTTAAGTGCTTGATTGATAAACTGAAAGAGAAAAAAATTAGATTCCATTGGGAAATACCACAAGGACTAAGTTTTTACCATGGCAGCACCAGAGTGGTGATCAAAAATTCAGGAGAGATGTATGCGTTTATTGCAGAAAATAAGGAAGAGTTTGGAGATATTTAATGCTATAACATGATGGATTACAAAATACTTTCATGGAATGTAAATGGACTTAATTCACCCCAAAAACGTAGAATGGTAGGACATTGGCTGGAAAAACAAAAATGTAACATGATTTGTATACAAGAGGCACATCTTAAGAAACAAGACTATAAATATATAATTAGGAAAAAACTGGGGTAAGAATTTTTTTCACTGGCAGGTAATAAAAAAAAATGGTGTTGTAACATATGTCAAAAAAGAATTGGAACCTAAAGAAATATTTAAAGATAAAGAAGGAAGATATTTAGCCATTGGAATTTCTGTACAAGGAAAGAAAACCTTAATTGTAAACATTTATGCCCCCAATGGAGCTAAAGAATTTTTTTTAAAGAATTACAAGCTGAATTTGATAATGTAAACTATGATCAAACTATTATGTTGGGGGACTTTAATGGAACTGTCAACAATAAGATAGATAGGCGATCCAAGAGTAAAGACGAAGTATTGGGGAAATTACCAAAAACTTTTTTAAAATTGATAAAACAAGAAAAGTTGGGAGATGTTTGGAGGAAAGTAAACCCACAAGGAAAGGACTTTACTTTTTATTCTAACAGACATGATTCACATTCAAGAACTGATATGATTTGGATGACAACTAATTTAGCGTTGATGACAAAAAAATAGAAATTTTACCTAAAATAATTTCGTACCACAATCCTAATATATGGATTTCTGGACATGGAAGAAGACAAGGGAGATGGAGACTAAATGAGGACCTACTAGATAACCAAGAGACATTTTAAAAATTACAAGAAGAGATTGATCTATATTTTCAAGCAAATATGCAAAAAGGGACTAAACTTCAAATTGTATGGGATGCATACAAAGCAGTGATGAGAGGATTATTAATATCATTAAATACCAAGGAAAATAAAAAGAAAAGAGAACAATATGATAATATTATGCAAGCCATTAAAACGAAAGAAAATGAACTGAAGAAAAGACCAGGGAAAAAGAAACTGCAAAAGGAGATCTGGATGTTACAAGACCAAATAAAAGCTGTTTTGAACCAAGAGACTTACTGGAACTTAAAAAAACTTCAACAAAAGTCATTTGAAGGTGCAAATAAACCTGGAAAATATTTGACATGGCAGTTAAAGAAAAAACGTGAAAATAAATTTATTACAAAAGTGATACGGGACAATACAGAGATAATAGACAACAAAGGAATAATGAGAGAGTTTTTTAAATACTACGCAAAACTTTTTCAGAAGGAAAAAAAAGACAGAAGAGGGATTAAAGAATATTTACAAACATTGAAGCTTCCAAAACCAACAGGAAAAATTAAAGAATTATTTAATAATCCTATATCACAACAAGAAATTAAAAATGCAATAAATGAAGCAAAATTAGGTAAAGCTCCGGGTCCGGATGGATTTATGGTGAAGTTTTACAAATCACTGCAAGAGTCGATCTCACCAGTGTTACTATTATTAATGAATGATATAGGAGCTACAGGTGAGGTCCCAGAAACTTGGAAAGAAGCAACTATTTCATTTATCCCAAAAGAAGGTCAGGATCTAACCAATGTAAAGAATTACAGACCAATTTCTCTGCTAAATAATGACTATAAAATTTTTGCTAAGATTATAGCAGAAAGGTTAAAAGAACATCTTAAAGAGACTATACAAACAGAACAAGCAGGGTTTTTACCCAATCGTCAAATAAGGGATAACCTAAGAGCAGTGATAGATGCGATAGAGTACTATGATAAGCACCCAGAAAGGGAAGTGGGCTTTTTTTTCTTAGATGCGGAAAAAGCGTTTGACAATTTAAATTGGGATTTTATGTTTGAGGTCTTTGAACAATTTGAGATTGGAGATTATATGTTAAACCTCATTAAATCAATTTATAAAGAACAGAAATCTTCTCTTATAATTAATACCGAAAAGACGGATTACTTCAAGATTGAAAAAGGAACAAGACAAGGATGCCCGCTTTCACCATTGTTATTCATTTGGATATTGGAAGTTTTATTGTTAAATTTGAAAGAAGACCAAGAAATTAAAGGCTTAACACTAAAAGGTTTCTCTTTTAAATATAGAGCCTTTGCCGATGATGTGATGTTTATAGTAGAGGAACCTACAACCACATTACCATATTTGTTGCAAAGAGTGAAAGAGTTTGGTGACTTGGCTGGTTTTTATATAAATAAGAACAAATCTAAAGTGATGTGTAAAAACATGTCAAATAAAAAGCAGGTTGAACTACAGGAACTCATAAAATGTGAGGTGGTGAAAAAGACAAAATATTTAGGTGTTGAACTAACAATGAAAAATATTGATCTCTATAAAAATAATTATGAAAAGTTATGGCAGCAAATTATGCAAGATATTAAAAAGTGGAATGTATTAAATTTGTCATTGTTGGGGAGGATTGCTACAGTTAAAATGAATGTACTACCACGACTAATGTTTTTGTTTCAGACTATTCCAATTGTGAAAGATGTAAAAGCATTTAAATACTGGCAGAAAGAACTGTCTAAATTTGTATGGGGAGGGAAAAAACCAAGGATTAAGATGAAAATAATGTGTGACGCCAAAGAAAGAGGTGGTTTTCAGTTACCAAACTTAAGGTTATATCATGATGCGGTATGTTTGACCTGGATAGGGACCTGGGCTACGTTGCAAGATAGAAAACTACTAGCCTTAGAAGGCCATGATTGTAGGTTTGGTTGGCACGCTTATTTGTATTATGGCAAAACAAAAATGGACAATATGTTTAAACACCATTACTTGAGACGGACATTAATGGATACATGGACAAGATACAAGAACTTTTTCCCAGAAGAAATACCTATGTGGATAGTACCAGCAGAAGTGTTAAATCCATCGTCGTATTATAAAGGACAGGACTGGCTGAAATATAGAGACTTATTAATAAGACAAGGCAAGGACTTCGTATTGAAGGAGCAACATTTGATAGACTTTGACTATGGGTGGTTGAGGTACAGACAATTGTATGATATTTATAAGAGTGATAAAAAATCTGGTTTTAGAGAAAAAAATAATGAAATTGAACAAATTTGGGAGGAAGGAGGGGAAAAAATGATTTCTAAAATGTATAAAATCTTGCTAAAATGGTTCAATGCAGATGAAATGGTTAAAGAACAAATGGTAAAATGGGCGATAAATTTTAACAAAGATATTGAAATGTCATCTTGGGAATTTCTATGGAAAAATGCCATGAGTATTTCTACATGTTATAATTTAAAAGAAAACTGTTTTAAAATGATGTATAGATGGTATATGACGCCAAAAAAAATGCAAATATTAATCAAAATATGTCAAACAAATGTTGGAAATGTAAAAAAAAAAGAAGGTTCTTTTTACCATATGTGGTGGACATGTGATAAAGCAAAGATTTATTGGTCTATGATACATACAGAAATGGAAAAAAATTTGAAATGTACATTTAAGAAATTGCTGGAATTGTTATTGTTTGGACTTAAACTAGAGGAGATAAATGTAAAAAAAGGACATTAATATGGTATATGATTACAACAGCAAGAATGATATATGCGGAAAATTGGAAAAGTGAAAAAATACCGGAGGTGTGGGAGTGGCTGAAAAAACTGTTGTATATGGCTGAAATGGACAAATGGACGAGAAAATTGAATAATCTGTACTCAGAGACTTTTTTGGAAGACTGGAAAGATTTGAAAGAATATGTTGAACAATATTGGGATGTGAAAAATTACATTTATACTTGGGCATAATTTTAGAAAGAGATATTTGAATGTATAAATGGTAGTTAGCTAAAGAGGATAATTTTAGAACTGTATAAGACAATAAGAATTTATAAGATGCATATTTTTTTAAAGCTGTTTATGTCGTTACCAGGAGTGTAAAAACATATATGTACATTTAAAGAATGGTTAAAATTGAAAAGGTTTTATGCTTCAGATGTGGTGGGAAACCACCAATATAAGATGATAAGAATATACAATAGAACAAGCAAATGGATATAATAACTGAAAAAGGGTTTGTATAAGAAAAATGTATTAGAATGTTTGAAAATAATAAAAATTTCTTACAAAAAAAAAGAAAGTAAAATGCAAGAGCACAGAGACACCATTGTAAAATGCAGAAAACATAAGGCATCATTGTCAGAACCTGACACCCTACTCCCTCTAAAATACATTTTATCCTGGCTTATCAGGGAAACATTTATGGAAAACTTTAACAAGTTTAGGAGCATGAACATTTTCAGCCCAAACCCACTCATTTAGTTCCGGCCCAAAATCCACCCATTTGACAAGATACATCAATTTCCCCCTTTTCATCTTGGAGTCTACACTTCAGAGATTTCAAAGTGTTGTTCCCCCTCCTTCATCAGTGGAGGAGGAGTCGGACATACTGGGTGCCATGCATTTGGCCCAGGATCCTTCTTCAGCAGGCTGAAATGAAAAACGGGATGTATAGAACTCAGTGATTTAGGCAATTCAAGTTCAAAGGCAACATCTGAGATTTTTCTTAACACTTTATAGGGTCCGACGTACTTCCATCCTAGTTTCCTACTGGGCTGGAGTCCATTGATGTTTTTTGTGGAAAGGTAGACCGAGTCCCCAGGTTGCAATTCCCACCCCTCGGCCTGGCTCTTATCAGCATATTTTTTGTAGTCCGCTTTCGCTTTGTCCAATGTCTTAGCTATTAGGGGCCACGACTCTTGCAATTTAGCCCACCACTGGGAGAAATCAGTCGATGAGAGTTCGCTAGGGTCATCGATAGTGGGGAGAGGTTTTCCTTCAAACCCCCCCCCCCCACCGCCATGAATGGAGATACTCCAGTGGAGGAATGCACAGAGTTATTGTAGCTGTATCCAGCAAAAGGTAACAGATCCACCCAATTATCCTGGTGGTAATTAGTGTAACATCTTAGGAATTGTTCCAAGATCTGATTAACTCATTCGGACTGTCCATCGGTCTCTGGATGATAACCCGAACTTAGAGTGGGTTCAATGTCCATCACCTTGAGAAGCTCCCGCCAGAAGTTGACAACGAACTGGCTACCCCGGTCGGATACGACCCTCCTGGGAAAAGCATGTAATTTAATCACGTGATTGAAGAAAGTCTTAGCCAGCCCTTTTGCTGTGGGCAGCTGTTTGAAAGGGACAAAGTGGGTTTGTTTGGAAAACATGTCCACGACCACCCAGATGACCGTCTTGCCTTTGGAGGGTGGGAGCCCAGTGATAAAATCCATAGACACACTCTCCCAGGGTCTGCTGGGGGTTGGCAACGGTGCAGCAATCCAGGGGTCTTTCCGCCCCTGCGCTTACTCATAAGGCATACTTGACATGCAGTGACATAGTCTGACACATCCTTGCGCATGTGCGGCCACCAAAACTGTCTCTGAACCAAATTAAGAGTCTTTAGGAATCCAAAGTGTCCTGACAGTTTGGACGTGTGGCAAGTTCTAAGAACCTCTCCTCATAGTGACAGGGGTATTATCAGTTTGTTCCCATGGTACCAACAGTTATTCTGGTGAAAGGAACATTCGCTATCCCTCTCCCACTCCTCAACTTCCCCCTCCGTGTATTTCTCTGCACATTTCTCTGTCCAGGTTGGAGGCTCTAGAGTGGCTTTGTTTGGGGGGGGGGGTTCGAGGGCGGTTTTGCTCTGACTCTGCGTAGTCACTGCCCCCCCAATTGTTGGGGGGAGAACATCGAGTCAAACACTTCCTCCTGCTGGGATTCGTGTTGGAGTAGTCGGGACAATGCATCTGCTAAGAAATTTGCCTTCCCAGGGAAGTGTTTCAACACGAAGTTGAACTTCGAGAAAAAATTGGCTCAGCGGAGCTGCTTGGCATTGAGAGATCTTTGAGTCCGCAACGCCTCCAGGTTTTTATGATCAGTCCAGATTTCAAATGGCGTTTGTGCTCCCTCTAGCCAATGCCTCCATGTGATTAGAGCCAACCGTATGGCTGTGACCTCTTTATCCCATACTGACCAGTGTCTCTCGGTCTCAGTAAACTTTTTTGAAATATACGCCAAAGGGTGCAAGGCATTGTCAGCTCCCTTCTGTAAGATTGCCCCCCCCCCCATGGCTACATCTGAGGCATCCACATGAATTACAAATTCTTTAGTTTCATCTGGATGGGCTAGGATAGGCTCCGACGTAAACAATCTTTTAAGCTTTTCAAAAGCCGCTTGACACTCTCCATTCCACCCTATGCGCTCCCCAGGCTTCCCAGCCTCTGGCCCCCTCCCTTTTGTTTTCAAGAGTTCGGTGAGGGGAAGGGTGACTGTCGCAAAATCTTTGAGGAAGGTGCAGTAGAAATTACAAAATCCCAACAGGCTCTGCAATTGCTTTCAGGTGCGGGGTGCCTCCCACTGCACCACTGCTTCTACCTTGGCCGGGTCCATTTCCAGCCCGCGGTGAGAGATTCGGTAACCCAGAAAATCGACTTCTGATTGATGGAACTCACACTTAGACAGCTTGGCGCAGAGCTGGTTTTCCAGCAACGTGGCCAACACTTCCCTTACTAACTTTACATGGGATTGCTTATCAGTAGAATAAATCAAGATATCATCTAGATAACAGAGCACCCCCTTAAATAAATGTTTATGTAACACTTCATTGATTAAACTCATAAAAACTCCCGGCGCGCCACTCAAGCCGAATGGCATCACCAGGTACTTGAACTGTCCCAAAGGGGTGTTGAATGCAGTCTTGTATTCATCCCCCTCCCTGATGCGCACACGAAAATAGGCATCCTGCAAGTCTAACTTGGTGAAAATTTTCCCTTTAGCTGCTTCCGTCAATAAATCCTTGATAAGCGGGAGGGGGTAGGCGTTTGAGGCGGACACTGCATTCAGTCCCCGATAATCCGTGCACAGCCTCAAACCCCCATCTTTCTTTTTTCCTGAAAAGCACTGGGGCAGCAAAAGGGGATTTGGCAGGACAGATAAAACCACATCCCAAGTTCTTGTCTAGAAATTTTCTCAGTTCTTCTCACTCGAATACATCAAGTCTTCTCACTCGAATACAATTTTCCCTTGGGTAATTTCTCCCCGGGTAGTAGCTCAATGGCGCAATCGGAGAGGTGGTGGGGTGGTAGTTTGTCCGCCTCCGATTCACTGAACACCTCTGCCAAGTCCCTATACTCTAGGGGAATCTGCGCCGGCACCAGAGCGAGAGCCGCCACCTTGATGGGAACTGGAGGACCGGGTCCCCAACCAGGGTCCCACTTGTAATGGGTACATTTTTCATCAATCCAGGAGATCTTTCCCTCACTCCACTTTATGTAGGGGTCGTGCGAACTTAACCAGGGGCTGCCTAGCACCATAGGGAACTGCGTGTTGGGGGTGATAACAAACGCCCGTGTTTCCCAGTGCTCCCCCGTGCCCACCACTAAAAGTTCTGTTTCAGCCACACACGCTTCCTTCATCTCCGAACCGTCCATCTGAGTGAAGGTAAGGGGTTCCCCCAGAGGTTTTACCTCTGGAGCCAGTCCATCCACTACCAAGGGGCTAATTAAGTCTCTGGCACACCCTGAGTCTATCAACGCACGCACCCGCACATGGGTTCCTGTGCGGGGAACAATCACAGTCACGACCATATAAAGTAAGGGGCCAGGGATGCTCACCGGGGATGGTGCGCCGGATGGGGGGACCTGCAGATCTGCGCCTCCTACTGCAGGTTGCTGAAGTTTCCCGACGGCTGTGCCTCGACCAGCTCCACTTCTCCCTGCTCGCAAGTTGCCCCTTCCAGCTGTAGAGCCCGGGGTTTAAAGGACACTTTGCCAGAATGAGGGGTGGCTCCCATCGGGGTGGAGGTCTTGGGTACCTTCGTGCCACCTCTAGGACAGGAGAATGCGAAGTGGCCACTCTCCCCACACTTGATGCAGAGCCCCTGCTTGAAATGGATATCTCATAGCTCTTGGAACCCCGTCTTCCCTTTTGCCTTCTGGGGCACTTTCGGCTGGGCTGCTGCTGATGCCCCCAGCTTTATTAGGGTGAACCGCTCTTCCACATCTGCTGTGGCCCTCATCCAAGCGGTGAGCGACATGGGTCGTCCCCCCCTCAGCACAGTCTCGTAGATTTTGGGATGCAGCCCCTCCCGATACTTCTCCACCAATAGGTCTTCAGACCAGCCCTGCACCTTAGCTGAAATGCACCGGAAGCGGTCGGTGTACTCTCTCACCGAGGACCTTCCCTGCACCAGTTTCCGGAGCTGATTCCGGGCTTTCTCTTCCCCCAGCGAATCCTCATAATGTTGCCGCAGGGCCCACATAAAGTTATCAATGGTATGTAGCTCTGGCCCAGGGGGATTGTGCAGGCTGACATACCAGTTGCTTGCAGTGTCTCGGAGCTTCAAACCGATGTACCCAATCCAGTCTCTCTCAGTAGGGTACAGATGGCCCCAAACTGCCAGGAATCTCTTGATCTCGATGATAAAGAACCGGAGCTTCTCCGGGTCTTCGTCGAAAGTGGCTGTCAGTGGGTCGGTAGGTGCCTGTTGGATCATCCAATCTAGGACTACTGGGCCCCCAGGCGCTGGTTGCAGGGGGGGTCCAGCGGGCGGGCCAACAGGAGGCACTTGTTGGGGCGGCATGCCACCTGCCGGTCCAGGAACCGGGACTGGGGGCCCCCCTCCCTGAGGAGGTCCCAGCACCGGGACCGGCAATGCAGCCACTACATCTCGCAGTTGCTGCTGTATATCGAGCATGGCCTCCCGTAGCTCCACTTTGATGTGGTCTTGCATCTCGCCAAACCTCCGGTCTAGCACTTGTCCCAGATCTTTGCCCGCAGGATCGGGACCGCATGGCATCCCATGCTCTTCATCCGGGAAACAGTAATGCCAATCGTCCTGGCCCCGGGGAAAACCCCGCTTGTCCTCGATAAGGCTGGGGCAGCCAAACTCCGTGCGGTCCCCACTGAACAGCACTCGGGACCCTTTCCTGTCATGGAGCCATGACTTGCAAGTCCCGTGGCCAAAATTGGACCACAAATATCGGGGTGACACTGGTGGCCAGTGTAGCCCTAGTCCCGTATGTGGGATCTGGTAGGCTCCCTGAGCCGTGGTCACTGGGTTTGCCGGGTTGGTAGGCACACTCTCCGCTGGCACGGTCTCTTCCGCTGATGTTATGGGAATGGTCTCATCATCTGACATGGTCAGGAACGAGAAAGTCCCAGAAACAGATCTCTAACAATCTGTGAGGCTTTTGTATAGACAGCAAAAGATCAGCCCTTTGTTGTTGAAGCAAAGCTCTTTATTATTCCAATACTGCAAACAGGTTCTCGAACAGTACTATTATACTCTCAGGCTTTCAACTGAACCCTGGCCTTGAGCCAATCAGGGCAAGAGGGTGAAGGCGGGAAAAGTAATAGGGACCGTTGAGATTCCCACAGAAGGTGAGAAAGTTATAAATTCCCCTCTTGATCTGAGTGACCCACATGTGTGAGCCTAGGCACAACATTCTCTAGGCGTCCGGCCATAAAGAACTCTTTTTTTTTTTGAAAATAATTTTTATTGAAGAAAACATTTACCAGAAGAAAAAACAAAGTTACTCAACATATCAACATTGTCAATGTAGGAAAGTAATTACAGCAAATAAGTAATTTGTCATAACAAGTAAGTTCAGCTAACAGATTAACAGTACGTGACTTGTATCTGATGACTCTACTCAGCCTAGTTAAATGAAAAACAAAAAAGAAAATAAACTTCCAAAATACCTTTGCCTCGTAGAATATGAGGTAGTAAAAGTCAGAGAAGAGTGTGACAGAAAGGCGATAGATAGATAGATTCAGAAATGAAGCCAAGAGGAGTAGCTAGGGTCTCGGGGGAGTAAGTTGTTTTCAGTCATATAGTGTAGGAAGGGGTACCAGGTGCACACAAAACATGATGAAGTCGCATCTGAAGAGGTGCTGGGAGGATTGAGACTGTCAGTAATCTTATCCATAAGAAATTGATCCCAAATTTTTTTTCTCCAGAGATCCAGAGAGGGGGGAGTGCTGAGTTTCCAGGATGCTGCGATGGATGTTTTGGCCGCTGTGAGTAGGAAGGTGGTTAGAGGGAGAAGAGGTTCTTCACCCAAAGATGGATCCCTTAGGTGTAGGAGAAGGATAGATGGGTCCATAGGAAGAATTTGTGATGTAATGTTTGCTATCTCTTTGACTATACAAGACCAGAATTGTTGGATTTGGGGGCACGACCACCAGCAATGCAAGTAATCTCCCGGTTCTCCACATGCTTTCCAACAAAGCGGTGAATGAGAGTTGTTGATGTGATGAAGACGCACCGGCGTGTAGTACCACCTGGAAACTAATTTAAAGAACTGGAAGCGTACATTGAAAATACCAGAAGTGTTGGCTGCTGAGGACCAGATCCGAGTCCATTGCTGGTCAAATAAAAAACGGCCAAGATCTTTATCCCAAGCTTTCTGATAGTGAAACTGGCGGGAAGTAGTGAATTCAGAAAGTATTTTGTAGATGTTTGAGAGAAGATGCTTAGAGTGTTCTGAGTAAGTTGTAAGCAAAACTTCAAAATTCGTCTTAACATGTCTGAAAGTCCCTTTCTGCAGAACAAAAGAGAACAAGCTGCCCAATTGATAATATTTAAGCCATGAGAGTGGACGGTTAATCCTTTCTTCAAGTTGTTGCTTCTGTAAAAGCTTTCCATTGTTGGAAATATCCTGAAGTGTTGTAATTCCCAGTAGTGACCATTCTTTAGACTGTCCTGAAGTTTGACCTGGTACAAACCAATCCTGGAAAGTGAAAGTGGAGAGTGGTGAAATAGGTGGTGCAAGAAGGTGTTTCATGGAGTCCCAAATTGCTATAGTGTGTGACAAGAATGGGTTGCCAGAGGTGCGCTGAGATCTTCTAGATTTCGGACTCCAAAGCGTTTCCTGCAAGGATAAGGGTGCAGAAGCAGATTGTTCTATCAGGGTCCAACTGATATCTGAGGAATCATTTGACATTCTGATTATGTTTGTAAGGGCTGCCGCCTGGTAATATAATTTCAGGTTGGGAAGATTAAGACCTCCTTTGCGTGTTGGTTTCGTGAGTATTCTTTTGTCCATTCTAGATTTTTTAAAAGCCCATATGAAAGAGGAAATCATAGTTTGCCATATTTTAAAATCTTTATTGGCAATCGTAATTGGTAGCGTTCGAAAGAGAAACAAAAAACAGGGGAGCACAAAACTTTGAATCAGATGAAGGCGATCAGGTAAAGTTGGACTGAGTTTGTTCCAGTCATGCATGTGGGACTTGATGTCCTTAAAGAGCGAATGAAAATTGAACCTGAACAAGTCCTTGAGATTTAGAGGAATCTGTACGCCAAGGTGGCGCCAGGAAGATTTGACCCAAGGAAAATCAAAATCAGAGTCCAGGAGAGCCCATGTTTGAGAAGATAAAACTATTGGGTAAAGTTCAGATTTTTGAGTGTTTACTTTGAGGCCAGAGATTTTTTCGAAATCAGCAAGGATAGTGCGGATTACTGGTAGAGATTTCCTGGGATTCAAGACATACAAAGTAAGATCGTCCGCATAAAGAGTCAGTTTATGTTCAGTTGCCTCAATGTTGATGCCTGTAAAGTCCTGCGCCATACGTAGTTGTTCAGCTAGCAGTTCAATTGCTAGTGCGAAGATCAAAGGGGACAAAGGACATCCTTGACACATTCCTCTCGAGGGATGGAAAAAAGTTGAGTTATGACCATTAACTCTAATGCGAGATTTTGATGAGGAGAGGAGAAGTTGCATGATGCTTGAAAACTTCGGGCCAAAACCCATTTTCTGAAACAGGACAGAGAGATAGGTTGGTTCCACCGAGTCGAACGCTTTCTCAAAATCCAGGGCCAGTATTATAGAGTCTTCCGATGATTTTTTCCCATGATGAATGATATTGAGAGTGCGTCGGACATTGTCAGCCAATTGTCTTGATGGGATGAAACCTGTTTGGTCTGGGTGGATGTAGTCAGAGATGAAAGTTTTCAGTCGATTTGCTAAGATTGTTGAGAAGAGTTTTGCATCATTATTGATCAGCACAATCGGGCGATAAGAGGCTGGGTTAGTTGGATCCTTTTTATCTTTGGGAAGTACAACAATCGATGAGTCGCACCAAGAGCTAGGTATTTGACCTTCATCCAGAGCCATATTACAAACTTGAAGAAAGAGTGGTGAGAGTTCCAGGCTGAAGGTTTTGTAAAATTTGGCTGGGAGGCCATCTATGCCAGGCGACTTATTGAGATTCAGCAGTTTGATCATGTCGTGAAGGTCTTGTGCAGAAATGGGGCTTTCCAAGGAATCAGCATGTGAAGAGGACAGATTTTTGAGCGATGTTAGGAGGTCTAGATTGGCAGCAATGTCGTCTCTATTAGGATGGTGAGAACTATAAAGATGGGTATAAAATTTAGCAAATTCTTGGACTACGTCTTTCAGAGATGTTAAAACCATCCCATTCTTAGTTCGAATGGAGTGGACCACAGAAGATTTCCTTTTGTCTTTCACTCTCCAGGCTAGAAGCCGCAGCGTTTTCAGGGATTTCTTCCAATACTTTTGTTTAACATATAAAAGGTTACGTTGAATTTGTGTCGTTTCCAAGGCATCTAGAACTTTGCGTTCTGCCTGAAGATCAGCATATATTTTAGCTTTCCCAGATTTCTTGTGTAGAGCTTCAAGAGTGGAGATGCGTTGTAGAGTTTCCAACCTAATTCTGTTTTTTTCCTTCTTCAGATGCGATGCTAGAGAGTTGAAGGATCCTCGGATCACCGCTTTCAGTGCATCCCAAGAGTTGGCCGGGGAAGTGTCTGAAACAGGATTTTCCACCAGGAAGTTTTTGATATCTGTCGCTCTTTGTTCCCTTATGGGAGTGTTCAATAAAAGTGTTTTATCCAGCATCCATTGCCTGTCTCCACGTGGAATTGAAACATTGTGAATTCTGCTGCTGATCCAGGCATGATCCGTGAGGTGTCTAGAACCTATAGTCGCGGAGTTCAGGCTTGGGAGTAAGTCATCAGATATGAGCAGATAGTCTATGCATGAGAAGGAACAATGTTTGGCTGAAAAGAAGGAATAGTCCCTGCCCGTCGGGTATAGTACCCTCCAAGTATCAATCAGATTGTGTTTTTGGAATAGCATCGTAAGACCAGTGGCCTCCCGGTTATGTTGCGAGCTTCTGGTAGTTTGCGACCTGTCAAGGGTGGGATTTGCTGTTAAGTTCAGATCACCCCCCAAGATAACACTGCCATGTTTAAAAGAGTCTAGTTTAGCAAATGTGTTTTGTAGAAAGAGGAGTTGGTTCGTGTTGGGCGCATAAATGTTAGCAAAAGTAAAAGATTGATTTCCTAAAGAACCCTTAGTGAAGAGGAATCTTCCTTCTGGGTCTGCAAGAGTATCTTGTATGACGAAATTGAGATGTTTTGAGATTAAAATAGCTACCCCACGAGCTTTAGAGGAGCCCGGAGCTTGTAGTTGAGTCGGAAAAAGTGGGGTTTTGAAAATTGGAAGCAAAGCAGATCTTACATGAGTCTCTTGGAGAAATAAGATAGAAGGCTGGTATGACTTGATATGGTGCAGCACACGTTTATGTTTGATTAGATTTCCCAGACCTCAAATGTTGACTGAGATTATTTGTAGGGCATCCATGGCACCTGGTACTATAGAGAGAAAGATTAGCTATAGAAAGAGATGTGTAAGAAGAAGTCAGAACAGGTAGTGCACGGAGCAGAAATGAGTCCTATACTCAATAAAAGGTGGGAGATGTCGCAAATTCAGAATCGTCTGTGGATGACAGAGGGCAAAGGTGTCAGCTAAAGTAAGGTGGTAGAGCTGCTAAAAAAAGAGAGAGAGAGAGAGAGAGTAGAGGCAAGGTTAGGCTGAGGTAGATGTAAGTATAAAGTTTTGAGATTTCAGTGGGTAATGTCAGAGAGCCTAAACTTAACTAGGTGAAACGTAAAATAGGACGTATTCAAAAAGAAACAAAATTAGAAATTTAAGGGCTGAGTAGAGTCTACAGGAAGCTGTCCCAGGGAGAAAAAGGTAAGTCAATATAAGTACAGTCTATAGCTTCAAGGCCAGAATAATTTTGGAACACTATACCAACTTGCTGATATCAGACCAGAACAGATATTTACTAACTATAAGTGCAAATACACAGACAAAACAGAACACTTCAATGTTCCCAGGAAATAGGGAGGAGCAACCAGTTGTAAACAAAGTAAAAAGACCCCTGCAATAGTAGAGGTATCTAATAGGCAAACGTTTACTCAGCTAGCACTTTTAATCTCTATACAGAAGGATAAAGGAATTTTTTAAAAAATACTCTTTTTGTAAATTGCCTTGTACTCTAGTACCGTATGGATGAAAAGAGACGTAGCAGACAAAACCCAGCCTTTGGTAGACTTCTGTGGGAGTATAGATCAGAACCAGAGAATAAGAACCTTCTGCTGAGAGAGGTAGAGATCAGATACAAAACACAGCACACAATAATTAAAAAAAAAGACCCCAAATGCAATATTAACTTAAGACACTTGGGTGGAACCCAAGAGTTATGCTTCAGAGCGTGCAATGGAGAAAAGGCTCCTTTCAGAATATCAATCCAATATTTTTTTTTTTAAAAAAGGAAACTTATACTAAGAATAACACTTAACAACTATAAAGAGTCACTTAGCTGTAGAAAATAGATAAGTACCAACTATTAACTGTAACTTTAACTGGGGCTAAGAAACCCTCTCGCCCCCTCTTCCCCCCCCCCATCATAACATGAGAGTAAAAATATAGTTGAAACACCTCTATAGACTAAGCAAGAGATAATATAAACGCATAGGCATGAGCATATGAGCAAGCAAAAATGACACAGGCCATACTAGAATCATTCAGAGATTCTAGTATTAGCATACATATCCACATTAGCATACAAAAAACTAGCAGGAGTCTTGCAAGACAGTTCAGTGAGTTGTGGCTTCTTCCTCATTCATGGAAGAGCCTTCGCGTCGCTGAGGAGGCCGGAGATCTGGAGATAAAGGTGATCTGTCTTTCCTCTTCTGGGACCTACGTGCTCCTTCTGAGTCATCAGCCAAGCGTAAAGATTCAAAGAGTTCCAGTCCAGAGCCTTCGTCAGCTACCAAGTATTGTTTACCTTTGTGAGAGACCTGCAGTTTGCCCGGATCCAGCCATTTGTATCGAATGTTAGCAGTTTGCAAACACGTAACTGGCTTTAAGAGGCGTCTGATGTTAAGTGCTTCTTTTGGGATATCAGGGAAGACCAGAATTTGAAGATTTTTGAAGGGGAGATGGCCCTTTAAGCGGGCTTCGTCTAGGACGGCTTTTTTGGCACTCCAATCAGCAAAGTGAGCCATAATGTCTCTGGGGCCTTGTTGTCTCATAGCAAGAGGGTTCCCTAGCCGGTAAGCCCTCAAAATGGTGGGCGCTGTTCCCGGGGATCGTTCATTAATGGAGCTCAGCCACTGTGTAATAAAATTAATCAGGTCTCTACCTTCCTCTGCCCCCTCAGGGATCCCACGAAATTTTAAATTAAGATGTCTGATTTGGGATTCAAGCGTTAGAATTCTGTCTCTATATAGTGAGTCTCTAGAATAAAGCTCTTTCACATCATCCTTGAGGAGAAGGCTAAGGTTCATAGCAGATTCTGCTGTTTGAGAAGTCTTATTTAAAGAAGCCTGGATAGTTTCCAGTTGGTCTCTTACCGGCTGAATCGTCTTGTGCAGTTGGTCAGTGAGTCTGTGCTCCATGTTTTCTAGCAGCGCCGGAAGGTCAGCAAGGAGACGATTTATGTCTGTTGAGAGAGGGAGGCCTTGGGTTCCCGCCATAATCCCGTCAGCATCGGCTGAGGGCTGACTAGAAGATTTGTTTTCTCTGGGAGAGAAAAAGTCTTGTGCCAATTTCGGAGTTGCTGTAGACGAGGCAGGAGACAGTCCAGATTTTTTGCCCATGCTCTAGGCGTCGAAAACTATCAGAGGTCAGAGAGATTTATGACGAGGGGGGAGTAGGAAGCAGAGCTCGGGAATCAAGCGGCTGCCATCTTACTCGGCAACGCCCCGCCCCCGGCCATAAAGAACTCTTCAAGGTTTCAATAACAAGATAACACCCATATGCCCGGGAAAAAGGGAGGAGGGAATATAAGGGAGTAGTCACCATTTGTTTAGAGATGACACTTAGGAATTTTGGTCGCCATCTCCCGCCCAGGCATTGCAACATTAACCAGAGTAGCCCTCATACTTCAAAGCAACATTTATAGCTAACAGGGGGGAGAGTGAATGATACAGATAAGGGGTGGCTGGCAGGGTCTGCTAGAACAAAGGAATTGAAAGTAAAATGCAAGAGCACAGAGACACCATTGTAAAATGCAGAAAACATAAGGCAGCATTGTCAGAACCTGACAGGTAGTTCAGCAATTTACGTCCCTTTCAGGAGGGACCTAAAAGAGTAGCAATCTGGCCATCAGCTGTGAGGCTTTTGTGAGCTTATTGGTGGACAAAGTCCTGTCACTCTGCCATGACTTGCCTGCCAGTATTGATACAGTAAGTGAACTGGAGGCCCCTTGGCTGTCTTTGTATTCAGTCTTAGACACCTTCAGCCTGCTGTCTTTTGCTGATGTCGACAGGATTCTGGGTGCTGTTTGACCGACCACATGCCCCCTGGATCTGTGTCCCTCATGGCTTGTGGAAGCTGGCAATAAGATGATATGGGGCCCACTGAGGGATATTATCAATCTGTCCCTGGAAACGGGTCTTTCCAGAGGGTCTTAAGGAGGTTGTGGTTGTACTGCTTTTAAAGAAACCATCACTGGACCCAATTACCTCCCAGTATCAAACTTACCATTCTTGGGTAAGGTAATTGAGAGAGTGGTAGCCAAGCAGCTCCAGAGTTTCCAGGATAACACATTAGCACCTGATCCATTTTAGTCCGGCTTCTGCCCAGACCATGGGATGGTGGCAGTGATGATGCCTAGAGCACTGCAAGGAAATCGAAACTCTTCCACTGAAGACTCCCCCCTCATTGGAAATGGAGGAAGAAGAAGGCCAGGCAAGTAAAAGGAAAAGAGAAGACTCCTTAACTAAAAAGCATTTACAGGAGATGCTTGCAGTCTTAAAATAAGATCTAAAAGAAGAGATAAGAAACAGCATAACTCCTATTATTAATAAGTTGGATGAAGTTAGCAAAAAGTTATTAGATGCACAGGCAAAGGCGGAGACAGTGGCTCTCTGTGTACAAAAGAATTCTAAAAAAATAGCTGAATTGAAAACTTTTGAAGGATGGGCAAAAAGCAAGCTAATGTTGTTAGAAATTAAATCATGGGAAACTAAAGTAAAATTCTGTGGCATTTCCCTGAGCTTTAATTTAAACAAAAACCTTAATGTTGCTTTAAATGAGTGGCTAGAGGGAATTATAATTCTGGGACCAGTGGTAAACAATGCCACCATTTAAATCCTCCCCAAACGGGCTCACCAGCATTAATACCTGATATCATGGCAGAACTTAAGGACACAAAAACTAAGCAGAACCTTTTAGAAATTGCTAGGAAGAACAGAAGTCTGAAGCTTGAGCTTCAGCTGTATCCAGATATTTCTTTTGAAATATTAAATGCCAGGAAAAATCTGCACCCAATTGCACAAAAGCTTGCGGAGAAGAACTACAGGTATTGCTGGCTTCTGCTTGGCCATATATAGGTTACACACCAAGGATGCATATATACAGCCCATGATCTAACATCTGGTGAGGAGCTTCTGAAGGTGTTGGAATCAGACTTGGGCTAGGAAGCTAAGAATTGGTAACCGGAAGAAGGGGATGGTACCACAAGACTGTAAAGAATAACATTGGAGGAGATCGCAGCGACAGTTTTTCTTTCTTTTTCTTTTTCCCTCTATCTTTCCTCCAAGTAAAGTAGTCCAGAATACAAAGTGCAGAGGAGCACTTTGCCTGTGAAAAGGGCTAATTGTGAGACTTCTGGATCTAATCAATAAGCCAGACCTTTGATGAAGCAAAGTGTTCCTTTATTCTTAATGATGGTTCAGGTACTTCATGTTTGTTAGAGATACTTGGGTACAGATAGCATGGATTAATATACCCCCACCTTCAGGTACAATTAGGCAGAGGGCCAATCAGAATGAATACAAAAAGAAGCGTGAAAATATCTAGGCTGTTAGTTCTCACCAAAAAGGCGCAAAGTACTAAAAATCCCCCCCAAGCTTTAGTTACAATTCACAGGCCAGACACCTGGTTAGAACAACAGTTCAACAGTTTCCCAAGGTTACACAAGCAGATAAAACATTCGAGGCTCCGGAGATAGAAAAGGGAGGTGACGGGGCGAGATAGCCAGACTGTTTATATGACGTGATGGAATGCGGCAAGTCATCCTCCCAGGAAAAAGACACATTAAGCAGGACATGCAATAAAGCTCAAGGCAACTCATAAATTACTGATAGGCAACCAGATACCCACAATTAATGGCAGAGGCTGAAATGAACAGACTCTGACATCAATAGGATACCTCACACACACACCTCCCCAGTGTGCAAGACTCACTTTATGAGTCTTCTTTGGAACTGCTCCAAAGTCCCAGGGGGAGGGAATGCCGATTAGAAGAGCTCAAGTTAAAGAAGAAGAACATAAATCATAGTAAAAGATATTGAGATAGTAGACTGATGAAATGGTGTAATATATTTCTTTTTTTCTTTCCATTTTACTTTACTGTATTTCATCTTATAAATTTTGAAACGAAATACATACAGAACATATGGTCATAATCATAAAGAGATCTAACAAAACATTACTCAAATAGATATAAGGAAAATTATGGGAAATAGAGTTTATAATTAAGCATTTGTACTGGGGTAATTTTGAGAACATAAATATTTGTTTAGGCGTGCCAATTTCTATCAGACTTAATTAATGACTATAATATACAAAGGAAGTTGAAGCGGAATAGAGTTGGCAACGTAGTAGGTTATTATTAAAGAATGTTAAATCTTATTTCCTTGTTAAAAAGCTTGTAATTAATTTGTAAGATTTTGAAATTAATAAAAATTTAATTTTAAAAAAGAAATACTTAAGGGACCTCAAGAGGGATGGGAGATTCTTTAAAGTGAAATACTGAAGGCACAATCACAAACGATTTCTATGAGAAGGAAAAATGGGAGGAGCCTAAAAAAGCCAAGGTGAACATAAGAACATAAGAGAAGTCAATGTTGGATCAGGCCAGTGACCCATCCAGTCCAACACTCCATCACACAGTGGCCAAAAACAGCAGGTGCCCTCAGAAGGTCCAGTAGTGGGGGCAGGAAGCCCTCCCACTGTTGCCCCTCCAAACACCAAGAATACAGTGCATCACTTGCCCCAGACTGAGAGTTCCTATCGTTTGTGGCTAATAGCCACTGATGGACTTCTGCTCCATATGTTTATCTAATTCCCTCTTGAAGCTGTCCATGTTTGTAGCTGCCCCCACCTCCTGTGGCAGTGAATTCCACGTGTTAATCACTCTTTGGGTGAAGAAGTACTTCCTTTTATCTGTTCTAACCCAACTGCTCAGCAATTTCAGGTGGCTCCATAAACAGCTTTCTAAGGACGTGACAAATAAAAAAAGACTCATTCAGAAAGTGGAGGGAGGGCCTTATAACCAAGGAAGAATACAAACAAATAACAAGTAGTTTTAGAGAGTTACAAAAGCTAAAGCTCAGTATGAGCTTAGGCTAGTGAGAGACGCTAAAAACAACAAAAAAGGGTTTATTTCTTATGTTCAAAGTAAGAAAAAGAGCAAGGACAAGGTAGGCCCATTGCAGGAACAGGAAAGTGAAATTGTAACAGGTGATGAACAGAGGGTAGAACTACTCAGTTCCTACATTTCCTCAGTCTTCTTTGGCAAGGGAAATGGTGCTCAACATGGCAAAAACAGAACACATGTTTTTTAAAAAAATATTTTTATTGTGTTATTTTTCCATCATATACATTGACAACCACCCATACACAAAATTCTAAAATATCCGAGCACCACAATTATTCCAACCACACGAGAAATTTGGACCATACATTAACAGGATCCAATCTATTATCCAGATTCAGCAAATAGGTCAATCTGTCCAGTTCTAGTGTCAGAAGCTGCCAATTCAGCCAATGTATTCTTGCATGCATGTCTTTATCTATCCTATGTATCTAGAGTATGTAACCGTATGTAACCGAAATGTATTATTCCTGTCTTGGTCGGGAGGGTGACAACCATGATTGGCGAGAACAAGGAGGCCTCACATCCCTGCCTCCGCATTCCAGCTGCTCCGGCAGTAACTTCAAGGGGAGGATGCTTCTCATCTCTTATCTAATGCAAAAGAACCTTGGAGCCATGAATTGTTATGTGAACTCGCAACATCTGAGGGGTCTGGTTTGAGAAGGGAAATTTACTGCTTAACACCTCACTTTTTTCCTGTGAGAACCAAACGGTCAAGACACCTTTTAGCCCGCCAATTTTCCCTTAAGGGGATTGGCTATCATGGGTAATTCAAACTCCTTGGAATGGTATAATAGACCCGCTTGTATTATTTGTCTCATCTCTGACAATAATCCGAGATGCTGTACTAATGTAGGAATAGGTAATAAAGAACTGTGGTTAACCAACCAAGATCTGATCCTTGACTACTTTGAGCAGAACTCTCACAGATTGTCAGAGATCTGTGATTGGGACTCGGCCGTTCCTGACCATGTCAGACGACGACGCGGTCCCCCTCAACCCTACTACTCCCGAAGAGACTCCCGTTACCCCGAAGGATCCGGGGAACGGGGGTGGTGGCGGCGGAGGAGGTCCCGAAGTGCCGGTGACCACGAGCCAGGGGGCTCACTACATCCCGCGCCTGATTCCTCACCAGAGCGTGACCCCCAAGTACGCCTGGAGCAAATTCGGTCGTCGGACCGTGGATTCGTGGGTACACGATCGGAAAGGGGTGCGAGTTTCGCTGACCGGAGACCAGCTCGATCGAGGGAGACCGAGCTACCTCGGGGATGACCGCGAGCCGATCTACCGTGGAGGGCCCCGTCGCCCGCCTTTCGAAGGAGAGGGGACAGGTCCGTATGGGCCCGATCCATATGGAGAAGAGCAGATAGCCCCCTTGGAGCAGATGATGGGAGAGTTGCGACTTCAACTCACCGCCGAGCTCCGCGAGTTGGCCCTCGATCTCCAGCACCAATTTCGAGACGCTATGAGGGCGGTGCAAGGAGCTCTCCCCGGTCAAGGGGTAGGAGCCCCACAACAACCAGCGGCGCCCGGAGGGGTTCCGGTTCAGCCACAGGCGCCCGCTCTCCCGGCGCAGCCAGCCCAGCCGGTCGTTCCGGTTCCGGCGCCAGGGCCCGTCCCAGTACCTGCCCCGGCCCCGGCCGCGCCGGTCGGTCGCCCAGCCCCCTCCGACCCTTTGACGACCACTTTCGATGGGGACCCGGAGAAGCTACGTTTCTTCATGCTGGAGATAGAGAGATTCCTGGACAGTTGGGGCCACCTCTACCCCACCGAGAGAGAACGGATTGGCTACATCGGGTCCAAGCTGAAAGACACTGCCAGCGACTGGTATGTGAGCCTGCACGACACCCCAGGACCTGAGTTGCGTTCCCTGAACAACTTCATGTGGGCCCTCCGTCATCAGTTCGAGGATCCCCTGGGCGAGGAAAAGGCCCGTAATCAGCTAAAAAAGCTGTTCCAGGGGAGATCGTCGGTGAGGGACTACACTGACAAGTTCAGGCGCATCGCGGCTAAGATTCACGGATGGCCGGAGGAGCTATTCATGGAGAAGTATTGGGAGGGCCTGAATCCGGAGATCTACGAGACCGTGCTGTTGGGGGGCCGCCCGGGCACTTTGGCCACCTGGATGAGAGCTGCCATCGACATGGAGGAGCGGTTCGCCCTGATCAAGATGGGAGCGTCGGTGACGGCGGCCAGCAAAGCAGCCCCTAGAGCGAAGCCCCGATCCAGTGTGCAAGACGTCCGAGATGCGAGGTTTTGACAAGGGTTGTGCATGAAGTGTGGGGAGAGTGGCCATTTCGCCTCTGCCTGCCCAAGAGGGGGGGGGAAAGGCCCGAAGACCTCAACCCCCGGAGCGGGGAGCACCCCTAGCCGGGGAAAAACCCAAATGAAACCCCGGGCGTTGCAGCTGGAAGGCGTTGCCAGTGACCAGGGAGAACTGGAGCTGATGGAGACGCAGATGTCGGGAAACTCCAACGGCCTGCAGTGAGCGGCGCAGAACTGCAGGTCCCTCGCCAAGAAGCGCCATCTCCGGTGAGCATCCCCGGCCCCCTATTATATATGGTAGTGACTGTGGTAACCCCTATTTTTCACCCTAGGTTTCCCTGGATACCACAGGAATTTGCTCACTATCTTATTGAGTTCCTTATAAAAACTATCTCATTTAACAATGGGATCATCTGAGCCAGAAATAAAAATTTGGGGAGGACATTCATCTTTATTGCTGCAACTTTTCCCAACCATGAAAGATTGAGACCTTTCCATTTATTTAGGTCTTCATTAATATTCTTAAGCCAAGTTTTGTAATTGTCATTCACTAATGAACTTACCTTATTTAAGCAAACTATCCCCAAGTATTTTACTTTCTTAACTACCGATATACCAGATAATTGATGAATTGTAGTTTCTAAATCTTTTGTACAATTTTTAGTAATTAGTTTGGTTTTTTGGATATTAATACGTAGCCCCGCTACTCTACTATATTCCTCCACTACCTCTAAAAGTCTACTTAGCGACATCTGTGGGTTTTCAAGGATAAACATAATATCATCAGCATATGCACATAATTTGTAAGTCTGGCCTTTGCACTGCAGGCCTCTAATTCCTGAATCATTTCTAACCTGTTCACAGAGTGATTCTAATGCAAATATGAATAATAAGGGGGAAAGTGGGCAGCCTTGTCTCGAACCTTTTTCAATTTTGAATTCTTGAGAGACATCCCCATTTATCACCAGTCTAGCAGATTGTAATTTATAGATAGCTTCAATCATAGAGAGAAAATCATCCCCTGGGTTATATGCCTTTAATTTGCAGATGAAAACCTTCCAGGAGAGGTTGTCAAATGCTTTCTCCGCATACATAAACATCAGAGCTGCTGGTTTATCTGGGTGTGATTCATAGTATTCTAATGTGTTTATTAAGGTTCTCAAATTTTCTCTCAACTGCCTTCTTGGAAGAAAACCAACTTGGTCACTATTAATAATTTGGTTCAATACCTTTTTAAATCTCTCAGATAGAATATTTGCGAAGATTTTATAATCCGTATTTAATAACGAGATCGGCCTATAATTACTTATCAAATCACGATTGTCATGGCACTTCGGAATTAAGGTTATAAACGCCCCATTCCATGAGTCCGGTATTTTACTTGTCTCGGTAATGTTTTTTATCAGATCCTTAAATCTAATAGAAATTTGATCTTCGAATACTTTGTAGAATTCACTAGGAATTCCATCCGGGCCTGGCGCTTTATTATTTTTCTGCCTTTTAAATGCCTCTACTACTTCACAAATTGAAACTGGCTCATTTAGCAGCCTCTGTTGGTCATCTGTAAACATAACTAGTTTATTATTTATGAGATATCTCATTATTTGTTCCTCATTTTTTCCCTCTAATTTGTATATATCTTTAAAGTATTCTACTGCTATTGATTTAATTTCTTCAAGCAGAAATTCATTTTCTCCCTTATTGTTTTTTAAAGATATAATGTGTCTTTTGGCCTCATCTTTTTTTAATTTGTAGGCCAGCCATCTCGACAATTTGTTTGCCTTCTCAAAGAAGAGAGCTTTACTATATTCTATCCTTTTCAGAATTTCCTTACTAAGCAATACATTTATTTTATGTTGAGTTAATATCATTTTTTTCTGCAATCAGACTCACCCTTTCTTAAAGCCTCCGTTTCCAATGCTTTCACCTGTTCCACTAAGGAGTTGTATTCTCTAGACTCTTGTTTCTTGATCCACGCTGCTTGACATATAAGCTTACCTCTAATAAATGCTTTGAACGCATCCCAAACAACGTTCAATGATATATCTGTTTGTATATTTTGTTTTAAAAAAACCTTTATGTCTTCCCTCAGTTTTTCTATGAAATTTTGGTCTTTTAATATAAATCTATTCATTGACCATCTCTGGGATTTTTTGGTTTCTTTCAAATGTAGCATTACTGGATTGTGGTCAGCAAAAGTCATAGGAAGGATGTCTATTTCTTTCAGCTCCATTGACACAGACCTAGAAGCCCAAACCATGTCAATGCGTGACCAGGATCTATGCCGAGATGAGTAGTATATATATCCTTTTTCCAACCCATGTCTTACTCTCCAGATATCTAATAAGTCATGTTCATCTGTGATTTGGAAAAAGCTATTCGGAATGGTCAACCCCTTTTTTTTTCTACCTTGTGTCTTCCTGTCAAGCTCCCTCTCCACCACCGCATTAAAGTCTCCAATTATACATAATCTATCAAATTTCTTTAGCTGGAGTACCTGAGTTCTTTATAGAAAACATTTTGATTTGAGTTTGGCGCGTACAAGTTTATAATTAAATATTCCATCCCCTAATTATAGTTATCGCCAAAATCCTACCATCTGAGGAGGCATAGAGAGGTTGAGGATTTAACTGGTCTTTCACATAAGTGACAACTCCTCTTTTCTTTTCTACCCCATCCGCAGCTACAAAAGCTGTACCCAACCTTTTACACTGCAGAAACTTTATATGATCTTTTTTTATATGTGTTTCTTGCATACATATTATATCAGCTTTTAATTTACTGGCTTGCTGGAATATCCTTCTTCGTTTTTGTGGACTGTTCAACCCATTGATGTTAATTGAGAGGATTTTAAAATCCATATTACTCCAATCCATCCTTATGCTCTTGTTCTTGTTCTTTAGGTCTACTCTTTGCCTGTTGTCTAGTCAAAATCTGAGGCGGGACAGGTCGTTCTCCTTTCCTCCCTCCTTTTTGGCTGGCTTTCTTCTTCTTTTCTTTTATTTCTTCCCCTTCTTTCTCTGATTGCGAGTCTTCTTCTTGAGCTCCTCCAGCCTCTCCATCTGTTCCAAAGTTATCCGCAAAATTCTCCAGAAAGTTTTCCAGCTTGAATATCGAATCTAGCTTGTATCTTCTACCATTATATTCAAACAGTACTCCTTCTGGGATAACCCATCTGTATTGTATCCCTTTTTCCCTTAATAAAGCCGCAAGTCGTTGGTATCCACGTCTTCTCTCTTGCACACGCCAGGGGATTTCTTTCAGAAATCTTACTTCTTCTCCCGCAATTACTATTTTATTGTCTCGCGTTGCTCTCAAGATTCTTTCTTTCATTTCCCTTCTATAGAACTTAATGTGGACTTCTCTTGGGATATTATGTTTCCTAGCAAACACAGTGTTTCTTCTGTAGATAGAAATGCCCTCCATCAGTTCTTGTTTTGAGCCAATTTCCATCTGGTCTGTCAGACATGACACCACCTCTTCCTTCAGGTTCGATCCAATCTTTTCCGGGATATTCTGACAGCGCAATGTCAATGCCGCTTTATCCAACTCTAGGTTAATGATTGAATCTTCCAACCCTTCATTTTTTGTTTTCAGTTCTTGTAAATCCAGTTCCAATTCTCTTACTCTATTGTGCGTCTGTCTGCCTCCTGACATCAGTGTTTGTTCGTTACTACCTGTGCTTTGATTTCTTCCACTTCCGCTTTTACCTGAGTGGCAAGTTCATCTATCTTATTGTATATCGGTGTTATCTCGTTCTTGATCAATACAGGTAGTCTTTCTTCTACTTTTTCCAACAGTGCAGGCACCGCATTTTCCAGGACTGCTTTGACTGCTGCCACCACTGTCTTGTCAATCATCGTCTTGGTGTCTTTCGGTGGTTGGGCTTGGCTGCCAATCGCTGTTTTCATTGTTTTAAGTTGCGAAGGAGATGGCAGGGAATTTTTCCTCAGACCTCCAGAAGCCATGTGTACTTATAACTAACAGCTCCTCCTCCAATAGGGAAAGATAGAACCCACCACTAAACCAGGGGCTCTCTATTTCTAATCCCCCCGTCCACAGAATTTAGCCAGTATCACAAAAGGATTACCTACTTACCAGTATTTATGAGAGGTTTGGTTTCATTCACTACTCACTGCTCACCACCATCCCAATATTGTGTACCTTGTCGGAGTTTTCAGCCGCCCTGAAATCCCGGTTGTCCAATGTTAATAATAGTATTTAATAACTAATATACAGTCAGGGTACAGCTTAATAGTTTATTCTGATTATTAATTCTACTTTTTATTTCTGACTATTTGAACCCTAATTATCAGATATCAAGATTATTATTAATTGCCAAAGATTCCAAGCTCCTTAGCTAAATGTATTCCAAATGAATTTAATTTTATTAATTAATTATTGCTTACTAATAAATTACAGATTAATTACAAATTAATTGCTATTATTGAATAACTCCTTCAGGTAGCTTTAAATCAAATAAGTTTAATTTCTAATGAATTTAAATTTACTTATTATATAGTTATAAATAATTATAAATAGTTGTAAGCAATTAAATATAATTAAGTATAATTAGATTAATTTAATTGTCTTTATTAAATTACGCTAATTAATTAAGTTAATCTGATTCTATTTTGATTCACCTATATATCAAACTTTAAACTGCTATTTAATAAATAAACTCAGCCTCAACCTTTTAAAGAGTTAACTATTAATTAATTATTTGGTCACAGGTCAAGTCAAAACTGTGGAATAAGAATTACCCACTACCAGTGTTCCAATCACCCATTCATTAAATCATGATTTTATACAATTTATACAATAATACCCACTTAGCCCTATTTCTAATTTCCTAAACAGATGAGGCCCAGTTATCTACAGTTGTATACAACGCTATCTTCTTAACCCTATTTTATTCAAGTATTTTCCTTCTGAAATGCAGCCTTCTTAAGTCTTGTTACCAGCTATTTCATATGTCCCAGAACAAGTCAGCTTTACTCTATAGCAAGGCATTGCTCAAATTCCGTATCTTTCAGGCGTTCCCCTTCCCTTCCTGTAGGGCGTTTCCTCCAACTCCGTAGTCTCTGTGGCTACCGCTGTTGCCCCAACGCCAGCCTGATCCCTTCACTCGTCATTCCACTGACTCATCGTGCTGCAGCCTCTGCGCAGGCGCTCCATGCTTCTTGTGTTTACTCCATGTAGAACCCACTCTCCAAATACATCGTGGTAAGAAGGCAGAGCAAAAATAACAAAAATAGAGACAAAGTAAGTGCAGCATTTTCCTATGCTATGTTCCCCCCCACCTCCTCGAATTCCGGCCCTTTAAACTGTGGGGGTTAACGCCACTACTAGAGAGGGCCTGATAGTACCCAGTCTGCTTACTAAGGGAAGCAAAGAGAAAAAAGGCAGAAACAGAAAGATATACTCAGCTTTTTTTTTTCTAAATGGGTCCCGGGTATTGTTGGCTCAACTGGATACCGCTCCCTCGCAGTCCTGCTCAGCAAGCTGCCAGCAGTACTCCATCTCAGGCGCTGCTCAGAACAGGGAGATACCCTGAAGATATTGCCTTTCTCTCCGCGAATGTCCCCACAAGTCCCTCGCTTCTTCCCCTCCTACAGAGGGGGAGAAAGGCAAAAAAAAAATTCTTTTTTTGCCTTGCAAACCCAAGTGGTGAGGCTACAGACGCCGGAGTTCTCTCCCGTGCGTCTGCAGCTGAGGCGGGTGGAACCGGAACTCAGTCATGTCCGACTCTTGGCAATTCTATGTGCAAACAGAACACATGTTGAGGGAAGGGAGTTGCAGCCTAGGATTGACACAGGTAGTACATAAACACCTAATTTCTTTAAATGAAACTAAGTCCTCAGGGCCAGATGAGCTACATCCAAGGGTACTAAAAGAACTCAGAGATGTAATTTCTGAGCCTCTGTCCATTATTTTTGAGAATTATTGGAGAACAGGTGAGGTGCCAGAAGATTGGAGGTGGGCAAATCTTGTCCCCATCTTCAAGAAGGGGGAAAAGGAGGATCCAGGTAACTACCAACACATCAGCTTGACGTCTATACCCGGGATAGTTTTAGAACAAATAATCAAAGACAGTCCTTGAGCATTTAAAAAGGACAGCTGTTATTACTAAGAACCAGCATGGGTTTCTCAAGAACAAAAGTCAAATTAACCTTATCTCTTTTTTTTTTTTTTGAGAAAGTGGCTACCTTGCTGGATCAGGGGAATGCTGTAGACATTGTTTATCTTGATTTCAGTAAGGCTTTTGATAAGGTTCCACATAACATACTTGTTGAGAAACTGGAAAAATGTAGTTTGGATACTATGACTGTTAGGTGGATCTGTAACTGGTTGACAGATCGCACCCAAAGAGTGCTTGTGAATGGTTCCTCACCTTCTTGGAGAGGAGCGACAAGTGGAGTGCCTCAAGAATCTGTCCTAAGACCTGTTTTGTTCAAAATCTTTATCAGTGATTTAGATGAAGGGATAGGGGAAATGCTTATTAAATTTGCAGATGATACTAAATTGGGAGGGGTAGCAAATATGGTAGAAGACAGAGTCAGGATACAGGATGATCTTGACAGGCTGGAAAACTGGGCTTAAACAAATGTAATGAATTTCAGTGGGGATAAATGTAAAGTTCTGCATTTAGGTAGGAAAAATCAATTGCATAATTATAGGTTGGGGGAGACGTGTTGGCAGTAGTATGTGAGAAAAGGATCTAGGAGTTTTAATAGACCATACACTGAATATGAGTCAGCAGTGTGATGTGGTTGCTAAAAAGGCAAATGCGATTTTGGGCTGTATCAACAGAAGTATAATGTCCAGATCGCGTGATGTGATGGTACCAATTTACTCTGCTCTGGTTAGACCTCACCTAGAGTATTGTGCTCAGTTTTGGGCACCCAATTTAAGAAGGATATAGACAAGCTGGAACATGTCCAGGGGAGGGCAGCAAAGATGGAGAGGGGTTTGGAGACCAAGTCCTATGAGGAAAGGTTAAAGGAGATGGGTATGTTTAGCCTGGAGAGGAAACGACTGAGAGGTGATATGATAACCTGAAGGGCTGTCATATAGGGGATGGTACAGAGTTGTTTTCTGTTGCTCCAGAAGGTCAGACCAGAGCCAATGAGTTGAAATTAAAGAGTTTTTGGATAAACATTAGGAAAAGTTAGAGCAGTTCCTCAGTGGAAGAGGCTTCCTCGAGAGGTGGTGGGTTCTCCTCCTTTAGGGGCCATCTGACAGCAATGTGGATTATGTGAAATTAGGCAGATCATGAGAGGGGGGCAGGAAGGGCTGTTTCAGTCCTTAGTTCTTGTGGCCCCTTCTTTCACACCCAGGGAAATGCTGATTGCGACTTTGGGCTCAGGAAGCAATTTTTCTCCAGGCTGGTTTGGCCTGGGATAGTGGAGGGTTTTTTTGGTCATCTTCTGGGTGTGGAACCAGTGGTCACTATTGCTGTGGAGGGATTTGTGAATTTCCTGCAATGTGCAGGGGGTTCGACTAGATGACCCTGGAGGTCCCTTCCAACTCTATGATTCTATTATTCTAAAAGTCTTTTGGAAGTCCAAGTAGATGATGTCTACTGGATCTCCCTTGTCCTTATGCTTGTTAACCTGCTCAAAGAATGCCAAAAGACTGGTGAGGCACGACTAAGTACTCATCTATTTCTTCCTGGTGTTTCCTAATTTTTAACCAGTTTCCAATCTACAAGATATGTTATTCTCTGTTGTTGTTCAGTCGCACAGTCAAGCCTGACTCTTTGTGACCCCATGGCCCACATCACACCAGGCCCTCTTGTCTTCCACCATTCTCCGGAGTTCACCCAACTTTATGTCTATTGCATCGATAACACTGTCTAACTATCTCATCCTTTGCCATCCCCTTCTTCTTTTATACTGCCCTCCCCTCCACAATTCCTTACAGGCCCTCAGCTGGTCTGTAATATTATTTGTAATAATTTCTAGTACATAATATATAATGAAAGACTTTCATAAATGATCATTATGCTGATCTATGTGAGACTTCTGAATCTAATCAATAAGCCAGACCTTTGATGAAGCAAAGAGTTTCTTTATTCTTAATGATGTTCAGGTACTTCATGTTTGTTAGAGATACTTAGTTACAGACAGTAAGGATTAATATACCCCCCACCTCCAGGTAACAGCAGGCAGAGGGCCAATCAGGATGGTTACAAAAAAGCGCGAAATTCTCTGAGCCGTTGGTTCTCACCAAAAAGGCGCTAAAGCACTAAAATCCCCCCCGTGCCCCTTAGTGACCTCTAATTGCAGATTGCAGACCAGACACCTGGTTAGAATAACAGTTCCACAGTTCCCCAAGGTTACAAAAGCAGATAAAACATTCGAGTCTCCGGAGAGAGAAAAGGGAGGTGACGAGACCAGATAGCCAGGCTGTTTATATGACACGATGGAATGCAGCAAGCCATCCTCCCGGGGAGAAAATGATACATTAAGCAAGACAGGCAGTAAACCTCAAGGCAAAGCATAAATTACAGATAGAGACCCCTGATACCAATAATTAATGGCAGAGGCTTTAAGAGACTCTGACAATCTAGCCTTCATTTAAAGAAAAATATTTAATACATAAAAACTGTTTTAATTGTGCAAGTCTAATTTAAACATTAATTTGCTGTCAAGTCCGAAAGGCCAAAAGTTATTGCAGTGATTTTTTGTTATTGTTCAGTCGCACAGTCGAGTCTGACTCTTTGCAACCCCATGGACCACATCATGCCAGGCCCGCCTGCCTTCTGTCGTGCTCTGGAGTTTGCTTAATTTTATATTTGTTGCATTGATAACACTGTCTAACTATCTCATCCTTTGCCATCCCCTTCTTCTTTGACCTTCAATCTTTCCCAGCATCAGGGTCTTCTCCAGTGAGTGCTCCCTTCTCATTTGGTGGCCAAAGTATTTGAGCTTCAGCTTCAGTATCTGGCCTTCCAGGAAACAGTCAGGGTTGATTTCTTTAAGGATTGACTGATTTGATCTCCTTGCAGTCCAAGGTACTCTCAAGAGTCTTCTCCAGCACCATAATTTGAAAGCATCTATTCTTTGGTGCTCGGCCTTCCTTATAGTCCAACTCTCACAACCATGCATTACTACTGGGAATACCATTGCTTTGACCATACGGACTTTTGTTGGCAGGGTGATCTCTCTACTTTTTATTATGCTGTCTAGGTTTGCCATCACATTCCTCCCAAGGAGCAAGTGTCTTTTAATTTCATGGCTGCAGTCACTGTCTGCAGTGATCTTGGATCCCATGAATGTGAAGTCTGTCTCTGCTTCCATGACTTCCCCTTCTATTTGCCAAGGAGTGATGGGGCCGGATGCCATGATTTTAGTTTTTTTTTTAATGTTGAGTTTCAAGCCACCTTTTGAGCTCTCCTCTTTCACCCTGAGCAAGAGGCTCCTTAGGTCCTCTTCACTTTCTGCCATTAGAGTGGTATCATCTGCATATCTGAGGTTGTTGATATTTTTCTCAGCAATCTTAATTTTGGCTTGTGATTCATCCAGGCCAGCATTTCACATGTTGTACTCTGCATGAAAATTAAATAAGCAAGGTGACAATATACATCCTTGTTTTAGTCCTTTTCCAATGCTAATCCAATCAGTTGTTCCATACCCAGTTCTAACTGTCACTTCTTGACCCTTATACAGGATTCTCAAGAGACGTGAGGTGGTCTGGTACTCCCATCTCTTTAATGACTTGCCACAGTTTGTTGTGATCCACACAATCAAAGGAGTTAGCATAGTCAATGAAGCAGAAGTAGATGTTTTTCTGGTACTCCCTTGCTTTCTCCATAATCCAGGAATTGTTGGCAATTTGATCTCTAGTTCCTCTACCTCTTTGAAATCCAGCTTGTACTTCTGGCAGTTTTCTATCCACGTACTGCTGAAGCCTAGCTTGTAGGAACTTGAGCATAACCTTGCTAGTGTGTGAAATGAGTACAATTGTATGATAGCTTGAACATTCCTTGGCATTGCCCTTTTTTGGGATTGGAATGTAAACTGACCTTTCCCAATCCTGGGGCCATTGTTGGCGTTTTCCAAATTTGCTGGTATACTTTGAATAGCTCAGCTGATACACCATCATCTACGCTAGCTTTGTTGTTAGTAATGCTTTCTAAGGCCCATTTGACTTTGCACTTCAGGATGTCTGGCTTGAGGTCAGCGATCACATTGTTGTGGTTTAAGAACATTGGTATTCTTCTTGTATAGTTCTTCTGTGTATTCTTGCCACCTCTTCCTAATCTCTTCTGCTTCTGTTAGGTCCCTACCGTTTTTGTACTTTACCATGGCCAGCTTTGCATGGAACGTTCCTTTGATTTGTCCAATTTTCTTGAAGAGCTCTCCAGTCCTTTTCCATTCTATTGTTTGCCTCTATTACTTTGCATTGTTCATTCAGGAATGCCTCCTTATCTCTCCTTGCTGTTCTCTGAAAATATACATTCAGTTGGGTAAATCTTTCCTTTTCACCTTTGCTTTTTACTTTCCTTCTTTCCTCTGCTATTTGTAAAGCCTCATTGGACAGCCACTTTGCTTTCTTGCATTTCTTTTTCTTTGATACGGTGCTGATTGCTGCCTCCTGTACAATGTCATGAACCTCCATCCATAGTTCTTCAGGCACTCTGACTATCAAATCTAGTCCTTTAAACCTATTCTTCACCTCCACTATATATTTATAAGGGATGTGATCTAGATCAAACCTGAATGGCCTAGTGGTTTTTCCAACTTTCTTCAGTTAAAGTCTGAATTTTGCAATGAGTAGCTCATGATCTGAGCCACAGTCAACTCCAGGTCTTGTTTTTACTGACTGTATAGAGCTTCTCCATCCTGACTGCAAATGATACAATCAATCTGATTTCGATGTTGCCCATCTGGTGATGTCCATGTTTAGAGTTGCCTCTTAGGTTGTTGGAAGAGGGTGTTTGCTATGACCAGTGTGTTCTCTTGACAAAACTGTGTTAGCCTTTGCCCAACTTCATTTTGTTCTCCAAGGCCAAACTTGTCCATTATTCCAGTTAGCCTTTGACTTCCTACATTAGCATTCCAGTCCCCTGTGCTGATGAGGACATCTTTTTTGGGTGTTAGTTCTTGGAGGTGTTGTAAAACCGGTCCATCCCCCACCCCCTCCAAATCACTGGAATTAACTTGGGTCCACTTCAGCCTCTTCTGTGTCAGTGGTTGGATCATAGACTTGGATTACTGTGATGGTTTGCCTTGGATTCGGACTGAGATAATTCGGTCATTTTTGAGATTGTATCACATTACTGCCTTTCTCAATCTCTTGTTGACTATAAAGGCCACAGTAGTAGATATAATGGTCCTCTGAATTAAATTCGTCCATTCCCATCCACTTTAGTTCACTGATTCCCAAGATGTTGATGTTCAGTCTTGCCATCTCCTTTTTTACCATGTCCAGCTTACCTTGATTCATAGATCTTACATTCCAGGTTTCTGTGCAGTATTGTTCTTTGCAGCGTTGGACTTTCCTTTCACAGTCAGACACATCCACAGCTGAACATCCTTTTGACTTTGGCCCAGCTGCTCCATTCTTTCTGTGGTTACTTGTACTTGCCCTCTGCTCTTCCCCAGTAGCATAGTGGACACCCTCCAACCTGAGGGGCTCATCTTCTGGTGTCATATCTTTTAGCCTTTTGTTACTGTCCATGGGGTTCTCTTCAGATAAATTTATTGTCTTAGCCATAGGCCATAACACAACATAACACACTAAGGTTGAGTAGAAAAAATACATCAAACTATAAAATGATAATGTAAGCCTCTGCTTAAATCTGATTAAATCCTCTGCTCTTTCTACTTTGCATTAAATACTAAACTCATTCTAATTTTCCTTGCCACTAAGGCAAATAATGCCATTCTACTAGAGACATTGTGATCAAGGTCCAAGAGTAAACATTTGACCAACTCCAGATAATATACTTTAACCTAGGTGCTTCATGCCATGGGCATCTCAGAATATAATGTACTATATCATCTAATTCCCCCATATCACAAAGACAAAAATCTAAGGGGGGGGTAGGTATACCAGAAAAACATCCAGTCCTGACCATTGAGGGCATGAATTGAAATCTTATAGCTGTAAAAGCTGACCTTAATTCCAGGGTGGTTAACTTCTCCAAATAGAGGGACCTATGGTGATCCCTTTTAAAAAACTTAAATAATAGTGCTGTAAGATACTGGCAAAGATACTGAAGTGGGTTGCCATTTCCTTCTCCAGTGGATCACATTTTGTCTGAGTTCTCCGCTGTGCCCTGTCCATCCTGGGTGGCCCTCCACAGCATAGCCTGCAGTCTCATCAAATCACACAAGCCCCCTCACCGCGTCAAGACAGTGATCCATGAGAGGGTTATTAGCTAGTCCTATCATTTTTTTTTCTTAGCTGCCTTTGACATGGGCACTATAGCTGTCAACACATTTAGAATTCTTTAAACAGCCAACCACAATGTGTATATTGGTGCCTGGGGTTAAGGATCTGGGAATTAAAAAGCAGCTATCTTTCTAACCTGCAGTTCTGTTTGCTGTTATGTGTTAACTGATGTTTCCTAAATGGTTATTAATTGTTAAACAATAATCTCTCAGTATCTCGCCCTTGTTTGTCAGGAGATACTACCATCCATTGAAAAAGTGCTAAATGCTAAAAATGGCAAGAATAAAATAGCCTTAAAAAGGAAGAACCAGTGGACTTCAGGAATCTAGAACTAGGACCTTTGAAAATAGGCAAACACCAGGGCTCATTTCATAGCAGGACCTCCTCTGCATATTAGGCCACACACCCCTGATGTAGCCAATCCTCCAAGAGCTTACAGTAGCCCCTGTAAGAAGAGTTCTGTAAGTTCTTGGAAGATTGGCTACATTAGAGGGGTGTAGCCTAATATGCAAAGGAGCTCCTGTTACAAAATGAGCCCAGGGCAAACCCTAAAAGAACTGAAAAGTCATGGGTTTGTGCATCCCTGCTAATTAATCTCCACACTTTCCATTTCTATTCCTTCATTTTGTCCTGACTTCATGATCCCCCTCCAAATCACTGGAATGCAATTAACTTGGGTCTCTCAATCCTTTACTATCTCTTCACAACCATTCCTAGCCTAAAACTCCCCCCTCAATTACCTTTAATGTTCCTTTTCTAAATCTTGATGTTGTTATATGATGATATTTTATCTAACTGAATACTAATATTCACCAGGGGCCTTTAATACTATACAAAATGGGACAGAGTTGTACTTCAGTCAGTGGTGCCAGGCTTCAGAAAGTTTAATGCCACATGGATTCACTCAGTTATTTAACTCTGATCAAGTGGCACACAAGCTGAATATGTGTTGGGTCTTTATTTCACAAATTGTCCTCATTATATGGTTTTCTCTTCATGCAAAGGAGAACTAAGCACCCATCTGCACTCAGTTATCTGAATATCAGATGCTTTGAGAAGAACCACTTCATCTTTTGTAGCAAAATTTACATTTAGTCAGTTATTCTGAAGCTTTTGTTTTATGAAGGATTACATTATTATTGATTTTTTTTGCCTTTATTGTACATCAGTAAATGTGACTTGCTTTATTCATGCATAGACATTTTTGGCTAGCTTTTTCCTCAATATATAGGAGGAATTCCCAATCCTATATAGGATGTACGTGTGATTTCACTGTGCTGCAGTACTGAGCACTAATATGAAGACCAGTAATCCTTACAAATTTCAACATATGTAAAAGTGTTTGTATTAAAGTCTTCTCTAGTAATGAAGGTATCTTGGTATGTATAAAGATTAATTTTTCTGCCTATAAGGGGGGGGCACCTGAAAAGGCTCATAGCAGATGCCATGGTTGAAATCCCTCGATCGTGCATCTTCTAACACCCTCCTGCCACTTCCCAAGCACCACTGAATTTGAAGAGAAGGGTTTGATGAAACCCCAACTCCCTCTCTTCCTGGCTCACACTTGAGGTCTCTGCACCAGCCATAAGCAGGGCTTTTTTAAAAAAGAAAAAGAACAAAAGAGGTGCCGGAACTCTCAAGAGCTGGGTGCGAGAAGGGGAGACAGTAGCTCTCTCCCAAATGGCTCCACCCGGGTTCACGGTCCTTCACCAATCACAGACTGAGGGGCAGGGGGTGGTGGAGTGGCATTATTCATTCAGGAGGCTTTCTCCTACAGGGCGCTCCCACCGCTGAGACTTGCGGGCATAGAGTGTTTTGGCCTGGTGTGGGAAGCTGGGGAGAGTTTGGCTATTTGGGTGGTGTACCATCCACCCAATGCACCACACTCTAGCCTGCCATATCTGGTCGAGGCCATTTCTGGCTGGGCGTTGGAGCACCCTCGACTTATAGTCTTGGGTGACTTCAACGTCCATGCTGATGAGGCGGCTTCTGGCCTGGCGATGGACCTGGTGTCGGCCATGGCGGCACTAGGACTCACCCAACATATAACAGTGCCCACACATCAGGCCGGGCACACGCTCGACTTGATTTTCACGGCAGGGGTTTCAGTGAGTCCGATTACTGCTTTGGCAGTACCATGGTCAGACCACCATGCCCTGAAAGCCCGTCTGAACATACCACTCAGACCCCGTGTGGGCAGCAAGCCTATTTTGGTTCACCCGTGGAGCCGAATGGACCCACAGTGGTTTCTGATGGCTTTGCGGGATCCCATGCCCCCTGGCGGCTTGTTAGATGAGCTGGTCGAGGACTGGCATAGCTGGCTCTCGACGGCCATTGAGGAGATCGCCCCCAGGCGTCCTCTGCATCCTCGCTCTAAGTGGACTCCCTGGTACACTGGGGAGCTGCGGCAGATGAAGCGAGGCCTCAGACGACTAGAGAGACAGTGGCGGCGTGCCCTCGATGAAGCATCAAGAACGTCTTATAGGACGTTTATGAGATCTTATGAGGTGGCAGTCAAAGCCGCAAAGAGACAGTTCTACGCAGCCACGATTGCATCTGCTAGCTCACGCCCGGCACAATTATTTAGAACGATTCGGTCTTTAACAGAGCTGCCACAGGGCAGATCAAATGATAGGGAATTGGATATAGGCTGTGAAGCTTTTGCGAACTATTTTGCAGATAAAATCTTGCGGCTCCACCGTGACCTCCCAGCCACAGTTAAAACAGTGAGCGAACTCAAGGCTCCATGCATGTCTTCTAGTTCTATTCTGGATTACTTCAGTCCACTCAGCCTTGAAGAAGTTGACAGTCTGCTCTCAACTGTATGCCCAACCACATGCAGCCTTGATTCATGCCCTTCATGGCTTGTAAGAGCTGGCCGTGAGGGGTTGCAAGGTGTCCTCAGGGAGATTGTGAACAAGTCCTTCGCTGAGGGACTGTTCCCTGGGGCACTCAAGGAAGCGATGGTCCACCCTCTCCTGAAAAAACCATCACTGGACCCGGCCGAATTGGCCAACTATCGGCTGGTTTCCAACTTGCCCTTTTTGGGCAAGATTTTGGAGAGAGCGGAGGCAAATCAGTTGCAGAGCTTTCTGGATGACACTTCTGCGCTAGACCCGTTTCAGTCCGGCTTCTGGCCGGGCCATGGGATGGAGACAGCGCTGGTCGCCCTCACAGATGACCTCTGGCGGCATCTGGATCAGGGCGGTATTGGTGTTGTTAGATCTGTCGGCTGCGTTTGACATGGTCAACCACCAGTTACTGACCCACTGCCTCACCGGTTCGGGGGTTCAGGGGCTTGTCTTACAGTGGCTTGTCTCTTTCCTCCAAGATTGGGGACAGAGTGTGGTGCTGGGGGAGCAGACATCCCAGAGGCACCCACTGGTATGTGGTGTGCCTCAGGGGGCGGTGCTATCCCCGATGCTGTTTAACATCTATATGCGCCCTCTCGCCCAGATTGCCTGGAGGCACAGACTGGATTGTCATCAGTATGCAGATGACACCCAGCTGTATCTGCTGTTGGGTGGCCAGTCTGGAGCCACCCCAGAGGACCTGGAGCGGGCGCTTCAGGATGTGGCAGGCTGGCTTAGGCTGAGTCGATTGAAGTTGAATCCAACGAAGACAGAGGTCCTGTACCTGAGTCAGAGCAGTTCGGGGGTGGGGACCCCATTACCGGCCTTCGGGGGGGCTCCGTTGGTGCCAGCCCTGAGGGTTTGGAGTTTGGGAGTGCTCCTGGATGCCTCCTTGACTATGGAGGCCCAGGTAGCGGCCACTGCCAAGGCAGCCTTTTACCATCTGAGGCTGATTAGGCAGTTGGTTCCCTTCGCAATGACCTGGCTACAGTGAACCATGCAATGGTCACCTCGAGACTTGACTACTGTAACACTCTCTACATGGGGCTGCCCTTGTCCCAGCTCTGGCGGCTGCAGCTAGTGCAGAATGACGCGGCCAGGCTGTTGATGGGTCTCTCTGTGAGGGACCATGTCCAGCCTGTGCTGAGGGCACTGCACTAGCTGCCTATAGCATACTGGATCTGGTTCAAGGTGCTGGCTTTAACCTTTAAAACCCTATATGGCCAGGGGCCTGCCTACCTAAGGGACCGCCTTTCCCCATATATACCCCAGAGAGTACTGCAGTCAGGCACATAACATCGCCTGGTCCTTCCTGGCTTGAGAGAGGCCAGGTTGGCGACCACCAGGAATAAAGCCTTCTCAGTGGCAGCCCCCCACTGGTGGAATGAGCTCCCGGAAGACATCAGGGCCCTGCGGGACCTTTTGCAGTTCCGCAGGGCCTGCAAGACGGAGCTCTTCCGTCAGGCTTTTGGGGCTACCACTGGGGAAAATGGCCACCGGTAGGTGGCCAGAGAAACATACTGGGTGTCAGGATCCTATGATCCTAACAGGGTTTTCATTGTGCTTTCTGTAACTTGCTATCGCTTAGCTAAAAGTGTAACCATTGCTATCTCTTTCAAGCTGTCTCCTGTTTCACCCCAACTGTTTATTGCTCTGAGTTATATTGCTCTTTGAAGGTCTGGTCAGTGTAACCATTTCATCTGGGAGAGTGGCGACCCTGCATACTTGCACGTCACCAAAGAACAAATGGCCTTTCCTCCCATGCATTCCCTCCTCCTCCATCCCCGGAGAGACAGAACTGTCTTATCGCTATGTGAAGACCTTGAAAGGCCGCGGCAACTACTTTGTTATGTATATGCCTAGCACATCTGGGGCGCCCAGTTCAGGAGGGGAATTTTTATAACTTTCACACTTCACCTTTCCTGTGGGAAGTAAAACGGCTAAGATCTTTTAACCACGCTTTTCTACCTTTTTTGTGATTGGTCGAGTGTCAAACTGTACTGGAGGGTATATTAACTCTGACTGTTTTGTATGTGGCATCTCTAACAAACATCCGAGAACCTGTCATGCAGTATTAAGAAATAAAGAACTCTGTTTCATCAACAAAGGTCTGATCTTTTGCTGCTAAGTGCAGAAGCTTCACACTGGCCCGGTATAACAGCTGGTGGTAGCCTCCTGGCTGTGGGAAGTAGTTGCTGCCCTACTGTTGGTATTTGAAATTGCCATCAATTGTATTTGTAACTGCTGCCAATTGCGTTGTATTTTATTTATTAACTATATTACATTGTATTTATTAACTATATTGGTATGTACTGATTTTAGTGTTGTGAGCTGCCTAGAGCCGCTTGTGTTGGTCAGGCGGGATATAAATCTAAATAAATAAATAAATAATAAGAGGGAAATAAAGTTTTCAATCTGTATACTGAAAACTCAGGAACTTTTAAACATTTTTAAAATAATTTTTGACAAGGTTCTTGAACTCCGTTCTGGCACATTCTCCCATAAAAAAGAAGAAAGTCTACCTTGGCTCCTGTTATTTGGTTTGTCTTGTCTTTTCCCTTTCCCTGTCATGAGACATCCAGATTAAGGTGGAACATCCCTACTACCATGGCAAGACAGCCATCCCATCCCATTTCTTTTCGGCCATCAGTGACCCACCTGTCATCGAGTTGTCTTGGAACAGTGTCATTTCAGCTCAGGGGCACAATGGGCTGCAATTCCAGCCAACTTTGGAAGCTTGTGGTTTCGGGTAGTTATCTGCTTCAGACATCCATCCAGCTCAGTTATCTAGCCCTATCTCTTTTGATATCACTCTGGATCTTGGCATCACTGCAGATGGCCTCTAAGTAGATTTCACACAGGTGTCAGAGTCTGGATATAATCTATTGTATAAGTATACAATATTCCATCTATATATCTAATAGCCAAGACGCCTCCTGCATGTGGATATCTAGCTCTGCACATCGGGGGCACCTAGGGGGCAAAGAGATTTTCCTGCACATTTGGGGCAATCCCCAGATGTGCAGAAAAATCTGAAATCTATAAAAAAAACTATAGGGGGATACTTAAATTCCCCCAAAAGTAAAAGAGCATCCCCCCAAAAGTAAAAGAGCGCAGAGAACACTCTGAGAACTGCCATTGCTACCACCAGGGGGGCATGAGAAGGCTTGGCAGGCTGGCAGCTGTGAGCCATTCAGCCTTCGCCACCATGACTGGAGGAGGGAGAAGTCTTGGCAGGGCAGCCAGGCCTCACTGCCACCACTGCTAGAGGAGGGGAGAGGGAGAAGTCTTGGCGGGCCGGCCAGGCCTCACTGCTTCTAGGGGAGGGAGGAGGGAGAAGTCTTGGTGAGCTGGCCAGGCCTCACTGCTGCTATGGGAGGGGGGAGGGAGAAGTCTTGGTGGACTGACCAGGCCTCACTGCTTCTAGGGGAGGAGGGAGGGAGAAGTCTTGGTGGGCCGGCCAGGCCTCACTGCTGCTATGGGAGGGGGGAAGGAGTAGTCTTGGCGGGCCGGCCAGGCCTTACTGCTGCTAGGGGAGGGGGGAGGGAGAAGTCTTGGCGGGCTGGCCAGGATTTACTGCTGGTGCTGGGGTGGGGAGAAGGGAGAAGGCTTGGCAGGCCCGGCAGCTGGGAGCCACGCAGGCCTCACCATTGGTGCTGGGGGAGAGAAGGGGAGAAGGCTCACCTGCAGCTGCTTCCTTCTCCTCCACATGGAGCTTCTCCCCCCCCCCATGAGTATCGCGGGTCCCCCTTCTTGTAAATATCTAATTTCTACCAATTTTGCCATGCTTCTGTTACTTCAGTTGGTAGTAAATTATTTATTATGGTAATCACTAATATAAATCCCATCATTATGATGGGTGGGACATGTGCGGAGAGAAGTAAAAGGACTTCTGGGAGATGTGTGTTTAGCACCTGACATACATTTGCTGCGGTACTCCTGTCAGTGAATGCCAGATGGTGTCAGTATTATTCTAAGAAGTTAAAGCCTACAGAAAAGAGGGTAAAACTCATAGGATAAAAGGCTGCTCAAAATAAGAATAAAAAAGCCCAGGCCAGGCCCTGGACAGCCACTACCAGAGGTGCTGAGCAGAGAGATGGGGGAAGACCCCACGACTGCAAAAGACCTGCCTCCCATGCCTGCCCACCTCCCTGCTGAACCAGCCTTCGGCAAGAGGCTCTTTCCAGACACATAGGGTTGCCAGGTCTGGGTTGGAAAATACCTGAAGACTTTGGGGGTGGATCCAGGAGAGGGTGGGGTTTGGGGAGGGGAGGGGCCTCAGCATGGTACAGTGCCATAGAGTCCACTGCTCAGAGCAGCCATTTTCTCCAGGGGAGCTGATCTCTGTCGCCTGGAGATCAGTTGTAAAAGCGGGAGATCCCCAGGCCCCACCTGGAGGCTGGCAATACTACAGACACACCTAATCTCTCCGGTCAGTTTTGTAGTCCCTTCTGGACCAATAACATGAAAGAAAGCCATGGCCTTTGCTTTGAGAGATACTGTTTGGTATCAGTTTCCAAAGGAAGGAGAGGGTTTGCTCCCAGCATGCTGACAGGGAAAGGCTGCCCAGCTGAGGCTATATGGCTGTGATGCCCCTGCCCTGGATGCTGTTAGCACTTTGATGGTTAGTCAGCAGGCTCTCTTTTTCTGTTCCATTTTATCCCTAAGACCCAAGAAGCAAGCGTCGTAAAACACATTGGTGGGCACTATGGGTTGAATCCCATGTAAAATATACGCATGACTTTCCTGCCTCTCCTCTCCCACAGCAATCTGAAATGTCACTTCTGGGGATGGGAGACACCCAGGAGCAGACTGAGGTTAGGTTTGGAAGGCTGCCACAGGAAAAAAGAAATCAGGGAAAATGATGTTCCTTCTCACACAGGCAGATATTTCCTAGGAGATGGATCCCACGGTAGCTGCAGGTGCCATATTTGGAATGCTGAGTTAAATGACTTCTCAGAACATCCATTAGGCATAGACTTCCTTTCCTTTTAGATAGCATCTGGTAGTATAATTGAGTTTTAAAAGTTTTGTTCTCCCCTGCTTTGGGGAAAATATACTTTCATGTAGTATTTTCTGTATTCCTTTATATTCCAGCTGTGTTATTTTCATTTTAATTCCCCAAGGGATATTTTAAGTTCTTTCAGAAAGTGAGAAAGTATCAGCAGTTTTTGCCATGAAATTATTCAATATGCTGCTTTTAGGTCTGTAAATGAATCTTAGGGGGAGGGATTCAAATGTACAGCACTATTGTGTCTATATACACACTAACAAAACTGTCAATAGGGAGTTCTGGCTGAGACAAGATCAGCACGCTGTTGAAAGAAGAGAATGTTGCCGAATACTCAAATAACTTGAATGAGATTCCTAAATCACCATTAAACTGTTGCACCTTTTGGCACATTCTGTGGAATTTTTCAGTCTTACATTAAATTACAGTATTGCTCTGAATAAAAAACCATTATTTAGGGAAGACTGATACACTGCTATACAATGTTGGCATGGTTGATATCTAAGGTGACACTGTCCAGTCTTCTGCCTGCTCCTGTTCCTCTCCAGCATGATCAAACCTTGGCTGCAGTCAGACTGGCAGCTTGTTGCGATATGGCGCCACCTCTAATTGTACCAGTTTAGAGTGTTGCAGGGCATACCTGCTGTGGGTTACTCATGCAGACATCCCATGGTCACGCATCCACATTACTGCAGTGCCTCAGCCAAGAAGTGTGCTGCCCAGTCATTTTTAAATGCATGAATGTGCATATGCACTCATGTGTGTACATACATGCTCATGCGCATATGTGCACATAGGCAAAAACTCCAAAAACATCCACCCTAGCTGTGGGAATGGATCTGCAGGTGCAGACTGCCAATCCATGTTCAGACATCCAGCCATGTGCAATGAATCCACAGGGAACCAAAGTACCACATGTTATGTGGTGGCCATTTACTCCAGTTCCAACTCGTTGTACGATGGGGCGAGTATGACTGAGGAATAGCTGACAGCTGTGGCTGTGTGACCCGGCCCATTTAATCTATTTGTGAACAGTGCCTATATTGGGCCAAACTGCCATAGCTACATAACCATGAACAGAAGCAGCCCTGTCCATGAAGCCAGTAAATACCTGGAATGTATATGGGAGAAGGTAGTGTCTAAGCAAAAGACAAGTGCATTCCATTGCATGTATTTTGTTGAGAGTGCTGCAGAACAGTTTCAGACTGAGATCTGTGTGGGTGTGGGTGTGTCATTACTTGGATGCAAATGGTCCTGCTGTGCCAGTACTGAAGTAGAACTTTACTGCATGTTCTGTACAGAAATGAAAAAAGGTGCAAAGGAATTAAAAGAGCTGTTGATTTCCACGATCCAAGGGTTATCAGACAAGTGAGCAAGACTTTCAGTATGCTTTCTATTACCAGTATGTTTTGAAGTGATTCCATAATACGTTCTTTATCAATAATATCTTCTCTGTGTTGTCATTAATTACTAGTAAAGCCTTTAGTGCACTTTCGTGATGATCCCTAACATTATTTCTTTAATGCCCACAATCTCTGCAGTCACAAGAGAAAAACACTGGAAGGGGTCAGAGAACCCCTGTCCGATTGCTCATGAGAACACATATAAGTCACAACCTACCCTACCTAATTTCTGCAATCATTCTTAGTTTGTGCCTATATAGTTTTTGACCTAATAGAACAATCGCAAGTATCAAATGGTACAATTAAAAGGGTGATACACTCAAGCGCAATAGTTTTGACTGCTATATACTGGACAAGTCAAACCAAAAATATATTGGCACTAATTTGCCAACTCTGTCTATCCAATGCATTTTATCCTGCCTTTCCTCCAGGGACCTCAGGGCAGCACACATGGGTAGTCCTTTCCAGTTTTATCCACATGCAGCTCTCAGAAGTGCAAGGGAGGGGAGGGTGGCAGAGTACTCAGCCTGAGGTCATCCAGCAAAATGGGGCAAAATGTGTGAAAAAAAACATGTGGCATTTTTTCTGTGGCAAAGTGGGGCTATGTCTTCCAGAGCCTGGTCAGACACTTCGGCCCTTCTACCACACTGTCTTCCAACACTTCATTATATCTAGAGAATCAAACAAGAAACGTGAGAATAACTCTGTTATCTCAGAACATTTAATAAAGCCAAGGAGAAAAGGCTTAAGGAGCAAAAGAAGAGGAAATGAAGACTCCCCCCCCCAAGGAGTTCTCTCTTGTCTCCCTAAGAATTTGTTTGGATGATTGTCAAATGCCCCCTGAGCCTGAGCCTAGAGGGAGAAGGAGGACAAGGAGTAAGGAAGAGAAGAGCTCTAGAGACACTGGAGAATTGCATGGGTGTGTGTGTGTGTGCTGCAGTTTTAGAGAACAAGAAAAAGCCTAGTGTAGTCTCTAGGCAGCCAGTGGGGGCAAAAGGGATGCAGGCCTTATTCCACCTGGGTTGGCAGAAAGTCAAAATGTGTCAAAGCAATGCCAGTAAAACTGAAACTATCAAGCACACTTAGGTCAAATCTACATCTGACTTTCCCGCTGGAATCATTCTAGTTTCAAAAAACCCGTCTATACCTGTTTCTAGTTTCAAACCATACTTGTTCTAGTTTAAAAATTACTGTTTACATTCGTTAATTGCCCTCCTGTGGTCAAGCTAGCATTTTACTGCTTTAAACAGATCCTGTTGCTTAGTGCTCTTCAGAGCCAGGGAGTGAAATTTGAAACCAGTGTGAAATGAGCTTGGGAAAAGACAGCAGTCAAACTACTTCAGAGGGGAGGTGTAAATTGGGCCTTAGTCACTCTGCACACACCAGCACCAGTGGAGAACCTGCAAACAAATCCCAAGGATTGTTATGCCTGTTTATCTGTTCTGGATATGTTTATGTCACTACAAATTCCAGCAAAGCAAAATGCATCTCTATTTGAACTACTTGGCATAGAAATGTCAATCAAGGCAAGAAGAAAAACCTCTTCATTAATTTACATCATAATGTTTAGGGAGATGAGGTTCACTTTCCCCCCTGATGTTCAGTTCCTGTGAGATTTTTAAAAAAGTGTTCCTTTTTGTACTTACTTTTATTGTATCTGTTAATTATCTTTATTATATTTGTGATTCATTTTCCAGTTATTTAAATATTTATCTCTCCTTGCCTGGAGTGATTTTTTTCAGTGACTGCACCACTCCCCTAAAGGATTCCCATTGCCAAATCTGAGGCAGGTAGGAAAAGGTCTTTATAGGCAATTAAAATTCTCAGTTACATTATGCATAGAGGCAGATGGCTATAGAGGGCCACAGCAGAGGGAGCCTTGTGTCGGGAGTGTCCTGGAGTGGTTGTCGGGGCTGCGGCTGTGGCGGCAGAGAGCTGTGGTGTGGAGCTCGTCGGTGGGGCGGACCGTGGTCGTTGGGCTGCTTGGTTGACCAGCTGGAGCGGCACAGACGCCTTTGGGGCTGTTGAGCCCCCAACAAGATCGACCTTAGTGCCACTGGGCTGTTGCCCCCCCCCCCCCCAGCTAACAGGGTTATCTTCCTGCTCCTGCTAACGGAGCCGCTTGAGTAGATCATCAGGTGTACCTGGTCTGAAATGCAACAGGGCAGAGGCTCGAGGACTTGTGAGCTAAAGGAAACATCAACCCCATGTTGCAGTTATCCAGGGCTCTACCATAGACTGAGGACTGGCTGGACTAAGGTGGGAAATGTTGTTGGGCACATCTCCGTTCCCATTCAGGGTTTTATTTATAGGTTAGTTAGGTCAGGTTGGTTAGGTAGTGATCGTATATGGGTCCCTTCCCTATAGTAATTAGGTAGTGTAGGAGGGTAGTAGTAGTTTAGCCTTGTAGCCCTAAACAGGTGTTGGGGCAACAAGGAGAGAGGTCGGGGGGGTCAGGGTACTTAGCTCGGCAGGTGCTAGTAGCCTAGCCGTTTAGTTAGCTACTAACTCTATCACACTGTAGGCTTGGTGTGCAGTGTGAATGGCTACCATAAATGGAGACAGGCCAAGCGACATCAGTGCTCCTGGGGAGGGGAAGGTATAGCAGTGGGACCAGGCAGATATGTAAGGGAAAAGGGCAGAGAAACAGGGAAGCTCGGCCCCCTTCCAGCCTGCATTCCATCCCAAGGGTGGCAGACAGTGGGGCTGGGATTAACCCCCCTCCGACATTGGTGTTGTGCAATGCCAGGTCTATAAATAATAAGATCTCTACCCTGCAAGACTTTTTGGTTGAGCAGGGAGCAGACCTGGCATGTGTGACCGAGACCTGGGTGCAAGAGGGAGAGACAGTGGCTCTTTCCCAAATGACTCCACCGGGGTTCTCGGTCCTTCACCAATCATGGACTGAAGGGCGGGGGAGTGGAGTGGCGCTGTTCATTTGGGAGGCTTACTCCTACAGAGTGCTCCCGCCACTTAAACTTGCGGGCATAGAATGCTCTGGCCTGGTGTGGGATGCCGGGGAGAGTTTGGCTATTTGGGTGGTGTACCGACCACCCAATGCACCACCCATCAGCCTGCCATCTCTGGTCGAGACCGTGTCGGGCTGGGCGTTGGAGCACCCTCGACTTATAGTCCTGGGTGACTTCAACGTCCACGCTGATGATGCGGCCTCTGGGCCGGCGATGGACCTGGTGTCGGCAATGGCGGCACTAGGACTCACCCAACTTGTAACGGTGCCCATGCACCAGGCCGGGCATACGCTTGACTTGATTTTCGCGGCGGGGGTTGGGGTGGGTCTGATTACTGCTTTGCCAGTACCATGGTCAGACCACGTTGCTCTAAAGGCCCGTCTGAATGTCCCACTCAGACCCCGTGTGGGCGGCGAGCGCATTTTGGCTCGCTTGCAGAGCCAGATGGACCCTCAGCAGTTTTAGATGGCACTGCGGGATCCCAGGCCCTCTGGCGGCTCGTTGGATGAGCTGGTTGAGGACTGACATGGCCGGCTCCGAGTGGCCATCGACGAGATTGCCCCCAGGTGTCCTCTTTGCCCTCGTTCTAAGCGGGCTCCCTGGTACACTGGGGAGCTGTGGCAAATGAAACGAGAGCTTAGACAATTAGAGAGACGGTAGCAGCGAGCCCGCGATGAAGCATCAAGAGCATCTTATAGGACATTTATGAGATCCTATGAGATGGCTATCAAGGCTGCAAAGAGACAGTTCTATGCGGCTACGATTGTGTCTGCAAGCTCACACCCGGCACAACTATTTAGAACTATTCGGTCTTTAACAGAACTGCCACATGGCGGATTAAATGATAGGGAATTGGATATTGGCTGTGAGGCTTTTGCGAGCTATTTTGCAGATAAAATCTTGCTACTTTGCCGTGATCTCCCTGCCACAGTTGAGACAGTGAGTGAACTTGAGGTTCCATGCATGTCTTCTAGTTCTATTCTGGATTCTTTCAGTCCACTCAGCCTTGAGGAGGTTGACAGTTTACTCTCTGCTGTACACCCAACCTCATGCAGCCTTGATCCGTGCCCTTCATGGCTGATAAAAGCTGGCCGTGAGGGATTATGAGGTGCCCTAAGGGAGATTGTCAACAAGTCCTTCCAAGAGGGACTGTTCCCAGGGGCACTCAAGGAAGTGATGGTCCACCCTCTCCTGAAAAAAATATCACTGGACCCGGCTGAATTGGTCAACTATCAGTCGGTGTCCAACTTGCCCTATTTGGACAAGATTTTGGAGAGGGCGGTGGCGATTCATTTGCAGAGTTTCCTGGATGACACTTCCATGCTAGACCTGTTTCAGTCCAGCTTCCGGCCAGGTCATGGGACGGAGACAGCGCTGGTCGCCCTCACGGATGACCTCCGATGGCATCTGGATCGGGGCGGAATGGCGGTGCTGGTGTTGTTAGATCTGTCGGCTGCGTTTGACATGGTCGACCACTAGCTACTGATCCACGGCCTCGCCGACATAGGGGTGCAGGGGCTTGCCTTACAGTGGCTCATCTCCTTCCTTCAAGGTTGGGGACAGAGAGTGGCGCTGGGGGAGCAGATGTCCCAGAGGCACCCACTGGTATGTGGTGTGCCTCAGGGGGCGGTGCTATCTCTCATGCTGTTTAACATCTATATGTGCCCTCTTGCCCAGATTGCCCGGAGGCATAGGCTGGGTTGTCACCAGTACGCTGATGACACCCAGTTGTATCTGTTGCTGGGTGGCCAGTCCGGAGTTACCCTGGATGACCTGGAGTGGGCGCTTCAGGATGTGGCGGGCTGGCTCAGGCTGAGCTGACTGAAATTGAATCCAACGAAGACGGAGGTCCTGTGCCTGAGTCGGAGTGGACCGGGGGTAGGGATCCCGCTACCGGCCTTCGGGGGCACCATTGGTGCCAGCGCCGGGGGTCCAGAGTCTGGGAGTGCTCCTGGATGCCTCCTTAACTGTGGAGGCCCAGGTAGCAGCCACTGCCAAAGCAGCCTTTTACCATCTACGGCTGATTAGGCAGTTGGTTCCCTTCCTCGAATGCAATGACCTGGCAACAGTGATCCATGCTATGGTCACCTCGAGGCTAGACTACTGTAACGCTCTCTACATGGGGCTGCCCTTGACCCAGCTCCGGAGGCTGCAGCTAGTGCAGAATGCCATGGCCAGGCTGCTGATGGGTCTCTCAGTGAGGGACCATGTCCGGCCTGTGCTGAGGGTGCTGCACTGGCTGCCTATAGCATACCGGATCTGGTTCAAGGTGCTGGTTTTAACCTTTAAAGCCCTATATGGTCTGGGGCCTGCCTACCTAAGGGACCGCCTTTCCCCGTATATACCCCAGAGAGCGCTGCGGTCAGGCACTCAACATCGCCTGACCCTTCCAGGCCTGAGGGAGGCCAGGTTGGCAACCACCAAGAATAGGGCCTTCTCGGTGGCAGCTCCCCACTGGTGGAATGAGCTCCCGGAGAACATCAGGGCCCTGCAGGACCTATTGCAGTTCTGCAGGGCCTGCAAAGCAGAGCTCTTCCGCCAGGCTTTTGGGGCCACCACTGGAGGGAATGGCCCTTAGCAGGTGGCTTGGTGAGTCACCCCTATAACATCTTTGGTGGAAGCCTCCTGGCCGGAAATAAGTAGGTTGCTGATTTTGGTGTTGGTTTGTATTTGCTGCCATCTGTTTGATTTTACTGCTTAAGTGTATGTATTTTAATGTGATTTTATATGTGCGCATTTTAACCCTGTATGTTGATTTTATGTTGTTAGCCGCCTAGAGCCGGTTTCCTGGCTAGGCGGGATATAAATTGAAATAAATAAGTAAGTAAGTAAGTAAATAAATAAATAAATAAATAATGTTCAGCAGCCCCAGGAAGCAGGTAGTGCACACAAATAATATGTGTAATAATACGAGGATCCTTCTGTATGAGTTCACCCATTAAAATATAATTGTGTGTGCAAGTCTATTTTAAAATAAAACATAGAATATGTGTAAGGGGAACTAGATCTCCAACAGCAGAATGGATATGAGCAAAAAGGCTTCAGGCACCACAGTAAAGAAAGTTAAGAGACAGAATCTCGTTCCCCTTTCCTGTATTTTAAATGTTTGTTTAAAATTTTGACCCCAGACCCACTTTGTTACATATGGATGAGAATTTCCTACTTTTTTTTTCCTGCCAAGGCTAACTGTAGCTGGTGGGATGGGTAATCCATATTAAAGAACCAGAGCCTAAGAAAAATGATTACAAAGAACCTAAGAAAAATCTCAGAACCATCCTTATCACTGTCACTATGAAAGGTTTAACTACTATTCAAACAATATATAGATTTGTGAGTTGATACCCAAAGTGTTCTGCCTTATTGACACAAATGTTCTTCTCATGAAAGTTTTCTTTGCAATGGCATATTAGGACAACAGAAAGTTCTTCATTGCGTTTAGGTTTTACATACCACACAGACCTGGGTACATGGTGTTTTCATTTACCCATTCATTCTAATCGAGATTACTTATGACCAAATTGTGTTGTATTTTCTTGCTTGCTTTTTTTTTAAAACGAGTCAAACAATGGACCACAATTTGTCCTGTTACTCTTGAGAAATAAATGAAATATGAAGTGATACAGGATCACTAAAGCTGCTTTGAATTTCTTTATCCATCTTCTGGGATACCACACTATTCATCTGTGGCAGAAGATTAGAAGCTAGTGTGTCATAATACTTATGCTTTGTTTCAGTTCTGTTTTTAGATTTCTGATTGGTTTCAGAACCCTAATTCTATTGCATTGTTCACTGAATGTCCCATCCTGTCATTTGTATTGATTCACTCTGTGTAATCTGCCTCGAGTCAAAGTGAGAAAGGCAGACTATAAATAATGTATACAAATAATCACAGAATTCATAAAGCAATATCATGTGTATACATCCTTCCTTTATATGTTACACAAGAGACAAAATGCTCTAATAATCCCAGGGACAATCTCGGGCTTCTGCCTGCTGATTGAAATGGAAGGCTTGCTTTATCCCGCAACCCCTTCTCTTACAAGCAAAGCATAGCATGTTCGAAAAGATGGTGTACATTAGGGGATGAAGGCGGGACTCGACACAACGGAAATGGTTGCACCAGGAAGAACTCCCGGGTATTGACCAGATTGCTGGCTTTTTAAAAGGGGTTCGGGGGCTCCCAAACTCCAATGAGTTCCCCATAGAGGAGCTCATTGCAAGGGGTTTGATTTGGACCCCCTGAAAGGGGCAGCAAGCAGGCGGAAGATCCAAATGTGCCCCAACATAGGAACCAGCTGAGAGCACCCATGTCAGACATGGTGCACATAGTCATGACTGCCCAGGCGAAGGGAGAGAACCTGGGACCTCATCCATACCACCGATGAAGTATAACACCGTGAGTACATTTTAAAGCAACAATATTAGAAAGTCTACTATCCATTGTCAAAGCCCCCTTAAAGTTTTTTTTAAAAAAAATGGAATAGAGGGGTGAAGAACTTGTCTTCTGTCCCATAGGTGTCAACTTCAGGGGGGCTTGGAAGCTCATGCCCCTCCAAACCTAATGAGCCCCCCCGGGCAACCAGTGCCAATTCAAAACTTTCCTGCAGCTTGCTCTATGCTCTGTGCTGTCTCCAGCTGGCTCCTACTTTTTGCTTGAGAAAAGGAGAGAAAGAAAGTCTTCCTTTGATTGCCTGAGGGCTCCTCCTGTGGGGAGGGAGGGGGAAGGAAAGACCTGGGGGGGAATGGAGTCGGTAACTCTTTTAAGAAGAATAGCAATGTTTTCTTCCTGCCCCAATGTTTATGTTTTGGAGACTTCCAGGATGCCTGCATTCTTCCCCCCCTCCCCCCACCAGCCTGGGCACTGAGCTTCAAAGTGAGGACTTTGCAAAAGAATCACATAACCTTGAAGCTACCTGTGTCTGGAAAGCTCGCAGTTTTCTTTTAGTTTTTCTTAAAAAACAAAAACAAAACCTGATCGGTTTTGTTATGTGTTGGATAATGAGAAGCATGCATGAGGTTGTGATTTATTTATTTATCTTTATTTTTATACCCCGCCCTTCCTGCAAGCAGGCTCAGGGTGGCTTACAAGGGCACAAATGCCAGTCAAAACTCGGTATGCTATAGGCAGCCAGTGCAGTGCCGCTAGCACAAGCCAGATGTGGTCCCGCCTTGTGAGACCCATCATTAGCCTGGCTGCGGCATTCTGCACCAGCTGCAGCTTCCGGGTTTGCACCAAGGGCAGCCCCATGTAGAGGGCATTACAGTAGTCCAGCCTTGAGGTGACCGTCACATGGATCACTGTGGCTAAGTCATTGCGGTTGAGGTAGGGAACCAACTGCTGTGCCAGCCAAAGATGGTAAAAGGCCGACAGCGGTGGCTGCTACCTGGGCCTCCATTGACAGAGAGGGATCCAGGAGCACTCCCAAACTCCTGTGATGCAGGCACCAATGGTGCCCCGTCGAAGCTTGGGAGTGGGACCCCCCGCCCCGGACGGCCCCGACCCAGACACAGGACCTCTGTCTTCACCGGGTTCAATTTCAGTCTACTCAGTCCGAGCCAACCAGCTACGGCGTGCAATGCCCGGTTAAGATCTTCTGGGTCAGAGTCCGACTGGCCGCCCAACATCAGATACAGCTGGGTGTCATCATCATACTGGTGACATCCCAGCCCATACCTCTGGGCAATCTGGGCAAGGGGGCGCATGTAGATGTTAAACAACATCGGGGAGAGCACTGCCCCCTGAGGCACCCCACACTCAAGTGGGTGCCTCCTGGACTGCTGCTTCCCTAACACCACCCTTTGTCCCCGACCTTGGAGAAAGGAAATGAGCCATTGCAAGGCCCATCCCTGTATCCCCACATCAGTGAGATGGCGGGCCAGCAGCTGATGATCGACCGTGTCAAACGCCGCCGACAGGTCAAGCAACAGCAGCACCGCCCCACCGCCTCAATCCAGATGCCGCCGGAGGTTGTCAGTAAGGGCAACTAGAGCTGTCTCTGTCCCATACCCCGGGCAAAAGCCGGACTGGAAGGGGTCTAAGACCGAAGCATCATCCAGATAACTCTGTAACTGTAATGCCATCGCCCTCTCGATTAATTTGCCCAGATAGGGCAAATTGGATACCGGCCGATAGTTCGCCAATTCGGCCGGATCCAAATGTGATTTTTTTTTAAGAGAGGACGGACCACCACTTCCTTGAGTGCCCCCGGGAACCTTCCTTCAGAGAGGGAGGTGTTGATAATTTCCTGAGCGGCACCTCGCAGCCCCTCGCGGCCGGCTTTAACCAGCCAGGATGGGCACGGGTCAAGAATGCACGTGGTTGGGCGCACACTCACAAGAAGTCTGTCAACTTCCTCTAGGCCGAGCAGGCCAAACCCACCTAAGCCCAGAAGACGTGCAAGCGGCCTCGAGTTCATTCACTGTATCAAATGTGGCGGGGAGATCATGGCGGAGCGACAAGACTTTATCCGCAAAATAGCTCGCAAATGCCTCACAGCCAATTTCCAATTCCCTAGCATTTGGTCTGCCCTGTGGCACAACTGTTAAGGACTGAATCATTCTAAACAATTGGGCATAGAGGGTGCCTGGGAGTGATCTCATCGATGTAATCCGATCCACTGTTACCCCCGCAGCGAAAATCAGATCGAGCATGTGTCTGGCCCAGTGTGTGGGGGCCAAGATGTACTGAGAGAGTCCCAGTGCTGCCATGGATGTCACCAGGTCTGCTGCCTGAGTGGAAGCTGCGTCATCAGCATGGACACTGAAGTCACCCAAAATCACTAGGTTAGGATGCTCCAGCACCCAGCCTGCTACAGCCTCCATCAGGGATGGCAGGCTACTGGCTGGTGGCAGTCAGTACACCAGCCATACAGCCAGACTCTCGCCCTGAAGGACTAAGCTTCCCGAATGAAGATCACCACCCCTCCCCCTGCCCCTTAGTCCATGATTGGTGCAGGACTGAGAATCCCAGGGGGCCATTTGGGAAAGAGCTACTGTGATGCAAATTTGAAGTAATTATGGAAACTGCAAATTGGTAAGCTTATTCAACTGCAAAGATAGTTTGCTTTTGCTGTGGAAAGGAATTTAGACCCTCCTCCCCTTTCCTGCCATCCAAGGAAGCCTCCAGCGCACAAGTAGAGCTGCTTAAAGAGATCATCTTTGTGTTTGTTGCTCCCGCCCATCCTCCTGTGAGTTACATTTTGGCTTTATGGGTAGTTGGCTCAGAGGTAATGAAAAGCTGCTTGGGTTTCTCTCTGTGCACACCCTGCCCATGAAAGGGGCACTGTGGAAGGTAACTCTCAGGTAGTAAGGCAGAGGGTTCAGCCTCAAGAAGGCTTGTGGCTTTGCATTTTTTAAGTGGGGAACTTTTTGGTTCCAAATGGAGGTTTGAATCAAACAACTTTTTTCCCCTTTCTGTTCCCATCCCCCTTTAAAGCCTTTTTAACTCTATGAATTTTATTGCATTGGTTTTGTATGGGCTGTTGCCTGTAGTGTGTGTCTATACAAAACCATGCAAAAAGGTAATTTTACCTACTAAGGCATCATTGAGAAGAGAACTTCCATGATCAGAGGCAGTGTACCACTGATTGCTGGACATGGTGGAGAATGAAAAGTAGAGTTCTGGTTGTGAAACCTTCCTATGGCATCTGCCTGCCTATTAGTGGGGACAGAATTCAAAGCTAAATGGACCCTTCATCTGGTCCAGCAAGACTGTGTTTGCTTTCAAGTTTCTTTCTTCCTAGTGATGTAGAAATTACCAGGTGTGTGTTTGTATGTGCATGTGAACGTATATTTCACAAAACTTTAATGTGATCTGTCTTCTAGACAGTTGCTAAAAAGCAGACAGGGCAATGTCTACAAACATAACCATCCTATTCCATGTAGGGTTACCAGCCTCCAGGTGGCACCTGGAGGTCTCCTGCTATTACAACTGAGCTCCATGCAACCAAGATCAGTTCCCCTAGAGGAACTGGCTGCTTTAGAGGGTGGACTCTATGGCATTGTACCCTGCTGAGGTCCCTACCCTACCCTGCTGAGGTCCCTCCCTCCCCTACCCATACCCCAGGCTCCCCAGCTCAGATCTCCAGGTATTTTCCCACCCAGAGCAGGCAACCCTAATTCTGTGTATTTAAGTTATGTGTTCCAATGAGAAAGTATGAATGATCCATTTTCTGACTTGGCTATGAGAGCTCCAAATAGTATGTTATGCATCACGCAGGGGTATGCAAGATGAAGCTGTGTCACCGGAGAACTGGCTCCTTTTTGCTACCAAAGACTGTTGTAGATTGTTCAAGTTTGCCTGCTGCTTTATTTATTTTATTTATCAGTAGGTCCATCACATAAGATAATCATATTTTTTGACAAGTGTGGCTGTTGTAGTCTTTTAAGACCAATTTTTAATTGCATGTAAGAGAGAGCATATGGTGGAATGGTTTACTCAGGAACTCTTAAAGGAACATTCAGTAATAAAGGTTATGCATCTGTTACAGTGTGAAGATGTAACCTCTGTTTGAGCCTTATTAGATCTCTGACTGTGTCAAATAAATTACTGTTCTACTAATTGACATTCTGTACTATCCATCTGAATATGGCATTTGGATGATAGCTATTCTGAGGTCACCCAGAGTAGGATCCCCTAACTTTCTGGGGAGCCCCTCCCTAAGTCCCACATGGCTCTGCCTCCATAGATAGTGACAATGGCCTGTGATGTCACTGGCTCTTCTCTATGATGTCACTGGGCCTTGGTTCTTTTAAGGACCTAGAATAGCAATTCCTCTGGCCCAGCCCCAGCCCCTCCCCAGGAAATTGGAAAGTCTACACCCTTGTTCTGCCCCCCCTCCCTTTACAGGGACAAGGAAAAGGATTTCAAGCAACTCTTTAAACAGCCTTGTGGGCAAAGAAAACAAGAGAAGGACCTTGTCCTTGTCTAAGATGGTACTTTCTGGAATATATAATTTGATTATGAACTTTAGTGAACTAGAAATATATTTTTTCTCTCTCTTCTTGTTTGAAGTTAAAAACAAAGCATTTGGAATCTCCATGAAGACCTTGTAACAGATTAACTAACTTTGTTGAAATAAGGTCTACGACCAAGTATATTTCAATAAATAAATTATAAAGACCTCACTTCCTAAAGGTTAAAAAGAAAATTGGATCTTACTCTGAACCTTCCACGTATTACATTCTCATAACAATTTATGTTTATCTTTATTGAAACTATAAAATTCCATTTTGTTCTGACCACAATGCTTTGTTATGTAAACAATTGATAACATTTCTAAGAGCCAGTTTGGTGTAGTGGTTAAGTGCATGGACTCTAATCTGGGAGAACCGGGTTTGATTCGCCACTCCTCCACTTGCACCTGCTGGATGACCTTGGGCAAGCCATAGCTCTGTACCAGCTGTTCTCTCAAGGACAGCTCTCTCAGAGCTCTCTCAGCCCCACCTGCCTCACAGGGTGTCTGTTGTGAGGAGGGGAAGGGAAAGGAGTTTGTAAGTTGCTCTGAGACTACAAGTGAAGGGCGGGGTATAAATCCAATCTCTTCTTCTTCTTCTTATGTTGGTACTGTCTTTATCTTTAATATGGTTACAACAATTGTTGATATATGCTATTTAGAAGTAATGTTATTGTAAAACTTGGTTGGAAAATATTTTTTAGAGATTCTCTTGTTTTAACACGTTTCTGAAAAAATGGATGACTCTGTTAGCCTGCAAAGGGTGCCAGAGGCTTTATTTCCAGATATATCGGAACCTATAGACATTGAGTTGATGCAGGTTTCCTTGAAGGATTTGCAGATTATAATTCAAAACACAGTTGTTTTTGCTGTAAATATGACAGTTCGAGAAGCTTTTTATCCTGTACAAACTGAAATGCAAATACTAATGCAACAGGCCTTAAGTAAGAAGGACATCTTGGAAAGAGAAGAAAAAAGGACACAACTGTGCAGAAGATATAGAGGAAATTTACAATCAAGCTGACAAGATCTACAGAAAGGAGTCTGCACCTACAAAGAGAAAAAAAGCTCTTACAAAAGTGCATCAGAGATCTTATAAAGGAATCATTAGTGATGATTTCCAAAATAATGAGTCATTCATCACCTCAGAGAGAGGAAAGAAATCAACACATGGACCTACAAACCATTTCCAAGATGGAGCACAGATGGTTACTTCCAGAAGATAATTTCTACACTTATAAGGGAAGAAGAAGAGATTGGATTTATACCCCGCCCTCCACTCCCCAAGGGAGTCTCAGAGCAGCTTACAAACTCCTTTCCCTTCCCCTCCCCACAACAGACACCCTGTGAGGTAGGTGGGGCTGAGAGAGCTCTTTCCCAAGCTGTCCTTGAGGGAACAGCTGGTCCAGAGCTATGGCTTGCCCAAGGTCATCCAGCCAGGTGCAAGTGGAGGAGTGGGGAATCAAACCCGGTTCTCCCAGATTAGAGTCCGCGCACTTAACCACTACACCAAACTGGCTCTTAGACACAGAATCAAGACCCTAAAACTTAAGAGGAGAAACCAGAAAATCAAGAAGAAGATGAAACCCATAAAAAGGATGGAAAATTTCTGAGGGAAGCTCTGAGATTTTTGATGGACTAAGATCCTACCATATTTGTATCCAGAAGAAAAGAACTATATATCCCTATACATTTAGTGAAAGAGTGTAATAAAATGCTTAGACAAAGTCCATATTAGTAGAAAATAAAAAATTGTACATTCATATATTTGCAATTATTATATGATAGCACAAGGTGGAAAAATGATAAAGATTTAGATAATGTATGAGGTAGTTTAATAAGGGGGGGGAAATGAGATGAAATGCTGTACCCCAATTTTATGTTTGTTTTGAAAATAAAAATGGTTTTAAAAAGAAAAAGAAAAGATGGTGTACATTTGGAAGCATACTCCACACACAGTAGTCACTGATATACCACAAGAATATATAAAGAAAGTGCAAGTTAAGGTGGGGAGCAATAGAGATGGAGGTTTTAGTAGGGAATTTAAAGCTGGAGCTAATAAGTGGAGTATATGAAGCAGGAAGGCTAAGAGGAGAATAATTAAAGTCAGGGTTCATTTCGTAGCAGGAGCTCCTTTGCATACTAGGCCATACCCCCTAATGTAGCCAATCCTCCAAGAGCTTACAGAGTTCTTCTTACAGGGGCTACTGTAAGCTCTTGGAGGATTGGCTACATCAGGTGTGTGTGGCCTAATATGCAGAGGAGCTCCTGCTACAAAATGAGCTCTGATTAAAGTTGATAGGAGGACTCTGGGGGAGGGGGTTCAAATGACCAGAAGTTGAAGAGAGGGCAAAGAATATTAAATGAGGAAGGAGAATTGAGGATAATAAGGAAGTAATAGATTTGAACAGTTAAGGGAATAGACTAAGAAAAGGAGATGGGGACAATAATTCTCATAATAAATCATGTCAAATCAATGTATTTTTAAATTGTTTCAAATGCTGGAAGAAATTGGAAAAAATCACTTGAGGAAAAAAAACAAGGCTTTTTCCAGTGGACTGTACAACAACTTGTACTTCCTCTTGGTTTCATGAACAGGACTAAGGTTTTATGAGGAACAAGTGGCAAAAACCAACACCAAATTGTCCAAGAGTAGGGCATCACCAAAAGTAGTCCCACAGCACTGGCTTTAATGTAAAATCAGACTCGGCATCTTTCTGCACAATCCTATACATTTCTACTCAGAAGGAAGACCTGCTATAATGGGTCTTACTCCCAGGTGAGTGGATGTCAGGAACTGACAATAGCATCTCTGTAATTTGCTTTCGTTTTCTTTGTTCTTGTGGATTCCTTGCTTGTACGCCTTATCTGTCTTAACCCCCTTGCCCTATGCAGCTGCAAATGTCACTTTGAAGTATATTGGTTGCTCTGGTTAATGTTACAATTTCAAGGCGGGAGAATGGTGACCCAAATTCCTGCACGTCACTGAAAACAAATGGTCTTCACTCCCATGCATCCCTCCTCCCTTTTTCTGGGCCAGAGTATGTTATCTTGTTGTGAAAACCTTGAGAGCTCCTTTATGGCTGCATGCCTGGGATTGTTGTGCCTAGCTTCACATATGTGGGTCACTCAGATCAAGAAGGGAATTTTTATAACTTTCTCACCTTGCTGTGGGAACCTCAATGGTCACCTCTCTTTTCCTGCGTTCACCCTCTGACTCTGATTGGCCTAAGGCTGGGGTTCAATTGTGGCTGGAAAGTATATTAACCATGACTGTCTTTCACTAAGCATCTCTAACAAACATTGAGAACCTGTTTGCAGTATTAGACAATAAAGAACTTTGATTCAACAAAGGTCTGATCTCTTGCTGTCTATTCAGAAGCCTCACAGTGGAAGAGGATTGCAACCTTGATTAGATGGACAGCTTCATGCATCTGTCTCTTCCCACCCCCATTACTGGATTTATGGTGTCTAGCACTGTATTGTACCAAACAAGACAGAGAGACCATCTCAGAAGATGACTGTCCTGTATTAAATAGGACAAACTGCAGAAAACTAACTGCAGGAAGTCCATGTGAGAACCTGATAGATCCAATAAGCCAGGCCTTAATGTGAAATAAAGTCCTTTTATTTCTTAATGGTCTAAAGCAGCGGTTCTCAACCTGGGGGTTGGGACCCCTTTTGGGGTCGAACAAGCATTTCATAGGGGTCGCCGGCTGACATCCGAGCCCCTCCCCTTCCCACCCCTCCCTCACCAAAAGCCCTGCTCCACTCACCCAGAAGTCCGAGTAGAGCACGCCGTAGCTTTCCTACAGAGTGGGGGGGGGGCGGGTTTCAGAGTCCTCTGTCTAAAGTTTTGCTTCTCCAGGTTGCACAACTTCTGCATCTTCTGGTAAGCTTTTGTGTTGTAAATGTAGAAATCCTTGGGGAACAGGGTGAGATCCCTCCTCTGGTGGCCGCCCCCCTCCTTTTTATTTTGAACACCAAAGTAGAAAGAAAGAAGGAGTGTGTGTGTGTGTGTGTGTGTGTGTATGGACAGAGAGAGAAAGAGTAGAAAAAACTGTGGATTAAAAACAATAAATATCTTTAATCAGGCTTCTTACTATTTTCAGTGCCCAAAAAGTTGAAGCAAAAATGTGGCTTCCGTTTCGTCCTCCTGCTCCAAGAGCAAAGTTTGATTCCAACCCAGCTCTCCTCTCCCCCACCCCCAGTCCTTTTTCAATTTCTCCAGCTTTTCCGTTCTTTGTTACTTCTTAGCTTTTATTTTTAAAAGAAATATTTTTTTTCTGTTTCTGACTGCTCATGCCAGAAAGAGATGTACTAAGGACAGGATTGCCCATTGGAAACAATGGGAAACACTTGAAGGCCCATTGGAAATAATGGGAGCCAGGAATGCCAATTGATTTGCATGGGCTCCACTGAAATACATTACAGTACAAGTAGAGTTGCAAAGAAAATGTGGAATGGATTTTCCATTAGGGTCTCTGGGCCCATATAGACTACTCTGGGACTGGAATGACAGGCCCCAGAGTGGAATGACAGGGCCTGGGGGTAGCAGAAGCCTTCTGGGACTGGAATGACAGGCCCCAGAGTGGAATGACAGGGCCTGGGGGTAGCAGGAGAGTTCTGGGACTAGAATGAGAGACCACGAGAGTGGAATGACAGCCACTGGGGGTAGCAGGATTATTCTGGGAATGGAATGACAGGCCCCAGAGTGGAATGACAGCCACTGGGGGCAGCAGGAGTATTCTGGGAATGGAATGACAGGCCCCAGAGTGGAATGACAGCCCCTGGGGGCAGCAGGAGTATTCTGGGAGTGGAATGACAGCCCCTGGGGTAGCAGGAGTATTTTGGGAATGGAATGACAGGCCCCAGAGTGGAATGACAGCCACCAGGGGTAGCAGGAGTATTCTGGGAATGGAATGACAGGCCCCAGAGTGGAATGACAGCCCCTGGGGGCAGCAGGAGTATTCTGGGAGTGGAATGACAGCCCCTGGGGTAGCAGGAGTATTCTGAGAATGGAATGACAGGCCCCAGAGTGGAATGACAGCCCCTGGGGGCAGCAGGAGTATTCTGGGAATGGAATGACAGGCCCCAGAGTGGAATGACAGCCACTGGGGGTAGCAGGAGTGTTCTGTGACTAGAATGAGAGACCATGAGAGTGGAATGACAGCCACTGGGGGTAGCAGGAGAGCCCAGGAAAAGCAGCAAAAGCTGCCCCCGCCCCACCTACCTTCCTTCCCCCTCCCCCTTTCTCTCTCTGTCTCTCTCTCTTCTCCCTTTCTCTCTCTTCCTCCTTTCTCTCTCTCCCTCTCTCTCCCCACTACCTGCAACAGCCTCTCCCCCCCACCTACCTTCATTTTCTCATGGCATCTTCTGTTGAAGAAAAGTAAGTCTGAAGCCTTAGTGTTCATTGTGTCTTGTTGGGAATAGCTTGCAAATATATGTGTGTCTAAAGTCTGTATTAAAGTTGTTTGGTGCTAATTGCCATGCAAGAGAAGACATCTGAAAAAGTAGCTTCATTGTTGTGTGTGTTGGCAGAATTTTATGGTTGGGGGTCACCACAACATGAGGAACTGTATTAAAGGATCGCGGCATTAGAAAGGTTGAGAACCACTGGTCTAAAGTATACACGTCCAGTGTTAGTGATGCCAGTGAATGTAACAAGAGTCAATTATACATATTTCAAACAGCAGGATCAAAGCTTGTCACCAATCAGGGCAACTACAGCAAAGGTGCGAAAGTTACTAGCAGTTGCATTCTCACCAAAAAGGCACATAGCCTGCAATGATTAGGCTTGGTGGCTAGCCTCCCTCTCCCACAACTCCTTCCCCATTATTCTCACACATTCAGCCACCTGGAGTTCCTTCATTATATAAACAATTCAAGGCTAAACTTCACTGAGCCAGATTAACAGCAACCCATTCATTACAATCAGGACCAAAATCCACCCATTGAACCAAGTAATACAGTCAACCCCGCTTTAGCTTAGAGTCTAAAATACGAGAGATTTCAAAATGTGGTTCTCCCCCCATCATCAGAGGAGGTGGAGCAGGAGGATCCGGTCTCCAGGTATTCAGCCCAGGACTCTTCTTCAGTAGGCTGTAATGAAAAACAGGGTGCACAGCTTTTAGGGTCTTTGGCAGCTCAAGTTCAAAAGACACAGAAGAAATCTTGTGCAGCACTTTGAACGGACCCACATATTTCCACCCTAGCTTCCTGCTAGGCTGCAGTCCATGTATGTTCTTAGTAGAGACATATACCGAGTCCCCTGGGGCTAAATCCCAACCTGGAGCCCTCCCTCTGTCAGCATATTTTTTGTAATCCAATTTGGCCCAATCCAAAGCCTTAGCAATTAGCGGCCAGGAGTCTTGGAGAGAGTTCCACCATGCCTGAAAGGACTCAAAGGAGAGTCAGCAGGCTTGAGCGTAGGGAGGGGACTGCCTTCAAAACCCCCCACTGCCATAAACAGGGAAATGCCAGTAGAAGAGTGTATAGCATTGTTGTAACTGTATTCCGCAAAAGGAAGGCGCTCCACCCAGTTATCTTGGTGAAAGTTAGAATAGCAATATAGGAATTGCTCCAATATTTGATTTACACGTTCGGACTGTCCATCACTTTCTGGGTGATAAGCTGAGCAAAATGCGGGTTCAATCCCCATGACTTGCAGAAGCTCCCGCCAGAAGTTGGCAACGAACTGCGAGCCTCTGTCAGAGATTATATGCTTCAGGAAAGAATGGAGCTGCACCACCTGGGAGAAGAATACCATGGCTAAACCCTTGGCCGTGGGGAGCTGCTTGAATGGGATGAAATGTGCCTGTTTTGAAAATAGGTCAATGTGAGACTTCTGAATCAAACCAATAAGCCAGACCTTTGATGAAGCAAAGAGTTCTTTTATTCTTAATGATGGTTCAGGTACTTCATGTTTGTTAGAGATACTTGGTTACAGACAGCAGGGATTAATATACCCCCCACCTTCAGGTAAAAGCAGGCAGAGGGCCAATCAGAATGAATACAAAAAAGCGCGAAAACTTCTAAGCTGTTTGTTCTCCCAGAAAAGGCGCAAAGCACTAAAAATCCCCCCCATGCCCCATAGTGACCTCTACTTGCAATTCGCAGGCCAGACACCTGGCTAGAAAAACAGTTCAACAGTTCTCCAAGGTTACAAAAGCAGATAAAACATTCGAGTCTCCGGAGAGGGAAAAGGGAGGTGACAAGACAAGATAGCCAGACTGTTTATGTGATGTGATGGAATGCGGCAAGCCACCCTCCCAGGGAAGAAGAAGAAGAAGAGGAGGAGAAGAGATTGGATTTATACCCCGCCCTTCACTCACTCGGAGTCTCAGAGCGGCTGACAAACTCCTTTTCCCTTCCCCTCCCCACAACAGACACCCTGTGAGGTAGGTGGGGCTGAGAGAGCTCTTTCCCAAGCTGTCCTTGAGGGAACAACTGGTCCAGAGCTATGGCTTGCCCAAGGTCATCCAGCCAGGTGCAAGTGGAGGAGTGGGGAATCAAACCCGGTTCTCCCAGATTAGAGTCCGCACACTTAACCACTACACCAAACTGGCACATTAAGCAGAACATGCAATAAACCTCAAGGCCAGCCGTAAATTACTGATAAAGACCCCAGATACCAACAATTAATGGCAGAGACTTTAGCAGACTCTGACATCTGGCTCTCCCCAAGATTCTCCCCTCCCCTGGGCTTATCAGGGAACTTTCTATGAAAGGCACAAAGCAATTTAGGAGCATGAACATTTTCAGCAGCAACCCACTCATTTTGCTCAGGTCCAAAATCCACCCACCATACAAGATAATACAAACGACCCCGCTTGAGTTTAGAGTCCAAAACGTCAGAAATCTTGAAATGCTGCTCCCCCTCCCTCATCAGAAGAGGAGAAATCGGAGGATCCGATCGCCATGCGTTCGGCCCAGGATTTTTCTTCAGCAAGCTGAAATGGAAAACAGGGTGCACAGAACTCAATGATTTGTAAAAGGCGAAAGATTTATGCGATCTGAAGAGAAACCAGAGCTTCTGCAAGAGAAACCAGAGATCCGGTTCCGCCTGCCTCAGGAGCGGATGCAAGGAGAGTGAGCTCCGGCGCCTGCTCAGAAATTCTTTAGTTATCTAGACAAATAATTTCTGCCTTTCTCCCTTCTTGGAGGGAAAGGAGAAGCAGAGAAATTCAGGCTGTGGCACAGGGGTTTAGGCATAACCCTTGTGAGCACTGTCTGCATTCTGAGCAGAAACTAAAGAGGAGCACCACTGCACCAGGTTCCTGGAGCCGGTCGGGAAAAGAGGAGACGGAGACCTCTGGAGCCGAGTAGATAATAAGTGTCCTCAATAGAGTATATAGAAGTTGAGTACAATATTTGAATACTAATTTTTAAATCCTAAGCCCAGTGAATGTAATTTTCCCTATTGCTTAACCGGGAGAGGGATGGTGGATGCTTGAACACCCCCAGTAAAAACGGCTGGAGCAATGACTGGGAGGAGGGGGTATAAAGCAAACTAGAATAAAAAGCAGCGCTGCACTAACCTCTTGATGGTTGTGTTTTCTCTTTCCTTTCGGTTTTGTTCGGGGGCCTGGTGTGTTGGAGGAGAAGTCGCGAAGCAAGAGGTCTACCGGAGAGGAGGCTTTGGGCGTTGGCTAGCATCGCGAGAACATAGGCATGGGAGCAGGAAGGAACGTGGAGGAAGCAATGTGGAGAAAGCAACGTAGGAGTTACAAAGAAGATGTTAGAGCTTCAAATCCGGCCGGCAAAGTAGCAGGACAGTAGTGGTGACTATGGAGAGTGTGTGAAAAATAACGAGCTCTCCAGTGGCAGCTGAAGGAGATACTTCTGGAAGGACGTAAGGCTATATAGCCCAATTAAAGAGACAGATCTTTTGACTTGCTGTGTAAAGGGACACCAGAAACTATATAGAAACTAGAATTTAGGTAAAAGTCATTGTAAATCCTATTGTAATAGTGAGTGTTGTGCCCCAAACTAATTAATAATTAATTCAAGAAATAGCTTGGGACTTTGTGTTTGATCATTAAGAATAGTATCATATATCACACTATATATTACAAAATTATTAATCAACCATCATCTACCTAATAACCTATCAATTAAGTTAATATTTATTTATTATTAGATCAATTGTTGTTAAGTAACTCATTTTAATTAACTCAAGAGTACTTAATCTAGGTTCATTCTAGCTTTGTGATTAGTGCCTGTCAGGAGATTAATTTATTGTGAGGGGAGTTGGAAGCTTCTATATAGTTAAATAAGGGGGGTGCAATTATTTAATTATCTAATTTAATTAGTTAAATTTGATTGGGAGAATTCTGAGCCACTGTTTAATTTGAAATTAATTTGAAATCTGTAATTAAATTGGAATTTTGAATTTAAAGTGGTAAACAAGTAATATATACTAGGGCTAAATTACTTAGCTAAATAAATTAAGAGAAGTATAAATACATATAATAGATTGAGCAGAACTAGGAGCAAGAAACTTACATTTAACTAGTTCTAATTAGATAAATTAAAAAAAAAATACTTGATGGCTAGCGAGAACCCTGGGGCGACTAGGAAAGGCTCGGTTCCTTCCCCGTCACAGACAACCCTGATAGGCCAGATGAAATCAACGACAAGCAACCCAGGACTATCAGCCAAAGAAATTAAAGGGATGATTGATGGCTCAGTCTCTGCAGCAATTAAAGCAGTTATGGAAAGTACACTTCCAGTTCTAATGGAGAAAGTAGAGGAAAGGATCCCGGCTTTGATCAAGAAAGAATTCGAACCAATCTATAATAAAATGGATGAGTTGGCCACACAAATTAAAGCTGAAGTAGAGGAAGTCAAGTCGCAAGTGGTGTCGAACAAAGTTGAGATACAAACACTAGCAACAAAAGGCAGACAAACTCACGCCAGAGTATGGGAGCTGGATCTAGATGTTCAGGAACTGAAAGCGAAAAATGAAAGGTTGGAAGAATCAATCATCAACTTAGAAATGGATAAGGCAGTGCAAATTATTAGATGCCAAAACGTCCCTGAAAATATAGGAACTAACCTTAAAGAAGAAATGGCTGAAATAATAGCGGACCAGCTAAAGGTCAGCACCAAACAGGACAATGACAGAAATGGATGGGGTATTTAGAAGAGGAACAGCTTATGCTAGAAAATTTAACGCGCCTAGAGAAGTACATATAAGATTTAATAGAAAAGATATGAAAGACAAGATTATGAGAGCATCTTATGAGAAGAAAGTCAAAATCCAAGGAGAAGAAATTAGGTTCCTGAGGGAGATACCATGGCGCGTGTGAGAAAAAAGAAGAGTATATCAGCGGCTGGCAAGATCTCTTCGGGATCATAATATAGAGTATAGGTGGCTTGTTCCGGAGGGCCTATTTTTTGAATACCGAGGACGAAAACACAAGTTAAACTCAATCTTTAAATTGGAGAACTTTTTGGAGTCCTTTGGAGCTGAACTTGGAGTGTACGAAGAGAAAGAAGAGGAGGAAGAAGAAACTTCGCAATCAGAAAAAGAAGGAGAAGAAGATAAGGAAGATAAGGAAGACGGAAAGAAAAGTAGATCAAAGAAAGGAAGAAAAACTGCTGCAAGAGGGACAACGACGACTTCACCACAGATTCAAACAAGAAACCAACTTAAGACCCGCCTGAAGGACACAAAAAACCAAAATGGAACCGAGCTTTAAAGAGTTTAAAATCTTATCTGTAAATGTAAATGGCCTTAACGCCCCGCAAAAAAGAAGACACATCTTTCACCATCTAATTAAAATAAAAGCAGATATAACATGCATTCAAGAAACCCACATTAAAAAAGAGCATATAAAACATCTTAATTGTAAAAAGCTGGGGTTAGTCTTTGTGGCAGCAGATGAAACAGAAAAGAAAAGAGGGGTGGCAATATTTGTTAAAGAATCTCTACACAGCTTGTATATACTTCCAAAGACGGTAGAATATTAGTGGTTAGTGTAATAAGGAATGGGAAGGAATACATTATAGGAAATATCTATGCTCCTAATGCTAACCAAAGCCTATTTCATAAAGAAATAGCCGAACCTTTGAGGGTTAAAAAATCTGACAAGATTTGTTTGATCAGAGATTTTAATGCAGTAGTAGATAGAAAAATGGATAGGAAAATTCAAACTAAATCGGGGGGGGGGGGGGGGGGAATAAAGGCCAAAGCTTATCTGAGATATTTTTTCAGTTGGTTGAAGAACAAGATCTTTTAGATGCTTGGAGAACTAAAAATAGGGATAAGAGGGCATATACATTCTTTTCAGGCAGACATAAGTCTTGGTCGAGGATAGATATGCCGTGGGTATGTAGATCTATAATAATGGAGATGATGGACATTGAGATCTGCCCCTCAACCTTTGCGGATCACAATCCAATTTTGTTAACTCTTAGTGAGGTAAGGAAGGCCCCTAGATGGACTATGAATAGATACATCTTAAAAGACCAAGCTTTTGTCGAAACTCTAAAAGAGGATATAAAAGAATTTTTCAAAATTAATATTCAGCCCCAAATCTCACTTAATACGGTATGGGACACCTTTAAGGCCTTTATAAGAGGTAAATTGATTAGTTTCACCATATGGAAGAGAAAACAAGAAAACAGAGAATATAAATATTTGGTTGAGCAAATAAAAATAGAAGAAATGAATAGGCTGAAGGCAAGGGGGGAACAAGATAGTAAACAACGATTATTATATAAACAGCACAAACTAAATCTATTACTAAGTAAAGAGATAGGAAAAAAATAGAATATAATAAACTGTTCTTTTTTGAAAATGCCAATAAACCATCGAGATGGTTGGCATATAGGTTAAAAAAGGAAGAGGCAAAGAAATATGTAATTACACTAAAAGACCCCAAGGGAGAAAACAAATATCTGTTAAAAGACTTAAAAAAAATAGTGGAAGATTATTTTTCTAATTTGTACAAACAAGAAAGTAAGAATGAAAATCTGATTAGAAATTATTTTAGGGCAAGAACAAAAATAAATAAACTTACAGAAGAACAAAGGAGGACATTAAATGAACCGATTACAATATGTGAGGTAGTGGAAGCCATTAAAAGACAAAAGCCAAATAAGACCCCTGGCCCAGGTGGCATACCAAGCGAATTTTATAAGATCTTTGAGGGACAAATATCCTTAGTATTTAAAGATTTGGTTAAGGATATTGGTAATACGAGTATGGCCCCAGAATCCTGGAATGAGGCGTTGATAGTACTAATACCTAAAGGAGAAGATAACTTAGATAACATTGGTAATTACAGACAGATATCGTTATTAAATGCGGATTATAAAATCTATGCTAATATATTAGCGGAAAGATTTAAAAGAGTGTTGTCCCAGATTATTAGTAGAGACCGAGTAGGATTTCTGCCAAACAGATATCTACGAGAAAATTGGAGAACTCTAATTAACGCGTTGGAATATTATGAGGCGCATCCAGAAAAATCTGCTCTATTAATGTTTATGGATGCAGAAAAAGCCTTTGATAGTTTATCGTGGGACTTCCTAACAACCAAATTAGAGGAATATAAGGTTGGAGAAAAATTTGAAGCCATTATTAAAAGCAATTTATAACAAACAAACAGCTTGATTAAGAATAAATACTGATATCACACAAGAGATTGAAAAGGGATCTAGGCAGGGCTGTCCTTTGTCTCCACTACTGTTCATATTTGCTTTGGAAACTTTGTGTGACCAAGTTAGGGAGGACAAAGTTATCAAAGGTCTTAGTTGTAAGGGGCAAGAATATAAGATCTGTGCTTATGCGGATGACATAAATGTTTTTTTTAGAAGAACCAGAAACCTCGTTAGGGAGACTATTAGATGTAATTGAAGAATACGATAAAGTCTCGGGTTTAAAGATTAATTTGAGAAAAACAAAGATCTTAGCAAAAAAATGTTCTAATCAGGAACAGCTGAAGATTCAAGATAAATTTGGAATTGAGGTGGTGAGAAAAGTGAAATATTTGGGAGTTCTATGTAGTAATAAAACTAGCTCATTGATAGAAGACAATTATGATATCTTACTAAAAAAGATAAAAAAAGATCTGGATAATTGGAAAAATTTAAAGCTTTCTTGGCTAGGTAGAGTCGCCGCGATTAAAATGAATATTCTTCCGAGGTTCTTATTTTTGGCACAGACAATCCCACTGTTAAAAGAAAATGCTAAATTCTATAAAAACATTAATGAACTAACAAGAAAATTTATTTGGTTTCCTAAAAAACCTAGAGTAAAGTGGAAACTTTTACAAGATCAGAAAGAGGAAGGAGGGATTGCCTTGCCAAATTGGGAAATTTACGGGAAAGCGGCGTCTTTACTCTGGCTGAGAGAATGGGTGATGTTGGACAATAGTAGGATCCTGGCACTAGAAGGGCATGATCTTTATATGGGTTGGCATGCGTATGTATGGTATAACAAGTATAAGATCCATACAAATTTCAGTACACATACTTTAAGAGCCGCTCTTATGAAGAATTGGTTATCTGTAAAAGAAAAATTTTATACGAAAATCCCTAGGTGAGTCTCTCCATTGGAGGCCTTCACTAAACCATCACTTATAAACCAAAAAAATATGGTGAGCTATGATAAATTGTTGGACATCAAGGGTGAGTTAAAGAATAATGAACAGTTAAAAAATGAAATAGATTCACAACTGTCCTGGTGGGAAACTAACCAATTAAACTCCAGATACCATTTAGATAGAAAAGTTGGTATTTATGAGATCCCCAATGAATTAGATTTAAATTGGATGAATAATAATAAACTTTTAAAAATTTATAAAATAATTTTAATTTATGAAATGCAGGAAGAAAAGATAAAGCCCCTAATGATAAAATGGATGGAAGACTTTGGATATAACATTCAGATTGATCAGTGGGCTAAAACTTGGAAAACAGTAAAATTTTTAGGGGTGGTAAATTATAAAGAAAATATCTATAAGCTCTTCTATCGCTGGCATTGGTCTCCTGACAGGCTACATAAATGCTATAAAAATGTATCAAAGAAATGTTGGATGTGTGAAGTGGAAATCGGAACATACTTTCATATGTGGTGGAAATGTAGAAAAGTTCAGAGATATTGGTTAATGGTGTACGATATGATCAAGGAGATGATGGGATTGGAAATGTCATTAGCCCCTGAAACCTTTCTGTTAAATATACTTCCGGAGGGACTGCTTAACGATGAAAAAAAACTATTGGCTTATATACTGACAGCAGCTAGGATTGTCTGGGCCAGTGTGTGGAAATCAGCAGCACTGCCGGGAAAAGAAACTGTGAATGCTAAAATGGGCAGAAATGAGCAAGTTGGGTTTTCTTTTGAATACGAATGCAAGGACAGATCCGAAGAAGATTTGGTCCAAATTTTATGTATGGATAAGCTAATATATGAGGCTCCAATAATATGTATATGTTATTTGTGGATAATATATAAATGTATAAAAGCAATTAAAATAAATTTAATTTAAAAAAAAGAACTCAATGATTTGGGCAGCTCAAGTTCAAAAGACACATCAGAGATTTTCCGAAGTACTTTGTAGGGACCAACATACTTCCATCCCAATTTCCTGCTGGGTTGGAGTCCATGAATGTTTTTTGTTGACAAATACACAGAATCCCCTGGTTGTAGCTCCCACCCCCCAGCTCGACCCCGATCAGCATATTTTTTATAGTCCGCTTTAGCTTCATCCAGGGTCTTAGCAATTAAAGGCCAGGAGTTCTGTAAATCAGTCCACCACTGGGAAAACTCGGAGGGCAGAGCCGCCTCGGGCTGAGGCAATGACGGAAGAGGGTTCCCTTCAAATCCTCCTGCCGCCATGAATGGGGAAACACCCGTGGAAGAATGCACCGCATTATTATAGCTATATTCTGCGAACGGGAGGAGCTCTACCCAATTGTCCTGATGGTAGTTAGTGTAGCATCTAAGGAACTGCTCCAATATCTGATTCACACATTCAGACTGTCCATCAGTCTCTGGATGATAACTCGAGCTCAGGGTGGGTTCAATGTCCATCACCTGGAGAAGCTCCCACCAGAAGTTGGCAACAAACTGGCTCCCTATATCGGAAACTATGCGTTTGGGGAAAGCATGTAGCCTGATCACATGAACGAAAAACACTTTAGATAAGCCTTTAGCTGTGGGCAATTTCTTGAATGGGACGAAATGTGCTTGCTTAGAAAACATGTCGACCACCACCCAAATGACCGTCTTTCCCTTGCTGGGTGGAAGGTTCGTTATAAAGTCCATGGAAATGTCCTTCCAGGGCCAGGAGGGGGTGGGCAAAGGATGCAAGAGACCGGGGGGGGGGGTTTTCCACCCCGCTTTTTGCACATTAAGCACACTTGGCACGAAGTGACATAGTCCGAAGTGTCCTTATGCATGCGCGGCCACCAAAACTGCCTTTGAATTAGATTTAGAGTTTTTAGAAATCCAAAGTGGCCAGACAGCTTAGACTCGTGACACGGCCTCAGAATTTCTTTACGCAGTGAGCCCGGCACAATCAGCTTAGATCCATGGTACCAACAACCGTCTGACTGTTTATGGGTTTCAGGGTCGCCCTCCCAACCCCTCACTTCTTCATCTGAGTACTCTGCGGTACAGTTAACAGTCCATTGAGAAGGCTCCGGAGCTTTTTTACTTTGGCTCCGAGTGGTTACTGTCCCTCCCAACTGTTGGGGGGAAAACATGGAATCAAACACTTCTTCCCTGCTGGATTCGTATTGGGGCAATCTGGATAAAGCGTCTGCTAGGGAATTTGCTTTGCCAGGGAAATGCTCCAGCACAAAATTGAACTTAGAGAAAAAATCAGCCCACCGCAGTTGTTTGGCGTTAAGGGACCTTTGGGTGCGCAAAGCCTCTAAGTTTTTGTGGTCAGTCCAAATCTCGAACGGCTTTTGCGTTCCCTCCAGCCAGTGCCTCCAGGTGGAGAGGGCTAGCCGAATAGCTGCAGCCTCCTTGTCCCACACCGACCAGTGTCTCTCGGTTTCGTTAAATTTTTTTGAGATGTAAGCTAAGGGGTGTAAGACACCATCCAGTCCCTTTTGTAGGATCGCCCCCCCCCCCAATGGCTACATCCGAAGCATCTACATGAATTACAAATTCCTTGGTCTCATCTGGGTGGGCTAAAATGGGCTCCAAAGTAAACACCCGCTTTAACTCACTGAACGCTCTTCAACACTCTGCAGTCCAGCACAACCGTTCCCCAGGCTTTCCAGCCTCTGGCCCCTTCCCCTTGGTTTTTAACAGTTCTGTTAGGGGTAAAGTGAACTTAGCAAAGTCTTTGAGGAAGGTTCTATAGAAGTTGCAGAATTTGAATAGGCTTTGTAGCTGTTTGCGGGTGTGAGGGGCTTCTCATTGCCCCACCGCCTCTATTTTGGCTGGATCCATTTCCAACCCCTGTTGGGAAATTCGATAGCCCAGGAAGTCAATCTCAGTGCAGTGGATAGCTTAGCATACAGCCGGTGCTCAAGCAATGTTGCCAACACTTCCCACACCAGTTTTACGTGAGACTGCTTATCAGGGGAATAAATCAAGATATAATCTAAATAACAGAGCACCCCCTTGAAAAGGTGTTTGTGTAATACTTCATTGATTAGGCTCATAAAAACGCCAGGCGTGCCAGCCAAACCGAATGGCATCACCAGGTATTCGAACTGGCCAAGGGGAGTGTTAAAGGCAGTCTTATATTCATCCCCTTCCCTTATGCGCACTTGAAAATAAGCATCCCGCAAATCAAACTTTGAAAAAATCTTCCCCTTAGCCGCCTCTGCCAAAAGATCCTTTATAAGCGGAAGGGGGTAAGCGTTTGAAGCAGACACGGCATTCAGCCCCCTATAGTCCGTACACAGTCTCAAACCCCCATCCTTTTTTTCCCAGAACAACACGGGGGCGGCAAACGGGGATTTGGCTGGGCGGATAAAACCCCTCTCTAAATTCTTGTCCAGAAAATGGCGGAGTTCCTCCTGCTCTGCAGGGCTCATGGAGTATAACTTCCCTTCAGGCAACTTCTCCCCGAGCAGTAATTCAATAGCACTGTCTGTGAGTCTATGGGGGGGAAGTTCGTTTGCCTCCATTTCACTGAACACATCTTCTAAGTCCCTATATTTCACCAGGATCTGGACTGGGGTCAGTGCCATCGCTGCCAGGGTAGGGGAAGAGGGTGGTCCAGGCCCCCAAGCACCGTCCCATTTGTGCTGGCTACATTTGGGGTCGATCCAGGAAATCTTCCCCTCACTCCATTTTATGTAGGGGTCGTGTGAGCTTAACCAAGGACTCCCCAGCACCATGGGGAACTGGGTATTAGGTGTGATGATGAAAGGCCTCTTTTCCCAGTGGTCTCCTGTCCCTACAATTAAGAATTCAGTTTCTGCCACACACGCCTCCTTCATCTCTGATCCATCCATCTGGGTGAACTGTAGCGGCTCCCCCAGCGAGTTCACTTTGGGCCCCAAACCCTCCACCACTAAGAGGCTTATCAAGTCTCTGGCACACCCCGAGTCTATTAGGGCACGCACCCGGACATGTGTCCCTGTGCTAGGCACTATCACAGTCACGACCATATAAAGTAAGGGGCCAGGGATGCTCACCGGTGGCGGCACATCGGGAGACGAGACCTGCAGTTCTGCGCCTTTTACTGTAGGTCTGCGGAGTTTCCCGCCGACTGTGATGCAATCAGCTCCAACTCTCCCTGGGAAGCTGCTTCACTCATTGCCCCTTCCAGCTGTAATGCCCGGGGTTTAAACGTCGACTTCCCAGATCTAGGCGTTTCCCCTCCCAGGGGAGTTGAGGTTTTAGGGGTCTTGGGTGCCCCCTGAGGGCATGCCGAGGCGAAGTGGCCACTCTCCCTGCATTTCATGCACAGACCTTGCTTGAAGCGGGAGTCACGTAGTTCCTGTAGTTCCTGTCTTGAACTTCGACTTCAGGGGGGGGGGCTTGGGCGCATAGGGGGTGGAGGAACCCAGCTTGATCAGTGTGAAGTGCTCTTCCACATCCGCCGCCACCCGCATCCATGCTGCAAGGGAACCCGGGCGATCATTCTGGAGAATTGTCTCGTAGATCTCTGGGTTCAGCCCCTCCGATACTTCTCGATGAACAAGTCCTGCAACCACCCCTGCTCTTTTGCAGCAATTCTACGGAAGTGATCGGTGTACTCCCTCACTGAGGAGTGGCCCTGAACCAATTTGCGCATTTGGTTCCGAGCCTTCTCCTCCCCCAGGGGGTCTTCGTAATGCTGCCACAGGGCCCACATAAAATTGTTTATAGTCTGTAGTTCGGGCCCAGGGGGGTTGTGCAGACTCATGTACCAGTCGCTGGCAGTGTCTTGCAGCTTGGACCCGATGTAGCCCACTCTCTCACGCTCAGTTGGATAGAGGTGACCCCAAGCCACCAGGAATCTCTTGATCTCGATTATGAAAAACCTGAGCTTCTCGGGGTCCCCATCGAGTGTCGCAGTTAGGGGATAATTCAGAGCTTGCCGGAGCATTCGGTCCCCAGGATGGGGGACCACAGGAACTGGCTGTGGGGGCCCCGCAGGAGGCACCACCGGGGGCACGGGTACCAGAGGAGCGGCACCTGCTCCACCCGGCACCTGCACAGGAGGTTGCATTCCAGTCCTGCCGCCCTTTGTGCTGGCCCCGCTCCTGCCGCTCCTGTGCCCATCAGCTGCTGTTGCATCTCTAGCATGGCTTCTCTCAGCTCCACCGCTATGCGGTCGTGCATCTCACTGAACTTCCGGTCCAACATCTGGTTGAGGTCTTCCGTGCCCGGGTCCAGGCCCCTTGGCAGAAACCGCTCCTCATGGGGAAGGCTCAGCCGCCAGTCATCTGGTCGACGGGGAGGAAACCTCTCCTCATCTTGGAAACCTGGTCGACCAAAGTCCAATTGGTCACCACCAAAGTGTACTCGGGCCCCTTTCTGATAATGGATCCATGACTCGGAGGGAGTAGTTCCAAATGTGGCCTATGAGTACCGCGGGGAGGGTAGCCAACCCCCCCTACTCCCGCCCGTGGAAGCGTGAGTATGTCCTGGCCAGTTGTCCTCGGTACCACTGGCTCGCACGGTTTGCTGGGAGCAGTGGTGACTGGGATTTCTTCAGTGGTAACAGGGATAGTCCCATCGTCTGACATGGTCAGGTATGAGAGGTCCCATTAATGGGATCTCTAACAATCTGTGAGACTTCTGAATCAAACCAATAAGCCAGACCTTTGATGAAGCAAAGGGTTCTTTTATTCTTAATGATGGCTCAGGTACTTCATGTTTGATAGAGATACTTGGTTACAGACAGCAGGGATTAATATACCCCCCACCTTCAGGTAATAGAAGGCAGAGGGCCAATCAGAATGAATACAAAAAAGCGCGAAAACTTCTAAGCCGTTTGTTCTCACAGAAAAGGCACAAAGCACTAAAAATTCCCCCCATGCCCCATAGTGACCTCTACTTGCAATTCACAGGCCAGACACCTGGCTAGAAAAACAGTTCAACAGTTCTCCAAGGTTACAAAAGCATATAAAACATTCAAGTCCCCAGAGAGGGAAAAAGGAGGTGACAAGACAAGATAGCCAGACTGTTTATGTGATGTGATGGAATGCGGCAAGCCACCCTCCTGGGGAAGAAAAGACACATTAAGCAGAACATGCTATAAACCTCAAGGCCAGCCATAAATTACTGATAGAGACCCCAGATACCAACAATTAATGGCAGAGACTTTAGCAGACTCTGACAGTCAACCACCACCCAAATAACCATTTTCCCTTTACTGGGTGGTAGATTAGTAATAAAGTCCATGGAAATCACCTCCCAGGGTCTGGAAGGGGTGGGTAGAGGCTGAAACAGTCCTGGGGGCTTACCCCCCTCCCCACTTTTTACACATCAGACAGGTTTGACATGAAGCAACATAGTCAGAAACGTCTTCCCGCATACGGGGCCACCAAAACTGCCTTTGGAGTAGATTTAAAGTCTTTAAATATCCAAAATGACCAGAGAGCTTGGATTCATGGCAAGCATGCAAAATAGAAAGCGGCTTGGCACTCGCAGGACCAGGGCAAGTGCACTCCTGGCTTGCTCACCTCAGGTCCCCACCCCTTTGTTTTCAATAAGTCAGTGAGAGGCAAAGTCACTTTTGCAAAGTCTATAGAAGTTGCAAAATCCTAAAAATGATTGTAATTGTTTGCGTGTTCGGGGGGCTTCCCAGGAGCCCACCGCCTCCACTTTTGCTGGGTCCATCTCCAACCCCCTGGGAGAAATGCGATAGCCCAAGAAATCAATCTCCCTGCAGTGAAATTCACACTTGGAAAGTTTAGCATACAGTTTGTGGGTTTTTAGCATTGACAGCACTTCCCTCACCAATTTCACATGGGAGTCCATATCTTGGGAATAAATAATAATGTCATCAAGTTAATAAAGGGCCCCCCTAAATAAATGCTTGTGCAACACTTCATTTATCAGGCTCATAAAAACACCAGGAGCACCAGCCAAGCCAAAAGGCATAACCAGGTATTCAAACTGTCCCAAGGGAGTGTTAAACACTGTTTTGTACTCATCTCCCTCTTTAATGCGAACACGAAAGTAAGCATCACGTAAATCCAGTTTGGAGAAGATCTTCCCCTTCGCTACCTCAGCTAACAAGTCTTTAACGAGTGGTAACGGATAAGCACTGGAGGCAGAGACTGCGTTCAAACCCCTGTAGTCTGTGCACAGCCGCAGCCCCCCATCCTTCTTTTTCCGGAAAAGGACAGGAGCTGCAAAAGGGGACTTGGCTGGGCGAATGAAACCTTGGGCTAGATTTTTATCCAAAAACAGTTTTCCCTTGAGGAGCTTCTCCCCCGGCAAGAGTTCAATAGCACAGTCTGTCGGGGGGGGGGGGGGGGAGCTCATCCGCCTCCATTTCACTGAACACTTCAGCCAGATCCTGATACACAGAAGGAATCTTGGCAACCTCCTCTGATACCAAACATGCATGGGGCAGTGAGGGGGGCCCAGGACCCCATTCAGAGTTCCATTTATGTTGTGTACATTGGGGGTCAATCCAGGAGATCTTTCCCTCACTCCATTTTATGTATGGGTCATGTGAGCCCAACCAGGGACTATCCAGTACCATGGGGAATTGGGCATGTGGAGTTATTACAAATGCCCGCTTCTCCCAATGGTCCCCTGTCCCCACTATTGAAGGTTCAGTTTCTGCCATGCATGCCTCCTTCATTTCTGAACCATCCATTTGTGTGAATCACAACGGCTCCCCCAAGGGATTTACTTTGGAACCCAATCCCTCCACTACGAGGGGGCTTATCAAATCCCTGGCACACCCAGACTCAATAACATGACTGCACTCGAACGTGAGTGCCACTTCCAGGTGCTATTACAGTCACAGTCATGTTAAGTAAGGGGCCTGGGGTGCTCATCACAGGCGGTGCAGCCGAGGGGGGGACCTGCAGCTGTGCACCTCCTACTGCAGGTCCTGGAAGTTTCCCGACGACTGTTCAGCTACTGCTTCCATGGCAGGTTTCTCACTCATTGCCCCTTCCAGCTGTAATGCCCGGGGTTTGTAGGAGCCCTTCTGGAGCTTGGGAGTCCCTCCAGAAGTTGCCACAGGGGTTCTCGGTGTCCTCGTTCCTCCTTGGGGACAGTTAGATGCATAGTGGCCGCCTTCCCCGCACCGCATGCAGAGCCCTTGCTTGAAACGAGCATCACGTAGCTCCTGGATTGCTGACTTCAACTTGGACTTGCCAGGAGCTTTAGTTGTGGATTGGGAAGATTGAGACCCCAACTTGATCAGCGTAAAGTGTTCCTCAACATCAGCCGCCGCCCACATCCACGCTGCCAGGGAAGCGGGATGGTTATTTCTCAACACAGTCTCGTAAATCTCTGAATTCACGCCCTCCCTATATTTTTCAATGAATAGATCTTCGGACCATGCATGCACTTTTTGCAGCCACTCTCCAAAATTGAGCAGTGTACTCCCTTACAGAGGTACGGCCTTGAACCAGCTTGCGCAGCTGATTCCGAGCCTTCTCCTCCCCCAAGGGATCTTCATAGTGCTGCCTAAGTGCCACATAAAGTCATTCACCAACGTCAATTCAGGACCAGGAGGGTTGTGCAGGCTTGCATACCAATCACTAGCAGTGTCCCGCAACTTAGAACTGATGTAGCCTACTCTCTCATGCTCCATGAGGTAGAGATGTCCCCAAGTGTCCAGGAACCGCTCGATCTCAGTGAGGAAGAACTGTAGCTTGTTGGGGATGCCATGAAACATGGCTACCAGGGGATCATTAGGAGGTTGTTGATAGATCCTCTCCCCCCCTGGGGTGCTGGTGGGACCGGACCCCCTGGCAGTAGAGGGGGCCCTGCGGGTGTGTGCTGCTGGTCCCCTGCACTCCCGGGTACCGGTTGAATGGGTGGGGGCGTACTCCCCCAGCGCCATCCCTGCCACCTTGCCCATCTGCACCTTGCGCCACTGCTCCCTGCAGGACATTCTGCATCTCGAGTAGTGCCTCCCACAGTTCTATCGCCAGCCTGTCATGCATCTCATCGAATCTCCAATCCATCCACTGCCACACTTCATCAGGAACTGGCTCCAGATATCAGGTTGGGGTCCTTTGACCTGGCTGAACACTCAGCCTCCAGTCACCTGGCTGCTCGTCCACAAACCGCACCCTGGAGCCTCACCTGTCATGGACCCAGGATTCCTCTGTGCTTGTTCTGAATGCCGACCAAGAATATCTCAGCTTCACTGACTGATCAACCGTAGACCCATGGGTAGATAGTGGGGCAAACAAATCATAGTCCGTAGTCACCGGCCCCACCAAAGTAGAGGTGATCACCGGAGTATCAGGGGTAGAGGTCAGAATGAGGTTCCCATCATCCGACATGGTCAGGTATAGGGTGCACTCCTTCCATTGGTGGAAAGATCACTAACACTCTGTGAGAACTCGATAGATCCAATAAGCCAGGCCTTAATGTAAAACAATGTCCTTTTATTTCTTAGTGGTCTTCAGTATTCACGTCCAGTGTTAGTGATGCCAGTGAATGTGGCAAGAGTCAATTATACACAATTCAGACAGCAGGATCAAAGCTTGTCACCAATCAGGGCAACTACAGCAAAGGCGCGAAAGTTACTAGCAGTTGCATTCTCACCAAAAAGGCACGTAGCCTGCAATGATTAGGCTTGGCGGCTAGCCTCCCTCTCCCACAACTCCTTCCCTGTTATTCTCACACATTCAGCCGCCTGGAGTTCCTTCGTTATATAAACAATTCAAGGCTAAACTTCGCAAAGACAGATTAACAGAAGCAAAGCAACAGGGAGGGGGGCGGTAGAAAGCACTATGACATAGAGTGAGTTGGGTCGCCATTCCCCAGCCAGGAGAAAATATACAAATGACAGGAAACCTGACAGTCCATCTGTTGCAGTTCTGATTATTTCATTAGAATGGCAGTGAACCTCGAGGTTTGCAAGCCTCCTTGTATTTATCATAATACATATTGGCCAAATGGTGTTTTGTGGCTCAGTAGTGGTAATTTTAAAGCTTTTTAAAATTATTGTATTCATTTACATTTTGTGCAAGCTCCAAGGCCGTTGGGTCCCAAATACAGCCATTAGTAGGGCTGCCAAGTCCAACTTGGGAAATATCTGGGGACTTTGGGGGTGGAGCCAGGAGACTTTGGGGGTGGAGCCAGGAGAAAGGAAGTGACATCATTTTGTGATGTCACATCCTGTGATGTTGCTTCCACATGCTTCCACATGAACTCATGAAGTTTCCTAATACTGAATCAGGCCATTGGTCCATCAAGGTCAGTACTGACTACTCAGACTGGTAGTGGCTCTCCAGGGTCTCAGGCTGAGATCTTTAATGTCACCTATTACCTGATCCTTTTTTAGCTGAAGAGGCTGATACCTCCTGCATGTCAAGCAGATGCTCTATCACTGAGCAATGGCCCTACTGAATCCTTCCTCATCTCGGCAGAATATGAAGCCCTAAGTGCTACACAAGTGCTAAATATGATTTTCATATCATAAGAACAGGAGAGAAGCCACAGTGGATCGGCCCATCCAGTACAGCCCATCCAGTACAACACTCTGTGTCACAACAGTGGCCAAAAATACCAGGTGCCCTCAGGAGGTCCAGCAGCGGGGCCAGAACTCCAGAAGCCCTCCCACTGTTGCCCCCCAAGCACCAAGAATTCAGAGCATCACTGCCCCAGACAAAGGGTTCCATTTAGACCTTGTGGCTAATAATAGCCACTGATAGACCTCTGCTGGATGGGGACAGAGAGAGAGAGAGAGAGAGACAGACAGCCAGCTTTTTCACTTACTCTTGCCCAATTCCCAGGCTTTATTTCTGGCCCTTGTTTCACCCAGCTGTTGTCCATGTAAGTCCCATAACTTCTCCCCCCCCCCCAGCATAGGCTTTTTGGTGGCTAAAGAGGACCTTTGTCCTCCCCTTTTCGCCAGCAGAAAAGCTAGTTGGATCCATCCCTAATTTAAAATACCAGTTACTTGATGTACAAATGCTTTTAAAAGTGCAGATTTTTACTGCCGGAGGGGGGGACACGGTTGAAAGAAACAGAAAATTGGCATAAAAATGAGGAATCCCAACTTTTATTTGCAGAAGGGAAATGAGGATTGGGGGGACCCAAACAGCCACGACAAGACATTTTAAACAATCCCACTCCCAGACCTTCTATAGGCAACCTCTCCTTGTGATGTTTACCTCTTTGGAAGTGACAGTTTATTCCTTTGACAAAACCACAGTGGACAGACAGACAGAAAAAAGAAAGAGGGGGAGGGGGAGAGACAGAGAAGGAAAAGAGCTCACAGACTCCAGCAGCTTACCCCAGCAGTTTACTCAGCAGCAACCTTGCACGCAAGCCCTTCAGTAGAAAGAGCTTAGTCCCTCCTTAATCTCTGGGCGGGGCTCTCTTGCTCGATCAGCTCTTAAAGGGGAAATTTCCCTTTTAAGAAGTTCAAGAGGCCAGAGCAGGCTCCGAGGTTCCCCTGCTGGCAGCCATTTTGTCCCCCCGGTGGCCAATTTTGGAAAAGCGGGGGAAAGCTTTAAAAATCGGTGTTCCCCCGCTCTACCGGGGGACTTGGCAGCCCTAGCCATTAGTGTTGAAAAGCCTCTCAAACCTTTTCTAACCCAGTGCTGTGTAGTGCTCAGAGTACTGGACTAGGATCTGGGAAACCCTGATTCAAATCCCGACTCCACCATGGAGTCTTGCTGGGTGACCCCCTTGGGCCAGTTGCACACTCACAGCCTAATCTTCCATAAAACGGAGAAGAGAATGATGCAAACTGGGTCCCCATTGGAAGGAAAGGTGTGATATAAATGAAGTAAGTAAATAACAAATGATGAAAATCCAGTTTATGGATGTAGAGCCAGTTCAGATCTGCCTTACCAGAAGGCAGCAATAGCTAGCTTTTCCTCCTGGCAGTCTTTGCCCTCAAAGCTGAAACCTCTACTACATTCTCTACTACACGATTTTCATGATAGGCTAGTTTCCTTGCCAGCACAACAGGTCATATGTTCATATAAGTAATCTGAAATATCACCATCAAACCCACCTTGGTGGATTTTCTTTATATAAACCTGATTCTCACACACAAAAACATTGCAGTTAGCAATTCTGCTGCCTGGCAAATTTTAAAAGGATCACACTTTTGAACAGAACATCTGCTATGAACTCTCTATGGCCATATCTGATGGATAATTTACCAGACTGAATGTCTTGTACAATGCTTTCTCTATACAACAACAGCTTGCCAAATGCTGATAATCTTTTTTGTGGGGTCTGTGCTGTACCTTTCCTCCTTCCCCAGAGAAGCATGTAAATTAAGAATGTATCCTTTCCCATGAAATTGGTGTCTTCTCACCTGAATGGATGCCTGAATTCTGGATGACTGGGAAGAGACAGTCAAGTGAAAGTCACTGGAAACATTTGTGTATTCTGTGGTTCTTGGCCAGATAAGTCTGTAACTTAATTATCCTGTCACTATGCTAATTAGGTGATATTAGTATGTAAATACCTCAATTAATTCTCCTGAGTGAACTCACAGAGAACTGCCTTCACAGCTACAGTATATGTGTGTTGAATGGATTCTGCCTTTGTTTCCTCCCAATCTATGTTAATTACAGTATCTTAAATATAACATGGGTACTAAAAGTAAATTGCAGTGTCCTAAAACAACAAAAGAAATCAACTAATTTCTGGTTAGAAAAACAGAGGGACACCAGTCTAGTAACCTGTTTCACTCATGCACTGAAACCCATACTGGATGCCACATGTGAGTCAGACAGAAGGCTACTAAATGCCTTGCATGTGGTAAATCAACCTAGGGTGTATCCACATATCACTAGATATTGTACTATTGTTGCACTATAACAAACATTCACATCTGGATTATCCTGTGTGGATAAGAACACTTAGTTGCAAATGATTGCTATAGTACACTATCCACAGAGCAATGGCCACATCCCTAATATTATTAGGTTTGTTTTACTGTTGTTTGTTTTTATATCCTGCTGTTTTAATGTTCTCAGCAGCCTTGTGAGTAATGTTTTAGAGATGGTGTAGTATCTAAATGAAATGGTTGTACCACTAATGAGTTTAATCAAGCATTTCTGACCAATGCAATAAGATTCTCAGCATCACTGCAAGTTGTTTTCTCATAATGTGACTAACCATGCACAATCATTTGGTGCCCCTAATTAATGAAGTCCTATTTGGAATGCTATCAGCTCTCTTGAGTTTTTTCCTCATTGTGTTCATCCTGCAGCTTAAAAAGGGCAGACACGCTCTATCACTATCAAGTTTCAATACTTAATATCACAATAATTTTATGAAAGAACATGTAGGTAAATTTCAGATTTTCGTTACTAAAAATAAAATCTCTAGAGCCACTATTCATGGGATACTTCATCTAAGAGCTCATAAATGGCTAAAATGAAGGCTCCTAAAATGGATATTTAGACCCTGGCTTTTCTCCATATCTACAAAAAGTAGAGATGTGTTTCAACGTTCATAAATCATCAGACCAGCCCATGGGGAAATTATCATTCCTCTGATTAAAAAAAAACTGTTTTCAAAAACAGCAATTTAATTTACATTTTATTAAGGCCTCAAGGAGATGGGGATACCAGCCAAATGAAAGCTACATAGCAGGTACCTCTTTGTATTTAGTTTGACTTATGCAACTCACAAAAGAAAAGGCTGTAGGATGATTAAGAACAGGCACTGTGGGAGATTTGGGGATACACAATTTAGAACATGTGTTAATGCCCGTGTGCCACTGGTTTGTGCCACTAGCTCACAGGCCTGTGCAGATTCTATCTGAAATCCCAAGGGAAGTGGCTCTCAAAGCACATGAAAAGTAGAAGTGGGGATGGGAGAATAAGTGTTCAACTATGGCTGCATTCATACTGACATTCAGGCCTGACACAATTGCTCTTTTCAAATGGATTAAATGGACTTGGTCATACTCATACGCATCCCATCGTATGGCAAGTTGGAAATGGAGTAAAAGCCACCACATAACATGTGGTGTTTTCAGTTCACTGTGCATTCATCATGCATGGGAAGATGTCTGAACTCCCCTCTTGCAAAGTCAAACCATTTGGGAAGTCTGATCTTTCCCTTCCATTTCTGACCCCCCTTTTTCTTTTGTATCAGGTAGCATCATCACCCTCTGGAGTCAATCACCTCAACAAAGTAGTCATTGTGGATTAGAAGTCACCAGGGAAATTGTTTTTGAGCGACAAATCCCCCCAACCCCCCCTCTCCTGTTTCTGAGTCAGAGTCTGAGAGCATCCCATGATTGACACATGTAAATGCACTGAAGCCAATCGGACTACTCTTATGTAAATATGCACTTTACTTCCCCCCATGTATTCCACGGCAGAGAGATAAAGGAAGGAGGCAGAGAGGGGCCAGAGTACTTGGCAGAGAGATTGTGGAGCTGTCAAAAAGGAGCTGGAGCTTCGAATATATGCTTATGCACATGGGGTGAAAGACAAAAAAGAGAAAAAAATGCCACAACAATTTCAACAATGGACCATCAGGCAAACATGTAGTGAAGCCAGTTTAGGGTAGGATGTCTGATTAAAACTTCCTGCAAGTATTTAAACCACCACAAACAGAGGCACAGCCAGATTGTGCCAAGCCTCCAGTATAACCGCAGCCTATGTCTACTGCTTTTCCTGTCCCAGATTCAAAGGTGCATAGTTGATTTGGCAGCAGTTTTTTTCTAGCTCTTGCAGAAAACCAGCTATGCTACAGAACCAGTTTCATCTGAGACTCCTTCACTGTTAAGAATTGTTAGGACAGAGGTAACAGTATGTGGAATACAGACCAAATGTGGTACAAAGAAAATTAGATAAGAGAGCTCATGCTATGGTTTCAGAAACAAAATAAGGAAAGATTAACAGTCAGAGGTGTTCAGAATTATTGGGGGGGCAGAAACCAGTGTGTGTGAGGCAGAGAGATAAAACGAGAGTTTACAGAGAATTGGATGAAGCAAAAACACTGAGTTAACCTTTTATTAAAAAAACAAAATTCTGTAGCAATGAAGCCCAGCTGAGTAAAAAAAAATGTAATAAAACAAAAAAGATGTGTCTTGTGAGTGATTTAAATTGTGTACATGGTGCAATGAGTTAGTTGAAGCAGTGAATGTATTCTAGGCGACAGGCTGCGTCTGAAGTCCCAGATACCCATCAAACCTAGATAAAGCCAAGGTTAGAAGTTCTAGGAGAGATCACTTAGCAAGGTTATCAAACAAGAAATCTGAGCAGTGTTTTAACTAATAAATCCAAGAAACTTCAGGAAGGTAGACTATATGGAGCATGACAGGACTTGACAAGCAAGACCAGACCCAGGGAGCAAGACACAATTCCAAAGCTGAGCCAGAGCTGAAATGATGAGAGCAGCTCGTTACAGGGATCAGGAACAACAGAAACAAGAGTTGTACCTTTGTGGTATTGGAAGGAGGCAGAGGCATCTGAAGCAAGTCTTGAAATTGGCTGAGGGGGGAAAAGGTAGAAGGCCTGAGAAAGAGATGAGGTGTTCCTAAAGTAGGAGGCCTTCCAAATACAGAGAGATAGAATCAGATTGTGTTAGGACAGCATTTCCACAGTCTCCTTTCTTTACGGATTCTGAGATCTTTGGATGGCCTTTCTATAAATAACGTTGGACAATCAGGGCATAGTGCTTTGACTGAATCAACTAGGCACAGTGAGCTCCACACGTTATTTTTGAATATTTTGATTAATCTCTTGTCCTTTTCCTAGCTAAGTTAGCTGACCATTATACTCACGGTAACAATGATTATATCCAGAGTTGCCCGATTCCACTAGTGAGACAAGGACTGATTTCCCACAGCCACTGCTCTGCCCCCACTCTTCCCTTTGCCCCAATCGTGTCAATTTCCCACTATTTGCTGCACAGTCGCATTTTGCCCCGCAGCTTCGTCCGATCTCTGCCGCGTCTACTCGATCCTGTTTTTTGAGGACTGAGTAGATGCGGCGGAAATTGGGCGAAGCTGTGGGGGAAATGCGGACACGCAGCAAATAGTGGGAAATTGACACAATCAGGGCAAAGGGAAGAGTGGGGGCGGAGCAGCAGCTGTGGGAAATCAGTCAAGATGTCAAAAATTATTTTGTCCTGCGTCTCCAGGGCACACGGAACAGGGCTCAGAAGGAACCTGAGATTGATGGTGGTAGTGGTAATGACATGTCAAAGTGTGCTCTAAATCTTTCATGACAAACCAGTAAAAGTCTACTTCAGTACTAATCAGATATCAAGAAAATTCTTTGGAGGATAAACACTCTGTACACCCACCCATACCTTATAACGGGGTCTGATGGCTACCTACCATTTTGGGGTGCACTTTTTACCCCCTTACTCCTGCTCCTTAGACCCAGGTCATAGATTCCCAAAGATACTTGAAGATACTTTATAGAAATCGCTGCATCCTTTGATTCTTCCTGCCTCTGTATTCTGCTACTTCCTTCCTTTCTTCTTGGTTGCTTCAATACAGTGCTTTAGACATCAGACCCTATGCCAGCTCTAGATAAAATGTGGTTCCTAAGCTTCAAGCTTAACCTCTAAATTCTGTTCCACCCCATCCACAGAAATCTGAGTACGTTAATCCCATTCTTGGCTACATTTGAGACTCGTTGCTAAGATTCTCATCCTCTCCACTGATGTGTGGAAGACTTATATAAGGCTCATTTCGTAGCAGGAGCTCCTTTGCATATTAGGCCACACACCCCTAATGTAGCCAATCCTCCAAGAGCTTACATTAGCCCCTGTAAACTCTGTAAGCTCTTGGAGGATTGGCTACATTGGGGGTATGGCCTAATATGCAAAGGAACTCCTGCTACAAAATGAGCCCTGGACTTACATCTGATTGTTTCTTCCTTTCCATCCTGTTTTTGTGGTTCTCTTGCATGATATTCAAAGGGACTTCCAGGGAGGCATGGGCATCCATGTTTTTCTGGGCAGTAGCTAAACACAGGATATATTCCATAGCCAAAGGACATAACTGGTTGGCTCAACCCTGTGCAGGAGTTGCACAAACTTATTATTGTGTGCAGCTGCAGCAACACTGGATATGATCAGCACTGATTGGTCCATGTCATGTTTGTTTCCTCTCAAGTAATCTTCTAGTATTGTATAATCAGTTATGCAAATTCATCCTCCAAAGTTCCACCAGGACTTCTGAGATTGAATTTTGATTATGTGTGATACACAGAACTAATTGTATGCAATTTTAAATGACAAAACCAAAATAACAGAATAAATCTCTACCAGAAGTGGGCAATTTTGGCTGCCTGTCCTTCAGTTTGCTTGCAGCATTATGCTAAACAAACTGATCAAATGCAGACAAGCATTAATATCTCCCACTGCTCTGCAATAAATGTATTTTGAATCCCAGAAGTTTTGTCTGTCATGAAAATTCCCTTATTAAAATTCCACAAGGAAATGCTTACTTTGCAAGTCAGAGATGTTTTAGAACTTTAGAATCTTTCAAGTTGGTTGCAAAGATCAATAGTTTGTGTGATTCTACTGTTACTTTTTGGAGCACAATACTTTTTCATAATGAAAGATGCTAATTTGAAGGAGAAAAAGTTTTTTCTACTACTACAGTCAAACTAGACAGGGAAAAATCATGAACAGATCTGCACAGCACTCTTTCCCTGGCTTTGTTTTACCTTATATGGTTAATAACTGCCTAAAAGTAATCATTAAGTGTTGGAAAGGTTAAATTTGTTCTCCCACCATTTCTATTTTAAAGTAATTGGTGGATCCAATCACAAATCACCCAACATCACATCTAACCCCCAATTTTCTTAGCTTACCAGGGAAGTTAGGGACCATGTGTGCTATTTTCCTCTTTATATGGGGTAAAGCATAATCTCTGAGGCACACAGAATGAAATAGCTATGTAATACAGGATCAGGTGCTTTTAGGGGTCATTCAAGGTTTCAAAACTCTATCCAAACATAGCTGTTGAGTTGATGGAATGATTCCCAGGATCCTGCTAAATATCCTGGTCCTGCAGAAGGGACATCATCATCATCAGTCACAGTCAGATATTTAACTGGTAGATGGTGTTCGGCAGTTCAAGATCTAGCCAAATTCTTGGGAATTACAGATGTATCTTTGCTGGATTCTTGCTGTTCCAAGCAACACTGTCTTCTAGAGTTGAGCCGTTGTTATTTCTTCAATGCCCAAAATGTCCAGGTGTTTAAACTTTAGGAATACAGGCTGTTGGGTGGAGCAATGAAACTACGCAATTTGCATGTTGGGGGGAGTGTGTGTACTTCAGGACTGAAAAAAATAACTTGGTAGGGTGTAGAGTATGAATCCTAGTGGCTTTCTCTCCAAGTACTGAATTGCTGAAAATGGGGGAGTAGGGTTGCCAGATCCAGAGGAGCCTGGGGAGGACAGGGACCTCAGTGGCATACAATGCAGGTTTCCCCATTGGTCCCAACTTCGATCTTCTGGGTCTATTGTCCCTGGATTTGAAGCTCAACGGCTTCTTCTGGCCATGTGTTTGACCATCCACGTGAGTGGTTCTTCGGTAGGAACATAACACCCACCTTTCGATCTCTCTTTCAGCTACTGGCTGCATGTTTCTGCCCTGGGTGGCTGTAGTCACACTTCAGGGGTTGAGTGTCAGGGGTGGGCTCAGGGCTTTGAAGCCACCACGTCAATTTCTTTCTCAGGGCTTCTGTCTCAGAGCTTTGACCCACCAGTAGCCATCACACTAAAACTTTTTGAAAATTCATGATGGTAGAGCCTCTACGGGCCACAAACTTTCGTTCGCGAGCCAGTTCATGCCTAGTTGGAATATTGTCCTGGTATCTGTAACTGTCCTGCAGGTATGTGTAACTCAACTAAGGCAGCATAAGCATTGTCTTCAAGCCTGAAGACAATAGACCCAGAGGATCTAAGTTGGGACCAGTGGGCAAACCTGCATCCATAAAAAGATCTATAGGATGCAGGGGCACTGTAAATTGTGAATCATGGGTGTTGGGTGTGGGTGTGGTCGAGAATGGGTATTTAAGCAGGCCTGCAAGTCTGGTTAAGCAGTCTAGTTCTGACCTCTTAATAAACTTATGACCTGATTTCACTGCAACGCGTCTCTGGACCCAGTACTTTATAGTGGGCATCTCCAGAGTTTTGACAGGGTTCCCCATGGAACACCCCATGGCAGCTGGGAGGGTATAGCGAATGTGGGTACTCAGCCAAGGAACCCACTAGCTAGGAGGGAAACAGGCAGGTGTAAAGCACACCCACCGATGGGGGTGTTTTATTTGACTCTGCACCTGTGTTCAGAGCACACCCATCCACTCATAGCCACTCACAGCCCTACCCCCATGGCTGATACATGCAGCCAGTACCTGAAAGACAGATGGAAAGGTGGGCACCCCCAGACTTTTGACAAGAGCCCCCCAAAGTACCCCTACAGCAGCAGGGTGGGTATAAGGATACTCTGGGGTGGGTATGGAAATATTTCCACAAGTTGGACTGGAAATGGGGCCCCATGATTTGAGCAGGCGGGACTAGGCACAGCTGCTTTCTGGCACTGAACTGGGAGGAGCCAGAGGGTGGTGTACTTGAGGCAGCAGTAGCTGGGACCTGGGAGGGGAAGATGCTTGTCCCCCAATTGCTGAACCACTGTTGTCAGAGGATTCCTTTCCAAAGCCTTCTAGCAACTGCTAGTATTTGGATGTTGCTGCTCTGTTTCCTCTTGGGAAAGTGTCAGAATCTGCTAATTCAGACATAATGTTATTCATGCCTGTACCTTCAAAGTAGCATATGTTTCTCTTTTTCCATGTAACTATTATGTATTAATGCTTGGCCAGACCGGGAGGCTGTAGTCAGTAAGGCGGGAGGGTGACACCAGTGAAGTATGTGAACAAGGAGGCCTCACATCCCTGCCTCCGCATTCCAGCTGCCCCGGCAGGAACTTCAAGGGAGGATACCTCTCATCTCTTATCACATGCAAAAGCCTTGATGCCATTGATTGTTATGTGAACTGGTAACATCTGAGGGGTCTGGTTTGGGGAAAGGAAATTTACAGCTTGACACCTCACTCTTTTCCTGTGAGAACCAAATGGCCAGAACACCTCTGTGCCCGCCAATTTTCCCTTAAGGTGATTGGCTACCTATGGGTAATTCAAACTCCTTGGAATGGTATAATAGACCTGCTTGTATTATCTGTCTCATCTCTGACAATAATCCGAGACGCTGTACTAATGTAGAGATTGGAAATAAAGAACTGTGGTTAACCAACCAAGATCTGATCCTTGACTACTTTGAGCAGAACTCTCACAGTCCCCAAGGACAGAGCAGGGGAAGAAGGCTCTGAGACCCTTGGTGATGCCCTGTTGGAGTTTTATGCCCTGGGACAGGGACCTCTGGTTCTCTGGGAGGGAGCTTCTTTCCCCTACAATGAGACCTCCTCCCCCCACTTTCACCCTCATGGTGTTCACTGAGTCCCTGTGCTCGTTGTGAGCACAGGAACAAGATGCTGATCTGATCCCAGATTCCAGAATCCTTCCAAACCCCAATGACAGACAGCAGAGCAGATCACTAGCAGGAAAGGGGGTGGGAAAGAATATAAAGGCACTCAATAGCTAAGCCTCTGTGCTCGGTGTGAGCACAGGAACAAGATGCTAATCTGATTTCTGATTCCAGAAACCTCCCAAACTGCAATGGTAGAGAGCAGATGTGATTGCTAGCAGGGGAGAGGTTTGGGGGTGGGGAGTACTATATATATCTTGGCTTGCCAAGTTGTGTACGCCGCTCTGAGCCTGCACAGTGGGGAGAGTGGACTACAAATCAATCAAACAAACAAACAAATATACTATACTGCACGTGCAAAATTGTATTTTCCTTGTTGTAATAAATAGTTATTTTGCTTATGCCAAGGTGTGTGTGGGGGGAGTCTTCCAGAAAGGGGCCTTAATGTCAGCTAATGCTCCTCAGCCTTGAATGCTTTAGCTCCCAGCCACTTTCCCAGCTCAGGTGCAAGTTGCAACTTTTCACGCTTTTAGTATGTCCAGTATAATTTAGGTGCCTGTTTTATCCTTTATGATTGGTGGGTTCAGGGATGTGGCCATTTTGAATACACTATATCTATTCTGTATGTATGAACCCCAGGTATTACTAACACAACAAGTGCAAGTGACCAACAAGACCTGTTAAGCAATAAAGAGATTTCTGTTTAAGGATCCCGGTTGCTGACTGAAACTTTTGGGACAGACCTCACATAGTTTTAGTAATCTCACTAACACGGGGTCCCGACTTCGTACCCAACCATGGATGATGGAGGTGAAGAACCCCCCCCCCACTCAGAGGTACCCGTGTCTACTGGGGATGAGCCTATTTGGATCCCGACCAAGAGTTGGGTCAATCCAAACTGAGAACGAGAGGGATCGTACTCCTGGGTGCAGTTTGGACAACAGATGGTGGAGACATGGTTGCCCAGGCACCCTCCCAGACGGCTGTCAGGAGTTGAACATGAGACCGCAGAACCCATCATAAGGCCCAGGGACTCTAACCAGTATGCCGAAATGTGGGCCCAGATGGACCACAGGTTCGACATGATGCACCAACGATTCCAGCAAGCAGTCACTGCTATTCTCACGGATTTACCCAGAACTGTAGCCCAGATGATCCAAAACCTGCAAGGGCAGGCAGGAGGTGGTGACAGAGCAGGAGCTGGGGGAGGCCAGCCACAACCACAACCCCAGCCACCCTGGGGGGGCACCCGCTGCACCCGGTGCTGGGCCTGTGGGGCCTGCAGCTCCTGTCCTGGCCCAAGATCAGCACCCCGTACCCCAAGAATTGATGACGGCAATGTTCAATGGGAACCCAGCCAAGCTGCAGTTCTTCCTCATTGAGGCTGAGAGATGCATGCAGAACTGGGGGCACCTGTTTCGTGACAACCAAGATCGTGTTGGATATCTCGGCTCGAGGTTGCGGGAGGAGGCAGCAGACTGGTATGTGAGCCTCCACAACCCGCCTGGCCTGGAGCTGGGAAACCTAGAGGATTTTATATGGGCATTGAGATGCCAATACAAGGTCCCATGAGTGAAGAGAAAGCCCACAATAGCATCTGCTTCCTGGCAAAAAAGAAAACCTTGGTGTGGGAGTATACCGCTACCTTCAAACAGTTTGCAGCCAAAATCCAGGGTTGGCCGGAAACAGTGTTTGTGGAGCAGTACCAACAGGCAATGTTCCCTTTAAGCTGTGGAATCTCGTGAGCAAAAATCCTACTTTGTGAGCTACTGGCATTAAAGTTGGGAGTGAGCGATTTGGCTACTGCATGAATTAGTTGACTCTGGAGCCATCCTTCCTGAGCAAGGAGAAAAATGTGTGAGCTGGGGGCTAAAAACTGAGCTGGCTCACACAAACTCAGCTTAGAGGGAACACTGCTGACAGGGGTTGAACGAGCAATTGTACAAGACTATCTTGAGAAACGTCAGCCCCACCACCTTGGCAGGGTGGATCTGAGCAGCGGAGGAGGCAGAGAGGCGCTTCACCCTAATCTGTATGCATGCCCAGATGCCAAGCCCAAAAACTCTGGCCCAAGTGAGCACCCTGTACAAGCCGAAACTGAAACCTCCCCTTAAGGATGTCAGGGAGTTCCGGATGAAGCAGGGGCTCTGCAAGCAGTGTGGGGAAACCGGCCACTATGCCTCCTCATGCTCAGCAACGTCTCCTAAGTCAGTGGCTCCTACCCCAAGTCACATGCCCCAACCTGTGAAGGGACCGCAGGCTGTAAAAGCTTGAGCACTGCAGCTGGAGGCTCTCCCAGAACCCGGGAAGGTGACAATAGTGGAGCCAACCCAGCTGGGAAACGAGCCAGACCTGCTCTAAGTGGCGTGATGCAGCAGGTCCCTTCTCAATCAGTGCCAAAACCAGTGAGCTCACCTGCCCCCTATTGTATGTAATCATGACTGTAGTAAACCCCGAGCTAGGCAAGCAAGTGCGAGTGTGCACCTTGATTGACTCAGGGTGCGCCAGAGACTTGATCAGTCCCATAGTCATGGATGGTTTGGGGTGTTTCCTTAGAAGAACCTGTACAGTTCACCCAAATGAATGGGTCAGAAATGAAGGAACCTTGTACATTTGAAATCAAGCCCTTAATTATTGGAGCAGGGGAACACTGGGAACAGAGAAGAGAGCCAGTTTGGTGTAGTGGTTAAGTGCGTGGACTCTAATCTGGGAGAACCGGGTTTGATTCCCCACTCCTCCACTTGCACCTGGCTGGATGACCTTGGGCAAGCCATAGCTCTGTACCAGCTGTTCCCTCAAGGACAGCTTGGGAAAGAGTTCTCTCAGCCCCACCTACCTCACAGGGTGTCTGTTGTGGGGAGGGGAAGGGAAAGGAGTTTGTAAGCCGCTCTGAGACTCCCTTGGGAAGTGGAGGGCGGGGTATAAATCCAATCTCTTCTTCTTCTTCTTCTTCTTCTTCTTCAGAGATCCTTCGTTATCACCCCCCATGCACAGTTTCAGATGGTTCTGGGCAGCCCATGGTTGAGCACCCATGACCCCTACATAAAGTGGAGTGAGGGATGGATTTGATGGGTGCCCCCCCTTTGCAAAGACCATGTTTGGCAGTTGACCTGGGGACCTACACCGACCCAGGAACGCATTTGCCTGGCAAGTGAGGAACTGTTATTGATACCTACCGCATATTGGGATTTAACGGAGTTGTTTGGTGAGTCTGAGGTAGATGAGCTGCCTCCCCACTGGAATACTGATTGTGCTATTGAGCTGTTACCCGTCCAGAAACTCCCGAAAGGGAAGCTTTACTCCATGAGCCTGGCCGAGAAGGATGAGCTGCACTGGTTTATTGATAAAAACTTGCAATGTGGGTTCATCAGGCCAGCTACTTCCCCTTTCGCGGCCACGGTGCTTTTCCAAAAGAAAAAAGATGGGGGTCTAAGACTTTGCATGGACTATAGGGGTTTGAATGCTGTGTCCATGTCCAATGCTTACCCCCTTGCCTCTCATAAAAGACCTCTTAAGTGAGGCTTTGAAAGGGAAAAAAAATTCTAAACTGGATCTCCATGATGCTTACTTCTGACTGTGCATACGTGAAGGTGATGAGTATAAAACAGACTTTAATACCCCCTTGGGGCAATTCAAATACCTGGTTATGCCCTTCGGCCTTCAGGGGGCTCCAGGCATTTTTATGAACCTAATAAACGAGGTGCTACACAAACACCTATTTAAGGGGGTCCTTTGTTACCTTGATGACATCCTTCTGTGCTCCCAGGATGAGGCTTCGCATATAAAACTCATGCATGAAGTCCTTGCCACCCTCAGAGAACACAAGCTGTTTGTGAAATTATCCAAGTGTGAGTTCCATAAGACTGAATTAGACTTCTTGGGGTACTGCATCTCGCCATGAGGGCTTGAGATGGACCCCTCCAAAGTTGCGGCTGTGATAGGCTGGGAACCACCTTGCACCCAGAAGCAACTTTAAAGTTTCTTAGGATTTGCCAATTTTTACCGCATATTCATCAATAACTTTGCAAAGTATAGCCTCCCTCTGACCAACCTCTTAAAGACCAAGGGGAAGGGACCCGATTCTGCCAAGCCCCACTCCCAGCTAAACTGGACAGCTGAATGCCAAAGGGCATTTGAGTCCTTAAAATGCCTCTTCACCTCGGAACCAATTTTAGCTCATCCGGATGAGAATAAAAAATTCATTTTTCAGGTCAATGCGTTGGATGCCACCATGGGGGGAGCGATCCTGCAAGAGGGTTTAGATGGGAAATTACACCCTCTAGCTTATGTGTCCAAAAAGTTTGGGGAGAGAGAAAAAAATTGGGCAGGGTGGGACAAAGAAGCCGCTGTCTTTCGGCTAGCACTTTAAACTTGGCGCCACTGGTTGGAGGGGGCTAGAGAACCTTTCAAGGTATGGACTGATCATAATAATCTCAAAGCCCTCAGAACCCAATGCTCTTTAAATGCCAAACAATTGAGGTGGGCCAATTTTTTCTCTAAGTTTAAATTCTCCCTGCGCTATTTTCTGGGCAAGGCAAACTCCCTAGCCGATGCTTTGTCCAGCCTCTTGCAACATGACTGTAAGAAGGAAGAAGTTATAGATTCTATGTTCACCCCGGAGCAACTGGGGGAAGCAGTTTTGACCAGGAGCCAAACAAAAAAATCCATCGTTTCCAAACTTGCCGAATGGAATGTTAAATGTGTGTCCTCTTATACAGACATCGAACAAACTGAATTTAAAGCAAATAATTCCCTAAGCCAAAGACCTGATGGGTGTTGGGTTAAAGACCAAAAATTGGTAGTGTCACAGGCTTTACGGAAAGAGGTTATGCATGCAGCCCATGAATCTAAGTTATCAGGGCACTTTGGCTACTTAAAGACATTACACTTACTGCAGAGACAGTTTTGGTGGCCGGGAATGCAAGGGGGTGTATCCACATATGTATCTTCATGCCAGACTTGTTTAACGTGCAAGAACGGGGGGGGGGACCCCCCTGGCCTGCTCCAACCCCTGGAAACCCCCAGTAGACCTTGGGAAGTCATTTCTATGGACTTTATTACTGATCTCCCACCTAGCAAAGGCAAGACGGTAATCTGGGTGGTTGTAGGCATGTTCTCTAAGCAAACCCACTTTGTTCCGTTCAAACAGTTAACAACAGCTAAAGCTCTAGCTAAAGCTTTCATGTGCCACGTCATTAAACTGCACTCAATCCTGCGTAAGATAATTTCCAACCGCAGATCGCAATTCGTTGCCAACTTCTGGCAGGAGCTCCTACAAATTATGGGGGTGGAACCCACATTGAGCAGTGCCTATCAACCTGAGACCGATGGCCAAACGGAGCGTGTCAATGAAATCTTAGAACAATTTTTGCACTGCTATACAAACTACCAAGGTGATTGGGTTGATTTACTCCAATTTGCAGAATACAGTTACAACAATGTGACCTACTCATCAATGGGGGTCTCTCCCTTCATGGCAGCGAGTGGTTTCAAGGGGGTCCCCCTTCCCTCTTTGGGTCCTGCCACTCCCGGAGCCATCAGTTTTGCTGATTGGTGGAACGCTTTGAGAGACTCTTGGCCGCTTCTCTCTAAAACGTTCGAGAAAGCTAAACAGGATTACAAAAAAATATGTGGACAAAGGAAGGGGTCTTGGGTGGAATCTATCACCAGAAGACTCTGTCTATGTGTCAACAAAGAACATTAAAGGCCTCCAACCCAGCTGCAAACTGGGCTGGAAGTATGTGGGACCTTTTCCAGTGCTTAAACAGATCAACAATATAACTTTTGAACTGCAATTACCTAAATCACTGAGACTTGTTGTTGTGTACTAGTCACGAAATGGCGACCGCCATGCGGTCAGAGCACATGGCCCGATTCTACCTGAGCTTCAGCCAGGTAGAACAATAGACAGTCGGATCTAAAACGACCACCAATAGCCAGCCTAGGTCTTCCGCGGGGGACCTATGAACTACAACTTAAGACCTAAGGCCGTATCAGAACTATGCACATATGCTAAGCCCCCTATCAGGTATTTTGGGTGCGGCCAGAGGTGGGGCTCCAGCCGGCATATAAGCAGGGCCCTGGAGCCCTGGCAGCATGCTTGATCTGACCATCTCCTGAACATGCTGATTCACTTAATAAAGTCTTTGCTATGATCATCCTACAACTCGCCTCCCGACTCCAGTACTTTCCACTGGCGATGAGGATGGGATCCCGATGAGCGACTCATCAGCTGCGCTGAGCAGTGGAGCTCCGAGCACCGGGCCGCCGGCGCAAGAAGCCCCAGAGGACATTGCTCGCAACCTTGCTTCTGCATTGGCAAACATGGCTGCCGCAGCGGGAAACATCCCTCCATTCGACACCTCCAAGCCCGAGAACTGGGACGCATGGGTCAGGCAGCTCGAGTTCCTCCTGACCATGCACGGAGTCACCGAGGACACCCTGAAGAGGGCCTGGCTAATGGGCCACTGCGGCATCGAGACAATGCACATTGCGCAGAATATCATAGCACCCCAAGACCTGCTGGACGTCTCCTACGATGACCTCAAGAAGCTGCTCGGGAACTACTTTGCGCCAAAACCATCCATGTTGGCGTTCCGGGTCCAGTTCCTCGAACGGAACCAGCAACCGGGAGAGAATGCCGCCACGTTCCTGGCCGACCTCCGCTGCCTGGCAGTCGGGTGTGAGTTTAAGAATGTGGAGGACAACCTGCTAGGCAGCTTCGTGGCAGGGGTAAGAGAAGCCAAGCTCCGCCGCCGGCTTATCACCACCCCCGAGCCAACCCTCGAGAAGGTGCTGCAGGCTGCCGTCGCATTCGAGACGACCTACAAGGACAAGCAGGCGTCCAAGGTCCACCGCATCGCCTCCTCCGGGTCTGAGACAGATGAGGACGAAGACGTCCACCAGCTACGCTGGCGCATGCAGAAGAGTGAGTCTCGAGACCGCACCCGGCACACCACGGCCGCCGCCGCCTCCGCTTCTTCCAACCCCAGCAGGCTGCCCCCAACATGCGCTAGCTGCGGAGACCCCCACGAAAGACGTTCCTGCCGTTTCCGAGATGCCATTTGCAGAATGTGCGGGAAGACGGGGCACATCGCAAGGCCTGCCGCTCCCGGAACACGCAACAGTCCTCTGCGGCCTCCACCGCCCGCTACGAGGCAGTTGACAGCACCTCTTCGGCCACCCAGGTACTCCAACTACAAGAGCCCCTCCCCGCAGTGATCCAGGTCAACCTGCGGATCGGGGGCACCCCCTGTTGCATGGAGGTTGATTCCGGGTCTGCCTACTCCATAGTCCCAGCGGCCACTTTTAAAAAACTGTTTCCGCAGCGGAGCCCCCGGCTGCACCGGCCAACTGCCCTCGTGCTCCGGGACTTTCAGAAAAACCCGGTCGCCATCAAGGGGCTGGCGCAGGTCCAGGTGCAATACCAGGGCGTATGCAAATCCCTCGACCTACTAGTGGTGGAGCGGGACCTCAACAGTCTGCTGGGGCGTGCTTGGTTCAAGCCCCTGGGGGTGGGCATGACGGGGGTTCACAAAGTAGAGTTAGCAGATTACGACTCAGTCTGCGTGGAATTCCCGGCCGTTTTTGACAGTACCCTCAGTTCCTACCGTGGTCCTCCAGTCTCCCTGGACCTGGATCCGGCCGTACGCCTGATCCGGGTGCCAGCCCGGTGGCCGGCTTTAGGAATGCAGCCCAAGGTGGAGGCGGAACTAGACAAACTCGTGGCTCAAGGCGTGCTGGAGCCAGTTCCCCATGCAAAATGGGAAACCCCTATAGTGACCCCGTTGAAGTCTAATGGGGAGGTCTGCATCTGCGCAGACTACAAATGTACTCTGAATCGGGCATTACAGGACCACTCGTACCCGGTACCAGTGATCAGCCATGTGCTAGCATCCCTAGCGGGAGCCACGATCTTTGGGAAGCTGGACTTGGCTCAAGCCTATCAACAGCTCCCAGTAGACAAGGCAACCGCGGAAGCTCAAACCATAGCGACACACAACGGCGCTTTCAAAGTGAAAAGGCTCCAGTTTGGGGTCAGCGTTGCCCCTGGTCTGTTTCAGCAACTACTGGACTCTGTTTTAAAAGGCATTCCAGGGGTGAAGCCATTTTTTGACGACGTCCTCATCGCGGCTCCAGACGTCGCCACCTTCAAGACACGCTTACGAGCCGTTCTGCAGCATTTCCAGGACGCCGGTCTCAAGGTGCGAAAGGACAAGTGCACCTTGGGAGTACCTTCAGTAACGTTCCTGGGGTTCCATGTGGACGCACAGGGCATCCACCCCACCAAGGAGAAGGTGAAAGCCATCACGGAGGTGCCGACCCCAACGACAAAAGCGGAGCTCCAGGCATTCTTGGGCCTCCTCAATTTCTACCACGTGTTCTTGCCACACAAGGCGGCGGTCGCCGAGCCCCTCCATAGGTTACTGGACACAGGGGTGAAATGGGCTTGGGGGCCGCGGCACGACAGGGCTTTCGCAGTGGTTAAGGACTTGTTGGCATCTAACGTGGTCTTGGCACACTTCGACGAGTCTTTGCCGGTGGTCCTTGCGTGCGATGCATCTCCATATGGGGTGGGGGCTGTCCTGGGCCATCGTCTGCCAAATGGTAGGGAGGTGCCTGTGGCCTACTACTCCCGGACACTGTCAAAGGCGGAGCGGAATTACGCCCAAATAGACAAGGAGGCTCTGGCAATCGTGGCAGGGGTGAAAAAATTCCACGATTACCTCTACGGCCGGGCGTTTACGGTTGCCACGGACCATAAGCCGCTTCTTGGGCTGCTCGCCCAACACCGCCAGACGCCCCAGATGCTGTCCCCCCGGGTCCTGCGGTGGTCTATTTTTCTTGCAGGTTACCAGTATGACCTCATCCACCACCCCGGGAAAGCCATGGGCCACGCCGACACCCTCAGCCACTTGCCCCTCCTGGGCTGCGACCCCGACCTGGCTCCTGCATTCTATGTGGCCCTCCTCGAAGATCTTCCGGATCGCCCGGTACAGGTACCCGACATGGCCCGCCGCACGGCGCGGGACCACGTCCTCTCCCGGGTTTCCGACTGGGTGGGGAGCGGGTGGCCTGACCATCCGGGCCAGGAGTTCGCCGCTTTCACAGCTTGGAAACATGAACTCTCCACCCACAAGGGGTGTTTGCTCTGGGGGTCGAGGGTAGTCATCCCCAAGCTGCTCTGCCCGAGGGTACTAGCAGCCCTCCATGAGGCACACCCCGGAATCGTCCGGATGAAAGCCTTGGCCCGCAGCTACATGTGGTGGCCAGGCATAGACAAGGAGATTGAGGATCGGGTACACAAATGCAGCAAATGCCAAGAGTCGTGGCCCGATCCTCCCCATGCCCTCGTCCGGCCCTGGGAGTCAACCGACAAACCATGGTCGCGGCTCCATCTCAACTTCGCTGGGCTGGTCCAGGGGCAGTTGTTCTTTATTGTTGTGGATAGCTACAGTAAGTGGCTGGAGGTAGTCCCGGTGCGGTCTACCTCGACCGAGGCGGCCACCAGAGCCCTGTGGCACATCTTCGCCACCCACAGAGTGCCAGACTCGCTCGTGATGGACAACGGAACGGCCTTCATGTTGGGAGAGTTCCAGCGCTTCACAGACCTGTTCGGCATCTGGCACATCCGCTTAGCACCGTTCCACCCCACAACCAATGGACAGGCAGAACAGATGGTTCGCACAACCAAAGACGCCATCAAAAGGATGGACACCGGTGACTGGGAGCTGCAGCTAATCAAATTCCTTTTCAGCCAGCACAACACCCCACACACGGGAATGGGTCACCGCCCAGCGGAGTTGTTGATGGGCCGGCGACTTGGCACCATACTGGATTGTCTCCACCCCGACCGCACCATCGATGCCGACGCGAGGATGGAGCTCCGGCCAGCCGCCCGAGGTTTCGCGCCCGAGGACCCCGTCTACGCCCGGAACTACGCCCGGGGCCCAGGGTGGATCCTGGCATGGATCATCCGAGCAACCGGCCCGCTCTCGTATGAGGTCGGGATGGAAGAAGGAGCAACCTGGCGGCACCACATCGATCAGCTCCGGTGGCGCACTCCGGACCACACACCAAGTGTTCCCGAGTCAGCACTTCCTGCGGCGCCATCACCAACCCAGCTATGGGACCCTGATCCGGAGGACGAAACCTCAGAATCCCTACCAGAGGAGCAGCCCGTGGACGGAGCACCGGCCGAGCTGCAGCCCAGCGCTCCCGAAAGCAACCAAGAGAGCACCCCGATCCCAGGGCCTGCCGAGGCCCCGCGACCTGCAACGCCCCGGCGCTCGGGCCGCAAACGTCGCCGGCCAGAGTACCTTCAGGACTATGTCTGCCAAGTGGGACCGAACTATGGGGGGAGGGGTGTTGTGTACTAGTCACGAAACGGCGACCGCCATGCGGTCAGAGCACATGGCTCGATTCTACCTGAGCTTCAGCCAGGTAGAACAATAGACAGTCGGATCCAAAACGACCACCAATAGCCAGCCTAGGTCTTCCGCGGGGGACCTATGAACTACAACTTAAGACCTAAGGCCCTATCAGAACTATGCACATATGCTAAGCCCCTATCAGGTATTTTGGGTGCGGCCAGAGGTGGGGCTCCGGCCGGCATATAAGCAGGGCCCTGGAGCCCTGGCAGCATGCTTGATCTGACCATCTCCTGAACATGCTGATTCACTTAATAAAGTCTTTGCTATGATCATCCTACAACTCGCCTCCCGACTCCAGTACTTTCCACTTGTACACGCTGTTTTCCATTACAGCCTTCTGAAGAAAGGTCCTGGACAGAACCAATGGAGACACCAATCATCGTCTCCTCCAACCTCTGATGAGGAATGGTGACCCGCACTATGAAGTGGCCAAAATTCTGGACTCTAAATATAAATGTGGCCGTTTTTTCTATCTTATTAAGTGGCTAGATTTTGGTCCTGAGGCCAATGAATGGGTTGAATCTAAGCATGTAAATGCACCCGCAAAGCTTCGTGCCTTTCATGAATTGTTCCCACTGAAACCTGGGGGGAAGGAGGGAGGGCTTTCGGGAGGCCAGAATGTCAGCTAATGCTGCCATCCCCTGGGTGGGAGTTGGATACCTCAGAGCCGTCCCTCCCTCTGGAATGCACTGACTGTTCTCAAGCTCACTGCTTGCTCATTATCACTTCCCATGCCTCCTCAGCCTTGAACGCTTTAGCTCCCAGCCACTTTCCCAGCTCAGGTGCAAGTTGCAACTTTTCACACTTTTAGTCTGGGAATCAGTATAATTTAGGCACCTGTTTTATCCTTTATGATTGGTGGGTTCAGGGAAGTGGCCATTTTGAATATACTATATCTATTCTGTATGTATGAACCTCAGGTATTACTAACACAACAAGTGCAAGTGACCAACAAGACCTGTTAAGCAATAAAGAGATTTCTGTTTAAGGATCCTGGTTGCTGACTGAATCTTTTGGGACAGACCTCACACTTAAGCTTTGGACTTGCCTTTATTTCCAATGCCCATGTTACACTTGAGATTTCCAGGCACTGCTCCAAGGGTTCCAGTGACAAGTAGCATGATGGGCATCTTCTTCTCCCAGAGGCACTCTATTTATAGGTCTTGGTATTTTGTGATCTTCTCCTGTTCTTTCTTTTCTATTCAGTTGTCTCTTGGGCTTGCAGTGTCAATGATCCAAATCCTATTTCTCATTTCCCCTACAATTGCAGTATCACAGGTATTATGCTCCAGATGTTTATCTGTTTGCAGTTGGAAGTCCCAAAGAATCTTTGTTTCATCATTCTCCATGATCTTGTCTGGTTTGTGCTCTCATAAATTTCTGGCTGATCTTAAGCCATATTTCTTGCAAAGATTACAGTGCAATATACCTGCAATTCTATTGTGATGTTTTTTATAGTCAGTTTGAGAAATTTTACTGCAGGCACTGATCATGTGGTCTACTATTTCATTCTTTGCCTTGCAAAGTTGACATTTGCATTGGTCTTCTCCTGAATCCTGGTTTTCATACTTTTAGTTTCAAGTGCCAGCTCTTGTACAGCTAGAATGAGTCCTTCCATTTCTTTCTTTGTGTCCATTTTGGAGCCTCTTCCAGGTGTTTCCCAGGTGTTGTTGTTACTATTATTATATTTATATCCTGCCTTTCCTCATCATCCAAGGCAGCCCACAACAACAGTCAAAAACCTCCCCACCTAAAACCAAAAATAAAATAGCAAACTCCAAATTTTTGCTCCCCCCTTAAAAGATGCCTGCCATTCAACCCCCCACAAAAGCTCTGGCAAATAGGCATACCTTGAAGCACCCCCTGAAAATTTCCACGGAGAGCGCCCCTCTTACCTCTTCAGGGAGCCTGTTGAACCATTGTTAGGAAAGACTACACACTACTGTGCTGAGTTTTCCAAAGGTTCATTTATACTTTCTTGCCATACTTATGGTTTTTTAGTTTGTTTATATTCATTTAACTATGGCTGTGGTAACACTGGCAGCTTGGCATGATACGGCACCACCTCTAATTGTACCAAATTAAAGTGTTGTGGGGCATATAATCCAGACAGCACACTCTGTTGTGGGTTACCTGGTCATTTTTTAAAATGCATGGAGGTGGGTGAGCATATGCGCTCATGTGCATGTAGGCAAAAACTAAAAAAAACCCACAATCCCAGTGGTGGAAACAGATCTGCAAGTTTAGACCCCCAATCCATTCTGTGCATTCAGACATCCAGCAACACACAATGATTGTGCGGGGAACCAAAAACACCACTTGTGATGTGACCTTTTTAACCTGGCTCCAAGTTGTCCTATGATGGAGTGAGTATGCTTGGGGAAGTCCTGACAGACATGGCTGTGTGACTGTGCCCATTTGATCCGAAGGGAAGGGGTGGCTGTGTTGGGCCAAACTGCTTGTGTGATCACACCCTATATATACTGTGTCTCCAAATGTCACAAATATTTTGGCCTAGAAGATAAAGTAAATGTTAAAACAATACTGTCATACAATAAAAACAAAAAAATAGCAAGGAATAAGATTAATATTGGTATATAAAATTACTAAAACCACATTAGATTAAAAATAAAAATGATCTTAAACCTATCTCAAAAGCAGCAAGCAGCATAAAAACAGTAAAACTACCAAAAAACAGCCACAGAATAAAAAGAAAAGAGCTGATGTCTAAACTGGAGGGGAGGAAACAAGCTTGGGGAAAAAAATCTATTCCTTGCATCCACAAGATTTCAGATTCAGTGCTAAGAGATGCTCTATGGAAAGAGAAGACCACAGTCTTGGTGCCATGACAGAAAAAGCCCTGCCTGGTACAAACCTACCTTATTCCATGAGTGGGGACACACAGAACAGAGCCTCTGATGGTGCTCTTAGCCAAGAAGCAGGTTATTATAGGACAAGACAATTCTTCAAGTACTTTAGTCTCAAAAATGTGTAGAACTTCGGAGATAATAGCCAGAGCTTTAAACCAGCAGCCAACATCAATCTTTCAAAACAGGCAAAATATAGTCTATGTAATTAACACATACTAGCAACCTAGATGCTGTACTTCAAAATGCATGAATGCCACACCATTAACATAGATGACTGGGCAAAGACCTGGAAATCTTTAAAATTGATGAGGTCAATCCTGTATAAAGAGAATATATTGAAAATGTTTTATAGATGGCACTGGCCACCAGAGAAACTAGTGAGATGCTTCCCCAGTGTGTCTAATACTTGTTGGAAATGCAAATGTAACATGGGTTCTTTTTTTCACATGTGGTGGAGATGTCCAAAACTACAGAGATTTTGGGGGAAAGTATGGAATATTATTTACAGTATATTAAAGATCAAACTCCCTCTGATACCAGAGATATTTTTATTAAATATAATTCCAGATAATTTAAAATGGGAAAGGTGTTTAATTACTTATATTATAACTTCAGCTAGGATTTTAGTAGCAAAGAATTGGAAGTTAGATAGACTTCCCTCCAGAGAAGATATAACAAAGAAATTGTTGGAAATAGCAGTAATGGATAGATTGAGTTTAACAGAAATCTATGATAATGAAAATGTGTTTAAGACCAAATGGAACTGTGTTTATGAGTGGTTAGAATTATCACTGGAGACTTAGACTCAGAGTTTATTCTTTTCTGTTTGCTTGTTATAAGTGTTTGGTTTATTTTTAAGGATTGTTATGTCTTTTTTGCAATGATAACATGCTTGTACAGATAAATAGCAATACTTTGTTAGAATAAATTTGAAATATTTTTTTTTTAAAAAAATGCATGAAGTCTTTGAAAGAAGCATCCACAGACAGAACACAGTGTAATTGTCCAACCTTGATTTAATCCGGGGGGACTGGGAAGCAAAAATGCCCCTGGAAAAAGCCCTATTCCCCTAGCCTGCCCCAGTCCTTCCCCCAGTGGAGGGGGGAAAGAGCTAAAGGCATCCCTTTTGCCACCACAGCAGCAAGCTGGCTGCCCTAGCCTGGCCTCATGTGTGGTAGGGGAGCCGCTTCAAACAAACTGGCTGCCCTGGCCCTCTGCAGCTGGCTCGCTTACAGCAATCATTCTAGTTGCACAAGAGCAGGCACTCAAAACGGAAAGTATGAAAGCCAAGATTCAGAAGATCAGTGATGACAGCAGGAGTTGATTTTGCAAGACAAAGGCTGAAACAGTTGACCACATGATCAGTACCTGCAGTGAAATTGCTCAAACTGACTATAAAGAACATCACAATAGAGCTGCACTGGAATCTTTGCAAGAAATATGACTTAAAGGTTTGGTCACTCCTGGAACAACCTCCACACCCCTATCTTGGAAAACTAATGAAAAATAAACTCTTTACTGCTGGAAAACATCAAAACTGAGCCTGAGATCTGGGGAAACTGAAAGGAGCATAGACAAACAAAAAAGCACAACAAAAAACAACTTCTAAAGACACAAGAGTGGAATTGGAATCTTCTGAGCGAGACTCCTCACCTCCCCCCCCCCCACTAGAAATGGAGCTGGAAGACGTTGAAGAGGTACATGCGGGGAAAAGGTAAAAAGAGAACTCTATTACAAAAAAGCAAATACAAGAAATGCTAATTGATTTAAAAACAGAAATCAAAGAAATAATAACACCTGTATTTAACAAAATAGATGATTTGACAAACAAAGTTGAAGTTGAAGGTACAGCAAATACAGCTCTTGATGGAACAAAAAAAATATACCCAGGAACTAAATGAACTAATAACATTTGAAACAAAATCAAAGGTAATGTTATTAGAAATCAAAGTAAGAGAGTGTAAACTTAAAATTTAGAGGGGTCTCGCCCAATTTTGAAATGAACAAAGAGATAACTGCTGCTTTAAATCAATGGCTATCAGAACTCCCCCACTTATCAGGAACAATTGTAGTAAATACCTACAGGCTGAACATGACATGTGCTACCTCACCAGCATTAATCCCGGATGTAATTGATGAAATTGTGGACATTAAAAAAAATTGATATGGCAAGGACAAGTGGCGGTTTGAAATTAATAGACACTACAGTCCAAGTATTTCCTGACTTGCCAGTTGAAATACTGAATGCCAGACGCAATTTACATCCAATAGTGCAACGGCTAAATGAAATGAAACAGAGATACAGGTGGCTCCCACTTGGGAACTTATCAGTAACCTTCTGTGGGAAAATTTTAACAGCATATGATACAAAGTCTGGAGAAGAGCTCATTAAGGAAATACAAGAGGCTCAACAGGAATGAAAAACTAAAGCAGGAAGAAACAAAGAGACACAACAAAGGACTTTGAAATAAGACTGGAGAAATTATCTTAATTTCAATATTTTTGGCTCAAAGATATATAATTGTGAGGCTTCTGCTCGAAGTAGTCAAGGATCAGACCTTTGTTGATGAAACACAGTTCTTTATTTCCTATTACTACATTACTACAGGTCCTCGGATCATTGTCAGAGATAAAGCATACAATAGAAGCAGGACTAATATACCCTCTAGTACAATTTGAATTACCCATAGGTAACCAATCACAAGGAGGGAAAAACCATGGGCTAAAAGGTCCTTTGACCGTTTGCTTCCCACAGGAAAAAGGTTAGGTGTGAAGCTGTAAATTTCCCTTCTTAAACCAGACCCCTTAGATGTATCCATCTTATGCATAACAAATAACTTTTGCCAAGGTCTTCACATGCCGATAAGAAACTGGTCCGTGTCTTCCCTGGCAGGGAGGAAAGGAATGCGGAGGCGCGGAGGTGAGAGGCCAATTGTTCTCATGCGCTGAAGTCGCCACCCTCCCGGACCAAATGGTTACACTGACCAGACCCAGCCTGAGCCATAAACCCAGGGTCATAAAGAAAGCCATAAAGAAAGGTTACATAGCGAATACAGGGACAGGTTACATGATAAAGGAGATTATACAAAGCATACAAGCATTAAACATAACAGAAACTTTTGTTAGAATCCTTAGAATCCTTAGATTTAGGAGCATGAACATTGTCAGAAAGAACCCACTCGTTTAGTTCAGGACGGTTCAATGTCCATCATCTTCAAAAGCTCCCGCCAGAAGTTGGCAACGAATTGACTGCCCCTATCGGATACCACACGTCTGGGGAAGGCGTGTAATTTGATCACGTGATTAAAGAATGCCTTAGCCAGTCCCTTTGCGGTTGGCAACTGTTTCAACGGGGTAAAATGGGCTTGCTTCGAGAACATGTCAACCACCACCCAAATAACAGTCATTCCTTTCGAGGGTGGCAGGTTGGTGATAAAGTCCATAGCTATCGCTTCCCATGGACAAGAGGGGGTGGGCAACGGGTGTAGCAGTCCTGGGACTTCCCCCCTCCTCTTGCACATCAAACAGGTTTGACAGGCAGTGACAAAGTCAGATACATCCTTGCACATGCGTGGCCACCAGAATTGCTGCTGGACTAAGTTAAGAGTTTTTAGGAAACCGAAATGCCCAGCTAGCTTTGATGAGTGGCAGGTCAGCAAAATGTCTTTTCTCCGAGCTCGAGGCACCACGAGTTTGTCTCCATGGTACCAGTATTTGTTAGAATGGAGAGAGCATTCCTCTAGGCTCTCTAACTCTTCTGCTTCTTCCGGCGAGTAGTCCCCCCCCACTTGTCTTCCCAGGATTCTATCGCTGCCTGCTTGCTTTGGCTTCTGGTAGTGATGGCTCCTCCCAGTTGCTGGGGAGAGAACATGGAGTCAAACACTTCCTCTTTTTGACTCTCATGCTGGGGTAACCTGGATAAAGCGTCTGCTAACGAATTGGCCTTCCCAGGAAAATGTTTGAGCACGAAGTTAAACTTCGAGAAAAAATCAGCCCACCGGAGTTGCTTGGCATTCAGGGACCTTTGGGTGCGCAGTGCCTCTAAATTTTTGTGATCGGTCCAAATCTCAAAAGGGGTCTGCGCTCCCTCCAGCCAGTGTCTCCAGGTGGTTAGGGCTAAACGTATGGCTGCAGCTTCTTTATCCCATACTGACCAGTTCCTCTCTGTCTCATTAAATTTTTTTGAAATGTAAGCCAGAGGGTGTAACTTATCATCCGGCCCCTTCTGAAGGATGGCTCCCCCCATGGCCACATCCGATGCATCTACATGGATCACGAATTCCTTAGTCTCATCAGGATGAGCAAGGATGGGTTCTGATGTGAATAGTTTCTTCAAGGTCTCAAACGCTCTTTGACAATTTTTGGACCAGGCTATTCTCTCCCCTGGTTTCCCTGCATCTGGGCCCCTCCCCTTGGTTTTCAGGAGTTCCGTTAGCGGGAGGGTGACCGTGGCAAAATCTTTTAGGAAGGTACAATAGAAGTTGCAAAACCCCAATAGACTCTGCAGCTGCTTTCTAGTTCGGGGCGCCTCCCACTGTACCACTGCCTCCACTTTGGCAGGGTCCATCTCCAACCCCTTCTGTGAAATGCGATACCCCAAAAAGTCTACCGAGTCTCAATTGAACTCACATTTGGATAGCTTGGCATACAATTGATTTTTCAACAGTGTAGAAAGCACCTCCCTGACCAATTTTACATGCGACACCTTATCAGTAGAATAGATCAAGATATCATCTAAGTAACATAACACCCCCTTGAATAAATGCTTGTGCAACACTTCATTTATCAGGCTCATAAAAACTCCCGGCGCGCCACTCAAGCCGAATGGCATCACCAGGTACTCGAACTGTCCCAATGGTGTGTTAAAAGCAGTCTTAAATTCGTCCCCCTCCCGAATGCGCACGCGAAAATAAGCATCTCGGAGATCCAGCTTAGTAAACACCTTCCCCTTAGCTGCCTCCGTTAGCAAGTCTTTTATGAGGGGGAGGGGGTAAGCGTTGGAAGCCGACACTGCGTTCAGACCCCTATAGTCCGTGCACAACCGCAGCCCTCCGTCCTTCTTTTTGCTGAACAAAACGGGCGCTGCAAAGGGGGACTTGGCAGGGTGGATGAAACCTCGCTCCAGGTTCTTGTCTAGAAACTTTCTTAGTTCCTCCCTCTCTGAGGGGCTCATAGAGTAGAGTTTTCCCTTCGGTAGTTTCTCTCCTGGGAGCAACTCTATGGCACAGTCTGACAGTCGGTGGGGGGGTAGCTCGTCCGCCTTGGTCTCACTGAATACTCCCATTAAGTCCCGATACTCCTTGGGTACAGCAGAGGGCACCAACATGAGAGCCGCCACTAACAGGGGGGCCGGGGGGCCCGATCCCCACCCCGGGTCCCACTTGTGATGGTGACACTTCTCATCCACCCACGAGATCTTCCCTTCACTCCACCTGATGTATGGGTCATGGGAACTCAACCAAGGGCTCCCCAATACCATGGGAAACTGGGTATTGGGGGTGATAACAAAAGCCCTCTTTTCCCAATGTTCCCCCGTCCCCACTATTAATCTCTCCGTCTCGGCCACACACGCCTCCTTCATTTCCGAATCGTCCATCTGCGTGAACATGAGTGGCTCCCCCAGTGGGGTAACTTTTGGGGCTAGCCCATCCACTACTAATGGGCTTATTAAGTCTCTGGCGCACCCTGAGTCAATTAGGGCACGCACTCGGACATGAGTCCCAGTCCCAGGGGCTATTACAATCACTACCATGTACAGTAAAGGGCCGGAGATGCTCACCGGAGATGGCGCGTCAGGGTTTGGGACCTGCAGTTCTGCGCCGTTCACTGCAGGCCATTGGAGTTTCCCGGCATCTGCGCCTCCGTCAGCTCCAGCTCCCCTTGCTCGCTCACTGCCCCTTCCAGCTGCAATGTCCGGGGTTTGAAAACGGTCTTTCCCTTGCTGGGGGTGCTCCCTGCCACTGGGGTGGAAGTCTTGGGGACCTTCCCACTTCCGCGGGGGCACGCCGAGGCATAGTGACCCCCCTCGCCGCATCTCATGCAGAGACCCTGCCTGAACCGGCTGTCTCGGATTTCCTGGACGCTGGGCTTGGGCTTCATCTTCTGGGCAGCTTTGGCTTGGGCAGTCGCCGAGGTCCCCATTTTGATGAGGGTGAACCTCTCCTCCACATCAGCCGCCGCTCTCATCCACGTTGCAAGGGAGCCTGGTCGGCCTCCTCTCAGAACCGTTTCATACACTTCGGGGTTCAGGCCCTCTCGATATTTCTCAATGAAGAGGTCTTGGGTCCAGCCTCGGATCTTGGCTGCTATGCGCCAGAACCAGTCAGTGTATTCCCTCACGGAGGACCGCCCCTGGGTTAGCTTCCGCAATTGGTTCCGTGCCTTTTCCTCTCCCAAGGGGTCCTCGTAGTGCTGTTGGAGGGCCCACATGAAATTGTTCACTGATCGCAGCTCTGGCCCCGGGGCGTTGTGCAGGCTCACATACCAGTCACTGGCGGTGTCCCTCAGCTTGGACCCGATGTAGCCAATCCGATCCCTCTCGGTGGGGTAGAGGTGTCCCCACCCATCCAGGAACCTCTCAATTTCTATGAGGAAGAACCATAGCTTCTCTGGGTCCCCATCGAAAGTAGCCATCAGCGGATCATTGGGTGCTTGGTGGATCATCTGCCCCGCAGATCATCTGCCCCGGGGCAGATGATCCGCCAGGGCGGGCACGGGAACCGGGTGTGGGGCCGGTGCCAGAACCTGCGGTGGTACCTGTTGTGGGACGACCCCCCGGGAGCTCCCCCTGGGGGAGCTGGCTGTGGTGGGGCTCCCCCACCTGGACCTCCGCCCCCAACTGGGGCTGCCCGGGTTGCCTGGATTGCAGTCAGGGCATCTCTGAACTGGAACTGCAGGTCCATGGCCACTTCTCGTAGCTCCGTGGTGAGTTGCATTCACAAATCTCCCATCATGCGATCTAGGGCTTGGGTCGGGTCCTCTCCGTAGAGATCGGGACCGTAGGTCGCACCTCTCTCCTCGTCCAGCAGCGGGAGTCGCCAGTCTCCCCCGTAGCCCGTCTTGCATTCATCTCCCAGGAAACTCGGCCGCCCATACTCGGTGCGGTCCCCCTGGACCGAGACGCGCACTCCCCTCTGATCGTGGACCCACGAGTCGACTGTCCCACGGCCAAAGTTGGTCCATGAGTACCTCGGAGTTCCGGTCTGGTGAGGGGGTGGTCACAGGATGTAGTGAGCCCCCTGAGCCGTAGTCGCTGGCGCTTCGGGCTCCCCACTGCTGCCTCCAGCTCCGGCACCCTGGTCGTCCGGGGTCACCGGCTGTCCTTCAGTTGTAGGGATGGGAATAGTACCGTCTTCTGACATGGTCAGGAACAGCCAAGTCCCAGTCACAGATCTCTGACAATCTGTGAGGCTTCTGCTCGAAGTAGTCAAGGATCAGACCTTTGTTGATGAAACACAGTTCTTTATTTCCTATTACTACATTACTACAGGTCCTCGGATCATTGTCAGAGATAAAGCATACAATAGAAGCAGGACTAATATACCCTCTAGTACAATTTGAATTACCCATAGGTAACCAATCACAAGGAGGGAAAAACCACGGGCTAAAAGGTCCTTTGACCGTTTGCTTCCCACAGGAAAAAGGTTAGGTGTGAAGCTGTAAATTTCCCTTCTTAAACCAGACCCCTTAGATGTATCCATCTTATGCATAACAAATAACTTTTGCCAAGGTCTTCACACGCCGATAAGAAACTGGTCCTCGTCTTCCCCGGCAGGGAGGAAAGGAATGCGGAGGCGCGGAGGTGAGAGGCCGATTGTTCTCATGCGCTGAAGTCGCCACCCTCCCAGACCAAATGGTTACACTGACCAGACCCAGCCTGAGCCATAAACCCAGGGTCATAAAGAAAGCCATAAAGAAAGGTTACATAGCGAATACAGGGACAGGTTACATGATAAAGGAGATTATACAAAGCATACAAGCATTAAACATAACAGAAACTTTTGTTAGAATCCTTAGATTCTGACACTAATGAGCTTCAAGAATTGAGGTGATGTTAGGTTTCCAGGGATTCCCTCCCCAATGGGAGAGTCTGCAGCCCTCCCAAGGGAGCAAGCACTGTAGAAGACGGCAGAGACTCATTCAGCAAACCTGAACCCCGAGGAGGGAAGCTTTTCTTGAGGACTTTTCCAAGAAACAAGATAAAGTGCAACCTGAATACTAATTTACTTTGCTTGTAGTCTGGACATATAAACTAGATGAAAGCTAAATAGATATTTCAAGATATTAGTTAAAGTTTAATGGTTTATAATAGTTTAATTATTAGAAGATAAGTGAAATGATTGCATTGAAAGCCATGGAGGAAGAAAAACCTCAAGAAGAAAGTAGATAGAGTAACAATCTTCCCAAGCCCATAGTAAAAGAAATATCAATGTTTAGAAGATTGGGATTGCCAAAACAATGGGCTTGGGCTGCTTGTAATAATTAAATAAAAATTGTTTAATGTAAGGATTTTCTTTTAATTTATGAAACCTGTAATTGTTTCTTGTGCATGAAAAACAACAATAAAAATAAAATTTAAATAAATAAATAAATATACCAAAAAAGAAAAGAAAAAGAAATATGGCTTAAAATCAGCCAGAAATTCATGGGAGCACAAACCAGAAAAGATAATGGAAAATGATGAAACAAAGGTCCTTTCTGGACTTGGATCTCATCCCTGGTTTTATCAGAGTTCAGCTTGCAGCACAATATCTTGCATTTATCCCTGGTTATAACAGCATCCATTTATCCCAGGACAAGTGTGGGGCGAAACCAGAGTAACCTCACTGTAATGTGGAAACAAAAAATATTCCGAGATAATTACAGGGGTGAACTCAAGTATAGTGAAGAATGTAAAAATACCCCAAGATAATTACAGGGGTGAGATCGTGTTTAGTGTAGGATGTAAGTTTGGGACAGGGTTGAGCCAGGATTTAAGGTCTAGCATGAAAAGGACCAAAGATTCTTTGGGACTTCCAACTGCAAACATATAAACATGCCTGATCATTTTAACTGGCTGATAATATTTTAAATCTTGTGGACCCAAGGAATGTTTGTGTTTTTTTAATGATTTTTTAAATTGATTTTATAACTACAACAACTAAAACCACTACCGTAACTAAAATATTAAACTACCCTAAGGTATACAGAAGTCTTAAAAAAAAGCTATTTAATATCTTGCTTCTATCTATTCGAGGAAAACTTATAATCAACAAGGCTTTAAAATGATATCATTACTGATTTAAAAGCTTACAAATACATGAGTTGCTAATATTTTGAATGAATGATAAAAAACACATAAGACCTTCAACCAATACAACTTATTTTCCTTTACTGGTTCCCTCTTTCTTCTTTCCTCTCTGGGGTTTCGGTGCTGCTGCCCCCAAAGCTGAGTCTGACTCTTAATCTTCTGAGCTTTTACTTCCCGATGTGTCTGAGCCTTCCAGACCATAAGTGCTCTCTTGTAAGTCCAAAGAATCCTCTGATGGAGCTTTGTCTTTTCCTTCTTTGCAAAAGTCCAAAAATTTCTTGGCCTTTGCAGCTGAATCAATTCTTTGCTTATCTTTGTAGGTAAAACCCACACCTTCCAGAATGAGCCAGCGATACATGATGTTTTCTGTTTGGAGAAATGCAGTCAAATTTTTATAGGGTTTCCTCTTCTTCCTCACCTCAAATGGAATGTCCTTTAACACTTTAATATCTTCTTGAATCTTGAGGGCATTTCTATTGGTGGCCTTGAGCACCACATCTCTGGTTGACCTTTTGGAGAACCTCACCATAACTTCTCCAGGCAGATTTTTTTTTCTTTACAAATTCAGGATAGGTCCTATAGACCATATCCAAATCACTTTGTATTTCATCCGCTTGCAAATCCGTCATTGGAGCTATAGCATCACTGAGTATCTTTTTGAGATTTTCACCCTTTTGTTCGGGTATGCCCTGGAATCTCAAATAAAAGGAAGACCTCTCCATCTAAAGTTACAGCAAATTATCTTTATCAGAAATCCTTTCTTTTTCTATCACAATCAGCTTTAAATCAGTCTTTTCAACTTTGGTTTTAACCTCTGCCAAACCTTTAGCAGTCTGATCCGACCTCTTATTTGCCTCTGACACCTGTTGTTGCAGAGAATCCAGCTTAGTATTAACAGCGTTCAGCTGGTCCATCAGAGGGCATAGTGCTATCGCCAAAGCTGCAGTCAGGTCTGTGCTGGACTCAGATTTTGTGCCTGGAAGAGTAATTTGAGCTTTAGGAGAAGGCTTTGATTTCCCCGCCATCTTTTCTCCCCATCCAGTCATCGTTTTTTGTTTACATTCACAGTAAAGTCCCACAAGTTATTCAAAAGTCTTCCTTTTTCTTTTAAATCACTTAAAATAATCTCATTCAGTCTTCAGCCACTCTCCCAGCACATAGATTCTCTGTAGCTCTGTAGCTTTAAGAGGAGTTGGGGAGGATTTAAGCTTTAAAGCCCCCCCTTCGCTTTGAGCAATTAAGCTCACATCAGAGAATCTTCCCACATAACAAAAGAAGGAGTCCCTTCACTCACATTCTGCCACGTGTCTCAGGTAAGTAAACACTTCCTTGTAGCAATGAGAATTCTGTAGCCGTCCCGGTGTGTGCTCGATCATGCCTGGAGGCTGCTGCAGCAGCTGAGCCTATAGAGGCAGGTGTCAGAATCTGACAACAGAATGGTTGTCCTGCTGTTACTTTCTGTTTCTTTGTGCCACACTGTAACCAATTGCTTTATTGCTTGCCTTGAAGTAGATATAGCTGTCCTGCTTAATGTTACTTTCCTCCCGGGAGGATGGCCTGCCACATTCTTGGTCGTCACATAAACAACCAGAGCTATCTCATCCTGTTCACTCCTCCTCGCCTTTCAGGCTTGAAGTATTTTATCAAAGTTATTGCAACCTTGGAGACTGTTCAATTGTTGCTGACCAAATGTTTAGCCTGGAGTTCGCACATCTGGGTCACTCAGGGCAAGAAGGGATGTTTATAACTTTCCCACCTTTTGGTGAGAACCAACGGTTGCCATTTTTTCCCACTTTTCTGTATTCATTCTGATTGGCTCTTTATGTTTATGCACTTGTGCCTGAAGGTATATTAACCCATGTTATTTCTTTTCCTGTATCTCTAACAAACATCGAGAACCTGAGTCCATTATTAGAAATAAAAGAACTTTGCTTTCAATCAAAGGTCTGGTCTGATAGTGTTAACGCAGAAGCCTCACAGATAGTTAGAGATCCCTCTGCTTTGGAATTTTCTTATACCTGACCATGTCAGATGATGAGAACATTCCCGTAACACCAGGAGAAATCCTGGTGTCCACAGAGAGCGGACCCACCAAGCAGGCGGTACCGGTGATTACGAGTCAGGACTTGTTCCAGCTCCTGCGAACCAGGGCAGGAATAGGTTGGCCACCGGTATCGCCTCGCTACTTGTGGGCTACATTCGTGGCCAGCACTTCCAAGTCATGGATACACGACTGGAAAGGGGCTCGCATGAGGTTCAGCAGAGACTGCTCGGAATTCGGCTGTCCGAGCCTACTTGATGAAGAGCGGGGTCTCTCGCGAGGCCAGGACGATTGGCAGTACAGCTTCCCAGATGAGGAGCGCAGACTGCCTAGAGGGCCCAATCCTATGGGAGAGGATCTGAGCCAAGCACTAGACCAGAGGTTTGGCGAAATGCACAACTGCATAGCTATGGAACTGCGGGAGGTCATTTGGGGATGCAGCAGCAGATGATGGCTGCTATCGCAGCCATAGGGGCCCAATTGCCTGTGCAGCCCCAAGACGGAGGAGGGGCGGGTGTCGTGCCGCCCGGGCAAGGTCTTGGAGGAGTGGGTGGAGTCCTGCAGCAGCTGGCGGCTCCCATGTTACCCCTACCGGGGGGCCCTCCTCAGCGGGCACCTGCTGCCCCGGTGCCAGGGGAGCGGATGATCCGGCAGGCCCCCAACGACCCACTGACCGCTACATTCGATGGTGATCCAGAAAAGCTCCGGTTCTTTATCATCAAGATAGAGAGGTTCCTGGCAGCATGGGGCCACCTCTACCCGACTGAGCGAGATCGTGTGGGATACATCGGATCCAAGCTACGAGACACCGTAAGTGATTGGTATGTAAGTCTGCACAACCCCCTGGGGCCTGAGCTACGAACTGTTGATAATTTCATGTGGGCCCTAAGGCAGCATTATGAAGACCCGCTAGGGGAGGAGAAAGCCCGGAACCAGCTACACAAATTGGTGCAAGGGCACTCCTCTGTGAGGGAGTACACTGATCGGTTCCGATGTATTGCGGCCAAGGTGCAGGGGTGGTCCGAAGACCTGTTTGTGGAGAAGTATCGGGAGGGGTTGAACCTCGAGATCTACAAGACGATCCTGCGGAGTGGCAAGCCGGTTTCGATGGCCGCATGGATGCGTGCAGCTGCGGATGTGGAGGAGCGGTTAACTCTGATCAAGCTTGGAGCTTCTGCTTCCCATCAGCCAAAGGCCGCCCCGAAAGTGAAGGGAAAGTCTGTGTTCCAAGAGCTGCACAACTCCCGATTCAAGCAGGGGCTGTGTATAAAATGCGGATAAAGTGGCCAGTTCGCATCGGCTTGCCCTTGGGGGGGCGAAGACTCCCAAGACCTCGATGCCGCTCCCGGGAGGGACCTAACGACCTGGCAAGACACCTTTTAAACCCCGGGCACTACAGCTGGAAGGGGCAACGTGCGAGCAGGGCGAGCTGGAGTTGGTCGAGGTGCAGCCATCAGGAAACTTCAACGACCTGCAGTAACTGGCGCAGAGCTGCAGGTCCCACTAACTGACGCGCCAACACCGGTGAGCATCCCTGGCCCCTTACTCTATATGGTAGTGACTGTGATAGTGCCAGGCACGGGGACCCATGTGCGGGTCCGTGCCCTCATAGACTTGGGGTGTGCCAGAGACTTAATAAGCCCCTTAGTAGTGGAAGGGCTGGGCCCAGGTGACCCCGCTGGGGGAACACCTACGGTTCACCCAGATGGACGGTTCGGAAATGAAGGAGGCTTGCATGGCGAAGACTGAACTGTTAATTGTAGGGACTGGGGAGCATTGGGAGAAGAGAGCTTTTGTGATTACACCCAACACCCAATTCCCCATGGTGCTAGGGAGCCCGTGGCTGAGCTCTCATGACCCTTACATTAAGTGGAGTGATGGAAAGATATCATGGATTGACCCTAAATGTTCTCAACACAAATGGGAACCCAGTTGGGGGGAAGGGCCCCCTTCCCCTCTGGCGGCAGCTGCCTTCTCCGTGATCCCCTCGCCGATCCCGGTGGAATATAGTGACTTGGGAGGGGTGTTCAGTGAGACTGAGGCAGATGAGCTTCCCCCCCATCGCCTCACAGACTGTGCTATTGAGTTACTTCTGGGGGAGAAGTTACCAAAAGGGAAGTTATATTCTATGAGCCCCGCAGAAAGAGGGGAGCTTAGGAAATTTTTGGATAAAAACCTGGAGCGGGGTTTCATTCGCCCCGCTAAATCCCCATTCGCAGCCCCCGTTTTGTTCCTGAAGAAAAAAGATGGGGGCTTGAGACTTTGTATGGACTATAGGGGTTTGAATGCAGTGTCAGCTTCAAACGCTTATTCCCTCCCCCTGATCAAAGACCTGCTGGCGAAGGCGGCTAAAGGGAAAATCTTCTCAAAATTGGATTTAAGAGACGCATATTTTTGTGTGCGGATTCGGGAAGGGGATGAATATAAGACTGCCTTTAACACCCCTTTGGGACAGTTTGAATATCTCGTGATGCCGTTCGGCTTAAGTGGCACACCCAGAGTTTTTATGAGTTTGATCAATGAAGTGCTACATAAACATTTATTTAAAGGGGTGCTCTGTTAACTTGATGATATCTTGATTTATTCGGCTGATAAGAAATCACATGTGAAGTTAGTTCGCGAGGTGCTGGAGACCCTCCTAGAACACCAACTTTATGCCAAACCATCTAAGTGTGAATTTCATCACACAGAGGTGGACTTCTTAGGCTATTGCATTTCCCAGCGAGGGCTGGAAATGGACCCTGCTAAGGTGGAAGCGGTAGTGCAGTGGGAGGCCCCCCAGACCCAGCGGCAGCTCCAAAGCCTGTTAGGATTTTGCAACTTTTATAGAACCTTCTTAAAAGACTTTGCAACGATTACCCTACCCCTTATGGAACTGTTGAAAACTAAGGGGAAGGGCCCAGAGGTGGGGAAGCCCGGGGAGAAACTATGTTGGACCCCCCAATGCCAAGGGGCTTTCGATGAACTGAAAAGGCTATTTACCTCTGAGCCCATTCTCGCCCACCCGGACGAGACTAAGGAGTTTATAATTCATGTTGATGTTTCCGATGTGGCAATGGGGGGGGGGGGGGGCGATACTGCAAAAAGGCTCTGATGGCGCTTTGCACCCCTTGGCCTACATTTCAAAAAAATTTACGGAGACTGAGAGGCACTGGTCAGTGTGGGACAAGGAAGCTGCCGCTATTAAATTGGCCCTTTCCACTTGGCGGCATTGGCTGGAGGGGGCGCAAAAGCCATTCGAGATTTGGACTGACCATAAGAACTTGGAGGTTTTGCACATGCAGAGATCGTTTAATGCCAATCAGCTTCGCTGGGCAGATTTCTTTTCAAAATTCAATTTTGTGCTTAAACATTTCCCTGGGAAGGCAAACTCCCTAGCAGATGCATTGTCCCAATTACCCCAGCATGAATCCCAGAAGGAAGAAGTGTTTGACTCCATGTTCTCCCCACAGCAACTGGGGGGAGTGGTTGTAACTCGGAGCCAAAGTAAAACTCTACCTGAGACCCCCTCTTGGACTGTAAAATGTGCACATGCATATACTGAGGAGGAGGTAAAGGAGTGGGCTGAGGACAGTGAGAATACTAAGTCTCTGGAGGGTTGTTGGTATCATGGCTCCAAATTGATTGTGCCCACTTCCCTGCGGAGAGAGCTTTTAGGATCTTGCCATGAATCAAAACTCTCAGGGCATTTTGGATTCCTTAAGACCCTGAACCTGGTGCAAAGACAGTTTTGGTGGCCTCGTCTAAGAAAAGATGTGTCGGAGTATGTGACTTCATGCCAAGTGTGTCTGATGTGTAAGCGGGTGGGGGGGATGGTTCCCGAACTGTTGCAGCCTCTCCCTACCCCCTCTAGACCTTGGGAAAGCATTTCAATGGACTTTATTACAAATCTCCCCCCCTCTAAAGGCAAAATGGTTGTTTGGGTTGTCGTAGATATGTTCTCTAAGCAGGCGCATTTTGTTCCATTCAAAAAACTGCCCACAGCTAAAAGCCTCGCCAAAACGTTTTTCAATCACGTGATCAAACTGCATTATTTTCCTAAGCGTGTCATCTCCGATAGGGGGAGCCAGTTCATTGCCAACTTCTGGCGGGAGCTTTTAAAGGTGATGGACATTGAACCCGCGCTAAGTTCGGGTTATCATCCAGAAACTGATGGACAGTCCGAGCGTGTTAATCAGATATTGGAACAGTTTTTGAGGTGCTATACTAACTATCACCAAGACAATTGGGTGGAGTTGCTCCCCTTTGCAGAGTATAGCTACAACAATGCAGTGCATTCTTCCACTGGAGCTTCCCCTTTCATGGCCGTGGGGGGATTCGAGGGAAAGCCGTTGCCCTCTGAGTAGCCTTGAGGAGACAAAAGACTCGGATTTTACCCAGTGGTGGGCTAAGCTTCAGGAGTCCTGGCCCCTGATAGCCAAAACCTTGGACAAGGCCAAAGCTGACTACAAAAAATATGCCGACAAGGGAAGGGCTGAGGGATGGGACTTAAAGCCTGGAGACTCTATCTCTCTACTAATATTCATGGTTTACAACCCAGTAGGAAATTGGGTTGGAAATACGTGGGGCCTTATAAAGTTTTGAGAAAAATCTCTGAGGTGTCTTTTGAAGTAGAATTACCCAAATCATTGAGTTCTGTGCATCCTGTTTTTCATTACAGCTTATTGAAGAAGAATCCTGGGCAGAATGCATGGCACCCGGATCCTCCTCCTCCTCTGATGAAGGAGGGAGAACAGCATTTTGAAATTTCTGAAATATTGGACTCTAAATTGCGCAGGGGTTGATTGTTCTATCTTGTGAGATGGGTAGATTTTGGCCCTGAGCTTAATGAATGGGTCCTTGCTGAAAATGTACATGCTCCTAACCTCGTTCGCTCTTTTCACAAACGTTTCCCTGATAAACCTGGGGGGGCTAGTCTTGGAGTGAGCAGGGTGTCAGAATCTGACAATAGAATGGTTGTCCTGCTGTTACTTTCTGTTTCTTTGTGCCACACTGTAACCAATTGCTTTATTGCTTGCCTTGAAGTAGATATAGCTGTCCTGCTTAATGTTACTTTCCTCCCGGGAGGATGGCCTGCCACATTCTTGGTCGTCACATAAACAACCAGAGCTATCTCATCCTGTTCACTCCTCCTCGCCTTTCAGGCTTGAAGTATTTTATCAAAGTTATTGCAACCTTGGAGACTGTTCAATTGTTGCTGACCAAATGTTTAGCCTGGAGTTCGCACATCTGGGTCACTCAGGGCAAGAAGGGATGTTTATAACTTTCCCACCTTTTGGTGAGAACCAACGGTTGCCATTTTTTCCCACTTTTCTGTATTCATTCTGATTGGCTCTTTATGTTTATGCACTTGTGCCTGAAGGTATATTAACCCATGTTATTTCTTTTCCTGTATCTCTAACAAACATCGAGAACCTGAGTCCATTATTAGAAATAAAAGAACTTTGCTTTCAATCAAAGGTCTGGTCTGATAGTGTTAACGCAGAAGCCTCACAGATAGTTAGAGATCCCTCTGCTTTGGAATTTTCTTATACCTGACCATGTCAGATGATGAGAACATTCCCGTAACACCAGGAGAAATCCTGGTGTCCACAGAGAGCGGACCCACCAAGCAGGCGGTACCGGTGATTACGAGTCAGGACTTGTTCCAGCTCCTGCGAACCAGGGCAGGAATAGGTTGGCCACCGGTATCGCCTCGCTACTTGTGGGCTACATTCGTGGCCAGCACTTCCAAGTCATGGATACACGACTGGAAAGGGGCTCGCATGAGGTTCAGCAGAGACTGCTCGGAATTCGGCTGTCCGAGCCTACTTGATGAAGAGCGGGGTCTCTCGCGAGGCCAGGACGATTGGCAGTACAGCTTCCCAGATGAGGAGCGCAGACTGCCTAGAGGGCCCAATCCTATGGGAGAGGATCTGAGCCAAGCACTAGACCAGAGGTTTGGCGAAATGCACAACTGCATAGCTATGGAACTGCGGGAGGTCATTTGGGGATGCAGCAGCAGATGATGGCTGCTATCGCAGCCATAGGGGCCCAATTGCCTGTGCAGCCCCAAGACGGAGGAGGGGCGGGTGTCGTGCCGCCCGGGCAAGGTCTTGGAGGAGTGGGTGGAGTCCTGCAGCAGCTGGCGGCTCCCATGTTACCCCTACCGGGGGGCCCTCCTCAGCGGGCACCTGCTGCCCCGGTGCCAGGGGAGCGGATGATCCGGCAGGCCCCCAACGACCCACTGACCGCTACATTCGATGGTGATCCAGAAAAGCTCCGGTTCTTTATCATCAAGATAGAGAGGTTCCTGGCAGCATGGGGCCACCTCTACCCGACTGAGCGAGATCGTGTGGGATACATCGGATCCAAGCTACGAGACACCGTAAGTGATTGGTATGTAAGTCTGCACAACCCCCTGGGGCCTGAGCTACGAACTGTTGATAATTTCATGTGGGCCCTAAGGCAGCATTATGAAGACCCGCTAGGGGAGGAGAAAGCCCGGAACCAGCTACACAAATTGGTGCAAGGGCACTCCTCTGTGAGGGAGTACACTGATCGGTTCCGATGTATTGCGGCCAAGGTGCAGGGGTGGTCCGAAGACCTGTTTGTGGAGAAGTATCGGGAGGGGTTGAACCTCGAGATCTACAAGACGATCCTGCGGAGTGGCAAGCCGGTTTCGATGGCCGCATGGATGCGTGCAGCTGCGGATGTGGAGGAGCGGTTAACTCTGATCAAGCTTGGAGCTTCTGCTTCCCATCAGCCAAAGGCCGCCCCGAAAGTGAAGGGAAAGTCTGTGTTCCAAGAGCTGCACAACTCCCGATTCAAGCAGGGGCTGTGTATAAAATGCGGATAAAGTGGCCAGTTCGCATCGGCTTGCCCTTGGGGGGGCGAAGACTCCCAAGACCTCGATGCCGCTCCCGGGAGGGACCTAACGACCTGGCAAGACACCTTTTAAACCCCGGGCACTACAGCTGGAAGGGGCAACGTGCGAGCAGGGCGAGCTGGAGTTGGTCGAGGTGCAGCCATCAGGAAACTTCAACGACCTGCAGTAACTGGCGCAGAGCTGCAGGTCCCACTAACTGACGCGCCAACACCGGTGAGCATCCCTGGCCCCTTACTCTATATGGTAGTGACTGTGATAGTGCCAGGCACGGGGACCCATGTGCGGGTCCGTGCCCTCATAGACTTGGGGTGTGCCAGAGACTTAATAAGCCCCTTAGTAGTGGAAGGGCTGGGCCCAGGTGACCCCGCTGGGGGAACACCTACGGTTCACCCAGATGGACGGTTCGGAAATGAAGGAGGCTTGCATGGCGAAGACTGAACTGTTAATTGTAGGGACTGGGGAGCATTGGGAGAAGAGAGCTTTTGTGATTACACCCAACACCCAATTCCCCATGGTGCTAGGGAGCCCGTGGCTGAGCTCTCATGACCCTTACATTAAGTGGAGTGATGGAAAGATATCATGGATTGACCCTAAATGTTCTCAACACAAATGGGAACCCAGTTGGGGGGAAGGGCCCCCTTCCCCTCTGGCGGCAGCTGCCTTCTCCGTGATCCCCTCGCCGATCCCGGTGGAATATAGTGACTTGGGAGGGGTGTTCAGTGAGACTGAGGCAGATGAGCTTCCCCCCCATCGCCTCACAGACTGTGCTATTGAGTTACTTCTGGGGGAGAAGTTACCAAAAGGGAAGTTATATTCTATGAGCCCCGCAGAAAGAGGGGAGCTTAGGAAATTTTTGGATAAAAACCTGGAGCGGGGTTTCATTCGCCCCGCTAAATCCCCATTCGCAGCCCCCGTTTTGTTCCTGAAGAAAAAAGATGGGGGCTTGAGACTTTGTATGGACTATAGGGGTTTGAATGCAGTGTCAGCTTCAAACGCTTATTCCCTCCCCCTGATCAAAGACCTGCTGGCGAAGGCGGCTAAAGGGAAAATCTTCTCAAAATTGGATTTAAGAGACGCATATTTTTGTGTGCGGATTCGGGAAGGGGATGAATATAAGACTGCCTTTAACACCCCTTTGGGACAGTTTGAATATCTCGTGATGCCGTTCGGCTTAAGTGGCACACCCAGAGTTTTTATGAGTTTGATCAATGAAGTGCTACATAAACATTTATTTAAAGGGGTGCTCTGTTAACTTGATGATATCTTGATTTATTCGGCTGATAAGAAATCACATGTGAAGTTAGTTCGCGAGGTGCTGGAGACCCTCCTAGAACACCAACTTTATGCCAAACCATCTAAGTGTGAATTTCATCACACAGAGGTGGACTTCTTAGGCTATTGCATTTCCCAGCGAGGGCTGGAAATGGACCCTGCTAAGGTGGAAGCGGTAGTGCAGTGGGAGGCCCCCCAGACCCAGCGGCAGCTCCAAAGCCTGTTAGGATTTTGCAACTTTTATAGAACCTTCTTAAAAGACTTTGCAACGATTACCCTACCCCTTATGGAACTGTTGAAAACTAAGGGGAAGGGCCCAGAGGTGGGGAAGCCCGGGGAGAAACTATGTTGGACCCCCCAATGCCAAGGGGCTTTCGATGAACTGAAAAGGCTATTTACCTCTGAGCCCATTCTCGCCCACCCGGACGAGACTAAGGAGTTTATAATTCATGTCGATGTTTCCGATGTGGCAATGGGGGGGGGGGGCGATACTGCAAAAAGGCTCTGATGGCGCTTTGCACCCCTTGGCCTACATTTCAAAAAAATTTACGGAGACTGAGAGGCACTGGTCAGTGTGGGACAAGGAAGCTGCCGCTATTAAATTGGCCCTTTCCACTTGGCGGCATTGGCTGGAGGGGGCGCAAAAGCCATTCGAGATTTGGACTGACCATAAGAACTTGGAGGTTTTGCACATGCAGAGATCGTTTAATGCCAATCAGCTTCGCTGGGCAGATTTCTTTTCAAAATTCAATTTTGTGCTTAAACATTTCCCTGGGAAGGCAAACTCCCTAGCAGATGCATTGTCCCAATTACCCCAGCATGAATCCCAGAAGGAAGAAGTGTTTGACTCCATGTTCTCCCCACAGCAACTGGGGGGAGTGGTTGTAACTCGGAGCCAAAGTAAAACTCTACCTGAGACCCCCTCTTGGACTGTAAAATGTGCACATGCATATACTGAGGAGGAGGTAAAGGAGTGGGCTGAGGACAGTGAGAATACTAAGTCTCTGGAGGGTTGTTGGTATCATGGCTCCAAATTGATTGTGCCCACTTCCCTGCGGAGAGAGTTTTTAGGATCTTGCCATGAATCAAAACTCTCAGGGCATTTTGGATTCCTTAAGACCCTGAACCTGGTGCAAAGACAGTTTTGGTGGCCTCGTCTAAGAAAAGATGTGTCGGAGTATGTGACTTCATGCCAAGTGTGTCTGATGTGTAAGCGGGTGGGGGGGATGGTTCCCGAACTGTTGCAGCCTCTCCCTACCCCCTCTAGACCTTGGGAAAGCATTTCAATGGACTTTATTACAAATCTCCCCCCCCTAAAGGCAAAATGGTTGTTTGGGTTGTCGTAGATATGTTCTCTAAGCAGGCGCATTTTGTTCCATTCAAAAAACTGCCCACAGCTAAAAGCCTCGCCAAAACGTTTTTCAATCACGTGATCAAACTGCATTATTTTCCTAAGCGTGTCATCTCCGATAGGGGGAGCCAGTTCATTGCCAACTTCTGGCGGGAGCTTTTAAAGGTGATGGACATTGAACCCGCGCTAAGTTCGGGTTATCATCCAGAAACTGATGGACAGTCCGAGCGTGTTAATCAGATATTGGAACAGTTTTTGAGGTGCTATACTAACTATCACCAAGACAATTGGGTGGAGTTGCTCCCCTTTGCAGAGTATAGCTACAACAATGCAGTGCATTCTTCCACTGGAGCTTCCCCTTTCATGGCCGTGGGGGGATTCGAGGGAAAGCCGTTGCCCTCTGAGTAGCCTTGAGGAGACAAAAGACTCGGATTTTACCCAGTGGTGGGCTAAGCTTCAGGAGTCCTGGCCCCTGATAGCCAAAACCTTGGACAAGGCCAAAGCTGACTACAAAAAATATGCCGACAAGGGAAGGGCTGAGGGATGGGACTTAAAGCCTGGAGACTCTATCTCTCTACTAATATTCATGGTTTACAACCCAGTAGGAAATTGGGTTGGAAATACGTGGGGCCTTATAAAGTTTTGAGAAAAATCTCTGAGGTGTCTTTTGAAGTAGAATTACCCAAATCATTGAGTTCTGTGCATCCTGTTTTTCATTACAGCTTATTGAAGAAGAATCCTGGGCAGAATGCATGGCACCCGGATCCTCCTCCTCCTCTGATGAAGGAGGGAGAACAGCATTTTGAAATTTCTGAAATATTGGACTCTAAATTGCGCAGGGGTTGATTGTTCTATCTTGTGAGATGGGTAGATTTTGGCCCTGAGCTTAATGAATGGGTCCTTGCTGAAAATGTACATGCTCCTAACCTCGTTCGCTCTTTTCACAAACGTTTCCCTGATAAACCTGGGGGGGCTAGTCTTGGAGTGAGCAGGGTGTCAGAATCTGACAATAGAATGGTTGTCCTGCTGTTACTTTCTGTTTCTTTGTGCCACACTGTAACCAATTGCTTTATTGCTTGCCTTGAAGTAGATATAGCTGTCCTGCTTAATGTTACTTTCCTCCCGGGAGGATGGCCTGCCACATTCTTGGTCGTCACATAAACAACCAGAGCTATCTCATCCTGTTCACTCCTCCTCGCCTTTCAGGCTTGAAGTATTTTATCAAAGTTATTGCAACCTTGGAGACTGTTTAATTGTTGCTGACCAAATGTTTAGCCTGGAGTTCACACATCTGGGTCACTCAGGGCAAGAAGGGATGTTTATAACTTTCCCACCTTTTGGTGAGAACCAACGGTTGCCATTTTTCCCCGCTTTTCTGTATTCATTCTGATTGGCTCTTTATGTTTATGCACCTGTGCCTGAAGGTATATTAACCCATGTTATTTCTTTTCCTGTATCTCTAACAAACATCGAGAACCTGAGTCCATTATTAGAAATAAAAGAACTTTGCTTTCAATCAAAGGTCTGGTCTGATAGTGTTAACCCAGAAGCCTCACAGCAGGGAGGTTTTCTCAATCTCAGGATTGCCATCCCAGAGAGAGGTCACCCCTAAGTGCCTCAGGCAGGGTCCCCCTACAAGGGTACCTGGGAGTCTGAAACCCATTCGAAACCCTCTCAAACCGCTGAGTCCAGGTCACCTCTCCCAGAGCTGTGGGAAGAAGCACCCACCACTGAGTCGCCAAAAACCAGAAATTACCTAAGGAATGTTTCTTAAGGAGGGTCTTATAATTGCCTCTTTCAGGGCTGCTGGAAATCACCTGTTTCCTCAGTGATATTTACTGGTGATTCAGCTCTTTGCCAGATACACCAAGCCAAGAAAGGCAAAGGGTTGAGCACAGAAGTGGTAGCCTGCACTCTTTCAAACTACTTCTCTGCATCTTCAGGCTGCAATAATTTAAATCCACCCAACCAAATCTGATGAGACTGCACTCTAATGACATTCTGGGGCTCATCTCCTATAACTAAAGAGGCAAAGTCATTGAAGGTGGAAGTAATTTTATTTGCTAAGTGCTGGGCAAAAATAAAAAGCTGCAGCAGGTTGTTGCTCAATCTGGACCAAGCCAGAACAGTTTTGTGCAGATTTAATTATTGTCAAGGACCTGTTTTCAGTTCCTCATTTTCTCAAATACTGGTTCAGGCTTGGTTCTGACTCTAGGGCACAAACTGCATTGGAAAGTTTAAGTGGGAGAGAACTGTGTTGCTGGGAAAATTCAGTAAAGTGACCTCATGACTAGATAACACCCAGGTGCAGGGAGGGAAGCTTCCAAGGATGAAACCATGACACCAGGGTAACCAATTAGCCACATCCCATTCAATCAGACATCATGATCTGCACCTGTGGGAAATGGTCGGACTAGACTGCAACTCGCTTCCCCCATTTCATCCTCAGGTCACATGCTAGGAACAGGTCATACCATCACTGTTATCATGAGTCAAGGTTCCAGTTGGTTTGCGGGCCTAAAACCATGTTGGATCCTTTTGTCCTAAGTGTTAGCCTGGTAAGGCACGAGCAGCTTCTTGCTTCTTGATGTTGGATGTGTTCCTTAAAATCTGCTTGACAAGAGTTAGGCACTCTGCACATGCTGACCCTGGAGAGATTTGGACTTTGCTTGCTGCACAACTTTGGAATGGTAACATCTTGCAATTTGTATTGTTGTTCTGAAGCAATGCTTTACTGCATAGCTAGTCTCTTTTAATTAGCTTTATTATTTTGATTCCTCACTGCTTGTTCTTTTTAAAATATTCTGACACACTTTTAATAAATCTATTTTACTTATATTTGTGGCCTTTTGTGTTCAAATGGCTTCAATCCTAATTCCAGTTGCTAGGCCAAGTGGTTGCCTGTTTTGTGGAAACTCATTTCTGCAGCATCCAGCCTTGCAGGGTTGACTTTCTTGTTTACTTCCGGGAAGGTTAGAAGCTTGCCTCTTGGTTTCTGACTACTGGGATAGAAAAGGGGCTGGTGGCAGCTTACCAGACTGGTGTGTGAAGGTTCACATAGCCAGGGTTTTGTAATTTTGTGTTCTGTAGCCCCATAAAGCAAACATCTTTGAACCTTGGGTTTGTGACAATGATGGCACCAGAAAGATTGATAGAGATTGTTGATTATGATGATATCACAATTGCAGAAAAAATGAGAAATAGGGTTTGGATAATTGACACTGCAATCTCAGGAGACAGCAGAATAGAAAGGAAAGAACAGGAGAAGATCACAAGATACCAAGACCTGTGAGCAGAGTTAGAGAGCTTCTGGGAGAAGATTACCATCGTTCCACTTGTCATTGGAGCCCTTGGATCAGGGCCTAGAACCAGTCTCAAGGAACACCTGAACACTCTGGGCACTGAGCAAATAACACCACCACCACCACCACCACTACTATTACCAGAAAATTGTCCCCTTCAGCAGGACCAGGATATTTAGCAGGATCCTGGTGGGAATCATTCTTTCAGTTCAGCAGCTACATTTGGATAGAGTTTTGAAATGAGCCCTAAAAGCATTTGATCATATATTACATGACATTTTCATTCTTTGTGCCTCAGAGATTATGCTTTAACCTATATAAAGAGGAAAATAGTGCACATGGTCCCTAACTTCTCATAATAGCAAAAATCCAGCAAAGATACACCTGCAGTTCCCAGGAACTTGGCTAGATCTTGAATTGCAGAACACCATCTACCAGTCAAATTTATGACTATGACAATTTATAATAATGCTATTGCTATCATTTTCTTTTATTCAAACTTGCTTGCTGAAGCCCATGAACTAGGCTAACCATTTTCCCGCCCGCAGAAGCTTCCACCCCCACCCTCATTCATTGTGCTCAATCAAGTGAGCAGCAGGAGAAAAAAGGGCATGTGAGGGAAACAATGTTGCAGACCCTGTGATGTCACTTCTGGCTCACCCCATGCTCCACTCTCAAATACTCCCAGGATTTGCAGCCTGAAAATGGGAACTCCTACCATAGACCCAACTCTGAATTTCTGGCCAAGCAGCATGCATTATGGTGTGCCATACCTATTTCTCTTAATGAGATTGGTTATATGGTACAGTGGCACTTTTCCTTATAAGATACTTAACTGGGAAATATGCAAAGCGAAGGTCTGTTTCTGGCTTTGGACTGTGTTTATAGCTTTTCTTCTCTCCCCCCCCCCCCCCCCAGTGCCAGGAGATTAAGCTCCCCCATGTGCAGCAGCATCAAACTTAATGGCGTGTCACTACTTTTCCTGTTCACTGTGATTATTCTCAAATGGGTAGAGACAGGGAACCAAACTGGGAATTTGATTCTACTGACTAACCATCAGTATAACATCTGTCCCTGCTGTCATGCACTTACGCAAAACTTTCCATTGTTCCAAGAGTTAGTTTTGCACAAAAACCACTGTGGTATAGGCAAATTAGAATTTCTGGCAAGAACTGATAGTACAAGTCACTTTTGCTACAATGTTGCAAAGTATAAATATAATGGTTGGCTTAAAAAGGAGAACTGCAGAAGCCCCATATTCCCAAACTTTAGTTATGTGGTGCTCCTAGTGATGTAGCATATAGCATATAGTGAAGCAGGTGGATAAAACTCCTCCACAGGGAAACACATTGTAACTTCTTAATAATGACACATGAATTTGAGTCACATCTGGTAAAATAACAATGGTTTGGTGACAGTAAAAAGATAAACAAATGTACAGTGGGATAAGCCAGAGCCCATTTTGTCAAATGCTTATAAAGACATTTGGCAAAGGTCCCTGAAGTTGGCGAGCTGGATGCATGTCTGAAATCCACATCTGGCCATTGGGATGTTACAGACTCATATTTGTGGCCATTTTCTGGATGTCTGCACATTTTCTTGAAAAATAACATTGGGAATGAGAACTATGCACCTGTCTCTATATGTGTACCTCTGCATAAATGGTTAATAATTATACCTAACTAGGAATAAGGCCCATTGTGGAAATAAATATAACAGGCTCTAGTAAGACGCTCTGGGAGAGTGCCCCGGCCTTGGGCACTCAGCGTTAATTTGCTGTGCCGACCTCAGCAGGGTATAATGACACAGAGTCCACCATTTTATCCAGGGGAAGATCTCTGCCATCTGAAGAGCAGTTGTAATTTGGTGTGATCTCCATCCCTCCCCTGGAGATTGGCAACAATGGTTCCCCATGAAGGAATGGCTGGCTTGGAGGGTGGAGTCTATGGCATTGTACCTGTCTGAGGTCCGACTTCCTCCTCAAATCTCACTGTCTCCAGGCTCCATCCCTCAAACCTCCAGGAATTTTCTACCTGGAGTTGGCAACCCTATCAGGACTGGCCCCAATGAGTTTTCTCCCAAAGGCCAACATAGGTGTGGAAAGGGCCTTTTACAGAAGCTTGGTTGCCTAGCAACAGGCACTGAGGAGAAAGTACAGTTGCCGGCTCTGATTAGGGAAATACCTGGAAATTTGAGGGATAGATCCTGTGGAGGGCAGCATTTGGGGGGGGGGAGGGGTGGAAGGACTCAGCTGGGTATAATGCCATAGGGTCTACTCTCCAAAACAGCCATTTTCTCCAGGGGAACTGATCTCTGTCATCTGGAGATCAACTGTAACAGCAGGAGATCTCCAGGTCCCACCTGGAGGTTGGCAACATTAGGGGAAAGTCAGCCACACAGCAGGGGGTTGAAGAGAATGGTTTGATGGTCGCTGGCCCATCTCATTAGCCAGCCAGTCATGGTGGAGATAAGCAGGAGAGAGAGCCATTTTCAGTTTATTCTGACAGGGAAGTGGGCAAGCTGGCAGTGGGTGGGGGAGGGGGTTATGCTGAAAGTCCATTGTCTTTTTACTGACAAAAGCAAGCTTGGTTGCCTACAATGGCCACTGAGGGGACAATTAGACCCACCTGGTAGTGGGCTGAGGAGAAGAGTAGACCCAGCACCCAGTCCGTCCCCTTTGCCGGCTCCCTCCAGATTGAGGCCGAGACACTGGCCGGTGGCTCTGTGGGTGGGACTGAGGCAACGCAGCGAGGGAATGCAGCCAGTGGCCAGGGACCCCTTTTGAGTGGCAGTTCTTGCAGCCAACTGATTTTGGTGCCCCATGAAATGTTGCCACCCCAACTGGCTTTTATAGAATAAGGAAAGGATTTCCAAGTTCTTAGTCATCCAGAAGTTCCAGAGAATGGAGGTGCACTATGAGTGATAGTAGAGGTAAGCAATAGCACCGTCCTAATTTATATTTATTTATTTATTTTTTCAATTTATACCCCGCCCTTCCCGCGAACGGGCACAATGGACTTAGAAGAGTATAACACTACTTGGGATGGCATTGCAAATATAGAAACAAAGTGGGGAGACTATATGCCTATCACATAGTAAATGAAATTATACAGATGAGAAATCAATGGCAACAAATCTGACTGATTAGATAACATCAGTAGATAAAATACAACCCACCCTTCAGCCATCTGCATCAGTTCTCTCCCCCCTGGAATCATAGAGTTGGAAAGGGCTTTATAGGATATTTCCTCTCAATCTTTAGCTGATGTGCAACCAACTCCTTGCTTCTGAAGATCCACTGATTGCCAACACTTATTCTACAAAGAGATCACAGCCCTTCTCACTTCTAGGTTCTGTGTGATATCCTCTATGTAATGTAGTATGCCTCTACTTGTTCATTCTTCTTTCCCTCAGCTGTCTTTTCTACTCCTCTTTTCTGCCTTTTGCATTTTCCAGCTATTCTCCCCTTAAACAAGTTCATCTTCCACCCTTCTTCTGACACAAGATGATGATTTTGTCTCACTTTGTACTTCTAAGGAAATAATGCTGAACTCTACTATGCCAAAAGGATTCTTAAAGACAAATGGGAAAAAGAGGTTAATGCATCTGTTATTGAGAAGTAAAATCTCAATAAATAATAGTTAGGTGTAGTAGTGTGAATGCTACAAGTCTATGGTTTTGCCTCACATAGTTAGGTATGGAAGGAAAGGGCCTTACTTATAATTAAGAATACCAATCAGAACTTGCAGGAAGGATTAGAAACTGTTAAGAGGCAGGAGCAATTTGAATTTGGACAGACAAATGTTGATGTTTTTGCTCTGGGAATTTATTTATGTATTCAAAACATTTTAATGCTGCCTTTCCACCTGATTAGGGTCCACAAGGCTGTGAATATAAATTTAGCTGGACAGGAAGTATTTGTGAATGTGTGCCATGAGAATTTTGCTGCCTTGAGAATTTTGCTACCTATTATAGGACTCTTCAACATTTTCTACTCTTATATTTATTAATTACAAAGACATCACAAATTTTTAGTGCTTTCCTATCTATTTGGGCTCCTGCATAAAGCAGTCGCTGCTTCGTGCTCAGAGGGTACAGAACTTCAAGCATGCTTGGCTGGCCTACCTGAGTAGGCCTGGGGCCTCAGCGGTGTGGTGGCGGAAGCTCGGAGAGTAGCAGCTTCAGATGTCAGCAGTTGGCATCTGTGGCCCCACACAGTGGCAGTTTCGGGCAGCCTCTGCAGCAGCACTCGGTCAGCAGTGTTCGGTCCTAGGGCGGACGTGTTTTCAGGCTTTCTGCACCATGGCGGTGTTTTCAGGCTTTCTGTGGCGGCCCTCAGTGGCGGTTTCAGGCGGTCTGTGGCAGCAGTTTTGGGCAGCCCACAGTGGTGGCCAGTGGCGGCAGTCTTGGCTATCTGCGAAGGCGGCAGCCATACCGGTCCAGGATCAGCCCAGCCAACGTGATAAATTGGAATCATTAGGGAGTGGCCATTTGAGGGTGGCTAATTGGGAGGTGGCCATTTTAAGTGGGTAGACAGGGGCAGCCATTTTGTGTATGATTATCATTGGCAGCCATTTTGGGTAATTTTCCTTGGCAGCCATTTTGTGGCTGTTGTTAGCAGGTTTCTCTTCCTCCCTCCCCTCCCCGGTTTGTTTAAAGAGGTGAAACCAGGCAGGATTTGGAATATCACATGAGGAGTTATACAGCAGGGATTGCAGGTCTTTTAGTCATAGCACCTAAAAAAGATCAAGGCCCACCTAAGGGCAAGCAGCCAGCACCAAAGAAGTTCCCATCAAGGCCAGTACAACAAGCCTATGATGACGAGGACAGTGATCCAATCAATGTGGCAATTTTAGCTAGGTTGGAAGCCCTTAAGAAGCAGAGGGGTAGGCTCAATCAGGATCCTGCAGCCCCATCAGTACTAAAAAAGGCCAAGCAGTCTGATACTTCTTCTTTTCAAGAACAGGCTTTGGCTCATCTGGCACTCCTGGAAGATGGTCAAGCATTCACTTCTGGGGACAGGGATGTGGAGACAGGGCCCACACAGCAGACTGGAGATCAGCAATCAGTTGACAGAGAGGAAGGTCAGCAGTTGGAGGTGTACAAGGGACCTCCTTGTCAGGAAGGTAAGGCTGGTAATGTAGGTCAAGATGAAACATTGTGGCCGTGGGGTCATGGCAGTCATGACACATCAGGGTCTTCATCAGCACAAAAAGTTACACCTCAGGGTGTTGTGGCATATCCACCACCAGGCGGGTGGCCTGGTGTACCACCATATGAAGGATGGGGGTCTACAGCACCTCCCTCACCACATTATTGGCAGGGTGGGTGGCCTGGATGGGGTCTTCCTAATCCAGGTGAATACTCATATGAGCAAGTCCCAGCTAAAGCCTTGCCGGGTGGAGATATAGCAATGCCTTTAGGCAATCACCTTTTCATGGCCATGAGAGAAAAAATTCTTAAGGGCGACTATGTGGATGTGTTCATGCTCTTATTTAGGAAGCTAGACAAAAAAAAGAGAAGGAAGACTGAGATGATCGGACAAAGAATGCATCAAGAGGTGCAGGTTGGACAGGGCTTGGGCCAACTGGCACCCTGGTTTCCTCATATATGCGGGTGTGATTGTGCAATACCAGCCTTGGAGGGCTTTATTATTGCTATAATACATGGATATTATCTCTAAAGCCTATACGAGTTTTATGGGATGTGTGGATGGAGTATGATGAAGGTTTCCGCATGCAGGCTGTGATGAGTCCAGCGCTGCGATGGGACCAGATTCATCCACACTTGTGGTTGCAGTTTATGTCTACACTGAAACCATTGGCTACAGAGCATTCAGATAGTGGCCATGTAGTACATAGACTGCAGGGTCAGTACACTCCCCCACCCCATGCACAGTCAGGAAATGTTCAGCAGAGGTGCCCTCTGTGTTGGGAGTTTACCTCACAGGGAGCATGTGGCAGGAAGTCCTGTTCCTTTTGCCATGAATGCCCTCTGTGCACAGGGCCGCATGCATTTTTTGGCTGCCCCAAAGCGAGGGGGCATTATGGTGCAAGGGGTGGGAAGTGTCCACGTGGGGGAGGAGGTCAGGGCGCTGCTGCTGACAAAGGGACCGAGCCCAATTAGGTTGAGGGTGCTTGAAGATTTGTTAAGGATTATCCAAACAAGCTAGATAGTAGGTATTTGTTAGATGGGTTTTTGTTAAGTTTTAGGATACCTTATCTTGGGGAAAGGAGGTCATTGCTGGCTCCTAATTTAAAGTCTGTTAAAGGGTTTGAGGACATAGTATGGGAAAAAATTGGAAAGGAGTGTAAGGAGGACAGAGTTCTTGGGCCTTTTCTGTTCCCCCCAGTCCCAAATCTGAGGGTGTCCCTTTTGGGCGTGATACCACAGAAGGCCCCCGATGAGTATCACCTCAGTCATCATCTATTATACCCCTGGGGTGGTTCTGTGAATGATGCCATACCTGTTGAGCTGTGTTCTGTTAGGTACATGTCCTTTGACCAGGCTATGCTGGTTGTGCATAGTTGTGGTTGGGGCACAGAATTAGTAACTTGATTTTGCTTTTGGGGGATACTTTTTTTTTTAAAGAAAAGAATTTTATTGGTTTTACAAAACTATTTCTACATCTAAAACGCTAATCTCTAAGCTAAGTTACCTTATACAGAGAATACTGTGTAAAATGTTCAATTTTATCAAATTAATAAACCTGAAAAAACAAAAATGCCTTGGTTTAACATTACTTGTAATGCTACTTCTATAACTACCAAAGCTGATTGGCTGGTACACATATCATTGAAGAAACGCTTATTACTTCAGTTTACATTCTCATAGAGTGCGCAAGCTTATAACAACAATATAACATTTATTTCTTCTTCAGTCCTCTTCTTGTCTTTTTAGTCTTTTTGCTAGATTTGGGAGCAGCAGCTCCCTTTTCCGAGTCCGACACTTCTTCTTCACTTTCTGAGCCATCAAAGCCGTACATACTTTCTTGCGATGCTAGCGAATCATCTGAATCTCCCTCTGTTTTCTTTTCCTTGCCTTTTTCCAGAAATTTTTTCGCTTGTTCAACAGAGTCAATTTTATAATTCTTGCCTTTGTAGCTGAAAAACAGTCCCTCTGGAGTATTCCAACGGTATACAATTGACTCAGACTGAAGCCAGGTGGTCAAACTTCTGTAGGCTTTTCTTCTTTTTCTTATTTCAAATGGAAAGTCCTTTAAGACCTTGATCTCCTCCTCCTGGATCTTCAGTGTTGTTCTGTTTGTGGCTTTTAATACCACATCTCTTGTTGATCTTTTGGAGAATCTTATCATGCTTTCGCCTGGCAGGTTTTTCTTTTTAACAAATACTGGATAGGTCCTGTAGACCAAATCCATATTGCTTAATACTTCTTCCATTTTCAAACCTGCCACAGGCACTATTGCCTCACTCAGCAGTTTTTTAAGATCCTCCCCTTTTTTTTCAGGAACATTCTGAAGTCGCAGGAAATAATTCGAGCGTTCCATCTGAAGTTTCAAAACATTGTCACATTGGAAAGCCTTTTCTTTCTTGATTTTTTGTAGTCTTGAGTCATGCTTACTTGTAGTTGCTTTCACTTCCAAGAGATCTTGTTGCAGCTTTTCTGTTCGTTTGCCAGACTCTCATTTCTTTCTGCATTGAGTCCATTTTAGCATTGAGAGTAGTCATCTGATCCACCAGGGGTCACAACAGCACTGAAAGCATTGAGCTCATCTCTGTGGTATCACCCTTTGAACTCGGAACTCCGCTTCCTGGTTTAGGGGAGGGTCTTTGTCTCCCCGTCATTGTTGCTGTTTCGCTTTTGTTTACAGATAGATAAGACAGATCGAAGAGAAAGCTATCTTTACTGCACTAATGCCGTTTAAAAGCTTTTTTCTTCATGCATGCGATCCAGCCCTCCAGCATTTCGAAAACACTTCTAGTACATCAGTAATGCCGTGGGAAAGTCTCATACGTACGCTTCATTGGGGGGGGGGGGACGTGGTCCGCCCAACCCATCCCGCTGCTTTAATTACAGTCTTTGTTTGAGACTCACGTTTTCACCTTGCGTATCAGGAGGGTTAGTTATTTCTCCGCCTCACATTCTCTGCTGCTTCTCGGTCACGCTTACGCAGCTCGAAGGCTTCCGTGGCAGGGGAACCTATGGGGGTGTTGAAGGGGGCCTCGATCCTGCGGTCGCCACTGTCAGGAGAGGCTCCCCCTCGTGCCACCCCAGGCAGAGCCCCTTCGCTAGGGTCTCTGGGGGTTCGGCACCAGTCTGAAGCCCCTTCACCCTGCCGGGCGCAGATCGCCTTTCCTGCAGAAGCAGAGAGAGGCGTCCACCATTGAGCATGTCTCTTCCGGAAGTCTGCTTTTGGGGGGGATACTTTTATAAGGATAGGTTTCCCCCAATGGGCTGTTCTGTATCCTGTGCCACATTTGAGAGGTTCAGTTCCTTTTTGGAATGGGCCCTGTGTTTCAGGACTGGGTTAGGTAGTACAGAACATTATTTGGATGATTTTTTGTTTGTGGAACAGAAAGGTACCGGGCAGTGCAAATTTTTAATGTCCAGCTTCATGGAGTTGGCAGCCAAGCTGAGGGTTCCCCTCACACAGGAAAAAACTGAAGGCCCGCCACCAATTTTGACTTATTTAGGTATTGAATTAGACATGGTGGAGCGGTGCTCTAGGCTCCTGTTGGAAAAACTGCAGGGTCTTCAGATTCTAATTGAAAAAGTTAGGGTACTTAAGTAAATATCATTGTTGGAGTTGCAGCAACTCATGGGCCATCTCAACTTTGCCTGCAAAGTGGTGGCTCCAGGCAGGGCCTTTGTAAGGCAGCTTTGTTATGCCATGTGGGGCCTTCGCTACCTACATTACAGGACTAGGGTGACTAGGGGAATCCGGGATGACTTGCTAGTTTGGAAGGAGTTTTTAGGCTCATTTAATGGGGTTTCCTTTTGGAGGGAGGGTTTGCATGTTGAAGCAGAGTTGCAGGTGACATTGGATGCTGCAAGCTCTTCTGGTTTGGGGGTTTATTTCAGAGGCCATTGGTGTGCTGAAGACTGGCCGATGCAGTGGTTCCAGGCAGGTTGGGTTAAGGACCTAACCTTTCTGGAATTTTTTCTTTTTTCTTTTTTAATTATTTTAGTTTTTAATACAAATATTACATTTATCTCATTTTGATAGTCCTAACACAGATTTCTTCATGCAACATTCCAAATAAGTTAAATTTAAACAAGTATATAGGTATATAGATCAACCAACTCAAAATGATAATAATAATAATATTACATCATACTTAAATCTACTTAATACAATATCATCACAACTGAGAATACATTGGATTACATTTAAAAATATATATTTCTACTACATTACTGGATTATACTTTTGAGTCGTTCATTTATTTACACCATTCATAAAATTTAAACCATGTATTCTCCAATAACTTCTTCTCTTTTTTATATATTATCTGGCTTAACTTTCCATTTCAGCCAATTCCAATAATTTGTATATTATTTCATCTATATTGGGAACAGTTTCCTCTTTCCATACCTTTCTGGAATTTTTTCTGATTGTTGTAGCACCTGGACATTGGTCAGTGGATTTTGCTGACCATACAGTTCACTTCTGGTGCAACAATCTGGCCACAGTGCACATGATAAATTTGCTAACATCTAAGTCACCAAGAGTCATGGTGTTAGTTAGGGAGTTTACCTTATTATGTTTGAGGAATAGTATACTGTTCCATGCTAGGCACGTCCCAGGTGCAAGTAATGGGGTTGCTGATACTCTCTCTCAAAAACAGATGGAGACGTTCCATCAGCTGGCCCCAGAAGCAGACGATCACCCAGTAAGGATGCCCCCTGGTTTTTGGAAGATTGGAGTTTTGAGGCTAAGCAGGCTATAGGTTTAGCCCTTACCCCTTCAATGCGGAAATAATACATGAGGGTGGGTCAACAGTTTGTTGTTTTCAAGGCAAGAGGCTGGCCTGAAACAAGAATGGCCCATCCCAGTCCCCCAGTTGATGAAGTTTTGTGTGCATTTAAAAAGCACGGACTTGTCAGTTCGTTCCATAAAGGGCAAACTGTCCTCCCTTGCTTATGCTGGTAAGGCTGTGTGTCATGACAGGGCCATGGGGCTTAGGCAAAACAACGCAGGTCAGATAACAGTTCCACAGTCAGCCAAGAGTTCAGTCCGAGAAGAGAGTTTAAACAGTTCTAATTGATGAGCCGAGCGGTAGTTAAGCAAGCCAGAGGTCAGAGCCGTAAATCACCTTGATTCAGAGGAGTTGAGCATGAAGACGTTATCACAGAAATGCTAGAGGTCAGAAAACCGAGATCAAGATGCAGGAGAGTCCGAAGCCGAGAGTCCGAAGTTAAAACTAGGTCCGAAGTCCAAGGAGACGCACGGGAGTCAGAGAGGTGCAGAGCGAAGTCCTGTCCAGAAATCAACGTTGCCAGCATGCCTTGCTAAGAGCCAGCAGTCTGTTGATATAGCGTGCCGGCTCGTTAAACAATTAGCAGCTTCCAGACACCGTCCTGCTTCTGCTAGTATTCAGGACTTAGAGCTCATCTCCCCCGCATGCGCGCCTCACTCCTCCTGTTTCTTAGCTCCTGGCGTCTTCATTCATGGAGCCGGCTCAAAGGTGGAGGCGAGCCTGAAGGCGATGAGCTTGGACCAGGCAGAGCCTAAACAGCCGCAGGTGGGTCCTGCTGCAGGCTTGACTCCCCAAGACTTACATCTGTGTATGTTAAAGGAGCCTGATCAGGGTTGTCAGGGGCTAATTCAGGAGCAGGCATGACACTATCCCCCCCCTCAGGCCCCCCCTCATCCAAACCGTCTGGTTTGTCCGGATATGCCTCGTGAAACTGTTGGAGTAGTTCGGGGGCATGCACATGGGTGGCCGGTTCCCAGGAACGATCCTCTGGGGAGTAGCCCTTCCAATCCACCAGGTATTGCAGTTGACCTCAATGCAGCTGGGAGTCCAGAATTTGGTGGACCTCATACTCCTCTTCATCATACACCAAGATTGGTGGTGGCGGCGCTGGTGGGGCATCCCGGGTGGGGTCTGGGGGAGCTGCCGGTTGTAGGAGGGAGCGGTGGAACACGGGACGAACTTAGAGATGGTCCAGAAGGCATAAACGGAAAGCCACCGGGTTGATTTGTGCGTCGATCGGGTATGGGCCAATGAACCGGGCACTTAGCTTTGGGGAATGACCAGGAGTCCAGAGGTACCCAGTGAAGAGCCAAACGAGGCTGCCGACTTTGAGAGGCAGCCCTTCCTGGCCGTGATGATCTGCGGCCAGCTTGTATGCGTCTTTGGCGCGTTGTAGCTGGGCATGGAGCAAGGCGTGGAGGGCGTGCAGCTCGCCAATCTGGGCATCTGCCACTGGAACATCGGAGGAGGGGCCGACCAGAGGAAAGAAGCATGGGTGGTGGCCATAGTTGGCTGCGAATGGCGCCGTTTGGGTGGAATTGTGCACGGCACTGTTATAGGCAAATTCCGCTAGTGGTAATAGGGAGGCCCAGTTATCTTGCTGATAGGTTGTGTAGCAGCGGAGGTACTGCTCCAGGGTAGCGTTAGTTCTTTCGGTCTGTCCGTCAGTTTGGGGGTGGTATGCAAGGATAGGTGGATCTCGGTCCCCAGACCTTGATGTAACGCTTGCCAGAACTGGGAGGTGAACAGTGGGCCCTGATCTGAAATGATACGGGTTGGTAGTCCATGCAGGCGGAAGACGTGGTTTAAATACAATGTTGCGGTTTCCAGCCCCATGGGAACTTTGGCGTAGGGAACGAAATGGGCCATTTTGGTGAAAAAGTCTACTACCGCAAAAATACAGGTGTGTCCCTGGGATCGGGGTAGGTCGACAATGAAGTCCATGAAGACAATATCCCAGGGACCGGAGGGAACGGGCAATGGATGAAGGAGACCTGATGGCTTAGCGGGCACATTCTTGGCACAGCGGCAGACATCACAGGTGTTCACGTATCAGCTGACTTCTGTCTGAACACGGGGCCACCAGAAGTCCCAGGTTAGAAGATGGGCCATCTTGTGTTGCCCAAAATGTCCAGCTGGAAGCGCATCATGTGTGAGGTGAAGGATGTGGGATCTCAGGGGTCCTGGGGGGACATATAGCTGTTCCTGATGGTATAGGAGACCATCACAGGTGGTCAGGTTTCCAGAAGCACCATGTTGCAACTCTTGCAGATGCTTTTGGGCCCAAGGGTCCATAGCCTGACTGGCCCTAATCTCACTGGATAATGACGGTGAGTCAGGAGCAGCGGCGAACACTGGGTGGCAAGATGTTGGTGTCCGGGGTTTCTTCAGCTGCTGTGGCGGCATAGTCAGGTCTGCAGGATAGGGCATCCGCTTTCTGGTTTGGGGTATGTGGGATGTAGGAGATTTTAAAGTCAAAGCGGGAGAAAAACAGGGACCAGCGGATTTGCTGCTGGTTCAGCCGGCAGGTAGTTTGCAGATGTTCCAGGTTCCAGTGGTCTGTGAGTACCTGGACCGTATGATGAGCCCCTTCGAGGTGATGATGCCAAACCTCGAAGGCTGTCTTGATAGCCAGTAGCTCTCTCTCCCAGATGGTGTAATTGCGCTCTGCGGCGGAGAGTTGCCGGGAGTAGGCGGCACAGGGTTGCAATGGCCAGGTGGGGTCGTCTCGCTGGGATAGCACGGCCCCTATGGCCACACTGGAGGTGTCGGCTTCTACAGTGAATGAAAGACTAGGGTCAGGGTAGCGAAGGAGGGGACCAGATGCAAAGTGCTGTTTTAAGGTGAGGAAGGCCTGTTTGGCTTCTGGGGTCCAGTGGAAGGGTTCCTTTGGACGAAGGAGTCGAGTCAGAGGTTTGGTCAGGTCTGCGTAAGCAGGAATGAGCTGCCAATAATAATTGGTGAATCTGAGGAGACATTGGACGTCCTTCTGGTTTTGGGGTGCTTGCCACTGGAGGATGGCGTCAACCTTCTTAGGGTCCATCTGGGTTCCTTGGGGAGAGATGATGTGCCCTAGGAACTCTACCGACTGGATGTGAAACGTGCATTTCTCCAGTTTGGCGTAGAGTCTGTGGGTGCGGAGCTGGTGGAGTACTTGCTGCACATGTTGAACGTGCTCCGGTAGGGAGGTGGAATAAATCAAGATGTCATCTAGATAAATATCCATGAACCAGTCCAGTAGGTCATGGAACACGTCGTTCATGAACCATTGGAAAACAGCAGGAGCGTTAGTTAGTCCGAAGGGCATGACCAGGTGTTCATACTGACCATACCGGGTGCCAAAAGCAGTCTTCCACTCGTCGCCAGGCTTGATACGCACCAAGTTATAGGCACCTCAGAGATCGAGCTTGGTGTAGATCTGGGCCCCCTTCAGACGGTCCAAGAGTTCTGGAATCTGGGGTAGGGGGTAGTGATCCCGGATAGTGATTTTATTTAATGCCCAGTAGTTATTGCATAGCCTTAAGTCCCCCATCTTTTTTTTTACAAATAGTACGGGAGAGGACAGTGGCGACGTGGAAGGCCGAATAAATCCTTGGGCCAATTTTTTTCTAAATAGTCCCTTAGAGCCGCCAGTTCTGGTTCCGCCATGGGGTATAGGCGGCCTGTAGGTAATGGAGCACCAGGCACCAAATCAATGGCACAGTCGTAGGGCCGATGTGGGGGCAGCTGGTCTGCCTCCTTTTCATCGAATACATCTGCAAATGCCTGGTAGGGAGCGGGCAGTGTAGTGGCGGCCCCTAGGACGGCTGCAGGCAAATAACCGGGCGGACAGGCGGGGGACAGGGGTTCAGGGTTCTGGTTTAAGTCAGGCTTGGATGGGGGCCTGGTGGCAAACTGGAGGTCTTGACGCACCCAATCCATGTGAGGGTTGTGGGTGCAGAGCCAGGACAGGCCGAGGATGATGGGGAACCACGGCATGCAGACCAGGTCGAAGGCCAACGTTTCCTGATGTTGCTGGACCCACAAGGTAAGCGGTAGATGATGGGTCTCGTAGATGATGGGTCCGGAGCGCAGCAACCGTCCACTGACGGCCTCGACCAGAGCTGGGGTTTTCTTAGCTCGAGTGGGGACGCCATGCTCCTTGGCGAAGAGGATGTCCATAAAGCAGCAGGCAGCCCTGGAATCCAGCATGGCGTGAACGAATAGCCATCGGCCATCTGGGAGCTGCAGACGTACGGGAAGCAGGAATGGGGTGTGTGGGGGGTAGACGGAACTGGAGGACCCCAGGAAATGCCCCAAGCCGGGGGCTTCAGTTAGGCTTGGGGCTGCCCTTTTACTGGCACGGCTGGGTTTGCTGAGCGCTTTATTTTGGCAGGACAGGTGCCTGAGAAGTGTCCGGCCTCTCCACAATACAGGCATAAATTTTGTGTGCGTCGCCTGGTCTTCTCCTCAAGAGTCAGGTGAGGACGGGTGACGCCCAGCTGCATCGGTTCTATATCTGAGGATGGAGTCCCGGGAGAGGCTTGGAGGGCCTTGAACGGGGTGTTACTCTGTTTCCGATTTTGGCAGCGACTTTGTAGCCACCCATCAATGTGGAGGCATAGATGAATTAGGTCTTGAAGCATGTCTGGGCGGTCACTGCGAGCCAGCTCATCCAAGACCTCATCAGACAGCCCTTTGGTGTACTGGTCCATAAGGGCTGCTTCATTCCAGGCCAGGTCTTGGGCTATCAGCTGGAACTCGGTGGAGTACTGGGAGACGGAGGTTTTCCTTTGTTTGAGAGTCCTGATCTTCCGGTTGGCCATTTCTGCTTTCACTGGGTTGGCATAGGCAGCCGAGAAATGAGCCTTGAAGCGTGGGTAATTATTTAACAATGGAGACGCTCCCACTAGCAAGGGAGTGGCCCATTTGGCTGGCTGCCCCTTCAGAAGGCTTAATACAAAATAGACTTTTGTTTTGTCTGTGGGAAAGTCCCGGTCCCGGAGCTCCATGTACAGTTCACACTGAGCGATAAAGGCAGGAAACTTGTCCAGGCTCCCACTAAACCTGTCAGGGGGGTTCACAGGACAGCGGGGGGAGGCATGGTAACAGCTGTCAGGGCAACAGCATTGGAGGCTGTTTGCTGCTGTAGCATCAGCACAGCCTGAGTTAACTGCTGCACTTGAGCTAGAAGACCTGAGAGTGGGTCAGCACCTCCCACTGCTTGGTCCGTCATAGTGAGACCCAGTGAGTATGAGTGGTGCTGGCAATCTGTCACGACAGGGCCACGGGGCTTAGGCAAAACAACACAGGTCAGATAACAGTTCCACAGTCAGCCAAGAGTTCAGTCCAAGAAGAGAGTTTAAACAGTTCTAATTGATGAGCCGAGCAGTAGTTAAGCAAGCCAGAGGTCAGAGCCGTAAATCACCTTGATTCAGAGAAGTTGAGCGTGAAGACGTTGTCACAGGAATGCCGGAGGTCAGAAAGCCGAGATCAAGATGCGGGAGAGTCCGAAGCCGAGAGTCCGAAGTCAAAACTAGGTCCGAAGTCCAAGGAGACGCACGGGAGTCAGAGAGGTGCAGAGCGAAGTCCTGTCCAGGAATCAACATTGCCAGCACGCCTTGCTAAGAGCCAGCAGTCTGTTGATATAGCGTGCTGGCTCGTTAAACAATTAGCAGCTTCCGGACACCGTCCTGCTTCTGCCAGTATTCAGGACTTAGAGCTCATCTCCCCCGCATGCGCGCCTCACTCCTCCTGTTTCTTAGCTCCTGGCGTCTTCATTCACGGAGCCGGCTCACAGGTGGAGGCGAGCCTGAAGGTGATGAGCTTGGACCGGGCAGAGTCTGAACAGCCGCAGGTGGGTCCTGCTGCAGGCTTGACTCCCCAAGACTTACGTCTGTGTCTGTTAAAGGAGCCTGATCAGGGTTGTCGGGCTAATTCAGGAGCAGGCATGACACTGTGGGGCATGAGGACAGGACAAATGATTTTCACATTAAAAAGATGTTAAAAGGATGGTTGCATGAAGCTGGGCAGCCTCAAGATTTTCGGGAGCCCCTGACTCCCACTGTGCTTAGGGGACTTAGGGTGCTGTGGCCTGGCCTGTGTGCTGATTAATATGAGGCTTCTCTTTTTCATTCAGCAGTGTTAATAGCATTCTTTGGGGCTCTGCATATTAGCAATCTTGTGCCGGCTTCACGGCAAGATATATCAGGTCGTGCGATTAGTTATCATGACATCACTGTAAGAGAGGGCAGCATGGCCATTAATATTAGGCAATCAAAAACTGATCAATGGGGCAAGGGCACTGTAATAGATTTGGGACATTGTTCTGAGTCTGAACTATGCCCAGTGGCAGCATTATGCCAGTATCTGAGTCTCAAGGGGAATAAGGGCGGTATATTATTTCAGCATAGAGACGGTTCCCCTCTCACAAAATTTCAATTTTGGGCATTGACACAGAAAGCTCTCAATCAACTGGGCCTAGGAGGGTTCTGTTTGGGAACCCATTCCTTTAGAATCAGGGCTGCATCTACTGCAGCCACCATGGGTTTCTCTGGGGAGGACATTCAGGGCATAGGCCAATGGAGATCGCATTGTTTTAAGTGTTACGTACATCAATGCAAGTTTTGAGTGAAACAGGTTACTAATGTAGTTGTTTTTCAGGTGCTGATGGCCGGCTTGGACAATGGAGGGTCATTATATGCAGCCACAATATGATTTTTTGGGCTGCTCATCAGGCCAAGAGGACATTGGTTGATTCTCAGTTAGGCTTGAGTGACTTGGTGTTTGTTGAATGGTGGGGAAGGAGGGGCAAGCATTGGCCCAGTTCACTCCTGCTATTGTTTAATGAATGGTGGCGGCCGCCTCCGGATAGTTTAATTGTGCACTTGGGTGGTAACAACCTTGGCCTGATGAAAGGCAAAGCCCTGGTGATTTAGGCCACAGAAAACCTTGCAATGATAAGAGCGAGGTGGCCTGGGATGATGATAATCTGGTCAGCAATGTTGCCACAGCAAGTTTGGCAAAGCCTGGGGGATCCCAGGTGCATAGATCGGGCCCATCGTAAAGCCAACCAGCAGATGCAGAAAGTGATGGAGGGTTGCTTAGGGCAATATTGGCCACATCCCAAGATACGGGTTGAGAAGGCTGACCTGTACAGGGATGATGGTATTCACTTGTCAAACAAGGGCAACATTTTATTTTTAGAGGATTTACGGCAAGAGATTACGGCTGCCTTGGGCTATTAGGTGGCCGCATCGGCCAAAGCAGAGGCTTGACTTTGCATGTGGCAGATTAGTGCAGGGATAGCAACCAGAAAACGGTGAGCACCTTAAGCCGTTCCCTGTTTTTGGGAACAAGGGTTCATCAGGAATGGCCTGCAAGTTTTATGGCTCAGGGCTGGGAATGGTGATCACATCTGGAAGCCTCTTGGGTAAGCTCCTCTCTGCAAGCTGTATGGCTTCGGGGGTAGGTGTTCCTGGGAGGCCACCAGTGGCTGGGCTGCCATTCAGAAGCCAGATTGATGGCCCAAGACCAGGGTTGGTGGCTCGCCCCATACTGGGCAACGAGGTAGTCTGATTGACACCTGCCTTGCCTGTTCTGCTCCTGTTCATGTACTCCCTTGCCATTTTTTTGGTTAATATCTTGTTATATAGTTAATAGTGGCCCTTGTTTGATCCAAATTGTTGTCTGTCTCATTATTCTGACTGGGGAGGGGGGCAAAAGCCAGGCAGTGAAAGATGAGACCCAAGGCCAGTATAACTTCTCAGCAGCAATAAGCAACATTCTACATCAAAGCATCCCAGATCTCTATGGCAAGCGAAAGTATGTGACTTTCACATTCTATGGCAAACAAGCAAACAAATGCAGAGTGAGTTTAACACTATGTTTGTTGCTACCCTCTATTAGTGATACATGGTTTTCTGGGCTATATAGATTACCTGCTTTTTCTCTTTTAATTATACAAACTAGGCCATAATTACTTTTCTGTAGACTAGCTGTATAAATCTATTGTCCTTATGCTAGTCATAACACTGGCTGTAACCCAGAGAATATGATTGCTGCCACCTGTGGAGCCAACGACACCTGCAGGAGGGGGCCACCTTGCGTCCCCCAGAAGGAGGAGACAGTGATGCATAACACATATGTCATGGGACCAGACATCAGGGGTGGAGCTGTTAGACATTAAAGGGCTGTCTCCACCCCTCTGCTTTCTCTGTTGGCCTCATGCTTGGCTGAATGGAGGAAACAGAGCCCAAGCGCGGCCCGTGCCCAGTGCGGTGGCAGCTCATGTTTTTTTTTCCTCTGCCCTCTGACCTGGCTGTTCACCCTCACTCCTGCTGATAGGCTGAGAAGGTCTTCCTGGGGGGCAACTAGATGAAGTTTGCGGCCTGTGGCCTGTGTAAGTGCACTTGTAATCCCGGGCAGCAGAGGACCCAGCAGAAGAGGATTTCCACACTAGGGGGTTACCTAGTGTTGCAGAAGTTGTAAATAATAAATAAAGTGACCCTTAGACAATCCCAAATACTGTGTCTACCTCTTTATTCTGATTGCTGGGGCATATGTGCTTCCTTTGTTAGCAGTGGAAGGCAAAGAACCACAACTTGAAGCCATTCTATAATAGATTATGAGAAACTCACAACAGCCACTGAATTGCAGCTGAATATGTTGGAAAAATTGACAAAAATACTTAAATACTTAGAGTTTGCAATGGATCTTTGCTTCACTGGAGAGGAGGCATTTCTTTCTGTTTAAAAATCTTTATTTCTAAAGGGTAGGGTACACAGGAAGAGCTAGAAAATAAAAAAGACTAAGACTACATCTTCAGAGCTACAAAAGACTGACTACATGGTCTCATAACAACAACACAACAATGGAGACTCTTCTTCTTGACCTCTAGAAGGAAATCACCTGATTACATTAATCAATGATTGCTAGTAAACACACTTAGATTTCCTGGGCTTTCTTCCCATTGGCTCTGTGCCAGGTTTCCCTTCCAGGTCAGTCTAAACAATAGCCCACAAGGTAAACAGATTAACCCTATAATGACTGGAATCTAGACCTTGCAGCTCTCATATTTCCAACAGTAATTTGGTTTATATAAGCACAGTTCTCTTGTTTTAATCCTATAATCTAAAGCCATATATTTAGGCAGCGTCTTCATGCACTGTGTCCAAACAAAATCCAGGTCTGGGTATATCCCAAATGTTCAGGATGGCTAGTTTTGTGGTGCAGGGAGGGTGGTCTAGAAAATAAGGTGGAGTTTGTAAGTTCTGTTGCATGTATGGAACTCACTGCACAGTTGTTTGGACTGGAGCCAGTAACAATTATGGTAATAAATGTATTGACGCAACAGTAGATCATTGGAGTATAGGGCTGAGTTGCTAGTAAAATTATACACATTTCTATATCATAAAAATTCACAAGCATGACACCTTCTGTTGCCATCTACATGCCAGGAAATTTAGTGGTTTGGTGGTGTTAGAGCATTAATGAAAGAATAAAGAAGCAATACATTTCAAAATTTCAAGCTCTGCTTTTATGATCAACACATCTCAGTAACACATGCTCACAGTTTTTCACTTTAGAGGCTGTATGTTTCTACACTGGTTTCCAGTAAAAATCCCATGTAGAGCAAATAACTGGAATAACATTTAGCAGGAGGAAAATAATAAATATCCTTTGTGATGTTCTGTTTTCAGGAATGAAAGTTCTCACTTACAGGAACAAATTATCCCAGATCCATAGGGAAAGAAAACAGAATGAATTATTCTGCAAAGGAGTGTTCATTTCTCCAATTTCACAGTAGAGATAAAAACTGTTAGCATGTACAACTGCAATCTGATCAGATATTTATATGAAAAACAGGCTGGTACTACCCCCCTGCCAGCTGTTTGCTATTTGAATGGTAAATTCATTGGAGCAACAGTTGATCACTAAGTGTAATAGCGAATATATTGTGGTTCCCCTCACCCAACCCACATCAAGTACCAAAATGCCACATCACAGGGGAAAATATGAACAGAAATAATTGGATAAGTTTCATACTCTCAGGACATACTTTTTGGTCAGGATCATTGAATCCACATGAAAGATGCAGCCATAGGGTTGCCAGTTTCCAGGTGGGGCCTGGGGATCTCCTGCTTTTATAACTGATCTCCAGCTGACAGAGATCAGCTCCCCTGGAGAAAATGGCTGCTTTGAAGGGTGAACTCTATGGCATTGTACCATGCTGAGGCCCCTCCCCTCCCCAAACCCCTCCCTCTCCTGGATCCACCCCCAAAGTCTCCAGGTATTTTCCAATTCAGACCTGGCAACCCTATGCTGCCATGACACAGAAGCTTTCTCTTATCTTCAAAGAATCAGGAAGACAAATCTCTACTCTATAAAAGAGTTCAATTTCTCTTTTTCTCACCTTCGAAAATGATGATGAACCTGTCACCATTCATCTCTTCTATGAATTACTCTATTTTCATCTTGATTTTTCACTAAGGGGTATTTCTATGAAAAAGTATAATTACAAAAAGGACTGAATGTGTTATCTACAAAAATATACAATTTTCCCCAAACTAACTTAATGTCAAATCCAACCTTATAGAGCAAACAAAATTCTAAAAAACAGCTTTTTATCACTCCTTTTGCCTGTGAAATCGATAGTCTTGTGCCTGTCACAGCAGAGAAAAGGGACTATTCTAAGTAGGGATTTCTAAGCACTCTCAAGTATTCTTAGTAAGCAGAAAAAAGACAGAATTATTGTCTCTGTTTCCATAAAAAAATAACCCTACAAGACCTGGGAATGATCTCTTACAAGAGCTGCAAACACTGACCACACACGAGCAGCTATCGGAGGGAAAGGGGAAACCCGGGAGAGGAAATTGCCCTGACCAAGTTCTAGGGGAACCCCCCCCCCCCTTGGACACACACCTTGGCATGATGAGGGGGCTGGTGTGTGTGTGAGTGAAGCTGAGAGCAATATTGTAAGGGGTCTAAATGCCCAGCAGAGTCACTCAAGGGGGAATGGTCACAGCTGAGACACCAGGGATCAGTGGCCATATCAGCAAGAGAGAATAGAGAGTTCCAGTGGTGATGGGGGTGGAGGAATCCTTGAAGGGTAGATACTGGGCAGCAAAAGTAGTGTAAGGTGACATTGGTGGGGGATCTTTCGGAGACAATGGCAGTGCCACTTGAGCTAACCCTGGTTGGTACTGGGCAGAACGTAATGGTAAACCCAATTCTGATAAATTCTTACCTTGAAAAACCTACGATGAGACAATCTAAAATGAAAAAAAAAAGGAATAGTGCTGGAAGGCAGAACTTCTAGGTTGTTTGGCACATAATCAGCTACTGGGGAAGAGTATGACTGGTGCTATTCTTAATTATTCAACTGAACTAAAGCCAAAAGGACATTCAGTTGTTGATGTGAATGGATGCAAAAGGAAAGTTCAAAGCTGTTCAACACATATAATAGGGAGGAGGAGGAGGAGGTTGGATTTATACCCCGACCTTCACTACTCGAAGGTATCTCAGAGTGGCTTAAAATCTCCTTTCCATTCCCCTCTCCACAACAGACACCCTGTGAGGTAGATGGGGCTGAGAGAGCTCTGAGAGAACTGCTTGTGAGAGAACAGCTCTGAAAGAGCTTGTATCTGGCCCAAAGTCTCACCAGCAGGTGGATGTGGAGGAGTGGGGAATCAAACCCAGTTCTCCCAGATTAGAGTCTGCACTCTTAACCACTACACCAAACTGGAACATGGAACATAAGAAGTATGAATCAAGGCAAGCCTGAAAACACTGCAATCCTGGGAGTGAGCGAACTAAAGTGGACTGGATTAGGACATTTTCAGTCAGAAAATTACAAAGTGTTTTACTTGGAGAATGGAAAACACAGAAGAAATGGAGTTGTGCTAACAGTGAGGCAAGATGTAGCACAGGCAGTCACGGGCTATAATGCAAAGACTGACTAAATAATATCAATCAGACTTCATGGAAAGCCTATAAATATAACCATCATCCAAGTTTATGCCTCAACTACAGATGCTGATAAGGAAGACATTGAAAGCTTTTTTATGCAAGTGTCCAGGAAGAAACTGATCACACATAAACAAGATGGGCTGATAATCATAGGTGACTGGAACACAAAAATATGAAACAAAGCAAAATCAACTACTGTTGGAGGATTTGGGCTAGGAACACAAAATGAAGCAGGAGAGCAACTCACTGAATTCTGTGAATACAACAATTTGTTCAGGCAACTGAACAGATGATTGTATATGTGAACATCACTGGATGGCCACTATAGAAATCAAATAGATTACATAATCATAAGCAGAAGATGCAGTTCTATGCTCTCTGCTAAAACAAGACCAGGAGCTGATCATGGTACAGACCATGTTTTGTTAATTGTTAATAATGTTTATATTGTTAATATTGAATTGTTAATATTGAAATTTAGAATAAAACTGAAGAAAGACACCAAAGCATTCATAGTGCCAAAATACAATCTAAACAACATTTCTGAGAAGTTTAAAGACAATGTACAGATTTGCATTGTGAAGTTCAAGTGAACATGAACCAGAAGAACTATGGGTTGAAACCAGAAATATTATGAAGGAAGAACGCACAAAGACTATTCCTGTAGCCAAAAGAAAAGAAAAGCTTCAATGGATGACTGATTAAGCTCTTAAATTGCTAAACATAAATGAGAAGCAAGAGTAAAAGTACACAGGAACAAAATTAAAAGCCTGTAATAATAATCAATGTAAAGAAACAGAAGATAACAACAAAAAAGAAAGAACAAGATGCAGTGTTTCAGTGATTTGCATGTGGAGACAAAGAGAACGATTATAATAACCAATGTAAAGAAACAGAAGAGAACAACAAAAAAGAAAGAACAAGAAAAAGATCTGTTCTGCAAGATCCAAGAGATCAAAGGGAAATTTAAAGCACATTAACTGAACACAACAGAATGAAGAAAAGATGGGAATAATACACTGAAGAACTGTACAAAAAGATGAAAGGATGACATATTACTTCCAACAAGAATATTTTGAAAAATAATCTACAATTTTAGAAAGTGAAGTGAAAGCAGCACTGAGTACAATTGGAAGAAATGAATCACCGGGAGCTGATGGGATATCAATAGAGCTATTCCAAGCCACAGAAATGGAGTCCATCAAAATCTTAACAAAATTGTGCCAACAAATATGGAAAACAAAACAGTGGCTTACAGAATGGAAATGCTCATTTTACATTCCAATTTTTAAAAAAGGAGGTGTCAAAGATACAGCAACTCCCAGACCATAGCATTAATTTCTCACACAAGTAAAGTGATGCTCAAAATCTTACAATAAAAACTGTTAACATATATGGAATAAGAAATGCCAGATGTTCAAGCTCGATTCATAAAAAGAAGAGATCATATTGCAAATTTACTTTGGTTACTGGAGCACATGAGAGAATTTCAGAAGAAAATCAGGTTGTATTTCATAGATTACAGCAAAACTTTGTGGATCATGAATAGCTACGGTTCATTTTGAAAGAAATGGGTGTGCCACAGCATCTGATTGTTTCGACATGCAACCTGTACTCTGGACAAGAGGTCACTGTTAGGACAGAATACGGAGACACAGAAGGGTTTCCAGTTGGCAAAGATGTCACACAAGGATCTCTTCAATCTATATGCAGAACATACCATATCAAAGCTGGAATGGATTTAGATGAAGGTGGAGTGGACATTGGTGGAACATTAACAATTAGAGATATGCAGATGACACTACATTACTGGCACAAAATGGTGAAGACTTGAAAAAACTACTGCTGAAAGTTAAAACAGAAAGTACCAAAGTAAGATTACAGCTGAATATCAAGAAGACAAAAATAATGACTACTGGGGAATTACACAGCTTCAAGGTTGACAATGAACAAATTGAGATTGTTTAAGATTTTCTATTCCTTAGCTTCACCATCAACCAAAAGGAACACTGCAACTAAGAAATCAAAAGGATATTGAGACTGGGAAGGGCAGCCATGAAGGAGCTAGAAAAGATTTTAAAATGTAGGGATGTGTTGCTGGCGACCAAGATCAAGTTAATTCCTACCATGGTATTCCCCATTACTATGTATGGGTATGAAAGCTGGACTGTGGAGAAAGGTGACAGGAAGAAAGTTGATTCCTTTGAAATGTGCTGTTGGAGCAGAGTTTTATGGATACCATGGGCTGCTAAAAAGACAAATAAGTGGGTTCTAGAACAAATAAGGCCTGAACTCTCCCTAGAATCTAAAACAACTAAACTGCGGCTCTGGTACTTTGGGCACATTATGAGAAGACAAGAGTCACTGGAAAAAAACAAGAATGCTAGGAAAAGTTGAAGGCAGTAGGAGAAGAAGAAGACCTCACATGAGATGGATTGGCTCAATCAAGGAGGCCACAAAGGCCCTCAGCCTGCAAGACTCGAGCAAGACATCAATGACAAGACCTTTTGGAGACCGGTAATTCATGGGGTCTCCATAAATCAGAAGCCACTTTGATAGCACTTAACACGCACAACCACAAGTTCTTGAAAATATTCTGGAGAGGAAATCAGGTATGTGGGCCTAACAGTATTATAAGGCAAGCATCCCCTGCCTTTAATTCCTGCTTCCAAAGTCTGGGATGCTATAAGCTTTGACCATATTGAACCCAAAAGAGTTGGGGGAAATGGGAATGAAAGTGTTGCATAGACGCTATACCCTTTCCTAAGGACACTTTAAAACTATGAATGGACAGAACCCCTAATAGTTTATCGTATCTTGAAACCTACAACACAGGGAGGGAGAAATAAAACCACTCTTTGCTCAGTGAACCCTGAACCTGAACAGTACTGTGGCAGTTTCCTATTCACCAGTCTGCTGTACTGGGGAACTGACCTAGCTGTCCAAGGTTTGGGTCTTGGGACTGCTCAGTTAATCCTCAAGTCTAGCAGTCTTGTGCTACTGTGCTTTGGTAGAAATTTCCAAACTGATTTCCAATTGTGATTCCTTGGTGGCCTCTGTGGAACAGGGGGAAAAGAATGTGATTTATGAATGTGATTTCTGACACTTTCTCTGCATATATATATTGACAGCTGTCACTGTGCCTTCAAAAGTTTAATCATAACAGATCCAGATCCTGGTATGTAACCGAGAAGCTTCTGATTAGAGAAACTTATAGCAGAACATATATATTTCGTAATTGCATTTTTTGTATAAGAAGCCGTATTAAGCAAAAGTATTATTAAAAGCCTCTGTAGATGGAATTAGGATGCAATAGGAATGGAATGCTATTTAGAAGTTGCAAGGCCGCTCCTTATCGCTAGCTCTCCATACGTGAGCCCAGGAAGACACCCAGTGTTCTGAAGACAAGATAAACAAGTGAAATTACTGACACCACTGAGAGATGCACCGAGTCAAATTATGCTTGTATGATATTAACTGCCTGGTACCAATTAGAGACCCTTTAATGTGTAAACTATATGTCCTTTGGGGTATAAGACCTTCTGCCCTTCCTGGTTATGGTAGAATACAGCTTTGGAACTGCTGGGGTTCCAATCATCAGCCCTGTATTCATTAAACAGATATTCATCTAACTCGTTGGACTCAGACTGTGTGATTCTAATTCTGCCAAGGGGTCTCGCAGACTCAGATTTGTGTATCACCTCCAACTTGTAGTACATTATTATTTTTCTCCAGATATCACAAAGAGAAACTACTGGGCTTTAAAAGAGAGCCAGTTCGGTGTAGTGGTTAAGTGCGAGGGCTCTAATCTGGGAGAACCGGGTTTGATTCCCCACTCCTCCACTTGCACCTGCTGGATGACCTTGGGCAAGCCATAGCTCTGTACCAGCTGTTCTCTCAAGGACAGTTGTCTCAGAGCTCTCTGAGCCCCACCTGCTTCACAGGGTGTCTGTTGTGGGGAGGGGAAGGGAAAGGAGTTTGTAAGCTGCTCTGAGACTCTAAGGCTGAGGACAGACTGGCAATCTAAAGCGGGGCAGGCACGCTTCGCAAACGGAAGAAAGGAGCACGTTCAGACATGCGCATCTGTCCCTCGGCTCCGTTGCGTACTTACCCGTCTCCCAGTCGCTTTCCTTTCGCTTTAACAGGACACCGGTTTTTCCCGGTGTTCAGGGGCCTTCCTCCGCATGCCTCCCGCTTCCAAACAGTGTGAACTGGAAGAAGCGGGAGGCATCCGGAGGAAGTGTGAACGCACCGGCAAAAAGTTATGCGCATACGCTGGCTACGCAGCAGTCTGAACGCTCCATGGCAGTCTGAACGCTCCGTATTGCCGCTGATCCGCATTGCTCTGGCCAGTGTGAACGGCCAGCTCCGTGGGTTTTTCCCCCCACTCCAGTTCCCTCCGCTTTGCCTCCGCTTTAGATTGCCAGTCTGTCCTCGGCCTAAGTGAGTGAAGGGCGGGATATAAATCCAATCTCTTCTTCTTCTTCTAAAAATAAATAAATCCTGCACTCCCTTTTGCTGTAGTGTTATTTTCATTAAACTAAGACATTGTCACTGATACTTGCGGCCTCAGACCAGGGACTCAAATTGGCTCCCTCTCAGGTACCATCTCAGTCACGGTTCCCATCACCTGTTTGTACAGTTCATTCTCTTGTGCTTTCTCACACCTCTGTAGACCAGTTTTCCTGTTGCTGGATGGGCACTAAGGGTCTCCAGGCTCTGCTGCTCTTCTCGGCTCCTGTGCCTGGGTGCCTGGAGGAGTGTCCTGAGCTGCAACTTTCCTTAATCCCAAAGGCTTTTCCTGGGCCACCTCTCAGCCAGCTTCTGAGGTTTTTGGCCTGGGTGTTCGAGCCACTTCATTCTCTGGAGCCCTCTCTGGTTCCCGCCATGTCTTGTTAGGAAGAGGTGTGTGTGAGAGAGACCCTGACTGCAAATGTCATGCCCTTGCCTGGGTCACTGTTGCTTTCTTTCAGCCTGCACCATCCCTCTGCTGCCTCCTTGGCACTCCTCCTTCCTGCTTCTGGCCCACAGCCATCTTTTAATGGTGTGGGCAGCCAGAGCAAGCTCTGCTCTTCCAGGAGTGTCCCAATGTTTTCCCCAGTCTGGCTGTATTTACTTCTGGCTGAGCTGGCTAGCATGTTCTGATGCTGTCTGAGCCCTGTGGGATCTTTCAGCCAGCCAAAGACATATTAACAAGGCAAACTGCGTTACAGTTATACTGATGTACAAGGACTTGTTCTCCAGGACCTGTCCGGTGCTCAGCCTAGCAATAGGCAGTAAGCAAGGCAATCACTGCCAGCATACAGATAACACTCATCTCATTGTGCCTTGCACTGATACAATTACACATCAGCAGCAAAAGCCTCCAGCATTACTCCCCCAGTGCTAGAAAACCCCTTCATAGCAGCACAACACAAAACCCTTGGGCAGATGAGGCAGAAATAGGAGGATTGTGAAGCAAGGTTGCCACCTCTGGGCTGGGAAATTCCTGAAGATTTGTGATGGAGCCTGGGGAGGGTGAAGTTTGGTGAGGGAAGGGACCTCAGCAGGGTATAGTGCCATAAAGTCCACCCCCCTACACACAAAGTAGCCATTTTCTCCAGGGGAGCTGATCACTGTACTCGAGATCAGTTGTAATTTCTGTAGCTCTCCAGGCCCACCTGGAGGTTGGCGACCTTAGCTGTGAAGCAGGGTGGCCCATGCCCTCTTACATATCACCCAAATGGATCTGAGAACGTGTCCCTGATGCATGTTGGTTCTAGCAAATGCAAAGAGAAACTGAGATGGCTTATAGTAAGAAATAAGGCAGAGAACATAAGAGAAGCCAATGTTGGATCAGGCCAGTGGCCCATCTAGTCCAACACTCTGTCACCAGGAGGTGCCACCAGGAGGTGCCAACACCAAATACCATGTGCCACCAGGAGGTCCACCAGTGGGGCCAGGACACGAAGCCCTCCCACTGTTGCCCTCCCCAAACACCAAGAATACAGAGCATCACCTGCCCCAGACTGAGAGTTCCTATCTATACTATGTGGCTAATAGCCACTGATGGACCTCTGCTCCGTATCTATATATCTAATTCCCAAGTGCCCCCCCCCGCGTGCGGATACTTAAATCTGCGGGGGGGGGGCACTTGGAGGGCAGAGGGGGGGTTCTGCAGGTGGGGAGTAACCCCCCCCCGCTTGCAGAAAAATCCAAAATCTATCAAAAACTTTTCGGGGGATCTTTAAATCTCCCGAAAAGTAAAAGAGCATCCCCTGAGCATGCGCGGGGAACGCTCTTGGAACGGCAGCGGCCTGGCGAGAGTCGCTGAGGCCAGCCGACAGCCCGCGGAGGAGGGGGAAGGGGGCGAGCGGTGGGCCCGGCGAGAGGCACCGAGGCCTGCCGGGAGTCTCGAGGGGGGGAAGGGGGCAAGCGGCGGGCCCATCGGGAGGTGCCGAGGCCCGCCGGGAGTCTCGGGGGGAAGGGGGTGAGCAGCGGGCCCGGCGAGGGCCGCTGAGGCCCGCTGGGAGTCTCTGGGGGGGGAGGGGGCAGAGGAAGGGGGGAAGGGGGCAGAGGAAGGAGGAGCAGCTGTCAGCTTCTCCCCCCCGTGAATATCGCGGGCCCCCCCTTGTGTTAATCTAATTCCCTCTTGAAGCCATCCATGCTTGTAGCCGCCACCACCTCCTGTGGCAGTGAATTCCATGTGTTAATCACTCTTTGGGTGAAGGAGGACTTCCTTTTATCTGTTCTAATCCGACTGCTCAGCAATTTCATCGAGTGCCCACGAGTTTTTGTATTGTGAGAAAGGGAGAAAAGGACTTCTTTCTCTGCCTGCTCTATCCCATGCATAATCTTGATATTTTCTGCTGTATTAGGAGAAGCATGAAATGCATACTACAGTGCTACATTCACTAAACTGATACTGTGCTACAAAAAATTGATATGAGTAACAACACATGATCTATGCTTGCTTGTACAGAAAAGATTTCCCCCCCCTAAACCAGCTTAAATTTAAATATTTTGATACAAATTGATTGGGTAGTGTGCTGATAACTTACTGGCAAGTATTGTTGTTTATTTGAATGGAACTCATAAGTGGTTTACTAATATAAATTCATTTACAGTAATAAAGTCATAGGTCCACTATGAATGCTCCTACCTTTCTGTGCATAATGAGCCGCATTTTCTTTCTCCACACGACACCACCGTTCCCAGTGCCTTAGTCAAAGAGTTGGTGTGGTGTGGCGGCAAGAATGGCAGATGCAGATGGGAAACAGCCAGGCTCAAATCATCACCACAACTCTTGGTAACATTCATGTTTCAGGATCAGGCAAGCCTCTCCCTCACACACACCGTCTTTCTCAACCCCATCTTCTCTTTCTCTCCCCCTCAGTTGTTCACATTCACAGTCTGGTACTGCCACATTTGCTCCCCAGCTCTTTTGCTGACTTTTCTTTCTCTCCTTCACAAGCTTGACCCTAAGCTAGACCCTTCTCTCTCTGCCAGAAACACAGCCCACTTCCCCTTTACTCCTGAGCAGGTCGTGGACATCATGCCACTTCTCTTTGCTTCCTAGTCTCCTTTGGCTAAAGCTTCAAAGCCTATTCTGCATCCCCTGTTCTTCTTCCTCTTGGTCTAGTGATTAAGAGCAGTGGACTCTACTCTGGACAACTGGGTTTGACCCCTCATGCCTCCAAATGAAGCCTGCTGGGTAACCTTGGGCCAGTCACAGTTCCCTCAGAACTCTCTCAGCCCCACCCGCCTCACAAGGTGCCTGTTGTGGGGACAGAATCATAGAATCACAGAGTTGGAAGGGGCCATACAGGCCATCTAGTCCAACCACCTGAGAGGAAGGGAATGTGATTGTAAGCCACTTTGAGACTCCTTAAGGTAGAGAAAATCAGGGTATAAAACCTGCTCTTCTTCTCTTCCTCCTTCCACATCCTGCTTCAATCCCACCAGAGCCAGTCTGGTGTAGTGGTTAAGTGTGCGGACTCTAATCTGTGAGAACCGGGTTTGATTCCCCACTCCTCCACTTGCACCTGGCTGGATGACCTTGGGTAAGCCATAGCTCTGTACCAGCTGTTCCCTCAAGGACAGCTTGGGAAAGAGTTCTCTCAGCCCCACCTACCTCATAGGGTGTCTGTTGTGAGGAGGGGAGGGGAAAGGAGTTTGTAAGCCGCTCTGAGACTCTTAAGTGAGCGAAGGGCGGGATATAAATCCAATCTCTTCTTCTTCTTCTCTTTCCTCCCCTATTAACCCCCTTTTCAGTCTTCACAGCAACATCTACTCTCCTATTCCCTCTCTTCTCTTTGGGGATGATGCCATGCATGCATTCATGGGTTGGTTCTACTCCATGGGTTGGTTCTACTTGGTGAACACATTAAGTTACACGTGACCACTTATTTGCTTTACACTGCATTCCCAGATTTGTGCAACTGATTTAATTCCATCTTCCTTTCTTGCATTTCTGTCCTCAGTAAAAGCTGATTTAGATCAAAGGTGTCTCTTTTTCTCACTCATATTAGACTGTGCACATAGAGGGATGTCTACATGTGTAACCCCAGCCTCAAGAGCCTACTGGGCAATCACGCACACATTCTTTTTTGTTTTGTTTTTTAAAGTGGAGACTCCAGCCAAATGAGATCCCCAGGAAAGAAGCCCACTCCCATGCCAGTCTTATCAAGGGTGTAGACTTTCCAATTTCCGGAGGTGGGGGGCTGGGGCTGGGCCAGAGGCAATGCTATGCTAGGTCCTTAAAAGAACCAAGGCCCAGTGACATCACATAGTAGTGTCACTATCTATGGAGGCAGAGCCATGTGGGATTTAGGAAGGGGCTCCCCAGAAATTTAGAGGGGCCTGGGAACTTTTGGGATCCCCCCCTAGCCATGCCCCTGGGCTGGGCTAAACCCTGGAAAAGGTGGGAGTTGGCCAGTGGTTATAGTGGTATCTCAGCGGTCTCCTGCTGTGTCCTTTATTTAAATTCACTTTTAGAACAGTCACTTTAAGTTCTGCAAATATACATACCATGCATGCCTGAAGTCTCTGAGCCAGAATACCAAACATTTGCTGTGCACTCAATTTCTGAGCAATGTACAGAGTTTAGAGTAATTCCACTTTGCAACCTGTCATTCCAGTCCCAGAGCACTGAACCTATTCCCAGGGGCTGTCCTGTCATTTCACTCTGTGACCTGTCATTCTAGTCCCATAGCACAGATTCTATTGCTAGGGATCATCATTCCACTCTGGGGACTGTCATTCCAGTCCCAGAGTAACCTATCTGGGCCCACCCCGAAGACCTTAATGGAAAAACCATTCCACATTTCCTTTGCAACTTTTTTTGTGCTGCAATGTTTTTTCAGTAGAGCCCATGGAAGTCAATTGGCATTCCTGGCTCCCATTATCTCCAATAGGCCTTCAATCCTCTCCCATTGTTTCCAATGGGCAATACTGTTATTCCTTTTATACATCCCAGTTTGAAACTGTACCACACTATTTTAAGTAACAGCAAAATGAAGAGCATGAACGTGTATAGAGTGCACATTTCTTGCCAATGTTCTTTTTGGGCTACACACAGAACAAAATGAAATGTTAAAAGGCCTCTGATCTGCATGTCCCCCACCCCCAATCTCACACAGCAGAACCAGAGTTTCCAATTTCAGCACTGGAGCTAGGGATGCTGGCCTCCAGGTGGGACCCAGGGATCCCCTGGAATTACAGCTCATTTCCAGACTACAAAGATCAGTTTCCCTGGAGAGAATGTATGTTCTGGAGGGTGGATTCTATGGCACTGTACCCCACCAAGGCCCCTGTCCTGCCCAGGCGCCATCCCCAAATCAGAAAAAGGAAGGAAGGAAGGAAGGAAGGAAAGTCAGGCTGGAGTGTGGGGGGGAGAAGCACCTTCCTTACTTCCAGCTCTCACACACCTCAACAGAAACAGAAAGAAAAGAGAAGTGCTGGTAACCAGAGGCCACAGAGGAGCACCAGTCAGCTGCATTGTCAGCCCAAGACTCCCTGACCTCCCCCGCCACCATTCTTGCCCACATCTCCTCCTCATCCTCCATCCTTCCCACCAACTGGCACACAGGTGCACTCTGCTCCCATCTCTGCTACCTCCCCCTCCAGAACCTTAAGGATAGCTGAGTGCAGCAGCGTCAGTGGGAAGGTGGCTTGGGTTTTGGCAGCGATGGCAGCAGCTCCTAAGTCGCTCCACTCTGCTGGAAGGTGGGTGGCCATTTTATAGTTAGTGCGGGGGGGGGGGGATTTCAGGATATCTGCAAAGCCACCGGTGGAGGGTCAGCATGGCCCTTGAGGCAATCCTGCTGTCCCCGGGAGATGGAGAGTTGGAGGAGAAGGGCCCCGACACCAGTGGCACTTTTAAAGGCCCACAGACACAGTTTTCTTGGGTGTAAGCTTTTCTGGGTGAGCATGTTTCCTACCTTGCTTTCTCTGTGCACGTGCGTGGGAAAGCAGCAAAGCCAGTCTCCACGTGCAACCCTCCAGTTTCTCTCCAGGCTGAACTGAGGGTTGCTGGGAGCTGGAGGTGGGGCTTAGCTTCCAGGAGGAAGCAAGCCCCCACTGCCCTGACTTCCGTCCCTCCCTCCCAGTCCCAACCCAGCCACTGAACGTCTCAGAAAGTGGAGGGGGAAAACCCTCTGCTTTCAAAATGGGGTGGGGGTAGGATAGCAAGGCTGGCTGGAACTGGTTGCCCTTGGGGGAGGCTTAGCACCTTCTGAAAATGTTCGGGGGGGGGGGGCTCGAGCAAAGATTACACCTATGATGCAGCTCCCACAAAGATTACACTTAAGATGCTCCCAGCAAGGGACAATCACAACTGCCTCCCAATGGTATTATACTTGGAAATGAGTTTTTCATTTCGCCAAGACATTATCTGATTTGCAGTGCTGATTTTGAGAAACCTTGACTGTATAATTTGCTGACAAGGCTTGTAAAACAGCATGAATTCCATTTTGATTATAACTCATAATTTATACCAAACAACGAATTCTTTCACAATCACATATGCCAACAAAATGCAGCTTTCCCCTTTCTTGCAATATATATTTAACATTGGAAAGGGGGTAGTCTCTGTCTCCAAATGGGCACATTGTGTTCTTTGATAAAAAGACCATTATGCAACAGCTGCTAAAATATTCCCTTCTGCTCAGAATTGTTTCTGTAAGTTGCAGTTTGTGTCCATACCATTTGTTATGAACCATTTTATCATCCTCAGAGTGTCTGACTAGGATATGGGAGACCCAGGTTTGAAATCCTGCTCTGCCATGGAAGCTTGCTGCGTGACTCGGGGCCAGCCTTTCATGAGTCACAGGCTGCGGTCACACTGGCAGCTTGGCATGGTATGGTGGTGCTTCAAACTGTACCAGTTTAAATTGTAGCGGAGCATTTCATCCAGATTGCATGCCCTGTGGCAAGTTACCCATGCAGCAATCCCATGGGGGAGCATCCACATTAATGTTGCACTTAAACCACAGGACAAGCTGTAAAGGTGGGTTTTATTTAAATGCAAGTGGATGGATGTGCATATGCGCATATAGGCAGCAGCTTAAAAAAATAACCTAGTGGCAGAAATGGATCTGCAAGTTCAGACATTTCTTCAGGGTTCCTTTAGCTGCAGGAGAGTTCAGACATCAGAAAACTGTGAGGGAATCGAAAACAATCTGTTAATACTAGACTTTCCCCAGTATCTGTTTATTATGCTTCCATTGCGGAACAGCACGGGCTGCTAACGACTGTGCCATGGGAGGAAGATGTCCTTGTCTGGACTTTTCTGGATATTGATAAAATCTGGGACACTTCAAAAGAATTTCAGTTACTGGGTAATGCTTTCACACATTCTATAAAATGGGCTATTAGGTGGACAATGGCTGTCCATCATACTTACCTGTACACATTTCCATGGACACAGTCAGTGTGTCTGAAGACGCAGATCAGAAATGAACACTTTGAAAACAAGAAGCTACAAATTGCATAAGAGAACTGTGAGAACATGCTGAGAAAAATGACCATTTAAAGACATGATCTGACCCCAACAATATGGAAGGCAATGAGAATGGAGCTCCTCCAGCCAACAGAAGCTGTGCTGAGAACGAGCAAGCAAGTGAAAATTGTATAAGTGGGAATTGGGATCAGGAGATGAGAACTTGAGGAATTGTTTTAAGGAAACCATAAGGATCAGTCATCACATACTATCCTGAAACAGAGAGAGCATTACAGAGATGCAATACAAAATTGCACCTGGAAAAGGGCTCTCTCCCTCTCTGCACAACCAGTTTAAAAGCCCGATTCAAGTCCAGTAGAGCCCCGTACAGACCAACAAGATTTGGAGGGTGCGGGCTTTCGCGAGCCATGGCCATCCCTTCATCAGATGAAAGGACCTTTGGCTGTCAACAGCTTATAGCCCCCAAAATCTTGTCCCGAAGGTGCTACTGGACTCGGATCTAGCTGTTCTACTGCAAATCACCACAGCTACTCTCTAAAACTAGTTTAGAAACTGAAATCCCATGCCTCTATTGTTAAAGACAAACCATCTTGTCTATATCAAGTTGCCTCACACATCAGTCCACAGCCACATATCCAAACCAAAATTCTGTCCTAGAACATTATTGCCATTGATAAGGTGGGAAAGGAGTTCAAGTGAATATTCCAGAGGTGGTGTTTCATAAAGTGAAGTTTTAAAATCTAACACACCCCACGTGATTTGTACTTTCTAATGTATCTGAAGTGATTTCTAATTTTGTTATAGGTTCTCCATCTCTTGATTATGTCTTTCCCATCGTTCTTTTCATAGCTCATTGTCTCTCTTTCCATCATTATTTTCCTGTCTTCAAGGTCCTTGTGGGCGTTCATTCTTCCCTCTCCTACATACAGTGCTCATCTATTTCTAGCTGACCCTCAGTTCTTTCCCTTCTGCAAGGTCTCATTTTTCTGTGTGTCACTGATCCTTAGTCTTGTCTTAGCCACCAAACCTACATCTTTCCTCTCACTGTCAATTTAATCATCTTCCTTTTCAGTGCAAATTAAGAATCTCTTCTCTTATTACCTGCTGACTAAGGGCAGATGTTACATGCAGTTCTGCGATTCTTTTTCCTGATCTTTTAATAAAATGCAGCCATAGAAGCTGTGATTTTAAGTGGAAAACATGTGCAAGGGGATGAAGTCCATCTAACATTTTCCCCATATTCTGTTTCTTGCAGAAAATTGTGCCCCCAAACAGCTTGTATGCCTATGGGGAAAACATATAAGTACCTAAACATTTTGTCCAGTAGTGGTAAAACCAGTAGTGGAGGACACTTTCAGCAGAAAAATGGAATGAGGGGAACAGGTTGAATACCCCTTCTCTCCCCATATCACTTTCCCCCTTAAAATTCTAGTCCTAGCATTCTGTAAAAAATTCTGTGCTCCTCTCAGCAAAGTTTGCTAAAGGTGCCACCCTGAAAATGAATAATAGAATCATAGAATCAAAGAGGTGGAAGGGGCAATACAGGCCATCCAGTCCAACCCCCTACTCAATGCAGGATCAGCCTAGACTAGAGCACCCATGACAAGTGTTTGTCCAGCCACTGCTTGAAGACTGCCAGGGAGGGGGAGTGCACAACCTCCCCGGGCAGCTGATTCCACTGTTGCACAAATCTTACTGTAAAAAAGGTTTTTCCTCATATCTAGCTGGTACTTACCCGCCCTTAATTTAAACCCTTTATTATAAGTCCTATCCTCTGCTGCCAACAGGAACTGCTCCCTACCCTCCTCTGACAGCCCTTCAATTACTTAAAGAGAGTAATCATGTCCCCCCCCTCCACCTTCTCTTCTCCAGACTGAACACTCCCAAATCCCTCAGCCTCTCCTCATAGGGCTTGGTCACCAGGCCCCTGATGATCATCCTCATTGCTCTCCTCTGCACCCACTCCATTCTGTCCACATCCTTTTTGAACTGCACACAATATTCCAGGTGCGGCCTGACAAATGCTGTGTACAGCAGGACTATGACATCTTGTGATTTGGATGTTATGCCTCTGTTGATACAACCCAAGATCGCATTAGCCTTTTTTGTTGCTGCATCACACTCGCTACTCATATTTAACTTACGGTCCACCTGTACCCCAAAATCTTGTTCACACACACTGCTAACCAGAGGCGTATCCCCATCCAGTATGCATGCTCCATATTTTTGTTACCCAAATGTAGAACTCAGCACTTATCCTTGTTAAATTGCATCTTGTTCACATCCACCCACTTCTCACCATGCACTCGGCCTGGCCGTTGGTTGCAGGGTGAAACGGAGCGGAGCGGATGTGGCAAAGACCGCAGGCCTCCACGAACCGTTGGAACTTGCCGGAGGTGAATGCGGTCCCGTTGTCAGTCATGAGAGTGTCAGGCATCTTGTGGGTTGCGAAGACCATCCAGAGACTTCGTAAGGCTGCGTTGGTGGAGGTCGATGCTACCGGAACCACCTCAAACCACTTGCTGTAGCTGTCTACAATGATAAGAAACAACCGGCCCTGGATCGGTCCCGCGAAGTCTAGGTGCAGACGGGACCAGGGCTTGTTAGTGGATTCCCAGGATCGGACGGGAGCGTGTGGCGGGTCTGGCAGTGACTCTTGGCATTTAGTACACTTCTGGACCCGCCCCTCAATATCTTTGTCCAGGCCTGGCTACCACATGTAACTACGGGCCAGGGCCTTCATACGTACTATGCCTGGGTGGGCCTCATGTAGTGCCTCTAGTACTCGGGGCCGCAGAGGCCCGGGGATCACCACTCGAGATCCCCATAGCAGGCACCCCTTGTGGGCCAAGAGTTCATGTCTCCGTGCCGTGAAAGCAGTGAACTCCGGCCCCAGTTTCTCCGGCCACCCCCTTCCCACCCAGTCCAAGACATGGGAAAGAACACGGTCCCGCCGTGTGCGATGGGCCACATCTGATACCTGCACGGGGTGCTCCGGTAGGTCCTCCAGGAGCGCTACATGGAAGGCTAGAGCAGGATCCGGGTTGCAGGATGGGAGAAGAAGATGGCTGAGGGCGTCGGCATGTCCCATCACCTTGCCCGGGCGATGCATCAAGTCATAGGAGTAGCCAGACAAAAAAATTGACCACCGCAGGACCTGCGGGGACAGCATGTGAGGGGTCTGCTGGTGGGGGGGCAAGGAGACCCAGCAGTGGCTTATGATCCGTAGCCACAGTGAACGATCGCCCATACAGGTAATCGTGGAATTTCTTGACACCGGCTACAATTGCAAGGGCCTCCTTGTTGATTTGGGTGTAGTTACGTTCCACCGACGACAGGGTCCTGGAGTAGAAGGCTACCGGCACTTCCTTGCTGTTGGGTAGCCAGTGCCCCAAGACTGCCCCGACGCCATAGGGAGATGCGTCACAGGCCAGAATGACAGGGAGCCTCTCATGGAAATGCGCTAGGACCGCATTCAAAACTAATAAGTCCTTGACGGCCCGGAAGGCTGCGTCATGCTTGGGACCCCAGGCCCAAGCCGCTCTCTTGTCCAGAAGGCGATGCAGAGGTTCGGTGACGGCCGCTTTGTGCGGAAGGAAAGCGTGATAAAAGTTTAAAAGTCCCAAGAATGCCTGTAGTTCCGCCTTCGAAGACGGAGGGGTGCTTCTGTAATCGCCGCTACCTTCTTGGTTGGGTGAATGCCGTCTGTGGTCACTTTGAATCCCAAGAAGTTCACTGAGGAGACTCCCAGGGTACACTTATCCTTTCGGACCTTGAGACCCGCGTCCTGGAACTGTTGCAGCACCATCCGTAGGCGTGCCGCAAATGTGTCGACGTCTGGGGTGGCGATGAGGACGTCGTTGAAGAACGGTTTCATACCTGGAACATCTTTAAGGAGAGAATCCATTAGATGTTGAAAAATCCCTGGCGCCACGCTGACCCCAAATTGGAGCCGTTTCACTTTGAACTCTCCCTTATGAGTCACAATTGTTTGTGCCTTGGCTGTTGCATTGTCTACAGGAAGCTGCTGATAGGCCTGTGCCAGGTCGAGCTTTCCAAATATTTTGGCTCCCGCGAGGGAGGCTAGAACGTGGCTGACCACTGGTACTGGGTACGTGTGGTCTTGTAACGCCTCATTAATAGTGCATTTATAGTCCGCGCAGATGTGGACTTCCCCATTAGCCTTGAGGGGGGTCACAATGGGAGTCTGGGAGGGGAGTCCCACTTGGCGTGGGAGACTGGCTCGAGCACCCCTTGTGCCACGAGCTTTTCCAGCTCTGCCTCCACTTTGGGCTGGAAGGCAAGCAGTGGCTGGCGGACGGCCACGCTGATGGGCCGGATCACCAGGTCCAGGTAGAAGGAAACCAGGTGTCCTCTGTAGCAACCCAATGAGCCGTCGAAAACAGCGGGAAATTCCTCGCAGATGGGCGAGAAGTCGGTAGAGCGGCTTGAACCAGGCGCGACCTAGAAGACTGATTAGATTGCGCTCTACCACAAGAAGGTCTAGCAGACCGTTAAATGTGTGGTACTGGACCTGGACCCTGGCTAGCCCCTTAATAGCCACTGGGTTTTTTTGGAAGTCCCGGAGGAACAACCCAGCTCGCAGCTGTAGCCAGCGTGCCCCCTTCGGGCAGAGGCAGCTGAACGTAGCTGCAGACACAATGGAATATGTGGACCCTGAGTCCAGTTCCATGGTACAGGGAACTCCCTCTATCCGGAGGGACACGGAAATCACGCCTGGAATGTGCTGGGGCAAGTTCATTACCGTGGCCGCGGGAACGATGCTGTCCACTTCCTCGAAGTTCACTGCTGGGTCACGGTGGCTGTTCCTTAGGCGGCAGGCCCGGGTGAGATGGCCTGCTTTCCCACAGGCACGGCAGACGGCATCACAAAAGCAGCATCTACGTCTGTCGTGGTGGTCCCCGCAGCTTGCACACGTTGGGGCCTGCCTGTTGAGGGAAGCAGAAGAGGGAACAGAGACAGATGCTGGGCACCGGCCCTTGGGCCTGGAGAAGCTGGGCTCACCCTTCTTCGAGCGTGGTTGCATCCGGTGGACGTCCTCTTCTTCACTCGAGTCGGGTTTGGGAGGGGCCACCTGGTGGACTTTGGTGGCTGCCTTGTCCTTTTGCATTGTCTCGAACGCTGTTGCTGTTTGGAGCATCTTCTCCAAAGTTGGCTCCGACATTGTGATGAGGCGCCGGCGGAGCTTGGCTTCACAGATCCCTCCCATGAAGGCAGTCTCCACATGGTCATCCACATGGCGGAATTCGCAGCCCACGGCTAGTCAACGGAGTTTAGCCAGGAAAGTGGTGGCTGATTCCCCTGGCTGCTGCCGGCGCTGTATGAACTCCCAGCGCCTAGCCAGTTTTGATGGCTTCAGGGCGAAGTAATCGCTGAGGGCCTTGATGAGTACGTCGTAAGGCACCTCGGTGGGGTTTTGCGAGGGGAGTAGGTTCTGGGCCACCCGCATGACCTCCACCCCTTCGGAACTCAATAGCCAGGCGCTCTTCAGGTCCGCCTCTGTGATTCCGCGGACCCTGAAGGCGCAACCCAGCATCTTGAGCCAGGACTCCCACTTCTCTGGGCGAGACGTATTGAAAGGGGTAATTGGTCCCAGAGCGTTTGTCATAGTTACCGGAGGAGGAGCAGCGGCGGCGGGTTGAGCGATGTCCTCATGGTCTTGCGGCGGTGCCGGGGAGTGCTGAGGCTCGGCGCTGCCTAGTGCCGGAGGATTGGGGCTCAGAGCAGTGGGACAGAGCTCGCTGTGCTGCTGCAGTCGGCTGGAGAGTCGCTCATCGGGATCCCACCTTTGTCGCCACTGAGAAGTATTGGAGTCGGGAGTCCATGGAACAGTGAAACAGCTAGATCTTTATTGCTGGTCCGGACGAAGCATACAACCCAGGGCTCCGAGCCCTCCTTTTATGCTGGTCAGGGATAATCCCCTGACCTCGCCCAACTGGCCTGATACGCTATTATCAGTCTATTTACATCTCATAGGTTCCCTGGGAGAAACCTTGGTACATGATTGGTGGCCGGTTAGAATCCACCTGGCCTTTGTTCTACCTGGCTGAAGCTCAGGTAGTTTCTTGGCTATGTGCTCTGGCCACATGGCGGTCATCATTACTGGAGCACATGGCGACTGCATGGTCAATACATAACAAATTCTATCTCTATTTTCTGGTGTATCCGCTGCTCCTCCCAATTTTGTGTCATCTGCAAATTTAATGAGTTGCCGACACCTTCACCCAGATCATTTATAAAAATATTGAAAAGTACTGGGTCCAGAACCGAGCCCTGTGGCACCCCACACAATATCTTTCTCCATTCAGATGAAATGCCACTGACAACTACTCTTTGAACACAGTTCTCCAACCAGTTCCCTATCCACCTAACTATCCTAGAGTCCAGTTCATAGTCCTCTAGTTTACCCATCAGAACACCATGGGGAACCCTGTTAAATGTTTTACTAAAATTCAGGTAAACAACAGCAACAGCATTCCCTCAATCCAATAAGCTCTTCATTCGATCAAAAGGAAATGAGGTTGATCTGGCAAGACCTGTTGGGGACAAATCTGTGCTGACTTCCAAGTTGTCAGACCAATCCCTTTAAAATCTGCTCCAGTATCTTCCCTGGGACAGAGGCCAGACTGACTGGTCTGTAGTTTCCTGGGTCATCCCTCCCTTTTTTGAAAATTGGGATAACATCTGCCCTCCTCCAGTCTTGTGGCACGTTTCCCATCCTCCAAGAGGTCGGGAAGATGATGGACAAAGGCTTCTTTGAGCCCTCTTCTTTGAGCAGCTGCCTGTACCCGAGCATTCTCTGTTGTGGCTCCCACTTTGAGGGAAGTCAAGAAGGCTCCCACACTTCTGTCATTTCTCAAAATGGATAAAGTGGACTGCTAAGTATTGGAGTCGGGAGTCCGTGGAACAGTGAAACAGCATGATCTTTATTGCTGGTCCGGATGAAGCATACAACCCAGGGCTCGAAGCCCTCCTTTTATGCTGGTCAGGGACAATCCCCTGACCTCACCCAACTGGCCTGATAGGCTATTAGAAGTCTATTTACATTTCATAGGTTCCCTGGGAGAAACCTAGGTACAGGATTGGTGGCCAGTTTGAATCCACCTGGCCTTTGTTCTACCTGGCTGAAGCTCAGGTAGTTTCTTGGCCATGTGCTCTGGCCATGCTCTGGCCATGTGCTCTGGCCATGCGGTCGCAATGAAGGGAGCACATGGCGACCGCATGGTCAATACATAACACCCCTCCCCCCATAGTCCAGAACCCCTCTGCACACATAGTCTTTGAGATAGTCCGGGCGTCTGCACTCACGTCCAGAGCGCCGGGGGGTTGTAAGGCGGGGCGTGTTGCTTGTGTCGGCAGGTTGCGGTGTGGGTAGTTGTTCTGCTGGTGGGGCCTGTCTGCTCGGGGGTCGTTCAGGTGTGGATGGTGCGACTGCTTTGTCCGCTTGCAGGAGCGGCATCTCCGCAGTCTCCGGATCAGGGTCTGGCGCTGCTTCTGGAGTCGTGTCGATGTCACGGTCTGTTGGTGCAGGGAGTTCGGGGGCCTGGGTATCATCGTCGTTCTGGGTACGGTGTCGAATCTGGTCAATGTGCCGTTTCCAGACTACGCCATCTTCCGTAAGGACCTCGTAGGAATAAGGCCCTGTGACTCGGATGATCCTCGCGGGGAGCCATGTCGGACCCCGCGTGAAGTTCTTTGCATATACGGGGTCTTCGGGAGCGAATCCTCGGGCAGCTGGCCGGTCTTCCGTTGTCGGGTTCCCCTCGATTGCTCGGTCGGGATGTAGGCGGTCCAGTACGGTTCCCAGTCGTCTTCCCATCAGAAGTTCGGCTGGCCGGCGCCCGGTCCCTGAGTGGGGTGTGTTCCGTTGGCAGAACAGGAACTTGTACAGCTGCTCTTCCCAGTCGCCGTGCTCCATCTTCTTTAACGCGTCCTTCGTTGTCCTTACCATGCGCTCGGCCTGGCCGTTGGTTGCAGGGTGGAACGGAGCGGAGCGGATGTGGCGCAGACCGCAGGCTTCCATGAACCGTTGAAACTCACCGGAGGTGAAGGCAGTCCCGTTGTCGGTCACGAGAGTTTCTGGCATTCCGTGTGTCGCGAAGATTGGCCAGAGACTTCTTAAGGCAGCGTTGGTGGAGGTCGAAGCTACCGGCACTACCTCAAGCCACTTGCTGTAGCTGTCAACAACGATAAGAAACAACCGGCCCTGGACCGGTCCCGCGAAGTCTAGGTGCAGGCGGGACCAGGGCTTGTTAGTAGATTCCCAGGATCGGACAGGAGCGTGTGGTGGATCTGGCCGCGACTCCTGGCATTTGGCACACTTCTGGACCCGCCCCTCAATGTCTTTGTCCAGGCCTGGCCACCATACGTAACTCCGGGCCAGAGCTTTCATGCGCACAATTCCTGGGTGAGCCTCGTGTAGGGCCTCTAGCACTCGGGGCCGCAGGGGCCCGGGGATCACCACTCGAGATCCCCATAGCAGGCATCCCTTGTGGGCCAATAGTTCGTGCCTGCATGCCGTGAAAGCGGCGAAATCTGGTCCCGGTTTTTCCGGCCACCCCCTTCCCACCCAGTCCGAGACACGGGAAAGGATGCGGTCCCGCCGCATGCAACGGGCCACATCCGATACCTGTACGGGGCACTCCGGTAGGTCCTCTAGGAGCGCGACGTGGAAAGCGGGAGCCGGATCAGGGTCGCAGGACGGGAGGGGAAGACGGCTGAGGGCGTCTGCATGACCCATCGCCTTCCCCGGGCGATGTACCAATTCGTAGGAGTAGCCTGACAAAAAAATTGACCACCGCAGGACCCGCGGGGACAGCATGTGAGGGGTCTGCCTGTGGGGGGCAAGGAGACCCAGCAGCGGCTTGTGATCTGTGGCCACGGTGAACGACCGCCTGTACAGATAGTCATGGAATTTCCTGACACCGGCTACGATCGCTAGAGCCTCTTTGTCGATCTGGGCGTAGTTCTGTTCCGCCGACGACAGGGTCCTGGAGTAGTAGGCAACCGGAACCTCCTTCCCGTTGGGTAGCTGGTGCCCCAAGACTGCCCCAACGCCGTAGGGGGACGCGTCGCAGGCCAGGATGACAGGGAGCCTCTCATCAAAATGCGCTAGGACCGTATTCGAAACTAACAGGTCCTTGACGGCCCGGAAGGCCGCATCGTGCTTGGGGCCCCAGGCCCAAGCTGCTCCCTTGTCCAGGAGACGATGCAGGGGTTCGGCGACCGCCGCCTTGTGCGGAAGGAAGGCGTGGTAGAAGTTCACAAGTCCCAAGAATGCCTGGAGTTCCGCCTTTGAGGACGGGCGGGGTGCACCTGTAATCGCCGCTACCTTCTCCTTTGTAGGGTGAATGCCGTCCGCGGAGACTTGGAACCCCAAGAAGGTCACCGAGGAGACTCCCAGGGTGCACTTGTCTTTTCGAACCTTGAGACCCGCGTCCTGGAACCTTTGCAGCACCATCCGGAGGCGAGCTGCGAATGTGTCGGCGTCCGGGGCGGCGATGAGGACATCGTCGAAGAACGGCTTCACTCCTGGAACATCTTTTAGGAGAGAATCCATTAGATTTTGAAAGATTCCGGGTGCTACGCTGACCCCAAATTGGAGGCGTTTTACCTTGAACGCTCCCTTGTGAGTCACAATCGTTTGTGCCTCGGCCGTTGCTTCGTCTACGGGAAGCTGCTGATAGGCTTGGGCCAAGTCTAATTTTCCAAATATTTTGGTGCCTGCGAGGGAGGCCAGAACATGGCTGACCACCGGCACTGGGTACGCGTGGTCCTGTAATGCCTTATTAATTGTACATTTGTAATCTGCACAGATGCAGACTTCCCCATTAGCTTTGAGGGGGGTCACAATGGGAGTCTCCCACTTGGCGTGGGAGACCGGCTCGAGCACCCCTTGTGCCACGAGCTTTTCCAGCTCCGCCTCCACTTTGGGCTGGAAGGCGAGCGGTGACCGTTGGACGGCCACGCGGATGGGCCGGACTGCCGGGTCCAGGTCGAAGGAAACCGGGGGTCCTTTGTAGCAGCCCAATGAGCCGTCAAAAACGGCGGGGAATTCCTCACAGATGGCCGAAAAGTTGGTGGAGCCCACACGGTGTATTCCTGTCCACTGCACTCCGAGCGGCTTGAACCAGGCGCGACCTAGGAGACTGGTTAGATTGCACTCCACCACGAGAAGGTCTAGCAGGCCGTTAAAGGCATGGTACTGGACCCGGACCCTGGCTAGCCCCTTAATAGCCACGGGGTTTTTCTGGAAGTCCCGGAGGACCAACCCGGCCGGCAGCCGCAGCCAGCGTGCCCCCTTCGGGCAGAGGCGGCGGAACGTAGCTGCGGACACAATTGAATATGCTGACCCTGAGTCCAGTTCCATGGAGCAAGGAACTCCCTCTATTCGGAGAGACACGGAAATCGCACCCGGAATGGGCTGGGGCAAGTTCATTACCGTAGCCGTGGGAACAACACTACCCACTTCTTCGAAGTTCGCTGCTGGGGCACGGTGGCTGTTCCTCCGGCGGCAGGCCCGGGCGAGATGTCCTGCTTTCCCGCAGGCATGGCAGATGGCATCACGGAAGCGGCATGTCCGTCTGTCGTGGGGGTCCCCGCAGCTGGCACACGTTGGGGCCTGCCTGTTGAGGGAAGCAGAAGAGGGAACAGAGACAGATGCTGGGCGCCGGCCTTGGGCCTGGGGACGCCGGGCTCACCCTTCTTCGAGTGTGGTTGCATCCGGTGGACGTCCTCTTCTTCGCTTGAGTCGGGTTCGGGAGGAGCTGCCTGGTGGACTTTGGTAGCTGCCTTGTCCTTTTGCATTGTCTCGAAGGCTGCTGCCGTTTGGAGCATCTTTTCCAAGGTAGGTTCTGGCATTGCAATGAGGCGCCGGCGGAGCTTGGCTTCCCGGACCCCTCCCATGAAGGCGGTCTCCACGTGGTCATCCACGTGGCGGAATTCGCAGCCCATGGCTAGTCGACGGAGTTCAGCCAGGAAAGTGGCGGCTGACTCCCCCGGCTGCTGCTGGTGCTGTATGAACTCCCAGCGCCTGGCCAGTTTTGATGGCTTTGGGGTGAAGTAATCGCCGAGGGTCTTGGTGAGCACGTCGTAAGACACCTCGGTGGGGTCTTGCGGGGCTAGTAGGTTCTGGGCCACCCGCATGACCTCCACCCCTCCGGAACTCAAGAGCCAGGCGCTCTTCAGGTCTGCATCTGTGATTCCGCGGACTTTAAAGGCGCAACCCAGCGTCTTGAGCCAGGACTCCCACGTCTCGGGGCGAGACGTATCGAAAGGGGTAATTGGTCCTGGAGCGTTTGCCATATTTACCAGAGCAGGAGTGCCGGTGGCTCTTTGAGCGATGTCCTAGTGTCTTGCGGCAGTGCCGGGGAGCGCTGAGGCTCGGCGCTGGCTAGTGCTGGAGGATTGGGCTCAGAGCAGCTTGCGGTGAGCACTGGAGCTCGGAGATGCCTGCGGCCGGCGGGACGGAGCTCGCTGTGCTGCTGTGGTTGGCTGAAGAGTCACTCATCGGGATCCCATCCTCGTCGCCACTGATAAGTATTGGAGTCGGGAGTCCGTGGAACAGTGAAACAGCATGATCTTTATTGCTGGTCCGGATGAAGCATACAACCCAGGGCTCGAAGCCCTCCTTTTATGCTGGTCAAGGACAATCCCCTGACCTCACCCAACTGGCCTGATAGGCTATTAGAAGTCTATTTACATTTCATAGGTTCCCTGGGAGAAACCTAGGTACAGGATTGGTGGCCGGTTTGAATCCACCTGGCCTTTGTTCTACCTGGCTGAAGCTCAGGTAGTTTCTTGGCCATGTGCTCTGGCCATGTGCTCTGGCCATGAGGTCGCAATGAAGGGAGCACATGGCGACCGCATGGTCAATACATAACATGGACATTTCTGGGGAAGGGGGATTTCTCCCCCCCCTCACATAGTTGCCAAAGGCATTTATTAGCTTTACCCAAAATATTCACAATAGCTTATAACTCTTCAAATAAGTTTTAAACATGCACTTTTGAGGAATGTGTTTCTGTATGCAGAAACTTGTCAGAATGGTTAGTCCCCATTCTACACTGTCCATCAGGCAGAGAAGGGTATAGCAGCAGCAGCAAGGGCCACGACTTTTAACTTGCAGCCCCTCAGGGATCTTTTCTAGAGCTGCTGTTCACCTTCCCATTTCTTAGCTCTGCCCATATTCTCTTCTTCTCCTAGGAATAAAGTTCCTGCACGGAAAATGTGCTTGGAGGATGAGCTTCTAGATTCTGGAGTTCAGCCCTGGTTAATTGTAAGGTGTTACTCTACACTTCTCAGAACTATTTAATACAGCAAGGAAGGGGCCGCGGGGGGGGGGGGGGGGGATGCAAAAGTACATAAGCTCTTGGCTTGTGAGGGAGAAGGTAAATGGTGCAGTAAGTGAGGAAAGAGTGGACATTTAAAAGCTCATTTTTTTGAGTGCTAGTTGTTCCAAAGCTCAAGGGATACAGATGAAGACTACACCTACTACTGGTGTTACGACATCACCCCATTAAAGCTGTTAGTTAATTACTCTGTCCCTTTGATAGCTTTTAGCCTTCATTAGACATGGGTAAAATAGGGCAGCTTTTAATCAAACATTGTCTCCAATTTTCCACTGGTAATATCACTGTTTGGGTGATATTCTGACAATTTACATTTTTAGCTTGTGAAGGAGTAAAGTACACCATGCACCTCTGAAGTTAACAGCATCATGCTATTTGTTAGCACATGTTTGGGTTGGGTCTAGGGAAGATTCACAGTGAATGTTTGTTTGGAGAGGACCTGGTAGCTATTTCCACTCCCTCAGACTTCAAGCCTTATTTCCTCATTCATCTCATTCTTGTAGTTGATAAGCATAAAAATGGCTGTGGCCACACTGGCGGCTTGGTAAGATATGATGCTGCCTCTAATTGAACCAGTTTAAAGTGTTGCAGGGCATATCAGCCACACAGCACACCCTGCTGTGGGTCACACACAGAGACCTCCCATGGGGAAGCAGCCACATTATTGCAGCCCCTCAGCCACCAAATGCACTGCCAAAAAATAGTGGCAGAACAGATCTGCAGGTCCATTCTGCGTCTCTCCCCCCCCCCCCCGCTACCACTAGTGTTCAGACATCCGGCCATGCACAATGACTGCACGGGGAACCAAAAACACCACTTGTGTTGTGGTGCCTTTTCAACCCGGCTCCAAGTTGTCCTCTGACGGAAGAAGTATGGCTGGGGAACGCCTGACAGATGTGGCTGTCTGACTGCACCCATATGATCTGGAGGGGAGGAGTGGCTGTGTCGGGCCAAACTGCTCGTGTGATCACAGCCCATGTTTATTGTCTTTGAACCCTACAACTTCTATACTGCATGCAGACTTGCTAGGTTGCCTTCCATAGCAATTTCCTGCCCTTGCTACCCTGGGTCCTGCCCTGACTCACTGGAGCAAAGGCACAAAAGTTGTGGAATTGCATTATGTGATGCTGTTTCCCTCACTCTCTGCTTCAAATGCTCCCGCAGGGCCCCTATGCCTTCCTGGCTGGTAATCCTATGTGTCAGTACATGTGAAGTACAGCTTCAGAATCTAGTTCCATACTTTGTCCATCTGTAGTTGACTCAGAATGAAGAAATTCTCAGAATGTGGTCTCCCACAGGGCCCCTATGCCTTCCTGGCTGGTAGTCCTATGTGTCTCTGTTAAGTACAGCTTCAGAATCTAGTTCCATACTTTGTCCATCTGTAGTTGACTCAGAATGAAGAAATTCTCAGAATGTGGTCTCCTAAACTCATGGTTCGAAGTTTGTAGAGATTGTGCATGACCAAAATAGCCAAGCACAAATCCACATTATGATTTGCAGGATTAATTTATCTTCCTAGAACAGGAATAGTTCTCAAAGTAATAATAGAATTCTTCACAATATTATGGGAGGCTATTACCATCTTCACAAACACTTAATCTTGCAAACACTATAATGGTGTGATTACAGTAAATAAATATACTGACTCCCTGAACTCCTCTAGAGATGAGCACCATCGAGTAGCTCTGGATAGAGCCGTGCAGTCCCATCACCATGACACACCCAGTTATTCAGTGAGCTGCAGATGGGCAGTAGAGTGCAGACCCAAGTGTGTGTCTAGTTAGCCACAAGCATAAATTGACTTCTGTGCCCAAACATCTACACTTTTATTTCTTTTAAAGTCTATGCCAGTATACAAGAAGGTTTTCCAGTAACACTAAAATAACAACCAATAAACTCCAAAGAAAAATTTAAAACCTGTTTTTTCCTCCCAGGGAAGCTGACAATACTGAAATGAACATGACTGCCATGCTTAAACATGTGAGCCAAAGACTTTACTGGATCACCTCAACATTTTTGTTCCAAGTCTGAATTGGATGCCATGTCAAGTAGACTTGTGTCTGTGCAACTGCCACTTCTTTTCCTGCATACATTATTTGACATGCTACAGGATCATGAGTAAATGAAGGCAGCCAAGGAAAGCAGCTATCTGTCATGATATGGGTTGAGAGCCATGTTGTTATGTAGGAAAGATAAATCTTTCCACTGAGTAACTACCAAGAGGCAGTGCACAAAATGTTACTGATATGAATAATTGGCCTGCCTTTCCTATTAAAAAAAACACCAGGGTTGCAGACAGACTGGCAGCTTGCCGCAATATGTTGCCGCCTCTAATTGACCCAGTTTAAAATGTTGTGGGATTTATCAGCCACACAGCACACCCTACTGCGGGTTACCCATGGAGACATCCCGGGGAAAGCATCCACACTATTGTGGCACATCAGCCACGAGCGCACTGCAAAAATGGCCAAAATTCATGCACACATGGACATTTTTTAAAAAGCCATTCTCCGTGCGCTCCCCAGTGTTCAGATATCCAGCCATGCACGATGGATGCGAGAGGAAACAAAAACTCCACTTCAGAGGTGGTGGCTTTTTAACCCAGCTCCAAGTCATCCTCTGATGGGGTGAGTATGCCCGGGGAACACCTGACAGCTGTGGCTGTGTGAACGGGCCCATTTAGTCTGTTTGTGAAAGGTGCCTATATCGGGCCAAACTGCCAGTCTGAATGCAGCCCAGGTCAGGCAGACACAACAGGCCAAGTATACAAGCCATGCAGCCCTTGAAATATTTTTTTTGTAGAACAAAATTTTAACAAGAATTTGGTGGGTGCATGGGAGTAAACTATGACACTCATGAGGCAATGAGAGAACACATAAGTGCATCATTCATCCACATTCGGACAGTTTGCCTGCCTTCGGAATTAACAAATGCCAAGTCAGGCAGCCATATGAGACACCGAGGTTCCTCACATCTGTAAATCACTGTGAAAAGATGCAGGATTTTTTCTTTTGGTTTAAGAATATGGCAAACTGCAGGCTTGTTTGAGGTGTGGGGGGTAGCTGAGAGGAAAAACCTGCAGGAATTCACCATGAGATTAGGTATGCACAATTGGTTTCTTGGTGCAATCAAACATGTTCAAACTGCACAAATGCTGGAGAACTAAGACTACACCAAGGACAGCCAAGATGAACAGACTACAAAACAAACTGACTGATGATCAGGCATCACTGGTTATGTCTAATTGATTAAAATACATTGTTCTACTTTTGATAGCATATTAAAAATGAAATACACACTTACCTGTAGTGAATATTTCATTGTTCAAAATATCTGTACTACATTACTGTGGCAATGACTATAATATAGCCCTTCAGAATTAAGCACTAAAAATATCCTTTTCACTTTTTCTTAGTGCACAAAGAACACAAAGAGAATCTAATTAACACGCCTAGTGTCTCTCCAAAACTGAATTCAAACACAAAAGTATGCTATCAAAGGCTTGAACATAAGACAGGAAAGTAATTTGGAATGACTGAGCAATCTTGCACAAATACCTTAATTTTACTCTAATAGGCCCATAAGAAAAATGACACCGAATGCAGGTAAAAGCAGTTTAACTTCAATTGCTTCTAAGTGTGAATAATAAAGTTATTAAGAATTTTCTTTACCCTTAAAGCTGTTTCACAATGGTTAAGGATTTGATGCCATAATCTGATAGATACCCAAGATCTTATGGTTACCTTGAGATTAGATTTATCTCTGGTTTCTTTTTTCTTTCATTGACACTTTCATGAATTCCCTAAAAAGGCATATAAGCTTTTAGTACCCCTAAGAACCTTTTTTGAAAAAAGTTCTGTCCTTTGGAGAAAAAAAGTAACAAAATTCTTCTGAAAGGAACCCAAACCACCTTGGCAACATTTTCTCTCATGTCTATCCCCTCCTCCTCTTTGTTTAACCATAAAAGACAACTGCAATCATCTGTTTTTAGAAATTGTTAGCCTACACAAAAAGTCTTCCTCACTGTTCATCACATGTTTAAAGTGGTATGCTATTTCAGTAAATACTGTACAGCAAAGTGCTAAGTCACAAAAGGAAAGGAATTAGCAACAAACTGCTATTTCTTTCCAAATCCTGCATCTGCGATCAGGAAACAGAAGAAGCAACAGGCAATCAGCGCTGTAAATGAAAAACTGGTTATCACCCATCAGGTTTCCTGGCATTATAAAGATCCGCTGTTCTGAGCACATTAAAGCATTGTTGATGAGGGGGGAATGGTTTATTTATTTCTTTTCTGCCTAGATTTTCAAAGAACTGCTCTATAAAAAGGAATGCACCTCTAAGGAACAGTGTCTTATCAGAGAGCTTTTCTATTAGCATTTCTTCAAAGGTGTCTGCTATTTGGTTTCAGCTACGAAGACAAGGATCTGCATTTGAATGCAGGTACTGAAACTGGCAGAGCCCAAACCTTTCCAAGTTTTTACATATGAAATACAGGGTCTCATGTGTGTACTTGTAAGGCCCTTACCTGAGGGATGGCTCCTGTAGGGCCCTGTCCCCTTATTCACTGCATATTGCTGCAAGCTCTGCCTCTTGTACTTGTAGTCATTTCCTGGTTTCTGAAGCCTAAATCTCACAGTGTAGTTACTGAAGAGTAACAGCAGCTCAGGCAACATTCAGCAGCATTCATGATCTGGAGTGATGGAAAGAGAACTGCAAAGTTGTTGCCACTGGGCTCCTTTCCATGTCTCTGCACTGAAATGCATCTCTCCTCCCCCTCCTTTGATATGAGACTTCAAGAGACCCACAAGAGAACGCTAAAAGCTGAACAATCCTGAGGCACAGGTTATATACACAAACACCTTCCAGTCCGGCTTTCGCACAGGACATGGGACAGAGACTGCATCTTACTGATGACCTCTGGAGGCATCTGGATTGAGGCGGTGTGGTGGTATTGCTGTTGCTAGACTTGTCAGCAGCATTCAACATGGTTGATCATCAGCTGCTGACCCGCCACCTCGCCGACATGGGGATACAGGGACAGGCCTTGCAATGGCTCACTTCCTTCCTCCAGGGTCAGGGACAAAGGGTGATGCTAGGGGAGCAGCCATCCATGAGGCGCCCACTTGAATGTGGTGTGCCTCAGGGGGCGGTGCTTTCCCCAATGCTGTTCAACATCTACATGCGCCCCCTTGCCCAGATTGCCCGGAGGTATGGGCTGAGATGTCACCAGTACACTGATGACACCCAGCTCTACCTGATGTTAGGCAGCTGGTTGGACTCCGACCCAGAAGATCTGGACCAGGCATTGCACACTGTGGCTGGTTGGCTTAGGCACAGCTGGCTGAAATTGAACCCGGCAAAGACGGAGGTCCTGTGCCTAAGTCGGGGTGGCCTGGAGAGCAGGGTCCCACTCCTGACCTTTGATGGGGTGCCATTGGTGCCGGCGCCGAGGTTTAGGAGTTTGGGAGTGCTCCTGGATCCCTCCTTGACAATGGAGGCCCAGATAGCAGCCACTGCCAAGTCAGCATTTTACCATCTTTGGCTGGCTCGGCAGCTGGTTCCCTTCCTCGGCCGTGAGGACCTGGCTACAATGATCCACACGACGGTCACCTCAAGGCTGGACTCCTGTAACGCTCTCTACATGGGACTGCCCTTGGTGCAAATCCGGAAGCTGCAGCTGGTGCAGAACACTGCAGCCAGGCTGTTGATGGGTCTCTCTAAATGGAACCACATCCGGCCTGTGCTGGCGGCGCTGCACTGGCTGCCTATAGCATACTGAATTCACTTCAAGGTGCTGGTGCTTACCTTTAAAGCCCTAAATGGCCAGGGTCCAACATACCTGAGGGACCGTCTTTCCCCATATATACCCCAGCGGGCACTTCAGTCGGGGTCGCAACACCAACTTTGTGTCCCAGGCCCTAGGGAGGCCAGGCTCATGGGAACCAGGGCCAGGGCCTTTTCGGTGGTGGTTCCTTCCTGGTGGAATGAGCTTCCGGAGGAGATCAGGGCCCTGCAGGATCTTATGCAGTTCCGCTGGGCCTGCAAGATGGAGCTCTTCCACCAGGCCTTTGGTTAGGAGTCGCCACCGCCTACCATCATTTACCATCAACCATCGCCAATAAAACCAGCGATGAGGGCCAGTCCTGAATGATGCCTGGGCCGGGCGAAGGGCTGGAATATGACCTTGATGCTAGCACTAAGGGAGTCAGTCGGATGCCATCTGAAAGTTTGACATCAACACCATAGTGAACATTTTATTTGCAACTGTTGCAAACTGTACTGTTATTGCAATGACCATATTTTAAATAATTTAAATTGTTTTAATTGTTTTATTGTGACCTGGCACTGAGTGCCTCATTGTAAGCCGCCCTGAGCCTGCTTGCAGGGAGGGCGGGGTAAAAATGTGAAATAATAAATAATAATAAATAAATAAATAAACACAACTTTTTAATGGTATGTTAAAGATGTTCTGAGGACAAAATAGGGATATAGTAAGGGCATTTTTTAAAAAACAAACTAGGGACTTCTTTCCCCCATCAAGTTGCTGCCAACCTATGGCAACTCTGCAGAACCTGGACTTCCTTGGTGAGCTCTCATCCAAGTACTAAACAGGGCTGATGCCTGCTTAGCAACCGAGATCAGACAAGATCAAGCTTGCCTGGGCTATCCAGGTCAGGGCTTTACTATGGATATGTCCTTGAGAACAATAATTGTCCCTGGTAAACAAAAGCTCTTGGAGCATATATGGAACTCCAGACCAAAGCGGACTGAGGAAAGAGCATAAACCCAAGATTACAGGGAGGGGAAGCAACAATAAAGATACACACTGAACAGGAGGATTCCTATGTATCAGACAATGAAAAAAAGAAAGGTACAGTGGTATCAAAGGTTCGGCTAGGGCTGCTATAGGTCCCCAGAAAAAGATTCTGTCTGCTTCTCCCCTACCAACCTGAAAGCAAATTACCATGGTCAGCCCAGCAACATGGACCTTTAAGGTTGACCAAGTTTCTAAGAACTGTGTCCTCCTACCCCCTCTTCTATTATCCCCTCTTGGCAGCCTAGTTCAACAGTGTATACTGCAATCTGGTAATTCATACAAGGAGGACCCTTCTGGCATGTCTTCATGAATGGAGTGCTTCATTAGAGACATGATGTCAGCTTCCTCCCTCTTTTTCTTGTGCATTTTCATTTCTTACTTACTCTTCAGAACAAAACATAAAGTTGGTTCTATGAAGACTCCATTACTCCAAGTGAGGAGTCTTGATCTGGAAGAAGGAGTCTTTTTCTCCAAAGCAAGACTCTGGCTGTGGTCAGACGGCAAGCTAATTGTGATTAGTCCCCGCTATAAATTTGATTTGGAATATTTTTTTCCGGGTTCGGATAATCACACATCCCCTCCCGAACTGTAAGCATTGTGCCATGAGGTTCTGAGCACTGTCTGATGCAGCCTGTGTCTCTCTCCGCCGCCCGCTCACCTGCCCACCAGGAGCTCCCACCCTCTCTCCTAATGCCGCAGCTTCAGGGACTCCTGGGGCAGGAGCTGCTGCCCGCTTGCCTACCAGCCCACTCAGCACTTCCTTCCCTGCCCTCCCACCTCCCCCCCAAGCAACTTTTCATGCCACCTCCTGCTGCCTGACCAGCCCTGGTCCAATGCTGGTGCTGGGGGCTCCCACCCTCCCTCCTAACGCTGCAGCTTTGGGGACTCCTGGGGCAGGCTCCACTGCCTGCTTACCTGCCAGCCCACCTGGCACTTTCTTCCCCACCTGCTCACCTCCCCCCTATCAATTTTCCATGCTGCCTCCTGCTGCTGGCAAACTGGGGTGCCGGGGGCTCCCACCCTCCCTCCTAATGCCACAGCTTCAGGGGCTCCTGGGGTGGGCAGGACCATGACCTCCACGCTGGATGTGCACTTGAACATTTAAATATTGAATTGGATGACTGCTCATATGCTCAAAGGTGGAAGCTGGGGGGAAAAAGACTTGGTTGCATGAAGAATGGTCAGATGACCCTAATTGCAATCCATGCGAGAGATGGCAGTCCAGACCAGTGAAATCACAGATTTAAAGTGCAAACACCTGGAAAGAACTTGATTTTCCCGGTGTCGGAAAACTCACTAGGGAACTGGGTGGATTGTGCAAGTGAACCCGCTTTGGTGTGGGTGATGGATGCGGGCATCTGATCAGCAATTTTAAATGAGAGGGAACAGCTGTGAAACCTGATCAAAATGACTGCATGTCCACAGCCTCTTTCTCTGCTTCCTCTGCTTCCTGTATGGGTAAGACTCCTGATTTAGCAGCAGGGGGTTGTGCATCATACCACTGCACCTGCACTGGTGAAGTATGGCTCAGAAGCAGCTCTAGTCAATTCTCTGGTTTCTTACATGAGTGTATTAAACTAAATGCCCTGGTGATTCATGCCTAAGGAATAAATCCTTTTAATGCATTGATGACATTGCTATAGTCATTATCATTTATAAAAATAACCTAAACATGCTTAAAATTAATCTTTAATATAACAAAAAAGATGCTTGAATCCCCTTATCAGATCTTGCAGTAAATCTTGCCCCATAGTACTGATATTTCTTAAATATTTTAGTCACGTGCATCAGATAATTTTTTAAAAAATTAAAAATCTAAAACGATATTTTTTTTTCACCAGCTGAAACCTCCATTTATTAGCACAAATGGGCATTTTTCCTCATATAATTCAACATGTTTTTTTCAAATTTTTTAAATATACAAAACGTGTTGTGTTTATCTTAACCTCGAAGTGAGATTGGTCTGCCGCGAAGGAGAAGTTTAAAACATACCTGGCCTTTGACTCCATGCAATATACACAGAGAAAGTAGAAACCTGAAATATCTCAAATCTCACAAGAGAAAACTTGCCAATAAAAAAAAAGCCTGCCTTGTCTTTATGGATGACATGTTCCAAATAACAAGACTGGGAATAAAACAATTTTCCTGGTATAATTTTGTACTCAGCAGGAGACAATATAGTTACCTTTCTTATAGTAAAAATGAATTGTTTGTAGTCTTCGCCTTGCCATTCTAAGCTATCACTGCACTGCATATTTAGCATTTGTTTAGCATGTCAAGAAGAATGGCTGATCTGCATGGTTGAAGTCAGGAAGTCATCTGCCCTCTATTTCAGATGGATCAGGACCCTGAAAGCTTATTGTGTTCCCTGGTAATGGATGGTTTGGCTTGCTTGCTTAAGTCTTCTGAATCCATTTGTTCTGCTGATATCACACTGCAGTTTGTTTGCTTTCTGTTTGTAGTATACCAGGTGTTGATTATGTAGGTAGATGGGAATGGCCTGGTTTGGGTAGTGATGCTTTGAATTGAAAGATCCGATAATGCTTGGGGGGGGGGGCACAGTGGGAGGGCTTCTGAAGTTCTGGCCCTGCTGGTGGACCTCCTGATGGCCCCTGGGTTTTGGCCACTGTGTGACACAGAATGATGGACTGGATGGGCCATTTGCCTGATCCAACATAGCTTCTCTTATGTTCTCTTATGTTCTTATGATGCTATTTTGTTCCCTTTCATCTCTGAAGTCCTTGTTTTACATAAAGTTTGCAAGCATGGATTCCCAAGAATCCCTTCAAAAAACACCTTAAACACAGTTTTGGCAAAATAACTGGGACCCAACGACTGAATAATTAAGGGGATTCCTCATATTTTAGGGAACTTCACCAGTCATGACTCAGAATGGACTTGTCCTAATACACTAATCAGGATTTAATTCAGAACAGCTTGGCCACATTCTAAACTAAGTTTTCCAGGCCTTCAAACCCTGGGAGCTTTGGGGGGATGGGCACAAGGAGGAGAAGCACAGGGGCATTGCAATGTCACTTCCTGTTTTGACCTAGGAATTCCCCATTTTAGGAAGTGATGTTGTGATGCTGATTGGCCTCACTCCCCCCCCCCCCATTTTTCTCCCGCCACTCATTCAAACAGTGATGGTGGCTGGATAGCAGCAATGGGAGGTCTCCTGCTATTCTGGGTAAACTGGAAAACCTAATTCCAAGATGACATCATGCTCCTGATAATGTTATCCAGAAGATATATCAGCCTAGAAACTCCTAACCACACACTTTCATCTAATCCCATAGTACTTTTGAAACTCATAAGCGCTTTGTAGAAAAGTAGCAACAGCAGGGAGTCCCTCTAGCAACAGAGGCCTGTTCCATGACACTGCCTGTTCCTGACACCACTAAGGGAATTCCTGCAGGGCAGAATTATGAATATCAGTCTCATAAACATTATAGTTGGTCCTGCAAATCCATACCAAGAGATTGCTGACATTGTTTGTGAGTACTCAATGAGTAATTAAACCATGGAATTCATTGCCAGTACAGGTAGCAATGACCATGAGCATAAAGGGCTCTAAAAGAATGTTGGACAGACTTATGGAGGCTTCTAGCCATGGTAAATAAAGGGAAACTCCATATTTAGAGACAACAAATCTTTGAAAACCCAGTGCTAGTAGGCAAAATTGCCCTCCAGGGCAACTGGTTGACCACTATGTGAAACTGGATGCTGGTACAGAGATCACTGGTATGATCCAGCAGGGCTCTTCTTATGTTGTTATAAAGATTGCATCAAACTATCCCTTGAATTTGTAGTACATTATACTGCAATTTTCCTTTTTTCTTTAATTTCCCAGTGTGATCCAGTAACAAATATGGCTGCCAATCTTTATTACAAGTTACTTTTATACACATGCTTACTGTTGTGAATGCTTGAGACTAGGAAACAGGGAGATGTGCATCTTCTTCTAATGTACATAAAATTAAACAAAGGAGGGAAAACAAACAAACTTGGAAGATTTTGCAGAAGTGATGTGAATTATTACAACCTTGAGTATCATTAACTAGGCACTAAGCAGCATGAATTTTATGTAGCAATTTATTCTGTTGTTCAAAGAGAACATATTTGCTAAGGTAATTTTCTTATCAAATTCTGAGACATGTCATCTCTAAGACAAAAGAACATCATATTAAAGAATTATGTACACATCTATGCAAGACAACACATTTTCTAAATATATAGGCGAGTTAGGATCAGTGAGAAGAAAAATATGTACCACTTTTTCCTTCAGCTCTTACAAATGATTTGTTCAGACATGTTATACTTCCATGACATTTATTTTGTCAGGTGCCGGTGGCCCAGCCGGTGAGTTGTCCCAGTTTATCACACTGTGGGAGTGTGTATAGCCACTCTAAATGGAGACAGGCCAAGGGATATCAGTGCTCCTGGAGAGGGGAAGATATAGCGGTGGGACCAGGCAGATATGCAAGGGAAGAGGGCAGAGAAACAGGGAAGCTCGGCCCCCTTCCAGCCTGCGTCCCATCCCAAGGGTGGCAGACAGTGGGGCTGGGATTAACCCCCCTCCGACATTGATGTTGTGCAATGCCAGGTCCATAAAGAACAAGACCTCGACCCTGCGAGACTTTATGGTTGAGCAGGGAGCGGACCTGGCATGCGTGACCGAGACCTGGGTGCAAGAGGGAGAGACAGTGGCTCTCTCCCAGATGGCTCTGCCTGGGTTCTCAGTCCTTCACCAATCACGGACTGAGGGGCGGGGGGGGGGGGTGGAGTGGCACTGTTCATTCGGTAGGTTTACTCCTACAGAGCGCTCCCGCCGCTTAAGCTTGAGGACTTAGAATGCTCTGGCCTGGTGTTGGATACTGGGGAGAGTTTGGCTATTTGGGTGGTGTACCGAACGCCCAATGCACCACCCAGTAGCCTGCCATCTCTGGCCGAGGCCGTATCGGGCTGGGCATTGGAGCACCCATGGCTTATAGTCCTGGGTGACTTCAACGTCCATGCTGATGATGCGGCCTCTAGGCTGGCAATGGACCTGGTGTCGACCATGGCGGCACTTGGACTCACCCAACTTGTAACAGCCTACACACCAGGCCGGGCATACGCTCGACTTGATTTTTGCGGCAGGGGTTGGGGTGGGTCCGATTACTGCTTTACCGGTACCATGGTTGGACCACCATGCTCTGAAGGCCCGTCTGAATGCCCCGCTCAGACCCCGTGTGGGCGGCGAGCGTATTTTGGCTCGCCTGCAGAGCCAGATGGACCCTCAGCGGTTTCAGATGGCTCTGCGGGATCCCATGCCCCCTGGCGGCTCGTTGGATGAGCTGGTCGAGGACTGGCATGGCCGGCTCTGGGCGGCCATCAACAAGATCACCCCCAAGCATCCTCTTCGCCCTCATTCTAAGCGGGCTCCCTGGTACACCGGGGAGCTGCAGCAGATGAAATGAGAGCTTAGACGATTAGAGAGACAGTGGCGGCGAGCCCGCGACGAAGCGTCAAGAACATCTTATAGGACATTTATGAGATCCTATGAGATGACTGTCAAGGCTGCAAAGAGACAGTTCTATGCAGCTACGATTGCATCTGCAAGCTCACGCCCAGCACAATTGTTTAGAACCATTCGGTCATTAACAGAACTGCCACATGGCGGTTTAAATGATAGGGAATTGGACATTGGCTGTGAGGCTTTTGCAAGCTATTTTGCAGATAAAATCTTGTTGCTCCACCGTGACCTCCCTGCCACAGTTGAGACAGTGAGCGAACTCGAGGCCCCATGCACGTCTTCTAGTTCCATTCTGGACTCGTTCAGTCCACTCGGCCTTGAGGAGGTTGACAGTTTACTCTCTGCTGTACGCCCAACCTCATGCAGCCTTGATCCGTGCCCATCATGGCTGATAAAAGCTGGCCATGTGGGGTTACAAGGTGCCCTTAGGGAGATTGTCAACAAGTCCTTCCAGGAGGGACTGTTCCCTGAGGCACTCAAGGAAGCGATGGTCCACCCTCTCCTGAAAAAACCATCATTGGATCCGGCCGAATTGGCCAACTATCGGCCGGTGTCCAACTTGCCCTATTTGGGCAAGATCTTGGAGAGGGCGGTGGTGATTCAGTTGCAGAGTTTCCTGGATGACACCTCCGTGCTAGATCCGTTTCAGTCCGGCTTCCGGCCGGGTCATGGGATGGAAATGGTACTGGTCGCCCTCATGGACGACCTCCGACGGCATCTGGATCAGGGTGGAATGGCGGTGCTGGTGTTGTTAGACCTATCGGCCGTGTTAGATATGGTCGACCACCAGTTACTGATCCACCGCCTCACCGACATAGGAGTGCAGGGGCTTGCCTTACAGTGGCTCGTTTCCTTCCTCCAAGGTCGGGGACAGAGAGTGATGCTGGGGGAGCAGCTGTCCCAGAGGCGCCCGCTGGTATGTGGCGTGCCTCAGGGGGCAGTGTTATCTCCCATGTTGTTTAACATCTATATGCGCCCTCTCGCCCAGATTGCCCGGAGGCATAACCTGGGTTGCCATCAGTACGCTGATGACACCCAGTTGTATCTGTTGATGGACGGCTGGTCCGGGGCCACCCTGAATGACCTGGAGTGGGCGCTTCAGGATGTGGTGGACTGGCTCAGGCTGAGTCAACTGAAACTGAATCCAACGAAGACAGAGGTCCTGTGCCTGAGTCGGAGTGGACCGGGGGTAGGGATCCCACTACCGGCCTTCGGGGGGGCGCCACTGGTGCCAGCGCCGAGGGTCCGGAGCATGGGAGTGCTCCTGGATGCCTCCTTAACTATGGAGGCCCAGGTAGCAGCCACTGCCAGAGCAGCCTTTTACCATCTACGGCTGATTAGGCAGTTGGTTCCCTTCCTCGAATGCAACGACCTGGTGACAGTGATCCATGCTATGGTCACCTCGAGGCTAGACTACTGCAACACTCTCTACATGGGGCTGCCCTTGACCCAGCTCCGGAGGCTGCAGCTAGTGCAGAATGCCGCGGCCAGGCTGCTGATGGGTCTCTCGGTGAGGCACCATGTCCGGCCTGTGCTGAGGGCACTGCACTGGCTGTCTATAGCGTACCGGATCCGGTTCAAGGTGCTTGTTTTAACTTTCAAAGCCCTATATGGCTTGGGGCCTGCCTACCTAAGGGACCACCTTTCCCCGTATATACCCCAGAGAGCACTGCGGTCAGGCACTCAAAATCGCCTGACCCTCCTGGGCCTGAGGGAGGCCAGGTTGACAACTACAAGGAGCAGGCCCCCTACTGGTGGAATGAGCTCCCAGAGAACATCAGGGCCCTGCGGGATCTTTTGCAGTTCCGCAGGGCCTGCAAAGCGGAGCTCTTCCGCCAGGCCTTTGGGGCCGCCACCAGAGGGAATGGCCCTTAGTAGGTGGCAAGGTGAAATGCCACCAGAACATCTGAGGTGGGAGTCTCCTGGCGAGAAAGAACATAGGCAACTGGTGCTGATGTGGGGTTTTGTATTTGCTACCATCTGTAACTGAGTGCTTAGCTTTAATTGTGATTCAATGAAATTTTATGTGTTTTAACTTTGTATTTATAATGATGTTTTAACTCTGTATTTATAAATATGTTGTTAGCCGCCTAGAGCCGGTCTCTGGCAAGGCGGGATATAAATCAAAATTAATTAATTAATTAATTAATTAATTATACTTTGAGTCTTACAAAAAACCCTTTATAAAACAGAAACAAGTAATTCTATGCACAAAGAACAGATGCAACAAGTTCTGTCACTGCAGTTTGATGCTGAATAGGAAATTCAGGTGGGAGAGAAAGAGCATCATAAAATGTGGAAGACAGACTATATTATTTGGATAAAGAAAGGGCTAATTAAAGATTAACTGGCAAGAGCAAATTGAAGATTTACTGGCTATTCCCTTTCCTATTCTATTAACAAAAGTAAATAAAACTAACACACATAAAATGTACTGAACATGTTATAGCATACAATAATACTAGCGGGATCTTGTGCACTTCCACAGGGCCTGCAAGACAGAGCTCTTCCACCAGGCTTTCAACTAGGAGCTGCCCACCACCATTACCACCAACTACCACTTATTAACATGTTGTGTCTGCTGACCAACACTAGGCTCCAGCACAAAGAGCCCAGAGCTTGGCTCCTATGGCAATAGGAGCCAAGGATCCAGGAGTCCCACTAATCCTCCAATAAGACCTAGGCGGGAAATTCAAACCCCCGAATAGGATCATAGGTGGGACCTGGAGTGTGTCCTGGGTGTGTATATATGTTGGCCCTGTGGCCGGTTAAGGCATGCTTGTTCTCTCTAAATAAACTTGAGCTAATCACTATGCCAACTTTGTCCTTGTCAATGCCACTGAGAACTCAGTGTACAGGGCGGGTCATGGTTTGGAGATCGAGCCAAACCATCCTGGGAGGCCAGTAGATCACTGAGTCGGGAACTTTGGGTGCTGCTTCATATAGTATGCCATCTTAATTTGATGAAGGATTGATTATCATTGTGAGCTCTTTAACTGTTAATTATATGATTATTTTAAAAGGTTTTAAATGTTTAATGTGAACTTCGTACATTGTGCCGAGCAATGTGAGCCGCCCTGAGCCTGTTCGTGGGGAGGGCAGGATACAAATAGAACAATCAAACAAACAAATAATAAAAATACACACACACAAAGACATCTTTCCCTTTCCCTACTATTAGTAAACAACATGTTCACAGTCTGTTTTAATATCTATGTTCTACAAAATAGGTGTGTGTCACAATTGATATGTGTCCTTGTTATTTTTTTCACCATTGCAATCACCTATTAAACTCTGGTCTCTATGGCTGCCCTGCTTCTGCAGAGGTTCATGAATAATCTGTTGTATTGCTACATTGGTTTATAAGACAAAGGTTCCAAGGACCTCTTATTGCCATTGCTTTAGCAGTTCTGATGTAACAGAAATGCAGGGCAGTCATGGTCAAGGTCATGGGAGACCTAAGCACTGGAATGATAATTTATGTCAGGTTCCCTAGTAAATTAGCACTCAACAACGGCCCTTAAGTAGGTGCAGTTTATTGGAGTCAGTATTTCTAAGACATTCCCTAAGCACTTCTGTGTTCAGACTAAAGCGGGGAGGTGGGGATGGGATTATGTATACAGTTCAAACTGGGGTATCAGCTGGCTGCAAGCCAATGAGTGCCCCGGTACCCTCGCGCTGAGAATAACGGCTTCAACATTCAGGCATGAGACTCACCAGAGAAACCCGAGATCTTATGTATACAGGGGCAAATGTTAGAAGAGCATCAAAGGCAACATTCCAGAGTTTACAACAGCAATTTCAGCCCTCTCCCCCCTCTGTTTCATCTCCCTCTCTCCCCTCCATTTAGTTATGACAGTCTAGCTGACACACTGGCCCCCAAAAGAGGCCCCCCTTCCCGGCTTCGAAGGGTACAAGGAGTGGAAAGCACGTAATAATTCAGGGGCATTGACATGACAATCCTGGACCCATTCATTTTCCTCAGGACCGAAATCCTTCTACTTAATAATAGAAAAGACGGCAACACCGTATCCTGGAGTCCAGGATCTGAGCCACTTCGTGATGCTGTTCGCCATTCAGAATTAGAGGTGGGGGGGCTGGGGAATGAGGGCGCCAGGCATTCAGTCCAGGATCCTGCTTCAGGAGGCTGAAATGAAAGATCAGATGAACGCCCCGATGGGATTTAGGCAAGGCCAATTCAACAGTCACTTCGTTGATTTTACACACAACTGGGAAAGGACCCACATAATGCCAACCCAGCTTTCTACTGGATTGCAGCCCTTTTAAGTTCTTGGTGGACAAATACACACAATCACCCGGATTTATGTCCCAAGGCTCCGCTCGGTGCTTATCAGCCTGAGTTTTATAATCAGCTTTGGCTTTATCCAGGGCCTCACGAATTGCCGCCCACTGGTCCTGCAGACTGTGCCACCACACACGCAAGTCCCCCCCATTCCCAGGGGTGTCATCCAACATCATGGGGAGGGGCCTCCCTTCGTAACCATACAAAGCCATGAAAGGGGAAACCCCAGTGGAAGAATGCACCAAGTTGTTGTAGCTGTATTCTGCATACAGTAACAAGTCCACACAATCATCCTGTTGATAAGCACCTGAGAAACTGCTCCAGTGTTTCGTTAATTCTCTCTGATTGGCCATCTGTTTCTGGGTGATAAGTGGTACTGAGTCCTTGTTCGATGTCCAACAGGAGCAAAAGTTCTTTCCAGAACTTGGCAACAAACTGTGATCCTCTGTCCGAAATTACCTTCCTCGGAAAACAATGCAGTTTAACAATGTAGTGCATAAACATCTTTGCTAAAGCCTTAGCAGTGGGCAGCTGTTTGAATGGAACAAAATGTGCCTGCTTCAAAAAAGAATCTACCACCACCCAAATAACAGTATTGCCCTTGCTGGGGGGCAAGTCAGTGATGAAATCCATCGAAATCACCTCCCATGGCCTACATGGGATTTTCAAAGGTTTCAATAGGCCAGGGGGTTTACCCCCTTGTTGTTTGCACATGAGACAGGTAGGGCATGAGGTAACATATTGGGAAATGTCAGCCCTCATATGTGGCCACCAGAACTGGTGTTGCAGTAAATGCAAAGACTTCAGAAACCCAAAATGTCCAGGTAGTTTTGATTCATGGCCCCAGTGCATCACCTCCCCCCACATAGAAATGGGCACAAAGACATTGGACCCCTTATACCAGCAGCCATCTTCATGTTCTTCCACCTCCTGCAAGGAGGTGAGCTCCTCCCGGCCTTTGTCAGATGCAGCATCCTTGAATCTGGTGTTCCATGAAAGCACCTCCTTCTCTCCCCCCCCCCCCCCGCTCTCACCTGGTTGTGGGTCAGTACCACCCCACCCAATTGCGAGGGTGTGAACATAGAGTCAATCACATTTTCTCTCTGGCTTGTGTGCTGAGGGATGTGGGACAGGGCATCAGCCAAAAAGTTTGATCTCCCAGGGAGATGGTGGAGAGTAAAACAGAAATTGGAGAAAAACTCCGCTCACCTGAGCTGTTTGGCATTGAGGCTTCGGGGGATGCACAGTGCCTCTAGGTTCTTATGGTCAGTCCAAACCTCAAATGCAACCTGTGCCCCCTCCAACCAATGACGCCACGTTGACAAAGCTAATTTAATAGCCGCGGCTTCCTTGTCCAACACTGACCAATTTTGCTCTGTAGTGTTGAACTTCTTAGAAATGTAAGAAGAAGAAGAGATTGGATTTATACCCCGCCCTCCACTCACTTGGAGTCTCAAAGCAGCTTACTAACTCCTTTCCCTTCCCCTCCCCACAACAGATACCCTGTGAGGTAGGTGGGGCTGAGAGAGCTCTTTCCCAAGCTGTCCTTGAGAGAACAGCTGGTTCAGAGCTATGGCTTGCTCAAGGTCATCCATGCCAGGTGCAAGTGGAGGAGTGGGGAATCAAACCCGGTTCTCCCAGATTAGAGTCCGCGCACTTAACCACTACACCAAACTGGCTCCCCAGTAAGCCAGGGGGTGGAGTTGCGCATCCACCCCCTCTTGCAAGATAGCCCCTCCCATCGGGACATCGGATACGTCCACTTGGACAATGAATTTCTCATTCTCATTGGGGTGGGCAAGCATTGACTCAGAAGTGAACAGCTTTTTAAGCGTCTCAAATGCCTGCTGACATTCAGCTGTCCAGTTTAACTTTGCCCCGGGCTTTGTACTCTCCACACCTTTCCTCTTTGTTTTCAGCAAATCAGTGAGTGGGAGAGTTACCTGGGCGAAATTAGAGAGGAAATTTCTATAAAAATTACGGAATCCGATAAATGATTGGAGCTGGTGTCGGGTGGTAGGTGCTTCCCACCCCACCACATCTGCTACTTTCTTTGGATCCATTTCCATCCCTCTCTGGGAAATGTGATAGCCCAGGAAATCGACTTCCTCCTTGTGGAAATCGCATTTGGACAGCTTAACGAATAGCCTATGCTCCAGAAGGGTCTGGAGAACCTCCCTCACCAATTTGACATGTGATTCCCATTCAGGGGAGTACAAAAGAATGTCATCTAAGTACACTAATGCCCCCTGGAATAAGTGCTTGTGTAGCACTTCATTGATCAGGTTCATAAAAACTCCAGGTGCCCCTGGAGGCCAAATGGCATAACAAGGTATTCGAACTGCCCCAGGGGTGTGTTGAATGCCGTCTTAGGTTCATCCCCCTCCCTTATGCACACTCTAAAGTAAGCATCCCGCAAATCAAGCTTAGTGAAGATTTTCCCTTTGGAAGCCTCAGCCAACAAGTCTTTGATCAGGGGGAGGGGGTAGGCATTAGTAGCAGACACTGCATTGAGTCCTCTGTAATCTGTACACAATCTGAGCCCACCATCTCTCTTCTTCCGGAAGAGGACAGGAGCTGCATAAGGGGAGGAGACGGGATGGATAAAGCCTCGCACCAAGTTTTAATCAATGAACTTGCATAGCTCCTCTTTCTCTGCCGGGCTCATGAAATACAACTTTCCCTTAGGCAACTTGTGCCCTGGCAACAGTTCAATAGCACAGTCACAATTCTGGTGGTGGTGGGGGGTCATTCGTCTGCTTCCATTTTCCCCAAAACCTCCACCAAGTCCTCATACTCGTGGGGGATCCCCCCCCCACCCTCCTCCATCAGGCAAGCAATCACTGGATCTGCAGAAGGAGACTCACCCCACTCAGGTGACCACACATGGGACTTGCACCCTGGATCAACAAAACGCACCACCCCCTTGCTCCACTGGATGTAAGGGTCATGCACACATAGCCAAAGGCTTCCTAACACCAGCGGGAACCGGGTGTTGGGGTTAATCAAAAAAGAGCGGTGCTCCCAATGTTCTCCTGCCCCCAGCAGTACAGTGACCATCTGGTATTTGCACGACTCCTGCATAGGGGAGCTTTCCATCTGAACAAAAACTAATGGCTCCGGAAGTTTTTGGACTGGGGTCCCCAGCCCCGTAACCAGGGATGAGCTGATTATGTCTCTCGTGCAGCCCAAGTCGATCAGTGCCCTGACTCGAATCTGCATGCCCAGGTCTCTGTTTAAAATAGTCACAGTCACAAACAGGATGGGGTCAGAGCTGCTTACCATAGGCGGTGCCTGTGGTTTTCGGACCTGTTGTTTTGCGCCTCTTACAGCAGGTCCCAGCCTTTTCCCAATGGCTCTTGTGCTTCCTCACTGCTTGACAAGGTGTCCTCCAGTCGTGCTCCCAGCCGTAGTGCTTTTGGGAACTTCCCTTTCTCACCGCTTGGTCGTTTCGGGGTTTCCGTGTCTTCCTTCTCTCCAGTTCTCAGAAGGGTTGAAGTTGTTCCTGATGAGCAGGCAACTGCAAAATGGCTGGCTTCCCCACATTTAAGACAAAGCCCTTGCCACCTCCACTGCTCTTTAATGTGGTCTTTTCCTCTGGGCTGGGTCGTCTTCTGGAGAGCCCCCGGGGTTTTAAGGTACGCCCATGAGCTCGCATCTTGATCATCTGCAGGCAGTTCTCCACATCATCTGCTTCTTGCATCCAGGCCGCCAAGGAGAGGGGTTGCACATTGCACAAAACCGTATCAAGAATCTCGTGACTGAGCCCTGTTTGGAAATGTTCCATTAGCATAGGCTCTGGCCACCCTTGGATCTTTGCAGCGATTATCTTGAACTCTTCTGAGTACTCGCGCATCGTGCAATTGCCTTGCTTCAAGGAGCGGAGGTGCGCTCTTGCCTTCTCACCAGCCAGCAGGTCTTCATACTGCCTCCTCAGTGCTCACATGAAAGCCTGCACATCCCATAGTTCAGGGCCTTGGATCTCATGCAAACCCACGTACCAGTCTACTGCTCAATCCCTTAGCTTTGCGCCGACAAACTCAACCCGGTGTTCATCACCTGGAAATAGATGGCCCCAGTCTCTTAGAAATCTGCCCACTTGCACTAAAAAGAACGCTAACTTTTCAGGGGCCCCGTCAAACGTAGCTTCCAGCAACTCCTTGGGTTGTTGCAGTCTGGGGACCCCAGAACTGGGGTTTTAAGCCAGTTGCTTTGGCCTCAAAGGAACCCCAGGGGTCCCAGCTGGGGCCTCAGGATGCGTAGGGGGAGCTCTCGGCTGCCTGTCTGGCCATCCTGTAGGTGCCGCAACCCCCTCTGGTTGGAGGGGAGCCTGTTGCCTCAGTTCACCCCTCATTGCATCTGCAATCATCTGTGGTAATTTAATCGTGAGTTCAAAAATCTCTTCCTGCACTCATTCCCACAAGTGTGTTCCTGTGTGCTTGACCAGCGCCTCCACCTTGTTTCCTTCGCCCCAGCCCAGCGACTCTGGACGGCTGGGCTGCGCCTGGTTGTAGCGGCTTGGCACGGCCACTCTGGAAGTTAGCATCCACGATTCTCTTGGCACAATAGATAGGTGTGCCCAGGAATACAGATCTCTCCCCTGGGTTCGAGTACCTCCTCCTGGCCCCCGCCCGAGAGTTGGTGTCTGCGTCCCTGTTGAGGGAACATCGCTCACCATGGTGACGGCCACCTCCACCTGAGACTGGCTGGTCTCCACCGTTCCCCATGCTCATGTTGAGACTCGGGATGGGGCACGCAGTCCAGTGATGAGGAGTCTGAACACTCTGTCAGGTTCCCTAGTAAACCAGAACTCAACAACAAATCTTAAGTAGGTTCAGTTTATTGGAGTCAGTATTTCTAAGACATTTCCTAAGCACTTCTGTGTTCAGACTAAAGTGGGGAGGCGGGGACGGGATTATGTACACAGTTCAAACTGGGGTGTCAGCTGGCTACAAGCCAATGAGTGCCCCGGTACCCTCGCGCTGAGAATAACAGCTTCAACATTCAGGCAGGAGACTCACCAGAGAAACCCGAGCTCTTATTTAAACAGGGGCAAATGTTAGGAGAGCATCAAAGGCGACATTCCAGAGTTTATGACAGCAATTGCAGCCCTCTCCCTCCTCCTTTTCATCTCCCTCTCTCCCCTCCATTTAGTTATGACAGCCTAGCTGACAATTTACTAATTGTATCCTCATAAGTATGGTTTACATTTCCCCAGCTTTTGAATGTCATCTTTCCAGTGCAAATAGGAAAATTTCCTGAGAAATCCATAGTTTGCAGCACGTGATTACTATTGCTTGTGCCATATGATACAGCCTTAGAAGATATCATTTTCAAACTACCAGTGGCTGAACAGCCAAAATTTCCTCTAGAAAGGAAAAACAAACTTCTAAGATCAGATGCATCTCTATTTTTAAAATCCTAATAAAGACATGGTGCTTTGTAGTGATGCCTCAGAGTGACCGAACCTCTGTCCCTGACAGGGCTGCCAGCCCCCCAGCAGAGAGGGGGAACATCCTGTACCCCCAGCTGTCACCCTCCACCACTGACCAGCTGGCCAGCAGCAGACCAAATGCTGCAAGCAACTGGGGAGATGCCAATAGCTGCTCAGCCTGCTGACATCATGCCCCAGGTACCTGGAAGTGACATCATCACATTGCTAGTAACACTGGGGATGCTCTAGTATTTGAACATCCCTGAAGATGCACTGATATCACTTCCACCGACCTGGGCCTCCCTGTCACTGGTAAATCCCCCCCTCCCCTGTCTGTTGCCAGGGGTGACTGGGTAACCCTAGTTCCCAAAAACTCACCAAAGTTTGAGCGTGAGCATTTTCTGTAATTTTTATTTGTTCTGCTTGTAATCTATTACCTAGTGGACTAGTCCCAGAACATCACATTTTTAGACAATGAATATGGCTGTTTACGTGAGGAGCAGTTAGCTGACAAAAGCTATAGAGGTACAAGCAATACTTATTAGGCTAAAATTAGCAAATAGTGTTGACAGACTGTATCATTCCAACTCTGTGGTCTTCTATGATCCTTATCTGGACCATGGCTGCTCTGCCTTTCTGAGATATCAGCACAACAATTAGTCCAGTTTTAGCATCTCACTAACCATCTCATATTTTGCATTCTGTTTTTTGTAAGAATTACATCAATCTATATAATTGGGAACTAGCTTCTTAAAGACAAAACAGCATTTGACATACATTTACTATATTTCTGAAATCTACCAAATCCCCCCCATAGTAAAAACAACAACAATGTGGGGAGGGCGGGGTATAAATCAAATCAATCAATCAATTAATAAAAACCCTTTTTATAACAAGCATGTACAATAACTGGTAGCATTTACTGAAAAAAAATCTTTTTGGCATGTTAATAGCTTGCATTACGGATAATTTAATAAAGTACCCATAACTTTTGCTAATAACTACTGTGGTGCTTGATTCTACATATATGTATTATCCTTATCTTTGAAATCTTGGGAAGTGTTGCAATTCCTTTCTTGCATTGATGTTATATATAAAATTGCCCAGAATCGGGCTTCTTCTCTAGCGTCATAGCTCTTGAGGAATATCCTCCATAGGGATGCTCACTGGGCTACTTCGTTGCTTATTTCTAAGGGGGGAAACATGTTGATGGAGGGAAACACCAAATCACCAGTGGCAGCTCCTTGTGATTGATAATGTGTTGTCTCACTCTTTAAGAATGCGATTAAAAACAATTAACATGCTTTAAGGTGAATCTCTTTATATTTTGAGGGGCTGATGGTGTCTATTGTGTCTGGTTCTGAATGTCTGATCTTGTAGACAGTTCTGTAATCCTAGTCCTACTGCACTGTTTACTGCATAGCTTATGCTGGAGGTGTCAAATTCATTTGTTACAAGGGCCAGATCTGACATAAATGGGACTTTGTGGGGCCGGGCCATGCATGTCATTAAATGTAATGCCAGGTAGCAGAGATATAAACGTCATAACAGATACAAACAGAGTTAAATATTTTTTTAAAAAAACTAAAAATACAGATATGTTTAAAACTCTTGTGATATTTTGTTTATTTAACACCTCCCAAACCTCCCCACTTAAAAGATGTCTGCCTAAAATGAAAAGGTGGAGGAATAGTGGGATTTGGCAGTTCTATCTATCTGTCCGTCTGTCTGTCTGATTTATGTACCACACAAGGATCACAGCAGAAACTAAATATATATATAAACTAAAAAAAACATAAAATGCTAAGCCTAGGAACATAAAATGGCTGGGCATTACAATCTCCCCCCTTCCCCACCCCTGGTATACTCAGAGTGGCAGTGGCTCACCAATGTAATTTCCCCCCTTTGGCTGTGGGTTCCCAAGTGTGTTTTTTTTTTGATGTTGGTAATAATTTTTATTGTGTTTTCCATAAACAAGATCAAACAAATCATTTACAATTCTTACAGTTGTTTATATAGGATACATGGGTAAAACATAAAGGTTTTTTTAGTCCCATACATACCTCTTAGTGTGTAGCGTAGCATTACAAGTACAAACTTTTCTTGTTGTTGTTAACTTAACTCAACGAGTTGTCTACTTTATAATTCCATATTAATTGTTCACAATAGTCCAGTATTTATAATACGACCAACTTTCACACATCTATTTTTGCCATCTTGTACTCATTCAGGCACCTGTTCTCAAGTCCATTCAGAAGAGACAAGTTGGGACAAAACATTGACCCCATATTTGCAAGGAAACAACTCAATCAAGCTTCAATGATACGAACACTGGAAAGTGAAACTAATTGAGCTCCACTCCATTGAAATACATTGCAGCACAGACAAAGTTGCAAAGAAAATGTGGAATGGATTTCTCATTAAGGTCTCTGGGCCCAGATAAACTACTCTCGGACTGGAATGACAGCCACCCGAGTGAAATGATAGTCCCTGTGGGTAGCAGAAGCATTCTGGGATTGGAATGCCCCCCCTTGAGTGGAATTCCATTTCCAGAGTGCTGCTGCTACTCCCAGGGACTGTCGTTCCATTCTGTGCCCTATCATTCCAGTCCCAGAACACAGATTCTATTGCTAGGGGCCATCATTCTACTCTGAGGGCTGTCATTCCAGTCCCAGAACAATATCTCTGTTGCTGGAAATAGCCACAGAGTGAGGCCCATAGCTACAGTGGGGCATTTCGGGGCCAAGCCCCCCTGACTTCCACCAGGACCCCCATATTTACCACCCTGTTCAAGCCCAACTTATTTCCTGCACTTGCTGCTGCAGTGGCAAGCCTAGTGCCCCCCCCCCAGCTCTCTGTATCTCTCTTCAGCAAGGAAAGCTGAGGTAGCCTCTTGCCAGCTGACAATCTTGTACTGCCATCCGCCTGCCCTGCAGATCACTAAGCACCCTGCTGCAGATGCGCCAACTGCCCCTCAGTGCCATGGCGTTCCATGCAGAAAAGAGCAGCAGAAGCAGCAGCAGCAGCAGAGGTGGCAGGTGGCAGCTCAGTGGAGCGGAGCACTGCTTCCTCCTCCTCCTCTCCTTCCTCATACTTTCCCCCTTCTTGTAGAGTTCAAAGCAGCAGCTTAGAGTAAAACAGGTTTCACTTTCCATAAAAAGGGGAGGGGGCAGTTTGCAGTTCAGTCTCAGATCCTTCCCTTCACCTCACGCTACCCCACTTACATTTCTACTCAAGTCTACTTGGAAGTAAGTCCACTTTTATTCACTGGCACTCACTCCCAGGAAAGGGTTCTTAAAAAAATTATGCCCCCCAACAAATTTAAATGCCCCCTGAGAACATGTAATATTTGATTGTAAAACATATAATAACATCTGCAAGTTTCTTCCTTTCCCTAAGACACTCCCTCTCTCTCATAAGCAAAGAGTCTGCCTTTTTAGAAATTTGCTATTGGATAGCCAGGCAGAAGTTATTTATCGGGTGGCTAGGTTCAGATGGCTTGCCATAATAATTAGAAGATCTATAGTAGCTTGAAAGGAAGAGAATTAAGATTACGTTTTATTAATTTTAACCATTATGGTTTTTATGGTGTTTTTATAATCAGTCTTAAAATTCTGTTCCTATTTTAAAGTAGTATCTTTTACCCATGTTACAAAATGTCATCACTTTATGAATTGGTCAGTGGCGGTGAATAAAACTTAACTATCCATCTAAAATGTCCCCTGAAAAAAATAAACCCTTGCTATGGGCCTGCCCAGAGTAGTCTATCTGGGTGTAGAGACTTTGCTGGAAAAATCCATTCCATATTTTTTTTGTAACTTTGCAAGCCCAGAAGAGCTTCCTGCTAAAGCAGGCAAATACAAGAGGAGGGAGCTGGGAATTTCAGCAGCCTCCAGTTTCAAAGGGGGAGGTCAGGAGGGGGAGGAAGGGAGAAGAAAAGAGCTGTGGGCCTGATTAAAGCTTCCAGGCTGCGGGTCTTAAGTTTTACACCCCTGGCTTATGCTGCTTAATCAAATTGTTGTTGTTGTTTTTTAAATACTTATGATCTGCCTTGAGTCTCCATGAGAAAGACTTTGTTTGTTTGTTTAGAATGTTTCTGTGCCACCCAGCTGCATTCTGTGTCCCCAAATTTCTTAGAGACATAAGCAAGGGGGTGCAGTTTCCCATCTAGTACTTCTTGTAAAATTGCCCCCCCCCGGCTACATCTGACACATCAACCTGGTCAATGAACTTTTCCTCTTCATCGGGGTGTGCTAGTATGGGCTCCGAAGTGAACAGTGCTTTCAGGGCCTCAAAGGCCTGCTGATATTCAGGGGTCCACTGGAAACGGGCACCGGGTTTTGCCCCTTCAGACGTTTCCCCTTAGTTTTTAACAAGTCTGCAAAGGGTAGGCTAATTTGGGCAAAATTGGTGATGAACGTGCAATAGAAATTGGCAAAACTTAAGAAGCTCTGGAGTTGCCTCTGGGTCTGAGGGGCTTCGCATTCCAGGACAGAGGCCACCTTAGCAGGGTTCATTTCTAACCCCCCGGGGGGAGATATGGTACCCTAAAAAGTCTATCTTGGTCTTATGAAATTCCCACTTTGACAACCTTGCAAACAGTTTATGGGAATGGAGAGTGGTCAGCACTTCTCACACCAATTTCACATGGGATTCTTTGTCTGGAGAATATAAAAGAATGTCATCTAGATAACAGAGGGCCCCCTTGAACAAGTGCTTGTGCAAGCCTTTGCTTATCAAGTTTATAAAGACCCCCAGGGCCCCTTGAAGCCCGAATGGCATCACCAAGTACTCAAATTGCCCCAACGGGGTATTGAACACAGGTTTATATTCATTCCCCTCCCAGATGTGCACCCTGAAATAGGCATCCTGGAGGACTAGTTTGGAGAATATTTTCCCTTTAGCTGCCTCCACTAACAAGTCCTTGATGTGAGGGAGGGGGTAGGCATTGGAGGCTGAGGCAGCATTTAAGCCTCTATAGTCAGTACATAGCCTCAATCCCCCATCCTTCTTTTTCTGGAACAGCACTGGAGCCGCCAGAGGGGAGGTGGCTGGTTGGATTAAACCCCGGGCAAAATTGTTGTCTATGAACTTCTGTAGTGCCCCCTTTTCAACTGGACTCATGGAATACAGCTTCCCCTTGGGTAGTTTGTGTCCAGGCAATAACTCAATGGCACAGTCAGTGTTCCTATGGGTGGGGGGAATTCATTGGACTGTTTCTTCAAACACCCCGCTCAGATCCTGGTATTCCCATGGGATCAACATGAACTCCTCTGTGGCCAGACAAGCTTTCAATAGAGGTGAGGCGCTATGAAGTGCACCTTTCCCTCACTCCACAATATACATGGGTCATGTGTCCCCAACCAGGGGCTTCCCAAGACCATGGGGAAATGGGCATGTCGTTTAATCACAAATGCTATTTTTCCCAGTGCTTGCCTGTCCCCATGATTAAAGGCTCAGTCTGATATTGACAAGGTTTTTTCATAGCTGAGCCATCTATCTGGGTGAATAGTAATGGTTCGGGTAGGCTTTTCACCCCTGCCCCCAGTCCCATAACTACTACTGGGCTAATAAGATCCCTGGCACACCCAGTGTCAATGAGTGCGTGGACCCGGACCTGCATCCCAGGTCTGGATTAGACATCGAAACTATCACAAAGAGGAGGGGGTGAGATTGCTCACCACTTGTGGCACCGATTGCTCATGGACCTGCTGGTTTGTGCCCTTTAAAGCAGGTCCTGCTTGTTTCCTGCTGGCAGCGATCTCCACCCCGGCCACCTGTTCCTGCCCCGGTTAGGCATCAAGCTGCACGGCCTGGGGTTTCGGGTGGTGAGTTCCCTTGATGATGGGTGGAGTGGCAGTTGGTGGGATAGACCCCCCTTGGGGTCACCAGGGCCCTGGCTGGGCATGACACAGCATAGTGTCAGGACTCCCTGCATCACAGGCAGAGACCTTGTCTCAGTCATAGGTCATGAAGGGGCTCCTTTATCTTGGGTCAGGCCACTTTCCCAAAAGCTACTGGGGTTTGGGGGAACAGCTTTGGGACATGCATACAGATCATCTGGAACCTGCCCTCAGTGTCTTCTGCTTCCCTCACCCAGACCACCAACGAAGTGGGGTTCACCTTCTTGAGGACTGCCTCCAGGATATTGTGATTAAGGCCCAGCCAGTATTGTTCGGTGAACATGGCTTCTGGCTACCCCTGTATCTGGCTACCCCTGTATCTTAGCTCTTGAATGCATCAGAGTACTGACACATGGAGCTGCTTCCCTGTTGCAACACACAGATCTGGTTGCAGGCTTTTTCTTCTCCCATGGGGTCTTTGTACTGCCGCCTCAGTGCCAACATAAACTCTTCAGTGTCTCAGAGCTCTGGTCATGGAGTGTTGTGCAGGCTCACATACCTGTTGGCAGCATCTTCTCTCATCCTCAACCCGATGTAGCTGACCCACTCCTCCTCCATAGGGAATAGGTGGCCCCAATGTTGTAGGAACCTCCCTACAACAGCCTCAATCACAAAGAACTGCAGCTTGTTGGGGTTTCTGTCAAACGTGGCCTCTAAGTATTCTTTAGGCATTGGTCATTGGGGCGTTGCTGGCACCAGTGCGGCAGGTCCCAGGACAGGACCAGCCGGTACCTGGGCTGGTGGGGTTACCACTGATTGCTGAGCTGGTTGGCCTGCAGTGGTCATGGCCACCAATTGTCCCTCTTCTTGCAGCATTGCTGCAATCACCTTGGTAAGGTCGAGGAACATCTCAGTCACCTCTGCTCACACCTTATCCTGCAAGGCATCAATCCTCTGGTCCACTTGTGCCCAGAGGTCACTGGGGAGCCCTTTGCTCCTTTCACTGGTCCTGGGACACTCGGGACCTTTGGCAGGTCATAACAACTCACCCCTGATTGCCGGGTTGGTGTCAACCATGACTCCTGGGGCACAGTTGAAAACAGTCCAGGAATACTGGCCCCATTTTGGTCTCTCATAGACCCCTTTGCTTAGGCTTGTAGTGGGAACTACCACCTCTTCCTTGGTAGTCACCAGTAGCTTCACCAAAGCTGTCCTTGTGGGTACTCCTTTGTCCTCATCATCCATAGTTGGGTGCGAGACAGGGTCCCAAAAAGATTACTGACACTCTGTGAGAGTCCTACAGAGTCAGTCACAACAAGTGTCCTTAAAAGAAGGTTGATCTTTATTGAGAAAGGTCTGTTATGGTCATCTACACATTCTGTGTCAGTAATGGCTACAAGTGCCCCCAGGCAGAACAGTTATACAGAATTCAAACAGGGTCTCGCTTTGGAATATAACTGATCACATAAACCAGAAAAAAGGCGCCCAGTATACTGGCTACAGGTTCCCATAAGAAAAAGCAGGAAGATATATTACTAGACACTAACAAGCTACTGAGGTCAGAGTGAGGCAGCCAGCGATAAGCAGTTGAGGGAAACAAAGCTGAACATTCCAAGCATCCAATGTTGCAAGGTAGCCCACACCACCTCCCGGGCAGGGGATGGCAGCATTAGCTGACACCAGCCCTAGTACAGGTGCATATCAGAAAAGATCTTGCCACTGGGGTGCATGCACTGGTAACATCTAGATTAGATAGCTGCAAAGCACTCTACATGGGGCTGCTCTTGAGGACTGTACAGAAGTTGCAGTTGGGACAGAATGCAGTTGTTGTTCAGTTGCACACTGGAGTCTGACTCTTTGTGAAGCCATGGACCACATCACACCAGGCCCGCCTGTCTTCCATCATGCTCCAAGTTTGCTTAATTTCATGTTTGTTGCATTGATAACTCTGTCTAACCATCTCATCCTTTGCTGTCCCCTTCTTCTTTGACCTTCAATCTTTCCCACCATCAGAGTCTTCTCTAGTGAGTGCTTCCTTATCATTTGGTGGCCAAAGTATTTGAGCTCCAGCTTCAGTATCTGGCCATCCAGGCAACAGTCAGGATTGATTTCTTTTAGGATTGACTGATTGGATCTCCTTGCAGTTCAAGGGACTCTCAAGAGTCTTCTCCAGTACCATAATTCAAAAGAATCTATTCTTGATCTGACAGATCTTTTGAGGAAAAACAAAATTTTGTATAGATGGTTAACCCTGAAGGGGGTGTTATTTACTTACCTTGGAAGAAGGTTTAATTTGAATTCAAAATTTAAGGTAGAGGACTTCTTAGAAAAACAAGGGAATAATTTGGGTTGGCAAGGATATGAAGACTCAGCATCAGAAGAAGAGGCAACTGAAGAAAGGGAAGAACTAAGTACAGACACAAAAGACAAAACAGATGCTAAATAAGGGAAAAAGAAAATTGAAAGGACCCCCTTGCAGATCACCACTAGGTTTCAACACAGAAAAAACATAAATGATGGAGAACCAAAGATTTAATATTTTGTCTATTAATGTAAATGGGCTAAATGGCCTACAAAAGAGAAGCAGAATATTCCATCAGCTTAAAAGGGTAAAGATGGACATCATTTGTATACAAGAAATGCATATTAAAAAACAAGATGATAAATATTTAATCAATAAAAATTTCAGAACACTTTTTGTGGCATCAGATAAGAAAGAGAAAAAAAGAGGTGTAGCGATTTATGCAAAGGATCACCTAGATCCGAAACTGCAGTTTAAGTCAGAAGATAGGAGAATTATCGCAATCTCCATTGTAAAACAAGGAAAAAAGAGGTTGATTGTAAACATATACACGCCGAACCAAAACCAAGAGAAGTTTTTCTCTCAATTGCATCAGTTATTAATATCTAATGGTATTGAGGACATCTGCATAATAGGTGACTATAACACAGTATTTGAACCAAATTTGGACAGGAAAAATAATAAAAGTTCGAAAAAGAAGTCAGGAAATAATTTACCAAGTTCTTTTCTCCTGTTAGCAGAGGAATTTAAGCTTGTAGACTCCTGGAGAGTTAGAAATGTGGAGAAAAAAGATTTTACATTCTATTCAGCAAGGCACAACACATGGTCCAGAATAGGCATGTCTTGGATAACAGTTTCATTAATTCAAGAAGTTGAGGAAGTCAAAATTTTGCCTAATACCTTTGCAGACCATAGCCCAGTAATGTTATTGATGCAAACAACAAAGAATAAAAATAGATGGACACTAAATACAAAATTATTTGAAGATCATGAGATCCTGATTAAAGCAAAAGCAGAAATCAAAGACTTCCTCAAAATTAATATAAGACCAGAGACACCACTAGACATTGTGTGGAATACACTGAAAGCGTACGTGAGAAGATGGTTCATCAGTCAAAGCACTTGGAAACAAAAACAGGAAAAGAAAAAATATGAAGACTTGAGAAACCTAATAATGAAAGAAGAAAACAGTTTGAAAAAATCCCCTGAGTTCAAAGAAATAAGACTTAAACTAACAAATCTGCAACACCAATTAAATCTTTTATTTATGCAAGAAATGGCCATTAAAATACAACAAACAAAGCAATACCTGTTTGAAAATGCCAATAAACCCTCTAGGTGGTTAGCATATAAACTCAAAAAAGAAAGGGAAAAAAGAATAATTAGATCTCTAAAAAAATGAGGATAGAATTGAGAAATTTGCACCACAGGATTTAAAAAATATAGTAGAAAAATTTTACAAGAACTTATGCAAACAATCGGAATTTGATCAACATGATATAGAGGAATATTTAGGTAAATGTAATAAAAAGAAATTCCAAAAAGATCAACATTCTCAACTTAATGAAGCTTTTTCCACTTATGAAATTGTAGAGGCCATAAAAAATGCAAAGAAGAACAAATCTCCAGGTCCAGATGGCTTCCCAGCTGAATCAGCCCACTATTTAAAGATTTACTATTAAAGATTAAGAGCTCTGGAAAGCTACCAGGAACATGGAATGATGTTTTGATAACACTAATACACAAACCCAATATGGTTGCCACTGAGATCAAAAATTACAGACCAACATCGTTACTAAATACAGATTATAAATTGTTTGCAAATATTTTAGCCTCCAGATTAAAAAGAGTACTCTCTCAAGTCATACATTAAGATCAAGTGGGCTTCCTCCCGAAAAGACAAATTAGGAATAATATCAGAACCATAATTGATGTGTTAGAATATTATGAATTACACCCAAGCAAACAATTGGCTTTGATGTTCCTTGATGATGAAAAGGCCTTTGACAATATCAATTGGTCATTCATGTTACATAAACTAGCAACATGGGACTGCGGCAGAGATTTCTTTACAATGATAAAAGCAATATATAGTACCCAACAGGCTAGAATATTAATAAATGGAGATGTGACTCAAAACATAGAAATTCAGAAAGGCACTAGCCAGGGCTGTCCTTTATCACCACTTCTCTTCATTTTCACTGGCGGATAGAGTGAGAGAAAACGAACAGATAAAGGGCTTGAGGATACAGGGAGAGGAGTTTAAGCTACAAGCATTTGTGGATGATTTAGCATTTATAGCTGAAGATCCACTCAAAATACTACCAAAACTATTACTAGAAATCCTAGAATATGGTAAAAGAGCTGGTCTAAAAATTAATCTTCAGCAAACAAAATTGCTAATGAAAAACAGCACAGTATCCCAAGCCCTTATGATCCAAGAAGCTACAAAGATAGAGGTTGTGGGAAAAATAAGATATCTAAGAATTATCCTAACAAACAAAACAGCAACACTATATGAAAATAATTATAAAGCTTTCTTAGTAGAATTGAAAAAAGATTTAGGAAAATGGAAACACAATTGTCACTGATGGGAAGAGTCACAGCGATTAAAATGAATATACTACCAAGATTTCGATTCTTATATCAGAATTGACCAATTATTAAGAAACTCCAATACTTTAATGAGCTTGATCAAATCACAATTTTTTTTATTTGGCAACAGGGGAAAGCAAGAATTAAATGGAAAATACTGCAAGATAGATAAGATAGAGGAGGCCTTGTTTTACCTTACTGGAACCTATATTACACAACATCAGCCTTATGTTGGGTACAGGATTTGATAATGTTGAAGGATATAAGAACTTTGAAATTGGAGAGCTTTGACTTGAAGATGGGCTGGCTTGTGTATTTATGGTATGAAAAAGATAAAATCCATAGAAATTTTCATGAACATATTATAAGAGGTTCCGTTATTAAAACCTGGATAAACATTAAAGGGAAGTTCTATAACAAAATTCCCATGTGGGTCTCGCCGTTGGAAGCATTTGTTAGACCAACATTGCTTACAAAAAATAATAGAGAAACTTATGGAAATTTACTAAACAAGAATAATGATTTAAAATCAGAAGAATTACTACAAAAACAAGGGACTAAACTATAATGTTGGGAGAGAATTCAATTAAAATCAAGATTTTCTGAAGATAAAAAAATAAGCTTTGAAAAAAATCAAAATGAACTAGACAAAATATGGTTAACTGAAAAGGATAGCCTAATTCACGGATTGTATAATTGGTTGATTAACAATTATCTCAGAGATGAAACAAAACACCGATGGTGGCATGGATGAGAGATATTGGGCACACCATACCGACAGACAATTGGTCCAAGATTTGGAAATCAGCAAAATATTTAAATTGTTTCACAGATGGCATTGGTCACCAGATAAGATTGCTAAATGCTTCCTGGATGCCTCAAATAAATGTTGGAAATGCAAGACAAATGTAGGGACCTACTTTCATGTATGGTGGAGATGTGAGAAAGTGAATATATGTTGGAATAAGGTTCATAAAATGATTCTAGAAATATTTAATGTTAATTTACCAATTGTGCCTGAGTTTTTTTAATTAAATATATTGTAAGAAAATCTTAAAGAAGAGAAACGGGTTATTATTTATATATTAATAGCAACTAGAATATTAATTGCTAAATACTGGAAAACTGAGAAATTAATGTCTAGAGAAGAAATAATTGTGAAGCTTTTGGAGTTGGCAGAAATGGATAGGTTACATATTGCTTGTTCTAATCTAAATGAAAAAATTTACCGGAAAAGGTGGAACAGAGTATATGAATGGATAAATTGTAAAATGTAATATCAGACTCAAAAATGTGAAAACTGTAATAGAATAGAATAACTGTAATACTGTAAAACTGAGTAAAATATATATTTTTTAAAAAAATCTATTTCTTCAACGCTCGGCCTTCCTTACAGTCCAACTCTCGCAGCCATACATCACTACTGGGAATACCATGGGTTTGACCATACAGACTTTTGTTGGCAGGGTGATGTCTCTACTTTTTATTATGCTGACTAGGTTTGCCATCACTTTCCTCCCAAGGAGCAGGCATCTTTTAATTTCATGGCTGCAGTGATCTTGGATCCCAGGAACATGAAGTCTGTCACTGCTTCCACAACTTCCCTTTCTGTTTGCCAAGGAGTGATAAGGCCAGATGCCATGATCTTAGTTTTTTTTTTTTTTTGAGTTTCAAGCCAACTTTTGCACACTCCTCTTTCATTTTTAGCAAGAGGCTCTTGAGGTCCTCTTCACTTTTTGCCATTAGAGTGGTATCATCTGCATATCTGAGGTTGTTGATGTTTTCCCCATTCTGGGACAGAATGCTGCAGCCCAAATGTTGACTGGAGTGGGTTGTAGGGACCATAGTACTTCAGTCTTTTTCCATTGATGCTGGATTCCAATTTGTGTGTAGGCTCAACTCAAGGGGCTGGTATTAGCCTTTAAATTTCTGTCCAACTTGGGGCAAGCATACCTGAAGGACTGCCTTTGCCCATAAGAGCCGACCCATTGACTTTGGTCAATGCTTTCGGTGCTCCTACCATTTGAGGCTAAACAGGTGGTAACCTGAGAAAGAGTGGTCATGGTGTAGGGTTGCCAGACCACTGGTCTGAGTGGGGGTTCCCCCGATTTTTCAGGCTTCTGCCCACCACCCACCACCTGGCTGGTGGCGGAAGCCCCACTCCCAAACAGGTGTGAGGCTTCTGTACTATCAGCAAGAGATCAGACCTTTGTAATTAAACAGAGTTCTTTATTTCAAATACTGGAACAGGGTCTCGATGTTTGTTAGAGATACAGAACAAAAGATGGCTGGGGTTAATATACCTACAGGCATAGGTGCTTAAACAAAATCCCCCAATCAGAATACACACAAAATGCGGGAAATGAAATGGCGACCGTTTGTTCCCACCAAAGGTGAGAAAGTTATAAAAATTCCCCTCTTGCCCTGAGTGACCCAGATGTGAGAACTCCTAGGCAAAACATTTGGCCAGTGACAATAAAATAATTTCCAAGGTTGTACCCACTCTGATAACACACTGGGAGCCTCTAACGGGAGGGGGAGGGAGCCATGACAAGATAGCTGCCGTTGTTTATGTGACGCATTGGAATGCGAGAGGCCATCCTCCCAGGGAAAGAGTAACACTAAGCAGGACAGCAATTTCTACTTCAAGGCAAGCAATAAAACATTTGGGTGATAACAAGGCACAAAGAAACAGAAAGTAACATTTCAGGAAAGCATGGAACAAGCAAGCTATTGTCAGATCCTGACAACAGGGACATCACATGGTGACATTCCCAACATGATGACATCACACAAAAGTGGCCACAGAATTTTGCTCAAAATGCAGAGCATCACCGCGTGACGTTCCTGACATGATGATGTAATGCAGAAGTTGCACAATGTCCCCACCCAACCCTGGAACACCCCCCAAGTCCCCTCACTGGCAAGCTGAAGGGATCTGGGAGAGTCATCTCTCTCTTTCTATTGTTGTCTTCCACCAGAGGGTTAAGACTTTTTGTTTGGTTTGGCATATTCCAACAATTATTATTCCCCTCCCAGGTTTTTGTGTTGGGTGTTTGTATATTTTTATTGAATTAAATATTATTTGAAATATTTCAAAGTTGAAAAGTTTTAATGAATTTGATGTTTGCTGCCTATCTGGGTGGAAAGACAGCATAGAAATATTTTAAATAAATATCAGACCTGCCTGCAGCTGTTTTTTAGATGCAGGGAAGCCTAATAACTATATATTTTTCGGGAATTCCTGTTGTAGAACTCTGATATCACACACAGTTAGATCCAGGCAACCATGGTCAGTCTTGGCTTTCTGATGACTGTACCTGACTGAAACTTATTTTTTCAAGCACCTGTTTACTGAGCACCTGTTTATTAAATGTTCTCCTTAAATTTTCAAGTGAGCACTAAAAATAATCTTATATGCATGTCTAAACACATGATATGTGAAGAGGCACCATACAGATCCCTGAGCACAGTAAATATTTCTGTCACTACAAACATTTTTTAGTCTTGAGATGAGCACATCACTGCATTCATGTATGCTTTGAAATCAGCCTAAGAAATCTTCAGTTATAGAAGGTTTTCAGTTATAGAATGTCTTCACTGGAAAAAAAAATTCAGACCAACGTGTATATTTGTTTCCAATTCCACACTGAAATAAGTAGGAAGTTCCTCAGGAGTTATGTACTATAGGCAATACCCTTCCTGACCTTCCAGAATTTATTCTCTGCAGATGTCAGTGCGTAATGTAACAAAAAAGCCTCAGTAATTTCTGCTGTCATTAATGCCAATGATGAAAAACAGTCCACCACAGATCAAAATGATAGTTTAGGGATTCAAAGCAATCTGCCCAGTGCAAGTGCCATATTTGCATCACTGAGAATTCTCCTGGCACAGAAATGTCAAGTATTGGCCAGGCTTTTACTGAAATCTTAGGGAGGATTTCAAAATGCATTTAAAGTTTACTTCCTCAATAAACTCAGATAAAGTTATAAATACAAGGGCTGCCGGAGATAAATGAGAACAGATCCACATTCAGAGGTTTCAGCCTCAGGCATGAGATTTATAAATTGAAAGATACTGAGAGCCCTTGGGAAAATCATGGATCCTCTTACCTGAAGATAAAACATAAGCCCTTGACTGTCAATTTCTTTCCTTTCTTCCACAGGAGACTGAGTTTATTGGTGAGAAACCTTTTTGAGGTATATAAGATTTTTGAATGAGCCATCCTTGATGATGGAGGACATGTCTAAACCAAAGTTATTCTTTGGCTATTGTATTGTTCAATTCTTTCTGAGAAAAGTGCTGACAGGAGAAATTTTGACCCAAGAAGAATAAAAATGTAATTATATTCCCTATGTGACAGAAATGTGTAATTTTACCTGCTATCGATTCTGCCATATGTATAAAAGAAACTATGGAACAAAACGACAGAATATTTTGCAAACAAGACAAAATTGATTGGAAAATAGCTTTGTATACCTGTAAACCTTAAGGCATCTGGAAGCCAATCTGCAAATCAGAAATACCTCTAATCTGTTAAAATTTTGATACAAGAGTCCATGAATAACCGGGGCTCTTTTTGTAGAAAAAAACCAGCAGGAATCATTACCATAATAGGCCACACCTAACAGCAGAAATCGATTAGCATATTAGGCCACACCCCCATGTTACCAGACCCATGGTCATCCAGCCACACCCACCTTTTGCTTCTTATTCTGTTTACCTTGTTTGTTGTCAAATTGGTTTTGACAAAACCAATAAAAATATTATTTTTTAAAAAAAGGTTTCCAATTCAATACTTTTATTAATTAATATTATATTTATTTTAAAAGTAACATTAACAGTAACACAAGCAAACATCTCAATAAACACTCTGGAACTTGGAAAACTATACTGAAATGGTGAGATAAGTCTTTAAATCTAAGTTGAATTCATCCCTCCAAAAGTTTCCAAAACAGTGACAGGTCACCAGTTGCCTCTGGGCTGCACAATTTCCTAAGGACTTTTGGTTCACAATTTTACATATAGAGGTGGAAAGGGAGAGGGAAGGTGTGTTAACTATGGAAATTGGTGGCATCCAGATATGTATGTGTGTGCCATTAAGTCACAAAGGACTTGTGGTGACCCCAGCAAGGGGCTTTTAAGGCACCTGGGAAGCAGTGGTGGTTTGTAATTGCCTTCCTCTGTCTTTGTTGGAGATCCCTGATCCAAGTACTGACCCTGATAAGCTTTTGAGAGATTATAAGATTGGGCTAACCATACCATTCCACATCCCAGCATCCAGACAGAGAGGGAAAAAAGGATGGAACAAGATGGTGCATTGTGGAATGGGGGTGAGAGGATGAACAACTTGTTTATTTCAAATATTTCTGTCCCATCAATACAAAATCTTGCCTGAACTAATATCTTATGTCCAAAAATTACTCCCACACTGGATTGGAATCAATTCCCAAAGGTTCCTATTGACAAAATAAAATCAAAATGAGTTCATGAAACAGATTGATGGTGGTAGAGGAAGTGCTGTCAAATCACAGCTGACATATGGCAACCCCCATAGGGTTTTCAAGGCAATAGATGCCATTGCCTGCCCCTGCCTGGACTTCCTTGGTGGTTTCCAACCCTACTTAGCTTTTGAGATCTGATGAGTCAGGCTAGCTAGCCTGGGCCATCCAAATGAGGGCAAAAAAACCCACAACCAGATTAGGGGAGCTTTATTTGGTTATCAAATTCCTAAAACAAAGAATCTGTTAGAATCCACCCCTCCCCCAATTCCCCATTTCTCAGGCATCAAAACTTATTCCTTCTAGGCAAATCAATTATCTTCTCTCCTTTGGGATATGTTGCACTATCAAAATCACCCTTCTGAATTCAATGGCTAGGGAAGTCATCATGTAGCCATGTAACTGGCAGACAAGTGTGGAGCAGAGAATGTGGATTACATAGGCCGAGGACAGATTGGCAGTCTTGGCCGCTCTGCCTCCACTTCAAAAGCGGAGGCAGAGCGGCTGTTCAGACGGCCGCATCTGCCCTGAGGAGGCAGCCCGGACGCATCGCGTCCGGCGCCACGCTCCTCCCGCAGCAGCCGAGCACCACTTCAAAGTGGTGCTTGGCTGCTGCGGTGCGCGTTCCACCCGCCGGAGCGGGTGTGAATGCACGCGGGCAGGGGGAGCCGCATGGCGTCTGCCTGCTGCCGTAGGAAGCCGCCCGCAGTCTGAACGCTGCGGGCAGCTTCCTTCTGGCGGCGTGTGAACGCCGCGCCACGGGGGAAATTTCCCCCGCCTTAGTCTGCCGTGCCGCGGAGGTGTGGCAGACTGCCAATCTGTACTCAGCCATAGTCAGCTGGACAAGTGATGTTTAAGATATGCTTCTTGCAATCTTAACACTCAAAGTCAACAGGCATCAATTTGGTCATAGGGTGAATCTCTACCTCAGCATGTCCTAGAGTCTATTTATTTATTTACTTAAATATATATATTAGCTGTCTTTCTTCCTTACAGAGTTCAACAGCTTATATTATAGATAAAATATATAAAATAGAATACAGAAATACATAAAAACCAAAACCAGTTCTGAGATCAAATGATGCCTGCCTTACAGTGCAATCCTAAACAGAATTACAATACTCTCTTAAATCCACTGAAGTCCTTTGCCCAGGGGTCATTTTGTAGAAAAAGAGGTGCAGGAGCTCATTAGCATAACTCATTTGCATAACTCATATGCATATGCCACACCCCCTAACATACTGGAAGTGTGTCAGAAGGCAACACCCACTCCTCAGGCTCCACTCCACAGGTGAGTGAAACTGACCTGCTGACCTGCTCTTCCTCCATTCCCTTCCCCATCCAATACTTTGTGCAATAAAAATAAGTGTAAAGAACACACACTCTTTCTCTTCCTGCTCCCTTGAAACCACCAGGTTTCAAGTAGACTTGAGATACCCAGGACATGTGCACTGCCTATCCCTTCCCCTTCCCCTCCCCACAAGAAGGAGGGGCTGCACCTCTGCACTGCTCGGGGAAGCTGAGGAGGGGGTGGGGCTTGGTCATGTGCCCGCCCCCTGGGCTCCTCACTCCTGGAGCTGTGCTCCTGTGCACTCCCACTCCAATGGCCCCCTGGCCCCCATCTTAGCAGCAGAAGATTTCCATTCTCCTAAATTGGGCTCCCTTCGGATGCCCATCCTGCTTTATGCAGATGATACAGTACTACTCTTGCACACGAGGGTGGGGTTCAGGCGTCTGTTGATCAGATTTCTTAGAGATATTTTCTTGAGAATGAGTTACTCAATTACGAGAAATTCAAGATATTAGTTTTTGCTAAGTCTTGCAAAATCCAAAAGTGAACATTTGATGGGAAAGAAATAGAGCAGGTCAAGCATTTCAAATATCTAAGTCTCTATTTCAGCTATAACATGTCCTGGTCATGTCATCACAAATCCATGACTAATGTAGCTAACATTAATGCATCAGCCATCTCACATTTCTTCTTTAATAGAGGCAACCAGTTTGTTCCAGCTGCCTTAAAAAGTTTTTAAGGCTAAAGTGATCCCACAATTACTGTATGGTATTCCAACATGGATAAGTAAGTGCCTTTGAGACAAAAACTGAAAGAGTGCAATCCAAATTTGCTACAAAAATCATGGGTCTGCCATGCTGCATTCCAGATGCAGCTCTCTGTTTAGAAGCAGGCCTTAACATGATAGAAACAAGGGTTTGGTTAATATCAATCAAATACTGGCTAGGATTGTACTACACTGCTGACTGTGGGAGCTATATACACCAAATGCTGTCTGAATCTCTCATCCAAATGGATTGCCTGCATAGAGAAGAAAATAATTACAATGGGAATATCCATGGTATTTCTGTATATGCTACCTCTCACAAATGCATATCAGTTAATTAGATGCAGAATCCTGGACAATGAAATGCAGAAACTAGTTAACGATGCAAATAAATCCTGCTCCCCCTTGAATTTTGGAATTCTCCCACTTATTGGCCATCTGCCTTCTTACTTATCAGCCCTCCATGCCCCACAATTGTGCTGAGCATTTGCACTTGCTAGATGTAATGCCATTCCATCTGCTGTTACTCATGGTAGATATAAAGGGATCCCATATTCAGCAAGACTCTGTGTGTGTAATCTAAATCAAGTTGATTCAGTTCTCCATATTCTCCTATACTGTCCCCACTATGACAATATACGTTTTACTCTTTTAGACCCAATTTTATCCAATATGATAGGTTTTCCAAATGCTCTGAAGGTGCACCATCTCCTGAATGATCTGTCACCTGAAACAACTGAAAAAGTTGCCTTATTTTTAAGTTTGGTAGTTAAGGATCGATTGTGCAATACATAGATGTACATGATTAATTCATTTCTCCTTGTTACCTCTTCATCAGTTTATGTTTCTTTTGTAACTCAACTTATGCCAATAAAGGTCTGTGATATGATGTGATGTGATGTAATAAATAAAATAATGACGATGATATGTTCAATTTCCTGCATTTTAACTTTACATGCAGAAAACAATCCATGTAGCATTCTGAACAGTCAAATGACTGCCTTAGATCATACGGAAAAAGGTATGACCCGTTAAATATACTGTTAAGGGGTTGCCTAGTATTCAACTGCAGTAATTACTGTTAACATTCTGTAAAGCCAAGAGTGCCTTGTGCAAGAGGAATCATGGTGTGATTTGATAGCAAAGCCAGGACAGACCTCCACAGAAATCAGTGTCTCTCTCACACACATTCTCCTCATTTAAGAACAGACACCCCTTGCCCTTCAATTCTCTCTTATTCTGTTTCAGGGCTGGGGTGACCACCCCATCTCTCAAGTGTCAGAATCTGTCAATTCAGTCAATGTAATCTTGCATGCACACTATGTAACCTTATAGTCATTTGTATGGAACCTGTATTAATCCTGTTTTGGTCGGGAGGGTGACAACCCTTAGAGGTGAGAACAAGGAGGCCTCTCATCCCTGCCTCCGCATTCCAGCTGCCCCGGCAGTAACTTCAAGGGGAGGACGGCTCTCATCTCTTATCTATGCTAAAGAACCTTGGAGCCATGAATTGTTATGTGAACTGAGGGATCTGGTTTGGGAAGGGAAATTTACTGCTTAACACCTCACTTTTTTCCTGTGTGAACCAAACGGTCAAGACACCTTTTAGCCCGCCAATTTTCCCTTCAGGGGATTGGCTACCTATGGGTAATTCAAACTCCTTGGAATGGTATAATAGACCCGCTTGTATTATTTGTCTCATCTCTGACAATAACCCGAGATGCTGTACTAATGTAGGAATAGGCAATAAAGAACTGTGGTTAACCAACCGAGATCTGATCCTTGACTACTTTGAGCAGGACTCTCACAGATTGTCAGAGATCCGTGACTGGGACTCAACCGTTCCTGACCATGTCAGAAGACGACCTTGTCCCCCTCAAACCTACTACTCCAGAGGAGGTTCCCGTTACCCGGGCGGATCCGGGGAACGGGAGTGGTGGTGGCGCAGGAGGTACCGAGGTGCCGGTGACCACGAGCCAAGGGGCTTACTACATTCCACGCCGCCCGACTACCCATCAGAACGTGACCCCCCAGTACGCTTGGAGCCACTTCGGGGGCCGTCCCGTGAGTTCGTGGGTGCACGACAGGAAAGGGGTGAGAGTTTCACTCACCGGAGACCAGCCCGATCGAGGGAGACCGAGCTACCTCGGAGACGACCGCGAGCCGATCTACCGTGGAGGGCCGCGTCGCCCGCCTCCCGAAGAAGAGACACTAGATCTGTATGGGCCCGATCCGTATCGCGAGGAGCAGACGGTCCCACTGGATCAGATGATGGGAGACCTGCGGCTTCAACTCACCGCCGAGCTCCGCGAGTTGGCCCTCGATCTCCAGCACCAATTTCGCGACGCTATAGTGGCGATGCAAGGCGCCCTCCTCGGTCAAGGAGTCGGAGCCCCACCACAGCCGCAGGCACCCGGAGGGGTTCCGGCTCAACCGCAGGCGCCCGCTCTACCGGCGCAACCAGCCCAGCCGGCCGTCCCAGCTCCAGTTCCGGGGCCCGTTCCCGCACCGGCCCCAGTCCCGGCCGCGCCGGCCGTTCGCCCACCCCCGTCCGACCCTTTGACGACCACTTTCGATGGGGACCCCGAGAAGCTGCGTTTCTTCACGCTAGAGATCGGGAGATTCCTGGACAGTTGGGGTCACCTCTACCCTACCGAGAAAGATCGCATCGGCTACATCGGGTCCAAGCTGAAAGATACCGCCAGCGATTGGTATGTGAGCCTTCACGACAACCCTGGCCCTGAGCTGCGCTCCCTGAACAATTTTATGTGGGCCCTCCGGCATCAGTTCGAGGACCCCCTGGGTGAGGAAAAAGCCAGAAATCAACTGAGGAAGCTATTCCAGGGGAGGTCGTCGGTGAGGGAATACACCGACAAGTTCCGGCGCATCGCTGCCAAGATCCATGGGTGGCCGGAGGAACTCTTCATGGAGAAGTATTGGGAGGGCCTGAACCCGGAAATCTACGAGACCGTGCTGTTAGGGGGTCGCCCGGGCACCCTGAGCACCTGGATGAGAGCTGCCACCGACATGGAGGAGCGTTTCGCCCTGATTAAGATGGGAGCGTCCGCGACGGCCGCCAGCAAAGCAGGCCCCCGAGCGAAGCCCCGATCCAATGTGCAAGACGTACGTGATGCGAGGTTTCAACAGGGGTTGTGTATGAAGTGTGGGGAGAGTGGCCACTTCGCCTCCGCTTGTCCCAGAGGAGGGGGGAAGGGCCCGAAGACCTCAACTCCCGGAGCGGGGAGCACCCCCACCAGAGGGAAAACTCCGATGAAGCCCCGGGCTTTACAGCTGGAAGGGGTGACGAGCGACCAGGGAGAGCTAGAGCTGATGGAAGCACAGATGTCGGGAAACTCCAACGGCCTGCAGTGAGCGGCGCAGAACTGCAGGTCCCCCGCCAAGAAGCGCCATCTCCGGTGAGCATCCCTGGCCCCCTCTTATATATGGTAGTGACGGTGGTGACCCCTGGATCAGGGACCCACATGAGGGTTCGCGCTCTAATTGACTCCGGTTGCGCGCGAGACCTAATCAGCCCCCTGGTAGTGGAGGGGTTGGGACCCAAAGTCACCCCGTTAGCAGAACCCCTGAAGTTTACCCAGATGGATGGGTCGGAAATGAAAGAGGAGTGCATAGCAGAGACTGAGAGCTTGATTTTGGGAACGGGGGAGCATTGGGAGAAGCGAGCTTTCGTCATCACCCCGAACGCCCAGTTCCCTATGGTGTTGGGCAGCCCTTGGCTCGGGGCGCACGACCCTTACATAAAGTGGAGCGAGGGGAAAATTTCGTGGGTAGACGACCGCTGCCAGAGCCACCGGTGGGACCCCGGATGGGGCCCTGGACCTCCGAGCCCGCCACCCCCAGCACCCGCACTCGCCCTCGCCCCTGCCATGGTGCCTAAAGAGTATAGAGACTTGCTAGAAGTGTTCAGTGAATCCGAGGCGGACGAGTTGCCCCCTCATCGACTGTCGGACTGTGCCATAGAGCTCCTCCCAGGAGAGAAACTCCCGAAGGGCAAATTATATTCCATGAGCCCGGCGGAACGGGAAGAACTGCGGAAGTTCTTAGACAAAAACCTTGCAAGGGGGTTTATCCGCCCCGCCAAGTCCCCCTTTGCGGCGCCCGTGTTGTTCCGAAAGAAAAAGGATGGAGGCTTACGACTGTGCACTGATTACCGGGGGCTAAATGCAATTTCCACTTCTAATGCCTACCCCCTCCCGTTAATAAAGGATCTCTTGGCGGAGGCGGCCAAGGGGAAGATTTTTACCAAATTGGATCTACGAGATGCCTACTTCCGGGTGCGCATAAGGGAGGGGGATGAATTTAAGACTGCCTTTAACACCCCCTTGGGGCAATTCGAATACCTAGTGATGCCGTTCGGCTTAAGTGGCGCGCCCGGGGTCTTTATGAGCTTAATCAATGAAGTGTTGCACAAGCACCTTTTTAAGGGCGTGTTATGTTACATAGATGATATCTTGATCTATTCTACTGATAAAAATGAGCATGTGACTTTGGTCAGGGAAGTTCTTTCAACGTTGCTGAAAAACCAGCTGTTTGTGAAACTGTCTAAGTGCGAGTTTCACCGGGAGTCGGTGGACTTCCTAGGCTACCGCATTTCTCAGAAGGGGTTGGAAATGGACCCGGGGAAAGTGGAGGCTGTGGTGCAATGGGAGGCTCCGCGAACAAGGAAGCAGTTGCAGAGCCTCTTAGGATTTTGTAACTTTTACCGGACCTTCATCAAGGACTTTGCTAAAGTCACCCTTCCCTTAACGGACTTGCTGAAAACCAAGGGGAGGGGACCCGAGGCAGGGAAGCCAGGAGAGAAGTTGGCGTGGAATGGGGAGTGCCAGAAGGCGTTTGAAGCTTTAAAAACTCTTTTTACCTCTGAGCCCATTCTGGCACACCCGGATGAGACAAAAGACTTTATAATCCATGTCGATGCCTCGGATGTAGCCATGGGGGGGGCCATTTTGCAAAGAGACTCAGAGGGGAAGTTGCACCCCTTGGCTTACATCTCAAAAAAGTTTAACGAAACGGAAAGGAACTGGTCGGTGTGGGACAAGGAAGCCGCGGCCATTAGGTTAGCGCTCACTACGTGGCGCCACTGGTTGGAGGGAGCGCAAACTCCGTTTGAAATATGGACTGATCATAAGAACCTAGAGGCTTTGCGCACGCAACGGTCCCTCAACGCCAAGCAGCTGCGCTGGGCTGACTTCTTTTCCAAATTTAACTTTGTGTTAAAACATTTCCCCGGGAAGGCTAACTCCCTGGCAGATGCATTGTCCAGATTGCCCCAACATGAGAGTGTGAAGGAAGAGGTATTCGACTCCATGTTCTCCCCCCAGCAGCTGGGAGGGGCGGTGGTCACCCGGAGCAAAGCAAAGAAAGCCGAGCTAACCATGGGGGACTGCCAGTGGGGGGGGGAGTATGCTCCAGAAGAAATAGAGGAATTGGAAACAATAGGAGAGTGTTCCAAAAGAGAGGACCATTGTTGGCTGCATGGGGACAAGCTAGTGGTGCCTAAGACCAAACGCAAGGAAATCTTGCTACATTGTCACTCTTCCAAGCTAGCCGGGCACTTTGGTTTCCTAAAAACACTTAATTTGATCCAGCGTCAATTCTGGTGGCCACGCATGCGCCGCGATGTCTCGGACTTCGTCTCGGCGTGCCAAACCTGTTTAATGTGTAAGAAACGGGGGGGAAAAGTCCCAGGATTGTTGCACCCCCTTCCCACTGCCTCAAGACCCTGGGAAGACATAGCCATGGACTTTATCACCAATTTGCCCCCCTCCAAGGGAAAAACGGTGATTTGGGTAGTAGTTGACACGTTTTCTAAACAAGCCCATTTCACCCCCTTCAAGCAATTGCCCACAGCCAAAGGGATGGCTAAAGCTTTCTTTAACCACGTGATAAAATTACATGCTTTTCCTAAGAGAGTGGTATCTGACCGCGGAAGTCAGTTCGTTGCCACCTTCTGGCGGGAGCTTTTGAAATTAATAGACATAGAGCCTGCCTTAAGCTCGGGTTACCATCCAGAGACCGACGGCCAATCCGAGCGAACTAATCAAATTCTGGAGCAATTCCTCAGATGTTATACAAATTACCACCAGGACAATTGGGTGGAATTATTGCCCTTTGCAGAATATAGCTACAACAATGCAGTGCATTCCTCTACTGGGGTCTCACCTTTCATGGCGGTGGGAGGCTTTGAAGGTAAACCACTCCCTACCATTAAGAACGACCCCCGGACCCCCCCCTCGGATTTTAGGAGTTGGTGGTCCAACCTCCAGGACTCCTGGCCATTAATTGGGAAGGCCCTGGATCATGCCAAAGAGGACTACAAGAAATATGCTGACCGAGGGCAAGCACCGGGATGGGATCTTCAACCCGGGGACTCCGTTTATCTCTCTACTAAAAATATCCATGGGCTGCAGCCCAGCAGGAAACTGGGATGGAAATATGTTGGACCTTATAAAGTGCTACGTAAAATCTCTGATGTATCCTTTGAACTGGAACTGCCTAAATCACTGAGTTCTGTGCACCCTGTGTTTCATTTCAGCCTGCTGAAGAAAGATCCTGGGCCGAATGCATGGCATCCAGTTCCTCCAGTTCCTCCTCCACTGATGAAGGAGGGGAGTCCACACTACGAGATAACCGAAATCCTTGACTCCAAGATGAAAAGGGGCCATTTGTATTACTTAGTTAGATGGTTAGATTTCGGCCCGGAGCACAATGAATGGATTCGTTCTGAACATGTTCATGCCCCCAAGTTGATTAAACTGTTTCACAAAATGTTCCCTGGTAAAGCTAGGTGAAGGAAATTATGGGGAGGGCAGGGTGTCAGAATCTGTCAATTCAGTCAATGTAATCTTGCATGCACACTATGTAACCTTATAGTCATTTGTATGGAACCTGTATTAATCCTGTTTTGGTCGGGAGGGTGACAACCCTTAGAGGTGAGAACAAGGAGGCCTCTCATCCCTGCCTCCGCATTCCAGCTGCCCCGGCAGTAACTTCAAGGGGAGGACGGCTCTCATCTCTTATCTATGCTAAAGAACCTTGGAGCCATGAATTGTTATGTGAACTGAGGGATCTGGTTTGGGAAGGGAAATTTACTGCTTAACACCTCACTTTTTTCCTGTGTGAACCAAACGGTCAAGACACCTTTTAGCCCGCCAATTTTCCCTTCAGGGGATTGGCTACCTATGGGTAATTCAAACTCCTTGGAATGGTATAATAGACCCGCTTGTATTATTTGTCTCATCTCTGACAATAACCCGAGATGCTGTACTAATGTAGGAATAGGCAATAAAGAACTGTGGTTAACCAACCGAGATCTGATCCTTGACTACTTTGAGCAGGACTCTCACATCAAGGAGGTCTTAACTGGCTCATGGACCCAGCCAGCTTCACTGCCCCTGCCCCGGGCCATTTTATGGCTCCCAGAACTTCTAAAGCTGTACAAATCACATGTAGAATACTGCACACAGTGATCCATGCATTCAGATATCAACAGTATAGCTGAAAACACAGTTCAAACCCAAGATTTACTGGCCCATTTTGTTTTTCTTTTAAAATGAACACATGGAAGCTCTTCCTCACTAATATATATATGCACACACATCAAGGATATGTACACATTCACTGTAATATGTGTACAAAGCTACTAAGTCAGACCATTGGCCTATCAAGATTAGTATTGTCTATTCTGACTGGCAACAGCTCTCCAGGGTCTCCATGAGAGGTCTGAATTCTTTTAACTGGGGATGCCAAGGACTGATTTTAGCATCTCCTGAATGCTCAGTAGATGCTCTACCACTGAGCCACTACCCTCCCCACATGTCATAAGGGAATGTAATGGTGATATAGCAAGAGGAGGCATTAAGTCAGTTTGAGTGGTGTGAGCTGAAGGGGCTTATCGGATCACCAAACTCAGACAATTGATCAGTCAGTTCTCTGTCTTTACCAGGAAATGACTTGCAGGCCCCCTAATACCACTCCTGCCCCTGCTAGGGTTGCAAGCCTCCAGGTGGAGCCTGGGGATCTCCCACTTTTACAACTGATCTCCATCTGACAGAGATCAGCTCCCCTGGAGAAAATGGCTGCTTTGAAGGGTAGACTCTATGGCATTGTACCATGCTGAGGCCCCTCCCCAAACCCCACCTTCTCCTGAATCCACCCCCAAAGGCCCCAGGTATTTTCCAACCCGGACTTGGCAACTCTAGCCCCAGGTCCTATAAACACTCTGGGTAGGCCTGACACCTAAGCAGTGTTTCAGAAGACAAGCAGAAGATGCAAAGGAGAAAATAAATGACACCCCCCATCAATGGAATTTCATGTAATTATTGGACATTTCCAAGCAATAGTCTTGTTTTTTTAATAACATTATATGTGAAGAAGTGCAGACAATGCAATCTGTTAGTGATGGTATGTTAAACTGGGAGCACCTCTGGAATTAAAAGGAAATTGCTATATAAATTAAATTAAAATTATACCTGGCTGTGGTATGCCATGCCTTTGATATCATTACTGAGCAGTAAGCAAAGAATCAATGCTAGTTTATGGAATGTGGCATAAGATGTGCTAAAGAATGTAGTCATTGATTTTTATATATGACAAACTAGTATTGATAAAATTTTTGCACATGAAAAATGAACTTTGCCTTTTTTATAACAAAGAACTGAAATGTCAATTGAAAAACTGCTCAGAACTGTAGCTGTAATAGGTTATGGTGTTTTACTATGTTAATACCAGTGGCATTAATTAATATATTTTAGGGCTCCAGCTGAAAGTAAGAAGCCCATTTCATTTATTCCAAATGCATAGTGAAGATTTAATGAATACAGATAATGGAAGTTTGATGTATGGATAATGCAAAGAAGATACATACATCAAGGTCTAGTGTTCCTATATGCTTCACCTGCTTGTGACTATTAAAGTTTGAAAAGCAAAACAAAAAAATTAATGGTGAATTTCTGCTTCTGCTATAATGTCTGAAGTCATGACATTCAAACAATGTAACTCTTTTGTTTTAAGTTGTTGTTAACATAAGTTTTGATGTGTAAGAAAGTAAATATTTCATATATTTGCATTTTTCCTCAAAATTTCCATTCCACCCCACAAGGGCATGTTTTTTTCCATGGCTTCAAAATGTCCAAGACATGTTGTATTGCTCCCATTCACTTCACTGCCATCCTGGCACCAGTGTAATTACCTGGGTGAAGGCAACCCAGACTGTAACTTCCACATATATATTGAGCTTTGAAGCAGTTACTGTGTGGCTGCTGAGCATCCGAATCCACCCTCAGTGCTGTAATTATTATTTGTTTAAAACATTTAATCCCCTAACCTCACTCTTTCAATAAAAAAATACTTCTGAGCAGGGGTCATTTCATAGAAAAAGAGGTGCAGGAGCTCGTTAGCATAACTCATTAGCATAGCTCATTTGCATATGCTACACCACCTGACATGACCAGAAGTATGCCAGAAGGCAAGAAAGAAAGAAAAAAGAGAAAGAGAGAGAGAGAGAACTGGCAGAGAGGGGACAGCTACTAATCCAAGCCTCAGAAATACCACTATTCTGGGAGGATAGCTTCAGTGGTGGCTGAAGCCTTCAGAAGGCTGGTCGGAGGAACAAGGACCTTTCCAGGGGACGGGGTCATTTTGCTGCAGCCATGACACAAGCAGGCATTCCCCCACGGGGGGGGGGGGGGGCTGGCACCAACTCCCAGAGCTGTGCTCCCCCGAGCTCCTGCTCGAAATGACCCCTGCTTCTGAGGCAGTTTACAACAAACTGTAGAAAGCAGTAAACACATAGGCTAAAAAACAGGAAACAAACAGTATAAAATAAATAAAGTGGTAAGATCACTGACAAAAGTGGTAATAAAAGAGAAAATAGAAATACAAACCAATATGGGCAACAGCCCTAATTTAAACCAGAAATAGAAATGGAAGAACCAGCAGCAGCAGGGCAGGGGCCTGAGCAGGGTGAATAACAGGGCAAAGGTTAGAGAAATGAAAAATGTCTTAGCCTCATGCCTTAAAGACAGGAGGGTCAGTGGTAGGTAAATTTCTATGGAGGAGGAGTCCCACAGTTTTGGCCCTGCCCAGAACAGCCACCTTGCATCTGAAAGCGTGGGTGGTGGGTGCACAGAGCAGTTTCTCTGCTCATAACTGTCAGGCACAATTGTCCAATGGGTCCTTCAAAAATTTACCTCAGGTTTTATGGGTGATCACCACCAGTCTGCTTTATGCAATGTAAAGCAGAGGCATGGGGGGGGGGGGAGCGTGGGGGATTTCTTTTGGTTGAGGCATGAAAGGAAATGTCAGTTCAACCACAGAGAGCTATATGCATGGGATCCTGCATTGTTCCCTCCTCCATATAATTTAAGCCTTGCAGCCAAGCTTACAAGCACTCCAGTAGAATATCAGGTACTACAAACAAACAGAAATATGAGAAACTAATTAGAATGTGTTAAATTTATACAAAAAACAGCTCTGTTTTGTCTTAATTTATAACAAAAAACAACATTGCAAAACAATAAAAGTAAACTCAGTTGCAAGGCTTGATGAGGTGGAAGTAAGGCTGTGGACAGACTTAAAGTCTGCCGCGCCTCTGCGGCGCAGCAGACTAGGGCAGGGGGAATTTCCCACGCGGCGTTTGCATGCCGCCGGAAGGAAGCTGCCCGCAGCGTTCAGACTGCGGGCGGCTTCCTACGGCAGCATGCGGACGCCGCGCGGCTCCCCCTCCCAGCACGCATTCACACCCGCTTCAGCAGGTGGAACGCGTGCTGCAGCAGCCGAGCACCACTTTGAAGTGGTGCTCAGCTGCTGCGGGAGGAGCGCGGCGCTGAACGCGATGCGTCTGGGCCGCCTCCTTGGGGCAGATGCGGCCATCTGAACGGTCGCTCTGCCTCCGCTTTTGAAGCTTTTGAAGCTTTTGAAGCGGAGGCAGAGCGGCCGAGACTGCCAGTCTGTCCTCAGCCTTAAGTCTCCCAGTTGGCTGGGTGCAATGACTTCTGATGCATTGGGTGTAATTACAGAGTTTGATCCCCTGCTTGCCTGGAGTTCTTATTCTTTGGAAGGGGTCTGTGCTTTTGTACTCACCTCCAGCTTCCTGTACCACTCTGTGGGTTTTACCTGTAACTGTGCCAGCAGGCCCTTTTCTCATGGAAAAGATGAATGCTGCTTTTTGTCGTGACCCAGCATGATCTGGCCTATTTTCTCATGCCATTATCAAGAAAGAGAGCATGCATCCATTATAAATATTTGAAACTTGAGCCTACTGTGACAGGCAGCCTGAGCATGGAAGAAACTTGTGCTTACACAATGATACCTTGGGAGGCAAGGACGTTCATGAAACTCTCAAGTGCTATCAGAGCAGATGAAAGGTTTTCCCATTCTTTTTTTTTAAACCCTCTGAGTTTTAACTCTTTGCGGACTGGCATGATGTCTGAGTCAATGAAATTGTTCATATATAGCAGAGGCAGAAAGAAAGGAACTGATCAATCAGACAAACACTCTTCCATAATCATTCTCGCAATCCTGTTGCTCCTACTAAATGCTCCTCAGTGGGGGAAACAATGCTGTTAAAATGAATGGCTACATCCAAGCCATCTGTGGCAGGATTCCTAGCATAAGGAGTGATTAAAGGGTGTAAATGTCCAGTGGGAAGGAACTTTTGGAATAGTGAACTAGAATGGCTATAATGTCCTTAAACTAGCAACTGAAAGTTGTATTTTGTGACCATTTTACAAGTCAAAATCAGCAAATGCAATCTCACAGTGTGCTGGTCTGTGTTGTGTTCCAGTGCTACATGAACAGTCTTGTACTGAATCATACCATTGGTCCATCAAGGTCAGGATTGTCTACTCAGACTGGCTGTGGCTCTCCAGGGACTCTCATGTTAGCACAGATGTCAGCCACTTAATCAGACCACATAAGACCAATCCCATGCAGTTTCTGCTGAACCATAGAAGATGAAAGTGCTGACAGAGGACACATATCGTGTTCCTTACTAACCTAAAATTTCTTTCTCTTGGAATTTATATTCTAATTCTGAGAGGGTTTTTTTTCTGTGTGGATGCTTATATCTGCCAAAAGAGAGCTCACTCTCCCCCAACAGCTTTTCCTACATAGTCAGGCCCCTTCCTCGGTCTGCAGAAAAAGCCGAAAAGTTTTTTTAAAAAAAAAAACTTCAGGGACTGTTGAATTCCTCCCAATACCTTTTGAAATGGCATCAGCTCCAGGCATCAGCTGGGAGGAGATTAGAATGTTTGGGGGAGGGGGGAGGTTCTAACTGTTTCTGTCAGTAAAAAGCAGGGTTTTTACTGGCAGCAGTCTAGGGTTGCCAAGTACCCCCCCCTTGGCCACCAGCAGCAGATTCAGATCCAGGCTGGAAACCTCCTGGAGATTTTGGGGTGGAACCTGGGGAGGACAGGGACCTCAGTGAGGTACAATGCCATAAACTCCACCCTCCAAAGCATCAATTTTCTCCATGGAAAGTTATCTCTGTAGTCTGGAGATGAGGAGTAACTCCAGGGCATCCCCAGGTCCCACCTGGAGGCTGGCATCCCTTGGGAGCACCCTCTGTGTGACTTGATACCACCTGATTTGCATGACTTAATTAGGCCCAGCTGCTTTGCTACTGTTCATCAGCAGCCACCCTGTGAAAGCCATTGTGATGTAACAGAGCTTCAGATTGGAATCTGCAAGACCCAGGTTCAGATCCCCATCTTGTGGTGGAAGCTGACTGGGAGATTTTGGACCAGTCACATACTTTCAGCCTAACCAACTTCACAGGTTTGTTGTGCAGACAAGGAGGAAATAATAATGTAAGCTGTTTTAGTCCCCACTGTGGAGAAAGACTGTAATTTTCTTAGGTAGAGGCTGCGGAGGAGGGGGGGTGGAGATGGAAAGCTGAAGACAGAGAAAGGTAGGTTGGCTGTTGGGTGGGAAGGAAATAGGGTTGCCAACTCCAGGTTGGGAAATTCCTGGACATATGAGAGGTGGAGCATGGGGTGGGTAGGATTTGAGGTGGGAGGCAGAAAGAGAGAGAAAGAGTGATGAGATGGGGAGACAGAAAAACAAAGAGAATGATGACGGGTCAGAAAGAGAGAGGAAGTAACATACATGGAGGAGAGAGAGAGTAAGAAAGGGGAGGCAGAAGGGAGAAAGAGTGTGAGAGAAGTAGAGGGAGAAGGGGGGAAGCAAAGATGTGAGGAATGGGATAACCATCCCACAAGTTTCTTGCAGGTCTCCACTTGTCTTATATAGTAAACACTAGGAATAAGGCCCGTTGTGGAAATAAATACAACGGGCTCTAGAAAGAGGCTCTGGGAGAGTGCCAAGGCCTTGGGCACTCAACATCAATCTGCTGTGGCAACCTCAGCAAGGTATAGGGACACAGAGTCCACCATTTTCTCTATGGGAACTGATCAATGCCATCTGGAGAGCAGTTGTAATCCTGAGTGATCTCCAGCCCTCACCTGGAGATTGGCAGCAATGGTTTATTTGGCCGGTAGGGCAGGATAGAAATTTGAATAAATAAATTTTCTAGGAGGGAAAGTGATCTTTCTCTGCAATGGGGACCAAAGCAGCTTACATCATTCTCCTCTCCCCCCTTTGTCTTGCACAACAATCCTGTGAGGTAGGTTAGGCTGAAAGTCTGACTGGTTCAAGATCACCTACTCAGCTTCTACATCAAGAACCTGGATCTAGCAGACCCTGCTCTGAAGCACTGATTCCCGCACCTAGGGTACCCAACCTCCAGGTAGAGCCTGACGATCACCAGGTATCACAACTGAACTCCAGACAACAGGTCTCTCCTGTCCAGAGAAAATAACTGCTTTGGAAGGTGGACTTCTGTTCAGATGGCATTCTGTTCAGCTGAGGCCTCTCCCCTTCCCAAACCCTGGCTTCCAGAGACTCTACCAGAAAATCTCCAGGAATCTCCCTACCTGGAGCTGGCAACCCTAGTCAGAACTGATCCCAATGAGTTCCTCACAAAGGCCTGCAAAGGGTTTCCTTCCTTTGTCTGAACCAAGTTTGGTTGCCTATTGTGGCAAAATGGGCTCCAGTTTGCAACTCAGCTGTTCGCCTCGCACCCTCGTCCTGTGGGCATATCTCACTCCTTAAGTTCCCTGCCATCAGTCACTGAACTGTCACTGCCTTTTTAGGGGGTCCCTGTGACCAAATCTCCCTATTTGGAGATAAAATCCTCAATCTTTGGGGGATTCCTGGAAAGTTGGCAACCAAAGGGTCTGGCCTTTCCTTGCTTCCTTGGGCTACCTCCTCCCTTTGTTATTGTGCAGAGCAGGGGAGACTATGCACAACACACATTATTAGCCCAAGTAAAAAAAATTTTTACAATTTACACAATTATGGAGTGCATACACACACACACTAAATGAATAAGGCACAACTGTTGGAGTAAGCACATACTATGAACCAACAGGGCATAAATCAACAGGGGTTAAACACAATCCTCCCTGGATGGGCTGGAGTCTATATTGATGGTGCCCCACCCTTGGGACAGTCCCTCTTTTCCCACACTTTTTGGCTCTGGGGCCGCTGGGAACTGTAGTCCAACAGATGAGGAAGCCTCATCCAACCCAGTTAGTGATACCGCTGCAGGCCCCTCTCTGAAACTACAGCTCAATTGAACCTTATGGGGGAACATTTTAAACAAACCACAGTCAGCAGCCATCTTATAGACACAGGTAACCTCCATTTCTGTACACTTACCAACAACCACTGAGATAAGTCACACACAGGAGGGAAGCAGGAGAAGGGTATAATATCATAGGGTCTATCCTCCAAAACAGCCATTTTATCCAGGGGAACTGATCTCTGTCATCTGGAGATCAATTGTTGAAGGGAATTGTTGAAGGGAATTGTTGAAGGGGGTTGAAGGGAATGGTTTGATGGTTGCTGGCCCACCTCATTAACCAGCCAGCCATGGTGGAGTTTAGAAGGAGAGAGAGCCGTTTTCTGGCAGTTTATTCTAATAGAAAAGTCAGTGGGCGGGGGAGGGGGGTTATGCTTGAAGTCCATGGTCTTTTCACTGACAGAAGCAGGTCACTGAGGGGACAGTTAGACCCACCTGGCAATGAGTGGAGGAGAAGAGTGGACCTGTGAGGCTTCTGCCTTAAACAGTCAAAGATCAGACCTTTGTTGATGAAACAGAGTTCTTTATTTTCTTAGTACTGCATGACAGGTTCTCGAATGTTTGTTAGAGATACCATATACAAAACAGTCAGGGTTATTATACCCTCCAGTACAGTTTGAAACCCCGATAGTCAACCAATCACAAAAAGGGGAAAAGCGCGGTTAAAGATCTTAAGCCGTTTTACTTCCCACAGGAAAGGTGAGGTGTTAAAGTTATAAATTTTCCCCTCTTGAATTAGGCACCACAGATGTGCCCCGTATATCCATAACAAAGGCCATCCCAAGGACTTCTCACAGCGATAAGAAAGTTCCGTGTCTCGGAGGGCGGGGGAGTGGAGGAATGCATGGGGGAAGAGGCCATTTGGTCTCAGGTGACGTGTCAGCGGTTGAGGTCGCCATTCTCCCGGATGAAACTGTTACATTGACCAGACCTTCACACAGCAATATAACTCAAGGCAATAAAGGGAAGGGAAGAAACCTGAGACAGCTTTGCAAGAGATAGCAAGGGAGTGAAATGACATCTGCACAAACATACTGCACAGTGCATAAAGAGTACTTTGTTAGGATCAAGGATCCTGACAGGACCCAGCACCCAGTCAGTCCTTCCCCTTTGCTGGCTCCTTCCAGACTGAGGCCGAGACGCTGGCCGATGGCTCTGTGGGCGGGACAGAGGCAAAGCAGGGAGAGAATGCAGCCAGTGGCCAGGGACCCTCTTTTGAGTGGCAGTCCGTCCAGCCAACTGATTTTGGCGCCCCATGGAATCTTGCCACTTGAAAATGGCTTTATATAATAAGGAAAGATAGCAGCAGCACAGGCACATAGTAGATTTAGTTGTTTGTTCATTTACAACCTGCCTTTCCAAGAGGGACCTCAAGGCAGACTGAACATCGACAAAGTTGCTGAGAAGGGGCGACCAGGAGAATGTCAATGTGACAGCTGGGTTACACTGGGGGCCCAAGGGACTGTGGTAGTCATGTGATTAATTCTCATCTGATGTTGGGGTTTGATTAGGATGGTGTGAATGGGAGCCCAGAAATTATCTTGGTCTGGGGGCTCATGGTGGCTTTTAGTAGCCTTGTTCCCAGACAGTATTCCAATCCAACCCAGGCTCAGGCCCATAGCCAGGAATTTTTTAGTCAGGGGTGTTTACATTTCTGGCCAGGAATTCTGGCTAATGGAATTAAAGATAATTTAATTAAAATTAATTAACCTCTGCCAAGCCACTTCTGCCTCACAGTGGCACCTCAAGCCACCTGCCAGCAACAAGTGCTTTCCAAGGGAAATAGACTTTCTGGGGGAAATAGAGAGGTGCTGTCTGGCTCCACGCAGCCACCGTAGCCAGCCCTTCACACCAGACAGCTGCACAGGAATTCCCAGCTCCTTCCCTGCACCCACCACCACTTGGGGGTCCTGGGCTGGATGGGAAGTTGCAGGGCCTTGCCAGTAAGTCGGGGGGCCTTGCCCCGAGATGCTCCGCTGTAGCTATGGGCCTGCCCAGGCTGGTTTAGCTTGAGCAGGATTGCTGCATGAGACAAGCTAGAAACAGCATAATTTCCCAGCATATCTATATCATCTTGTGATTTTAATTTTTGTTCTTTGTAAACTTTGCACTCTTCTGCTGCAAATTCTGATTGTAGGAGTCCTCATCCAACTTTTACTGTAAAATGACAAACCCCAAACCTATCCATCCCTGCAACATTTCCTCTTTATTTTGTCAACACTTGGACTTAAAGTACTGCCTTGCAACAAGCATACAAAGGGATTGTTCTTAGAGTATAGACCCAATCAGTTCAGCTGGTCTGAATGCTCTTGCTCTCGCTCTCTCTCTCTTCCTCCCTCTCACTCACTCTCACACTCACCACAGACACATCCTTGCAGTAGAAAACTCTGCCTGATCATCTCCTTGATTTGCTATTTTTCTACATGCAGACATTTTTTATTTTTAACATGTGGAGGTAATTAAAATGTCCAAATCCTGGTTTGTTAGCTGGAAATCTCTCTCTCTCTCTCTCTCATACACACACACACAAATTCTTAGGTGCTGAGTTTTGGCTGTAGTCAAAACACTGGAAGCCTCCAAGTTTATCCTTTCCGGGCAAATAAGTCCAAATGTTCCCTTGGGTGTTACAGCTACTTTGATGGTAAGATGAACTGAACCATAACTTTACAAAGTACACAAGAAAAATAGGACAATTGTTTCTAATTGTTAATTAGAATGAACATGCTATTACAGGAAAAGGTTTTGAAAAATGCAAGATCTGTTAAAGGTTAATAAACTTCAGTTTATTATTGTCTTTACTGTTTTTGCAGTCGATGTCATAAGCAGCAAAGGGGTATGAAGCTCAAGCAGCCTTCTCCAAAAACGAGTCTTGAGAAACAGCATTTATTCAAACTGTGGAAAAATTAGTCATTCTGCAGCACAGCACTCACTTGGTTTCTTGGTACAGATTTTCTGTTAGCTGTTTGCAAACTTTTCTGTTAGGAAAGTTTGACACTCTGTTGACTGGGGAGTTGTTTTCAGTAAATAAGACCTCCAGGGAGTATAGGACTGAAGGCAGGAAGATTTATTGTCTTGGCCATTTAGCAGAGAAAGTCTCAGCTACAGATAAACAGTGAAAATAATAATGATTATAAAGAATAAATTCTCCCCTGAATACAGCTTTGTTGGATTTAGAATCAGAGGGTGAGCTCTGTATTATTTTTGCTCAAGTCAAGGTATTTCTTCATTGCAGCCCCACTTTATACCAAAAGGTTTTGCACATGTGGAGAACGTAGCATTTGGAAAAGAGGGTGCCACACTGTCATTCAACCCTCTGCAACCATGTGTGCAAATGGCCACAGGACTATGGCAGGGGCCCCGTAGTCCATGCTGTGGCAATATATCTTCATGTATTTGCATCTACTGTCATGTGTCCCAGCGGGCACAGGTATGTTTTTCCTGTCTTCCCAATATCCCAATAATAGGGTTGCCAGCCTCCAGGTGGGGCCTGGGGATCTCCCACTTTTACAGCTGATCTCCAGCTGACAGAGATCAGCTCCCCTGGAGAAAATGGCTGCTTTGAAGGGTGGACTCTGTGGCATTGTACCATGTTGAGGTCCCTCCCCTCCCCAAACCCCACCTTCTCCTGGCTCCACCCCCAAAGTCCCCAGGTATTTTCCAATCCGGACTTGGCAACCCTAGTAACCAGGGTTTCACTATATGTTTCCTCTGTACCGCTTCTTCTCCTTTTATATGTAACATTGCAAATTAGAGTATGAAGTTAGAATTCCAAAAGCGTATCAGATATTGTGTTATATATTATTTTATAACATTTGCTGTAGAGGAGCCATATTACATGCTTATTTGCATGAAAACAAATTCTCTCTCTCCCTCCCCAGAGAGAGAGGGGGGGGGGGGTTTCAGCATGAATGCTCCATGGATACATAAAAGTGCTTGATCAATTGCCTCTTGAAGGGTTTGGGAACTGGGGGGAAATTTTGAATAGCATTGTGGATCAGAATACTTCATTTTCAAGGTTAATAACTTCAGCAGGGTTTGTATGCATCTTGTTAAAAGTTTAAGGACGTTTTACTGGATTTGAATCAAAATCATAGCTGTACTAGTACAACCAGGATAATTCTTATATACCCCCTTTGCAGGTTCCAAAGTTTTTAGAAATCCTTAAAATAAAATGAATTTAAAATGTCACAGATAATCAGATTGGTGGGTAAGTAGATATACTTCATTTTTTTTGCTTTTTTGTATGCAAAAATTGATAGAGTACTTTCAGTTACTTTGTATAACAACTGCCATCTCTTCAGTTATTAACAGGGCTATTTTTCTACTGGAACGTGCAGGAACGGAGTTCTGGCTGGCTTCCGAGCCTGCCCCTCCCCTTCCCACCCCTCCCTCACCAAAAGCCCTGCTCCGCTCACCCAGAAGTCCGAGCAGAGCATGCCGTAGCTTCTCTACAGTGTGTGTGTGTGGGGGGGAGGGGTTTCAGAGTCCTCTACCCAAAAGCCGTTTGGTCTAGGAGCTTTTTTTTTTTTTAAGCTGTGTAGTCTGCTCTGGCAGCTAGTAGAACTGCTCTGCCAGTTCTAAAGTTTTGCTCCTCCAGGTTGCACAACTTCTGCATCTTCTGGTAAGCTTTTGTGTTGTAAATGTGGAAATCCTTGGGGAACAGGGTGATATCCCTCCTCCTGTGGCCGCCCCCCCCTTTATTTTGAACACCAAAATAGAAAGAAAGGTAGAGTGTGTGTGTATGTGTATGTGTGTGTATGGACAGAGAGAAAAAGAGAGAGTAGAAAAAACTGGATTAAACACAATATATATCTTTAATCAGGCTTCTTACTATTTTCAGTGCCCAAAAAGTTGGAGCAAAAATGTGGCTTCCGTTTCCCCCTCCTGCTCCAAGAGCAAAGTTTGATTCCAATCCAGCTCTCCTCTACTCTCCCTCACCCCCAGTCCTTTTTGAATTTCTCCAGCTTTCCCGCTCTTTGTTTCTTCTTAGCTTTTATTTTTTAAAAGAAAGAAATCAATTTTTTTTCTGTTTCTGACTGCTCATGCCAGAAAGAGACATACTAAAAGGAAGGACAGGATTGCCCATTGGAAACAATGGGAAACACTTGAAGGCCAATTGGAAATAATGGGAGCCAGGAATGCCAGTTGATTTGCATGGGCTCCACTGAAATACATTACAGTACAAGTAGAGTTGCAAAGAAAATGTGGAATGGATTTTCCATTAGGGTATCTGGGCCCATATAGACTACTCTGGGACTGGAACGACAGGCCCAGGGGGTAGCAAAAGCCTTCTGGGACTGGAATGACAGGCCCCAGAGTGGAATGACAGGGCCTGGGGGTAGCAGGAGACTTCTGGGACTGGAATGAGAGACCATGGAGTGGAATGACAGCCACTGGGGGTAGCAGGAGTATTCTGGGAATGGAATGACAGGGCCCAGAGTGAAATGACAGCCACTGGGGGTAGCAGGAGTGTTCTGTGACTAGAATGAGAGACCACGAGAGTGGAATGGCAGCCCCTGGGGGCAGCAGGAGTATTCTGGGAATGGAATGACAGGCCCCAGAGTGGAAGGACTGTCATTCCACGTTGTGGACTTTCATTCCAGTCCCAGAACAATGCCTGTTTATTGCCGTTAATTCAAATGACTTTTCTTCTGAATTTAGTTGTACAAGTGTTGAACCCATGGGCATTTGTAGAGTGTATGTGGTGCTGAGAGATACTGCATCAGTGCATAAAATCTGGGCCATAATCTACAAATATTGCTTAATTTCATTCGATTAATTGGCATCCTAAGGGTTACAGCCAGGGCTCGATTTCAGCAGGGATGCCGTTCCGGCTGGCCTCCGAGCCTGCCCCGCCCCCTCCCTGCCCAGCCTGAGCTTTTTACACTTAAAGGGAAAGTTCCTGCAGAGAGCCAGCAGGAATAAGCTCCACTGGGTGCTTTCCCTTTAAGAGCAAAAAAAGCCAGCAGGAGAAAGCCCCACCCAGAGATTAAGCACAGGGGCTAGGCTTTCTGCATTTGGCTTGCCCACGTCGCATGGCTTTCCCTGCTCCAGTAAGTTCTCTGTTCTCTTTTCCCTCTCTCTCTCTCTCTCTCTCTGGCCCCCCCACCTTTCTTTCTGTCTTTCTTTCTGTCTTTCTCTCTCTGGCCCCACCTTTCTTTTATTTCTTTCTCTTTCTCTATCTCCCTCCCCCCTTCCTTTCTCTCTCCTCCACCTACCTACCTACCTTCCTTCCTTCCTTTCTCTGTCAGTCTACCTTCCTTCCTTCTTCCTTCCTTTTCCTTCCTTCCTTTCTCTCTCTCCCCTCACCAGCCTCTTCCTTCCTTCCTTCCTTCCTCCTTCCTTCCTCTGTCTGTCTACCTTCCTTCTTTCTTTTCTCCTTCCTTCCTTTTTCTTCCTTCCTTCCTTTGTCTCTCTCCCCCCACCTACCCCTTCCTTCCTTCCTTCCTTCCTCCCTTCCTCCTGCCTTCCTTCCTTCTGTTCTTTCTGTTTTTATTTTAAAAAATTGAAAAGGGGGGGGATGTAAAAAAGCAGAGAGCCCAGGAAATGCTGGTTTTGACAATATCTTTAATTTTTGAGAATCTCTTTAGTTTTCTCATGGCATCTTCTGCTTAAGAAAAGTAACTTTGAAGCCTGAGTTCATTGTTGTGTCTTGTTGGGAATGGCTTGCAAATATATGTGTGTTTAAAGTCTGTATTAAAGTGGTTAGGTGCTTACTGCCATGTAAGAGAAAACATCTGAAAAAGTAGCTTCATTGTTGTGTGTATTGTCAGAACACTTGACTGTTGGGGGGCACTTTGCGGGACATCTGCAGAGAAACAGAGTTGTAACTAAAAATGAGCATGGCCAGCTGCACTTTGGAGATTGCCTGTTTTGTGACATTTAAAAAAGTGGGCAGAATTTCTGAAGAAGATGATTGTCCCTCTTCTCCTGCCAATGGATTAACATCTGCCTTTAATGGGCCAGCAAAGTTGATGTTCTTAAACCTCTTAATAAGAGAGATTTCCACTTCTGAGGAGTTCCAACGATTGGTGATCTTGTGATGGTAGTGATACTTTTATGTGGTATAAAGACCACCTGTTCACAGGATAATTTTACCTGTGGGACAGACTCTGCATGGTAACCACTCCACTGGTACATAATTGCTTGTAAAAAGTATTATAGTGTAATAATTCAGGTGGGTAGCCGTGTTGGTCTGAAGCAGCAGAACAAAGTTGGAGTCCAAAGTTTCATCCAAGGTATAAGCTTTTGTGTGCATGCACACGTATTCCATCTGAAGAAGTGTGGGTGGCACATGAAATCTTATACCTTGAATAAAATTTTGTACCTTGAATAAAATAGTCCACAAACTACTCCCATCCAGTGCATCCACAAACCTAGAAGAAGAAGAGATTGGATTTATACCCTGCCCTTCACTACCGAAGGGAGTCTCAGAGCGTCTTTCAAACTCTGTTCCCTTCCCCTCCCCACAACAGACACCCTGTGAGGTAGGTGGGGCTGAGAGAACTCTGAGACAACAGCTGGTACAGAGCTATGGCTTGCCCAAGGTCATCCAGCAGGTGCAAGGGGGGAGTGGGGAATCAAACCTGGTTCTCCCAGAATAGAGTCCACACACTTAACCACTACACCAAACTGGCTCCTAGCATTGTTCTGCCAGTGAACTACGATTGCCAACTCCAGGTTGAGGAAATCTCTGGAGATTTGGAAGTGGAGGGTGCAGTTTAGGGGAAGGAGGGACCTAAGCAAGGCATAATGCCATGGACTCTACTTTCCAAAGCAGCCATTGACCTGATTTCTGTAGTTTGGAGCTCAGTTGTAATTCCAGGAGATCTCCAGACCCCACCTGTAGGTTGGCAACCCTAAAAAATCATATTCAGGGTACTAGTTCTGCAGGAAGGCAACCTGATTTCCATGGGAACCTAACCCTTAGGAATTGATTCCAATCCAGTGTGGGAATAATTGTTGGACATAAGATATTGGTTCAGGCAAGGTTTTGTATAGATGGGACAGAAAATAATGTTTTTATTGGTTTTGTCAAAACTGTTTTGACAACAAGGTAAACAGAATAAGAAGCAAAAGGTGGATGTGGCTGGATGACCAGACTTCTGGGAACACTGGGTGTGGCCTAATATGTTAATGAGCTGTGCTGTCAGGGGTGTGGCCTAATATGCTAATGAGTTCCTGCTGGGCTTTTTCTACAAGAAGAGCCCTGGTTACAGCCTTCTAAGGCAAAGGCAGGGCTCCATTGGAGCAGGAGTGCACAGGAGCGCAGCTCCGGGAGTGAGGAGCCCAGGGGGCGGGCACATGACCAAGCCCCGCCCCCTCCTCGGCTTCCCCAAGCAGTGCAGAGGCGCAGCGCCCCGGGGAAAGCCCTGCTACGGTCTTTATTGTTTTTAATGTTTTGTTGTAATATTGATAATTTTATCATTGTTTCTTTTATGACTGTGTGCTGCTTTTCCAGAGACTTGCTCAAGGTGGCATATAAACTTTCTAAGTATACCATTTTTTATCTGGGCACATCTTTCTAAGTATACCATTTTTTATCTGGGCACATCTTTCTAAGTATACCATTTTTTATCTGGGCACATGGCACATAAGCACTGGAGAAAAGTATTGGATGGGGAAGGGAATGGAGGAAGAGCAGATCAGTTTCACTCACCTTTGGAGTGGAGCCTGAGGGGTGGGCGTTGCCTTCTGACACACTTCCGGTATGTTAGGGGGTGTGGCATATGCAAATGAGATATGCAAATGAACTATGCTAATGAGCTCCTGCACCTCTTTTTCTACGAAATGACCCGATAGGGGCCAAATCATCGAGAAATAAGTTAAACAGGAAAGGGGCAAGTATGCATCCCTGTTTAACTCCTTTGTTAAAGGGAATTTTTGGTTTTAATTCCCCTTCAGTTGAACATTTGATTTGGCAGGTGGTGGAAGTGTGTAATGTTATGATTAATTTTAGGAGTTTTTTATCAATGTCTGATTGGTACAGTTTGGTCCACAGTAACTCTCTGTCAATAGAGTCAAAAGTTCCTTTTAGGTCCAGAAAAGCTGTGTAGAGTTTGGAATTTCTAGATGTGGTATACTTATCAGCTAGGTGCGCTAAGGTAATACAATGATCTATTGTAGATTTACTCTTGCAGAACCCAAGTTGTTCGGGGCCTAAGACACTTTGCTGAGACATCCATAAGGTTAGTTTGGTTAGCAGATGCTTGGCATACAGTTTGCCTATGGTGGAAAGAAGGCTAATTGGCTTATAATTAGAAGGGTTTGTGTAGTCACCTTTCTTATAGATTGGGACTACAATTGCATTCCGCCAAGCATCAGGGATAAGTCCCATTTGATTAATCATGGTAAAGAAGGAAGCAAGAGGGATGGCCCACCAGTCTGGGTCTGTCTTTAGAAGCTCTGGGGGAATCAAATCAGGGCCAGGGGCTTTCCCAGTCTTCAGTTGATTGATTAGTTCTGTTATTTCCTCAGGGGTCTGTTGGTATATAGACTCATAAATAGTGAGTATATGTCTAACTGTCAGTTAGATCACTGCAGACAGTGTCACAGTCAGTCATGTGACTGCACAAGGTGGAGCAGGCAAAAACTAGCTCAGACCTGTTCCATAAGTCATAACTGGAGAGTGACTCAGCACTGTCCTGATTGGTCAGTGTGCATGGAAAAAATGTATAAATGTATGTTGTGAATAGTTTTTCTTCTATTCTGTATGGATTACTGGTGAAGCTGTATGGGTAAAGGGTTATGGGCCCAGTTCCTTGTGCTGCACTGTGGAGGCTCTAAGAGAGACAACTTTCCTGAATAGAAGGAGGTGAGCCAGCAAGGCTACTGTTACAGTTGCTGATACAACCGTGGCTTTGCTGGGACGAGTTCCTGATAGCAGCTCAGACGAGGAGGAGAAACCTATTGCAGTTGCTGGAAAAACCGAGACTACGCTGGGTCGAGTTCCTGGAAGCAGCTCCGAGGATGAGGAACCTAACCAGATCCAGGTAGCTGATATCAGTGGCAACATGGCACAGGCAAGCATTTCTAACATGTTGCTGTTAATGAAGAAGCTGACTACTTCCAATTACAGCATGTGGGCTCTGAGAATGGAGCACTATTTGAAGAGGGAAGGGCTGTGGCTGTACGTCAGTGCTCCCCCTGATCCCTTAACAGCCCAGGACACTGTGAATGACCAGAAGGCTCTGGCAGCTATCGTACTTAGCATGTCGGATGACCAGCTGGTGCATGTCTCCAGTAAGACTAGCACGAAACTTGCGTGGGATGGTCTCAAAGCAGTGTATGTGAGGCAAACCGCAGGCTCATTAATCACTATCATCCGAAAAATGTACAGGACAGTTATGAAGCCAGGTGAATCTGTTCAGAAGCATTTGAATGTCTTAAATGAATGTTTTCAGCAGCTGGAGCAAAGAGGCAAAGCTGTGCCAGAACAGGATCATGTTTATATAATACTGAGCTCTATCTCCAAGCAGTTTAATGTCCTAGTAACAGCATTAGAGTCTATGGATGCAGATAAGCTTTCTCTGGCTTATGTTACGGGTTGTTTGGTGGAGGAGGAAAGCAAGTTCGTCAAGGACACCTCTCCGCAGCCTTGGAATCGGTCCAGAAGCAGGCAAGGCGAAGGGGCCAGCAAGCTTGATCAGATGAGGGCTGACTGCCAAAGACGTGGAGTACAGCAGCAGTTTGCATTGAGAATCCAGAAATGTTTCACATGTGGCTCTACCAAACATCTGAGAAATTCCTGCCCAGAGGAAAAGATGAAGACAGGAACGACACTCCAGAGACCTTCAACAAATCAAAATGTAAAGCTGGTGGTTGCTGCATCTGCCCCCGAGAACAATGTGTGGATTTTAGACTCAGGTGCATCGCAGAACTTTTGCTGGGACAAAAGTTTGTTACAGAACCAACATCCATCTAGTCTGAAGTGCGTCACTCTGGCAGACGGGAGTAACACTTTGGTGGACTGTGAGGGCAGTGTTTCCTTTACTGCTCTGGATTATGTTTTTGACGACGTCTTATGTGTGCCTTTACTGGAAAACAACTTGCTGAGCGTTTATGCATTGGACAAAGTTGGTTTTTCTGTTTGTTTTGTAAATAATGGTTGTGAAATCACCAGGGATGGCAAAGTCCTAGTGCTGGGTAAGTTGTTAAACAATCCAGTAAATGCAAGGTCAGTGTTAAACAAAAGTCCCCATGATAAGTGTGTCCACTTACTTCTTCGCAGTTTGGGGCACGTCAGCTATAACACGATAAGCAAAACTTTGGCATTACTAGAGAAACAAACAGTGAAAGATTGTGATGAGTTTCTAGATTGTCAAGTGTGTAAAAGAGTAAAATCACATGCATTTCCAGTAGCTAAAAGCAGTGACCGTATGTCAGACAGACCATTAGCTCTGGTTCATGCTGACATAATTGGGCCTTATCCCAAAAGCCATTCCAAAAATCATTTTTGTTTGATTCTAGTGGACGACCACTCGAGATTTATGTGGGTATTTACTCTGAGGCATAAATCACAGGTGTTCCAAACATTTAAGTATTGAATGAGACAAGTGCAGAAACAATTAGGGTTTGATTTGTGTGCACTACAAACGGATATGAGAGGTGAATTTGTATCAAATGAGTTCGAGCACTGGTTGCAATCACAGGGTGTGACTCATAGAATAAGCAATGTGGCCACTCCACAGGAGAACGGTGTGGTAGAACGACATGCAGGTTTATTGCAAAACATGATGCATGCTATGTTAACAGATGCAAACCTACATATCTCATATTGGGCTGAAGCAATTTCAACAGCTTGTTATGTATTGAACAGGATTTGGACAAGGGCAATAGATGATGTGCCATACAGAGTAATTTACAAAAAGAATCCCAGCCTGAACTATTTCAGAATTTTTGGTTCACAAGCATGGGTTAATACTCCTCTGAAACAATGGAGGAAAGGAGGAGATAGGTCCAAGAAATTTTTGTTTTTAGGATATCAGTCAGGTATGAAAGCCTATCGTTTTACAGACAAGAACTTAAAAGTTAGTTTCAGCAGGTCAGCCAGTTTCAATGAAGATAGCAATTGGCACAAAATACAAGGAGGTGACATACCTTCAGCAATGTTACCATTGACTGAAACTCCTGAGACAGTTATCAGATAGGAGGGGTCTAGCAATTCACACAATATCTTTGAGAGTGAGCAGAGTGACAGGGAAGTACTAAGAAGGTCTGAAAGAACCACTAAGGGAATACCGCCTGTTTGCTATGGGTATGAAAGTAAAAAAGATGTTGATCATGTTTTTGTAAGAGTGCCCAGTAGCTATAATGATGTGCTAAAACTGGAAACAGAGGAAAAGAATTGTTGCCTAAAAGCTATGAGAGAAGAGTTTAAATCTCTTGAAGAAAATAAGGTGTTTACCTTAGCTGAATTGCCTATTAGCAAAAACATTATCGGTTGCCGGTGGTTGTATAAACATAAAACGCTCCCTGATGGCAAAACGCAATATAAAGCCAGATTAGTGGCCAAGGGATATTCACAGGTATGGGAGAAATTAGCCATTATCTAGGAGTTGATATAACTCAAAATAAAGAAGGATTTTTTGAACTGTGTCAATACAGCAAAATACAACAGTTGTTAAAACATTATGAAATGACAGAAGCACATGGTGTAGAGACACCAATGACTGTGAGCTACTTAAAGGATCCAAATGACAGAGTGTTTACTTAGAAAAACAAACATCAATCTTTAATAGGATCACTGTTATATATATCTGGTTGGTCAAGACCAGACACATGTTTTGCTGTGCATATATTGTCTCAAAAGTGTTTTTGTCAGAAAACCGGGGGTCCTCTGTAGCAGCCCAATGAGCTGTCAAAAACGGCAGGAAATTCCTCGCAGATGGACGAGAAGTCGGTAGAGCCCATGCGGTGTATTCTGGTCCACTGCACTCCGAGCGGCTTGAACCAGGCGCGACCTAGAAGACTGGTTAGATTGTGCTCCACCACGAGAAGGTCTAGCAGACCATTAAATGTGTGGCACTGGACCTGGACCCTGGCTAGCCCCTTAATAGCCACTGGGTTTTTTTGGAAGTCCCGGAGGACCAACCCAGCTGGCAGCCGTAGCCAGCGTGCCCCCTTCGGGCAGAGGCGGCTGAACGTAGCTGCAGACACAATGGAATATGCGGACCCTGAGTCCAGTTCCATGGTACAGGGAACTCCCTCTATCCGGAAGGACACGGAAATCATGCCCGGAATGGGCTGGGGCAAGTTCATCACTGTGGCCACAGGAACGATGCTGTCCACTTCCTCGAAGTTTGCTGCTGGGGCACGGTGGCTGTTCCTTAGGCGGCAGGCCTGGGCGAGATGGCCTGCTTTCCCACAGGCACGGCAGATGGCATCACGGAAGCGACATCTACGTCTGTTGTGGTGGTCCCCGCAGCTTGCGCACATTGGGGCCTGCCTGTTGAGGGAAGCAGAAGGGGGAACAGAGACAGATGCTGGGCGTCGGCCCTTGGGCCTGGAGATGCTGGGCTCACCCTTCTTCGAGCGTGGTTGCATCCAGTGGATGTCCTCTTCTTCGCTTGAGTCAGGTTCGGGAGGGGCTGCCTAATGGACTTTGGTGGCTGTCTTGTCCTTTTGCATTGTCTCAAACGCTGCTGCTGTTTGGAGCATCTTCTCCAAGGTTGACTCCGACATTGCGATGAGGCACCGGTGGAGCTTCGCTTCATGGATCCCTCCCATGAAGGCAGTCTCTACGTGGTCATCCATGTGGTGGAATTCGCAGCCCACGGCTAGTCAACAGAGTTCAGCCAGGAAAGTGGTGGCTGACTCCCCTGGCTGCTGCTGGCGCTGTATAAACTCCCAGCGCCTAGCCAGTTTTAATGGCTTCGGGGCGAAGTAATCGCCCAGGGCCTTGATGAGTATGTCGTAAGGCACCTCAGTGGGGTCTTGCAGGGCGAGTAGGTTCTGGGCCACCCGCATGACCTCCACCGCTCCGGAACTCCATAGCCAGGCATTCTTCAGGTCCGCCTCTGTGATTCCGCGGACCCTGAAGGCACAACCCAGTGTCTTGAGCCAGGGCTCCCACATCTCTGGGCGAGATGTATCGAAAGGGGTAATTGGTCCCAGAGCGTTTGCCATAGTTACCGGAGCAGGAGCAGCGGCGGCGGGTTGAGCGATGTCTTCGTGGTCTTGCGGCGGTGCCGTGGAGCACTGAGGCTCAGCGCTGCCTAGTGCCGGAGGATCGGGGCTCAGAGCGGCTTGCGGCGAGGCATTGGAGCGCTGGAGCTCAGAGATTCCTGTGGCTGGTGGGACGGAGCTCGCTGTGCTGCTGCGTTCGGCTGGAGAGTCGCTCATCGGGATCCCACCTTCGTCGCCACTGAGAAGTATTGGAGTCGGGAGTCCATGGAACAGTGAAACAGCTAGATCTTTATTGCTGGTCCGGATGAAGCATACAACCCAGGGCTCCGAGCCCTCCTTTTATGCTGGTCAGGGATAATCCCCTGACCTCGCCCAACTGGCCTGATAGGCTATTATCAGTTTATTTACATCTCATAGGTTCCTTGGGAGAAACCTAGGTACATGATTGGTGGCCGGTTCAAATCCACCTGGCGTTTGTTCTACCTGGCTGAAGCTCAGGTAGTTTCTTGGCCATGTGCTCTGGCCACGTGGTGGTCGCCATTACTGGAGCACATGGTGACCGCATGGTCAATACATAACAGGGACACTGCTAGCGATTGGTACGTGAGCCTACACAACCCTCCCGGACCTGAACTGAGATCAGTAAATGAGTTTATGTGGGCACTTCGGCAGCACTATGAGGATCCCTTGGGGGAGGAGAAGGCCCAGAATCAGTTGTGAAAACTGGTTCAAGGCCGATCCTCTATAAGGGAGTACACTGCACAGTTCCAAAGAATAGCTGCAAAAGTGCATGGCTGGTCTCAAGACCTGTTTGTTCAAAAATATAGGGAGGGCCTGAACTCAGAGATTTACGAGACTGTGTTTCGGAATGATCAACCTGGCTCACTGGCAGCATGGATGAGGATGGCAGCCAACGTTGAGGAGCATTTTACACTGATCAAGCTGGGGTCGCAAACAAGCCACTCTGCTGGTAAAGCCGCCTCTAAGTCCAAGTTCAAGACAGCGATCCAAGAGCTCCGCGATGCCCGCTTCAAACAAGGACTTTGCATGACATGCCAGGAGAGTGGGCACTTTGCATCTTCCTGCCCATTGGGGGGGGCAAAGACACCCAAGATGCCTGCGGCGACGCTGGGTGGGATGCCCCAGCCACCCAAAGGGACTTTCAAACCCCGGGCATTACAGCTGGAAGGGGCACCGAGTGAAGGAGCTGAAAGAGCAACGTTGGAGGTGATTGCTGCCCAGCCGTCGGGAAACTTCCCAGACCTGCAGTAGGAGGCACAAAACTGCAGGTCCCCCCCTCCACCACACCGCCAATGGTGAGCAGCCCCGGACCCTTACTTTACATGGTTGTGACTGTTGTAGCCAAACATGGCACTCACATCCGAGTGCGTGCCTTAATTGATTCGGGGTGCGCCAGAGACTTGATTAATCCATTAGTAGTGGAAGGTTTGGGTCCGAAAGTAAACTTGCTGGGGGAGCCTCTATGGTTCACGCAAATGGATGGATCCGAAATGAAGGAGGCTTGTGGGGCAGAGACTGAACCTTTGATTTTGGGCACAGGGAACCATTGGGAGAAGCGGGCTTTTGTTATAACTCCCCATGCCCAATTTCCCATGGTGCTAGGAAGCCCCTGGTTAGGAGCTCACGACCCCTACATTAAGTGGAGTGAAGGGAAGATCTCCTGGATTGATCCTAAGTGCACACATCACACCTTGGATCCTGCTTGGGGGTTGGGGCCCCCTTCGTCCCCCTTGGCCTGCCTAGTGGCAGAGGACATTTCCAAAATTCCTCCAGAGTATTGAGATTTGGCTGAGGTGTTTAGTGAAACAGAGGCAGACGAGCTTCCCCCCCCATAGACTCACTGACTGTGCTATCGAACTGTTGCCGGGGGAGAAGTTGCCAAAAGGGAAGTTATATTCCATGAGCCCTGCCGAGAGGGATGAGTTGTGAAAGTTTTTGGATAAAAACCTGGAGCGGGGTTTCATTCGCCCAGCCAAGTCCCTGTTTGCTGCCCCTGTACTGTTCCGAAAGAAAAAAGATGGGGGGCTGCGCCTTTGCACGGATTATAGAGGACTGAATGCTGTCTCCGCTTCTAACGCTTACCCCCTGCCTCTCATAAAAGACTTGCTAGTGGAGGCAGCAAAAGGAAAGATTTTTTCTAAGTTGGACTTATGGGAAGCTTATTTCCGGGTGCGCATCAAGGAAGGAGATGAGTAACAGGCAGCCTTTAATACACCCCTGGGGCAATTCGAATACCTGGTTATGCCCTTCGGATTGGCTGGGGCTCCCAGAATTTTTATGAGCCTTATAAATGAGGTGTTGCACAAGCATTTATTTATAGGGATGCTTTGTTATTTAGATGATATCATTGTCTATTCACAAGACCGAGACTCTCATATCAAACTGATGAGAGAAGTGTTAACCACCCTTAGAAATCACGAACTGTATGCCAAACTGTCTAAATGCGAGTTCCATTGCACGGAAATTGATTTCTTGGGGTACCGCATCTCCCCTAGGGGTCTTGAAATGGACCCGAGTAAAGTAGAAGCTGTTTTACAGTGGGAACACGGTCACCTTGCCTCTAACCAATCTGTTGAAAACAAAGGGAAGGGGACCCGACGCCCGCAAACTGAGTGAGCGGTGGAATTGGACAAATGAATGTCAGGTGGCTTTTGAAACTCTAAAGTGGCTGTTCACGTTGGAACCTATTCTGGCTCACCCCGATGAGACTAAAGAATTTGTTGTTCATGTTGATGCATCAGATGTAGCAATGGGGGGGGGCGATTCTGCAAAAGGGGGATGATGGCAAATAACACCCCTTAGTGTATGTGTCTAAGAAATTTAACGAGACTGAGAGACACTAGTCAGTTTGGGATAAAGAGGCTGCAGCAATTTGCCTAGCTCTTTCCACCTGGCGGCATTGGTTAGAGGGGGTGCAAACACCCTTCGAGATCTGGACTGAGCATAAACATTTAGAAGCATTGCGCACTCGTAGAACTCTCAATGCTAAACAGCTTCGTTGGGCTGATTTCTTTTCAAAGTTCAACTTCAGATTGCGTCATTTCCCTGGAACTTCTAACTCATTAGCAAACACGTTGTCTAGGCTGCCTCAACATGAGTCCAAGCGGGAGGAGGTGTTTGGCTCCATGTTTTCCCCAGAACAATTAAGCGGAGCCGTAATTACTAGGAGTCAAGCACAACAAGCTGAGGCAGCCCCAGCCTCAGAGTGGATTACAAAATGTGCAACAGAATATTCACAACAGGATCGGGATGAGGTAGCAAAGGAGGAAGGGATGGAACTTCTCACAGATGGTTGTTGGTATAAAGACTCCAAGTTAGTGGTGCCAAAATCTTTAAGACTATCCATTCTGCAAACTTGCCATGAATCCAAACTCTCTGGACATTTTGGATATCTTAAGACACTCAATTTGGCCCAAAGGCAGTTTTGGTGGCTTTGGATGCGTAGGGATGCTTCGGACTATGTGACCTCCTGTCAAACTTGCCTGATGTGTAAAAAATGGGGAGGGAAGCCTCCGGGTCTTTTGCAACCTCTCCCAACCCTGTCCAGGCCCTGGGAGGCCATTTCTATGGATTCTATTACCAATTTCCCAACCAGCAAAGGAAAGACAGTCATTTGGGTGGTGGTGGACTTATTCTCTAAACAAGCACACTTTGTCCCCTTCAAGCAACTACCCACTGCCAAAGGCTTGGCAAAAGCATTTTTCGCTCACGTAGTGAAATTACATTATTTTCCTAAGCGTATAGTATCCGATAGGGGAAGTCAGTTTGTTGCCACCTTCTGGCAGGAGTTTTTACAATTGATGGGGATTGAACCCACCCTAAGTTCTGCTTATCACCCAGAAACTGATGGACAATCCAAACGTGTCAATCAAATACTGGAATAGTTTTTCCGTTGCTACTCTAATTACCATCAGGACAATTGGGTAGATCTCCGCCCCTTTGCAGAGTACAGTTATAATAATGCAGTGCATTCCTCGATGGGGGTCTCTCCCTTCATGGCGGTTGGGGGATTTGAGGGTGATCCGTTGCTGACTCTTACCCCTCCAGGGAATACCCCCGCTCAGAATTTGGATTATGATGGACTACTCTCCAGAACTCTTGCCCCCTTATTGCTCAGACTTTGGAACGGGCCAAAGCGGATTACAAAAAATATGCTGACAAAGGCAGAGCTCCAGGGTGGGATTTGGAGCCGGGAGATTCTGTCTACACTAAGAACATTCAGGGTCTCCAACCTAGCCGGAAGTTAGGTTGGAAGTTTGTGGGACCTTTCAAAGTGTTACATAAAATTTCCTCTGTCTCGTTTGGACTTGAACTGCCCAAATACTAAGCTCTGTGCATCCTGTTTTCCATTACAGCCTGCTGAAGAAAAGCCCTGGGCAGAACTCGTGGAGACCAGATCCTCATGTTCCTCCTCCTCCTCTGATGAAAGCAGGGGAACCGCATTTTGAAATTTCCAGCATTTTGGACTCTAAACTCAAATGTGGTCACTTGTTCTATCTGCTCAATTGGGTTGATTTTGGTCCTGAATGTAATGAATGGGTTGCAGCTGAACACGTTTGGTTCGTGCTTTTCATAAACAATATCCTTCTAAGTCAGGTGGGAAGTAATCTTGGGAGGGGCAGGATGTCAGGTTCCCTGTCATATTTTGGTTTTGCTACTGATAGCATTCACAGATCCTCCAGTCGGGAGACTGGCAGCTGAGTTCCTCCCCCTCGCTCCTTCCCCCTCCCATCCCATTTTGCCGCTTTCCTTTGTAGGCCCTGCTTATCGCTGTCGTTAACCTTGAGCTGTCTCACTCTCTGCTCTTCCAGGTGTCTTTGCGTGGGAATGCAAGTAGAATTGTACACGGGGCGAAAGGGGGAGAATTTAATTAGCTTGTGCGCTTTTTCCATGGGAATGCAACGGTTTGGGGATTTTCGTGCTTCATGTTTTTACACTGATTGGTGCCTGTCATTTCTATTCCGTTTGAATACTGTATAATAAGTCCCAACCCCAATCCCCTGGTATCCCTAACAAAGTAAGTGTTCCTGAAAGACCATTAAGACAATAAAGGACTTTGTTTATCCAGTTTATTGGCTGTCATCAGAAGTCTCAGAGTTTTACAGCTAGAATGGGTGAATCAACTAGCACAAGATCTCAAGTTACACTGTAAACTTCCAATTCACATATACTGTGATAACACAGCAGCTCAGTTGTTAGCGAGTCAACAGACAGTGAAGTTCAGAAGCAAATACATCCTGATCAGATATCAGAATGTTAAGGAGGCAGTGAACAGGAATTTGGTAGAAATGCAGCACTGCAGTTCTGAAACGAATATTGCTGACATTCACAAAATGTTTAACGGTTGAAAGTTTTCAAAGGTTGGGTCTCACTATTTAAGTGTCTAGGAGGAGTGTTGGTATATGGACTCATAAATAGTGAGCACATGTCTAACTGTCAGTTAGATCACTGCAGACAATATCACAGTCAGTCATGTGACTGCACAAAGTGGAGCAGGCAAGAACTAGCTCAGACCTGTTCCATAAGTCATAACTGGAGATTGACTCAGCACTGTCCTGATTGGACAGTGTGCATGGAGAAAATGTATAAATGTAATGTATGTTGTGAATAGTTTTTCTTCTGTTCTGTATAGGTTACTGGCAAAGCACTTTGACGGTGGGAACTAAAATATTTGTAAATAAATGTACATACACTGTACATAGTTTTGTCTCATATATTTGGAGTCTTCAACCACTGCTGGTGCTGTTTAGCACAAAAACCACTCACACCGACAGGGTCACAGAGGGCCATTCTGGTAAGTCCTCACCATGGAGGTCATATGAATTACTCATACAGTCATGGTTCTGCTGAAACAGTACAGAGAAATACTGTAACCATGCATGAAATGAGATTGCAGATCTGGGAGAAGGTCCCATATGTAAAGAACCTGAAACTATGGCCCAAAACTTCTTAGACTGATTTAGAACAGTTGCTTGGTATAGTTGTTCCCATTGGTTGTTAAGAAACTCTATCTTCTTCTTTTTCATGCTTTCCTGTAGCTGTTTTTTTTAACCTGAAAATACTTTGGAAGGAGGGCAGGATCATTAGAAGTTCAAAATTGGCTATTGGTATTATGTAGTTGAGATTTTAGTGCTCTGCCCTCTGCAGGATACCAAGATTTGGCATCCCTATTACATTTTTTTTGTAGAGTGGTTAGAATTTATTTATTTATTTATTTATTTCATTTTTATCCCACCTTGCCGGCGAACAGGCTCAAGGCAGCTAACAACCTTAAAATACCACCAGGGTGGTTTACAAGTTAAATAGATTAAAACTAAGCATAAAATCAAACAATAAACAGATACAAGCAATATAAGACAAAAGCATGACTGGCAGCATTGGAGTTCTCCTGGTGAACAGATAGTAATTACAGATGGTAATACAAGATTCGACTGCGGGGCCAGGGCGATGTTATCCTGTATATTCTCCCCGGTGGCGGCTCCTAATTGAAAGCCTGGTCGAAGAGCTCCATCTTGCAGGCCCTACGGAACTGTAATAAGTCCCGCAGGGCCCTGATGTCATCCGGGAGCTCATTTCACCAGTATGGGGCCACCACTGAGAAAGCCCTGGCCCTGGTGCAGGCCAGCCTAGCATCTTTCAATCCGGGGAGAGTCAGGCGGTGTTGTGTGCCTGACCTCAGTGCCCTCTGGGGCATATATGGGGAAAGGCGGTCCCTCAAGTAGGCAGGCCCCTGACCATATAGGGCTTTAAAGGTCAACACCAGCACCTTGAACCAGATCCGGTATGCTATAGGCAGCCAGTGCAGTGACCGCAGCACAGGCTGGACGTGGTCCCATACAGAGAGACCCATCAACAGCCTGGCTGCAGTATTCTGCACCAGCTGCAGCTTCCGGATCCAGGACAAGGGCAGCCCCATGTAGAGAGCGTTACAGTGATCAAGTCGTGAGGTGACCATAGCATGGATCACTGTTGCTAGATCTTCACATTCGAGGAAGGGGACCAACTGCCTAATCAGCCGTAGATGGTAAAAGGCTGCTTTAGCAGTGGCTGCTACCTGGGCCTCCATTGTTAGGGAGGCATCCAGGAGCACTCCCAAACTCCTGACCCTTGACGCTGGCACCAGTGGCGCCCCACCAAAGGACAGAAGTGGGAACCCTATCCCTGACCCAGTCCGACTCAAGCACAGGACCTCCGTCTTCGTTGGATTCAGTTTCAGTCGACTCTGTCTCAGCCAGTCCGCAACGTCCTGAAGTGCCCGCTCCAGGTCATCTGGGGTAGAGTCGGACTGGCCACCCAACAGCAGATAGAGCTGGGTGTCATCGGCATATTGATGACACCCAAGCCCATGCCTCCGGACAATCTGGGCAAGGGAGCGCATGTAGATGTTGAATAACATCGGGGACAGAACCGCCCCTTGAGGAACACCACACACTAGTGAGTGCCTCTGGGAGGTCTGTTCCCCGAGCGCAACCCTCTGTCCCCGATCCTGGAGAAAAGAGGCAAGCCACTGTAAAGCAAGCCCCTGTATCCCCGAGTCAGCGAGGCGGTGGATCAGCAACTGGTGGTCGACCATGTCAAACGCAGCTGACAGATCTAACAACACCAGTGCCGCCGTACCGCCTCGATCCAGATGTCTCCGGAGGTCATCCGTGAGGGCGACCAGTGCCTTATACAAAGGGCCTGAGAGAAATGTGAAATCAAGGTATTGTAAACTGAAATCTTTAGAGTAGGTTTCATATTATCAATTAGAAAGGCTCTAAGGTCAAGAGTAGGTCCAAGTTTAAGTAAACTGGAGGTTACCTGGGTGGAATGGTCGTTCCACAGGATTTTTGGTAAGATTTCTGGTTCAGAGGTCAGGGGAGTAAATAGATAGGGAAAGTCAGCAATAGGGAGGTAGTCGCTAGCAATGCAATCTCCTACCTTGACATTCAGGACACAGGGTTTCAGAGTGGGAGACACTAGAAAGTAATCAATTATGCTACTCCCTTTTGAAGAAATAAATGTGAATTCATTGGCTTTAGGAAAGTGCTTTTATCTGCTTATTTTACTTTCTTTTAGAACAAATAGTTTTTAAATACACTCATTTTATCATTCTCTTTGACTTTGGTGCTCATATTTTCTTCCCCCTTAAGTTTTGGTAGCTTAATTGGATAATTGGACTGTGTGCCCATACTATCTAAGCATTTAGAATTGGCGGCAGCCAAGGAAAACATTGCTGCTTATGTATCAAGCTCCACAAAGCGCTACAAAGATAGCCATTGAGTCAACTATCCCAAACTGTGAATTTCATTGAGAACCCAATGTGAGTTACCAAACTGAGATATCTAGCAGCTGCCAAGAGTCTGTTTTTCACTCTAGTGGCCCAGAGTGAGGAAATAGCTAGAATAAAGTCTCACAAATGGAGTCAGGAAGTAGAAGAATTTAAACCTCCTGACTCTAAACAAACAAGGATAGAGGATTTTTTCCCATTAACTACCTCAGAACCAGGAGTGGCTTTTCAACTACCTCCAACCACTTTTCTCCACTAAGTGAAGACACTGATAACCTCCTTGAAAGTGCCTACTTTGCTGCTCCACTCGAAGCACATGACAGTGGTTTAATTAATCCTGACACAGCTGAAGTCCCTGACTCTGCAACTCATCCCAAAACAGCTAATTTGGCCACTGAAACTTTTGCTGACCTTCTTATTTTGGTGGCTGAATCAATGAGTTTTATCTGCAAAAGGTTCAGCTCTTTACACTTTAACATACTAAACATTGCTGAGTCACTATCAAGGTTAGTGGGAGATAAGGACAATAGAAGCAAAGCATCTCCACCCGACAAGCCTTTTCCCTTGCAGTCATTGGATTTGAATCATCCTAATCCCGACCTTTATTCCTATGCACCACCGTGGACCCAAGGTTAGCTGAATCCTGTAATCAACAATTTGAGCTGAAAACACGAGGTTCGTGGCAGCTGTTTTGGCAACCTCATCTTATATGTTTGACTGTGTATAAATTCAAAGGAGCTTTTTTGTCCTGGAAAACATCTACCCTGGCTAGAAAACATGTGTATGATTTGTTTGGTCACCAAATAGGATCGGTTGATATAAAATCAGTGGATCCTTTAAATAATTCACTTTCAGCTCAAAGAGTCCTCATATCATTTAACAGCTCCAAACTACCAAATTTAATTCTTAAGCAAAAAGCTTATTTTAAGTCAAAAGGGATCTTTCCTAAGCGAGTTTTCCATAACACAATCATTGAGCCACTCATCTCTAAAGGCCCAAAAGGGAACACTCCAGCTCGCTCCAATGCTGCCTCTCAGGAGTCGCCATCATCCTCTGAGACTCAACACATGGATACCGATCTACTTGACCAAGAAGTACAGAACCTTTTCAACAATCTTCCTGTTTATGAGAAAACAACAGTAGTTGACAGATTGGAAACCATGACTGCCTGCCTGCGAAGGATCATTCCAAACACCACCAGACATGTGTCTACCTCACTGCCGCTTCCAGAGAACAGCACTAAGAATCCTCAATGAAGTCTTGAGAGTAACTTACATCCCCCAATTCAAGCTGAGATACATTAAGAACATAAGAAAAGCCAATGTCGGATCAGGTCAATGGCACATCCAGTCCAACACTCTGTCACACAGTGGCCAAAAACACCAGGTGCCCTCAAAAGGTCCAGCAGTAAGGGCAGGAAGCCATCCCATTGTTGCCCCCTAAACACCAAGTTTACAGAGCATCACTTGCCCCAGACTGAGAGTTCCTATCTATACTTTGTGGCTAATAGCCACTGATGGACTTCTTGTCAGAATCTGACAATAGTATGCCTGTCCTTTTTTAATAGTCTATCTGTCTGTCTTTGACTCCTTTGTAACCATTTGTGATTTACTGCTTGCCTTGATGTATATTATCTGCTCTGCTAAATGTTACCCTTCTCTGGCCGGGAGGATGGCGTGTCGCATTCCTGAACGTCACATAAACAACTGGGGCTATCACATCCGTCCAATCCCCCCTAGCCTTTGAGGCTCAGAGAATGTTATCAAATGTTACAACCTTGGGAATTGTTTAATTGTTTCTAGCCAAATGTTTAGCCTATCATTCACACATGTGGGTCACCCAGGGCAGGAAGGGAATTTTTATTACTTTCTCACCTTCTCTGTGAGAACCTAACGGTCACACTTTTTCCCGCTTCTATGCAATTAATCTGATTGGTCCTTTACCTGTATTCTGTTGTGACTGAAGATATATTAACCACTGTTGCTTACGGTCATGTATCTCTAACAAACATCAAGAACCTGAACCATTATTGGAAATAAAAGAACTTTGCTTCAAACCAAAGGTCTGGTCTGATAGTGTTAGCTCAGAAGCCTAACACTTCTGCTCCATATGTTTATCTAATTCCCTCTTGAAACTGTTCATGCTTGTAGCCACTGCCACCACCTCCTGTGGCAGTGAATTTTATGTGTTAATCACTCTTTGGGTGAAGAAGTACTTCCTTTTATCTGTTCTAACCTGACTGCTCAGCAATTTCATGGAGTGCCCACGAGTTCTTGTATTGTGAGAAAGGGAGAAAAGGACTTCTTTCTCTACCTGCTCTATCCCATGCATAATCTTATAAACTTTGATCATGTCACCCCTCAGCCGTCGTTTCTCCAAGATAAAGAGCTCAAAGCGCTTCAACCTTTTTTCATAGGAAAAGTGTTCCTACCCTTTTATCATTTTAGTTGCCCTTCTCTGCACTTTTTCCAATGCTAGAATATTTTTTTTGAGGTGTGGCAACCAGAACTGTACATAGTACTCCAAATGAGGTCGCACCATCGATTTATACAAGGGCATTATGATACTGGCTGATTTGTTGTATATTCCCTTCCTAATAACCCCCAGCATAGCGTTGGCCTTTTTCATTGCAGTCACACACTGTCTCGACATTTTCATTGAGTTATCTACTACGACGCCAAGATCTCTCTCTTGGTCTGTCTCCGCCAGTTCGGACCCCCATCAATGTGTATTTATAGTTAGGATTTTTGGCTCCAATGTGCATCACTTTGCACTTGGCCACATTAAACCCCATTTGCCATGTTGATGCCCACTCACCCATTCTCGACAAATCCCTTTGGAGTGCCTCACAATCCACCCTGGTTCTCACCACCCTGAACAAGTTCATGTCATCTGCAAATTTAGCCACTTCACTGCTTACTCCCAACTCCAAATCATTAATAAACAAGTTAAAAAGCATTGGATAGAGTACTGATCCCTGTGGTACCCCACTGCTTACCTCCCTCCACTGAGAAAATTGCCCATTTATACTCACTGTTTCCTTTCAATCAGCCAGTTTTTGATCCACAAAAGGACTTGTCCTTTTATCCCATGACTATTGAGCTTACATTCTTTACATATTGAGCTTACTTACTTATTGAGCATACATACATATTGAGCTTACTTACTTTATCCCATGACTATTGAGCTTACATTCTTCCATCCTGGAGGCAAGTGATTCCCTCTTAACCGAGGGATTGAAATTACACAACGTAATTCATGACAAACAACTTCTGACTCTCATACTGGTCCAATCAATGGCTGTGTATTCCATGATATGAGCAATTCTCTGGATCAACTCTCTGCAGCAAACTGACACACAATTGCTCCTCCTCCTACTGCAATAAAAATCATTTCCTGGAACATCGCAGGGTGGAGGAGCAAAGCCAATGATGTCGACTTTCTCCATTTTATAAAAGGCTTTGATATTGTACTCCTCCAGGAAACGTGGGCTCATGATATGATCCACTTGGAAGGGTTTTACTCCTTCTCTCTTCCAGCCTACAGAGTGAAACCCAAAGGCTGTCTACAAGTTGGGTTATCTATCTTTGTTTCCTTATCCCTAAAATGTGATATTACAATACTACCATTTGATAATCCTACAGAACTAGCTGTTAAACTTGTTTTTGAAAGTTCCATTTTGATTATCATGAACCTATATGTGCCCTCCTCCTTAGATAGCAATGCCCTTTTACAACATTGGGAACAGTTATCCATGCTTATGGAATCATTAGAAAGAAAATTGCCCTCAGCTGAAATTATTTTGGCTGCGAACCTTAACACAAGACTAGGAAAAGGTCACACAGTTTTTCTCAGAGCCCTTGAACTTAACCAGAGTGATACCCTCCCCCCTTTTTTCTCCCTAGAAAGGTTGTCCAAAGATTGCCATATAAACTTGGCTGGTATTTATCTCACCAAGTTCTGTTTCCAGTTTAATAGACTATGGGTAAATGGACTTATTTATTAATGTACAGTTATACACAGTACCAGTGAGCCTGTGTATCACTTAAAATCATATGATTTGGTTCAAGGAGCTATGCCTTCATTTTTTAAAATCTCTTTATTGATATGTAGCACAGAGTAATCTTACAGTTGGTAGCAATTTTTAAATAAATAAAGTTATGGAGATATCACTACAAACTTCAATCATCAAATATCAGCATTGTAACTAGAGAGTAAGCTGAGATTAGTGTCTTGAATAGAGGGTACACCATACAGCAAGATAAGATCTAGTTTGGTATCGTGGTGTATGTATTATATAGTGAGGTTGGTAAAGGGGAGTTATGGAAATGTAGTCTGGTTTCAGAAGTGGAGCCATAACTGGGATCTTGGGGTAGGAGGTCTTGGTCTGTCATGTACTGTAAAAATGGCTACCAGGTATGTACAAAATGGGAGGAACTTATATCAGGAGGGGTTTCAGATTGTCAGTGATTTTATCCATAACAAACTGTTCCCAGATTCTTTTTCTCCATTGATCCAAAGAGGGAGGAGTGCTGAGTTTCCAGGATGCCACTATGGTGGTCTTGGCTGCTATAAGTAAAAGTGTTGTCAGGGGGTAAAGTGGTTCCTCCCCAATAGAGGGGTCCCTGAGGTGCAAGAGAAGAACCGAGGGGTCCACTGGAAGAGCTTGTGAGGTAATGTCTGCTATTTCTTTAGTTACAGAGGACCAAAATTGTTGGACTTCAGGGCACGATCACCAGCAGTATAAGTAGAGCTATGCCTTCATGTCAGAACAGGTCAAATAAATTTTACCTACCTAAAAACTAAGCTGATGTAGTAAATTTTATAGTACTAATAAAGAAAAAAATATACAGGAGAGTAGAGGGCACATTAATATTATTTGGGTGAAGAATCTGAAAATAAATGGCTAGGGAAAAATCACTCAAGAAAAAAAAAAGGCGTTTTATTGCACGGTCTGGTGACAGAATACTACAGACTTTCTTGGGATTACTAACCTATGAAATGAGTGCCCAAAATTATAATCAGCTATAAAATGGTGGCAATAGTAGTAATGGGCTATTTTACAATCTATTCAAAGACAGCAGCCATTAAAGCAAGAAAATAAGACAACAGAGATCAAGTTCTACTGAAAGAATGTTTTTTTTCCTTTGTTAACTGGTCAAAGATGAAAGGATATTATAAAGGAATAAGTGTATCAGAAAAAAGGATAATGAAAACTAAGACATAGAAGGAAATGTAAATGGTATGTACAACACTTCGTATTTTTAAAAAACAAACAAACAAAGGATTCAGGCTGAAATGCTAATAAAGGTAAGAGCAAAATACGCATTTACTGGATTGATTTAAGAAGAACACACTTTGTGCGCAATCTAACCAGGGCTATTTTTGGGGCTGGAACACACAAGAACGGCATTCCATCTGGTTTCCAATCTGGCCATGCCTACAGGGTTCATTTCCCCGCCCCCATCTCCCAGCAGCCCTCAGTTGAGCCAGGACTGGGAGTGGGAAGCAGCATGTGCTGCCTGTGCTTGCCGCCACCACTCCCAGGAAGGTAGGGTAAGTTGGTGGGGGGTGTCAGGGGCTTGATCGGGTGGGGTGGGTGGGAAAGCCTAGGGCACTAAGGCTGTGGGTGGCCTGGCTAGTGTGGGAAGGGGGTCAGGGATGCCTTCAGGGGGTGGGGGGGTAAGCGGGGAGTGCGCAGGTCGGCTGTGATCTCCATGGCTGGCTCTGAGGGTTTCTCCATAAATCATTTTTAGTGCATCTTTATTCCCACACCCTGTACATTTTCCTTTTGATGGCCTCCAAGTCCTTGGGGGGTTTTTTTGCTCTTTTCTCCACTTTATGTTTACTTTCTTTATTTAAAAGATTTTTAGGGGTTTGCCTTTCTTGTTTCATACATTCTCTTCCCAAAAGGTAGGCATAGGAAGAACCAAACAATATCTATGAAAAGCTTCAAGAAAATGGTGCTGAATAATGCAATACATCTCTGTGCCAAGTCTGACTCAGTTCCCCTCAAAGCTGATTTTAAGTATGCTTGCCTCAGAACTGCTTTCCATTTATCTCTGACTAGTACATACCAACTTAATTTGACATGCTTACCACCCCTCTCTGAAACTTTATGGGCTTGTCAGATTGGTATGAGTCAAATGATGCATGAACCTACCATACTGAATCAGACCATTGGTTAATCAAAGTCAGTCAGGTCTCACAGCAGCTCTTCGGGGTCTCTGATAGGGTGCTATCACATTACCTACTACCTTATCCTTTAATCTGGAGATGCTGGGGCTTGAACCTGGGACCTTCTGCATGCTTGCGGGGAGGCCGGGGTAGAAATATGAAATAATAAATAAATGAAATAAAATAAATAAATGCCAAGCAGATGCTCTACCACAGAGCCACAGCCCACCCCCTTTTTCAATGGTTATTAATTAGGATGGCTAAATGGAACTTCAGTGTTTAGGAGTAGCATACCTCTGAATACCAGTTGTGGGGCAGTATTAGAAAGCAGATGCTGAGCTAGGTGAACCTTTGCTCTAAGCCTGCAGGGTTCTTCTGGAGTCCTTATGCTATTATGTGCTTAGTAGCTGTGTTTAAACATGATGTCAAATGTCTGAGTGAAGGGCCATGGCTCAGTGGCAGACAAAGAGAAGAAGAGAAGAGATTGGATTTATACCCCGCCCTTCACTTATACCCCTTCCCCTCCCCACAATAGACACGCTGTGAGGTAGGTGGGGCTGAGAGAGCTCTGACAGAAACTGAGCTTTTTCAAGGACAGCTCTTATCAGAACTATGGTTTGCCCAAGGTCATCCAGCAGGTGCATGTGGAGGAGTGGGGAATCAAACCCGGTTCTCCCAGATTAGAGTCTGCACACGTAACCACTACACCAAACTGGCTCATGCACTTAACCACTACACCAAACTGGTAGAGTATCTGAAAGTCCCAAATTCAATACCCAGCATCTCCTGTTAAAAGGATCAGGCTGGTGATGCTTTTGGGATGGGGAAAAGGCTCTGGCAAGCTATAAAGGCCACAGCCACCCTGAGCACTCCAACTTGAGCTGAGTGTCCTGGGCTAGCCTCATCAGATCTCAGAAGCTAAGCAGAGGGGCCTGGTTAGTACTCAGATGGGAGACTAGGAGGGGAATCCATGGTTGGTACCCAGAGGCAGGCAATTTCAAATCACTTCTATTGGTCTCTTCCTTGACCTCGATGGCCCAGGCTAACCAGGTCTCAACAGATCTTGGAACCTGAGCAAGGTCGGCCCTGGTTAGTAATTGGATGGGAGACCAGCAGGGGAATCTATGGTTGGTACACTGAGGCAGGCAATTTTAAATCACCTATATTGGTGCAGTGGTTAAGCATGTGGACTCTAATCTGGGAGAATCTCTTCTCTTCTTCTTCTTCTGTTCCTTGTTTTGTTTGTTGCGACTTAGTTCATGTAATTAGGCTTTGAAGGACTGTTTTGGAAATGATCTGCTTAAATGATCTGTGGTGGAGAGGGTATCCTATGTTTTTTATATTTGCTTCTAAAGGTTATGAGTTACAGTTTGGTGTTGTGGTTAGGAGCATGGACTCTAATCTGGGAAAATCAGGTTTGATTCCCCATTCCTCTACCTGCAGCTGCTGGTGTGACCTTGGGTCAATCACAAGTTCTTTCAGAGCTGTTCTCTCAAGAGCAGCCCTTGAAAGAGCTCTCTCAGCCCCACCTACTTCACAGGGTGTCTGTTTTTAAATGTAAGCCGATCTGCATGAACAAGATTGAGGGGGGCAATGTTTTTATTGGTTTTGTCAAAACCGTTTTGACAACAAACAAGGTAAACAGAATAAAAAGCAAAAGGTGGGTGTGGCTGGATGACCACAGTTCTGGTAACATGGGGTGTGGCCTATTATGCTAAAGAGTTTCTGCTGTTGGGTGTGGCCTATTATGCTAATGAGTTCCTGAGGGGCTTTTGCCACAAAAAGAGCCCTGAATCTAACCATGAGTTACATAAACTAAATTCCATGAGCTTCAGTGGGATTTATCCATGAGGAACTAAACTCAGGATTGCAACCTTAAACATGGAGTCTGAGATCTCAAGTGACAAACACATTAATAAATCTACTGAAGTCAATAAAGCAGTCCCAATGAAGTCAGTAAGTTTAATTCTTGCCAGCTAAGCTTAAGGACATAAAAACCAAGCAGTCGGTATTAGAAGAGCTATTTTAGAATCACCTAAAATTGATTTTGGAAAGAAAATTTATTTTGGTGATAAAAAATGTTAAACAGGAACTTTGTTTCAGCAGATCTCCTGGGCTATTCAAACATTATACAGTGTCAGATTCTACTCTATATGCACAATGATTTCTTTTATTGCTAAATGTTTCTTTTTTTCACTGAATCTGACAAAGATATATGTTGCTGAAGATTGCTCTGGTTGTTACTTTCGTTTTCTTTGTAGTTGCTATCACCCATATGGTTTATTGCCTCCTCTTGTGTCAATTGCCTGTCTGCTTAATGTTACTTCTTTAGGCGGGAGGATGGGTTCCTGCATACCAACACGTCATATAAACAAAAGCTATCTTGTTCCTGTTCCCTCCCTCTTTTGCTCCAGGCTCCCAGGACACTATCTGACTGCTTATAGCCTTGAAGGTTATTTTATTGTCGTGGTTTAAATGTTTTGCCTATGACTTAGCACATCTGGGTCACACAGGCCAAAAGGGGAATGTTTATGCCTTTCTCACCTACAGTGGGAACAAACGGGCTCTCTGTCTTCCCGCATTTTAGTTGTATGCTGATTGGTAGGAAATGTTTAAGCATTCATGCTTGTAGGTATATTAACCCCAAGCCTTCTTTGTTTGGCATCTCTAACAAACATCGAGACCTGTTCCAGTATCTGAATAAAGGACTATGTTTTAACCCACAAAAGCCTGATCATTTGCTAATAGCACAGAAGCCTCACATACAGTCACCCTTTATTTCAGAATTAGTAATTTTAAGCCACCACTCTGAAACATCCGAGCCCCACTAAGGCCAAATTTACATCTGACTTTCCCACTAGAATCATTCTAGTTTAAAAAAAAACCCTGTCCATACCTGTTTCTAGTTTCAAACCATACTTCTTCTAGTTTATAAATTAATGTTTACATTTGTTAATTGCCCTCCTGTGGTCAAGCTAGCATTATACTGCTTTAAACAAATGCTGTTGCTTAGTACTCTTCAGACCCCCTGGAGTGAAATTTGAAACCAGCGTGAAATGAGCTTGGGAAAAGACAGCAGTCAAACAACTTCAGAGGGGAGGTGTAAATTGGGCCTAAAAGGGTTGCCAGAAGTCACCATGACTTCCAGGCATGTAGGCACGCACACACACACACACACAAATATATATATGCTGTGGCACTATGACCCTTGGTTTTTTTGGGGAGGGGGGGACAAAGTCTTGTGGCATCTGTAAGACTGAGCAAATTTAATGGGGTGCAAATTTCCATGAACTAGAGCCCACTTTATAAGGTAATTTGCAGAATAACAAGGGACCAGTATAACTAAAGTAGGAGTCAACAACAGCAACCTAATCCTAGGCATCACCTTTAGCTAGGGTGGGTCACATTGTGACCTATGCCATTGTTCCTTAGATATGAGCTTTCCTAGTTAGTGTTTTTTCTTGTGAGTGTGGCTTAACTCCAAATTCTGAAGCTATCCAGAGCCCAACTGTTGCACTGAATACTTAACAACAAAAAGGCAGGACTCTACCCCTAACAATATCAAGACTGGCCAAAGTAGGGATGCCAGTCCCCAGGTATGGGCAGGAATTCCCCCAATTTTTAGGGCTCCCCCAACACTCACCAGATAGCTGAAGGGGGAAGCCCACCCCAAAAAGTGGTCTGCAGCCCCGCTTGAAAAGAACGGGCACCACAGGTGCCTGCCCTGCAAGCAAATTTGCTGCTTGCAGGGCAGGAGCATCGGGCACCCACTCTTACAAGTGGGGGCAGCTGGCTCCTGCCTTGCAAGAGGCCAGTTCACCTCTTGCATGGCAGGAGTGCTGGGTGCCCGCTCTTCCCAAGCAGATGCAGTCAGCTCCTGCCTTGCAAGAGGTGATTTTGCCTCTTGCATGACAGGAGCACGTGGCCCTCACTCCCCCCCCCCCATTTAAAGGAAAGCGGGGACATGATGATGTCATGCAGAGTGACATCATCACACTGGGATGGCCATGCCCCCTCATGGAACACCCCCTAATCCCCCTCACCGGGAGATCAGACCTGGCAACCCAAGGTCAAAAGTATAATAAAAGGATCTGATTCAGAGGTGCTAATGTTTCAGGAAGCCCAGCACTTTGTGAGAAAGATGTTACCATATAAACAACACTGAACAAGCCAAAACAAAGTCCCTCAACAATAATCAAACATTTTATAGGTATGCTTTTTTGGCTGTGTGCTGATGGGGGAAAACAGGTTAGGATTCAACACAGAAGACAGGGATAGCAGTAAGGATTTTTGGCAAAGTTTTGTTTGTTTTGAATTACAGCAGATAAAACCCCAAACAATAGTCTCATTAAGCAGACATAACTAAATAAAACAGCTGTAAGACATTCTAGCAAATAAAATTTTTAAAACTTTGTTTAATGTAAGTAATTCAAAAAGAAACCAATAGATGGTTTAAATATTAAGAGGAGGTTAGTAAGAAGTTTGTGGTTGGGAGAAATGCCTGTGACTTGTTAGCTGAGAGGTCTAAGTAATTAAGGCAATTTAAGGTGAAAATCTGGGCATTGTGGAGACCAGACTATAGACCAAGATCAAAGGTAATGGCTGTTGGTGACTGCTATGATTTTCAAAATGAGACCTTTGGGATTGATACTTTAGAAACTGAGATTGGTTTCTAGTTTTGGCAACTTGCAACTCGGACACGTCTCATCCAGCTCCGAAGGAAAAATGCCAAGGCGCTGTGGATAGGAGGGATCCTGGACAGGTCCGGGTCCCCCTGGAGTCCTTGTAGGGGACACCTAGCCTGGGGTGCGGAGGAGAGCCTCTTCCGAGGCAACGGCCGAGGAATCGAGGCTCTCCGTACCCCAAGAGGTCCTACTGCAGCGAAGCCATCATGGTGTTTTAGAGCTTGCTACCGGGCAAATAGACAAGAAACTTAGTGTGAATACCCTCCTACAGTAATTTAAATGTGAGAAAACGGTGAGTTAATCGATCCCCTTCAAAAGCAGTTGAGTTTTTAAGGAGAACGGTATCAACTTAGGAGATAAGTGGCAGGTGGGGGAGGAGTTGGGGATCCCCCTCTCGAATTGAACGGTTCCTGAATGATAAATTAAAAGGGAAAGGGAAACTGACCTTAGGAGCCAATACAGCATATTGAAAGGTGCAAAGTAATCCCAAGCACGTTCAAATCAGAGAACTTTGATTTTAAAAATGAAAACTTTCTTCTTATGTAAACAATGACTGGGAGAGAGAGAAGAATGGTGCTGGAAAAGAAACCTTGCACAATACAAGAGCTCGTGGGCACTCCATGAAATTGCTGTACAGTTGGGTTAGAACAGATAAAAGGAAGTATTTCTTCACCCAAAGAGTGATTAACACATGGAATTCACTGCCACAGGAGGTGGTGGCAGCTACAAGCATGGATGGCTTCAAGAGGGAATTAGATAAACATATGGAGCAGAGTTCCATCAGTGGCTATTAGCCACAAAGTACAGCTAGGAACTCTCAGTCTGGGGCAAGTGATGCACTGTATTCTTGGTGCTTGAGGGGGCAACAGTGGAAGTGCTTCTAGTGTCCTGGCCCCACTGCTGGACCTCCTGATGGCATCTGGTATTTTTGGCCACTGTGTGACAGAGTGTTGGACTGGATGGACCATTGGCCTGATCCAACATTGGCTTCTCTTATGTTCTTATGAAGTACTCAACCAACAACTTCCACCCAGTCACAGGAAGCTGCTGCTGACTTTTCCAATTTTTTGGCACAGGCACTGCACCCTCTGATGGAGCAGATGGCTAATGTCAATAGCAAACTGGAGTCCAAAAGCAACTAACACAGATGGATAAAAGAGCAAATGCTACTGACAAAGCCATTAAGAAAGTTGAAAAAACAAAAACAAAAGACATTAAGCAAAAATTGGAATAAGTGGAAAAAGAGAATTTCAGATTAAGGACAATTGTGGCAACTCCAAATGGAAAAATCAATGTATGTTCTATGATTTCAAGGTATTCCTGAGCAAAAAGGAGAAAATTTAAAAGAACTTTTAAGTGAAGCATTAGCACCTATAACAGATCTTAAGCAAGACATATTGCAAAATGATATGGACTTGACCTATCAAACATTCAGAATTTATTAAGAAAAATAAGCTTCCTGGATAAATATTTGTAAAACTATCTAAAAGAACTACTAGAGGCATTATTTTGAAAGCCACATCCAGGAAGACTTTGAAAGTTAAGGATCAAGAAATAAAAATTCTTAAAAAGAAGAAGATTTTATTGCTTTTTTACCCTACACCTAAACTAAAAGCTACAAACGAAACTACCCAAAGGTATAAATAAAATGTGGTCATAGATATTAAAAAAGCCAACATTATAATAATTGAAAAGCAATATTATTTCTTGGTATTAACTGTTAAATCAGGTATGCCCCCATTCCCTCCATTGTTCTCTATGGCAGGAAAAAAGTAACACTTTTTCCCACCATAGAGAACAATGGAGGGGATGGGACAACCTGTTTGGGGGCCCGTAGAATTGGACCCCGTGGTCCAATCTTCTTGAAACTTGGTAGGTATTTCAAGGAGAGGCCCCAGCAGCTACCCTGCACGTTTGACATTCCCTTTCTGACACACTTCTGGTGATGTCAGGGGATGTGGCATATGCTAATGATTTATGCTAATGAGTTCCTGCACCTGTTTTTCTACGAAAGGACCCCTGGGGAGAGCTAATACCTTGTAAGCACTTGATCCACTGTAAATCAAAAGACTTGCTTGGGGAGCTCCCACCCATCATGGCTATAAAGGAGTTTTCTCTGAAGAGGGAAAATAAATTGCTGGACACGCCAACCAACTAATTTCTTCCAAGAAGATACTTAGTGTGTACAGCTGCAAGGCCAGCGTTCATCATCTACTGGAAGAACACAGTATACTCTTTGATTTCTCTCTCCTTCCAAATGGCACATTAACAGAGAACATCCATTTGAGAGGATTACAATCTACCTTCTTTGATACTTTACCTACGTCCACTTCATGAGGCTTAGCCTTTAGGGGGGAAATCTTATATTCCAGCAGTGCCACTGAATTCTATGCAGCATTGGCACAATATTTCACAGGTCTGCTATATTAAGGAATTAACAGTGTTAGACAAACTTCTTGACTACACTGTCATTACTTAACCAGATTTCCTTGTACAAACAGCCCATTTATTACAATGGGTGCAGGATCCAACTCCTCTCAAAAATAACACTTTATTGCTGTGACTGCAATTGATGGACTCCTGAAGAGAACTAATAAAGACTTCATCTGTGTCAGGTCTGAAGTTTCTCACCAATACAGTGGACTCCAATCCGACATTTTTCCCTAGGCATATGACAGAAAGTTAATTAAATCAATAAATTTTTCCTCAAAGCTACCTGTTACTTTTTTTGTCACCTCAGTATTTCCTTCTTGATCATTACTATACTCAGTATTTCATCTCAAATAAATGTCTGATTTTATAGGAGACCCCTTTAATTAATGAGGTTATTATGCTGAAGAGAGAAAATTTAAATGTTGTTTTATCTTTTAAACAGACACTAAAAATTAGACATTCCACAGATACCAATCCTCATCAAAGATTCTCTTCTCAAAGCTACTGAGAGCAAAACCACCACCTACATCTGTCTTCAGACCTCTTTGTGAAATGTATAGGAGGATGGAAGGGAAAATATCCAACTCTCTAGCAGCCTGAAAGAACAGGTTTTCTTAAGCATAAAAATAAAATAAAATGAAAACTTACCAAAAACTTGAAAACTTGAAAGAGCTTAGGATTTCCAATTTCTACCTTATCTTCCTTGCCCCAGCTTTTCTGCAGTGAGTGTTTTTGCCACCCACTAACCAATCTAGACTATTTTAGTTAAGTATGGATCCATCTCTTGTGGGAGGCATCTTGTTGCTCTTCTCATTTTCAACTTTAGTTCTAGCCCTGACTTTAAAGTATTTCCACGTCTAACTATGCTACATCCTTCATTTTGCTCTGTTTGTTTTACAAAAGGTGATCTGCTATTCCCACTTCATTTCCCATTTCCATATCTTCCTTCATATTATGCCTAGAACAACTTCCTTGATTACTCAATATATTTTTTTCTTCTCATCTTTACGATTCTTCTTCATTTCTTTGGTAAAGAACCAGCTTAACATAACTTTTTCTGGATGTCTCTGCCCAGATTTCTCCTTGCCACCCCGAACCCTAATTATTTGTCAGTTATGAGCTTCCGTTTCCTTTTCCTACAGAGCATAAGCCTTCTGGAACATCACCACTTTTAGGTTTTGCACACTGCCTAGCATGCAATTACTGCTATACAATGCAGTCCTAAGCTGAGACATACTCTCTCTAAGTCCACTTTAGTCAATAGACTTAGAAGGGTGCAGGGGTCATTTGGGGACAGATTGTTAGTGATCTTCCTTTCAATTGGGAAGGAGTGATCCCCATACCTGAAGATGACAGATGATGGGTCCCTCGTTCCCACCTCCACCCCTGAGACACCGGTGACCACTGCACCTGCAGAGCCGGTGACTACGAACTTTGATACCTATGCTCCTCTCTGTCGGGGGGGAGCCATGGGTGGATGGTCGCCTACGCCAAGGTACTCCTGGTCGACTTTTGGCATGGGCACAGCGGAATCCTGGGTCCATGACAGATGGGGCTCCCGTGTACAGTTTGCAGATGAGGAGAGGGAATCCTGGAGGCTGAGTCTACCCCCAGAGGAACGACCCCCCCCCTCGGCAACTGGAGCGAGGTACTGATGACCTCTGGCAGCAAATGGATTGGAGGTTCGAGGAAATGCACGATCAGCTGGCGGTTGAGCTATGTGAAGTGTTACTCGAGATGCAATGTTGTGGTGGGAGCCGCGGGAGGGGGACCCACTGGAGGAGCTGGAGCAGATGGAGGGCTTCCACCCCCTCCACAGCAGGTAGATGGGGGTGTGGGTCCTGCACAACCAGTGCCTGGGGGCCCTCTGCCACCACCCGGGGGCCCAGGCCAGCCAGTACCACAACCCATGGACCAGTTGTATCGGCAACCTCCAAGTTACCCCCTGACAGCTACATTTGACAGTGACCCCAACAAGATCCAGTTCTTCATCACTGAGATCGAGCGGTTCCTGGAGTATTGGGGACACCTTTACCCTACTGCATGTGAGCGGGTTGGCTACATCAGTTCAAAATTGCGGGACACTGCAAGTGACTGGTATGTGAGTTTACACAACCCCCCAGGTCCTGAGCTGAGATCCGTGAACAACTTTATGTGGGCCCTTCGACAGCACTACAAGGATCCCTTGGGGGAGGAGAAAGCCAGGAATCAGTTAAGGAAGCTTGTTCAGGGCCGATCCTTTGTAAGGGAGTATACTGCTCAGTTTCGTAGAATAGCTGTGAAGGTGCATGGCTGGTCTCAAGACCTTTTCATCGAGAAATACTGGGGAGGCCTGAACTCGGAGATTTACAAGACTGTGTTACGAAATGATTGGCCTGGCTCCCTGGTGGCGTGGATGAGGGTGGCGCCCGATGTGGAGGAGTGCTTTACTTTGATCAAGTCAGGGTCACAAGCATCCCACTCTGCTGCTAAAGCCATTCCCAAATCCAAGTTCAAAACGGCAATCCAAGAGCTCCGCGATGCCCGCTTCAAACAAGGACTTTGTATGAGATGCGGGGAGAGCGGGCATTTTGCATCCTCCTGCCCCTTGGGGGGGGTGAAGACACCCAAGACTCCCATCCCGACCCCTGGAGGGACACCTCGGCAACCCAAAGGAACTTTTAAACCCCGGGTGTTATAGCTGGAAGGGGCATCGACTGAAAGCACCAAGAAGGCAACATTGGAAGTTGTTGCAGTTTAGCCGTCGGGAAACTTCCAAGACCTGCAGTAGGAGGCGTGAAACTGCAGGTCCCCCCTCCGGCCGCGCTGCCAATGGTGAGCAGTCCTGGATCTTTGCTCTACATGGTTGTGAATGTTGTTGTACCCAAAAGTGACACTCATGTTCGAGTGCGGGCCCTCATTGACTTGGGGTGTGCCAGAGACTTGATTACTCCTTTAGTAGTAGAGAATTTGGGACCTAAAGTAAACTTGTTGGGGGAGCCTTTACAGTTCACCCAAATGGATGGGTCCAAGATGAAGGAGGCTTGTGTGGCAGAAACTGAACCATTAATTTTAGGCACGGGGACCCATTGGGAGAAGAGGGCCTTTGTAATAACTCCACATGCCCAATTCCCTATGGTACTGGGGAGTCCCTGGTTGGGAGCCCACGACCCCTACATCAAATGGAGTGAAGGGAAGATCTCCTGGGTCAACTCTAAGTGCACAAAACATACATGGGATCCTGCCTGGGGTTTGGGCCCCCCCCTTCCCCCTTTGCCTGCCTGGTCTCGGAGGACCTAACCAAAATCCCTCAAGAGTACCGGGATTTGGCTGAAGTGTTTAGTGAAATGGAGGCAGATGAGCTCCCCCCCCAGACTTACTGACTGTGCTATTGAGCTTTTGCCGGGGGAGAAGCTGCCCAAGGGGAAATTGTACTCCATGAGCCCTGCAGAGAGGGATGAGTTACGGAAGTTCTTGGATAAAAACCTGGAGCGGGGTTTCATTCAGCCGGCCAAGTTCCCGTTTGCCGCCCCTGTCCTTTTCCGGAAAAAGAAAGATGGGGGCTTACGACTTTGCATGGACTATAGAGGGCTGAATGCCGTCTCCGCTTCCAATGCTTACCCTTTGCCTGTCATCAAAGACTTGCTAGCGGAGGCAGCAGAAGGGAAGATTTTTTCTAAACTGGATTTATGGGAAGCTTACTTCTGAGTGCGCATCAAGGAAGGGGATGAGTATAAAACTGCTTTCAATACCCCCCTGGGGCAATTCGAATACCTGGTTATGCCCTTCGGATTGGCTGGGGCTCCTGGCATATTTATGAGCCTTATAAACGAGGTGTTACACAAACATTTGTTCAAAGGGGTGTTTTGTTTTTAGATGACATCATCCTTTACTCGCAAGACCGGGAGTCCCATGTTAAATTGATGAGGGAAGTGCTGACCACCCTTAAGAACCATAAACTGTATGCTAAGCTGTCAAAATTGAGTTCCACTGCACTGAGATTGACTTTTTGTGGTACCGCATTTTCCCTAGGGGTCTTGAGATGGACCTGGCTAAAGTGGAAGCAGTAGTGTCGTGGGAAGCACCCCGTACATGCAAACAACTCCAAAGCCTCTTAGGATTTTGCAACTTCTATAGAACACTCCTAAAAGATTTTGCTACAGTTACTCTGCCCCTGACTGATCTATTAAAAATGAAGGGGAGAGGACCTGAGGCTGGCAAGCTGGGTGAGTGCTTAAACTGGACAAGTGACTGTCAGGCGGCTTTTGAGACTTTAAAGAGACAGTTTACCTCGGAGCCTATCCTAGCCCATCCCGATGAAACCCGGGAGTTTATTGTTCATGTTGATGCTTCGGATGCGGCCATGGGGGGTGGGGGCCATTCTGCAGAAGGGAGAGGACAGGAAACTGCACCCCTTAGCACATGTTTCAAAGAAATTTAATGACACTGAGAGATACTGGTCGGTTTGGAATAAGGAGGCTGCAGCAATTCACCAGGCTCTCTCCACTTGGCGACATTGGCTAGAAGGTGCACAGGCTCCTCTTGAGATCTGGACTGATCATAAAAATTTAGAGGCGCTGCGCATCCAGAGGACTCTTAATGATAAGCAGCTTTGTTGGGCTGATTTCTTTTCCAAGTTTAACTTTAAACTTTATCATTTCCCTGGGACAGCCAACTCATTAGCAGACGCACTGTCCAGGTTACCCCAGCATGAGTCTAAGTGGGAAGAGATTTTTGACTCCATGTTTTCCCCAGAGCAATTGAGTGGGGCTGTTGTTACTAGAAGCCAAAAGCGACAGTCTGAGGTGGCCCCTTTGTCAGAGTGGATTACAAAATGTGCACTGGAATATTCTCAGCAGGATCGGGATGATTGGGGAGGGGAAGATGGTGTGGAAACCCGAGCAGATGGTTGTTGATATAAGGGCACTAAATTAATAGTGCCGAAATCCCTGAGACTGTATATCTTGCATGCTATCTTGCACACTTGCCATGAGTCAAAGCTCTCTGGACACTTTGGATACCTTAAGACATTAAATTTGATTCAAAGGCAGTTTTGGTGGCCGCGGATGCGGAGAGATGTCTCAGACTATGTAACCTCCTGCCAAACCTGTTTGATGTGTAAAAGACGGGGGGGACAATCCCCCAGGACTTTTACAACCTCTTCCAACACCTTCTCGACCCTGGGAGGTCATATCAATGGATTTCATTACAAATTTACCACCCAGTAAAGGGAAAACAGTAATTTGGGTGGTGGTTGATTTATTCTCCAAACAAGCACACTTTGTCCCATTTAAACAATTGCCCACAGCAAAGGGCTTGGCTAAAGTGTTTTTTGCCCATGTAGTGAAACTACATTCTTTCCCTAAGCGTATAGTCTCCGATAGGGGAAGTCAATATGTTGCCACCTTCTGGTGGGAGCTTTTACAGGTCATGGGGATTGAACCTGCCCTAAGCTCTGCTTACCACCCAGAAAGTGATGGACAGTCCGAACATGTCAATCAAATCTTAGAACAATTCTTGCGTTGCTACTCCAGTTTCCATCAAGACAATTGGGTGGATCTTCTTCCCTTTGCGGAATATAGCTACAACAATGCACTGCACTCATCTATGGGGGTGTCTCCTTTTATGGCAGTGGAGGGTTTCAAAGGTGATCCACTGCCCACCATCAACCCCCCTGGGGTGGACTCCCCCTCTCAGTTTGGAGATTGGTGGACTTCCCTTCAAGACTCTTGGCCCCTCATTGCTAAGACTTTGGAACGGGCCAAAGCAGATTACAAAAAAATATGCTGATGGGGTAGGGCCCCTGGGTGGGACTTGGAACCTGGGGATTCAGTGTACATTTCCACCAAGAACATTCGGGGTCTCCAACCTAGCCGGAAATTGGGTTGGAAGTTTGTGGGGCAGTTTAAGGTTGTGCGTAAGATTTCCTCTGTCTCGTTTGAACTTGAACTGCCTAAGTCACTGAGTTCTGTGCATCCTGTTTTCCATTACAGCCTGCTAAAGAAAAGCTCTGGGCAGAACTCGTGGAGACCGGATCTTCCTGCTCCTCCTCCTCTGATGAAGGAGGGGCAACCACATTATGAGATCTCCAGTATTTTGGACTCTAAAGTTAAACGTGGCTGTTTATATTATCTTGTCAGCTGGGTGGATTTTGGTCCTGAATGTAATGAATGGGTTTTGGCTAAGCATGTTCATGCACCACGTTTAATCCGTGCTTTTCACAAATGTTATCCGTCTAAACCAGGTGGGGAGTGATTTTGGGAGGGGCAGGATGTCAGGTTCCCTGTCATTTTCTGGCCCTTCCCCTTTTGCTTTTCAGATCCTCCAGTCGGGAGATTGGCATCCAGTTCCCTTCCCCCGTCTCCCCTGCCCCTCCTGTCTCTGTGTAGCTAATTTGTTTTGCCAGCTCTGCTTATCTCTGCCGCTGTACTGTTAGCCTTGAGATGTCTCGCTCTGGGTTCTTCCAGGTGTCTATGCGTGGGAATGCAAGTAGAGTGCACTAAAGGGCATTGGGGGGGCAAATTATGCTTTGCTGCGTGCCTTTTTCATGGGAACATAACAGTTACAGGTTTTCGCGCTTCATGGTTTTACACTGATTGGTGCCTGTCAATCCAGTACCTTTTGAATACTGTATGAGAGATCCTAGCCTCATCTATTTGGTATCACTAACAAAAACGTGTTCCTGAAAGACCATTAAGAAAATAAAAGACTTTGTTTTCACACGAGGCCTGACTTATTGGTTCTCATCAGAAGTCTCACAGTATGGAAGAGTGTACACTCTTCCAGAAATTTGGAGGACATCATGAATACAGAGAACCATGTATGATATATAAATCTTTGATTGCTAAAGGCATAATTTGATTTTAAAAAACCCCAAAACCTCAGGTAACATCAAATTACAACATAATCTCCCCAAATGAAAAAAGTGCTCTCTCAGTTATTTTGTGTTGCATTAGTTCCACACTGTATTTAGAGGGCTATTAAAAAGCTACCTGAAGGCCAAGTTAATCTGTATACTTGACAGATAATAGCTGCATTTTTTGCATTAAGTAGAGATGTGAATATTTTATTTCTTTATGATATAATGACAATTCTATTTAGTCTTAATGGAAAAAAGATGAATGTGTTTCACAAGAAAATTCGCTGTGGGAAAATGGTAATACATCAATTACTGAGAGCAAGAAAAGTATTTAAAAATATCAATAATCTACTCTAAGTGACAGGCTCAGTAAGCATCCTATAGTCAAAGGAAAAGTTTAAAAAGAGGTTTTTAAAAAAATCAAAGGTCACTCTGTTTAAAGTATCCTCATTATGAACATTCTCATTTTATCTTTAAAGTAATGTGGCAATCACATCATTAACTTTTCAAATAGGAAGCATTTAAAACTGATATGGAGCTAAGGAACATAATAGACTTTTTTGGGGGGGGAGTTCCCCTTTCAGTGATCCATTTTCTCAGTTACCTATATTTATAGCTACCTGCAACAATATTGAGACTTGGAATTATTGCCCAGGAGAACACTAGAATAGAAATAGCATTGATGGTTCCAGAGCTGGAAAGGATGACAACTTAAACAACATTGGTCAGCAAATTTGAGCTGGACAGCTCCATCCAAACTCTTCTCAGCCATGTTATTTCTCTTCTTAAAGATCCTTGTTGGTGGTTTTACCCTTCAGGGCTAAATTATGTTTGACAGAATGACTGCAGAATAAAACAAGGTAAGAATGTGACCTGATTTGGGAATATATATGAATAATGATTCTCAAAACTATGAAGATGTATATAGTCAGAACTCTGGTGTTGGTTCCAGAGCTGGTAAGGATGACAACTTAAACAATGTTGGTCAGCAAACTTGAGCTGGACAGCTCCACCCTCTTTGCCTCTTATGTTCTAGCATAAAATACCCGATCTACTGTACATTTTTAAAAAATCTAGGTTCAACTGAAGACTTCTTAAAAATTCTTTTCAGCCATGTTATTTCTCTCCTTAAAGATTGTCATTGATGGTTTTGTCCTTCAGGGCTAAATTATGTTTGACAGTATTTCACTCAGAATGACTGCAGAATAAAACAAGACCATGTTGGCATCATTCCATTGGCACAGCATAAAATCTGTTATGCATGTGTGCCCAGCCAGTTGAATCCAGCTGGGGTCTCTAGCCCCCCCCCCCCTTAGTATCCTATTGTAAGCAGAATCAAGAAGACACAGCTCGGCTTGTGTAGATAAGAATGGAATGTGGCAAAGGTGCTCCCTTCCCAGGCGCCTGTGCTGCTGGGCTGGAACATCCACTTGTTATCAGTCAAGCCTGACTGTATCCTAGCAACAAGTGAGGCACTTTGGCAAGTCTGTGTTGCATCTCTAGGTCTGTGTCTCACAAGTCAAAAGATGTATCAACACTGAATAACAGTTTTATTTATTTGATATATTTATATCCAGCTTTTCCTAAAACCAACTCCATTTCCTGGTTTTGGAAACCTGGTGTTATTTTTTTGCCAGTAGGCCACTATGGATCTTGTCGTGTTGGTGAGTAGCTACTGACCGTTTGCTGGAGGCTGCAGTAATTTTCCATATTCCATATCCAGGTGTGTTTTGCATGGTGCCAAGCCGCCTACTGCTATCTCTTGCATTGCTTCATCTTTTGGTTAAAAATTCTTTTTGTAGCTGGATATACATACCTACCACTTTGATAACCATTTCATATCTCTGATGAATGAGGCCCATGCATTTGGAAAGACAATATATTTGGAAAGACGCTTTGAGACATGGGTTTTTTTTTAAACTGCAACAAATGAATATAGGTTCCCCACTGTCATTTGCCATAGCATGTGATAAACAAAGCAACTGATCATATCTTCTACCAATTTTACACAGAAAATAGTTTGTTTCAATATGAGTATAAAAGGAAAATTGGATATAGGATCAGCTTGGTTGAGTCAGGGTATAGCTGAGATGATGGATTATGAAAGCAAGTGTGTAATGGTGGGAAAACATTTTATTTTTAAAATGAGAAAACAGGCTTAAATCAGAGAAGGGGGGAATTCAATGAGATCTAATAACCCATCTCTGGATTTTACCAATAGAGAAAACTTCTATAAATCTATTCCACAAGTTTAGGAAAAGGCATCTTACTATTTAAGAATTAAGTACTACAAGAAGGGGGGACCCGCGATACTCGTGGGGGGGAGAATCTGTCAGCCACTTGGTGCTTCTCCCTCCCTCCCAGCCTCCAGCCCACTCTCGCTTGGGCCCGGCATTGCTTCCCCCCGCCGGTTCCCTCCCTCCCGCCCCCCGACCCATTCTTGTTCGGGCCCAAGTGGCACTAAGCCACTCGGGCCCAGCGTTCCCCCCCCCCCCCAGCTGCTTCCCTCCCCCATTCACCGGATGGCAGGATGGGAGGCTTGAGGCCTGCCGTGCCGCTCCCCCCTCCCGCCCCCTTCCCCCACTCTCAGAGCCGGCACCACGGCTAGGCCCAAGGCCTGCCACACTGCCTCCCCCCCTCTCACCACCTCCCCCCAAAGCTGGCAGCGCAGCTAGGCCTGAGGCCCGCCACACCGCCTCCCCCCTCTCACCCCTCCCCCCTGCTCAGAGCCAGCAGTGCGGCTAAGCCCAAGGCCCGCTGCACCGCCTCCCCCCTCTCGCCCCCTTCCCCCTGCTCAGAGCCAGTGGCGCGACTAAGCCCAAGGCCTGCCACGCCGCCTCCCCCCTCTCGCCCCCTCCCCCCGCTCAGAGCCAGCGGTGCGGCTAAGCCCAAGGCCTGCCACGCCGCCTCCCCCCTCTCGCCCCCTCCCCCCGCTCAGAGCCAGCGGCGTGGCTAAGCCCAAGGCCCGCCGCACCGCCTCCCCCGTCTTGCCCCCTCCCCCCTCTCAGAGCCGGTGGTGTGGCTACGCCTGAGGCCCGCCACGCTGCTTCCCCACCTCCCCCATTCCTGAGCTGGTGGCTTGGCCACAGCCCCCTGCCACTGCCACCCGGCCGTGCCAGCCGCCAGCTCGGCCATAGCCCGCTGCCGCCGGCCAGCCACCACTTGTCCACCACCGCCGCCAGTCAGGTAAGTCCATTCCCTGTGCATGCGCAGGGAACGGGTTTTTACTTTTGGGGGGATTTAAGTATCCCCCTGAAATTTTTAAAAACTTTTTGGATTTTTCTGCAAGCGGGGGGGGGGTTACCCCCCACCTGCAGAACCCCCCTCTGCCCTCCAAGTGCCCCCGCACACGGATTTAAGTATCCACATGCGGGGGGGCACTTGGGAATTAGATACAGGGATTTGTTAATTCTGTCATGCATAGATTTTATAGGCATGGGCTGGTCTTTTTCCTTTGAAAGATGCAAAGCTATATATTGATTAAAGTGAATTTACAGTGCCATCTTAAGCAGTTAGACCCTTCTAAGTTCATTAAAGCCAATGGGCTTAGAATTGCACTGTAAAGTTGTTCTCCTAAATATACTTACTTGGAGTTAAACAGGCTGTACTATAAATAAGGCAACAGAAATGGGACTTTTTATTGAAGTTATATTTGAATCATATTTTCAATAAAATTTATTGTACAAAAAAAAAAGAAATGGGACTTTTTTCTCTGTGTGTGAGACAGCCTGATAGCAAAGATAACCCACCCATGGGCTGCCAGGGCAAAAGAAGATGGGGTTGGTGTCATCCATACCAGCAAGCCTGATTCTCAGCTGGCTGCTGGGGGGTGATCCTGAGGCTGCCAGCACTGCATATGTAGCCTGGAAGATGTGTGATCACATCCACCTGAGTGGAGGCAGGACAGCAGCGGCCAGAAGGAGGAGCTTGGAAGACTCAGCTGAGCAGCAACTGGTTGTGGGGGAAGGGGGAAGAGGAAGTGAGATGAGTCAGAAAGATAAAAAGGCAGAGGAGGGGGATACAAAAGTAAGGTAGTATGAGAAAGAAGTTGCAACTGAGGAGGACAAAGACACTTAGAGAGGAATGGGGGTGGCCCAAGTAAATTAGAAGTCACAATGCTGACCTGGCACTTGGGAGTGGTTGAGACCCAGAATAAATAACCTGTAATCATAATGAAAACTGTATATGAAAACAACATTCAGTCAAGTTTAGAATATTCAGGAATCCTAAATTCTCTGCATGCAGAAATTAGCCAAAAATTGGAACCATTGACCACTGACCAGACTTCATCTGTTTGATTGCCCTTGGTGGGATTTCTAGGAGTTTGGCATATGAGGCTAAGGCAGCAATGTTAGATCCAGCCAACCAGACTTGTTAGATCTGGCCAACCAGACTTGCCAACCAGCAATGTAAGGTACTCTTTTACAACTATTCAGAACAATATAAACGTAAAAGAAATAATAAATCTAGGTAAATCATTATAACATTATAACATTACCAGTAATGCTGTTTCTCTAAAATACATTATCCATTATTCTCAAACTGAAAAAAAAACTATGAAAAAAATGTGTAAACAAACATTTTATATCAATTTAAAATGGTCAGAAAACCATTTAAAATTATTTATAATCAGGGCTTTTTTGTAGAAAAAGCCCAGCAGGAACTCATTAGCATAATAGGCCACAGCCAACAGCAGAAACTCATTAGCATAATAGGCCACACCCCTGACAGTGCAGCTCCCTTCCAGGATCGACTTCCCCAGGTGCCCCATAGCTTGCAGGGCTCATGGGGAACCCAAGGGAAGGAAGACAGTTTCTGGATTGGCTTCCCCAGGTGCCCTGCAGTTGTGGGGTACCTGGGGAAACTGAGGAGGGGAGGCAGTTTAAACTGCCTTCCCTCCCTGGATCAGCTTGGTTTCCCCAGGTACCCCATGGCTTGTGAAGTGCCTGGGGAACTGGGGGGAGGCTGTAGGTGTGGCCAACTCAGAAGCCAGCCGGAACTCCGTTCCTGTGCGTTCCTGCCCAAAAATAGCCCTGTTTATAACAACTAGAAAGTAACAAATATAAAAAATTCTAAATAATGGATAAAAATCATATGACTATGAGGAACCGGTAACCATTGATTAACTGAATAATCAAAACATAATACTGTATCACTCTTACAGCTCTATCTATAATAGGTATAAAAAGCTCTCCATTTATTCTCAAATTCGCTACTTGGTCTGTCATTTATATGGTTCATCAATTTCACCATAACAGAATATTCCTCCATCTTATTTTTCCATTCTTCAAGATTTGGGCAGAACTCCATTTTCCATTTAGCTGCAAACACTACTCGTGCCACTGTTAACATATATCGAAATAGTTCATATATTGCTCTTTCAGTATTCATGGGTAGAACTCCCAATAGCAAAGTCTCTGGTTGCACAGCAAATTTTGTAATTAAAAATTTTCTGAATTTCTGCATGTACTTCTTTCCAATATTTATTAGTATTTTTACAAGACTACCACATGTGATAAAAGGTACCATCGATCTCTTTACACTTCCAGCACTTAAGGAAACAATGTTTTCCAAGGCCTGGAGCTCACATTCAGATTGTGATCATGATGCAGGGGGAGGAGAGGCTTCAACCTCCCCCCTGTGCTGTTTTCCTGACCCCAAATGGCCCTGGAGGTGTTACTGGCCTGACCGGGGGGGGGGGGGGAGCTGCATATATACTGATAGACTAGAAGTACCCTCCATGGGGCAAATAACACCCCCAGCATATGTAAATGGTCTGTTTTGATTATAGTTCTTTAGAGTATATCAAGATAATTAAGTCAAAAAATGTTCATTTCCAAAAACCGCAAAAAATGTATGCCTAGCTTATTGATGAATTTACTGAAGAAAAGATACATACAGACAACCATGATACCTGTGTAACAAGGCCCTCTTCATTCTCTTCAATGTTTAGGAATGATCTTTGGGCACATACAAATTGCACATGAGCATCAGAGTCTCTGTATGCACACTCAGCTTATACAGCTGGAGTTTATAACTTTGATTTAAGACTTTCACCTTGGCTAGCATACCAATAAGACTGCAAAACAATGCATTCTGATTTTTACTTCAAGATTGTGTGCCTTCCATGATTATATCCTGTTGCATTATCCAAATCATGTTCAGCCTGTTGCATTATCCAAATCATGTTCATCCAAATCATCTTCTTAAATAGGATCCAAAGTATTTGTACAAGAGAGTTAATGTTGGCTGCAAGTGTATTAGTACTGTGACTGACATGCATAAAGACCTAGTTAGAAAACACAACTTGCAATGCTACCTATTACTATTATATAACACTAGATAGCAGATGCTAATATGATTTTGATGTATTATCCTACATAATTGCTGAGGTTAAAGTCTCTCTGCGGCTCTTTCCCCCAGCTCTTCCTGTTAGAATTCAAGTTGCTTACATTCCAGCCATTATAAATGTTATTTGTTAGCCAAACAGGATGTTACATTGTTTAATGTATTCAACGGCGGGAAAGTTTGTGGGAGTTGTTTATCCTAATGAAGTGATCTGTAACTTGTGTATTGGTCAACTAGCATCTTGTTTCTAGAAAGGCTTTGATCTAGCATTCATCTATTCACAAGGTTTATGACTCTGTGTGTGAAACAAATGGAAACCACTCAGAGGAGATATGTAGTCTGATGAGAGAGAGAAACATGTAGCTATTAGCTTGTCTTAGAGTAGTTCTACAAATATGTAATCTTTATTTTCTTTTTAACCAAAGTACCATTCCCATGTTTGATTTATTTTTTTCTAGTAAAGATATTTTGCTTTTACAAAGTGTGGTGCTTGTGTTCAGAATGCATCCATCAACCTCTAATTAAGAATCCCCAACACTTCCACTTCCTCTTTCTCTCTGTGCTGGCGGGGGAGGCAGGCCCAGTTAACCCAAAGGAAGGCAGCCTCCATGGGGCCAGGGATCATCCGTGGTTGCTGGGATCTCCCAGGGCCATCAGATTAAAAGAAAGAGGCTTCTTGGCCTTGCCACGGCCAAGCCTTGGTTGCCTGGAGGGGTTGAGAACAAGTCCTTCCTCTCCTAGCTGAATTTTTCTCTTCTTTTTTCTGTCTTCTGGGACCAGCTATGCTCTACAGCACTTTTGAGGTACATCCTGCTCAGAAGGCAGGGCTGGTAAGACTGGGGAATCAGAGGACAAGCCCCTCCCTACTAGTCGATGACTGTAATAATAAACTGAAGAAGAAGAAGCCCCTCCCCTCTGGGATTGAGATTTGTTGGCCGGCTCTGCCTACAGAGCATCAGGACCCAGGGTGCGGGCAGTGAGAGACCAAGTTCAGTCCGAGGTCAAAGCCAACCAAAGAGCAAAGCAGGAACTCATAGCGAAAGTCCGAACCGGGAGCAGAGTCATTCAAAACCAAGATCAGGGAGCTGAGAGTGCTGAGCAGGAGTGGAGTCCGGAAACAAGAGCAGGGTGGGCGCAAGGGCATCGCGAGATCAACTAGATGCTTCCACAAGAAGCCAGCCTAGAGTGGGCACCTAAATATCCCTCTGCTGCTTTTTCCAATTAGCGATTGGCATGAGCAGCCGAGCTCCTGTTAAAACTCAGGGCTGAATGACCATCTGTTCCTGCCGCCTGGATACCAAGTCCCGGTGGAGTCAGTCCCTCAAGTGCACAACCCTTGGAGGCAAGTTGGGGGTGCTGTCTGCTGGTAGTTGTTCCTCATCAGCTGTTGCTGATGCGGGTGGCAACAGCAGGTGTGGGTTCTGCTAAAGCTGTCAGCTCCTCCTCACCAATGCCCATGACACTATACCCCCCAGGGCCCCCCATCAGAAAGGCCAGGTTTGTCCAGGTAGGCATTCTGGGATTGCTGTACCAAGTCTGGGGCATGGAGGTTGTCCATAGGTTCCCACAAGCAATCCTCGGGGCCATACCCCTCCCAGTCGATGAGGTACTGGAGATCACCACGATGACACCAGGAGTTGAAGATCTGGTGGACCTCATACTCTTCATCATCCACTAGTACCAGTGGTGGTGGTGATGGAAGAGGGGGTCGAGTAGGATCAGGAGGTGTGGTCAGAACTAGCAGGGACCAATGAAAAACTGGATGAATGTGAAGGTGGGAAGGTAACTGAAAATGGAAGGTGACGGGGTTGATCCGCTCCATGATCTGGTAGAGCCCAATGAAGCAAGTATCCAACTTGGCTGAACAACCAGGCCGCCTTAGATATCGGGTGGAGAGCCAAACATGATGTCCAAGCTTGAGCGAGGGGCCCTCCTGTCATTTCCAGTTGGCCGCCGGCTTGTATGCTTCCTTGGCCCATTGGAGTTGTTCCTGTAGCAAAGCTTGGAGCACATGAAGTTCTTGCAGGTGAGCATCAGCAGCTGGGACATTTGTGGGTGGCCGGACTGATGAGAAGAAGTGGGGGTGGTACTTGTAGGTCGTGGTGAAGGGGGTCGTTTGTGTGGACGAGTGCACACCGTTGTTGTAGGCAAATTCAGCCAGAGGCAGCAGGGTAGACCAGTCCTGTTGGTAGCAGGTGTAACAATGGCGGTATTGCTCAAGAGTGGCATTGGTGCACTCCATCTGCCCATCCGTCTGTGGGTGGTATGCTGAGGATAGGTGGACTTGGGTGCCCAGACCGGAGGGGAGGGCCTGCCAGAACTGAGAGGGAAACTGTGGATCCCTGTCCGAGATCAAGTGGGCCGGTGCAAGTGGAAGATGTGCTGGAGAAATAGTTGAGCCATTTCCTGAGCTGTGGGGAGCTTTTGGACATGGGATAAAGTGGGCCATCTTTGTGAAAAGATCAGCTATGACTAGGATACAGGTGTGGCCCTTGGACTGAGGAAGCTCAGTGATGAAGTCCATAGAGATGGTGTCCCAGGGTCCTGAGGGCATGGGTAAGGGGTATAACAACCCCAAGGGCTTGGCTGGGAGGACTTTAGCTCATCGGCAGACTTCACAAGAGTTGACAAACCGAGTGACATCAGAGAATACTCAAGGCCACCAGAATTCCCGCATCAGTAGATGTGTTGTCTTGTGCTGGCCAAAACATCCAGCAGACAAAGAATTGTGAGTCAGGTGTAAGACTTCTGTCCGAAGGGGCCCAGGTGGCATGTAGAGGCATTCTCGATGCATCAAGAGGCTGTCACGAGTTGTGAGCTCCCTTGCCAGGCCCTCCTGGAATTCCCAGAGGAGCTGTTGGGCCCAGGGATCTGTAGCCCAGCTTGCACAGATGTCATCTGCCAGGGTTACATGGGTCGAGGTGACTGCAAAGACTGAGGGTGGCAGGATGGGAGCAGCAGGGGCCTTTTCAGTCATAGCAGGAGCGTATTCTGGTTTGCGCAAGAGTGCATCAGCTTTCTGCTTTTGGGTGTGCGGAATGTAGGTGATCTGGAAATCAAACTGGGAAAAGAACATGGACCATCGGATCTGCCTTTGGTTGAGTTTGCGGGTTGTCTGGAGGTGCTCCAGGTTACGATGATCCATGAGCACTTGGACTGGATGGTGATGCCTCCAGACCTCGAAGGCAGTCTTGATGGTGAGAAGCTCCCTTTCCCAGATGGTGTAGTTTCTCTCAGCCACTGTCAAGTAATAAGTGCCAGGCTGAAGAGGCTGAGATGGGTCATCTCATTGGGACAGTACCGCCCTGAGGGCTATGTTGGAGGTATTGGCCTCTACAGTGAAAGGGAGCTGGGGATCTGGGTAGCGCAGAAACAGCCCCATAGCAAAACACAATTTTAAAGCTGAGAAGGCTTGGTCAGCCTTAGGCATTCAGTGGAAGGGCTCTTTGGGTCAGAGAAGCCAGGTCAGTGGAGTGGTCAAGGCAGCGTATGCAGGGATGAACTGTCTATAGTAGTTGGAAAAACTGAGGAGCTGTTGTAGATCCTTGGGGTTCTGAGGAGTCTGCCAGGTCAGGACCATTTCCACTTTCTTTGGGTCCATGAGGATCCCTTGAGGGGATATGATATGGCCAAGGAACTTGATAGAGTGCAGATCAAAGTCGCATTTTTCCAGCTTAGCATAGAGGCCATGGGTTCGTAAGCGCTAGAGGACTTGGCGGACATGCTCGACATGTTGGGTGAGGCTACTGGAATAAATTAAAATGTCATCCAAAAAAATTATCACAAAGTGGTCAAGCAGGTCCCAGAAAATGTCATTCATTAGCCGCTGGAAGATGGCGAGGGTGTTAGTCAAGCCAAATGGCATTACCAGGTACTCGTACTGGCCATAATGAGTTCCAAATGCTGTTTTCCACTCATCTCCTGGCCGGATGCGTACCAAATTGTATGCACCATGGAGATCCAGCCTGGTATAAATCTGGGCCCCCTTTAGGAAGTCCAGGAGTTTGGGGATCAGTGGCAGGGGGTCCCAGTCCCAGATGGTCATCTTATTAAGAGCCTGATAGTCATTACAGAGACAGCGCTCTCCACCTTTCTTTTTCACAAAGAGGACTGGGGTGGGGGTGGGGGGTTGGATGAATCTTTGTTTTAGGTTTTTATCAAGGAAATCTCGTAAGGCTGCTAGCTCTGGTTTGGACATAGGGTATAGACATGCCCCTGGTAGAGGTGCCACGGGTACCAGGTCAATGGCACAATCCTATATCTGATGAGGGGGAAGCTGATCAGCCCCCTTTTCCTCAAAGACATCAGTGAAGTCAGCATATTGCTGTGGGAGCTGAAGGACACCGACTGGGGCAGTAGCAGCAAGAGTGGAATGCAGACTGAGGTGTGGGCAAGGGTCCTGGAACTGCAGTTCTTGTCGAGACCAGTCCACAATGAGGTTATGGGTCATTAGCCATGACAGACCTAGGATCAGTGGGAAACAAGGCATGCAAGCAACATCGAACTGCAGTTGCTCCTGATGCTGCTATATGAAGAGAGTGACCGGGCAGGTTTCTTGTCCTACTGGAATAAATTAAAATGTCATCCAAAAAAATTATCACAAAGTGGTCAAGCAGGTCCCAGAAAATGTCATTCATTAGCCGCTGGAAGATGGCGAGGGTGTTAGTCAAGCCAAATGGCATTACCAGGTACTCGTACTGGCCATAATGAGTTCCAAATGCTTTCAGGACCAGAGCAGAGGAGACGTCCATCAATGGCCTCTACCAGGGTTGGTTTTCTTTGGTCTGCACGGGGATCTGGTGCTGCTTGATTAAGGTGGCATCAATTTAGCATTGAGCTGCCCCAGAATCCAGCATAGCATATGCAAGCAGCCAATGCCCATCGGGCAACTGAAACTTGATGGGTACCAGGAATGGGCCCCGGTCAGCAGCATAGAGTTCAGAGGACCCAGCTAATTGTCCCAGACCAGGGGAGTCCATTCAGGTCTTTTGCTGGCTGGTCTTTTGCTGGCAGCAGCAACAGCAGCACCTCTAGCCGGGTGCATTTGGCAGAGCAGCTGCTGGAGAAATGCCCCACCCCATCACAATACAGACATAGGTTCTGCGCTCTGTGCCTTGCCTTCTCTTCGGGGGTCAGTCGAGGCTATGTGGCTTCCAGTGGCATGGGCTCACCCTCGTCTCCTCCGCTGCCTGGGGTTACAGGAACTGGCCGGCAAGCCAAATGGTGTGGAGCCTGAGCTACACAGCTGCTGCTCCGTGCTTGACAACAACTCTCCAGGCATCCATCAATGTGGAGACACTGGGTGATTAGTGCCTGCAGTGTGGGAGGTCGCTCAACCCAAGCAAGTTCATCTAGCTCATTGTCAGCCAGCCCTTCCATGTATTGGTCCAGTAAAGCTGCCTCGTTCCATGACAGGTCTTGGGCTAGGAGTTTGAACTCTGTGGAATAATGAACAACAGAGTTCTTGCCTTGCTTCAGGGTCCAGATTTTCCAATTGGCTGCAGCTGCCTAATGTGGGTTAGCAAAGGCTATGGAGAGATGGTTGAGGAACCCTTGGAAAACAATCAACAAGGGCAAAGGAGCCACTAGCAAGGGAGTAGCCCATTTAGCTGCCTGTCCCTTTAAGAGGCTGATAACAAAAAACACCTTAGTTTTGTCATTGGGAAAATCCCAGGCACGTAATTAAATGTAAAGCTTACATTGTGCCAGGAAAGCAGGAAACTCCTCCACATTACCGCCAAATTTCTCAGGTGGAGTTACCAGGCATTTTGGCGGCATGACAGCAGCAGCGGTGGTTGCTTGCTGCTGCAGTTGCTGTTGTTGTTGCAGATGAGCAACAATTTGCATGAGCTGCTGCACCTGATTCACCAGGTCTGTCAACTGCAGGGTACTTTTGCTTGCCTCCCCCTCCATCTTGTGGAGTGAGTGTAGGGGTGGAAGCATTCTGTCAGGACCCAGGGTGTGGACAGCAAGAGTCCAAGTTCAGTCCGAGGTCAAAGCCAACCAAAGAGCAAAGCAGGAACCAATAGCGAAAGTCTGAATCACAAACCAGGAGCAGAGTCATTCAGAGCCAAGGTCAGGAAGCCGAGAGTGCTGAGCAGGAGTGAAGTCCAGAAACAAGAGCGGGGTGGGTGCAAGGACATTGCAAGATTGACAAGATGCTTCCACAAGAAGCCAGCCTAGAGTGGGGACCTAAATATCCCTCTGCTGCTGTTTCCAATTAGTGATCGGCGTGAGCAGCCAAGCTTCTGTTAAAACTCAGGGCTGAATGACCGTCTGTTCTGCAAGCACGCTTCACGCCGCCTGGATGCCAAGTCCCAGCGGAGTCAGTTTTTCAAGTGTGCAACCTTTGGAGGCGAGTCGGGGGGGGGCTGTCTGCTGGTATTTATTCCTCATCAGCTGTTGCTAATGCGGGTGGCAATGGCAAACTATCAGTTTCAGGAGCTTCATCGGGGCCAGGTGTGGGTTCTGCTGAAGTTATCAGCTCCTCTTCACCAATGTCCATGACACAGAGAGGAGAAGCTGTGATCCCAGGAGTCAGGACTGCCCCACTCCCAGGACCACTGGAGGACAAAAGCTTTCTCAATTATAACGTCCCCTTCTTGCTTTCCATGAGGAAAGCAGGGATCACTATTCAGCATAGGCCACTAGACACAAAAGGGGGGGGGGGACTAGAAGAAAATTGGAAAGATTTCTTTCCTTGCTTTTCTTCTTCTTTGGAAACTTTATTCATTTATTTTTAAAAAAACAGAAAAAAGAATAAGGGGAAAAAACTGCAAATCCAGCAACTAAATAAAGAATGGCAGGCAAGAATGAGCAGCATATTAACATGCAACATGATGGTGCTCAAGATACGCAAAGGGATCATCATCATGTTGCATGTTAATTTGTTGTTCATTCTCTAGCTATGTTTGAACCTCGCCTGCCATTCTACTGTATTTGATAAAGTGTGCCTGCACACGAAAGCTCATACTTTGAATAAACCTCTGTTGGTCTTAAAGGTGCAACCGGGCTCTAAATTTGTTGTACAGCTTCAGATCAACACAGCTGACCAGCTGGATCTATCTTAATGAACAATATGTTAATCAAAGTAATAAAAATGGGCCCTATCCTTAATGTTAAAGGAACAGTGAGGCATCAAAGGGTAAGTTATGTAGCCTCCCCGCCCAAAACAAAGTTCTCTGTTTCTTTCAGCATTCCATGTTCCAAAAGCTATTAGTTTCCCTTCTGTTATGGTATATTGAACTCTGATAGCAAAACCTTCTAATAAAAACCTTCACTGTTAGTGCAATCCAGAAACTGCTTAATCCCATATATTTGCCGGTAAATCAGTGATCTTAGAGGTAGAAACTAAAATGCCTGGAATAAAACCAATCAGGTATGAAGAGGACACCATGCAGATAAAACTACCTTTAATACATTTCAAAGAGAATCCAATGGGATTATATTTAGAAGGTGTGCCTCATCCATTTACATTACAATATCTGGCATGCATTTCTATATTTGTTTTAATCCTCAAAGCAATAACTTTTCCCAAATTAATTCACACCTTATTTTATTTCAGTGGCTAAATGGTTGATTTTTTTAAAAAGGCATGAAACCTGCAAGCATCTTTTCAGAAATGATCTTCTTTCAACTTTTTTTTTAAAAAAAGCATGTTTCTAATGAAATAATCCTGATTGTGTTCCACCAAAGCCACATTACTTACTTTCTGCTTAAAGACTGGAAAAGCACTTCTGAAAAATTAAATTAAAATGAAACTAAACAATGCTGACAACTTTCCCCAATCAGTATTAGAATACTAGAATATGTGCCAATGATTTCATTTCATATAATAGACAAAACCTAGATTGAATGGGATTTAGAAGATGCTCTTTAAGAATGTTGGAAAACTTAGACAGAATGCTTACATATTCAATACTCTCCTCTCATTCCTGTAAAACTATGAAACAGTTATTTCTTTTCAGATGCCTGAGGAGGAGTTCCTGTGCTGTACACTGCAATCAGACATATGGTGTGAACATGGACTAAGTGTTTTGGTTGGATTAGGGTTGCCAGACTGCCCCAGGTGAGGCAGGGGTCCCCCACTGCCAGGTCCTGCCCTCAGCCACTGATCAGGAGAAAGAGGAAGGCCACCCTAGGCTGTATCACCAGTGTCACACCAGAAGTGATGTCATCACATCAGCAACAGCCAGGGTGATGCTCTGGTATTTGGGCAAAAACTCTGTAGTAAAAGCTGGTTTTACCATAGAGTTTTGTCCAACTACCAGAGCACCACCCAGACATCACAGCATGATGGTATCCCTTCTTATGTGACAGTGGTGATGAGGCCTGGGCCTTTCTCTTTCTCCTGGACAGTCCCCCACCACCACCAGTTGCCAGAAGGGACCTGTCAACTCTAGGTCAGGCATATATATTTTTAAAAAGTCTTTCTCCTCATTGCCCCAACCCATCAACTTCCTAGAGAACTTAAAGGCCATATGAAAAAATTGAAACTGAAAGAAGAATCAGACTCAAGAAACCAGTCAATTCTAACCTGCTGAGTTCATATCTGAAAGCTGGCTGAAATTTCATTTGGCTTAGTTACCTGTGTCAAGTTAATGAACAGGGTGTGTTCACCTCAGATATTGATTGGTTACTTTCCAAATGCATAGTCCTGGTGGGGGGGTTTAGTCAATGGTTCAACTCAATAGCATGTTTTAATTCAAGAATCCTATCACTCCACCAGACTCAGTACATTACTATAGCTGAAGAAATTTGCTTAAGAGTTCACTGAGACCCAACTTCTGATCCAGGGAGCAATGAGGGTAGATGTGCGTGAGTGAGCTCCTCTGCACGCTATCTTTCCTAGGGTTTTTTTTTTCATTCTTTTTCAAACTCAAAGAAGTTTTCCACAGCATTGGAAATGTGTAAGAAGCTTATCTCAGAGTACTTGGAGTGTTTGGCAGACGTTTCCTGAGGAAAAGGGAGTGCTTTGATGCTGAGAAGCCTGAAGGACACCCACAACTACTAATTCGGTACTACTGGATGCTAGCTGACCGTACTGGACCATAATGAGCCGACAAGGATTTTCAACAGAAAGTTAACTAAGTGCATAAGGAAATTAAGTTAAGTAAATGTTATTAATCTTCTTTTGCGGGGAAACAGGTCCCAGGTAATTCTTTGTTTGCTTCCCCCCCCTGCAGAGAAAAGAAAGAGAATTATCAGGAGAAAGTTTAACTGGCCATGTACTTTACCTATGGTTTGCAAGAAACTCTTTGTGGGGTTGCAGGGAAGGGAGGGAATCAGTTCTTCTTGTTTCTTGCCGGAGTGCATGGTGGCAAGGGGTGTGGCTGGAGAGCTGACTTGGGAGCCGGGAAACAGGAAAAAAGAAGGAAGGGGAGTAGAAGGAGGCAGCAGCTGGATTCTGAGGCATTTCCACTCAAAGTGGAAGTTGTCGACGGCGGCAGTGAGAGGAGTCAACTTGCGAGAAGGAGGCAGCAACTCGAGAGCTGGCGTGTGGAAAAGGGGCATGGAGACATGCGGCCATATGGGCAAGCTGACGTCATAGAGAGTGACGCCAGAGGCTGACGACATCAGGAAGAGACACCAGGAAGAGACGATAAAAACTGACGTCATAAGAGAGAACCGTGACTAAGCAGAAACAGAAAGCTAACTAAGTGATTAAGCAGATACTACTTAAAGAAGCCGGAGAGGAGGAAGGGGAATATATATATATATATATATATAATAAGAAATAGCGTAAAAGAACTGAGGTGGCCGTTAGAATAAAGAAAAGGTGGTAAGGAGTGAAGAGGTGTATAGGAAAGTGAAAGAAAGATAGGTGGTGAGATTGAATCTGTAGTATACTGAGGGGAAGAGGAAGAGAGGAGGGAAGGAGGGAAGCAAATTGAGAGATAAAGATCTATATAAAGAGGCCCATTCACGTTGTAAAAGATTGATCGATTGATTGATTGAGATTTATATCCCGCCCTCCCCGCCGAATGGCAGGCTCAGGGCAGCTAACAACAGGTAACAATACACATTAATATTTAAAACATTAAAACATATAAAATTAGAAAACTTAATACAGATGGCAGTTCTTCAGTTTAGAGCATCAGAGTAGTGCCTAGATGTTAGCCACAAAAGATGGTCACACATACTGGCGGAGAAAATCGGGGCCAGGGCCCAAGATGGAGCTATTGGCAGCCCCTACTTATAGGCCTGGTGAAAGAGCTCAGTTTTACAGGCCCTGAGGAACTGTAAAAGGTCCCGCAGGGCCTTGATGTTATCTGGGAGTTCATTCCACCAGTGTGGGGCCGCCACCGAAAAGGCCCTGGCCCTAGTAACTGCCAGACAGGCCTCCTTTGGCCCCGGGAGGACCAAACGGTATTGGGAACCAGACTGAAGTGCTCGCTGGGGAACATATGGGAAGAGGCTGTCCCTCGAGTAGGTAGGTCCCAGGCCATAGAGGGCTTTATAGGTAAGTACCAGCACCTTGAACTTTATCCAGCTTGATATAGGCAGCCAGTGCAGTGCTTTTAAAGTGGGCTGGATGTGCTCCCATACTGGAAGACCCATTGTCAGAATCTGCTGATTCAGTCATAGTGATTTCTATTTTTCTAGTTGGACCTTGCATTTAATACTGCTGTTCTCTTGTGCACTCTTGCCATCTATGTATGCTCAATGTATGTTTGTAACTGCTCTGTTATAGTAATTGACCAGGCCTGGAGTTTGTAACAGTTAAGGCGGGAGGGTGACACCTGCAGTGTGTGGGAACAAAGAGCCTCTCACACCGTGGCCTCCACATTCCAGCTGCCCCGGCTGGGACTTCAAGGGAGGATGCGCCTCATCTCTTATCACATGCAAAAGCCTTGAGGCCATTGATCGTTATGTGAACTGGTAACATCTGAGGGATCTGGTTTAGGAAGGGAATTTTACAGCTTGACACCTCACTTTCTTTCCTGTGAGAACCAAACGGTCAGGATCCCATTTTGCCCGCCAATTTTCCCTTATAGTGATTGGCTACCTATGGGTAATTCAAACTCCTTGGAATGGTATAATAGACCTGCCTGTATTATCTGTCTCATCTCTGACAATAATCCGAGAAGCTGTACTAATGTAGAAATTGGGAATAAAGAACTCTGGTTTACCAACCAAGATCTGATCCTTGACTACTTTGCGCAGAACTCTCACACCCATCAGCAGCCACGCCACTGCATTCTGCAGCAGCTTCTTCTTTATATAAAATATACTTACAGGTTTACCTTGTATTGATTAGGTAGACAGTTAAAAAAATAATAATAACTAAGTACATAGAATAAGTTAGGAGGATATTCTGACACAACTACATATACTTTCAATTAAGGGCTTAACGGGGAGTACTTTGAGATGGCTTCAGGCTCAGGGCAATCAAGAAAATCTTCTCTTCCTTCGCTGGGTACTATATCCATGCTAAAAGCTAATACAAGTAGCACCGTACAAGTTTCTTTAAGTGACTTGAAAACTCTAATTCAGGATTCAGTGAAGGAAATGGTAGAAAACACTCTACCAATGTTGATAAAAGCAAAACTAGACCCAATACCTGACATTACAAAGCAAATTTTGCACAGAGATGGAAGAAATAAAAAAACAAATAACTGAAAATAAGCAAGAGATTAAAAACATCACTAAGTCTAATTTGAAGGTGGAAACCAAAGTTAGAGAATTAGATGCAGATTTTCAAGAATTAAAAAATAAAAATGAGAAATTAGAGGAGACCCTGATTTCTCTGGAAATAGACAAAGCGGCGTTACTTATAAGATGCCAAAATATTCCAGAAAATATAGATATTAACTTAAAAGAGGAAGTAGTCCATATGATTGTAGACCAAATGGAAATAGGTACAGAGGAGGAAATAGGAAGAGAAATAGATGTAATTTATAGAAAGAATTCAGCGTTTGCCAAAAGAAACAAACTCCCAAGAGAAACCCATATTAAATTTTGTAGGAGAGAAATAAGAGATAAGGTTTTACAAGCATCCCACACAAAGAAAATAGTGATAGGCGAAGCGGAAATCAAATTTTTGAAAGATACCCCATGGAGGGTAAGAGAAAAGAGCCGTAATTATGCAGAACTGACTAACCTTTTATGAAACAATGATATCTCCTATAGATGGCTTTATCCAGAAGGAGTGGCATTTACTTTTGCAGACAAATGGTTTAATTTAAATTCTATCTTTAAAATAGAAAATTTCTTGGATGTATATGGGAAAGACTTAAACTGGCAACAGCAGAAGGGATCATCAGAAGGAAAACGTTCGGAAGAAATAACAGGAGACACAGATCGAATCACAGAAGAGGTAGAAGTTGAAACTAAAAAGAAAGAGAAGGAAGAAACAAGAAAGGACCCCTTTGAATATTCTTACAAAGTTCCAGTATAGGGGTAAAGGAAAGAGTAATAACAGAAAAGATGGAGAATAAAAAGATCAACTTACTCTCAGTAAAGGTGAATGGACTTAATAGCCCCCAGAAAAGATCAAGAATATTTCACCAATTAAGGAAATTAAAAGCTGACATCATATGTTTACAGGAGACGCATATCAAGACAGATGATGAAAAATATCTATACTCAAAAAAATTAGGACAGTTATTTGCGGCCTCAGATCCTCAGAAAAAGAAAAAAGGCGTAGTGATATATGTTAAAGAATCATTAGTACCAGAACTACAATTTCAAGCGGAAGACGGAAGGATAATTGCAGTATCTATAAGGAAACAAAATAGGAGAATCTTGATAGTTAACCTCTATGCACCAAACCAAAATCAAGAAAAATTTTTTATAGAGCTTCAGGGCCTATTATCTAAAAATATTTTTGAAAATATATGTTTGGTGGGAGATTATAATGCGGTGTTTGATCCTACTATAGATAGGAGGAATCCGAAAATTAAAAAGAAAAAAACGGGGAATAAATTGCCACAAACATTTCTGCAAACAGCAGATTAATTTAATTTAGATGCCTGGAGGGTAAGAAATGGTGGCAAAAAAGACTTTACTTACTTTTCAGCAAGGTACAGTTCTTGGTTGAGAATAGATATGATCTGGATGTCTAGTACAATGATACAGGAGATAGCTGAGGTAGAAATCCTCCCAAATACTTTTGCTGATCATAGCCCATTACTGTTAACTCTTAATGATGTACAGAAAAGATCTAGATGGACACTGAATTTATATTTACTAAGAAACCAGACTTTTAGGGAAAGAATTAGAAGAGAAATTAAATATTTTTTCAAAGATAATATGAGGGCAGATACTCCAATTAAGATAGTAAGATTTAAAGCAGTATTAAGAGGCTGGTTCATGAGTCAAGGAGCGTGGAAGAAGAAACAAGATGGGAAACAGTTTGAATGTTTAAGGGAAAAAATTAAAGAACAAGAAGATAATATAAAGAAAATAGTAAATGTACCAGAGAGGTTGAAATTAAGATTAACATCATTGCAGCATCAAATGAATCTATTACTTACGCAGGAAGTGGCAAAGAAATTAGACTGTGTCAAACAATATTATTTTGAAAATGCCAACAAACCAACTAGATGGTTGGCTTATAAATTGAAAAAAGAAAGAACAAAAAAGATAATAAACTCACTTAAAGATGAAAAGGGAAGAGAATGTTTTGAGTTAGATAAACTCAAAACAATTGCAGAATTTTTTTATAGTTCTTTATATCAACAAAGTGAGCAAGATCAGAGAAAGATCCAGGAATATTTGGTTAAATGGAATTCAAAGAAATTCACAGATGAAAAGAAGCGAATATTGAATGAGCCTATTGCAACCTGGGAAATAGTAGAAGCTATTAAGGGGGCGAAAAAGAAGAAAACACCAGGTCCAGATGAGATACCTTCAGAAGTCTATCAAATATTTGAGGAGCAGATTACTCCTACATTTAAAGAGTTGATACAAAAAATTCAAGCTTCGGGAGATATACCAGATACATGGAATGATGCGCTGATAACCTTGATCCAGAAACCAAATTCAGACCCCTTGGAAGTTAAAATTTTTAGACCTATATCCCTTTTGAATACATATTATAAGCTTTTCACCAATATCTTAGCAAATAGGTTGAAAAAAGTGCTTGTACAAATTGTACACCAAGATCAGGCGGGTTTCCTTCCCAAAAGACAAATTAGAAACAATATCAGAATGGTGATTAATGTATTGGAATATTATGAGCAACATCCAGATAAAGAGATGGCTTTAATATTTTTAGACGCTGAAAAGGCATTTGATAATGTGAGTTGGTCCTTCTTGTTGCAAAAATTCAAAGTGTGGGAATGCGGAGATATTTTCTTTTCTATGCTCAGTGCAATTTATAAAACTCAAAAAGCTAGGATTATTATAAATGGAGACATTACCCAAAACATATGTATACAGAAAGGAACCAGGCAGGGCTGCCCGCTATCGCCATTACTATTTATCTTTTTACTGGAAACACTGACTGATAAAATTAGAGACAATAAACATATAACAGGCCTCCAGGTCAGAGGAGAGAGATTCAAACTACAAGCATTTGCAGACGATTTAGTATTTGTGTTAGAGGAACTGACTGAAAGGATTTCCTATTTATTAAAAGACATACAGGAATATGGCAATATTGCAGGTTTGAAAGTTAATCTGTTAAAAACTAAAATTCTGACTAAACTGTACACAAGTCCAAATACAAGTACTTAAAGAGCTTTCCTTAATTGAGGTGACAGAGAAGGTGAAATATCTGGGGTTAAATTATTTGAAGACAACTATATGCTATTATTTAATGAAATTAAGAAAGATTTATTGAAATGGGGCAACTACAACTATCTCTAATGGGAAGAGTAGCCACAGTTAAGATGAATATACTCCCAAGATTTTTGTTCTTAGTGCAAAACCTGCCAATTGTTAAGAAAGTCAAATATTTTAGGGATTTTGATAAAATCTGTAGGCAATTTATTTGGCAAGGCAAAAGAGCAAGAATCAAGTGGAAAAACCTTCAAGATAAGAAAAAGAGAGGTGGCTTATGGGTCCCAAATTGGTATTTGTATTATACTTCAACAGCAATGAATTGGAAAAAAGATTGGATTATGTTGGAAAATGTAAGGTTATTAAAACTGGAAGGGCATGATCTGCATATTGGGTGGCATGCCTACGTATGGTACGGGAAAGACCAAATTCATGCCAACTTTCACACCCATATTATAAGGAGTGCGCTTTGTAAAATATGGAAAGAGATAAAAGGGAAAGTGTATAGAAAGCTGCCTAAATGGGTTTCTCCTCTAGAGGCATTTGTTAGACCGGCATTATTTTCAGAAAGCACTAAAGGTTGTTATGAAAAATTATTGGATGAAAACAATGAATTGAAAACAGATGATTTACTTGTCAAACAAAATATTAAACTATCCTGGTGGGGAAAAGCGCAACTAAAGTCTAGATTTAATGAAGATAAGAAGACAGGTTTTTACGATTCTTTGAGTGACTTAGATAAGATCTGGTTGTCATCGAGTGATAAATTGATTCAGAAACTCTATAACTGGCTCCTTATGGACCATCTGGCAGATGAGTTAATTAAAGCACCGATGATATCTTGGATGAAAGATTTAGAACACACGATAGAGACAGACGCTTGGTCCAAAATCTGGGTATCAGTTAAATTTATGAGATCAACATCATATAAGGAAAACATCTATAAGATGTTCTATAGATGGTATTGGTCACCTGACAAGATTGCAAAATGTTTTCCCAATACTTCAAATAATTGTTGGAAATGTAGATCTAATTTAGGCACTTTCTTTCATATGTGGTGGAGGTATGAAAAAATACAGATGTTTTGGAGAAAAGTCCAGAAGGTAATATTCGAAATATTTGATGTGAACTTAATAATGCAACCTGAGTCATTTTTATTAAATCTATTACCAGAAAATGTTAAGGAGGACAGATATGTGATAACTTATATTGTTACAGCAGCAAGAATTCTAGTAGCTAAAAATTGGAAATCTTGGTATATCTCGACAGAAGAAGACTTAATATAAAAACTTTTTGAGATTGCAGAAATGGATAGGTTAAGTGTGGTTTTTGATAATAAATCAGATGATAAATTTTGGAAAAATTGGAAAAAAGTTTATGAATGGATGAATGTTAAATCCGTATATAGGGCTCAAAATATGTAATATTAAGCCAATTGTACAATTCTGAAAAGTAGAAAGCTGTTTTACTTTATATTTTTTCTTTTTGCACTATTAATTTTGTTATATGGATGGCTTTAACCCAGATGTATGTGTTTATAACAATGGAAAATAAATAAAATGTTTTTAAAAAGAGTTCACTGAGACCTTTAGATTCTAGTTACTGGCTTTTTTATATTACATTGTGGGATACTGTGGATACACCATTGTGTACACGCACTCACATGCTGTTAAACACTGCCTGCTTATCTGTTACGTATAAAACAGAAGCGGTATAAAACAGAAGCATATAAAGCAATATGAAATGCCTACTGTTCATTTTCCTTCAGAACACAATCAATCTGAAGTTCCAGCCAAATCCCTCTGTGAAATTTGGTAGTGACTATTGCAAATTACAGATGTGGTGCTGAAATCTATAAATTCACTTTAAATCCACCAGCATGAGAAAGGTACATCAGTGCACTGTTTCTAAATGGTTGCCATCAGTCATTAAATTTATGCTCTAATCATAGCTGCTTAGAAAGACCCACAGACACATTTTAAAAACTCAAAGATGAAGCACTATGGGAAATTACTCTGGCTAGAACTTTTTTCGTGTTCGCATCTATTGCAAAATGGCAGAGTTCTAAAACAGTGAAAAGGTGATTTTTTGAAAAGTTCAGTCATAAGTAGTATCTAGTATTCTGATCATGTTGTCTTGATCAAAATTTATTAGTATGTTCATGGAACAGAGTACTGTTGTGGCATTCTGCTGTCGAAATTACCTTGTTTGGAAAATAAAGATAAATGACTATGAAGTAATTAACACATCTTTAGTGTATTTACAAACACTGCTATTCTGCATGGGGATTACAGAAAAAGAAAGCTGATATTTTTATAGAACTTTTCTAGACATAGAAGATGCTCTGTAAGCATCCTCCTCTAGTGTACATGCTTCATAGTTGGGCCATGGATCTGTATAATAAATTATGGATGGTCCCCCTTTCTATATCACCTTAGGACTTCAGACTAATATCCTTTTAGGCCTTTCCCAGATCCATGATTCCACAGTGGAACTGTGCAGAGCTATTCATCTGGAAGAAGTTAAATAGAGAAAAAAGTTCAGCACACACACACACATTTTCAGCTGTGTTCATCTGAAGCTTATACATACCAAGCATGTTTCCTGTTAGAAGAGTGTCTGGAAACCTTGTGTTCCTTGGATCTAATATTGCAACCACCTAATTCTGCACACTCCCTGCCATGCGTACAATGATGGTATCCCCTGGTCATTTTTTCCAAACATTTGCTGCAGTGCATCAAAACCGTCTCTTGCACATGGCAATAATGCACAAGAGCTAGAAGCTTTTATACACAAAATTTCCCCCATGGTTATCATCGGCTAGTTTTGTGTGTAGTTCACAACAAAAAACCCTATTTTTACAGGCAACTAAAGAGATTCAGGCTATTTTAATGATGGAAGGATATGTCACCATCTACATGTGTCAGTAAAATGTGAGCTTTGAGACCTGTTAGATGATCAGCTAGATATCACAATCATAATTTATTGCCCCCCTCCTTTTTTTGAAATTTTTATGCAGGTGGTAAGCTGCAATCACATAAAATGTATAGGAAATTTGTATGTTTTAACAATAGGAAGTCTGCTAGCCATATATTGGAGGCCAGGTCAACAGGATTCCTCCTGGTCCCAGGATAATGCTGGAAAGCACATGATGCAGCAAATATGAGAGTTCAGCAAATCTGGGTGTGGTCCCTGATTGGGCAAGAAACCTCTTCCAAATCTATGTATGCTGCCAGGATGGAAGTCAAGATGGAAGTTTGTTTGTTCTCTCTGTTCTTAGACCAAGTCTTAGACAATTATGGAAGTATGTAAAGATATGTCAGTTTTCTACCTACAGGACAAAACAAGTGGGAGAACTTCACAATGATGCATGGAGTGAAATCCTTTAACTCCTTACTTTCCCTCCTCCAGCTGTTCATTACTGCCATTCTGTTCCTCCAATTGTCATAATTATAATGCATAATTATAATGCACCCTCTGATCCACCTACTTAAGGTAGATGTGGAGATACCTTGACCTAAGGTCACCTTTCTAAAGAACATGAATAGTGTTTCAGTTTGCCAAACTGTGTTGTAAGAAAGCTAAGGTGTCCCTAACATGCGCCACCAAAGGATCCAACCCTCTCTCCATGCACCAAGAGTGGAACACCTGCCATGTCCTATTATAGACCTGATTTGTGGACCGCTTTCTGGAGACCAACAAGGTGGTAACTACCCCTTCTCATAACCCATAGATTCTAGTTGTTGCCTCTCAATTTCCAGGCTGTCAATTTTAACAAGTCAGGCCTTGGATGCACCATCGCCCCCTGGCTCAACAGGTCTACTCTTAATGGCAGATGCCATGGATCCTGGACTCACAACTTCAACAGATCCTGAAACCATGCTCTCCTTGGCCAGAAGGGCACGATTAGTATCAATTCCGCCTTCTGATCTATTATGTTCTGAATCACCCTTGGGATGAGCGGAAAGGGTGGGAAGGTGTACAGAAGAACCCTTGGCCACAGGAAGTTTAATGCGTCTGCTCTCATTGCTTCTGCATTTCTTATCTTTGATACAAAGTTCCTGACTTGATGGTTTTGTTCTGTTGCAAATAAGTCCACTTCTGTGGTTCCGAACTGCTTGCTGAGTTGGCGAAACATTTCCCTGTGTAGCATCCATTCTGACTGATCCACAGTCCATCGGCTTAACCAGTCTGCCAGGATGTTCTCCTGACCTGCTACATGAACTGCTTTTAGTGACAACACATGTGCTTCTGCCCACACCATCACTTGAAAAAGAAGAAGAAGAGAAGAGATTGGATTTATACCCCGCCCTCCACTCCCCAAGGGAGTCTCAGAGCGGCTTACAAACTCCTTTCCCTTCCCCTCCCCACAACAGACACCCTGTGAGGTAGGTGGGGCTGAGAGAGCTCTTTCCCAAGCTGTCCTTGAGGGAACAGCTGGCACAGAGCTATGGCTTGCCCAAGGTCATCCAGCCAGGTGCAAGTGGAGGAGTGGGGAATCAAACCCGGTTCTCCCAGATTAGAGTCCGCGCACTTAACCACTACACCAAACTTGCCTTGCTTCCTGATTTAGTTGCTTGAATCGTGTACCATCCTGTTTGTTTATGAAGGCCTTTGCCGTCATATTGTCTGTCTGAACAAGAATGTGTTAGTCCTTCAATCGCTCCTGAAACTGGGCCAAGGCCAACTTCACCACCCTCAGTTCCAGGAAGCTGATACTCCTGGCTGCTGCCTCTGCTGACCAGGTTCCCTGCACCATGCTTCCTGAGGTGTGTGCACCCCAATCGAACAGGCTCACATCTGTGGTGATCACCGTCCTCTTGGGATCCCTTAGGGGCATTCCCATTACAAACCTCAAAGGCTCAAGCCACCACTGCAATTCCTGTTTTACAGACAATGGGAGCTGAACTCTCTGATCCCTCTTGTGAGCTATCTCCTCCTGGTACCAAAGGAGAAACCTTTGAAGAGGACACGTATGGAACCTGGCCCAGGATACTACCTCCTGAAAGGAGACCAGGATTCCCAAGAGACTGACCAACGACATCAGCTCCGACGATGTCGACTTCAGAACTTGAGTCATTAATAGAAGGATTTTCTGTCTCCTGTCCTAGGAAAGAAAAACTCCATCTCTGACCGTGTCTATCAGAACACACAGGTGAGTAATCACTTGAGTTGGTTCCAGAATGCTTTCCTTCACATTTATCACAAAACCATGGTCTCTGAGTACCTGCACTGGCTGTAGACGTGTCTGTTGGTAAGAAGTTGCTTTTATCAACACGTCATCCAAATAAGGGAACAATGACATGCCTCTCATTCGCAAGAAGGCCACTAGTGTCACCAAAACTTTGGTGAAGACTCTCAGGGACAATTTTAGTCCAAACGGAAGGGCTCTATATTGAAAATGTCTCCCATTGTACTCAAACTGAAGGAATTTTCAATGCGTCTCCCAGATCGGAATGTGCAGGTTGCTACGGGCCACAGACAGACTTTACCGTGTCTGATCGCTGCAGCGTGCTCTTATGGCATTGGGATGGTCTGATCAGACCATCCTGACTCTGTGCCATTGTTTTTTCCCTTCTCAGTATGCGCAACATCACACACTCCATAGGGAGCCCAGAATTTCCTCTGATTTCCTCTGATTTCACTGTGAAAGAAGAGATGTTGGATTTGGTCACACTAAAAGAAACAACTCATGGTGTTAACTTTAAAGATGCATTTTAAAGATGTTGGAGCCTTAACAGATGCTGAAATTCCACTGAATAAACTCATCAGTGTTGCTACAGATGGAGCACCTGCGATGGTGGAGAAACATGTGGGATTAATTGTGCTTTTGAAAAGTGATGCTAGGTCTCCAGAGTTTCTACCTGTTCATTGTGTTATTCATCATGAACACCTGGCAGCCAGATATTTCAAGTATGAAGAGGATATGAAACCTGTTCTGGAAATTGTCAGCTTCATATGCTCCAATGCAAAGACCCACCGACAGTTCAAGAACTTCACTGAAGAGCTGGAGCTTGAAGATAGTCCCAATGATGTCTCCTTCCACTGCATGGTTAGCTGGCTGTCAACCAGCAATGTCTTAACCAGGTTTGTGGATCTGTTGGAGCCTATTACTACTTTTCTGGAAGAAAAGAAGAAATTGTACCCTCAACTGAAAAATGATGAATGGATGCAAGATCTAATGTTCCTCACTGACATAATGAATCATCTCCAGATTCTCAACTTGGGACACCAGGGGAAGGATAAAGTTATTTCTGATTTTACTCAGGCAATTTTCAGCTTTCAGAGTAAATTAAGACTTTTTCAAAGAGACATATCATCAAGAGATTTCACTCACTTTCCCAATCTCAAAAGGAGAGTTGACACATTTCTTGATATCAAAATAGAAGACCACAGTCTGGAAAAATACAAAGACAAATTACAGGGGCTACTAGATAATTTCCTAGAGAGGTTGAGGACTTGCAAAATCTGCAACCCTGCTTTGCCTTTCTTGTAAATCCATTCCAGGTCTGCAGTTGAGTTTTGGGGGAAAGTTCCAGAAACAAAATATCCTGAACTGAACAAAACAAGCATGACTCATCTCAATTTTCAGCACAACGTACTGCTGTGAATCTCTGTACTCTGTGATGAAGTTTGTGAAGTCAAAACACTGGGCAATTCTTACTAATCAACACCTGACTGAGCTAATTCATACAGCCCTGACAACATATCAGCTGGAGACTCACAAGGCCTCTACTAGCAGCAGCAGCAAATAGCTGGTAAGTATCTCTAACTTAATTGGTTTACATATTTTCCCCTGTGTATTGACCAGTTAATAGAATAGATATAATTAGCAATATCTGTTTTTACCACTTTTGTTTTTCTGTTTTTACCACCAGGGGTCTTAGTGGTGGTGCCAGGAGACTTTGGGGGTGGTGCCTAGCAAGGATGTGACATCACTCATGTCCTGTGATGTCGCTTCCAGGTCAACGGTCAGGTGATGTCTCTTCCTAAGCTCCACCCCTTCCGATGATGTCACATCCTGCATGGAAACCCCATCTCTTCCTGTGATGTTGAGACAAGACAGTGTCCAGGGCACTGATGTCATCACTTACCTGCAAGAACTTCAGAACCATCTGCACAAGATCAGCAAGGAGTCTGCAGTGTCAGAATCTAAGGATTCTAACAAAGGTTTGCTTTCATGCTATGTATAATCCCTTCCTCTGTAACCTGTTTTTGCCATTCGGCTACAACTATGTGTTATCTCTTTTACCATGTATCATGTCTCTGGGAACACTGGGGTATTGTCTGATGTTTTATGACTGACGAAGGATCTGGTCAATGTAACCATTTGGTCCGGGAGGGTGGCGTCTTCAACACCTGGGAACAGTCGGCCTCTCCCCCCTCTCCCCCTCTGCATTCCTTTCCTCCCTGCCGGCGGAGACATGGACCTTTCCTTATCGGCGTGTGAAGACCTTGGCAAGTTATTTGTTATGCCCGAAATGGACACATCTAAGGGATCCTGGTTTAGGAAGGGAAATTTACAGCTTCACACCTCACCCTTGTTCCTGTGGGAAGCAAACGGTCAAAGGACCTTTAGCCCACGGTTTTTTTCCCTCTTAGTGATTGGTTACCTATGGGAAATTTGAATTGTACCAGAGGGTATATTAATCCTGCTTCTATTGTATTTCTTATCTCTAACAATGATCCGAGGACCTGTAATGTAGTAACTGGGAATAAAGAACTCTGTTTAATCAACAAAGGTCTGATCCTTGACTGCATAGGGCAGAAGCCTCACAGATTGTTAGAGATCTGTGACTGGGACTTGGCCATTCCTGACCATGTTGGAAGATGGTACTATTCCCATCCCTACAACCGAAGGACAGCTGGTGACCCCGGATGACCAGGGTGCCGGAGCTGGAGGCGGCGGTGGGGAGCCCGAAGTGCCAGTGACTACGGCTCAGGGGGCTCACTACATCCCGCAACTACCCCCTCACCAGACCGGGACCCCGAGGTATTCATGGACCAACTTCGGCCGTGGGACAGTCAATTCGTGGGTCCACGATCGGAGGGGAGTGCGCGTCTCGGTCCCTGCGGACCGCACCGAGCATGGGTGGCCGAGTTTCCTGGGAGATGAACGAGAGACGTACTACGGGGGAGACTGGCGACTCCCGCTGCTGGACGAGGAGAGGGGCATGCCCTACGGTCCCGATCTCTACGGAGAAGACCTGACCCAAGTTCTAGATCACATGATGGGAGATCTGCGAATGCAACTCACTACGGAGCTGAGAGAAGTGGCCATGGACTTACAGTTCCAGCTCCTAGATGCCCTGACCATGTTCCAGGCAGGCCGGGCAGCCCCAGGTGGGGCCAGAGGTTCCGGTGGGGGAGCCCCGTCGCAGCCAGCTCCCCCAGGGGGAGCTGCCGTGGGGGGTGTCCCGCAACAGGTATCGCAGCAGGTTCCGGTGCCAGTCCCAGTCCCCACTCCCGCCCCGGCCCCAGTGCCCACAGGGCAGATGATCCGCCAAGTGCCCAACGATCCACTGATGGCTACTTTCAATGGGGACCCCGAGAAGCTCCGTTTTTTCCTCATAGAAATCGAGAGGTTCCTAGACACTTGGGGACATCTATACCCTACCAAGTGGGACAGGATTGGCTACATCGGGTCCAAACTGAGGGACACTGCCAGTGACTGGTATGTGAGCCTGCACAACGCCCCGGGACCGGAGCTACGGTCCATGAACAATTTCATGTGGGCCCTCCGACAGCACTACGAGTACCCCCTCGGAGAGGAGAAGGCGCAGAACCAGCTGCGGAAGTTAACCCAGGGGCGGTCCTTCGTGAGGGAATACACTGACCGGTTCTGGCACATAGCAGCCAAAATTCGAGGCTGGACCCAAGACCTCTTCATAGAGAAGTATCGAGAGGGCCTGAACCCCGAGGTGTATGAGACCGTACTGCGGGGGGGGGGACGACCGGGATCGCTCGTGACGTGGATGAGAGCGGCTGCCGACATGGAGGAGAGGTTCACCCTCATCAAGATGGGGACCTCCACGACTGCTCAAGCTAAAGCCACCCAGAAAGTAAAAGCCAAGCCCAGTGTCCAAGAAATCCGAGACAGCCGGTTCAGGCAGGGGCTCTGCATGAGATGCAGAGAGAGTGGCCACTTCGCCTCGGCGTGTCCCCGTGGAAGTGGAAAAATTCCCAAGACCCCCACCCCAGTGGCAGGGAGCACCCCCAGCAAAGGGAAGACCTCGTTTAAACCCCAGGCATTACAGCTGGAAGGGGCAATGAGCGAGCAACGGGAGCTGGAGCTGACGGAAGCGCAGATGCTGGGAAACTCCAACGACCTGCAGTAAACGGCACAGAACTGCAGGTCCCTAACCCCGATGCGACATCTCCAGTGAGCATCCCTGGCCCTTTACTGTATATGATAGTGACTGTAATAGCCCCAGGGACCGGGACCCACGTACGGGTACGGGCCCTAATTGACTCAGGGTGCGCTAGAGACTTGATAAGCCCCTTGGTAGTGGATGGGCTGGGCCCCAAGATTACCCCACTAGGAGAGCCGCTCACGTTCACGCAGATGAATGGTTCAGAAATGAAAGAGGTGTGCGTGGCCGAGACTGAGCTGCTGGTAGTGGGGACAGGTGAACACTGGGAGAAGAGGGCCTTCGTCATCACCCCCAACACCCAGTTCCCCATGGTGTTGGGGAGCCCTTGGTTGAGCGCCCATGACCCCTACATCAAATGGAGCGAAGGGAAGATCTCGTGGGTGGATGAAAAGTGCAACCGCCACAAGTGGGACCCGGGGTGGGGATCAGGTCCCCCGACCCCTCTGCGCGCACCGGCTCTTTCGCTGGTGCCTTCCGCAATACCTAAGGAGTATCGGGATTTGATGGGAGTGTTTAGTGAAACTGAGGCGGACGAGTTACCCCCCATCTACTCTCTGACTGTGCAATCGAATTACTCCCGGGAGAAAAATTGCCAAAAGGAAAACTTTATTCCATGAGTCCAGCGGAGTGAGAGGAGTTGAGAAAGTTTTTAGATAAGAACTTGGAGCGGGGGTTCATCCGCCCCGCCAAATCCCCTTTCGCGGCGCCTGTTCTGTTCCGGAAAAAGAAGGACGGGGGCTTGCGATTGTGCACAGATTATAGAGGCCTGAATGCCGTGTCCGTGTCCAATGCTTACCCCCTCCCCTTGATAAAGGACCTACAAGCGGAAGCATCCAAAGGAAAAGTGTTCACTAAGCTGGATCTGCGGGACGCTTATTTTCGTGTGCGCATTAGGGAGGGGGATGAATTCAAGACAGCCTTTAACACTCCATTGGGACAATTTGAGTATCTGGTGATGCCATTCGGCTTGAGTGGCGCGCCGGGAGTTTTTATGAGCCTGATCAATGAGGTGTTACACAAACATTTATTTAAGGGGGTGTTATGTTACTTAGATGATATCTTGATTTATTCTTCTGATAGGGAGTCGCATGTAAAATTGGTCAGGGAGGTGCTGTCTATACTGTTGAAAAATCAGTTGTATGCTAAGTTGTCCAAATGTGAATTCAATTGGGGGGAGGTGGATTTCCTGGGGTATCGCATCTCTCAGAAGGGGCTGGAGATGGACCCTGCCAAGGTAGAGGCAGTGGTGCAATGGGAGGCGCCCCGAACCAGGAAGCAATTGCAGAGCCTGTTAGGATTTTGTAACTTCTACCGCACCTTCCTAAAAGATTTTGCCACAGTCACCCTCCCGCTGACAGAGCTTCTAAAAACCAAGGGGAGGGGCACGGAAGCGGGAAAGCCTGGGGAGAGAATAGCCTGGTCAGAGGATTGCCAAAGAGCATTTGAAACTTTAAAGAAGCTATTCACGTCGGAACCTATCCTTGCCCATCCCGATGAGTCTAAAGAATTTGTGATACATGTTGATGCCTCAGATGTGGCGATGGGGGGGGGGCATTCTCCAGAAAGGGTCTGACAATAAACTGCACCCCCTGGCTTATATCTCGAAAAAATTTAACGAGACAGAGAGAAACTGGTCAGTATGGGATAAGGAAGCTGCGGCTATTCGATTAGCCTTGACCACCTGGAGGCACTGGCTGGAGGGAGCTCAGACCCCGTTTGAAATTTGGACAGACCATAAGAACCTAGAGGTGTTGCGTACTCAGAGGTCCCTCAATGCCAAGCAGCTCAGGTGGGCTGACTTTTTCTCAAAATTCAACTTCGTACTCAAACATTTCCCTGGGAAGGCCAATTCGCTAGCAGATGCATTGTCCAGGTTACCCCAGCATGAGAGTCAGAGAGAGGAAGTGTTTGACTCCATGTTTTCCCAGAAACAATTGGGAGGGGCAGTGACTACCAGAAGCCAGGGGCAGAAAGCGACTGTGCAGTCTTGGGAAGAAAAATGGGGGGAGGATTACTCTCCTGAAGAGGCAGAGGAGTTTGAAGGCATAGAGGAGTGCTCTAAGCGTTCCAACAATTGTTGGTATCATGGAGATAAACTCGTGGTGCCTGGGGCACGTAGAAAAGATATTTTATTAACGTGCTATTCGTCCAAATTAGCTGGTCATTTCGGATTTCTAAAGACTCTCAACCTAATTCAGCGGCAGTTTTGGTGGCCGCGCATGCGCAAAGATGTATCTGACTTCATCACTGCTTGTCAAATCTGCTTGATGTTCAAACGGAGGGGGGGGGGAAGTTCTGGGACTGCTACACCCACTCCCTACCCCCTCCAGACCCTGGGAAGTGGTAGCTATGGACTTTATCACTAATCTTCCACCCTCCAAAGGAAAAACGGTGATATGGGTGGTGGTAGACATGTTTTCTAAGCAAGCCCACTTTACCCCGTTCAAGCAGCTACTGACGGCAAAGGGGCTGGCTAAAGCTTTCTTCAGTCAGGTGATCAAATTACACGCTTTCCCCAAGTGCGTGGTATCCGACAGAGGCAGTCAATTCGTTGCCAACTTCTGGTGGGAGCTTTTGAAAATGATGGACATTGAACCAGCCCTGAGCTCGGGTTACCATCCAGAAACCGATGGACAATCCGAACGAATGAATCAGATCTTGGAACAATTCCTAAGGTGTTACACTAACTACCATCAGGACAATTGGGTGGAATTGTTGCCATTCGCAGAATACAGTTACAATAATGCTGTGCATTCCTCCACAGGAGTATCCCCCTTAATGGCAGTGGGGGGCTTTGAGGGAAAACCTCTACCCACCATAGAGGGGTCGCCAGAGGGCCCCCACTCTGACTTTCAATGCTGGTGGGCTGACCTGCAGAGCTCATGGCCTTTAATTGCTAAGACTTTGGATAAAGCCAAAGAGGACTACAAAAAGTATGCTGATCGTGGGCGGGCTGAAGGATGGGACCTTCAACTGGGAGACTCTGTATACCTTTCTACAAAAAATATACATGGTCTACAACTGAGCAGAAAACTGGGGTGGAAATACATTGGCCCCTATAAAGTATTGCACAAGATTTCTGATGTGTCATTCGAACTAGAATTGCCCAAATCACTGAGTTCTGTGCATCCTGTTTTTCATTTCAGCTTATTGAAGAAGAATCCTGGGCCGAATGCATGGCATCCAACTCCTCCGACTCCTCCTCCACTGATGAAGGAGGGGGCGCCTCACTTTGAGATTTCGGAAATCCTTGATTCAAAAATGCGTAGGGGCCGCTTGCTATATTTAGTCAAGTGGGTAGATTTTGGTCCGGAACAAAATGAATGGGTTGCTTCAGATCACGTGCATGCTCCTAGATTAGTCAAAGCTTTCCATAAACGCTTTCCTGATAAGCCTGGATGAAGTGAATTATTCAGGTGGCAGAGTGTCAGAATCTAAGGATTCTAACAAAGGTTTGCTTTCATGCTATGTATAATCCCTTCCTCTGTAACCTGTTTTTGCCATTCGGCTACAACTATGTGTTATCTCTTTTACCATGTATCATGTCTCTGGGAACACTGGGGTATTGTCTGATGTTTTATGACTGACGAAGGATCTGGTCAATGTAACCATTTGGTCCGGGAGGGTGGCATCTTCAACACCTGGGAACAGTCGGCCTCTCCCCCCTCTCCCCCTCTGCATTCCTTTCCTCCCTGCCGGCGGAGACACGGACCTTTCCTTATCGGCGTGTGAAGACCTTGGCAAGTTATTTGTTATGCCCGAAATGGACACATCTAAGGGATCCTGGTTTAGGAAGGGAAATTTACAGCTTCACACCTCACCCTTGTTCCTGTGGGAAGCAAACGTCAAAGGACCTTTAGCCCGCGGTTTTTTCCCTCTTAGTGACTGGTTACCTATGGGAAATTCGAATTGTACCAGAGGGTATATTAATCCTGCTTCTATTGTATTTCTTATCTCTAACAATGATCCGAGGACCTGTAATGTAGTAACTGGGAATAAAGAACTCTGTTTAATCAACAAAGGTCTGATCCTTGACTGCATAGGGCAGAAGCCTCACATGCAGACAATATGAGAAGAGCACAGCAATACCAGAAGACATGGTATGATTCCAAGGCCAGGAGCAGAGAGCTTAAGCCTGGGGACCGTGTATTAGTGCTTAAACCCAGGAGAACCGTCACTGGGGCAGGGGGGTGAGGGGTGGGGGGAAGAGCTCTCCTCCCACCAGCCCTTCTCCCCGTCCCCACCCACCCCCAGTGACGGTGAGGCCCAGTGAGGCCCGGCAAGGCTTCTCTACCCGCCCCCGCTGCCACCAGCAGCAGCAGCCACAGGTAAGTCACAGGTGTGGGCCTTGCTGTCACTGGGGGGATGGGGGGAAGAGCTGGTGGGGGGAAGAGCTGGTGGGGGGAGCTGGCAGACCCCACAGCTGGAAGCCATGCAGACCTCACCATCTCTGGGGGGTGGGGACAGGGGAAGAGCTGGCGGGGGGAAGAGCTGGCAGGAAGAGCTCGCCAGGGCAACTGGGAGCAGGGGGAGATCAGCAGGCCCCTTCTCTCCCCCTTGTGAGTCCTGGCCAGGTCTACCAATATAGTGGCAAGGGCTGGGTAGACCTGGCCTCTGGAGAACAGGTCTACCCAGCCCTTGCAACTATATTGGTAGACCTGGCCTCCGGAGAGCAGGTCTACCCAGCCCTGGTCACTATATTGGTAAACCTGGCAATGGCTGGGCTAAACCTGGCAATGGCTGGGTAGAACTGTTCTCCGGAGGAAGAATCGGGGGGGGATTGCTGGGGAGGGGAGAGGACCTACCTGGGGCTGCAGCCTTTAGGAATCCCCCCCCATGAGTATCACGGGTCCCCACCTCTTGTAAGGTCTCTAATGTGAATTATGTAGTGGTCATAAATGAGGACATGGACCAGTATAAGTTATTTCATGTCAACATGCTGAAGCCATATTGCAGCAATCTGGTACTTTGATTGCAGCAATCTGGTACTTATGGCAAAAGGTGGGGTACTGATTTGTCGGGTTGGGGGAGGGTCACTAAGGGCAGTACAATTCAGGAAGTGAAACTGGATCAATCCCTTTCTAAGGACCAGCAAGGGCAAATACAAACCATCCTAACAAGGTTTCAGTTCATTTTTTTCCAATTTGCTGGGGAAAACAAATTTGGCCCACCACAAAATTGACACTGAGGATTCAAGGCCTGTTGCTTTCCTGCCTTACAGAGTGACCGGCCCGAATGCCACCTATATAAGGAAGGAGATGGAGGAAATGTTGAACCTTGGACTAATTGTACCTTCTGAAAGTTTTTGGGCCTCACCTGTAGGGCTGGTACCAAAACCTGATAAAACCATGAGGTTTTGTGTGGATTATAGAAGGTTAAATAAACTGACCATACCAGATGTTATCCTATGCCTAGGGTGGATGAGTTGGTTGAAACAATTGGGGCTACCAATTTTATTTCAACTTTGGATTTAACAAAAGGTTATTGGCAAGTGGCCATGGACCCCAAGAACCAACCAAAGACAGCCTTTTGTTACCCGGGTGGGACTATTTTAATTTACAGTCCTAGCTTTTGGTTTAAGGAATGCACCATCAACCTTCCAAAGGTTAATCAATAAAATATTAGTTGGGTTGTCAGAGTTTGCACTAGCTTACATTGACAACATAGCAATTTTCAGCCACACCTGGAAAGAACACTTGCACCACCTGGCAGTAGTGTTCCACCAAATAAAAAAAAGTGATCTGATGGTGAAAGTGTCAAAGTGTCAACTAGCCATGACCAATGCTCCCGCTAATAAATAAATAAATAAATAAGCAAGCAAGCAAGCCACAAGCAAGCAAGCTGTGGAGTCTTGTGAGCAAAAATTCTACTTTGTGAGCTACTGGCATTAAAGTTGTGAGTGAGCAATTTGGCTACTGCATATATTAGTGTGCTCTGGAGCCATCCTTTCTCAACTAAGGCAAAAATGTGTGAGCTGGAGGCTAAAAAACTGTGAGCTAGCTCACACTAACTCAGTTTAGAGGGAACATTGGCCATGACCCAGGTAAAGTATTTAGGGCATGTGCTAGGAGGGGGTAAAATAAAAGCAGATTAGGGCAAGGTACAGGTAATCCAAGAGTGGCCCAGACCCACCACCAAGAAACAAATTAGGGCAGGGGTGGGCAATTGTTTTGGCTTGGGGGCCACTTTGTGGGAGCGGAGGTTAGCGGAGGGCCACACCTTTTAAAATGATTGCATTCATTAGTTAACTTTGCATTTCAGAAAAGGTATAAATTGTATCATACAAATCAATAAATATAAATTAAATAAAATAGTGGTCGTTTTATTCAATTTATTTATTGTGCTAATTTCAGATCATCTAGAGCTGCAAGCACCTTTAATTTTAGAATCGGTTTAATGAGACAAATGTACCCTATCACACTTTTCTACAATTTTTTTGAAATCAGGAGTGAGATTGCTTGTTGAGATTCTCATCACAGCCTGCAAGTTAATGTCTGTCAGAAAGCATCTATATTTACTCTTGTTGATCTTCAAGCAAGAAAAGCTTTGCTCACAAATATATGTAGACCCAAATATAGAGAACATTTTCCCAGCAAATTTCTTCATACATGGAAATTTTTTCAGCAGACAACTAAAAGTTGTAAAAGTCAACTAATGTCAAAGCCTTAAACCTTTCTTTCACAGTGTGATCTGACTGCATGTCAATAAGTTCAAGCTGCAGCTCCTCAGGTGCTGTATCAATATCAGCAGTGATGGGATAAGAGAGCAAATTGAATTTAGGCTCAATTTTCTTGAAGTCCTGAAATCTTCTTGGCGGGCCGCAAAAAACTCTGTGGCGGGCCGCATGTGGCCCCCGGGCCGCCATTTGCCCACCCATGAATTAGGGCATTCATTGGAGTAGTAGGATACTACAGATGGTTTAAACCTGAGTTTAGTGCATAAGCAACACCATTATGTGAATGCACTAAAAAAAACCGCCCTGACCCTGTAGTATGGAATGCAGAATGTCAGAAGGCCTTTGATCACCTTAAAGCTGTTCTGACCACAGAACCCATGCTAAAGGTGCCTGACTTTGCAAAACCTGTTACCTTGTTCACTGACACATCTAATATTGGGATAGGTGCAATGTTAAATCAGTGTGGAGATGATGGACATCAACACACCATCCTACACCTCAGTAGAAAATTATTGGAGAGGGAACAACACCTCTCAGTTATTAAAAGGGAGTGTTTGACAATAGTGTGGGGCATAAACAAGCTAAGCCCCTACCTATGGGGAAGGAGATTTACCTTGTGCACCGATCACTCACCATTGAGATGGTTAAATCAGGTGAGAAGCACAAATAATAAGTTGGTGAGATGGAGTTTACAACTCCAAGACTACAACTTTGACTTACAGCCCATACCAGGTAAACAAAATATCATCACAGATGCATTGTCCAGAATGCAGAAATAAAACAGGAAACTATTGCATGGAGAAGACCAGAAAACTGTTTTTGTATTGTTTGATTGTTAATATACAATGTGTTTTAAATGAAGTTTTGTAACTTAGTTATGATGAATATTTTATTTCCAAAGCATATGCCCGTTGTTCAGGGGAAAGTCTGATAACTTTCCCTTTGCACAATTTTTTAAGCGATGGGGCATGTGATGAACTAAGTAAAACTCGTCTGAGTGTAGGCAGTGGCAGAGGCTCACTCTGACTGACAATGGAATGCTTCCAGGAGGGGGCTCAGAGAGGGAAAGGAATTTGACAGTTGGGGGAGGGAGCTGAAGAGAGAAGGATGGGTTTTGAAGAGCTGGGTTCGGGGAGACAGTTATTATTGAGAAGAGGCTTTTAATGGCTTCCTTCTGAGGGAAAACTCTCAATTTGTGGCACAGTGACAGGGTGTCACTGAGCAGAGGGACAGATAAGACTCTGCTGAGAGGTTTTGCCAGAGTCAAAAGGGCAGACCTCTGTTTAAAAGAAAAACACCAACACACAGGGAATGACTGTAATTCTGTTATCCAGGGAAAAGTCCAAAGAACAGACAGTTCTCCAGCATGGGGGGGAACTGGGCACTTGAGAGGGAGTGGTCAGTGAAAGGATCATAAGGTGTATATTATTTCTAGATTCCTCAGGGTGCTTAAAGGAGGAACTAGTTGGGATTCAGAGTCCAGTCCGACTCCATTGAGAGGGTGTGTGTGGGCCGAAATAATTTTGAACCAACCAAACAACATCATAAAGTCTCTCACAGTGTTTAGAAGGGTTGTCCAGAGAGGGAAACCCTGATTCATTCATTGTTTATGATCTCTAGCATTACAACTGTCTGCCTATTTTAGAGAAGGATCTTATAGGGTTTGTTGTTTATATTAATTCAGCCTGAATTTTAAGAAGCCTTCTATAGGGTTAATAGCGTTCATATGGGGAACTGGCTGGTTGCCAACTGTTTAGTTCATATAAAACCATTTTCCCAATTCCCTGCCTTTAATAAAGAATAAATCTTTGTTCTTATTTTATTTAAAACCATGTCATTGGTGCCATTCTTTTATATTTGTCTGGAAAGGTTTGGGCTCTGAAGGTCCCCTTTGCCTGAGTGTGAAGGGTTCCTCACACCCATCAAAGGCCCTTCCCTCACCAAACCCCACTCTCCTCAGGCTCCACCCCCAAAATCTCCAGATATTTCCCAACCCAGAGCTGGCAATCTTAGGCTCCACTCTGGCTATAGTCCTGTGGTCAAACAATCATTAAGGATGAAACTAAACAAATAAAAATGGTGACATAAACACCTTTACATATTGCCCTTTAGTCAAAGGACAACACAGGATCTGAACAGCTTGCAATCTTTGATTTAGCTGGAAAACTATACTTGTGTCTGGTTTATACCTAACAAAAGTTTAAGTGCTGGTCCATAACAAATTAAAATTTTGCCCTGCAATAAAATTCTAAACAGGTGAATATTAGTGATATGAAGCTATAATTAAACTGATCAATAAGATCCAATCAAAACCTCATTGTTTCTTTAGAACTGTAAAAACTTGACATTATTTCTGACGCTGTGGAAGAGCCACAGACTTTCTGATCTCACAGTTAACCCAACACCTCACTGTCTAGTGTCAGTTTCTTGCACAGTAGGTGGCTCGGGAGGGGGTGTACAGAGAGTGAGGGACTCAGTAATGTATGTATGATGGGGACATCAACTGAACAGAACAATTTTTTGACGTTCCCATCAAATGGGATCACCCCAGGTAGCATTCCTGTGCATTGTTTTTTTCCCCCACCTTCTACTAGTCATTCCATTGTCTCAGGCTTTAGAATTATTTTTGAAGCATGCTTGTTAGGGACAAAGATCAGATGGAGGCAGAGAATCAAGTTTCCCTTAATAATTCACCTACTTTACAGACTAGAGGGACAAAGTAGCCAGGTTACATCCACTCTCCCATGACAGATAGCAAGGGAAAGAGACAAGCATCCTGCTTTCTTGCATTAGAAAGCAGCCATGGGGGTTAGAAAAGATGCAGAGGTAGGGTTGCCAGCAGTGTAAGCTGAGTTAGTGTGAGCTAGCTCACAGTTTTCTAGCCTCCGGCTCACATATTTTTATCTTAGCTCAGGAAGGATGGCTCCAGAGCAAACTAATTTATGCAGTAGCCAAATCGCTTGCTCACAACTTTAATGCCAGTAGCTCACAAAGTAGAATTTTTGCTCACAAGACTCCACAGCTTAGAGGGAGCACTGGTTGCCAGTCCCCTGGTGGGAGTGAGGGATCCCCTGATTTTGCAGGCTTCTGACTGCTGCCAGCCAGGGAAGCCCCACCCCCAACAGCCATGACCTTGTGCAATGTCCTTGACATGATGACATCACGCAGAAGTGATGTCATCCCACCGGGTAAGTCATGCGGCAATGTTCTGGGTTTGGGGAAAAAACTCTATGGTTTGAGCCCAATTTTACCATAGAGTTTGCCCCAAAACCAGAGCATTGCCATGTGAAGAAGAGAAGAAGAAGAGATTGGATTTATACCCCGCCCTTCACTCACTTGGAGTCTCAGAGCGGCTTCCAAACTCCTTTCCCTTCCCCTCCCCACAACAGACACCTTGTGAGGTAGGTGGGGCTGAGAGAACTCTTTCCCAAGCTGTCCTTGAGGGAACAGCTGGTACAGAGCTATGGCTTGCCCAAGGTCATCCAGCCAGGTGCAAGTGGAGGAGTGGGGAATCAAACCCGGTTCTCCCAGATTAGAGTCCGCGCACTTAACCACTACACCAAACTGGCTCTCCTAATGTGACGTTCGCAGCATGATGGTGTCACTTTGGCATCATGCCATCACGTTGGGGATATTGCACACAGCAATGTTGGCCCCCCCACTCCTGGAAAGCTCCCTTCCACCCCCACCAGCACTAGGTAGGGTCCTGGCAATCCTATGCAGAGGTGAACCACATTATATATTTCTCCTCCTGACAGACACAGTTACACGTCTGTAGGGGAGAAAGAAAAGGAGTTTCTTGCTCACTTTCTTTCTTGCAGGAGACAAGGCATGCTGTGTTGAGACAAATGCTTGTCCCTAGTGAAAATCAGCAGCAGGTCTGATGGAAGAAGACTGTGATGAAAAATCCAGTTATCTCCCCGGCAAATGTGTCAGATTGCAGGCTCAAAGTCTCTAATTGCTCATTTAAGTAGACCCCCCCGCCAGCTGATGGTGGGGGGCTAACTCTCCTAAGTAAAGAAAATAGGTGTAGCTGGCTTTTAAGCAAAACCTGAGCATGAAGGTAAGGGCGAGAACCCTGCCTCTCCCATGCCTGAACTGAGGGCTTTCAGCATTTTTCTCTCAGCTAGGCGTCAGTTCTAGGAGTCGGTGGGGATGGGAGAATACTGCTGGAAATATTGAAGTGAAGCAAGATGAGGAAGAGTGTCAGTTCAGTTCCCATTTCCGGTGTGTTCTCTTCTTCTCCTGCCTATCAGCAGTGTGGCTGGTGTAATGTAGTATGTTCTGTGTAGCAACCAGCCTGCCATGTGCTCCCAGGTAATGGCGCCCGCCACATGGCCAGAGCCAGAGCACACATGGCCAGAGCACATAATCAGGCAGAGAGGGGAGCTTGCATCTGGAGGAACAATAGACATCCGGATTCTAAGCCTCCACCAATGTGGGACCTAGGTTCTCCCTGGGGAGTCAATGCGGTCAAAGGCTCCTCCAGGGAACCTATGACAAACATGCGCATATGTTAAGCCCCTATCAGGTCTTTTGGGTGCGGCCGGAGGTGTGGCTCCGGCCAGCATATAATTATTTATTTATTTATTTTTCGCATTTATATCCCGCCCTCCCCGCAAGCGGGCCCTGATAATGAGGGCCCTGGAGCCCTGGAAGCATGCTTGATCTGACCATCTACTGGACATGCTGAATCACTCAATAAAGGCTTCATGATTTCACCGTTCCTGGTCTCCCGGGTCCAGTATGCTTCACTAGCAATGAAGGTGGGATCCCGATGAGCGACTCCTCGGCTGACACCAGCACCGCATCGTGCCCAGACCAGATCCGTCAGCCACTGGCCCCACTCGGCTCCAGCGCCACCACGCCACCATCGGCTCCTGAGGATCTCGCTTGATGCACTGCTGCACATCCCAGAATGGCCGCTGCTCCGGGAACCACCCACCCATTCGATCCAGTCTGCCCCAAAGACTGGGAAGCCTGGATGGACCAGCTCACATCCTACTTCGACGCACAGGACATCATGGATGCCACGAAGAAGAAGTCCTGGCTCATGGCCTCCTGTGGGGTAAAGATGCTGAAGTTACTCCACAGCCTGCTTTCCCCTCGTACCCCAGCGGAGACCACATACAACGACCTCATGGCGCTCCTAAGGAACCACTTCTCGCTGAGACCCTCCAAGAACACGCAGCGGGTGAAGTTCTTCCGCCAGCTGCAGAAGAAGGGTGAGTCTGCCTCCAATTACCTGGCAGACCTACGCCAACTCCTGGTGGGGTGTGAGTTCGTGGCTGTAGAGAACATGCTATACTCCACATTCCTGTTTGGGGTCCATGACCCCAAGCTTCAAAGGAAGCTGATGGCCAACTCCACTGCCACCCTGGATGAGATGCTAACCACGGCTTGCACCTTTGAGGTCTCTCAGCAGGAGAAGCCAGGCACATCCATGGCTGTCCACCAGACCGAGGCTGCTGCAGACTTCGACATATCCAAGGATGGTGAGACACTCCAGGTACAGCGCCGACCTCTGGGACAGGGGTCCCGCAACTCGGGTGAGAAGGCTTCCTGCTCAGTGACACCACACCCCAAACATTCCACATCTGCTAGCTGTGGCGACCAGCATGACCGCCGGCCCTGCCGTTTCCGGGAAGCAGAGTGCCGGTCATGCGGCAAGAAAGGCCACATCGCCCGGGCCTGCCATACCCACTCCACCCAAACTGCGCACCAGGATTCTGCCGAACTCCTCCAGACAGCAGCAATTCACCACCACCACCGCAAGACACAGCAGGTAATGAACTTGCACCCCAACACCCCCAACAAAATTAAGGTCTCAGTTTTGATCGAGGGGACCCCCTGCCAGATGGAAGTAGACACCGGGTCGTCCTACTCCATAATCTCAGAGTCCACTCTCCACAGGCTCTTCCCAGGGGGGGCGACTTCAGAAAGTCCAGGGTCTAACCCTGCGGGACTTTCAGAAGAACCCGATACCGTTAAGGGGGTTGGGCAAGTTCTGGGTCCAATTTAAGAACTTTACGGGATGCTTGAGCCTCCTGGTGATGGCAGGAAACCTCACAAGCCTGCTGGGACTCTCCTGGTTCCAGCCCCTAGGGCTGGGTGTCACCGGGGTACACAGCCTGCGACCCACAGATTTTACCGACATCTGTGAGGAATTCCCAGCGATTTTCTACGGGGCACTGGGTTCATATACAGGGCCGCCCGTCACCCTGGACCTCAACCCCTCAGTCCGGCTCATGTGCATACCAGTCCGCCATCCGCCACTCGCAGTGCAGCTCAAGATTGAGCGGGAGCTTGATAAGCTGGTCGCCCAGGGAGTACTAGAATCAGTGTCCCACGCCCGATGGGAGACCCCGATTGTGACGCCAATGAAGGCAAACGGGGACATCCGCAGTAGGACAAAGTATGTGATATAATATGAGAGGTGTGCACTTGGATATGCTTGAGCTAAAAGTAAACCCAAAATTAGCTGTTTTGTGTCAGTTTGGGGATATCTCAAATGACCCCAAACACTTTCAAAATTCTGGGAGTGACAAAAATTTATCTCCCAAAATTTCAGGAGTATTTCAGTTTTTGGGGACACATAACAGTACAGAGGGAGACAAAGGAAGGTGGCCAGTTAAACAGCTGTTAGGCAGCATCTCTGTCCCTTGAAATCTATAAGGACTATAAAGCGGAACTTTACAGCTGATAGTAACAGCTGACACTTGGGTAGATGGGAGGCCAGGTCTACTGTCATAGGAAATAATGGGTTTCCTATGGGTAGATCTGGCATCTCAACAGCTCATGGAAAATAATGGCTCTATTATTTTCAGTAGCATCATAGATCTGACCTTTGTCCACACCACTATCAACTAACAGCTGATAGTTAGGGAAAAGGACTTACCTGGCCAGCACTAGAAAATGGCAGGTGGTCTTCTGGGTTGATAGGCAGGCTCCTGCACTTGTGGAAGGCTTCATTGCTTGCCTGATTAGTGCTGATATCTTGCACTCTTACGAGGCTTTGCTACCCTGCCAGATCTCTGGGAAAGTTCCTGTACTCCCACAAGTCATAGCTGGCCAGTGAAACCTCCTGGAAGCACAGGAGCCTGCCTGCCAATGAGATCATTATTTCATATGGGTACACCTGACCTCTCTACAGCCCACAGGACATAATAGTCTCATTATTTGCAAAGGCTGTTAGACCAGGCCTCTGTCCACCACATTATCAGCTGTTAGTTCGCATCAGTTGTTAGCCAGCACAAGCTTCCTCTCTTTCCATCCCTGCTGCTGCTGGGTAGTAGAACTGGGAGTGGTTGAAAAAGTTATTCTGAATTTTCAGGACCCCCTCAAAATCTTGAAATGGTAAAGAGGGTCCAGACACTTTGGGATAACAAAAAGCATGCCCTTCCAAAATCTGGAACTGAAATTAACAAGAGAATGTTTGAAGTTCACACGCTTGCATATCATTCACAAGCTCTGCAAGTGACAATCAGTGAAGGAAATGAGAGGCAGCGAAACTCTGAGCATGATGTCACACTGTGACGCATTTAGTATTTCTAGACCATACCAGAAGAGAATGAAAGAGACAATGCAGGGCTGCTGTTTTTGATGGCAACCACACAACAATCTGCAATGTCTACTTCTGGCAAAGCACCCATTATACAACTGTGGGAAGTTAAAGAACTGGTGCAAGTCATACTGTATCTCACTGTAATGGCCAACCTTACCTTTTGGGCATACAAGCTTTTTCTGCTTAGCTCACCAGACTTGAGTATAACCAGGGAATTCAATTATTCATTCATTTCACATTTAATATGTGAAAACGAGTCCCCATTTAAATTCATGCCTTAAAGTATTAGCTCAGGATGCATTTAGCACAAAACGTTAGTATGGCCTAAGGGAATACTCCTGGGTATAAAATTCTGCACTTGAATCATAAGACAGAACTCTGCTTGAAGATAACAAGAGCCATGTATGCATATCAAATACCAAAATTTAGCCCCAGGGGTGCGGCAAGCATTGCCTTCAACTGCTATATGAATCTCTGTATTCTGCCATTTCTCTATGATTTTTAAAAAACTTTTTGTATGGTCTAATGTATGATTTTTTTTCTAAATATCTTTCTTCATTTCTCCCATCAAAAAAATGCAAACTAAGTCATTCTGAAGGTTGCTTTCTTTAAAGGTGAGAAAATATTCTTATTGGGCAATAAAGAGGGAATTGCAGTTTGCCTACTGATTTTTGCTTCTAGGCTCTGCTGGCTTCTCACTTTCTTTAGAGGAATTTTGGGGGCTCTTGAACTCTGCTGCACTCCCCGGAGGGTGGTGTAGTGCAGGGGACTTGATCCAAGCTCCTCACTTGTGGTGGACAGTGGGGGGAAACCTTGGAATGTCCCTAGCAAGAAGCGAAGAAAATCACTCATGGCAGCCATGAGTGTTTAGCTGTCGCTACCCAACTAAGAGGGACTCAGAACCCTGGACCTCATCCATAACATCGATGAAGTATTGTGCCATGAGTAAAGTACTAAGCAACAATATCAGAAACTTTGTTATTCATCGTCAGCCCCCATAAAGTTTAAAAAGACTGGAAGGGGGGGTGAGGAATTTTCCTCTGCCCTTCTGCTCTCTTTTACTGCAGCTAACAAAAGGATCTAAGACTTTCTTCTTTGGTACTCTTAAATACTCCCTGGGGAAAAGAAATCAAGAAAAGGACTTTAAGAGTGTTAAAAAGACTTTGATTTCAAATCCTACTGAATTAGAAATCTGCTATAATTTTCCTTTTCTACTGGATTTAAAAACTTTTGGAATTTACATGGAAAACTTCTAAGAGAATAACTCGTTGAAACATGATCTAAGATTACTTATAACTTACCAAATGGACTATAAAGATTTTATTTTTAAAAGATTAAAAACTAAACTGGAACATGCTTTTTGATATCTATATGAAGATGGTAGGAGATGCAAACTGGGTTGCTACCATTATGTCAATGATTTTCAGCTCATGATTACAGTAGATCTCAGGGAGGCTGTGGAAACTCTGAACAGGCAAATAAAGACAGTTTTGGGGACAAATGGGGCTAACTAGTGACAAAACTGAGATGCTATTGGTGAGAGGAAGGAGAGAGAAAAAGGCCTCTCACTGTGTCTGACAAAGGCTGTGGTCACACAATCATTTTGATCAGGTTTCACCACTATTCCCTCTCACATTTAAAATTGCTGATCACATGCCCACTTCCGTCTCCCGCACCCAAGTGGGCTGACTTGCACAATCCTCCCGGTTCCCTAGTGAGTTTTCCTACGCCCAGAAAATCAAGTACTTTCCGGGTATTTGTGCTTTGAATCCGCAATTTCACTGATCTGGACAGCCATATCTCACAATAATCATGATTAGGTCATCTGAACATCCTTCTCATGATGGTTCCAAGCTGCTGTCACTGTGCGCATGAGCAATCTTGCACTGAATAAATTCAATGTATAAACACCCAAGTGCACATCTAGACTCCAGTGCTCGGTTGAACATTGCCAGTTAACTTTGTTTGCTGGGGGGGGGGGGGGGGACCTGCAAAAACAAGGGAGTATGGCAAGTCCCAGTGGGAGTGGTGATTCAACTATGTGCATATGCGCATGTGCAAAGACAATTAAAAAACAAAACAAGCCAAGCTGCTGCTTGAGCAGTGCAGCTATCTGGACAGTGCCCAAAGCCTCACTGCGTGATGTAAGCGGTTCAGGGAGGGATGTATGATCATGCTAACCTGAAATAAAATATTCCTGATCAAATCTATTGGGGGGAAATATTGGGATAAGCTTGCCGTGTGACCACACCCAAACACAGAATACTTATAAAGCAAATCTTCTTTGCTGACTGTTTCAAAGGGGGTTCAGGGCTTTTTAAAAACTGAAACCAGAACACCAAACTGGCCAACCTTATTCATCTTGCTAAATAGAAATCCATACCATTACCGATATACCCACCACTTTTTTCACACTAGATAGAATTGAGCCCTCCTTTAGGAAACCTTTATTTAAAATTAACACTTCCAAACTTTCCCACTTTTTAAAATCACAAGTCATGATGTATAAAGATCAAGTGGACATGTTGGTCATAAATTGAACCAAGCCCTGTGTGTGCATCCTGAGGTGACACAACAGGAACACATCCTACAGAACAGAAGGTCCTGGGTGCCTCTTGTTTGGCATACAGTACAGTAGTGGAGACTAACAATATCTCAGAGTTACTGCCTTTTTCTGTGGACTTAAGAGGTAAAACTCTGTTTAAGATTGCAGTATAAGTCAGAATGCACGTGAGCAATTTTATCAGCAAATACCTCAGCAAACACTCAACACAAAGAAATACCAGTTCTGTTTTCTCCGTAAGAGAGATCGGTGCTACAGTAGCAGTTTTTACTGCTACAAAAGGACAGAGCTATTCTTCTACAGAATAATCTAATGCATTGCTTATAAGTAGGTTTGCCAGCCTCCAGGTGGTACCTGGAGATCTCCTGCTATTACAATTAGTCACTAGGTGACAGAGATCAGTTTCACTGGAGAAAATGGCTGCTTTGAAGGATGGACTCCATGACATTATACCATATTGAAGTCCTGCCCCTCCCAAATCCCTGCCCTCTCCAGGCTTCATCACCAAAATCTCCAGGTATTTCCTCAACCTAGAGCTGGTAAACTTACCTATAAGAGAATTACAAGAGAATGATCTCCCCAAAACTCTTAAGTGCAGGGCACTGCTTGGACCAAAATGGACATCAGTAAGGCAGAGTTTTCAAGGTGTGAGTCAGAGCAGCTGGCTGGCTACTGCCCCCTCCTTGCCCTGGAGAGATGCAGGACTTTAGGACAACGGGTCACCTATGACCAATTGATTCAGTCGGTATAATCCCATCAGCACCCAAGCCTAACTTCCCCATCACCCATTATCCTTGATTAAGCAGTGATTAATCAATGCTTAAATCTATTCACCTTCCCAATTACCCTTCCTATCCAGTGATTGTAGGGCTGTCAAACCTCTCCCACTTCTTTGTCTACCTCTGGTAGAACCATCAAGTCATTGTCCTCTGGCAGTGAATCAACCTGCCTCAGGATACATTTTACCCTATAAATATGTCATTCCTGCTGCTCCAGCAGTGTGTGTGTGTGTTCTTGGATTCACTGCACACTCCCACTTTCATGTGGCTCTTCTCTCACACACTTCCTGAAACACTGGCCATTTCCTTCTTTGACTTGCTGCTTCCACAGACCTCTTCAGGACTGTTAACTATCAACCTTCCCTGAAAATCTCTCCCCTTTCCTCCCTGCCTTTCTTAGTTAGCTCTTGTGTGTGTTTACGGTGTGCATTTTTGTTTTATCCTATTCTTAATAAAAACCCTACCAGCTGGGTTTTTTTTAAAGTTCTCATAGGGATAAATCCCTGTACACATAAGTAGAGATCTCAGTTACTCACCTCTCACTCCATCTCCAAGCTAATTTCCCCAAACTAAGTGGAGACTGCCTACTTTGGGTAATACTGGAACTCAGACACCATTGAACACAAGAACTTGTCGCCTCTTTAATCTGTGAAGCTGTAAAGTACAGCAACTCACATGCCCCATTGATTGCTTGTTGTACATTTTGCAGATGCTGCAGATCATTTACACATTAAATTCCTATTGATTTGAGAAAAATGCATGCTATGCATGGAGTATAGAACAGTCCTAAGTCAAAGCTACAGAAAATCTGTGGTTCGAAGTGTCATTAAGAAGGGTGTGAGTTAAAACAGAATATTCAATTACAGGACTAAATCTTAAAATCATTATCCAGTAAAAATCTATAATTAAGTTAACATATATTAGAATAGACATGAAAAATTCTAGAGCATTCTAAAACATATTATAGGCTTCCACTTGTGCTTATTGATTATGTTAGCTTTCTATTACCTGTTGCCGAATTTCTTCTTCCATTTTTACTGGAGAGCCCAGCTCAGCTACCTGCTTGACCCCTTCGCTTGCATAACCTCCATATTCCCAGAGTACGTAGTTCTTTGAATGTGATCCACCAATAATTGCAGACCAATGGTTGGCACGCCCTTTAAAAAAAGACAGTCTATTATCTATCTGTTTTATTTAAAACATTTTAATGCCACTTTCCCACACAACACAGATGCTCAAGGCAGTGAACAATCAAAACATTAAAACAAGCTTTAAAAATACATATATTCATACATATATGCACGTGCATGCGCGCACACACACACACGACAATTAAAAAAGAGAAAAAATGAACTACATAAATGGGAAGGAAAGTAGTGAGAGAATGCCACACACTTGCAGAAGACAGTGATATAGGGGGACAGATGAATCTCCTTGGGGAAGGAATGCCATAATTTTGGTGCCACAACTGACCATGCCCTTTCCTGAACTGCTACCCATCTAGCCTTAAATACCAGAGCACCTGAAGCATAGTGGTCAGGTAAGTTCATATGGGAGTGGGTTGGCATGCTGGTTCCAAGCCTTATATGGCTTTAAAGGCCAATGCCGGCACCTTGAGTTGGGCTCAGAAACAAACTAGAAGCCCGAGTAGGTAGAGTGGAGCTATATTATCCATTTATGAAGCACTCTGTAGTATATTGCCACAGAACTTTGCCACTGACAGACTTTCCTACAGATGACAGAGCATCTTCTGTTCTAATGTCTCATTTGAATTCTTAGGTCTTCCCTCTGGAGGCCCACAAGGAATATCTTATCAAGCAGGTTAGTTATTCCCAGTTCCTATTCACAACCATGAGGTGAATTGTACCCCATTCTATCGCTCCACTGAGCAAAGTCTGAAGCCATTCACTTGCCTAACGAGATTTCTTCCAACTTTATTTATTTATTACTTGTATTTTTAGCCTGCCCATCCCACAAGCGGGCTCAGGGCAGGTTACATCATATTAGCAATACAATACATACAATTAAAATTTAAAATACATAAATAAACATAAAAACAATAATCACATTAGAAAACATTAAAACAATAATCACAGACCGACAGAGACCGACAGTGGCTCCTTAGGCTGGAGGAAGGCTCCTCGGAGGAAGGCTCCTTGGAGGAAGTTTGGATCCATGCCATTGTCTCATTAGATGGTCACATGCAACAATGTTTTTTTTAAAAAAAATCACTTCATGTAGGTTCTGGTTTTCTTCTTCTGTAGTCCCCCCCCCCCGTCACATCCCATGTGATCCCAATCCTCAAGAGTGGATTTTAGATGGTGCAGCAACACTCTCTGGAGTAGACTTTAACTGTGGGTTTGCCTAGCCACGCTCTGTGTGAATAATGTGGGAATACCTGACCTTAGAGGATTGCCAGTCCCCAAGTCCTGATAAGGGTTCCCCTGGTTTCAAAGCTTCTGCCCACTGCCAGCCAGCAGAACATCCCTGCCCCCTTTAGGAATGCCCCCCAAATCCCCCCGCCAGCAACAAGGCAGGCCTGGCAGCCCTACCTGCTCACCTTTTGGAGCCCAAGCAGGAATTTGGGGGGAGGATATCTTTGCTGCCTGTTCCACATTGTCTTGGTGAGTGGTAGCATTATATAACGAGGCCTGGTCTTTGAATGGTAAGGCCATAACGAGTGCAAGCTAGAATAATGTGGGACATTATAATGTAGGTAGGGTAATTGTTGGACACCCCTGAGGCATCTAAGGACTGTTCCCAAGCTAGCCCATCATTGGCTTGAGCAGTGGTTGATCAATATCAATAGTCCTGGATCAGCATGTCTGGGGAGAGTGATAAGGCTTGACACCTCTAGGAATTATTTTTACATACAGGTAAAGATGTCAAAGCCAACAGCAGCATGGGCCAAATTTTCCGGCAGGGTGGGTTCGCCCAAAACACTGGTAGCTGTGGTAGGTTGCTAGTTAGGACTCACGTTAATCCAGGGATGTTTTATTTATGTAGATTAGCCATTGATAAACTGGTTAACTCAAACACTTGTGTCCTTATTTTGGGGAACTGGTAGAAATTATGATTTTGCTCACCCTGGTTTAAATCACAGCTTAGCCTCAAATACAATAGTTATGTCACTATGTCTCTGCTTTTGCCCCCATCTGTAATGCAGAGATCAGGACAATGGCTTATTTCAATGACTTACTGAATTAACTTCAAGTAACTGACAGTCTAACTAGAGGAGAAAGTGGTAAATCCATTATTGGATCTTTCCAGCATTTTTCTAAAAGAAAAAACAAAAAAGCAGCTGTTCAGGGCCCCGATATAGATTGGAACTAGGGTTGCCAGGTGACCTCAGCTACCAGCAGGGGATGGGGGGTGGGGTTGTCAGATCCACACTGGAAAACTACTGGAGATATGGGGGAGGAGTCTGGGATGGACAGGGGCTTCAGTGGGGTATAATGCCACGGATTCCACCCTCCAAAGCATCCATTTTCTCCAAGGGAACTGATCTCTGTAGTTTGGAGATAAGCTATAAATCCAAGGGATCCTCAGGTCCCACTTGGAGGCTAGCATCCCTAACTGAAACTGCATGGGACTGGAGGGGATTCTTCCATGTCCACTTGGTTTTGTAAATCAAACCTGACTCCTTCCCATGCTGGACACCCATTTTCCCCCTGCCCTCCCTCTAAGGCTAATAGTGCTGTGGGCTTTCAGTTTTGATTGGCAAGTCCATGTGGAAATGAAAGTGTTAAAACCCTTCCCCAGGTCTTATGGGACTCCATATGGCTACTGTTTTTATTTGATAGATATTGGGAAAATCTGGTCACAAATGTTCCAGCATCTTCTCTCATTAGGCCTTGAGTTCTTTTAAAATTCATGAAGAGGGGGAAGGAGAAGTAAATACACTACAGTTGCTGGCATAACTATGATCCAAATCTGTTGCACTTAAGCAACTCCCATTGAGTACAGTGCAATATACTTCCTCTTAAGTATGCTTAAGATTTGGGTATGATCTTTCACAGGTCTGCTTGTGATAAATCCCACTGATTTCAGTAGAATTGCTCCAAAGCTGGTATATGGACTATTAAAGCTTTAAGCAAGCAAAATGTTTTGCAGTTCAGTTCCTCTGCAACCAAGACGAAATACACTATTGGGAAGATTTTCAAGAGCATAAACTGAAGATACACCCCAAACTGCCATCTGTGTCATCTAATAAATGATTCAGCTGCATCCAAGGCTGCATTTTATAATTTAAAAGTCTCCTGTGTGTCTTATTTTAGAGCTATATTCTGGATACTGACAAGAGCAGAACTTTAAAAATTAGATTTGTATTAAAGTGCACTTTGGCTGACAAACTAGTAAATAAAACTTTGTAAGTGACTTAGAGGGAGACATCAAAAGCTAGTTTAAGCACTTGTTTCTTATTTATAAACTAGTAATATTAATGTTCTCAGGCCAAAGGGAAAGCTGACATCTTTTAAAGCTTTTTATTTCCATAGAAATCTAATAAGCCTGCAGGTGTTTTGTTTTCAAAATTATACCCTCTACAGGCAGAAAAATGGTTCCTTAGAAATGTCAGAACAATGTTATATTCTTCTTCTTTTCAAACATAATCTGGAAATAAATTAATGACATCATGGCATGTTTCATGTCCATTACCTGATGAGATTTAGACTGCTGAGAACTCAGAAGCTTTACAGAGAGAACTATTAAAATGGTTCACCTCCAGAAGTGGAGAGATCTGGGTGGATTCTTGATGGCCCTTGGGAAGTTTCCAGGCAACAAGGCACAAACTATATGACAAAACCTTTCTTTGGAATTCTGAGATTTACAGTTGACACAATCACTCCTCAATGTCTACAATTGCCCTGACAAGCCCATTTGGCATCACCTTTCACTGGAGAACATAGGCCAATAGATTGCTAGAGTGTAAAGTGGAAAATAATTGCTAGAGTGTAAAGGGAACACAAGCTACAGAAGTATACTTTGCTGATGTCAGTAGACAGAGGGAGAAGTGGATTCATGATCATGACAAGCAGACACCAAAGGCGTTCAGAGACACCTTTATGATCAGTACGGACTACTGTTTGGATTGTGGTATAAACACCATTTTTGGCTTATGCTATTCTTGTGTTATGGCTGTTCTTATGTTGTGATTTTATGGCTTATTTTTAGGTGGAGCTTTTGCAACACATTTAATAAACAAATAAATAAATCTTTCCATTTCAATAAATTGTTTCCCCCTTTATATGTATGCCTTTTAAAAATGAAGGTGGGGACAGATAAGAGGAGTAGCTGCTAAATCAAAGTGCTTAAATTGGTGACAAAATGAAACTTCTGCCAGTTTGGTGTAGTGGTTAAGTGCGCAGATGGTAATCTGGGAGAACTGGGTTTGATTCCCCGCTCCTCCACTTGCAGCTGCTGGATTACCTTGGTCAAGCCATAGTTCTGTCAGAGCTGTTCTTGAAAGACCAGTTCTTGAAAGAGCTCTCTCAGCCCCACCTACCTCACAGGCAATGTTCCCTCTAAGTTGTGAGTCTTGTGAGCAAAAATTCTACTTTGTGAGCTGCTGGCATTAAAATTGTGAGCGAGCCATTTGGCTGCTGCATAAATTAGTCTGCTCTGGAGCCATCCTTCCTGAGCCAAGACAAAAGTGTGTGAGCCGGAGGCTAAAAAATGGTGAGCTAGCTCAGACGAACTCAGTTTAGAGGGAACACTGCTCACAGGGTATCTTTTGTGGGGAGGGGGAAAGGAAAGGTGTTTGTAAGCTGCTCTGAGACTCCAAGTGAAGGGCAGGGCATAAATCCATTCTCCTCCTCCTCCTCCTCTTCTTCTCTGTTCACTGACATCAGCACATCAGCTATTCAGTCCTCTGTCCTTCTTTTTAGTTTGACCCAGTTATTATTGCATGATATTAGGAATATCTCTTAATGCAGAAATAATGGAATGGTGTAATAGCATCCATTTAAAACAAATAAAAATGGTGCATGTGGAAGGCAGTCAAGGTGGAATAGACAACTGAAATCATGCTTTCCAACATGCACTAAGTCTCAATTAAAAATGGATCCCCCTCTTTTAAGTATGGGCTTTTGATAAAAACAGGTTGCTTACCTGTAACTGATGATCTTCGAGTGATCATCTGTCCATTCACACTTTTGGGACTCCAGGCACCTCTGCCAACCCCGAGCGGTGACTTCTAAGCTCCTAAAGGATCTTTCGCGCCCCCTCCCTGTGCATGCCCAGGAACTCCACCATGGATGCTCAGGGCAGGGTGCAGAGATCCTTCCAGTTCCTTCTGATCACTGTCCAACCCACACAAGACTGTAGGCTGCAGCAGTGGGGGAAATCAGGTGGGCGGTGTGAATGCACAGATGACCACTCAAAGATTATCAGTTAGAGGCAAGCAACCTGTTTATCTTCTTCATGGTCTCTGTGCATCACACCCTTGGGAGAGTAGCAAGCTCTGGCCTACCTGGTGGTGGGTGATGGCAGCCACTCAGTTGCACGTCGATTGTAGAACAGCTTGTCCCACAGCAATATGGCTCCTGGCTCGAATGAATGTACGAATGTAGTAGGCGTCATCCAGGACGCAGCTCTGCAGATCTCCTGCAAGGGGATGCCTCTGAGGAATGCCATGAACATGGCCAGGTCCCTTGCGGAATGTGCTCTAACCGGACCTGGAAGCGAACACTTAGCCAAGAGGTAACATAAGCTGATCATCTCCACGATCCACTTTGACAGTCTTTGGGCCCAGATCTCGAGCTCTTTCATATGTTCTGCATAAGAGGTGAAAAGATATGTATCCCTTTGCAATGTTTTTGTTCTGTCCAGGTAAAACAGGAGAGCTCTCGGAACATCCAGTAGGTGGAGGCACCTTTCTGCCTTGGACTTCGGATCGGGGAAAAAAGTAGGTAGAGAAACTTTTGCCTGAAGGTGGAAGTCTGAGATGATTTTAGGGAGGAACTTAATATCTGGGAGCAATGATACCTCCTCTCCATGGAAACGCAGGTAGGGCGGATCACACCTGAGCACCCACAGCTTACCCATGCACTTGACGGATGTAATGGCCACCAGAAAGGCTGTCTTCCAGGATAATAGTTGGAGGTTGCACGTGGTCTTGGGCTTGAAAGGACGACGAGTCAGGCTATGCAGGACAAGAGGTAAGTCCCAAGTAGGAATGGGTTCTTTTACTGGGGGGTAGAGAGTGGCTCAAGTGGTTAAGATGCTGAACTGCAGACCACAAGGTTGGTAGTTCAGCAGTTCGAGACCCGAGTGCTGCATGACAGAGTGAGATCCCGTCTCTGGTCCCAGCTCCTGCCAACCTAGCAGTTCGAGAGCAAGAAATTGCAAGTAGATAAATAGGTACCACTTTGGTGGAAGGTAACAGCATTCCATGCACCTCGGCATCTAATCATGCCAGCCACATGACCACGGAAACCTCTTTGGACAGTGCTGGTTCTTCAGCTTGGAAACGGAGATGAGCACCACATCCCTAGAGTCGTATTTGACCGGCTTTCAAGCAAGGGAAACCTTTACCTTTACCTAGAGATGGAGTAGGCCTTTCAAAAAATGCTTTCAAAAAACGCAGAGGACTTCCGGAAGAGAGGACTTCTGGAAGAGATGCGCCGAATGGCGGACGCCTCGCTCCACTCAAGCGGGAGAGGCAATCTGTGCCCAGTGGGGAGAAGGGGCTCTGGACCGGTGCCGAGCCCCCAGAGACCTCAGTAAAGGGGCTCTGCCTGGGGTGGCATGAGAAGGGACCTCTCCCAGTGGTGGCGACCACGGGATCGAGGCCCCCCTCATCACCCCCGTAGGTTCCCCCACCGTGGAAGCCTCATGGCTGCAAGCGCAAACCGAGAAGCAGCAGAGAATGCGAGGCGATGAAACAACAACCCCTCTGATACGCAAGGTGAAAACGTGAGTCTCAAAGAAGGACTGTAAATAAAGCGGCGGAACGGGGTGGGTGGAATGCAACCCCCCCTTCCTTTATCGAAGCGTACTTACGGGACTTTCCTACGGCGTTACTGATTGAGTAAAAGCGTTCACGAATTGCTGGAGGGCGGGATCGCAAGCTTGAAGAAAAAAGCTTTAAAATGATATAAGTGCGGCTAAGCAAATCACTTCTTTAATCTGTCTTATCTAACTGTAAATAAAATCGAAACAGCAACAATGACGGGGAGACCAAAACCCTCCCCTAAACTAGGGCCGAGGACAGACTGGCAATGTAAAGCGGGGCAGCCCCGCATCGGAAGTGGAAGAAAAGAGCCCGTTCAGACATGCGCATCTGTCCCTCGGCTCCATTTTGCACTTACCCGTCTCCCAGTCGCTTTCCATCCGCTTTAACAGCACACCGGGTAAAAACGGTGTTCAGGGGCCATCCTCCGCATGCCTCCTGCTTCCAAATAGTGTGAACTGGAAGAAGCGGTGCGAAACACATCAAAGGAAAAACAAAAAAAGCGCAATGGCGCGCACGAGCCGTGTGTGCCGGCTCCGCGGCAGTCTGAATGCTCCGTATCGGCACCACTGTGCATTGCTCTGGCCAGTATGAACAGCCAGCTCCGTGGAGTTTTTCCCCCGCACCAGTTCCCTCCACTTTGCCCCCGCTTTACATTGCCAGTCTGTCCTCGGCCTAGGAAGCGGTGCTCCGAGTTCAAAGGGCGATACCACAGAGATGAGCGCAATGTTCTCTGCGCTATTGCAACCCCTGGTGGATCAGATGACTACTCTCAACGCTAAAATGGATACAATGCAGAAGGAGCTGAAAGAGTCAGGCAAAAAAACAGAAAAACTGCAACAGGACCTTATGGAGGTGAAAGCATCTACAAGTAACCAGGACTTAAGACTACAAAAAATCGAAAAGGAAAAGGCTCTTCAACATGATACCCTCTTGAAATTACAGATGGAACGTTCAAATTTTTCCCTGCGACTTCAGAATGTTCCTGAAAAAAAAGGGGAGGATCTTAAAAAACTGTTAAGTGAAGCATTGGCACCATTAACAGGTTTGAAACAGACTCTCTAGGAACATTTCAGCTTCATTTAAGGATGTTGCAGGAGTTTGGAGGTGAGAAAGTTGAGATATCTTGGAAAACTTTGGTGAATCCAACCTAAAATTTGTAATGCACTTAAATTGCTGCTGCTTTCATATATCTACCAGTCTTTTAATTTCTATACTTGCTACTGGTACTGTTATGCTTTGACTCTCTTGCTCCTGTAATATTAACAATGCTAGGAATAAGGCCCATTGTGGAAATAAATACAACAGGCTCTAGAAAGAGGCTCTGGGAGAGTGCCCCAGCCTTGGGCACTCAGCATCAATTTGCTGTGGCGACCTCAGCAGGGTATAATGACACAGAGTTCACCATTTTCTCCAGAGGAACTGATCTCTGCTACCTGAAGAGCAGTTGTAATTTTGAGTGATCTCCAGCCCTCACCTGGGGATTGGCAACAATGGTTACCCAGGATGAAATGGCTGGTTTGGAGGATGGAGTCTCTGGCATTTTACCTGTCTATGGTCCCACCCCTCCTCAAACCCCACCCTCTCCAGGCTCCACCTCTCAAATCTCCAGGAATTCCCCAACCTGGAATTGGCAACCCTATCTCCTTCTCAGCCAATTATCAACCTACCATTATCTGCCCCTCTGACTTCAGCTTTCCATCTCTTCTCCCCTCCCTCCTAGAGAGCAGTTGTAATTCTGAGTGATCTCCAGCCCCACCTGGAGATTGGCAACAATGGTCCCCCAGGAGGAAATGGCAGGTCTGGAGGGTGAAGTTTATGGCATTGTACCTGTATGAGGTCCCTCCTCAAACCTCACCCTCTCCAGGCTCCATCCCTCAAATCTCCAAGAATGTCCCACCTGGAGTTGGCAACCCTATCAGGACTGACCCCAATGAGTTTTCTTCCAAAGGCCAAAATAGGTGTGGAAAGGGCCTTTTACTGACAGAACCAAGCTTGGTTGCCTAGCAACAGGCAGTGAGGGGAAAGTAGCATCGCCAGCTCTGAGTAGGGAAATACCTGGAGATTTGTGGGGCAGATCCTGTGGAAGGCAGCATTTGGGGGGAGCAGGATTCAGTAGAGTATAATGCCATATCTCTGCCATCTGGAGATCAATTGTAACAGAGGGAGATCTCCAGGTCCCACCTGGAGATTGACAACCCTAGGGAAAAGTCAGCCATTCCTGTTTTCTGTGTGTCTGGCCCCATTCTCTTTCTCTGCTTGTGTGTGTATCTTTTTTTTTTTGATAACTTGGGCTGGTTCCCCCCCACCTCCACTATTCTGACATCGGTTTACTATGCAGCCCCCCCCCCCCCTTTCTGGAAAGTGTTGTGTCAGGAAACTTGGTTTGGAGGCTAAAGACAGTGGGTTTTGTCCCCTGAGGGAATCAATCAGCAATCCGGGGAGGAGAGCAAAGACAGTAGCTGTGTTCACTGGAGTGAAGCAACTATCTTCTGAGGAAAGTTTTAGTGGGTGCCGCTTCTGTGGGCGGGACTCAGGCAACGCAGCCTGAGAGACAGCTTCTGACTGACACATCATGGAGCCAACTGATTTAGGAGCATGTGGAATGTTCAGAAAGTGCCACCCCATTACTCAATTATATATAAGGAGAGATTATTTATTTATATTATTAGTGCTGGGAACTTTCTGATTGTTGGTGGTATTTTAAAACTGTTTTTATACATTGTAAGCTGCTTCAAGAGCCATTTAGCAGAAACCATGGGTTAAGAATAATTGAAATAAATAATCAAAAAACAAACAAGCAAGCAGGAGTAGATTTATAGAAGCCATCTAGCTGGGAGAATATTTATGGGCATTTCTACAGGAGTATAATGACCAACACACAGTAATTCTTTACAGTCCAGAGAGAACAAGGTTCTATTTCATTTAGCTGTTTTAGGCACCCTATTCACAAGTTACAATGAATGCACATGCATCCTGCTTATCCAAACATACGCCTGTTTTGTTAAGATAGGGGCAACGAACATTCACTTGACAAATGAAACCAAGACCAGTACCTAATGTAGGGTTTGTGTCCCATGTTCAGTTGTAAATGTGCTCACTGTAATGTGATAATTTGTCAGTACATATATAAAGCACAATCAAGTGTACACTATACATGGATTGCACATGCATTCACTGTCACTTGAGTTAGAATCCCTGCATAATATACAACTTTTGACAGATTCTTTTCATTTTTCAAAATCCGTGTATATAGATGGGGGGGGGAACTTTCTGGTTCCCCCAGGAGTTTATACTCCCACTGTGCTGTTGGTTGCTTTTCAGGGGTTAGTGCTGTCTCCACTAGTGTCAAAATGAGGGGGGGAGGAATCCAATCTCTGGATGAGAACAAAGCAAACAGAATAATTCTTGATGCTGCTGCATTAGGCCTCAAAAATGTTTATAATTAGATGAGGGTGCATAGGAATGCAGGCGTATCAAGAAAAATGGTTGCACTTTCCAGTGTGTTTTATTTATTTATTTATTTATTTATTTATTTATTTATTTATTCACATTTATATCCCGCCCTCCCCGCAAGTGGGCTGTAATATTTTATATTACAGTCATAAAGTTTAATAACACATAATCCTTCTCTTACTACCTGACAGCTGAGTAAAAATTATCTTGATCTCTGTATTATTATTTATCACTTGAATAGCTTTTAACTGTACAAAGTACTTTAAAATGGTTGTGTCATTCTGTCAGGATCTGACAATGATGTCCCTGTGTTTTCTGCATTTTACAATGATGTCTCTGTGCTTTTTGCATTTTGCTTTCGATTCCTTTGTTCTAGCAGACCCTTGCCAGCACCCCTTATCTGTCTCCTTCATCCTCCCTCCTAACAGCTATAAATGTTACTTTGAAGTAGGGGGTTTACTCTGGTTAATGTTGCAATGTCTGGGCGGGAGATGGCGACCCAAATTCCTAGGTGTCATCTCTAAACAAATGGCGAGTACTCCCTTGCATTCCCTCCTCCCTTTTTCCGGGTCTGTGTATGTTATCTTGTTATTAAAACCTTGAAGCATTGTTTATGGCCAGTGCCTAGAGAATGTTGTGCCTAGGTTCACATATGTGGGTCCCTCAGATCAAGAGGGGAATTTATAACTTTCTCACCTTGCTGTGGGAACCTCAAAGGTCCTTTCTACTTTTCCCGCATTCACCCTCTTGCCCTGATTGGCTTAGGTCTGGGGTTCAATTGAAAACCTGAGAGTATAATAGTACTGTCTGTATTCCATTGAGCATCTCTAACAAACACCCGAGAACCTGTCTGCAGTATTGGAACAATAAAGAACTTTGCTTCAACAACAAAGGTCTAGTTTCTTGCTGTCAATACAGAAGCCTCACACATTCATCCTGTGAGGTAGTCAGTTTCTATACCATTCTACTTTCCAGATGGAAGTTGTCCAGATAATGGTTTTCCCCACTGTCTGAGAAGTGTTTAAACCCATTTTCCCATAAGTGAATGCAAATCCTATCTCTGCTACACACAGCTTCCACGACCAAAGCCAGCCTTTCGACAGTTTATCACCCAGCTGATACATACATTTACTTGATAGTAAATTCCTTTGAATTATTATTATTATTCTGCATTTCTGTACATTTCATTCTACCAAATGTGTAGTAATCTTATCACATTAATTCTGATGAAAGAATGCAATATATCATCAGTCATGTTGTTCGACAGTTAATATCCCAGCTAGCTGGGAAACATGATGGCTGAGTTAAATTCAGGAAGCTATGTGATGGGATGTTTCTGTTGGAAAGGCTGCATGTTCCCATATGTATCCATGTGGCAACTCCATTCTTCTCAACATGATCCTCTTGCCATCAATTCCCTTGATAAGGTATGTTCTGTTGCCACCTGAACATGGGAATTTTCAGTATTTGCCCTTTACTTTGAAAGCTCCCAAAACTGATAAAGAAGTTCCTGCTTCTGTTGGCCTTCCAGAGTGGTTGTCAAACAAAGCTTTTTAGAGAGGCATCCAGAGAGAACTGAGCAGGGCTCTTTTATGGATATTATAAGATCTTATGTGGATGACAGGATGTTGGACCATTTTAATGATGTTTTCTAATGTTTTAATTAACATGTGGATATTTCCAATGTTGCCACATTGGATTCCAGCTGTGCTGGAAGAAATAAGGGTTCAGAAATATTTAAAATAATTAAACCAACATGTCCCGGTGATAATCAGCTGTTCTAAGCATATGCTGACTAGCAAGACAAGTGTGTTAAAAATTTATAAGAACAACTTAAACAGTTAGTGAACTAAAATGGTGTGCCATTTGATGATCCATTCACTAAGTCTAGTATGAATCTTGAACACATGTGTGCTACTTCTGCTCCCCACAGAGAAGCATGGTTGAGACTCACCTTTATCATCATTTGCGGTTCAGGAGGGAGAAGAGGCTGGAAGAAGGGCAGTCTGGCTGCCTCATGTTGCCTGCAACCTGTGAGACTTCTGAATCAAACCAATAAGCCAGACCTTTGATGAAGCAAAGAGTTCATTTATTCTTAATGATGGTTCAGGTACTTCATGTTTGTTAGAGATACTTGGTTACAGACAGCAGGGATTAATATACCCCCCACCTTCAGGTAATAGCAGGCAGATGGCCAATCAGGATGACTACAAAAAAGCGCGAAAACTTCTAAGCCATTAGTTCTCACAGAAAAGCCGCAAAGCACTAAAAATTCCCCCCATGCCCCATAGTGATCTCTACTTGCAATTCGCAGGCCAGACACCTGGCTAGAAAAGCAGTTCAATAGTTCTCCAAGGTTACAAAAGCAGATAAAACATTCGAGTCTCCGGAGAGGGAAAAGGGAGGTGACAAGACAAGATAGCCAGACTGTTTATGTGACGTGGTGGAATGCAGCAAGCCACCCTCCCGGGGGAAGAAAAGACACATTAAGCAGAACATGCAATAAACCCCAAGGCCAACCGTAAATTACTGATAGAGACCCCAGATACCAACAATTAATGGCAGAGACTTTAGCAGACTCTGACACAACCTAAGTAGGGTAGGATCGGCTGCTGCTTCATCAGTCAGCCACATTGTTTATGTGGGCCTGCTGGGGGCATGGGTGGGATGCCCCAGAGACTATTTAAACAGCCCCCTGCAGACAGCTCAGCCTCTGCATTTTCCCCTCTTTGGCTCCTTTCAGTTTCACTCCTTGAGGATCTTCATTTCAACCACATGCTTTTTTGCAAGTTCCTTCAGATTGGCAGCAAGGATCTTCAGTGAGGATCTTTAGTGAGGATTCAACTGTTCATTGGCCCCATCAGCTGTTCAGCGGTGAGCCTTTTAAAGATGCAGAATCGTCTTTCTTGACTGCATGTAGCTAGCTGACTCCTTTATTTTCTTTGTGCTGGTAGCTGGGCTTACTGTTTTGTGAATGGCAGAGGAGTGCTCCAGGGATCCTTGTTGCCGCATTGCCTTCCAGCAGACTGCGAGGGCAAGGCCCTCTTGGCAGGGCCCTCTATGGTAGCCAGGGTATCCAATAAGTGGGAAGCCAGCTCCCCCCCCCCCTTTTCTTTGATTGCTGTTTTGGGGATTCCATTGTGGTTGGTTGTACATGGCTGGCTTAAAACCTTTACAGGTTCCATTTCAGGGGGGCATTTGGCATTCCTGGTAACTGCACTTGATCCTGACCTGCTTTAAGCTTTAGTACTTAGCATTCTTTGGTATTCTTTGTCCATCATTTTGTGTCACCACTGTTTGAGTGCAGCTTTAATTCATAGCGGTGTATTCTATAATCATCTTTGATGCTGTACTGATCTTAATTCATCATTGCATAGAAATTGATAATTATTAAATATAATAAACACAAACAGTTAAAATAGATGTTATTTTCACAATTGATTTAGTATTATAAATTTGGTCTTGAGGGTTTTTAAAAAAAAATCTGTACAGTTTGCATTTATTGTTGCAAACTTCCGTGGGGGTTGCGGCATCGTATTTCTTGAGCACTTGTTATGCCTAGCTTGTACTATGCTTTGCCATGTCTCTGAAAAGGGCATCCAGCATTAAGAGGGGCTTGGCTGTACATCAGCCAAAGGCAGCCAAACGCCCCACGACTCAGTCAGGGAAGATTCATGCCACCCCTACAGTTTCACAAGCCAGTCTTCATATCTCCAAAAATGCCCCATAAGGCACCAAGGGCACATCACGGCAGGCTGTGGCTCCTGGCACCATCTCCAGAGCCACTGGATCATGACCCTTTGCCGTGCAATCTCCACATGTAGCCCTTGTAGATAACATGGCTATTTTGCAGGGCATTTCTCACACATTAGTGCAAATGTCAGAGAGGATAGAACAACTGGGATCCCATGCAGCCTCACCCAAACTTCCTTTGCACCCCACCCCCAGGAGTAGACAGAAGCCATGATTACTAGTGGAGTCCTGGTCAATCAGTGCCTCTGGGGAAATCCCCTACTATCAAATATGACAAGGCCTTCTGGGGGAAGGGCTCACACAATGAGGTGTCCAGGTGGGAACTCTTTAATGACAAAATTTGGCTTGTAACTGTGGGCCCTCACATAAAGCCAAAGGCTGAACTGGGCAAAGCAAAACTACCATTTAGATGTGATAGCTTGCACTGGGTCTGCTGAGAACGTAACCAGGGCAGGTGTCAGCATTCCCTTTACAAGCTCGAACATCTTTGGTCCTCATCTAAGGCTGTGCCTGCATGCCAGCCTCCCCCAGTTTTGGGGATTCCCTTAGGGGTCTTGGGGGTGGAGCCACTCAGCTGCATGTTCAGGCGGGGGCTGTGGCTGGCTTCCACCTCCAAGTGGCAGGGAAACCATGCAGTGGCCAGCATCCACATGGATCCTAGTTCTTGCCACTCCAGTTTTATCCCCCAGCAGGCAGGCTGGGTGTGTGGTTATTGGGCAGCGGGTGGGTCACTCAGTGTTGGATCCATCCCCATGCTGTGCCATTGCTCTCTCAGCTGTATTCAATAAAATAAGCTGTAGCCATGTTTTCACCAAAAGATTGTGTCTCTGTGTTATTTCTTTCATTGTCTCACCCCTTATCCCTCCTTGAACCCTGCAAAAAGTAACAAGTGAAACTGCCTGCTTCACATTTATTTGAACAGACTAACCAAAGCTGATTGCAAGGTCTTCTAAGTGTGATGCGCTTATTTATATTCAAGGCCCTCTCTGGAGACTGTGGTTCCCAGCACTGCAAAAGCCATTCTGAGCTTGCCACCCCCCAAAACAGGTTTATTTATTTATTTTGATTTATACCCCGCCTAGCCAGCAAGGCCGGCTTTAGGCGGCCTTTACAAGTACACATTTTCTCTGAGACCCTGGCTGTATTCCCCTAGCTTCCCAACTGAAAGTTCCCTTCTTCCTATGGCTAAAATAGGATGGCTATTACTTTCTCCCCACACTTATAGATAATCTTAGTGGACTTTAGCACACACATACCGAGCTGATATTATTCCCCATAAACTAACAAGGGACTATAGCCCGGTATACTGATTTAGACCATTTTATCTGCACAATTACAGTTGCCTTCACACTCTTTAAATAACCATCTAAAATATTAGTTAGATATTGTATGTCCTCAAATGGACTAATTTTAAGCTCTATTTTTAGGGCAGTACTTCATTGCAAGTTTTTAAGTCACAATCCTGATTGGTTGAAAACCAGACCAAATTGTCACTTGCGACTAAAGGGAGGTAACCCACATAATTAAGAAAATTCCCAGTGCAGTAATAAAGTAACATTATCAATGTGTATGCTTCTTTTTTTTTTTTTGTAAAGAAATTTTTATTTTTCAAAAAAAAAAAACATCGAAAATAATACATTTAACCTTATACAAATCCCTTTTTCCATATTAGATAACATTTTGTTCTATTTGTACATTCTATTTTTATCTTGCTTTGGTGGTTTCCCACCACATCTGAAGCATAACACATTTTCCATTTTATTCAAAATAGTAATACTTATATCTATGTTTCGTTTCTGGTAACGGTTATATAGCTTTAAAATACTTATACTTATACACCAATTCTTATTTTCTATACTCTTATGTATTTCTAAATAAAAACAGTTTCATTGTCTAATTTTAACTAAAACATTCATATAATATATTTCTATTCCTTTATGCTATTATAACCATGTATAGATATAGTTTTTCATATCCCAATACTTTTCAACATATTCTTTCAAATCTTTCCAGTCTTCCAGAAAGGTCTCTGAGTAGAGATTATTCAATTTTCTAGTCCACTTATCCATTTCAGCCATATATAACAGTTTTTTCAACCATTCCCACACCTCTGGTATTTTTTCATTTTTCCAGTTTTGTGCATACACCATTCTTGCTGTTGTAATCATATACCATATTATTGTCCTTTTCTTTACATTTATCTCTTCTAGTTTAAGTCCTAGCAATAACATTTCAGGCAACTTCTTAAATGTACATTTCAAGATTTTTTCCATTTCTGCATGTATTTTTGACCAATAAGTCTTTGCTTTATCACAAGTCCACCACATATGATAAAAAGACCCTTCTTTCTTTTTACACTTCCAACATTTGTTAGACATATTTTGACCAATATTTGCAATTTTTTTTGGTGTCATATACCATCTATACATCATTTTAAAACAATTTTCTTTTAAGTTATAACACGTAGATATACTCATAGCATTTTTCCATAAAAATTCCCAAGATTCCATTTCAATGTCTTTGTTAAAGTTTATCGCCCATTTTACCATTTGTTCTTTTACCATTTCATCAGCATTAAACCATTTTAGCAAGACTTTATACATTTTAGAAATCATTTTTTTCCCACCTTCCTCCCAAACTTGTTCTATTTCATTATTTTTTTCCCTGAAACCGTGTTTTTTATCACTTCTATACAAGTCATATATTTGTCTATATCTTAACCAACCATAATCAAAATCAATCTGATGCTGCTCCTTCAGTTTGAAATCCTTGCCATGTCTTATTAATAAGTCTCTATACTTCAGCCAATCTTGTCCTTTATATCTTGATATTGGATGTAAGACTTCTGCGGGTACAATCCACATGGGTATCTCTTCTGAAAAAAAGTTTTTATATCTTGTCCACGTATCCATTAGTGTTCTTCTCAAATAATGATGTTTAAACATATTGTCCATTTTTGTTTTGCCATAATACAAATATGCATGCCACCCAAATCTACAATCATGACCTTCCAGGGACAATAACATTCTATCTTGTAACATAGTCCATGCCCCTACCCAGGTCAAACATATTGCATCATGGTATAACCTTAGATTTGGTAGTTGAAACCCTCCTCTTTCTTTGGCATCACACATTATTTTCATCTTAATTCTTGGTTTTTTCCCTCCCCACACAAATTTAGACAGCTCCTTCTGCCAACATTTGAATGTTTTTACATCTTTCACAATTGGAATAGTTTGAAACAAAAACATTAATCGTGGTAACACATTCATCTTGACCACCGCAATTCTACCCAGCAATGACAAATTCAATACATTCCACTTTTTAATATCCTGCATAATTTGCAACCATAATTTTTCATAATTATTTTTATAAAGATCAATATTTTTCATAGTTAGGTTTACACCCAGATATTTTGTCTTTTTCACCACCTCACATTCTGTAAGTTTTTGTAACTCGTTTTGTTTCTTATTTGACATATTTTTGCACATTACTTTCGATTTGTTTTTATTTACATAAAATCCTGCTAAGTCACCAAACTCTTTTACTCTCTGTAACAAATGTGGTAATGTGGATAAGGGGTCTTCCACTATAAATATCACATCATCTGCAAAGGCCCTATATTTGAAAGAAAAACCTTTAGTTGTTAAGCCTTTAATATCTTTGTCTTCCTTCACATTTAACAGTAGAACTTCTAAAATCCAAATAAATAGCAGCGGCGAAAGCGGGCATCCTTGTCTTGTTCCTTTTTCAACTTTAAAATCGTCTGTCTTTTCAGTATTAATTATTATTGAGGATTTCTGTTCTTTATATATTGCTTTAATGAAGTTAAGCATATATTCACCGATCTCAAGATGTTCTAAAACTTCAAACATAAAATCCCAGTTTAAATTATCAAACGCTTTCTCCGCATCTAAAAAGAAAAAGCCCACTTCCTTTTCAGGATGTTTGTCGTAATATTCTATAGCGTCCACTACTACTCTTAGATTGTCCCTTATTTGTCGATTAGGTAAGAACCCTGCTTGTTCTGTTTGTATAGTCTCTTTAAGGTGCTCTTTTAGTCTATCCGCTATAATCTTAGCAAAAATCTTATAATCATTATTCAGTAAAGAGATCGGTCTATAGTTCTTAACATTGGTCAAATCCTGATTTTCTTTCGGGATCAGTGAGATGGATGCATCTTTCCAGGTTTCTGGTACCTCTCCAGTAACTCTTATATTGTTCATCAATAGCAGTAACACCGGTGAAACTGACTCCTGTAACGTTTTGTAGAACTTCGCTGTAAATCCATCCGGTCCAGGTGCTTTACCTAATTTTGAGTCATTTATTGCATTTTTGATCTCTTGTAATGATACTGGATTATTAAATAGTTCTTTAATTTTCTCTGTTGGTTTTGGTAGCTTTAATGTTTGCAGGTATTCTTTAATCTTTCTTCTGTCTTTGTTTTCCTTCTTAAAAAGTTTTGCGTAGTATTTAAAAAATTCTCTTTTTATTCCTTTGTTATCTATTATCTCAATATTATCTCTTATCACTTTAGTGATAAATTTATTTTCACGTTTTTTCTTTAATTGCCATGCTAAGTATTTTCCGGGTTTATTTGCACCTTCAAATGCTTTTTGTTGAAGTTTTTTTAAGTTCCAGTACATCTCCTGGTTCAAAATGGCTTTTGCTTGGTCTTGTAGCATCCAAATTTCCTTTTGCAGTTTCTTTTTCCCTGGTTTCTTCTTCAGTTCTTCTTCCTTTGTTTTAATGGCTTGTAAAATATTTTCATATTGCTCTTTTTTCTTTTTATTATCTTTAGCATTTAACGATATCAATAGTCCTCTCATCACTGCTTTATATGCATCCCATACGGTTTGAATTTTAACTTCTTTCTGCATGTTTACTTGGAAGTATAGGTCTGTTTCTTCAAGTAATTTTTTAATTATTTCTTGATTATCTAATAAGTCCTCGTTTATTCTCCATCTCTTTTGTTTTTTAATCTGCCCAGCTGTCCATAAACACGGATTGTGATCTGAGATTATTCTGGGTAAAATTTCCACTTTTCTTGTCTTAAAGGTTAGGTTAGTAGTCATCCAAATCATGTCAATTCTTGAATGTGAGTCATGTCTGTTAGAGTAAAAGGTAAAGTCTTTTCCTTGTGGGTTAGCTTTCCTCCAAATATCTTCCAACTTTTCTTGTTTTATCAGTTCAAAAAAGTTTTTTGGAAGCTTCCCTAACGTCTCATCCTTTCTTTTAGAGCGCCTGTCTAGTTTATTATCTACAGTTCCGTTGAAATCTCCTAACATCATAATTTGATCATAGTTTACATTGTCCAATTCCATTTGCAGTTCTTTAAAAAAAATTTCTTTAGCTCCATTCGGAGCATAAATGTTCACAATCAAAGTTTTCACTCCTTGCAGTAAAATTTCAATAGCTAAATATCTTCCATCTTTGTCTTTGAATATTACTTTGGGTTCCAAATCTTTTTTGACATATGTTACAACACCATTTTTTTTATTGCTTGCTAAAGAATAAAATTCTTCTCCCAATTTTTTCCTTATTAAATATTTATGGTCTTGGTTTTTAAGATGAGCTTCTTGCAAGCAAATTATATTACATTTTTGTTTTTCCAACCAGTGACCTACCATTCTACGTTTTTGGGGTGAATTTAGTCCATTTACATTCCATGTAAGTATTTTGTAATCCATTTTGATATATTCTTAAATATCTCCAAAATCGTCTTTATTCTCTCCCAGGAATGCATACATTTCTTCTGTGCTTTTAATCACCACTCTGGAGCTGCCATAATAAAAACTTAGTCCTTGAGGTATTTCCCAACGAAATCTGATTTTTTTCTCCTTCAGTTTATCCGTCAGACGCTTGAATTTTTTCCTTTCTTGCAGTATTGCTCTAGGCAATTCTTTCATTACTATGATTTTCTTTCCATCTATTACAAAGGGGTCAGTAAAGCACTTCCTGTAGATTTGTTCTTTTGTTCTTTTCATTGTAAATTGGACAACCACGTCTCTTGGTATGTTTTTGTCTCTTGCATATGTAGAATTAACTCTATAAACAAGATCCATGTGTTCTTTAACAACTTCTTCCTGTTCTTGTAAAAAATCTGCTATTGCTTCTTGCATTCTTGTAAAAATATCCTCATTCAATTTTTCCTCAATCCCTCGAAATCTCAAGTGGTTTTGCATATCTTTATAATGCATCATCTTTTCCATCCTCTCGTTCTCTCTCATTGTCTTATGGGTGTTTTCTTCCAGTTCTTTTACTTTAGTTTCTATATCTTGTGTTCTTGTGGATAATTTTTGAAATTCTGCTTTTAATTCCATGCAATTTTTATCTGCTTGAGCCGCTATATTATTCATTTTAACATTTACCTCTCCTATAGCGTCTAACATTTTCTTTTCCATTGCTTCCATAACAGCTAGTAGCTCTTTTTCTTTTTTTGCTGCCATTGTAGGAGAGGACCATGTGGCTGCTCTCGATCTTAGTCCTCGGTCCGTTTTGCCTCTTTAAAAGGATCGATTTTATCTTGTCTTCCAAATCAAACACCAATTAGTGCATTCAAACAAGCTAATCTTGCCAAGTCAAATTATGTTGGTTTCAGCCTTCTACGTTATATAATCTTTGAGATATTGCAGTTTAAAAATTTTATAAATCCAAAATGGTGGCCGCGACTTCTCTATGGTTAATGTCAAAGGTTATAGTCTTTTTACCTTGCTTCTGGCTTGCCGTAGTTTCCTTTTGTCCCTTCCTTTTCTTTACTTGTCTGCTCTCTGCACGTCACTTCCTGTTATGGTCTTTCTGGTCCGGCAGTATTTAGAGTCCCCTTTCTGGTCCGGCAGTATTTAGAGTCCCCTTTCTGGTCCGGCAGTATTTAGAGTCCCCTTTACCTTCTTCCGGTTCTTCTCCTTTTTCCTTCTTGTCTGCTCTTCTAGCCGTCACTTCCTGATTCAGTCCTCACGTCTTAATCTCGCGATGCTTGGTTCCCTTCTCCCTCTTTGTCTCGCGATGCTTGGCTTCCCCTCCCGACTCCTTTTAACCGCAGGAATGTTAAACAACTTGTTTTTTTGGCTTTTTAAGTTCAAATTCGGTTTTTTGGCACTTCAAAACTGCTCTCATCCAATCAACATCAGTCTATTGCTTCACCCGATCTGTTTTTCATCTTTCAAAACGCGGCAATGGTAAGGCAAAAAACTTTTTTCCGTTACCTTTTGTTGTTACTTCGCTTCAGATGTGGTCCCAACGTTTAAACTTTGTCTTCTTTGTTAAGGAATCAGGGGAATTGGAGGTTTTATGCTGAATTTTTCAGCTCAGCTCGGCTCCTTAGAGATACTCGCAAGAATCCTCTTCGGCTGCAGTGCTCAAGGTGTCGGAAAAGTCTCCTCCGAGACTTTCCCTTCACCGAGGTTGCTCAAACCTGGATTATATTGCTTGCTGGTCCTCACACTACCTGTGTGAGGTTGCGTCGGGTGGATTAACCCACCCAAGCTGTCAGGAAGAGCCGCTGTCCGCCTTGCGCATTTGCAAAGCGTGTCAGACCTCCATTCTCCCAACTGGAAAACCAATGTGTATGCTTCTTTAACATAAGCCAAAGACCCAGATCATAAACCTGACAAATACCCTATATTGAATGCCCTCCTGCATCAACTATATCAAATGCCTTCACTGCAGTTATGAGATCATCCAATCAATTGAATGAGCTTTGCCATTACGAATTTGAACCACACATTTTATGTCAATATAAACACTTTTTATCATAGTTCTTTTTATATAAAATCTTTCATTTGTGCACATCTCTATATCTGAACTAGCCAAAGTTCAACTTAATAAAGTTTCAGACAAAAATCTGTGAAGACTGTATCAAATACCAATTGTTATAAAGTTCTGTTCACTCATCACAGGAGACACCAGCAATATTAGAAAATAAAACTATACATACAACCTTTAATAAAGCTTGCACAATGGACAGCATATTACCAAAGTGTAAAGAAAATGTTTGCTTGGCTTCTTTGTGACTGCTATGAAGCTAATATTTAAAGCTTAAACATGACGTAAGATTTAAAAAGCAAGTTCAAACAAAATGAGCAAACTACAACAAATGGAAAGACCTCTTCCTTCTATGCACATTTGGCCAGAAATTCTCAGTAATTTTCCTCAATCCAGTAACTCTGTTGGATATATCTAAGTGCTCCAACACATGTTGAGAGCCTCACATAAACAGGAAACTGACCAACAATAGGAATTAGATATACAATTTTGAGACTGTGGAGAATCTTGAGAGGGAATGGTATGAACAATTTGGAAATATATACCTCACACAATTCAGGATTTTCCAAAGTCTCAATGCATGACCAGGTTGATATTTCTCCTGCCTCCACCAACTTTCCTTTTACTGGCTATCAACTCCTAAAGCATGCTTTTCTTTCCTCATTTGTTTTATTTACAAAGGCATATTTTCTGTATATCTGCAGAATCTCCCAAGTGGGTAGCATTCCCTGTCTATGCGTAGCTCCATTGTGGTGCGTTTGTCATCCATACAGGGACTAGCCAGTTTACCAATTAGTATAGTGATATTAGATTTATGTGTCTGAGACAGATGAGAAGTCTCTGGTTTGGGATGGCTCATATCAAAGAGATGAAGGGGTAGCTATTACTTTTCTACAAGGAAATGGATTAGAATTGTCCACTGAGACTGGCAAATGATAGGGACTGCCTGGCAAGGTCTCGAGGCAGCAAGAGGAAGGTTGTGGGCTTAACTTGCATGGGAAATTATAGATATTTATATACAAATTCTAGATGTCTCTGAGTTGGAATGCTTGGTGTTGGGGGGGAATAGACGTTGTGGGTATTTCAGAAACTTGGTGGGATGAGGAAAATCAGTGGGATTCGGTGATTCCAGGTTATAAATTATATCAGAAGGATGGGGGGGAGGAGTTGGAGGTGGGGTGGCTCTGTATGTCAGAGAGGGTTTGCAGTCCAGTAAGATTGAGAGGGTAAGAGAACTGGATTCGCTTCTGGAAATGCTGTGGGCTGAAATAGTGGGCCCAAAAGGAAGCTTAACATTGGGAGTTTGTTATCGCCCACCAGATCAAAAGATAGAGGAGGATTATAAGATGATGAATGAATTAAAGATAGTGGATAGATGAAATAACTGTGTCATAATAGGTGATTTTAACTACCCACACATTGATTGGGTCAATATGTGTTCAAGTCGGGAAAAAGAGATTGAGTTTCTAGACACTTTCAATGACTGTGCTATGGAACAGATGGTCACAGAACCTACCGGGGAGAGGCGATCCTGGATTTGGTCATAAGTAATGCCCAAGACCTGGTGAGAGATGTAAATGTGATTGCACCACTTGGGAACAGTGACTGTAACATTATTGAGTTCAACATTTGTATAAATAGGGAGTTGCTCAGAAAGACTGACACAACCACTTTAAAAGGTGTAACTTCTCTCATATGAGGGTACTGAAAGGAAAAGTAGAAAGGGTCAAAACCACTGGGGAAGCTTGGAGACTATTTAAAACTACAATCTTAGAAGCTCAGAAAAAATATATATTGCAGGTTAGGAAATGCACAAATAGGTATAGAAAAAGATCTCGAAGTCGTAGTAGATAACTCACTGAAAATGTTGAAACAGTGTGTGACTGCAATAAAAAAGGCCAACACTATGCTATGATTATTAGGAAGGGAACTGAAAACAAATCAGCCCGTATCATAATGTCCCTGTATAAATCGATGGTGCAACCTCATTTGGAATACTGTGTACAGTTCTGGTCACCACACCTCAGAAAGGATATTATAGCTTTGGAAAAAGTGCAGAAAAGGGCAACTAGAATGATAAAAGGGTTGGAACACTTTTCCTATGAAGAAAGGTTAAAGCACTTGGGACTCTTTAGCTTGGAGAAATGATGACTGAGGGGTAACATGATCAAGGTTTACAAGATTATGCATGGGATAGAGCAGGTAGAGAAAGAAGTACTTTTCTCCCTTTCTCACAATACAAGAACTCATGGGCACTCCATGAAATTGCTGAGCAGTTGGGTTAGAATGGATAAAAGGAAGTACTTCTTCCCCCAAAGAGTGATTAACACATGGAATTCACTGCCATAGGAGGTGGTGGCGGCTATAAGCATGGATGGCTTCAAGAAGGAATTAGATAAACATATGGAGCAGAGGTCCATCAGTGGCTATTAGCCACAAGGTCTGTGGCAAGTGATGGACTGTATCCTTGGTGCTTGACGGGGGGGAACAGTGGGAGGGCTTCTAGTGTGCTGGCCCCACTGGTGGACCTCCTGATGGTTCCTTCTATTTTTGGCCACTGTATGACAGAGTGTTGGACTGGATGGGCCATTGGCCTGATCCAACATAGGCTTCTCTTATGTTCTTATACTCAAGATTATTAAAATCAACTTTGCTGTTGCTGAGGGCCAGGTGGATTTGGAAAATAGCATCCGTAAGGATCATGATTCTGGCTTAGATCCTATCTGGATTTTTTAAAAAAAATGTGTACCACAATTTTAAATTACCAAACATCATGGAATCTTTTCTCCTATGTTGACAGAACGGACAAAAAGGAAAGCTAATATATTATGATGCAGTATCTATTGAAATACTTTTTAATCATTTTGGACTGAACATTGTCTAGACTAAACCACATTTCTTTTTTTTTTAGACTAAACCACATTTCTGAGCATATTCCAAATCCAAAGGAATTGTTAACTGTCTGAGAAACAGCATTGGAGGAGAATATAATAAGAAAAAAAATACTCACGTGGATAATCTCTTGGGTGTGTCTTCTCTGACCAATTTCCATAAAAAGTAAGCCTATATTTTGCCGTCCCACAAGCACAGCAATCTAAGAGGGGTTTCTCAGTCACACCTTCCATGGTGGAGTCTACAAAGAAAAATAATTCCTTATTTTGCTGCATGTGAATCAAAATACTAGAAATGTTAGAACAAAATGTTGGCATGTGAAGTAATTACTGAAAAACTGATAAAAGTCAAGGCCAGATTATGCTAATCCAAGATTACTGGGTTTAAGGAAAGAGGAAGCCCAGATTTCATATCATTGACTTCCAAACTGGCAGAATGAAAGAGGACAGGGTAAGATCATCCTGCAACAATTATCTCTGCGTTGCTACACAAAAAAATTATCATTCCTTTCCATGGAGGTTTGTAAACTATTCTCTGGAAGATTTATGCATAAAATGATGCCATTTGGACTTAAATTCAAAAGAAGTGATACATCAGAAAGATGTGTATTTGTGCTTCTGTGCAGTGCCCTCTCTGCTGAAAACTTCATTAAAGAGAGTTTGAAGAACTCATCCTCTTAAATTAACCAATTTGTAACTGTTTGCATAAAAACGCACATAGAGAAAGCTTCCTGCAAAGACATTTACTTACACTGTTCTTCAAAATCTACATATTGATTCTTTATTTTATTCAAGACAGTATTTTGGAACAATTAAAGTACTATAGCATGTTTAAGGACAAAAATTGACGTGTGTATCTGTGCAGGTATATTAAAGAACCCTTTGGCATAGTTTACACAATCATCCTGAATCATCCTGCATACAAAGACTGCTGAAAACAATGTACTAGATAAATGGCACTCACAAATATGTTCCCACTTAGGGATGGGCATGAACTGGGAGGGGGGAAGCAGTTCTATTTGGGTTCGGGAGTTGTCCCGAACCGAACCTGAATCCAAACCAAACTGACTCCCCCGAATCCAACTGGTTTGGGAAATGGGGGATGCTGCAGGGAGGCCCCCAGGGTCCTAGAGACTCCAAATTCACAGGGGTTCTCCAGATGACTCTCCCCTACCTGTCCACCAAGTTTGGTGACAATTGGATTTGGGGAGGCCAAGTTATGCCCCCTCCCAAAGAAGATGCTAAAAGAAAGCACTTTTTCAGGACATGCTAGCCATGGGTTCAAGAGACTGTAGAACAGACCCTGTGCCAGCTAGAGGCATCAAACTTGCTGAAGACCTCCCCAGAATGCCCCCCTACATACTTCTCAAGTTATGTGTGGATTGGACTAGGACGGTCCAATTTACAGCTCCAAAGAAGGTGCCCCCAGGAAAGCGTTTTCTGGGGACATGACAGGCATGAGTGAGGCAGAGTAGAGGTGTGCATTTCGTTATATCAAAGCTGAAAAAATACCTGAGAAATATGGCCAAGCTCCCCAAATCCTGAAAATATTCAGGATTTTCAGGACTGCCAGATACTTGAAAGGTGTTTAAAGGGACTGCAGCAAAGAACAAGTAGGTTTGACATGGTGACTGTGGAGCAGACCCCGGTTGCCCACCCTACCTGAGCCTGGGAGCCATCTGAACAGTCGTGTGTGGTTGTGTCTCCCCGAGCCTACCCGAGCCCAAGTGTGCACTGAATGTCATCTCCTGAGCCCAGATCTGGCCAGAATTCGGCACACATTCTGGCTCATCACATGGTTTGTGCCCATCTCCACTCCCACTGTAATTTCTAAGAATGTACAATATTCAAAAACCTTTCTGTGATTCCAGAAATAGCAACAGACTTAGACCTGTGGAATACTAGTTCACTCTTCCAGGCACTCCACCCCTCTGGGACTACCTGAGAAGGACTGTGTTGAGGTTGCTTGCCAAATCAAACTGGACTTCTTCCTGTTATCCCAAGTTCATTTCACATTAAATCAGTGGGACAAATAAATGTGACAAGGATCAGCAGAGAATAACATTAGCAACCTGGTTCTATATAACTGCTTTAGCAGCACAATAATTTACCATAACAGCTAAAGCATGATCCAGTGCCTGCCCTATAACATTTGCTTTCAGGTAGTCAAGAAATTGCCTATTGCTAGAAAAGATATTTATCCTGAAAAACAGAAGGAGCTGTAACAAAGACTGCATGTCATCAGTCAGGACCTGGAAATGCAGCTTCAGGTTAGAGGTCAGAAAATTAGGAGAGAAATTAGAGTTGTTGCTAGTGTATTCTACAGATGCTTGCATTAAAAGCTCAGTTGGTGAAGCCAGGCTTCTGATTTCTCTGAATGATGAATTAAAACACTACACATGCAAGAAGGAATGAATAGTTGCAGTGACTTACTGCATCCTTAGCTGCTCACATGTCCTTTAGGCTACTGTGATTAAGTCTAGGGCTGCCCTTGCCTTCTCCCTTCTCCTCTCTACAACTATATTATACTTTTGAATAGTGATATGAACATCACTTCCAGTATGCACTGGAAGTGATGTTGCCACATTGCCAGCAGTGCTGGAGTAGGCCTCTGTTGGATGCCAGTAAGTCTCCCAGTGGGCTAGCTGATCAATGCTGTGGGGAGAGGCCATGCCTGGCATGGGTCTTGGAACCCTAATACAAAGGGAAGGTCTGGCACTCAAGGGTAAGTGAAAGTTCCAGTTGTGCTCTTATGCCCACTCTGGGGCTTTTACACCCAATAATGTGACTTGCTGTATGAGTTCACTTGAGAATCAGAGTAGCCATGATGAAAATCACATCTTTTAAATGTAGTGGGGAAACACAATGTTGTAATTTGCCTTTAAAAGATAAACAGACATCCAGGATGAAGCACGTTTTATTATTTTTAAACATTCCTCTTTGGAAAACTTTATTTTGTGCAACACCATGTGTGATGTAGTGGAAATCATAAATAGACAGAAAAAAAATAAAGCTCCCGGTCCAGATGGTTTACCGGGAGAATTCTACCAAATATTCGAAGGGCAATTATCTATAGTGTTTAAAGATTTTATAAAAATGATTGGGACGACAGGAGCTATTCCAGAGTCCTGGAAAGAAGCCCTTATTACGCTAATACCTAAAGATAAAGATAACTTAGATTTAGTTAGTAATTATGGACCAATTTCTTTGTTGAATGCTGATTATAAAATCTATGCAAGCATTTTGGCAGAAAGGCTTAAGAGAGTGTTGAAGCATACAATTAATAGGGATCAAGTGGGTTTTCTTCCCGGAAGACAACTAAGAGAGAATTTGAGAATTTTTATAGACGCTTTGGAATATTATGAGGTTCACTCAGAGAAACCAGCCATCCTGATGTTTATTGGTGCTGAGAAAGTGTTTGATAACGTCTCTTGGAAATTTTTATTAGGGAAATTAACGGAGGCTAACCCTGGTGATAGATTTAGAGTTATGATAGAGGCAATTTACAAAAAACAATCTGCCAGAATAACGGTGAATGGTGATATGTCCCAAGGGATAAGTATAGAAAAAGGTACGAGACAGGGATGTCCGCTTTCACTTTTACTTTTTATTTTTGCACTGGAGACCTTATGTGATCAAGTTCGAGAAGACGTAAAAATCAAAGGACTTAAAACTAGAGGCCAGGAATATAAACTTTGTGCCTATGCTGACGACGTAATGTTCATAATGGAGGACCCTGAACATTCATTAGGTAGATTGATGGAAGTGATTAATAAATATGGGAAAGTGGCAGGACTAAAAATTAATTTGCAGAAAACCAAGTTACTCTCTAAAAATTGTTCCAAAAATCTAGAAAATAAAATACAGACAATCTTTAATATAGCAATAATAAAAAGAGTAAAATACCTAGGTATTTTTTGTACAAATAAAACAAGTTCATTAATTGAAGACAACTATAAAAAGTTACTAAATAGAATTAAAGAAGATTTAAATAAGTGGAAAAATTTAAACCTATCATGGCTAGGCAGGATAGCAGCAATTAAAATGAACATTTTACCTAAATTCCTATTCTTAGCCCAAACAATCCCCTTACTGAATGAAAAAGCAGTCCTTTATAAAGGGATTAATAAATTAACAAGGGATTTTATCTGGTTTCCAAAAAAGCCGAGAGTAAAGTGGAAAATATTGCAAGATAGGAAAGAAAAAGGAGGGCTAGGAGTGCCAAATTGGGAAATTTACGGAAGAGTTGCAGCCTTAAATTGGATAAAAGATTGGATTAAACAGGAATATCAAAGAGTGCTGGCCTTGGAAGGTCATGACCTTTATATGGGATGGCACACCTATGTGTGGTATGAGAAAAGTAAAATACATTCTAATTTTTCCTCACACACTCTAAGGGCAGCACTTATGAAAAATTGGGCAAAAATTAAAGGAAAATTTTATTTAAAAATACCTAAATGGGTATCCCCGACGGAGGCATTTATAAAGCCCTCATTGTTAACGCATAATAATTTGGTAAAATATGGGGAGTTGTTAGATAAGAACAGAAAATTGAAATCTGAAGAACAATTGAAAGACAAGTTAGGAATTCAGCTATCCTGGTGGGAAAAATGTCAGGTACAGTCAAGATATAGAGAGGATAAGAAGATTGGATTTTGTGAAAAATCAAATGAATTAGATAATATCTGGTTAGACAGCGAAGATAAACTCATTAAAAAGCTATATAACTTAATGATCAACTATGAAATGCAAGAAGAAGAAATAAAACCGGCCATGATAAAATGGATGAAGGATTTTGGTTATAGTATAGACATAGACAGATGGTCTAAAACTTGGAGTTCATTAAAATATTTAAAGGTGGTTAGCTACAAAGAGAATATATACAAGATCTTTCACCGCTGGTATTGGTCCCCTGACAGGCTGAATAAGTGTTTTAAAAATGTATTGGATGCTTGTTGGTTGTGTGGATCCAAGGTAGGATTGTTTTTCCATATGTGGTGGACATGTAAGGAGATGAAAAAAATCTGGGAAATGGTAAATAAATTGATTTTTGAAATTTTGATGTATGAAATACCTTTAGAACCAGAAATTTTCTTACTGAATATGTTACCAGAGAGGATGAAGAAAGCGGACTTAAAATTGCTGGCTTATATAGTAACAGTATTCTTTGGGCCAAATATTGGAAAAACTCTATACTACTGGGTAAATTAGAATTAATTAATAAATTGTTAGAGTGGGCTGAAATGGATAAACTGAGTTATTTAGTGAATATGGACAATAAGGTAGATCCTACCTCTACATGGTCCAAACTATATTCTTGTTTGAAATAATTGGGTCTGTTATGTACATATTAATGTTAATAAGTGTTAAACTGTTAAACTGTGGAAAACCTAATAAAATATTTTAAAAAAAGAAAAAAAAAGAAAACTTTATTTTGTAGCCATGGTCCTGTGCTTTCCAGATGGGAAATACTCACTATGAAAATGAAATTCTGGAGCCAAGTGTTTGTCTTATTAGTTTCAATTGACTTTATTTCTATCTTACTTATTTATTTTTATTTATTTTGTTAGGTTTATACCCCGCTCTCCCCACAAGCAGGCATCAATCTTAGTACAATGAATACAATTCAATTAAAAACAGCTTTAAAATAACAATTTAAAATAGTATAGAATCAAAATACCATGTAAAATAGATCAGATGTCAATTGTGATGTCATTCAGATCAATTAAGATACAACAGCCTGTTGTATGCCCAGATGTCTGTTTGGAACCAGGCCCCTGATGGGAGATTAGCCAGAGAAGGAGGGACATCGGCCACCTCAACCAAAGGCCTGGTGGAAGAGCTCCATCTTGCAGGCCCTGTGGAATTGTAATAGATCCCGCAGGGCCCTAATCTTACTTGAGAGCTCATTCTACCAGGTGGGGGCCAGGGCCAAAAAAAGCCCTGGCCCTGGTTGAGGCAACCTGGATGTCCCTGGGGCTGGGTACTACCAGAAAATGTTGGTTTCTGGACCTCAGTACCCTCCAGGGCTCATATGGGGAGAGGCAGTCCCAAAGGTATGCTGGCCCCATCTGTATAGGGCTTTAAAGGTAAGCACCAGCACCCTGAAATGGATCCAGAATTTAATAGGCAGCCAGTGTGGTTCATGCAGCACTGGGTGGATACGAGCCAGCACAGGTGTTGCCATCAACACCCATGCTGCCATGTTCTGCACTAGCTGCAACCTCTGGAGCAGGGTCAAGGGCAGCCCCATGTAGAGAGAGTTACCAATGGAAGTGACCATTGCATTGCACTGTAGCCAGGTCCCAGGGGGTGAGATATGGGACCAACTGCCTGATCTGCCTCAGATGGAAAAAGGCAGACCTGGCAGTGGCCATAGAAAAGGAGGCATCCGGGAATACCCCCAGACTCCTCACCCTCGATGTTGGCCCCAGTGGAGCCCCATAAAAGGCTGGGATCCTGATTCCCTGACCCAGTCCCCTGTGACTAAGGTGCAGGACTTCCGTCTTGGATGGATTTAACTTCAGTCAGCTCTGTCACAACCATCATTGCCGCAGTTTGTAGTGCCTCGTCCAGCTCTCCTGGGGCCATGTCCGGGCAGCCATCCATCAGTAGATACAGCTGGGTGTCATCCGCATACTGGTGACAACCCAGCTCATACCTCCGGATAAGCTGGGCAAGGGGATACATATAGATATTAAACAACATGGGGGAGAAAATTGCTCCCTGCAGCATACCACATCCCAGTGGGTGCTGCTGGGATAACTCCCCCCTCCCAAGCACCACCCTCTGTCCCTAACCCTGAATAAAGCAGGTCAGCCACTGCAAGGCAAGCCCCCACACCGTGGTCAACCATGTCAAATGCTGCTGACAGATCAAGAAGACTCAGCAGCGCCAATCTGCCTTGATCCAGATGTCTCTGGAGATCATCCACCAGGGTGACCAGCATCATCTCCATCCCATGGGCAGGACAAAAGGTGGACTGGAAGGGGCCCAGGACCTTAGCCTCATCCAAGAAAGCCTGAAGTTGTGTTGCCACTGTTCTCTCTATCACCAGTCAGGTAATCCTGCCACTCTCCAGGGGGGGAGATGGGATTTACTGGGCCGGGCAAGATAACTCCACTCCTCCCCCCCGCCTCCCGCTGGAATGTACTCCCTTCCCTCTGCTCGCTGGCTTCACAGGGTTATCTCTATTCAAGGCTACTGGTAACTTCTCACAGACATGTTTAGTGTTTTTAGTTTCTTTTGCAGGTGTCTTCTATTAATGCCTTTAGCCTGGGAAAGCTTTTAGGTGGGATTCATCCCAGGGCGGGGACTGGGGAACCCATGTGAGAATACACGTTTGAAATCACTATATCTATCCTAACACTATTGCTCCAATCCATTACTAACTTCACAAGTGTACTCTGAAGAAATTCCCCCAATAAAGAAAGTCTTGGTTAAGATCCTTTGTGTGGGGTGAGTTCATCCAGGAAGTCTCACAGAGAGTTAGTAATCCCATTTCTCTCTGGGGAGGCCTGCTGTTCCTGACAATGTCAGAAGATGGTGGTGAACCCCTGGTAACCTTGGGGGACATGGTGGTCCCTGTATCTATGGAGGAGGATGCCATACCTTCTCACACCACCCCGTGGGTGGATTGCTGGCCCAGAGGTCCCAGGTACTCGTTGACTCAATTTGGAACCGATTGAGACCTGGACCTCCTCCTGTCATGGGGATGGAGCTGCCGATTGCGAGAAGAAGCCGCTGACTGGTACGTGAGCCTCCACAACCCCCCGGGGCCTGAACTAGATCGGGTTGAAGACATCATGTGGGCTCTCCGGAGGCAGTATGAGGATCTGATGAGTGAAGAAAAAGCCTGGAACCAGATGAGGAGGCTCACCCAAGGACGAGGCTTGGTACGTGAGTACACGGCAGCCTTCAAACAAACTGCAGCCAGAATAAGGGGTGGCCTGAGGAAGTGTTGGTGGAAAATTACCGACAAGGGTTGAATCTGGACTTGTATGAGACTGCGTTACGTCATGTCAACCCTACCACTCTGGTGGCCTGGATTCGGGCCGCTGAAGAAGCTGAATCGCGCTTCACATTGATAAAGATGCGAGCTGAGATGGAGAGTCCCAAGGGATTGGGACCCTCGGCACAGAAGGTGAAGTCAAAGGGGCCCCTCAAAGACATCCGTGAACTATGACTGAAGAAGGGGTTATGCATGTGGTGTGGCAAAGCGGGGCACTACACTTCATCCTGCCCCACTGCCACCCTGAAAACCCTACCTCCCGCCACACCGACCCCTGAAAGCGGTTCAGGGATCCAAGCCACGAGCATTGCAACTTGAGCCCACTCCCAAGAAGGATAAGGTGGCGATCGTGGAACTTCCCTCACTGACAGGAAATGAGAAGGACCTGTGCTGAAGGGCACGAAGCAACAGGTCCCCGTCTCCCCAGCGCCGAAAGTGGTGAGCTCTCCTGCCCCTTTGTTGTATGTTATTGTGACAGTTGTTGCCCCCCAGACTGGAACTCATATGAGGGTACGGGCTTTAATAGACTCAGGGTGCACCCATGACCACATCAGCACCAGTGTTGTTGATGGTCTTGGGATGGGGGTGAATTCCCTAGAAGAACCCTTGCAGTTCACCCAAGTGGATGGGTCAGAAATGAAGGAGCCTTGTCTCTTCGAGACCCTCCCCTTGGTTTTGGGAGTGGGGGAGCATTGGGAGGAACGGGCATTTGTCATATCCCCACTCACCCAGTTCCCCATGGTGCTTGGCAGCTCTTGGCTGAGTGGACATGATCCATACATCATGTGGAGTGAGGGAAGCATCCAATGGGTGGCCCCGGCGTGCCAACACCACTCTTGGAAAGCAACTTGGGGAACCAAGCCATCCACGGCACAAGCATGCCTGGCCACAGAGGATTTGTTACAAATACCCCCCGCATATAGGGATTTAGCGGAGGTTTTCAGCGAGACTGAAGCCAATGAGCTTCCCCCCCATCGGAATACCAACTGTGCCACTGAACTGTTACCCGGGGTAAAACTGCCCAAGGGGAAGTTGTATTCAATGAGCCCCTCCGAAAAGGCAGAGCTGTGCAAATTTATCGACAAAAACTTGCAAAGAGGGTTCATTCGACCGGCCCAATCCCTGTTTGCAGCACCAGTGTTATTTCGAAAGAAAAAAGATGGAGGGTTGCATTTGTGCACGGATTATAGAGGCTTAAACACTGTGTCAGCGTCGAACGCTTACCCCCTACCCCTCATCAAAGACTTGCTAGCAGAGGCTGCAGAGGGGAAAATATTCTCCAAATTGGATCTTAGAGATGCCTACTTCTGGGTTCACATCCATGAGGGGGATGAATATAAGACTGCTTTTAACCCCCCCCCTGGGCTAATTCGAATACTTAGTCATGCCATTCAGACTTCAGGGTAGACCAGGCATTTTTATGAACCTAATTAACGAAGTGTTGCACAAGCACCTCTTCAATGGGGTCTTATGTTATCTAGATGATATCTTGCTGTACTCCCGAGATGAAGAATCCCATATACAGCTAGTGCAGAAGGTGCTAACCACCCTCAAGGAGCACAAACTTTTTGCTAAACTTTCTAAATGTGACTTTCACAGAACAGAGATTGATTTTTTGGGCTACCACATCTCCCCCCGTGGATTAGAAATGGATCCTGTGAAAGTGAAAGCTGTCAATGACTGGGAAATGCCCCGCACCTGGCGACAGCTCCAAAGTTTTCTAGGATCCATGAATTTTTATCGCTCATTCATCAACAACTTTGCTGAATGTAGTCTCCCCCCTCATAGAGCTCTTAAAGACCATGGGGAAGGGGGATGACGGGGGTTAGACCTGGGACGAAACTGCATTGGACAGCTGAATGTCAAACTGAATTCGAAACACTGAAGTCCCTATTCAGCTCAGAGCCCATCCTAGCCCACCCGAATGAACTTAACCAATTTATAGTGCAGGTGGATGCCTCAGATGTGGCAATGGGGGGCCTATCCTGCAAGAGGGGACAGATGGGAAGTTACACCCATTAGCCTATGTCTCCAAGAAATTTGGTGACACGGAGAAAAATTGGGCAGTGTGGGACAAGGGAGCCGCGGCTATCTGCCTTGCCCTCACTACTTGGCGACACTGGTTGGAGGGGGCGAGGGTTCCTTTTGAAGTCCGGACTGATCATAAAAACCTCGAAGCCCTCCACACTCAGCACACGTTGAACACCAAACAATTACGCTGGGCTGATTTCTTTTCCAAATTTAACTTTACCCTCTGACATTTCCTGGGGAAATCTAATTCACTGGCGGATGCCCTCTCACACCTTCCTCAATATGACTGTAAAAAAGAACCTATTATAGACTCCATGTTTACTCCTGAACAGTTGGGGGGGTAGTGGTCACCCGTAGCCAAGCACATAGTCACATAGAACCTACCCAATCAAACTGGATTTCGAAATGCGCAAAAGCTTACAGCCAGGAGGAAGAAGCCTCCTTGATCAACCTTGACAACATTACAAAGAATCCTAATGGTTGCTGGTATCATGGTACAAAACTCTTCATCCCCAAAACCCTAAGGGGAGAAATCATGGACTCAGCACACAAGTCCAAGCTAGCAGGGCATTTTGGCTACTTAAGAGTTTTAAACCTTTTACAAAGACAATTCTGGTGGCCCCGCATGCAGCAAGATGTTTCGGACTATGTTTCCACTTTCCAAACCTGTCTAATGAGCAAAAGGAGGGGGGGGAACCCCGGGACTATTACAACTGCTCGAGACCCCCTCACACCCTGGGAAACCATTTCCATGGATTTTATCACCAATCTCCCCCCGAGTAAAAGCAAAACGGTCATCTGGGTGGTTGTAGACCTGTTCTCTAAGCAAGCCCATTTCATCCCCTTCAAACAACTTCCCACAGCTAAAGCTATGGCCAAAAGTTTCATGAGCAATATTATCCATTTACATGGAATCCCAAAGAAAATTATCTCCGATAGGGGGACTCAGTTCGTTGCCAACTTCTGCCGGGAGCTCCTAATCATCCTAGGAGTCAAATTAGCTCTGAGCAGCGCTTACGACCCAGAAACTGATGGCCAAACCAAAAGAGTTAATCAAATCTTAGAACAATTCCTCCACTGCTATACCAATTACCAGCAGGACGATTGGGTAGAATTGTTGCCTTTTGCTGAGTATAGTTATAACAACGCTATACATTCCTCTACGGGGGTGTCCCCCTTCATGGCTACTGCCGGGTATGACGGTGTCCCGTTACCAACCCTAGATGCCGCCTCGCCAAGCCCCAGCTGCCTCAGTGACTGGTGGAACTCCCTGTGTGACTCCTGGCCACTTAGTGCCAAAACTTTAGAAGCGGCCAAAACTGACTATAAAAAATATGCAGACAAATGCAGGGACCCAGGTTGGACTCTGGAAGAAGGGGAGTCTGTTTACTTATCCACCAAAAACATCAAAGGGTTGCAACCCAGCCGTAAATTGGGTTGGAAATATATAGGACCTTTTAAAGTAAAAAAAAGATTAATGCTGTCAAATTTGAACTCGAACTTCCTAAGTCTCTCAAAAATGTTCACCCTGTTTTCCATTTCAGCTTACTGAAGAAGGACCTTGGATCAAATTCGTGGAGACCTCATCATCCAGTTCCTCCTCCTCTAATGAGGAGGCGGGGAACCTCACCGAGACAGATCAAATCCAAACTCAAACCGGGCCACCTATACTATCTTATTAGTTGGAAAGACTTTGGCCCTGAACATAATGAATGGGTCGCTTCTGAGCATGTTAACGCTTCTGCAAAACTCCGTGCCTTCCATAAACTTTACCCACTAAAACCCGGGAGTTAAAGGGGTTTTCGAGGGACAGTGTGTCAGGTAATCCTGTCACTCTCCAGGGCGGGAGATGGGATTTACTGGGCTGGGTGAGATGACTCCACTCCTCCCCCGCCTCCCGCTGGAATGTACTCCCCTCCGCTCACTGGCTTCACAGGGTTGTTATCTCTATTCAAGGCTACTGGTAACTTCTCACAGACATGTTTAGTGTTTTTAGTTTCTTTTGCAGGTGTCTTCTATTAATGCCTTCCCACTCTTTAGCCTGGGAAAGCTTTTAGGAGGGATTCATCCCGGGGCGGGGACTGGGGAATCCATGTGACAATACACATTTGAAATCACTATATCTATCCTAACACTATTGCTCCAATTTATTACTAACTCAACAAGTATACCCTGAGAGAAATTCCCCCAATAAAGAAAGTCTTGGTTAAGATCCTTTGCATGGGGTGAGTTCATCCAGGAAGTCTCACAGGAATGGTAAGTTAGACACTGGGCGGTAGTTATTAAGGACTATGGGGTCCAAAGAAGATCTTTTAAGGAGTGCGAACCACCACCTCATCCAATCCCCCTGGGAAGGTCCCCATAGGGACAAGCTGATAATCTCCCTCAGGAAAATCCACACTTTATTGCCGCAGGTTTTGACCAGCCGCGATGGGCAGGGATCTGGGAGACATGTGGTAGCCTTCACAGCTGCCAGGATCTTGTCAACTTTGTTCTGGGAGAGCAGACTGAAGTGGTCAAAAATTGGACCTTAAGATGGCCAATGGACTTCCAGTTCTCTTATTGTATCAACTGAGGCTGGAAGGTTGCAGTGGAGCGACAAGACTTTGTTTGCAAAATGGCTCACAAATGGCTCACATTTTATTTTAACATTTATTTTAACATCTATTTTAAGAGCTTGAGAACTCTTACAGATTCAGTTATCCCTGACATACCCTTCTGGGTCTTCTGGTGGTCATGTAATTAGAATCCCATTCTGAAGCTGGTACCTTCACCTACAAAATTATTATTATCTGCAACCCTAAAGGTTGGCACTGTCTTGAATACATTTCCTCAATGGCAAGAATTGACCCTGTGCTCCTTGTTTCCCATTGCAAGGTGCCTTCTCTCCAAGCTTCCAGGCAGCTGGTTTTCCTTGTCCATGGTTTCCCGGTACCACTGTGTAATGACTGCTGCCCTCTGTGTGTGCATGTGTATAGTATCATTTTTGGTGCACAATGCCATAATGTGTGGCATAATGCTTCTGGAACTGCTGGTGGTATAGCAAGTTCACATGGTTGGTTTGTCTGATCCTAACTGTGTTTACTTGGAAATACTGGTCATTGCTTGCTTCAACATAAATACTATGTTTACCAACCTCCAGGTGGAGCCTGACGTCCAGACTACAGAGATATGTTCCCATGGGAAAAAACCAGCTGTTTTGAGGATGGACTGTATGACATTACAACGCACTGAGGTCCCTTCCCAGGTTTGTCTCCAAATCTCTAGAAATTTCTCTTTCTAAAGTTGGCAACCCTAAAGTACAGGCAGAATTGCAACACTCTTCGGAATAAGTCAATGGAGTCAAAGCCTACACAAATGAGTACAGGGGGCTCCTGACTGGCTGTGTGAAAATAGAAGGTGACAAAATGAAATGGGATAAAGTTAGATGGGCCTGGAACAGAATTGCCATTATTTTTGCAAAGAAAGACTGGTGGGGTAGTATTATTAAAAAAGTTCAGAAGATAGCCTTCAGGCTGGAATATGACCTGTTTTAAAAGAAAGCCAACGTTCTTTCTCTAACTGAAATCAATAGGATTTAAAACTGCTTAGCTTCAGCTGCCTTGTAATCCCAACTACCTGACATAAATACCAAGACATATCTGAGCCGTGTTTTGATTACCTATTTTAGGTTGCGGCCACACGAGCAAGATAATTCAGAGGGGAAGCAAGGCGATTTTGCCCCAGAGCAATTTGCTCTGCAGTTGCACGATCACACAGGTCTGTGGACCTGCTGGCGCAAATCACCGCTGCGTGATCAGACGCAACCACAGGAGAGATAAATTTTTTTGTGGTTGGTTTCCGATTCGCTTAAAGGGAGCTTGATGGATCGCTCCTCTACCCTAAGGGCTGTGAGAACCCTTATAGATCCAATAAGCCAGGCCTTCTGGAACTTAAAGTCCTTTTAATCTTAATGGTCCAAAGCAGGTTACACTTGCTGTGTTAGTGATACAAGGCATAGGTCTGAAGGTAAGTTATCCAGAATTCAAAAGCAGGGATGTTGATGGGGCACCAATCAGGGTAGGCAAAAAGCCTGCAATATACACATCCACTGAGTTCTCAGGAAAAAGGTGCCCAAATGTGCGACTGTTCAGTCAGCAAACTTTTCCCACATCCCTCTGAAACCTCCCAGGCTACAGCAGCACCTGGCCAAGGCCATGAGCTTATCCAGACAGATAAGAGTGTAAGAAGCGACAATGAGTTCCAGGGGGGAGAAAGTGGGGAGCGGGTGATGTGTACAGGGGTAGGGAAACCACCTCCCATCCGGGAGAAAGTCAGAACCTGACAAGGGCTTTTGATGGTGTCCACACTGAGAAGGGGGGGAAAAACAACAGCAAGGCGTTGGGATAGCTGCCCTGAGCCTGTTTGTGGGGAGGGCAGGGAATAAAATCGAATAAATAAATAAATAAATAAATAGCCTGTGATCAGACTATCCCTGACATCACACTTCTGCACTGGCGCTATCACACAGGGAAAGTCCGGCTGTGCGCAGCAGCAAACTGTTTGATACCAGAGTTTCCCTAGTAGTTTTTTACTCCACTTCTCTGGCAGATCAAAACAGTTTGCAACGGCTTGCCGACGGTTGCGGGACGCTTCCCAGATGTGCTGGTGTGATCACACCGCTTTGATCCACCGGTGAATTGTCCCTCTTTTGTGGCTAATGGGCGCGTATGATCGCGCCCTTAGTGGATCAAATTAAGAAGGGGAGTGTTATGTATTGACCATGCGGTCGCCATGTGGCCAGAGCACATGGCCAAGAAACTACCTGAGCTTCAGCCAGGTAGAACAAAGGCCAGGTGGATTCTAACCGGCCACTAATCATGTAGCTAGGTTTCTCCCAGGGAACCTATGAGATGTAAATAGACTGATAATAGCCTATCAGGCCAGTTGGGCGAGGTCAGGGGATTATCCCTGACCAGCATAAAAGGAGGGCTCGGAGCCCTGGGTTGTATGCTTCATCCGGACCAGCAATAAAGATCTAGCTGTTTCACTGTTCCATGGACTCCCAACTCCAATACTTCTCAGTGGCGACGAAGGTGGGATCCCGATGAGCGACTCTCCAGCCGACTGCAGCAGCACAGCGAGCTCCATCCTGCCGGCCGCAGGCATCTTCAAGCTCCAGCACTTTAACGCCTCGCCGCAAGCCGCTCTGAGCCCCAATCCTCCGGCACTAGGCAGCGCCAAGCCTCAGTGCTCCCCAGCACCACCGCAAGACCACGAGGACATTGCTCAACCTGCCGCTGCTCCTGCTCCGGTAACTATGGAAAACGCTCCGGGACCAATTACCCCTTTTGATACGTCTCGCCCAGAGACATGGGAGTCCTGGCTCAAGATGCTGGGTTGCACCTTCAGGGTCTGCAGAATCACAGAGGCGGACCTGAAGAGCACCTGTCTATTGAGTTCCGGAGGGGTGGAGGTCATGTGGGTGGCCCAGAACGTACTCACCCCGCAAGACCCCACCGAGGTGCCTTATGACGTACTCATCAAGGCCCTCAGCGATTACTTTGCCCCGAAACCATCAAAACTGGCTAGGCACTGGGAGTTCATACAGCGCCAACAGCAGCCAGGGGAGTCAGCCACCACTTTCCTGGCTGAACTCCGTCGACTAGCCGTGGGCTGCGAATTCCGCCATGTGGAGGACCACGTGGAAACTGCCTTCATGGGAGGGATCTGTGAAGCCAAGCTCCACCGGCGCCTCATCACGATGTCAGAGCCAACCTTGGAGAAGATGCTCCAAACAGCAGCAGCGTTCGAGACAATGCAAAATGACAAAGCACCCACCAAAGTCCACCAGGCGGCCCCTCCCGAACCCGACTCGAATGAAGAAGAGGACGTCCACCGGATGCAACCACGCTCGAAGAAGGGTGAGCCTGGCGTCTCCAAGGTCAAGGGCCAGCGCCCAGCATCTGTCTCTGTTCCCTCTTCTGCTTCCCTCAACAGGCAGGCCCCAACGTGTGCAAGCTGCGGGGATCACCACGACAGACGTACATGCTGCTTCCGTGATGATGTCTGCCATGCCTGCAGGAAAGCAGGCCATCTCACCCGGGCCTGCCACCTAAGGAACAGCCACCGTGCCCCAGCAGTGAACTTTGAGGAAGTGGACAGCGTTGTTCCCGCAGCCACAGTAATGAACTTGCCCCAGCCCATTCCGGGCGCGATTTCTGTGTCCCTCCGGATAGAGGAAGTTCCCTGTTCCATGGAACTGGACTCAGGGTCTGCATATTCCATTGTGTCTGCAGCTACGTTCAGCTGCCGCTGCCCGAAGGGGGCACGCTGGCTATGGCTACCACCTGGGTTGGTCCTCCGGGACTTCCAAAAAAACCCAGTGGCTATTAAAGGGCTAGCCAGGGACTGGGTCCAGTACCACACATTTAACGGTTTGCTAGACCTTTTTGTGGTGGAGCGCAATCTAACCAGTCTTCTAGGTCACACCTGGTTCAAGCCACTCGGAGTGCAGTGGACCGGAATACACCGCATGGGCTCTACCGACTTCTCGTCCATCTGCGAGGAATTTCCCGCCGTTTTTGACGGCTCATTGGGCTGCTACAGAGGACCCCCGGTTTCCTTCGACCTGGACCCAGTGGTCCGGCCCATCCACATGGCCATCCGCCGGCCACCGCTCGCCTTCCAGCCCAAAGTGGAGGCAGAGCTGGAAAAGCTCGTGGCACAAGGGATGCCCGAGCCAGTCTCCCACACCAAGTGGGAGACTCCCATTGTGACCCCCCTCAAGGCTAACGGGGAAGTTCGCATCTGCGCGGACTATAAATGCACTATTAATAAGGCATTACAAGACCACGCATACGCAGTACCGGTGGTCAGCCACATTCTGGCCTCCCTCGCAGGAGCCAAAATATTTGGAAAGCTTGACCTGGCCCAGGCCTATCAGCAGCTTCCTGTAGACGATGCAACAGCCGGGGCACAAATGATTGTGACTCATAAGGGAGTGTTCAAAGTGAAACAACTCCAATTCGGGGTCAGCGTGGCACCAGGGATTTTTCAACATCTAATGGATTCTCTCCTTAAAGATGTTCCAGGTATGAAACCGTTCTTCGACGACATCCTCATTGCTGACCTGGACGTTGACATGTTTGCGGCACGCCTACAGATGGTGCTGCAATGGTTTCAGGATGCGGGTCTCAAGTTCCAAAAGGATAAGTGTACCCTGGGAGTCTCCTCTGTGACCTTCTTGGGATTCAGAGTGACCACGGATGGCATTCAGCCAACCAAGGAGAAGGTAGTGGCGATTACGGAAGCACCCCGTCCATCTTCAAAGGCGGAACTACAGGCGTTCTTGGGACTTTTAAACTTTTATCACGCCTTCCTTCCACACAAAGCGGCCATCGCCGAACCCCTGCATCGCCTCCTGGACAAGGGAGCGGCTTGGGCCTGGGGTCCCAAGCACGACGCAGCCTTCCGGGCCTTCAAGGGCTTATTAGTTTCAAATGTGGTCCTAGCGCATTTCGATGAGAGGCTCCCTGTCATTCTGGCCTGCGACACATCTCCCTACGGTGTCGGGGCAGTCTTGGGGCACTGGCTACCCAACAGCAAGGAAGTGCCGGTAGCCTTCTACTCCAGGACCCTGTCGGCGGTGGAACATAATTAATCCCAAATCGACAAGGAGGCCCTTGCGATTGTAGCCGGCGTCAAGAAATTCCACGATTACCTGTATGGGCGATCGTTCACTGTGGCTACGGATCATAAGCCACTGCTGGGTCTCCTTGCCCCCCACTGGCAGACCCCTCACATGCTGTCCCTGTGGGTCCTGCGGTGGTCGATTTTTTTGGCTGGCTACTCCTACGACTTGATGCATCACCTGGGCAAGGCGATGAGACCCGCTGACGCCCTCAGCTGTCTTCCTCTCCCATCCTGTGACCCGGATCCTGCTCCAGCCTTCCACGTAGTGCTCCTGAAGGACCTACCGGAGTGCTCTGTACTAATATTGGATGTGGTCTGTCACACGCGGTGGGACCGCGTTCTTTCCAGTGTCTCGGACTGGGTGGGAAGGGGGTGGCCGGAGAAACCGGGGCCGGAGTTTGCCGCTTTCACAGCATGGAGACACGAACTCTCGGCCCACAAGGGGTGCCTGCTATGGGGATCTCGAGTGGTGATCCCTAGGCCTCTGCGGCCCTGAGTACTAGAGGCACTACACGAGGCTCACCCAGGCATAGTACGTATGAAGGCCCTGGCCCGTAGTTACGTGTGGTGGCCAGGCCTGGACAAAGATATTGAGGGGTAGATCCAGAAGTGTACCAAATGCCAGGAGTCGCGGCCAGACCCGCCACACGCTCCCATCTGATCCTCGGAATCCACTAACAAGCCCTGATCCTGTCTGCACCTAGACTTCGCGGGACCGGTCCAGGGCCGGTTGTTTCTTATTGTTGTAGACAGCTACAGCAAGTGGCTTGAGGTGGTTCCGGTAGCACTGACCTCCACCAACGCAGCCTTACGAAGTCTCTGGCCGGTCTTCACAACCCACGGGATGCCTGACACTCTCATGACTGACAATGGGACCGCATTCACCTCCAGCAACTTCCAACGGTTCGTGGAGGCATGCGGTCTTCGCCACATTTGCACCCCTCTGTTTCACCCTGCAACCAATGGCCAGGCCAAGCGCATGGTGAGAACAACGAAGGATGCATTAAAGAGAATTGAGCATGGCGACTCAGAACAGCAGCTGTATAAGTTCCTGTTCAGCCAACGGAACACACCCCACTCAGGGACCGGGCGTCGGCCAGCCGAACTTCTGATGGGAAGACGACTGGGAACCTCCTGGACTGCCTACATCCCCACCGAGCAATCACCAGAAACCTGACAATGGAGGACTAGCCAGCAGCCGGAAGGTTCGCTCCTGAAGACCCCGTATACGCTAAGAACTACACGCAGGGTCCGACATGGATCCCCGCAAGGATCATCCGAGTCACCGGACCTTATTCCTACGAGGTCCTTACGGAAGATGGCATAGTCTGGAAACGACACATCGACCAGATTCGACGCTGTACACAGAGCCACGATGCTACCCAGGCCCCCGAACTCCCTGCACCAACGGACCGTGACATCGACAAGTTTCCAGAAGCAGTGCCAGACCCGGATCCAGAGACTACAGAGACTCCACTCGTGCCCTCTGACGCAGCAGCTGCACCATCCACGCCTGAACGACCACCGAGCAGACCGGCCCTGCAAGCAGAACAACTACCCGCACCGCAACCTTCCGACACGAGCAACCCGCCCTGTCTTACAACCCCCCGGCGCTCTTGACGTGAGCGCAGATGCCCGGACTATTTCAAAGAATATGTGTGCAGAGGGGTTCTGGACTATGGGGGGAGGGGTTTTATGTATTGACCATGCGGTTGCCATGTGCTCCAGTAATGGCGACCGCCATGTGGCCAGAGCACATGGCCAAGAAACTACCTGAGCTTCAGCCAGGTAGAACAAAGGCCAGGTGGATTCAAACCGGCCACCAATCATGTACCTAGGTTTCTCCCAGGGAACCTATGAGATGTAAATAGACTGATAATAGCCTATCAGGCCAGTTGGGCGAGGTCAGGGGATTATCCCTGACCAGCATAAAAGGAGGGCTCGGAGCCCTGGGTTGTATGCTTCATCCGGACCAGCAATAAAGATCTAGCTGTTTCACTGTTCCATGGACTCCCGACTCCAATACTACTCAGGGAGAATGCAATCAGAGAAAGGGAAATGAATTATGTTTATCATACCTTGTTCACATAGCCTCTTGGTAAGAGATCCTTCATCTTGAAAATAAATAATTCTCTTTTGCACAATGCTCGCTCTGTTGAAGACATGAAAATACAGCGTTTGTGAAATGCATTCAAGCAGTTAAGAAATTAATTCTAAAATAGTTCATGGAAAGTAAGGCACATTCTTTTTACTAATCAAACAATTCCTCTATGGACTTTGCAAACTGAACCCAAATAAGGGTGATTTGGAGCAGGGATTTCTAAATACTAATCTACTATGCAGGCTGCAATAAATGTGGAAGTACTTAATCTGCCTGGCATGCCAATCAAGCCCTTCTTCCCCATCACTCCTGCATCCCTCTAGATGATGCCTTGAGTGTTCCCAGGTTGCTGCCTGCTCAAAGCCTCTAGTTCAAAATCAGAGGAAGAAAAAACACTTTAAGAAAGCTCATCTGCATACAGTCCATAAGGTGTATCACTAAAATGTTAAAAATCCAATAGAAGATGCTGATTGAAATGCCTATTCAATAATCAAGAAAAAAAAATCCAGGTGTTAACTCAGCGTGATAGTTCCACACTTGAATATTACTAAATCTATAAGAGTATATTCTACAATGTAGTCATCTTTACTGATAATAAAGTTCAGAAAAAAATAAATGAATGGGGCTGAACTGGATAAAGGTGCATTTATTTATTTCAAACATTTTAAACCCAACTTCTTTCCCAAAATCAAGCTCCTGCAAAGTTCTACAAGTGGAATCTCAGTATAGTGGATACTTTCTGGGTACATTCAGATGAGCCAAAATAATTGAAGTTGCCACATGAAAATGTACTGTGAGAGGTGCAAATATGCCGTCTCTAAGCCATTATGGGCTTTCAAAGTTGACCAGAGCCTTGAATTGTTCTTTGAAACTCACCAACAGCCACTGAAGTGTTTTAATAGTGATGTAATATTTGTATATCAGCTCATTCTAACAAATGGGCTGCCACATTTAGCAGAAGTTTCTGAATTATCCTCAATGCATGTTGAGTGCATTGCAACAATCCAGTCTGAGATTACTGTTACATGGATCAGCATGGTTAGGTTAGCTGGGTCGAGGAAAGAGACCAATCTCTGAAGCACATGTAGCCTGAAAAGGACATTTCTTGCGTTATGACCCCCTCCCCCCAAGCTGTTTTTCAAGCAAAAGTGCTGGATCCAATAATACCCACAGGCTTCTCTATAAATGAGACAGAGGCCGAAGACAGACTGGCCGTCTCAGCCGCTCTGCCTCCGCTTTAGAAGCGGAGGCAGAGCAGCCGTCCAGACGGCCGCATCTGGCCCCAGGAGGCGGCCCAGACGCCTTGCGTCCGGCGCTGCGCTCCAAGCGCACCAGCCAAGCACCACTTTAAAGTGGTGCTCGGCTGGTGTGGGGTGGCCCGAGCGCGCGTTCGACCCGCGGAAGCGGGTGCGAACGCGCGCGAGCTGGGGCGGCCGCGCGGCGTTCCCTCGCCGCTTGAGGAAGCCGCCCGCAGTGTGATCGCTGCGGGCGGCTTCCTTTCGGGCGGCGTGGGAACACCGCGGGGCGGGGGAAATTCCCCCGCCCCAGTCTGCCGCGCCGAGGAGGCGCGGCAGATTCCTAGTCTGTCTTCAGCCAGAGATAAACCAATTAAGTTGAGGGCAGGCATCACAAAATCCACATGAACCTAAGCTTTGATAAGCAGCAGCATCTCCATCTTGTCTGGATGAAAATTGAGCCAGTTCTTCCTTTGCCACTTGACTGTGACAGATAGACACTGGCCCAGAATGGAGACAGCTGCTCCTGGAGGCTTAGATAATGAGATGTAACACTAAAACTACAGATTATCTGCCATAAAAATCAAACATACATGTTGAAAAAGTAGAAGTTCGATATCCAAACATCTCAAAAGAATTAAGTGATCAACCATATCAAAGGGTGCTGGGAAATCCAATAATAACATTTTCCCCATTTTCATTATTTTTCATTTAAGAATGTGTGCAGCCAAAGCTAGGAATTGGTCAACAAAATGGTTATGGTAAAAGGAATAAGTACTAGTTTGGGAGCCTGAACAATCAATTTTACCTTTCCGTCTCCTATTGCAATGAGAGTACACACAGTTAGGTAGGTCAGGAGGTAATACTTAGTCATCCGTGGGTGGCAATCGTGGGTGGGGCGGGGAGAATCCCACAACTTTGTGGGTGAATCTCATGAGATAGTAAAGGCAGCTGGGATTAGCACCATGCAGGGGCATAGGTACTGGCTTGACCAGCAGTTCCCAGCATGGGTCAATGTCATTATTGGTCGATACCTCTGCTGGGTACTGCTTTTTGTAGTACCATGTTACCTGCATTTTACTGACAACTAGAAATCAGTTTTGCTTTAACTGAATCTGCAGCTTCTATATAAATAAATACTGTCAATTCCCCACTTTCTCTCCCCCCCCCCATGCTTTTCTGTTGGGCCCCTTCCCTCCAAATATGGCATCTTTTTTTCTGCAGGAGAAGGCATGTTCTGCACATGCTCTATTCAGGGAAATTATCACTGGACTCATGCCCCAGTACTGAAAAATATTTCTCAAATTTTTTTTTTCATTTAAAAACTGAAGTATACAAATCACCAACAACCATTGGTTTCACAAAGAAAACATAAGCTTTATTTGTCATTCTGCTACATGCACAAGGTTTCAACAGGTCCAGTAAATGTAGGAATCCAGCTCTGAATCTCAAAACAGGGGCTATTTGAGAGCCAAGTATGTTCTTCAAATAACATAGTATAGAACCTTATAAAGTCATTGCTTCTCCCTTTCTCCCTTGCTCTTTTGCTGTTCTGAACTGACTCTCTCCTACCCGCTATATTACCACAAATGTTCATTATAACAAATCAAGTACAAAACTTGGAAGCATTTTAAGTATGAAAAATAAGTACCTGCATCCCTACATGTTTTGCACACAAGGATTCCAGCTTGCTTAAGTGTTTAAAAGCTCGCAAATTTTAAAATGTGAATAGTGTAGTAAGTGTGAATAGGAGCAACTACTGAATTTTGCACAAATGTGTAGAAGGATTTGTTTGATTGCAGTCATTATCTTTTATTCCAAGTTTACAGTGGTATTACATACTAATATTTACTTATTTAAAACATTTTATGCTGTCTTTTCACTGGATCACAGTCCCCAAAGTGGTGCACTTAGAACATTAAAACAATTTTAAACAACATAAAAATTATAAAACAACAAGTTGGAGCCCACGAGGACTTGCAGGAGGTATTTTATTCCCCCCCCCATTTCCTTTTTCCCTACCTGAAATTTCCTTTTCCTGCTTCCTTCACCCCATATCACCCAACGGCCAACCAACATTTATCTACCACTTTGTCTTCAAGTTTTCCCCTCCCTCCAGCAGCCTCTACCTAGGAAAACTATGCCCCAATTGTGTGGTGGCATCCATTCAAACAGGCCCACTTGCATGGTAGGAAACTCTCAAGGATTTGTGAGGGATACCTCACTTTTCCCTTGAGAAGTATTGGGGTCAGGAGTCCATGGAACAGTGAAACAGCTAGATTTTTATTGCTGGTCCGGATGAAGCATACAACCCAGGGCTCCGAGCCCTCCTTTTATGCTGGTCAGGGATAATCCCCTGACCTCACCCAACTGGCCTGATAGGCTATTATCAGTCTATTTACATCTCATAGGTTCCCTGGGAGAAACCTAGGTACATGATTGGTGGCCGGTTAGAATCCACCCGGCCTTTGTTCTACCTGGCTGAAACTCAGGTAGTTTCTTGGCCATGTGCTCTGGCCACATGGCGGTTGCCATTACTGGAGCACAGGGCGACTGCATGGTCAATACATAACACCCCTCTCCCCATAGTCCAGAACCCCTCTGCACACATAGCCTTTGAGATAGTCCGGGCATCTGCACTCGCGTCCAGAGCGCCGGGGGGTTGTAAGACGGGGCGTGTTGCTCATGTCGGGAGGTTGCGGTGCGGGATGTTGTTCTGCTTGCGGGGCCGGTCTGCTCGGTGGTCGTTCAGGCGTGTATGGCACGGCTGCTGCGTCAGAGGGCACGAGTGGAGTCTCCGCAGTCTCTGGATCTGGGTCTGGCGCTGCTTCTGGAATCTTGTCGATGTCATGGTCCATTGGTGCAGGGAGTTTGGGGGCCTGGGTAGCATCACGGCTCAGTGTACGGTGTCGAATCTGGTCGATGTGCCGTTTCCAGACTACGCCATCTTCCGTAAGGACCTCGTAGGAATAAGGCCCGGTGACTCGGATGAGCCTTGCAGGGATCCATGTCGGACCCTGAGTGTAGTTCTTAGCGTATACGGGGTCTTCGGGAGCGAACCCTTGGGCTGCTGGCTGGTCCTCCGTTGTCAGGTTTCTGGTGATTGCTCGGTCGGGATGTAGGCTGTCCAGGATGGCTCCCAGTCGTCTTCCCATCAGAAGTTCAGCTGGCCGATGCCCGGTCCCTGAGTGGGGTGTGTTCCGTTGGCTGAACAGGAACTTATACAGCTGCTGTTCCCAGTCGCCGTGCTCCATTCTCTTTAAAGCCTCCTTCGTTGTTCTCACCATGCGCTTGGCCTGGCCATTGGTTGCAGGGTGAAACGGAGCGGAGCGGATGTGGCGAAGACCACAGGCCTCCACGAACCGTTAAAACTCGCCGGAGGTAAATGCGGTCTCGTTGTCGGTCACGAGAGTGTCAGGCATCCCGTGGGTTGCGAAGACCGGCCAGAGACTTCGTAAGGGTGCGTTGGTGGAGGTTGATGCTACCGGAACCACCTCAAGCCACTTGCTGTAGCTGTCTACAACAATAAGAAACAACCGGCCCTGGACCGATCCCGCGAAGTCTAGGTGCAGACGGGACCAGGGCTTGTTAGTGGATTCCCAGGATTGAATGGGAGCATGTGGCAGGTCTGGCTGTGACTCTTGGCATTTGGTAAACTTCTGGACCTACTCCTCCATATCTTTGTCCAGGCCTGGCCACCACACGTAACTATAGGCCAAGACCTTCATAAATACTATTCCTGGGTGGGCCTCATGTAGTACCTCTATTAATTGGGGCTGCAGAGGCCTGGGGATTGTGAGACTTCTGCTCAAAGTAGTCAAGGATCAGCTCTTTGTTGATGAAACACAGTTCTTTATTTCCAATCTCTACATTGGTACAGGTTCTCGAATTATTGTCAGAGATAATGCATATGATAGAAGCAGGTCTATTATACCCTTCAGTAGAATTTGAATTGCCCATAGGTAACCAATCACCAAAGGGGAAAAACGGTGGGCAAAAGGGGTCTTTGGCCGTTTGCTTCCCACAGGAAAGAAAGCGAGGTGTGAAGCAGTAAATTTCCCTTCCCAAACCAGACCCCTTAGATGTAACCATATTCACATAACAAATGCTTCTCCTCAAGGCCTTCGCACATTGATAAGAATTGGTCTCTGTCCTCCCCTTGTCTTCCCAGCAGGGATGAATGGAATGTGGAGGCAGGAGTGTGAGAGGCCCATTGTTCCCATGCTTTGAAGTTGTCACTCTCCCGGGCAAACAGTTACACAGACCAGGCCTGGTCAAAGCCATAAACCTGGGGTCACATAGCATACAGTCCTCCTGGCAAGGGATATGGTTACATGGTGGGCATAGGGGCAACTAAAAGCAGTAAGCATGGATACATAATAGGTGTAAGCACAGGTTACACATAGCACAAAGCAATAGGAAGCATAGCAAAAATTCATGTCTGAATCAGCAGATTCTGACACACTGCCACCCCGAAAATAAACCTACCCGGGTTTGTCTGGGAACCTTTTATGAAATGCTTTAACTAATTTGGGGGCATGTACATTCTCAGAACAAACCCATTCATTTTGTTCCGGGCCAAAGTCTACCCATCTAACTAAATACAATAAGTGGCCCCTACGCATTTTAGAATCAAGGATTTCAGAAATTTCAAAATGGGGTGCCTCCCCCTTCATCAGTGGAGGAGGAGTCGGAGGAACTGGATGCCAAGCATTCAGCCCAGGATTCTTCTTCAGCAAGCTGAAATGAAAAACAGGGTGCACAGAACTCAGTGATTTAGGCAACTCCAATTCAAAAGACACATCAGAGATTTTACGCAGCACTTTGTAAGGGCCAACATATTTCCACCCCAACTTTCTACTGGGTTGTAATCCATGTATGTTTTTGGTGGACAAATAGACTGAGTCCCCTGGCTGGAGATCCCAGCCTTCTGCTCTGCCACGATCCGCATATTTTTTGTAGTCCTCTTTTGCCTTGTCCAGTGTTTTAGCTACCAGTGGCCATGAGTCTTGCAACGTTGCCCACCATCGCTTAAAGTCTGTAGGGGGAGTGCTTGGTGCATTTTCTATGGTAGGCAGCGGTTTTCCCTCAAAGCCGCCCACCGCCATGAATGGAGACACGCCCGTGGATGAATGAATAGCATTGTTATAACTGTACTCTGCAAATGGCAGTAAGTCCACCCAGTTATTCTGGTGGTAGTTAGTGTAACACCTTAGGAACTGTTCCAGGATTTGATTAGTTCGTTCGGACTGTCCATCAGTTTCTGGATGGTACCCCGAGCTTAGGGCTGGCTCAATGTCCATTAGTGTCAAAAGCTCCCGCCAGAAGTTGGCAACGAACTGACTGCCCCTATCGGATACCACGTGTTTGGGGAAAGCATGCAGCTTTATCACGTGGTTGAAGAAAGCCTTGGCCATCCCCTTTGCCGTAGGTAGCTGTTTGAAGGGGGTGAAGTGGGCTTGCTTGGAAAACATGTCTACCACCACCCAAATTACAGTTTTTCCCTTTGAGGGTGGCAGGTTTGTGATGAAGTCCATGGCTATCGCTTCCCATGGGCGAGAGGGGGTGGGCAGTGGGTGCAATAGTCCCGGAACTTTCCCTCCCTCCTTTTGCACATCAAACAGGTCTGGCAGGCAGTTACAAAGTCCGATACATCCTTGCGCATGCGCGGCCACCAGAACTGTCTCTGAATTAAGTTAAGCGTCTTTAAAAACCCAAAATGCCCCACCAACTTTGAGGAATGACAAGTCAGCAATATGTCTTTTCTCCTGTTTCGGGGTACCACCAGTTTGTCCCCGTGGTACCAGCACTTGTTTTCTCGGAGGGAGCAGTCTTCTATGGTTTTTAACTCTTCGACTTCTTCCGGGGAGTAATCCCCCCCCCAATCGCTTCCCCACGGCTCTACCGCAGCCTGCTTACTCTGACTCCTGGTGGTGACCGCTCCTCCCAGCTGCTGGGGGGAGAACATGGAGTCGAACACCTCTTCCTTTAAGCTTTCGTGCTGGGGCAATTGGGATAATGCGTCGGCTAGCGAGTTGGCCCTCCCGGGGAAGTGTTTAAGCACAAAGTTGAATTTCGAGAAGAAATCGGCCCAGCAGAGCTGCTTTGCATTCAGGGATCTCTGGGTGCACAATGCTTCCAGATTTTTGTGATCTGTCCAAATTTCGAAAGGGGTCTGTGCTCCTTCCAGCCAATGCCGCCAAGTGGTGAGGGCTAGTCGGATGGCTGCTGCTTCTTTATCCCACACTGACCAATTTCTCTCTGTCTCGTTAAATTTTTTTGAGATGTAGGCAAGAGGGTGCAGCTTCTCATCGGGCCCTTTCTGTAGGATGCCCCCCCCCCATAGCCACATCCGACATGTCTACATGAACTACAAATTCCTTGGTCTCATCGGGATGAGCCAGGATGGGCTCCGAGGTGAAAAGAGTCTTAAGAGCCTCAAACGCCTTTTGGCACTCTCCAGTCCAGGCTATTCTCTCCCCAGGCTTCCCCGCTTCTGGGCCCCTCCCCTTGGTTTTTAGGAGCTCAGTTAGTGGGAGGGTGACTGTAGCAAAGTCTTTTATGAAGGTGCAGTAGAAGTTACAAAATCCCAAGAGACTCTGAAGCTGTTTTCTCGTTCGGGGGGCTTCCCATTGAACCACAGCCTCTACTTTGGCAGGGTCCATCTCTAGCCCCTTCTGAGAAATGCAGTACCCCAGGAAATCCACTGAATCCCGATGGAATTCACATTTAGACAATTTTGCGTACAACTGATTTTTTAACAGGGTTGAGAGCACTTCCCGCACTAACCGCACATGTTCCTTCTTATCAGCAGAGTAGATCAAGATATCATCTAAGTAACATAACACCCCCTTGAATAAATGCTTGTGCAACACTTCATTTATTAAGCTCATAAAGACCCCGGGTGCGCCACCTAAGCCGAACGGCATCACTAGGTATTCGAACTGTCCCAATGGGGTGTTAAATGCAGTCTTGAACTCGTCCCCCTCCCTGATGCACACCCGGAAATATGCGTCCCGGAGGTCCAACTTAGTGAACACTTTCCCCTTGGCCGCCTCCGTTAACAAGTCTTTAATAAGGGGAAGGGGGTAGGCGTTGGAAGCAGACACTGCATTTAGTCCTCTGTAGTCCGTACATAACCGTAGCCCCCCGTCTTTCTTTTTCTGGAACAGAACAGGGGCCGCGAAGGGGGACTTAGCGGGGCGGATGAACCCGCGCTCCAAATTCTTGTCTAGGAATTTCCTTAGCTCCTCCCGCTCCGGAGGGCTCATGGAGTAAAGTTTTCCCTTGGGTAGTTTTTCTCCCGGGATCAGCTCTATGGCACAATCCAATAGTCTGTGTGGGGGGGTAGTTCATCGGCTTCGGTTTCACTGAACACTCCCATTAAGTCTCGATATTCTCGTGGAATGGCCGAGGGCACCAGGGTGAGCGCCGCTGCTCGGAGAGGCGCCGGGGGTCCTGTCCCCCACCCCACGTCCCACTTGTGGTCTTGGCACTTCTCATCCACCCAGGAGATCTTCCCTTCACTCCATTTGATATAGGGGTCATGGGAGCTTAACCAGGGACTCCCCAACACCATAGGGAACTGGGTGTTAGGGGTGATGACAAAAGCTCTCCTCTCCCAGTGCTCTCCCGTCCCCACAATCAGTCTCTCGGTCTCTGCCACATATGCCTCTTTCATCTCTGAACCGTCCATTTGCATGAACGTGAGTGGCTCCCCCAACGGGGCGACCTTAGGTCCTAGTCCCTCCACTACTAGAGGGCTAATCAAGTCCCGGGCACACCCTGAGTCAATTAAAGCTCGGACACGGACATGAGTCCCGGTCCCGGCGGCTATTACAGTCACTACCATATACAGTAAGGGGCCAGGGATGCTCACCGGAGATGGCGCGTCGTGGATGGGGACCTGCAGTTCTGCGCCGCTCACTGCAGGCCGTTGGAGTTTCCCGACACCTGTGCTTCTGTCAGCTCCAGCTCTCCTTGCTCGCTCGCAGCCCCTTCCAGCTGTAGTGCCCGGGGCTTGAACAAGGTCTTCCCTTTGCTAGGGGTGCTCCCGGCTACCGGGGTGGAGGTTTTTGGGACTTCCCCCCCCCCTGGGACATGCCGAGGCAAAGTGGCCACTCTCCCCGCATCTCATGCAGAGCCCTTGCTTGAAGCGGCCATCCCGGATCTCTTGCAGGTTCGGCTTGGTTTCACCTTCTGAGCTGCTTTGGTTTGGGCCACCGCTGAAGTTCCCATCTTGATGAGTGTGAAGCATTCTTCTACGTCCGCGGCCGCCCTCATCCAGGCAGCCAGTGAGCCCGGTCTTCCCCCTCGCAGCACCGTCTCGTACACCTCGTGGCTCAGGCCCTCCCGGTACTTTCGATGAACAGATCTTGGGTCCAGCCGCGAATCTTGGCCGCGATGCGCCGGAACTTGTCGGTGTAGTCTAGCACCGAGGACCGCCCTTGGGTCAGCCTCCGCAGTTGGTTCCGGGCTTTCTCTTCTCCCAAGGGGTCCTCGTAGTGGTGTTGGAGGGCCCACATGAAGTTGTTCAACGAGCGCAACTCAGGCCCGGGGGCGTTGGGCAGACTCACATACCAGTCGCAGGCGGTGTCCCTCAGCTTGGACCCGATGTAGCCAATCCGGTCCCTCTCGGTGGGGTAGAGGTGCCCCCAGGTGTCTAGGAACTGTTCGATCTCTAGGAGGAAGAACCGCAGCTTCTCGGGGTCCCCATCGAAAGTAGCCGTCAACGGGTCGGCGGGGGCCGGGCGAACCATCGGCCCTGCTGGCGCGGGGACCGGCGCAGGTACGGGTGTGGGCACTGGACAGGGAACTGGCTGAGGGAACTGCGGCGGCACTTGCGGCAGCACTTGCGCCGGGACTCCTCCGGGAGGAACCACCGGTTGCGGGACTCCCCCTGCGGGGGGTCCTACCCCGACCGGGGCTGGGCGAGCTGCTTGCATAGCTGTGAGGGCATCCCGAAACTGGTACTGCAGGTCGAGAGCTAGCTCGCACAATTCTGTGGTAAGTTGGAACCGTAAATCTCCCATCATACGGTCCAGGGCTTGAGTTTGGTCTTCTCCGTAGGGATCGGGCCCGTACGGTCCGACTCTCTCCTCTTCCAGGGGCGGGGGACGCCACTCTCCTCCGTAGGTCATCTCGCGCTCGTCTCCCAGGAAACTCGGCTTCCCACGGTCGATGTGATCCGCCTAGATCGACACCCGTGCCCCCTTCCAATCGTGCACCCAGGAGTCCACGGTCCCACAACCGAAGTTGCTCCATGAATACCTCGGGGTCACGCTCTGATGAGGAGGTGGGCGTGGGATGTAGTGAGCCCCTTGAATCGTAGTCACTGGCACTTCGGGCTCCCCGCCGCCGCCTCCACCACCGGCACCCTGGTCCCCCGGGGTTACCGGCTGGTCTTCGGTAGTAGGGATGGGAAGAGTACCATCGTCCGACATGGTCAGGAACGGCCAAGTCCCAGTCACAGATCTCTGACAATCTGTGAGACTTCTGCTCAAAGTAGTCAAGGATCAGATCTTTGTTGATGAAACACAGTTCTTTATTTCCAATCTCTACATTGGTACAGGTTCTCGGATTATTGTCAGAGATAATGCATATGATAGAAGCAGGTCTATTATACCCTTCAGTAGAATTTGAATTGCCCATAGGTAACCAATCACCAAAGGGGAAAAACGGCGGGCAAAAGGGGTCTTTGGCCGTTTGCTTCCCACAGGAAAGAAAGCGAGGTGTGAAGCAGTAAATTTCCCTTCCCAAACCAGACCCCTTAGATGTAACCATATTCACATAACAAATGCTTCTCCTCAAGGCCTTCGCACGTTGATAAGAATTGGTCTCTGTCCTCCCCTTGTCTTCCCAGCAGGGATGAATGGAATGCGAAGGCAGGAGTGTGAGAGGCCCATTGTTCCCATGCTTTGAAGTTGTCACTCTCCCGGGCAAACAGTTACACAGACCAGGCCTGGTCAAAGCCATAAACCTGGGGTCACATAGCATACAGTCCTCCTGGCAAGGGATATGGTTACATGGTGGGCATAGGGGCAACTAAAAGCAGTAAGCATGGATACATAATAGGTGTAAGCACAGGTTACACATAGCACAAAGCAATAGGAAGCATAGCAAAAATTCATGTCTGAATCAGCAGATTCTGACAGGGATCACCACTCGAGATCCCCATAGCAGGCACCCCTTGTGGGCCGAGAGTTTGTGTCTCCATGCCGTGAAAATGGTGAACTCCGGCCCCAGTTTCTCCGGCCACCCCTTTCCCACCAAGTCCGAGACATGGGAAAGGATGTGGTCCCACCGCGTGCGATGGGCCACATCTGATACCTGCACGGGGCACTCCGGTAGGTCCTCCAGGAGCACTACGTGGAAGGCTGGAGCAGGATCCAGGTTGCAGGACAGGAGAGGAAGACGGCTGAGGGCGTCAGCGTGTCCCATCGCCTTGCCCGGGTGATGCACCAAGACATAGGAGTAGCCAGACAAAAAAATTGACCACCGCAGGACCCGCGGGAACAGCATGTGAGGGGTCTGCTGGTGGGGGGCAAGGAGACCCAGCAGTGGCTTATGATCTGTAGCCACAGTGAACGATCGCCCATACAGGTAATCGTGGAATTTCTTGATGCCGGCTACAATCGCAAGGGCCTCTTTGTCGATTTGGGCATAATTACGTTCTGACGACAGGGTCCTGGAGTAGTAGGCTACCGGCACTTCCTTGCTGTTGGGTAGCCGGTGCCCCAAGACTGCCCTGACGGTGCCATAGGGAGATGCGTCGCAGGCCAGAATGACAGGGAGCCTCTCATCGAAATGTGCTAGGACCGCATTTGAAACTTGACAGCCCAGAAGGCTGCGTCGTGCTTGGGACCCCAGGCCCAAGCCGCTCCCTTGTCCAGGAGGCGATGCAGGGGTTCGGTGACGGCCGCTTTGTGTGGAAGGAAGGCGTGATAAAAGTTTAAAAGTCCCAAGAACGCCTGTAGTTCCGCCTTTGAAGATGGACGGGGTGCTTCCATAATTGCCACTACCTTCTCTTTGGTTGGGTGAATGCCGTCTGCAGTCACTTTGAATCCCAAGAAGTTTACTGAGGAGACTCCCAGGGTACACTTATCCTTTCAGACCTTGAGACCCGCGTCCTGGAACCGTTGCAGCACCATCCGTAGATGTGCCGCAAACATGTCGACGTCCGGGTTGGCAATGAGGACGTCATCGAAGAACGGTTTCACACCTGGAACATCTTTAAGGAAAGAATCCATTAGATGTTGAAAAATCCCTGGCGCCACGCTGACCCCAAATTGGAGCCGTTTCACTTTGAACGCTCCCTTATGAGTCACAATCATTTGTGCCTCGGTCATGGCATCGTCTACAGGAAGCTGCTGATAGGCCTGGGCCAGGTCGAGCTTTTCAAATATTTTGGCTCCCGCGAGGGAGGCCAGAACATGGCTGACCACCGGTACTGGGTACGTGTGGTCTTGTAATGCCTTATTAATAGTGCATTTATAGTCCGCGCAGATGCGGACTTTCCCATTAGCCTTGAGGGGGGTCACAATGGGAGTCTCTCATTTGGCATGGGAGACCGGCTCAAGCACCCCTTGTGCCACGAGCTTTTCCAGCTCTGCCTCCACTTTGGGCTGGAAGGCGAGCGGTGGCCGGCGGACGGCCATGTGGATGGGCCGGACCGCCAGGTCCAGGTCGAAGGAAATCGGGGGTCCTCTGTAGCAGCCCAATGAGCCATCGAAAACGGCGGGAAATTCCTCGCAGATGGACGAGAAGTCGGTAGAGCCCATGCGGTGTATTCCGTTCCACTGCACTCCAAGCGGCTTGAACCAGGTGTGACCTAGAAGACTGGTTAGATTGCGCTCCACCACAAGAAGGTCTAGCAGACCGTTAAATGCATGGTACTGGACCCGGACCCTGGCTAGTCCCTTAATAGCCACTGGGTTTTTCTGGAAGTCCCGGAGGACCAACCCAGCTGGCAGCCATAGCCAGCGTGCCCCCTTCAGGCAGAGGCAGCTGAACATAGCTGCAGACACAATGGAATATGTGGACCCTAAGTCCAGTTCCATGGAACAGGGAACTCCCACTATCCGGAGGGACACAGAAATTGCACCCGGAATGGGCTGGGGAAAGTTCATTACCGTGGCCATGGGAACGACGCTGTCCACTTCTTCGAAGTTCACTGCTGGGGCACGGTGGCTGTGCCTTAGGCAGCAGGCCCAGGCTAGATGGCCTGCTTTCCCGCAGGCGCAGCAGACGGCATCACGGAAGCAGCATGTACGTTTGTCGTGGGGGTCCCCGCAGCTTGCGCACATTGGGGCCTGCCTGTTGAGGGAAGCAGAAGAGGGAACAGAGACAGATGCTGGGCGCTGGCCCTTGACCTTGGAGACGCCAGGCTCACCCTTCTTCGAGCATGGTTGCATCCGGTGGACGTCCTCTTCCTCACTTGAGTCGGGTTCGGGAGGGGCCGCCTGGTGGACTTTGGTGGCTGTCCTTCCTTTTGCATTGTCTCGAATGCTGCTGCTGTTTGGAGCATCTTCTCCAAGGTTGGCTCTGACATCGTGATGAGGCGCCGGCAGAGCTTGGCTCCACGGATCCCTCCCATGAAGGCAGTCTCCACATGATCCTCCACGTGGCGGAATTCGCAGCCCACGGCTAGTCGACGGAGTTCAGCCAGGAAAGTGGCGGCTGACTCCCCTGGCTGCTGCTGGCACTGTATGAACTCCCAGCGCCTAGCCAGTTTTGATTGCTTCGGGGCGAAGTAGTCGCCAAGGGCCTTGATGAGTACGTTGTAAGACACCTCGATGGGGTCTTGTGGGGCAAGTAGGTTCTGGGCCACCCGCATGACCTCCACCCCTCCAGAACTCGAGCCAGGCGCTCTTTAGGTCCGCCTCTGTGATTCTGCGGACCCTGAAGGCGCAACCCAGCATCTTGAGCCAGGACTCCCATGTATCTGGGCGAGATGTATCGAAAGGGATAATTGGTCCTGGAGCGTTTGCCATAGTTACTGGAGCAGGAGCGGTGCTGGCGGGTTGAGCAATGACCAGTGTTCCCTCTAAGCTGAGTTAGTGTGAGCTAGCTCACAGTATTTTAGCCTCTGGCTCACACATTTTTCTCTTAGCTCAAGGAAGGACAGTTCCAGAGCAAGCTAATTTATGCAATAGCCAAATCGCTCGCTCACAACATTAATGCCAGCTGCTCACAAAGTAGAATTTTTGCTCACAAGATTCCACAGCTTAGAGGGAACATTGGCGATGACCTCATGGTCTTGTGGTGGTGCCATGGAGTGCTGAGGCTTGGTGCTGCCTAGTGCCGGAGGATTGGGCTCAGAGCAGCTTGCGGCGAGGCCTTGGAGTACTGGAGCTCGAAGATGCCTGCGGCCGGCAGGATGCAGCTCGCTGTGCTGCTGCAGTCAGCTGGAGAGTCGCTCATTGGGATCCCACCTTCGTCGCCACTGAGAAGTATTGGGGTCAGGAGTCTATGGAACAGTGAAACAGCTAGATTTTTATTGCTGGTCTGGATGAAGCATACAACCCAGGGCTTGGAGCCCTCTTTTTATGCTGGTCAGGGATAATCCCCTGACCTCACCCAACTGGCTATTATCAGTCTATTTACATCTCATAGGTTCCCTGGGAGAAACCTAGGTACATGATTGGTGGCCGGTTAGAATCCACCTGGCCTTTGTTCTACCTGGCTGAAGCTCAGGTAGTTTCTTGGCCATGTGCTCTGGCCACATGGCGGTCGCCATTACTGGAGCACATGGCGACCGCATGGTCAATACATAACATTCCTATATCCCCCTCTCCACATCATTTCCTCTTTCTGTCCTCCTGCCAACCCCATATCCTCTCCCATTTCCCTGCCTCATTCTCATCTTCTCAACCATTCACCAACACAATCTTTTATCTGCCTCCCATGCTTCGCTCTATTTATTTATTTACTTCATTTATACCCGACATTTCTACAGAGTGGGGACCAAAGCAGCTTACATTATTCTCCTCTCCTCCTTTTTTCTCCTCACAACACCCCTGTGAGGTAAGTTAAGCTGAAAGTGTGTGACTGACCCCAAATCACTCAGTGAGCTCCCATAATAAGATGGGGATTCAAACCTGTGTCTCACACTGTACTCTGAAGCGCTAACTAGTACAGCACACTGCATTTCACAAGGTGGCTGCTGTAGCAAGCAGCTAGGCCTAGATGAGTCACACAAGTCAGCCGGCATCAGGTCACCCAGTGATTACTGTCAGGCCTGGTCCCAAGGAGTCTTCTGTCAATGGCCAAAATATCCCTGTAAAGGACCCTTCCCCCTTCCCCCACCTTTTGCTCACAGAACTCAGACTTGGAATGCTGTGGTTACCCAGCAACAGCCACTGAAGGAATCCATTTGTTAAAGCTATAGGCACTCCTTTTATCATTTTGGTTTTTTTTTTTCAAACCACCATTTTAATTTTTTTTTAGATTTCCTTTTTTTCTGGAAACTTGGGGTGTTGTTCAGGTTTGTAGAAAGATCTCTCTTGCTCATTCACAGCTTAGGTCACCAGATTTAAATATCCTCAGTTGTGGCTGACTTCACTATTAGAGTATAAAAGTGATAGCCTGCAAGGACTTGCAGGAGGCATCTCATTTATTCCGCTCATTTCCAGAAAGCCCCCACAGTCTCTCCCCTGCTTTCTGATTTCTTCTTTCCTTCTGGGGGGCCAGCCTCCAGGTGGAGCCTAAACATCCAGAATCACAACGGACCTCCCAGCTACAGATACCAGTTCCCTCTTAGTGTTGCCAGCTCCAGGTTGGGAAATTCCTGGAGATTTGGATGTTGGAGCCTTGGGAGGGTGGGGTTTGGGGCAGAAAGAGAAGGGCTCTCAGCAGGGTATAATGCTATACAGTCCACCCTCCAAAGTAGCCATTTTCTCCAGGGGAACTTATCTCTGTCATTTGGAGAGCAGCTGTAATTCTGGGTGATCGCCAGCCTGCTGGCTGGAGGTGAACAACCCTTGCTCCCCTGGAGAAAATGGCTGCTTTGGAGGGTGGACTATACCTTCTAAGGTCCCTTCTCTCCTCACATCCCACCCTCCCTAGGCTCTGTCCCCTGCATATCTCTAGGGATTTCCCAACCTGGAGCTGGCAACCCCGTCTCCTTCCCACCCAACAGCCAACCTGCCTTTATTTGGCTCCCAATCTTCAGCTCCCCCACCCAGCAGCCTCTGCCTAGGAAAACTGTGGCTCAGTTGTGTGAGGACAGCCACTGGGCTGGGCCCAGTTGCATGGCAGGGAGAGCCCTCAAAGACCTCAATTTCCCCTTATCCCCCTCCCCAGGGTTCATTTCGTAGAAAAAGAGGTACAGGAGCTCATTAGCATAACTCATTAGCATAATTTATTTGCATATGCTACACCACCTGACATCACCAGAAGTATGTCAGAAGGCAAGAAAGAAGAGAGAGAGAGAGAGAGAAGGGAGGGAGGGAGGAAGAAAAAGAAAGAAAAAAGAAAGAAAGAAAGAAAAAGAAAGAGACAAAGAAAGAAAGAAAGAAAGAAAGAAAGAAAGAAAGAAAAGAAAAGAAAAGAAAAGAAAAGAAAAGAAAAGAAAAGAAAAGAAAAGAAAAGAAAAGAAAAGAAAAGGAAAGGAAAGAAAGAAAGAAAGAAAGAAAGAAAGAAAGAAAGAAAGAAAGAAAGAAAGAAAGAAAGAAAGAAAGAGCTGGCAGAGAGGGGACCGCTATTAATCCAAGCCTCAGAAATACCACTATTCTGGGAGGATAGCTTCAGTGGTGGCTGAAGCCTTCAGAAGGCTGGTCGGAGGAACAAGGACCTTTCCAGGGGACAGGGTCATTTTGCTGCAGCCATGACACAAGCAGGCATTCCCCCGTGGGGGGGGCTGGCACCAACTCCCGGAGCTGAGCTCCCCCGAGCTTCTGCCTGAAATGACCCCTGCCCCTCCCCACATAATTTCCCCTTTCCCTCCTCCTGGCAGCCCCTGTATCTTCTCCCCTTTACCTGCCTCCTTCTCGGCCATTCACCAGCCTTCCTTTTATCTGCCTCCCATCTTCAGATATCTTTATAGTTATTTATTTCACTTATATTTCTCCTTTCTCCACAGTGGGGACCACAGAATCTTACATTTTTCTCCTCTCCTTCTTATCCTTAGAACAACACTACAAAGTAGGTTTAAGCTGAAAGCCTGTGACTGGCTCAAAATCACCAGTGAGCTTCCACAGCAAGATGAAGATTTGAACCTTGGTCTTCCAGAACCTACTCTGAAGCTCTAACCACTACATCACATTGGCTTTCATAGGGTGGCCGCTGTTGAACAGAAGCAAGCAGCTAGGCCTAGTTGAGTCAGGCAAACAAAGTGGTATCAAGTCTCCCAGTGGTTGCTGCCAGGTCTAGGGGGGCAACCTCCAGCTGGAGCCTGGAGATCTGCTAGAATTGCAACTGATTTCCAGACAACAGAGAGCTGTCCCCTGGAGAAAATGACTGCTTTGGTGGGCACTATATCTAACTGCTTTGGTGGGCACTATATCCAATGGAGGTCTCTCCCCTCCCCTCCCCAGACTGTACTTCAACCCTAGTCAGGTCCAGCTCCAATTAATCTTCCCTCAGAGGCCAAAACAGCTCTGGAAAGGACCCTGCTCTCTCTCCCGCTGCTTTTTTAGCTACAGAAACCCAACCCCAGAAAGCTGTAGTTGCCTAGCAACGGCCACAGAGGGTACCCATTTCTTAAAGCTGCAGATGCTTCTTTTATCATTTTGGGTTTTTTACCACCATGTATTTTAAAAATTATATATATTTCACATTTTTCTGCAAACTTGGGCCCTTTTTAGATTTGTAGAAAGATCTGTCCTGGCCATTCACAGCTTTAATTGCCAGATTTAAATGTTCTCAGATTTGCCTGACTTTGCTATTAGTATACAGATGACTGAACAGAAGCACATAAAAACAACAACACCAGAACCAGGGAGGAGAGAGCATACCCATTATTGGAGGGATGTCAAACAACAACAAAAATTTTTACCCACAGTTGGAAGCAGGCCCATAGCCAGGATATGTTATTTAGGTGGGTCCTTTAAATAAGTCAGGGGCACCCTCACATACACACACCTGCACCTCCCCAAGCAAGCTGCCAAGGGTTGAGCCCCCCTCGCCACACAGCCTGACATGGACTACCCTCCTCAGAGCCTGAATGTGCCGTATCCCTGTCCCCATCACTGCACCAGCCTCATGCAGAGTTGGCCTGCTGGGGGGTCCCCACCCACCCACCCTCACTTGGGGCCACATGTGCAGCAGTAACAGCAGTGCGCCAATCCGGCCCAGCATGCCAAGCATCATTGCCTCAGCTGCTGCCCAGGGAGGGAGGGTGGCCAGTGCTGGTCACCCAGGAGCCAGCCACCTGCCCGGCCCAGCAAGCCTACCTTAGGCCTTGCCATGGCTGAGTGGTGGGCAGGGAGAGCCAAACCAGGTGTGGGTACATCCCCTTTGCCAGAGCCCACTCACCTTTTGGCTGACACTCTGGCTGTTGATAGCAGGGAGGCTGTGAGCTCCTCAATGGCAGCAGCAGTGGCAGCAGTGCTCTCTACCCGGCTCAGTGAAAAGTCGGGAGGCCTGGGTGGTAAGTTGGGGCAGGGGTGAGATGCCCCACTGTAGCCATGGGCCTGGTTGGAAGACACTGATAGAGGGAGACAGATGAATCTCCCTGGGGAGACAGTATGGAAGTTTTGGTGTCACAACAACAACAAAAACCTTTCTTGGGTTGCCGTCCCATCTAGCATCAAATGAGGGGGCAACTGAAGCAGGGCTGCCGAAGATGACTGGAGTGAATGGGTAGGTCCATATGGGTGGAGGAGAATGGCCTCCCATAGTGATCATTCCCACACCCAAAAAAAATCCAAGGGGGGACACTCAGGATAGAGGGGATATGTAGAAAAATCCAAGGCAAAGAAAGAGTGTGTGAGAGAAAGGTAAAAAACAACCCTAAACCTTTGATGCCTTTTCCTTAATCAATTTAAAGGGGGGGCTTAGAAACACAACTGCTGGGTCTCCCGTTACAGCAGTAGTGGGACATCTCTCAGTGGCAGTCCCTGGCCCCCACCCTAAATTACTGTTGGATGCAGGCTGGCACAAACCATGGGCTTTCACGAGAGAATGGTTACTTCCCCACAGACAGGCATGTTTTTAGTGCATCCCCCACACCTTAGCATTATTGATGGGTAATCACAGCTGTTTTTCCTCACAGCTAATGAGAGTTCATTTGTTTTCTAATACTTTGGTTAAAAAGGAGATGTTTTCTAGTGTGTTCAAGGTGTTCTTTCAGAATGGCAATTTTCATATAGTTTTTAATATATTTCAGTGTTTTTAATTGTGTGATTTTATACAGTTTTATTATATATTACTGCTTTGGGTCCTGAGTTAATCAGGGGAAAGGTGGACATGGACTTATTTTAATCAGTAAAACTAAACACAATAAAACCCATTTACAAAGAGCGAAATATATATATATATATATACATAGCAATACAGATATCTCTGCAAAGGACTAAATTTCTCACAGTTTCCACCTAATCTTGTAGGCAGCTACAGTAAAAGATTATACCCATCTGTAATCTTTGTATCTTATCACCTTTACTACATATCTGAGGTCTGCTTTATATGTTAGATTTTTTCACATACTATGATAATCTCCATTGCCACTTTACTGAAAACCTACTGTATTCTTACTGAATAACTACTACAGAATTATCCACAGTACAGCTTGTTGATCACGTAAAACACCATTGAGTGGTTGATATCAAACTGTGATGGACTGCAAAAAAGAACGTTGTAGTTCTACATCTAAAAAAATTCCTTACCAAAAAGAGATAGCTGTGAGAAAGCTCAAAGGAATAACATAGCAAGGACTAGATTTCCCTCCTGAAAAGCATCAAATCCAAGTTTTATATTTTAAATAGTTAATGAGTGGAAAAGGTTAGGAGTTGGTAATTACAGAAAGAACCTGAAATTAATGAGATGCTGTTGGTAGAAGAGGTTAAAGATGGTGTCAGTCACATTTTATCTGCTGGCTGTAGTGGGGGTTGGGACTGCACAGCCTGTTTCTTGAGAAATTCTATTGTTGATGAAAGATCAGTGGATTAAAAAAAAAATCCAAATGTATTGGTCCATATAGAACAGTGGCCAAGAGACTGGGCTTTGAACCACAAAATCCTTGGTTCAAATCTAATCTCTGCTATGAAACTCTAAGATGGACTTAGGCAAGTCATTCTATCTCAGTCTCCCCTCTCCCTCAGCTCCTTTTGTTTTGCAGATGGTCTTACTGACCTAGCCTAATTATAAGAATTGGTGTGTATGTGAAGTGATATGAGAAATCATGTTTCTAAATGTTTGTGGGGAACAGGCTGAAGAGGGAGAGAAGGGGGGGCAGAAGCTAAGCTATTATCTACGCATGCGCCTGAAAGTAGGGCCTCTCTCTTATCTATAACGGTGCTAGGCAGAGCTGCATTCCAAGCCTGTACACCAGTTTGCTTTTTGTCTTTTAGAGCTTATCATACTACAATATACGAGGAGCTTGCGTCGGGGGTAGGTAGATTGTGAACTCTTTGCCGTGACCAGCAATTGGTCAGAGAGGCAGGAATGTAGTGATGCGTCAGGAGTCTTAAATTGAGCTGTGCTGCGTCACAGACCTCAGAGACAGGATCCCGGTGCTCTCTCTCCATGCTTGCAAGCCTGTATCCAGAATAAAAGCTTTGCTTGTTGCCAACTGCCTTGTTGTATTACCACGATTAATGTTTTTGTTTCAGACTATTCCAATTGGGAAAGATGTAAAAGCATTTAAATGCTGGCAGAAAGAACTGTCTAAGTTTGTGTGGGGAGGGAAAAAACCAAGGATTAAGATGAAAATAATGTGCGATGCCAAAGAAAGAGGGGGTTTTCAATTACCAAATTTAAGGTTATATCATGATGCAGTATGTCTGACCTGGATAGGGACATGGGTTATGTTGCAAGATAGAAAACTACTGGCCCTAGAAGGTCATGATTGTAGATTTGGTTGGCACACTTATCTGTATTATGGCAAAACAAAAATGGACAATATGCTTAAACATCATTACTTGAGAAGGACATTAATGGATACATGGACAAGATATAAGAACTTTTTCCCAGAAGAAATACCTATGTGGATAGTACCAGCAGAAGTGTTAAATCCATCATCATACTACAAAGGACAGGACTGGTTGAAATACAGAGACTTATTAACAAAACAAGGTAAAGACTTTGTACTGAAGGAACAGCATCTGATAGACTTTGACTATGGCTGGCTGCGATACAGACAATTGTATGATATTTATAAAAGTGATAAAAATCTGGTTTTAGAGAAAAAAACAACGAAATTGAACAAATTTGGGAGGAGGATGGGAAAAAATGATTTCTAAAATGTATAAAATTTTGCTAAAATTGTTTAATGCAGATGAAATAGTGAAGGAACAAATGGTAAAATGGGCAATAAATTTTAACAAAGATATTGAAATGTCATCTTGGGAATTTTTATGGAAAAATGCTGAGTATTTCTACATGTTATAACTTAAAAGAAAATTGTTTTAAAATGATGTACAGATGGTATATGACACCAAAAAAATTGCAAATATTAATCAGAATATGTCTAACAAATGTTGGAAATGTAAAAAAAAAAGAAGGTTCTTTTTACCATATGTGGTGGACTTGTGATAAAGCAAAGACCTATTGGTCTATGATACATACAGAAATGGAAAAAAATTTGAAATGTACATTTAAGAAATTGCCTGAAATGTTATTGCTTGGACTTAAACTAGAAGAGATAAATGTAAAAAAAAGGACGTTAGTATGGTATATGATAACAACGGCAAGAATGGCATATGCGCAAAATTGGAAAAATGAAAAAATACCTGAGGTGTGGGAGTGGTTGAAAAAATTGTTGTATATGGCGGAAATGGATAAATGGATGAGGAAACTGAATAATATGTATTCAGAGACTTTTTTGGAAGATTGGAAAGATTTGAAAGAATATGCTGAACAATATTGGGACATGAAAAATTACATCTATACATGGATATAACAGTAAATGGAGATAGAAATATATGAATGTATAAATGATAATTGGATAAAGAAGATATTTATAGAACTGTATTAGAAAGTAAGAATTTATATAATGTATAACTATTTTAAAAGAGGTTTAAGTCGTTACCAGAAATGTAAAACATATATATGCATTTAAAGATTGCTTAAAGTTGAAAATGTGATATGCTTCAGATGTGGTGGGAAACCACCAATATAAGATTATAATAAGATTATACAATAGAACAAATAATGGATATAATATGGAAAAAAGGTTTGTATGAGGAAAATATGTTAAAATGTTTGAAAATAATAAAAAAAAATTTTTTTTTAAAAAAAACATTGTCATGTGAAGTTCCACAGCCTGAATAAGACCATAAATGAGCAATTGCAGCAGCTAACAGAATTAGAAAGCCATAATATCGAAGGAACAGGAAACCCCTGGGATTGGCTCACCTCTTGGCTCCCAAATTTATCATGGTTAAAATCACTGGTTAGCCTTGGAGCCCTTCTGGTCCTGATAGGGATTGTAATGTGCTGCTGCTTGCACTGCCTGCCTGTAGTGTTCTCATGGTGTAAACTAAGGTGGGAGTCCAGGCTCCTACCTAAGGATAATATTACCCAGATGGCCTTGATAACCATTATTCCAAATAATACAGCCTCTAATACAAGTACTGCAGGACTAAATGAGGTGTGATGATGTAGTGTTCCCCACAAAGTTTATAAAAAGAAAAAGGGAGGAGTTGATATGAGAAATCATGTTTCTAAATGTTTGTGGGGAACAGGCTGAAGAGGGAGAGAAGGGGGGCAGAAGCTAAGCTATTATCTACGCATGCGCCTGAAAGTAGGGCCTCTCTCTTATCTATAACGGTGCTAGGCAGAGCTGCATTCCAAGCCTGCACACCAGTTTGCTTTTTGTCTTTTAGAGCTTATCATATTACAATATACGAGGAGCTTGCGTCGGGGGTAGGTAGATTGTGAACTCTTCGCCGTGACCAGCAATTGGTCAGAGAGGCAGGAATGTAGTGATGCGTCGGGAGTCTTAAATTGAGCTGTGCTGCGTCACAGACCTCAGAGACAGCATCCCGGTGCTCTCTCTCCATGCTTGCAAGCCTGTATCCAGAATAAAAGCTTTGCTTGTTGCCAACTGCCTTGTTGTGGAATCCTTGGGTAAAGAGAGATATTGCCCATAACAGAAGCACTTAATGTTGGAAATGAGTTACAAGCTCTAAGATTCCAGTCATTATAGGGTTAACTTGTTTACCTTCTGTGCTATTGTTTAGACAGACCTGGAACCGAACCTGGCAGATAGCCAATGTAAAGAAAGCCTGTGAATATAAATGTTATTGATTGGTTAAATGTATTCAGGTGATTTCCTTTTAGGGATCAAGAAGGAGGATTCCCCATTGTTGAGTGACCATGTGTTTGTAGCAGTAACATGTAAAGATGTGGCTCTAGATATCTCTTGTTATTTTGTAGGTTTCCCATGTACCCTATCCCTTAGAAATAAAGATTTTAAACAGAAGAAGGCCCTACTGATGGCAGCCTGAAAGGCTGCATAAAGAGGGAGGGGCTATTTTGCAGGCTTGGAAGGAGGGAGACTGCTTGTGGAGTTTCCCACCCATATGGGTATCTGGGATGGGAGGGGCTGCGCTATTTGGGTGGTGCGCCAACCTCCCATCGAGGCAGTTATTTTTGAATCAGCCAGCGAGAGGATTGTCTCTCCAATGTGGTGTCCTAGGAGTCATTGGCAAATCGGTTTGGAGGAGTGGGGGTGGTTGGTTCTTGTGATCTGGTGGTTGCGGGGTGCTTGCACCTTTATTTTCTCTTTCTAGTTTTTGGTGGGGAATTTTTTTCTCCCCTCCTGGAAAGTACTGGTGTCAGAGACATGTTGGAGTGAAATCAGCAAGCATTCTTTATTGAAGGTTCAGATGAGCATGAGAGGGAGGTCAGGGGGAGCCTGCTTATATTCCCAGGTAAGCCCCACCCCCGACCTCACCCAAAAGGTGCTCTTTTGAATCTTGGCTTTCATACTGTTCGTCTCGAGTGCCTGCTCTTGAGCAGCTAGAATAAATCCTTCCTTTTCTTTCTTCAAGTTCCCATTTTGGATCCACTTCCAGGTGTTTTTGTTATCAACTTTATTCTCTATGTCTTTCAGATATTCCCCATGCAAGAGTGCTTTTCCTTCAAGTTGCCAAAATAAGTCTTGATTTCAATCTTTTTGTAGTTTTCTTTGGTTTCTGTAACCTTAAATAAGTCTGCTTTGTACACTTCAACTAGAAGCTTCCTCCTCTTCCTCCTCCGCCCACTGTCCAATCCAGCAAGTGATCAAGTTGTCACATATCAACAATTGACCCTTCTGAATTCCACTAACCCCCCAGCATTTAAGCATGCCTATTCTGACACAAACCATTATTCTGAGGGAAACAGAAATTCCCTTTACAACTCCTGCAGTCCCCCACCCCACCCAACTACTCTTCTAACAAAGTTTATAAGAAGCAATCTCTTGAATGTTTAGTTGAGACTCTTGACCATGTCTTATGACTGAGAATTCCTAGTAGCCAAACTGCATTCACCCATTTTGAAAACCACTGTTCATTTTAATTCTGTAATCAGCATGCTGCTAGCTCAAAACAATACATTATCTAGTGCCTGTGTAATGTGGACTGATTTGTATTTTACCTATGACACCGCCAATATAAAGGGTAGTATGATTCCACCAATTACCTTAAATCAGGCCACTTTTATAACAGCAGATCAATTACTATGAGATACTGTTCCCATTTGTATGGATTTTTTCCCATTTTAGTATATCATTTATATATTTCCCTATGAAGCATTTGTGAGACATACAAGAGCCAGGAACATCTTATATTTCAAAATACATAAAAATGTTTGGCAGCAGGAGACAGAAAGTTACTTATATGAGGATTTTTATTGGCTTCTCATTATGTATGGAGTTTCAGGGAAAGAATGAAAACAGGAGGGAAGAAGTGGACTTTCTTTTTATATTTTGCAATATTATAACATAAAATAACATAACATAACATAAACCCGTTACATTATTCATTCAGTAATATCATATTAATGAAACACTTCTGAGATGCATATTTAAGAGATGCATATTCATTCCCAAACTATATCCAAATGTTACTTTTCAATAATTAAATGCTTCCTAAAACATGATGTCAGATAGTAGAGATTTTATATATTTAAGCAACATATTTGGAATGGCTGGAACAATTCAAGGTACACACATAATATACCTATAATAAACAAAGGTAAAGGTTGACACGTGCCCAGATTTTAACATTCACCAATAGAAAATGGCTTCCAAATGCAAAAATATACATAAGTGATGGACTTTACAAATGTGTGCATGTAGATAACTTACAACAGATGGCAAAGAAAATGTATCTTGCAGATCTGTATCTTGCAGGTATAAGCCGCACCATTCACAGCCCATTGGCTCCATTTATGGAAAATGACACTGCACAAGGATACATGTGTTGGGAATTAATTCCTGAGCAGAAGCATTCCTGGGAACAGATTGTCTTCAGCTCTTCCTGGCAAGAGACAGAATGAGCAGATGACCATCAAAGTGGGCACCAGTATGAAAAGGAAGTATATTACATCTTTATCTCAGGGAGATCTGAAGAGGACATATTTTCAAACTAACTACAAACCATTTCCCTGGCATTCATTTTCTCAGCCCTAACAAATGCCCCGCTCTGCCTCTAGACACTTGCCTCACTCCTCTTTGGCTACTGGTACTCAGCTTTGTTCCAGCTCAGGAATACTTCACCCTTAGTCTAAAGCCATACTGGTTGGTTTCCATGACCTCCTCTCTATTTCTGGGCTGCTCACGTGTCAGCACACCGTTCTAGCTGTGCCTTTTACAGCTGTGTGATATGCAGACACTGACAAGGGACACCTTTTTTCCATGCTGTGCAAAATTTCACACAGTGATTTCTGCAGATCAAGGTGCTATAAAAAAAGAGACCTTGTTTTTATATACAGGTGGTGGTGCATACTTGGTTAAAAAAAAGATGGTAAGTCCTGTTTACTATCACATTTTCTTTAACAAAATATTAGACTTAAGTATTGGAATTAGTTTCATTTCTTTCATTTTGTTATTAAATACAAAGTTCCATTATTGAGTTGTTTCATATGTTTTTGTTTCAATATTGTTTCTTTCATTGTTTTTGTTTTCATAATTCTGTTTTGTCATTAGTTTAGATGGAAGGCTAGCACCCTTTCCCTCAGGTCAGTACTCCCATGGTTTCCCATCCAAATTGCACAAAATTACCCTAGGACACCCACATTGTAAAATTTCAGTCAGATAGAATAAATATCTCCCTGGTGGTTGTTTTTCCCCCCAGATAATGAAAAGCACCTATGTTTATGGGAAAATTTACAGAAAAGATTCCAAACATTAGCATGGACAAGACTGCAGCCACTTAGCTTGAAGAACAGTAGTACAAGGGAAAAGGCAGACTGACCAAGCAGGGACATTTGAAAGCACAAGGGAGGTAAGGCATCTGGGTAGGCATGCAGCAGTAGAAGGACCTTGAGGTTGATTGGATTGGATGGGGGACAAGGTTTGGAGAGAGCAGGCAAGCAGGGTGGCTGTGACATTGTTTCGCATGATTTTATCCCCCCCCCCCCATTTTTCCTTCTGCTGCCTAGAGGAAAGCAGAAGAAGAGGGACAGAAACCAGGAGAATGCCTACTACCACTTGGTAAGTGGCAAGCCTATCTGTAACTATTGCTCCTAATTCTACATCAAAATCTTCTCCCTCAAATCTACTCATCTAAAATTCAGAGCTTTCCAGTCTATATATACTTGCATGTTGATCCAATTCTTCCTCTGTGGATGTCAGTCTTTTCATTTTATCTTTGAAGGTAAAAGCCAAATTCTCATGAAAAGTCCAGCTGTATATGATGTTTCTCGCTTAAAAAGATATAGTTGAATATTTATAAGGACTCCTTTTCTTTCTTATTTTAAAGGAAATGTCCTTTAACTCTTTAAAATCTTCATCTTGACTTTCCTGGTTGTCCTGTTGGTGGCCTTGAGCACCACTTCTCTGAAAGATTTCTTAGAGAATCTTACCACAACTTCTCCTGACAAGTTTTTTTTCTTCAGAAATTCAGGATAGGTTCTGCAAACCATATCCCTATTGCTTTGAAGTAATTCCATCTGCAAACTTGTCACTGGTGATAATGCTTCACTTAATAGCTTCTTAAGATTCTCATCCTTCTGTTCTGAGACACTGTGAAGTCTTAGCAAAATTTTTGACCTTTCCCTTTGAGGTTTCAAAACATATTCCTTATCGGGGAGTCTTTCTTTTTCCATCATGTACAGTCTCTGCTCAGTAGTTTCTGTTTTGGTTTTGCCTTTCTTTAGCTGTTTGTTTAGAGCTGCTTATAGCTTGAGCAACCTGTTCTTGCAAGATATCCAGCTTAAAATTTACAACAGTCATCTGTTCCATCAGGGGGCGCAATGCATTAGCTAACACAAAAGATAGATCCATACTTGCTTCAGACTTAGCTGCCGGAAATGCTAATGCTGCCTTTGGGGAAGATTTTGTTCTCACCGCCATTTTTCCTCCTTGTTCAGTCATTGTTATTATTTGGAATTCCAAACAGCTTTTTTAAACATATTACAGTCCCAGGAAGTTACTCAAAGATCTTTAAAGCCGCTTACAGAGACCTTGCTGGCACTTGCTCTGGATCCAGCCATTTAAAAGTTAAAGAGACTCCAGTACCAATCAGAAAATTGCCGCATTTAAAAGGGGGGGGGGATTTAAACCCTTTCCCTTGCTGCTTCATTAGAAACTGGAGAATCAGAGCCAGAGGACTTACAGGTCTTGCCAATGTTGCCTGCAAACAGGTAGAGTATTTTCTTCTTTCCACAGCTTTAATTTCTGCAGCTGTCCGGTGTGCACTCCTCCACGCTGTCCGGCTCCACAGTGGCAGGACCTATGGAGCCAAAGGGGAGCCTCGATCCCTGGGTCGCCACCCCAGGAGAGGCTACCCCTTGCACCTCAGGCAGGAGCCCCTTCGAGGGCTCCTGGGGGGGGCCAAAAGCCAGCCAGCTCCCCTCCTGACTGCTGGGTTCAGGTCGCGTCTCCTGGAGCTCTCTGGGGATGCGCCTGCCATTGCAATGCTGAAACCAGAAATCAGGCATTCAGAATTTGTTGGTAGATAGTGTTGTTTGGTTGTAGATTAGATTGAGCTATGTAGTTTAGAAAAGAGAACCATTTCTCTAGGAAACCTGTATCCCTGGGAAACATTTCTGCTTGCTGGACTCGATAAGTAATTTTATCCATAATAAGTTGGTCCCAGATTTTATTTAGTCAACACGAACATGTGGGAGCTGAGGGTGATTTCCATGTTGGGTGATTTCCACTTTTTGCTGCTACTAAGAGACTTGTTATTAGTTTTTTGCATGAACAGCATACTATTTGTCCAGAAAAATAAGTTCTGGGGGAAAAGGAATCTGAGTATCCATAATGAGATGTATTTGTTGCAGGATGTCTTTCCAAAATGAGGCGATATGTTTACATTTCCACCAGCAGTGTGCGAAAGTGCCAGGTTTGCCACAGTTCTTCCAGCATAGCAGAGAGTTTGCTGATGACATGGCCGCAATTTTCTTCGGGGTTAGATACCACTGGGTGGGTATTTTAAAAGATTGAAGTTTCGTAGTGATTAGGGGATGTAAGTAATTTTGAATTCCATTTTTTTTTCCATTGATCGTCGGTAAGTATGATGCCGCAGTCTTGTTGCCATTTCTGTTGGTATTGTAGAGGTTTCTTGCTGTCTAGTTGAATTAGAATATAATAAATTTTAGAGATTAGGCCTTTACATTCTTGATTTGCAGTGTCAATGAGCTTTTCAAAGGGTGTTGCTGGTATGCTCCAGATTGAAGAGAGCTTTAGTTCCTGCGTGACATGGCTTAACTGAAGGTAGAAGTACCAGGGTATAGGATAACCAAGCTTATGTTCTAGTGTGGTTTTAGGGAGTAAACCCTGTTTAGAAAGAATATCTGATAATCCAATCATATCTGCTTTATTCCAGATGATGGCTACAGAGTTGTCTTTACCTAGTGAGAACCACTGCTGTCACGTGAAGACAGAGAACCTTGAGAAGGTGGGTTCAATATGATGTCAAAGCGAGTCCCAGTTTTTTAGGATTGCTGAAAGAAAGATATTAGATTTTATATTGTGTGGACAAGCCAGTGGCTTGTTCCAAATGATCTCTTGGATGTTTGCAGGATGTGTGACTGCTTGAAGAGATTTTATCCAGTCAGCTTGTCTGCCTATTTTTAATATTTTGATGAGAGGTCTTAGTAGTGTGGTTTTATAGTAGGTTGTCAGATCTGGAAAATTCAGACCCCCTTATCTTGAGTGTCTTCTGATGATTTGAAAGCTTATCCTTCTCTTTTTGTGTTGCCAGAGAAAAGAGTTGAATGATGATTGCCATTTATGTAATGTTTTTGGACATTTCTATTGGGATAGTATGAAAGAGGAAGAGCAGTTTTGAGAATGCAAATGATTTAATAAGGTGTAATCTATCTGTTAGTGTTAGCTTGAGTTTGTCCCATTTGTTGAAGTCCGCTAAGATGCCGTTGAATTTACTAAGGTGGTTTTCCTTTAAGATGTCCTTTAGGTTGTTAGGAATCACAGTCCCGAGGTATTTTATGGATTTGTGTGCCCAGATATATTGGAAGATCTGGCCAACATAAGAAGCAGTTTCATTTTAGAGATTTAGTGGAAACAGATATGATTTGGATTGATTCACTTTAAGACCAGAAACTTGACCATAGTGTTGGAGTTGAGAAAGAGACTCTTCAGGGCTCGTTATATATATAATAACATATCATCAGCAAATAAACTTAGCTTATAAGTTGATGAATGAATTTGTATGCCATGTATTTTAGGATCTTGACGATTCTGCAAGTGGTTCAAGAGCTATTGCGAATAATACTGGAGACAGGGACAGCCTTGTCTTGTTCCTCTTTGTAGTGTGAAAGGATCCGAGGTAACACCGTTGATCTTGATCTGTGCAGATGGTTTGGCATAGATTGATGTTGTTGTATGGAGAAAATTGTCACCAAAGCCCATGTGACGAAGAAAAGGTAGCAAGTAGGATGTTTCAAGAGAATCAAAGGCCTTTTTGACATCAAGTGATAGAAGAAGACCTTCTGTTTTACCAAATTCACAAGCTGATAGTATATTCAAGGTTTTGTAGATGTTGTCCATCCCTGTATATTCAAGGTATAGACCTGTATATTCAATAGTATAGTAATAGGAATATAGTAATAGGAATATATCCCTGTATATTCAATAGTATATTCAAGGTTTTGTAGATGTTGTCTCTCCCTGGCATAAAACCTGATTGGTCCTGATGTATGTAGTCCAGAATGATTGAGTTGAGGCATCTTGCTAGAATTGCAGTGAATATTTTATAATCTTGGTTTAGAAGTGATATGGGGCGGTAAGAAGCAGGATTGGTTGGATCTTTCCCTTGCTTTGGGATTACAATAATTGAGGCTGAAGTCCAGGATGGAGGTAGAGTTCCCAATTGTAGAATTTCATTACACACCAATTTTAGTGGTAGAGCAAGTGTAGTTGCAATTTTTTTGAAGAATTCAGGAGGAAATCCATCAGGGGCAGCTGATTTATTGTTTTTCAGATGCTTGATTGTATCTACTATTTTTTGGGTTTCAATTGGCTTCTCAAGGGCTTTGCTGTGTACTTCTTCAAGTTTCTTGATGTTTAAGTGTGAGGATAAATATTTTCAATTTCATCCAAAGACAGTTTTGAAGAGGTGTAGAGGGAGTGGTAAAAGTCTGTAAAAAGACGATTTATAGTGTTGGAGTGTAATTTACCGGATTTATCTCTTGTGGCTTTGACAAACCTAGACATTTGTTTTTCTTTTACTCTCCAAGAGAGTAATTTCAAGGAATGGGATGAGTTTATCCAGTATTTCTGTTTAAGGTATATCAAATTGTTTTGGATTTGCGAGCATTCCATTGTTTTAAGTAGTTTGCGTTCAGTGATAAATTGACAATAGGGTTTTTTGCTGCCTCTTTCTTTATGCGATTTTTCTAAGCGTGATATATTTTCAATAAGTTTGGTTTTGAGGGCTTCTCTCTCTTTCTTCAGATGGGACGTCATAGAAATCAGCTGACCCCTTAGAACAGCTTTTAGAGCATCCCATATCAGAGCTGGATTATTCATTGAGATTGTGTTTCAGATAATCTTGTATGCAGTATTCAATTTTCTCTGTACATATTTTATTTAACAGAACTGATTTATTTAATCTCCAATTTCTTGCAGATTCTAAGATGGAAGAGATCAAAATAGAGCAACTCACTGATGCATGGTCTGACCAGAGTCGGGCCAATATCTGATGAGGCTATGCTGTCAACAAAGGAGACAGAGAGGAGGATGAAGTCTTGTGATGTGGGGAGAAGAAAGTATAATCTCTTAATGAAGGATAAGCATGTCTCCAAGCATCCAATAAATGATATTGATCAAATAAAACTTTCAATTTCGAATGTTCATTTTCCTTTATTCCACTTGTTTTGGTTCTATGTGAACAATCTAGAAATGGGTCTGCAATAAGATTGAGGTCTCCACCAATGATCACATCTCCTTCCTGAAAGGTGAATAAGAGCTGTAGCGTGTCTTCCAGAAATTGTATCTGATTTTCATTCGGCGCATAGATTGAAGCAATAGTGACCTGGCTTTCATCTAGTATGCCTTTAATAAAGATGTATCTTCCACGTGGGATGGTGTAGAATACATAATTTTCCTTCCTCACAAAATCAGTTCCTTTTGCAGCCTTTTGCTTGAAGCACATTTTACTATGATGATGGTTGGGTAACTAACTATTCATGAAAGCAGGATGCTTGTCAATGCAGTAGAATTCTGTAAATCATGCTAAAAGTCTTCCTGGTGAATTTTGGTGCCAAATATTTTCCAGGGTTTCTCATTCATATATTTAGACATTATACCCTGCTTCTGTTCCCAATGGGGATTGAAAGTGGCTTATAGCATTGTTCTCCTCTCTTCCATTTAAGTGTTTGTGATAAGTATTGGTGTCGGGAGTCCATGGAATAATGAAACAGCTAGATCTTTATTGCTGGTCCAGATGAAGCATACAACTCAGGGCTCGAAGCCCTCCTTTTATGCTGGTAAGGGACAAACCCCTGACCTCACCCAACTGGCCTGATAGGCTATTAGAAGTCTATTTACCTTTCATAGGTTCCCTGGGAGAAACCTAGGTACATGATTGGTGGCCGGTTTGAATCCACCTGGCCTTTGTTCTACCTGGCTGAAGCTCAGGTAGTTTCTTGGCCATGTGCTCTGGCCATGCTCTGGCCATGTGCTCTGGCCATGCGGTCGCAATTATGGGAGCACATGGCAACCACATGGTCAATACATTACACCCCTCCCCCCATAGTCCAGAACCCCTCTGCACACATAGTCTTTGAGATAGTCCGGGCGTCTGTGCTCACGTCCAGAGCGCCGGGGGGTTGTAAGGTGGGGCGTGTTGCTTGTGTCGGCAGGTTGCGGTGTGGGTAGTTGTTCTGCTGGTGGGGCCTGTCTGCTCGGGGGTCGTTCAGGTGTGGATGGTGCAGCTGCTTCGTCCGCAGGCAGGAGTGGCGTCTCCGCAGTCTCTGGATCAGGGTCTGGCGCTGCTTCTGGAGTTGTGTCGATGCCATGGTCCGTTGGTGCAGGAAGTTTGGGGGTCTGGGTCATGTCATGGTTTGGTGTGTGGCGTCGAATCTGGTCGATGTGCCGTCTCCAGACTACGCCATCTTCCATAAGGACCTCATAGGAGTAATGCCCGGTGACTCAGACGATCCTTGCGGGGAGCCATGTCGGACCCTGTGCGAAGTTCTTCGCGTATACGGGGTCTTCGGGAGCGAATCCTCGGGCGGCTGGCCGGTCCTCCGTTGTCAGGTTCCCCTCGATTGCTCAGTCGGGATGTAGGCGGTCCAGGATGGTTCCCAGTCATCTTCCCATCAGAAGTTCGGCTGGCCGGCGCCCAGTCCCTGAGTGGGGAGTGTTCCGTTGGCAGAACAGGAACTTGTACAGCTGCTCTTCCCAGTCACCGTGCTCCATCTTCTTTAATGCATCCTTCATTGTCCTCACCATGCGCTCGGCCTGGCCGTTGGTTGCAGGGTGGAATGGAGCGGAGCAGATCTGGTGAAGACCGCAGGCTTCCACGAACCGTTGAAACTCGCCGGAGGTGAATGCGGTCCCATTGTGTGTCACGAGAGTTTCTGGCATTCCGTGTGTCATGAAGACTGGCCAGAGACTTAAGGCAGCGTTGGTGGAGGTCAATGCTACTGGCACTACCTCAAGCCACTTGCTGTAGCTGTCTACAATGATAAGAAACAACCGGCCCTGGACTGGTCCCGCAAAGTCTAGGTGCAGACGGGACCAGGGCTTGTTAGTGGATTCCAAGGATCAGATGGGAGCGTGTGGTGGATCTGGCCGCGACTCCTGGCATTTGGTACACTTCTGGACCCGCCCCTCAATGTCTTTGTCCAGGCCTGGCCATCACACATAACTACGGGCCAGGGCTTTCATGAGTACAATTCCCGGGTGAGCCTCGTGTAGTGCCTCTAGCACTCGGGGCCACAGGGGCCCGGGGATCACCACTTGAGATCCCCATAGCTGGCACCCCTTGTGGGCCTGCGTGCCGTGAAAGTGGCAAAATCTGGTCCCGGTTTTTCCGGCCACCCCCTTCCCACCCAGTCTGAGACACATGAAAGGATGCGGTCCCGCTGCAAGTGATGGGCAACATCCGATACCTGTACGAGGCACTCCGGTAGGTCCTCCAGGAGCGCTACGTGGAAAGCGGGAGCCAGATCAGGGTCGCAGGAAGGGAGGGGAAGACGGCTGAGGGCGTTGGTGTGTCCCATCGCCTTCCCCGGATGATGCACCAATTCGTAGGAGTAGCCTGACAAAAAAATTGACCACCGCAGGACCCATGGGGACAGCATGTGAGGGGTCTGCCGGTGGGGGGCAAGGAGACACAGCAGAGGCTTGTGATCTGTGACCACAGTGAACGACCATCTGTAGAGATAGTCATGGAATTTCCTGACGCCAACTACGATCGCTAGGGCCTCCTTGTCAATCTGGGCGTAGTTCCATTCCGCCGACGACAGTGTCCTGTAGTAGTAGGAAACCGGTACCTCCTTTCCGTTGGGTAGCCAGTGTCCCAAGACCGCCCCAACGCCGTAGGGGGACGCGTAGCAGGCCAGGATGACAGGGAGCCTCTCATCGAAATGCGCTAAGACTGCATTTGAAACTAGTAAGTCTTTGACGTCCCAGAAGGCTGTGTCATGCTTGGGACCCCAGGCCCAAGCCGCTTCCTTGTCCAGGAGACGATGCAGGGGTTAAGCGACTGCCGCCTTGTGTGGAAGGAAGGCGTGGTAGAAGTTCAAAAGTCCCAAGAACTCCTGGAGTTCCACCTTTGAGGACGGACCAGGTGCACCTGTAATCGCCGCTACCTTCTCCTTTGTCAGGTGAATGCCATCCGCGGTCACTTCGAACCCCAAGAAGGTCACTGAGGAGACTCCCAGGGTACACTTGTCTTTTCGGACCTTGAGACCCACGTCCTGGAACCTTTGCAGCACCATCCGTAGGCGAGCCGCGAACGTGTCGACGTCCGGGGCGGCGATGAGGACGTCGTCGAAGAACGGCTTCACCCCTGGAACATCTTTGAGGAGAGAATCCATCAGATTTTGAAAGATCCCTGGTGCTACGCTGACCCCGAATTGGAGACGTTTTACCTTCAACGCTCCCTTGTGAGTCACAATCGTTTGTGCCTCAGCCGTTGCCTCGTCTACGGGAAGCTGCTGATAGGCTTGGGCCAGGTCTAGTTTTCCAAATATTTTGGCACCCGCAAGGGAGGCCAGGACATGGCTGACCACCGGTACCGGGTACGCGTGGTCCTGTAACGCCTTATTAATAGTACATTTGTAATCCGCGCAGATGCGGACTTCCCTGTTAGCTTTGAGGGGGGTCACAATGGGAGTCTCCCACTTGGCATGGGATACCAGCTCGAGCACCCCTTGTGCTACGAACTTTTCCAACTCCACCTCCACTTTGGGCTGGAAGGCGAATGGTAGCCGGCGGACGGCCACGCAGATGGGCGGACTGCCGGGTCCAGGTCGAAGGAAACCGGGGGTCCTCTGTAGCAGACCAATGAGCCATCGAAAACAGCAGGAAATTCCTCGCAGATGAATGAGAAGTCAGTAGAGCCCATGCGGTGTATTCCGGTCCACTGCACTCCGAGCGGCTTGAACCAAGCATGACCTAGGAGACTGGTTAGATTGCACTCCACCACGAGAAGGTCCTGTAGGCTGTTAAAGGTGTGGTACTGGACCCGGGCCCTGGCTAGCCCCTTAATAGCCACTGAGTTTTTCTGGAAGTCCCGGAGGACCAACCCAGCCGGCAGCCGCAGCCAGCGTGCCCCCTTCGGGCAGAGGCGGCGGAACGTAGCTGCGGACACAATTGAATATGCTGACCCTGAGTCCAGTTCCATGGAGCAAGGAACTCCCTCTATTTGGAGAGACACGGAAATCACGCCCGGGATGGGCTGGGCCAAGTTCATTACCGTGGCCGTGGGAATGACACTACCCACTTCTTCAAAGTTCGCTGGTGGGGCACGGTGGCTGTTCCTCAGGCGGCAGGCCCGGGCGAGATGTCCTGCTTTCCCGCAGGCGCAGCAGATGGCATCACGGAAGCGGCATGTCAGTCTGTCGTGGGGGTCCCCGCTGCTGGCGCACGTTGGGGCCTGCCTGTTGAGGGAAGCAGAAGAGGGAACAGAGACAGATGCTGGGCGCCGGCCCTTGGGCCTGGGGACGCCGGGCTCACCTTTCTTCGAGCATGGTTGCATCTGGCGGACGTCCTCTTCTTCGCTTGAGTCGGGTTCGGGAGGAGCCGCCTGGTGGACTTTGGTGGCTGCCTTGTCCTTTTGCATTGTCTCGAAGGCTGCTGCCGTCAGGAGCATCTTTTCCAACGTAGGTTCCGGCATTGCGATGAGGCACTGGCAGAGCTTAGCTTCCCGGACCCCTCCCATGAAGGCGGTCTCCACGTGGTCATCCACGTGGCGGAATTCGCAGCCCACGGCTAGTTGACGGAGTTCAGTCAGGAAAGTGGCGGCTGACTCCCCCGGCTGCTGCTGGCGCTGTATGAACTCCCAGCGCCTGGCCAGTTTTGATGGCTTCGGGGCGAAGTAATTGCCAAGGGTCTTGGTGAGCACGTCGTAAGACACCTCGGTGGGGTTTTGCACAGCTAGTAGGTTCTGGGCCACCCGCATGACCTCCACCCCTCTGGAACTCAAGAGCCAGGTGCTCTTCAGGTCCGCATATGTGATTCCGTGGACCTTAAAGGCGCAACCCAGCATCTTGAGCCAGGACTCCCACATCTCGGGGCGAGACGTATTGAAAGGGGTAATTGGTCCCGGAGCGTTCGCCATATTTACCAGAGCAGGAGCATCGGCGGCTGTTTGAGCGATGTCCTCGTGTCTTGTGGCGGTGCCGGGGAGCGCTGAGGCTTGGCGCTGGCTAGTGCCGGAGGATCAGGCTCAGAGTGGCTTGCGGCGAGGCATTGGAGCGCTGGAGCTCGGAGATGCTTGCGGTCGTCAGGACAGAGCTCGCTGTGCTGCTGTGGTCGGCTGGAGAGTCGCTCATCGGGATCCCACCTTCGTCGCCACTGATAAGTATTGGTGTCAGGAGTCCATGGAATAGTGACACAGCTAGATCTTTATTGCTGGTCCGGATGAAGCATACAACTCAGGGCTCAAAGCCCTCCTTTTATGCTGGTCAGGGACAAACCCCTGACTTCACCCAACTGGCCTGATAGGCTATCAGAAGTCTATTTACCTTTCATAGGTTCCCTGGGAGAAACCTAGGTACATGATTGGTGGCCGGTTTGAATCCACCTGGCCTTTGTTCTACCTGGCTGAAGCTCAGGTAGTTTCTTGGCCATGTGCTCTGGCTATGCTCTGGCCATGCGCTCTGGCCATGTGGTCGCAATTATGGGAGCCCATGGCGACCGCATGGTCAATACATAACAGTTTGGAAGTTCTGTGAATATTCTCTGGGTGTTTTCTATCAGTGTTTGACACCCAATAATTTTTGACATCTTAAAAGCTGGTAGTTTGCAGTAGACATGCAATATTTTGCAATATTTGACAATGTTGATAGCTGGTACACACTAGTATAGTATGGAGCTTATTAAATGTCAAGTGAATACATTTATTTGTCAAACCACTGGTACTTCTAACTCAGAATTTTCTGCACTGACTTATAGCAGCACTTTATGACCTCAGAAACAGAAAGGCTTGCTTTCAGAAATCCTTCAGTGGGCAATGAAGAGGATTGACTGCAGGACCTTCTGTACCATGCAAAAGAGGAAGAGAATGTTTTTATACCCCACTTTTCTCAACCTTCAGGATTCTCTAAGAAGCTTACAATTGTATTCCCTTCCCTTCCCCATAACAGGCACCTTGAGAGATAGGTGGGACTGAGGCCGAGGACAGACTGGCAGTCTGGCTTTAAAAGCGGAGGCAGAGCGGCCATTCAGACTGCCACATCTGCCTGGAGGAGGCAGCCCAGACGCAACACGTCCGGTGCTGCGCTCCTCCCGCAGCAGCCGGGCACCACTTCCAGTGGGTGTGAACGCACGCTGGGCTAGGGGAGCCGCGCGGTATTTGGATGACGACGCCAGAAGCTGGCCACAGTTTGGACGCTGCAGGCGTCTTCCTTGTGGCGGCATGCGAATGCCGCGCAGTGGGGGCAATTCCCCCCACCTTGTTCTGCCGTGCCACGGAGGTGTGGCAGATTGCCAGTCTGTCTTCACCCTGAGAGAGTTCTGTGAGAATGGTGACTGGCCCAAGGTCACCCAGCACGCTTCATGGGAGGAGTGGGGAATCAAACCCAGTTCTCCAAATTACAGGTCACTACTCCTAACCATCAGTTTTCCTCTTCATACCTGGAACTAAATCAGGGCCACATGTGCCTAAAATATTAAAACCACAGCAGATCTAGTAGTGGATTTCCCAGTAGCCATGTTCACAAGTTACAGTGCACACACAAACATTTTGCCATGTACACCTGATTTTTCTTTATATTCTTATCGAGGAATTCTCATCGAGTAATTCTCATGCTATATTAAATGTGTATGTAGATGAACTTGTGTGATTGATACCACTCATTTATTCAGGTACTCATCCTGAGTTTCATTTGTAAAGTAAATGTTGCTCTATCTTCTAAATGGATATGTGTGTGTAATATGTGAATAGGGTTAGTGCCTTACCTGTTCTGACTCAAAGTGGTCGTGGCAGCTGCCAGGCCTAGCATAACCCTGTAATGGCCAAATTCTTCCAAAGGACAAGAGTGCTGGATCAACTAGATGAGTCTGAGTCAGTGACCACATTTCAGATAAATCTTTTTTTTTAAAGATTTTTTTATTGCATTTTAATCCCTACACCTATACTAAAATCTACACACTATCCTACCCTAAGTTATACAGAAAATGCGTTCGTAATGCTAATAATACTAACATCTTTAGTTACTGAAAAGCTAAATTATTTCTTGGCATACATTACTAATTCATTTTTGCTGTTTACAAATAAAAATATAATGTTGGATCCCTGGACTACATACATCAGAGTAAGCAATCTATACTAAATTTTAAGATTACAAGGCTTGGTGTGTTATTACAGCAAAGAAAAAAAACAGTTATAAAACTATTTCTCCTTTGATTCTCTTCCTTTCTTCTTGTCTTTCTTCTTCCTAGGTGTGGAAGAGTCTTAGAGTCCGAATCTTCTCCATCTTCAATCTCTGAGCTTTCAAATCCATACATACTCTCCTGCTCTAGTCATCTGGTTCAGTCTCTGCTTTCTTCTTTTTGTGCTTTTCCAAAAATGTTCTTGCTTGTTCAATGGAGTCAATTTTAAATTTCTTTATAGCTGATCAGCATTCCCTCTGGAATGCCCCATTTATAAGGAATAGTCTCTGACTACAACCATAAAGCCAAACTCCTGTACGCTTTCCTTCTCTTTTTTATTTCAAATGGAATGTCCTTTAGAACTCTTCTTCCTTCTTCCTGTATCTTCAGAACAGTTCCATTCGTAGCTTTTAACACCAGATCCCTGGTTGATCTTTTTGAGAATCTCACCACAATCTCACCTGGCAATCTCTTCTTTTTAACATATTCTGGATATGTCCTGTAAGTCATATCTATGTCGCTTTGAATTTCCGCTGCTTGCCATCCTGTCAGTGGTGCCAGTGCCTCACTTAATATTTTCTTCAGATTCTCACCTTTTGACTCAGGGACGTTCTGAAATCTCAGGAAGTAGTTTGATCGATCCATTTGAAGCATTAATATGTTGTCACTTTGAAAAGACTTCTCTTTTTCAATTCTTTGCAGTCTTGAGTCGTTTTTTTCAACCATTGTTTTGACATCCAAGAGTTCCTGTTGGAGCTTTTCCTGCTTTTTGTTTGACTCCCTCATCTCGGTTTGCATCGTTTCCAGTTTAGTGTTGATTGAAGGCAGTTGGTCCACTAGGGGTCGCAGTGCCACTGTCAATACTGCATTCAGCTCAGTTCCACTTTTTAAAGTCAAGCTTCCAGGTTTTGGTGATGCCCTGCCCGCCATTCTTCCTGCAGCCGCCGTTTGTTTACAGTTAGATAAGAGATCTCAAAGGAGACATTCTCGATTCGTCACACCAATGCCTTTCGCAAGCTCTCCCTCTGCTGTATGCGATCCAGCTCTCCAACTCATTTATAATGCTTCCAAAACAGCAACAAGACCGTGAGAAAGTCTCCGAGTAAGTTACGAGGGAGGGGGTGGGGGGGAATCCAATCCTCCTAACCCACCCTTTAATGCTTCATATCAAAAGATCAAGAGACTCACAATTCTGCCATTGTGTATCTGGTAGATCATCACCTCTCTCGCTTACATTTTCTGCAGCTTTACGGCAGCGCTTTTAGTAGCCCGAGGGCCTCCTCCGGCAGGCAAACCTCTAGGGGTAAAAAGGAGCCTCAATCCCGCAATCGCCACTGCAGGGAGAAGCTACCTTCAAGCACCCCAGGCAGGGACCCTTTCCTAGGCTCCCTGGAGGTCCGGCGCCAGTCCAGCACCCCTTCAACCTGCTGAGAGCGGGTCGCCTCTCCTGCAGTTACAGAGAGAAGTGCCCGCCATTAAAGCGCTTGAAACTGAAAGTCAATTTTCAGATAAATCTTTTATGAGTTTAAACTGAAATGAACTCTGAATATCAATATGTGGTTAATCTTTTATAGCAGAAATGGATTAGACAGTAACAACAATTTTATTCCTGCCTGTATGGTTTCATTAGGAAAATGTGGCTGAGGAGTATATTAAAATAAATAACCACTCTCATTTCTTTTCTTCACCAAATTTGCTATCAATGGTGAACTGTTTACTCAACAACATTCTTCCATTTTACACGGCATTCAAAAAGCTGTTGTTCAGCGAGCAGACAACATTCAACATGAGTTCCTTTGGCTCCTCAAAAATATTTGCGCAGAGGAAAGTGATTACTTTTTTTCTGTTTCTTCATATACGTTTGATTACTTCAGATGGTTCAAAATATAGTGAATATAGCTGTAGCTACTTCCATATGGATTTCTAATCCAACCAATGAAATTCCATTGTTAGTTTCAGAGGAAATGGAATTTCTCACACAATATTTTACACGTCTATTTTTACATTTTAGTTCCATACACAACTATTATACCATTCTGAAACAAAGCACAGAATTTTCCTTTTGTTTTATTCATTTGTTTCATGTACAATATACCACATGCTGCATGATATCTAGTTAATGCAGCATTTCTTTTACTCCTTTCTAACCAGAGGGTGGTCTCCTGAACATGCAACAGTGAATCAAGTCCACTGCTTGCCATAAGGTGTTATTTAAAAAACATGCAGTGGGACTAGGAGACTAAAGGGAAGGAGTTGGAGATATGGTACTGCTCGGTCCCCTTCCAACCTTTGTCCCATCTCGAGGGATGCCGGCTGTGGGGATAGGAAAGATTACCCTTCTCCAACATTGGTGCTGTGCAATGCCAGGTCTACTAATAATAAAATCTCCATTCTCCAGAATTATCTGGTGGGGCAGGCAGTAGACCTGGCATGCGTGATGAAATCTGGGTGAGAGAGGGCTTAACAGTTGCCTTGTGTCAACTGCCCCCCCCCCCAGGGTTCTCGGTCCTTCACCAGTCCTGGACTACTCATCCGGCAGGCTTTCTCTTTTAGGGCTCTCCTGGAGACAAAGATTGCTGGCACTGTATATGTGGGTCTGGTGTGGGAGACCGAGGAGAGTTTGGCCATTTGGCTCATGTACTGTCTGCCTAACACACCAGCAAATGCCCTGCCGGGCCTGTTGGAGGCCATATCGGGCTGGGCGTTGGTGTCAGGATCCTTGATCCTAACAGAGTATTCTTTATGCATTGTGCAGTATGTTTGTGCAGATGTCATTTCACTCCCTTGCTATCTCTTGCAAAGCTGTCTCAGGTTTCCTCCCTTCCCTTTATTGCCTTGAGTTATATTGCTTTGTGAAGGTCTGGTCAATGTAACAGTTTCATCCGGGAGAATGGCGACCTCAAACGCTGACACGTCACCCGAGACCAAATGGCCTCTTCCCCCATGCATTCCTCCTCTCCCCCGCCCTCCGAGTCACGGAACTTTCTTATCGCTGTGAGAAGTCCTTGGGATGGCCTTTGTTATGGATATATGGGGCACATCTGTGGCGCCTAATTCAAGAGGGGAAAATTTATAACTTTAACACCTCACCTTTCCTGTGGGAAGTAAAACGGCTTAAGATCTTTAACCGCGCTTTTTCCCTTTTTGTGATTGGTTGAATATCGGGGTTTCAAACTGTACTGGAGGGTATATTAACCCTGACTGTTTTGTATATGGTATCTCTAACAAACATTTGAGAACCTGTCATGCAGTACTAAGGAAATAAAGAACTCTGTTTCATCAACAAAGGTCTGATCTTTGACTGCTTAAGGCAGAAGCCTCACAGTTGGAGTACCCTAGGCTACTGGTTTGGGGAGACTTCAGTGTCCATGCAGATGATTTGACCTCCTCTCAGGCCAGGGACTTGGTGTCATTCATGGTGGCACTGGGACTCTCCCGGTTTGTTTCGGCTTCCACACACCAAGCAGGCCACATGCTGGATTTGCCTCAGGGACTACGGTGGACCAAATTACTGCTGATGCAGTACCATGGTTGGACCACCTTGTCCTGAAAGCCCAGCTGGGTATGCCAAACTCTCCCTGTTTAGGCAGTGAGCAAATTTATGTTCACCCACGGAGTCTAATGGACCCAGGTAGGTTCCAGAAAGTTCTGCAGGATCCGATTTCCCCCAGTGGCCCATTGGATGAGCTACTGGAAGACTGGCAGCACCATCTTTCCAAAGCCATCAACGAGGTCGCTCCCCGGTGCCCTCTTTGCCCTCATACCAAATTGGCACTGTGATATTCCCCGGAGCTAAGGCAGATGAAAAAGGAGTAAGATGGCTAGAGAGAAAGTGGCGACAAGCCCGTGACAAAGTGGCAAGAACATCCTTTAGGTCATTTATGAAGACCTGTGAGATGGCAGTGAAGACCACAAAGAAGAATTCCTATGTGACCACCATTGCATCTGCACTTCGCGCTCAGCCCAATTATTTAGAATAATTCGGTCTCTAACTTCGTTGCCTCAGGGCATTCCAAATGCTAGAGAACTGGCTATCAGCTGTGAAGCATTTGCAAGTCATTTTGCAGATAAAGTCTTGTCACTCTGCCGTGATCTTCCAGCCACACTTGAAACAATAAGGGAACCGGAAGCCCCTTGGCCATTTTCTGGTCCAGTGTTGGACCATTTCAGTCTGCTCTCTCAGGAAGAAGTTGACGGGACCCTGATGGCTGCGAAGCCCACTACATGCCTCCTCGATCCTTGCCCATCATGGCTGGTGAAAGCCTGTGGCAATGAGGTGTGGACTTCTCTGAGAGAGATTATCAATCTGTTCCTATCAACGGGAACCTTTCCAGAGGGATTAAAGGAGGCTGTAGTCCACCCCCTCATGAAAAAACCTTCTTTGGATCTGTGAGGCTTCTGAATAGACAGCAAGAGATCAGACCTTTGCGTTGAATCAAAGTTCTTTATTTTCTAATACTGTAAACAGGTTCTCAATGTTTGTTAGAAATACTTAATGAAAGACAGTCATGGTTAATATACCCTCCAGCCACAATTGAACCCTAGCCTTAGACCAATCAGAGTCAGTGGTTGAACGCGGGAAAAGAAAGATGACCACTGAGGTTCCCACAGCAAGGTGAGAAAGTTATAAAAATTCCCTTCTTGATCTGAGTGACCCCCATGTGTGAAGCTAGGCACAACAATTCTAGGCTGGCAGCCATAAAAGAGCTTTCAAGGTTTTCACAACAAGATAACACACTCTGGCCCGGAAAGAGGGAGGAGGGATGCATGGGAGTGAAGACCATTTGTTTTCAGTGATGTGCAGGAATTTGGGTCGCCATTCTCCTGTCTAGAAAAGGTAACATTAACCAGAGCAACCAATATACTTCAAAGTGACATTTGCAGCTGCATAGGGCAAGGGGGGTTGAAACAAATAAGGGGTACAAGCAAGGAATCCACAAGAACAAAGAAATCGAAAGCAAATTACAGAGATGCTATTGTCAGTTCCTGACAGGACCCTATGGTCCTTACAAACTACCTTACAAACTACTTTACTAATCTACCGTTCCTGGGTAAGGTAGTGGAGAAGGCAGTAGCAACACAGCTCCAAGCTTTCCTGGAGGATGCCAATATCCTGGATCCCTACAGTCCAGTTTTTACCCTGCCCATGGGATGGAGACGGTGTTGGTCACCTTAGTGGATGACTTTTGGAGACACCTGGATCGAGGCAGATCAGTGCTGCTGATACTTCTTGATCTGCCAGCAGCATTCAGAACAGTTGATTACAACCTCTTGACCCACTGCCTCACCAATGAGGGGATAAGGGGGCTTGCCTTGCAGTGGCTGACCTCCTTTCTCCAAGGTTGGGGAAAGAGGGTGGCACTTGGGGGGGGAATTATCTCAGCGACAACTGCTAGAATGTAGCATGCTGCAGGGGTTGATTCTCTCCGCAGTGCTGTTTAATATCTACATGTGCCCCCTCACCCAGATTATTCGGAGGTATGGGCCGGGCTGTCACCAATATGCGAATGACACCCAGCTTTATCTACTGATGGATGCCCACCCAGACTCTGCCCCAGAAAATCTGGACAGGACATTACAAGCCGTGGCTGGTTGGTTAAAATAGAGCAGACTGAAATTGAATCCATCGAAGACAGAGGTCCTGTACCTGGGTCATGGGGGACTGGGATTGGGCTTCCAACCTTTGATGAGACCTTACTGGTGTCAGTGTCAAAGGTGAAGAGCCTGGGGGTATTCCTGGATGCCTCATTAACTATGAAGGTCCACATCGCCACCACTGCCAGGTCTGCCATCTGAGACAGATCAGGCAGTTGACCCTATATCTCACTCCCCGGGACACATGCAATGGTCACTTCCAGATTAGATCACTGTAATTCTCTCTACATGGGGCTACATTGATTCTGCTCCGGAAACTGCAGCCGGTGCAGAATGCAGCAGCATAGGTACTGATGTTGCTGCCTGTGTGGTCCCACATCTGCCTGGTGCTGCGCGAACTGCACTGCCTGCCTATTGAGTACCAGATCCATTTCAAAAGTGACATATGATGACTAACATAAGATTATGAATATGGACGTAGTGAGGATATAGCTGCGGTAGGCTACCTGGCCACGACTTTCCTGGTGGGGTAGGACACCTCCCTGGGCCCCGCAGCAGGACTCACGTGGGTGGAGCAGAGTGGGAGCTGGGGCAGGAGGGGACAGCCATGGTAGTCCCTCAGCAAAAGGGCAGCTCTGGCAGTCTGTCCCTGGGAAACCCAAAAGGGATGGAGGCTGGGAGCAAGACCTGGGTGGGAGAACCATGGCTCTCTGGGCCCAAGCCTTTTCAGGCAGGGAGCAGCTGTGGAGAGCAGGGAACAGAGGAGGGGGGAGCTCAGTTCAAGGACTTGGTATGAAGCTGCAGCTATAAAGAAAGAGGAAACGGAAATGGAAGGAGGCTGGCTGGTTGTAGAGAGAAGGCACAGCCGCAGAAAGGAAAGCCACCCGGTAGGGGAGGAAGGGGGAGAGGAATGGTCCCAGGGAGGTTCCAAGGCAAAGAGACAGGCAGGCTGCAGTATTGTGGCTCTTCTCCTTTGTCAGGTATTGTAACCTTTGAAAGGTATTATAGCCCACCTTCAACTGAAAACAAAAACCATCTGTGTAAGGAAGCAATAACTATGCTGGTGCTTCCAAGACCCCATGCATCTCAGGAGCGATGCTCCCTTGCCCCCAGAGGGCATCACCATCGCACACAGAGCTCTTTGGAGGAAGGTCAGAACACAAGTTTAAACTGAAAGACAGAGAAGAGTCAAAAGGCCTTTTCTGCCATTAAATGTTTTTGCAAGGGAATACTGATCCTGGGAAGCACTGAGGTGAAATGTTAGTTACCTGTAGGTTGGCTTTGATGGAAAACATGTACCTCACTACAGACTCATACCTGCTTGGGGTAGAAAAATAACCCCACAATTTAAAAAAAAAATGTTACTGGAGAATAACAACAACTTGAAAATAGTTCTGGATGGTGTAAAACACAATGGTTTCTGGGACCACAAACACAGATTGGGAATGGGACATTTCAGTAACCTGTTGTTTCGTCAGACTTATACGCAAGATTATATAAAAATAACACAGCTATCAAAAAGAGTTTTCTAGCACAAAATAACTGGTCAAATGTTGACTTTTGGAAAGTTAAATGAAGAGCTGATATAAAGTCATTGACTCGAGGATTGGCAGCTGTAATTAAAAGATGTGATGCTAAGCATCTGTTACTGTTATCAGATTAAAGCTCTGGAAATTTACAAGACAGTACAACTCCTTCCCACATAGACTACATTTGTGCCTCTTGGCCAGGTTCTTCACTATGGATTCTGTTGTTGTTCAATGTTTAAAATGTCACGAGTCTCTTGAAACAGTCAAGATCTTCTTCCACACAGTGTGTCCCATCTGTCCCTAGGTCATATATAGATGGAGAATGTAATATATGCCACAGGCCCTTTGAAGATAAAGAATCATAGAATCACAGAGTTGGAAGGGGCCATACAGGCCATCTAGTCCAACCCCCTGCTCAATTTGGTGTAGTGGTTAAGTGCGTGGACTCTAACCTGGGAGAACCGGGTTTGATTCCCCACACCTCCACTCGCAACTACTGGATGACCTTGGGCAAGTCATAACTTTGGCACAGCTGTTCTTGAAAAAGAGCAGTTTCTGACAGAGCTCTCTCAGCCCCACCTACCTCACAGGATGTCTGTTGTGGGGAGGGGGAGGGAAAGGAGTTTGTAAGCCACTCTGAGACTCCTTTGGGTAGTGAAGGGCAGGGGTCATAGGAGTCAACTACAGGTGGCTTGAGGGCTCGAACCACCCCCGAAATTTCCCGGGGGGGGGACTGAGCCCCCCCCCCCCGGAAAATGGAGCACCTGCCGCCACGCATACCTGGGCCCTTCCTAGGGTTGCTGCCACCGTCTCTCTCTTTTCCCCCCCCCCAGCCTGGCTGCCTCCCTCCCTCCCTCTGTCCGTCCAGGGGCCAGCTAAGCAAATGCCCAGCTGGCCCCTAGAGGATGGAGGGAGGGACGGAAACAGGAGTGGCCAGGCTGGGGGGGGGGGAAGGCAGCAGTGGTGGGGACATGGTCCCAGCACGTGCGCACGCTTCACACGCGCGCATGAGCCCCCACCACCCCTGGGGATATTAAAACTCGACGCCCCTGGCAGGGGTATAAATCCAATCTCCTCCTCCTCCTCCTCTTCTTCTACAATGCAGCATCAGCCTAGAGCATTCCTGACAAGTGTTTGTTCAGCTGCTGCTTAAAGACTGCCAGTGAGGAGGAGCTCACCACCTCCCTAGGCAGCTGATTCCACTGTTGCACAACTCTTACTGTGTTTGGGCCACAACTTCGTGGCAGTGATTTCTGCCATTGTGGCAGTATACTTTCCAGTTCCCACCACCATCCTTAGCATCTCTGGATATGAGTGGATTTACCTGTGAAGTGCTTCTGTTACACATTATATTCTCTGCATATCACATGGAAGAATGTTTCAAGTACCCAGAACTCCAATGCGGGGGGGGGACTGCTAAAGTAAAAGCATTTTCAAAAAGTGATGGGAGTGATCACTGAGATGAAAGCCAGCAGTCATCAAAATAAATACAAATATAGAGTTCTAAATCCCAGAGATTCACACATCTCCAGCTGAAAAGCTTCATAGAAAAGAAGGAATAACTATATTTAGAAGCCACATATCAAATCCACCAGGTAGACACCCAAAGGATGTTCAAGGTACACCTTCTAAAATCTGCATTATGTTTTGCTTCCACTTAGAGCTAGAGTTCCAGCTGCACAATTTCCCAAACAAATGAGATTTTAAAAAGTACATGTAAATGGTGTTCTGAAATCTGCCAAATCTCGAATTTGGCAGCCTTTGTATGCTTTTCAAGTTGCTCAGCCCTCTAGTGGCTATTTTCATCCAAAAAGAGACACATGAATAAACCATGAGGAATTATTTATACTGAAAAATAACGAATTCCACACTTTGTCTTAAAAAGAGTAAAACATGTCCCTTGGAGTTCTACATGAACAAAATTTCTACCACAAACAGATCTCAGAATAACACTGTAATAAAATTATTTGACAGTTTCAGAAGATAAGTTGCTGCTAGCCAACCAACAAATACAATCCTGTTCATATATTTGGTGGACACTTGAGATAGGCCAATAAACAACACGTGTAAAAATGTAATTGATTACATCTTAGTCACATTAGTTGCCTGAATTCCAGATTGTTTACTGATATAAAAATTTTCTCTTCTGCTTCTTCTAAGCTTAACACAGTTGACAACATTCACAAAAATCAATATGAAACCAATATAAAGTATTACAACATATTCACAGAAGCAGCAAGATTATACAATTCCATACCAAAACACTCTTCCTTCAACAATAAAATAGACATTCAAGTAAAACTCTTGTGGATTTAGTGATTACATGATCCCACATAAGGCTTTCATGAATGCATATGCACAAGGTATTTATGTTGTTGTACATGCACCCAGTGGCTTGGTTCAGATATATTCGTTTTATTCACTTCATTATTCACTCCCCCAAAGTGTCTTACATAATTCTCATCTACTGCATTTTATCCTCACAACAACCCTGAGAAATAGGTTATGCTGAGATTGTGTAACTGGCCCAAGGTCACCCAGAAAGTTTCTATGACATGGGGGGAGGTGATTCACACTTAGGTTTCCCAGATTCTAGTCTAGCACTCTAAACACTAAACCATTACAATGTCCCTCATCTTCTAAACTATGATTGGGAGGATTAAGAACAAGTGGTGGGCTCCCATAGTCTATCCACTCTTCCCATTCCATTCACGTACTCAGATATTGTTATAACAGGGAAACTATGAGTACTACAGATTGTTTCCAACCACACGGGAAGGGGATTATTTTCACTGATACCCCTCTCCTGTGGCAGACCTCTAATTCCCCTAGGCTTGCCAGTCCCCAGGTGGAGGTGGGGGATTCCCCACTTTTGCCGGCCTTTCCCACCACCACCCTCAACAGCTGAGGCTGATTCTTCTTTAAAATAATGAGGGCTGCTCAGGGTCTGTAGATCAGGAGCCAGGACAAATTAAGGGGCTGATCTAGGGTAAATTGACTGTTGATCCCACACAGCCCCTAATAAACTTCCTTTCAGTCCGGCAACAGAATCCTACATTCTTACTGATTGCCTAGCAAATGGTATTGTTTGGTTGTCTGTGGTCAGAACAGCTAAATGTAGTCACCTAATGGATGTAGGGAGGGCAGCACCAGTTTGTGAGGTGATACTTCCTCCATCCACCTTTGGACTTACACAGATACCTTTTTTAAACAAACAACAATAACTTTATTGTCTCTTCCATAGAAAGGTTAAAGGGCTTATTTTGATGGAAAAGGAAGATGGTATAAAATCTATTTCTTTTCACAGATGAGCTGGGTGGCAGTTCCCTTAAGAATTGTTACAGAGTTACACCAACCCATGGGATTACAGAACTCACAGGCTGTTCCTCCTGGTGGAAGAGGCTCACTAAACTCTGGGACATCTGGTCCCTTCACAACTGCCTTTACCACACTGACAGAAATACTTGAAATGTAGACTTGACCTATTCAGTCCCCACAATTCCCAGTCCAGTCACCCTGGGAGTCAGAAGGGTTAGCTGATCTCCACATCCTGCCTTGATCACCAAATTCCCACTATTATATTCCTGGAAGAGACTGTCATGCCTATCCCTATTTACTTCCCCCTATCTCCTTTCCTTCCCCCTCTCACAGAAGATCCCCCACACACACACAGAGGATCCATGGCCTCCAGCTGGCTGGGGTCTCTGGGAATTTGCACACAGGCAGTGAAGTCTGCCGGGTGGAACTGGAAGCTGACTGTCACACTCCCCCCATTGGTCAGCATTAACACTATTCTAATACTATTATTATTATGACACTTTGCATGAACCAAGCCAATAAAATTCAACAAATGCTCATGAGAAATGGAGAGCATTTAGTAGAATTCCAACCCACATTTCTAATGTGGCTTCTTCATATGTACTGAAAAAATTATCTCAGGGGAGAGCAGGAGGAGGAGAGACACTGAGAGGAAGAAAAATGCATTTCGTGGAACTTTTCAGGAGACTAGCAATGTTTTATTCCAGGTATACGGACACTTTTTCTTCAAAGAGAGAGAGAGAGGGGGGAGAGAGAGAGAGAGAGACTCCTCTGTGTTTAAACCCCAAAACGTTTTTTTCCAGGTATGGGGGGAAGAGTCCTGTGTTTAGACTCAAAAACGTCTTATTCCAGGTATGGGGAGGAAGAGTCCTTTCTTTAGACCCAAAACATTTTATTCCTGGCAGGGGGGAAGAGTCCTGTGTTTAAACCCAAAAACATTTTATTCCAGGTATCGGGGAGGAAGAGTTCTGTGTTTAGACCCAAAAACGTTTTATTCCAGATATGGGGAGGTGGAATCCTGTGTTTAGACCCAAAAAAGTATTTTGCCATGTATGGGGAGGAAGAATCCTTTCTTTAGTCCCAAAACATTTTATTCCAGGCAGGGGGGGGGAGAGTCCTCTTTAGACCCCAAAAACGTTTTATTCCAGGTATGGGGGGAAAGGGTCCTGTGTTTAAGACCAAAAAATGTTTTATTCCAGGTATGAGAGAGAGAGACCATCCCATGACTGGCCATCCCATGGAAAGATCCTACTTTCCATTTCTAACAGATGGAGGGGCTAACAGCACAGCTTGTATTCCTTATTAGCGAAAGGGAGGAAGAGTACAGTAGCACCTTTCCTCCCCTACGACTAACACAGTTTGTGGAAGGGCATGAGCTTTCATGAATCATTGCTCAGTTCATCAGATACAGCTGGAATGTGAGTCCATCTGTCCTTATATCTTGGAGAGTGAAGTGATTTCAGATTCCAAAAGACAAGAGCAGGCATTGGTAATGAGAGAAATCTCAGTTCAGTCCTGGAGTCTGCATTGTCTTGAGCTTCATGATCAATCGCAATTTAGCAGTCTCTGTTTCTAATCTCTCTTTGAAATTTCTTTGTCAGAGAACTGCTACTCTTAGGTCAGCAACTGAATGCCCTGGAAGGTTAAAATGTTTCCCCACTGGCTTTTTAATGCTGTGGTTTCTAATAGTGGTGGAAAGAGTAAGATTCCAGTAGCCCTTTTAACAAAATTGTGGTAGGGTATGTGCTTTTGTGAGTCACTGCTCACTTCTTCAGACTTATTTCCATTTATTCTTTGCATTATCCTGGACTGAATCCCCCGGTACCAGATTGAGACCTAGATTTCCTGTCTCATTACCAGTGCTCAGGGCTCTTTTTCTAGAAAAAGCCAAGCAAGAACTCATTAGCATATTAGGCCACACCAATTACAGTGCAGCTCATTAGCATATTAGGCCACACCAATGACAGTGCATCTCATTAGCATATTAGACCACACCCATAATTGCTAAACATAATGTCTTAACTTGTTTATGCACAGCTGTTTAATTGGTTTGTCTGTGGCTTAATTACTTGTTGTTTTACTTGTTTCTATTTTATTTATCTCTCATTGAGAGATAGGATATAAACGTCTGAAATAAAACAGCCACAAATAGATAATGGATTGGATCCAGACTAAATTTTCATCTAGCAGAAGGGACAGGGTAATTTTCGCTAAGTCTCTCTTTCTGCTTCAGACCCCTTCGTTGTCTCTCATGCTGTTCCAAAGGGTTTTCTGGACCCCCAGGATTGCATTTTGGGGAGATCAGTGAGCTGTAGTGGATGTGGGAGAGGCAGGAAAGATTGGTTGCATTGGGGAAAAAAGACCTTGCTTGAGCAGAAAATTTAATTTGGATCCCACCCCAAAAATAATGTATTTTAGTAAGTTCTGTAGAAAAGAATGCTTCAAATGTGTTTGGACAGAAGTAGGTAGCATTGACTTGGAGTTGACACAGAATTTTGCACAAACTAAAATGCAAGGCAGACTTGGAGGTAACACAAATGAGCCCCAATTTAAATGTGAAGAATAACCTATCCATACAGAGTCCCATCGCTGTGTACAGCTTTAGAATGTTGATTTATGACTTGAGCAAGTACAGGAGCTTTTCACCAGCACCTAGTTTAAAGGTGAAGCCAGCCACGTGGAACATGGAACAGGTAATACTTTCTAGATGGCCTGTCAACACAGTTAAGACTGAACCTGAAGAATTTTGATGGAAGAAATGTGAAGAATTTTGATGGAAGAAAATCACAGTTTGAAAAAGCTTATGAAATTCCTAGTGGGAAAATGGTTTCCCATCTCTAACATGGTAAACAGAGACTCCTGCTGTCACCTGACTCATTAATTAAATATATTATATTATATTAATTAAATATATTAAATAAATATGTTGAAGAACTTATCAATGATGTGCTATATTTACACTGTGCCACAAAAGTCAATGACAGCCATGAATGCATGGGATGAAGTAAAGCACCTGCCCTCTGGTGCGTAGTTGGAGGACAGAAACTGTCCAGTGTGGTTATCATTCCATTGCTATACACAAGTATTCTAGGTCCTCCTCATATGCAATTTTATTCAGTTTATTTTCCGCAGAGGAAATATATGCAAACTGCTAAATCAAAGAAAATAGAGGTGCAGCACCCTGCCTAAGACTGGGGAACTGTGCACAAAGGATGCAAAGAGCAGCAGCAAAACTAACAATCCTCCCCCTTTTCCACTCTGAACTCAAGCTGCAGCAAATATTAGGTCAAATCATTCCTTTGCTTAACCTGAAAAAATGGTTTTCTAAAAGATTTTTTAAAATTTGCTGGGCATTTCAAAAATCCCAAATGGATGCCTGAAAGACTTAACCCCACCATCCCACAAAAAGCAAAAAACAAAAAACAAAAAACCCTGCTCACATATCTCTCCCTTTCCTGTCCCCTCCCCACCTGGAGTAGAGGGCAGAATCCTCTTCCTCAGGGCAAGAGACATGGAGAGATACTTCTAACTGTAGCCTCTCAAAGTGCTGATCTGAAGCTGGCCTACTTGCTATTCTCATCCTCTTTCTTCTGTAATAAGAGCACTCATGAAGTCACCTTTTTCCATTCCAAAAGGTAGCCCCCATGACATATTGGGAGCAAGGAAATTCATTCTGTGATTGCTCCAGATCACACAACAAATTCCACTGTTCTGTTGGTAATGGTGGGAAACTTTCCATTAGGACACTAATCAGAAAAGGAATCCCCATTCTTCAGGTCCACACCTGTCCGAACCATATTTAAAATTGATGGAGAACTTACACCCCTTCCCTCTGCCTCATAAACTTATTAGTGCGGAGTTGCTAGTTGCTAGTGCAGAGTCTGTGGGAGTTGTATGTGATCAGGAATTCATGTGTTTAAAAAACTGATCACATAACACATTTTACAGGACGTGTGTGTGTGTGAGTGTGCGTGGGTGTGCATGTGCACACACGTGTGTGTATACCAGCCAAAGATTCAGTCTGGCACATGACCACATGTAAAACATGAATCACCCTGTTATTTTCAGGAATTAGTTCAAAACCTTTGAGATACTTGTAATACTTAAGATACTTGTAATACCATCCATTACTTGATACAGCCAAAAGAGCAGAAAATCCTGACTGCAGACACATCCAAGTATGTTCATCTGCCACACTAGCAAGTTCGATGGCACTCTGGGAAGAAGCAGCAGGGAATACTTTAGCTCCATGCCTGTATGAATCTGGAGGCAATAAAGCTATCCGGTGTTTTCTGGCTATTTAAAGCATCAAGCATCACCATGCATTATTTCTGTGGGATGCAGAAACACAACACTACCATATTATCAACGGCATCAGGAACATCAGGCATCTGCATGCTTCCCCAAACATTAAATTGAGCAAAGATTCATCTGAGCATCTGAAACATACAATTACTTACTTCAAAATCACACAGCCTGTACCCAAAGGAGGAGCTGTCCAAAAAACTTGAATGCGTGTCCTTCTCCTTGGCGTGCTTTCAGTCACAGCCACAGGACAATTACTCATGAACTGTGTTTCTTCTTCATCAATAATCTAAAGACATATAAAGAAGCTATATTTTATTATAATTATCTCATTTATATATGTGAGGTGTAAAAGCAGTGGATACTGTAAAAATATTAGCATCAAAGAAATATTTTTTAAAAACCCTATAAAATATGATAATAACATTGTGGGGACCCCCAAGGCCTTGTGGGTGGCATCTCATTTTGCCTTTTGCCTTTTCTGAAAGCCCCCACAGCTTCTCCCCTTTTCCTGTCCATTCTCTCCTTCCCATCTACAAGCCAACCTACCTTAATCTTCCCCCATGTCTTCAACTTATCCTCCTTCCCTACTCCCTCCTTCCCTACTATCTACACAAGAAAACTATGGCTGGGCCCTGTTGCAAGGAGGAGAACCCACAAGAACTTTCCCCTGTACCCCCCTGTCCCACACTACTTCCTCTTTCCCTCTTCCTGGCACCCCCCTCATATCCTCACCCTTCTGTACTTCCTAATGTCCTTCCCAGCCACCTCACAACCTATGATTTATCTCTCCCCCCACTGCCAACACACCATTTCCAGTCATATATTGAGAACCGTGGTTAGAGTTTTGGACGAGGATCTGGAATACTCAGTTTTAAATCTGCACTCTGCCATGGAAGCTTGCTGGGTCTCTTTGGGCCAGTCATACGCTGTTGGCCTAACTTACTTCACAGGGTTGTTTTGAGGATGAATTGGAGGAAAGGAGAATGATATAAGTTGCTTTTAGTCCCCACTGGGGAGAAAAGTGGGATATAAATACAAGTATTACTTATTTACTTCATTTATATGCCACCTTTTCCCCCAGTGGGAACCCAAAGCAGCTGACATCATTCTCTTCTCAACCTTATCTTCACAACAACCCTCTAAGGTAGGTTAGACTGAGAATGTGTGACTGGACCAAGATCACCTAGTGAGGTTCCATGGTAGAGTGAGATTTGAGTCTAGATCTCCCTAATCTGAAACTCTAACCACTATACCACACTGGCTTTCATGGGGTAGCTGCTGTTGAGCAGGGCCTGAGTTATTCAAGCTGCATGGTAGCAAGTTGCCTGGTAGTGGCTGGTGAGCCTGACCCTGATGAGTCCTCCCTCAAAGGTCAGAATAGCCCTGAAAAGTGTCGAGCCCCCTTCCCCTGCCTTTTACTGACAGCAACCAAAGCTTGAAAGCTGGCAATACTGTTGTGGTTACCCACCAACCCACACAATGGTCACTGACAGAGCATTTGTTTCTTAGAGCTACAGGCGCTGCTCCTATCATTTGGGAGGCTTTATCTCCCCCCATGTATTTTGTGTTAGATTTCAATTTTTTCTACAGACAGTAGGCATCTTTGTAAACAGATCTGCCTTGCCTGGTCACGCTTCGAGTCTCTGGATTTATGTATACACAGATCTGACAATGTTGAGAATTACACATATTGATGATAGGGTTGAGTAAAACTACATGCTAGAATGTCTTGAAGGATAATCTGCTCTCATTCCCTGAAATTCCAGGATTATATTTCCTTTGAAATTCCTAAGGAGCCAGATGATTTTTCCAAAGTCAATCTGCAGAACCTACAAAGGCTCTACTATGTAAGTTTTCAGAACTCTGCAGAAGTTGCATCCTTATTACCTAGGAGCTGTACAATATTTGAGCTTTTATATATAAAGGGTTTTTTCCCCACAGGGGTGGTTCCATGGTTTGGTCTCACTGCCACTGTGGATATGAACAGATTTTCAGTGGTTTTCTTGTTATATTAGAGGTGCAGTTTTTGGTAGACTAGAGAGGGCAATAGAGTATTCACTGCCTGTAAGGTTATGTTCGAAATGGCTGAATAAACAAGTTCTGTTTCTGTCACTGAGGCCTTTTGATGCTAGGCTTGCTAGCCCCCAGGTCCAGGCAGGGGATTTCCCCAGTTTCAGGGGCTTCTCCCCATCATGGACCAGCTGGCCGACGGGGGAGACCATGCTCCTAAACAGGGAAGTCACTGAGAAATGTCCCTATCATGATGATGTCACCCAGAAGTGACGTCATTGCATTGGGGACCATGCAGGGATACTCTGGTATTTGGGCAAACTTTATGGTTTGAGGGTGAAACATCTTGCATGACATCCCCTACCACCCCTGGAATGCCCCCCAAATCCCCACAATGGAGCAACAAGGGAACATGGCACCACTATTTGATGTACACTCTTTGTGAGAGACCAGATACATAACATGATGTCAGAAGTAAAAGTGAGCCAAAAAGGGGATTGAACAGAATGGCATTTAGCACAAGACAAGTACCCCCTACATACTTTGAACATGGAAATGTTGCTGAGAATTGGGGCTGGTGGAGGGACATCATGGAATTGATATTTACAGGGCCAGAAGGGAGACAACTGGTCTGTAGCTAGGGATGCCAGCCTCTAGGTGGGAAGTGGGCATCCTCCAGATTTACAACTCATCTCAAGACTACAGGTATCAGTTCCACCAGAGATTGCAAAGTTTCAAATCAGCATTTGGCAGAAAGACAGACATATTTGCATGGCCTAGTGGCAAAATATCTGCAGATGATAGAAGGAGACCCACAGTTCTGTTCACAGTGTTTGAGGCATACTGCAGCCTCCCCCTTCCCCCCCCAAAAAAATCCATGCAACATACAATATTTTGTGAAAGGCATCAAGGGATATCAGAACCAGTGAATGCGTGTATAACACAATGACCTCTCCACGGCCATTGCTGCAACCGAGCTGTGGTGTCACTGCCTATATTTCTATATTTGTACTGGATTCAGTTTATTTTTCTATGTAGTGACTGATCAGTTCTGTTTTCTGAAGGCTGACCAGTTCTCTATAAAATAGTCTCTTTGGGGTTTTGATATCACTTATAGATATAGGCTGTGGTCATACCGCACCCAAATCCCGGATAAAGTCCTGCTGAACTTTAATCCAGGATTCTTTATTTCGGGTTATATCCAGGAGACCTGGATCGGTGAACATCCCAACCCTGGTGGTGGTAGCGGCAGCTGGGGGAGGCAAGGCAAGAGCCACAACTTTTCCAAGTCTCCCTCAGATCCTTTTCCTCCCCCCCGTTCTGTTTTCCGGGAGGGGGGCCGCGGCAGCCACCACTGATGTGACCATGGCTGTCCCGGCTCCTCTCATCCCCCAAAGCCAGCTGGTGCCCCCGCAGCGACCCATCTCCACTTTGGCCACCTGCACCACCAGCAGCAGCAGCACCGCCTCGGCCACCCTGCCGCCCGCCAGCGTGTCTTCTTCCACCGCTGCTGCAGATGCTGCCTCTGCTGCCACTGCAGCTGCCACCTCCACCCCCACCTCTTCTTCTTCTTCTTTGGGGAGCAGCCTATTCCAGCTGGAGCCCAATGTCACAGCAGCTGCAGTAGTGGCGGCCGGATGTCAGATTCTGCTTCGCATACAGGGTCTTTTCCTAATGTTTCTAAAATGTTTCTTATTGATTGAATCTGACATTGATGTATCTCTGTAAAACTGCTCTGTTGCTTACTTTCGTTTTCTTTGTAGTGGGCGGTTGACCAGATGCTTTATTGCTCCCTTTGGTGTAGATTACTTGTCTGTTCAATGACTCAACATTTCAGGCAGGAACTTGGGTTCCCACATACCATGGTGTTACATAGTACAAAGCTATCTCCTTCACACTCCCTTGTACTTCCTCCCCCTTCTACTAAGAGTGCTATCTGCTGAATGTAGCCTTGGGAATTATTTTATTGTTTTTCCTGCCTGTTTTGCCGGGGACCTGGCACTTCTAGGTCACACAGTTCAAGCTGGGAATTTTTATGTTCTCTCACCCCTGGGTGACAAAAGGTGAATCTGCCTTCCTGCAATTTTACTGAATGCTGATTGGTGATCAATATTTATACTTTCATGTTTGCAGGTATAATAGTCCCCTGCCCTCTTTGTATGGTATCACTAACAAACATCAAGACCTGTACCAGTATCTGAATAAAGGACTGTTTGAATCAACAAAGGCCTGATCATTTGCTGATAGCATAGAAGCCTCACAGATTGTTAGTGATCTGTTTTTTGGCTTCTCCCGTGCCTGACCATGTCAGATGACGGGAGCAACCACCAAACTACGCTGGAGGTCCCGACCACCAAGGCTACCACCATGCCTGTGGAGCAGTCGGTGCCGGTGACCACGATACAGGAACCGAGTCTACCACCTCGAATGGGGTCTCGGATTCCCTGGCAGCCAGCCTCCCCTACCTGCTCTTGGGCTACGTTTGGGGGAGGCACTTCCAAAACGTGGATTCATGATTGGAAGGGGGCCAGAGTACGCTTCAGTGGCGACCGATCGGATTTCGGCTGCCTGAGCATAGTAGATGACAGATACCCTCGCCGTGGATCGGGTGCCTGGGGGTTCAGTTTCCAGGACGAGGAGCGCATGATGCCCCGCGGCCCCAATCCCACCGGAGGAGACCTGGATCGGGTCTTAGACTGGAGGTTTGAGGACATGCATGATCGCCTTGCAGCAGACATGCGGGAAGCCATGCTCGAGATGCAGCAGACCCTGATGGGGGCCTTGGCCGCCGGTGCGGTCCCCATCCCAGGGCAACCCCCAGGAGGGGGGGTCCCCGCGGCAGTGCCCTGCACCCCCTGCCGGGGGTGCAGGGGGGGTGCCGGCGCAACTGGCAGGGGCTCCCCTGGCTGGAGGAGCCCCGCCACCTCCCCCTCCAGTGATGCCCATCCTGGCCGGAGGTTATGTCTGACAAGTGCCTAATGATCTGGTGGTGGCCACATTTGACGGAGACCCTGGGAAGCTCTGGTTCTTCATCATCGAGATCGAGTGCTTCATGGTGTCCTGGGGCCACCTCTACCCGACGGAATGAGACCGGGTCGGCTACATCGGGTCCAAGCTGAGGGACACCGCAAGCGACTGGTACGTGAGTCTGCACAACCCCCCAGGCCCCAAACTGCTGTTGGTAGATAACTTCATGTGGGCCCTATGCCAGCACTACGATGACCCGCTGGGAGAAGAGAAAGCCTGGAACCAACTGCGCTGGCTGACGCAGGGGCGGGGAACCATGAAGGACTATACTGATCGGTTCCGGCGCATAGCGGCAAAGGTTCAGGGGTGGTCTGAAGATCTGTTTGTGGAAAAGTATCGAGAGAGGCTGAGTCATGAGGTCTACAAGACGATCCTGAGGGCTGGGAGACCGACATCGCTGGCGGCCTGGATGCAAGCAGCTGCAGACGTAGAGGAGCGCTTCACCCTGATCAAGTTGGGAGTGGCAGCGGCGCAAACCCCTAAGCCAGCCCCGAAAGCAGATGGGAGGTCGGTGTTCCAAAAGCTATGTGATGCTCGTTTCAAGCAGGGGCTATGCATGCAGTGTGGGGAGAGCGGCCACATCACCTCAGCTTGTCCCCGAGGGGGAGCGAAAGCCCCGAAGACCTCCACCCCACTGGGGGGCGGGACCCCCTGAGCTCCCAAGACACCGTTTAAACCCCGGGCATTACAGCTGGAAGGGGCAACAAGCAAGCAAGGAGAGCTGGAGCTGACCGAGTCCAAGCCGTCGGGAAACTCCAACGACCTGCAGTAGCTGGCGCAGAGCTGCAGGTCCCTTCCCCTGACGCGCCATCGCCAGTGAGCATCCCTGGCCCCTTGCTTTTCATGGTGGTGACTGTCTTAGTGCCCCGTACTGGAACCCACATGCGGGTTCGGGCCCTCATTGACTCAGGGTGTGCGAGAGACTTAATTAGCCCCTTAGTGGTGGAAGGGTTGGGACCCAAGGTAAACCCCCTGGAGGAGTCTTTACGGTTTACACAGATGGATGGGTCAGAGATGAAAGAGGCCTGTGTAGCAGAGACTGAACTTTTGGTTGTGGGGACTGGGACTCATTGGGAAGAGAGGGCTTTTGTGATCACCCCAAACACCCAGTTTCCCATGGTACTGGGCAGCCCCTGGCTAAATTCCCCCGACCCATACATCAAGTGGAGTGATGGGAAGATATCTTGGGTCGACCCCAGATGTGTTAATCACAAATAGGAGCCCCACTGGGGAAAGGAACCCCCCAGCTCTGCGGCCCCTGCAGCCCTGCGGTGTCGGTGAACCCCATTCCCCAGGAATATAGAGACTTGAGTGAGGTGTTCAGTGAGACTGAAGCTGACGAGTTGCCCCCCCACCGCTTCACAGACTGTGCTATCAAACTGTTACCCGGGGAAAAATTGCCAAAAGGGAAATTGTACTCCATGAGCCCCTCCGAGAGGGAGGAGTTGTGGGCATTCCTGGATAAAATCTTAGAGCGGGGTTTCATCCGCCCGGCCAAGTCCCCTTTTGCGGCCCCCATACTGTTCCGGAAAAAGAAAGATGGAGGATTAAGACTGTGTATGGACTATAGGGGCCTGAATGTGGTGTCCGCCTCAAATGCCTACCCCCTCCCCTTGATCAAGGACTTATTGGCGGAAGCAGCTAAGGGGAAGATTTTCACTAAACTAGACCTCAGGGATGCGTACTTTTGGGTGCGCATCCGGGAGGGGGATGAATACAAGACGGCATTCAATACACCCCTGGGGCAATTCGAATACCTGGTGATGCCCTTCGGTTTGAGTGGCGCGCCAGGCGTCTTTATGAGTCTGATCAATGAAGTGTTGCACAAGCATTTGTTCAAGGGGGTGCTCTGTTATCTTTATGATATCTTGATTTATTCAACTGATAAGGACTCTCATGTGAAGTTAGTCAGGGAGGTCCTAAATACATTACTGGAACACCAGTTATATGCCAAGCTCTCCAAATGCGAGTTTCACCAAAGGGAGGTAGACTTCCTAGGCTATCACATTTCCCAAAAGGGGCTGGAGATGGACCCAGCCAAAGTGGAAGCAGTCGTGCAATGGGAAGCCCCACGCAATAGAAAGCAGCTTCAGAGTCTATTGGGATTTTGCAATTTTTACCGGACCTTCCTAAAAGACTTTGCCACTATTACCTTGCCACTCACCGAGCTGCTAAAAACCAAAGGGAGGGGTCCAGAGGCTGGGAAGCTGGGGGAAAGACTGTGCTGGACTCCCCAATGCCAAGCGGCGTTCGATGAATTAAAGAGACTGTTTACCTCCGAGCCCATCCTAGCCCACCCCGATGAGACTAGGGAATTTGTTATACATGTAGACGCCTCTGATGTGGCCGGGGGGGGATCCTACAGAGGGACGCTAATGAGGTGTTACACCCCCTCGCCTATATTTCGAAAAAGTTCACCGAAACTGAGAGACATTGGTCTGTGTGGGACAAAGAAGCCGTGGCCATTAAACTGGCCCTTTCCACTTGGCGTCATTGGCTAGAAGGGGCGCAGAAGCCTTTCGAGATATGGACTGACCATAAAAACTTAGAGGCGTTGCGCACGCAGCGGTCCTTGAATGCCAAACAGCTCCGGTGGGCTGATTTCTTTTCAAAATTTAATTTCGTTCTGAAACACTTCCCCGGGAAATCACACTCCTTAGCAGACGCATTATCACGCCTACCCCAACATAAGTCTTAGAGGGAAGAGGTGTTTGACTCAATGTTTTCTCCCCAACAGTTGAGGGGGGGGGGTAGTAACGACGCGGAGCCAAAAAAGAGCGGCCCCGGAATCTGTGGCGTGGACTGAGAAATGTGGGGAAGCCTATACCAAAGAAGAGGTGAAGGAATGGGAGGGGGATACCGAGGCTACAAAAGCTTTAGATGGCTGTTGGTACCATGGTTCCAAATTGATTGTACCCCTCTCCCTCCGGAAGGAAATTTTACTGTCATGCCATGAATCTAAGTTGTCAGGCCACTTTGGGTTTTTAAAAACACTCAACTTGGTGCAACGTCAATTTTGGTGGCCTCGAATGCGTAAGGATGTGTCTGATTATGTTACTTCCTGTCAGGTGTGTCTAATGTGTAAACGGAGGGGGGGGGGAAGTACCGGGATTGTTACAGCCACTCCCTACCCCCTCTTGACCCTGGGAGATGATATCTATGGATTTTATTACCAACCTCCCGCCCTCCAAGGGAAAAACAGTTATTTGGGTGGTTGTGGACTTATTTTCTAAACAGGCTCACTTTGTCCCATTTAAGCAACTGCCCACAGCAAAAAGCCTGGCTAAAACGTTTTTCAACCACGTGATTAAACTCCACACGTTTCTGAGGCATGTAATATCTGATAGGGGGAGCCAGTTCATTGCCAACTTCTGGCGGGAGCTTTTGGGGCTCATGGACATTGAACCCGCGCTCAGCTCGGGTTATCATCCCAAGACCAATGGACAATCCGAACAAGTTAATCAGATATTAGAATAGTTCCTCAGATGTTGCACAAATTACCATAAAGACAATTGGGTAGACCTACTCCCCTTCGCTGAGTACAGCTATAACAATGCAGTGCATTCGTCTACCGGAGTATCGCCCTTCATGGCTGCGGGGGGTTTTGAGGGAAAACCTCTGCCATCTCTGCCCAGCACTGATGTGCCCAAACACTCAGACTTTTGTCAATGGTGGTCCCGATTACAGGAGTCCTGGCCACTTATAGAAAAGACTTTGGAAAAAGCTAAAGCAGACTATAAAAAGTACGCCGACAGAGGGAGGGCTGAAGGTTGGGACTTGAAACCTGGTGACTCTGTGTACCTCTCTACCAAAAATATACATGGCTTACAACCCAGTAGAAAACTGGGGTGGAAATATGTTGGACCTTATAAAGTACTAAGGAAAATTTCGGAGGTTTCTTTTGAACTGGAATTGCCCAAGTCACTAAGTTCTGAATAAAGGACTATGTTTTAATCAACAAAGGCCTGATCATTTGCTGATAGCACAGAAGCCTCACACCGGATCCCCTTCCAGCAGCAAGAGTGGCTGCAGTGCCAGCTTGGGCACCAGCGGCGATTCCCCTTTTTCTTGCACTTTTCTTGTACCAAGCGCCCAAGTGCAAGAAAGGAAAAAAAACTGGGAGGGATGATCAGATAGCCCTCTCTCACAATCATTGTGAGAGAGAGCTGTCCAAATCAGCTAAATCCTGGGTTCTAAGTGTGACCTCCAGAAAAATACTTGATTTTCAGGAGGCCGGAAAATGCGCAAGGAACCCGCAATTGAGCCTGCTTCGGCATGGGAGTTTTCACAGCCGGTCTGATCGGTCCCTTTAAATGCGGGAGGAAACAGCTCTGACTCCCGTTTTAAAGGGCTGTATGACTGCACCATAGTGAGGGCCACTGCCTAGTATAATTCTTTACCAGAAAGTCAGGCACCAGTGCTTGTAAAAGTGAAACACCACAGTTCTTTATTGCACAGAAAATTCAACAGCAGGTTGGGATATATTTACACAGGATATTTTGTTGCTTTGTTGAATAACACTACTTTGCCTTCACATAGGCTGTAAGCTTATCACTCTCAGTTCACAAAACCCTCCTCTGATTCCACTCTCCAATAACTATTTGGTGGTTAGCTTTTGGGCTTTATTTGTCTGGTCTCTTGAGTCTACTAATGTTGAGTCAACCTCAGCTTTCCAGACTCCCCAATTACCTTAGCCCTTCCTTAGCCAATTTTTTAAGTTCCTTTGGAGCAGTGTATCTGATGTTTGTGCCCACTGAGGTCTTATACTGTCCCCTCTCTGGTCACTCTCCTCTTTATACTTAGAAGGTACTAGTTCAGAGGATTATTCAGCCACAGTTTTCCACACAAACTGCTATCTGGCTGGTTCCATTGAGCCCAGAGGCTTCTGTCCTCCTCAGAGCACTCCAGTTAACTTTCTGCACATTTTCTTCCATCTGACTCACCCAACTGTCAGCTCTCAGCAGTCAGCTATTCACAGTTATCTGTCACTCACTGTGAATTCCGAGCACGCCTGCCCCCATCTCTCTCAATCATGTGACTCTGCAGTTCTTGTGTTTACCTGCTGCAGTACACAAACCTTTAATTCCGTAACAGAGTGGATGACACAGTTATGCCTTATTGCTAAAGATTGTGCTTTTCATGACAGTGATGATATGATAAAAGACAGGATTTTAAAGGGATCAAAAGAAATCCAGGAGAAATAACTCCAGGAGGGAGACCTCACATTAAAGAAACCACTAAAAATAGCATGTGCACATAAAATATTTCAAGCACAAATACTACAAATATATTACTAAATAAATCACTAAGAAGTGTTTGAAATTAAAAGAGAAATGATACATCACAAACAAGCTGGAAAACAGATCACCAGGCCTCCCCCGAAGTAGGTTACTGGAAAAGGACAGACAAAATAATGCTAAACGGTGAAGAAAGAAATACAGCAAATGAGAGGAATGCCTAGCATGGGGAAATCTTTCCTTATTATATAAAACCGTTTTCAAGAGGCAAGATTCCATGGGGCGCCAACATCAGTTGGCTGGAAGGACTGCCACTCAAAAGGGAGTCCCTGGCCACTGGCTGCATTCTCTCCCTGCTTTGCCTCAGTCCCACCCACAGAGCCATTGGCCAGCATTTATTTATTAAATAAAACATTTATTAAAACGTTTATCTCCCACCTTTCCTCATAGTTCAAGGCAGCTTACAATAATAGTAAAAAACATTATCAGTGAAAACCAAATATAAAACAGCAAACCCCAAATCTCTCCATCTCCCCCCTTAAAAATGCCTTCTGTTCCAACCTCCTCAAAAGCCCTGGCAAACAAGCAGGCCTCCTGAAGATCTCCGAGGAGGGAGCCCTTTCAACCTTTCCAGGGAACCCATTCCACAGAGCTGGAGCCAGAATGGAAAAGGCCCACTAACCATGGCAGTTTGTGAGAGTTCTGCTCAAAGTAGTCAAGGATCAGATCTTGGTTGGTAAACCACAGTTCTTTATTTCCAATCTTTACATTAGTACAGCTTCTCGGATTATTGTCAGAGATGAGACAGATAATACAGGCAGGTCTATTATACCTTTCCAAGGAGTTTGAATTACCCATAGGTAGCCAATCACTATAGGGGAAAAACGGCGGGCAAAAAGGGGCTCTGACCGTTTGTTTCCCACAGGAAAGAAAGTGAGGTGTTAAGCTGTAAATTCCCTTCCCAACCAGACCCTTCAGATGTTACCAGTTCACATAACAATCAATGGCCTCGAGGCTCTTGCATGTGATAAGAGATGAGACGCATCCTCCCTTGAAGTCCCAGCCGGGGCCGATGGAATGCAGAGGCAGTGGTGTGAGAGGCCCATTGTTCCCATACATTGCAGGTGTCACCCTCCCGCTTTAACAGTTACAAAACCCAGGCCTGGTTAGGCACTACAAAATGGCATCTACAAGCATATATCTGTAATGCATACATGGCAACAGAACATACATACATGGCAATAGAAATAGAAATAGAAAAAACAGACAGAATGCACAACTGTAAGAACTAGAAATACTTTGTCTGAATCAGCAGATTCTGACACACTGGCCCCCCGATAAAACACCTCTACCCGGGCTTGTCAGGAGACTTTTTATGAAAAGCTTTAACCAATTTAGGAGCATGCACATGTTCAGAACGAACCCACTCATTGTGCTCTGGGCCAAAGTCAAGCCATCTAACTAAATAATATAGGCGGCCCCTATGCATCTTAGAATCAAGAATATCTGATGTTTCAAAATGGGGTGCCTCCCCCTTCATCAGTGGAGGAGGTACCGGAGGAACTGGATGCCACGCATTCAGCCCAGGATCCTTCTTCAGCAAGCTGAAATGAAAAACAGGATGCACAGAACTCAGTGATTTAGGCAATTCTAGTTCAAAAGACACATCCGAAATTTTACGCAACACCTTATAGGGACCCACGTATTTCCATCCCAATTTCCTGCTGGGTTGCAAGCCATGTATATTTTTTGTGGAAAGATAAACAGAGTCCCCGGGTTGGAGATTCCAACCCGCAGCCCGGCCACGATCTACATATTTTTTGTAATCCTCTTTAGCTTGGTCTAAAGTCTTGGCTATTAGTGGCCACGATTCCTGTAATGTCGCCCACCATCGTTTAAAGTCTGTGGGGGAAGCATCGGAGGCACTTTCGATGGTCGGCAGAGGCTTTCCCTCGAAACTTCCCACTGCCATGAAGGGGGAGACGCCGGTCGAGGAGTGCACTGCATTATTGTAGCTATATTCTGCGAACGGCAATAGGTCCACCCAATTGTCTTGGTGGTAGTTGGTGTAGCATCTCAAAAATTGTTCCAGGATCTGATTAGTTCGTTCGGACTGTCCATCGGTCTCTGGGTGGTAACCCGAGCTCAGGGCGGGCTCTATATCCATAAGCTTTAAAAGCTCCCGCCAGAAGTTGGCAACGAATTGGCTACCCCTGTCAGATACCACCCGCTTAGGAAAAGCATGTAGTTTAATCACCTGGTTGAAAAAAAACTTTGGCCATCTCCTTTGCCGTTGGCAGTTGTTTGAAAGGGGTGAAATGAGCTTGCTTAGAGAATGTGTCTACCACCACCCAGATTACAGTTTTACCCTTCGAGGGTGGTAGGTTAGTAATGAAGTCCATAGCTATCGCTTCCCAAGGGCGAGAAGGGGTAGGTAGGGGGTGCAGGAGTCCCGGGACTTCCCCCCCCCCTCTTTTTACACATCAAGCAGGTCTGACAGGCAGAGACAAAATCTGAGACATCTCGGCGCATGTGCGGCCACCAGAACTGGCGTTGAATTAAGTTGAGCGTTTTCAGAAACCCAAAATGTCCAGCCAGTTTAGAAGAGTGACAGGCCAGCAAAATATCTTTTCGCTTACTTCGAGGCACCACCAATTTATCCCCATGGTACCAACATCAATTCTCATTCAGGGAGCACTCAGTCAGTGTCTCTAACTCCTCGATTTCCTCGGGTGAATACTCCCCTCCCCAGTCGCACGACTCCGCTTCCACTGTAGCTCGTTTGCTTTGGCTCCTGGTGGTCACCGCCCCCCCCAGCTGCTGGGGGGAAAACATGGAGTCGAACACCTCTTCTTTCATGCTTTCGTGTTGGGGCAATCGGGAGAGTGCGTCTGCTAATGAGTTGGCTTTCCCAGGAAAATGTTTCAATACAAAGTTAAATTTTAAGAAGAAATCGGCCCAGCGGAGCTGTTTCGCCTTCAGGGATCTCTGAGTGCGCAACGCTTCAAGGTTTTTATGATCAGTCCAAATCTCGAACGGGGTTTGCGCCCCCTCTAGCCAATGCCGCCACGTAGTGAGGGCTAGCCGGATAGCCGCGGCTTCTTTGTCCCAAACTGACCAATTTCGTTCTGTCTCATTAAATTTCTTTGAGATGTAGGCTAGGGGGTGTAATTCTCCGTCTGATCCCCTCTGCAAAACGGCCCCCCCCCATAGCCACATCAGACGCATCTACATGGACTATAAATTCCTTAGTTTCATCCGGGTGAGCCAGAATGGGCTCGGAGGTAAAAAGGGTTTTTAGGGTTTTGAACGCCTTCTGGCACTCCCCATTCCATGCAATTCTCTCCCCAGGCTTCCCTGCCTCCGAACCCCTCCCTTTACTTTTCAGCAAGTCTGTCAGGGGAAGAGTGACCGTGGCAAAGTCTTTTATGAAGGTCCGATAGAAGTTACAAAATCCTAATAGGCTCTGGAGCTGCTTCCTCGTTCGGGGGGCTTCCCACTGGACCACCGCCTCTACTTTAGCAGGGTCCATCTCCAAGCCCCTCTGCAAAATGCGATACCCCAGGAAGTCTACGGACACTCGATGAAACTCACATTTAGACAGTTTGGCATACAGTTGGTTTTTTAACAGGGTGGAAAGGACTTCCCGGACTAATTTCACGTGCTCTTTCTTATCAGTAGAGTAGATCAAGATATCATCTAAGTAACATAACACCCCCTTGAATAAATGCTTGTGCAACACTTCATTGATCAGGCTCATAAAGACCCCCGGCGCGCCACTCAAACCGAACGGCATCACCAGGTATTCAAACTGTCCCAACGGTGTGTTAAAGGCGGTCTTGAATTCATCCCCCTCCCTTATGCGCACCCGGAAATAAGCGTCTCGGAGATCCAGCTTAGTGAACACTTTTCCCTTGGCCGCCTCAGTTAGTAAGTCTTTTATTAGGGGTAGGGGGTAGGCGTTGGAAGCAGAGACCGCGTTCAATCCTCTGTAGTCTGTGCACAGGCGTAATCCCCCGTCTTTCTTTTTCCGGAATAAAACGGGGGCGGCGAAGGGGGATTTAGCAGGGCGGATGAACCCGCGCTCCAAGTTCTTGTCTAGGAACTTCCTTAGCTCCTCCCGCTCTAGAGGGCTCATGAAGTAAAGCTTTCCCTTTGGAAGTTTCTCGCCTGGGATCAGCTCTATGGCACAATCCGACAGTCTGTGGGGGGGGTAGCTCGTCTGCCTCGGTCTCGCTGAAGACCTCCATCAGATCCCTATACTCCCTGGGAACGGCGGAGGGTGCGAGGGTGAGGGCGGCCGCCCGGAGGGGTATTGGTGGTCCCGGTCCCCACTCTGGGTCCCACTTGTGATTCTGGCACTTGTCGTCCACCCAGGAGATTTTCCCCTCACTCCATTTGATGTAGGGATCGTGCGAGCTCAGCCAGGGACTCCCCAACACCATGGGGAATTGGGTATTTGGGGTGATGACAAAAGCTCGTTTCTTCCAATGCTCCCCCGTCCCCACAATCGAACCCTCAGTCTCAGCCACACACACTTCTTTCATTTCCGAGCCATCCATTTGCGTGAACTTGAGCGGCTCGCCCAGCGGGGTGACCTTCGGTCCCAACCCTTCCACCACCAAAGGGCTAATTAAGTCCCGAGCACACCCAGAGTCAATTAGGGTGCGGACCCGGACATGGGTCCCGTCCCCGGGGTCATCACAGTCACTACCATATATAACAAGGGGCCAGGGATGCTCACCGGAGATGGCACGTCTTGGCGGGGGACCTGCAGTTCTGCGCCGCTCACTGCAGGCCGTTGGAGTTTCCCGACATCTGCGCTTCTGTCAGTTCCAGCTCTCCTTGCTCACTGGCTGCTCCTTCCAGCTGCAGCGCCTGGGGTTTGAACGGAGGTTTCCCTCTGCTGGGAGTGCTCCCGGCCACTGGGGTGGAGGTCTTTGGGCCCTTCCCTCCCACTCTGGGGCACACCGAGGCGAAGTGGCCACTTTCCCCGCATCTCATGCATAGCCCCTGTTTAAAACGAGCATCTCGAATTTCTTGCACATTGGGCTTAGGTTTTGCTCTCTGCATCGCTTTGTTTGCGGTTGTAGAGGACGTTCCCATCTTGATGAGGGTGAATCGTTCTTCCACGTCTGCGGCGGCCCTCATCCAGGTGGCCAGCGTCCCTGGTCATCCCCCCAGTAAGACGGCCTCGTACACCTCGGGGTTGAGACCCTCTCGATATTTTTCTATGAAGAGGTAGCCAGCCGCGGATCTTGGCGGCGATGCGCCGGAACTTGTCGGTGTAGTCCCTCACTGTGGACCTCCCCTGGGTCAGTTTCCGCAGGTGGTTCCGGGCTTTTTCTTCCCCCAGGGGATCTTCGTATTGGTGTCGGAGGGCCCACATGAAGTTGTTCAGCGAAAGCAGCTCAGGGCCGGGGGCATCGTATAGGCTCACATACCAATCGCTGGTGGTGTCCTTCAGCTTGGACCCTATGTAGCCAATCCGCTCCCTCTCGGTGGGGTAGAGATGCCCCCAGCTGTCTAGGAACCGCTCAATCTCCAACAGGAAAAATCTCAACTTCTCGGGGTCCCCATCGAACGTAGCCGTCAACAGGTCGGCGGGGGCCGGGCGAACGATCGGCCCCACCGGCACCGGGGCTGGCGCGGGGATGGGTGCCGGCACCGGTTGAGGGACGACCGGCGGAACCTGCTGCTGCGGCCACGGCTGCATGGGTGGCGGCACTTGAGCCGGGACTCCTCCGGGCGGCACCGGCGGCTGCTGGACTCCTGTCGCGGGGGCTGGTAGGGCCTCTTGCATAGCCCTCATGGCGTCCCGGAACTGGTACTGGAGATCGAGGGCCAGCTCTCGCAACTCGGTGGTAAATTGGAACCGCAAATCTCCCATCATCCGGTCGAGGGATTTCATCTGATCTTCCCGGTACAGATCGGGCCCATACGGTCCGGTCCTCTCTCCTTCCATGGACTGGCGATGCGGATCTCCCCCGTAGATCGGCTCGCGCTCTTCTCCCAGGTAACTCGGCCTCCCGCGGTCGAGTTGATCTCCCTGGAACGAGACCCGTGCCCCTTTCCAATCGTGCACCCAGGAGTCGACGGTCCCACAACCGAACTGACTCCAGGCGTACTTCGGGGTCACGCTCTGAAGATGAGGTAGGCGCGGGATGTAGGGAGCCCCTTGAATCGTAGTCACCGGTACTTCGGGTTCCCCTCCGCCGCCTCCACCACCGGCCCCCTGGTCCCCCGGGGTGGTCGGTGCATCTTCGGGGGTAGTAGGGGTGGAAACAGTGCCGTCGTCCGACATGGTCAGGAACAGCTAAGTCCCAAGCACAGATCTCTGACAATCTGTGAGAGTTCTGCTCAAAGTAGTCAAGGATCAGATCTTGGTTGGTAAACCACAGTTCTTTATTTCCAATCTCTACATTAGTACAGCTTCTCAGATTATTGTCAGAGATTAGACAGATAATACAGGCAGGTCTATTATACCTTTCCAAGGAGTTTGAATTACCCATAGGTAGCCAATCACTACAGGGGAAAAACGGCGGGTAAAAAGGGGCTCTGACCGTTTGTTTCCCACAGGAAAGAAAGTGAGGTGTTAAGCTGTAAATTCCCTTCCCAACCAGACCCTCCAGATGTTACCAGTTCACATAACAATCAATGGCCTCGAGGCTCTTGCATGTGATAAGAGATGAGACGCATCCTCCCTTGAAGTCCCAGCCGGGGCCGATGGAATGCGGAGGCAGTGGTGTGAGAGGCCCATTGTTCCCATACATTGCAGGTGTCACCCTCCCGCTTTAACAGTTACAAAACCCAGGCCTGGTTAGGCACTACAAAATGGCATCTACAAGCATATATCTGTAATGCATACATGGCAACAGAACATACATACATGGCAATAGAAATAGAAATAGAAAAAATAGACAGAATGCACAACTGTAAGAACTAGAAATACTTTGTCTGAATCAGCAGATTCTGACACAGTTAGTGCCATCATACTTGCAGCATACAACAATAATTCTCATCTACATTATATTGCTCAGAGATGTGTGTTAATTTGAATGTGGCACAGGTTGCACAATTAAATCAGCCACTGATAATAATGTCCATGTGGTACACAGCAATGATTCACATCTGCATTGTCTACTCTGCATTGTCTACTCTACTTCAATGGAAATAAAAAGGTATATATCCTTGGTAAAACTGGTCATTTAAAAATGAACAACTTATTTCTTATTATTTGTTTTAAACATTTTTCTAACTTAAATTTTTATTTAAATATAGAAAAAAGAAACAGACATAAACATGAAATACACGCCCCACCGCCCAAATGGAAGAAGTGTTTTAAACATTTATATGCCATCTCTTCAAACACCTGCTACCAGCCAATAAAACCATGACGTTTAAAATACTCTGCAGCCTTATAACAGCCTAGAAACAGATTGTAAAAACAATTTTAAAAGAATATGCAAAGCTGATGCGGTATCACTGACCTGCAACCCACACCCTGAACATTTAGGCTGTGCCCACAGCCTTCGTGCATTACAGCATTTTTTGTGTTCTGCATTGCCTCCCTCTTTGGAGTCACCTTATATTTTTATTTCTGCATCAACTCCAGTGTTCGCTCTCCATAATTGCTGGGTTATGTTTCAATTCTACATTGTTCAGCTGTCAGCTCGGCTCCCCCCCTCCCCAGTTTCCATGGGGTATCTGAATGCTGTTTTTGGAAACTTTAACCCACTCACCCATGGTTCCATGCTGGAGTAATGCAATGTAGAATTGATCTGTCTGAGGCCGAGGACAGACTGCCGATCCGCCCCGGGACAGATGCGGGGCCAAAAGCCCCACGCGAAAAGCAGCCCGGCGCAGCCTGTTCCCACAGGCTGCGCTGTCCCGGGGCGGAGGCGGGGCGGAGGCGCGCTGCTGACGCGTCCAGACTGCCGCGAAGCGGCAGGGACGCGCGGCACTCCAGCTGGAGACCAGTTAGAAGTGGTCTCCGGCTGAAGTGGATGGACGGCACCTCGTGGACGAGTGAGTCCGCACTGACGCCGGAGGACAGATGTGGCAATGTGAACGCCCCCTCTGCCTCCGCTTTAGAAGCGGAGGCAGAGCGGGGCACATTGCCAGTCTGTCCTCGGCCTGAGTATTCATCCATGCCCCTTTTCCAGCCTCCTCAGAGGCCACTCCTCTACCTACCCGCTTCTGCATCTTTTCAGGGGAGGTGAAAGAAATCCTTTGTTGTGCTTGCAACTGAAGGGAAAGTATTGGAGAGTGCGGCACGTTCTTTGAGCTGGTCTTTTTTATCATGTGATTCTCCAAAGATTTTCATGTTTGCAAGCACTGGGACTGTTACGTCTTGAACACAATGCCATGGATAACACGATAGTGATTCTCTAGTGTAATGTAATGCAATGTAATGTAATGGTGGCCAGGCGATTGCAGAATGGCATCTGCCATGCGGTCGGAACGCATGGCCAGGAAAAGGTCCGAGCTTCAGGTGAAAGAACAATAGCACCCCAGACTCCTAAAGGTCCACCAACCAGGGCCCGACCCCCGGGCCACCTCTTGTATGCTTGTTCCTGACCTTCAATAAACTCCACTATGTTGAAACTCACTCCACTGGCCTCCAGACTCTAGTACTTTTCAGTGGCGATGAGGATGGGATCCCAATGAGCAACTCATCGGCCAGCAACTCCAGCCCCGGTTCCAGCCCAATTCACCAGCCAACACTGGCCTTGATCAGCTCCAGTGCCGCCTCACCACTCCTGGCTCCAGAGAATCGCATCGCCACCACTTCAAAGGTTCCTCAGCTGCTCCCGGCTCCAGAAAATCATTCTGTGGATGCTCCAGCTGCTTCTGAGGGTTGTCAACCACTCCCAGCTCTAGAGAATCCCGCTGCTGCTCCAGCTGTTCTCGAGGTTTGTCAGCCGCTCCTGACCCCCGAGGATCATTTTGCTGCTGCTCCAGAGGTTCACCAACCACCTCAGGCTCCAGAGAACCATATCACTGTTCCCAGGGTCCCCGAAATGGCCACTGCTCCGGGACATCGACTAGAGGTATTCGACCCCACGAAACCAGAGTTCTGGGAGGCCTGGCCCAACCAGGTGGAATTTTTCTTCAAAGCACAGAAGATCACTGACAACGAAGAACGCAAATCATGGCTACTGAGTTCCTGCGGTATGGCAACCATGTGCTTGGTAAGGAGTTTACTTTCACCACATACCCCTACAGAAGCTTCCTATACTGAGATCATGGAAGCACTTAACAACTATTTCACTCCCAAACCCTCAAAGCTCACCCAGCAGGTAAACCTACTCATCTGCTTCCAGCAAAAGGGTGAGACTGTGGCCCTGTATATGGCTGAGCTCCGTCAGCTCATAGTGGGGTGTGAGTTCAGGGAAGTGGATGAGATTCTCTTATCAGTTTTGTATGTAGGGTACGGGTACCTAAGTTGCGAAGAAAGCAATTACAGATGCCACCTTAAGTACTGTTTTCCAGGTGGCATGTGCTTTGGAAATCTCCCAAAAGGACAGGTACAGCAGCCTGACGGCCATCCACCATACTGGCTGCACATCAGAGTCTGAGGCCTCTGGTGATGACACGGCTTTGCAGATTCACCGCCGCCCAGAGAATATTCGCACAATGGTGTGAGGCTTCTACTCAAAGTAGTCAAGGATCAGATCTTTGTTGATGAAACACAGTTCTTTATTTCCAATTTCTACATTGGTACAGGTCCTCGGATTATTGTCAGAGATAACGCATACAATAGAAGCAGGTCTAATATACTCTCCAGCACAATTTAAATTGCCCATAGGTAACCAATCAACAAGGGGGAAAAACCGCGGGCAACAGGTTCTCTGGCCGTTTGCTTCCCACAGGAAAGAAAGCGAGGTGTGAAGCAGTAAATCTCCCTTCCCAAACCAGACCCCTCAGATGTAACCATATTCACATAACAAATGCCATCCTCAAGGCTTTCGCACGTTGATAAGAAATGGTCCCTGTCCTCCCCTGTCTTCCCAGCCGGGATGAATGGAATGCGGAGGCAGGAGTGTGAGAGGCCCATTGTTCCCATGCTTTGAAGTTGTCATTCTCCCGGGCAAACAGATACATAGACCAGGCCTGGTCAAAGCCATAAACCTGGGGTCACATAATATACATTCACAATGGTCAAGCAAATGGCAATAGGCATGATTAGATAGTGGGTATAAGAACAGCTAATAGCAATAGGCATGATTACAAAGTGGGTACAGGAACAGGTTACAATATATAGCATAAGATCCCAAAAATCCTTGTCTGAATCTGCAGATTCTGACACACTGCCACCCTAAAAATCAATCTACCCTGGTTTATCTGGGAATTTTTTATGAAAAGCTTTAACTAACTTAGGAGCATGCACATTTTCAGAACATCCCAGCGCTACCACAGTCACGACCATATACAGTAAGGGGCCGTGGATGCTCACCGGGAGTGGCGCTTCAGGAGAGGGGACCTGCAGCTCTGCGCCGGCTACTGCAGGTCGTTGAAGTTTCCCGACAGCTGCACGACTACCAGCTCCAGCTCTCCTTGCTCGCACGTTGCCCCTTCCAGCTGTAATGCCCGGGGTTTAAACGGAGTCTTGACAGGTCGAGGTGTTCTGCTGCCGAGGGGGGTGGAGGTCTTCAGGGCTTTCGATCCTCCTCGTGGGCAGGCGGAGGCAAAGTGGCCACTTTCCCCACATTTCATGCACAGCCCTTGCTTGAACCTGGAGTCGCGGAGCTCTTGTAGCGCCATCTTGAACTTTGACTTTGGGGCGACTCTGGGTTGGTGGGAAACTGAGGCTCCTAGCTTGATCAGGGTGAAGCGCTCTTCTACATCTGCAGCTGCTCTCATCCAAGCTGCTAGGGACATCGGCCGACTGTTCCTCAGAACCGTCTTGTAGATCTTGGAGCTCAGTCCCTCACGGTACTTCTCCATGAACAGGTCTTCAGACCACACTTGCACCTTCGCCGCAATACACCGAAAGCGGTCCGTATATTCTCTCACGGAGGAACGCCCCTGAACCAGTTGACGTAACTGGTTCTGGGCTTTCTCCTCGCCTAGGGGGTCTTCGTAATGCTGCCGCAGATCCCACATGAAATTATTTATAGTACGTAGCTCGGGCCCCGGGGGGTTGTGCAGACTTACATACCAGTCGCTGGCCGTGTCCCACAGCTTGGACCCAATATATCCCACTTGATCTCGCTCTGTCGGGTAGAGATGGCCCCATGCCACCAGGAACCTCTCGATCTCGATGATGAAGAAACGGAGCTTCTCGGGGTCCCCATCGAATGTGGCGGTCAGTGGGTCATTGGGCGCCTGATGAATCATCCGATCCCCAGGTAGGGGGGCAGTGGGTCCAGGCTGTGGCGGGCCCCCCAGCAGGGGTTCCACAGGGGCAGCGGGCTGTAACCAGGTACCTGGCCTGGTAGTGCTTCATCTGGGCCCCCTCCATCCTGGGGGGGGTGCGGGTACCTGGCCACCACCACCGACGAGAGCCCCATCAACTGCTGTTGCATTTCCAGTACAGCCTCTCATAGCTCCATGGTGAGATGATCGTGCATGTCACCAAACCTCTGGTCCAACACTTGGCTGAGTTCTTCTCCCAGGGGGTCGGGACCCCTGAGCTGCCGGTGTTCCTTGCCCTGGAAACTGAAACGCCAGTCGTCCTGGTCCCATGGGAAACACCGATCCTTGTCTGGCAGGCTCGGGACACCCACTTCCGAGCGGCCTTCGCTGAACCGTACTCAGGGCCCCCTTCTGATCGTGGATCCATGACTCGGAAGTGCCGCCACTGAACGTGGCCCACGAGTACCTCGGGGAGGGGGGCCAGCTGATCCCCAATCCCGGTCGAGGAACCCTTTAGGTGTCCTGGCCTGTAGTGACTGGCACCGGCTGCTCAACTGGGTTACTGGGAGCTGTCGTTACCGGAACACCCTCAGTAACCGGAATAACGGGAATGGTCTCATTGTCTGACATGGTCAGGTATGAGTGGTCCCGAAAGCAGGATCTCTAACAATCTGTGAGGCTTCTGAGCTAACACTATCAGACCAGACCTTTGGTTTGAAGCAAAGTTCTTTTATTTCCAATAATGGTTCAGGTTCTCGATGTTTGTTAGAGATACATGACAGCAGGTAGTCTGGGTTAATATACCTTCAGCCACAGTTGAATACAGGCAGTTGACCAATCAGGGGAGGTACAAAGAAGCAGGAAAATATGGCAACCGTTTGGTTCTCACAGAAGAGGTGGGAAAGTAATAAAAATTCCCTTCCTGCCCTGTGCGACCCAAATGTGTGAACGATAAGCTAAACATTTGGTTAGAAACAATCCGAGAGTCTCCAAGGTTAGAATAGCAAGATAAAATGCCGTGAGCCTCAAAGGCTGGTGGGAGTGAACGGATACGATAGTTCCAGATGTTTATGTGATGTTCAGGAATGTAGCATGCCATCCTCCCGGCAAGAGACAGTTACATTTAGCAGAGCAGGTGTGAGGCTTCTGCTCAAAGTAGTCAAGGATCAGATCTTGGTTGATGAAACACATGTTACAGGTTACAATATATAGCATGAGATCCCAAAAATCCTTATCTGAATCCGCAGATTCTGACACACTGCCACCTCAAAAATCAATCTATCCTGGTTTATTTGGGAATTTCTTATGAAAAGCTTTAACTAACTTAGGAGCATGCACATTTTCAGAACAAACCCACTCATTCTGTTCCGGGCCAAAGTCTACCCATTTGACTAGATATAGCAAGTGGCCCCTACGCATTTTTGAATCAAGGATTTCAGAAATTTCAAAATGGGGTGCCTCCCCCTTCATCAGTGGAGGAGGAGTCGGAGGAACTGGATGCCATGCATTTGGCCCAGGATTCTTCTTCAGCAAGCTGAAATGAAAAACAGGATGCACAGAACTCAGTGACTTAGGTAACTCTAGTTCAAAAGATACATCAGAAATCTTGCGCAACACTTTGTAGGGGCCGACATATTTCCACCCTAGCTTCCTGCTGGGTTGTAATCCATGTATATTTTTGGTGGACAAGTAGACTGAATCCCCTGGCTGTAAATCCCACCTCAGGATTAAGACCTTCCCTGTACTTTTCTATGAAAAGGTCTTGGGTCCAGCCGCGAATCTTGGCCGCTATGCGCCGGAACTTGTCGGTGTACTCCCTCACTGAGGATCGCCCCTGGGTCAGCTTCCGTAACTGGTTCTGAGCCTTCTCTTCTCCCAAGGGGTCCTCGTAGTGGTGTCTGAGGGCCACATGAAGTTGTGCACTCAGCGTAACTCAGGCCCGGGGGCGTTGTGCAGGCTCACGTACCAGTCGCTGGCGGTGTCCCTCAGCTTGGACCCGATGTAGCCAATCCGGTCCCTCTCGGTGGGGTAGAGATGACCCCAGGTGTCTAGAAACCGCTCGATCTCTATGAGGAAGAACCGCAGCTTCTCAGGGTCCCCATCGAAAGTAGCTGTCAACGGATCGGCGGGGGCCTGGCAAACCATCAGCCCTGCCGGCACTTGGGCCGGCGCAGGTACAGGTGTGGGAACCGGGCGGGGAATGGGCTGTGGAACCTGCTGCGGCACTTGCGGCGGGATGACTCCCGTGGGAGCTCCTCCGGGGGGAACTGGTGGCTGCGGAACTCCCCCTCCTGGGGGTCCAACCCCTAGTGGGGCTGGGCGAGCTGCTTGCATAGCCATCAGGGCGTCTCGGAACTGGTACTGCAGATCGAGGGCTAGCTCGCACAATTCTGCGGTGAGTTGCAGCCGCAAATCTCCCATCATGCGATCCAGGGCTTGGGTCTGGTCTTCCACGTAGAGATCGGGTCCGTAAGGTGCGCCTCTCTCCTCTTCCAAAGGCGGGGGATGCCACTCTCCTCCATAGGTCATCTCTCTCTCGTCTCCCAGAAAGCTTGGCTTCCCCCGTTCGGTGTGATCTCCCTGGATCGACACCCGTGCCCCTTTCCGATCGTGCACCCACGAGTCGATGGTCCCACGACCAAAATTGCTCCATGAGTACCTCGGGGTCACGCTCTGATGAGGAGGTGGTCGCGGGATGTAGTAAGCCCCCTGAACCATAGTCACTGGCACTTCGGGCTCCCCGCCGCCTCCTCCACCACTGGCACCCTGGTCCCCCGGGGTCACCGGTTGATCTTCGGTAGTAGGGATGGGAAGAGTACCATCGTCCGACATGGTCAGGAACGGCCAAGTCCCAGTCACAGATCTCTGACAATCTGTGAGGCTTCTGCTCAAAGTAGTCAAGGATCAGATCTTGGTTGATGAAACACAGTTCTTTATTTCCAATTTCTACATTGGTACAGGTCCTCGGATTATTGTCAGAGATAACGCATACAATAGAAGCAGGTCTAATATACTCTCGAGCACAATTTGAATTGCCCATAGGTAACCAATCAACAAGGGGGAAAAACCATGGGCAAAAGGTTCTCTGGCCATTTGCTTCCCACAGGAAAGAAAGCGAGGTGTGAAGCAGTAAATCTCCCTTCCCAAACCAGACCCCTCAGATGTAACCATATTCACATAACAAATGCCTTCCCCAAGGCTTTCGCACATTGATAAGAAATGGTCCCTGTCCTCCCCTGTCTTCCCAGCCGGGATGAATGGAATGCGGAGGCAGGAGTGTGAGAGGCCCATTGTTCCCAGGCTTTGAAGTTGTCATTCTCCTGGGCAAACAGATACATAGACCAGGCCTGGTCAAAGCCATAAACCTGGGGTCACATAATATACATTCACAATGGTCAAGCAAATGGCAATAGGCATGATTAGATAGTGGGTATAAGAACAGCTAATAGCAATAGGCATGATTACAAAGTGGGTACAGGAACAGGTTACAATATATAGCATGAGATCCCAAAAATCCTTGTCTGAATCTGCAGATTCTGACAAACGGTTGCACCCAACAGCCCCAGCAAACACAGGTCAGCTCAACCCTTACAGGGAAACCCCAGAACAGGTGCTACAGCATGTACAAGCTGCGGGAACTCCGGGATGCAGAGTGCTGGTCATGCGGAAAGAGGGGGCACATCGCCTGGGCATGCCACTCCAGATCCAGCCACCGCACTCAAGCTGCACACCAGGAGTCCACAGAACTCAACTCAATGGACATCTTGACCCACCACCAGGTAATGAACTTGCCCCCAGCAAGACTCAACAAAATTAAGGTCAATGTACTGATAGAGGGATCCCCATGCTTGATGGAACTGGACACCGGGTCCTCTTACTTCATCATTTCAGAGGCTACTCTGAACAAATTCTGCCCGGGGGGGGCTGCATAAGCCTCAGGGCCTCAGGCTCAGGGACTTCCAAAAAAATCCCATGGAAATCAAGGGCCGGGGCAAGTTCACGGTTGAATACAAGGGGTTCTGGGGTGGCAGCAAACCTCACAAGCCTGTTGGATCTGTCCTGGTTCGAGCCCCTAGGGCTAGGAGTAACCGGGGTGAACTGCATCCAGGACTCGGTCTTTCAGGACATTTGCATGGAATTCCCCACAGTTTTTGATTGAGCACTAGGCTCCTTTACCAGATCCCCTGTCTCCTTGGCTCTGGATCCCTCGGTCGACCCATCCAGGTCCCGGCCCGCTGGCCTCCATTCATTATGCAACCCGAAGTAGAGAAGGAGCTAGACAAACTTGTAGCTCAAGGGGTGCTGGAGCCGGTGTCACATGCCAGATGGAAAACTCCCATTGTGACCCCACTTAAGCCCAATGGGGAGGTCCACATATGCGCAGACTTTAAGTGCACACTCAACAAAGCACTTCAAGCTCATGCCTATCCAGTGCCAGTAATCAGCCATGTGCTGGCCGCTCTAGTGGGGGCCAAGATCTTTGGCAAATTGGATTTGGCCCAAGCATACCAGCAGCTGCTGGTGGATGAGGCCACGACAGAAGCCCAAATTATAGTGTCTCACAAGGGGGCGTTCAAGGTGAAACGGCTCCAGTTCAGGGTCAGTGTGGCCCCAGGGATCTTCCAGGAATTAATTGACCATTTATTAAAAGGGTTGCCAAGTGTCCAACCCATTTTTGATGACGTCCTGATAGCAGCACCTGACGCCCAGACCTTCAGGACATAACTCCAGGCAGTCCTATAACGTTTCCAGGACACAGGGCTGAAGGTCAAAACAGAGAAATGTCTTCTGGGCATGCCATTTGTGGAGTTCCTGGGGTTCACCGTAGACGCCCACGGAATCCACCCCACACCGGACAAGGTAAAAGCAATCCGTGAGGCTCCGGCTCCTACATGCAAGGCCGAGCTTCTATCTTTTCTGGGACTCTTGAATTTCTACCATAATTTCCTTCCACATAAGGCTGCGGTGGCTGAGCCCCTACATAGACTCTTGAACAAGTCTGCTAAATGGGAATGGAGCCCCTGGCACGTGGCCACGTTCAAGGCCATGAAAACTCTACTAACCTCTAATGCAGTCCTTGCCCACTTTGATGAGTCCCTCCCTGTGGTGCTGGCCTGCAATGCATCCCTGTACAGGGTGGGGGCCGTCTTGGGGCACCGCCTGCCTGGCAGCTGGGAGGTCCCGGTCACTTACTACTCTAGGACCTTGACACCTGCTAAGAGGAACTATGTGCAGATAGACAAGGAGGCTCTTGCTATCGTGGTGGGGGTAAAAAAGTTCCACAATTACCTCTATGGCTGGGACTTCATGATCACCACTGACCACAAGCCCCTGCTGGGCCTCCTTGCCTCTGATCACCAGACCCCTCAAATGCTGTCTCCTCGGGTTCTACGGTGGTCCATTTTCCTCTCGGGCTACCAGTACTCCCTGGTCTACCGACCGGGCAAATCCATGTGACACACCAATGCCTTAAGTCACCTTCCGCTGCCCACCTGTGATCCAGACCCGGCTCCTGCCCACCACGTTGTGCTCCTGGAGGAGCTTCCGGATCAGCCCGTCCAGGTAATGGATGCCTCCTGGTGCACAGCCAGGGATCACATGCTATCCCATGTTCTTAACTGGGTGGGTAGGGGGTGGCCCACATCTCTGAAGCCAGAATTTGATGCATTCACTGACCGGCGCAGTGAGCTGTCAACCCACAAAGGGTGCCTACTATGGGGTTCCAGGGTGGTGATTCCAGAACCCCTCCACACCCGGGTGCTCAGCGCTCTTCACAAGCATCACCCCGAGGTTGTCCACATGAAAGCCCTGGCACACAGCTATGTATGATGGCCCAGCCTGGATAAAGACATTGAAGACAGAGTCCAGGCCTGTGTGAAATGCCAGGAGTCACGGCCTGACCCCCCCCCCCCCCAGTGCACCAGTCCACCCTTGGGAGTCGGCTCAAGGCCCATGGTCCTGGCTCCACATAGATTTCACAGGACCTGTCCAGGGACAGTTGTTTTTCTTTCTTGTTAACAGCTACAGCAAGTGGCTGGAGGTTGTTCTGGTGAAGTCAAGCCGCCATTCGGGCAATGTGGTGTATATTCTGTACGCACAGACTGCCAGGCACATTGGTCTCCGACAATGGCACAGCGTTCACCTCCTCCGAGTTCCTGCAATTCACGGAGCTGCATGGAATATGACACATAAGTTCTGCTCTTTTCCATCCAGCTACCAACAGCCAGGCTGAGAAAATGGTTCGCACAACCAAGGAAGCACTGCAGCGAATGGACCAGGGGGACTGGAAATACAAGTTGATAGCCTTCCTTTTCAGTCAGTGCACAACTCCACAAATGGCCACCAGCTGCAGCCCAGCAGAGCTTCTCATGGGACACCCGCTTATGTCACAACTGGACTGCCTACACCCGGACAGAGTTCCGAACCAGTCAAGGGAACCTAACATGCTCTGAGAGGCTTCTTTCCTGAAGACCCTGAGTCACCAGGGTCAACGGTCCCCTCTCCTATGAGGTCACAACTGAGGACGGCCAAGTATGGTGGTGTAACATAGACGAGCTGCGATGCCAGGCAATCTCTAGTACACCAGAGACCACAGACAGCCCAGTGCCTGGCATCCACGACTCCAGCCTGGACCACCAGGTGGCTGATCTGGGCCCAACCACTGTACTCCAAGAATACTTGCCAAGCTCGGCCCCAGCCACAAACCAGCCACAAGCCAATCCCGAGACCCCAACTCCAGCCACTCCAGTTCCCAATGTAGAACCCGCTGTTCCGGGTACACCCACTCCAATACTCCATAGGTCGGACTGAGAGCAGAGAAAGCTGACCTATCTCAACGACTTTGTGTGTTAAGGGTACACCTGAACTATGGGGGGAGGGGTGTTATGTCTTGAACGCAATGCTATTGATAACACGATAGCGATTCTCTAGTGTAATGTAATGGTGGCCAGGTGATCGCAGAATGGCGTCTGCCATGCAGTCAGAACACATGGCCAGGAAAAGGTCCGAGCTTTAGGTGAAAGAACAATGGCACCCCAGGCTCCTAAAGGTCCACCAACCAGGGGCCCAGAATATTTGAATAGACCAATGTCAACCTCTTGTGGGAAATGTAACCTATCCCGTGTTGTGGGTGTGGACGGGGCAAGGATTATCTGTGGATATAAGCCGACTCCCACACCACCACTTGTATGCTTGTTCCTGACCTTCAATAAACTCCACTATGTTGAAACTCACTCCACCAGCCTTCAGACTCCAGTGCTTTTCAGGGACAAAATTCAAAAGGTTCTCTGCATTCTATAAAATGGCCAAGGCTTTGAGCTCGCCTCTGCCACTGGAACTGGTGCAGGGCAATCAGCAGTGTGGTTGGGCTTACATCTGTCTTCCTTCCTTCTTTCTTTGATTAACTTGGGGGGGAAGCAGTTTCATTCACAGAACTGAACAAGGAGGATTTAAATAGAAGGTGCAAGGAGCAAGGGGCGGAACTGGGATGGACAAACAAACAAAATAAAGGGAATGAAATTGACACCAGGATGGGAAATGTTTCTCCATGTAATGCTTCAGTGGTCAAAAATAGCTCAAGAGATGGCTTCTCCTTAAATAACAATTTTAAAACAAAAAAAATAAGGGAATTGCCACTCTCTGTACAGAGCATAGTCAGTGGGGCTGGAGCTCCATGCATTGGGGGGAGAATGAGGGGAGGGCGTCAAAACCCTTCCTGTTCCCGACTTCCGGAAGAGACATGCTCAATGGCGGACACCTCTCACCGCCTCTGCGGGAGAGGCGATCTGCTCTCGGCGGGGTAGAAGGGGTTTTGGACAGGTGCCGAACCCCCAGAGACCCTAGTAAAGGGGCTCTGCCTGGGGTGGCTTGAGGGACGTCTCTCCTTGCGGTGGCGACCGCAAGATCGAGGCACTCTCCTTCACCCCCGTAGGTCCCCCCCGCCGCAGAAGCCTCCGGGCTACTCAAGCGTAACCGTGAAGCAGCAGAGAATACCGATTGGAGAAGCAATGAAACTTCCTGATATGCAATGGTGAATCGTGAGTCTCAAACAGAGTTTGCATAATAAGGTGGCTGGGAAGGGTTGGGTGGAGTGCTTCCCCCCCTCTCCAAACGGAGCTTACCGAGACTTTCCCATGGCATTTCTGCAGTATTGAAAGCAACCCTGAAATGCTGGAGGGCTGGATCGCATGCACGAAGAAATGAGCTTTTAAAAGGCATTAGTGTGAAAAAGAGACTTTCTTCTTCAGATCTTCTTATCTAACTATAAACAAAATGAAACTGCAACAATGATGGGGAGACAAAGACCCTCCCCTAAGCCAGGAAGTGGAGTGCCGGGTGCAAAGGGCGATACTACAGAGATGAGCACAATGCTCTCATCGATGCTGCGACCTCTAGTGGATCAGATGACAGCTCTCAATGCTAAGATGGATACAATGCAGAAGGAAATGAAAGAGTCGGGAAAAAGAACTGAGAAGCTGCAACAGGAACTCTTGGAAGTAAAAGCAACAACAAGTAAGCATGACTCAAGACTACAAAAAATCGAGAAAGAAAAGGCTTTTCAAAGTGACGTCTTAAAACTTCAGATGGAACGTTCAAATTTTTTCCTGAGACTGCAGAATGTTCCCGAGAAAAAAGGGGAGGATCTTAAAAAATTGTTGACTGATGCATTAGCACCGCTGGCAGGCATTGAAGCAGAGCAACTACAAAGCAACATGGATTTGGTTTACAGGACCTATCCAGATTTTGTGAAAAAGAAAAACCTGCCAGGTGAGATTATGAGAAGGTTCTCCAAAAGATCAACAAGGGATGTGGTGTTAAAAGCCACAAACAGAGCAACGCTGAAGATTCAAGAAGAGGAAATCAAGGTTCTAAAAGACATTCCATTTGAAATTCGAAAAAGAAGAAAAGCCTACAGGAACATAACTACATGGTTACAGTCTGAGTCAATAACGTATCATTGGAATATTCCAGAGGGATTGTCTTTCAGCTATAAAAGCAAGAATTACAAGATTGACTCTGTAGAAAAAGCCAAAACATTTTTGGAAAAATGCAAGAAAAAGAAAGCGGAGAGAGAGTCAGACGACTCACTGGAGTCACAGGAAAGTATATATGGCTTTGATGGCTCAGAAAGTGGAGAAGCAGCATCGAACTCGGAAAAGGGAGCTGCCGCTCCCAAGCCCAGCAAAGAGACTAAAAAGACAAGAAAAGGAACGAAGAAGAAATAATGTTATAAACTATATGTAATGATAGTACACTATGCCTAAATGTAAACGGAATAGTAGGCATTTTCTTCATCGCTGTATGTGCCAGTCAATCAGCTTTGTTATGTGTAGAAGCAGAAACATGAGCTTAAATTGATTAACCAAGAAAGTATATTGCTTTTCAGTTTTAAAAGTTAGTTAACTTGATTATTGCAAACAGTATTTTCTGTATAGAGTAATATAGTGTAGTTATTAGCGATGTAGTTGTAGAAATAGTAAAAAATCAATTAAATTTTTTTTAAAAAAACCCTTCCTGCTCCCAAGACTCCTTGGCTGAGATCCAAAGCTCACTGCATCCAGGGAGACCCACCATGGCCGGAGCAGCCGGAGAGGGTTCCACGCCGCTACAGACAGCTCTTCATGGCTTTTTGCTGGTGCCCCAAATGAGGTGTGGGGGAAGGGGGCCAAAAGAGCAGCCCAGCAGTGGGGAGCCAAATGGGGTTGGGAGGGCGGGAGGTGAGGAGAGAAAGGGGAGAATGTGGTGTGCCCCATCTCTTGTGCGCTCACTTGGCTAAGCAGTTGGCAATTGTACACAACCCCCCGCAGATCACAGTAAAGGTTAGATTGATTGAGTGCTTGACTGATACAATTAAGCAAAAACTGTGGGGTTTGGTTGTAGTTGAAGAATACATGATTTACATATTTTGTGACCAGGGGGGCGGGATCCAGAGGTGTAGAACTGGCAGCGCTTAATCCAGAGTAAAGGCAGACAGAATAGGATACAGAGAAACGGCAGAGGGAAAATGTATGTGGAAACAGCCTTAGATTCACAATAAACCTGCTTTGTACTGAGTCAAATGATTGAGCTATCATGGACAGTCTTCTCTATTCTCTGGCATCTCCAGTTGAGTTATTTCACATCACCTGATCCTTATATATGGAGACATTTGGTATAGAGCCTGAGGCTTTCTGCATGCAAAGAAAATGTTCTACCACGGAGCCACAGCCTCAACCCATATGTGGTGGCATAAGTAATGGCTTTCATTTGAGCTCTGGTCCTCTCCAAATTGGGTTGTGGGGTAGATATCCAGAACCCACTATCCAAACTACCCCAAAGTTGGAGTTGACTGCAACCCTAGTATTTGGTTTTTGGAGAACCTTGTTTGTTCTATTTATTTATTTGAAATTCTTGGATCCTGCCACCCCACTCCCCGAAGGCACCCAAGGCAGCTTCTAAAGGATAAAAACATCAACTATACAATAATTTATTTTTTTAAAGTTAAACTATCAGATATGACTCACAATGGATCAGCAATAAAACAATAAAATAACCAAACAGCATCAGACTCAGATTCCAATTCAACAAAAACATACTTCCAAGTTTATCGTATTAAAGACTCATTACTTGAATGACTACATGCGTCTATGTTTTAGGCAAATGTTGCTTAAGTGGACAGTGCCTTTCAAACACAGGCACATGGATTTACCAGCCACCTTTACTGAATAGTTTGAACAGCATCAACTTTGCTTATAGCAGGCAGCACTCTTGGCCTGCAAAGGCACTGTTCTAATGTTAATTACTGTCAATCAGTGCCTGATTGTTGTGTTCAGGTGTGAATTGCCTTCAAATTACTTGGCTTTTGTGAAAAGCAATTTGCATGGTGTTGCTAAACACTGCAAATCAGATAGATCTATCTGTCTGCATGACAACTGCAAGAGCTCCCCTATTATATGTAACAAGGCTGAGTAGCATTGATGGTCTAACTAGTGGGAGCAGACAGTCAGGGGTCCCAGCAAACCTTCCTTACAAGATGAAAGCTGCCGTATTTTCATGGCAGACTTCCGAAGAAATGACTGCTGGGAACCCCCTCCCCCCCAAAAAAACCCTCCAGATAAAACTGATGGATCACCACCAGGCTTTATAAGGACTTGTAGGCATGTGAAATACAGAAAAGAAGCCTGTATCTACTGACCACTAAAAATAGTTCCCCTGTATCAATAAACAAGTTCTGGGACATTACCATTCTTTCACTGTGTCTTGTTTATTGCAGCATGGTAATCAATAGTAGAGGCTTCGATGTGTAAAATAGGAATTGATGAAAACTTCTGATTACACTAAAATGGAATTCACTGAAGAATGAACACACATAGAAGAGAACAGGGTATTGTCTACTGGCCTCATACCAGTGTGCATTCAGTATAACTTGTGGACTAGAGCCTGGGCACATCCAAATAGACACACATGTAGAAGTATGTATGTCTGAGTTGTGTGGACCAGTGGTATGGCCTTGAGCTGTTGTTCAAAAATTGACTGGAAGATTTTTTTATATAGGACAAATTTAATGCCCTCAGAGTCTAGGATAAAAGGAAATGAAAGTAAAATCCTACAAAACTAGGGACAAATAAAGGTAGAGATTTATAAACTGGTGATAACAAAAGCTGGAAAGAGAGGAAGTTCTTAGCTGATCACAAGTCAACTACTGAGGCCTCAATATGGAACTCAAAAGCCCTTTGGATAAGTAGGCACTTGTGCCAAGCGACCTGCCAGATCAGAGGGTTTTCTGACCATGCTAGCAAACACCTTCCATTTAGTCTCCTGAACAGAACATTTTCCACAGGTGGGTCACCTGCAATGCCTATAGCTCTGCTGAAAATCCTTCTGGACCATATACCATTTGACTTATATCAGTGAAGGGCAATCCTCCCCCTCCCTAGGTGCCTCAAATGAGAAGAAATAAGTTTTTCCAAATTTGCAAAAATCCCACCTTTCTTGGCAATTCCCCCTTCCCAAGTAATAAAAGCAACTTTCCCTGTCAAAAGGGAAAAAGTAATTGGTTGTGTAGAAACCTTTTTGCAACTATCATTCTGGCAACTACACAATTCCTGTCTCTTCCAGCCATCATTTCTTATCAGGGATGGTGGTAATTATAGATTTCTTGACTTCCCAATTCAAATTCTGTCATCCTCAGCAGCAGCTGGGGGACCAGGAAGATGGGAATGGTGGATAAACTATAAAGAAGGATAAATTATTGAATGCAGTGTTTTATGTTCTCTCTGCTTTCAGTTACCCCCTCACCAAACACAAGGTTTTGTTACTCTGGAATCAGGAGGACCTGGCCAAGAAAGCAGGATGATGATGAAGGGTAGTCCCATACTTGAAATACATGGGGGAGGGGGAGGGCAGATTTACATGAGAATAGCCCCACTGACATTTACCCAATCATGGGATGCTTTCAAACAGCAATGCTGAAGCAGAAACAGAAAAGAGGAGTTGGGGGGGATTTGTCACTCAAAAAGAAGTCCCCCGGGGTTCCCGATCCAGAATGACTTGTCTGCTTGCAAGTGGTGATTGACAATGCCAGGGGCAGTTATGTACTTATGCACACATTGCTAAGAAATCAAAAAAGGGGGGAAAGATGGAGCAGAATGGAAGGTTCACGCTCTCAACCAGCTTGATTTCACAACAGGGGAGTTCAGACAGCCAGAAATGTGGGGTGAAAGCACAGACATCCGTAAAAACCGGACTCTTCCTGGTGCCTGATAACTTTGATTTGAAGGTCACTCAGAGCTAGGTGGCACTGGCTGGGAAACAGGAGGCAGATGTCACTGTCTGATTGTGAACTTTAAATCCAGAAGAGAACTGCAAGGACATTGGCTCAAATTGCCCATCTGACCACATCCTGGGTGTCTGATTAAGGCAGGCTGCTGAATTCTGGAATATTTGGCTGGAGATTCATTAAAACTGCTGAGAGCAGAAACAGGAGCAAAGAAAGGAAACAAGAATACCTATACTTACTTATTATTTTTTTCAGTAAATATCCCTATAAATGCTACTGTAATGCCCCCTGAATGGTAGATTATTTTGGGTCTCTGGCACTGAAGCTGCTGACTTTACAGTGCCACTGGATCACCAGATTGAAGCATCAGTTACATCTATATGTTTTTACTAAGATCAGTATGCAATACCAACAATACTGTCTCTTTCTACAAATATTTAGAGACAAAATGTCCACATCTCTCTAAAGGTAGACTTTGAACGGTCATAGCTTAAGCAAGGAGTCTCTGATCCTGCAACATTCCTGGCAGTAGCTAAAGATAATGAAGAAGTAAAAGTTGCTTTTCAGCTTCCGCACAGATGCTTGAACAGCTGGGCTATTTAAAAGATCAAGACCTCCTTGATTTATGATTAATGATGGCTGACCAGATTGGCCGAATTACAGAACATATAAAGGCAAATCAGCAAGAAGGTGGCCCTCAGGGCTTCAAGCAAATCCCACAGGCCAGGCCCAAGGCTGCCCCATGGCTCCAGATGGAAAACACTCACTGCAAAAAGTGCTGACATTCCAGCTTGATGGAGCATGACTGCAGACTATAAAATATCAGTGCTCTTACTCTGATTTGGAAAAGTGTTATTCCGGCAGTCCAGCTTGTTCTGCATCAGAATGACCTATTTACAAATTCTAACAAAATAGAAATAAATTAATTGGATTACATAAACCATTGTAATAACGTACAAAGCATCATTTTGGGATTTTAATAGGTTTTCCCGCTGATTATCCTCTTTTCAGATTTTGCAGCTGAATCACACTGTTAAACAACTAATCAGCAAGCCAGTGTAGACAATGGCCACTTCATTTGATTAATATGGAATCCTTATGCAGATTATTTAAATCAACTGGCTGTAAATAAACTTTTGCTGCTGTTTTACTATTTTTCAAAGCGGGGGGCAGCTTTCTTCCTAGAGAAGTTTCTGAGGGCAGCCATGTTGCTCTGCAGCAGGACAGCAAGATCCAAGGTCCAGGGGGTGCCCCCCCGGGAGAAGCCAATGAGATATTGGGGGTGGGGCAGGGGATAACCTTTTGAGGATCAAAGCCCCCTTCATTAGGTATGAGTTGAGTCTCCATTCCAAAACACATCTGACACAGGGAGCTTTGACACTCAAAAGCTTGCCCAGCTGGTCTCCAAGGTGCCAGTGGGCTCAGATTTATATGTTCTTTGCTGGGAAAAAACAAGATGGACTTCTATAGTTTTTTTTTTTTTTTTTTACAAAAAGATTTGTTTCAGAAGCTATTCTTCTGGAATTAGTACACCATGTGATTTTAAAATTGCAACTACCGGGGTCTGAATGCAGTCTCAACATCTAACGCTTACCTGTTGCCACTAATCAAAGACCTGCTAATGGAGGCCTCCAAGGGGAAAATCTTCTCCAAACTCGATCTCCAAGACGCCTATTTCTGGGTGCACATTAGAAAGGGGGATGAATATAAAATGACATTTAATACCTCCTTGGGGAGATTCGAATACCTTGTTATGCCATTCGGATGTCAGGACACTCCAGGTGTCTTTATGAACTTAATTAATGAGGTCCTACATAAACATCTATTCAAGGGGGTCCTTTGTTATCTAGATGACATCCTATTATACTCCCAGGACGAAGCATCTCATGTCAAACTGATGAAGGAAGTACTAACTACCTTTAAAGAGAACAGACTGTTTGCTAAGCTGTCGAAATGTGAATTCCATAAGACAGAGATAGAGTTCTTGGGGTAACGCATATCAACCCGGGGCTTGGAAATGGACCCTTCAAAAGTAGCTGCAGTAGTGGGGTGGGAAGTGCCCCATACTCGCAGACAGTTACAAAGTTTTCTTGGATTCACAAATTTTTAGAGTATTCATCAACAATTTTGCGATCTATAGCTTGCCCCTAACTGACCTTCTGAAAACGAAGGGGAAGGGACCCAATTCAACAAAACCAGGGGCCCAATTAAATTGGACCCCAGAGTGCCAAGTAGTGTTCGATGACTTAAAGACTTTATTCACCTCTGAACCCATCTTGGTGCACCCGGATGAGAACAAAAAAATTATTGTACAAGTAGACACCTCCGATGCTGCTATGGGGGGGGGGCAATCCTACAAGAGGGACCCAAAGGTAAATTACATCCCTTGGCTTATGTGTCCAAAAAGTTTGGGGAAACGGAAAAAAACTGGGCTGTGTGGGACAAAGAGGTGGCTGCTATCTGCTTAGCCCTCACGACTTGGCGGCAGGGGACTAGGGTACCTTTCAAGGTTTAGACTGGCTATAAAAACCTCAAAGCATTGAGAACTCAGTGTACTTTAAACACCAAACAACTACACTGGGCTGACTTCTTTTTGAAATTCCAGTTTACCCTGCACCACTTCCCTGGAAAAGTCAATTCATTAGCCAACGCACTATCCTGCCTCCTGTAACATGACTGTAAAAAAGACACAGTCATAGACTCAATGTTCACACCAGAGCAATTGGGAGGGGGGCTGAATTAACCTGAAGCCAGAAACTCAAGTCAGAGTGGTCTCCCCTCCCTGAATGGATGGTGAAGAGTGCACAAGCTTATGATGACAGCGAAATAGAGGAATACAGGGGGGGATGATGGGATAACCCAGGGCTCCAATGGCTGTTGGTTTTGGAATCAGAGACTGGTGGTACCTAGGTCCCTATGGCAGGAAGTAATGCATGCAGCCCATGAATCCAAACTTTCCGGACATTTTGGTTACCTTAAGACTCCAAATTTGTTGCAAAGGCAATTTTTGTGACCGCGAATGAGACGGGATGTACCCGACTATGTAACATCATGCCAAACATGTTTAATGTGTAAAAATGGGGGGTGGTAAAACCCCCGGCTTACTCAGACCCCTTGAAACCCTGACACGGCCATGGGAGACTATTTTGATGGACTTTATAACTAGGGCTGCCAAGTCCAACTTGGAAAATATCTGGGGACTTTGGGGGTGGAGCCAGGAGACTTTGGGGGTGGAGCCAGGAGAAAGGAAGTGACATCATTTTGTGATGTCACATCCTGTGATGTTGCTTCCACATGCTTCCACATGAACTCATGAAGTTTCCTAATACTGAATCAGGCCATTGGTCCATCAAGGTCAGTATTGACTACTCAGACTGGTAGTGGCTCTCCAGGGTCTCAGGCTGAGATCTTTAATGTCACCTATTACCTGATCCTTTTTTAGCTGAAGAGGCTGATACCTCCTGCATGTCAAGCAGATGCTCTATCACTGAGCAATGGCCCTACTGAATCCTTCCTCATCTCGGCAGAATATGAAGCCCTAAGTGCTACACAAGTGCTAAATATGATTTTCATATCATAAGAACAGGAGAGAAGCCACAGTGGATCAGGCCAACAGCCCATCCAGTACAACACTCTGTGTCACACAGTGGCCAAAAATACCAGGTGCCCTCAGGAGGTCCAGCAGCGGGGCCAGAACTCCAGAAGCCCTCCCACTGTTGCTCCCCAAGCACCAAGAATTCAGAGCATCACTGCCCCAGACAAAGGGCTCCATTTAGACCTTGTGGCTAATAATAGCCACTGACAGACCTCTGCTGGATGGGGACAGAGAGAGAGAGAGACAGACAGACAGACAGACAGACAGCTTTTTCACTTACTCTTGCCCAATTCCCAGGCTTTATTTCTGGCCCTTGTTTCACCCAGCTGTTGTCCATGTAAGTCCCATAACTTCTCCCCCCCCCCCCCCCAGCATAGGCTTTTTGGTGGCTAAAGAGGACTTTTGTCCTCCCCTTTTAGCCAGCAGAAAAGCTAGTTGGATCCATCCCTAACTTAAAATACCGGTTACTTGATGTACAAATGCTTTTAAAAATGCAGATTTTTACTGGGGGGGGGGGGGGACACGGTTGAAAGAAACAGAAAATTGGCATAAAAATGAGGAATCCCAACTTTTATTTGCAGAAGGGAAATGAGGATTGGGGGGACCCAAGCAGCCACGACAAGACATTTTAAACAATCCCACTCCCAGACCTTCTACAGGCAACCTCTCCTTGTGATGTTTACCTCTTTGGAAGTGACAGTTTATTCCTTTGACAAAACCACAGTGGACAGACAGACAGAAAAAAGAAAGAGGGGGAGGGGGAGAGACAGAGAAGGAAAAGAGCTCGCAGACGCCAGCAGCTTACCGGAGCAGTTTACTCCAGCAGCAACCTTGCACGCAGTAGAAAGAGCTTAGTCCCGCCTTAATCTCTGGGCGGGGCTCTCTTGCTGGCTCAGCTCTTAAAGGGGAAATTTCCCTTTTAAGAAGTTCAAGAGGCCAGCAGGGCAGGCTCCGAGGTTCCCCTGCTGGCAGCCATTTTGTCCCCCCGGTGGCCAATCTTGGAAAAGCGGGGGAAAGCTTTAAAAATCGGTGTTTCCCCCGCTCTACCGGGGGACTTGGCAGCCCTATTTATAACTGACCTGCCACCTAGCAAGCAGAAAACAGTCATACAGGTGGTGGTAGACACATTCTCCCAACAAGCCCATTTTATCCCATTCAAACGTCTCCCCACAGCCAAAGCACTAGCAAAAGCATTTCTAGGCAATGTGATTAAATTACATTCTATCCTGCGGAAGATAATTTCCAACCGCAGCTCGCAATTCGTTGCCAACTTCTGGTGGGAGCTTTTGCAGTTCATGGGGGTAAAACCCGCCTTAAGTTCCACTTATCATCCAGAGACCGATGGCCAAACAGAACGTGTGAATCAAATCCTCGAACAATTCCTGCATTGTTATACTAATTACCAACAAGACGACTGGGTAGATCTCCTCCCTTTCGCTGAGTATGCCTATAATAACTCTGTACATTCATCCATTGGAGTCTCTCCATTTATGGCAACAGGAGGTTATGAAGGCGTTCCCCTCCCATCTTTGGCACCAGCCCCTCCGGGGCTGGGGGGTCTCACAGACTGGTGGAATTCATTGCGCGACTCCTGGCCCCTCATTGCTAAGTCTTTAGAAACTGCCAAAGCCAGCTACAAAAAACACACAGACAAAGGGAGGAGCCCTGGTTGGGAACTGCTCCCTGGGGATTCGGTGTATGTTTCTACAAAAAAATCAAAGGACTGCAACCCAGCAGAAAATTGGGGTGTAGGTATATAGGTCCTTACAAAGTTGTGAGAAAAATCAACAAAGTGACTTTTGAACTTGAATTGCCTAAATCACTTAAGTTTGTTCATCCGGTTTTCCATTTCAGCCTCCTGAAAAAAGATCCTGGGCCAAACGAGTGAAGGCCTCAACATCCAGCTCCTCCTCCTCTGATGAGGGGGGATGAACCAAATCCTTGATTCCAAGCTAAAAAGAGGCCAGCTCTTATATCTTATTTGCTGGCGAGATTTTGGTCCTGAACATGATGAGTGGGTTGATTCTGTGCATGTAAATGCTCCTGCAAAGCTTCGTGCCTTCCATAAATTGTATCCGTTAAAACCTGGGTGTTAGGTGGATTTTGGGGTGGGCAGAATGTCAGCTTTGGCTGCCATTCCAGGGTGGGAGGTGGCACTTTCATCTTCCCAGCCAGTCCCTCATCCCCTCCCACCTTTGGAATGTATCTTGCTTCTCTCCAGCAGATGCTTATCTGGCTGTGCCTCTTCAACCTTGGAAATGTTGCTGTTCACAGAGTCTTAACAGCTTTTTTGTTTGCAGGTGTTAATTGTAACTTTCTTCCCACTTTTAGCCTGGGAATAAACTGTCCACCTTTTTCCCGTTTCATGATTGGAGGTTCCACTAAGCATTGCACTGTTTGAATGCCCTATATCTGTAACCTCCCTAGCCTATTTTAACCATTACTGACTCAGGACGTGTAGATGACTATTTGATCCGCTGCCAATAAAGAATCTTTTGGTTAAGGACCTTGTTTGCAGTTTGAAATCTCTTGGACTCTCACACTGAGAAGCAGTACAGCACTTGCATTTACATGGCAAAGGGCAAGCAGGGCACCTTTGTCCACAAAGGTAGCCGAGTATTAATCTAGTGCCTCCTTTTTTCTGATTTGGTTGTCAGGGTGGTGTTTGTGGGAAGTCATCTGGTCTTTCTCAAGCCAGGATATTTTGCACTGCCATACAACTATTCCTGTAACTGCCCCTTCAGTTTCTGCTGTGATGCCTCAGTAATACAGGATCAGGCTGCCCAGCACCTTCACAATTAAGAAGTTCAGAGATGCCCACAGGTGGTCCTGGTGTGGACTGAACTTCTCCAGAGGAAGGTCTGTGAATGGAAGCCCACTGGAAGGTCATTTTGCAGGACAGGCTTATATACACCCCTGGGCAATTCACTGCAGTATGCCTCACTTGCATAGAGAGGATGGGGTGTGACACCTATCTGCCTGAGCTGCATCAGGGCCTACAAGATGCTATAAGCAGATGGGAAGGAGGCAAGGGATGCTAAGCTAGGTGCTAGGCTAACCCACTTGTTTGAAAGGAATAGGGTGTTTGCTCACAATAGGTACCAAGCATGATGATGGGTCATGTTCTGAATCACCCACCACACATCATAGGGCTTGATGGGTTGGGATGGAGTGCCCTTCACACCTGTAGTCTTACAGTGCATCGTTGGGGGGGGGGGGTGATACTTGGCACCTCTCAGCACACTGCATGTACAAGCAAGAATAAACATTTAGAGCCAGGGTAGATCTGCCCAACAAAGGCAAGAGGGCACATCTACAATGCAGTGACCTGACTATGGCCAATAGGTATAAAGTCAGCAGGGGAATGAAGGCTATCTAGTGTTTTGCAGAGAGTGCCACATGTATGATTATCTGCCCACTAGGTAGAAACAATGAGTGTGTGTTCAATGGGGGTATACTATCACCCACCTTAATCAAACCCTTGAGACTGATCCTGAGAATATTGCCTGCATGGTTAATGCAAATCAAGGAAGCTATACAAAGTTTTTTTAAAAGGCTTCTTTTAAAAAGTAGATCTGCCCCAATGAATTCAACAAAAGGGACCACAGGCTCTGCCAAAAATGTATGTTAATAATTAGGGATCAAAAAGAGAATTTGAGGAGCAAGTTGCTAAAAGCATCAAGACAAATAATAAACATTTATTTAAATATACCCAGAGCAGGAAACCAGCCAGAGAAGGTGTTGGGCCTTTGGATGAGAAAGGAATAGAGGGATTGCTAAAGGAAGATGGGGAGACCCATGCCAGAGCCACTATTTTCAGGATGGAAGTCTGAAGAATTGAGAGAAATTGAAGGGACAAGAGATCAAGTGCTAGATCTACTGGGAAAATTAAAAACTGATAAGTCTCCAGGTCCTGGTGGCATATACGTGAGAGTTCTTAGGTTGGTGTTGTACTAATCCATATATGAAACCTACCACTACATTCAGCCGCTGTACCAGAAGACTGAAGAACAGCAGATATTACAGCAATTTTTTAAAAGGGTTCCAGAAGGGAACCAGAAGATTACAGGTCAGGTAGCCTAATGTCTGTCCAAAGAGGAGAAGGAGGAGGAGGAGGAGGAGGAGGAAGAGGAGGAGGAGGAGGAGGAGGTGGTGGAGGAGGAGAAGGAGAAGAAGAAGAGGAGGAGGAGGAGATTAAATTTATACCCCACCCTTCACTACCCAAAGGAGTCACAGAGCGGCTTACAAACTCCTTTCCCTTCCCCACCCCACAACAGACACCCTGTGAGGTAGGTGGGGCTGAGAGAGCTCTGACAGAAACTGCTCTTTTTCAAGAACAGCTCTGACAGAACTATGGCTTCCCCAAGGTCATCCAGCAGGTGCAAGTGGAGGAGTGGGGAATCAAACCCAGTTCTCCCAGATTAGAGTACGCACACTTAACCACTGATAGAATTATTAGGTACATGGAGGAACAAAGCCTGTTAAGGGGAAATCAGCATGGCTTCTGCAGAAGGAAGTCCTGTCTTACCAACCTTTTGGAGTTCTCTGAGAAAGCAAACTAGCATATAGATAATGGTGACTTAGTAGGTATACCTGGGCTTTCAGAACACTTTTGACAAGGTACCTCACCAAAGAGTCCTGCTTAAACCTAGCAGTCATGGGATAAGAGGACAGTTTCTCTTATGGATTAACAATTAAATGACAGAAAGCAAAGAACAGGAATAAGTGCACAGTTCTCACAATGAAGGGAAGTAAGCAGCAGGGTCCCACAAAGATTGGCATTGGGATTATGTTTAATTGGTTCATAAATGATCTGGAACTAAGGGGTCAGCAGGGTAGGTGCCATATTTGCAGATGACACAAAATTATTCAGGATGGTGAAAACCAAGGACAACTGTGAACAGCTCCAGGAGAATCATCCTTGGTAAGTGTAAAGTGACATACACTGGAAATAAAAATCCCAACTTCAAGTATATGCTGATGGGGTTTAAAAGTAATTCGGCTGATATTGTAATGCCCCTGTATAGATCTATAGTGCAGCCTCATTTGGAATGCTGTGTACAGTTCTAGTCACTGTATCTCCAAAAGGACACGGCAGAGCTGGAAAAAGTACAGAAGAGGGCAATCAAGATGATGAGGGGGCTGGAGCACCTTCCCAATGAGGAAAGGCTGAAGAGTCTGGAACTGTAATATATGTACCGGACATAATGGCAGTGGCCACATGGCCATAGCTGAGCGCATGGTCAGGTAGGACCTGAGCTTGGGGTTTGAGAACAATAGGGCAGCAGGATCCTGAATGTACTCCTATCAGAGGCTTAGGATATTTGAATAATCCAATGATAGCCTCTGGTGGGAACTTTAGCCTGTAACTTGGCTTGGGCAAGGTCGGGGGTGCGGTTTACCTGAGCATATAAGGTCACCATCCTTATGCCTTATCTGAACCAGCTAAATAAAATGCTTGCTGAAATCATGTCAACCGGCCTCTGCTTCCAGTACTTTTCAGAGGTGACGAGGATGGGATCCCAAACTGAGCAGAAATGCACCGAGCTTCGATCCGCCGCCACCAGGCCATGCTGAGCTCCAGCGCTCTGAGTCATCGCCGCAAGCCCCTGAGGTCACTGCTCATCGCACCGCTCTGGTAATTATGGCTGCTGCCACTCTGGGACAAATACCCACATTTGACCCATCCTGTTCCGAGACCTTGGACACCTGGATCAAGAAACTGGGGTGTGCCTTCATTGTCCAGGGCATCACAGATGCGGACATGAAGGGGCCTGGCTTCTGAGTTCCTGTGGCATGGAAACGATGCACCTCACACAGAGCTTGCTCGCACCCTGGGACCCCCTTGAAGCATCCTACGATGAGCTCACCAAGGCCCTCAGGGATTACTTTGTCCCAAAACCCTCCATGATGGCCCTCCATCTGGCTTTCATCCAGCACCAGCAGAAGCCAGGTGAGACTGTGGTGGTGTTCATGGCAGACCTCCACTGCCTGGCTGTGGGCTGCGAGTTTCACCACATGGATGACCACATTACCACAGGGTTCATGGGGGGAGTGTGGGAGGCCAAATTAAGGTGCAGGCTGATTGCGCTCCCTGAACCCACGCTCAAGAGGATGCTCCAGGCAGCCAGAGCCTTTGAGACGACCCAAAATGAGCGAGCCTCACACACCCACTGGACCGCCGTCTCCTCTGGGTCTGAGGAGGAGGAGGATGTCCTGCAGGTCAACCGGCACTCCCAGAGAGAGGCACCACGTCCCACCGGGGACCAGAGCATGACCTCACAGGACACAGGTCAGTCACCCCGTCCTCTGAGCACTCCCGTTCCAACAACCCGGCCCCCTGCACCAGCTGTGGCAACCTACATGAATGCTGGGGATGTTGCTTCCGGGATGCAGAGTGCCAGTCATGTGGCAAAAAGGGACATATAGCCCAGGCCTGCCACTCCCATGTCAGCTGTCGATCATAAGCAGTGCATTCCAAGGACGTGGAACTACACCCTACCTCCCACAACCAGGTACTACAACTGTCCCGGGGGGGGGCTTAATCAGATTTATGTCCCTGTTGTTATAGAGGGCTCCCCCGTAATATGGAGCTAGACATGGGATCGGTGTATTCGATTATCTCAGTGGACACTTTCCACAAGCTTTGCCTTAACGAGGGACCTCAGTGCCACAAGCCATCAGGTCTCCACTTAAGGGACTTTCAAAAGAATCCTATCACCATCCGGGGTCTGGGAAAATTCCGGGTCTGTTACAAAGATTTTGAGGGCATGTTGGAATTGCTAGTAGTGGAAGGCAAGCTAGCAAGCTTACTGGGGCTGGCCTGGTTCAAGCCCCTGGGCCTCGGGGTCATGGGAGTTAACCGAATCCGTGACGCCAACTTCGAGAAAGTATGCGATGAATTTCCAGCAGTATTTGATGGGGTCCTAGGTGCATACACCAGTCCCCTGGTGTCATGGCTGGGCCACAAGGTTCCCAGCAAGCAAGAGACGTTGTCAACAGTCCGAGTCAGCAGGGAGTTCAGTTCAAGCAAGAGAGGTGCAAACAAGTCAGTGATTTAAGAGAGCAAGCAGAGTCAAGACGTGCCGGAGATCATAACCATAAATCAAATCTGAATCCAAGGGACAGGGCTGATACCGTAGTCCAAGAATGCCGAGGTCAGGGATGCTAGAATACAAAGCCAGGAGCAGACAGGAGTCAAAGTACAAGCTGGGTCAGATGTCAGAGAGACAAGTCAGTTCCGAGGGTTCGAGACGCAGAGTTTGGTCCAGCCAACGAAGTTGCCAGCACGATTTGCTCACAGCAGCTGGTTTCCTAAAGTAGCGTGCTGGCTTGTTAGCTCATTACCTGCAGTCCTGGCTCATGCTAGTACTCAGGACTCACAGATCGCGTTCCCCATAGGCGTGCTATTTTTCTCCTGACTTTGAGTTCTTGCCGCCTCCATTCACGCAGCCGGTTTACTGGTGGGGGAGAGTCTGGAGGTGATAAATGGGCTGGACAGAGCCTGATCAGCTTCTAGCTGCAGGCTTGACTCCCCAAGACTTGCACCTTCTTCTGTTAAAGGAGCCAAGTCCACTGGGTCAGAGGCTGAGTCTGGAGCAGGCATGACACTATCCCCCCCTCAGGCCCCCCCACATCCAAAGGGCCTGGTTTGTCTGGGTAGGCGTCATGGAATTCCTGGACCAAGTCAGGGGCATGCATGTGGGTGGCCGGTTCCCAGGAGCGGTCATCTGGTGCATAGCCTTTCCAGTCAATGAGATACTGCAGAGTGCCACAGTGGAGCCGGGAATCGAGTATCTGCTGAATTTCATACTCCTCTTCGTTATCCACCAGCACCGGTGGTGGTGGTGGTGGCGCATCGCGGTTGGGATCTGGAGGGGCTGCTGGTTGCAACAGCGATCGATGGAACACGAGGTGGATCCGAAGGGAATTGGGGAGGTGCAAACAGAATGCGACCAGGTTGATTTGCGCATCAACTTTGTATAGGCCGATGAATCAAGCGTTCAGTTTGGATGAGCGACCGGGAGTCCGCAGGTAGCGAGTGGACAACCACACCAGGTTGCCGACTTTAAGGGGTGGCCCTTCCTAGTGGTGACAATCTGCTGCCAGCTTGTACGTGTTCTTGGCATGCTGCAACTGTGCCCAGAGCAGAGAGTGGAGGGCGTGAAGTTCCTCAATCCTCACCTCTGTGGCTGGAACATCGGAGGGGGCGCTGACCAGAGTGAAGAAGCATGGGTGGTGGCCGTAATTAGCTGCAAATGGCATGACCTGGGTGGAGTTGTGTACTGCATTGTTATAAGCGAACTCTGCCAATGGTAGCAAGGAGGCCCAATTGTCCTGTTGATAAGTTGTGTAGCAGCGGAGATACTGCTCCAGGGTGGCGTTGGTCCTCTCGGTCTGACCATCAGTTTGGGGGTGATAGGCTGAGGACAGATGAATTTCCATCCCCAGACCTTGATGTAAGACCTGCCAGAACCGGGATGAGAACTGTGGGCTGCGATCTGAGATGATACGCAAGGGTATCCCATGGAGTCTAAAGACGTGCTGTAAATACAACTGGGTGGTTTCTGGTTCAGTGGGGACTTTGGCACAAGGGATAAAGTGGGCCATTTTCGTGAAGAGGTCCACCACCACTAAGATGCAGGTGTGTCCTTGGGATCAGGGTAGGTTGACAATGAAATCCATTGAGATGACATCCCAAGGACCAGACAGAACAGGGAGCGGACAGAGGAGGCCAGAGGGCTTCGCAGGTATGTCCTTGGCTTGGCGGCAGATATCGCAGGTGCTTATGTAGTGATTGACGTCTGCTCGAACACGGGGCCACCAGAAGTCCCGGGTCAACAGGTGGGCTGTTTTGTGCTGGCCAAAATGCCCAGCTGGAGGAGCATCGTGGGAAAGGCGTAGGATGCGGGACCTCAAAGGTCTGGGTGGGATGTAGAGTTGGTCCTGATGGTACAGCAAGCCGTCACGAATAGTCAAGTTTCCAGAAGCACCTTGTTTTAATTCCTGAAGGCGCTGTTGGGCCCAGGGGTCGGTAGCCTGACTGGACCTCACATCATCGGAGAGGGATGACGAATCTGGAGCAGCGGCGAAGACTGTGGGTGGCAGGATGCTGGTCTCAGGGGCCTTTTCGGCTGATGCAGTTGCGTACTCTGGTTTATGGGATAAGGCATCCACTTTTTGATTCTGGGCATGAGGGATATAAGTGACCTTGAAATCAAAATGGGAGAAGAAAAGGGACCAGCGAATTTGGTGTTGGTTCAGCCGACGAGTCGTTTGGAGGTGTTCCAGGTTTCTATGATCGGTGAGTACCTGGACCGGATGACGAGCCCCTTCAAGGTGATGTCGCCAGACCTCGAAGGCAGTTTTGATGGCGAGCAACTCCCTCTCCCAAATGGTGTAGTTTTGTTCTGCTGTGGAGAGTTGCTGAGAATAGTAGGCGCAGGGCCACAAGGGTAGGGCAGGGTTGTCTCTTTGAGAGAGCATGGCCCCTATGGCGACACTGGAGGCATTGGCTTCCACAGTGAATGGTAGTCTAGGATCAGGGCAACGGAGGAGCGGTCTGGACGCGAAGCATTGTTTTAGCGTGGCGAAAGCATGTTCCGCCTCAGGGGTCCATTGGAAGGGTTTCTTTGGCTGTAGGAGCCGGGTCAAGGGTTTTGTCAGATCGGCGTAGGTGGGTACGAACTGACGGTAATAATTGGCAAAGCCGAGGAGGCGTTGAACGTCTTTCCGGTTTTGCTGAGCTTGCCATTGGAGGATGGCTTCGACCTTCTTGGGGTCCATCTGAGTTCCCTGAGGTGAAATGATATGGCCCAGGAACTCAACGGACTGGAGATGGAAAGCACATTTTTCCAGTTTGACATATAGTCCATGGGTGCAGAGACGGTGGAGCACTTGTCGCACATGGTCAATGTGCTCGGGTACGGAGGCGGAATAAACAAGAATGTCATCTAAATAAATAATCACAAATCGGTCTAGGAGATCGCAGAAGACATCATTCATAAACCATTGAAAGACAGCGGGGGCATTAGTCAGACCAAAGGGCATGACTAGATGTTCGTATTGGCCATACCGGGTGCCAAAAGCAGTCTTCCATTCATCGCCGGCTTTAATACACACCAGATTGTAGGCGCCACGCAGGTCTAGCTTGGTGTAGATCTGGGCTCCCTTCAGACGGTCAAGGAGTTCTGGAATCAAGGGAAGGGGATAGCGGTCCCGGATCATAATTTTATCTAACACCCGGTAGTCATTGCAGAGCCATAGGTCTCCTGTCTTCTTCTTAACAAACAATACTGGAGAAGACAAGGGAGAGGTTGAAGGCCGTATAAATCCCCGAGCCAGGTTTTTGTTCAGATAGTCTCTAAGAGTGGCCAGTTCTGGTTCTGCCATGGGATACAAGCGGCCGGTAGGCAGAGATGCGCCAGATAGTAAATCAATGGCGTAATTGTAAGGCTGATGCGGGGGTAGTTGGTCTGCCTCTTTCTCGTCAAAGACATCTGCATAAGACTGATAGGGAGTAGGCAATACGGTCGTGGCCCCTAGGAAACTAATTGCAGGTGTAGATTCTGGCAGGTGAGCTGGAGGCGAGAGCTCCGGGATACCATCAGTGACAGTCTTGAGCAAGGGAGTCGAGGTGAACTGGATGTCTTGGTGCACCCAATTATGGGTGCATAACCAGGATAAGCCAAGGATGAAGGGGAACTGAGGCATCCGCACCAGGTCAAACATCAATTCCTCCTGATGTTGGTGCACCCAGAGAGTGAGCGGTTGCGTTTCATGATGCACAGGACCTGAGCGAAGCAGGCGTCCATCAATGGCTCAACTAGGGCTGGGGTGTCCTTTTCATGGATGGGGACGCCATGTTCTCAAGCAAAATGAATGTCCATAAAGCAACAGGCGGCTCCTGAATCCAACATGGCATGGATAAAGAGCTACCAGCCGTCTGGGAGCTGTAAGCAGACCGGCACAATGAAAGGTGCTTGCGGCGGGTAGGAAGGGCTGGAGGACCCCAGGAAGCTTGGGGCTGCGGCAGCTGTGCGCTTCAGCTTGGCGGGACAGCTGGTGGAGAAATGCCCCGCCTCCCCACAATACAGGCAAAGATTCTGGGTGCACCATCATGCCTTTTCTTCAGGGGTCAGGCAGGGACGAGCGAGGCCGAGTTGCATGGGTTCCACATTGGAAGGTGGCATGAAGGGACCTGGAGAAGGTTGCCTGGGCACTGGTTGGGGATCCCTGGAGCAGGCAAGGGCATGTTTTCTGCTCTGACAACAACTCTGCAGCCTCCCATCGATGCGAAGGCAAAGGTGGATGAGGTTTTGGAGGGTGTCTGGGCGGTCAGTACGAGCCAGTTCATCCAGGATCTCATCTGACAGCCCCTCAGTATACTGATCCATAAGAGCTGCTTCGTTCCAGGCCAGGTCTTGCGCTAAGAGCTGGAACTCGGTGGTATATTGGGAGACGGATATTTTTTGCTGGCGGAGAGCCCAGATTTTGCGGTTGGCTGTCTCTGTTTTCATAGGATTGGCATAGGCAGCCAAGAAGTAAGCCTTGAAACGTGGGTAATCAGTCAGTAAAGGGGACGCTCCCACCAGCAGGGGAGTTGCCCACTTGGCTGCTTGCCCTTTAAGGAGACTCAAAATAAAACAGACCTTTGCTTTATCTGTCGGGAAGTCTTGATCACATGGCCATGGTGAGAACTTTGCTCCAGAACATTCTGCTTCAGCACTCCTAAACACCAGAGAGCCTTCCCCCTTGGCCCACTCCAATGTGTTACCATCGGCTCTTTTGGACGGAAGAGGCACATGCATCCCTTACTCTCAGGGTGCGTTCAGTCATGCAGCTGATCCCACCATTGGCCTGGCTCAAATTTGATCTAGATCTTTTTTATCCAGTGTTGCATGAACAGACAGCTCCCCCATGAAGCCCTTTACCACGTGTGACTCCATGGTGGATTGTATAGATGGCACCCACCTTTAGGAGCCATGCGGTCGGCTTTTTTTAAAAAAATATTTCCTGTTTGTGCATGTGCATATGTGCCTCCCCGTGTACTTGTTTTTCTGCACATGCACGGACTTAAATGATGAAAGCACCACCGGTGGTATCTTTCTCTAGGTACCATTCCAGTTAATTAAGTTGATGAAGTTCATGGGGCCATCAGAAACATAAAATTGTCTGGATCGTTTCAGCGGAGCTCTGCGTACGATGCATGTTTAAGTGGTTATGCGCGCATCGCTAAAACTTTTTTAAAATTGCGGCCATTCAGGATGGTCTGGAGACCATCCCTACGGGCTGATTGACGCTGGTGAAATGACCAGATGGGGGAAAGTCCACCATCGGCCTGTCAGCAAGCTTTGGACTGGACTTTCATCACTATTTTTTAAGTATGGTTCCCCGATGGGGATCGACGGGCTAATCATGGAAGCAGCACGTTACCCAGATGTTGCTGTCTGGACGTGTCCTTTAAATCCACTAGGCACTTGTGCCTGGCGTGGCTCAAAAGAGCCATCTGAACGTGACCTCAGTGTGTTTGCCCTTAGCAATTGGACATGACTGAAACATTTGATCATGTGTCATTGTATTGTCCTTTGTATAGGATATTCAGTTCCTGTGCATAACCAACCTGAATAAATTTTCCAAGTTGACTTGATGAATTTATATTTCCCTCCTCCTCTCAGGTGGTTCTAATGAAACCACCTTTTAGGTGGCCAAATTTTGCATCTCTGTATGCTCATTTCATAAGGCCTGCCCTATTGAAATCAGCCTATATGCCTTTGCGATTTTATTGTATATAGGCATGCTAATGACTCTCTCTGTGTTAATCTTAGCTGATCTATGATTGCTGGTTAGCTAGCCATGTATCCTTTGATTCTTTTCTCAGGATTCTACCAGTAACTATCTATGTATTGTTTCTATGTGTCCCCCCAGCCACCCCAGATTTATAGTTAGTTGTTAAAAATCCATTTTTATTCACAATCCATGAGTCTGAACTGACTGCATAGAATCTCACCCACCTTTTTAGTCAGGCCGCTTTGTTCTATAGTGGCCAAGCTCTGCCAGTTCTGAATAGGAACGCTGATGGAGAGGGGAAGAGAGAATGAACAGAGAGGGCTGAACTCTCAGTTTTCATCCCACTAGTGGACCCAGGGACAACTATAAGGTAAGACATCCTAGGGCTGAAGTTAGGATGTCCAATATGACAAATATTATAGCCAACAACTCTACAAAGAGCATGTAATAGAGTGTTTGCAGCGGGAAGGACAATGAGTGCCACTTTACGATGAAGTTGGCTATTTAAAATATTTGAAATAGTCATATGCCAATTAAAATGCTGATTTCAGCTTCTAAGCAGTATAATAAAACAGTATAATATAATTAAATAGCTTAATAATCACTCCACTGAGATCCATGAGGCATTTGGAGATATGTAGAAAGTTCAATTTTCTGCTTGTGCCCAAGTTCATAATTCTTGTCTAGTTAGGGAGTTTTTGACTTTGTTATGTATCGAGCCTGAACTTACTTGCAAAAGGACTTAGCTTGGGACGCATAACAATAGATCACTAGGATCCTAGAATGGGCCAGTAGGGAGGCAGGGATCCTAGAGGAAACCAGTCGGGAAACAATAGAGTGTAAATAGCCTATCGTTGGGAGTGGGGTGTGTTTGGGTGAAATCCTTTTCACACATAAACACTGGGCTTTGGCCAGGGACAGCCAGTCTTCTTTTCTCCTTGCTGTAATCACTAATAAACTATGAGCTGATCATTCTAAGCATCTGAACCCAGTATATTTCACTGGCAATGAAGGTGGGATCCTGATGAGCGACCCTGACCCAACCTCTAGCTCTGCACCGCACAACAATCTCCAGGACTCCGCGCCTCACATTGCTCCACGGGTCATGGCTGCCACTACAGGAATCATTCCTGCATTTGACCCTGCTCACCCTGAGCTTTGGGAAGCGTGGGTGGAAAAGCTGAAGTACTTCGTTCAAATCCAAAGTACAGACGATGCCAACAAGAAAAAATCGCTCCTGCTCAGCACATGCGGCATTGCCACGCTACACCTAGTCCAGGGTCTCATAGCTCCTAAAACCCTGGAAGAAGCCACATACGATGAACTCATCAGGGCCCTCACTGACCATTTTGCACCTCAACCAAGATGGCGAAACTCATGGACTTCTTGGCGTGCTACCAAAAGTCCGGTGAAGCAGCCATTGACTTCATGGCTGATATACACAGGCTGGCCATCACCTGCGAGTTCTCAGATCTAGAGGATGCCCTCTTAACGCAGTTCATCTGGGGCATCCAAGAGCAGAAACTCTGCCACAAACTTATCAGCACTGACAAACTCAAACTGGACAAGGCACTACACATGGCCACGGCTTTTGAAAAGTCACAAAGGGATCGCCAGGCCCACTCCATGCATCAGGCCTCCAAATCCCCAGTCTCCGATGCCTCAGACAAGGAAGAAATACTGCAGGTGCACTGCTTGCCTCGCAGAGACTCGTGTCCACCATCCTTGACTGCCCCACAGCCCATGAAGACCCTCACTCAAGCGCCATGCCCCAGCTGTGGTGAAGAGCACAAACGCCATTCCTGCCATTTGCGTGAAGCAATCTGCCAAACCTGCAGAAAACAAGGCCAAATCACATGTGCCTGCCACTCCCAAGGACTCCAGCATCATCCAACCACACACCAGGAATCCGCAGAGCTCCACAATACAGCCATCCACCAACAACAGGTACTACACTTGCCCCAGGACACCCCCTAACAAAATTAAAGTATCCATGTTCATAAAGGGGGCCCCTTGCAAAATGGAGTTGGACATGGGGTGCTCCATTTCCATCATATCCAAAGAGACTCTCCAGAGGCTCTGCCCGTGAGGGGTCCCTGCCTAAAAACATCTGGCTTCACCCTCAGAGACTTCCAAAAGAACCCAGTGGCCATTAAAAGGTGGGGCAAGTTCCATGTGTGGTATAAGAACTTAGAAGGACTTTTTGATTTGTTGGTGGTGGAAGGGTGGCTTACTAGTTTACTGGGGCTGTCATGGTTTGCTCCCCTGAGGTTTGGGGTGACGGGGGTGCATCATGTGCAGCCTACAGACTTCAGTAACATGTGTAATCAGTTCCCAGCCATTTTCTATGGGATGCTTGGTTGCTACACTGGGCCACCGGTTGCCTTAGACCTTGACCCCGCGATACACCCCATATGCGATACACCTGGTTTGAAGGCCAGGTGCACCCCGTTTGTGTTGCAGCCCAAGATAGATGAAGAGTTTGACTGCTTAATAGCATAATTGGTTTTAGAGCCAATATGTCACAAGCCCTTTGGGAGACCCCCATTGTCACCACGGTGAAGCCCAATGGGGACGTCTGTATCTGCACAGACTATAAATGCACCATAAACAAGGCCCTGCGGGACCATGCTTATCCCATTCCAGTAGTCAGCCATATTTTGGCATCCTTGGTGGGAGTGAAGGTTTTCAGCAAATTGGACCTGGCCCAGGCATACCAGCAGCTTCCCATAGATTATGCTACTGCAAAGGCCCAAATGATCGTGACACATAGGGGTGCATTCCGGGTATAGCGGCTGCAATTCAGGGTCAGTGTGGCTCCAGGGATCTTTCAAAATCTAATGGACTGTCTCCTTAAAGGGATGCCTGGGGTCCAGCCATTCTTTGGCGATGTTTGGATCACTGCACCCATGGCCGAGGCCTTCACCAAGTGGCTGCGTGCCATCCTACAATGTTTCCACACTGCTGGTCTGAAGGTGAAGACGGAAAAATGACTCTTGGGGTTCTTGGTCGAGTTCCTGGGATTCTTGGTTGACAAGCAAGGCATCCATCCTATGCCCAACAAGGTCAGGGCCATAGTTAATGCTCCAACCCCCCTCTTCTAAGTTAGAACTCCAGGCCTTCTTGGGCCTGCTGAACTTCTATCATTCTTTCATGCCCCACAAGGCTGCAATTACCAAGCCCCTGCACCACCTTCTTGATAAAAGGGCTCCTTGGGTGTGGGGCCCGAAGCATGCTGCCATGTTCCAGGCCATCAAAGACCTGCTCACCTCCAACATGGTCCTGTCGCACTTCGATGAGATGCTCTCCATCATCCTTGCCTGTGACGCTTCTCTGTACAGAGTTGGGGCTGTCCTGGGACACTGGCTGGCCAACAGCCATGAGGTCCCCATGGCCTACTATTCCCACACCTTGTCTTTGGCCAAGCGCAATTACGCACAGATTGATAAGGAGGTGCTGGCAATTGTAGCGGGGGTCAAGAAGTTTCACGACTACCTCTATGGGTGGCCATTCACCATCATGACAGACCACAATCCCCTCCTGGGTCTGTTGGCACCAAATTTCCAGACACCACAGATGCTGTCCCCCAGGGTGCTCTGTTGGTCTATCTTCTTGGCCAGCTACCAGTATGCACTCTTCCACAGGCCTGGAAAAATGATGGGCCATGCGGACGCCCTTAGCCGCCTCCCGTTGCCCTCCCTGCACACCAGATCCTGCTCCTCAAGGACCTGCCCAACCACCCCATCCAGGTACCTGAAGTGTCCTGCCACACCACACAGGACCACATGCTCTCCCGCATTTTGGACTGGGTAGGGAGGGGTTGGCCCGCCAGCCAGGGGGGCCCAGAGTTCACCGCATTTTCCTCTCACAGGGACGAATTATTGGCCCACAAGGGCTGCTTGTTGTGGGGAAGCTGGGTAGTCATGCCCGCTCCATTGCGCCAGCGAGTCCTAGCAGCCTTATACAAAATGCACCCGGGAATCATGTATATGAAGGCACTAGCTCGCAGCTATGTTTGGTGGCCCGGCATGGACAGCGAAATTGAGGACTGTGTCAAATGCTGTCAGACATGCCAAGAATCCCGGCCAGAGCCACCCAGGGCCCTGGTATGTCAGTGGGAAATTTCCCTGCAGGCACCTCGACTTTGCAGGTCCATTCCAGAGCCAGGTCTTCTTCATCCTGGTGGATTCATACTCCATATGACTAGAAGTGGAGCCAGTCCCCTCCACATCGTTCCGAGCAGCAATTCGCACCCTATGGCGGATCTTCAGCACACATGGCATACCAGACACTGTCGTAACGGACAACGGGATGGCTTTCACCTCGTCCAAGTTCCGGGAATTCACAGAGTTCTATGCCATCCGACACATCCACTTTGCTTTCTTCCACCCTGCAACCAATGGCCAGGTGGAGCGGATGGTGAGGATGACGGAGTCCCTCTGCAGGATCGTCCAGGGGAGCTGGGATCACCAGCTGGCGGCCTTCCTTTTTGGCCAGAGGGTAACCCCGAACACAACCACTGTCCAAAACCCCACAGAACTCCTGATGGGAAGGCACCTCACAACCCATCTTGATCAATTACACCCAGACCATGCTCTGGAGCACAGCTAGTCTCCAGAGAATCAAGCCACTTCCCGGGCGACCCCATCTATGCACATAACTTCTCCAGCAGCCCGGCCCGGGTCCCCGCCAAAGTTATCAGGGTGACCGGGCCTCTCTCATATGAAATATCCACAGAAGATGGCCAGAGGCTCTGCTGACACATAGACCAGCTCCACAGTTGTCTCCTCCCCACAGAACCCGGGATGACAGTGAAGAGGATCTGCTAAGCCCAGAGGAGCCAGAGACAGAGAAGAACATGCCCACCGGCAGTGCTCAACAAGAACTCAATGATCAGCCTTTAGAGGCTGCTGGTGGAACACCAGTGCCAGCTGCCTCTGATGGCCCCGACAATGTCCCAGTGCCACCACCCGCTCCCAGTCCAGCAGCGGGTCTGGCCCCTGACATGGCTCTGGAATCCACAGCCCCAGCAGTGGAACTACGCCACTCGAACTGTGAGTGGCACCAACGAGCATACTTAAAGGACTTTGTCAGCTGAAGAGGCTCTGAACATTGGGGGGAGGGGTGTTCCGTATTGAGCCTGAACTTACTTGCAAAAGGACTTAGCTTGGGACACATAACAATAGATCGCTAGGATCCTAGAATGGGTCAGTAGGGAGACAGGGATCCTAGAGGAAACCAGTCGGGAAACAATAGAGTGTAAATAGCCTATTGTTGGGAGAGCCTATTGTTGGGAATGGGGTGTGTTTGGGGTGTAATCCTTTTCACGCATAAATACTGGGCTTTGGCCAGGGATAGCCAGTCTTCTTTTCTCCTTGCTGTAATCACTAATAAACGATGAGCTGATCATTCTAAGCATCTGAACCCAGTATATTTCAGACGATGCTGAGAACATAGCTAGGCCTGGAGTCCAGACCCTTGTAAAAACCTCCTTTTCTTGCCAGTGCTGAAAAGTTAATTGGATATTAGCTGCAATAGGATATTAATGGTGAGAACGTGCCCAACTGTGGAAAGGAGAAAATAACCCTTTTTTATTGTAAAGAAGAAAATATAATTAAGTTACAGGAAATGAGACACACTAATTTATACTTGCTAACATCTGGGTGATTTACTTCAAAACTTCTACTGACCATTAACACCAAAATATTCTTAGTGGTCTGCTAGACAGAAATTCACTATCTTTGTTTCAATATTACAGTTCCACATGTCCCTCTCCATGTCTTCCAGTTGTTAAAAGAGCCCAAATCCCTCAAGTCTTGCTACACTCTTCTTGGGACCTGAAGCTACTCTGGTTGCTTTTCTCTGTGATTTCCCATTACTGTTGGTGGGGGTGGGAGTGGGGTGAGGCTTTGATTCACACACAGGATTTACCCTTCCCTCTGCAGCAGCTGAGCTGGGAAAGAGAGGCCCATGGGCCAAGTCTTCTTGTGACATTCTTGTTTTCAAATTTGTCCAAGGGCATTCCCCATTTAGCTTCTCAAAAAAAAATGAATGAAGAGGTCAAATAGGAAATCTCATGTTTGTAGAATGCCTGATTTGGTTCTCATCTCAGAGTACTCTGGTCATCCTTACTCCCTTTCTCTCCCTTCCATCTCTGATAGCAGTTAAAATGTTGTACTAAGATCTGTGCAATCCAGGTATGAACCCCCACAGAAGTTCTTTGGGTGACTTTGTGTCAGCTAATGCTGCCATCTCCTGCCCGGGAGGTGGGATGGGTGGACCTAATACGTCAACACTGTGGAATGTTATGTTGTTCTTCTCATAGACTTGCTTATCGTTTCCCCTTTTGCTTTGACCTTGAGAGACTGTGAGTACCAGGCCATGTATCTTTTCTCCTTTCTAACTGCAGAACTTCCCACGTTTTCCTTGGGAACAAAGAGCCAGTATTTCAAGCACCTTTTTCTTGATATGTTGATTAGTTACATTATACTACCTGACTCCTCTTGAATTCTGTATAACTGTACTGGGTATGATAGTGTCTGCCATTACTGACACAGAACGTGCAGATGACCATTACAGAACTTTCTCAATAAAGTTCACCTGTTTAAGGACACTTATTGCAGACTGACTCTGTGGGACTCTCACACTCTGGGCCAGTCACTCATTCTCAGCCGAACCTACTTCACAGATTGTTTTGGGGAGGATAACACAGAAGAGGGGATACTGTGTGCCACTTTGGGTCCCCAGCAGGAGTAAACCAAGGTAAAAATATCTAAATAAATCAAACTGAACAGAATTGCCTTCTGCTCATATAAACATAGATTTGGATTCAGCCCACAGCCCCAGTCCCATCTTGCTACAGCACTGGTGTGGACAAAATGGAGTAAGCCTCAAGACAAAATGATATTGGAACCTAAGGTAATTGTAAGGGAACCGCCAAGGGCAGGGTGCAAAATGCACACCAGAGGTCATGTAATATACCAGCAGATTAATATTAAATTATTTTGTGTTTTCTTTTTCAGATGGAATAAGTAGGTGTATTCTTGGAAGCACTGATGAAAGCCAGATGAAGCTTGCATTGCCCTTTTGCAGCTGCTCGTTGCATGCAGCCCAACATCGCCTTCAGCCACTAAATACTGCTAGTGAGGAACAAAAAACCCAGAGATGCTGCTGATTGAAGAGATAAAGGACTTTTCAGCATGACGGTTCTGAAACAGAGCTCTGTCTCAGCAGTACTTTCAGAAGTTGTAATGAGCAGAACTTGTCATTTCAGCAGGAGCATTTGCAAAGGCTGCTGCAGCCTTTATCTTACCTTATCCGAGATGTTGCCAGTCTTTCCACATACTGGGGCAAGGCCCAGAAATAACTCCCATGATATACTTTTCATATCATTTTTCTCCCAAAAACTTATTTCTAAAAGGTGTGCTTCAGGTTCTGGGGAGCAGGAAACTAGGAACTTGTTGTGGGCATTGAAATAGCAAATTGTGAGCTTGACTATAAAATGAGGATTTTTACCACAGAATTTTGAAAGACTGTGACTGATACAAAAATGGCAATCCAAGAGAACAAAGGACTGAAGAAGTTTCCCTGGAAGTGGTCAGGCCTCTGAGGTTATCAGAATTCATTAACCACACCAGCAGAGTCACGAAGTCCTATGTAACATATTGAAATAGCCTCTCCAATTAGCAGGGAGGTGAACTCATTTCAGGCCTTGAATACAGGGCTTGGGGTTTTATTTTTGTTTTGTTTTTAGTCTCTGAACCATTAGAAAACAATGGCAATCACATATTCAGTCTTTTCTTGAAAAACACAAGAAGTAGAAACAGGACTTTTCCCTGGAAAATAAATATAGACTTTCACTATTTAAAAGAATATGTTCTTCAGAGCTCTGGAGAAGTTATGCCATAAACCATTGCAAGCTTTGGAAAGGAAGTTGCAAAAGTTAGTACTTTAAAAGGAAAATGTCAGACACATGCAGCTAAATCGTTCGTGTCCTTTCAGGTGGTTTGGAATCAAAGTTCTCTGGCCAGCCAATCTGAGAGATTTCTTCCCTGGGAGCATGATAATACAAACATTCTAACGACCACAAGATCATGGGGTAAACCCACATGGGGTTGTTGAGAGGGATTCCTGAGGTGACAAATGCATGTGATAAGTCTTCTAAATGAACCATGTTACATGAAAATATAAATGTCCCTATGGTGCTTGCATTATGTAGTTTCAGCCTAACAATACAATCAAGTAAGCCGCAGTGAATGCAGTGTGATTTCATGTTGAGTAAAGATACAAAGGATCATGCTGTAAGGCTACAATCCTATACATACATACTTGGGAATTAAATCAATGAGACTTATTCCTAAGTAACCATGTGTAGATTCAAACTGCATATGTTTCTTGGGTATTTAAGACAGAAAGTAAGATGAAAAAAGCACAAACACTGCAAAATATTAATGAGATTTTATTTGTTATTAATAGTTTTAGCACAATCTCATCTTTTGGATCTTTTTTGATGAGATAGTTCTAACCACAATCTAATGCAGGGGTGTCGAACACATTTGTTATGAGGGCCAGATCTGACATAAATGAGATCTTGTTGGGCCGGACCATGTGTGTCATAAAATGTAATGCCAGGTAGTGGAGATATAAACTTTATAAAGGACACAAACACAAAGATTTTTTTAAAACTTAAAATAAAAACATGCTTAAAACATAAGCACTCTTGCAATATTTTGTTTAATTGACACCTCTTGCTCTGAATTATTGCATCAAAATGTCTGTGCTGTTGCAATCGTGAGTATGCTGTTCAGGTGTGTATCTGTAAGCTGCAAACCTACTTTTGATTTATTGACATTCACCACAGAAATCTCATGCTCAGAGTTCTGAGTCTAGGACCCAGGAGAAAACATGAAATGACTGAGCAATTGAGAGAGTCTGGCGAAGCAAGTTATGATGGAGCAGCAGCAACAGAACTGGAAGCAGGTGATGGCCAGTTCCAGTGTGGGCCTGATAGAAGTCCTCCAGGTGCCTGATCCAGCCCCCAGGCCGCATGTTTGACATCCCTGATCTAATGCACACTTACATGCAGGGGTCATTTTGTAGAAAAAGAGGTGCAGGAGCTCATTAGCATAACTTATTTGCATATGCTAAACCACCTGATATTACCAGAAGTATGTCAGAAGGCAAGAAAAGAAAGAAAGAGAGAGAGAGAGAGAGAGAGAAAGAAAGAGTGGGGGGGGACAGCTACTAATCTAAGCCTCAGAAACACCACTATTCTGTGGGGATAGCTTCAGTGGCGGCCTTCAGAAGGCTGGTTGGAGGAACAAGGACCTTTCCAGGGGATGGGGTCATTTTGCTGCAGCCACAACAGGGGGGGCTGGCACCAACTCCCGGAGCTGAGCTCCCCCAAGCTCCTGCTCGAAATGACCCCTGCTTCAATGTGTGTAAGTAATGGATTTCAGGAAGATTTAATTCTCAGTAAAGCTGAAGAATCAGGTTTTTAATTAATTGAACTCCACACCAAATAAGAGCACATGTTAAAGTATTTTTCCTTTATCATAGAAATGTGACCTTATAAAGAGTTGGCAATACAGAGGTGCCTTGCAGCATGCATACACTATAGAAAAAACAACATCTACACAAACTGATACAATACATATTTCTTGCTGAGAAGTTATCAGCTAACCAGGGTTACTGGTAACCCACCATTCAAACATCAGTTTCTCACCTGAAAGGTGCCTGCATGGTCTTCTTCTTTGTCTCCCCCTTTGCCCTCTTTTAAAGCAATCAGGGTAAATCCACGAAAGTAGGCTGGAGTGGCAGCAGAAAGTGTTACTGGGGAAAGAAAGGCAGAAAAAAACCAATGTCAACTGCTGACATTTGCTTACTTTCTTAGTAACTGAGCTAAACTTTTGTTAATTAAAGTAAAGCCAATAGTATATTTAGCAGAGCAAAAGACCTGTTTGGGGGCTTGGGATTTTGGAGCCAAACTATGCTCCAATCAGTGTTCCCTCTAAGCTGTGCATGTGAGAAGCTGCTCATTAACACAGGAAGCCCTGCTCAACAGCAATCTGGAGCTGCACAGGGTCTTGCACTGCCCATTGCCCATTTTAAGATTACAGCAGTTATATTCTGCTCAGGATGTGAAATGCTTCACTCGAGAATTAGAGGGGACATTGGCTCCAATATAGCAGAGTTTGGAATATCTGTAGAGACAGGCTAAGTACTAACAATTACGTGCATGAATGACTGGGGACCATGAAAAAGCACTGCTCTTGATTGTATGGAGACAACTGTACATGCGTACAGGTGTACACACACGATTATGCACATACAGAATTTGCCACTGTAATCCTATTTCCCCACTACATGTTTCTTCTACCTACTCAGAATATCTGAAAAGAGGTATATAGTAATCCAGCATATATGTATATACACCCATATATAATAAACTTCATTATATGAAAACCCAGTACAATTCATAATCATCTGAGTGGCATCTAAATGAAATAACTCTTCAAGAAATTCACGCAAACCTTTCAAGGGTCTATTATTATGCTTGGTTGACTTTTTGTCCTTTAAATCCTGTGCATTCCTGCACAGTGGATGGCCACAACCACCAACATCACAACAATGTACTGTGTGACATTTAATCCAGAAAACAATGTTTGAATGTTCTACCTTTTCATGTAGTATCATGTGATGGTATTCCACTATATAAAACCCATTAGAGCAAATTGTGTGTCAGTGTATCTACTACACTGGTGTAGCAGTTTGGTGTAGTGGTTAAGTGTGCAGACTCTGATCTGGGAGAACCCGGTTTGATTCCCCACTCCTCCACTTGCACCTGCTGGATGTCCTTGGGCAAGCCATAGCTCTGGCACAGCTGTTCTTGAAAAGGGGCAGTTTCTGTCAGAGCTCTCTCAGCCCCACCTGCCTCACAGGATATCTGTTGTGGGGAGGGGAAGGGAAAGGAGTTTGTAAGCCACTCTGAGACTCCTTTGGGTAGTGAAGGGCAGGGTATAAATTCAATCTCTTCTTCTTATTTGTTTGTTTATTTAAAATATGTGTATGTCCACCTTTTCCCCAAGCATCTCAGGACCCAAGATGACTTGTAAAAATAATTTTATAAAACAAGCATTAAAACAACAGATATAACCATTAAAACCACTTTAAAAACAGCTTATGGCAGCAGTGAATAGGATCTCAGAGCAACAGGAGAAATCCATCTTTCACAGATGTCCAACTTCCAGCAATTAAAACTATAGGATCCATAGGTGAGTATTTCAGCCTTCTTAGTCATCCCATCAGAGATAACTTAGTGCTCTGAATTCACCTGCCACATGGTCTTGATCAAGAAGGGGGAACTAGCTTGGGAGGCCCAGGGTTCAAGGTTAGGATAATTCAAGACCATAGCATTGAACTACAGTATCCCTGTCTTGTTTCCGTGACTGTCAGTGTGTGTGTGTTTACATGTCAATCATTCCATCAATGCATACTATAAAACATGTGTGTATATAAAAAAAGTCCTTGTTTCCTTAATAAAGGCACCCTTTCATTTTACAAAATTAATTTTTTCTAGAGTCAGCCTTGAAGAGATCTCAAAATGGAACATGAATTCTGTTAACAGGCTCATAACTGTTTGCTGCCAGGAGTTCTGGCAGCTGAAGAAGTAGGCCGCCACCTACAAACACTTGTACCTCATTAAAATTAGCTTCACAAAAGGTGCTTCTTTGACTCAGATTCGAAAATAACTGTAACTGAAGACTAACACGGCTGTTCCAAATTCATGGAAATAAAACGTGCCTTGTGGTGGGAAGCTGGCTTCAGTTTTAGTGAAGAAGTTACTGGTATTTCAGTGTTCTACCACTTTTTTCTCAGAAAATGGAGAACAACTGAGAAAGTTGGTAGTATATCTAGGAGAGGTGTGCACAAAAACTGTTTTAGTCATAATATATTTCACTCATTTTCTCTTTATTCATTTTTATTATTTAACACCATATAGCAGTAGGCACTTTTTCCAATGTGGTCACATAGATAGATGACTGTCACTATACTGACAGAAACAGCTGATGGTGATATAAGGGTTGTCAGGCCATGCTGGGAGCTTGGGGGGGGGGGGGGGAAGAAGGAGACACCAACATCACATGCACAGTGATGTCCCTTACGGGGGGGAAACAAGCAGAATGTCAAATCACTGGAAACACCATGGTAAAACCACAGAATTTCCAGCAATTCCTAGAGTGATGTGATCTCATTTATGGTTTCCCTGGAAGAGATAGCATGCTATGCACCATGTAGTTTTAAAAAAATTTCCTCCCCTGCCCCATGGAGTAGTGACAGCCAACAATGACTACCAGTGGGAGGCCTCCTGCCACTGTGGGAGACCTGGCAACCTTATTGTCATCGCAGAAACCATGCTCACTCATGATGGATACTCAATATTTTTGAATGGCCTGTGGAGGATGCTTGTCTGTACTTCTAATGGTCCTATTAATCAAATGACTACTCAGTGGGGAGAGGATTAGTCAGGTGAGAAGAAAACATCTCCATGCACAGCAGTAAACTGATTTTCTAGCCTAGTGGTTCTCAACCTGGGGGTCAGGACCCCTTTTGGGGTCGAACAAGCATTTCACTGGGGTCACTGGCTGGCATCCGAGCCCCTCCCCTTCCCACCCCTCCCTCACCAAAAGCCCTGCTCCGCTCACCCAGAAGTCCGAGCAGAGCATGCCGTAGCTTTCCTACAGAGTGGGGGGGGGGGGAACGGGGTTTCAGAGTCCTCTGTCTAAAAGTTTTGCTTCTCCAGGTTGCACAACTTCTGCGTCTTCTGGTAAGCTTTTGTGTTGTAAATGTAGAAATCCTTGGGGAACAGGGTGAGATCCCTCCTCCGGTCGCTGCCCCCCCTCCTTTTTATTTTGAACACTAAACTAGAAAGAAAGGAGTGTGTGTGTGTGTGTGTGTATGGACAGAGAGAGAAAGAGAGAGGAGTAGAAAAAACTGTGGATTAAAAACAATATATATCTTTAATCAAGCTTCTTACTATCTTCAGTGCCCAAAAAGTTGAAGCAAAAATGTGGCTTCCGTTTCGCCCTCCTGCTCTGAGAAGTATTGGAGTCGGAAGTCCATGGAACAGTGAAACAGCTAGATCTTTATTGCTGGTCCGGATGAAGCATACAACCCAGGGCTCCGAGCCCTCCTTTTATGCTGGTCAGGGATAATCCCCTGACCTCGCCCAACTGGCCTGATAGGCTATTATCAGTCTATTTACATCTCATAGGTTCCCTGGGAGGAACCTAGGTATATGATTGGTGGCCGGTTAGAATCCACCTGGCCTTTGTTCTACCTGGCTGAAGCTCAGGTAGTTTCTTGGCCATGTGCTCTGGCCACATGGCGGTCGCCATTACTGGAGCACATGGCGACCGCATGGTCAATACATAACATGCTCCAAGAGCAAAGTTTGATTCCAACCCAGCTCTCCTCTCCCCCACCCCCAGTCCTTTTTGAATTTCTCCAGCTTTTCCGTTCTTTGTTACTTCTTAACTTTTATTTTTAAAAAGAAAGAAATCATTTTTTTTTCAGTTTCTGACTGCTCATGCCAGAAAGAGATGTACTAAAAGGACAGGATTGCCCAATGGAAACAATGGGAAACACTTGAAGGCCCATTGGAAATAATGGGAGCCAGGAATACCAATTGATTTGCATGGGCTCCACTGAAATACATTACAGTACAAGTAGAGTTGCAAAGAAAATGTGGAATGGATTTTCCATTAGGGTCTCTGGGCCCATATAGACTACTCTGGGACTGGAATGACAGGCCCCAGCTTGGAATGATAGCCCCAGGGGGTAGCAGAAGCCTTCTGGGACTGGAATGACAGGCCCCAGAGTGGAATGACAGATCCTGGGGGTAGCAGGAGAGTTTTGGGACTGGAATAAGAGACCACGAGAGTGGAATGACAGCCACTGGGGGTAGCAGGAGAGTTCTGTGACTAGAATGAGAGACCACGAGAGTGGAATGACAGCCCCTGGGGGCAGGAGGAGTATTCTGGGAATGGAATGACAGGCCCCAGAGTGGAATGACAGCCACTGGGGGTAGCAGGAGTGTTCTGTGACTAGAATGAGAGACCACGAGAGTGGAATGACAGCCACTGGGGGTAGCAGGACTGTTCTGTGACTAGAACAAGAGACCACGAGAGTGGAATGACAGCCCCTGGGGGCAGCAGGAGTATTCTGAAAATGGAATGACAGGCCCCAGGGTGGAATGACAGCCACTGGGGGCAGCAGGAGTGTTCTGTGACTAGAATGAGAGACCACGAGAGTGGAATGACAGCCACTGGGGGTAGCAGGAGAGCCCAGGAAAAGCGGCAAAAGCCACCCCCCCATCTACCTTCCTTCCCCCCCCTCTCCCCACTTTCTCTCTCTCTCTCTCTTCTCCCTTTCTCTCTCTCTCTCCCCACTACCTGCAACAGCCTCTCCCCCCCACCTACCTTCATTTTCTCATGGCATCTTCTGTTGAAGAAAAGTAAGTCTGAAGCCTGAGTGTTCGTTGTGTCTTGTTGGGAATAGCTTGCAAATATATGTGTGTCTAAAGTCTGTATTAAAGTTGTTTGGTGCTAACTGCCATGCAAGAGAAAATATCTGAAAAGGTTGCTTCATTGTTGTGTGTGTTGGCAGAATTTTATGGTTGGGGGTCACCACAACATGAGGAAATGTATTAAAGGGTCGTGGCATTAGAAAGGTTGAGAACCACTGTTCTAGCCAATGTCAACCAATGTGTTACAGGGGAAATTATTGACCAAGACTGCACTTCATTTGATCTCAAACTGCTCCATCATCAAGGACCTATTTAGGTAGGTCCACATCTAGGTGAATAAATAGTGAGGAATATCAATATTTGTTTATTTGCTTAAATCTAAATGAACAGATATCAAAATAACAAAAGACACATAAAATGAAAACCAACCAACATTACAAATACAATTTCAACAGGGGTTACAATTATAATCTCAATAAACAGAATATGTATGTTATATCAGTGGTTTGTTAGGTCAATAACTTTCCTACCCTTTATTGAATATATCCCTTCTTCTTTAGCTGAATACATATTTTTCCTTCCTCAGATAAATGTGACAGGATCATAGCTGCACAAGATAAATGCTTAATTCTTTCCTTTAGGCAAAAAAGCCACAGTAGCACTGACTAATACTGAATAAGGCAAAATGTCATGAAGTTCACTGCAGAAGGGAATGGATATCCCTTGCCAGATTTTTCTACTGCCCACTGAACTACACACACTAGATTTCATATTACTTTCAACTCAGAGGTCAGCAGAAACCAAAATGCCACATCAAACTGTCATAAATGGGGAATCTTGAGAAGAAACCAAAAAATAAATCTCCATAGCATAAAAATACATCATTTTGTGTAGACAAAATTACTTTGAAATCACAAACAAACTGACTGCATGGTGTTTTACTGATCTGGTAGCAGCAAACTGTTTAAGTATAGAAATTTACAATGCACAAAAAATGGTGGTCCACAGCTTGCTGGAAGGATCAGTTAAAATGTATTACCCTAGTTTAGTTTTTAATCAATAAAACAGAATCTTCTAGTATTTCTTTTCATGGATGACTCTAGGTGAGAACCTAGTGCTTGTGATTTATGTGGCAGGTCTCCTAATTTTATCATCTTACAAGCTTCTGGAATCATTGATTACATAAGTCTCCCTGTTATTATTAGCAAAAAAAAAAATCAAGACATAGAGAAAGCTCTGAATACATGAATACTAAAGGTTCAGAACCAAACAAACAGGCACTGCACTTCTATTCTGAAAAGTTTAATACATTTTAAAATAATAGTATGTTTTTTCCCCAAAAGTCTGACTCATCATGATTTTGAGTTGGCAATTATTCTTGCTACCCATGCCTTTATGTGTAATATCATATTCGTTAGTAACCAAGATGAAACTGCATTACATTTGAATCAAAATCCAGACTGGCAAAAAAATTGCCAATTAGTATTTCTAAGAGTTTTTTTAGGGACATCCTAAGTCCCTAACCCAGGGACACTGCTGATGCCCCAACTAGTTCTTATTCTATGCTCACTCAGCAGAGAAGAGATATGTAAAACAAAGACTCCTCACCTAGGTACAGAAAGCAAAGCTAAAGACTACAACAAGCCCAACGCCCACCAATCACAGAGCAGCATACCAATCATGCCCCTGTAATAGCAGAGAGAGAAGCAGCCAGCCAATGCACGCTAATAAAGCCATATCCTTGATCATTTGTGAAAAAATGGAGGAAACAAAAGGAATCCAGCACCCTCCCACTGTAAGGAGGACTGTGGCAGCCCTCGCTAGGAATCACTGGAAACGCCGTGGTTTTACCATAGAGTTTCCAGTGATTTCTTGAGAGATGTGATGTCACTTCCAGATTTTCTCTGGAAGTGATGTCCCACCATCAGTGATGGCTGCCCCATGCCCCCACCCTCCCCTTTTCCTGCTGGTTGCCAGGCTAAGACCAGCAGCCCTATGTCAGATTTCAGCCTTAGCTGAGAGCAGTTTTATACAGATGGAGAACTGGGGGCAAGTTGGCAAGAAAGTTTGGGAAGTAGGTGAAGACTCCCATTTGGGCCAAAGAAAGGGGACAGATCTTCTGGTGAGAGGAGAATCTCCCTACCTAGTCAAACAGGGAGTTAGCTCTGAAGAGTGCAGAGATCCCTGGTATAGTGTGGTTAGAAAGAGTCAGTTAAAAACTCAAGATGATAACTGGTATTTCAATAGAAGCGGTTTGGGTACTGGAAAGAGTGTACCAGCCTTCTGGAAACTAAAAGAGTCAGTGAATACTCAAAGAAAGTGTACTGGAGTGTTTGGAAAACACTGGGACAAAAACCTCTCAACATAAAAATTTTAAGTAACTGTGAATAGCTTAAGAAATTCTCATTAGACTGAAATATAAGAACTACAGTCTATACTGGTCTCCGACCGTAATAATAACAATAAACCAATACACTAGAACTAAAGTCTGTACATGTACTGGTATTACCTCAGAAATTTCAACACCCGGTTTCACCTGATCTTTCCCCTCTATGTTAAATAAAATATTTTGTTATTTCTGTCAAAATTCCTCAAGTGCCACTTAAGTTGTTTGAATTAAAGGGGGCTCCTGATCCTTCCCTCAGGCTCCTGGGCTGAGCCAACAGCCAAAATACTTTACTGTGACTGAGTGGGACAGGCAGAGTTCATCGGCAAAAAAGAAAACACATTTCTAGGGCAGCTCAATCAGAAAAGGGAAATAAAAATGGAGGGAAAAACCTTGCCTCTGAGGGAGGGAAATGGACAGGGCCATCATAGTTGGTGTTACAGGCATGGTGATACCAAATGAGTTGTAGAAAGGCTCACTGCTGATAAATAACCTTAGCCCATACTAGAAGCCTACCCTGGACAGAGAACATGTCAGTAACTACTGACCAGTCTCAAATGTTCCATTCCTGAGCAAGGGGGTTAAATGGTTAGTGGTTTGACAACTGCAAGCTTTCCTGAATAGGGCAAACTGAGGTTCTTTTCAATCTGTTTTGGGCCTGGATATGGGAATGAAAGAGCCTTGGCTGCCCTGGTGGATTACCCTCTCCAGAGACGGACAGAGCATCTTTTGATCTCAGCAGCTTTTGATACCATCAATACGTTGGATATTGTAACTGGGAGGGAAAGTGTTAAGAGAATTTTCTAACTCAGGTACACTTAGCAGTTGGCCCCACCCTCTCATGGGTTAGATGTTAAGTCTCTTTGGCCATTGATTGCCTTCTGTTTTTTCATCTTATATATGATTTCTCTTCTCTCTCTTATCTGGGTTTGGAGCTGTAGCAAGTTAAGCTTTTTAAAGTTAACCTGTTCACAATAATTTAAATGTACCTACATTAATATGTCATGTAAAATGTGCTTTTATTTTTGCAAGTAGAATTTCTTTCCTTTTTTACTATAGGAGTCAGGTTATCTTTGTAATTTTTTTGGATAGTATTTTTCCCTTAACCAGGAAACTTGGAGAATCGGGGCCACTGCATAAAACATCTGTGCTTTCAAAGCAAATGATTTTTTTTCATTTAATCCAATATAATAATGGTATATTTCTGGACCACCATTTTGGATGGGAACTGGGAGACATAGTCTTGCAGTGGTTTCAGTCCTACCAGTGATGGGGAACTACTGCTCAGCCCTTTGCTCTTTGGGATCCCACAAGATTATCTTGTCCCCTATTTTCTAACATCTACATAAAACTGCTGTGTGAAGTCAACTGGAGACTTGGGCTGGGTTGTCAACAATATGCTAATGATACTCAGATTCATCTTGCACTTCTGTCTCATCCCAGAGAAGCTGTAGAAACCCTGAACCAGTCCCTGGAGGCAGTTTTGGAGTGGATGTGGGCTAATAAATTGAAGTTTAATCCCAATAAGATGGAAGTACTATTGCTGAGCAGGTCTGACCCAGAATTCACAGTGTTACCTGTTCTAGATAGGGTTGCACGCCTCTTGAAAGAACAGGTCTATACTCTGGGGGTGCTCTTGGACCCAGGCCTACTGCTGGATAAGAAGGCAGCTGTGGCTAGAAGTGCCTTTGACCCCCTTCAACTGGTTAGTCAACTATGGCCTTTCCTGGACAGAAAAAAAATGGCCATTGTGGTGCATGCAGTAACCTAGATTAGATTACTGCAAGTGGTCTGTGTGGGACTGCCCATGGGAAGTGTTTGGAAACTTCAATTCGTGCAAAATGCTGTAGCCAGGATGTTGACTAGAGTGGGTCTTAAGGACTCAGGGCTCTCTTTGTAGAAAAAGCCCAGCAGGAACTCATTAGCATATTAGGCCACACCCCTGACAGCACAGCTAATTAACATAATAGGCCACACCCAATGTTACCAGAAGTGTGGTTATCCAGCCACATCCACCTTTTGTTTCTTATTCTGTTTGCCTTGTTGTCCCATCTATACAAAATCTTACCTGAACCAATATCTTATGTCCAACAATTATTCCCACACTGGATTGGAATCAATTCCTAAGGGTTAGGTTCCCATGGAAATCAGCTTGCCTTCCTGCAGAACTAGGATGCTGAATATGATTTTTTAGGGTTGCCAACCTACAGGTGGGGTCTGGAGATCTCCTGGAATTACAACTGAGCTCCAAACTACAGAGATCAGGTCAATGGCTGCTTTGGAAAGCAGAGTCCATGGCATTATGCCTTGCTTAGGTCCCTCCTTGCCCTAAACCCCACCCTCCACTCCCAAATCTCCAGGGATTTCCTCAACCTGGAGTTGGCAACCCTAGTTCACTGGCAGAACAACACTAGGAGCCAGTTTGGTGTAGTGGTTAAGTGCACGGACTCTAATCTGGGAGAACCAAGTTTGATTCCCCACTCCCCCCTTGCACCTGCTGGATGACCTTGGGCAAGCCATAGCTCTGTACCAGCTGTTGTCTCAGAGCTCTCTCAGCCCCACCTACCTCACAGGGTGTCTGCTGTGGGGAGGGGAAGGGAAATAAGTTTCTAAGATGCTCTGAGACTCCCTTGGGTAGTGAAGGGCGGGGTATAAATCCAATCTCCTCTTCTTCTAGGTTTGTGGATGCACTGGATGGGAGTAGTTTGTGGACTATTTTATTCAAGGTACAAAATTTCATTCAAGGTATAAGATTTCATGTGCCACCCACACTTCTTCAGATGGAAGACATGTGCATGCACACAAAAGCTTATACCTTGGATGAAACTTTGGACTCCAACTTTGTTCTGCTGCTTCAGACCAACACGGCTACCCACCTGAATTATTACACTATAATACTTTTTACAAGCAATTATGTACCAGTGGAGTGGTTACCATGCAGAGTCTGTCCCACAGGTAAAATGATCCTGTGAACAGGTGGTCTTTACCACATAAAAGTATCACTACCATCACAAGATTACCAATCGTTGGAACTCCTCAGAAGCAGAAATCTCTCTTATTAGGAGGTTTAAGAACATCAACTTTGCTGGCCCATTAAAGGCAGATGTCAGTCCAGTGGCAGGAGAAGAGGGACAATCATCTTCTTCAAAAACTCTGCCCACTTTCTTAAATTTCACAAAACAGGCAATCTCCAAAGTGCAGCTGACCATGCTCATTTTTAGTTACAACTCTGTTTCTCTGCAGATGTCCCCCAAAGTGCCCCATGCAACAGTCAAGTGTTCTGCCAACACACACAACAATGAAGCTACTTTTTCAGATGTTTTCTCTTACATGGCAGTAAGCACCAAACCACTTTAATACAGACTTTAGACACACATATATTTGCAAGCCATTCCCAACAAGACACAACAATGAACTGAGGCTTCAAACTTACTTTTCTTAAGCAGAAGATGCCATGAGAAAACTAAAGAGATTCTCAAAAATTAAAGATATTGTCAAAACCAGCATTTCCTGGGCTCTCTGCTTTTTTACATCCCCCACTTTTCAATAATATTTTTATAAAAACACAAAGAACAGGAAGGAAGGAAGGAAGGAAGGAAGGAAGGAAGGAAGGAAGGAAGGAGAAGTAGGTGGGGGGAGAGAGAGAGAAAGGAAGGAAGACAAACAGAGAAAGGAAGGGAGGGAGGGAGGTGGAGGAGAGAGAGAGAAAGGAAGAAAGGTGGGGACAGAGAGAAAGACAGAAAGAAAGACAGAAAAAAAGGTGGGGGGAGAGAGAGAGAGAAGGAAAAGAGATGGGGAAGGCACTTACTGGAGCAGGGAAAGCCACGTGACATCGACAAGCCAAATGCAGAGAGCCTAGCCCCTGTGCTTAATCTCTGGGCGGGGCTTTCTCCTGCTGGCTGTCTGCACTTAAAGGGAGCTTTTTCTCCACCAGGTGGAGCTTTTTCCTGCTGGCTCTCTGCAGGAACTTTCCCTTTAAGTGTAAACAGCTCAGGCCGGGCAGGGAGGGGGCGGGGCAGGCTCCAATGCCAGCCGGAACGGCGTTCCTGTGCGTTCCTGCTGAAAATGAGCCCTGTAAGGACTAAATCACTCCAGTCGTAGCCCATCTACACTGGTACTTAATTTGGTTTCAGAAACAATTCAAGGTGCATACCTTTAAAGCCTTCTATGGTTTGGGACCAACATACCTGAAGGACTGAATCTTCCCTTACGAACCTCCTGACCACTATCGTAATCTTTGGAGGCCCTCCTTTGGGTGCCTCTATCTTCTGAGAATAGGAAGGTGGCAAGCAGGGAGAAAGTCTTCTCAGGTATTGCACCCCTGGAGACTCCTCTGTCCTTTTCTGTTGCCATCTTCTGCCAATGGGTGAAGACTTTTTTGTTCCCTTTGGATCACTGTTAACTCAGTGATTCCTCCTTCCTTCCCCATTTTTTTAAAATTTTTGGACATACATTTTAGCTTTAGTTTTAATTGATAATAATATTTTTGTTGATTTTAGTGGTTTTTAAGATGAGATTCTATTAGCTATGTTTTAATTAGTTTGTTGACTTGGTGGCCCTTATGAGGGCATTATTTTTAGGATTGTCAGGTCCTCAGCACTCCAAACTTCTTATGAGGCAAGGTTCCTGGGGGGGGGGGGTTTCCTAGTGATAGCAAAGGGTGGGCAAAGAACTTTCAGGTGTAATTATTAGATTAAGGCTAGACTACACAGTGAGATTCCAAAGCAGTGTTGCCAACCTCCACGTGGAGCCCAAAGATCTCCCAGAATTACAACTGATCTCCAGCTTCACTGGAAAAAATGGTTGCTTTAGAGTGTAGACACTGTGGCATTACAACTTGCGGAGCTCCCTCTCCTCTCCAAATTCCACCCCTGAATCTCCAGAAATTTCCTGGCCCAAAGTTGGCTATTGTATTCCAAAGGCATTCTGGATTAGGCACTATTAAAAGATATACTTGTCTACATTAGTATTCTGAACTCTTGGGAAACGAGCAGAAATAAATTAAAATGAAGGGGGTGGAAATTAACTTCAAAAGGCTTCTCTATTGCAACCAAACTGGTGGTGCTACTTCCCATTTGGAAGGCTAGGGATTACGCTTTTCTAGGCTCCCCTTCTGTGTGGCACAACCCCACACAACTGGAGACTCTGTCTGAATGATGCAGCCAATGTGAAATTTCTTTGCTATGCAATCAATGTGAATGCATAAGAAAAACTCACACCATTACGCCTATGTGCTTGCGTCACTCATAGGCACCAGCCATGTGGGATCACATCACATGGCTCCCACACGGTTATATGTGACCGTGACCGAATCTCAACTCTGTCTGACCCTGTGTGCTTTGACTCATGAAAGTTTATACCTTGAGAAATCTTGTTGTACTTTAAGGTGCTACTGGATTTCAATTTTATTCTACTCCTGAATCTCTAGGTAATGGGAGATGAGGATTCTCTTTTCTCCTTTTCTAAAACTCTATCATCAGAACACCATAGCTCCTCTGTAGACTGAATGTCTTACATTTCTCTCTCTCTCTCTATCAAGAGATTTTTAATGAAATGTAGTTTTATATTTTCTGCCTTCAGATTTTTTGGGGTCAATCTACAGCTATATTTTACTGCTTTTCTCTACAATCATAAAAGCAAACATATCTTTTTAAATAACTGCTAAAAGCCTCTAAGTTTTAGCAGCTGGAGTGTTAAGAAAACACCTACACACAGGATGCTGGCAAGACCATCAAAAGAGCTGACAATTACATTCTCCTCCTCTCACTTGGAAGAGCACTGATGGAACGACTTGGGTTTTAGGAGGCAAGAAGTTAATGAAGACCCAGAGAGAATGTTCAGACTTTGGGGATTCATGTTTAGACAGAAGGGAGTGCCGAGAAGCAGAGCCTCTGACCATCCATCTCACCTTCCCACTCTAGGCCCAATTTACACCTCCCCTCTGAAGTAGTTTGACTGCTGTCTTTTCCTGCGCTCATTTCACACTGGTTTCAAATTTCACTCCCTGGTCTGAAAAGTTCAAAGCAACAGGATCTGTTTAAAGTAGTAAAATGCTAGCTTGACCGCAGGAGGGCAATTAACGAATGTAAACAGTTTTTAAAAAACTAAAACAAGTATGGTTTGAAACTAGAAACAGGTATAGACAGGTTTTTTTGAAACTAGAATGATTCCAGCGGGAAAGTCAGGCTGAGGACAGACTGGCAGTCTGGCCCACTCTGCCTCTGCTTTGAAAGCGGAGGCAGAGCGGCAGTCCAGACTGCCACATCTGCCTGGAGGAGGCGGGCCGGATGCAATGCATCCGGCGCCGCACTCCTCCCACAGCAGCTGGGCACCACTTAAAAGTGGTGTCCCGGCTGCTGCAGCGTGCGTTCCACCTGCTTCCAGAGGGTGTCAACGTGCACCAGCCAGGGGAGCCGCGTTGCATTCGCACGCTGCCACAGGAAGCCGTCCGCAGTCTGGATGCTGCGGGCGGCTTCCTTCCAGCGGCATGCAAATGCCACGCAGTGAGGGCAATTCCCCCTGCCTTGTTCTGCCGCGCCGTGGAGGCACAGCAGAACTCAGGTCTGTCTATGGCCTCAGATGTAGATTTGATCGACAACTCCTTTGGGAACACTTTCAGTGCAATCCTTAGCAGGTACACTCAGTTGCAAGTCCCATCGAGTTCACTGCAATCTCTCCCTCCCTTTCTGCTTTGGAACACTGTTACTGTTACTAGTGGTGAAGTTAAATATTGCAAATAATATACCTGTTTTCCTAGCTTGATCCCATGTGGTATAGTGGTTACAGTGCTGTACTAATGCTGGAAAGAATCTGCAAAGTTCAGATCTATGTACTGGAGTGACTCTGGTTAAAATGTAAGAATGAAGTGCCTTGCATGTCAGTCTGAACTCCTTGGAATTCAGGAGTGGAAAGAGGAGAATGTAATAATTAGGTATTGAGTATATCCCCTCAAGTGTATTCATAATTAAAATCCAGATATATTGCAAGGATATGTCCTTATTTTGCAAATCTGTTATTGGCATTTATAATCAAAGCAGGTGCCCAAAGGCAGTAACCACTGTTGATATTTACTCAGAAACTGATTATTTCAACCACCTATGCAGAATTCCTTAAACTGTCCTTTACTACTGTAATTGGATGAAAATTTTTACAATGGACTTAACTCAAGCAAGCAATTTTGCTGGAAATTTCCAAGAGTAAAAAACCCACACATCCCAGGGCAGGGCATGCACAGGGCATGCAACTTAAAAAACACACACACATCACAATTGGCTGAGAGGCCAGTTTGGGGGGGGGGGACTTTGATGCAAGAATGAACCAACCACAGGAGAGGATTGCACTGACAGGCTCCTTTCCTGGCAATAGGCAATCCTCCTGCTGGGGCAAGCAAACAGAGGCAAATTAGTTGCACCTCCCCCCCCACCTGCTGGCAACGGACAAGGAGGGATTTCCTTTCCTGGACCCGCAGGAGATCAACCAGCTTTGGTTTTAATGTGAGCTGTTTTCTCCTTCCCAGGGAAGAATCACGTCCTCACTAAAGGTGGAGTTACTAGCTAAATAAACTCCAGTCTTATTCTCTGTGACCACGTGGATATTTCCAGTTAAACCACCAGCAGAATTTTTCTTAATCAGGGCAGTATAATCATTTTGATCACAGAAATTCTTCCCATCTACACTAGTGATCATGTGCTCCAGAGCTTCAGGTTTCCTTCCGATACCAGCTGCAATTTGTGCTGGTTTACATGTGCCACTTGATCTAAATCTACTTTAATGCCTGACCAGTCATGATTTCCATTGTACTGCAGATGTATATTTCTTCAAGAAAACAGCATAGCAAACTGGGGCCCTGGAGTCAAATGCTACACTTCCCCACCCTCCAGTGGATGCCATTCTAACTCTGCCTGTGCACATCCTGATCACTGACGAAAGAGGCCCAGTTAGGGTCAAACCAGTCAGTACAGGAGGGACCTGTGATGAGGTTGGATCTGAGATCTCTTACCATCTTCAGTGTTCCTTAAAAGCAGTCATGGTAGCATGTGAACCATCAGGTCAGCAGGTGTTAGTCCCAGGAGGGAAAAGAACAAGCCATCAGTTTTTTCCACTAATGAAACTAAAGGCCAACCTGGGTATGATAAGAAAATCCTCAGTATCCACACATTTGCTTACACCAGGGAGTTGAGGTGGGGGGGAGGTTTAACCCCCCCCCCCCAGAAATGGCATGTAAACAAGGGGAATTGAACCCCATTCTTGCCCTACATCTCTGTGTTTGGTTTCTTTCAATTTCTCCCCCTAGTCTGGCTCATTCCCAGTATCACAGCTGGGCTGGGAGAAAATTGTTGCTTTAAGCACCCTAATATATCAAGGTAAGGCACGGGAGAAAGCAGGCTTAACTTCCTACACTCATGAGACCCATTTATGTTTAAAAACAGAGCCCCCCCCCCCCACTTTCCACATGAATGGCAGATTCGTGTAAATTCATGACAAAGCTCTGCATCTGTTATTTGTAAACACAACCACTTTTCTTGACTTGACGAAGGCCTTCTTGTGCCTGCTCTGCAAAGAGAGAATTCTCATTGCCTCAGCACCCAAAATTTGTCAGGGTAGATCCTTTGAGCGAGGGGTACAACAATCCCTGAGAATTTCTTTCCAGTTGGGTACGTAATGAAGGTATTGCTGGAAACACAAAAATGAATATAATAAAAAAATGAACATATATGATTATAGCAATAAAAAGGAATGAGAAATTTAAAAACATTTTTTGTTCACACCCGTACTCCACTCTGACCTGTGTGAAAGACTGGGCAGAGCTTCTTTACCATATGCAGACAGACTGTGGGCATGTGAACAGACGGCTTCTTCTGAGAATGCACACACAGCACACACACAGGGTTGCCAGCTCAGGGCTGGGATATCCCTGGAGAGTTGGGGGATGGAGCTGGGGAGGGAGGGGTTTGGGGAGGGGAGGGGAGGGGAGGGACCCCAGCAGGGTGCAATGCCACAGAATCCCCCCCCCCAAAGCAGCCCTTTTCTTCTCCAGGGGAACTGCCTGTGGCTGTCTAGAGAGCAACTAACACCGGGAGATCTCCTGGCTACACCTGAAGGTTGGCAGCTCTACACAGAGACTCTGGGGCAATGGGCATGATCCTTTCACCCTCCAGTACAGTCACTGGTAGGGCTGCCATTCCACTGATGGGGGTGGGGGTTTGCCCACTTTCGGGGGCCCAGATCCGCCAGCCCCGATCTGGCCAGCAGGGGGAACCTCGACCCCAAAGTGCTCTGTTCACGGCAATGCGCCCAGCACAATTACATCACCCGGAGGTGACATCATCACACAAGGCACGTTGTGTGGGGGGGGACTCTATCACTCAAGAAAAAAACTCTGTGTTTACCATAGAGTTTTTCCTTGAATGATAGAGCATCCCCCACAACATGCCCTGCACAATGACATCACTTCCGGGTGATGTCATCACTGCACACACACTTTCCACACACTCCAAAAAAACTTTAGGACATGGACCAGGGACCCCCCCCCCCCCCGGGACAGCCAGATAAGACCTGGCCACCCTAGTCACTGGATATCTGAATAAAGCTTGTCTCAGGGCAACAGATGGTACAAGATTAGATCTGTACCAGTGTAACTGTCATGGCTTTTCGCCAGAATTCTGGGAAATGTACACCAGTCTGGTGTAGTGGTTAAGTGCACGGACTCTAATCTGGGAGAACCGGGTTTGATTCCCCACTCCTCCACTTACACCTGCTGGATGACCTTGGGCAAGCCATAGTTCTGTCAGAGCTGTCCTTGAGAAAGAGCAGTCTCTCTCAGCCCCGCCTACCTCACAGGGTGTCTGTTGTGGGGAGGGGAAGGGAAAAGGATTGCAAGCCGCTCTGAGACTCCTTTGGGTAGTGAAGGGAGAGGTATAAATCCAATCTCTTTTTTTTCTTCTTCTTCTAGTTTGATGATGCTTCTGAGAATTCTTTGTTTAAGCCCCCAGCTTCCAGTTTTAAATTTATAGTATAGATATACTTTCTGAGTATTATAGTAAGGCATCTTCTCCAAATAAGGAATCTTGCCCAGTCCTCACAGAATTCATTCAAAAATACTAGGATCACTAGAGAGATTTCAACAGTTTTCAAGATTAATTTTCCCACCATGTGATCATACTTATAACCACCGTAAAACAAAATTTCCACGGAGGTAAATGATGCAAATTGAGAAGCATGGATGACGGACACTCCCTGAATTTGATGCCAGATTCACTCCCCTACACACAATAATGCCCTTGGCAACTGTGGGCCAGCCCCTCTCTCTCAGCCTTGCCTACCTCACAGGTCTGTTATTTGTTTCCTTGCTGTCAAGTCACAGCTGACTTATGGTGACCCCATAGGGCTTTCAAGGCAAGAGATGTTTAGAGATGATTTGCCTTTGCCTGCCTCTGCATCACAACCCTGGTATTCCTTGGTTGTCTCCCTTCCAAATACTGACCAGGGCCCACCCTGCTTAGCTTCCCAGATCTGATGAGTGGCTGGGATGAGAAGACCAAAGAGGAGAGAACCATGTATGCCACTTCCTCAATGGAAGGGGAAGATAAAGAGAATGGATCAATGCTGGCTGAGGAGACAAACCCATGGTAGAGCCTCTGCACAAGAATATTCGCCATTTCTATTCCACCACATAGAGTCTGCGAAAGCAAGAATTATGCGATGGGAAATGGGTTGATTGTATTATCTGCTGGGTGGCAAAAGAAGTAATCCTGCGTGTGGATCTTTCTTTTTGCCCAAGGAAACATGAATTCTCCTTGCCATTTGAAATGGATCATCCACTGCTTATCTGAAGACAGGAACATGCCAGGTCAACCAGATGTGCCAAAGAGCGTGGACGTGGCAGGCAGAGACTCTCTTCCTTCCTGGTGTTTGGAGAACAGCTTCAGGCTCCATCCTGTTGGTCTCGTCTCTCAAGAATGGCAAAAATACATCAGACACAGATCCTCAGTGCCTCCGGAATGTAGAGTCAGGGTTCACACACACACACACCCACACACACACACACACCATAGAGCACCAAGCCCCTGTTAACACTGTTTGCCAAATCCTTGGCTATAACTCAAGTGTCTTTCAGCATCTTATGCAAAATTATACGTGTTTCCTGGTAATTTATAGGTGGCAAAGCCTTGGTTTGTCCTTAATTAATCAGCTTTTCGTCTTATAGAGATTATGTTCAGATAAGACAGTCACTTATTAGCTAGATCACATTTTAAGAAATGAAGGGGGGGGGGAGCAGTTTCTAGGCTTGCCATGATGTCATTTCATGCTGCATGAGAGAGACTTGTTAAAACTCTGGTGACAGTTAATAAAAATAAAACAAAGTGACAACATTGAAACTGCTGGGCTTTTGGAAACATAATGTTACTCTTGCAACATTTTCTCTTGCTGTATCTAAGTTCAGGAGATTCTGGGAGAATTTAGCTTTGAAAGTCACAAGTAATATGTTGAGTGTGTGATGCCACAGAACTAGTTATCAATCAAACTCGGGGGGGGGGGAGAGGACCCTCCTACCACTAGGATATATGTGAAACTGATTATTTAATTGCACTTTGCTGGCAAAATTTTTCATATGTTCTCCAAGTTTTCCCTGGAAGTTTATTTGAAAACCTATTTTTTCCTCCAATGCTAAGAACTGAAACCTTCTTGGCAGCTAAAAGCGATACCCGGTGAAACTTTTCACTGGGAATAATTTTCAAATTTTTACGAGTATATTTACAAGCCAGCAATTGTAAAGAAATGCAAGAAGTGGATTAAAAACTGACTAGGCACAGAGTAGGCACTCAAACTCATGATTTAGCTGGCCAACTGTTTGGGAGAATAAATAGATTCTTCTCACTAGGTTTCAACTTTACTCCATTTCTCTTCCAACCTTGATATAAAGTTACTCTTTATCAACAGAAGTGGTCAATCACTGTTTTGAAAAATCCCTTTCCTAAGACTGTTCACCATGATCTCCTGTCCCAAAACAGGCTATGTCCCATGGGAGCTCAAAGCTTTCCCATTCACTCCAGCTGAAAGTCAAAAGTCATGGCAGAAAAGCTCTTCACTATTTGTCCACCCCAACAGCTGCTTCCAGTGTTCATAAAGTTAACTGGTTTTTAATTAGAAGACCAGTTACCTTTATTCAGAGGCATACTCTTGACGGATGCATTTTCTAAAGTATTTTATATATATAAATGTAATGGGCTAAGCAGGCAAGTTAATAGTGCTCACTTTATTTTAAACTTAAAGTTATTATTAGAAACCTTTAGCTTGAGAGGTGGAATATAAATCTTGTAAATATACAAACAGAATCTTCAAATCAATCTGATGCTTTACCTGTTTTATTACCCTTTTAGGAAGACTAGAATTTAGGTGATCCTATAGTAATGGTTCATAGATTTTTTTAAAAAAACCTTAGGATTCCACACCACCTTCAGGAGTTGTTTCTCCTGTTTCCACTTGTGTTACTCATCCTAAATGCATCTGTTGAGTTACTCATCCTAAATGCATCCTGAGAAAGCAGGATTTCACGTGAAAAGACACTCACTCCCTGAATGTGTTTCCAGTGCTAGGCCTCATCCCACCACTGACAAAGAAAATAAACGGACACTGCTCTTTAGCATGAACATAGTATCTTTCTCATGAGGCTATAGAAGTTCAACCAGCGTGGCTTCCAAACAGGGCTGAATTTAGGCACTGGGAGAGGGAAGAGACAAGGGGCTGGACCTTAAATAGAAAATATGAGATTCTACTCCCTTCCAGTAACCTGCTTGGCCCATATGCTAAGGTACTAATATTCCCTTTTCTCAGAAAGACAATAAACCACCCATTGAGCACCGCTGGCAAAGATAAATAATTTCCCATTGATGGAGGAAGTTGATGGGGAACAGTGCGCTGGGGGGGGGGGGGGGGAGATTAAGGTGAATATCTTGCTGCAACACAACACAGGCTACCTTTTACTCAGAGACCATCCCCCTTTCTTTAACCACCTCCAAACCGATTTGAAAAAGCTGAACAAGGGTTGCACTCGGGGGGGGGGGGGGAGATCCCCCAAACAAGCGACGTGTGGGAACAAGTTCCCGAGACCACCTTACCTTTGCCAGCCAAAACAGCCCTTTCAGTTCTCTGCCACTTGCTGGGCTCATGCTCGCTCTTATCCTGTGACGGTGCGGAGACTTACCCCTGTAACTGTTTCCCGGCTTGTAGAACTCCGGCTCGCCTTCCACGCGGAGGCTAAATTCATTATATCCTTCCCGCCGAGTGCCTTGGGCGCGCAGGATCCGGCTGCAATAGCCTTCGGATTTGGCGGCTCTCTCGAAGGTTTCATCCGTGAAGGAGGCAAATGGCATCAAGGGGAAAGTCCAAGCTAGCAACTGCAAGGCTTGCAAATAGCCACAATAACGATAAAGTCCCATCATCTGGGTTTCCCAACAACTTGGGGGGGGGGGGGGGGATAGGAACGTGTTGCGTCTAGCAGTCGCTGCAAAATCGCAACATGGGCAGGTTGAAGTCAATGGCTGGGGGGGGGAAAACCCTGCCGCCCGCCCCCTTCTTGTCTCCGGAGGAAGCAAAGCAAAACACGGAAGAAACTGGCTCACAAACGCAGCCCTGGATCCGTTGCAGCCAGCCAAATGCGCCCCCCAAGCCTGAGGAGGGTCGTGGAAGACCGAGAAGCCCCGGGGAGAAAGGGCGCGAGCTGCAGGACCAACTCCGCCGCTGCTGAGGAAAGCCGGCGGCGGACTGGTCTTGCACGGCTCCGGAGGGCAGCGCTGCTGTTTTGTTTCAGGCCGCCGCGCGATGAGCTGCTCGCTGCTGCCTCCGTAGCCTGCGCTTGAGTCCCGAGGGGCTGGCGGAACAGCGGGGCTGGGCCGGGGGGCGCGGGTGGGGACCCCCCAGTGGGCGGCTCGCCGGGGAGATACGGGCAGTTAATCACCTCAATTCCTGCCGAAGCCCGGAGCGATTCTATGGCTAAAGGGGCAAACAAGAGTGCCGGGACCGGACTCTCCCGTTCTTCAAGCCAGCCGCTGGACACAGCAAGTATCACCCCCACACCCCCATCATCCTTCCGGGCAGATGGTACGGAAATAATCACGCGCACACACACAGAGTCACACTCACGCCCGGCCTGCTTTCTAAAGCGTCGGTCTTGAAGTTTTGAAAAGGCGGACTCTGGCTCCCTCGAGAAGATACACAAGGAAAGGGAGGGGGGGGGGGGAGCGAAGGGAGACGCTGGAAGTAAAAGGTGCGCAGGACTCTGCTCCTGGGCACCTTTACTCAGAAGGAAGCCCGGAGTTCAGTGTCTCTCTTCCCCCGAAATAACAGTGCATGGGATTCGTGCAACTTTACCCTGGGAACTATATTATGTAGCTGGAAGCGAATCTGTGTGTAAACCTGGGTGGTCACCACCGCCCTGCTGCTCATACAGGGGTTTTCTCCAGTGTCCTCACCGGGATTACCAGCCTGTAATTTTAGAAATGTCCGGCTAGCTGGGGAGAGCCGGGGTGGGTGGATGCCCCGGGGGCCAGTGAGGGTCTGGAGAGACGGGGCAGATGGATGCATGGAGCCTCATGGTTTTCCGTGGGCTAAGGCCTGGCAGATTCCCCCCTGCTGAGGTAGGAGCTGAAGGACTCTGGGTTGGGAAATACCTGCCTGAGGAAGGCAGAGTTTGGGAAGGGGAAGGACTTCACCAGGGTCTAAGGCCACAGAGTCCACCTTCCAAAGTGGCCATTTTCTCCAGGGGAACTGAACTCTGTTGCCTGGAGAGCTGTTGTAATCTCAGGAGATCTCCAGCCACCACCTGGAGGTTGGCAACACTGTGAAAGGGGAAATAACTCCCTAGATTATTCAACAAAATATCTGATAAGTACATGAGGGAAACAAGTCAACTTGTTTAACCCAACCCTGGTGGTGTTCCGTGAAGTTTTGCCTTATTTGACCTAGATGGGTTGAGCTAGCTCTGTTCAGGTGAGGACTTCAGGAATGCGCCTAAACCCAGACATGCCAAGAATAATTTTTCCATCTACACTTAGTTCATAGATTATCCTCCCATGGAGACTTGGCTGATCCATACTTCGGTCATTTCCAGCTTAGATTATTAATGATGTGGGGTTTTTAACTGGACACTTCAGCTGGGATAGAGCGCAACCACTCATTGCTGACTGGTGTTACCATATTAAGCTTGTCTTAAAACAGCTTCATTGGCTTTAAGTTTGTTTCCAGGCTCAATTCAAGGTATTGATTCCCACCTTTACAAACCCTTACAACTTGGGACTCACATAGCTGAAGAACTATGTTGTCTTCCTGTATGTGCCCGTTGACCAATTTAGGTCTGGGTAACAGGTCCGATGAGTGTTTCCTCCATTCGCCAGATACATGCATCCTCTGCTAGAATGTATGCCTTTATAGTGTGGTAGCACCAGTTCTATAGAATGGGCTTCAAAACATTCTGGCATGATTCTTTTGAACATTTTGATCTGTTGCAATTTGTTTCTAGTTTTTGTCTGTGCATCTAGACCTATATTTTAAAAAATGTTTTATTACTAGTGAAGTGTTAACTGCTTTAAACTTTTGGCTAAGGTAGGGTATGTTTTTTTAAAATAAATAAATAAATAAAATAAATAACAAATAAATAACAAATAACAAATGGGCCCAGATAAAAAATACTGATTAAGAAGGAATTAAGGTAAAATACTTGATGGCTGGCAACTCCAGTACTCTTGTAAGATGAAGAATCATGAGTGTCTCAGAAGCACAAGCAAAATGTTCAGGGAGTTTAAAATCCTTATAATTGGGGTTACTTGGCATGACCCTTTTAACAAAGTGAATGACCAAAATCATCTTTAATTTATTAATGTAGTATCCCATCAGAAGGAGCTATACTGTGAGGCCCCTTTAAACAAAAAGGGAAAAGGAACTATGACAGCGACTGTTTTCCTAATCCCAGATAGGGCTGCCAAGTCCAACTTGGGAAATATCTGGGGTCTTTGGGGGTGGAGCCAGGAGACTTTGGGGGTGGAGCCAGGAGAAAGGAAGTGACATCATTTTGTGATGTCACATCCTGTGATGTTGCTTCCACATGCTGACACATGAACTCATGAAGTTTCCTAATACTGAATCAGGCCATTGGTCCATCAAGGTCAGTATTGACTACTCAGACTGGTAGTGGCTCTCCAGGGTCTCAGGCTGAGATCTTTAATGTCACCTATTACCTGATCCTTTTTTAGCTGAAGAGGCTGATACCTCCTGCATGTCAAGCAGATGCTCTATCACTGAGCAACGGCCCTACTGAACCCTTCCTCATCTCGGCAGAATATGAAGCCCTAAGTGCTACACAAGTGCTAAATATGATTTTCATATCATAAGAACAGGAGAGAAGCCACAGTGGATCAGGCCAACAGCCCATCCAGTACAACACTCTGTGTCACAACAGTGGCCAAAAATACCAGGTGCCCTCAGGAGGTCCAGCAGCGGGGCCAGAACTCCAGAAGCCCTCCCACTGTTGCCCCCCAAGCACCAAGAATGCAGAGCATCACTGCCCCAGACAAAGGGTCCCATTTAGACCTTGTGGCTAATAATAGCCACTGATAGACCTCTGCTGGATGGGGACAGAGAGAGAGAGACAGACAGACAGACAGAAAAAAGAAAGAAAGGGGAAGAGAGAGAGAAGGGGAAAAAACTGGCAGAGGCACTTACTTCCATTTAGACCTTGTGGCTATAATAGCCACTGATAGACCTCTGCTGGATGGGGACAGAGAGAGAGACAGACAGACAGACAGACAGAAAAAAGAAAGGGAGAGAGAATGAAAAGAGCTGGAAGAGAAACTCACCTTGCCAGCCACATGCAAAAGCAGCTCCTTCAGTCCCTCCTTAATCTCTGGGCGGGGCTCTCTTGCTGTGGAAGAAGCTCTCTTGCTGACTTCTTAAAGGGGAAATGTCTGGCGAGGCTTTTTACTGCAGGGCAGGCTCTCTGCAGACATTTCCCTTTTAAGGCAGCCATTTAGTCCCCCCGGTGGCCATCTTTGGAAAAGCGGGAGGTAAGCTCTAAAAATCGGTGTTTCCCCCGCCCAAGCGGGGGACTTGGCAGGCCTAATCCCAGACTCTCTAAATCTACTCTTTGTTCGTGACTCTCTTTGTATGTTGCATCCAGTGAAGCCACACACATTTGAGTTCCTCAGCTACTGGTAGCTCACTTACTTCACTGACCCACCCAAGCCACCTTTAATTTAATTTAATTTAATTTTCACATTTATATCCCACCCTCTCCATGAACGGGCTCAGGGCAGATTGCAATCAAAACTTAGGCCTTACAGCATCACAACAACATAGTAATAATAATAATTAATTTTAAAAAACAAAAAAAGCTGTCTCTCAAGGACAGCTTAGGAAAGAGCTCTCTCAGCCCCACCAACCTCACAGGGTGTCTGTTGTGGGGAGGGGAAGGGAAAGGAGTTTGTAAGCCACTCTGAGACTCCAAGTGAGTGAAGGGCGGGGTATAAATCCAATCTCCTCCTCCTCCTCCTCCTCTTCTTCATCTATCATGATGAACAGTGAGCAGAATCCCAAACCACAGTGCTCTGGAGGGAAATCTAAGCAAAAATTGTGGGATTTGGCTATATCCTGTACAACTGCCACTATAGTGTTCTTTTCAGTGGTCATTTCGTAGAAAAAGAGGTGCAGGAGCTCATTAGCATAACTTATTTGCATAGATTGTCCCTTATTTGTCGATTAGGTAAGAACCCTGCTTGTTCTGTTTGTATAGTTTCTTTAAGGTGCTCTTTTAATCTGTCCGCTATGATCTTAGCAAAAATCTTATAATCATTATTTAGTAAAGAAATCGGTCTGTAGTTCTTAACATTAGTCAAATCTTGATTTTCTTTCGGGATCAGTGAGATGGTTGCATCTTTCCAGGTTTCTGGGACCTCACCAGTAACTCCTATATCGTTCATCAATAGCAGTAACACCGGTGAAATCAACTCCTGTAACGTTTTATAAAACTTCGCTGTAAATCCATCTGGTCCAGGTGCTTTTCCTAATTTTGAGTCATTTATTGCATTTTTAATCTCTTGTAATGATACTGGATTGTTGAATAGTTCTTTAATTTTCTCTGTTGGTTTTGGTAACTTTAATGTTTGCAGGTATTCTTTAATCTTTCTTCTGTCTTTGTTTTCCTTCTTAAAAAGTTTTGCATAGTATTTAAAAAATTCTCTTTTTATTCCTTTGTTGTCTATTATCTCAATATTATCTCTTATCACTTTAGTGATAAATTTATTTTCACGTTTTTTCTTTAATTGCCATGCTAAGTATTTTCCGGGTTTATTTGCACCTTCAAATGCTTTTTGTTGGAGATTTTTTAAGTTCCAGTAGGTCTCTTGGTTCAAAATAGCTTTTGCTTGGTCTTGTAGCATCCAGATTTCCTTTTGCAGTTTCTTTTTCCCTGGTTTACTCTTCAGTTCTTCTTCCTTTGTTTTAATGGCTTGTACAATATTTTCATATTGCTCTCTTTTCTTTTTATTGTCTTTAGCATTTAGTGATATCAATAGTCCTCTCATCACTGCTTTATATGCATCCCATACGGTTTGAATTTTTACCTGTTCTTGTAAAAAATCTGCTAATGCTTCTTGCATTCTTGTAAAGATGTCTTCACTCAATTTTTCCTCAATCCCTCTAAATCTCAAATGGTTTTGCATGTCTTTATAATACATCATCTTTTCCATCCTGTCATTCTCTCTCATTGTCTTTTGGGTGCTTTCTTCCAGTTCTTTTACTTTAGTTTCTATGTCTTGTGTTCTTGTGGTTAATTTTTGAAATTCTGCTTTTAAGTCCATAAAATTTTTGTCTGCTTGAGCCGCTATGTTATTCATTTTAACATTTACCTCTCCTATAGCGTCTAGCATTTTTTTTTCCATTGCTTCCATAACAGCTAGTAATTCTTTTTCTTTTTTTGCTGCCATTGTAGGAGAGGACCATGTAGCTGCTCTCGATCTTAGTCCGCGGTCCGTCTTGTCTCTTTAAAAAAGATCGATTTTATTTTGTTTTCCAAATCAAACGCCAATTAGTGCATTCAAACAAGCTAATCTTGCCAAGTCAAATTATGTTGGTTTCAGCCTTCTAAGTTATATAGTTGTTGAGATATTGCAGTTTAAAAATTTTATAAATCCAAAATGGCAGGCGCGACTTCTCTATGGTTTGTGTCAAAGGTTATAGTCTTTTTACCTTACTTCTGGCTTGCTGTAGTTTCCTTTTGTCCCTTCCTTTTGCTTCCTTGTCTGCTCTCTGCACGTCACTTCCTGTTATGGTCTTTTTGGTCTGGCAATTTTTAAAGTCCCCTTTACTTTCTTCCGGTTCTTCTCCTTTTCCCTTCTTGTCTGCTCCTCAAGCCGTCACTTTCTGTCTCAGTCCTCACATCTTAGTCTCGCGATGCTTGGTTCCCTTCTCCCTCTTTGTCTCACGATGCTTGGCTCCCCCTCCCGACTCTTCTTAACCGCAGGAATGTTAAACAACTTGTTTTTTTGGCTTTTTAAGTTCAAATTCAACTTTTTAACATTTCAAAACTGCACTCATCCAATCTGCAACAGTCTATTGCTTCACCCGATCTGCTTTTCGTCTTTCAAAATGCGGTAATGGTAAGGCAAAAACTTTTTTTCCGTTACCTTTTGTTGTTACTTCGCTTCAGATGTGGTCCCAACGTTTAAACTTTGTCTTCTTTGTTAAGGAATCAGGGGAATTGGAGGTTTTATGCTGAATTCATCAGCTCAGCTCGGCTCCTTAGAGATACTTGCAAGAATCTTCTTCGGCCGCAGTGCTCAAGGTGTCACAAAAGTCTCCTCCGAGACTTTTCCTTCACCGAGCTTGCTCAAACCTGGATTGTATTGCTTGCTAGTCCTCACACTACCTGTGTGAGGTTGCGTCAGGTGGATTAATCCACCCAAGCTGTCAAGAAGAGCCGCTGTCCACCTTGCGCATTTGCAAAGCGTGTCAGACCTCCATTCCTCCGACCGGAAACCCCACTGCACTGCTGCTTTTTTAAAAAATAACAATGTCGTTTTAGCAACTGTGTGATCTTCCCGTCAGCCGCCTGGTTTTCCTCCCCAAACGCTCTTCTCTCCAGAGCTCATCGTGCCCCACCCACCCTGTTTGGAGGGAGTCCTCTGCTGCCCGGTTCCATTTCGATTTCTGGGACTTCTCTGTAGCCCAAAGGCACTGCTCTTACCTTGGGGAAGGGGGTGGGGGAGCCGCAGCTGCCGGAGCCACGGAGAGTTTTGGCCGCCAACTTCGCCCGATGCGGCTCTTTGGCAGCCGGCTGCATTTGGTGTACCTAAACCACTTGAGCAGCGCAGAAGGGCTGCATGGCTTATTCTAGCGCTCGGGCCTCGCCAGGCAGGAAGAGTTCACAGCTGAATGACCCTTAGCTGGCCCCTGGACATACAGAGGGAGGGAGGGACGGAGGCAGCCAGGCGGGAGGGAAAGAGAGAGGCGGCGGCGGGTGCTCCATTTTTCTGGGGGGGGGCTCAGTCCCCCCCAGAAAATTTTGGGGGAGGCTCGAGCCCCCCCCATAGTTGATGCCTATGCTCAGGCTCCACTCCACAGATGAGTGAAACTGACCTGCTCTTCCTCCATTCCCTTCCCCATCCAATACTTTGTGCAATAAAAATAAGCATAAAGAACACACCCTCATTCTCTTCCTGCTCCCTTGAAACCACCAGGTTTCCAGTAGACTTGAGATACCCAGGATATGTGCACCACCCATCCCTTCCCCTCCCCACAACAAGACACCCTGTGAGGTAGGTGGGGCTGATAGAGGTCTTTCCAGAACTGCCCTTGAGAGAACAGCTCTGAGAGAACTTGTGACTGGCCCAAGGTCACACCAGCAGCTGCATGTGGAGGAGTGGGGAATCAAACCCAGTTCTCCCAGATTAGAGTCCAACTCCTGACCACTACACCAAACTGATGGAGTGGAAGCTGTTGAAGGGTTGGTGAAATTTCTCCAGTACTTATATGCCAGGTGCCCAGATAAAAAATGGTATACTTAGAAAATGTATATGCCACCTTGAGCAAGTCTCTGGAAAAGCAGCACACAGTCATAAAAGAAACAATGATAAAATTATCAATATTAAAACAAAACATTAAAAACAATAAAGACCCTAGCAGGGTTTTCCCCGGGGCGCTGCGCCTCTGCACTGCTCAGGGAAGCTGAGGAGGGGGCGGGTGTCAGAATCTGCTAATTCAGACAATATATTAGCCAGGCCTCCTCCCCTTAGTTTTCAGCTATGCCTTTAGCTTTCCTATGTATCTGTCATGTATTGGAATTCTATGTAACCGTAATGTAATAATGCTTGTCCAGACCGGGAGGGTGACACCAATGATTTGCGAGAACAAGGAGGCCCCACGTCCCTGCCTCCGCATTCCAGCTGCTCCGGCAGGAACTTCAAGGGAGGATGCCTCTCATCTCTTATCACATGCAAAAACCTTGAAGCCATTGATTGTTATGTGAACTGGTAACATCTGAGGGGTCTGGTTTGGGAGAGGAAATTTACTGCTTAACACCTCACTCTTTTCCTGTGAGAACCAAACGGTCAGGACACCTCTTTGCCCGCCAATTTTCCCTTAAGGGGATTGGCTACCTATGGGTAATTCAAACTCCTTGGAATGGTATAATAGACCCGCTTGTATAATTTGTCTCATCTCTGACAATAATCCGAGATGCTGTACTAATGTAGAGATTGGAAATAAAGAACTGTGGTTAACCAACCAAGATCTGATCCTTGACTACTTTGAGCAGAACTCTCACAGATTGTCAGAGATCTGTGACTGGGACTTAGCCGTTCCTGACCATGTCAGATGACGACACGGTCCCCATCCCTACACCCGAAGATGTTCCCGTTACCCCGACGGACCCGGGGAACGGTGGTGGAGGCGGCGGAGGGGCTCCCGACGTGCCGGTGACTACGAGTCAGGGGGCTCACTACCTACTGCGCCTACCTCCTCATCAGAGCGTGACCCCCAAGTACGCTTGGAGCCATTTCGGTCGTCGGACCGTGGATTCGTGGGTGCACGACCAGAAAGGGGCACGGGTTTCGTTCCCTGGCGACCCGCTTGATCGCGGGAGGCCGATCTACATGGGAGACGACTGCGAGCCGATCTACCGAGGAAAGCCGCGTCGCCCGCCTTTCGAAGGAGAGAGGACAGGTCCGTATGGGCCCGATCCGTACCGAGAGGAGCAGATGCCCCACTTGGACCAGATGATGGGAGAGCTACGGCTCCAACTCACCGCAGAACTACGAGAGTTGGCCCTCGATCTCCAGCACCAATTTCGCGACGCTATGAGGGTCGTGCAGGGAGCTCTCCCCGGTCAGGGGATAGGAGTTCAGCAACCGCCGGCGGCGCCTGGAGGGGCCCCGGTTCAGCCTCAGGTGCCCGCCCCACCGGTGCAGCCAGCCCTGCCGGTCATTCCGCCTCCGGTGCCAGGTCCCGCCCCAGCACCGGCCCCGGCTCCGGTCGCCCCAGCCGTCCGCCCAGCCCCCTCCGACCCGCTGACGACTACTTTCGATGGGGACCCAGAGAAGCTGCGTTTTTTCATGTTGGAGATCGAGAGGTTCCTGGACAGCTGGGGCCATCTCTATCCCACCGAGAGAGAACGGATTGGCTACATCGGGTCCAAGCTGAAAGACACCGCCAGCGATTGGTATGTGAGCCTGCACGATGCCCCAGGACCTGAGCTGCGTTCGTTGAACAACTTCATGTGGGCCCTTCGTCATCAATTTGAAGACCCACTGGGCGAGGAAAAGGCCCGGAACCAACTGAGGAAGCTGTTCCAGGGGAGATCGACAGTGCGGGACTACACAGACAAGTTCCGGCGCATCGCGGCTAAGATCCACGGCTGGCCAGAGGAGCTCTTCATGGAAAAGTACTGGGAGGGCCTTAACCCGGAGATCTACGAGACCGTGCTGCTGGGGGCCCGCCCAGGCACGTTGGCCACCTGGATGAGGGCCGCAACCGACATGGAAGAGAGATTTACCTTGATCAAGATGGGGTCCTCGGCCACGGCGGCCAGCAAAGCAGCCCCGAGAGCGAAACCACGGCCCAGCGTGCAAGACGTCCGAGATGCCCGGTTCCGGCAAGGGCTGTGCATGAAATGTGGGGAAAGTGGCCACTTCGCCTCAGCCTGCCCAAGAGGAGGGGGGAAAGGCCCGAAGACCTCGACACCGGTGGCTGGGAGCACCCCTAGCCGTGGGAAGACACCGATTAAACCCCGGGCTTTGCAGCTGGAGGGAGCTACAAACGAACAAGGGGAGCTGGAGCTGATGGAGACGCAGATGTCGGGAAACTCCAACGGCCTGCAGTGAGCGGCGCAGAACTGCAGGTCCCCCGCCAAGAAGCGCCATTTCCGGTGAGCATCCCTGGCCCCCTATTATATATAGTAGTGACTGTGGTGACCCCAGGATCGGGCACCCACATGAGGGTCCGAGCTTTAATTGACTCTGGGTGCGCTCGGGACTTAATTAGCCCGTTGGTAGTGGAGGGGTTGGGACCAAAGGTTACCCCGCTGGCGGAACCCCTAAAGTTTACTCAGATGGATGGGTCGGAGATGAAGGAAGAGTGCATAGCGGAAACCGAGAGACTGATTTTGGGGACGGGGGAACATTGGGAGCAGCGAGCTTTCGTCATTACCCCAAATGCCCAGTTCCCCATGGTGTTGGGAAGCCCCTGGCTCAGTTTGCACGACCCATTCATTAAATGGAGTGAAGGGAAGATCTCTTGGGTAGACGACCGCTGCCTCACGCACAAATGGGACTTGGAATGGGGTCCAGGACCACCGACCCCCCCTCCCCAACCCACCGCGCTTGCTCTTACTCCCACCCTGGTGCCCAAGGAGTATAGAGACTTGCTGGAGGTATTCAGCGAGATCGAGGCGGATGAGTTACCCCCCCATCAATTGTCGGACTGTGCCATCGAGCTACTCCCGGGGGAGAAACTCCCTAAGGGGAAACTTTATTCCATGAGCCCATTAGAGCGAGAAGAGCTGCGAAAGTTCCTGGATAAAAACTTGGTGCGCGGCTTCATCCGACCAGCCAAGTCCCCTTTTGCCGCCCCTGTGTTATTCCGGAAGAAGAAAGACGGGGGTCTAAGACTGTGCACAGACTATAGGGGACTGAATGCTGTCTCCACCACTAACGCCTACCCCCTCCCTTTAATAAAGGACTTATTGACGGAAGCAGCTAAAGGGAAGGTGTTTACCAAACTGGATCTGCGTGATGCCTACTTCAGGGTGCGCATCAGGGAGGGGGATGAATCCAAAACTGCCTTTAACACACCCCTGGGACAATTTGAGTACCTAGTGATGCCGTTCGGCTTAAGTGGCGCGCCCGGGGTCTTTATGAGTTTGATCAATGAAGTGTTGCACAAGCACTTGTTTAAAGGGGTGTTATGTTACATAGATGATATCTTGATCTATTCTACTGATAAGAAAGAGCATGTGAAACTAGTCCGGGAAGTCCTCTCTACCTTGCTGAAAAACCAGCTCTATGTTAAGTTATCAAAGTGTGAGTTCCATCGTGAGTCAGTAGACTTCCTAGGCTATCGCATCTCTCAGAGGGGGCTGGAAATAGACCCAGCCAAAGTGGAGGCGGTGGTGCAATGGGAGGCTCCGCGAACGAGGAAACAATTGCAGAGCCTGTTAGGATTTTGTAACTTCTATCGAACCTTCATAAAAGACTTTGCCATGGTCACTCTCCCCCTAACGGACTTGCTGAAAACTAAGGGGAGGGGGCCCGATGCAGGAAAGCCAGGAGAGCGGATTGCCTGGAACGGGGAGTGTCAAAGGGCGTTCGAAACCCTAAAAGCTCTCTTTACTTCCGAGCCCATCTTAGCCCACCCCGATGAAACCAAAGAGTTTATAATCCACGTAGACGCGTCGGATGTAGCCATGGGGGGGGCCATATTACAAAGCGGGCTGGACGGGAAGTTACACCCCCTGGCTTACATCTCGAAAAAATTTAACGACACGGAGAGAAATTGGTCGGTTTGGGACAAGGAAGCGGCGGCTATTAGATTGGCGCTCACTACGTGGCGGCATTGGCTGGAGGGCGCGCAAGCCCCGTTCGAAATTTGGACTGATCATAAGAATCTGGAGGCGTTGCGCACACAGAGATCCCTCAATGCCAAACAACTGCGGTGGGCAGACTTTTTCTCCAAGTTTAATTTTGTACTTAAGCATTTCCCTGGGAAGGCCAACTCCTTGGCAGACGCACTGTCCAGATTGCCCCAACATGAGAGTGTAAAGGAAGAGGTGTTTGATTCCATGTTCTCCCCCCAGCAGTTGGGCGGGGCAGTAGTCACTCGGAGCCAAATCAAAAAAGCGCAGTTAGATATCGGGACTTGTGATTGGGGGGGGGATTATGCTCCTGAGGAAGTGGAAGAATTGGAGACTTTGGGGGAATGCTCAAAGAGAGAAGATCAGTGCTGGCTCCACGGAGACAAACTGGTGGTGCCACTGGCCAAACGTAAAGATATATTGTTAGCCTGCCACTCTTCTAAACTAGCAGGGCATTTTGGATTCCTAAAAACGCTTAATTTAATCCAGCGTCAATTCTGGTGGCCGCGCATGCGCCGAGACGTTTCCGATTTCGTCTCGGCTTGCCAAACTTGCTTGATGTGTAAAAAACGGGGGGGGGGGAAGGTTCCGGGACTGTTGCACCCTTTACCCACCCCTTCTCGCCCCTGGGAGGCCATAGCTATGGATTTTATCACTAATCTACCCCCCTCAAAAGGGAAGACCGTTATTTGGGTGGTGGTAGACACGTTTTCAAAGCAAGCTCATTTCACCCCTTTCAAGCAATTGCCCACCGCCAAGGGAATGGCCAAAGCTTTCTTTAACCACGTGATAAAATTACACGCTTTTCCGAAAAGAGTGGTATCCGACAGGGGCAGTCAATTCGTTGCCAACTTCTGGCGGGAGCTCCTAAAAATGATGGACATAGAACCGGCACTGAGTTCGGGTTACCACCCAGAAACCGATGGCCAATCCGAACGAACTAATCAAATCTTGGAACAGTTTTTAAGATGCTACACCAACTATCATCAAGACAATTGGGTGGAGTTGTTGCCATTCGCAGAATATAGCTACAACAACGCTGTGCATTCTTCCACGGGAGTCTCTCCTTTCATGGCGGTGGGGGGTTTTGAAGGGAAACCATTACCTACCATTGAGAATGAACCCACTGCCTCCCCATCGGATTTTAAAAGTTGGTGGACTACCTTACAGGACTCCTGGCCATTAATAGCCAAAGCACTGGACCAGGCAAAAGAGGATTATAAAAAATATGCCGACCGAGGACGAGCGGCAGGCTGGGATCTCCAGCCAGGGGATTCTGTCTACCTCTCCACAAAAAACATCCATGGTTTACAGCCCAGCAGGAAACTGGGTTGGAAATATGTTGGACCCTATAAGGTGTTACGTAAGATATCGGATGTGTCTTTTGAACTGGAACTGCCTAAATCACTGAGTTCTGTGCACCCTGTTTTTCATTTCAGCCTACTGAAGAAAGATCCTGGGCCGAATGCCTGGCATCCAGTTCCTCCAGTTCCTCCTCCACTGATGAAGGAGGGGGCCCCTCACTTCGAGATAACTGAAATCCTTGATTCCAAGCTGCGGAGGGGCCGCTTATATTACTTAGTTAGATGGCTTGATTTCGGCCCGGAACACAATGAATGGATTCGCTCAGAACATGTTCACGCCCCCAAACTGGTGAAATTGTTCCACAAAATGTTTCCTGATAAAGCTAGGTGAAGTTAATTATGAGGAGGGCAGGGTGTCAGAATCTGCTAATTCAGACAATATATTAGCCAGGCCTCCTCCCCTTAGTTTTCAGCTATGCCTTTAGCTTTCCTATGTATCTGTCATGTATTGGAATTCTATGTAACCGTAATGTAATAATGCTTGTCCAGACCGGGAGGGTGACACCAATGATTTGCGAGAACAAGGAGGCCCCACGTCCCTGCCTCCGCATTCCAGCTGCTCCGGCAGGAACTTCAAGGGAGGATGCCTCTCATCTCTTATCACATGCAAAAACCTTGAAGCCATTGATTGTTATGTGAACTGGTAACATCTGAGGGGTCTGGTTTGGGAGAGGAAATTTACTGCTTAACACCTCACTTTTTTCCTGTGAGAACCAAACGGTCAGGACACCTCTTTGCCCGCCAATTTTCCCTTAAGGGGATTGGCTACCTATGGGTAATTCAAACTCCTTGGAATGGTATAATAGACCCGCTTGTATAATTTGTCTCATCTCTGACAATAATCCGAGATGCTGTACTAATGTAGAGATTGGAAATAAAGAACTGTGGTTAACCAACCAAGATCTGATCCTTGACTACTTTGAGCAGAACTCTCACAGCGGGGCTTGGTCATGTGCCCGCCCCCTGGGCTCCTCACTCCCGGAGCTGCGCTCCTGTGTGCTCCCACTCCAATGGACCCCTGGACCCATCTAAAAAAAATTGTTTTGAGTTTTAGGACTATTTGGCTGAAAAAATGCTCTGAAGGCAAGATCTTTCCACTGGCCTTGCAAGGTCTGCCCCAGTTATGGGCTTCTTTAAAAGTTGTAAAGAAGGGGAAATTTTACAAGATGTAGTTTTTCTCATTTCAGAATTACACTACTACACCTGGTGGAAATTTTCTCTGGTCTCCACTTCTAATGGTGGAGGTGCATTCTCAGCACCTAAATCTGGTAAACTATACAGTCTGCCTGGATGGTTTGGTTGAGTCAGGGCACCTTTCAGCAGTTGAAAAGCAGGGCTATTTTGGGGCAGGGACGCACAGGAACGAAGTTCCAGCTGGCTCTTGAGTTGGCTACGCCTACAACCGAAACCTCTGGTGCACGTGGCTATAGAGCACGCTGCCCTCCCCACGTTACACACAAGAGGGAAAGGCAGCATGTTAAAATGTGGCCTTTCCCTCTGGGGAGCCTGTTGTGAGGCTTCTGTACTAACAGCAAATGATCAGGCTTTTGTTGATTAAAACATAGTCCTTTATTCAGATACTGGAACAGGTCTCGATGTTTGTTAGAGATACCATACAAAGGAGGCTGGGTGTTAATATACCTGCCAGCATGCAGGTTTAAACTTATACCACCAATCAGCATACAAGGAAAAGTGTGGGAAGACAAAAGGGCCCGTTTGTTCCCACCGTAGGTGTGAAAGGCATAAACATTCCTCCGTTTGGCCTGTGTGACCCAGATGTGCTAAGTCCTAGGCATAACATTCAAAGCACGACAATAAAATAACCTTCAAGGCTAGGAGCCTGCAGATAGTGTCCTGGGAGCATGGAGCGAACGAAGGGGGAAGGCACAGGAACAAGATAGTCAGTGTTTACATGACGTGATGGAGTGCCCGAACCCACCTCCCGCCTGAAAGAGTAACATTAAGCAGACAAGCCATTGACACAAAGGAGGCAATAAAACTGATGGTAGATAACAACTACAAAGAAAACAAAAGGAGACACTAGAGCATTCCTTAGTAACATATATCTATGTCAGATTCAAAGAGGGAATGAAACATTCAGCAATAGAGAAGTCATTGTGCACACAGAGCAGAATCTGACACTCTGCCCCCTTGAAACTAGATCTACTCCCCTGGCTTATCAGGGAAGCGATTATGAAAGGAGCGGACTAACTTAGGAGCATGGACGTTGTCAGCAAGGACCCATTCATTTAATTCAGGGCCAAAGTCTACCCACTTAACAAGATAATAGACCTTGCCCCTACAGATTTTAGAATCCAGTATTTTAGAGATCTCAAAATGGGGTTCTCCCTCCTTCATCAGAGGAGGAGGAGTTGGAGGATCCGGGCGCCATGCATTCTGCCCAGGATTCTTCTTCAGGAGGCTGTAATGAAAGACAGGATGCACAGAACTTAGTGACTTAGGCAATTCGAGTTCGAATGATACCTCAGAGATTTTTCTTAACACTTTATACGGTCCAACGTACTTCCACCCCAGCTTCCTGCTGGGTTGCAACCCATGGATGTTTTTGGTGGAGAGATATACAGAACCACCGGGTTTTAGGTCCCAACCTTCAGCCCTCCCCTTATCAGCATACTTTTTATACTCCACTTTAGCTTTGTCCAAAGTTTTTCCAATAAGAGGCCAAGATTCCTGTAGCCTCAAACACCACTGGGAAAAGTCTGAGTCTTTGGTGCTGTCTGAACCAGGCAAAGAGGGTAGTGGCTTTCCTTCAAAACCTCCAACAGCCATGAAAGGAGAAATCCCTGTAGAGGAATGTACTGCATTGTTGTAGCTATATTCAGCAAATGGGAGCAAGACCGCCCAATTGTCCTGGTGGTAATTCTTGTAACAATGAAGAAATTGCTCCAATATTTGATTAACGCATTCGGATTGTCCATCGGTTTCTGGGTGGTAACCCGAACTAAGGGCTGGCTCGATGTCCATAGTCTTTAAAAGCTCCCGCCAGAAGTTGGCAACGAATTGGCTCCCCCTATCAGACACTACACGCTTAGGAAAAGTATGCAGCTTGATCACGTGATTGAAAAATGTCTTGGCCAGGCTCTTGGCTGTGGGGAGCTGCTTGAACGGCACAAAGTGGGCTTGCTTGGAAAACAAATCAACCACCACCCAAATGACTGTCTTTCCCTTGGACGGAGGAAGGTTTGTAATAAAGTCCATAGACACCGTTTCCCAAAGCCGGGAAGGGGTCGGGAGAGGCTGCAAGAGTCCCGGGACTCCCCCCCTTCTTTTACACATTAAACACACTTGGCACGAGGTGACGTAATCCGACACATCCTTTCGCATTCTCGGCCACCAGAATTGTCTTTGGATAAGATTCAGTGTCTTTAAAAATCCAAAGTGCCCTGATATTTTCGACTCATGGCATGACAACAGGATTTTTCTCCATAAGGAGAGAAGCACAATTAGTTTCGAGCCATGATACCAACAACCGTTAATGTCTTTAGTGTTCTCTGCATCCCCCTCCCATTCCTTGACCTCCTCAGTTGAGTATGCCCCCCCGCATTCATCAACCCACGACTTAGGTTCAGGGGACGCTTTCTTTTGACTTCTAGTTAACACCGCCCCCCCCCCCAGCTGTTGCGGGGAGAACATGGAATCGAACACCTCTTCCCTCTGGGACTCGTGTTGGGGGAGACGGGACAATGCGTCTGCTAGAGAATTGGCTTTCCCAGGGAAGTGTTTGAGAACAAAATTGAATTTAGAGAAAAAATCGGCCCACCGCAATTGTTTTGTGTTCAGGGAGCGTTGTGTGCACAAAGCCTCTAAGTTTTTATGATCAGTCCAGATCTCAAATGGCTTTTGCGCTCCTTCTAACCAATGCCTCCAAGTGGAGAGGGCCAGTTTGATGGCGGTGGCTTCCTTGTCCCACACCGACCAATGTCTCTCTGTCTCAGTAAACTTCTTTGAAATGTAGGCGAGGGGGTGCAGCACCTCGTTAGCGTCCCTTTGCAGAATTGCCCCCCCATCACCACATCAGACGCATCCACATGTATTATGAACTCTTTAGTCTCGTCTGGGTGGGCTAGAATGGGCTCTGAGGTAAAGAGACGTTTTAACTCATTGAAAGCTTTCTGGCACTGGGGAGTCCAACACAGTCTTTCCCCCGGCTTCCCCGCCTCGGGGCCCCTCCCCTTAGTTTTCAACAGTTCAGTGAGGGGTAGGGTAATGGTAACAAAGTCTTTTTAAAAGGTTCGATAAAAGTTGCAAAATCCCAGTAGGCTCTGTAACTGCTTCCTTGTGCGGGGGGCTTCCCACAGCACGACTGCTTCCACCTTAGCAGGGTCCATTTCCAGCCCCCTTTGGGATATGCGGTACCCTAGAAAATCTACCACCCTCTTGTGGAACTCGCATTTTGACAATTTGGCATATAGCTGGTGCTCTACCAATGTTTGTAGCACCTCTCTCACTAGGGACATGTGGGACGCCTTATCAGTCGAATAAATCAAGATATCATCAAGTTAACAGAGCACCCTCTTCCGGCAAGACTTGCGACCATGGCAGACGCGCTCCTCCGCATCTGCGGGGAGCGCGATCCGTACCCGGCGGGAAGAAGGGGCTTCGGACTGGTGCCGAGCCCCAAGAGACCCTAGTGAAGGGGCTCTGCCTGGGGTGGCACGAAGGGGATCTCTCCCTACGGTGGCGATCGAGGGATCGAGGTCCCCTTTCATCACCCCCATAGGTTCCCCCATCCGTGGGAGCCGTATGGCTAAAAGCGCAAAACCGAGAAGCAGCAGAGAGTGCGAAGCTTTGAAGCTGGAACTTATAGTTACGCATGGAGAAAACGTGAGTCTGAAGTAAAAATAAACAGAACACAGCGGGAAAGGCGGGTGGAGCAAACCCCCCCTCTCGAGACTGGCGTACTTATGGGACTCTTTACGTGGCGTTACTGCATGAAAAAACATACGTTCGGCTTGCTAGATGGCGGCATCGCTCTTTAGAGGATATGAACTTTAAAAAGATATAAGCGCAGTCGTAGAATTTGCTTCTTTCGTCCATCTTATCTAACTATCAACAAAGAAGCGCAGCCTCAACAATGGCGGGGAAACCGAAACCTTCCCCCAAACTAGGAAGTACAGCTCCGAGATCAAAGGTTGATACCACAGAGATGAGCACTGTGTTCTCCTCGTTATTGCGACCTCTAGTGGACCAAATGACAGCTCTCAACGTCAAGATGGACAAGATGCAGCTGGACCTGAAGGAGTCGAATAAAATTACAGAGAAGCTGCAGCGAGAACTTCTGGAAGTTAAGACTTCAGTAAAAAATCATGATTCAAGGCTACAAAAAGCGGAGAAAGAAAAGGCCTTCCACTCTGATCAGCTTTTGAAACTACAGATGGAAAGATCAAATTTTTTCCTAAGACTTCAGAATGTACCAGAGGATAAAGGAGAAGACCTTAAAAATCTGTTAAGTGAAGCGCTTGAACCAGTGACGGGCTTAAAAGCAGCGGAAATAAAAAGCGATATGGATATGGTTTACAGAACCTATCCAGACTATACTAAAAAGAAAAGCCTGCCTGGTGAGATTCAGATAAGGTTCTCCAAAAAGTCAACAAGAGATGTGGTGCTTAGGACCACAAATAAAGCGGTTCTGAAGATCAAAGGAAAAGAAATTAAAGTGATGAAAGATATCCCATTTGAAATAAGGAAAAGAAGGAAAGCCTATGGAAAACTGACATCTTGGCTTCAGTCTGAATCTATTATCTACAGATGGAATGTTCCGGAAGGACTGAGCTTCAGCATCAAAGACAAAAAATATAAGATTGACTCTGTTCAACAGGCAAAATTTTTTTTGGAAAAAAGCAAAGAAAAGAGAAAAGAGAGAGACTCAGATGGTTCGCTGGTATCGCAAGAAAGTATGTATGGATTTGATAGCTCAAAGAGCGAAGAGGAAATTTCTGACTCGGAAAAAGGAGCAGCAGCTCCAAAGGTACAAGAAGAGACTATTAAGACAATAAGAGAACGAAAGAAGAAATAAGGGCTGAAATGTTTTTTGAAATCGCACTTATATATTATATATAATTTGTATAATTAAGCATTCCTTCAAAAGAACATGTCTGTCAAACAGCTTTTTTATTTTTCATATATCATCAGTAACAATTTTAATTGAATATTAACCAAGGTTTAAAATGCTTCATATGTATTAATGGTAAGGTAATATTAAGCAAATGTTAAAGCACACTCTGTATAAGGTAAATATAGCTTAGAAAAGTAGCGATGTAGTAGTAGAAATAGATAAAATCAATAAAAAAAATAAAAAGATAACAGAGCACCCCATTAAACAAATGTTTGTGCAACACTTCATTGATCAAACTCATAAAAAACCCCGGAGCGCCACTCAAACCGAAGGGCATCACCAAGTACTCGAACTGCCCCAATGGAGTATTGAACGCAGTCTTAAATTCATCCCCCTCCCTGATGCGCACCCAAAAATACACGTCCCTTAAGTCCAGTTTCGTGAAAATCTTCCCCTTGGCCGCTTCTGTCAATAAGTCTTTGATTAAAGGGAGGGGGTATGCGTTGGAGGCGGACACGGCATTCAGACCCCTATAGTCAGTGCAAAGTCTCAACCCTTTTTCCTAAAGAGGATGGGGGCAGCAAAAGGGGACTTTGCCGGGCGGATAAATCCTCGCTCTAGGTTTTTGTCCAAAAACTTCCGGAGCTCCTCTCTCTCCGAGGGGCTCATGGAGTATAACTTCCCTTTTGGCAACTTCTCTCCTGGGAGAAGTTCGATGGCACAGTCAGTGAGGCATGGGGGGGGGCAACTCGTCAGCTTCCGTTTCACTGAACACTTTGGTTAAGTCTCTATATTCGGGGGGAATCGGGTCGGGCGCCAACACCAGGGCAGCGGGGGTGGGTGAACCGGGGGGCATTTTTCCCCAGGTGGGGTCCCAGGTGTGAGTAGAGCATTTTGGGTCAACCCAGGATATTTTCCCATCACTCCACTTGATGTACGGGTCGTGGGAACTTAGCCACGGACTGCCCAGCACCATGGGAAATTGGGTATTTGGGGTGATTACAAAGGCCCACTTTTCCCAATACGTCCCCGTCCCCACCACCAGAGGCTCCATTTCTGCTACACACGCCTCCTTCATCTCGGACCCATCCATTTGGGTGAACCGTAAGGGTTCTTGTAAGTCTGTCACCCTAGGACCCAATCCCTCCACCACTAAGGGGCTAATTAAGTCTCTCGCACACCCCGAGTCTATAAGGGCGTGAACCCGCATGTGGGTTCCAGTGGCTGGCACCATTACAGTCACTACCATATAAAGCAAGGGACCGGGAATGCTCACTGGCGATGGCGCGTCGGGGGTAGGGACCTGCAGCTCTGTGCCAGCTACTGCAGGTCGCCAGGTGGTGAGGGCCAGTCGTATGGCTGCTGCCTCCTTGTCCCACACTGACCAATTCCTCTCTGTCTCATTAAACTTTTTTGATATATAAGCCAGAGGGTGCAGCTTAGCATCCTGTCCCTTCTGTAGCATGGCTCCCCCCATGGCCACATCAGAAGCGTCTACATGCACCACAAACTCCTTGGTTTCATCAGGGTGGGCCAGGATGGGTTCCGAGGTAAATACGATCTTGAGGGTTTCAAACGCCTTTTGGCAGTCCTCAGACCAAGCTATTCTCTCCCCGGGCTTCCCTGCTTCCGGGCCCCTCCCCTTGGTTTTAAGGAGTTCCGTTAGCGGGAGAGTGACCGTGGCGAAGTCTTTTAGGAAGGTGCGGTAGAAATTACAAAATCCTAATAGACTCTGAAGCTGTTTTCTGGTTCGGGGGGCTTCCCATTGCACTACGGCCTCTACCTTTGCAGGATCCATTTCTAGCCCTTTCTGGGAAATGCGATATCCCAGAAAATCCACTGAATCCCTATGGAATTCACATTTCGACAGCTTAGCATACAACTGGTTCTTTAACAGAGTTGACAGCACTTCTCAGACCAATTTTACATGCTCTTTCTTATCAGCAGAGTAAATCAAGATATCATCTAAGTAACATAACACCCCCTTGAATAAATGCTTGTGTAGCACTTCATTTATTAAGCTCATAAAGACCTCCGGCACGCCACTTAATCCGAACGGCATCACCAGGTATTCGAATTGCCCCAATGGCGTGTTAAAAGCAGTCTTAAATTCGTCCCCCTCCCTGATGCGCACCTGGAAGTATGCACCTCGAAGATCCAACTTAGTGAACACCTTCCCTTTGGCGGCTTCTGTTAACAGGTCCTTAATAAGGGGAAGGGGGTAGGCATTGGAGGCTGACACTGCATTTAATCCCCTGTAGTCTGTGCACAACCGTAGCCCCCCGTCCTTCTTTTTCCTGAACAGAACAGGGGCAGCAAATGGGGACTTAGCGGGGCGGATGAAACCTCGCTCCAAGTTCTTGTCTAGGAATTTCCTTAGCTCCTCCCGCTCCGAAGGGCTCATGGAATAGAGTTTTCCCTTTGGTAACTTTTCTCCCGGGATCAGCTCTATGGCACAGTCTGACAGTCTGTGGGGGGGGTAGTTCATCTGCCTCGGTTTCACTGAACACCCCCATTAAGTCTCAATATTCCCTGGGAACGGCGGAAGGTACCAGAGTGAGCGCTGCCGCTCGGAGAGGTGCCGGGGGCCCCGATCCCCATCCCGAGTTCCACTTATGGTTTTGGCACTTCTCGTCCACCCAGGAGATTTTCCCTTCGCTCCATTTGATGTAGGGGTCGTGGGAGCTTAACCAGGGACTCCCCAACACCATGGGGAACTGGGTGTTGGGGGTGATGACGAAAGCTCTCCTCTCCCAGTGTTCCCCCGTCCCCACTATCAGTCTCTCAGTCTCTGCCACACATGCCTCTTTCATTTCCGATCCATCCATTTGGGTAAATGTAAGTGGCTCCCCCAATGGGGTGACTTTGGGCCCTAGCCCATCCACTACTAAAGGGCTAATGAAGTCCCGGGCACACCCTGAGTCAATTAGGGCCCGGACCCGGACGTGGGTCCCTGTCCCGGGTGCTATCACAGTCACTGCCATATACAGTAAGGGGCCAGGGATGCTCACCGGGGATGGCGCGTCGCAGATGGGGACCTGCAGTTCTGTGCCGCTCACTGCAGGCCGTTGGAGTTTCCCGACATCTGTGCTTCCGTCAGCTCCAGCTCTCCTTGCTCGCTCGCAGCCCCTTCCAGCTGTAGTGCCCAGGGCTTGAACGAGGTCTTCCCTTTACTGGGGGTGCTCCCGGCTACCGGGGTGGAAATCTTGGGGACTTTTCCCCCACCGCAGGGGCACGCCGAGGCGAAGTGACCGCTCTCCCCGCACCTCATGCAGAGCCCCTGCTTGAATCGGGCGTCCCGGATCTCTTGGGTGTTCAGTTTGGGCTTCACCTTCTGGGCAGCTTTTGCTTGGGCAGTCGCTGAAGTTCCCATCTTGATGAGGGTGAAGCGTTCTTCCACGTCCACGGCCGCTCTCATCTAGGTGGCTAGCGAGCCCGGTCTTCCCCCGCGCACCGCCGTCTCATACACCTCGTGGTTAAGACCTTCCCTGTACTTTTCGATGAAAAGATCTTGGGTCCAGCGGCGAATCTTGGCCGCTATGCGCCAGAACTTGTCGTGTACTCCCTCACTAAGGACCGCCCCTGGGTCAGCTTCCGTAACTGGTTCCGAGCCTTCTCTTCTCCCAAGGGGTCCTCATAGTGTTGCCTGAGGGCCCACATGAAGTTGTGCACGGAGCGTAACTCAGGCCCTGGGGCGTTGTGCAGGCTCATATACCAGTCGCTGGCGGTGTCCCTCAGCTTGGACCTGATGTAGCCAATCCGGTCCCTCTCAGTGGGGTAGAGATGTCCCCAGGTGTCTAGAAACCACTCGATCTCTATGAGGAAGAACCGCAGCTTCTTGGGGTCCCCATCAAAAGTAGCCGTCAACGGATCGGCGGGGGCCTGGCGGACCATCGGCCTTGCCGGCACTTGGGCCGGCACCGGTACTTGGGGCGGCACCGGTACGGGTGTGGGAACCGGGTGGGGAACGGGCTGCGGGACCTGCTGCGGCACTTGCTGCGGGACGTCTCCCACGGGAGCTCCTCCGGGGGGAACCGGTGGCTGCGGGACTCCCCCTCCTGGGGGTCCGGCCCCTCCCGAGGCTGGGCGAGCTGCTTGCATAGCCGTCAGGGCATCTCGGAACTGGTACTGCAGATAGAGGGCTATCTCACACAATTCTGCGGTGAGTTGCAGCCGCAAATCTCCCATCATACGATCCAGGGCTTGGGTCTGGTCTTCCCCGTAGAGATCGGGCCCGTAAGGTGCGCCTCTCTCCTCTTCCAAAGGCGGGGGACGCCAGTCTCCTCCGTAGATCGTCTCTCGCTCGTCTCCCAGAAAGCTTGACTTCCCGTGCTCAGTGCGGTCTCCCTGGATCGACACCCGTGCCCCCTTCCGATCGTGCACCCACGAGTCGACGGTCCCACGACCGAAATTGCTCCATGAGTACCTCGGGGTCACGCTCTGATGAGGAGGTGGTCGTGGGATGTAGTAAGCCCCCTGAGCCGTAGTCACTGGCACTTTGGGCTCCCCGCCGCTGCCTCCACCACTGGCACCCTGGTCCGCCGGGGTCACCGGTTGATCTTCGGTTGTAGGGATGGGAAGAGTACCGTCGTCCGACATGGTCAGGAACGGCCAAGTCCCAGTCACGGATCTCTGACAATCTGTGAGGCTTCTGCTCAAAGTAGTCAAGGATCAGATCTTTGTTGATGAAACACAGTTCTTTATTTCCAATTTCTACATTGGTACAGGTCCCCGGATTATTGTCAGAGATAACGCATACAATAGAAGCAGGTCTAATATACCCTCCAGCACAATTTGAATTGCCCATAGGTAACCAATCAACAAGGGGGAAAAACCGTGGGCAAAAGGTTCTCTGGCCGTTTGCTTCCCACAGGAAAGAAAGTGAGGTGTGAAGCAGTAAATTTCCCTTCCCAAACCAGACCCCTCAGATGTAACCATCTTCACATAACAAATGCTTTCCCCAAGGCTTTTGCACGTTGATAAGAAATGGTTCCTGTCCTCCCCTGTCTTCCCAGCCTGGAGGAATGGAATGCGGAGGCAGGAGTGTGAGAGGCCCATTGTTCTCATGCTTTGAAGTTGTCACTCTCCCGGGCAAACAGATACATAGACCAGGCCTGGTCAGAGCCATAATCCTGGGGTCACAGAATATACATTCACAATTGTCAAGCTAAGAGCAATAGGCATGATTACATAGTTGGTACAGGAACAGGTTTGCACAGCATAGCAAAGTCAGGTTACAATCCCAGAAATCCTTGTTAGAATCTGCAGATTCTGACACCATCAGGTTCTGCTGCATCTCCAACATGGCTTCTCGCATTTCCACTGTGAGGTGGTCATGCATGTCTTCAAACTGCCAATTCAGGTCTGCTCTCAACGGCTCGGCACCTCAGGGTGGCGGGCGTTCGTCTTCCTGGAAACTGAACCCCCAGGCACCTGAGCCCCTCCGGGCATAGAGGTCTTCCTCCAGTACGCTTGGGCGGCCGAACTCTGAACGGTCGCCACTGAAGCACACCCTAGCCCCCTTCCGATCGTGGATCCATGTTTCGGAAGTGCCTCCCCCAAAAGTAGCCCAAGAGCATCTAGGGGAGGCTGGTGGCCAAGTAATCCGAGCCCCCGTATGAGGGACTTGGCCCGAATCTTGGGCCGTGGTCACCGGCACTGGTTGCTCCACAGGTCTCGTGGGTGCCGTGGTGACCGGGACCTCCACCGGAGTCGTATGGTTACTCCCGTTGTCTGACATAGTCAGGTATGGGAGGACCAAAGCCAAAGATCTCTAACAATCTGTGAGGCTTCTGTACTAACAGCAAATTATCAGGCTTTTGTTGATTAAAACATAGTCCTTTATTCAGATACTGGAACAGGTCTCGATGTTTGTTAGAGATACCATACAAAGGAGGCTGGGTGTTAATATACCTGCCAGCATGCAGGTTTAAACTTATACCACCAATCAGCATACAAGGAAAAGTGCGGGAAGACAAAAGGGCCCGTTTGTTCCCACCGTAGGTATGAAAGGCATAAACATTCCTCTGTTTGGCCTGTGTGACCCAGATGTGCTAAGTCCTAGGCATAACATTCAAACCACGACAATAAAATAAACTTCAAGGCTAGGAGCCTGCAGATAGTGTCCTGGGAGCACGGAGCGAACGAAGGGGGAGGGCACAGGAACAAGATAGTCGGTGTTTACATGACGTGATGGAGTGCCCGAACCCACCTCCCGCCTGAAAGAGTAACATTAAGCAGACAAGCCATTGACACAAAGGAGGCAATAAAACTGATGGTAGATAACAACTACAAAGAAAACAAAAGGAGACACTAGAACATTCCTTAGTAACATATATCTATGTCAGATTCAAAGAGGGAATGAAACATTCAGTAATAGAGAAGTCATTGTGCACACAGAGCAGAATCTGACACCTGTGGGGACTTCCTTGTCAATTTCACTCTGCCTCACACTGCCAGTCAGCTGAGAGTGAAATTGACAAGGAAAAGCCTCTCCCTGCCTTCCCTTCTCTAGCTGACATGTTGCAGCTGGCAAAGGACAGGCAGGGAACCCAGGCGCGTTGAAAATTTTATTTATTTATTATTCGCATTTTTATCCTGCCCTCCTCGCAAGAGGGCTCAGGGTGGTTTACAAACAGTCAAGATAAAACAATTTAAAACATGTTAAAATATAATAAGAAATAACAATACAAATAAAGTGCTTGCAGTGATGTTAGAATAAGCATTAAGATGGCTATCCTACTGATACCTTGGTGCTGACCTCAGTGTTGTGTTCAGCTCTCCGCCCGGCTCAGGCTACCTTCAGGGCCAGCCCTCATCACTGATGTTGCTCGCAATGGTTGATGGTAATGATGGCAGGCAATGGCGGCTCCTAATCAAATTCGGTATGCTATAGGCAGCCAGTGCAGTGCTGCCAGCACAGGCCGGAAGTGGTCCCATTTAGAGAGACCCATCAGCAGCCTGGCCGTGGCATTCTGTACCAGCTGCAGCTTTTGGATTTGCACCAAGGGCAGCCCCAAGTAGAGAGTGTTACAGTAGTCTAGCCTCGAGGTGACCGTTGCATGGATCACTGTAGCCAGGTCTTCATGGCTGAGGAACGGAACCAACTGCCAAACCAGCCGAAGGTGGTAAAAGGCAGATTTGGCAGTGGCTGCTACCTGGGTCTCCATTGTTAAGGAGGAATCCAGAAGCACTCCCAAACTCCTAACCCTCGGAGCAGGCACCAATGGCACCCCGTCAAAGGCTGGGAGTGGGACCCCCCTCCCCAGACTGCCCCAACTCAGGCACAGGATCTCTGTCTTTGCCGGGTTCAATTTCAGCCCACTCAGTCTAAGTCAACCAGCCATGGCGTGCAATGCCCGGTCCAGATCTTCTGGGCTGGAGTCTGACCAGCCACCCAACATCAGATAGAGCTGGGTGTCATCAGCATACTGGTGATACCCCAGCCCATACCTCTGGACAATCTGGGCAAGGGGGTGCATATAGATGTTGAACAGCATCGGGAAAAGCTCCACCCCCTGAGGCACACCACATTCCAGTAGGTGCCTCATGGATTGCTGCTCCCCTAGCACCACCCTTTGTCCCCAACCCTGGAGAAAGGAAGCGAGCCACTGCAAGGCCTGCCCCTGAACCCCTACGTCGGTGAGGTGGCAGGTCAACAGCTGATGATCGACCGTGTTGAATGCCGCCAACAGGTCTAACAGCAGCAACACCGCCACGCCGCCTCAATCCAGATGTCTTCGGAGATTGTCAGTAAGGGTGACCAGTGCTGTCTCCGTCCCATGTCCCGGGTGAAAGCCGGACTGGAAGGGGTCTAGGACCAAAGTGTCATCCAGATAGCCCTGCAGCTGTATCACCACCACCCTCTCTATTAACTTGCCCAAATATGTCAAGTTGGAAACCAGCCGATAGTTAACCAATTCGGCCAGATCCAGAGTTGATTTTTTCAGGAGAGGGTGGACCATCGCCTCCTTGAGTGCCCCTGGGAACTGCCCTTCAGTGAGGGATGTGTTGATAATCTCCCGTACAGCACCTTGAAACCCCTCATGGCCAGCTTTAATCAGCCAGGAGGGGCACAGGTCAAGGATGCATGAGGTTGGGCACACAGACAGGAGCAATCTGTCAACTTCTTCTAGACTGAGCGGGCCAAACCCATCTAAGCCCAGAATCAAAGACATGCCAGGGGCCTCGAGTTCGCTAACTGTTTCAACTGTGGCAGGGAGGTCGCAGTGGAGCGTCAAGACTTTATCAGCGAAATAGCTCACAAATGCCTCACAGCTGATTTCCAATTCCCTAACGTTTGGTCTGCCTTGTGGCAGAACTGTTAAATATCGAATTGTTCTAAACAATTGGGCTGGGCGTGACCTCATGGATGCAATCGTGGATGCATAAAATTCTCTTCTAGCAGCCTTGGTTGCCATCTCATAGTCTTTCATAAACATCCTATAAGATGCTCTTGTAGCTTCATCTCGAGTACGCTGCCACCATCTCTCTAGCCATTGTAGCTCTCGCTTTATAAGCCACAGCTCTTGGGTATACCAGGGCGCAAGCCTACTGCGAGAGCGTAGACGGTGCCGGGGAGTGATCTCATCAATGGCCATGGAGAGTCGGCTATGCCAGTCCTCCACTAGCTCATCTAACAAGCCACCAGGGGGCGTCGGATCCCACAAGGCCATCTGGAGCCGCATACGGTCCATTTGGCTCTGTGGGTGAGCTAAAATAAGCTTGCCACCTAAGAGTCGGGGTGGAATATTCAGACAGGCCCCCAGGGCATAGTGGTCTGACCTTGGAACTGCCAAAGCAGTAAGCCAGTCCACTGTCACCCCCACGGCAAAGATCAAATCGAGTGTGTGCCCAGCCTGGTGTGGGGAGGGGTGGAAATGTATTGTGAGAGTCCCAGTGCCGCCATGGATGACACTAGATCCGCTGCCTCAGTGGAGGCTGCATCATCAGCATGGATGTTGAAGTCACCCAAGGCCACTAGCTTGGGATATTCCAACGCCCAGCCTGATACAGCCTCCATCAGGGATGGCAGGCAGCTGGCCAGTGCATTAGGCGGTTGGTACACTAGCCACACAGCCAGACTCTCTACAGCCTCCCACACCAGGCCAACACACTCCAGGCCCGTGATCTCCACCGGCGGGAGCGCCCTGAAGGAGTAAGCCTCCTGAATGAAGATTGCCACACCTCCCCCCCCCCACCCCTAGTCCACAATTGGTGCAGGACCAAGAATCCCAGGTGGGCAGGTTGGGAGAGAGCTACCGTCTCTCCATCCAGCACCCAGGTCTCGGTCACGCATTCCAGGTCAGCCTTCTGATCTACTAAGAAGTCCTTGACAACCTTAGCCTTGTTATTTATCGACCTGGTGTTGCACAGCCCCAATGTCGGGGGGGGGGGGTTATCCTAGCCCCACTGCCAACAAACATTGGAATGGGTCACAGGCTGGAAGGGCACCAAGCCATCCTGTTTCTCAGTGCCCTTCCCTCATTTCTCTGCCTGGACCCACCGCTATTCTTTCCCCTCCCCAGGAGCACTAGGATCTGTGACCCAAGCATTGCCTACCAATCTCCGCCGCAACCTCAGATTGTCAGCGGCTGAGCACAGAACCCCCACAACAACCCTAATAGCACACACACCCCTTCAGAGCTGCTGGATCTAATGTCCTCTGCCCAGTTACTACGTAATCCAATGATTACTACTAACACATTCCCAGTCCGGCAGTAAAAATATAAAGCCGGAAACAATACTAAACCCAATTAGCAATCAACAACTGTTCTACTATGGTATTGTGAGAGTTCTGCTCAAAGTAGTCAAGGATCAGATCTTGGTTGGTAAACCACAGTTCTTTATTTCCAATCTCTACATTAGTACAGCTTCTCGGATTATTGTCAGAGATAACACAGATGATACAGGCAGGTCTATTATACCTTTCCAATGAGTTTGAATTACCCATAGGTAGCCAATCACTACAGGGGGAAAACGGCGGGCAAAAAGGGGCTCTGGCCGTTTGCTTCCCACAGGAAAGAAAGTGAGGTGTTAAGCTGTAAATTCCCTTCCCAACCAGACCCTTCAGATGTTACCAGTTCACATAACAATCAATGGCCTCAAGGCTTTTGCATGTGATAAGAGATGAGACGCATCCTCCCTTGAAGTCCCAGCCGGGGCCGATGGAATGCGGAGGCAGCAGTATGAGAGGCCCATTGTTCCCATACATTGTAGGTGTCACCCTCCCGCTCTAATAGTTACAAAACCCAGGCCTGGTTAGGCACTAAAACATGGCATCTACAAGCATATATCTGGAATACATATATGGCAATAGGGTATAATATGACAGAATTGAAAATTAGACAGAATGCATAACTGTAAGAACTAGAAATACTTTGTCTGAATCAGCAGATTCTGACAGGTATCCTCATTTAGCCCAAAGTACTAATCAGAAACATCCTAAAATCTTCTAACCATCCCCCTCCCAGTTCTAAATCTTCTAGAATAGGAAAAATTCCTACCCCTATCCAACAGCCAGCGAAAGGCCACTTCAGTCTCTTCAGGCACCTGCCAGCCTGTCTCTGCCTCAGTTAGTGATGGTACATATAAAGGGAAGGTGGGTAGATCTTTGTCCTCTTCCTTCCCGATATGCTGGTTTAAAGTTCCTCCCAATGGTGCCACCCTAGGAGGGGGGGAAGATGACCCCTAGACCAGGCTCCTCAGCCGTTTGGCATTGAGCAGCGTCCAGAGGGTGCTCCAGTCTCTGGTCTTCACCTGGTCCTGGCTTGGTCCCTTGCTCCAGTCCGGCCTCAGCCCCCCGGACCCAACTGTCCCAATCCAGTCCCTGGATCTTTGGCCTGCCTCTCAGTTGACCCCGGACCCCAGGAACCCCATCCACCAATTTGGGGACTCCAGCCGTCATCGCCGGCCCACATGCTGCCACCAGCGCCAGCGCTGAGGACAATCCCCAGCCATCGTCAGCTCCGCCCGCCGTCAGTCCCAGCTGCCACCGAGCCTTGCCGCTGCCATCACCAAACACAGCCACCAGCCACTCCAGCCTTTGCCCAGGGTCTGCTACCACCAGTCCTGGCACCGCTAGAGGCACATCCGCCTTGATCCAAAATGGCCACCGGAGTGGCAAAGGAAGCACCCGCACACCAGTCGAGAAGGACCCAGCGCCGGCAGGTGCTCCACACAAGCCCATGGCGGTGGAACTCAGCCTCCAGTGCAGGCCCGCAGGCTCCCCAGCTCCGGTCCCAGACATGGCAGGTAAGATTACCTGGGCAAGATAGTCATTCTCTGTGTGCCACAGCATGCCCTTCCTGGTCCCCCCAGTCAGGGCAGTCCAATTTGTTCTTATTTTCATTGTTTTTGTTGTTATGGTCTGCTAGGTTGGCCAGTTAGCACCATTCATTGCATGAGTTCAAGCACAGTTCCTACAACACCACCACCATCTTCACGTGTGTGCACTTAGTATGCCCAATCTGGGAGAGGGAGAGAAAAGCATTTAACCATGCCCCCCCACACTTCCCTAAGTCTCTCCACAATAGTGGAGAGGCTCAGGGAAGAAAGGGGCATGTGTGCATACTTGCCTTCCTTCCCCCAGCCTGTCCACCATGGTGGGAAGGCTGGGGAAAGAGGGCAGGCATGCAGACATGCCTGGGTTCCCCTCCTGATCTTCTCCAGGTGCTAGAAGATCAGGAGGGGAACCCATGCATGTTGAAAATGCCTTTCTTTCCCTCCCTGATCTGACCCATGCCCCCCTGCACTTCCAGAGAGTCTCATGGAAGGAATGGGGCATATTTGCCTGGCTGCCCTTGGTCTCCCCAGCCTGTGCGCCTTTCCCCGGACATCTGGCGGGGTGTGTGTGTAGGGGACTAGAGAGGCGATGCTAAAGCGCCTGGGAGATCCCAGGCACTTCAGCACTGCATTTCCCTGGTTGTCTGGTTGGGGGGGGGGGAACTGGGACTAGAAAGGCGGTGCTGAAGTGCCTGGGATCTGAAAGACACTTCAGCAGCGTCTTTCCCCAGCCGTTTGGTGGGGGGGGGGAGATTAGAAAGGCAATGTTGAAGTGCCTGGGTGGGTGGGGGAGGAGTCTAGAAAGGCGATGCTGAAGTGGGACAGAGAAGCTCAGGGGGGGGAAGAGGCAAGGTTCCATGCATGCCTTGTACTTTCCCAGCCCCCTAATATACTAATGAGCTGCACTGTCAGGGGTGTGACCTAATACACTAATGAGTTTCTGCTGTTGGGTGTGGCCTATTATGCTAATGAGTTCCTGCTGGGCTTTTTCTACAAAAGCCCTGTTGAAGAGTATAATAATCAAGCATGATTATGGTGAGCTTTTTGCTCCCAGCGTTCACCTGTCAGATAAATCTGAAAGGTTAATAAGATCAAGTTTCTTCATTCGTATTGTATAGATTAAGGAGAAGAATGCACAAGGAAGAACATGTGGACATTCTTAAATGTGGACAAGACTTTCCAATATCAGGACATGATATCCCTTAACCACTAGAAAAACTACCAGGGATACCATGTCCTGATATTGGAAAGTCTTGTCCACATTTAAGAATTGCACAAGAGAAAGGATTTAGCCTCCTTTCCTTAGGCAACATGGAAGAAACCACAGCTGTAATTTGCAACCCTGGTGACTGGTTAATTGTAATCATATTGGGATGTAAAAAGAACAGTGTTTGTTTACTTGTTTAAAAGACATATTCAAATCCAGCTGGCGGAATGAGGGATGAATCAGACCTGCTGTTATGAACTGAAAGTTTAATCAGCATAAGGTGCAACTGATTCTCCCTTCCCCTCTCACAAGGGGGTTGGTTACAAGAATTAGCAGGTTTTGAAACATACTAGCTTGGAAGGAATACTCAGGGCTCTTTTAGATTCTGTTGGAGTGAAATTCATAAAGTGTCACTGATATGTAGATTGCCAGCTATTTTTGGCAGTGATTGTTTTAATATCCAACTAGTTCACCCTTTACTGTTAAGTCAGCTCACTACAGCAACTGTCATAGCATCCAAACAAAAGAACCTAAAACGATCCAATCTCTTATGCTGACCCATGTAAGACATGGGAGACAGGCTGTTTCTTTTACTTTCTTCTTCACTTCTTTCACCATTAAACATACACCAAAGACATAGAAATGCTGCTTTTGGGATGAGTTGTATGATTTCAAAATAGTTCGTCCAAATGCATTATCACCTTGGATTAAACACAGATCTTTGTCTTGTTTAAAGTCTTGTGAAAGTCACATTTGATTCAAAAAAATAATTTAGGTATGATGAGATGTGAGCTGAAAATTCCTGGGCTGATCTGTGTGATCATTTCAATAAGTGCTTCTGAGGGTCAATCAGCAATGTTACATTAAAGTGTTCATGTACTTCAACAAATCAAGACTTGGTTATGAAGCCATAGCATAAATAAAATCTCTCAAGGATCTCTGTTCGAACTGATGCTGACTGCCTGAGGTGTCACTTATACTGGCAAACAATGAGGTAGCTAGTTTGTAGATAGCTCTATATTATTCAAGATAATGAAACCCTGAACAGATTGAAGAACTCAAAAACTATATTTCAAAATTGTGTAAATGAATGACAATATGGTACAAGGTTTAGTATAAAGAAGTGTAATGTGATGAATTATTGGGGCAAAAAATCTCAAATTCCCAATTTAATTGATAGGATATAAACTGTGTGATATTTGCATTGTGCTGGTTAGTTCACTGAAAACATCAGTTAAGAAAAAGATTAATTCCATGTTAGAAATCATTAAGAAAAGGTTTAAATACAAAGCTACCAATATTGTATGTTTTGGGATAAAGTCAGTATGCACTACGTTTAGTCACTCACCTCAAAAATGGCCACTAATCCCACCTATTTCCTGAGCCATCTTTTAAAAAGAAATTAGATTTTTTATTGAAGAAATAATTTTATATTTTAATTCCACCAAAATCATTAATATTATAGAAAAAGAACTTCACTTAAACACTTTATCTTCATATTTTCTTCGTCTTCTTTTCCCAAAAAATTACATGATGAAATTTATAGGATTCTCAAATTAATCTTAGCTCATTATACTAGATTTACAATATATCATCAAATTAATTTTTGGACTAAATATTCTGCAAATAATTAAACTCAGTCCTAGGAGGCCTCAAGGGTCAGAAGGGGAAGAAAAACCCCTCCTTCCAAGGACTGATTAGCCCAGGGGTATCAAACATGTGGCCCATGGGCCAGATCAGGTCCTCAGAGGGCTCCAATCCAGCCCGCAAGCCCCTGGCTGTTTCCTGCTTCCTTTTCCAGTTCTGCTGCTGTTGCCACATCACAGCTTGTTTCGCCAGTCTTCTCTCAATCACACAGGAGAGATAGATAGGCAAGCCTCTCCTGTTGTTGTGTGTGTTTCTTTAAGAGGACTGTATATAAGTTGGGAGTAGGAAGTGGGAGTGATTGTAAGTTGCAGGTGTATTTTATACTGTGAGACTGAGGATAATAAAACTAACTTGGAGACTGACGTGGAGGCGTTTTACTACAATATAACATTTTGGCAACGAATTGGGATGGCTTTTTTTGCCTTTGAACCCATCAGCCTGTTTTTTACAAAGTCCAGGTGAGCCTCCGATTGCTTTTACCTCATGGATTCATATGTTTGATAATTATCTACTTGACACGGAGGTGTCTGAAGAGCAGAAGCTTGCACTGCTTATTCATTCCTTGGGAGTAGAAGGACAACGTATTTTTTATACATTCCCTTTTACTGATTATAAATATGAGACTGCTCTTGCTGCACTGAAGGAATTTTTTGTGCCCAAGGTTAATGTGGTTACTAATCGTTTTAAGTTCCGTCAGCAGGAACAGAAACCGGGGGAGTCAACGTTACAATATATTGCAGCTTTGAGAGTCTTAGTTGGCTCCTGTGAGTTTGGAGTGCTGGCTGATGAGATGATTAGAGACCAGCTGGTGGAAAAGACAACTATGCCCCACATAAGGGAGCGGCTACTTTTGGAACCAGAACTTTCACTGGACAATGCTATAACATTAGCAACTCAAATTGAGGCAGCTGTAAATGAAACCAAGATGATAAGTCCGGGCACTGGAGATGGAATACAGAGGGTGGAACTGCTGCAGAGGGTGCCTGTACAAAGCCATGATTCTGCAAAGAAGCTGAAAAGCCAGGAAGCCAGCGAAATAGAATGTCAACAAAAATGTTATATCGTAGTAAAACGCCTCCACGTCAGTCTCCAAGTTAGTTTTATTATCCTCAGTTTCACAGTATAAAATACACCTGCAACTTACAATCACTCCCACTTCCTACTCCCAACTTATATACAGTCCTCTTAAAGAAACACACACACCATCTCCCCCATTTCTCAATCCATATCATAATCCTTTGTCCAAACAGGCGGTCGCCTCATTCTTCCTTTCTTCTCCATTTCAACAACTGATGGTGCTTCTTGAGATAATGACAATGACAGTAATGGTGTCTCTTGAGATGCATCTGGATGTCCCAGCTGATGGCTTGGCTCCTTCTGCACAGGCTCATCCGCATTTTTAATCACTGGTAACAAAGGAGAACCCTCTGGATCAAAACTCACTTCATTCCCACTAGAATACACAGGTACCAAATAAGAAGCATTCCATACACGGCCGTCTGATAATCTATAGGTATATGGTAATCTATAGGTATATGTGACAGCCAGTCACATTCCCACATTCTGCTTGGGAAAAGGTTGCCATTGATATTATGGGACCTTTTGAGACCACCCCTATTGAATGCCGTTATGCTATTACTTTAATAGATTATTTTAGTAAATGGCCAGAGGTAGGATTTACATCACAAGCTATATCTGCTACTGTGATCAAGTTTTTGGCTGTGGTTTCAAGTAGGGAAGGGAACCCTAAAGAGTTGAGTTGAGCTGCACACCAGGCAATTAGAATCTTCAAGCCCTGGGAGTCAAGACCACTTTGCTCTCTAGCCTCTGCAAGGATCCTCTGCCATGTTCAGAAGTCCTTAAATTCTACTAGTATATCTCTAGTATAGAATGAGGAAGTAGATTCATCACATACCTTACCAACATGATAAGTTCTCTGTAGAAGGGGCATAACACCAAGGCTTAAAATGCCCACTAACCAGTTCACCGTAAATATATTCAACTCTGTTCCAGCTTCAACATTTGATTTAAACCACTTGAACTTTAGGCACAACTCATGACTACAATAATCCAAAGACAAAATATGTTACCATGCCCAAGCATCTGAGGTTCTTGTAGGTAATTGACTCTCACACTCAGTAACTCTCTTGAGAGCTTCCTCTACCTTTTGGTTTATTTGTTTATGAAACTCTTCTAACTCACCCATGAGTTGAAACACTGGTTTCAGCATTTCTGTAATGCCGTTTCTCAGTTCCTAACATTGTTTAGTTAGCATCTGCATTAAAAAGTTTGTAGTAAGTGGGCTCTCTTCAGCCATTAGCTCACCCCTCCCCAGTATTGCAGATGAGTAAGAACTTGTTAAACACAAAATGCTTTCTCCTTTCTATTTTCCCTTCTTACCACCTGTTGTGTACTGGGTTCGACGCATGGAAGGTCCAGACTACAGTGTAGTGATCAGCATTTGTTTTAGGTACACAACAAAGCATGCCCTACCGGCCGAGATGGCCAACTATATACAACTTTTGGACACACCCAAAAGTTCTATTGGTGGGTTTGAATTTCCTGCCAGAGTTCTTATTGGAGGACTTGAAGTGGTCTAGGATCCTTGGCCCCTATTGTGTCTAGGAGCCAAGCTGAGACTGTATGTCGCTGGCACTTGGTGGCAGTCAGTGGACATAACACCCCTCCCCCCATAGTTCGAGCCCATCTATGTGACATAGTCCTGTAAGTAGGCCAGGCAGCAGTGCTCCCTCAGGGAACATCTTGGCGCGGGCACTGCGGCGGTGGCCGGGGCCCTGTCTGGCGGACTTGCCTAGATACACAGCTGCAGGGCCAGGGCCCCCTCATTGAGTGCTGGGCTGGAGACCAGTGCTCCTTCAGTTGGTTCAGCTTCAGGAACGGGGGCTAACTCTAGAGCCATCATGTCTGGCAATTCGGGTCTGGTGTAGCAGTCGCCATCAGCTGGAGCTGGAACATTGGCTAAGGCAGGAAGCAGACATCTCCTCAGCTGGTTGATGTGCTTCCACAGGACCTGGCCATCATCCGTCAAGACCTCATACAACATGGGTCCTGTTGGGTGAATGATTTGGCCAGTAAGCCATGGGGAGCCTTTGCCGAAGTTACAGACGTAGACGGGGTCCTCTGGAAAAAAAGCCCTAGGCGCCTCCTTCTGCTTAGATAGGCTATGCAACTCTGGGGCCCTGTCTGGATGTAGCCTATCCAGTAATGGCCAGCAGCCCATTAAGAATTCCTTGGGGCAGCACCCGCTGACCAGGTTTGGAGTGGTCCATTGTGCCAATAAAAAGCGGGCAATATGGAATTCCCAGTCACCTTCTGTGAGATAGCTGAATGCTTCTTTGGTGGTCCACACCGTCCACTCAGCTTCTCCATTGGTCGCAGGGTGGAACAGGGCAGACCTCACGTGCTGGATCAGGTTGCTGTGGAGGAACTCCCTGAATTCCTCTGAGGTAAATGCTGTCCTGTTGTCAGAGACATTGGTGTCTGGCAGCCTGTGAGTCGTGAAGATCTGGTGTAGTGCCCATATGGTGGCCTTGGAGGACGTGACTGAGACTGGGCTTATCTCCAGCCATTTTGAGTAGGAGTCCACCGTGACCAGAAATAGCAGTCTGTGGAACAGGCCCACAAAGTCTATGGGCAGTCTGGACCATGGTGTGTGGGTGGACTCCCAAGCTTGGGTGGATTCGCCCGACAGATTTGGTCAGACTTCCTGACACGTTTGGCAGTGCTTTACCCAAGCTTCGATCTCCGTGTCAATCCTTGGCCACCATACATAGCTCCAGGCCAGGGCCTTCATATGGATGATCCCTGGGTGTGCCTCATGTAGGACCTTGAGGATGCAGTTACGCAGGGCGCTGGGGACCACTACCCTGTCTCTTCACAGTAGACATCCCATGTGGGCAGACATCTCATCCCTGCGGGCCATGAAGGCCATAAACTACAGGCCTGCTGCAGCCACAGGCCACCCCCTCCCCACCCAGCCCTGAATATGGTAGAAGACAGGATTCCAGGCCAAGCGGCGAGCAACATCAGCTGCCTGGAGGGGGGCCTTGGGAAGGTCTTCCACCTGGAGTACGTGGTGCGCAGGAGCGGGATCCTCCTCGATGGAGGGCAAGGGGAGGTAGCTGAGGGCATCAGCATGGCCCATGGCTTTTCCCAGGTGGTGCTGCAGGCTGTAGTTGTAGCCCAAGAGGAAAATGTGCCAGTGGAGGACCCGCAGAGAGAGTACTTGCAGTGTCTGCTTGTCCGCCACGAAAAGGCCAAGAAGGGGGCAGTGGTCTGTGACAATGATGAAGGGCCAGCCGTAGACAAAGTCATGGAATTTTTTTTATGCTGGCCATGAGCACCAGGCCTTTTCAGTCGATCTGAGCATAATTGCACTCTGCAGCCAACAGTGTCTTGAAGTAATACGTCACCAGAACCACCCACTTGTCTGGGAGTCAGTAAGCTAGGACAGCACCCACCCCATAGGGGAGGCATCTCATGCCAGAACCACCGACAGTTATTCATCAAAATGTGCTAACACTGCATTAGATATTAGTAGCACTTTGACCCCCTTGAACGCAGTGGCCTGGTGAGGGCCCCAAGTCCAGGGGGCTTGTTTGTCCAGCAGGTGGTGTAGGGAGGCGTGGTAAAAGTTCAGGAGGCCAAGGAATGCCTGTAGCTCTGCCTTGGACTTGGGTGGAGGGGCCTCAAAAATGGCCTTGATCTTGTCCCTTGCTGGATGGAGGCCATCTGCATCGACTGTGAAGCCCAAGAAGTCGACGGAAGGGACCCTGAGGACGCACTTCTCCTGCTTTACCTTGAGTCCGGCCTTGCTGAAATGGCGAAGAATGGAGTGCAGATGGGAGGCGAAGTCTTCCGGCATGACCATGGAAACCAGCACATCATTGAAGGATGGTGTGATGCCTGGAATCCCTTTTAAAAGGGAGTCCATGAGACTTTGGAAAAGGCCTGGGGTGACACTCACCCCAAACTGCAACCACTTTACTTTGAAGGCTCCCATGTGCATGACTATAGTCTGTGCAGCTGCCGTGGCCTCGTCAATGGAGAGCTGTTGGTATGCCTGGGCAAGATTTAGCTTCCTGAAGATCTTTGCCTCTGCCAAAGTGGCCAATACATGGCTCATGACCAAGAACGGGTATGTGTGGCCCTGGAGAACCTTGTATAGCATACACTTATAGTCTGCACAGATGCAGACATCCCCATTTCGTTTCACGTGGGTGACTATGGGGGCCTCCCGGGCAGCATGGGAGACTGGTTCCAGGACCCCTTGTCCTATGAGGCAGTCCAGCTCAGCATCGATCTTTGGCCACAGGGCAAAGGGAACCTTCTGGGAATGCATGCGAATGGGTGCCACCACTGGGTTTAGTTGCAGGGACACCAGGGGCCCCGTGTAGCGGCCCAGGGTCCTATCGAAGACAGATGGGAACTCACTGCAGACACCACTAAAGTGCTGCAGGGCACATCTTTGGACTCCTTCGATGGAGATCCACAGAGGGGTAAACTAGGCATGACCCAGCAGGCTGACTAGGTTGTCCTCAACTACCACTAGGTCTAGGTAGTCGTTGAACCCCCACTGCTGGACCCGGAAGCTACCCACACCCCTTATCAGAACACGGTTCTGCTGAAAGTCCACCAGTGTCACAGGTGAAGGGTGTCGGTGGGGGCCCCATGTGGACACAGTCTCTTAAGGGTCTCCTCCAATATGATGGAGACAGCAGATCTGGAGTCTAATTCCATGGTGCAGGGGGACCCCTCTGTTTTAACCCGGACCTGGATCTTAGGGGCGGAGGTCTGGCTGGGAAGCTGCAGTACCTGTTTGGTCGTGAGAAGGTAGAGGTCTTTAGAGGCTGTGTCCTCCTCATGGTGCGTGAAGGCCTGGCGGCGCTGGGGTAGCTGTGTTGTCGGGGCTTGGGACCCTCTGGAATGGCAAGCCCGTGCAATGTGGCCAGAGGCTCTGACAAATTGCATCCCAGAATCGATGCGACTTCTGGTCATGCCAGTCCCCGCAGCTGGTACACTCCAGTCAGGCTGACTCCAGTATGGGAATGGTGTGGGGCATAGCCCTGGGATCTCCCCACCTGGTGTGCAGCTGTGTCCAGTGGACCTTTTCTCCATCCAAATCAATGGAGTCGGAACTGGCCTGGTGTGCAGCAGCCATGCAGTGGCTGGCCATGGACCCAGTCATGGCTGGATGCAACTTCTCCCACGCAGTGGTGGTGGAGAGGATGGAGGCAAGGGTGCAGTTCTTCACCTTTGTGATGCGCCTCCAGAGCTTTTCTTCCCAGATGCCACAGACTAGCTGGTCTGTGTCAGAATCTGCAAATTCAGCCAATGTATTAGCCTGAGATAGAGTTAACTTCTTGCATGCATGTCTTGAACTATCCTATGTATCTAAAGTATATTTGAACCTATGTAACCATAATGCATTGTTCCTGTCTTGGTCGGGAGGGTGACAACCATGATTTGCGAGAACAAGGAGGCCTCACATCCCTGCCTCCGCATTCCAGCTGCTCCGGCAGTAACTTCAAGGGGAGGATGCTTCTCATCTCTTATCAAATGCAAAAGAACCTTGGAGCCATTGATTGTTATGTGAACTCGCAACATCTGAGGGGTCTGGTTTGGGAGAGGAAATTTACTGCTTAACACCTCACTTTTTTCCTGTGAGAACCAAACGGTCCGGACACCTTTTAGCCCGCCAATTTTCCCTTAAGGGGATTGGCTATCTATGGGTAATTCAAACTCCTTGGAATGGTATAATAGACCCGCTTGTATTATTTGTCTCATCTCTGACAATAATCCGAGATGCTGTACTAATGTAGGAATAGGTAATAAAGAACTGTGGTTAACCAACCAAGATCTGATCCTTGACTACTTTGAGCAGAACTCTCACACCCGAAGGGCCGTTTCCAGATGGGGCCCAAATTTACACTCGGTGGTGAGCCTATGGAGTTCTGCCAGGTATATCATGGTGGATTCCCTTGGTTGTTGCGGCTGGTAATGGAAGGCCACATGGCACACAATCTCCGGGGGCTGGGGAACAAAGTGATCCTGGAGTGCCTTGAGAATCTGCTCAAACGTGGCCTCGGCTAGCTTGGTTGGGGAGAGCAGATTACAGGCCAGCTCGACAGTGGCGGGGCTGCATGAGCCGATGAGGAGACCCCTCTTCTGATCCTCCACTGTCACTTGATAGAATGTCAGGATGGACAAGTCCCTTGATCCAGGCATCCCAGTGGGGCCGTGTAGGGTTGAACGGCGGGACAAGTCCCACTCCCAGAGTGACTGCCATCATGCTGCATGGTTGTTGTGTTGTGGAAGCAGCACCCTGGTCACCTTTGGTGCTCATGGCTGGAGCAGTGGCAGAGGTCCTTGTCTTCCTTGGGGCCCCGGCAGCCCAGCTTGCTCAGCAGGATCCCATCCTCATCGCCATTGTTGTGTACTGGGTTCAACGCATGGATACAGCATAGTGATCAGCATTTGTTTATTAGGTACATAACAAAGCATGCCCTACCAGCCAAGATGGCCAACTATATACAACTCCTAGGACACACCCCAAAGTCCTATTGGCAGGTTTGAATTTCCCACCAGAGTTCTTATCAGAGGACTTGTGGTGGTTTAGGATCCTTGTGTGAGAGTTCTGCTCAAAGTAGTCAAGGATCAGATCTTGGTTGGTTAACCACAGTTCTTTATTCCCTATTTCTACATTAGTACAGCATCTCGGATTATTGTCAGAGATGAGACAAATTATACAAGCGGGTCTATTATACCATTCCAAGGAGTTTGAATTACCCATAGATAGCCAATCCCCTTAAGGGAAAATTGGCGGGCTAAAAGGTGTCCGGACCGTTTGGTTCTCACAGGAAAAAAGTGAGGTGTTAAGCAGTAAATTTCCTCTCCCAAACCAGACCCCTCAGATGTTTCGAGTTCACATAACAATCAATGGCTCCAAGGTTCTTTGCATGTGATAAGAGATGAGAGGCATCCTCCCTTGAAGTTACTGCCGGAGCAGCTGGAATGTGGAGGCAGGGATGTGAGGCCTCCTTGTTCTCGCAAATCATTGTTGTCACCCTCCCGGCCTGGACAGGCATAATACATCATGGCTACATAGACCCCAATACATGATAGATACATAGGATAGTGAAAGACATGCATGCAAAGGAGCTAAATCTAAGTCTGACTAATACATAATACATTGTCTGAATTGTCAGATTCTGACACCCTGCCCTCCTCATAATTCACTTCACCTAGCTTTATCAGGAAACATTTTATGAAACAATTTTGTCAATTTGGGAGCATGAACATGTTCTGAGCGAATCCACTCGTTGTGTTCCGGGCCGAAATCCAGCCATCTAACTAAGTAATATAATCGGCCTCTCCACATCTTGGAATCGAGGATTTCAGTTATCTCGAAGTGAGGGGCCCCCTCCTTCATCAGTGGAGGAGGAACTGGAGGAGCTGGATGCCAAGCATTCGGCCCAGGATCTTTCTTCAGCAGGCTGAAATGAAACACAGGGTGTACAGAACTCAGTGATTTAGGTAGTTCCAGTTTAAAAGACACATCCGATATTTTACGTAACACCTTATAGGGTCCAACATATTTCCATCCCAGTTTTCTGCTGGGCTGCAACCCATGGATATTCTTGGTGGAGAGGTAGACAGAATCCCCGGGTTGGAGATCCCAGCCTGCTGCTCGTCCTCGGTCAGCATATTTTTTATAATCCTCTTTTGCCTGGTCCAGTGCTTTACCTATTAATGGCCAGGAGTCTTGGAGGCTAGACCACCAACTTTTAAAATCCGATGGGGAAGCATTGGGGGCATTCTCAATGGTAGGCAATGGTTTCCCTTCAAACCCTCCTACCGCCATGAAGGGAGAGACTCCCGTGGAAGAGTGCACTGCGTTGTTGTAGCTATATTCTGCAAATGGCAAGAACTCCACCCAATTGTCTTGGTGATAATTGGTGTAACATCTTAAAAACTGCTCCAATGTTTGATTAGTTCGTTCGGATTGGCCATCGGTCTCTGGGTGGTAACCCGAACTCAGGGCTGGTTCTATGTCCATCATTTTCAGAAGCTCCCGCCAGAAGCTGGCAACGAACTGGCTGCCCCTGTCGGATATCACTCTCTTCGGAAAAGCGTGTAATTTTATCACGTGATTAAAGAAAGCTTTGGCCATCCCTTTAGCTGTGGGCAATTGCTTGAAGGGGGTGAAATGCGCTTGCTTTGAAAACGTGTCTACCACCACCCAAATAACCGTTTTTCCCTTGGAGGGGGGTAAATTGGTGATAAAGTCCATGGCTATAGCCTCCCAGGGCCGAGAGGGGGTGGGTAGTGGGTGCAACAGTCCAGGAACTTTTCCCCCCCGCTTTTTGCACATTAAACAAGTCTGGCAAGCCGAGACGAAGTCGGAGACGTCTCGGCGCATGCGCGGCCACCAGAATTGACGCTGGATTAAATTAAGGGTTTTTAGGAAGCCAAAGTGCCCTGCTAGTTTAGACGAGTGGCAGGTTAACAATATTTCCTTACGTTTGACCCTTGGCACCACTAGTTTGTCTCCATGAAGCCAACACTGATCTTCTCTCTTGGAGCATTCCTCCAAAGCCTCTAATTCTTCCACCTCTTCAGGAGCATAATCCTTCCCCCAATCGCATTTCCCAACGTCCAATTGCGCCTTCTTAGCTTGGCTCCGAGTGACTACTGCCCCCCCTAATTGCTGGTGGGAGAACATGGAATCAAACACCTCCTCTTTAACACTCTCATGTTGGGGCAATCTGGACAGTGCGTCTGCCAAGGAGTTAGCCTTCCCAGGAAAATGCTTAAGCACAAAGTTAAACTTGGAGAAAAAATCAGCCCATCGCAGTTGTTTGGCGTTGAGGGATCTCTGAGTGCGCAGCGCCTCCAGATTTTTATGATCAGTCCATATTTCGAACGGAGTTTGCGCGCCCTCCAACCAATGCCGCCACGTAGTGAGCGCCAACCTAATGGCCGCGGCCTCTTTGTCCCAAACCGACCAATTCCTCTCCGTGTCGTTAAATTTTTTCGAAATGTAAGCCAGCGGGTGTAATTTCCCTTCCGGGCCACTTTGCAGTATAGCCCCCCCCATGGCTACATCAGACGCGTCTACATGGATTATGAATTCTTTGGTTTCATCAGGGTGTGCTAGGATGGGCTCAGAAGTGAAAAGAGTCTTTAAGGTCTCAAACGCCCTCTGACACTCCCCGTTCCAAGCAATCTTTTCTCCTGGCTTCCCTGCCTCGGGCCCCCTCCCCTTAGTTTTTAGTAAGTCTGTTAAGGGGAGAGTAACCCTAGCAAAGTCTTTTATGAAGGTTCGGTAGAAGTTGCAAAATCCTAATAGGCTCTGCAATTGTTTTCTCGTTCGCGGAGCCTCCCATTGCACCACCGCCTCTATCTTAGCGGGGTCCATCTCCAGGCCTTTCTGAGAAATGCGATAGCCCAGGAAGTCCACTGACTCACGGTGGAATTCACACTTGGATAACTTAACATAGAGCTGGTTTCGCAGCAAGGTGGCGAGGACTTCCCTGACTAATTTCACATGCTCTTTCTTATCAGTAGAATAGATCAAGATATCATCTATGTAACATAACACGCCCTTAAATAGGTGCTTGTGCAACACTTCATTGATCAAACTCATAAAGACCCCAGGCGCGCCACTTAAGCCGAACGGCATCACTAAGTATTCGAATTGTCCCAGGGGGGTATTAAAGGCAGTCTTGGGTTCATCCCCCTCCCGGATGCGCACCCTGAAATAGGCATCTCGTAAATCCAGCTTGGTAAAAACCTTCCCCTTAGCGGCTTCCACCAGCAGGTCTTTTATTAAAGGGAGGGGGTAAGCGTTGGTAGTGGAGACCGCATTCAGCCCCCTATAGTCGGTGCATAATCGCAAACCCCCGTCCTTTTTCTTCCTGAACAGCACCGGCGCGGCAAAGGGGGACTTGGCTGGGCGAATGAAACCGCGCGCTAGATTTTTGTCCAGGAACTTTCGCAGCTCTTCCCGCTCTAAAGGGCTCATGGAGTACAGTTTTCCCTTCGGGAGTTTCTCTCCTGGGAGTAGCTCGATAGCACAGTCCGACAGTCGGTGGGGGGGCAGCTCATCCGCCTCGGTCTCGCTGAATACTTCCAACAAGTCTCTATACTCTTTGGGCACCATGGTGGGGGTGAGGGCGAGCGCGGGGGCCGGGGGAGGGGTGATCGGTGGTCCGGGTCCCCACTCCAGGTCCCATCTATGCGTGAGGCAGCGTTCGTCTACCCAAGAGATCTTCCCTTCGCTCCATTTAATATAGGGGTCGTGCGCACTGAGCCAGGGACTTCCCAACACCATAGGGAACTGGGCATTCGGGGTGATGACAAAAGCCCGCTTCTCCCAATGTTCCCCCGTCCCCAAAATCAGGCTCTCAGTCTCTGCTATGCACTCCTCCTTCATCTTGGACCCATCCATTTGAGTGAACTTTAGAGGTTCCACCAGTGGGGTAACCTTTGGTCCTAACCCCTCCACTACCAATGGGCTAATCAAGTCCCGCGCACACCCAGAGTCAATCAATGCGTGGACCCTCATGTGGGTACCTGATCCAGGGGTCACCACAGTCACTACCATATATAATAGGGGGCCAGGGATGCTCACCGGAGATGGCGCTTCTTGGCGGGGGACCTGCAGTTCTGCGCCGCTCACTGCAGGTCGTTGGAGTTTCCCGACATCTGCGTCTCCATCAGCTCCAGCTCCCCCTGATCACTAGTAGCTCCCTCCAGCTGCAGCGCCCGGGGTTTTATCGGTGTTTTCCCCCGGCTAGGGGTGCTCCCCGCCACCGGCGTCGAGGTCTTCAGGCCTCTCCCTCCCCCTCTCGGGCAGGCTGAGGCGAAGTGGCCACTTTCTCCACATTTCATGCACAGCCCTTGCCGGAACCGGGCATCTCGGACGTCTTGCACACTGGACCGGGGCTTCGCTCTGGGGGCTGTTTTGCTGGCCGCCGTAGCCGAGGCTCCCATTTTGATCAAGGCGAACCTTTCTTCCATATCGGTAGCGGCTCTCATCCAGGTGGCCAACGTGCCCGGGCGGCCCCCCAGCAGCACGGTCTCGTAGATTTCCGGGTTAAGGCCCTCCCAGTACTTCTCCATGAATAGCTCCTCCGGCCAGCCGTGGATCTTGGCCGCGATGCGCCTGAACTTATCGGTGTAATCCCTCACCGTCGATCTCCCCTGGAACAGCTTCCTCAGTTGATTACGGGCCTTTTCCTCGCCCAGGGGGTCTTCGAACTGATGACGGAGGGCCCACATAAAGTTGTTCAATGAACGCAATTCAGGTCCTGGGGAGTCGTGCAGGCTCACGTACCAATCGCTGGCGGTGTCTTTCAGCTTGGAACCGATGTAACCAATCCGTTCTCTCTCGGTGGGATAGAGGTGGCCCCAGCTGTCCAGGAACCTCTCTATCTCCAGCATGAAAAAACGTAGCTTCTCCGGGTCCCCATCGAAAGTAGTCGTCAGAGGGTCGGAGGGGGCTGGGCGGACGGCTGGCGCGACCGGGACCGGGGCGGGTGCTGGAACGGGCCCCGGCACCGGGGCCGGGACGACCGGCTGGACTGGCTGTGCCGGCAGAGCGGGCACCCGAGGCTGAATCGGGACCCCTCCGGGCGCCGCTGGCTGTTGCTGGACTCCTATCCCCTGACCGGGGAGAGCTCCTTGCACTGCCCTCATAGCGTCTCGAAACTGGTGCTGGAGATCGAGGGCCAATTCGCGTAGTTCTGCGGTGAGTTGGAGTCGCAGCTCTCCCATCATCTGATCCAAGGGGGGCATCTGCTCCTCTCGGAACGGATCGGGCCCATACGGACCCGTCCCCTCTCCTTCGAACGGCGGGCGACGCGGCTCTCCACGGTAGATCGGCTCGCGGTCGTCTCCGAGGTAGCTCGGTCTCCCTCGATCGAGCTGGTCTCCAGTGAACGAAACCCGTGCCCCTTTCCGATCGTGTACCCACGAATCCACGGTCCGACGACTGAAATGGCTCCAGGCGTACTTGGGGGTCACGCTCTGATGAGGAGGTAGGCGCGGGATGTAGTGAGCCCCCTGGCTCGTAGTCACCGGCACTTCGGTGCTTCCTCCGCCGCCACCACCACCGTTCCCCGGGTCCTTCGGGGTAACGGGAGCATCTTCGGGGGTAGGGTTGAGGGGGACCGTGTCGTTGTCTGACATGGTCAGGAACGGCTGAGTCCCAGTCAGAGATCTCTGACAATCTGTGAGAGTTCTGCTCAAAGTAGTCAAGGATCAGATCTTGGTTGGTTAACCACAGTTCTTTATTCCCTATTTCTACATTAGTACAGCATCTCGGATTATTGTCAGAGATGTGAACTCGCAACATCTGAGGGGTCTGGTTTGGGAGAGGAAATTTACTGCTTAACACCTCACTTTTTTCCTGTGAGAACCAAACGGTCAAGACACCTTCTAGCCCGCCAATTTTCCCTTAAGGGGATTGGCTATCTATGGGTAATTCAAACTCCTTGGAATGGTATAATAGACCCGCTTGTATTATTTGTCTCATCTCTGACAATAATCCGAGATGCTGTACTAATGTAGGAATAGGTAATAAAGAACTGTGGTTAACCAACCAAGATCTGATCCTTGACTACTTTGAGCAGAACTCTCACACCCGAAGGGCCGTTTCCAGATGGGGCCCAAATTTACACTCGGTGGTGAGCCTATGGAGTTCTGCCAGGTATATCATGGTGGATTCCCTTGGTTGTTGCGGCTGGTAATGGAAGGCCACATGGCACACAATCTCCGGGGGCTGGGGAACAAAGTGATCCTGGAGTGCCTTGAGAATCTGCTCAAACGTGGCCTCGGCTAGCTTGGTTGGGGAGAGCAGATTACAGGCCAGCTCGACAGTGGCGGGGCTGCATGAGCCGATGAGGAGACCCCTCTTCTGATCCTCCACTGTCACTTGATAGAATGTCAGGATGGACAAGTCCCTTGATCCAGGCATCCCAGTGGGGCCGTGTAGGGTTGAACGGCGGGACAAGTCCCACTCCCAGAGTGACTGCCATCATGCTGCATGGTTGTTGTGTTGTGGAAGCAGCACCCTGGTCACCTTTGGTGCTCATGGCTGGAGCAGTGGCAGAGGTCCTTGTCTTCCTTGGGGCCCCGGCAGCCCAGCTTGCTCAGCAGGATCCCATCCTCATCGCCATTGTTGTGTACTGGGTTCAACGCATGGATACAGCATAGTGATCAGCATTTGTTTATTAGGTACATAACAAAGCATGCCCTACCAGCCAAGATGGCCAACTATATACAACTCCTAGGACACACCCCAAAGTCCTATTGGCAGGTTTGAATTTCCCACCAGAGTTCTTATCAGAGGACTTGTGGTGGTTTAGGATCCTTGTGTGAGAGTTCTGCTCAAAGTAGTCAAGGATCAGATCTTGGTTGGTTAACCACAGTTCTTTATTCCCTATTTCTACATTAGTACAGCATCTCGGATTATTGTCAGAGATGAGACAAATTATACAAGCGGGTCTATTATACCATTCCAAGGAGTTTGAATTACCCATAGATAGCCAATCCCCTTAAGGGAAAATTGGCGGACTAAAAGGTGTCCGGACCGTTTGGTTCTCACAGGAAAAAAGTGAGGTGTTAAGCAGTAAATTTCCTCTCCCAAACCAGACCCCTCAGATGTTTCGAGTTCACATAACAATCAATGGCTCCAAGGTTCTTTGCATGTGATAAGAGATGAGAGGCATCCTCCCTTGAAGTTACTGCCGGAGCAGCTGGAATGTGGAGGCAGGGATGTGAGGCCTCCTTGTTCTCGCAAATCATTGTTGTCACCCTCCCGGCCTGGACAGGCATAATACATCATGGCTACATAGACCCCAATACATGATAGATACATAGGATAGTGAAAGACATGCATGCAAAGGAGCTAAATCTAAGTCTGACTAATACATAATACATTGTCTGAATTGTCAGATTCTGACACCTTGGCCCCTATTGTGTCTAGGAGCCAAGCTCGGACTGTATGTTGCTGGCGCCTGGTGGCGGTCAGCAGACATAACACCACCTTTAGCGGCCATCTTTCAAAATAAACATTTTTGCATTGGAAAGGGTAAATATTCAAATTTTGAGTGGGCAGATGCAAGCACCAGGTAATGACTGATGACCTGGCAGTTGGTCGTGGCCACTCCCCATTCCTAAGCCATCTTGAACTGCAGAGATCTTAGGGAAGTTGAAGGATCTATCTCCCACTTCATGCCAGAATTTAGAAACTATGTGAATTTCTGTTGATTTTACTCCACGTATCTCCAAATCCCAGTGTGGCGAGGGACTGCATACTCCAGAGAACATGAAACAGCAGCAGAGTTTCTCTCTCTCCAAAACAGCAAAAAGACACACACAGAGAGAGAGATGTACAGAGAACCCAGGAAAGGGGAGGAACATTTCATGCTGGGCACCCAGAAACAAGAGAGAAGGTATCAAAGATTTCTGGTTACCTCTGCTACCTGCTGATCAAATTTATAGACCATTGAGCTGGAAAAATTACAGAAAAAACATTTAAAATAATGAAGGTGTTGGAACACTTTCCCTATGAGGAAAGACTAAAATGTTTGGTTTGTTTTAATGAGGAAAAATAGAAGAGTGTAAAGAGAGAGATGATGGAGATTTATAGGACATAGGGTGCTAAGACAGGAGAGTGAGAGACTAATTGTTGACCTTTATTCATAATGCTAGAACTCAGGGTTACCCAATGAAATTAACTGGCACAAGTTCAAATCCAGCTAAAAAAAGCATTACATGAAATGGCCAATTATGGCTGAGGACATACTGGCAATGTAAAGCTGGACAGCCCCGTGTTGAAAGTGGAAGAAGGGAGCACGTTCAGACATGCGCATCTGTCCGTCGGCTCCGTTTCGCACTTACCCATCTCCCACTCGCTTTCCATCCGCTTTAACAGGACACTGGGAGAAACCAGTGTCCAGGGGCTGTCTTGCACTTGCCTCCCGCTTCCAGGCAGTGTGAACTGGAAGAAGGCAGGAGGCAAGCGGAGGCGGCAGTGTGAACGCAGCGTTTTGCCAATATGCACACATGCGCACATGTGCAAATTGCCAAAACAGCCCTATCACGAGCTGCGGAGGCCGGCCCACATGGGGCCACTCCGCAGCAGTCTGAACGCTCCGTATCGGCACCATTGCACAATACACCGGCCGGTGTGAATGGACAGCCCCAGGGAGTTTTTCCCCCACAGCAGTTTCCTCCGCATTCATCTCGCTCCAGATTGCCAGTCTGTCCTCAGCCTATGTTAGAACTTTTGTCCAATATTCAAGAAAATTCAGGATAATGGATCTTGCTTTTCTGGAAAGAAGAGATTGCTTCTTTTAGTTTAAAAGAAACTTTATTACTAAAGGGAAAAGGGAAACGGGATTAGCTACAAATAAACAAAACATGCTCACTAAGCAGCATTGTGCTGCGTCTGCACACTAAGACATCCTACTACAGAGTGAGGAGAGATTACAATAGAGGATCTCTCCTTCTTCTTGACCCCTGAAAGGAAACACCTGATATCATTGACCAATTAGCAAGACAGTACACCTTTAGGTTTCCCGGGCTTAGAATTAATTGGCCAGCTGCCAGGCACTTCCAGGTTAAACTAGGAAACACAACAAGTTGCATATGTTAACCCTATAATGACTGAAATCCCAGGTCTTGTCTTTCATGCTCATTTCTCCAACAAATTAAACTACGGAAACCAATGCTACAAGTTGTTTTGATGGTCACTAATTTAGATAAGCTTTTAAAGGATAAGAAAAAAATTATGCCATGATACCTAAATGAGGTTTCCATGAACAAAGACAGTATACCTATGAATCACAGATGCAACAGCAAGATAGTTATTGGCTTCATACTTTTTTTTAAAAAAATTAACACTTTATTAAATACAAAAAAATAGCATTACAATCAACTATAGCAGGATAAACCAGGTCATAACATTTAACCCTAAAACTCACTAAAATTTTATAACTATCAACAAAACATAACAAGAAAACTTATATAACTTAGTAAGATAATGTTTCTGAAATAAAGAGGCTCTGGTAATTTCTTAACAATTGGTCAGATTCAAGAGTGCTTTACAAATGGAGCCATTTATGGTAGGTCACATTTGAGGGAAGCATGTCCTGTGCTGACATGAAACTTAATACAGGTGCCCAAATATGAACAAATATAGAGTAAGTTGGTGTAGGAGTTGTCTGTCCTCTTTGAACAAAGTCAGATATCTTGGCCATAACAAATTGGCCCCACAATTTTTCATGCCAAACAGATATGGTCGGCAGAGAAGGGGACTTCCATGTTCTAGCTATTGTCAATCTAGCAGTTGCTAAAAGAATAGCAGTAAGATCCTTGGAATTTTCCCTAACTGAATCATCCCATAAATTCAAGAGCATAATCTCAGGTTTACATGAGAGAGATTGTGAGGTAATCTTGTTAATCTGCTTTATCACATCTTTCCAAAATTGCTGAATTACTGGGCAGCCCCACCAACAATGTAGGTAAGTACCAATTTGTCTGCATTTCTTCCAGCAAGATGGACTGTTGGCTGATTTCATTTTATGTAACTGATGCGGAGTGAAGTACCAACAAGATGCAAATTTTAAAAAACTGAATATAAATGTTATATATTGTGGAGGTGTTCACTGGTGAGGCCCATATAGTGTTCCAGTGGGTATCCTGTAGAGTTAATTGCAGTTCATCTTCCCAATCAAAAGTAATTTATAAAGCTTGGAGAGAAGGCCTTTAGGAGAATGTGGATAAGCTTGAATACTTTTTTCAAAATTTGTTGTGTCTCTTTGGAATGTTCCCTAATCAGCCAGATATTCCATCAGGTTTTTAAGTTGTAGATATTGACTTCATACTTGACCATCTAGAAGCATCTAACTGGCCACTTTTGAAATAAAAGGGTTTTTTTCTCATAATCCAACAATCTATCATGTTCTTATGACTCAGTTCCAGTTTTAATTTGAACTACCTCCACTGATGTCCAAAATAAACTAATATTATAAAGTGATTATGTGGAAGCAAAGCAACATGGAAACACTGGCTTTGGAGACGTTTCACCTTCCCACCCCCATTTGACTCAGTATTGGTGTCACACCAACCAGCTATTTTGACCCATTACTTCACACTTGTGTTGTCCACAGTTAGAACTTTGTGTTTTACTTGATGAATGTGTGTAACTTTAACATTGTGTTCTTCTCTGATAATAATTTACTTTTAACAAAAGCCCCCAAATAAAATGAATTAAACATGAATTAAATCACCAGCATTCTGTATCTCATCAGGCATACATTAGTAGGTAGAATACAAAGTGCAATCTCATTTAGCTGAATAAGAACATAAGAGAAGCCAATGTTGGATCAGGCCAGTGGCCCATCCAGTCCAACACTCTGTCACACAGTGGCCAAAAACACCACTTGCCCTCAGGAGGTCCAGCAGTAGGCCCAGGACAGCTTGAGGGGTCTCTAAACAATTCTGATAATCAGGATTTGAGATGAATGGGATTGAGCTCATACAGGATTACACTGGCTAGGAGTTACTAGGACACAAATAGTGAATGGATAACTCAGAGCTTGGTTATACACATTTCAGATGATGACACGTACCATATGGTCTTAAATGTGTTTAGTAAGTCCAACTGAACTCACAATGAGCTAATCTTAATTATTTGTATGTATGATTGATTGTGGCCCAATTGTATAGTGTGCTTCGTTGTGCTGGCCTGCTCTGTTCTTTTCTCTGCTTCTCTCTTGCTTAAAAGCCAGTGCTGCTGGAAACACTCCTAGATTAGCACAGTATAGTATATCTTGTTAGAAGTGCATGCTTTAACTTAGCAATTGAGACAGATAAATTAACTTGCACTGCCTGCAGCCATGAAATGAGTAATTTCTGTAGCAGAGACATTCCAGAATACCAGCAATGTCATTAAGCATGGGCATCCTTGGGGTTTTCTATTTGTTCTACCAATTAGAGTCTGTTTGCCTAAAGTGTCTGGTGTGATGCATCAGTCTAAGGCACATGCAAACTGATACATTTACCATGGATGGTTGGATTTAACAAACAATCTTCCATGCTGCAGCATTTCACTTTTGCAGTTCCTGTCATGATTTGTGATAGGGCCCATGCCTATTTGGCATAGCACTGTTCTATGGGAGAATCTATGGGACTACTTTGAAGCTCTGGGATTGGGTTGCCAGTCTTTTTGCTGCCTTTGATCCTATGCTTTTACTAGCTAGACATTCAGAAATATGCCAGACAGCTTCCTTGCCCTGGAGATAACAGTTATAGAAAACTCTCTACATACTAACGACTGCCTAGATCTACTATGTATGGCACAGCAGCAAGGACAGAAAAAAATGCAAACAAACTGGCATCTCTGTTATGGGGATGATATCTGTCAAGAAAGATTTGCTGATAATGGCTATTTAGGTTTTCTTAGCTAGGGAGAGCAACAACGGATTGCAATTTATGATCATATTCACATTATCATCTATCAGTGCAGTCAGAAAATGGCAATCATGTTAGGATCCATCCTAAATAATAGTTCTGTGCAAGTTATAGAATGTCTACTGGATTTAAAAATTTTCCAGTATTTATAATACTGGAGAAGCTTGAAGTGCTTTTGCCCAGCTTCAGCTTGTGTGTCAGTTGTGTCCATTCCTTGCTCACTCAGATCTAACCACAGTGAATCATGCTTTAGTTACCGTATTTTTTGCTCCATAAGACACACTTCCCCCCCCCAAAAAAAGTGTGTGTGTGGGGGGGGAAGTGTGTGCATCTTATGGAGCGAATACTGCCCGAGGAGACCCCCCCTTCCTCCCCGCTCACCTTTCCCGAGCCGCGGCATGGCCGCCGGCCCGGAAAGAACCCCCCCTCCCAGGGGTGTAGACTTTTGGAAATTCTGAGAGGGGCGGGGGCTCCTTAGTGCACATGCTCGCTCGCTGGGGCGATGTTCTCCCCCCCCCTGGAAACTGCCACGCCTTATGTACAGCTATGGCTGCAAGCAAACGAGACGGAGCGACTGGAAGCCTTTGAATAGGAAGCAGCTACAAGGTCGCCGCATCATCTTCCTTTAATCAATGCTGCACACACACACCCAGCCCCCCGGCTCCAATTTGCTCTGCAAATGGACACCTCCGGGCTGTGCGCGGGGCTCCTTCCTATCATTCCCTCCATCAGAGGTAGCCGGGAGGCAAAGGAAGGCCGAGATCCCGCGGAGGTGGAGAAAAACGACTTCAATGCTGCTTGATACGCAGGAAGGAGAAAAGCTGGGAATGTTCTGCCCTGTCTTTAGTATCCGGTCACCTGGATTCCTTTCTCTCCAAGCCTTCTGCAAAGAGAAGAAAGGTGGATCATGCTTCCCCCCACCCCCGGGCTCCCACCCACATGTCTCCTCCAAGAATAGCTTCCCTACCTTCCTCCTCATCAGACGGCAGCTGCTGCCTCCACTAACGCGCCACGAGGGGCCCGAGAAGGCATGTCAGAGGCTCCCCAGGGGTGGAGACTGGGGAGAAGCTCTGGGAAGCTACAGCTGGAAAAAGAGCAGCCCTGCGGCAGCATTTTGCCGCCTCCCGTCTCCCTTCAGCAAACCAGGCATCCCTAAGAAGCGGTGCTGCCCGATCCGATACTGCTCATCACCCATCCCAAGTCCAACCGAGTTTAGTTGCAAACAACCGTGCAAGATCATCACCTTCTTGCCAGACCTTATTATCACTGGGGCAATGTTCCCCCCCCCAGAAACTGCCACACCTCCCCGGGCCCTTCTGAGGCCCGCCAGCGCTGCTGCCGGTGCCTCTCTCTCCCCCCTTCCCTCTCCAGCAGTGGTGGCCAGGCCGGGCCTTGGAAGGATCCGGGGAGGCACGGCGACAGGCGCTCCATTTTGCCAGGGGTGGCTGAACCCCCCGGGAAATTTTAGGGGTGGCTCGAGCCCCCCGTACTCTGCGCCTATGCCCCTCCCTCCCCGCTCACCTTTCCCAGGCCGCAGCATGGCTGCCGGCCCGGGGAGAAACCCCCTTCCCTCCCCCGCTCACCTTTCCCGGGCCGTGGCATGGCCGCCGGCCTGGGGAGAAACCCCCCTCCCTCCCCCACTCACCTTTCCTGGGCCACGGCATGGCCACCAGCCTGGGGAGAACCCCCCTCCCCTGCTCACCTTTCCCAGCAGGAACTCATTAGAATAATAGGCCACACACACCCCTCCCTCGCTCCCCCTTCACCAGGAAGAACCCCCCTCCCTCTCCTGCTTACCTTTCCTGAGCTGGCAGGCCACCGGCTCAGGGAGAAGCCCCATCCCTCCCCCCCCACCATTCCTGGGCTGTGGGGGGGAGGTAGGGAGAGAAGAGCTGGGCCTGAGTGACGTTAAGCCACTCAGGCCCAAGCAAGGTGGGGGAGGGAAACACTCTGTCTGTCTGTCTGTCTTTCTTTCTTTCTGTCTTCCTTCCTTCCTTCCTTTTCTGTCTCCTCCCTCCCTCCCTCCCTTCCTGTTCCTTCCTTCCTTCCTTCCTTTCTCTTCCTTCCTTCCTTCCTTCCTTCCTTCCTTCCTTCCTTCCTTCCTTCCTTCCTTCTCTCTCTCTCCCCCCTACCTACCTACCTTTCTTTCTTTCTTTCTTCTCTCTCTCCCCCAACCTACCTACTATTTGGTTCAGAATATTTTTTTCCTGTTTTCCTCCTCTAAAACTAGGTGCGTCTTATGGTCAGGTGCATCTTATGGAGCGAAAAATATGGGTACATTGAGACTATTGCAAAGCACTCTACTTGGGGCTACCCTTGAAGAGTGTTTGGATGCTGCAGCTAGTGCAGAATAACAGTCTAGACTGCTGGTCAGAGCCAGCTACTGACACTACAGCAATTGCATTGGCTACCAATCTGCTCCCAAACCCAGTTCCAGGTGTTGGTTTTGTCCTTTGAAGCTCCGTATGGTTTGGGACTAGGGTATCTGAAGGATCATCCTCTACCACACGTTAAGATGGCAGTGAGAGGCCCTCCTGACTGCCTCACCCATCAGAGACGCTCATCCAGTGGGCACAGAACAGAGGGCCATCTCAGGGGCAGCTCCATGACCACTCTTGAATGTCAGGGGGCAGCTGAAAACAACATACTGATTTAGGTTTTATTTATTGGCAGCCCTAGCTGGAGTTTTTAAATTGTGACCTTTTATGTATTTTTAATAAAAAATTATTCATATTGTTTTATTGTGTTTTTTATTATCATTTTATTTATATTGTAAGCCGCCTTGAGTTTCACAAGGGACAAAGGTGACTAATAAATGTTTTAAATATAATAGAATTATCATGCTGAATGGCCTACATATTTCTTTCATATCTTAATACTGCTTAAAAAAAAAGCTCTGACTTCTTAGCTTTTGATATCAGTATGAAAATGGCTCTGCAAAGTGCTGATGAGAGAGAGGCTGCTGACTTTTTAATTGGTTTTGCTCTTGTGCCTTTCACAAAAGCTCCTGGTCATATAAAATATACAAATGAAACTACTTTCTTTCAGGATTTTAACTACTTGCCAGTAATTTTTTTTACCTCCCTCAGTTCTACATGACAGATTAATGTCAAGAACACAGGAGATCAGAACCAATGTAATGTTGGCAAGCTCATATTTGTACATTAGAGTCATGTTCAGTTTGAGCATGGCATTTGCCCAGACATTGAAGATCCTTACTGCACAGCCTCATGCAGTTCTGGATCACAAGTATATCCTGCAATTCTCAAATTAACGCCAGATCTGAGAATTGTGGTTTGTGCAGCAGTAGCTTTAACTTTGATAACTGATATTTTTTCTCAGGGGAATGTAGGACAGAGATTAGAAAAAGTTATAATGAGTTCAAATCCTTATCCCTGGACATTATGCCTTTTTTGCATTGGCCAATCCACTAGCATATTCAAATGATATAGAGTTAGGATTGCTAGCATTTTAAGAATTCCAAAATAAGGAAAACATTGTGAAAGTGTAAAAAAGTGACATATTACATGTATCAGAACATTAACAGTACTTTACTAAAACATATCATGTTTATGTTTTACAGTTGTTTTGTAATGAATTAGTTTCTTTTTGCAGTAATGATACGTCTCTTCTTTCTATCAGTACATTAAATAAGGAACACTTCCTTGAAATGATAACCAGGTGGCAAATCACATACTATACTTGCAGGACAGTGAATCTTAGCCTGGGATGTATGTTATGTTGGATTTTTGACACACTAAGAGCTGCCTAATGCACCCGAAGAGCAGGAAGAAAGAAGGCAATTGCGTCTATCTCTGGGCATAACTTGGAGATGATTGAATCGGGCACTTTGAGGCACTCGCTGGCATGTTTAAAATATCACAAGGGTAAATGGGCTGCAGAAATTTTCTCAATGACCTGGGTGGCACACTGGCACCACAGGATTAAGGTTAGGGTGTTTCCAAAGGTTGCTTTAGATATTAGGATGTGGCAGAAACTTGCCTTCTAGAGTCTTCCAGTTTCAGAAAGCTTTTCAGTTCTGAAGAAGACTCTTGGATCCATTAATGCAAAGTTTTGCACAGGGTTGCTGTCCTGTCCCGGGTTGCCCACCATGCCCAACCCTCACCGACACCGGCTGTAGCCGGCTTGGGGAAAACACCTCCGGCCGCCATGGCCTCTCCCCGGGGGAAGGGGGCTCAAAGGGGGGTGAAGACAGACGACGCATTCCCGGCCATGCAGGAAGCCGCTGCTCCAGCAGCCACTGCAGCACCAGAGATGGAGAGCAATGCCACGGCTGGCTGCATATAGGGAGGGGTAGAGAGAAAAGGGCTGCACCCTCAGAAAGCAGGGCAAAGAGGCATGGACGCCTCCAGAACAATGAGAGAGTGTCTTCCCATATCAAGGGGGCAGGGCCGGTTGGAAGGGAGAGGATTTGCACCTGGGGTGGTTCTGGGAAGGGAAGCGGGGCTAATAAAAAGGAGCGGCAAAAGCAGGGCTGGGGAGGAAGTGCCGGAGGCAGTGCATGCAAGGAGGCAAGAGAGATAGAGCGAGAAGGAGAAAGAGAGATTGAGGTGACGGAGGAGCTTGCCAACAGAGGCAAATGGGTGACTGGGTGAAGTTAACCCTGCTTTCTGCCAATTCTGAGGCCCTGCTGTGCCCTTTGAGCCAAACCTTCCCTGCCCAGCGCCAGATGCGGTGTGGAGGCATCACGGCCACTGGGGGGTAGTCTCACAGGGACGAGGTGGAACACAACACGGTGGTGGAGGAGGCAGACAGACACAGCCCACTACCCCATTTTCTGACCCCCCCCCCGGGCTGGACCACTACCCGGCACTGGCTGTGCCCATTCAAGTTTCAGCCAATGCCACAGGACATACCGGCAACAGAGCAATGTGACAAGGGTGATCCAGCCTCCCTGATGCCCACCACAATGGACTTTACCCAGTTCAGCCAATGGATGGCCGAGCATCAGGTGCAGCTCATGTGGGACTTAGTGCAGCAACAACAGGCCTCACAGGCTGCCCTCGTCTGGGACCTACAGCAGGTCATGGTGGCGCAACCCATCCAGGCAGGGGGCAGTGGGGCAGCTGTGCCCATCCATAGCCCGTGGCCCTCCCTTACTAAATTAGGGCCAGCTGATGATGTCAAGACTTTCCTTGAGGCCTTTGAGCAGGCGGCCAAGGTGGCCCAGTGGCCCCGGGCTCAGTGGGCTCACATATTGGGCCCTTATCTGACTGGTGAGGCCCAGACCACACTTAAAGCTCTGGACCGAGCTGAGTTATCGGACTACAACAAATTGAAGGCAGCTGTGCTGGACCGCCTCAAAATCACGCCAGAGACATATCACCAGCGTTTTTGAAACATCCAAGTCCAGGCTTCATCTCGGCCGAGGGCAGTTATCGCCACCCTGCACGATGTGGCCACCCGGTGGCTCAACCCAACGACAGACGAGGCCTGCTGAGTAGTTGAGCTGGTGGTCATCGAACAGCTCCTACAGATCCTGTCTGCCTGGGTCCAGCATTGGGTGGCATGTGGAAGCCGACTAAACTAAGCAAGGCCCAGGAGTTGTGGGAGAACTACCTGGTCACCGATGGGAGAGAGGCCCCTGGCAAGAATGAGTCCAGACGTCCGGCAAGGGGGCACACCAATGACAGGGAAAACCCCTCTGGGTTCCTGCGACGACACCAGGAGACCGGGTCGAGCTCAGCCAACTTCGTCCCGGGGACCCTCCAGCATGACAGATCCCCGCCCACGGTTTTTCCCTGTTTCGGCTGGTCAGGCGGGGAAACGCGGCCTAGCAGCACCCTGGCACCACCCAGGACAAACCCCAGTTCCTCCGTGGGGTAGTCCACCACCGACCTGGGCCCCTGCTTTACATGCAGCCAGTGGGGGCACCTCTGGCGGGATTGCCCCACCATGGAATGTGACTTAGGGTTTGACAAGGCAATGCAAATGGCAGCCATTGGACAGCATCCCCCCCGGCCTGGCTCCTCCCCGTGGAGCTCAGCCGCCGAGCAATGAAAGCTCTCCTCACTAGCGGGAGCTCCATCTCGATAGTGAAGTCGCACCTACTACCCCAAACCCTCCCGGTCATCTGTACTGCCACCATCATTTGTTTTCATGGCCACGAGGAACATTGTCCTGTAGTGGTAGTGCCCCTGACATACTTAGGATGTCTGTGGGAAGTGGTCGGTGGGAAAATTACCCTTCCCCCATCCTCTTGGGACAGGATGCCCCCGCCTTTGCCGAGGACTTACAGGTGGCCAACCCCAGCCCAAATGACCCTCAACCAGTGTGGCCCGGAGAAGAGGAGTTCGCAGCACCAGAAGAGGCGCCGAGTGTCACTGACCCCGCAGTTGTGCTGGGGGAGGCAGTGGAGGATGAAGAGGAACAGCTGACCCTGAGTCAAGTCTGGAGTTGAGACCGCCATTTCCAGGCTGCGCAGGAGCAGGACAAGGCCTTGGCCAGCCTCCGGCACCATGAAGTGAGGGAGGGAGGGAAGGGTGGTAGATCTCTGCCATAGCCAACAGCTGCCTTGCATAGTACGAGAAAGGGGGCTTGGTACCGGGAAGTGAAGGGGTGGGTAGGTCCCTACCAGCAATGGTTGGCTCCTCATCACCACGTGTTGAAAGTATTGCAGGGGGGCCATGACCACCCTTGTGCAGGCCATCAGAGCGTAAAGAATACTCTGACCCAAGTCCTGGTCCACCATAGCAAGAGACGTCCAGGCATATTGCCAGTCATGTGACATCTGCCAGCACCTGATGTGTTGAGCAGAGCCACGGGCCCCTCTCTCTCCACTTCTGATTATGCAGCTGCCCTTCGACCAGCTGGTGATGGACTTCATAGGGCCATTGCCCCAGATGCTCCGGGGAGCCCGATAATTGCTGGTCATCATGGATTATGCGACCCACTTCCCCGAGGCCATTCCTATGTCAAGCCTGAAAAGTGCAGGAGTGGCGCAAGCGCTTATGCGGTATTTCGCCATGGTGGGTCTACCTTGGGAAATCCTTATGGATCACGGATCGCCTTTTACTGCCTGGCTAATGCAACAGGTGTGCAAGTCCTTGAAGATTCGTCAGGTCTTCATGTCAGTTCACCATCCCCAGACGGAAGGCTTGGTGGAGTGCCTCAATCAGACCCTGAAGGCCACACTACGCAAACTAGCACATGACAGGCCCCATGCTTGGGACCTCTATGTGGACTTCGTGTTGCTAGCTCTCCAAGAGACTCCACAGGCATCAACAGGGTTCTCCCCATTTGAACTCCTGTATGGATGACATCCCCGGGGAATTTTGAGTCTGGTGGAGGGCCGTCAGCCAAGTCCCGCAGAGCTGCTGTAGAATGCCCCTGTGACTATGTACACAAACTGCAAGATCGCCTTGAACATATTAGGCAAATGGCCCAGGCTAATTTAGGAAAGGCCCAAGCAACACAGCAGCAGCAGTACGGCTGGGGTACCCACCCTCAAACCTTCCAGGTGGGCGATCGAGTCCTGGTCTCAAAAGCAGTGATGGCCACAGCAACAGGGGATCCTTGGCAAGGCCCCTTTGTGATCACCAGGGTCCTGGGGCCCCTGTCCTATGAGGTGCAGTGCGGCCAGTGCCCCCTCCAATGCAAGCACGTGCACGTGAATGATTTTAAAGGGTGGCAAGATCATGATCCCTCTCCTCTACAAAGGTTGTTGGCTGAGGACCCCGATGATTTGCCTGAGGGATCGTTATCATGGCAGGCCAACCCAGCCCCTTGGGTGAAACCTGTGCTCGATGAGGACCTTTTGGAGCAGCAGAAGAGTGACCTCAAGTCTGTCCTGTCCAGCTGTCCAGGAGTCTTCTCAGTCACTCCCGGGTGCACGCACCTGACATCTCACCGGATCCCTATGCCACCCGGGAAAGTGGCTCACATGCACTGGAGGTCCGTACCCCTGAAACTACAAGCTGCCATTGCCCGCGAGGTTGAGGACATGTTGCGCCTGGACGTCATTGAGCCTTTGCAGAGCACCTGGAGAAGCCCAGTGGTGTTAGTCCCAAAGCCAGATCAATCCATACACTTCTGTGTGGATTATCGGGAAGTGAACAAGTTAGTGCAATTTGATGCCTACCCGATGCCCCAGGCCGACTTGTTGATTGACCAGCTGGGGGAGGTCCACTTCCTGTCAGCACTAGACCTAACCAAGGGTTACTGGCAGGTGCCAGTGCATCCCCCGGACTGGGAGAAGACAGCTTTCACTGCCACCCCCCCAGGGTCTCTACCAATTCAAGATGATGCCCTCTGGGCTGCATGGGGCCACTGCCACCTTCCAGCATCTGGTGGTTCGGGCCCTCTCACAGTGCAGAGATTTCGCCCGAGCGTATTTGGATGACATTGTTATATGTAGCCCCGACTGGGAGTCTCACCTATCTCACCTCCAACAGGTCCTTAGCGCCCTAGAAGCGGCAGGTTTAAAGGCCAATCCAAAAAAGAGCCGGCTGGGCTTCCAAGAGCTAAAGTACCTCGGGTATTTAGTAGGCAAGGGCCAGTTACGCCATCTGCCAGAGAAAGCCAGCCGCGTCCCCGTACCAAACAACACCTGTGGAAATTCCTGGGTTTCATGGGATGCTAAAGTCAGTTTATTCTGGGCTTCACCACTATCGCAAGTCCACTCACAGACCGGCTGAAAAGGACAAGTCCCAACCAGATCCCTTGGGGGGAAGGGGAGGACACAGCTTTTCAAAGACTCTGCCAAAGTCTGTCTCGCAGACCAGTCCTACACAATCCTGACTTCACCTGCCCATTCATCCTTCACACTGATGCGTCTGGGATAGGCCTCAGGGCCATGTTAGCCCAGGAAGTTGAAGGACTGATGCGCTCGATCCTATTCATCAGTAGGAAACCAACCAGCCAAAAAAGATTACTCAATGGTAGAAAAGAAAGCCTTGGCCATCAAGAGGGCTGTAGGGGCCCTGCAATACTAACTCACAAACAACCCGTTCCAACTGGTGGTGGACCATGCCCCCCTTCTATGGCTGGCAAGCATGAAAAATTCCAACCCTTGTATATTCAAGTGGTACTTGTCCCTTCTCCCTTTCTCCTTCACAGTGCAGCATCAGGCTGGCATAGACCATCGGATGGCCGATTACATCTCCTGCATGTTTGAGGAAGAACACCCAGCTTCAGGCCTGAGGGGGGAGGTGTGTCCAATCCCATGTCATCCGGGACTGCTCCCCCCCACCATGCCCAACCCTCACCAATGCCGGCTGGAGCCCTCACTTACCAATGCCGGCTGGAGCCCCCACAATGCCTAACCCTCACTTACCAATCTCCACCTGCCATGGCCTCTCCCAGGGGAAGGGGACCCAAGGGGGGTTGAAGACAGATGACAATGCATTCCCGGCCAGGGCTGAAGATTGGCCAGCGTGAGCCCGGAGTCCTGCCCGGGCCCCACGCTGGCTCCCAGCCACACAGGAAGCCACCACTCCAGTAGCCAACGCAGCACCAGAGACAGAGAGCAACGCCGCAGCCAGCCGCATAGAGGGAGGAGTAGAGAGAAAGCGCCACACCCTCAGGAAGCAGGGCAAAGAGGTATGGACGCCTCTGGAGCAATGGGAGAGCATCTTCCCATATCAAGGGGGGGTGGGGCGGGTGGAAGGGAAAGGATCTGCACCTGGAGTGGTTCTGGGAAGGGGAGAGGGGCTAATAAAAAGGAGCGGCAAAAGTAGGGCTGGAGAGGAAGTGCTGGAGGCAGAGCATGAGAGGAGGCAAGAAAGACAGAGCGAAAAGGAGAAAGAGATCAAGGTGACAAAGGAGCTTGCCAATGAAGGCAGGTGGGCAACTATGGGTGAAGTTAACCCCACCCTCTGCCAATTCTGAGGCCCTGCTGTTGTGAGGCTTCTGAGCTAACACTATCAGACCAGACCTTTGATAAAAGCAAAGTTCTTTTATTCCAATAATGGTTCAGGTTCTCGATGTTTGTTAGAGATACATGACAACAGGTAACAGGGATTAATATACCTTCAGCCACAGTTGAATATAGGCACTGGACCAATCAGAGGAGATACAAAGAAGCGGGAAAAAGTGGCAACTGTTTGGTTCTCACAGAAGAGGTGGGAAAGCAATAAAAATTCCCTTCCTGCCCTATGTGACCCAAATGTGTGAACGATAGGCAAAACATTTGGTTAGAAACAATTCAAGAGTCCCCAAGGTTAGAACAGCAAGATAACATACTTCGAGCCTCAAAGGCCAGTGGGAGTGGACAGATGCGATAGTCCCAGTTGTTTATGTGATGTTCAGGAATGTGGCACGCCACCCGCCCAGGAAGAGACAGTTACATTCAGCAGAGCAGATAATATACTTCAAGGCAAGCAGTAAATAACAAATGGCTACAATATAGATCACAGAACGAGAAATACAAGCATACTATTGTCAGAACCTGACACCCTGCCCCCTCCAAGATTAGCCTCCCCCTGGCTTATCAGGAAAGCGTTTGTGAAAGGCACAAACTAATTTAGAAGCATGAACATTTTCAGAAAGGACCCATTCATTAAGCTCAGGACCAAAATGAACCCATTTCACAAAATAATACAGGCAGCCCCTGCGCAATTTAGAGTCCAGGATTTCAGAGATTTCAAAATGTTGTTCCCCCTCCTTCATCAGAGGAGGAGGAGGAGGAGGTATCGGGTGCCATGCATTCGGCCCAGGATTCTTCTTCAGCAAGCGGGGGTGGCGCATCAGGTGAGGGGACCTGCAGATCTGTGCCGGTTACTGCAGGTCATTGAAGTTTCCTGACAGCTGCATGGCTACCAGCTCCAGCTCTCCTTGCTCGCACGTTGCCCCTTCCAGCTGTAATGCCCGGGGTTTAAACGGAGTCTTGCCAGGACAAGGTGTTCCGCTGCTGAGGGGGGTGGAGGTCTTCGGGGCTTTCGGTCCTCCTCATGGGCAGGCAGAGGCAAAGTGGCCACTCTCCCCACATTTCACGCACAGCCCTTGCTTGAACCGGTAGTCATGGAGTTCTTGCAACGCCATCTTGAACTTCGACTTCTGGGCGGCTCTGGGTTGGTGGGAAGCAGAGGCTCCTAGCTTGATCAGGGTGAAGCGCTCTTCCACATCTGCAGCCGCTCTCATCCAAGCCACTTGGGACATTGGCCGACCGTTCCTCAGAACCGTCTCGTAGATCTCGGAACTCAGCCCCTCTCGGTACTTCTCCACAAACAGGTCTTCTGTTTGTGGAGCAAAGTTCTTTTATTCCAATAATGGTTCAGGTTCTCGATGTTTGTTAGAGATACATGACAACAGGTAATAGGGATTAATATACCTTCAGCCACAGTTGAATATAGGCACTGGACCAATCAGAGGAGATACAAAGAAGCGGGAAAAAGTGGCAACCGTTTGGTTCTCACAGAAGAGGTGGGAAAGCAATAAAAATTCCCTTCCTGCCCTATGTGACCCAAATGTGTGAACGATAGGCAAAACATTTGGTTAGAAACAATTCAAGAGTCCCCAAGGTTAGAACAGCAAGATAACATACTTCGAGCCTCAAAGGCCAGTGGGAGTGGACGGATGCGATAGTCCCAGTTGTTTATGTGACGTTCAGGAATGTGGCATGCCACCCTCCCGGGAAGAGACAGTTACATTCAGCAGAGCAGATAATATACTTCAAGGCAAGCAGTAAATAACAAATGGCTACAATATAGATCACAGAACGAGAAATACAAGCATACTATTGTCAGAACCTGACAGCTGTGCCTTTTGAGCCAAACCTTCCCTGCCCAGAGCCAGTTGCAGTGTGGAGGCATCATGGCCACTGGGGGTAGTCTCATGGGGGATGAGGCAGAGAACGACAGTGGAGGCAGGGGTCTTCCACCACAAGGCCCTGCCCCCTGCTGCTAACCAGCTGGCCAGCAGAGGACTTACTGAGAGAAATAGGAAGATCCAGGCCACATTGCCAGCACCACATGGGAAGAAATGTCATCAGTGACATCTGGGCACCACTCTGGTATTTGGGCAAAAATTTTATGGTGGAAGACATTTTTTCCCATAGAGTTTTTGCCCAAGTACCAGAGTGCCAAAGTGATGTTGCAGTGTGAGGATGTCATTTCCTGTGTGATGCCAGCGACATGGCCTGGGCTTTCCTCTTTTTCCTAGTAAGTTCCCCCGTCCCCTGCCAGTTGCCAGGATGAACCTGAAAACTCTAGTTTTGGACTTTGGGGTCTTAAGTAATATGATGAAAGGCTTTATTCCCATTAGGGTGGTCTTAGTGATTCTAGGCTCCCAGGCAAAACTCAGGGTATAGGACCCAAAATCATTCAGGTGGGGGGTGGGCAATCAGCTGTAGGGTGGTTGCTACAGTTGATCATCCTCCCTCTTGTGCTGCCTCTAGCTTCATTAGCTAGGGCTTGCCATCTTACAGCTGATTGCCTTCTCCCCTTGTGCCAAGGCAGCAGCAGGGGAAAAGAGAGTGCGGTGGTCGTGGCAGGGCAGCTGGCTGCAAGACATTGCAGACTCCCATCGGGCCAAGGATGGCTGCCCCCTGAGGGGCTTCATGGCAAAGACCACCCCAGCCCCCATTTCAGTTTTATACCTTCCAACATTTCAGAAATGAAAACAGGAACTCTTTCTAACACTGTTGCCACTTGCACTGCTTGTGCAGCTTGTCACCCCCATCCCTGCTATACATTGCTGAAGGCTTTTGGCTAAAAAACAGATAAATTAGTAAACTAGCCAAGATAGAAACAACCCTTATTTAATAGAATATTTAATTATACATAAGAGAACTGCTTGCATTTATCATAGAATATTTATTTATTATTTAGATTTCTATCCCGCCCTCCCTGCCTTTCGGCAGGCTCAGGGTGGCTAAACACAATTTTTATACGATAAAATTCCATAAAAACTACCAACAATATAAAAACATACAATACAAACTTTAAAATACAATACAAGATGGCAATCTTCAACACCCTTATCCAAGCGGTGTCAGCAGGCTTCTTCAAACTTCTGAATTTCCTGTGGTGCAGATGGTCCTGATTGGTAGACTTTGATGGTCGGGCCAGGGCTGTAGAGTTGAGGCGGCCCCTACTTGAAAGCCTGGCAGAAGAGCTCCATCTTACATGCCCTGCAGAACTGTAAAAGGTCCCGCAGGGCCCTGTTGTTGTCTGGGAGCTTGTTCCACCAGTGTGGGGCCGCCACCGAAAAGGCCCTGGCCTTTGTTGTCACCAACCAGGCCTCCTTAGGCCCTGGAAGAACCAGGCAGTTCTGGGAACCTAATCGTAGTGTTCGCTGGGGTACATACAAGGAATAGCAACAATTCAAAACCATTCAGTTGCAGTAGAAAGTTATTTATTTATTTTATTTATTTATAATTTGGATTTGTGAATCACTGTATCCCTGTATTCAGGGATCTGAGTGATAAACAACAACACTAAAATACATCAAAATAAATACAACAAGTTAAAACAGTTCAAGGGTTTAATATAAATCATTTACAGATGGCATTGCCTAGTTCTCAACTGCGTCACCACTTTCCATAAATACTGAAACAGAACTGGGAAGGGAAGGAGAGGGTGAGTGGGAGAAGGCAAGGCCTTACAGGTCAGTACAAAAACCTTGAACCTGACTTGGTCCCTCACTGGAAGCCAGTGCAATTGACACAGCACAGGTTGAATATGTGCTATCCACGGGGTTCCCATCAGGACTCACACTGCCACATTCTGGATCAGTTGGAGTTTCTGGATCAGTCTCAAGGGCAGGCTGTGAGGCTTCTGGTCAAAGTAGTTAAGGATCAGACCTTTGTTGATCAAACACAGTTCTTTATTTCCTATTACTACATTACTACAGGTCCTCGGATCATTGTCAGAGATAAAGCACACAATAGAAGCAGGACTAATATACCCTCTAGTACAATTTGAATTGCCCATAGATAACCAATCACAATGAGGGAAAAATCACGGGTAAAAAGGTCCCTTGACCGTTTGCTTCCCACAGGAAAAAGGTGAAGTGTGAAGCTGTAAATTTTCCTTCTTAAACCAGAGCCCTTAGATGTATCCATCTATGCATAACAAATAACTCTTGTCAAGGCCTTCACACGCCGATAAGAAACTGGTCCCCGTCTTCCCCGGCAGGGAGGAAAGGAATGCGGAGGCGCGGAGGTGAGAAGCCGATTGTTCTTATGCGCTGGAGTCGCCACCCTCCCGGGCCAAACGGTTACACTGACCAGACTTAGCCTGAGCCATAAACCCAGGGTCATAAAATGAGCCATAAAGAAAGGTTACATAGCAAAGAAGGTTACATAGCAAATGCAGGGACAGGTTACATGATAAAGGGGATTATACATAGCAGTACATGGCAAGCAAGCATGACATATGACAGAAACCTTTGTTAGAATCTTTGGATTCTGACACAGGCCTGCATAAAGTAAGTTACAGTAGTCCAATCTGGAGGTGACCATTGCATGGATTACCATGGCCAGGTCGGGGCAAGACAAGAAAGGAGCCAGTTGCTGCATTTGGTGCAGTTGGAAGAACATCAGCTTGGCAACCATTGTGACCTGGTCCTCCAGAGATAAGGAGCTTTCCAGGGGCCACGCCCAAACTCCTGACCATCTGCAACAGTGTTAATGACACACCATCTAGAGTGGAAAATTGATGCCCCAGTCCTGATTCTCCTCCCCCCAGCCAAAGAATCTCCATCTTAGTTGGATTCAGTTGACTCTTCTTTAAGCATTCCACCATGGCCTCTAGACACTTGGCCAGATTATATGGGGTGGTATCTGGGCACCACCCATTAACAGATACAGCTGGGTGTCATCAGCGTACTGATGACATCCCAACCCAAAACTCTGCACCAGCTGAGCGAGGGGGTGCATATAGATGTTAAATAACATTGGGGAGAGGATTGCCCCTTGGAAAACCCCACATGTTAAGGGGTGCCTTGTAGACATCCCCTCCCCAGCACCCTCTGTCCCCAATCTAGGAGGAATGAGGTAAGCCACTGCAAGGCTACCCCACATATTCCCATGTCAGCAAAGTGGTGGGTTAAGAAGTCATGATTGACCATGTTGAATGCTGCTGTAATATCTAATAACAACAGCAGCATGACCCGCCTCAGTCCAACTGTCTGTGGAGATCATCTGCAAGGGTGACTAGCACTGTCTCCATCCAATGGCTAGGGCGAAAACTGGACTGGAATGGGTCCAGTGCCAATGTGTCATCCAGGAAATCCTGAAGCTGCTTGGCTGCTGCTCTCCCAGTTACTTTACTCAGAAATGATAAATTTGAAACTGGGTTGTAATTGGAAGGCTCTGTAGGATCCAGTTATGGCTTTTTCAAGAGTTGACACTACCACAGCCTCTTTCAGCCCCACTGGGTAGACCCCTGATTCCAAGGACAGGTTGATAATGTCTACCAGGGGCCCCTGTATTCTCGCACCCCTGGCTTTCCCCAGGGAGTAGATGATGGAAGGGAAACAGCAGACTGGGCTTGATGTTCCTCATGGCCATGTGAGCAAGAGCCATCCCAGCAGGGATGCAACTGAATTTCACAACCCCGTCATTCCAGCCTGAAAAAACTCATTTCAATCCTACTTTTCTCTTATGTAACTGAAACCCAGGAGTCTTTATTTTTTGCACCTCCTTCTGTTTCTTTGCAGCAATTCCCCCCATTCTATTTGTGCAATTTTTAACATTCATTTGGCATTAAAGTTGAAAAACTGTAAAATGGCACAAAAGAATCAAATACCAAATACAAATAAAATAAACACTAGAGACAAAGATGGGGAGGGTGGGGTATAAATCAATCAAATAAATTATGATGATGATGAAGAAGAAGAAGAGGAGGAGTTTGGATTTATGTCCTTCACTCACTCGGAGTCTCAGAGCAGCTTACAAACTCCTTTCCCTCCCCCTCCCCACAACAGACACCTTGTGAGGTAGGTGGGGCTGAGAGAGCAGAGCTCTTTCCAGAGCTGTCCTTGAGAGAATATGAAATTTTTTAATTTATTTTTATTTATTTATTTCACATTTTTACCCTGCCCTCCCCGCAGGCGGGCTCAGGGCGGCTTACAGAATGGCATAACACCATATTGAAAATACAATTAAAACAATTTAAAACATTAAAATTACCAGTAAAGTGCTCGCAATAAAGTGTTGTAATAGCTTAAAATCAGATGGCGTCCTGCAATTTCTTTTGTGATCTAGTGTGACTTTACTCGGGTCAGCCCTCATCTCTGGTGGTAGTAGAGATGGCTGATGGAAAATAGATGGTGGCAGCTCCTACTCGAAAGCCTGGTGGAAGAGCTCCATCTTGCAGGCCCTGCAGAACTGCATAAGGTCCCGTAGGGCCCTGATCTCCTCCAGGAGCTCGTTCCACCAGATTGGAGCCGCCACCGAAAAGGCCCTGGCCCTAGTACCAGCAAGCCTGGCCTCTCTTAAACCCGGGACCAAGGTCGGTGCTGTGATCCTGACCAAAGTGCTCTCTGGGGTACATACGAGGCAAGGCGGTCCCTCAGGCATGTTGGACCCTGGCCATATAGGGCTTTAAAGGTAAGCACTAGCACCTTGAAGCAAATTCGGTACGCTATAGGCAACCAGTGCAGTGCCGCCAGGAAAGGCCAGATGTGATCCCGTTTAGGGAGATCCATCAATAGCCTGGCCATGGCATTCTGCACCAGCTGCAGCTTCCAGATTTGCTACAAAGGCAGCCCCATATAGAGAGCATTACAGTAGTCCAGTCTCAAGGTGACCATAGCATGGATCACCGTGGCCAGGTCATCGCGACTGAGGAAGGGAACCAACTGCCGAGCCAGCCGCAGATGGTAGAATGCTGACTTAGCAGTGGCTGCTACCTGGGCCTCCATAGTTAAGGAGGGATCCAGGAGCACTCCTAGACTCCTAACCACCGACGTGGGCACCAACGGGACCCCGCCGAAGGTTGGGAGCTGCCCCCCCAGACCCCCCCTGACCCAGGCACAGGACTTCTGTCTTAGCCGGGTTCAATTTCAGCCTGCTCAGTCTGAGCCAACCTGCCAGGGCCTGTAATGCCCGGTCTAGGTCTTCTGGGCAGGAGCCCGACTGGCCACCCAACATCAGATAGAGCTGGGTATCATCAGTGTACTGGTGACATCCCAGCCCATACCTCTGGACAATCTGGGCAAGGGGGCACATATAGATGTTAAACAACATAGGGGAAAGTACCACCCCTTGAGGCACTCCACATTCAAGTGGATGCCTCACGGATTGCTGCTCCACTAGCACCACCCTTTGTCCCCAACCTTGGGGAAAGGAAGCGAGCCATTGCAAGACCCGCCCCTGTATCCCCATGTCGGCAAGGCAGCGGGTCAACAGCTGATGATCGACCATGTCGAATGCCGCCAACAGGTCTAACAGCAGCAACACCGCCACACCGCCCTGATCCAGGTGTCTCTCGAGGTCGTCAGTAAGAGTGACCGATGCAGTGTCTGTTCCATGACCTGGGCAGAAGCCGGACTGGAAGGGGTCTAAGACTGAAGCTTCATCCAGGTAGCCCTGTAACTGTACTGCCACCGCCACTCGATTAATTTGCCCAAATATGGCAAATTAGACACCGGTCGATAGTTGACCAATTCGGCCGGGTCTAGATTTGGCTTTTTCAGTAGAGGGCGGACCATCGCTTCCTTGAGTACATCGGGGAACTGCCCCTCTCCAAGAGACATGTTGATAATCTCCTGGACTGCACCTTGAAATCCCTCGTGGCCAGCTTTGATGAGCCAAGAAGGGCACGGGTCAAGGATGCATGTGGTTGGGCATACCGTCATGAGCAACCTGTCAACTTCCTCTTGGCTGAGCTGGCCAAACCCATCTAACCCCAGAATCAAAGATGCACAGAGGGCCTTGAGTTCACTTACTGTTTCAACTGTGGGGGGTAGGTCACGGTGGAGCGTCAAGACCTTATCCACGAAGTAGCTCACAAATGCCTCACAGCCTATATCCAATTCCCTAGCATTTGGTCTGCCCTGCTGCAGAGCTGTTAAAGACCGAATTGTTCTAAATAATTGGGCTGGGCGTGAGCTCGTGGATGCAATCAAGGCTGCATAGAACTCTTTCTTGGCGGCCTTGGTTGCCATCTCATAGGATCTCATAAACGCCCTATAAGATGCTCTTGTAGCTTTGTCCTGAGCATGCTGCCACCGTCTCTCTAGCTGTCGTAATTTCCCCTTCATAAGCCGCAACTCCTGGGTATACCAGGGTGCGCGCCTACTACGGGGGCGCAGAGGGCACCAGGGAGTGATCTCATCGATGGCAATGGAGAGCCCGGTCTGACAGTCCTCCACAAGCTCATCCAACGAGCCACCAGGGGGCATCAGATCCCGTAGAACCATCTGGAGGCGCATAGGGTCCATTTGGCTCCGCGGGCAAGCTAATATAGGCTCACTGCCTAAACAGGGTTGGAGTGGCACCCTCAGACGGGCCCCTAGGGATGGTGGTCAGACCATGGTACTGTGAAGGCAGTAATCTGATCCACTGTAACCCCCGCCACAAAGATCAAATCAAGCGTGTGCCCAGCCCAGTGTGTGGGGGTTGTGATGACTTGAGAGAGTCCTAGTGTTGCCATGGACAACACCAGATCCACCACCTGAGTGGAAGCCACATCATCAGCATGGACGTTGAAGTCACCCAGGACCAATAACCTGAGATATTCCAATGCCCAGCCTGATACGGCCTCCATCAGGGATGGCAGGCTGTTGGACGGTGCGTTAGGCGGTCAGTACACCACCCAAACAGCCAGTCTCTCTACAGCCTCCCAAACCAGACCGACACATTCCAAGCCTGCAATCTCCACCGGCGGGAGCGCCCTGAAGGAGTAAGCCTCCTGAATTAAGATTGTCACTCCTCCCCCCTGCCCCCTAGTCCATGATTGGTGTAGGACTGAGAATCCCAGAGGGGCAAGCTAAGAGAGAGCCACTGTCTCCCCCTCCCGCACCCAGGTCTCGGTCACGCATGCCAGGTCGGCCTTTTGGTCTACTAGGAAATCCCTAAGGACCTTGGTCTTATTATTTATCGACCTGGCGTTACACAGAACCAATGTCGGAGGGGGGTTCTCTATTCTAGCCCCACTGCCAACAACCATCGGGATGAGTCGCAGGCTGGAAGGGCGCCGAGCTATCCTGTTTCTCTGCGTCCTTCCCTCATTTCTCTGCCTGGACCCACCGCTATTCTTCCCCCTCCCCAGGAGCACCGGAATTTGGAGACCAAGCATTGCCAGCTGTTCTTCACACTAGTCACAGACCATTGGCAAGCAGCAGCCCACCCAAACACCTTGGCAGTCAATAGTACTATCAGTGCTGTTGGGGTTGCTATCTCATCCTAACAATTTATACCTATTAATTAACCAAAAATCTTAATGATTGCCGCTAACTATCCAATCAGCCGGCAGTAAAAACGTAAAGCCGGCAAACAACTATCTCAATTCAAAAATCTATCCTACTCACAACCAACTGAATTCCCTTATTCTATTATAGGACAGGTCGCCAATTGGAACCTCCTCATCCCCTCAATCTAATTAGTTCCCATTTTATGTCCTGCTCTGTAGCTGAGTAGGCTACAGCCAGAGCAGGATAGCTAATATATACTCTCCCCCAACCTATCCAACAGCCGCCCCCAAAGCGTGTTCTGTCCAGTTTGTTTAAGGCAAGTTCACCTCTGTCTCTAGCAAGGGGGGCTATCCCAGGGGAAAGGGCTGGATTCATCCTCTTCTTACCCCTTCCCATAAACTGGACTGCAATGTTCTTTTGATGTTGCCTTGCCAAGGGGAGGGGGAGATCTCCACTCCACCTTCCACAGTTCCCGATGTCAAACTGCCACTAAATGGCACTGCAGACTCCAATTCTCCCCTTGTTCCTATCCTGGCTTCTGTCCAACGACCAGCCACAGCTGCAGTCTCCCGGTCTTCCGGGCGGTCCTCCAACACTCCTGGGCAGGCCCTCAGATCTCCCAGGTCCCCAGACCTCCGGACCTCGGGCCACCCTCCTTTCTGAACCGACTCAACACCATGGGCCCCAGTGCATCCACCTTCACCCTGCGCCTCCTCAAACCACCTCCACCGATCGCCATGCTCCCGGGTCTCCAGACCCGCATTTCCAGATGCTTGGCGCAACTGTGGGAGCCCTCAGAAGGGAGGGGGCCATCCTTAGGTCTTCTACTCGCCAGCTTGGGGTCCTGGCAACCACAGAGGCTCCCGGAAAAGAAGGGGGCCATCCTCAGACCTCCCGCTCAGAGTCCCAGCAGCCGTGGAAGCCCTTGGAAAGGAGGGAGCCATCCTCAGACCTCCTGCTTGCTGGCTCGAAGTCCCATCCCGCTTCCCACGCCACCAGCACCACGGACTTATCCTCCCCCCAAGATGGCCACCAGAGCGGGGTGGAGGGATCCTGTAGGCCGGTGGACGCTGTCTCTTCGCCGGTCAGGGTGTAGCGCCAATCCGAAGTTCTGAACTCGGGAGGCTGGTGAAGTGATTTCAAGCATAGCTCAGTTTATTAGATGGTTCAGCTCAAGGATTCCTGTGGCGGGCCAGGGGTCTGCTTTTATGCGCAGGGAAGCCTCACCCCCAACCGCACCCATACAGCATGATAGGACACCCTTCCCACCAGAGACTCTAGTTGGTACATTTGAATATTCTGAGCCTCTGATAGGGGGATGTCCAAGATCCTGGAGCACTATTGTTTGCTGGCCTCAAACTCAGGCTGTTTACCTGGCCATGTGCTTGGACCGCGTGGTGGTCGCCATTACTGGAGCACATGGCAGCGTTTAGGTATAGACAGAGACATAGCCAAAATGCTTAGATTTAAGTACAGAACATAACAGAACAGCTCTGACAGAACTATGGCTTGTCCATGGTCAGCCTCTTAGCTAACAACTTTTTGCTCGGGGGACCAATGTTTTGCTTGGGTGGGCCTGCCATTATATGTCTGTGCAGTACTGCTCATACTTCAAAATAATAACTAAATAATAAATACAAGTGGTTTATTGCATATTATAGTCCTCACGTATGTATTCGCAACAGGAAGGACTATAAATCCTTTGTATTTTTATGTATTTTAGTGTATTTCTTTTTCAGAATAATATATTAGAATACTGAATGTATGCAATAGATATTAGGATGTCTGTTGATGTAACAGAATTTTTTGGAGGTGGATGTAGTTTAAGTGCCCAAATGAAGATTCCCAGTCATTCTTCCATCTGGCTTTAAAGAACAGTCCCCGAGCATGTCCCTCCCTATAGATTTCACACTTACGTTTCTGCCATTGCCTTCAACACACTCCTGCCTGGCAAAGTTCTGGCTGCTTCTGGACCCTCGCTGGCTTCAGTCAGGCAGCTGCCCCTTCCCGTTGGCTGTGGGGGGGGAGGGAGGCCACACGGCAAGGGAAAGGAGGTGAAGAAGGGGCCAGAGGGCCGGTCCAAGATGCCAGCAAGGCAAGTCTCCAGGCCACTGCTGCTGTCGCAGGGTAAAAGGCTCAGAGAGGATACAAGATCAAGGTTTTGGTCGGTTTATTTGTGTTTCTAAATGTGCATTTTTGTGTGTGTGCGCTTCAAGGCATTCGAAATGTATGGGGTGGTGATATTTAGGCCCTGGACTATATCTCTTTCAGCACCTGCAAGACTCATAGCACCGCGGTGGTCACCTCCACCATTGCTGAGGGCTCATCAGAAGGAGAGCACTTCTGAGCGTGGACCTGGAGGGAGGGAGTCTCTGCATAGCTTGGCCCTGGAGTTCACTAGAGCTGGGCAGGAAGGAGCTCTGGCCAGGAGCTCTCTGAGGCAAAGTCCCCTAGAGCACATTGAAGACCACGGCCCACCTGGAGAGAAGGCAGAAGGGGGAGAAGGCCATGTCTGCCACTCCTGTGCTTGCACGGGTTTAGACGGGTGCCCCCATTGGCAACAGCCTGGCAAGCTGGGAAATTCACAGAGCCAGCTTCCAAGCCAGGTGCTTAGGCTGAGGTGCCGCCTCCTCCTCCTCCTCGTGGGAGCCAGGCTGACTGTGGCAAGGCAGGCAGGAGGTGCCCAGGAGGGAGGCGCAGTGGGCGGTGGGTGTCCCTGCTCAGCAGCCCTCCCCTCTGACCTCCTGACAGCAGCAAGGATGGCCAGGACAGCAGCAGGTGGCATGGAATAACCAGCTGCTGGGCTGTGGGCAGTGAGGCTGGGGGAGGGGAGTGAAGGGTTGGGGAGGGGCCCATAAAAACTGTGGGGAGGCTGGGCCCCATGGGCCCCATGGTAGCTATGGGCCTGCCCAAGGTCATCCAGCAGCTGCAAGTGGAGGAGTGCAGAATCAAACCTGGTTCTCCTAGATTAGAGTCTGCGCATTTAACCACTACAACAAACTGGCTCACTATACCAAAAGTGTCACAGCATCAACATACAGAAATAAAAAGAAATGATAAGGAATTCATGCCAGAAGAAGAGGGGATATCGGAGGCCAATTACTTGGGAATGGGTAACAGATGTTGTTGTCTGATTGTGCATTTCAAATCTGTAAGAGAACTGCCATGAGAATGGACCAAACAGCTCATTTGATTGCACCCTATTTGTTCCTTCTTCCTCCAGCAGCAATTCCTTTTGACTCCTGTCTCCTGAAAAGACAGGAGAACTGTGTGGACAAAAGGTCATGTGGAATGGGGTTTACAACAAGGGGGGAAATTCTCTTCCTTTGTGTGCTGGTAGATGGAACACTGAGTTAAGATGCTTTCATGAAACAGATAATTGTAGAAGTGTCTGTTATTCGTTACTTATGTTGAACAAGAAGATGTGGTTATTCTTCTTGTATGAAGCAGCATCAAATACACTGAAATAATAAGATGACTGTTGCTTTATTAGGACCAAATGTTCCAGGCATGTTTTTGTAATATACAGCTACCTCTGCCGAACTATGTCACTTTCCCCTTAAAAACAAAATATTTTGGATTTTAATATTTGAAATAATGAAGGATCATTATGCCAAAAGGAAAATTACACAAGGGAATATATCAGTCCAGAAGAAAACCACTTAAAAATAATAACGGGCAGCATCCTGCAGCCTTTTCTTAATCAAGACTCTCACTGAAATAAAAGGGCAATGCAGGATTACATCTTAGTCATTAAAATTAAATATCCAGGAATTGAAGAAAGGAGACGAAATGAGCCATCTGTGTGGCTTTCAGTAGGAACTGAATCAAGAGAAGGGAGAAATGAATATAAACTAGAAAAGCCAGGTGATGCAAGAGGTGAATATATGAATGTGTCAGTGGGACATGGATGTTTCCTCAACTCCTGGCTGTATAACAGATTCTCTACCATCTCCTTGTAGAGAAATTTCAGCCATTGCTTATAAAGAGGCACATATATTTTGATGTGTATATGAACACATAACCTTTTTTGTTCTTGAAAAATTGTACTTTTTCTTCTTCTTTTTTTTGGTTGAGAGGAATTGTCCCAACTTTATTGTGCTTTGTCTGAGTTAGGTCTTATGGTACCATATATCATGAGACGAATGACTCCTTGAACAACTGACTGCCAGTGATATATTGTAATGGCATCCTGTAGCAGCAATGCTATAGTTTAGGGACTGATGGCATTTCCATTATAACCCCTTTACTTCTAGGAAGGGGGAGGAGGGTTATAACTCAGCCTTTAGAATCTGCATTCTAACAAACAAAAAACCCCTCCAATTTGAAACCTAGAAGCCCATAGCGTTAATTATGTAAACAGGGCGGTGATCACCTACCCCAGGTGGGCCCCTGCCCCTTACTAACTCTCAACTGCTACCCAGGAACAACAGCAACTCCCTCACTACCAGCACCAGGGGCCTGCCAAAATTACTCAAGAACACGACCCGGTGCCACCGAGAACAGGGGAGGGATGGCCCAAAGACTCACCATCCACCCAAACCCGGGGGGGGGGGGGGATTATCTCCTCCAGTCTGTGCTGGGGGAATCAGAGCCCAGGCAAAAAGGAAGAAACTCAGGCAGCTAAACAATTATATCTCCGTGGGGGGGGGGGCGAACCGGCACAGCTGCGCCAGCGCGAGGCTCCCCAAGTCGAAAGAGAGCGTGCAGGTGGGGGACAGCTCAGCACGCATCAAAAAATGCCACTTTAAATTGCGGCTACAACCAACTCCCTCCCTGGGTCGGGGGGTGGTGGCTTAACACGCAAGCAGATGGCCCAACCCACCTAGACTAATGAAATGCGGCAGCCGCCCTCACAAAAGTGAGCCAGGAGCCACGCCGCCGTCTAAACAGACTCAGCCACCAAACCCCCGTCAGCACGGACGATCGCAGCGGCGATGGGCCTCCGAGCAGGTAGGCCCGAAGAAGAAGTCCCTAAAGCACGCCACCAGCCCGACCTGCCCTCAGACTGCCATTTCAAGGCGCGTTTGCACCAGCCACCGCGGCTCACACGAGCCGCAAAAAACACGACCCTCGGCTCTTCCTGCTTCAACTGAGCTGCCGTAGCACCTGAAAAAGGGGGGGGCGGACCGGAGTACACTAGCCGGACCGTCCAGGGGCGAAGAGGCATGGCAACAACCTGTTGCTGTCCCGACCCTCACAAGCCGAAAGCCACGACCTACACGCTGGCCGCGCCTACCACACGATGCGGGCCCACTGGCCCAGCTCCAAAAAGCCTCCTCGCGCTAAGCTGCTACCCCAACCTCTGATAGGATGAGGGGGGGGGAAGGCAGCCCAAACGAAGCGCGGCCGAACTGGAGCAAGCAAGGGATAGGCCGTCACCACGGCCCCTCGCTTCGGTGCCTGTTGAAAGCCCTAAGTTCATGAGGGGGGTCAGGCAGCCGCACACAGAAGCCCAGTGCGGCCGCCTCCACGCCACTCACACTGCCACCGCTGAAGAAAGGGGGGCCGGGCGCTGAATCGCGGCCCCTTCACTACCTCCACTTGCCAACCAACTATGGAAAAAAAAACGAGGAGCCGAGCTCTTCCCCGCCACTGTATCCTCGCTGCCATTGCAGTCCTCTGGGCTTCCTGAAAGGTGGGCCCAAGGACGAATCACAGCTCCTGCTGCGTGCTCCTGTCACGCCGAGCACGCAGAGCAACGGCCAAGGCGGGAGCGGGGCGCAGGCTCTTATAGAGCAAGCCCCGCCCCCGCCTGCTCCGAGACGCACGGCGGCGCGTCAGTTGCTGCCTCGCATCCGGCGAGGCAGCAAAGCAGCCCCCGGGAGCCATGGCTTTGCCAGGCACCCAGGAGCTCAGTTGCATTGTTTTGAAATGGGACTTTACCTTTGGAACTGGGACACCATCATGTATGCTTACCTCCAAGATCACCAATATTTTTGAAATAATGAATCAGTAAAACACTGTGTTTCTGTTCAAAGATAGCACACATAGACTAGAAATCCATGTAATACAATATAATGGACATAAATTGCATAATTATTGCAATAAAAATACAACCAACTACTTACATTAACAATTCAACAAAAATGCACCCAGTGATTTGGATTAACATAAAAAGGAACCAGCTCAATAGTCTTTGCAAGAAATTTAATAATCATAATGCTAGTGAATGCATGCTATCCTTCTGTGCTTGTCTGATATGGCAAATGATATTATCCATCCATAGCTGTGGCCTAAAAAACCCATCATGTTCTGGTTCATGAAATCCCAAATTCCATATTAAGAATTATGTAAAAAAAAAAAAGAGGTTGTATTTACCAAATATGAATTAATTTAAAATATTTATAGATCCTTTCACTCCTCCATGGAAGAAAGGCCAATCTCAAGGGTGCATTAAAGACATTGTGATTTGACCATGACACTGGCTGAATCTGTATTCATCTTGAGAGAATAACCTGGGACAAACCCATGGGAGTAATAGTTCCTATAAATTTTTGAATTTCAGAAGGTTGCCGCCACATAGAAATGGAATTGTTGGATCTATGATATCAGAGACCTCCTCTACCAGTTCCAATGGGGTAGGTAGTGGCAAACTAGGTGGAGGATAAACCAAATTATAAAGATGGGCACAAACCTAAAAAATCCAGTTCATTTTGGGGGTTGGGGTGGAGCCTGTAATGAACCTTGCCAAAAATGCCCTGAACCAGCCAGTTTGAATCCTCCTTTCTCCATGGCCAGGAGAGGGGGGGGAGTCATCCAGGAAAGGTTAAATGGCTGGCAGGTATTTAACCTGTCCATTTCATTTCCCCCGCTTTGAAGAGGGGGAGTGAAACTGATGGGTTTAATGGTTTGCAGCCATTAAAAATTAACAGCTGATGGGTGGACCCACCCTGTTGTTAGGGTTAAATGGCTGGCAACCATTTCACTGGTTGGTTTTGCTTTCCCCTGCTTACAAGTGGAGGAAGTGAAACCACCTGCTGAAATGGTTGCATCCATTTCAGCCTAACAGCAGGGTTGGTGCACTCATCAGCTGTTAGGCTGAAATGGCTGCAAGCCATTTCACTGGCCTGTTTTGCTTCCCCCTACTTCTGAACCATTTCACTGGTCAACTTCACTTCCTTCCACTTCCAAGCTAACAGGTACACCCACCCCACTGTTAGGCTGAAATGGCTGATTTCATTTCAATGGTTGATTTCACTACTCCTCACTTGGAAGCAGGGGGAAGCTAAACCTACTGGTGAAATGGCTCAGAATTGGGGGGAAGCAAAACAGACTGGTGAAATGGCTGCCAGACATTTAAACCTAACAGCAGGGTGGGTCCACCCATCAGCTGTTAAGTCTTAATGGCTGTCAACCATTAAACCCCTCAGTTTTGCTCTCCCAGCTATTTCAGCCTCACAACTGACAGGTGCACACTCCCCGTTGTTAGACTCCAGTGGCTGTGGGCTACTTCAAGGGTCGCTTCCACTTCTCCCTGCTTGGGTAATTGTGAGGGCAAAAATGGTGCATCAGAGAACCCTCTATTCTTCCCTGAGATCCTTAAAGGAAGAAGGGCAGGATAAAAATATGAAGAATGGATGAAACAACTGAAATAAATTAACAATTTTTTGCTTAAGCCAGAAGTATATTCCTGCGATTTCATGAATTATAGTAATGTGAATAAAAATGTGTTTAATCTTTTATTGCTCTGTTTTTTTTAATTATACTCAATCTGTTTCAGTTTTTGGCTTTAATGCTTTTAATTCAGTTCTTTTTCTTCTAATGCTGCTTTAAACAACTTTTAGTTGTGTCCACAACTGATATTGTAAATATTTATTGTTGCTATTTTTATGCCTTGCGGTGGGCTTTAATTAGTATGGTTGCCAATCTCCATGGGAGATCTGTAGATCTCTTAGAATTAAAACTGATCTGCAGACTACAGAAGAGATCTCCCTGGATATCTTATAGGGCTAGAGTTGATATCACAGCAACACACATCTGTTGCTCTGAAGAAAATGCCTTCTTTGGAGGGTGTGGCATTATAAGATTGCCAACTCCAGGTTGGGAAGTTCTTGGAGACATGAGGTAAAGCCTAAGGAGAGTCGAGTTTGGGGATGGGAAGGACCTCTGCAGGATATAATGCCATAGAGTTCATCCTCCAAAGCAGCTTTTTTCTCCAGGGGAACAGATGTGTGTAGCTGTGATATCCACTGTAATCCTGAGAGGTCTCCAGGGCCCACCTGGAGGTTGACAACCTCATATACCCATCTGAGGTTGGTCCCTCCCTCCCTCCCCCAGGTTCCACCCTCAAATCGCCAGGAATTTCCCATCCCAGAGTTGGCAATCCTAGTTAGTATATTGCATAGTGAGGCTGGTTTGTATATTGTTTTGATATTTGTGTCTATTGTTTTAACATTCTGTTTTTGAAATTGTGGCCTCAATTTTACTATAAACTACTTTGGGTCTTTTTTAAGAAAAGCAAGATAATTTTTTTAAAAAATTAGTGTATCACATTTTTATACTGATTTATGCTGTGGGCTACCCTGCAAGCCTTCAGGCTGATGGTAGCATAGAAGCTTTCCAAATAACTAAATGTAGGCGTTGTGCTATCTGTAGAAAGGAAGGTCTCTATTTAGGGTCTTAGAAGAGGGCATGTTGCTGAAAAGTCAGGCTGCATCAATTCTCCAAGGCCTCTTTCTCAAGTATTTTTTTAGATGAAAGTATTTCAAGAAAGAATAAGCACATCTCTGAGTGTCACTACTGCAAGATATAATTTATGATTTTTTGCACCAATGTGCAGATCCATTTTTTCTGCCACCAATGGAAGATCACTAATTTGATCCAGAAAGCAATTTAAATTATTGTTTTTGTAGATAGGAACTGACATATGGGCAGGAAAATGAATACAGAAAGCCTTACTGTGAACACATCTTTCTATATAAACAAAAGTCCCCTAACTGTAAAATCAATGCCCAAGCCAAACTGCTGGACCTAGAAACACCGGATTTGGGAAGAGCGCTCCTACCATGGCATAGGTGCTCACTAAGAAGGGATTTTTAGAAAATCAGAGTCAAAAGGGGGGAAATGTGCTCCCCCCCCCATTGATTCCTATGTGGCTGCCAGGCTGCTGCCTCCTTGCACCCCCCACTCTCTGATTGGTCAGCTGCAGAGCTCAGCGTTCTGAGGTTAAAAGAAACAGTTACAGGAGACTGCAGAGAGCTAACAGCAGTTGAGGAAACAACTGTCTGTGAGATGCAGTAATGCTGCTGGCCCAGCCTCTCTGATGGCTTCCAACACACTCCCCCTGTCTGTCTGTCTGTCAGGTGTAGCAGGGGTTGCAGGGTGCCTAAAGCCATGAGGGAGCCTGCCCCAACAATAATGCCTTAGTGATCCTGCTGGCCCCACCTCCACAGTGGCTTCTAATACTCCTCCCCCTCCCCCTCCTACACTGGACAGGCAGCTGCCTGTCAGGTGTAGGAGAGGAGGTGGAATGCTTACAGCCACCGAGAAGGTTTGCTCAGCAGAATTGCCTTAGCCCTGCTGCTGGCCCAACCTCCCTGATGCCTTTCAATAAAATCCCCCAAACACCAGACAGACAGGTGTCTGTCAGGTGTAGGAGCAGGACCAGGGTACTTTAATCCATCAGGGACACTGCCCCAGCAGGATCACCTTAGTGGTGCTGCTGGCCCAGCTTAGCCATACTTCCACCCACAATGGAAATATACCCCAAATTTGTAGAAAACTGGTTTCCTTTATTAGGTTATTTAACTTCTCACGATGTGGGTGAGAAATTGGTTCATATGAACTTGCTTAATATCTGATTGCTCCGATGGTGTTTTGAATATGTAGTTATGTCCCACTTCTTATAAATGAGAGGCAATTTTGTAAAAAAAAAAAAGAAGAAGAAGAAGAAGAAGAAGAAGAAAGGAGGGGTATGCCCTCCCTCCCAACTCAATGCCCAGACCAAACCCATGCACCAAGAAACCCCAAATAAGGGAAGTGCATTCCTTTTATAATTTCAACCCCCACTATGAAGAAATACAGCCACGAGTGAGAGAAAGAAGATTACACTATACTGACAAACTTGTTAATAGAAAGAAGAAGAAGAGATTGGATTTATATCCCACTCTTCACTCACTTGGAGTCTCAGAGCGGCTTACAAACTCCTTTCCCTTCCCCTCCCCACAACAGACACCCTGTGAGGTAGGTGGGTCTGAGAGAGCTTTGAGACAACTGTCCTTGAGAGAACAGCTGGTACAGAGCTATGGCTTGCCCAAGGTCATCCAGCAGGTGCAAATGGAAGAGTGGAGAATCAAACCCGGTTCTCCCAGATTAGAGTCTGTGCACTTAACCACTACACCAAACTGGCTCTCCAAATTAATTACAGATGGCCCTTATCAGAAGGAGTGTTCTTTTTTTTTAAAGACAGAAGACATAATTTGAATTCAATCTTTAAGCTGGGAAACTTTTTGGAAAAGTATGGGGAAGAGCTTGGCTGGCATAAAAATGAGGCATCCTCAGAAGAATAAGGTACGGAAGATGAACTCATTCCAAATATAGAAATGGTAGAAAAACAGGTGCCTAAAAAAGATAGGAGGAAGAAAGAGAGAACTCCTTTTCAAACTCTAACTAGGTTTCAGTACAGGGAGAAAGAAAAAGTAATATAAAAATTGGAATAATAGAGTATCTCTCATATCTATTAATGTAAACAGTTTAAATAGCCCCCACAAAAGGAAAAAGATATTTCACCAAATTTCTAAATTAAAAACAGATATTGCTTATCTGCAAGAAACCAACACTAAGAAAGGGGATGAAAAATACCTGACAGCAAAAAAACTAGAGAAATTATTTGTGGCTTCTGACTCACATAAAAAAAAAAGGAGTAGCAATTTATGCCAAAGAATATTTATCGCCAGAATTGCTATTTTCAACAGATGATGGTAGAATTTTAGCTATCACGGTCAAATTAAAAGAGAAGAAGATGCTAATAGTAAATATATACGCACCCAATCAAAATCAAGAAAATTTCTTTCAGGAACTATGAACCTGCCTCACGAAAAACTTTTTTGAAGATATTTGTTTAATTGGCGACTTCAGTGCAGTGTTTGACTTTAAAATGGATAGAAATTCCACAATAAAGAAAAGAAAAACAGGAAACAGTCTTCTAAAAAATTTCCTGCAAACAGCTGAAGAACTTGGTCTTGTTGATGCTTGGAGAGTAAGAAATATTTCAAAAAAAGATTACACTTATTTCTCTCCAAGACATAATACATGTTCCAGGATAGATATGGCATGGATATCAACAACAGCATTACATGATATTATCGAAGTGGAGATATATCCAAATACGTTTGCAGACCACACCCATTAATGATTACATTTCAGACACCTCAAAAAAACAAAACAAAAATGAATGTTGGATTTGAGACTTTTGAATGCTCTACAAGTGGTGGAAAAGACAAAGATAGAAATTAAAGATTTCTTTAAGAGAAGTATTTTGCCAGTGACCCCAATAGAAATGGTTTGGGAAAACTTTAAGGCTTTCCTAAGAGGGTGGTTTATAGGCCAAACTTCCTGGAAAAGAAGACGAGAGAGGAAAAAATACAAAGACCTTACAGAGTTAATAAAAAAGGAGGAAGAGAGGTATAAGATCAAGTTAGATATAAAGAATTCGAAATTCAAGTTATCTGTTTTGCAACACCAGATGAACCTTCTATTAACACAGGAAATTGTGAAGAAAGTCGAACAAGCCAAACACTATTATTTTGAAAATGCTAATAAACCTAGTAGATGGCTAGCCCACAAACTTAAAAAAGAAAAATGGTTGATCAGAAGTAAAAAAAATGAGAAAGGAGAAAACCAGTTCAATATACAGGAAATGAAGAAAAGTGCTGAAAACTTTTTCAAAAATCTTTACTCCCAGCTGGACATAGATAAACAAGCCATACAAAATTATATTCTAGAACAGGATAAAAAGAAACCCTCTTGAAGGAAGTAATACACAAGATTAAAAATGTACAAGCGTTACGCCTCCATCATGGAATGAAGCAATAGTAACTCTGATCCATAAACCCAACACAGATCCAACAGAAATCAAGAATTATAGGCCAATTTCCTTACTAAATTCTGATTATAAAATATATGTGAACATTCTAGCAAACAGACTTAAAAAAGTACTTATACATACTATATACCAGGATCAAGCGGGCTTTTTACAAAAAGACAAATTAAGCATAATACCAGAACAGTAATTAACGTATTGGATCACTATGAAATGAACCCAGGGAAGCAATTAGCTTCAATCTTCTTAGACACCAAAAAAAGCATTTGATAATGTTAATTGGGAATTCATGCAGTCTAAATTATTATCTTGGAGTTGTGGTTCAAACTTCTATAATATGATTAAAGCTATATATTCTACTCAGAAAGCTAAAATAATAGTCAATGGTGACCTCACTCAGAATGTAGACATACATAAGGGAACTAGGCAAGGATACCCTCTCTCACCTTTATTATACATCTTTACTTTGGAAACACTGACTGACATAATTAGAAAAAGAGATCAGATTAGAGGTTTAAAAATTAAAGGAGAAGTATTCAAACACCAAGCTTTTGCTAATGACCTAGTATTTATAGTAGAAGATCCAACTGAGACTATTTCGCACTTGATAAGAGAAATTCTTGGTTATGGTAAGATAGCAGGACTAAAAATTAACTTTCAAAAAATAAAAATTCTGACTAAAAACTGTAAACTAAAGCAAACTCAAAAGATCCAAGAAATCTCGAATATGTAAGTAGTCAAGAAAGTTAAATACCTAGGTATATCATTAGCTAATAAAACCGCTTCATTATATAAAGATAATTTTTTGTCTTTTATTAAAGAAGTTAAAAAAGATTTAGCAAACTGGAGTAGCTTATCTGTCTCATTCATGGGAAGAATAGCTATTATAAAAATGAATATATTACCAAGATTCATGTTTGTAGCTCAAAATTTACCAATTATAAAAAACCCACATTTTTTTACAGAATTGGAGCAAATTACAAAACAATTTATTTGGAATTATAAGAAAGCTAGAATTAGTTAGACGATATTACATGAAAAAAAGGAACAGGGGGCCTAACAGTACCAAATTGGAGGTTATATTACAATGTGGCAGCGTTAGGATGGATAAGAGAATGGATGATGTTGGAGAATACTAGACTGTTAAAACTTGAGAGCTCGGATCTGAATATGGGTTGGCATGCCTATGTTTGGTATAACAAAGATAAGATACACTCAAACTTTAAGAACAATATTATCAGAAGTGCCCTATTAAAGATTTGGTTAAACTTAAAAGAGCGTATGTCCCAAAAAAACCCAAAATGGGTATCCCCACTAGAAGCCTTTATAAGACCTACACTTTTTGTATCAGAAAAAAAAGTGTGTTATGATAAATTGCTGGATAAAAATAATGAATTAAAATCACATGAATTACTGCTAAGACAAGGCTTGGAACTCACATGACTAGAAAAGATCCAACTAAAAAACAAAGTTAAGGAAGACCAAAAAATAGGTTTTCAAACTGATCCCAATGAAATAGACAAAGTTCTTATTCCAGACAATGGCAAGATCATAAAGAAAATATGTAATTTCTTATTAGAGGATTACATGAGGGATGAGGCTGTTAAATCCACAATGATAAACTGGATGAAGGATATAGGTCATACAATAGATATGGACAGTTGGACCAAGATTTGGAAATCAATCCAATTTATGAGATTGATTCCATATAAGGAGAATATATTGAAGATGTATTATAGATGGCACTGGTCTCCTGATAAACTATCAGAATGTTATCCCAAGACCTCGAACAGTTGTTGGAAATGTAAAAAAAATAGGATCCTTCTTCCATATGTGGTGGAGATGCCCAAAGTTACAGAAATATTGGAGAAAAGTACAGAATCTTATATATGAAATATTAAAGATTAATTTACCCTTGGAACCAGAAATATATTTACTAAACATAATCCCGGAGGATTGGAAATCAGACAAATGTTTACTTATATTATAACGGCAGCAAGAATATTAATAGCCAAAAATTGGAAGCAAGAGAAACTCCCTTCTAGAGAGAACTTAGTAAGTAAACTGTTGGATTTAGCAGTGATGGACAGATTAAGTTTGTTAGGAATTTACAACAATGAAGATGTATTTAAGAAAAGGTGGCATAGTGTTTATGAATGGTTAGATGTGAGGATAAAAATTTAGACCTAGACACAAAACTTATTTTAATCCATGTTTAAACAATTTACTGGTAAGATATTGTGTTCTTTTTCCTTCTCTTCTAAATAATTTAAATTTAATACATACATGTACCTACATATACCGTTTGAGGCACCGGATTGTAGGGGCCCTGCCTTAGCTAATGGAAAGTACAATGTATATGAAGACACGGTATAGAATACACCAAATGTTTGGATTTTCTTTTTTGTTGTGTGAAATATGGATGTCTTTAACACATCTAATTGTTATTTATGAAAAATGAAAATAAATTATTTTTTAAAAAAAGAAATAACCCCAACCCCTAAGGTGGTAAAAGGGGGACAAAACATGGTCCCCCAATTGTTTTTCATGTGCCTGGCAGGCTGCTGCCTCCCCCCCTTCTGATTGGTCAACTGTGAAGCTCAGAGTTCTGAGGTAAAACCTCTCTGTTTGCATCCTACCTCCCTCTGATTGCTCAGCTGTGGAACTCAATGTTCTTAAGTAAAAACACAGTTAAAAGAAACTGCAGACAGTTGAGGACAGTTACAGAAACCAGTGATTCAAGACTCCTGAATAGACATTTTTTAAAAAAGCCAGCATGGCAATTGAGATAATGAATGTTCATGGGAAGATAGTAAAGGACCTTTCTAGGAGCCATTTTGATGTGTGCCTCCCCCATGAACCTAAAATAATGTCCCTCACATCACCACTCCCTCACACCAACTCCCCCTCACACCTCTCACCTCTTACTGCCCCTAAGAAAGCTCCTGGCAAACATTGAGCCAGATACACCAATGCTACAAGGAGGAGGCAACTTAGGAATGTGGCAAAGACATTGCACATAGTACTCCTGTGGGGCACTGAGCTGCACAGGCCAAGTACCAGCAAGATCACCCTGAGGTGCTCAGAATAACACAGTCCCCACATGAGCAAAACAATCCAGGAACACCAGTAGAAAGGCCATCACTTTCATGGAAGGTGGCAGGAGTTGACTTAACAGATGACTGCTTCTTAAATGGACAGTTCTATGTGGCCTGCTCCAGAGTGAGCTCACCAAGCAGCCTGGTGATCCTAGCACCTGAGGGCAGAACCACCAGTGTGGTCTACAGAGAGGTCCTTCAGTGGGGGGGGGGGAGGAGTTCATATGTCTCATTTCATTTTTTACAATCTTCTGCATTAGAATTCCTACAACAAATGTCACATTTCAAACTTCACATCATAAGTATTATAACTGGATTTATGGAACTTAAATACCATAGCAAAGCATGGGCACCAGGCTAGTGTGTGTGTGTGTGTGTGTGTGTGTGTGTGTGTGTGTGTGTGTGTAAAAGAAAGTCCCCTCACCATAAAATCAATGCCCAGGTCAAACCCCTAGACCTAGAAACACAAAATTCAGGGAGAGTGCTCCTACCATGGCATAGGTGCTCACTAAGAAGGGATTTTTAGAAATTCGACCCCTGTGTGGGTCAAAAGGGATAAAATGTGCACCCCCATTGTTTCCTATGTGGCTGCCAGGCAGCTGCCTCCTTGCACCCCCCCTCCACTCTTTAATTGGTCGGGTGCAGAGCTCAGTGTTCTGAGGTAAATAAAAAACAGTTACAGGAGACTGCAGAGAGCTAACGACAGTTGAGGAAATCAGGAATAGTCAACCACCTGGGCAATGCAGCAGTGCTGCTGGCCCAACCTCCCTAATAGCTTCAAACATGCTCCCCCTACAACAGGTGGTGTAGCAGTGGGTGCAGGGTGCTTAAAGCCATGAGGGAGCCCACCCCAGCAGTAACACCTTAGCAATCCTGCTAGCCCAGCCTCCACAATGCCTTGCAATACCCCTCCCCCTCCTACACTGGACAGGCCACTGCCTGTCAGGTGTAGGAGAGGGGGTGGGATGCTTTCAGCCATCTGGGAGACTTACTCAGCAAGATTGCCTTAGCATTGCTGCTGGCCCAGCCTCCCCAATGATTTTAAACACAATTTCCCCCCCTTATACCAGACAGGTGGGTGTCTGTCAGGTATAGGAGCAGAACCAGGGCACTTTAATCCATCAGGAAGTCTGACCCAGCAGGATCACCTCTCTAGTGGCTTTAGCTCCCATCCACTATGGAAATATACCCCAAATTTGTAGAATAGTGGTTTCCTGTATTAGGTTATTTAACTTCTGACAATGTGGGTTCTAGAAAATTGGTTCATATGAACTTGCTTAATATTTGATTACTCAGATGTTGTTTTGGATACATAGTTATGTCCCACTTCTTAAATGTAACATAAATGAAAAGCATTTTTGTAAAAAAACAGGATATGCCTTGCCCCCCCAATAAGGGGAGTGCATTCCTACCATGACATCAACCCCCACTATGAAGAGATTTCTAAGGGGGTTAAAAAGGGGGCAAAATGTGTTCCCCCAATTGTTTTATCACATGCCTGGCAGGCTGCTGCCTCCCCACCCCCCATTGGTCAACTGTGTCACTCAGAGTTCTGAGGTAAAACCTGCCTGCTTGTACCAACCTCCCTCTGATTGCTCACCTGTGGATCTCAGTGTTCTGAGGAAAAAACAGCCCACAAGCTTATCCTCAAAGTGATGCTGCTGTGGAACTTCATGTTAGAACCATGGGTTATATGTTAGTGCCCTTAGTTAGGGAAAATATATTAAAATACTCAGAGGTGCAATAGATCTTGCTTCACTGGAGTCAGAGACGGTTTCCTTCAGTTTCAAATGCTTTACTTACTAAAGGAATGGGTAAATGGGAATGCTGTGAAAAATAATAAACAAAGATCCTGAGGAGTGACATCTCACTCCGTCTAACTACACAGACATCTTAGACACAAGTGAGAGCACAATGGAGAATCTTCTCCTTCTTCCTGATCTTAGAGAGGAAGTCACCTGAGGACAGTAACCAGTCAATCAATACAATACCCTGTAGACTCCCAGGCTTTTTCTACATTGGCAGGCTGCCAGGTCCCTTCCGAGTCAGGCTAAACAAAAGCTCTGCAAGGTAAACAAAGTTAACCCTATAATGGCTTTAAAGTCAGGTAATGTCAGCTCATATATTTCCAACACTTCAGCTCACCCAAACGCTGCAATTGCACCAGATTGCAAGTGAAGGCCCTGCACAGGAACATCATCAAGGCCACACTGCTCTCTGGCAGTGATAGGGGACAGTTGGTGTTCATACCACTCATACCATCAAAAAAACCCCACACCCTTTAAGTTCAAGAGGCTGCAGTTCCCCCTCAAGTTCTGCTTTGCTACTGTGAGGCTTCTGAATAGACAGCAAGAGATCAGACCTTTGCGTTGAATCAAAGTTCTTTATTGTCTAATACTGCAAACAGGTTCTCAATGTTTGTTAGAGATGCATAATGAAAGACAGTCATGGTTAATATACCCCACAGCCACAATTGAACACGAGCATTAAACCAATCAGAATCAATAGGTGAACGCGGGAAAAAGGAGAGGGCCGTTGGGGTTCCCACACTAGGTGAGAAAGTTATAAAAATTCCCTTCTTGATCTGAGTGACCCACATGTGTGAAGCTAGGCACAACAATTCCAGGCTGACAGCCATAAAGGAGCTTCCAAGGTTTTCACAATGTCATGCCTGCTCCTGAATTAGCCCCTGACAACCCTGATCAGGCTCCTTTAACAGACACAGACGTAAGTCTTGGGAAATCAAACCTGCAGCAGAACCCATCTGCAGCTGTTCAGGCTCTGCTCGATCCACGCTCATCGCCCCCAGGCTCGCCTCCACCTGTGAGCAGGCTCCGTGCACAGAGACGGCAAGAACTTAGAGTCAGGAGAAGTGAGGCACAAATGAGGGGGAGACGAACACTGAGTCCTGAGTATTAGCAGCGACAGGCTGGAATCTGGAAGCTGCTAATTGTTTAATGAGCCAGCACGCTATAACAACAAACTACTGACTCTGGCAAAGCGTGCTGGCAACATTGCTTCCTGGATAGGACTTCTCCGCACCTCTCTGAACTCCCGTGCATCTCCTTGAACCCCTGACCTGGCTTTTGACTTCGGACTTTGACTACTGACTTTCCTGCTTATTGATCTCGGCTCTCTGACCTCCGGCATTCCTGTGACCACGTCTTCACACTTGACTTCTCTGACAACTAGGTGATTTACGGCTCTGACCTCTGGCTTGCTTGACTCTGCATTTGGAACTGTTAAACTCCTGTCTGAAGAACTGAACTCTTGCCTGGCTGGGACTTTCTTCTCTGACTTGCGTTGTGTTGTCTGAGCCTCATGGTCCTATCGTGACACACAACAAGATAACACACTCTGGCCCGGAAAGAGGGAGGAGGGATGCATGGGAGTGAAGACCATTTGTTTTCAGTGACGTGCAGGAATTTGGGTCGCCATTCTCCCATCTAGAAAAGGTAACATTAACCAGAGCAACCAATATACTTCAAAGTGACATTTGCAGCTGCATAGGAGGAGGAGGTTGAAACAGATAAGTGGTACAAGCGAGGAATCCACAAGAACAAAGAAATCGAAAGCAAGTTACAGAGGTGCTATTGTCAGTTCCTGACAGCTACCGCCATCAGCAAGTCCCAAGGCCAGACACTGAAGGTGGCAGGAATTCACTTAACAGACGACTCCTTCACACATGGACAGTTCTGTGTGGCCTGCTCCAGAGTGAGCTCACCAAGCAGCCTGGTGATCCCAGCACCTGAGGGCAGAGCCTCCAATGTGATCTACAGAGAGGTCCTTCAGTAGAAAGAGAAAAAACACTACGTACGCCTCACTTCATTTTTTACATTACAGTCTTCTCCATTAGAATTCCTACAACAAATGTTACATTTCAGACTTCACAACATCAGTCATAACTGGATTTACAGAACTTAAATACTGTAGCGAAGCACGGGTATCAGGCTAGTAAGTAATATTTACTTGGGGGGGGGGGAGATATTTAGTCTGCTATTTAGTGCACTGCACCCAGCAATGCAGGAGGTTCAGAGTTGTGTGGGGCTGTCTCAATCTTCCTGGCACCCTGCATTTCCACAATGCCTGTAGTTTTGCATCTTCCCCTGATGTGAGCTGCATGAATTCTCCCTGCATTGATATTTTGCCTATGTCACCACCTCGGAGAAGATGCAGAAATTTTACTTTGAACTTTGGAGAGTTACAAGTATTAGGATAATTAGTCAATATAACAGAGTTTGCCCAGTCATAGAAGCATGATATGGCATGCAGTAAACAAAACTCCCAAGAAGTATATTGCAAAAGTAAAATTTACATGAATTCAGGTAGATTCAGTTCACGTTCAGGTTGCAGTTGAAAGGAGAGAAAGAAGCCTAATCTGAAGAATACTAATCCCTGTCACAAGTGGTCAGCTAAATCCGACATCATGTACATGGAAGTATGAGGACACTGTTTCTACAGCAGAGATGTGTATGATACCATGAAGATGTGTATGATACCATGAAGAGGCATGTGGGCAGTGGGAACAAAGGGCGTGAAAAAGAGAGGAGAGGGCAGGGAGCAGCTCCCAGGTGAAGAACAAAGAGAGGCAAACCACTCAAGGAGATCATACTTCAACACACTTAGAGTGGTGTCGCTCATGAATTAGCTGTGACTCAATGGCACTTTCCACCACCACTGGCACCCACTGATGTCCAGGTAGGTGGAGTCACTTATTCTAACCACAAAGAGAACAGGAAGCTGGCAGCCTTCCAAATGCCCAAAGCTGCCCACAAGAAAATTCTCATTTATGCAATGGGAAGAACATGAAATACGAATATCAAGTGCCATCTCCCTAGGCTCTTCATATAATGCAAAATGAAATGGCTGAAGTAATCAAATAATAATGCCACTGTTTTGATTAATATAACCTATATATTTTGAAGTCATAAATTCAAAGCTTTTCATTTGCTGAAAATTCCTGCTGTCTCATAAATATTTAAATAACTTGTCTAATGCTAAAGGCAATGCTCCTTCTAAGCTGTGGAGTCTCGTGAGCAAAAATTCTACTTTGTGAGCTACTGGCATTAAAGTTGTGAGCCAGCGATTTGGCAACTGCATGAATTAGTTTGCTCTGGAGCCATCCTTCCTGAGCTAAGACTAGAATGTGTGAGCCAGAGGCTAAAAAACTGTGAGCTATCTTACACTAACTCAGCTTAGAGGGAACACTGCTTCACACTGGCTCTGAACTGTATGGCTTTTAAAAAACTTTATAATTTTGCTATTATATTTGAATAAGGTGAGGACCTGTGAGAAATTGCAGAGTGGGAGAATCAGTATAAACAAGCAAGGGACCCACAAGAAGTTGCTGGAGGGGGCTCTCATTTTCCCTCCCCTGCTATTTCCTCTCCTCTTTTCTTGCTTCCTTCCCTCCTTCCCACCCACCACCCAACCTAACTTTATCTGCTACCCCCCCAGATGTCTTCAGCTTTCCCTGCTTCCCTCCCCTTGGCAGCCTCTACCCAGAAAACTATGGCCCAGTTGCATGGTGCCAATTTGGCTGGGCCAAATTGCACAGTGAGGAACCCAACTTGCGGGGACCCTTTATTTTCCCCTGTATCTCCTTCCTCACACTATTTTCTCTTTCCCTTCTTCTGAAAACTCCTGTTTCCTACTTCCTCCTCTCCTTCCCACCCATTAACTGACCTACAATTATTTGCCTCCCCATTTCCAGCTGTTTATTGTCCATCTATACCCCCACCCTTCTCCACAGTGGGGACCCAATGAAGACCAAAAGTGGCTGACATCATTCTCTTCTCCTCCATTTTATTATCACAGCATCCCTGTGAGGTAAGTTAGGATGAGAATGTGTAAGTGGCTCAAGGTCACTCTATGAGCTTCCATGACACAGTGGGGATTTGAACCTGGGTTTCCCAGACCCATCTGAAACTCTAACCACTGGCTGTTGAACAGCAAGCAACTGGAGTATCATGTAGTTCTCATGGTAGCATGTTGCTTGCTGACTGTTGGTGGGCCTGGCCCCAGTGAGTCCCCCCTCAAAGGCCAAAACAGCCTGGGAAAGGGCCCTACAAAAAAACACCCACCCCCATTGTATTGGTAGAAACCAAGACTTGAAGGCTGGCAATACTGTGCAACAGCCTAGAAGCAGCCACTGAGGACATTCATTTCTTAAAGCTATATATGCTGCTTCTTTTATTTTTGGTGGGGTTAATCCCCCATCTTTTTCTTTCTTTTTCTTTCTTTTATTTAGATTTCAGATTTTTCTGCAAACCTGGGGCTTTTCCCGATTTGTACAAAGATCTGTCATGTCTGTTCATGCATCCAGTCTCTGGATTTAAGTATCCACAGATATGGCCATGTTGAGAATTAGATATTGACAAGTGGGGGACCCTGTGAGGCTTCTGTGCTATCAGCAAATGATCAGGCCTTTGCTATTAAAACATAGTCCTTTATTCAGATACTGGAACAGGTATCGGTGTTTGTTAGTGATGCCATACAAAGAGGACAGGGGATTATTATACCTACAAGCATGAATGCATAAACATTGATCACCAATCAGCATACAGCAAAATTGCGGGAAAGCAGATTCACCTTTTGTCACCCAGGGGTGAGAGAACATAAAAATTCCCAGCTCGAACTGTGTGACCCAGATGTGCCAGGTCCCTGGCAAAACAGGCAGGAAGAACAATAAAATAATTCCCAAGGCTACATTCAGCAGATAGCACTCAGAGGAGAAGGGGGAGGAAAGACAAGGGAGATAGCTTTGTACTATGTGACACCCTGGTATGTGGGAAACCAAGTTCCCGCCTGAAATGTAACATTGAGCAGACAAGTAATCTACACCAAAGGGGAGCAATAAACCATCTGGTCAAGCGCCCACTACAAAGAAAATGAAAGTAACCAGCAGAGCAGTCTTACAGAGATACATCAATGTCAGATTCAATCAATAAGGAACATTGGAAACATTTGTAGAAACATAATGAAAAGAACTAGTATGCCAAGCAGAATCTGACAGACCTACAAGAAACTTGCAGGACCGGCTATCCCATCCCCCACCACCTTTGCTTCCTCTCCTCCCCTCTACTTCTCTAACACTCTTTCTCCCTCTTGCCACCCGTTTTCCTACTCTTTCTCTCCTTTCTTACTCTCTCTTTGCCCCCACACGCCATCACTTTCTTTCTCTGCCTCCCCACTCTCCTGGCCTCCCCCCCATAGTGGTGGTGGAAGCAGCTCTCCAGGACTCACAACAGATCTTCCAACTACAGAGATCTGTACCCTTTAGGGTTGCCAGCTCCAAATTGGGAAATTCCTGGAGATTTGGGAGTGAAGCCTTGGGAGGGGGAGATTTGGGGAGGGAAGCAACCTCAGCAGGTATAATGCCATAGAATCCACTATTCAAAGCAACAATTTTCTCCAGGGGAAATGATCTCTGTCATCTAGAGATCAGTTGTAATTCCAGGTGATCTCCAGCCCTCACCTGGAGGTTGGCAATGCTAGTTCCCCTGTAGGAAATGGCTGCTTTGGAGGGTGGAGTCTATGGCATTACACCTCCCTGAGGTGCCTCCAGGAATTTCCCAGCCTGAAGTTGGCAATCCTATCTCCTTCCCATCCAATAGCCAAACTACCTTTATCTGCCTCTCTGTCTTTAGTTTTCCATCTCCGTTCCCTCTGCAGCCTCTCTTCTGAGGAAATCTATGGTCTTTCTCCACAGCATCTTATATTATTCTCTCCTCCTTCATATCCACACAACAACCCAGTGGGGTAGTGGAAAGTACTGGAGTCGGGAGGCTGGTGGAGTGATTTCAAGCATGGCTCTTTTATTAGTGGTTCAGCTCAAGCATGCATATGGGGCTTCAGGCTCCTGCTTTTATGCTGGCCAGAGCCATACCTCCAGCTGCACCCAATTGACCCAATAGGGTCTTACATTTACCTGAATTGTCATAGGTTCCCCAGGGAGAACCTAGGCTCCTTATTGGTGGCCACTTAGGATCCAGGTGTCTATTATTCACTTGGACTGAAGCTCAGATCACTGCCTAGCCATGTGCTCTGGCCACATGGTGGTCACCATTACAGGAGCACATGGCAGCGATATTGTACAATAAAATCCAGGACATTACACTGCTCCCTCCATAATCCAGACCATCCTAGCAGACAAAGTCTCTTAAGTATGTGGGCCATCTTCATTCCCTGTCAGAGCACCTAGGGACTGTTGTGGGCACCAGAGAAGCGGGAACCTTGGCCACTGGGATTGGTGCTGGTGCATCTGTGGTTGCGTCTGTCCAGGGTGAAAGGGGAAGGAAAGTTCAGAGCCCCTGAAGGAACATGCCATGGCTTGCTTAATAATAAGCCAGTAGTAACATGCTGAAACAAGAGAATGGAGATCAAAGGTTTAGAGGTATAAATCAAGAAGTGGAATATTTGTGGTAATCAGTAGTTAGGTTAGTTTAGACAATATGTAACCGATAAGGATGAACAACCATGATCAAAGAAGGGCCAGATGTCCTAAGAATGTAGGTAGAGATATATCTTGTATAATGATCTTAGGATGACAGGACAAAGGTGGGAGCAGGAAGTTGGGGCCTTGGGGAAATTCCAAAGGCAGATTGTGAGGGGAAAGGTCAATCAGCCATTCCAGCCAGAGAGGGTATATAAGGAGGCCTCTCTCAAGGAGGGGTAGAGCGTTGGTGGAGACTGCCTCCCCCTGCATTCTCCGTACTTTGCAAACTACGTTAATAAAGGCTGTATTCTGAATGAACCTCCATGTGAATCTTCTTTCTGACATGTAAGTTAGAATCATTCTCACGTAACAGGGGGAGAGCAGACGCCATGTCTGGTGAGGCCAGGTCTCCAGGAGGCATGTGCTGCATGGTCTCGGGGACTTGGGTCTCATCCTCTTGGAGATCCAAGTCTGGCACGGCGTCCTCGTGGTCTCTGGAATGTTGGAGGGTAGCCAGTGGCAGAGCTGATCCATGTGAAACTTCCAGACTTGTCCATCTTCCCCGGTGACCTCGTAGGAGATAGGTCTGGTGACACAGATTATCCTGCCTGGCAGCCAGAGGGGGCCCAGGGCGGAGTTCCAGACATACACAGAGTCCTCGGGGAAGAACCCTCATGGGGCCTGGGGGACGTTGGGTTCCTTGCTGATCTCCAGAGCCCAGTCTGGAGGGAGTTGGTCCAGCAGGGTTGTGAGTCTGCGACCCATGAGGAGCTCCGCTGGGCTGCAACTTGTGGCTGAGTGGGGCATTGTGCACTGACCAAAAAGGAAGCCCATCAGCTTGAACTCCCAGTCCCCCTGGTCCATCTTCCACAGAGCCTCCTTGGTCATCCTGACCATGCATTCTGCTTGGCTGTTGGTGGCAGGGTGGAATGGGGCAGACCTTACATGCTGGATGCCGTGTAGCTCCACAAAGCACTGGAACTCTTTAGAGGTAAAGACTGCACCATTGTTGGACACCAGCATATCAGGGAGGCCGTGTGTGCAAAAGATCTGCCACATGACCCGTATAGTGGCCTCTGAGGAGGTGGTCTTTACCGGGACCACCTTCAGCCACTTACTATAGCTGTCCACAAAGATGAACAGTCCAGGGACAGCAGCTGTCCCTGGACTGGTCCCATGAAATCCAGGTGCAGCTGGGACCATGGCTTCTGGACAGACTCCCACGGACGGACCGGGGCATGGGGGGGATCTGAGCAGGACTCTTGCCACTTTGCACACCTCTGGATCTGGTCCTCAATGTCCATGTCCAGTCCAGGCCACCAGATGTAGCTGTGGGCCAGGGCCTTCATCCATATGATGCCCGGATGGTGCTTGTGCAGCGCCATGAGCACTCGTTTGCCAAGTGGGTCGGGGATCACCACCCATGGGCCCCAGAGCAGACACCCTTTGTGGGTGGACAGCTCATTGCACTGGGTGGAGTAGGCAGAAAACTCCAGCCCCGGGCTGGCAAGCCACCCCCTTCCCACCCAGTCCAAGACCTGGGTGAGGGTGCGATTCCGGGTGGTGCACCGGGAGATGTCCGCTACCTGAATGGGCTGGTCCAGAAGGTCCTCCAGGAGCATGACATGGTAGGTGGAAGCAGGATCTGGGTCACAGGACAGCAGCGGCAGGTGGCTGAGGGCACCTGCATGGGCCATGGATTTGCCAGGGCGGTGAACCAGCGAGTATTGGTAGCTGACAAAGAAGATCGACCACTGCAACACTCAAGGGGAGAGCATCTGTGACGTTTGGTGGTCTGGGGCGAGGAGCCCAAGGAGGGGCTTGTGGTCCTTAGTGACCATGAATGACCTCCTGTACAAGTAGTCATGGAATTTCTTAACCCCAGCGACTATGGCCAGTGCCTCTTTGTCAATTTGCGCTTAGTTGCACTCCGCCAGGGACAGGGGCTGGGAGTAGTGGGTGACTGGAACCTCCCATCCGTCTGGCAAATGATGTCCCAAGACCTCCCCCACCCCATATGATGATGCATCACAGCCAAGCACCCCTGGAAGGGACTCATCGAAATGGGCCAAGACCGCATTTGACACCAGCAAGTCCTTCATGGCTTGGAAAGCCGCCGTGTGGCAGGGGCCCCACGTCCACTTTGCACTTTTGTCCAAGAGCCTGTGCAGTGGCTCGGCTACCACCGCCTTCTGGGGGAGAAAGGTTGGTAGAAGTTCAGTAGGCCTAAAAACAATTGGAGCTTCGCCTTGGATATGGGAGCCGGAGCCTCTGTAATGGCCCTCACCTTGTCCGGAGTGGGGTGGATCCCTTGGGTGTCAACAGTGAAGCCGAGGAACTCCACCAAAGGCACGCTGAGAAGACACTTCTTCTTTACCTTCAGGCCCGCATCTTGGAAGCACTGAAGGACAGCCCGGAGGCAGGAAGAGAAGGTCTGGATGTCTGGGGCTGCGATCAGGATGGACTCCGGGCAGGCCTTTTAAGAGATGGTCCATCAGTTCCTGAAATAGACCCAGTGTCAGGATCTGGGGATCTTAACAAAGGTTTTCTTTTGTGCTTTGTATAATCACTTCATATGTAACATGAAGTTACACCCAAAACTGGAGATGCTTTACTTTAACATCCCCTTGTGAGTGATGATCATCTGGGCCTCAGCTGTGGCATCGTCCACTGGCAGCTGCTGGTAGGCCTGTGCCAGGTCCAGCTTGCCAAAAACCTTGGCCCCCACCAAGGTCGCCAGTACATGGCTAATGACCGGCATGGGATAGGTGTGACCCTGAAGTGCCGTGTTAAGTGTGCACTTATAATCCACGCAGATGCGGATGTCCCCATTGGATTTCAGGGGAGTCACTATGGGGGTTTCTCAGCGGGCATGGGACACAGGTTCTAGGACCCCCTGAGCAACCAGCCAGTCCATCTCCTGCTTGACTTTAAGCCGAACAGCAAACAGTGGTTGGCGGGCCGGGATGCGGACCGGACGGACCATGGGGTCAAAGTCCAGGAATACTGGGGGACCTGTGTAGGAGCCTAGCACCACATCAAATACCACCAGGAACTTTGTGCAGACTGATTGGAAGTCTGTGGTGTGGAGGTTGTTGACTCCAGTCACCCCTAAGCCCAGGGGTTTGAACCAGGAGAGGCCTAGGAGGCTTGTGAGGTTGCCAGCCACCACCAGAAGGTCCAGCTTTCCACAAAAGTCCTTGAACTGGACTTTGAACTTGCCCAGCTCCCAGATAGCAATGGGATTTTTCTGGAAATCCCTCAGACTCAGCCCTGTGGGCTTCCTCAAGCGGCCCCCCCTTTGGGCAGAGATGCCGGAGCATGGCCTCCAAAATGATGAAGTATGAGGACTTAGTGTCCAGCTCCATTGTACTGGGGGAGCCCTCTATCAGGACAGGGACTGAAATTTTATTGGGGGTGTCCCGGGGCAAGCTCAGTACCTGGTGGTGGGATGATGAGGTAGAGTGCAGCTCCTATGACTTGTGGTGAGCTGCTAGCGAGCATCGATTGTTCTGGGAATGGCAGGCCTGGGTGATATGTCCCTTTTTCCCGCACGACTGCCACTCTGCATCCTGGAAACGATAGCCCCAGCAGTTGTGTGGGTCGCCGCAGCTGGCACATGGAGCAGGGTTGTGGGAACAGGATGGCCCGGAGGATTGGGCAGCTGACCTGTGTTCTTGGAACGACATGCTCCTGTCCGCAGCAGGTCGAGTTGCCTCCTGCTGGGTGTGTCGGTGAACCTGAAGAATGTTGTCTTCATCTTCGGACCTGGAGAAAGCGGAGGTCCGGTGGGTACTGGACAATAGGCATTCCTTTTGGGCAGTCTCAAATGCAACTGCCACCTGGAGCGCTTTCTCAAGCAAGGGCTCAGAAATTGCGATCAACCTGCACCTCAATTTTGCTTCCCACACCCCACCTACGAACCCAGTTAGTATGTGGTCCTCCACATGCCAGAACTCGACGCCGACTGCCAGCCAGCTGAGGTTGGCCAAGTAAGCAGCCAGATGAAGTCCATTCGGAGGGCCATCATAGAGGGTTTGGGGGCAAAGTAGTCTCCGAGGGCCTTGGTGAGCTCGTCCTACGAGACCTCCAGGAGGTCCCGGGGTTCAATCAAGCTTTGGGCAAGGTGCATCGTGTCCATGCTGCAGGAACTCAGGAGCCAGGCTTGCTTCATCTCCGCATCGGTGATTCCCCAGACGATGAAAGAGAAACCAAGCTGCCTGGCCTACGCTTCCCGGGTCTCGGGCCGGGTTGGGTCGAATGGGGGTATTTGTCCAGGAGCAGTAGCCATATTTACCAGAGCAGTGCGGTGAGCAATGTCCTCTAGGGCAGGTGACAGATCGATGCTCGATGCAGCGCTGCTTGGTTTGGCTGATGAGTTGCTCATCAGGATCCCATCCTCGTCACCAGTGGAAAGTGGGAAAAGAAGATCTGGACGTCTGGGGCTGTGATCATTTTAAGTTGTCAAAAAAGGGCTGGACTCCAGGCAGGCCTTTTAAGAGACAGTCCATCAGTTCCTGAAATAGACCCGGGGCCACGCTGACTTCAAACTGGAGGCGCTTTACTTTGAACGCCCCCATAGGTTAGTCTGAAAATATGTGACTTGTCCAAAATCACCCAATCAGCTTCCACAGAAAGATAGGATTTGAACCTGGGTCTCGCAGACCCTACTCTGAAGCTCTAACTGCTACATCACACTGGCTTTCATGGAGTGGCTGCTGTTGAAGAGTAGCAAACAGCCAGGCCTTGTTAAATCACACAAGTCGGGTAGTATCAAGTCCCCCAGAGGTTGCTGCCAGCCCTAGAGTTGCCAGCCTCCAAGTGGGACCTGGAGATCTCCCAGAATTACAACTGAACTCCAGACTATGGAGATCTGTCCCCCTGGAGAAAAATGGCTGGTTTGAAAGGAGGACTCTGTGGCATTAAATCTGGCCGAGGCCTCTCCACTTCCCAAACGGTGCCATCCTCAGACTCCACAACAAAATCTCCAGGAGCTGGAAACCCTTGTCAGGCCTGGCCCTAATAAAATAGGCCTGGAAAGTGAAGGATTATTTAGTTCAGAGTGCTCAAGGCACATAAATGCAGTTACACTCATCTGGAGCATGTGTGCCATCCAGAAACAAAGTTACACCTGGAGGGGGTCCGTCTGCTGTGAACTTTGTGTTTTTTAAAAACTGGCTTTGCAATACTATTCCCCCACCTTTCCAGTTTAGGCACACATCTGCAAACTCAAGGGAGTCCAGTTTTGCAGAAAATACTAGTTTTAACACACACACACCCTCCTAATGTGGCACTGCAATTGAATAATAGCAGAACAAGTGCTGAAGAGGACATCCAAAATTATTATCTCAAACCACCCTGTAAAAAAAAAACCCTGAGGCCCTGGAGAGCCACTGCCACTCTGAGTAGACCGGGGGGGGGGGGGAGAGAAAGAAGACTGCAATGCTCAGCCATTTCATGTTCTTCCCCTGGGTCCTAGGCTCAGACCATTTCTATTTGTAATTTATACTTTGGGGGGGGGGAGGTTTGGGACCAACCACAGAAAATATAGAGGCCACAGCCATATGAGCAAGATAATCGGGGGGGGGGGGAGTGAGGCTTTTTTGCCCTGGATCAATTTGCCCTGCAGTTGCGCGATTACATGGGTCTGTGGACCTGCTGGGGCAACTAGCCGCTGCGCAATCAGACGCAACCACAGGCAAGTGGAATTTTTTTTGTGGTTGGTTTCTGAGGTGCTTAAATGGGGGGGTTAATGAATCACTTCCCCACCCTAAGGGCTTTTGATGATGCATACATGGAGAAGGGGGGGAAACTAAGAGTGTAGTGTCAGGATGGCATGTGATCAGGCTATCCCCGATGCCACACTTCCGCACTGGAGCGATCAAATGGGGAAAGTCCGGCTGTGGGCCACAGCAACCCTTTGATAACTGGATTTTCCCCAGTAGTTTTTTACTCCACTTCTCCGGCAGATCAAAACAGTTTGCAACAGCTTGTCGTCAGTTGTGGGACACCTCCCAGATGTGCTGGTGTGATTGTGCCGCTTTGATCCATCGGTGAATCATCCCGCTTGCACAGCTAATGGGTGCATATGATCGCAACCAGAGTTCAACAAACTCAGAGGACTCCAGTTTTGCAGAGAAATATTAGTTTTGACACACACACCCTCCTAATGTGGAGCTCCAATAGAATAACAGCAGAACAAGTGCTGAAGAGGACACCCAAAATTATTATCTCAAACCACCCTGTAAAAAAAACTATCCTGAGATCCTGGAGAGCCATTGCCACTCTGAGTAGATTGGCGGGGGAGAGAGAGAAGCTCCCAATGCTCAGCCGTTTTGAGTTCTTCCCCTGGATCCTAGGCTCACACTTCCCGCATTCAAACCAGAAACAAACACTGACTTTCCTAACATGTTAGCTGTAGCATTGTGCCCTCTGCTGGATCAGATGACTAACCTCAATAACAACTTTGAAGCACTCCAAAAACAATTGAAAGAGACTACCTTTAAAACAGAAGAAACAGCAAAATCTGTAAAAAAAGGTTGAATCCAAGACAAAAGCTATAAAACAGAGACTGGAAATAGTGGAAAAAGAAAGAACCTCTGATAAAGATCAACTTTTAAGACAGCAAATGGATAAATCAGCTTATGTTCTGAGATTTCAAGGTGTCCCAGAACAGAAGGGTCAGAATCTGAAGCATTTACTAAGTGAAGTGTTGGCCCCAATGACAGGTTTACAAGCAGATTTACTGCAAAATGATATGGATATGATCTATAGAACATATCCAGATTTTATTAAGAAAAAAATTTGCCTGGGGAGATATTGGTGAGATTCTCAAATAGATCTACAAGAGATGAGGTGCTCAAGGCCACAAGTGGGACAACTTTGAAAAACAAAGACGAAGAAATCAGAGTCTTAAAGGATATACCATCTGAGATAAGAAAAAAGAGGAAACAATATAAAAGCTTAACCAACTTTCTACAGAAACATTCTACCCCCTACAGATGGATAATACCTGAAGGACTTGTTTTCAGCTACAAAGAGAAAAAGGAAAAGATTGACTCTATTATAAAAGCAAAGCAGTTTTGGAACAGCAACAAAGTACAGCGAAAGATAAAAAACCAACAGAGGAAGAAGAAGAAGAAACCAGCATACTTGGGATTGAAAGTCCAGAAATTCAGCGAGCAGTACCCCGGAAGAGGATTCTGAATCAGAAAAAGGGGCGGCAGCCCCAAACCCATTGAAAGTCAAATGGAACTTTGAAAAGGGGAAAGCTAGAGGAAAGAAAAGGAAATAATATAACCTAGTTAAAACATGAAAGTTTGAAAACTTGTAACTGTATCCACTTGATTTAATCACTTAAATACCAGTTTATAATAGAAAACTAAACTACTATGGCGGAGGACAGACCGGCAATCTGGAGCGAGATGAATGCGGAGGAAACTGCTGCGGGGGAAAAACTCCCCGGGGCTGGCCATTCACACCGGCCGGTGTATTGCACAACGGTGCTGATACGGAGCGTTCAGACTGCTGTGGAGTGGCCTCACGTGGGCCGGCCTCTGCAGCTCGTGATAGGGCTCTTTTGGCAATTTGCGCATGTGCGCATGTGCGCACATGCGCAAACTGGCAAAACACTGCGTTCACACTGCCGCCTCCGCTTGCCTCCCGCCTTCTTCCGGTTCACACTGCCTGGAAGTGGGAGGCAAGCGCAAGACGGCCCCTGGACACTGGTTTCTCCCGGTGTCCTCTTAAAGCGGATGGAAAGCGAGTGGGAGATGGGTAAGTGCAAAACGGAGCCGACGGACAGATGCGCATGTCTGAACGCACTCCCTTCTTCCACTTCCAACGCGGGGCTGTCCCGCTTTACATTGCCAGTCTGTCCTCAGCCAATGTTTCATTATAACAACTGCATTTTAGAGGAAACCTTTGCCTAAGCTAATTGAGAAACCTTATTATGTGATCCTTGTATAGCTTTGTTTTAGTTTCGTGTTTCGTGTTTGTAGTGTTTTAGAGTCTGTTAGTGTTTAGTGTTTGTAGAGGTAAAATAATAAACAAAATTCCAAAAAAAGATGTGGTTGATTGGCAGTCATTAGCATCACTAGGAACTACTTAGACCAAGGGTGTCAAACATGCAGCCTGTGGGCCAGATCAGGCCCCCAGAGGGCTTCTATCAGGCCCACAGTGGAACTGGCTGTCTCCTGCTTCTTCTTCCAGGTCTGCTGCTGCTGCTGCATTCTAGCTTGCTTTGCCAGACTCTCTCAGTCACTCAGGAGAGATAGGCAAGCTTCTGTTCCCTGCACTGGCTGAGGCTCCTCCCCCTCCCCCTCCCCCTCCCAGGGGGAGAGAAGGAATGAGCCAGAGCTTGCTTCCTGGCTAGGCTGCCTCAGTTGCACTGGAGACAAAGGCAAGCTTCTCTTCCCCTCCATTGGCTGAGGCTCCTTCCCGAAGGGAGGGGGGAAGGAGGGAGGGCTTGCTTTGCTTGACTGCCTCAATCGCATGGGAGAAATACAAACAACCTTTAAGACCAACAAAGTTTTATCCAAGGTATGAGCTTTTGTGTTCTTTGTTACAGTGTTTTGTTTTGTTGGGTTTGTTATGCTGTGGCTCTCCTGGGTGCAACTGGGTTCCCTCTCCCTTTTCACTGTATTCACACTCTCATGATCCAAACTTTCTCAGTAGGAAAGCAATGTGAACTATTTAGATGAGGAATAACAATAAGCCAGTGAGGTGGGTTAGTCTGAGAGTGTGTGTCCAGACCAAGTTCACCCAGCACATTTCCTTTGGGGATTTTGAACATAGACCTCCCAGATACTGATACTGACCACCAAGGAAGACTATAGTTTTGTAGACAAACACATAGCCCTAAGTCTGTGTCATGGTGCCTTCTCATGTTCTTGGCCAGCACACAAAGCAGTTTATATACAAAAGCTTGCAATTCCTGGCCATTTCATGTTTTTCCCCCCTGGGTCCTAGGCTCCGAACTCTAAGCATGAGATCTCTGTAGTGAATGTCAATAAACCAAAAGCAGGTTTACAGCTTACAGATACACAACTGAACAGCATACTCAAGATTGCAACAGCACAGACATTTTGACACAGTAATTCAGAGCAAGAGGTGTCACTTATCAGACACTGTTAAATAAACAAAATATTATAAGAGTGCTAATGTTTGTCAGGGGGCCCTGACAGAGCCCTCCTTGCTGCATTACTTTGATGAAGTGAATTGCTGTATGTCTCCTTGTCTGTCTACATCCCCGGTCCTCCCACGTCACCTTGAAATGTATTGCTGTTACATGGTCTGGACAATGTAGCCATTGAAGTCGGGAGAGTGGCGACCCCATATCTTAGCACGTCACTGACAAACAAATGGGCTTTCCTCCCTTGCATTCCCTCCTCCCTTTTCCTGGGACTGTGAATGTCTTATCTTGTTGTTGGGACCTTGAAGGTCTGTTATTGCCACCCGAAGCAGTTTGTTATGCAAGAGATTCACACATCTGGGTCAGCGAGTTCAGGAAGGGAATTTTTATAACTTTAGCAGCTCATCTTCCTGTGGGAATCCAAACGGCTAGATCCGTTCTCCCGCAGTTTTTACTCTGAATGTGATTGGTCTCAGGTGGGGAATTCAAATGTATGGGAGGGTATATTAACCCTGATTGTCTGTTACCTGGTATCTCTAACAAACATTCGAGAACCTGTCAAGCAGTATTAAGACTAATAAAGAACTCTGTTTCATCAACAAAGGTCTGATCTTTTGCTGTTAGTACAGAAGCCTCACAGATTGTTAGAGATCTGTGTTTGGGACTTTGTCGTACCTGACCATGTCAGATGACTATACTATTCCTGTAACCCAAGACAATTGGGTGGTAGATGGGCTGGCACCCAAAGTCACCCCTTTGGGGGAGCCACTCACGTTCACGCAGATGGACGGTTCCAAGATGAAGGAAGCGTGTGTGGCAGAGACTGAACTGTTGATCCTGGGGACAGGGGAGCTTTGGGAAAAAAGGGCTTTTGTGATTACCCCAAACACCCAATTCCCCATGGTGTTGGGAAGCCCCTGGCTAAGCTCCCACGACCCTTACGTAAAATGGAGTGAGGGAAAGATCTCGTGGGTTGATGAAAAATGTAACCATCACAAGTGGAACTCGGAGTGGGGACCTGGACCCCCCGTTCCCATGCAGGCAGCCGCCCTCACCCTAGTGCCATCCCAGATCCCCAGGGAGTACCGAGATCTGGCTGATGTGTTTAGTGAGATGGAAGCGGATGAGCTACCCCCTCACCGCCTGTCCGATTGTGCAATAGAGTTACTACCCGGGGAGAAGCTCCCAAAAGGAAAACTTTACTCCATGAGCCCCACGGAGCGAGAGGAACTACGGAAGTTCCTAGACAAGAACTTAGAACGGGGTTTCATCCGACCCGCCAAATCCCCTTTTGCAGCCCCAGTATTGTTTCGGAAAAAGAAAGACGGGGGGCTGAGACTTTGCACGGACTACCGGGGGCTAAATGCTGTGTCTGCTTCCAATGCCTACCCCCTCTCGCTTATCAAAGACTTGCTGGTGGAAGCCGCTAAAGGAAAGATGTTCACTAAACTAGACTTACGGGACGCTTATTTTCGGGTGCACATTAGGGAGGGGGATGAGTTCAAAACTGCCTTTAACACACCATTGGGTCAGTTCGAGTACCTAGTGATGCCATTCGGCTTAAGTGGCGCTCCGGGAGTTTTTATGAGCCTGATAAATGAAGTGTTGCATAAGCATTTGTTCAAAGGGGTGTTATGTTACTTAGATGATATCTTGATTTATTCTGCTGATAAGGGGTCACATGTGAAACTGGTGAGGGAGGTGCTGGACACCCTGTTGAAAAATCAATTGTATGCAAAATTGTCTAAATGCGAGTTCAACCGAACGGAGGTAGATTTCCTGGGGTATAGAATTTCCCAGAGGGGGTTGGAGATGGATCCCACTAAGGTAGAAGCAGTAGTCCAGTGGGAAGCCCCCCGGACCCGGAAACAATTGCAAAGCCTCCTGGGATTTTGTAATTTCTACCACACCTTCCTCAAAGACTTTGCTACAGTCACCCTACCCCTCACGGAACTGTTGAAAACCAAAGGGAAGGGGCCAGAAGCAGGGAAGCCCGGGGAGAAAATAGTGTGGACCGAGGGGTGCCAGTTAGCATTTGAAACCTTAAAAAAGCTATTCACCTCGGTACCCATCCTAGCCCACCCCGATGAGACTAAGGAATTCGTAATTCATGTAGACACTTCCGATGTAGCCATGGGGGTGCGATCCTCCAAAAGGGGGCAGATAATAAATTGCACCCCTTGGCCTATATTTCCAAGAAATTCAACGAAACAGAATGGAATTGGTCGGTGTGGGACAAAGAAGCCGCTGCCATCCATTTAGCTTTAACCACCTGGAGGCATTGGCTGGAAGGGGCACAAACCCCCTTCGAGATTTGGACCGACCATAAGAATTTGGAGGCCTTGCGCATGCAGCGATCTCTTAACGCTAAACAGCTCAGATGGGCTGACTACTTCTTCAAGTTTAACTTTGTGTTAAAGCACTTCCCTGGGAAAGCGAATTCCTTAGCAGATGCTCTATCCAGATTACCCCAACACGAGTCCCAGAGAGAAGAAGTGTTTGACTCAATGTTCTCGCAGCAACAACTGGGAGGGGCTGTCACCACCAGGAGTCAAAGCAAAAGTGTTCCTGTTCAGTCCTGGAGTGATAAATGTGCTGGGGAGTACTCAAAGGAGGAGGTTGAGGAATTGTCGGGGTCAGATGAATGTACTTTACACACCGACAAGTGCTGGTACCACGGTGATAAACTAGTTGTGCCCCAGCCACTCCATAGAGACGTGTTGGTAGCCTGCCATTCTTCCAAGTTGGCAGGGCATTTTGGATTCCTAAAGACTCTTAACTTGGTACAACGTCAGTTTTTGTGGCCGCGCATGCGCAAGGATGTCTCGGACTTCGTGATGGCTTGCCAAGTGTGTTTAATGTGTAAACGGAGGGGGGGGGAATCTCCTGGACTGCTACACCCCTTACCTACCCCCTCCAGACCATGGGAAGCAGTGTCTATGGACTTTATCACTAACTTGCCTCCCTCTAAAGGAAAAACGGTCATTTGGGTGGTGGTGGATATGTTCTCCAAACAGGCTCATTTTGTTCCTTTTAAGCAACTCCCCACAGCTAAAGGCATGGCTAAGACATTTTTTAATCACGTGATTAAACTACATGCTTTTCCCAGAAGGGTGGTATCCGACTGGGGAAGCCAATTTGTTGCCAACTTCTGGCGGGAGCTTTTAAAAGTGATGGACATTGAGCCTGCCATGAGTTCGGGTTACCATCCAGAGACCAATGGACAGTCCAAACGAATTAATCAAATTCTGGAACAGTTCCTAAGGTGTTACACTAACTACCACCAAGACAATTGGGTGGAGTTGCTACCATTTGCCGAATATAGTTATAACAATGCAGTGCATTCATCTACTGGGGTGTCCCCTTTCATGGCTGTGGGTGGATTTGAGGGGAAACCCTTGCCCACTGTGGATGATTCGAGCGAGCGAACCCCTTCCGACTTTAACCAGTGGTGGACTAAATTACAGGACTCCTGGCCACTGATTGCCAAAACCTTGGATAAAGCAAAAGCGGACTACAAGAAGTATGTGGATAGAGGCAGAGCAGAAGGTTGGGATCTCCAGCCAGGGGACTCAGTTTACCTTTCTACAAAAAACATTCATGGACTCCAACCCAGCAGGAAATTGGGCTGGAAATATGTTGGTCCTTATAAAGTGTTAAGGAAAATATCCAATGTCTCTTTTGAGCTTGAACTGCCTAAATCACTGAGCAATGTGCATCCTGTTTTTCATTTCAGCCTGCTGAAGAAGAATCCTGGGCCGAATGCATGGCACCCAACACCTCCGACTCCTCCTCCACTGATGAAGGAGGGGGAGACTCACTTTGAAATTTCTGAAATCCTTGATTCTAAAATGCGTAGGGGCCGCTTGCTGTATCTAGTTAAGTGGGTAGATTTCAGCCCTGAACTAAATGAATGGGTCTTTTCTGAGAATGTACATGCTCCTAAACTAATTAAAACTTTCTATAAACGCTTTCCTGATAAGCCGGGGTAGAATGTATTTTGAAGAAGGCAGGGTGTCAGGGGGCCCTGACAGAGCCCTCCTTGCTGCATTACTTTGATGAAGTGAATTGCCTGCTTTGATGAAGTGAATTGCTGTATGTCTCCTTGTCTGTCTACATCCCCGGTCCTCCCACGTCACCTTGAAATGTATTGCTGTTACATGGTCTGGACAATGTAGCCATTGAAGTCGGGAGAGTGGCGACCCCATATCTTAGCACGTCACTGACAAACAAATGGGCTTTCCTCCCTTGCATTCCCTCCTCCCTTTTCCTGGGACTGTGAATGTCTTATCTTGTTGTTGGGACCTTGAAGGTCTGTTATTGCCACCCGAAGCAGTTTGTTATGCAGGAGATTCACACATCTGGGTCAGCAAGTTCAGGAAGGGAATTTTTATAACTTTAGCACCTCATCTTCCTGTGAACTCTGTTTCATCAATAAAGGTCTGATCTTTTGCTGTTAGTACAGAAGCCTCACAATGTTTTAAGCATATATTTACTGTAAGTACAAAAAAATTGTGTTTGTGTCCTTTATAAAGTTTATATCTCTACTACCTGGCATTACATTTTATGACACACGTGGCCTGGCTCAACAAGGTATCATTTATGTCATATCTGGCCCTCATAACAAATAAGTTTGGCACCCCTGACTTAGACAAATACTGATGAGTAGGATTTTATTTAAACACAGCATTTATTTATGATTGCTTTTTATTATTTGTGATATTTGAGTGTCTATTTAAACAATTGTCTGCAGGGATGGTGGTTGTGAGAATCAGGCTGTGTGAGACTGTATATGGACAAAATGACAGTTGTGCTGTACTGCATGGTTAGGAAGGAATACTGTGAAGCAAACTCCCAATCAACAACAGGTTGACAAATGGTAGGACCAAATTATTGAAAAACCAGCTCACTGTTCACAATGGGTAAATGACAAGTGATCTGAATGGACAGGTGTTTAAGCATCCCTACTGTGTCTACAATTAAGGTGGTAGGTGAGGAAATAGCTGTAAAAGCATGGTGACCAGAAGAAAAGCCAACTTAAATAGCCATCTTCTTAAACTGGCTGGGTTTCACAAGGAACCAGAAGAAGGCTTGAATTGGATGTGAACAATAAATCCCCCAGCTTAATCATAAGAAAGTTGCATTCTCTATCACTATCCAGTATGCATTAATAAAGTGGGATAAAAATGTGAGAGAATGATCTTTAAAAAGTCACACACTTCTTTTATGGTTATAGAAAGCACTAAAAGCCTGATGATACAGTACTTGTATCAAATATATCTACAGCCAACAACCTATTGCTTGATTTTGGAATGTTAAAACTTGCTAACATGAATGTATCTTGGAATGTGCTTGTATGCATGTACCACGTTCCATTTAGGAATATTTCTGCATTCAGCAAAAAATTCCTTACAAGGACAAGGAAGTATCATAACTCACTTGGAGTCCTCAAGGAGAATTGAGGGCTAGAATTGCCTCAATTTAAATAAAAACAAACAAATAGCATGACATCTCATCAGCCTTTTCTGTGAGTCTTCTGTATTTGACTCATAAGATGTAAAGCCAGTAAGTGTGAGGTTGTCCCAAAAGATGCAGTCTACAACAGGTCTCCTTAACTAAAAAGTCCTTTATTTGCAAAGAGGTTCTTTAAGGTACAGTTGCCCTTTTTCTGTTAGTAATGACTTCATTGTAAACAAACAGTTAGTATTATACTAAGTAACCGGAATCCCCCTCACTGCATCTACACCAATCCTAAAATGTAAAAAGTTGTTCCAGCCCCCTAAACAGGTTTCACATAGAAATGGCGGCAAGCAGGTTATTATGTTTTGTGTTCCCAGGGAACTTCTACTAAAATGTTTGTGAGAGCAGCTGCAAAAAGAATAACATGGTAGGGGAAGATTTATCCCAGACCTTGAACAAGCTGGAAGTGAAGCAGGCACAAGCTGGGAGCATAGCAGGAAAAAGCAGGGCGTGATAAGGAAGCCAGACAGCTAAACAGCACATGAGGACATTCCAGAGGGTGGGGCCACCAGTCGAGTCCCAACCCCCAGCTGGGAAATGGCAGTGTAGCTGACATTCTGCCCTCTCCAAAGAAACCCCCCCACCCCTTAGGTTTTAACGGGTACAGTTGGTGAAAGGCATGAAGTTTGGCAGATGCATGAACGTGAGGAGCCTCAACCCATTCATTTTCTTCAGGACCAAAATGCAATCACTTTATAAAATAAAACACTCGACCCCTTTTTAATTTAGAGCCCAGAATTTGGTCTATTTCATAATGAGGCTCATCATTCTTCATCAGAGGAGGAGACAAAGAGGTGGGTCTCCACTGATTTGGTCCCGAATCTTTCTTAAACAGACTGTAATGGAAAACGGGGTGAACAAATCTTAGTGATTTTGGCAATTTAAGTTCAAAAGTGTCAGAATCTGCTGATTCAGACAAAGTATTTCTAATTCTTACAGTTATGTATTCTGTCTAATTTTCAATTCTGTCATATTATACCCTATTGCCATGTATGTATTCCAGATATATGCTTGTAGATGCCATGTTTTAGTGCCTAACCAGGCCTGGGTTTTGTAACTATTAGAGCGGGAGGGTGACACCTGCAATGTATGGGAACAATGGGCCTCTCACACTGCTGCCTCCACATTCCATCGGCCCCGGCTGGGACTTCAAGGGAGGATGCGTCTCATCTCTTATCACATGCAAAAGCCTTGAGGCCATTCATTGATTGTTATGTGAACTGGTAACATCTGAAGGGTCTGGTTGGGAAGGGAATTTACAGCTTAACACCTCACTTTTTTTCCTGTGGGAAGCAAACGGCCAGAGCCCCTTTTTGCCCGCCGTTTTTCCCCTGTAGTGATTGACTACCTATGGGTAATTCAAACTCCTTGGAAAGGTATAATAGACCTGCCTGTACCATCTGTGTTATCTCTGACAATAATCCGAGAAGCTGTACTAATGTAGAGATTGGAAATAAAGAACTGTGGTTTACCAACCAAGATCTGATCCTTGACTACTTTGAGCAGAACTCTCACAAAAAGTCACATCGTTAATGCATTGGACCACCGGAAAAGAACCCACATATTTCCAATTTAATTTTCTGCTAGGTTGTAAGCCTTTAATGTTTTTGGGTGGAAAGGTAGACCAAGTCCCCGGGAGAAAGTTCCCATCCCAGTTCTACCCTTGTCTGCATGCTTTTTGTAGTCTGCTTTGGCGGCTTCCAACGTTTTTGCAATTAGTGGCCAAGGTTCTCGGAGACAGTTCCATCAGCTAGCAAATTCAGTGGATGGGTTTGCAGCTGGTGCCAAACTGGGTAAAGGAACTCCCTCAAAATCCCCTACAGCCATGAAGGAGGAAACTCCAGTTGAAGAGTGCACAGCATTATTGTAACTGTATTCTGCAAAAGGGTAAGAGATCTACCCAATCATCTCTTTGGTAGTTAGTATAGCATCTCAAATATTGTTCAAGAATTTGATTAACTCTTTTGGTTTGGCCATCAGTCTCTGGGTGATAAGCACTGCTCATGGCGGGTTCAATGCCCATAATCTGTAATAACTCCCACCAGAAGTTGGCAACGAATTCCGAGCTGCGATCGGAGACCACTTTCTGTGGAATTCCATGGAATTTAATCACCTGATTCAAGAAGGCTTTTGCCAAAGTCTTAGCAGTAGGTAATTTTTTAAATGGGACAAAATGAGCTTGTTTGGAAAAAGTGTCCACCACCACCCAGATTACTGTTTTCTCTTGGCTGGGAGGAAGGTCTGTTATAAAATCCATAGAAATAGTTTCCCAGGGTCGGCTGGGGGTTTCTAAGGGGTGCAAGTGTCCTGGCAGTTTCCCCCCATTTGCTTTCCCATGAGACAAATCTGGCAAGAGAACACATAAATTGGCACATCCCCTCTCATCCAAGGCCACCAAAATTGTCTCTGCAGTAAATGTAACATTTTCAAGTAGACAAAATGTCCAGACAATTTAGATTCATGAGCAGCATGCATGATCTCCCCCTGCAATGAAGCAGGGACTATTAGTTTGGTTCCATTAAACCAACAATTGTCCAGGCCCTGGGTTAAAGCAGGGAGTGTCTGTAATTCATTGTTTTCAGCATCTGTGTATGCTGTAGCAAATTTTACAGTCCACTCGGACGGCTCAGGAGCCTCTAGGCTTTTCTTTTGGCTCTGAGTCACAACAACCCCCCCCCCCCAAACTGTGTTGGAGTGAACATAGTCTCTACTACCTCATCCTTTTGTGAATCATGCTGAGGTAGTCTGGAGAGGGCATCGGCTAAAGAGTTGGATTTTCCCAGAAAATGGCGTAACACAAAATTGAACTTAGAAAAGAAATCCGCCTGTCTGATTTGCTTTGCATTTAAAGTTAGAGTACGTAAAGCTTCAATGTTCTTATGATCAGTCCAAATTTCAAATGGGAGTCTAGCCCCCTCTAGCCAATGCCTCCATGTTGTTAGAGCAAGGCAGATAGCTGCAGCTTCTTTATCCCAAACAGCCCAGTTGCGCTCAGTGTCCCCAAATTTTTTGAGACATATGCTAAAGGGTGGAGCTTGCCATCAGACCCTTCTTGCAAAATTGCTACTCCCATTGCTGCATCAGAAGCATCCACTTGCACAATAAATTTTTTACTTTCATCAGGATGTGCCAGAATGGGCTCTGAAGTAAATAACTGTTTCAGCCCATCAAAAGCTCGCTGATACTTTGGAGTCCAATGTAGCCAGGCACCCGGCTTCGTGGTGTCAGCCCCCTTCCCCTTAGTTTTCAACAGATCAGTAAGAGGCAAGCTATATTTTGAGCAAAGTTATTGATGAATGAGCGGTAGAAATTGGCAAATCTTAAGAAATTCTGTAGTTGTGGCCTAGTACGGGGGACTTCCCAGCCCATCACCTTCCCAGCCCTATTTTGGCTGGGTCCATTTCGAAACCCCTGGGGGAAATGTGATAGCCCAGGAAGTCAATTTCAGTCTTACGAAAATCGCACTTGGAAAGTTTGGCAAAAAGTTTATTATCTCATAACATAGCCAAAACTTCCCTTACTAATTTAATATGCGATTGTTCGTCATGTGAGTATAGTAAGATATCATCCAGATAACAAAGAACTCCCCTGAATAGGAAATCGGGCATGAGGCAAGATTACAAAAGCCTGTTTTTCCCAATGGTCCCCTGTACCTAATATAATGGGTTCAGTCTCGAAGGTACAGGGCTCTTTCATTTCAGAGCCATCCATCTGTGTAAACTGTAAGGGCTCTTCCAATGTATTCACCCCCAGCCCCATGCCATCCACTACCATAGGGCTAATCAAGTCCCTGGCACTCCCCAAATCTATGACAGTCCTGACTCTCATTTGTGTGCCCAGATGGGGGGTGCATAACAGTCATTAGAATATAAAGGAGAGGCCTGGGAGAGCTCACCATTTTGGGCGCCATGGGAGGAGGGACCTGCTGCATTGCACCATTCAGAGCAGGTCTTGGTCGTTTCCCTGCAGCTTAGTGGGTTCCGCCTCCTGGGGCTTCTCAGGAAAACACGGTTCCATGATTACTAACAGTTTGTGAGTTTGTCCCAAAAGATGCAGTCTACAACAGGTCTCCTTAACTGAAGAGTCCTTTATTTGCAAAGAGGTTCTTTAAGGTACAGTTGCCCTTTTTCTGTTAGTAATGACTTTATTGTAAACAAACAGTTAGTATTATACTAAGTAACCAGAATCCCCCTCACTGCATCTACACCAATCCTAAAATGTAAAAAGTTGTTCCAGCCCCCTAAACAGGTTTCACATAGAAATGGCGGCAAGCAGGTTATTATGTTTTGTGTTCCCAGGGAACTTCTACTAAAATGTTTGTGAGAGCAGCTGCAAAAAGAATAACAGGAGGAGGATTTATCCCAGACCTTGAACAAGCTGGAAGTGAAGCAGGCACAAGCTGGGAGCATAGCGGGAAAAAGCGGGACGTGATAAGGAAGCCAGACAGCTAAACAGCACATGAGCACATTCCAGAGGGTGGGGTCACCGGTCGAGTCCCAACCCTTGGACGGGAAATGGCAGCGTAGCTGACAATAAGGAGGGTTGAAATGCATGGTCCTAAGTTTTGGGTGATAATTATTTGCAAATAGAATTCAAATTTAGCAGAAGAAATAAAAACTAAAAACAGATGTGGTTATTTTGTGCCAAGTTTCTCTTGCTTCTGTTGGCCTATGGACTAGAAAAATGATTATTCCTGAGGCTGAGCTTGTGCCTCAAATGCTTGTCATCCCCTCCCGAACTATCCTGAAATTAAAATGCTGTAGCCTGTGAAAAGAGTTGCAGAAGTCCAAGGTAATTTGCACTCAAGGTTTAATTGACTTAGATAGCACAAGGGATATTCTTGTAACCTAATGAGCTGAATCAACCACATGTTTAGTGTCCCTGTGCAGCCACATAAACATGAAACTGGAAAATAGCTCTACCAAACATTCTCATTTTCACAGCCACAAGGGGAGTTGTCTACCATTTAAAATCTGCTTCTGGATCTTTTTAGGAAACCCTCCAGAATTGAGAATTTTAGAGCTGCAAATGGTGCATCTCAACACATTCCTATCAGAGACAGTAGGTTCTCCAACCAGGGTTCTCCAACCATGGCATTCTAATTAGATACAACCCTGAAATCCTGGGAGGCTACTATAACCTCAAGAGTTTTATAGTGAGAAAAATTGCATCCATTCCCCCCTCCCATCATGTTACTTTAGCTCTCAACACTAGTTGCAGCCCACCAAGGCCATTTCCACATGACAAATATTAAAACACAAAAGTATATAAAATATCCAAAACAAATAAAACAAAACACCAAGACATAAACACATCAAACACACAAACAGGGAGGAGGGCTAACAATATTTAGTGAGGAAATGCCAAACATGAAGTATTCACCCACCAGTGGAAGACAATGATAGAAGGAGACAGACAACTCTCCCTGGAGAGGAAGTTCCAAAGTTTGGGCCCACGACCATGAAGGACCTTTGCCACCCCAGCAAAAATAATGAGACAGACAACAGTTTGGAATTAAACAAGGGCCACTTTATTAACTATTTAAACAGAACATGCAGCAACGGGCAAACTAAGCAAGCTCAGGAACAGGCAAGGCAGGCGTCACTCCCAGACACAACCTCCTTGCCCTTGTAATGGGCAGGTAACCTAGCCCCAGTCTTGAGCCAGTCAGATTCTGTCTCGTAACCGGCGGCCCGGCATACTGGCATCCCCCTCCCAGGGGCACCTACCCCTGAGGCTGCACAGACCTTCAGGGAGGAGCCTAGTCTGAGAGGGTCCCAGAGTCGATCACCATTCACCTCCCCAGACCGCAAGGCCCTAGGGTGGTTCCTGATGACCTCCTGTTCCCAACAGGGATATGCCACGAGGCACTCACCAGTTCCGCTTTCTTGCTTGCACAAACCTGCCACATGCAAAGCCAAGCCTCTGCTTTGGCCTTTGCTACCTTACACGGCAACCTAATGCCATCCGAATCCCGTGCTGCAAGTCCTCTAAAAATATCCCATTGCCCTTGTCTGAGAGGTGCACCCCATCAGGACAATATAGGTCAGGGAACTCGGCCCGTATGTTAGGGTGCGGAAAAAAGAGACCCAACCCGGACTCCATGGCCGTGCAAAGTTGGCTATTAGCATTACGCCTAGCCCTGTCCATACACCTGGGGTCACTGGTATGCCTTCATACCAGGCGGGGTAGCATGGCTGACCACACTATCTGAACCCCGGGCCACCTTGACCTTATCAGCGCCAGGTCGGCTCTGGCCTGCAGCACAAGGGCCACACCCTTGATCAACCCTAGATTGTTGCCCCCCCCAGGTGTATAACTAAAACATGAGATGGAGGACCCTTCCTTTCTTCGTACAATAAAGGGAGGAGTGCCGGCCATTTCATGCCCCTCCTCCCCCACCACTCGACCGTCGCCACTTCGCTGAGGCCAAGCTGGGAGCCGACAGACGTCCTCCTTGCCCGATGAGCAGCCCAAAAGACCATGCTGTGGCCGCAGACTATGACCCTTCATCTCGTCTCACAGCCTCCAGCACCTGTAAAAGGAACTCAATTAACGACAACCCAATTGTTAGAACAAATTTACATTGTACAATGCCTAACATAGCTTTTAAAACATTGAGATTTCCAGCGTCCAATTCGCTGTATCTTCCTGGCCTGGTACCCCATGGCTGCAGCCGTCGATGCGGCCCCAATCCTAAAGAAATGGGAACAAAAATGAAAACCGCCCAGACCCAGTTGGACCAAGGCCCTCCGTGTCACGGTCCAAAACTGGAACTTTGTAAGGGGGGTGCCGTCCCTGTGCAGAAACAGATACCCCAGACCGTCACCACGAAGTGCCAAGTACCGACTCATGGCAGCAACTGGGCACAACCCTGGCTCCGCACAGGTCCCTAATTCCAATAGCCACCCCTTTCTCCACTGATCAGTCTTGGATCTACGCAACCTAATCCGAAGCTGAAAATTAATAATTGACACGTCCCTACGCTCCAGTGCTGCGCCAGAGACATCAGCCTGCCACCAGCTCGCTAATCCTGAGTGCCCCAAAAAAGGCAGTCAGTGAAGCGGCGTGAAAAAGGCCAACCTCATAGCTGTCACTACAAAAAGAGGGCCATTGGCTCTCTAGCCCGTGCAGGACCGTAGGCGTCAAGGGGACCCTAGTATCGGCTACCCTAGGAGACTCACGTGACCACCCCTCGAGCATCTTCCGAAGATGGAAATTGCCCGTGGTGTCCTCGTGACCCGAGGCCTTACTAGCAAAAGCCAGTGCGGACAGCTTGGCCCTAATAGTTTGCGCTGAAAGGCCACCCCTCCACAGAGTCACACAAAAGTGCATCAAGAGTGACACAGGAATAGGCCACACCTGTTGTAAACCCACTGCCGCCCTGAAGGACAGAAACTGCTTACCCGCCTTCAGGTAAGCTCTCCTGGTGGAAGGGGCGAGGGCCAAACTCATTGCCCTATCGGCCTCAGCCCTCCAATCTCCCACACCTCGTCGGGCATCCGTGCCAGGAGCAGATCTGCTTCCGGAGCCAGCTGACAGAGCCTCTCCATCTGTTTGCGAGAGAGAGCGTCAGCGACCCCATTATCAACTCCCGGGACGTGTCTAGCCCTAAACAAAATGTTAAGCTTGAGACACTGCAACGTGAAAGCCCGTACCAAAGCCATAACCCTGGGAGATTTTGACGTGAGGATGTTGATAACATGTACCGTGGATTGATTATCACACCAGAAATGGACCAACAACATGTGGATAATCAAATGGGCCCAAAACCCTATCCTCCTTACATTCCTTAGCTAATTTATCTCGAACTGTGGCTTCTATACCCACAACTGACCTTAAATTAGATGCTAAGTAAGGCGCCCTTATCCCCTGGTAAGGTATATGAAAACCCACTGAAAAGCCCTCCAAGAGATAACTTCTATCACCCGCCTTCGGGTAACTGCGCAACCAGCATCTTAGAAACCCCCAATTTAATTGAGCTAGGTCCCTTTATCAGAAGGGGGGTTAAAGTTCAACCCACCCCCAGGGCGCTTACTGCCCTTCCCTCCACCCCAGCCTTTGGGCCATTGTGTCAGAATCTGCTGATTCAGACAGAGTATTTCTATTGCTTACAGCTATGTCTTCTATTTCATTGCTATGCTTCTCACTGTCATGTCTGTATGCCATACTATATTCATATTGCCATGTATGTATGTTAGATGTTTCTAGAACACCTGCCATGTAATTGCCCCCCCTTAGGTAAACCCTCACTTTGGCCAGTATGTATGTAGAATATGTGACCCCAGGTTTATGACCCTGACCAGGCCTGGTTTGTGTAACTGTCAGAGCGGGAGGATGACAACTTCAAAGTATGGGAACAATGGGCCTCTCACACTCCTGCCTCCGCATTCCATTCGTCCCGGCTGAGACTCCAAGGGAGGACGAGTCCCATCTCTTATCAACGTGCGAAAGCCTCGAGGCCATTAATTGTTATATGAAATGGTAACATCTGAGGGGTCTGGTTTGGGAAGGGAAATTTACAACTTGACACCTCACTTTCTTTCCTGTGGGAAGCAAACGGCCAGAGCCCCTTTTGCCCGCCGTTTTTCCCCTGTAGTGATTGGCTACCTATGGGTAATTCAAACTGCCTAGAAAGGTATAATAGACCTGCTTCTGTCATATGTGTTATCTCTGACAATAATCCGAGAAGCTGTACCAATGTAGAGATTGGAAATAAAGAACTGTGTTTCATCAACAAAGATCTGATCCTTGACTACTTTGAGCAGAAGTCTCACACATGGGCAGCTGGATAAGGCATGGGACCCAGCACACGGGGCACTCATGCCGGAAAGAGCAGGACTTTCGGCCACAGGTCCCCTGGGAAGAAAATTCCCAGCAAAGCGGGCATCGTTGAACCGCCTGCCCTGCTGTCAGGCGGGAACCTGGCTGCACATGCGCCCTCTTTATCGAATGGCCGCTGTGTCATTGTTCACCCCAGGAAGACCTTGCCGGCGACATAATTTGAAGCCATATTTTGTCCCAGCGAATGGCTGGCTTGATCGCAGCCCGCATCCTAAACTCCTCATTGTATTGCGACCAGGCCGGGCTAGGAAAGTCTGTGAAAGCCTTGTAAATGATGTCCAAGTACTGGAACATCGAAGAAGCCCTCCAAGGCTGGTGACGCACGATGTCAGCTGCATAAATTAGGTACCTGGGGAACCAGTTTGTCCATGTTCTATCTACCACCTGACGCTTCAAGCGTTCCTTCTCCCGATCATCCAAATTTTCCCTGTCCTTCTTTTCCATCTCACGATAGAGCAAGCTAAATATATCTACAAATCCCCCTTTTAATATCTTTTCCTTAGTGGTGATGGAAAGATGATCGCCTAAAGGCAGGTCAGCATCGCCACTCGGCACAGCCCCCGCAGCAATGGTGTCATATGCCAAACTGCTGCCATAAGGGTAGCCCATGGCAGACTGGGGAAAACCCCAAGCCAGCCAGCCTCCATGATAAACCGATGGAGAGCTAGGAGATAGATGTGGCGACCAATTAGCTTGCATAATAGGAGAAGTTATGGACCCTTGGGAAGCTGATGGACACTGTGGCCAACTAGCCTGCGGAATAGGAGATGCACCAGAAACCTGGCTGCTAGGGCCCCATGGCCAAACAGTCCCAGGCCTGCCTGTTGCCCCATCCATACCTCCGGAACCCTGGGGAGCCGTATATACAGCCACCTGCTTGTCCCCAGCACCAGGATCCTGCTGTCCCACGCCATTCCATCACCGCTTCCTGAAGCCTCCACCTCGTGCTTGTCCTCAAGGAAGGCCAACCTTGCCAGCACCTGTGCTTGAAAAGACTGGTCAGATTGTTTATTAAATGTCAAACCCATTGCCGGCATTCCCCGCTCCCTCTCAAGCGCTTCCAGATGCTGCAAAATTGCCATGTTCACGATATCCCCTTCCTCTTCATCGTCCGATGGAACAGCAGGTGCAGGCCGCGCCGGAGGCCTTTTGGGTGCAGGTTGTTTACCCTTACCTTTTCCCTTACTCTTTCCCTTACCAGGAGCCATAGCGCCTCCTACTAAACAGAACAATACAATTTAATTAACAGTAAGCCAGGCAATATAAAGACCACCAATCAAAAACACGGAAGCCAAAACACAAGCAGCACTTAATAAACGATTGAAGCTAAAGCCACAGGGAGAACTCTAAATGCCACCTAAAATGGCCCCCGACTTACAAAATGGCCTCCGAGCATGAGGTACGACAGACCTCACCAAAATGTCTGCCTGCTGGAATTATAAACTGGCCTTACTTTAACAAAATAGCCGCCGAACACAATGCAGGAAACCTCATTGAAATGTCTGCTTATGAATGTACAGGAGCCACAGGCCTTAACTAGAGGTAGTACTGACCTCCCTAAAATGGCCACCGCCCAACCATCACTGGGCACTGAGGTATTGAAAGACCCAGTAACTGCTGCCCAATAAAGGCCCCCAGGTAAGGGACAGCACCATCCGCAGATTGGGTCACCCTCCCACACTAAACGGCCGCCTTAAATCGGGGGGGGGGGTAACAAAACCGCCAGAAAGGCCTGAGCTCCAGCCCCTGCTCGCCTCTCTCTACCTTACCCCCTGATCGGACCAACACCCCGGTGACAGTAATGCGCCAGAAAGGCGTGTGGGGGGGACCACAATTGCGGCCTTAAGTGTCGCAAAAAACCTCCCCGCTGGCCCAAAACCGTCAACCTGGCCAGTGCCGTCGTCTCCCCAGCCGCGCCCAGCAGGCCGCCACCAATCTCGCCGACCCCAAAGCGGACCTCTATGCACGGCGTCGCAGTGAAAGGAGGGGGGGAGAGAAGGACTAGGGCAAGCTATCGCCGCTGAACGCGCCACTAAATGCGCCGCAGCCGCCAAGCCCATGCCTCCTACAACGAAGAAGGGGCACGCTAGACACCCTCTGTCGCTGCTGCCGCCGCCGCGCAACTCCCTGGGCTGCCCAGGCAGGCAGGCCCAGCCTCGGAGCCCACAGAAAAGGCGTGCTCAGTCACCAACGAGCACGCCAGAGGACTGAGGAGAGTGGGAGCGGGGCAATGGCTCTCAAAGAGCAAGCCCCGCCCCCTGCCCCCTGGGGAATGCACGAAGTGTTCACTGTTGCTGCCTTGCAATTCGCGAGGCGGCAAATCGGCCCCCAGTGCCACGGCGATGCCGGGCGACAGGGAGCCCATTCTTAGGTCACCATCTGTCTAGCTTCAGATGTCCGGGGCACCTAAAGCAGGGTCTCTGAAGGTGGTTGAAGTGGTCAGATAGACCCATGTGGGAGTAGGCTGTCCTTCAGGTGTGCTGGCCTCAAACTGTATGGAGCTTTAAAGGTCAATAACAGTTCTTTGAATTGGGCCTGGGAGCAAACTGGGAGCCACTGTAAATTGAACAGGACTGGAGTGATATGATGCCTATGAGCCACTCCAGTCAGTGTTCTGACTGTGGCATTCTGTATCAACTGTAGCTTCTGGACAGTCTTCAAGAACATGTCCACACAGACTGTGTTGCAGCAGTCTAATTCATTGTTTATTGAATGTCCCATCCTGTTGATTGTACTGACTCACTCGGTGTAATCTGCCTTGAGACCCAGTGACAAAGGAAGACTACAAATAACCTAAATAAAATACATAAATTGTTACCAGGATTTACACCATAGTGGCAAGATCCTTCCTGCTCAGGAAAGCCTGCATACTGGCTCACCAGCCAAAGCTGGGGAAAGGTATTCCTGGCCACCACTGCCATCTGCTTATCTAACAGGAGGCTCAGGTCTAGCAGCACCCTAAGGTACAAATCTGCTGCTTTAGGGGGAGTGCAACCCCATCCAGAACAGGAGATATCTCCATTCCCTGGTCAGACCTTTCTCCCAACAACAGCATCTCTGTTTTGTTGGAATTAAGTTTCAGCTTGTTATCCCTCATTCATCCCAGGCATCTGTTCAGGGTTTCCAGAGCCTCCCTGGGAACTTCTGGGAGCACGGCACAGAGTGGAGTGTTTTCTATGTACTGGGGGCAATTCTACACAAATCTGCAGATGACCTTTCCCAGTGGCTCCATGAATATGTTAACAAACATGGCAGAAAAGATGGAACCTTGCAGGACGCTGTAGGTCAGAGGCTAAGGGGCTGAGGAGCAGTCCCTCTTCACCACACTCTGAAACCTACCTTTGAGGTGGGACCAAAACCACTGCAAAATAGAGCCTCCCAGTCCCAACCCCGAAATGCAGCCTGGACATACCATGTGTCCAGGCTCCCTTGCTTGTGGCAGAAACCTATTAGAAGCATGTTTGTTTTCTACTTGTATAAGCAAACATTGGCACTGATTGCTACCACTGTATGACTAATAATAGGAAGACCCCTTGAGTGATACAGAAAAAGGTTGTTCATCAGTCTAAAGATCTGAGGTACCTCACTTCTGCCCTACCTGCTCTCTTGAGGCTACATATGAGAATGGAAACTGAGCAATTGTCTCTGACCAGCAGTGCAACAAGTGCTTGGACATGGAACACCTGCATGGACAGTCTTATTGACTTAAGAAGACAATTCCTTATGCACAAAGGGTTTCTTTCTACTTAAGTGAATGAGGAGACCTTGACACATGTGAAGTTGTGTCAGGGGTTCTGCACATGCCAGGAGGCTCTGAAGGCAGGCTCAGCTCGAAAACCTGATAGCTTGGATTCCTTTTCACCTGTAAATCCCCTTCGTAACAATCACAGTGAACTAAACATAGTAGCCATATTGTCAGAATCTGCTGATTCAGACAAAGGATTTCTTTTCTTACAGCTATGTATTCTGTGTTATGCTATCTTATACCCTATTGCCATGTATGTATTGTAGATGCTGACATAACCCCTGCCATGTAATTGCTCCGCCCTTAGGTGAACCCTCACTTTGGCCAGTATGTATGTAGAATGTGTGACCCCAGGTTTAAGTGCCTGACCAGGCCTGGTTTGTGTAACTGACAGGGCGGGAGGATGACACCTGCAATGTATGGGAACAATGGGCCTCTCACACTCCTGCCTCCGCATTCCATTGGTCCCGGCTGGGATTTCAAGGGAGGATGAGTCTCATCTCTTATCAACATGCGAAAGCCTTGAGGCCAATGATTGTTATGTGAAGTGGTAACATCTGAAGGGTCTGGTTTGGGAAAGGGAATTTACAGCTTGACACCTCACTTTCTTTCCTGTGGGAAGCAAACGGCCAGAGCCTCTTTTGCCCGCCGTTTTTCCCTTGTAGTGATTGGCTACCTATGGGTAATTCAAACTGCTTGGAAAGGTATAATAGACCTGCATCTGTCATATGTATTATCTCTGACAATAATCCGAGAAGCTGTACCAATGTAGAGATTGGAAATAAAGAACTGTGTTTCACCAACCAGGATCTGATCCTTGACTACTTTGAGCAGAAATCTTACACATATCAGCTTTCACCTTCCTTACTGTTTTCAGTCATTACATTTGCTATCATGCAACATAAAATAAAATATGCTATGGCCTCTGCAGAATGAATAGCTTTTAATTATCAGCTTGAAATTATCAGTGGAAATTATTTTTCTGCTAATATTATAGGATAGTGTTGAAGCATCCTCTGGAACCCTAGAAGAAATTAATGTAAAATCTCTACTACATATGAATAATCAATATTCCCCACTATAACAACCTTTAAAGGTAAATTAGAATTTACACATTTGAATTACTAACAGCAAAAGGTGCCTTTGTATTTGACTAAAGCCCTTCAGACTGACACAGTTGAACAAGATACCCAATATGTTTCAGTGGCTTCATTCTCACTGTTGCCAAATGACTGGATAGGTGCTTCCTAATCAGTATTCAATCTAAAAATAATTTAAGCCACAATCTTAAACTTACCTATTAATGATCTGTTGTAAAGTATCATGTGCTATCAAGCTGCTTCCAATTTACCGTGACCCTATGAATTAGTGACCTTCAGTCACTAATCAACAGCTTTGCTCAGGTCTTCCAAACTGAAGGCTGTGGTTTTTTTTATTGAGTCAATCCATCTCATGTTGGGTCTTCCTCTTTTCCTGCTGCCTTCAACTTTTCCTAGAATTACTGTTTTTTCCCCAGTGAGTCTTGTCTCTTCATAATGTAACCCAAGTACAATACTCACAGTTTAGTCATTTTAGGTTCAATCTTAACTTTTTGTACTTTTTCAGTAACCATTACTTTTGTCTTCTTGATGTTCAGCTGTAATCCTGCTTTAGCACTTCCTGCTTTAATTTCAAGTCTTCACTGTTTTCGGCCATTTAATGTAGTGTCATCTGCATATCTCAAATGGTTAATGTTCCCTCCATCAATTTTCACTCCAATTTGCCTAGAGAACATCTATTAATCCGCACTACCTCGAAGCCCATTACAGCGAAGCTGAGAGAAGCAGAAATAAAATAAATACCCTTCAAGTACGCCACTTGGGAACTTCTTTCATAGCACAAGATCTGGAAGTAGGACATTATATGTTACAGCAACTCAATTTGGAGACGAAGATGGATTCTATGGAGAAGAGAACAACAAAAAGAAACTGGACTTTCAAACTTTGCCAACAAGATGGTCTAAGATTCCAATCCGGGCACAGGAAAGCTGACTCTTTTCTCTTTCTTTGTTTTTCAGTATATTGTGCTCTTTATGTCATTATTCGCTCTATTGATATTTGAACACTGAAGTTAATGGTTCTGTAGATATATGGGATTTAAAATTATGCCAGCATAAATACTTTTGTTTATTTAGTATGTCGTGTAAAATATTTGGTTTATATAAGGGAGAGGGTAGGAGTTTTTGACGCCCTTTTCTGCCCCCTTGATGGTTTGGTTTTGGCTTAGTTTTCTAGGCTTATTAATATCAACCAAGGGAGATCTCAGAGGAGGAGCTAGGTCTCCTTGTGCCCTTGTGGCAGATTTCCCTTTTTTTCTTTTCGTTAGAATAGTATACTACAAGTTAAGACTAAAGTTTCAGCATGTTCTGACTAGGTTTGGTTATGTTTATATAGTATGATTTATTAAAGTAATTAAGTATATAACTGTTTTTAAAGTGAGGGAACTTAATCTTAATTTTTATAGATGTTGTAGGCTTTATATTAATCTTTTGCTTATTATTAATAATGGCGCCTAATTTGAAAGTTATTACTTATAATGCAAGAGGTATGAACAACATAATTAAAAGAAGATGCATTCAGTCTGCTATGCTACATCTACATCCTGATATCTTGTGTATACAAGAGACACATCTTAAGAAAGGTACACAACAAATTTTTAAATCCATTAAATTTCCTCACCAATATCATGCGGCTGGTACATCCAAGTCTAGAGGCACTGCTATTTTGTTTTCAACCCGAGTTAATTTTAAACTTCACACTCTACAAAAGATCCTAGAGGTCGATATATTTTTGTGTTAGGTACAATAAATGAAGACCTTGTTACAATAGTTTCATTATACGCTCCCAATGACGGTCAATTATCTTTTTTACAGGAAGTGTTGGAGAAATTACAATTATTTGCAAAAGGTAGCACTATAATAGGAGCAGATTTGAATTATATTATGGATAAGAAATGGGATAAATCCACTAAATGCTTGAAAACTAAAAGAAATACAAAAACTCAATTAGTTACTCTCTTGGAAAATTTTGGCTATGTAGATTTATGGAGAAGATGTAACCCATCTGCTAGGGATTTTACTTATTTTTCGGGTAGGCACCAAGTTCACACACGGATAGATTATATCTTAATTTCTGTAGGTCTAAACCAAATACATGCTGATTCACAAATTGGTCAAAAACTTTTTTCAGACCATGCTTGGGTGGAAGCAAATTTTAAATGGCCTTCATTTATTAAACACTCTTTCCAGTGGAAACTTGATTCATCTTTACTTTTAAATGATTTTGTTAAAAGCGAAATTGAAAACATTATCCAGCAATATTTTATAGAAAACACCAATAAAGGTACATCCAATCTAATTGTTTGGGATGCTTTGAAGGCAGTGTTGAGGGGACATTTTATTTCTTTAGCAGCATATGATAGGAAACAAAAACAAATTTTAAGGGAAGCTTTAATGCAAAATATTAAGCATCTGGAAGATTTGCATAAAAAGACAACTAGTAGGAAAGTTTATCAAGAACTACAGATTGAAAGACAAAATTTAGATAGTTTAGAACTCTCAAAAATTAAAAAACAGATTTTACTTTTTCAACAAAAAAAGTGGATTAGATCCCTGAGATACCTTAAACTTTTAACACGAAGAATTAAAACCAAGCCTTCATATACTCCAGTAGAAGCGCTAAGAGATGGTCTGGGAAATTATATCAAACAACGTCTCCCAAAATTGATGATATCCAATCTTATTTATTGCATAAGGTCAAAGTTCCCAAATTAAAACAAGAACATAAAGATTTATTAGATGCACCTATAGAATCTACTAAGGTTGAAAATATAATTAGAAAATTAAAAAATCATAAAGTGCCAGGTAATGATGGTTTCACTGGATAATTTTATAAGGCTTTTAGACACCTTTTAACGGACCCTTTAACACAAGTGTGCAATGATATAACTAAGATGGGAGAAATGCCACCCTCATGGTCTGATGCTACTATTATTTTAATTCCAAAGCCAGGTAAAGATTTGTTAGACCCTAGCTGTTATAGACCTATTAGTCTATTAAATCAAGATACAAAAAATTTTTCAGCTATATTGGCCTCACGTTTGGGTAATATTATTGGAGCCTACATAAGTCCAGATCAATCAGGATTTATTCCACATTGCAATATGGCTGATAATATCAGAAAATCTTTAAACGTGATTCACTATTGTAGACAACAAAAAATATCTTCAATATTATTTTCTTTAGTTATACAAAAAGCATTTGATTCTGTAGAACCAAAATATATGCATTATTTATTACATCTAATGAATTTTGGTCCTAGCTTTTGCAAAAATATTTCTACTTTATATAAATCCCCACAAGCTTTGGTGAGAGTAAATGGACTTAATTCTACAAAATATTTCCCTACTAGGGGCACACACCAAGGGTGCCCGTTATCGCCCTTACTATTTGCCATATGTTTAGAACCTTTAGCGATAGCAATAAGGGGAAATAATATGATTCAGGGTATACACATTGACAACCATGAGTTTAAAGTTAATATGTTTGCAGATTGCACAGTATTATTTCTCTCAAATCCGATAGACTCACTTCGACACATAATGCTTGAACTTGACCTGTTTGCTAATATCTCTGGTTTGGTAATTAACCAGTCAAAATCTGTGATTTATCCCATTCTAGTTCAAAACATAATAAGTGAACAAATTAAAAAGAAATATTATTTTCAATGGGTAAAAACAACTTGGTGTCATTTGGGAGTTGAAATACCTTTAAAGCTCGAAGATCTCTTTAAAGAAAAATTTTAGTACTTCAAAAAGCAATTAAAAACAACTATATGGATGGCAAAAACTCAACCTTTCTTGGACAGAAAAAATGGATGTGGTCAAAGTTTTTATTCTACCTAAATTAATTTTTTTATTTAGAACAATTCCTATATTTTATTCATATAACTTTATACATAAGTGGCAAAGTATGCTGAACAATTTTATTTGGAGTTATATAAAACATAGAATACCCTTTCCCACACTTTGTAGGGAATATAAAACAGGAGGTATGTCATATCCTAATTTGTTATTATACCATGATGCAGCACAATTGGCTAATTTGATTAGAGTTTTTGATGCAGACTTAGCTCCTGATTGGTCCATTATAAAGCAACACTATGCAGATCCATTTACTTTATTTGAGACTGTTTGGCAAGCGAAATCAGTTAGAAAGAAAACATTGCAAGATAATCCTTTTTTATGGAATACTTTATTGGTATGGGAGAGATATCAAAAGCGATTAGCACCTTGGCCCTCTTTGTTGGCTCCATTTACAGGACAGCATTGGTTTCCACCTGCAAAGCAAAAATTATCTTACAGTCAATTTAGAGCTAAAAAGATAATTAGACTCTTAGATATAACTAAACAAGGTATGCTATTAAGTAAACTTCAATTAGAAATAATTTTAGGTGACCACTTACCATGGTATATCTATTTTCAGTTAAACAATTTATTGAACTCTAGTCCATTTAAACTAGGCTTATCAAGATCTTTGACCAACTTTGAATATTTGTTGAAGAATAAGGTACCAGGGCACAAAGTTTATATATTAAAAATTTATCTAATACTTTTACAAGTAATGTATATTCATCCACCAAGTTATGTTGGTAAATGGTCTAAAGAACAAGTTGTATTGGTTTTGCTTGATGAATGGTCTAGTTCTTGGAAGTCTGTTGCTCATGATTCAAGTAATATAATGATAAAAAGTCAATTGTTTAAAACTATTTCAAGGTGGTATTTAACTCCTCTCAAATTACAATATATCGTAAAGTCAACTTCTAATAAATGTTGGAGACAGTGTGGGGAGAAGGGTACGTATGGACATGTTTGGTGGCAGTGTAATTTGATTCAACAATTTTGGAAAAATGTTGTTTCAATTATAAAAGATATTACTTTGATTAAAATTCCATTAGATTTTAAAATGTTGGTGTTAAACATTTGGCCAGCTTTAGATTGTACAGTGGGTACAAAAACTTTATTAGAATATTTGTGTGTAGCCGCTCGAATGACTATAGCTAGATTTTGGAAAAGTTACAAAGTAATTTCAGTTCATACCTGGATTTTGAAAATTTCTGAGTTATGTATGTTAGACAAAATTATAGAATCTTTAAAACAGAAATCTGATGATAATTATCACTCTAATTGTGTTGCAATTTGGTTTCCTTTTCTTCTGTATTTATCAAAAAAAGACGATCTTAGTTCCTTAGTTAATACAATTATTATTGCTTGATGGCAAATCTATTAGTTTGAATATCTTTGTATTCAGGCCTGTTTAAGATATATGGTTACTTAATGTTTCTGTATCATGTTGAAACTTTTACTATCAATAAAAATCATTTAAAAAAAAATTTCACTCCACATTCATCTAAACCTAATCTGGCAAAAAATACATCCTTGCCTAACACCTTTGCAAACTGAAGGCTATTCTGTTTCTCCACATTCTGTCCTAACAGTAGTGTCCAGAGCATAGGTTGCACATCAAAACCATCCATAGATCTTCTTCATTATCCACACAGTTGAAAGCTTTTCTGTAATCTATGAAACACAAGCTGATTTTTTTGGTGAAATTCTTAAATATGCGCCAGTAATCAATGTATATTTGCAATATGATCTCTAGTGCCTCATTCTTTCTGGAAATCAGTTTGAACATCTGGCATGTCTTGTTCCATATGGGGTAATGGTCTTTGTTGTAAGCTTTGAGTATCACTTTGCTTGCAAGGGAAATTAATGTGATGGTCCAATAGTTGCTGCATTTTTGGACATTGCCTTTTTCATGTATAAATTGTATGAAATCCATTTGGTTTCAGGAAAGAAAGTATTGTTATCCACCAATAATTTATAACCATTAAAGAAGTCACTCAGCCAACATTTTGAGTCATCAACATTAGGGATTGTTCAGACTTCCGGAAGAGATGTGCTCAATGGCGGATGCCTCTCTCCGCCTGTGTGGGAGAGGTGATCTGTGCCCAGCGGGGTGAAGGGGCTTCAGACTGGTGCCGAACCTCCAGAGACCCTAGCGAAGGGGCTCTGCCTGGGGTGGCACGAGGGGGAGCCTCTCCTGATGGTGGTGACCGCAGGATCGAGGCCCCCTTCATCACCCCCGTAGGTTCCCCTGCTGAGGAAGCCTTTGGGCTGCGTAAGTGTGACCGAGAAGCAGCAGAAAATGCCGGGCGGAGAAACAGCTAAACTCCCTGCTATGCAATGGTGAAAACCGTGAGTCTCAAGCAAAGATCGTAAACAAAGCGGCTGGGACGGAATGGGTGGATCGCGTCCCCCCCCCTTACCAAAGCATTCGGGACTTTCCCACGGCTTTACTGCAGTACTGGAAGCGTTTGGGAAATGCTGGAGGGCTGGATCGCATGTATGAAGAAAAAATCTTTTAAAAGGCATTAGTGCAGCAAAGATAGCTCTTGCTACGGTCCGTCTTATCTAACTGTAAACAAAAGTGAAACAGCAACAATGATGGGGAGACCAAAACCCTCCCCTAAACTAGGAAGCGGAACACCGAGTTCAAAGGGTGACACTACAGAGATGAGCTCAATGCTTTCAGCGATGCTGCGACCCCTGGTGGATCAGATGACTTCTCTCAACGCTAAAATGGACTCAATGCAGAAAGAAATGAAAGAGTCTGGCAAATGAACAGAAAAGCTGCAACAAGATCTCTTGGAAGTTAAAGCGACTACAAGTAAGCACGACTCAAGACTACAAAAAATCGAGAAAGAGAAGGCTTTTCAATGTGACAATGTCCTGAAACTTCAGATGGAACATTCAAATTATTTCCTGCGACTTCAGAATGTTCCTGAGAAAAAAGGGGAGAATCTTAAAAAACTAGTGAGTGAAGCACTAGCACCGGTGACAGGTTTGAAAACAGAAGAAATATTAAGCGACATGGACTTGGTCTATAGGACCTATCCAGAATTTGTTAAAAAGAAAAACCTGCCAGGTGAAATTATGATAAGATTCTCCAAAAGATCAACAAGAGATGTGGTTTTAAAAGCCACAAACAGAACATCACTGAAGATCCAAGAGGAAGAGATCATGGTTTTAAAGGATATTCCATTTGAAATAAGAAAAAGGAGAAGAGCCTATAGAAGTTTGACTACTTGGCTCCAGTCTGAGTCAATTGTATATCGATGAAATACTCCAGAGGGACTGTTTTTCAGCTATAAGGGCAAGAAATATAAGATTGACTCTGTTGAAGAAGCAAAAAAATTTCTGGAAAAAAGCAAGAAAAAGAAAAAAGAGGGAGACTCAGATGATTCGCTAGCACTGCAGGAAAGTATGTACGGCTTTGACAGCTCAGAAAGCGAAGAAGATGTGTCGGACTCAGAAAAGGGAGCAGCTGCCCCCAAATCCAGTAAAGAGACTAAAAAGACAAGAAGAGGATCGAAGAAGAAATAAATTTTGCATTGTTGTTAAATGTGACGCACTATATGAGAATGTAAATGGAAGTAATAAGCATTCTTCAATACTATGTGTACCAGCCAATCAGTTTGTGTAAACTATAGAAGCAGTATCATAAGTAATCAGTTATACCAAGAGTATTTCTGTTTTTCAAGTTTATTAATTTGTTAGAAATGAATATTTCTCACAGCATTTTCTGTATAAGATAATTTAGCTTAGAGTTTAGTGTTGTAGTTGTAGATATAGTTGTTAAAATCAATAGAAATTTTCAACAACAAAAAAAACATTAGGGATTGTTCAGCCAAAAACCTAGTAACATTGGGGAATTTTACAAATAATAGGTGTCAATATCTATATGCTTGCTTTCTGTTCTAAGAATGCTAAAATTCCCCTTATCAAAGAGGGAGAAGTTATAAGAAAAGAAATAAAACCTAAGAAAAGTTAGCAACCATAGGATAAAATACTAACAGTAGACCTCTTAAAGATTGGAGGCTGTTTAAAAGTCAGGAGGCAGAATGGAGAAACAACAGAGCAAAATCAATACAGAATGACCAAAGTATTTGTTCTGGTAGCAGTGCTAATTAATATCTTTTAAAAGTGAAACATTGAGGTCTGTAGGTGTCAACAAATTATTTAAAGAATAGGAAATTCGAAGGTGACTATAGAGTGAGTTCCTTTAAATGACAGTTTCAAGATATTGAATCCTTTCCCTTCCTTCCTCTAGCCTTGAACATTTATTTCCTAATTTACAGCAATTGAGGAAAAATTAACCAATTATCCAGAGTCATGTATATAACAACAAAAAAAGATCCACCTTAAAAACCCTTTTAAAAGGCGCCTACGTTTTCCTCTCCGAAGAACTTGGGAGTGAGTGAGTTAGAGGCACATAAACTGGCCGGATAAACAAAGGCTTAAAACATTCAGCCCGGCACTGACCTTAATGATAGTCCTTGTTTCTTTTTTTCTTTTCCGTGGCTGTGGTGCAGCAGTTTGCCAATCCAGAGTGATGTACGCAGTGTGTCAGCAAGGCAGAGTCAGATGCCTTCGCAGAGCTACTTGAGAGGAGAGGGACGACAGGCGAGGAGCACATCAGGTATTGGTTGCTGGAGCAGAGGAGGAACTCCGGTGATGTGGAGCTACAGGAAAGGTGGAAAAGAGCAGTGGCGCAGAGACAAGGTGATGTGGTGACATCATTGGAGAGCCGGGAGATCTAAAAAGTTAAAGAGAAAGGAAGGCTTTACTGGGACAATTGTGGACAAATGAAGAAGAATAAAACAATACAGAAAGCATTGACTGAGAACTTCAAGAAGTTTTGAGACACTAGAGCAGAACTTGATATTGGGGAAATTAAATAACAAGAATCTGAACAAGAAATAAGATATTCTCTTGGCAATAGAAGGTGGCATTTGAGGCAAACTTTAGACACTTAAAAATTAAAATATAATCATATAAAAGGATATAAAGGGACATCTTCAGTATTGTAATTTCTTTGAGCTTTACCCCTTTAAGAAATTGTTATTTATAGGGGGGGAATCAATTATTCAAGATGGCATCAGGGGCAGAAAGAAAGTCTTCCCTTCCTTCACCAGGCACTTTATCACAAACTAAAATGACTCTAACTAACTTGTCACAAATAACATTAACTGATTTAAAAGTATTGATTCAGGAGTCTGTCACACAAGCAGCTAAAGATACCTCTGTAAATAACCTTCCGGCAATAATAAAATCAGAAATAGATCCAATACCCTCTAAAATAGATAGAATTGTCTTTGAGACTGAAGAAATTAAGAAATGGATCATGGAGGATAAACAAGAAATCAAGAAAATTACTAATAAAATGCAAAAAAAACCGGAAGAAAAAATGATGGAAATAAATGAAGAACTTCAAGAACTTAAATCTAAAAATGATAAGCTGGAGAAACAATGATTTCCTTAGAGATGGACAGAGCCGCACTATTTGTTAGATGTCAAAATAAACCTGAAATAATAGATAAAAACTTGAGAGAAGAAACAATCAATTTAATCTCCTCACAACTAGAGATAGGAAAGCCAAAAAAGATTTCCGGTGGCTGGCACGGTAATGGCGGCCGCATCTCCTCACACTGAGGGAGATGTGTGCCACTCTTGGTGGGAAGGAAGGGGCTACGGACAGGTGCCAAGCCCCCAGAGACCCTAGTGAAGGGAACCTGTCTGGAGTGCTTGGAGTTTGCCTCTCCCAGCAGTGGCGACCGCAGGATTGAGGCATCTCCCTACCCCTATAGATTCCCCCCACCAGAGAAGCCTTCGGGCTACAAAGCGCTGCCGTGAAGCTACAAGAGGGACTGCTCGGAGAGGCGATGACTAACTAGCTACGCAATGGACTAAAGCGTGAGTCTCCATTAACTTTGGAATTAAGGCGTTAGGGGAGAGGGAAGGAAAATTTATTCCCCCCCACCCCCTGGCATTGTTTACCTTAAGACGGAAGACTTTCCCACGGTTTTGCTGAGACAATAAAAGCATCTAGGTGGTGTTGAATTGCTGGATCGCGCAGAGAAAAAAGAGTACTTCCAGATGATGTACATTTGAAGCATAGACATTGTTTTTTCAAGGGCTCTCTTATCTAACTGTAAACAATAAGACGAAGCGAAAGAAAATGACGGGGAAAGGCCCCTCCCCCAAAGTCAGAGGAAATCTTCCAGGAGCAAAAAGCGAAACCACTGAGTCGAACGTGGCATTTATGGCGCTATTGCGACCCCTAGTGGAACAACTAACTGCAATCAATTCTAAGCTGGATTCCATGCAGAGAGAAATATCTTTATCTAATACTAATTCACAGGAGCTAAAATAAGAACTTTTGGACTTTAAGGCTGTCGTGCATAAGCAGGATTCAAGATTGGCAAAATTGGAGAAAGAGAAGGCCACACAAAGTGACTGTGTTTTAAAACTTCAGATGGACCGTTCAATTTTTACTTGAGGTTTCAGAATGTACCAGAACAAAAAGGAGAGAACCTAACTAAGCTGTTGAGTGAAGCATTGGCCCCAGTGGCAGGTTTGGAAGCGGAAAAAATACAAAATGATATGGATTTGGCCTATAGGTCATACCCAGAATTTATTAAGAAGAAAAACCTGCCAGGGGAAGTAATGGTAAGATTCTCCAAAAAATCAACCAGGGATATGGTGTTAAAAGCTACCAATAGAACATCTTTGAAAGTTCAAGAAGAGGAAATTAAAGTCTTGAAAGACATTCCATTTGAAATTAGAAAGAGAAGAAAGGCATATAGAAACCTGACTTTGTGGTTACAATCTGAATCAATTTCTTATCGTTGGCAAGTTCCGGAAGGACTACAGTTCAGCTACAAAGATAAAAAATATAAAATTGACAATATGGAACAGGCAAAGAAATTTTTGGATGGAAATAAAAAGAAGGAAGCTGAAGCTGCACAAGAAGATTCACTGGCATTGCAGGAGAGTATGTATGGCTTTGATGACTCAGGAAGTGGAGAAATATCAACTGAGGACTCTGACTCTGAAAAAGGGGCAGCTGCCCCAAAAGCTTTAAGTAAAAAGCAGAAGAAAAGAAGAGAACCAAAGAAAAAATAATGTTGTAACTGTAAACTTATTTACACATCATGTAAACGTAGTGTAAAAATCTTTATATCTGTTAGCGAGACAGGAATTTCAATATGTAATAATTGTACCAGCAAAAATGTTAGTTTAAGAGTGGATACCAAGGAATAAAATCGCTCTTTAGACATTGTAACTTTAAATACTCTGTAACAAATTGTCCATCTTGTATACCTTAGGGTAGTTTAGTTTTGTTTTTTTTTGTAGTTTTAGTATAGGTGTAGGGGGAAAAAATCAATATTTTTTTTTTAAGGAAAGCCAAAAGAACTAGATAAGGACATAGAGACAATTTATAGAAAAAATACGGCTTATGCCAAAAGAAACAAGACCCCAAGAGAAGTCCACATAAAGTTTAATAGGAAAGAGGTACGAGATAAAATCCTAAGAGCATCATATGAAAAGAAAGTGTGGACTGATCAGAATGAAGCAAAGTTTTTGAAAGAAACTCCATGGAGAGTCCAAGAAAAGAGACGGGATTATGCAATCTTGACAAGTCTATTGAGAAAAAAATGAAATAATGTATGGATGGCTCTCACCAGAAGGGGTCTTGTTTACATATTTGGGGGAAAGATACAATCTAAATTTGGTCTTTAAGGTAGAAAAATTTATTGACGAACATGGTAAAAATTTAGGATGGCAGGAGGAAGAGGAAGGTGTATCAGAGGAAGACAGAGCAGAAGACTTAGAGGGACAGAATTTAGAAGAAGAGGAAAGGCAGACACAAAAAGGGGAAAGAAAGTGGACAGAACCCCCTCAGATATCTTAACCAGATTCCAATATTGAGCGAAAGGCAAGACAAACAAAAAAGATCAAAATGGAGAAGTCTAAAACTAAGATTTTATCAGTTAATGTTAACGAGCTGAATAGCCCGCAAAAGAGAATTTTTTTTAACCAGTTTAGAAAACTTAACCTTGACATTATTTGCATACAGGAGACATATATGAAAAAAGAGGATGAGAAATATCAGTAGTTAACAAGCTTGAAAATCTCTTTGTGGCATCTGGTGTGAAAGGAAAAAAAAGGAGTTGCTATCTACGCGAAAGACTTCTTACAGCCAGAGTTCCAATTCAGCTCAGCAGATGGAAGAATCATTGCTATTTCTATTTGAAATCAGAATTAAAAAATGCTGATAGTAAATATATATGCCCCGAACCAAAACCAGGAACCCATCTTTGCTCAATTACATCATCTTTTAATACCTTATATTAATGTGAAAAGATCTGTCTAATGGGTGACTTTAATGCAGTACTGGACTCTGTTATAGATAGAAGAGCTTGCTTTAAACATAAAAAGTCCTTAGGAAATAAACTACCTTAATCCTTTTTTAGCCTTGCAGAAGAATTGAATATCATTGATGCATGGAGAATAAGAAATATGAATAGGAAGGATTTTACTCATTATTCTGCAAGACATAATACCTGGTCCAGGATAGATATGATATGGACCTCGACAGTGTCAACATTTAATCCTGAAGATGTGGAAATCTTGGCTAATACCTTTGCAGATCATAGCCCAGTGATAATATCCCTCTTAAGTGTTCGTAAAAGAAAAAGATGGACTTTGAATTTGAATCTGATGAAAAGTCAAGAAATTAAAGAAAGGACAAAATTAGAAATTAAAGACTGCTTCAAGAATAATATTTGACCAGATACCCTGATTGAGATAGTCTGGGATACATTTAAGGCATACGTGAGAGGTTGGTTTATTAGTCAAGAGGCTTGGAGGAGAAAACAAGAGAGAATGAAATACGAGGACTTGAGGAAGAAAATCCTGGAACAAGAGACTGAAATGAAGAAGGCGGAAGATGTGGAAAAAGTAACATTTAAAATATGTGCTTATCAACATCAGCTAAATTTATTATTAACCCAGGAAGTAGCAACTAAATTAGAGTATACAAAACAATTTTATTTTGAAAACACCAATAAGCCGTTGAGGTGGCTTCTATATAAGCTCAGGAAGATCAGAGAAAAAAGAGTGATCTGATCTTTAAAAAATGAGGAGAATGAGGAAAATTTCTTTCTCAAGATTTAAAATTAATAGTGGAAAATTTTTATAAAAAACTATATGAGCAATCTAACAATCATCTAGAGGAGATGGAAAATTATCTAGCTAAAGAGAAGGACAAGAAGTTCAGTAAAACACAAATTACTCAACTAAATGAACCATTTTTGACTTTTGAAATAGTAGAAGCTATCAAGAATGCGAAGAAAAATAAGACCCCAGAACCAGATGGCTTACCTTCAGAACTGTTTCAGATTTTTGAAGAACAAATAACATACCCATTTAAAGAGGTGTTACAGAAGATTAGAACAGCAGGAACTCTTCCAGATACTTAGAATGATGTGTTAATAACATTAATACACAAGCCTAACTCTGATATATCTCAAACTAGAAATTACAGGCCGATCTCATTGTTAAATACGGATTATAAAATATTTGCAAATATATTAGCCACAAGATTTAAAAGAGTACTTAACCAAATCCTACATAGTGACCAAGCAGGATTTCTTCCAAAAAGGCAGATTCAGAGTAATATTAGAACAATAATTATATTGAATACTATGAAATGCATCCCAGTAAAAAATTAGCACTGATGTTTTTGGATGCTGAAAAAGCCTTTGATAATGTCAATTGGTCATTTCTGATGAAGAAATTGGAGGCTTGGAATTGTGGGGAAATTTTTTTGTTAATGATAAAAGCTATATATACTGTTCAAAATACTAAAATTATGATATATGGTGACACTTCACAGAATATCCCAATACAGAAGGGTACTAGACAGGGGTGTCCTCTTTCACCACTCCTCTTTATTTTTGTGTTAGAGTCACTGAATGACCGAATAAGGAATAACATAGAGATCAAAGGTTTGAGGATTCAAGGGGAGATCTTTAAGCTTCAAGCCTTTGCAGATGACTTAGTATTTATTATTGAAGACCCACAAAAATCGTTACCAGTATTACTTAAAGAAATTCAAGAGTACAATGATAGAGCAGGACTGAAAATAAATATACAAAAAACAAAGATCTTGTCAAAAAAAACTGTACTTTGGAGCAGAGGCTAGAACTTGCTAAGATTACAGGCATGGAGGTGGGCCACAGAGTCCGTTATTTAGGAATAATGTTAACTAATAAAACAGAAACACTATTCAAGATAACTATAAAGTTTTATTAGAGGAAGTTAGGGAAGATCTTGATAAGTGGAAAAAGATACAACTTTCATTAACAGGAAAGATTGTGACGATAAAAATGAATATTCTACCTAGGTTCTTGTTTTTGGTGCAAAACTTACCTATTATTAAAAAATGACAATTTTTTTAACAGATTTTGACAGACTGTTAAAAAAATTGTATAGTCCTAGAAAAAGGCAAGAATAAAATGGAAAATCTTGCAAGAGCAAAAAGATAGAGGAGGATTAGCATTGCCTAATTGACAGTTAAATCAAAATGCTGCAGCCCTAATTTGGGTAAGAGATTGGATACTCTTAGAAAACACAAGGCTTTTAAAATTAGAAGGATTTGACCTCAGGATGGGCTGGCATGCCTATTTATGGTACGGAAAAGAGAAACTCCATGATAACTTTTATGAGCATATTACTAGAGGCGCACTTATTCAAACTTGGTTACAGATTAAAAAAACAATTTTATAATTTAACCCAAGATGGGTATCTCCCTTAGAGGCCTTTGTTAAGCCTACGTTACTAACGACAGATAATAAAGGAAATTATGAGAAGTTAGTAGATAAGAATAATGAGTTAAAATCAGAAGAGGTCTTGGTAGAGCAAGGAATAAAGCTATCTTGGTGGGAGAGAATACAACTTAAAACCAAATTTGAGAAAGATAAAAGAACTGGAATTGAATTTTTTTTTACTCAATTAGATAAATTATGGTTACCCTCCAAAGACAAATTAATTCGGAAATTATATACTTGGCTGTTGGATGATCTGATGCAAAATGAGATAGTGAAAACATCAATGATCTCATGGATGAAAGACATAGGGCATTCATGGTCTAAGACTTGGAAATCGGTTAAATATATGAGATCAGTGGCATATAAGGAAAATATTTTTTAAAATGTTTCACAGATTGCACTGGTAGTCAGATAAGATCGCCAAATGTTTTGTCAATGCCTCGAAAAATTGCTGGAAATGTAAAACTAACGTAGGAACCTGCTTTCATTTATGGTTCAAAAATAATTGTAGAAATATTTGAGGTAAATTTACCATTAATACTGGAAATATTTTTATTGAATATGTTACCAGTGGATATTGGTGCAGATAAATATATCATTACATACATCTACTAGAATGTTAATAGTGAAAAATTGGAAAGGAGATAAACTCCCATCTAGAGAAGAAATTAAAACAAAAATCTTAGAGGTGGCAGAAATGGACAGGCTAAATATGAGATTACTAAACGAAAATGAAGAGCTATATAGTCAAAGATAGAACAGAGTATACAAATGGATGGATGTGAAAATGCATTAATAGACTCACATCAGGAAAAATTTTCTCATGAAGTTTATGTTTCTGTTGAAAAGATACTTGTGTTACTATATGTTGATATAATGGCTGTAAATGTAAGTTTGGAAATACTCAATGAAATTTACATTAAAAAAATGATCCACCTGGACAGAGCTGCAAGTTTGAAAACAAACAAAAAACTCCTAGTTAATCCCAAGCCAGTGTCCATATTAAATAACATCTGTTTTTTTTTGTTGTTGTTGTTTTGGGGTTGTTGGGGGTCTTTTTTGTCAATTTTCATTTGTAAGTAGAACATATCCACTAGCCATAATTTCATCAATACACTCAAACCAGCAAAGTTTGAATGAACCACTGATCATAAAAAACTCTTCTATTTTCAGTCTCTGCATTCTACACTTGTGGGATCTCAGATTTTCGGAAAGACAGTACTCTTCCTAAGACGTGGGACAATTTCTACCAATATGAATAAATAGGTTCTATCAATGAATATGAATAACGTTGTTGAGGAATATTTGCAGGTACTTATACTCCAGATGGGACAAAACAGGTGAGAGTGGTATTTTAATGGGGAAAAGGCATAAGGGCAATATGTTATTAGCCCCCTCTTATTGTATCAGTCTTCCCCTTCAAATCAAAGTCCTTGCAGCTATATTCTCTTTTGAAAAACCTGGAAATAATTGCAGAACTGCTCATGATGTGTAGTTCCAGCTGTAGGAGTGGTAATTACTAAACATCATGTTGTCATTAAAAAGTTCTAACAAACAACCCATTATATCCCCTTTTTATTGCACATTCTACTTCTGAGCACCTGCTTTAACACCAAAAAAGTTGATAATGATCTTGTAATTATAATAGAACTATGCAATATTGGTCTTTTTCTATAACTAGTATGTTAGCCAGCAAGGCACTTTTCTGTGCTCTTATGGATTTTTATCCATAAGTTTGAACTCTGTGTCGCTAGCAGTGGTAGGGACTTGCGCTTTCTTCTTCACATAGGAGCCAGCTCCAGCCCAAGCCAGGAGGCTGACACCCCAAGCAGTTCACCCAAGGCAAAGACAAAGGATTCCTCTTGCCATGAGGCCTCCTTCTGTCAGACATCCGCTGGCTGACCCCCACTCCCCCACTACCCATCTGAATAGTCATGCTAACGAGACTGCCTAGCAACTAATGTGCCAGCCATCAGATACCTGGCTAAAACCATCAACTGACAATGGGTATGGCCAGGTGAGTCATCGGACCCCAGACTCAGTATCTGTTTCCTGGTGAAGTCATACTTTTGCAACACTGACCATACCCCTGGACCTCCTCCCTTTGTTCACCTTTAACCTATAGCAAGGTCCAACAGGGACGGACCGCCTAGTAGGAGTGTTAGTGGGTTGTGGTCTGCAAAGCCCGCCCCAAGACCCCCAATAAAAGTCCAAACCGAGAGTCACTCGGCCTCTTGAGCCGTCGCCCTCTATCTTACCTATTGACCCTTCAATCCAGCTTTCTGTCCCCAATCCTTGCCTCCATCTTTGAACCCCTTTTTCTCTCTCTGGACTCACGATCCAGGAGAACCACGTGGTCTTGCCGGTTCAAGCCTCGTGGCCCCATAGCTTTTATACCTTTCTTCCCAAATCCAATTCATCCTGACATCGGACAACGCATCTAAGGTAACGTGCTTTCCCCACCAACGAAACCTGCTCATGCAAAAGTGCTATTTTCTCTCATTATTTTATTAGACCTGTAAGATTGTGTGTGTGATTACGATTTTTGTATGCTTGATTACATGATCCAGTAAACAACATTGAACTTGGAACTCGCCTCACGTGCCTCTTTCCTTGAGATCTCCCGGGAGGGGTGGGACCCTGGTATAGTTGGCAAGAACCCGTGTATTTTGCTGATTGCTAAACGTAAATTAAAGCAATTTGGCTAACAGAATTGGGGGCTCATCCGGGATTTGCCCTGAGGGTTAAACTTCGCGCCATAGTCGACAGGCGTGTCTTTAACCCACAGACGTAAGGGAAAAACCACTTCCGGAACTCTTGGAGAGGCTGTATGATTGGTTTCTGTCTGCGTGCCTGGCTCTAGCGAGCAACCTATTGTGGGTGGCTTCCCCCTCTCTCTCTCTCTCTTATCCCAGGTCAAACTGTGTGACCGTCCGCGTGTCTATTTTGTGGGAAGGGATCCAAAGAAGACCAGAGTAGGGCGCTAGACCAGTTGCACCAACACTACATACACTACATACACCCGCTGAGTCCGAAAAAGAACTTTTTCTTTGAGCGCACCCTTGCTCCCCCTCCTTGCTTTACTTCGCTCAACGAAGTGAAATCAATTGATTTTGGTTAGGGGTCAGCCTGCTGGAACATATTGTTTCGAAACCCCGCTGGTTAATAGGTTATCCAGTGAGAGCTTGCGAGCCCAAAACCTTCATTTGGTTGTGTGGTTATCCTGTAAGGACGTGAGGTTTGGCCAACCCGTTCTCGAAACCCTCATATAAAGAGACTGGGTGTCTCTCAGACTGGGTGTCTCCTTTTTGGGTTAAGAGTAATCCCAGAGTGTCGCGAAGGGTGTGAGTCCCCGGCTCTAAAAACTAAATTCAGGCAGGGAGTGCCTTCTGTAGGGTTAAAAGTAATCCCCGAGTGTCGAGAGAGGTGTGAGTCCCCGGCTCCAAAAACTAATTGAAGGCTGGGATAGCCTGTTCTGTGGTGCATTGGCCACCTTGAGCCAACAATTGTAACTTAAGAAGCCGATTAAGGCAGAACAAGGGAAATTCAGCTTCCTTTTCTCACGCCCCTGTTGTAAGTAAAAACAGGAGAATCCCTGAAAAGATGTTTCGTACCAAGGAAGACGAACCTAAGCTAGAAAAATGGCTGGTAAAGAAAGGCAAGTCTCCTTGGAAGGAAGGATCTTTTAAGGGTCCCAATCCATTAGAAATAGCCCGGAGTGCTTTCCAGGACTATTGTACCACCCAAAAACCTAGTTCCACTGCCAAGGACATAGCTGCTAGTTGGGCTTTATACACGGCCTTGCAGGATGCCGCAGCCGTTATTCAACGCCTACAAGCGGATGTGGACAGACAGGAGGAACTCGTAAGAGATAGGGACCAACAATTGGAGGAACTTTAAAAGAAAGCAACCAAAAACTCGAGTTGCTAGTCCAAGAGGCTAACCAAAAATTAGAGGAAACCAGTAAGGAGAGTAATCAGAAGCAAGAGACCATAGTCAAAGAGTATCAGCAAAGGCTGGAAGAACTAAACGATCAAAATAAGGCAGCAGTGGATAGAGAGGTGGCCAGATTCGACAGACTAGAATCTAAGTTCGAAGCCACCAAAGAGGAATTAAGAGAAATAAAAAGCAAACATGAACAAGACCTCATAGATCAGAGAGAAAATTACGAGGATTTAATGGAACAGAGACTAAGTGAGGCAGAGGCTGAGAGCCAGCAGTTGCAAGCTGATAAACTAACCGTAACTTTAGAGAATCAAGGAATGGCCCTCAGTGTTCAAAAGGCTGAACAAAAAGCCGCAAAGGCTATAGCCCGGGCTGAGGAAGCAGAGAAAGCCCTAGAAAAGGCCAATGTAGCCCTAGTGTCAGTACAACAAGGAGCAAAATATTTGGCCCAAGAAAACCTAATTAAGAGACAGCGAGCCAATCATGATGCCTGTAAAAGAGAGATAGAGGTTCTAAAACGACAATTGGAAGCCCAAAGAGCGGTGGTATCAGCAATCCACCCGGAGGGTTTAATTGACCTCTCCCACACCGAAGAAGACCCTGAAGCCCCCATAGAAGAGCCCACGGAGAACCATGCCCCCGTCCACCCAGTGAGCACCAAACAAATGGTCACCAGGACCGGCACCCGAATCACCACCCAAACTGTAACGGAAACTCAGCAATGGAAGCCCGATGAGGTTAAGGCCATCGCCGAGCAAGTAGGCTCTCTCTCCAAGGATACTGCCGTACAATGGATGACGCATATCCACACCATGTATGGCGGCGTCAATGGGGAGGATCTCTGCCAGCTTGCCAGGCGCTGTGCTTCGGGCACAGATCTAACGGCCATTAATTCAGCCATAGCTACCAACGGTATTGCAGCCGGTACTCGGATCCAATGGATGCAGAAGGTTTTGGAGTATCTCCACCCGAACCGCAGCTTATCTGCACTGTTCATCCTAGAAAAGCAAGGGCCAGGAGAAGACCCAGAGGCTTATATGGCCAGGAAACAGCTATTAGCTCAATTGGCAGACACATTATATATTGACCCTGACACTAATGAACCCGAATTCGATGACGATGCGTTTAGACGCGCACTCATGCATGGTTTCAATGCCCAAACCCAATTGGCTCTTAACATTCCAGATCCCACTAGGGGAACCTGGCCCAATATGGAACTCAAAATAAGACGGGTGGCTACCTTACTCAGGAGCACAGGAGTCACTAAGGCGGGGAAAGGATCCAGGAAACATAAAGACAAGGAAGAGGACGAACCCATTCAAGCCATCACATACGCCAATCACGGCCCACACTCTCAGTACCAACCTTCGGGCAAATATGATAACCGGAATGATAGAAATTATGATAGAAACAATGACAGGAACAACGATCGGAACTATAAGAATGACCGCTATGACCGTAATAAATCTTGGCAGAGAGGCGGCAACAATAATTATAGAGGGAAAAGGGATTACAATAACAACAGAACCAACCCAGCGCAGGCATACATGCATCCATCTGCTCCGCCGCTTCCGGCTGACTATAACAATGGCCCTGACGATCGGTATAGTCCTGCCCCTAGCTCAGGCAATTCACACCCGGCTGCCCAGCTACTGATGCCTGGTCCACAACCGTTCCACCAAAAAGTCAATAGGGATGCACGTCCAAATGGAGTAAGTCCATTCAGATGGCACCTTTGGATGGAGCTCAAGGAACAAGGATTTGAGATGGAGCGCTTCCATCTGCAACCCGACTCGGTTCTCCTCCAGGCACTGACAGACTCGGCCAAGCAACAGGAACGGCCTCTCAACCCGGTAAAGACCACTCTCACTCGCATTGAAGAGGAGAAAGGGAACCAAAACTAGGGCTGCCCGGAGTCCCACAATCTCCCCAATGGCATAGTGGCTCCTTTGAAGCCCGACACATGGGGGAGACCGACTGTGAAAGCAGGGGTCGGGACTCCAGGGAACATGAAACCTGCTACACTCCTTGTAGATACGGGAGCATCCACAAATGTCCTTAAACCCCAATTGGCTCAAACAGGCCAGCCATCTTCAGCTACCCTCTCTCTCTCAGGCTTTGCCGGAGGCAAGCACACTGCCACCATCTGGAATTCAATTCCCTTAACAGTGGGAAAGCTTTCCACACGTGTGTCTGCCTGCGACAACCAGGGCGAAGACGACGGCATTCTCGGGGCTCCATTTTTCCGAGACCATGGGCTCACAATTGATTTGGCTAATGGCTTCCTCTGGCAGATTCCGGGAGGTCCTAGCGAAATCAATGCAGTCCATCGGTGTGCCGCCCTAAAGGCTCCTCTTCCCCTGGCCCCATTGGAACCTAGTGACCCTTGGATCCAAGATTTCCCTGAAGTCTGGATCCAAGACAAAGCAGAGTGTGGCACCGTCCATGATGCCTGTATATTAATAGAAGGGAAGGATCCACCTCCACAAAAACAGTACAAGTATCCCGCCGAAGCTGAAGCCGGAATAGCCAAAACCATTGAAGGGCTCCTCCAATGGGATGTCATCCTCCCAATGCAGTCCATCTGCAATGCTCCCCTCTGGCCCGTCCTTAAAGCAGACGGAGTGACCTGGAGAATGACAGTGGATTTCAGAGCGCTAAACGCAGTGACTCCTCCAGTGGCCCCTGTCGTAGCGAAGTACCATGAGATCCTTGCGGCCATCGCAGCAGGATCGCGCTACTACAGTGTGATTGATTTGGCTAATGCATTTCACTCCATCAAATTGCATGAGTCATGCTGGTATAAATTCGCTTTTACCTTCCGTGGCCAGCAATATGCCTTCAAACGCACACCCCAAGGTTTTCACTCCAGTCCTAGCATCTGCCATGCACACGTTGTACGCATGTGGGAACACCTTAGAGCTACCTCTAAAGACCACGTGCTCTCTTATGTGGATGACATTCTTGTCCACGCCCCCACAGAAGAAGAAGTCACTGATGTAACCCGGGAAGTCTTAAATCTTCTCAGGGAAGCAGGGTTCAAGGCTAGTAGGGACAAGGCCCAGCTAGTTCAAACGCGGGTCAAGTACCTTGGCCTGGCCCTGGGTCCCGACGGCAGGACTCCCGATGCCCAGCGCATGGAAGTCATTGCCAAGCTCCCTGCGCCTACAGATGTGCCTTCTTTAAGAGCTTTACTAGGAACATTCAACTTCTCTAGGGATTTCGTGGAAGGCTTTGCTGATAAAGCGCGCCCTCTGTTGCTCTTAAAGAGCAACACATCCTGGTTCTGGGGACCTGAACAGCAATACGCCTTTGCCAGCCTTAAACAAAGTCTTGCTTCTGCTCCCGCTCTAGCGCATCCGGACCCTGATAAACCCTTTTACATCCAACTGGCACATTCTGAGAAAAGCATCGGCGCCACCCTTATACAGCATCATGCTGGCGCCCCAAGAGTGGTCGCCTATGCCTCTCGCAATCTTTCCTCTGTAGAAATAAAGTTTACCCCATGTGAGAAAGTCTGTCTAGCCCTTGTCTGGAGCCTTACTCACTGGGAATTTATCATCGGAGGTGCGAAGGTCATAGTGCAAACCACACACACACCTCTGAAGTACATTCTCTCAGGGAAAATTCAGGATGGCCAAGTATCTAATGCCCGCATTGCCCAGTGGACACTTGCACTGGTCAATAAGGGAGTAGACTACCGAAAAGAACAGAAGGAACCCCCTGCCCCGTATGGCCTCATCATAACTGGGGACGAGCATGAGTGTCCTCTACCAGTGGTCGACCATGTACCCTGGCCAGCCACATGGGGAGTGCCATTCGAAGAAGCCAAGCAGCTCGGTTTTCACTGCTGGTTCTGTGATGGATCTTCCTTCCATGTGACAGGGACACCCTATACAGGTTATGGTGCCATCCGTACCCACGATGGTCACACTTTGCAGGAGTCGGTCCGCCCCCATTCCAGCCAAGCCGCAGAAGTCGCCGCCCTGCGAGCGGTTCTAGCCTTTGAGCCCCCAGACATTCCGGTCGCTGTGTTCACCGACTCGGACTGGACAGCCAAAGCCGCTACAGTGTGGCTACCCCACTGGGAAAAACAGGATTGGGTAAATGCAGAAGGCAAACCGGTGGCCCACGCAACACTATGGAAAGATGTTGTACAACTCCTTCATAGACGTGTGGCGGAGACTCAGATCTCCCATGTCAAGGGCCACCAGAAAAATAACTCTGAAATCGCATACTGGAACGACCAGGCAGATCTTTTGGCCAAAGCTGCTGCACAGCTACCCCTTCCCCAAGAACCGCCGGAACAACCTCTGCAGGCTGTCATTACACGCAGCCAACATAATAGGTCATCCATCCCACCAGTCTTTGTAGACCTTGGGGAGCTCCAGGCAAATGACGCCGATGTACAGGATCTCCTTTCCAAGGGCAAGGACCCCACAGGGAAATACTCCATAGAAGAACGGGACGGAGTAATCTGGGCGGTGGATCACACTGGGGCACGTCACTGGGTAGTTCCTGTAGAAGTACGAGCAGACCTGATTCAATTTGTTCATGAGCAGGGCCATAGAGGGAAAGACCTCACTTTGGAACGGGTGCGTGATGCAGGCTGGTGGCCAGGCATGCGACAAGACGTTGCCCAGTGGGTAGATAACTGTCTCGCCTGTGCCATGGTCAATGCAGACTCATCCGGTCCCAAAGCTCCTATTCAACACCAACGCATAGAGGGACCATGGGCGCGAGTTCAGATCGATTTCATCGGTCCCCTTCCCAAAACTAGCCACGGCAACAGGCACTGCCTTACAGTCATTGACCCCTTCTCCAAATGGGTCGAAGCCTTCCCCTGCCGGGATAACTCCGCCGGCACGGCTGCCAAACTCCTTTTTAATAACTTATTCTCACGCTGGGGCATCCCCTGAGTCCTGGACTCTGACCGCGGGCCTCATTTCATTGGAGAGGTCACTCAGGAGCTCTGCAAGGCTCTGGGGATCACCCAAAGATTCCACATTGCGGCACACCCCCAATCTTCTGGCTCTATTGAACGCGCTAACCGCACACTCAAGGAAGCGCTCATGAAAATGGTTAATTCCACGGGCAGGACTTGGGATGAAAAACTGCCCATCATCCTCATGGCTATCAGGGGAACCACGGCCTCACATGGCTATTCCCCACATATGGTCATGACTGGCAGGAAAATGCGCATGCCAGAAGCTTTTTGGCTACAGAGCGATGTCCCCTCGGACTTTGAACCCAAAGTGGCAAATGATGAGTGGGTCAGATCCCTCCTCACTGACATCCTGATCATACACCTCCAAGTAGCCAACATGCTTGGGGAAAGCCAGCTTGCAATAGATAAGAAATTGGGATGGGTTCGTAATCCTCAGGTTTGGGATCCAGGGCAGCAAGTGCTCTACCGCAAATTCAGCCACAAACAGCATGCTCTCATGGCTAAATGGGCTGGTCCAGTCCCCATCATTGATAGGGTCAGCCCTGCAGTGTACAAACTGACAATCCCTCGGAAGCATGGCCAAACGTGGCACAAGTTCTTCCACTCCTCCCAACTCAAACTGTGGAAGGGTGAACCGGTTCCGGTCCCACCTGATCTCCCTCCGGACCCCGGCAGCGAAGGGAGCCCACTGGCTGCAGTTACACACGGACATTTCCTTCCCACAGATATGTTCGAACTCTTTCCTCTTTTCTCCCTTGGAGACACTTGCCTGTTCCACTAAGTGCTTCCCAATGGCTCAAGCCGCCATTTAGGAAGCAAGGGGGGGAGGGAATAGCAGAATTTTAAGTATAATAACCTCATTCCAAGAACAAAAGCCACGATAGCGTGCAGCAGTAACTGCACCGGGCTTTCATAAGTGCCAAGCGCACACCAATGAACGAAGAACCTCTAAGCACCTTTAGCTAAAAGGGAACCATACTGTGACTACTTGGGTATGTTGACTGCAGTATGGAGTACAGGGATCTCACTCACACACCCCTCAAACATTATATTACAGAATGCATCCAGGAAGTTTCACCCCAGCAACAGACAAATGGGTAAGACCATTAAAAATTTTATTGTTATTGTCCTTGATTCATTTTACATCGACAACACAAATAGCCAACCATACGGTAGTCTTGACCAGATGGAGATGCGTGGGAATCAACATGCCTTTTAGAATCTTTACCTGTGTAACAGGACGGCATGACAGAGCAGTCACACTCACACCCATAGATCGGTGTCCACCACAGCAGCTCACACATTTATCCAAAGCCACACCGGAGAAAAGGTGACGCTATGCACCTCCGGGAAATATGCTATGGATGAAATGGAAGTGACCTTGTGCAAACAGCCACAAGACAAAATCAACACCTCCACCATTGAATATACTGCTCCTACCCCCATCTCCCTCTACACTGACATAGCTGTAATCTCAGCTGCCGTATGGGACATTGGCGATCCTTTAAAATTAATCATTTCCATTGGCTCCCATCATTTCCATAATGACACAGAGGTCCCGATAACGCTCACGGACCCATTCGGCGAAGAAATAGACCTAGAGCCACTGGCATGGGGCAAGCTCGATTGGCATTTTAACTGCTCTGCGTTAAAGCAGCAAGGTCCCCCAGACTGGACCCTCCTTCTAAACACATCTGTCTGCCTCAATGCCACCGATACTGTAAATCTTACAGCTATCGGAACAACAATTCTGCAGCTCACCCATCAGGAAGGAAATTACACTTTAATAATTGGTGATGCAAATCACACACTCAATTTGGACCCACTTATCCAAAACGTAGACACACTGGCCTCATTGACCTACCTGGTAGTGGGGGCACACACTTTAAAATTTAATCATCAAGAAACAGTCTTGATGCAGCCACAAATTTCAGTCAAAAGGGTCAATGTCAGCTTAAATGGGCTCGGCACTTCTTTCAGCCATGCCCTCTGTGACTCTTACTTACACACGACCCAGCAAGGTTGGGACAATTGGATCTTAATGTGGCGTAAAGGGGAGCTTGCTAGGAGACCTAAACGCGATCTTTCTGATTGGGTCGCACCCGTAGGAGCGGGTATGGCAGCCATAGATGCTGCAAACATAGAAGTGATAGCGAATAAAGCCTCCAAGGTTGCATTCGACATTTCTCAAATGAGTCTCCCTCTTACGCAGTCATTGGATTCCCTTGCCCATGTGGAACGCTCCACCAACCCTCTGCTGGTTACTTGGGAACAAATCATGGAAAAAGATTTTAACAATCTCCTTGATGGCATTCAGTCTTTACAAAACAATATTTCATTGGCTCTTGCTTGCACTCAAGCACAAACTCTTAATGTAGTCACTGCCATGACTATAATCAAACAAGCTATGGCTGGAGTTATACCCTTAGAAATAAGGGAATAGATTAAAGGGAACTTAACCGCCAGTGAAATCTCTCTCGAGCACTGGTGGTCGTTGGCAAACGCCTCTTTTGATGCAGTAACCCAGACCTTGCAATTGATTATAACCACAGTGACCGCTAAAGAAATTTTCCACATCTATCCAGTAGTTCCACTGGGTATTCAAGTTGATTCGGACACCGTATTATATGCCAGGAACAGTGACCGATGGGCTAAAGTGAGCTCATCCAGCTGGCATATGATCAATCTAGACGGATGTACCCACAAGGAAAACTTAGGCTTCATCTGTGATGACGAAGCCCTAGAGAAACATCACCCATGCCTAGTCCCCAAGAAACATGCCATCTCACACTGCCAATTTGACGCAGTCAGTGAGACCGGGTCTACTATTATATACATAGGCAGAGCTTGTGTCTGCCTCAGAACAACCTGCGAACACATTCATCTCAATACATTATACTACCAACAAATGCTGCCTGGAATAAACAGATGCTTTTGTAACATTACCTCCATCAGAGGGTGTGACTTTTATTTTGAAACCCCCATTTGGACACAACAAGAAATGGCCCTATCCCCAGAATTGTATGACTCTATTGCTCCAGTACCTTTGGGGTTAGGACTGGAAGCTTTACGGAAATTGCTCTCTCACCCAGACCTCCAAGAACGACTAGCTCAGCTAAAGAAAGCGGGAGACAAAGCCGCCTTAAATGTTTCCCATAATGGTGCCAGGATTAAGGAACTGGCCGTGGAAATTAAAGAGGCTGGAAAACATAGCTGGTGGGAATCGCTTCTTGGTTGGAGCCCGACGACGACGGGGTATTTAAATTTAATGCTCCACCCCATAGTCGTCATTTTGGCCTTCCAAATTATTTTAATAGTGGCGCTACTTACATTGACTTGTTGGGTGAGAAGACAAATCCACAAATTGGAAGCTCAATCTAAAGCCACGGACTTCCAAGCCTTGATGCATGTTGCATCTAAGGTTTCGAATTCCTAGCCCTTCCTTCCCAACCTCTGACATACCTTAACTGTTGCCCTTTCTCTATGTTTGTATGTCTTCCTCCATTTTCAGACCCTTATGTGTGTTTATGTTTGTGTTTCTATTCTTTAACCGTTATTGGGTGAGTCTCTTAGAAGAGACCCATGAGGTAGAAAAATTGGTCTTTAGCAGCAGTCTATCGAACCCAAGGGAACATCAGCGAGACTACAAATGCAGCCGAAAGCAGGTTCAGTCTCCTGCACATATTCAGAAGACCTCAATCATGCTGCCTTTTTGATTCCTCTGTAGCATCGCTGACACCAAAAAAACCATATTGCCAGGTCACCAAGAAGCCAGTGGAGCTTTCTCAGGATGACTGAGATCCGCTGTGGCAATGTGGTCATGCTTTAAGGTCAGCGCGACGGAGCAGGCCAAGAAAGGAAGTGCAAATGTGCAAGTCCTACTGGAAAGCCAGCGGGAGAAATGCAATCCTCTCAAAAAGGTTAAGGCAAGCCATGATCTTTTTGTGCGAGCTCTCCCCCTGCAACGATTTTTTCGATCATAGGACATAAAAGTTTTAAATCGTTTTTCACCTTTGGGTTCCCAATTTGAAACCTCCTAAAGTATTTTTAATTGTGACATTGGCAGTTTTCAAATAACAATTTATTAAACAAAGATTCGGTCTTCAGAAATTAAGAACCAGCGTGCTTTGCGGCAGCTCTATTTTGCATATGCCCCAACACGTGGATCGTAAAATTAGTCCTCTCAAAACATGTGCTATTACTTTGTATATCTTTCGACCGGTACAATCCATGCCCCGGACTTCTTTATTTTTGGTTTCACTTTTGCAAAAATCTCCCACCAACGTTTTTATATAGCCCGCATACACCCTTTTATTGTTCATAACCAACCACATCTTAGGATCACAACAAGCCTCTGCTTGTTCCTAAGAGTTTTCCTTTTTCTCTATTCTTTAACCAGTATTGGGCGGGCCGAAGCCCTAACGAACCATAGGGAGCAATGAGAGAAAGAAAAGGGAGATAGGGGGTGGGAGAACCGAAAGCATTTCTTCATGGGAGATCAGAAGAGCCGAGGGCGCATCCAAAGATGCCGTCGACAAAAGCTCCGTAGTTACATTTGTGGCTAGCACGAATGTGAAGCTTAGTAGGCGGCTTCTCCCGGTGGTGCGTGCAGAAGTTGGGTTCGGAAGTTACTCCGAAGCCTCCCCTCTTTCGCCCCATCTCCACCAGGCGTGCAATCCGATCGCCACTCGAGGCAGCGACGGGTGCCTGGGGAAAGGCCCCAAGGTTAGCCCGCTCCAGCCAAAAACTCTCTGGCCACATATTTCTGCATCTCTCTATGTTAGTGTGACCTCCTCCCTAATTATCTGCTCAAGCAATCCTCAACCCCAAAACACTCGGCCACCTCGGGGCGAGCCCCTTATTCGGCCTTTTTGCTCTTAAAATCTATTTTACTCATAATATCTTTTTCTCCCAGCATGCCCTTACTGACGCCCAATCTGCATAGTCTGTCAATCATCATTAACTTATTTAGTCTTCATATGTACTTTTCTTTATTTATTTATTTTTATGAGCATGTAGCCTTATCCAAAAACTTTTTCATTGTGCACGGTTTTGTTTTTGTCTCCGTCTCTTTGTTTTTGTGCACTCTACGGGCAAGAAATAAACCGTTTGTTTGCAAACCAAGTCTTCTGTTTGCAAAGCAAATCGGTGGCTTGCCAAAACATTTTTTGTTTTGTGCTTGCTTTTCTATTCTTTACCAGTGTTGGGAGGGCCGAGGCCCAGACGAACCGTGAGGAATCATTAGTGAGCAGGACAACAAGAACAAGGGGGACATGGAAGCCCGAGAGACAGCTCAGGAGGAAGAAGTAGGACAAACGAATCCTTTGTCTCCCTCCGCTATGCAGCCCCTCCAAGCCGAATTGATCTGGAGGACACGCAGAAGTTGGGTTCGGAATTTAAATCCGGCCCATGCCCCCTTTCACCAGGCGTGCAAGCTCTCCCTGCACGAAGCAGTGGAGAGTGCCTGGGAAGGACTCCCCGGTTAGGTCAGAACCCCGGACAAAACCTCCTGCCCCCTCTTTTAAACATCTTTCTAAGTTAAAGGGAGATTTTCGCCAGCTCTCTCCCTGAAGTGCCTGCAAGCTAAAACGTATCCTCGCCCCAACACTGGTGTCCAATTCGATTGTTTTTGATTTTAATAAATTTATTTTTCTCGAAATGTTTGTGTATCCCAGAATGCCCAAACAATCTTCTCATTTGCATACGCAACAACCTCCAGCCGTAACATATACAGCCAAGTTCAAAACACGTGACCTTTGAGGGATTCTGCCTCGTGACTAGCTGCCCAGTCCGCTCCTCATTGGGTATGGGACGGGACCACTGGGATCAGGTTTAGGGGGAAAAGATTGTTCTATTTTTGTACAGTATTAGGGGAGGGCCCCCCGAAGGGAGCCCTCCAAGCTAAAACGGGTATGCAGCTAACGGCGTCCCCGCGGAGCCACCCGGCTCCAGATAAAAGGTCAGAGTCGACCGGACGCAACTCCCGAACCCAGCTTTTGCATGCCCTGCCTGTGCGTGTGTGCGTCTGTGTGTCTCTCAGGCACACATCTCACAAATGCTCCCCAGGGTTCGGGAGGCGTGCCCGGAGACTCCGCCAACCCCGAAGGGTGAATACCTGGCCTGTGATTATTCCAGCCAGGACCCCAAGATGATGTGTCTTTCATAATACAATGATTCCAGATGTCTGACCTGTTTTGACCTTTTCCGTATTTCTTGAATGCCTTCAGACACTCTGCTTGCAAAATCATTAAACTATGTTTTATTTTAATATTCTTTTTTCCTAGTGTAAGTAAGTACCCATGATGCTTTTAGATAGCAAGGGGGGGCGACTCCTCAATATGCAAACCGGTCTCCTCCTTCCCGGCCGAACTGACTCGTGTCTGTGCCGAGAAGTGACGGGCGCAGCCGAGAGCTTCATGAGCTATTGATCAAGACCCGAGTGGCTTCCAAAAAGCCGAAGATATACGAGTCCTGGTGTTCCATTAGATACAATGTAAAGCGTGCCTCTCTCCTGCATAGAGACACCAGTAGCCCGTTTCCAGCAGAAAAGCCTTGCCGCTCAGGAGAGATGGACGAAGAATTGTTTGTAACCATTTTTATTTCCTTGTGCATTCCTTGTGGAGTATTTTTATTGATACAAATGTGTGTACTTCCGCTATAAGTATTAAATGCTTTATGTATAGATAATACCCTTATAAGAAACTTATAATGCTTCTATAAGGCTTTTTACAAATGAATTTAAGATAAGGAATTTTTAGAATTACTTTTAATATTTCAGTTAAGGATGTTTCTGCTAATTAGAGATTTAAATATTTCTACATAGGCTCCCTTGGTGGTCTAATGCACAAAGCCTTGTTTTTATGTCCGCCCCAGCAACAATTTGGCATTTTTATTGCGATAGATTTTTGTCATCTTCTGGGTCCGTCCCTTGCCAACTATTTCTTCCAGGATCACCATCATGCAGTCTGTCTCGATTTTCATCATCGTATCGCCCAAAGTCGGAGACCTTCACCTGACGCCTTCAGGTCTCCGAGGGGGGGAAATGTTAGCCAGCAAGGCACTTTTCTGTGCTCTTATGGATTTTTATCCATAAGTTTGAACTCTGTGTCGCTAGCAGTGGTAGGGACTTGCGCTTTCTTCTTCACATAGGAGCCAGCTCCAGCCCAAGCCAGGAGGCTGACACCCCAAGCAGTTCACCCAAGGCAAAGACAAAGGATTCCTCTTGCCATGAGGCCTCCTTCTGTCAGACATCTGCTGGCTGACCCCCACTCCCCCACTACCCATCTGAATAGTCATGCTAACGAGACTGCCTAGCAACTAATGTGCCAGCCATCAGATACCTGGCTAAAACCATCAACTGACAATGGGTATGGCCAGGTGAGTCATCGGACCCCAGACTCAGTGTCTGTTTCCTGGTGAAGTCATACTTTTGCAACACTGACCATACCCCTGGACCTCCTCCCTTTGTTCACCTTTAACCTATAGCAAGGTCCAACAGGGACGGACCGCCTAGTAGGAGTGTTAGTGGGTTGTGGTCTGCAAAGCCCGCCCCGAGACCCCCAATAAAAGTCCAAACCGAGAGTCACTCGGCCTCTTGAGCCATCGCCCTCTATCTTACCTATTGACCCTTCAATCCAGCTTTCTGTCCCCAATCCTTGCCTCCATCTTTGAACCCCTTTTTCTCTCTCTGGACTCACGATCCAGGAGAACCACGTGGTCTTGCCGGTTCAAGCCTCGTGGCCCCATAGCTTTTATACCTTTCTTCCCAAATCCAATTCATCCTGACATCGGACAACGCATCTAAGGTAACGTGCTTTCCCCACCAACGAAACCTGCTCATGCAAAAGTGCTATTTTCTCTCATTATTTTATTAGACCTGTAAGATTGTGTGTGTGATTACGATTTTTGTATGCTTGATTACATGATCCAGTAAACAACATTGAACTTGGAACTCGCCTCACGTGCCTCTTTCCTTGAGATCTCCCGGGAGGGGTGGGACCCTGGTATAGTTGGCAAGAACCCGTGTATTTTGCTGATTGCTAAACGTAAATTAAAGCAATTCGGCTAACAAGTAGGTTTAAAAGCTATGAATAATGCTGTGAACAATAAGTATTATAGAAATGCCAGTAGAAGCCAGAAGACAACTCTGTTGTTACAATCAATGTTTTGTTAAGATGAGCAGTGTGGAGGCTGGGGGCAAATCCAGTTCTCAAAGAATACTGAACTGGGCTCCAACATCACTCTTGACTTCAAGAACACGTACCTCATATGTTGTCTCTCTACATTTCCTGCCACATTTTATGCACCTCAGTACATTTGTCTCAAGCTGAAGCACTGGCAAGTATCTCTGTAACTGCCCTCTTCCCCAGTGTGAAAGCATGGCATCTTAATAAGTGTTTCTTTGCTACTGTTTTTGATATGGAATACGATAGTGAGGTATAAGGACCATACCACTCCCTACCTACACAACATCCCAATCAGCATCTGAGTCCAATTCAAGGTGCTAGTATTGACCTTTAAAGCCATATGTGGCTTGAGACCGACATACCTGAAGGACCTACTACTCCATACTTCATCATCTTCAGTGCCTTTACCATCTGATGGTAGATGGGTGGCTACCTGAGAAAAGCCTTTCTTGGTCATGGCAGTAACATTAGGGAATTGCCTATCTTAGAGATATTCTACTAGCTTCTACTAGCAGGTGAAGGCTTATCTGTTTCATTTGGTGTTCCCTCAGTGTCCCACCTACATGTTTAATTGGTTTTATAGTATGTCTTTTTAAAAACAGTTTTAATGGTTTTGTTCATTCACTACTTTGGGGACCCTGAGATGAGTGGAAAGGCAGCACTAAAATGTTCTAAACATTTGAGAAAGAAGTACACAATACAAGAACTCGTAGGCACTCGTAGCCAGTTTGGTGTAGTGGTTAAGTGCACAGACTCTAATCTGGGAGAACCGGGTTTGATTCCCCACTCCTCCACTTGCACCTGGCTGGATGACCTTGGGCAAGCCATAGCTCTGTGCCAGCTGTTCCCTCAAGGACAGCTTGGGAAAGAGCTCTCTCAGCCCCACCTACCTCACAGGGTGTCTGTTGTGGGGAGGGGAAGGGAAAGGAGTTTGTAAGCCGCTCTGAGACTCCAGCTGAGTGAAGGGCGGGGTATAAATCCAATCTCTTCTTCTTCTTCAATGAAATTGCTGAGCATTCGGGTTGGAATGGATAAGAGGGAGTACTTCTTCACCCAATGAGTGTTTAACACATGGAATTCACTGCCACAGGAGGTGGCGGTGGCTACAAGCAAGGATGGCTTCAAGAGGGAATTGAATAAACTTGGAGCAGAGGTCCATCAGTGGCTATTAGCCAGAAGGTATAGATAGGATCTCTCAGTCTGGGGCAAGTGATGCACGGTATTCTTGGTGCTTGGGGGAGGGGGGTAACAGTGGGAGGGCTTCTTGTGTCCTGGCCCCACTGGTGTTCCTCTTGATGGCACCTGGTGTTTTTGGCCACTGTGTTGACAGAGTGTTGGACTGAATGGGCCACTGGCCTGATCCAACATTGGCTTCGCTTATGTTCTTAGTAGCTTGATACCCGTGCTTCGCTACAGTATTTAAGTTCTGTAAATCCAGTTATAATACTGATAATGTGAGGTTTGAAATGTAAGATTTGTTGTAGGAATTCTAATGGAGAAGACTGTAGAGTAAAAAATGAAAGGAGACATACATACTGTTTTTTTCCTCTCTACTGAAGGAGCTTTCTGTAGACCACATTGGTGGTTCTGCCCTCAGGTGCTAGGATCACCAGGCTGCTTGGTGAGCTCACTCTGGAGCAGGCCACATAGAACTGTCCATTTAAGAAGCAGTCGTCTGTTAAGTCAACTCCTGCCACCTTCCATGAAAGTGATGGCCTTTCTACTGGTGTTCCTGGATTGTTTTGCTCATAGGGAGACTGTGTTGTTTTGAGCGCCTCAGGGTGATCTTGCTGGTACTTGGCCTGCGCAGCTCAGTGCACCTCAGGAGTACTATGTGCAATGTCTTTGCTGCATTCCTAAATTGTGTCCTCCTTGTAGTGTTAAAATATCCTGGCCCTATCTGACACCTGACAGACACCTGCCTGTCTGGTGTGTATGTGGGGGGATTATGTTTAAAGGCATCTGGGAGGCTGGGCCAGCAGCAGGGCTAAGGCAGTCCTGCTGAGCAAACCTCCCCAGTGGTTGTAAGCATCCCACCTCCTCTCCTATACCTGACAGGCCAGCAGCATTACTGCTCCTCACAGGTTGGCTATTCCTGATTTCCTCAACTGTCATTATCTCTGTGCAGTCTCCTATAGCTGTTTTTTTTACCTCAGAGTGCTGAGTTCTGCAGCTGACCAATCAGAGGGTGGGGGGTGCAAGGAGGCAGCCACATAGGAATCAATGGGGGAGCACATTTCCCCCCTTTTGACCCATTTAGGGGTTGAATTTCTAAAAATCCCTTCTTAGTGAGCACCTACACCATGGTAGGAGCGCTTTCCCCAAATTTGGTGCTTCTAGGTCCAGCGATTTGGCCTGGGCGTTGATTTTACTGTGAGGGGACTTTCTTTTATATATATAGATGTGGAACTGCCCTATGGAAGCCAGCTTTGCAGGCATGATGTAACCCGTGCTTAATCGATAACTGAATGCAGATCAGCTTAACCATAATAAATACCCAGTTTAACCCAGCACTGTGTATGTGTCTTCATTCAAGGGGTGGGTGGGCAAAAGAAAATTTATATACATAAATCTGTGCATGGATTTACCATAAATGGTATGGGTTTCATGCACTAATAGAGTATTTGTTCCTTTATCCATTTAATACAGTGCAAATGTATTTCTGTTCATGTTTCCATTTCCACTGAGATTTAGTAAATGCTCCAGAGGATATCACCTACTAGATTCACCATTAACATCTAAAGCTGCAAAGGGCAGCTTGGACTATTTTCTGAGAAGAAAATCTTTGTATTAGTTATTTTTTTAAAAAAAAATCTAGTCTTGCTAGTTACTTAATTCACTTATTTCCATTCTGTGCTCCATTTAAAGATGTACAGAGTAATCTGCCTTGCTCTGTACAAAGCAAATCTTCTCATTCTGAAGCTTTTCCGTATCAACCATCGTACTGCTCATTGAATTACATTATGAAGCCCATTTACAGAGATTTGTTCCTCAGTTCCTCAAAAGAAAAATGTGTTCATTTTTAAGTCCCTGTTTTAATGGCTGGAGCCATCTTCTGAAAACCCACTGACAGACAGCACCCATATTTACATAAGATCTATATTTAAATATATAAATAATACATTTAAATAAGATACACAGACATACATATGCAATGACATGTTCACAGCTAGTTATGTTACAGAATCCTCTTACTCTTTGTGGGTGGATCTGGGTTGTCTCTGTTCTGCTTTTTTGCAGTCTGCTATTTTGTAAATGGAAAAATGGTAAATCACATTTGTTCTCCAGAAATAATGCAGACAGGTTACTTTTAAAAAGGAACTATAAGTGATATTCAACAATGATCAAATGTGACCACTTTTCAGTGTAAGAATGGTTATTCAAAAGTTTCAAGGAGCTGAGATTTTGGACTGTGCGTATATAATTTTCTTCCTAACCCATGTAAAAATTACATAGATTAATGCTTAGACTTACAGCAGCATTATTTGTGTGTGTGCAGAATAGTCCCAATTCATCCCAACCTCTGCCCTTCTGGCCATTGCTCTCCTCCTACCCTGTACCCCCTAAACTGCTTTTTATAAGCTGTCCTCACCACAGATGAGTTCTTTTATTTATCCAATCTGTCAACATGGTATCAATTTGTTTCATGAAAATGTTTTTCCTGTAAATATTAGGAGAAGTAACTTTATAATAGCCAGGGGTCCTTTCCTAGAAAAAGAGGTGCAGGAGCTCATTAGCATAAGTCATTAGCATATGCCACACCCCCTGACATCACCGGAAGTGTGTCAGAAGGCCACACCCATCACTCAGGCTCCACCCCAAAATTCTCCAAGGTATTTCCCAACTCAGAGCTGGCAAGCCTATCTGATGGCACACGTGGGGGAAAACAAACACACCACCCATGTTTATAAGAGGCAAGTTGCACACAAAAGAATTCACAATAGAGCTTACAATGTTTTCCTGGTGCTTTGTCAGATATAGAAAGGAAGCTGCTACAAGAACTGAAACTACAGGATTAGGGTACCCAGCCCTCCCAGTTTAGTTAACATAAGAACATAAGAGAAGCCAATGTTGGATCAGGCCAGTGGCCCATCCAGTCCAACACTCTGTCAGACAGTGGTCAAAAATACCAGGTGCCCTCAGAAGGTCCACCAGTGGGGCCAGGACACTAGAAGCCCTCCCACTGTTACCCCTCCGACAAGCACCAAGAATACAGAGCATCACTTGCCCCAGTTTGAGAGTTCCTATCTATACACTGATGGACCTCTGCTCCGTAAGTTTATCTAATTCCCTCTTGAAGCTTGTAGCCGCCAACTGAAATTGAGTGAAGAGTGGCATAGGAAAATTAGGAGTATAATTCTGTTTTAACTTGCCGGGCTGTAACTAAAAGATTGGCAGGGGTGAAAACAGCATCCTGCACTTGAAGGCTGTATGCAGACATACACCCTAATACGGGACGTTTAGGAGCTGAGACTAGAAGCACAATTTCGCTGATTCCTGCACGTAATGCACTTAAACTAATCTATACATGGATAGATTCAGGTGGCTTTTGAGCTTTTATTCCAGTTCTGCGACTGTCTGGAAAAAGTGTGTTTTGCAAACAAAAGCTTACACTTTGAACAGATTTTTTTCTGGTCTCAGAGGTGCCACTTGACTCTGACTTTGTTCGTATACCTGGACAGAGCAATCCTAAACAGAGTTACTCTGCCTCAAATTGTACCACTGGTCTCTGTTCCTCAATGAAACAGTTTTGGGACAGACGATCTGGAGGAAAAAAGGGTGAAATGTCTCTCTCCCCTTGCCACTTGGATCACGTTGGCAGCCTCCACCCATATCCGCACAATAATTTTCAAAAACAACCAAAATCAGGAGAGACTCATCACAGGGCTGGCTTATCACATGGGAGTTTGTGCCTAAATTGAAAAATGCTGGGATCCACGCGAACCTTCAACTGAGAGCAGCAGCTAACTTTGTGGGGGGGGGGGGATCTGGTTAAGGTCTTGCTGACAGTTTTTAGTCTCCAGCTCACACATTTTTGTCCTAGCTCAGGAAGGATGGCTCCAGAGGAAACTAATTTCTGAAGTAGCCAAACGGCTCGCTCACAACTTTCATGCCAGTAGCTCACAAAGCAGGATTTTTGCTCACAAGACTCCATGGCTTAGAGGGAGCATTGCCCCCAAGTTCCAGCCAGGGCTGGCCTCAGGGTTTTTTGCACACTAGGCAAGGCTACCTTGTTCCACCCCCCCCATGCACCTATCACGTGGCACTTGGGTCTCAAATTGCTGAGCTACCAACCTTCCAGTCTGCAGCCCAGTGTCTTAACCTCTGAGCCAACCCGGCTCCAGAATTAAACTTTGTTGCCCGCTACTTCTCATCTGTAAGGAGCAGAAATCAGTGGGGGCTTTTCCCGTGGAAATGGGTCTGGGATTCGAATCTGACAAAGTCTGGCCATTGAGATCCAACCCCCCCCCCCCTTAAGGAGCTGAGGAAGCCACTTCTTAGTTCCAGTTGCAACCTGGCTTTCCAAAAAAAGCCTGTTTGTCTTCTGACATCCCATCGGTGGCACTGATTTGTCCTGGACTAGGATGGAAGGAAATCTCATGGAGCTCAACGGAGAGCATCATTCAGCGGGTGGCTCTTGGTGCAGGTGCAGCAGCCCTGTCGTGCTTACTGGGAAATTAGATTTCCTAAAGCAGTCTATGCCCAGTTCGGGGACCCTAGGAACAGCAACTTTTACTCTGGAAGAGAGATCCCACTTCCAAATTAAAAGTCAAGGAGTTCAGCTCAAAGGGATGCGAGCCAGACCGATCACGAAGAATGGAAGCTTTTGCCATTGGGTTGCAGATGGGGGTGGGGGTGCTGCGAAGGGAGAAGGGGCAGGCTGGCTAAAGGGTGCTGAGGATCTGCTCACCATAGAGCGAAGCCTGCTGAAATTCTGCAGGTTAAAAAAAAAACTTGGGGCAGGTCAGTGGAACTTTTCATGTTTCACACCCAGCGGAAACTTCCTTTTACCTCCTCACCTGGCTCCTCGTGGTTCTCATGATAGACGTGACTCAGGTGTGGAACGCAACTCATCCTTCTCTCCCCCCCCAAACAAACACACATACATTCTCTCTCTCTCTCTGCCCTGTTTTTCCCCTCTTGCCAGCAGCATCGGCAAGCCTGGAGAAAAAGGAGCCCCCCTCGCCCCCGCCCCAGCCCTGGCCTGCCTAGAAACAGCAGCTGGGAGGGGGGAAAAGAAAAAAGAACCCCCCTCGCCCCCACCCCGGTCTGCCTAGAAATGGCAGCCAGGAGAACAAAAACAAAAATAGCCCTCCCCTGGCCTGCCCAGAAACAGCGGCCGGGAGGGGGGGGGAAAGGCTTCTAGAGGCTGGAGCCCAGGAGAGGCAGCAGCCAGCAGTGGGGTGGGGAGATGGCCTGGCCTCTGGAGGCCTCGTTCTCAGCCCTCCCCAGAGCGCGGGAGCCCTTACCTGCCTCCTCCTTGCTCTTCTCCTCCCTGACTCAGGGCGGCTAGGAGAAGGGGGCAGGGCTTATGTACCCGCCCCCTGGACTCTTTACTCCCAGAGCTACACTCCGCTGCGCCCCGGCCCGAACAGAGGCCTGATAATAGCTAGCAACTGCTGTCTGTAAGAGGCTAATTCTAAAACAATTTAATTAATTTACACCAAATGAAATCTCATTTCAAAGTGTGAAATGTATACACATTTCAGAGTTTCAACTTTTGCACCCATTTTGCTCTTTTGAACAGAAATGAATGGCGGCCATATTCTGCAGAACCACAGGATGTGCTGTAGTCCATGGCACCATAAAGGCAGGGGCAAAATATATTCTCCCTATCCCTGACACTAGAGGGAATGGGGAAAATGTTGACCCTATCTGAATTGTGTTCCTGGACACAGTTACCTTTATTTTTCCTAAATAAGTGACAGAAAACTATTAACTTCTATGGGAGAAAGAAATGAAGCTGCTCACTAGGGGGAGGAATGCCCTTTATCCTTCATACTAACATTTGTTGCCTTGCAAGCTTCTTATATAGTATGGACTTGTAATATGCAAAGAGTGCAAAAAGTGTGCCAGGGAAAATGGACTAACTGGTGACCGTGAGACAGTGCCAATGTACTGGACAAAGAGACATGTGCCCAGCTGAGGGCAACCTCAGACTGACACGTGTTGCACCAGATGTGGACCCATGGAAAACCCAATGCCATCCTCCCGGACTCCCTAAGATGACTGCACACCCAGGCAGATGGCATGCCAGCCTCCCTGAGAACTGCAGCCATGTGGAACCAGCTTCTAGAGTAGTAGAGAAGCCATGCTTTGTAAAGGCCACATGAACTTTCCTGTTTAAACACCATTATGAGCAGCATCTCCAACATGCAGGCATTCCTCCTTTCAGCAATGCTACCCTGAAACCACATGTACAAACAAAGGAACTTGGTCATGACTCATCCCTCCTGAGCCCATCAAAACAGCCCAACTGTCAAGCATCGGACCATTAATGTTAATGGCTGGACAAGCACCTGAAAGGACTCCCTTTTTCCTGCTTTTGTCTTGAACACTCCTTTCTGAAAAATGTCACTCGTTAGAAACGTTATGTCAGTTGCCCAACCATTAATCCCATGCTACTGGTCTTCTCCTGACCATCAATAACTGGTTTTTTTCTAGTCTTCCTGGGGACCATGTGACTGACCAGGCCAAGCCCGCCCAGCCACTTTTGAGGGTATAAAGGGAGAAGACATGCCATGTGCTCTCTCTCTCTCTCGCTTCCCTTACTTGACCCTGCCGGACTCTGGGTTTTAGTGCTGCCCAGAGTCTCCCCACGTGCTTCTGCCAGCCAGAACATGACCCCATTACTTATAGTCTCTCCCCACCTTTCCCTTTTCTGCTGCAGGATCGCTTTGCCTCGTCAGGAAAGGTACGTATCACTCCCACCAACAATTTACCTGCTAATGCAAACGTCTCTGTATCCTTTCAAATCTATATTTCTTAACTCTGTGTTGATGTGTGTGTGATTGAATTTATTGTTTTTGCATATTTCTACATTAAAGAACTCACTTCTCCAAAGAATTGGTTTCTGCGTTTATGCTTGGTTTTACTGGAAAAGGAGGGACTTCTGTATACAAAAGCTTGTATCCTCTAAGTTGCTAATTGCTCTTAAATATCATATTTCCCCACAGTTATTAAGACATTAAGCAATTTGGCTAACAGATCCCCAGTTTTGTGGGGCAGAGGATGGATTTTGTTCTTTCCTCACTTGCACCCCCCAACTGCAGCCACTCCAGAGAAGCAAAGGGTTCCCACTGACTTCTGTAGCAGAAAGTAAATTCAGTCCATAATCGTGAGATGTTATTTCTGAAAATGAAGAATGTGATTTTTGTAAACAAACAAATCCAGACACATTTAAAACATGATGTACTCCAACTGTGGAACTAGAATGAGACTCTGTATAAATAAGTAAAATATATAAATAAAAATCTCTTGTTTTCAAGCTCAGGATGAAGGTCATGGAACACTGTCAAGGCAAGCAGATGGAAATATATTGTTGTCCACTGAAGATGGTAATTGTAAATTATTTTCAAAATTCTGAAAATGCCTGAAATCATCACAAGGCACTTGATAAAGCCACATCTTTTGCACAGTTGCTGAAACAAATGTTGCTTGGTGTAAGAAAATCAGTATAAATTATAGCTTAGGCATGCAGTAAAAACTCTTTAAAGTGTTCCTTTGCCAGCACTGATTATGAGAAGTCATCATGATCAAGTAGTCTCATTGCAATCTAGTTAATGTTATGCTAGGTATTGGAGTATGTTGGAAAGTTAGAAAATAGACCATGGAATCAGAAGTATTCAAATATATCCACAGTAAGGAGAATTACAAGCAAAAAATTCCTGCAGAAGGCTTCCAAATTAGCTCATCAGTTTCACAGAAATACCATGTCAGTGCTGTCTGGTATATACAAAAAGAGCTATGCAACAAGACGCCAAAACATGAACAAAGCCAGAAAATGCTGCCACACTCAGTGTTGTAATTAGGCAACAATGTGGCAATAGTGTAACATAAAAGAATCACACAGTTACAATCATATAACTTCCAAAGAACTTCACAAAAAATTTTTGAAGGTCCTTGCTGCCATGCAAGCAGTTTTCAGAAGTTTCCAAGTTTCCAACAAAGGATCTAGATATGAACTTTGTTTTGATGTTCTTTTTCAGGGAAACTGTGAATAACATAAAATAAACTAGTGCACTGAAGCATACCCACAAACTTACAGCAATATTAATTTCATACTACACCTACCTAATCCAGCTACTGTTTAATACAGAACCTCCTCCACTTAGTCCACAGACTTCACAAGAATATTCCTAAATGGAAATACACAATAAACATCAACCCCAAAATTATGCCATGAATCTAGACCAAAACCGGAAACATTATTGAAAACCCACCATAGTCAAACCTACTTACTCATTGACGGGCCACCTTGAACTAATTCTAAAACAGGAGCTCAGAAACAGATGTTAGTCCCCTTGAACTGTTACAGCTAATGGCTAAAACAGTGGAGTTTATTTATAAAATGCTCTGGGAGCTGCATTATAAAGTGAATCTTTATAATGGTTGGAAGTACAACTGGTTGGAAGTACAACTACAGGGGAGAGAGATACAACTAGGAAAGAAATCTTTAAGACCAGGGTGCTAAGTCAGCAATGGAGAGACACAACTTCCCCTCAAACGAACTTCACAGCAAAAGAGAGGGAAACACCCAGCAGGTCTATTTCAACTTCTTCTCCTGCCCTCCCTCAACCTTATCACCAAATGAAGGGCAAAAGTAAAAAGGAACTGATGGTATTGACAAATGTAAAGACAGTCAATCTTTGTTTGCAGAGGAGCAAAGTATGCTTAACTATCTGTCCCTTTAAGGGCCACCTAGTGGAACGGACTACTAAGAAATGTATAATAAGACATTTAAATACCCTTTTGAGGGGGAATCCCCATTTTATTGACATCATCTCATTTGAAATGCTTAATAGTTATAAACAGGGGTCCTTTCGTAGCAAAAGAGGTGCAGGAGCTCATTAGCATAACTCATTAGCTTACCTCATTAGCATATGCCACATCCCCTGACATCACCAGAAGTGTGTCAGAAAGGGAATGTCAGTTTCAGCCCCATTATTCCCTATGGGCCATTGAAATCAATGGCAAAAACTCATAGGGTATATGAGGGGCTGGAGGAAAGGGGGTTTGAGGGAGAGACTCCAAACTTGCAGGGTAGCTGCTGGGGGCCTCTTCTCGAAATACCCACCAAGTTTCAAGAAGATTGGACCAGGGGGTCCAATTCTATGGGCCTCCAAACAGGTTGTCCCATCCCCTCTATTGTTCTCTATGGAGAGAAAAAATGTTAACTTTTTTCCTCCCATAGAGAACAAGGGATGGAATGAGGACAACCTGTTTGGGGGCCCGTAGAATTGGACCCCCTGGTCTAATCTTCTTGAAACTTGGTGGGCATTTCGAGAAGAGGCCTCAGCAACTACCCTGCAAGTTTGGAGCCTCTCCCTCAAACCCCTTCCCCTCCAGTTGCTTTTAAAATTGCCACCAAATTTCGGCGGCAATTTGGCAGCAGGCTGAATCAGATTAGAGAATCTGATTAAGCCCGTGGCTGCCCTACTGGCCAATCCTGAGCTGGCGGAGCTTTGCTCCACCTCGCTCCAGCCCAACAGACCCCTGGTTATAAACAGGTGCAAAAGGTGATGCTCTCCTTTAAAACTAATAGAATACCATCGTTATTGTTGTCTCAGAGGCAGCTTCTGAGGAAATATGGAATATTTCCAACTAGAGTTTTTTGCAATAAGAAGATTTCTCCTCTCTTCCCTAACTACTCGTACAAATCTCAGTTACAGGAGAATAAAAAAAAGACAAACATTGCACAGGAATATATGGCATCAAATTCTGAAGAACATGATATAATGAATCACCCAGTTCAACGTCAAGTGCAGCTGATGAAAGCCTCCTATCTGGAAAACTTTGTGGATCATGAACTTTTATCATCCTTCACTTATCTCCCACAGACCGAATGCTTTGAGATCATTGGCAGACTAGAAGAATTGCTATCTAAACTCCAGGAATCATCAGAATATGCTGATAAAATGGAGAGTAGTACCTGTGCTAGAGAGCCAGTTTGGTGTAGTGGTTAAGTGTGCAGACTCTAATCTGGGAGAACCGGGTTTGATTCCCACTCCTCCACTTGCACCTGGCTGGATGGCCTTGGGCAAGCCATAGCTCTGTACCAGCTGTTCTCTCAAGGACAGCTTGGGAAAGAGCTCTCTCAGCCCCACCTACCTCACAGGGTGTCTGTTGTGGGGAGGGGAAGGGAAAAGGAGTTTGTAAGCCGCTCTGAGACTCTTAAGTGAGTGAAGGGCGGGATATAAATCCAATCTCTTCTTCTTCTTCTTCTTCTTCTTCTTCTTCTTCTTCTTCTTCTTCTAACGTTAAACAGTTAAATACAGATGAAGCACCTTCAAATCACATGGACTGGGATGCAATGGAATTTGGGGAGGGGAGAAACCTTATATATCTTAATTCTTCCTCCTTGACAGATCTACAGGACTGTGAAGATGATTTAAACACAGCTCCAGTACCGACAACTGTGCAAGAAACTTTAAACAAAAAGACAGGAAATGGAAAATCTTACACTCAATCCACTACACCCATTCTGAATTCACACAGCATGACTAAAGGTTGTATTTTTATGGATAATGAGAAAACCTTGGATAATATTGAAAAGTTGGACTGACAATCACTGACCTTCCTATCCTGGAATATAGCGGGTTGGAGGTCCAAAAGCCATGAGGAGGATTTCATCAGCTACATAATACAATTTGACATATTCTTTCAAGAGACCTGGATGAAAGAAGTCTTTGACCTACTGAACTATATAGCAATTCTGACTCCTGCCACAGTTAATCCAAAGGGAGGAAGACCTTCTGGAGGCCTGAGTATCTTTGTATCATCTTCCCTGAAAGCCACTGTTGAAAAATTAGATCTTGTCAGTAATTGGGGTCTTGCTGTGTGCTTATCATTTACCAATTGTAAAATCTTATGCATTAATGCATACTTATGTCCCCAATCTTCCCGTTCTTATATCAAGAACACTTGGGAAAAAGTAGAAGGGCAGATACGCCATCTCATGGGGAAATTCCCCTCAGCATTTATAATAGTGGGGGGTAACTTTAATTGTAGGCTAGGTAAAAATGACGACCAATTATTATGTGAATTTGAGGTAGGGAATACAGATAATGCCATATCTCAGATATATGCTAATTGTCAATCTCTAGATCCAGTAGTAAATTTTGCTGGTGCATGCTTGGCTCAAATAGCATTTAGACTGAATCTAATCATCCTGAATGGCTCACTGCCTGATGACTGTCCCGGTCAGTCTACCTATTGGTCAGGTATAAAACATTCAACGATCAACTACATAATGACCTCCTGAAATCTTTATAATAGTAATATTAAATTCAAGGTTGATGTGAGGCCAGAAAGTGATCATTTACCTCTAAAGATCAGATGGACAGAATCAATAACCATCTTTAAGAACAGAGGCTGAAGACAGACTGGCAGTCTGCCACGCCTCTGCAGCACGGCAGACTAAGGCGGGGGGAATTTCCCCCGCGGCGCAGCATTCGCACACCGCTGGAAGGAAGCCGGCTGCAGTGTTCAGACTGCGGGTGGCTTCCTACGATGGCGTGCAGACGCCGTGTAGCTCCCCCTCCCAGCGTGCGTTCACACCCACTCTGGTGGGTGGAATGCGCGCCGCAGCAGCCGAGCACCACTTTGAAGTGGTGCTCGGTTGCTGCAGGAGGAGCGCAGCACCGGACACGATGCGTCCGGGCCGCCTCCTCGGGGCAGATGCGGCCAACTGAATGGCCGCTCTGCCTCCGCTTTTGAAGCGGAGGCAGAGCGGCCGAGACTGCCAGTCTGTCCTCAGGCAGAGATAGCCTGGGACTAAATAAGGCAGAGCAGAAAGGGAGGGTAAAGATTAAATGGAGCACCCAGCTCAGTGAGAAATTTCTTGACTGTACCCAGACCGAAGAAGCTAAGTCTATCTCTCATGCTCTTTTGTCACCTTTAGAACATGCAGAAGCTTCATTGAAAACATATGATATGCTTATATTAAAACTCATTCCCATCCTCTCAAGAGCTGGTAGCATCAAAGATGATAGGAAATCACTCAGCAAAAAGTGGTTTGACCAGGAGTGTGTACAAGCCAAAATTCAACTTATAGAGAGCTTAAAGGCATTTCAATTAAACCCCAATTTAAAATCCAACCTTGAAATTCAAGCAAAAAAGAGGAAATATAAAAACATGCTAAAGGAAAAAAGTCTAGTAGCTGTACATACTATGTGGCAAACACTAGTTACAGCTACTAAGGAGAGGAATAACAACCTTTTGGAAGATAATTTCAGGATCTCAGGAGAGTAAAACTAAGGATATGACAAATAACATTCTGGCAGAAGTTTGGAAAAAACATTTTGATACCTTATATAAAGACCAACAATATACACCACCAATATATGATTCTCTAGTAAATATCCTGGTCTGGCCACCAGTCACAGTCGATGAGATCACCTCATTATTATCACAACTGAGAAATGGTAAAGCCCCAGGAAGTGATTTCATTGTTGCAGAGCTACTTAAATTGCATACAGACAGGTGGGCTCCAATATTAGCTAATCTATTTACATTCATAGATCAAATAGCTCAAATACCAAAGGACTGGGGTTTAGCCATTATAGTCCTTATAGGCTCCCCGCCACCCGGCATCGCCGTGGCGCGGGGGAGCAGATTTGCTGCCTCGCAGGGAGCGAGGCAGCAACAGCACGCTCATTGGCCGGGCGGGGGGCGGGGCTAGCTCGGTTAGAGCCGTTGCCCCGTTCCCGCCTTCGCAGTCCGTTTGCGCGCTTGTCTGATGAAGAGCACGCTGGTTGAGCTCCGTTGGGCCTGCTCTCGACGGTGGCGGTGCCTGGGGGCTCCGGTTGTCAGGTCGGGGCTGTTGGGCGGTCGGCTGGCAGTTCGCGGGCCGGGAGTTTTGAGACTGTCGGCTCTTCTCCCTCTCCCCCCCGGTCTTTGTCGGCGGCGCGGCTGCAGGGGCATAAAGGGAGCTGACGGCGGGGTTCCGTTTCGCTGCGGCACTCTGTTTTAACGCGGTGCTATCCCACCCCCCCCACTGGTTTCCTAGGAGGCGTAGGGAGTCGGTGGCGCTGTTCCACCCCCCCGTGTTGTTGGGAGGTTTTTTGCATGGCTGGGATAAAGGAGTCCACGGCTGTGCTGCGGGTTAGCGGCGGCGCACCCCCCACCCCCCAGCCTTTAATTTCGCGGGCTTGCGGACCCCCCCCCCGGAGAGTGAGGGGGCGAGTAGGCGTCTGGGCCTCTCTGGCCATATTGGTGGGAGGTGGAGGCGGTTTGTCATTCCTTCCTCCCCTGGACGGCTCGGCAGGCGCAGATATTCTGCTCATAGAGCTTAGTAGCTGGGTGTTAGAGGGCCTCCCCCCACCCCCTTTCTGGGACAGTTTTATCCGGCCCATCTTGGCAGTCTAGCCTGATCTCATCAGATCTTGGTGGCTAAGTAGGGTTGGGGGGCCTGTTGGGTTCTTAGAGGGGAGTCCACCGAAGTAGGCCGGGGTTGCTGCAGGGGAACAGACAGGAGAAAACCACCTCTTAACGTCTCTTGCCTTGGAAACCCTATAGGGGTTATCATAAGCTGGTTGTAGGCCTTATTTTCCTTGCCAGTGCGGCGGCCATTTTGGTAAGGTCTCTTGGCCTGGCAGGTTATTCCTGGGTGATTGGCGGCCATTTTAGTGAGGTCTTCTGGGCCGCATGGTCAGGGGCCATTTTGGGTGCAGGCTGTGGCGGCCATTTTAGGTGTCTTACTATTTTATATCCCTGTGGGTGCATTAGGTGGTGGTGTTTTGAATATATTAATTCACTTACGTTTCTTTTGTTTGTATTGTCAATAGTTCTTAGTTATGGCATCTGGAAAAGGCAAGGGCAAGGGCAAGTGCCCGGCCCCGAAAAGACCTCCGGCGAGGCCTGATCCTGTGGTTCCTTCCAGTGATGAGGAAGAGGAGGATGTGATAAACGTGGCCATTCTTCAGCGGCTGGAGGCACTTGAAAAGGGATGGGGTATGCCAGCAGGTGGTTTGCCGGTTGACAAATCTGACAAGGTGTCTTTTCAAGCACAGGTGCTGGCACGTTTGGCCTTTCTGGAGGACAGGCAGGAGGTGGCGGCTTCAGGCCTGGTGGGTGCAGAGTCTAGCCAGCAGGGTCCAGGTGTAAGGGAGCAGCAGATGGCGCTTTACTCGCCTTCACAACCTACCGGAGGTAAGGAGTTGGCATTGGGTAGGCAGGGATCAACGTGGCCTTGGGGCCCAGGCGGCGAGAGTTCAGCCACTTTGCCTCTGCCGCATCCTGGCCAGCCTATGGGCCCGGCTTTTGAGCAGGGGGCTACCGCTTCCCAGATGCCACTGGCTCCTTGGCCTCCACATTCATTTTATGGCTCTCCTTCTGGGTGCCAGGGATCTGTACCGTACTGGGGTTCTCCCCAGCCCACTGCAGGTTACCCTTATGTAGGCGGGTCAGCATATGATTCAGTTGCTGCTGGGGCGGTTCCGAGTGGTGACGCAGACCTACCTTTAGGTGACCATCTTTCAATGGCAACTAAAGATAAAATACTAAAAGGGGAGTTTGTAGATGTGTTTAGTCTACTTTACCGGGAACTAGAAAAAAAGGACAAGGATAATTTGCATGACAGGGAAAAGGAACGCTTGAAACGCCGGGTAGTAGATAGGACATGGGCCAACTGGTTTCCGGGATTCCTGATCTACGCAGCAGTCATTGTGCGACACCAGCCGTGGAGGGCCTCTTCGATGCTCCAGTATTTGGACATCATCTACAAGGCCTATACAGACTTCCCGAGCCCGGCCTGGTCGCAATATGACAAGCAATTTAGAATGAGGGCGGCCATTAACCCGGCCATGCGTTGGGACCGGATATGTTCTAACTTGTGGCTGCAAATCATGTCTCCGGCCAGGTCTGCTTGGGGCGAGCGGTCTCATAGCGGCCATTCTGTCAAGAGGACGCCAGTGCAGGCAGGTTCCCGCCCGGTGGCGGGGCAGGCGGTTCAACGACGCCAGCTTTGCTGGGAGTTTTCTTCCCAGGGAACCTGCGGTCGTAAGTCGTGCACTTTTAGGCATGAGTGCCCCTTGTGTGCCAGACCTCATCCCTTATCCAGTTGTCCACGGCCCAAGGGCCGTGGGAGGGGCAAAGGAGGCAAGTACTCCGGGGGGGAAGCCAGGCAACCCCCCTTCTGATAAAGGGGCCTAGCCCGATTAAATTGGGAGTTCTGAGACGCTGGTTGCATAGTTACCCAAGGATGGGCGACGGGGCCTACCTCTTGGAAGGGTTCACTGTCGGTTTTCGCATACCGTTTCAGGGGATGAGGGTTCCCTATTTGGCTAGCAATTTAAAGTCGGTTTTGGGCATGGAGGACATAGTTAGGGCCAAGATTGCCAAGGAGTGTCAGGAGGGCAGGGTTTTGGGCCCGTTTGTTAGTCCACCAGTGGCCAATTTAAGAGTTTCCCCTTTAGGTGTAGTTCCAAAGAAGGCTCCTGGTGAGTTTCGCCTCATTCATCACCTGTCCTACCCTCGGGGGGGGGGGGGGTCGGTGAATGACGCCATACCAGGTGATTTATGCTCCGTTAAATACACTTCCTTTGATCAGGCCATGCGGGTGGTTCGCCTTTGTGGTGTGAGAGCCGAGTTGGCTAAATGTGACATTAAATCAGCCTTCCGGCTCCTCCCGGTACACCCTGAGGATTTTGAGCTGCTCGGATTTGCCTTTGAAGGAAAATTTTACATGGATAGGGCTCTACCCATGGGCTGCTCGGTGTCCTGTTCTGCTTTCGAGAGGTTCAGTTCATTTTTGGAATGGGCCTTGAGAACCAGGATGGGTCTCTGTAGTACTGCCCATTATTTGGACGATTTTCTTTTTGCGGGCAAAAGGGGTTCCGGGCAGTGTCGTTTTCTGCTGGACAGTTTTGTCTACCTGGCTGATGAGCTGGGTGTCCCTCTTGCTCAGGAGAAAACTGAGGGCCCGACATCCACATTGACGTTTCTAGGTATTGAGATTGATACGGTTAGTTTGAGCTGCAGATTACCGCGAGAAAAATTGGAAGCATTGAAGGCGCGGGTTAGCTCTGTTAGGTCCCTGAAAAGAGTCACACTCCTGGAGTTGCAGCAGTTGGTAGGTCACCTCAACTTTGCATGCAAAGTTGTGGCACCAGGTAGGGCATTTGTGAGGAGGTTATGTGATTTAATGAGAGGCCTCCGGCTCCCACACCATAGGACCAAGGTCTCCAAAGGTATGAGGGAGGACCTCTTTGTTTGGGAACAGTTTTTGGACTTGTTCAATGGGGTCTCTCTGTGGTGGGACGAGCTCTTGTTGGAGGCTGAGCTTCAGATCTCATCTGATGCGGCCGGCTCTTCCGGTTACGGAGTTTATTTTAGGGGGCATTGGTGTGCCGGGGACTGGCCTAAGGATTGGTTTCAGGCAGGTTGGGTCAAGGACCTCACCTTCCTGGAATTTTTTCCAATTGTCGCAGCGGTGTGGATTTGGCCAGCTGATTTGGCTAATAGGACGGTCCATTTCTGGTGTGACAACCAGTCCACGGTTCATGTCATCAATTCCCTTACATCTAAATCCCCTAGGGTCATGGCCCTGGTTTGGGCTTTCACATTGCAGTGCCTTAAATTTAACATCTTGTTTAGGGCCAGACACGTCCCGGGGGTCGCTAATGGGATCGCTGATGCTCTCTCTCGTAAACAGCTGGAGAGGTTTCGTCAGCTGGCTCCAGAGGCCGACCCGCTCCCGGCACGGATGCCCACAGAGGTGTGGGGGATTGGAGGGCTGAGGCCGACAGGGCAATGAGCCTGGCACTCGCCCCTTCTACCAGGAGAGCTTACCTGAAGGCCGGTAAGCAGTTTCTGTCCTTCAGGGCGGGAGCAGCAGGTCTGGGTTTGTTACCTGAAGGCCAGTAAGCAGTTTCTGTCCTTCAGGGGGTTTGCAGCAGGTCTGGCCCATTCCTGCGTCACACCTGATGCAATTTTGTGTGACACTACGGAATGGTGGCCTTTCAGCTCACACAATCAGAGGCAAGCTGTCTGCGCTGGCTTTTGCCAGTAAGGCCTCGGGTCACGAGGACACCACGGGTGACTTCCGTCTCTGGAAGATGCTCGAGGGGTGGTCTCGGGAATCCATTAGGGCAGTTGACACTAGGGAACCTTTGACACCCACGGTCCTGAGAGGGCTGGAGAGCCAGTGGCCTTCTTGTTGTAGTGACAGCTACGAGGTGGGCCTGTTTCATGCCGCTTTGCTGACCGCCTTTTTTGGGGCGCTCAGGATTAGCGAACTGGTGGCAGGCTCTCGGGCTGATGTTTCCGGTGCAGCTTTGGAGCTTAGGGACGTATCAATCATTAATTTTCAGCTACGAATTAGGTTGCGGAGATCTAAAACTGATCAGAGGGGTAAGGGGAGTGTGCTGGAACTAGGGTCTAGTTCGGAGTCAGCACTGTGCCCAGTCGCCGCCATGAGGCGGTACCTGACACTTCGGGGTGATGGCCCGGGCTATTTATTTCGGCATAGCGACAGCACCCCTCTTACAAAGTTCCAGTTTTGGACCATGACTCGGAAGGCCTTGATCCGGCTGGGTCTGGACGGTGTTCGTTTTTGCTCCCATTCTTTTCAAATTGGGGCAGCCTCGACTGCTGCCACAATGGGGTACCCTGATAGGAAAATACAGAGGATCGGGCGTTGGAAATCTGGATGCTATAAGAGTTATGTTAGGCGTTGTACCTTGTAAGTTCGTTGTAGTTTCATTCAGACGTTTGTTAATAAAGTTCTTTTTACAGGTGCTGCAGGCCGTGAGACAAGACGAAGGGTCATAGTCTGCGGCCACAGCATGGTCTTTTGGGTGGCTCATCGGGCGAGGAGAACATCTTTTGGCTCCCAGCTTGGCCTCAGCGAAGTGGCGACAGTCGAGTGGTTGGGGAGGAGGGGCATGAGATGGCCGGCGCTCCTCCCGTTGTTGTTTGAGGAGAGGCGGGCCCCCCCCTCATGTGCTAGTCATACACCTGGGGGGCAACGATTTGGGTTTGGTCAAGGGCGTGGCCCTTGTGATGCAGGCCAGGGCTGATTTGGCACTGATCAGGTCACGGTGGCCTGGTGTGCAGATAGTATGGTCTGCCATGCTCCCCCGTCTGGTTTGGAGGCATGCCGGTGACCCCAGGTGTATGGACAGGGCTAGGCGTAATGCTAACAGCCAACTTCGCACGGCCATGGAGTCCGGGTTGGGTCTCTTTTTGCTGCACCCAGGCATACAGGTCAGGTTCCCGGACCTGTATCGCCCTGATGGGGTGCACCTTTCAAACAGGGGCAATGGGTTATTTTTAGAGGACTTGCAGCACGGGATTCGGATGGCTCTCGGTTGCCGTGTGGGGTAAGCAAAGGCCAAAGCAGAGGCTTGGATTTGCATGTGGTAGGTTTATGCAAGCAAGAAAATGGAACTGGTGGGTGCCTCACGGCATATCCCTGTTGGGAACAGGAGGTCATCAGGAACCACCTTAGGGCCTTGCGGTCTGGGGAGGTGAATGGTGATCGCCTCTGGGAACCTCTCAGACTAGGCTCCTCCCTGAAGGTCTGTGCAGCCTCAGGGGTAGGTGCCCCTGGGAGGGGATGCCAGTATGCTGGGCCGCCAGTTACGAGCCAGAATCTCACTGGGTCAAGACTGGGGCTAGGTTACCTGCCCATTACAAGGGCAAGGAGGCTGTGTCTGGGAATGACGCCTGCCTTGCCTGTTCCTGTGCTTGCTTAGTTTACCCGTTGCTGCATGTTCTGTTTAAATAGTTAATAAAGTGGCCCTTGTTTGATTCCAAACCTGTTGTCTGTCTCGTTATTTCATGCTGGGGTGGCAATATACAAGAAAGGAAACAGAAATGATCCAAATAATTACAGACCGATAAGTCTTTTGAATGTCATTTGTAAACTATATACCAAGCATTTATGCCTGAAACTGTGCAAATGGTTAGCTCAAGAAAACCTACTAGAAATCGAACAAGCAGGTTTTTCTCAAGGTCATTCAACTATCGATCACTGCTTGGTATTGGATTATTTTATTCACAAGCATGCATTATCTCCCAAGAAAAACTTGTATGCAGCCTTTATAGATCTTAGAGCTGCTTTTGACACTATCTCTCGAGGTAGACTATGGGCAAAAATAAGTGATACATCCATTGATAAAAGATTGTTATATCTGATTATTAAACTCCATGAGAACAATGTGTACCTCCAAATAAGGTACACACAAGATGGCAGACTGTCCAAGAAAATCTCTGTGCAGAAGAGTGTCAGACAACCCTTCTGCCTTTTAACGCCTTTTTTATTTAACATATATGTTAATACACTGATCCAGTTCCTTCAGACAATAGATGTCCATGCTCCCAGGCTTGCAGAAAAAAAGGTCCCAATTATGATGTATGCTGATGATGCTGTTCTCCTATCACAAACAAAAAGGCCTAAAGCGTGCTATAAAAATTTTTAGTGACCAATGTGACAGTGAACTCCTTTCAACAAATTATTCCAAATCGAAAACCTTACACTTCAATAGACATTTCAGGAAAACCAACTGGGAAATCAAGGGGAACACAATAGAACAAGTTAAAAACTATCAATATTTAGGAGTCATCTTTACACACAATGCCAACTTCAAGGCTAATGTGATCTTTTCAGCAAATGCTGCAGAGAAGAGTGCTAATGCCATCCTTAGGTTTTTTAGAAAAGAAGGTGCAAGACTTATACCTGCAGCCTTGAAACTCTTTCAAGCCAAATCCTTAGCCCGACTCTTATACGGATCCCAAATGGGCTTGACTTCTAATGTTAAGATCTTTGAATTAGTTCAGTCTAAGTTTCTCAGATCCCTATTCAATGGACCTAGATGTACCTCTAATGTTATTCTCAGACTGAAAGCTGGTCTTCCCAAAGTGGAACTAAAAATCTGGGAACATGCAATATCTTATTGGTTAAAAATACATTTTGAACCAAAGGGTTTAATTCCTCTGTTGTTAGCCTCTGACCCTTATCCAACCTGGTCTTCAAAGATTATTGATAAAATTAAACTGATCGGGCTGGAACCAGAAGCCCTGTTTGATATGGGGTTGAACAAAGCAAAAGCTTTAGTAACTCAAAGGCTAACTGATATAGAGTCCCAAAATGATGAGGCAATACTTCCATTAAGTTATAGGAGCTTGAAAAAGGAGCTGTGCTACACAGCACACTCTTACCTTTTGGACATTACTTATGAGAGATACATATGGGCATTTTCAAGAGCACGATTTGATGCATTTCCCTCTGCTGTGTTACAAGGCCGATTTTCCCATCTGCCTATGTAGTTGCACTGCTGGCCCTGCTCGAGTAATGTGATTGAGTCTGAGACACACATCCTTCTGCACTGTGAATTTTATCAAGAAGAAAGACTCCAAATACTTTTTCCTTTACTCTCCAGATTTAACCCGCTACAACATTATATTGATTTTAGCCCAGAAACTCTTCGGATCTTTCTGTTAGGAGATAGTCAGAAACGCATATCTTATGCAGTAGCAAAATTCTGAGTATTAGCCCTCAGGAAGCAAAACTGTTTGACTAAGAAAATGTTAAGTGCTGGGAAATGAATTAGAATCTTATAATTACTGTTAACGCTATTCGGTTTTATGTATCAATTTTTAAAACTTTTTTTTTCTTTCTCCACTTTTTTTATCTTTGCTGGTTTTTTGACCATAATAAAGCTATGTATGTATGTATGTATGTTTATCTTTGAACTTTAAAAAGTCTTTCACGTGCCATTTTCAGAAGTTTAAGAGTGTGAATTTGTCTCTTCCCTCAAGTTCCTGGGCTGGGCCAACATCAAAATACAATAAAGCGGGACAGCCATATATCTTCAGACAAGAAGAAAATATAGAAAGGGGCTGTCTGTCAGAAAGGGGAAAAAAGAGGGAAAATCCTGCATCTGAGTGAGAGAATGGGGCTAGGTTGTCATAATGTCCTCAGTGGTGATGCAGGTTCATAAAGGAGTAGATAATCCTGAGCTGTTGGTCCTTAGCTATCTATCATCTATCATTGTTTAAAAACATTTATTAGCTGCTGTTCTTTCAGAGCTCAAGGTAGCTTACAATAGAAAAAATACATAGAGTATGGCAAAATACATAAACATAAAATTTAAAACCACAGTTTAGGACTGCTTGAATCAAATGCAGTGCTAAATGAAATTGTCTGTAGCTGTTGCCTAAAGATTGATAGTGAAGGGATTTAAAGGCTCTAAAGGTCTGTAAAGACAAACACCAGCATATTGATCAGAGCCTGGAAAAAACCTGGGAGCCAGTATAGAGGGGCCATGACCAGACATGTAGCTACAGTGGGGGGCCCTACAGGGGGGGCCCTACAGTGGCCCTCCCTCCCTCCCTCCCTCTGCCCTACAAATTGCTATCTAGCCTAGGTCCCCCCGACTCTCTGGGCTGTCCTGAAGACTCCCTGCATCACCATTGCTGCCCCTTCCCTGCCTGCCAGCAGCCCTTGTGATGTGTGTGTATCTTTTAAGTGTGTGGCTTTCCATTCCATGGTGATTTATTTAACCTGATAGAATGGGGAGGGTCTGTGTACTCTCTGGCCCTGTGATGTTGTTCTTTGCTCTCCATTCTTGGCATCTCCTTCTACTGAATAAAGCTGGTTTATAAACAACTTGGTGTTGTTGAGTGCCAGACAAGGCATATTGCCACAGAACATTACATGGTGTCAGAAGAATGGACTATTTCCAGCCTCCACCTCCACTTCTGTTGACCAGTAATCTTGCAGAAAATTGGAAGATATGGGAGCAAGCTTTCCAATTGTATTTAATTGCCACTGCCACTGATAACGTGGCAGATAAGAGACAAATAGCTATATTGCTAAGTGTGATTGGTGAAGACACTGTGAGACTATATAACACATTTGATTTTGAGGATGGACAGCCAAAGACATTAAATTAGATTCTTGCAGAGTTTAAGGAATATTGTACTCCTCAGAAGAATTTGATATTTAAGCGTTATTGTTTCTGGACTTATAACTGGGAGCAGGGAGTGTCAGTGGAACAATTTGCAACTGAACTCAAACAAAAGGCTGCCAGCTGTGAATTTGGCTTGACTTCTGAGGAGCTGATTAGAGATAAGCTGGTCTTTAGTGCTCTGGACAGATTTAAAGAAAGACTCTTGAAAGAGACTGACCTTACCTGGAAAAAGGCTGTTGAACTCTGCCAGGTTGCTGAAGCTCTGGCTTCTCAATTATAAATAATGACAAACTCCTCAAAACAGCTGTGCGAGGCATCTGCATTCTCCAGATAAGTGGAGGAGATTCCTTTGCAAGTAGTGAGACAGCAAAAGGCACACCCTGAAGATTGAGATGGAGTTGTGAGAGAAAGGAACTGTTCACATTGTGGCAGAGTACACAGGTTTCAAAAATGCCCTGCTTTTGGCAAGTTACATTATAAATGAGGGGGGGGGGAATCATCTTGCCAAGGTATGCAAAACAACTAGGGAGAGTGGAAACCAAAATTTCCACGGCTCAAAAGCAGAGGTGCACAACTTGCTTATAAGAGTGTTATCTTGCACAGTGTTGGTGATGATCAAGTGGAAACACCTGGGTGGTATGCTGACATAAATTTGAGAGGACTCAAAGTTAAATTTAAGTTAGATACAGGTGCTGAGGCAAATATTTTGCCAGCTAATGTATTTAATGCTCTCCCTGGACAGAAGATACTATCAAGTAGTAATGCAGTGTTGATGGCTTATGGTGGGACACATATAAACATCATGGATACCATTGTTCTGACATGTTCAATACAACAAAATGAAGCTAAGTTAATGTTCTATGTTACAGATGTTTCATCACTTCCATTGCTGGGGAGGTCAGCTTGTGATACATTGAATTTAGTACGTAAGGTAGATGATGTACAATCAAAGGAATTGACTTGTGAACAAATGTTAATGATGTACAATGATGTCTTTGAAGGTCTAGGGGAGTTTGAAGGGTCCCATCATATATATACAGATCAAGCGGTTCCCCTGGTAGTTCATGAATGTAGGAAGGTGCCATTTACAATACTGGATAGACTAAAGAATATGCTGGTTCAATTGGGGGAGGTAGAAGTGATATCTAGGGTGGTGGGCCCCACAGACTGGGTAAATAGCCTGGTGATAACAGAAAAAAATATATGGAAATTTACGTATGTGCTTAGATCCTCACAACTTGAACAAGGCAGTTTGAAGACCATACTACACTATTCCCACTGTGGAAGAGGTCCCAGCCCAGTTAGCAGGAAAGAAAGTCTTTACAATAATAGATGAAAAGGATGGTGTTGGGGATTCTTAATTCAGAGGTTGATGGATGCATTCCAAACACAAGAGCCACACTTTATAAACAAAATATCTTTACTAGAAAAGTAAATCAAATATGGGAATGGTACTTTGGGTACTGGCAGGTGAAATTAGATAAGTCATCGGCATTACTTACATTCAATAACCCATGGGGACAATATTGTTTTAACTGTTTGCCATTTGGTTTGGTGTCATCTAGTGAAGTCTTCCAACAACAAAAAACTATGAGGTTTTTGGTCATATTGAAGGTGTGTTTATGATTGCAGATGATATGATTATAGTGGCAAGGACTGTAGAGGAGCATGATCAAATCCTCCATCAGGTAATGGAAACAGCAAGAGCAAAAAATGTAAAATTTAATAAGGAAAAGATTTAAGGTAGATTCTGTTAAATACATGGGGCATGTTGTGACTACTGAAGGTGTCACCACAGATGAAGCTAAAGTTAAGGCAATTAGAGAGATGCCCTCCCCTAAAGATAGACAGGACATACTTAGATTTTTAGAGATGGTACAGTACTTGTCAAAATATGTTCCAAGAGAGGCTGAATTAACGGCGCTTCTACAGGGTCTTTTAAAAAAGGATATTTGTTTCCAGTGGATGCCGGAACACCAGAGAGCTTTTGACATCATTAAGCAAAAGCTGTGCCAGGCACCCCTTCTCCAATATTATGATGTAAAAAACCCAGTAACTATTCATGCAGATGCATCAAAAGATGGCCTTGGAGCCTGTCTGATTCAAGAGGGTAGACCTGTTTTTTATGCTTCCAGATCTCTTAGCCCAACAGAACAAAACTATGCACAGATAGAAAAAGGGTTTTGGCTGTAGTGTATGCAATTCAAAAGTTTCATCAGTAAGTGTATGGCAAAGTTGTTAATGTGCAGACTGATCACAAGCCGCTTGAGGCAATTTTTAAGAAATCAATTGGTGCTGCCCCTGCCTGGCAGAATGGATGATACTTTAAATCCTGGATCAGACCTTCCACCCCTTAGTAGCACTTCTATCTTGTCAGGATTAAACTTCAGTTTTATGTTGGTTATATGTAATTTGATGGGTAAATTGACAAAATAATGTTGTTGTAGTGGTAGAAATCTACATGTCCATGCAAAGAAGAGATGAAATGCATGATCTGATATCGTATTAGCCTTAAAGAACAGTTCCAGGCTTGGCATTTCTTCTGTATACAGTTTCCTGGGCACTGTGGTTCACAGGCTTCACAGGATCATTAAAGAAAGTGATGGTGAGGCTAGCACCTAATCACACAGCAGTCAACTAGTTGCCCTGGAAAGGGAGGCTGGCTTAAGACTGGAAACCCTGCAAAACAAAGTCTTGTACTTGAAATTGTTTCAGGTTACTGCTGCAAGTTTGGGTTGGGAAACCAGCCCATTTGAAAATAAATGTTATAAATGAATCTTCCTTTCCTGTATTTTGTTTTAGACAAATCCTTATAATTAATCACTCCCATCAGCTAGCAATTGTCTGATGATAGGATTTTAATCTTGTGTGTCTTGAGGTCTTTATGAAGAAAGTGGGCATGGAGACTTTACTTTTAAAGTACCATCCTTCCTTACTGCCAGGTCTAATTGTCTCCACCCTCAAAGGAGTCTCCCCTTTAATGTGTATGCTTACTGATGAGGCCATCGATGCTCCATGAGTGCAAATTGCTTGTCCGTGTGAAACTTAACAGTGGGGTGCTGGCAGATGGAAATGGAAGCAAAAGATAAGCTAAAATGTTACTTTTATGGCTGCCATCATTAATGCCAAAGGACATCATTTGGGTAAAGAAAGGAAGCCGCCCAATGGGATATTTCAGCGTCTCATTCCTGCTGTTTTTCCACAGCTGCAGAGAGGGCTTGATGATGTTTTGCTGCACTTGTAAAACACCACAAGTATTTGTTTTCAGTATTCCAGCAAACACACAGGCTGAAGATGACTCATGAGTTTTGTAGGATAATTCAACCCTGCATAAACTTTTTTTTGCAGTTTATTTTTAATTTCCATATATTACAGTCATCAACTTAAAAGACATCTGTATTTCATTTACAGCAAAGAAAATAAACTATGATACATATAATCTGTGTCATGTCTTTGCATATATTGTATTTTAGGTATCTAGAACAGGGCCCCTACAAGCCGCTGCCTTTGACTCTCAAGTTACGTATATATATATATATATATCGGCTTGCGGGTGCCTGGCATCGCTGTGGCTCCCGCAGGCCGCTTTGCCGAATTGAGGCAGCAATGTTGGACGCACTCCCGTGCATCTCGTTGGAGGGGGCGGGGCCTGCCTTTTAAGGGCATGCGCCCCGCTCCCTCTGTCGCAGTTGCTCTGCATGCTTTGCTAGTGAGAGCACGTGTTTTTGCAGAGCTCCTTTTGGGCCCTCAGTGTTCTTTGGCGGTTGTGGCGGCAGCGTGACACCGTTGCTCTCTCCCTTCCCGGCGGCGGTGACAGCGGCGGTGGATGTGGCTGGGCAGCTCCATTGGGCGCTGTGCTACGACGTGGCCGGCTGGCTCCTGAAGTTCGGGGCTGGCGTCGCCTCTAATGATCGGTTGGCTCTCCAGACTTGGGGGACATTGTTGGCTCCGGCACTTGCTCTGGCTCTGGGGGGCAAGGTCCGGCTGCGGTTTTTCAGTGGCGGCAGCATTCCCTGCTTGTTGGTCTGGTCAGTGCTGGGGACTGTTGGAGGCTGTGGCCTTTGAGAGCTTTGTGGCGTGGGGTGGCCTTGTGGCTGGCTTCCCCCCCTTCCCCCACCCCCATTTGTTCCTCTTAGATGGGAGGAGGTGGCAGATTTTGGTCTCCCCTGCTGGGCCCGACCCCCCCTTTTTTGGTTATTATTGAGACTTGTCCCCCACCCCACTTTTGGGAGTCCATTTAGGGACGGAGGAGGTGTGTAGGTACCCCTACTTGTCTAGTTGGGTCTGGTATTTTGCAGCGGCCATTTTGCTGAGGTCAGGTGCTTCTTGTTAACAGCCATTTAGTGTTGCCTGTGCTTTTGCTTGGCGGCCATTGTGGTGAGGGCTTAGGCTTTTGGCCCGGTGGCCATTTTGGTGCTGTGTAGGTGCATTGGGGTGCTGTTGCTGTTAAGGCAGCCATATTGGTGAGGTCACTCTCACCGTGGATGGCAGCCATTTTGTGCTGGTCTGAAGGTGGCCATTTTATATTTCCTTGTTTAGAGATAGGCCTGCCTTGGATTGCTGTTTGCACTACCTTGGCTGTGACTGTTTCTTTTATGTGATTGTATTTTGGCTGTTAATAACTCTTATTGTCATGGCTTCAGGGAAAGGAAAAGGAAAAGGCAAGGGAAAGCAACTGGCTCCCAAGAGACCCCTGGCGTGGCCTCCACCTGTCATTCCTTCTGATGATGATGATGAAGATGATCTGGTGAATGCCGCCATCCTAAAGCGGCTAGCAGCACTGGAAAAGGACTGAGGTTTGCCATGCATGGGCACTAAGGCGGGTGGGGAGTCTCATTTGTCTTTTCAGGCCCAGGTTTTGGCACGTTTGGCATTCCTTGAAGATAGGAGAGAAGCTGACGCTCTGGAGCAAACTGCTGGATCTTCTTCAGGACAGTTGGGACAGAACGCTGGAAGCCAGCAGGTGGCTATTTATCCTGGCTCTCATGAGCAGGGAGGTAAGGCTATTGAATTAACAGATGACGGTGCAAGGTGGGCATGGGGCCCCGCTTACCAGGGTGCAGCTGCCTCAAACACGTTTCAGGCTAGTTGGCCACCATATGCGCCCTCATGTGCTTCACCCACTTCTCCTGTTTCTTGGCCTAATTGGGGTTATTTTCACCCGGGCATGGGCTATGCATGTCTGGGCAGGGTGTCGTATGATGCAGTCCCTCTGGGGGCTTTACCCAGCGGGGACACAGATCTGCCCTTGGGTGATCATTTGTCCATCACCACTAAAGAAAAGATACTCATGGGCGAATTTGTGGATGTTTTCAGTCTTATCTATCAGGAGATGGAGAAGAAAGATAAGGATAATTTGGATGAGCGGGAAAAAGAGCGCCTAAAGCACTGCGTAGTTGATCAGACTTGGGCCAATTGGCACCCGGGATTTCTTATATATGCTGCTGTCATTGTACGACACCAGCCCTGGAGGGCTTTAGCGATGTTCCAATATATGGAACATTTACAAAGCCTTCATGGATTTTCTGAGCCCGGCTTGGCTGCTATATAATGAAGAGTTTAGGATGCGGTCAGCCATGCGTTGGGACAAAATTAATCCTAACCTTTGGCTGCAGATTATGTCATCTAACCGGGTGGCTGGGGGTGAGAGGTTGCATAGTGGTCACTCAGTGAAGAGGGCGCATGTCCAGTCAGGTTCCCATACCCAAGCGGGGCAGGCAGTTCAGCAACACCCGCTTTGCTGGGAGTTTTCCTCCCAGGGAACTTGTGGTCGCAGGACTTGCTCATTTCGCCATGAGTGCCCACTGTGTGCAGGACCTCATGCCTTTGCCAACTGCCCTAGGCCCAAAGGCAGGGTAGGAGGTAAGGGAGACAAGCGTGCGGGAGGAGGTGGGAAGATCAGATCTTTGTTGATGAAACAGAGTTCTTTATTAGTCTTAATACTGCTTGACAGGTTCTCGAATGTTTGTTAGAGATGCCAGGTAAAAGACAGTCAGAGTTAATATACCCTCCCTTTCGTTTGAACCCCAACATCAAACCAATCACATTCAGAACAGAAATCGTGGGAGAACGGATCGAGCCATTTGGATTCCCAAAGGAAGATGAGGTGCTAAAGTTATAAAAATTCCCTTCTTGAACTAGCTGACCCAGATGTGTTAAACCGATACATAACAAATGGCTTTGGGTGGCAATAACAGACCTTCAAGGTTCTCACAACAAGATAAGACATTCTCTGTCCCAGGAAAGAAGGAGGAGGGAATGCATGGGAGGAAAGGCCATTTGTTTTCTTAGTGACGTGCGAGAATGTGAAGTCGCCACTCTCCTGGCTGAGAATGGTTACATTGTCCAGGACATCTAAAGTAATACATTTCAAGGTGACAGAGCAGGGAGGGGGGAAGCAGACAGAGAAGGAGACATGTAACATTTCTTTAAAGACCAAGGGGAAACAATGGGAACTTTGTCAGCCCCCTGACAGCATGTCAGTTACCAATGCCAATGATTCTGTTGCAAGCATGTCAGTTACCAATGCCAATGAATTCTATTGCCTTTCCTGCAATCACTTAACATCACCTTTGTATTGAGTTCCATACCTGCTTTTCTAGGTCCCAGATGGGAGATAGCATCGGTAGAGTGACACCAACCGCAGGAATACGCTTCTTGCTCATTTTGCGCATGCTTGCTGCTTAGTAGCTTTTCCTTGCTCTTATCTCTATTGTGCTTCTCGTTAGCTCACAACCTTGAGCTGGAATCCTCCTGCTACATGTTATTTTATTCACGGGTGCAAATTGCTCTTTTGCTTGACTTTACCCTTGGGAACATTTGCCCCACAGATCCTGACAGTGTCTTTGCATGGGAACCTAATTTGCCGCGCTTTCCTTGGGAACAGTGGGCCAGTATATTTGGGCACCAATAATTCTCTCAACTGATTGGTGGAAGTTGAGGGGGGCTTATTTCATATCAGGTATAATTGTAGTTGTATTACTATGCTTGGGCATTACTAACAGAAGAAGTGTATTTGACCAAACAGATCTTTTCTGCAAATAAAGGACTTTCTGTTTAAGAAGACCTGTTGTAGACTACATCTCTTGGCACAATCACACACACACACACACATATATATAATCATTGGGGAGGGGGTGTGGTTCTGTGGTAGAACACCTGCTTGGCATGCAGAAGGTCCCAGGTTCAATTCCTGGTATTTCCATTTAAAGGACCAGGCCAGTAGGTGATGTGAAAGACCTCTACCTAACACCCCAGAGAGCTGCTGCCAGTCTGACTGGACCATACCCGTTCTGGTGGACCAGTGGTTTTGCTCTGGCTGTTTCAGTATTAGACAAATTCATGTCAACAATGTCCTTCTGTTCTCTCCACAGTATAAACAGATGGGGGAAAAAAATTTCCCATGGGGAAAAAATAAACAGACATAAATCTGACCTTAAAAACAGTAATACTAAAAACCAGTGGGAGAACATTTCACGCTCACACCCAGAACATGCACTGTAGCTGATCTAGAAGTCACCATTCCTTAGCAAAGTACCTTCAGATGCCAAATTAGAAATCATCAAGAGATTTGATATGCTCTCCCTATATGGGCTGGACAAGAGTTTGGATTCCTTGGTCATTATAGGCAAAGTATCTTGGTAAAATCTGGGACTTCTCAGCCATTACAATTAATAAGCTTGGCAAAACTTGAGAAATCACCACTTATTGCCATTGTGAATGCTGTCTCTGTACCTCTCTTGGTTAAATCTGAATGTTACATAATTATATCTCCCCCTGTACTGACTGCATTTCACAGCACCTCAACTCTATTTTTAATTATTGTTTTCATACCTCCTACATGAACATCTGCCTAATGAGGGGTCACTATTTTGCATCTGACCAAATGGGCTCTAGACCACGAAAACTTTTGCTGGGATACATTTTTGTTAGTCATTAAGGTGCCACGAGACACATTTATTTTGCTGCAATGTTGAGATCTGTGTCATTAAAGCTAATGTAGCATCTCAAGCATATTAACTGTGGGGCTGATCTACATGGCTCTGCCCTACATATCACACTGATGCCCAGGATTTCTCCAACTGAACTTTGGTGGCACATCCTGTACTGTGTTATCTCAGCTAAGCCACTAGTGTGGTGCTGCTATGTTCAGTAGTTTATTCCCAAAAGAAGAAGAGGATTTCATCCATCATCTGAAAAGCTCTAGCCCTGGATGTCAGTTTTAGTTGTAGTTGTGTTTATACAGCTCAAGAGCATGCTCCTCTTTATTGTTAGACTGCTGGGCTCATCCTTGGAGATGCTCACTTTGGACATAGACTTTGCTGCACAGAGATGGCACATGAGCTGTTTGTGCTGCTTTTTTGCCAGTGACGAGGTGAAACTAGGTCCCAGCAGGGGTGCAAGAGAACAAAGTATCTCCTTTCACCAGCACAGGTGCTCTACTAGGGCTGTGCCAAATATTTACTAATGTAAACAGTGACCTTGAAATTGGTGTCTTTGATGTAACCAAACTCATTACCAAAAGTATTCCCCTTGCCAAATGTCTGCAAAGGGCTGTTTAGCACTCTTTTGTTTCTTCTTGATTAGGGATGCTTGAACACCTGCCAGTCTGATTCACATCCTGTTTTCCAGGGGCCATGAAACAGCTGATTTATCAATGGGTTGTTCACAACTGTTCACATCCTGCTTACACCTATTTGTAGGAACAGGTTGTTTGCAGCCATCAAGTATGATCTCGTGTTGGGGAAATTTGCTCAGTAACCAACAAAGGTTCTGGGGGGGGGGGGAGTCTGGAGCCAATTCACAGCTGATCAGATCAACTGGAAGTTGGTTCTCCTGATCTCCCAAACTGAAAATTTTGCTGCATCCCAGACTTGCTGAGTTGCAGCAAGGGTGGGGTCAGGTGGCTCCCTGAAGCCCAGAACTCCCTGAAGCCCAGAACTCCCCTTTTCTTCAACACCCAATTTTTTTGGTTTGGCCTGTAGAGAGTTCTCCCATTCTCAGCAGCCCAAGTTCTCAGTTTGTGGTGTGGGAGAGGAAAAGATTGCTTCTCTTCTCCCTACTCCAAGCTTCTGCTTGGGCTGCAGAGACAAAGAGAGAGACTATCTTAGTCTCCTCTTCCTTTTGCAATGGGGAAATCAGAAGCATTGCTTCTGTTCCCCTCCAAGCTTGGAAAGGAAGGAAGAGAAAGGGTCCTTTCCCCCTCCTTTTTGGAATGAGGAGTTCAGAAGCTAATTTCTCATCAGATGCAGGCTTGTATGCTACAGTGGGGCCTCTCGGGGCCTGGCCCCTGATTTACCACCAAGGCCCCCCTACTTCCCATCCAGCCCAGGCACCCCAACTTCCAATTTTTAAATTTTATTTATGGTGCTCATTGCCAGTGGTGGCCACTTCCTCTCAGTCTGATTCCTTCCCTGCTTCATGCCTGACTCGGTCCTTTGAGATCCCAAGCTGCTGAGAGCCAGTTTGGTGTAGTGGTTAAGTGCGCGGACTCTAATCTGGGAGAACCGGGTTTGATTCCCCACTCCTCCACTTGCACCTGGCTGGATGACCTTGGGCAAGCCATAGCTCTGTACCAGCTGTTCCCTCAAGGACAGCTTGGGAAAGAGCTCTCTCAGCCCCACCTACCTCACAGGGTGTCTGTTGTGGGGAGGGGAAGGGAAAAGGAGTTTGTAAGCCGCTCTGAGACTCCCTTGGGGAGTGGAGGGCGGGATATAAATCCAATCTCTTCTTCTTCTTCTTCTTCTTCTTCTTCTTCTTCTTCTTCTTCTTCTTCTTCTCTGCCTCCCCCTTCCTCCCCAAGGTGCCAAGCCTGCCTGTGCCCAGAAATTGGCAGCTGGCACAGGATAATTCCCCACTTCCAAGCCCCACCCTAAAGCCAAGTGTTTGCAGGGAAGGGTGGGAGCGGGGCTGCTTGGTTGGGGGGTGTGGGGTATGTGTGCAGGGGTGCCCCCTGACTTCTTTAAAGGCCCCCTGAATTTAAAAAATCCCGGCAATGCGCCTGATCAGATGGAAGTTGCCTCCTGATTCCAGTCAAAGTTTTAAGTATTGAGTCAGGAGGTGATGAATCCAAAACAGGCTGAAATTCTAAACATCGTTCTGCTCAAAAGACAGCTCTGACAAGAGCGGCACTTAACTTATACTGTTCCAACACATAACGATATACATTGTAACTAAGGATACAAAATCTGATTGGACCTAAGCTTTGATTGGTTCCTAGAATTGGCTTAAGGACCAATGGGAAGTCTTTATTCAGCAGTCAATAAGGTTGAGGGAGTTAGGATACCAGAGCCCTAATGATGCAATGTAAAACAACATAAGAGAACATAACACTCCTCCCCCCTTAGTTCAAACAACATAATCCTTTAGGAACAGGGGTTGACGCCTGGTTATCTGGGACTGGTGCAGCAAAGGTGGACCCAATGGAGAACGTCCTGCTAAATCCGGGGACTCCATATGGGTCGGCGTGAGTTGCGGCGGCGGACTCAATTGGGAGCAGTCCATTAAATCCAGGAGCTCTGAGAGTTCCGGGATAAGACCCAGCTCTGGCAGGAGGCCTACCGCATCCCGAACAGGTAGTGGCTTGGCAGACTGTTCCCATGGAATGTCCCGGGCTGGAGTTGGCAAGGGAATGCCCTCTGCCGGGCGGCTCTCCCGGGCACTGGCATCTCGCTGTTCTGGGAGATCACCTGGGCCGGCCACAGGAACTGGGGTGTGCTGCAAATGTTGGTCAGGCTCGGGAACTGGGGGTTATTGCAACTGATCCTCCTGTGCTGGCCACCAGCATCTCAGTTGGGCCAGGTGCCGGCAACAGACCTGCCCCATGTTGTCCTGTACCTCATAGGAGACAGGGCCTGTAGAGTGGAGGACAACAGCCAGGACCCAGTGTGGACCTGCCCCATAGTTCCAGGCATATACAGTGTCTTCTGGCATGAAGGACAGCATGGAACCCAATGCAATGGGGTCACGGTGGACGTCTGGTGCCAGGTCAGGGTGTATACAGCTCAGGATGGTGGACAGCTGACAGCCCATCAGTAGCTCTGCTGGTGATTTCCCGGTAGCGGCATGTGGCGAGGTGTGCTGCTGCAGCAGGAAACTGGCAAGATTGGCTGGGAAGTTCCCGTCCCCTAGCCTGCAGAGGGAATCTTTTACAATTCTCACCATCCGCTCTGCTTGGCCATTTGTCTCAGGGTGGAATGGCGCTGAAGTGACATGCCGGATGCTCTGTTCATCCAGGAATTTCTGGAATTCAGCAGATGTGAATTGAGTTCCGTTGTTGGACATGAGGAGGTCCGGCAGGCCAAAGGTGGTGAAAAGGTGGTCCAGGCAGCAGACAATGACAGCCAATGTCATGGAGGTGATGGGCAAGACCTCCAGCCACTTCGAATAAGTATCCACCAAGATTAGGAGCATTCGGCCTTGGAAAGGCCAAGCAAAGTCCACATGAACACGAGACCATGGGCCCCTCGGCTTTTCCCACAGGTGGATTGGAACTTCAGAATCTGCGGGCCTCAGCTCTTGGCACGGCTGACACATCCGGACCCACCGCTCAACTTGCTAGTCCAGGCCGGGCCACCAGACATAACTCCTGGCAACAGCTTTCATTTTCACAATGCCCGGGTGGCCTGCTGTCAGGTTCTGACAATAATGTCCTTGTGTTTTCTGCATTTTACAATGATGTCTCTGTGCTTTTTGCATTTTGCTTTTGATTCCTTTGTTCTAGCAGACCCTTACCAGCACCCCTTATCTGTCTCTTTCAACCTCCCCCCTTCCAGCTATAAATGTTACTTTGAAGTGGGGATGTTACTCTGGTTAATGTTGCAATGTCTGGGCGGGAGATGGCGACCCAAATTCCTAGGTGTCATTCCTAAACAAATGGCGAATACTCCCCTTGCATTCCCTCCTCCCTTTTTCTGGGCCTGTGTATGTTATCTTGTTATTGAAACCTTGAAGTGTTGTTTATGGCCAGAGTTTAGAGAATGTTGTGCCTAAGTTCACACATGTGGGTCACTCAGATCAGGAGGGGAATTTACAACTTTCTCACCTTGCTGTGGGGACCTCAATGGTCCTTTCTACTTTTCCCGTGTTCACCCTCCTGCCCTGATTGGCCCAGGTCCAGGGTTCAATTGAAAACCTGAGAGTATAATAGTACTGTCTGTATTGCATTAAGCATCTCTAACAAACATCCGAGAACCTGTTTGCAGTATTGGAACAATAAAGAACTCTGCTTCAACAACAAAGGTCTGGTTTCTTGCTGCCAATACAGAAGCCTCACACCTGCATGCAAAGCATCCAGTACTCATTGCTGAAGTGGGGGAGGGACAATAACTCAGTTTCCCCACAGTAGACAGCCCTTGCTTACTGACAGCTCTGATGACCATGACTGGAATAGCTGGAACTCAGCCTCGATAGTCCCCAACGGCCATCCCCTCCACACACAGTGGCATATTCGTCTGAGCGGTCGGTCCCGGCTAGTGTGGAACACTATGTTGGCAATGGAGAGTGGAGGCTGTGGCAGCTCTTCAATGAGTAAAGCTTCTTGGAGCGGAGCCATGGGCAACCCTGGTGACAGCACGGGCAGGTGGCTGAGGGCATCAGCATGCCTGATAGTCTTGCCAGGCCTGTGGAGGAGACGGAAGGAGTAGGCAGAGAGCAGGACTGCCCAATGCATCATTCATGGTGAGGGGTTTGACAGTCGGCTGTGAAAATGCCGAGCAGTGGCTTGTGGTCAGTGATGATTTCAAACTCATGCCCATATATGAAATCGTGGAATTTCTTCATGGCAGCAATGATCGCGAGTGCCTCCCTGTCTATCTGAGCATAGTTTCTCTCAGCCGTGGATAAAGTCCTGGAATAGAAGGCAATAGGGGCCTCCTGGCCAGAGGGCAACCAGTGGCTAAGTACAGCTCCGATCCCATATGGCAACGCGTCACAGGCTAAGACAAGGGGCTTCTTTTCATCATAATGAACGAGGATGGCATCGGAGGCAAGGAGGGCTTTAACGGCTTGAAAAGCAGTGTTTTCTCGGCGACCCCATGCCCACAGAGCCGATTTGTTGAGTAGCTGATGGAGTGGCTCAGCAAGAGCTGCTTTGTTGGGCAAAAAGGCATGATAAAAGTTCAGGAGTCCTAAAAAGGACTGCAGCTCTTTCTTCGACTTCGGAGGGGGCGCTTTGCGGATTGCGGCAACCTTGTCTAGAGCAGGGTGGATGCTGTCTGCATCTAGGAGGTAGCCCAGGAATTGAACGGCAGGAACGAAGAACTCACACTTCTCCTTCTTGAGCCGAAGGCCAACCTCTTGTAGCTGACGAAGGACCTCTCATACCCGAGTAACCAGTTCAAGTTCAGAGGTCCCTGCAATTAAGACGTCATCAAAATAGGGCACAACGCCAGGCAGACCTCAAAGAAGGTGCTCCATCAGTTCTTGGAAAATGCCGGGGGCGACCCTTACCCCAAACTGTAGCCAGTTCACCTTAAAGGCACCACGGTGCATTATGATAGTCTGTGCCTTGGCTGGGGTGGTGTCTACGGGCAGTTGTTGATATGCCTGGGCTAGGTTGATCTTGGTGAACACATGGCTTTTGGAGACTGAGGCTAGGAGATGGCTTACCACTGGAACTGGGCATGCATACGGCTACTGGGCCAGGTTGATGGTGCACTTTTAGTCAGCGCACAGGCGGACGGAACCATCAGGCTTGAGAGGGGTGATGATGGGTGTCTTCCATTTGGCATTTGGAACTGGCTCGAGGATGCCTTGGGCCAACAGCTTGTTGATCTGCTTGTCTATCTTAGGCTTGAAAGTGACGGGGCAGTGTCTGGGCTTGAGGTGGATGGGTGGTATGGCAGGATCCAGGTCAAAAGAAACTAGGGGACCCTTGTAGCAGCCTAGTTCTGCTTTGAATACCTCAGGAAACTCTTCCTCAAAGTCCATAAAAGGCTGCTGAGCGACATGATTCATTCCAACAATGTCGATGCCCAGGGTGGCGAACCAGTCCAACCCGATAAGACTCGTGTGGTGACCTTCCACCATGAGCAGGTTCAGACAATTGGAGAACTTTTTTTTATATATAAATTTATTTTAATAAAGTTTTACACATTATATATTATTATTCATATATAACATATGCATACTGTTGGAGCCTCACAACTTAGCTTAATCATACATAGAAACTGGACCAAATCTTCATTGGATCCTTCCTCGCATTCACATTCAATAGAAAGCCTAATTTACACATTTCTGCCCAATCTAACAGTTTAGTCACCACTGCTTCTTTTCCTGGGAGTGCTACCGATTTCCACGCACTGGCCCGGACTATCCTAGCTGCCGTTAGTACATAAGCCAATAATTTCTGTTCATGACCCTGTAATCCCTCAGGAAATATATTTAACAGAAATATTTCAGAAGCTAATGGTATCTCCACCCCCATCATCTCCTTAATCATGTCATACACCATTAACCAATATTCTTGCATTTTTCTACACTTCCACCACATATGATAATAAGTTCCAACTTCCTCTTCACACATCCAACATTTGTTCGAAAGATTTTTATAACACTTATGTAGCCTGTCAGGGGACCAATGCCAATGGTAGAAAAGCTTGTAAATGTTTTCTTTATAATTTACCACACCCAAAATTTTTGCTGATTTCCACATTTTAATCCACTGATCAGTCTGAATAGTGTAGCCAAAGTCTTCCATCCACTTCACCATTGGAGGTTTTATCTTTTCTTCCTGCATTTCATAGACTAGAATTATTTTGTAAATTTTTTAAAGTTTGTTTTTATTCATCCAATTCAAATCTAATTCATTGGGGGTTTCATAAAAGTTAACCGTTTTATCTATATAATATCTTGAATTTAATTGGTTAGTTTCCCACCAGGATAACTGCCTGCCTATCTCCTTTTTTATCTGATCGTTGCTTTTTAAATTTCCCTTAGTGTCCAATAATTTATCATAGTTCGCCGTATTCTTTGCATTTATCAATGACAGTTTAGTGAAAGCCTCCAAAGGTGATACCCACCTGGGAATTTTCCGATAGAATTTTTCTTTTATACTTAACCAGTTTTTCAACAGCGCAGCTCTTAATGTATGCGTGCTAAAGTTCGCATGAATTTTATGCTTACTATACCACACATACGCGTGCCAACCCATATAAAGGTCATGCCCCTCTAGTGCCAAAATTCTAATCTTATCCAGCATCACCCATTCTTTCATCCAGACTAAAGCTGCTGCCTTACCATAAATTTCCCAATTTGGTATCGCAATTCCTCCTTCCTCTTTCTGATCTCGTAATAATTTCCACTTTACTCTGGGTTTTTTCGGAAACCATATAAATCTTTTTGTTAACTCATTAATACTTTTATAGAATTTAGCATTATCTGTTAACAGTGGGATTGTTTGTGCCAAAAATAAAAATTTCGGAAGGATGTTCATTTTAATTGCAGCAACTCTGCCTAGCCAAGATAACTTTAGATTTTTCCAATTGTCCAGGTTTTTTTTTAACCTTTTTAAATAAGATATCATAATTATCTTCTATCAGTGAACTGGTTTTATTGGTACACATTACTCCCAGGTATTTTACTCTTTTCACCACCTCAATTCCAAATTTATTTTGAATCTTTAGCCGTTCCTGATTAGAGCAATTTTTTGCCAAAATCTTTGTTTTTTGTAAATTAATCTTCAATCCCGAGACTTTACCATATTCTTTAATTATTTCCAATAATCTGCCTAGAGACAACTCTGGATCTTCTAAAATAAACATTATATCATCAGCATATGCACAGATCTTAAATTCTTGCCCCTTTCATCTAAGGCCTTTAATAATTTTATCCTCCCTTATTTGGTCGCATAGTTTCCAAAGCGAATATAAACAGTAGTGGAGACAGAGGGCAACCCTGTCTAGATCCCTTTTCGATCTAAATCTCTTGTGTGGTATCAGAATTAATTCTTAATCTAGCTGTTTGTTTATTATATATTGCTTTAATCATAGCTTGGAATTTCTCTCCCACATTATAATCCTCTAATTTGCCCATTAAAAAATCCCAGGATAAGCTATCGAATGCTTTTTCTGCATCCATAAACATTAATAAGGCGGGTTTTTCCGGATGTACCTCATAGTACTCCAAAGTGTTAATTAATGTTCTCCAGTTCTCTCTTAAGTATCTATTTGGTAGGAATCCTACTTGGTCTCTATTAATTAACTGGGAGAGCACTTTTTAAAACCTTTCCGCTAGTGTGTTGGCATATATTTTGTAATCCGCGTTCAGTAACGATATTGGTCTGTAGTTGCCAATATCATCTAAGTTAAATTGGAGAACTTCTTGTATTTGACCTGGACTGTGGTGATGCCGATGACTGGAACTCGGTGCCTTTGGAAGTCAAACAGCTGCAGGGTGCACTTTTGAAGGTGACGTGCAGAGAAACATGGGCAGACTTGTTTGGAAGGTGCTCCATGATACGATGGACAACGCGGGCCCAGAGTCTACTTCCATCTGGGGTGCCCAACCTTCGATGAAGACGGTGGCTTTGATTTTCAGACACGGATGCAACCCTTGGTGGATGTATAGGCCGTTGGTGTAGTCTTTGGACACACTTGCTTCATTGCTGTACCTTGGTCTTTGCTTGAACGACCTTGACATCCTGGGACGATATGATCAGCTGGGGGCATTAACAGACCCTTGTGTACACTGGGACTCTTCTGGAGCATCACGACCTTGTGACGAATGACAGACTTTGGTGAGGTGGCCCACTTTACCATGTGCATGACAGATGGCATCGTGGAATTGACAGTCTAAACATGCATGAACACCACCACAACTGGCACAACATTTCCTTCACAGGCTTTTTTGAGTGGTGTGGGCTTTTGTGATAGTGGTGTGGTTTCTGATTGGCTCTCGCATTGTAGACTCCGTCACCAGACACATCGGATTGGTCGTCACAGATGTCATTGGAATCAGCGGTACTGCCATGGTGTACAGCATCAGCGTGGCATGACGTGTGGCCTTGGGGACCCAATTTCAGCTCGCGGAGGGACAGGTTGGCAGCCTCTACTCGCAGGGCCTCTTCGAGGGCCAATTCATATGTGAAAGTCTTTAATAAGAGTAAGGCCCTCTTGATGCTTTCATCTCAGAGGCCACAGAGCAGACGATCTAAAAGGACGGACTTCAGATCGGAGAATTGACAGTCTCAAGCAGCCCGTCTGAGTGTGGTGAGGTACTCTGTGACAGACTTGCCCTCTTTCTGATTCCGCTGGTGAAAAGTACATCGGTGGGCAGCAGCCGACGTCTTTGCTGTGAAGTACTCGGTCAGCCGAGCCTTGATGATGCCGAGAGGGGTCTCGAGTAACTTGGCGGGGGCTACTAAATCTCGAGCAATGTCGAATACAGCCTGACCACATGTACTAAGAAAAGTGGCATGGCAGACCGTCTCCGTCAATACTATTTGCTATGTGGTAGCATTCAAAATGATCAAGGTATGACTCCCAGTTCCCAACCTTTGGGTCGAATGGTTCGATATGGCCCTTGGATTCCATGCCTGTAGTGATTCAGCTCTAGGCACCCTTAATAATTTCAGCTGGGCAGGCAGAGTGATTTCAGCCATTCGGTTAGGACTGGGATCCCATCCTCGTCGCCAGTTTTAACTATCGATTCAGGAGGCGATGAATCCAAAACAGGCTTTTATTTTAAACATTGTTCAGCTCAAAAGACAGCTCTGACAAGAGTGGCACTTAACTTATACTGTTCCAACACATAACTATATACATTGTAACTAAGGATACGAAATCTGATTGAACCTAAGCAGGGCTCTTTGATTGGTTCCTAGGATTGGCTTAAGGACCAATGGGGAGCCAATAAGATTGAGGGAGTTAGGATACCAGAGCCCTAATGATGAAATGTAAAACAACAGAAGAGAACATAACACAAAGTCCCCACCACGATGACCCAGCACAGCCAGACGAGGGAGTCAGGGAAATGAAGTGCCGGGAGATCAGAACCCAACACCTAGTCAGTCCAATGATCAGCTGTGAGTTGGCTTGAAACCTGCAGGAGCTTCAGATTAGCTTGGCAGCTGTTCAGTTTGTTCAGTCAAAACTGAATAGGTCCTTTCTCAGCCCACACACTGATTGTGAGTGTCATACAGGGTATGTTTGACTACCAAACAGGTTCTTTGGGGGGGGGGGGGAGTGGCTTTCCTGTTTTTGAGGTCATTTTTCTTCCTTGCTTTCACTACCCCTTCTCCTTCTGTCATGTAACCTGTTGGTACTTTGTTTATGGGCACAAGTGGCATCATCTTAAGAGATATAGCACCATGACATAACATCAAATCATGTGGGCACACATGCAAATTAAACAACACAGGGGGACAAATTAGGTTGATGACAGTGAGGGGTGGAGAAGAAGAAAAATGGTGATGAAGAGAAGCAACATTCAGGAGAAAAACAGGGCACTGGAAAGCATCAAAACAGCAACATTTGTCTGCACTGATTGCAAAAAGATCATTAAAATGTGAGTTTTTTTCTTTTAAAAATAGACACAATGAGGTAAGTGATTAGTGTTGCAAAGTCCTGGAGATTTTTTTGGGGGGGTGGAGCCTGGGGAGGGCAGCATTTGGGGAGGGGAGGGAGTTCAGCAGCATGTAAGTCCTACAGAGTCTGCCCTCCAAAGCAGCAGTCTTTTCGGGCGTCTGATCTCTGTAGTCTGTAGGTAAACTGATCCTGGGAGGTTTCCAGGCCCCACCTGTAGGTTGGCAACCCTAAAGTGTTTCTAGCTCAGTTCTAGGTCCACTCCTCAATGATCTAAACTGCTGTGTTTGATAAAAACAAACAAACAAACAAAACTGTAAGCTATGAAGCCTCTTCTAATTGTCTATTCTATATTTTTTTGCTCTACAGACACACACACAGACACACACACACAAGGTGGTATGTGAGATAACACACTGCCATGATTTGAACCTCTGTCATATACTTAACTATGGCATAACTGAGTAAATGAATAGTGGGGAAAAGGGAAGACACCTTCCATTCATATACGAGTGCCTTTGCACTAAATGTAGGCTCAGTTTTGGATGCAGCTAGCCTTCTCACAGGACTGTGGACTGCTTTAAAATCACCATCAAAGGAGAACCCTCCAAGGAAGCCTGTTCCACTGAGGAGTCACAATGCTCCCTCAAAGCTGTGGAGTCTTATGAGCAAAAATCCCACTTTGTGAGCTACTGGCATTAAAGTTGTGAGCAAGTGATTTGACTACTGCATAAATCAGTTTGCTCTGGAGCCATCCTTCCTGAGCTAAGACAAAAATGTGTGAGCTGGAGGCTAAAAAACTGTGAGCTAGCTCACACTAACTCAACTTAGAGGGAACACTGCTGAGGAACTGCTCTAACTGTCACAAAGTTCTTCCTAATGTTTAGCCAAAAATTCCTTTGATTATATTTCAATTTCTTGGTTCTAGTTCTGATCTAGGGCAACAGAAGACAACTCTGATCGATCCTCTATATGACAGCCCTTCAAATACTTGAAGATGGCTATCGTATCACCTCTCAGTCGTCTCCTCTCCAGGCTAAACATACCCAGCTCCTTCAATCTGTCCTTGTAGGACTTGGTCTCCAGACTCCTCACCATCTTTGTCGCCCCCCTGTGGATACATTCCAGCTTGTCAACATTCTTCTTAAACTGTGGTGCCCAAAACTGAACACAGTATTCCAAGTGAGTCCTAAGCAGAACAGAGTAAAGTGATACCATCTGGACACTATACTTCTGTTGATGCAGCCCAAAATCGTATTTGCCTTTTTAGTTACCACATCACACTGCTGACTCAAGTTCAGTGTATGGTCTACTAAGGCCCCTAGATCCTTTTCACAAGTACTGCTGCCAAGCCAAGTCTTCCTGATCCTATAATTATGTATTTGATTTTTCCTACCTAAATGCAGAACGTTTACCTCTGTTAAAATTCATTTCATTAGTTTTAGTTCAGTTTTCAAGCCTGTCAAGATCCTATATCTTGATTCTGTCTTCTACTGTATTTGCTACCCCTCCTAATTTAGTATCATCTGCAAATGTAATGAGCATCCCCTCTATCCCTTCATCCATTTATAAAGATGTTGAACAACACAGGTCCCCAGACAGATCCCTGAGGCACTCCACTTGTTACTCCTCTCCAAGAGGATGAGGAACCATTAACAACCACTCTTTGGGTGTGATCTGTTAACTGGCTACAAATCTACCTAACATTAATAGGATCCAAACCACATTTTACTGACTCATCAAAAAGAATAACATGTGGAACCTTGTCAAAAGCCTTACTGAAATCAACATAAACTATGTCCACAGCATTCCCCTGATCCAACAAAGTAGTAATTCTCTCAAAAAAAGGAGATATGGTTAGTCTGACATGGCTTGTTTTTGAGAAACCTCTGCTGGCTTTTAGTAATCACAGCCATCTTTTATAAAATGCTCTGTTTGATGTTTTATAAATGACTGTTTGATGATTTGGTCTAAAACCTTCCCAGTTATAGACATGGAGAGAACGTTTGCCACCCTCCAGTCTTCTGGCACCTCATGTGTTCTCCAAGAATTCTAAAGAAAAAAGGACAGAAGCTCCAAAATTTTATCAGCAAGATCCTTTAGTACATTGAGATGCAATTAATCTGGCCTTGTGGACTTAATTTCATTTAGGAAAACTAATGTTTATATACCACACCTACACCAATCCTAGGGTGCAACTCCCTTCCCTCATCATGTGTTCTCTTTTTGCCAGGATGAGCACCATTTCCCTTGCAAGAGAAGACTGAGGCAAAGTAGGAATTGAGCAGTTCCACCCTCTCTTCATTACCTGTTAAAATGTCACTTTCATCTCCCCATAATGGGCCTGCCACTTCCTTGTCCTTTTTCTTGCTCCGAACATAACCAAAGAACCCGTTGTTGTGTTTAGTATCTCTTGCTACCTTAAGCTCATACTTTAGTTTTACTAACCCTCTCCCTACAAGAATGGGCTACTTGTTTATATTCACATTTGGTTATATTGCCCTTTTTCCATTTCCTAAATTAGTCTCTTTAATTCTCAGATCTTTAGAAAGTTGTTTATGAAGCCACCTTGTCTTCTTTAGGCTCCTCCTTTGTTTCCTTCTTGCTGGAATAGTTTTTGATCGTGACTTCAATATGTCACTTTTAAGAAACTCCCACCCTTCTTGAACTCCCTTCTCCTTAAGTATTTCCTGTCATGGGATTCTACCCAGCATAACTTTAAGTTTACTAAAATTAGCTTTTCTAAAGTCCAATCTATATGTCTATGTACAGCTTTTCCCTTCCCCAAGATCTTAAATTCCCAGATTACATAGCCACTACTACCCAGGGTGCCCACTACTTTCACCTCATCAACCAGTTCTTTCCTGTTGGTGAAAATCAAGTCCAAGATAGCAGAACCCCTAATTTCCTTCTGCACCTACTGGAAAATGAAGCTGTCAGCAAGACAAGTCAGGAATTTATTCTTTCATTTTTAGCAGTTTGACTTCCAACAGATATCCAGGTTATGTGGAATCTCCCATGACCATCTCTTTGAAGACTACATAATCTCGTCTAGAAGTATCTCATCCAAGTCCCCTGCCTGCCTTGTCAGTCTATAGCAAATCTGCACCATAATATCCCTATTATTTCTTACCTTTTTTATTTTTACCCAGAGACTCTCAAATGACCTTTCAGGCTCAGATTCATGCATTCCCTCACAAATATCCTTGACATATAATGCTACTCCTCCTCCCTTCCTTATTTGTCTATTCCTTTTAAACAAATTGTACACCTCAGTCCTAATATTCCAGTTGTGAGTGTCATACCACCAAGTTTCAGTAATGCCTATTACATCACAGTACCCTATGTTTTGTTTCTTTCATTTTTGTTATTATTTCCAAAAGGAACTGTTTTGTTAATGAATTCAGATGGTTTTAATACATTATTGTTTCTTTTATTAGTGTTTTATTTTCATTATTCTATTTTATTATTTCCATTTCTTTTCAGTTTAAGACCCTCCCCCTTTTCAGGTCTGTACCTTCATGGTTTTCCATCCACATGGGACAGAACGCGGGGATTGTAGTATTTGTCAAAGATAGCTACATGCCAAATTTTAGACAGAATAAAGAGCTCCCTTCCCTGAAGCAATGGAAACATTTCCATTATAACATTAATGTCTATGGGAGAATTGATAGGAAAGGCTCCAAACAGTAACATGGACTGACAAGGCAAGGGCATTTGGTGGCACAAGGAGGGTAAGGAGGCAGCAACAGGAGCACCTTGAGTCAGATTTGCTAGAACAAGGAATGAGGTATGAAGACCAGCAGGCAAGCAGGGGAGTGCAGCCTGCGGGGGAAAATTTGGCACAGCAGAGAAGGCACTGAGAGGAGAGAAAAAGGCAAAGTTCCACCCCACACCCTTCTGGACTGGAATACTTCACATATACCTAATCTTATAGAATCTTAGTTACTACAGTTATCAAGAAATTGTAAGCTGCAGTAACTAAGATTTGATAAGATTAGATATATATGAGGAAGTATTCCAATCCACCAGACAAGCTTCTTTGATTGGTGAGACAGTCAGGAGGGAATCTTCCTTGTGATCTTTATTCCCTGACAGGAAAGTATGAAAGAAGATGGTTCTTCAGAAACATCAGTCCCATGCCATGCAGGGCTTTAAAGGACAAAAACAACACCTTATGTTGGGTTCAGGAGTGGATTGGTAGCCAGTGTAATTGCTGTAGTCCTGGAGTCATATGCTCCTGGTAGGTGGTCCCAAGCAGCAGTCTAACCTCATCATTCTGCACTAGCTGAAGCCTCTAAACACCCTTCAAGGGTAGCCCCAATCACGATTCCTTCTAAGCTGCACAAGGGAGTGCTGGCACACATTTCAGAGGCCAGCTCAGAGGATTTCTGCTTCAGCTCACAACCAAGCTTCCATAGAAAACAATGGAGGAAGGGGGAACCTCAATCTGGGGCCCATAAAATTGTACCCCCTAGTCCAATCTTTTTGAAACTTGAGAGTTGTTTTGAGGAGAGTCTATGCTGTAAATTTGGTGCCTCTACCTCAAAAAACAGCCCACCAGGTTCCCAAATACCCCTGGATCAATTCTCTATTATAGCCTATGGGGCCCATTGACTATAATGGTCCCCATAGGCCATAACTGAGCCAGGAAAAAAACCAGGGTTTGTTTTTTTTTGCACACCCCTATTACACTTTTCAGTATGATTTGTAAGCTGCCCTGAGTCACAGGGAACATTGGGGCCAATGGAAGCAGGAGGCCCCTGATGGGAGGCCGGAGAGCCCAGGGTCAGCCTTGCCCTCCCCAGAACTGTCTGAGAGTGGCCAGGAGATCTACTACTGATGCAAGAGTCAGCCATGGCACCCTGTGGGCGAGGTGGAGCTGTGTGTCAGAGGCTGTGGCAGCCGGCGAGCAGAGCTTTAGGTGATCCCCAGGTGGAACCCGACTGGACTAGGATGCAGTACCGGGCCAGGCAGGGAGAGGGAGTGAACCAGGTCTGAGCAGGATTGTGCAGCTGAGCCAAGAGTCCCAGGGACTGGATGGAGGGAACTGGAGCCAAACGACTGTGGCAGGCTCGAATTGGGAACCCAGGACAGAGTCAGAGGAGTGGAGATCAGAGCACCCTCTGGAGGCTGCTCAACATGGAACAGCTGAGGAGAGCCAAGAACTGGTTATCCTCCCCTCCACCTGCATTGGCAGTGAGGGAAAGAAGAGGAGAAAGAACTGGCCCCCTTCCCTCCACCTGCCTCCACTGGTGCTGATAAAGGTGGGGTGGCAGACGCCTGGAGTGACTGAGCAGGCATACTGGTTAGTTGTTGGATAGGGGGTGGGAATTTTGTATATGTGTTAGAGTAAAGTAGGGAAAGGGGTGGGAGTATCTGTCCTGCTAAATAGGAATATTTATTGTAAAATTAGTTGATTGGTAAGTGGGGATTTATAAATTGAGATATAGTTCTCTGGCTTTATATTTTCACTGCCGGAGTAGGACTTAGTATTAGTAGCAATCGTTAGGATTGATTGATAGCAGGATCAAGGATATTAGATCCAACAGCACCAGAGGTGCATGTCGGTTAGCAGGGTATATGAGGAAGGCTCCGCACTCAGCCGCTGACGTTCTGAGACTTTGGTGAAGAATGACTAGCAATGCCTGAGCTTCAAATTCCGGTGCTTCTGGGGAGGGGGAAGTACAGCGGTGGGTCCAGGCAGAGAAATGAGGGAAGGGCACTGAGAAAGAGGATGGCTCAATGCCCTTCCAGCCTGTGACCCATCCTGAGGGTTGCTGGCAGTGGGGCAGGGATGAATAACCCCCCTCCGACATTGGTGTTGTGCAATGTCAGATTGATAAACAACAAAGCCAAGGTCTTCCAGGACTTCCTGGTGGATCAGAAGGCCAACTGGCATGTGTGACTGAGACTTGGGTGTGGGACAGGGAGATGGTGGCTCTCTCCCAGCTTGCCCCCCGGGATTCTCGGTCCTAAACCAATCGCAGACTAGGGGGTGGGGGGGTCGGCATATGAAGAATGATATGCTGGCAAGATGACAGTTGTGTCAGGTAGATCATGGTGATCTAGGTGATAGCTAGAAGAGTCACATGACAGCCTGAATTGCATCAGCCAGGGGAGGTGCAGGATGAGTCAGCACTTCTCACTGATTGGCTGCATAACTGTATATATTGGACACAGTTCATACCTGAGTGTGCCAGTCTTGGTATCCCTTGCCTTGCGAAGCACTTTGTCGGATTGCTCAGCTAGTGCAACTAGAGACTGTGTAAATATATGTAAATAAACCTTGTATATACTCCACCTTACCACAGTGCATGGGACATTCTGTTATATACCACACCCCTCTGCACTGACAGGGTTATGGGCCCAGCCTGTTCCGCTGTGCGAAAGTCAAAGCAGATGCTGCTGTGCTGAGCTGGGGAGGCTCTACCAGTGTTGGAGAGAAGAGTTCCTGAGTTGCGGTTGTGTGGATGTCTACTGCTGCTGCGAGTGACACAGAGTTGGAAACACAGTCTGGTGGAGGAGGCGAGGTATCAGAGTCAGAGGAATCAGAGACCGGTGACCAGCAGGGAGAAGCACCTGAACATGAGTGTACCATGGCTCAAGCACCGGCCACAGTGCTGATTGATAAGCTGAACTCTGATAACTATGCAACCTGGTCGCTTTGTATGGAGTGCTATTTAAAGAGGGAGGCAGTGTGGAATTATGTTGATGCCCCCCCACAGGCTCCGACAGCTGAGGATGTTGCTAAAGACCAGAAGGCCTTGGCTACTATTGTCCTCAGTATTGCAGATGACCAGTTGTTATATTTGTCTCAATGTGACATGGCAAAAGCAGCCTGGGACAGTCTGAAGGCAGTCTATGTGCAACAGACTGCAGGGTCCTTAATATCCCTGACCAGGCACATCTACAGGACTGTAATGCAGCCCAGGCAATCAGTCAGAGAACATTTAAACTCTCTGATAACAGGTTTCCAACTCCTTGCGCAGAGAGGGAAACAAGTTACCGAGCAGGATCAAGTTTTTATCATCCTGAGTTCTCTGTCGCAGAAGTTTGATCCATTAATTACTGCGTTGGAATCTGTCCCGACAGCTTTGTTATCTCTAAACTACATGACCGGTAGACTTCTGGATGAGAAGAGGCATTATCAGCAAAGGGAGTTGACTGCTGTCCATCCTGGGAACCAAGCCAAGCCAGAGAGGATGACGAAAGCCTGCATTCCAGAAGTAAGCTGCAACGACAAGCCTATTGCCCTCAAGGTCAGACGATGTTTCATCTGTGAGTCGTCCCAACATTTGCAGCGTCAATGTTCTTCACTGCAAAAGAGCCAAGGTGGGAAAGTCCAGCCATCTGCTCAGCAAGCCACTCTGGTTGTGGCAAGCAAGTCTTCGACAGGCACCACCTGGATTATCGATTCAGGTGCCTCACAGATGTTTGCCAGGGACAAGAGTGTGCTACAAAATGTGAAACCTTCTCCTTTGGAGCACGTGAGTCTAGCAGATGGATGGTCTGCTGAGGTGTCATGTCAAGGAGATGTATATTTCCCAGCCCTGAATCATTGTTTTAAGGATGTGCTTTGTGTTCCCTCACTAGAATGTAACCTTATGAGTATATGTGCTTTAGATAAAGCCGGCTTCAGTATTGTGTTTAGCAACCAATCCTGTAGCATTCTCAATAAGGGTAACCAAGTAGCGGGGGGGAAATTGCAAAACAATGTTTATGTGTTGGAGAGTGGGTGTGTACAAGCTCAGACAGTGACCAATAGAAAGCCACATAATCAGTGCATTCATTTGTTGCATAGGAGACTGGGGCACGCCAGTTTTCCAGTGATTACAAAAACACTTGCCATTCTAAACCAGGAAAAGGTGAATAGCTGTTCAACTTATTTAGACTGTGATGTATGTAAACAGTCTAAATCAAAAGCATATCAGTGGCAAAGAGCAATGAAAGGGTTACAGATAAGCCTTTGGCCCTGGTGCATGCAGACATAATGGGTCCATTTCCCAAAAGTCTGTCAGGGCGCAGGTACTCTCTTGTTCTGGTGGATGATGCGTCACGCTTTGCGTGGGTGTACCCTTTGCAGAAAAAATAAAAGGTGTGTGGTACAGTCAAAACATGGGCTAGAAATGTGCAAAAACAATTACAACAAGAGATATGCATGTTTCAGTCAGACATGGGTGGAGAATTCTTATCAGACGAATTGGCCCACTGGCTGAAAACTTCTGGCATAAAACACCGTATAGCAAACGTTGCCACCCCTCAGGAAAATAGCATTGCTGAGAGGAAAGGTGCAGCTTTGCAAACCATGATGACTTCCATGCTGATAGATGCTCGCCTCCCAAATGCATTTTGGGCAGAAGCCATGAAAGCAGCATGTTATATCCTCAACAGGATATGGTCTCATGCCATCAACAACATTCCTTACAGGATGCTTTATGGCAAAGACCCCAGTTTGAGTCATCTTAAAATTTTTGGTTCTAAGGCCTGGGTTAATGTTCCCCTTGCCCAGAGATGCAAAGGTGGAGCAAAAGCAAAGAAACTGACTTTTTTGTGTTATCAGACGGGTATGAAGGCATACTGTTTTTCAAATCCCAATCATTTGTTGAGTTTCAGCAGGTCTGCTAACTTTTGTGAGGATGAGAATTGGCACAAGGTCCATGCAAATCCTTCCGCAGTTTTGTTGCCATTAACAGAGGAGACAGAAAACCAAACAGAGATAAAGCAGGAGGTGCTGTCACCAGGACAGGAAGCTCAAAAGAGCGTGCAAAGTGCGGGCCCAGTACCAAGGGTATCTTCAAGGGCAACAAAAGGTATACCTCCTGTCAGATATGGAGTGTCTGTCAATCATGTTTATGTAAAGGTGCCACAAACTTACAATGAGGTTTTGACATTGTGTGAGGAGGAAAAGAATGCCTGGTTAGCTATGCAGGCAGAGTATGACTCATTAGTGGCCATCAAGGTATTTTCTCCCGCAAAGCTACCAGAAAACAAGAAGGCTCTGGGGTGCCGGTGGTTATTCAAGGTTAAGGAGCAGCCAAATGGGGAGAAACAATATAAGGCTAGGTTAGTAGCCAGAGGCTTCTCGCAAGTGGAGGGGCAGGACTACGATGAGTGTTTCGCTCCTACAGTGAGAGCTGAAACCATCAAGGCTGCACTAACAAAAGCAGCAACCCTGCAAATGTGTATAAATCACTTTGATGTTGATACAGCTTATCTCAATGCCCCAATTAAAGAAGAACTTTATCTAGAGCAGATACCAGGTTTTCACTGCCAAGAACCTAATTCAGTGTTAAAAGTGCACAAAGCCCTTTACGGCTTGAAGCAGAGTGGGTGTGCATGGGCAGAATGCCTCAGGAAAGCACTAACAGGGCTAGGGTTCGAGCAAGGCTTTGCTGACCCCTGTCTGTACAAGAAAAACATTTGTGGAAAACAATGCTACTTATTAGATTTTGTGGATGACATATGTTTTTTGTATAACACTGAAGAGCAGTTAGAACAATTTAGTTTGCATATTCAGAAGTTGTTCAAAGTAAAAACCTGGGACCAATTCAAAATTATTTGGGTGTTCAAATCACCAAGAGTACAGATGGATTTTTTGAACTGAGTCAGGAAGCTAAGATTAAAAGATTGCTGGAGAAGTATAATATGGCAGAAGCAAATAGTGTTTCAACACCAATGTCCACTAGTTATGTGAGTGAGCCTAATACTGAATTATTCACTGATGTAACTTTATTTCAGTCATTGGTAGGCTCCCTCAATTACATTGCTTGCTGGACAAGGCCAGATTTGTGTGTGGCAGTACACTGGTTGTCTCAAAAATGTGTGTGCCCTTACAAAAAGGATTGGCAAGCAGCAAAAAGGGTTCTAAGATACCTAAAAGGGACCATGGAGAGCAAACTGATGCTCAAAGCTGACAAGCAGCAAAACCTGTTAGCCTATTGTGATGCCAGCTGGGGGGAAAGGCCTGATGGAAAATCAACCACAGGGTATGCAATCTACAGGTATGGGAGTTTGATACATTGGAAATCATTGAAACAAACCCATGCAGCAACCAGTACATGTGAGGCAAAATATTCAGCCCTGAGTGATTGCATTGTGCAACTTGAATGGTTTTACCAACTAATGAAAGATCTTGATGTAAATTGTAAAATACCTGTAACTGTAATGTGTGACAGTATTTCTGCATTGCAGGTGGCTGAAAACCAAGGAATCAGACAAAAAAGCAAGCATATAAACATCAGATATCAAAATGTAAAGTCAGCCGTATGCCAAGGGTTTATACATCTCAGCCCCCACGCACCGGGTTGGGCACACGCTCAATTTGATCTTTGTGGCAAGGGTAACAGTGGACCAGATTACTGCTTCAGCAGTACCATGGTCAGATCACTATGCCCTGGGAGCCCGTCTGAATATCCCACCCCGACTCCTAGGTGGCGAGCCTATTTGGGCCCGCACGTGGAGCCAAATGGACCCCATGTGGCTCCAGATGGCCCTGTGGGATCCAATGCCCCCTGGAGGCTTGCTGGATGAGCTAGTGGAGGACTGGCACAGCCATTGACAAGATCACTATCTGGTGCCCTCTACGCTCTCGCAGTAGACTTGCACCCTGGTACACCCAGGAGCTGTGGCTTATGAAGCGAGAGCTGCGATGGCTTGAGAGACGGTGGCATCGGGCTCTGGATGAAGCTTCAGGAGCATCTTATAGGATGCTTATGAAAGCCTATGAGATGGCAACCAAGGCTGCTAAGAGGGATTTTTATGCGGCCTTGATTGCGTCCACGAGCTCATGCCCGGGCCAATTGTTTAGAATGATTCGGTCCTTAACAGTTCTGCAACAGGGCAGACCAAACAGTAGGGAATTGGAGATCGGCTGTGAGGCATTTGCGAGCTATTTCACGGATAAAGTCTTGACGCTTTGCTGCGACCTCCCCACCACAGTTGAAACAGTGAGTGAACTCAAGGCCCCTTGCACATCTTTGATTCTGGGGATAGATGGGTTTGGCCCGCTCAGCCTGGAGGAAGTCAACAGATTGCTCATGACTGTGTGCCCAACCACATGCCACCTTGATCCATGCCCTTCCTGGCTGATTAAAGATGGCCGTGAGGGGTTTTGAGGTGCCATCCGGGAGATCGTCAACAAGACCCTTGTAGAGGGGCAGTTCCCGGGGGCACTCAAGGAGGCAATGGTCCGCCCTGTCCTAAAAAATCCAGACCTAGATCCCGCCAAATTGGCTAATTACCGGCCGGTCTCTAATTTGCCCTATTTGGGCAAATTAATTGAGCAGGTGGTGGAGATACAGTTACAGGGCTTCTGGAGGATGCTTCAGTCCTAGACCCCTTCCAGTCCAGCTTTCGCCTGGGACACAGGATGGAGACAGTTGTGGTCACCCATATGGACAACCTCCAGAGACATCTGGATCAGGGTGGTGTGGCAGTGTTGCTGTTGATGGAACTGTCAGCTGCGTTCGACATGGTCGATCATCAGCTGCTGACCCAGTGCCTCGCCGACGTGGGGATACAGGGGTGGACCTTGCAATGGCTCGTTTCCTTTCTCCAGGGTCAGGGACAGAGGGTGGTGCTGGGGGAGCAACAATCCAGGAGGCACCCACTCAAATATGGAGTGCCTCAGGGGGAGGTGCTTTCCCCGATGCTGTTTAACATCTATATGCGCCCCCTTGCCCAGATTGCCCAGAGGTATGGGCTGGGATGTCACCAGTATGCTGATGACACCCAGCTCTATCTGATGTTGGGCGGCTAGTCAGACTCCAACCCAGAAGACCTGAACCGGGCATTGTATGCCGTGGCTGGTTGGCTTAGGCTAAGCCGGCTGAAATTGAACCCAGTGAAGACAGAGGTCCTGTGCCTGAGTTGGGGTGGGCCGGCGAGGGGGCTCTCTCTCCCGAGCTTTGACAGAGTGCCTTTGGTGCCTGCGTCGGGGGTTAGGAGTTTGGGAGTGCTCCTGGATCCCTCCTTGACAATGGAGGCCCAGGTAGCAGCCACTGCTAAGTCAGCCTTTTACTGTCTTTGGCTGGCCCAGCGGTTGGCTCCCCTCCTCGGCCATGAGGACCTGGCTACAGTGATCCATGCAATGGTCACCGCAAGCCTAGATTACTGTAACACTCTCTACATGGAACTGCTTCTGATGCAAATCTGGAAGCTGCAGCTGGTGCAGAATGCCGCGGCCAGGTTATTGATGGGTCTCCCTGAACTGGACCATATCCAACCTGTGCTGGCGGGGCTGCACTGGCTCCCTATAGCATACCAAATTCGCTTCAAGGTGCTGGTGTTAACCTTTAAAGCCCTATATGGCCAGGGTCCAGCATACCTAAGGGACCACCTTTCCCCACATATACCCCAGCGAGCACTTTCGTCACAGTCACAACAATGCCTTTGGGTCCCGGGTCCCAGGAAACCCAGGCTCGTTGGAACCAGAGGCACAGCCTTTTCAGTGGCAGCTCCTCTCTGGTGGAATGAGCTCCCAGAGGAGATCAGGGCCCTGCAGGATCTTATTCAGTTCCACAGGGTCTGCAAGACAGAGCTCTTCCACCAAGCCTTTAATTAAGAGCCTCCACTGTTTACCATCAGCTTGTAATATCAACGATGAGGGCCTGCACTGGACAAAGCCCAGGCCGGGCAGCTATAGAGGGCCAGAGTATTACCCTGGGTTTTGCACGAAGGGTATCTGTTAGTAGCCATCTGATGGTACATCCTAGATATCACTGCGAGCACTTTAACTGTAATGTTTACAGCAAATTGGATGTACGATGTATTGCTTTGTATTTTATAATGTTTTAAAATGTTTTAAATTGTTTATTCTGATTAGGCACTATGTGTCATATTGTAAGCCACCCTGTGCCCATTCGCGGGGAGGGCGGGATAAAAATCTGAAATAATAAATAAATAATAATAAATAAATAATATTAATAAGTAGTAGTTTGGGCAGGTTGATAACATTTAAGCAACTTCCTGTTTAGGTTAGGCAGAGTTCTGACAGTGATGGTTCCAACTCTGTTATACTTGACATGTAATGCTGGTTGTCCATTTTCACTAACACCCCCGCTGCCACCGCCCAGTAGACTGCAATAGTTCTCCAAAAAAGTGTTGGTCTTTTTTCTAAGAGTCAGTGCAGGGTAACGGTCCAAGGCCAGGTCTACCAATACATTGGACTTGAGCGGGTAGACCTGTTCTCCAGAGGCCAGGTCTACCAATAGTGGACTGGGGTGGGTAAACCTGGCTACCAATATAGTGGACTGGGGTGGGTAAACTTGTTCTCCACAGACCAGCTCTACCAAAATAGTTGAAAGGGGCAGGTAAACCTGTTTTCCAGAGGCCTGGTCTACCCCTGTAGAGGACAACACTTTGTGTAATTAAATTTGACTTGATTCTGATTTCTCTTATAAAGTTTAGATTATTCTTTTTTAAAACCATTATTTTTTTATTTTAGATTGAAACAACATCAAAAAAACCAAAAACACCAAACATATTGTGAGACTTCTGATGAGAGCCAATAAGTCAGGCCTTGTGGATAAACAAAATCCTTTATTGTCTTAATGGTCTTTAAGGAACACTTACTTTGTTAGGGATACCAGGGGATAGGGGTTGGGACTTATTATACAGTATTCAAATGGAATAGAAATGACAGGCACCAATCAATGTAAAAACATGAAGCGCAAAAATCCCCAAACCGTTGCATTCCCGTGAAAAAGGCGCACAAGCTAATTAAGTTCCCCCCCTTTCGCCCCTGTGTACAAAACTACTTGCATTCCCACGCAAAGACACCTGGAAGAGCAGAGAGTGAAACAGCTCAAGGTTAACTGGCAACAACAGCAATAAGCAGGGCCTGCAAAGGAAAAGGGCAAAACGGGATGGGAGGGGGAAGGAGCGAGGGGGAGGAACTCGGCTGCCAGTCTCCCGACTGGAGGACCTGTGAATGCAAACAGTAACAAAGCCAAAATATGACAGGGAACCTGACACATATAGAGGAGACATTCTCCGCAAACTTTCACAACCCCCCCCCCCCCGATACAGAACACACACACACACACACACACATATATCTATATATTTAACTATCCAGCTGTTAAAACTATATAGCTGTCTATTTAAATAGTTCTCAATCCATGTATACAACCTTGCACATACCTTTTCAAACATATTTTCTGCATTACCTTTACTTATTTTATTTTTCTTACTTTTATACTTTACGTACTTATTTTATTTTTCGTACAAGCGGGCTCAGGGCAGCTTACATTGTGGCACACAGTGCCAAGTCAGCATAAAACATTTAAAAACATTAAAAGTTCAACAACAAATCACAATTTTACAATTAAAGTGCTCGCAGTGATGGTAAATTACACGAAAAGTTAAGATGGCAACCCACAAATTCCCTTAATGATGTAATGCTAGGGTTTTATAATTCGGCCTGCCATGGCCTCCAGGCCTAAGCTTTCTTCCAGGCCAGCCCTCATCACTGATGTTAGTAGTGATGGTTGGTGGTAATAGTGGCGGCTCCTAATCAAAGGCCTGGTGGAAGAGCTCTATCTTGCAGGCCCTGCGGAACAGCATAAGATCCCACAGGGCCCTGATCTCCTCTGGGAGCTCATTCCACCAAAGAGGAGCTGCCAATGAAAAGGCCCTAGCCCTGCTCACAGTGAGCCTGGCCTCCCTGGGCCTGGGACCAAAAGTCAATGTTGTGACCCCGACCAAAGTGCTCTCTGGGGTATATGTGGGGAAAGGCGGTCCCTCAGGTACGTTGGACCCTGGCCATATAGGGCTTTAAAGGTAAGTACCAGCACCTTGAAGTGAATTTGGTAAGCTATTGACAGCCAGTGCAGCGCCACCAGCACAGGCCGGATGTGATCCCATTTGGAGAGACCCATGAGGAGCCTGGCCATGGCATTCTGCACCAGCTGCAGCCTCCAGATTTGTGACAAGGGCAGCCTCGTGTAGAGAGTGTTACAGTAGTTTAGTCTCAAGGTGACCATTGCATGGATCACTGTAGTCAGGTCATTGTGGTCAAGGAAGGGAACCAACTGCCGAGCCAGCCAGAGAAAGTAGAAGGCTGACTTGGCAGTAGCTGCTACCTGGGCCTCCATTGTTAAGAAGGGGTCCAGGAGCACTCCCAAATTCCTAACCACTGATGAGGGCACCAATGGCACCCCACCAAAGGTCAGGAGCAGGACCCCCCCCCAAGCCACCCCGACTCAGGTACAGGACCTCTGTCTTTGCCGGGTTCAATTTCAGCTGACTCAGTCTAAGCCAACCAGCCATGGCATGCAATGCCTGGTCCAGATATTCTGGGTTGGAGTCTGACTGGCCGCCCAACATCAGGTAGAGCTGGGTGTCATCAGCATACCGGTGACACCCCAGCCCATACCTCCAAACAATCTGGGCAAGGGGGCACATATAGATATTAAATAGCATAGGGGAGAGCACCGCCCCCTGAGGTACACCACATTCAAGTGGGTGCCTCCTAAATTGCTGCTCCCCTAACACCACCCTTTGTCCCCGACCCTGGAGAAAGGAAGCGAGCCATTGCAAGGCCCACCCCTGTATCCCTGAGTTGGTGAGGCGGCAGGTCAGCAGCTGGTGGTCGACTGTGTCAAACATAGCTGACAGATCTAGCAACAGCAATACTGCCACACTGCCCCAATCCAGATGTCTCCTGAGGTTGTCAGTAAGGGCAACCAGTGCTGTCTCCATCCCATGTCCCGGGCAAAAGCAGGACTGGAAGGGATCTAAGACAGAAGCATCAGAGAGCCAGTTTGGTGTAGTGGTTAAGTGAGTGGACTCTAATCCGGGAGAACCGGGTTTGATTCCCTACTCCTCCACTTGCACCTGCTGGATGACCTTGGGCAAGCCATACTTACCTGGCAGGGGAGACACCTTGATCACGAAGGAGGTTTTCCCAGGGTGAGGCTCATCCATTGTTCTCCAAGTGTGCTGACCCCTGCGATTTCCCCAAATGCGGGAAACTCGACTACATAATTTGTGGTATTTAACGGTTTTAAATTTTATTGTATTTATGAATCTTGAGTCACCAAGTCATGTTAGCCGCTCTGGGCCTGCAACAGCGGGGAGAGTGACCTAGAAATCGAAAGAATAAATAAATAAATAAATAAATAAAATAGCTCTGGCACAGCTGTTCTCTCAAGGACAATTGTCTCAGAGCTCTCTCAGCCCCACCTCCCTCACAGGGTGTCTGTTGTGGGGAGGGGAAGGGGAAGGAGTTTGTTAGCCCCTCTGAGACTCTAAGTGAGTGAAGGGCGGGATATAAATCCAATCTCTTCTTCTTTTCTCTTCATCTAGAAAGCCCTGTAACTATCGCCACCGCCCTCTCGATTAATTTGCCCAAGTAGGGCAAATTGGAAACCAGCCGGTAATTAGCCAGTTTGGCTGGATCTAGATTTAGTTCTTTCAAGAGAGGGCAGATCATCGCTTCCTTGAGTGCCTCCAGGAACTGCCCCTCAAGGGGGGACTTGTTGATAATCTCCCGGATGGCACCTCAACCCCCCCCCCCCCAAGTGGCTCGCTTTAATGAGCCAGGAAGGGCATGGATCAAGGTCGCATGTGGTTGGGCGTACAGTCATGAGCAATCTGTTGACTTCCTCTAGACTGAGCGGGCCAAACCCATCCAAACCCAGGATTGAAGACATGCAAGGGGCCTCAAGTTCACTCACTGTTTCAACTGTGGCGGGGAGGTTGTGGTGGAGTATCTGTGAGAGTTCTGCTCAAAGTAGTCAAGGATCAGATCTTGGTTGGTTAACCACAGTTCTTTATTTCCAATCTCTACATTAGTACAGCGTCTCGGATTATTGTCAGAGATGAGACAGATAATACAAGCAGGTCTATTATACCATTCCAAGGAGTTTGAATTACCCATAGGTAGCCAATCACCTTAAGGGAAAATTGGCGGGCAAAGAGGTGTTCTGGCCGTTTGGTTCTCACAGGAAAAGAATGAGGTGTTAAGCTGTAAATTTCCTCTCCCAAACCAGACCCCTCAGATGTTACCAGTTCACATAACAATCAATGGCCTCAAGGTTTTTGCATGTGATAAGAGATGAGAGGTATCCTCCCTTGAAGTTCCAGCCGGAGCAGCTGGAATGCGGAGGCAGGGATGTGAGGCCTCCTTGTTCACATAATTTACTGGTGTCACCCTCCCGGTCTGGACAAGCATCAGTACATGACAGTTACATGGGAAAAAGAAAGACATATAGCTACTTTGAAAGTACAGGCATGAATAACATAATGTCTGAATTAGTAGATTCTGACACACTGGCCTCCTCATAATTAACTTCACCTAGCTTTATCAGGAAACATTTTGTGGAACATTTTAACTAGTCTAGGAGCATGAACATTCTCAGAGCGAATCCATTCATTGTGTTCCGGACCGAAATCAAGCCATCTAACTAAGTAATATAATCAGCCCCTACGCATTTTTGAATCTAGAATTTCAGTTATCTCGAAATGAGGGGCCCCCTCCTTCATCAGTGGAGGAGGAGCTGGAGGAACTGGATGCCATGCATTCGGCCCAGGATCTTTCTTCAGTAGGCTGAAATGAAAAACAGGGTGCACAGAACTCAGTGATTTAGGCAATTCCAGTTCAAAAGACACATTCGATATTTTACGCAACACTTTGTAGGGCCCTACATATTTCCATCCCAGTTTCCTACTGGGTTGCAAGCCATGTATATTTTTAGTGGAGAGATAGACAGAGTCCCCCGGCTGGAGATCCCAGCCTGCAGCTCGGCCCCGATCTGCGTATTTTTTGTAGTCCTCTTTTGCCCGGTCTAGTGCCTTGGCTATCAATGGCCAGGAATCTTGCAAGGCTGTCCACCAACTCTTAAAGTCCGAGGGGGGAGCATTGGGCTCATTCTCAATGGTAGGCAATGGTTTTCCTTCAAAACCCCCCACCGCCATGAAAGGAGAGACACCCGTGGAAGAATGCACAGCATTGTTGTAGCTATACTCCACAAATGGCAATAACTCCACCCAATTGTCTTGATGGTAGTTGGTGTAGCATCTTAAAAACTGCTCCAAGATTTGATTAGTTCGTTCGGACTGCCCATCGGTTTCTGGGTGGTAACCCGAACTCAGTGCAGGTTCTATGTCCATCATTTTCAGGAGCTCCCTCCAGAAGTTGGCAACGAATTGACTGCCCCTGTCGGATACCACCCTCTTAGGGAAAGCGTGTAATTTTATCACGTGGTTGAAGAAAGCTTTGGCCATTCCCTTGGCTGTGGGCAATTGCTTAAATGGGGTGAAATGGGCTTGCTTTGAAAACGTGTCTACCACCACCCAAATGACCGTTTTCCCTTTCGAGGGTGGCAGATTAGTGATGAAATCCATAGCTATCGCCTCCCAAGGGCGAGAAGGGGTGGGTAGAGGATGCAACAGTCCCGGAACCTTTCCCCCCCTCTTTTTGCACATTAAGCAAGTCTGGCAAGCCGAGACGAAGTCGGAAACATCCCGGCGCATGCGCGGCCACCAAAACTGACGTTGAATTAAGTTAAGCGTTTTTAGAAATCCAAAATGCCCTGCTAGTTTGGAAGAGTGGCATGCCAGTAGCACATCCTTACGTTTGCTTTGGGGCACCACCAGTTTGTCTCCATGAAACCAACACTGGTTTTCCTTTTTTGAGCATTCGTCTAAGGCCTCCAATTCTTCGATCTCCTCAGGAGCATAGTCTCCCCCCCAATCGCACGCCCCAATGTCCAACTGAGTTTTCCTGAGCTGGCTCCTAGTGACTACTGCCCCTCCTAGCTGCTGGGGGGAGAACATGGAGTCGAACACATCTTCCTTCACGCTCTCGTGTTGAGGCAACCTGGAGAGTGTGTCTGCTAAGGAGATGGCCTTCCCAGGGAAATGTTTCAGCACAAAATTAAATTTGGAGAAGAAGTCTGCCCACCGCAGTTGCTTTGCATTGAGGGATCTCTGCATGCGCAGCGCTTCCAGGTTTTTATGATCAGTCCAGATCTCAAACGGGGTTTGCGCTCCCTCCAGCCAATGCCGCCACGTAGTGAGCGCTAACCGAATAGCCGCGGCTTCCTTATCCCACACGGACCAATTTCTCTCAGTGTCGTTAAATTTTTTTGAGATGTAAGCTAGGGGGTGTAACTTCCCATCCGGCCCGTGTTGTAGTATGGCCCCCCCCCCATGGCCACATCGGAAGCATCTACATGGATTATAAACTCTTTGGTTTTGTCTGGATGGGCTAAGATGGGCTCCGAAGTGAAAAGGGTTTTTAAGGTTTCGAACGCCCTTTGGCACTCCCCACTCCAGGCAATTCTTTCCCCCGGCTTCCCGGCCTCCGTCCCCCTCCCTTTGGTTTTCAGCAAATCCGTTAGCGGGAGGGTGACTGTCGCAAAGTCTTTTATGAAGGTTCGATAGAAGTTACAAAATCCTAACAGGCTCTGTAATTGTTTTCTTGTTCGCGGAGCCTCCCACTGCACCACCGCCTCTACTTTTGCTGGGTCCATTTCCAGCCCTCTCTGAGAAATGCGATATCCCAAGAAGTCTACCGACTCACGATGGAACTCACACTTTGACAACTTAACATACAGCTGGTTTTTTAGCAAGGTAGAAAGGACTTCTCGGACTAATTTCACGTGCTCTCTCTTATCAGTAGAATAGATCAAGATATCATCTATGTAACATAACACCCCCTTAAACAGGTGCTTGTGCAACACTTCATTTATCAAACTCATAAAGACCCCAGGTGCGCCACTTAAGCCGAACGGCATCACCAGGTATTCAAACTGTCCCAGGGGGGTGTTGAATGCAGTCTTGGGCTCATCCCCCTCCCTTATGCGCACCCTGAAGTAAGCATCCCGCAGATCTAGCTTGGTGAACATTTTCCCCTTAGCCGCTTCGGTCAATAAGTCCTTTATTAAGGGGAGGGGGTAGGCGTTAGTAGTAGAGACAGCGTTCAGCCCCCTATAGTCTGTGCACAGGCGCAGCCCCCCGTCTTTCTTTTTCTGGAATAAAACAGGGGCGGCAAAAGGGGACTTTGCTGGCCGGATAAAGCCGCGCGCCAAGTTTTTGTCCAGAAACTTGCGCAGTTCCTCTCGCTCTAAGGGACTCATGGAATAAAGCTTCCCCTTAGGGAGTTTCTCACCCGGGAGTAGTTCAATGGCACAATCCGACAGTCGGTGGGGGGGTAACTCATCCGCCTCGGTCTCGCTGAATACCTCCATTAAGTCTCTATACTCCTTGGGCACCAGGCAGGGGGCGAGGGCGAGTGCGGTGGGTTGGGGAGGAGGAGTTGGCGGTCCTGGGCCCCACTCCGAGTCCCATTTGTGCGTTAGGCACCGGTCATCCACCCAGGAGATCTTCCCTTCACTCCACTTGATGTAAGGGTCGTGCGAACTGAGCCAGGGGCTTCCCAACACCATGGGGAATTGGGCATTCGGGGTGATGACGAAGGCTCGCTTCTCCCAATGATCCCCTGTTCCCAGAATCAGGCCCTCGGTTTCAGCCACGCACTCTTCTTTCATTTCCGACCCATCCATCTGGGTGAATTTTAGGGGCTCCACCAGCGGGGTGACTTTTGGTCCCAACCCTTCCACCACCAAAGGGCTAATTAAATCTCGAGCACACCCAGAGTCAATTAAGGCGCGGACTCTCGTGTGCGTGCCCGATCCCGGGGTCATTACTGTCACTACCATATATAACAAGGGGCCAGGGATGCTCACCGGAGATGGCGCTTCTTGGCGGGGGACCTGCAGCTCTGCGCCGCTCACTGCAGGCCGTTGGAGTTTCCCGACATCTGCGTTTCCATCAGCTCCAGCTCCCCTTGTTCGCTCGTGGCTCCTTCCAGTTGCAACGCCCGGGGTTTGAGCGGGGTCTTCCCTCTGCTAGGAGTGCTCCCCGCCACAGGCGTCGAGGTCTTCGGCCCCTTTCCTCCCCCTCTCGGACACGCTGAGGCAAAGTGGCCACTTTCCCCACATTTCATGCACAACCCTTGTCGAAACCTGGCATCTCGGATGTCTTGCACACTGGGCCTCGGCTTTGCTCTTGGCGCTGCTTTGCTGGCCGCTGTAGCCGATGTTCCCATCTTAATTAGAGTAAACCTCTCCTCCACGTCGGTTGCCGCCCTCATCCAAGTAGCCAACGTTCCCGGACGGCCCCCCAGCAACACAGTCTCATAAATTTCCAGGTTAAGACCCTCCCGGTACTTCTCCATGAAAAGTTCCTCGGGCCAACCGTGGATTTTGGCCGCGATGCGCCGGAACTTATCGGTGTAGTCCCTCACTGTGGATCTCCCCTGGAACAGCTTCCGTAGTTGGTTCCGGGCCTTTTCCTCTCCCAGGGGGTCCTCGTATTGGTGCCGAAGGGCCCACATGAAATTGTTCAACGAACGTAGCTCAGGTCCGGGGGCATCGTGCAGGCTCACATACCAATCGCTGGCAGTGTCTTTCAGCTTGGACCCGATGTAGCCAATCCGCTCCCTCTCTGTAGGATAGAGATGGCCCCAGCTGTCCAGGAACCGCTCGATCTCCAACAGGAAGAAACGCAGCTTCTCGGGGTCCCCATCGAAAGTAGTCGTCAGAGGGTCGGAGGGGGCTGGGCGGGCGATCGGACCGGCCGGCGCCGGGACCGGTGCTGGGGCGGGACCTGGCACCTGTGGAGGGACGACCGGCGGGGCCGGCTGCGCCGGCTGCCTCAGCTGCGCGGGCGCCTGTGGCTGAATCGGGGCTCCTCCGGGAACCACCGGCGGCTGCTGAACTCCCGTCCCCGGGCCTGGGAGAGCCTCTTGCATGACCCTCATAGCATCTCGAAATTGGTACTGGAGATCGAGGGCCAATTCTCGTAGCTCGGCGGTGAGTTGGAGCCGTAAATCTCCCATCATCTGGTCTAGTTGGGGCATCTGATCTCCCCGATACGGATTGGGCCCATACGGGCCAGTTCTCTCTCCTTCCATGGGCGGGCGACGCGGTTCTCCTCCGTAGATCGGCTCGCAGTCGTCTCCCAGGTAGCTCGGTCTCCCTCGATCGAGCGGATCGCCAGGGAACGAAACCCGTGCCCCTTTCCGGTCGTGCACCCAAGAATCCACGGTCCCACGACCGAACTGGCTCCAAGCGTACTTGGGGGTCCCGCTCTGACGAGGAGGTAGGCGCGGGATGTAGTGAGCCCCCTGAATCGTAGTCACCGGCACTTCGGGGGCCCCTCCGCCGCCTCCACCACCGTTCCCCTGGTCCGTCGGGGTGGCGGGGACATCTTCGGGGGTAGGGATAGGGACCGTGTCGTCGTCTGACATGGTCAGGAACGGCTAAGTCCCAGTCACAGATCTCTGACAATCTGTGAGAGTTCTGCTCAAAGTAGTCAAGGATCAGATCTTGGTTGGTTAACCACAGTTCTTTATTTCCAATCTCTACATTAGTACAGCGTCTCGGATTATTGTCAGAGATGAGACAGATAATACAAGCAGGTCTATTATACCATTCCAAGGAGTTTGAATTACCCATAGGTAGCCAATCACCTTAAGGGAAAATTGGCGGGCAAAGAGGTGTTCTGGCCGTTTGGTTCTCACAGGAAAAGAGTGAGGTGTTAAGCTGTAAATTTCCTCTCCCAAACCAGACCCCTCAGATGTTACCAGTTCACATAACAATCAATGGCCTCAAGGTTTTTGCATGTGATAAGAGATGAGAGGTATCCTCCCTTGAAGTTCCAGCCAGAGCAGCTGGAATGCGGAGGCAGGGATGTGAGGCCTCCTTGTTCACATAATTTACTGGTGTCACCCTCCCGGTCTGGACAAGCATCAGTACATGACAGTTACATGGGAAAAAGAAAGACATATAGCTACTTTGAAAGTACAGGCATGAATAACATAATGTCTGAATTAGTAGATTCTGACAGTATCAAGACTTTATCCACAAAATAGCTCGCCAATGCCTCACAGCCAAAATCCAATTCCCTAGCATTTGGTCTGCCCTGTGGCAGAACTGTTAAAGACTGAATCGTTCTAAACAATTGGGCTGGCCGCAAGCTCACAGATGCAATTGAGGCTGCATAGAATTCTCTTTTTGCGGCCCTGACTGCCATCTCATAGGATCTCATAAACATCCTATAAGATGTTCTTGTGGCTTTGTCCTGAACACGGCATCACCGTCTCTCTAGCCGTCATAGCTCTCGCTTCATAAGCTGCAGCTCCTGGGTAAACTAGGGCACAAGCCTACTGCAAAAGTGCAGAGGGTGCCAGGGAGCAATCTCATCGATGGCCAGAGAGCCGACTGTGCCAGTCCTCCACAAGCTCATCCAATGAGCCACCAGGGGGCATTGGATCCCACAGAGCCATCTGGAGACACATAGGGTCCATTTGGCTCCACAGGTGAACCAAAATAGGCTCACCGCCTAAACAGGTTTAGGGTGGAACATTCAGACAGGCCTCCAGAGCATAGTGGTCCAACCATGGTACTGCCGAAGCAGTAATCTGGTCCACTGTTATCCCCACAGTGAAGATCAGATCGTATGCCCGGCCCAGTGTATGGGGGCCATGATGAACTGAGAGAGTCCCAGTGCCACCATAGATGACATCAGGTTTGCTTCCTGAGTGGAGGCTGCATCATCGGCATGGACGTTGAAGTCACCCAAGACCAGTAGCTTGGGATATTTCAGTGCACAGCCTGATACAGCCTCCATCAGGGACAGCAGGCTGCTGGCTGGTGCATTAGGCAGTCGGTACACCAGCCATACAGCCAAACTCTCTATGGCCTCCCACACCTGACCGACACACTCCATGCCCACAATCTCCACTGGTGGGAGCGCCCTGAAGGAGTAAGCCTCCCAAATGAAGATTGCCACTCCTCCTCCTGCCCCCTAGTCCATGATTGGTGTAGGACCAAGAACCCCGGGGGGGCAAGTTGGGAGAGAGCCACTGTCTCCCCGTCCTACACCCAGGTCTCGGTCATGCACGCCAGGTCAGCCTTCTGGTATAATAGAAAGTCCTGAAGGACTTGGCCTTGTTATTTATCCACCTGGTGTTGCACAGCACCAATGTTGGAGGGGGGTTATTTATCCTAGCCCCACTGCCAACAACCGTCGGGATGGGTCACAGGCTGGAAGGGTGCCGAGCCATCCATTTTCTCTGTGCCCTTCCCTCATTTCTCTGCCTGGACCCACCGCTATACTTTCCCCTCCCCAGGAGCACCAGAATCTGTAGCCCAGGCATTGCCAGCCATTCTTCACAACCAGCCTCAGACCGTCGGCGGCTGAACACAGAGCCCTCCTATATGTGGGACAAGCACCTCTGGTACTGCTAAATTTGAAATCCACCATCCTACTAATTAAACTAATCCTAATGAGTGCTACGAATTGTACTCAACTGGCAGTAATTATATAAAACTGGAGAATCTATTACACTATTAATCCAAATTAGCAACCAGACCTGCACCAGTTACATAGTAATTACCCTCATTTTAGCAGGACTGGTCTGTAGATGAGTGCATCCTAATCATCCTAGCCTAATTAATTCCTTTATACGTTCTCCTATACATTCAGCTTGACTACAACCAGTACAGAGTACCCAATTTATAGAACCCTCCACTACCCTATTTCTGGATCCTCTGACACAGATAACTCCCACCCCTATCCAGCAGCAGAGGTTATTGCCTGCTCAGCAGTTCTGATCTTCTTCCAGTTCACCTCTACTGCTGTCACTGAGGAGAAGTATGGCAGGAAAGAGAGAGGGTCTTTCCCTTCTTCTCTTCCTCAGCCAGTGAGATAGTCTAAAATCTCCTCCAAGTATTGTAGCTGCAGGGGGAGAGAAGAGGCAGTCACTCCACTTTCCTCCGTTTTCCGTTGAACAGCCCCCAGAGGGCGCTCCAGTCCCCACTCTGCCCCTGGCTCCAACTGAGACCCCTGCTTGGCTCCAGCCACGGCCGCCCAGCTCCTCCAACTCTCCCAGTCCGGCTACAAAATCTCTCTCAGATCAGGGCTGTCCTGTCTTACAGACCAGCTCAGTCCCACACATGCCACTGAGTCCGGCTCTGCCTGGTGCCCACTAGAGCCGCAGCCCATCAGGTGCTGTTGTCTTGGGCTCGTGGGACAACATTGCCCTCGGTTTGTGGTTGTCTGCCTGACCGCCTGCAAGGTCTCCCATCGGTCGATGCAGCTCCCAGGAGTGGGGAGACCCTCCCTGGGCTCTGTGCCCAATGTCTGTGGGTCCCCAGCTGCTGCTGCTGCTGACACATCCTCACCCCAAGATGGCCACTGCAACAGCAAGGAAGGAGACAGAAAGCTGCCGTCCACCTGATGCTGGTAGGTGTCTCACGCCAGTCCGTGGAGGTGAGTTGTGCTTTCATGAGTAGGCCAGCAAGAGCTCTATCTCCCATCGGGGCCGCGTCAAGGTGGAATTGCCTGGGTGAGATAGCCTCAATCTGTGCCCCACAGCACATCATTCCAGGGTTCCCTGAGCAGGGCATCCAGTTGTTGTTATGTGCTAAGGTCACTTAAGCACAATCAGTTGCGGGAGCATGAGCATCGAATCCCTGCAACGCCACCATCTTTGCTCCTCATGCTACCTTTTAACATTAAGGTTAATTTATCTTTTTCTGCAGTTTCTAGTAACTTATATATTATTTCTTCTGACAGTATGTCTTCCTTTTTCCAATATTTGGCATACAGTATTCTAGCCGCAGTAATAACATGTGTTAGCAAATAACTGTCTAACTTATTAAATTGGTCTGGAATAAAATTTAGTAAAAATAATTCAGGTAAGAAAGGTAAATTCAATCCTAACATTACTTGTAGCATCCTGTGTATCCAAATCCAATATCTTTTACTTACATAACTTGTCCACCATACATGAAAAAAGGACTCAATTTTTTGTTTACACTTTCAACAAAGATTAGACATATTAGGGTAAATTTTAGCTAATTTGTCTGGTGTCATATGCCATCTGTAGAACATTTTGTATATGTTTTTCTTAAATGATATGGCTGTAGTGAATCTTATATTGTTCTTCCACACTTTAGACCATTGATATAGCTCAATCGTGTGACCCAAATTTTGGGCCCACAAAATCATTGTATTTTTAATTATTTCATCTTGCATTTTCAAATCTAGCAATATTGCATAAGATTTTTTTTATTAGCTTATTTTCAATCTCAAAAAATAGTTTATCTAACTCTAAATGTTTCTCATAAAAGCCAATTTGTTTATCTTTGAGATATATAGATTCAAGTTACATTCTTTCCCACCAAATCAATCTAAAGTCTTGTTTCTGGAGCATTTCTTGAGTTTTAAAATTATTTTTACTATCTCATAAATCTTCATATCTTCTTGATAATGCTTCGTGAGTAATTTGGGATTAGTGCATGCTTCAAGTGGTACCACCCGTTTTGGTATTTTAGTGTAAAATAAAGTTTTTTATAAATTCCCAAGTTTTCATCAATGCCTGTCTTAAAACATGATGTTTAAAATACTTATGTGTATTTTGTTCACCATACCATAAGAAAGCATGCCAACCCAATAATAGATTGTGGCCTTCCAGTTTTAAGAGTCTAGAATTTTCTGATAGGATTCATTCTCAGACCCATGCTAGAGACACAGCCTGATAGTATAAAGACCATTCTGGCAGGGCAAACCCTCCTCTTTTTTTAATGTCCTAAAGAAATTTTATCTTTATTCTGGGCCTCTTTGATTGCCAAATAAATTGTTGTACCAGTTTATCCAAATCTTTAAAATATTGCTGATCCTTTAAGATGGGAATCATTTGGAAGAAGAAAATAACTCTTGGTAAAAGGTTCATTTTGACAGTCGCAACTCTTTCTATAAATGATGTTTGCAGGTCTTTCCCTTTTATCAAGTCTTTTTAAAATTTACATACATAAAAAGTTTCATGTAATTGTCTTGAAATAGAGAGCTACATCTACTTGTCAAGGTTATGCCTAAATATTTTAATTTCTTCTGAATCTATATCCCAGATATTTTTGTAGCTGTAAAAGTTGGTCTTTAGTGCAATTCTTTGTCATAATTTGTTTTTTTAAAGTTGATTTTCAATCCTGCTACTTGACCATATTTCTGAAGTAGAGCTCACAATTGTTTGATGGATTCAAGTGGTTCTTCTAAGATGAAGACTAAATAGTTGGCAAATGCTTGTAATTTAAATTCTTCACCTTTTAGCTTAAGACCTTTTATCTGAGCATCTTTTCTTACTATGTCATTCAGTGTTTCAAAAGCAAAGATAAAGAGTAATGGAGATAAAGGGCATCCCTGCCTGGTTCCCTTTTGTATCTCGATGTTCTGCATTAAATTTCCGTTCACCAGAATTGTTGCATGCTGCTTGGAATAAATTGCATGCACCCTAGTATAAAAATCCTCTCTGCAATGCCAAATTTTTAGTTGTTCTAGCATAAATCCCCAACTAATGTTGTCAAAGGCTTTCTCTGCATCTAAGAAAACGAGTGCAATCTGTTTACCTGGATGGGCTTCAAAGTACTCAAGAACTTTAAGAATAATTCTCACATTATTCTTTAATTGCCTTTTCAGGAGAAATCTGGCCTGATCTTGGTGTATTATTTGCAGAAGAACTCTTTTCAATCTAGATGCTAAAATAGATGCATAAATTTTATAATCAACATTCAACAATGAAATTGATCGATTTTTTAAAATTTCCTTCTTGACAGTATCCTATTTATAGATTAAAATATTAAAGCTTCATTCTGGAATTTTTCTCTCTGGAAAAATATTCTGTGTTGTATTATTTGATCTACAAATATTTAATAAAACTCTGCAGGCAATCCATCTGGGCCCAGTGTTTTCCTTGTCTTTTGATTTTTAATTGCCTCAGTTAATTCAGCTACGGTAACTGGGTCATTCAAAATTTTCCTATGATTTTCTGAGAATTAGCATTATTAATTTTCATAAAAAGTTCTTTAATTTGTTTCCTGATTAACTTCCTTATTTGTTCAGCTGAAGGTTCTCCTCATTTTTTATTGTTCTTCAATTTGTGTAAACTTTTGTTTCTTTTGTTTCCTCATCCATGGATCTTGTTGTATATACCAACCTCTTGCAAAGGGTTTAAAAGCCTCCCATACTATCCTAATAGAAATATCCGACTGTATATTAAGAATAAAAAATTCTTGAAATTCTTTTTGGGATTCTAGAATTAATTTCTAATTTTTTAAATAACTATGTATTTAACGACCATCTAGGGTTTGTTTGTTTTTTGGTGAATCTTGAAATAACAAAAGAAGAAGGTTATGATCTGCAAAAGTTGGTGGAAGAATTTCTGCTTCCAACATGTCATTTATCATTGAGGACAAAACCCATGCCATATCCAACCTTGACCAAGATTTATGTCTTGCAGAGAAAAAAAGTAAAATCTTTTTTATTGATGTTCTTAGTTCTCCAAGCATCTATCAGTTTAAAATCCTCTGCAAGTTGTAGAAAAGCTTTTGGGAGTTGATTTCCTTGAACTTGTTTCCCAAATTGTTTTTTCCTGTCAAGAGAAAACTGCATTATAATCTCCAATTATGCATAATTCTTCAAAATTATGTTGGGAGATAATATCCCAAAGACCATCATAAAATTTCTCCTGGTTTTCATTTGGTGCATATATATATTAACAAATAGATTCACTTTAACTTGCTTTTGTATTCTTACTATCAAGATCCTGCCATCATCAGAATGATACACCAATTCTGGATGGAGATAGTCCTTGACATATATAACCACACCTCTTTTCTTTTTCAATTTATCCGCAGAAATGAACATTTTTTCTAATCTCTTAGTTTCTAACAATTTATTCTCTGAATATTTTATATGAGTCTTCTGTAAACAAACAATATCTAAATGCATTTTCTTAATATGATGGAAGATTTGCCTTCTTTTTTGTGGGGCATTTAATCCATTTACATTTATTGAGTATATCTTTAGCTTCCTTCTATCCATCTTTCATGGCTTTCAGGTCCTCATTTAAATTTCTCTGTTGTAATCTAATCACTACTTGTGAGGGCAGAAATTTCCCTTTTTTCTTCTCTTTTTTACTTCTAGCCCAGACCTCTACCCTTTGTTCTTGCATCACAGTTTCTTCCAGGTTGTTTGGTTCCTCCTCTTCTTCTTGAGTTTAATTCTTCACTGTATAATTTAAGAAACTCCTCCATCTTGAAAGATGAAGCAATTCTTTGTCTTACATAAAGAAAATGCCCTCTGGTAGTAGCAATCTAAAGGAAATATAATTTTTCTTTAACAGGTTTGTAAGTTTATGGTATTTTTGCCTTTTTTCTCTAACTCTCCAGGGCACTTCTTTTAAGATTCTAATCTCTGTTTCTTGAATTTGCAAAAGTGTTTCATTTGAACATTTTAAGATCCTATCTTGCATAGCTGTCTTGTGGAATCGAACATGGACTTCTCTAGGTAGTTTATTTCATTTGGTGTATGCGGAGTTCATCCTAAAGGTTAAATCCATCTCCTGAAATAATTCTCCTGAGCTTTCTGTTTCTAGATATTCCACTAGTATCTGTGCCATTTCTGTTTTGATACCCTCATCTTTTCTTTCTTGTATATTTTGAAACTGTAATACATGCTCTGCCTTTTCAGTTTCAGTTTTATTACAGTGTCTTCCAGTGCCTCTTGTTTTTTTGGTTAGAGCCTGTATTTGCTCATCCACCTCCCCAGATTTATTTTCCAGGGTTTTTTTGTTACTTCCACTAAAGTGGAGATCTCTTGTTTGTTCTCCAAGATTTGTTTTTTAATCTCTTCTGTTTGCACAGTAAGTTGTTGGGTAAGATGTCCTAATTTTTTTTCTGACTTGGTTCTGTGGCTTTAGCAACTACAGATGGTAGAGCTACTTCAATTGCTGAATTAACAGCTGAAGAGACACTCTCCTGAATAAGACTTTGTATTTCTTTTAAGTTAATCTTAATTAAAAGATGGGAGTGAAGATTTTCTGATTCCAGTAGATATGTTAACTGTCAAAAAAACATAAATTTCCTATAGATAAGTAATTAACCCTGCCTTTGGTTTCTTATGAGAAAGTTCTGGAACCTATATTCTAACCTATAAAAACCTAACTCCCTTATGTCTAACCTGCTACCTGACCTATTTATAACCTTCTATACCTTTCTTATTTTCTAACCCAATACCTTATAGCTACTCTTACTTTGAACATAAGAATACAAGAACACAAGAGAAGCCAATGTTGGATCAGGCCAGTGGCCCATCCAGTCTAACACTCTGTTACACAGTGTCAGTTATTACTGCCATAGGTTCCTGTTGACTATTATTATCAATAATTTTGTTGCATTCATATCATGTACCAATGCCTAAAGTTTCTATCACCTATTCTGATGGTCAATTAACCTTGCCTTTGTTTTGAGTTCCATACTGACTCCTCTAGGTCCTGGATGGGAGATAGAATTGGCGGAGTGAGTCCCAATGCGCATCTTGCTCGCTTTGCGCATGCTTTGTTGCTCATTAGCTTTTCTTCACTCATCAGGGAAGGGGATGAATCAGGGAAGGGGATGAATATAAGACTGCCTTTAATACCCCATTGGAGCAGTTCAAGTACCTGATAATGCCCTTCGGCCTTCAGGGGGCTCCAGGCATTTTTATGAACTTAATAAATGAAGTTTTTACACAAGCACCTATTCAACAGGGTCCTGTGCTATCTAGATGCTATCTTGCTCTATTCCCTGAACATGGAATCGCATGTTAAATTGGTGAGAGAAGTGCTATCCACACTCAGAGACAATAAATTGTTTGCTAAACTCTCTAAATGCAACTTCCATAACACTGAAATAGACTTTCTGGGCTACCGCATTTCGCACCGGGGTTTGGAGATGGATCCGGCAAAAGTCTCAGCTGTATAGAATATAGTTATGACAATGCTGTACATTCATCTACAGGAGTGTCTCCATTTATGGCAGTTGGGGGCTTTGAAGGGGTTCCATTGCCCAACTTAAGCCTAGTGGATGAGGGGTCTAGTGATTTTGCTACTTGGTGGAATTCACTGCAAGATTCTTGGCCACTAATTGCAAAGATGCTGGAAGAAGCCAAAGCAGACTATAAGAAATATGCTGATAAGGGGAGGGCCCAAGGATGGGATCTCTCCCCTGGAGACTTTGTCTATGTGTCAACTAAAAATATCAAAGGACTCCAACCCAGTCGAAAATTGGGTTGGAAATACATTGGGCCTTTCCCAGTAATCAGGTGCATTAACGAAGTAACGTTTGAACTTAAACTCCCCAAATCATTGAAATTTGTGCATCATTTTTTCCATTACAGCCTTCTGAAGAAAGAGCCTGGGCCGAACGAATGGAGACCCTCATCCTCCTCTCCTCCTCCTCTGATGAAGAATAATGAGCCACATTATGAAATCGACCAAATTTTGGACTCTAAAATAAAAAGGGGACATTTGTTTTATCTTGTCAAATAGTTGCATTTTGGTCCTGAAGAAAATGAATGGGTTGAGGCCTCTCATGTGCCTGCCCCTGCTAAAATCCATGCTTTCCATAAACTGTACCCTTTGAAACCTGGGGAGGGAGGGGATGTTTTATCGGGAGGGCAGAATGACAGTTAGTACTGCCATAGGTTCCTGTTGACTAGTATTATCAATAATTCTGTTGCATTCCTATCATGTACCAATGCCTAAGGTTTCTATCGCCTATTCTGATGGTCAATTAACCTTGCCTTTGTTTTGAGTTCCATACCGACTCCTTTAGGTCCCGGATGGGAGATAGAATCGGCAGAGTGACTCCCACCACAGGAATGCGCGTCTTGCTTGCTTTGCACATGCTTTGTTGCTCATTAGCTTTTCTTCACTCTTATCTGTCTTTTGCTTTGCCCTACCTCACGGCCTTGAGCTGAAAGCCTCCTGCTATGTGTTATATTATTCACAGGTGCTATGTACTCCTTTGCTTGATTTTTCTTTGGGAACATCCACCCCACAAATCCTAACAGTGTCTTTGCCTGGGAACCTAATTTACCACGCTTTTTTTGGGAACAATGGCCAGTATATTTGGGCGCCAATAATCCTCCCAATTGATTGGTGATGTTGAAGGGGGCTTATTTCATACCAAGTATAATTGTAGTTGTATTCCTATGCTTGGGCATTACTAACAGAAGAAGTGTATTTGACAAACAAGATCTTTTCTGCAAATAAAGGACTTTCTGTTTAAAGAGACCTGTTGTGGACTACATCTATTGGCACAATCTCACACACAGTGGCCAAAAACACCAGGTGCCCTCAGAAGGTCCAGCAGTGGGGGCAGGAAGCCCTCCCACTATTGCCCCCCAAAACACCAAGAATACAGAGTATCACTTGCCCCAGACTGAGAGTTCCTATCTATACTTTGTGGCTAATAGCCACTGATGGACTTCTGTTCCATGTGTTTATCTAATTCCCTCTTGAAGCCGTCCATGCTTGTAGTCACCACCACCTCCTGTGGCAGTGAATTCCATGTGTTAATCACTCTTTGAGTGAAGAAGTACTTCCTTTTATCTGTTCTAACCCGACTGCTCAGCAATTTTATGGAGTTCCCATGAGTTCTTGTATTCTGAGAAAGGGAGAAAAGGACTTCTTTCTCTACCTGCTCTATCCCATGCATAATCTTATAAACCTCAATCATGTCACCCCTCAGCCATTGTTTCTCCAAGCTAAAGAGCCCCAAGCGCTTCAACCTTTCTTCATAGGGAAAGTGTTCCAACTGTCAGGTTCCCTAGTAAATCAGCACTCAACAACGGTCCTTAAGTAGATTGAGTTTATTGGAGTCAGTATTTCTAAGACATTCCCTAAGCACTTCTGTGTTCAGACTAAAGTGGGGAGGCTGTGACGGGATTATGTACACAGTTCAAACTGGGGTGTCAGCTGGCTACAAGCCAATGAGTGCCCCGGTACCCTCTTGCTGAGAATAATGGCTTCAACATTCAGGAGGGAGACTCACCAAAGAAACCCGAGATTTTATGTAATTGGGCAAATGTTAGGAGAGCATCAAAGGCGACATTCCAGAGTTTATGGCAGCAATTTCAGCCCTCTCCCCTCCTCCTTTTCATCTCCTTCTCTCCCCTTTGTTTAGTTATGACAGCCTAGCTGACATACTGCCCCCCTAAAGAGCCCCCCCGGGTTCAAAGGGTACAAGGAGTGGAAAGCAAGTAATAATTCAGGGGCATCAACATGACAATCCTGGACCCATTCATTTTCCTCAGGATCGAAATCCTTCCACTTAATCAAATAGAAAAGATGGCCACGCCATATCCTAGAGTCCAGGATCCAAGCCACCTCGTGATGCTGTTCACCATTCAGAATCGGGGGGGGGCTGGGGAACAAGGGCGCCAGGCATTCGGTCCAGGATCCCGCTTTAGGAGGCTGAAATGAAAGATTGAATGAATGTGTGAGGCTTCTGTGTAGACAGCAAGAGATCAGACCTTTGTTGTTGAAGCAAAGTTCTTTATTGTTCCAATACTGCAAACAGGTTCTCAAATGTTTGTTAGAGATGCTTAATGGAATACAGACAGTGCTAATATACTCTCAGGCTTTTAATTGAACCCCGGTCCTAAGCCAATCAGGGCAGGAGGGTAAAAGCGGGGAAAAGTACAAGGGACCGTTGAGGTTCCCACAGCAAGGTGAGAAAGTTATAAATTCCCTTCTTGATCTGAGTGACCCACATGTGTGAACCTAGGCACATTACCAGGCACCCAGCCATAAAGAACTCTCAAGGTTTTCACAACAAGATAACACATGCTGGCCCGGAAAAAGGGAGGAGGGAATGCAAGGGAGTAACCACCATTTGTTTAGAGATGACGCCTAGGAATGTGGGTTGCCATCTCCCGCCTAGACATTGTAACATAAACCAGAGCAACTAACATACTTCAAAGCGACATTTATAGCTGTCAGGAGGGAGGGGGAATAAGACAGATAAGGGGCACAAGCGAGGGGTCTGTTAAAACAAAGGAATCGAAAGCAAAGTACAGAAAAGTACAGAGGCATCATTGTCAGATCCTGACACCCTACTCCCTCAAAAATACATTTTACCCCAGCTTATCGGGGAAGCGTTTATGAAAAGCTTTAACAAGTTTGGAGCATGAACATTTTCAGAAAAGACTCCCTCATTCAATTCAGGCCCAAAATCTACCCACTTAACCAGATACAGCAATTTCCCCCTCTGCATTTTAGAATCTAAGACATCAGAGATTTCAAAGTGTTGTTCCCCCTCCTTCATCAGCGAAGGAGGAGTCGGAGGTACTGGGTGCCATGCATTTGGCCCAGGATCCTTATTCAGCAAACTGAAATGAAAAACAGGATGTACAGAGCTCAGTGATTTAGGCAATTCAAGTTCAAAGGCAACATTTGAGATTTTCCTTAATACTTTATAAGGTCCGACATATTTCCATCCCAATTTTCGACTGGGTTGGAGTCCATTGATGTTTTTGTGGAGAGGTAGACCGAGTCGCAAGGCTACAAGTCCCACCCTTCGGCCCGACCCCTATCCGCATATTTCTTGTAATACGCTTTTGCCTTATCAAGAGTCTTGGCAATCAAGGGCCAGGATTCCTGCAGCTTGGCCCACCATTGGGAGAAATCGGTCAGGGAGGGCTCACTGGAGTTGTCTAGCATGGGGAGCGGCTTTCCCTCGAACCCCCCTACCGCCATGAATGGAGACACCCCGGTAGAGGAATGCACTGCATTGTTGTAACTATATTCCGCAAAGGGTAACAAGTCCACCCAATTATCTTGGTGATAATTGGTGTAACATCTCAGGAATTGTTCCAAGATCTGATTAACTTGTTCGGATTGTCCATCGGTCTCTGGATGATAACTTAGGGCGGGGTCAATGTCCATCACCTTGAGAAGCTCCCACCAGAAGTTGGCAACGAACTGGCTTCCCCGATCGGATACCATGCTCCTGGGGAAAGCATGTAATTTAATCACATGATTAAAGAAAGTTTTAGTCAGCCCTTTGCAGTAGGCAGCTGTTTAAAAGGGACAAAATGAGCCTGCTTGGAGAACATATCCACGACCACCCAGATGACTGTCTTGCCCCTCGAGGGCAGGAGCCCTATGATGAAATCCATAGACACAATTTCCCAAGGTCTGGTGGGGGTCAGTAAAGGGTGTAGCAGTCCCGGGGTCTTTTCTCCTCTGTGTTTACACATAAGGCACACTTGGCATGTAGTTACATAGTCCGACACATCTTTACGCATGCGCGGCCACCAAAACTGCCTCTGAACTAAGTTAAGAGTTTTAAGAAATCCAAAGTGTCCCGACAGTTTAGACATGTGACACGACTTTAGCACTTCTCCTCGTAGGGATTGGGGCACTATTAACTTGGACCTGTGATACCAGCATTTGTTTTCGTGGATAGAGCACTCACTAGTCCCACTCCACTCCTCTGTCTCCTCCCTAGTGTATTTCTTCACACACCTCTCTGTCCAGGATGAGGGCTTGAGGGTGGCTTTGCTCTGGCTTCACGTGGTCACTGCCCCCCCTAATTGTTGAGGTGAGAACATAGAGTCAAATACTTCCTCCCTCTGGGACTCATGTTGGGGCAATCGGGACAATGCGTCTGCTAAGGAATTGACTTTCCCAGGGAAGTGCTTCAACACAAAGTTGAATTTCGAGAAAAAATCGGCCCATCGTAGCTGCTTGGCATTGAGAGACCTCTGGCTTCGCAAAGCCTCCAAGTTTTTATGATCCGTCCAGATCTCGAATGGCTTTTGCGCTCCCTCCAGCCAATGCCGCCATGTGGTCAGGGCCAATCGTATGGCAGCCACCTCTTTATCCCACACCGACCAGTGTCTCTCAGTCTCGTTAAACTTTTTTGAAATATATGCCAGGGGGTGTAAAGCATTGTCTGTGCCCTTTTGTAAAATTGCCCCTCCCATGGCCACATCGGAAGCATCAACATGAATCACAAACTCCTTAGTTTCATCTGGGTGGGCCAGAATGGGTTCAGAAGTGAACAGTCTCTTAAGTTTTTCAAAAGCCGCTTGGTACTCTCCAGTCCACCCTATGCGTTCCCCAGGCTTCACCGCCTCTGGTCCCCTCCCCTTTGTTTTCAACAGTTCGGTAAGGGGTAGGGTGACTGTAGCAAAGTCTTTGAGGAATGTGCGGTAGAAGTTACAAAATCCCAACAGACTCTGCAATTGCTTCCGGGTGCGGGGGGCCTCCCACTGCACTACCGCCTCTATTTTGGCGGGGTCCATCTCCAGCCCACGCTGGGAGATTCAGTACTGTAAGAAATCTACTTCGGTCTGGTGGAACTCGCACTTAGACAGCTTGGCATAGAGCTGGTTCTCCAGCAACGTGGTTAACACTTCTCTTACTAAACCCACATGGGATCGCTTATCAGTAGAATAAATCAAGATATCATCTAGATAGCAGAGCACCCCATTAAACAGATGTTTGTGTAGCACTTCATTGATTAAACTTATAAAAACTCCCGGCGCGCCACTCAAGCCGAATGGCATCACCAGGTATCCGAACTGTCCCAAAGGGGTATTAAACGCCGTCTTATATTCATCTCCCTCCCTGATGCGCACCCGGAAATAGGCATCTCGCAAGTCTAGTTTTGTAAAAATCTTTCCCTTGGCTGCTTCCGCCAGCAAATCTTTGATGAGAGGGAGGGGGTAAGCGTTTGAGGTGGATACCGCATTCAGGCCATGATAGTCTTTGCACAGTCTTAAGCCCCCATCTTTCTTTTTCCGAAAAAGCACTGGGGCAGCAAAAGTGGATTTGGCAGGGCGGATGAAGCCATGCCCCAAGTTCTTGTCTAGAAACTTCCTCTCACTCGACTGGGCTCATAGAGTATAACTTTCCCTTGGGTAACTTCTCCCCTGGTAACAACTCGATGGTGCAGTCAGAGAGGCGGTGGGGTGGCAATTCGTCTGCCTCGGATTCACTGAACACCTCCGCCAGATCTCTATACTCTAGGGGAATCTGCGCCGGTGCCAGGGTCAGAGCTGCTGCCTTGAGGGGGACAGGGGGACCTGGGCCCCAACCAGGATCCCACATATGATGGGTGCACTTCTCGTCTACCCATGAGATTTCCCCCTCACTCCACTTTATGTAGGGGTCGTGGGAGCTCAACCATGGGCTGCCCAGCACCATGGGGAATTGTGTATTTGGGGTGATGACAAAAGCCCTTTTTTCCCAGTGCTCCCCCGTACCCACTACCAGAAGTTCAGTCTCTGCCACATAAGCCTCCTTCATCTCCGAACTGTCCATCTGAGTGAAGGTGAGGGGTTCTCCCAGGGGGTTTACCTTGGGGTCCAGCCCATCCACTACTAGGGGGCTTATTAAGTCTCTGGCACACCCCGAGTCTATCAATGCACGCACCTGCACATGGGTTCCTGTGCTGGGGACAACCACAACCACAACCATGTAAAGTAAAGGGCCGGGGATGCTCACCGGGGATGGTGCACTGGATGAGGGGACCTGCAGCTCTGCGCCACCTACTGCAGGTCACTGAAGTTTCCCGACAGCTGTGCCTCGACCAGCTCCAACTCACCCTGCTCACATGTTGCCCCTTCCAGCTGTAGAGCCTGGGGTTTAAACAACACTTTGCCAGGACGAGGGGTGCCCCCCATGGGGGTGGAGGTCTTGGGCGCTTTAGTGCCGCCTCGGGGGCAGGAGGATGTGAAGTGGCCACTCTCCCCACACTTGATGCAGAGCCCCTTCTTAAAGCGGATATCTCGTAGTTCTTGGAATGCCGACTTCCCCTTCTGGGGTGCTTTTGGTTGGGCTGTTGCGGAAGCTCCCAACTTGATCAGGGTGAAATGCTCCTCCACATCCGCCACTGCCCTCATCCAAGCAGCCAGCGACATGGGTTGACCCCCCCTCAGCACGATCTCGTAGATCTCTGGGTGTAGCCCCTCCCGATACTTCTCTACGAAGAGGTCTTCGGACCACCTAAGCCGATATGCGCCTGAAGTGGTCGGTATACTCTCTTACCGAGGACCTTCCCTGCAACAGCTTCCGGAGTTGATTCCGGGCTTTCTCCTCCCCCAAGGGATCATCGTAGTGCTGTCACAGGGCCCACATGAACTTATCGACAGTACATAATTCGGGGCCCAGGGGGTTGTGCAGGCTGACATACCAGTCACTCGTGGTGTCTCGTAGTTTCGAGCCGATGTAGCCAACCTGGTCTCTCTCGGTGGGATACAGGTGTCCCCAAGCGGCCAGGAACCTCTCAATCTCGATGATGAAGAAGCGGAGCTTATCTGGGTCATTGTCAACGGTGGCCATCAATGGGTCGGTGGGGGCCTGCTGGATCATCCGATCTGGGCCCATGGGGGCCCCAGGTGCCGGTTGCGGAGGGGGTCCCATGGGAGGGCCAGCTGGGGGTACCTGTTGGGGTGGCGCACCACCCACTGGTCCGGGAACTGGGGGTGCACGCCCTCCTCCTGGAGGGGGAACCTGCACGGGTGCTTGCATTGCAGCCACGACATCCCTCATTTGCTGCTGCATATCGAGCACAGCTTCCCGTAGCTCCACTGTGATGTGGTCTTGCATCTCGCCAAACCTCCGGTCCAGCACCCGTCCCAGATCCTCGCCCACAGGATCGGGACCGCATGGCATCCCATGCTCTTCGTCTGGAAAGTGGTAACGCCAATTGTCCTGGCCTCTGGAGAAACCCCATTTCTCTTCTATCAGCCTGGGACGGCCAAACTCTGTGCGATCCCCACTGAACCGCACGCGTGATCCCTTTCAGTCATGGATTCATGACTTGGAAGTCCCGTGACCAAAGTTGGACCATGAATACCAGGGCGATACCAGTGGCCAATGTAGCCCCAACCCCGGATGCGGAATCTGGTAGACTCCCTGAGCAGTGGTCACTGGGTTTGCCGGGCCGGTGGGTACGCTCTCCAAAGGCACTGTGTCTTCTGCCGATGTTACAGGAATGGTCTCATCATCTGACATGGTCAGGAATGAGAAAGTCCCAAACACAGATCTTTAACAATCTGTGAAGCTTCTGTGTAGACAGCAAGAGATCAGACCTTTGTTGTTGAAGCAAAGTTCTTTATTGTTCCAATACTGCAAACAGGTTCTCAAGTGTTTGTTAGAGATGCTTAATGGAATACAGACAGTGCTAATATACTCTCAGGCTTTTAATTGAACCCCGGTCCTAAGCCAATCAGGGCAGGAGGGTAAAAGCGGGGAAAAGTACAAGGGACCATTGAGGTTCCCACAGCAAGGTGAGAAAGTTATAAATTCCCTTCTTGATCTGAGTGACCCACATGTGTGAACCTAGGCACAACATTACCAGGCACCCAGCCATAAAGAACTCTCAAGGTTTTCACAACAAGATAACACACGCTGGCCCGGAAAAAGGGAGGAGGGAATGCAAGGGAGTAACCACCATTTGTTTAGAGATGATGCCTAGGAATGTGGGTTGCCATCTCCCGCCTAGACATTGTAACATAAACCAGAGCAACTAACATACTTCAAAGCGACATTTATAGCTGTCAGGAGGGAGGGGGAATAAGACAGATAAGGGGCACAAGCGAGGGGTCTGTTAAAACAAAGAAATCGAAAGCAAAGTACAGAAAAGTACAGAGGCATCATTGTCAGATCCTGACAGAATGCCCCGAAGGGATTTAGGCGAAACCAATTCAACAGTCACTTTGTTGATTTTACACACAACTGGGAAAGGACCCACATAATGCCAACCCAGCCTTCTACTGGGTTGCATCCCTTTTAAGTTCTTGGTGGACAAATACACACAATCACCTGGATTTATGTCCCAAAGCTCCACCCAGTGCTTATCAGCCTGAGTTTTATAATCAGCTTTGGCTTTATCCAGGGCTTTATGAATCGCCACCCTCTGGTCCTGCAGACCGTGCCACCACTCACGCAATTCCCCCCCCATTCCCCGGGGTGTCATCCGACATCATGGGGAGGGGCCTCCCCTCATAACCATACAAAGCCATCAAAGGGGAGACCCCGGTGGAAGAATGCAGTGAGTTGTCATAGCTGTATTCTGCATACGGTAACAAGTCCACCCAATCATCCTATTGATAATTGGTGAAGCACCTGAGAAATTGCTCCAGCGTTTGGTTAATTCTTTCTGATTGGCCATCGGTTTCTCAGTGATAAGTGGTACTGAGTCCTTGTTCAATGTCCAACAGGAGCAAAAGTTCTTTCCAGAACTTGGCAACAAACTGCAATCCTCTGTCCAAAATTACCTTTCTCGGGAAACAGTGCAATTTAACAATGTGGGGCATAAACATATTTGATAAAGCCTTAGCAGTTGGCAGCTGTTTGAATGGAACAAAATGCGCCTGCTTCAAAAAAGAATCTACCACCACCCAAATAACAGTATTGCCCTTGCTGGGGGGCAAGTCAGTGATGAAATCCATCGAAATCACCTCCCATGGCCTAGATGGGGTTTCCAAAGGTTTCAACAGGCCAGGGGATTTACCCTCTCGTCGTTTACACATGAGACAGGTAGGGCACACAGTAACATATTAGGAAATGTCCGCCCTCATATGCGGCCACCAGAACTGGCATTGCAGTAAATGCAAAGACTTCAGAAACCCAAACTGTCCAGCTAGTTTTGATTCATGGCCCCAGTGCATCACCTCCCTCCGCATAGAAATGGGCACGAAGACCTTGGACCCCTTATTCCAGCAGCCATCTTCATGTACTTCCACCCCCTGCGAGGAGGTGAGCTCCTCCCGGTCTTCGTCAGACACAGCTTCCTTGAATCTGGAGCTCCATGAAAGCACCTCCTTCTCCCCCCCCCGCTCTCACCTGCTTGCGGATCAGTACCACCTCACCCAATTGCAAGGGTGTGAACATAGAGTCAATCACGTCTTCCCTCTGGCTTGTGTGTTGGGGGAGGCAGGACAGGGCATCAGCCAAAAGGTTTGATTTCCCGGGGAGATGTTGGAGGGTAAAATGGAACTTGGAGAAAAACTCTGCCCACCTGAGCTGTTTGGCGTTGAGGCTTCAGGGGGTGCGCAGTGCCTCTAAATTCTTATGGTCAGTCCAAACCTCAAATGGAACCCACGCCCCCTCCAACCAATGATGCCACGGTGACAAAGCTAATTTAATAGCCGCGGCTTCCTTGTCCCACACTGACCAATTTCGCTCTGTAGTGTTGAACTTCTTAGAAATGTAAGCTAGGGGGTGGAATCGCCCATCCACCCCCTCTTGCAAGATAGCCCCTCCCATCGCAACATCAGATGCATTCACTTGGACAATGAATTTCTTATTCTCATCGGGGTGGGCAAGCACTGGCTCAGAAGTGAACAGCTTTTTAAGCGTCTCAAATGCCTGCTGACATTCAGCCATCCAATTTAACTTTGCCCTGGGCTTTGTACTCTCCACACCTTTCCCCTTTGTTTTCAGCAAATCAGTGAGTGGGAGAGTCACCTGGGCGAAATTAGAGAGGAAATCCCTATAAAAATTACAGAATCTGATAAATGATTGGAGCTGGCGTCGGATGGTAGGTGCTTCCCACCCCACCGCATCTGCCACTTTCTTTGGATCCATTTCCAACCCTCTCTGGGAAATGCGATAGCCCAGGAAATCCACTTCCTCCTTGTGGAAATTGCATTTGGACAGCTTAACGAATAGCCTATGCTCCAGAAGGGTCTAGAGAACCTCCCTCACCAATTTGACATGTGATTCCCTGTCAGGGGAATACAAAAGAATGTCATCTAAGTACACTAGCACCCCCTGGAATAAGTGCTCATGTAGCACTGCATTGATCAGGTTCATAAAAACTCCAGGAGCCCCCTGGAGGCCAAATGGCATAACAAGGTGTTCGAATTGCCCCAGGGGTGTGTTGAATGCCGTCTTAGGTTCATTCCCCTCCCTTATGCGCACTCTAAAGTAAACATCCTGCAAATCAAGCTTAGTGAAGATTTTCCTTTTGGAAGCCTCAGCCAACAAGTCTTTGATCAGGGGGAGGGGGTAGGCATTGGTAGTAGACACTGCATTGAGCCCTCTGTAATCTGTACACAATCTGAGCCCACCATCCTTCTTCTTCCGGAAGAGGACAGGAACCGCGTAAGGGGAGGAGGTGGGATAGATAAAGCCTTGTGCCAAGTTTTTATCAATGAACTTGCATAGCTCCCCTTTCTCTGCCGAGCTCATGGAATACAACTTTCCCTTAGGAAACTTGTGCCCCGGCAACAGTTCAATAGCACAGTCACAATTCCGATGGGTGGGGGTAGTTCATCTGCTTCCACCTCCCCAAAAACCTCCACCAAGTCCTCATACTTGTGGGGGATCCCCCCTCCTCCAGCAGGCAAGCAATCACTGGATCTTCAGGAGGAGACTCACCCCACTCAGGTGACCACACATGGGACTTGCACCCTGGATCAACAAAACACACCACCCCCTTGCTCCACTGGATGTAAGGGTCATGCACACATAGCCAAAGGCTTCCTAACACCAGCAGGAACTGGGCATTGGCGTTAATCACAGAAGGGCGGTGCTCCCAATGTTCTCCCGCCCCCAGTAGCACAGGGACTGTCTGGTATTTGCACAACTCCTGCATAGGGGAGCCGCCCATCTGAACAGAAACTAATGGTTCTGGAAGTCCCCAGCCCCATAACCACGGATGGGCTGATTATGTCTCTTGTGCAGCCCGAGTTGATCAGCGCCCGTACTCGAATCTGCGTGCCCAGGTCTTTGTTTAAAATAGTCACAGTCACAAACAGGATGGGGTCAGAGCTGCTTACCATAGGCGGTGCCTGCAGTTTTCGGACCTGTTGTTTTGCGCCTCTTACAGCAGGTCCCAGCCTTTTCACAATGGCTCTTGTGTTTCCTCACTGCTTGACGAGATGTGCTCCAGTCGCGCTCCCAGCCGTAGTGCTTTTGGGAACTTCCCTTTCTCACCGCTTGGTCATTTTGGGGTTTCCGTGTCTGCCTTCTCTCCAGTTCTCGGAGGGGTTGAAGTTGCGACTGATGAGCAGGCAGCCGCAAAATGGCCGGCTTCCCCACATTTAAGACAAAGCCCTTGCCACCTCCACTGCTCTTTGATGTGGTCTTTTCCTTTGGGTTGGGTTATCTTCTGGAGAGCCCCCTGGGTTTTAGGGTATGCCTGCGGAGCTCGCATCTTGATCCAGGCCGCTAAGGAGAGGGGTTGCACATTGCACAAAACCGTATCAAGAATCTCATGACTGAGCCCTGTTTGGAAATGTTCCATTAGCATGGGCTCTGGCCACCCTTGGATCTTTGCAGCAATCATCTTGAACTCTTCTGAGAACTTGTGCACTGTGTGATTGCCTTGCTTCAAGGAGCGGAGGCACGCTCTTGCCTTCTCGCCGGCCAGCCGGTCTTCATACTGCTTCCTCAGTGCCCACATGAAAGCCTGCACATCCCATAGTTTGGGGCCTTGGATCTCATGCAAACCCACGTACCAGTCTGCCCCTCGATCCCTCAGGTTTGCACCAACAAACTCAACCTGGTGTTCATCATCCAGAAATAGATGGCCCCAGTCTCTTAGAAATCTCTGCACTTGCACTAAAAAGAACGCTAACTTTTCAGGGGCCCCATCAAATGTAGCTTCCAGCAACTCCTTGGGTTGTTGCAGTCTGGGGACCCCAGGACTGGGGTTTTGAGCCGGTTGCTCTGGCTTCACAGGAACCCCAGGGGTCCTGGCTGGGGCCTCAGGATGCATAGGGGGCACTCTTGGCTGCCTGTCTGGCCATCCCGTAGGCACCGCGACCCCTCTGGTTGGAGGGGAACCTGTTGCTTCAGTTCACCCCTCACCATGTCTGTGATCATCTGTGGTAATTTAATCGTGAGTTCAAAAATCTCTTCCTGCACTCATTCTCACAAGTGCGTTCCCATGCACTCGAGCAGTGCCTCCACCTCGTTTCCTCCGCCCCAGCCCAGCATCTCCAGATGGTTGGGCTGCGCCCAGTCGTAGCGGCTTGGTGTGGCCATTGGGGAGTTAGCATCCATGATTCCTTTGGCATAGTAGAAAGGTGCGCCCATGAATAGAGATCTCTCCCCCGGGTTTGAGTACCTCCTCCCAGCCCCCGCCCGAGAGCTGGTGTCTGCGTCCCTGTTGAGGGGACATCACTCACCGTGATGACGGCCACCTATGCCTCTGAGACTGGCTGGTCTCTGCCGTTCCCCATGCTCATGTTGAGATTTGGGATGGGGCGCACAGTCCAGTGATGAGGAGTCTGAACACTCTGTCAGGTTCTTTAGTAAATCAACACTCAACAACGGTCCTTAAGTAGGTTCAGTTTATTGGAGTCAGTATTTCTAAGACATTTCCTAAGCACTTCTATGTTCAGACTAAAGTGGGGAGGTGGGGACCGGATTATGTACACAGATCAAACTGGGGTGTCAGCTGGCTACAAGCCAATGAGTGCCCCAGTACCCTCTTGCTGAGAATAATGGCTTCAACATTCAGGAGGGAAACTCACCAGAGAAACCCAAGATCTTATATAAACAGGGGCAAATGTTAGGAGAGCATCAAAGGTGACATTCCAGAGTTTATAAGAGCAATTTCAGCCCTCTCCCCCCTCCTTTTCATCTCCCTCTCTCCCCTCCATTTAGTTATGACAGCCTAGCTGACACCAACCCTTTTATCATTCTATTTGCCCTTTTCTGCACTTTTTCCAATGCTATAATATCTTTTTTGAGGTGTGGCAACCAGAACTGTACACAGTACTCCAAATGAGGTCTCACCTTTGATTTATACAGGGGCATTATGATACTGGCTGATTTGTTACCTATTCCCTTCCTAATAACCCCCAGTATAGTGTTGGCCTTTTTCATTGCAGTCACACACTGTCTCAACATTTTCATTGAGTTATCTACTATGACTCCAAGATCTCTCTCTTGGTCAGTCTCTGCCAGTTCGGACCCCATCAACATGTATTTATAGTTAGGATTTTTGGCTCCAATGTGCATTACTTTGCACTTGGCCACATTAAACCCCATTTGCCACACTGATGCCCACTCGCCCATCCTCAACAGATCCCTTTGGAGTGCCTCACAATCCTCCCTGGTTCTCACCACCCTGAACAAGTTCATGTCATCTGCAAATTTAGCCACTTCACTGCTCACTCCCAACTCCAAATCATTAATAAACAAGTTAAAAAGCATTGGACCAAGTACTGATCCCTGCGGTACCCCACTGCTTACCTCCCTCCATTGAGAATATTGCCCATTTATACTCACTCTCTGTTTCCTTTTAATTAGCCAGTTTTTGATCCACAAAAGGACTTGTCCTTTTATCCCATGACTATTGAGCTTACTTAGGAGCCTTTGATGAGGAACTTTATCAGAAGCTTTCTGGAAGTCAAGGTAAACAACATCTATTGGGTCCCCTTTGTCCACATGTTTGTTTACTCCCTCAAAGAACACTAACAGGTTAGTGAGACAAGATCTTCTCTTACAGAACACATGCTGAGTCTTCCTCAGTAGATTTTGTTCATCAATGTGCCTACTAATTTTTTCCTTAATAACATTTTCCACCAACTTACCCGGTATCGACGTCAGACTGACTGGCCTGTAATTTCACAGATCTCCTCTGGAACCCTTTTTAAAGATAGGAGTGACATTTGCTACCTTCCAGTCCTCAGGAATGGAGGCAGATTTTAAGGAAAGATTACATATTTTTGTCAGGAGTTCTACAAGTTCACATTTGAGTTCTTTCAGAACTCTCGGATGTATGCCATCCAGGCCCGGTGATTTATTTGTTTTTAAATTGTCTATCAGTCGTAGGACCTCCTCTCTTGTCACCTCAATCTGATTCAGATCTTTCAACACCCCTCCCGAAATCAGTGGCTCTGGAGTGGGCAGTTCTGAGATTGTGCCAATAGATATAGTCCACAACAGGTCTCCTTAAACAGAAAGTCGCATTTAGAGAGTTTAGCAAACATATTGTCTCTGAGTGTGGATAGCACTTCTCTCACCAATTTAACATGTGCTTCCATGTCCGGGGAATAAAGCAAGATAGCATCTAGATAGCACAGGACCCCCATGAATAGGTGCTTGTGTAAAAACTTCATAAAAATGCCTGGAGCCCCCTGAAGGCCAAAGGGCATTACCAGGTACTCGAATTGCCCCAGTGGAGTATTAAAGGCAGTCTTATATTCATCCCCTTTCCTGATGTGCACTCAGAAGTACACATCCCGGAGGTCCAGTTTTGAATTTTTTCCCCTTTACTGGCCTCATTGAGCAAGTCTTTTATCAGCGGTAGGGGGTAGGCATTTGAAGTAGACACTGCATTCAAGCCTCGATAATCTGTACACAATCGCAACCCCCCATCCTTTTTTTTCAAAAAAAGTACTGGTGCAGCGAATGGGGAAGTGGCTGGCCGAATGAAACCTTGCTTTAGGTTTTTATCTATGAAGTTACAAAGTTCACCTTCTTCCTGCGGTGACATAGGGTATAATTTACCCTTGGGGAGTTTATGCTCGGGGAATAGTTCAATGGCACAGTCAGTGTAGCGATGGGGGGGAAGCTCATCAGCCTCCTTTTCCTTGAAAACTTCCACTAAAGCCCTGAATGCAGCAGGTATGGATAAAAGTTCCTCACGCACTAAACACATGCTCTCAGAGCCAGGCCAGGTGCTTCACTCAGTTTTCCAAAGATGCTCTTTGCAAGAGGGAGAAACCCAGGTAATCCATTCCTCACTCCAGATGATGTAGAGGTCATGGGTCCCCAGCCAACGGCTTCCTAATACCATAGGGAATTGCACATGGGGGGGTGATTAAAAAAGCTTGTTTCTCCCAGTGTTCCCCTGTGCCAATCATTATTGGTTCACTCTCAAAAGCACAAGGTTCTTTCATCTCGGAGCCATCCATTTGCGTAAAACATAAAGGCTGTTCGAGAGTGTTCACCCCCAACCCCATCCCATCCACAAAAATTGGGCTAATTAAATCTCTGGCACACCCTGAATCAATAAGGGCTCGAACACGCATTTGTGTGCCTAGATGTGGATTCACCACAGTCATTAAGATATAAAGAAGGGGCCCAGGGGAGCTCACCATTTGAGGTGCTGTAAATTGAGGGACCTGCTGTGTTGCACCATTCAGAGCAGGTTCTGGTCATTTGCCTGTGGCTGAGCAGGAATTCCTTCCTTGGGCTTCTTCAGGAAGCAAGACTACACGATGTGGAGCACCAGCGGCTTTGGGGTAGATGCTTTCTTTGGGTTAGGACATGTCGGTGGGGAAGACGGGGCTCCTCCCTTGGGAGAGGCAGCTGGACACGCCGAGGCAAAATGGCCCGACTTCCCACATCTGGTGCATAATTCCTTTTTCATACGAAATTCTCTGAGGTCCCTCACGGGTGGCTTGGTCTTCGGCTTAAAAGACGTGGCCGATGGTGCAGAACTCTTGGAGTGCCAGACGGGTACCGAATTTGGATGAGGGTAAAATGGGCCTCCACTTCTTCCGCAGCCCTAATCCAACCATTCAGGGTAGTCGGATTGACATTTCAGAGTATAGTTTCGTACAGCTCCCCATTCAATCCCCTGCGGTACTGCTCTACAAACACTTCTTCTGGCCAACCCCTGATCTTAGCTTCTAAACATTTGAAAGCAGCAGTATACTCACGCATGGACATCTTCCCTTGCGAGAGATTGCACACCTGGTTTCGGGCTTTCTCTTCGCTCATGGGGTCCTCATATTGGTGGTGCAAGGCTCACATGAAGTCCTCCACACTATCCAACTCAGGACCCGGGGGATTGTGGAGGCTCACGTACCAGTCAGTAGCTTCCTCTCACAATCTGGAACTGATGTAGCCCATGTGGTCACCCTCATCTTGGAACAGGTGGCCCCAATTCTGCATACGATGACCAGCTTTGATGACAAAGAATAGTAGCTTTGTGGGGTTCCCGTCAAAGGTGGCCCCCATCAACAAGTGAGGCACAGGCTGGCGATCTGCTGGCTGCGTTGGACCTGGGGTGGGCATAGCAGCTGGTCCCTGCAGGGTGGGAGGCTGGGCCGGTGGTTGCACTGGTGGTGGTACCACTGCCGGTGGTGCTCCGGTTCCAGCTCCAGCCCCTGCTAGTTGCTCCTGAACTGCCTGTGCCACAACGTTCGAGAGACCGGTCAGCAGTGCAGCCATTTCTTGTTGAAAGCATCTCTGGATCATGTCAAATCTCCAATCCATCTGCATCCACACCTCGGTCATTTGGAAGTCATCCATGGATCTCTGTTCTGCGCCTCGGACTCCGGACTGCCGTGCCCCAGCTTCCCACCGAGGGGACCAAGCCTCGGTGGTTTGTGGCCCAAATTGAGCCCAGGACTGGACCCCTCCACTCCATCTGGAATGAACAGTCACTCCGCTAATGGTCACCAGTTGTGCTGGTAGCTCCTCGGTAGTAACCGGTGTCTCCATTTCAGTAGTAGGGACTTCAGCACCATCGTAATCCATGGTGGGCACAATGGAATGGGCCCCAGTTGAGGATTACTAACAGTCTGTGAGATTGCACCAATAGATGTAGTCCACAACAGGTCTCTTTAAACAGAAAGTCCTTTATTGGCAGAAAAGATCTTGTTCGTCAAATACACTTCTGTTAGTAATACCCAAGCATAGGAATACAACTACAATTATACTTGATATGAAATAAGCCCCTTCAACATCCACCAATCAATTGGGAGGATTATTGGCACCCAAATATACTGGCCCACTGTTCCCAAGGAAAGCACAGTAAATTAGTGTGGCTTCTGCCCTAAGTAGTCAAGGATCAGACCTTTGTTGATGAAACACAGTTCTTTATTTCCTATTACTACATTACTACAGGTCCTTGGATCATTGTTAGAGATAAAGTATACAATAGAAGCAGGATTAATATACCCTCCAGTACAATTTGAATTGCCCATAGGGAACCAATCACAGAGAGAGAAAAACCACGGGCTAAAGGTCCTTTGACCGTTTGCTTCCCACAGGAAAAGGTTAAGTGAGAAGTTGTAAAGTTCCCTTCTTAAACCAGACCCCTCAGATGTATCCATCTTATGCATAACAAATAACTTTGTCAAGGCCTTCACACGCTGATAAGAATTGGTCCGTGTCTCCCCCGGCAGGGAGGAAAGGAATGTGGAGGCGCGGGGGTGAGAGGCCGATTGTTCTCATGCTCTGAAGTCGCCACCCTCCCGGACCAAATGGTTACATTGACCAGACCCAGCTTGAGCCATAAATCCCCAGCAGTAAAAGAGAACCTGATACATGGTGCTGGAGATAACAGGATGTTACAGAGGGACTGCAAAAACAGGTTACATAGTAAGGGATTATACAGATTATACAGAGCATACAAGCATAAGCATACAAGCAACCTTTGTTAGAATCCTTGGATTCTGACAATTAGGTTCCCAGGCAAAGACACTGTTAGGATTTGTGGGGCTGATATTCCCAGGAAGAAATCAAGCAAAGGAACACATAGCACCTGTGAATAATATAACACATAGCAAGAATCTTGCAGCTCAAGACCGTGAGCTAGGGAAAAGCGAAAGACAGATAAAAAGGAAGAAAAGCTAATGAGCAACAAGCATTTGCAAAGTGAGCAAGCCACGCCTTTCTCCGCTGATGCTATCTCCTGTCCGGGATCTAGAGGAATCGATATGAAACTCAAAACAAAGGCAAGGTTAATTGATCATCAGAATAAACGATAGAATCCTTAGGCATTTGTACATGATGCTAAGGCAACAGAGTTATTGATAATAATAGTCAACAGGAACCTATGGCAGTGCAAACTGACATTAAGCACTTATCTTCCACAGTGAAGAAGACAGATGCAAAAAATGTATTTAGCTTCTCAGCCATTTCCATATCATCCTTCACTACACCTTTTACCCCATGGTCATCCAAGGGCCCCACTGCTTCCCTGGCTGGTTTCCTACTTCTAATGTATTTGAAGAAAGTTTTATTGTTGGTCTTTATGCTTTTTGCGATATGCTCCTCATATTCCCTTTTTGCCTGCCTGATCACAGACTTGCATTTTATTTGCCACAGCCTGTGTTCCCTTTTATCAGCCTCACTGAGATTAGCTTTCCACCACTTAAAGGAATCTTTCTTACCTTTTACAGCTTTACAGTTTGTTAACCATGTAGGCTTTCTTCTATACCTATTTTTGCCTTTCCTAACCCATGGTATATATTTTCTCTGAGCCTCTAGGATTGTAATTTTAAATAGTCTCCAAGCTTCCCCAATGGTTTTGACCCTTTCTACTTTTCCTTTCAGTTTTCTCCTCACATATCCTCTCATATCAGAGAAGCTACCCCTTTTAAATTTAAAAGTGGTCGTGTCAGTCTTTTGGGGCAATTCCCTATTTATACAAATGTTGAACTCAATAACATTATGGTCACTGTTCCCAAGTGGTGCAATCACTTTAACATGTCTCACCAGGTCTTGGGTGTTACTTAGGACCAGATCCAGGATCGCCTCTCCCCTGGTTGGTTCTGTAACCATCTGCTCCATAGCAGTCATTGACAGTGTCTAGAAACTCAATCTCTTTTTCCCAGCTTGAACACATATTGACCCAATCAATGTGTGGGTAGTTAAAGTCACCTATTACAACACAGTTATTTCATCTAGCCGCTATCTTGAATTCATTCATTATTTTATAATCCTCCTCTATCTTTTGATTTGGTGGGCGATAACAAACTCCCAATGTTAAGATTCCTTATGGGCCCACTAATTCAATCCACAGCATTTCCAGAAGTGAATCCAATTCTTCTATCTTCTTAGTCTTATTGGATGTATACCCTCTCTGACAAAGAGCCACCCCACCTCCAACTTTCTCCCCCCTGTTTTTCCGATATAATTTACAACCAGGAATCACCGTATCCCACTGATTTTCCTCATCCCACCAAGTTTCTGAAATACCCACAATGTCTGCTTCCCCCCAACACCAAGCATTCCAACTTTCCAATTTTACCTCAGACACTTCTAGCATTAGTATATAAACAGGACCAAGATGGCGACCAGCGTAGAGCTCAGAAACTGAGCTCCGCTGAAACAAGCCAAAGAACGAGCTAAATTTGCCCAAAAATTCGGTGGAGCACTAAACTTAATTACCAGCAGAAGGGGACAGTGAGGAAGTGTTCGGGGACGATTCCTGCACCGAAGTCCAGAGCTGTGGCAGTGGGGAGACGCTGTGTGGGGCCGCTGATGCCGGCTGAGTGCCTGGAGGAGCCGAGAGCCGAGTGTGGCCGCCGAGACCAAGGCTGAGATCGAGGAGAGAGCTGACGGCCGGAGAGCCAGAGAAACCCGGCCAGAGATAAACTGGGGGGGCCAGGGACGGAGGAGACGCCGAGGCGGGGAGCCGCTGTGGTGGCGTGAGTCGTGGGGGCCCAGACATCGAGCCTGGAGGCAGAGACGCTGGGACTGGGGGTCCGGAGGCGCTGCGGCTTAGACTGGGAACTGCAAAGGACGTGGGGGAATATGGCGGGGCCAGAGTCTGTGGCGGCTACAGTAGGAGTCGGAGCTCCGGAGAGGCGAGGCTGCTGGGGCCGGAGCTGCGGTGAGTCGGCGGACGAAGCGGGCCCGCAAGAAGGCCGTGGACTGAGCGGGTCTAGGACCCTGCTGAGGTGTCGGGACCACCGGGCGGCGAGCCCATGGCTGCTGTGAGCGGCGGGACTGCGTCCAGCGAGACCCAGCGCTGGGAAAAACTGGTGCTTGGAGGAGCCAGACACGAAGAAGAGGTACTGAGCCAGGCACAGAGAGGAGTTGGTAATAGTGGGAGACTCAGCTGTGACTGTGGTGTGGGGGGAAGCTGGGCGCCTGGAGGAGCCAAGTGCCGGGAAGAACTGGTGGGGCGGGAGGACCCACTGACACGGCATAGGCCCTCGGGGCTGCTGGATCGCTGAGACCCGACCGGTCATGCTACTAATACCATCTGACTGTTGCTCTCTCCAGCCAGTGGGGCTATCTCCTACCCCCCACATTAGAACTGCCAATGAAACTATTAGGAACACCTGGCCTGGAAGGTACCGGGACAGAGGCAACTATATGCTGCAAGGACCCTGCCACCACGATGGACTGAGGACCAAGGCAGGAGGTGGTCCCGGACATGCCACCGCCCATTGAGGGCTTTACAACCATTTTTAGACCAGTTAGGCTATTTAGGGTATTTAGGTTCCCTTTCTATAGTGTTAGATAGATAGGAGGGAGGGAGTTTAGCCTTGTGCCCAAATTGGTGTGAGGGCAACAAGGAAAGAGGCCAGGGAGGGGACAGGTTAGATAGGTTGGTGGGTATTAGCCGCCTAGCTGGTTAGTTTCACCGTTCCGTGGAAGTCTGAATGCCCACTTCAGATGGCAACAGGTAAAGTGATACCAGTGCTCTTGGGGAGGGGAAGGTATTGCAGTGGGCCCAGGCAGACATATAAAGGAAGGGGGCAGAGAAACAGAGAAGCTCGGCCCCCTTCCAGCCTGCGTCCCATCCCGAGGGTGACAGACAGTGGGGTTGGGTATAACCTCCCTCCGACATTGGTGCTGTGCAATGCCAGGTCTATAAGGAATAAGACCGCCACCCTGCGGAACTTTATGGTAGAGCAGGGAGCAGACCTGGCATGCGTGACTGAGACCTGGGTGCAAGAGGGGGAGACAGTAGCGCTCTCCCAGATGGCTCCGCCTGGGTTCTCAGTCCTTCACCAATCACGGACTGAGGGGCGGGGGGTGGAGTGGCCCTGTTCATCCGGGAGGCTTACTCCTACAGAGCGCTCCCGCCACTTAAGCTTGAGGGCATAGAGTGCTCCGGCCTGGTGTGGGACAGTGGGGAGAGTCTGGCTATTTGGGTGGTGTACCGCCCACCCAATGCACCACCCATCAGCCTGCCATCGCTGGTCGAAGCCATATCGGGCTGGGCGTTGGAGCACCCTCGACTTATAGTCCTGGGTGACTTCAACGTCCATGCTGATGATGCGGCCGGCGAAGGATCTGGTGTCGGCCATGGCGACACTAGGACTCACCCAATTTGTAATGGTGCCCACACATCAGGCGGGGCACACGCTCGACTTGACTTTTGCGGCGGGGGTTGGGGTGGGTCCGATTACTGCTTTGCCAGTACCATGGTCGGACCACCTTGCTCTGAAGGCCCGGCTGAATGTCCCACTCAGACCCTGTGTGGGCGGCGAGCATATTTTGGCTCACCCGCAGAGCCAGATGGACCCTCAGAGGTTTCAGATGGCCCTGCGGGAACCCATTCCCCCTGGCGGCTCGTTGGATGAGCTGGTCGGAGATTGGCATGGCTGACTCCAGGCCGCCATCGACGAGATCGCCCCTAGGCATCCTCTTCGCCCTTGCTCTAAGCAGGCTCCCTGGTACACCGGGGAGCTGCGGCAGATGAAGCGAGAGCTGAGACGATTAGAGAGACGGTGGCGTTGAGCCCACGACGAAGCGTCAAGAGCATCCTATAGGACGTTTATGAGATCCTATGAGATGGCAGTCAAGGCGGCAAAGAGACAGTTCTTTGTGGCCACGATTGCATCTGCAAGCTCACGCCCAGCACAATTATTTAGAACTATTCGGTCTTTAACAGAACTGCCACAAGGCAGACTAAATGATAGGGAATTGGATATTGGCTGTGAGGCTTTTGCGAGCTATTTTGCAGATAAAATCCTGTCACTCCGCCGTGACCTTCCCACCACAGTTGAGACTGTAGGTGAACTTGAGGCACCATGCACGTCTTCTAGTTCCATTCTGGATTCCTTCAGCCCACTCAGCTTTGAGGAGGTTGACAGTTTGCTCTCTGCTGTACGCCCAACCTCATGCAGCCTTGATCCGTGCCCTTCGTGGCTGGTAAAAGCTGGCCGGGAAGGGCTACGAGGTGCCCTTAGGGAGATTGTCAACAAGTCCCTCCAGGAGGGACTGTTCCCTGGGGCACTCAAGGAAGCAATGGTCCACCCCCTCCTGAAAAAAACATCATTGGATCCAGCCGAATTGGCCAACTATCGGCCGGTTTCCAACTTGCCCTATTTGGGCAAGATTTTGGAGAGGGCGGTGGCGATTCAGCTGCAGAGCTTCCTGGATGACACCTCTGTGCTTGACCCGTTTCAGTCTGGCTTCCGCCCGGGTCATGGGACGGAAACGGCACTGGTCGCTCTCACAGACGACCTCCGACGGCATCTGGATCAGGGCGGAATGGCGGTACTGGTGTTGTTAGATCTGTCGGCCACGTTTGACACGGTCGACCACCAGTTACTGATTCACCGCCTTGCCGACATAGGGGTTCAGGGGCTTGCCTTACAGTGGCTTGTCTCCTTTCTCCAAGGTCGGGGACAGAGAGTGGCGCTAGGGGAGCACGTGTCCCAGAGGCACCCACTGGTATGTGGTGTGCCCCAGGGGGCAGTGCTATCTCCCATGTTGTTTAACATCTACATGCGCCCTCTCGCCCAGATTGCCCGGAGGCACAAGCTGGGTTGTCACCAGTATGCTGATGACACCCAGCTATATCTGCTGTTGGGCGGCCGGTCCGGGGCCACCCTGAATGACCTGGAGCGGGCGCTTGAGGACGTAGCAGGCTGGCTCAAGCTGAGCCGTCTGAAAATGAATCCAACGAAGACGGAGGTCCTTTGCCTGAGTCGGAGTGGACCAGGGGTGGGTATCCCACTACCGGCCTGTGGGGGGGCACCATTGGTGCCAGCGCCACGGGTCCGGAGCTTGGGAGTGCTCCTGGATGCCTCCTTAACTATGGAGGCCCAGGTAGCAGCCACTGCCAAAGCAGCCTTCTACCATCTATGGCTGATTAGGCAGCTGGTTCCCTTCCTCGAACGCAACAACCTGGTGAGTGTGATCCATGCTATGGTCACCTCAAGGCTAGACTACTGCAACGCTCTCTACATGGGGCTGCCCTTGACCCAGCTCCAGAGGCTGCAGCTAGTGCAGAATGCCGCAGCCAGGCTGCTGATGGGCCTCTCAGCGAGGGACCACGTCCAGCCTGTGCTGAGGGCGCTGCACTGGCTGCCTATAGCGTACCGGGTCCGGTTCAAGGTGCTGGTTTTAACCTTTAAAGCCCTATATGGCCTAGGGCCTGCCTACCTAAGGGACCGCCTTTCCCCATATATACCCCCAAGAGCACTTCGGTCAGGCAGTCAACATCGCCTGAGCCTTCCGGGCCTGAAGGAGGTGAGGCTAACAGCCACCAGAAACAGGGCCTTCTCGGTGGCGGCCCCTCACTGGTGGAATGAGCTACAAGAGAACATCAGGGCCCTGCGGGACCTTTTGCAGTTCCGCAGGGCCTGCAAATTGGAGCTCTTCCGCCAGGCTTTTGGGGCCGCCGCCGGGGGGAATGGCCCTTAGCAGATAGTCATCTTTAAGACATCTATGGTGGAAACCTCCTGGTTGGCGTAAGCTAATGTGGGTATCTAGTGCTGGTATGATGCCGCCATTTTGTGCTGAATGTTGTTTATAATTTTAAATGAATCTATTTTATCCTATGTTTTAACTTGTAAGAGAGTGATTTTATGTTGTCAGCCGCCTAGAGCCCGCTGGCTAGGCGGGGTATAAATTGAAACAAACAAACAAATAAATAAATAATAAATAACATCTATAGTTTCCCATACATGTTAAGCCTACAACCTTCCTCTTGCTGCCTCAAGACCTTGCCAGGCAGTCCCTGTCATTTGCCAGAGTCTCAGAGAACAATTCTAATCCTTTTCCTTGTAGGAAAGTAACAGCTACCTCTTCATCTCTTTGAGATGAACCATCCCGAACCAGATATTTTTCATCTGTCGGCTTTGCAAGGTTAAGACCTTGCTAAAAAACACAGCCTTAAATCTTCTAGCTAACTTACTTATCCCTACTAAACTTTACTACACCTTCTATCTTTGCCTATTTAGTTTTATAATTAATTTTCTATTAATAATTTTATAACTCTAACTGCAGAACATTGTATCAAACCACCTCTTTTAGCAGCCCAAGTAAGAAATAAAACATTACTTTAAAGTTATGTAGCCAATAAGCCACTTATAACAACCAAAAATAGCCAAAAAATTCAAAATAAAGATGTTTAAGGTTTAAAGAGCTAGTTCCTCTTCTTTTCTTCTTTTCTCCTTTCTTCTCTCTTCCTTCTCCTCTTTACAAAGATAATATATTTTTCTATTATGCCACAGTATAGGTTAATTTCAGAAGGAGCCTTATCTTTTTAAAGTTTAATGAAGGCTCATTCTAGTCCAACAAGGTAATCCAATAAGGAGCCAAAGACAGAAGCAAAACTGTTTTTAAGTCATAGAAAATGAAGAGAAAAAAACAGCAATAAGGATCCCATAGACATCCAAGTGGCAATATCCTAGAGCTATGCATCAAAAAATGCTGCAAAGTAGCTCAGTTTGCTGCCCAAAATCACCCATTAAAGAGACAAAGTTCAAAGAAAATTACATTGGCTGAAATCGCCAATAATGTTTGGTTGCCAGTCACCTTATAAACTACAGAAAATATAAGTTGTTTTTCATCTCTCCTCAGTTTCAAACCACAGAAACAGAAATAAGAACATGGATGAAGCTCACATGTCTCTTCCCAGTCACTAGTCTAGGGAGGGAGCTCAGCCCCTCCCTTCTCACCTCGCACACCGCTTCCAGTGTTACAACCAAAGCAGTAATTCCAGGAAAAGGGAAGTGCAGATTAAGGGCGTTTTTACATCTGACTTTCAGAAGCAGTTTCACCACGGGTGCCGTCTCTCCTGCTTTCAAAGTGGTTCCAAATTAGTTCTCTTTAATTGTTGTTTATGTTATTCATCACTAGATGGCGCCTCCAACGTACATTTCTTGACCAGTGCTCTCCTCCGCATCATCATCATGTGATCCTGAAGGCTAATTCCACCTACAGGGTTAGGGGGCGGGGTGTTGCTCATCTCCGTTTCCAAGACATCTCCATTTCCAAGACAAAGCACGTCCCCTACAATCTACAATTTCTAGAATTTTCAAGGAACAAGCACAAGCAGTTCACCTTCCCAATTTTAAAAATTCACTTCTTCTGGTGAAAGTGGTTGCTTTGGAGGGTATACTCTGATGAGATTACCCCCCTCTATGACACCATATGTGACATATCAGTCAGGGCTTCATAGCGCGGTGGAGGCTGCAGGTGGGGGGGATTTGGAAAGCCGAAGTTTGGGGGGGGGAAATACAGTTATTTTGAAAACTGGCTGTGAAGGAGACCAGGTTGCAAACTCCAGGTGGGACCTGGAGATTTTCCGCAATTAAAATTGCTCTCCAGATGACAGATGGGTGGCAGGGATATGTTGTCTGGAATTAAGTTAGGACAACAATCTTCAGGCTCCACCTGGAGGTTGGCAACACTAGGCGTGGTGATCAGTGCTTCAGAGCAGGATCTGCAAGACTTGCTGAATGTTTTTCTGAATGGTTTTTGCTGAATGGGTGATTTCGGGCCAGTCACAGACTGTCATTACATGACAGATAAATGTTCAGACAGTTTGCCAAATGCAAACTTTTACCTTTCATTGACAAGTCGTTTTTATCACCGAATGCTCTACTATTGTGTTTTCTTTCAAGAAGAATTAAATTTTTGAGCTTACATTATATACCTCCATGAAATTGGATGTTTTACCTGTCCTTCAGAAATCATTGATCCTCTTTGAAAGGGACAGATAGTTAAATTTTTTTAACCCTGCACTTATGGCACCTTTACCCACGGATATTTTGCTTCCTGGTCTGTCAGAAGATCTTATCAAAGAATCAGGTTTCACGCAAGTGTGTTGAGACCACAATTCGTCCCCACATGCTAATGTCGCATTTCAAAGGATCTGCAGATCTTTGTCCACTCCATTCCCATCGTAGGATTTGTCACGCAGCCACACAGTATGATTCATTTGTTGCTATCCGGATGGAAGGGAGAGAGTGGACACATATTTGAAAGAGTTTCTCCTCCTATATCACATTCCCAGCTGATCTTATCTATAATTTGCATTATACTGCTTTTTCGTTTTCACTCCTCATGTTTATTGATCATTGACCACAGCGATTTATGACAGTCCACTATTGAAGTTTCCTAAGTTGCAATGGAGGAGTCTGCTTGTCTGGGCTTTGATCATACTGCATTCACCGACTTTCACTTTTTAGTGAAGTTTTATTCCAATGCATCTACTCATTCTTTAAATGTTGGCAGGATAGAACTCAATGCACTGGTCGCCTTCAACTAGGGCTGCCAGCCCCCAGGTGGGGCCTGGGGATCTCCCGCTTTTACAACTGATCTCCAGCTGACCGAGATCAGCTCCCCTGGAGAAAATGGCTGCTTTGGAGGGTAGACTCTATGGCATTGTATGATGCTGAGGCCCCTCCCCTCCTTAAACCCTGCCTTCTCCTGGCTCCACCCCCAAAGTTTCCAGGTATTTTCCAACCCAGACTTGGCAGCCCTACCTTCAACATTAGATGCCTTTCTTTTTTTTGTTTGAGGCTCACGCTGATGGCTGCCATTGTCATGCTTGGAGACACTAAAGGCCACAAATGCCCCAGGCAGCGGGATGGTCTTTTCAACCCCCTTAAATCCCCCCCCCCCACCAAAGAACTTGAGGGTGGTTGATGAGTCCCTGTTTGCTGTTTTATTTATCTGGGACAAGCAGTTAATATTGTATCCAGATAACAGCTACCAAGACATTAAAGGTAAAGATTTCCCTTGTTTGAAAGCCAGTACAATACGACTCTTGGGGGTGGTGCTTATCTCCGTTTACAAGATGAATAACCATTGCTTCCACTTTTCTCTGGTCATGTGGCTGGCTTTGCTCTAGATTTCTTTGATGTAGATTGCAGCCCACTTTGCATTTCGCATCCCAGCAAAAAAACCATGGGGCCCCCCCAGGTTCCAGCAGGAGGCTGTCCCCCTCTATGAGCAGGAAGACCTCTAGGTATGCTCGGATGCCCTCTCTCCCACCAAGCCCCTCCCTGTTCAGCAGAGAGGCGGCAGGCATCTGATGCAAAAGAGGAACATTTTGCGCGTTGCCCCCACTCCTAGCAATATGGGGATGGGTGGGTTGTTGGGTCGCGTGCGAGCTAGTTGATCTGTTCTTTCTCATGTGTTTCCACCCTCATCTGTTAGTACATAAGAAAGCACTAAATATTTGCAATATGCTGCTTAATCCATGCCTGTTTGCTTCTCTACCACGTTCCAGCTTCCCATACTGACTAGAGATCGTTTGGTCCCTGCCCCCCTTAAAGTCAGTATCCCAATTTTGGCATTTGAAGATTGGCTTGACTATAAACCAAAGAACAAATCAATATTCGATGTAGGTGGATGTCTGTGGGAGGCGGCTGGGGTCGCCGGCAACCAGAGTCTTCGCCTCAACTTCAAAATCGAGCCACTAGAATACTATTTATGGACTCGGGCATTGGAGCTGGGGGGGAAAGGGGGGGAGGATTGGAGATCTGTGGCGGGGGAAGCGATGCGGCAAGAAGACGGAGAGAAAGGAAGGGGGCAGGCGGCCGTGGGCTTGGGCTTGGGGGCGCCATCCCAGCGTCCCCGCCCCCATCCCCAAACCAAACCACCCGTCTGTGCAGCAAACAACTGACAACTAATCCCCCTTTTCTATTGCAAAGGAATTGTGGGTTGGGGGGAGGGACAAATCCAGGGTTGGAGAGAGAGAGCTAAGCGGGTGTGTTGGTTGCAAACAGGGGAGAGGTGCTATGAAAGAGTTAAGAGAGGGAGGGGGTTTAAGAGAGAATCCGCCTGGGGAAACCTGGGGTTTATTAGCCTCCGTTCTAGAGGATTGAGAAGGTGGCAGATGACCTGTTATGAGAAAATGGAGTTGGGGGGGGGGTTGTTGACGCTCAGCTAACCGAACTCCTTTTGAATGGCAATTATGAGTGCTAAAATTTAAGTTGCATATGTACCGCTGTGGGCTCCCTAAGCAACTTACATCATTCTTTTCCCCTGCTCACAGCATCCCTGAAAGGCATGTTAGGTTGATGGTGCATGTGACTGGCCAAAGGTCACCCAGCGTGCTTCCACAGCAGAGGGGGCATTTGAGCCGGGGTATCCTACACTGTATTCTGATACCCTAAATATTTCCTCACTGTAGCTTTTCAAGACTGTAGATACACGTAGGTCACCCTGTTTGTCTGAAGCAACAGGATTAATTTGAGTCCAGTGGCATCTTTAAGTTTTCATGTTTGCGATTGCATTTGCTTTTTGACCCTCCGTGGTTATTTCCACTGTCATTAATTTCGGGATGAACCCTCCACTCTACTTTTGAAAAGGGCATGGGAGATAGGCCTGCACTATCTTTCCCCCTGGATCTGAAACCACATGCTTTCATCTCCTGGTCACTACTTCTTCCTTCCCTTTCTTTCTCTAAGTACCTCCGTCTAGGTGGCATATTGAGACATCAATGGCATTTTTGGATATAAAACAAAAGGCGGGTTTAAAGGGCCACAGTGTTCATGAGATCCTTATACTTGCAGAGCGTCCACATCCCCAAACTCCTGCTTGAACAATCCCCCCCAGCCCACAGCCACGGTTGCCGCACCCTCAGTAGCCAATTGTAATGATAAATGCTTCCTCCTTTGTCTCCCACATTGACTTCTGCCATGGAAGCCATCGGTCTCTTCACCGCCTCCTCTCTTGACAACCTAGACACTCTTTTCATTCTCTCTCTTCATCCAGCGTGGAAGCTATTATCTCAACCTTTTTGTCAAGGTAAATTTCATCTCTTGCGCAGCAAATGTGGCCAGAACCATCCGTGAAGGCTTTGTGGATAATCTTTGGGTTTTCATTCTTTATCATTTGTCATTTCTTTTTTCCATCTCAGGTCGCTGGCGTTTCTGAGTTCCTGAAAACATGGGGGATTCATCTGATTCGGAGTTAATAGAGATCTGCTCATCCCATGAATCATCTGGTGGTCTGTTTTTATTTATTTTTTCCCCCAACATTGAATGTTAACCATGGAAATGTGTTTTATCTAGCACTCTGCATCCAACTGTAATCGCAATGATCCTCGGAGTGAAGTAAATATTCATGTGTGTTTCTTCAGACTCCTATGTTTCGCGATGCGTTAATGCACTATTTTCACCAAAACAAACAGATCAATCGCAGAACGCTGTTCGTGATGATGATTCCTCGCCAGGACTGGACTCCGTCCGTCTTCTAGCACTAGAGGTGGACATGGCCAAGATTGTTGAGAAACGTGAGTATGGCTCCTTGTCTTTTTTATGGTATTGGTGTGTGTTTACGTCACTTTTGTTGTTGACATTCTAATAAGTAAGGGTGGGTGCTGGCAATGGCTACGCTCTTGGTATTTTCAAGGTCAATTGTGACTCTTTGTTTGCATGCAACCCAAAACATGACCCAAATGACCATGCATCTCTCTGTCATTGGCTTCCCCCTTCCTCCTCTTGAACTTTCTTTCCGCACAAAAAAGTAAGAAAATATTTTTGACAGCAGCCTGGTATTGTGGATCCTACCCGGACTGTGGCAGCCATTATTTCCCTCTGTGCCAGCATGAATGACTCCCTTGCTCTGTATTTCTTTTTACCTTTTTTGGCCCACAGCCTTTTTTCAAAACTGGCTGGCATGCCCTTGTTGCACAAATTAGTAAATATTAAATTGTCTTTTTTTACTGACATAGCCAGGTGTGTAGTCTTCACATTGTTATTCATGCTGGGTGGGGTGGTGCCACTGTGCACAAAATGCGCCCGTGCACCATCAGAAGTACTAACAGCGACCGCCCCTGTGAGTAGCGTCATGCATCCCTGCGGCCCACTGGTAGCTGAGCGATGCTAAGCTTGTTAATAAAAATCTATATTCCTACACACAGAGAAACTTCAAGAAAGGAAGATTGCTGCACTCCAGCACTGCGTGAGATTCCTACGACATAGATTTCTTGAACTTCCTTTACCATATTGCATCCATAGACAAGTGGCTAGAGAGGTTACAGTGGATGTTGATGAAGAGACAATTGAAGAGTCTTATGAACCCGCTCGCCAAGATCGTGCCCGGGAACTGAGTAATGAGGACGACTAAATCCTTTATAGAGGATGTTTTGTTGCCTTTGCACAGCTTGGGAATGTTGTTTTTTTTACTTGAGCCATTTGGGTGTTCTGCAGTGACTCAGACCATGTTTATCTGTCTCTTTATTGATTGCCCTCTGTGGAGAAACCAATACCTGTATATGATTTGTAATAAAGTTTAACTATGGCTTGCCCTGTGCCATGACATGCCTTCAGTTGTTCACTTTCCTGGACCGTGGTTTGGTTGACTGTTGTTTCTCATGTTTTTCCACCCTCATCCATTTGTACATAAGAAAGCACTAACTATTTGCAATATGCTGCTTAATCCACGCCTGTTTGCTTCTCTACCATGTTCCAGCTTCCCAGACTGACTAGAGATCGTTTGGTCCCTGCCCCCCTTAAAGTCAGTATCCCAATTTTGGCAATTGAAGATTGGCTTGACTATAAACCAAAAAAAAAATCAATTGAAAATGTGTTCCATTTCACTGAACTTCAGCTCTTTTCCCAGTCCTCAACATGTTTAATACTTTTGTGGGGTATGAATTTCTCTTCGCTACGTGTGCATGCACATAAACAAATGCACATGAAGGTACTGCAAAGTGCAAAACCTCGGCTGGTTATACTTATGCTACTTTTGATCTGGAGCAAGTAATGTTTCTGTCCTTACTGTCTCAGCCTCACCCACATCACAAGTTCCCCTTCTTGGGCAGAGGAAGGGAAGGTGATTGTGAGCTGCTTTGGTATTTCTTTAGTTATGTTCTGTTCAGTACATGTCAATTGTGCAGGCAATGTGGGTGGCACGCCTCTGTGGGAGGTGGCGGAATTGGCAATCAGAGGTTCTGTGATTTGACTTTGAGGGTACATTCTATATGAACAGGTCCTTTCCTCTGTGGTGCTCAGTGCTCAGTGTCCTGTGCTGCTTTTGAATGGTTGAGTCATGTTCTGTATTGGCCTCACAATTGAGGACAGTGCTCTGCAGTACGGCCCATCTTCTTGCTCCACCAGCGGGATGAGAGAACCCACGGCTGAACACCTACCCCCCTTTCCACGAACCGGGGCTGCAGAATAACAATTCATGGGCCATGGCCTGCTGCTGTGGCCAAGCATGAGTCTCAGTGGCAGACACATCCTCAAGAGAAAACATAGCCACTTAAGGTTACAAAGCTGTACTGTTGAGGTTTATTTATTAAGGTAAACTTTGTACTTACCTTAAACTTTTGAAGTAGTAGCAGTTCTGAGTCAGTAATGCAAATTTTGTTCAGTGTGGGTATGAGGTTGGAACCCTAGCAAGCGTGTTGTAGATTAATTAAGTGATTTGTCTATTTTGTAAAAAATATACATTCACACATGCACTTTAAACCTGCATTTTATTACATAACTGCTTAAGGGTGCAATCCTACTGCCAAAAACATAGTTAACTTGGATGCCCATCTTCATTTATTCTGTGGTTTTTATAGTTTATTCCTTCTGTTGGTGTGGGATGGGGGAAGAAAACCTGTGGGTGTGTGATAGGAAAGGAGAAATTTTACAAGGAGCAGCTCTGTTGCCCTTCACTGTTTAAAAGCATGACAAATGCAAACAAATACAAAAAGAAAATTCTTACATGGCTAGTTAGCCTGGCATGCCACACACCACAAACAGTGGATCTTTTCCAGGAGGAGAAGACCATTTTGCTAGAGGGCAGCTGAGTCATGCAGGGCAGGGTCTGGGATTAGTCTATGCAAATCTCGGCCAACTGCTGAACCTTTAGACTATTGGTCATTGCTGTTGTGGGGGAGGATCTTTTTTGAAAGCGAGGGATGTTTTTTAACAACTCTAAAGCATGCCTGTAGTCCTCAGTAAGCAACGCACTTGCAAATTACCTAAAGAAAGAGACCCTGAAATGGCTGCCCCCCAAAAAACAAGAGCAGTGTGGACTCCAGCATCTACAAAATTCCTGATCCAGGTAATGGAGCATACTCCAGGCGCTGATATATTGATCACTTCAAAGAACAAACACAACACGGCCATCTTCAGCAACATTGCACGTGAGATGGCAGAAAATGGGTTTGCCTACAACCCAAACCAGTGCAGGTCTAAGTACAAAAGCCTGAAGGCCAAATTCAAGATGGGAGCTGGACAAGGACAGATGTGGGAGAGCCCTGCAGCATTTTTCAATGCACTCAGAGAGTTCCATGCTCTCTTTTAAGTGGGACATTTTGGACAACCAAGGTGAGTTATTGGTCTTGTCATCTCTGAATTAACTGGGGGTTGTTTATGGAAAGATGCATGCAATGCAGTTTGTGCTGTGCATTTTAATGCGGAATGGCTTATACCTTAAGCAGAATGGCAGGAACTAGAAACCTGGGGAAACCTGTGTTTATGAGAAAATGGAATTGTGTGGGGGGAGGGGGTGTTGAAAATCACCTCACCAAAGCCCTTTTGAATTCCATATTTGAGCCCTAAAATTTAAGCTGCATATGTGCTATGTAGGCATGCCAGCCTCCTGGTGGGGCCTGGCGATTCCCTGAAATCACAGCTCATCTACACACTGCAGCGGTCAGTTCCCCTGGAGAATAATGGATGCTTTGGAGTGTGGACTCCATGGCATTGTACCCCACTGTGATTCCTGTCCTCTGTAGGGTACAATGATCACTTGCCCCAGAGTGAAACTTCATATATATAACTTATGGCATATATATATAACACCCACCCAGGTGTTGTATGTCTTGATACACTTTGCACAAAAATAATTAAACAATGACTGAATCATCACTATTCTCCATTTACAGGGCGTGTCCTGTGATGTGCACCGACAAGTTGATGGTTGATCATATGTTTGTCTCCCCCGGGCACTTTCAAGATTTGTGCACTTTATAAGTTGTTTTTTGTTGAAAATATGTTTGTCTCCCCGCGCACTTTAAAGAATTATTCACTTTATAAGTTATTTTTGTTGAAGTTAATTCATGCCAGTTATTATAAAAAGTTCAATATCAAATTCTGTCAGTGGTCCTTAAAAGGCAATCTCAGCCCCGACCCACGGCCCGACATCCCTCCATCTTCTGGGCGCAGGGGGGGGAAGCTTGGCCAGACAACGATGGAGGCCGCCCTCCCACCCACCCCGACGCTCCCAGCTGGCCCATGCCCGGTCAGCCGTGTCCCCTCGAGGGCCTATGCGGGGGAATAGCTGGAGAAAGCCCCCCGCATGCCGAACATCCGCGCGGGGTGGTGGAAGTGCAGGAGGGGAGGGGGTCATTTGCAGAGAGCCGAGGGGCAGGCTGGCTCCTGTGGAGACCTTTTGGTTTACTCTGCTGGCTCGCAGAAGCGGGCAAGCAGAAGAATAGGAATGGTAGAAGAATTGGTCGGAAGGATAGCCCAATGCTCCTGAAGCCATCCCCTTCCCAAACTAGCTCTCCCCCACATCATCTGCCCACTTGCTTGGCAGTCATGTTCCTGCTTCTAAAGGTGGTCACCTAACATGGATGTACTGGCAATGATCATTGCGTGCCTGTTAGCTTCCTGTAGTTGTTGCATCCGAACAGCAGTATGAAATCAGCAGCAAGAGATTAATCTTTGTTACAGAAAACCTTCATAATAAAAGTCAGCTGTGGACGATGGATAAAGGAATGCGCTGAGAACCGATCAAAGGTCAAGCCGCCTCGGTCTCTTCCCAGCATTAGGGCGCCTTGCCGCGCATGGAAATCTGGAGGAAGTTGGGGAACTACGAAAGGCCGTTGGTGGACTCACGGGAGGAGCCGTCGCCACGATGTCATTATGGATGCCAATGTCAGAACGCTCATGGTGCTCTGTATTACGCAGCATACCCTGAAGGACCTCAAGCGCTGACCGCATTACCTCTGTGTTCCTCCCAATGGCCTCCTTCAGGCTCTCGCGATCCAACCTAGTTTCCGATAGCATGATCTGGAAACGATTGTCCTCTGTTCGTAAACATCTCTCCTCAGCCTCTGCCAAGCGCTGGAACCTGGTGGCTGAGAGCTCTCGATCAAGGCCGCAGTCATTTAATATTCTCTCCGCATAATCAGTTAGAGCGGCCACCCTCTTCTTTTGTTTTTGCATACTCTCCAGTCGTTCAGCTGGAGTCGATTGAACCTCAGGAGGCGAGTCTTGTTGACGATCATTGAGTACTGTACAGACACAAAAAACAAGTAATCATTTTCATATGCTGTGAGGGGCTCAGCGCAACAGGGAGAGCTGCGGAGGCGGACACTGGGAAGGGGGCATTCTGGCAGCAAAGCAAGGTGATGTTGTGTCACACCCCACTTTCTGCCCCGTGCACAGGCCAGCAGGGGGCGGCAAGGCAGGGCGGGCGGCAGAAGACTGTTTGTGGAAAATTAAAAGGTAGCAAATACCACCGTACCTGCATAAGCTCTCTGAAATCTATGACTCTGACACGCAGGCATAAGGAAGGAGTGGACCATGTGGCTCAGCAAAGTCGGCTCCACATCTGGATAGAGCCCGGGAACTGGTCGCCAAATTGGCAAGACCTGTACTGTGCTTTGCCGGTGAGCATTCAGTTCTCTCACCAACCAATCCATTATGGAAAAAAAAACAACCCATCACTGCCCCTTCACTTTCCTAGAAATCAGGGATGCTTTCACTCACCAACGCTGGTGGAATGAGAATGATTCACGGCAGTCCTCTCAGGCTCAGTTGACAAGAAATCAGGCTGACTGTCCTCCAGATAGGAATTCAGATCCACATTAGTATCTGCAATTAAAGAAGTGACGGGGGGGTCCGCGACGATCGTGGACGGGGGGGGAAATAAGGAGCTGAGGCCGGAGATATATCACTTCCCCCACACACACACTTCTACCCGACCCTCTGTCGCCACCGGGCATCGAGTGCTCACAGATTGACCCTCCCCTTCCCCTCCAACCTCCCACACCCATCCTAATTCAGGAGTGAGCAGTTGAGCGTCTTCGCGCCACTCGGTCCCTGCCCCTCTTCAACCTCCCCCCATCTCAACAGATGTCGGCGCAGCGAGGCCAGCCGCCTGTTTACTCCCCTCCCCTGCCTCTAACCCCTGCGTTAAGAATTTGCAAAATACAATCTACTAAGAATCAGCCTTGGAGTTAGACTAGTTCGGGAGTGAGCAGCTGAGCGGCTTCACGCCACTCGGTCCCTGCCCCTCTTCACCCTTTCCCCCCCACCACAACAGATGTCGGCGCAGCCGCCTGCTTAATCCCCTCCCCTGACTCTATTCCCATGCATTAAGAATTTGCAAAATACAATCTACTAAGAATCAACCTTGGAGTTAGACTAACCAAAAATCAGAACACTGAAAAATCTGAGGAATGTATATCCACATGCATCAAAAGAATCCTGCCATGAGCCCAGGTCACCTACTCATCACAAAGAATATTTTGGCAATCACAGCAATATGCAGCGCAACACTCACCCCCCTCCATAGCAGAAGTGCCAGGGTCTTCTTCTCGGAAACCACCGCTATCATGTGTGAACAACTCTTCCGATTCTTGTGGAACAATGGAGACACTATCATCTGATTCCACAACCACACGTAGGGACGCACTCCGCGAAATCTGTGAGAAGCCATAGCTCGGGTCCCCCCTAAAGATTCTGTGAAGCTGCTCATAAAACTGACATCTTTGGGGTGCATTGCCCGATATTCTGTTGTGAGCCAGGCACCGCTTGTAATCCTGCCTTAGAGACTTGCTCTTATTTCTACATTCAACGGCTGTTCTCCGGTGTCCTCTTAATGACATCTCATGGGCAACCCCTTCCCAAATATCTAAATTTCTCCAAAATCGCTTTAGGTCTTCCTGCACCTTATGCTCTCCCCAAATAGCTATTAGATCCAATGTTTCACGTTGCTTCCAAATGCTTCCACGAAAGGCGGCGGAGGGAGCGGGACTATCCATTGCGATAAAGTGGGAAGACTATAATTTCAGAATGATGACCTATCCTGAAGAGCAAAGGAGAGAGTGGGAGGAGATGTGGCTTTTGTCTTCTTTAAATCATTGGTGGGCGTGGTCTCCAGTCTATAGGTTCCAGCTCATTCCAGGGAGATCAGTCCCAGAATGCAAATTGCTAGCCTTCTCCACAACTGGCAGGGGGGGCGGGGGAGAGCAGAAATGCCCAGGACAGCTTCACCATGTTCTTAATAGGGACCCTTGAAGGGGACAATACAGCTCCACTTTCTCAGTCTAAGCTCTCCTCACTCCCCTGACCCGTCTCCTTCCCTGATGCTCTGTCCCAGACACTATAACACACAACAGCCCTTCGCATGCAATGCCCTCCCCCCCACCAGCCCAGAGCAGCAGTAGATCCAGCATCCCTCATTCAAAATCAGCAGAGCCCAAGCGAAAAAGGACTGGATCCGCCACTCAACATCCAGGGAGGGTCTCATCTAGAACAGCAAAATGCAAGGCAGACTCGCGAAGCCATCTCGCCCAGCAGCACTAACCTCCGCTCCGCAGGGGCCGGGGCCATCTCAGATGGAACGGAAAAAATGCAAGCCAGAGACATCCTCCGCTTCGCCTTTGAGCGCATCATTCCCAGGGCTGGGCTTGCTCCGCCCCCTGCCGCCCGTGTTAACACATTTCGTGACGGGCGGGTCCTCCTCCACCCTCCTCCATCACTGCCGTGTTAATGCAGCATTCTGGGATGGGTGGGTCCTCCTCCTCCATGCATTGTCCTCCTTTCTGCCCCCCCTTGCCGAGTGGCCTACTGGCTCCCCCCTCCGGCCATGACCACAGGCTCCGAGAGCCGTGGTTTAGCCCTGAACACAGTGCCTTCTCCTGCATATGGTCGCCTATGTGCTGAGCCAATTTCCACTGCAGGACAGATAATCCCCGCAAGGCCGGTGTGTGTTCTCTGAGGTTGGGACGAGGTGCTTCAGGGCAAGGGATGCATTCTCCTTCCAAGCAGGGATAGTCGTGTCTCTTTCCCCCCCCCCAACCCCCCCTGCAATGAGGCCGGAGACAGTTGCCCATTTCCCTTCACAGTGCTGTTTCTACCAGAGCACTGAGGCTCACCTCCAATTTCTCACTGGATGGGATATTTTGAGCCTCCCGAGGTGAGCATCCCATGGGGGACAGGAGTAATAAAGTACAAGTCGGTTGAACCTAGCGGAGGGCGACCTTTCACATATGAAAATGTTTCTCACCTGTCCTTTGGAGGGAGGGGGCGTGGAAGGGAAAATCCTTGGGCAGCAAGCCCAGATGCTATTGATGGGCTATAGGGTTGCTAACTCATTACTGGGAAACACCTGGAGGTTTTAGGGGTGGAACCTGGGGATGGTTGGGTTAGGGGAGTGGAGAGACAACTGCAGGGTATAATGATACTGACTATTACACCCCAAGGTAGACATTTTATCCAGTTGAACAAATAACCGCCTGGAAATCTCCAGACCCCACAAGGGGGGTTGGCCACCCTACATGGGAAGCATTTTGACTTGAAATTGCCAGGGGTGGGGTTTTACAAGCCAGAGTCATACATAATAGGAATATGGGGAGTCCCTTCCTTCCAAGCCCCGACCCTGATGCTCCTTGCGATGCCAGGGCGTCAGGGCATCCCCCCCCTTGCCCAAGCCGAAGGCAATTTGTACAAAGCTAACAGCCCTACCCTAACCACATTTGAGAGGCAGCTTCCCCGCGGGACCCACTTCTCCGTTGTTCCTGCCTGGGACAGGGCAGGAACAACCCCCCCCCCCACTGCCAGCTCTGAAGCCCTCCCAAGAACTGTACCGGAAAAAGTCAGCAGTGGAATCTCCTCAGCAGCCACAAGTATTCCTACTGGCTCAGCGCATCAACCCGCTGTCATGGCTACTGGCCTGCGCTTACAAGAGCGAGCTGGGCTGGTGGGACAATCATGTGACATTGTGCAGATCACGCACATGGTGCCACCTGGTGTAATTTTTCTGCTATAGACAACTACAGTACAATTCCCCAAAAGAACAGCAGTCGGTTAAACAAGAGTGAATGCAGAATGAACGCATCTCGGCAATATGATAAGTGTGGGCATTTGGGAAGAATACCGGTTTCAATCCAGAAACAGATGTGGGCATCTGAGATTGAAAACGGAATGGTTCCGGTGGGAAAGTCAGATGTAAAAACGCCCTAAGACTCACGGTGCGATATTTCAGTTTATGTAAGGTAGTTCTGAAATAAGAGAAAGCTCCTTCGTCCCAGTGATCATGACCATAATTCAGTGGCTGCCATTGAGTTTCTCTCACAGGTCCATGCCTCGGAGCATTTCAGGAAATCTTTGTGTGTTGCCACACCTGACAGCTTCCTCTGTCGAGCTCCCTGCTAGAGACTCCCTCTGGGAAATCTCAGTGGGGTCTTCAGAAGCTGGAAATGCCTTCTCTGGACCTGAAGATTCGGTGGTAAGGCTCCAAACCCATCCGAAGTCATCATGCCACAAACTGGAAGTCAAGTTTAAATTATTCTTGAAATATAGTTTAAATATAGTTTAAAAGAATTCATTCTGAGATTTTTACAAGGTTATGAAAATAACATAAAAATAGTAGGCTTGCTCACAACTTTAATGCTACTAGGTTTTTTTTGTTCATGAGGTAGAATTTCTGATCACAACACTGTGGACCTTTGGGGGAAACAGTGGATTAGAGAGTAGAGAGCAGTTTGGGATAGTGGTTAGGAGCATGGACTCTAATCTGGGAGAATCAGGTTTTATTTCCCACTCCTCCATGTGCAGCTGCTGGTGTGACCTTGGATCAGTCATAAATGCTTTCAGAGCTGTTCTTTCAAGGGCAGTTCTCAAGAGAACTCTTTTAGCCCCACCTACCTCACAGGGTATCTGTTGTGGGAAAGGGAAGGGATTGTAAGCTGTTCTGAGACTCCTTTGGGTAGTGAAGGGTGGGGTATAAATCCAACCTCCTCCTCCTTTTCTTCTCTTCTAGAGTGCACTGCAGTAGTCCAGTTGAGATGTAACTAAGGCGTGGATCACTGTGGCTAGATCTGACTGACCTGGGAATGGACACAACTGATACACTAGCTGAAGCTGGGCTAAAGCACTCTCCAACCAGCAGTCTAGCCTCAGTATTCTGCACTAGCTGCAGCCTCTACACACTCTTCAAGGGCAGCCCCAAGTACAGTGCATTGCAGTAATCCAGTTGAGATGTAACTAAGGCATGGATGACTGTGGCTAGATCTGACTGATCCAAGGAATGGATGCAACTGACACAGCAGCTGAAACTGGGCAAAAGCACACTGGGCCACTGCAGTCACCAGGTTTTCTAAGGTGAACTTCATCAAGTAGCATTCCCAGACTGCCAATCTGGCTTTTCAAGAGAAGTATAACCCCACCCAAGACAGGAGAGATCTAAAGTCCCGAGTCTGCTTCTCTATTGGTCCAGAGAACCTCTATCTTGTTAGGATTAAGTTTCAGGCTGTTTAGCTGAGGAATTTGTTTCATTTTCATGTTAATTACAATAATTACAAAACACCCAATTTTCATAATTATTATAATCAATAAGACAAGAAACACACAAGTCTAGTGCACAGCTTGTATGAACTCACTGAAAAGACAAAGGTCTTTCAGACACACAATTAGAAAAACAAGAAATGTTTTAAATATTTTAATCATCCCGTCATCCTAAACCAGTCTAGAGATCCCCCCCCCCCCCCGACAGCATGGATAAAATTGTAGTAACACCAAAGCATGGGAAATAGAACTAAAGAGTGGGACAATTTTTTCTCCAGGTTGTTGACAAGCCTATTGTTGCTCACCTACAGCATTATTCCCCAGCCACAACATATACTCAGAGATGCACTGCCTCAATACGTGTGGCATCTATTTAGCCATCATCACAGTGGTTAGTCATTTGTGGACCTGTTCTCCTTTCACTCTGGTGGCCACCACTACATCCTGTGGCAGCGGGTTCCACAAGTTCACTATAGACAGTGTCAAGACAGACCTTCCTTTGTCTCAAAAAGCCACCTTGAATTTGTGCAGAAGTCCCACTGAGTTCAGCAGAATTTACTTTCTAGTAAATTATGCTGGGAATTGCATCCTTAGTTGTGAAAACTCCACCGGTGTTTGCTACCTCAAGATAAACACCGCCTGTGATTTTTACTTCAAGATAACAATACACCTTTTTTTCTTTTTTTCCTAAAGAAAGCAAAGCTTTAAATTCGATGCATCATTAGGTTCGCATTATGATATTCTTTGTGACAATGAATGATTGCCTTGCTTTTCCAGCTATCTTGCTGAGGAAAACAAGACATGTTGCAAAGTAAAATACTACTAAATAGGAAACAGGATAATTAAATCCTGATGTGGCCTGTATATTGCACACCAAAAGTGAGCAAGCCACATTACATAGCCCACATTGAGTCTTGATTTGGCATACATGTATTTTGGCAGCTGTCACAGAGTAGTAGCATTATGAATAACAAGTGTAGATGCCTACAGTTTTAAAATGGTTTATAGACAAGAAAGCATCCCCCCCCCCACACACACACACATTAATGCTTCTTCAGGGATAATTAAAGTTTCTCTCCAGCCAGTAATGAAATTCAGAAATTCTTCATTGGACATTCAGGGCCAGGCTAAATTTAATACCTCACTAAGGCTGCTTTAGCAGGATTGTCTGTGGGAATTCAGTAACTGGGTTAGAAAATATTAATGAAGCATGAAAACAGCAGCTTTTAAGCAATTGGCACCACCATTCAAATGGATTTTCCTACTGCGGGTTAAATAAAAGGACAATTTAGATACATGAAAATTGGCCTATTTAGACATTTTATTAATTTTCTAGAGCAGGAGACTAAGCCGATATAGTAGGTGTTACTGATGTGTCTGTTACCATGTTTCATCCATGCAAACTCATCATATTTTCATCTCTCTAAACAACTGCAGTTTACCCCATAGCAGTTCACCAGCCATTTAAGGCAGCTGAGTCTCAGGCCGCGGTCACATGGCCCTTTAATGCAAGAGGAAGGGCTGTTTCCTCCCATATTTAAAGGGACCGTATACAATGGCCGCAGCTAGTCCCATGCCGAAGCGGGTTCCTCCCGCATTTTCTGACCCCGGGAAAATCAACTGTTTTCCTGGGAGTCGCGTGAGGAACCCACATTTGAGCCATCTGGACAGCCCTCTCTCACAATCATTGCGAGAGCAGGGCTGTCCAGATGGTCCCGTCCACCATTCCCCCCCCCTTTTACACTTGGGCACTTGGGTGCTGGTGTCATGCCTGCCCCTGACTTAGCCCCAGACCCCGTGCCTGACAGCTGAGGACAGGAGGACTTGGCTCAGTTAATTGAGGAAGACGTAAGTCCTGCAGAGGATCCACAGCCAAGTTCTCAGCAAGACCCACCTGAGGCTGATCAGGTAGTGGCTGGACCGAGCAATTCACCACCAGACTCACCTCCACCTGTCAGCAGGCTTCGTGAAAGGAGACGTCAAGAGCTGAATAGGCGATGCAAGGAAGCACACAGGCAAGGTCGAAGATCATTAAGTCCTGAGAACTAACAGAAACCAGGACCTCGCACAGCGGTGCTAAGTGGCTAATGAGCCGGAACGCTATTTGAGAAGGCTGCTGGCCTGAAGCAATTCGTGCTGGCAACATTGTTGGCAGAACCATCCATTTCGTGCGTACCTTGCCTCTGATCCTGTTTGATTCTCTGGCTTCCGACCCGGCTTGCTTCTTGGACTTCCGACCTCTGCTTCCTGATCCTAGACCCCGGCTTATGACCCTCGGCATTCCTTGACTCTGGCTTCAGATCTGATTCTGACTGACCTTGGCTTGATTTATGGACTCTGACCTCCGGTTTCGTTTTGACTACACTTGCTGCTTTGAGATTGGGACTTGCCGCCACGCTCTGCTGACTTTCCCCATTCAAGTCACACCCGGGGCGTGCTTGCCGGCCTGTCTGCCCAGCTGGACTACCGGGCTCTGCCGTGACAGCTTGGGCACTCAAGCGCCCAAGTGTAAAAGAAGAAAAAAACCCCAAAACTTACCAGGTGGCTGGTGGGGCTCAGGGAAGGGTTCCTCCCCAGGTCACTGCCACTGCCCGCCTCCTCCTCCACCGCTGACCGCCTCCTCTTCTGCCGCTGCCACCTGCCTCCTTTTCTGCCTCAGCTGTCGCCACCTACTTTCTCCAATACTGCAGCCGATGCCAAGAGCCTCTGCCACCACTAGCCTCTTTCTTGGCTGTCACCTGCCACTGCTCGCCTCCTTCTCCGCCGCCATGGCCACCCGCCATGGCCACCCACTGTGGCCGCCAGGGTTTGGGATGTATAAACATCGCAACCCGAACTTAAAAGAAGCAGCTCCTTTAAATTTGGGAGGAGTCCTGGATTTAAAGGGCCGTGTGACCACCGCCTAAGTGAAATAAATCACTTAATTTGTTAATTGGGTTGTTCATTTTTAACCCTTTTATTGGTAGTGTTCTCAGTAAATATAAAGAGGAGATGGCATACATTTGCAAAGCTGAATGGATTCATGCCCATACTGAAGACCTGTGCTAATATATGTAAAGTAACCCAATGTAAGTTCAATTAAAAACATTTTTTCAGAAGTAAGAGGCTTGATCTTACATGCCTGAGACAAAGTATGTTTCTGGTCCTCTCTTACTCTTTTTGTGACTAATGGAGGCTGCTCATGAATCTGCAAAGCTGAAAATGGTGACCTTTAGCCTCAAATTTTCCAGTAAAAAGATTTGAGGGCATATGGATATTTGTGCACTTGGGGGACAATGGCAGCAGGCCACATTCAATGGAACTTGGTTGGAACAGAGAGCCAATGTGTATAATACTATGATCAGGAACCCATAGGTTCGCCAGCATGCTTTTACTTTAAATGTTGGGAGTAGAGCCTGTTCCTATTATCTCATTTCTGCCATATGCATTCCCTAGGAATAAGGCCCGCTGTGGAAATGAATACAACAGGCTCTAGAAAGACTCTGGGCAGGTGCCCTGGCTTTGGGCACTTAGCATCAATTTGCTGTTGTGACCTCAGCAGGGTATAGTGATACAGAGCTTACAGTTTTCTCCAGGGGAACTGCTCTCTGCCATCTGAAAAGCAGTTGTAATTCAGAGAGATCTCCAGCCCTCCCCTAGAGATTGGTAACAATGGTTCCCCAGAAGAAAATGGCTGGTTTGGAGTGTAGAATCTATGGCATTGTACCTGTCTGAGGACCCACCCCTCCTCAAACCCCATCCTTTCCAGGCTTCACCCCTCAAATCTCCAGGAATTTCCCAACCTAGAGCTGGCAACCCTATCTCCTTCCCATCAACCTACCTTTATCTGCCCCTCTGACTTCACCTTTCCATCCCCTCCCCCACCTGCAGCCTCTACCTAGGAAAACTACAGTTTTCTCCACAGTGGGGCCAATGCTCCCTCTAAGCTGTGGAGTTTTGTGAGCCAAAATTCTACTTTGTGAGCTACTTGCATTAAAGTTGTGAGTGAGCAATTTGGCTGCTCCATAAATTAATTTTCTCTGGAGCCATTCTTCCTGAGCTAAGACAAAAATGTGTGAGCTAGAGGCTAAAAACCTCTGAGGTAGCTCACACTAACTCAGCTTAGAGGGAACACTGTGGGGGACCTAAGCAGGAGGGCAGTGACCTCAGCAGGATATAATGACACAGAGTCTACCCTGTAGAACAGCCATTTTTTCCAGGGGAGCTGATCTCTGCCATCTGGAGAGCAGATTTAATTCTGAAGGATCTCCAGCCTTCACCGGGAGATTGGTAGCAATTGTTCCCCAGGAGGAAAAATACAATCTTTATCTGCAGTGGAGACCAAAGCAGCTTACATCATTCTCCTCTACCCCTTTTGATTTGCACAACAACCCTGTGAGGTAGGTTAGGCTGAAAGTCTGTGACTGGTCTGAAATTACTCACTCAACTTCCACAGCAAGAACCTGGGCCTGGCAGACCCTGCTTTGAAGCACTAACTGCTACAGCTAGGCATAGCCAACCTCCAGGTGGAGCCTGAAGATTGCTGGTTATCACAACTGAACTCCAAACAGATCTCTTTCCCCTTGGAAAAATAACTGCTTTGGAGGGTGGGCTTTATGGCATTTTATTCAGCTGAGGCCTCTCCCCTCCCCGACTCCACCACAAAATAGACTCCTGCCTTTGCCTTTTTACTGACAGAACCAAGCTTGGTTGCCTAGTAACAGCTACTGAGGGAAAAGTTAGTCCCACAGAAGTCAAGCAAGAGAAGTGTCTTTGTCAAGAGAGACTGTCATTTTGGCAGTTTATTCTGTGAGGGAAGAGTCTCCAGGCTTGCAGTGGATGGGGGAGAGGAACAGACCCAGCCCCCAGCCAATGGCATGCGAGTACTCTTGAGTGGCGGTTGATGGGCCAATGGCACAGCACAGCCAATGGGAGAGCTGGATATGGCCAACGCATTAGGGCAATTATATATATACGGTAACAAACATGCAGGTCTGAATATAGCAAGTCCTACGTAAATCTATGGGGATGATAATTCCAGATCTGGTCAAGGTTTTGCAGGCCCCAAGCATCATTACTCTCAGCCTGATACAGACCTGTAACATAGGCTATTTCTTTAAATACAGAAGACTGTCATAAATAATGAACTACTTCCTCATTTCTAAAATATTATAAATAGATTGTATCATGGTGAATAGCTTTCAACCCCACCCCCTCAGCTAGTAAAGCTCCCCCCTCCCGCTTGTTTTGGGTAGAATTGCTGACAACCTGGAGAAATAATGTCCTGCCTCTTCAGAAGAGGCTTAATGGGATGTTACTTACCTCCATGACATGACAAACTTCAGCTTCTTCCCATTTCCACACAATAGGCTTCAGTTAAAGCGGCAGGATATTTTTTTCCCTCCAGTTTGATGACAATCTGGATGTCTCAGTCTTTGGGCAATCTTACTTGCTAACATTTATACAACTGAAGGTATAAACAGATACTTGTTTTAAAATGTTAAAAAAAACCCTCACCCAGCTGGCTACAGAGAAGAGATTTTTCTACCAGTTACAAAAACTATATCGCAGAATTAGGTTTTATTTATTACATTTTAATATGTGTATTCTGCATACAATTCATATAGTAAACAAAAATGAGGGCATACAAAATAGGCTCAAAACACAGCTTTCTTTATTCTCCCTCCAAAAGAGGAAAGGTAAATGTGTTCCAGGCCAATTTACATAATTTCATATGAACAAAAACCTGTAGGCATCCCTAATTATACTTTATAAAAACCTCATTTAATCTATTGCCCTCTATTAGCAGAGTTGCCATCACAGGAGGCTGGGAGAAGTCTTGTTCCCCCTCCCCTCCTTCAGATATCAAGTGATTATGCCTCAGGAACACTTATGTCACTGTCTGTTATGAAGTAGAAAAAGTCTACCCAGTCCTTCAAAATCAGACGCTTTCAGTAATGTGTTTGGAGCTGGTTTCCTACCACATTATATCTAGGCACCAAGTGCTTTTGTACGTGCCTTTTCATAATGTATTTTGTTTCTTCCTTCTTTGGGCTTTTTTCTATTTACTGTAGATTTTTGCTCCATTTTGCCAGATATTTATTCAACCATTGTAATTTTTCTCTACAATAACATAAAGAAAAATGAGGACCTTTAAAAAGACAATTTGATAAGATGATAGAGACTAAGAACAAGGCCTGTTGTGGAAATAAATACAATGGGCTCTAGAAAGAGGCTTTGGGAGAGTGCCTGGGCCTTGGACACTCAGTGTCAATTTGCTGTAGCGAACTCAGCAGGGTATAATGACACAGAGTCCACCATTTTCTCCAGAGGAACTGATCTCTGCCACCTGAAGAGCTGTTGTAATTTTGAGTGATCTCCAGCCCTCCCCTGGAGATTTGTGTCAGTGGTTTTCCAGGAGGAAATGGCTGGTTTGGAGGGTGGAGTCTATGGCATTGTACCTGTCTGAGGTTTAACCCCTTCTCAAACCCCACCCTCTCCAGGCTCCACCCCTCAAATCCCCAGGAATTTTCCAACCTGGAGTTGGCAACCCTATCTCCTTCCCAGCTAACCATCAACCTTTCATTGTCTGTCCCTCTTACTTCAGCTGAATTCTGCCCTCCCTCCTGGAGAGCAGTTCTAATTCTGAGTGATCTCCAGCCCCCACCTGGAGATTGACAACAATGGTTCCCCAGGAGGGAATGGCTGGTTTGGAGGGTGCAATCTATGGCATTGTACCTGTCTGAGGGACCACCCCTCCTCAAACCTCACCCTCTCCAGGCTCCATCCCTCAAATCTCCAGAAATTTCTTATCTGGAGTTGGTAACCCTATCTTCTTCCCAGCCAAGCATCAACCTACCTTTATTTTCCCCTCACTGTTCAGTTTTCCATCTCCCCTCCCTCCTGAAGCCTCTACTGTGCTCTGAAGGCCTGAGTGCTATGTCACACTGGCTGTCATGAAGGGGGCATCTCAGCAGGGTATAAGGACACAGAGTCCACCATTTTCTCCAGGGAAACTGATCTCTGCCATCTGGAGAGCAGTTGTAATTCTGAGTGATCTCCAGCCCTCACAGGATTGGCAACAATGGTTCCTCAGGAGGAAAAGTAGTCTTTCTCCGCAGTGGGGACCAAAGCAGTTTACATCATTCTCCTCTCCCAAGCAGGAGAGACAGCTGTTTTTGCAGTTTATTCTGACAGGAAAGTGGCCAAACTGGCAGTGGACAGGGGAGGGGGTTATGCTGGAAGTCTGTGACTGGTCCAAAATCACTCAGTCAGCTTCCACAGCAAGAACCTGGGTATGGCAGACCCTGCTGTGAAGTGCAAACTGTTACACCTAGGGTAGCCAACCTCCAGATGGAGCCTAAAGATCGCCAGGTAGCACAACTGAACTCCAGACAACAAATCTCTCTCCCCCTGAAGAAAATAACTGCTTTGGATGGTGGCCTCTCTGGCATTCTGTTCAGCTGAGGCCTCCCCCCTCCCCAAACTCTGGCTTCCCTAGATTGGCTTCCTTAGACAGAGAATATCCAGGAATTTCCCAACCTGGAGCTGGCAACCCTAGTCAGGACTGGCCCCAATGAGTTCCTCACAAAAGCCTGGAAAGAGTTTCCTTTTTTTGTCTTTTTACTGACAGAACCAAGCTTGGTTGCCTAGCCACAGCCACTGAGGGAATAGTCCCACAGGAGCCAAGCAGGAGAAGTGTCTTCGTTAGGAGAGACAGCCGTTTAGCAGTTATTCTGACGGAACAGTGGCTGAAGTGGGAATGGGCGGGGAAGAGGAGTGGACCCAGCATGCAGCCAATGGCACACAAGTACTCTTGAGTGGCAGTTGATGGGCCAATGGCTGATGGAGCGCACTACACACCCAATGAGAGAGCTGGAAATGGCCAACGCACTTAGAGAACGATTATATTAAGATGCCAGCCTCCAGGTGGGACCTGGGGGGTCACTCAAAATTATACTTCATTTTCAGACTATAGATATCAGTACCCTTGGAGAAAATGGATGCTTTAGAGGGTGGACTCTATGCCATTGTTCTCCACTGAGGTCCCTATCCTTTTCAGGCTCTGTCCCCAAATCTCCAGGAGTTTCCCAACCTGGACTTGGCAACCCTACCCTCTATCCCCTGCCTGTGTCCAGGGGGGACCTGGCAACCCTAGTTTATGAAGCTGACCAGCATATGCTAGATCAGGAAAAAAGATCAATAGGCACACAGCATGCAATAATTTTTTTAAAAGATTAAAAGCCAGTTTGGTATAGTTGTTAAGCGTGCTGTTAAATACTGGGTTCTGGACACATTGCAGTGATCAGCTGTAGTTTATTTAGTGATTTCAGGAACACAACAAGGACTGAATCCAGGGCTGGCTGTTTTTTTTTTTTAAAAAAAAAAAACCCCTCATTCAGTGTTCATGAAGATACTTTAAAAGAGGTGCAAACCTACAGAAGGGAACTACAGCAGGCAGCTTAGCATTTTAATTAAAGATCATGCTAGTCATTCCTATGGAAGGCTCCCTGGAACTTCAACTGTAAATACCAACAGAGCTGAGTCTGTTCCTTATCTGTCTCAGGGAGACAAAGTACCATGCAGTACTCTGTAACTTTTAGATAAGACCTTAAAATCAAAGGTGCTGTCTCCTGCTGGTAGTTATTAAGTATGTTCCACATTTTCTTTGCCTAGAGATAATTTCCAAAGCCTTTGCCAAAATGTCTTCAAACATTGCATTTGTAGATTGGATGCCAACCTCTCCTTATATGAAATTTCATCCACTAGGTGGAAGTGGAGTTTAGTTTTTACTTCTGTCCCAAAAGTTTGTTAATATGATTTGGATTAAACACACTGGGTTGTATCCTAGCAGAACCCTCCTTTGATGCAAGAGCACAGTGATAGGAATGGATATAATCAAACACTGCACACTTCTGCTATCCTCCTTATATATAATACTGTTTTCACCATGGACTCTCCTGAACATTCCACATGCTCCCAAATCAGTTGGCTTTCTGATGTGTCACTCAGAAGCTGTCCCTATCCACTGGCTCCGAGAACTTGTATGCCATTGGCTGGGTGCTGGGTCTGCTCCTCTTCCCCTCCCTCTCCTTCAGCCACTGTGCCCTGTCAGAATTTCTGGCTAACGGCTTTTTCTCTTGATGAAGATGCTTCTTCTGTTTGCCTCCTGTGTGGGAATAACTGTTCTCTCAGTAGCTGTTGGTAGGTGTAACAAAATGGCAGTTCCCTGTGTTTGTAAGATGGCTGCTGTCTGTGGCTGTTTGTTTAAAATGTTCCCCCATAAGGTTCAATTGAGCTGTAGTTCCAGAGAGGGGCCTGCAGGGGTATTACTCACTGGGTTGAATGGGGCATCCTCATCTACTGGAGTACAGTTCCCAGCTGCCCCAAGGCCAAAAAGTGCGGGAAAAGAGGGACCATCCCAAGGGGCGGGGCACCATCGATATAGACTCCAGCCCATCCATTTGTCCTACAGGAGGTTAGGAAAGGTAGAGGCCAGTGGGGGGGGGACTCTGTGAGGCAGCAGAGATTCAGCCACTCCACAGTCGGCTGGTTTGGGGAATGAATAGAAGTTTCCCTGCTCTCTTGGGCAAGAGAGAGAGGCTGAAGCAGAGCCAGAGGCCGGTCCACGGAGAGATCCTATCCTGACCCCACAACCTCCAGAGGTAGAGAGAGTACTGTGTGGAGGGAAAGAGGATTGCATTTAAGAGCACAGTGATAGGATCACCCTGTTGATTTATGCCCTGTTGGTTGATAGTGTGTGCTTAGTCCTACAGTTGTGCCTTTATTCATTTAGTGTGTGCTTAGTCCTACAGTTGTGCCTTTATTCATTTAATGAATAATTGTGAAATAATTGTGAAAATAGTTAAATAAATTGTTTTATTTGAGCTAATAATCTGTGTTGTGCTCTGACCACATAGTCTCCTTCACTCTGCACAATACCAAAAGCAGGGGGTAGCCCAGGGAAGCAAGGAAAGGCCAGACCCTTGGGTTGCTAAATTTCCAGGGATCCCTCAAAGATTGGGGATTCCATCTCCAAATAGGGAGATTTGGCCACAGGGGTCTCATTGTCCCACTAAAAAGACAGTGATAATTCAGTGAGTGGTGGCAGTGAACTTAAGGAGTGAGATACACCCATGGGACAAGGGTGGGAGGCAAACAGCTGAGTTGTAAACTGGAGCCTGTTTCACCACAGTAGGCAACCAAGCTTGGTTCAGACAAAGGAAGGAAATCTTTTGCAGGCCTTTGTGAGGTACTCATTGGGGTCAGTCCTGACTAGGATTGCCAGCTCCAGGTAGGGAGATTCCTGGAGATTTTCTGGTATAGTCTATGAAAGCCAGGGTTTGGGGAGGGGAAAGGCCACAGCTGAAAAGAATGCCATAAAGCTCACTTTCCAAAGCAGTTATTTTCTCCGGGCAGAAGAGATCTGTTGTCTGGAGTTCAGTTGTGATACTTGGTGATCTTTAGGATCCACCAGGAGGTTGGCTACCCTAGACATAGAAGTCAGTGCTTCACAGCAGGGTCTGCTAGATCCAGGTTCTTGCTGTAGAAGCTGAGTGGGTGATTTTGGACCTCTCCTACGTCACAGGGTTGTTGTGCAAGTCAAAAGGGGGAGAGGAGAATGATGTCAGCTGCTTTGGTCCCCATTGCAGAGAAAGACTACTTTTCCTCCTGGGAAATTTATTTATTTATTTTAAAAAATATCTCAGCCAAGGAAACCATTCTCGCCAATCTCCAGGTGAGGGCTGGGGATCACTTATTACAACTTATTTCCAGGAGGTAGAATTACAACTTATCTCCAGGAGGGAGGGGGGAGGAGATGGAAAGCTGAAATCAGAGAGGCAAATAATGGCAGACTGATGCTTGGCTGGGAAGGAGATAAGGTTGCCAACTCTAGGTGGGAAACTCCTGGATATTTGAGAGATGGAGCCTGAAGAGGGTGAGGTTTGAGGAGTGCTAGGACCTCAGACAGGTACAATGTCATAGACTCCACCCTTCCAACCAGCCAGTCCCTCCTGGGGAACCGCTGTTGCCAATCTCCAGGTGAGGAGTGGAGATCACTCAGAATTACAACTGATCTCCAGGAGGGAGGGCAGAAGTCAAAGGCAGTTAAGAGAGGCAGATAATGGTAGGTTGATGGTTAGCTGGAATGGAGATGGGGTTGCCAACTCCAGGTTGTGAAATTCCGGGGTATTTGAAGGGTGGAGCCTGGAGAGGGTGAGGTTTGAGGAGTGCTAGGACCTCAGACAGGTACAATGCCATAGACTCCACTCTCCAAACCAGCCATTTCCTCCTGGGGAACCACTGTTGCCAATCTCCAGGTGAGGAGTGGAGATCACTCAAAATTACAATGGCTCTTCAGGTAGCAGAGATCAGTTTCTCTGGAGAGAATGGTGGACTCTTTGTCATTATACCCTGCTGAGGTTGCCACAGCAAATTGACACTGAGTGCCCAAGGCCAGAGCACTCTCCCAGAGCCACTTTCTACAGCCCATTGTATTTATTTCCACAATGGGCCTTACTCCTAGTATTACAATAAAGGCTAATGAACTGCAACCTTATAGTTTAAAACAAGACCTGTAAAGTGTTGTTGCCGTGTTCATTCAAGAAATTACTATAGAGGTGAGACAATAGTTCTACACTTTTTAAATGTACTTCAAAAAGTGAATATATTTACATATATAACTTTGCAGTTTGTTCCTAATCTATTTATGTATAAATAGTGATTGGTCAAAGTTCACTATTTTTCTTCCTGGTATAGACCCACAGTTACTTACAAAATACAAAAATACAATTTAAATAAGTAAACAGGAGAAAAAATGGCTGCATACAATAACCACATCCTAGGCTAGGCCTGGTTCTGCTGGCCAGGCTGATTCAGAGCCTTGGGTGTTAAGACAAGAGCCCTTTGCTTCTTGTCAAATGCTCATTCCTCTGGCCACACACAGGCTAAATATTTTAAACTGAGGAAGAACAGAAGTTCAGCCCAGATCTCCTTCAGCTGGCAAAGAGGTTTTCAACCTTCCTTCCCCCATTTGTTAGTAGTTATTTAAAAGTAGTAACTCTGTCATTCAGTATGTATATGCATTTAGTATAATTTAGATTCAGATTACATTTGCATCCTTTTAGAATTAATGGATTTTTTTGCTTTTGTACATTTTATCTGTTTTTGTATATTTTATTATATTTAAATATTGTGTGTTTGTGTAGACACACACACAGTCTTTCTGCCTTACAGATCTCGGTGCAGGAAGTTTGCATAAGCTTAGTTTATGGTTGTTGAAATCGGGATGCTGCTGAGTTCTGTTTAAGTGTCTATCTACTATACCTGAGGACTTCTTTTCTAATCATTAGCTAGGTTTCACTGCTGCAAGGCTTTCAGTCCTTTAATTTGGCACTAGTTGTCATTAAATGCTGCCATCGTTTTGAAAAAAACACGTTAGCATATGAAGAGGTCACTTCAAATTAGCATACCCATTCTTACACTAAATTTAAAGGCAGCTTATAGATGTCTTAAGTAGGGATGGGCACGAGCTGGAAAAATGAGGTGCATGTCAGTTCATGGTTTGTGGTTGAACCATGGACTGAGCTGGTTCATGGCCCCACAAACCCTGTTGAAAAGAACCACAGTCCCTTTAACAGAGTTTGTAGAAAGCCCAAAAAACAGCTGAGTGACCAGGAGCAACTTGTTCCCCACTGGTCAGCTTTTTTCCAGGCTGTCTTGTGCAGTCCCTTTAGATTTTAAAGGGACTACACAAGATAGCCCAAAACTGCTGAGCAGTGAGGAGCAGGTTGCAGCTTTCTTGTCAAATGTTTTTGCAGCTTTCACGAGGAACAGACCCAGAGTCCATTTAAAGCCCTGCTTTCTGCTGTATCCATGAACCATCATGAACTGCTTTAAAAGTTCATGGAAGTTCGTGATAATAGACCTGTCACAAACTTTGGTTTATGAACCACAAACAGGGCAAAATTAGTGACGAATTTTGCTTCGTGGTTCAGTTTGTGTCCATCTTTAATCTTAAATTAATAAATTTAAATAAATATTTTGAAGAAAAGCTTAGTTATGAACATTTCAACAGATGAATAAATAAAGGTGTTAGGAAACATTTCACCTCCAGTTGGGTTACAAGCAAACCATCAAAAGCCATGTGGGATACAAATCCCACCTAGTCTTCTCATCCTGTAAACTCACCTCATAGTAAGAAAAGAATAACATATTCTTATTACTGTCTGTAATGGATCTATAATGCCACTTAACAAAATGGAATATCATGCTCATTAAAGCCACAGGTGAGTAGATTTCCCTTCATTCCAGTGTTACTCCACATTATATTGACTGGATTACAGGCAGAGGTATAGTAACATCTTCTGTGATTTGATAGGTTGGCAACATATATAGATATGAACTGAATAAGGGAAGATATTTGTTAATCAAAAGGTAAGCAGTTCCCCCCTTTAAAACAAAACTTAATGCTTACATTTATTTATGTAATGCTTCATAGCTATATACAATCAAAACATTTAATTTGGAAGTTCTGAAATATCTTGGTAAAAATCAGATCCCATGAGGGCAATGATGGCATTCTGTTTAGGTTGTGGTGGTGCATTCCTCATCAGTTACATCTGTCTAACTAGTACTGAAGCTGAGAGTTTAACTCTGGTTGGGGTTGCATTGTGAGGCTATTGGGCAATGCTGAGAATTAATTATTTGGCGCCCCTGCTGCTGCTGCTTTTTAGCCTTCTCCATTGGCACAACAACCATAATGTATTTTTCAGTTCATATTTAACTTAACAGCAAAATGCTCTCCAGTAATAAGAACTATCAGAGATTCTGATACGAGACTAATGTTAACTTCTGTCAAGGCATATGGCTACATTTGTTCTACCTTATTTTTTTTAGACTGGAACTCGGCAGAATACTAAGCAACATATATGAATGTCTCAGTGGATAGTTCTGCCCTGCAAACAGAGAAGGGTTGAAGGACCATTTTAGCACATTGTGAGATTAGTTAAAGAACTGTGCAAACATACTGATGTGGAAACCAGTCCCCACACAGTAACACTGGCTCAGCCATAGTGAGTAGATTTGAAAGAGAAGTACCGCTTTTCTTCTAGAAGCAAAGAGGAATTTAGATACAACTGGGGTAATAGAAGCAGACCTGGGTTGCATCCACATGCCATTGGGTATTGCAATATTGTTGCAATATAACGCCATAACCAACTGGATTATCATGTGTGGATGAGCATTTCAATTTTGCAGAACCTCCCTTTTTATCCCTCCCCCTTTGAACTTGATCAAAATAGAATTTATTGGAAACAGACTGATTGTTTCACAGAGAAACTGGGTAAAGAGAAATTAGGAGAATTTCTTTTAGCAGTACTATATGGCTGCTTCTGGGTGGATACTCCCTGCAAATACAAATATTTTTTTGAATGTATATTTTATGAAGTATATATGTGTGTGTGTGTGTATATATATATACATACACATACATACATACATACATATCTTCTAAACATAATTCATTTCTTATCGACTTTTCTCCTACCAAAAATCAAACTAAAAGTTGAAAACATATTAATTACATGGATTCTAGAATTCCCATCCTCATTTATATTTATTTATTAGACTTATAGCCACTCTCCCCACATGCAGGCTCAGAGCGGCTTACATAGCTTGGCGGAGCCAAGGTGCATATATGTATTTAAAATCAATTAAAACACAATAAAAGATTCTCAAGACAATAAGAATAACAATAACAATAACAGTAAAGTGCTCAGTGGTGTATCAGTATGGCATGGTGTATGAACCCCACGTTCTCCTGCTCCAAATGTCAGATGTCTCCAGCTCCAGATGATGATACTCATGGCCAGTCAAAGCACAACATATGGGTTGTGATCGTTGGTGGTCATAGGATTGGGGGGGAGGTGGTGGCCCCTATTTATAGGCCTGGCAGAAGAGCTCTGTCTTGCAGGCCCTGTGGAACTGCATCAGGTCCCGCAGGGCCCTGATCTCCTCCGGAAGCTCATTCCACCAGTAAGGAGCCACCACTGAAAAAGCCCTCCCCTGGTCGCAACAAGCCTGGCTTCTCTGGGGCAAGGAATGACCAGATGATGTTGTGCCCCAGACCATAGTGCTTTTTGGGGTATATGTGGGGAAAGGCGGTCCCTCAGATATGTTGGACCCTGGCCATTTAGGGCTTTAAAGACAAGCACCAGCACCTTGAAGCAAATCCGGTACGCTATAGGCAGTCAGTGCAGTGCCTTTAGTGTCGGTCGGATGTGCTCCCATCTAGGGAGACACACCAGTAACCTCACCACGGCATTCTGCACCAGCTGCAGCCTCCAGATTTGCAACAAGGGCAGCCCCATGTAGAGAGCATTACAATAGTCTAGCCTTGAGGTGACTGTTGCGTGAATCACTGTAGCCAGGTCAGAACAGTCCAGGAAGGGAGCCAACTGCCGCACAAGCCGCAGATGATACAAGGCCGACTTGGCAGTGGCTGCTACCTGGGCCTCCATTGTTAAGGAAGGATCCAGGAGCACTCCCAAACTCCTAACCACTGGTGCAGGCACCAATGGTGCCCCGTTATCTTACTCCCTTTCTGGAAAGTACTAGAGTCGGGAGACCAGTGGAAGTGATTTCAGCATAGCAAGGGCTTTATTGATGGTCAGATGAGACATGCAAAAAGGGCTCTAGGGCCCACTTTTTATGCTGGCTGGGGCCGCACCTCTGGCCGCACCCAAATGACCCGATAGGGTCTTACATTTACCTTGTTGGTCTTAGGTTCCCCGAGGAAACCTAGGTTCTTTATTGGTGTCCACTTAGGATCTGTACATCTATTGTTCACCCTGGTCAAAGCTCAGATCGCTGCCTGGCCATGTGCTCTGGCCACGTGGCAGTTGCCATTACAGGAGCACATGGTGGGTGACATTGTATACATGCATGGTACATTACACCCCTCCCTCCATAGTTCGGAACACTTTTAGCAGACATAGTCCTTTAAATATGTGGGCCGTCTTCGTTCCCTGTCGGAGCGCCTAGGGACTGTTGGAGGTGCCTTTGATGCGGGGACCTCAACTGCTGGGATGGGTGCTGGTGCTGGGGCGTCCATGGTTTCTTCCATCTGAAGGAGTGCAGGAGCTCTGTCCTGTGGAGCCTGGTCTTGGAGAGGTAATGGGGCCATGGTACTGGAGTCTTGGTTCTCGTCCTCGTAAAAGTCTGCATCGGAAGTGGTGTCCTCGTGGTCACCTGTAGTGTCTGGAATAAAGGAGGGGAGCCGGCAGTGGATCTGATTTATGTGTCACCACCAGACCTGTCCATCCTCACCAGAGACCTCGTAGGAGAGAGGTCTGGTGGCACGGATTATCTGGCCCAGCAGCCAGAGAGGGCCCCATGCATAGTTCCAGACATACACAGGGTCTTCAGGGAAGAAACTTCATGGGGCCTGGGGGACGTTGGGTTCCTTGCTGGTTTCCAGAGCCTGGTCCAGATGGAGATGATTGAGCAGGGTCAAGAGGTGCTGGCCCATGAGGAGCTCAGCTGGGCTGTGCCCCATGGAAGAGTGGGGTGTTGTGCACTGACTGAAGATAAAGCCAATAAGGTTGAACTCCCAGTCCCCCTGGTCCATGCATTGCAGAGCTTCTTTGGTCGTCTAGACCATGCGCTCTACTTGGCCGTTGGTAGCAGGGTGGAATGGGGTGGACCTCACATAGCAGATTTTGTGTAGTTCCATGAAGTGCTGGAACTCTACGGAGGTAAATGCTGTGCCATTGTCGGACACCAGCATATGAGGGAGGTTATGTGTACAGAAAATCTGCCACATGGCCCGTATGGTGGCCTCTGAGGAGGTGGTCCTTACCGGGACCACCTCTAGCCACTTACTGTAACTGTCCACTAATACGAAGAAAAGCTGTCCCTGGACCGGTCCCACGAAATCCAGGTGGAGCCTGGACCACGGCTTCTGGGCCGACTCCAAGGGATGCACAGGAGCATGGGGTAGATCTGGATGGGACTCTTGGCACTTCGTGCACCAACAGACCTGATCCTCAATATCTTTGTCCAGCCTCGGCCACCACACATAGCTGCAGGCCAGGGCCTTCATCCATATGATGCCCAGATGGTGTTCATGAAGGGCCGTGAGCACCCGCTTGCAGAGTGGTTCTGGGATCACCACTTGTGAGCCCCAGAGCAGGATCCCTTGTGGGTGGACAACTCGTTGCACTGGGTGGAGTATGCTACAAACTCTGGCCCTGGGCTGGCAGGCCACCCCCTCCCATCCCAGTCCAAGACCCAGGAGAGGATGCAATCCCAGGCAGTGTGCCGGGATATGTAGCTATCTGAACAGGCTGGTCCAGGAGATTTTTGAGGAGCGCAAGGTGATCCGGGTCACAGGATCCAGGTTGCAGGATGGCAACAGCAGGTGGCTGAGGGTGTCGGCATGACCCATGGATTTGCCGGGGCGGTGGACAAACATGTACTGGTAACCAGCGAGGAAAATGGACCACCACAGAACTCAGGGGGAGAGCATCTGCAGGGCCTGGTGGTCTGGAGCAAGGAGGCCCAGGAGTGGCTTGTGGTCCATGACAACCATGAAAGCCCTCCCATAGAGGTACTCATGGAATTTTTTAAGCCCAGCAAAGATCGCCAGCACCTCCTTATCTATTTGTGCATAGTTGCGCTCAGTCGGGGATAGGGTCCATGAATAATATGCAACCGGGACCTCCCGGCCATTGGACAGGTGATGCCCTAGGACCATCCCCCACCCCATATGGGGATGCATCACAGGCCAGCACCACCGGAAGAGACTCGTTGAAATGGGCGAGTACCACATTTGAGATCAACAAGTCCTTCATGGCCTGGAAAGCTGCTGCATGCTGGGGCCCCCAGACCCACTTTGCGTTCTTATCCAGTAGTCTGTGCAAGGGCTTGGCTACCGCTGCCTTGTGGGGGAGGAAGGCATGGTAAAAATTCATAAGCCCCAAGAAGGATTGGAGCTCTGCCTTCGATTTTTGTGCCGGGGCACCGGTGATTGCCTTTATCTTGTCCAGGGTGGGGTGGATTCCTTGGGCATCCATGGTGAAGCCCAGGAACTCCACAGATGGCACACCGAGAAGGCACTTCTCTCATTTCACCTTCAGACCCGCGTCCTGGAAATGTTGAAGGATGGCCCGGAGCCGCATTGTGAAGGTCTGGACATCCGGAGTGGCGATTAAGACGTCATCAAAAAAGGGCTGGACTCCCGGCAAGGATTTCAAGAGATGGTCCATCAGCTCCTGAAATAGACCTGGGGCCACACTGACCCCAAACTGGAGGCACTTTAACTTGAACACACCCTTGTGCATCACAATCGTCTGAGCCTTGGCCATGGCATCGTCCACAGGAAGTTGCTGGTAGGCCTGAACTAGATCCAGCTTGCTGAAGACTTTAGCACCCACCAGAGTAGCCAGGATGTGTCTAATAATGGGGATGGGATAAGTGTGTGCCTGAAGTGCAGTGTTCAAGGTGCACCTGTAATCTGCGCAGATGCAGATGTCCCCATTTGGCTTTAGGGGCATCACTATGGGGGTTTCCCAGCAGGCATGCAACACTGGTTCAAGGACCCCCTGGGTGACAAGCTGGTCCAGCTCCTGCTTGATTTTGGGCCAAATAGTGAACGGCGGTCGACAGGCCGGGATGCAGACCAGCTGGACCGTAGGGTCAAGGTCCAGCGACACTGGAGGAGCCATGTAGGAACCTAGTGCTCCATCAAATACAGCCAGAAACACTGCGCAGACTGATTGTCCATGGTGTGGAGGCTATTGACTCCAGTTACTCCCAGACCCAGGGGCTTAAACCAAGAGAGTCCCAGGAGGCTGGTGAGGTTGCCCGCCACCACCAGGAGGCCCAGTTTGCCACAAAAGTCCTTGAACTGGACCTTGAACTTGCCCAGCCCCCAAATCATTATGGCAATTTTTTTGGAAATCCCTCAGTCTCAGTCCTGTGGGCTTCCTTAAGCGCCCCCCCGGCAGAGTTTACGGAGTGTGGCTTCCAAAATAATGGAGTAAGAGGAACCTGTGTCCAACTCCATTGTGCAGGAAGGAGCCCTCTATGAGGACTGGGACCCTGATTTAGTTGGGGGCATCTCGGGGCAAACTCATTACCTGGTGGTGGGGTGATGAGTTGGAGTGCAGCTCCGACAACTCATAGTGGGCTGCTAGCAAGTGGCACCCAGTCCTGGAATGGCAGGCCCTTGCGATGTGGTTTGTCTTGCCACAGACCCGGCTGGTCGCAGAAGTGGAAGCAGCAGGAGTGGTGGTCATATAGGTCTCTGCAGCTGGCACACGGTGTCATTGAACTGGAACACAGAGCAGCGGAAACGGCTGGGGCCACAGTTCTGGAACTGGATCCTGTGGCGGGACAGGGTGTCATCTTGTGGGGGCAGCAGTAAAGTACCTCATCATCATTTGAGGTGTCAGAGGCCGAGGAGAAAGTTCAGTGTGTAGCAGTGGCAGAGCCTTGGTGCTCCTCCTGAGCTGTCTCATAGGCACAGGCTGCCTGGAACACCTTATCCAGGGTGGGGTCTGAGAGGGCAATGAGCTTTCACTGAAGCTTACTATCTTGGACTCCACAAATGAATCCTGTCATGTATCATGTCCTGTCATGTGTCATGTGTTGAGGGTGTCCTCGACTGACAGAAATTCACAGCCGACCACCAGACTCCAGAGGTCAGCCATAAATGCGGCGACAGTCTTCCCGGCTGCTTGAGTGTGGGATTGAATTTGACCCTCATGGCTAGCATGGAGGGCCTGGGCAAGAAGTAGCTCTTCAGCGCCCAGAGGAGGTCCTCAAAAGGCACCTCTGTCAGAGTCCTAGGGGAGACCAGGTTCTGCTCTATTTGGAGCATGGCGACTCTGCACGTGCTCAGGAGCCATGCTCGCTTCTTACCCGGGTCAGTGACTCCATGTACTTCTAGGAAGAACCCAAGATGATTGGACCAAGTTTCCCATTGCTCGGGTTTGGTGGGGTCGAATGCTGCGATGTTCCCCAGAGCATCAGCCATGGGAACTGGTTCAGGAGCAATGTGGGCAGTGGCATCCTCTGGGGCGATCAGTGGTGCTGCAGGGCACTGGAGCCTAGCAGTGCCAGATGCCGATGGATTGGGGCTCGGTGCGGTGCTGCTCGGTTCAGCTGGAGACTCACTCATGGGGATTCCACCTTCATTGCCAGTGGAAAGTACTGGAGTCAGGAGATCAGTGGTAGTGATTTCAGCATAGCAAGTGCTTTGATGATGGTCAGATGAGGCATGCCAAAAGGGCTCCAGGGCCTGTTTTTTATGCTGGCCGGAGCCACACCTCTGGCTGCACCCAAATGACCCAATAGGATCTTACATTTATCTTGTTGGTCATAGGTTCCCTGAGGAAACCTAGTGATAAGTACTGGAGTCGGGAGGCCGGTAAGGGTGAAAACAGCATTGTAGTTTATTGTGGGATCAGATGGTACATGCAAACCCTGAGCTTCACGCCTGCTTTTATGCTGGTCAGAGATAATCCCATGACCTCGCCCAAATGTCTGGATAGGACCTTAAATTCATGGTTGCAGTTCATAGGTCCCCCGGGGGGAACCTAGGCACAGGATTGGTGGACTTTCAGGATCCGATCATCTATTGTCCTGGCTGAAGCTCAGGTAGGTTTGGACCACGTGTGAAGCTCCACGTGGCGGTCGCCATTGCGGGAGCACATGGCGACCGCAGCATCAATACACAACACCCCTCCCCCCATAGTCCAGACAACCCCGGCACACATAGTCTTTTAAGTAGTCTGGCCAGCGATGCTCGCGGCTCGAGTGCCGGGGAGTTGCAGGGCGCGGGGTGTCACTGGGTCCCGGGAGCGGGGCAGCTGGCATCTGCTCTGGTGCATCTCGGGGCAGGTCCAGCTGGGGTTGCAGTGTTGCTGTCTCTCTTGGCTTGTGAGGAGGCAGGCGGTCTATGGGTTCTGTCTCAGGGCAGGGTTCCTGGAGTGGTCGCTGGTCTGGTTCCTCGGGTGCCAGAGTCACAGGAACTTGGGATACGCTGCTCAGTAGGTGCCATCGCAGCTGGTTGATGTGGCACTGCTGCACCACTCCATCTTCCATGAGGACCTTGTAGGACAGGGGACCTGTGGGATGAATGATCCTTCCAGGGATCCAGGCGGGACCTCTGGAGTAGCTCTGTACGTAGACTGGGTCCTCGGGGGAGAATCCTCAGGGAGCTTGCTGGAACTTGGACCTTGCGTTGTCATTGATGGCACGGTCGGGGTGGAGCCAGTCCAGCATGGAGCCGAGGTGCCAGCCCATCAGCAGTTCTGCTGGCTGGCATCCAGTGCCAGGTGTGGAGTGTTCCTCTGGCTAAACAGGAACTTCGTCAGCTGGAACTCCCAGTCCCCTTGCTCCATGCATTTGAGAGTGTCCTTAGTGGTTCTCACCGTTCGTTCTGCCTGGCTGTTGGTCACAGAATGAAAGAGTGCTGAGCGGATGTGCCAAATGCAGAGGGAGTCCACGAAGTGCTGGAACCCTGCGGAGGTGAATGCCATCCCATTGTCTGTCACGAGGGTGTCAGGCAGCCTGTGGGTGGTGAAGATACGCCATAGTGCTCGGATGACCACATTGGTCCAGGTAGCCCGCACCAGGACTACCTCCAGCCACTTGCTGTAGCTGTCGACAACAAGAAAAAACAACTGGCCCTGGACCAGCCCTGCAATGTCCAGGTGGAGTCACGACCAGGGCTTGTTGGTTGACTCCCAGGGCCGAACAGGGGCATGAGGAGGGTCTGGGTGCGACTCTTGACATTTGCTGCATCCATCTCTTTGTCCATGTCTGGCCACCACACATAGCTGCATGCCAGGGCCTTCATCTGGACAGTTCCAGGATGGGACTCGTGTAGGGCCACCAGTACTTTGGCACAGAGGGCCCCGGGATAACTACCCTGGTCCCCCATAGTAGGCACCCCTTGTGGGTGGACAGCTTGTTTTGCCTTGCGGTGTAGGTGGCAAAATCGGGGCCTGGGTGATCGGGCCAACCCCTCCCCACCCTGTCCGAGACCCGGGAAAGGACTCGATCCCAGGCCGTGTGATGGGCCACATCCTGTACCTGGATGGGCCGGTCCGGGAGATCCTCGATGAGAGCCATGTGGAACGCTGGAGCCAGGTCCGGGTCACAGGACGGCAGCGGGAGGTGGCTGAGGGCATCAGCGTGGTCCATTGCTTTCCCAGGGCAGTGCACCAGAGTACTGGTACCCTGAAAGAAAAATAGACCACCGCAGCACCCACAGGGTTTGGCAGTGTGGAGCAAGGAGGCCCAGGAGCGGCTTGTGATCCATGGTCACAGTACCACCTACCGTACAGGTAGTTGTGGAATTTTTTAACCCCTGCGACTATGGCCAGCACCTCCTTGTTGATTTGGGCGTAATTTCATTCTGCCGCCAACAGGGTCCTGGAATAATATGCCACCGGCACCTCCCACCCATCGGGAAGTTGATGGCCGAGGACTGCTCCTATGCCGTAGGGAGACACATCGCATGCCAGGACCACCAGATGTGCCTCGTTGAAGTGGGCCAGGACCACGTTGGACACCAGCAAGTCCTTGACGGCCTGGAATGCTGCTGCATGTCACGGTCCCCACTCCCATTTTGCCCCCTTGTCCAGGAGCTGATGCAGCGACTCCACAATTGCCGCCTTGTGAGGGAGGAAGGCGTGATAAAAATTGAGGAGGCCCAAGAAAGTTTGCAGCTCCGCCTTCGAGGTGGGTGGCGGTGCCTTCGTGATGGCTGATACCTTTTCTTTGGTTGGGTGGATGCCCTGGGCATCTACAGTGAATCCCAGGAAGGTCACTGATGGCATGCCTAAAATGCATTTATCATTGCGCACCTTTAGGCCAGCATCCTGGAAACGCTGTACCATGGCTTGTAGTCAAGTCTTGAAGGTGGCGACGTCCAGAGCCGCAATCAGGACATCGTTGAAAAATGACTTTACTCCTGGAAGGCCTTTAAGGACAGAGTCCATTAACTGCTGGAACAACCTGGGGACGACCCCCTCCTCGAACTGGAGCCACTTCACTTTAAATGCCCCCTTGTGGGTGACTATTGTCTGTGCCTCCACCGTGCCGTTGTCCATGGGGAGTTGCTGGTAGGCCTGAGCCAGATCCAGCTTTCTAAAAAAGCTCAGGTAGGTTCGGACCACGTGCAAAGGTCCACGTGGCAGTCACTGTTGAGGGAGCACATGGCGACTGCAGCATCAATACAAAACACCTAGGTTCCTTATTGGTGGCCACTTAGGATCCGTACATCTATTGTTCAACCTGGTCGAAGCTCAGGTCACTGCCTGGCCATGTGCTCTGGCCACATGGCAGTCGCCATTACAGGAGCACATGGCAGGTGACATTGTACACATTACGCATGGTACATTACACTTTCTTTGCCCGTTTTCCATCCCCCATACAACTTCCTGTCACTCATAATGTAATCCTTATTACATTTTTCATCAAATATTTAACACTTCTGTATTTCCTCTACAAACTTCCCTTCTTATTCAGTCAGTTATTAATCTTAATCTATCTTCTTTACCTGTAACAGAAAGCTGGACAAGGTTGCCTCCGATACTGGGGCTGCAGAGAAACCTCTACAGAGGAGGATACCCTCCTCCCTGTTATCAGAGGTCTTGGAGAAAGCCCCCCCCCCCAAGCTGCTTCCTATGCCATTGGCTTTAACAATTCATTTCCTATATTATTTAACTGTCAGAATCTGCTAATTCAGACAAAGTATTTTCTATTGCTTCTAGCCATGTATTCTGTTTTATTGCTATGCTTCCCCCTGCTATGTCTGTATGCCCTGCTATATTCATATTGCCATGTATGTATGCTAGATGCTTCCCTAACACCTGCCATGTAATCACCCCTTCCTTAGGTGAACCCTCACTTTGGCCAGGATGTATGTAGAACATGTAACCCCAGGTTTATGACCCTGACCAGGCCTGGTTTGTGTAACTGTCAGAGCGGGAGGATGACAACTTCAAAGTATGGGAACAATGGGCCTCTCACACTCCTACCTCCGCATTCCATTCGTCCCGGCTGGGACTCCAAGGGAGGACAAGTCTCATCTCTTATCAACGTGCGAAAGCCTCGAGGCCATTGATTGTTATGTGAAATGGTAACATCTAAAGGGTCTGGTTTGGGAAGGGAAATTTACAACTTGACACCTCACTTTCTTTCCTGTGGGAAGCAAACGGCCAGAGCCCCTTTTGCCCGCCGTTTTTCCCCTGTAGTGATTGGCTACCTATGGGTAACTCAAACTGCCTAGAAAGGTATAATAGACCTGCTTCTGTCATATGTGTTATCTCTGACAATAATCCGAGAAGCTGTACCAATGTAGAGATTGGAAATAAAGAACTGTGTTTCATCAACAAAGATCTGATCCTTGACTACTTTGAGCAGAAGTCTCACAGATTGTCAGAGATCTGTGACTGGGACTTGGCTGTTCCTGACCATGTCGGACGACGGTACTCTTCCCATCCCTACTACTCCCAAAGACACACCGACCACCCCTGGGGATCAGGGGGCCGGTGGTGGAGGCGGCGGAGGGGAGCCCGAAGTGCCAGTGACTACGATTCAAGGGGCTCACTATGTCCCGCGCTCACCTCCTCTTCAGAGCGTGACCCCGAGGTACTCATGGAGCAATTTCGGTCGTGGGACCGTAGACTCCTGGGTGCACGATCAGAAAGGGGCCCGAGTTTCGGTCCAGGGAGACCACCTCGACCGTGGGAAGCCGAGTTTCCTGGGAGAGGAGCGCGAGATGACCTACGTAGGCGATTTGCGTCTCCAGTCCCTGGAAGGAGAGAGACCGGGATTGTACGGGCCCGATCCCTACCGAGAAGACCAGACTCAAGCCCTTGACCGGATGATGGGAGATTTGCGGTTCCAGCTTACTACCGAGTTGCGAGAACTGGCCCTCGATCTCCAGTATCAGTTCCGGGATGCCATCACGGCTATGCAGGCGGCTCAGCCAGCACCAGCCATGGGAGGACCTCCCGCGATCGGAGTCCAGCCGCCGGCGGTGCCTCCAGGGGGAGTCCCCGCCCAGGTGCCACCACCAGTGCAGCCGCAAGTGCCGCAGCAGGTTCCCCCGGTCGTTCCCCGCCAAGTGCCCGCACCCATACCTGCACCGGCCCCCGTGCCGGCAGGGCCAGTGGTTCGCCCGGCCCCCACCGATCCGTTGACGGCTACTTTCGATGGGGACCCCGAGAAGTTGCGCTTCTTCCTGCTAGAGATTGAGCGGTTCCTAGACACTTGGGGACATCTCTACCCCACCGAGAGGGACCGGATTGGCTACATCGGGTCCAAGCTGAAGGACACCGCCAGCGATTGGTATGTGAGCCTGCACAACGCCCCCGGGCCTGAGCTACGTTCGCTGAACAACTTCATGTCGGCCCTCCGACACCACTATGAGGACCCCTTGGGAGAAGAAAAAGCCCGGAACCAACTGCGGAGATTGACCCAAGGGCGGTCCTCGGTGAGGGACTACACCGATAAGTTCCGGCGCATCTCAGCCAAGATTCGCGGCTGGACGCAAGACCTGTTCATGGAGAAGTATCGAGAGGGCTTAAATCACGAGGTGTACAAGGCAATATTGCGGGCGGGAAGACCAGGATCGTTGGCCGCTTGGATGAGGGCAGCTGTGGATGTGGAAGAACGCTTCACCCTCATCAAGATGGGAGCTTCATCAACGGCCCCAAGCAAAGCAACGCAGAAGGCGAACCCCAAGCCCAATGTGCAAGAAATTCAGGATGCCTGTTTTAAACAGGGGCTCTGCATGAGATGCGGGGAGAGTGGCCACTTCACCTCGGCATGTCCAAGAGGAGGGGGAAAAGTTCTGAAGACCTCCACCCCAATGGTTAGGAGCACCCCCAGCAGAGGAAAAACCCTGTTCAAACCCCGGGCTCTACAGCTGGAAGGGGCAACGAGCGAGCAGGGAGAGCTGGAGCTGACGGAGGCTCAGATGTCGGGAAACTCCAACGGCCTGCAGTGAGCGGCGCAGAACTGCAGGTCCCCAGCCATGACGCGCCATCTCTGGTGAGCATCCCTGGCCCCTTGTTGTATATGGTAGTGACTGTGATGACCCCTGGGACTGGGACCCATGTCCGAGTCCGTGCCCTAATTGACTCCGGGTGTGCTCGGGACTTAATTAGCCCTTTAGTGGTAGAAGGGCTGGGACCCAAGGTCACCCCGTTGGGGGAGCCACTCAAGTTCACGCAAATGGATGGTTCGGAAATGAAGGAAGCATGCATGGCTGAGACCGAGGGACTAATTGTGGGAACGGGGGAGCATTGGGAGAAGAGAGCCTTCGTCATCACCCCAAACACCCAATTCCCCATGGTGTTGGGGAGCCCCTGGCTAAGCTCCCATGATCCTTATATCAAATGGAGTGAGGGGAAGATCTCCTGGGTGGACGAGAAGTGCCAGGGTCACAAATGGGACACGGGGTGGGGACCAGGACCTCCAGTGCCCATCCGGGCGGCGGCCCTCACCCTGGTGCCCTCGACTGTCCCCCGGGAGTATCGAGACTTAATGGGAGTGTTTAGTGAGACTGAGGCGGACGAGCTACCCCCCCACAGGCTATCAGATTGTGCCATAGAACTGATTCCGGGCGAGAAACTTCCAAAGGGAAAACTTTACTCAATGAGTCCCCCGGAGCGGGAAGAACTGAGGAAATTCCTAGACAAGAACTTGGAGTGCGGTTTCATCCACCCTGCTAAATCCCCCTTTGCAGCCCCCGTTTTGTTTCGGAAAAAGAAAGACGGGGGGTTGCGGTTGTGCACGGATTACAGAGGACTAAATGCGGTGTCTGCCTCCAACGCCTACCCCCTCCCCCTTATTAAAGACTTGCTAACGGAGGCGGCCAAGGGGAAAGTGTTCACTAAGTTGGATCTCCGAGACGCTTATTTTTGGGTGCGCATCAGGGAGGGGGATGAATTCAAGACTGCCTTTAATACCCCGTTGGGACAGTTCGAATACCTGGTGATGCTGTTCGGTTTGAGTGGCGCGCCAGGGGTCTTTATGAGCTTGATAAACGAAGTGTTGCACAAGCATTTATTCAAGGGGGTGTTATGTTACTTAGATGATATCTTGATCTACTCTGCTGATAAGAAAGAACACGTGAAATTGGTCCGGGAGGTCCTCTCCACCTTGTTGAAAAATCAGTTGTATGCAAAACTGTCTAAATGCGAGTTCCATCGAGATTCCGTAGACTTCCTGGGGTACTGCATTTCACAGAAGGGGCTAGAGATGGACCCAGCCAAGGTAGAGGCAGTGGTCCAGTGGGAAGCCCCCAGGACGAGAAAGCAACTCCAAAGCCTATTAGGATTTTGTAACTTCTACCGCACCTTCATAAAAGACTTTGCCACAGTCACCCTCCCATTGACTGAGTTGCTAAAAACCAAAGGGAGGGGCCCAGAAGCGGGGAAGCCCGGAGAGAAAATTGCCTGGAATGGGGAATGCCAGAAGGCGTTCGAAACTCTTAAAACTCTCTTTACCTCAGAGCCCATACTGGCCCACCCGGATGAAACTAAGGAGTTTGTGATCCATGTAGATGCATCCGATGTGGCCATGGGGGGGGGGCATTTTACAGCAGGGCTCCGACTGAAAGCTGCACCCTCTGGCTTACATCTCGAAAAAATTTAATGAAACTGAAAGGAACTGGTCAGTTTGGGATAAAGAAGCCGCAGCTAACCGACTAGCCCTCACTACATGGCGGCACTGGCTGGAGGGGGCGCAAACCCCTTTTGAAATATGGACAGACCACAAAAATCTAGAAGCGCTGCGCACACAGAGGTCCCTGAATGCGAAGCAACTCCGATGGGCAGATTTTTTCTCAAAGTTTAATTTTGTGCTCAAACATCTCCCTGGGAAAGCCAACTCGTTAGCAGACGCGCTCTCCCGATTGCCCCAGCACGAGAGTTTAAAGGAGGAGGTGTTCGACTCCATGTTCTCCCCCCAGCAACTGGGAGGTGCAGTAACCACCAGGAGTCAAAGTAAGTGAACAACAGTGGAATCGGAGGTGTGCGACTGGGGGGGGGATTATTCACCCGAAGAAATCGAGGAGTTAGAGGAGTTGGCAGACTGCTCTCTCAGGGAAAATAAATGCTGGTATCATGGAGATAAACTGGTGGTGCCCCAAAGCAAGAGGAAAGACATATTGCTGGCTTGTCACTCCTCTAAACTAGCAGGACATTTTGGATTTCTAAAGACGCTCAATTTAATTCAGAGACAGTTCTGGTGGCCACGCATGCGCCGGGATGTCTCGGACTTCGTTTCTGCTTGTCAGACCTGCTTGATGTGCAAAAGAAGGGGGGGAAAGTCCCGGGGCTCTTACACCCCCTACCCACTCCCTCTCGCCCTTGGGAGGCGATAGCTATGGACTTCATTACAAACCTGCCACCCTCTAAGGGAAAGACTGTAATTTGGGTGGTGGTAGACATGTTTTCTAAGCAAGCCCACTTCACTCCTTTCAAGCAGCTACCGACGGCAAAGGGGATGGCCAAGGCTTTCTTCAACCATGTGATCAAATTACACGCTTTTCCCAAATGGGTGGTATCCGACAGGGGCAGTCAGTTCGTTGCCAACTTCTGGCGGGAGCTCCTGAAGTTTATAGACATAGAGCCCGCCCTGAGCTCAGGTTACCATCCAGAGACCGATGGACAGTCCGAACGAACTAATCAAATTTTGGAACAATTTTTAAGGTGTTATACTAATTATCACCAGGACAATTGGGTGGAGTTACTGCCCTTCGCTGAATATAGTTACAATAATGCAGTGCATTCCTCTACTGGCGTTTCCCCATTTATGGCAGTAGGAGGTTTTGAGGGAAAACCTCTGCCAACAATTGAGAATGCCTCGGATGCCCCCCCCCCCCACAGACTTTAAACGCTGGTGGGCAACCCTGCAGGAGTCATGGCCTCTAATAGCAAAAACTTTAGACCACGCCAAAGAGGACTACAAGAAATATGCAGATCGTGGTCGGGCCGAGGGTTGGGACCTTCAGCCTGGGGACGCCGTTTACCTCTCCACAAAAAACATACACGGCTTGCAACCCAGCAGGAAATTGGGGTGGAAATATGTGGGCCCTTACAAGGTGTTGCGCAAAATCTCTGATGTGTCTTTTGAATTGGAATTGCCCAAGTCACTGAGTTCTGTGCATCCTGTTTTTCATTTCAGCTTACTGAAGAAGAATCCTGGGCCGAATGCATGGCATCCAGTTCCTCCGACACCTCCTCCACTGATGAAGGGAAAGGCACCCCATTTTGAAATATCTGAAATTCTTGATTCTAAGCTGCGTAGGGGTCATTTATATTATTTAGTTAGATGGCTTGACTTTGGCCCAGAGCAAAACGAGTGGGTTCGTTCTGAACATGTGCATGCTCCTAAATTAGTTAAAGCCTTTCATAAAAGATTCCCGGACAAGCCCGGGTAGGTTTATTTTCGGGGTGCCAGGGTGTCAGAATCTGCTAATTCAGACAAAGTATTTTCTATTGCTTCTAGCCATGTATTCTGTTTTATTGCTATGCTCCCCCCCGCTATGTCTGTATGCCCTGCTATATTCATATTGCCATGTATGTATGCTAGATGCTTCCCTAACACCTGCCATGTAATCACCCCTTCCTTAGGTGAACCCTCACTTTGGCCAGGATGTATGTAGAACATGTAACCCCAGGTTTATGACCCTGACCAGGCCTGGTTTGTGTAACTGTCAGAGCGGGAGGATGACAACTTCAAAGTATGGGAACAATGGGCCTCTCACACTCCTGCCTCCGCATTCCATTCGTCCCGGCTGGGACTCCAAGGGAGGACAAGTCTCATCTCTTATCAACGTGCGAAAGCCTCGAGGCCATTGATTGTTATGTGAAATGGTAACATCTAAAGGGTCTGGTTTGGGAAGGGAAATTTACAACTTGACACCTCACTTTCTTTCCTGTGGGAAGCAAACGGCCAGAGCCCCTTTTGCCCGCCGTTTTTCCCCTGTAGTGATTGGCTACCTATGGGTAATTCAAACTGCCTAGAAAGGTATAATAGACCTGCTTCTGTCATATGTGTTATCTCTGACAATAATCCGAGAAGCTGTACCAATGTAGAGATTGGAAATAAAGAACTGTGTTTCATCAACAAAGATCTGATCCTTGACTACTTTGAGCAGAAGTCTCACATTAACCTGGGTTATAATTTCCATTTAACCTAACTACTAACTCTAATTTACTCTGCTTATTCTCCTATTTATTACTCTCAGCATCTCTGTAGTTCAGCCTCACATCTTTTATGGCTCGTTTGTCATGCAGGGCCAGCCTCTTGTCCTAGATGTTGTTAGTGACTGGTTGCTGGTAGTGGTGGGTGGCTCCTAGTTATAAGCCTGGTGGAAGAGCTCCATCTTGCAAGCCCTGCGGAACTGCATAAGGTCCCGCAGGGCCCTAATCTCCTCTGGGAGCTCATTCCACCAGATAGGAGCCGCCACTGAAAAGGCCCTGGCCTAGTTACCATGAGCCTGGCCTCCTTAAGACCTGGGATCATCAGCTGATGATGTGACGATGACCGTAGTGCTCTCTGGGGTATGTGCGGGGAAAGGCGGTCCCTCAGGTATGTTGGATCCTTGCCATATAGGGCTTTAAAGGTAAGAACCTGCACTTTGAAGTGAATTCTGTATGCTTTTGGCAACCAGTGCAGTGCCTTCAGCGCAGGCTGGATGTGCTCCCATCTAGGGAGACCCATCAAGAGCCTGACTGCGGCATTCTGCACTAGCTGCAGCTTCTGAATCTGCAACAAAGGCAGCCCCATGTAGAGAGCATTACAGTAGTCTAGCCTCGAGGTGACTGTCGTGTGGATCACAGTAGCCAGGTCATCGTGGTTGAGGAAGGGAACCAACTGCCGAGCCAGCCGAATATGGGAAAAGGCCAACTTAGCAGTGGCTGCCACCTGGGCCTCCATTGACAGGGAGAGATCCAGGAGCACTCCCAGACTCCTAACCTCTGGCAATGGCACCAATGGCGCCCTGTTAAAGGTCAGGAGTGGGATCCCCCTCCCCAACTTGCCCCAACTCAGGCACAGGACCTCTGTCTTCACTGGGTTCAGCTTCAGCCGGCTCAGCCTGAGCCAACCAGTCACAGCTTGCAATGCCTGGTCCAGATCTTCTGGGCTGAAGTTCGACTGGTTGCCCAACATCAGATAGAGCTGGGTGTCATCAGCATACTGATGACATCCCAGCCCATACCTCTGGGCAATCTGGGCAAGGGGGCACATATAGATGTTAAACAACATTGGAGACAGCACCACCCCCTGAGAGACCCCACACTCAAGTGGGTACCTCTGGGACTGCTGTTCCCCAAGCACCACCCTTTGTCCCTGACCTTGGAGAAAGGAAGCTAGCCATTGCAAGGCACACCCCTGTATCCCCACACTGGTGAGGTGGCAGGTCAGTAACTGATGGTCAGCTGTGTTAAATGCAGCTGACAGATATAATAACAACAGTATTGCTGAACCACCCCAATCCAGATGTCTCCAGAGGTCATCAGTCAGGGCGACCAATGCCGTCTCTGTCCCATGTCCCAGGTGGAAGCCAGACTGGAAGGGGTCTAGGATGGAAGCATCATCTAGAAAGCCCTGTAACTGCATTGCCACCACCCTGTATTGCAACCCTAACCCTGTCTGCTGACGTCTCTAAGAGAGAGGACCTGAGAGGTGAAATGGTCATGGCTGTCTAGAGATTTTAAAAAGAGATGAGAAGGATAGTGATGTGTGATGGCCTGACTTGTAACTCTGAATCAGAGAGGGGGGGAGTTGTAGAGAGTAATAGGCATTTTGTGTGAGTGGAAAAGGGGCATCACACACTATCTTTTATCATGATCTCATTTTGCATTTTATATATGGGTATGAGTATGTTAGGTTGGATCATATAGACTATAAAGCAGTTCACAGAATGGATCTCCCCAATTTTATCTGCAGCACCCTGCACTCTCCCCCTCCTCAAAACTGATCCTGAGGCTTAAGAGACCTTCTTGGACAGTGTGGGCTGTTTCACAGTGGGCCACAACAAGAAGAGGGAACAATCTGGTTTCCTCACACTATCACACAAAGTTTTGTTCCATTTTCAGAAGAGCTCATGCTCACCATTTCTCTTCAAGCTCCAAGCCCCAGAGAGTTCTCAGATCCTCAGCAGTGGCTATTCAAGGGGAACAGGAAGTTACAAAGGGGAAGAAGAAGGGGAAGAGGTTTGTTCAGTGAACTTCTCCCATTCAGAGTTCATGGAATTGTTTCTGTATCACCCTACATTTTGAATGCACAGTGAAAATTGCAGTGATTTGTCCACTGGCTCTAATTACATTGACATTTTGAATACTTAGGTAGAGTGGTCATTGATGGTATCAAGTTTACTGTTTCTGGGGCATGGCGACAGCAGAGTATATGGTGGATGCCTGGTGATCGAGCTCCACAAACCCTTCCCTCTACATAGAAGTCAAATGGCTTAAAAAATTCAGAAATAGATAATTAAAGCATGGAAAAGCTGGTGGATCGAAAAATAAGAAAAATGAAATTGTAACATCAAAAATCCAAACATACTTCCCGGCAGAAAAGGGCGGAGAAAGATCTCAAGGAGACAGGAAAGTAGGCAACAAAATGGATGAAGACATCACAGACATGCCAAATGAAACTCTAATGAAAAGAGATATCCAAGGTATTTTGAGATCGTTCAAATTGGAAATGCTGGAAGACATTAGTGAAATGCTGAAACCTATGGTAGATCAACTGAAAGACGTGCAAACATCACTTCACAAGGTGTCCCAATTGGTAGAAATGGCCTTGGAAGCATCTGTAACAAACCAGGAGGACATAGGGAAAATACAAAACAATGAACTATGGGCTAGGGACAAAATACTGAGCCTGGAACAAAAATGCTGAAATACCTTAAGCTCCAAGGATTCAATGAGTAAGCAGAAGGCACCATGGAACTGCTCCTTTTTTTTTTTTTTTAGAAAAGTGGCTAGTGCACATTTTACAAGCAGAAGGAGGAGGAGGGCCAAAAATAGTGAGAGCATATTACATAGGCCCAGTTGCACAAGAAAAAAGAAGACCCAGAGACGTGCTTGTAGAATTTATGGAGATTAAAACTAAAAATCGTATTTTGCAAGAGGCCAAAGCGAAAGGGTCATTTAAATTTAACAATGATGTATTATCAGTATTCCCAGACATTTCATCTCACCAGAAGCTTTACAGATCAGAAGGCAATTAAAGCTGACTGAGGCGGGCATCCGCTACCATTGGGCTGCATCGGAATACCTTCAACTTCACTACCAAGGCTCATCATACCAAGCAGATGACCTGGAATCCGGATCTAATCTCCTGAAAGCCATTGGTCTTGAACCAATGCCTAATGCCTCCAGGATAAATTTAAAAATGCACAAGAGAGATTTTCCTACCACACCACTGAGATGGAGATGGAGCAAGTTATCAATGCACCAGAATCCAATGCCGTGGAAAGGTAAAAGGCGGGTGAAGCTATAATCGATACTGATCCGCCTTAGAGAAACCAAGACAGCATAACTCTTAAGTTTGCTTTTTGTTAATCACAGTTAGTTATAGTTTATAAGTAAAAATTTAACATAATTGAATGCTGAAATTAAAAACAGGGAGTGGGGGGAAAGGGGGGGTATCAACCATGTTTTTCCCAGGATATGGTGGTGTGATTTGGTTATATGCTGTGTTTATCTTGTGTGGAGCTACCTCAAGGAATGAACAAATAATGCTCTGTGAGGGAATAAACCTCACAACAGGAGGTGGCACTGAGCTTTCTTGGTTAAATAATAAGGGTAAGAGACAAGGGGGGAGGGGGAAAGATGGAGTGTTATCTGGGTACCAAGTCTGGGGGGAGGGGGAAAGGAGGGATATAGAATGTAAAAAAGAAAATAGAAAATGAGGTAGAACAAGAACCAATTTAGTATTCATTGGTGGCATGTTAAGAGTTCTGACATTAGGAAGAGTCAATAAATGTGTGATTATGCAAACACTCTTAGTTAATTTTTATTTTAGGTGTGATCTAAATGAATTAAATTGACAGGGAAATCCCATAATGCTAGGATTAGGTATAAAGTAAGGTTTAGGACTGTTGTTTACTATAATGAAAAAGACACAATGCTATCTAAGCATGTGAAGCTTTCTTACAATGAACACAATGAGCTTTAAAGCAGTAACTCTGAACTGTAGAGGACTGCAAAGCAAAATAAAAGCTAAACTAATAGCTACTTATTTAAGGCAACAAAAAGTAGACATAGCCTTCTTACAAGAAACACATGTAAAAAATACACCAAAAGGTGTTCAATTCAAATTGGTTTCCGACACAATATATTGCAGAAGGCATCTCTAGAGTGAGAGGGGTGGCTACAGCACTTTCCAAAAATGTGAACTTTCAGTTAGATGCATTAGAAAAGGACAATCAAGGTAGATATATTTTTATTAGGGGCATTTTGAATGGGAGCCAAATGACTTTGGGATCAATTTACACACCAAATAATGGCCAGTTGAACTTCATTAAAGAGACCATTGGAAAGCTAATACAATTTCAGAAAAGTTATATTATTTTGGGGGGAGATTTTAATTATTTAATGAAAATTGATATAGATATATCAAACAAAAAAAGAAAGAAGGAAAATAAAAATGGTTCAATATCAAATAAGAGGAAGAACAATAACTTTAAAAAATTCATTACAGACCACAACTTATGTGATATTTAGAGGTATAGGCATGATAAAGAAAGGAATTATACTTATTTTTCAGTGAAGTATATGGTTTATACCAGGTTAGACTACATATTAATTTTTAAAGATTTAATACCTTTGGTGCTATCATCAGATATAGGACACAGCCACTGGTCAGATCATGCCCCAGTTGAGTATATATTTAAAAAGGGAGTAATAAGCAACATGAGACCACAATGGAGATTTAATAAATCTTTAATCTATGATCTCATTACTGCAACTGATATTAAAAATGAAATTAAAGCATATTTTATTAACAGTGCAGACTGTGGAGTTTCTTAGCAAACAATCTGAGATGCATCAAAAGTGGTGCTGTGAGGAAAAAGCATAGCCTATACAGTACCTGTAAGAAAGAAAGACAAAAAAATAGATTAGAATTAATGTCTAATATAGCAAAACTTGAAGCTCTTCACAAACAAACATGCGGTCCCAAACACTACAAAAGATTTTTACAACTGAGGGAACAATGGGAAAGTATAGATGAAAATTAATTAAAGCAGAAAGACTTTAGTTTTAAACAAAGTGCCACAACTAAAGCCCCAAGATTGCTAAAATGTTATCATGGAGAATAAAAAGAAGAAGGATGGAATGATTTATAGTGGGTCTAAGAGATGACAAAGGCAGACTGACAACATCTAACAAGGGCATAATTAGTGAAATGGCAAAATATTACACAGAACAATACAAATCTACGAGACCCTCAATAGATGATATTACTAGATACTTAAATTCCAGGACTGAAATAAAGCCTATTAGTGAGGAACATAGAGATTATCTAAATCAACTAATTTCAGAGAAGGAGGTAGAAGATGAAATTTAAAATATTAAGATTAATAAGGTGCCAGGCCCAGATGGGTTATAAAGCTTTCAAGACGGAATTACTTAAACTACTTACAGACACATTCAACTCAATTCTGAAGACAGGCTCCACTCCTAGCACGTGGTTTGAAGCTAATATAATACTTTTACCAAAAAGCAGTAGGGATAGCACAGACCCAAAATCCTACAGGCCAATCTCGTTACTGAACATCGATTTTAAAATATTTACCAATATTTTGGCAACAAGACTTAAAAGTATAATACCCCAATATATAAATGTTGATCAAATGGGATTCATCCCGGGTCAATACATAATCAACAATATCCAAAAAACTCTAAATGTGATTTATTATGGTAAGTCAAAAAAGATACAAAATCCTCTATTAATGTTGATCGATATTGGAAAAGCATTTAATACAGTGGAGATCCAATACTTAAAAACCCTTTTAAATCATTTGCAATTTGGAAATACATTTTGCAAGGCAATTGAGGCTATATATTCGAGGCCTAAAGTGGTCCTTAAAATTAATGGGGCAACATTGGATGAAAGTTTATTGCATGGGGCACTAGACAGGGGTATCCCCTGCCACCGATTTTGTTTGCTATAGTGATAGAGCCATTGGCATGCCATCTACAAAGCAGCTCTAAAGTAAAAAGCATTGAAATACACAATAAAAAATACAAGTCTTTTTGCGGATGACATCAGAGCCAGAAACATCACTGCCAGAACTGCAAGACATATTGCAGGGGTTTAGCAAGGTGGCAGGATTACAGGTAAACCAGAATAGGTATATCCTATTAATTTATCTGAAGAAATGAAACATTATATAAAACATTTTTTTCTTTCAATCACCAAAAAAGGACTGGAGATACTTAGGAATAAATATTCCTTTGGATTTGGCAAATATTATTAAAGCTAATCATGAGAAAATACTTGAGGAAGTGAAGTTACAATTTAGGACCTGGGATAATAAATCTCTTTCATGGCTGGATAGAATTAACGTTTTAAGAAATTTTACTTTTCCAAAATTTCTCTTTTGTTTTAGGGTGTTGCCAGTATTTATAACCCCTTCAAAATTGTTGAAATGGCAACACTGTTTAAAGGCGTTTATATGGCAATATAAGAAACTGAGGATTAGGTTTGCTACGATATGCAAGCACTCTACTAAGGGAGGGTTATCTATACCAGATTTAAATCTATATTATAAAGCCTCAGTACTTTCATCTTTAATAAGGCAATACACAGAAATAAATAAAGTGGATTGGATGAACATAGAAGAAGGCTATATAACTCATCTCACCTTTAAAGAAATGTTATGGCAACAGAGCACAACTAAATTGGACAATACATATTTAAGTACGACACTGAAAATATGGTATAGTCAAAAAGAGAAAATACTATCTAAATGGTCTCCTCTATGCACATTTATGGGGCAAGTATGGTTCCCTCCAGCAAAAGATACTGGGTCATACAACCAATGGAGACCAGCAGCGATAACAAGGATTATAGATGTAATAAAACAAGGGCAGAGGCTCTCCAACCTGGAACTGGAAAGAAAATATAAAGTTAATTTACCGTGATATGAATACTTACAGCTCCAACGTTTGTTGGATACTCTAAATAAAAAATACACATTAAGTTTTAATTATACAGCCATTGAAAGACTTATGACATCCAGTAGTCCAATCAAAAAGGGATTAATAGCTAAAGGTATATCAAACACTTGTGGGTAAAGGAGAATGGAAAGGTCAAACATATTAGAAAGTATGGCAAAAGGATATATCAGCAGAGATCTCAGAAGAACAATGGAATGAAATATGGAGATGGAATAGTAAGGTATCAAAGTCACAAATCATACAAGCAATTTCTTATAAGGTGCTTATAAGGTGCTTAATACCTGAAAAAAAAAGCTCATATATCCTCCAAAGCTTCCCTACTACGCTGGAAGTCATGTGGACAAAGGGAACTTATTGTCACACCTGGTGGGAATGTGTTTATATTACTGACTTTTGGAAACAAATATTAAAGGCAATTAAAGAGATAACAGGATATGAACCACACTAGTCTCTATGTCAATCCTATTGAATTATTGGCAAAAGGAACTACTCCCTAAAATACGATGGGAGTTATATTGACCACAGTGAAAGCGGTAATTGCCCGACATTGGAAGGACAAATTCCCGCCAGCTATGATACAGTGGTACAGTAATGTATGGGATTATTTTATGTTGGAAAAGTATTCAGTATATATGGAAGGGGGAGACAAAGAAGGAGAGCTTTTTAATCCAATGGACAAATGGTACCCCTTTACTGACAAAATGGCCAAAGACAGAGAAAAAAGTGAAAGCTGGTCATACTATAAATACTGGTCATTAACCAATTGTTATTAAGAGTAAGCAATAGGAAAAAAAATTTTACAAAGCGTTTTCTTGTAATGTAAGAAAGAGTGTAGTTGTAATCTAAGGCAGAGTGTTGGACAATAATGTAATGTAAGTAAAGGAATATTATACAGTCTACTTGTTCTACCTGAAAAAAATGATGGTTGGTGGTAACCTAGTACAAAAGATTGTATATTACCCAAATGGACATGTTGTATTACTGTAGTAATGAAGTTATTTGTTTACTGTTTAATGGTCAAAACAATAAAAAGATTTTTTTAAAGTTTACTGTTTTCATTTTAACCACCGTCATTCCTTTTCTTTTCATATGGACCCAACAAAGCAAAAGTAAAAGGGCAAAGGAAGGTTTCTTAACAATTATGTTTCAACATGATAGCAGTCAGGATTGGAAAGTAAATTCTTTTTTTTCTTTTTTTTAAAATTTTTATTGATTTTTCCAACTATTTCTACAAATACAACACTACTAACTAAGCTACATTACCCTATACTGTTTGTAATAATCAAATTAACTACTTTGTTAAACTGAAAAACAATATACTTTCTTGGTTTAACTAATTAATATTGTGTTGCTGCTTCTGTAAATAACAGAGCTGACTGACCGGCACATACAACAACGAAGAAAACTCTTATTTCTCCATTTACAATTTGACATAGTGCACCATTTAAACAAACAATTGTAACATTATTTCTTCTTCGTTCCTCTTCTTGTCTTTTTAGTCTCTTTGCTGGACTTGGGAGCAGCAGCTCCCTTTTCTGAGTCTGATACATCTTCTTCGCTTTCTGAGCTATCAAAGCCGTACATACTCTCCTGCGCCTCCAGTGAGTTGTCTGATCCTCTCTCCTTGTCCTTTTTCTTGCATTTTTCCAGAAAAATCTTAGCTTGTTCAATAGAGTCAATCTTGTAGTTCTTGCTTTTGTAGCTGAAAAACAGTCCCTCTGGGATATTCTAACGGTAGATAATTGACTCAGACTGTAACCATGTAGTCAAATTTCTGTAGGCTTTTCTTCTTTTCCATATTTCGAATGGAATGTCTTTTAGAACCTTAATTTCCTCTTCCTGGATCTTCAGCGTTGTTCTATTTGTGGCTTTTAACACCACATCCCTTGTTGATCTTTTGGAGAATCTTATCATGATCTCACCTGGCAGGTTTTTCTTCTTTACAAATTCTGGATAGGTCCTGTAGAGCTATCCCTTCAAGCTTAATATTTGTTCCGCTTCCATACCTGCCACTGGTGCTAATGCCTCGCTTAACAGTTTTTTAAGATCCTCCCTTTTTTTCTCAGGAACATTCTGTAGTCTCAGGAAGAAATTTGATCTTTCCATCTGAAGTTTTAAAACGTTATCACTCTGAAAAGCCTTGTCTTTTTCAATTTTTTGAAGTCTAGAGTCATGCTTACTTGTTGTTGCTTTTACTTCCAAGAGATCCTGTTGCAGCTTCTCAGTTCGTTTTCCTGACTCTTTCATTTCTTTCTGCATTGAGTCCATCTTAGCATTGAGAGTAGTCATCTGATCCACCAGGGGTCGCAGCATCGCTGAAAGCATTGAGCTCATCTCTGTGGTATCGCTCTTTGAACTCAGAACTCCGCTTCCTGGCTTAGGAGAGGGTCTTTGTCTCCCCATCATTGTTGCTGTTTCACTTTTGTTTATAGTTAGATAAGAAGATTCGAGGAAGAGATTTGCTTAACCGCACTAATGTCGTTTAAAAGATCATTTCTTCGCGCATGCGATCCAGCCCTCCAGCACTTCAAAGTAGCTTCCCGGACTGCAGCAACGCCATGGGAAAGTCTAGCAGCGTAAACTCCGTTTATGGGGGGGAGACGATCTACCCACCCTATCCCAGCCGCTTTAATCCACAATCTTTGCTTGAGACTCATGATTTCCCCAGTGCGTATCAGGGAGATCCATTGCTTTTCTGATTGGTATTCTCTGCTGCTTCACGGTTGCGCTTGCAAGCCCAGAGGGTTCTACGACGGGGGAACCTACGGGGGTGAGAAAGGGTGCCTCAATCCCGCGGTCGCCACCGCAAGGAGAGGCTCCCTTCAAGCCACCCCAGGCAGAGCCCCTTTGCTAGGGTCTCTGGGGGTTTGGAGCCAGTCCTAAACCTCTTCTACCCCGCCGAGAGCAGATCACATCTCCTGCAGAAGTGGAGAAATGTGTCCACCATTATGCGCGTCTCTTCCGGAAGTCAGGATTGGAAAGTAAATTCTTGATAGTTCTCCATTTTGATATTTCTTTCCTTTCAGCCTTCTCTATGAGACTATACTACAAAATTTAATATACACCATTGTTGCCGTAATAATCTAGAAATGAAGAGAGAGCCAGAATATGAGCAAATCAACAATACCCAAAATGATTGTTTTACTGCCATAGCAACGTGCATTCAATCCCGCATTTTCATCATTATATACACAGGGCAGCTACTAAGAGTTCATTGTTCTGTTCAAATATTGGCCAATAGGAAATGCCAGTGGCAACACAGTCTAAATACTCACAGGCCAAAAAAAAAAAAAAGAGTTAAGAGAGAAGTAGATATTTTCAACCAAACTATACTTTACAGGAACGTAACATTGTATATCCCTAATTGTTTCTGCTTATCTAGAATCATATTGATTGCATGATTGCTTTTAAGAATGGCATAGGTTAAAGGGCCTATTCTTGCAATGTTCTCTTTAAGCACAGATTGGCATCCAGTTTTGCCATATCTGGTATTTGCAATTTGCTGTTTGCATCAAGATATCCTACATTTTTGTAGCATATCTATAGCATAACAGCACAGGTGATGGCTTTTGTAATCGAAATAGCATGCTCAGTCCCTTATGATGAATTTTATAGCCAGGAGAGCTCTGTTAAGAATTTAAGCCCTTTTGAGATATTCCAGATTGGCAGAATGATTTCATTTAAGGGATGGGGAAGAAGGATCACAGAGGCAAGCAAAAGTGCTTGGCATTCAGAAATTCACAAATCAAGCTTTGAACCAAATAATGTCCATTTGTAAATACTGTAAATGCTCCAAATCCAAACATAAGTATTTCTGTCATTTGGGAACAGTCAGAAATGTTCTGATCTTAATAGTTATTCTGGCACTTTCCTAAATCAGCAAGACATGGAAGGGGCAGGGAAGGGAGACGGACTCCACAGATACACGACTGATAGTGACATCACCTAGAACAGGGGTGTCAAACTCATTTGTTATGAGGGCCAGATCTGATATAATTGAGACCTTGTTGGGCTGGGCTATGTGTGTCATAAAATGTAATGCAAGGTAGCGGAGATATAAACTTTATAAAGAACACAGACAAACACAATTAAAGATTTTTAAAACTTTAAATAAAACTTACTTTAAAAACTAGAACTCTTGCAATATTTTGTCTATTTAACAGTCTCTGCTAACTGACACCTCTTGCTCTGAATTATTGCATCAAAATATCTGTGCTGTAGCAATCTTGAATATCCTGTTCAGGTGTGTATCTGTAAGCTGAAAACCTACTTTTGATTTGACATTCATTAAAGAAATCTCATACTCAGTGTTCTGAGCCTAGGACCCAGGGGATTGAGAGAGACTGGTAAAGCAAGCTGTGGTGTGGTGGCAGCAGCAGAACTGGAAAAGGAAGCAGAAAACAGCCAGGGCCTCACAGGCCGGATATGGGCCCTCTGAGGGCCTGATCTGGCCCCTGGACCACATGTTTGACATCCCTGATCTAGGACCATTAGACCATCTTCCTGCCAAACAGCACCATCCTGACTGGCATTTCTACAGACAGTATTTCCATTTTCTGCTTGTTATTCATTTGGTTTGGAAAGGCTTTCTGACTTTGTATAAGTATGGCTCCTGATTCTGTGCAATATTTTCCTCTCTGGAGTGGCTCCCACCTACTAAGCAAAGACAGAGTAGGTCAGGACTGAGTGGGGAGACAAGGAAAAGGTTCATCCCTCAGGGTGAACTCCCCACTTCCAGATAGCAAGCTTGCCTACAACAGGAAACAGAGTGTTGTGTACTAAGACTGCGGTTGCCTGGCCTCTCGCAATGGTGACCGCCACGTGGTCAGCGCACAAGGTCAGAATCTACCTGAGCTTCAGCCAGGTAGAACAATAGCCAGTTGGATCCTGAGCAACCACCAATTACGTGCCTAGGTCTCCCGCTGGGGGACCTATGAACTGCAACCATGGACTTAAGGACTTGGGGGCGAGGTCAGGGTATTGTCTCCAGCCGGCATAAAAGAGGGCTCTGAGCCCGGGGTTTCCATGTTCCATCTGACCCTCAATAAAGAGCTTACTATGAAATCACTACCACTCGCCTCCCGACTCCAATACTTTTCACAGAGAGAAAGGCTTTTCTCACACATTCCCTGCACACTGGTAACTGAAGCAGACAATTAAAGCTATCCACCCCCATGATGGTAAAGAGCAAACAGACAGACTTGTCCACATACGTCCTGCATGTGTGCACCTATATTTGTTTGTAAGAAAGAGCCATCATACATTCACTTCAGAAATGTAACAGTACCTGGATAAATGTGCAGTTTCAATCACAGATTCAGTTGTACATGCATTGGATATAGCATGAGAATTGTATCTGGTGGGTAGCTGTGTTGGTCTGAAGCAGCAGAACAAAGTTTGAGTCCATTGGCAAGTTTTAAGAAAAAAGTTTTATTTTTGTTGGTCTTAAAGGTACCGCTGGACTCAAACTTTGTTCTGATGAGAACTGCATGTACTGAGAAAAAAATCAAACATATACTTGACATGGGCTACACATGTATTCGTGACAACTCGTGAACAGCCCCCTCCCATGCACAAATGCAGAGAGACTTAACAGACATAACAGTGATCAGTGGTGATGAAAAAAGTCACAGATCTCTCTAGGAATTTAGTTTCTTTCCTATGACTTGGACACACTTTTACACAATCCATTTATGAGACACCATACTCTACCATATATGAAGTGGCTTACAATTAAATCTAGTACTAAAACATTGACAAGGCAAATCACCATTACTGTGAAATAGAAACAACCTAATTAGCCCTCCTGAAAAATGCCCTTAAGGCTGAATTCCTAATACGAGAAGCTTTAATTCTGATATTAAATAATCCAATTTAAGTTTTTAAAGTGGATAATGACCCAAATTGAATTTCAATGGTTTTTTTTTGGTGTGTGTGCACCTCTGGTGAGCAGACAGACTAGACTCACCTTTGCTAGATATCTTGCAATGGCATGAAGATACAGAAAGGAAAAGGAAATCCTACTGTGTGCAGGGCTGCTTTATAATGAGGCCAATTAAGGTATTTGCCTCAAGTGTTGAATTTGGGGGAGGCCATGGTGGCTCAGAGGTTAAGATGCTGAGCTGCAGACTTGATGATCAGTAGCTCGGCAGTTCAAGACCCAAGTGCTGTGTGACAGAGTGAGCTCTTGTCTCTGGCCCCAGCTCCTGCCAACCTAGCAGTTTGAAAGCAAGAAACTGCAAGTAGATAAATAGGTACAACTTTGGTGGGAAGGTAACAGCATTCTGTGCACCTTGGCATTTAGTCATGCCAGCCACATGACCATGGAAAAGTCTTTGGGCAGTGCTGTCTCTTCAGCTTGGAAATGGAGATGAGCACCACCCCCTAGAGTTGGATTCGACTGACTTTTGAGCAAGGGAAATCTTTACCTTTACCTAAACTCCCAAACCCACCATCTCCTTCACAACTTCTGCTTTCTCTGCTTCACCCACCTCTACTGCCTCATCTCTCCCCACCCTGAGCTGGAGTAGCTAATCCTAATTGCCCAGGGTTGTCAACCCCCTCCTCCCCCCATTGGCCAGCAGGATAAAAATTAATCAAAAGACCCCCATTGAGTACTGCATTTTTTTAGGCCAATGAGGCAGACTGAATTATTCACTTCAGCTCCCATGCAGGGGTGGCTACAGGGATGGCTGACTCAGGTGGCACTATTACCTGAGTCAGCACTAGCAGCAGTTGACTCCTTCTTGTTTCTCAGAGGAACCTGTTAAGTCCGACTCAGAAGCAAACTTGTTGGTCTGACTTTCTCAAAAATCTTTTCTTTGGCCAGAGTATTTGGTATTACACAGAATAAGGTCTAGTCTACCCACAAAGCAGACTGCCATTGTAGAGTCCAGAGGTGATGGGATGCATCAGGGTACAGTTGAGGATCACTTTTTTAAGTTCTTGCCAGCATATTAAAAATAGTTTTTAAAAAAACCAAAACCCTTGCTGTAAGAAAACTAGTTCAGCAGAAAGAGGATAGATTTTTTTTTCTTTTTAGTGGACTGTGTGTGTGTTTTACTTGAAGTGTTTTATCCTGTATTGTCCTGAGATTCTGCAACCTCATCCTCCTGTATGTATACCTCAGTCCTAAAGCCTCATATCTTATCTCCAAGATGTGCTGTTTCTTATTATTTACTTCATTTACATCCTGCTTTTTGCTGAAACAGGGACCCAAAGACCTGGGTGCGAGAGGGAGAAACAGCATCTCTCTCCCAAGTGGCCCCTCCTGGGTTCTCGGTCCTTCAACAATCACGGACTAGGGGGTGGGGGGAGGAGTGGCATTATTCATTAAGGAGACTTACTCCTTCAGGGCACTCTCAAGGATCACAGGCATCGAGTGTGCTGGCCTGGTTTGGGAAGCCAAGGAGAGTGTGGCAATTTGGCTGGTGTACCGACTGCCCAATGCGCCAGCCAATAGCCTACTGTCCCTGGTTGAGGCTGTATCAGGCTGGGCACTGGAACACCCTAGACCAGGGGTGGGCAAATAGCGGCCCGGGGGCCACATGCGGCCCGCCACAAAGTTTTTTGCAGCCCGCCAAGACAGTCAACCATGTGGTGTGATAGGGTACATTTGTTTCATTAAACTGATTCTAAAATTAAATATGCTTGCAACTATAGATGATATGAAATTAGCACAATAAATAAATTGAATAAAACTACCACTATTTTATTTAATTTATACGAATTGATTTTTATGATACAATTTATACCTTTTCTGAAATGCAAAGTTAACTAATTAATGCAATCATTTTAAAAGGTGCGGCCCTCCGCTAACCTCCACTCCCACAAAGTGGCCCCCGAGCCAAAACAATTGCCCACCCCTGCCCTAGACTGATAGTCTTGGGTGATTTCAATGACCATGCCGATGACATGGCCTCTACTCGGGCAGCGGACCTGGTGTTGTCCATGGCGGCCCTAGGACTCTCCCAACTTTTAACAGCCCCCACACATCAGGCTGGGCACACGCTCGCTTTGATCTTCATGACTGGGTTACAGTGGACCAGATTACTGCTTTATGTCAGGTTCCCTGTCATCTTCCCGGGTGGGAGTTGGGTGCCCTGTACTCGCCATGTCACTGAGCTCTCTATCTCCTCCCCTCTCCGTTTGCTCTCAGCCCTCTGTTTCTGTTTCTCTGAGAAGCGCCTGTAACCTTGAAGTGTTTTCCTAATGGCACTGACTCCAGGTGGCTGGTAGTATGGGAATCACCGGGGGAGCTTAGTGGGAGGTGGGGAAAGGCTGCCAAGTCTGAGCTGACTCTGTTCGGTGCCTTTTTGGTGGGAAAGCAATGGCTAGTATTTTTGCGCCTTTTTACAATTATCCTGATTGGTGCCATGTTCTTATCCTGATGTTTGAATTTGGTATAATTCACCCTCTGCCCCATAACTGTCATCACTAACACTGAAAGTGCTTACTGAGTAGACCATTAAAAAATAAAAGGACTTTATTCAATATCAAGGCCTGGCTTATTGGATCTAACAAGGTTCTCACAGAGTGTTAGTGACTTTTCCACTAATGGAAGGAGAGCACCCTATACCTGACCATGACGGATGATGGGACTCTTGTTCCAGTCTCTACCCCTGAGGTCCTGGTGACCACTTCACCCTCACTGGTGCCATCGACCACAGAGCTGGATTTATTACCCCCCTTCCTGTGAGACCCTGATAGATCCAATAAGCCAGGCCTTAATTGTGAAACAAAGTCCTTTTTTATTTCTTAATGGTCATTCAGTATGCACGTCCAGTGTTAGTGATGTCCGTGAATTTGGCCAGAGGCAATTATGCACATTTCAAACAGCAGGATCAAAACTAGTCACCAATCAGGGTAATTAGAGCAAAGGCACGAAAGGCACTAGCAGTTACATTCCCACCAAAAAGGTGCATAGTCTTTCATGTGTAGACTTGGCGGCCAACCACCCCCTCCCACAACTCCTTCCCTGTTATTCCCACATATTCAGCACCTGGAGTTTCCCCGTTACATAAACAACCCAAGGCTAAACTTCACAGAGCCATAGCAAGCGGAGCAAAGCAACAGGGAGGGGGCGAGAGAGAGCACTATGATGCAGAGGGAGCTGGGTCACCATTCCCCAGCCAGGAGAAAACATACAAATGACAGGGAACCTGACATCCTGCCCACCCTAAGACTGTACCCCCCCCCAGGCTTAGCAGGGTAAAGCTTGTGGAAGTTGCAGATCAGTCGGGGAGCATGCACATGTTCAACAACAACCCATTCATTACATTCAGGACCAAAATCCAGCCATTGAACTAAGTAATACAGTCTACCCCGCTTTAGTTTAGGGTCTAAAATATGAGAGATTTCAAAATGAGGTTCCCCCCCTTCATCAGAGGAGGTGGAGCAGGAGGATCCGGTCTCCAGGTATTCGGCTCAGGACTCTTCTTCAACAGGCTGTAATGAAAAACAGGGTGCACAGCTTTTAGGGTCTTTGGCAGCTCAAGTTTGAAAGACACAGAGGAAATCTTGTGCAGCACTTTGAACGGACCCACATATTTCCACCCCAGTTTTCTGCTATGCTGCAGTCTGTGTATGTTTTTGGTAGAGACATATACTGAGTCCCCTGGTGCTAAATCCCAACCTGGAGCCCTCCCCCTGTCAGCATATTTTTTCTAATCCGATTTGGCTCGATCCAAAGCCTTAGCAATCAGCGGCCAGGCGTCTTGGAGAGAGTTCCACCATGTCCTGAAATGACTCAAAGGGAAGTCAGCAGGCTTGAGCGTGGGGAGGGGACTGCCTTCAAAAAATCCCACTGCCATAAATGGGGAAATGCCAGTAGAAGAGTGTATAGCATTGTTGTAACTGTATTCCACAAAAGGAAGGAGTTCCACCCAATTATCTTGGTGGAAGTTAGAATAGCAACATAGGAATTGCTCCAATATTTGATTCACACGTGCAGACTGACCATCACTTTATGGGTGGTAAACTGAGCTTAAGGCGGGTTCAATCCCCATGACCTGCAGAAGCTCCTGCCAAAAGGTGGCAATGAACTCCGAGCCTCTGTCAGAGATTATACGCTTTGGGAAAGAATGGAGCCTCACCACCTGGAAGAAGAATATCTTGGCCAAACCCTTGGCCATGGGGAGCTGCTTGAACAGGATGAAATGTGCCTGTTTTGAAAACAGGTCAACCACTACCAAAATAACTGTCTTCCCTTTACTGGGTGATAGATTAGTAATAAAGTCCATGGAAATCACCTCCCAGGGTCTGGAAGGGGTGGGTAGAGGCTGCAACAGTCCTGGGGGCTTACCCCCCCACTTTTTACACATCAGACCAGTTTGACATGATGCAACATAGTCAGAAACGTCTCTCTGCATACGAGGCCACCAGAACTGCCTCTGGATTAGGTTTAAAGTCTTTAAATATCCAAAATGACCAGAGAGCTTGGATTCATGGCAAGCATGCAAAATGGACAGTCTGAATGATTTAGGCACCATAAGTTTCTCTCCCTTGTACCAACAGCCATCAGGACCTTTGTGTGTGTCTTTTTCAGCCTCAAAATCATCCTGATCCTGCTGAGAGTACTCCAGTGCACACTTTGTAATCCACTCATTAGGGGGAGCTGGCCCACCCCGCTGCGTCTGACTCCGGGTGTCCACAGCCCCCCCCCCAGTTGCTCAGGGGAAAACATGAAATCAAAGATTTCTTCCCTCTGGGACTCATGCTGGCGGAGGCGAGACAGAGCATCTGCAAGTGAATTAGCAGTCCCCAGGAAATGCTGTAAAGTGAAATTGAACTTAGAGAAAAAATCAGCCCATCTGAGTTGTTTGGCACTGAGAGCTTGCCTTGTGTGCAATGCCTCCAAGTTCTTATGATCAGTCCATATCTCGAAGAGCTTCTGGGCACCTTCCAACCAATGCCTCCATGTGGAGAGGGCTAGATGGATAGCTGCAGCTTCCTTATCCCAAACAGACCAATTTCGCTCAGTTTCTGTGAACTTTTTAGAGATGTATGCCAGCGGACGCAACCCCCCATCCTCCCCCTTCTGCAGGATCGCCCTCCCCATTGCCACATCAGAGGCATCCACATAGACTGTAAATTCCTGGGTTTCATCAGGATGGGCAAGAATGGGCTCGGAGGTGAACAGGGATTTTAAAGTCTCAAAAGCAGCTTGGCACTCGCTGGACCAGGGCAAGCACGTCCCCAGCTTGCTCACCTCAGGTCCCTGCCCCTTCATTTTCAATAAGTCAGTGAGAGGCAAAGTCACTTTGGCAAAGTCTTTGAGGAATGATCTATAGAAGTTGCAAAATCCTAGGAATGATTGTAATTGTTTGCATATTCGGGGGGCTTCCCAGGAAACTACTGCCTCCACTTTTGCTGGGTCCATCTCCAACCCCCTGGGAGAAATGCGGTAGCCCAAAAAATCAATCTCCTTGCACTGAAATTCACACTTGGAAAGCTTAGCATATAGTTTGTGGGCCTTGAGCGTTGACCGCACTTCCCTCACCAATTTCACATGGAAGTCCATATCTTGAGAATAAAGAATGATGTCATCAAGATAACAAAGGGCCCCCCTAAATAAATGCTTGTGCAACACTTCATTTATTAGGCTCATAAAAACGCCAGGAGCGCCAGCCAAGCCAAAAGGCATAACTAGGTATTCAAACTGACCAAGGGGGTGTTGAATGCTGTTTTGTACTCATCTCCCTCTTTAATGCGAACACGAAAGTAAACATCATGTAAATCCAGTTTGGAGAAGATCTTTCCCTTCACCGCCTCAGCTAACAAGTCTTTAATAAGCACTGGAGGCAGATGGACATCACTAACACTCTGTGAGACCCTGATAGATCCAATAAGCCAGGCCTTAATTGTGAAATCCCCGTTACATAAACAACCCAAGGCTAAACTTCACAGAGCCATAGCAAGTGGAGCAAAGCAACAGGGAGGGGGCAAGAGAGAGCTCTATGATGCAGAGGGAGCTGGGTCGCCATTCCCCAGCCAGGAGAAAACATACAAATGACAGGGAACCTGAAATCTCCTTACAAGGGGGATCACCTTCGAGCGGTTGGTGAAACTGAAGTATTCCTGGTCAGCATTTGTAACCACTACAGAGGAGTCTTGGACCCATGACAGGCGAGGCTCTGGGGTACGGTTTGAGGACGAACGCCATGGTGACTGGAGGCTGTGTGGTCAGCCGGGTCCAGTGACCCTATCCAGCCTTCCGGCTGCCGTTCCTGACGAATTGTGGCAGCAGATGGATCGGAGGTTCGAAGAAATGCAAGATCATTTTGCTTTGGAGCTGAGAGAGGCTCTGACAAAGATACAGGGGTTCCAAAGGAGGGCTCCTGTGCAAGGCGCGGATGGCGGGGCTGGGGCAGCAGGAGCTGTCGGCAGGGTGCCTGCACCTCCCATTCAACTCACACCTGCAGGTGCTGGTAACCAGCCTCTCCCACCTGTTGGCGCACCCCTACCCCAGGTGGCTCCTGGACTATTGGTTCCCCAGGCTGGAGAGAGGATTTTTCACCAACTGCCGGTGGATCCTCTGGTGGCAACATTCGACGGGAACCCTGACCAGCTGCGGTTTTTCCTCATCGAGATCGAAAGCTTCCTGGACTCATGAGGTCATCTTTACCCCATGGAGCGTGAGAGGGTTGGCTACATCGGCTCCAAATTATGGGACACTGCAAGTGACTGGTATGTAAGCCTACACAACCCCCCGGGCCTTGAACTCAGGTCGGTGAATGAGTTTATGTGGGCGCTGAGGCAGCATTATAAAGATCCCTTGGGGGAGGAGAAGGCCCGGAACCAGCTGCTCAAGTTGGTGCAGGGTCGTAACTCTGTGAGGGAATATACTGCTCAGTTCCGGAGAGCGGCTGCAAAAGTGCATGGGTGGTTTGAAGATCTATTCATTGAGAAATTCAGGGAGGGCCTCAATCCGGAAATTTATGAGACTGTGTTACGAAATGACCAGCCCGGTTCCCTACTAGCTTGGATGCGGGTGGCAGCTGATGTGGAGGAGCTTTTATGTTGATTAAACTGGGGCCCCATCCCTCCCATTCTGCACCTAAAGCCCCGACCAAGTCTAAGCTGAAGTCAGCGGTGCAAGAGCTGCGTGATGCGTGGATGAAAGAGGGGCTCTGCATGAGATGTGGGGAAGCCGGGCACTACACTTCCAACTGCCCCACGGCTGCCCCAAAGACCCCAAGACCCACCGTGACAGTGCCTGCAGGGACCCCAAAACCTCCAAAAGGCACCTATAAACCCCAGGCATTACAGCTGGAAGGGGCAACAACTGAGACCCATGCATTGGAGACTGTGACTGAACAGCCGTTGGAAAACTTCAAGGACCTGCAGTAGGAGGCACACAGCTTCAGGTCCCCTCACCAGCTGCACCACCAGTGGTGAGCACTCCTGGACCTCTACTTTATATGATTGTGACTGTAATAGCCCCTGGAAGTGGCACTCATGTCCGTGTGCATGCACTAATAGACTCTGGGTGCGCACAAGACTTAATAAGCCTACTAGTAGTGGAAGTGTTGGGGCCCAAAGTAGTCCCGTTAGGGGAGCCACTGCGTTTCACACAAATGAATGGCTCAGAAATGAAGGAGCCATGTATGGCCGAGACTGAACCTTTGATAGTGGGGTCGGGGGATCACTGGGAAGAGTGAGCTTTTGTGATTACCCTGCACACTCAGTTCCCCATGGTGCTAGGCAGCCCCTGGCTAGGATCGCATGACCCATATATCAAGTGGAGTGAGGGGAAAATCTCCTGGGCTGACCCTAAACGTGTGCAACACAAATGGGTAGACCAATGGGGCTCCGGGCCCCTGGTAGCTCCTCAAGCATGTCTGGTCCAGGAGGAAATGGAGAAAATACCCTCTGTGTACAGGGATCTGGCTGAGGTGTTTAGTGAGACTGAGGCAGATGAACTGCCCCCCCCCCATAGAGCTACTGACTGTGCTATTGAACTGTTGCCAGGGGAAAAACTCCCTAAAGGAAAACTTTATTCTATGCGGCCAGCTGAGCGGAGTGAGCTCCGCAACTTTTTGGATAAAAACTTGGCTAGAGGTTTCATCCGCCCTGCTACCTCTCCTTTCGCTGCTCTCGTTCTTTTCCGGAAAAAGAAGGACAGGGGTCTAAGACTGTGTACTGACTATAGGGGTCTGAATGCTGTGTCTACTTCCAATGCCTACCCCCTCCCATTGATCAAAGATTTGTTGGCTGAGGCAGCGAAGGGGAAGATTTTTGCCAAATTGGATTTACACGATGCCTATTTCTGAGTTCGCATTAAGGAGGGGGATGAATACAAAACGGCTTTTAATACCCCCTTGAGACAGTTTGAATACCTAGTCATGCCCTTTGGCTTGGCTGGAGATCCCGGCGTATTTATGAGTCTAATTAATGAAGTGTTGCACAAGCACTTGTTCAAAAGGGCCCTTTGTTATCTTGATTATATCATTCTTTATTCCCAAGACTTAGCCTCTCATGTTAAGTTGGTGAGGGAAGTCCTGTCCACCTTAAAAGCACACAAGCTGTTTGCTAAGCTCTCCAAGTGTGAGTTCCACAAACAAGAAATTGACTTTCTAGGCTACCGTATTTCGCCTAGGGGTTTGGAAATGGACCCGGCGAAAATAGAGGCAGTGATTTCCTGGGAGGTTCCTCGCACACGCTAACAATTACAATCGTTTATCGGATTTTGCGACTTCTATCATGCCTTCATCAAAGACTTTGCCAAAGTCACCCTGCCCCTCACTGACTTGCTAAAAATGAAGGGGCGAGGACCTGAGGTGAGCAAGCTGAGCATGCGCTTGTCCTGGTCTAGTGAGTGCCAGAGAGCGTTTGAGACTTTAAAATCCCTGTTCACCTTGGAACCCATCCTAGCCCACCCCGATGAGACCAAAGAGTTCACCATCCATGTAGATGCATCTGATCTACATGGGGGAGCGATTCTGCAGAGGGGTAGGGATAGGCAGCTGCACCCTCTTGCCTACATCTTTAAGAAATTCACGGAGACTGAAAGGAACTGGTCTGTGTGGGATAAGGAAGCGGCAGCCCTCCACTTGGCTCTTTCTACTTGGAGGCACTGGTTAGAGGGAGCCCAAAAACCATTTGAGATTTGGACTGATCATAAGAACCTAGAGACGTTGTGCATGAGATGGGCTTTGAATGCTAAACAGTTGCGTTGGGTTGATTTTTTTTTCCGAAGTTTAATTTCACTTTGCACCATTTCCCGGGGTCGGCTAGTGGATGAGCATGAGTCCTCAGCATGAGTCTCAGAGAGAGGAAGTGTTTGACTCTATGTTCTCACCTTCTCAGCTGGGAGGGGCAGTGGTTACTCGAAGTCAGGTGCGGCACGAAGTGCCAGCTTCTTTCAATGAATGGATTGTAGAATATGCTAGTGAATACTCACAGCAGGATAGAGACGATTTTGAGGCTGAGAAGGGGGCACGAAAAAATCCTGATGGTTGCTGGTACAAAGGTGATAAACTCATGGTGCCTAAATCTCTGAGACTGTCCATTTTACATGCTTGCCATGAGTCCAAACTGTCTGGTCATTTTGGATACTTAAAGACTTCGCACTTACTCCAAAGACAGTTTTGGTGGCCCCGTATGAGCAGTGATGTATTAGACTATGTTTCTTTTTGCCAAACGTGTTTAATGTGCAAGAAACGGGGGGGGGGGGTAAACCCCCGGGATTACTGCAGCCTCTTCCAGGGTTGGGAGGTTATCTCTATGGACTTCATCACCAATTTACTCCCAAGCAAGGGGAAAACTGTGATTTGGGTGGTGGTGGATTTATTTTCTAAGCAAGCTCACTTTGTGCCTTTCAAAGTGCTTCCCACGGCCAAAGGATTAGCCAAGGTGTTTTTCTCCCAGGTCATAAAGCTCCATTGTTTTCCTAGTAAGATAATTTCTGACAGGGGCTCGCAATATGTTGCCAACTTCTGGCGGGAGCTCTTGAACATCATGGGGATTGAACCCCCATTAAGTTCTGCTTATCACCCAGAGACTGATGGCCAAACGGAACACACAACTCAAATTCTAGAACAATTTTTACGTTGCTACACCAACTTTCATCAAGACAATTGGGTGGAGTTGCTCCCTTTTGCAGAATACAGTTACAATAATACCATTCACTCTTCTACTGGTGTCTCCCCATTTATGACGGTGGGGGGATTTGAGGGGGTTCCTCTCCCAACATTGCATCCAGTGACCTCTACTTCTAACTCATTCAGCTCATGGTGGAACTCTCTCCATGATTCGTGGCCTCTTATAGCTAAGACACTTGACCGTGCCAAGTTGGATTATAAAAAATATGCAGATCGGGGGAGGGCTCCGTGATGGGAGTTGGAGCCTGGGGACTTGGTGTATGTGTCTACCAAAAATATTCATGGACTGCAACCTAGTCGAAAGCTGGGTTGAAAATATGTCAGTCCTTTCAAGGTCCTGAGGAAAATTTCCTCTGTTTCTTTTGAACTTGAGTTGCCTAAATCTCTGAAAGCTGTGCATCCTGTGTTTCATTACAGCCTGCTGAAGAAAGACCCTGGGCTGAACACCTGGAAACCGACTCCTCCGACTCCTCCTCCTCTGATGAAGAGGGGGGAACCTCATTTTCAGATTTCTCACATTTTGGATTCCAAGCTTAAACGGGATCGCATTTACTATCATGTTCATTGGGTGGATTTTGGTCCTGAATGTAATGGATGGGTTTCTGTTAATCATGTTCATGCTCCTAAACTTCTGTGAGAGTTCCATATGGCTTATCCAGCGAAACCTGGGGAGCCATCTTAAGGGGGGGAGTATGTCAGGTTCCCTGTCATCTTCCCGGGTGGGAGTTGGGTGCCCTGTACTCGCCACGTCACTGAGCTCTCTATCTCCTCCCCTCCCCGTTTGCTCTCAGCCCTCTGTTTCTGTTTCTCTGAGAAGCGCCTGTAACCTTGAAGTGTTTTCCTAATGGCACTGACTCCAGGTGGCTGGTAGTATGGGAATCACCAGGGGAGCTCAGTGGGAGGTGGGGAAAGGCTGCCAAGTCTGAGCTGACTCTGTTTGGTGCCTTTTTGGTGGGAAAGCAATGGCTAGTATTTTTGCGCCTTTTTTTTTTTTTTAACGGTGAAATCATGAAGACTTTATTTATTTTATTTTTTTTTAAATAATATTTTAATAATTTTCCACAACATAAGGTATAACATAGTTTACAACATAAAAGTTTTCGGAGTCATACATTAATTTCCATCCATTCATAAAATTTTGACCATGTACTTAAGAATTGCTCTTCATTCTTTCCATGCAGTTGGCAGCTCAGTCTGTCCAACTCTGCTAACTCAATAAGCTTTTCTACGATCATTTCTGGGGATGATATCGTTTTTTCTTTCCAGAGTTTTGCCCAGCTAGTCCTTGCCGCAGTAAGGATATAAGTTATTAATTTTTGTTCTTCCCTTTTAAGGCCTTCCGGTAACATATTAAGGAGGTATAATTCTGGTTTTTATGGTAGGTCAATGTTTAAGATTTCCATTATTAACTTTTTAACTTTGTTCCAATAGCTCTGGATTTTGTGGCATCGCCACCACATATGGTAGAATGTCCCAACATTCTTACTGCATTTCCAGCATAAATTCGAGGAATTTCCATAACATCTATATATCCTGTCCGGTGTCCAGTACCATCTATGGAACATCTTATATAAGTTTTCTTTGTATGATATTGCAGTAGTAAATTTTAATGTCTTCCACATCTTAGCCCAATCATCCATATCAATTGTATAGCCAAAATCGTTCATCCAGTTAACCATTACCTTTTTAACTATCTCGTCACACATTTCATTATTCAGTAAGACTTTATATATTTTTTGGATATTTTTTTCGTTTGTATTAAGCCAAGCTTTCTCCAAATCTGGTCTATTGTTTAGGAAACCTATTTCTTTATCTAGTTTTACTCTTACTGTTAATTGATGCTTTTCTAACCATGTTAACTGGATTTCTTCTTGTACTAATTTTTCAAAGCTTTTTAGATTATTAGTGTTATCTAGCAAATTTTCGTAGTTAATATTTTTACCTCTACTTAATAACGTGGGTTTTATAAATGCTTCTAGTGGCGATATCCATAACGGAGTTTTGGGGAAATATAGGATTTTTATTTGTTGCCATACCTTCATTAACGCCCCTCTTACCCAGTGTTGGTTAAAGTTTGCGTGGACTTTATCTTTTTCATACCAAAGGTATGCGTGCCATCCCATCACTAGATCATGACCTTCCAGTGTCAGGCCTCTTGTATCCTCCAGTTTCGCCCACTCTCTTATCCATGTTAGCGCTGTTGCTTGATAATACAATTTCCAGGATGGCACGTTAAATCCCCCTCTCTCTTTTATATCTTGTAATACTTTTAATTTTATCCTTGGATTTTTAGGATACCATATAAATTTCCTTGTTATCTTATCTAGCTCAAGGAAGAAGTTGTTATTTTTTAAGATTGGGATTGATTGGGCTAAATAGGAATCTTGGTAAGATATTCATTTTTATCACTGCAATTCTTCCCAGGAGGGATAATTGTAGACTTTTCCAATTATCTAAGTCCTTCTTAATCTCTTTTATCAATTTATTATAATTGTTCTCGATTAAGGTACTATTTCTATTTGTGATCCAGATACCCAAATATTTTACTTTTTTCTCAATTTTTATATTAGAAATCTTCTCTATATTAGCTATTGTTTTCTTGGAACAATTTTTGGCCAGACATTTTGTTTTGTTATAATTGATTTTTAATCCTGCTACTCTACCAAACTCTTCTATATCTTTTAGTAGTCTCGGTAGTGATAATCTCGGTTCTTCCACTATAAATAGCAAGTCGTCAGCAAATGCTCTAAGTTTGTATTCAAATTTTTTAATTTTCAATCCTTTTATCTGTTCATTATTCCTTATCTGATCATTTAAGGATTCCAAAGCGAAAATAAATAGTAATGGAGATAAAGGGCAACCTTGTCTCGTTCCTTTCTGTATAGCTACCTCTTCTGATAATTCGCCATTAATTAAAATTTTTGCTTTTTGTTTTTTATATATAGCCTTAATCATAGTTTGGAATAAGGGTCCTGCATCCCAGATTTTTAATTTTTGCAGTAGAAAGTTCCAGGATAAATTGTCGAATGCTTTTTCGGCATCTAAAAACATAAATGCTGCCTGTTTCTCTGGATGGACTTCGTAGAATTCTAACGCATTCATCAATGTTCTAATATTATCCTTCATGTGTCTCTTCGGTAAAAAACCGGCCTGATCTGGGTGTATTACCTCTACCAAGACTTTTTTTAACCTGGTTGCTAGAATGTTTGCAAAAATTTTATAGTCTGTATTTAAAAGTGATATTGGTCTATAATTGTTAATTTGTTTTTTACCTTCCTCTGTCTTTGGAATTAAGGTTATTACGGCTTGGTTCCAGGTTTCCGGTATCTCTCCTGTTTTACCTATAACTTCTACTACCTTCTTGAATGGGAGACTGATTTGCTCTTCAAAAGTCTTATAGATTTCCCCTGGTAGTCCGTCCAAGCCTGGTGTCTTATTATTTTTTTGTTTTTTAATAGCATCATATATTTCCTGCGTAGAAACAGTCTGGTTCAACACTTTTTGCTGTTTTTCTGAAAATCCCCCCTTACTTTTCCCTAATATATATTCATTTATCTGCCCTTCGTCCTCTTCCTTATGTTTATGGTATAATTTTTGATAGAAGTTTTCAGCTATTCTTTTTAAGTCCTGTACCAAAAATTTTTCCTCTCCTTTCTCATTTTCCAAGGCTATAATCATGTTTTTTTGTCTTTCTTTCCTTAATTTGTAAGCCAACCATCTTGTTGGTTTATTGGCATTCTCGAAAAAATTCTGTTTCGCATATTGAATCTCCTTTGCTATTTCTTGTGTTAATATCAGATTAAGTTTGTGTCGTAAGGTTTTTATTCTATTTTTAATTACGTCACTTTCTTCAGTTTTATTTACAGTTGCCTTAATTTCTTCCTTTTTTATCTCATTACATAATTTATCGTATTGTTGTCTTTTTTGTTTTGTTTTCCATATCTGTTGGCTAATTAGAATACCTCTCAGGAAAGCTTTAAATGTGTCCCAAACTATACTAATTGGTGTTTCCGAGTTTATATTTCTATTAAAAAAGTCTTTAATTTCTAATTTAGCCTTTTCTACAAATTTCACGTCTTTTAACAGATCTGTGTTCAAAACCCACCGGGTATTTTTTTTTGGTTCTTTAAGTGAGATCATTATCAGATTATGATCCGCAAAAGTAGCTGGGAGAATTTCTATTTCTGACACATCTTTTAACAATGATGTTGATATCCAGGCCATGTCTATTCTGGACCATGATTGATGTCTGTGTGAGAAAAAGGTGTACTCTTTTTTATTTGGATGTCTTGTTCTCCAAATATCTATCAGAGTGCATTCTTCCGCTATTTGTAAGAAACTTTTAGGTAGAACCTTACTTTTTGTTTTGTTCTTATTCTGCCTTTCTTTATCCAAGGTTGGGTCAAAGATAGCATTATAATCTCCTATTAAGCAGATGTTTTGATATTTTTGAGTTGCTATAAAGTTTGATAGTTTTTGGTAAAACTTTTCTTGATTTTGATTAGGCGCATAGATATTTATTAAGAGCATCACTTTCCCTTGTCTATTTATAGTAACGGCTACCATTCTACCATCCTCCCAAGAGTGTATTAATTTTGGATTTAAATGTTCTTTAACAAAAATTACTACCCCTTTCTTTTTTTTTTCATCCGCTGCTATGAAATTTTTCCCTAATTTTTTTACTGTTAAGTATTTTTTATCATCTCTTTTTATATGGGTCTCCTGAAAACAAGTTATTTCTGCTTTAAGTTTTATCGCCTGGTGAAATATTTTCCTCCTTTTTTGTGGGCTATTTAGGCCATTGACATTAGCTGACAATATTTTAATCCGATCCATCCTTCCCATCTTACTCATCTTCTTTTTCTTCTTCCCGTTTGTTCCTGTATTGGAATCTCGTCAAAATTTGTGATTGTTCTGCGAGCTTTCTTCCCTTTTTGTTTCCTTTCTTGTTTTTAGCTCCCTTTTCTTTTGTTCTTGATTCATCACTGTCTTCTTCTTCCTCTTCTTTCTCTTCTTCCTCTTCTTCTTGTTCTTGCCCCAGCTCTTCTCCAACCGATTCTAAAAAGTTATCTACTTTAAAGATGGAGTCAAGTTTATGCCTCTTTCCATGGAATTCAAAGAGCACTCCTTCCGGATATAGCCATCTATAGGTGATGTTTCTTGTTCTTAGGAATTCTGTAAGTTTCTGATATTTGAAACGCCTTTCTCGCACCTTCCACGGGATTTCCTTAAGAAATTTAATTTCTTCACCCTGAATGGAAATTCTGTTTTCATATGTTGCTTTCATTATTCTTTCCTTCAGTTCTTTTCTCAAAAACTTGACATGCACCTCACGTGGAACGTTGTACTTTCTGGCAAACGAAGAGTTTCTCCTGTAGACTGCTTCTATATCCGTCATTAGTTCTTCCTTCGTGCCTATGTTTAGCTGGTCAACTATGGCTTCTACTAATACTTCTTTAAGGTTTGTACCTATTTTCTCAGGGATATTTTGGCAACGAATGATCATAGCAGCTTTGTCCAACTCCAGGTTGATTATTGCTTCTTCTAGCTGTTCATTTTTCGCCTTGAGTTCTTGGAAGTCTAAGTTCATTTCCATAATTTTCCTGTTTGCTTTTAGTTAGTTTGTGCCAATTTTCTGAATTTCTTGTTTATTTTTTTGAATCCCTTGTCTATTTTCCATTAGTTGTCTTCGAAATTCTTCTGAATCTTCTTGCAGTTGGTTTGCAATCTCTACCATCTGTACTTGCATTTCCTGGATAGGTTGTAATTCTTTTTTAATGAGGTCTGGAAAGGTATGTTCAACAGTGTTCTTAAGTGCAGCTGCTATAGATTCCTCTATCATTGTTCTCAAGTCATTAGTAGATAGTGCCGAAACGGTTGGAATGGGTGGTTTCAAAGATGCCGTTGTTTTTTGCTGACTTGGCGATGGGATGGAAGACTTCCTATCCTTGCCTCCTCCTGATGCCATGTTATTTTTTTAGCTTGTTTATCTACTTTATTCCACTAGTTTCTTCTTGATTTCTTATTAAGTTAGTTAGTTAATTAATTAATTAATTGGGCAATTACTTACTCTTATTAATTCTATCCTATCTTAATCTTACCTTATTAGATTTTTCCTATCTAATTTTTACTAGTTTTCTACTTGGTGTCTGTCTTTTATGTGTCTACAGTAATTCTAATTTGAGACCCTAATGGGTTATTTACTACCCCTTTAATTAAGATTTTAATACCTATCTAAATTTCCCACTTATTTATTTGGTATTGAGTCAATAAGTATTTAAATAGCCCAAAATCAGTTGTTTTAATTTACTTTAATTATTTAGTTAAATTATTTGATTTAATTATTTAATTACTTTTTATTATTATTTTTGATGTTTAGTGTTCTTGTATTTAAGAAATCTAGTTATTTAATCGACCCACTTCTTTGTTGATTAGTTTAAGTTGCTATTATTTAAATAAGCTATTACCAAATAAACAACTATGCCCAGAAATCAATTATACAGATCTAAGAGAAGTACCAGTTATCCAAGAATACAGTATCAAGATCAAAAGTATCAATAATAAATCACCAGTAACAAATTAATTATATTCCTAGTACAATAAACTCTTGGTTGTTTCTCCTTTAAATTAACTTCCCATTCAGTTCACCTGCTTCCCCCCCCCCCACTCTCAATACAAATTCCCAATCTATTGCATTCAATTACTTCCCTTGTTGTTTCCCAAACCCTATCTCTTTAACCCAATGCCTCGTTTTCTAGTTTCCCCCTTCTATTCAAAGTTTACCAGTCTTCTCTTCAGAGTCCATTCAGCTTTCCTTTAAATCAATCTATCCGCCACCTCAATTTTCGTGTAACTGCTGCAAATGCGCCTGCGCTTTTCGTTCAAGTTTTTCTGTCTCTTTTACTCTTCCTGCTCCGCTTCTCCCCGCGACGCTCCTCCTCTGGTCCGCCTCCCACGTTTTTCACGCTTCACACTTCTTACGCTCTTCACGCCGCCCGCACTTGCACCGATCCCACTTCCTGATTCCTCCTCCGCTCTCCGCTCTCCGCTCCGTTCACCTCGTGTGTCGTTTTCCAGCGTTGGGTGACTCAGCAGTCTCTGCCGCTTAAAGGTACCTCCTCCTCTGCGCTCTAACCGGATTCCCCTATATTGCTGAAGACAAAAAGAGGGAAAAATTTTCTGCAGTAACTGGTTACCTCTTAATCTCACCCTTCTTTCCCCGCTAATTTATTTTTCTAGCCTTTCTGAAGGATTTTTTAAACCCCTCTCTTCTCTCCGTTAATAAACTCTTGTCGGTTATTGCAACTTACTATTCCCCCCCCTCCCGTTTTCCCTCTTATATATATATAATTCTGAGCCCCGCAAAAGGTTTTAACTTAGCTTTTAGGTTTTGTGGTCTTCAAACATCAGACTTCTATAGTTCGTAGGTTGCTCTTCGCATCGGCTGCCTGATTTTCCACTGACGTCTTTTGATTCACTGCCTTCAGGGCGTGCCGCTGGCGGGGGAATTCGCCACTTTTCCCCTCGTCTCGACCTCCAAGCCCTATGCCCTTTTTTCTCTCTGCCGGAGAAAAAAAGTGACTATCCAAAAGTCGAGTATAAATCAAAAGTTTAAGCAGGTGTTCACGGAGCTCTTCTCCGCACGTCTGTCTCTCGAGCGACCGGAACCAGAACTCATCTTTTTGCGCCTTTTTACAATTATCCTGATTGGTGCCATGTTCTTATCCTGATGTTTGAATTTGGTATAATTCACCCTCTGCTCCATAACTGTCATCACTAACACTGAAAGTGCTTACTGAGTAGACCATTAAAAAATAAAAAAATAAAAGGACTTTATTCAATATCAAGGCCTGGCTTATTGGATCTAACAAGGTTCTCACACTTTAGCAGTACCATGGTCAGACCACTTTGCCTTGAAGGCTATCTGAATACTCCACTCTGATCCTGTTTGGGCGGCAAGCCTATTTTGGCTTGACAGTGGAGAGAGCAGTGGCAGTTCAGCTGCAGGGCTTTTTGGATGATGCTTCCATATTAGACCTTTTCCAGTCTGGTTTCTGCCCAGGTCATGGGACAGAGATGGCACTGGTCACCCTCACAGATGACCTCCAGAGGCACCTGGATTAAGGTGGAATGGCAGTGCTATTGTTGTTAGATCTGTCGGCCGTGTTTGACACAGTCGACCACTAGCTACTGATCTGCCAACATCAGAGTCCAGGGGCTGGCCTTGTAGTGGCTTGCTTCCTTTCTCCAAGGTTGGGGACAGAGAGTGGTGCTAGGGGAACAGCTGTCCTGAAGGCACCCACTTGAATATGGTGTGCCCCAAGGAGCAGTATTGTCCCTGATGTTATTCAACATCTATATGCACCCTCTTGCCCAGGTTGCTTGGAGGCATGGGCTGGGTTGTCACCAGTATGTGGATGACACCCAGCTCTGTTGTTGGGCAGTCAGTCTGACTCCAAACTGGAAGATCTTGACTGGGCATTGCAAGCTGTGGCTGATTGGCTTAGGCAGAGCTGGTTGAAATTAAATCCAATGAAGACAGAGGATCTGTGCCTGAGTCGGGGCAGTTAAGGAACATCTTAAAGAGACTATACAGACAGAACAAGCAGGATTTTTACCTAATCACCAAATAAGAGACAATATAAGAGTAGTAGTGGATGCTATAGAGTACTATGATAAACATCCGGAGAAGGAAGTGGGCTTTCTTTTTTTAGATGCAGAAAAAGCGTTTGACAATTTAAATTGGGATTTTATGTTTGAAGTGTTGGAACATCTTGAAATTGGAGACTATATGCTTAATCTTATTAAGTCAATATATAGAGAACAGAAATCCTCTTTAATAATTAATACTGAAAAAACGGATTACTTTAAAGTGGAAAAAGGAACACGACAAGGATGCCCACTCTCGCCGTTGCTATTTATTTGGATTTTGGAAGTCTTGTTACTAAATTTGAAAGAAGATAAAGAAATTAAAGGCTTAACAATAAAAGGTTTCTCTTTTAAATATAGAGCCTTTGCAGACGACGTGATGTTTATAGCTGAAGACCCTATGACTACACTACCATATTTGTTGCAGAAAGTAAGAGAGTTTGGTGATTTGGCTGGGTTTTATGTAAATAAGAACAAATCAAAAGTGATGTGTAAAAATATGCCAAATAATAAGCAAATTGAATTACAAAATCTTATAGAATGTGAAGTGGTGAAAAAGACAAAATATCTAGGTGTAAACCTAACAATGAAAAACATTGATTTGTATAAGAATAATTATGAGAAATTATGGCAGCAAGTTATGCAAGATATTAAAAGGTGGAATGTATTAAATTTGTCACTGCTGGGTAGAATTGCAGTGGTTAAAATGAATGTGTTACCAAGAATAATGTTTCTGTTTCAAACTATTCCAATTGTGAAAGATGTAAAAACATTCAAATGCTGGCAGAAGGAATTGACTAAGTTTGTGTGGGGAGGGAAAAAACCAAGAATTAAGATGAAAATAATGTGTGATGCTAAAGAGAGAGGTGGGTTTCAGTTACCAAACTTAAGGCTATATCATGATGCAGTATGTTTGACTTGGATAGGGACATGGACTATGTTACAAGACAGAAAGTTATTGTCCCTGGAAGGTTATGACTGTAGGTTTGGGTGGCACGCATATCTGTATTATGGTAAAACAAAAATGGACAATATGTTTAAGCATCATTATTTGAGAAGAACATTAATCGATACGTGGACAAGATATAAAAACTTTTTTCCTGAAGAAATACCTATGTGGATTGTACCTGCAGAAGTTTTAAATCCATCATCTCACTACAAAGGACAAGACTGGTTGAAATATAGAGACCTGTTAACAAGACATGGTAAAGACTTTAAATTGAAGGAGCAGCAGCAGATGGACTTTGATTATGGCTGGTTAAGGTACAGACAAATATATGACATGTACAGAAGTGATAAAAAATCTGGTTTTAGAGAAAAAAGCAATGAAATAGAACAAGTTTGGGAGGAAGATGGGAAAAAAATGATTTCTAAAATGTATAAAGTATTGTTAAAATGGTTTAATGCTGATGAAATGGTAAAGGAACAAATGATAAAATGGGCGATAAACCTAAACAAAGACATTGAAATGGAATCTTGGGAATTTTTATGGAAAAATGCAATGAGTATTTCTACATGTTATAATCTAAAAGAGAACTGTTTTAAAATGATGTACAGATGGTATATGACACCAAAAAAATTGCAAATATTAATCAAAATATGTCTAACAAATGTTGGAAATGTAAAAAGAAAGAAGGTTCTTTCTATCATATGTGGTGGACTTGTGATAAAGCAAAGACTTATTGGTCTATAATACATGCAGAAATGGAAAATTTTTTGAAATGTACATTTAAGAAGTTGCCTGAAATGTTACTGCTTGGACTTAAACTAGAAGAGATAAATGTAAAGAAAAGGACAATAATATGGTATATGATTACAACAGCAAGAATGGTGTATGCACAAAATTGGAAAAATGAAAAAATACCAGAAGTGTGGGAATGGTTGAAAAAATTGTTATATATGGCTGAAATGGATAAATGGACTAGAAAGTTGAATAATCTGTACTCAGAGACTTTTTTAGAAGATTGGGAGGATTTGAAAGAATATGTTGAAAAATATTGGGACATGAAAAACTACATTTATACATGGTTATAATAGCATAAAGGAATAGAAATTGAGTATATGAATGTACTAAGGATAATTAGATAATGAACTTGTTTTTTAGAATTATATAAGAATATAGAAAATAAGAATTGGTATATAAGTATTTTAAAGATATATAACCGTTACCAGAAATGTAAACATAGAGATAAATATTACTATTTTGGATAAAATGGAAAATGTGTTATGCTTCAGATGTGGTGGGAAACCACCAATATAAGATAAAAGCAAGACTATACAAATAGAACAAAATGTTATATAATATGGAAAAAAAGGATTTGTATAAAACAAATGTATTAATTTTAATGTTTTGAAAAATAAAAACTTTCTTACAAAAAAAAAAAGATATACTAAGAGGTCTTCCCCCTCCTTGTATGGAACAAAATCTTTGGGTATAACTTTTATTTTCCTGCTTTGCTCAGCCTGCAAGGTAATGACTTTGCTGTTCCTCTTGCATCCTTTGCTGCTCCTCCAGCATCTTTTGCTTCTGCTTCTTTTGCTCCTCCTCCATCACTCTTCACTTCTCCTTCTGCAGCTTTTCTTCCCACTTGAGCCTGCAGGCCTCTCCCTCCTTGTTCTGCTGCTTCTTTTGCATCATCAGTTTCTGGATCTCTATTCCCTTCTCTGCCTGCAAATGCAACCTCTTCATCTCTAGCTCCTTGAGTCGAACTTTGTCCTGATGGCTTGGGCTCTCAGCTGCAGCTGCCCTTGTTGACTTACCAGTATTTAGCAAGAGAGCCTTCATCTCATAAGCCATCCTGGTATCATAGTCTATGGCGGGGGACAGACTGGCAGAATGAAGCGCAAGGGAAGTGGGTGTGAGAGTCCTACAGAGTCAGTCAACAACAAGTGTCCTTAAACAGGAAAGTTTTATTGAGAAAGGTCTGCTATGGTCATCTCCACGTCTTGTGTTAGTAATGGCGGGCACTAGTGGATTCAGGATAGTTATACAGAAGTCAAAGGGAGGCCTAGGAGTACACTGCAACCAATCATTGAGGTAGGAAAAAGGTGCTTAAAATACTGGCTTACAGTTCCCATAGAACAGGTGGGAAGACTTATAGTCAGATATTAAAAAAAAGATACATGAGCTGGTACCATAAGTCTCTCAAGGTCGGAGTAGCAGGCAGAGCAATAGGCATGCCATGAGAACAATAACATAACATTCCACAGTACTGACATTATGAGGCTAGCCATTCCACCTCCCGGGCAGGGGATGGCAGCATTAGCTGACAGTGGGGCAAAAAGACCCGGGCCAAGTTGTCGCGGGGCTTTCTGGTCACACTGTGTGGACTGATGCAGGACCATACTGGGGAGGAGGCAGAATGGAGCGTTTGCACTGTGGAGTGGCCCCTGGCAGTGGCGGCCCAGTTGCGCACAGCTTTGGTACATTTCGTCGAACTGCATGTAGGCGCATGGGCACATAGGCACAGCAGCAATTGGGGCAGGATCCCATGGCTGGGAGCTTTAACTCCATGAGCCAGAAGCATCCCTGTGGGTGGTTGTGCACTCAAGCGCACAGCACACATGGGCGGTTATGCTGGATGAGCAGGTTCACATTCCCGGCACCACTTGTTTGTGGTTTATTTGCATCCACACTTCCAGGAAGCAGGATCAATGCACACCCAAATGACTTGCCATGGCTTTCACCTGGTACTTTTTAAAAGTGGGATCAAAATGCTTCAGGACAGGTTGAGTACGGCATGGGAACACCAGACAGCTGTGGCTGTGTGAACCAGCCCACTTAATCCACTTGAGAAACTTGCCTATATTGGGCCAAACTACCAGTCTGAACTCAACCTATATTCTGCTTCTTGCATTCATCCTAAAGCTCTCACTTTGTCAACTTAAGTATTCTCAGTGGCTCAGCTAACTCCATCCATTGGGGGAAAGCCGACAGGAGATGAAAAATCTCTGGTTCGGGATGGTTCATCTCAAAGAGATGAAGGGGTAGCTGTTACTTTCCTACAAGGAAATGGATTAGAATTGTCCACTGAGACTGTGGCTAATGATAGGGACTGCCTGGCAAGGTCTCGAGGCAGCAAGAGGAAGGTTGTGAGCTTAACATATATGGGAAACTATAGATGTTTATATACTAATGCTAGAAGTGTCCAAGCTAAAATCGGGGAGTTGGAATGCTTGGTGTTGGGGGAAAATGTAGACATTGTGGGTATTTCAGAAACTTGGTGGGATGAGGAAAGTCAGTGGGATGTGTTGATTCCTGGTTATAAATTATATCAGAAGGACAGGGGGGAGAAAGTTGGAGGTGGGGTGGCTCTTTATGTCAGAGAAGGTATACAGTCCAGTAAGACTGAGAGGGTAAGAGAATTAGATTTGCTTCTGGAAATGCTGTGGGTTGAATTAGTGGGCCCAAAAGGAAGCTTAACATTGGGAGTTTGTTATTGCCCACCAGATCAAAAGATAGAGGTGGATTATAAAATGATGAATGAATTCAAGATAGTGGCTAGACAAAATAACTGTGTTGTAATAGGTGACTTTAACTACCCACACATTGATTGGGTCAAAATGTGTTCAAGTCAGGAAAAAGAGATTTTGTTTCTAGACACTCTCAATGACTGTGCTATGGAGCAGATGGTCACGGAACCTACCAGGGGAGAGGTGATCCTGGATTTGGTCCTAAGAAACGCCCAAGACCTGGTGAGAGATGTTAAAGTGATTGCACCGCTTGGGAACAGTGACCATAATGTTATTGAGTTCAACATTTGTATAAATAGGGAATTGCCCAAAAAGACTGAAACAACCACTTTTAACCACTTTTAAAAGGGGTAACTTCTCTAATATGAGGGGACATGTGAGAAAACTGAAAGGAAAAGTAGAAAGGGTCAAAACCATTGGGGGAGCTTGGAGACTATTTAAAATAACAAACCTAGAGAGTTCCGGTTCCGCCCGCCCTCGCAGCAGACACAGGGAGAGTGAGCTCCCGTGCCTGCATGAAAACCCTTTAGTTTTCTAGGCGAAACTGCTGCCTTTCTCCTATCCTGTAGGGAGAGGAGAAACAGAGAGCTTCAGGTTATACTGCAGGGAATTAGGCAAAATTTTCCTGGAAGTAGACTGTGCTCTGAGCAGAAGCTGAGGTGGAGTACCACTGGTACCAGAGTCTGGTGTCAGTCGGGAGAAGTAAGAAAGGAACCCCACAGAGCCAAAGAGATGAACGGACTAAAAACATACTCCAGATACAAACTAGAAACCAGACTAAGAGTCCGGCCAAGGACACCAAAAATAAAGATGGAACAGAACCCTAAAGACTTCAAAATTTTGTTGGTCAGTGTCGAGACTTCCGGAAGACTTGCGAGCAATGGCGGATGCTTCCCTCTGCACCAGTGGGGGAAGCGATCCGTGCCCGACGGGAAGAAGGGGCTCTGGACAGGTGCCAAGCCCCCAGAGCCCCCAGTGAGGGGGCTCTGCCTGGGGTGGCACGAGTGGGGATCTCTCCCAGCGGTGGCGACTACGGGAACGGGGTCCCCCCCATCACGCCCATAGGTTCCCCCGTCGTGGAGCCGCAATGGCAGCAGCGCAAACCGTGAAGCAGCAGAGAATATGAAGTGAGAAGCATAAGATTCCTGATACGCATGGTGAAAAAGTGAGTCTCGAAGTAAAACTAAGCAAAACTTAGCGGGAACACGGCAGGTGGAGTGAAGCCCCCCCTTCCTTCTTATCGGCGTAATTACGAGGCTCCGTTTCATGGCGTTACTGAGAAAATGAAAGCTTCTACATGCTGCTAGCAGGCGGTATCGCGTACTGGAAGGCATATTTTCGAAAACGATATAAGTGCAGATAAGAAAATCATTTCTTTTGCCCATCTTATCTAATTGTAAACAACAGTGTAGTCTCAACAATGGCGGGGAAACCGAAACCTTCCCCCAAACTAGGAAGTACAGCTCCGAGTTCAAAGGTTGATACCACAGAGATGACCGCTGTGTTCTCCTCGTTATTGCAACCTCTAGTGGACCAAATGACGTCTCTCAACACTAAGATGGACAAAATGAAGACGGAACTGAAGGAGTCAAATAAGATTACAGAGAAGCTGCAGCTGGACCTCATGGAGGTTAAAACGTCAGTAAAAAATCAAGACTCAAGACTACAAAAAGCAGAAAAAGAAAAGGCTCTTCAACAAGATTCGATTCTAAAATTGCAGATGGAACGATCAAATTTTTTCCTAAGACTTCAGAATGTACCAGAGAAAAAGGAGAAGACCTTAAAAATCTGTTAAGTGGAGCATTGGAGCCAGTAACAGGTTTAAAAGCAGCGGACTTAAAAAGCGATATGGATATGGTTTATAGGACCTATCCTGAGTATATTAAAAAGAAAAGCCTGCCTGGTGAAATAATGATAAGATTCTCCAAAAAATCTACAAGGGACATGGTGTTAAGAACCACGAATAAAGCAGTTTTGAAGATCCAAGAAGAAGAGGTGAAAGTTTTGAAGGACATACCATTTGAGATACGGAAAAGAAGAAAAGCCTACAGAAAGTTAACAACGTGGCTTCAGTCCCAAAAGTACAAGTGGAGACCAGAAAGACAAGAAGAGGACAAAGGAAGAAATTATTGTTAAATTGTTATATTAAGCATATGCACTGATAGGCTGTTCAAGAAGTATTACTATATGCTTTCTTTAAAGTATGCATACTTGCCAAATAGCTTTTTTAGTAGAAACAGTAACAAGGTAATTTGTAGTTAACCATGGCTTTATTAATGCTTCAGATTTCTTTTTTATAGAATTGGATATAATTAAGCATTCTTTAAAGTATTCTCTGTATAAGGTATATGTAGCATAGTGAATAGCGTGTAGAAATAGATATAGATAAAATCAATAAAAATCTTTTTTTAAAAAAATTTTTGTCGGTCAATGTCAATGGGTTGAATGCCCCACAAAAGAGAAGGCGCACATTTCATCAACTAGTAAAATTAAAAGCGGATGTGGTGTGCCTACAAGAAACCCATATCAAAAAGAGTCACGTAAAATATCTTAACTGTAAAAAATTGGGGAATGTCTTTGTGTCAGCAGACGAGAAGGAAAAGAAGAGGGGAGTAGTAATTTATGTTAAAGATCATCTGCACCCTCAGTTCCTTTACTCATCTAGTGATGGTAGAATAATAGCAGTAAATATAATAAGGCATGGGAAGGAATATGTAATAGTGAATTTATATGCACCCAACGCTAACCAAACTTCATTTCATAAAGAATTGGCAGAAGTACTGAGGATTAAAAAGAATAATAATATATGCCTCATAGGGGACTTCAATGCAGTTGTGGATAGAATAATCGATAGGAAAACGGTGAATAAGGCAGGGAAAAAGAATAAAGGTCAAATATTACCCAATATCTTTTATCAGATGGCAGAGGAGCAGGGTCTTTTAGATGCCTGGAGAACAAAATATAAAAATAGATTGGCATATACTTATTACTCAGGTAGACACAAGTCCTGGTCAAGAATTGACATGGTCTGGGTATCAAGACCAATTATAACGGAGATGAGCGAGGTAGAGATATGTCCTTTAACCTTCGCAGACCATAATCCAATATTGTTATCACTGAGAGAAGCAAGAAAAACAACCAGGTGGATGATGAATAGATATATACTAAAGGATCAAGTATTTGTGGATACGTTGAAAGAGGATATTAAAGATTTCAACCACAGATCTCTATCAATATGGTTTGGGATGCTTTTAAGGCGTATGTAAGGGGAAAGATGATTAGTTACACCTCTTGGAAAAGGAAGCAGGAGAATAAGAAGTACGAACAGTTGGTCAAACAAATTGAACTAGAAGAGATAAATAGGTTAAGAGCAAAAGGGAAAGATAATAGTAAACAATGCCTGCTACTTACGCAACATAGATTAAATTTGTTGTTGAGCAAGGAAGTGGGGAGGAAGATAGAATATAATAAATTATACTTTTTTGAGCAGGCAAATAAACCCTTGAGATGGTTGGCATACAGACTAAAAAGAGAGGAAGGGAAAAAAGCAATAATTACGTTAAAAGATGAGAAAGGGGATAATAAATACCTGTTAAATGATTTTAAAAAGATAGCGGAGGATTACTTTGGTAATATATATAAACAGGAAGAAGAAAGAGAAGACTTAATTAGGACATATTTCAGAGAAAGAGTAAGTACGGATAAATTCACAGAGGAGCAAAGAAGGAGACTAAGTGAACCTATTACTATATGTGAGGTGGTTGAAGCCATTAAAAGACAGAAAAAAAATAAAGCACCGGGCCCGGACGGTTTACCAGGAGAATTTTATAAGATTTTCAAAGGCCAAATCTCTGTAGTTTTCAAAGAATTGGTAAAGGCCATTGGTAATACAAGCACAGTCCCAGAGTCTTGGAATAATGCGCTTATAACATTAATACCCAAAGACAAAGAAAACTTGGATAACATTGGTAATTACAGACCGATATCACTACTGAATCCGGATTATAAAATATTTGCTAATATATTGGCTGAAAGATTTAAGAAAGTGTTAAGTCAAATAATCAATAGGGATCAGGTGGGATTTTTACCAAATAGGCAATTAAGGGAGAACTTGAGAATGCTAATTAATGCATTAGAATATTATGATGTGCATCCAGAGAAATCGGCAATGCTGATGTTTATGGATGCGGAAAAAGCAATTTTTATTGGCTATCCTGGCAATTTTTATTGGCTAAATTAGGGGAAGCTGACCTGGGAGAGAATTTCAAAGCTATGATAGAAGCGATATATAAAAAACAATCAGCTAGACTGAGAATGCGGCTCCCTTTTCCCTCCGGAGCTACTGCTCTCGGAGGGAGGGGTCGACTTTGCCTCCCCGAAGGAGGGAGACAGCTTGCTTGCTCGGAGTGACCTGATGTCGCTCCGTAGCTGCTTGGGGGTGGAGCCTCAGTTATAGCTTGCTCCAACCCCCCTTGTTCTGCCTCTTTTCGAGGCAACGGTTGGCAGCATCGGTTGGAGCGCAGAGCTCCGTGCCTGTTCAGGCCTTTGGCAGCAGGGGCTGGGGAGAGTGGATCTATCGCCAGCGAGGCTCCTCTTTCATTTCCCTTTGCAGTCGAGGGAGAGCTGTCCCTTCCCCGTTGGCCCAGGAGAGCAGTTCTTCAGAGGCAGAGGCGACAGCGCGGGGGTGGCTGGCACCGGCGGCTGTCCAGCCATTCCCCCCCCTTTTTCTCAACATACCTTCTTCCCGCATGGTCGGGCTGCACCTAAGCACACGGGGGAGGGAGGACAGGCTCCACTAGATTGGCATTCTAGCCCCTCGAAGGTGAGCATCGGGCAAGTTTCAGCTGTTGGGCAGGCACATTTTTAAGGTAGCTGGCTCTTTCTTTTCTGGGCCTTGCTTCACTCCCAGGCCTGGTGGCTTTGATCCTAGCACCGCCTGCTGGCTAAGAGAGGTCACTGCAGGGATCTTCCTTGTGAGGACCTAGTCTGACATCTAGTGGCTGTTTTCTGCCACAGCACCTGACATGGCTTCCAGAAAAGGACAGGGTCTGGGGAAGGGTAAGCAGCCTGCTCCTAAAAAGAACATAGATCGTTCTGCACCCAAGCGGCCTGCCCCTGTGGAGCCGGTCACAGTAGGGACAAATGATCAAGGGAGGGATGAGATTTTGGCACAGTTGGCTGCTATTGAGAGGAGGTTGGCTGCATCACCACAGCCTGTCATGCCTGTGTTCCCTGCTCCTCCAGCAGCGAATGTGCCAGACAGGGCATTTCAGGAGAGTGTTCTGGCCAGTCTTTCTGATATTGCTCGCAGGTTCCAAACTGCAGCAAGAGGAGCAGATGATGGGCCAGGGACATCTAGAGAGACGGTTGGTGCGCTGTGGTCTTCATCAACACAGGAGGTTGCTATGGCTGGCAATGCAGGACCGACTACAGTTACTGCTGCCCAGTCGGGGGACATGGCTGGACCCTCATCTGGACAGGCAGTGGGTAAGGAGGCACCCTCTCCAGCGCTGGGATCCACTAAGCTGACCACATGGCCGACTTGGCCTTGGGGCCCTTGGGGACAGATGGTGGCATTGGGTTTGGTGAAGCCACAGGAGCGGGGGGAGACCACCCCGCAGATGCTTGAGTGTCCTCCGGGAGGGCCTTGGGGAGATGGCCAGCCCGGTTGGCCTTTGGCCGGGGTACCCAGATTAATTTCTGCACTAGAGCCTGTCCCATCAGTGTATGACCATGTGCCAGCAGCTGCCCTCCCCTTCGGGGATCAAGCAATGCAACTGGGGGATCACCTCACTGTCGCTATGCGGGACAAGATAGTTCGGGGGGATTTTGTCGATGTTTTTACCCTTCTTTTCAGGGAGCTTGAAAAGAAGGACAAAGAGGATATGGATGAGCGGGAAAAAGAGAGACCCCGTAGATGGGCAATAGACAGGACTTGGGCCAATTGGTACCCTGGCTTCCTGATCTATGCAGGGGTCATAGTTAGAACACAGCCATGGAGAGCAGGGCCCATGTTGCAATACATGGACATTATATACAGGGCTTACAGGGACTTCATGGGGGGTGCCTGGCTGCAGTATGATGAGGAATTCTGCATGCGGGCAGCTATGAACCCGATGATGCGATGGGATCAGATCAACCCTCAGTTGTGGATGCAGACCATGGCGTCATCGCGCCCTTCCATGGGAGAAAGAACACATACGGGACATTTGGTCCAGCGCCTACAAGGCACCATGGGTACCCACCCTCAGGCGGGGCGGGCGGTTCAGCGACGCTCGCTTTGCTGGGAGTTCTCCTCCCATGGTTCCTGTAGTTGCAAGCCATGCATGTTTCGCCATGAGTGTCCAGTCTGCTTCGGCCCACATGGTGGCTCAGCCTGCCCGAGGGGTCGCAGCCAATTTGGGGGCAAGAACCTACGGGGTGGGAGGCGACCCGACAATGGTGGACAGGGCCAGCCTCCTGAAAAAGGGGCCCAGCCCAATTAATATAGACCAGTTGGAAAGGTGGTTATGTAATTATCCTATAGTTCAGGATCGCAGTTTGTTAGACGGTTTTAAATTCGGGTTCAGGATTCCCTATCAAGGAGTGCAGAAGCCCTTTCAGGCTGCCAATTTGTGTTCTGTCATTGGGTTTGAACAAGTTGTGCGGGAAAAGATCTTAAAGGAGTGTAAAGAGGGAAGAGTGCTGGGACCCTTTTCAGAGCCGCCTGTGCAGAGCTTACGGGTGTCGCCTTTGGGTGTGGTTCCCAAAAAAGCACCAGGCGAATACTGCCTTATTCATCATCTTTCTTTCCCTCACGGGGGGTCTGTTAATGACGCCATCCCTGCCAAGCTTTGTTCGGTTCATTACACCTCATTTGATCAGGCAGTTAAGGTAGTGAAGCAATGTGGGCGGGGTGCACTGTTAGCCAAGTGTGATATAAAATCGGCCTTCCGTTTATTACCGGTTCACCCACTGGATTTCGATCTTTTGGGCTTTGCATTCGAAGGCAGTTTTTATATGGATCAGGCGCTTCTGATGGGCTGTTCTATTTCTTGTTCTACTTTTGAACGCTTTAGTTCCTTTTTAGAGTGGGCTCTCAGAGTCAGGGCTAGATTAGCAACAACTGCACACTACCTCGATGATTTCTTGTTCGTGGGAAGGCAGGGTTCGGGTCAGTGTCTGCACCTGCTGCACAGCTTTACCCAGCTCATGGGGGAACTTGGGGTCCCGCTCGCCCATGAAAAGACTGAAGGACCTGCCACCACCCTCACATTTTTAGGCATTGAACTGGATACCATTGGTCAACTTTCTCGACTTCCAGCTGAGAAGTTGGCAAAATTGAGGGACACAATCAACCTAGTGATGAGGAAACGTAAGATATCATTATTACAGTTACAGCAGTTGGTGGGCCACCTAAACTTTGCTTGCAAGGTGGTGGCCCCTGGGCGGGCCTTCCTTCGAAGGCTTTGTGATGCCATGAGGGGAATGCAACGCCCTTATCACAGGACGTGAGTGACCACGGGTATGAGAGAAGACTTACAGGTTTGGGTGGACTTCCTCTCAGCTTTCAATGGTGTTTCCTTTTGGAGGGAGGAACTCCTGTTGGAAGTAGAGTTGCAGATTGTCTCGGATGCCGCAGGGTCCTCCGGCTTTGGTTTATACTTTTGAGGCCATTGGTGTGCAGAGGATTGGCTGGGCCAGTGGGTGGCAGCTGGATGGATTAAGGATTTGACCTTTTTAGAATTTTTTCCTATAGTAGTGGCCGTTTGGCTTTGGCCAGAGCACCTTGAAAACCAGACTGTCCATTTCTGGTGCGATAATTTAGCAGTGGTACATGTCATCAATTCCCTTACGTCAAGGTCCCCTAGGGTAATGGCCTTAGTCCGGGCTTTCACCCTCCGTTGCCTTCACCTTAACATCCTATTTAAGGCTCGGCATGTTCTGGGAGTTAATAACGGGGTCACTGACGCTCTATCTCATAAACAGATGGAGATGTTTTGTCAGCTGGCTCCAGAGGCAGATCTTTACCCGGTACGCATGCCTCAATATCTGTGGCAGGTTGGAGGTCTGAAGCCAAAAGGGCGATTGGCTTAGCGCTGGCATCGAGTACCACGAAGGCTTATACGAGGGCTGGCCAACAATTTTCCCTATTTAGGCAGCAGGTAGGGTTACGGGATGAGTGGCCGATCCCAGTGGCTCACCTCATTCAATTTTCAGTGTTTTTAAAGAGGGATAACCTAGCTGTTAGGTCTATCAAGGGAAAGTTTGCGGCCCTAGCATTCCTTAGTAAGACAGGGGGGTTTACCGACACTATGGGCGATTTTTGCATCAGAAAGATTCTGGAGGGGTGGTCTAAGGAGACACCTCGAAAGCCAGATGCCAGAGAACCTATTTCTCCAGCGATTTTGAAAGGGCTAAAAGAGGTTTGCTCTTCAGAGTTCGAGGTTTTATTGTTCCATGCCGCGGCATTGATGGCATTTTTTGGAGCGCTCCAGATTAGTGAACTGGTTGTTGGCTCCCGGGGCGATAAGTCAGGTCGAGCTGTTAGTTTTAGGGATGTCAGTATTGGAGAATCCACCATATCTTTGAAGCTTCGGAGGTCCAAAACTGACCAAAAGTACAGAGGATTGGTATTACAAATGGGCACCTGTTATGATGTTACCTTGTGCCCTGTGGTGGTGCTACAGTGCTATGTTGGAGCAAGGGGCCCTAGGGAGGGTCCCCTATTCATTCATGTTGATGGGTCCCCACTTACCAAGTACCAATTTTCGGCAGTCACTAAGCGTGCGCTTCAGCAGTTGCGGCTCAGCCAATACCAATTTGGGACCCACTCCTTTCGCATAGGTGCAGCTTCTACAGCTGCAGCAGTGGGATATCAGGAAGCGGCAATCAAAAAGATCGGTTGCTGGCGTTCCCGTTGCTATAAGTCTTATGTTCGAGATATTAAAGTTTGAGGTTCCATTAGCTTTGAGCTTCTCTGCATGGTTGGTTTGTTATCCAGGTTGTCATTTGGTAACTCAGTTTTTGTTGCAGGTCCTGTTCCCAGCCTGTCGAGACAGCGTGTTGTGATCTGCGGGCATAGCATGATCTTTTGGGCCGGGCATCGGGTGAACAGGACACAGTTCGGATCTCAGTTGGGCCTGAGCGAACATGCCGTCATCGAATGGTGGGGCAGACAAGGCATGAGGTGGCCTGGCCTCTTGCCATTGTTGCTGGAGAGACGACAAGGTCCTCCTCCCCAAGTATTGGTTGTTCATCTTGGGGAAAATGATTTGGGCTTGATGAAAGGAAAGGTCCTTATCATACAGGCAATTGAGGACTTGTGGATGCTCAAGACCAGGTGGCCTGAGGTTTGCATTGTTTGGTCAGCCTTGCTTCCACGCAGAGTTTGGCGTGGTCTGGGGGATCCCAGAGGGCTTGACAGGGCCCACAAAAAAGTCAACAGGTAGTTACGTTCAGCCATGGAGGGTGGTTTGGGTCAATTCTTACCACACCCTGATATTCAATTTGATTTGCCAGACCTTTACAGGGCTGATGGCATTCATTTGTCCGACAAGGGCAATGATTTATTTTTAGGTGGTTTGTGGCAAGGGGTTAGGGCAGCGTTGGCACTGTTTAGTGGGCGCTAGGACCTAAGCAGAGGCTTGGTCCTGGCGATGGCGGTTTTGGGATTAGTTTGGATGCGGATCCGGCAAGCACTGATAAGGTATTTCTTTGGAATTAGGTTACTCACGAACAGCTTTAGGGTTTCAGGGCCCGGGGTTGGGGTTGAGTGACCTTGCAGGGACCCTGGGAAGTTCCTCTGGTAAGTTTTAGGGCTTCCAGATGGGGACACAGGGTAGCCAGGCATGGCCAAGAAGTGGTCATGAGGTATACCCCGGGGGGTGAGGTGCTCGACTGTTGGAGAGCGAGGAAAGGGTCCAGGTTGGGCCAGTCCTGCTGATTCCGCATAAACAGCTGGTTAATTCCCTTGCCGCACAGGTTAAGTTTAAATAAAGTGGCCCTTGTTGAATCCATTTTATGTGTATGTCTCTTTCTTCCAATTGGGGGGGCAATAAATGCTGACATCTTGCAAGAAATAAAGATTGGAAAGGGTTCCAGACAAGGGTGTCCCTTGTCTCCGCTTCTTTTTATTTTTGCTTTAGAATCTCTCTGTGATCAAGTAAGGGGAGATAAAACTTATAAGGGGCTTAGGTGTAAAGGTCAAGATTACAGGATATGTACATATGCAGATGATGTGATGTTTATCCTGGAAGAGCCAGAGGTTTCATTAGGTAGATTATTGGAAATAATCAAAGAGTATGGAAGAGTAGTGTGATTAAAGATTAATATGCAAAAAACGAAACTTCTTGCAAAAAACTGTTCTAAGCAGGTAGAATTAAAAATTCAAAATTTATTTGGAATCTCAGTGGTAAAAAAAGGTAAAGTATTTAGGTGTAATGTGTACTAATAAAACTAGCTCATTGATAGAGGATAACTATAATGCGCTACTAAAAAAAATTAAAAATGATCTAAATAATTGGAAGAACCTAAACCTATCCTGGCTAGGAAAGGTGGCAGCGGTTAAAATGAACATCCTCCCTAAATTTCTATTCTTTGTGGAAACAATCCCTTTATTAAAAGAAAACGCCAGATTTTACAAAGAGATCAATGACCTAACAAGAAAATTTATTTGGTTCCCGAAGAAACCCCAGGTTAGGTGGAAATTATTACAGGATTGAAAAGAGGAAGGGGGAATTGGAGTACCAAACTGGGAAGCATATGGTAAAGTGGCGGCCATGATCTGGGTAAGAGATTGGGTGATGTTGGATAATATGAGAGTTTTGACATTGGAAGGGCATGACCTATACATGGGCTGGCATGCCTATGTATGGTATAATAAACATAAGATTCATTCTAATTTTAATATCCATACACTGAGAGCAGCTCTTATGAAAACTTGGTTAAATATCAAAGAAAAATTCTATGTAAACAAACCCAGATGGGTTTCTCCATTGGAAGCCTCCACCAAACCATCGCTTATTACTTTAAAAAACATGGTGAGTTATGATAAATTATTGGATAGTAAGGGAAATATTAAAGCAGACCCCCAGTTAAGAAATGAGTTAGGTCTACAGCTATCATGGTGGGAAAGTAATCAACTATACTCCAGATATCATTTAGATAAAAAGATTGGGTTCTGTGGGAAACCAAATGAATTAGATTTGATCTGGTCGAATAATAATAAACTTAGTAAAATATATAAATTAATTTTAAATTATGATATGCAAGAGGAAAAAATAAAGCCATCAATGTTAAAACGGATGAAGGATTTTGGATATAATATTGGAACAGACTCGTGGTCGAAGATATGGAAATCAATAAAATTTTTGAGAGTAGTAAACTATAAAGAAAATATATACAAACTTTTCTATCGTTGGCACTGGTCACCTGACAAACTGCATAAATGTTACAAAAGTATATCTAATAAGTGTTGGAGTTGTGGAAAGAGCGTGGGAACATTCTACCATATGTAGTGGGTTTGTGATGCTGTTCAAAAATTTTGGTTAATGGTTAAAAAATGGTTTGGGATATCATGGATCTGGATATATTGTTAATTCCTGAGATATTCTTATTGAATATAATTCCGGATGGACTACCAAGACAAGATCAAAAACTGTTGGCCTACATATTGACAGCTGCACGTATAGCCCGGGCTAAACTGTGGAAATCGTCGATACTGCCAGGTAAAGATTTGATTTCTAAATTGCTAGACTGGGCTGAAATGGATAAGTTGAGCTTTTTGTTGAATACGAACACGAAAATGGATTTGATGGTTGTATGGTCCAAATTTTATTTATGGATGGAGCAATGTATGGCTCGTTGAATAATTGTATATATATTGTGTTTGGGATAAAGTTAAAATAAAACTAAAAATAATTTAACAAAATTACAAACCTAGAGGCTCAGAGAAAATATATACCTCAGGTTAGGAAAGGCACAAATAGGTAAAGAAAAAAGCCTGCATGGTTAACAAACAAAGTAATGGAAGCTGTAAAAGGGAAGAAGGATTCCTTTAAGCGGTGGAAAGATAGTCTCAGTGAGGCTGATAAAAGGGAGCACAGGCTGTAGCAAATAAAATGCAAGTCTGTGATCAGGCAGGCAAAAGGGGAATATGAGGAGCATATTGCAAAAAACGTAAAGACCAACAATAAAACTTTCTTCAAATACATTAGAAGTAGGAAACCAGCCAGGGAAGCAGTGGGGCCCTTGGTTGACCAAGGGGTAAAAGGTGTAGTGAAGGATGATAGGGAAATGGCTGAGAAGCTGAATGCATTTTTTGCCTCTGTCCTCACTGTGGAAGATGAGAAGTGCCTGCCCATTCCAGAACCACTGATTTTGGGAGGGGTGCTGAAAGACCTGAGTCAGATTGAGGTGACAAGAAAGGAAGTTTTACAACTGATAGACAAATTCAAAACAAATAAATCACCGGGCCCGGATGGCATACATCTGAGAGTTCTGAAAGAACTCAAATGTGAATTTGTGGATCTCCTGACAAAAATATGTAATCTTTCCTTAAAATCTGCCTCCATTCCTGAAAACTGAAAGGTAGCAAATGTCACTTCTATCTTTAAAAAGGGTTCCAGAAGAGATCTGGTTAATTACCGGCCAGTCAGTCTGACGCCGATACCGAGTAAGTTGGTGGAAACTGTTATTAAGGAAAAAATTAGTAGGCACATTGATGAACAAAATCTACTGAGGAAGACTCAGCATGGGTTCTGTAAGGGAAGATCTTGTCTCACTAACCTGTTAGTGTTCTTTGAGGGAGTAAATAAACATGTGGATAAGGGGCACCCAGTAGATGTTGTTTACCTTGACTTCCAGAAAGCTTTTGATAAAGTTCCTCATCAAAGGCTCCTAAGTGTCAGAATCTGCAGATTCAGACAAGGATTTTTGGGATCTCATGCTATATATTGTAACCTGTCCCTGTACCCACTTTGTATTCATGCCTATTGCTATTAGCTGTTCCTATACCCACTATCTAATCATGCCTATTGCCATTTGCTTGACCATTGTGAATGTATATTATGTGACCCCAGGTTTATGGCTTTGACTGGGCCTGGTCTATGTATCTGTTTGCCCGGGAGAATGACAACTTCAAAGCCTGGGAACAATGGGCCTCTCACACTCCTGCCTCCGCATTCCATTCATCCCGGCTGGGAAGACAGGGGAGGACAGGGACCATTTCTTATCAACGTGCGAAAGCCTTGGGGAAGGCATTTGTTATGTGAATATGGTTACATCTGAGGGGTCTGGTTTGGGAAGGGAGATTTACTGCTTCACACCTCGCTTTCTTTCCTGTGGGAAGCAAATGGCCAGAGAACCTTTTCCCCGCGGTTTTCCCCCCTTGTTGATTGGTTACCTATGGGCAATTCAAATTGTGCTGGAGAGTATATTAGACCTGCTTCTATTGTATGCGTTATCTCTGACAATAATCCGAGGACATGTACCAATGTAGAAATTGGAAATAAAGAACTGTGTTTCATCAACAAAGATCTGATCCTTGACTACTTTGAGCAGAAGCCTCACAGATTGTCAGAGATCTGTGACTGGGACTTGGCCATTCCTGACCATGTCGGATGATGGCACTCTTCCCATCCCTACTACCGAAGATCAGCCGGTAACCCCGGGGGACCAGGGTGCCGGTGGTGGAGGAGGCGGCGGGGAGCCCGAAGTGCCAGTGACTACGGTTCAGGGGGCTTACTACATCCCGCGACCACCTCCTCATCAGAGCGTGACCCCGAGGTACTCATGGAGCAATTTCGGTCGTGGGACCGTTGACTCGTGGGTGCACGATCGGAAGGGGGCACGGGTGTCGATCCAGGGAAATCACACCGAACGTGGGAAGCCGAGCTTCCTGGGAGACGAGAGAGAGACGACGTACGGAGGAGAGTGGCGTCCCCCGCCTTTGGAAGAGGAGAGAGGCGCACCTTACAGGCCCGATCTCTACGGGGAAAACCAGACCCAAGCCCTGGACCGTATGGTGGGAGATTTGCGGCTACAACTCACCGCAGAATTGCGCGAGCTAGCCTTCGATCTGCAGTACCAGTTCTGAGACGCCCTGACGGCTTTGCAAGCAGTTCGCCCAGCCCTGGGAGGGGTCGGACCCCCAGGAGGGGGAGTCCTGCAGCCGCCGGTTCCCCCCGAAGGAGCTCCCGCGGGAGTCGTCCCGCTGCAAAGGCTGCAGCAGGTTCCACAGCCCATTCCCCGCCCGGTTCCCGCACCCGTACCTGCGCCGGCCCAAGTGCCGGCAGGGCCGATGGTTCGCCAATCCGTTGACGGCTACTTTCGATGGGGACCCCGAGAAGCTGCAGTTCTTCCTCATAGAGATCGAGCGGTTTCTAGACACCTGGGGGCATCTCTACCCCACCGAGAGGGACCGGATTGGATACATCGGGTCCAAGCTGAGGGACACTGCCAGCGACCGGTACATGAGCCTGCACAACGCCCCCGGGCCTGAGTTACGCTCCATGCACAACTTCATGTGGGCCCTCAGACACCACTACGAGGACCCCTTGGGAGAAGAGAAGGCTCGGAACCAGTTACGAAAGCTGACCCAGGGGCGGTCCTCAGTGAGGGAGTACACCGACAAGTTCCGGCGCATAGCGGTCAAGATTCGCGGCTGGACCCAAGATCTTTTCATAGAAAAGTACAGGGAAGGTCTTAATCCCGAGGTGTACAAGACGGTGCTGCGAGGGGGAAGACCGGGCTCGCTAGCCACCTGGATGAGAGCGGCCGCAGATGTGGAAGAACGCTTCACCCTCATCAAGATGGGAACTTCAGCGACTGCCCAAGCAAAAGCTGCCCAGAAGGCGAAGCCCAAACCGAACATCCAAGAGATCCGGGATGCCCGCGTCAAGCAGGGGCTCTGCATGAGGTGCAGGGAGAGCGGTCACTTCGCCTTGGCGTGCCCCCGCGGTGGGGGAAAAGACCCCAAAACCTCCACCCCGGTAGCCGGGAGCACCCCTAGTAAAGGGAAAACCTCATTTAAACCCTGGGCGCTACAGCTGGAAGGGGCCGCGAGCGAGCAAGGAGAGCTGGAGCTGATGGAAGCACAGATGTCAGGAAACTCCAACAGCCTGCAGTGAGCGGCGCAGAACTGCAGGTCCCCATCCACGATGCACCATCCCCGGTGAGCATCCCTGGCCCCTTACTGTATATGGTAGTGACTGTGATAGCACCCGGGACCGGGACCCACGTCCGGGTCCGGGCCTTAATTGACTCAGGGTGTGCCCGGGACTTGATTAGCCCTTTAGTAGTGGACGGGTTAGGGCCCAAAGTCACCCCATTGGGGGAGCCACTTATGTTTACCCAAATGGACGGATCGGAAATGAAAGAGGCGTGTGTGGCAGAGACTGAGAGACTGATAGTAGGGACGGGGGAGCACTGGGAGAAGAGAGCCTTCGTCATCACTCCCAACACCCAGTTCCCCATGGTGTTGGGGAGTCCCTGGTTAAGCTCCCACGACCCCTACATCAAATGGAGCGAAGGGAAAAATCTCCTGGGTGGACGAGAAGTGTCGAAGCCATAAGTGGGACGCGGGGTGGGGAGCGGGGCCCCCGGCACCTCTCTGAGTGGCAGCGCTCACTCTGGTGCCCTCTGCTGTCCCCAGGGAGTATCGAGACTTAATGGGAGTGTTCAGTGAAACCGAGGCAGATGAACTACCCCCCCACAGACTGTCGGATTGGGCCATAGAGCTGATCCCGGGAGAGAAGCTACCAAAGGGAAAGCTCTATTCCATGAGCCCTTTGGAGCGGGAGGAGCTAAGGAAATTCCTAGACAAGAACCTGGAGCGAGGCTTCATCCACCCCGCTAAGTCCCCATTTGCTGCCCCTGTTCTGTTCAGGAAAAAGAAGGACGGGGGGCTGCGGCTGTGCACAGACTACAGGGGATTAAATGCAGTGTCAGCCTCTAATGCCTACCCCCTTCCCCTTATTAAGGACCTGTTAACAGAAGCAGCCAAAGGAAAGGTGTTTACTAAGTTGGACCTCTGAGATGCATACTTCCGGGTGCGCATCAGGGAAGGGGACGAATTTAAGACTGCATTTAACACACCGTTGGGGCAATTCGAGTACCTGGTGATGCCGTTCGGATTAAGTGGCGTGCCAGGGGTCTTTATGAGCTTAATAAATGAAGTGTTACACAAGCATTTATTCAAGGGGGTGTTATGTTACTTAGATGATATCTTGATTTACTCTGCTGATAAGAAAGAACATGTACAATTGGTACGTGAAGTGCTGTCAACCCTGTTAAAAAACCAGTTGTACGCCAAGTTGTCGAAATGCAAATTCCATAGGGATTCAGTGGACTTTCTAGGGTATCGCATTTCCCAGAAAGGACTAGAAATGGATCCTGCAAAGGTAGAGGCGGTAGTGCAATGGGAAGCCCCCCGAACGAGAAAACAGCTTCAGAGTCTATTAGGATTTTGTAATTTCTACCGCACCTTCCTAAAAGACTTCGCCACAGTCACTCTCCCTCTAACTGAACTCCTTAAAACCAAGGGGAGGGGCTCGGAAGCAGGGAAGCCCGGGGAGAGAATAGCCTGGACGGAGGATTGCCAAAGGGCGTTTGACACCCTCAAGACCCTTTTTACATCGGAACCCATCCTGGCCCACCCCGATGAAAGCAAGGAGTTTGTGGTGCATGTAGATGCTTCGGATGTGGCCATGGGGGGAGCCATCTTACAGAAGGGGTCGGATGAGAAGCTGCACCCTCTGGCTTATATATCAAAAAAATTTAATGAGACAGAGAGGAATTGGTCAGTGTGGGACAAAGAGGCAGCAGCCATACGACTGGCCCTCACCACCTGGCGGCATTGGCTAGAAGGAGTGCAGACCCCTTTTGAAATTTGGACGGATCACAAAAATCTGGAAGCCTTGCGTACCCAGAGGTCCCTGAATGCGAAACAGCTCCGATGGGCCGATTTTTTCTCAAAATTCAATTTCGTGCTTAAGCACTTTCCTGGGAGAGCCAATTCATTAGCAGACGCGCTATCCAGATTGCCCCTGCACGAGAGTCAAAAGGAAGAAGTGTTCGACTCCATGTTCTCCCCCCAACAGTTGGGAGGAGCTTTCACCACCCGAAGCCAGAGCAAGCGAGCGGCAGTAGAGTCGTGGGGGGATGAGTGGGGGGGGACTACTCCCCGGAAGAGGCCGAAGAATTGGGAAACATAGAGGACTGTTCCCTCCGGTAAAACAAGTGCTGGTACCATGGGGACAAACTCGTGGTACCTCGAACCAGACGAAAAGACATATTACTAACTTGTCATTCATCAAAACTGGCAGGGCACTTTGGGTTCTTAAAAACGCTTAATCTAGTCCAACGGCAATTCTGGTGGCCGCGCATGTGCAAGGATGTGTCGGACTTTGTGACTGCCTGCCAAACCTGTTTGATGTGCAAAAGGAGGGGGGGGAAGGTCCCGGGACATTTGCATCCGTTGCCCACCCCCTCTCGCCCATGGGAAGCGATAGCGATGGACTTCATCACCAACCTGTCACCCTCGAAAGGAAAAACTGTAATTTGGGTGGTGGTGGACATGTTCTCGAAACAAGCACATTTTATCCCATTTAAACAGCTACCTAGTGCTAAGGGTAAAGCTTTTTTCAACCACGTGATAAAGTTACATGCTTTTCCCAAGCGTGTGGTATCCGACCGGGGCAGTCAGTTCGTTGCCAACTTCTGGCAGGAGCTCTTGACTCTAAAGGACATTGAACCAGCCTTAAGCTCGGGTTACCCCCCAGAGACCGATGGCCAATCCGAACGAACTAATCAAATCCTGGAACAATTCCTGAGGTGTTACACTAACTACCATCAGGACAATTGGGTGGAACTACTACCCTTTGCAGAGTACAGTTACAACAATGCTATTCATTCGTCTACGGGTGTATCCCCATTCATGGCGGTGGGAGGCTTTGAAGGGAAACCCCTGCCCACCATAGAGGAAACGCCAAACACCCCTCCCACAGACTTTAAACGTTGGTGGTCAACCTTACAAGACTCATGGCCACTGATTGCTAAAACACTGGACAAAGCTAAAGAGGATTACAAGAAGTATGCAGACCGTAGCAGAGCAGAGGGCTGGGATTTACAGCCAGGGGATTCAGTCTACTTGTCAACCAAAAATATACATGGATTGCAACCCAGCAGGAACTAGGGTGGAAATATGTCGGCCCCTACAAAGTATTGCGCAAGATTTCTGATGTGTCTTTTGAACTAGAATTACCCAAGTCACTGAGTTCTGTGCATCCTGTTTTTCATTTCAGCTTGCTGAAGAAGAATCCTGGGCCGAATGCATGGCATCCAGTTCCTCCGACTCCTCCTCCACTGATGAAGGGGGAGGCACCCCATTTTGAAATTTCTGAAATCATTGATTCAAAAATGCGTAGGGGCCACTTGCTATATCTAGTTAAATGGGTAGACTTTGGCCCGGAACAGAATGAGTGGGTTCGTTCTGAAAATGTGCATGCTCCTAAGTTAGTTAAAGCTTTTCATAAAAAATTCCCAGATAAACCAGGGTAGATTGATTTTTAGGGTGGCAGTGTGTCAGAATCTGCAGATTCAGACAAGGATTTTTGGGATCTCATGCTATATATTGTAACCCGTTCCTGTACCCACTTTGTATTCATGCCTATTGCTATTAGCTGTTCCTGTACCCACTATCTAATCATGCCTATTGCCATTTGCTTGACCATTGTGAATGTATATTATGTGACCCCAGGTTTATGGCTTTGACCGGGCCTGGTCTATGTATCTGTTTGCCCGGGAGAATGACAACTTCAAAGCATGGGAACAATGGGCCTCTCACACTCCTCCCTCCGCATTCCATTCATCCCGGCTGGGAAGACAGGGGAGGACAGGGACCATTTCTTATCAACGTGCGAAAGCCTTGGGGAAGGCATTTGTTATGTGAATATGGTTACATCTGAGGGGTCTGGTTTGGGAAGGGAGATTTACTGCTTCACACCTCGCTTTCTTTCTTGTGGGAAGCAAACGGCCAGAGAACCTTTTGCCCGCGGTTTTTCCCCCTTGTTGATTGGTTACCTATGGGCAATTCAAATTGTGCTGGAGAGTATATTAGACCTGCTTCTATTGTATGTGTTATCTCTGACAATAATCCGAGGACCTGTACCAATGTAGAAATTGGAAATAAAGAACTGTGTTTCATCAACAAAGATCTGATCCTTGACTACTTTGAGCAGAAGCCTCACACTAAGTAAGCTCAATAGTCATGGGATAAAAGGACAAGTCCCTTTGTGGATCAAAAACTGGCTAATTAAAAGGAAACAGAGAGTGAGTATAAATGGGAAATTTTCTCAGTGTTGGGAGGTAAGCAGTGGGGTACCACAGGGATCAGTACTCAGTCTGATGCTTTTTAACTTGTTTATTAATGATTTGGAGTTGGGAGTGAGCAGTGAAGTGGCTAAATTTGCAGATGACACAAAGTTGTTCAGGGTGGTGAGAACCAGGGAGGATTGTAAGGCACTCCAAAGGGATCTGTTGAGGATGGGCGAGTGGGCATTAACATGGCAAATGGGGTTCAATGTGGCCAAGGGCAAAGTGATGCACATTGGAGCCAAAAATCCTAACTGTAAATACACGTTGATGGGGTCCGAACTGGCAGAGACTGACCAAGAGAGAGATCTTGGAGTCGTAGTAGATAACTCAATGAAAATGTCGAGACAGTGTGCGACTGCAATGAAAAAGGCCAACACTATGCTGGGGGTTATTAGGAAGGGAATTGAAAACAAATCAGCCAGTATTATAATGCCCCTGGATAAATCAATGGTGCAACCTCATTTGGAGTACTGTGTACAGTTCTGGTTGCCACACCTCAAAAAAAATAATATAGCATTGGAAAAAGTGCAGAAAAGGGCAACTAGAATGATAAAAGGGTTGGAACGCTTTCCCTATGAAGAAAGGTTGACGTGCTTGGGGCTCTTTAGCTTGGAGAAACGGCAGCTGAGGGGTGACGTGATCGAGGTTTTTAAGATTATGCATGGGATAGAGCAGGTAGAGAAAGAAGTCCTTTTCTCCCTTTCTCACAATACAAGAACTCGTGGGCACTCCATGAAATTGCTGAGCAGTCAGGTTAGAATGGATAAAAGGAAGTCCTTTTTCACCCAAAGAGTGATTAACATGTGGAATTTACTGCCACAGGAGGTGGTGGCGGCTACAAGCATGGACGGCTTCAAGAGGGAATTAGATAAACATATGGAGCAGAGATCCATCAGTGGCTATTAGCTACGAAGTATAGATAGGAACTCTCAGTCAGGGCAAGTGATGCTCTGTATTCTTGGTGCTCGAGGGGGGGAGGCAACAGTGGGAGGGCTTCTAGTGTCCTGCCCCCACTGCTGGACCTTCTAAAGACACCTGGTGTTTTTGGCCACTGTGTGACAGAGTGTTGGACTGGATGGGCCACCGGCTTCCAACATTGGCTTCTCTTATGTTCTTATGTTCTCTGAGCGTGTGCATGCCAAATTCATAATCCCTGGCTAATGAAGTTCTCTGTTTGTGTTTATCCCAGCATTCTGCCAAATTGTGGCAGAATGTGCCTGCTCTGGTCCGTAGGCCCTATTCTGTTCTGTCCTCCTAGGGGTTCCCAACTCCCTGGAGGGGCTTTTCTTCTACTTTTGGCTAACCCGCCAGCACCACCTGCCCTTTTGCAAGACAGTGGAGCTCTATGTAGTACAGAGAACCACTCCCAGCATACAAGTTTCTAAAGTATTTATTAAAAAGAAAATGTGCGCCAGAATACTTTTAGCGCAGCACCAGATTTGAGCAAGGGAATACAAAAGAAACTGGTAAAATGCAGATCCTCTGTCCCTCTCACTGTACATGTCCTATTCAGATGTTAGCCTAGATAGGCTCTTTAAGCCTAGGATGTTATATATGGTCAAAAACAGCTGCCTTCCTAAAGGAGAGGTCTACGTGTGATCATGTCCTCAGCACCCAAGGAAAAAAGAGCATCCTCCTTCTGCAAAGAGGTGTTATCAGATCTATTTCCCTCCCATTGACCCAGACAAGCCAGGTCAAAGAGTAGGGCTGGTGCCAGGTTTTTTTTTGCACACTAGCCAAGGCTAGTGCCCCCCTCCCACTGCATGCCCACCAATTTTCAAACATAAATACATTTTAGGAAGAATAAAAAACACAAAATTTGAAATTGCTAATTTATTTTTTTATTTTTTTTTGAGAACAAGTAATATAATCTCTGAATTTGTTTCTCAGACATTATTTAGTGTGTGTGACTGCAGCCTCTATGACATTATAACCCAGTGAGGTCCCCCCTGCTCTCCCCAGGCTCCATCCCCCCAAATCTCCAGGAATTCAGCAAGGCAGAGCTGACAGAGGAGCACTGTGAAGTTAAAAGACCCAAATCTCTTTGGACGGGAACAGACAGCCAATTGCCTCGTCTAACACGAATGACCTGGTAGAATTCTGAGGAAGCAGAATGGGCTGAATCCCTAGGGGAACATTCACTAGGGTTGCCAACTCCAGGTTAGGAAATACCTGGAGATTTGTACAATGCCTGAGGAGGGAAAGGACTTCAGTGGGGTATAATGCCATAGAGTCCACCTTCTGAAGTGGCCATTTTCTACAAGTGAACTGATCCCAGTAAGCCTTTCCCTGCCTGACCAACGCACTTCCTGTAAAGGTGGGGAGAACTGCTGCAGAACAGCTGCCACTGTCTGGCCAGATAAGAACATAAGAGAAGCCATGTTGGATTAGGCCAATGGCCCATCCAGTCCATGTTGGATTAGGCCAATGGCCCATCCAGTCACACAGTGGCCAAAAATACCAGGTGCCATCAGGAGGTCCAGCAGTGGGGCCAGGACACTAGAAGCCCTCCCACTGTTGCCCCCCCAAGCACCAAGAATACAGAGCATCACTTGCCCCAGACTGAGGGATCCTATCTATACCTTGTGGCTAATAGCCACTAATGGACCTCTGCTCCACATGTTTATCCAATTCCCTCTTGAAGCCCCCCCCCCAGCACCAAGAATACAGAGCATCACTTGCCCCAGACTGAGGGATCCTATCTATACCTTGTGGCTAATAGCCACTGATGGACCTCTGCTCCATATGTTTATTCAATTCCCTCTTGGACCACCCCCCCTGCACCAAGAATACAGAGCATCACTTGCCCCAGACTGAGAGATCCTGGACGAGCTGGCTGGGCCTTCCACACTTAACTGCTATTCGGCGGTCGAGTCTGCAAGCCCAGCCCGCGCTCTCCCTAGACGGGGCATGAGGGGCAGGGCCAGGGTGGGCAGAAGAACCGGCTAGCCAAGAGGCCATGATTCAGGCCTCACTCTGGCAGCACCAGGCAGCTGTTGCCCAGTCTGGCCATGTTCAGAGGCCCCTTCTTCATCCTCTTCGACTTCTGTGGGGTTCCGGCTTTGCCCACTGCTTTCAGACAGGGAGGGGCAGATGACACATCCCAGTTCAAGATTCCTCCGAGCTCAGCAGCTTTCCCCCCTTGCCTTTTTTTTTTTACAACTTTGCTCAGCCTGCCTGCCCTCCCATGGCCTTGCAGAGGGGGAAAAAAGGGAGTAAATTTGGTAACATGACAGCAGCATGTGTTTCCTTCCTGCCCAGTTTCTCGGGGCGGGGGGGAGAGATTGTGTGATTTAGCCAGGCAGGCAGGGGGAGAGGTGCAGGGGCGCTGGCAGGAGCCTGCTAGCCACTGACATCACCACTCAAGGTCGACTCCTAGTTGTGTGCCTCAGCAGCAGCCCCTCCCCAGGCCTCCACTCAGCCCACCAGCCAGCCTCCCTCCCCCGCCCTCGGCTTGATTTGCCACCCTGTTACTCCACTCACCTGTGTTGCAGCTCCAGCACTGAGCACAGCCAGCCAGCCAGGGCAAGAGAAGCAGCAGAGCACAGCGCAAGGGGAGGGGAGGGGGGGCATAGGCATTTCTTCGCCCTCTGAGGCCTCCGCCCTTAGGCAGTCACCTAAGTTCACCTAATGGGTCCACCGGCCCTGCCAGAGAGGCACTTCCTGGAACTTCCTCCCTGGTACCTCGCTAGCCCAAAGTCCTCCAGCTCTACGTTCCCTGCTTGGTGGGCCAAGCCCCCCCCCCACATTGTTTCTAGCTAAATCTATTGGCATAGGTATACAGGAAAGCTGTCCAGCCTGTCTGTCTGCCTGCCTGCTCACTCACTTGAAGCAAAGCTTCTTCCTCTTGCCAGGATCAACCTCTCTTGACATCTACACTGCCTCTTCCTTCCTTCTTTAAGAATTTAAGAACATAACAAGAGACCTGCTGGATCAGACCAGTGAGGGTCCATCTAGTCCAGCATCCTGCCTTACACAGTGGCCAACCAGTTCCTCTGGATGGCCAACAACAGGGCTCAGAGGCACCTTCCCCTGATGTTATCTTCTGCCACTGGGACTCAGAGGTTGGCTGCCTCTGAACATGGAGGCTCTCTCAGTCACCATGGCTAGTAGTCACTGATAAACTTATCCTCCATAAATCTGTCTAATCCTCTTTTAAAGCTATTCCTGTGGCCATTTATGATGGACTACATTTAGATAGGTCAGGATGGGTAGACTACATTTAAAATGCTGTTTTCCTAATGCAGTAAAATGAAAGAAGGGAGGTGAATAGTTAACTCTGCTCTAGAATATTGAGCTTAAGTGAGAGGCTGCTCCTTTTCTCTGAAAAAGAAGGAAGACATATTGTGATTTCAGAAAAGGGGAAAGAATGTGATATACTAAAAGAGTGACCTTTCCAGAAAGCCTGAACAGTTAATAGGAAACTATATGCAGAAACATTGCAACTGAAACTCAAGTACTCAGTCAACCATCTCTCACTGATAAGAACCAAGCATTTCTAAATATAAGTTGTCTGTTAACTGAAAAATATACTGTTTTACCAACAATGTTTACCTCAGTCTTTCCAATTTCTGACTACCCCATACAATTCCTGCCTATTAAATAAAATCTTCATTATTGTTCATGGTTACACAATCTCCAATGCCATAACAAGGGTCTAAAAAGATGGCTCCTGTTTTTTCCGGACAAGTTTCTGAGCTGGGCAAAAGCCAAATTTGATTCTGTCACAGCGTGGGACATTTAGATTTATAAAGCTGCAAATATTATAACACTACTGGGGACTAACTCAGTATCTGAATAGAACAAAGAATTTAGGCAGGAAAAAATCTGCCTTGGAGCAGGGAGAGTAACAGATGGACTGTCATACCATCACTGCATCCTCTGGCAGTGAATTCCACATTTTAATCACTCTCTGTGTAAAGAAGTATTTCCTTTTGTCCATCCTGAATCTACTGCCCATCAACTTCACTGGATGCCCTTGAGTTCTAGTATTTTGGGAGAGGGAGAAAAATTTCTCTTTGTCAACTCTTGAACTTCATTTGCCATGTTGTTGCCCATTCACCCAAATTGTGGAGATCCTCTTGGAGCTATTCACAGTCATCCTTCGTTTCCACTATCCTGAATAATTGTATAATCTGCAAACTTGGCCAATACACTACTCACCCCAAGTTCTAGACCATTTATGAACAAAGTCCTGATACCATTCCTTTTGGGACCCCACTGTTTACTTCCCTCCATTGTAAGAACTGCCCATTAATTCCTACTCTGTTTCCTGTCATTTAACCAATTTTTAATCCATAAGAGAACCTGTCCTCTTATTCTATGACTGCTAAGCTTACTCAGGAGTCTTTGGTGAGGTACTCTGTCAAAAACATTTTGAAATTCCAAGTAAATAATGTTACCATTGCCAACATGCTTGTTCAGTTTCTCAAAGAACTCCAAAAGGTTTTTTGTTCACTGCCATGCCTACTAACCACTAACAGTGCTGCCTCCTCCACCTGCTGGGTTTACAGGACAGCACTGATGGTAATGCTTCTGTCACCCTCTCCACTGCCTTCTCCCTTCCCCTCTGCTACCTCTACTGTTACAGTGGCTTATCCTCCTGACATGCCCAGCTGCATTACCTTTCAGTTGCTTCTGCTGGCCTTGAGTGTTTATGGGGTTGCTAAGCAACCCACAAAATGGTGGCCAACATCTTGCTACATAGTCTCATGTGATTTCAGGTTTTTCTCCTAGTTAATTAACCTTGTAAATCAGCCTCATCACCTTATGATGAGACAATCCAAAATGATAAAAGATATGGTGGAATTTCAGACAGCCGATATGTTCCATTTCAGGGACTGTTCATTTCAGGGACTCATTCATTTTAGTAACCATTCTCTGGCAGAATATATGTGGAATTTCAGACAGGGATGCCTCTGTCCCATTAGAGAAGCTTTCCTGAGCCATTTTACCTGAAGAGTGCTTCCAAGCAGTCTTCAATTCTTTTAGTGGTTCTGAAGCACTACGGGATGCTGTGTAGTGCTTCCTCCAATGATGAGCCCTTTTTGCGCCCTTTTTCGCCCACGTGGGCCATCTCTGTCATTTTTAAAAAACATTTGATCTAAAGTGCTATGACACTGTAACACAACTCCGAACCAGTGTCATAGCGACCCCATTGAGATGCCTGGACTCCACTGAGATACATGAGATGACTACATCTGCCACTGGAAACAAGTATCTCATTGGACAGCAGGTTTAGGTGGGAGATCAGGGCATCAGAGATTGGTGGGACAGCTGTTGCTAACCCTTCCATGCCCAGTGTGAGTGAGGGGGAGGTGATGGGTTGCCAGGTTGCCACTTGGAAACAAGTATCTCATTGGACAGCAGGTTTAGGTGAGAGATCAGGGCATCAGAGATTGGTGAGACAGCGGTTGCTAACCCAGCCTGAAGTGACTGGATCAGGTATAAAGGGCAGGGGGGCAAACCCCTCATCTTTGTGGGTTGAAACTGGTGAGTGGTAGGCTTGTCTGGCCACAGTAATTCTGTGTGATTGTGTGAGAGGCTACTGATCTATTAGTCATGGTCTCTATAACTACTTTGCTGCAACTGATCCTGGAGGTATAGCAGATGATGATCAGCAGCACAGTAGCTTTGAGTGAGGTGCTTATGCACTTCCTTTATCATTCAAGAAGGAGGAGAAGGGGGGAGGGGAAGAGAACAGATGTGCCTGTCTTGAGCCATGCACCCTCCAGGTACAATTGAAGGGCATCAGGGCATGGGCACCTATCATTGCTGCTCATACAGTCCCTTGATGCTGGTGGGTAAAAGAAAGGAGTGAGGACTGGTGGAACAGCAAAGTGATGGGCACATGGATTGATGAAGACTGGCTGAAGAATTTCAAGATGTCTTGGGCAACCTTTTTTGAACTAGCTGGCACCCTGAGGCACTGTCTGAAGTGGCAGAACACTCATATGAGGATGTCCATTCCAGTGGAGAAAAGACTGGCAATCACCCTGTGGTACCTGGCCAATCAGGATGTATTCAGGGAAATCAGACATCAGTTCGGTGTGGGCCTGTCATCTGTATTTCTTATTGTGAAGGATGTGTGCCTGGTTATTCTGGAGGAGCTCTTCAAAAAGAAGGTCTGCCTTGGCAATGAGGTTGGATTGGTGAGTATGGATTCTGTATTTTCAGGAGTTCAGTTCAGTTCTTTATTGCTACGATCATTTGACCAGAAAATACATACAACAATTCCACAGTTTACACAATACTTATAAGATAAAACTTGGCCAATAAAACACAGACCTAGTAAATGTTAAAATTAGATACATGTTATAACTATAGACATGAACTATTATGCTGGTTAAAATTGTTAAAATTCACCCTACTCTTCTGTCTAATGCTTACCCAGTCCTTAGAAAAATCATACAGTATTTCCAAACTTTTGTCGGAATCTGCAGATTCTAACAAAGATTTCTGGGATCTCTTGCTATATATTATAACCTGACTTGGCTATGCTGTGCAAACCTGTTCCTGTATCACCTATGTAATCATGCCTATTGTTATTTGGTTTGACAATTGTGAATGTATCTTTTGTGACCCCAGGGTTATGGCTCTGATCAGGTCTGGTCTATGTATCCATTTGGCCGGGAGAATGACAACTTCAAAGCATGGGAACAATGGGCTTCTCACACTCCTCCCTCCGCATTCCATTCATCCCGGCTGGGAAGACAGGGGAGGACAGGGACCATTTCTTATCAACGTGCTAAAGCCTTGGGGAAAGCATTTGTTATGTGAATATGGTTACATCTGAGGGGTCTGGTTTGGGAAGGGAAATTTACTGCTTCACACCTCACTTTCTTTCCTGTGGGAAGCAAACGGCCAGAGAACCTTTTGCCCGCGGTTTTTCCCCCTTGTTGATTGGTTACCTATGGGCAATTCAAATTGGGCTGGAGGGTATATTAGACCTGCTTCTATTGTATGCGTTATCTCTGACAATAATCCGAGGACCTGTACCAATGTAGAAATTGGAAATAAAGAACTGTGTTTCATCAACAAAGATCTGATCCTTGACTACTTTGAGCAGAAGCCTCACAGATTGTCAGAGATCTGTGACTGGGACTTGGCCATTCCTCACCATGTCGGACGACGGCACTCTTCCCATCCCTACAACCGAAGATCAACCGGTGACCCCGGGGGACCAGGGTGCCAGTGGTGGAGGAGGCGGTGGGGAGCCCAAAGTGCCAGTGACTACGGCTCAGGGGGCTTATTACATCCCACGACCACCTCCTCATCAGAGCGTGACCCCGAGGTACTCATGGAGCAATTTCGGTCGTGGGACAGTCGACTTGTGGGTGCACGATCGGAAGGGGGCACGGGTGTCGATCCAGGGCGACCGCACTGAGCACGGGAAGCCGAGCTTTCTGGGAGACGAGTGAGAGACGATCTACGGAGGAGATTGGCGTCCCCCGCGTTTGGAAGAGGAGAGAGGCGCATCTTACGGACCCGATCTCTACGGTGAAGACCAGACCCAAGCCCTGGATCGTATGATGGGAGATTTGCGGCTGCAACTCACCGCAGAATTGCGCGAGCTAGCCTTCGATCTGCAGTACCAGTTCCGAGACGCCCTGACAGCTATGCAAGCAGCTCGCCCAGCCCCGGGAGGGGTCGGACCCCCAGGAGGGGGAGTCCCACAGCCGCCGATACCCCCCGGAGGAGTTCCCGTGGGAGTCGTCCCGCCGCAAGTGCCACAGCAGGTCCCGCAGCCCGTTCCCCGCCCGGTTCCCGCACCCATACCGGCACCGGCCCAAGTGCCGGCAGGGCCGATGGTCCACCAGGCCCCCGCCGATCCGTTGGCAGCTACTTTTGATGGGGACCCCGAGAAGCTGCGGTTCTTCCTCATAGAGATCGAGTGGTTTCTAGACACCTGGGGACATCTCTACCCCACTGAGAGGGACCGGATTGGCTACATCGGGTCCAAGCTGTGGGACACTGCCAGCGACTGGTATGTGAGCCTGCACAACACCCCCGGGCCTGAGCTACGCTCCATGCACAACTTCATGTGGGCCCTCAGGCACCACTACGAGGACCCCTTGGGAGAAGAGAAGGCTCGGAACCAGTTACGGAAGCTGACCCAGGGGCAGTCCTCAGTGAGGGAGTACACCGACAAGTTCCGGCGCATAGCGGCCAAGATTCGCGGCTGGACCCAAGATCTTTTAATTGAAAAGTACAGGGAAGGTCTTAACCCCGAGGTGTACGAGACGGTGCTGCGCGGGGGAAGACCAGGCTCGCTAGCCACCTGGATGAGAGCGACCGCGGATGTGGAAGAACGCTTCACCCTCATCAAGATGGGAACTTCAGCGACCACCCAAGCAAAAGCCGCCCAGAAGGTGAAGCCCAAGCCGAACCTCCAAGAGATCCAGGACGCCCGTTTCAAGCAGGGGCTCTGCATGAGGTGCGGGGAGAGCGGTCACTTTGCCTCGGCGTGCCCCCGCGGGGGGGGAAAGTCCCCAAGACCTCCACCCCGGTAGCGGGGAGCACCCCCAGTAAAGGGAAGACCTCGTTCAAGCCCCGGGCACTACAGCTGGAAGGGGCCGCGAGCGAGCCAGGGGAGCTGGAGCTGACGGAAGCACAGATGTCAGGAAACTCCAACGGCCTGCACTGAGTGGCGCAGAACTGCAGGTCCCCATCCACGACGCACCATCCCCGGTGAGCATCCCTGGCCCCTTACTGTATATGGTAGTGACTGTGATAGCACCCGGGACAGGGACCCACGTCCGGGTCCGAGCCCTAATTGACTCAGGGTGTGCCCGGGACTTGATTAGCCCTTTAGTAGTGGACGGGTTAGGGCCCAAAGTCACCCCATTGGGGGAGCCACTTACGTTTACCCAAATGGACAGATCGGAAATGAAAGAGGCATGTGTGGCAGAGATGGAAAGGCTAATAGTGGGGACGGGGGAACACTGGGAGAGGAGAGCGTTCGTCATCACCCCCAACACCCAGTTCCCCATGGTGTTGGGGAGTCCCTGGTTGAGTTCCCATGACCCCTACATCAAATGGAGCGAAGGGAAAATCTCCTGGGTGGACGAGAAGTGTCAAAACCATAAGTGGGACTCGGGATGGGGATCGGGGCCCCCGGCACCTCTCCAAGCCGCAGCGCTCACTCTGGTACCTTCCGCCGTTCCCAGGGAATATCGAGACTTAATGGGGGTGTTCAGTGAAACCGAGGCAGATGAACTACCCCCCCCACAGACTGTCGGACTGTGCCATAGAGCTGATCCCAGGAGAAAAGTTGCCAAAGGGAAAACTCTATTCCATGAGCCCTTCGGAGCGGGAGGAGCTAAGGAAATTCCTAGACAAGAACTTGGAGTGAGGTTTCATCCGCCCCGCTAAGTCCCCATTCGCTGCCCCTGTTCTGTTCAGGAAAAAGAAAGATGGGGGGCTGAGGCTATGTAGCTGAGGCTACAGGGATTAAATGCAGTATCAGCCTCCAATGCCTACCCCCTTCCCCTTATTAAGGACCTGTTAACAGAAGCAGCCAAAGGGAAGGTGTTCACTAAGTTGGATCTTCGAGATGCATACTTCCGGGTGCGCATCAGGGAGGGGGACGAGTTTAAGACTGCTTTTAACACACCGTTGGGTCAATTCGAATACCTGGTGATGCCGTTCGGATTAAGTGGTGTGCCAGGGGTCTTTATGAGCTTAATAAATGAAGTGCTACACAAGTATTTATTTAAGGGGGTGTTATTTTACTTAGATGATATCTTGATTTACTCTGCTGATAAGAGAGAGCATGTAAAATTGGTCCGGGAAGTGCTGTCAACTCTGTTAAAAAACCAGTTGTATCCTAAGCTGTCGAAATGTGAATTCCATAGGGATTCAGTGGATTTTTTTGGGGTATCGCATTTCCCAGGCAGGGCTAGAAATGGATCCTGCCAAGGTAGAGGCAGTAGTGCAGTGGGAAGCCCCTCGAACAAGAAAACAGCTTCAGAGTCTATTAGGATTTTGTAATTTTTATCGTACCTTCCTAAAAGACTTCGCCATGGTCACTCTCCCGCTCACGGAACTCCTTAAGACCAAGGGGAGGGGCCCGGAAGCCGGGAAGCCCGGGGAGACAATAGCCTGGTCTGAGGATTGCCAAAAGGCGTTTGAAACCCTCAAGACCCTATTTACTTCGGAACCTATCCTGGCCCACCCTGACAAAACCAAGGAGTTTCTGGTGCATGTAGACGCGTCCGATGTGGCCATGGGGGGAGCCATCCTACAGAAGGGACCGGATGATAAGCTGCACCCTCTGGCTTATATATCAAAAAAGTTTAATGAGACAGAGAGGAATTGGTCAGTGTGGGACAAGGAGGCAGCAGCCATATGACTGGCCCTCACCACCTGGCGGCATTGGCTAGAAGGAGCGCAGACCCCTTTTGAAATCTGGACTGATCACAAAAATCTGGAAGCCTTGTGCACCCAGAGGTCCCTGAATGCGAAACAGCTCCGATGGGCCGATTTTTTCTAGAAATTCAATTTCGTGCTTAAGCACTTTCCTGGGAAAGCCAATTCGTTAGCAGACACGCTATCCAGATTACCCCAGCACGAGAGTCAAAAGGAAGAAGTGTTCGACTCCATGTTCTCCCCCCAACAGTTGGGAGGAGCTGTTACTACCCGAAGCCCGAGCAAGCAGGCAGCAGTAGAGTCGTGGGGGGATAAATGGGGGGGGGGACTACTCCCCGGAAGAGGCCAAAGAACTGGGAAACATAGAGGACTGTTCCCTCCGGGAAAATTAGTGCTGGTACCATGGGGACAAACTCGTGGTACCTCGAGCCAGACAAAAGGACATACTGCTAACTTGTCATTCATCAAAACTGGCAGGGCATTTTGGGTTCTTAAAAACGCTTAATTTAGTGCAACGGCAATTCTGGTGGCCGCGCATGCGCAAGGATGTCTCGGACTTTGTGACTGCCTGCCAAACCTGTTTGATGTACAAAAAGAGGGGAGGGAAGGTCCCAGGACTGTTGCATCTGTTGCCCACCCCCTCTCGCCCATGGGAAGCGATAGCTATGGACTTCATCACCAACCTGCCACCCTCAAAGGGAAAAACCGTTATTTGGGTGGTGGTAGACATGTTCTCGAAACAAGCCCATTTTACCCCATTTAAACAGCTACCCACCGCTAAGGGGCTGGCTAAGGCTTTTTTCAACCACGTGATAAAGTTACATGCTTTTCCCAGACGTGTGGTATCCGATCGGGGCAGTCAGTTCGTTGCCAACTTCTGGCGGGAGCTTTTGAATCTGATGGACATTGAACCAGCCTTAAGCTCGGGTTACCACCCAGAGACCGATGGCCAATCCGAACGAACTAATCAAATCCTGGAACAATTCCTGAGGTGTTACACTAACTACCATCAGGACAATTGGGTGGAACTACTGCCGTTTGCAGAGTATAGTTATAACAATGCTATTCATTCGTCTACGGGTGTATCCCCGTTCATGGCGGTGGGAGGCTTCGAAGGGAAACCTTTACCCACCATAGAGGAAATGCCAAATACCCCCCCCCCCACGGACTTTAAACGTTGGTGGTCAACCTTACAAGACTCATGGCCACTGATTGCTAAGACACTGGACAAAGCTAAAGAGGATTACAAGAAGTATGCAGACCGTAGCAGAGCAGAGGGCTGGGACTTACAGCCAGGGGATTCAGTCTACTTGTCTACCAAAAATATACATGGATTGCAACCCAGCAGGAAACTGGGGTGGAAATATGTTGGCCCCTACAAAGTGTTGCGCAAGATTTCTGATGTGTCTTTTGAACTAGAATTGCCCAAGTCACTGAGTTCTGTGCATCCTGTTTTTCATTTCAGCTTGCTGAAGAAGAATCCTGGGCCGAATGCATGGCATCCAGTTCCTCCGACTCCTCCTCCACTGATGAAGGAGGGGGCACCCCATTTTGTAATTTCTGAAATCCTTGATTCAAAAATGCGTAGGGGCCGCTTGCTATATCTAGTCAAGTGGGTAGATTTTGGCCCGGAACTGAATGAATGGGTTCATTCTGAAAATGTGCATGCTCCTAAGTTAGTTAAAGCTTTCCATAATAAATTTCCAGATAAGCCGGGGTAGTTTGATTTTTGGGATGGCAGTGTGTCAGAATCTGCAGATTCTAACAAAGATTTCTGGGATCTCTTGCTATATATTATAACCTGACTTGGCTATGCTGTGCAAACCTGTTCCTGTATCACCTATGTAATCATGCCTATTGTTATTTGGTTTGACAATTGTGAATGTATCTTTTGTGACCCCAGGGTTATGGCTCTGATCAGGTCTGGTCTATGTATCCATTTGGCCGGGAGAATGACAACTTCAAAGCATGGGAACAATGGGCCTCTCACACTCCTCCCTCCGCATTCCATTCATCCCAGCTGGGAAGACAGGGGAGGACAGGGGCCATTTCTTATCAACGTGCGAAAGCCTTGGGGAAAGCATTTGTTATGTGAATATGGTTACATCTGAGGGGTCTGGTTTGGGAAGGGAAATTTACTGCTTCACACCTCACTTTCTTTCCTGTGGGAAGCAAACGGCCAGAGAACCTTTTGCCCGCGGTTTTTCCCCCTTGTTGATTGGTTACCTATGGGCAATTCAAATTGTGCTGGTGGGTATATTAGACCTGCTTCTATTGTATGCGTTATCTCTGACAATAATCCGAGGACCTGTACCAATGTAGAAATTGGAAATAAAGAACTGTGTTTCATCAACAAAGATCTGATCCTTGACTACTTTGAGCAGAAGCCTCACAACTTTAAACATATCAGTAAAGCATTAAAGAGAAATTAGAATTTATCCCAGTATCGAGCTACTATTACTAAACTAGCTACCTAAGAGTTTACGTAATCTCATTATCTCCATACAGAAACTAGCTACTTGATGGGTAATCTTAGAGTTTCTATCAGATAGAAGACACTCAAGTCTAGCTTTTTCAGAGAGACCCGGAAATTGATCAGTCAGCAGAGTGATTTTATTACGTGCTACTTTATAATACGGACATCTAAAGAACATGTGCTCTGTTGTCTCAACCTCCCTTAATGGACAAGTACAAAGCCTTTCTTCAGGAGGAGTTTAATGGGGTTCATTTTACACAGATGCTTGCCAAGGGTCTTTTGTTGGTTCAGTAATAACCGAAGGGGTGGGGGAAAGGAAGTAACTGTACTGATGATGGTCTTGTAGTTCCAGAAGAACAACACTGTGATTTGGGTTCCACGGATTAATCAGCCCTAAGCACCTCCTTGGTTGTCAAATTAGAAGACATCCATATTTCATTTAAAACAAAGAAAACAAGGTTACATAAATTCTGTATCATATCTTTACATGTATTGCATTTTCTAGTGTCTGGAGCAGGGCCTCTACAAGCCACTGCCTTTGACACTCAGGTTACATATACATATATATATATAAATTTTTTCAAGTCCACTATTCCTTGTTACAGCCTAATACAATGGATTCCGTCTTTTTCATACAGAGATCTTTACGTTTTTTCCATCCACTTATAAAACTTACACCAACTGTTCTTACGTACCATTTCATCTTTTCCTTGTAGAATTATAGTCAACTTATCCATTTCTGCTAAATCCAGTAATTTATCTCTTAATTCTATTTTAGTGGGAATATGTTCCATTTTCCAATATCTCGCTAAAATTATCCTAGCAGCAGTCAAAACATAAATCAACAATAAGATATCATTATAGCCACAGCCTTTCAGGGTTATATTCAATAAGTATAATTCAGGTGATGTCTCTAAGTTTATGTCTAGCATTTCTGTAATAATATTTTGAACCATCTGCCAATATTTTTGTACTTTTGCACAACGCCACCACATGTGGTAGAAAGTACCCACATTTGATCCACATTTCCAGCAAAGGTTGGATGCATTTACATAACACTTTGCTAATTTATCTGGGGACCAATACCATCTGTGAAATAACTTATACAAATTTTCTTTATACATGACAGCCCTCATATATTTAGTGGATTTCCATATCTTAGACCAATCATCGATCTCAATACTATGACCTATATTTTGCATCCATGTTACCATTGTATTTGTCACTCTTTGGCTGAGGACAGATTGGCCGTCTCGGCCGCTCTGCCTCCGCTTCAGAAGCGGAGGCAGAGCGGCCGTTCAGACAGCCGCATCTGCCCCCAGGAGGCGGCCCAGATGCATCACAAAGTAGTGCTTGGTTGCTGCGGCGCGCCCCGCGCACACGTTCCACCTGCTGGAGTGGATGTGAACGCGCGCAGGCAGGGGCAGCCACACAGCATCTGTCCACCACTCCAGGAAGCCGCCCGCAGTCTGAACGCTGTGGGCGGCTTCCTTCTGGTGGCATGCAAACGCCGCGCCACGGGGGAAATTCCCCCCGCCCCATTCTGCCACACCACAGAGGCATGGCAGAATGGCAATCTGTCCTCAGCCTTTCATCTTACAAATATTCTTCCAAAAACAATCCATACAATTTCTGTATCAACTTATCACTGGAAGACAACCAAATTTTGTCTAGATCAGTTTTGCAGTCCAAAAAGCCAATCTTTTTATCTATATCATAACTTGTTTTTAACTGCAAAGTCTCCCACCAAGTTAGTTTTAACATTATTACACTGAGATAAAGTTTGTTCAGATTTTCAGTTGTTGTATTTATCTAGCAAAACCTCATATGTTTCCTGATTGATTTTTGTCAAGAGCGATGGTTTTATGAAAGCTTCTAATGGTGAAACCCACTTAAACGTTTTACTATAATGCCTTTTTTTAATGGCATTCCAAATCTTTAGTAATGCCCCCCTTAAAATGTGGCTCTTGAAGTTTGAATGGATCTTATCTTTGTCATACAACTATAGGCATGCCAGCCCATATATAGATCATGGCCTTCCAAAGTTAGTGTTCTTGTGTCTTCTAGCGTGATCCAATTCTTTATCCAACCCATTGCAGCAGCCTGGTAGTATTAATCCCAATCTCTCCTTGCTGTTTCTATTGATAATTACTCTCGCTGTCCTGTAATGGCATTTACACTAGTGCAATGAAGTAATGTGTCATCTACCTAGTGGCCTTTGTTTCCTCCTCTGTTCCCCATTTCTATGTCTGTACTGAAGTTGCCACCCCAGCCAGAATAAAAAGACAGACAACAGTTTGGAATTAAACAAGGGCCACTTTATTAACTATTTAACAGAACATTGCAGCAACGGGCAAAAACTAAGCAAGCACAGGAAAAGGCAAGGCAGGCGTCACTCCCTGACACAACCTCCTTGCCCTTGATATGGGCGGGACACCTAGCTCCAGTCTAGAGCCAGCCAGCTTCTGGCTCATAACCGGCAGCCCAGCATACTGGTGGCTCCCCAGGAGCACCTACCCCTGAGGCTGCACATACCTTCAGGGAGGAGACTAGCTGGAGAGGTTCCCAGAGGCGATCACCGTTCACCACCCCGGACTGCACAGCCCTAGGGCAGTTCCTGATGACCTCCTGTTTCCAAACAGGATATGCCGTGAGGCGCTGACCAGTTCCATTTTCTTGCTTGCACAAACCTGCCACAGCCAAGGTCAAGCCTCTGCTTTGGCCTTTGCTACCCCATACAGCAACCGAGTGCCAACCAGATCCTGTGCTGCAAGTCCTCTAAAAATATCCCATTGCCCTTGTCTGAGAGGTGCACCCCATCAGGCCTATACAGGTCTGAAAACTCGACCCATATACTAAGGTGCAGCAAAAACAGACCCAACCCAGCCTCCATGGCCTTCCTCATCTGACTGTTGGCCTTATGCCTGGCACGGTCAATACACCTGGGGTCCTCAACATGCCGCCACACCTGGTGGGGAAGCATGGCTGACCACACTATCTGTACACTGGGCCACCATGCTGTTATCCTTGCAAGGTCGGCCCTGGCCTGCAACACAAGGACCAAGCCCTTTATCAGCCCCAAATCATTGCCCCCCAGGTGTATTACCAGGACATGAGGGGAAGGCCCCTGTCTTTCCTCAAATAACAAGGGAAGGAGCTCAGGCCACCTCATGCCCCTCCTTCTCAACACTTGACCATTGCCACCTCGCTGAGGCAGAGCTGAGAGCCGATAGACATCCTCCATGCCCAATGAGCTGCCCAAAATACCATGCTGTGGCCGCAGACAGTGACCCTTCGTCTCGTCTTGCGGCCTGCAGCACCTGTAAGAAGAACTACATTAATAACTGGGATTAAAGTTAAAGAGCCTTGACAGGCTTACAAATTGTAGGACCTAACATAACCTTTATAGTAACGGGATTTCCAACGCCCAATCCTCTGGATTTTGCTGACATGGTACCCCATAGCTGAAGCTGTTGACGCAGCCCCAATCCTAAAGGAGTGCGTGCCAAAGCAGACACCGCCCAGTCCCAGCTGGACCAATGCCCTCTGAGTCATAGTCCAAAACTGAAACTTTGTAAGGGGGGTGCCATCCTTATGTTGAAACAGATAACCAGGGCCATCGCCCCAAAGTGCCAAATATCGGCTAAGGGCAGCCACTGGGCACAACCTGGCCTCGGAACAACGGTCCATCTCAATTACTAATCCCTTCCCGCATTGGTCCATCTTTGACCTATGCAGTTTAATCCTAATTCTGGAATTCAGAATGGAAATGTCCCATCGCTCCAGTGCTGTGCCAGGGGAATCATTGTGAGAGCCGGCCACCAGCTGATCCTGAGTGCCCCCAAAAAGGCGATCAGTGATGCCGCATGAAACAGCCTGGTCTCATAGTCATCACTGCAACCCATGAGCCACTGAGTCTCAAGTCCTCACAGCATGGCTGGGGTCAAGGGTTCCCTAGTGTCAGCCACCCTGCCACTCTCCCGGGCCCAGCCCTCAAGCATCTTCTGAAGGCGAAAATCGCCTGTAGTGTCCTCATGGCCAGAAGCCTTGCTGGCAAAGGCCAAAGAGGACAGCTTGCCCCAAATGGTATGTGCTGACAGGCTCTCGCTCCTCAGCGTCACACAGAAGTGCATTAAGTGTGACACCGGTATGGGCCAGACTTGCTTCAGGCCCACTTCCTCCCTGAAGGCCAGGGATTGCTTACCCGCCTTCATGCAAGTTCTCCGGGTGGAAGGGGAGAGGGCCAGACTCATTGCCCTGTCAGCCTCAACCCTCCAATCTGCCACACCTCTTTGGGCATCCATGCCGGGAGCAGGTCGGCTTTTGGAGCCAGCTGATGAAATCTTCCCATCTGTTTGCAAGAGAGAGCGTCAGCAACCCTGTTATTGACCCCTGGGACGTGCCTGGCCTTGAACATGACATTGTTCCACAAACACTGCAATGTGAAGTCCCTGACCAGCGCCATAACCCTGGGAGGCTTTGACATCAGGGAGTTAATTACGTGCACAGTGGACTGGTTGTCACACCAGAAAGGGACCATCCGGTTAGCCGGGTCCTGTGAGAGTTCTGCGCAAAGTAGTCAAGGATCAGATCTTGGTTGGTTAACCAAAGTTCTTTATTTCCAATCTCTACATTAGTACAGCTTCTCGGATTATTGTCAGAGATGAGACAGATAATACAGGCAGGTCTATTATACCATTCCAAGGAGTTTGAATTACCCATAAGTAGCCAATCACTATAGGGGAAAATTGGCGGGCAAAAAGGGATCCTGACCGTTTGGTTCTCACAGGAAAGAAAGTGAGGTGTCAAGCTGTAAATTCCCTTCCCAAACCAGACCCCTCAGATGTTACCAGTTCACATAACAATCAATGGCCTCAAGGCTTTTGCATGTGATAAGAGATGAGAAGCATCCTCCCTTGAAGTCCCAGCCGGGGCGGATGGAATGCGGAGGCAGCGGTGTGAGAGGCCCTCTTGTTCTCATACATTGCAGGTGTCACCCTCCTGCTCTAAGTGTTACAAACTCCAGGCCTGGTTAAGCACTACAACATGGCAGTTACCAACATAGAATAAAATATAGGATAACATAGAAGGTACAGTCAGGATTAATATGTCTGGATCAGCAGATTCTGACACACTGGCCTCCCAATAATTACCCTCCCCTGGGCTTATCAGGAAACTTTCTTTGAAAAGCTCTAATTAGTTTAGGAGCATGCACATGTTCAGAACGAATCCACTCATTGTGTTCAGGACCAAAATCAAGCCATCTAACTAAATAATATAAGTGGCCCCTACGCATTTTAGAATCAAGAATCTCAGTTATCTCAAAATGAGGTGCCCCCCCCTTCATCAGTGGAGGAGGAACTGGAGGAACTGGATGCCATGCATTCGGCCCAGGATCTTTCTTCAGTAAGCTGAAATGAAAAACAGGATGCACAGAACTCAGTGACTTAGGCAGCTCTAATTCAAAAGACACATCTGAAATTTTTCGTAACACCTTGTAGGGGCCCACATATTTCCATCCCAATTTTTGACTGGGTTGCAAGCCATGTATATTTTTTGTGGAAAGATAAACAGAGTCCCCAGGCTGGAGATCCCAGCCCACAGCTCGCCCCCGATCCGCATATTTTTTGTAGTCTTCTTTCGCTTGGTCTAATGCCTTGGCTATTAGTGGCCACGATTCTTGTAAGGTCGCCCACCAACTCTTGAAATCCGTTGGGGAAGCATCGGACACATTTTCAATGGTAGGCAAAGGCTTTCCCTCAAAACCTCCCACGGCCATGAAGGGGGAGACGCCGATAGAAGAGTGCACTGCATTATTATAGCTATATTCTGCAAACGGCAATAAGTCCACCCAATTGTCCTGGTGGTAGTTGGTGTAGCACCTTAAAAACTGTTCCAGAATTTGATTAGTTCGCTCGGACTGTCCATCGGTTTCTGGATGGTAACCCGAACTTAGCGCCGGCTCTATGTCCATTAGTTTTAAAAGCTCCCGCCAGAAGTTGGCAACAAATTGACTGCCTCTGTCGGATACCACCCGCTTAGGAAAAGCGTGTAATTTTATCACCTGGTTGAAAAAAGCTTTAGCCATCCCCTTGGCCGTTGGTAGTTGTTTGAACGGGGTGAAATGGGCTTGCTTTGAAAACGTGTCTACTACCACCCAAATTACAGTTTTCCCCTTTGAGGGCGGCAGGTTAGTTATAAAGTCCATGGCTATCGCCTCCCAAGGGCGGGAAGGGGTAGGCAGAGGATGCAAGAGTCCCGGGACCTTTCCTCCCCTCTTTTTACACATCAAGCAAGTTTGGCAAGCCGAGACGAAGTCTGAAACATCCCGGCGCATGCGCGGCCACCAAAACTGACGTTGAATTAGGTTAAGCATCTTTAGAAACCCAAAGTGCCCAGCCAGTTTAGAAGAATGGCAGGCTAATAAAACGTCTTTGCGCTTGCTTTGAGGCACCACCAATTTATTTCCATGGTACCAACACCGATTTTCCCTCAGCGAGCATTCAGCCAGTGTCTCTAGTTCCTCGGCTTCCTCGGGTGAATACTCCCCCCCCCCAATCACACGCCTCGGCTTCCACTGGAGCTCGTTTGTGCTGACTTCTGGTAGTGACCGCCCCTCCCAGCTGCTGGGGGGAGAACATGGAGTCGAACACCTCTTCCTTCAGGCTTTCATGTTGGGGCAATCGGGAGAGTGCGTCCGCTAAGGAGTTGGCCTTTCCAGGGAAGTGTTTTAACACAAAATTAAATTTTGAAAAGAAGTCAGCCCACCGAAGTTGTTTCGCATTCAGTGACCTCTGCGTGTGCAATGCTTCCAGGTTTTTATGATCAGTCCAAATTTCAAACGGGGTTTGTGCCCCCTCTAGCCAATGCCGCCACGTAGTGAGGGCTAGCCGGATAGCCGCGGCTTCTTTATCCCAAACTGACCAGTTTCTTTCTGTTTCATTAAACTTTTTGGAAATATATGCAAGGGGGTGTAGCTTCCCATCTGGCCCCTTTTGTAAAACGCCCCCCCCCATTGCCACATCAGACGCGTCTACATGGACTATGAACTCTTTGGTTTTGTCTGGGTGAGCCAAAATGGGCTCCGAAGTAAAAAGGGTTTTCAGTGTCTCGAACGCCCGTTGGCACTCCCCATTCCAGGCAATTCTCTCCCCAGGTTTCCCGGCTTCCGAACCCCTCCCCTTGGTTTTAAGCAAATCCGTCAGGGGGAGGGTAACTGTTGCAAAATCTTTCATGAAGGTTCGATAAAAATTACAAAATCCCAAGAGACTCTGCAATTGTTTTCTCATTCGGGGGGCTTCCCACTGGACCACTGCCTCCACTTTTGCTGGGTCCATTTCTAAACCCCTCTGCAAAATGCGATACCCTAGGAAGTCTACACTCTCACGGTGGAACTCACACTTAGACAATTTAACATACAGTTGGTTTTTCAACAAGGTGGAAAGGACTTCCCGGACCAATTTCACGTGCGCTTTCTTATCAGTAGAGTAGATCAAGATATCATCTATGTAACATAAATGCTTGTGCAACACTTCATTTATCAAACTCATAAAGACCCCGGGAGCGCCACTCAAACCGAACGGCATCACCAGGTATTCAAACTGTCCCAATGGAGTATTGAAAGTGGTCTTGAATTCGTCCCCCTCCCTTATGCGCACCCGGAAATAAGCATCCCGGAGATCCAGCTTAGTGAACACTTTTCCCTTGGCCGCTTCAGCTAGTAAGTCTTTTATTAAGGGGAGGGGGTAGGCGTTAGAAGTGGAGACTGCATTTAGTCCCCTGTAGTCCGTGCACAAGCGCAGTCCCCCGTCTTTCTTTTTCCGGAACAAAACAGGGGCGGCGAAGGGGGATTTAGCTGGGCGGATGAAACCCCGCTCCAAGTTCTTGTCTAGAAACTTTCGTAGCTCCTCCCGCTCTAGAGGGCTCATGGAGTAAAGTTTTCCTTTGGGGAGTTTCTCGCCAGGAAGCAGTTCTATGGCACAGTCTGACAGTCTGTGGGGGGGTAGCTCGTCCGCCTCGGTCTCACTGAAAACCTCCATCAGGTCTCTATACTCCCGGGGGACCGTGGAGGGGGCGAGGGCGAGGGCAGCTGGTCGGGGGGGGGGGGGTCTGGCGGTCCCAGTCCCCACTCAGAGTCCCATTTGTGCATCAGGCACCTGTCGTCCACCCAGGAGATCTTCCCTTCGCTCCATTTGATGTAGGGGTCGTGCGAGCTCAGCCAGGGGCTCCCCAGCACCATGGGGAATTGGGCATTTGGGGTGATGACAAAAGCTCGCTTCTCCCAATGCTCCCCAGTTCCCAAAATCAAGCCCTCAGTCTCAGCTACACACTCTTCTTTCATCTCTGACCCATCCATTTGCGTGAATTTTAGGGGCTCGGCCAGCGGGGTGACTTTTGGTCCCAACCCTTCCACCACTAAAGGGCTAATTAAGTCCCGAGCACACCCAGAGTCAATTAGGGCATGGACCCTCATGTGGGTGCCCGTCCCCGGGGTCATTACAGTCACTACCATATATAACAGGGGGCCAGGGATGCTCACCGGAGATGGCGCTTCTTGGCGGGGGACCTGCAGTTCTGTGCCGCTCACTGCAGGCCGTTGAAGTTTCCCGACATCTGCGTTTCCATCAGCTCCAGCTCCCCCTGCTCGCTCGCGGCACCTTCCAGTTGCAGCGCCCGGGGCTTGAGTGGGGTTTTCCCCCTACTAGGAGTGCTCCCGGCCACCGGGGTGGAGGTCTTCGGGCCCTTCCCTCCTCCCCTGGGGCACGCTGAGGCGAAGTGGCCACTCTCCCCGCATTTCATGCACAAGCCTTGTCGGAAGCGGGCATCTCGGATGTCTTGCACACTGGGCTTTGGCTTCGCCCTTGGCATGGCTTTGCTGGCAGCTGTAGCCGACGTCCCCATCTTGATGAGGGTGAATCTTTCTTCCACGTCCGCGGCTGCCCTCATCCAGGTGGCCAGCGTTCCCGGTCGGCCCCCTAACAGGACAGTTTCATAAATCTCGGGGTTGAGACCTTCACGGTATTTTTCTATAAAAAGTTCTTGGGGCCAGCCGTGAATCTTAGTGGCGATGCGCTGGAACTTGTCGGTGTAGTCCCTCACCATGGACCTCCCCTGGAACAGCTTCCGCAGTTGGTTCCGGGCTTTCTCTTCCCCCAGGGGGTCCTCATATTGGTGTCGGAGAGCCCACATAAAGTTGTTCAGCGAACGTAGTTCGGGACCAGGGGCATCGTGCAGGCTCACATACCAATCACTGGCTGTGTCCTTCAGCTTGGATCCTATGTAGCCAATCCGCTCCCTCTCGGTGGGGTAGAGGTGGCCCCAGCTGTCCAGGAACCACTCGATCTCCAGCAGGAAAAACCGCAGCTTCTCGGGGTCCCCATCGAAAGTAGCCGTCAATGGGTCGGCGGGGGCCGGGCGAACGATCGGCCCTGCCGGTGCTGGGGCCGGCACAGGAATGGGACCTGGCACCTGTGGAGGGACGACCGGCGGAACCTGTGGCGGCTGCGGCCGCGGCTGCACTGGCACTGGTGGCTGAGCTGGAACTCCCCCGGGAGCCGCCGGCGGCTGCTGGACCCCCGTTGTGGGTGCTGGGAGAGCCTCTTGCATGGCTCTCATGGCGTCCCGGAACTGGTACTGGAGATCGAGGGCCAATTCTCGGAGCTCGGTGGTTAGTTGGAACCGCAAATCTCCCATCATCCGGTCTAGGGATTGCATCTGGTCTTCGTGGTACGGATCGGGACCATACGGGCCGGTCCTCTCTCCTTCCATGGAAGGGCGATGCGGATCTCCTCCGTAGATCGGCTCGCTGTCTCCTCCCAGGTAACTTGGCCTCCCTCGGTCGAGTTGGTCACTCAGGAACGAAACCCATGCCCCTTTCCGGTCGTGCACCCAAGAGTCCACGGTCCCACGACCGAACTGGCTCCAGGCGTACTTCGGGGTCACGCTCTGAAGAGGAGGTAGGCGCAGGATGTAGTGAGCCCCCTGAATCGTAGTCACCGGTACTTCGGGCTCCCCTCCGCCGCCTCCACCACCGTTCCCCTGGTCCACCGGGGTGGTGGGTGTATCTTCGGGGGTAGTAGGGATGGGAACTGTGCCGTCATCTGACATGATCAGGAACGGCTGAGTCCCAGTCACAGATCTCTGACAATCTGTGAGAGTTCTGCACAAAGTAGTCAAGGATCAGATCTTGGTTGGTTAACCAAAGTTCTTTATTTCCAATCTCTACATTAGTACAGCTTCTCGGATTATTGTCAGAGATGAGACAGATAATACAGGCAGGTCTATTATACCATTCCAAGGAGTTTGAATTACCCATAAGTAGCCAATCACTATAGGGGAAAATTGGCGGGCAAAAAGGGATCCTGACCGTTTGGTTCTCACAGGAAAGAAAGTGAGGTGTCAAGCTGTAAATTCCCTTCCCAAACCAGACCCCTCAGATGTTACCAGTTCACATAACAATCAATGGCCTCAAGGCTTTTGCATGTGATAAGAGATGAGAAGCATCCTCCCTTGAAGTCCCAGCCGGGGCGGATGGAATGCGGAGGCAGCGGTGTGAGAGGCCCTCTTGTTCTCATACATTGCAGGTGTCACCCTCCCGCTCTAAGTGTTACAAACTCCAGGCCTGGTTAAGCACTACCACATGGCAGTTACCAACATAGAATAAAATATAGGATAACATAGAAGGTACAGTCAGGATTAATATGTCTGGATTAGCAGATTCTGACAGGTCCTTGGACCAAATCCACACTGGTGTGACAATTGGAAAAAATTCCAGGAAGGTGAGGTCTTTGACCCACCCAGCCTGAAACCAATCCACTGGCCAATCCCCAGCACACCAATGTCCCCTCAAGTACACTCCATAGCCAGAGGTGCCTGCAGCATCCGATGCAATCTGCAGCCTCAAGCAGGAGTTCCTCATGCCAAAGGGAAACCCCATTGTATGAATCCAAAAACTGTTCCCATACAAGGAGGTCGTCCTGCATCCCCCTGGTGACTCTGGTTCTATGGTGTGGAAGATGGAGGCCCCTCATTGACTCACAGAGTCTTCTTACAAAAGCCCTGCCAGGTGCCACAATCTTGCATGCAAAATTGAGGTGGCCCACCAGCTGCTGCAATTCCAGCAGTGTGATCTTAGAGAGCAACCTCACTATGTCCACCTGTGTTTGCAATGCATCTAATTTGTCTCTAGGCAGGGGTCCTTTCGTAGAAAAAGAGGTGCAGGAGATCATTAGCATAACTCATTTGCATATGCCACACCCCCTAACATACCGGAAGTGTGTCAGAAGGCAACACCCACCCCTCAGGCTCCACTCCACAGGAGAGTGAAACTGACCTGCTCTTCCTCCATTCCCTTCCCCATCCAATACTTTGTGCAATAAAAATAAGCGTAAAGAACACACCCCCATTCTCTTCCTGCTCCCTTGAAACCACCAGGTTTCAAGGAGACTTGAGATACCCAGGACATGTGCACCACCCATCCCTTTCCCTTCCCCTCCCCACAACAAGACACCCTGTGAGGTAGGTGGGGCTGAGAGAGGTCTTTTGAGAACTGCTCATGAGAGAACAGCTCTGAGAGAACTTGTGACTGGCCCAAGGTCACACCAGCAGCTGCATGTGGAGGAGTGGGGAATCAAACCCGGTTCTCCCAGATTAGAGTCCAACTCCTGACCACTACACCAAACTGATGGGGTGGAAGCTGCTGAAGGGTTGGTGAAATTTCTCCAGTACTTATGTGCCATGGGCCCAGATAAAAAATGGTATACTTAGAAAATTTATATGCCACCTTGAGCATGTCTCTGGAAAAGCAGCACACAGTCATAAAAGGAACAATGATAAAATTATCAATATTAAAACAAAACATTAAAAACAATAAAGACCCTAGCAGGGCTTTCCCCGGGGCGCTGCGCCTCTGCACTGCTCGGGGAAGCCGAGGAGGGGGTGGGGCTTGGTCATGTGCCCACCCCCTGGGCTCCTCACTCCCGGAGCTGCGCTCCTGTGCGCTCCCGCTCCAACGGACCCCTGACTGAAACAAATCCCAAGACACAATCCAGTATTTTTCCACAAAACAAGGTGAATTAATACCTACACTCTGAAGAAGACAGAGTGATGAAGTGAGTTCTACATGGCTCTTCTGCACGACCAGAAGGAAGAAGAATGGCTTCCAGATCAATACATTTTGAGAGAGGGTGCTCACCTCTGTCTCAGATGACTAAGCTCTTGTGCAAATTAACACGTTTCCTGTTGGTTCCCGCCCTGAGCCTTGCTCTGTAGGGGAGGGAGGGCTAAAAGTCTAATAAAATAAGAATAAAGCAAATAAATACGTTTCTAATCTTTACATTGGGTCATATTCTTACATCTTTAAATATCACACTGAGAGGAGGATTGGCACTTGGGCTCTTTCCCTCACTCCAGTGAACCAGGAACGTCACCATGGTTGGGCAGATGGTTACAGGGCATGATGGGAATTCAAGTTCTTGGGGCCAGGGGGAGATGGGAGGCAGGCGTGGGAACAATAAAATGTAGTCCTGCCACCCCTGAAAGGCTGGTACCAGAGTCCCTGTGACTGTTAAGTAATTTGTCATTGTGGGTGAGAAGTTGTTTTAGGTTAGCAGGCAGTCTGTAAGCAAGAAAAGATCGGCCCTCCAGTGCCTGGGTGAGGGAAGTGTCCCTCTCCAGCATGGGTTGTAGGTCATTAATAATGCACTGAACTGGCTTGAGTTGTGAGCTGTAGGTGGCCACCACCAGTAGTGTTCTGTTGTCATTTTCCTTGGGCTTGTCAGGTCGCAAAGTGTCCCTGGGTCTCATTCTGGCATTTCCAGTCATCTTTCTCACCACATCAGGAGGATATGGTAGTTGCAAAAGATGCCTGTTGCACATCCTTCGAGTGAGTATCCCTGTCTGAGGGGTTGGAGCAGATGTGTCTATAGCGTAGGGGCTTGGCTATACACAGCAGATAGATTGATGTGGTTGGGGTGGTAGCTGGAGGCACGCAGATACGTTTGCCGAGCTGTCGGTTTCCAGTATGATGTGGTACTTATGTGTCCCTCGTGTATCCATCCTGTGGTGTCCAGGAAGTTTATTTCTTGTGTTAGAGTAATTCATAGCTAGATTGATGGTGGGGTGGAAGTTGTGGAAAGCCCGGTGGAATTTCTCTGGAAGAAGAGATTGGATTTATACCCTGCCCGCCACTCAGAGTGGCTTAGAATCGCCTTTTCCTTCCCTTTCCCTCCCCACAACAGAGACCCTGTGAGGTAGGCCTTCTTTGCCACAGCTCCAGACAATAAAAAAATCTTGATCTATTTCCTTTTGTCTGTCCTCAGTCTCCCACCCATCAGTGGATGACTCCGCTGGCTTCTAGGGCTATGGGAGAGGGAGAAAAGTCTTTTGCTGTCCACTACCTCCATGCCATGAATAATTTTATAAACCTCATGTCTCTCTTACTTGTGTTTTTTCTAGGCTACACAGGCCTAAGTGTTAACTGATTCTCATAGAAGAAGAGATTGGATTTATACCCTGCCCTTCACTACCAGAAGGAGTCTCAGAGTGGTCTACAAACTCCTTTCCCTTCCCCTCCCCACAACAGACACCCTGTGATGTAGGTGGGGCTGAGAGGTCTCTTTGAGAACTGCTCCTAAGAGAACAGTTCTGAGAAAACTTGTAACCGACCCAAGGACACACCAGCAGCTGCATGTGGAGGAGTGGGGAATCAAACCTGGTTCTCCCAAATTAGGGTCCACACTCTTAACCACTACCCCAAACTGGGCTGCCACTTTCTCCCTATCATTGCATCTCCGTTGCTCTTTTCTGCCCCTTTCCCAAGTTCTACAGTATATCCCTTTCCAGGTGTGGTGAGTGACCGGGCTCCAGAACAAAGTTTACGCACGGGTAAAAAAACACCCTGACATAGTGTTGCTGGACTCTGATACATTTCTGCCCGCGCACGGCCAAACTAGCTCCGGACACGGAACCCGACCCGCACGTCTGGATTGGCCCTTTAAGCACCCCCCTACCTGGCCGCAGCTCCTCCCCCGATTTCTGGGCGGAAAACTCGCCAAGGAGCCTCACCGCAGCAGCAGCAGCAGAGAAGGAAGCCAGCAGGCCGGCCGCTCTTCCTGGTGGGTCTTTAGGGTGCCGATCCGTTTGCCCTGGAGTTCCGAAGCCGGCTGCCTTGTTATGTTGACTGACTCCCAAGTAAACGCTCCGGAGGGGGATCGGGGTACTCCTGTAGCAGCAGGAGCGCAGCCGCCCCCAGGTTGATTCCTGGGGGCAGGAAACCCCCACTGGGTGCCCCTCTGGTCTGGTCGCTGAGCTGGTGAACCCCGTTTGGGCTGCAGGCTGCTCTCCCCCCCTGCCTCCGCCTCCGCCTTGGGAAATGCAACCCTGGAAGGCTGGAGAGGTGGATTTCACGGGGCCTGCAACTCCTGCACCTTTCCGGGGCTGAGCAGAGGTCCGGTTTCCTAGCCATCTCCAGGATTTTCCTCCTCCCAGCAGGGGGATTTGGAAGGCGCCATGCCGGGTGCCGGGGCTGAAAAGGCCAGCAGGGCTGCAAGCTGCGCAGAAGGCACCGGGGGGGGAGAGAATTCCTTCGGTGAGGGGGCCGGACCCGTTTCCTCCTTCCCAGCCCTGCAGACCCATTTTGCATGGGGGGAGAGGGGGCGGTCTACTCCTGCAAAATGGGAAAAGTCTCCCGAACTTCAGGCAAAAGTCCTACCGGTGAGTGGGGGAGGGAGGGGGCTTCTTCCCAGGCCGGCGGCGGCCTGCTGCAGCCTGGGAAGAGCGAGCGGGGGGGCAGGGCTTTCTTAAGTGCCCGCCCCCCGCCTCCTCTCTCCCAGAGCGGCGCTCCGGCGCGCCCCGGCCCCAACGGAGCCCTGTCTCTAGGCAACCTGCAGCACTGCCCCACTGTGTCAGTCTCTATCTCCAGAAAAGTTAACGTGGATGCCGGGCCCTCAGTCTTTTCCTGAGCAAGAGGAACGCCAAGTTCCTCAGCTAGGTTGACAAAACTGGACAGCAAAAATTGACGTTGTCCAGTACCCCTCCTTCCTACTAAAAGGAAATCATCAAGGTAATGGGCCGTGCTGCAGAGTTCTGTCCTGAATCTCAATACCCATTCCAAAAAGGAACTGAAACTCTCAAAAGCAGCACAGGACACTGAGCATCCCATGGGAAGGGCCCAGTACATGTAGAACTTACCCTCAAAGGCAAATCCGAGTAGCTCGAAGTCCTCTGGGTGGACAGGAAGGAGGTGGAAGGCTGACTTAATGTCACACTTTGCCAATTCCACCCCCTTGCCACAGAGGTGGACCACCCACATGTCCTGATCAAAAGAAGTATATTTTACCGAAAACAACTCTTCTGGTATTGCGTCATTCACTGACTCCCCACGAGTGTAGGAGAGGTGGTAAATGACACGATATTCGCCAGGCGCCTTCTTGGGCACAACTCCCATCAGGGAAACTCTCAAATTACCAACTAGCGGGGAATTAAATGGCCCCAAAACCCTGCCTTCCTTGCACTCCTTGGCAATCTTTTCCCTAACTACATGCTCCATACCCTGAACTGATTTTAAATTAGGAGCTAGGTAAGGTGCCCTCTTGGCTTGGAAAGGTATCCGAAAATCAAACGTGAACCCCTCCAAGAGGTAAACGCGGTCAAGAACCTTTGGGTAACTACTTAACCAGAGCCCCCAAATGCCCAATTTAATTGGGCTGGGACCCTTTATCATTGGGGGGGTTGTAGTTCCCCCCACCCCCCAGGCACTTGCCTCCCTTTCCTCCCGGCCTTTCGGCCTAGGACAACTGGAGAAGGCATGAGGCCCAGCACACAGGAGGCACTCATGGCGAAATGAGCAAGGCTTGCAACCACAGGTTCCCTGGGAGGTCAACTCCCAACAAAGCAGTCATCATTGAACCGCCTGCCCCGCCTGCGTGCAGGAACCAGACCGGGAGCCCAGATATTCTCACAAGTAGCTGGTAGCTGGTATTCCTGATATTAAATGGAAAACTTATTGCAGATATCATTGCTGTTTTTCCCATACAGATAATGGATGGATTCTCCAGGCTGGGTTTTCCCAAAATGCATAGGTGCACTGGATGGGAGCCACATACTAATGGCTCCCCCCATTCATCAGGCAGAACTCTACAAAAACAGAAGAGGTGGTCACTCCATTCTTCTACAGGGAGCGGTGGACCATACTGGCCATTTCATTGATGCAGAAATTGGCATGTCAGGCAGGAGACATATGCCAGTGTCTTCAGGGCATCCAAGCTGTACAAGGCGATGGATGGTGGGGTGTTTGTCCTAGGGAACCCCACCATCACTATCAATGGAGTGACAATCCCCACTAATGCTAGCTGATGGGCTTATCCCATCTGAAGGTGGCTTATGACACCATTCAGAACCCCCACTGAAAGGATGAAAAAACTATTTAATTGGCGGCTCTCCAGAGCACGCATTGTGGTGGAGTGCACATTTGGAAGATTAAAATCAAGATGGAGATGCCTCTCCAGGCGAAGGACTTTACCCCTATTACTGCAACCTGTGTTGTGCTCCACAACATCTGTGAGGAGAAGGGGCATTTTGCAGAGCCCCTGGGCTTAGGGGACATTCAAGCACTACCTGCCCCCCCCCTCCTGATGTACTGTCCGATCACAGAGCACGGGGTGAAAGGGTGCGGGCTGCACCCTCTGTATTTCCTGAATTGTAATAGGACTATTCAACATTTCTTTAAGTTTTTCAGTTGGTTTAGGTATTCCCAATGTTTGTAGATATTCTGAAATTTTACTTTGGTCTACTGTCTCTTTCTGAAAAAGTTTAGCATAATATTTAAAGAATTATGTTTTTATTCCTTTAATATCCATTATTTCTTTTTTATCTGTCACAATTTTACTTATAATCTTGTTTTCTCTTCTTTTTTTTAATTGCCATGCCAGATATTTTCCAGGTTTGTTTGCACCTTCACAAGATTTTTGCTGCAGCTTTTTAAAGTTCCAATATATTTCTTGGTTCAAAATAGCCTTTAGTTGATCTTGTAGAAATTGTATTTCTCTTTGAAGTTTCTTTCTTCCAGGTCTTTTCTTTAATTCTTTCTCCTTTGATTCAATTGCTTGGATAATACTATTCTGTTGTTCTTTCTTTCTCTTATTCTCTTTATTGTTTAAAAATATCAATGTTCCGCGCATTACAGCTTTATATGCATCCCATACGACTTGTGGCTTAGTTTCTTGGTGTAAATTCATTTGAAAGTAAGTTTTTGTGTCCTCTTGTATTTTATTAGTTATTTCATTAGTATCCAAAAGTTCTTCATTTAATCTCCATCTCCGTTGTTTTTCTCCCTGTCTTGAAGTCCACAACAAGGGATTATGGTCAGAGATAAGCTTTGGTAAAATTTCTGTCTCTTTTGTTTTAAGCGTTAATTCTGACGTCATCCACATCATATCTATCCTTGAGAGTGAGCCATGCCTATTGGAGTAAAAAGTATAGTCTTTATCTTGAGGATGCCATTTCCTCCACACATCTTCCAAACTTTCCTGTTTAACCATTGCAAAAAAGACTTTAGGTAGCTTTCCAATTGTGTCATCTTTACTTTTTGAACGTCTGTCTATTTTGTTATTTACAGTTCCATTGAAATCACCCATCAGAATTAAATGTTCATAATTAACTTGGTCCAATTCTGCAATTAAGTCCTTAAAAAACTTTTATTTTGCTCCATTAGGTGCATAGATATTCAAGATCAAGATTTTTCTGTTATGCATGGTTATCTCTGTTGCAGTATATCTACCTTCTTTGTCTTTAAACATTTCTTTTGGCTCTAGTTCTAGTTCTTTCTTGACATATGTTACTACTCCTTTTTTCTTAATCGTTGCTAATGAAAAAAATTCTTCTCCCAATTTTTTCTTAATCAGATATTTACAATCTTGTTTTTTAATGTGTACTTCTTGCAGGCAAATCACATCACATTTCTGTTTTTCAAGCCAATGTCCGACTATCTTACGTTTATTGGGTGAATTTAGTCCATTTACATTCCATGAAAGTACTTTGTAATCCATAATGATGTTGAGTTAAATGTCACTAAATTCTTCAATATTTTTTGCCAAGAAAGAGAGCATCTCTTCCATACTCTTAATTACCACTCTTGTACTTTGGTGGTTGAAGCTTACACCTTCAGGAGTTTCCCATCTGTATCTGTAGTTTTTCTGTTTCAACTTATCTGTCAGCCGTTTGAATTTATTCCTGTCTTGCAACATAGCTCTAGGGAGCTCTTTCATCACAATTACTTTAACTCCATCCATTTCAAAAGGTTCCTTAAAACATTTTCTATCAATCGACTCTCTTACCCTTTTAGTGGTAAATTGTACTACCACATCTCTTGGCAGGTTTCTCCCTCTAGCATATTCAGAATTAACTCTGTAAACCAAGTCTATGTTAACTTTTGTATTCTCTTCCTCATCCTTCAGATAGTCACTCAAGGCTTCATTCATCCTTATGTGTATATTCTCACCCACCTTTTCTTCTATCCCTCTGAATCTTAGGTGTTTTTGCATCTCTTTGTATACCATCATTGTTTCCACTCTGTAGTTCTCTTTTGTCACTTTTTGAATATTTTCTTCCAACACAAGCATTTTGTTTTCCATCTGTTTTGATTTTTTGCCACATTTTGAATTTTAGTCTTTAGGTCTCCAAAATTTTTATCCACTTGTCCAGCTAGGTCATTCATTTTCTTTTCCAATTGTTGATTTTGCTGGCTCAATTGTTGATTTTGCTGGACTTGGGGCCTGTGCCAGGCCACTGCATTCAAAGTGGTCAAAGCGCTACTCATTTCCAACAATGTGTTAGCACACTTTGACGAGTCTCTGCCAGTGGTTCTGGCCTGCAATGCCGCCCCCTATGGGGTGGGTGCCATCCTTGCTCACCAGCTCCCGGATGGGAGGAAGGTGCCAGTAGTCTATTATTCCAGGACGTTGGCAGCTTTGGATTGCAACTACGCTCAAATCAACCGGGAGCGATTGGCGATCGTGGCTGGGGTTAAAAAGTTTCATGACTTTGTTTACAGCTGCCCCTTCACTATTGTCGCAGACCATTGCCCCCTTGGCCTTGGTGCTCTCTCTGTGGGTCCTCTGCTTGTCAGTTTTCCTCTCTGGCTACAACTACATCTTGCAGTGCCACCCAGGGAAGGCCATGAGCCATGCCAACACCCTCAGCTGCCTCCCCATACCCTCTGTTGAGGCGGACTCGGCTCCAGCACACCACATGCTCCAGGTGGAGGATCTTCCAGATGCCCCCCTCCAGGCAGCTGATGTCATTCGCTGCTCAGCCCAGGACCTCATCCTCTCCTGGGTTTGGGGCTGGGTGGTGAGGGGGTGGCATGCGGCTGCAGCAAGCCCAGAGTTTACAGCATTCATGACCTGCAGGGACAAGCTGTCCACCCACATGGGGTGTTTACTGTGGGGGAACAGGGTGGTGGTCCCCAGTGTCCTCCGCCAGCATGTCCTCCAGGCCTTACATGAAGCACACCCAGGGATCGTTCGCATGAAGGCCCTGGCCAGGAGTTATGTGTGGTGCCCGGGGATTCATGTGGAGGTAAAATCTTGGGTAAAGCACTGCCAAACGTGCCAGGAGGTCTGACTGAATCTGCCTAGCGCACCCACCCAAGTTTGGGAGTCCACCCACACATCACGGTCCAGACTGCACATAGACTTTGTGGGCCCATTCCACGGACTGCTGTTTCTGGTCACAGTGGACTCCTACTTGAAATGGCTGGAGATATGCCCCATCTCAGCCTTGTCCTCCAAAGCCACCATCTGGGCCCTACGCTGGATCTTCGCAACCCACGGGTTGACAGACACCATCGTCTCTGACAACAGGATGGCATTTACCTCGGGAGTTCCTCAGCAGCAACCTGATCTGGCATGTGAGGTCTGCCCCATTCCACCCCACGACCAACAGGCATGTCGAGCGGATGGTGCGAACTGCCAAAGAAGCACTCAGTCGTCTCATGGACAGTGACTGGGAATTCAGCATTGCCCGCTTCTTACTGGTGCAACAGACCACCCCCAACCTGGTCAGCAGCCGCTGCTCAGCTGAGCTCCTAATAGGGTGGCAGCCTGCCATCTTACTGGATAGGCTACATCCAGACCGGGCCCCAGAGTCATATAGCCTGTCTGAGCAGAAGGAGGTGCCCAGAGGGTTCTTTCCCAAAGACCCCGTCTACACCCACAACTTCAGCAAAGGCTCTCTGTGGCTCGCAGCTCTAATCATTCACCCCACAGGACCTGTGTCATACCAGGTTTCGACAGATGACGGCCAGGTCCTGTGGAGGCACATTGACCAACTGAGGAGACACCTGCTTCCAGCATCAGCCAATGATCCAGCTCCAGGGGCCGGTGATAGCAACACTGGACCCAAGTTCCCAGATACGTCAGCTCCAGAGTTAGCACCTGTTCCCAAGGCCGATCCGACCGAAGTAGCACCAGTCTCCAGCCTAGTGCCAGATGAGGGCCCCCAACCCCACAGCTGGGTATCCAGGCAAGTCCACCAGACAGGGCCCCAGAGGCTGCCACAGCATCTGCACCAAAATGTTCCCAGAGGGAGCACCAACCCCCAGCCTACCTACAGGACTACATCACATAGGTGGGCTTAAACTATGGGGGGGAGGGGTGTTATGTCCGCTAGCCACCACTGGGCGCCAGCGGCATATAGTCAGAGTTTGACTCCGAGAGACAATAGGGGTCAAGGATCCTAGACCACCACTAGCCCTCCAAAAAGAACTCTGACGGGAAATTCAAACCCGCCAATAGGACTTTTGGGTGTGCCCTAGGAGTGTATATAGTTGGCCATCTTGGCCGGTATTGTATGCTTGTTGTGTACTCAATACATTTACGCTGATCACCATGTTGTAGTCTGGGCTTTCCATGCATCAAACCCAGTACACAATAATTTGCATACCTTCAGCTACAGGCATATCCTGTCTGGGGGGCCCCCCTGCAGCTGCTGTCTCCTGCTCCTCTTCCTGCTCCTGCTGCTCTTCCTCCTCTTCCTGCTGCTGCCTTCTGTCCTCTCTTCTTCCTCGATGTGCCGCTACAGATGCTTACAGAAGTGGAATATGCAAATGAATTGAACCACCAGTTATATTTTTTGAGGAGGGACCACCACCACCTTATAGCTGACAGCACCTTATAGTTGACTCCTTGGTAGGGTTGCCATCTGGTTTTGAAAATTTTTCATACATGTTTTAATTCAGGTGGGGTAGTTGGGCTTAAGAAGCAGAACAAATCTTCAGTCCAGGGGCACCTTTAAGACCCACAAAGTTTTAGTTAAGGTAGAAGCTTTCATGTGCATACACACTTCACCGTATCTGAGGAAGTGTGCATGCACACAAAAGCTTGTACCTTGACTAAAACTTTGTGGGTCTTAAAGGTGCCCCTGGACTGAAGATTTCTTATGTACTTTTAATGTTTGTTTACTAATTTTACAAAAAAAAATCTATTCATGACTCACTGTGGGTCCTGAGATAATCAAGGGAAAGGCAATAATTTACATACGTTAAATGGATGGCCTCCCACTGAGGTCCCTGCTCTGCCCAGGCTCCAGGACCAATTCTCCAGCAGATTATCTCCCTCACTTCCAAACCTACATAGGATCAAGGGTTTTGGACCCCCCCCCCTTTAAGGCACTCTTGATTTTAGGGAAAGAAACACATGTTTACCCAATGCAAGATCAAGATGGGGGGAAAGACAGTGGACAATTTAATTCTTTTTCCAACCCCCCCCAGACAACAGTCAAGAGATACATTCGGGGTGGGGTGGGGGGCATACTTGCAAGCGTGTCTGCATGCTGACCAGGGGGGCCTTCCCGCCTGCTCCCACAATTCCCTCATCTGGTCAAACTATGGTGGCCTGGACCTTGTGGGAGGGTAGCCTCTCCAGGCCTCCAAGGCATTGTAAAAATTACACTTTACCCTTTTAAATTTAGAACGGCACAGCTGTGCCATTCTAAGGTATCCCCTGGCCTCCAGAGATAACAGTCACACTGGAGAACAGCCTTAGGTTTTCTAAGTGGGTGCTGTGCAAGAAGTGCACAGCTAGCCAGTAATAAGGATGTGGAGCATGGCTTCCACTTCTTGATCACTCCAAAAAGCTCCTCTTCTTAGCTGGGCTGCCATTCTGCTCTGCACGTTGTGGTGATACCGCGTTTTTTTCTACAGCGTCATATCGCTCCTATTGGGCATGCATGGGTTTTTTTAGAGAATTTAAAAATAGGAAGTGGAAGCTCAGGCATGCACACACTTCTGAATTTGATTTTCTGGAAAATTAGGGAGGAATGGATGCTTTCTGGGTTTATAAACTGTCCTGTCCCGTCCCCCCCCCCCTTGTCTCGCCATGACTGCACACTCAGGCTGCCTGGCAGGGGTCTGTTGGAGCGGGAGCGCACAGGAGCGCAGCTCCGGGAGTGAGGAGCCCAGGGGGCGGGCACATGACCAAGCCCCGACCCCTCCTCGGCTTCCCCAAGCAGTGCAGAGGCGCAGCGCCCCGGGGAAAGCCCTGCTGGGGTCTTTATTGTTTTTAATGTTTTGTTTTAATATTGATAATTTTATCATTGTTCCTTTTATGACTGTGTGCTGCTTTTCCAGAGACTTGCTCAAGGTGGCATATAAATGTTCTAAGTATACCATTTTTTATCTGGGCACATGGCACATAAGTACTGGAGAAATTTCACCAACCCTTCAGCAGCTTCCACCCCATCAGTTTGGTGTAGTGGTCAGGAGTTGGACTCTAATCTGGGAGAACCGGGTTTGATTCCCCGGTCCTCCACATGCAGCTGCTGGTGTGACCTTGGGCCAGTCACAAGTTCTCTCAGAGCTGTTCTCTCATGAGCAGTTCTCAAAAGACCTCTCTCAGCCCCACCTACCTCACAGGGTGTCTTGTTGTGGGGAGGGGAAGGCGAAGGGATGGGTGGTGCACATGTCCTGGGTATCTCAAGTCTCCTTGAAACCTGGTGGTTTCAAGGGAGCAGGAAGAGAATGGGGGTGTGTTCTTTACACTTATTTTTATTGCACAAAGTATTGGATGGGGAAGGGAATGGAGGAAGAACAGGTCAGTTTCACTCACCTGTGGAGTGGAGCCTGAGGGGTGGGTGTTGCCTTCTGACACACTTTCGGTATGTTAGGAGGTGTTGCATATGCAAATGATTTTGCAAATGAGTTATGCTAATAAGCTTCTGCACCTCTTTTTCTATGAAATGACCCCTGCTGCCTGGTATTTAAAAATCTCTTCTCTTCACCATTCTTCTTCAGGCACCTTAAATCACCCACCCCACGCAGTATTTAGGGACAGGACAACAGGCTGCCTTTTTGTTCCCCTCTTTCCCAGCCTCCTTTTTACAAGTACTATCCTGCCCAAGGAGAATTCCAGGAACTCAAAACCTGTGGCAGGATTTTAACACCCCCCCTCACTTTTCCAAGCCACACTAGCTCCTTCCAGCCTTGCAAACAGCATCCTCCTTTTGCTGACTAGCATATAGAGATGCCATGCCTCCAGGTGAAACCTGGGGATCCCCTGCTCTTACAGCCAGTGTTCCCTCTAAGCTGAGCTAGTGTGAGCTAGCTCACAGTTTCCTAGCCTCCTTCACGGCTGCCTCCATCATTTTTGTCTTGGCTCAGGAAGGAGGGCTCCAGAGCAAACTAATTTATGCAGCAGCCAAATCATTCTGCTCACAACTTTAATGCCAGTAGCTCACAAAATAGAATTTTTGTTCACAGGACTCCAAAGCTTAAAGGGAGCATTGCAGCTTATCTCATGCCTACAGATATCAGTTCCCAGGCATAAGGTGAAGAAGAAGAAGAAGAGATTGGATTTATATCCCGCACTTCACTCACTTGGAGTCTCAGAGCAGTTTACAAATTCCTTTCCCTTCCCCTCCCCACAACAGGCACCCTGTGAGGTAGGTGAGTCTGAGAGAGCTCATTCCCAAACTGTCCTTGAGAGAACAGCTGGTACAGAGCTATGGCTTGCCCAAGGTCATCCAGCCAGGTGCAAGTGGAGGAGTGGGGAATCAAACCCGGTTCTCCCAGATTAGAGTCCACGCACTTAACCACTACACCAAACTGGCTCTGGTGAATGGCATTGGACTCCATTGAAATCACTGTTCTCCCCAGGCTCTTTCCCCATATTTCCAGGAGTTTCCAAACTAGGAGCTGACAGCCATACCCCCCCCCCCTTTTGGCTCTCATTGCATGTATTGATAAACATGGATTCGTTACTATTTCCATGCAAAAGCATTGAGGGCTCTGCAAATTCTAAGGGCAGAAATTGATTCTAAAACTCTAACTGGTCATGTTTCTGATAGTCAGTGTAAAACCCTTTATTCAGAGACCACCAACCCTCCCCCCAGTATACAGTACTGTAGCCAGGAATAACCTGGCAACCTTTTGATATTTCCTGTTGTATATAGTTCTGATTTTGACATTTTGATATTTATTGTTCTACTAGATGATTGTTTTATTAAAACCTTTGACAAATGATGTGTCATGGTGGTCAGTAAGTAAGATATCCCATGATATATGTCTACCTCTGCTGTGCAAGGATAGCTCTTGCATCTGGACATTGAAGTCCTAGGAAAACTTTAGACTGATAGCCCCCCAAGCCCCTTCACCAAAACTCCCCCAAAAAACTCCCCCTCCCCCATTACTCTAGGCAGGAATGACCAGGGTATCATTAAGATCTGAGGGTAATATTTCAAAACACGAGGCAAACTTTTATTTCAGAACATAAATGGAAAAGTTAAGATCCCATACCCACCCATCCACCATTAGGAACTGTGTTAGTATAAAATGTATTAGTATAAACCAAACTGAATGCTAAACAGTTTGAACAAAACAAGTTAGGTCAAATCTACATCTGACTTTCCCGCTCGAATCATTCTAGTTTTTTTAAAAAAACGTGTCTATACCTGTTTCTAGTTTCAAAACATACTTGTTCTAGTTTAAAAATTACTGTTTACATTCATTAATTGCCCTCCTGTGGTCAAACTAGCATTATACTGAGATAAACAGATTCTGTAACTTAGTACTCTTCAGACCCAGGGAGTGAAATATGAAACCAGCGTGAAATGAGCATAGGAAAAGACAGCAGTCAAACTACTTCAGAGGGGAGGTGTAAATTGGGCCTAAGTCAAGTTAGAGTGAAAGTCTTTCCCTAGGGCACCCTGCATTTTGCCTTCTTCCCTTTCCACCTCCACAGTTCAAATGTTCTGAGGTTTTCCCATGCTGTGGATTTTGCAGTTCCCACTGTAACAGGGCGGTGAGCCTAAAAAAGTCAGAGAACAGTTATGCAACAGTTCATTATGCTGTGTAATGGCTTCCTGGAGCATCTGCCTGTCCTCCCTGCTCTCCAGAATCTCCTCCCTGTACAGCTCCATCTCATGTCTCTTTGCCTCCACATACTCAGCATGCTGGCTGCCCATCTGGGCCAACTGAGCAGCATGCTGCCTGTCTGACTGCTCCAACAGTTTCTCAGCCACTCGATACAGGCCATAAAGTCATTTTCTTCTGGCTTTGGTGAGCTGCCCAGGTTCCTCCTGAATTGTGTGATGCTCAGCTTGAGGCGGGTTGCAGGGATGCGAGGGCCCTGGCTCCCCCTCATCAATGGTATTAGCCACTGGTGGGAAATAAAATATAACAGCAAGGTTAAAATTCCTATGTGTAAATGTCCCTGGCAAGCAGTGTTCTGCAGCAACATAACAGCAATTTAATTTTTTAGAATTATATCCTGCCCTGTCTGCGAAGTTTGCAATATACATATAGTTAAAATCAGTTAGAATTCAAATAAAATAAAACTGCAATGAGCACCTTTTCCTGCAAGGGAAGGCAATTGAGAGTGCAAATTTCTTGCTGACATGTAGGATTAAATCAAGACTCACCAATGAAATCCTTCACCACTGTCCTCTGCCTCCTCCAAGTGTGCCTGGGGATCATCTATGCAAGTCACAAAATGCAAATGATTAGACAACCAGGCTAATCTCTGAACACACCAGCTATATACCAATGACAGCTTAATAGGCAGAGGTTAAGTGTGAACATAACATGTCCTTTAGGTTTCTCAAAATGAACTCATGCCAGTGATGAGGGGGCAAGTACATAACATACATACAAAACAAGGTATGACTCTAGTGGCACCTTTAAGACTAACAAAGCTTATACCTGTGCATAACCTTCAGAGTCCTGCATAGTCCTGTATCTTGATGCCTGTCTGATTTCTGACATGCTGCCTTGCTCCCCATCAAATACCACTGTGGCATTTCCTGTTATCATCGATAAATCAGAACATTACAGATTTTTTTTTTTTGGTATTGGAGAGATGCAAATCAGACAGACCAAGACAAAACTAGGAAAACAATAACTTTCATTTCACTTCACTGGAAGGTCCATCCAGCAATCAAGCAAGGAAGATTTGTACATGCATACTGGAGTCATCTGTGCATCATCTTTGATAGAGAACTCATCCTCCCCTTCTTATATGCATGAACAATCTGGTTAATGTCCTCCAAGTTCACTATAAGAGTCTCCCGGCAGAAGAGGTCCTGGGAAAGTATTTCTGCTGGCTCCTCATCTTGGAAGGTGATGGCACATGCCAGCCTCCCTGACCTCATTGTACCATCCCCTTTAAGGATTTGATGCAGCTCCCTATAATAGGGACATGTGATTTTTCTATTCCCAGCTTTGGAATTATGGTCTACTAGGAATAAGGCCCATTGTGGAAATAAATACAACAGGCTCTAGAAAGAGGCTCTGGGAGAGTGCCCCGGCCTTGGGCACTCAGTGTCAATTTGCTGTGGCGACCTCAGCAGGGTACAATGACACAGAGTCCACCATTTTCTCCAGGGGAAGATCTCTGCCATCTGAAGAGCAGTTGTAATTCAGCGTGATCTCCATTCCTCCCCTGGAGATTGGCAACAATGGTTCCCCATGAGGGAATGGGTGGTTTGAAGGGTGGAGTCGATGGCACTGAACCTGTCTGAGGTCTCACTCCTGCTAAAACCTCACCCTCTCCAGGGTCCACCCCTCAAATCTCCAGGAATGTCCCCACCTGAAGTTGGCAACCCTACCTCCCAGCCAACTGTCAATGTATCATTATCTGCCCCCTGGCTTCAGCTTTCTATCTCCTCCCCCCTCCCACCTCGAGAGCAGTTGTAATTCTGAGTGATCTCCAGCCCCCACCTGGAGATTGGCAACAATGGTTCCCCATGAGGGACTCGCTGGCTTGGAGGGTGGAATCTATGGCATTGAACTTTTCTGAGGCCCCACTCCTCCTCAAACCTCACTGTCTCCAGACTCCACCCCTTAAGTCTCCAGGAACTTTCCACCTGGAGTTGGCAACCCTATCTCCTTTCCAGCCAATCATCAACCTCACTCTTCAAGTTTCCATTCCCCCCCCCCCGGCAGCCTCCACCGTGCTCTGACTGCTATTTCACATTGGCTGTCATAAAGGGTCCATCTCAGCAGGGTATGAGGACATAGAGTCCACCATTTTCTCCAGGGGAACTGATCTCTGCCATCTGGAGAGCACCTGTAATTCTGAGTGGTTTCCAGCCCTCGCCTGGAGATTGGCAACCATACTTCCCCTGGTGGAAAAGTAGTCTTTCTCTGCAATGGGGACCGAAGCAGCTGACATCATTCTCCTCTCCCCCTTTTTGACTTGCACAGCAACCCTGAGAGGTAGGTTAGGCTTAAAGTCTGTGACTGGCCCAAAATCACCCACTCAGCAAGAACCTGGGTCTAGCAGATCCTGCTCTGAAGCACTGACTGCTACGCCTAGGGTAGCCTACCTCCAGGTGGAGCCTGAAGATCACCAGGTATTACAATTGAACTCCAGACAACAGATCTTCCCCCCTCTCTTGGAGAAAATGACTGCTTTGGAAGGTGGCCTCTATGGCATTCTGTTCAGCTGGCCCCAATGAGTTTTCTCCCGAAGGCCATCATAGGCGTGGAAAGGGGCTTTCTGAGAAGCAAGCTTGGTTGCCTAGCAACAGGCACTGAGGAGAAAGTTGTTGGCTCTGATGGAATAGGGTTCCCAACCTCCAAGTGGGGCATGGGGATCTCCCACTTTTACAATGGATCTCCAGCTGACAGAGATCAGTTCCCCTGGAGAAAATGGCTGCTTTGGAGGGTGGACTCTATGACATTGTACCATGCTGAGGCCCCTCCCCTCCCCAAACCCCACCCTCTCCTGGATCCATCCCCAAAGTCTCCAGGGATTTTCCAACCCAGACCTGGCAACCCTGTGATGGAAATACCTGAAGATTTGGGGGGTGGATCCTGTGGAGGGCAGTATTTTTTTTTGGGGGGGGTAGAAGGACTCAGCAAGTTATAATGCCATAAGGTCTACCCTCCAAAGCAGCCAGTTTCTCCTGGGGAACTGATCTCTGTCATCTGGAGATCAATTGTAACAGCGGGAGATCTCCTGGTCCCACCTGGAGATTGGCAAACCTAGGGGGAAAGTTAGCCACACAGCAGGGGGTTGAGGAGAGTGGTTTGATGGTTCCTGGCCCACCTCATTAGCCAGCCAGCTGTGGTGGAGCTAAGCAGGAGAGAGGGTCTGAGGAATTTCACACAGCCAATATGTTCCGTTTCAGGAACTCTTCAGTAACGGTTTTTGTCAGGCATGTCACACAGAACCTTATTAGTACCAATTCCCTAATGGAACATATTGGCCCTTTCACACAGAAATGTGCCTCTCCCATTGGGGAAGCATTCCTGAGCCGGTTTACCTTGAAACCTCCTCCCAAGCATTCTTCAGTGCTTGTACCGGACCTGAAGCGCTACAGGGTGCTGTGTAAAATGGCCCCCTGTTTCTGACAGTTTATTCTGACAGTTTATTCTGGGCACGCTGGCAGTTTGCAGGGGAGGGGGTTATGCTGATAGTCCATTGTCTTTTTACTGACAGAAGCAGGCCACTGAGGGGACAGTTAGACCGACCTGGCAGTGGGCGGAGGAGAAGAGTGGACCCAGCACCCAGTCGGTCCTTCCCCGGCTCCCTCCAGACTGAGGCCGGGACGCTGGACGATGGCTCTGTGGGTGGGACTGAGGCAAAGCAGGGAGAGAATGCAGCCACTGGCCAGGGTCCCCCTTTTGAGTGGCAGTCCATTCAGCCTACTGATTTTGGTGCCCCATGGAATCTTGCCCCTTGGAATCTTAAAACAGCATTATATAATAGGAAAGATAACCCACCTATATTGCAGCCACAATGTTTTAATTTTAGTGTGGCATTCTCCTGGTGAACTGTGGTGCCCACATTTGGCCATCTCCAAAGAAATCTTTTGGAAAGCAGTATAATTTCTGTGGGATGAATGCAGAGCTTCCTGGATTCTGTCACCCCCCCCCCCCCACAATGCCAGGAGGTCAAGAATCTCCTGCTCCTTCCAGGCTACCCCCCCCCTTGTCCCACTCATCCTCCTAGTTGATCAGCAAAACTACCAGACAAGCCTACCACTCACCAGCTTCAACCCACAAAGATAAGGGGTTTGCCCTCCTGCCCTCTATAACTGATTTAGCTCTGTGCCAGTCACTTCAGGCTGTGTTAGCAACAGCTGTCTCACCAATCTCTGATGCCCTGATCTCCCACCTAAACCTGCTGTCCAATGAGGTACTTGTTTCCAGGTGGCAGATGTAGCCATTTCATGTATCTCAGTGGAGTCCAGGCATCTCAATGGGGTCGCTATGACACTGTTTTGGAGTCGTGTTACAGCATCATAGCACTCTAGATCGAACATTAAAAAAATGATGGAGATGGCCTGTGCGGGTGAAAAAGGGCGCAAAAACAAAGTGGCGCAGTCTGAAATGACAAACCGCTTCGGAGATGGCTCCTTACCAGTAGGGGAAAGGCTGTCTGAAATGGCCGTCCCTGTACTGGTTTATTCCAAGACGGTACAGTAACTTTTTAAAGGGGTAGTGTGAAATTCTTCTTTGTTTTTACAAACATAAATCTCAGTTTATACTTGAACACAGGATATGGCTCACCTTCAGAATTACATATGTGATAGAAAATAACTAATTTGCTTATCCCAAGCAGAGTTACCCTTTCTAAGTTTCACTCAAGTTAATGAGACTTTACAGGGGTGTAAGGATTGCATTGTAATTTAGTCTTCATATACTGAAACTGCTATTTTGAATTCTGAAGAAATATTTGGGGACACCTTCTGAGAGAGAAATTCAGAAAAATTCAAGTACAGACATACCTGGACTGTACACAGACAAACTCTGGACAGCCCTATATTTATAGTTTCCTAAAGCTACATTATAGCAAAACACGTTATTCAAAAAGGTTGTTTTTCAAACGCAATTTCCAATGCCATTTGTCACCATCACCCTCTGTCTCAGTGAAGCTGACAGTTGCCTTTAAAGAACAAACAGACTCTTTTTGAAAGCTGATGTTTCAGCCAACTGCCTATCATTTATTCACCATGCTGGTTGTTAACATTTACCCATGTGAGGTAATATTTAATTTTAAAATTTTGTTCTTTGATGTCAAATCTCCATGACAGTAGATGTCATTTTTGTGACCTAGCCCAGCTGGTGCTTCACTCCATGTTTAGCTATCTCAGTTGTTTACTGTTGCTAACTGAAGGGTGCACAGGCCCTTTCAGGGCTTATGGTTTGTTTGGGATAGTGTTCCATGCCAAAAACAGCACTCCTTAGAATCAGTAAAACTTTACATAGTAAGGAATGGAACAAAGTTAGAGTCCAATGGAACCTTTAAGACCAACAAAGTTTAATTCAAGGTGTGAGCTTTCATGTGCATGCACACTTCATCAGACAATGAAATGAAATTTCATATAATAGTTATATATATAGGAGTGGTTTGTTAAATCAGCATGCAAAATAGTGAGAACACATTTTTTTAACAGATCAAAAGAATGACAAGTTTAGTTCCTGGTTATCATCTGTTTTGGTTCAACTGGGGCCCCAAAAAGGACAACAACAGAACACTCCTTGTGGTCACATATGACTCTCAACTCAAAACAGTTCAACGCATCATCAATGACTTACAACCTCTACTGAACAATGACAGTCATCTTTCACAAATCCTGGGAGGTAAACCTTTTCTTGCACACAGACAACCCCCCAGTCTCAAGCAACTTCTCACCCACAATAATGCAACATCTAATTTGAACATGGACACTGGTACCAGAGCTTGCAATAAACTCAGATGCCAACTTTGTTACCACATACACCCTGCCAACACAGTCACTGGACCCAACAACACCAACTACACCATCTCAGGTGCATTCACTTGCTCAACTTCTAACATTGTATATGCCATTAAATGCCAGCATTGCCCTTTGGCTCTCTACATAGGACAAACAGGACAAACCCTATGCCAGAGGATAAATGGACACACATCTGACATCAGGAATCACAAGACTGAGAAACCTGTAGGAGAATGTTTCAACCTTCCAGGACATGCAATGGCTGACCTCAAAGTAGCTGTTTTATTGCAAAGGAACTTCAGGAACAGAATGGAAAGGGAAATAGCTGAATTACAAGTTATTACAACACTCTGAACAAACAACCCACCAGGACTTAACAGGGATATTGATTTCTTATCCCATTACACATGCTAACTCATTCAATCTCACATATGTATTCTCACCAAGAAGGGCTATACATCTCCTATATTTTGATGTTTTTCTTTTCTTTTCTTTTTTTGAAATAGTATATTATAATAGTGATTGTAAAGCAATGCAATATCTTGTTGATCTCTGACACAACACTTTACCCCAGGAAAAAGATTCTGTCAGTTAACTCCATTTTTATTGAAGCAAAATGTTATTACTACTCTTAGCAATTAAGAATATAATTGTTTAAAATAATTTTATTTAATTGAAGAACTGTATTGCTTGCAGCAAAAAAGGTACATAAATTGTATATCACATCATTTAATGTATAAAGCAAATAATGTCAATTCAATTTATATGTCCTTAGATTATATTTATATCTCTTTACACAAACTGTGTTCTTCTTTTTCATTCTTTCAAAATGATCATTAAATATGCATTGAAACATACATGATGATTATTAGCTTCTTAAGTTCCAGCATCTTCTATCTTCTTGTTTTAATCTGAGAATACAGTTGATTAATTGATAAAGTGTACATTGGAGCCCAGAAAACCATTGGGTCTGTAGAAGCTTACAATGTAAGCTAGGGGAGAGCCTTCTCCTCCATCCCATGACCTACAATATGACAGCACATACTTGTCTGCTCCTCAGGCCTCCCAGCCCCGCAAATTTTATATATATTGAGCTAATAAATATGTAGCTTGCTATTGTGGTAGAACATTACAAAATTACATTACATCAAGCTCTGTTTCACCATCCTCTGTTTCTTCAGAAACATGCAGCTTGCTGCTTTTAACTGGAGCCAACAGTGAATGAGGCTTGAATTTCAGCTTGCTCTAACTGAGGCAAACCTAATGCAGATAAGAAAGCTGATCCAGAAATGGAGTCATATGCAGTATATTGAGTTTGCTGGTATTCCACAAACATTTTACCTGCCCGCAACCAACAGTATTTTATACCTGCTGCCTGGAGTTTAGAAATAATAGGTTTTAAGTCTCTTTGAATCTTAAGCATTTCTGGGGGAAGGTCTGGAAATACAAGAATTTTGCTTCCTTGAAAATCCAAGCCACTCTGCTGACGTGCTTCCATAAAGATTTTCCTCTTAGTCTGATAGACTGCTAGCTCCACCACTATGTCTCTGCCAGAAGGGGCAGCCTGGGAAGAATCTGTTGTTTTGCCTACTCAGTAAGCTTGCAGTAACAGTGGTGTCGCTTCCTCCTCTAATTTTAAAGAGGCAGCCAGCCAGGACGCCATGAAAATAGAAAAGTCAGTTGTTGCTTCAGCATTTGATGCAAAACCACGAAATTTCAAGTTTTTGTCTCTTATGTGAGACTCCAATATCATTTTATTTATTTATTTATTTAATTAATTTAATTTATAGGCCGCTTTCCCCACACAGCAGGCTCAGAGCGGGGAGATTTTTTTTTCTAGACCAACTGTCTTGAGAGGTGGTTCTAAGCGTTTTTTTCCAGGGAGGTAACTTTCTTTAATGCTGCTTCTGCTTTTTGAGCTGTTTGCTTACACTGAGACTTCAATTCCACCATGCATTGGACTAAAGGTGATATCATATCCAGGGGTCATTTCGTAGAAAAAGAGGTGCAGGAGCTCATTAGCATAACTCATTTGCATAACTCATTTGCATATGCCACACACCCTAACATACCGGAAGTGTGTCAGAAGGTAACACCCACCCCTCAGGCACCACTCCACAGATGAGTGAAACTGACCTGCTCTTCCTCCATTCCCTTCCCCATCCAATACTTTGTGTAATAAAAATAAGCATAAAGAACACATCCTCATTCTCTTCCTGCTCCCTTGAAACCACCAGGTTTCAAGTAGACTTGAGATACCCAGGACATGTGCACCACCCATCCCTTTCCCTTCCCCTCCCCACAGCAAGACACCCTGTGAGGTAGGTGGGGCTGAGAGAGGTCTTTTGAGAACTGCTCATGAGAGAACAGCTCTGAGAGAACTTGTGACTGGCCCAAGGTCACACCAGCAGCTGCATGTGGAGGAGTGGGGAATCAAACCCGGTTCTCCCAGATTAGAGTCCAACTCCTGACCACTACACCAAACTGATGGGGTGGAAGCTGCTGAAGGGTTGGTGAAATTTCTCCAGTACTTATGTGCCATGTGCCCAGATAAAAAATGGTATACTTAGAAAATTTATATGCCACCTTGAGCAAGTCTCTGGAAAAGCAGCACACAGTCATAAAAGGAACAATGATAAAATTATCAATATTAAAACAAAACATTAAAAACAATAAAGACCCCAGCAGGGCTTTCCCCGGGGCGCTGCGCCTCTGCACTGCTCGGGGAAGCTGAGGAGGGGTCGGGGCTTGGTCATGTGCCCGCCCCCTGGGCTCCTCACTCCTGGAGCTGCGCTCCTGTGTGCTCCTGCTCCAACGGACCCCTGATCATATCCATCATATCTTGTCTTAGCTCTTGATGTTGTCTCCCCAATTCTTCTAATAAAAACTTGGGTGTGAGGAGAGGGTCAGCAGAATTTGTATTGTTATTGCCTGAAAAAGCTGAAGGGGTACTGGCAAGTTCAGCCAATGCAAAAAAATTCCTTTAGCAAAGGAGCTCCCCCAGCATTCTTTTGATTCTTTTTGCCCTTAGAAATTTAGGTGGCATACTTTAGGTCAGGTTTATTTCAAAATAGTCAATTAGAGTTGATTTAAGAGCAAGAGGTCTGGGAGCAGCTGGTAATGGCTTCTGGTCAGCATGATCGAAGCCACGTCCCCCAGCAATTAAGAATATAATTGAATATGTAATGTAATTTGGAATGGTTGATCTAAATGCAGTTCTTTGTTTTGGGGACAAGGAAAGCACTCTACATGGCCAAGATGCTGTAAAGTTCACCTCCATGCTTGAAAGGAGATGGATGGGGTCTCAGGACAGGATTCTCACAAATTAGGGCACATCAATCTCCAGTTCTAACATATTTATTATCTATATTGTCACACACACACCCTGAACCGAAACAGATGATAACCAGAAACTAGTCATTCTTTTGATCTGTTAAAAAATGTGTCCTCAGTATTTTGAATGCTGATTTAACAAACCACTCCTATATATATTACTATGATATGTAATTCCATTTCATTGTCTGACAAAGTGTGCATGCACATGAAAGCTCACACCTTGAATTAAACTTTGTTGGTCTTAAAGGTTTCATTGGACTCTAACTTTGTTCTATTACTTCAGACCAACACGGCTTTTGTTGTTGTTTAGTCGCACAATCGAGTCCATCACACCCAGGATGGACAGGCCACAGCAGAGAACTCAGACAAAGTGTGATCCACCGGAGAAGAAAATGGCAACCCACTCCAGTATCTTTGCCAAGAAAACCCCATGGACTAACACAGCTACCCACCTTGATCTATAGTAAGGAATGATGAGAGTGTTGTGGTGATCTCTCCCTCTTCCCTCCCTCACACACAGGATTTTCCCTTCTGTCTTCTTCCTTGCTTCTACCAACGGGCAAACACAATGCCACAATGTATCTGCATAAGATACAATTTCTATTAAAAATACTTTGTGTTAAACACTTACAAAATTTTACTGCGTATAGAGGCAGCAGCCAGTAAAAACTTTGCCACAGGTTCAATTATGTTTTCCTCAGAGCTATTTAACAGAAATAATAGTTTGTTCAGCCTGGGAAGACTGTTTTGTAAATATTTTAAAAACAAATAAAAATGTAATGCTTCCATGTAGTGGAGGCTTCACTGGGACTGGAGCAAGAGGGAAACATCCCCACTTCCAAGCTAAATTGCTGGTGGTTTCTTAGTATTAATATGAGAACTAGAATTTGGGTCTCGGAAGATTATTTATTTATTTGTGTGTTTGTTTGTTTGTTTGTTTGTTTATTCGATTTATAGGCCACTCTCCCCGCTATTGCAGGCCCAGAGCGGCTAACAAGTCTTGGCAAGCCAAGATTCATAAATACATTAAAAATTAACACAGTTAAAACAATTATAAAACATTCCCAATTCAACAGTAACAATTTGAATAAAGTGCTCAGTGCTCAGTAAGATCAGATAGCGTATCATATACCCCAAGATTTTCAGGCTCCAATGTCAAATAGCACTGGGGCTATTAATCACCTTAATCACCTCTATTAAGATAGAGGTGGATCACTGATTGTCTCATTTGACAGTTAGTATAGATTGCCAGGTCCCATGTATTCAACTTGTAAGAACAGTAGGCTATGACTGTTGATGTAAGTAGTGACATTGGTGCAAAGGGTGGGCCTGCAGCAGTGAAATAACCTGCCAGCATCAACCAAGAGCTGCAGAAGAGTATTAAAAAGTGGCTGTGGTCTATGAACTGTATATCAGTTTCCAGGTGTAATTCAATATGCTAGCTTCAGTGGTTTGGAACCTGGCTACCTTAAGGGTTGACTCTGTTCTATTTTCACAATTGGCTCATCTATTACCAGTGGTGGTAATGTCTGATTGCAGCCCCATAGTCCAATACACTTTGATAGAATATAAGACTGACTGTGTGCACTCTTTTCTCTTAGTGCCCTGATTCTTTTCAAGCAGGTAGGAGAACTGCTCTTGCTAGAGGAAAAAAAACTGAAAGTCAGGTCCCCCCCAGCACACTGTTATTTTTGACACCTGGATGCATTGTGCAATTGTGATGATTAAGATAGCAATCACTTAATATTTCTCAGAGGTGTTTTCTCAAGTTCCTCATCTTTATCACCAAGAAAGATGATATGTATTCCAGAGCATGCAGTATAGCCTCTTAACTAGATTTCAATCGCAGGAATATAGAGAGAGGAATTTGAAGGCCATTTCCTTCTGTGTGAGTTGAACATGGCCTGTGTTCTTGTGATAGAAAGACACAGATTTCTTTTAGGAAAGCAAAGCATTGTTGCTGGTAAAATTAAGTAAATACTTTGATATGACTCATTATAGAGTCTATTATAAAACAAAGCAGGAGAGTCCGTTAATTGTCTATTAGGGAATCGGCATGCATATTTTGAACTGGGTGCTCTTTATCATGGTTGAATATATGCTTTATCAGTAAAATTACAGTATTATATATACCAGGACAAAACATAAACATCAGTAAAATCCTTTAAAACATACTAAAAGGACAACACAAAACAAGATCATCTTCAACAATAATACTAACATTATATGCAGCCTATCTCATGAGAATAAATACTTGTGGACACTCAACTTTTCACTTTTTTTTTTTTTTTTTTACAAAAGACACAGTCCTGCATAACTTTTTTTTAATAACCAGAACATTGTAAACATGTGGACCGCGGGCCGGATCAGGCCCTCAGAGGGCTTCTATCCGGCCCTCAGTGGAAATGCTTCCTGCTTACTATTCCAGTTCTGCTGCTGCTGCTAGGTTGCAGATTGCTTTACCAGACTCTCTCAATCGCACAGGAGAGATAGATAGGCAAGCTTCTCCTGTGCAATTGAGAGAGTCTGGTAATGCACTGGCTGAGACTCCTCCCCCTCCTCCTCCAGGGGGAGGGAGGGAACCAGCCAGAGCTCACTTCCTAGCCAGGCTACCTCAGGAGACAAAGGAAAGCCTTTCTTTCTTTCTACTGGCTGAGACTGCTCCCTGAAGGGAGAGAAGGAACAAGGGAGAATGTGCTTTGCTGGGTTGCCTGATCTGCACAGGAGAAATACCAGGCACCTTTAAGACCAACAAAGTTTTGTTCAAGGTACGAGCTTTTGTGTGCCTTGATACAGTGTGTGTGTATTCTGTTGGGCTCCTTATGCTGTGTGAGTTTTTTTTGTTGGGCTTGTTATGCCAGGGCTTTCCTTGGTGCAACTGGGTTCCCTCCCCCATTTCATTGTATTCATGCCCTCATGATGCAGTCTTCCTCCCCCTTTTCACTGTATTCATGCCCTCATGAGCCAGTCTTTTTCAGTAAGAAAGCCATGTGAACTATTTTAGAGGAGGAATACCAGCCAGCCAGTGAGGTGGATTAGGCTGAGAGTGTGTGTCCAGACCAAGTTCACCCAGCACTTTTCCTTGGTAGAAAGTTGTAGTTATTTCTCTGGGGAAGACTATAGTTTTGTAGACAAACCACCCTCAGTCTGTGTCAAGGTGCCTTCTCATGTTCTTGACCAGCACATGAAGCAAGTTATGTATAAAAGTTCACAATGCCCAGCCATTTAATGTTTTCCCCTGGGTCCTAGGCTCAGAACATTGAGCATGAGATTTCTGTAATGAATGTCAGTAAATCAAAAGTAGGTTTGTAGCTTACACATACACACCTGAACAGCATACTCAAGATAGTACAGCACAGAAAATTATTATTTTTGTTTCCATTTATTTATTTATTTCCATTATAACAGAAAAAGAACTGTTAAACTGCTTGTAAGTGGAGCACCATCAAAAGAAAACTTAACATAAACCTTTACTCTGGGTACAACCATAGTGATAACTTACACATTGGAATTAGAATCTAACCATTTGTAAGATTTAAACCAAATAGCATCATGACTATCAGCCTGATTGTCAAAATGTCCATTTCCGCAACATTTAAGAGTTTCTGTATATATTCCCACCTATCAGGTATTAAGTCTGTTTTCCAATATTTAGCATACAATATTCTGGCCGCAGTAATGCTATGCAATAACAAATAACGCTCATCTTTCAAATAAACCTCCGGAATAATGTTAAGGAGAAAAAGCTCTGGTTTAAAAGGAATAGTAGTAAGCATTATTTCTTGAAGAATCGTCTTAATCAGCCTCCAATACTTAGACACATATCCACAAACCCACCATAGATGAAAATAGGTACCAACGTTTTTCTTGCATTTTCAGCAGACATTAGAAATGGATGGTGAAAACTTTGGCAATCTAACAGGGGAAAAGTGCCAACAGTAAAACATTTTATGTGTATTTTCCTTATATGGGACTGCCTTAGTAATTTTCATGTTAGTAGTCCACACTCTAGATCAACCTTCGAGATCTAAGTTATGACCCAGATCTCTTGCCCACTGTATCATAGTTGGTTTAACCCTCTCCTCATGGAACTTAAAAGATAACAAAAAGGCATAAATTTTCTTTATAAGGTTCCTATCTAAAGTCAGCCAAACCTTGTCCAAATCCATAGGGGCTGTATGGAACCCTTTGGCAGTGTCAATCTTAAATCTGGATCTCAATTGGATAGACTCCCACCAAGAAAGAGCAATGTTCTGTTCTTCTAACATTCTCTGAGTTTTCAGATTATTATCTGCATCTAATAAATCAGCATAGCAGATCCTCTTATCTTTAGAAATAAGAGAGGGCTTAATAAAAAGCCTCTAAAGGTGACACCCAAGTAGGGATTTTAGGGTAGAAAACAGGCTTAAGATCCTCCCAGACCTTAAGAAGAGAACTTCTAATTAGGTGATTTTTAAAATGAGCTCTTTCCTGACCATACCACAGGTATGCATGCCAGCCCATTACAAGGTCATACCCTTCCAGATCCAGAAGTTTTGTATCTCTTAAAGTGATCCAATCTTTCAACCAGGTCATTACCGATGCTTTATAATACAAGTGCCAATCTGGGAGGCCAAAACCGCCCCTTTCACGACTATCTTGCAAATCCTTTAGCCTGATACGTGGTTTCTCAGACTTCCAAACAAAACAAGAAACAATCTTTTCCAGGTCCCTAAAAAAAGTTCTGGTTTCTTAATATCGGTATAGTCTGAAAAAGAAAATTTACCCGAGGAAGGATGGACGTTTTGATTGTTGCAATCCTACCATAAAGTGAAAAGTGCAGATTATCCCAACTATTAAGATCTGCCTTAATATCAGACAACAATTTCTGGTAGTTGTCAACATACAATGAGCTACACCTGTTGGTTATATTAATACCTAAATATTTTGCTCTCTTACAAACGACAAATCCAGTCAAATCTTGTAAGCATTGTATCAATTCTTTAGGACAATTCTTAGTAATGATATTAGTTTTTTTGGAGTTGATTTTAAGACCCGCAACACGACCATAAAAATTTAACTTAGAAAGCAAGTAATTAATTGAGCCCAGAGGTTCTTCCAAAATAAAAAAAATATCATCGGCAAAAGCCGGCAGCTTGAAACTCCCCTTTTTCAAGCTTAGCCCTTTGATATTCTCCTCCTCTCTAATTGTGTCATTCAAGATTTCAAGGGTAAAAATAAAGAGGAGAGGGGAGAGTGGACAACCCTGTCTGGTACCCTTCTGTATTTGAAACGTCTGAGTATAATCACCATTAATCATCACACTAGCAAATTGCTTCTCATAGATCTTTTTCACCATCCAGTAAAACTGATCACCGCATTCCCAATGAGCTAATAAAGATAACAAACTCCCAACTGACGTTGTCAAACGCTTTCTCGGCATCAATAAAAAGTAAAGCTAGCTGTTTTTCTGGATGGGCTTCATAATACTCAAACATGTTGAGAATAATTCTGGCATTGTGCCTTAACTGCCTCTGAGGCAGAAAGCCCGCCTGGTCATGGTGTATCAATTGAGCTAATATCTACTTAAATCTAATGGCAATCATGTTGGCATATTATTTGTAATCAGCGTTGAGTAAAGAAATAGGTCTGTAATTTTTAATCTCAGATAAGTTAGTATCTTTTTTTTGGAATTAACGTAATAAGCACTTCTTTCCAGGAATCAGGAAACCTTTTATTTTCATAAATATTTTGCATAGTGTACTTAAGGGGAAGTGCTATTTGATCGCTAAAAAATTGATAAAATTCAGAGGGAATGCCATCTGGCCCCGGTGCTTTCCCCTTCTTCGACTTTTGGATGACTTCTATTAGTTCACATGTTGAGATAAGATCATTCAGTAGTTTTGTCTGATCTACAGAGAATTTCCCTTTCGCAAATTTCTCCAAATATGAATCCATCTTGGCACTATCCTCTTGTTTATAAAGATCCTTATAGAACTTCTCGATAATCTCTTTCAGGTCTTTGATCAAATAGCGATCTTCACCTCTATCGTACTTTAGCCCTTTTATATACTTGTCGGCTCTGCCTTTCTTCAGCTTATAAGCCAACCATCGAGAAGGCTTATTGGCATTTTCAAAGTGGGCCTGTTTTGCAAACAGTATTTTTTTACCCATTTCCAGGGAGAGAAAACAATGTAATTAATGTTGGGACCTCATTAGGTTAAGTTTAAACTGCACCGAGGAAGGATCACCTTTCAATAAACTCTCATCTTTATGCATGGTGTCGACCAGAGATTGAAACATTTTCCTGTCTTGTTTCACTCACCATATTTGAGATCTAATTACTCTCTCTTGGGCAAAGGCTTTAAAGGCATCCCAAATGATAGCCATGTTAGTTTCAGGTAACATATTTTGTTTTTAAAAAACCTTAAATTCTTCCTTACACTCTTTAATACATTCATTGTTGTTTAAGAGCCAAGTTTTCAAGGTCCATCTAGAGGATCTGGGGATATCCAGCAAAGACAACATCAATGGGTTGTGATCTGCGAATGTGGGCAGCAAAATATCAATTTCCATCAAGTCAGCTAAGAGTGACGAGGAAGTCCACATCATGTCAATATGAGACCATGATTTGTGTCACACTGATAAAAAGGTAAAATCTCTTTTATTGCCATTCCTTGCCCTCCAAACATCTACCAACTTAAATTCTTCCACAAGATTCTTCATAGAACAAGGTATTTCATTACCTCTATTCAATTTTAGGGAGGGGCCTTTCCTGTCAAGTCACCCATCAACCATGGCATTAAAATCACCGACCAAACAAATGTCATCAGAAGATTGATCAATCAGCAGATCTCTAAGACGATTGAAAAAAGACTCTTGACCTTGATTGGGGGCATAGATGTTTATGACCAATAATGACCTAAGTTGTCTATGAATTTTAACCAACACAATCCTCCCATCATCTGAAGAAAAGACCAGTTCTGGAAGCAAAGATTTGACATAGGTGACAACTCCCTTTTTCCTCTTCAAGGGGTCAACAGAAAAAAATTGTTCACCAAGTCTTTTACAAGCAAGAAACTTTCCATCACCATTCCTAATGTGTGTCTCTTGCAGGCAGATGATATCACTTTTAAGTTTACAAAGCTGGTGGAAGAATCTCCTCTTTTGAGGGCTATTCAAGCCGTTAACATTTAATGATAGTATTTTAAATTTCTTCTTGTCCATTACTCTTGCTTCTGTAGTCTTCCTTCCTGAGCTGAAGTCTCGTCACATTGGAGGGGGGAGGTTGTTGTTTTTTCCCCCTCTACTTTTAGTATCCCTAATAGGTCCCTTATCTTGATCAGATTACTCTGGAACTCCTTCCTTTGAACCACTTAAGTCTTCCATTTGCAAACCCAAGTCCAAGCCATATTTCCTCATTCCTGAGGACTGGAAGGTAGCGAATGTCACTCCCATCTTTAAAAAGGGTTCCAGAGGAGATCCAGGAAATTACAGGCCAGTCAATCTGACATCGATACCGGGTAAGTTGGTGGAAACTGTTATTAAGGAAAAAATTAGTAGGCACCTTGATGAACAAAATCTACTGAGGAAGACTCAGCATGGGTTCTGTAAGGGAAGATCTTGTCTCACTAACCTGTTAGTGTTCTTTGAGGGAGTAAACAAACATGAGGACAAGGGGGACCCAGTAGATGTTGTTTACCTTGACTTCCAGAAAGCTTCTGATAAAGTTTCTCATCAAAGGCTCCTAAGTAAGCTCAATAGTCATGAGATAAAAGGGCAAGTCCTTTTGTTGATCAAAAACTGGCTAATTAAAAAGAAACAGAGAGTGAGTATAAATGGGCAATTTTCTCAGTGGAGGGAGGTAAGCAGTGGGGTACTGAAGGGATCAGTACTCAGTATGATGCTTTTTAAATTGTTTATCAGTGATTTGGAGTTGGGAGTAAGCAGTGAAGTGGCTAAATTTGCAGATGGCATGAAGTTGTTCAGCGTGGTGAGAACCAGGGAGGATTGTGAGGCACTCCAAGGGGATCTGTCAACAATGGGCGAGTGGGCATCAACATGGCAAACGGAGTTTAATGTGGCCAAGTGCAAAGTGATGTCCATTGGAGCCAAAAATCCTAACTATACATACATGTTGATGGGGTCCAAACTGGCAGAGACTGACCAAGAGAGAGATCTCGAAGTCGTAGTAGATAACTCAATGAAAATGTCAAGACAGTGTGCAACTGCAATGAAAAAGGCCAACACTATGCTGGGGGCTATTAGGAAGGGAATTGAAAATAAATCAGCCAGTATCATAATGCCCCTGGATAAATCAATGGTGCAACCTCATTTGGAGTACTGTGTACAGTTCTGGTCACCACACCTCAAGAAAGATATTATAGCATTGGAAAAAGTGCAGAAAAGGGCAACTAGAATGATAAATGGGTTGGAACACTTTCCCTATGAAGAAAAGTTGAAGCGCTTGGGGCTCTTTAGCTTGGAGAGATGACGGCTGAGGGGTGACATGATCGAGGTTTATAAGATTATACATGGGGTAGAGCAGGTAGAGAAAGAAGTCCTTTTCTCCCTTTCTCACAATACAAGAACTCGTGGGCACTCCATTAAATTGCTGAGCAGTCGGGTTAGAATGGATAAAAGGAAATACTTCTTCACCCAAAGAGTGATTAACACATGGAATTCACTGCCACAGGAGGTGGTTGCAGCTACAAGCATGGATGGCTTCAAGAGGGGATTAGATAAACATATGGAGCAGCAGTCCATCAGTGGCTATTAGCCACAAAGTATAGATAGGAACTCTCAGTCTGGGGCAAGTGAAGCTCTGTATTCTTGGTGCTTGGGGGGGGCAACAGTGGGAGGGCTTCTAATGTCCTAGCCCTCCTGTACCTTCTGAAGGCAGCTGTTGTTTTTGGCCACTCTGTGACAGAGTGTTGGACTGGATGGGCCACTGGCCTGATCCAACATTGACTTCTCTTATGTTCTTATGTTCTTAAGTAAGCACCCACTAGCGCTGTTAGGACTGCTTCTAAATGTTGGAGATGAGTGTGCCAGTCAGGGCTTCAGGAAGCTCTGCGGGATCCAATGCCCCCTGGTGCCTCGTTGGATGAGCTGGTGGAGAATTTGGAACACCGGCTCTCTGAAGCCATCAACAAGATCACTCCCTGGTGCCCTCTATGACTTCATACCAAAGCATTACCTTGGTATACATCAGATGAAGCAGGAGCTAAGACAGCTAGAGTAGAGGTGGTGGTGTGCTCGTGACAAAGTGTCACGAACATCTTATAGGACACTTATGAAAGCTGATGAGCTGGCTGTGAAGGCCGTGAAGAAGGAATTCTACACAGCCACCATTGCATCTGTGAGCTCATTATTCAGTCCATTACGACTCTGCCACAGAGCAGACCAAATGGTAGAGAATTGGCCATTGGCTGCGAGGCATTTGCAAGCTATTCCGCAGATAATATCATGACACTCCTGTGAGAGTCCTGTTCAAAGTAGTCAAGGATCAGATCTCGGTTGGGTAACCACAGTTCTTTATTGCCTATTCCTACATTAGTACAGCGTCTCGGGGTATTGTCAGAGATGAGACAAATAATACAAGCGGGTCTATTATACCATTCCAAGGAGTTTGAATTACCCATAGGTAGCCAATCCCCAGGAGGGAAAATTGGCGGGCTAAAAGGTGTCTTGACCGTTTGGTTCACACAGGAAAAAAGTGAGGTGTTAAGCAGTAAATTTCCCTTCCCAAACCAGACCCCTCCGTTCACATAACAATTCAAGGCTCCAAGGTTCTTTAGCATAGATAAGAGATGAGAGCCTTTCCTCCCCTTGAAGTTACTGCCGGGGCAGCTGGAATGCGGAGGCAGGGATGAGAGGCCTCGTTGTTCTCACCCTAGGGGTTGTCACCCTCCCGACCAAGCAAAGGAGAAAATACAGGTCCAATACATAAAGACATAACAGAATACCTAGTGTGCATGCAAGATTACATTGACAGAATTAACTGATTCTGACACCCTGCCCTCCCCATGATTCCCTTCACCTAGCTTTTTCAGGGAACATTTTATGGAACAGTTTAGTTAACTTGGGGGCATGAACATGTTCAGAACGAATCCATTCATTGTGTTCCGGGCCAAAATCTAACCATCTAACTAAGTAATACAAATGGCCCCTCTTTGTCTTGGAATCCAGGATTTCAGTTATCTCGTAGTGTGGACTCCCCTCCTTCATCAGTGGAGGAGGAACTGGAGGAACTGGATGCCATGCATTCGGCCCAGGATCTTTCTTCAGCAAGCTGAAATGAAACACAGGATGTATAGAACTTAGTGATTTAGGCAGTTCGAGTTCAAAGGAGACATCAGAGATTTTTCGCAGTACTTTAAAGGGTCCCACATATTTCCATCCTAATTTTCTGCTGGGCTGCAGCCCGTGGATATTTTTGGTAGAGAGATAAACTGAGTCCCCAGGTTGAAGGTCCCATCCCGGTGCTCGGCCACGATCAGCATATTTTTTATAGTCCTCCTTGGCATGGTCCAAGGCTTTACCAATCAACGGCCAGGAATCTTGGAGACTGGACCACCAGTTTTTGAAGTCTGAAGGGGGAGCCTGGGGGTCTTCCTTGAGGGTGGGGAGCGGTTTACCTTCAAAACCTCCCACTGCCATAAAAGGTGAGACCCCGGTGGAAGAATGCACTGCATTGTTGTAGCTATATTCTGCAAAGGGTAACAAGTCCACCCAGTTATCTTGGTGGTAGTTGGTGTAGCACCTTAAGAACTGCTCCAGAATTTGATTAGTTCGCTCGGATTGGCCATCGGTTTCTGGATGGTAACCCGAGCTTAAGGCAGGTTCTATGTCCATTAGCTTCAAAAGCTCCCGCCAGAAGGTGGCAACGAATTGACTTCCGCGATCGGACACCACCCTTCTCGGAAAAGCATGTAGTTTTATCACCTGGTTAAAGAAGGCTTTAGCCATTCCTTTGGCGGTGGGTAACTGTTTGAAAGGAGTGAAATGGGCTTGTTTGGAAAACGTGTCTACTACTACCCAGATCACTGTTTTTCCTTTTGAGGGGGGCAAATTGGTAATGAAGTCCATGGCTATGTCTTCCCAGGGCCTGGAAGCCATGGGAAGGGGGTGTAACAATCCCGGGACTTTACCTCCCCGTTTTTTACACATTAAGCAGGTTTGACATGCCGAGACGAAATCTGAGACGTCTCGACGCATGCGCGGCCACCAGAATTGCCGTTGGATCAGGTTAAGGGTTTTTAGGAATCCAAAGTGTCCGGCAAGCTTAGAAGAGTGACAATTTAGCAGGATTTCTTTGCGTTTGGTTTTTGGCACCACTAATTTGTCCCCACGGAACCAACAATTGTCCTTTCTTTTTTCGCACTCTCCCATTGCTTCCAATTCCTCTATTTCCTCAGGGGCATATTCCCCCCCCCATTGACAGTCCCCAGTGGTGAGCTCGGTTTTCTTTGCTTTGCTCCTGGTGACAACCACTCCTCCCAGCTGCTGGGGGGAGAACATGGAATCGAACACCTCGTCTTTCAGACTCTCGTGTTGGGGCAATCTGGACAACGCGTCTGCCAGGGAATTAGCCTTCCCAGGAAAGTGCTTTAACACAAAGTTAAATTTTGAGAAGAAGTCCGCCCAGCGCAGTTGTTTGGCGTTGAGGGACCACTGCGTGCGCAAAGCCTCTAAGTTTTTATGATCCGTCCATATTTCGAACGGAGTTTGCGCCCCTTCCAGCCAGTGGCGCCAGGTAGTGAGCGCCAACCTAATGGCCGCAGCTTCCTTGTCCCACACCGACCAATTCCTCTCCGTTTCATTGAACTTCTTCGATATGTACGCTAAGGGGTGTAGTTTCCCTTCGGCGTCCCTCTGCAGGATGGCCCCCCCCCATTGCTACATCCGAGGCATCAACATGGATTATAAAGTCTTTAGTCTCATCCGGGTGCGCCAAAATAGGCTCTGAGGTAAAAAGAGTTTTTAAAGCCTCAAATGCCTTCTGACACTCCCCATTCCACGCCAGTTTCTCCCCCGGCTTTCCTGCCTCGGGACCCCTCCCCTTGGTTTTTAACAAGTCCGTTAAGGGAAGGGTGACTTTGGCAAAGTCCTTGATGAAAGTCCGATAGAAGTTACAAAATCCTAACAGGCTCTGCAGCTGCTTTCTCGTTCGCGGAGCCTCCCATTGCACCACCGCTTCCACCTTCCCCGGGTCCATTTCCAACCCCTTCTGAGAAATGCGGTAGCCCAGGAAGTCCACAGACTCGCGGTGAAACTCGCACTTGGACAGTTTCACAAACAGCTGGTTTTCTAGTAAGGTTGACAGCACGTCTCGGACCAAAGTCACATGTTCGTTCTTATCAGTGGAATAGATCAAGATATCATCTATGTAACATAACACGCCCTTAAATAGGTGCTTATGCAACACTTCGTTGATTAAACTCATAAAGACCCCGGGCGCGCCACTTAAGCCGAACGGCATCACGAGGTATTCAAACTGCCCCAGGGGGGTGTTAAAAGCAGTCTTGGGTTCATCCCCCTCCCTTATGCGCACCCTGAAGTAGGCATCTCGCAGATCCAACTTGGTGAAAATCTTCCCCTTGGCCGCCTCCGCCAAAAGGTCTTTTATTAACGGGAGGGGGTAAGCATTAGAGGTGGAGACTGCGTTTAGCCCCCGATAATCCGTGCACAATCGCAAGCCGCCATCCTTTTTCTTTCGGAACAGCACGGGCGCCGCAAAAGGGGACTTGGCGGGGCGGATAAACCCCCTGGCCAGATTTTTGTCCAAGAACTTCCGCAATTCTTCTCGCTCCGCCGGGCTCATGGAATACAATTTGCCCTTTGGGAGTTTTTCGCCCGGGAGGAGCTCTATGGCACAGTCCGACAACCGGTGGGGGGGCAACTCGTCCGCCTCGGTCTCACTGAACACTTCCAGTAAGTCTCTATATTCCTTAGGCACCATGGCCGGGACGAGAGCGAGGGCGGCCGCGGGAGACGGCGGGCTGGGGGGCCCGGGGCCCCATCCTGGGTCCCAACGGTGGCTCTGGCAACGTTCGTCTACCCACGAAATCTTCCCCTCGCTCCATTTTATATAGGGGTCATGCGCCCCGAGCCAGGGGCTACCCAACACCATAGGGAATTGGGCATTAGGGGTTATGACGAAAGCTCTCTTCTCCCAGTGGTTCCCCGTTCCCAAAATTAAGTTCTCAGTCTCTGCTATGCACTCCTCCTTCATTTCGGACCCATCCATCTGGGTAAATTTCAGGGGTTCTGCTAACGGGGTGACTTTGGGTCCCAGCCCCTCCACTACTAGGGGGCTGATTAGGTCTCGCGCACACCCAGAGTCAATTAAAGCGCGGACCCTCATGTGGGTTCCTGATCCTGGGGTCACCACAGTCACTACCATATATAACAAGGGGCCGGGGATGCTCACCGGAGATGGCGCTTCGTTGTGGGGGACCTGCAGTTCTGCGCCGCTCACTGCAGGCCGTTGGAGTTTCCCGACATCTGGGTTTCCATCAGCTCCAGCTCTCCCTGCTCACTCGTTGCCCCTTCCAGCTGCAAAGCCCGGGGTTTCATGGGGGTCTTCCCCCGAGTCGGGGTGCCTGCAGGTCCTGGAGTTGAGGTCTTCGGGCCCTTCCCCCCTCCTCTTGGACACGCCGAGGCGAAGTGGCCACTTTCCCCACACTTCATACACAACCCTTGCCGGAACCTCGAGTCGCGGACGTCTTGAATGTTGGATCGGGGCTTCGCTCGTGGGCCCGCTCTGATAGCGGCGGTTGCGGATGCTCCCATCTTGATCAGGGCGAAACGTTCCTCCATGTCGGTGGCCGCCCTCATCCAGCTAGTCAGCGTGCCCGGGCGGCCTCCCAGCAGCACAGTCTCATAGATTTCCGGGTTTAGGCCCTCCCAATACTTCTCCATGAAGAGTTCCTCCGGCCACCCGTGGATCTTGGCAGCGATGCGCCGGAATTTTTCAGTGTATTCTCTCACGGACGATCTTCCCTGGAACAGCTTCCTCAGCTGATTTCTGGCTTTTTCCTCACCCAGCGGGTCTTCGAACTGGTGCCGAAGAGCCCACATGAAGTTGTTCAAGGAACGCAGCTCAGGACCAGGGTTGTCGTGCAGGCTCACATACCAATCGCTGGCGGTGTCTTTCAGTTTGGATCCGATGTAGCCTATGCGATCCTTCTCGGTAGGATACAGGTGGCCCCAGCTGTCCAGGAATCTCCCGATCTCGAGCGTGAAGAAACGTAGCTTCTCGGGGTCCCCATCGAAAGTAGTCGTCAGCGGGTCGGAAGGAGGTGGGCGAGCGGCCGGCGCGGCCGGGACTGGGGCGGGTGCGGGGACGGGCCCCGGGACTGGAACCGGGACGACCGGCTGAGCCGGCTGCGCGGGCACAACGGGCGCCTGTGGCTGAGCCGGAACCCCTCCGGGTGCTGGCTGCTGTGGTGGGGCTCCGACTCCTTGACCGAGGAGGGCGCCTTGCATCGCCACCATAGCGTCTCGAAATTGGTGCTGGAGATCGAGGGCCAGCTCGCGGAGCTCGGAGGTGAGTTGTAGCCTCAGGTCTCCCATCATCTGATCCAGCGGGACCGTCTGCTCCTCTCGATACGGATCGGGTCCATACAAATCCAGTGTCTCCTCTTCGGGAGGCGGGCGACGCGGTCCTCCACGGCGGACTGGCTCGCGGTCGTCTCCTAGGTAGCTCGGTCTCCCGCGATCGAGCTGGTCGCCGGTGAGCGGAACTCTCACCCCTTTCCTGTCGTGCACCCACGAAGTCACGGATCGGCCTCCGAAGTGGCTCCAAGTGTACTGGGGGGTCACGCTCTGATGGGTAATCGGGCGGCGCGGGATGTAGTAAGCCCCCTGGCTCGTGGTCACCGGCACCTCGGGACCTCCTCCGCCGCCGCCACCCCCGTTCCCCGGATCCGTCGGGGTAACCGGGGCCTCCTCTGGAGTGGTAGGTTTGAGGGGGACGAGATCGTCTTCTGACATGGTCAGGAACGATTGAATCCCAATCAAGGATCTCTGACAATCTGTGAGAGTCCTGTTCAAAGTAGTCAAGGATCAGATCTCGGTTGGGTAACCACAGTTCTTTATTGCCTATTCCTACATTAGTACAGCGTCTCGGGGTATTGTCAGAGATGAGACAAATAATACAAGCGGGTCTATTATACCATTCCAAGGAGTTTGAATTACCCATAGGTAGCCAATCCCCAGGAGGGAAAATTGGCGGGCTAAAAGGTGTCTTGACCGTTTGGTTCACACAGGAAAAAAGTGAGGTGTTAAGCAGTAAATTTCCCTTCCCAAACCAGACCCCTCCGTTCACATAACAATTCAAGGCTCCAAGGTTCTTTAGCATAGATAAGAGATGAGAGCCTTTCCTCCCCTTGAAGTTACTGCCGGGGCAGCTGGAATGCGGAGGCAGGGATGAGAGGCCTCGTTGTTCTCACCCTAGGGGTTGTCACCCTCCCGACCAAGCAAAGGAGAAAATACAGGTCCAATACATAAAGACATAACAGAATACCTAGTGTGCATGCAAGATTACATTGACAGAATTAACTGATTCTGACAACTCCATGAGGATCTCTCAACCACAATTGAGACAGTAAGCGAACTGGAAGCCCCTTGTCCATCTTCTGGTCCAGTATGGGACCACTTCAATCGACTCTCCCAGGAAGAAGTCGACAGGATCCTGGCAGTGGTAAGAATGACTACTTGCCTCCTCCACCCATGCCCTTCCTGTGGGGAGAGGATTCCGGTCCCTCTGGAAGAAATTATCTTGTCCCTTTCTACTGGGACTTTCCCAGAGGCTTTGAAGGAGGCAGTAGTTTTTCCACTCTTGAAAAAAACCATCATTGGACCCTATGGTCCTAACCAACTACCACCCAGTGTTGAACTTACCATTCCTGGGTAAGGTGGTTGAGAGAACGGTGGCTGAACAACTCCAGGCGTTCCTTGGTGATGCTTCCATCCTTGATTCCTTCCAGTCTGGCTTCCACCCTGGTCATGGGACAGAAACGGCTCTGGTCACCCTTACATATGACCTCATAGACATCTGGATTGGGGCAGATTGGTGCTGCTGTTACTATTAGATCTAATGGTGGTGTTTGATATGGTCATCTATGATCTATTGACCCACTGCCTCACTGATGTAGGAGTTCAGGGGACTACCTTGAAATGGTTTTCCTCCTTCCTTCATAGACAGGGATAGAGGGTGGTGCTTGGTGAGAGGGTCTCCCTGTGATACGCACTAGACTGTGGAGTGCTGCAGGGGGTGATCCTCTTGCCAATGTTATTTAACATCTATATACACCCCCTTGCCTAGTTAGTGTGGAATTATGGGCAGGGTTGTCATCAGTATGATGCCTTAGGAACTATTAGATGCTATGTTCGATGGGAACTCTGATAAACTTCATTTCTTAGTGATTGAAACTGGGAGGTTCCTCTAGAATTGGGGCCATCTCTTCCCATCTGAGGAAGAACGAGTTGGCTACATCAGGTCGAGGATGTGAGAGGGGGCAGCCGATTGGTACATGAGCCTCCACAACATGCTGGGGCCTGAATTCAGGAGCACCAAGGAGTTTATGTGGGTGCTGAGACCGTAGTACAGAAACCCCATGGGAGAGGAATAGGCCCACAACCGGATCCACGCCCAGCAAGGGACCAGCTCCATGCTGAGTACTCTGATGCTTTCAAGAGATTTGCAGCTAAGATACAGGGAGAACCAGAAGCCATATTTATCGAGCAATATTGGCAGGGCTTTAATCACAATATCTATAAGACTGTTCACAGAAACATGAACCCCACATAGTTGGTGGCTTGGGTGAGTGCGGCGGAAGATGCAGAAGGCAGATTCCAGATGATCAACATGCATGTCCTGAAGCCAGTCCCAAAACCCCCAGTAGCTGCTGGGAAACCAACCAAGCCCAAGCTCAAACAACCCCTTTGAGATCTTCAGGATCTATGAATGAGGCAGGGGCTATGCCTGCGCTGTGGAGAAGCTAGTCATTACGCTTCATCCTGCCCAGCTGGAGCCACAAAAGGAGTTCTGACTCCACCGGTTGCTGCCCCTCATAGCACGAAAGGACCTCACCTCCCGAAGCTCAACCAGAGCACGTACAGGTTGTAGCAGTGGTGACCACTCAATGGGTGGAAAACGGACGGGACCTGCTCTAAAGGGCACTACCCAGCAGGTCCATGAACAACTGGTGCCACCAGTGGTGGGCAATCCCACCCCCCTCCTTTATGTTATACTTACTGTGGTCAACCCAGACCTAGGAACCCAAGTTTGGGTGCAGGCCTTCATCGATTCGGGGTGTGCTAGGGACCTTATTTGCCCGATAGTAGTCACTGGGCTGGGGGTTGGGGTGACAAGATTGGCCTCTATGATTCACCCAGATGGATGGTTCAGAGATGAAAGAACCTTGTGGTTATGAGACTGAAACACTTATCATGGGGACAGGGGAACACTGGGAGAAAAGGACCTTTGTTATTAACCCCCATGCTCAGTTCCCCATGTTTTTGGGAAGCCCTTGGTTGGGTGCCCATGACCCATTGTGTGAAGTGAAGGAAAGGTGCACTTTGATACCCGATGTGTGGAGAACCGCTAGCTTCCCAAGCGGGGTCCAGTGCCCACTTTACACACACACCCCTTAATGCCTGCATGGCTATGGAGGAATTTGAAACTATCCCCAGGACTTGAGTGAGGTGTTTCAGGAAACTGAGGTGGATGAGTTTGGTGTAGTGGTGAAGTGCGCGGACTCTAATCTGGGAGAACCAGGTTTGATTCCCCACTCCTCCACTTGCACCTGGCTGGATGACCTTGGGCAAGCCATAGCTCTGGACCAGCTGTTCCCTCAAGGACAGCTTGGGAAAGAGCTCTCTTAGCCCCACTTACCTCACAGGGTGTTTGTTGTGGGGAGGGGAAGGGAAAAGGAGTTTGTAAGCCGCTCTGAGACTCCCTTGGGGAGCGGAGGGCGGGGTATAAATCCAATCTCTTCTTCTTCTTCTTCTTCTTCTCCTCCTCACAGAAATACTGAGTATACTATTGAATTATTGCCCAGTCACAAGCTGCCCAAAGGGAAATTGTATTCAATGAGCCCCATTGAGTAAGTGGAGTTATGCAAGTTCATTGACAAAAACTTGGTGCGTGGCTTCATTCAGCCTGCGACTTCCCCTTTGGCAGCCCCTGTTTTGTTTCAGGAAAAAAGGATGGAGGGCTAAGACTGTGCACGGATTATAGGGGATTGAATGCAGTGTTGACATCTATGGAATCCCACTTCCCCTGATTAAAGACCACCTGGCGGAGGTGACCCAGGGAAAAATATTTTCCAAACTGGATTTCCAAGACGTATACTTCCAAGTGTGCATCCGGGAGGGGGATGAATATAAGACTGGATTTAATACACCCCTGGGCCAGTTTGAATACTTGGTGATGCTGTTTGGACTTCAAGGGGCAACTGGAGTTTTTATGAATTTAATAAATGAAAGTTTGCACAAGTACCTGTTCAAAGGGGTCTTTTGCTATCTAGATGATATTCTTTTGTACTCCCCGGATCAAAAGTCACATGTGAAATTGGTGCACGAAGTTCTCACCACCCTTCAAGCCCATAAGCTTTTTGCTAAACTGTCCAAATGTGAGTATCACAAGATGGAGATTGACTTTTTTGGGTATTGCATATCTCCCTGGGGTTTGGAAATGGACCCTGCTAAAGTGGTGGCTGTGGTTGATTGGGAGCCCCCCAAAACCCACTGACAACTTCAGAGTTTTTTGGGGTTCATGAATTTTTACCACACATTCTTCGAGAATTTTGCCCAATATAGCCTACCCCTTACAGACTTATTGAAAACTAAGGGGAAGGGATCAGAGTCGACACAATCTGGAGCATGCCTAGATTGGACCCCTGAGTGCCAAAAGGCGTTTGAGGCTCTTAAAACTGTGTTCAACTCAGAGCCTGTGTTAGCGCACCCTGATGAAAATAAAAAATTCATTGTATATGTGAATGCATCAGATGTGGCCATGGCGGGCCAATCCTCCAAGAAGGGGATGATGGAAAGCTACACCCCCTCATCTTTGTGTCCCAAAAGTTCGGGGAGACTGAATGCAACTGGGAGGTTTGGGATAAGGAGGATGCAGCCATTTGGCTGGCACTGACTACGTGGTGCCACTGGTTGGAAGAGGCGCGCACCCCATTCGAGGTTTGGACTGATCATAAAAACCTCACGGCACTTAAGACTCATAGATCTTTGAATGCCAATCAGCTCCAGTGGCCTGAATTGTTCTCAAAGTTTCAATTTACACTTCATCATTTCCCAGGGAAATCAAACTCTCTTGCTGATGCACTCTTCCACCTCCCACAACAAGATAGCATCTGGGATGATGTTATTGACTCAGTGTTTACTCCTGCCCAGCTGAGAGGGGTGGTGGTCACTAGAAGTAAAAGCCGGGTGGTTGAAAATCCTCCCATTAATGCCTGGCAGGAGAAATGTGCCCAAGCTTATATAGAGGCAAACCAAGTTGGCATACAGGGAGACCCTGACATGGTGCAGGGCTCTGATGCTTGTTGGTACAAAGGTAATAAACTGGTTGTTCCCCTCTCTCTCCAAAGAGAAGTTATGTACTCTGCTCATGAGTCTAAACTGTCGGGCCATTTTGGATATTTGAAAACGCTTCATTTGTTGCAATGCCAATTCTGGTGGCCATGCATGCGTTTAAGCAAATCCCAACAGTGTCAGATTCTCTGCCATTAATTGTCTGTTGTCTGGGTCTCTATCATTAATTTACTGCCAGCCTTGAGTTTCTTGTCTGTCATGAATACTATGGCACTTTCTTTCCCCGGGAGGGTGGCTTGCTACATATTCCCACGTCATATAACACTCTGGCTATCTTCCCTGCGCCTCCTCCTCTCATCTCTTTCTTGTCGGTCAGACCATTGGCAGTTGAGCTTCCTGGAAGAGGAGCGACTCCTGCCCTGGGGCCCGGACCAGGGTTCAGATGACATCTGGCAGCAAATGGATCGGCGGTTTGGTGAGATGCATGACCGTTTGGCAGTGGAACTGAGAGAAGCCATGCTGGAGATGCAGCAGCAACTGATGGGAGCAGCAGGGGCAGGAGCGGGTTACCTGGTGGGGGGGAGCGGCACCAGTGTTACCTGTGCTGGCCGGCATGCCCCCAGTAGGAGTACCGATGCCGGGACCTGTGTTACCCTGCCCAGTTGATCGAGTGCTCCATCAGCCCCCCAACGACCCATTAACCGCTATCTTTGATGGGGACCCCGAAAAGCTCCAGTTTTTCCTGATTGAGATTGAAAGGTTCCTGGATTCCTGGGGTCACCTCTACCTGCCCAAACGTGAGAGAGTGGGGTACATCGGATCGAAGCTGAGAGACACAGCTAGCGACTGGTATGTAAGTCTGCATAACCCTCCCAGTCCTGAGTTACGAACTGTAAACAATTTCATGTGGGCCCTCAGGCAGCACCACGAAGACCCTCTGGGGGAGAAGAAGGCTCAGAACCAACTATGCAAACTGGTTCAGGGTCGCTCCTTAGTGAGGGAGTATACTGACCAGTTCCGTAGAATAGCTGCCAAGATGCAGGGCTGGTCACAAGACCTATTCATCGAAAAATACCGGGAGGGGTTGAATTCGGAGATCTACGAGACCATCCTCAGAAATGATCGACCGGGATCCCTGGCGGCATGGATGCGGGCGGCAGCAGATGTGGAGGAGCGTTTTACATTGATCAAATTAGGAGCCTCCACACCCCATATGGCCAAGCCCACCCTGAAGTCAAAGTTTAAGACAGCCTTGCAAGAACTGCATGACTCCCGTTTCAAGCAAGGTATGTGCATGAAATGTGGTGAGAGTGGCCATTTCACCTCGGCGTGTACTCAGGGAGGACCCAAGACACCTAAAACTTTGACTCCTCTGACGGGAGGACCCCTCAGGTCTAACAAGCCTTCATTTAAACCCCGGGCATTACAGCTGGAAAAGGCAACAGATGAGTCTACTTTGCAGGAAGCGTTGGAGCTGGTTGCTGCACAGCCGGCAGGAAACTTCAAAGACCTGCAGTAAAAGGCACAGAGCTGCAGGTCTCTCCTCCTGATGCACCACCACCGGTGAGCATCCCTGGCCCCTTACTTTATATGGTTGTGACTGTGATAGCTCCTGGCACGGGGACCCATGTTCGGGTGCGTGCTCTTATTGACTCTGGGTGTGCACGACACTTAATCAGCCCATTGGTAGTAGAGGGACTGGGACCCAGAGTGAATCCACTGGGAGAACCCTTATGATTCACCCAGATGGATAGTTCGGAGATGAAGGAAGCGTGTGTAGCAGAGACTGAACTGTTAATTGTTGGGACGGGAGACCACTGGGAGAAAAGAGCATTTGTAATTACCCCAATACCCAATTCCCCATGGTGTTGGGAAGCCCGTGGTTGAGCTCACATGACCCCTATATCAAATGGAGTGAGGGAAAGATCTCATGGATTGACCCTAAATGTGTTCAGCACAGGTGGGACACGGCTTGGGGAGCGGGGGCCCCGTCCCCCCCTGTGGTGGCCGCAGTGTCCCCGGTGGGGTGTAAGATCCCAGTAGAGTATCGGGACCTGGCAGATGTGTTTAGCGAGATGGAAGCAGATGAACTTCCCCCCCATAGACTCACTGACTATGCAATCAAGCTACTACCGGGGGAGAAGTTGCCAAAAGGGAAATTATATTCAATAAGCCCAGCCGAGCGGAGTGAGCTTTGACAGTTCCTGGACAAGAATTTGGTGAGAGGGTTCATCCACCCAGCTAAATCCCCATTTGCCGCCCCTGTTTTGTTCCGGAAAAAAAAGATGGGGGGTTGAGACTGTGTACGGACTATAGAGGTTTGAATGCGGTGTCTGCCTTGAATGCTTACCCCCTACCTTTGATCAAAGATTTATTGGCATAAGCGGCTAAAGGAAAGATTTTTTCCAAGTTGGACTTAAGAGATGCCTACTTTCAAGTGCGCATAAGGGAGGGGGATGAATATAAGACAGCTTTCAATACACCCCTGGGTCAATTCGAGTACCTCCTCATGCCATTCGGATTGGCTGGCGCTCCTGGAGTTTTTATGAGCCCAATTAACGAGGTGCTGCATAAACATCTTTTTAAGGGGGTACTTTGTTACTTAGATGATATCTTGATTTATTCCTTGATAAGCAGTCACATGTGAAATTAGTGCTGGAGGTGCTGGCAACACTGCTGGAACACCGTTTGTATGCTAAGCTCTCCAAGTGTGAATTCCACTGCACTGAAATTGACTATTTGGGCTATCAGATCTCCCAGCAGGGGCTAGAGATGGACCCGGGTAAAGTTGAAGCAGTGGTGCAATGGGAGGCCCCCCGCACCCGGAAACAGCTACAAAGCCTATTGGGATTTTGTAATTTCTATAGAACGTTCCTAAAAGACTTTGCTACCATCACCCTACCCCTCACAGAACTTTTGAAAACCAAGGGAAGGGGCCCTGAGGCAGGGAAGCCTGGGGAATGCTTATGCTGGACTGGCTTACATTTCTAAGAAGTTCACCGAGACCGAGAGACATTGGTTGGTGTGGGACAAAGAGGCTGCGGCTATCTGGCTAGCTCTTTCCACATGGAGGCATTGGCTGGAAGGGGCACAAAAGCTGTTTGAGATTTGGACTGACCATAAAAACCTAGAGGCTTTGCGCACCCGGAGGTTGTTAAATGCCAAGCAACTCCAGTGGGCTGATTTCTTTTCAAAATTTAATTTCGTGCTAAAACATTTCCCAGGCAAGGCAAATTCCTTAGCAGATGCTCTGTCAAGATTGCCCCAGCACAGGTCCTGAAAAGATGAGGTGTTCGATTCCATGTTTTCCCCCCCAGCAATTAGGCAGGGTGGTGACCACCCGTAGCCAAAGTAAGATTGCTACGACTCCCTCACAGTGGATTACAAAATGTGCTCTGGAGTATTCAGAGGAGGAGGTGAAGGAATGCGAAAGTGACAGCGAGGCAGAGAAGCAGGCTGATGGCTGTTGGTATCATGGTTCGAAGTTAATTGTGCCTAGATCCCTCCGCAGGGAGGTCCTGCTAGCTTGCCACGAGTCCAAGCTGTCAGGTCATTTTGGATTTCTAAAGACTTTGAACTTAATTCAGAGACAGTTTTGGTGGCCCCGCATGTGGAAGGATGTGTCTGACTATGTCACCTCTTGCCAGGTGTGCTTAATGTGCAAAAAGCGGGGAGGGAAACCACCGGGACTTCTGCACCCTTTGCCTACCCCCTCTCGGCCATGGGAGGACATTTCTATGGACTTTATAACCAATCTTCCACCTAGCAAAGGAAAGACGGTCATCTGGGTTGTTGTGGATTTATTTTCCAAAAAGGCAGACTTCGTCCCTTTTAAAAAATTGCCTACCGCTAAGAGCTTAGCAAAAGTGTTCTTCTCCCATGTGATCAGGCTCCATGCTTTTCCCAAGCGCATAATCTCCGGTAGGGGAAGCCAGTTCATTGCCACCTTTTGGCAGGAGCTTCTCCAGGTGATGGACATAGAGCCCACCTTGAGTTCGGGTTACCATCCAGAAACTGATGGCCAATCTGAACGAATTAATAAGATTCTGGAACAATTCCTTCGTTGCTACACTAATTACCATCAGGATAATTGGGTGGAACTCCTCCCTTTCGTGGAATACAGCTACAATAATGCAGTGCATTCTTCTACAGGGGTGTCTCTCTTTATGGCTGCAGGGGGGGTTGAGGGGAACCCTCTTCCATCATTGCCCTCGCCTGGGAGGGACCCACCGTCTGAGTTCTCCCAATGATGGTCTTCCCTGCAAGCTTCTTGGCCCCTTATTACTAAGACTTTGGACTAAAGCGGACTACAAAAAATATGCCGATCGGGGCCGGGTAGAGGGTTGGGACCTACAACCTGGTGACTGTGTACTTGTCCACGAAAAACATTCATGGACTAATGTTTTTGTAATGTAATGGCAGAAAACTGGGGTGGAAATATGTTGGTCCCTATAAAGTACTGAGAAAAATATCATTTATTGTGAACCTTTATGGTATCCTGTATTGTTAGCCGCCTTGAGCCGGTCTGCTGGCAAGGCAGGATATAAAATAAATAAATAAATATGTGTCATTTGAACTTGAACTTGCCCAAATCATTGAGTTCTGTGCATCCTATTTTTCATTACAGCTTGTTGAAGAAAGATCCTGGGCCGAATGCATGGAGACCCGATCCTCCTCCTCCTCCTCCTCCTCTGATGAAGGAGGGGGAACCGCATTTTGAAATTTCAGATGTCTTGGACTCTAAACTGAAACGGGGATGATTGTATTATCTTGTGAAGTGGGTGGATTTTGGGCCTGAACAAAATGAGTGTGTTGCAGCTGAACATGTCCATGCTCCTAAATTACTTTGTGCATTCCACAGGCGTTTTCCTGATAAACCCAAAGGGGGGTGATTTTGGGGGGGGGGGCAGGATGTCAGATTCTCTGCCATTAATTGTCTGTTGTCTGGGTCTCTATCATTAATTTACTGCCAGCCTTGAGTTTCTTGTCTGTCATGAATACTATGGCGCTTTCTTTCCCTGGGAGGGTGGCTTGCTACATACTCCCACGTCATATAACACTCTGGCTATCTTCCCTGCGCCTCCTCCTCTCGTCTCTTTCATCCTGGTGTCTTGGGGCAGCTAATCTTGCTTTGGTAACCTTGAAGTCTTCTGAACTGATTTAGGCCAGGTGCCTGGCCTGTGAATTGCAAATAGAGTTCACAAAGGGGCTGTGGGGGGTGGTGCAGTGCTTCTGCGCCTTTTTTCTGTGAGAACATAACGGTTAGGGGTTTTCGCGCTTATTTTATTTGGCTCTGATTGGTTCTTCACCTGTCCTTACCTTTTTGAATACTGTATATGAATCCCTGCTGCTTGTAGCTGGTTATCACTGACAAACATCGTGTACCTGAAGAATCATTAAGAAATAAAAGGACTTTTGCTTGGTCAACTCCCTCACAAACAGCAAGGGAGTTGACCAAAATGTTTATGAGTAACATCATTAAACTGCACTCAATCCCATGCAAAATAATTTCTGACCGCGAATTGCAGTTTGTTGCCACCTTTTAGCGGGAGCTATTGCAAGTATTGGGGGTGGGACAAGCACTCAGCAGTGCTTATCATCCAGAGACTGATGGCCAAACTGAGAGAGTCAATCAAGTTGTCAAACAATTTTTACACTGTTTCTCAGACTATCAACAAGATAATTGGGTGGACTTGTTGACATTTGCAGAGTACAGTTATAATAATGCAGTTCATTCTCTCCCTTTATGGCTTCCTGTGGATATGAAGGGACCCCCCCTCCTTCTGCAACTTGCCCCCGTTGGACTAGGATCGGGGGACTCTCAGGACTGGTAGAAAGCTTTACAGGACTCTTGGCCCTTAATAATGAAGACATCGGATAAAGCTAAGATGGACTATAAAAAACCAGGTGGACAAAGGGATTTGCAGCCTGTGGATTTGGTGTATTTGTTAACCAAGAACATCAGGGATCTGCAGCCCAGATACAAATTGGGTTGGAAATATGTGGGGCCATTTAAGGTACTCTGAAAGATCAATGAGGTGACTGTTGAACTTGAACTGCCAAAGTAATTGAAGTCTTTGCATCCCGTTTTCCATTTCTGCTTATTGAAACGGGACCCCAGGCTGGATATCTGGAAGCCTCAGCAACTGATTCCTCCTCTGATTCTGAATGATGAACCTCATTATGACACTGTGCAAATTCTGGACTCTAAGCTTAAATGTGGTCACTTATATTATCTAGTATGCTGGAAAGACTTTGGGCCTGAAGAAAATGAATGGGTTGCTGCTGAACATGTTAACGCTCCCACACTGCTTCGTGCCTACCATAAATTGTACCTGCTGAAGCCTGGTGAGACAGGGGGAGCTTTGGGGAGGCAGAATGGCAGCTAATGCTGCCATCTCCTGCCCGGGAGGTGGGATGAGTGAACCTTTGACATCGGGGTCTGTGGAATGTTATGTTATACTTCTCATGGCATGCTTATCACTCTTTGAGCTGCTCTGATCTTGGGAGGCTGCTGGTGCTGGTCCCCTGATTTTTATTGCAGTAGGAGGAAGAGCAGTTGTGTGTCAGTTTGCTGGAGAGAGTTGATCCAGAGAATTGCTCATATCATGGAATACACAGCCATTGATTGGACCAGTATGAGAGTCAGAAGTTGTTTGCCATGGATTACATTGAGTAATTTCAATCCCCTCGATTAAGAGGGAATCACTTGCCTCCAGGATGGAAGAATGTAAGCTCAATAGTCATGGGATAAAGTAAGTAAGCTCAATATGTATGTATGCTCAATAAGTAAATAAGCTCAATATGTAAAGAATGTAAGTTCAATAGTCATGGAATAAAAAGACAAGTCCTTTTGTGGATCAAAAACTGGCTAATTAAAAGGAAACAGAGAGTGACTCCACCTTGTCTATCACTGAATACATATGCATTGCTATAAGTTGATTCATATTTGAACACACCCCATACTGGAGGGAGGTCCAATTCAACTGTTCCTTGAAAGAATTTTCTATGCATTGGAGTTCTCCTCAAGTCCATTATTTTGAGCAAACTATTGTTTATCATTTACAGAGTAGTGATTTTTCTTGCTGAGGAATGATTGTATAGAGAAAAAAACCCCATGAATCTGAAAAAGTAGTATAGATCTGTGACTTTTTTTTCTTGGTGGTCATTGTTTTTTCACTTTTAAGATTTTTAAGGTGTACGTGTGACATGATACACAAATATTATAACAGTGGCTTCCATTGTGATTACCCCAACATGGCCAGTGAATGGCAATCTTGGTCAGGTCCCTATAGATTTATTTATTTAGTGTAATTTATACCCCCACTTTTCTCCCCACTGGGGACCCAAACTGGTTTACAATCATCTCCCCTTCTCCATTTTATCATCATAACAACCGTGTGAGGAAGATCAGGCTGAGAATGTTTGACTGGCCCAAGGTGACCCAGCCTACTTCCACGGCAGAATGGGGACTTGAATCTGGATCTCTCAGATTTTAGTCTGACATTCTAATCATTATACCACACTGGCTGTAATGTGTACCAGAGATAAATTTTATAGACTGAAATATTTCATTGATAAAACATTCACCCTGATCTTTACATATGCTCATAGCGAAGCAAGTCCCATTCTGTCCCATGGCACAAGATTGTGGCCTTAGGTGAGTCATCTCTAGGCTATATTTCTCTTCTCCCATTTTCTGTACATTACTACAAAAAGGCATGATAAAAGTACAGGACTGCATAACTACTATGCCTCATTCATCAACACTGGCTCTTGCTAATGCAGGCACACCTGCATACTGTTCACCCAGTGTAATAATCTGGAGATTATATTGTTCTTTTAGCAGTTGAAAGACCTGTATGTGCAGGCCCAGAGAGATGAAGCTTCACTGATCTTCTTTCTTCCTACTGCCCTCCTTGCACACAGTGTGCAATAAATAAGTGTATAAAGCACTTTTATAAGAAACAATGTGGTAGTAGAACACGGCAACTTACAAAGCACCATTCAGTAATAATTTCCTGACCTACATCTAACATCCAGGCCTTCTGATATTGCAGTGGTTCATTAAAAGAAGCTTCACTCAATAAAACATAAATTTGAGAAATTAAACCCTTGATAGGGATTGAATCAAAATAAAGAATTTTTTCAAATGGCGACAAAGTCAGTCGCAAACTATTAAAATTTTTATTATGAAGTAAATCAGCTAATTGATGGTATTCAAACCAAGGTAGCTTAACATTGTTATCATATTCAAGAGTAGCTTTAGGTTTCAAAAAACCCTTTGTAGTAACATCTATAAATCTGATAAGATTTTTGTTTTTCCAAGGTAGAAAGGCGTCAGGACCCATCCCCGGTACAAACCATGGCTGACCTGTAAAAGTAGTAAGCAGAGACCACTTTGGGGCTAAAATAGACCTGAACTTAAACCAAGTTTGTATAGTAGATGATAAGAAGGGATTAGTATATCTTTTAAGATTTTTAGGAGTAGGAGAGTGCCACATATGGACAAAAAGAGTTCCTGGCCCAAGATCTATATCTTCCAAATATTTCCAATCGGCCAGATAAGAAATTCTGTAGTGTTTAACCAAGTTTGACAAAATCACTGCAAAATAATAAAATATGACATCAGGTACCGCCAATCCTTCGAATTTTAAAGGACGCCTAATAGTTTTAAAGTTAATCCTAGGCTTTTTGAACTGCCAAATAAAAGTGTTAAGATCAGTTTGCCATCTCTGAAGTAATGAATTAGGAAGAGTAATTGGAAGTGCTCTAAAATAAAATAACATTTTTGGAAAGATAAGGGATTTAACCACACTAATGCGTTCTATCAAAGTCAATGTTTTAGAATAGAATTGTTTTAAAAGTTTTTGAATTGATATGGTGATTTGAAAATGATTAACCTTCACAATGTCTTTTAAATTTAAAGGAATTTGAATCCCTAGATATTTAAATTTATCTAAAACCCATTGATACCGATAAGACTGCCTGAGAATAGTTTCTGTATGAGGACTCATTAAAATAGGATACAAGAGAGTTTTTTCTTCATTCACTTTTAAACCCGAAAGAACACCAAAAATTTTTAAATGAGACTCAATAATAGGAAAAGAGGTTTGGGGGTCTGAGATATATAAAATCATGTTGTCTGCAAAAAGACTTAGTTTGACTGAAAGAGGACCTATTGTAATACCTGGGTTACCTGGATCCTTGCGAAGAAGAATAGCTAAAGGTTCAATCGCAATAGCGAACAAGAGGGGCAAGAGGGGAAACTCTTGTCGGGTGCCCCTAGATAAATGAAATAGAGAAGAGTAAAGGCCGTTGATATATAACATTGCTCGTGGGGATGAATAAAGTGCTCCAATAATCTGAATAAATTTTTCACCAAACTGCATCCTATTTAGAAGATTAGAAAGATATATAGGCTCTAAAGTATCGAACGCCTTCTCAGTATCTAAGGATAAAATACAGGTATCATGAAGGTTCTTAGATCTACAAAGATGTATGACATTTATAGCCTTTCTCACATTATCTGTCATATCCCGCGAGGGAATAAATCCCGTCTGATCTATAGAAATGTATTGCCCTATGATTTTGTTAAGTCTAGAAGTCAAAATATGGGTAAAAAGTTTGTAATCATTGTTTAACAATGAAATTGGCCAATAGTATTTAGGATCTCTAGCATCTCTGTCTGGCTTTGGTACAACTATTAGGTTAGCAATATGCCAGGATTCAGGAATCATACCTGAATCTAAAATTGAGTTTAAAAGTTCCAACAAGAAAGGAGATAAAGTGGTTTGAAACTGTTTATAATATTCTGAAGTGTAGCCATCTAAACCAGGGGATTTATTGTTCTTCAATGAACGGATCGCTGACTGAAGTTCTAAGAGATCTATAGGCTGATTCAAAGATAACCTATGTGCTTCCGTTAAAACAAGTAAGCCTGGAATATTATCTAAGAATTGAGAAATTAACTTTGGAGAGGGTTTAGTTGAAGAATATAGATTAGCATAAAACTCCTTAAAAACTGCAAGAATATGTTGAGTAGAGGTTTGGCAAGCACCTTTTGAATCACGAATCACTTGAATACCACGTTCTAATTTCTGGGCTTTGACCTTCCAGGCTAAAAGATGGGCTGACCTGGGGTTTTTATAACAGTATGATTGCTTCAAATAAACTAAGTTCCTCTCAATAATATGGCTATCTAGGGCTTCTAACTTTTTGCGTTCTTCTAGCAGTCGCGTATATATTTTAGGACTACAAGTTAATTTATGCTGATTCTCCAATATTTTAATAGTTTGCATTAAAAGTAATTTCATTTTCTTTTTCTTTTTAGCTATTTCAGATGAAATAGAAAGAATCTTACCTCTAAGCACGGCTTTACATGCATCCCAAACTGTGTGCAGTGGAACTTCTCCATTTAAATTAAATTTTAAAAAATCCTGTATCTCTAAATCAATTTGTTGTGTTACCTCTGGATTTTTTAATAAAAAATTATCAAAACGCCACCTAAAACTTCGTTCTTGAATCGCTGTTAGGTTTAAATCACATGTTACAGGTGCATGATCAGACCAACATTTTGGATGTATGTCAGCATCCACTAACTTATTAACTATTGAATCGGATATAAAATATAGTCTATTCTTGTGTGGGTAAAAAATCTACTAGAATAATAAGTAAAATCATGTTCTGTTTCATGAAGCGTCCTCCAAGAGTCAATCAAGTCAAATTGATGAATAATTTTTTTAAGGCCAGTATCTAGATTAGATTTTTTTGCAATGGGTTTTTTCCTTAATGTTTTTTTTAATCTAAGTTCAAATTCATGATGTAATTAAAATCAGCTCCTAGAAAAACAAGGCCTTCCTGAAAGATCTGAAGTCTATGCAAAGTTTCAGAAATAAAACCTAATTGGCCAGAATTCGGTGCATACACTGAAGCTAAAGTTAATAGTTGTTCCTCTAAGGTGCCTTTGACAAATAAATATCTACCATGATTATCTGTAATAATATCTAAACAATTAAATCTATGTGTTCGTGCCACTAAAATCGCTACCCCACGGGCTTTAGAAGATCCAGGTGCTGAAAAAGAATGAATAAACCATTTAGATTTAAATAAAAAATTAGCATGATTTTTTAAGTGAGTCTCCTGAAGCATAACCACATCTGCATTCTGCTGTTTTAAATATTTATGAATACGCTTAGCTTTGATAATATTATTAACCCCTCTACAATTAAGAGAAAGAATCTTAATATTGGCAACCATTTAGAGAACTCATAAGGGAGATGGCCTGTAAAGTGATCCACCAGTCAAGCTGTGAATGGTACAGAGAACAAAATAAACAGCATATCTCTTGTAAGTCAAAAAGCCAATAAGCAACTATTACAACAGAAAAATAGGCCAATAATCTCCTACATTGAGAGGTCACCTCTAAGTTTGAGTAATAATAAAAAAGGTTGGTTCCAGAGAACATATAAAGAACAAGTGAACATATAGTGTTCATTTCTACACCCCTTCTACCCACCCCCTCCCACTGTGTCCCTCTAACTCTACAACTTAGAACATAATGAAATAGCCTCCAAAAAGAGCTGTAAACAAAAAACTCAAAGCTCAAAAGTAGTGTCTTGCTGTCCCAAACTTCACCCACTTTCTCCCTCCCTCCCACCCCTACCCCTGAAAAAGTGTTAAACTGCAGACCCGTAATCATGATAAAAATAGAAAATACACATGAAACCCCTAGTACACCATTTGGTACAAAAAACTCAAAACTCAGAGGTTGCATCTCGCTTTCCCAGAACCCACCCACACCCTCCCACCCTTCCATCCTGGCCCATAAAACTTTATTAAAGCGCTTTTGGCTTTATTAAAGCCAAAACCACTAAAAAACCAAAAAACCCCAACAAAGCCCAGAAGTCGCTATTTGCTATAAAGGGAACCATTGCACCCCACACAAAAAAAACCCTTGTCGGGGTGGAGTGAACTACACTCCGCACACTCATCCCTCTTCCTAAGGGAGCACACAGAAACTAAGACCCCAAACATCTCCCCCTCCCACAAAAAACAAAATAATAAAAGGGCTATAAAGCCTCTAATTTCACGCAGAGATGAAGTCTTACACAAAATTGGTAGCCGTCAGTCCGTAAAATAAGTTCAGTTGGTGTCTCTCACAGGTATTTTGCCAGACTTAAGTGGTGAAGAGAAATCTAGCTTCTGTTTAAGAGATCTATCACAGTCCATTGGCACAGTAAGATTAAAAGCTCGCAAAGTTGCTGCGCCACTTTCCAAGTCTTCAATAGTCCAAGCTTTACCCTGATGACGAATTTGCATCTTGCCAGTAGGAAGCCAACTATATCTGATATTAGCCTCAGCTAGCTGTTGAGCAATAGGTTTAAGCTGCCGGCGGTTCTGAAGAGTCTCAGCCGATAAGTCTGGAAATACCAAAATAGTTTTATCTTTGTACACCAAGCCTCTTTGCTCTCGTGAAGCTTCCAAGATTTTTTTCTTTGTGCGATGATCAGCTTGTTCTATTATAATGTCTCTGGAGAAACGATCTCTATTTGGAAAGGGGGAGCCCACATAATAAGCCTTAAGAATATTTGGAGCAATACCTTCTTCCAAGTGGAGGGCTGAAGAGAGCCATGTAGCCATAAAAATTTGCAAATCTGTTGTAGCTTCTTCTTTCTCCGCGATCCCATGAAACTTTAAGTTTCGATCTCTCAGCTTATTTTCCAAGATAAGGATTTTTTCTGCAGCTCATTTTTCACGAGATTCAAGGCTTCTAATCCCATCTTGATTGGCTAAGCCCGTTTCCCTAGCAGAATTAGCTGTTTGGGCTACCTCCTGGATAGTCGATTGTAAAGACTCCAGTTGCTCGGCCAAAGGCTGAAAGATAGCTTGGATATCTTTTAATATATATATAGTCGGTTGTAAAACTGACAAGGCGGGATATAAATGGAACAAATAAATAAATAAATAAATAAATAATATATCCTGTTTCAAAGAAGTTATAGTAGAATGGAATTCAGACGTAGTAAGTGTCTGGGAAGGAGAGGTCTCAGGAGACGTGGCGGTGGCCATTTTGTCTCTTTGCAGCAAAGTGGGACTCGAGTCAACTGCGAGGCCAGGTGAGGGTAAAAGGCTCTGGACCAGTTTAGTAGGTTTTGAAAATTGTTTACCTTTGTTTCCATTGAGTTTCTTCATAATTAAGGCTACTTGCGATGTCTCTCTGTGTTGATTTTAGCAGGAGGAGGGAAAACAGATGAGGAGCTCAGTCTCTACGTGTCAGACTTGCTCCGAGTTGACGCCCCATGCCCCGAATCGTGGATTCATGACCGGAAAGGGGCTTGAATACGTTTCAGTGATGATCACTCCGAAATCGATCAGTTGAGCCTACAGGACAAGGATCGCTTCCTACCTCGTCGGCCGGATCACTGGCGGTTAAGCCTTCTGGAAGAGGAGCGACTCCTGCCCCAAGGCCTGGACCAGGGCTCAGAGGATCTCTGGCAGCAGCTGAACTGGAGGTTTGGTGAGATGCATGACTGTCTGGCAGTGGAGCTGAGAAAGGCCATGCTGGAGATGCAGCAGCAGCTGATGGGAGCGTCTGGGGTCGGAGCAGGGGCAGGGGGCCCAGCACAAGGGGCCGGGGGAGCCAGAGTGCAATCCCCCGGACAAGTACCGGGGGGAGCAGGCATGGCCCCCGTGGTACCTGCACCTGTAGGGGTACCTCCGGTGGGCACCCCTGTGCCAGGACCCGTGGCTCCCTGTCCTGGTGACCAAATGCTTCACCAGCCCCCTAACGACCCTCTGACTGCTACGTTCGATGGGGACCCCGAAAAGCTCCAGTTCTTCCTGATCGAGAGGTTCCTGGACGCCTGGGGTCACCTCTACCCTTCTGAACGGGAAAGAGTGGGGTACATTGGGTCAAAGCTGAGGGATACCGCCAGCAACTGGTATGTAAGCCTGCATTACCCTCCTGGTCCTGAGTTACGAACTGTAAACAATTTTATGTGGGCCCTCCGGCAGCACTTCGAAGACCCTCTAGGGGAGGAGAAGGCTTGGAACCAACTACGTACACTGGTTCAGGGTCGCACCTCCATGAGGGAGTACACTGATCAATTTCGTAGAATAGCTGCCAAAGTACAGGTCTGGTCACAGGACTTAATCATTGAGAAGTACTGGGAGGGGTTAAACTCAAAGATCTACTAAACTATTCTCCAAAATGATAGACCGGGATCCCTGGTGGCAGGGATGCGGGCTGCGGCGGATGTGGAAAAGCACTTTACCCTGATTAAGCTAGGTGCCTCCACCCCTCATACAGCCAAGCCCGCCCTGAAGTCAAAGTTTAAGACAGCTTTGCAGGAACTACGTGACTCTCGCTTCAAACAAGGTCTGTGTATGAAATGTGGGGAGAGTAGCCATTTCGCCTCGGCATGTCCTTGCGGAGGACCAAAGGCCCCGAAGAAATCAACCCCTCTGACAGGAGGGACACCACGGCCAAGCAAGTCATCGTTTAAACTCCAGGCATTACAGCTGGAAGGGGCAACGGGCAAGTCTGCTTCGCAGGCGGAGTTGGAATTGATTGCAACACAGCTGGCGGGAAACTTCAAAGACCTGCAGTAAAAGGTGCAGAGCTGCAAGTCTCTTCACCCGATGCGCCACCACCGGTGAGCATCCCTGGCCCCTTGCTTTATATGGTTGTGACTGTAATAGCTCCCGGCACGGGAACCCACATTCGGGTCAGGGCCCTTATTGACTCAGGGTGTGCAAGAGACCTAATCAGCCCTTTAGTGGTAGAAGGGTTGGGACCGAGAGTGAACCCATTGGGAGAACCCTTGCGATTCACCCAGATGGATGGATCAGAAATGAAGGAGGCGTGTGTGGCAGAGACTGAACTGTTGATTCTAGGGATGGGAGAACACTGGGAGAAAAGAGCTTTTGTAATTACCCCCAATACCCAGTTCCCCATGGTATTGGGGAGCCCGTGGTTGAGCTCGCACGACCCTTACATCAAATGGAGTGAGGGGAAGATATCTTGGATTGACCCAAAGTGTGCTCAGCACAAATGGGATGCCGCTTGGGGAGCGGGGGCCCCGACCCCTCCAGTAGCGGCCGCAGTGTCTCCAGTGCCATGTAAGATCCCCCTAGAGTATTGAGACTTAGCAAATGTGTTTAGTGAGACAGAAGCAGATGAACTCCCCCCCATAGACTCACTGACTGTGCAATCGAGCTACTACCGGGGGAGAAGTTACTGAAAGGGAAGCTATATTCAATGAGCCCAGCTGAGCGGGGTGAGCTACGACAGTTCTTGGACAAGAATTTGGCACGAGGCTTCATCCGGCCAGCTAAGTCTCCTTTTGCTGCCCCTGTTTTGTTCCGGAAAAAGAAGGATGGGGGATTGAGACTATGTACGGACTATAGGGGTTTGAATGCTGTGTCTGCTTTGAATGCCTACCCCCTGCCGTTAATCAAAGACTTATTGGCGGAAGCGGCTAAGGGAAAGATTTTTTCTAAGTTACTTAGATGATATGTTGATCTATTCCCCTGATAAGCAGTCACATGTGAAATTAGTGCGGGAGGTGCTGGCAACACTGCTGGAACACTGGTTGTATGCTAAGCTCTCCAAGTGTGAATTCCACCACACTGAGATTGACTTTTTGGGCTATCGAATCTCACAGCAGGGGCTGGAGATGGACCCGGCCAAGGTTGAAGCAGTGGTACAATGGGAAGCCCCTCTCATCCGAAAGCAACTACAAAGCTTGTTGGGATTTTGCAACTTTTATAGAACATTCCTCAAAGACTTTGCCACTATCACCCTACCCCTCACCAAACTTTTAAAAACTAAGGGGAAAGGGCCCGAGGCAGGGAAGCCTGGGGAAAGACTGTGCTGGACTGGGGAGTGTCAAAAAGCTTTTGATGCTTTGAAGTGTTTATTCACCTCAGAGCCCATTTTAGCTCACCCCGATGAGACTAAAGAATTTGTAATCCATGTGGATGCCTCAGATGTGGCGATGAGGGGGGGGGCGATCTTACAAAAGGGGGAAGACAATGTCTTGCACCCCCTGGCTTACATTTCGAAGAAATTCACAGAGACTGAAAGACATTGGTCAGTGTGGGACAAGGAAGCTGCGGCTATCTGACTGGCTCTTTCCACTTGGAGGCATTGGCTAGAAGGGGCGCAAAAGCCATTTGAGATTTGGCCTGACCACAAGAACTTAGAGGCTTTGTGCACCCAGAGATCACTTAATGCCAAGCAACTCCGGTGGGCTGATTGCTTCTCCAAGTTTAATTTTGTGCTAAAGCATTTCCCTGGCAAGGCGAATTCCTTAGCTGATGCCTTGTCAAGATTACCCCAACACGAGTCCCAGAGGGATGAGGTGTTCGATTCCATGTTTTCCCCTCAGCAATTGGGTGGGGCAGTGACTACCTGTAGTCAAAGTAAAACGGCTGCACCTCCCTCACAGTGGATTACAAAATGTGTGCTGGAGTATTCGGAGGAGGAGGTGAAGGACTGGGAAAATGAGAGTGAGGTAGAGAAGCAAGCTGATGGCTGTTGGTATCATGGCTCGAAATTAATTGTGCCAAAATCGCTCCGCAGGGAGATCTTGTTAGTTTGTCACGAGTCTAAGCTGTCGGGCCACTTCGGGTTCCTAAAGACTTTGAATTTGGTGCAGAGACAGTTCTGGTGGCCACGTATGCGTAAAGATGTGTCTGACTATGTCACCTCATGTCAAGTGTACTTAATGTGCAAAAAATGGGGAGGGAAACCCCCGGGTCTTCTGCACCCTCTGCCCACCCCCTCTAGACCCTGGGAAGACATCTCGATGGACTTTATCACCAATCTACCACCCAGCAAAGGGAAAACCGTCATCTGGGTGGTGGTGGATTTATTTTCCAAACAGGCACACTTTGTTCCTTTCAAGAAATTGCCTACGGCTAAGGGTCTAGCCAAAGTTTTCATCTCCCAAGTGATCAGGCTCCATGCTTTCCCAAAGTGAGTAATTTCCGATAGGGGGGAGCCAGTTCATTGCCACCTTCTGGCAGGAGCTTCTCCAGGTGATGGATATAGAACCGACCTTGAGCTCGGGTTACCATCCAGAAACGGATGGCCAATCCGAACGGATTAATCAAATATTGGAACAATTCCTTCATTGTTACACCAACTATCATCAGGACAATTGGGTGGAGCTTCTCCCTTTTGCAGAGTATAGCTACAATAATGCAGTGCATTCGTCTACTGGTGTTTCTCCCTTTATGGCAGCAGGGGGGTTTGAGGGGAACCCTCTTCCCTCCTTGCCCTCCCCTGAGCCGGTCCAGCAATCCGAGTTCTCTCAATGGTGGACTACCTTACAAGGATCTTGGCCCCTAATTGTTAAAACTTTGGACAGAGCGAAAGCGGACTATAAGAAATACGCGGATCGAGGCCGGGCTGAGGGGTGGGACTTGCAACCTGGTGATTCAGTGTATTTGTCTAAAAAAACATTCAGGGTCTTCAACCTAGCAGGAAGCTGGGTTGGAAGTTTGTGGGTCCCTATAAAGTACTCCGGAAATATCTTCTGTGTCGTTTGAACTGGAACTGCCTAAATCATTGAGTTCTGTGCATCCTGTTTTCCATTACAGCTTGCTGAAGAAGAATCCTGGGCCGAACATCCTCCTCCTCCTCCTCCTCCTCTGATGAAGGAGGGGGATCCGCATTTTGAAATTTCTGAAGTTTTGGACTATAAAATTAAACGGAATCGACTGTTTTATCTTGTGCGGTGGGTGGACTTTGGGCCTGAACAAAATGAGTGGGTTGCAGCTGAAAATGTCCATGCTCCTAAATTGCTTCGTGCATTCCACAAACGTTTTCCTGATAAACTGGGGGGGGGGTGATCTTGAGGAGGGCAGGATGTCAGATCCTTGGCCATTCATTGTCTGTTGTCTGGGTCTCTATCAGTAATTTACTGCTAGCCTTGAGTTTATTGCCTGTTATGTATACTATGGCTCTTTTGCCCCATACTCCCACGTCATATAAACATTCTGGCTAATCTCTCCGTGCCGCCTCCCTTTACCAGTCTGGCGTCTCGGACAGCTAATCTTGCTTTTGTAACCTTGAAGACTCTTGGACTGATTTAGGCCAGGTGCCTGGCCTGTGACTAGCAAGTAGAGTTCACAAAGGGGCATGGGGGGGGGGGGGGGTTAGTGCTTTTGCACCTTTTTGGTGGGAACATAACGGTTGGGGCTTTTTGCACTTATTTTAGTTGGCTCTGATTGGCTCTTTAACTGTCCTTACCTTTTTGTATATGGTATATTAATCCCTGCTGCTTGTAACTGGTTATCACTGACAAACATCGTGTACCTGAAGGATCTCTAAGAATAAAAGGACTTTTGCTTAGACTAAAGGCCTGGCTTATTGGATCTTATCAGAAGCCTCACAGCCATATGCTTAAATATGATCTGATGCCAAGTACAGTCTGCTTTTTGCTGCTGCTAAAATACTGCTGCTTCCTGTACCGTTTTCATTTCAGATGTTCTTCTCTACTTATTAACTTCTTATTAACTTATTAACTTCTCTACTTATTAAGTACATTTTCTGTGTCTAATGAAGTTGTACTGAATTGAACTAGCCATTAAAGCAGCCAAGACCAAGTATATCAAGTTTTCTTATTAGGCCAGATTTATAGAAGATCTTGTTCATTCCTGTTCTGCTTCTCCATGTAAAAGTTTAGTTTCATTTAATGGCAACAGAGGATTCAAAACCTTAATGAGTTTGGGTCAGAGTACAGCTCCTGTGTTAATCCCATAAAATGAGAATAAGCTGAAATGCCATTTTGCAGTGCCTCGAGGGTGCCAGAGTTCTGGTGCACACAGATATTGTCCTTCTGCATTCAAGGGCTTTCCTTTTCATGTTAAAGGAGGAGATGGCTCCACAAGGGGAAAAGAGTATAAGCATGGGAGTGTCCCTCATAGTGAAAGGAATGGGAAGCCAGGGATCTGGAGTGTGCTTCAGGAGTACAAATGGGAATTTGGACCAAGGACTCTAGTTGGACCGAAATGCAAGTGTCACATTTCTTCAGCAGAAAAACTCCAATTGTGTCATTTTCAAAAAAGAAAGATAAACCTGTTATTTCTGGAAGGCACACCAAGAACACTGTGAGCTGCTTATCACGACAATTTTGTACCATGAAGTACAAATGAAGTACAAAATGTACACGTGGCATTATGTCAAAATGATATATCCAATTCAACAAGGTCTGCTGTTGAATTTCTGCCATATTGCACCTACTTCAGATTGAGTACATTGACTGGCAGTATGTTTCTGGACTCAGTTGAAGATGCTGGTTTTGACTTCTAAAGCTCTTTCTGTCCTGGGGCCCACAAATCCACTCTATATGTAGGAACCAGAAAATTCTGGGGTACACCTATGGGCAGTAAGATCTTTCCAGTTAAGGAACACACAAGTGCAACTGCAATATGACCACATACCGATTTATGTTAGAAATTGTATTAGGAGTTTATCAAAATTCAATTATCTCTGTTATTTAAGGCACTGAGTATAGCCAACTAAAAAAACACAATTGAGTACTCTCTTCAAGAAATCTTCAGAACTTACTATTGTTCTGGTGTCTCACCATCACTTTTCATATTCATACAAGGGTGGGAAGGACAGCAAAGCGAAAGAGTGATTTTGCAGATAATTTGACAGGGGCATCTTTCAACAAGAAGAATTAACAGATGCTCCTACTCAAGAACAGCATACTGATGCATGTATATGCGTATAGCAGTTCCACTTTCCATCATTTATTGTGTAGTGTCTCAGTGACCTGAGAAAGGGCTTCTGGATATTATATAAGCAGCAGTGGATTGTATTTGATTCCATTATGAGTGCTGATGCACTGCCTGGTTTCCTGCAAAATGTTTTGATTGTGCCATCTAGCACTGAGACAGTGCTGCAGATTAAAGTGGGGAGAGGACAGAGGCAGATGCTTACCCCCCCCCCCCCAAGAGCCAGCTGGAGTGAGAGGTTGATGTTTATCTTGTAGTCTCTCTAAAGCAAGCAGGCAGTGATGCTGCAGAGAGAAAGGAAGCACAGTTGGAAATGCTTCCCCATTCCAACGAAGAACAGTGGCAGCATACATACATACAAAGATAGACTTTAAACTAGTCCATACATGACATATCTATTTTGAGGGTCCCTCTGATGTCTTTGTGTTTAAAAGTCATGGAGTATAATTTTGGTTGGGACTGTAGCTCAGGGAGGTTGTGGGGGACAGGCAGTATTTTTAGTTTTGTTATGTATTGACCATGCGGTCGCCATGTGCTCCAGTAATGGCGACCACCATGTGGCCAGAGCACATGGCCAAGAAACTACCTGAGCTTCAGCCAGGTAGAACAAAGGCCAGGTGGATTCAAACCGGCCACCAATCATGTGCCTAGGTTTCTTCCCAGGAACCTATGAGATGTAAATAGACTTATAATAGCCTACTGTGTGGGGAGAGCGGCCTAGAAATTGAATGAAATAAATAATAAATTAATAAATAAATATCAGGCCAGTTGGGTGGGGTCAGGGGATTATCCCTGACCAGCATAAAAGGAGGGCTTCAAGCCCTGGGTTGTATGCTTCATCTGGACCAGCAATAAAGATCTAGCTGTTTCACTATTCCATGGACTCCCGACTCCAATACCTATCAGTTTAGTACCAGGATGGGTGATCCCAGAGCTACTTGAACATAAATAAAAAAACCTGGGGATTGGGTATTTATTTTTTTTAAGCAAAATAGGAGTATGGGCTAAAAAAGCTAAAATCTGCCAACCATGAGTAAAAGATAAGTGAACCTCAAAAAGGTGCTAGAAACAATTATGATTTGTTTGTTTGAACACTTCAAATTAGTCCATGGTGCATTTGAGGGAAATTCTGCCCTTTCATATTCTGCCCTCACTGTGTTTGGTTTCAGCATTTTTCTCCCAGCCTGGCTCCAATAACAGAAGTCAGCCAAGATGAGAGAGAAATGCTGAAATCAACCAAGTACCTTAAAGTAAGGGGAAGGGTGGGAGCTTGTTACATGCTTCCTTCATTTTAATTTAAAAAGAGATCCAATTTGAGGATCCTGGGAAAGAAAAAACTCACTCACCTACTAATGTTGTTCTGTCTTTATGTGCATGAGGATTCTTTTTCTTATTCATCTGAAAATTGGCAAGAAGTATAATCCCTTGGCTGAGACTTTGAGATATCAGACAAGTGACTGAAAAATTTGTTTCCCACTGAAATGAGTGGAAACAGAAATCCAAATATAATAAAGAAAATTATCATGTGCAATAACTATAGATAAACATTAATGTATTTTTTAAAAATATACCACAACCCAAAGTGAATATAATTTGTGTGCACATCCTTAATTTATGTGTATGTTGCATATGAAATCTAAAATAGGACTTCAGTATTAAACTATGGAATAACTCTGTCCGTTTCAATTTAGAAAAAAAATTTTTTCCCCTATGAGTGAAATTGCAGCCAAACATGTTACAGTTCTGTGATTAAAATTTGGTGTGGTTACCCAGAACCAGATAAATTTTGTCTTTTGGGCTCTATTCAGCTTGAAAGCTGCCAGCTGGCCATCTCAGCACTAGATTATGTTCCTTTAGCTCTCAATCTTCAATTAAAAGCAGCATGAATTGCTGGATGAATTAGTTTCAGAATTATCTCTGCATCTGACGGCCACAAACCCTCTCCTTTCAGCTCTGCTTAGTATCATCAGCTTGTGTGTTGGCTTTCCTCTTTTTGCCTAAACCTTTTACTTTACATCCTGATGAGAACCTTTAGCAATGAACTGCCAATAGATGTCCATTGCTATACATGGCCAATAACTTCAGATTCTCTCAGATTCATTATGAATATGTGTCTTAAATCTCATAGCCCAAAATGGATTTTGTGATTAAGCTGTGGCTTAGAAACAGGTGAGTGAAGAATTTTTTAAAAATAAAAACTTCAGACTGGAGAAGTTTTAGGGACAGCTACACCGAGGATAAGGCAAGATGTAAATGGAAATTTTGTCTTAAACTATTTTTATTAGGTTTTTTAACAATATGTAAAATTAAGCAACCAAAAACAATATTCATATTAAATTCTGATTGAACCATCTTAACATCCACTCTAATACAGCCAATTGAAAAACTTGGACCAGATAAATGTGGGGTCAGCGTTACAATCCGTGTTTAACAAATAACTCAATCTATCCAGTTCAGCCCACTCCCCGCGCCACGGCGCTATCGGGCAAAGGGGAACCCACTCTTCCTGGTAAAGATGATGATTTCCACACTTTTGCCCTTACTATATGAGCCGCCGTAAGAATGTAAGCTATTAATTTTGTATCTGCAATTAGCAAATTATCTGCAAACATATTTAATAAAAAGGACTCTGGTTCCAACTCCAAATCAATACCCATAATTTCAAAAATCAGATCTTTAACAATAATCCAAAATTTCCGTACTTCGATGCAATCCCACCACATGTGATAGAACATCCCCCGGCTCTTCCCACAGGCCCAACATAGATTAGATATCATTCCAAAACATCTATTCAGCTTGTCGGGTGACCAATGCCATCTATAAAATAGCTTATATATGTTTTCCTTATTGCCTGCCGCCTTTAAAAATTTAGTTGATTTCCAGATCTTTGACCATCTAGTAAACTCCACATTATGGCCAAAGTCCTCCATCCACTTAATCATCCCCGTTTTGATCTCTTCATCCTGCATTTCATATTATAGGATTATTTCATATAATTTTTTAATTAATTTGGTATCATTATTTAACCAGACCACATCTAACTTGTTCAAATTGCTACTAAAGCCAAACTTTTTATCCTCTCTATATCTGGATTTGAGTTGATTGATTTCCATCCATGTTAAGCTGATTCCCATTTCATCACTTATTTGGGCCCCCGATTTAATATTTTCCTCACTATCTAATAATACTTCATAACTCAGAATTTTATTGGGTATCATTAGAGAGGGTTTGATAAAAGCCTCCAAAGGGGAGACCCATTTAGGTATCTTTACTTAAAAATTTTCTTTAATGCTCAACCATATCTTCATAAGTGCAGCTCTAAGTGAGTGTAAAGAAAAATTCCAATGTATTTTTTGCTTACCATACCAAAGGTAAGTGTGCCATCCCATGTAAAGCAAGAACTCTAAGGTTTTCCAATTTCACCCACTCCTTTACCCAAACTAACGCAGCTGCGCTACCATAAATTTCCCAAAAGGGTAAGCCTATTCCTCCTTTCTCCTTACTATCTTGAAGGACTTTCCTTTTAACCCTAGGTTTTCCGGGATACCATATAAATTGGTTTATGATCTTATTAAGTTCTTTATAAAAACTAGCCTTATTATCTAATAGAGGAATAGTCTGAGCTAAGAACAAAAATTTTGGGAGAATATTCATCTTTATAGCTGCTACTTTCCCCAACCAGGACAGATTTAAGTTTTTCCATTTATTTAAATCTTCTCTAACCTTGCTTAGCCAGTTTTTATAGTTATCCACAATTAACAAACTAACCCTTTTTGAACAAGTTATGCCTAGGTATTTTACTTTCTTAACTATAGATATACTAGAAAGAGATTGTATTACATTTTCTAATTCCTTACTGCAATTTTTAGTGATTAATTTAGTTTTTTGTATGTTGATTTTTAAACCTGCTACTTTGCCATATTCGACAACTACCGTTAGTAATCTACTTAGTGAGGTTTCGGGTTTTTCAAGGATAAACATAAGATCATCTGCGTATGCACAGAGTTTATACTTTTGACCTTTGCATTGAAGACCAACAATTTCCTGATCATTTCTTACCTGCTCGCACAAGGATTCCAGCGCGAAAATGAAAGGCAATGGGGAGAGAGGGCAACCCTGTCTAGTACCCCTTTCAATATTAAATTCTTGAGATAAATCCCCATTTATTACCAATTTGGCAAATTGTGTCCTATATATGGCTTCAATCATTGACATGAAGTTATCCCCTGGATCGAAGTTTTTTAGTTTAAGCAGTAAAAAATTCCAGGAAAGGTTGTCAAACACCTTTTCGGCATCCATAAACATCAGTGAGGCAGCTTTCTCTGGGTGTAGTTCGTAATATTCCAATGTATTGATTAAAGTTCTCATATTTTCTCTCAACTGCCTTTTTGGAAGAAAACCCACTTGATCTCTACTAATAATTTGGTTTAGTACCTTCTTAAACCTCTCTGCCAAGATACTTTGTTAGCCGAATTGCTTTAATTTACACTTAGCAATTGGCAAAATACACGGGTTCTTGCCAACTATACCAGGGTCCCACCCCTCCCGGGAGTTCTCAAGGAAAGAGGCACGTGAGGCAGATGGCAAATTAAATGCTGTTTACTAAATGATGTTGTTAAAGCACACAAAAACAGATTCTCCCATACATACACACAGGTCTAGGGAAATAAAGATAGAAAATAGCACTGTTGCAATTTGCAGGAGTTCATTGGTGGGGAAGCAATACGTTACCTATCCTAAAGAGGAGTTGTCTGACCGAAGGAAGTTCCAACAGAAGATTAGAGGGACTGGAAAGGCAAGCTGGGGGGGGGGGAAGGGTAAAGGGGAGGTAAAGCAGATAGGGGACGATGGCTTAAGAGAGCGATGGCTTAAGAGGCCGAGTGACTCTCGGTTTGGACTTTTATTGGGGGTCTTGGGGCGGGCTTTGCAGACCACAACCCACTAACACTCCTACTAGGCGGTCCGTCCCTGTTGGACCTTGCTATAGGTTAAAGGTGAACAAAGGGAGGAGGTCCAGGGGTTTGGTCAGTGTTGCAAAAGTATGACTTCACCAGGAAACAGACACTGAGTCTGGGGTCCGATGACTCACCTGGCCATACCTATTGTCAGTTGATGGTTTTAGCCAGGTATCTGATGGCTGGCACATTAGTTGCTAGGCAGTCTCGTTCGCACAACTATTCAGTGGGGGAGTAGGGGTCAGCCAGCAGATGTCTGACAGAAGGAGGCCTCATGGCAAGAGGAATCCTTTGTCTTTGCCTTGGGTGAACTGCTTGGGGTGTCAGCCTCCTGGCTTGGGCTGGAGCTGGCTCCTATGTGAAGAAGAAAGCGCAAGTCCCTTCCACTGCTGGCGACACAGAGTTCAAACTTATGGATAAAAATCCATAAGAGCACAGAAAAGTGCCTTGCTGGCTAACATTTCCCCCCCTCGGAGACCTGAAGGCGTCAGGTGAAGGTCTCCGAATTTGAGCGATACGATGATGAAAACTGAGACAGACTGCATGATGGCGATCCTGGGAGAAAGAGTTGGCAAGGGACGGACCCAGAAGATGACAAAAATCTATCGCAATAAAAATGCCAAATTGTTGCTGGGGCGGACATAAAAACAAGGCTTTGTGCATTAGACCACCAAGGGAGCCTATGTAGAATTATTTAAGTCTCTAAATAGCAGAAACATCCTTAACGGAAATATTAAAAGTGATTCTTAAATTCATTGTAAAAGCCTTATAGAAGCATTATAAATTTCTTATAAGGGTATTATCTATACATAAAGCATTTAATACTTATAGCGGAAGTACACACATTTGTATCAATAAAAATACTCCACAAGGAATGCACAAGGAAATAAAATGGTTACAAACAATTCTTCGTCCATCTCTCCTGAGCGGCAAGGCTTTTCTGCTGGAAACGGACTACTGGTGTCTCTATGCAGGAGAGAGGCGCGCTTTACATTGTATCTAACGGAACACCAGGACTCGTATATCTTCGGCTTTTCGGAAGCCACTCGGGTCTTGATCAATAGCTCATGAAGCTCTCGGCTGCGCTCGTCACTTCTCGGCACGGACACGAGTCAGTTCGGCCGGGAAGGAGGAGACTGGTTTGCATATTGAGGAGTCGCCCCCCCTTGCTATCTAAAAGCATCATGGGTACTTACTTACATTAGGAAAAAAGGATATTAAAATAAAACATAGTTTAATGATTTTGCAAGCAGAGTGTCTAAAGGCATTCAAGAAATACGGAAAAGGTCAAAACAGGTCATACATCTGGAATCATTGTATTATGAAAGACACATCATCTTGGGGTCCTGGCTGGAATAATCACAGGCCAGGTATTCACCCTTCGGGGTTGGCGGAGTCTCCGGGCACGCCTCCCGAACCCTGGGGAGTATATGCGAGATGGCATAGAGCACACGCGCGCATATACACAGAGAGGGCATGCAAAAGCTGGGTTCGGGAGTTGTGTCCGGCCGACTTTGGCCTTTTTATCTGGATCCGGGTGGCTCCGCGGGGACGATGTCAAGTCGTACCCGTTTTAACCTGGAGGGCTCCCTTTGGGGGGCCCTCCCCCAATACAGTACAAAAATAGAACAATCTTTTCCCCCTAAACCTGATCCCAGTGGTACTGTCCCATACCCAATGAGGAGCGGACTGGGCAGCTAGTCACTAGGCAGAACCCTTAAAGGTCGCGTGTTTTGGATATGTTACGGCTAGAGGTTGTTGCGTATGCAAATGAGAGGATTGTTTAGGCATTCTGGGATACACAAACATTTCAAGAAAAATAAATTTATTAAAAATCAAAAACAATTGAATTGGACACCAGTGTTGGAGCGAGGATACGTTTTAGCTTGCAGGCACTTCAGGGAGAGAGCTGGCGAAAATCTCCCTTTAACCTAAAAAGATGTTAAAAAGAGGGGGCAAGAGGTTTTGGCCGGGGCTTCGAGCTAACCGGGAGTCCTTCCCAGGCACTCTCCACTGCTTCGTGCAGGGAGAGCTTGCACGCCTGGTGAAAGAGAGCATGGGCCGGATTTAAATTCCGAACCCAACTTCTGCATGTCCTCCAGATCATTTCGGCTTGGAGGGGCTGCATAGCAGAGGGGGACAAAAGATTCATTTGTCCCCTTTCTTCCTCCTGAGCTGTCTCTCGGGCTTCCATGTCGCAGCTCATTGGTCCTCCCACCCCTCGTTGCCCTTCTTTCAACTTACTCCCCACGGTTCGTCTGGGCCTCGGCCCTCCCAATACTGGTTAAAGAATAGAAAAAGAAAAAAAAATATTTGGAACAAGCAGAGGCATGTTGCAAAGACTAGTTGCAAAACATAAGCTGTCAAAGGCGGAGGAAAAATAAAAGCAAAAGGGAACCAGCGATTGAAAAGGAGGTTTTTATTATGAGTTACTGGAAGGAACTCTGTTGGTGCAAAAAGGAAATTTGTTATCAACAGGAGGGTTTTGTTTTGCAATCCGCCTTAAAAGAAAACAAGACAGTGGAAGAGTTTGCAAAAGCGAAACTGAAAATGAGGCTTGTTTAGTAAGGGCGCTGGCTGCTATGGATGCCAAAAAGGACAAACTAGGCTGTAGTAAAAACGAAAAAGAGAAAAACTTAGGCAATGACGAAAAGGGAGCCTGTTTTATACTGAGAAAAAAAAAAAGATTTTTGGGAGGATAATTTGGTGGGCGGCGTGCCCTGGCGTATGCAAAGTGGCAATACCGCAGTGCATGCCGGGACTTGTTTCCTTAAATTTGGAGAAAATTATTGGAAAATAATATTTGAAAAATACCAATGGCACAATTTGATATAATTTAAGAGGTTTCAAATCGGGGAGCTCTGGAAGCAAAAGGCAAAAGAAAAGTTGCTCGCTATGAGTCACAGTGTCATTGCAGAGGTGGGCAAGCGGGCGTTCCACAGGCCGCCTTTTAACCTAATTGAAAGGTGTACGCTCCTCCGGCCGACAACCCAGCCAGCCTGCACAGTATCTCCTTTCTGGGTCTGCTTTACTGGACTCAAAAGCATGGCTACACTGTCAAACAGGTCTCAGTCATCCGGGGGATGCCCCGCTGATGTCTTGGCAATTTGGCAGTATAGTTTTTCGTATATTGCAGTGTTTCTGCACAAAAACGGTGAAGGCTCTTTAAGGTCTTCTGAATATGTGCAGGAGGCGGAAACCGTTTTCCTTCGGTTGCCTTTGTAGTGTTCGCCTATGCTTCCTTGGGTTCGAAAATGTAAAGCTGCTACGACCCAATTTTTCTACCTCATGGGCCTTTAAAGGCCTACCCAATTGTAGTAAAGAATAGAACACAAATATGGACATACATGGGGATAGTTCTAAGCGAGAAAAAGGCACATATAGGGGGCAACAGTAAAGGCATATCAGAGGAGGGGGAGGAGGGTTAGGAGTCAGAAACCTTGGTTGCTAGGTGCATCAAGGCTTGCACGTCTGTGGCTTTGGTTAATTCTGAGCAGCATATGACATATGATGTTGAAGTCTTCCACCCTTGAAGTCCATGGGGTCCTGTATATGCAAAACTTCTGAGAATTTGAAGAGCACATTGGGGCAGCAGAAATATATATAAGAACAAATCAAATGCAATCACCTTAGCACACACACACAGAAGGGAAAAAAACTCTTAATGATTAGTAGCACATATTAGATCATAGTAAATATAGACAAAAGCATTATTGCAACACAAAATTGAAGGATTGGGATATGGCACCCAATCACCCATTAGAACACAATGCAATGTACTGGCAGTTTATAGGAAGAGGGGACACATTTGACAGTGTCTCTCCCCCCTTTGTATCAAGATTGACATTTTGCTAGACATGTGATCACATTTAATAGAGTGTCTTTCGGAGACAATAAAAATAATAATAATACATGAGCTCAGAACAGAAAAGATTTTTTTTTTCAAAATTTAAATTGTATTGCCATGGCTTATAAGGTTGTAGCAAACGTTGGGCGCCCTTAAAAAGAAAATAAAAAGAAGATAAATACCGGCTTGTGGGAGTGGCTTAGACTTCCCCAAAAAATAAAAAGTCAAAGAATGTAAAAAGACAATATAACAAAACTCATCAAAACATCTGACTTCTCCCATGTTGTGAGAGAGGAATTAAAAATAAAAATAAAACTGGCAGGAATCTGAAAAGCAATAAATGATTAGTACACACATAAAAAAAAACCATACAGACAACATGATTTTACTATATGAGAGCCTTCCTTGGCTCAGGCCCAGTGATTCAGGGATTAAATACGAGAGAGAGATGCTCTCAGGTTTGCAACTTTAAGGGGTAGACCTTGTTTGAAAAGGCCCTTTTTCAGTTGCCAACCAAGTGGCTTTAGTCCAATTAGGGACTTCATGCTGCTGGACTATTCCTGAAAGAGAAGCAAGGTTAAATTGTGGCTTGGAATGACATGGGTGCACATGACTGCCCTCGGTTTGTACCAAAGAAAGGCATGGTCCTTGCCCTAAAACGAAAAAACAATTGTTGCTGGGCAAAAAGAAAATTGTTTTAGAAGTATTCTACCACCCCCCTTGTTTCTTTCGTTACCAAGAGGGAGGAAAGAAACATATTTGAAGGTGTACTCTGTGCATGCGCAGAGTGCAGATGGAACAAAGATTAAAGAATACAGCCTGAGTGATAGAGGCATAATTTTACCAAGCATCTGGAATATAAACTGTATGGAAAATCCAAGACAGAGAACAAGCAGTGGCCCTTGACAAGGTTCAGTGAATTCTTTATGGATTAAGAAGTCAGTCAGAAAGATCATAACCCAAGTAAAAGCATGGTCTCTGGCATAAGCTGTGTGCCAGCAAACAGTTCCTCTGAGCAGAGAAAGAGTCTCCTAACTCGCTGGCTGAAACCAGGCTGAGCTAGAACAGAAGAATGGATTTGCATGAGAAACACTTCAGATGAAAAGCCAAGTCATAGCAAGATGGCAAAAAGGATGGTATAAACATTCTGACTGCTATAGTATCTCAAGACTAAGGAAAACTAGCAAAGAGTGAGCTAGCAGGGACCCGTTTCTGTGAGATGAGAAAGAAATCTAAAAAAAACTGATACAACACGGGACAAAGCCTGAGAATGAGAGGCAGTAACACATTTAAGGAAATAGAAACAGTATCTCTGTTGAATATACCCTTTTAGGTAGGAGTGGCTGAGAGAGTGCCCTTGAGGACTGCTCTTGAAAGAACAGCTCTGAAAGAACTTGTGACTGACCCAAGGTCACACCAGCGACTGCATGTGGCAGAGTGGGGAATCAAATCCGGTGCTCCCAGATAAGAGTCCATGCACTCAACCATTACACCATACTGTCTCTCCTAGAGATTCCTGAGATGTGATGTACTAAAAAAGTTAGAAGGAAAGCATGCCAAGGAAGCAATCTTAAGATTTCAAATAAAAGCAAAGTTACCAAAAACTGTAAAATTCTAGAAATATCATTTTGTTCTTAAAGAATTAAAGCTATAAAAATTGCAACAACAAAAAGAAATATTAACTTCCAAGCAATGATCTGTTGTCTTTTGGCAGAGGGGCAACTCTAGAGCAGTTTGCCCAAAAAGGGAATTTAAACCTAGTTTAAGAAGGGAGGGAAGGGAACCTTCCTTTCAAAGCATTCTACAGTAAAATTTTCATCACAAAGGGTAGGGTTGCCAACTCCAGTCCAGGAGACTCCTGTAGATTAGGAGATGCAACTTAAAAAGAACAGTGCATAAAATTGCATAAAATCAATACTGCATCAAATCAACCTGTTTCCAGAGAAACTGACTTTAGCATTCTGGAGAAAGGCTGTAGCTTTGGGGGATCTCCAGGGCCCACCTGGAGACTGACATTCTCGCAATAGTGGCCACATTCTTAGCTAAAAAGGAAGAAAAAATTCCAAATATTCACTACCCACCCCCTCCCTGTTGCCTTAGAGAGAAAAGGGGGGGGGGGCTTTTGTCTCTGGTTGTAGAGGGAAATTATGCTTAACAAAAGAGGGAGGGAGAACTTCCTTCTCCATCTCATTTCAGAGCTGCTGGCTCTTTGATAATGCAAATTTCACAAGAGGGGAAACGATGGGGGATGAGAGGAGACTTTTGCTGGATGGCAAGGTTTTCCAGATAGACTGTCTTTGTCTGATGAGGCTCTCTCAACATGAGTCTCAAAAGATTTATAACAGGACTGCTGCTACAGTTCAAAAAGTTTGGGTCTTTTCCAGGCCAGATTAAAAGGGAAAACAAAAAAAAAAGAAAAAATTCCTTGCACCAAAAATTCCTTGCACTAAAAATTCCCTGTACTCCCCCTTGCACTCCCCCCCTTGAATTCACAGAACCCTGTGAATTCACAAAACAGAGCCAAAGTAAAAGGGAAAGAAAAACCATTCCATATTTCTTTTCACTGGGCACCCCTTTTCAGTTCCTTTAAGGTGGGGGTGATATAAGAACTTTTCTCTCTAGGGTTGAGAAGGAAAAATAGCCCTAACAGAACAGGGGAAAAACAACAATTACCAGCACTCCTCCATCTTATCTCATCCCTGCTAGTTCTTTGATTATGCAAATGTCACATAAGGGGAGATGAGGGCAGTTTGCCCTGCCATGAGGTTTTACTGCAGGTAAGGTCAAAGTGGGCTGTTTTTTTTTTTTCAAAGGCAGCTGCAAGGAGAGCCTGCCTGAGCTTTGCCAATTTATGATGTATCAGGAGCCACTATAATTACAAATACATTGTAGTCAAAATGGAGAATTGTCTGCTTCTTGCAGACATGGGAAACTACCTCACTGCTGGGGCTCAAAAGTTTGAAAATGTGCCATTTAAAAAAAGGTATTTGTAAACAGTTAAAACAAAATGTTTCAAAAGAAAATGTGGCTTTTTCTACACCCTCTAGAAGGGGCAGCCTTTAAAGGCTTTATAACACAAAACAAACACATTGTACCTACTGAGGGTTCAAATGAAAGAAGGTTCTGTGGTGGGGAAGGAGAGGTTTTTCTCCTTCCCCAACAGTTCAATGGGAAGTCTCCAGGTCTGACCTGGAGATTAGTATTTCTATGGACTATAGAGAGTTTACAGAAAGAAGGGAGCTTAGGAGCTTCCATTTTCCAAAAATAAAAGTTACATTTCTCATGATTTTACTGCTGCGATTCCTGCCCATTTTGAGGAGGGGATAATACATTTCTCCATTTCTTTTGGGGCTGTTAAAGTCTCCTGATTAAGCTAATTTTAAATTGTCAGTCTTCTGGGTTTTTTTTAAAGAACTTTTCTGTGTTCACTTGACCTGCATAGGCCAGAATGAAACAGGCAGAAAAACCTTATTTGTTTGTACTATGTTTTCCCCTGGGCAAGAGGCTGACCTCTGTGCAAGCTCAGAGGCTGTTTCAAATGTGGCTCAAATGGGGTCCAGTTCTCTTCCAAAGGCAGTTGGGAAGAGACTGGGATTTGTAGGGTTCTATATTTTAAAAGGTAAAAACAGAGGTACAAATTTTTCTCAATTTCTCTCAATTATGGCCATAATTACAGGAAGATTATTCTTGGCATTTAAGCTTGATGTGTAAAATTTGGTAACATAGCTGTGCTGTTTTATAGCCCTGAATCTAAGTTCTTTCTGGGGGCATGTGTTCTACAGCTAAGGTTGATCACTCATCTTACAGTTACAAAAGTTGGACTTGTTGGTCTCGAGCTCTGTTTAAGGTTGTCAGGTCCAGGCAGGAGATTCCTGGGGATTCAGGCTGAGGTTTGAAGAAGGATGGAGACTCCAGTGGGGCAAAAACCATGAAGTCTTTCCTCCTCCCACAAGCACTCACTTTCTACAGAGAAATTAGACTCTGTAGTCTGGAGATCTGTTAGAACTCCAGGGGAGCTCCAGGAGAGCTCCAGGTCTTGCCTGGAGACTGACTTTGCCACAGGGAAATGCTATTCTCTGTGCAGCAGTCTCTTGGGGATTAACACCATTCCCTCCAAATTTCATTTACAAAGGATTAAAAGGAGAGCGCTTGCTTCCTGAGGATCTTTCCCCATCTTTCCCCATCTCTTACCCAGTTTCTTTCCCTGGGGTTGGAATGGAGGGGGTGGGGGGAGATTTTATTTTGCTGCAGCCATTCTGGCTGTACTGAATGCCTGCTTCTGTTCCAACTACTGAGAGTTGGCTGGGCTTTCCCAGGAATTTTAGTTGAGGCATTTTAGGCTCCCGTTTTCCTAATTTAACAAAAGGTGCAGAATTTTCACTATTCTGTTTAAGATTACAGGGATTTTAGGGATTTTTTCCCCCCCTATTCTTTTATGGGAAGTCTAGCAGCGTCTCACAGGGTTCAAATGCAATTAGGGTCTCAAGCTGCTGTTTTTCTAGGGGAACTTGATCTTATTTCTGCCTGCTAGGTTTTTCTGTTTCCTTAAGACAGCATTTTTAGACCTCTGCCTTCCTTGCAGGGCACATTTTCACTTGCTTAGTTCAGTTCCTAACCAAAAGAGAGAATACTCCTTAACTCTCTTAAATTATCACATCCAAAAAGGAAGCCCTAAAGACTCCTTTGTTACACAGTTAAAAAGTCCAAGCACATGTTGTGTGGTTTATCACAACACCCAAATGGCTGAACAGTCACCAAAAGGAAAAGACCCTGTTTCCAGGCGCCTCCCTTAAACAAACTTCAGATTCTCGGATCTGAGGAGCAAACTTAAGTTACAGTTACCAAATTGGCCTATGGCCACCAAAGGGAAAAGACCCTGATTTCTGGGGTCCCCCTAACTAACTTCAGATGCACTGATCTGAGGAACTAACCTTGGGGAAAAGGAGTATGTCAAGGAGGGTCTCCTGCTTTCACTTGAAACAGGGGCAATGAAAAGGGAAGTCTTCCCCCCCCTTCTTGGCTTATGCAGTTACTTTCAAGGAGAGTCTCCTGTTTTACCTCAAACAGGGGCACTGGAAGGGGAGTCGTCTCCCTTCTTCCATACTTATACAGTTACTGTTGTGGGCACAAGGTGGCCAACGCACCACAGAACAGGCTATCCCAGCCCTTAATTAGTTTTTGGAGCCGGGGACTCACACCTCTCTCGACACTCGGAGATTACTTTTAACCCTACAGAAGGCACTCCCTGCCTGAATTTAGTTTTTAGAGCCGGGGACTCACACCCTTCGCGACACTCTGGGATTACTCTTAACCCAAAACGTGGCACTCTCGGCCTTAATTCGGTTTCTAGAGCCGGGGACTCACACCCACACGACACCCAGGGATTACTCGTAACCCAAAAGGAGACACCCAGTCTCAGAGACACCCAGTCTCTTTATATGAGGGTTTCAAGAACGGGTTGGCCAAACCTCTCGTCCTAAGGATAACCACACAACCAAATGAAGGTTTTGGGCTCGCAAGCTCTCACTGGATAACCTATTAACCAGCGGGGTTTCGAAACAATATGTTCCAGCAGGCTGACCCCTAACCAAAATCAATTGATTTCACTTCGTTGAGCGAAGTAAAGCAAGGAGGGGGAGCGAGGGTGCGCTCAAAGAAAAAGTTCTTTTTCGGACTCAGCGGGTGTATGTAGTGTATGTAGTGTTGGTGCAACTGGTCTAGCGCCCTACTCTGGTCTTCTTTGGATCCCTTCCCACAAAATAGACGCGCGGACGGTCACACAGTTTGACCTGGGGTTCAAAGAGAGAGAGAGAGAAGGGGGAAGCCACCCACAATAGGTTGCTCACTAGAGCCAGGCACGCAGACAGAAACCAATCATACAGCCTCTCCAAGAGCTCCGGAAGTGGTTTTTCCCTTACGTCTGTGGGTTAAAGACACGCCTGTCGACTATGGCGCGAAGTTTAACCCTCAGGGCAATCCCGGACTGAGCCCCCAATTCTGTTAGCCGAATTGCTTTAATTTACACTTAGCAATTGGCAAAATACACGGGTTCTTGCCAACTATACCAGGGTCCCACCCCTCCCGGGAGTTCTCAAGGAAAGAGGCACGTGAGGCAGATGGCAAATTAAATGCTGTTTACTAAATGATGTTGTTAAAGCACACAAAAACAGATTCTCCCATACATACACACAGGTCTAGGGAAATAAAGATAGAAAATAGCACTGTTGCAATTTGCAGGAGTTCATTGGTGGGGAAGCAATACGTTACCTATCCTAAAGAGGAGTTGTCTGACCGAAGGAAGTTCCAACAGAAGATTAGAGGGACTGGAAAGGCAAGCTGGGGGGGGGGAAGGGTAAAGGGGAGGTAAAGCAGATAGGGGACGATGGCTTAAGAGAGCGATGGCTTAAGAGGCCGAGTGACTCTCGGTTTGGACTTTTATTGGGGGTCTTGGGGCGGGCTTTGCAGACCACAACCCACTAACACTCCTACTAGGCGGTCCGTCCCTGTTGGACCTTGCTATAGGTTAAAGGTGAACAAAGGGAGGAGGTCCAGGGGTTTGGTCAGTGTTGCAAAAGTATGACTTCACCAGGAAACAGACACTGAGTCTGGGGTCCGATGACTCACCTGGCCATACCTATTGTCAGTTGATGGTTTTAGCCAGGTATCTGATGGCTGGCACATTAGTTGCTAGGCAGTCTCGTTAGCACAACTATTCAGTGGGGGAGTAGGGGTCAGCCAGCAGATGTCTGACAGAAGGAGGCCTCATGGCAAGAGGAATCCTTTGTCTTTGCCTTGGGTGAACTGCTTGGGGTGTCAGCCTCCTGGCTTGGGCTGGAGCTGGCTCCTATGTGAAGAAGAAAGTGCAAGTCCCTTCCACTGCTGGCGACACAGAGTTCAAACTTATGGATAAAAATCCATAAGAGCACAGAAAAGTGCCTTGCTGGCTAACAACTTGTGAATATTTTGTAATCAGCATTTAGGAGTGAAATTGGTCTATAATTTCCAATCAGATCCAAGTTTTCTAGACCTTTAGGAATCAATGTTATAATCGCACCCTTCCAAGAACTTGGCATAGTTCCAGTTTCGCCAATATTCTTGATAAGGTCTTTGAATCTGTTAGAGATTTGATCCTCAAATACCTGATAAAACTCAGCTGGTAACCCATCAGGACCCGGTGATTTATTGTTTTTCTGCCTCTTAAAAGCCTCAACAACTTCGCACATTGTAACGGGTTCACTTAGTATCCTCCGATGCTCATCAGTAAATTTCCCTGGACCTTTGTTATTGTTGATAAGATAATTCATTATTTGGTCTTCATTTAATTCCTCCTGTTTATATATATTTTTAAAGTATTCTACCGCAATTATTTTAATGTCCTCTAGCCTATATTTGTTTTCCCCTTTGTGGTTTTTAATTGTTATTATGTGCCTTTTTGCCTCTTCTTTTTTTAACTTGTAAGCTAGCCACCTAGATGGTTTGTTAGCATTTTCAAAGAAAAAAACTTTATTCCATTCAATCTTTTTGGCAACCTCTTTACTTAATAGCAGGTTCAATTTATATTGGGCTACCGAGCCCTGACAGGATTCTGGCGGAATTTTATTGATTATTTTTGGAACAGATTGTGAATCCATTAAAAAAGACAATACAACAAATATATGATAAAGGAAAGATGCCAGCTACATGGAAAGAGGCATTAATAACTTTAATTCCAAAGCAAGACACAGACTTAACAGATATAAAAAACTATAGGCCAATATCTCTCCTAAATCCGGATTACAAAATATATACTACAATCCTTGCAAATAGGTTTTAAAAAATTCTATCACAGACAATTCACCAAGATCAGTCGGGTTTTCTACCACGGAGATATTTGAGACAAAATATATGTGTAATACTAAATACCTTAGAATATTATGAAATACATTCGGACAAACAAGTGGCACTATGGTGTATGGACGCTGAGAAAGCTTTTGACAAGCTGAACTGTTAGTTTATGCTGTCCCAACTAAAATATTGGAATTGTGGCGAAAAATTTTATAGGATGGTGGAAACAATATATGATAAACAGGAGGCTAAAATTATTTTTAATGGAACGACTACCATGACTTTCCAGATAGAAAAAGGCAAGGATGCTCTCTTTCCCCTCTTCTTTTTATTTTTTCATTAGAAACCATGTGTGATATAATTAGAAAAGAAAACAAGATAAAGGGATTGAGAACTAAGGGGGAAACTTTTAAACTCTTGGCCTTTGCCGACGATGTGATTTTTATTATAGAGGACCCACTTAACTCAATAGGTGAACTCCTATACATACTAGAAGAATACGGCCAGTTATCTGGTTATAAAATAAATAAAACAAAAACAAAAAAAATAACCAAAAACTGTCCAAGGGAGACCGAAAAGAAACTAGAAGAAAAAACTAAATTGGAGATAGTGATGAAAGTGAAGTATCTGGGGATAAATATTACAAAGAGATGTAGCTCCCTATATAAAGATAATTATCTGAAAATTTTGAGGGAAATTAAAAGAGATTTGGAGATTTGGGAAAGACTACAACTGTCTTTTTTGGGTCGCATAGCCCTAATCAAAATGAACATTCTACCACGTCTTATTTTTTTGTTTCAAACCATACCCATTTTGAAAAATCAGACCTTCTTCAAGGAACTAAATAAAAGCATATCTAAATTTATTTGGCAATCCAGGAAGCCCAGAATAAAACTTAAATATCTACAGGACAAGACGATACATGGAGGGTTCGGACTGCCGGATTGGCAAAACTATTATATAGCCTCTGGAATGACTTGGATAAGAGATTGGGTGGAAATTAAAAGTCATAGAATCTTAAGTCTAGAAGGGCATGACCTACAAATAGGATGGCATAAGGTCCTATGGTATGGGGAAAGGAATAAAATATTTAGACAACATATAATAAGAGGTGCATTATTAAAAATCTGGGAAGGGATAAAATATAAATACTACCAAAAAATACCAACATGGGTTTCCCCATTAGAAGCCTTTATTAAGCCTACATTGATAACTGAAGATAAGAGGATAACGTATGCAGACCTTCTAGACACCAAGTTAGAACTCAAATCTAATGAGAAATTACAAGATCTGGGCCTAAATTTAACGTGGTGGGAACTAAACCAACTACATTCAAGATTCAATGTTGATAAAAATAGGATTTTTATAAAGAGGATACAATTTTAGATAAGGTATGGTTAAAATCGGAAGAGAAAATAATAAAGAAAATATACGACTGCTTGTTGGAAGAAAAAATGCAAGACAAATGGGTGAAACCAAATATGATTAAATGGGCAAGCTATATAGGTTACAATATCTCATTAGATAGTTGGTCAAAAATTTGGCAAGAAAATTTAAAAATTACAAGAGCAAGAAACTATAAGGAAAACCTATACAAAATGTTTTACTTATGGCATCTACCACCAGAAAGACTTTCAAGATACTCAAAAAAGAATTCAAGTGTCTGCTGGAAATGTAAAACCAGCGTGGGCTCATATTACCACATGTGGTGGACTTGCCCAATGTCAAAAAAGTATTGGTTAATGATTCAGACAATACTTCAAGAAATAATATTAGCTGAGATTCCCCTGAAGCCAGAAATATATTTGCTCAATATAATTCAGAATGAAGTAACTAAAGAACAAAAGAAATTAATTACGCATGGTTTTACTGCTGCACGTCTATTATTTGCAAAATACTGGAAAACAGAAAAGATTCCCACAAGGGAAGAGTATGTTAAAAAATTATATGAGGTAGCTGAAATGGATAATCTGACAATGAGAATAAATAATAAGCAAGAACAGGTATTTAATAAAATATGGAAACAATTGTATGATTGGTATGACATAAAATATGAATTGTAAGAATTGTAAGAATAATCCGGGATTATGTTTTAGACAAATACATAGGTTGTCACTCTGAATTATAGATGTTTATGTTAAAGAATTATTGATTATGTAAAAATGGAGAAAAATTCAATAAATAAATTTGAATTTTTTTTTAATATTGGGCTAGAGTCAATCTTTTCCTGCTCCCAGTCACCCCTTTTTACTGCATTTTCTTCTTCTATTTTAATCTGCTCAACTAATTGGTTATATTCTCTATTTTCTTGTCTTTTTATCCAAGCAGAGTGATTAATAAATTTACCTCTTATAAATGCTTTAAATGCATCCCAAACCACGTTAATTGAAATGTCATCTTGGATGTTATGTTTAAAAAAGTCCTTTATGTCTTTTTTCAAATTATCTACAAAGGCTTGATCTTCTAGAGTAAATTTATTCATAGACCACCTCCTACGTTTTTTTAACCTCCAAAAGCGATAGTAACACAGGATTGTGATCTGAAAAGGTTGAGGGGAAAATATCTATATCTTTCATTTCTAGGGCCACTGATCTAGAAGTCCAAATCATGTCTATGCGTGACCATGATTTATGTCTGGAAGAATAAGAGGTATATGTGAGGCTTCTGAATGTCAGCAAGAGATCAGACCTTTGTTGAATCAAAGTTCTTTATTGTCAAATACTGCAAACAGGTTCTCAATGTTTGTTAGAGATGCTTAATGAAAGACAGTCAGTGTTAATATACTCTCCAGTCACAATTGAACCCCAGCCCTAGGCCAATCAGGATCAGAGGGTGAATGCAGGAAAAGAAAGGGGACCGTTGAGGTTCCCACAGCAAGGTGAGAAAGTTATAAAATTCCCTTCTTGATCTGAGTGACCCACATGTGTGAAGCTAGGCACAACAATTCCAGGCAAGCAGCCATAAAGAAGCGCCCAAGGTCTTCACAATAAGATAATATACGCTGGCCTGGAAAGAGGGAGGAGAGATGCATGGGAGTGAAGACCATTTGTTTTCGGTGACGTGCAGGAATTTGGGTCGCCACTCTCCCGCCTAGAAATTGTAACATAAACCAGAGCAACCAATATACTTCAAAGTGACATTTACAGCTGGATAGGGGTAGGGGGTTGAGACAGATAAGGGGTGCAGGCAAAGAGTCCATAAGAACAAAGAAAATGAAAGCAAAGTACAGAGATGCTATTGTCAGTTCCTGACACCATATCCCCGTTCAGATCTATGTTTTACCCTCCACATATCTAAAAGGTCAAATTCTTCCACGATTTGAAGAAAGCTATTGGGCAAAACTAATCCTTTTTTCTTATTTCCACCAGAGGTCTTCCTGTCTACATCCCTTTCCATCACAGCATTAAAATCTCCAATTATACATATCTTATGGAATTTGTTTAACTGTAATACCCCAGCTAATTCTCTATAGAAGGCATCTTGTTTTGAGTTAGGCGCATAAATATTTATTATCAAATATTCTATCCCCTGCCTTATAATGGTAATAGCTAATATTCTACCGTCCGTGGAGGAATAAACTAGTTGAGGGCATAGCTGATCTTTTACGTATATAACCACTCCCCCTTTTTTTTCAAACTCGTCCGCCACTGTGAAAACCGTTTCTAATCTTTTGCAATATAGATATTTTATGTGATCCTTTCTAATATGTGATTCTTGTAGGCAGGTTATGTCTGCCTTAAATTTATTAGCCTGCTGAAATATCCGTCTCCGTTTTTGTGGACCATTTAAACCGTTAACGTTTACTGATAGTATTTTAAATTCCATACTACTCAAAGCCATTGTTGCGTTTCTGTTCTCTAGGTCTGCTCTTCGCCTGCTTCCTTGTTAATATTTGAAGTGGAATCGGAGGTCCGCCTTTTTTCTCTCCTTTTTGACTATTTCCTTCCTTGTTCCTTCCTTTTCCAACTCTTCTTCTTTTTCAGAATGTTGATGTTCTTCCTCCTCTTCTTCATCTCCTTCCTTTTCCATATTAAAATCTTCACCGAAATTTTCAAGAAAATTTTCCAGTTTGAAAATTGAATCTAACTTATACCTTCTGCCTTTGTATTCAAAAAGGATTCCTTCAGGATTATTCCATCTGTATGGTATCTCTTTTTCTCGTAGAATAGACGCTAGCCTTTGATATCCACGCCTTCTCTCCCTTACACGCCACGGAATCTCCTTCAAGAATCTTATCTGTTCTCCCTGAATTGAGACGTTATTTTCTCGCGATGCTCTTAAAATTTTTTCCCTTGTCTCTCTTTTATGGAATTTGATATGAACCTCTCTCGGGGCATTAAACTTTCTGGCAAAGGCAGTGTTTCGTCTATAAATCAAATCTATTTCAGCTATCATTTCTTGCTTAGTCCCGATGTCTAACTGTTCCACCAAATTGGATGCCATTTCTTCTTTCAGGTTTCAGCCAATTTTTTCCGGAATATTTTGGCACCTTAAAATTGTGGCAGCTCTATCCAATTCCAAATTGATTATGGAGTTTTCTAAACCTTCATTCTTCGCCTTGAAGTCTTGTAGATCTAATTCAAGTTCTCTTACTCTATTGTGCGTCTGTCAGCCACCCGTCATTAAAGTCTGAATGTTCTTTTTATTAGCTACTACTTGCGTCTTAATTTCTTCAACTTCCACTTTCATTTGGGTTGCAAGTTCATCAATCTTATTGTAGATTGGCGTGATTTCCTTCTTAATTAGAGCTGGAAGTCTTTCTTCCACTTTTTCCAGTAATGCGGGTAATGTATTTTCCAATACTGCCTTAACAGCTGCTGTGACTGCATCGTCAATCATCGTCTTTGTGTCTTTGTTTGCTTGACTTGGGTTGCTCGATGTCATCTTGGATTGACTCATTGTCCTGAGCTGAGATGGTGATGGCAGAGAATTTTTCCTCGGAGCTCCGGATGCCAATGGTTGCTAACCACTTACCTGAGATGGCCCAGTAGATTGGATATGCTCCAATTAATTTTAAACTATGGACTAATAAAAGTGACAAACTATTAGGTATTAAGTGAATTACTTTGAATCTAAATAAATATTGAGTTGGTTAAACTAATTATTTATGAATCAATATGTACTTGTCTATCTAACTTTTTATTAAATAACTAATTAATTAATAACTGTTAAGAATTAATTATCTACTGTTATTTCTTAAATAATTAATTTACCACTAGCTGCTATCTCTATTAAGTAATTAATTATCTACTCTACTTTGGTATTTTGATATTTTAATATTTTAATATTTTGGTGTTTTAATATTTTAATATTTTGGTGTTTTAGTATTTTAATGTTTTAATATTTAGATAATTTAATATTTAATATTTAATATTTTAATGCTGTAATTAGTCTAGTTAATCAATCTAATTAATCCAATTAATCTAATTTAACACCTAAAATTGATTTAACCAATTTAATATAACACTATATTTCACTAATTATTAAAGTTTACAATTTAACTTTATTCTTTTCCTAATTAAGTGATTTTTGCTATTATAAATTTATATCTTTATATGATTATTTATATCTCACATTGGCCACCAAACAAACTTAACTAATAGGCTTTAAACCTCAAACTGCGGACAAAACAAGGAACTCAAATATCCCAAACGCTACTATTCCCTTTTGATCCACCCAAACCCATTCAAACGTCTCACTGTTTCCTGCTTGTACTTGGATCTTGTGGCAACGTTATTTCCGTATCAGCAACCTAAAGTTAGAGTCAATGTCCGTTCCTTTCTTTTACTATATGTAAACTTCTTAAAGAAACCAGTACACCCTACATAAATCTCGCAGCCTTCCGTCAGGCTATTCTGATCTCATAGTCTTCAATCTTGCATTGCTCGACGTCGCTCCTTCAGACTCGCGTAGCTTCCCAGTCGCTTCTCGAGCTCTGCTGATTTCGCTGAATCACGCTTGTTGCTCCTATGCAGATGACATGCTCCTTCCAGTATTACTCCTACTTCATGTAGACCCAGTGACCTGAGTAGACCAGCAAACTCAAGAAAGAGGGAAGAAAAGAAAGAAAAGAAAAAACCAAAAGTACGATTAGTGCAGTGACATTTTCTTTTCCAAACGCCCCACCCCACCTTAAGTTTTCACAAAGCGGCCAGTTATAATAGTGAGGTTTAGCGCCATACCAAAACCCATAACCAGGCTGAACAAGTATGAGAGGAAGAGTAATGAGATATACTCAACTTTTGAATGATCCCTTTCCAGTTGTTTCATCTCGGTCCTTTCTGCTTGCTGGTTCCACAAAGTCCCACTCTCTAATTTTCCCGTCAGTTACTTGCTGGCAGTACGTCTTCTCAGGCACGGCACAAGGCAAGGGGGCATCCAGGAGACCTTGCCAAGATTCTTCCCAAAGGTCCACCTAAGCCCCCCACTTCCCCCTTCCCTACAGGAAGGAAGAAAGGCAAAACTTTTTATTTTTGCCTCATAACACTGAAAAGAGTGAGCACAGATGCCGGAGCGCTCTCCTGCACGTCTGCCTCCGAAGAGGGTGGAACCGGATCTCCAAGATGTAAATGGAAATGTTGAATTGTATTTTCTGACACAATTATTATGGCTGACAGCCCTTTAAAGCAACTGCTCTGAGGCAATCTCCATATAGGTTTGGTTTTTGCAAGCAGAAGTTCCACTCCATGCATGGCTGTTTAATTAAGGAACCCTGTCTGGAGTAGGTTTTCCTCCTGCAAAGATTGTTCTGCCAGCCCACCCCAAACTATAAACACATTTGACAGCAAGCAACTTTCAGTTGCATTTAAGGCTCATTATCAAATTAGTCTATAAACCAGTGTAAGTGAAAAGAGAAGAGTGTGGAGTAGAAGAAATGAAAAGCCTGGGCTCACTTGAAATGTCTCCATACCAAATTGTGCTCAATAGGGCCTAGCTGAGGATAACGTGATCATCACTTCAGGCTGGCTTGGCAGGCAAATATCTGTGCTCAACTGCTGCCATTCCTAGGACATAACATAGTACAGTGCCATGAAAGTTGGGAAATCTTGCACTGCATTGTACCTTGTTACATGTGAGGTATGGACTGATGAGTACTGTTGGGCCCTCAAGGAAAGTCAAAAAGCCTGTCAAGTAGTCAGCATCCTGCTCTTGAGTAGTGGACAAACATCCCTAGTTAAAAGGATGCTGTCCCAATCCAATCCCTTTCCTATACATGGTGGGGGTGGGGTGGGGGGTGAGCTTGTGCCTTCCATCCATGTCTAGTCAGTCACCTGTCCTGTGTCCAAACCACTTTTCACTATAACATTACATTAGGGTATCTGCACATTAAAAAAAAAAAAATTAAACTGATATTCCAACAGAATTCAGGAACTGACCACAATCCTGGCGTGCGTACTTTGAGTTTTATTTGCTTTTAGCCTATTGAAACGTTCTGCCTACCCTTAGGTGTTTGGTGGTAGCTGATAAATTGTACATATAATCATTTAAAATAGGAATTTTTTTACACCATGTATTAGTAATATAAAGGTAATGTGTGTCACTGAGTCACCACCAACTCTGGGCGAGCCCATGAAGTCCCACCTCATGGAGTTTTCAAGGCAAGAGATGAGCAGAGACAGTTTGCTATTGTCTACCTCTACCTAGCAGCCACACAGGAGGAGGAATTGATCAGAATAAAGGGAAGGAACTAACAAGGTGCAGCAGACTGTATAGGCCATAGTGCTGAAATCAATTTTAGAAATTCTCCAAGCTAAGCCAGAATTAAAGGCAGAATACAAGGCAGAGCATAATAAAAGAATCAATGAATTCTGTTTATCCCTGTGCACTCCCAAGTCTGTCATAGAATCTGATCAAATTTAACGTGGCTTCTGAATGCCACCTCTTGGCTCCAGATTAATCCTCCTCCCCCCACATTAAAAACACACAGGATACTGGATTTAAAACAGATGTGCTGCTACTAAACCCCAGTGGCTCTTTACCAGGATCCCTATGTCCTAGGTGAGCTGGCTTCCTAAAATTTTGTACCTCTAGTCCCACTTCTTTGTGATCCTGAATTTTTTTTTTTACATTCACTCACTTGTAATTCATAACAGTATTTTTAAAACTAAGAATTCTCTTCTGTAGTATGTGTATGGTGTACCTGTTAAGCCCCTCCCCTTCCTGTGATGTCATTTCCACTTCCTCTTGTTAGCTCCTCCCAGGTCAAAGGTTAACTTCCGGGTCAGATGTAACACTTCCTGTGAGGTCACTTCCTGTGAGGTCACTTCCTCCCACCAAAATTCAAATTCAAATCTCCCGCCAAAATTTAAATTTAAAAAGCCCGCCAAAATTCAAATTCAAAAAATGGCGCGGGCGCGAAATTCAAATTCAAAAAATCCGGGAAGCCTTCTGATTGGTCTGGCCCATGGGCCGGCAGTTTGCTACCTCCCAATTCAGCCCTCCACATGATCTGAGTTCCCTTTTTGACTACTACTGCTATAGACTAAAGAATCATAAGGAGACCAATAGCTGATACAACACAATTTTATTGAGAGAATAAAAATTACATAGGTTTTGCAGGACCAGCTCTTGCATGGAGAGGAAAGGATCTCATAGAGCCATCTTGAGAAGGAATGAACCATTCATCTGTTTCATCAGTATTTCTGTAGAAAGGTGGATTCCATTGTACAAGTGTATGAGGCCTGGCCTCAAATTCCAACTCATAAGTAACATGTAGCAAGCCATACTGATTTACAAAAGATGTAATAGGTCCCAGATAATGTTCCCCATAAGCACCAGGTGGAGGAGCCCCTCCAATTGAGCTAGTTCTCATGAAAGTCATAGGAGGGGGATGCCTCATTCCAGAAGCAGCCACTCTGGGTATCATATCAACATGCCTTTCTGTATTTGGCATTTTTGCCCAGATTGGAAAATCATAACCAGGAGTTCTGCCGTCATAAACCATACCTGGCTGCATAGCTCTTTCTTCTAATTGTATAACACCCACAAAACCAACATCGTACCCTGCATTTGGAGCAGTAACTTTAGAAGATTTTATACCATTGGCAGCTACAATTTCATCATCAACATATCTATTACTGCCTCTCTGTTGTGTGGGTTGATTATCTGAATTAACAATAAGTGTTCCCTGGGAGTATGTTTTAGCATAATTAACATCCCCCATAGGTGGACCAGGAGCTCTAATTGTATGGCCTGTAGCATCATTGAATTCCTGATATCCTGTATCATCTCCTGCATTATCTGCTGAGGCACCTCCTATATTTTCTGTATGATACCAGGGTCCCCTTTCCCAGTTTCTTCTAAAGTAAGGGACATCACTAGCCTTTGTTTCTGAAAACACAGGAACATTTGGCTTTTTTCCTTCATCCCAATGTTTAAAATATTGTCCCAATAAAGGATTATGCGTCCTTTCTAAATATTGAGATTTAGGAAAGAGTGATCTCCAATGTGTTTTACATTCCCAAGAGTAACTAATTTCATCACCACATCTCATCATACGTGCAAAATCATTTTCTAAAGCATAAAATGCAGCAATATCCCTGAGGGTTCCAGCTGTGCTTGTGCCATTTAACATACAATAAGCATATTGAGGTAAGTCTGTTAGTTGCCATGGATTATTAGGTAGATGCCCATATTGTGAGGGATCTGTTAAGTAAGGATATTTAAAATGTTTATCAATCAAACATCTCATAGTACCTGTTAAATTATTGTCTACAGTAGTTTTACCTGCAGAATCAACATTAACTTCTTTCAAATTAACATCAAAAATCTTCAGTTTAACTTTGTTTAGTTTGATCTCTTGATAGGTATTTACCATTTTTTTAAATTCTGCAGGAGTACATACAGAACTCCATCTGTTAAAATCAATATAACTCCAGGGTGTTTTCATATACACCACAGCAGGTTCTCCAGTTGTTTGTCCTTTATAATAAATGTTATTGTCCTGTACCTGTTGGTACAAATAACTCCATTCTACAAGTCTTACTTGTCTGGTTTGTTTCAGAGTAAATCCATGTTCAGAAAAATGGGCTCCAGCAACCCAATTTCCTGTAGATTCTCCAACACCAACACCTCCAGCACCAGCATCTTCACTCCCTGGGGCTTGAACACTAGATTGGACTTCCATAGAAGTTGAAGGCTCTTGGTGATCCATATCCAGTCTGAGTCTCTTCCCAGATCTCAGATGCATTGGCTTTTCCCCCTTTTGGTGGAGTACTCTCTGGGCCACAGATTCATTTTTTATAACCTAGATAAATTTCATGAAGCAAAGATGTTTATTTTTCTTAATGAGTTTTACAGTGACAGGCATCCAAGTGTGTCACTCTAGAAATGAGATTATGCATTCTCTCATATGATCATTTAGAGGCAATGACCAAGGACATCTATCTATATAGGCTTGCATTTAAAAACGTGTTGTATTTGTTTAGAATATGAAGCATTAATAGCTTGAAAAGGGCTCTGGTATCCTAAAGCTCCAGTTCCTATTGGCTGATTAATAAAGACTCCCATTGGTCCTGAAGCCAATCTAGATACCCAATCACTGAGCCCTGCTTGGGTCCAATAGTATTGTTTGTATATAGTTACATTGTTGAAAGTTATGTGTTGGAACAGTATAAATGAAAGTGCTGCTCTCATAGAGCTGTCTTTTGAGCTGAACAATGTCACTGAATAAAAGCCTGTCTGTTTGAATTCATCGCCTCCTGCTCAATACTTAAAAAAACACATCTTCTGAAACACATCTTCTGCTTTGTTACTTACTGGGGCTCTCATAATACAATGCAAGTTTCTTGGTAAAAGAGATGGCTCCTAGGTTGGCTGGCCACCCACCCACAAAACAGAGCCTCCAGTTGCAAGCAGCTGTAACTGCTGATTAAAAAATAATCAGGTCAAGTCAAAATCTTTGGTGCCTGACTGAGAAACAGTGTACACCCAAGATGATGCCATCCAGAAAGTTGCCGCTAATTGCTGATTTTGTAAATGGAGAGTGCTTATTTATTTGGGGGTTGATTTCTGAAAAGGAAACTGCTGATTTATTTGTAACAAGATAAAATGGCATGGAAATAGTCATAATGGGTGGAGGAAAAAAAGACTCTGTTTGCAGGATTTATTGGCCCTAAAGTTTAAGCCCCACCGATTTCCAGTGGAGAGGTCAACATTCCTTCTAGCTTGCTGTGGGAAGAGGAACCTAAGCAACATGGAAACAAAAAAATCTCAGTAAACTTTTGCATCAATTTTTAAAGCATGAAAAAATTTAAAAGATTTTGGTTTATAAAAAGGACATTAAAAGGAAGCACAAATTAAACATCCTTCTAATATATTGTAAAAAAAAATCCTCTGAATTTGGATGTTTGGAAAATGGGAGGAACAAAGCAAAGATATCTGTAAAATGGAGAATCCCAAAAGAACCCAGATTGGCAGATTCAGGCAACTCTAATGAAAATCTCATAGAAAGGGTTATATGGAAATATAATAATCCAAGTTGCTATGGACTGCTCTGAAAAAAATTCAGTGCTGTTGAATTAAAACATTATCAGATAAAAATATACATTATAAATGATTCATTAATAGCTATAATATATGAAGTGGTATGTTTGTAGTGTTTAAGTAGGTGTGAATAAGATAAATTTGTGCTTTCCCCCCAACCAGTACCACCAGACTAGTACATTCACTTTTGCCAGTGTCATTAATTTCCCCAGCAGTATTTTATCTTCAAATATTCACATTCTAAAGGCCAACACATTCTTTTGACAAAAGAACTAACGTATAACAAGTTTTTAAAAACACATTTGCCCTTTTTTTGATTTATTGCAAGAGTGTGCTGCTTAGTGATATTTTCTGACATTACAGTATCCTGTGAAGTTCATTGTAGAAGCAGCCTGTGCATGTAATTATTAGACCTGGAAAGGTCTGGAATATTCTCCTTGGAATGCTTCTGGAAGCACAGAATTTCAATAGGTTCAAGTCTTGTAGCTTCTATCAGATTCTGTCTTGCTTATTGTGTGGGAAAAGAGGCTTTCCCTCTTTCTTCTGGGCCATCCTGCAAATGAAGCCAGGATGTTGGGAATTGTCCCTAAGACTTCTACTGAGTGATTGGCTACTACATGGGTTTATGATGTTTTCAACTTTAAATAAGTAAACTGATGCATTTTGACTTCTTTTAAAAAATTTTTTAATGCATTTTGACTTCTAATGTAATTTATTCTAGTAGGCTTGACCTTTTCTGCTAGTATGCAACTTATTTCTTCAAGGAAGTTTCTGAACGACCAACTTCCTTCAGACTTGATGAAGATGTTCTTTGAAATGGGATGTTAACTGGCTACCCTTATCTTCTTGTTCTTCCTGATCTTCAGTTGTTATTTATTTGCATTTTTCCTGAATGTAAGGCACACGGTGTCTTTATTGCTTGAGACTGTAGATTTTTTTGTATATTATTCAGTGGCTTCCAGTGGAGTACCGAGTTGGATTCAAGGTGTTGGTACTGACCTTTAAGGCCTTGAGCAGTCTGGGACCAGTGTATCTTTGGGACTTTCTCCTCTGGTATGTCCCCGAAAAAGAATTACACTCTGCTGAGAACAATCTGCTGGTGATCCCTGGCCAGAAATATATCTTGCTTTCCTTGACCAGAGCCAGGGCTTTCTCAGCCCTGGCTCTGACCTGGTGGAACTATCTGCCAACTTCCATCAGGGCCTTGCAGGATTTAATGCCATTGTGCAAGACCTGCAGGACCTGTTCCGTCAGGCTTTTGGCTGAGGACAGCAAAGGTTTTCCATCAAAGCTGTCACCCTCCTCTTTTTTTGTATGTCTTAATCTGTTATAAATTGCCCAGAGCCTTGTGTACCCAGAAAGGGGTGATTCAGAAATCCCAACAACAACAACAAACAGCAACAACAGTTTGGTATACAATTTAATTTTTCATGTATAGATAATAATGTTGAATGTGAGTATTGAATATAAATAATTACACACAGCAGAGGTTTTAATAGTTTATTTAAGTTTAAGAGATTTGTACAGCTTATTTGGTAAATTTTCTAAAACATTCAGTTGTTTGTTGTGAATGGGATACAAGGCTGTAAGGAAGGTGTTTCACTAAACTGCTTTTGACCTGTCTTACTCTTCACAGGGCTGTCAGAAGTATCAGGAATTGTGCAGAGAGAAGCATTAATTAGTTGATTGATAGATGGATTAACTGACTTTGGACGGTACAGTAATAGAGATTTTCACTCAATGACATAGAGAAAGCATAGTACAGAGATCATGGTGAGATCGGAGGTATGGAGGTTGCATATTAAAAAGGCTTTAACTGCTTGAGGCAAATTCACAAGACTCTGGCCACAGGCTAAGTAGGATTGGTTGTTGTTCTGCAAAGCAAAAAGGTCTTCAGCATGAGTTACTCATGTCCTAAGGAATGATGTGTCCGCCAATGATGGCTGTTCCTGATGACACATGTTGTACTTGGGTAGAGTAATACCCAAGAATAAAAAACTGTGCCAACAGGCATCAGTTCTGAAAGGTGCACACATTTATAAAGTTCAGCTTTCCCTTTTAACATGAATGTGAGTGGAGATGAACTCTTTTCTTGCTCATATGTTCTTTGAAACTCTTATTTCATTTTCAGTCATATAAGAAAAGTACTAAAATTCCAAAAATAGAACAAAAACAACAGCACCAGAGATAAGAATTAAAGCTATCTGCAAAGCATTGACTCTAGCTAAAGGGTAAGAGAAAGAAAAAGAAGCAGTTGGCCATCAATAGATTTAGATTTAGAAATAAAACACAAATACTAATTAGACTTTACAGCTTTTCAGAAGGAGAGAAATGCAAAATATGATTGTGGGAGGGGAATGAACAATAAAAACAGAAGCCTAAATTATATATTTAATCCATCTATCCTTAATGGTTAATAAATGAATGAGTTAAATTGAGTTGGGTACTTTTTCAGTGCAATTGTAGGCAAGTCCCACTTCCTGCAAAGGCACTTACTTTCAAGTAAGTGTACTTAAGACTGCAGCCTGCATTATTATGTTTTTTACTCTTGTTATTTAAGACACTTTGTAGGCCCCTAGGGGACGAAAAGTTGTAGTAAATTAGGGTTGCCAGGTCTGGGTTAGAAAATACCTGGAGACTTTGGGGGTGGATCCAGGAGATGGCAGGGTTTGGGGAGGGGAGGGGCCTCAGCATGGTTCAGTGCTATAGAGTCCACCCTTCAAAGCAGCCATCTTCTCCAGGGGAGCTGATCTTTGTCAGCTGGAGATCAGTTGTAAAAGCGGGAAATCCCCATGCCCCATCTGGAGGCTGGCAACTCTATAGTAAATACATAAATAAGTGGGGAATGGTAACTGTTCCCATGTGTGGCATTTTTAAAAGGAGCCGTAGTTCAGTGGCAGAGCACAAGCTTTGACCATGGAGTCCAGGGAGAGCAAGATAGTTCTGAACATCTAAGCTGATTATTAGTTGTTGTGGCATTTTTAAATACTGAAATAAAGTAGACTGACTGATCTAGTGAGGGTAATGAAGGAGGCCAAGGCACCTCAGCCTTCCCCAGTTAATTATTTGTGGTTTTCATGAACAGGAAATTCCACCATCCTTCCCAGTACATTGCATTTTCTAGCAGTTTGTGTTTCATTATCTCCTTCATTCTGGCAAAAATAATGAATGCATATTTCCTATAAAATACTGAGACTGAGACGTCTCTTCAGTGAAATCAGCTCATAGTTTATTTTGGATGCACAGCACAAGACAACTGCTGAACCCATGGGTCCGCTTATATGCCAGTACCTTCCACACCTCCTGCCACACCCCACACCCATTATTGGTCTATATACAATGCCCTTAGGTGTGTGTCCCCTCCTCGTGTGGATCTAGGCAACATATTGGTCCCTTTTAGGATCCTCTTGGACTATTGTCTCTAGATGCGAAGCTCTGCTTGTTTGCATGTCTGTGTGGGAGGCTGACCGCATGTGGTCCACTCCGTACACAACACCCCTCCCTTCCCGGTTCAGGACTCCCTTTCACGTATGAAATCTTGAAGGTACGTAGATCTCTGCCGTGCCCTGGTAGAGCAGCAGATTTCAGGCGGTGGCGGTGTCTGCTCCGGGGTCATTATTGTCTGTTCGTTGGGAACGGTCAGTCTCTTGGCCGGGGTCAGCTCGCTGGTGGGTGCTGAACTTGTGGCTGGCTCCAGGGGGTCATCGGTATTTGCTTTGGCCCCATCTGCCTCTCTGGCCTCTGGAGCCAGGTAGTCCTCTTTGCTGTCCTCTGGCAGCTCTGATTCCGGTCTTGTGGAATTGAGGCACCAGTGTAGTTGGTTGATATGTTGCCTCCACAGCTGGCCATCTTCTCCTGAGATTTCATATGACAGAGGCCCGGTCACCCAGACCACGCTGGCCAGTATTCATGCTGGGCCTCATGCAAAGTTCCTGGCTTATACAGGGTTCCCAGGGAAGAATCCTTGAGGAGCTTTGTTGTTCTCTGGGTCTGCGCTGTGTTCTGATGCCCTGTCCAGATGTAGGCAGTCCAGCCGAGTCATGATGCACCGTCCCAACAATAGTTCTGCTGGGCTGCGTCCAGTGGTGGTATGGGGTGTTACTCGCTGGCCAAACAGGAAGGCTGCTAGTTTGTAGTCCCAATCCCCATTGTCCATGTGATGCAGGGACTCCTTCATAGTGCTGACCATGTGTTCTGCTTGGCCATTCATTGCCGGGTGGAAGGGTGTTGAGCAGATGTGCTGAATCCCATAATACTGCACAAAATCCTGGAACTCTCTGTCAGGTTCCCTGTCATGTTTTGCTTTTCAATGTTTATCCTGGTTGCAGGTTCCGGCGGGAGATCGGCATCAGCTTCCGCTCTGACGGTTCCTTCCCCCCCTCCCCCCCCCCCTCCTTCACTGGAATGAGCTCAGATGTTTTGCTAGACTCATGTTATCTCTGTTGCTGCACTTGTAACCTTGGGCAACTGGGCTGCCGCTTTTCCAGGTGTCTTTTGTGGGGGATTGCATGTAGAAAAATCACAGGGCCGGGGATGGGAACGTAGCTCTGCTTACGCGCCTTTTTTCCTGAGAAAGTAACGGTAGTACATTTTGACGCTTGTTTATTCTTTTTCCATTGGTACCTGCGCTTTTCCTCTAGTTTGAATTTACTATATCAATTCCTCCTCTTCTGTATCTGGTATCACTAACAACGCAAGTGTTTCCTGAAAGACCATTAAGAATAAAGACTTTGATTTGAAATACAAGGCCTGGCTTATTGGATCTAATCAGAAGTCTCACACTCTCTGGAGGTAAAAGCCGTCACGTTGTCCATTACCAAGGAGTCTGGAATGCCTTGTGTGCTAAAAATCCACCACATTGTGCGGATTGTGGCTTGAGATGATGTGGATGGCACCAGAACTACCTCAAGTCACTTGGTATATGCGTTACCAAGATGAAAAAGAGTTGCCCCTGGAATGGGCCTGCAAAGTCTAGGTGCAATCTTGCCCACGGTTTGTGGGATGACTCTCAGGGCCTCAGCGGTGCCTGCAGAGGTCCTGGTCATAATTCTTGGCATTTCTGACATTGTTTCACCTGGTCTTTGGTCTCTCCATCTAGCCCCAGCCACCACACATAGCTCCAGGCCAGGGCTTTCATGTGCACAATCCCAGGTGTGTTTGTTTGTTTGTTTTTTGCATTTTTACCCTGCTTCCCCGCAAACAGGCTAAAGGCAGCTGTTTCATGTAGAGTGGTTAGTACCCGCTGGTACAGCAGACTTGGCATGAGCACCCGGCTTCTCGAGAGTAGGCATACCTTGTGGGACAAGAGCTCATCTTGCCTTGATTAGAATGCCCCAAATTCTGGCCCCACCCGGCCAGAGGGCCATCCCCTCCCCACCCAGTCCAAGACCCAGGAGAGGATGTGATCCTTGGCGGTGTGGCGGGTGACTTCCACCACATGGACAGGGCAGTCCAAGGGGTCTTCAAGCAAGACAATGTGGCACACTGGTGCCAGATCCAGGTCACAGGCAGCAGCAGCCGGCTGAGGGTGTCAGCATGACCCAGTGCTTTGCCAGGCCAGTGTTCAAGCACATACTGATATCCAGACAGGAAGATGGACCAGAGGAGTACCCTAGGGACAGCATCTGTGGCATCTGACAGTCCGGGGCAAAGAGACCTAGGAGCAGTTTGTGATCCATAATCATGGTGAAGGGCCAGCCGTATAGGTAATCATGAAATTTCTTCACCCTGGCCACTATTGCCAGGGCCTCTTTATCGATTTGAGCGTAGTTTTGCTCCACTGATGACAGGGTGCAGGAATAGTAAGCAATCAGAACCTCCTGGCTATCAGCCAGCTGGTGTTCCAGGACTGCCCCCACCCCGTATGGGGATGCATCACATGCCAGGACCACCGGAACAGACTCATTGAAGTGGGCAAGGACTGTGTTGGATGTCAAGAGATCCTTCACTGCCTGGAAAACTGGAGTGATGGCCCCAGACCCATGGAGCATGCTTGTCGAGGAGGCAACGGAGAGGTTTGGCCACTGTGGCCTTGTGGGGCAAGAACAAGTGGTAGAAGTTGTGGCCCAGGAATGCCTGGAGTTCTGCCTTGGAGGACAGCATGGTCGCATTGACAATGGCACAAATTTTGTCTGGTGTGGGGGGGATGCCATGTGCATTGACCACGAAGCCCAGGAATTCCACCCATGGCACCCTGAGCAATTTTTTTTCTCACTTTACCTTCAGGCCGGTGTCATTGAACCGGGCGAATGTCTTGCGGTCGGGAGTCGCGATTAAAACATCATTGGACCCCTGGTATACCTTTAAGCAAACAGACCATTAGGTTCTGGAAAATGCCAGGGGCAACACTCACCCCAAACTGCAACCGCCGTACTCTAAACACCCCCTTATGGGTCACAATAATTTGGGCCTCTGTGGTGGCATTGTCTACTGGCAGTTGTTGGTAGGCCTACACAAGATCTAATTTCCCAAAGATCTTAGTGTCTGCAAGGGAAGCGAGTACGTGAGTAATGACAGGGACCGGATATGCGTGGTCCTGCAGGGCCTTGTTGATCCTACATTTATAATCAGTGCATATCTGTATGTCCCCATTTGGCTTTACAGGTGTGATTATGGGGGTTTCCCACTTCACATGGGGACTGGCTCCAGGATGCCCTGTTCCACCAGGCGGTCAAGCTCTATGTCAATCTTTGGCCTGAGGGCAAACAGTGTGCACCGGGCCTTCATGTGGACAGGCCACATAGCAGAGTGACTGGAAGACCAGTATAGCATCCCAGGGTCCCATCAAACATGGCTGGGAACTCATTACATACATGGTTAAATTCAGTGGGCTGTACCCGGTTCACCCCCGTGACCCCAAACCAGGATAGTCCCAGCAAACTCGTGAGCTTGCCTTCCACTACAAGCAAGTCTAACAGTCCATCAGAGTCCTTGTATTGCACCCTGAAGGTGCCACACCCCTTGATGTCCACCAGGTTCTTTTGGAAATTTCAGAGCATGAGGCCCACAGGTTTCATCAGATGGGGGCCCCCTTGTACACAGAGTCTCCTAAGGGTCTTGGCTGAAATGGTGGAGAAGGAAGACCCGGTGTCCAACTCCATCTCACAGGGGGACCCCACAATACGCACTGTTGCATGAATTTTGTTAGGGGTGTCCCAGGGAGGCTCAGTACCTGGCTCTGGTGGTGGCTTGATGTGGAGTATAGCTCCAAGGATTCCTGATGAGCTGTCTGCTGTTTTTGGGACCCGCAGGAGCGGCAGGCCCACGTGATGTGTGTCAGTTAGCACTGCCAATGTTTTTTTTTTGCAGTCAAGTCATGTCGGGTAACCCTGCCAATGATTCTGTTGCAAACATATTAGTTACCACTGCCAATGGTTTCTATTGCCTTTCCTGGTGGTCACTTAACATTGCCTTTGTTTTGAGTTCCATACCTGTTCTTCTAGGTCCCGGACAGAAGATAGCATCAGTAGAGTGACTCCCACCGCTGGAATGCGCTTCTTGCTTGCTCTGCACATGCTCGCTGCTTATTAGCTTTTCCTCGCTCTTATCTCTATTTTGCTCCTTGTTAGCTCATGGCCTTGAGCTGGAATCTTCCTGCTACATGTTATTTTATTCACAGGTGCAAATTGCTCCTTTGCTTGATTTTACCCTTGGGAACATCCACCCCACAGATCCTGACAGTGTGTTTGCTTGGGAACGTAATTTGCCACGCTTTCCTTGGAACAGTGAGCCAGTATATTTGGGCACCAATAATTCTCCCAAGTGATTGGTGGAAGTCGAGGGGGGGTTTATTTCATATCAGATATAATTGTAGTTGTATTACTATCCTTGGGCATTACTAACAGAAGAAGTGCATTTGACCAACCAGATCTTTTCTGCAAATAAAGGACTTTCTGTTTAAGGAGTCCTGTTGTGGACTACATCTATTGGCACAATCTCACAATGTGTCCCATTTTGCCACAAACACGGCAAGTGGCATCCCAAAAATGGCAAGAGCAGCGTTCATGTGCATCTCCACAGCTGGCGCACATTGGTTGGGTGTTTGGGCGCATGGGGTGTGGCGTGGATAAGGAGGGATGCCATTTGGGGCAGCATACCTGGAACACATCTTTGTCCTTGTGTGCATCTGAGGCCATTGCAGCAGCAGCCTGGTGTGTCGCAGGCACCTGTCAGTCTCTCTGGGATTTTTCAAAAGCTGTGGCCACTCATAGAGCCTTGTCCAGTTTGATGTCCTTGAGACCCACAAGCTTCCTGCAGAGTTTAGGGTCCCGGATGCCCCAGACAAATGGGTTCATGAGGGCATCCTCAATTGCAGGGAACTCACAGTCTATCACTAGCCACCAGATGTCAGCCATGAAGTCGGCAGCCGATTCTCCAGTTTTTTTTGGTTATGCACGAAAAAGTCCATGTACATCGCTATCTTGGAGGGCTTCCGCTCGAAGTGCTCCATGAGGGCTTTTACCAGGTCATCAAAGGTTGCAACTTCCAGCTTCTTAGGCATTATGAGTCTCTGGACAAGTAGGATTGTGGAGATGCCACATGTGCTGAGCAGCCATGCTTTCTTCTTGTCCACCTCCGTCATCTCATGGACCTGGAAGAAGCACATAAGTTGCTCGACCCAGGCCTCCCACAGTTCAGGGCGAGTGGGGTCGAAGACGGAGATCTGTCCCAGAGCAGTGGCCATGACTCTAGATCTGGAGCAATGTGGGGAGGGTGGTTCTGGAGGCCGGTGCCAGTGCTCTTGGCAGTGCAAGCTTCAGAGTCAGGTGCAGAGTTGCTCATTGAGATCCCATCCTCATCACCAGTATAAAATACTGAGATCGAGACATCTCTTCAGTGAAATCAGCTCATAGTTTATTTTGGATGCACATCACAAGACAACCACTGGACCCATGGGTCCGCTTATACGCCAGTACCTGCTATGCCTCCCAACACACCCCACACCCATTATTGGTCTATATACAGTGCCCTCTAACTATAGGTGTCCCCCCCCCCGCCGTGGATCCGAACGACCTATTGGTCCCTTTTAGGATCCTCTCGGACTATTGTCTCTAGATGCGAAGCTCTGCTTGTTCGCATGACCACGTGCACGGCTGACCATGTGTGATCCACTCTGTATACATTTCCCAAGGAAAAAGAGAGTAAGGGAAAACACACATAAGACTGACCTTTAATGTAACAATTATGTCCACAACAGTTCTACTTTTAACATTTACTATCTTAACCCACTGGCTATAAAGCTCTTTGTTATGTCCACTGACTGCCACTGGGCACCCGTGGCATAGTCAGAGCTTGACTCCAAGAGACAATAGGGGTCAAGGATCCTAGACCACCACTAGCCCTCCAATAAGAACTCTGGTGGCAAATTCAAACCTGCCAATAGGACTTTTGGGTGTTTTCTGGGAGTTGAATATAGTTGGCCACCTCAGCCAGTATTGCATGCTTGTTGTGTACTCAATAAATCTATGCTGATCACTACGTCATAGTCTGGGCTTCCATGCATCAAACCCAGTACACAATAGTGGTGATGAAGGTGGGATCCTGCTAAGCGAGCCAGGCTGCCATGACCCCAAGTACCTCTGCCACTGCTCCAGCCATGGGCACCAAAAGCAACCAGGAAAACACTTTTGTATCACAAGCACCATGCAGCATGATGGCAGTCGCTCCGGGAGCAGGACTTGTCCCTCCATTTGACCCAGCAAAGCCCCAGCACTGGGAAGCCTGCGTTGAGGGACTCAAGTCCATTCTGATATTCTATCAGCTGACAGAGGAGGATCACAAGAGGGATCTTCTCATTGGTTTGTGCGGCACCACCACAGTCGAGCTGACCCGAAATCTACTTGTGCCCCCAAAGCTATCTGAGGCTATGTTTGATGGGATCATCAAGGTGCACCAGGAGCACTTCATTCCTCAGCCCTTGGAGATGACTCACCATGTGGTCTTCCATTACCAGCTGCAGCAACCCCAGGAATCTGCCACAGCCTACCTGGCAGAGCTCCGAAGGCTTGCCGCCGAGTGTGAGTTCGGGGCCCATCTGGAGAAGGTCCTCCGAAACCAGCTAGTTTGTGGCATCTGTGATTAAAAGCTTCAGAGGCACATCATGGAGGAGGAGAAATGCATCCTCGCCTCCACCCTCTCCACTGCCACTGTGTGGGAGAGGTCACATCCAACCATGCCTGGGTCTACGACCAGCCACTGCTTGGCTGCCACACACCAGGCCAGTTCCAACTCCATCAAACCGGAAGAAGAAGAGGTCCACCAAACACAGCAGCACCCCAGGCAGAGAGATCCAGGGACCATGGTCCACACCAACACCACAACGGAATCAGCCCAACCAGAATGCGCCAGCTGCGGGGACCATCATGATCGGAAGATGAGCAGATTCCAGGATGCCACCTGTAGGAGCTGCAGCCACTCCAGCCACATCGCACAGGCTTGCCATTTGAGGGGGTCCCAAACCTCGATGACTCATCCACCCCAGCGCCACCAGTCCACAACGCAGCATGAGGAGGACATGGCCTCTGAGGACCTCTACCTGCTAGCTACCGAACAAGTACTGTAGCTTCCCAGCCAAACCTCTGCCCCAAAAATCCACGTTCGGGTTAAAATAGAGGGATCCTCCTGCACCATGGAGTTAGACTCCGGGTCTGCCTTCTCAATCATATCGGAGAAGACCCTTAAACGATTGTGTCCACATGGGGGCCCCCACCTGTGCCCCTTGTTGGAGAAATGAGCATGTAACACAAGGCCTGAGAAATTTAGTCATTATAGGGTTAACCTATGCAACTTGTTTGTTTACCTATGTTAGCCTGGAAGTAATACCTGGCAGCTGGCCAATTAACTCTAAGCCCGGGAAAGCTGAAGATGTACTATTGTGCTAATTGGTCAATGATATCAGGTGTTTCCTTTCAGGGGTCAAGAAGAAGGAGAGATCCTCCATTACAATCTCTCCTCACTCTCTATCAGGATGTCTTAGTGTGCAGACGCAGCAGAATGCTGCTTAGGAAGCATGTTTTGTTTATTTGTAGCTAATCCCGTTTACCTTTTTCCTTTAGTAATAAACTTCTTTTGAACTAAAAGAAGCAATCTCTTCTTTCCAGAAAAGCAAGATTCATTACTCTGAATTTTCTTGATTATTGGACAAAAGCCCTAACACCCCTCACCCATTGCCCTGATGAACTTCCAGCAGAACTGGGTGCTGATAAGGGGTGTGGGCAGCTTCCAGGTCCAGCACCGGGGATTCAATGGCCACCTGGACATTGGTGGTCGAGGGCAATTTAGTCAGCCTGCTAGGTTGCACCTGGTTTGGCCTTTGGGAATCACTGTCAAGGGGATCCACAGCTGCACATTGCAGGACTTTAGTGATGTCTGCAGTGAGTTCCTGTCCATCTTCGACAGAACTCTTAGCTGGTACACAGGCCCCCCATGTCCCTGCAACTCAACCCCATGGTAGCATCCATTTGCATGTGATTCCAGAAGGTCCCTCTTACCCTGCAACCCAAGATAGATGCAGAGCTGGACTGCATCATGGGCCAAGGGTTCCTGGAGCCCATCTTGCATGCTGCTTGGGAAACCCCCAATGTCACCCCCATGAAGCCCAATGGGGATGTCCACATCTGCGTGGACTACAAGTGTATGCACAACAAGGCTCTTCAGGACCATGCCTACCCAGTCCCGGTCGTGAGCCACATCTTGGCCACTTTGGCGGGGTGCAGATATTTGGGAAACTGGATCTCGCCCAAGCATACCAGCAGCTCCCTGTAGATGAGGCCACGGCTGCTGCACAGACCATAGTAATGCACCGGGGAGCCTTTAAAGTAAAGCGATTGCAATTTGGGGTGAGTGTCACCCCTGGACTATTCCAAAGTCTCATGGACTCTTTTAAAAGAAATCCCGGGTGTCACATCATTCTTTGATGATGTGCTGATCGCCACGGCAACACCTGATGACTTCACCTACTGCTTGCGTGCCGTCCTCCACCGCTTCAGCAAGGCCGGCCTCAGTGTGAAACAGGAGAAGTGTCTCCTTGGGGTCCTGTCTGTTGATTTTTTGGGCTTCATGGTGGATGCCTAGCACACCCACCCAAGCTCGGGAGTCCACCCACACACCATGGTCCAGATTGCACATAGACTTTGCAGGCCCATTCCACTGACTGCTCTTTCTGGTCATGGTGGACTCCTACTCGAAATGGCTGGAGATATGCCCCATCTCAGCCACATCCTCCAAAGGCACCATCCGGGTGCTATGCTGGATCTTCACAATCCATGGGTTGCCTGACACCATTGTCTCCAAAAACAGGACAGTTTTTACCTCGGTGGAATTCCAGGAGTTCCTCAGCAGCAACCTGATCCAGCATGGGAGGTCTGCCCCGTTCCATCCTGCGACCAACGGACAAGCCAAGTGGATGGTGCAGACCACCAAAGAAGCACTGAATCATCTCAGGGAAGGTGACTGGGAATTCTGTATCAACTGCTTCTTATTGGCGCAATGGACTACTTCTAACCTGGTCAATGGCCGCTGCCCAGCTGAACTCATTATGGGACAGTGGTCCGCCATCTTACTGGATAGGCTACATCCAGACAGGGCCCCAGAGTCATGCAGCCTGTCTGAGCAGAAGGAGGCACCTAGAGGGTTCTTCCCTGAGGACCCATCTACACCCACAACTTCAGTAAGGGCTCTCTGTGGCTCACAGCCCGAATCATTCACTCCACAGGACACATGTCGTACAAGGTCTCAACAGACAATGGCCAGGTCCTGTCAAGGCACATTGTCCAACTAAGGAGGCTCCTGCTCCTGGCCTCAGCCAATGATCCAGCTCCAGGGGCGGTGATGGTGACATGGGACCCAAGTTTCCGGATGCAACTGCTCCAGAGTTAGCCCCCATTCCTGAGGCCGATTCAACTGAAGGAGCATCGGTCTCCAGCCCAGTGCCAGAGGAGAGCCCCCTGACCCCCCCCCAGCCAGGTGTCTAGGCAAGATGGGGCCCCGGATGCCACCATGGCACCTGCACCAAGACGTTCCCAGAGGGAACACCAACCCCTGGCTTACCTACAGGACTATTCCACATAGGTGGGCTCAAATTATGGGGGGAGGGGTGTTATGTCTGCTTACCACCACTGGGTGTCAGCGGCATGCAGTCAGAGCTTGACTTCAAGAGACAATAGGGGTCAAGGATCCTAGACCACCACTAGCCCTCCAATAAGAACTCTGGTGGGAAATTCAACCCCGCCAATAGAACTATTGGGTGTGTCCTAGGAGTTGAATATAGTTGGCCGCCTCGGCCAGTATTGCATGCTTATTGTGTACTCAATAAATCTGTGCTGATCACTACATCGTAGTCTGGGCTTCCATGCATTGAATCCAGTACACAGTACTCTGTGAACATCAAACAGTGTTAAATCACATTGCATGCTGAAGTGGGATTTTGCTGCTGTACGCTTTGTTACAATGGAAACGACATTGAAGGGCATGGTCAAAACTGGAGGGGGGGTGAGGGAAAAGAAGGCCAGGGTGCTCTAATCCAAGCTCCTGGAATGTTCACAAATACTTGCTGCTTTAAATACAGGCTCCATGGGGGCGGGGGGGGGGGGTGTAAAAGGAAAGCATTTCAAATAGAGGCAAAGTTTCTCCTTCCTGCATTTAAGACTGAAATAATTTTTAGTGTAATTCATTTATTCCTTGGCCTCTTTCCTAAGATATTCAAAGCATGTAAACCTAGAACAAAGGTTACATAATTTGAACTTTAATTCATACTTCACAGGCTAGTGCCTCAGATAGTCTATGAGGAAAAGCAATTATTGCACTCCAGCTAGCATGGGTAGGAAAGATAATATGAAGATGGGTCAATGACATAACATTTCACTGGGGAGGAAAGATTTGTGGCTAAAAAAAAGAATCAATTTTGTTAAAAGTACTATAATTTCACCTTTCATGACTGAAGAATCTTTTAGAAAGCAAGAAAAAAAATGCCAACTTAATATTAACTACATGGAAATGTCCCCTCCTATAATTCAATCTAATTATCAAACTCTTGTCCTTGTGTCACCAAAAAACTTTCCCCTTCTCTTGCCTTGCACCAAACATTTAAACTAAATGCTTTCTTAAACAAATCTTCCTCTTCTGGAAGATGATCTTTGTCTCTGCCATAGTCTTTTGAAGACAGCTGCCATACTGTTTACTGTCTCTGATCATTTCCGCAGTAGTGAAATTCCCTGCATTAAAGTTTTTAAAACTGTGTATTATGTGAAATTTTCCACAGTAGATTTTTCCTCACCAGGCGCAAACCCAAAGTTTTGTCCTTCTTACCCTGCATTTTGGAATTAACTAAAACTGGGGATTTTGAAAACACGGGGTAAGAAGGAAAAAATTTCAGGTTTGCACCTGATGAGGAAAAATCTACTATGGAAAATTTCATCTAACATGAAGTTTTAAAAACATCAGTGTGGGGAATTTCACTACCGCAGAAATGGTCTCTGTTTAAACATCAGCATCTCCCAACCTCTAACACAACTGCAGCTCCCTCTGGAACTGGTGAATTGCTTTGGTGAGTGACAAGTTAGTCCTTCTGCTGTGCAAAAGGAAGCTCTTCCTTCAATCAAATGTAAGCTGGTTGCAAATAACTGATTTTATGCTTTAGCAATTTGAGTCATGCCTGAATGCCACATTTTAGCATTTGCCATATAAAAATAAAGTCCCTGCAAACTGTTTAGCCAGAGCCAGTGCTTACTCCCATAAGGACAAGTGGAAAGGGAAATGACCTTTCAGCCCCACGCTGCTCAATTAGAACCTCCTACCTAGTTCTGTAATTTCAGTGTGTGTTGGATGATGGTTTGGGGACTGACTGGATCATTGATTTCTGCACAGAAGGAGGGAAGAGAGCAAACAGTGACTTATTTATTTGTTATATTTAATCTAGGCATGCAAAGAAGAGATGAAGGAAGGAAGGAAATGAAATGTTGAATTATTAAGGTTAAGAGAGATTGCTTTATTTAGCATATCTATCATGCCACTATTCACGTCTGGCCCAGTTGCTAGTTAATTATCATCTTCTAACAATTTCAGCTTTTGCACAAAGCCCATGTAAGAAAACCGCCCAGTTGATGGACAGGCAGCTAGGTTGGTTCTCATAGAAACTCACCCCCTATGAGAAAGTGAGACTTAGGTCAGCAAATATCAGACAGACCTTTGGAACTCTGTGTCAGACTTGATGGGAAAACAAATATTCCACTTGCCATGAAGAAACATCCCTCCTATTTGGGAACATGCAACACAAAGAGCTATTGTGCTTGAGAAAGCAATTTCATCTAAAACCTTGCCTCTGCTCACTAAGTGGTTCCATTATGAAATTCAGAAGTAAGGCTGAGCAAGTAAAGCTGAACTGAAAGAGAGGGCATGGTTCATAAACTTTTTCTATGGTATTAAAAGTAACCCATTATCAACACCTTTTCAAGATTGCTGTAGAAAGACTCAAAATGGGCTTACTAACTCAAAACACACTCCAGATTGTCTTTACTTATCCTGACTCCTGAATGATATCATTACATATCCCAGTGTAGTTGATTGCATAGCATCCTAACATCATCACATCTACTACATAACCTCCTATTGGCTTGGATCACTCATGCTATTTTGTTGGAAGCTTTGCTCTCGTTCCAAACTGGCTTCATTTGCCCTTAGTGATGTCACCACATAGCCAAATCTGATTCTCTACATAGCATCATGATTTCAACTCATAAGTGTAAATAAAATTAATTTGGAAGCAGAAATTGGGGGAACAATGGCAGCAACAAGATGAAAACAACATGTACATTTTAGGGGGTTGTACAAAAGATTTCTGCTCACTAAAAGCATTACTTGCTTCAAGCCAAAAAATCAACACAGGAAAATGTTTGGCACAGAACTGCCCTGAACATCTGGAAATATATTTGGCCTTAGTTTATTTGGTCCTTGGAAGATATTCTTCAGTTTTAACATCCCTTGCACACATATTTTGCAGGCAACATGAGAAAGGGGGTATGGAGATCTTGCCCTCTTCCCTCCCTCACACACAGGATTTTCCCTTTGTTTCTTCTTTCTTGCTGAGAAGCCCCTGCATCTATTTTCTTCTTTTTTGTTGGTCTATGGCTGTCCTGCCCTTTTACATTATTGTATATTTTGATATTGGCCCAGCCCAGGGACTTGAGGGAAGAGACAAAATCACCTGCTTCTGTTCTGCCTCTGTAATGGCACACAAGAGGCTTTCAAAATTTTGAAAATAAACAAAAGTATTTTATTTAACTTGGAGAAGAAAAGGTCAGGTGGATTCAGCGGTAGAATGTATGAGGTGATCAGATGATAATAACTGAGGTAACTTTGTAAACACACTAAATTCAAGATAATTTGTGGACAACAAGTAGGTGTTTCTGCTTTTCTACAAGGTCTTTGGAACTTTGAGGAGAGAGGCTTTCTTTTCAGTGTCTGCCTAATCCTGAGTTACACTGACTCTTAAGATTTTGAAGAAAGGGACACAGCCAAGTTCCCAAAATCCTTCTCTAGACACCAACCAAGGGATCAGTCCTCTCTCAAGAGATATCTCCTTTTTCACTGGGGAGCGATTACTTCTCTAGACTAAAAGATCTATTCCTTTTTCAGCTCAAATAGGGATCTTCTGTGATCCTCCTACTCCTCTCTCAGTGTCTTTCCCAGTCCTCAGTCAGTGCTAACTGTCTCTTCTTCAACTGTCAGTTCCCAACTGTCATTTCTTAACTGATGCTCTCCACAGAATTGAACAGCCTATCACTCAAAGGTTCTCAGACCCTGTGAGGCATTAGCCCTTGACAGTCAATCATGGGGAATATATGTAATTATAGATTATAATTGACTATTTCATATTCTTCACCTATGTCTATCACAATTGTATAATATCAGTTATCCCACACTATTATTGAACCTGTATATAAATTTTACAAATGGAAAAGACTAAGCCCTTCTTGATATTTTTGCTTATCAGGTTCCCTTTAATAAAGAAATATCTACTTTGGAAGAAAACATAATTAATAACATAAATAAAATATGTCTATTTAGATACTTCTTCTACTTTCCATTAAATGTTAACACATACAAGTTCTGTAAATGATTTTTTTTCTTTCTTATATTATGAAAGCATACATTAATTTTTTAAAAAAAACGCTGATTATCTGGGGGGGGAAAGGAAATGTTAATGATGGTTTTGAAAATTAAATTTCAAAACATGAGTAGTGCAATATTTCAAGCAACAATGACACAACTTAGAAATTGTATTACTTCATTCCCAATACACAAATGGTACTGAAGTATATCTCTCGGATTATTTTAGTGTCATTTATGGAAGCTGCTATAATTTTCAAGTAATGTCTCAATAAGCTTCTTAAGAAAATTTCTTTCAAGCACAGATAACCCTAGAAAATTAATTCTAATTCAAAACATTCCATATATCATCTATTCCACAATTTGGCAATAGACCATCATGATAATTGGGTTGAGGAATATTTATCCTCCAGTCAGGAAAAATGATAAAGGAATGTTAGAAGTCCCTAGAAAACAGGGGAGGGGAAATGAGTTCATATGCAGCCACCATCCATATTAGACTTCTAAACACATGGGATGAATATAGAAATAGCATGTAGCCCTTTGTCAAAGTCTTAGAGACCAAACTTTGTGAACTCTCCAAAAGAAGAGTATATAAGGAAACAGGTTCAAGGATAATCTCGGTGAGCTGTTGGTTCAGAGAGAGTGTTCAGAGTGAAAAGGAAAAATCCAGTAGCTATACTAATTTCTATTTAAAAGAAAATAAGTTTATTCAAGAAGAGGAGCCTTAACCTGGATAGCCCAGGATAGCCTGATCTCATCAGATTTCAGAAGTTAAGCAGGGTCAGCCCTGGCTAGTATTTGGATAGGAGACATCCAAGGAATACCAGGGTTGTGGCACAGAGGCGGGCAATGGCAAGCCACCTCTGAACGTTTCTTGGTTTGAAAAATCCACGGAGTCACTATAAGTCAGCTGTGCCTTGACAGCACTTTTCACCACCACACATGGGGATGTCACACTCTTACAATAATCTTTCCTGTGATTAGTACAATTATAGAATACATGTTAGCCAAACCAACTGTGTTTTGAAAACAGTGAGGCCTTCATCACATTCCATGCAATGTTTTTGTTAAAATTACATCATGTCTGACCAAAGCACTGAACACCCAGATGTAAAATTCTACCACGTCAAGCCACATGCTTATCGAGTTCAGTATTTTCTGCTTCAATTGGCAGACCAAGACAATCCTCTTTCCTAACACCTGATTCTCCGAGCTTTGGGTGTTACACCTGGGACCCTCTGTATGCAAAGCAGATGATTCTCCACTGAAGTAGGCCTCTCCTCTATTTACCACTGCAGCACACATATGCACACTGTGGGTGAAGAAACTGCTGAATTCTATATTTAATATATTTATTTATATCATTTTTCATTGCCTTTGATGTGGCTATAAAGATCAGGAGCCAGATGTAATACTCCCACAGAGTATTTCTGTGCCACAATACTTATTTTGGAATGCGCCCACAATACCACAATTCAGATTCCTTCATATAGTGTATATGGTATTAAATTGGGACCACTGAAGAAGGCCTTTGTGGTCAAAATATGTCTGGTCTGATTTCATTGGTTTATTGTTTCCAATCAAGGCTACTATGAGTATACTGCATTGTATGTAATGTTTACTGCACAGTGTACGACCTTCATAGCCTAAAGACCTATTTTGTTTTTAATGAACTATCTGAGTACACTTTAACATTAAATATATATATTTTGTTTAATCTTTTTATATATGTTTGTACCCTCAATCTTTTAGGTGTCCAAACCCCATGGGGATTCCATAAGTGAGCTAAGATTTGACGGCACTTTCCACCACCAAAACCAACAGGAAGATATAAAGGATTTGAATGTCATTAGATAAGGAGTCTATGATGGTGACTGCAGCCATGAAATTAAAAGATGCCTGCTCCTTGGAAGAAAAGTGATTGCAAACCTAGACAGTATAACAAAAAGTAGAGACATCGCCCTGCCAACAAAAGTCTGTATGGTCAAAGCCATGTATGATGTGTGGCCTAAATAAACTGCCGCTTTGCGGCATTCTGTGAGGTGACTGATCAGGATTGGCTCTACTTCACTCGACCAGCACCCTCTATCCTTGTAATAGTCTCTTTGGGGTTTAATTTTAATAGGTAGTCACTCAGGCTTTTTCTTTAACATAAATAAGAGCTTTATTTACAGAACCAAACAGAGGGGATGGGGGATGTATTTACATTGGGCACGTTGTTTCGGTAGCGACTGACACGTTTGTCAGAATTTACTCTTTGGCAGTAGGTTATTTTGTTTTCAGGGTTTTTTTCTTCTTCTTTGTAACCTTTCATAAGTTCACCACACATTTTCTCAAGCACTCTCTCCTGTACAGCTTAGGGTTAAGTCTCTTGACTTTGGCTTTCCTGGCCCTTTTCTTTGAGTCCTAGCTGACCACCAACCAATTATCCAGACTCTGACTGGCCTTGCCTCAGCCCTCACTTAAGCACCTATACCAGGTTCTTCAGTGCTGATATGTCTTTGTGTTGACCACTTATGTGTTCTACTTGCACAAGATTGTTCACGGTCCTGTGAATCAGTCTATCCCATATCAGTTCTCAGCTTAAACTGGTCTTTTTGGATTGCTCCCACAGAGCCACAGAGACTCTCTTCCAAGCTCTCATACAGCTATCCCCAGAACTGTTCTCCACACAGACTTTTTTTTCTCTCTCTCCCTGAACATTCTAAACTGTCAGGTGTGCCCATTGACTGCCAATCATTGAGGGTTCCAAGCTAAATGGCCCCCTCCTCACTCAGTCATGTGACCCAGATTTTCATCCCATCACACCATGGTATTCTCAGTAGTGATGTATGGCTGCGAGAGATGGACTATAAGGAAGGCCGGGCACCAAAGAATAGATTCCTTTGTATTATGGTGCTGGAGAAGACTCTTGAGAGTCCCTTGGACTGCAAGGAGATCAAATCAGTCAATCCTAAAAGAAATCAACCCTGACTTTTCCCTGGAAGGCCAGATACTGAAGCTGAAGCTCAAATACTTTGGCCACCAAATGAGAAGGGAGCACTCACTGGAGAAGGCCCTGATGCTGGGAAAGATTCAAGGTAAAAGAAGAAGGGGATAGCAAAGGATGAGATGGTTAGACAGTGTCATCAATGCAACAAACATGAAATTAGGCAAACTCTGGAACACAACAGAAGACAGGCGTGTTAGCCGAATTGCTTTAATTTAAGATGAGCAATTGGCAAATTACCGGTTCACAGCCAACTATACCAGGGTCCCACCCCTCCTGGGAGTTCTTCAGGAAAGAGGCACAACCACCCTCCTCCGGTGTGCTCCCAGGCTTTCACACCAGCCACATCCTGAGGCACCCTGTTGGATCCTGCACCTCTGCAGCCCACCTCCTCCTTCGATGACAGGCACATAGCAGTGTGGGTGGTGGAGTGTCCATCCCCTGAGGTTGGATGAGGTTCTGTGGGCAGTTGGGCAGGACCCTGGCATGGCATGGGTGAATCGTGGGGCCAGGGTCCCAGCACAGCGTTGGCCAGTAACCAGGGCCCCTGGGGTGAGTGGTGGCTCCTTCAGCCTGTGGCCTATGGCTGAAGGAGTGCATCCTCCGTGCCACCCCAAATTGGCTTTATAATATAGAGAGATATTCAATTTATATGACCTAGACCAGGGGTGGCCAACCTTGCTTAACGTAAGAGCCACATAGAATAAACGTCAGATGTCTGAGAGCCGCAAGACAGGAACAAATATCACACACACGTTTTTATTTTTAAAAATATGCAAATTTGCTTTTTATTAATGTTAAATGGGACTGTCAAAAATAAAAACAAACGAGGAAAATCAGTTATTGATAATGATATTACTTGTTTGCTAATGATATTGAGAGAGATGGAAAGAAAGAATTAAAGAAGTGGAAAGAAAGAGAGAGAGAGAAAGCAAATAGATGGGAGGGAGGAGGGAAGGAAGGAAGGAAGGAAGGGAGAAAGAGAGAAAAAGCATGCCTCCCCTTTGCTTCCCCAGCCGCCCTGCCAGGAGCCGCACAATATATGTGAAAGAGCCGCATGTGGCTCCCGAGCCACAGGTTGGCCACCCCTGACCTAGACAATACACATTTTTAAAGTTATTCTGCCAATAGTGAATTGTTTATGGGGGAGTACTTAATCAGCATTCCCCAAATTTTTGGAAGATATGGCACACATGGAGTGGCAAATATGTACCTCCTGGTAGGATGGCAAAGAATGTGCCAACCATTAAGCAAAACAAAGAAGCAACTAGTTTCGTATCAACCTCTTTGTCCTGGTTGACATTTGCAAATTGGTCCAGTCCATGTATTCTAGAACCATGCAGGACTGATCATGTATGACAACAGGAAGAATTTTGGACAAGCAGAACAATGTGTTCTTTTAATGTTGCATCATTGTTTGGCCATAGGTATATGTCATTGTGCCTGTCCACATGAAAAGTACTGGAGTCGGGAGGCCGGTGGTAGTGATTTCAGCATAGCAAGTTTATTTCAGGTCCAGATGAAGCATAAGAAAACAAGGTCAGGGGGGCTGCTTATATACACAGGTAAGCCGCACCCCTGACATCGTCCAAACAAGGCAGTTGGATAAGCTAATTGAATAAGTTCCAAAGTAATCCCAGGATAATAATTGGATAATCCCAGGGGCAGATAAACCTCAAGGTAATTGAATAAGTTTCAAGGTAATTGAATAAGTTTCAAAGTAATTGAATAAAGTTCAAGGTAATTGGATAATCATAGATTTACTCACAGAACATAACACCCCTCCCCCCATAGTTCAGGCCCACCCTAACAGACATAGTCCTTGAGATATGTCGGCCTTCTTTGTTCCCTGTCTGAACATCTCAGAGCTTCGGCAGATGGCAATGGAACCAGAGTCTCAGCCTCGGGAGTGGGAGCAGAAGCTGGGGTGTTGGAAGCTGTGTCCAGCAGGGCAGCCTCTGTGGTTGAGTCTGATGGAGATGGATGTTGGGGTGCGATGGCTGTTGCAGGGCCGGGTCCCCAGCCCTCCTTGTCCAGGACCGGGTCAGGAGTATCATCCTCATGCTCGCTTGTTTAGTCGGGAACACAGGAACGTAGCCAGCATTGGAGCTGGTCCATGTGTTGCCTCCAAACCTGTCCGTCCTCACCGGTGACATCGTAGGAGAGGGGTCCGGGGACACAGATGATCCAGCCTGGTAGCCAGAGGGGGCCCCATGCATAATTCCAAACATACATGGGATCTTCCGGAAAGAACCCTTGCAGAGCCCAGGGGACGTTGGGCTCCTTGAGGCCGGTTGCCACTCCATCAGAGTGCAGGTGGTTGAGTTGCGAAGTCAACTGGCAGCCCATTAGGAGTTCAGCAGGGCTGCATCCCATGGAGGAGTGGGGCATTGAGCATTGGCCAAATAGAAAAGCAGTTAGTTTAAACTCCCAGTCCCCTGGTCCATCTTCCGCAGCACCTCCTTGGTCATGTGGACCATCCACTCAGCTTGCCCATTGGTGGCTGAATGGAAGGGAGCAGACCTTATGTGTTTGATGCCATGCAGCTCCATGAATCGCTGGAACTCTGAGGCGGTGAAGGCTGTGCCATTGTTGGAGACCAGTGTGTCTGGCAAGCCATGCATGCAGAAGATGTGCCACATGCCTCGGATGGCGGCTGCGGATGATGTTGACTTCACCAGCACGACTTCCAGCCATTTCCTGTAGCTGTCTACTAGAAGGAAAAAGATCTGCCCCTGGACTGGCCCGGCAAAATCCACGTAAAGCTGGGACCAGAGCCTTTGTGCCGATTCCCAGGGGCAGATCGGAGCATGGGGGGATCAGGTCGTGACTCCTGCAGGACCTGGTCCTTGATGTCCTTGTCCAGCCCCAGCCACCAGATGTAACTTTGAGCCAGGGCCTTCATTTGCACAATGCCAGGGTGGTGCTCATGGAGAGTGTGGAGTACCCGAGCATGGAGCGATTCAGGAATCACTACCCTCAACCCCCACAGCAGGCACCCCTTGTGGGTGGATAGCTCATTGCGCCGTGCTGAGAATGCAGCAAATTCTGGCCCCAGGCAGGTGGGCCACCCCCTTCCCACCCAGTCCAGGACCTGGAAGAGGGTCCAATCCTTAGCCATGCACCGGGAGATGTCGGCAACCTGGATGGGCTGGTCCATAAGGTCCTCCAGGAGGGTGATATGGTAGGTGGGAGCCAGATCTGGTTCACAGGCAGGCTGCAGCAGGCAACTCAGGGCATCAGCGTGACCCATGGACTTGCCAGGGCGATAGACCAGCGAGTACTGGTAGCTGGAAAGGAAGATGGACCACCACAGGACCCTGGGAGACAGCATCTGGGGGGGTCTGGTGATCCAGGGCAAGGAGGCTCAGGAGAGGTTTGTGGTCAGTGGCAACCGTGAATGTACTATTTGTACAGCCACAACAGCCATCGCCTCCTTGTCGATCTGCACATAGTTGTGCTCCACAGATGATATGGTTCTTGAATAATAAGCGACCAGAACCTCCCGGCCGTCAGGTAAGCGATGCCCCAGAACCCAGATGGAGAAGCATCACAGGCCAGGATGACAGGGAGGGACTCATCAAAGTGGGCAAGCACAGCATTAGATGTAAGCAAGTCCTTCATGGCCCAAAAAGCGGCTGCATGGTGGAGGCCGCAAGCTCACTTAACGTTCTTGTCCAGGAGCCAGTGCAGTGGCTGAGCCACTGCTGCCTTGTGGGGAGGAATGTGTGATAGAAGTTCAGGAACCTTAAAAACAACTGGAGCTCTGCCTTGGACTGAGGGGCCGGTGCCTCAGAGATAGCCTTTACCTTGTCCAGTGTGGGGTGGATTCCTTGGGCATCCACGACAAAGCCAAGGAACTCCATGGATGGAACACCAAGAAGACATTTCTCCCTCTTGACCTTCAGACCGGCATCCTGGAAGCGCTGGAGGATGGCACAGAGACACAGCATGAAGGTCTGGACGTCTGGGGCCACAATCAGGACAACATCATAAAAGGGCTGGACACCTGGCAACCCCTTAAACAAATGGCCCATTAATGCTTGGAATAACCCCGGGGCTACACTGACCCCGAATTGGAGCCGCTTTACCTTGAAGGCTCCCTTATGGGTCACAATAGTCTGGGCCTCGACAGTAGCATCGTCCACAGGCAGCTGCTGATAGGCCTGTGCCAGGTCCAGCTTCCCGAAGACCTTGGCGCTGGCCAGTGTAGCCAAAACATAGCTGATTACAGGAACCGGGTAAGTGTGCACCTGGAGTGCCATGTTTAATGTGCACTTGTAATCTGCACAGATGTGGATGTCTCTGTTGGGCTTAAGCGGAGTTACAACGGGTGTTTCCCAATGCACGCAGGATACTGGTTCCAAAGCCCCTTGCTCAACTAATTTGTCCAGCTCCTGTTCAGTTTTAGGCTAAACAGCGAGTGGAGGCCAGCGGGCCAGAATGTGGATGGGCCGGACCTTGGGGTCAAGTTCCAAAGATACTGGGGGACCGGTGTAGGAGCCTAGTGCACCATCGAAAACTGTGGGGAATTCTGCACAGATATCTTGAAAGTCCGGGGTGCAGATACTGTTCACCCCCATTACACCCAGTCCCAGGGGCCCGAACCAGGATAGTCCCAAGAGGCTTGTGAGGTTGCCCACCAAAACCAGGAGGTCCAGTTTTCCCTTAAAGTCCTTGAACTGGACCGTGAACTTGCCCAGCCCTTGAATACTATGGGATTTTTCTGGAAGTCCCGGAGCCAGAGCCCTGGGGGCTTCCATAAGTGGGGGCCCCCTTCTGGACACAGTTTCTGGAGCGTGGCCTCTGAAATGATTGAGTATGATGACCTTGTGTCTAGTTCCATAAGGCAGGCGGAGCCCTCGATGAGGACGGGGACCTTAATCTTATTGGGGGCATCCCAGGGCAAGTTCATTACCTGGTGGCGGGGTGATGATGTTGTGTGAAGTTCAGCCAAGTCTTGTTGTGCAGCTAGGGTGTGGTGGTTGGCCCGGGAATGGCAGACCTGGACGATGTGGCCCTTCTTCCTGCATGACCGGCACTCTGAATCCTGGAACCAACAGTTCCGGCAGTCATGAGGATCACTGCAGCTGGCGCAAGATGGTGCACCAGCTTAGGGAGTTGTATAGTCTCGGTTGGCTGACCTGGTGTTGGCGGGGCTGTTCCTCTCAGCAGACAGATGGGAGTTGGTACCTGGAGGACGGCGGCAGACCTGGAGTGCGTCGTCCTTGTTGGAGGTCTCGGATTCTGAAGATACAGCAGTGCGATGGGTGGCCATGGTAGCACTGGACCTGTCTTTCTGGGAAATCTCATAAGCACATGCTGTTTGTAAAAACATGGCCAGGGTGGCATTGGCAATGGCCATGAGTTTTCTGCACATTTTGGGGTCCTGGACCCCACATATAAAGGCAGAGAGGAGGGTGTCCTCCACCACCACAAACTCACAGCTGACAGCGAGCCAGCGGAGGTCGGCCAGGAATGTGGCCACGGACTCACCCTTTAGCTGGATGTGGCTGAAGAACGTCACTCGCTGGGTGAGTTTTGAGGGCTTGGGGGTGAAGTAGTCATTGAGGGCCCCCATGATCTCGTCGAAGAATGCCTCTGTGGGAGTGTGGGGAGAAATCAGGCTTCTTACCAACTGGAGGGTGGCGACCCCTCATGTGCTCAGCAACCACGACTTGCGCTTTCCAGCATCCGTGATCCCCTGGACATCGAAGAAGAAGCCAAGCTGGTTGGCCCAGGCCTCCCAGAACTCGGGACTGGAGGGGTCGAAGGGTGCTATCTGCTGTCCCGGAGCAGTGGCCATAGGGACCCATAGAGCAGGAGTGCGGAGAGTGTGATCCTTGGGAGGCTGGAGCAGCGGCGATGCAGGGTGCTGGTGCCAGAGGCTGACGGATCTGAGCTTGATGCGGTGCTGGAGTCGGTCAGAGAGTCGCTCATCGAATTCCCACCTTAGTCGCCACTGAAAAGTACTGGAGTCAGGAGGCTGGTGGTAGTGATTTCAGCATAGCAAGTTTATTTCAGGTCCAGATGAAGCATAAGAAAATGGAGGTCAGGGGGCCTGCTTATATACACAGGTAAACCGCACCCCTGACCTTGCCCAAACAAGGCAGTTGGATTGAGTAATTGAATAAATTCCAAGGTAACTGAATAAATTCCAAGGTAATCCCAGGTTAATAATTGGATAATTCCAGGGGCGGATAAATCTCAAGGTAATTGAATAAGTTTCAAGGTAATTGAATAAGGTTCAAGGTAATTGGATAATCATAGATTTAATCACAGAACATAACACCACAAGAGTGATGTTTTCATGTACTACCAAACAGATGCGGGCTGAAACATGTAGCCATACAGTGTTGACTAACTGACCATCAGGGCACCACTTTACATACCAGGGGGTTCTAGTTCAAGTCCTCTTGCCAATCCTACCAAATATTTAAATGGGTGAGATGCACTTAATCGTTATTTGAGCAATTATGAAAGGGCTCTACATTCCAGGGAGGGCCACAGCTTAGTGGGTGGAACACAGTCTTTTCATGCTGAAGCTCCAAAATTAATCCCCAAAATCTCCAGTTAAACGATCTTAGACAGATAGGGCAGTATCTCTGGTTAAGACCTTGGAGAGCCATCTCCAGTTGGAGCGGAATGTGCTGGGCTAGATGGACCATATTCAGTAAAAGGCAGATTTGCATGCCCAAATAATTGTTCTTCTGCAAAGGTAATATGGGAATCGTGTCACCTTTTTGTAACTGTTAAACATTTAATCTCAAAATTAATGAGAGCATATGAACATTCATAGGTTAAAGTAGCTAATTGTTTCTGACCAAATAAAATAATTGCTTCTTGAATATTTCATAATGTTAGTGTGCTTTTCTGAGCAGCAGATTAATAAAAAAGAAAATGGAACATATAAATTTTCCTATAGACTATTAGACTTGATTCTGACCAATGTGAGCCATTTCTAGCACAGTGCTGTGTAATTCTTCGAGTGCAGAACTAGGACTGGGGAGATTTGGATTCAAATCCCCACTCAGCGATGAATCTCCCTGAGTGACCTTTAGCGCATCACAACATTTTCACCTTATCCTACTTCACAGGATTGATATTAACGTAGGTTTGGATCTAGACTATGTTGGAAATTTCCACTGATTCTGTCCTTCTGCTGCAGACCCCTGCATATACTCCCTCAGGGTCCATTACACACCAGGATCAGCATTTTCTGGAGATGGATTGGCTCTAGTGGGAGGGGGAGGCAGGAAATTTCCATTCTGCCATTGGAAATTTAGTCTGGATCCAACCCATAAACTGGAGGGGTGGGTGAGAATCAAGTTTGTCAACTCCTAAGCTCTTTAGCAGGATAGAGATATAGATTTCTCAGGAAATCCATCTTTTCCCATTACATCTTTGCAAAATAATGAATTAAGTTTTGAGATTAAAATTGATAAATTAGAAACACAAAAGAATCTAACTATGCACTATTACTTGGGAATAAGTTTTATTGAATGTAGTGGGGCTTATTTGTGAGTAAACTCCCAGAAGATTGTGCTGTGAGCATTTCAAGTGGTAGTGGTGATGCACAACATTGCACCCAACAATTGGTACTTGCCTCCAGTCCTTCGTACTTCAGTTCCTTTGAATTCTTCTGATGCAAGGGCATAGACTTTTCAATTTTCCGGGGGGGGGGGGCTGGGGCTGAGCCAGAGTCGCTATGCTAGGTCCTTAAAAAAACCGAGGCCCAGTGACATCATAGGGAGGAGCCAGTGACATCATAGGCTATTGTCACTATCTATGGAGGTAGAGCCATGTGGGATTTAGGGAGGGGCTCTCCAGAAATTTAGGGGAGCCTGGGAACCCCCAACAATGCCCCTGGGCTGGGCCAAACCCAGGAAAAGGTGGGAGTTGGCCAGTGGTTATAGTGGTAGCGGTCTCTGCTGTGTCCTTTATTTAAATTCACTTTTAGAATAGATCTGCAAATATACATACCATGTGCATCAGACAAAGTAATGGTCACAAATTTGACAGTAAGGAAGACAACACAGAAAAGCCTGTAGGGGAATATTTTAAGTTTTCCTGGACATTCTTTTAGAGGAGTCTTGTTTCTGTCTTATTTGTAAGGGTGACGTTGTACTGAAATGTACTAACTTATGGCATCACAGATGCCTTCATTTGGTAAATGCATGGCTGAAATCTCTGAGCCAGGAAAGAATACCAAACAGTTGCTGTGCACTCAATTTCTGAGCAATGTACAGAGTTCAGAATAGCAGCAATCTTGAGAGCCAGTTTGGTGTAGTGGTTAAGTGCACGGACTCTAATCCGAGAGAACTGGGTTTGATTCCCCACTCCTCCACTTGGACCTTGGGCAAGCCATAGCTGTGTACCAGCTGTTCTCTCAAGGATAGTTGTCTCAGAGCTCTCTCAGCCCCACCTACCTCACAGGGTGTCTGTTGAGGGCAGGGGGAGGGAAAGGAGTTTATAAATCGCTCTGAGACTAGAAGTGAAGGGAGGGGTATAAATCCAATCTCTTCTTCTTCATCTCTTCTTCTTCTCACTTCAAACTCATATCATAGGAGTGAGTGCAAGTCCCAGAGCACTGAACCTATTCCCAGTGGCTGTCATTTCACTTTGTGACCTGTCATTCCAATCCCAGAGCACAGATTCTATTGCTAGGGATTGTCATTCCACTCTGGGGGCTGTCATTCTAGTCCCAGAGCACAGATTCTATTCCTAGGGACTGTAATTCCACTCTGGGAGCTGTCATTCGAGTCCCAGAGTAGCCTATCTGGGCCCAAAATATGGAAAAACCATTCCATATTTTCTTTGCAACTTTTTTTGTGCTGCAATGTATTTCAGTATGCAAGTCAATTGGCATTCCTGGCTCCCATTATCTCCAATGGGCCTTCAAGCCTCTCCCATTGTTTCCAATGGGCAATCCTGTCATTCCTTTTACACATCCCAGTTAATTGTCCCTTTGAAACTGTACCACACCATTTTAAGTAACAGCAAAATGAAGAGCATGAACATAAGAACATAACAACATAAGAGAAGCCAATGTTGGATCAGGCCAGTGGCCCATCCAGTCCAACACTCTGTCACACAGTGGCCAAAAACACCAGGTACCCTCAGGAGGTCCAGCAGTGGGGGCAGAAAGCCCTCCCACTGTTGCCCCTCCCATCAAACACCAAGAACACAGAGCATCACTTGCCCCAGACTGAGAGTTCCTATCTATACTTTGTGGCTAATAGCCACTGATGGACTTCTGCTCCATTCCCTCTTGAAGCCATCCATGCTTGTAGCCACCACCACCTCCTGTGGCAGTGAATTCCACGTGTTAACCACCCTTTGGGTGAAGAAGTACTTCCTTTTATCTGTTCTAACCCGACTGCTCAGCAGTTTCATCGAGTGCCCACAAGTTCTTGTATTGTGAGAAAGGGAGAAAAGGACTTCTTTCTCTACCTGCTCTATCCCATGTATAATCTTATAAACCTCGATCATGTCACCCCTCAGCCGTCGTTTCTCCAAGCTAAAGAGCCCCATGCGCTTCAACCTTTCTTCTTCAACCTTTTATCATTTTAGTTGCCCTTTTCTGCACGTTTTCTAATGTTATAATATCTTTTTTGAGGTGTGGCAACCAGAACTGTACACAGTACTCCAAATGAGGTCACACCATCGATTTATACAGGGGCATTATGATACTGGCTGATTTGTTTTCAGTTCCCTTTTTAATAACCCCCATAGTGTTGGCCTTTTTCATTGCAGTCGCACACTGTCTCAACATTTTCATTGAGTTATCTACTTCAACTCTAAGATCTCTCTCTTGATCAGTCTCTGCCAGTTTGGACCCCATCAATGTGTATTTATAGTTAGGAGTTTTGGCTCCAATGTGCATCACTTTGCACTTGGCCGCATTAAATCCCATTTGCCATGTTGATGCCCACTCACCCATCCTTGACAGATCCCTTTGTGAGATCCCTCACAATCCTCCCTGGTTCTCAGCACCCTGAAAAACTTAGTGTCATCTGCAAATTTAGCCACTTCACTACTTACTCCCAACTCCAAATCATTAATAAAGAAGTTAAAAAGCATTGGACCAAGTACTGATCCCTGCAGTACCCCACTGCTTACCTCCCTCCACTGAGAAAATTCCCATTTATACTCACTCTGTTTCCTTTTAATTAGTCAGTTTTTGATCCACAAAAGGACTTGTCACAAAAGAGAGCCAGTTTGGTGTAGTGGTTAAGTGTGCGGACTCTAATCTGGGAGAACCGGGTTTGATTCCTCACTCCTCCACTTGCACCTGCTGGAAGACCTTGGGCAAGCCATAGCTCTGTACCAGCTGTTCTCTCAAGGACAGTTGTCTCAGAGCTCTCTCAGCCCCACCTACCTCACAGGGTGTCTGTTGTGGGGAGGGGAAGGGGAAGGAGTTTGTAAGCCGCTCTGAGACTCCAAGTGAAGGGCGGGGTATAATCCAATCTCTTCTTCTTCTTCTTCTTCTTCTTCTTCTTCTTCTTCTGTCCCATGACTATTGAGCTTCATGTACAGAGTGCACAATTCTTGCCAGTGTTCTCTCCAGGCTGCACACAGCAAAAAGAAATTTTAAAAGGACGTTGATCTGCATGTCCCCCCCCCCCATCTTGTTCATGCAGATGGGTTTACCATTTAAAAACAGACACCCTGTGACTAGGCAGGTGGGGCTGAGAGAGCTCTTTTGAGGACTGCTCTTGAGAGAACAGCTCTGAAAGAACTTGAGACTGACCCAAGGTCACATCAGCAGCTGCAAGTGAAGGAGTGGGGAATCAAACCTGGTTCTCCCAGATTAGTCCATGCTCCTAACCAGTACACCAAACTGTAACTCAAAGCCTATCTCTTTTAGAAGCAAGTGGCTCAAGTGGTTAAGTGTGAGAGTTCTGCTCAAAGTAGTCAAGGATCAGATCTTGGTTGGTTAACCACAGTTCTTTATTACCTATTCCTACATTAGTACAGCATCTCGGATTATTGTCAGAGATGAGACAAATAATACAAGCGGGTCTATTATACCATTCCAAGGAGTTTGAATTACCCATGGGTAGCCAATCCCCTAGAGGGAAAATTGGCGGGCTGAAAGGTGTCTTGACCGTTTGGTTCTCACAGGAAAAAAGTGAGGTGTTAAGCAGTAAATTTCCTTTCCCAAACCCGACCCCTCAGATGTTTCTGAGTTCACATAACAATCAATGGCTCCAAGGTTCTTTAGCATTTGATAAGAGATGAGAAGCATCCTCCCCTTGAAGTTACTGCCGGAGCAGCTGGAATGCGGAGGCAGGGATGTGAGGCCTCCTTGTTCTCGCAAATCATGGTTGTCACCTCCCGGTCAAGACAGACACAATGCATTATGGTTACATAGGTTCAAATACACTTTAGATATACAAGATAGTTAAAGACATGCAGGCAAGAAGTTAACTCTATAGCTAGCTAATACATTGGCTGAATTTGCAGATTCTGACACCCTGCCCTCCTCATAATTCACTTCACCTAGCTTTGTCAGGAAACATTTTATGAAACAGTTTAGTCAGTTTAGGAGCATGCACATGTTCTGAACGGATCCACTCGTTGTGTTCCGGGCCGAAATCTAACCATCTAACTAAATAATATAAACGGCCTCTTCGCATCTTGGAATCGAGGATTTCAGTTATCTCGAAGTGAGGTGCCCCCTCCTTCATCAGTGGAGGAGGAACTGGAGGAACTGGATGCCAAGCATTCGGCCCAGGATCTTTCTTCAACAGGCTGAAATGAAACACAGGGTGCACAGAACTCAGTGATTTAGGCAATTCCAGTTCAAAAGACACATCCGATATTTTGCGCAGCACTTTATAAGGTCCAACAAATTTCCATCCCAGTTTTCTGCTGGGCTGCAACCCATGAATGTTTTTGGTGGAGAGATAGACAGAGTCCCCAGGTTGGAGATCCCATCCCGGTGCTCTCCCTCGATCAGCGTATTTTTTGTAATCCTCTTTGGCATGGTCCAATGCTTTGCCTATTAATGGCCATGAGTCCTGGAGACTAGACCACCAACTTTTAAAATCCGATGGGGAAGTATTGGGGGCATTTTCAATGGTAGGCAACGGTTTCCCTTCAAATCCCCCTACAGCCATGAAGGGAGAGACTCCTGTGGAGGAGTGCACTGCATTGTTGTAACTATACTCGGCAAACGGCAACAATTCCACCCAATTGTCTTGGTGGTAGTTAGTGTAACATCTCAAAAACTGTTCCAATATTTGATTAGTTCGCTCGGATTGGCCATCGGTCTCTGGGTGGTAACCCGAACTCAGGGCTGGTTCAATGTCCATCATTTTTAGGAGCTCCCGCCAGAAGCTGGCAACGAACTGACTTCCTCTGTCGGATACCACTCTCTTCGGAAAAGCGTGTAATTTAATCACGTGATTGAAAAAAGCCTTGGCCATCCCTTTAGCGGTGGGCAATTGCTTAAAAGGGGTGAAATGCGCTTGCTTCGAAAAGGTGTCCACCACCACCCAAATAACTGTTTTTCCCTTAGAGGGGGGCAGATTGGTGATAAAGTCCATGGCGATGGCCTCCCAGGGTCTTGAGGGGGTGGGTAGGGGGTGCAACAAGCCCGGAACCTTCCCCCCCCCGCTTTTTGCACATTAGACAAGTCTGGCAAGCCGAAACGAAGTCGGAAACGTCTCGGCGCATGCGCGGCCACCAGAATTGACGCTGGATCAAATTGAGCGTTTTCAGGAAGCCAAAGTGCCCGGCGAGCTTAGACGAATGGCAGGTTAATAAAATCTCTTTACGTTTAACTTTTGGCACCACCAGTTTATCTCCATGTAGCCAACATTGATCCTCCCTCTTGGAGCATTCCTCCAAAGTCTCCAATTCCTCAACCTCTTCCGGAGCATAATCCCCCCCCCAATTGCACTTCCCAATGTCTAACTGAGTTCTTTTTGCTTGGCTCCGGGTGATCACCGCCCCTCCCAACTGCTGGGGGGAGAACATCGAGTCAAACACTTCTTCCTTGACACTTTCATGCTGGGGCAATCTGGACAATGCGTCTGCTAGGGAGTTAGCTTTCCCAGGAAAATGCTTGAGCACGAAATTAAACTTAGAGAAGAAATCGGCCCATCGCAGCTGTTTGGCGTTGAGGGATCTCTGAGTGCGCAGCGCCTCCAGATTCTTGTGATCAGTCCAAATTTCAAATGGAGTCTGCGCGCCCTCCAACCAATGCCGCCACGTAGTGAGCGCCAATCTAATGGCCGCGGCTTCTTTGTCCCAGACCGACCAATTTCTTTCCGTTTCGTTAAATTTCTTCGAAATATAAGCCAGCGGGTGCAATTTCCCTTCCGGACCACTTTGTAGTATGGCCCCCCCCATGGCTACATCTGACGCGTCCACATGAATTACAAATTCTTTGGTTTCGTCAGGGTGCGCCAGAATGGGCTCCGAGGTAAAGAGAGTTTTTAAAGTCTCAAACGCCCTCTGACACTCCCCATTCCAAGCTATTTTTTCTCCCGGCTTCCCTGCTTCGGGCCCTCTCCCCTTGGTTTTTAGTAAGTCTGTTAAGGGGAGAGTAACTTTAGCAAAGTCTTTGATGAAGGTTCGGTAAAAGTTACAAAACCCCAAGAGGCTCTGCAGTTGTTTTCTTGTTCGCGGAGCCTCCCATTGCACTACCGCCTCCACCTTCCCCGGGTCCATTTCCAACCCCTTCTGAGAGATGCGATAGCCCAGGAAGTCCACGGACTCACGATGGAATTCACACTTAGACAGTTTTACAAATAGCTGATTTTTTAGCAAGGTAGCGAGGACCTCCCTGACTAATTTCACATGTGCTTTCTTATCAGTAGAATAGATCAAGATATCATCTATGTAACATAACACGCCTTTAAATAGGTGCTTGTGCAACACTTCGTTGATTAAGCTCATAAAGACCCCGGGCGCGCCACTTAAGCCGAACGGCATCACTAGATATTCGAATTGTCCCAGGGGGGTATTAAACGCAGTCTTAGATTCATCCCCTTCCCTGATGCGCACCCTGAAATAGGCATCTCGTAAATCCAGTTTGGTAAAAATCCTCCCCTTAGCAGCTTCCGCCAAGAGGTCTTTTATTAAAGGGAGGGGGTAAGCGTTGGTAGTGGAGACCGCATTCAGTCCTCTATAGTCAGTGCATAATCGCAAACCCCCATCCTTCTTTTTTCGGAAGAGCACCGGCGCGGCAAAAGGGGATTTGGCTGGGCGGATGAATCCGCGCTCTAGATTTTTGTCCAAGAACTTTCGCAACTCTTCCCTCTCCAACGGGCTCATGGAGTATAATTTCCCCTTTGGGAGCTTTTCTCCAGGGAGCAGCTCTATGGCACAGTCTGACAGTCGGTGGGGGGGCAACTCGTCCGCCTCAGTCTCGCTGAACACTTCCAGCAAATCTCTGTACTCCTTGGGCACCATGGTGGGGGTGAGCGCGAGCGCAGGGGCCGGGGAAGGAGGGGCCGGGGGGCCGGGTCCCCACGCCGGGTCCCATTTATGGGTGAGGCAGCGGTCGTCCACCCACGAGATCTTCCCTTCGCTCCATTTAATATAAGGGTCGTGCGCCCCTAGCCACGGGCTGCCCAACACCATAGGGAACTGGGCGTTTGGAGTGATGACAAAAGCACGCTTCTCCCAGTGTTCCCCCGTCCCCAAAATCAGGCTCTCAGTCTCGGCTATACATTCCTCTTTCATCTCCGACCCATCCATTTGAGTGAACTTTAAGGGTTCTGCTAATGGGGTGACGTTTGGGCCGAGCCCTTCCACTACCAGGGGGCTGATCAGGTCTCGCGCACACCCAGAGTCAATTAGCGCTCGGACCCTCATGTGGGTACCCGAACCAGGGGTCACCACCGTCACTACCATATATAACAAGGGGCCGGGGATGCTCACCGGAGATGGCGCTTCTTGGCGGGGGACCTGCAGCTCTGCGCCGCTCACTGCAGGCCGTTGGAGTTTCCCGACATCTGTGTCTCCATCAGCTCCAGCTCCCCCTGCTCGCTGGCCGCCCCCTCCAGCTGCAGCGCCCGGGGCTTCATTGGCGTCTTTTCCCGGCTAGGGGTGCCTCCCCCTACGGGTGTTGAGGTCTTCGGGCCTTTCCCCCCCCCTCGTGGGCAAGCGGAGGCGAAGTGGCCACTCTCCCCGCATTTCATGCACAGCCCTTGCCGAAACCTAGCATCCCGGACATCGTGCACGTTGGATCGGGGCTTCGCTCGGGGGGCTGCTTTGCTGGAGGCCGTCACCGAAGCTCCCATCTTGATCAGGGCGAATCGCTCTTCCATGTCGATGGCCGCTCTCATCCAGGTGGCCAAGGTGCCCGGGCGGCCCCCCAACAACACGGTTTCGTAAATCTCCGGATTCAGGCCCTCCCAATACTTCTCCATGAACAACTCCTCCGGCCATCCGTGGATCTTGGCCGCGATGCGGCGGAACTTGTCGGTGTAATCTCTCACCGTCGACCTCCCCTGGAACAGCTTCCTTAGCTGGTTACGGGCCTTTTCTTCTCCCAGGGGGTCTTCGAACTGATGGCGGAGGGCCCACATGAAGTTATTCAGGGAACGCAACTCGGGTCCTGGGTTGTCGTGCAGGCTCACATACCAATCGCTGGCAGTGTCTTTCAGCTTGGACCCTATGTAACCAATCCGTTCCCTCTCGGTGGGATATAGGTGGCCCCAACCGTCCAGGAATCTCCCTATTTCCAGCATGAAGAAACGCAGCTTCTCCGGGTCCCCATCGAAAGTGGTCGTCAAAGGGTCGGAGGGGGCTGGGCGGGCGGCGGGAGCGGCCGGGACCGGGGCGGGTGCTGGAACGGGCCCTGGTACCAGAACCGGAACGACCGGCTGGACTGGTTGTGCCGGCTGAGCGGGCACCTGCGGCTGAACCGGAACCCCTCCGGGTGCCGCCGGCTGTTGTGGGGCTCCTACCCCCTGACCAGGGAGAGCTCCTTGCACTGCCCTCATGGCGTCTCGAAATTGGTGCTGGAGATCGAGGGCCAACTCGCGGAGCTCGGCGGTGAGTTGAAGCCGCAACTCTCCCATCATCTGCTCCAGGGGAACCGTCTGCTCCTCGCGGTACGGATCGGGCCCATACGGACCCGTCCCCTCTCCTTCGAAAGGCGGGTGACGCGGCTCTCCACGGTAGATCGGCTCGCGGTCGTCTCCGAGGTAACTCGGTCTCCCTCGATCGAGCTGGTCTCCGGTGAGCGAAACCCTCACCCCTTTCCGATCGTGCACCCACGAATCCACGGTCCGCCGACCGAAATGGCTCCAGGCGTACTTGGGGGTCACGCTCTGGTGAGGAATCAGGCGCGGGATGTAGTGAGCCCCTTGGCTCGTGGTCACCGGCACTTCGGGACCTCCTCCGCCGCCACCACCCCCGTTCCCCGGATCCTTCGGGGTAACGGGAGTCTCTTCGGGAGTAGTAGGTCTGAGGGGGACCGTGTCGTCGTCTGACATAGTCAGGAACGGCTGAGTCCCAATTACGGATCTCTGACAATCTGTGAGAGTTCTGCTCAAAGTAGTCAAGGATCAGATCTTGGTTGGTTAACCACAGTTCTTTATTACCTATTCCTACATTAGTACAGCATCTCGGATTATTGTCAGAGATGAGACAAATAATACAAGCGGGTCTATTATACCATTCCAAGGAGTTTGAATTACCCATGGGTAGCCAATCCCCTAGAGGGAAAATTGGCGGGCTGAAAGGTGTCTTGACCGTTTGGTTCTCACAGGAAAAAAGTGAGGTGTTAAGCAGTAAATTTCCTTTCCCAAACCCGACCCCTCAGATGTTTCTGAGTTCACATAACAATCAATGGCTCCAAGGTTCTTTAGCATTTGATAAGAGATGAGAAGCATCCTCCCCTTGAAGTTACTGCCGGAGCAGCTGGAATGCGGAGGCAGGGATGTGAGGCCTCCTTGTTCTCGCAAATCATGGTTGTCACCTCCCGGTCAAGACAGACACAATGCATTATGGTTACATAGGTTCAAATACACTTTAGATATACAAGATAGTTAAAGACATGCAGGCAAGAAGTTAACTCTATAGCTAGCTAATACATTGGCTGAATTTGCAGATTCTGACATTAAGATGCTGAACTGCAGACCGGTAGTTCAGCAGTTCAAGACCTGAGTGCTGCATGATGGAGTGAGCTCCCATCTCTGGCCCCAGCTCCTGCCAACCTAGCAGTTCAAAAGCAAGAAATTGCAAGTAGATAAATAGGTACCAGTTCGGTGGGAAGGTAACAGAGTTCCGTGCGCCTCAGCGTCTAGTCCTGCCGACCATATGACCACGGAAATGTCTTTGGACAGCACTGGCTCTTCAGCTTGGAAACGGAGATGAGCACCGCATCCCTAGAGTCATATTTGACTGGGTTTCGAGCAAGGGAAACTTTTACCTTTACCTATAAGAAACATAGAACACCATCTCCACCACATCAGAGTCTTTAAGCAGATCATTTCCAAAACAGTCCTTCAGAGCCTAATTACATGAACTAAGCAGCAAGCAAGATACACTGTTCCCTCATAAATACTCAGAGAGCCTGTTGTCTCCCAGCAGTGATGTTTATTCACTCCAAGGAATACCAGGGACATGATGCAGAGTCAGGCAATGGCAAATCACCTTTGAATATCTCTTGCCTTGACAACCCTACAGGGTTACCATGAGTTGACTATGACTTGCTAGCACTTTCCATATTCACAGGGCAACTGCACTTTAATGCCCAGAACCATTTGGGCAAGGCCTAATGTGTAACTATTGTCAGTAGCATGAGATGGACCCACAGCTCAATTGGCTCTCATATCACTGCCGTAACATACAAAATAGTAAAAAGCTCAGTAGTTCCTTTAATATAAACAGACTGTATTGTAGCATAATTATTACTGTAGCACAAGGTTTTTCAGAAAGCCACACATTTTTCTCATCTCACTTTAGTCCCAGTTCCTGTCCTCAAATTCACAGAGAAACCCAAACCTTCCATTTTTGGTAGAATGACACCCTTCCCTTCCTCCAACTTCCCTTCCTCCACCCACGAAGGGTGATTTAGTAAATGCAAACCAATGCCAGTGGTTGGCATGCACCAACTCACTCAGCAGAACCAGAGCTTCCAATTTCAGCACAGGAGCTAGGGATGCTTACCCTCCAGGTGGGATCTGGGAATCCCCTGGAATTACAGCTCATTTCCAGACTTCCAGATTTTTCCCCTAGGAAAAAAAATCAAGTTTCTGGAGGGTAGCCTTTATGTCGTATCCCACAGAAAGAAAGAAAAGTCAGGCAGCAAAGAAAACAGCCTAAAGTGAAAGGGAAAGTCTCTCCTTGCTTCCAGTCTCTCCTTGCTTCCAGCTCGCACCCCTCAACAGAAAGGGATGGAGAAACAGAAAGAGAGAGAGGGACAGAGAGTGCACCCCCCCCACTTCCCACAGAAGAAAGTGAGCCCAGGATTCCAATGTGCTCCGTGCAGCTCAAGAGTTCCTGGGGCTGCAGGAGAAAGAAAGACAGCACTGGCTTCCTTACTTTGTTTGGTGAGCGCAGGAAAGCAAGGAAGTCAGTCTTCATGTGCAGCCCTCCAGGCTCCTGTAGGCTGATCCGAGAGGGGGTGGAGCTAAGCTTCCTGTGACTTCCTTCCCCCCCTCCCTTGACGGTCTGATGACACCGCAAAAATAGCAGAGTGACTCTGTTTCATATATACAGAGTATTTACATTTATTTACACTGAACAACTGGAACTATATACAGTACTTTTAGTAGCAATTTCTGGGTTCAACCGGACAGAGTGCTACGCAGACAGCTGTACTCCACGAGAGAGCAAAGAGCAATGAACTGTCTGCAATATATACCAGTACCAACCAATCAGGTTGCACCTCTAATAGCTGAGTCATGATGAGTGTGTGCAAAAATCCAATATCACACATGGGCCATGACTCACTGATATCTTGTCAGCAATTGAACTAAATGCTGTCACACCTCCCAAGATTCAGTTAGTCATGGGTAACATTTTGCACAGTTTTACAAATCTTTCTCGGGGTAAATTCTTCGTAAGCAAATCTGCTACATTGTCAGTAGATGTACATTGCATCAAAGAAACAAATCCTTTACATATAGCTGTTCTTACATTTTGATACCTTACAATTATATGTTTACTTCTTGTATGCACACCTTGATTATTTGCAAGTTGTCTGGCTGACGAACTATCACTGTAGACAGATACTGGCAATTTACAATCTACATTTAAATCAAGAAGTAATTGGTAAAACCATTCAATTTGAACTACACAATCACTCAGTGATGAGAACTCTGCTTCACAGGAACTTGTAGCCACATGAGTTTGCTTTATAGATTTCCAGGCAACCAAAGCCCCAAACATATAAACAGCAAAACCAGAAGTAGATTTGCCATCACTTCTCTCTCCCCAGCTAGCATCACAGTAAGCAGAAAGTGGTTGATCATTAGACACATTAAGCAAAAGTTTGTGATGTAATGTTCCTTTAAGATACTTCAAAACTCTTTTTGCTGCAAGCCAGTCATTTTGCGAGGGATTTGAACATTTTTGTGTTAGCCAATGAACAGCTGTGCATATATCTGGACGACTACAATAACTAAGATACAACAAAGATCCAATTAATGACTGATATAGCCCCTTGTCAGAAAAAACATTCACATCAGTTTCCTTACAATAACCTGTAGTCATAGGGGTGTTCACACTGTGTGCCTCAGTGTGAGAGTTCTGCTCAAAGTAGTCAAGGATCAGATCTTGGTTGGTTAACCACAGTTCTTTATTCCCTATTCCTACATTAGTACAGCATCTCGGATTATTGTCAGAGATGAGACAAATTATACAAGCGGGTCTATTATACCATTCCAAGGAGTTTGAATTACCCATAGATAGCCAATCCCCTTAAGGGAAAATTGGCGGGCTAAAAGGTGTCCGGACCGTTTGGTTCTCACAGGAAAAAAGTGAGGTGTTAAGCAGTAAATTTCCTCTCCCAAACCAGACCCCTCAGATGTTTCGAGTTCACATAACAATCAATGGCTCCAAGGTTCTTTGCATGTGATAAGAGATGAGAGGCATCCTCCCTTGAAGTTACTGCCGGTGCAGCTGGAATGTGGAGGCAGGGATGTGAGGCCTCCTTGTTCTCGCAAATCATTGTTGTCACCCTCCCGGCCGGGACAGGCATAATACATCATGGCTACATAGACCCCAATACATGATAGGTACATAGGATAGTGAAAGACATGCATGCAAGAAGCTAAATCTAAGTCTGACTAATACATTGTCTGAATTGTCTGAATTGTCAGATTCTGACACCCTGCCCTCCTCATAATTCACTTCACCTAGCTTTATCAGGAAACATTTTATGAAATAATTTTGTCAATTTGGGAGCATGGACATGTTCTGAGCGAATCCACTCGTTGTGTGTGTGCCCGAAATCCAGCCATCTAACTAAGTAATATAATCGGCCTCTCCGCATCTTGGAATCAAGGATTTCAGTTATCTCGAAGTGAGGGGCCCCCTCCTTCATCAGTGGAGGAGGAACTGGAGGAGCTGGATGCCAAGCATTCGGCCCAGGATCTTTCTTCAGCAGGCTGAAATGAAACACAGGGTGTACAGAACTCAGTGATTTAGGCAGTTCCAGTTCAAAAGACACATCCGATATTTTACGTAACACTTTATAGGGTCCAACATATTTCCATCCCAGTTTTCTGCTGGGCTGTAACCCATGGATATTCTTGGTGGAGAGGTAGACAGAATCCCCAGGTTGGAGATCCCAGCCTGCTGCTCGTCCTCGGTCAGCATATTTTTTATAATCCTCTTTTGCCTGGTCCAGTGCTTTGCCTATTAATGGCCAGGAGTCTTGGAGGCTAGACCACCAACTTTTAAAGTCCGATGGGGAAGCATTGGGGACATTCTCAATGGTAGGCAATGGTTTCCCTTCAAACCCTCCTACCGCCATGAAGGGAGAGACTCCCGTGGAAGAGTGCACTGCGTTGTTGTAGCTATATTCCGCAAATGGCAATAACTCCACCCAATTGTCTTGGTGATAATTGGTGTAACATCTTAAAAACTGCTCCAATATTTGATTAGTTCATTCGGATTGGCCATCGGTTTCTGGGTGGTAACCCGAACTCAGGGCTGGTTCTATGTCCATCATTTTCAGGAGCTCCCGCCAGAAGCTGGCAACGAACTGGCTGCCCCTGTCGAATACCACTCTCTTCGGAAAAGCGTGTAATTTTATCACGTGATTAAAGAAAGCTTTGGCCATCCCTTTAGCGGTGGGCAATTGCTTGAAGGGGGTGAAATGCGCTTGCTTTGAAAACGTGTCTACCACCACCAAATAACCAAATAACCGTTTTTCCCACCACCACCACCACCAAATAACCGTTTTTCCCTTGGAGGGGGGTAAATTGGTGATAAAGTCCATGGCTATAGCCTCCCAGGGCCGAGAGGGGGTGGGTAGTGGGTGCAACAGTCCAGGAACTTTGCCCCCCCGCTTTTTGCACATTAAACAAGTCTGGCAAGCCGAGACGAAGTCGGAGACGTCTCGGCGCATGCGCGGCCACCAGAATTGACGCTGGATTAAATTAAGCGTTTTTAGGAAGCCAAAGTGCCCAGCGAGTTTAGACGAGTGGCAGGTTAACAATATCTCCTTACGTTTGACCCTTGGCACCACTAGTTTGTCCCCATGAAGCCAACACTGATCTTCTCTCTTAGAGCATTCCTCCAAAGCCTCTAATTCTTCCACCTCTTCAGGAGCATAATCCTTTCCCCAATCACATTTCCCAACGTCCAATTGCGCCTTCTTAGCTTGGCTCCGAGTGACTACTGCCCCCCCTAATTGCTGGGGGGAGAACATGGAATCAAACACCTCCTCCTTAACACTCTCATGTTGGGGCAATCTGGACAGTGCGTCTGCCAAGGAGTTAGCCTTCCCAGGAAAATGCTTAAGCACAAAGTTAAACTTGGAGAAAAAATCAGCCCATCGCAGTTGTTTGGCGTTGAGGGATCTCTGAGTGCGCAGCGCCTCCAGATTTTTATGATCAGTCCATATTTCGAACGGAGTTTGCGCGCCCTCCAACCAATGCCGCCACGTAGTGAGCGCCAACCTAATGGCCACGGCCTCTTTGTCCCAAACCGACCAATTCCTCTCCGTGTCATTAAATTTTTTCGAAATGTAAGCCAGCGGGTGTAATTTCCCTTCCGGCCCACTTTGGCTACATCAGATGCGTCTACATGGATTATGAATTCTTTGGTTTCATCGGGGTGTGCTAGGATGGGCTCAGAAGTGAAAAGAGTCTTTAAGGTCTCAAACGCCCTCTGACACTCCCCGTTCCAAGCAATCTTCTCTCCTGGCTTCCCCGCCTCGGGCCCCCTCCCCTTAGTTTTTAGTAAGTCCGTTAAGGGGAGAGTAACCCTAGCAAAGTCTTTTATGAAGGTTCGGTAGAAGTTGCAAAATCCTAACAGGCTCTGCAATTGTTTTCTCGTTCGCGGAGCCTCCCATTGCACCACCGCCTCCACCTTAGCTGGGTCCATCTCCAGCCCCTTCTGAGAAATGCGATAGCCCAGGAAGTCCACTGACTCACGGTGGAATTCACACTTGGATAACTTAACATAGAGCTGGTTTCGCAGCAAGGTGGCGAGGACTTCCCTGACTAATTTCACATGCTCTTTCTTATCAGTGGAATAGATCAAGATATCATCTATGTAACATAACACGCCCTTAAATAGGTGCTTGTGCAACACTTCGTTGATCAAACTCATAAAGACCCCGGGCGCGCCACTTAAGCCGAACGGCATCACTAAGTATTCGAATTGTCCCAGGGGGGTATTAAAGGCAGTCTTGGGTTCATCCCCCTCTCGGATGCGCACCCTGAAATAGGCATCTCGTAAATCCAGCTTGGTAAAAACCTTCCCCTTAGCGGCTTCCGCCAGCAGGTCTTTTATTAAAGGGAGGGGGTAAGCGTTGGTAGTGGAGACCGCATTCAGCCCCCTATAGTCGGTGCATAATCGCAAACCCCCGTCCTTTTTCTTCCTGAACAGCACCGGCGCGGCAAAGGGGGACTTGGCTGGGCGGATGAAACCGCGCGCTAGATTTTTGTCCAGGAACTTTCGCAGCTCTTCACGCTCTACAGGGCTCATGGAGTACAATTTCCCCTTTGGGAGTTTCTCTCCTGGGAGTAGCTCGATAGCACAGTCCGACAGTCGGTGGGGGGGCAGCTCATCCGCCTCGGTCTCGCTGAATACTTCCAACAAGTCTCTATACTCTTTGGGCACCATGGTGGGGGTGAGGGCGAGCGCGGGGGCCGGGGGAGGGGTGATCGGCGGTCCGGGTCCCCACTCCAGGTCCCATCTATGCGTGAGGCAGCGTTCGTCTACCCAAGAAATCTTCCCTTCGCTCCATTTAATATAGGGGTCGTGCGCACTGAGCCAGGGACTTCCCAACACCATAGGGAACTGGGCATTTGGGGTGATGACGAAAGCCCGCTTCTCCCAATGTTCCCCCGTCCCCAAAATCAGGCTCTCAGTCTCTGCTATGCACTCCTCCTTCATCTCGGACCCATCCATTTGAGTGAACTTTAGAGGTTCCACCAGTGGGGTAACCTTGGGTCCTAACCCCTCCACTACCAATGGGCTAATCAAGTCCCGCGCACACCCAGAGTCAATTAATGCGCGAACCCTCATGTGGGTACCTGATCCAGGGGTCACCACAGTCACTACCATATATAATAGGGGGCCAGGGATGCTCACCGGAGATGGCGCTTCTTGGCGGGGGACCTGCAGTTCTGCGCCGCTCACTGCAGGTCGTTGGAGTTTCCCGACATCTGCGTCTCCATCAGCTCCAGCTCCCCCTGGTCACTAGTAGCTCCCTCCAGCTGCAACGCCCGGGGTTTTATCGGTTTTCCCCCGGCTGGGGGTGCTCCCCGCCACCGGCGTCGAGGTCTTCGGGCCTCTCCCTCCCCCTCTCGGGCAGGCTGAGGCGAAGTGGCCACTCTCCCCGCATTTCATGCACAGCCCTTGCCTGAATCGGGCATCTCGGACGTCTTGCACACTAGACCGGGGCTTCGCTCTGGGGGCTGCTTTGCTGGCCGCCGTAGCCGAGGCTCCCATTTTGATCAAGGCGAACCTTTCTTCCATGTCGGTAGCGGCTCTCATCCAGGTGGCCAACGTGCCCGGGCGGCCCCCCAGCAGCACGGTCTCGTAGATCTCCGGGTTAAGGCCCTCCCAGTACTTCTCCATGAATAGCTCCTCCGGCCAGCCGTGGATCTTGGCCGCGATGCGCCTGAACTTATCGGTGTAATCCCTCACCGTCGATCTCCCCTGGAACAGCTTCCTCAGTTGATTACGGGCCTTTTCCTCGCCCAGGGGGTCTTCGAACTGATGACGGAGGGCCCACATAAAGTTGTTCAATGAACGCAATTCAGGTCCTGGGGAGTCGTGCAGGCTCACGTACCAATCGCTGGCGGTGTCTTTCAGCTTGGAACCGATGTAACCAATCCGTTCTCTCTCGGTGGGATAGAGGTGGCCCCAGCTGTCCAGGAACCTCTCTATCTCCAGCATGAAAAAACGTAGCTTCTCCGGGTCCCCATTGAAAGTAGTCATCAGAGGGTCGGAGGGGGCTGGGCGGACGGCTGGCGCGGCCGGGACCGGGGCGGGTGCTGGGACGGGCCCCGGCACCGGGGCCGGGACGACCGGCTGGACTGGCTGTGCCGGCAGAGCGGGCACCTGAGGCTGAATCGGGACCCCTCCGGGCGCCGCTGGCTGTTGCTGGACTCCTATCCCCTGACCAGGGAGAGCTCCTTGCACTGCCCTCATAGCGTCTCGAAACTGGTGCTGGAGATCGAGGGCCAATTCGCGTAGTTCTGTGGTGAGTTGGAGTCGCAACTCTCCCATCATCTGATCCAAGTGGGGCATCTGCTCCTCTCGGTACGGATCAGGCCCATACGGACCCGTCCCCTCTCCTTCGAATGGCGGGCGACGCGGCTCTCCACGGTAGATCGGCTCGCAGTCGTCTCCGAGGTAGCTCGGTCTCCCTCAATCAAGCTGGTCTCCAGCGAACGAAACCCATGCCCCTTTCCGATCGTGTACCCACGAATCCACGACCCGACGACTGAAATGGCTCCAGGCGTACTTGGGGGTCACGCTCTGATGAGGAGGTAGGCGCGGGATGTAGTGAGCCCCCTGGCTCGTAGTCACTGGCACTTCGGTGCCTCCTCCGCCGCCGCCACCACCGTTCCCCGGGTCCTTCGGGGTAACGGGGGCATCTTCGGGGGTAGGGTTGAGGGGGACCGTGTCGTCGTCTGACATGGTCAGGAACGGCTGAGTCCCAGTCAGAGATCTCTGACAATCTGTGAGAGTTCTGCTCAAAGTAGTCAAGGATCAGATCTTGGTTGGTTAACCACAGTTCTTTATTCCCTATTCCTACATTAGTACAGCATCTCGGATTATTGTCAGAGATGAGACAAATTATACAAGCGGGTCTATTATACCATTCCAAGGAGTTTGAATTACCCATAGATAGCCAATCCCCTTAAGGGAAAATTGGCGGGCTAAAAGGTGTCCGGACCGTTTGGTTCTCACAGGAAAAAAGTGAGGTGTTAAGCAGTAAATTTCCTCTCCCAAACCAGACCCCTCAGATGTTTCGAGTTCACATAACAATCAATGGCTCCAAGGTTCTTTGCATGTGATAAGAGATGAGAGGCATCCTCCCTTGAAGTTACTGCCGGTGCAGCTGGAATGTGGAGGCAGGGATGTGAGGCCTCCTTGTTCTCGCAAATCATTGTTGTCACCCTCCCGGCCGGGACAGGCATAATACATCATGGCTACATAGACCCCAATACATGATAGGTACATAGGATAGTGAAAGACATGCATGCAAGAAGCTAAATCTAAGTCTGACTAATACATTGTCTGAATTGTCTGAATTGTCAGATTCTGACACTCAGACATATTAAATTTCTCTAACAGCTGAACAATTTTACTTTCTTGACTCAGTTCAAATATACCATCAACATTTCTGGAGATCTGGACTCCCAAATAGTTCTGAATGGCACCCAAATCCTTTATTTTAAATTGTGACTGTATAGTCTCTGTGAACCAACTCAGTTGCGCTGCACTGTGGTAAAGAAAACAAATATCATCCACAAACACTAAAACAAAACATTGTTGCCCATCAATAGTGATACTGTACAAACATGAATCAGCCACACTTTGTTTAAACCCAAGTTTTGTTAATGCCTTGCATAAACACTCTCCCCAGAGATGAGCACTTTGACGCAACCCATAAAGACCTTTGTGCAGTCTTAAAACAACATTTGGGTCATCACATTCAAAACCAGGTATTTGTTTTAGATATAGTTCTTCCTCCAATGGCGCATTGAGGTAAGCTGTTTCAACGTCAAAATGGTTAACGTTCATTCCACGCTTTGTAGCCAGAACAAGTGCTGCCTTCACACTCTCCATTCTCACTGTGGGAGAAAAACATTCATTAAAATCACTCCCTTCTCTTTGTAGAAAACCTTGTGCTACTAAACGGGCCTTGTACTTTAAATTGCCATCACTGGAAGATTTGACCTTGAATAACCAGCGACATCCAAGTGGCCTCTTACCAGCTGGCAACTGTGAATGAGAAAATACTTTGTAATTAATCAAAGAATTATATTCAGCTTGCATAGCATCCAGCCAAGCACGTTTCTCCTTCCCTTGTAGAGCCAAAACATCAGAATAGTTATCTGGAACATAAACATGATTAATTCCATAATGCTGCGGTGGTACACCCTTAGTAGCATGACTGGACACTCTAATTGGCTGTTGTTGCGCACTCTGCTCAGCTTCAGACGACGACCTGCTAGGAGACAAAACTTCCTGCTTAACTTCTTGTTCATTTTCAGCATTTTGCACAGCTTGGTCAGTTTGAGTCAAGGGTAGCAACACTTTAGAAGGTAACTCATTAGAATGAATTCTAGACCAGTTGGCATTTTCACAAAAATTTGCTGACCTGCTATATTTAAGCAAATTATTCTTATTAGCAAAACGATAAGATTTCATTCCTGGCTGATAACCTATAAAGGTTAACTTCTCAGCTCTAGGTTTCCCTTTTTGCCTCTGGCTTAATGGAATATTGACCCATGCTTTTGTCCCAAAGGTTCTTAAATGCTCTATGCTAGGCTGTTTCCCATAAAGCACTGAATAGGGAATATCATCAATTGCTTTGGTCCACAATCTGTTCAATGAATAGCAGCAGTACTTTATAGCCTCTCCCCAAAAAGAAAAGGGTAAGTTGGCATCAGCTAATACAGAATGAACCATGGTTTGCAATACACCTCCTTTTCGCTCAGCCACACCATTTTCTTGAGGAGTAGCAACATTTGACACTCTGTGCTTAATTCCCTGTGATTTAAACCATTTAGTTAATTCATCTGACATAAATTTGCCTCCCATGTCAGACTGAAAAGCACAAATAGGACGTTTCAACTGTCTTTGAACACTAGCAGCCCATTGTTTAATAGTGGCACACACTTCAGACTTTTTCTCTAGTGGATATGTCCACACAAAGCGAGAAAAATCATCCACCAGAATCAATGAAAATCTTTTACCAGACACACTATTTGGAAATGGCCCAATGACATCTGCATGAATTAAAGCAAGTGGTTCATGTGTCTCTCTGCCACTTACTTTAGCAACTGGATATGCCTGTGATTTAGATTGCTTGCATATCTCACATTCCAGAAAATTATCACATTTTTTAACATTTGTTTTTCCCAAACAAGCAAGTGTCTTACTCAAAGTGTGAAAACTTGTATGGGCACACCGTCTATGGAGTAAATGAATGCAATTTGGGTGCAAATCCTTGTCATTGAGCACTGATTGTGCCTTAATACACTCATTACTTAGCACATAAACATCATCTTGCAATTTTCCAACAGACACAAGCTGATTTCCCTTATGAATTGTGCAACTTTTCTTTTCAAACGTTACTTTAAACCCTGCCTCATCCAAAGCACTAATACTTAGCAGGTTGTTCTCTAAATCTGGCACACAGAGAACTTCATTAAATTTATAATTGAGATTAGGAAAATAGACACTGCCCACACACGTCACAGCAGCTGCGCTTCCGTCAGCAAGACAAACTTTGTTTAACTCAGTAGCCCGCATATCTGTTAATAAACTTTTGTCTTTTACAAAAACCCTTGAGGCTCCAGAATCAATAATCCATTTGATATTGTTCTCAGCACTGTCAACAGTCACCAATGTGATTCGCTGCTTGAGTGCGCTGGAAGACTTTTCTCGGCCACCAGCAAAAACATCTCTTTCAGCTCGCCTCCATTCCTTCGTACACTGTTTAGCCAGATGTTGAGTAGAATTACACTTGAAACACCGCTTCTGCCTAGAAGCTGGTATCTTGTTGGGACCTGTTCCAGGTCTGGGAATGCTGCCAGCAAAGACACTGCTATCTCCCTTGGAACTGTTCCCAGGATGGCAGCCTGCCAACTCATTACTTTGCGATCGAGTCTCATGATCAAGCAATCTTCCAATTACATAATCCAACTTCAATTGATCATGATCAACACTTTCAAGAGCATTAATAAATCCATTATACTGTCCCGGCAAAGAACTCAATAAGATGTAAACTTGGTCATCCTCAGCCACCTCTTTTCCACGAACAGCAAGAGCCTGAAAGCATTCTGTTAAGGCATCAAGGTGAGACCGGACTGTTTGGTTTGGCAGCATGACAGTTCTGTACATTCGTCTGGTCAGTGCAATTAACGAAGCTGCTGACTTATGCACATGAACTGTTTTTAAAGCATCCCACGCTTCCTTTGCTGTGGTTTGATTTGCAACATGCAAAATCTGCTGGTCAGACAAGCTCAGCACAAGTATTGCCAAGGCTTTTTCATCTTTAGCTGTCTCTTCTGCAGTTGGAGCAGCAGGGGGTGCAGTCACACATGTCCACAGACCCTCCTTTTTAAGAAAATGCTGCATCCGCAGAGACCAAATAGGATAGTTCTCATTTGTGAGTTTGTCCACAAGTAAAGCAGTAGAAGCCAGAGCCATATTGTACTCACTGTACAGATCCTGTTGACCAGCCCTGGGCAATGCCTCCAGCTCCTCCGACCCCTCAGATTCCTCAGACTCGCCTGAGTCAAGTTTAGGTACACTGTCCTCTTCAAAAGACTGTTACTCCAGTTCCTTGTCCAGGTTGCTGCTGCTTCCAGAGGGTGTCAAGTCCCAACTAGACCGACCCTCCACAGCTCAGCGCAGTCGTGCTGGGCCCATAACCCTGACGGTCTGATGACGCCCCTCCCTCTCTCCAGTCACCTAGCAGAAGAACGGAGTCTCTGAAAGCAGAGGGGAAAAACCCTCACTTTCAAAATGAGCTGGAACTTGCCCCTCGGGGGGGAGGGAGCTCAAGCTGCCCAGCCCCTGTAGATGACACCTATGCAGCCGGCCGGTGGGCCAGCAGGCAGGCAAGCGAGACTGCCTGGTAGAGGCTTCATTTTGCTGGGGGAGGCTGAGCCCCCCCGGGAAATTTCAGGGGGGGGCTTGAGCCCTCAAGCCCCCCCGTAGTTGATGCCTATGTTCTGATGCATTAAAAGAAAACTGGAGAGTGGGAAAACAATCAGAATTTTAGCCTAGCTGAAAATAATAAGAGTAATTTAAATGGAAAGAGGAAAGGCTAAGCATCCAGTTTGCATAGTCAAACAGCAAGAAGTGTCAGACCTGCTTTGTTCCACTTTAGTTGTAGAGATATGAGGCAGGCCATTCTTTTCCCAGATAAGTTGTTCACAGGGATAAAAAGAAGACAATCTTATAGCCAGGTCTTATGAGATCTCAGTTATGTTTTTGTTCTGCAAATGAGTTTACTTCAGCTCCTTCTAGTTAAGAGTCTCTTGTTTTTGTCTCTCTTTCCAAATCCAGCATCTAAAGTCAGAAAAAAGTCAGAAAAAATTCCTGTGGGTGATTTTGAACTTATTATCCCACCTTTTTTGACTTGAAAATTTTCATTTCAATTTCATGTTTCCCTTGTGTGAATTAAACCCATGGTTATAATTGTTGTGTCATTTTCTGTTTCCTGCCCATGAATATCCTCCATAAAACATATTCAGTTTTCAACATTGTTTGTGTATCATTATATATCTACTATATGCACAAATACCATATTTTTAAAATTTATTTATTCATTCATTCATTTGCTGGACTTTTATCCCACCCTTCCCTGCATGCTGTTAATGCGATGGGCACAGAGCTCTTTGAGGGACATAGCAGGAGAAACGATCCTACAGATATGTAGGTCGCAGACCACTCAGGGCTTTGAAGGTCACTACTGTAACCTTGAACTGGATTCGGTACTTCACTGGAAGCCAATGCAGCTGGAAGAGCCCTGTTTGGATATGTGATCTAAAAGGTGCCCCTGTAAGGACACACTCTGCTGCATTTCAAACCAATTGGAGTTTCCGAGTCAACCTCAAGGGCAGTCCAGCATAGAGAGAGTTACAGTAGTCCAGTCTGGAGGGGACCATTGCATGGATCACTGTGGCTAGGTCATGAGGAGAGAGATAGGGAACCAGTTGCCTGACCAGCCAAAGATAATAAAAAGCTGTTCTGGCAATAGCCGTGACTTGGGCCTCCACCGGAAGTGAGGCATCCAAGATGATGCCCAGGCTCCTCATTACCACGTCAGTGTCAACGGTGCCCAGCCAAAGCTTAAGAGCTAGATCCCTAAATCCACCCATCCACATCATAGGCACAGGATCTCCATCTTTGATTGATTTAGTTTCAGGCAGCTCTGCTGCAACCAGCCAGCCACAGCTTCGAATGCTCTGGCCAGAAACTCTGGGGTGGTGCTCAGTTGGCTGTCCATCAACAGATACTATTATATATATTCCTATTATATAAAGCCATTTTCAAAATTCCATGGCAAAATTCCATGGGCAAAATCAGTTGGCTGGACGGACTGCCACTCAAAAGGAGGTCCCTGGCCACTGGCTGCATTCTCTCCCTGCTTTGCCTCAGTTATGCCCATAAAGCCACTGGCCAGTGTGAGGATTCTGTGCTATCAGCAAATGATCAGGCCTTTGTTTATTAAAACATAGTCCTTTATTTCAAATACTGGTACAGGTCTTGATGTTTGTTAGTGATACCACATACAGAGAACAGGGGACTATTATACCTGCGAGAAATGACAGTATAAACATTGATCACCAATCAACAGTCAGAGAAAAATGCGGGAAAGCAATTCACCTTTTGTCACCAGGGGTGAAAGAACATAAAAATTCCCAGCCCGAAGTGTGTGACCCAGTGGTGCCAGGTCCCCAGCAAAACAGGGTAGAGCAGACAATAAAACAATTCCCAAGGCTACTTCTAACAGATAACAATGCGAGTGAGGAGGGAGGACACGCCAGGGAGTGAAGGATGAGATAGCTTTGTACTATATGGCATCCTGGTATGTGGAAACCGGCATTCCCGCCTGAAATGTAACACTAAGCAGACAAGCATTTGGGCATCAAAGGGAGGGACAATAAAGTATCTGGCAATACTGGCATAACAAAGGAAACGAAAGTACATGAGAGAAAAGTAACAATGTCAGATTCAATACATGGAAACATTGTGGCAGTACATTAATAAAGATGGCTTGAGCAAAGCAGAATCTGACACCCTGCCCCCTCAATACTAAATTTCACCCCCCCCCCAGGCTTATCAGGGAAGCATTTATAAAAGGAGCGGACTAACTTAGGAGCATGCACGTGTTCAGCAAGGACCCACTCATTTAGCTCAGGGCCAAAGTCTACCCACTTGACCAAGTAATAGACTCGACCCCTACGCATCTTGGAATCCAAAATTTCAGAAATCTCAAAATGTGGTTCCCCCCCTTCATCAGAGGAGGAGGAGGAGGAGGATCCGGGCGCCATTCATTCTGCCCAGGATTCTTCTTCAGGAGGCTGTAATGAAAAACAGGATGCACAGAGCTTAGAGACTTAGGCAGTTCTAATTCAAAAGACACCTCCGAGATTTTCCTTAATACTTTATAAGGCCCCACAAATTTCCACCCCAGCTTCCTGCTGGGTTGGAGTCCATGAATGTTCTTTGTTGACAAGTACACTGTGTCGCCAGGTTGCAGATCCCAGCCCACAGCCCTTCCTTTATCAGCATATTTTTTACAGTCCAGTTTCGCTTTCTCCAATGTCTTTTCAATTAATGGCCAAGAGTCCTGCAATTTTGACCACCATTGTTTAAAGTCCGAACTCGGGGGATCATCAGAACTAGGCAACAACGGGAGAGGTTTTCCTTCAAACCCTCCCACAGCCATGAAAGGAGACACACCTGTGGAAGAGTGTACCGCATTGTTGTAACTATATTCAGCAAAAGGGAGCAAATCCACCCAATTGTCCTGATGATAATTAATATAACACCTCAGGAACTGCTCCCGGATTTGATTAACGCGTTCGGATTGTCCATCGGTCTCGGGATGATAACCCGAACTGAGGGCAGGTTCAATGTCCAGAAGAGTCAAAAGCTCCCGCCAGAAGGTGGCAACGAATTGGGGACCCCGATCGGAAATTACCCTCTTAGGAAACATATGTAATTTGATCACGTGGTTGAAAAATGTTTCAGCCAAACCCCTCGCTGTAGGCAATTGTTTAAACGGGACAAAATGAGCTTGCTTAGAGAATAGGTCCACTACGACCCAGATGATGGTTTTCCCTTTCGACGGGGGGAGGCTTGTAATAAAGTCCATAGAGACAGACTCCCAGGGTCGGGAGGGGGTGGGAAGAGGTTGAAGCAATCCCGGCACTTCCCCCCCTCCATTTGCACATTAAACACACTTGGTAAGAGGTCACATAGTCCGAAGCGTCCTTACGCATCCGAGGCCACCAAAACTGTTGTTGCAACAAATTAAGTGTTTTCAAAAACCCAAAATGCCCAGACAGTTTGGACTCATGACATGACATCAACACATCTTTTCGAAGGGAGCGGGGTACAATTAATTTTGAACCATGATACCAGCAACCATCTAGAGACTTAGTGGCTTCACCATCCCCCTCCCATTCCTGTATTTCGTCGGGAGTGTATGCCCCCCCACTTTACCGTCCAGGTTACAGTCTCCAGAGCCATCTTCTTCCGGCTCCATGTTACTACCACCCCCCCTAATTGTTGTTGAGAAAACATGAAGTCGAAAACTTCTTCTCTCTGGGACTCGTGTTGGGGTAGGCGGGACAATGCGTCCGCTAGGGAATTTGACTTCCCAGGAAAATGCTTAAATACAAAATTAAACTTGGAGAAGAAATCAGCCCACCGGAGCTGTTTTGCATTTAAAGCCCGGTGAGTTCGCAGGGCTTCCAGATTTTTGTGGTCTGTCCATATTTCAAATGGCTTTTGCGCCCCCTCCAACCAATGCCGCCAGGTGGAAAGGGCTAGCTTGATAGCCGCAGCCTCCTTGTCCCACACTGACCAAGGTCTCTCAGTCTCATTGAATTTCTTTGAAATGTAAGCAAGGGGGTGCAATACTTCATTAGAGTCCCTTTGCAATATCGCGCCCCCCATAGCCACATCCGAAGCATCCACATGAATGATGAACTCTTTAGTTTCATCAGAGTGGGCTAAAATAGGTTCTGAGGTGAACAGTCGTTTTAACTCGTCAAATGCCTGTTGGCACTGGGGGGTCCAGCACAGTCTTTCCCCAGGCTTCCCCGCCTCGGGGCCTTTCCCCCTAGTTTTCAACAGCTCCGTGAGCGGCAAAGTAATGGTAGCAAAGTCTTTTAAAAAGGTTTGGTAAAAGTTGCAAAATCCCAACAGACTTTGAAGTTGCTTTCTAGTGCAAGGGGCTTCCCACTGCACTACAGCTTCTACTTTGGCCGGGTCCATCTCTAGCCCCTTTTGGGAAATGCGATAGCCCAGGAAGTCTACCTCCCTCTAATGAAACTCACATTTGGAAAGCTTAGCATACAGCTGGTGTTCTAACAGTGTTTTCAGGACTTCCCTAACCAAAGTCACATGAGAATCCTTATCAGCTGAATAAATCAAGATATCATCAAGATAACAGAGCACCCCTTTGAACAAATGCTTGTGCAACACTTCATTGATTAGGCTCATAAAGACGCCAGGAGCGCCACTCAAACCGAAAGGCATCACCAGGTATTTGAATTGACCCAGGGGGGTATTGAACGCCATTTTGTATTTGTCCCCCTCCCGAATGTGCACACGGAAGTACACATCCCTGAGGTCTAATTTGGTAAAGATCTTCCCTTTTGCTGCTTCGGCTAGCAAGTCTTTGATCAGGGGAAGGGGGTAAGCGTTGGACGCAGACACTGCATTCAAGTCCCGGTAGTCGGTGCACAGTCTTAGCCCCCCATCCTTCTTTTTCCAAAACAACACTGGAGCAGCAAACGGGGACTTGGCTGGGCGGATGAAACCCCGCTCTAAGTTTTTATCCAAAAACGCCCGCAGTTCCTCCCTCTCGGACGGGCTCATCGAGTACAATTTTCCCTTAGGTAATTTCTCCCCTGGTAACAGTTCGATAGCACAGTCAGTAAGGCGATGGGGGGGTAGTTTGTCGGCCTCAGTCTCACTAAACACCTCACTCAAGTCTTTATACTCCCGGGGGATGGGGCTTGGGGACACTGCCAATGCCATGGAGGTTTCCATCCTCGGGGGTTCTTTTCCCCATCGCTGTTCCCACATGTGGCTCGTGCAATGGGGGTCCGCCCATGAAATCTTCCCATCACTCCACTTAATGTACGGGTCGTGGGAACTGAGCCAGGGGCTACCCAACACCATGGGGAATTGTGCGTTGGGGGTAATGACAAAAGCCCTTTCTTCCCAATGAGTCCCAGTCCCCACCACCAAAAGTTCAGTCTCTGCTACACACGCCTCCTTCATTTCCGATCCATCCATTTGGGTGAATCGTAGAGGCTCTTCTAATGGGGTTACATTGGGCCCCAACCCCTCTACTACTACGGGGCTAATTAAGTCTCTGGCACACCCCGAGTCTATGAGGGCTTGAACCTGCATGTGGGTTCCAGTACAGGGCACTACTACAGTCACTACCATGTAAAGCAAAGGGCCAGGGATGCTCACCAGCGATGGCGCTTCCGAAGGAGGGACCTGCAGTTCTGCGGCGGTTACTGCAGGTTGTTGGAGTTTCCCGACAGCTTGGCTTCAGTCAGCTCCAGTTCCCCTTGCTCACTCGTTGCCCCTTCCAGCTGTAATGCCCGGGGTTTGAAGGATGTCTTGGGTGCTTTTGGGGTGCCGCTTCTGACAGGAGTTGAGGTCTTGGGTGCCTTCGTTCCCCCCCCCCCCGGGGACACATCGAAGCGATGTGGCCACTCTCCCTGCATCTCATGCAGAGCCCCCGCTTGAAATGCACATCATGTAATTTCTGGAACACCGATCTCCCGTCTGTCTTCGGGGCAGGTTTCGGGGACTGTGTTGCAGGAGTTCCTAACTTGATCAGGGTGAAGCATTCCTCCACATCTGCGGCTGCTCGCATCCAGGCTGCCAGGGAGACGGGTCTCTCACTCCTCAGGATTGTCTCGTAGACCTCGTGGCTGAGTCCCTCTCGGTACTTCTCCACAAACAGATCTTCGGACCATCCCTGAACTTTCGCCGCGATGCGCCGGAACTGGTCGGTGTAGTCACACATGGTCCCGCGCCCTTGCGTCAGCCGTCGGAGTTGGTTCCGGGCTTTCTCTTCCCCTAGCGGATCCTCATAGTGTTGCTGGAGGGCCCACATAAAATTATCTACCGACAGGAGCTCAGGTCCCGGAGGGTTGTGCATACTCACATACCAGTCGCTTGCGGTGTCCCTCAGCTTAGACCCGATGTAGCCAATGCGGTCCCTCTCCGTCGGGTAGAGATGGCCCCAGGACGCCATGAAACACTCGATCTTGATGATGAAAAAGTGAAGCTTCTCCGGATCCCTGTCGAACGTTGCCATCATGGGGTCATTGGGCATCTGTCTTACGTAACCTCCAGCTGGGATGGCGATCATGGGACCGGGAGGCGCCGGGGCACCCCCAGCGGGAGGTGACCCAGCCCCCACTGGCTGAGCCGGGGGTGCAAGGGGTACCACTGCCAGGGGCTCCCCAGCCTGAGGTTGCCCCAGAGGCTGGACTACACCTGCTGCCAGTGCTCCCATCAGGTTCTGCTGCATTTCCAGCATGGCTTCTCGCATGTCCGCTGCAAGGTGGTCATGCATATCAGCAAACCTGCGGTCCAGCACTCGATCCAGGTCTGCACCAGAAGGGTCGTGGCCGCGGGGCATCATGCGCTCCTCATCTGGGAAGCTGAACCCCCAGGCTCCCGATCCGCAACGAGAATGACGATCCTCGTCTACTACGCTCAGGCGCCCAAAATCCGATCGATCGCCACTGAAGCATACTCTGGCCCCCTTCCGATTGTGGATCCACGTCTCAGAGGTGCCTCCCCCGAAGGTAGCACAAGAGCAGGCAGGGGAGGCCGGCGGCCAGATCAGCCGAGACCCCGTGCGAGGGAGTAGACTTGGCTCCTGTGTGGTGGTCACCGGCACCGGCAATTCCACAGACATTGCTGCTGTGGTGACCGGGACCTCCAAGGGAGGTTAATGGTTGCTCCCGTCATCTGAGATAGCCAGGTACAGGAGTAGCCCAAAACAGATCACTACAATCTGTGAGGCTTCTGTGCTATCAGCAAATGATCAGGCCTTTGTTTATTAAAACATAGTCCTTTATTTCAAATACTGGTACAGGTCTCGATGTTTGATAGTGATACCACATACAGAGAACAGGGGACTATTATACCTGTGAGAAATGACAGTATAAACATTGATCACCAATCAACAGTCAGAGAAAAATGCGGGAAAGCAATTCACCTTTTGTCACCAGGGGTGAAAGAACATAAAAATTCCCAGCCCGAAGTGTGTGACCCAGTGGTGCCAGGTCCCCAGCAAAACAGGGTAGAGCAGACAATAAAACAATTCCCAAGGCTACTTCTAACAGATAACAATGCGAGTGAGGAGGGAGGACACGCCAGGGAGTGAAGGATGAGATAGCTTTGTACTATATGGCATCCTGGTATGTGGGAACCGGCATTCCCGCCTAAAATGTAACACTAAGCAGACAAGCATTTGGGCATCAAAGGGAGGGACAATAAAGCATCTGGCAATACTGGCATAACAAAGGAAACGAAAGTACATGAGAGAAAAGTAACAATGTCAGATTCAATACATGGAAACATTGTAGCAGTACATTAATAAAGATGGCTTGAGCAAAGCAGAATCTGACAGCCAGCCTCAGTCTGGAGGGAGCCAGTGAAGGGGAAGGACCGAATGGGTGCTGGGTCCACTCTTCTCCTCCGCCCACTGCCAGGTGGGTCTAACTGTCCCCTCAGTGGCCTGCTTCTTTCAGTGAAAAGACTTTCAACAAAAACCACTCCCCCACACACTGCTAGCATGCCCAGAATAAACTGTCAGAAACGGGGCATTTCACACAGCACCCCGTAGCGCTTTAGGACCGGTACAAAGAACTGAAGAACACTTGGGAGGAAATTTCAAGGTAAACCGGCTCAGGAACGCTTCCCCAATGAGAGAGGCACGTTTCTGTGTGAAAGGGCCAATATGTTCCATTAGGGAACCGGTACTAATATGGCTGTGTGTAAAATGCCAGACAGAAACCATTACTGAAGAGTTCCTGAAATGGAACATATTGACTCTGTGAAATTCCTCAGGCTCTTTCTCCTGCTTAGCTCCTGCTTAGCTCCACCATGGGCCAGCAACCATCAAACCATTCCCTTCAACCCCCTACTGTGTGGCTGACTTTCCCCCTAGGGTTGCACTGTTACAATTGATCTCCAGATGACAGAGATCAGTTCACCTGGAGAAAATGGCTGCTTTGGAGGGTAGACCTTATGGCATTACAGCATGCTGAGTCCTTCCATCCCCTCCAAAAAAAATGCTGCCCTCCACAGGATCCACCCCCCAAATCTTCAGGTATTTCCATCACAGGGTTGCCAGGTCTGGGTTGGAAAATCCCTGGAGACTTTGGGGGTGGATCCAGGAGAGGGTGGGGTTTGGGGAGGGGAGGGGCATCAGCATGGTACAATGTCATAGAGTCCACCCTCCAAAGCAGCCATTTTCTCCAGGGGAACTGATCTCTGTCAGCTGGAGATCCATTGTAAAAGTGGGAGATCCTCAGGTCCCACCTGGAGGTTGGGAATTCCATCATCAGAGCTGGCAACTTTCCCCTCAGTGCCCATTGCCAGGCAGCCAAGCTTGCTTCTCAGAAAGCCCCTTTCCACACCTATGTTGGTCTTTGGGAGAAAACTCATTGGGGCCAGCTGAACAGAATGCCACAGAGGCCACCCTCCAAAGCAGTCATTTTCTCCAAGAGAGGGGGGAAGATCTGTTGTCTGGAGTTCAATTATAATACCTGGCGATCTTCAGGCTCCACCCTAGGCGTGGCAGTCAGTGCTTCAGAGCAGGATCTGCTAGACCCACATTCTTGCTGAGTGGGTGATTTGGGGCCAGTCACAGACTTTAAGCCTAACCTACCTCACAGGGTTGCTGTGCAAGTCAAAAAGGGGGAGAGGAAAATGATGTCAGCTGCTTCGGTCCGCATTGCAGAGAAAGACTACTTTTTCTCCAGGGGAAGTATGGTTGCCAATCTCCAGGCGAGGGCTGGAAATCACTCAGAATAACAAGCGCTTTCCAGATGGCAGAGATCAGTTCCCCTGGAGAAAATGGTGGACTCTACTTCCTTATACCCTGCTGAGATGGACCCTTTATGACAGCCAATGTGACATAGTAGTCAGGGCTTCAGAGCATGGTGGAGGCTGTGGGGGGGGGGGAATGGAAACTTGAAGAGTGAGGTTGATGATTGGCTGGGAAGGAGATAGGGTTGCTAACTCCAGGTGCAAAATTCCTGGAGACTTGAGGGATGAAGCCTGGAGACGGTGGGGTTTGAGGAGGAGTGGGACCTCAGACAAGTACAATGCCATAGATTCCACCCTCCAAGCCAGCGAGTCCCTCATGGGGAACCATTGTTGCCAATCTCCAGGTGGGGGCTGGAGATCACTCAGAATTACAACTGCTCTCGAGGGGGGAGGGGGGAGGAGATAGAAAGCTGAAGCCAGGGGGCAGATAATGATACATTGATGGTTGGCTGGGAGGTAGGGTTGCCAACTCCAGGTGGGGACATTCCTCAAGATTTGAGGGGTGGACCCTGGAGAGGGTGAGGTTTTAGCAAGGGTGAGACCTCAGACAGGTTCAGTGCCATCGACCCCACCCTTTAAACCACCCATTCCCTCATGGGGAACCATTGTTGCCAATCTCCAGGGGAGGGATGGAGATCACGCTGAATTACAACTGCTCTTCAGATGGCAGAGATCTTCCCCTGGAGAAAATGGTGGACTCTGTGTCAGTATACCCTGCTGAGATCACCACAGCAAATTGACACTGAGTGCCCAAGGCCGGGGCACTCTCCCAGAGCCTCTTTCTAGAGCCCATTGTATTTATTTCCACAATGAGCCTTATTCCTAGTATTATATAAATTGAATACAGAATCATAGAATCACAGAGTTGGAAGGGGCCATACAGGCCATTGAGTCCAAATCCCATGCTCAATGCAGGATTAGTGTCAGAGTCCCCAGTAAACAGTCATCAACAACATTCCTTAAGCAGGATTACTTTATTGACTCAGGATACTGCATTGCTCTAAACATCATTTGTGTTAAGACTACTAGCACAATAGTGGGAAGGGACAGATATACGGGGTTCAAACAGGGTCTTCTGGTGGAAACAAACCAATGAGCAACTGAGTATACTTATGTGCAAAATAACAGCTTTAGGTTCCCAGTGGGAAAGCAGAACCCCTCTCCCATGTCTCCAAGGACAGCTCTTGTCAGAGGATGAGATAAATGAGGCAGAGGAATTGAAAGTTAAAGTACCAGAGTAGGACACTTGGAATGCCAGAGGCAAACTTTTGCCCCCCACCTTCTCTATGGCAGCCTAGCTGACATTCTTCCCCCCTAGAGGGCCCCCCCAGGTTTCAGAGGGTATAGAGAGTGAAAAGCACACAACAGTTTAGGAGCATTAACATGACAATCCTGAATCCATTCATTCTCCTTCGGCCCAAAATCCTTCCACCTAACTGTTTGGGTTAGAACAGATAAAAGGAAGTACTTCTTCACCCAAAGACTGATTAACATGTGGAATTCACTGCCACAGGAGGCAGTGGTGGTGGCTACAAGCATGGACAGTTTCAAGAGGGAATTAGATAAACATATGGAGCACAGGTCCATCAGTGGCTACTAGTGTGAGACTTCTGCTCAAAGTAGTCAAGGATCAGATCTTATGAAACACAGTTCTTTATTTCCAATCTCTACATTGGTACAGCTTCTTGGATTATTGTCAGAGATAACACATATGACAGAAGCAGGTCTATTATACCTTTCTAAGCAGTTTGAATTACCCATAGGTAGCCAATCACTACACGGGAAAAATGGCGGGCAAAAAGGGCTCTGGCCGTTTGCTTCCCACAGGAAAGAAAGTGAGGTGTCAAGTTGTAAATTTCCCTTCCCCAAACCAGACCCTTCAGATGTTACCATTTCACATAACAATCAATGGCCTCAAGGCTTTCGCACGTTGATAAGAGATGAGACTCGTCCTCCCTTGGAGTCCCAGCCGGGACGAATGGAATGCGGAGGCAGGAGTGTGAGAGGCCCATTGTTCCCATACTTTGAAGTTGTCATCCTCCCGCTCTGACAGTTACACAGACCAGGCCTGGTCAGGGTCATAAACCTGGGGTCACATATTCTACATACATACTGGCCAAAGTTAGGGTTCACCTAAGGGAGGGCAATTACATGGCAGGTGTTATGAAAGCATCTACCATACGTACATGGCAATAGAATATAGCATGGCATACAGACATGCCAGGAATAAAACAGAAGACATAGCTGTAAGCAATAGAAATACTTTGTCTGAATCAGCAGATTCTGACACACTGGCACCCCGAAAATAAACTTATCTGGGTTTGTCTGGGAACCTTTTATGAAACGCTTTAACTAATTTAGGAGCATGCACATGTTCAGAATGAACCCACTCGTTCTGCTCTGGGCCAAAATCAAGCCATCTAACTAAATAATATAAGCGGCCCCTACGCAGTTTAGAATCCAGAATTTCGGATATTTCAAAATGGGGTGCCTCCCCCTTCATCAGTGGAGGAGGTGTCGGAGGAACTGGATGCCATGCATTCGGCCCAGGATTCTTCTTCAGTAAGCTGAAATGAAAAACAGGATGCACAGAACTCAGTGACTTGGGCAATTCTAATTCAAAAGACACATCAGAGATTTTGCGCAACACCTTGTAAGGGCCCACAAATTTCCACCCCAATTTCCTGCTGGGTTGCAAGCCGTGTATGTTCTTTGTGGAAAGGTAAACAGAGTCCCCAGGCTGAAGGTCCCAACCCTCAGCTCGACCACGATCTGCATACTTTTTGTAGTCCTCTTTGGCTTGGTCTAATGTTTTTGCTATTAGAGGCCACGACTCTTGCAGGGTCGCCCACCATCGTTTAAAGTCTGTGGGGGGAGCATCCGAGGCATTTTCAATTGTGGGCAGAGGTTTTCCCTCAAAGCCTCCCACCGCCATAAATGGGGAAATGCCCATAGAAGAATGCACTGCATTGTTGTAGCTATATTCAGCGAATGGCAGCAACTCCACCCAGTTGTCCTGGTGGTAGTTAGTATAACACCTTAAAAATTGCTCCAGAATTTGATTAGTTCGTTCGGACTGTCCATCGGTTTCTGGATGGTAACCAGAGCTTAGAGCAGGCTCTATGTCCATAAACTTCAGGAGCTCCCGCCAGAAGTTGGCAACGAACTGACTGCCCCTGTCGGATACCACACGTTTGGGAAAAGCGTGTAATTTGATCACGTGGTTGAAGAAAGCCTTGGCCATCCCCTTTGCCGTAGGCAGCTGCTTGAAAGGAGTGAAGTGGGCTTGCTTAGAGAACATATCTACCACCACCCAAATTACAGTCTTTCCCTTTGATGGTGGCAGGTTTGTAATGAAGTCCATAGCTATCGCCTCCCAAGGGCGAGAGGGAGTGGGTAGGGGGTGCAGGAGTCCCGGGACTTTTCCCCCCTCCTTTTGCACATCAAGCAGGTCTGACAAGCAGAAACGAAGTCCGAGACATCCCTGCGTATGCGTGGCCACCAGAACTGCCTCTGAATTAAGTTGAGCATTTTTAAAAATCCAAAATGCCCTGCCAGTTTAGAGGAGTGACAAGCCAGCAATATGTCTTTCCTTTTGCTTCGGGGCACCACCAGTTTATCTACATGATACCAGCATTTATTCTCCCTGAGGGAGCAGTCTGCCAACGCCTCTAACTCCTCGACTTCCTCGGGTGAATAATCCCCCCCCCCAGTCGCACGTCTCCGATTCAACTGTCGTTCGCTTACTTTGACTCCTGGTGGTCACTGCACCTCCCAGTTGCTGGGGGGAGAACATGGAGTCAAACACCTCCTCCTTCAAACTCTCATGCTGGGGCAATCGGGAGAGCGCGTCTGCTAACGAATTGGCTTTCCCAGGGAGATGTTTGAGCACAAAATTAAATTTTGAGAAAAAATCTGCCCAACAGAGCTGCTTCGCATTCAGGGATCTCTGTGTGCGCAGCGCTTCTAGATTTTTGTGGTCTGTCCAAATTTCAAAAGGGGTTTGCGCCCCCTCCAGCCAGTGCCGCCACATAGTGAGGGCTAGCCGGATAGCCGCAGCTTCTTTATCCCAAACTGACCAGTTCCTTTCAGTTTCATTAAATTTTTTTGAAATGTAAGCGAGGGGGTGTAGCTTCCCGTCTGGCCCCTGCTGTAAGATGGCCCCCCCATGGCCACATCTGACGCATCTACATGGATCACAAATTCCTTAGTTTCATCGGGGTGTGCCAAAATGGGCTCTGAGGTAAAGAGAGTTTTAAGAGTCTCGAACGCCCTCTGGCATTCTCCATTCCAGGCAATTTTCTCCCCGGGCTTCCCCGCTTCTAGACCCCTCCCTTTGGTTTTTAGCAACTCAGTCAATGGGAGGGTGACTGTGGCAAAGTCTTTTATGAAGGTGCAGTAAAAGTTACAAAATCCTAATAGGCTTTGGAGTTGCTTTCTCGTCCGGGAGGCTTCCCACTGGACCACTGCCTCTACCTTGGCAGGGTCCATCTCCAGTCCCTTCTGTGAAATGCGGTACCCCAGGAAGTCTACAGAATCTCGATGGAACTCACATTTAGACAGTTTTGCATACAACTGGTTTTTTAACAGGGTGGAGAGGACCTCTCGGACCAATTTCACGTGTTCTTTCTTATCAGCAGAGTAGATCAAGATATTATCTAAGTAACATAACACCCCCTTGAATAAATGCTTGTGCAACACTTCATTTATCAAGCTCATAAAGACCCCTGGCGTGCCACTCAAACCGAACGGCATCACAAGGTATTTGAACTGTCCCAACGGTGTATTAAAGGCAGTCTTGAATTTATCCCCCTCCCTGATGCGCACCCGGAAATAAGTGTCTCAGAGATCCAGCTTAGTGAACACTTTTCCCTTGGCCGCCTCAGTTAGCAAGTCTTTAATAAGGGGGAGGGGGTAGGCGTTGGAGGCAGACACCGCATTTAGTCCTCTGTAGTCCGTGCACAATCGCAACCCCCGTCTTTCTTTTTTCGAAACAGAACGGGGGCCGCAAAGGGGGATTTAGCAGGGCGGATGAACCCGCACTCCAAGTTCTTGTCTAGGAACTTTCTCAGCTCCTCCCGTTCCGGGGGGCTCATTGAGTAAAGCTTTCCCTTTGGAAGTTTCTCACCCGGGATCAGTTCTATGGCACAATCCAAAAGTCTGTGGGGGGGTAGCTCATCCGCCTCAGTCTCACTGAACACTCCCATCAAGTCTCGATACTCCTGGGGGACAGCTGAGGGTGCCAGGGTGAGGGCCACCGCCCGGAGGGGCACCGGAGGTCCTGGTCCCCACCCCGTGTCCCATTTGTGACCCTGGCACTTCTCATCCACCCAGGAGATCTTCCCCTCGCTCCATTTGATATAAGGATCATGGGAGCTTAGCCAGGGGCTCCCCAACACCATGGGGAATTGGGTATTTGGGGTGATGACGAAAGCTCTCTTCTCCCAATGCTCCCCCGTTCCCACAATTAGTCCCTCGGTCTCTGCCACGCACGCTTCCTTCATTTCCGAACCGTCCATTTGCGTGAACTTGAGTGGCTCCCCCAACGGGGTGACCTTGGGTCCCAGCCCTTCTACCACTAAAGGGCTAATTAAGTCCCGAGCACATCCAGAGTCAATTAGGGTGCGGACTCGGACATGGGTCCCAGTCCCAGGGGTCATTACAGTCACTACCATATACAACAAGGGGCCAGAGATGCTCACCGGAGATGGCACATCATGGCTGGGGACCTGCAGTTCTGTGCCACTCACTGCAGGTCGTTGGAGTTTCCCGACATCTGCGCTTCCATCAGCTCCAGCTCTCCCTGCTCGCTCGCTGCCCCTTCCAGCTGTAGAGCCCGGGGTTTGAACGAATTCTTTCCTCTGCTGGGAGTGCTCCCGGCCACTGGGGTGGAGGTCTTCGGAACTTTTCCCCCTCCTCTCGGGCATGCTGAGGCGAAGTGGCCACTCTCCCCGCATCTCATACAGAGCCCCTGTTTCAAACGGGCATCCCGAATTTCTTGCACATTGGGCTTGGGTTTTGCCTTCTGCGTTGCTTTGCTTGGGGCCGTTGATGAAGCTCCCATCTTGATGAGGGTGAAACGTTCTTCCACGTCCGCTGCTGCCCTCATCCAAGCGGCCAACAATCCTGGTCTTCCCGCCCGTAGGACTGCCTCGTACACCTCGTGATTCAAGCCCTCTCGATACTTCTCTATGAACAGGACTTGCATCCAGCCGCGAATCTTGGCTGAGATGCGCCGGAACTTATCGGTGTAGTCCCTCACCGAGGACCGCCCTTGGGTCAATCTCCGCAGATGGTTCCGGGCTTTTTCTTCTCCCAAGGGGTCCTCATAGGGGTGTCGGAGGGCCCACATGAAGTTGTTCAGCGACCGTAGCTCAGGCCCGGGGGTGTCGTGCAGGCTCACATACCAGTCGCTGGCGGTGTCCTTCAGCTTGGACCCGATGTAGCCAATCCGGTCCCTCTCGGTGGGGTAGAGGTGTCCCCAAGTGTCTAGGAACCGCTCGATCTCTAGCAGGAAGAAGCGCAACTTCTCGGGGTCCCCATCGAAAGTAGCCATCAATGGATCGGCGGGGGCCGGGCAAACCACCGGCCCTGCCAGCATGGGGGCCGGCGCAGGTATGGGTGCGGGCACCTGGCAGGGAATGGCAGGGGGGACCTGCTGCAGCACTTGCAGCGGCACTTGCGGCGGCACTTGGGTGGGGACTCCTCTGGGAGGCACCACGGTTGCTGGACTCCAACCGCGGGAGGTCCTCCCATGGCTGGCGCTGGCTGAGCCGCTTGCATAGCCGTGAGGGCATCTCGGAACTGATGCTGGAGATTGAGGGCCAGCTCTCGCAACTCGGTAGTAAGCTGGAACCGCAAATCTCCCATCATCCGGTCGAGGGCTTGAGTCTGGTCTTCTCGATAGGGATCGGGCCTGTACGGTCCCATTCTCTCTCCTTCCAGGGACTGGAGATGCGAATCTCCTACGTAGGTCATGTCGCGTTCATCTCCCAGGAAACTCGGCTTCCCGCGGTCGAGATGATCCCCCTGGAACGAAACCCATGCCCCTTTCCGATCGTGCACCCAGGAGTCTACGGTCCCACGACCGAAATTGCTCCATGAGTACTTCGGGGTCACGCTCTGAAGAGGAGGTAGGCGCGGGATGTAGGGAGCCCCTTGAATCGTAGTCACTGGTACTTCGGGCTCTCCTCTGCCGCCTCCACCACCGGCCCCCGATCCCCAGGGGGGATCGGTGTGTCTTCGGGAGTAGTAGGGATGGGAAGAGTACCGTCGTCCGACATGGTCAGGAATGGCCAAGTCCCAGTCACAGATCTCTGACAATCTGTGAGACTTCTGCTCAAAGTAGTCAAGGATCAGATCATTGTTGATGAAACACAGTTCTTTATTTCCAATCTCTACATTGGTACCGCTTCTCGGATTATTGTCAGAGATAACACATATGACAGAAGCAGGTCTATTATACCTTTCTAAGCAGTTTGAATTGCCCATAGGTAGCCAATCACTACACAGGAAAAACAGCGGGCAAAAAGGGCTCTGGCCGTTTGCTTCCCACAGGAAAGAAAGTGAGGTGTCAAGTTGTAAATTTCCCTTCCCCAAACCAGACCCTTCAGATGTTACCATTTTACATAACAATCAATGGCCTCAAGGCTTTCGCACGTTGATAAGAGATGAGACTCGTCCTCCCTTGGAGTCCCAGCCGGGACGAATGGAATGCGGAGGCAGGAGTGTGAGAGGCCCATTGTTCCCATACTTTGAAGTTGTCATCCTCCCGCTCTGACAGTTACACAGACCAGGCCTGGTCAGGGTCATAAACCTGGGGTCACATATTCTACATACATACTGGCCAAAGTTAGGGTTCACCTAAGGGAGGGCAATTACATGGCAGGTGTTATGAAAGCATCTACCATACGTACATGGCAATAGAATATAGTATGGCATACAGACATGCCAGGAATAAAACAGAAGACATAGCTGTAAGCAATAGAAATACTTTGTCTGAATCAGCAGATTCTGACAACTAGCCACAAAGTATAGATAGGAACTCTCAGTCTGGGGCAAGTGATGCTCTGTATTCTTGGTGTTTTTTGGGGGAGGCAACAGTGGGAGGGCACCTGGTGTTTTTGGCCACTGTGTGGCAGAGTGTTGGACTGAATGGGCCATTGGCCTGATCCAACATTGGCTTCTCTTATGTTCTTATGTTCTTAACCAAATAGAATAAGTAGCTCCACCATAACGTAGAGTCCAGGAGTTGAGCCACTTCTTGATGAGGCTCATTATTCAGACTCAGAGGCGGAGGAGCAGGACAACGAGGACACCATGCATTTGGCCTAGGGTCACACTTCAGGAGGCTGAAATGAAAAATCAGATGAATGCCCTTCAGGGACTTCGCAAAACAAGTTCAACAGTCACCTCATTAATTTTGCGCACAACAGGGAACGGCCCCACATAATGCCAACCTAACTTTCTGCTAGGTTGCAGCTCCCACAAATTCTTAGTAGAGAAATACACAGAATCCCCTGGCTTAAAATCCCACGGTTCAGCCCTGTGTTTATCTGCTTGCTCTTTGTAAGCATCCTTGGCTTTAGACAGGGCTTTCTAGATCACCGGCCATTGCTCTTGCAACCTCTGCCACCAACCATGCAATTCCCCCCCTTTTCAGTGACAGTCTCCTGCAGAGTTGGGAGAGGAGCCCCTTCATAACCATACAAAGCCATAAAGGGGGAAACTCCAGTGGAGGCATGCACAGAATTATTGTAGCTGTATTCTGCATAGGGCAGTGTGAGGCTTCTGTACTTAACAGCAAAAGATCAGACCTTTGTTGATGAAACAGAGTTCTTTATTTCTTAATACTGCTTGACAGGTTCTCAAATGTTTGTTAGAGATGTCACATAAAGAACAGTCAGAGTTAATATACCCTCCAGTACAGTTTGAACCCCAACATCCAACCAATCACAATAGAGGAGAAAAGCGCGGTTAAAAGTTCTAAGCCGTTTTACTTCCCACAGGAAAGGTGAAGTGTGAAAGTTATAAAAATTCCCCTCTTGAACTGGGCACCTCAGATGTGTGAAACTTATACATAACAAAGTGGCTCCGGCGGCCTTTCAAGGTCTTCACAATGAGATAAGACAGTTCCATGTCCCAGGGAATGGGAGGAGGGAATGCCTGGGAGGAAAAGCCATTTGTTCTTTGGTGACATGCAAATATGTGGGGTCGCCACTCTCCCGTATGAAATGGTCACACTGACCAGACCTTCAAAAAGCAATATAACTCAGAGCAATAAACGGTTGAGGGGGAGACAAGAGACAGCTTGACAGAGATAGCAATGGTTACACTTTTGGCTGAGCGATAGCAAGTTACAGAAAGCACAATGGAAACCCTGTTAGGATCCTATGATCCTGAAAGGCAGGAGGTCCACCCAGTTGTCCTGTTGATAATTAGTAAAACACTGGAGAAACTGCTCCAATATCTGATTAACTCTTTCTGTCTGGCCATCAGTTTCTGGATGATAAGCACTACTAGGTCCTTGTTCAATGTCCAAAAGGTGCAAAAGTTCCTTCCAAAATCACACAACAAATTGCACCCCCCGGCAGAGATTACCTTCCTTGGAAAACAATGGAGTTTAACAATGTTGTTCATAAACATCTTGGCTAATGGAGATGTTAGCCATAGGGAGTTGCTTGAATGGAATGAAATTGGCTTGCTTCGAAAAGAGATCCACAACCACCCAAATTACTGTTTTCCCTCTACTGGGTGATAAGTCTGTAATGAAGTCCATAGAGATCACCTCCCAGGACCTGGCTGGGGTCTCCAAAGGTTTCAATAGTTTTGGAGGTTCCCCCCCCATTATTTATTCATGAGGCAGGTGGGGCACAAAGTAACAAACTGAGAAATGTCTGTGCACATGTGAGACCACCAAAACTAGCATTGTAACAAGTGCAGAGTCTTAAGAAATCCAAAATGTCCTGCCAGTTTTAACTCATGTCCCCACCTCATTACTTCCTCCCACATAGAATTGGGAACAAAAGCTTTTGACCCCTTAAGCCAACACCCGTTCTCCCTTTCTTCCAACCCCTGCAAAGAAGTGAGTTCTTCTTGGTCTGATTCAGAAAGTCCCTCCTGAAATCTGACAGCCCATGGGTCCTCCTCTTTTCCCACCACCTTCGCCTGGCTGAGAGTCAAAACCGCCCCTCCCAGCTGCAAGGGCATGCACATAGAATCAATCACCTCCTTCCATTGACTAGCATGTTGGGGGAGACATGACAAGACATCCGCCAAAGAGTTAGCTTTCTTGGGAAGGTGGTGGAGGGTGAACTGGAATTTAGACAAGAAATCTGCCCAGCAAAGTTGTTTTGCATTTAGGCTCCGGGGGGTGCGTAGCACTTCCAGACTCTTAGAGCCGGCCTTGCTGGCTAGGTGGGGTATAAATCCAAATAAATAAATAAATAAATAAATTATGATCAGTCCAAACCTCAAAATCCACCCTCGACCCCTCCAGCCAGTGATGCCAGGTCGACAAAGCTAACTTAATAGCTGCAGCCTCTTTGTCCCACACTGCCCAATTTCACTCTGTGGTGTTGAATTTCTTAGAAATGTAAGCCAGGGGATGGAGCCGCCCATCCGATCCCTCTTGCAGGATGACCCCTCCCATGGCAACATCCGAAGTGTCCACTTGGACAATGAATTTTTTATTCTCGTTGGGGTGAGCGAACACTGGCCCTGAAGTGAACAGTTTCTTGAGCATTTCAAAAGCTTTCTGACACTCCCCAGTCCACTCTAACTTGGCCCCGGGCTTTGTACAATCCACTCCCTTCCCCTTCGTTTTTAACAAGTCAGTGGGCAGAGGGCTACTTGGGCAAAGTTGGAGATGAAATTTCTATAAAAATTAGTGAATCCTAGGAATGATTGGAGTTGGCACCTGGTTGTGGGCACCTCCCACCCCACCACAACAGCCACCTTCTTGGGGTCCATCTCCAAACCCCTATGGGAGATGTGGTAGCCTAGGAAATCTATTTCCTTCTTATTGTCAGATCCTCTGCCATTAATTGTCCAGTGTCCTGGGTCTCTATCAGTAATTTACTGCCAGCCTAGAGGTTTATTGCCTGTCCCCCTTAATGTGTCTTTTTGTTCCCCGGGAGGATGGCTTGCCGCATTCCACCACGTCACATAAACAGTCTGGCTATCTTCCCCAGCCTCCTCCCTTTTCCTTCTCGGGAGTCTCGAATGAATGTTGGAGGGGGCAGGGGTTGACCAGCATGTGCTGAAACAGAAAGAAACCTCATGGCTTTGTCTCTGTCTCAGGTAAACTGTCTAGGGTGTCAGCCTCCTGGCATGGGCTGGAGCTGGCTCCTCGTGAAGAAAGCACATGGCCCTTCCATTACAGGCAACCCAAAGTTCAGGCTTATGAATATCAAAATTCATAAGAGCACTAAAAGTGCCTTGCTGGCCAACAATCCCCCCCCCCTCGGGACCCTGAAAGCATCAGGTGAAGGGTCCCGAATTAGATGAAGTGTTGGCGTGGCTGGAACTGTGTGGGAAAGACCTGGGAGTCTTTACGTTTGCAAGGGACGGACATAAGAGAGGGCAAAAGATTTTCCCTATCAAGAATGCTAGTACCGATGAATGGACACCCAACTTCAGGACAAGTATGCTTAGCCACCAACGGGGAGCATATATGACTAAAAACATTCCTAAAGATTTGCTATATGAGGGCAGAAAGAGGCCCGAAGACTTATACTAAAATTCCTTATAAAAATATTACTGTTACATAAATATATTTGTATCTATATCTAGTGCATACACACTCATTCGCATCGGTACAAAAATAATCCACAAGGAAATAAAATTGTTACAAACACTTCTTCGTCCATCCCTCCTGGGCGCCAAGGCTCGGATGCTGGAATGTGACTACTGGTGTCGCAAAGCAGGAGGGAGGCATGCGTTACATAGTAACTAATGGAACACCAGGACTCGTATATCTTTGGCTCTTCGGAAGCCACTCGGATCTCAATCATTAGCTCATGAAGCTCTCGGCTATGCTCGTCACTTCTCGGCTCAAACACGAGTCAGTTCGGCTGGGAAGGCGGAGATCGGTTTGCATATTGAGGAGTCGCCCCCCCTTGTTATCAAAAAGCATCATGGGTACCTTCTTGGAACATGGAGAAGAAGAGATAAAAGCAAGAATTAGGCCAGTAAGTTTGCCATTCAATTAAGCAGATTATCTGTGAACTTTTAAGGGATGCAATAGTGGTCTGAACATAACATACATTTGAAATCGCTGAAGCTTGAAAGGAACTCAAGGCTGGGTTCCCATTAGAGTAGACCCAGGCAAACCATTCACCCTTCAGGGGTGGCCAAGTCTCCAGGCACGCCTCCCGAACCCTGGGGAGTATATGCGAGACCTTCATAGAGAGAGAGAAAGGCTCGTGCAAGGCTCATGTAAAAGCTGGGTTCGGGAGTTGTGTCTGGTCGATTTTGACCTTTTATCTGGAGCCAGCTGGCTCCGCGGGGACAACGTTAGTTCGTACCCGTTTTACTCCAGAGGGCTCCCTTCAGGGAGTCCTCCCCCAATACTGTACAAAAATAGAACAATCTTCCCCTCTGAACCCGACCCCAGTGGTACCGTCCTATACCTAATTTGGAGCGGACTGGGTAGCTAGTCACTAGGCAGAACCCTCAAAGGTCGCTTGCTGTTGACTTGGCTGTATACGTTTGGGCTAAAGGTTGTCACATATGCAAATTTCGGAAAGGGTCTAAAGCATGCTGGGAACTGTAAACATTTTTATTTAGATAAATTTGGTAAAAATCAAAAAGATCGAATTGAAGACCAGTGTTGAGGTAAGAACATGTTTTGGGCTATGGGTTAGCCAGGAGAGGGTCTGCTGGGAGACTCCCTCTAACATAAAGAGATAGTGGGAAACAAGGCTTGAGGGCTTTTGGATGGCACGAGCTAACCTTTTTTTTTTTTTTTGTAAAAAAAATTTATTTTTCAAAACATTAAAATTAATACATTTATCTTATACAAATCGTTTTTTCCAGATTATATAACATTTTGTTCTATTTGTATAATCTTATTTTTATCTTGTATTGGCGGTTTCCCACCACATCTGAAGCATAACACATTTTCCACTTTATCCAAAATAGTAATACTTATATCTATGTTTACATTTCTGGTAACGGTCATATATCTTAAAAATACTTATATACTCATTCTTACTTTCTATATTCTTATATAATTCTAAAATAAAAAAACACTTCATTATCTAATTATCCTTAGTACATTCATATACTCTAATTCTATTGCTTTATGTTATTATAACCATGTATAAATGTAGTTTTTCATGTCCCAGTATTTTTCAGCATATTCTTTCAAATCTTTCCAATCTTCTAAAAAGGTCTCTGAGTACAGATCATTCAACTTTCTAGTCCATTTATCCATTTCAGCCATATATAACAATTTTTTCAACCATTCCCACACCTCTGGTATTTTTTCATTTTTCCAATTTTGTGCATACACCATTCTTGCTGTTGTAATCATATACCATATTATTGTCCTTTTCTTTACATTTATCTCTTCTAGTTTAAGTCCAAGCAATAACATTTCAGGCAACTTCTTAAATGTACATTTCAATTTTTTTTCCATTTCTGCATGTATTATAGACCAATAAGTCTTTGCTTTATCACAAGTCCACCACATATGATAAAAAGAACCTTCTTTCTTTTTACATTTCCAATATTTGTTAGACATATTCTGATTAATATTTGCAATTTTTTTTGGTGTCATATACCATCTGTACATCATTTTAAAACAATTTTCTTTTAGGTTATAACATGTAGATATACTCATAGCATTTTTCCATAAAAATTCCCAAGATTCCATTTCAATGTCTTTGTTAAAGTTTACATAACTTTGTGCGGCGCGTTCACACTGCCGCCTCCGGATGCCTCCCGCTTCTTCTGGATCACACTGTTTGGAAGCGGGAGGCATGCGGAGAACGGCTCCTGAACACCGGTTTTACTCGGTGTTCTGGTAAAGCGGAAGGAAAGCGACTGGGAGACGGGTAAGTATGAAACGGAGCCGACGGACAGATGCGCATGTCTGAACATGCTCCTTTCTTCCGTTTCCAAAGCGTGCCTGCCCCGCTTTAGATTGCCAGTCTGTCCTCGGCCATAATCTTAGCAAAGATCTTATAATCATTATTTAGTAAAGAAATCGGTCTATAGTTCGTAACATTAGTTAAGTCTTGATTTTCTTTCGGGATAAGTGAGATGGTTGCATCTTTCCAAGTTTCTGGGACCTCACCCATGACTCCTATATCGTTCATTAATAGCAGTAACACTGGTGAGATCGACTCCTGTAGCGTTTTATAAAACTTCGCTGTAAATCCATCTGGTCCAGGTGCTTTTCCTAATTTTGAGTCATTTATTGCATTTTTAATCTCTTGTAATGATACTGGATTGTTAAATAGTTCTTTAATTTTCTCTGTTGGTTTTGATAACTTTAATGTTTGCAGGTATTCTTTAATCTTTCTTCTGTCTTTGTTTTCCTTCTTAAAAAGTTTTGCATAATATTTAAAAAATTCTCTCTTTATTCCTTTGTTATCTATTATCTCATTGTTATCTCTTATCACTTTAGTGATAAATTTATTTTCACATTTTTTCTTTAATTGCCATGCTAGATATTTTCCGGGTTTATTTGCACCTTCAAATGCCTTTTGTTGGAGTTTTTTTAAGTTCCAGTACGTCTCTTGGTTCAAAATAGCTTTTGCTTGGTCTTGTAGCATCCAGATTTCCTTTCGCAGTTTCTTTTTCCCTGGTCTACTCTTCAGTTCTTCTTCTTTTGTTTTAATGGCTTGTACGATATTTTCATATTGTTCTCTTTTCTTTTTATTATCTTTAGCATTTAATGATATCAATAGTCCTCTCATCACTGCTTTATATGCATCCCATACGGTTTGAATTTTTACTTCTTTCTGTATATTTGCTTGGAAGTATAGGTCTGTTTCTTCCTGTAATTTTTTAACTATTTCTTGGTTGTCTAGTAAGTCCTCATTTATTCTCCACCTTTTTTGTTTTTTTACCTGCCCAGCAGTCCATAAACACGGATTATGATCTGAAATTATTCTGGGTAGAATTTCCACTTTTCTTGTCTTAAACGTTAAATTAGTAGTCATCCAAATCATGTCAATTCTTGAATGCGAGTCATGTCTATTAGAATAAAAGGTAAAATCTTTTCCTTGTGGGTTAGCTTTCCTCCAAATATCTTCCAGCTTCTCTTGTTTTATCAGTTCAAAAAAGTTTTTTGGAAGCTTCCCTAATGCCTCATCCTTTCTCTTAGAGCGCCTGTCTAATTTGTTATTCACAGTTCCATTAAAGTCCCCCAACATCATGATTTGATCATAATTTACGTTATCCAATTCCACTTGTAATTCTTTAAAAAAAAATTCTTTGGCTCCATTTGGGGCGTAAATATTCACAATCAAAGTTTTCTGTCCTTGTAGTGAGATTTCAATAGCTAAATATCTTCCTTCTTTGTCTTTAAATATTACTTTAGGTTCCAAATCTTTTTTGACATATGTTACAACACCATTCTTTTTATTGCTTGCTAAAGAATAAAATTCTTCTCCCAATTTTTTCCTTATTAGATATTTGTGGTCTTGTTTTTTAAGATGAGCTTCTTGTATACAAATTACACTACATTTTTGTTTCTCCAGCCAATGCCCTACCATTCTACGTTTTTGGGGTGAATTAAGTCCATTTACATTCCATGTAAGTACTTTGTAATCCATCTTGATATATTCTTAAATATCACCAAGGTCATCTTTATTCTCTCCAAGAAATGCGTACATTTCTCCTGTGCTTTTAATCACTTCTCTGGTGTTGCCATAGTAAAAGCTTAATCCTTGAGGTATTTCCCAACGGAATCTAATTTTTTTCTCCTTCAGTTTATCCATCAGACACTTGAATTTTTTCCTTTCTTGCAGTATTGCTCTGGGCAGTTCTTTCATTACTATGATTTTCTTTCCATCTATTTCAAAAGGATCAGTAAAACACTTCTTGTAGATTTGTTCTTTTGTCCTTTTCATTGTAAATTGGACTACCACATCTCTTGGTATATTTTTATCTCTTGTGTATGTAGAATTGACTCTATAAACAAGATCCATGTGTTCTCTAACAACCTCTTCCTGTTCTTGTAAAAAATCTGCTAATATTTCTTGCATTCTTGTAAAGATGTCTTCACTCAATTTTTCCTCAATCCCTCTAAATCTCAAATGGTTTTGCATGTCTTTATAATGCATCATCTTTTCCATCCTGTCATTGTCTCTCATTGTCTTTTGAGTACTTTCTTCCAGTTCTTTTACTTTAATTTCTATGTCTTGTGTTCTTGTGGTTAATTTTTGAAATTCTGCTTTTAAGTCTATGAAGTTTTTATCTGCTTGTGCAGCTATGCCATTCATTTTAACATTTACCTCTCCTATAGCGTCTAACATTTTTTCCCCATTGCTTCCATAACAGCTAGTAGTTCTTTTTCTTTTTTTGCTGCCATTGTAGGAGAGGACCATGTAGCTGCTCTCAATCTTAGTCCGCGGTCCGTCTTGTCTCTTTAAAAAAGATCAATTTTATTTTACTTTCCAAATCAAACACCGATTAATGTTTTCACACAAGCTAGTCTTGCCAAGTCAAATTTCGTTGGTTTCAGCCTTCTAAGTTATATAGTTTATGAGATATTACTGTTTAAAAATTTTATAAATCCAAAATGGCGGGCACAACTTCTCTATGGTTTGTGTCAAAGGTTATAGTCTTTTTACCTTGCTTCTGGCTTGCCGTAGTTTCCTTTTGTCCCTTCCTCTTGCTTACTTGTCTGCTCTCCGCACGTCACTTCCTGTTGTAGTCCTTTTGGTCCGGCAGTTTTTACAGTCCCCTTTGCTCTCTTCCAGTTCTTCTCCGTTTCCCTTCTTGTCTGCTCCTCAAGCCATCACTTCCTGTCTCAATCCTCACAGCTTGGTCTCATGATGCTTGGTTCCCTCCTCCCCTCTTTGTCTCGCGATGCTTGGCTCCCCATCCCGACTCTTCTTAACCACAGGAATGTTAAACAACTTGGGTTTTTTTGCTTTTTAAGTTCAAATTCAGCTTTTTAACGTTTCAAAACTGCACTCATCCAATCTGCAACAGTCTATTGCTTCACCAGATCTGCTTTTCGTCTTTCAAAACGCGGTAATGGTAAGGCAAAAAACTTTTTTTCCGTTACCTTATGTTGTTACTTTGCTTCAGATGTGGTCCCAACGTTTAAACTTTGTCTTCTTTGTTAAGGAATCAGGGGAATTGGCGATTTTATGCTGATTTAATCAGCTCAGCTCGGCTCCTTAGAGATACTTGCAGGAATCTTCTTCGGCTGCAGTGCTCAAGGTGTTGTAAAAGTCTCCTCCGAGACTTTTCCTTCACCGAGCTTGCTCAAACCTGGATTATCTTGCTTGCTAGTCCTCACACTACCTGTGTGAGGTTGCGTCAGGTGGATTTGTCCACCCAAGCTGTCAAGAAGAGCCGCCGTCCACCTTGCACACTTGCAAAGTGTGTCAGACTGCCATCCTCCGACCGGAAACTCCTGGCACGAGCTAACCTTGGGGCCATTTCCCAGGCACCCGCCACTGCCTAGTGCAGTGGAGGGCTTGCACGCCTGTGAGATGGGGAGAGTGGAACAGAACAAGTTCCGAACCCAACTTCTGCATGTCCTTCGGGCCTTGGAGGTAATCAAAGGTCAGCTGAGCATGCTGCAGGAGACAAAGGATGCATCTGCACCTACTCCTTCCTGAGCTGTCTCCTGGGTTTTCTATATGAAAACCCATGGGTCCTCCCACCCCTCATAGCCCCTCTCTCAATTTTCTCCCCACGGTTTGTCTGGGCTTCAGCCCTCCCAACACTGGTTAAAGAATAGAAAAGCAAAAATATTTTGAGCAAGCAGGAGGCTTGTTGTAGAAGGAGAGTGCAAAACAAAAATACTGGCTGGGGAAGCAGTGCAAACATAAACAGAAAGAAAACTGTGCAGAGGCCATGGGGCTTTATTGCTGCAGAAAAATGAAAAGGCATTACAAGAACATTAAATGAAGAAAAATAATAATTTTGGGCGATGTGCCGCTGCGTATGCAAAGCAGGCATGCCGCAGAGCACGCCGGGTCATGGTTTCTTAAATTTAGATAAAAGCTTTGACAAGTTATATTTGAAAAATGCCAATGGCATGATCATTAATGTTTTAGGAGGCTGGAAATTGGGGAACCCTGAAGGAGAAACAGCACAAGAAAATTTACTCACTGTGAGTTGAAAAGGCAATGTAAGAGGAGAGCAGGCAAAAAGTCCTTGGCCTGCCTTAACCCTTTGAAAGGATTGCACTTTCCGGCTGGCTTTCCAGTAGGACCTGCACACTTGCACTTCCTTTCTTGGTCTGCTTTGCTTTTCTGGACTCAAAGCATGGCTGCACAGACAAACAGGTCTCAGTCATTTGGGGGCGACCCCGCTGGCTCTTGGCGATTTGGCAGTATAGTTTTCTTGGTTTCAGTGACCCTGCTGAAAGCCAAGAAGGCAATGGAACTGAGATCTTGTGACTATGTGCAGGAGGCGGAAACCGGTTTCCTTCGGTTGCCTTTGTAGTGTTGCTTATGCTTCCTTGGGTTCAGTGAAAAAGCTGCTAAAAGCCAATTTTTCTATCTCATGGGCCTTTAAAAGTCTACCCAATTGTAGTAAAAAAAAATAGAAACACAAATATAAACGCACAGGGGAACAGACTGAACAAGGAAAAAGGCACATATAGGGGGCAACAGTAAAGGCATATCAGAGGTGGAGAGGAGGGATCAGAGGCCTTAGATGCATTAGGTGCATTAAGGCTTGGAAATCAGTGGCTTTGGATTGGACTTCCAATTTCCGAATTTGCTTTTTCACCCAGAACACTAAGCCAATTAGAGCCACTACTAAAATAATTTGAAATATTAATATTACTACGATGGGGTGGAGCGCCAAATTTAAATAACTGGAAGCACTCGGACTCCAGCCAAGAAGCATCTCCCACCACGAATGAGAGCCCGCCTCCTTGATGTCCACGGCCAGTTCGTTAATCCTGGCGCCATTGTGGGAAACATTCAAGGTGGCTTTGTCTCCTGCTTTCTTTAACTGAGCCAATCATTCCTGCAGTTCTGGGTGAGACAGTAATTTACGTAAAGCTTCCAGACCTAACCCTAGAGGTACCGGAGCAATACTGTTGTATAGTTTGGGAGATACTGCCATCTCCTGTTGGGTCCAAATTGGGGTTGCGAAATAAAAGTCACATCCTCTGATGGATGTGATATTACAGAAGCATCTGTTGATTCCAGGCAGCATGTGTTGGACGTATAGTGTGTTGATGTGAATATGGTTGCAGGCTGTTCTGATGCAGACACAGGCTCTGCCCAGGTGTACAACTGTGGACCCTGTCTCGCTGACCGCATCGAATTGGCAATGTGATTGTGTGTTTTTCTTGGGAACTAAGCACGAGTGGTGTTTTTCTAGGGCTTCGTCTTCGCAGATGAAGCCTAGGTTTTTCTTGTGGGTGCACCCTTCTAAATTGACCATGTGCCAGTTGGATGAGCTTACTTTAGCCCATCGATTACTGTTCCTGGCATACAAGACCATGTCTGGGTCTACCTGGATACCCAGTGGAACTACTGGATAAATTGTGAAAATTTCTTTAGCGATCACTGTGGTTATAATCAATTGCAAGGTCTGGGTTACAGTGTCAAAAGAGGCATTTGCCAAAGACCACCAGTGCTCGAGAGAGACTTCACTCGTGGTTAAATTTCTTTTAATCAATTCCCTTATCTCCAAGGGTATAACCCCAGCCATAACTTGTTTGACTATAGTCATTGCAGTGACCACATTAATAGTTTGCGCTTGGGTGCAAGCAAGAGCCAATGAAATGTTCCTTTGTAGTGATTGAATGCCACCAAGGAGATTGTTAAAATCTTTCTCCATTATTTGTTCCCAAGTGACCAGCAGGGGGTTAGTGGAATGTTCCACGTGTGCTAGGGATTCTAATGACTGCGTAATGGGGAGGCTCATTTTGGATATGTCCAATGAAACCTTAGAGGCTTTATTCGCTATCACCTCTATATTTGCAGCGTCAAGGGCTGCCATTCCTGCTCCTACGGGGGCGATCCAGTCCGAAAGACTGCATTTGGATCTTTTGGAGAGCTCTCCTTTACGCCACATTAGTACCCAATTGTCCCAACCTTGCTGGGTGGTGTGTAAGAAAGAGTTGCAGAGGGCATGGCTGAAGGATGTGCCAAGCCCGGTTAGGCTGACGTTGACCCTTTTTCATGAAATTTGAGGCTGCATCAGGACTGTTTCCTGATGATTGAATTTTAAAGTGTGTGCTCCCACTACCGGGTAGGTCAGTGAGGCTAGTGAGTCTACGTTTTGGATAAGAGGGTCCAAATTAAGCATGTGGTTGGCATCGCCAATTATTAAAGTGTAATTGCCTTCCTGATGTGTGAGCTGCAGGGTCGTTGTGCCGATAGCTGCAAGGTTTACAGTATCGGAGGTATTAAGGCATAGAGAGGTATTTAGGAGAAGGGTCCAATCTGGGGGACCTTGCTGCTTTAACACAGAGCAGTTAAAATGCCAATTAAGTTTGCCCCATGCCATTGTGTCTAATTCTATGTCTTGTCTGGATGGGTCTGTGAGCGTTATCGGGACCTCGGTATCATTGTTAAAGTGTCGGGAGCCAATTGAAATAATTATTTTTAAAGGGTTACCAGTGTCCCATACGGCAGCCGATATTACGGCTATGTCAGTGGAGAGCGAGATGGGGGTAGGTGCAGTGTATTCAATGGTGGAGGTGTTAACATGTGGCTGTTTGCACAGGGACACCTCCATTTCATCCATAGAGTTCTTGCCGGAGGTAACATAAGGTTACCTTTTCTCCGGTGCGACTATGAATACAGTGCATGAGCCGCTGTGGTGTGCTTTGTTCTATGGGTGTGAGTGTTACTGCTTTGTCATGCCTCCCTGTTATGCAGGTAAAGATCCGAAATGGCATGTTTAATCCCATGCATCTCCATCTGTTTAGCACCACCGTATGGTTGGCTATTTGTGTGTTGTTAGCAAATTGTGGTAGTAATATAATGACTAGTAAAATCCTCAAAGATCTTACCCATGTAACTGCTGCCGGGTTGAAACGTTCCAGGTGCATCTGCAATAAAATGTTTAAGGGCATTGTGAATGGGGTCCCTGAACTCCATACTGTGGTCGACATACCCAAATAGTCACAGTATGGTACCCCTTATCTAAATGTGTTGTGTGATTCAGGTTCTTCGTTCTTTAGTGTGCGTTTGGCGCTTTGCAAGCCCGGTGTGGTTACTGCTGCACGCAACCGTGGCTTCTGTTATTAGAACGAGGCATTTAATAGAAAATTCTGCTAGCTCTCCCCCCTTGCTTCCAAAGTGGCAGCTTGAGCCATGAGGAAGCACTTAAAGGAACAGACAGGTTTCTCCGAGGGAGAAAAGGGGAACGAAGTCAAAAACATTTGTTGGGAGTACAGGACTGTGTGCGACCGCTGAGAGAGGCTGCGGGGTGCCTCTCTCAGTCCAGAGGGAGATCCGGCAGGTGTGGGACCGGTTCATCCTTCCACAGCTTGAGCTGGGAGGAATGGAAAAACTTGTGCCAGACCTGGCTGTGCTTTCGAGGAATGGCTAGTTTGTACACTGCAGGGCTGACTCAAGCAACGATTGGGACCGGACCAGCCCACTTAGCCATGAGGGCATGCTGCTTACGGCTGAATTTTCTGTATAGGACCTGCTGTCCCAGATCCCAAACCTGGGGGTTGCGAACCCATCCCAACTTCTTGTCTATTGCAAGCTGGCTTTGTCCCAGCATGCGGGCTACCTGCATGTGTATTGTGAGGAGGTCTTCAAGGAGAGTGTGTACCCATGTATCATTAGCCACCTTAGGCTCGAAGTCGGCGAGCACATCACTCTGTAGCCAAAAAGCTTCCAGCAGGCGCATTTTCCTGCCGGTCATGACCATATGCGGGGAGTAGCTGTGTGAGGCCATGGTTCCTCTGATGGCCATGAGTATGATGGGCAGTTTCTCATCCCAAGATCTGCCCGTAGAGTTGACTACTTTTGTGAGAGCCTCCTTAAGGGTACCGTTAGCCCGTTCAATAGCTCCAGAAGATTGGGGGTGTGCGGCTATATGGAACTGCTGTGTGATTCCAAGAGCTTTGCAGAGCTCTTGGGTGACTTCCCCGATGACCCGCGGTCGGAATCGAAGACTCTGGGAATACCCCAGCGTGAAAATAAGTTGTTAAAGAGGAGTTTGGCGGCTGTGCCGGCTGAATTGTCCCAGCAAGGGAAAGCTTCGATCCACTTTGAAAAGGGATCAATTACGGTAAGGCAGTGCTTGTTGCCGCGGCTGGTTTTAGGTAGAGGGATGATAAAATCTATTTGGACCCACGCCCAGGGTCCCTCGATCCGCTGGTGCTGGATAGGGGCTTTGGGACCGGACGAGTCTGCATTGACCATGGCACAGGCTAGGCAGTTGTCTACCCATTGGGCGACGTCCTGTCTCATGCCCGGCCACCAGCCTGCATCTCGCACCCGCTCCAAAGTAAGATCTTTCCCCCTATGTCCCTGCTCATGAATGAACTGGATAAGGTCTGCCTGTACTTCTACGGGAACTATCCAGTGGCGAGCCCCAGTGTTGTCAATAGCCCATATCACACCCTCATGCTCCTCAATGGAGTACTTTCCTGTAGGATCCTTGCCCTTTGAAAGGAGATCCTGTACGTCCGCATCATTAGCCTGAAGTTCCCCGAGGTCCACAAAGACTGGTGGGATAGGAGGCCTAGCATGTTGGCTGCGGGTAGTGACTGCCTGCATAGGTCGGTCTACCTGTTCTTGGGAACAAGGCGCTTGAGCGGCGGCTTTAGCTAGAAGGTCTGCCTGGTCATTCCAATAAGCAATCTCCAAGTTGTTCTTCTGGTAACCCTTAACATGTGAGATCTGTGTCTCAGCAGAATGGTTATGGAGGAGTTGCACAAAATCTCTCCATAGGGTTATGTGGGCTACTGGCTTGCCTTCTGCATTTACCCATCCCTGCTTTTCCTAGTGGGGAAGCCACACTGCGGCGGCTTTGGCAGTCCAGTCCAAGTCAGTGAAAACAGCGACCGGAAGGTCTGGAGGCTCAAAGGCTAGAACAGCGCACAGGGCTTCTGCGGCTTGACTGGAATGGGGCCGAACAGACTCCTGCAGAGTGTGGCCATCGTGGACATGGATGGCACCATAACCGGTATAGGGGGTCCCTGCCACATGGAAGGATGAGCCATCACAGAACCAGCAGTGAAAACCGAGCTGCTTGGCCTCTTCGAATGGCACTCCCCATGTGGCTGGCCAGGGTACATGGTCTACCACTGGCAGAGGACATTCATGCTCTTCCCCGGTTATGATAAGGCCATGTGGGGCAGGGGGTTCCTTTTGCTCCTCTCTGTAGTCAATACCTTTATTGACCATTGCAAGCGTCCACTGGGCAATGCGGGCGTTAGACACTTGGCCGTCCTGAATTTTCCCTGATAAAATGTACTTCAGGGGCATGTGAGAGGTTTGCACTATTACCTTCGCACCTCTGATAATAAATCAGGGCTAGACATACTTTCTCACATGGGGTGAACTTTATTTCTACGGAGGAAAGATTACGGGAGGCATAGGCTACGACTCTTGGGGCGCCAGCGTGATGCTGAATAAGGGTGGCACCGATGCTTTTCTCAGAATGGGCCAGCTGAATGTAAAAAGGTTTATTGGGGTCCAGATGGGCTAAGGCGGGAGCGGAGGCAAGACTCTGTTTCAGGCTAGTGAAGGCGTACTGCTGTTCAGGTCCCCAGAACCAAGGCGTGTTACTCTTTAAGAGAGCATACAGCGGGCGGGCTTTGTCTGCAAAGCCTTCCACAAAGTCCCAGGAAAAATTGAATGTCCCTAGCAGAGCTCACAAGGAGGGCACGTCTGTAGGAGCAGGGAGCTTAGCAATGACTTCCATGCGTTGGGCATCGGGAGTCCTGCCATCTGGACCTAGGGCTAAGCCTAAGTATTTCACCCGAGTTTGGACTAACTGCGCCTTGTCCCTACTAGCTTTGAATCCTGCTTCTCGGAGGAGATTCAAAACTTCCCTGGTCACTTCGGTCACCTTTTCCTCAGTGGGGCGTGGACTAAAATGTCATCCACGAAAGAGAGCACGTGGTCTTTAGAGGCATTCCTGAGCTGTTCCCACATGCGAACTACGTGGACATGGCAAATGCTGGGGCTGGAGTGGAAGCCTTGCGGTGTCCTTTTAAAAGCATACTGTTGTCCCCGGAAAGTGAAGGCACGATTCATGTACTAGCATGATTCATGGAGTTTAATCGAGTGGAACGCATTAGCCAGATCAATTACACTATAGTAGCGGGAGCCGGCTGCAATGGCGGCTAGAATTTCATGATATTTCGCTACTACGGGAGCCACTGGTGGGGTTACTGTGTTAAGGGCACAGAAGTCCACAGTCATTTGCCATGTTATGCCGTCGGCTTTGAGAACTGGCCAGAGGGGAGCGTTGCAGATGGACTGCATTGGGAGAATGACATCCCATTGCAGAAGCCCCTCGATAGTTTTTGCGATGCCAGCCTTGGCTTCAGCTGGATATTTATACTGTTTCTGGGGAGGTGGATCCTGTCCTTCGATTAGAACACAGGCGTCTCGCACTGTGCTGCACTCAGCCTTATCTTGGATCCAGACTTTGGGGAAATCTTGGATCCACAGGTCACTGGACTCAAGCGGGGCCAGGGGAAGAGGAGCCTTAAGGGCGGCACACCGATGGACCGCATTGATCTCACTAGGGCCTCCTGGAATTTGCCAGAGGAAGCCATTAGCTAAATCAATTGTAAGCCCATGGTCTCGGAAAAATGGGACTCCGAGAATGCCATCGTCTTCTCCCTGGTTGTCGCAGGCAGACACACGTGTGGAAAGCTTTCCCAGGGTTAAGGGAATGGAATTCCAGATAGTAGCCATGTGTTTACCTCCGGCAAAGCCTGATAGTGAAAGAGTGTCTGAAGAGGGTTGTCCTTTTGGGGCTAGCTGAGGTCTGAGTACGTTAGTAGAGGCTCCTGTGTCTATTAGGAGCGTAGCAGGTTTTATGTTCCCTGGAGTCCTGACCCCTGCTTTCACAGTCAGTCTCCCCCATGTGTCGGTCTTCAAAGGAGCCACTACACCATTGGGGAGAGCCTGGGACTCCAGGCAGCCCTAGCTTTGATGCCCCGAGTCTTCTTCCATGCGGACATGAGTGGTAACTACAGGGCGGACAGGCTGTTCGCGTTGCTCCTCGCAGTCCGTGAGTGCACGGAGGAGGACAGAGTCAGGTTGCATATGGAAATGCTCCATCTCAAACCCTCTGTCTTTGAGCTGCATCCAAAGGTGCCATCTGAATGGACTTACACCATTGGGCGGGGAGTCATTGGACTCAGGGCCCCTAGGTTTAGGCGGATAGTTGTACTGCGGCCCGGGTGGTGGCGGCTGGGAGTCCTGTGGCCTGTTCCCTGGACCAGGAGGCGGTCCATAATAATTGTTTGGGCCATTGTTATAGTCCTGAGGGGGTGGGGGAGCGGAAGGCTGCACGTGGGCCTGAGCGGAGCCGTTTCTGTAATCTTTATAGTCCTTGCGCCCTCTGTAATTTTTTCCGCCCCTCTGATTGGTATGCCACGGTTTAGTGCGATCATACCAGTCATTTTTATAATTTTTATCGTTCCGATTGTCGTATCTCCCTGAAGGCTGATACTGAGAATGTGGGCCATGATTAGCGTATGTGATTGCCTGAATTGGTTCTTCCTCTTCTTTTTCCTTATGCTTTTTGGAGCCTTTGCCAGATTTAGTGACCCCAGTGCTCCGTAGTAGAATAGCCACTCGCCTGATCTTGAGCTCCATGTTAGCCCAGCTTCCCCTAGTGGGATCAGGAATATTAAGGGCGAGCTGCGTTTGGGCATTAAAGCCATGCATGAGCACTTGCCGGAAATCATCGTCCTCATATTCAGGGCTCCCACTCACTGGTTCTATATACACGGAGTCCGAAAGTACAGCTAAAAGCTGTTTTCTGGCCATATAAGCCTCGGGATCTTCCCCGTGCCCTTGCCTCTCCAGGATAAACAGAGCAGACAGACTGCGGTTCGGATTTAGGTAGTCTAGGTAAACCCTGCATCCACTTGACTTGGGACCCGCTGGCAAGACTGTTGGCGGCTATGGCTGAATTTATGGTGGTCAAATCTGTGCCGGTAGCACAGCGCCTGGCGAGCAGGGTGAGATCCTCTCCATTGATATTGCCATACATAGTGCTGACGTTTGTCATCCACTGGATGGCACTATCCTTAGAGAGAGTCCCGACCTGCTCGGCAATGGCCTTAACCTCGTCTGGCTTCCACATTTGGGTTTCCATCACAGTCTGGGTAGTGGTCCTGTTCCCTGTTTTTGTGACCATTTCCTTGGTACTGACAAGGTGGACTGGGGCAGGAACCTCAGAGCTCTCTGCCTCTGGGTTCACTCCGGCTTGGGAGAGATCGATGAGACTCTCCGGGTGGATTGCGGATACCACTGCTCTTTGGGCTCCTATTTGCCGTTTTAGGGTTTCAATTTCCCTTTTGCAGGCATCGTGGTTCGCCTGCTCCCTCTTAGCAAGGTTCTCTTGGGCCAAATATTTTCCTCCCTGCTGGGCAGATAATAATTCTAAGTTGGCTTTCTCCAATGCTTTTTCTGTCACTTCTGCTCTGGCCTCAGCCTTTACAGCTCTCTGTTCGGCCTCTTTGGCTGTTATACTGATCCCTTGGTTTGCCAGGGTCACATTTAGCTTTTCAGCTTTCAATTGGTGGACCTCGTGCTCATGTCTGCCCTTATTTCTAGGATCTCTACCTCTGTTTCTCTTTGTCTTGTCTCAAATAACTCTTCGTAGTTTAGTCTTTGATTAACCAGATCCTGTTCGTATTTGTTTTTTATATTACTTAATTCTTCCCTAACGGTCTCAAAGTTGGACTCCAATTTATCAAATCTGGCCACCTCTCTTTCTAGGGTGGCCTTGTTTTGGGCATTTAATTCCTCCATCTCACGGTTTTTTTGTGTATGGAACTCCTCCTGTTCCTGGGCCTTTTGTCTAATTAGCTCTTCCAGCTTCTGTTGGTGCTCTTGGACTAAAGCTTCATGTTTTGGGGTACTTTCCTTGATTACTTCCTCTTGTCTATCCACGTCTGCCTGTAGGCATTTAATGACGGAGGCAGCATCTAGCAAAGCCGTGTATAAGGCCCAACTGGCAGCTGTATCTTTAGCCGTGGAACCGGGTTTCTGCATTTTGCAATAGTCCTGGAAAGCTCCCTGGACTATTACTAATGGGTTGGGGCCCTTGAAAGATCCTTCCTTCCATGGAGACATGCCCTTTTTCATTAGCCATTTCTCTAATTTAGGCTCGTCATCCTTGGTACGAAACATCTTTGGAGGGATTCTCCTGTTTTCACTTACAACAGGGGCAAAATAAAAGGGGGAAGATTTTTCTCCCTGCCTTTTTGGCTTTAAGTTACTAGTGTTGGCACAAGGTGGCCAACGCACCACAGAACTGGCTCTCCAAGCCTTAGTTAGTTTTTGGAGCCGGGGACTCACACCCACACAATACTCAGGGATTACTTTTAACCCTACACACAGCACTCTTGGCCTGAACTCAGTTTTTAGAGCCGGGGACTCGCACCCTTCTCAACACTCTGGGATTACTCTTAACCCAAAGGAGACACTCAGTCTCAGAGACACCTAGTCTCTTTATAAGAGGGTTTTGAGAACGGGGTGGCCAAACCTTGCGTCCTTACAGGATAACCACACAACCAAATGAAGGTTTTGGGCTCGCAAGCTCTCACTGAATAACCTATTAACCAGCAGGGTTTCAAAACAATGTGTTCCAACGGGCTGACCCCTAACCAAAATTAATTAATTTCACTCTGCTGGGCGAAGTAGGGAGAGAATGGAGCGCAGATGCATTTGGAGAAGGGCTTTTAGACTCTCAGTCGGACCTCGTGGGTGTATGTTGTGTATGTGCGTGTGCGTGTGGCTGAACCTATCACCCTATACTATTTCCTCTGGATCCCTTCCCATGATAGAAACGAAGTTGGCCACGGGATATGGCCTTAGGACTTCAAGAAGCTGACCCCTTGCATTTGGACCTTGCCTGCAATTGGACAAGACCGGTGCGGCTGACCAGTGACCCTGAAGGATAGAGCAGGGGAGAGCCAACCCACAATAGAGTGCTCACTAGAGCCAGGCACGCAGACAGAAACCAATCATATAGCCTCTTCGAGAACTCCAGAAGTGGTTTTTCCCTTACATCTCCTGATTAAAGACACGCCTGTCAACTATGGCGCGAAATTTAATCTGCAGGGCTATCCCGGATGAGCCCCCAAATCTGTTAGCTGAATTGCTTTAATTTACGTTTAGCAATCAGCAAAATACATGGGATCTTAGCCAACTATACCAGGGTCCCACCCCTCCCGGGAGTTCTCAAGGAAAGAGGCACGTGAGGCAGATAGCCAGTTAAATGTAGTTTACTGGGCAATGTTGTTCAAACACACCAAAAACATAATCACACACACACTCACACAGGTCTAAGAAATAAAGACAGAAAATAGCACGTTTGCATGAGCAGGTAATCGTTGGTGGGGAAGCAGTGCCTTACCTTAGATGCATTGTTCGAACGATGGCAGAATTGGATGGGGAGAAAATAGAAAGGCTATGGGGACACGAGGCTCGAACCTGCGAGACCACGTGGTTCTCCTGGATCATGATTCCAGAGAGAGAGGATTAAAGATGGAGGCAAGGGTTGGGTACAGAAAGCTGGACTAAAGAGGTATTTGAAAGCAGACAGGACGACGGCTCAAGAGAGCGAATGCCTCTGGGTTTGGTCTTTTATTAGGGGTCTTGGGGCGGGCTGATCAGGCCACATTCCACTAACACACCTACTAGGCGGTCCGTCCCTTCTGGACCCTTGGATAGGTGAAAGGTGGACAAAGGGAGGAGGGCCAGGGGATGGACCATGTTGCAAAACTATGATCTCATCAGGAAGTGGACACCTGGCCTGGGGTCCAATGACTCACCTGGCCCCATCTATTGTTATTCAATGACTTTGGCCGACTGAGTGATGGCCCGAACATTAGTTGCTAGGCAACTGCATTAGCATAACTATGCAGGTATGTTGGAGGGGGCAGGGGTTGACCAGCGTGTGCTGAAACAGAAAGAAACCTCATGGCTTTGTCTCTGTCTCAGGTAAACTGTCTAGGGTGTCAGCCTCCTGGCATGGGCTGGAGCTGGCTCCTCGTGAAGAAAGCACATGGCCCTTCCATTACAGGCAACCCAAAGTTCAGGCTTATGAATATCAAAATTCATAAGAGCACTAAAAGTGCCTTGCTGGCCAACACGGGTGCGTGCTCTTATTGACTCAGGGTGTGCCAAAGACTTGATTAGCCCCTTAGTAGTGGAGGGGCTGGGATCTAAAGTGAACCCGCTAGGGGAACCGTTACGATTCACCCAAATGGATGGGTCAGAGATGAAGGAGGCATGTGTGGCCGAGACTGAACTATTAATTGTGGGGACGGGAGACCATTGGGAGAAGAGGGCTTTTGTAATCACCCCCAATACCCAGTTCCCTATGGTGCTGGGAAGTCCCTGGCTAAGTTCACATAACCCCTATATCAAGTGGAGGGGAAAATTTCCTGGATTGACCCCAAATGTACCCAGCATAAATGGGATGGCGCTTGGGGAACGGGGCCGCCTTCCCTCCCTACCCCAGCAGCGATGTCCTTAGCCCTGGCAAAGATCCCAGTGGAATATAGGGATTTGGCAGAGGTGTTTAGTGAGACAGAAGCAGACGAACTTCCTCCCCATAGACTCACAGACCGTGCAATTGAAATGTTACCAGGGGAGAAATTGCCCAAAGGGAAATTGTACTCCGTGAGCCTGGCTGAGCAGGAAGAGCTCCGACAATTTTTGGACAAGAATCTAGAGAGGGGTTTTATCCGCCCAGCCAAGTCCCCTTTTGCCGCCCCTGTTTTGTTCTGGAAGAAAAAGGATGGAGGCTTGAGTGCATGGACTATAGAGGGCTAAACGCTGTGTCCGCTTCAAATGCCTACTCCCTTCCATTAATCAAGGACCTCTTGGCAGAAGCAGCCAAAGGGAAAAAAATTTCCAAGTTGGATTTGCGAGATGCCTATTTCAGAGTGCACATAAGGGAAGGGGATGAATATAAGACTGCTTTTAACACTTCCCTTGGTCAGTTTGAATACCTGGTGATGCCGTTCGGATTGGCTGGCGCGCCCAGAGTTTTTATGAGCCTAATCAATGAAGTCTTGCATAAACATCTTTTCAAGGGGGTGCTTTGTTACTTAGATGATATCTTGATCTATTCTACTGATAAGCAGTCGCATGTGAAATTGGTGTGGGAGGTGCTGGCAACATTGCTAGAGCACCGGCTGTATGCTAAACTCTCCAAATGTGAATTCCACTGCACAGAGATTGACTTTTTGGGCTATCGGATCTCCCAACAGGGGTTGGAGATGGACCTGGCTAAAGTAGAGGCTGTGGTGCAGTGGGAAGCCCCTCGCACCCGTAAACAGCTACAAAGCCTGTTAGGATTCTGCAACTTCTATAGAACCTTCCTCAAAGACTTTGCTATGATCACCCTATCCCTTACTGAACTGTTGAAAACCAAGGGGAAGGGACCAGAGGCTGGAAAGCCTGGGGAACGGTTGTGCTGGACTGCAGAGTGTCAGAGAGCATTCGATGAGTTAAAACAGCTGTTCACCTCTGAACCCATTCTAGCACATCCAGATGAAACCAAGGAATTTGTAATTCATGTGGATGCCTTGGATGTGGCCATAGGGGGGGCAATCCTGCAAAAGGGGTCGGATAACGTCCTACACCCCCTGGCTTACATTTCAAAGAAATTCAATGAAACTGAGAGGCATTGGTCGGTATGGGATAAGGAGGCTGCAGCTATCCGGTTAGCTCTCTCCACCTGGAGGCACTGGCTCGAAGGAGTGCAAAAACTGTTTGAAATTTGGACTGACCATAAAAACCTTGAAGCTTTGTGCACCCGGAGGTCCCTAAACGCCAAACAACTCCGGTGGGCTGACTTCTTTTCCAAGTTTAACTTTGTATTGAAGCACTTCCCGGGAAAGGCAAATTCCTTAGCAGGCGCATTGTCCAAGTTACCCCAACATGAGTCCAGGAGAGATGAGGTGTTTGATTCCATGTTTTCCCCCCAGCAGTTGGGAGGGGTGGTGACCACACGGAGTCAAAGCAAAATGGCTCCATCTCCGTCTCAATGGACTGTTAAGTGTGCTTTGGAATATTCGGAAGAGGAGGTGAAGGAGTAGGAAAGTGACAGTGAGATCCAGAAACAGTCTGACGGCTGTTGGTACCACGGGTCCAAACTAATTGTCCTGTGCTCCCTGCGTAAAGAAATTCTTCAAGTTTGTCATGAGTCTAAACTGTCGGGCCACTTTGGATTTCTTAAGACTTTGAATCTAGTTCAAAGGCAGTTCTGGTAGCCCCGCATGCGCAAAGACGTTTCAGACTATGTTACTTCATGTCAAGTGTGTTTGATGTGCAAAAAATGGGGGGGGCCCTGGGACTCCTACACCCTTTACCCACCCCCTCTAGACCCTGGGAAGACATTTCAATGGACTTTATCACAAACCTGCCACCCAGCAAGGGGAAAACCGTCATTTGGGTGGTGGTGGACTTGTTTTCCAAACAAGCAAATTTCGTCCCTTTCAAAAAAACTGCCCACAGCTAAGGGATTGGCCAAGGTTTTCTTCTCTCATGTGATCAAGTTACACGCTTTCCTGAGGCGCATAATTTCTGATCAGGGAAGCCAATTTGTTGCCACCTTCTGGCGGGAGCTTCTCCAGGTGATGGACATAGAGCCTGCTTTGAGTTTGGGTTATCATCCAGAGACTGATGGCCAATCTGAACGCGTTGATCAAATATTGAAGCAGTTCCTACATTGTTACACTAACTACCATCAAGATAACTGGGTAGAACTTCTCCCTTTTTCTGAGTATAGCTACAACAATGCAGTGCATTTATCTACAGGTGTTTCTCCGTTTATGGCAGCAGGGGGGTTCGAAGGGAACCCTCTTCCCTCGTTGCAGCTGCCTGCAGCGGACCCGCCCTCTGAATTTTCCCAATGGTGGATTACTTTGCAGAACTCGTGGCCCCTGATTGCAAAAATTCTAGATCGGGCTAAAGCGGACTATAAAAAATATGCTGACCATGGTCGGGATGGGGGATGGGACTTACAGCCTGGGGATTCAGTGTATTTGTCAACAAAGAACATTCATGGACTCCAACCCAGCAGGAAATTGGGTTGGAAGTATGTGGGCCCTTATAAGGTGCTTTGGAAAATATCTTCTGTGTAATTTGAACTTGATTTGCCCAAGTCATTGAGTTCTGTGCATCCTGTGTTCTATTACAGCTTGCTGAAGAAGAATCCTGGGCTGAACACATGGTGACCAGATCCTCCTCCTCCTCCTCCTCTGATGAAGGGGGGGGGAAACAACACTTCGAAATTTCTGATGTTCTGGACTCTAAGTTTAAACGAGGTTGCTTGTATTACCTGGTACGGTGGGTGGATTTTGGCCACGAACAAAATGAGTGGGTTGCTGTTGAGAATGTCCATGCTCCTAAGTGACTTTGGGCATTCCATAAACGTTTTCCTGATAAAACCGAGGGGGAGTTTTCTTGAAGGGGGCAGGATGTCAGATCCTCTGCCATTAATTGTCCAGTGTCCTGGGTCTCTATCAGCAATTTACTGCCAGCCTTGAGGTTTATTGCCTGTCCCCCTTAATGTGTCTTTTTGTTCCCCGGGAGGATGGCTTGCCGCATTCCACCACGTCACATAAACAGTCTGGCTATCTTCCCCAGCCTCCTCCCTTTTCCTTCTCGGGAGTCTCGAATGGCTTATCTTGCTTTTGTAACCTTGGAGAACTGCTGAACTGATTTTAGCCAGGTGCCTGGCCTGTGAATTGCAAGTAGAGTTCAGTAAGGGGCATGGGTTTTTTTTTTAGTGCTTTTGTGCCTTTTCTGTGGGAATTAACGGTTGGGGGTTTTCGTGCTTTTTTATGTTAGCCCTGATTGGTTCTTCACCTGCCTTTACCTTGCTGTGTATGGTATATTAATCCCTGTTGCCTGTAACCAGTTATCGCTAACAAACATTGAGTACCTGAACCATCATTAAGAAATAAAAGGACTTTTTACTTCATCGAAAGCCTGGCTTAATTGATTTGAATCAGAAGCCTCACACTTATGAAACTCACATTTAGACAACTTAGCAAATACTTTATGCTGCAGTAGGGTTTGGAGGACCTCTTGCACCAGTTTGACATGTGATTCCTTTATCTGTACAATAAAATTTCATCCAAGAAAGCTAGCGCCCCCGAAACAAGTGCTTGTGCAAGACTTCATTGATCAGATTCATAAAAACTCCTGGCACCCCCTGGAGGCCAAAGGGCATAACAAAGTATTCATATTGCCCCAGGGGTGTGTTGAAAGCCATTTTAGATTCATCCTCCTCCTGTTTGCGCACTCAAAAATACTCATCCTGCAGGTCTAGCTTGGTGAAGATCTTTCCTTTGGAAGCTTCTGCCAACAAGTCTTTGATTAGTTGGAGGGGGTATGTATTGACACTGCACTGAGACTGCATTGAGCCCCCAATAGTCCATACACAGTCTGAGCCCACCATCCTTTTTTCCCCAGAATAGGACAGGATCTGCATAAGGGGAGGAGGCGGGGCAGATAAAACCTTGTGCCAAATTTTTGTCAATGAACTTTCATAGTTCCCCCTTCTCTGCAGGGCTCATGGAATACAACTTCCCTTTAGGTAACTTGTGTCCTGGCAATAGTTCAATAGCACAGTTGGAACTTTGGGGGGGGGGGTAGTTCGTCTGCTTCCACCTCCCCAAAAACCTCAGCCAAGTCCTCATATTCGCAAGGGATTCTCTCCACTTTCTCCTCCATTAGGCAAGCAATCACTGGTTCTGTTGGAAGAGACTCACTCCATTCGGGCGACCAGACATGGGCTTTATACCCCGGATCAACAAAACACACCACCCCTTTGCTCCACTGAATAAAAGGATCATGCCCACACAACCAAGGGCTGCCCAACACGATTGGGAACCGGGCATTGGGGTTAATCACAAAAGAGCAGTGTTCCCAATGCACTCCCATCCCCATCAGCAAGGGGACCGTCTGGTATTTCCATGGCTCCTGCATAGAGACAAAAACCTGCATAGAGACAAAAATTAGTTTTTGTCCAGATGGACAAAAACTAATGGCTCTGGTAGTTTCTGGACGAGGACCCCAAGCCCTGTAACAAGAGATGGGCTAATTAGGTCTTTTGCACAGCCCGCATCGATCAATGCCTGGACTTGGATTTACGTGCCCATGTCTCTGTTTAAAATAGTCACAGTCACAAACAGGATGGGGTCAGAAGTGCTTACCATAGGCAGCGCCGGTGGCTCTCAGACCTGTTGTTTTGCACCCCTTCTAACAGGTCCTGGCCTTCTCCTGATGGCTCTTGTGCTTCCTCGCCACTAGACAAGGTGCCTTCCACTTGCACTCCCAGCTGCAGTGCTCTCGGGAACTTCCCCTTCCCACCAATCGGCCACATTGGGGTCCCCATGGTTTTCTTCTCTCCAGCTTTAGAAGAAGTTGGGGCTGTGCTCATTGGGCAAGCCGCTGCAGAATGGCCAGCCTTGCCACACTGGAGACAGAGCCCTTGCTGCATCCACTGCTCCTTGATTGGGTCTTCTCCTCTGGGCTGGGTCGTCTTCTGCCCCCCCAGGTTATAGGGTATGCCCGCAGGGCCAGCATCTTGATCATCTGCAGGCAGTTCTCTGCATCATTGGCTTCTCGCATCCAGGTGGCCAAGGGGAGGGGCTGCACATTACACAGAACCATGTCAAGGATTTGGTGACTGAGCCCCATCTGGAATTGCTCCATCAGCATGGGCTCTGGCCACCCCTGGATCTTCACCACAATCATTTTGAACTCTTCTGAGTACTCACACACTGTGCAGTTGCCTTGCTTCAAGGTACGGAGGTATGCCCTTGCCTTCTCGCCTGCCAGTGGGTCTTCATACTGCCTTTGTAGCACCCACATGAACGCTTGCACGTCCTGTAACTCGGGACCCTGGATCTCATGCAGACCCACATACCAGTCTGCCACCCAGTCCCTCAGCTTCTTGCTGATGAAATCAAGACAGTGCTCATCATCAGGAAACAAATGGCCCATCTCTCAGAAATCTTCACACTTGCACTAGAAAGAATGCCAACTTCTCGGGGGTCCCATTGAATGTGGCCTCAAGCAACTCCTTAGGCTGTTGTAGTCCAGGGACCCCAGGAGCCAGGAGTTCAGCCAGTTGCCCCAGCCCTGCTGGAACCCCAGGTGGCCCAGCTGGCATGCAGAGTGTGCAAGGGGTGCTCCTGGTTGCCAGCTGGCAGCCCCACCCATGCCACAGCCTGGGGGGAGACTGTTGTCTCAGTTCATCACACACCGCAGCTGCAACCATTTGGGGTAATCCAATCATCAGTTCAAAAACGTCTTGCTGCACTTGCTCCCACAAGCACACTCCCATGCGCTTGACTATCGCTTCAACCTTGCCACCTCCACCCCGCTCCAGCGACTCTGGATGGCTGGGGATTGCCCAGTCATAGTGGCTTGGCACAGCCACCCGAGGAGTCAGCATCCACAACTCTCTTGGGGCAGTAGAAAGATGAACCCATGTGTATTGGTCTCTCCCTTGGAGCCAAGCACCCCCCCCCGGCCCCTGATTTGGAGCCAGTGTCTGCACCCCTGATATGGGGGTCTTGATCTTCATGGTGACAGGGACCTCTGCCTCCATGACTGGCTGGTCTCCACCGTTCCCCATACTCATGTTGAGGTTTGGGGGTTGGAGCACAGACCAGGGATCAAAGAGTCTTAACACTCTGTCAGAGTCCCCAGTAATCAGTCATCAACAACATTCCTTAAACAGAATCAGTTTATTGACTCAGGATACTGCATTGCTCTAAACACTATTTGTCTTAAGACTACTAGCACAATGGTGGGAAGGGATAGATATACAAGGTTCAAACAGGGTCTTCAGATGGAAACAAGCCAATGAGCAACTGATTAGACTCGTGTGCAAAATAACAGTTTTTGGTTCCCAGCGGGAAAGCAGAACCCCTCTCCCACGTCTCCAAGGGCAGCTCTTGTCAGAGGATGAGATAAATGAGGCAGAGGAATCGAAAGAGCAGGAGACTTGGAATGCCAGAGGCAAACTCTTGGCCCCCCCTCACCTTCTCTATGGCAACCTAGCTGACAATTAGCCTACAGCATCCCTGACAAGTGTTTGTCCAGCAGCTGTTTAAAGACTGCCAGTGAGGGGGAGCTTACCACCTCCTGAGGCAGCTGATTCCACTGCTGCACAACTCTTCCTGTAATTTTTTCCCCCCTAATATCTAGCTGGTACCTTCTTGTCCTTAATTTAAACCCATGATTGTGAGTCCTCTCCTTTGCTGCCAACAGGAACAGCTCCCTGCCCTCCTCTAAGTAACAGCCCTTCAAATACTTCAAGGGAGCAATCATGTCCCCCTCTCAACCTCCTCTTCTCCAGACTGAACATTCCCCTCAGCCTTTCCTCGTAGGGCTTCTTGGTCTCCAGTATCCCGATCATCCTCATCACTCTTCTCTGCACATGCTCCATTCTCTCCACATCCTTTTTGAAGGGAAGCCTCCAGAACTGCACACAATACTCCAAGTGCGGCCTGACCAATGCAGTGTGCAGCGGGATGATCACATCTTGCGATCTGGACATTATACTTCTGTTGATACACCCCAAGATCACATTAGCCTTTTTTAGTGCCACATCACACTGGTTGCTCATATTTAACTTATGGTCTACCCATACCCCAAGACCTTGTTCATACAACACTAGTACCCAGAAGTGTATCCCCCATCCAGTATGCGTGTTCCTCATTTTTGTTACCCAGATGTAGAACTTGGCACTTATCCTTGTTAAATTGCATCTTGTTCACATCCACCCACTTTTCCGGGTGTTCAGATCTCATTGAATTCTATCTCTATCTTTTGGTGTGTTCACTGCTTCACCAGCGATGTCAGGGGGGATGCTCTGGTTTTTGGACAAAACTCTATGGTAGAATTAGCTTCAAACCATAGAGTTATGCCCAAAAACCAAAGCATCACCCCCATTGCCAACATGCCAGAGGTGATGTAGGCACATCTTCCCTCCCCTCTCCCGGAGCATCCTGGTAAGTCCCCTGCCAGCTTGTCATTGAGACCTGGCAACCCTATGCTCCTCCCAATTTGGCGTCATCTGCAAATTTAATGAGTAGCCCCTTCACACTCTCATCTAGATCATTTATAAAAATACTGAATAGTATTGGGCCCAGAACTTAGCCTTATAGCACTGCACTGGACACCTCCCTTCACCTGAAAGAACCAAAGCATACCATAAGTATTAACATGACACATTAAGCACTACAGAAATTACATAATAGGATCCTACTTACAATAAGCTATACTCAGCACTATAGATGAAATTTTTAATTATTTATCCACAAGTAAGTGTGTGAACCATTTTGTGCAGGGCAACCCTGTTACCTGCACCAAAAAGCCCTCTTGAGTCATTTCCTTGGGAAGTTCATTCCACAAGGCAGGAGGCACAATGGAGAATGGACATGTATGGACAGTTGTTGATTTTATGCATTTGAAGGCTGGTGATACTACTCCCAAGACCTACAATACTATATCAGCTACCATATACCAATATTTCTGGGAATGCTTGTATAACTACCATAGATGGAAAAAGTTAGCATTATCTTTAGAAAAATAACAACATGCACCTGAAAGATGTGAATAATTTTTTGATAACCTCCTAGGCAGTAAGTGCCATTGATGCGCCATTTTATAATAATTTTCTCTTAGTTGTAGGCTAATGAAAACAATAATACCTCCAAATATATATATTTTCAAACACCCTAATTCAATACATATCCTAAACAGCCATGCCACCTTTCCTCATGACTTTTAACTGCCCCCTTCTACTTCTAACAGCAAGATATATAATTTAGTTAAAATACTATGTTTATTTTTAACACTAAATCTTCAGATTTTGAAAACTCTCTTAATCAATGCCTTCTTTAAAAAGAAAACAAATAACTTTTAATCTGTAAACAATTAGACTCACTAATAGTATTCTTTAGTATATAGTATAATAGCTAATCTTAAGTTTGGAATAGTACAACAATCCTCTCAGCGTCAGCTGAAAGCCCCCTTGCGGTAGATGTACTTATGGCCCATGGACACTCATATACCGTATTTTTCGCTCCATAACACGTACCTGATCATAAGACGCACCTTGTTTTTAGAGGAGGAAAACAGGAAAAAATGAAACAGAAAGAAAGAAAGAAAGAGAGAGAGAGAGATAAAGGAAGGAAGGAGGAGGAGAGAGAGAGAGAAAGAGAAAGGAAGAAAGAAAGTTGGGGACAGAGAGAGAGACAGAAAGACAGACAGACAGACAGACAGAAAAAAGGAAAGGAAGGAAGGAAGAAAGATAGAGAAAGGAAAGAAGAGAGACGTCGGCATGCCATGCAAAGCCAGGCCTTTCTGTGCAAAGTAGCCACGGAGCTTAATCTGTGGGTGGGGCTTTCTGCTGCTGGCTGCCTTAAAGGGGAAAAGCACTTAAAGGGAAGAAGAAGAAGAAGAAGAAGAGAAGAAGAGATTGGATTTATACCCCGCCCTCCACTCCCCAAGGGAGTCTCAGAGTGGCTTACAAACTCCTTTTCCCTTCCCCTCCCCACAACAGACACCCTGTGAGGTAGGTGGGGCTACGAGAGCTCTTTCCCAAGCTGTCCTTGAGGGAACAGCTGGTACAGAGCTATGGCTTGCCCAAGGTCATCCAGCCAGGTGCAAGTGGAGGAGTGGGGAATCAAACCCGGTTCTCCCAGATTAGAGTCTGCACACTTAACCACTACACCAAACTGGCTCTCTCTAAGTACTGGAAAGAGTACTTAGCCTGGTGGGGTTTTTCCTGCTGTTTCCCTTTTAAGTCTTAACAGCTCAGGCCCAGCAAGGAGGGGCGGGGAAGGCTGGGATGCCAGCCTGAATGGCGTTCCCCTGCGTTCCTGCTGAAGAAAGAGCCCTGTTACAGGTAAGAAAAGCTCCATATTCACTCCATAAGACGCACATACTTTCCCCCCCACTTTTTTGGGGAGGAAAAGTGCGTCTTCTGGAGCAAAAAATACGGTAGCTTTTTGGGATCAGAGATACAAAATGGGCTGCTATTTTAAAACCAGAGTAATCTTCTAAGTAGAGATGACAATAATCTAAAGCAACTGTGAACTCACCTTTGGCTGCTACTTCTATAACATAAACAGGTTTCATATTCTAATCACTTACTCAACAGTAAGGATAGCTCATTTATAATGCAATTAGCACATTCCAAGTGCACATTTGCAATAATTGAGGGAACTGAGACATAGTATCTCAGAATGAAAACCAGTGATTTATGCAGGTCTGTCATTTTTATGAATTTGAACTAATACTTTATCTGGCTAGCAGTACAATTGCATTTAGTTTTTAAAAAAATTATTTAATGTGGTAGGAGGTAGCATTTTCATTTCAAAGGCTGGAACTGAATGTAGTGCCTAGGCCAGTGATGGCGAACCTTTTAGAGACCAAATGCCCAAACTGCAACCCAAAACCCATTTATTTATCGCAAAGTGCCAGCACGACAATTTAACCTGAATACTGAGGTTTTAGTTTAGAAAAAAGAACTCATACATTAACATCTTTTGTCTTAAAAGAAAAACACAATAACAGAGCTTTCAATTATACAAACAACTTTTTTTTGAAAGGTAAAAGTTTGCATTTGGCATGCTTTTGAACAATTAATGTGATTTTTGCTGTTGTATGCATGCTGATAATTTGTCTAACCTTGGCTCATACTTTGTAAGTTTGAGAACAGCCCAGCCTCGAGTCTGTGTCGTCTTTTTCCTTTTAGAGACTGAGTGCCCAAACTGCGTGCGTGCCCACAGAGAGGGCTCTGAGTGCCACCTCTGGCATGCGTGCCATAGGTTTGCCACCACTGGCCTAGGCTTTTCTCTGTTTTGTTAATTCAAAATTGCCTGCCCTTTCTATTGCTCTAGAGCTTAAGTACTGAAAAGAACCCGGGTCATCCAGCAGCGGGTCCCTGCGGCCTTGCTGCTGGGGGCCACCTTTGCCTCCCAGTGAGGAGGACAAGGTGGAAGTGTTTGGCTGGCAATGACCACATATGGGGAATAGGGGGTGGGGCTGAGCTCTCTGGGAAGGCCCCGCAGCTCCCTCCCTCAGTCTTTGCCTGTCCTTGGCCCACCCTCCTGCCCTGGTAGCAGTGCAGGCTGTGGCTGGTCATCCTATTGGAGGCTGGGTAGGAATTTTTTGCCTCCACCTGAATTGGAATATAGGTGGGGGTGTTTTTGCCTACCCTGTACTGTGACAGAGGACTGGGAAATTGGCTTGGGTGTGGCTGGTTTAAATCGGTTGTTCACTTTCTGTTTGGTTGGGGATTTAAGAAGAGTCTGATTGCGGTCCAGTGAGCACCAACTGATACCCCTAATTGGGGCAAGGGGTCTTGTGAGTACAGCCTTTGGGCCCTGTGGCCCGGATCTGGGAAAGCAGACTGCCTGCGGAAGCGGCCTGTAATTCGCCCCTTTGAGCCTTGTTGCCTCAGGGGGTGGATTTTCAGGATGATCACCTGATCATGCTGACCAGGCATGAGCCGCATTGGTTGGCCAATGCCTGGGGCTGGGCGGCTCCCCCTAGCACGTATGGCAAGGGAGGGGTCTGGGTGACCTGGCCTTGGCCTTTCCGCAATCCAGTTTGATTGGTCCTTGCCGTGTTTTGTGCTTATGTTAACAGTTAATAAAGTGGCCCATTAGTTAATCCAACAAAGTTGTACGTCTCTTTCTTCCTGCTTGGGGGGCAATATCAGGACCGACATATATACTGTGAATTTAGCAACAAGTAAGGGTATGCTGAACCAAAATGTCTCTTTTTGACAGTAGAAATTAATCAGAATTGCAGAAATAGCAGAATAGCAGAAATAAGCAGAAATTAATCAGAATAGCAGAAATAAGAAATATAAGAATAGCAGAAATAGACACTGAAAGCTGTGGCTGGTTGGCTTAGACTGAGTTGACTGAAATTGAATCCAATGAAGACAGAGCTCCTGTGCCTGAGTTGGAGTGGGCCAACATTAGGGATCTCACTCCCAACCTTCGATGGGGCACCGTTGGTGCCAGCACCAAAGATTAGGTGTTTGGGAGTCCTCCTGGATGCCTCCTTAATGATGGAGGCCAAGGTAGCAGCCACTGTGAAGTCTGCCTTTTACCATCTGTGGTTGTTTAAGCATTTGGATCCCTTCCTGGAACACAATAACCTGGCAACAGTGATCCATGCAATACAATATTCATCAAACTCAAATCAGCTTTTGATTCTATTTGCAGGGGAAATCTCTGGAAAAAGTTAAGTGAAACCTCCATTGACAGGACACTTCTCTTCCTGATCCAAACATTATATACAAACACTGTGATTAGGGTCAAATGCAATAAGCACGGCCTCCTTACTAATCTTATATCAACAAGCAAAGGAGTTAAGCAAGGCTGTGTTTTAGCCCCCTCCCTTTTTGCCATCTATATTGACCTGATTGACAATTTTTAATTGGTAGACACTCACCCCCCCTGCCCTAGCAGATCGCCACCTGACAGCATTATTATATACAGATGAATGGACCTTAAATAGCTGTAAGCTAGAACAAGTAGCAGCTTATAAATATCTAGGGGTTATGATCCATTCTTTGGGGACAACCCCCACCACCACCAATATGTCACAAACTCTGGGTATAAATCCTCACAAGGTATCATTAGATTTTTTAATGCAAAAGGAGGGCAATATATACTAGCAGCCTTCAAATTATTTCTTGCTAAAACTATACCCCAACTCTTGTATGGGATGACACTGGGTCCAGTATCATCAAGCTTTTCTCCTCTCGAGAAAATACAATCAAAATTCTTGAGAGCTATATTTCAATTTCCTAAATGTGTTTCTTATGCCATCATGAATTTGGTATCAGGAATGATAGAACAGAGGCTAGGATAAGCCTCAATTCAGTTGTCTCCTGGCTCAAGCTAAATCATTGTCCAGCAGATATTACTTCCTTAATTTTGAAGGATAGGCACAGTTCCTGCTGGATTAGAGCTATACATCAGAAGCTATCCATGCTTGGCTTCTCTTCTGAGTCCTTGCAGATAATGGCCGTAAATCAAGCCAGGGCCCTAGTTAAGCAGAGAATATTTGATGTAGAGAGGCAGAATGACATTGCCAGGGTTTCAAATTTTTTAGCCTCACCTCGAACAAAATAACTATCTCCCCAGCTTCATATTTGTCAAATCTGGACATTCCATCTCATCAAAGGGCCTTTTCTATAACCCTGTGTAATATTTTTCCTTTAGAGGTGGTAGTGGGCTGCTACAGAAAGACACCGATGGCTGAGCATGTCTGCCTGTGCAGTACTGGAGAAGTGGATACGATCACACATATTCTGCTTAGATGTGGGTATTACAATCAATTACGAGCTAGATTTATTCAGTCTATACAGGAAAGATGTTCAGGTTTCTTGAATACTGTAATAAGCAATATGCTTCTATCAGATTCTAACCCAGAGATCATGTTGGCATGTGCAGTTTTTAGCAGCAGCCTACATAAACAGTATGTAAGGTGTGATATAGATATACATTGTATGATATTTCATTCTAATTACTTGTAAATGCTTCAGTTTTGTTCTGTCTCTACATTAGTATCTAAATTTCATATTATTATAGTTATATTTTGATGTCCAGGTTTTGATATATCAGGGCTGTTTCGTGCTGGTTACAAACTGTAATAAAGCAATAATGATAATGAATGCTCTCTACATAGGGCTGCCCCTGTCCCAAATCTGGAAGCTGCAGCTGGTGCAGAATGTAGTAGCAAGGCTGTTGTGTCTTCTTATACAGAAGCACATCCAGCCTTCCTTAAAAGCACTGCACTGGCTGCCTATAGCATACCGGATTCGATTCAAGGTGCTGGTTCTTACCTTTAAAGCCCTATATGGTCGGGGACCTACTTACCTAAGGGATTGCCTTACCCCACAAGTTCCCCAGAGAGCACTAAGATCAGGGTCCCAAAATCATTTGGCTCTTCCATGCCCTAAAGAAGCCAGGCTAGCCATGACGAGGGCCAGGGCCTTTTCTGTGGCGGCCGCTTACTGGTGGAATGAGCCCAGACAACATCAGGGCCCTGCAGGATCTTTTACAGTTCCACAGAGCCTCTTCCACAAGGTTTTCACTTAGGGTTCCACCTCCTAATATTGTGGCCCTGTCCCCAATATCAGTACCAACTTATTAACCAATAGCCTGGCAAGAACTCAGACTATGATGGCAGCCATCTGGATGCTGAGAGAACGCTGCCATCATTTACTAGCACCTTCGATTACTAGCATCTATGATTTCGTATGTTGTGGTTTTATTTGAATCTTGTGCTTTTAACATATCTTTTGTTGTTTACACAGAGAGAGAGAGAGAGGGAGTAAGCCGCCCTGAGCCTGCCTGGACAGGGAGAGTGGGATATAAATCAAACAAATAAAATAAGTAAATAATTAATCTGGCATCTTGTTCAAGGAGGTCACAAAAGGGGAAGAATGACCATGAGTATCTTAATTGACTCATGATATGTTAATGATAGGGATATCTTTCAATCAACAAAGTTGCACACATGATTATTTTGAAAACTTTTCCAGATGTGGCTCAAACAATTGTGAAGGCCTTTGACTTTATTCTAGATAATCAATGCTTGCTATTCTGTCTGAGATCCAGAAATTTCTTGATAATTTTATTTTTTCTTGAAAACTAAGCAGGAGAATGAGAGACTTGAACCTTCTACCCCCCCCCACACACACACACAAGCATTTCCAATTTAGAAGTTACCTGGCTCACCAACCTCTGCCGCATTCAGCCCTAATAGAGGAATAAGACAGGTACATTTTAGACAGTTTAAAAAGAAATGTAACCAAACTAGATGTGATGACAGGACCTTATGTATTTACACTGTTCTGATCTCATCTGTCAAGCTTCTGTTCCTATATGAATCTCAATGTTGAACTTTTTATAAATGTGTTGGGGTTTCCTGACACAGAGGACAAGGGCAAGCGCATTCACATTTTTATTGTATTAACAATGGCTGAGGACAGACTGGCAGTATAAAGTGGAAGGGAAGCAGGGCAAAGAGATCCAGGTCAAGTTGTAGCAGGGATTCCTGGTCACACGCCACTGACCAATGTGGCACCATACCAAGGAGGAGGTGGAATGGAGTGGTCACACTATGGGGCAGCCCTTGACGGTGATGCGGTTGTGCATGTGTTTGGCCCGCTTTGCCGACCTGCATGTAGGTGCATAGGCGTATAGGTGCAGCAGCAATGGGGCAGGATCTTGTGGCACTTGCCCCACCTTGCCCTTTTCCAGGACACTTCTCGCACACCTGCCATTTTGCCAGATTGTCTTCCAGAAGGCTGTGGGTTGGGAGCTTTAACTCCGCAAGCTGGAAACATCCCCGTGGGTAGTTGTGCACTCAAGCGCACAGTATGCATGGGCAGTTATGTACATCCCTGCCGGATCAGCAGGTTCACATTACCAGTGCCGCTTGATTGTGGCTTATTTGTATCCACACTTCCAGGAACCGGGATCAATGAGCAACCAAATGGCTTGCCTCAGCTTTCACCTGGTACTTTTTAAAAGCAGGATAAAAATGCTTCAGGACGTGGTGAGTACAGCAGGGAAATGCTGGACAGCTATTGCTGTTTGAACCAGCCCACTTAATCCACTTGAGAAACGTGCCTATATCGGGCCAAACTGCCAGTCTGAACTCAGCCACAGTGGATAAATTAAGATGGGTAATTTCAGGCCGGTATTACTTCAATAATAAGATCTCTAATGCAGATATTTTTCCAGCACAATAGAAGCTTACAATACCTGAGATGATAATGCATAAAAGGGTATGTTCTCTGAGTCAGTCACCCACTAAATGAGCACCAAACTTTTTATGTTATTATGTCTGACAGGTAAGTCTAACAGGTGCTCTAGTAGTGGGAGGTTACACTTCCATAGGGAGCTGATTTTTAATTTACATTTCTAATAAAGAGCAGCTCTGGTGAAGGCTGTTGAACACTTAACTTTTCTTCTAAAACATGCACCAAGATTTATCCTCATGGGGAAGTAAATGAAGAAGCCTCCCCCCCCTTTTTTAGTTATAATTCTGTTTATATATAGGAGCAAGACCTCTCAACCTATGGACAACCATGCCGGAATCTTCCACTGTAAGCATATAGTGCAACTTTGCATTTTCCTGCTCAGACCACAGTTAGGAAGCCCTGGGAACTCTTTTTCATATCGAAAATTATATGCTATCTGATTAGGGATTAATTCATATGACCAACATGAGTATGGTTCAATCCACGCAAGGGAACAGGCCAACATTAATAGTTTTGGGAGATGGCTTTAAAATGGTTTCAGGAGCTGGTTTGTGGAGCTGGTTTTATGTAATTGTAATACTACAAAAATAGGGTGTATCCAAAGTTTGCCCCATTCAAATTTCTGCTAGACTATAGACTTTCAAATGACTGTTGTATCCACATATGAACCTGTTGTGTATCAAGATCGTGGCCACCATGTGCTCGCATAATGGCAACCACCACGTGATTCACACATGACCCGAATCTACCTGAGCTTTGGCCAGGTAGAACAATGGCTGGTCGGATCCTAAATGACCGCCAATCATGAGCCTAGGTTTTCCCCAAGGGACCTCTGAACTGTAACCACTATCTTAAGGTCCTATCAGGACATTTGAGCGAGGTCAGGGGATTATCTCCAACCAACATAAAAGAGGGCTCTGAGTCTGGGGTTGTTATGTTCAATCTTGACCCGCAATAAATTATAATGCTATTTTCACTGTTACTGGCCTCCCGACTCCAGTACTTTTCAGGGGCGACAAGGATGGGATCCCGATGAGTGATTCATCAGCCGAACCGAGTAACCCCACACCAAGCACCGATCCTCCAGCATCAGGCACCGCCAAGCTCCAGCGCTCTGAGGCACTGCCGCAAGCCCCAGAGGACGTCGCTCAACACCCTGCTCTGGTAAATATGGCTGACGCTACGGGACAAATACCCCCTTTTGACCCGTCTTGACTAGAGACATGGGAGGCCTGGATTAAACAGCTGGGCTGTGCGTTCATCATCCGGAGCATAACAGATGTGGACATGAAGCGAGCCTAGCTCCTGAGCTCATGTGGTGTTGACACAATGCATGTTGCCCAGAGCTTATTTGCCCCCCCAGACCCTCTAGAGGCAACATACAATGCACTGGTCAAGGCCCTCGGGGATTACTTCGCCCCAAAGCCTTCGAAGATGGCTTCATGCCTAGACTTCATCTGGGAGCAGCAACAGCTGGGAGAGTCATCCGCAACATTTATGGCCGACCTCTGCCACATGGCTGTGGGCTGTGAGTTTTCCCATGTGGATGACCACATGGAAACCAGGTTTACAGGGGGAGTGAGGGAGGCCAAACTGCAGTGCCAGCTCATAGCGCTTCCCGAGCCTATCCTCGAGAAGATGCTCCAGACAGCCATGGCCTTCAAGGCAACCATGAAGGACAAACCAGCCACCAAAATGCACCACACCATGACCTCCGGGTCTAACACATCCGAGGATAAGGATGTCTGCCAGCTCCAGGAGCACTCGCAGAAGAAGGGTGAGTCCTGCTGCTCTGGCTCCCATTTCCGGCACCTGGCCTCTGCTGCTGTTCCCATTTTCTCCCAACATAGGCTGCCCCTACGTGCACTAGCTGCAGAGACCCCCACGAGCACCAATCCTGCCGGTTTCACGATGCAACAAGCCGCTCCTGCGGTAGGATGGGCCACATCGCAAGGGCCTGTCACGCCAAACCCACCCGCCGATCTCCAGCCATGCACTACGAGTCAGCAAGCAGCATCTTGGCAGCAGTACACACCCAGGTACTAAACTTGCCCCAACCCCTTCCCAGGAAAATTGCGATCCACGTACGGATCGAAGGAGCCCCCTGTTCCATGGAACTGGACACTGGGTCCATGTATTCTATAATTTTGGTTGCAACATTCCAGCAGCTCTGCCCATGGGAGGGTGGTTGAGCAAACCCTCAGGACTGGTACTCCAGGATTTCCAGAAAAATCTGGTAGCGATTAAGGGGATGGGCAAGTTCAGGGTCCAGTACCAGAACTTCAGTGGCCTCCTAGACCTCCTGGTGGTGGAGAGAGACCTTGTCAGCCTTTTGGGACTCTCCTGGTTCCAGCCCCTGAGACTGGAGATCAAGGGGGTGCACCGAATTGGGTCCGCAGACTATGAGTCATCTGCACAGAATTTTCCGCTGTTTTCGATGGCATGCTGGGCTCTTACTGGGGGCCTCCTGTCTCCCTGGATTTAGACCCCGCTGTCCACCCCATCTGCATGGCAGCTTGGCGACACCCCGCTAGCCATCCAGCCAAAGGTCGAGGCTGAGTTGGACAAGCTGTTAGCCGAATTGCTTTAATTTACATTTAGCAATTGGCATAATAGCGGGTTCTTGCCAACTATACCAAGGTCCCACTTCCCCGGAAGTTCTCAGTAAATAGGCGTGGAGACTACGTGGTTTCTTTAAATGATGTTTACTATAAGATGTTATTCAAGCATACAAGGAATAATAATAAAAACCACATACACACAAGATCTAGGGAAATTAGACAGAAAATAGATCGGTTGCATGAGCAGGAGTATCGTTGAGGGGGAGTTACGTTACCTGTCTTGATAGAGGGTGAATCACTTCCATGAGAAGATTGAGGAGGGATGAGTGGAAAAACAGGGGGAACGAGATCTGAACCTGCAGATACATGCTCCAGTCCTGGCTGCGCAAACCAGGGATTAAAGATGGAGGCTAGGTACTGGGTACAGCAAGCTGGACATGAGAGGTTGGTAAGGAGATAGAGGACGAAGGGGGAGGCAGTAGGCTATCTATTTCTGTTGTGCAAGATCTTTTATCAGGTGGCATTTGGGCGGGCTGCGCTGACCACATCCCATTGTCACACCCACTAGGTTGTCCGTCCTTTCTAGTCTTTCTATTGGTCAGTGTCATAGTGAGGAGGGGGCAGGAAGGAGTGGACAATATTGCAAAACTAGGTGCTAATCAGGATCTAACACCTGGGCCATCTGGTCGGTCTTCTTGGCGCCAATCTCTGGTCTCGTGATGGCTTCGGCCAGGTCACTTGATGGACGATGATTAGTTGCTGGGCAACCTAATCTCTTACTGGAACTGTTGGGGGCAGGTGTGAAGGGGCCAGCGTAAAGGAGAAAAGGACTCTTTGAAATGGAGTTTTGGCTTCCTTGATGGTGGATGCATGTGAAATAGATGTGAGAGCTCTTTGAAATGTATTTCTGCTCTTCATGCAAGTGTGAACTCTGAAGGAAGTCTCCCGCTGTGGGCTGGAGCCTCTCATGGCAATAGAGAGTGCTTTTGCCTTAGGCAGAGAACCAACCCCAAAGGTCAAACTTATGATTTTAAAGTTTATAAGAGCATATAATATGCCTTGCTGGCTTACAATTCCCCCCCCCTTGTGACTCTGGAGGCGTGGGACGGAAGAAGTCACACATCTGGAGCTGGAGTACAGTGCTGGCGCTTCTGGAGGTCTGGTCACTCGTCTGGTCTCGTCACGGCTGGTCATCTGGTATTCTGGGCCCCAGGTGTTACTACTCTGTTAGGGGATGGACATACTAAAATAAATTGGGCCTATCAAAAATTCTGAATTACTCGTGGAAGGATCCCACTACCATGGCAGATAAGGAAGGCCCATAGAAGTTATAGCAATATATACATATATTCTCAAACCAATTCATCAAGGCATTAATAAGATCATAGTTAAAAACACACAATTCATTGTGGTCAATGGAAATTCATACAAGAAATTCATGAGATAATAGCTCCATGTATTACCAGGGCATCTAATTCATTTTTATAGAAAATTCATGAGGGTTTCAGCAATTCATGGCTGGTAAACCAGGAGGCAAATTCATTGGAATAAGAGTGGCTTAAAACAGTAGAAATTAATGGGGCTAAAAGTTTCCTTAAAAAGGGCTAAAATGCATCAAAGTAGGCTAAAAAGGTGGATTAACACTAATCAGATTCATAACATATAGAAATTCATATCTATGTGGATATGCATCAATTCATGGGAGAATGGGAAAATTCATGAAAAAGGAATAAATTCATATATACATAGATATGTCAATTTATGCCAACTAAAATTCATGGTACAAAAACATGTGATATCAATTCATGGTTGGTGATCAAAGAATTCATGGAGCTAATAGAATTCATATTGATAATCTAAGTATTTCATCAGAGGGATTCATGGTAACCCAGGAATTCATAGGCTTGGGTTTATTCATGTGGGCCAGTTCATGGCATGGCAAAAGGAAGAAATATACACACACACACACACACACACACACACACACACACACACACACACACAGATTGACACACAGTATAAAACCACGAAGAAATTCATGGTATAAAAACATTCGATACCAATTCATGAATGGGGCTAAAATCCGGTATAAAAATACAGAGATGCCTATGAAGGGTATAAAAAGGGCAACTACAAATTCATTGGGAGCTGCTAATTCATTTAGGTTAAGATTTCATTTAAAACATCTAAAAACATCCTAAAAATCATAGGTAATAAAAACAAAAATTCATGGAAGCAGCATTTCATACATTCATTCAAACAAAATACATTGGAGGTAGGTAAAAGCACAAGTCATACAAATAGTCCCTCGTTCTTCCCTCCTGTGCAATTGGAGCTGTCCTGGGTGCTGGCACGCGCAGGAATGGATTGGGATAGTCAGGAGGAAGGCTCGCTATACATAGCAGCTAACGCTGTGGCTCGCTGATTTTTGGCTTTGGAGGCAGTTCGCGGGCCTCGATCATGTCACACAATGCCTTGGTCCACTCGTTACTTTCCGGCTCGGCACAAGTCAGTTCGGCCAGGAAGGAGGAGACCAGTTTGCATATTAGGGAGCGTCCCCCCCCCTTGCTCTCAAGAAGCATTGTGGGTGCACTTAATTGAAGAGAAGAAGAGAGATGGTTAAAGCAAGAAAACACATCTCACACATACAAAGCAAGCGGATGCCGAATAAACATTTTCTCTATCAAAGGGCATTCCCAGAAGCAGTGTAAAAATAATCACGAAAACACTAAAAGTAGTTGGGTACAAGGCTCTTCCTTGGGTAGATTGGGCCAATCCATCTACCCTTTGGGGCAAGGCGAGACTTCCAGTCATGCCTGCCGAACCCTGGGGAGTATATGCGAGAAAGAGAATGAGTCTCTCGTAGACTCCGTGGAAACAGTGGGTTCGGGAGTTGTGACTGCGTAAGCTCTCGTTCTTTTAACTGGGGCCATTGGGCTCCACGGGGATGTTGTAAAGCATACCCATTTTAATTTGGGGGGCCCCTCTGGGGGCTCCCTCTCAATACAGTGAAATAATAGATTTTGGTTTCCCCCTTTTTCCGGACCCAAATGGTTTCTTCCCATCTGGCTGGGCCATTCGGGCATTCGGATCTTCGGGTCACACTGATGATGTCACTATTGGGCTGAGGAGGTTCGGCTAGCTTCGGGGACGGGGGTCTATGAGTATGCAAATGAACGTTCGAGGGGAGCATGATGGGGAACGAAGATGTTCTGAAGAACAAAAATTCAATAAAAATGATAGAAAAAGAGGGGAGACTCGTGAATAGGTGGCTTGGGTCTCTAGATCTCAGGACAGCATAGGTAGGAGGGCTTGGTAGATCGAACTGTGACGTGGAAAGATGTGAAAACGAAGGGCTCAGACGGTCAGAGCCGGGGCTTGTTAGCACTGGGGCTTTCGGGCATTCTTCCCTGCCGAGCACAGGGAAGGCTAGCACGTCTGCAACTTCCGAACCCCCTGTCTGCATGTCTCGCATTGGGATTTCCGTGCTGCTGCTGACCTTGATGGCCCGTGACAGCCATGCTGTGGAAGCGCCAGGACTGTGATCCAGGCCTTCGGTCCCTTTCTCTTTCCCTTTCCTTTCGTAAGAGTAATTGCACCTCTTACATTAGTAAATGGCTCTGCCTCTATACGCCTCACGGTTCGTCAGGGCCGAGGCCCTCCCAATACTGGTTAAATAATAGAATTAAAAAAAACTTTTCATGGAGAGCTGTCTCTCCGTTAAAACGGGGGAATAAAAGAAGGCAAAAATAGGAGTAAAAATCGGGCAAAAAGGGTGTGGTTGCACGCATGTGCAGTCTAGCGTTCGGAAAGAATTAAAAATAAAAAATAAAAACTGAGACAGTATTCGACAGGGCATGCATGCGCATATGCAAATTAGCATTTGGCAAAATATTATGATAATAAAAATAAACAAAAATAATTTGAACGATGGAAGGAAAATAGTTTAGAAAAATGCCAATGGTGGATGGTTGTGCCATCAACTGGGTAACACATGAGATAGGATAAAATGAAGGTGGAAGTGGTCACTATAGCTTGAAAATACACTGCAGAGGGAGGCAAGCAAAAACCTCTGAGTTCAGTTCAACCTTTTGAGAGATGGCACATTCTGACCAAGTCAGGCTTGCACATGCACTATGTCTCTTCTCTGGCTCCTCGGAGCTCAGGACCTGGAGCTGCATTCTATCCAGAGAAGGTTCCACTGGCTGTCTTTTGACAGTATAGTTTTCTCTGTTCAGTGCACACTGAATCCAAGAGGGCAGTGGATAGATCTTCCGAATATGTGCAGGGTGCGGGAGACGGTCTCCATGGCCACCTACTACGCATATATTCCCTTGGGTCCAGACAACCAACGCTGCTACCTTATGGGCCTTAAGGGCTTACCCAATTCCGGTCAAAGAGTAGAGACATACATAACAACAAACAAGGAACTAGAATGAAAGGAAATTCACATATAGAAATAACATAGGAACAGTTTGTACACTAGGGGGCAGTGTAGGGTTCAACAGTCAGAGGCCTTGGATGCAAGGTGCATCAGGGCTTGGAAGTGAGTGGCTTTGGTACTAGCTTCAAGTCTGTTGATTTGTTTTCTTACCCAATATGTCAATCCAATGAGAGCTAGCACCAAAATAATTTGGAACCCTAAAATTACAACGATTGGGTGGAGCGCCAAATTTAAATATCCCGTCCCAGTGGGGCTCCAGCCTAGAAAAAGCTCCCACCAGCTATGGTATCCAGAGATTTTGATGTCTAGGGCCAATTCCGCTATCTTGGCTCCATAATGTGAAATGTTTAGAAAGGTCTGGTCTCCGGCCTGCTTTACTTGTAGAAGCTTGACATGTAACTCTGGATGTGACAGTAGGTTGCGTAGTGTTTCCAGGCCTATTCCTAGAGGCACTGGGGTGAGTGTGTCATAGAGTTCAGGGGCTACTGCCATTTCTTGTTGTGTCCAAATAGGAGTGTGAAACGAAAAGTCACATCCCTTAATGGATGTGATATTACAAAAACAGCAATTTATTCCTGGTAGCATGAGTTGAATGTGTTGGGAGTTGATGTAGACGTGGTGGCATGAAGTTCTAATGCAGATGCAGGCTCTGCCCAGGTAGAGGACAGTGGATCCTATTTCATGAATGGTGTTAAATTGACAGTGGTCTTGTGTATTTTGTCTTGGGGCTAAACATGGATGGTGTTCTTCTAGGGCGTCATCTTCACAGATGAAACCTAATCTTTCTTTGTGTGTGCAGCCTTCTGTGTTTACTGTTTGCCAACTAGATGAGCTTGCTCTTGCCCATCTGTTGCTGTCTCTTGCGTATAACACTGTGTTTGGATCTACTTGTAGGCCTAGTGGAATCACTGGATAAATGGAGAATGTTTCTCCTGCAGTCACTGTGACTATTACTAATTTATTTATTATTTATTTATTTAATTCGATTTTTAGGCCACTCTCCCTACACAGTAGGCTCAGAGTGGCTTACATAAAAGGTGAACATGTTCACAATAAAACAATTAAAACAGTTAAAATTAATCGTTAATTAAACAATACAGTTACAGTTCTTAAAGTGCTCAGTGCTGTTATAGCATAAATCTGACAGTATTATGCATGCTGATGTTGTGCATGCTGGTATTGGGAGCACTCAGGATCATCGGCGACGCTGATAATCACTGGATGTTAACGGGGGGGAAGCAGAAAGGCGGCGGCCCCTATTCAAATGCCTGGCGGAAGAGCTCCGTCTTACAGGCCCTGCAGAACTGCATCAGGTCCCACAGGGCCCTGATCTCCTCTGGGAGCTTGTTCCATCAGCTAGGGGCCGCCACCGAAAAAGCCCTCCCCCTGGTGGCAGTGAGCCTGGCTTCTCTTGGGCCAGGTATGGCCAGGCGATGTTGGGCCCCAGATTGGAGTGCTCTCTGGGGTACATATGGGGAAAGGCGGTCCCTTAGGTAGGTCAGACCCAGGCCATTTAGGGCTTGAAAGGCCAATACCAGCACCTTGAAGCGAATTTGGTACACCACTGGTAGCCAGTGCAGTGCCTCAAGCACTGGTTGTATGTGCTCCCACCTCAGGAGGCACATCAACAACCTTGCTGCGGCATTCTGCACCAGCTGAAGCCTCCAGATTTGCACCAAGGGCAGCCCCATGTAGAGAGCGTTACAATAGTCTAGCCTCAAGGTGACCATTGCATGGATCACTGTGGCCAGGTCCACGTGATCCAGGAAGGGAACCAACTGCCGCACCAGCCTCAGATGGTAAAAGGCCGATTTGGCAGTGGCTGCTACCTGGGCCTCCATTGACAAGGAGGGATCCAGGAGCACTCCCAAACTCCTAACCACTGGCGAAGGCACCAACGGTGCCCCGTCGAAGGTCGGGAGCAGGAGCCCCAACCAAGGACCACCCGACCCAGGCACAGGACCTCTGTCTTTGTCGGGTTCAGCTTCAGCCTGCTCTGTCTAAGCCAACCAGCCACGGCGTGCAATGCCCAGTCCAAATCGTCCAGTCCCGAGCCAGACCGGCCCCCCAACATCAGATAGAGCTGGGTGTCATCAGCATACTGGTGACAACCCAGCCCCGCCCTCCGGACAATCTGGGCAAGGGGGCGCATATAGATGTTAAAGAGCATTGGGGACAGAACAGCCCCCTGAGGCACGCCGCATTCAAGCGGGTGTCTCTGGGACTGCTCCTCCCCAAGCACCACCCTTTGTCCCCGACCTTGAAGGAAAGAGACAAGCCACTGTAAAGCGAGTCCCTGAATCCCCACGTCGGCGAGGCGGCAGGACAGCAGCCGATGTTCGACCATGTCGAATGCAGCCAACAGGTCAAGCAACAGCAACACTGCCGCACCACCCAGATCCAGATGTCTCCAGAGGTCATCAGTAAGGGCAACCAGAGCTGTCTCGGTCCCAAACCCCGGGCGGAAGCCTGACTGGAAGGGATCTAACACCGAAGCGTCATCCAGGAACCTCTGCAACCGTATCGCCACCGCCCTCTCTATTAACTTGCCCAAATAAGGCAAGTTAGAGACCGGCCGATAGTTCGCCAATTCGGCCGGGTCTAGAGTTGGTTTTTTCAGGAGAGGACGGACCATCGCCTCCTTGAGTGCCTTCGGGAACTGCCCCTCCATGAGGGAGCAGTTGATAATCTCCCTCAGTGCACCTCGGAACCCCTCGTGGCCCGCTTTAATAAGCCAGGAGGGGCACGGATCAAGGAGGCATGTGGTTGGGCGTATGGTCATGATTAACCTGTCAACTTCGTCAAGGCTGACCTGGCCGAAGGAGTCCAAACCCGGCAATACAGACGTGCAAGGGGCCTCACGTTCGCTCATTGTATCAATTGTGATGGGGAGATCACAGCGGAGCGCCAAGACTTTATCCGCAAAATAGCTCGCAAATGCCTCACAGCCGATTTCCGATTCCCTATTGTTTATTTTGCCCTGCGGCAATACTGTTATAGACCGAATTGTTCTAAATAATTGTGCCGGGCGTGAGCTAGCGGGTGCAATCTCAGCCGCAAGTGATTTTTCTTGGTGGCCTTGACTGCCATCTCATAGGCCTTCATAAACGTCCTATAGGATGCTCTTGTAGCTTCGTCGCGAGCGCGCCGCCACCGTCTCTCTAGCCGTCTGAGTTCCCTTTTCATAAGCCGTAACTCCTGGGTGTACCATGGAGCCAGCCTAGTGCGGGAGTGCAGAGGGCGCCTAGGAGTGATCTCGTCGATGGCTGCTGAAAGTCAGCTATGCCAGTCTTCTACCAGCTCATCCAACCAGCCAGGGGGTCTTGGATCCCTCAGAGCCGTTAGGAGCTGCCCTGGGTCCATCTTGCTCCAAGGGTGAGCTAAAATACGCTCGCCGCCTAAACAGGGTTGGAGTGGAATGTCCAGGCGGGCCTTCAGAGCATGGTGGTCCGACCATGGTACTGCAGATGCAGCAATCCGGTCCACTGTTACCCCAGCTGCGAAGATCAAATCGAGCGTGTGTCCTGCCTGGTGAGTGGGGGTCGTTACAAACTGGGAGAGTCCCAGCGCTGCCATGGACGACACTAGGTCCGCCACCTGTATGGAAGCCGCGTCATCAGCATGGACGTTGAAATCACCCAAGACTATTAGCCTAGGGTGTTCCAGTGCCTAGCCTGCTACAGCCTCCATCAGGGCCGGTAGGCTCTCGGCCAATGCGTTAGGTGGTCGGCACACCAGCCAGATCGCCACACTCTCCCCGGCCTCCAGCACCAAGCCGACACACTCTAGGCCCGTGATCGCTACATGCGGGAGTGCTCTGAAGGAGTAAGCCTCCCGGATGAACATCGCCACCCCTCCCCCCCGCCCCCTAGTCCGTGATTGGTGTAGGACCATAAACTCAGGTGGGGTGTGTAATGTCTGTTGTTAAAGAGGAGGCCCACAGATACAGCACAGTTCAAGTTCTCAGTAGCGTTTATTCAGTATCTTCATTAATAACAAAGTAAGCCCCGACCTGCAGGGAGGAAGGCTTAATAATCAGAGAGAGGGAGGGGTGCCTCCATTATTCCTTCCAGGTGTGGAAACAATTCAAACCTGTCTTAAAGAGATACACCACATCTCCTTCTCATAGTTAAAACTAACAATAATAACATTATAATATTTAAAACAATAGTTAACTTTAAAATCCATATCTTTCAGGACAAAACACTGATCTCCCATGTGCTGTAATGTATATTGGTTGCCTATTTTGTTCTAATACCTCCCTATTTTTTTCTATTCCCTTCTCTTCTCTCTCTTCAAAATTTCCCCCTCTTTTTGAACTTTGAGCCTCCGTCTGTTTCTTGTATAAACATGGCCATCAGCTGTCACCACCTGATATGCTCGAGGTTGCTCACACCGGCGCATGACCCTGGCTGGTGTCCACCCCACCCGCGTTTCCATCCATACTTTCTCATTTTCTTTCAGTGGTCTGAGTGGTTTTGCTCCTTGATCATAATAATATTTCTGCTTCCCTTATCGTTTCTTCAGGTCCTCTCTCACCCCTACTGCTACTTTGGGTTTCAGCATCTCTGTTGTAATGGGCAATTTAGTTCTCAGTTTTCTTCCCATGAGTATCTCTGCTGGGGAATACCCCATATCTGTTATCGGTGTGTTTCTATACTCTAAAAGTGCTATATGCGGATCTATGCCTGTCTCTTCAGCCTTTTTCAGCACATGTTTTATTGATTGAATTGTCCTCTCCGCCATTCCATTTGACTGTGGACACCCCAGTGTACTTAAACTCTGCTCGAAACCCCATTCCCTGGCAAACTGTTGAAATGCCCTGCTAGCAAAGGGTACATTGTCACTAACGACTACTCTGGGTATCCCATGTCGAGCAAATAGTGACTTAAGCTTACCTATTACTGTATTTGCTGTTTTATCTACTATCTGCATCACCTCTGGGTATTTTGAGAAATAGTCCACTACCAGGAGATATGGCCTAGAGCCATGCTCAAAGATATCTATTCCTACTTTTTCCCATGGCAATTCAGGTACTTCATGGGGAATCATTGGTTCTTTTTGATTCCTTGCAGTCATATTCATACATACAGTACACCGCCCTACCATTGTTTTTATATCTCTATTCATGCCGGGCCAATACATAATTTCTTTGGCCCTCGCCTTAGTCCGTTGTATACCCTGATGAGACTCATGAAGTAAAGTTAGCATTTCCCGTCTATAGATCACTGGTATGACTATCCTCTCTCCTGCATAGCAAACCGCATCTTCCCATCGTAAGACATCTTTTACTCCCCAGAATGGTTTCACCAACATCGGGACATCTTTTAAATATCTTGGCCATCCCTGACTCACCACGTCTGCAAGGGCCTAAAGCTGTCTATCCTGTCGTGTTGCACCACGTATTGCCGCCACCCAATCCGTTTGCATCGTTACAGCATTTACGTCATAAATCACCTTTTCATTTTTCACTCCTTCCTCATCACTAACAGGAGGATCTACCACAGCTCGTGACAAGGTATCAGCAATATACATGTTCTTACCAGGAACATACCCCACTTCCATTTGATATCTCTGCAGCTGCAATAACATACACTGAAGCCTAGCTGGTGCATTCCCTATTGGTTTTTTAAATATGGCTTCAAGTGGCTTATGGTCCGTTTGAACCTGGACCATTTTACCATATACATATTGATGAAACTTTCTCATTGCATATAACACTGCCAATAATTCCTTTTCAATCTGAGCATAATTCTGTTCAGCCACAGTAAGTGCTCTAGACGCATATATTACCGGTCTGTCTTGCTGGAGCAGACAAGCGCCAAGACCATTCTGTGAGGCATCTGCCTGCACCGTAACTGCACCGTAACTGGTTTCTCTACATCAAAATACTGAAGAGTAGGTGCCTGACACAACTGTTGTTTAATTGCTTCAAAAGCACTCTGCTGTTCAGGCATCCATTGAAACAATACATTCTTTTTCAGTAAGTTTCTCAGTGGTGCTGTCAGTTCAGCCTCCCATGGAATATATTTTGAGAGATATTGAACAGAGCCCAGAAATCTAAGCACTCCCTGTCTATCTTGTGGTGGGGGCATATCACGAATGGCTCTCACTTTTTCCTCATCTGGCTTATCTCCCTGTGCTGTCACTATATGACCCATATACTTCACTGAGTCTACTCTAAACTGAATTTTTTCCTTATTAAACTTTATGTTCTTTTCCTTTTCTGTTTCTATTACTTGACGTACTATTTGATCATGCTCATCTAAAGTTTTAGCCACTATTATCATGTCATCCGCTATCATATATACGCCTTTTATGTTGCCAAAAATTTCCTCATTTTTTTGCTGAAAAACTTCACTTGATGACTTAAGGCCAAATGGTAAGTGATTGAAGCAATATCTTCCCCATACATAATTTTGCTGACTCATTATCCAGTTTTACCTGCCAGTAACCATCTCTTTCATCCACAATTGTGAAATATTTCATCCCTGCCAACTTACTAAGAATATCATCCATCGTAGGGATGCTATAGTGCTGTCTACAAACTGCTTTATTCAAATCCCGCGGATCTAAACAAATCCGCAAATTCCCTTTTTTTTTTCTGTAATGACCAAACTATTTACCCATTCAGTTGGTCCTTCAACCTTAGATATTATTCCAGCCTCTTCCATATGGACTAATGTATCTTTTAATTTGTCAAGGATTATTATTGGGATCTTCCTACAGCCATGTATTACTGGTGGCACAGATTTATCCACATATATATGATGAGTCCCTTCAAATTCCCCGAGACCTTCAAACACTCCTGGGTACCTTGCAAATAAATGATCTAATGTTAAGGGTTCAGTTTTCTTCACAACATCTACACGACGAACAATATTCATGGCTTCACAGGCTGCCCTCCCAAGCAAAGGCATTGCTACCCCATCTATTATATAAAATAGCAGTTCATACATCCCTTTGCTTGTACTACATTCCAACACAACGGTGCCCAAAGGCTTTATCTTAGACCCACCATATGCAACCAGGATTGTTTGACTCTCCTTAAGCAAATTGTTGCCCAACAGCTGTTCCAATATTTGTCTAGGCAACACATTAGCTTCTGCCCCTGTATCTAATTTAAATATAACTGGATGCCCTCCCACATTTATATCTGCATACCAGCCTGCAGGTTGCGCCCTCTCTATATTAAATGTCTCGTGACATAACATGCCTATAAACAAACTCTGCACATCATAAACAGCATTTCTCTGTTGTTCACTGCCAGTCCTTCCACTTGCACGCGTTCCCTTGCAGACTTTAGCAAATTGGTTTTTCTTCAAACATCTAAAACAAACTTTTCCAAATGCAGGGCATTTGTATGCCTCATACATACTACCACATTGCAGACAGTCTTTTACTCAAACTTTTTCTTGTTTGCCTTTAGGTTGAAATCTTTTCTGTCCGAGGGCTTGCACTGAAATTTCTTCTTCTTCCTGCTGTCCTGCTGTTGTAACCTGATACAGCTGTCTCGAGCCTGTTGTCATTGTTTGTAAACAATTCGCAGTTGACTCAGCTATTTGACAAATTTCCACAGCCTTTTCTAACGTCAGCTTTGGTTGTTTCAAGAGTCTTTCTTGTAACGTCACTGGTGCACTAAAAACCAACTTATCCCTTATCATTTCATCACTTGTTGATCCAAACTCACAAGTCTTCACTTTAAGCTTAAGTTCAGTCACAAATTGCTCCACCTTATCGCCTTGTTGCCAACAGTGATTCCAAAACAAGTAACGCTCATAAAGTACATTCCTTCTCGGATTACAATGTTCTTTAAACTGTGTAAAAATTTCCTCTATATCATTCGGGCCATCTTCAGAGAAAGTAAAGGTATCATATAAAGCCACAGCTTCTTTACCCACACAGTTTAAGAAAATAGCAATTTGTCGCTTACTTGAAAAACGATCAGCTCCTGTAGCTGTTAAGTAGACATGAAATGCTTGTTCAAAACACGTCCAATTTTCAGCAAGATTACCTTGCAATAGAAGCGGAGAAGGCAGTCGGCCAAATTCCATTCTTCTGACACCATGTAATGTCTGTTGTTAAAGAGGAGGCCCACAGATACAGCACAGTTCAAGTTCTCAGTAGCGTTTATTCAGTATCTTCATTAATAACAAAGTAAGCCCCGACCTGCAGGGAGGAAGGCTTAATAATCAGAGAGAGGGAGGGGTGCCTCCATTATTCCTTCCAGGTGTGGAAACAATTCAAACCTGTCTTAAAGAGATACACCACAGGGTGAGCTGGGAAAGTGCTACCGTTTCCCCCTCCCGCACCCAGGTCCACCTGCTGTTACTCCATGAAGTCCCGTAGGACCATGGTTTTATTGTTTATGGATCTGGCATTGCACAACACCAATGTCGGAGGAGGGTTCTCAATCCTGACCCCTCTGCTGACCACCTTCGGGATGGGTCTCAGGTTGGAAGGATGCCGAGCTAGTTTATTTTTCTGCATCCTTCCCTTCCACACATACCTGGACCCACTGCTATTCTTTCCCCTCCCCAGGAGCACCGGTATCTGCTGGCCAGACATCACTGCCCTGCGATCTCCGCGTACACCTCAGATCACTGGCTCTGCAGTGTGATGCTGGTGCCTCCCTTTTAGTGGTTCCTCGGTGGTCTCCCGTTATTTAAAGTTTTCCGATTTGGTACAGCCAATCTTCCTTCATTGGCCAGTCAAATATAAAGGCCAATGTTAAACCCCCCTCCTTATCTAATCAGGTCCCTACTGCTCACAACGTTATGCCCATCAGGTTTCCCAATTTCTGCACCAATTAGATCTCTTCCCACCCAACCCCACCACCCTGGAACCCTAGTTCTAATATAAGCAACGCCAGCCAACGACGTGCTCAGGTCTGAAGGTCCTCTCCAGTTCACCAGCTCGGAGCCTCCGCCACTCCCCACTTGTCCAGCTGGGGGCGCAGTGTCCTCCAGCCAGATCTCCACACAAGATCTCCACGCTGCAGTCGTCCCACCTGTTGTACTGGCCTGAGGTGCCATCCTGTAGACCGTCCTGAAGGCCGAGTCTGGCTTGGTCGCCCCCTCATGTTGTTCCAGGCTGCCCGTTCGCTTGGTCACCCCCTTGTGTTGTTCCAGGGCTGCCCGTTCACTTGGTCACCCCCTCGCATTGTTCCAGGGCTGCCTGTTCGCAGGTAGTCCGCCGGGCTGCAGCTGTGTTCGCCACCCTCCCGGTTGTCGCCACCGTCACTCTCACTGCTGCCGCTCCAACCGTTCGGGTTTGAGGCTGGGTGCCACCTGCCTCCCCGACCTCTTTGTGGTGCCCACTACACTCGGCTCCTTTCCAGCCGCTGCTGCTGCTGCTCTCAGGCAAATCCAAAGCCACCCCAGGCGCCTCAAGGACTGTCCAGCTCCCTGTCGGCGTCCCCAGTTGCTGGAACTGGAGCCAGATGTCGTTCACCTCCGCAGCTTCCCAGCCGGGCCCGCTGTGTTCAGCCTTCTTCCAATTGTCACCCCCGCCGTCGCCGCTGCTCTTTCCTCCGCCCAGCTCACCAGGAAATTTCGAGGCTGCGCTGGGCATCTCGGCGTCCGTGGTCATCCTCCACTCTCTTTCCGGTGTCCTGAGCCCTCCTCGGTCCCTCAGCACTATCGCGCCTCACTGCTTTCTCTCCCCCCAGGTAAGGGAAATCCAACCAGAAGGACCCCTTCTTAGGTCTTGCATTCCTGGGGGTAGAGGGGGGTGCCTGCAGACTCGCGGGAATATTTACAGTCCTTTCGGCTCCCTTTCCGTTCTTTCCCGGCGGAGCCCTGAGCACACGAGCTCTGCTCAAGCCGCCATCTCTCATGGATTAGGTGTAGTGTCTGTGTAATATCATCAAAGGAAGCGTTTGCAAGGGTCCACCAGTGGTTGAGAGTGGCTTCACTAGTGGTTACATTCTTCTTCAGTAATTCTCTAATCTCTAGTGGTATAATTCCGTCCATGGCTTGTTTGATAATGCCCATGGCGGTTCCTACATTGATTGTTTGTGCTTGAGTGCAGGCTAAGGCTAGTGAAATGTTTCTTTGCATTGACTGTATGCCTTCTAACAATGTGGTGAAATCCTTTTCCATGATCTGTTCCCATGTAACTAGAAGAGGATTCGTGGAGTATTCTACTTGTGCTAATGTGTTCAAAGATTTAGCGATGGGAACACTCATTTTAGAAATGTCTGAGGAAACTCTGGAAGCTTTATTGGCAATCACCTCGATGTTTGCAGCATCTAAGACTGCTACTCCTGCACCAACGGGCGCAATCCAATCAGAAAGACCTCTCCTGGATCTTTTGTGAAATTCTCCTTTTCTCCATAGTACTACCCAATTGTCCCAACCTTGTTGGGTTGTCTGCATAAAGGGAGCACAGAGGGCGTGGTGAAGAGATGTTCCCAGCCCATTTAAACTAACATTGACCCTTTTTACAGACATTTGCGATTGCAGTAAAACTGTTTCCTTCTGGTTGAATTTCAGGGTGTGTGATCCCACTACAGGGCATGTCAGTGCGGTGAGAGATTCTACATCTTGGATTAGAGGATCAAATCTCAAAGGAGTGTCAGTGGTTCCTATGGTGACTGTGTAATTGCCTTCCTGATGGGGAACCGTGATTGTTAATGTCCCTATATATGTGAAGTTTAGTATATCTGAATCGTTAAAGCATGGTGAACTATTCAAGTTGATGGTCCAGTCCGGGGGACCTTGTTGCATTAAGGTGGAATAGTTCATTTGCCATTTCAGCGGTTCCCATGTAATGTTTGCAAAGCTTGACTTTTGACCAGAAGGGTCTGCAAGACTACGGAGGAGTCTGCTGTCTCCCATAAATTGCATTGCGTACCGATGGAGATGACTATGTTTAAAGGATCCCCGATGTTCCATACTGCAGCAGATAGCAAGGCTACTTCGCAGATGGGAGAGGAGGTATCCATGAGTCTTTGGGTCATTTGCATAGCAGCGAGACTGTTTCCTTCAGAGAGTTGCTCTCTGAGGGGCATATGGTTACTTTCTCTCCTGTGCACCTGTGTGCACAGTAAGTTCGCCGTGGAGGCGGGCACTCTTTTAAAGGAGTGATTTTAAAAGTTCTTATGTGTTTCCCTGTCACACAGGTGAAATACCTTAGGGGTAGATGAAGTCCTACACATCTCCATCGGTTCAGTGTAACTGTGTGGTTGGCTATCTGTGTCGTGTGAGCCTGGTGAATCAATAGCATACTAATACTTAACATTCCCAATAATCTTACCCATCCATAGGATAAATCAGAAGTCCAGTGGTGCATCCTGTAAACAAAAGGAGTTAAGGAAAAATGAACAGATTCCCTGAGCATCATACTGTGGTTGACACACCAAAACAGTCACAGTATGTTATCTAAATAAATAAATATAAAAACATTTCGGGATGGCTCGAGTTTCGGCTCAAGGCGTTCTGCGTTTCCAAGCCAGAAGCGTTTTAAAGCTGCCGCTACCGTGGCTTTTTGCGGAAACCCATCTAATAAATAAGCGTATCAGAGCAAACAGTTGAGCACTCTCTCTCCCCCCCCCCTTTCTTCCATCGAGGCGGTAGCCAGAAGGAATCATTAAAGGGCAAGGCAGCAGTCTCCTAAGGAGAAGAGAGGCGAGCACTCGAATAAATCAACAGCAGAAACAGTAGTGGGGGCCAAGGCGGCTATTGGCAGGTGCACTCCTTCAGGGTCTGGAGGGAGGTCAGGTGGTCACGGCACTGGCGCTCCCTTCCAGAGCTTGAGCTGTGAGGAGTGAAAGAACTTGTGCCAGATCTGGCCGTGCTTCTGTGGAATGGCAACCTTATAGACTGCAGGACTCACGCGATCCACAATGGGGACCGGGCCAGCCCATTTAGCCATAAGGGCATGTTGTGTGTGAGAGAACTTGCGGTAGAGGACTTCCTGTCCTGGATTCCAAACCTGAGGGTTGTGGACCCAGCCAAGCTTTTTGTCCACAGCGAGCTGGCTTTGTCCTAGCATGCGGGCGACTTGCACATGAATTATGAGAAGGTCTTGTAAAAGATTCTGCACCCAGGCGTCATTCGCTATTTTTGGTTCGAGATCAGAGGGCATGTCGGTCTGGAGCCAAAAGGCTCCGGGGAGATGCATTTTCCTACCTGTCTGTCAGGATCCAAGGATCCTAACAAAGTTTTCTTTATGCATTGTGTAACTTGCTATGTGCAGATGCAGTTGTAACCATTTGCTATCTCTCTCAAGCTGTCTCAGGTTTCCTCCCCTTCCTTTATTGCCCTGAGTTATATTGCTCTTTGAAGGTCTGGTCAATGTAACCATTTCATCTGGGAGAGTGGCGACCTCACATACTTACACGTCACCCGAGACCAAATGGCCTCTTCTCCCATGCATTCCTCCTCTCCCTGCCCTCGGAGACACGGAACTGTCTTATCGCTGTGAGAAGTCCTTGAAAAGCCACTTTGTTATGTATATGCCTAGCACATCTGGGGCGCCTAATTCAAGAGGGGAAAATTTATAACTTTCACGCTTCACCTTTCCTGTGGGAAGTAAAATGGCTAAGATCTTTTAACCGCGCTTTTTTCCTTTTTTGTGATTGGTTGAATATCGGGGTTTCAAACTGCACTGGAGGGTATATTAACTCTGAGTATATTGTATGTGACATCTCTAACAAACATTCGAGAACCTGTCATGCAGTACTAAGAAAATAAAGAACTCTGTTTCATCAACAAAGGTCTGATCTTTGACTGCTTAGGGCAGAAGCCTCACACTGTCATGACCATATGAGGGGAGTAGCCGTGCTTGGCGGTTGTACCCCATATAGCCATGAGAATGATAGGGAGCTTAGTGTCCCAAGTCTTACCGGTGGAGTTGACCACTTTGCACAGTGCTTCCTTTAGGGTGCGATTGGTACGTTCAATCGCCCCGGAAGACTGCGGGTGAGCGGCGATGTGAAACCTTTGCTTTATTCCCAGAGCATTGCAAAGCTCTTGGGTGACTTCTCCTAAGAAATGTGGGCCCCTGTCACAGTCTAAGACCTTAGGGATACCCCAACGAGAAAAGAGGTTGTTGAAAAGGAGTTGCGCGGTGGTGTGGGCCATGTTATTTCGGCAAGGAAAGGCTTCGATCCATTTGGAGAAGGGATCGATCACAGTAAGGCAGTACATGTTTCCTCAACTGGTCCTAGGTAAAGGACCAATGAAATCGATCTGAACTCGGGCCCAAGGGCCTTCGATTCTTTGGTGTTGGATTGGGGCTTTGGGGCCGGAGGAATCTGCATTGACCATTGCACAGGAGAGACAATTGTCCACCCACTGAGCAATGTCTTGGCGCATTCTGGGCCACCAACCTGCATCCTTGACCCGTTCCAGAGTCAGGTCTTTACCTCTGTGACCCTGCTCATGAATGAACTGAATGAGATCGGAGCATACTTCCATGGGAACGACCCAGTGTCGGGCTCCCGTGCTATCAAAAGCCCAAATAACTTCTTCCTCCTTTTTGATAGAATATTTCCCTGTGGGGTCCTTCCCCTTCGAGAGAAGATCCTGTACATCAGAGTCATTCTCTTGCAATTCTCCCAGGTTGACAAACACTGGAGGAATTGAAGGACGAGAGTGTTTTGCTGCTTTCTGGCTGCGGGTAGTGACAGCATGAATCAGACAAACAGGCTTTACAGGGCACATTAAAGCTGCTTCTTTAGCTAAAAGATCTGCTTGGTCATTCCAATAGGCTACTTCAGTGTTGGATTTCTGATGTCCCTTAACGTGAGAAATTTGCATGGGGGCAGACCGATCGTGGAGGAGTTGCACAACATCTCTCCAGAGGTCAGAATGAGCTACGGGTTAACCTTCGGCATTGACCCAGTCCTGTTTTTCCCAGTGTGGCAGCCAGACCATGGCGGCTTTGGCTGTCTAGTCAGTCAGTGAAAACGGCTACAGGGCAGTCCATGGGTTCGAATGCAAGAACTGCTTTAAGGGCAGCTACTTCAGCAGCCTGGCTAGAGTGAGGATGGACTGAGTCCTGTAGGGTGTAGCTGTCCTGGACTCGAATGGCACCGTACCTGGTATGAGGAGTGCCAGTGAAATGAAAGGAGGAACCGTTGCAGAACCAGCAGTTAAAACCTTGCTGTCTGGCTAATTCGAGCGGAATACCCCAAGTAGCTGGCCAGGGAGAATGGTCCACTTCGGGCAGCGGGCATTCATGTTCGTTACCTGTTACTAAAAGACCGTATGGAGCCGGTTGCTCTTTCTGCTCTTTCTTGTACTCAATACCTTTATTGACCAGGGCAAGCGTCCACTGGGCAATGCAGGCATTGGAGACTTGACCGTCCTGAATTTTTCCTGACAAGATATATTTCAGTGGTGTGTGAGTGGTTTGCACTATAACCTTGGCACCACCAATTATGAATTCCCAATGTGTGAGGCTCCAAATGAGGGCTAAACAAACTTTCTCGCACGGAGTGAATTTGATCTCAACTGACGAAAGGTTGCGAGAGGCATAGGCAATGACTTTAGGCGCGCCTGCGTGGTGCTGGATGAGGGTTGCACCAATACTCTTTTTGGAATGGGCTAGCTGAATGTGGAATGGCTGACTAGGATCAGGGTGCACTAGGGCAGGCGAGGCTGCAAGGCTTTCTTTGAGGCTAGCAAAGGCGTGTTGTTGATCAGGGCCCCATTCCCATGGGGTGTTTTTCTTAAGGAGGGCATAGAGAGGGTGAGCTTTGTCTGCAAAACTCTCTATAAAATCTCTAGAAAAATTGAACATTCCCAAAAGTTCTCTAAGAGAAGGGACATCGGTAGGAGCAGGTAGCTTAGAGATAACTTCCATTCTCTGTGTGTCTGGGGTCCTTCCATTGGGACCGAGAGCGAGACCTAGGTACTTTACGGTAGTTTGCACAAGCTGTGCTTTTTCTCTGTTGGCCTTGAAGCCAGTGGATCGAAGGAGTCCTAAGACCTCTTTAGTGACATCAGTGGCTAATTCTTCAGTAGGGGCGTGGACAAGAATGTCGTCTATGTAAAATAGAACGTGAGCTTTTGAAGTGGGTTTAAAGTGGTCCCACATTTGCATTATGTGAGCGTGACATATACTCGGGCTGGAATGGAACCCTTGAGGCGTTCATTTGAAAGCATACTGCTGGCCACAAAAGGTGAAGGCAAACTTATACCAGCATGACTCATGAAGCTTAATGGAGTGGAACGCATTAGCTAAATCAATCACACTATAGTAGCGAGACCCGGCTGCGATGGCAGCAAGAATTTCATGGTACTTGGCCACGACAGGAGCTACTGGAGAGCACGTTGAGAGCACGGAAGTCTACGGTCATTCTCCATGTAACACCGTCCGCTTTAAGGACGGGCCATAGAGGAGCATTGCAAATGGACTGAATGGGTAAAATTACGTCCCATTGTAGAAGACCTTCAATGGTTTTGGCTATTCCTACCTCAGCTTCGGCTGGGTACTTGTACTGTTTCTGCGGTGGCGGATCTTGTCCTTCAATGAGCACACAAGCGTCTTTCACTGTCCCACACTCTGCTTTGTCTGTGATCCAGACTTCTGGCTGAACCCAATGATCTGTGCTATGGGCTATGTGCTATGAGCTATGGGGCAAAGAGGGAAGGGCACCTTAAGAGCTGCACAGTGGTGGATTGCATTGATCTGGCTAGGTCCCTCGGGGAGGCACCAGAGGAAACCATTAGCGAGGTCAATGGTGAGGCTGTGATCTTGAAGAAATGGAACCCGAAGGATTCCGTCATCTTCTCCCTGGTTGTTGCAGGCAGACACATGGGTAGAAAGGTTTCCCACTGTTAAGGGAATGTCTTTCCAAACCATGGCAGTGCACGTACCTCCGGCAAAACCTGAGAGTGCTAACGTCTCTGGGGAAGGCTTTCCTTCCTTGGCTAAGTGAGGGCTAAGGATAGTAGTAGATGCTCTGGTGTCTATGAGAAGGGTAGCAGGCTTGCTGTTCCCTGGAGTCCCGACCCCTGCTTGTACAGTCGGTCTCCCCCAGTTGTCTGGCTTAAGACATGCCAGTACTCCTTCGGGGAGAGAGTGGGACCCCGGGCAGCCCTAGTCATAGCATTCGATCTCCTTAGTGTCCTTTCCGTGAGTGGCCATGATAGCGTTAATTGGTCTGTCTCCCTGAGATTCACTATCTGCTAAAACACAAAGTAGGATATGGTCAGGTTGCTTATGGAAACGTTCCATTTCGAAACCTCGGTTTTTTAGTTGACTCCACAAATGTCCACAGAGCACTCCCATGCCATTAGGCGAGAGGTCCTTGTCAAAGTTTGACTCTGGCTTCGAGCCTCGATCAGGAGGGGACCCATATGGGGTACCGTAAGGTCCGTTAGGAAGTGGCAGGGCTGACGGTTGAAGGTGCGCCTGAGCTGGAGTGTTCCTGGCATCTCTGTGATCTCTTTTTCCTCTATAGTTATTTCCGCCTCTTTGACTATCTCTCTGATTGTTGTACTGTGGTTTGAACTTGTCCTCCTTGTCATATCTATCTTGTTTAGAATATCTTTGATTGTCATAGCGCCCTGAAGGCTGGTATTGGGAGTGCGGGCCGTGGTTGGCATAAGTGATGGCCTGTATAGGCTCTTCGTCTTCCTTGTCTTTCCCTTTCTTTGCGCCTTTAGGAGGCTTTAGGGTGTTGGTAGTGCGCATGAGTGCAGTGACTCTTCGTATTCTGGCTTCTAGGCGGGTCCATGGGAATTTTGTTGGGTCTGTCACGTTTAACGCTAGCTGTGCTTGACTCTGGAAGCCTGTCACTAGAGCTTCCTTAAACTCGTCAGTGTTATAATCGGGGACACCGATGGTGGCGTCTACGGGAACCTTTTCAGCTAGGGTTCCTAAAAGTTGTTTTCTTGCTACATATGACTCCATGTCCTCATACTTTCCCTGCTTATTGATAAGAAAGAGTGCGACAAGACTCGTACTAGGGTTCAAGTATCATAGGACTTCTCGCATCCATCTAGTTTTACAAGTAGCGGTTAAAGAATGGCTGGTTATAGCGGCGTTGATGGTGGCCAGATCTCCACCCGTAGCACAATGGCAGGCTACTTGACAGAGTTCTTCCCCAGTTGCGGAGCTATAAGACAGGTCTACATTTACCATCCATTGTAGTGCGGTCTCTCTGTTTAACGGCTCTAACTGCGAGGCTATGGCTTTTGCTTCATCTGGTTTCCAGAGACATGTCTCTACAACTGTCTTTTGAATTGCTGGCCCACCGGCAGTATCCGTGAGATATTGCTTTGTGGTGACGGGGTGCATTGGTGCAGGAAGTGCAGTGCCTGATCCACAGTGTACTGTGGGGGCAGGGCAATTGTCTTGAAGGTCAATAAGGCTCTCGGGGTGTATAGCGGACACGACCGCTCTTTGCATGCCTAATTTCTCCTTAAGGGAGAAATTGATTTCCTTGTGGCAAGCATCGTGATTGGCGAGCTCTCTCTTTACTTGATTTTGGTCTGCTAGATATTTGGCTGCTTTTTGGGTGGTGGCTAACTCTTCAGTGGCTTTGGCTAGCACTCCTTCCGCTGCCTGAGCTCTACTTTCGGCTGCTTCAGTAGCTTGGTTTGCTTCGCTAATGGCAATAGTGAGTCTTTGGTTAGCCAGGATCACATTTAATTTTTCGGTTTGAAGGCTAAGAATTTCCTCCTCATGTGTTTGGGTTAAAGACCTAATTGCTATTTCTCTTTGGACCCGTTCATGGTCTAGTAAGTCATGGAAGTTTTCCCCTTGTTCACTGAGTTCTTGCAAGTGTTTACTTTTAATACCACTCAGTTCCTCTCGGACTGCATCATACTTTGCTTCTAGATTATCAAAACGATCTCTTTCTCTTTGGAGCATATCGTCATGCTTCTCTGTGTCTTCCTGGAGACGTTTAATCATGGCTGCAGCATCGGATAGGGCGGTATACAGTGCCCATGTACCTGCTAGGTCTTTCACTGCGGAACAGGGTTTCTGCTTAGTGCAATAGTCTTGGAACGAGTCCTGAACTATGGTTAAGGGATTGGGACCTTTGAAAGATCCTTCTTTCCAAGGAGACTGACCCTTCTTTAGCAACCATTTCTCTAACTTCGGTTTGTCACCCTTAGAACGAAACATCTTAGCAAAAGGGGAGTTTCTCCTGTCCTTACGGGCAACAGGGGTAGTGGAGATGAGATCCTTAGTCTCTTTCCTGGCGTATGTGGTTACTACGGTCGGCACTTTACCATGCGGACGGTACTCTAGAACTAGCACAGAACAACAGTTACACAAACTTGAACTTAAAGAACCAACGCTTCACACTATAGAACCAGTTTTCAAAGTAGGAGACTCTGGGATCACTGCTAACCCAATGCAAAAAGCGAAAAGAACTGGTTTTCTGGATAGGAGACCCAGAGCTTACACTCAAACCTAAATCGAACAAAGAACAGAACTAGGCAACAAACTGGTTTTTCAGGTAGGAGACCTTGGGATTACTCATAAACCCTAAGTGAACAAAGAACAGAATGATGAGCAGACGTAGTTTTTGGAGTAGGAGACTCACGGGATTACTTCTAACCCTAAATCGAACAAAGAACAGCGAACAACGAACAGAACTAGTTTTCCAGACAGGAGGCCCTGGGGTTACTATCAGACTTTGGAACGAGGACTGGGCAGAACAGAACTTAGGACAGACGTGCTGGAGAAGAGTGCGTTGTGAAACCTATCGTGTGAAGGTGGCAGCCTTCACGGAGGCGCCCCAACCCACATCGAAGGCCGAGCTGCAGGTGTTCCTCAGCCTCCTGAACTTTTACCACGCCTTCCTCTCCCACAAGGCAGTGGTAGCTGAGCCCCTCCACCAGTTGCTTGGATAAAGAGGCCAAATGGGAATGGGGGCTGTGGCATTCGGCAGCATTCAAGGCAGTTAAAGACTTGTTAGTTTCCAATGCTGTCCTGGCTCACTTTGACGAGTCCTTGCCAGTGGTCCTGGCTTGTGACGCATCTCCTTACGGGGTGGGGGTGGTACTGGGCCATTGACTTCCCAATGGGCAGGAGGTGCTGGTGGCTTACTATTCCAGGACTTTATCAGTGGCAGAGCAGAACTACACCCAAATAGACAAGGAAGCCTTGGCCATAGTTCCAGGAGTCAAAAAGTTCCACAACTACCTGTATGGTAGGGTTTTCACTGTGGCCACGGACCATAAGCCACTCCTGGGCCTCCTTGCTCCGCACTGCCAAACCCTGCACATGCTGTCCCCACCAGTGCTTCGGTGGTCCATTTTTCTATTGGGGTACCGGTACTCCTTGGTGCACTGCCCAGGGAAAGCCATGGGCCATGCTGACGCTTTGAGTCATCTCCCTTTGCCATCCTGTGACTCAGAGCCAGCACCCACCTTCCACATCACCTTCATCGAGGACCTCCCGGATCGGCCTGCCCGGGTATCAGATGTGGCCCACCGCATGGTCCAGGACCGTGTCCTCTCCTGAGTTTCGGACTGGGTGGGGAGGAAGTGGCCCGATCATCCAGGCCCTGAATTTGCTGCCTACACCACAAGGCACAATGAACTGTCCACCCACAAGGAGTGCCTGCTATGGGGGATGAGGGTAGTCATCCCAGGGCTGCTCCGTGCCAAAGTATTGGCAGCCTCAAAAAATCCTCCACAAATCTCATCCCGGAATTGTCCGGATGAAGGCACTGGCCTGCAGCTATGTGTGGTGGCCAGGCACGGACAAGGAGATCAGTGCAGCAAGTGCCAGGAGTCATGCCCTGAACCTCCTCACGCCCCATCCAGCCCTGGGAGTCGACCAACAAGCCATGGTTTTGGCTCCACCTGGACATCACAGGGCTGGTCCAGGGCCAGTTGTTTTTTTTATCATTGTAGATAGCTAGAGCAAGTGGCTGGAGGTAGTCCCAGTGTGGGCTACCTTGACCGAGGCAGCCGTCTGTGCAATGTGGTGCATCTTCACCACCCATGGACTTCCAGACACCCTCGTTACGGAAAATGGGACTGCCTTCACCTCCGGGGAGTTCCAGCACTTCATGGACTCCCTCTGCATCCAACACATCCACTCAGCACCCTTCCATCCTGCAATCAACGGGCAGGCAGAATGAATGGTAAGAACTACCAAAGAAACACTCAAGTGGATGGATCAAGGCAACTAGGAATTCAAGCTGGCGAAATTCCTATTCGGCCAGCAGAATACCCCACACACTGGGACTGGACGCAGATCAGCAGAGTTGCTGATGGGCTGGCACATGGGCTCCATGCTAGACTGGCTCCACCCTGACCACACCACCAACAGCAGCACCAGCAAGCTTCCCGAGGATTCACCCCCAAGGACCCTGTATACATCTGGAACTACACCAAAGGTCCAGCATGGGTCCCCAGAAGAATCATCCATCCTACAGGACTGATCTTCTACAAGGTCCTCACAGAAGAAGGGATAGTGTGGTGGTGCTACATCGACCAGCTCTGGTGGCGCCTCCAGAGCAGTGCACCCAACATTCCTGAGACTCCTGCACACGCAGACTTGGACCAGCTCCCGCTCCAGAAATCTAGCCCCGACTCGGAGCCTGTGGAGATCCCGCTGTCTGACAGTCCAGGTGAATCAACACCACCGGCACCACTGCCGGCACACCCTACAGAAATTCCTGTACAGTTGCCTGCTGCCCCGCTCCCTGGTCTGAGCACCTGCAACTCCCTGACGCTCAGGATGTGGATGTCGCCAGCTGGAGTACTTAAAGGACCATGTTTGCAAGGGGGAACTGGATTATGGGGGGAGGGGTGTTGGGTATCAAGATCGTGGCTGCCATGTGCTCGCATACTGGTGACTGCCACGTGGACATTTGCACACGGCCCAGATCTACCTGAGCTTCGGTTGGATCCTAAATGACCGCCAATCATGAGCCTAACTTTCCCCCAGGGGACCTATGAACTGTAACCACTATCTTAAGGTCCTATCAGGACATTTGGGTGAGGTTGGGGGATTAACTCCAACTGACATAAAAGAGGGCTCTGAGCCCGGGGTTGTTATGTTCCATCTTGACCCGCAATAAACTACAATGCTGTTTTCACTGTTAACAGCCTCCCGACTCCAGCACTTTTCAGAACCCATAAATGGTATGCTCCATTCCTCCAGGTTTTAATTTCTGTATTTTGCACACAACAATTCTGTTGCACAGTGAGCAACAGCTTTTAGCGTCTTCCTGTCTCCCCTCCACGTTACCAGTGCATGCATCCATTGATTACATACTGCCAAAAAATACATGTGATTGCATTGTGCTGTTTTTTATGCACATATTGTGCTGTTTTTATGCACATATATTCAGGAGCACATGCACTTAATCCCCAGGAAGAAACAGTGTGGTGTGCAATATGAAGATCTGCAGTAGGAGGAGGTATCAGAGGGAAAATACCCCTTTCTACTTGGATCCAGACCACAGGGCTTGAACCTCCACAAAAGAAATGAGTGGGTGGGGCAGGAAAGCACCCCTTTTTTGCAACAAAAAATGTTTGCTTGTGACCAGAGCTTTTTTTTTGTAGAAAAAGCCCAGCAAGAACTCATTAGTATAGTAGGCCACACCCAACAGCAGAAACTCATTAGCATATTAGGCCACACCCGTGACAGTGCAGCTCCCTCCCAGGATCGACTGCCCCAGGTGCCCCACAGCTTGCGGGGCACATGGGGAACCCAAGGGAAGGAAGGCAGTTTCTGGATCAGCTTCCCCAGGTGCCTTGCAGCTGTGGGGCGCCTGGGGAACCTGAGGAGGGGAGGCAGTTTAAACTGCCTTCCCTTCCTGGATTGGCTTGGCTTCCCCAGGTGCCCTGCAGCTTGTGACCATTTAGACTGTCCCTGCTATTTATCAGTTATGAAACACTGTCAAAGGTAAAGTGTTTCCATTCACGTAAGAGAGATTCCCACTGTATAATAAGCCCCTTGCATTATGGGCCTGGCATGCACATATCATGGATATAAATCTAGTTTTCTTTCTAACAGGCTGAACTTGCTTGCAGAGAGCTCATGTAGCTGTCATTTGTGGCTGCTGTTGGGGTGATTATTTCCTTCATTCTGTAACATTCAGTGTTAGTAGAATCTTAGTCTCCTTGTAGACTTTCCCCTGCAGTTTTGATGAAAGCAAAGCTGCCACCTTATTTTATAACCTAGGTGACAGACTGCATAACCATGCACCTGGTAGTTTTAAACATTATTTAGTTCCATTCATTTCAACAGGTTAAATTCTCTTCTGATGTCTTAGGCTGCAATCACACACTCCTTTAGATCCAACATAGGTGTGAATGTCTGACAGATCTAAAGGGAGCAATCAGACAGCAACATCTGGGAAGCATCCTGTAGTCGTCGGCAACCCATGCTTCTCCGCTACAGAAGCGAAGTTAAAAGACACCGGGGAAAGTCCACTGTTATCAGGCTAAGGCAAGCCATGGGTGGACTTTCCCCTGTCTGATCACTTAAGCATACTGTTATACCATTGAGATGGTCTGATCAGGTCACCCTGACTCTGTGCCATGTCCCTTTGCAATATGTGCCTCTGTGCCCTTTGCAATGTGCCCTCTGTGCCTCTGTGCCCTTTGCAATATGCAGATCATCACATACCCCATAGGGGGCCCTCAGTGCAGAGGTGCAATTCCTCATTTATGTGCAAGAGAAACAAATGGCAAAAAAAACCCATGACTCATCCGCAGTTGTGTCTGATCACACAATGACAGCCTAGGCTCGCAGCTTCAAAGGGCTGTGTGATCTCGCAACTGCGTGTCAAATTCCTCCAGAGGAAATAGCCTCACTTTCCCTCTGCTTCTACTGGCACATGTGACCGCAGCCTTACTTTCAGATTCAAAAATGGCTGCAACTGTAATGTAATGTTCTTTTAACAGGAGCAGTCTCTCAGCACAGGTGTACAGTATATATTAGCCTAGTGTTGTCTTGGCAGTTAACCGTCTGTTACTCTCAACTTAGTGTATACCCTTCTTTGTGGAGGCGTTTCTGCGATGTTAATAAACCTGACTGTTATGTGGACACCTGAATGTTAATATCTTTTATGCCTGAATCAGACAAAACATTACAGCAACTATATGAATTCGAAATTTGAGGGAGTTTACAATAAGGCTCTGATGGAATTGTACCCTCATTCCACCTAGGAGTTAACTTGAGTATTAGAAGGCCAGTCAGGCTGAGCTGAGCAGGTGCACCTGGCTTGGGAGTCATAGGTCTTTATCTCTCCCATGGTTGGGCAATGGAACATGCTAATTAGGAGTCATTTTTGACAACCACACCTGTCAGTGGTAAAAGGATGGGGGTGGAGGAAGAAGGAGTAGGTGTGAGTGTTCTCTGGAAGATTCCTGAGGGGGAAGGATCTCATTGGTTGATGTGTATCAACTGCTGCTGTAAGCCAAGCCCTGTAATTGGGTGTAGCGTTCAGGGTGGTTTCTCTCTCCTGTTTTCCTTTTGCCTATCTACTGGACATCTGTACTAGATGCTAAGCTGGTATGCTGTGTTGTGTCACAGTTTGGATTATTCTTATGCTCACCCTTATCACATTACTCAGTGAAGATTTACCATCTTCACTGCAGGTATCCTATGTATTAAGTTGAGAGTTGGCATGTGTGTGTATGTATGTGTGTGTTTTGTCACTCTTGGACCTAACAGAGAATGTACTAGCATTGTAATTATTTTGCTTTCTTTAAATTTTAGAAATAAGACATTTTTATATTCTATCTGGGTTGCTTATTGTGTGAGCAGGAGTCACCTTGGAACTCATGCAGAAGTGGTTTGGTGGCTTTGCAGTTTTGGGGAAGGTTGCTCAGGCTCCCCATCTTGGGATCTCTGTAGAACAATTTCAGTCCTGACAGGGGCTCAAGTAGATGAAAGACTGCAAATTCAGGATCAGATCTCCAAATGTCTTTAGTTTTCTTTGAATGAATCTGGGATGACCCTTTTTTGGATCTGGCCACCATGCTGGGATATAGAGTTAATAATTCCCATGTACTGTCTCCTGGACAGTGTTTACCAGTTCACCTTTTCTGATAGCTATGAGCCTCAGCTGGGGAGAGGGGACAGAAATTTAGCATTTTTATCCTACTGGGTTTACTAGTTACTCAGTGTGTATATCTCTTTTTGGGAATTTATGAGACTGAAGAAGAGCAGGGGTCATTTCAAGCAGGAGCTCAGGGGACCACAGCTCCAGGAGTTGGTGCCAGCCCACCCCCCACCCCCCGGGCGGGGGAATGCCTGCTTGTGTCATGGCTGCAACAAAATTACTCCATCCCCGGGAAAGGTCTTTGTTTGATCAGCCTTCTGAAGGCTTCAGCCACCACTGAAGCTATCCTCCCAAAATAGTGGTATTTCTGAGGCTTGGATTAGTAGCTGTCCCTCTCTGCCAGCTCTCTCTCTCTCTCTCTCTCTCTTTCTTTCCTTCCTTCTTTCCTTCCTTCCTTCCTTCCTTCCTTCCTTCCTTCTGACATACTTCCGGTGATGTCAGGTGGTGTATCATATGCAAATAAGTTATGCTAATGAGTTATGCTAATGAGCTCCTGCACCTCTTTTACTACAAAATGACCCCTGAAGAAGAGAATTCATCTCTGGTATTGCAATGCCATTCCAAGTTACATAAATTTAAAGATGGTGAGGGACCTAATAATAGATTACTCCCATCTTGTGTAGCTGAGCCTTATGTTTAAAAAAATATGTATTGCAATTAGATGAACCATTTTGCAGAATGAGCTAGATTGTTTATAACACTTGTAATTTTAGGAACCACTTTGTCTTCATACCTTCATGTTTTTTCTGCTGTACGTTTAGAAAATTTTATGTCTCCTTGAATGCAAAATTTAATTGGCACTTTAAGGACTTATTATTTCTTAATGTTCCTATCTTTTTATGTGGTTTTCTGTCTCTCTGAGTCCTTTGTCCAATAAAATCTGGTGTGACAGGATAACACAGATTTTATTGGACAAAGGACTCAGAGAGACAGAAAACCACATAAAAAGATAGAAACATTAAGAAATATGCCAAATTCCACACACTTGAGTGTTGTGTTCCACAAGATTGGGCCATCAAATATGGGGAGACAAGATTGGGCCATCAAATATGGGTTTAATCAGAAAAAGGCACTCAGCAGAAGTTAAATGTATGATTCAATACAGCTTTCTCTCATGAACATAAAAGTGAGACCTACCAGAAATCTATGAAATCAGGAGATGGGAAAGATTGAAAAAGAATAATGTCTAGGCAGAATGGGGGAAGAACAATAGCTGTTGTTTAGAGATGGGAAAAAATGGTTTCATTCTTTTGTGTTACTTTAGAATTTGTGTTAGTTTCTGTAATATCATATTAAATCTAGTTATATTAATCATTGGTATAACTTCCTTTCCCTACCAAACTGGGATGAAATTCTCAAGGGTTATATCACTTGATAGGGACTCACCCTAACAAACTGCAGATCGATGAGGGGGAGATCTCCATTTTTTGTTGTTGTTCAGTTGCACAGTTGAGTCCGACCCTTTGTGACCCCATGACCAAAAAGTGTGGGGAAAGAGGGACCCTACCAAGGGGCATCAATATAGATCCCAGCCCATCCAGGGAGGATTGTGTTTAACCCCTGTTTTATTTAATTGTCCCTTATTCATTTAGTATGTGTGTGTGCTCCATAATTGTGGAGCACACACACACATAGAATAAATTATTCTATTTGGACCAATAATCTGTGTTGTGCCCTAACCCCATAGTTTCCCCTGCTCTGCCAATACCAAAGGGAGGGGATAGCCCAGGGAAGCAAGGAAAGGCCATACCCTTGGGTTGCCAACTTTCCAGGGATCCCCCAAAGATTGGGGATTCCATCTCTAAATCGGGAGATTTGACCGCAGGGGTCTCACTGACCCTCAAAAAAGGCAGTGTCATGGCTTCAGATCACGGTAGAGGCTGCAGGTGAGGGGAAAATAAAAAGCTGAAGAATGAGGGGAAAATTAAGGTAGGTTGATGCTTGGCTGGGAAGGAGATGGGGTTGCCACCTCCAGGTGGGGAATTTCTGGAGATTTAAGGTGTGGAGCCTGGAGAGGGTGAGGTTTGAGGAGAGGTGGGGCCTCAGTCAGGTACAATGCCATAGACTCTGCCTGTCACGACTGAGCCTCTGGCTTGAGACAGAGCTGCAGCCAGCAGGCGTGCAGACCAGAGTTCTCGAGTTACAAGGCAAGTGTTATCAACAGTCCAGGAGTCACAACCATAAATCAGTCAGCCGAAGGATGAAGCAGAAGAATCGTCAACAGGGATGCCAGAAGTCAGAGCCGGAGAGTATGAAAGCCAGGAGTCAGAGGGAACAGGAATCAAATCAGAGAGACAAGCCAAAGTCCAAATACCAATCCACAGTCCAAAATGCCAAGTCCAGGGTCAGAAGTCCGAGAGTCCAGCAGCCGGGTTTCAGGAACAGAGTTCAGAAGGGTGCAGGGCGAGGTCACGTCGATGATGAGCATTCTTTGCCAGCACAATTTGTTGGCCGTTGACAGGTTGTTGATAAACGTGCCGGCTTATTAACCAATTAGCAGCCACCGGCCACGGCCCAGCGTCTGCTAGTACTCTGGGCTGATAGATCTCCTGGCCCTCATGTGTGCCTCACTCCTTCTGTCTCTTAATTCCTGGCGTCTCCTTTCACGAGATGCCTGACAGGTGGAGGTGATGACTCGGGGGTATGGCTCTCTCCAGGAGGAGCCTGATGGGTCTCAGGTGCTTGACCAGTCTCCGGTGGCTCCTGTTGCTGGCTTAACTCCTCTGGACTTACGTCCAGGTCCGTTAAAGGAGCCTGATCTTGTTCTGCAGAGGCTGGGTCAGGAACAGGGTCGGGAGCAGGCATGACACTGCCCTTCAAACCAGCTATTCCTTCTTGGGGAACCACTGCTGCCAATCTCCAGGTGAAGGCTGGAGATCACTCAGAATTACAGCTGCTCTTCAGGTAGCAGAGATCAGTTCCCCTGGAGAAAATGGTGGACTCTGTGTCAGTATACCCTGCTGAGGTTGCCACAGCAAATTGATGCTGAGTGCCCAAGGCCTTGGCACTTTCCCAGAGCCTCTTTCTAGAGCCCTTTGTATTTCTTCCCACAACAGGCCTTACTCCTAGTATTTAATATTTCTTTGTATATACATCTGCAAAATCATTAACAACCTAAAGTAAATTTAGAATTACTATGCCAGTTTTGTTTTTAATCACTTTACTGCTTTCTCCAGATACATTATTTTTTCTTGTGTATAAACTAAAGATACCTGCATTCCTGCGGGGCAGGTTGATTAGCTGTTGCAAACTCCCAGTCGGGGTCCTGGGAATGAAAAGGGATTAAAGATGGATAAACACTTACATGACACAAGAGTAGCTCATTATGCGTGTGTATAGGAACTCATTAGGCTTTTGTATAATAAGGCATAAGACTTACAGAAAGAAAGAGTAACTCATTAGGCACATATGGCTTACAGAAAGGAAGGGTAACTCATTAGGCACGTGTATATTAAGGCATGACAGGTAGATCCAACATAGGTCACAACAGGCACCCCATGGCAGGTACTGACACAAGGCAGCCCCCGCGCGCAACAGCTTTGCCGCGCACCCGAGAGCCAAGTTGCCACCCCAGCCAGAATAACGAGACAGACAACGGTTGGAATTAAACAAGGGCCACTTTATTAACTATTTAACAGAACATTGCAGCAACAAGCAAACTAAGCAAGCACAGGAACAGGCAAGGCAGGCGTCACTCCCAGACACAACCTCCTTGCCCTTGATAAGGGTGGGTCACCTAAGTCTGGTCTTGAGCCAGCCAAATTCTGGCTCGTAACCGGCAGCCCAGCATACTGGTTGCCCTGCAGGAGTGCCTACCCCTGAGACCACATAGACCTTCAGGGAGGAGCCTAGCCGGAGAGGTTCCCAGAGGAGATCACCATTCTCCACCCCGAACCACTTAACCCTGGGGCAGTATCCTGATGACCTCCTATTCCCAAACGGGATATGCCGTGAGGTGCTCACCAGTTCCATTTTCTTGCTTGCACAAACCTGCCACAGCCAAGGCCAAGCCTCTGCTTTGGCCTTTGCTACCCCACTCAGCAACCGAGTGCCAACCAAATCCCGTGCTGCAAGTCATCTAAGAAAATCCCATTGCCCTTGTCGGAAAGGTGCACCCCATTGGGCCTATACAGGTCCGAAAACTCAAACTGTATATTGGGGTGGGGCAAAAATAAACCTAACCCGGACTCCATGACCTTCCTCATCTGATCGTTGGCCTTATGCCTGGCCCAGTCAATACACCTGGGATCCTCAACATGCCACCACACCTGGCGGGGGAGCATGGCTGACCAGACTATCAGCACACCAAGCCACATTGCTCTTATCCTTAAAAGGTTGGCCCTGGCCTGCAACACAAGGGCCACAGCCTTCATCAGCCCCAAATCATTGCCCCCCAGGTGTACAACCAGGACATGAGGGGGAGGCCCCCGCCTCTCCTCAAATAACAAGGGAAGGAGCCCAGGCCACCTCATGCCCCTCCTTCCCAGCCACTCGACTGTTGCCACCTTGCTAAGGCCAAGCTGAGAGCCAACGGGTGTCCTCCGTGCCCGATGAGCCTCCCAGAAAACCATGCTGTGGCCGCAGACTGTGACTCTTTGTCTCGTCTTGCAGCCCGCAGCACCTGTAAAAAGAACTTCATTAACAAACAGGGAAACTAACTGAAAGAACCTCAACAGGGTTGCACCTTGCAGGACCTAACATAACCTTTATAGCAACGGGATTTCCAACGCCCAATCCTCTGAATTTCACTGCCTTGGTACTCCAAAGCCGATGCCGTAGATGCAGCCCCAATCCTAAAGGAGTGCATACCAAAGCAGACCCTGCCCAATCCCAGGCAGACCAACGCCCTCTGCGTAACAGTCCAGAACTGAAACTTAGTAAGGGGGGTGCCATCCCTATGCTGCAACAAATAACCGGGGCCATCTCCCCGCAGTACCAGATATCAGCCCAGAGCAGCCACTGGGCACAGCCCAGCCTCTGAGCAGAGGTCCAACTCAACGACTGAACCCTTCCCGCATTGGTCCATTTTTGACCAACGCAGCTTAATCATAATTCTGGAATTCAGTATGGAGATGTCCCGTTGCTCCAGTGCCCTGCCCGAGGCGTCACTGCAAGAGCCGGCCACCAGCTCACTGATCCTAAGTGCCCCCCAAAAGGCGATCAGCGAAGCCACATGAAACAGCCCTGCCTCATAGCTGTCACTGCAACACGTGAGCCACTGAGTCTTGAGGCCCCGCAGCACAGCCGGGATCAGGGGTTCCCTGGTGTCAGCTACCCTGCCACTCTCCCAGGACTACCCCTCAAGCATCTTCCGAATATGGAAATTGCCCATCCTGTCCTCATGGCTAGAAGCCTTGCTGGCAAAGGCCAAAGAGGACAGCTTGCCTCTAATGGTATGCGCCGACAGGCCCTCGTTCCTCAGCGTCACACAGAAGTGCATTAAGTGTGACATCGGTATGGGCCAGACTTGCTTCAGGCCCGCTTCCACCCTGAAGGCCAGGAATTGCTTACCTGCCTTCATGTAAGCTCACTGGGTGGAAAGGGCGAGGACTAGACATCGCCCAGTCGGCCTCAGCCCTCCAATCTCCCACACCTCTTCAGGCATTCATGCTGGTTGCAGGTTGGCCTATGGTGCCAGCTGACGGAATCTCTCCATCTGCTTGCGAGAGAGAGTGTCAGCGACCCCATTGTCAACCCCCGAAACGTGCTGTGCCTTGAATGCTATGTTGTTCCACAAGCACTGAAGCATGAAAGCCCATACCAGTGCCATGACTCGGGGGGACCTTGACATCAGGGAGTTAATGACATGCACGGTGGACTGGTTGTCGCACCAAAAATGGACTGTTCGGTTGGCCAAATCCTCTGACCAAATCCAAACTGCCATGACAATCGGAAAAAATTCCAGGAAAGTAAGGTCTTTGACCCACCCTGCCTGGAACCAATCTGCTGGCCAATCCCCCGCACACCAATGTCCCTGAAAGTACACTCCATAGCCTGAGGAGCCGGCAGCATCCGAAGAGATCTGCAGCTCTGCCTCCAGGAGTTCCTTGTGCCAAAGTGACACCCCGTTGTATGACACCAAAAATTGCTGCCAAACAAGGAGGTTTTCCCGCATCCCCCTGGTAATCCTAGTCCTATGGTGTGGAAGATGGAGGCCCCGCATTGACTTACGAAGGCCCTGCCAGGTGCCACTACCTTACAAGCAAAATTTAAGTGGCCTGCAAGCTGCTGCAATTCCAAGAGAGTAATCTTGGATCGATGCATTACAGAGTCCACGCAAGCCTGCAATGCCGTTAATTTGTCAGACGGCAATCTGCAGCACTGCTGAGCTGTGTCAATTTCAATCCCGAGATAGGTTAACACAGATGTCGGGCCCTCAGTTTTTTCCTGAGCTAGGGGGATGCCCAGTTCCTCAGCAAGGTCAATAAAACTGGACAGTAAAAACTGACATTGCCCAGTACCTTTGCACCCTATCAAAAGGAAATCATCCAGGTAGTGAGCTGTACTGCTAAGTCCTGTCCTGTATCTCAAGGCCCATTCCAAAAACGAACTGAACCTTTCAAAAGCAGCACAGGACACAGAGCACCCCATGGGAAGGGCCCGATCCATGTAGAACTTACCCTCAAAGGCAAATCTGAGCAGCTTGAAGTCCTCTGGGTGGACTGGAAGGAGGCAAAAGGCCGACAATGTCGCACTTTGCCAACTCCAACAACCCGCCACAGAGGTGAACCACCCACATGGCCTGATCAAAAGACATGTACCTAACAGAGCATAGCTTGTCTGGTATCACGTCATTCACCGACCCCCCACGCAGGTAGGACAGGTGGTGAATAAGGTAAAATTCACCTGGTGCCTTCTTGGGCACAACACCTAATGGAGATACTCTAAGATTACAAACAGGGGGGAGGGGAAAAGGACCTAAAACCCTACCTTCCCCACACTCCTTAGCTATTTTGTCTCTCACTATATGCTCCATTCCAATAACTGACTTTAAATTGGGAGCAGAACAAGCTGACTGAATCCCCAGGAAAGAGATCCTAAACCCCAACCTGAAACCATCCCAGAGATAAGCATGGTCCCGTTTGTTTGGGTAAATACTAAGCCAACGCCCTAACTCTCCTAATTTAACTGGGCTGGGACCCTTTGTCAGAAGGGGGGTTGACATTCCCCCCACCTCCAAAATGCTTACTTCCTTTTCTACCCCCCTGGCCCTTTGGCCTAGGGCAGTTGGAGAAGGCATGGGGCCCACCACACAGGGAGCACTCATGCTGAAAGGAGCAAGACTTCTGGCCACAGGTACCAAGGGAGGTAAACTCCCAGCAAAGTGGGTGTCGCTGAACTGCCTGCCCCGCCTGAGGGTGGGTACCTGCCTGCGAATGGGCCCTCTTTACTGAATGCCCACTGTGTGACCTCTCACCACCAGCAGCCTGATTAGGGGACATGATTTGCAGCCACAAATCAGGGTGGATTTTATCCCACCGCATGGAGGGGTTCATGGCTGCCTGCATCCTAAATTCCTCATCGTACTGAGACCATGCCAGACTCGGGAAGTCTGTAAAGGCTTTATAAATGATGTCCATATACTGGATCATTGCCAAAGCCCTCCAAGGTTGATGACGCACTATGACCGCAGTATAAATAAGGAATCCAGGGTACCAATTTGCCCAAGTCCTGTCCACCACGCGGTGCTTCAAGTGCTCTTTTTCGCACTCATCCAGGTTGTCCCTGTCTTTCTTCTCCATCTCACGATAGAGAAGACTAAAAACATCAACAAATTCCCCCTTAAGGATTTTTTCCTTAGTGGCAATGGACAAATGGTTGCCCAAAGGCAAATCAGAGCCACCACTAGGCAGAGCCCCTGCAGGAGTCACATCATATGCAGCTCCCCCAGGCCAGGGATAACTGATGCCAGGCTGGGGGTAGCCCCATGCCTGCCAAGACGCTTGGGGCATGGATGGAAAACACGGAGAAGTGTATTGAGGCCAGCTTGGCTGAATCAAATGTGAGGCAGCTGCACCCTGAGAAACAGGGCCCTATGGCCACTGGGACCCATCTTCACCTGTGGGAGCCTCCTTACCTCCCCGTCCATGAGGCACTGCACAAAGTGCCACCTGCTGGTCACCCAATCCTTGTCCCTGCTGTCCCGACACCAATCCTTCACCATCCTCTATAGTAGTAGCCTCTCATTTGTCCTCAAGGAAGGCTAGTCGCGCTAAAACCTGCGCTTGAAAAGACACGTTAGAATCCCTTTTCTGCATAGCACCCTTAGAAGACAAACCCCGTTCCTTCTCCAAAGCTTCCAACCGTAGCAAAATGGCTGCATTCACAGGATCGTCGTCGCCTTCCTCATCGGATGAAATCACTGATGCAGGCTGAACAGGCGGCCTTTTGTGAGCCAACTGCTTACCCTTTCCTTTGCCCTTGCCCTTCCTAGAAACCATAGCAAATAATTGTCAATTAAAGCAAAAACAATCAGAAAGAGAACAAAAGCCTAAGGGCAAAACGTAAGCTATCTCGAAACTACGCTGACTACTGACCCAAATGTTACAAAATGGCTCCTGCAGACTTGACAAAATGGCTGCCGCACCTGGAGCAAACTAGACCTCCCCAAAATGGCCACCCCAAGGCCCAACAACTCCCAATATGGCCCTAATTGCAAGCTGAGACCTCCCCAAGATGGCAGCCCTAGATTGTGGCCTAACTGAATCCCTAACTGGCAAAGCACACTGAAGGCTGCAAATTTAACCAGCAAGCCAGCAGCACCGCAGTACAAGACCTCCCTAAGATGGCCGCCACCCAAGTGGAAGGGAGAAGAGGGGGGAGGCCACTACCCCCCCACCATACAAAGCCTCAAAAAATTCCTTGCCCAAAATGGAGCCAGGGAGGGGGGCCACACGAAGGCCCACTCCGAAGGCAAGCCACCCTAAGATAAGGCCGTACAGGCCTAGGAGAGACCCTGCTGCCCCTGAGCGCCACCCCCACCATAGGGCCGAATACCCCCCAAGACTGAGCTGCAGGTACCGCCGCAGCCACAGCCACCGCAAAAGCTGCCCAGCCGCCACCAGGTGCCACCCCAATCAAAAATGGGGGGGGCAATAGACCTGCTTAGCTGCTGTCGAAAAACAGCCACAGGAAAGCTGCCCAGCTGCCCCGCCGGTCCACCGTGATGATGCTCGCTCAAGAAAAGGCTGCCGCCACAGAGCTCACCCCAGAGTTAGGCCCCCGCTAGGCCCACGACAGCGCCATCCAACGTGTGCTCGCCCTACCAAGCACATGGAGCAAAAGACAAGAGCGGGAGTGGGGCGCCACCTTTTATAGACAAGCCCCACCCTGCCAGCTCTGAGATCACATGAGAGCATGATTTTCATTGCTGCCCCGCTCTCTGGCATGGCGGCAAGGCGGCCCCCACGTGCAACAGCTTTGCCACGTGCCTGGGAGCCGAGAAATGTGATATCCCTTTTTTAAAAAGTTATCTGTAGACTTCTTGAAATAAGAAGATCTAATGTTTTACAAAACAACAACCGCAAGCTGGTATGCCATCCCTTTCATATATAGGCTTGATAGTACAGTGAGAACTTGTACCTTGGGATTTATAAACTTCAGCAAATAATCATTGTGGCTTTAATCTGGCATTTTTTTTGTATTAATAATTTTTCTTTTATATCAACATAACAATCAATAAGTTATAGTACAGTTTACACTTAAAACATATTACAATTGTTTTATCTTTTACATTATAAACATCTCACTAAATTAACAATATATCGTATTTAAAGCTTTAATCTGGCATTTCTGCACTGCGGAGCAAACATCATGTATGCAGAGTTTTTAGTTTACAAAGAAATAATTTGTCAGTCTTTGCAGATGAACACATGATCATTTCTGGTTGTTTTTACAGATTGTAACTTTTGTTGGGAAAACAAGCATCACAAGCATAATGGTCTCAGTGCCAAGCATTTCACTGAGCCAAGTTAAATGAATAGTTCCAGGTTTCAATAACATGAGTAGCTGCTTCATATTTACAATATGCTTTGACTGCTCTGGAATTTTACCAGCACACTAGTCTCAACATGTTTTGAAAGCTGTGTAATATCATTCTTTTGGGGCATTTGGTGAGGTTAACAAATTAACAAAGCATGGATCTATTATTAGCTATGATAACCCATTGGATCCTTCATTCTTAGATTTTAAAGCTCTGAATAACTGGGTTTGGCTACCATCTGCTATGTTTCTGAGGCTTCAAAGGAACCACATTGATTACTGTGAGACCAGATGTACCTTTGTTTCTCCTAGGCCCAATTTACACCTCCCCTCTGAAGTAGTCTGACTGCTGTCTTTTCCCAAGCTCATTTCACATTGGTTTCAAATTTCACTCCAGGGGGTCTGCAACAGCATTTGTTTAAAGCAGTATAATGCTAGCTTGACCACAGGAGGGCAATTAACAAACGTAAACAATAATTTATAAACTAGAACAAGTATAGTTTGAAACTAGAAACAGGTATAGACAGGTTTTTTTGAAACTAGAATGATTCTAGCGGGAAAGTCAGATGTAGATTTGACCCTAGTAAGGTCGTCTGGGTGTTGGGGGAGGGATGTATAATAATATGACATAGTCTTGCTGATGTAATCTTTACTTCAAACCTCTGAGAATCTTTGTTCTTTCCACTCAATGGGTATCTCATAGGCATGAATGGTTTACCATATCAGGTAGAAAGGGGGGGGGGGATCCTGTAGGGTGCATTTCCTCTTCCATGAAAGCTGGGAAACCCAGCCTGACTAAGAGAAGAGACAGAAACAATTTGAGGCCTAATTTATTGTATGCCTGAAATATGATGTTTCAGGAGATTCTTAGAAGAGTCAATAAGTGAAATTAAGCTCCTCAGAGATGACACATGGAGGTAAACTGTAGAATGTCTTTGACAACTTATTTTATTTTTCACATGTTTAATATTTTGTTCTAACAAGAAAAAAATAACCATCTTGAATGTCAAAGCCTGCCAATCCAGGTTTACTTCTGAATTTCAATAGTTTCCTCATCTACTGCTGTTTATTCATAGAAATAAAACATGGGATCCTGCTTTCCCTCTAAAACTGAACCTACTAATGCCACTTTAGTTCATTTTAGTAAATTTTAAGTAGATGGTTCGTAAACACAAAGCCAAGACTGAAATCAAATGATAATGTCACTGGTTGCCACTGACTTTTATGTAAAGGAGCCATACGACCACTCATAGCTACATGTTTACATGTTAGTGCTAAGGAATCATATCCCCAGAAATTTCCATCATAATGATTCTCCCATCTTTTAAAAAAAATGTTTAAGGACTTGATTCCTGAGGTAGTTACTCAAGCTTCATGTCACAGTGATAATATATGCAAAGTCCAGTCCTGTGGTTGTACTTAATCAGAGGGTCACGCAAGCACTACTTTCCATTGTGCCCACTTGAGCTGGTATAGAAAGTGTTATGTATTGACCATGCGGTCGCCATGTGCTCCCTTAATTGCGACCGCATGGCCAGAGCACATGGCCAGAGCATGGCCAGAGCACATGGCCAAGAAACTACCTGAGCTTCAGCCAGGTAGAACAAAGGCCAGGTGGATTCAAACCGGCCACCAATCCTGTACCTAGGTTTCTCCCAGGGAACCTATGAAATGTAAATAGACTTCTAATAGCCTATCAGGCCAGTTGGGTGAGGTCAGGGGATTGTCCCTGACCAGCATAAAAGGAGGGCTTCGAGCCCTGGGTTGTATGCTTCATCCGGACCAGCAATAAAGATCATGCTGTTTCACTGTTCCACGGACTCCTGACTCCAATACTTATCAGTGGCGATGAAGGTGGGATCCTGATGAGTGACTCTCCAGCCGACCACAGCAGCACAGCGAGCTCCGTCCTGCCGGCCGCAGGCATCTCCGAGCTCCAGCGCTCCAACGCCTCGCCGCAAGCCACTCTGAGCCCAATCCTTCAGCACTAGCCAGCGCCGAGCCTCAGCGCTCCCCGGCACTGCCGCAAGACACGAGGACATTGCTCAAACAGCCGCTGCTGCTCCTGCTCTGGTAAACATAGCAAACGCTCTGGGACCAATTACCCCTTTCGATACGTCTCGCCCCGAGACGTGGGAGTCCTGGCTCAAGACGCTGAGTTGTGCCTTTAAGGTCCGCGGAATCACAGAGGTGGACCTGAAGAGCACCTGGCTCTTGAGTTCCAGAGGGGTGGAGGTCATGCGGGTGGCCCAGAACCTACTAGCCCCGCAAGACCCCACCGAGGTGTCTTATGATGTGCTCAACAAGACCCTCGGCAATTACTTCACCCCGAAGCCATCAAAACTGGCCAGGCGCTGGGAGTTCATACAGCACCAGCAGCAGCCGGAGGAGTCAGCCGCCACTTTCCTGGCTGAACTCCGTCAACTAGCCATGGGCTGCGAATTCCGTCACGTGGAGGACCACGTGGAGTCCGCCTTCATGGGAGGAGTCCGGAAAGCCAAGCTCCGCCGGCGCCTCATCACAATGCCAGAACTTACCTTGGAAAAGATGCTCCAAATGGCAGCAGCCTTCGAGACAACGCAAAAGGACAAGGCAGCCACCAACGTCCTCCAGGTGGCTCCTCCCGAACCCGACTCAAGCGAAGAAGAGGACGTCCACCAGATGCAACCATGCTCGAAGAAGGGTGAGCCCGGTGTCCCCAGGCCCAAGGGCCGGCACCCAGCATCTGTCTCTGTTCCCTCTTCTACTTCCCTCAACAGGCAGGCCCCAACATGCGCCAGCTGTGGGGACCCCCATGACAGACAGACATGCCGCTTCCGTGATGCCATCTGCTGTGCCTGCGGGAAAGCAGGACATCTTACCTGGGCCTGCCGCCTGAGGAACAGCCACCGTGCCCCAGCAGCGAACTTCGAAGAAGTGGGTAGTGTCGTTCCCACGGCTACGGTAATGAACTTGCCCCAGCCCATTCCAGGCGTGATTTCCGTGTCTCTCTGAATAGAGGGAGTTCCTTGCTCCATAGAACTGGACTCCGGGTCAGCATATTCAATTGTGTCCGCAGCTATGTCCCGCCGCCTCTGCCCGAAGGGGGCACGCTGGCTGCGGCTGCCGGCCGGGTTGGTCCTCCGGGACTTCCAGAAAAACCCCGTGGCTATTAAGGGGCTAGCCAGGGTCCGGGTCCAGTACCACGCCTTTAACAGCCTGTTAGACCTTCTCGCGGTGGAGCGCAATCTAACCAGTCTCCTAGGTCGCGCCTGGTTCAAGCCGCTCGGAGTGCAGTGGACAGGAATACACTGTGTGGGCTCCATCGACTTTTCGGCCATCTGCGAGGAATTCCCTGCCATTTTCGACGGCTCATTGGGCTGCTACAAAGGACCCCCGGTTTCCTTCAACCTGGACCCGGCAGTCCGGCCCATCCGCGTGGCCGTCCGACGGCCACCGGTCGCCTTCCAGCCCAAAGTGGAGGCAGAGCTGGAAAAGCTCGTGGCACAAGGGGTGCTCGAGCCGGTCTCCCACGCTAAGTGGGAGACTCCCATTGTGACCCCCCTCAAAGCTAATGGGGAAGTCCACATCTGTGCGGATTACAAATGTACAATTAATAAGGCATTACAGGACCACGCATACCCGGTACCGGTGGTCAGCCATGTTCTGGCCTCCCTCGCAGGAGCCAAAATATTTGGAAAATTGGACTTGGCCAAAGCCTATCAGCAGCTTCCTGTAGACGAAGCAATGGCCGAGGCACAAACGATTGTGACTCACAAGGGAGCGTTCAAAGTAAAACGCCTCCAATTTGGGGTCAGTGTAGCACCCGGAATCTTTCAAAATCTAATGGATTCTCTCCTAAAAGATGTTCCAGGAGTGAAGCTGTTCTTCGACGACGTCCTCATCGCTGCCCCGGACGCCGACACGTTCACAGCTCGCCTCCGGATGGTGCTGCAAAGGTTCCAGGACGCGGGTCTCAAGGTTCGAAAAGACAAGTGCACCCTGGGAGTCTCCTCGGTGACCTTCTTGGGGTTCCAAGTCACCGCGGACGGCATTCACCCTACAAAGGAGAAGGTAGCGGCGATTACAGGTGCACCCCGCCCATCCTCAAAGGCGGAACTCTAGGCGTTCTTGGGACTTGTGAACTTCTACCACGCCTTCCTTCCACACAAGGCGGCAGTCGCCGAACCCCTGCATCATCTCCTGGACAAGGGAGCGGCTTGGGCCTGGTGCCCCAAGCATGATGCGGCCTTCCGGGCCGTCAAGGACCTGTTAGTTTCGAATGTGGTCCTGGCGCATTTCGATGAGAAGCTCCCTGTCATCCTGGCCTGCGACGCATCCCCCTACGGCGTTGGGGCGGTCTTGGGGCACCGGCTACCCAACGGAAAGGAGGTTCCGGTTGCCTACTACTCCAGGACTCTGTCGGCGGTGGAACAGAACTATGCCCAGATCGACAAAGAGGCTCTAGCGATCGTAGCCGGCGTCAGGAAATATCATGACTATCTCTACGGGCGGTCATTCACCGTGGCCACAGATCACAAGCCGCTGCTGGGTCTCCTTGCCCCCCACAGGCAGACCCCTCACATGCTGTCCCCGCGGGTCCTGCGGTGGTCAATTTTTTTGTCAGGTTACTCCTATGAATTGGTACATCACCCGGGGAAGGCAATGGGTCATGCAGACGCCCTCAGCCATCTTCCCCTCCCGTCCTGCAACCCTGATCCGGCTCCCGCTTTCCACATCACGCTCCTTGAGGACCTACTGGAGTGCCCCATACAGGTATTGGATGTTGCCTGTCGCACGCGGTGGGACCGCATCCTTTCCCGTATCTCGAACTGGGTGGGAATGGGGTTGCCGGAGAAACCAGGACCAGATTTTGCCGCTTTCACGGCATGCAGGCACAAACTATTGGCCCACAAGGGATGCCTGCTATGGGGATCTCGAGTGGTGATCCCCGGGCCCCTGCGGCCCCAAGTGCTAGAGGCCCTACACAAGGCTCACCCGGGAATTTTGCGCATGAAAGCTCTGGCCTGGAGTTATGTATGGTGGCCAGGCCTGGACAAAGACATTGAGGGGTGGGTCCAGAAGTGTGCCAAATGCCAGGAGTCACGGCCAGATCTGCCACACGCTCCTGTCAGATCCTGGGAATCTACTAAGAAGCCCTGGTCCTGCCTGCACCTAGACTTCACAGGACCGGTCCAGGGCCGGTTGTTTATTATCGCTGTTGACAGCTACAGCAAGTGGCTTGAGGTAGTGCCGGTAGCTTTGACCTCCACCAATGCTGCCTTAAGAAGTCTCTGGCCGATCTTCATGAGGAAGGCAAGAATGGATCACAGTAATAAAGGAAACCTTAAAATTATTTCGATCAATGTGAACGGTCTAAATAGCCCACAGAAAAGAAGAAAAATCTTCCATCAACTCAATAAGGTGAAACCAGAAATAACCTGCCTTCAAGAAACTCATATATAAAAAAAAGACACGAAATATCTTCAAAATCAAAAACTAGGGGACGCATTTATAGCATCAGACCAAAAAAAGAAAAGAGGGGTAGTAATATACGTAAAACCACATTTACAACCAAAGCTAATTTCTGCCTCAGAAGATGGAAGAATAATCGCACTATCCATAATTAGACAAGGAATAGAGACCTTGATAATTAACATATACGCACCTAATCAGAATCAGGAACATTTTTATGACGACCTTTTGAGAGTTTTAACAATAAAAGACTTTAAAAATATATGTATTTTAGGAGATTATAATGCCATATTTGATCCTAAAATTGACAGAAAGAGTAAGAAACCATCTAAAAAACAGGGCTTGAAACTGCCTAAAAAATTCTTTAAATTAGTGGAAGAATTTAATTTAATAGACGTGTGGAGGACAATGAATTTGGATAAAAAAGAATTCACATACTTCTCGTCAAGGCATCAATCTTGGTCGAGAATAGATATGGTTTGGACATCAGTATCTATGATGACAGAAGTAATCGAAGTTGAGATTTTGGCAAATACATTTGCTGATCACAGTCCAGTAATGATTATGTTTGCTGAAGCAAAAAGAAAAACTAGATGGAGATTAAACACCAATATTCTGAAAGATCAAAAATTTGTAGGCAAAGTGAAAAAAGAGTTGAAAGAATTTTTTGAAAGAAACATCCAGCCCGACATTTCTATGAGTACAGTATGGGATTCCTTTAAAGCCTTTCTGAGAGGGATATTTATTAGTCAACAAGCTTGGAAAAATAAACAGAAAAAACAGCAATATGAGCAACTGTGCAAGCAAATAAAGTTGGAACAAGATAAGGCCTGTCTAGACAGTGACTATGGCTCAACTAAAACTAAACTAAAAATGCTACAACATAAAATGAACTTAATTCTCACTCAAGAAATAGCTAGGAAAATAGAATTTACCAAACAATATTGGTTTGAAAATGCAAACAAGCCTACAAGATGGCTAGCATATAGGTTAAAAAAAGAAAAAGAAAAGAGAACAATTATTACACTAAAAGATAGAGATGGAAGTGATAAGTATTTAATTGCTGATTTAAAAAGGACTATAGAAAATTACTACCGAGAACTATATAAGCAAAATCCTGAAGACGAAGTTGTAATAAAACATTACTTAGAAGAGAAAACCAAAATTTTTTTTACTGAAGCTCAAAAACAGATTTTAAATCATACGATATGTATGTATGAAATAACAGAAGCAATAAAAAGACAAAAGAATAAAAAAGCACCTGGTATGGATGGTATACCAGCAGAGATATATAAAATATTTGAAGATCAGATAAGCTCACTGTTTAAAAAGCTAATAGAAGAAATAGCTAACAAAGGGGAGGTACCAGAGACATGGAAACAAGCTGTTATAACTTTAATTCCTAAATCAGAAAGTGAGAAACGCCTAATTAGTGCTTATAGACCTATTTCGTTGATTATAAGATCTATGCGAGTATACTGGCTGAAAGGTTGAAAAAGATATTAATAGAGTCAATATATCAAGACCAAGCAGGCTTTCTCCCCAAAAGATATATGAAAGACAATATAAGAACTCTTATAGATGCGTTAGAATTTTATGAAATCCATACAGAAAAACAAGCAGCTATGATGTTTTTGGACGCTGAGAAAGCATTCGATAATATCTCTTGGAAATTTCTGCTTAATAAGCTTGCTTTAAGTAACACCGGTACACTCTTTCAAACAATGATAAAAGCCATATATACTAAACAACAGGCGAAAATTATTGTTAATGGAGATTTATCAGAAAGTATAGAGATTCAAAAAGGAACCAGGCAGGGATGTCCCTTATCACCATTGTTATTCATATTTGCTTTAGAAACCCTAAATGACCAGGTAAGAGAAGATGAACATATAACTGGACTGAAAGTGAAAGGCTATGAATTTAAACTGCGAGCATTTGCTGATGATCTTTTATATATTATAGAGAATCCTGTTAAATCGCTTCCACAATTATTGCTACAAATTAAAGAGTACGGACAGATGGCAGGGCTTCGAATTAACTTTAAAAAAACTAAAATCGTGACGAAAAACTGTTCTCCTGAAGTAAATAATATGATTCAAGACAAGACCAAGATAGAAGTAGCTAAAAAAGTTCGATATCTAGGAATATGGGTAACAAATAAAAATAGTGCACTTATAGAAAATAACTATTGTAAACTCTTAAAAGAAATTAAAAATGATCTTGAAAGATGGCAAGGAATACAACTTTCGCTGATGGGCAGAATAGCGGTAGTTAAAATGAATATCCTACCTAGATTTTTGTTCCTAGCCCAAAATATCCCTATCCTTAAGAATTACAACTTCTTTAAAGAATTAGATAAGATAATCAGATACTTTGTCTGGTTTCCTAAAAAGTCAAGAATAAAATGGAAACTAATGCAAGATACTAAAGAGAGAGGAGGCTTTGGTCTACCAAATTGGAAACTTTACTATCAAGCGGCCTCCATGGTTTGGATCAAAGAATGGATTAAACTAGAAAACACAAGAGCTTTAGCTCTAGAAGGTCATGATCTTTACATGGGATGGCATGCGTATATTTGGTACCAAAAAGATAAAATTCACTCTAATTTCCACCACCATATATTAAGAGGGGCGCTTATAAAGGTCTGGCAAAATATCAAAACAATTTACTATAAAAAAAATACCTAAATGGATATCACACCTCGAAGCATTTATAAAGCCAACATTAATTGATGAGGGTAATAGAGCTAGATATGAAACTCTACTAGATAAATTCAACAAATTAAAGAGTCAAGAGAAACTAAAGGAAGAATTTGATTTAAATTTATCCTGGTGGGAAAGGATTCAAATACAATCCAGATACGAACAAGATAAAAGAATTGGCTTTCTGGATGTTAAAACCGAACTGGATAAAGCATGGTTAGAATCGAATTTAGAAATAATTAAAAAGATCTATAGAATATTATTAGCAGATGAGATGCATGAAGAAACTGTAAAAATAACAATGATATCCTGGATGAAAGATTTGGGCCATACTATTGATCTGGAAGATTGGTCCAAGGTGTGGAAAACACTTAAATATATGAGTGCCATCTCATATAAGGAAAATGTGTATAAGTTGTTTTATAGATGGCACTGGTCTCCGGACAGGATAGCCAAATATTTTGTTAATGCATCCAATATATGTTGGAAATGTGGAAGAAATATAGGAACTTATTATCATATGTGGTGGAAGTGTAGGAAGGCCCAAAAGTACTGGAAGAAAATTCTGAAAATGTGTTCTGATATACTTAGGCTGAGGACAGACTGGCAATCTAAAGCGGGGCAGGCACGCTTCGCAAACGGAGGAAAGGAGCACGTTCAGACATGCGCATCTGTCCGTCGGCTCCATTGCGTACTTACCCATCTCCCAGTCGCTTTCCTTCCGCTTTACCCGGACACCGGTTTTTCCCGGTGTTCAGGGGCCTTGCTCCGCATGCCTCCCGCTTCCTAACAGTGTGAACTGGAAGAAGCGGGAGGCATCCGGAGGAAGTGTGAATGCACCGGCAAAAAGTTTTGTGCATATGCACATGTGCGCATGTGCGCATGTGCGCACATGCGAAAAACATCAAAGGAAAACAAAAAAAAAGTGCAGCGGCGCGCGTGAGCCGCACGTGCTGGCTATGCGGCAGTCTGAACGCTCCGTGGCAGTCTGAACGCTCCGTATCGCCGCTGATCCGCATTGCTCTGGCCAGTGTGATCGGCCAGCTCCATGGGTTTTTTCCCCCGCTCCAGTTCCCTCCGCTTTGCCTCCGCTTCAGATTGCCAGTCTGTCCTCAGCCTTAAGTTAGAATTACCGTTATCACCAAAACTCTTCTTACTAAATATGCTCCCTGACTGGGTAAACAAACTGGATACTATCTTTATAGTCTGTACTGTTACGGCTGCACGAATCATGTGGGCAAAATATTGGAAATTACCCGAGGGCCCAATAATTAATGAGGTAATATATAAAGTGATGGAGTTGGTAGAAGCTGAAAAACTAAGCCAAATATTACATGGAAAAAAGAATGAATTATTACAGGATAGATGGTTGAAATTCTATGAATGGTGTAAAAGTAAATGAATGGCTCAAAACATGGATTATTGAACGTATGAACTTAGGGTTTGCAGATTTTAGAAAGAGCAACAAGAAACTACAAAAGAATCTTTACAAAAACAAGAATTATATGTGATATAAGAAGTAGGGGAAGATCTTTAAAGAAAAAGAAACAAATAGACCAATTAAATTGCAATATAGTATGTGGAGGTTCCGTGCGGTCCCCACTGCTTGATGCATATAGTAAAACTTAAGGTCTATTGGAAAATAGTACAAGAATATACAATCTTGTAAAAATGGAAACTGTCGTAGTGGATGTACAGATAATGTCTTGTAGTTTGGAAGTCTCGAAGGTGGAAAAGAATGTATGTCTGTGAAAATAAAATAAAAATCTTATCGGGAAAAAAAAAAGAAGTCTCTGGCCGATCTTCGCGACACACAGAATGCCAGAGACTCTCGTGACCGACAATGGGACCGCCTTCACCTCCGGTGAGTTTCAACGGTTCATGGAAACCTGCAGTCTGCGCCACATCCGCTCCGCTCTGTTCCACCCCGCAACCAACGGCCAGGCCGAGCGCATGGTGCGGACAACAAAGGACGCGTTAAAGAAGATGGAGCATGGCGACTGGGAAGAGCAGCTGTACAAGTTCCTGTTCTGCCAACGGAACACACCCCACTCAGGGACCTGGCGCCGGCCAGCCGAACTTCTGATGGGAAGACAACTGGGAACCGTCTTGGACCACCTACATCCCGACCGAGCAATTGAGGGGAACCTGACAACGGAGGACCGGCCAGCTGCCCGAGGATTCGCTCCCAAAGACCCCGTATATGCAAAGAACTTCGCACGGGGTCCGACATGGCTCCCCGCGAGGATCGTCCGAGTCACAGGGCCTTATTCCTACGAGGTCCTTACGGAAGATGGCATAGTCTGGAAACGGCACATTGACCAGATTCGATGCCGTACCCAGAACCACGATGATACCCAGGCCCCCGAACTCCCTGCACCAACAGACCGTGACATCGACACGACTCCAGAAGCAGTGCCAGACCCTGATCCAGAGACTGCGGAGATGCTGCTCCTGCCCGCGGACGAAGCAGTCGCACCATCCACACCTGAACGACCCCCGAGCAGACAGGCCCTGCCAGCAGAACAACTACCCACACCACAACCTGCCGACACAAGCAACACGCCCTGCCTTACAACCCCCCCGGCGCTCTGGACGTGAGCGCAGACGCCCGGACTATCTCAAAGACTATGTATGCAGAGGGGTTCTGAACTATGGGGGGAGGGGTGTTGTGTATTGACCATGCGGTCGCTATGTGCTCCCTTAATTGCGACCGCATGGCCAGAGCACATGGCCAGAGCATGGCCAGAGCACATGGCCAAGAAACTACCTGAGCTTCAGCCAGGTAGAACAAAGGCCAGGTGGATTCAAACCGGCCACCAATCCTGTACCTAGGTTTCTCCCAGGGAACCTATGAAATGTAAATAGACTTCTAATAGCCTATCAGGCCAGTTGGGTGAGGTCAGGGGATTGTCCCTGACCAGCATAAAAGGAGGGCTTCGAGCCCTGGGTTGTATGCTTCATCCGGACCAGCAATAAAGATCATGCTGTTTCACTGTTCCACGGACTCCCGACTCCAATACTTATCAGAAAGTAATCATGAAACCACCATGAATGGCTTTTGCCTACATCTTGCAAAATTGCAAGATGTCATAGTCTCACTGTGCCTGGAGTACTGTGTGCAGTTCTGGAAGCCTCACTTCAAAAAGGATGTGGACAGAATGGAGCATGTGCAGAAGACAGCAATGAGGATGATCAGGGGCCTGAGGACCAAGCCCTATGAGGAAAGACTTAGGAACTTGGGAATGTTCAATCTGGAGAAGAGGGAGTTGAGGGGGGGGATGATTGCTCTCTTTAAGTATTTAAAAGACTGTCACTTAGAGGAGGTCAGGGAGCTGTTTCTGTTGGCACCAGGGGATATGACTGGTAGTAATTGGTTTAAATTAAAGGCAGAAAAGTAGTGGCTAGGTATTAGAATTTTGTTTTCCTTACAGCAAGAGTAGTTCAGCAGAGGAATCAGCTGCCTAGGGAGCTCCCCCTCACTGGGAGTCATTAAGCTGTGGCTGGATGAACACTTATCAGGGATGCTTTAGTTTGATACCGCATGAGTAGGGGTTGGACTCGATGGCCTTAAAGCCCCTTCCAATTCTGTGATTCTATGATTCTGTGATTCTATTTTACTTCTACAATATGGAACCCAAAATGGAAGAGGTTTTTCTATGGCTATCCCATCACCTACATTAAGCATGAGTTGGTCATGAAGTAATCTGCATAAACAGGAGCCAGTAGGATCTGCCCTCATCCCTTCCTCTTTAAAATAAATCTCTGTAATAGACATAGAATGAAATGAAATTTTTACTATAGAAATCTTTTTAGTCCCCCAAAGCAGTAAAGACATTTTCTCCAGTTTTAATATACATTTTGGGTTTATGCATACTAATGAAAATTTCATTGCCATTCAGTCAAGAATCATTCTTTGCCCAGGAAGCAATGCCGTTGGATCCTCTCTGGGGAGCAGGAGTTCATATTTAATGTGCACCACTGGTGAGCTGCAGCTTGGCCAAGATTTAAGGCACAAACGACTGGTTTGGAAGAATATTTCACCTTTGTATATTATAATGAGCTCACCTAAAGCTCACCAATTGTTAAGGGATCTCTGACAATTCCTACTGCAAAAACAGTTTTTACCAATTAAATTTTTTATTAATGTCAAAATCTTACAAATTAATTACAATTTTTTTTACAGCAGGAAATAAAATTAACATTCTTTAAACATTTTTTACTACAAGTTGCCAACTGTATTCTGCTACTATTTCATTTGTAAATTATAATCATTAATTAAGTCAGATAGATGTTGGAGATGCCTAAAGAAATATTTCTGTCTCTCAAAATTACTCCAGTACATCTGCAATTATAAACTCTGTTTCCCATAGTTTCCCATTAGATCTTCTTATGTTTATAACCATATGTTCTATATATATTTCATTTTCATTTCAGAACTAATATACTAAGATGATTAACAATAAAATAAGATAGAAACAAAATAATAGTCCATTTCATGACTCTGCTCTCTTAAGATTTTTTACTAAAATCTAGTGTAGTGGTTAAGTGCGTGGACTCTAATCTGGGAGAACCGGGTTTGATTCCCCACTCCTCCACTTGCACCTGGCTGGATGATCTTGGGCAAGCCATAGCTCTGTACCAGCTGTTCCCTCAAGGACAGCTTGGGAAAGCGTTCTCTCAGCCCCACCTACCTCACAGGGTGTCTGTTGTGGGGAGGGGAGGGGAAAGGAGTTTGTAAGCCGCTTTGAGACTCTTAAGTGAGTGAAGCGCGGGATATAAATCCAATCTCTTCTTCTTCTTCTTCTAAATTCTGTTCTTCCTCTTTAACTGGAGCTCTTCTAATAGGCATTCCCTCCCCTCAGGACTCCAGAGCAGTTCTGGAGCACACACACATAATGTGAGTCTTGCCCATTGGGGAGATGTGGGGGTGGAATCCCAATGGCCCTTCCCATGTGCTCCCTTACACTTTATATTCCAGGCTACTTTGCTTGGGGGAAAATATGAAAAGCAAAAGAACAAAAATGGTAACTCTATAGCGGCTGTCTCCTCCAATATAGTTCTTTGCAATCTTATAGTATGTTCCTCTTCTTTGGTTACCAGTTCTTGATTTCCTAGCCCGAGTACAAGTCCAACACCTTCAGAAGCTCTTCACCAGATGCTAAATCATGGGCTGTGAATATACGTCCTTGATGTGTAACTGATATATGTCCGAGTGCAAGCCACCGGTACCTGTAGTTCTTCTCCGCAAGCTTTTGTGCAATTGGGCGCATATTTTTCCTAGCATTTAATATTTCAAAAGGAATATTGGGGTACAGCTGGACCAAAGTGTCTTCAAGCTTCAAACTACAGTTCTTCCTGGCAATTTCCAAGAGGTTCCACATAGTCTTTACATCCTTAAGATCTGCCACAATGTCAGGTATTAACGCTGGTGAGCCCATTCGGAAGGGAAGATTTAAGCAAAAAGCATTGTTTACCACTGGCTCCGGAAGCTGTATAATTCCTTCTAACCATTCATTTAAAGCAACAGGAAGGTCCTTGTTTAGCTCAAAGTTCAAAGACATTCCACAAAATTTTACTTTGGTTTCCCGTGATTTGCATTCCAACAACATTAGCTTACTTTTCGCCCATCCTTCAAAAGATTTCAGTTCAGCTATTTCTTTAGAGTTCTTTTGGGTGCCAGCAGCTGCTGACTCCACCTTCTCCTGTACATCCTGTAGCTTTTTATTGACTTCATCCAACTTATTTATAACAGAAGTAATGTTGTTTCTTATCTCTTCTTTTAAGTCTTGTTTTAAATTTGTCAGCATCTCCTGTAAATGCTTTTTGGTTAAAGAGTTTTTTCTTTTCCATTTATTTACACAAGCCTCCTCCATCTTCACTTCCAACTGGGGAGGAGAGTCTTCATCCGAAGAATTTTGGCTTTCTTGCATTGCTCTAGACATTGTTTTGGAGGGATTCTTGCCACTTTTTGCTCCTCTATTCTTTTCCATTGTTTTGGTAAAGCTGTGATATTTAAATCACAGCCCGTTTTTTAAAATTTTAATTCTTTTGAAGGAGCTCAATGCGGAGGCTGTATTGGGTGCAGCTGCACAGCTTGTTGTCGCTCACTCCTCCCCCCTACTGCAAACACAGTTAACAGAAGTCTTTATATAATTTGGCATATATAGTGCCAACTGTAGCCTTGGTTTCAATAAAAGTCAGGGGTGTTAATCTGGTACTGCTTCCAGCTTTGAACAAAATAGATTTCATACCCTGACTCTGTGTAGTCTGGTATTAGAAACTGTAAATTGTTGAGAATACAGTGATGCAGCATCAAGTGATTACTGTGCATTCCTTGAGAAACATCTAACCACAAGTAGCTATAAACACTGGGAAAGCATTTTGTAATATTGAGAGAAAACATTTCTTCAGGGTGATAGCTTCTCTAAAGATTTTCCAAATAATATTTTTTTACAACAGAAGGACCCCTCCCACCCGACAGCCCCAGTTCCGTTTGTCCCTACATGATGTTATGGGGTGAGAAAAAACATGGATTGCTGATTTTTGATCATATTTTGTGTGAATGTTTCAAAAGCTTTGGGGAAAATTATGGATTCAGCTGAAGGAGCCCAGAAACTGGTGTGTCAGCTGGAATACTAAATTTGCCAGCTGAATTAAGATGTGGCTATGGAGATACCATGAGAACCAGATTGCACATGACTGGTTTCTAGGCATGGCCATGAACTGACTTACAAATGAAACTTTGTGACAAATTTTGGCCAGTTCATGGTTTGCGAAGTGAAATTTATGAACTGAACTCAAACTTCCACAAATTTTAAGGCAGTTTGTGGTGGTTTGTGAAGAGCAGAAAGTCCAAGCACAAAGACAAACAGCACATTGGTTCCAAAATTCCTACAGATCCTCTGGGCTAAGCCTACCAGCAACCACTGGGCAACTTGCTACCATGTGTGTTTCATGACTTACCCAATGTGATGTGGTGCTTAGCATTTCAGACTAGGAACTGGGAGACCAAAGTTCAAATCCCCATTCTACCATGGAATGTTACAGGGTGACCTTGGGCCAGTCACACACTCTCATCTAACCTACCTCATTGGGTTGTTGTGAATATACATGGATTTGGGGGCTGCCAGGAGGAGAGAAAAAGGAAATAGTGTGGGAAGGGAAAACAGGGAAACTGAGGTGCCCCTCACAAGACCATGCTCATTCCTCCACCATGTAGCTGCTCCTGGCCCAGCAGCTGCCACTGCATAACTTAGCTAGACTTTGCACAGGGAGCCCAGTTGCTAATAGGGAGCCAAATTTTCAATACTGGTTAAAATGTTCATTGACCCATTTGTAGATGTTTGACAGGTTGCTTCACCAAACAGCATCTTAACCTTTACAGTCCTCAAGGTTTCACATCTGATCCTATTCCCATATATCCCTTCATAATTTTTCATATATTCCTTTATCTGGATCCTGCTGTCCAGGGGAAAGAGGCTAATATTTTATAAAACAAATTTTGGCAACCTTACTTATTCATACCTTGTTGCTGCTGTGGAATGATCACTTCTGAACAACCAAATTTTAAAGTAGCTGTTCAAGCCTGATCTCTATTTTGTTATCATTAGACAATGGAGGAAACTGATACAGAGAAGCTGAGATGTGGAAGGTTTCTGTCTCAGGATTTCAAAGACGATAACTGTATAAACAACCATGCTGTGAATCTCAGACTCCATGCAGCCCTACTGCAGCATCCTTGAGCCATCTATGGTTGCTAGCACAAGATGACTGAGATATTAGCAGGAAAAGAGTAATGGATTAGGGCCCAGGAACCTCTTTTCCCTAGCAGCTGACTCTTTAGAACTGAGTGTTCTCAAATCCTGAGCAACAAGTTAAAGCAGTGGCTGCTTTACAAATAGACAAGGAGCTATTGATCCAAATGTTAAAAGACTGTTGAATCACCACATTACCTTTAGGGAAGTAAGACGCAAAGAGAATAGCTAAGCTCTACAGTTCTTTTGAAGAGCCCTCTCCAATCCATCTGTTCTCTAAGCTAGCATTTGTTACATAAACTTTCACAGCTTGTTGCTGTGATTTCACTGCATTTGGATGCATTCTTTTTTTTTTTAAGGACACCATTTTAGGCTTCCTTTGAAACATGAACCCACTGGTTCTGAAATAGACTCCTTTATTGTCCTCCAACACCAAAATCAGCACTGAGAAGTGAATTCAGAGAACAGTACCTCAAAATATCTTAGCAAGAAAAGTTTTTTAAAAACCCTCCAAAAACATGAAACTGATTACTAGAAAGGGGAATTGGTGATTTCTTAGAAAATAAATTCTACAAAGGTAATTAAAACTTCTATTTTACTTTAGTATGTGTGACAGAGATATTGAGTGAATTCAGCACATGAACCTTGTTATTACAATAGCTGTCAGGTATTACTTCTGATTTCATCTTTTTTCTTCTTAAAAATTTTAAATTTTTCATTAATCTATGAATCCAGTTGCCCTTGAAGAAACCACAGTTCATCTTCAGTCTTCTGTACAATCCCATATTGGGACAACACTTGCTCAGGCCAACCACCAGAGGGTCTCTACAGCTATTCTAATATATTCCAAAACTCCGAGCGGAGCCCCTCCCCTGCAGAACTCTTAGAGGCCATTTTTCTGTCAACATTCACATGCTCTGTAGGGAGGAGCCCCCCCTTTCATCAGTTCTTCCTTTGCCGCCATGTTGTGATGACATTTTCTCTCCAGCTATGAAGATTGTTTTTTCCTCCAAGTTTCACTTCATTTGGACTATTCCCACTTTAGGTATGTCACAGAAGTTGCTGTTTAAAAATGTACCCAATGTGGCACCAAAATTACTCACTTGGATGAGCACCTTTTATGTCTTCTCTGTCTTGGTAATACCCATAATACAGTCATGTGTAAGATCTGTCTTCAATTTACTCCCAAAGCCCACTCTGTTCAAGCAGCATATTTATAAGCCAGTTTATGGGAGAAGACACTTTTCTGCTCCAATAGCCTGGCAACCAAAACTTCTGCCCTAGCGAAGCATGGCCAGTCATTGCCCTCCAAATCACCAGTGAGAACTGGCTATTTTACAGATCCACCATTGTGCATCTCAGTTCTGTCAGTTCCAGAAACAGAACTGAAATGTTAGGTCTCATCTCCAGTTTGATCTGTATAATGCTGCACATTGGAACCTCTCCCTTCTTCTTTTTTTTTTTTTTAAATAATTTTTTAATTATATCTCAATATTATTGTTACATTGCAATTTAATTCCAAATTTCTTTTGATACTCCTTTTACCCCCGTTTTTCCCTCCCCCCCTAACGTGGCCACCATCATAATTTTCAAGTTACATTTTCAACCATGAGCATATTCTTTCCAACTTTTCAAATATAATTATATTGGCTTCCCCTTTATAAACCCATTCAAAATATACCGACCATTTCTTTTTTATCTCCTCCATTTTTACAGTCCATAACTTATCTTGCTTTAAACATTCCAATATGTCCGATTGTATATATTCATATAGATATTCGTTCCATTTTTCTAAAGTCCATTTTAAGTTCTCCTTCCAACCATATGCAATCACTGCATGCGCTGCTAATAACATTGCCTTAAAAATATTCTGATTTTGTTTCTCAATTCTATGATTTCCCAACACACCCATAAATAATAAATCCACATCTATATCCAGGTTAACTTTACATAGTACTGCTATTTTTCCCCGTATCTTTTCCCAGAAATCTATCACCTTTGGGCATTCCCACCATAAGTGAGAGTACCACCCTTCTTTTGCATTGCAGTGCCAGCAATTAGGTTTCATCCCTTTGATCATATATGCCAGTTGGGCAGGGGTTCTATACCACTTCAAAATTATTTTTCTTTCAAGTTCTCTATACTTTTCTAGCTTGATTTTCTTCAAATTCTCCATTAACCTATTAACCTCCTCAGTAGTAATTTGTTTTTCTTTATTCCATTTGTTTTTTAAAATTCTGAACATAAATTCCCTATCTTTCACCAGTTCTAAGTAAATCTTTCCTGCCAAACCTTTCTTTATTTCTTTCACATATAGTATTTGTTCTATATTATTGTCTTCCCTTTTAATCGCTTCTCTATATTTATCTTGTTTAATTAAATGATGTAATCCCATTGAATTTAACCAGTGTCTATTTCCTAATTTTTGATTTAACTCCTGAAGTGTTAATACATTTCCTTGGCTATTATACATATCCTTCACTCTTAATATTCCTTCCTCCTGCAGATCTTCCCAAAATTTCGGGCTCACCTCCTTCTCCCATATATACTTAAGTGGAGTCCATTTCGAGATCTGAGGGATCAAAACCTTTTCCCAACAATCAAGGCTATTCTCCTTGGTCCCTCTGCTTGCCTTATTTCTTTTCGCAGTTCCCTAGTATAAATTCCATAACTTCCTGCTCCCTTATTTACCTCAGATTCAAGTCTTACCCACTTATCCCCTTTCCTCCATTCTAACTCCATCAATACTTTTAACTGAAATGCGTCGTAATAGGCTTGTATACATGGTAACCCCCATCCTAAGTCATCTTGGGGCATATATACTAATTTTTTTAAAATTCTTGCTTTTTTGCGTCCAAACACCCAGTTTTTAATATGTTCATCCCATTTCCTTACCACTGCCTGGTCCAGTTCTATTGGGAGCACCTGAAGTAAATATGCCACCTTTGGGAGTATAAACATTTTTATTGCTCTAATTTTCCCTAAAATGCTCAGGTTCTTGTTTTTCCACTCCTTCAATTTCTTTGTTATCTTTGACCAGACCTTATTGTAGTTAATTTTTTGCAGCCTCTCTATATTTTTGTCTAGATATACTCCTAGATATTTGATCTTCCTAACTCCTGATTTCATCCCTGTTAATTCTAGTATCGCTCTCTTTGTTTCTCTATCTACATTAATAAACATTATTTCAGATTTCTTAATGTTTATTCCAAGCCCCGAGCTTAACTTAAAGTCTTCTAAAATAATGAATAATTCTCTTATTGCCTGTAGTGGATTACTTAGTGTCAACAATATATCATCTGCAAAGAGATTCAATTTAAGTTCTTCCTTGCCTATTTGGAATCCCTGAATTCTACCACTATTTCGTATCCTATCTGCTAGGGGTTCCATTGCTAATACAAATAGCATAGGGGACAATGGACACCCTTGCTTTACTCCTCTCTCAATTAGAATTTCTCTAGTATGTCCGTTGTTTATTCTAATAACTGCTTTACCTCCCCTATACATTTCCCTTATAACATTCAAATATGATCCCTTAAAGCAAATTTTTCCAATACCTGCATTAAATAATTATGATTTAAAGTGTCAAACGCCTTGTAAACATCTAATTTTAATAAGGCTAGTGTTTTCTTATTTTTACAAAACAAAACATTTAATATATTTCTCAATGGGTGGGCTATAAATCTATTTTGGACAAATCCATATTGATCCTCCTTAACTAATTTTGGGAGCTGTTTTTTCAATCTATTAGCCAGAACTTTTGTAAAAATTTTCTAATCTTGATTCATCAAACTAATTGGTCTATATGAATTTAAATCTAAAGGGTCCCTCTGGGGTTTTAATATTGGTAATATTTCAACTTTCTTCCATGAGTCTGGGATTTTACCTTCTTTTAGAATATAATTAAATAAACTTTGCATTTCTGGAATCAGTATCTCCGCCATTTCTTTATAATATTCTGCCGTAAACCCGTCCAATCCGGGAGATTTCCTATTTTTTAAACCTTTTAGTACTTCTACTATTTCCTGTTGTGTAATTTCTTCATTCAGTCTCTCTCCCTGTTCTAACGTTAACTTATTATCTAATTGTTCCTCTAATTTTTGGTTTTCTCCGGATTTAAATAGTTGCTGATAGAATTTGGCAAATTCCTCTCTTATCTGGATATTTTTATAAAGCTGTTTTCCCCCCCTCCCCCTTGACACATCCTATATTTTGTTTTTCTTTTCTTAATTTTAAATAATTGGCCATTCTTTTCATTGTATTCATATTAATTCTATGATATTCATTTTTTATAAATATTTCTTTTTTCCACATAGAGAAGGAGTCTAGATTCTCTAAATCTTTTTTAAGTTTTTTAAATAATTGCTGAGTCTGCCTACTATAGTTCCCCTGAAGTTCCTTTTGTTTTAATATGATTTCATTTACTATCCTGCTTCTTTCCTTATTATTTTCCCTTTTAATTCTGATTTCCTTAGCAATGTAAGCTCCCCTTATAACTGCTTTAGCTGCATCCCAAACTACTTCTTCCGTAGCTGAGTTCCTATTTTCTCTAAAAAAAAATTCTATATCTTTTCTTAAATCCATCCTATCCTTCTCTGTTAAAGGCATATTAGCCTTGTATCTCCAAATAAACTCTTTTCGCTCATCACTTAATTTAAATTGTACTATCAAGGGAGCATGATCCGAAATCCATATAGGCTCAGTTATTGTTTTCGTCACCTCTATCTCATTTGTTTCCTTTACTAAAACATAGTCTATATATGAAAAGTTCTTAAATCTATTTGAAAAGTATGTTGGTTGTAAGGTTTTCCCTCCATACATAAATGCATCCGTTAATTTCCATTTCTTAAGCTTCAAGGTTTTACTTTTCTTAAAATCATAATTAACATCTCCTGCCACTACCAATTCCCCTTCATAAAAGTTCTGCAATTTCTACGCATGCGTCGATTCGGTTAAGACGCTTCCAAACTACCTCCCGGAGAAGATAGCTATTAAGCTGCCAAAGAAGAGAGATAAACCTTTGGGAAATATTTTGAAACATCTGTGAAAAGTGGTGGAGATTCAAAGAGGTTTGAACTGCATGAGTTTTCGGAAGTGAGAGATATAAGTTGCGTTTATTTTCTTCTTTATACTCCCTGGGTGGAGGCGGGAACGAAGAAGGGCAGATAAAAATGGCGACTAAGAAGGAACTGAAAGATTTAATAGAGCTTATTACCACCTTGGAACAGAATGTGAGGGGAGATATTAAAGCTCTTAAAACAGATTTGAGTCAGTTGACATTAGAAATTAAGAGCATAAAAAAAGTTGCTGAAAAGGCAGCCCAAAAAGCTGAAGCTAATGAGGCCAAAATTAAGGAGCTGACAAGCAGATTAGCGGCTGCGAGCGACCGTCAAAGAAGAAGAAACATTCGCTTATCTGGAATTCCTGAAGATATTATGCAGAAAGACCTTGAAACAAAGTTACTTGAATGGTTTGAGAAATACGGAATAAAAATGAGCTCAGAGGAAATTGAGAGAGCTCACAGGTCTCTCCGCCCCAAGCCTGGTCTGGATGCAAAGCCAAGGGACATTATTATGGCATTTGCAAGAAAGAAAACAAGAGACTATGTTTACAAAAAGTTGAAAACACAGAAGGATTTACAATTTAATGGACATAAAGTAATTATAAGACAGGATTTCTCTCCAGAGACGTTGCAGCAAAGAGTAATGTTAAAACCTTACACTCAAAAACTTTTTGAAAATGGAATACTGTTTACGTGGGGATATCCAGCAGTAATTTTGGTTTTCAGAGAAGGTAAACTTCTACGGGCAAAAAATACAGAAGAGGCAAGGAGAATGCTGGAGAGACTGGGAATTAGTATGCCGTCATTGGAATCAGAAAATATGGAGGAACAAGAAGCCCAACAGAAGGAATCTCCTGGCATTATCACATCTAGTAGTGAAGAAGAAGGAGAATTGAGCCAGTCATTGCAAAGCCAATCAAAACGTTTGAGAAAGGGCACTAGCAGTTCATAGAATGTATTTGGCATCTTATAATAAGGACTTGTATAGAGATATAGGATGGTGTTAATATAGTTTATATAGTTTGAATATACTTTTGATAGGATACTATATGAAATAAGTATGGTGGCTTATTTTGTAACCTATATGACTGAAAGAATAAGGGAGGGGGTAATTGGGAACGCAGACCTCAGTCAAGAAGCGAAGAGGTCAGGGGGTGCATGCCACCTGTATACCCCTTAGGGGAGGTTCTTCGGGGAGGGGGAAGGGGAATGAGGGTGACCATCGAAGTAAAAAAGGATAGACATGAGCAAAGATATAAGAAATGGATAAATGAAAATGGTTGAGACAATGAAATTATTATCATTAAATATAAATGGTTTGGCTTCAGATTTAAAGAGATATAGACTAAAAAAATTGATTAAAAAACATGGAATAAATATAGTGTGTCTCCAGGAAACCCACAAAGCTAAAAAGGACAAAAAACCTTTGATAAATTCGCCAGTATGGGAAACAAAGGTTGAAGCAAGAGGAACTAAGAAAGCAAGAGGGGTGGCAATTCTTATACATTCTAGCTGGAAGATAGAAGTGTTAGATCAAATATCAGACTTAGAAGGAAGATATGCCTTTTTGAAATTTAAGATGAATAATAGGAAGTTTACAATAGCTTCTATATATGCACCAAACACAGGACAAGTAAGATTCTTGAATAAGATATTTTGGAACCTCTCCCTTCCAAGTCAAAGCACAAAGACAAACAGCACATTGGTTCCAAGATACCTACAGATCCGTGCTTTTCAATTCTGATTAATCCAGAATTGGTTCCAATGGAACAGGAGAAAATTCTGATACCATGGACTCCTCCACATGCGTCACCAGCACATTTATTATTGAAGGGGAGCTGGAGTCTGACCTGGTGTTGTGTACTAGTCATGAAATGGCGACCGCCATGCGGTCAGAGCACATGGCCCGATTCTACCTGAGCTTCAACCAGGTAGAACAATAGACAGTCGGATCCAAAACGACCACCAATAGCCAGCCTAGGTCTTCCGCGGGGGACCTATGAACTACAACTTAAGACCTAAGGCCCTATCAGAACTATGCGCATATGCTAAGCCCCTATCAGGTATTTTGGGTGTGGCCAGAGGTGGGGCTCCAGCCGGCATATAAACAGGGCCCTGGAGCCCTGGCAGCATGCTTGATCTGACCATCTCCTGAACATGCTGATTCACTTAATAAAGTCTTTGCTATGATCATCCTACAACTCGCCTCCCGACTCCAGTACTTTCCACCTGGGCATGTTGGTACTTCCATCATTAAACCAGCCCTCGGAATCATCCTCTCCAGCTCCATGCCAAGGTTCTATGTGTCCACCTCTGTGGCAAAGTTACTCATATTATTTTCTGTCCCCCTAGGCCTCAGGAATGGGGTGACTAGCATCAATGGAAAACACCTGTTGAGCCTAGACAGTCCTCTATACCGAATAAAGAAGTTGCAGGTCCACCAGTGTGGTATCCTCCAGCAATGCCCTCTCATAAACATTTCAATTCCAAGGAAAAACAAAGATCAGAGTTGTCTTCAGGAGCAGGTTCAGATTTACCATTGGAACCATCTCCTGAGATCCTGACTCTCTGTTGACTAATGAAGATACTGATCCTGTGTTGCCTAATGAAGACTTTAAACTCTGTACTGAACAAATGATGATGATGGTAGAATCATTGGAGTTTGAAGTCACATCCACAAACCCAAGACCTTGGGATAAAATCATAGGCAAACTTTATGCTGACTTGCCAGGTATAGTTGCATTTCCTATGTTGGAGGGAATTGATGACATCTCCAAGACCCTGTGGCAGAAACCAGTGACCATGACTGCCACATCTTAGAAGGCAGAGAACCTTTACAGGGTGCAGCAAGAGGGATATTCCTATTTATTTTGCTACCCTCCAGCTTCATCTCTCATAGCTGAGGAAATGCAAGCAAGACAAGCGCGCAGGAGCCCACTCATAACCGGCCAATAAAGAAGGATAATAATAAAGTGATGAAAAAGTTACTCTTTTTTTGCAGTATTTTTTATTTTATTATTATTTGTTTAATCTGTTACATCGAATGTTTATTAATTTTTACAATTTCATACCTTCCTTCCCTCCCTCCCTCTCTTTTATTTGTAGTCTTTTCCCCCCAGCCAAGGGCATGAAGTCTTAATCTTCCACTGAATGTCCTTCCTTCTTTCAGTCAGTATCCAATCTAGGTAGGTCTTCCATCTGGTCTCGATTTCCGTGGATTTTTCTTCCCATGATATTTCCCTATTGATTGATGCCACGATATCTGACTGTACAAAATCAAACAGATAGTTGTGTCAGATTTCTATTGACCATTTACTTTTGTCTTTCCACCCCAGAGCAATGACTGTCTTTCCTACCAGTATCATAGCTTTAATTAGATTTTGATTAGTTCTATTCAATAATGGGCTACCCATTGTAGTTAACAACATTAGGTTAAAGTCTATAGTGAATGTTATATTGTGTACTTTTCTAATATTTTCAATAATTTCCCCAAAAAACTTCTTTACTTCTGCACATTCCCACTACATGTGTGCATACCAACCTTTGAGATGTTTACAATGCCAGCACAGGGAGCTCAATCCTGGAAACATATTTATTTATTTATTACATTTTTATCCCGCCTATCCAGCAAGCTGGCTCAAGGCAGCTACCAACCATAAAATACCATAAAATGGTTTACAAACTTAAATAAGCAACATCAACAATAAAACAATATAAGCAACAATACTGGCAGCAACAGGGTTCTCATGGTGAGAGGCGATGGCAGAAGGTTCAGCAGATTGGGCAATAATATCCTACATCGCCCCAGTGGCAGCTCCTAAGGAAAGGCCTGGCGGAAGAGCTCCATCTTACAGGCCCTGTGGAACTGCAATAAGTCCCGCAGGGCCCTGATGTCATCCGGGAGCTCATTCCACCAGTATGGAGCCACCACCGAGAAAGCCCTGGCCCTGGTACAGGCCAGCCAAATGTCTTTTAGACTGGGGAGAGTCAGGCGGTGTTGAGTGCCTGACCTCAGTATTCTCTGGGGCACATATGGGGAAAGGCGGTCCCTCAAGTAGGCAGGTCCCTGACCATATAGGGCTTTAAAGGTCAGCACCAGCACCTTAAACCGGATCCGGTATGCTATAGGCAGCCAGTGCAGCGAGCGCAACACAGGCTGGATATGATCCCACATGGAGAGACCCATCAACAGCCTGGCCACGGCATTCTGCACTAGCTGCAGCCTCCGAATCTGAGACAAGGGCAGCCCCATGTAGAGAGCGTTACAGTGGTCAAGTCTCGAGGTGACCATAGCATGGATCACTGTGACTAGGTCATCGCGTTTGAGGAAGGGAACCAGCTGCCTGATCAGCCATAGATGGTAAAAGGCTGCTGCGGCAGTGGCTGCTACCTGGGCCTCCATTGTTAAGGAAGCATCCAGGAGCACCCCCAAACTCCTGACCCTCGGCGCTGACACTAGTGGTGCCCCACCGAAGGCCGGAAGTGGGAACCCCAACCCTGACCCACTCCGACTCAAGCACAGGACCTCCGTCTTCATTGGATTCAATTTCAGTCGACTCAGTCTGAACCAGTCCGCAACATCCTGAAGCACCCGCTCCAAGTCATATTAGCTAGTTGTGCTGGTGTCTTGTACCATTTTGTAAGGAATTTATATTCAAATTCTTTAAATCTGGTTACTTTAATCTCTTCTATTCCTTTCATAATTTTTTCTGCCATTCTCTCTGATATCTGGCCTTCATAGCACCATCTCTTTTGTAAGTATTCTATCATTTTGTTTTTATTTGTTATCATCCTTCTATATATTTTTCCCACCAGTCCCTTTTTTTGCTTGGCCATTTCTTTATATATTTCTTTCCTTGGTGCTTCTGTCCAGAGATCATCCTTTTCACTGATCTTTTTAACTGACATATAGCCCTGCTATTTTTAACCAGAGCAAAAAGATACTTTAAGGAGCCAATTGCAAAAAAATAATAATAAGACAAATGATAAGCTTTTCTTCAAATAAGTTTTCCTTCAAATTATTAGATTAGGTGAATAAACTAGATGGGTCTATAATCAGAGGTTAGATTTAGGTAGGAATGTTACTCAGTCATATGGTAAGATAAATTAGGTTCAAGGTAGGGATTCAGCAGCACTGGGAGAATTGTCAACTGCTACCGGTAGTATTCATATTGGCCATATCCATCTGTCAGTTACCTCCACTAGTTGGTCTGAGGCTCTGCGAAGACCACTAATAACTGCAATGAATGGGCAGAGGATTCCAGTGCTTGGCCCCTTCCAGCCTGCATCCCATACCAAAGGCTGCAGGAGCGGGGCTAGGTTGAATGACCAGCCTCCAACATTGGTGTTGTGTAACATCAGGTCTATAAATAACAAGACCATGGTCCTTCAGGATTTCCTGCTGAAGCAGAATGCGGACCTGGCATGCATGACTAAGACTTGGGTTTGAGATGGGGAGACAGTAGCTCTCTCCCAGTTGGCTCCTCCCAGGTTCTTGGTCCTTCAGCAGTCACAGACTAGGGGCAGGGGGGAGGAGTGGCTCTGTTCATTTGGGAGGCTTACTCCTTCAGTGCACTCCAATCAATGAAGCTCACTGGCATAGAGTGCACTGGCCTAGTGTGGGAAGCTGGGGAGAGTGTGGCTATTTGGCTGGTGTACTGTCCACCCAATGCACTGGCCAATAGCCTACCATCCCTGGTGGAGGCCATGTCAGGCTGAGCACTGGAGCACCCTAGATTGATAGTCTTGGGTGACTTCAATGTCCATGCAGACAATGTGGCCTCCACACAGGTGATGGACCTGGTGACATCCATGGCAGCACTAGGACTCTCCCAATATGCAACGACCCCCACTCACCAGGCTGGGCACATGCTCGATCTGATCTTTGCAGTGGGGGTTACAGTGGACTGAATCACTACTATGACAGTGCCATGGTCGGACCACCATGCCCTGTGTGAATGTTTCATCTTGACCCTGTTTGGGTGGCGAGCATATTTTAACCAAATGGACACTATGTAGCTTCAGATGGCCCTGTGAGACCTGACGCCCCCTGGTGGCTCATTGGATGAGCTTGTAGAGGATTGGCATAGCTGACTCTCAGCAGCCATTGACAAGATCACTCCCCGACACCCTCTGCACCCCCGCTCTAGGCTGGCTCCTTGGTTTACCCAGAAACTGCAGCTGATGAAGTGAAGGCTGAGACAGCTAGAGAGACAGTGGTGGTGTGCCCATGACAAAACCACAAGAGCATCCTATAGGATGTTTATGAAATCCTATGTGATGGCAGTCAAAGCCGCGAAGACAGAGTACTATGCACCACAATTGTGTCTGTGAGCTCACGCCCAGCCCAATTATTTAGAATGATTTAATCTATGACTACTCCACCAGAAGGCAAACCAAATGCTAGGGAATTGAACATTAGCTGTGAGGCTTCTGCGAGCTACTTCACAGATAAATTCTTGTTGCTCCATCATGATCTCCCTGCCACAGTTGAGACAGTGAGTGAACTTGAGGCTCCATGCACATCTTCTAGTCAGGTTATGGATTGTTTCATCCGCTCAGCCTAGAGGAAGTCAACAGACTGCTCTCAACTATACACCCTACCACTTGCAGCCTCAATCTGTGCCCATTGTGGCTAATTAAAGCTGGTTGCAATGGGTTACAAGGTGCCCTAAGGGAGATTATTAACAAGTCCCTCTCTGAGGGACTGTTCCCAAGGGCACTTTAGGAAGCGGTGGCTCACCCTCTCCTAAAAAAAAATCTCTGGATCTGGCCAAATTGGCAAATTATCAGCAAGTTTTCAAGTTGCACTATCTGGGCAAAATAATTGAGATGGCAGTGGCAATTCAGTTGCAGAGTTTTATGGATTACACTTCCATATTAGATCCCTTCCAGTCCAGCTTTCGCCCAGGCCATGGGACAAAGACAGCACTGGTCACTCTCACAGAGGACCTCCGGAGACATCTAGATTGGGGCAGATTGGTGGTGCTGCTGTTGTTAGACCTGGCAGCAGCATTTAACATGGTTTACCATCAGCTACTGATCCACCACCTTGCCAGTACTGGGGTTCAGGGGTCTGCCTTGCAGTAGCTTTCCTTCTTTCTTCAGGGTTGGGTACAAAGGGTGGCATTAGAGGAACAGCTGTTCTGAAGGCACCATCTGATTTGCAGAGTGCCCTAAGGGTTTGTACTTTCCTCGATGTTATTTAGCATCTATATGTGCCCCCTTGCCCAGATTGCTTGGGATGTCACCAGTACGCAGATGATACCCAGCTCTATCTGTTGTTGGGCATCCAGTCTGACTCTAGTCCAGAAGATCTGGAACTGGCATTACAAGCTGTGGCTGGATGGCTTAGACTGAACTGACTGAAATTGAATCCGACAAAGGCAGAGATCCTGTGCCTGAGCCAAGGTGGTCTGGGGTTAGAGATCCCACTCCCAACCTTCAACAGGGTGCTGTTGGTGCCAGTGCTGGAGGTTAGGAGCTTGGGAGTGCTCTTGGATGCCTTCTTAATGATGGAGGCCCAGGTAGCAGCCACTGCTAAGTCAGCCTTCTACCACCTGTGGCTGATCAGGCAGCTGGTTCTCTTCCTTGAATGCAGCGACTTGGCAACAGTGATCCATGCAATGGTCACCTTAAGATTGGACTACTGTAATGCTCTCAACGTGGGGCTGTCCTTGTCCCAAATCCAGAAACTACAGCTGGTGCAGAATGCTGCAGCCAGGCTTCTGTTGGGCCTCCCCATGCAGGACCACATCCAGCCTGTACTGAAAGCACTGGAATGGCTGCCTATAGCATATCGAATTTGCTTTAAGGTGCTGGTTTTCACCTTTAAAGCCCTTTATGGTCAGGGGCCTATATACCTGAGGGACTGCCTTTACCCACATGTTCCCCAGTGAGCACTGAGTTCAGGGTCCCAATATCATCTGGCCCTCCCTGGTCCTAAAGATGCCAGGCTGGCTATGGCCAGGGCCTTCTCAGTGGCATCTCTGCGCTGATGAAACGAGCTCTGAGAAGACATTAGGGCCCCATGGGACCTTTTACAGTTCCGCAGGGCCTGCAAGACAGAGTTCTTCCATCAGGCATTTGACCAAGGAGCTGCACCAAATAGCTGAATATAGGGTTAAGACCCTGTGCCCTGGAACCATCATCAACAGCCTGCGCCTTGCCAGCATAAGTGGACTGAAATAATAGTCCTAATATCAATGCTGATTGTACTTCCACTATGACTGATTTGTTACTATGTTTCACCATTGCTATGCAATACTGTACACCAGCACTTTATGAATGGCTTTATATATATTCTGTTTTATATGAGAATGTCCCAAGAGATATAATCCACAACAGGTCTCATGAAGCAGTAAGTCCTTTATTTGCAGAGAAGATCATTGGAGTCAAACACTTTCACTGTTAGTAATACTGGGTTTAGGGATTACAGGTATTGATATACTGGATATGAAATATGGCTTAAGGATATTCTACCAATCACTAGACAGGATTTTAGGCACTCAAATATACTGGTTTACAGTTGTCATAGAAAACGCGGGAAAAAGGGTTCCCAGAAAATAATGATGTTGAACATCTCTAAAGTTCAGTTCTCAAGGCATGGATAAGAGGAATACAAAACACCTGTGTGTTTGGCTTTCACATAATTGCAAGCATTTCATTTCAAGGACAGGGCACAGAGATAGCAGGGAAGAGCAAAGCAATGAGACAGGCATGCGCAAGCCGAGCTAAGCAAGCAAGTGAAGCAAAGCACACATTCCTGAGGAGGGAGTCATGGCCCCATTGCAAACTCCTGGGTGGGACCTGTCACCAAGTAGGAGGAAAACACAAATTAAAGCCAATAATCTTTTCAGGGGTCATGTAAATACACTCAGTAGCAGTAACACAGTTATTGAACAAAATTTATGGTAGTTAACTGACATTTTATTTGTTTTAATTTTTATGTAAGCTGCCCTGAGCCTGCTTCGGTGGAGAGGGCAGGGTATAAATAGAATAAATAAATAGATATATGAGGAGCAGGAAACTGGCTGGAGGGCAGTTGGGCTTTTGAAAAGAATGAAAGGAGTACTTAAGGAAGATGGAGAGAAATGAATTAATTATTTGCATCCATTTTCACATTGGAAATTGTGTGGAATGTACTCTTTCTAGAACCCCTGTATTGGGGGGGGGGGGCATCTGAAGAACTGAGTCAAACTGAGGAAATGAGAACAAAGTTCAGGTCCAGTGGCATAAGACCAACAAAGTTTAAATCTAATACCCCGAATTAAACTTTAATGGTCTTAAAGGTGCCACTGGACTCGAACTTTGTCCTATTGCTCAGACCAACATGGCTACCACTTGAATCTATTTTGGAGGTAATGAGAGTTGAAGTTCTAGGAATACTAGGCAAACTGTAAATAAACAAGTTTCCAGGTCCAGTGTGAGATTTCTGAATAGATCCAATAAGTCAGGCCTTGTGGTTTAAAACAAAGTCTTTATTTCTTAATGGTCTTTCAGGAACACTTGCTTTGTTTGTGATATCACATACAGTAGGGAGGGGATTCATATACTGTATTCAAACAGGAACAGAAGCATGGGTACCAATCAGAAGGAAAGTAATCAAGCACCAAAAATCTACTGTTACTTTCTCAGGGAAGAAAAGGCACGCAAGCTGAAACTAAATTCCCACCCTGACCCTGTATGAAAGCTACTTGCAGGCCCCCGCATAAGACACCTGGAAAAGCAGAGCCCAGTTGCCCAAGGTTACAAGAGGAATCAACATAGATAACTGAAGTCGAGCAAAAAATGAGCTCACCCATAGGAGGGAGGAGTGGGAAGGGGGGGAGGAGGGGAACTGAGCCATCAGAGCAGGAACTGATGCTGAGCTCCCATCAGGATCTGTAACTGGGAAAACTACAAGGACACAAAACATGACAGGAATCTGACATCCTGCCCCTCCCAAAATCAACCCCCACCAGGTTTAGCAGGATAACATTTATGAAAAGCACGAATTAAATGGGGAGCATGAACATGATCAGCCGCCACCCACTCATTGCATTCAGGACCAAAATCCACCCAATTAACCAGATAAAACAAACGTCCACCCAATTAACCAGATAAAACAAAATGCTGGATATTTCAAAATGTGGCTTCCCCTTCTTCATCAGAGGAGGAGGAACTGGAGTCTCCAGATGCCAGGAATTCGGCCCAGGATTTTTCTTCAACAAGCTGTAATGGAAAACAGGATGAACAGAGTTCAGCGATTTAGGCAATTCCAACTCAAAAGACACAGGAGAGATCTTACGCAAGACTTTAAAAGGCCCGATGTATTTCCACCCTAATTTCCAGCTCGGCTGCAAGCCACGGATATTTTTAGTAGACACATAGACAGTCTCCAGGCTCCAGCTCCCAACCAGAAGCCCTGTTCCGTCCACGTATTTTTTGTAGTCCACTTTGGCACAATTCAGCGTTTTAGCAATAAGGGGCCATGATTCCTGCAGTTTCGCCCACCAGGATTCAAAAGGAGAAGGTGAACTGACTTTGGGGGGTGGAAGATTGGGCAATGGGTTGCCTTCCTACCCCCCCACCGCCAGAAACGGAGACAGACCAGTGGATGAATGCACGGCATTATTGTAGCTGTATTCAGCAAAAGGGAGCAAATCCACCCAATCGTCCTGGTGATAATTTGAATAACACCTCAAAAACTGTTCAAGGATTTGATTGGTTCGTTTGGACTGTCCATCGGTCTCTGGGTGGTAAGCAGAACTGAGAGCTGGCTCAATGCCCATAGTTTGTACAAGCTCCCACCAGAAGGTGGCAACGAACTGACTGCCCCGATCTGAAATTATGCATCTCAGAAAAGAATGTAGCTTGATCACATGATTAAAAAACACTTTGGCTAAACCCTTAGCTGTGGGCAATTTTTTGAATGGGACAAATGTGCCTGTTTGGAAAATAAGTCCACTACCACCCAGATCACAGTCCTTCCTTTGCTGGGTGGTAGGTCCATAATGAAATCCATGGAGATGTCCTCCCATGGCCGGGAGTGAGTGAGCAGGGGTTGTAACAGACCCGGAGGCTTTCCTGTTCATTTTTTGCACATTAGACAGGTTTGGCAGGAAGTTACATAGTCTGAGACATGTTTGCACATCCGCGGCCACCAAAACTGCCTCTGAAGCAAATTTAACGTTTTCAAATAACCAAAATGTCCAGAAAGCTTAGATTCATGACAAGCATTTAAAACAGACAGTCTAAGCGAATTTGGCACCACCAATTTTGAGCCTTTATACCAACAACCATCAGCCTTTTGCTCCACACCCTCCTCCCCACTCCATTCATCCCGATCCTGCTGAGAGTACTCGAGTGCACATTTTGTAATCCACTCAGAAGAGGGAGCTGTGGTGGCTGGCTGCTTTTGGCTTCTAGTGACAACAGCTCCGCTAAGTTGCTCTGGCGAGAACATGGAATCAAACACTTCTTCCCTCTTTGAATTATGTTGGGGGAGCCTGGACAATGCGTCTGCTAGGGAGTTAGATGTTCCCGGAAAATGTCGTAGTTTAAAATTGAATTTGGAAAAGAAATCAGCCCACCGGAGCTGTTTTGCATTTAAAGTCCTACGGGTGTGCAGTGCCTCCAGGTTTTTATGATCTGTCTAAACTTCAAAAGGCATTCGCGCCCCCTCTAACCAATGTCTCCAAGTAGACAATGCGAGACGGATAGCTGCTGCCTCTTTGTCCCACACTGACCAGTGTCTTTCAGTCTCATTAAACTGGTCAGCTGAGTGTCAAGCCGCCTTTGACAAGCTAAAAAAACTTTTTTCCTCAGAACCTATTCTGGCTCATCCAGATGAGACTCAAGAATTTATTGTACATGTTGATGCTTCGGATGTGGCCATGGGGGGGCGATTTTACAGAGAGGGGAGGATGGGAAGTTGCACCCTTTAGCAATACATGCCATTGTTATCCCCAACTGAAGCCAGAAGTTATGTCCACTTAATTAACTTCCGTCCTTTATAGGCTGCCTGTCTCTCTGAGATGCAAGGCAGATTTGATCCTTGTGGGAAAGGACAGGCATTGTTCAGTCTAGCTGCTTACCTCCCTCCTTCTCTTATGTCTGCATATAACCAGGGGATGTGCTGATGTCTGGATAGGTACCGTTCAGGCAAAACTGGTGCTCCCACATTCCTTTCCGAAGCTCAATCCAAGTGATGCTGGAGAATCAGAAACAAGCCAGAGGACCACTTGCTTCCTTTTCTCCATCCTGTGTCCTCTGTGCCTATTCTGGTCTTCCCGTGGCCTGCTACAGTGTCTTGATTTGCAAATTAAATATTAAAATCAGCTAAATGCATACAAACACCAGCACCAAAGAATCAGTCCTGATGGATTTGTGCATTCACTCTTCCCCAGCTTGTATGCCGCCTCCCTCTCAATGTCACATTCAGCACTAGCCACAGTTTGCACAATCCGGCTGGCATTGGCTCTCCAGAGCAGACATACGAAGCACCCCCTCCCAATCACAGCTCCTGCCTCTGACTTAAAGGGCAAGCACTGACTCAGGGCTGCCCAGCCTGGGCACCTTCCCTGGTGTCCGCCAAAGGTTCTCGGAGAGTGGGCAGAGCCAGGTGGGGCTTTTGACCAGCGAGTCTTCTGATGGACCATCGGAAACTTGATTGGCTGTGCAGAGTTTTAAACACGTTGCTTTGGCACCAGCTCCGCCACAGCACAAGGATTTTCACTGTGCGGCTGAAGAGAAGCCGGGGCAGCCATTTTTGTGGCTGGGCTCACCACAGTGTCTCAGGACTCCAAAGGAGCCTGCACACTCAGCATGGTAGGGGACTCCTGTTTGCAAATCAAGACACTGTAGCAGGCCACGGGAAGACCAGAATAGGTCTTGGTAATGGCAGTAAAAAAGACAAAGGCATGCCTTTCCACACCTTTGTGAGGAACTCAGTGGCACCAGTCCTGACCAGGGTTGCCAGCTCCAAGTTGGGAAATTCCTGCCGAATCCTGCTGCCCCTTCCCCCAATGCTGCCCTCCACAGGATTCACCCCCCAAATCTCCAGGTATTTCCCTGCTCAGAGCTGGGAACCCTACTTTCCCCTCAGTGCCTGTTGCTGGTCAACCAAGCTTGGTTCTGTCAATAAAAGGCCCTTTCCACACCTATTTTGGCCTTTGGGAGAAAACTCATTGTGTCCTTATACCCTGCTGACGTGGCAGTCAGGGTTTCAGAGCACGGTAGAAGCAGCAGGTGGGTTGTTGTAGGGTTTTTTTTTTAAAAAAGCTGAAGGTTGATGCTTGGCTGGGAAGGAGATAGGGTTGCCAACTTTAGGTGGGAAATTCCTGGAGATTTGAGGGATGGAGTCTGAAGAGGGTGAGGTTTCAACAGGGGTGGGACTTCAGACAGGTACAATACCATAGACACCACCCTCCAAACCAGCCATTCCCTCCTGGGGAACCACTGTTGCCAATCTCCAGGTGAGAGCTGGAGATTATTCAGAATTGCAACTGCTTTCCAGAAGGCAGAGATCAGTTCCCCTGGAGAAAATGCTGGACTCTGTGTCCTTATACCCTGCTGAGATGCCCCCTCCCCAACAGCCAATGTGACGTGGCAGTCAGGGCTTCAGAGCACAGTAGAGGCTGCAGGGGGGGAGATGGAAAGTTGAACAGTGAGGGGAAAATGCTTGGTTGGGAAGGAGATAGGGTTGCCAACTCCAGGTTGGAAAACTCCTGGAGATTTGAGGGGTGGAGCCTGGAGAGGGTGAGGTTTGAGGAGGGGTGGGACCTCAGACAGGTACAATGCCATAAACTCTACCCTTCAAACCAGCCATTCCCTCCCAAGGAACCATTGTTGCAAATCTCCAGGTGGGGGCTGGAGATCACTCAGAATTATAACGGCTCTTCAGGTAGCAGAGATCAGTTCCTCTGGAGAAAATGGTGGACTCTGTGTCATTAGGTCGCCACAGCAAATTGACGCTGAGTGCCCAAGGCCTTGGCACTCTCCCAGAGCCTCTTTCTAGAGCCTGTTGTATTTATTTTCACAATGGGCCTTATTCCTACTAATAATATAAATCATAAATGTTAACAGTTACTACTCTAGCATTAAAAAACCAAACACAGCATTAATATTGTATTTAATTGATATTAAAATTGCTTTATGCCCTTTGTAAAGTATTTTGCTATTAACAATGCGATTTTTTTAAAGATTCCAATCCCCAGAACAGCCTGGCCATTGCTCATGTTGTATTTATTACCCTTGATATAATGTGTCTAAAAATTCTTGTTACTCCAAGGGAATCTTTAAGTCCTTAACCTAAGCTGGACAAAATAGCCTGCAAATTAACTACCCTGGAGGTGCTATTACATATGCAATCAAAGATGTACAAGTTCAGGTTTTTCCCTTGGCATTTCCTGCCTGTTGGCTGACATTGTGTGCTGATAGCCAAGATTTCTAATCAGTTGAGATGGTGTGCTGGCTTCCTTTTTACATAAGTGTTTCTGACTCTGAGAAGTAGCTAGTTTCCTGTATCGAATGCCATATTTTGTTAGATGGATTTGAAAGCAGTTTGTTCATTGCACCTGTTGGGCTGAATGCCAGATTATTGAAATTGTTTCTCTCACAGACTTCTCATCTCCCTGCTTATGTAAATCAACTTCCAGTGTTACGTGGATGTGAAATGTGAAGAATAGAGAGCAGTAATGAGAACTTGACAAAGATCTGAAGCTGATGGATACTGCCACCTGTGCTCTAAGGGTTTTGACTGACAGTCTGCAGAATATGTAGGGAAAAGACTGAGCATCACAGGAACAGGTCACAAGGTAGCATGATGATCAGTTTAGTCTTAATATGGCTCTTCAGTGTATAAATACTTAGGAGACATCAAAAAGTGGGAAATTGTTATTTTCTGTTTAGGAAATAATAGGTAACATGATTATGGAAAAGTAAAAGGAGCTCTTCCGCCAGGCTTTTGGGGCCGCCACTGGGGGAAATGGCCACGGGTAAGTGGCCAGAGAAGCACTGGCCTGGTATATCTGTTGGTGGTAGCCTCCTGGCTGTGGGGATGTAGTCGCTGCCCTGGTGTTAGTATTTGTAATTGCCGCCATTTTAAGTGGTTCTATGGTTTTATTGTAATTAATTATATTTTGTATGTATTGATTTTAGTTGTTGTGAGCCGCCTAGAGCCACTTGCGCTGGTTAGGCGGGATATAAATCCAAATAAATAAATAAATAAAGACTTTAAATGTCTCTGCAGCAGCATAACCATGCTGTTTTGCTGGTCCAGAACATTGCTGCCAGGTTGTTACCTGGAACTTGGTGCAATGGATATATTGCATCTGTACTTCAATAACATTACTAGATTCCACTTGGTTTCTAGGCACATTTAAAATATTTGATGTTCACCTTTAAAGCCCTAAATGGTGTTGAACTGGAATATCTTAAAGGACTACCTGTTCCAATATGAACATACTTGAATGCTGTGATCATTATCAGAGCCCTGCTCCAGGTGATCCCAGCATCAGAAATTACATGGGTGGCAGCCACCAACAATTGCGCAGCAGCACCTATATTCTGATCAGTCATCTTGGCACCCTTTCTTCTCTCTTTTAGAGAGTGTGAAAACAATTTTGATTAAACATTCCTTTTGAAGAGAAGGAGGCACTCTTTGGGGAGCCCTTAGTTGCCTTCTGTTTCTGTGTTTTGAAATTTACCATATTTGAAATGGTTTTATTGTTTTGTGGTTTTATGTGGTATTTATTTCTCACTGCTGATTTTGTCAGCCTCCAATAAGAACATAAGAACCCTCCTGGATCAAAAGAGTGGTCCACGTAGCAGGCACTAAAATATTTTTGATGGGAAAACTCTCACACAGCTCAGTGCCACTATTCTCATGATGTGGTAGAAAAGGGTAAGGGTCCAGTAGCACCTTAAAATAGCCCCTTAAAGGGGGGTCACTGCTGACTTTTTCAGATTCTTCTTCAGATTCTTGGTGACTTGTTTTGATATACTTGTTCATCTTTACACTCATCTGTAAAGATCTTATTGTTCATATTTTCATGTGCATACAATTTTAGAATTTCATTTTAAAAGATGGTCTAATATCTCTGGTCTAATTGTTCTGCTTTTCTGCTTTTGAGCATGCAGGGTTCCACAGAGTTGTAACTGTTGTTGTTTGCTTGTTTTGGACTACACATTTAATAAAGGGTCATCAGGTTTTGCTGTTGGGGACTGCTATTGTCTCCTTTCTCCACAGCTCATTTCCCCCCTTAATAATCACAGTTCTGCTAGTATATTTATCCCCCCCATCTATCCTTTCGTTGGTGTGGCAAACAAAGTAGCAAAAAAAAGTCATTGTCTCAGATTGCAGAAATTTACTTAAAACAGTGTTGTGAGTCATCCCCAAGAAGCTGATTTTGAAAGTGAGAAAGCTGCATTTTTCAGCAGCATGCTTTATGGCACTGACTTTCAGTTCTGAAGCACCATGATTCAAGAAAACACACATTGCTTTGGGAAGTAGCCAGCTGTTGTTTTCAGCTAAAGGACACAGGAGAGGTTAAGTCACCAAAGAGAAACTGGAATATGATCAATTCTACATTATTGATTTCACCAGCTTGCCCTAGATCATTATGCTGTTCCCATGACTCTATGTAAACACTGAAGTTCTGCAGATCCTTTCATACTATGTACCCATACAGCAAGAACCTCAAAGAGGTTATCCTATGAAAACACGAAACAGCATGACATGTGGAGAACTCTTTATTTTTGGACCTACTGCAAACAGCAGTGGCACGGTTTCAACAGTGATCATGCTGGTCTGCTGTCTGGCTTTTCACATCAGCTACAGCTCTGAGCTGTGATTGGTGTGGATCATTGAAAGTAAGCACACAATGGCTACAAAACTACATTGAGGGGATATTTCCTACAGTAAAGACATATACTAGAATGAATGTGTGTGATGAGGGTAGGGGAGAAGGACTAGCATTTACGATAACTGTGACAGCCAATCAGAGCTCTGGGGTACAATATATAAACATTTGCACTTCATCATTGCACATGCTATGGTCACCTCAAGGCTAGACTACTGTAACACTCTCTACATGGGGCTGCCCTTGACCCAGCTCCAGAGGCTGCAGCTAGTGCAGAATGCTGCAGCCAGGCTGCTGATGGGCCTCTCACGTCCGGCCTGTGCTGAGGGTACTGCACTGGCTGCCTATAGCGTACCGGATTCGGTTCAAGGTGCTTGTTTTAACTTTTAAAGCCCTATATGGCCTGGGGGCTGCCTACCTAAGGGACTGCCTTTCCCTGTATATACCACAGAGAGCACTGCGGTCAGGCACCCAACATCGCCTGTCCCTTCCGGGCCTGAGGGAGGCTAGGTTGACAACCACCAGGAACAGGGCCTTCTCGGTGGCGGCTCCCTACTGGTGGAACAAGCTCCCAGAGAACATCAGGGCCCTGCGGGACCTTTTGCAGTTCCGCAGGGCCTGTAAAGCGGAGCTCTTCCGCCAGGCTTTTGGGGCCGCCACCGGAGGGAATGGCCCTTAGTAGAGGGCGTGGTGAGCCACCCCCAGAACATCTACGGTGAAAGCCTCCTGGCAGGGTATAAGTAAGTGGCTGGTATTTGGTGCTGGTTTGTTTGCTGCCATCTGTGATTTGACTGTTTAATTGTATTTTAATATGAGTTAATTTTTATATGCTGTGTTTTTAACTTGTATGTTTATGATTTTATGCTGTTAGCCACCTAGAGCCGGTTTGCTGGCAAGGCGGGATACAAATTGAAATAAATAAATAAATATGTCTGTGTTCAAAATGCAGCACAAATAATTTTCTGATATGAAGAACACATTATGTCTGCTCTTGTTCCTCTTCTGTCATCTTTCTCTGTGGAGTAGGGCCCAAGCAAACATAGCTGCTAAATGCAGCAAGCAGTGACAACCGCAGGTGTAAGATATTCCTTCAAAGTTAATTCTTTTACATAATATTCTTCAGCACCCTTTCATCATGCTGAATGCACGTTCTACAGGCATTTCAAATCAGCTCAGTGTTAACTGCAACTTCAGGTTCTTTTGTGACAGGTATAGATTTATTAGTAGGGGACAAGAATGTGAAATTATATACTACTAGGAATAAGGCCCATTGTGAAAATAAATACAATGGAGAGGCTCTGAGAGAGTGCCCTGGCCTTAGGCACGCAGTGTCAATTTGCTGCAGTGACCTCAGCAGGGTATAATGACACAGAGTCCACCATTCTCTCCAGAGGATGTGATTTCTGCTCCCTGAAGAGCAGCTGTAATTTTCAATGATCTCTAGTCCTCACCTGGAGATTGGCAAAAATTGTTACACATTGTTAATAGCAAAATACTTTACAAAGGGCATAAAGCAATTTTAATATTAATTAAATATAATATTAATGCTGCATTTGGTTTTTTAATGCTAGAGTAGTAACTGTTAACATTTATGATTTATATTATCACTAGGAATAAGGCCTGTTGTGAAAATAAATACAATGGGCTCTAGAAAGAGGCTCTGGGAGAGTGCCAAGGCCTTGGGCACTCAGCTTCAATTTGCTGTGGTGACCTCAGCAGGGTATAATGACACAGAGTTCACCATTTTCTCCAGAGGAACTGATCTCTGCTACCTGAAGAGCAGTTGTAATTCTAAATGCTCTCCAGCCCTCACCTGGCAATTGGCAACTATGATTCCTTGGAAGGGAATGGCTGGTTTGGAGGGTAGAGTCTATGGCATTGTACCAGTCTGAGGTTCCACCCCTCCTCAACCCTAACCCTCTCCAGGCTCCACCCCTCAAGTCCCCAGGAATTTCCTAACCTGGAGTTGTTAACTCTTTATCCTTCCCAGCGAACCATCAACCTACCGTTATCTGTCCCTCTGACTGCAGCTGACTTCTACCCTCCCTCCTGGAGAGTGGTTGTAAATCTGAGTGATCTCCAGCCCTCCCCTGGAGTTTGGCAACAGTGGTTCCCCAGGAGGAAATGGCTGGTTTGGAGGGTGGAGTCTATGGCATTGTACCTGTCTGAGGTCCCACCCTTCCTCAAACCTCATCCTCTCCAGGCTCCACCCCTCAAATCTCCAGGAATTTCCCAGCCTGGAATTGACAACCCTATATCCTTCCCAGCCAACCTCTGATTTCAGCATTCCATCTCATCCTCCCTCCCTCCTGGAGGGCAGTTGTAATTCTGAGTGATCTCCAGCCCTCACCTGGAGATTGGGAACAATTGTTCCTCAGGAGGAAAAGTAGTCTTTCTCTGCAATGGGTACCAAAGCAGCTTACATAATTCTCCTCTCCCCCTTTTGACTTACACAACAACCCTGTGAGGTAGGTTAGGCTGAAAGTCTGTGACTGGTCAAAAATCACCCTCTCAGCTTCCACAGCAAGAACTTGGGTCTAGTAGACTGTGCTCTGAAGCGCTGACTGTTATGCCTAGGGTAGCCAACCTACAAGTGGAGCCTGAAGATCATCAGATATCAGAACTGAACTCCAGACAACAGATCTCCCCCCCCCCCGGAGAAAATAACTGCTTTGGAAGGTGAGCTCTATGGCATTCTGTGCAGCTGAGGCCTCTTCCCTCCCCAAACCCTGGCTTCCATAGACTCTACCAGAAAATCTCCAGGAATTTCCCTACCTGGAGCTGGCAACCCTGTCAGGACTGGCCCCCATGAGTTTTCTCCCAAAGGCCAAAATAGGTGTGGAAAGGGTCTTTTACTGACAGAACCAAGCTTGGTTGCCTAGCAACAGGCACTGAGTGGAAAGTAGGGTTGCTAGCTCTGAGTAGAGAAATACTTGGAGATTTGGGGGGGTGGATCCTGTGGAGGGCAGCACTGGGGGGGAAAGGACTTAGCAGGGTATCATGCCATAGGGTCTACTCTCCAAAGCAGCCATTTCATCCAAGGGAACTGATCTCTTTCATCTGGAGATCAATTGTAACAGCAGGAAATCGCCAGTTCCCACCTGGAGATTGCCAACCCTAGGGGAAAGTCAGCCGCACAAAAGGGGGTTGAAGAGAATTGTTTTACGGCAACTGGCCCACCTCATTAGCCAACCAGCCATGGTGGAGCCAAGCAGGAGAGACAGACATTTTTGCAGTTTATTCAAACAGGAAAGTGGCCAAATTGGCAGTGGGTGGGGGAGGGGTTACCCTGAACATCTGTGACTGGTCCAAAATCACCCAGTCAGCTTCCACAGCAAGAACCTTGGTCTGGCAGTCCCTGCTCTGAATCACTAACTGCTAAGCCTAGGGTAGCCAACCTCCAGGTGGAGCCTGAAGATTGCCAGGTATCACATCTGAACTCCAGATAACAGATATCCCTCTGGAGAAAATTACTGCTTTGGATGGTGGGCTCTATGGCATTCTGTTCAGCTGAGACCTCTCCCCTTCCCAAACTCTGGCTTCCTTAGACACAGAATCTCCAGGAATTTCCCAACCTGGAGCTGGCAACCCTAGTCAGGACTGGCCCCAATGAGTTCCTCACAAAGGTCTGGAAAGGGTTTCCTTCCTTTGTCTTTTTACTGACAGAACCAAGCTTGGTTGCCTAGCCACAGCCACTGAGGGAATAGTCCCACAGGAGCTAAGCAGAAGTGTCTTCGTCAAGAGAGACAACCATTTGACAGTTATTCTGACAGGGAACAGTGGCTGAAGTGGGAGTGGGTGGGGAAGAGAAGTGGACCCAGCCCCCAGCCAATGGCATATGAGTACTTTTGAGTGGCAGTTGACAGGCCAATGGCTGATGGAGTGTACTTCACAGCCAGTGGGAGAGCTGGAAATGACCAATGTGCTAAGAGAATTATTATATTAAGATGACAGGTTTTACTGCCACTCTCCAATTGCCTTCCTATCTGAGAAGCAAACATCCAGAGAGAAAACATTTTAAAATCATAGACAGTTTTTAAGAGCAACAAGGTCCAGTATGCCACCACAGGGCCTTTTCAGGGATAGTGCCAGGGACTGGCAGTGAGCAACTGCTAAAGGGGGGGGGGGCTCAAAGAGTATCTTTCTCACTCCCTCAAAACCTACTGCTGCTCTCAATTCACTCTTCCCCCTCCTTGAGTGACTCAATCTGTGTGCCTCTGAAAAATCTATCTTCCTCCTCAGGCCAGCTCTGTGCTCCTCACTGTATGCTAATGAACTTGCAGGTGCCACTGTTATTGGCTTCCCTTAGATGTTCCAGAAGACTGATTGCATCTTTCTCAACTTGCATAATGGCCAGGTCAGGGCCTGCTGTGGGAACAGTCTGTGGGAAATAGCTTCTTGTTATCACTCCTTAACAATTACCATGGAAATCTAAATGGGATTTCAGTCACTCCTGCTTGCTCTTCAGATTCACCTTAGACCTGGACGTCTATTTTGAAAATGCACCAGTGATCTCAGCTTTCACAGCCTTTGCCTTTTAGGGATTTTTCATGTTGCTTCCACTGTGTTGTGATCAGGAAGTGCTAGTGGTTGCATCTATACTGCTTAGCTTAGTAATTGTGATATATACCAGTGAAAATAAGTAGCTTTAAATATGAAAGAAATACTTAGTATGGTATACAGTGAGAAAGTTCCCTGGGAGCTTCATCAAGTGCACAGTGAATTTCAGAATGGTTAATATAATTTTCAGATCAGAATTCAGAGATGACAAGCAGGTTACTCATGAAGAGTCTGCAGGAGAGGAGAAATCCCGTCCTTACTCTGGTCCCCACTCCTTCTTTCCTGCCACTGCCGCTTGTCCCACTCTCCTCTACTGCCCCTCCTCCCACCACCACCCACTTTCCTTGCTCCTGCCTCCTCCTCCTGCAACCACTGCTTCCCCCTGGTCACTGATGCTTCTTTCCCTACCCCTTCTGTCTTTGCTTTCCCCCCCTCCCCCCAGTACCTGTGGTTCCTGCCACTATTTCAGCAATGTTTATGATATCAGTAAGCAATGCTCAGAATGGCAGCTGAAATATCACAACGCAAGATCATGTTTTCCGGTAAGTTCTTTCTGAGCATTCATTACATTCTATAAGCAGTTCTTAAATATAAAGCCCACATTTTTGTTTGGGGGTATTTCCTGCATACCTGCAGTTTCCTCAGGTCCCTCTGCATGTGTGCATCTTAAGTGCTGTCAAGTTGCTTGTGACTTAACGGCAACCCTTGTGTAATGCACCAGGCAGGATGTATACAATGGCTGCTCGCCATGTGCTGCTGTGATGGCGACTGCCACATGGCCTGTAGGGTTCCCAAGTCCTCCAGGGGGGCGGGGAAACCCCCACTCCAGTGGCCCGCTCCCCACTGGCCCAGATTGGGCCACCGGGGGAACCCTGCCCCCAAATTGCCAGGCTACAAAGACGTGCCCGGTGCAATGACATCACCTGGAGGTGACATCATCGCGGTGGGCACATTTCGGGGGGGGGGCACTCTCTAATTCAAGGGAGAACTCTATGATTTTCCCTCGAATTAGAGAGGTCCTGCCCCAATGTGCCCAACGCAATGACTTCACTTCCGGGTGATGTCATTGTGGCATGTGCACTTTGCACATGTGCCAGAAGAACCCCGGACTGGCAAGGACTCCCCCCACACACACCACAGGCAGGACTTGGCGACCCTACCAGGCAGCGACCTGAGCTTCGGCCAGGGTGAACAATAGATGGACGGATCCTAAGTGGTATCCAATAAGGAACTTAGGTTCTCCTCAGGGAACCTATGACAAACAATGTAATTATAAGACCCTATCGAGTCATTTGGGTGCGGCCGGAGGTGTGGCTCCAGCCAGCATAAAAAGCTGGCCTTGGAGCCCTCTTGGCAGGCTTCTTCTGACCATCAATAAAGAGCTTGCTGTGCTGAAATCACTACCACCGGTCTCTCGACTCCAGTACTTTCCACTGGCGACGAGGATGGGATCCTCATGAGCGAATCTCCAGCCGAACCGAGCAGCACCACACCAAGCCCCAATCCATTGGCATCTGGCACCACTAGGCTCCAGGGCCCTGCAGCACTGCCAATCGCCCCAGAGGATGCTGCTCCCCGCATTGCTCCTGAACCAGTTTCCATGGCTTGAAGCTCCGGGGAACATTGCAGCATTCAACCCCTCCAAACCTAAGCAATGGGATGCCTGGTCCAGCCAGCTCAGGTTCCTCCTGGAAGTACATGGAGTCACCAATCAGGATAAGAAGCAAGCATGGCTCCTGAGCATGTGTGGAGTCACCATGCTCCAAATCACGCAGAACCTGATCTCCCCTAGGACTCTGATGGAGGTCCTTTTGAGGAACTCCTCTGGGTGCTGAAGAGCTACTTCTCGCCCAGGCCCTCCTTGCTAGCCATGAGGGTCAAATTCTACCGCTGCACACAAGCGGCAGGGGAGACCATCGCTGCATTCATGGCCAACCTCTGGAGGCTGGTGGTTGGCTGCAAATTCCCATCCGTTGAGGACACCCTCATAGGGAGGGATGCTCGTGCTCCCGCAACCGATGGGATTTTGCCACCGTTGCACACTAAAACAGCAAGACAACAACAAAACCAGATGGCTTGGCCCAAGGAGACCAGGTTGGGCATGCTTCAGCATGCAAAGTGAGGCCACCCCCCCCCCAGCTAACCCTACCTGCTGCGATCAAGACTGGAGACAGGGCGCCAGCAGGCCTCTGCAGGGCCCTGTTACTGCCAGGCCCTATTGTCATGGGCTGGCATGATGTGCTTGTTGGCAACGGGTCAGCATTGTCCAGCTCGTGGATGCCTTCCCCATCACTTTGGTAGCCATCTTGGAGAGAGGGGGTGAGCCTGTTGTGGAGGCAGTGCTCAGGCCAGCTGTTGCAGGGCCTTCGGCAATGGTGACACTTGGACCGGTGACTGCAGAGCTGGAACTGGAGCTGGAGCAGCTGGTGGCTATTCTCAGTGGAGCCAGGGGCTGGAACAGGTGGCGGCTGGAGCTGACAACACCCAGAGCCAGCAGCGGCAGCGGCCAGGGGCTGTTCCTGACGGTGGCTGCCCTGGTGACATTGGAGCCAGCGGTAGCCACAGGCCCCCGACAGGTGGCAAGAGAGCCCAGGGTCAGCTTTACCCTCCCCAGAACTGTCCAAAACCAGCTGGGAGATCTACTGCTGACATGACAGTCGGCCGTGGTGCCCTGCGGCCCATGTGGAGCTGTGGGCCAGAGGCAACAGCAGCCAGTGAGCAGAGGTTCAAACAATCCTCAGGTGGAACCCGACTGGACTAGATGCACAGTACAGGGCCAGGCTGGGAGAGGGAGTGATCCAAGGCTGAGCAGGACTGCGCAGCTGAGCCAAGAGAACCAGGGACTGGATCGAGGGAACTTGAGCCGAACGGCTGTGGCAGGCTCAGATCAGGAACCCAGGCCAGAGTCAGAGGAGGAGTGTGTTAGCCAGCAAGGCACTTTCTGTGCTCTTATGGATTTTCATATCCATAAGTCTGAACTCTGTGTTACCAACAGTGGTAGGGTCTTGCGCTTTCTTCTTCACATAGGAGCTAGCTCCAGCCCATGCCAGGAGGCTGACACCCTAAGCAGTTCACCCAAGACAAAGACAAAGGATTCCTCTTGCCATGAGGTTTCCTTCTGTCAGACATCCGCTGGCTGACCCCCACTCCTCACTACACATCTGGATAGTTATGCTAACTAAACTGCCTAGCAACTAATGTGCCAGCCATCAGATACTTGGCTAAAACCATCAACTAACAATAGATATGGCCAGGTGAGTCATCGGACCCCAGACTCAGCGTCTGTTTCCTGATGAGATCATGCTCTTGCAATACTGACCACCCCCTGGACCTCCTCCCTTTGTTCACCTTTAACCTATAGCAAGGTCCAACAGGGACGGACCGCCTAGTAGGTGTGTTAGTGGGTTGTGGTCTGCAAAGCCCGCCCCAAGACCCCCAATAAAAGTCCAAACCGAGAGTCACTCGGCCTCTTGAGCCGTCGCCCTCTATCTAACCTATTGACCCTTCAGTCCAGCTTTCTGTACCCAACCCTTGCCTCCATCTTTGAACCCCTTTTTCTCTCTCTGGACTCACGATCCAGGAGAACCACGTGGTCTTGCTGGTTCAAGCTTCGTGGCCCCATAGCTTTTATACCTTTCTTCCCCCATCCAACTCATCTTGACATCAGACAACGCATCTAAGGTAACGTGCTTTCCCCACCAACGATACCTGCTCATGCAAAAGTGCTATTTTATCTCTTTATTTTATTAGGCCTGTAAGATTGTGTGTGTGATTACGATTTTTGTATGCTTGACTACATGATCCAGTAAACAACATTGAACTTGGAACCTGCCTCACGTGTCTCTTTCCTTGAGAACTCCCGGGAGGGGTGGGACCCTGGTATAGCTGGCAAGAACCCGTGTATTTTGCTGATTGCTAAACGTAAATTAAAGCAATTCGGCTAACAGAATTGGGGGCTCGTCTGGGATTGCCCTGAGGGTTAAATTTTGCGCCATAGTCGACAGGCGTGTCTTTAACCCACAGACATAAGGGAAAAACCACTTCCGGAGTTCTTGGAGAGGCTGTATGATCGGTTTCTGTCTGCGTGCCTGGCTCTAGCGAGCAACCCATCGTGGGTGGCTTCCCCCCCTTCTCTCTCTCTTCGAACCCCAGGTCAAACTGTGTGACCGTCCGCAAGTCTATCTTGTGGGAAGGGATCCAAAGAAGACCAGAGTAGGGCGCTAGATCAGTTGCACCAACACTACATACACTACATACACGACATACACCCGCTGAGTCCAGAAAAGAACTTTTTTTTCCTTTGAGCGCACCCTCACTCCCCCCTCCTTGCTTCACTTCACTCAATGAAGTGAAATCAATTGCTTTTGGTTAGGGGTCAGCCTGCTGGAACATATTGTTTCGAAACCCCGCTGGTTAATAGGTTATCCAGTGAGAGCTTGCGAGCCCAAAACCTTCATTTGGTTGTGTGGTTATCCTGTAAGGACGTGAGGTTTGGCCAACCCATTCTCGAAACCCTCATATAAAGAGACTGGGTGTCTCTGAGACTAGGTGTCTCCTTTTGGGTTAAGAGTAATCCCAGAGTGTCGCGAAGGGTGTGAGTCCCCGGCTCTAAAAACTAAATTCAGGCAGGGATTGCCACGTTTAGGGTTAAAAGTAATCCCCGAGCGTCGAGAGAGGTGTGAGTCCCCGGCTCCAAAAACTAATTAAGGGCTGGGATAGCCTGTTCTGTGGTGTATTGGCCACCTTGAGCCAAGACTGTAACTTAAGAAGCCGATTAAGGCAGGGAGAAAAAGTTCAGTTCCCTTTTCTTGCGCCCCTGTTGGAAGTGAAAACAGGAGAATCCTTACAAAGATGTTTCGTACCAAGGAGGACGAACCTAAGCTAGAAAAATGGCTGGTGAAAAAGGGTAAGTCTCCTTGGAAGGAAGGATCTTTTAAGAGCCCCAATCCATTAGAAATAGCCCAAAGCGCTTTCCAGGACTATTGTAAGACCCAAAAACCTGGTTCTACAGCTAAAGACACAGCCGCTAGCTGGGCTTTGTACACGGCTCTGCAGGATGCTGCCGCCATCATCAAACGCATGCAAAATGAAATTGATAAGCAGGAGGATTTAGTGGCCCGATTTGACAAATTAGAGGCCAGATATTTTGAGACCAAAGAAGAACTGAGTGGAATAAAAAGCAAACATGAACAAGATCTCATAGACCAGAGACAAAATTACGAGGAGCTAATGGAAGAGAGACTAAGAGAGATTGAGGTTGAGGGCCAGCAATTACAAGCTGATAAATTAACTTTGACCCTAGAGAATCAAGGTCTAGCCCTCAGCATTCAGAAGGCTGAACAAAAAGCCGCAAAGGCTACAGCCAGGGCTGAAGAAGCAGAAAAGGCCCTAGAAAAGGCCAATGTAGCCCTGGTGTCGGCACAACAAGGAGCAAAGTATTTGGCCCAAGAAAATCTGATTAAGAGAGAGCAAGCAAATCATGATGCCTGCCGAAGGGAAGTAGAGCTTCTAAAATGGCAACTGGAGGCCCAAAGAGCGGTGGTGTCAGCGATCCACCTGGAGAGTTTAATTGACCTCTCCCACACCGGGGAGAACCCTGACGCCCCCATAGAAGAGCTTACTGAGAACCATGCCCCCGTCCACCCTGTTAGCACCAGAGAAATGGTCACCAAATCTGGCAATAAAACCACCACCCAAACTGTAACGGAGACTCAAATGTGGAAGCCTGATGAGGTTAAGGCCATTGCCGAGCAGATTGGGACGCTCTCTAAGGATACCGCCATACAATGGATGACGCATGTCCACACTATGTATGGTGGTATCAATGGAGAGGATCTCTGTCAGCTGGCCAGGCGCTGTGATTCAGGCACAGATTTAACTGCCATCAATTCCGCCATCGCTACCAATGGTCTTGCAGCCGGCACCCGGATCCAATGGATGCAGAAAGTCTTAGAATATCTGCACCCGAATCGCAGCTTATCTGCTTTGTTCATACTGGAGAAGCAAGGGCACGGGGAAGACCCGGAGGCTTATATGGCCAGGAAACAACTCCTAGCCCACTTGGTCGAAACGCTATACATTGACCCTGCCACGAATGAACCCGAATTTGATGACGGTGCTTTTAGGTGAGCACTGGTGCATGGCTTCAATGCTCAAACGCAACTGGCCCTTAACATTCCGGATCCCACTAAGAGAACCTGGCCTAGTATGGAACTCAAGATAAGACGGGTGGCCACTTTACTAAGGAGCACAGGAGTGACAAAGCCAGGAAAAAGCTCTAAAAAGCACAAAGACAAGGAAGAGGAAGAACCCATCCAAGCCATAACATACGCCAATCACGGCCCCCGCTCTCAGTACCAACCCTCCGGTAGATACGATAACCGGAACGATAGGAACTACGATAAGAATTATAAGAACGATTGTTACGACCGCAACAAATCTTGGCAGAAAGCCGGTAATAATAATTATAGGGGGCGAAGAGACTACAATAATAACAGAACCAACCCTGCTCAGGCATACATGCACCCATCTGCTCCACCACTTCCACCTGACTATAATAACGGCTCCGACAATCAGTATAGTCCTGCCCCAAGCTCTGGGAATTCACACCCGGCTGCCCAGCCGCTGCTGCCCGGTCCACAGCCATATCACCAAAAGGTTAATAGGGATGCCCCTCCAAATGGAGTAAGTCCATTCAGATGGCACCTTTGGATGGAGCTCAAGGAAAGGGGATTCGAGATGGAACGTTTCCATCTACAACCCGACTCGGTTCTCCTCCAGGCACTGGCAGACTCCGCTAAACAACATGAACGGCCTGTCAATCAGGTAACAACCACTCTCACTCGCATTGAAGAGGAGAGAGGGAACCCAAACTAGGGCTGCCCGGAGTCCCACAATCTCCCCAACGGTGTCGTGGCTCCTTTGAAGCCTGACAGGTGGGGAGACCGACTGTGAAAGCAGGGGTCGGGACTCCAGGGAACATGAAACCTGCTACACTCCTTGTAGATACAGGAGCATCCACAAATGTACTCAGACCTCAATTGGCCCAAAAAGGACAGCCCTCTTCAGCTACCCTTTCCCTCTCAGGTTTTGCCGGAGGTAAACACACTGCTACCATCTAGAATTCGATTCCCTTAACAGTGGGAAAGCTTTCCACACGTGTGTCTGCCTGTGACAACCAGGGCGAAGATGATGGCATTCTCGGGGCTCCATTTTTCCGAGACCATGGGCTCACCATTGATTTGGCTAATGGTTTCCTTTGGCAAATTCCAGGGGGCCCTAGCGAAATCAATGCGGTCCATCGGTGTGCCACCCTAAAGGCTCCTCTTCCCCTGGCCCCTTTGGAACCCAGTGACCCTTGGATCCAAGATTTCCCTGAAGTCTGGATTCAAGACAAGGCAGAGTGCGGCACAGTCCGCGATGCTTGCATGCTCATAGAAGGACAGGACCCACCTCCACAAAAGCAATACAAATATCCCGCTGAAGCTGAAGCGGGAATAGCCAAAACTATTGAGGGGCTTCTCCAATGGGACGTTATCCTCCCAATGCAGTCCATCTGCAACGCTCCCCTCTGGCCCATCCTTAAAGAAGACGGAGTGACCTGGAGAATGACAGTGGATTTCAGAGCGCTAAACGCAGTAACTCCTCCAGTTGCCCCTGTAGTAGCAAAGTACCACGAGATCCTTGCAGCCATCGCAGCAGGATCGCGCTACGACAGCGTGATTGATTTGGCCAATGCGTTTCATTCCATCAAATTGCACGAGTCCTGCTGGTATAAATTCGCTTTTCCATTCCGTGGCCAGCAGTATGCCTTCAAACGCACACCTCAAGGTTTTCACTCCAGTCCTAGTATCTGTCATGCACACGTTGTGCGTATGTGGGAACACCTCAGAGCTACCTCTAAAGATCACGTGCTCTCTTACATGGATGACATTCTTGTCCACGCCCCCACAGAAGAAGAGGTCACTGATGTAACCAGGGAAGTTTTAAATCTTCTCCGGGAGGCAGGGTTCAAGGCTAGCAGAGACAAGGCCCAGCTAGTTCAAACGCGGGTCAAGTACCTCGGCCTGGCCCTGGGTCCCGACGGCAGGACTCCCGATGCCCAGCGCATGGAAGTCATTGCCAAGCTCCCTGCGCCTACACATGTGCCCTCTTTAAGAGCTCTGCTAGGGACATTCAATTTTTTCCGGGACTTTGTGGAAGGCTTTGCCGACAAAGCTCGCCCTCTATACGCTCTCTTAAAGAGCAACACACCTTGGTTCTAGGGACCCGAACAACAATACGCCTTTGCCAGCCTCAAACAAAGTCTTGCCTCTGCTCCCGCTCTAGCACATCCGGACCCTAATAAACCCTTCTACATCCAACTGGCACATTCTGAAAAAAGCATTGGCGCCACCCTTATACAGCATCATGCTGGCGCCCCGGGAGTAGTAGCATATGCCTCCCGCAATCTTTCCTCTGTTGAAATAAAGTTCACCCCATGCGAGAAGGTCTGTCTAGCCCTTGTCTGGAGCCTTACTCACTGGGAATTTATCATCGGCGGTGCAAAGGTCATAGTGCAAACCACTCACACACCCCTGAAGTACATTCTCTCAGGGAAGATCCAGGATGGCCAAGTGTCTAATGCCCGCATTGCCCAGTGGATGCTTGCATTGGTCAATAAGGGAGTAGACTACAGGAAGGAACAGAAGGAGCCCCCTGCCCCATACGGCCTCATCATAACTGGGGAAGAGCATGAGTGTCCCCTACCAGTGGTGGACCATGTACCCTGGCCGGCCACATGGAGAGTGCCATTCGAAGAAGCCAAGCAACTCGGTTTTCACTGCTGGTTCTGCGATGGCTCATCTTTCCATGTGACAGGGACCCCCTATACCGGTTATGGTGCCATCCGAACCCACGATGGTCACACCTTGCACGAGTCTGTCCACCCCCATTCCAGCCAAGCCACAGAAGTCGCAGCCCTGCGCGCTGTTCTAGCCTTTGAACCTCCAGACATTCCGGTCGCTGTTTTCACCAACTCAGACTGGACGGCCAAAGCCGCTACAGTGTGGCTGCCCCACTGGGAAAAACAGGGATGGGTCAATGCAGAAGGAAAACCGGTAGCCCACATAACATTATGGAGAGATGTTGTACGACTCCTCCATAGTCGTTCGGCAGAGACTCAGATCTCCCATGTAAAGGGCCACCAAAAGAACAACTCCGAAATCGCCTATTGGAATGATCAGGCAGACCTTTTAGCCAAAGCCGCTGCACAAGCCCCTCTTCCCCCGGATCCCCCAGACCAACCTCTGCAGGCAGTCACTACACGCAGCCAACACAATAGGGCGTCTATTCCACCAGTCTTTGTAGACCTTGGGGAACTCCAGGCTAATGATGCGGATGTGCAGGATCTCCTTTCCAAAGGCAAGGATCCTACAGGGAAACACTTCATTGAGGAACGGGAAGGAGTAATATGGGCTGTGGATAACATTGGGGCACGCCACTGGGTGGTTCCCGTAGAAGTACGGGCAGACCTTATCCAGTTCGTTCATGAACAGGGACATAGAGGGAAAGACCTTACTTTGGAACGGGTGCGAGATGCGGGCTGGTGGCCAGGCATGAGACAAGAGGTCGCCCAATGGGTAGATAACTGTCTAGCCTGTGCCATGGTCAACGCAGACTCATCCGGTCCTAAAGCCCCTATTCAGCACCAACGCATTGAAGGACCCTGGGCACGAGTCCAGATAGATTTCATTGGCCCCCTTCCGAAAACCAGTCGAGGAAACAAGCACTGTCTTACAGTGATCGATCCCTTTTCCAAGTGGATCGAAGCCTTCCCTTGCCGGGACAACTCAGCCGGCACCGCCGCTAAACTTCTTTTTAATAACTTGTTTTCCCGCTGGGGAACCCCCGAGTCTTAGACTCCGACCGCGGGTCTCATTTCATCGGGAAAGTCACTCAGGAGCTCTGCAAGGCTCTGGGAATCACCCAAAGGTTCCATATTGCAGCCCACCCTCAATCTTCTGGCTCTATTGAATGGGCTAACCGTACCCTTAAGGAGGCTCTCATGAAAGTCAATTCCACTGGCAGGACTTGGGATGAGAAACTGCCCATCATTCTTCTGGCCATCAGGGGAACCACAGCCTCGCATGGCTATTCCCCACATATGGTCATGACTGGCCGGAAAATGCGCATGCCAGAAGCTTTTTGGCTACAGAGTGATGTCCCCTCGGACTTCGAGCCTAAGGTGGCGAACGATGAGTGGGTCCGCACGCTCCTCACTGACATCCTGACTATACATCTCCAAGTCACTAACATGCTAGGGGAAAGCCAGCTTGCAATAGACAAGAAATTGGGATGGGTTCGGAATCCCCAGGTTTGGGATCCAGGACAGCAAGTTCTCTACCGCAAGTTTAGCCGCAAGCAGCATGCTCTTATGGCTAAATGGGCTGGTCCGGTCCCCATCATTGCTAGGGTCAGCCCTGCAGTATACAAGCTGGCAATCCCAAGGAAACACGGACAAACGTGGCACAAATTCTTCCACTCCTCCCAGCTCAAACTGTGGAAGGGTGCGCCGGTCCTGGTCCCACCTGACCTTCCCCTGGACACTGGCGGCGACGAGAGCCCACTTGCCGCAGTCACACATGGTCCTTTACTTCCAACAGACATGTTCGAACTCTTTCCCTTTTTCTCCTTTGGAGACACTTGCCTGTTCCACTAAGTGCTTCCTAATGGCTCAAGCCGCCATTTAGGAAGCAAGGGGGGAAGGGAATAGCAGAATTTTAATTTCAATGCCTCGTTCTAAGAACAAAAGCCACGGTAGCGTGCAGCAGTAATCGCACCGGGCTTGCATAAGTGCCAAGCGCACACTAATGAACGAAGAATCTGTAAGCACATTTAGATAAAGGGGAACCATACTGTGACTACTTGGGTATGTCGACTACAGTATAGAGTACAGGGATCTCACTCACACACCCCTCAAACATTATATTACAGAATGCATCCAGGAAGTTTCACCCCAGCAACAGACAAATGGGTAAGACCATTAAAAATTTTATTTTTATTATTCGGATTGTCATTGTTTCATTTCACATCGGCGACACAAATAGCCAACCATATGGTAGTCTTGACCAGATGGAGATGCGTGGGAACTAACATGCCTTTTAGGATTTTTACCTGTGTAACAGGACGGCATGATAGAGCAGTCACACTCACACCCATAGATCAATGTCCACCACAGCAGCTCACACACTGCATTCACAGCCGCACTGGAGAAAAGGTGATCCTATGCACCTCCGGAAAATATTCTATGGACAAGATGGAAGTGGCCCTGTGCAAACAGCCACAAGACAAAACCAATACTTCCACCATTGAATATACTGCTCCAACCCCCATCTCCCTCTACACTGACATAGCTGTAATATCAGCTGCCGTATGGGACATTGGCGACCCTTTAAAAATAATCATTTCAATTGGCTCCCGACACTTCCACAACAACACAGAGGTCCCGATAACACTCACGGACCCATTCGGTGAAGACATTGACCTAGAGCCACTGGCATGGGGCAAACTCAATTGGCATTTTAACTGCTCCGCGTCAAAGCAGCAGGGTCCCCCAGACTGGACCCTCCTTCTAAACACTTCTGTCTGCCTCAGTGCCACCGATACTGTAAACCTTACAGCTATCGGCACAACAACTCTGCAGCTCACCCATCAGGAAGGAAATTACACTTTAATAATTGGTGATGCAAACCACACACTTTATTTAGACCCACTCATCCAAAATGTAGACTCACTAGCCTCACTGACCTACCTGGTAGTGGGAACGCACACTTTAAAATTTAATCATCAAGAAACAGTCTTGATGCAGCCGCAAATTTCAGTAAAAAGAGTCAATGTCAGCTTAAACGGGCTTGGCATATCTTTTAGCCATGCCCTCTGTGACTCTTACTTACACACAACCCAGCAAGGCTGGGACAACTGGATCCTAATGTGGCGTAAAGGGGAACTCTCTAAAAGAACCAAACGTGATCTTTCTGATTGGGTCGCACCCGTAGGAGCGGGCATGGCAGCCATAGACGCTGCAAACATAGAGGTGATAGCAAATAAAGCCTCTAAGGTTTCATTTGATATTTCTCAAATGAGTCTCCCCCTTATGCAGTCATTGGATTCCCTTGCCCACATGGAACGCTCCACTAACCCCCTGCTGGTTACTTGGGAACAAATCATGGAGAAAGATTTCAACAATCTCCTTGGTGGCATTCAGTCTTTACAAAATAATATTTCATTGGCTCTTGCTTGCACTCAAGCACAAACTCTTAACGTGGTCACTGCTATGACTACAATCAAACAAGCTATGGCTGGAGTTATACCCTTAGAAATAAGGGAATTAATTAAAGGAAATTTAACCGCCAGTGAAATCTCTCTCGAGCGCTGGTGGTCTTTGGCAAACGCCTCTTTTGATGCTGTAACCCAGACCTTGCAATTGATTATAACCACAGTGACCGCTAAAGAAATTTTTGAAATCTATCCAGTAGTTCCGCTGGGTATCCAAGTTAATTCGGACACAGTATTATACGCCAGGAACAGTAACCGATGGGCTAAGGTAAGCTCATCCAGCTGGCATATGATCAATCTAGACGGATGCACCCACAAAGAAAACCTAGGCTTCATCTGCGATGACGAGGCCCTAGAGAAACATCACCCATGTTTAGTTCCCAAGAAACATGCCATATCTCACTGCCAGTTTGACACGGTCAGCGAGACCGGGTCCACAATTATATATATAGGCAGAGCCTGTGTCTGTCTCAGAACAGCCTGCGAACACATTCACATCAACAAACTATATTACCAACAAATGTTGCCTGGAATAAACCAATGCTTCTGTAACGCTACCTTGATTCGAGGATGTGACTTTTATTTTGAAACCCCTATTTGGACGCAACAAGAAATGGCCATATCCCCAGAATTATATGACTCTATTGCTCCAGTACCTTTGGGGTTAGGTCTGGAAGCCCTACGTAAATTGCTCTCTCACCCAGACCTCCAAGAACGCCTGGCTCAGCTAAAGAAAGCCGGGGACAAAGCTGCCTTGAATGTTTCCCACAATGGCGCCAGGATTAAAGAACTGGCCATGGAAATTAAGGAGGCGGGGGCCCACTCCTGGTGGGAGGCGCTTCTTGGTTGGTCCCCGACAACGACGGGATATTTAAATCTAATGCTCCACCCCATTGTCATCATTTTGGCCTTCCAAATTATTTTAATTGTGGCGCTACTTACATTGACGTGTTAGGTGAGAAGACAAATCCACAAATTGGAAGCTCAATCTAAAGCCACAGATTTCCAAGCCTTGATGCACGTTGCATCCAAGGTTTCGAATTCCTAACCCCTCCTCCCCAAACTCTGGCATACCTTGACTGTTGCCCTTTTTATGTATTGTCTGTTTCCATCTGTTTTGGCTCCCTGTGTGTTCCTATTTGTGTTTCTATTCTTTAACCACTATTGGGTGGGCCTTTTTAGAAAAGGCCCATGAGGTAGAAAAATTGGCCTTTAGCAGCAGTTTATCGAACCCAAGGGAGCACAAGTGAGGCTACAAAGGCAACCGAAGGAAAGCAGGTTCCGCCTCCTGCACATATTCGGAAAACCTCAATCATGCTGCCTTTTTAACTCCTCTGTAGCATCGCTGAAACCAAAAAACCATACTGCCAAATCGCGAAGAAGCCAGCGGAGCTTTCTCAGGATGATGGAGAGGCGAGTGCCAGTATAGCCATGCTTTGAGTTCAGCAAGGCAGAGCAGGCCAAGAAAGGAAGTGCAAGTGTGCAGGTCCTACTGGAAAGCCAGTTGGAAAATGCAATCCTTTCGAAAGGTTAAGGCAAGCCACGGTCTTTTTGCGTGCTCTTCCCCTGCAATGGCTTTTCAGCTCATAGGAAATAAAATTTTTGTATTATCTCTCTCCTTTGGGTTCCCAATTTGAAACCTCCTAAAGTATTATCAATTTTGGCATTGGTATTTTTCAAATAACAGTTTTTACAACCAAGATTTGCTTTAAAAGGATCAAGATCCGGCGTGCTCTGCGGCATCGCCACTTTGCATATGCACCAGCACGCTGATCATAAAACAACTATTTTCCTAAAACTTTTGCTACTTTGCTCGTTCTACAGCCTAGTTTAACCATTTTTACGGCAACCCACGCCCCAGGTTTACTACACAAGCCTTATTTTTAGTTTCACTTTTGCAAAACTCTCCCACCAAAGTTTTTCAAAATATCCAGCTAATAAACGCCTCCTTTTTCTTTTGCTGTTATCTCCCCTCTGCCTTCGGCAGTACCTTGGTCTTACAACAAGCCCCTGCTTGTTCCCAAAGATTTTTCTTTTCTATTCTTTAACCAGTATTGGGCGGGCCGAAGCCCTAACGAACCATGGGGAGTAATGCAAGAAAGAAAAGGGAGATAGGGGGTGGGAGGACCAGAAAGCGTTTCTTCATGGGAGATCCGAAAGAGCTGAGAGCTCTGGGCTGCGGATATACCACTGAACTCCTTATGGTGGTAGGGATTGACATCAACAAAGGCACCGTCTACAAAAGCTCCATTGTTGGATTTGTGGCTAGCATGAATGTCAAGCTTAGTAGGCGGTTCCTCTGGTGGTGCATGCAGAAGTTGGGTTTGGAAGTTACTCTGACCCCCCTCTCGCCCCATCTCCACCAGGCATGCAATCCTGTTGCCACTCGAGGCAGCGACAGGTGCCTGGGGAAAGGCCCCAAGGTTAACCCACCCCAGCCGAGAGCCCTCCAGCCGCTTGTTACAGCATCTCTTTATGTTAGCGTGACCTCTTCACCGACCCTCTGCCCAGATAGCCCACAGCCCGAAACACACAGCTGTCTCAGTACTGGCCTCCAATTCGGTCCTGTTGATTTTTGCCAAATTTATTTAGTTCACAATATTTTCTTCTCCCAGCATGCCTACCCGGACGTATAATTTGCATACGCTATAGCCTGTCAATCATAATTAACTTAAGTCCGTTAGTTTTATTCTGTCTTCCTAAGTACTTTTCTTTATTTCTTTTTGCGGCAGTAAAGCCTCATTGCCTTTACAAAAAGTTTTTCGTTATGCATGGTTTTGTTTCTGTTTCAGTCTTGTTTGTGCACTTCACGCGCAAAGACAAGCCGCTTGTTTGCAAACCAAGTCTCATGTTTGCAAAGCTTGCTTGCCAAAACATTTTTGCTTTTTGCTTTTCTATTCTTTAAGCAGTGTTGGGAGGGCCGAAACCCAGACGAACCGTAGGGAGTCATTAGTGAGCAGGGCAACAAGGGGTAGGAGGACATGGAAGCTTGAGAGACAGCTCAGGAGGAAGATATGGGACAAACGAAGCCGTTGTCTCACTCTGCTATGCAGCTCCTACAAGCCATCTTGGGAGGTACCGGGCATACGGATTCCCTTGTAGCTTTGGAGGACATGCAGAAGTTGGGTTCGGAATTTAAGTCCGGCCCATGCTCCCCTTTCACCAGGCGTGCAAGCCCTCCCTGCACGAAGCAGTGGAGAGTGCCTGGGAAAGACTCCCGGTTAGCTCACGCCCTCTGCAAAAACCTCCTGCTCCCTTTTTCCAACATTTTTCTATGTTAAAGGGAGATTTTTGCCAGCGCTCTCCCTGAAGTGCCTGCGGTCTAAAACGTATCCGCGCCTCAACACTGGTGTCTAATTCGACTGTTTTGATTTTTAATAAATTTATTTATCTTGGAATGTTTATGTATCCCAGAATGCCCAAACAATTTCCTCATTTGCATATGTGACAGCCTCTAGCCCTAATGAATACAGCCAAGTCAACAGCATGTGACCTTTAGGGGTTCTGCCTAGTAACTAGCTGCCCAGTCCGCTCCTCATCGAGTATAGGACGGTGTTAGCCAAATTGCTTTAATTTACGTTTAGCAATCAGCAAAATACACGGGTTCTTGCCAACTATACCAGGGTCCCACCCCTCCCGGGAGATCTCAAGGAAAGAGGCACGTGAGGCGAATTCCAAGTTCAATGTTGTTTACTGGATCATGTAATCAAGCATACAAAAATCGTAATCACACACACAATCTTACAGGTCTAATAAAGTAAAGAGAGAAAATAGCACTTTTGCATGAGCAGGTTTCGTTGGTGGGGAAAGCACGTTACCTTAGATGCGTTGTCCGATGCCAAGATGAATTGGATTTGGGAAAGAAAGGTATAAAAGCTATGGGGCCACGAGGCTTGAACCGGCAAGACCACGTGGTTCTCCTGGATCGCGAGTCCAGAGAGAGAAAAAGGGGTTTAAAGATGGAGGCAAGGGTTGGGGATAGAAAGCTGGACTGAAGGGTCAATAGGTAAGATAGAGGGCGACGGCTCAAGAGAGCGAGTGACTCTGGGTTTGGACTTTTATTGGGGGTCTTGGGGCGGGCTTTGCAGACCACAACCCACTAACACTCCTACTAGGCGGTCCGTCCCTGTTGGACCTTGCTATAGGTTAAAGGTGAACAAAGGGAGGAGGTCCAGGGGTTTGGTCAGTGTTGCAAAAAGTATGACTTCACCAGGAAACAGACACTGAGTCTGGGGTCCGATGACTCACCTGGCCATACCTATTGTCAGTTGATGGTTTTAGCCAAGTATCTGATGGCTGGCACATTAGTTGCTAGGCAGTCTCATTAGCATAACTATCCAGATGTGTAGTGGGGGAGTGGGGGTCAGCCAGTGGATGTCTGACAGAAGGAGGCCTCATGGCAAGAGGAATCCTTTGTCTTTGCCTTGGGTGAACTGCTTGGGGTGTCAGCCTCCTGGCTTGGGCTGGAGCTGGCTCCTATGTGAAGAAGAAAGCGCAAGTCCCTACCACTGCTGGTGACACAGAGTTCAAGCTTATGGATATAAAAATCCATAAGAGCACAGAAAAGTGCCTTGCTGGCTAACATTTCCCCCCCTCGGAGACCTGAAGGCGTCAGGTGAAGGTCTCCGAATATGGATGATACGATGATGAAAAATGAGACAGACTGCATGATGGTGATCCTGGAAGAAATAGTTGGCAAGGGACGGACCCAGAAGATGACAAAAATCTATCGCAATAAAAATGCCAAATTGTTGCTGGGATGGACATAAAAACAAGGCTTTGTGCATTGGACCACCAAGGGAGCCTATGTAGAAATATTTAAGTCTCTAAATAGCAGAAACATTTTTAACTGAAATATCAAAATTAATTCTAAAAATTCCTTATCTTAAATTCATTGTAAAAAGCCTAATAAAGGTATTATCTGTACATAAAACATCAATACTTATAGCGGAAGTACACACATTTGTATCAATACAAATAATCCACAAGGAATGCACAAGGAAATAAAATGGTTACAAACAATTCTTCGTCCGTCTCTCCTGAGTGGCAAGGCTTTTCTGCTGGAATCGGGCTACTGGTGTCTCTATACAGGAGAGAGGCGCGCTTTACATTGTATCTAACGGAACACCAGGACTCGTATATCTTCGGCTCTTCGGAAGCCACTCGGGTCTTGATCAATAGCTCATGAAGCTGTCGGCTGCGCTCGTCACTTCTCGGCACGGACACGAGTCAGTTCGGCCGGGAAGGAGGAGACCGGTTTGCATATTGAGGAGTCGCCCCCCCTTGCTATCTAAAAGCATCATGGGTACCTACTTAAATTAAGAAAAAAGGATATTAAAATAAAACATAGCTTAGTGAATTTGCAAGCAGAGTGTCTAAAGGCATTCAAGAAATGCAGAAAAGGTCAAAACAGGTCATGCATCTGGAATCATTGTATTATGAAAGACACATCATCTTGGGGTCCTGGCTGGAATAATCCCAGGCAAGGTATTCACCCTTCGGGGTTGGCGGAGTCTCCGGGCACGCCTCCCGAACCCTGGGGAGCATTTGTGAGCTGTGTGGCTCAGACGCGCACACACTCACAGGCAGGGCATGCAAAAGCTGGGTTCGGGAGTTGCGTCCGGCTGACTCTGGCCTTTTTATCTGGAGCCGGGTGGCTCCGCGGGGACGCCGTTAGCTGCGTACCCGTTTTAGCTTGGAGGGCTCCCTTCGGGAGGCCCTCCCCTAATACTGTACAAAAATAGAACAATCTTTCCCCCTAAACCTGATCCCAGTGGTACCGTCCCATACCCAATGAGGAGCGGACTGGGCAGCTAGTCACTAGGCAGAACCCTCAAAGGTCGCTTGTTTTTTACTTGGCTGTATATGTTACGGCTAGAGGTTGTCACATATGCAAATGAGAGATTTGTTTAGGCATTCTGGGAAACAAACATTTCAAGAAAAATAAATTTATTAAAAATCAAAAACAATCGAATTGGACACCAGTGTTGGGGCAAGGATACGTTTTAGCTTGCAGGCACTTCAGGGAGAGAGCTGGCGAAAATCTCCCTTTAACCTAAAAAGATGTTAAAAAGAGGGGGCAAGAGGTTTTGGCCGGGGCTTCGAGCTAACCGGGGAGTTCTTCCCAGGCACTCTCTACTGCTTCGCGCAGGGAGAGCTTGCACGCCTGGTGAAGGGGGGCATGGGCCAGACTTAAATTCCGAACCCAACCTCTGCATGTCCTCCGAAGCGATTCAGCTTGGAGGGGCTGCATAGCGGAGGGAGACAAAGGATTCATTTGTCCCATTTCTTCCTCCTGAGCTGTCTCTCAGGCTTCCATGTCCCCCTTGTTCTTGTTGTCCTGCTCACTAATGATTCCCCACGGTTCGTCTGGGCTTCGGCCCTCCCAACACTGGTAAAGAATAAAAAAGCAAGCACAAAACAAAAATGTTTTGGCAAGCAAACGATTTGCTTTGCAAACCAAAGACTTGGTTTGCAAACAAACGGTTTATTTCTTGCCCGTAGAGTGCACAAACAAAGAGACGGAGACAAAAACAAAACCGTGCACAATGAAAAAGTTTTTGGATGAGGCTTCATGCTCGTAAAAAGAGATAAAGAAAAGTACATATGAAAACTGAATAAGTTAATGATGATTGATAGACTATGCAGATTGGGCGTCAATAAGGGCATGCTGGGAGAAGAAGACATCATGAGTAAAATACATTTTAAAAAGCAAAAAGATCGAATAAGAGGCCCGCACTGGGGCGGCTGAGTGTTTTGGGCTGAGGATTGCTTGGGCAGATAATTGGGGAAGAGGTCACGCTAACATAGAGAGATGCTGTGATATGTGGCTGGAGAGCGTTCGGCTGGAGCGGGCTAACCTTGGGGCCTTTCCCCAGGCACCCGTCGCTGCCTCGAGTGGCGATCGGATTGCACGCCTGGTGGAGATGGGGTGAGAAAGGGGGGAATCGGAGTAACTTCCGAACCCAACTTCTGCATGCACCACCGGGGGAAGCCGCCTACTAAGCTTCACATTCATGCTAGCCACAAATGTAACTACGGAGCTTTTGTCGACGGCATCTTTGGATGCGCCCTTGGCTCTTCTGATCTCCCATGAAGAAATGCTTTCGGTCCTCCCACCCCCTATCTCCCTTTTCTTGGCTCTTCTGATCTCCCATGAAGAAATGCTTTCGGTCCTCCCACCCCCTATCTCCCTTTTCTTTCTCTCATTGCTCCCTATGGTTCGTTAGGGCTTCGGCCCGCCCAATGCTGGTTAAAGAATAGAAAAAGGAAAACTCTTAGGAACAAGCAGAGGCTTGTTGTGATCCTAAGGTGTTGCTGGAAGTGAACATCAAAAAAAAAAAAAAAAAAAAAAAAAAGGATGTATGCTGGCTATATAAAAACGTTGGTGGGAGATTTTTGCAAAAGTGAAACCAAAAATAAGGAAGTCCGGGGCATGGATTAGAACGGTCAAAGGATATAAAAAGTAATAGCACACGTTTTGGGAGGAATAGTTTTAAGATCCACGTGCCGGGGCGTATGCAAAATAGAGATGTTGCAAAGCACGCCGGTTCTTAATTTCTGAAGACCGAATCTTTGTTTAATGAGTTGTTATTTGAAAACTGCCAATGTCAAAATTAATAATACTTTAGGAGGTTTCAAATTGGGAACCCAAAGGTGAAAAACGATCCAAAAATTCTATGTCCTATGATCGAAAAAGCCATTGCAGGGGGAGAACACGCAAAAAGATCGTGGCTCGCCTTAACCTTTTTGAAAGGACTGCATTTTCCCACTGGCTTTCCAGTAGGACTTGCACATTTGCACTTCCTTTCTTGGCCTGCTCCGTCGCGCTGACCTCAAAGCATGACCATACTGCCACAACGGATCTCAGTCATCCTGAGAAAGCTCCGCTGGCTTCTTGGCGATTTGGCAATATGGTTTTTTGGTTTCAGCGATGTTACAGAGGAATCAGAAAGGCAGCATGATTGAGGTTTTCTGAATATGTGCAGGAGACTGAACCTGCTTTCGGCTGCATTTGTAGTCTCGCTGATGCTCCCTTGGGTTTGATAGACTGCTGCTAAAGGCCAATTTTTCTACCTCATGGGTCTCTTCTAAGAGACCCACCCAATAACGGTTAAAGAATAGAAACACAAACATAAACACACATAAGGGTCTGAAAGCGGATGGGGACATAGAAACATAGAGAAAGGGCAACAGTCAAGGTACACCAGAGGTCGGGAAGGAGGGGTTAGGAATTCGAAACCTTGGATGCAACGTGCATCAAGGCTTGGAAATCCGTGGCTTTAGATTGAGCTTCTAATTTGTGGATTTGTCTTCTCACCCAACAAGTCAATGTAAGTAGCGCCACTATTAAAATAATTTGGAAGGCCAAAATGACGACTATGGGGTGGAGCATTAAATTTAAATATCCCGTCGTTGTCAGGCTCCAACCAAGAAGCAATTCCCACCAGCTATGTTTTCCCGCCTCCTTAATTTTCACAGCCAGTTCCTTAATCCTGGCGCCATTATGGGAAACGTTCAAGGCGGCTTTGTCTCCAGCCTTTTTTAGCTGAGCCAGGCATTCTTGGAGGTCCGGGTGAGAGAGCAATTTCTGTAAGGCTTCCAGTCCTAACCCCAAAGGCACTGGAGCAATAGAGTCATACAATTCTGGGGATATGGCCATTTCTTGTTGTGTCCAAATAGGGGTTTCAAAATAAAAGTCACACCCTCTGATGGAGGTAATGTTACAGAAGCATCTATTTATTCCAGGCAGCATTTGTTGGTAGTATAGTGTATTGATGTGAATGTGTTCGCAGGTTGTTCTGAGACAGACACAAGCTCTGCCTATGTATATAATAGTAGACCCGGTCTCACTGACCGCGTCAAATTGGCAGTGAGATATGGCGTGTTTCTTTGGAACTAGGCATGGGTGATGTTTCTCTAGGGCTTCGTCGTCACAGATGAAGCCTAAGTTTTCCTTATGGGTACATCCGTCTAGATTGATCATATGCCAGCTGGATGAGCTTACTTTAGCCCATCAGTCACTGTTCCTGGCATACAATACTGTGTCCAAATTAACTTGAATACCCAGCGGAACTACTGGATAGATGTGGAAAATTTCTTTAGCAGTCACTGTGGTTATAATCAATTGCAAGGTCTGGGTTACTGCGTCAAAGGAGGCGTTTGCCAACGACCACCAGTGCTCGAGAGAGATTTCACTGGCGGTTAGATTTCCTTTAATCAATTCCCTTATCTCTAAGGGTATAACTCCAGCCATAGCTTGTTTGATTATAGTCATGGCAGTGACTACATTAAGAGTTTGTGCTTGAGTGCAAGCAAGAGCCAATGAAATATTGTTTTGTAAAGACTGAATGTCACCAAGGAGATTGTTAAAGTCTTTCTCCATGATTTGTTCCCAAGTAACCAGCAGGGGGTTAGTGGAGCGTTCCACGTGGGCAAGGGAATCCAATGATTGCGTAAGGGGGAGGCTCATTTGGGAGATGTCGAATGAAACCTTGGAGGCTTTATTCGCTATCACCTCTATGTTTGCAGCATCTATGGCTGCCATGCCCGCTCCTACGGGTGCGACCCAATCAGAAAGATCGCGTTTAGTTCTTCTAGAGAGCTCTCCCTTATGCCACATTAAGATCCAATTGTCCCAACCTTGCTGGGTCATGTGTAAGTAAGAGTCACAGAGGGCATGGCTGAAAGAGGTGCCAAGCCCATTTAAGCTGACATTGACCCTTTTGACTGAAATTTGTGGCTGCATCAAGACTGTTTCCTGATGATTAAATTTTAAAGTGTGGGCTCCCACTACTGGGTAGGTTAATGAGGCTAGTGCGTCTACGTTTTGGATAAGTGGGTCCAAATCGAGTGTGTGATTTGCATCACCAATTATTAAAGTGTAATTTCCTTCCTGATGGGTGAGCTGCAGAGTTGTTGTTCCGATAGCTGTAAGATATACAGTATCGGTGGCATTGAGGCAGACAGATGTGTTTAGAAGTAGGGTCCAGTCTGGGGGACCTTGCTGCTTTAACGCAGAGCAGTTAAAATGCCAATTGAGTTTGCCCCATGCCAGTGGCTCTAGGTCTATGTCTTCGCCGAATGGGTCCGTGAGCGTTATCGGGACCTCTGTGTCATTGTGGAAGTGTCGGGAGCCAATGGAGATGATTAATTTTAAAGGATCGCCAATGTCCCATACAGCAGCTGATATTACAGCTATGTCGGTGTAGAGGGAGATGGGGGTAGGAGCAGTATATTCAATGGTGGAGGTATTGATTTTGTCTTGTGGCTGTTTGCACAAGGTCACTTCCATTTCATCCATAGCATATTTCCCGGAGGTGCATAGAGTCACCTTTTCTCTGGTGCGGCTGTGGATGCAATGTGTGAGCTGCTGTGGTGGACACCGATCTATGGGTGTGAGTGTGACTGCTCTGTCATGCCGTCCTGTTATACAGGTAGAAATTCTAAAAGGCATGTTGATTCCCACGCATCTCCATCTGGTCAAGACTACCGTATGGTGGGCTATTTGTGTTGTCGATGTAAAATGAATCAAGGACAATAATAATAACAATAAAATTTTTAATGGTCTTACCCATTTGTCTGTTGCTGGGGTGAAACTTCCTGGATGCATTCTGTAATATAATGTTTGAGGGGTGTGTGAGTGAGATCCCTGTACTCCATACTGCAGTCGACATACCCAAGTAGTCAAAGTATGGTTCCCTTTTAGCTAAAGGTGCTTAGAGGTTCTTCGTTCATTGGTGTGCACTTGGCACTTATGCAAGCCCGGTGCGGTTGCTGCTGCACGCTACCGTGGCGTTTGTTCTTGGAACGAGGTTATTAGACTAAAAATTCTGCTATTCCCTCCCCCCCTTGCTTCCTAAATGGCGGCTTGAGCCATTGGGAAGCACTTAGTGGAACAGGCAAGTGTCTCCAAGGGAGAAGAAAGGAAAGAGTTCGAACATGTCTGTGGGAAGGAAAGGACCGTGTTTAACTGCAGCCAGTGGGCCTCCGTTGCCACCGGGGTCCGGAGGAAGAGCGGGTGGGACCGGGACCGGCTCGCCCTTCCACAGTTTGAGTTGGGAGGAGTGGAAAAACTTGTGCCACATTTGGCCGTGCTTTTGAGGGATTGCCAGTTTATACACTGCAGGGCAGACCTTATCAATGATGGGGACCGGACCAGCCCATTTAGCCATGAGGGCATGCTGTTTCCGGCTGAACTTGCGGTAAAGCACTTGCTGCCCTGGATCCCAAACCTGAGGATTACGCACCCATCCCAATTTCTTGTCTATTGCAAGCTGGCTTTCCCCGAGCATGTTGGCTACTTGGAGGTGTATAATCAGGATGTCAGTGAGGAGGGATCTGACCCACTCATCGTTTGCCACTTTAGGTTCGAAGTCCGAGGGGACATCGCTCTGTAGCCAAAAAGCTTCTGGCATGCGCATTTTCCTGCCCGTCATGACCATATGTGGGGAATAGCCGTGTGAGGCCGTGGTTCCCCTGATAGCCATGAGGATGATGGGCAGTTTTTCATCCCAAGTCCTGCCCGTGGAATTAACCATTTTCATGAGTGCCTCCTTGAGTGTACGGTTAGCCCGTTCAATAGAGCCAGAAGATTGGGGGTGTGCTGCAATGTGGAATCTTTGGGTGATCCCCAGAGCCTTGCAGAGCTCCTGAGTGACCTCTCCAATGAAATGAGGCCCGCGGTCGGAGTCCAGGACTCGGGGGATGCCCCAGCGCAAGAACAAGTTATTGAAAAGAAGCTTGGCGGCCGTGCCGGCTGAGTTGTCCCGGCAGGGGAAGGCTTCGACCCACTTGGAGAAGGGATCAATTACTGTAAGGCAGTGCGTGTTGCCGAGGCTAGTTTTGGGAAGGGGACCAATGAAATCGATTTGCACTCGCCCATGGTCCCTCTATGCGTTGGTGTTGAATAGGGGCTTTGGGACCAGATGAGTCTGCATTGACCATGGCACAGGCAAGACAGTTATCTACCCACTGGGCAACGTCTTGTCTCATGCCTGGCCACCAGCCTGCATCGCGCACCCGCTCCAAAGTAAGGTCTTTCCCTCTATGGCCCTGCTCGTGAACGAATTGGATCAGGTCTGCTCGTACTTCTACAGGAACTACCCAGTGACGTGCCCCAGTGTGATCCACCGCCCAGATTACTCCGTCCCGTTCTTCTATGGAGTATTTCCCTGTGGGGTCCTTGCCCTTGGAAAGGAGATCCTGCACATCTGCGTCATTGGCCTGGAGCTCCCCAAGGTCTACAAAGACTGGTGGGATAGATGACCTATTATGTTGGCTGCGCGTAGTGACAGCCTGCAGAGGTTGATCCGGCGGTGCTTGGGGAAGGGGTAGTTGTGCAGCAGCTTTGGCCAAAAGATCTGCCTGGTCGTTCCAGTAGGCGATTTCAGAGTTATTTTTCTGGTGGCCCTTGACATGGGAGATTTGAGTCTCCGCCGCACGACTATGGAGGAGTCGTACAACATCTTTCCATAGTGTTACGTGGGCCACCGGTTTGCCTTCTGCATTGACCCAATCCTGTTTTTCCCTGTGGGGGAGCCACACCGTAGCGGCTTTGGCCGTCCAGTCCGAATCGGTGAACACAGCAACCGGAATGTCTGGGGGCTCAAAGGCTAGAACAGCTCGCAGGGCTGCGACCTCTGCGGCTTGGCTGGAATGGGGGCAGACAGACTCCTGCAAAGTGTGACCATCGTGAGTACGGATGGCACCATAACCGGTATAGGGGGTCCCTGTCACATGGAAGGAGGAGCCATCAAAGAACCAGCAGTGAAAACCGAGCTGCTTGGCTTCTTCGAATGGCACTCCCCATGTGGCTGGCCAGGGTACGTGGTCTACCACTGGTAGAGGACACTCGTGCTCTTCCCCAGTTATGATGAGGCCGTACGGGGCAGGGGGCTCCTTCTGTTCTTTCCGGTAGTCTACTCCCTTATTGACCAGTGCAAGCGTCCACTGGGCAATGCGGGCATTAGACACTTGGCCATCCTGAATCTTCCCCGAGAGAATGTACTTCAGAGGTGTGTGTGTGGTTTGCACTATGACCTTTGCACCTCCGATGATAAAGCTCCGATGATAGCCCCTGTCTGGAGCCGAGTAAGGCTCCAGACAGGGGCTAGACAGACTTTCTCACATGGGGTAAATTTTATTTCTACAGAGGAAAGATTGCGGGAGGCATATGCTACCACTCGTGGGGCACCAGCATGATGCTGTATAAGGGTGGCGCCGATGCTTTTCTCAGAATGTGCCAGTTGGATGTAGAAGGGTTTGTCAGGGTCTGGGTGTGCTAAAGCGGGAGCAGAAGCAAGACTTTGTTTAAGGCTGGCAAAGGCGTATTGTTGTTCAGGTCCCCAGAACCAAGGGGTGTTGCTCTTTAAGAGATCGTACAGAGGGCGCGCTTTGTCAGCAAAACCTTCCACGAAATCCCTAGAGAAGTTGAATGTCCCTAGTAAAGCTCTTAAAGAGGGTACATCTGTAGGCGCAGGGAGCTTGGCAATGACTTCCATGCGCTGGGCATCAGGAGTCCTGCCGTCAGGACCCAGGGCCAGGCCAAGGTACTTGACCCGCGTTTGAACTAGCTGGGCCTTGTCCCTACTAGCCTTGAACCCTGCTTCCCTGAGAAGATTTAAGACTTCCCTGGTTACATCAGTGACCTCTTCTTCCGTGGGGGCGTGGACAAGAATGTCATCCACGTAAGAGAGCACGTGACCTTTAGAGGTAGCTCTAAGGTGTTCCCACATGCGCACAACGTGTGCATGACAGATGCTAGGACTGGAGTGAAAACCTTGGGGTGTGCGTTTGAAGGCGTATTGCTGGCCACAGAAGGTAAAAGCGAATTTATACCACCATGACTCATGTAATTTGATGGAGTGAAACGCATTAGCCAAATCAATCACACTGTAGTAGCGCGATCCTGCTGCGATGGCCGCAAGGATCTCATGGTACTTTGCTACCACAGGGGCCACTGGAGGGGTCACTGCGTTTAGCGCTCTGAAATCCACTGTCATTCTCCAGGTCACTCCGTCTGCTTTAAGAACGGGCCAGAGGGGAGCGTTGCAGATGGACTGCATTGGGAGGATGACATCCCATTGGAGGAGCCCTTCAATGGTTTTGGCTATTCCTGCTTCAGCTTCGGCGGGATATTTGTATTGTTTTTGTGGAGGTGGATCCTTTCCTTCTATTAACACACAGGCATCACGGACGGTGCCGCACTCTGCCTTGTCCTGGATTCAGACTTCAGGGAAATCTTGGATCCAAGGGTCACTAGGTTCCAATGGGGCCAGGGGAAGAGGAGCCTTTAGGACGGCACATCGATGGACTGCATTGATTTCGCTAGGACCTCCCGGAATCTGCCAGAGGAAGCCATTAGCCAAATCGATTGTGAGCCCATGGTCTCGGAAAAATGGAGCCCCAAGAATGCCATCGTCTTCGCCCTGGTTGTCGCAGGCAGACACACGTGTGGAAAGCTTTCCCACTGTTAAGGGAATCGAATTCCAGATGGTGGCAGTATGCTTGCCTCCGGCAAAGCCTGAGAGAGAGAGGGTAGCTGAAGAGGGCTGGCCTGTTTGGGCCAATTGGGGTTTGAGAACATTCGTGGATGCTCCTGTATCTACAAGGAGTGTAGCAGGTTTCATGTTCCCTGGAGTCCCGACCCCTGCTTTCACAGTCGGTCTCCCCCATGTGTCGGGCTTCAAAGGAGCCACTATGCCATTGGGGAGATTGTGGGACTCTGGGCAGCCCTAGCTTTGGTTCCCTTTTTCCTCTTCAATGCGAGTGAGGGTGGTTTTTACCGGGTTGAGAGGCCGCTCCTGTTGCTTGGCCGCGTCTGTCAGTGCTTGAAGGAGAACTGAGTCGGGTTGCAGATGGAAGCGCTCCATCTTAAATCCCCGTTCCTTGAGCTCCATCCAAAGGTGCCATCTGAATGGACTTACTCCATTTGGAGGTGCATCCCTATTGACCTTTTGGTGAAATGGTTGTGGGCCGGGCATCAGCAGTTGAGCAGCCGGGTGTGAATTGCCTGAGCTAGGGGCAGGGCTATACCGATCGTCAGGGCCGTTGTTATAGTCAGCCGGAAGTGGTGGAGCAGATGGATGCATGTATGCCTGCGCGGGGTTGGGTCTGTTGTTATTGTAGTCTCTTTTCCCTCTATAATTATTGTTAACGCCTCTCTGCCAAGATTTATTACGGTCATAGCGGTCATTCTTATAGTTCCGATCGTAGTTCCGATCATTGTTCCTATCATTCCTGTTATCATATCTACCTGAAGGTTGGTACTGGGAGTGTGGGCTGTGATTGGCGTACGTTATGGCTTGGATGGGTTCTTCCTCTTCCTTATCTTTGTGTTTCTTAGATCCTTTCCCCGCCTTTGTGACTCCTGTGCTCCTGAGTAAGGTAGCCACCCGTCTTATTTTGAGTTCCATATTGGGCCAGGTTCCCCTAGTGGGGTCTGGAATATTAAGAGCCAATTGTGTTTGGGCATTGAAGCCATGCATGAGTGCCCGCCTAAACGCATCATCATCGAATTCGGGTTCATTAGTTGCAGGGTCAATATATAATGTGTCTGCCAATTGAGCTAATAGCTGTTTTCTGGCCATATAAGCCTCTGGGTCTTCTCCTTGCCCTTGCTTTTCTAGGATGAACAGCGCAGATAAACTGTGGTTCAGGTGGAGATATTCCAAAACCTTCTGCATCCATTGGATCTGAGTACCGGCTGCGATACCATTGGTAGCTATGGCTGAATTAATGGCGGTTAGATCTGTGCCTGAAGCACAGCGCCTGGCGAGCTGGCAGAGATCCTCTCCATTGACACCGCCATACATAGTGTGGATGTGCGTCATCCATTGTATAGCAGTATCCTTGGTGAGAGAGCCTACTTGCTCGGCGATGGCCTTAACCTCATCGGGCTTCCACAGCTGAGTTTCTGTTACAGTCTGGGTGGTGGTTCTACTGCCGGTCCTAGTGACCATTTGTTTGGTGCTAACAGGGTGGACTGGGACATGGTTCTCGGTATTGTCTTCTGTAGCTGCTTCGGGGGTTTCTTTGGTGTGGGAGAGGTCAATTAAACTCTCCGGGTGGATTGCTGATACCACCACTCTTTGGGCCTCCAATTGCCGTTGCAGGAGTTCAATTTCCCTGCGGCAGGCGTCATGGTTCGCCTGCTCTCTTTTAATGAGGTTTTCCTGCGCCAAATACTTAGCTCCTTGCTGCGCCGATAGCAGAGCTGTATTAGCTTTCTCTAATGCTTTCTCAGCCTCTTCAGCCCTAGCTATAGCCTTTGTGGCTTTTTGTTCAGCCTTTTGAACACTGAGGGCCATTCCTTGATTCTCTAAAGTCAAGGTCAATTTATCGGCTTGTAATTGATGGCCTGCAACTTCGTTCTCCTTTTGACTCTCCTCTAGCATTTCCTCATAGTTTTGTCTCAGGTCCTCCATATCTTTTTCATATTTATTTCTGACTTCTCTTAATTCCTCCTTGGTGGCTTCGAACTTGGATTCTAATCTGTCGAATCTGGCCACCTCTCTATCCACCGCTGCCTTATTGTGAACGTTTAATTCTTCCAACCTTTGCTGATATTCTTTGACTAGGGTCTCTTGCTTCTGGTTACTCTCCTTATTGGTTTCTTCTAATTTCTGGTTAGTCTCTTGGACTAGTGACTCGAGTTTTTGGTTGCTTTCCCGTACAAGTTCTTCTAATTTTTGGTTGCTTTCTCTCACAAGTTCCTCCAATTGTTGGTCCCTATCTCTTACGAGTTCCTCCTGTCGGTCCACATCCGCTTGTAGGCGTTTAATGACGGCTGCAGCATCCTGCAAAGCCGTGTATAAAGCCCAACTAGCGGCTATGTCTTTGGCAGTGGAACTAGGTTTTTGGGTTGTACAATAGTCCTGGAAAGCACTCCGGGCTATTTCTAATGGATTGGGGCCCTTGAAAGATCCTTCCTTCCAAGGAGACTTACCCTTTTTCACCAGCCATTTTTCTAGCTTAGGTTCGTCCTCCTTGGTACGAAACATCTTTGTAGGGGTTCTCCTGTTTTCACTAACAACAGGGGCGCGAGAAAAGAGAACTGGATTTCCCTTCCCTGCCTTAATCGGCTTCTTAAGTTACAGTTGTTGGCTCAAGGTGGCCAATGCACCACAGAACAGGCTATCCCAGCCTTTAATTAGTTTTTGGAGCCGGGGACTCACACCTCTCTCGACACACGGGGATTACTTTTAACCCTAAACGCGGCTCTCTCGGCCTTAATTTGGTTTTTAGAGCCGGGGACTCACACCCACACGATACCCAGGGATTACTCGTAACCCAAAAAGGAGACACCCAGTCTCGGAGACACCCAGTCTCTTTATATGAGGGTTTCAAGAACGGGTTGGCCAAACCTTTCGTCCTAAGGATAACCACACAACCAAATGAAGGTTTTGGGCTCGCAAGCTCTCACTGGATAACCTATTAACCAGCGGGGGTTCGAAACAATATGTTCCAGCAGGCTGACCCCTAACCAAAATCAATTGATTTCACTTCGTTGAGCGAAGTAAAGCAAGGAGGGGGAGCGAGGGTGCGCTCAAAGAAAAAGTTCTTTTCGGACTCAGCGGGTGTATGTAGTGTATGTAGTGTATGTAGTGTTGGTGCAACTGGTCTAGCGCCCTACTCTGGTCTTCTTTGGATCCCTTCCCACAAGATAGACATGCGGACGGTCACACAGTTTGACCTGGGGTTCAAAGAGAGAGAAAGAGAAGGGGGAAGCCACCCATGATAGGTTGCTCGCTAGAGCCAGGCACGCAGACAGAAACCAATCATACAGCCTCTCCAAGAGCTCCGGAAGTGGTTTTTCCCTTACGTCTGTGGGTTAAAGACACGCCTGTCGACTATGGCGCAAAGTTTAACCCTCAGGGCAATCCCAGACGAGCCCCCAATTCTGTTAGCCGAATTGCTTTAATTTACGTTTAGCAATCAGCAAAATACACGGGTTCTTGCCAACTATACCAGGGTCCCACCCCTCCCGGGAGATCTCAAGGAAAGCGGCACGTGAGGCGAATTCCAAGTTCAATGTTGTTTACTGGATCATGTAATCAAGCATACAAAAATCGTAATCACACACACAATCTTACAGGTCTAATAAAGTAAAGAGAGAAAATAGCACTTTTGCATGAGCAGGTTTCGTTGGTGGGGAAAGCACGTTACCTTAGATGCGTTGTCCGATGCCAAGATGAATTGGATTTGGGGAAGAAAGGTATAAAAGCTATGGGGCCACGAGGCTTGAACCGGCAAGACCACGTGGTTCTCCTGGATCGCGAGTCCAGAGAGAGAAAAAGGGGTTTAAAGATGGAGGCAAGGGTTGGGGATAGAAAGCTGGACTGAAGGGTCAATAGGTAAGATAGAGGGCGACGGCTCAAGAGAGCGAGTGACTCTGGGTTTGGACTTTTATTGGGGGTCTTGGGGCGGGCTTTGCAGACCACAACCCACTAACACTCCTACTAGGCGGTCCGTCCCTGTTGGACCTTGCTATAGGTTAAAGGTGAACAAAGGGAGGAGGTCCAGGGGTTTGGTCAGTGTTGCAAAAAGTATGACTTCACCAGGAAACAGACACTGAGTCTGGGGTCCGATGACTCACCTGGCCATACCTATTGTCAGTTGATGGTTTTAGCCAAGTATCTGATGGCTGGCACATTAGTTGCTAGGCAGTCTCGTTAGCATAACTATCCAGATGTGTAGTGGGGGAGTGGGGGTCAGCCAGTGGATGTCTGACAGAAGGAGGCCTCATGGCAAGAGGAATCCTTTGTCTTTGCCTTGGGTGAACTGCTTGGGGTGTCAGCCTCCTGGCTTGGGCTGGAGCTGGCTCCTATGTGAAGAAGAAAGCGCAAGTCCCTACCACTGCTGGCGACACAGAGTTCAAGCTTATGGATATAAAAATCCATAAGAGCACAGAAAAGTGCCTTGCTGGCTAACAACGGTACCACTGGGATTGGGTTTAGAGGGGAAGATTGTTCTATTTTTGTACTGTATTGGGGGAGGGCCCCCCGAAGGGAGCCCTCCAGGTTAAAACGGGTACGACTTAACATCATCCCCGCGGAGCCACCCGGCTCCAGATAAAAAGGCCAGAGTCAGCCGGACACAACTCCCGAACCCAGCTTTTGCACGCCCCACCGTGCACGAGAGTTATATTTCACTAATACTCCCCAGGGTTCGGGAGGCGTGCCCGGAGACTCCGCCAACCCCGATGGGTGAATAGCTTGCCTGTGATTATTCCAGCCAGGACCCCAAGCTGATGTGTCTTTTATAATATAACGATTCCAGATGTATGACCTGTTTTGACCTTTCCCGCATCTCTTGGATGCCTTTAGATATTCTGCTTGCAAATTCACTGATCTAACTCTTATTTTAATATCTTTTCTCCCCAACTTAAGAAGGTACCCATGATGCTTTTAGATAACAAGGGGGGGCGACTCCTCAATATGCAAACCGGTCTCCTCCTTCTCGGCCGAACTGACTCGTGTCCGTGCCGAGAAGTGACGAACGCAGCCAAAAGCTTCATGAGCTATTGCGGTAGATTTTTGTCATCTTTTGCATCCGTCCCTTGCCAGCAACTTCTCTCAGGATCACCATCATGCAGTCCGCCCTAATCTTGTCATCAAGCCGTCCAATTTGGAGACCTTCACCTGACGCCTTCAGGTCTCCGAGGGGGGGAAATGTTAGCCAGCAAGGCACTTTCTGTGCTCTTATGGATTTTCATATCCCCATGCCCAAAATCAAAGGTTCAGTCTCTGCCACACAAGCTTCTTTCATTTTGGATCCATCCATTTGGGTGAACCGTAGAGGCTCCCCCAGTGAGTTTATTTTAGGACCCAAACCTTCCACTACCAATGGGCTAATCAAGTCTCTGGTGCACCCCGAGTCAATTAAGGCGTGCACTCGGACGTGAGTGCCATGTTCGGGTACAACCACAGTCACAACCATGTAAAGTAAGGGTCCGGGGCTGCTCACCGTTTGCGGCGCGGTGGAGGGGGGGACCCGCAGTTTCACGCCTCCTATCCATAAGTCTGAACTCTGTGTTACCAACAGTGGTAGGGTCTTGCGCTTTCACCTCTTCTGAGTTCCTGCGATTCACGGAGCTGCACGGCTTCAGACACATAAGATCTGCTCCCTTTCATCCAGCTACCAATGGCCAAGCCGAGAGTATGGTCCACACAACTAAGGAAGCAACGGACCACACAGTTCAGTCCCTTTTGCACACTAATTACACAGTCCAGTCTTTATCACTTCTGAACTATAAGAGTCCATAAGTCCATACGTGCCTTGCAGGGCAACACTTGGGCAGAGCAAAGGAGGGAGAGATCTTTGACAAAAGAACTCCCTGTTTTATATTTACAAGATCAACCCTCACTTGCTAACATGAGCTAACTCTTTACTTTCCACAGACCATACTTGAGACAGAGAAAAACCTCACAGACCAGACCAAACAAAGAGGGAGCCGAGAAGACAAACACTACACACGACAAAACCAGGTAAGTCTACAACTACAACCAAGGCAAAGGCAAGGTGTGGGTAACTGTGAAATGGTGTGACAAGTAGATAAAGGAAAAATGCACAAATTAAATGACCCCAACAAACAAAATAACATAGAAGGAAACAACCCCAGTCATTAGGAAGGTGACAGTGCCACAAGGGGTTGGCAGGACGGGCAGCAAAACATGACATGCACGCACACACAGGGAAAACTGTAAACAACCAGAGAGAGAAAAGGTAAAACTGCCTTGCCCCTTTTACACTCTATCCAGACTCAACTGTGTCCCCTACTTCCCAACATCTACAGCGTACATTCTACAAAGGTCACAACCGAGAGAAAGACCAGCAAGACTCACAGAACAGCCAAAGAAGACTGCTGAGTTTTGAATTAACACACACCAAGGAAGCTGTGACACACATTGGAACTGGGGGGGAAATGGTGGAATAAGAAACTTGGAGAAGTGGGAAAGAATACAAAGCACTGAGAAGATAGATAACATGTGAAGAGACATTGCATTATGGTCAAACAATAATTGCAAGGTTAGGAGATAAGGGAGGCAGTACATGGGGAAATAAACAAGGGATTCTGTTCACAATTTACTTCCTCGAAAATCAGTCAATGACATCATATAATCATAGCCTGAAACTCCATTCTACTCAGAGCTGGCAACCCTACTTTCCCCTCAGTGCCTGTTGCTAGGCAACCAAGCTTGGTTCTGTCAGTAAAAGGCCCTTTCCACACCTATTTTGGCCTTTGGGACAAAACTCATTGGGGCTGGTCAGTCAGCACTTCAGAGCAGGGTCTGCTAGACCCAGGTTCTTGCTGTGGAAGCTGAGTGGGTGATTTTGAACCAGTCACTGACTTTCAGCCTTACCTACCTCACAGAGTTGTTGTGCAAGTCAAAAAGGGGAGAGGAGAATTATGTAAACTGCTTTGGTCCCCACTGCAGAGCAAAACTACCTTTCCTCCTGAGGAACCATTGTTGCCATTCTCCAGGTGAGGGCTGGAGATCATTCAGAATTACAACTGCTCTCCAGAAGGCAGAAATCAGTTCCCCTGGAGAACATGCTGGATGCTGTGTCCTTATACCCTGCTGAGATGCCCCCACCCTGACAACTAGTGTGATGTGGCAGTCAGGAACTCAGAGCACAGTAGAGGCTGTGGGTGGGTGGGTGGGTGGGTGGGAGAAGAAAAGCTGAAGAATGAGGGGGAAATAAAGGTAGGTTGATGCTTGGCTGGGAAGGAGACAGGGTTGCCAACTCCATGTGGGAAATCCTTGGAGATTTGAGGGATGGAGCCTGGAGAGGGTGAGGTTCAAGGAGGGGTGGGACCTCAGACAAGTACAATGCCATAAACTCCACTCTCCAAACCAGCCATTCCCTCCTGGGGAATCAATGTTGCTAATCTCCAGGTGGGGGCTGGAGATCTCTCAGAATTACAACTGCTGTCCGGGGGGGAGGAGATGGAAAGCTGAAATCAGAGGGGCAGTTAATGGTAGGTTGATGCTTGAGTGGGAAGGAGATAGGGTTGCCACCTCCAGGTTGGGAAATTCCTGGCGATTGGAGGGGTGGAGCATGGAGAGGGTGAAGTTTTAGGAGGGGTGGGACCCCAGAAAGGTACAATGCCATAGTCTTCACCCTCCAAACCAACCATTTCCTCCTGGGGAATCATTGTTGCTAATCTCCATGGGAGGGCTGGAGATTACTCAGAATTACAACTCATCTCCAGAAGGGAGGGCAGAAGTCAGCTGCAGTCAGAGGGGCAGATAACGGTAGGTTGATGGTTAGCTGGAATGGAGATGGGTTGCCCACTCCAGGTTGGGAAATTCCTGGGGACTTGAGGGGTGGAGCCTGGAAAGGAGGGGTGGGACCTCAAACAGGTCCAATGCCATAGACTCCACCCTCCAAACCAGGCATTTCCTCCTGGGTAAAAATTGTTGCCAATCTCCAGATTAGGGCTGGAGATCACTCAGAATTACAACAGCTCTTCAGGTAGCAGAGATCAGTTCCTCTGGAGAAAATGATGGACTCTGTGTCATTATACCCTGCTGAGGTCACCACAGCAAATTGAGCCCTGGCCCTTGTACCTGCCAGCTGTGCCTCCTTCAGCCCTAGCAGGACCAAACGGTTTTAGGATCCAGATCGCAGTGCTCACTGGGGTACATATGGAGAGAGGCGGTCCTTCAAGTATGTAGGTCCCAGGCCATATAGGGCTTTATAGGTAAGCACCAGCACCTTGAACCTTACGCGGTATGCTATAGGCAGCCAGTGCAGTGCTTTTAAGGTGGGCTGGATATGTTCCCACATGGGGAGACCTAACAACAGTCGTGCCACAGCATTCTGCACCAGCTGCAGCTTCCGGATTTGGCAAAAGGGCAGCCCCATGTAGAGGGCATTACAGTAGTCCAATCTTGAGGTGACCAAAGCATGGATCACTGTCACCAGTTCATTGCGTTCAAGGAAGGGGACCAACTGCTTGATCAGCCGAAGATGATAAAAGGCTGTCCTCGCAGCGGCTGCTACCTGGGCCTCCATCATTAACGAGGAGTCCAGGAGCACCCCTAGGCTCCTAACCTCCAATGCTGGTACCAACGGCACCCCCTCGAAGGCCGGGAGAGGGATTCCCAACCCTGGTCCACTCCGACTCAGGCATATGATCTCCATCTTCGTTGGATTCAATTTCATTCGACCATGGAGTTAAGTCCTCTTCCAAACCTCCATGTATAATTTTTCTTATCAAATGACTACTGAAACAATGTAAAGTCCCACCCTTAAGCTTCTTCTTCACCTACTGTTCCCTATTAGTCAACATATAGCACCAGGATCAAATTTATTATGCAGTTTGAATAAAAATTTTCTTTTTTTTGGTATTTTTGCATTTGTGTGTGTATTGTATGCATATTGTGTATGTGCCCATGCCATTACAGGCCAGTCAGTCTGACGTCGATACTGGGTAAGTTGGTGGAAACTGTTATTAAGGAAAAAATTAGTAGGCACATTGATGAACAAAATCTATTGAGGAAGACTCAGCATGGGTTCTGTAAGGGAAGATCTTGTTTCACTAACCTGTTAGTGTTCTTTGAGGGAGTAAGCAAACATGTGGACAAGAGGGACCCAATAGATATTGTTTACCTTGACTTCCAGAAAGCTTTTGATAAAGTTCCTCATCAAAGGCTCCTAAGTAAGCTCAATAGTCATGGGATAAAACGACAAGTCAAAAACTGGCTAATTAAAAGAAAACAGAGAGTGAGTATAAATGGACAATTTTCTCAGTGGAGGGAGGTAAGCAGTGAGGTACTGCTGGGATCAGTACTGGGTCCGATGCTTTTTAACTTGTTTATTAATGATTTGGAGTTGGGAGTAAACAGTGACGTGGCTAAATTTGCAGATGACACAAAGTTGTTCAGGGTGGTGAGAACCAGGGAGGATTGTGAGGCACTCCAAAGGGATCTATTGAGGATGGGCGAGTGGGCATCAGTGTGGCAAATGGGGTTCAATGTGGCCAAGGGCAAAGTGATGCACATTGGAACCAAACATCCTAACTATAAATACACCTTGATGGGGTCTGAACTGGTAGAAACTGACCAAGAGCGAGATCTTGGAGTCGTAGTAGATAACTCAATGAAAATGTCGAGACAGTGTGCGACTGCAGTGAAAAAAGGTCAATGCTATGCTGGGAGCTATTAGGAAGGGAATTGAAAATAAATCAGCCAGTATCATAATGCCCCTGTATAAATCAATGGTGCGACCTCATTTGGAGTACTGTGTACAGTTCTGGTCGCCACACCTCAAGAAAAATATTATAGCATTGGAAAAAGTGCAGAAAAGAGCAACTAGAATGATAAAAGGGTTGGAACACTTTCCCTATGAAGAAAGGTTGAAGCGCTTGGGGCTGTTTAGCTTGGAGAAATTACGACTGAGGGGTGATTGATCGAGGTTTAGAAGATCATGCATGGGATAGAGCAGGTAGAGAAAGAAGTACTTTTCTCCATTTCTCACCATACAAGAACTCATGGGCACTCCATGAAATTGCTGGTTAGGTTAGAATGGATAAAAGGAAGTACTTCTTCACACAAAGAGTGATTAACACGTGGAATTCACTGCCACAGGAGGTGGTGGTGGCTATAAGCATGGACGGCTTCAAGAGGGAATTAGATAAACATATGGAGCTGAAGTCCATCAGTGGCTATTAGCCACAAAGTATAGATAGGAACGCTCAGGCTGAGGACAGACTGGCCCGCTCTGCCTCCGCTTTAAAAGCAGAGGCAGAGCGGCAGTCCAGACTGCCACATCTGCCCGGAGGAGGCAGCCCGGACACAACGCGTCTGGCACTGTGCTCCTCCCACAGCAGCTGGGCACCACTTAAAAGTGGTGTCCCAGCTGCTGCGGTGTGCGTTCCACCTGGGGGAGCCGCGCGGTGTTCGCACGCTGCCACCAGAAGCTGCCTGCAGTCTGGATGCTGCGGGCGGCTTCCTTGTGGCGGCGTGCAAACGCCGCATGACGGGGGCAATTCCCCCCGCCTTGTTCTGCCATGCCGCAGAGGCACGGCAGAACTTGAGTCTGTCCGCAGCCTCAGTCTGGGGCAAGTGATGCTTTGTATTCTTGGTGCTTGGGGGGCACAACAATGGGAGGGCTTCTGGTGTCCTGGCCCCACTGCTGGACCTCCTGATGGCACCTGGTGTTTTTGGCCACTGTGTGACAGAGTGTTGGACTGGATGAGCCACTGGCCTGATCCAACATTGGCTTCTCTTATGTTCTTATGGAAGTCATGGCAACCTCTGGCACCTCCTAGTGGGACATGTAGGATGTTCAGAGAAGTGGTTTGATAGCCTGCCTCTGCCTCCTGGCCCTGATATTCTTTGGAGGTCTCCCATCCAAATACTTGCCAGGGTAGGCCCTGCGTAGCTTCTGAGATCTGATGAGATTGGGCTTGCCTGGGATATCCAGATAGAATAAAGATTTTGATGGCCTTAGGAGAGATTGAATACATATTCTGTTGTGTAATACTGACATTCAATTTGCTTACACATTCCTGATGTGAGAAATAGTAAAAATTGCTCTCAGACCCATCTTCTTCATGATTTATTTTTATTTATTTAACAGTTCATGCCTTAGCATATGGGCCAGGTGGCTGAGGCAGAATAAACTGAAACTGAATCCAGATAAGGAGGAAGTGATGCTGGTTAGTCTGCAATTTTTATTGAAGGTCTCACTTGAAACTTAGAAGTTCTATTAGATCAAGGCTTCCAGTCAGAAAAACAGCTTAATGTGGTAGAAAAAAATGCTTTCCCTGAACTCCATTTAGTTCGTAAGTTATCTTCATTTCTGCTGACTTGGCCACTCTGATAAATTTCAGAGTAAATTACTATAAAACACTCTACATGGGGCTGCTCTTGAAGATTTCCTGGAAACTTCAGCAGGTGCAAAAGGTGGTACTCTGTTCGCTATCAGGCTCTCCCCTCTGGGACCACATTACACTTGTCCTGAAGTACATTAACAGGCTGCCTATTTGTTTTGGGGTCCAATTTAAAGCAGTGTTTTTTACTTTTGAAGCCCTTCAGGATTTGGGCCCCACATGCTTGAAGGACCATCTTGTTATTTTAAGTACAGCAGAATTGTGCAGTGATAAAGGGAGGGTTTCACAGCACTAGGCTTGGGAGAAATAATTTCAGAGTCATAATGGGAAAAAAACAGAAAACTTATTTTACTAAGGTAATTACCATTTTCATCCATGGGGAAAGCCACATTTCTGTATGTGGCTTGATTCACCAGTTCTGTGTACCTTTGTTGAATTAACTTGGCCATCTGGATTTGGATTCACTAAAGAAGAAGAAGAGATTGGCTTTATATCCCGCCCTTCACTCACTTAAGAGTCTCAGAGCGGCTTACAAACTCCTTTCCCCTCCCCTCCCCACAACAGACACCCTGTGAGGTAGGTGGGGCTGAGAGAACTCTTTCCCAAGCTGTCCTTGAGGGAACAGCTGGTACAGAGCTATGGCTTGCCCAAGGTCATCCAGCCAGGTGCAAATGGAGGAGGGGGGAAATCAAACCCGGTTCTCCCAGATTACAGTCCGCGCACTTAACCACTACACCAGACTGGATCTCTAAAGAAATCATTCACCCATGTTGCAGGAGAAGTAATTTTTTTCCCCACAGGGAGTGTTGAAAAATATTACTTTTTCCATCTGCAATCCAAGGTGGTAGAGTCCATTATACCAGTTCAGTGATGTCCCGCCTCTGCTGCATGTGTAGACCAAGCTTTTAGACTGTTCATTGTCTGGAGAGAAGACCCTGTAACTTAAGGTCATAAATACAGGTAAATGAATTCAATAAGAAAACATCCATTGGCCTCATTGAACCTTGGATACCACAAAAATGGTTTTCAGGCCAGTTTTAGTTTCAAATTAATTGTTTACATCATTTTTTAAAAGTCTTCTGAATGTAGACTCATGTTAGTATCCAAATTCTGAGCCCTTTCTAATATGTCTACCCCAAACACAAGCACTAAAATTGTATTTTTTTTAAAAAAAGAACTTAATCTCTCAACTCCTGTCCTCAGAATTTTTCCTATTCATTTATTTCTTCTGTGTTGCAGTATTTTATGTTTGTGTTGTGAGTCTCTTTGTGTCCGCGCTGGAGAAAAAGGCAAGAGATGAGAATGAATAAATAAGAATAAAAGAAATGAATGAGCTGGTGCCAAGGACTGTCTCTTGCTTACTGAGGAGGCTTGCTTTGCACACATTGTGCTATCAGGTTATGTACTGCCTACTGAGTTTGAAGATTTAAAAAAATGCACAGGTTACACTGGAAAGAAAGTTGTCCTACAACATGATAACCATGCTGAAGGGTTTGCATTCTTTTTATTATATCTGTTTATATTATCTTCCTTCACTGGATTATTTTCATATGCTTTATATTAAAAAGACTGGGTGGCAGTTATTACAAAATAATCATCTGCAGTTGACATCTTGTCATGCATAATCTGCAAGATTACTAGATTCATATGACGGAAAACTATTCCCAGAAAAGTCCCAGTCTAGGCTGACTGGATACTGTTTCACGTCTGTTACCCTTCAGTTTCAAAACATTGGGCAAAAGAGACAGTCAAAGAATTTGTCATAAATGAACATGCAGAATGCTAAGTGGACATCACTAACTGATAAGTATTGGAGTCGGGAGTCCGTGGAACAGTGAAACAGCTAGATCTTTATTGCTGGTCCGGATGAAGCATACAACCCAGGGCTCGAAGCCCTCCTTTTATGCTGGTCAGGGACAATCCCCTGACCTCACCCAACTGGCCTGATAGGCTATTAGAAGTCTATTTACATTTCATAAGTTCCCTGGGATAAACCTAGGTACATGATTGGTGGCCGGTTTGAATCCACCTGGCCTTTGTTCTACCTGGCTGAAGCTCAGGTAGTTTCTTGGCCATGTGCTCTGGCCATGCTCTGGCCATGTGCTCTGGCCATGCGGTCGCAATGAAGGGAGCACATGGCGACCGCATGGTCAATACATAACACTAACAAAGCATTTATATCTGGCCCTTCTGATGTATAACTTTGTCTTGAATTATGGAGACCAAGATTTATTTTCAGAGATCCAGTAACTTTACAAATCATAACTTTCAGATACCTAGAAAATCAGGAGCAGAACAGCACAATTTGCCTTCAGTTTGAGTCTGAAATGGGGGGGTGGGGAGAGCCTCGGGGGCAGTTGAATTTGGGGAGGGCAGGGCTTGGGGAGAGGAGGGGCCTCAGTGATGTATGATGCCAGAGTGAGTCCACCCCCCAAAACAGCCATTTTCTCCAGTGGAACTGATCTCTTCCATTTGGAGATCAGTTGTAATTCTGGGAGATCTCTAGGCCCCACCTGAAGGTTGGCAAGCCAAAGATTTTTCTGCAATGCAACTGTTGCTCCGGATATACTTGTAATGTTTCAGTTCTGTTGAAACAATTGATCTTACAAAAATTAAACTGTGCTCACCAAATGATGCTTCTGTGCCTACCAACTTATTTTTAGGTCTTGGCTGCACACATAGCAAATAAGATGATGGGGAAATGAGATGGTAGAATGGACTGTGCTACTTCAGAATGACAGGAACTTGCTCAAAATTCCTCTAAATTAATCATTCCCTGTAAACTGAAAATCAGGACAGCATGCAAAAGTCTAGGATAAAATGGTTTGTCCTGATATATTTTTTGTTTTAATTTGTAGAGAGTTTTTTTCCCATGAGGAGCATTAAAATATGACTTTTTTCACTTGCAGTCCAGAGTGCTAGAGCCCATTATATCACTTCAGTGATGTTCTGCCTTTTCTGCATACCTTGACTAAGCTTTAGACTATTTGTTCATTGTCTGAAAAATCTACTGAAGTACTAGAACTGAAAGGTATTGGCAATGTGACACAATGTATCACAATAGTCTGCTTATTTTGTTAGGAGAAAGCCTTTCCTTTGCATGGAGTCATCCATTTAAGTGCAGGCCTGCATGGTGGTCTTCAGCTTTGTTTGCTTGCTTGTCTGCAAAACAGCCACCCTGTGCCTAAGACCTCATAAAAGGAAATGTCACTTTAAATGCAAGATATTTCCAGCTAAATGGCACTGTAATTGCTAATTTGGCAGACTCATGGTTTTAATGAAGCCCAAAGAAAGACTCTTAGTCACTGGTGTAGCTGAAAACTATAAGCTGAGAAACAAGTAATTACTTAATCTGAAATGAAATCTGAATAAAATGGTCATTGAACAGTTTTTTCTGCTGACTATTTTCACTTCATTTATTAGTTCCTTTACATGAGCCTTCTTAATGACCCCTTATAAGGGCAGCATTGTTATGTCACTGTAATTGTTACAAAGTGGTCAGCTTCACAAAAAAACCACAAATGTGCTAATGTCCCATCTATATGGATTTTGTTGTCTCCCTCCACCCCCGCCATGTTCTCTTAGAAGCAGCAATCATTCAGCTGAATGATACCTTTGCCTGCCTTGTCAAATTTCAGAAACATGGTGCTCTAGCATTTGCTCCATTGTTTTAACAAACCCACACTGGAACAGAAAAAGATGTGGCTCAAAACCACATTCAAATACCCCGGGCCAACCCTGTACTGACTGCAGAGTCACCCCTGAATGGCCATAAAACAGCCATGAACCTATGCGGATAGTTCCATAAAACTGAGAGATCAAACGAAGTGAAAGTGGCATGCAGTCTGGACACTGCCATAAAATCCAACTATCAGTCGAAGTGAAAGTGGCATGCAATGCAGAGGGGGAATTTCTGTTCCAGTGTGGGTTTGGTAAAACAGCAGAGCATAGGCATCAACTATGGGGGGGCTCGAGCCACCCCCGAAATTTCCCAGGGGGGCTCAGCCACCCCCGGCAAAACAGAGTGCCCACCGGGCCCTTCCTAGGCCCGCCTGCCCGCTGGCTGGCTGGCTGCCACTGCTGCCTCTCCCCCCGGGCCTGGCCACTCCTGCCTCCGTCCCTCCTTCCATCCGTCCAGGGGCCAGCTGGGCAAATGCCCAGCATGCTGGCGTCACCCGGAAGTGATGCCATCATGTTGACAGGTTCTCGAATGTTTGTTAGAGATACCAGATACAAAACAGTCAGGGTTAATATACCCTCCAGTACAGTTTGAAACCCCGATATTCAACCAATCACAAAAAAGGGAAAAGCACGGTTAAAAGATCTTTAGCCGTTTTACTTCCCACAGGAAAGGTGAGGTGTTAAAGTTATAAATTTTCCTCTCTTGAATTAGGCGCCACAGATGTGCCCCGTATATCCATAACAAAGGCTTTTCCAAGGACTTCTCACAGCGATAAGAAGGTGCCGTGTCTCGGAGGGCAGGGGAGCGGAGGAATGCAGGGGGGAAGAGGCCGTTTGGTCTCGGGTGACGTTTCAGCGCTCGAGGTCACCATTCTCCCGGATGAAACTGTTACATTGACCAGACCTTCACAAAGCAATATATTACCAGGCAATAAAAGAGTAGGGAGGAAACCTGAGACAGCTTGGATAGAGATAGCAAGGGAGTGAATTGACATCTGCACAAACATACTACACAATGCATAAAGAATATACTGTTAGGATCAAGGATCCTGACACATGTTGGGCACGTTGTTGGGGCAACGCTCTAGGAATCACCCCGAAACTCTATGGCACCATAGAGTTTCAGGGCGATTGCCAGAGCTTCACCCTGGCAACATGCCCAGCATGATGGCATCACTTCCAGGTGACGCCAGCATGCTGGGCATTTGTCCAGCTGGCCCCTGGACGGACAGAGGGAGGGACAGAGGCAGAAGTGGCCAGGCCCAGGGGGGAAGAGGCGGTGGGGACATGGTCCCAGCTTGCACGCAGGCAAAGCTCGTGCGCACACAAGAGCCCCCCCCCCCCCCGGATTTTAAAACTCGATGCCCCTGGAGCACAGCAAATGCTAGATGCAGACTGGGCTAAAATTACAGCATTCATCATGATAGAAAGTGAATTTGCAGGCTCCCAGCTGGAAAAAAAGGACAGATATTAACAGACCTATAATGTTCGGGAATAGCCAATCCAAAGGATCCACCTAACATTTCTGGCCCATCCAAATACTTAGGACCAAGAAAAGAAGAGAAAAGGTCCTGGTACAACAGCAACTCAAAGATCTTATCTCAGATTTACACATCTAAGCCAGCCTGTCACCATCTCGCTGCCTGAGGAAAAAACAAAGCTGTGTCAATAACAGAACATTATCCCTTGACTTCTGATTTATACCCAAAACATGCATTGAGCAGGGAGCTGCCCCTAATTGCCACTTCACATAAGAGTGAAGATATTTCCTACTTGACTGAACAGCACAGCATTGCATTGCTAGAAGGTTAACAAAAAAGGGAAGGGCTGGAGCTTAAAAATATAAAGGCTTAAAATACAGGTTTCCTTGATATTTGACCTATTTGCATCCCTATTGTTCTACTTATCTTATATTTATTCCTGGAATTGTTTTCATTTAGAAACAGATGAGGCAAAGCATCAAGAGTGCTTAGGAACTTAGAAATGGAGCTGGGTGTACATTTGAATGGCTTTCAAAGGCCCTACGAATATTATTTTTAGTACATTTACATTCCATTTAATTTATCAGCTCTTACCACAAAATTTCTGTCACTAACTGCAGTCATAAGCATATGCACACAAATATAAAATATGCATGAAGTATCATTGAAGTGTGCAGGGGTCATTTCGAGGGGGAACGAGCAGGAATGGCATTCCGGAAGTAACAAGCCCAGGAGCAGGGAACCCAGGCATGTCTGCATGCCGGCCCTTTGCTTCCCCAGCCAGCCCGCTGCAGCAATTTGGCTGGGGAAGGGAAAGGCAGGCAGGCATACATGCCCCCTTCCCCCCCTGAGCCTCTCTGCTTTTGTGGAGAAACTCAGGGAAGGGGGGGATTTAAATGCCTTTTTTTCCCTTCCCCACCTGGGAAGCCGCAGCCACGGGGCACCTGGAGAAGATCAGGCAGGGAACCCAGGCATGCTTGCATGCCTGCCCTTTGCTTCTCCATGGCAGGCTTTGCTTCTCCATGGCAGGCTGGCTGGGAAATGGAAGGGAAGGACGGGCATGGAAGCATGCCTCCTTCTCCTCCCTTCCCTATCTGAGCTTCTCCGCTACTGCAGAGAAACTCGGAGAGTGGAGGAAAAGTGGGGGATGTTTCAATGCCTTTCTTTCCCAGAAAGCCATTTTAAACATACCTGGGTTCCCTGCCCGATCTTCTCCAGGTGCCCTGCTTGCACGCCTGCCCTTTGTCAGGGGGTGTGACATATGCAAATGCTAATGAGTTATGCTAATGAGCTCCTGCACCTCTTTTTCTACGAAATAACTCCTGGAAGTGTGCATACGGTAATAAGTATGAAGACTCATTGAATTTATTATTTATTATGATTTATTATTTAAGTTATTTATAGTGTGTCTTTCTTACTTGAATTCAAGGCAAATGGAACATTTGATGGCTGATGCAATAGGAATTAGGGTTGTCAAACCAACCAGAAGTCTAAAAGACAGGAATGAAGCAAACCTTAAGTATTAATATGACACATTAAATGTTGCAACAAAGTACAAAGTAGGATCCTAGATTCAGGTGGGTAGCCATGTTTGTCTAAAGCAGCAGAACAAAATTCAAGTCCAGCGGTCTTAAAGGTGCCACTGGGCTCGAATAGAAGGATCCTAGTTTCAGCAAATTATACATAGTAGTCTAGACCACAGTCCCTAATAATTTTTGCAAGGAACTTGGTGAAACATTTAGTACAGTGGAACTCTGTTAGCTGTGTAGAAAAGCCCTCTCGAATAATTAGGTTTTGCATAGTTTGTGGAAAGCCAGGGGAGTGGGAGCCTTCCTGAATTCCTCAGGCAGGCCACTCAGTAAGGTGGGGGCCACACGGAAGAAGAGACATGTATGGGCAGTTTGTTGATCTTGCCCAGTTTTATGCTGGCACCTGCAAAAGACCCTGCTCTGATGAGTGAGGCTGTTCTGGTAGAATATAGGGGGACAGACAGTCTCACAGATATTAGGGCCTAAAGCCATGAAGGGTTTTATATGTGAGAGTTAATACCTTAAGCTGATGGGCAGCCAGTGAAATGCCTGCAGGATGGGAGTAACAGGCATGCTTCATCAAGCTCTTGATCATAGCTGAGTGGCGGCATTCTAAACCAACTGGAGTTTCCAAATCGACTTTGGAGACCTTTTTCTTTTCTTTTTGTTTTCTTGAAAAAGAGGTGCTGGAACTTTCAAGAGGGAAATGAAGTTTTCAATCTGTATACTGAAAACTCATGAACTTTTAAACATTTTTAAAATAATTTTATTGAAAGGTTCTGGAACTCTGTTCAGGCACATTCCTCCAGAAAAAAAGCCCTGCTGTTACTGTGGCATGGATCCAGATGGCCAGATCAACTGTATGGGAGAGGGCCCTCTTTCAGTCTAGGCTGAGTTGGAAGAAAGCCTTTTTTGCAGCTGCATTAACTTGCTTCTCCAGTAATAATGTTGGGTCCAGTATAGCACTAAGGCTCTTGATAGAATATGGTATGACTTACTCTCTAGTAAACATGTTTGAGATTGCAGCCTTATTTACACAGTTAGTATTACAAACCAAGAAGCCAGGATATTGTGGGTCAAATTCTACAGGCACATGGGAGCTTTTTACTTCCAGTGGATGTCAGGATGCTGAGAGTAATCACACCCCTCTCAATACCATGGGGACTAGGGTTGCCAGCTCCAGGTTGGGAAATTCCTGGGGACTGGGGAGGGGGAGCATGTGAGGGACAGGGACCTCAGTGGGGTACAATGTCATGGAGTCCACCCTCCAAAGCATTCATTTTATCTTGTAATGTACCCTGCTATATGTCTGGACATGTTTGCCCGGTGCTCCTGTAATGGTAATTGATACTAGCCAGGAGCTCATAGCTGAGACACGAACCAGAGCTTCAATCCCAGAAGAACAATGGACCCTAGAATCCTGATTGTCCCCCTATCAGAGGCTTAGGATATTCAAATAGTCCTATGATAGCCTCTGGTGGGAACCTAATCCCTGTTTACCCAATCCCCCGTGGGGGCAAGGTTGGGGGTGCGGCTTACCTGTAAATATAAGCAGGCCCCACGACCTGAAATCACTCCATGGCCTCCGTTGCATCATTCTCCTCATGCCCCCGGGCTGTCCTTCAGCGCTTCCAAGATGCGGGCGCTTCACCTGAAGGTGAAGAAGGAGAAATGTCTGCTCGGCTTGCCATTGGTGGAGTTCCTGGGAATCACCATGGATGCGCAGGGAATCCACCCCACTCAGGACAAGGTAAAGGCCATCACAGAGGCCCCAGCCCCCAAGTCCAAGGCGGAGCTCCATTCCTTCTTGGGACTATTAAATTTTTATCACGCCTTCCTCCCCCACAAGGCGCTCCTGGACAAAAACGCAAAGTGGGCTTGGGCCCCCCACCATGCGGCGGCCTTCCAAGCCATGAAAGTTTTACTAGTATCTAATGCAGTCCTCACTCATTTTGATGAGTCCCTTCCCATGGTGTTGGCCTGTGATGCATCACCATATGGGGTGGGGGCGGTTCTGGGGCATCACTTGCCAAATGACTGGGAGGTTCCAGTCTCTTACTACTCCCGGATCTTGTCTCCGGTGGAGTGCAACTCTGCACAAATAGACAAGGAGGCACTGGCTATTGAGGCCGGCATTAAAAAATTCAATGACTACCTGTATGGGTGGAGGTTCATGGTTGCCATGGACCATTAGCCGCTCCTGGGTCTCCTCACCCCGGACTGCCAGACCCCACACATGCTGTTGCCTCGTGTCCTGAGGTGGTCCATTTTCCTCACGGGCTATCAATTCTCTCTGGTGCACCGGCCCAGCAAGGCCATAGGCCACACAGATGCATTCAGCCACCTGCCGCTGCCTTCCTGTGACCTGGCCCCACCCCTGCCTACCACATCACCCTTCTGGAGTACCTCCCCGAGAGGCCTGTCCAGGTTGCTGACATTGCCTGGCGCACTGCCCGGGATCGCCTGCTCTCCCGGGTCTCTGACTGGGTGGGGAGGGGGTGGCCTGACTGCCCTGGCCCAGAATTTGCTGCTTTCTTTGCCCACCGCAATGAGCTGTCTACCCACAAGGGGTGTCTGCTCTGGGGCTCAAGAGTAGTAATTCCAGAGCCGCTCTGCAACCGGGTGCTCGCTGTCCTCCATGAGTACCACCCGGGGATTGTCCGGATGAAAGCCCTGGCCCGCAGCTACATGTGGTGGCCAGGGCTGGATAAGGACATTGAGGACCAGGTCTGCAAATGCTCCAAGTGCCAAGAGTCACAGCCAGACCCTCCCCACAGTCCCATCCATCCCTGGGAATCAGTGCAATGGCCCTGGTCCCGGCTACATATTGACTTTGCGGGGCCAGTCCAGGGGCAGCTGTTTTTTATTTTAATAGACAGCTTCAGCAGATGGCTGGAAGTGGTGCCTGTACAAGCCACATCATTCAAAACAGCCATCAGGGCCATGTGGTGCATCTTCTGCATGTGTGGCCTCCCGGACACCCTGGTCTCCAATAACAGCACAGCTTTCACCTCCGCAGAGTTCCAGCACTTCGTAGAGCTACACGGCATCAGACACGTAAGGTCTGCCCCTTTTCACCCGGCCATAAACAGCCAAGTTGAGCGCATGGTCTACATTACAAAGGAGGTGCTAAGGCGTATGGACCACGGGGACTGGGAGTTTAAACTAACGGCCTTCCTGTTCGGCCAACTTTCCATTCCCCACTCCTCCATGGGTCGCAGCCCAGCTGAGCTGTTGATGGGTCGCCGTCTTGCATCACAGCTTGACCACCTTCACCTGACCAGACGCCAACTGCCTCCAAGGAACCCAACGTTCCCCGGGCCCTGCACAGTTTCTGTCTGGAGGACCCAGTTTACATCCGGAACTACGCGTGGGGTCCCCTCTGGCTGCCGGGCTGGATCGTCCACATCACCGGTCCCCTCTTATACAAGGTTGCCGGTGAGGAAGGACAGTGTTGGAAGTGACATGTGGATCAGCTCCGCCGCCAGCTGTGCCCTTTCATCAGCGACGCCCCAGGAGACAATGGGGAGGACATGTCTGACCCAGATGATGACGAACCAGAGGACCAAGGCTGTGTGACTGCACACCCAGCTCCGCTCCAGCTTGAGACCCCTCCAGACTGTACTCTCGAAAGGCCCCTTCCAGAGGCTATGGCCACCGATCCAGTTCCAGCACCTGAACCAGCACCAGCTCTGCAACAGAGGTCCCCACCATGCCAACAACCACAGTGGCTCCACAATGCTCGGGCAGAGAATGCAGGCGCCTGGCACATCTAAAGGACTATTTTTGTTAGGGGGGAATTCTGAACTATGGGGGGAGGGGTGTAATGTACCCTGCTACATGTCTGGACATGTTTGCCAGGTGCTCCTGTAATGGTAATTGATACTAGCCAGGAGCGCATGGCTGAGACACGAACCAGAGCTTCAGTCCCAGAAGAATAATAGACCCTAGGATCTTGACTGTTCCCCTATCAGAGGCTTAGGATATTCAAATGGTCCTATGATAGCCTCTGGTGGGAACCTAATTCCTGTTTACCCAATCCCCCATGGGGGCGAGGTCAGGGGTGCAGCTTACCTGTAAATATAAGCAGGCCCCACGACCACCGTCCCTCATGCTTCCACTGACCACCTAATAAAAAGAGCTTTGTTTGAAATCACTCCATGGCCTCCCGAGTCCAGTACATATCAGCTGGGGGGGGGGGTGATCTCTGTAGTCTAGAGTTGTAATTCTGGGGGATCCCCAGGTCCTAGTTGAAGACTGACATCTCTAATGGGGACCCAATCCAAACATCATAAAAAATAATCATATGACTTACCCAGATCCAGGGGCTCCTGGGGGGCTCATATACAAGGGGCTGATGCCAGAAGAAAATATTACAACCCCTTGTGCACAGGTGGAAATGTTTTCAGCTCATGCACACTGAAGTTTAGTTCTTGGCCAGAAATCACAAGCCTTAGAGACACAAAGGATCAGATTAATCATTTTTCTCCTATAGCAATATCATTTGTTTCAACACTAGTGATATTTACAGGTAGCTTTCCGCCTTCCCATTTTAAAATCAAGGTCAAATGATTCTATAACATATTACATCATTGTTTGTTATATTAAATAGGACATCAGTGATTTATCATGATAAAGAAACAATGTTTTTAATAAAGAAACGATGTTTTTTATCATGATAAAGAAATGTTTTTCCCGAGGGTTTTTTTTTTGGGGGGGGGGGGGTTGCAAGCCAGTGCTACATTTTTGGCAGTTCCAAAGCTAAAATTAGCTGGCACAGTCATCAGCATGACCATATGCTAAAGCTGCTTTTGTTTTTATTTGTCTAACAGCTGCAAGCTTGGGCCATTGCACATTAATGCAAGGGTCGGTATGGGTTTGCCACCAGCTGTACATTCTATTGGGAGCTTTAGCCAATCATGTTGTTATTTATTACATGGCTGATGGATTCAAATGTTATAGATATCTTAGGTGTGTATCCTATATTCTAATAGTGAATTAGTCCAGTCTTTGGATACTTAAATCCAGTGACTGGAGCTGTGAATGGGCAAGAGAGATCTTTCTACAAACCTGTAAAGGGCCCCAGGTTTGCAGAAAAATGTGAAATCTTTAAAAAAAATACTGGGAGCTTTTTAAAAAGCTGAAAATGATAAAAGAAGTGTCTGTAGCTTTAAGCAACAGATTCCCTCAGTGTCTGTTGCTAGGCAACCACAAGAGTTCCAAGGCTTGCTTCTGTCAGTAAATGACAGTATGGGGTAGGGCCCTTTCCAGGCCTATTTTGGCATTTGAGTAGAATTGCAAGGTCCCCTCCCCATGCTGATGGGGGGGGGGGGTTGCGGGGCCTTCTGGGGCATCGCTGATGTGATGCCATCACCAGGAAGTGACATCATCATAACAGTGACCTTGTTCAGTGATGCTCTGGTTTATGGGCAAAACTCTTATGTTTTTAGGCCAAATTTACCAAAGAATTTTGCCCTCAAACCAGTGTCACATACTATGCCCTTATGCGATTATGTCACTTCTGCATGACACCATCACATTGGGGATGTTGCACCCAGATGTGGCGGTTTGGGGGCAGGGTTTCCTCTGCTGGCCAACTGGTGATGGCCAAAAGCCCTGAAAAGCAGGGGAACTCCCACTGGGATCTGGGGACTGGCAACCCTACCTTTGAGGGATGGCATCTTGAGGCCAGACTTAGCTAGGATTACCACCTCCAGGTCAGGAAGTTCCTGGAGATTTTGTCTGAGGATACAGGGTTAGGGGAGGGGAGAGGCTTCAGCTGAAAATAAATGTCACAGCATCCACCATCCAAAGCAGTAGATTTCTCCAGGGGAGGAAATCTTTGTTGTCTGGATTTCAGTTGTAATGCTGGGAGATCCCCAGGTCCTACCTGGAGATTGCCTGGAAGCAACTTCTGGGTGACTTGATACCACCCAAATTTCATGGCTGAACTAGGCCTGGCTGCTTGTTACTGTTCAACAGAAGCCACCCTATGAAAGCCAGTGTGGTGTAGCAGTTAGAGAATAAGAGCAGAGTCTGGGAGACCCAGGTTTGAATTCCCATCTTGCTGTGGAAGCTGACTAGGTGACTTTGGACCAGTCATATACTTTCAGCTTAACCTTCCTCACAGGGATGTTGTGCAGATAAAAAGGCGTAAAGAATATTGTAAGTTGCTTTGGTCCCCATGTAAACAAAGGTGGGGTATAAATGAAGGAAATAAATAATAAATATAGCTAAAAATGGAAGGCAGATAAAAGGTAGGTTGGTAAATGGCTGAGAAGGAGCCAGGAAAAGGGGAGAAGATATGGGAAGGAAAGGAGAGTGGGAAGAGGAAGTTAGTGTGGGGAGGCCAGGGAAAGTGAGGTGCAATCCCACAAGCCCTTGAGAGTTCCCTACCATGCAAGTGGGTCTGTCCCAGTGGCTGGCACCACACAATTGGGCCATAGGGGGGAGCTAAAGACAGAGAGTCAGGGTCAGATAAAGGCCACTTCCGCATTGTCATTTTTTGTCACTCGTTTGCCCCTATTGCTTTGTATTTCCCCCCTTTTTCATGTGTGTTTTGCTCCCTCTGGGACTACTAGAGAGAGCAAAACACATTGGGGGGAAAAAAACCTGAAGCAACAGGGACAAATGACAATGCAGAAGTGGCTAAAGGTAGGTTGGCTGTTGGGTGGGAAGGAGATAGGGTTGCTAGTACAAGATAAGGAAATTCCTAGAGTTTTGCAGGCTGGAGCCTGGGGAGAGTGGTTTTTGAGGTGGGGAGGGACCTCGGGGGGTATAGACATAGACACCACCCTCCAAATCAGTCATTTCCTCCAGGGGAACTATACTATACAAGCAGGAGGACCTGCAACACTCATGGGGGGGAGGGAAAAGGAGCTCCACATTGAGGAGGAGGAAGCACCTACCCCCTGGCACCGATGGCAAGGCACAGGCCCGCCAATTTCCCTCCCATGGGGAATGGTACAAGGCCTAAGCAGCTCTCAGCCACCAGGCCTGCTGATCTCCCCCCCCCCCACAGGCACTGGCGGTGAGGCCTGAGCAGCCCCCAGCCGCCAGGCCCACCGATCCCCCCCCCCCCGGCACCGCGACAAGGCCTCAGTGGCTCCCAGGGAGTGCTCTTTTACTTTTGGGGGGATTTAAATATCCCCTGTGTAGTTTTTTTAAGTTTTCAGATTTTTCTGCACACCTGGGTAGCCCCCCAAGTTTGTAGGAAAATCTCTTTGCCCCCTAGGTGCCCCCAATGTGTGGATTTAGATATCTGCATGCAAGGGGTGCCATGGCTATCTCTCTTATACATAATTCTCTGTTGGTGATGGCACGCTCCTGAACATTCCACACACCACCCCAGCCTTTGGTCCCCTGGCCTGTCAAAAAGAAGCTGTCCCTAGCCACTGGCTGTGAATACTCACATGCCATTGGCTGGGTCTGCTCCTCTTCCCCACCCACTCCTTCAGCCTCTGTGCCCTCTCAGAATTTTTGGCAGACGGCCTTCTCTCTTGATGAAGACGCTTCTCCTGCTTCCCTCCTGTAAGGGGATTAACTGTTACCTCAGTGGCTGTTGGCAGGTGAAACGAAATGGAAGTTACCTGTGTTTATAAGATGGCTGCTGAAAAGTACTGTAGTCAGGAGGCCGGTGCTAGTGATTTCAGCATAGCAAGTTTATTTCAGGTCCAGATGAAGCATAAGAAAACAGAGGTCAGGGGGCCTGCTTATATACACAGGTAAGCCACACCCTTGACCTTGCCCAAACAAGGCAGTTGGATAAGGTAATTGAATAAATTCCAAGTTAATTGAATAAGTTTCAATGTAATCCCAGGATAATAGTTGAATAATCCCAGGGGCAAATAAGTCTCAAGGTAATTGAATAAGTTTCAAGGTAATTGGATAATCACAGATTTAATCACAGAACATAACAGCTGCTGTCTGTGGTTTGTTTAAAATGTTCCCTCATAAGGTTCAATTGAGCTGTAGTTCCAGAGAGGGGCCTGCAGGATTATCATTTACTGGGTTGAATGGGGCTTCCTCATCTGCTGGCCTAGAGTTCCCAGCGGCCCCAAGGCCAAAAAGTGCAGGAAAAGAGGGACTGTCCCAAGGGGCGGGGCACCATCAATATAGACCCCAATCCATCCAGGGAGGATTGTGTTTAACCCTTATTTATTTATTTATTATTCATATTTATATCCCACCTTGCCAGGCAAGCTGTTGATTTATGCCCTGTCAGTTCATAGTGTGTGCTTACTCCTACAGTTGTGCCTTATTCATTTAGTGTGTGTGTGTGCTCCATAACTGTGTAAATACTAAAATAAATTATTCTACTTGGGCCAATAATCTGTGTTGTGCTCTGACCCCATAGTCTCCCCCGTTCTGCCAATACCAAAGGGAGGGGGTAGCCAGGGAATCAAGGAAAGGCCATACTCTTGGATTGCCAACTTTCCAGGGATCCCCAAAAGATTGGGGATTCCTGGAAAGGCCAGACCCTTGGATTGCCAACTTTCCAGGGATCCCCCAAAGATTGGGGATTCCATCTCCAAATAGGGAGATTTGGCCACAGGGGTCTCACTGTCCCTCTAAAAAGGCAATGACAATTCAATGACTGGTGGCAAGGAACTTAAGGAGTGACGAGCGTGGGAGGTGAACAGCTGAGTTGTAAACTGGAGCCCATTTTGCTACAGTAGGCAATCAAGCTTGGTTCAGACAAAGGAAGGAAACCCTTCACAGGCCTTTGTAAAGAACTCATTGGGGCCAGTCCTGACTAGGGTTGCCAGCTCCAGATAGGGAGATTCCTGGAGATTTTCTGGTAGTCTATGGAAGCCAGGGTTTGGGGAGGGGAGAGGCCTCAGCTGAACAGAATGCCATAAAGTCTACCTTCCAAAGCAGTTATTTTCTCTGGGCAGGAGAGATCTGTTGTCTGGAGTTCAGTTGCGATCCCTAGCAATCTTCAGGCTCTACCTGGAGGTTGGGTACCCTAGATGTGGCAATCAGTGCTTCAGAGCAGGGTCTGCTAGATCCAGGTTCTTGCTGTAGAAGCTGAGTGTGTGATTTTGAACCAGTCTCAGACTTCCAGCCTAACCTACCTCACAGGATTGTTGTGCAATTCAAAAGGAGGAAAGGAGAATGATGTAAGCTGCTTTGGTCCCCATTGCAGAGAAAGACCACTTTTCCTCCTGGGAAATTTATTTATTTAAATTTCTATTCCACCCTCCCAGCCAAGGAAACCATTTTTACCAATCTCCAGGTGAGGGTTGGAAATCACTCAGAATTACAACTGCTCTCCAGATGGCATTGATCAGTTCCCCTGGAGAAAATGGTGGACACTGTGCCCTTATACCCTGCTGAGATGCCCCCCCCTCCATGACAGCCAATGTGACATGGCAATCAGGGCTTCAGAGCACGGTAGATGCTGCAAGTGGGGGGGGATGAAAAGCTGAACAGTGAGGGGAAAATAAAGGTAGGTTGATGCTTGGCTGAGAAGCAGATAGGGTTGCCAACTCCAAGTGAAGAATTCCTGGAGATTTGAGGGATGGAGTCCAGAGAGGCTGAGGTTTGAGGAGGGGTGGGGCCTCAGACAGGTAGAATGCCATGGACTCAGCTTTCCAAACCAGCTATTCCCACTTGGGGAACCACTGTTGCCAATCTCCAGGTGAGGGCTGGTGATCACTCAGAATTACAACTGCTCTTCTGGTAGCAGAGATCAGTTCCCCTGGAGAAAATGGTGGACTCTGTGCCCTTATACCCTGCTGAGATGCTCCCCCTCCATGATAGCCAATGTGACATGGCAGTCAGGGCTTCAGAGCATGGTAGAGGCTGCAGGCATGGGGGGATGGAAAGCTGAAGAAGGGGAAATTAAAATAGGTTGATGCTTGGCTGGAAAGGAGATGGGGTTGCCAACTCCAGGTGGGGAATTCCTAGAGATTTGAGGGGTGGATCCTGGAGAGGCTGAGGTTTGAGGAGAGGAGAGGCCTCAGACAGGTACAATACCATGGACTCTGCCCTCCAAACCAACTATTCCCTCTTGGGGAACCACTGCTGCCAATCTCCAGGTGAGGCAGGAGATCACTCAGAATTACAGCTGTTCTTTGTCTCCATAGATGGCTTTAGATCACACTCATTGGAGGGATTTAGAGTGCAGAAATTTGGAAGATTCCAGGCCGGTCTTACCATACTTTGGTCAACTAAGATCAATATGGAGATGGTTCCCTTGCAGCATTGTGGCCAAATGGCTCAGGCATGCATGTTAAAATGGGAAGGGAGATCCATACTTTTAATCAATGTATATATGCCTGGTGGGGGAGATAAGAAATGTCTAGTAGCACATTGGGAGCAACTGTCTGAGTATCTGGAAGATTTAGAACAAAAGTTTCCAAAGCTGAACATGATCGTGGCTGGGGATTTTAATGCCAGAACAGGGAGGGAAGGAACTGAAAGTCAAAAGAAACTTAATCTAGCAGTGGATGGTCACATACCGGCATATCTTTCAAGTTGGAGGTTGTCTAGAGACAAGGTTTTTAATGAGGCTGGCCTCTGTTTAGTACAGTTATGTCTCAGGTTTAATCTATTGATTCTGAATGGTCTCCCGCCGCAGGATTATCCAGGGAAGTTCACATTTGTGTCACCACGCGGATGCAGTGTAATAGATTATATATTGGTAACTCCAGCACTGAAAGACTATGTTAGATCCTTTGAAATTCTTGATCGGGTGGAAAGTGATCACTCCCCCTTAACTCTAACAGTGGTCTCTCCTTTATTATCCCACAAACCAATACAACAGGGTGTAGGGAGTGTCAGTCCTCCTATCAGACACACAAGGTGTATTTGTTCTAATAAGATCGAAAGGAAGGTAGCTGACCGGCTTGGCACCCTCACCCTAGAAAGTTTCAACTTCTTATCAAATGGGGAGGATCAGGCAATAGATTGGCTAGCGAGTTATAAAAAAGTGATCAAACAACTGAGGGAGATTTTGATATCGGGCTCACGAAATCAACACCCAGCTAAGAAATCTGCCCAGTCAGGCTGGTTTGATAATGAGTGCTATAGAATGAAGTCCCAATTGCGTGCTGCGTTTCACTCTTATAGGAATTCAGAATTAGTGTATCCGCCACCGGAGTATTTTCTTCTTTAAAAAGCCCTACACCATCTTTACAAATCCAAACAGAAGGAGTTTGTGTTAAAATGCTGGCAACCCCTTATAGGAATTCAGAATTAGTGTATCCGCCACTGGGCGACCTCCAGGCCACCTCCAGGCGACCATTAATAATGATAATAACACCATCTTTACAAATCCAAACAGAAGGAGTTTGTGTTAAAATGCTGGCAACCCCTTATAGGAATTCAGAATTAGTGCATCCGCTACCGGGCGATCTCTACGCCACCTCCAGGCGACCATTAATAATGATAATAAGAAATTCTGGTTTTTAATTTCTAATTCGATGGGAGCAAAGGGTTTGCCGTGTTCTACAATATCTCCAGATAACTGGGTTGAGTACTATGCAAAGATTTTTTTATGAAGACAGGGGAGTTGTGTTTGAGGGATCTGAGATCAGTTTGGTGGAGGGATCTGAGTGGCCACCAGTTCAGGTAGAGGAAGTTGAATCTTTAATTGCATTAATGAAAGGGGGGACAGCACCGGGGCCTGATGCTATTTCCCCGGAGGTTCTTAAAACGTTTGCCAAGTGGTGGTCTCCCTTTCTGGCAAATCTATTTACAATGATAGACAGGACTGGTCAAGTACCAGAGGACTGGAAAAATGCTATAATAATCCCGATTTTTAAAAAGGGCGACTCTCAACTCCCAAGTAATTATAGACCGATAAGCCTTTTGTCTATCATTGGGAAGCTTTACACGAAACATTTGGCTATTAAGCTTAAGGCCTGGATAGAGGAGCAGCAAGTTCTTGGAAGGGAGCAGATTGGGTTTTGTCAGGGCAAGTCAACTCTAGATCACTGCATTGTCCTTAATCACTTAGTTAATAAATATAAATCAGGAAAGGGTATGAAATTATATGCGGCCTTTCTGGACCTTGATTCGGTGCCAAGGGATATTCTGTGGGAGAAATTAAGTGATATGGGGATCGATAACCGTTTGCTGTTTTTTATTTAAAAAAGAAAACTGTACTCGGGTAACACATGTCAGATCAGATACTCAAAGGGGGGTGACCTAACAGCTAAGATCCCCATCAATGTGGGAGTTAAACAGGGTTGCATCCTGGCACCAACCCTTTTTAACCTCTTTCTAAATGATTTGGACCTTTGTTTGAGGAGGACGGATGGTCATTGCCCAAAAATAGGCGAGAGGCACATACCGCTACTTTTGTATGCGGATGATGCGGTGGTGCTCTCCCTCACGAAAATGGGGATGAAAAGGTTGCTTGCTCAAGTGATGGCTTATTGCCTCAAGAACAAGCTGTCTCTTAATTTTGATAAATCCAAAATGATGGTTTTTGGAAAAAGTTGGAAACCCATCAATTGGACTATACAGGGGGAAAAAATCAAACAAGTCAAAAGCTTTAAATATCTGGGCATTCATTTTCATTACACTAACAGTTGGGCTACACAAGTGAAAGAAGCAGTTAAGGCATCCACAAACAACACCCTCGCTATTGCCCGATTTTTCTATACCAAGGGTCAGCAGTACATTCCTACGGTGCTCAAAATTTTTAATCATAAAACTTTGTCCAAATTGTTATATGGCATCCCAATATGGGTTGCAGCCTGTAATGAAGCTGTTGAACATGTTCAGTCTTAGTTCTTGAAGAAAATATTGGGTTTACCAGCATGTGTCCCATATGCAGCTATGTGCCTCGAGACTTCACAAAGAAGGCTATCCACGATGGCATGGATTATAACCTTCAAATATTGGCTGCACCTTCATTTTAGAAGTAGCCCAAATAGTCTTGTGACCCTAATGTTAACAGAATCTCATCTAGCAATTTGGCTGACCAACATAGAGAGAAAAATCTCTGCAATGGGCTGCAAGTTTGATGATCTGTTACCCTTGCCTGAGCAGAAAGCTTTCTATTTACTTAAACAAAGACTTCTGGAGATAGAGGGGCAAGAGCTGAGAAGGTTTGCGCATAGACATTGTTCCCCTTTGAGTTTGGGACTTTCCTTTAGTCACATCTCTACAGGTTACCTGACTACCTTGTTTCAGCCCCACCTCCGTAGGGCTTTTATGCTAGCTCGGTTTGACGTCTTGCCCTCAGCTGTACTTTCAGGAAGATTCAAAAAAATCCCCTACAGAGAGAGATTTTGCCCATGTGGAATGGGGGAAATCGAATCTATTGGTCATGTGCTTTTACACTGTACTTCTCATAACGATATTCGTCTCGCTTATATTGAAGCAGTGATCGCCCCCCTCCAGGATCAGTCCAAGGAGTTCATTATTAATACCTTGTTGTCATCTCAGAGAGCTGAGATTCTTGAGACTGTAGCAAGTTTTTTATATGAGGTCTCTAGGAGGAGAGCCTTGTATTAGGTTGGACTGGAAATCTTGCTTTACCTGGCTATTTGTGGTATATCGCCGGGTGCATTGTATCGTTTTTATGCCAATAAAGGTATTGTTATTACTTGTTATTACTTACAGCTGTTCTTGCTGATTCAATGGATGAGGGATTTAGGTAGTAGTATAGATACAGATAGGTGGACCAAGATATGGAAGTCAATTAAATTCTTAAAAGTAGTTAATTATAAAAAAAAATCTACTAAATATTTTATCGCTGGCATTGGTCGCTGGACAAGTTGCATAAGTGTTATAAAAATGTATCAGATAAATGTTGGATTTGTGGGAGTTGTATAGGTACGTATTTTCACATGTGGTGGTCATGCAAACTGCTTCCGAGACAAGAAGAATTAATCAGCATGTTGTTGAACTGGGCTGAAATGGATAAATTAGGATATCTTTTGAATGCACAAGCCAAGATGGACACAATGGAAGTTTGGTCCAAATTATATGTTTGGCTGGATTAAGCAAATGGCTCATTGTATATAATTATATTTTGATTTTGTAGCCAAGTTATGTGTAAAAACCTAATTAAAGTATAATTAAAAAAAAAAAGAATTACAGCTGCTCTTCAGGTAGCAGAGATCAGTTTCCCTGGAGAAAATGGTGGACTCTGTGCCATTATACTCTGCTGAGGTTGCCACAGCAAACTGACTCTGAGTGCCCAAGGCCTTGGCACTCTCCAAAAGCCTCTTTCTAGAGCCCATTGTATTTATTCCCACAATGGGCCTTGTTCAAAAACAACAACAACAACAGAAACTTTTATTGGCATATGGGCCTTATTCCTAATTAGATATATAGACAAGAAGGGGGACCAGCGATACTCATGGTGGGGAGTATTCCCCACAGCTCCTGGCCTGCAGAAGCAGGAAGAGCTCCACAGGAGGAGGAAGTGGCACCAGGTAAGCCTTCTCCCTTCCCTCCCAGCACCGGTGAGGCTGAGTGTCAGGATCATGGGATCCTAACAGGGCTTTCATTGTATTTCCTGTCACTTGCTATCATTCTGTAAGAAATGTAACTATAGCTGTCTCCTTTCAAGTCTCCTCATGTCCCCCTCCTCCCCATTTATTGCACTAAGATATATTGCTTTTTGAAGGTCTGGTCAATGTAACCATTTCATCCGGGAGAATGGCGACCCCGCATATTCACACGTCACTGTAGAACAAATGGCCTTTCCTCCCATGCATTCCCTCCCACCGTTTCCTGAGACACAGAACGGTCTTATCTTGTTGTGAGGACCTTGAAAGTATATTATGGCCGTCAGAGCCGCTTTGTTATGCATGGGCTTCACACATCTGGGTCGTTCAGTTCAAGAAGGGAATTTTTATATCTTTCGCACCTCACCTTTCCTGTGGGAAGTAGAACGGCTCAGGTCATTTTGCCCGCGTTTTTCTCCTAACTGTGATTGGACGAATGTCGGGGTTCAAACTGTACTGGAGGGTATATTAACTCTGACTGTTCTTTATGTGGCATCTCTAACAAACATTCGAGAACCTGTCAAGCAGTATTTAGAAATAAAGAACTCTGTTTCATCAACAAAGGTCTGATCTTTTGCTGTTAAGTACAGAAGCTTCACAGATTGTTAGAGATCTGTGTTTGGGAGTTTGTCGTACCTGACCATGTCAGATGACGATACTATTCCTGTAACCCCAGACAACCCCGTGGTCCCGGACGATTCAGGAGCGGAAGCTGGAGCAGGAGCCGGAGGTACCATGCCATCAGAGAAGCCGGTGACTACAGGCCAGGGCGTTTACTACCTCCCGCGACCAGCACAGCAACCTCCATTTACCCCGAGGTATTCCTGGGCCACGTTCAGACGTGGGACAGTCGACTCGTGGGTGCACGATCGAAAGGGGTCTCATGTATGGGTCCCCGGGGACCGTACAGAAGTAGGTCGCCCAAGTTTCTGGGAGGATGACCAAGAGTGCCTCAGGGGTGACTGGCAGTTCTCGCTGCTGGATGAGGAGCGAGGCGTTCCCTATGGACATGACCTGACGGTCGAAGACTCGAGCCGCAATCTGGACCAGAGGATGGGAGAGTTGCGGGTCCAAATCACCGCGGAGCTGAGAGAGGTGATGATGGACATGCAGCAGCAGCTCCGAGATGCCATTGCTGCAGTGCAGGTACAGGGGCAGCCGCCAGCCGGAGGAGCGGGGGAGGAGTGCCAGCAGGTGGGGCACCTCCGCAACAAGTCCCACCGGGGGAGCCCCAGCCGGGGGCACCCCGCAGCTGGTTCCAGCCCCCGTCCCCACACCAGCAGATCGGATGATCTGCCAAGCCCCCAATGACCCCCTGACGGCAACTTTCAATGGCGACCCCAAGAAGCTCCGTTTCTTCATCATCGAAATCGAAAGGTTCCTAGAGTTTTGGGGACATCTCTACCCCACCGAGTGGGACCGCGTAGGCTACATCAGATCCAAGCTGCGGGACACCGCCAGTGATTGGTATGTAAGCCTGCACAACCCCCCGGGGCCCGAGCTACGCACTGTCAATAATTTCATGTGGGCCCTCCAGCAGCACTATGAGGATCCCCTCGGGGAGGAGAAGGCAAGAAACCAATTGCGGAAGTTGGTGCAGGGGAGGTCCTCCATGCGGGAATACACTGACCGGTTCCAGCGAATAGCAGCCAAAGTGCAAGGCTGGTCCCAAGACCTCTTCATTGAGAAGTATCGAGAAGGCCTGCACCCCGAAGTTTACGAAACTATTTTGAGGGGTGGGAGGCCCGGATCACTGGCAGCGTGGATGAGAGCCGCCGCTGATGTAGAGGAGCGCTTCACCCTGATCAAGCTGGGGACCTCTGCAACCGCTCAGCCCAAGGCCCCCCAGAAGATGAAAGGGAAACTGAACATCCAGGAGATACGAGACAACCGCTTCAAACAAGGGCTTTGCATGAGATGCGGGGAGAGTGGCCACTTCGTGTCCGCTTGCCCTCGCGGTGGCAGGAAGGCTCCCAAGACCTCGACCCCCATGAGTGGGAGCACCCCAAGCCATGGCAAGACATCGTTCAAACCCCGGGCATTACAGCTGGAAGGGGCAGCGAGCGAGCAAGGAGAACTGGAGCTGACTGAGGCGCAGATGCTGGGAAACTCCAATGACCTGCAGTAAACAGCACAGAGCTGCAGGTCCCTTTCCCCAATGCGCCATCTCCGGTGAGCATCCCCAGCCCCTTACTTTACATGGAAGTGACTGTGATAGCCCCCAGCACCGGGACCCATGTGAGGGTCTGTGTCTTGATTGACTCCAGGTGTGCCAGAGACTTAATAAGCCCTTTGGTGGTAGATGGGCTGGCACCTAAAGTTACCCCTCTGGGGGAGCCACTCACATTCATTCAGATGGACAGTTCTGAGATGAAGGAGGCGTGTGTGGCAGAGACTGAACTGTTGATCGTAGGGACAGGAGAACACTGGGAGAAGAGGGCTTTTGTCATTACCCCCAATACCCAATTCCCCATGGTGCTAGGCAGCCCGTGGCTGAGCTCCCACAACCCCTATGTAAAATGGAGCAAGGGGAAAATCTCGTGGGTAGACGAAAAGTGTAATCACTACAAATGGGACCCGGGATGGGGAACCGGGCCCCCTGCCCCCCTCCGAGTGGCAGCGCTCACCCTAGTACCCTCCCAGGTCCCCCAAGCATACAGAGACTTGATCAAAGTATTCAGTGAGATGGAGGTGGATGAGTTACCCCCTCATCGCCTGTCAGATTGTGCAATTGAACTGCTCCCAGGGGAGAAAGGGAAACTGTATTCCATGAGCCCCACCGAGCGAGAGGAGCTGCGGAAATTCCTAGACAAAAACTTAGAGCGGGGTTTCATCCACCTGGCCAAGTCCCCTTTCGCAGCCCCGGTGTTGTTCCAAAAAAAGAAAGATGGGGGCTGAGACTGTGCACTGACTATTGGGGCCTGAACGTGGTATCCGCTTCAAACTCTTATCCCCTCCCGCTCATCAAGGATTTGCTGGCAGAAGCCGCCAAGGGGAGGGTGTTCACTAAACTCAATTTGCGAGACGCTTACTTTCGGGTGCGCATCAGGGAGGGGGATGAATACAAGACTGCGTTCAACACACCCTTGGGCCAATTCGAATACCTGGTGATGCCGTTTGGCTTAAGTGGCACTCCGGGGGTCTTTATGAGTTTAATCAATGAAGTGTTACATAAGCATTTATTTAAGGGGGTGTTATGTTACTTAGATGATATCTTGATTTATTCTACTGATAAGGCATCGCATGTGAAGCTAGTCAGGGAGGTGTTAGCCACACTGTTAAAAAATCAGCTGTATGCTAAATTGTCGAAGTGCGAATTCAACCGAGCTAAAGTGGATTTCTTGGGGTATAGAATTTCTCAGAGAGGTTTGGAAATGGACCCTGCTAAGGTGGAGGCGGTAGTGCAGTGGGAGGCCCCCCGAACCCAAAGACAGCTCCAGAGTCTCTTAGGGTTTTGCAATTTCTATCACACCTTCCTCAAAGACTTTGCGACCGTTACTCTACCCCTGACTGAACTGCTGAAAGCAAAAGGGAAGGGGCCAGATGCGGGGAAGCCAGGAGACAGGATAGTGTGGTCAGAGGCGTGCCAACAAGCGTTCGAAACATTAAAAAAACTGTTCACCTCAGAACCAATTCTAGCCCACCCCGATGAGACGAAAGAATTTGTGATCCATGTAGATGCATCTGATGTAGCCATGGGAGGAGCAATCCTCCAGAAAGGGTCCGACAATAAGCTGCATCCCTTAGCCTACATCTCCAAAAAATTCAATGAGACAGAGATAAACTGGTAGGTTTGGGATAAAGAAGCGGCAGCCATCCAACTAGCTTTAACCACATGGAGACATTGGCTAGAAGGAGAGCAAGCCCCATTTGAAATTTGGACCGATCACAAAAACCATTACGTACGCAGTGATCCCTCAATGCGAAAGAGCTCCAATGGGCTGATTTCTTTTCTAATTTTAATTTTGTGCTAAAGCACTTCCCCGGGAAAGCAAACTCCTTAGCAGATGCTTTATCCAGATTACCCCAACACGAGTCTCAAAGGGAAGAGGTGTTCGACTCCATGTTCTCACAGCAACAGTTGGGGGGAGCAGTCACTACCCGAAGTCAAAGTAAAAGTGTAACTGTTGAATCATGGAGTGAGAAGTGCGCTGGGGACTATTCGGAAGAGGAATCTGAGGAATTGGAAGGGATAGCCGAGTGCTCCCTGCACCCTGATAAATGCTGGTATCATGGGACTAAATTGGTTGTGCCCCAGTCACTCCGCAGAGACATTTTAGTGACTTGCCATTCTTCTAAGCTGGCTGGGCATTTCGGATTCCTAAAGACTCTTAATTTGGTGCAACAACAATTTTGGTGGCCGCGCATGTGAAAAGATGTCTCTGATTTCATCACAGCTTGCCAAGTGTGTCTAATGTGTAAACGGAGGGGGGGAAAACCCCAGGACTATTGCACCCCCTGCCTACCCCCTACAGGCCATGGGAGGCTGTTTCGATGGACTTTATCACTAACTTACCACCCTCCAAAGGGAAGACGGTCATTTGGGTAGTGGTGGACATGTTTTCTAAGCAGGCTCATTTTGTCCCGTTTAAACAGTTGCCAACTGCCAAGGGCTTGGCTAAAACATTTTTTAATCACGTGATTAAATTACACGCTTTCCCTAAACGTGTGGTATCCGACAGAGGGAGCCAATTCTTTGCTAACTTCTGGCGGGAGCTTTTGAAAGTGATGGACATTGAGCCAGCCCTGAGTTCGGGTTACCATCCAGAGACTGATGGCCAATCCGAACGAATTAATCAAATATTGGAACAATTCTTGAGATGCTATACTAACTACCACCAAGACAATTGGGTAGAATTGCTGCCGTTCGCAGAGTACAGCTACAACAATGCAGTGCATTCCTCCACTGGGGTGTCGCCATTTATGGCAGTGGGGGGCTTTGAGGGAAAACCCCTACCAACGGTTACGGACTCACCTGAAAACCCCTCTCGGACTTTACACACTGGTGGGCCAACCTGCAGAATTCTTGGCCACTAATCGCTAAGACTTTGGACAAAGCCAAAGAGGACTATAAAAAATATGCAGACCAAGGGCGTGCTGAGGGGTGGGACCTTCAACCAGGAGACTCTGTATACCTATCCACGAAAAACATCCAGGGACTCCAGCCCAGCAGGAAATTGGGCTGGAAATATGTTGGTCCTTACAAGATTTTAAGAAAAATCTCTGATGTTTCCTTTGAACTCGAACTGCCTAAATCACTGAGTTCTGTGCATCCTGTTTTTCATTTCAGCCTGCTGAAGAAGAATCCTGGGCCGAATGCATGGCACCCAACACCTCCGATTCCTCCTCCGCTGATGAAGGAGGGGGCACCTCACTTTGAAATCTCTGAAATTCTTGATTCAAAAATGCGTAGGGGCCGGTTGCTATACTTAGTAAAGTGGGTTGATTTTGGCCCTGAACTAAATGAATGGGTCTTTGCTGAAAATGTTCATGCTCCTAGATTAGTCAAAGCTTTTCATAAACACTTTCCTCATAAGCTGGGGTAGAATGTATTTTGAAGGGGGCAGGGTGTCAGGATCATGGGATCCTAACAGGGCTTTCATTGTATTTCCTGTCACTTGCTATCATTCTGTAAGAAATGTAACTATAGCTGTCTCCTTTCAAGTCTCCTCATGTCCCCCTCCTCCCCGTTTATTGCACTAAGATATATTGCTTTTTGAAGGTCTGGTCAATGTAACCATTTCATCCGGGAGAATGGCGACCCCGCATACTCACACGTCACTGTAGAACAAATGGCCTTTCCTCCCATGCATTCCCTCCCACCGTTTCCTGAGACACAGAACGGTCTTATCTTGTTGTGAGGACCTTGAAAGTATATTATGGCCGCCAGAGCTGCTTTGTTATGCATGGGCTTCACACATCTGGGTCACTCAGTTCAAGAAGGGAATTTTTATAACTTTCGCACCTCACCTTTCCTGTGGGAAGTAGAACGGCTCAGGTCATTTTGCCCGCGTTTTTCTCCTAACTGTGATTGGACAAATGTCGGGATTCAAACTGTACTGGAGGGTATATTAACTCTGACTGTTCTTTATGTGGCATCTCTAACAAACATTCGAGAACCTGTCAAGCAGTATTTAGAAATAAAGAACTCTGTTTCATCAACAAAGGTCTGATCTTTTGCTGTTAAGTACAGAAGCCTCACACTGAGCCTTCTCCCACCCCACCCCCTCCCCTCCCTGATGGCGGTGGCAAGGCCTGTGGCTTGCCGAGCCTTCTCCCACCTCCTCCCCTCCCCAACAGTGGCGGCAAGGCCTTGGCCCACTGAGCCTTCTCCCACCTCCTCCCCTCCCCAACAGTGGCGGCAAGGCCTTGGCCCACTGAGCCTTCTCCTACCCCCTCCCCCCACCAGTGGTGGCAAGGCCTTAGCGGCTCACAGCCTCCAGGCCCACCGAGCCTCCCTCCCAATGGCCAAAGTGTTTTCTGCACATGTGGGGATTTAAATATCCCCCAAAAGTGTTTTTTTACTTTTAGGATTTTTCTGCACACTCAGGAAGTCCCCCAAGTGTGCAGAGAAATCTCCCTGCCCCCCCAAGTGCCCCCTCCATGTGGATTTAGATATCTGCATGGAGGGGGAGACTTGTCTACTAGTATATAGATACATACAATAAACAATGCAATGGAAATAGCCTAAAAATATTAATCTTTATTGATGTGAACCCTGTCCACAAGGTACACTTGACTTTCTTTATATGTGAGTTGAGTAATTCTCATGTTACTTTCAACTCATGTATAGTTGGATGTGTGATTCAAACTTCACATCTAGTTACTGTTCCCCAGTTTCATCTATGAATGGAAATTGGCTCTTTCATATAAAAGGTGTATGCAGGTGCATGCAGGTTGAGTGTGCATTCAATATAACATGTGAACACAGCTTTTGTCAGGCAGGCTATTCCAGCACATCACAGCCACAACAGAGATGGCTTGGGTGTGGCAGCTGTTGACCTTACTTATTTGTAGGGTGGCACCTTCAGAATGCTTTGCTCAGATGAATTGAACCTGGTAACTACATGGTGTGAGAATGTCCCAAGAGATATAATCCACAACAGGTCTCATGAAGAAGTAAGTCCTTTATTTGCAGAGAAGATCACTGGAGTCAAACACTTTCACTGTTAGTAATACTGGGGTTAGGGAAGACATGTATTGATATACTGGATATGAAATATGGCTTAAGGGCATTCTACCAATCACTATGCAGTATTTTAGGCGCTCAATTATAATGGTTTAGAGTTCCCATAGAAAACGTGGGAAAAGGGGTTCCCAGAAAATAATGATATTGAACATCTCTAAAGTTCAGTTCTCAAAGCATGGTTAAGAGGAATACAAAACACAGGTGTGTTTGGCTCCCACATAATTGCTAGCAGTTCTTTTCAAGAACAGGGCATGGAGATAACAGTGAAGAGCATGTGCAAGCCGAGCTAAGCAAGCAAGCGAAGCAGAGCACACATTCCTGAGGAGGGAGTCATGGCCCCGTTGAGAACTCCCAGGCGGGACCTGTCACCAAGTAGGAGGAAAACAAATGAAAGCCAATAACCTTTTCAGGGGTCATGTAAATACACCCAGCAGCAGTAACAAAGTTATTGAACAGAATTTATGGCAGTTAACTGACAATCTGCCCTCCTGATAGCAAATTTCCCCCACTTTGAGGTTTTAAAGGGTATAATTTATGAAAGGCACAGATTTTATCTGAGGCATGCACATGCAATTCCTCCACCCAATCATTTTCTTCAGGACCAAAATGCAACCATTTTATAAGATAGAACAAACGACCCCATTTCATCTTAGAGTCTAAAATGTGATCAATTTCATAGTGAGGCTAATCATTCTTCATCAGAGGAGGAGGAGAGGAAAAGGAGGGTCTCCATTCATTTGGACTAGGATCTTTCTTTAACAGACTGTAATGAAAAACAGGATGTACAAATTTCAATGATTTTGGCAATTTCAGTTCAAAAGTCACTTTGTTAAGACACCTTACTACTGGGAAAGGTCCCATATATTTCCAGCCCAGTTTCCTACTGGGTTGCAGGCCCTTAATGTTTTTTGTGGACACATAGACAGTGTCACCAGGGGAGAGGTCCCAACCAGGATCCCTCTTTTTGTCAGCATATTTCTTATAGTCAGCTTTGGCTTCTTCCAAAGTTTTGGCAATTAATGGCCAAGAGTCTCTTAAATAGTTCCGCCATTGGGCAAACTCGGTGGTCCCTTCTGCTTCCTGAGTGATATCAGGGAGAGGTACCCCTTCAAAAAAAAAAACCCCACCTCCATGAAGGGAGACACTCCAGTGGATGAATGCACTGCATTATTATAACTGCACTCCGCAAATGCTAAGAGATCAATCCAGTCATCTTGTTGATAGTGTAACATCTCAAATATTGTTTCAAGATTTGATCAGTTCTTTTGGTCTGTCCATCCATTTCTGGATGGTAGCCATTGCTGAGAGCTGACTCTACTCCTAACAAGTGCAAAAGCTCCCACCAGAAGTTGACAACAAACTGCGCTCCGCGATCTGAGATTATCTTCTTAGGTAAACAATGGAGCCTAATGACGTGGTTCACAAACACTTTTGCTACACTCTTTGCAGTGGACAAATTCTTAAATGGGACAAAATGAGCTTGCTTTGAAAAAGTATCCACAACCACCCAGATTACTGTTTTTTTCTTTGCTGGGTGGGAGATCAGTGATAAAGTCCACGGAGATGACTTCCCAGGGACGTTTGGGAGTCTCTAGTGGTTGTAAAAGTCCCAGGGGTTTTCCACTATGTGATTTACTCATTAAACAGGTTTGGCAAGATGAAATGTAAGTAGAAGAAGAAGAAGAAGAGATTGGATTTATACCCCGCCCTCCACTCCCCAAGGGAGTCTCAGAGCGGCTTACAAACTCATTTTCCTTCCCCTCCCCACAACAGACACCCTATGAGGTAGGTGGGGCTGAGAGAGCTCTTTCCCAAGCTGTCCTTGAGGGAACAGCTGGTACAGAGCTATGGCTTGCCCAAGGTCATCCAGCCAGGTGCAAGTGGAGGAGTGGGGAATCAAACCCGGTTCTCCCAGATTAGAGTCCACGCACTTAACCACTACACCAAACTGGCTCTCAGTATCCTTGGCCGCATCCTTGGCCACCAAAATTGTCTTTGTAACAAATTTAACGTCTTTAAAAACCCAAAATGTCCAGACAGCTTAGACTCATGAGCTGCATACATGATGTCTTTACAGAGGGCTGTGGGAACCACCAACTTTTGGTCTCTAAACCAGCAGCCTTCAGGACTTTGTGTTAATGAAGGCAACGCTTTGAACTCACAAATGTCCTCCTCCGAATACGCATTCACAAACTTAAGAATCCATTCTGATACAGCGGGGTTAACTTGCAGTTTTGCCTGGCTTCTGGTTTGCACCACACCTCCTAACTGTTCAGGAGTGAACATGGTCTCTATCACCTCAGGTTTTTGGGAATCATGTTGAGGTAAGCGAGAGAGGGAGTTGGATTTCCCTGGGAAGTGGCGAAGCGTGAAATTGAACTTTGAAAAAAAATCAGCCCATTGGAGCTGCTTGGCATTGAGTTGGGTGCGCAAAGCCTCCAGATTTTTATGATCAGTCCATATCTCAAATGGCTGATGTGCTCCCTCTAACCAATGCCTCCAGGTGGTCAAGGCTAGGCGAATTGCAGCGGCTTCCTTGTCCCAAACCGCCCAGTTCTGCTCCATCTCTCCCAAACTTCTTAGACACATATGCCAGGGGATGTAGTTTCCCATCCACCCCTTCCTGGAGTATCGCCCCCCCCATAGCCACATCCAAAGCATCTACTTGTACAATGAATCTTTTAGTCTCATCAGGGTGAGCTAAAATGGGTTCAGAAGTGAAAAGGTGCTTTAACCTATCAAACGCTTTTTGACACTCAGGAGTCCAGTTCAGGTGGGCTCCTGGTTTGGCAGCTTCCTGCCCCTTCCCTTTTGTTTTCAACAAATCTGTAAGGGGCAGGCTATAATGAGCAAAGTTATTGATGAAATTTCTGTAAAAATTGCTGAATCCTAAAAAGGATTGGAGCTGCTGCCTAGTCTTGGGGACCTCCCAGCCCGCCACAGCTGACACTTTGGCAGGATCCATCTCCAGACCTCTGGGTGAGATTCTGTACCCTAAAAAGTCAATTTCTGTTTTGTGGAAATCACATTTGGACAATTTGACAAAGAGCTTATTGTCTCTGAGTGTAGTGAGCACTTCTCTCATCAATTTAACATGTGTTTTCATGTCTGGGGAGTACAGTAAGATATCATCAAGATAACAAAGAACCCCTTTGAAGAGATGCTTGTGTAAGACTTCATTTATCAAGTTCATAAAAACTCCTGGACCCCCCTGTAAGCCAAAGAGCATAACTAGGTATTCAAATTGCCCCAGGGGGGTATTAAAGGCAGTCTTGTATTCATCCCCCTCCCTAATGCGCACTCTGAAATATGCATCGCGTAAGTCCAGCTTGGAGAAGATTTTCCTTGTGCTGGCCTCATTTAGCAAGTCTTTGATAAAGGGGTGGGGGTAGGCATTAGAGATGGACACAGCATTCAAGCCCCTGTAATCAGTGCACAGCCTCAGCCCCCCATCCTTTTTCTTCCTGAATAGCACCGGGACTGCAAAAGGAGAGGTGGCTGGTCTGATAAAACCCCGCTCCAAGATTTTGTCTATGAACTTGCGGAGTTCCACCTTCTCCTGAGGGGATATGGCATACAGTTTCCCTTTGGGCAATTTAAATCCAGGCAGGAGTTCAATAGCACAGTCAGTGTTACGATGGGGGGGCAGTTCATCCGCTTCTGCCTCCTCAAATACAGCTGACAAATCCTGGTAGGAAGCTGGGATGGATTAAAGTTCCTCTCTCGCCAAGCAAGCATTCAAGGGGCCTGGCAGATTTCCCCACTCCACATCCCAGCAATGGGTTTGACAGGTGGGGGAGACCCAGGTAATACATCCCTCACTCCAGTGGATGTAAGGGTCATGCACTTGCAGCCACGGACTGCCCAAGACCATAGGGAATTGAGCATGGGGTGTGACAATAAAAGTTCTTTTCTCCCAGTGTTCCCCTGTGCCCATTATAATGGGATCAGTCTCAAAGGCACAGGGTTCCTTCATTTCAGAGCCATCCATCTGTGTGAAATGCAGTGGCTCCTCTAAAGTATGCACTCCCAGCCCTAACCCATCCACCACTATCGGGCTGATCAAGTCTCTGGCACAACCCAAGTCAATAAGAGCTCACACCCGCATTTGGGTGCCTTGCTGAGGGCTTACTACAGTCACTAGTAGGTAGAGAAGGAGCCCTGGAAAGCTCACCATTTGAGGCGCCATTGTAGGGGGGACTTGCTATGTAGCGCCACTCAGAGCAGGTCCTGGTCATTTCCCTGTGGCTGGACCTCAGCCTCCACCTCCGAATTCTCAGGAAACTTGGCATCCATAAGTTGAAGTGTGGGTGGCTTGGAAGTAGGTGCTTTTTTCGGTTGCTAATGAGTGGTTGCAGGCAGAGAGGCTCCCCATTTGGGAGAGGCAGCTGGACTCGCCGGCGCGAAATGCCCGGCTTCCCCACATCGGGTGCACAATCCCATCTTCATCCATAACTCTCAGAGGTCAGAAGCCGCTGGCTTGGCCTTTGCCTTGATTGGGGTGGCTGCGGGAGCTGAACTTTTAGGGGTGCTCATTTGGTGCCTCTGCATCCTCCGCTGCCTGGATCCATCCATTGAGAGTAGTCGGGATAACATTCCTTAGAACAGTCTCGAACAGTTCAGTATTCAGACCCCTGAGGTACTCCTCCACAAAAACCACTTCAGGCCACCCCCGGATCTTTGCCTCCAACCACTTAAATGCAGCGATATACTCGCACACCAACGCTTTCCCCTGCGAGAGGTTGTGTACCTGGTTCCTGGCTTTCTCCTCGCTCATCTGATCCTCATACTGCAGGCAGAGTGCCCACATAAACTCCTACATGCTGTCACGCTCTGGGCCAGGAGGGTTGTGGAGACTCACGTACCAGTCAGCTGCTTCCTCACAGAGCTGAGACCCAAGGTATCCCACTCATCTCCATCATCTCGGAAAAGGTGGCCCCAATTCTGCATACAACGGCCCGCCTTGATTATAAAAAACTGCAGCGTTGCAGGGTTCCCATCGAAGGTCGCTCCCAACAATTCAGTGGGCACAGGGCACCTGTCTGTGGGAGGAGCAGGACTAGGTCCCGGCGGCACCAGAGGTTGTGCTGGGGGCTGAACTGGAGGTTGAACTGGAGGCTGCATGAGTGGTTGCGCTATGCCCGGCTGTGCCCCTGCCACTCCAGCCACCCCAGCTAGCTGGTCCTGGGGCACCTGGGCTACCACATTGGGTAGATCCATCATGAACACCATCATCTCATGCTGGAGCTGCCTCTGGATCCTTTCAAACTGACGGTCCATCTGCATCCACATCTCTGCTGCCTGGGAAGCCTCCACGGCACCTTGCTCTGCACCTTGAAAGAACGACAACCTGTTTCCCCTCTCCCACCTTGGGAACCAGGATTCTGCAGCTGCTGTCCCAAACTGGGCCCAGAATTCGGTCCCTCCACTCCAGCGGGGCCAAACAGTTCCAGCTGGGCAACTGCACCGGTGCCTCTTCCAAGGTAACCGGAACTTCTGAACTGATAACCGGGATTTCAGCGCCATCAACATCCATAGTGGGGTGATGGACTGTTTCCCAAAAAGGGATTACTAACAGTCTGTGAGAATGTCCCAAGAGATATAATCCACAACAGGTCTCATGAAGCAGTAAGTACTTTATTTGCAGAGAAGATCATTGGGTTCCTTTTTTAGTCCTTTTCAAGGACAGGGCACGGAGATAACAGGGAAGAGCAAAGCACTGAGATGGGCATGCGCAAGCTGAGCTAAGCAAGCAAGCGAAGCAGAGCACACATTCCTGAGGAGGGAGTCATGGTGTGAGGCTTCTGCTCAAAGTAGTCAAGGATCAGACCTTTGTTGATGAAACACAGTTCTTTATTTCCTATTACTACATTACTACAGGTCCTCGGAATATTGTCAGAGATAAAGCATACAATAGAAGCAGGACTAATATACCCTCTAGTACAATTTGAATTACCCATAGGTACACAATGAGGGAAAAACCGCGGGCTAAAAGGTCCTTTGACTGTTTGCTTCCCACAGGAAAAAGGTTAGGTGTGAAGCTGTAAATTTCCCTTCTTAAACCAGACCCCTTAGATGTATCCATCTTATGCATAACAAATAACTTTTGCCAATGTCTTCACACGCCGATAAGAAACTGGTCCTCGTCTTCCTCGGCAGGGAGGAAAGGAATGCGGAGGCGCGGAGGTGAGAGGCCGATTGTTCTCATGCGCTGGAGTCGCCACCCTCCCAGACCAAATGGTTACACTGACCAGACCCAGCCTGAGCCATAAACCCAGGGTCATAAAGAAAGCCATAAAGGAAGGTTACATAGCGAATACAGGGACAGGTTACATGATAAAGGAGATTATACAAAGCAGACAAGCATTAAACATAACAGAAACTTTTGTTAGAATCCTTAGATTCTGACACATGGCCCCATTGAGAACTCCCAGGCGGGACCTGTCACCAAGTAGGAGGGGAAACAAATGAAAGCCAATAACCTGTTCAGGGGTCATGTAAATACATCCAGTAGCAGTAACACAGTTATTGAACAGAATTTATGGCAGTTAATTGACACTTGGTAACTAATGAATCAACTACAGAATAGGTGGAATAAATACACTCTGCTTACCTCCTGATACTTTTGTTGTTGTTTAGTCGCACAGTTGAGTCTGACTCTTCATGACCCCATGGATTACAGCACTCAAGGCCCTCCTGTCCTCCACCACCCTCCAGAGTCTGCTCAACTCCATGCCCATCGCATCAATAACACTGTCTAACCATCTCATCCTCTTCTTCTTTTATTTTTAATCTTTCCCAACATCAGGGTCTTCTCCAGTGATTGCTCCCTTTTCATTTGGTGGCCAAAGTATTTGAGTTTCAGCTTCAGTATCTGTCCTTCCAGGAAACAGTCAGGTTTGATTTTCTTTAGGACTGACTGATTTGATCTCCTTGAAGTCCAAGGGACTCTCAAGAGTCTTCTCTATCACCATAATTCAAAAGCATCTATTCTTTGGTGCTCGGTCTTCCTTATGGTCCATCTCTCGCAGCCATACATTACTACTGGGAATACCATCACTCTGACTATACTGACTTTTGTTGGTAGGGTGATGTCTGTACTTTTTATTATGCTATCTAGATTTGCCATAGCTTTCCTCCCATGGAGCAGGCGTCTCTTTAATTTCATGGCTACAGTCACTGTCTGCTGTGATCTTGGATCCCAGGAACGTGAAGTCTGTCACTGTTTCCATGACTTCCCCTTCTATTTGCCAAGGAGTGATGGGGCCAGATGCCATGATCTTAGTTTTTTTGATGTTGAGTTTCTTTTTTTCTTTTTTATTGATTTTTCTCGAAACAGTTAAACAAGAAGGGTGTACAGAAGTGAAGTTATAACCATTTTTGACAGATTAAATAAATATTTCAAGGTTCCTTATAATTAACAGTTAACTTTCAAGCATCGTTACATTCTAACTTGTGGTACATTGAAAAGATAAGCAAATTCCTATAAATTGGATTGTTTGGGATTATCTCACTATTTTCTAAATAACTGATCATAGGAAACCAAACTGTCTGGAACCATATTTTGATATTTTTCTGATTGCATTGCTTATGAATTGTATGAGGTGCACCCATATATAAAGTAATCCCATATTTTCTTTTGCCATTGAGCTAATGTGGGGTAAGTTTTTTGCCTCCGTTTTTGTGCTATTGTTATTTTTGCTATCGTTAGCAAGATAGATATGAATGTTTCTGTACTTTTGTTTTTTACAGATGTATGCCATATCCCCAAGAAGGTGGATTCCAGATTGCAAGGTAAGTCTATTTTTGTTATTAGCAGAGTTTGTTTCAGTAGCTGTTCCCAATAATTTTTAATCTTTGGACAGGCCCACCAACAGTGAGCGAAGTCTGCAATAGTTCCACAATTTTCCCAATATTTATTTGGAATTTTTGGACTTATTTTATGTAGGACTGCCAGGGTCATATACCTTCTGTTTAACACTTTAAAAGAAGTAAATCTGATATGAAAGTTTTTTGATGTATTGCTGGATGAGGACCAAATTGAGTCCCATTGTTCTGTGAATGTTTTCTGGCAGTCTGAATGCCATTGATGTTAGGCTTTGAGGATAGTATCCTTCTTATTTTTTAAAAGAAGTTTGTGTAGTTTGGCTATCATTCCTTTTATTTCTCCCTTTGAGTTTCTTAGAATTTGTTCAAATTCATTGAGGGGTCTAGAAAATTCCTTTTCTTTTTGAAGCTTATGCAAGAGGTCTTGAATTTGTAAGTATTGGAACCAGAAAACTCTAATTCCATTTTACTTAAAGGGATTCCTTTTTTAGTTAAGTCTATTAGTCACAGTATACCTGCTTCTTTCCATGTCTGAAACATATTTTTTCCTTGGCCTGGCGAGAACCATTCCTGATTTAGAAATGTAGAGAGTTGGGCATTTTTTGGTAGTAGAAATGTTTTGTGTGTTCCCCAAAATTCCATAGCTGATTTAAGAAACGTATTATTTGTGGTTACTATTTGTTTTTTTGTTAAGGTTTTTCCAGTATAGCTCTGAAAGAGAGTATGGTTGTGTTTCTGCCTCTTGTATTTGTTTCCAACTAATATTGGTATTGTTAGTTAAGATTCATACTATGTTAGTAATGTGGGCAGCAACATAATATTTGTGTAGATCTAAAACATCTAATCGTTTTTTTTGTTTCACGAGTCAGAGTGCTGAGTTTGACTCTTGGTTTTTTGTAGTCCCAGAAATAGCCATTTAGGGATTTTTGCCATTTTCTGATTTTAGCGTTTGAGATTGAGATTGGAATTGTTCTAAACAGAAACATTTGGGCAAAATGAAGCTCTTAAGTATACTAATCTTGTCCACACAAGAAAATCCTGATTTATGCCATTGTTTTAACTGTTTCTTTATATCTTCATAAACTCATTGGAAATTAACTTTAAACTAAACATTTGATGTCATTAGGAATTTGTATTCCTAAATATCTCCAGCATGATGTCACAAGGGAATTTAAGAAGTTCCTTTTTTGTTGCTTCTGTGATTAAGATAGGAAAGATTTTTGTTTTGGATAGATTAACCTTCAAGCCTGTCATGTGTTGTATCTCTTGAAAGATCTTTTGAAGATTTGTTAGCGAAGGAATTGGGTTAGTTAGATATATTATTAGATCATCTGCAAACAGACTTATAGTATGCGTTCGTTGTCCAGTGGTGATGCCCGCAATGTCAGAATGTTGCCTAATTGTATTTGCAAGTGGTTCTATCACTAGTGCAAATTGTATGGATGACATTGGGCACCCTTGTCGAGTTCCTTTATGCATTTCTATTGTTCTACTTAACATGTTGTTAATACCAATATTAGCCATGGATTTGCTTTTATTTCATTTTGAAACCTTCATTACTTGTAGTTCATTACTTGTAGTATTTTTGGGAGATAATTGACTTCAACACTATCGAATGCTTTCTCTAAATCGACTGAATCATTGATTCCTGCTTTTTGTGTTTTCAGTATAAGAATCAGCTTTCTCTGGATATTATCAGTCATACATCTCCTTGGGATAAACTCTGTTTGATTGGAGTTAATGTATCCTGTTATGATTATTTGCAGTCTTCTGGCTACTATTGTTGAGAATATTTTAGTGTCACAATTTAGCAATGCAGTAGGTCTATATGAGCTTGGAGAGTCTTTGTCTTTGTTTTCTTTTAAGATAGTGATAATATGGGCCTGTTCCCATGAAAGTGGTTTGTTTCCTTTTAACAGGATTGTGTTGCAGACTTTGACGAGTGGTTCAGATACATCAGTGTTAAAAATCTTAAATAATTCAGGGGTGCAACCATCACATCCCGGTACAGTATTGGTTTTTAAGTGTTTTATGGTATCTAGAACTTCTTTTGAAGTAATAGCTGAATCTAAAAATTGTTGGTGTGTTCTTTACACAGATTTTTTTCCTGCAGCAGTTTTTGGATATCTTGTTTTTGTGGATTATTAGACGTATATAATTTTTGGTAGTAATCTGCAAAGCAATTAACAATTTTGTTCAAGTCAGTGTGTGTTTGTTAGTTTTTATCTTGAATAGAAAAGACTCTGCATTCTAGAATTTTATGGTTTACTCTCCACTTTAGTATTTTAAGGTTTTTAGAATTCTTTTGCCAAAATTGTTGTTTTAAAAAGGGATTTTTAAAATATATTTTGATTGTTTCTATGGTTTCTAAGATCCTGCGTTCTGCTAATAATTCTTTGTATATTTTATTATTTGGTTTTTTTGTGTAGTGTTTCCAATTTCTGAATTTTTGTAATATATTGTTGATTTGGGTTTTTTTCTCTTTTTTAAATTCTAGATGCTAAGGCTATCAGCTTCTAATTACTATTTTGAATGCTTCCCAGAGGTTGAACTCCTCTACCTCTCCATTGTCATTTTCTTTAAAATAATTGTTTATTGAAGTTTTTATGTCCTCTTTGTGTATATCTTTAAATAAAATGGAGTTATTTAGTTTCCATATATTATGTCTACTTATCTTTTTTTGTTATTTTGCATTCTATGTATGCGTGATCGGTCCACATAAATGGGCCAATGAGGGTATCTTTGATTCTGTTCATTAGTGTATATGAAGTTAAAATATAATCAATACATGTGTATATTTGATGTCTCAATGAGAAGTATGAATAGTCTTTTTCTGCAGAATGAGTTTGCCTCCATACATCACATAACTGATCATTCTTAAGCATTTATTTTAGGGCCATGTGTTGTTTTTTGGGATGTTTTGTTTTGTGTTTTTTTGAGTCCTGTCCAGTTAATTGTCCACTATCATTAAGATCACAGCCTATAATCACTGCAACTTTGTAAGCCAGAGCAATATTCTTTTGGACTTTTCTGCTGATCTATGAGAGCAGTGAATGGACTATGCTCCGGTTATGTGAGTTAAAATAGTGCATGAGGTGACCAGTGGGGAAATGATAGCAGATGCTTCCAACGAAGGTTTAAAGCACCATTTTCTGAGGTTACCACCTCCAGCCTGGAGGTTGACACAAAGCACAAAGACACTCACACACACACAAAGTCATGTGAGGCTTTTTGGCTAGAGACACATACCACTAACTTCATGAAAGTACGAACTCCATACACGTACACAGGCTTGAACCCCCTCCTACAACTTCCCCCTCCATTTGGCACATCAAAGGACTTTACATGAGGGTGCGAAAATAGTGGGATGCTTCCTGATGGACCGATTCTGCTGCCCGAGACCCCTTTCATCTAGAAGATCATGCCTGATGCAGCTGACGTCAACATCCTGTCCTGACCATCAGGTAGATCTAAATATTGACCATTCCCATAGGACCCTCTTAGTGGCTAGGGATAGAGAACGGACCATCTAAAGGCATTCCTGGGAAAGTCTCATACCTTGCCAACCTCCTGGGAACACCCCCCAATAAATACTGCTCCCCAAGAGTCACAACTCAGATTTTCCTCCCCGCTCCTGCTTGTTCTTCCTCCTTCCCTCACGGATCCTTGATTGCACCACTTGAATCCACCTTGTGGCCTCTGCTGGTTCAGAACCACGATCCTTTCTCCTTTGTCCAAAGATACTTCTTCTCTCCCTCTTTTCCAGATGGACTTTGCTAGATTCCTTTAGAGGTAAATATCACCCTCTATGGACACCATAAATTCTCCTGCTCATGCAAACGTCTCTGTAATTCTACCTAATTTCTTAGATCTGTGTAACTGTGTGTAAGATTGTGTAATATTGCCTATGAATCTTTTATCCTTTTTATAGTAAACAATTTATCTTTATAACTCTTAACTCAAGTCTCATGTCAGTTCCTGGGAAGCCTCGGTGAAGCATAGCATCTGTAGACACAGGTGGAAATCTGCAATGCCTGCTGCCAACTGTTAAGAGCTAATATTCCCCCAAATATTAATAATATAAAAGAGCAGACAGGCTAACAGATTGGTGGAGGATGCGGGCAACACCCTGAACGTCTGAATGCACACGAGTCGACATGGGTGTATTCAGAGGCTCAGACTCAGACGTGGAGGATGACACTTCTCTGAGCTTCCTGGGGTAGTTTGACCTGTTTTGAGAGTGTGATTGGTGACCTGTGTGCTTGGCTCTAGAGAGCAAATCTGCTTTGGTTGGTTTCTCCCCCCCTTTTCTGAGCTTCCCTTGGCCATCCCATCCTTGGCTGTCTATCGTGGATTGGGCAATAGAGATCTTGCAGCGTAGGATGACAGGGTTTGACTCTCTGCACCACACTGCACACACACACACCACCACGACACGCCCCCCCTTGCTTTTTCCAAGAGTTCATTCCTCAGATCTGAGAATCTGATGTTTGAGGGAGATGCCTAGATCTAGGGTCTCGTCCTTTTGAGTGGCTTGGCCATTTTGGAGTGCTGCAGTAAATTGTGCACCATGCCTGAAAAAGGCACAAGCACTTTGGAGTGGATCATCATGTTCTGGCCTTTGAACGGTGATCACAGGGCTTGGGGAAGCCAGCCCACACTCCTATTTTCCCTTCTTGCTATCATTGGTTGGAGGTGATCCAGATAGAGTATGAGGCTCCAAAACCTTTGGTTTGAAGATTATCCATTGTGGGAACCAGCGGTTCTTAAAATCTTCCGGTTGAGGGTCAACCAAGCCCTTTATGGTCAAAAACTCTCCTGGGTCTATTGCGGGGTCCCAGTTATGGATGGAAGAAGCCTGGAAATTTCCTCAGGATTTAGTCGGTAATCCCGAGCATGAGCCTGATCACCTTGGCTCAAAAACCCAAGTGTCTCCTGTGATGCAACTGAGTGCGCTGTGTTCTAAGGACATGGGAACAGCACTCCTCCCTCCCTGTTTTCTTTGTCTTTCCCCCTCTCGATCAGTGGATTGGGAGAAGTGCGAGCGACCTTCCCTTGCTTGTTGCAATGTGGAGAAGTACTTGTGGCCCCGCGTTCTCATCTGTTTGTTGGAAAGCAGAATAGTTCACGGGACCCTTTTCACTCAGTGACCCAGGACTGGTAATAAGACCTCTTCCTCCATTTGATGCAAAGCCAAGGAAGAGTTCATCAGGTCCCCAATTGCAACAAAATATTTGTGGAGAGTGGAGCACTTTCCCCCCCTGAGTTAAGGACTGAATTTAAGTGAGCAAAAGGAAAAATGTATTGCGATAAGAAAACCACTACCCCGAAACTGGAAAAGTGGTTAGTCAAGAAGTGTGCCACCCGATGGGCTGACAGTGCCTTTAAAGGTCCTGATCCCTTGAAGGCAGTGTGTGACGCCTTTCAGGAATATTGTAACTGAAAGAAGCCTAGTGCAGCACAGAATGATACTCAGTCATGGTTGTGTCTGATCACACAGTGGCAGGCTGTGCCCACAGCTTCAAAAGACTGTGTGATCACGCAACTGCAGGTCAATTTCCACCGGATGAAATAACCTCTCTTCCCCCCTGCTTTATCTCGTGCATGTGACCGCAACCTATATATCTTTGATATCCCTCCTTGAATGAAACTGAAGTGACAGACAGACATTAATGAACACATTTTGCCTTATCCTGTTATAACCAGTTGGCCAGGATCTCCCATTTGTGTACAGCTGTACCTTGAACACATGAACATGAGGCTGCCTTATACTAAATCAGTTTTTTGTGCATCAAGATCAGTATTGTCCACTCAGACTGGCAGCAGCTCTCCAGGGTCTTAAGTAGAGGCCTTTCATATCACCTACTACCTGGTCACTTTAATTGGAAATGCTGTATAATGAATCTGGGACCTTCTGCATACCAAGCAGATGATCTAACACTGAGCTACAGCCTCTTCATTTGGGTTGTCTGGGTATGTTTTGATCAGGGGAAAGGTAAGTGTGTGGATCTATGAGTGTGAGCTGCCTTGAAAAAGTCTCTAAAGAGAGGGTGTATAAATGTTTTAAATAAATGAATGAGTGTGCATGGAGACACTGAAGTTTGGGAAGAGTAAAAGTATGTTTTTTTCTATGACACCAATGTATTGGGACCAAATCAGTGAGAAAATATTTTCAAATTGCAAATACAAACAATTCAGAGCCAACCTAACACTATCATAACTACCTGCAGAGAAAATGTAAGCAATACAGGAAGATACGCTAATATTCTTTACTTGCTAGCCAGCCAGTCCTGAGAAATTTTCTTTTCCTGAGGGCAGAAGAGACCCTAAAGCAGAAGAAAGATCTTGTATTTGAAACTGTCACATGAATGTACCATAGTGGCCCCTGCATAACAGTAGGAATGTTTTTTGTAATTCGGTGGCAGCACAGCAAGTAACAAATAATTTTTGGAAGCAGCCACAGCAGGCACATATGACTGTAGCTTGGCCCAGCAGTGATAAATTCTTGTTTGTATAGTGTCTTGCAGCTCACTTCAGTGGAGAATCATAGAAAAATCTCTTGACTTTAAAGAAAAATACAGGTATACCTATACCGTGGCCCTCTTTCGAACAAGCCTTGTGATCCATATATTCCTGAAGAAGATGGTTTGTAAGGAAACCTACTACATGGGTATTACACAATCTCATATTCCTTTTGCAATAGGAAGTATAGTAAACACAGTATGGCTGTGTTAATGAATAAGGTGCAAGACAGGGATCTTGGATTGCCAAGCAGGAAACCAGAGGGTTCTCCTGTATCTTTAGATTCACATACTGAGAGAGGAGTCCATTTTCCTGTTTTCCCTTCCTATCTACTGTCAGAAGCATGACTCTGGGTAAGCCTCAAAACACTTGGGGTCAGGGAATGAAAGGTAAAAATGAAATGTCTGGGAGCAATTACTCAGGCCTCTAGAGACAACAGTGAATTTATATGTATAGAATGAGTGCTGATTCAAACGATACAAAGTCAGTATGGCTGCCTCAGGGACTTTGAATCACACATGCACCCATGCTCATAATATGTCCCCTGCATGCCCGAGAAGATGACAGCTCACAGTGTCTTCATGAAGCCATGAGCAGTTGGTTGTGAATTGACCCTGAATTTACTGGACTGCTTTAGCAAATCACTGTATCTTGTGGCAAAATGGGTCCCTCACGCACTGTATTCTGCCATGGAGGATGTAAAACTCACTAGGTTGTCCCAAGTCCTAAGCAGCTAGATCCTAGTGGGGTCCAGTTCACTACCTTCAGCTTTCTTCCAGCACAAATATGATTCTACAGTGCTGCCACCACCAATTCAGATCTACGTAGACATCTTCTTACCTTCTGTTTGGTAAGCATGGGCCAAGTTAACCTTTTACGTATATATAGAGTACTAACACCAGCTTCAGAAACATGAAGTAGGGATGCTGCAAATTTCATGGTGAATGTTTTAGCAACTGAACTGAACATAATATGTTTGGCTGCCCTGACATGACCTGATTACCCAATCTGATCACCCAACTCCAACAGCTACTGAACACAAACGGCCTCCCCAATTTCTTGCTGAGTCTGCACTCTGCAGAGGCCTGGTGAGAAGTTTGGAGGTGGAACTCAAAAGTTGACAATCATCCAATATTAGCTGAGCTTCTCCATCTGTTCACCACCTCACCAGTCAAGCTTCTTTCTCTGTTCTAGCAATCCTTAGGGTGGGGAGTACAGCAGCAATTCCTTTCCCCTGCACCTCATACAGTTCAGGTTGGAGATAAAAGGAGGACATATTGCCCCCATAGACAGAAGAAACACTCAGACAACATAATTTGGGATTATATAGCCATTTTATTTATTTATTTACATGACAAAGGCAAATGGCTACCCTTAAATGGCACGGTCAAGGCCTGGGGTTGACAACCCCACTCTTACCATATTACAGGCAATGCACCTGACCCCCGGGGCTGTTGGCGGCTGGCATCCGGGTGGCCCAGCCTTGGGGGCATGCCATGATGATACCTCACCCACATCCACCAAGTCTGTGTTGAGTATCCATCACCAGCACTCCCAAAGGGGCAGCCTGTTCACCTCATCCCTGGCCGCAAGGCAGCAGTTATGATCAAAACAGACCCCCTCACCCCACTGGGTTGCTGAAGATGCTTACTGAGCCGTAACCATTATCAACCAAATTCTGCCATTGCAAGGGTCAAGCCTCAGCTTAGGCCCCTGTGCCCACCAACACTAGAATAGCCATTAGCCCTTGCCTTAGGTCCCTGAGGAAGAGGTCATTTCCACACTCCGACAGGTGCACCCCGTCGCACCTGTACAGATCCACAGAATCTGACCAAATCATTGGATGTATAAAGTGGCCACCCTGACTCATTAAATTGTTCCTAATTTCCCTATTGGCCCGGCGCCGGGCTCTCTCAATTTGGCCAGGGTTAAGAGCACCCCGCCACTCTCTGCGAGGTATCATGGCTGACCAAGCAATGACCGTATCAGGCCAGTGGCACTGGATATAAGCAAAATCCTCCCCAGCCTGCAAAATCAGCGCCTTCCCTTTTAGAATGCCCAGATTGTTTCCCCCCAAGTGAATCACAACTATGTCAGGTGGATCAGTGGCTGTGGGGTAGAACAGCAGATGAAGAAGGCCAACCCAGCGGAGGCCACGGTGCCCCTTCCACTCCACTGTAGCCCATTCGCTCAGGCCCAGCTGAGATCCAATAGCCGATCTGTTAGCCCGGTGAGCTGCCCAGAAAACAAAACTGTGACCACAGACGAGAATACGGCTCTGCATGCCACCGAACACAGCACCTGAAAAGAGAGGACAGTCAGGTACTTGGACCCAGTGGGGGAGGTCACTTGGCCACGGGACATACATAGCCCTTATAGGCTGTAGACTTCCATCAGCCGACCCGCTGTACATCCTTGGCCGAATACCCCATAGCTGCCACCATGGAAGCAGCTCCGATACAAAAGGAGTGGGTCCCAAACTTTACTCCTGAAAGCCCCAGTTTGTCCAGGGCCCACGAGGTCACTGCCCAAAACAGATGTCTGGTCAGCGGGCTACCATTCTCATGCCTGAACAGGAAACTGGCCTCCCTGCCCCACAATGCCAGGTACCATGACAGGGCCAAGACTGGGCCCTTGTCCTGACTGATCCTGAGGTTAAGCACGGCATCCTTGTGCATTTGGTCTGTTTTAGAGCTCCTAATCCTGACTTGCATGCATGCGCTCTGCAGTTGGATATTGCAAACCTGCAAAGCCCTGCCCGACTGGTCAGTCTTGGAGTGAGCTACCAATTCACTCACCCTGAGGGTGCCAAAGAAAGTGAGCAGTGCGGCTGCATGAAAAAGGCAGGCCTCAAAGTCAGATGCGCAGACTGATCCCCAGGTGGCCCGCAGGCCCTTCAGTACTGCCGGCGATATGGGCTGCCTGGCGTCTTTTACTGCAGTGCCTTCCCGAGCCCAACCCTCAAGCATCTTTCTCAGCCTGAAATCACCTGTGACCTCGGCAAAGCCGAAGGCCTTGCTCGCGAAGGCCAGTGCCGACAGCTTGCCCCTTATGGAACGCACGGCTAAGCCAGCCTCCTTCTGCGAGACACAATAATGCATGAGCTGTTCTACAGGAATAGGCCAGACCTTGGGGAACCGCACTGCAGCCCGGAAAGCCTCAAACTGTTATACTGCCTGCTCATACCCTTTGTTGGTGCTAGGCGTGATCACAAGGCCTATGGCCCTGCATGCCTCAGCCCTCGAACCTGCCATAGCTCCAGGGGCATTTGCGCCGGGTGAAGATCTGCTTCTGGTGCAAGCTGACAAAACCATGCCATCTGTTGGCAAGAGAGAGCATCAGCAACTCCGTTGTCCAGTCCGGGCACATGCCGGGCAAGAAACAGCAGATTAAGCTGGAGGCAGCGCAGGGTGAAGGCCCGCACCAGCCTCATGACCTTTGGGGACCACGATGTGAGAGAGTTGAGCACATGAACTACCACTAAGTTGTCGCACCAAAAATGGACTGTGTGATCCCTCAACTCTTCCCCCCACAGCCAGACCGCGACCAAAATAGGAAAGAACTCCAAGAAGGTGAGATCCCTAGTTAGTCCTGCTGACACCCAATCCCCTGGCCAGCCAGCAGCACACCAGTGGCCATGAAAATACACACCAAAACCCTGCGACTCGGCCGCATCAGAGTGTACCTGCAATTCAGCCTCCAGCATCATGTCTTCCCACCAAAAGGAAACCCCATTAAAAGAGCTCAGGAACTCCTGCCAGATAGCAAGGTCAGCACACATTTCTGTGTCAATCCGCACCCTATGGTGCAGGCGTCGCAGTCCAGCCATCACATCACAAAGCCGCCGCAGAAAGGCCCACCCAGGCGCGATGACCTTGCATGCAAAATTGAGGTGCCCAACAACGTGCTGCAGCTCCCGCAGGGTGGCCTTCTGTTTCGCGAGAAATGCGGAAAGCAATGCCTGCAGGTCCTGCACCTTGCCAAGAGGCAAGCGCGATGTTTGGGCAACCGTGTCCAATTCAACTCTGAGAAATACAAGGCACTGAGCTGATCCCTCCATCTTGTCTTGTGCTAAGGGGACCCCCAGTTCCCTGGCCAGTTCCGTGAAACCCCGTAACAGCCGGCCGCACCTGCCCGACCCCAGAGCGCCGACAAAAAGAAAGTCATCCAGATAGTGGACTACCTCACCTAGCCCCATTCTGAGCTGAGTGGCCCACTCGAGGAATGTGCTGAAGTGCTCGAAGGCAGCGCAAGACAACGAACACCCCATGGGCAGCGCCCTATCCATGAATAACTGACCTTCGAAAGAGAATCCTAACAGCTTGAAATCGTCTGGGTACACGGGAAGGAGACGAAATGCTGACTTAATGTCACACTTCGCCATTTCTGCTCCACGACCACAACGACACAAAACCTGTACTGCTTGGTCGAAGGAGGTGTACCTCACCGTGCACAGATGGTCAGGGATGGCATCATTTACGGATCTGCCCCGGGGATAGGAAAGGTGGTGAATCAAACAGAATTCACCAGGCGCCTTCTTAGGCACAATGCCCAAGGGAGAGACCCGCAAATTGGGTACTGGCAGAGCCACAAATGGACCCAGCACCCTACCCTCCTGAACTTCCTTAGCAATCTTGTTGGCTACCACGGCCTCCATGCCGCGAACCGACTTCAAATTGTGAGCCATAAAGGGGGATCTAATGCCAGCAAAAGGGATTCTGAAACTGTTCCAAAAACCATCTAACAAATATGCAGCGTCCCGCCTGTTGGTATAGTGCTGCAGCCAGGCCTGCAGGGGGCCCAGCTTAATCTGACTGGGCTCCTTTTCCTGCAGCTGCCGCTGCTCCACCCCTACCCTTAGGCTGCTGTCCACACCTGGGCTTGCCCTTCAGGCATGCTGTGAAGCCATGGGGGCCCATGCACAGTGGGCACTCATGCCTGTATGAGCATGCCTCATGACCACAGACCCCTTGGGAACCAAACTCCCAGCAAAGCAGGTGGGATTGAACCACCTGCCCCATGATCCCACGGGAAGCAGCAGCAAGGCCCATCAGGGAATTCTGCACCATGTGCCCACTGTGAGACTGGTCCCCAACCACGGGTCATGCCTGCGCCATCAACTGCAGCCACAGGTAAGGATGGATATGGTCCCAGGGCAGACTGTGGTCCATCACAGCTCACATTCTGAACTCCTCGTCATATTGGAGCCAGGCGGAGCCAGCGAAGCAGATATATGCCCTGTAAATAATGTCCAAATACTGAAACAAGACCGAAGTTCTAGAACTGTGCGTCCTAGATAAAACCCCAGTGTACACTATAAATCTTGCCAACCAATTAGCCCACGTCCGGTCGACCCTCTGCCTCTTTGCACCTCCTTTTCCCTGTCATCCAGCTCCCCCTTTTCCTTCTTCTCCAGCTCCCTATAAAGCAGGCTAAAGAGGTCGACAGAGTTGCCCCTGCAAATCTTCTCTCTAGTAGCGGGGAGAAGGTGATCACCCAGTGGCAGAGCAGTGTCACCGTAGGGCAAGGCATTTATGGGCACCAATGCATAAGGGCTGGTCCCAGGGTGGGGGACCCCCCATGCCCCCCAGGGAGTGGCCAGGCCACCCCCTGGGGTCCAGACCCCCCAGGAGCTGGTGTGAACAGGGAATGTGCGCCCCAGGACCCCACCTGGCTGGAACCTGCCGAGTCCCATAGCACAGAGGGAGGGCCCCAGGCCCAAGTATGCCCTGCACCCCAAGGCCCCCCACACCTCCTGAGGCCAACTGGCTCCCAGTACCATCCTCACTGTTCAGTCCCAGAACTGCAGAGTCCGGGGCCGCTGCCGCCACCAACCCACTGGCGACTTGGGTTGCCATAGCTGCTAAAGAGATGGAAGCCACATCCGCTCCGGTACAATGACAGGACTCTGCAAACATGCATGCAATAGAGCACAGTTGCATGAGCACTTCCTCCCAAAATCGCTTCCTCTCAGCCCGCCCCCCGGCATTCTGGGACGACCCACTCAACCCCTGCGAAGGAGGAGGCATCTCAGCGCAAGGGACCTGCCGCAAAGATGCCAGTTTGTCCACTAAGGCCTGATGACACCGGACATCCTCCTCCGAAGACTCAAGTGCGAACAAAGGAACCTCTGGGTCCAGCCTCACCGCCTTCACTGCAGGCCCTTTCCCCTTAGACTGGCCCTGCCCCTTCCTGGGCTCCATGGCTACAAATCACCCCTCCGCATAGGAGAGCAGATGGGGGGTGAGTAAGCACAGGCCAGGGCGAGAAGTGAGGAAAAAATTGTGAGCTGGCACACCCTAACTCAGCCTAGAGGGAACACTGGGTTCCCCCAACAAAGCAGCCCCTCACTCCAAGTGAACTTACTCAAATTGCCTGGAGATCAGCAATAACAGCAGGGAGATCTCCAGGCCCCCCCTGGAGGTTGGCAACCCAGGAGCAGGAGCTCTGGATAAAGAGGTGATGCCCCTGGATGCATGGGCTGGCTCACCCTCAAATCAGCTTAGAGGGAACGCTGTAGCCCAACCCATGAAAACAGCCCCCTCACAGCGAGAGCACGATCCAAAAACCAGAGGTCCTTTCCCAGTCACTTTATAAGATGTGCTGTGGTTAGACCGGAGACCTCTAGTTGCCAAGGCACCAATGTCGGCTCCCTCCTGGAGCAAGCCTGGCCCGACGGCGGAGCCGGGGAAGGAAGGAATCAGCCCAGAAGGGAGGGGCTGACTCATGTGCACGCACCTCAATTGCTCACCTTAGCCTCCCTGGGGGCCTCCCAACCAGCGATGGTGCCCATGTGACACCCAGGGAGCCACCCGCTGCTCACGCTGCCCCCCCCAACCGAGTCCCGCACAGGCAGCTGCATTCGCTGCGGCAGACCTGCAGACAAACCTGGTGACCAGGCGCAAAGCACCTCCAGTCGCTGAGGGCCATTCAGAGCTGTGTACACCTCCCGACTAGCTTGTGTCATCCCTCGACCGCCGTACAGCAAGCGGCTGAGTGCTGCTGCCTTAGACCCTACGCCAGGCTGGAAAACTCGCTTCGCCCCCTGGCGACCGCCGCCAATCAAAGGGCACTCACGACCAGGCCTTCAGCCAATGATTGCGGGCAAGCTGGGAGATGAGCAGGGGACGGGGAGCAGTTGCACCTGAGCGCTTGCAGGGCCCCAGCCTCACACCAGCCTGACCACGAGGCGGAATGGACAAAGGAGGCTGGGGGGACAGCCTTGGAGTCACTGGCCCCCGCCCCCTTCCTGTCCAGGCTGCATGCGCAGCCTCGCCTCATCTTCGTGTCCTCCTTAAATGGAGGCAACCACGCCCCCCAGCGCGAGCCTTCAACCGCTGCCGGGGAACGATCTTTCTCTCCAGATAAAGTGGTTTCAAATGGTGGTATGGAGAAGCATAATGCTTTCCCCCAGCCATGCAAGCTCTTTCCTTGGGCTGCAAATAAGAACAGATTGCTTCTATTCTCTGCAGCCAATGCATCAGCTTCCAGTGGAGATGAAAGAAGCCATTTTTTCACTCCCCCCAAAACTGACAAAACAGTTGCAGAGAACAGGAATGACCCACTCCCGTTTTTCACTTCCCAAGTTTGGGGTGGGAATGGGGAGATCACTTTTCCATCCACTCAGCCAAGCTGCTATCTTGGGCCGTAGTGTCAGTCTTTAAGATCTTGGATGCTAAGAACAGAAACAAATCTCTCCTGTTTTGCTGCAGGCCAAACTGTCAGTTTTGGGGGAGCAGTATTTGGAGCTTTTCTCAACCCAAATTCTCAGCTGTGGGGAGAAATAGATTGCTTGGAAGGTGTGAGCTTGGGCTGCAGAGGATAGGAGCAAATCACTCCTGTTTTCCTGAGTCCAAGCCTTCAGTTTCAGCTGGAGAGAACAGAATAATCTTTCTTTTCACCCCACCTGACTCCTATAACTTCAGCTGCCACCCAGGCTGACAATTTGGGGTGGGGAGAAGAGAAGAGGAATCATCAACACACACCCCTCCACCATCGCCATTTGCTGCATCTCAGCAAGGTCTATATTTTTATGCTGCCCTACGAGGTTTTCCTGGAGAGGTATCATTAAAATTGCTAAATAAATAAAAAAACAAGCATATAGTAGAACAAAAAAATTGTCTAACAAGTACTGTGCAAAATGAAAACAAAATGTTCCTCTCACCCTAGTTCTAAAACTTACCGTCTGTGATGGTGAATTAAGAGGCAGGCAGAATAACCATGACCTTACAAAATTTGTGTTTTAGACCTCATATTTTACCTCAGTTATTCCAACTCTCTTTCAGTGATGTCTTCTTTCCATAACAATTCCAATCAGGGATGGGCACATACCAGCTCACAAACTAAAGTTCACAATGAATTTGGGCCAGTTCATGCTTCATGAAGTCATGTTCATGACAGGTCACCTGGTACAAAGTTTCCATGAACTTTCAAGCTGTTTGTGGATGTTCGCGCTGTTCATGAGTGGAGACATTCCCAGACAGACTGTCTCTGCTCAATCAAAAGGTTTATAGAAGGCATGTACAGGAGCATCCGAGGGAGGTCCCCTGTGACTTCGATGTCTCTGGCTTGCACAGGATCCATTCTATACACTTCTGAACCTCTGTCATTTTAACAGGCACAAGTTCAGGAGGTTCAAGAGTGTATAGAAAGATCCCTGTGCAAGCTAGAGTCACTAAACTTGCAGGAAAACTCCATCTGACTCTCTTCTACCTGCCCTCCAAGGTTGGTGAGGATTAAATTTACAGGATCTGAGTTACAGCCTCCCAAAGAAGGTGCCCCCCAGAAAAGTGCTTTCTGGGAAAATGACAGGCAGGGTGTCCTAGCAGGTCACAAACCTCATGAGCCAAACTGGTTTGTGAGGCAGCTAAAAAATTGTGACAGTCTGTGGTTCATAATGGGGCATGCCATGAACCATGAATCAAACTGCATTTTTCCAGTTTGTGCCCATTCCTAATTCCAGTCTCTCATCTCCCAAAAAATATGCTGAACTCTGTCCTCCCAAAATTTCTGTAGACACAGCAATCTTTTCAGCCTTCTCAGATGCCTCCTATCCTACCTAATGGAAAATTACTAGCTTCAAGAACAACCTACTATATGTAGGTCCAGGTGCCACAGAGAAATATTTTTTTTCTAGCTATCACATTAGCAAATCAAACTGGCATCTTCATAGTATGGTGATACTGCATGTTTAACAACTGACTGAGACACCACACGCCATTGAATTGTATTGAGCACTTTATTAATTTGTATTGTAATGTTTTAGTGATGTAATTTATAATGTTTTAATGTTTTAAGTATTTATGGATATAATGAATCTTAGTTCGCCGCTCTGAGCCTGCTGTGTGGGGAGAGTGGCCTAGAAATCAAATTAAATAAATAAATAAATATAGGAGTATATTTAGTGTATCCTCTGAGCATTCACTGAGTGCAAATTAACCATTAACCTGCAAAATTTTTACACAGCTACTTGTGGATAAAGTATCAGTTCATCAACTAACTCATACATGGCTCTTCAAGAATAAAATGTTTATAATGGATCCCTCTTACAAGGCTGTTGTGAGGACAAATAAATTACAAATTATAAAATGCTATACCAATGGGGAAGAAGCATACAGAAAATCAACAGGAGAAATAGTGGTAGCAAAATAAACAGACTTGAAATTTGCAACTTTTGTGAATGGACTGAAAAACATAAAGGAACTGCTGAAACATTTTCAAAACATGTTACTTTTTTTAATAAACTAGGCTCCAATCCCGCATCCAGCTTCCCTGACAAAATGTCATCTCATGCTCTAATGTGTTCAGTTACTAATGACTGTTGAATGATCCCAGATTCTTAATATCTTTTGTTTAATTTCATAGAAATTACTGAACTGAACAGCAAGGAATTAAACTAAAAATTAAGTTCATCCATCACTTTTTATGAGCCATGAAGAAAACTATATGGGGAATAAATCTTTGTGTGAGGCATTATTTCTTTTCCATACATTTCATACTTAAAAGGCATTTACACCTGGAAGCTTGTAAGTTGTTCTCTGAATCCTGTCTCTGGATTGCTGCCTAGTTTAAAATTACATAACTTAAAGCAAAGTTTTGCCATTCACTGGTATACATTTTGCTCTGGAAATAATCAAGTGTCATGTGAAAACAACCTTTGGTGCACAGCAGCTCTTGCTGTCATTTGTAGAATGTCATAGGTGAAGTTCAAAAACAAAACATTCATTTAGTAACTGTGTTAGCCAAATTGCTCTATTTCTTAATAATAGATTGGGGAATTATGATATGAATAAGCAATTGACCTTTATATACAGGAGTCCCACTTAGTCCAGTAGCCCAGAAATAAATGCTGAGACCAGTTCTTAAAGAAATGGTTTCTTTACTGAATAGTTTGCACACAAACAATACTTCAAACACACGCACACTTACACAGGTCTAAGAAATACAGATTTGAAAAGGTACAGTAACATTTACATTAGCAGGTAAAATCGTTGGTGGGTGATATGTACCTAATCCTGGAGAGATGAAGTGATCCACAGAAAAATAAGGGAGACTGTAAGGGAAAATGGGGTCATATCCTGAGCCAGCAGAATATGTGAAAAGACTCTTGGGCAGCTACTCCAGAGTCAACAAGACAGGGCAGGGTTAGGTATAGAGGGAAAGGGGGAGAGGGAGAGGGGGAGAGAGAGAGAGCGCACATGGCCAGCTCACTATTTTATACACTATTGGGACCTTGAGTTGGGCTTCGCTGGCCACTTCCCCTGTCACGTCCCCTTGGTCAGTCTCAGGAAGTGGCTTACCAAAAATCAGTAACATGGGGGGGCTTAATGGTTGGGCAATATTTAGATTTTATTTATTTTCAACAGTTGCACCTTTGGAGAACAATAGCTGAGTCCAGGGGCCTTGTCTTTGATGGCTCTGGCTGATGAGTTGATGGGTATAGCTGGGCTGTGGCAGTCAGCTATTCCTAGTCAGCAAGCAGTCCTTTTGTTATGCCCTTAAGAGCCTACTGTCAGAATCTGCTGATTCAGACAATGTATCTTGCTGCTTACAGCCATGTTTCACTTTGTGTTTGCTGCTTTGCTTTTCATAGTACTGTATGTATGCCCTCATGAACACCTGTCATGTACCCCTCATTCTGGTCAGTATGTATTAGCATGTATGTAGAATGTGTAACCCCAGGTTTATGACCCTGACCGGCCTGGTTTGTGTAACTGTCAAAGCGGGAGGATGTCAGCTTCAAAGCATGGGAACAATGGGCCTCTCACACTCCTACCTCCGCATTCCATTCATCTCGGCTGAGACTCCAAGGGAGGACAAGTCTCATCTCTTATCAATGTGCGAAAGCCTCGAGGCCATGGATTGTTATGTGAACTGGTAACATCTGAAGGGTCTGGTTGGGAAGGGGAAATTTACAACTTGACACCTCACTTTCTTTCCTGTGGGAAGCAAATGGTCAGAGCCCCTTTTTGCCCGCCGTTTTTCCCTTGTAGTGATTGGCTACCTATGGGTAATTCAAACTGCTTAGAAAGGTATAATAGACCCGCTTTTGCCATCTGTGTTATCTCTGACAATAATCCGAGAAGCTGTACCAATGTAGAGATTGGAAATAAAGAACTGTGTTTCATCAACAAAGATCTGATCCTTGACTACTTTGAGCAGAAGTCTCACAGATTGTCAGAGATCTGTGACTGGGACTTGGCCGTTCCTGACCATGTTGGACGACGGTACTCTTCCCATCCCTACTACTCCGGAAGACACACCGACCACCCCTGGGGACCAGGGAGCCGGTGGTGGAGACGGCGGAGGGGAGCCCGAAGTGCCAGTGACTATGATTCAAGGGGCTCACTACATCCCATGCCCACCTCCTCTTCAGAGCGGGACCCCGAGGTACTCATGGAGCAATTTCGGTCGTGGGACCGTGGACTCCTGGGTGCACGATCGGAAAGGGGCCCGAGTCTCGGTCCAGGGAGACCACCTCGACCGCGGGAAGCCAAGTTTCCTGGGAGACGAACGCGACACTACCTACGCAGGAGATTCGCGTCTCCAGTCCCTGGACGGAGAGAGAATGGGTCCCTACGGGCCCGATCCCTACCGAGAAGACCAGACTCAAGCCCTTGACCGGATGATGGGAGATTTGCGGTTCCAGCTTACCACCGAGTTGCGAGAGCTGGCCCTCGATCTCCAATATCAGTTCCGGGACGCCCTCACGGCTATGCAAGCGGCTCAGCCGGCGCCAGCCGTGGTCGGAGTCCAGCAGCCGGTGGTGCCTCCCGGGGGAGTCCCCGCCCCGGTGCAGCCGCCCGCGCAGCAGCCAGTGGCGCCGCAGGTTCCCCCTGCCGTTCCTCGCCCAGTGCCCGCACCTCCACCTGCGCCGGGTCCCATGCCGGCAGGGCCAGTGGTTCGCCCGGCCCCCACCGACCCATTGACAGCTACTTTCGATGGGGACCCCGAGAAGCTGCGCTTCTTCCTGCTGGAGATCGAGCGGTTCCTAGACACCTGGGGACATCTCTACCCCACCGAGAGGGACCAGATTGGCTACATCGGGTCCAAGCTGAAGGACACCGCCAGCGATTGGTATGTGAGCCTGCACAACGCCCCCGGGCCTGAGCTGCATTCGCTGAACAACTTTATGTGGGCCCTCTGACACCACTATGAGGACCCCTTGGGAGAAGAAAAAGCCCGGAACCAACTACGGAGGCTGACCCAAGGGCAGTCCTCGGTGAGGGACTACACTGACAAGTTCCGGCGCATCTCAGCCAAGATTCGCGGCTGGACGCAGGACCTGCTCATGGAGAAGTATCGAGAGGGGCTGAGTTACGAGGTGTACGAGGCGATCCTGCGAGCGGGAAGGCCAGGGTTGTTGGGTGCTTGGATGAGGGCAGCCGCGGACGTGGAAGAGCGCTTCACCCTCATCAAGATGGGAGCTTCATCGACGGCCCCGAGCAAGGCGACGCAGAAGGCAAAGACCAAGCCCAACATGCAAGAAGTCCGAGATGCTCGGTTCAAACAGGGGCTCTGCATGAGATGCGGGGAGAGTGGCCACTTCACCTCAGCATGCCCGAAGGGAGGGGGAAAGATCCCGAAGACCTCCACCCCGGTAGCCGAGAGCACTCCCAGTCGAGGAAAGACCTCGTTCAAACCCCAGGCATTACAGCTGGAAGGGGCAGCAAGCGAGCAAGGAGAGCTGGAGCTGACGGAAGCGCAGATGTCGGGAAACTCCAACGGCCTGCAGTGAGCGGCGCAGAACTGCAGGTCCCCCGCCATGACGCGCCATCTCCGGTGAGCATCCCCGGCCCCTTGTTGTATATGGTAGTGACTGTAATGACCCCCGGGACTGGGACCCACGTCCGAGTCCGTGCCCTAATTGACTCTGGGTGTGCTAGAGACTTGATTAGCCCACTAGTGGTGGAGGGGCTGGGACCCAAAGTCACCCCATTGGGGGAGCCACTCAAATTCACACAAATGGACGGTTCAGAGATGAAGGAGGCGTGTGTGGCAGAGACTGAGGGACTTATTGTGGGCACGGGGGAGCATTGGGAGAAGAGAGCCTTTGTCATCACCCCAAACACCCAATTCCCCATGGTGCTGGGGAGCCCCTGGCTAAGCTCCCACGATCCCTATATTAAATGGAGTGAAGGGAAAATCTCCTGGGTGGACGACAAGTGCCAGGGCCATAAGTGGGATGCCGGGTGGGGACCAGGACCTCCGATGCCGCTCCGGCCAGCGGCCCTCACCCTAGTGCCCTCGACTGTCCCCCGGGAGTATCGTGACCTACTGGAAGTGTTCAGTGAGACCGAGGCAGACGAATTACCCCCCCACCGACTGTTGGATTGTGCCATAGAGCTGATCCTGGGTGAGAAACTCCCCAAAGGAAAGCTCTACTCGATGAGCCCCCCGGAGCGGGAGGAGCTAAGGAAGTTCCTAGACAAGAACTTGGAGCGCGGGTTCATTTGCCCTGCTAAATCCCCCTTCATGGCCCCCGTTCTGTTCCGGAAAAAGAAAGATGGGGGTTGCGGTTGTGAACGGACTACAGAGGATTAAATGCGGTGTCTGCTTCCAACGCTTACCCCCTCCCCCTTATTAAAGACTTGTTGACGGAGGCGACAAAAGGAAAAGTGTTCACTAAACTAGATCTCAGAGACGCTTATTTCCGGGTGCGCATAAGGGAGGGGGATGAGTTCAAGTCTGCCTTTAACACCCCGTTGGGACAGTTCGAATACCTGGTGATGCCGTTCGGTTTGAGTGGTGCGCCAGGGGTCTTTATGAGCTTGATAAACGAAGTGTTGCACAAGCATTTATTTAAGGGGGTGTTATGTTACTTAGATGATATCTTGATCTACTCCACTGATAAGAAAGAACACGTGAAATTGGTCCGGGAAGTCCTTTCCACCTTGTTAAAAAATCAGTTGTATGCGAAGCTGTCTAAATGCGAGTTCCATCGAGATTCCGTGGACTTTTTGGGGTACCGCATTTCGCAGAAGGGGCTAGAGATGGACCCAGCCAAGGTGGAGGCGGTGGTCCAATGGGAAGCCCCCAAAACGAGGAAACAGCTCCAGAGCCTATTAGGATTTTGCAACTTCTACCGCACCTTCATAAAAGACTTTGCCACTGTCACCCTCCCGTTGACTGAGTTGCTAAAAACCAAGGGGAGGGGCCCGGAAGCGGGGAAGCCCAGGGAGAGAATTGCCTGGAATGGGGAATGCCAGAAGGCGTTCGAGACTCTTAAGACTCTCTTTACCTCCGAACCCATTCTAGCCCACCCGGACGAAACTAAGGAATTTGTAATCCATGTAGATGCGTCTGATGTGGCTATGGGGGGGGGGCATTTTGCAACAAGGTTCAGACGGGAAGTTGCATCCCCTCGCTTACATCTCGAAAAAATTTAATGAAACGGAAAGGAACTTGTCAGTCTGGGATAAAGAAGCCGCAGCTATCCGGCTAGCCCTCACTACGTGGCGGCATTGGTTGGAGGGGGCGCAACCCCCTTTTGAAATATGGACAGACCACAAAAATCTAGAAGCGCTGCGCACCCAGAGGTCCCTGAATGCAAAGCAACTCCGTTGGGCGGATTTTTTCTCAAAATTCAATTTTGTGCTCAAACACCTCCCTGGGAAAGCCAATTCGTTAGCCGACGCGCTCTCCTGTTTGCCCCAGCATGAGAGTTTAAAGGAGGAGGTGTTTGATTCTATGTTCTCCCCCCAGCAATTGGGAGGAGCAGTGATCACCTGGAGCCAAAGTAAGCGAACAACAGTGGAGTCGGAGGCGTGCGATTGGGGGGGGGACTATTCGCAGAAGAAATTGAGGAGTTGGAGGCACTGGCAGACTGCTCCCCCAGGGAAAATAAGTGCTGGTATCATGGAGACAAATTGGTGGTGCCCCGCAGCAGGAGGAAGGACATATTACTAGCCTGCCACTCCTCTAAATTGGCAGGTCACTTTGGATTTCTAAAAACACTCAATTTAGTTCAGAGACAATTCTGGTGGCCACGCATGCGCAGGGATGTTTCGGACTTTGTCTCTGCCTGCCAGACCTGCTTGATGTGCAAAAGGAGGGGGGGAAAGTCCCGGGACTCCTGCACCCTCTACCCACTCCCTCTCGCCCTTGGGAGGCAATAGCTATGGACTTCATTACAAACCTGCCACCCTCAAAGGGAAAGACTGTAATTTGGGTGGTGGTAGACATGTTTTCTAAGCAAGCCCATTTCACTCCTTTCAAGCAGCTGCCTACAGCTAAAGGGATGGCCAAGGCTTTTTTCAACCACGTGATCAAATTACACGCTTTTCCCAAACGCGTGGTATCCGACAGGGGCAGTCAGTTCGTTGCCAACTTCTGGCGGGAGCTCCTGAAGTTTATGGACGTAGAGCCTGCTCTAAGCTCTGGTTACCATCCAGAGACCGATGGGCAGTCCGAACGAACTAATCAAATTCTGGAACAATTTTTGAGGTGTTATACTAACTACCACCAGGACAATTGGGTGGAGTTGCTGCCATTCGCGGAATATAGCTACAACAATGCAGTGCATTCTTCTACGGGCGTTTCCCCATTTATGGCGGTGGGAGGCTTTGAGGGAAAACCTTTGCCCACATTGGAAAATGCCTCAGATGCTTCCCCCACAGACTTTAAACGATGGTGGGCGACCCTGCAAGAGTCATGGCCTCTAATAGCCAAAACACTTGATCAAGCCAAAGAGGATTACAAAAAGTATGCAGATCGTGGTCGGGCTGAGGGCTGGGACCTCCAGCCTGGAGACTCTGTTTACCTTTCTACCAAGAACATACACGGCCTGCAACCCAGCAGGAAATTGGGGTGGAAATTTGTGGGCCCTTACAAGGTGTTGCGCAAAATCTCGGATGTGTCTTTTGAATTAGAATTGCCCAAATCACTGAGTTCTGTGCATCCTGTTTTTCATTTCAGCTTACTGAAGAAGAATCCTGGGCCGAATACATGGCATCCAGTTCCTCCGACATCTCCTCCACTGATGAAGGGGGAGGCACCCCATTTTGAAATTTCTGAGATTCTTGATTCTAAGCTGCGTAGGGGCCACTTATATTATTTAGTTAGATGGCTTGACTTTGGCCCAGAACAAAACGAGTGGGTTCGCTCTGAAAATGTGCATGCTCCTAAACTAGTTAAAGCTTTCCATAAAAGGTTCCCAGACAAGCCCGGATAGATGTATTTTTGGGGTGCCAGAGTGTCAGAATCTGCTGATTCAGACAATGTATCTTGCTGCTTACAGCCATGTTTCACTTTGTGTTTGCTGCTTTGCTTTTCATAGTACTGTATGTATGCCCTCATGAACACCTGTCATGTACCCCTCATTCTGGTCAGTATGTATTAGCATGTATGTAGAATGTGTAACCCCAGGTTTATGACCCTGACCGGCCTGGTTTGTGTAACTGTCAAAGCGGGAGGATGTCAGCTTCAAAGCATGGGAACAATGGGCCTCTCACACTCCTACCTCCGCATTCCATTCATCTCGGCTGAGACTCCAAGGGAGGACAAGTCTCATCTCTTATCAATGTGCGAAAGCCTCGAGGCCATGGATTGTTATGTGAACTGGTAACATCTGAAGGGTCTGGTTGGGAAGGGGAAATTTACAACTTGACACCTCACTTTCTTTCCTGTGGGAAGCAAATGGTCAGAGCCCCTTTTTGCCCGCCGTTTTTCCCTTGTAGTGATTGGCTACCTATGGGTAATTCAAACTGCTTAGAAAGGTATAATAGACCCGCTTTTGCCATCTGTGTTATCTCTGACAATAATCCGAGAAGCTGTACCAATGTAGAGATTGGAAATAAAGAACTGTGTTTCATCAACAAAGATCTGATCCTTGACTACTTTGAGCAGAAGTCTCACACCTACCTGCAGTCTCTGGTGAAGGTGAAGGGGGTGAGGGGGGATTGCCTGCGTGTTGAAGGAAAGGTCTGCTCATGGAGTCTCTTCAGGATTTTAAGTCCCTTTTGCAGAATATGGCATTCCTCTATAGCAAATGGTTGCTGGCTTCTGTGTGCTTTCTGTGGCTAAGGTGCTTGGCTCTGTTTTTGCTGCACTGCAGGTGAAGTAGGGCAGGTAACTCATGGATCCATCTTTGGTCTGGCACATCATCACAGGAGAAAGCTCTCATTTGTTGGGAGTGTGTGTGTGCCTGCAGTCCAGGTTGATGGTGACAGCACATGGTCCCTGCATATTCCATTTCCCTTAGCACACTAATTGCACTGTCCAGTCTTTATCACTTATGAACCATAAGTCCATAAAAGTGCTATAAGTGCCTTGCAGGGCAACAACTGCACATAAGAACAATGCTTTGAGAAGTCATCACATTTGGGGAAATATAGTACTTCTGCAGCTCCAGTACTGTGCAGACTTACTTGAGAGCAAACCCCACTGAACTCAATAAGATGCCAGACTACAATTTTATATACATTTCCCTGGAAAGTCCTCAGTGGGGTTTAATTCTAAGGAATGAAAATGCTTAGGTTTAGTACTGCAAACTCCACTAGGGTTATTAAATACTAGCAAAATACCTTTGGGTGGCACGCATATTTGTATTATGGTAAAACAAAAATGGACAATATGTTTAAACATCATTATTTGAGAAGAACGCTAATGGATACGTGGACAAGATATAAAAACTTTTTTTCCAGAAGAGATACCTATGTGGATTGTACTCGCAGAAGTTTTAAATCCAGCATCACGTTACAAAGGACAAGATTGGTTGAAGTATAGAGACTTATTAACAAGACATGGTAAAGACTTTATATTGAAGGAGCAGCATCAGATGGACTTTGATTATGGTTGGTTAAGATATAGACAAATATATGACATGTATAGAAGTGATAAAAAAATCTGGCTTTAGAGAAAAAAATAATGAAATAGAACAAGTTTGGGAGGAAGGTGGGAAAAAATGATCTCTAAAATGTATAAAATTTTGTTAAAATGGTTTAACGCTGATGAAATGGTAAAAGAACAAATGGTAAAATGGGCGATAAACTTCAACAAAGACATTGAAATGGAATCTTGGGAATTTTTATGGAAAAATGCTATGAGTATATCTACATGTTATAACCTAAAAGAAAATTGTTTTAAAATGATGTACAGATGGTATATGACACCAAAAAAAATTGCAAATATTAATCAGAATATGTCTAACAAATGTTGGAAATGTAAAAAGAAAGAAGGTTCTTTTTATCATATGTGGTGGACTTGTGATAAAGCAAAGACTTATTGGTCTATAATACATGCAGAAATGGAAAATTTTTTGAAATGTACATTTAAGAAGTTGCCTGAAATGTTACTGCTTGGACTTAAACTAGAAGAGATAAATGTAAAGAAAAGGACAATAATATGGTATATGATAACAACAGCAAGAATGGTGTATGCACAAAATTGGAAAAATGAAAAAATACCAGATGTGTGGGAATGGTTGAAAAAATTGTTATATATGGCTGAAATGGATAAATGGACTAGAAAGTTGAATGATCTGTACTCAGAGACCTTTTTAGAAGATTGGAAAGATTTGAAAGAATATGTTGAAAAATACTGGGACATGAAAAACTACATTTATACATGGTTATAATAGCATAAAGGAATAGAATTAGAGTATATGAATGTACTAAGGATAATTAGATAATGAAGTTGTTTAGAATTATATAAGAATATAGAAAGTAAGAATTAGTATATAAGTATTTTAAAGATATATGACCATTACCAGAAATGTAAACATAGATATAAGTATTACTATTTTGGATAAAGTGGAAAATGTGTTATGCTTCAGATGTGGTGGGAAACCGCCAATACAAGATAAAAATAAGATTATACAAATAGAACAAAATGTTATATAATATGGAAAAAAGGATTTATATAAGATAAATGTATCAATTTTAATGTTTTGAAAAATAAAAATTTCTTTACAAAAAAAAAAAAAGATACTAGCAAAATACCCATCATTATGATGGATGAAATATGATATGTGTGAATAAGCAGGGGGATATGTAGTACCAAGATCCCAGAGCAAGTAAGTGCTGTGTTGCATTGTGATGAAGATAAATAAACAACAAGAGATCTTGCAGACTAAATTCATCTAACAACCATCTCTTATGTTGAGCTATCATCATTCACATCTACAGTTCATAAAGGAGGAATTAAAGAAATCCCATTTTATAATTCTGTCATTTGATCAGTTTGGATGTCAGGTATAAACCTAATACGAGTGATATGAGTAGAGAACAAGAGCCCCATAAATTGCACACACATGGGAACACTATCTAGCTTTTGTGTACCTTGTTCAAATACACATTTTTTTAAAGAATGGAATGAAACGTATTTTCAAAGTTGCAGAGCAAGTGTTTATTTCTGTTTCCTAAACAGGTATCAGAACAGAACAACAAACTTCCTCAATAAGAGCAGCGTACTCAAAGCTCCCTTTCAAAAACTCAGTTCCCCATTCACAGCCCTCTTTGTCTAGAATTCATTGGCATGCATTTTGGTACAACACAGCTAGTGTTGTCAGCCATTTGGCTAAAATTAGTTAGTAAGGTAACTGCAGATCCTATTCTGCAAAGCACTGAGACTTGCTGGAATTCATTCCAGTCTTGGGAGCTGAGAGGTGTTCAGTGTACCATGAGGTATAGAAGGTTCATCCCCTTGGAAAACTGTGTCCTGTAAGAGGACAAGAACCAACAGACTCCCATCATCTATAATTTCAATGACCCTCAAGGTTGTTTGTGCAAGAGTCTTACTGGCTTGTCTTCACTTCCATGGAAACCTCAAAGAAAGATTTTCTGAACTGGAGTTAGAGTTTTGGTTGTCTTCCAAATATAAAACATTCTCTCAGCAAGCCAAGCAAGCCCATTTATTTCCTTCCAATGCTGAACAAAGTCTCTCCACAAACACACATGTTCATTGAGAATAAAAGATAAAAACAACAATGACAGAAATTCTTCCCACAGGCACCAGCTTTGATAAGTTTGTGCTTCTTTAATTTATAAAGTGGGGAAATCATATTTATTTTAATTCAGTAGGTTTCTTTTGCATGGGAGTTTATAATATACTGGGGTCCATACACATTGAGTGAAATCAGCTCATATGTTTATTAACAGGAAGACACCAACTAAAGAGCAGGACTCAAGGGCCTGCTTATATGCAGGTACAAATCACACCCCCAGTCACACTCGATCCCCGTGATAGGGTGTCAGGTTCCCTAGTAAATCAGCACTCAACAACGGTCCTTAAGTAGGTTCAGTTTATTGGAGTCAGTATTTCTAAGACATTCCCTAAGCACTTCTGTGTTAAGACTAAAGTGAGGAGGCGGGGATGGGATTATGTACACCGTTCAAACTGGGGTGTCAGCTGGCTACAAGCCAATGAGTGCCCCAGTATCCTCAGGCTGAGAATAACAGCTTCAACATTAAGGCAGGAGACTCACCAGAGAAACCTGAGATCTTATGTAAACAGGGGCAAATGTTAGGAGAACATCAAAGGCGACATTCTAGAGTTTACGACAGCCATTTCAGCCCTCTCCCCCCTCCTTTTCATCTCCCTCTCTCCCCTTCATTTAGTTATGACAACCTAGCTGACATACTGCCCCCCTAAAGAGGCCCCCCCTCCCGGCTTCGAAGGGTACAAGGAGTAGAAAGCACATAATAATTCAGCGGCATTGACATGAAAATCCTGGACCCAATCATTTTTCTCAGGACCGAAATCCTTCCACTTAATCAAATAGAAAAGATGGCTATGCCGTATCCTAGAGTCCAGGATTCAAGCCACCTTGTGATGCTGTTCGCCATTCAGAATCAGAGGTGGGGGGGCTGGGGAATGAGGGTGCCAGGCAATGCTCCCTCTAAGCCGTGGAGTCTTGTGAGCAAAAATTCTACTTTATGAGCTACCGGTATCAAAGCTGTGAGTGAGCGATTTGGCTACTGCATGAATTAGTTTGCTCTGGAGCCCTCCTTCCTGAGCTGAGACAAAAAGGTGTGAGCCGGAGGCTAAAAAAACTGTGAGCTAGCTCACACTAACTCAGCTTAGAGGGAACACTGGTGCCAGGCATTCGGTCCAGGATCCCACTTCAGGAGGCTGCTCTCGACTGGCCCCGGTCTCGATTGGCCCCATGGTACACAGGCGAGTTGAGGGATTTAAAACGGGAACTCAGATGGCTAGAGAGACGGTGGCATAGCGCTCCTGGCGAAGCAGCAAGATCATCTTATAGGACGTTTATGAAAGCCTATGAGATGGCTGTCAAGGCCGCTAAGAAAATATTCTATGCAGCCGAGATAGCGTCTGCGAGTTCCCGCCCAGCCCAATTATTTAGGACGATTCGGTCATTGATGACTCTGCCGATGAGCAGACCAAACGATAGGGAATTGGAAATAGGCTGTGAGGCTTTTGGGAACTTTTTCACAGATAAAATCTTGTCACTCCGCCGAGACCTCCCTGCCACAATTGATACAGTAGCAGAACTTGAGGCTCCAAGCACGTCTTCTGGTCATATTTTGGATTATTTCAGTCCACTCTGTCTGGAAGAGGTTGACAAATTGCTCTCTCTGGTCCGCCCAACCACTTGTTGTCTCGATTTGTGCCCATCGTGGCTAATTAGAGCTAGCCCCGAAGGGGTATGAGGGGCACTTAGGGAGATCATTAACACATCCCTTGCGCAAGGGGTGTTCACTAGTGCTCTAAAGGAGGCTGTGATACGTCCCCTCCTTAAAAAACCATCATTGGATCCAGCCGAATTAGGAAACTATCAACCGGTATCCAACTGCCCTATTTGGGCAAGTTAATCGAGAAAGTGGTGGCAGACCAGTTGCAGGGCTTTTTGGATGACACCGCTGTGTTAGATCCCTTTCAGTCTGGCTTTCGGCCAGGTCATGAGACGGAGACGGTGCTGGTCGCCCTGACGGATGACCTCCGGAGGCATCTGAACTGAGGTGGTACGGCGGTGCTGATGTTGTTGGACCTGTCGGCAGCGTTCGACACTGTCGACCATCGGCTACTGTCTCGCTGCCTTGCTGATATTGGGATCCAGGGGTTAGCTTTACAATGGCTCTCCTCGTTTCTCCAAGATTGGGGACAGAGGGTGGCAGTAGGGGAACAGCTTTCCCAGAGACACCCACTGACCTGCGGTGTCCCACAGGGAGCAGTGCTTTCCCCTATGCTGTTCAACATCTATATGCGCCCCCTCGCCCAGATTGCCCGGAGGTATGGGCTAGGGTGTCATCAGTATGTGGATGACACCCAGCTCTATCTGTTATTGGGTGGCCAGTCGGACTCTGGCCTGGGTGATCTGGACCTGGCGCTGCAGGCCATGGCTGGTTGGCTCAGGCAGAGTCGACTGAAATTGAATCCGACAAAGACGGAGATCCTATGCCTGAGTCGGAACAGATCAGGGGTGGGGATCCCTCTCCCGACCTTCGAGGGGGTGCTGTTTGTGCCAGCATCAGAGGTTAGGAGTTTGGGAGTGCTCCTGGACCCCGCGTTAACAATGGAGGTCCAGGTAGCAGCCACTGCGAGATCGGCCTTTTACCATCTTCGGCTGATCGAACAGTTGGTTCCCTTCCTTGAACGTAATGAACTGGCTACAGTGATCCCTTCTTTGGTCACCTCAAGATTGGACTACTGTAACGCTCTTTACTTGGAGCTGCCCTTGTGCCAAATCCGGAAGCTGAAGCTGGTGCAGAATGCAGTGGCGCGGTTGTTGATGGGTCTTCCTGTGCGGGAACACATCCAACCCGCCCTAAAATTACTGCACTGGCTGCCTATAGCATACCGGATAAAGTTCAAGGTGCTGGTACTTACCTATAAAGCCCTTTATGGCCTGGGACCTAGCTACTTGAAGAACCGCCTCTCCCCATATTTTTCTCAGCGAGCACTGCAGTCTGGATCCCAAAACCATCTGGTCTTTCCAGGGCCAAAAGAGGCGTGGCTGGCGGTAACAAGGGCCAGGGCCTTTTCTGTGGCGGCCCTGTACTGGTGGAATGAGCTCCCGGATAATATCAGGGCCCTGCAGGATCTTTTGCAATTCCGCAGGGCCTGCAAAACGGAGCTTTTCACCAGGTGTTTAAGTAGGGGCCGCCTAACATTTCCACCTTGGCCCTGGCCCGACTATCTGATTTGAGTATTCGAATTTATTTGCCAGCTGACTATATGATATGATCATCTGACCTTCTCCTGCCAGCCTACTGGGACCACCCATAAGGATTACACCTGGGCGCTGCTATGATATATTGAAGCTACTCCGTCTGAATAGTATTAGTTGTTTTACTGGTTTTAATGTTTTTAAGATATTGTTTGTTTTATATACCTGTTGTGAGCTGCCCTGAGCCGCTGTACGGCAGGTAGGGTGGGATATAAATCTCAAAAATAAATAAATAAATAAACTATGCATACACAAAGACACTGCCTGTTCAAACTGATTGGTAGCCATTAGCATTTCCAAGGGCTACTTAGATGAACTCTGAAGGCTAGGATTTTGATGAAACACAGCATTTATTGATAACTAGTTTGTATGATTTGTGAGTGGTTTAATTGTCTATTTAAACAATTACCTGCTTAGCAGAGAAGTGATGCATCAAGAATGGGGCGGGGCTCAACTGGGCCAGATGAGAGCACACATAAATGCAAAACCAATTGTGCTGCACTATATAATCACTAAGGAATACCATGAAACAACTTGCCGAATACCCATGAACAGACTAATGATCTACTGAACCAATCACTGAAAATCAGGTTTCTTTTCACAGCCGGCAAACAGGATGCAAAATAAACTAGTGGGAGTTAGAGCATCCCTAGTGGGATGGTTTCCTGTCAGGCACTTTGCTGTTAATTTATTCATTCTTACTGCCTGGGAAGATCAGGTATTTATTTATTTAAACATTTTTATCTCACCTTTCCTCTTGGCTCAAGGCAAGTTACAGGAATACATTACAAGTTAAAACCAAAATAAAATAACATCTCCTTCCCCCCTAAAAAGAAGCCTGCCATTCATAGCCTATCAAAAGCCCTGGCAAATAAACAGGACTTCCAGCCCACAGCAAAGAAATCTAATGAAGAGGAAACCCTCACCTCTTCAGGCTGCCCCTTCCACAGAGTGGGAGTCATGATGGGAGGGCTCAGGCTCTGGTCACTGCCAGGTGTGCTACTCTACGTGTGCCAACAGCCAGCAGGTGGCAGCCTGAAGACTACATCTGGTGCACAGGAACATATGGAAGGAGACAGTCTTTCAGATATGTGGGCCCCAGGGTTTTGAAGGTCAAACCAGCAGCTCACATTGGACTCAGAAACTAACTGGCTCAGGTGTAGTTGTTTCAAAATGGGCAACGAATGTTCCCATTGCTTAGCCCCTGACAATAGTCAGATTACCACATTCTGGACCAACTGCAGTTTCCATGTTGTCTTCAGGAACAGCCCAGGGTAGAATGTGTTGCAGGAATCCATCCATTGGGTTACAGAAGCATGTATCGGCATGGCCAGATTGGCTGAGTTTAAGGAAGGAGAGCACTGGCAAAACAGATGCAGCTGATAGTGTGCCAGTCTGCTTTTTCAACAGCAAGGCTGGGTCAATAAGCACCTTTAAAGTATTAACTGCTCTGAAGATGCCAACCCCATTCCATACAGGACAAGTGGCTCGAGGGCCTCTAGAACATCAGACTTTCCAACCAGCATCACCTCTGTCTCATCTGGATTCAGATTCAGCTTATCTGCCTTAACCACCTAACCACAGCCTCAACACACTGGTTCAGAAACAAGAGGAACACATTTGGAAGCTTGGGTAATAACATGTAGAGTGTGGTGTCATCTGCATATTGATGTAAGGGGCCCAGGGGCTGCCATTTCCTACCATCACTTGACGGCTGGTAGGGAGAAATGTGGAGGCTCTTCAGCATCACACCAATATGCAATGTCAATCTTGGTGCAAAACCAGACTAAATTCTCTAGTCTTCACCCAAAACTTTATGTTTAACCATAGATTTTTGTGTGAATCCTACAGAATTGCCACAATGTGAAGGCATCACTTCCAGTTTTGCTTTGGAAGTGCTGTAGTGAGTTAGAATGATACCAACAAGATTGCCTCCCCCCAAATTCTCTTGCTATGTTTCCAGCTATGGCTGGCAGCCCTATGTTGATGACACCCAACCTCGAAACTCCAGACAATCTCATTAAGCAGCTTCACATGCATATTAAAAAAGTATGCATGAGAGAACAGAACACTATTTTGCTCTATGGGAAAAAAGCTGTCAAGGTTACAGTTTGACCATTGTCTCTTTTCCTTAACTTTTGTTTCCTTTCTCTAGCTTCACTGTTCACCTTGCCATGCTTTAGGGGGGGAGGGACATTCCTACATGGGGAGTATGGGGGATGCTTGCTGGTAACATGTAGACATAACTTTTCCATTCAAGATGTGCCCCTTAGCTTCTCACGAGAATGACCTTGGAGACGTTCTCTGCTTGGCAAGGTAGATAACAACTGTATATCATTCATGGTTGGCATAGTAATGTGGTGGCCAAGTGTGACATATGGGAATGGGGAGCGGTGTGCTTTGAACCTTTTATATAATATTGGGGTTTTGGTGCACTTTTGTTATTCCTGACGAAACATCAGTCCTGAGTGAGCATATCTCTGAATAAATCTTTTAAGCAAAGAAACTGTGGAGAGTGTCTTAGCTGAGGATCTGACATAGTGTCAGGAATCCTACAGTACTCTTCATCCACATCCCCACCCCTTCTGGTATGGGGGGATGAAGACTCTGGGGAAGGAGGAGGCAGTGGGTCTGAACCCAAGAACCCTGCACGTGACCCCAACAAGAAGGGAGTCTATGGGCACTAAGCCATAGAAGCACATCTTCTTCAACCACCCCACGCCTGATTGCTGGGAAGACTTGCCTTGGTTGGCAAGCACCCTGGGATTCAGGGGAACTTGGGGCTGAAACAACAGGGAGAAGTGCCGAGCATCCCACATCTTCTATGATGACCCCAAATTGGGGAAGATGAGAGAGGAGTGGGAAGAAGGCTCAGGAGCTGAGCAAGGGCAGTACATGCTTCGATCGAAGGTAAAGGAACTGAAGGAAGGACCCAGTACCTGGTAAAGAACCTCCCTAAACTAGTAAAAGAGTTGATGGAACATAAAATGATAAAAGGGTTGGAACACTTTCCCTATGAAGAAAGGTTGAAGCACATGGGGCTCTTTAGCTTGGAGAAACGACAGCTGAGGGGTGACATGATCGAGGTTTACAAGATTATGAATGGGACAGAGCAGGTAGAGAAAGAAGTACTTTTCTCCCTTTCTCACAATACAAGAACTCATGGGCACTCCATGAAATTGCTGAGCAGTCGGGTTAGAACAGATAAAAGGAAATCCTTCTTCACCCAAAGAGAGATTAACATGTGGAATTCACTGCCACAGGAGGTGGCGGCGGCTACAAGCATGGACGGCTTCAAGAGGGAATTAGATAAACATACTTATTTATATTTATTTATTTATTTGATTTCTAAGCCGCTCTCCCTGTGATTGCAGGCTCAGAGCGGCGTACAAGACCTGGTACTCCAGGATTCAAAACATACTAAAACATTAAAACAATATAAAACATTAAAATACAGATTACAAATTTACAATTAACAATCTAAAGTGCTCAGTTCTCAGTTCTAAAAATTCAGATGGCGGCATCCTAATCGCTCCGGAGCCCCTGTTTACTTGTGGCTGATAGTGCACGTGGCGGTCAGGCTTTAATAGATACGTTGCAGGAGAAAAACAGGGGGGGGGAGGGAAGGTGAAAGCAGCGGCCCCTACTCAAATGCCTGGCAGAAGAGCTCAGTCTTACAGGCCCTGCGGAACTGCACTAAATCCCACAGGGCCCTGGTCTCCTCCAGGAGCTCGTTCCACCAGATAGGGGCCGCCACTGAGAAAGCCCTCCCCCTCGTGGTAGCGAGCCTGGCTTCTCTGGGGCCAGGTATAGTCAGCTGATGTTGGGCCCCAGACCGCAGTGCTCTCCAGGGTACATACAGGGAAAGGCGGTCCCTTAGGTAGGTTGGACCCAGGCCATTTAGGGCTTTAAAGGTAAGCACCGGCACCTTGAAGCGGATTCGGTACGCTATTGGCAACCAGTGCAGCGCCGCCAGCACCGGCCGGATGTGCTCCCGTCTCTGGAGACCCATCAACAGCCTTGCTGCGGCATTCTGCACCAGCTGCAGCCTCCGAATCAGCGACAAGGGCAGCCCCATGTAGAGAGCATTGCAATAGTCTAGCCTCGAGGTGACCGTTGCATGGATCACTGTAGCCAGGTCGGCACGGTCCAGGAAGGGAACCAGCTGCCACACCAGCCTCAGATGAAAAAAGGCCGACTTGGCAGCGGCTGCTACCTGGGCCTCCATATTTAAGGAGGAATCCAGGAGCACTCCCAAGCTCCTCACCAATGGTGCAGGCACCAACGGCGCCCCGTCGAATACAGGGAGCGGGAGCCCCGACCAAGGACCACCCTTACCCAAGCACAGGACCTCCGTCTTTGCCGGGTTCAGCTTCAACCTACTCAGCTTGAGCCAACCAGCCACAGTGTGCAATGCCCGGTTAAGATCATCCGGTCCAGAGCCAGATTGGCCGCCTAACATCAAGTAGAGTTGGCACCCCAACCCCTCCCTCCGAACCAGCTGGGCAAGGGGGCGCATATAGATGTTATGGAGCTGAGGTCCATCAGTGGCTATTAGCCACAAAATATAGATAGGAACTCTCAGTCTGGGGCAAGTGATGCACTGTCTTCTTGGTGCTTGAGGGGGAGGGCAACAGTGGGAGGGCTTCTAGTGTCCTGGCCCCACTGCTGGATCTCCTGAGGGCACCTGGTGTTTTTGGCCACTGTGTGACCCAGAGTGTTGGACTGGATGGGCCACTGGCCTGATCCAACATTGGTTTTTCTTATGTTCTTATGAAGCTGAAGAGTTGGAGGAGACAGAGGAGGAGTTGGTCAAGAGTGAACTGGAGCAATCTCCTGCACCCAGCAGACCCAAGCCCCAATGAGAGCAGCCACGTGATGCACTAGAGGTAACTTTTGATGGTAGCCCTGGGAAGTTAGCATTCTTCACCATCCAGGTGCATGAGATGCTCTGAGAGTGAGGTCCCACCTTTGCCTCAGACGAGTAGCAAGTCAACTATGAGGGGTCCCGACTCTGAGAGAGAGCAGCAGAGTGATTCGTGGGCCTGTACAATGTCACAGCCCCAGAACTCCAGGACATTGATGCATTTATACAGGCGCTACCAGTTCAAGGACCCACTCAAGCTTGAGAAAGCCCACAATTGCCTAAGGGACCTGCGCCAGGGCCCGAGGTTGGTGCAGGAGTACTCAAATGAGTTCAAAGCCACAGCCACCAGGTCGCAGGGTTGGCTAGAAGTCCTGATCAAGTTCTACCACACAGGCCTGAATACAAGAAATCTTGGAGAAGGCGCTGGCCAAAGACAACCCCTTGATGCTGGCAGGTTGGATCCAGGTAGCCTACAAGGCAGAGAACTGGCACAACTTAGTGCAGCTCTATCAGTATAAAATGCCTGCAAGAGGGGCCACAATGCAGCAGACCTTTCAGGGTAGAGGACCGCTACCCAGTGGGGATTGGGAGAATCGGCTGCAGAAGGGTCTCTGCCGGTGCTGCTGGAAAGCTGTGCACTCTGCAGCGGAGTGCCAAATGCGCAAGAACGAGGAGTGAGACTGGAGAGAGGACCATTGAGAGAAGAAGGCTAAACCACCCAGGAAAAGACCAAAGTCTCCAAGAGCCTTGCAAGCCATGGAGTATGTGACTCCAAGAGCCCCTCTACCAGCACATCTGATGATTCCAAGGAGCATGGAAAAGGCAGGGACCTGCTGTAAGAGGCACCACACAGTAGGTCCAAAAGTCCCTGGTGTGAGAATCAGTGAGATCCTCCCTTTTTTGTGGCTGTTACTATTTTGAACCCCCTGGAGGGGACCCAGTTGCAGGTTGGAGCCCTCGTAGACTCTGAGTGCTCCCAAGACTTGATAAGCCCCACCTTAGTTACAGGACTGGGGGCTAAAGTCTGTAAGTTAGAGGAGCTAGTTGTGTTCTCCCAAATGGATGGTACTACCATGCAAGCTTGTAATTATGAGACTGTAGAGCTGTCCATGGGGGTGGTGGAACATTGGGAAATGCAGTCTTTTGTAGTACACCCAATGGCTAGCTTTCCCATGGTGCTGGGCAACACATGGCTCCAGGCACACGGCCCCTATGTGCAGGGGAGCATTAAAACCCTCACCTTCTTAGACCCCAGATGCAAGGAGCATCAGTGAAATCCCAAATGGGGAGGTGGAACCCCTCTCAGTCCCTGAGTATGTGTGCCTAGCTATAGAGGAGCTGGAGGCTATCCCTGAGGCATATAGAGATCTGGCAAGAGTGTTTGAGGAGGGGGAGGCTGATGAGCTACCCCTGCATCAAAAGACTGTGCAATAGAAATCCTTCCAGGGCACAAGTTACCTTTGGGGAAGTTGCATGCTATGAGCCTGGCTGAAAAGGAAGAGCTACACAGGTTCATAGACAAGAACCTGGAGCATGGATTCATCCAAGCGGCTACCTCCCCTTTTGTGGCACCAGTGCTGTTTAGGAAAAAGAAAGACGGGGGACTCAGACTGTGCACAGACTATAGAGGCCTGAATGCAGTCTTGGCTTCTAATGCTTATCCTCTCCCACAGTTTAAGGATTTATTGGCTGAGGCCTCCAAGGGAAAGATTTTTACTAAGCTGGATTTAAGGGATGCCTATTTCTGAGTGCATATACGGGATGGAGATGAACATAAAACTGCATTCAACACCCCGCTGGGGCAGTTCAAATATTGGTCATGCCATTTGGATTGGCCAGGACTTCAGGTGTGTTCATGAACTTGATAAAGGGTTGCATAAGCACTCTATGCTCTCTATGATAACCACCTCTATGCAAAGCTTTCCAAATGTGAGTTCCATAAAGAGGAAATAGACTTTCTGGGATTCCACATCACAAAGGAGGGGTTAGGTATGGACCCCCAAAGGTTCGGGACATGTTGGGGTGGGAAGCCCCCTGAACCCGGAGACAGTTACAATCATTCTTAGGATTTGCAGATTTCTACTGTCCCTTCATCCCCAGTTTTGCACAGGTGACTTTACCTTTGACTGACTTACTGAAAACAAAGGGGAAGGGACCCAAGAGCTAAAAGGGTAGGTGCAGATTGTGCTGGATGCCCAAGTGCCAAGGCGCATTTGACAAGCTTAAGACTTTGTTCACTTCAGAACCCATTTTGCACAACCCAGCTGAAACCAAGCCCTTTGTGGTCCAAGTAGACGCTTCTGATGTGGCTACAGGAGGGGCCATTCTGCAAATAGGAGCAGATGGCAAGCTACACCCTCTAGCCTTTGTGTCTAAAAAGTTCTTGGGGGGAGAGATAAACTGGGCAGTGTGGGACAAGGAGGCTGCTGCTATTAAGTTAGCCCTCACCACTTGGAGACATTGGTTAGAAGGGGCTAAAGTCCCATTCAAAGTGTGGATGGGTCACAAAAACTTAGAAGCCCTAAAAAGTCCCCACCGCCTGAATGCAAAGCAGCTATGCTTAAGCACCTCCCAGAAAGTCCAACTTTCTAGCTGATGCCTTGTCCTGCCTCCCACAATACAACAGCCAACATGATGAGGTCATAGACACTATGTTCACCCTGGCACAGCTGGGAGGGGTGGTGACGACAAGAATGCAAGCAAAAAAGAGGAGGGAGCGGGAGTTGGGTGACTGGATCGACAAACTGAAGGCTACCTGCTCTTCCCAGGACTTGTCCCAGGAGGTACACATTAAATTCAACAAGAGAGAGATGAGAGACAAAGTTCTGAGAGCCTCCAATAAGAGTAAAGCCCTTATAAAAGGGGAAGAGATAAGATTTCTACGGGAAGTTCCTTGGTGGGTAAGAGAAAAAAGAAGGTCATATCAACGTTTGGCAGGTCTGCTTTGGGAACACAACATAGATTACAGATGGCTTGTTCCAGAGGGCCTTCTCTTCGAATATAGAGGAAGAAGACACAAGCTCAACTCGGTGTTTAAATTAGAAGACTTTATGGACACCTTTGGCACGGATTTTGGGGTACCTGAAGACAAAGAAGAGGAGGAGGAAGCAGAAAGCGCGCAGAGGGAAGGAGAGGAAGACGGAGAAGAGGAGAAGAAAGGGAAGACTAAGAAAGGAAGAAAAGGAGAAAAAGGAACTGAAAGACCACCGCTTCAGATTCAAACCCGTAACCAATTAAAGAGTAGGTCGAAGGAAACAAATAATCAGAACGGAAATGAATCCTAAAGAATTTAAGATCTTTTCAGTCAATGTCAATGGACTTAATGCTCCACAAAAGAGAAGAAGAATATATCACCAGCTCCTTAAAATAAAAGTGGAAGTTATATGTTTACAGGAAACACATATAAAGAAGGATCATGCTAGACACCTTAATTGTAAAAAACTAGGAATAATGTTTGCATCTATGGATGAGAAGGGAAAAAAAGGGGGGGTAGCAATATATGCTAAAGATTATCTGCACCCTAAATTGCTATACTCATCAAATAATGGTAGGATAATAATTATTAGTATAATAAGAGATGGAAAAGAATACATAGTCACAAACATTTATGGCCCTAATGTTAATCAAACTCCATTCTATAAAGAATTAGCTGAAGCATTGAGGACAATAGAATCCAATAAGGTATGCCTAGTAGGGGATTTCAACGTAGTTGTAGATAGGAAAATGGATAGGAAAACCCAGAATAAAAGAGGAAGTAGAAATAAAGGTCAAATACTACCTGAGATTTTCTATCAGTTTGCAGAGGAACGGGATTTACTAGATGCTTGGAGAACGAAGAATAAAGATAAATTGGCTTATACTTACCATTCAGGAAGGCATAATTCTTGGTCGAGGATAGACATGGCCTGGGTCTCTAGATCAATACTGCTAGAGATGAGAGATGTTGAGATTTGCCCCCTAACTTTTGCAGACCATAATCCAATCCTGCTATCATTGGCGGAGATAAAAAAGGCCCCCAGATGGACAATGAACAGATATATACTAAAAGATCAGGAATTTGTTGAAATATTAAAAGAAGATATCAAAGACTTCTTTAAAAGAAATGTCCAACCCCAGATTTCTATTAATATAGTGTGGGATACTTTTAAGGCATTTATAAGGGGGAAGTTGATCAGTTATACCTCATGGAAGCGAAAGCAAGAGAATAGAGAATACTACCAGTTGGTTAAACAAATTAAACTTGAGGAGGCAAATAGATTAAGAGATAAAGGGATGGGGGGTAGTAAGCAGCATTTGCTACTTAATCAGCATAAATTGAATCTCCTAATGAGTAAAGAGGCAGCTAAGAAAGTTGAATACAATAAATTGTGTTTTTTTGAGAATGCGAATAAACCATCCTGCTGGTTGGCTTACAGGCTTAAAAAAGAAGAGAGTAGGAAAGCTATAATCGCCTTAAAAGATGTCAATGGGGACAATAAATATCTGTTAAAAGATCTAAAAAGAATAGTGGAGGGTTTTTTTTAGTAAAATATATAAACAAGAAGAAAAGAGTGAAACATCTGTTAGGTCATATCTTAAGGATAACACAAAGACAGGCAAATTTTCGGAAGAACAAAGGAAGATTCTGAATGAGCCAATCACAATATGTGAAGTAGTAGAGGCAATTAAGAGGCAGAAGAAGAATAAGGCCCCAGGTCCAGATGGACTGCCAGGTGAATTTTATAAGATATTTGAGGGCCAAATATTTATGATTTTTAAAGATCTGATTAAAAATATAGGCAGTACAGGTGTAGTCCCTGAATCGTGGAATGAAGCTCTGATACCTTTAATACCTAAAGATAAAGAGAATCTAGATGATATTGGGAACTATAGACCGATATCCTTATTGAATGCAGATTATAAAATCTATGCTAATATTCTTGCAGAAAGATTTTAAAAGGTATTAAATCAAATAATTTCAAGAGACCAAGTTGGATTCTTGCCAAATAGACAACTTAGAGAAAATTTGAGAACGCTTATTAATGTTTTAGAATATTATGATGTTCATCCTGAGAAATCTGCATCATTAATGTTTATGGATGCTGAAAAAGCATTCGATAATTTGTCTTGGGAATTCCTATTGGTGAAATTAAGAGAGTACAACCCCGGAGAAAGATTCATAGCCATGATTGAAGCAATTTATAAGAAGCAAACTGCTAGGTTGAGGGTTAACTCTGATATTACGGATGAAATCAAAATAGAGAAGGGCTCGAGACAGGGATGCCCATTGTCTCCTCTACTTTCATATTTGATTTGGAATCTTTATGTGATGCTGTCAGGGAGGATAAATGTATTAGGGGGCTTAAATGCAAAGGCCAGGAATATAGATTATGCGCGTATGCAGATGACATGATGTTTATCCTAGAAGACCCTGAAGCCTCATTAGGTAAGTTGTTAGAAATAATCAGAGAATATGGAAAGGTCTCAGGGTTAAAAATCAATTTACACAAAACGAAAATTATAACCAAAAACTGCTCTAACCAGGTACAGTTAAATATTCAAAATACATTTGGGATTGCTGTGGTAAAGAAAGTGAAATACCTAGGGGTGATTTGCTCCAGCAAAACTAGCTCGTTAGTAGAGGATAACTATGAACCCTTCCTAACAAAAATCAAAAAGGATTTAGACTATTGGAAAAATCTAAATGTATTGTGTCTAGGCAGAGTGGCGGCAATTAAAATGACTATCTTACCTAGATTTTTATTTTTGGCACAAACGATCCCCTTGTTAAAGAACAATGCTAAGTTTTATAAAAGCATTAATGATATAACAAAAATTTTTATTTGGTTTCTGAAGAAACCTAGAGTTAAATGGAAGCTCCTACAGGATCAAAAAGAAGAGGGAGGGATTGCTATGCCAAATTGGGAAATCTATGGCAAAGCTGCCGCTCTGGTTTGGGTAAAAGAATGGGTGACATTGGAGAATGATAGAGTTCTGGCACTTGAAGGGCATGATCTGTATATGGGCTGGCATGCCTATATATGGTACAACAAACATAAAATCCACTCGAACTTTAATAAGCATATTTTAAGAGCTGCCCTTTTAAGAATGTGGTTAGATATTAGAGACAAGCTATATCTAAAAATCCCCAGGTGGGTCTCTCCACTGGAGGCCTTTATTAAACCCTTGTTAGTTAACCCAAGAAATAAGGTGAGTTATGATAAACTGTTGGATAGAAAGGGATGCTTAAAAAACAATGATCTGCTAAAAAATGAGATAGATTTGCAACTATCCTGGTGGGAAAATAATCAATTACTTACCAAGTATCAATTAGATAAAAAAACAGGTTTCACTGAGACCCCAAATGAATTAGATACAATTTGGATGACTAAAAATAAACTCAACAAAATTTATAAGCTAATTCTCAAATTTGAAATGTTAGAAGAAAAAATCAAACCCTCAATGGTAAAATGGATGGAGGATTTTGGTTACAATAGAGATAGAACAATGGTCCAAAATATGGAAATCCGTAGAATTTTTGGGAGCAATTAATTATAAAGAAAACATATATAAACTATTTTACCGTTGGCACTGGTCACCTGATAGGCTGCAAAGATGTTATAAGAACCTTTCTAACAAATGTTGGATTTGTGGATCAGGTGTTGGCACATATTATCATATGTGGTGGACATGTAAAGAGATTCAAAAATACTGGCTAATGGTGAAGGATATGATCGTGGAAATCATGGGTTTGGATATAGTGTTAGTTCCGGAGACCTTTCTGCTAAATATCCTACTGGAGGGCTTAATGGGTTATGAGCAAAAAATGTTAGCTTATATTCTAATGGCAGCACGGATTGTTCGGGCCATGGGTTGGAAATCACAGTTATTGCTGGGAAAAGAAGAGACAGTAGCGAGGTTACTTGATTGGGCAGAGATGAGTAAACTGAGCTTCTTTTGAATGTGGATGCGAGAATAGAAAAGGAGCAAGTTTGGTCCAAATTTTATGAGTGGATAAGTTAAACAGGCTTCTGAAAATATGTACTAAGTATCTTTGTTTTGTAAATAATATTGTAAAAAACTGAAATAAAGTATTATAAAAAAAAAAGAGTGGGTGGCGGCCAAACATATAAAAGCTTCCCATTGTGTTTTTCTTAAGGGCAACCCTCAAAAACCAGGGGGTGAGCTGGGCTTTGGAGGGGGGCAGAATGTCAAGGCTAACCCTAACCTTGCCATACTTTAGGGGGGAGGGACATTTCTACATGGGGAGTATGGGAGATGCTTGCTGGTAACTTGTAGACATAACTTTTCATTTCAAGATGTGCCCCTTGGCTTCTCACGAGAATGACTCTGGAGACTTTCTCTGCTTGGCTTAGTAGATAACAACAGTATAACTTTCGTGGTTGGCATAGCTACACGATGGCCAAGTATGACATATGGAAATGGGGTGCGGGGTGCTTTGAACCTTTTCTATAATATTGGGGTTTTGGCATGCTTTTATTATTCCTGACAAAACATCAGTCCTGAGTGAGCATATCTCTGAATAAATCTTTTAAGCAAAGAAACTGTGGAGAGTGTCTTAACTGGGGATCTGACAAAAGCTCATCTAAATTATTCTGCTCTTCCTATGGAAACTCCAGTGGAAATATTTATTATACTTGCAGCTTTCAGGGCAGGTATGCATGGTGGGGCTATGGGGCTAAGGACTACTGTTGGGGGTGGGGCTTTCCCCCCACTGGCCATCTGGCTGGCATCTGGGGGAAGCTCAAAAAATTGGGGGATCCCCTGCCCCAGCTGGGAACTCACATCCCTACTCAGTTTGGATCCTGTGTCACATATAGCCTTTTTGAGCAGCAAATCAGCAGAAGGGCCTTGTGAAAAAGAATTTCATTTATTTTTGCAAAATTCTGACTGCATATCCCTGATCATTATTCCCACCTTGCTTCCTAGAGACCCTGTAATAAAGCAACCAGTTTCTCACTGCATCACAGAACTCATGACCTGAGATGCATGGAAGGCTGGTGGTACAAAAAAAGGGTAAGTAAAAATACTGACTATTGCTTTATCACAGAGCAGATTATGCACAAACTAAGTAATCTACAGTTTAGGGACTCAGATTACAAGGGATTTCTAAATTTAAAAAATTACTAAGAATTACTAAATGACCACTTTTTGGTAATGATATGGGCCCCTTAAATGTGGTGGATTTTAGGACTTCAGCATCTGGCCCTACTACAGGGTCATCAGATTAAGAAACCAAAGGCCTTTCTGTACATTTCATGGCAGCAAACTCAGACAGCAAATCACAGCTCTCTGTATACATAATACACCTATCAGTGATCCTTTTGTCTCATTCATGCATTCCTTTTTGAGGTTTATGTGTAAAAAAAACCCTTAGGTCTATGAAATAAAATGTGAATTAGCCTATGTAAGCAGGCACCCAGGCAATACGGCTAGATCACTGACTGTACTGACTGCAACAGGCTGTGAGGTTGCCCCAAAAGATGCAGTCAGCAACAGGTGTTCTTAAACAGAAAGTCCTTTATTGCCAAGCAGGTCTTGTTGGTCACTTACACTTCTTGTGTTAGTAATGCTGGGCATTCATACATTCAGGACTGATATACACAGTATTCAAAGGTTAGTTCATAATGGCTGCTCCAACAATATAGATACAAAACTGGCCATTTGTTCCCATAGTAAAAGTGGGAAAAGTTACAGTTTGCACCTGAAGGGAAGAAGCGGCTGGGAGCTATGCACTCAAGGTCGGGGATGCGAGGGAGGCAATAAGCGAGCTGCCAGCCTGAGAACAGTGAGCACATTCCAAGAGGGGGCCCAACCAGGGGGAACCACCTCCCATCTGGGGGATGGCAGCATTAGCTGACATTCTGCCTTCCCAAAGACTCCCCCCATACCACCCCCTGGCTTTAAAGGGTACAATTTATGGAAGGTATGAAGCTTTGCAGGAGCGTTAACATGTTTGGACTCTACCCATTCCTGTTCCTCAGGGCCAAAATCATGCCATTTAATCAGATAGAATATATGGCCCCATTTACACTTAGAATCCAAGATTTGGTCCACCTCATAGTGAAGTTCACCATTCATCATAATCAGAGGAGGAAGAGTAGAAGTTTGGGGTCTCCATGCATTCGGTTCAGGGTCCTTTTTCAAGAGGCTGTAATGGAAAATGGGGTGAACAAGTTTTGGTGATTTAGGCAGTTTCAGTTCAAAAGTCATCTCATTGATTTTTTAAATCACAGTAAAAGGCCCCACATATTTCCATCCCAGTTTGCGGCTAGGTTGGAGACCCTTGATGTTCTTTGAGGAAACATAGACAGAGTCCCCTGGGGAGAGATCCCACCCCGGAGCCCTCCCCTTGTCTGCATGCTTTTTGTAATCTGCTTTAGCTGTTTCCAAAGTCTTAGCAATGAGTGGCCAAGAGTCACGTAAAGAGTTCCACCAGTCTGCAAAGCCTCCAGGGCCTGGGGTTGCCGGTCCTAATGAAGGGAGGGAGACTCCTTCAAAAAAAAAACCCACGGCCATAAACAGAGAGACCCCCGTCGAGGAATGAACTGCATTATTATAACTGTATTCTGCAAAGGGGAGCAGGTCAACCCAATCATCTTGTTGGTAGTTAGTGTAACACGTCAGAAACTGTTCCAGGACTTGATTAACATGTTCATTTTGGCCATCGGTTTCTGGGTGATGAGCACTGCTCAAAGCAGGATCCACTCCCATAATCTGCAAAAACTCCTGTCAGAAGTTGGCGGGAGTTTCCGGTTGGGAGAATGGAGGTCTGACACGCTTTGCAAATGCGCAAGGCGGACAGCGGCTCTTCCTGACAGCTTGGGTGGGTTAATCCACCCGACGCAACCTCACACAGGTAGTGTGAGGACCAGCAAGCAATATAATCCAGGTTTGAGCAACCTCGGTGAAGGGAAAGTCTCGGAGGAGACTTTTCCAACACCTTGAGCACTGCAGCCGAAGAGGATTCTTGCGAGTATCTCTAAGGAGCCGAGCTGAGCTGAAAAATTCAGCATAAAACCTCCAATTCCCCTGATTCCTTAACAAAGAAGACAAAGTTTAAACGTTGGGACCACATCTGAAGCGAAGTAACAACAAAAGGTAACGGAAAAAAGTTTTTTGCCTTACCATTGCCGCGTTTTGAAAGATGAAAAACAGATCGGGTGAAGCAATAGACTGATGTTGATTGGATGAGAGCAGTTTTGAAGTGCTAAAAAACCGAATTTGAACTTAAAAAGCCAAAAAAACAAGTTGTTTAACATTCCTGCGGTTAAGAGGAGTCGGGAGGGGAAGCCAAGCATCGCGAGACAAAGAGGGAGAAGGGAACCAAGCATCGCGAGATTAAGACGTGAGGACTGAATCAGGAAGTGACGGCTAGAAGAGCAGACAAGAAGGAAAAAGGAGAAGAACCGGAAGAAGGTAAAGGGGACTCTAAATACTGCCGGACCAGAAAGGGGACTCTAAATACTGCCGGACCAGAAAGGGGACTCTAAATACTGCCGGACCAGAAAGACCATAACAGGAAGTGACGTGCAGAGAGCAGACAAGTAAAGAAAAGGAAGGGACAAAAGGAAACTACGGCAAGCCAGAAGCAAGGTAAAAAGACTATAACCTTTGACATTAACCATAGAGAAGTCGCGGCCGCCATTTTGGATTTATAAAATTTTTAAACTGCAATATCTCAAAGATTATATAACGTAGAAGGCTGAAACCAACATAATTTGACTTGGCAAGATTAGCTTGTTTGAATGCACTAATTGGTGTTTGATTTGGAAGACAAGATAAAATCGATCTTTTTAAAGAGGCAAAACGGACCGCGGACTAAGATCGAGAGCAGCCACATGGTCCTCTCCTACAATGGCAGCAAAAAAAGAAAAAGAGCTATTAGCCGTTATGGAAGCAATGGAAAAGAAAATGTTAGACGCTATAGGAGAGGTAAATGTTAAAATGAATAATATAGCGGCTCAAGCAGATAAAAATTGCATGGAATTAAAAGCAGAATTTCAAAAATTATCCACAAGAACACAAGATATAGAAACTAAAGTAAAAGAACTGGAAGAAAACACCCATAAGACAATGAGAGAGAACGAGAGGATGGAAAAGATGATGCATTATAAAGATATGCAAAACCACTTGAGATTTCGAGGGATTGAGGAAAAATTGAATGAGAATATTTTTACAAGAATGCAAGAAGCAATAGCAGATTTTTTACAAGAACAGGAAGAAGTTGTTAAAGAACACATGGATCTTGTTTATAGAGTTAACTCTACATATGCAAGAGACAAAAACATACCAAGAGACGTGGTTGTCCAATTTACAATGAAAAGAACAAAAGAACAAATCTACAGGAAGTGCTTTACTGACCCCTTTGTAATAGATGGAAAGAAAATCATAGTAATGAAAGAATTGCCTAGAGCAATACTGCAAGAAAGGAAAAAATTCAAGCGTCTGACGGATAAACTGAAGGAGAAAAAAATCAGATTTCGTTGGGAAATACCTCAAGGACTAAGTTTTTATTATGGCAACTCCAGAGTAGTGATTAAAAGCACAGAAGAAATGTATGCATTCCTGGGAGAGAATAAAGATGATTTTGGAGATATTTAAGAATATATCAAAATGGATTACAAAATACTTACATGGAATGTAAATGGACTAAATTCACCCCAAAAACGTAGAATGGTAGGTCATTGGTTGGAAAAACAAAAATGTAATATAATTTGCTTGCAAGAAGCTCATCTTAAAAACCAAGACCATAAATATTTAATAAGGAAAAAATTGGGAGAAGAATTTTATTCTTTAGCAAGTAACAAAAAAAATGGTGTTGTAACATATGTCAAAAAAGATTTGGAACCCAAAGTAATATTCAAAGACAAAGATGGAAGATATTTAGCTATTGAAATTTTACTGCAAGGAGTGAAAACTTTGATTGTGAACATTTATGCTCCGAATGGAGCTAAAGAAATTTTTTTTAAAGAACTTCAAATGGAATTGGACAATGTAAACTATGATCAAATTATGATGTTAGGAGACTTCAACGGAACTGTAGATAATAAACTAGACAGGCGCTCTAAAAGAAAGGATGAGACGTTAGGGAAGCTTCCAAAAAACTTTTTTGAACTGATAAAACAAGAAAAGTTGGAAGATATTTGGAGGAAAGCTAACCCACAAGGAAAAGACTTTACCTTTTACTCTAACAGACATGACTCACATTCAAGAATTGACATGATTTGGATGACTACTAACCTAACCTTCAAGACAAGAAAAGTGGAAATTTTACCCAGAATAATCTCAGATCACAATCCGTGTTTATGGACAGCTGGGCAGATTAAAAAACAAAAGAGATGGAGAATAAACGAGGACTTATTAGATAATCAAGAAATAATTAAAAAATTACTTGAAGAAACAGACCTATACTTCCAAGTAAACATGCAGAAAGAAGTTAAAATTCAAACCGTATGGGATGCATATAAAGCAGTGATGAGAGGACTATTGATATCGTTAAATGCTAAAGATAATAAAAAGAAAAAAGAGCAATATGAAAATATTTTACAAGCCATTAAAACAAAGGAAGAAGAACTGAAGAAGAAACCAGGGAAAAAGAAACTGCAAAAGGAAATTTGGATGCTACAAGACCAAGCAAAAGCCATTTTGAACCAGGAGATGTACTGGAACTTAAAAAAACTTCAACAAAAAGCATTTGAAGGTGCAAATAAACCCGGAAAACACTTAGCATGGCAATTAAAGAAAAAACGTGAAAATAAATTTATCACTAAAGTGATAAGAGATAATATTGAGATAATAGATAACAAAGGAATAAAAAGAGAATTTTTTAAATACTACGCAAAACTTTTTAAGAAGGAAAACAAAGACAGAAGAAAGATTAAAGAATACCTGCAAACATTAAAGTTACCAAAACCAACAGAGAAAATTAAAGAACTATTTAATAATCCAGTATCATTACAAGAGATCAAAAATGCAATAAATGACTCAAAATTAGGTAAAGCACCTGGACCGGATGGATTTACAGCGAAGTTCTACAAAACGTTACAGGAGTCAGTTTCACCGGTGTTACTGCTATTGATGAACGATATAAGAGTTACTGGAGAGGTACCAGAAACCTGGAAAGATGCATCCATCTCACTGATCCCGAAAGAAAATCAGGATTTGACCAATGTTAAGAATTATAGACCGATCTCTTTACTGAATAATGATTATAAGATTTTTGCTAAGATTATAGCGGATAGACTAAAAGAGCACCTTAAAGAGACTATACAAACAGAACAAGCAGGGTTCTTACCTAATCGACAAATAAGGGACAATCTAAGAGTAGTAGTGGACGCTATAGAATACTATGATAAACATCCTGAAAAGGAAGTGGGCTTTTTCTTTTTAGATGCGGAGAAAGCGTTTGATAATTTAAACTGGGATTTTATGTTTGAAGTTTTAGAACATCTTGAGATCGGTGAATATATGCTTAACTTCATTAAAGCAATATATAAAGAACAGAAATCCTCAATAATAATTAATACCGAAAAGACAGACGATTTTAAAGTTGAAAAAGGAACAAGACAAGGATGCCCGCTTTCGCCGCTGCTATTTATTTGGATTTTAGAAGTTCTACTGTTAAATGTGAAGGAAGACAAAGATATTAAAGGCTTAACAACTAAAGGTTTTTCTTTCAAATATAGGGCCTTTGCAGATGATGTGATGTTTATAGTGGAAGACCCCTTATCCACATTACCACATTTGTTACAGAGAGTAAAAGAGTTTGGTGACTTAGCAGGATTTTATGTAAATAAAAACAAATCGAAAGTAATGTGCAAAAATATGTCAAATAAGAAACAAAACGAGTTACAAAAACTTACAGAATGTGAGGTGGTGAAAAAGACAAAATATCTGGGTGTAAACCTAACTATGAAAAATATTGATCTTTATAAAAATAATTATGAAAAATTATGGTTGCAAATTATGCAGGATATTAAAAAGTGGAATGTATTGAATTTGTCATTGCTGGGTAGAATTGCGGTGGTCAAGATGAATGTGTTACCACGATTAATGTTTTTGTTTCAAACTATTCCAATTGTGAAAGATGTAAAAACATTCAAATGTTGGCAGAAGGAGCTGTCTAAATTTGTGTGGGGAGGGAAAAAACCAAGAATTAAGATGAAAATAATGTGTGATGCCAAAGAAAGAGGAGGGTTTCAACTACCAAATCTAAGGTTATACCATGATGCAATATGTTTGACCTGGGTAGGGGCATGGACTATGTTACAAGATAGAATGTTATTGTCCCTGGAAGGTCATGATTGTAGATTTGGGTGGCATGCATATTTGTATTATGGCAAAACAAAAATGGACAATATGTTTAAACATCATTATTTGAGAAGAACACTAATGGATACGTGGACAAGATATAAAAACTTTTTTTCAGAAGAGATACCCATGTGGATTGTACCCGCAGAAGTCTTACATCCAACATCAAGATATAAAGGACAAGATTGGCTGAAGTATAGAGACTTATTAATAAGACATGGCAAGGATTTTAAACTGAAGGAGCAGCATCAGATTGACTTTGATTATGGTTGGTTAAGATATAGACAAATATATGACTTGTATAGAAGTGATAAAAAACACGGTTTCAGGGGAAAAAATAATGAAATAGAACAAGTTTGGGAGGAAGGTGGGAAAAAAATGATTTCTAAAATGTATAAAGTCTTGCTAAAATGGTTTAATGCTGATGAAATGGTAAAAGAACAAATGGTAAAATGGGCGATAAACTTTAACAAAGACATTGAAATGGAATCTTGGGAATTTTTATGGAAAAATACTATGAGTATATCTACGTGTTATAACTTAAAAGAAAATTGTTTTAAAATGATGTATAGATGGTATATGACACCAAAAAAAAATTGCAAATATTGGTCAAAATATGTCTAACAAATGTTGGAAGTGTAAAAAGAAAGAAGGGTCTTTTTATCATATGTGGTGGACTTGTGATAAAGCAAAGACTTATTGGTCAAAAATACATGCAGAAATGGAAAAAATCTTGAAATGTACATTTAAGAAGTTGCCTGAAATGTTATTGCTAGGACTTAAACTAGAAGAGATAAATGTAAAGAAAAGGACAATAATATGGTATATGATTACAACAGCAAGAATGGTGTATGCACAAAACTGGAAAAATGAAAAAATACCAGAGGTGTGGGAATGGTTGAAAAAACTGTTATATATGGCTGAAATGGATAAGTGGACTAGAAAATTGAATAATCTTTACTCAGAGACCTTTCTGGAAGACTGGAAAGATTTGAAAGAATATGTTGAAAAGTATTGGGATATGAAAAACTATATCTATACATGGTTATAATAGCATAAAGGAATAGAAATATATTATATGAATGTTTTAGTTAAAATTAGACAATGAAACTGTTTTTATTTAGAAATACATAAGAGTATAGAAAATAAGAATTGGTGTATAAGTATAAGTATTTTAAAGCTATATAACCGTTACCAGAAACGAAACATAGATATAAGTATTACTATTTTGAATAAAATGGAAAATGTGTTATGCTTCAGATGTGGTGGGAAACCACCAAAACAAGATAAAAATAGAATGTACAAATAGAACAAAATGTTATTTAATATGGAAAAAGGGATTTGTATAAGGTTAAATGTATTATTTTCGATGTTTTTTTTTTGAAAAATAAAATTTCTTTACAAAAAAAAAAAAGAAGTTGGCAACCAATTGCAATCCGCGGTCAGAAATTATCTTCTGCGGGATGGAATGCAAATTTTTTTTTGGTAAAAAAATTTTATTGCTTTTTTAAACTATTATACATACTACATGCTAAATCTACGCTAACTTATCTTATAGAGAGAATACAGTTTGTAATGTTACAAATTCAAAGTATTGTTATATTGAAAAGCAAAGTTAAATCTTGGTATCATCTGTTACCTCTATTTTGTTGTTTAGATTAATATTAAAAGCTAGATAGCTGGATTACATACAGACATAGAAGTATCTAAAAATTAGGTTTAAATCATTATCTGACATAGTGCGTCACAATATTAAAAAACAGTTAAACATTATTTTTTCTTCGGTCCTCTTCTTTTTTTTCTTTGGCTGAGGACAGACTGGCAATCTAAAGCGGGGCAGGCACGCTTCGCAAACGGAGGAAAGGAGCATGTTCAGACATGCGCATCTGTCCGTCGGCTCCGTTGCGTACTTACCCGTCTCCCAGTCGCTTTCCTTCCGCTTTACCCGGACACCGGTTTTTCCCGGTGTTCAGGGGCCTTCCTCCGCATGCCTCCCGCTTCCAAACAGTGTGAACTGGAAGAAGCAGGAGGCATCCGGACGAAGTGTGAACGCACCGGCAAAAGTTTTGCGCATGTGCACATATGCGCACATGCGCATATGCGAAAAACATCAAAGGAAAACAAAAAAAAGTGCAGCAGCACGCGCGAGCCGCGCGCGCTGGCTATGCGGCAGTCTGAACTCTCCGTGGCAGTCTGAATGCTCCGTATCGCCGCTGATCCGCATTGCTCTGGCCAGTGTGAACGGCCAGCTCCGTGGTTTTTTCCCCCCGCTCCAGTTCCCTCCGCTTTGTCTCCGCTTCAGATTGCCAGTCTGTCCTCAGCCTTTCTTTCTTCCTGAGGCTTAGGGGTCACAGCCCCTTTTTCAGAATCCGACTGTTCTTCAATTTTTCCGCTTTCAGAGCCATTAAATCCATACATACTTTCCTGCGATCCCAGTGAATCGTCTGACCAAGTCTCTGCTTTTTTCTTCTTGCGCTTTCCCAAAAAAAAAAAATTTGCCTTTTCAATAGGGTCAATTTTATATTTCTTGGCTTTAAAACTGATGATCAGTCCCTCTGTAATGTCCCAATAATAGGAAATAGACTCCAATTTAATATCTTCTTCTTGAATCTTCAAAGCTGTTCTGTTCATGGCTTTTAGCACCAAATCTCTTGTTGATCTTCTGGAGAACCTCATTGCAATTTCACCTGGCAGGTTTTTCTTCTTTACAAATTCTGGATAAGTCCTGTGGACTAAATCCATATCGCTTTGTGTTTTCTCCGCTTTCAAACCTGTCACTGGTGCCAATGCATCGCTTTGCAGCTGTTTGATGTTCTCTCCTTTTTGTTCAGAAATGTTCTGAAAACTCAAATAGAAGTTTGAACAGTCCATTTGAGGTTTTAAAACGCTGGCTCCTTGCAGAGCTTCTTCAGTTTCTATTTTTTACCATCTGGAGTCATTTTCTTCAACTACTCTTTTGACTTCCAAGAGATCCTGAGACTCAGTCATTTCTTTCATGATAGAATCTATTTTAGCATTGATAGTAGCCATCTGGTCCACTAGAGGCCGCAGCATAGCTGACAACATTGTCTTCAGCTCTGTGATATCGCCCTTTGCTCTCGGAACTGAACTTCTAGTTTTGGGGGAGGATTTTCTCCCCGCCATTCTTGCTTGCTTTCTCAGTTGTTCATAGTTAGATAAGGAGTCCTGAAGAAAACAATGGCTTTTTGGCACACTAATGTTTTTGCAAAGCTCTCTTCTTTGTCTGCACGATCCTGCCCTCCAGCACTCAGATTACACTCCGTAATCACAACAAAGCTGTGGAGAAAGTCTCGCTCCATAAGTTACATTGAGGGGGAAGGGGGGGGGGTTGTCCCTCCAACCCTTCCCTGCCACTTTTACTATTTGAGACTCACAGTTTTGCCATTGCGTATCTGGGATTGTGTTGCTTTTCTGCCTTGTATTCTCTGCTGCTTCTCGGCTGCGCTTTTGTAGCCATGCAGCTTCTGCGGTGAGCAGAACCTACAGGGGCAAAAAGGAGCCTCAATCCTGCGATCGCCACCGCTAGGAGAGGCTACCTTCAAGCACCCCAGGCAGAGCCATTTTGCTAGGGTCTCTGAGGGTCCAGATCTGTCCAGGACCCATTCTAACCCGCCGCGAGGGGGGGCTTCTCCCGCAGATGTGGAGAGAAGCATCCTCCATTATGCGCATACTTTACCAGAAGTTGGAATGCAATTTAATGACATTGCTTAATAACACTTTAGCTAAGGCCTTAGCTGTTGGGAGCTATTTAAATGGGACAAAATGGGCTTGTTTAGAAAATGTGTCCACAACAATGCAGATCACTGTCTTGCCTTTACTGGGAGGGAGGGAGGTAATAAAGTCCATAGATATAGTCTCCCAGGGCCTGCTCTGGGTTTCCAGTGGTTGGAGGAGACCTGATGGTTTTCCTCCCCAACTTTTGCACATCAAGCAGGTTTGACAAGAGGACACATAAGCTGACACATCACCCCACATGCGAGGCCACCAGAACTGCCATTGAAGTAAATGCAAAGTCTTAAGGTAGCCAAAATGCCCTGAAAGTTTGGATTCATGGGCTGCATGCATGACTTCCTTTCAGAGTGCTATGGAGACTACTAATTTGTGGTCTTTAAACCAACACCCATCCGGTCCCTGGGAGAGGGAATTGTTGTCATGGAACTCTGCACATTCCTCTTGCGTATAGACACTGGAACATTTTATATTCCACTCAGTAGGTTCTGGTATTACAGTCTTTTTGGTTTGACTCTGTGTCAGTACTGCCCCTCCTAACTGTTCAGGGGTGAACATGGAGTCAATCACTTTGTCCTTCTTACAATCCTGCACTTCTTTAGGAAAGAGGGAGCCCAATATGTACCTGCCGTGCTTAAATTATTCAAGAGCAAAGTTCTTCCACAAATGATATATGGAACACAAACACAGACAGAGTGTAACTTTAAAGAATTAGAGGTGGTGCAATCAAAATTTCTAAGAGCACTACTCAGCGTCCCAAAAAGTGTTGCAAACTCAAGCTTAAGACAAGAAGCAGGCTTATCAACTGTCACACTGAATGTGTGGGTACAGAGGTGTGGCTACTGGATCAAATCTCATCTGAATCCGGTAGGACTTATTCCTGAGCTTTTGACTTCAACACCTTATCCCCAATGGGCTTCCAGAGTAGCAGATAAACTGAAATCAATTGGGTTAGATCCTGAAAATTTATTAGAGGGAGGAATGAAATATGCAAAGACTCTAATATCCCAAAGATTTAAGGATATTGAAGCCCAAAATGACTATGCAGCTCTTCCTCTCTCCTATAAGAGACTGAAGGGGGGACCATGCTCAAATGCTGCATCATATCTTGGACGCATAAAAAATCCTAATCATAGATGGGCATTCTCTAGAGCACATTTAGATGCGATACCGTCAGCAGTTCTCTATGGTAGATATACCAGAACCCCCATGCACCAAAGGATTTGCTTTTGTTTATTAGATCAGGTGGAGTCAGCTGCCCATATACTTCTTCACTGCCCTATTTACGATGAAGAGAGACAGCAGTTAGTGATTCCTCTCCTCTCTCACTTTAAACCGTTGGCTAATTATCTTAAATATGCCGAGGACTGTTTGATGAAGTTCTTATTGGCAGACAACTATGAATCTGTCTCACACAGTGTTGCTAAATATTGCTATCTGGTAATTAAAAAGCGCAGATTATATTGTAAGTCAAGTCATCAATGATGGAAATGGCCGGTTTACTTTTTTAGAACATATGGCTACAAGGGCCTTTTATTGGAGAGTATGTGTTGTCCTATTTTTATAGCTTATTTTATGGGTTTTATGATCACTTTTACTACAGTTTGTAACAGTTTAACCTAGCACCTTATCTTATCTCCGTGTTATTGAGAGCCAGTTTGGTGTAGTGGTTAAGTGCGCAGACTCTAATCTGGGAGAACCGGGTTTGATTCCCCACTCCTCCGCTTGCACCCGGCTGGATGACCTTGGGCAAGCCATAGCTCTGTACCAGCTGTTCTCTCAAGGACAGCTTGGGAAAGAGCTCTCTCAGCCCCACCTACCTCATAGGGTGCCTGTTGTAGGGAGGGGGAGGGGAAGGAGTTTGTAAGCTGCTCCGAGACTCCCTTGGGGAGTGGAGGGCGGGGTATAAATCCAATCTCTTCTTCTCTTCTTCTTCTTCTTCTTATTAGTATATAAGTTATAATTAAGGTATATGTTTGTTTGAATTCTGATCTTGGATCGTAATAAATCAAATCAATCAGTCTTACAATCATGTTGAGGCAGCCTGAACAAAGCATCGGCCAATGAGTTTGCTTTGCCAGGGAAATGGCGTAAAGTGAAGTTGAACTTGGAAAAGAAATCGGCCCAACACAACTGCTTTGCATTAAGGGAACATTGCATTTGGAGGGTTTCAAGATTTTATGGTCAATCCAGACTTCTAACAGGATCCTGGTCCCTTCTAACCAATGCCCCCGCGTTGTAAGGGCCAGTCGGATTGCGGTGGCTTATTTGTCCCACACTACCCAATTTTTTTGTGTCCCTGAATTTTTTGGAGACATAAGCTAAGAGGTGTAACTTCCCATCTGGCCCTCTTGTAGAAGCCCCCCCCCCCATGGCTGCATCTGAGGGTCAGAATCTGACATTTCCCACCTGGGGGTTGAGATGCGGCTATCTGACTATGTGCTTACTCCCCCCTCCTGCGGAATGTGCTCCTTTCCCTTGCTTTTGCCTCCGCTTCTGTATCCTTCTTATCTATGGCCTTGGCTATGTCTTCTCATGGGCTATGTTGCTAATTGGAATATTCCTGCAGGTGCAAACCGCTTTTCCTTCCTGCCTTACTCCCTAGGAATAAATGGACCGGGGTTTGGGGCGCCTTTTTTCACTATATGATGATTGGTAGATATCTTTGCTACATAGCAGTTTGAATATACAGTAACTATACCAGTACCCACCACACCCCTCAACAAGTGTGTACCAGTGAATCCACCAACAAATAAAAGAAGTTCTTGTTTAAGACCCTTTGTTTTTGGTTTGAAATCTATTGGACTCACACAGAGAGTCAGTAATCTTTGATTCGGGGAAGTCACCCATTCCTGCCATGGAAGAAGACAGAGAAGAACCCCCAGTTACTACAGACTCAGGAGTCCCCGTGTCTACAAAAGAGGATGTAGTGATTACTACCACCTACTGGGTTGATCTCAGACCCAGGGGTCCCAAGTATTCATGGACTTTGTTCAGGACTGAACCTGCGGAGACTTGGACCCCATCGTGGAGGGACACGGCTATGGGATTGGAATTGGGGCCTCATCCCTGGCGTGCATCCTCGTGGCCCCATCAGACAGAGAGATTCTGGTCACCCGAGAGAACTGGAGTTTGGGGACATGTGGTCCCACATGGATCGTCAGCTTGAAGCCATGGAGCAATTGCTGCAGCATGAGATGACTGCCCTCCTGGAAGGACTGCTGGTGATAATCCAGAGGGTCGTGGCTGCTCCCGCTCCTATGCCTGCCCCGGCTCCTCTGCCACCCCAGGCCAACAGCCACCCGAAGGGGTCCCCCAGTTCCAGGACCAGCACCACCCACTCCCGCGGGACCTGCCCCTGGGTTAGATCGGAGACCAGTCCCCCATGAGTTGCTGAAGGCTACATTTGATGGGGACCCAGCTAAGCTACAGTTCTTCCTCATCAAAGTAGGGCAGTTCCTGCAAACTTGGGGCCACTTGTTCCCAACGGAAGAGAATCGAGTTGGCTACATTGGATCAAGGCTTCGCAAAGAAGCAGCAGACTGGTATGTGAGTCTGCACAACCCTCGTAGTCTGGAATTGGATCGAGTGGAAGAATTTATGTGGGCCCTCCAGAGACAATATGAAGATCCCATGGGAGAGGAGAAAGCTCGTAATCAATTGAGATTTCTTACCCAAGGGTGAGATTCAGTTCCCCCATCGCCGGCGGGAAATGACATGGACCTGTTCTGAAAGGCGTGAAGCAACAGGTCCCTCCTTCCCCAGTGCCTAAAGCCGTGAGCTACCCTGCCCCCTTTTGTATGTGGTCATGACTTTAGTTGTCCCCAAGACGGGCACACACATGAAAGTGTGAGTGCTAATTGACTCAGGGTGTGCGTGAGACTGATCAGCCCGGTTGTGGCGGGGGTAAACTCATGGGAAGAACCCCTATGATTCACCCAAATGGATGGATCGGAAATGAAGGAGCCATGCCTTTTTGAGACTCAGTTGATGTGCTTGGGAGTAGGAGAACATTGGGAACAAGGGGCTTTTGTCATCACCCCACATGCCCAATTCCCGATGGTGTTGGGAAGCCCCTGGCTGAGCACCCATGATCCTTACATCATGTGGAGTGAGGGGAGGATATGTTGGGTGGCCCCTGTTAGCCGAATTGCTTTAATTTACGCTTAGCAATTGGCGAAATACCGGGTTCTTGCCAACTATACCAGGGTCCCACCCCTCCCGGGAGTTCTCAAGGAAAGAGGCATGTGAGGCAGATAGCAAGTTCAATGCTGTTTACTGAATGATGTTGTTCAAGCACACCAAAAACAGATTCACACACACATACACACAAGCCAAAGAAATAAAGATAGAAAATAGCACTGTTGCATTAGCAGGAGTTATTGTTGTTTGGGTGATACTGTACCTGTCCTGAAGAGGAGTTGTCCACTCAAAAGAAGAATTGGATGGGGAGAGAAAAATAGAAAAATGGGACACGTGGCTTGAACCTGCAAGACCACGTGGTTTCTCCGGTCCGGAATCCAGAGATTTAAAGATGGAGGCAAGGGTATTTGGATAGGAAGCTGGACATAAGAGGTAGCAAAGCAGATAGGGGACGATGGCTCAAGAGACCAATTGCCTCTGTGCAGGGTCTTTTATTAGGTGGCCTTGAGTGGCGGGCTGCACAAACCACATCCCACTAACACACCTACTAGGCCGTCCGTCCATTTCTGACCCTACCATAGGTTAAAGGTAAACAAAAGGAGGAGAGGCCAAGGAGTGGTCAATATTGAGAAACTGAACTTGACACCTGGGCAAGGTCTGATGACTCACTGTATCGCTTCTATTGTCCGTTGATGGCTCTACCCGACCATTAGTTGCCAGGTAACCACATTAGCATAATCTGTGCAGGTATGTTGGAGGGGGCAGGGGTTGACCAGCATGGTGTGACAGAAAGAAACCTTATGGCAGAAGGAGTCTTTGTCTCTGTCTTGGTGAACTATAGAGGTTGCCAGCCCCCAGGACTAGACTGGAGCTTCTCCCAACAATGGAGAATGCCTGTAGCCCTTACAGCACAGCAACCCAAGTTCAAACTTATGAATATTAAAATCCATAAGAGCACTTTGCAGTGCCTTGCTGGCCAACAATTCCCCCCCTTGGAACCCTGAAAGCGTCAGGTGAAAGGGTTTCACATGAAACAGGAGCTGGAACACGATGCTGGCAAGTCTGGAATCATCGTCTGGAAACTGTCTGGGCGTTGAAGACCCAGGTGTCACTACACTAGCAAGGGACAGACTTAAAAATAAAACGTAAAAAAACTAACCTACCAAAAATGCCAAATTACCTCAGAGCAAACACTGAACTCCAGGGCAGGTAAGTTTGACCGCTATAAAGGGGAGCACACACATATAATTTAATAAAGAAAAGCATTCCTAAATGATCCTTCTATGACTAAATATTCCTTATAAAAATATTTTTACTCTTACATAAATAAATATATATCTGTATCTATAGCTAGAACACACACACACACACACATGCACCAGTACAAAAATCCACAAGGAAATAAAATCGTTACAAGCAATTCTTCATCCTTCCCTCCTGTGCGCCATGGCTCGGGTGCTGGAACGTGACTTCTGGTGTTGCAAAGCAGGACGGAGGCGCACTTTACATAGTATCTAAATTCAACACCAGGACTCATGGATCTTCAGTTCTTCGGATGCCTCGCTTGGGCCCCAATCATTTTCTTCTTCTTTTTTTGTAAACAATTTTTTATTTTACCAATATATTCTATGTCCAACTCTATACAAAGTCAGATTTTTGTACACCTATTAACATCTATAACACCTATTACATCTATATACATCTTAGTACTTAAATCAGACATTTCTTTTTGGTTTGTTACATTATTATCTCAACTTAAAGTCTCTACATTTAATAATTCTTGTTTTGAGTCATTCAGTTATTTTTACACCATTTGTAAAATTTCGACCATTTTTCCTGCAATAGTTCCTTCTTTTTTCCATATAAAGTCCGGCTTAACTTTTCTGCTTCTGCCAACTCCATCAATTTGCACATTATGTCACCAATTGCGGGGCCATTAGCTAGTTTCCAATGCTTTGCCCACGTAATTCGTGCAGCTGTAACAATATAAACTATAAAGATAGTGTCTGGTTTACTTAACCAGTCTGGAAGCATGTTTAGTAAAAAGTGTTTTGGCATTAACGGTAGTTCTATATTAAGTATATCTTGAGTCATTCTTAGAATTTTCTTCCAGTAGCTTTGGGCCTTTCTACACCTCTACCACATGTGATAGTATGTTCCTACATTTTTTCCACATTTCCAACACAGATTTGATGCATTAAGAAAACATTTGGCTATCCTGTCCGGAGACCAGTGCCATCTATAAAACAACTTATACAGATTTTCCTTATATGAGATAGCACTCATATATTTAAGTGTTTTCCACATCTTAAACCATTCTTCCAAATCAATGGTATGGCCAAAATCTTTCATCCAGGATATCATTGTAGTCTTTACAGTTTCTTCATGCATCTCATCTGTTAATAATATTCTGTATATTTTTTAATGATTTCCAAATTGGATGTTAACCATGCTTTATCCATTTCACTTTTTACATCAAGAAAGCCAATTCTCTTATCTTGCTCATACCTAGTTTGTATTTGAACCCTTTCCCACCAAGACAGATCTAAATTATGTTCTACCTTTAAGCTCCCTTCACTTTTTAATTTATTGGTTTTATCTAATAAGATTTCATAGTTAGCTCTATTGTGATCCCCAATTAGAGTTGGTTTTATAAATGCTTCTAGAGGAGAAACCCATTCAGGTGTCTTATTGTAGTAGACTGTGTTAATATTTTGCCAGACCTTTATTAATGCCCCTCTTACAATATGTTGATGGAAATTAGAGTGGATTTTATCTTTCTGGTACCAAATATAAGCATGCCACCCCATATAAAGATCATGACCTTCTAGGGCTAAGCCTCTCATGTCTTCTAATTTAATCCAGTCCTTAATCCAAACCATGGTGGCTGCTTGATAATAAAGTTTCCAATTTGGTAGTCCAAAACCTCCTCTCTCCTTACTATCTTGCATTAATTTCCATTTTATTCTTGATTTTTTAGGGTACCAAACAAAAGATCTAATTAAAGTATCTAGTTCTTTAAAGAAATCGTATTTCTTAAGGATCGGAATATTTTGGGCCAAAAACAAAAATCTAGGCAAAACATTCATTTTAATTACCGCTACCCTGCCCATCAGGAAAAGTTGTATTCCCTTCCATCTTTCAAGATCATTTTTAATTTCTTTTCAAAGTTTATAATAATTATTTTCTATGAGTGTGCTATTTTTATTTGTTACCCAAATTCCTAAATATCGCACTTTTTTTAGCTATTTCTATCTTAGCCCTTTCTTGGATCATACTATTTACTTCTGAGGAACAATTTTTTGTCAAGATTTTGGTTTTTTTAAAGTTAATTTGAAACCCTGCCACCTGTCCATATTCTTTAATTTGTGATAATAATTGGGGAAGAGATTTAATGGGATTCTCTATGATGTACAAAAGATCATCAGCAAACGCTCGCAATTTAAATTCATGACCTTTCACTTTGAGTCCTACTATGTGCTCATCTTCTCTTACCTGCTCGTTCAGTGTTTCTAAAGCAAATATAAATAGCAGCGGAGATAAGGGGCATCCCTGCCTAGTTCCCTTTTGGATCTCTATGCTATCAGTTAGATCCTCATTCACTATAATTTTCGCTTGTTGTTCAGTATATATGGCCTTTATCATTGTTTGGGAAAGTATACCAGTATTACTAAAGGCCAGTTTATTAAGCAAAAATTTCCAAGAAATATTGTCAAAGGCTTTCTCGGCGTCTAAAAAGATCATAGCTGCTTGTTTTTCTGGATGTAATTCATAATATTCCAACGTGTCAATGAAAGTTCTAATATTATCTTTCATGTACCTCTTGGGGAGAAAGCCCGCTTGGTCCTGATGGATTATCTCTACTAATACCTTTTTCAACCTTTCTGCTAATATACTCGCATAGATCTTATAGTCAACATTTAATAGTGATATGGGTCTATAACAACTAATTAGATTTTTCTCACTTTCTGACTTAGGGATTAAGGTTATTACAGCTTGTTTCCATGTCCCTGGGGTCTCCCCTTTACTACCTATTTCATCTACTAATTTCTTAAACGGTAAGTTTATCTGTTCATCAAATATTTTATATACCTCTGCTGGTATACCATCCATTCCAGGGGTTTTTTTTTAAATTCTTTTGTCTTTTTATTGCTTTTGTTATTTCGTGCATAGATATAGTGTGATTTAACATTTGTTTTTGGGCTTCAGTAAATTTCTTCTTAGTTTTCCTCTCCAAATAATGTTTTATTTCAACCTCATCCTCAGGACTTTGTTTATATAGCTCTAGATAATAACTTTTGACAATCCTTTTTAAGTCTGAAATTAAACATTTATCATTTTCATCTCGATCTTTTAATGTCACAATTGTTCTCTTTTCTTTTTCTTTTTTTAATCTATATGATAGCCATCTTGTGGTTTATTTGCGTTTTCAATCCAATACTGTTTAGTATATTCTATTTTTTTAGCTACTTCTTGGGTCAGGATTAAATTCATCTTATGTTGTAACATCCTTAATTTAGTTTTACCTGATTCGTATTCACTATCTGCATAGGTTTTATCCTGTTCCACTTTTATTTGTTCACACAGTTGCTCATATTGCCGTTTTTTTTGTTTGGTTTTCCAAGCTTGGTGACTAATAAATATCCCTCTCAAAAAGGCTTTAAAGGTATCCCATACTATATTCATGGAGATATCTGGTTGAATATTCCTCTTTCAAAATTCTTGTAGCTCCTTTTTCACTTTCCCTACAAGTTCTTGGTCTTTCAAAATATTAACATTCAATCTAGATCTAGTTTTTCTTTTTATTTCAGTAAGCATAATCATTATAGGACTATGATCAGCAAATGTACTTGCCAAAATCTCAACTTCCATTAAGTCTGTCAGCATAGACACTGAAGTCCAGACCATATCTATTCTCGACCAGGATTGATGTCTTGGCGAGAAATATGTAAACTCCTTTTTATCCAGATTCATTGTCCTCCATGCATCTATTAAGTTAAATTCCTCCGCTATTTTTAAGAATTTTTTGGGTAATCTCAAACTTTGTTTTTTGGTTGATTTCTTACTCTTTTTATCAATTTTGGGATCAAATACCGCATTATAGTCACCTATAATGCATATATTTTTAAAATCCTTTATTGTTAAAACTTCCAAGAGATCATCATAAAAGTGTTCCTGGTTTTGGTTAGGCGCATATATGTTAATTATCAAGGTCTTTGTTCCCTGTCTATTTATAGTTAATGCAATTATCCTCCCATCCTCTGAAGCAAAGGTTAAATTTGGTTGTAAGTGTGGTTTTACATATATTACTACTCCCCTTTTCTTTTTTTGATCTGATGCTATAAATGTTTCCCCTAATTTTTTATTTTGTAAATATGTAATGTCTTTTTTTTTTAATGTGGGTCTCTTAAAGGCAGGTTATATCTGGTTTTACCTTATTAAGCTGATGAAAAAAAATTCTTCTTTTCTGTGGGTTGTTCAATCCATTCATGTTGATTGAGATAATTTTGAGTTTTCCTTTATTGCTGGGCTCCATTTTTTCCATCCTCTTCTCTACCCCTACTCCTATATTTAAATCGGGTCAACATTTGTGAGGCCATTGTTTCTGGTCTTCTTCTGTTTCTTTTAGATTCTGGTTGTTTTTTGGGTTCGTTCTCTTCTTCTCTTTCTTCACCTTGGTCTCCTTCTTCTTCTCTTTCTTCCTCTTCTTTTTGCCAACCAAAATCTTCTCCATTTTGCTCAAGAAAGTTGTCCAATTTGAAAATTGAGTCTATTGTCTGTCTCCTTTCCCGAAATTCGAAAAGCAAGCCTTCTGGGACCAACCATCTATATGTGATATTTCTTGCTCTCAGTAAATCCGTTAGCGTCTGATATTTAAACCTCCTCTCTCTAACCCGCCATGGTATTTCTTTTAAAAATTTAATTTCTTGTCCTTGCATGGTTACTTTGTTCTTGTAGGCTGCTTTTAAAATTCTTTCTTTCACTTCTCTTCTATGGAATTTGATGTGAACTTCCTGCGGAACATTATTTTTCCTTGCAAATGCGGAGTTCCTTCTGAAGATTGCTTCAATTTTAGGGATTAGTTCTTCTTTGGTTCCAATCTTGAGTTGATCAGATAGACATTCTACCACCTCTTCCTTTAGGTTACTTCCGATTTTTTCAGGGATATTTTGGCATCGTATAATTAGAGAGGCCCTCTCCATTTCTAGGTTAATGAGAGATTCTTCCATTCTTTCATTTGTAGCTTTCAGCTCCTGTATATCTAGTTCTGCTTCTGTTATTCTTCTGTTTGACTTGAATTGAGCTGTTGCGATTTTCTGAATTTCTTGTTTATTAGTTATTATTTGTTTCCGGAATTCTTCATTCTCTGATTTGATTTGTTGGAACATCTCTTCCATCTGTGATTTCATGGCCAATACCGGTTCCATTTCTTTTTAAATCAGTGTAGGAAGAATGTTCTCCACTATACTCTTTATTATGGATGCTACACTCTCCTCAATCATTGCCTTTAGATCTTTTGTTGACATCGCTAGAATGTTTGCAGACTGTGTCTTTAGTTGACTCATAGCTTTGATTTGGTTTGGTGAAGGTAATGAAGATTTCCTAGGGGCACCACTCCCTCCTGAAGCCATATATTACTTATTTTAGGTTGTATTTTTATTGTATCTTAATATATTTATTTATTTATTTACTTTGAATTTTATCTCTATACTTTCCTTCTTTCTGTTACTTGTCTTCCTACTTTCCGTTTTCCTTTGTCTTAGTTATCAACTCGAATCTTTTAATAGTCCGATACTAATGTTTAAAATTTAAGTAGTTGGAGGTATTATTTATTCTTTATCTATAATTATTTATTTATCCCTCTTTTTATTATTATTATTATTATTATTATTATTATTATTTTAAATTTGATGAGCTAATTAGTTCAGTCCCTTTTCCTTTATTATATGCTATTTATTTATTTTTATTTTTTCTTTGTTATATTATTAGTATTTTTTAATTTAGTTTTTTAAATATTATTATTATTATTTATCTATTATTATTATTTATCTGTCTATTTGCCTGCTTATTTACTTATAAACAAATTTATTTACTTGTTTAATTATTTCTTTTTAGTTTTATTATTATATTCAGGTTATTATTATTATATTTAAGTTGCTATCCTAATAGTTTGAAATTATTTCCCCCCCCCCCAATCTAATGTCTAACAGGGGTGGAGCTATTTGTACCTTACTATTTGTACCTTACTGTTTTACTCCCAGTTATTATATCCAATTTTTTTATTTATTTATATTTATTTAATTATTATTATTTATACCCATGTGTTGTATATCAATATATAACTATTACCCCCCCTTAGTCACCTGAATTATTTAATATCTATTACTGTTTACTTACTATTATTATTATTTAACTTTTGTTTTTATTTATTTATTTATTTAATTACAAGCCTTAGGTTATTTTATTATATTTTTGTAATTTATATTTTTATTTTATTATTGTTAGTAGTAGTATTATCTTAAACTATTAAATTATTAAATAAAATAATAGTTCTATCTATATACAATTATCAAAGAGGAAGGGGCCTCAGTACAATACAATATTAATACACTACCAATACACAAGCATACAAATCCCTAGAACACCCAATGCAGAGCCCTATGCAATACAAATCCCCTCCTCCTCTGCACCACTTCCTTCTGCGCCGCCTCTATATAACCCTGTGTTTGTCTTTATGTCACTTCCGCTTCTCCTGTGTAATTCTCTTAAGTAGCTTTAGACGTCCATTCCTAGTGTTCTCTGCTTCTTACGCTCTCCACGTTTGCCGCGCTCCTCAATGGGTCTGCTATGCCGCTATGCCTCCTCCTCCCAAGCAATTCAATCCACTCCTCTATGCCGCCACTTCCTCCACTTTTCACTTCTCACCTTTTACACTCTTCGCTCTTCCATGACGTCGCTGTATGACTCAGACCTCTCCTCTGTGTCGCCGTCTATCCGCTCTCTCTATCTGTCTATCCACCATCTATCTGGGCCCTGATCATTTTCTCATAATGCCCTCGGCTATGCCTGTCGCTTCTCAGCTTGGACACAAGTCAGTTTGGCCGGGAAGGAGGAGACCAGTTTGCATATCGGGGAGTCTCCCCCCCTTGCTATCAAAAGCATCATGGGTACCTCTTTGGGAAATGAAGAAGAGAAGGGTTAAGATGAGAATTAAGCAATAAAGAACTATTGGCTGGCAATGCATAATGAAGAAAACATCTAATGAATGCAATATGGTCCTAGTCAAGGTATGCATCAAGATCGCTGAATATTGAAAGAAACTCCAGGCTGGGGTTACCCTTGGGTCTGAGAAGGTGAAACCATCTACCCTTCGGGGGAAGTCGAGTCTACAGCTATGCCTCCCGAACCCTGGGGAGTACATGTGAGAGGTACTGAGTCTCTTGCAGACTCCGGGTAAAAATTGGGTTCAGGAGTTGTAGCTGCTTGGCTCTTGACCTTTTTCATTGGGGCCATCTAGCTCCGCAGGGACAATATCAAATCATACCCATTTTACTTGGAGGGCTCCCCCTGGGGGCTCTCCCACAATACAGTCAAAGAAGAGAACAATTCTCCCTTATGAACCTGATTTCAATGGTACCACCCAATACTGAGAATGGATCTCAATGATCAGCTAGTCGCTAGGCAGGATTCTGAGGTTCGAATCGATGGGACTTGGTCGTTTTTGGGGCCAGGGAGGTGCCGCATATGCAAATGGATGAGCGGCTGAGCATGCTGGGAATCGGGAACATTCGGAATGAAATTAATGTAGTAAAAATCAACAATAGCAAATTTGGAACCAGTGCGAGGGCATAGTGGTTTTATGGGTTACTGACTATTGAAGGAAGAGGCTTTTGCAAGGCTCACCCTGACTTGGGTGCAGGCATCAGAAAAAGGGGCTGGGGTTTACGGCTGGCTACTGCAAGCACTCGGGTCAACTGTTCAGTCGAACCGGCAAGGGGCTCTCAGGCACTCTTCTCCTGCCTAGTGCATGAGAGGCTTGCACGCCTGAGAGCAAGCAGAGCAAGTTCTGAACCCAACTTCTACCTGCACCCAAGGTATGTCCAGTCATTGCCCTGACTGAACTCGCCTCTGTCCTCCTCACGGTTCGTCTGGGCCTCGGCCCTCCCAACACTGGTAAAAGAATAGAAAAAAAACTTCAAAACATGGAGGCAAAAACTGGAAAAAAATTGAATGGCAAATAATAAAAAGGTAAAACTTGTTGGCAAAATTTTTTAAATAATATGAAAAGAGCCACGTGTTCCTGCGTATGCAAAATGACGCACCGCAGGGTGTGATGGGTTTCTTCCTAAATTTGGATAAAAAGTGGTTTAAAATCAAAGAAAAATATGTTCAAAAAATGCCAATGCTGTGAATTTGAGGCTATGTTGAGGTCACAATTGAACAATCCTGGAGGAGGAAAAAAAATAAAAAGGAAAAACTGAGTCACCATAAGTTACAGAATTACTGCAGGAGGCTGGCAGGCAAAATGTCTTTGGCCTGGCTCAACCCTTTTGAAAGGTGTGCACACTCTGACTGGCTACCTAGTCAGACTTACACATGCACTACCTTTCTTGCCCTGCTTTTCTGAACTCGAGGCATGGCACTGCACACAAGCATAGGTCTCCTTCATCTGAGGGAGGCTCCACTGACTGCGGCGGTGGAGTTGAGATCTTGCAAATATGTGCAGGAGACGAGAACTGTTCATTGTGGGTTCTAGTGTTCCGTCTCTCCTGTACTCCTTCGGGTTCAGGATGATACAGGGCTGCTAAAAACCAATTTTTACCTCATGGGCCTTTAAAGGCCTACCTAATTATGGTGAAAAATAGACACATAAATACGGACATACAGGGGAAAAGAATGAAAAAGGAAGGACACATATAGGGGGCAATAGTAGTGAAGGCACATAAGAAGGAAAACAGAGGTTCAGGAGTCAGAGGCCTTGGTTACCAGCTGCATCAAGGCTTGGAAATCAGTGGCTTTGGTGCTGGCTTCCAATTTCTGAATTTGTTTCTTTACCCAGCATACCAAAATAATTAGTGCCACTACCAAAATAATTTGGAATGCCAATATAACCACAATGGGGTGGAACACCAAATTTAAATAGCCAGAGGCACTAGGCGACCAGCCCAGAAGTACCTCCCACTAGGAGTGAAATCCCGCCTCCTTGATGTCTACCACCATGTCTGCTATCTTGGCACCATTGTGAGATACATTCAGGGTAGCCAGATCTCCAGCTTGTTTTACTTTTGCCAATTTGTCATGTAGTTCTGGGTGTTGCAGTAGGGTGCATAAGGCTTCCAGGCCTAGGCCTAGAGGTACTGGTGTGAGCGTGTCATAGAGTTCAGGGGCTACTGCCATCTTCTGTTGTGTCCAAATTGGGGTGGAGAAGAAGTCACATCCCCTAATGGATGAGATGTTACAGAAACACCTATTGATTCCTGGTAGCATGTATTGGATGTACTGAGAGTTAATGTGGACATGATTGTGGGCTATTCTGATACAGACACAGGCCCTGCTCAAATATATGACTGTAGAACCTGTCTCACTGTCTGCATCGAATTGACAGTGAGACTGTGTATTTTCCCTTGGAGCCAAGCACGGGTGATGTTTTTCTAAGGCATCATCTTCGCAGATGAAACCTAGCCTCTCCTTGTGTGTGCACCCTTCCATATTAACAGTTTGCCAGCTAGAGGGACTTGTCTTAGCCCATCTATTGCTGTCTCTGGCATACAATACTGTGTCTCCATCTACCTGAAGGCCCAGTGGAACCACTGGATAAATCGAAAACATTTATTTTGCAGTCACTGTGACTATAATTAATTTTAGTATCTGGGTTAAGGGATCAAAAGAGGCGTTGGCGAGGGACCACCATTGCTCCAGAGAGACTTCATTCGCAGTGAAGTTTCTTTTAATTATTTCCCTTATTTCCAGAGGAATAATGCCATCCATTGCTTGTTTAATTATACCCATTGCTGTGACTACATTAATTGTTTGAGCTTGAGTACAAGCTAGGGCCAGAGAGATGTTTCGTTGTAGGGATTGGATGCCACCAAGGAGGGTACTAAAATCTTTTTCCATTACTTGTTCCCAGGTGACTAGTAGAGTGTTCTATGTTAGCCAATGAGTCCAGTGATTGTCTGATAGGAAGGCTCATTTTGGAAATGTCCAATGATACTTTAGAGGCTTTATTTGCTATGACCTCTATGTTTGCTGCATCCAGGGCTGCCATTCCTGCTCCTACTGGTGCGATCCAATCTGAAATGCCTCTTTTGGATAGTTTGGAAATCTCTCCTTTGCGCCACATCATGATCCAATTGTCCCAAACTTGTTGGGTCGTGTGCAAAAAAGGGGTCACAGAGGGCATGGCAAAAAGACGTTCCAAGCCCATTTAGACTGACATTGACCCTTTTTATTGACATTTGTGGCTGCATTAGGACTGTTTCCTTGTGATTGAACTTTAAAGTGTGGGCGCCCACTACCGGGTAGGTTAATGCGGTCAGTGAGGCCACGTCCTGTATTAAAGGATTGAAAATAAGTGTGTAATTTAGGGAGCCTAAAATAATGGTGTAGTTGCCTTCTTGGTGTGTTGTTTGTATATTGATGGTTCCTATAGCTGTAAAATTTAGAGTTCTCGAGGCATTGGAACAGAGTGAACTATTCAAAAGACGGGTCCAGTCAGGAGGACCTTGCTGCATTACTGTTGAACAGTTCATTTGCCAATTAATTGTATCCCAAGAAATTGCAGGAAGGCTTAGATTTTGCCCAGATGGCTCTTGTAAATTGATTAAAAGGTCCGTGTTGTTGCTAAAATTTCATTGTGAGCCAATAGAAATAATTATTTTTAATGGATCACCAATGTTCCACATGGCTGCTGAGATTACTGCTACTTTGTAGGAGAGCGGGGTGGGAGCTGCGTGTTCGGTCATGTGATTGATGCGCTGGGGTCGTTTGCATAATAGTACCACCATGTCCTCCATTGAGTTACCTTCAGAGGGACATATGGTGGTTTTCTCCCTGGTGTGGCTGTGTACACAGTACGTGAGCCTTTGGGGTGGACATAGGTCCACGGGGGTTAGCATAATGTTCCTTTCATGCCTGTCCATGATACAGGTGAAATATCTAAATGGCATGTGCATCCCCACGCATCTCCATCTTTGTAGCTGAACTGTATGGTTGGCTATTTGTGTGGTGAAAGCATATTGTGGCAGTAATAATGCAACAAGTAAAATCCCCAAAGATCTTACCCATCCGGTTGTGGACACGCTCGAAATTCCAGGTTGCATCCTGTAATAAATGATTAGGGGAAACTTGAGTGGGTTCCCTGCATGTCATACTGTGATCGACACACCAGAAACAGTCACAGTATGAGATCTCATCTAAAAAGTGTTGTGGGGGAATATTGGGGCTCTTCATTCTTTAGTGCGCGTGTTGCGCCTGGTAAGCCCGGTGCGGTTAATGCTGCACGCTACCGCAGCTTGGTATTGGAATGAGGCATTTACTTAGCACAAAGGAGATTCTGCTACCTCTCCCCCCCCCCTTGCTTCTGAACTGGCGGCCACAGCCATGAGGAAGCACTTAAAGGAAAAGGCAGGTTTCTCCAAGGGAGAAAAGGGGGCAGGAGTCTGAAACATCAGTCGGGCACACAGCGAGACCGGGAGCAGCAAGCGGCTGCGGGTGTTCTCCCGGGTCAGGAGGCAAATCTGGTGACTGTGGCACCGAGACACCTTCCATAGCTTGAGCTGGGAAGAGTGGAAGAATTTGTGCCAGACCTAGTTGTGCTTCTGAGGAATGGCAAGCTTGTAGACCGCAGGGCTCACGCAAGCCACAATCGGAACTGGCCCGGCCTACTTAGCCATAAGGGCATGCTGTTTACGGCTGAATTTCCTGTAGAGGACCTGCTGTCCCGGATCCCCGACCTGGGGGTTCCGAACCCATCCCAACTTTTTATCTATAGCCAGCTGGCTCTGTCCCAGCATACAAGCAACCTGAACGTGTATCGTGAGGAGGTCCCCGAGAAGTGTGTGTAACCATGTGTTGTTAGCTACCTTAGGCTCAAACTTCGAGGGCATATCGCTCTGCAGCCAGAAGGCTTCCGGCAGACGCATTTTCCTGCCTGTCATGACCATGTGCGGGGAGTAGCCGTGCGAGGCCATGGTTCCCTTAATGGCCATAAGAATGATGGGCAACTTCTTGTCTCATGTTTTGCCTGTGGAGTTTACTACCTTTGTGAGAGTCTCCTTAAGAGTGCGGTTGGCTCGCTCAATGGCTCCAGAACGCTGGGGGTGTGCAGCTATGTGGAACCTCTGTGTGATTCCTAGAGCTTTGAAGAGTTCCTGAGTTACCTCTTCGATGAAATGGGACCCGCGGTTGGAATCTAACACTTTAGGAATGCCCCAGCGGGAAAAAAGATTGTTAAAAAGGACTTTAGCCGCGGTGCCGGCAGAATTGTCTCGGCACAGAAAGGCTTCAGTCCATTTGGAAAATGGGTTGATGACTGTGAGGCAGTGCTTGTTGCCTCGGTGGGTTTTAGGCAGGGGGCCGATAAAATCTATTTGAACACATGCCCGGGGTTCTTTGATGCGCTGGTGCTGGATAGGGGCTTTGGGACCAGACAAGTCTGCATTTACCATGGCACAGGCTAAACAGTTGTCTACCCATTGGGCGACATCCTGTCTCATGCCGGGCCACCAACCTGCATCTTGCACCCGTTCCAAAGTGAGGTCCTTCCCTCTATGACCTTGTTCGTGGACTAACTGGATCAGGTCTGCCCATACCTCTACGGGAACTACCCAATGGCGAGCCCCAGTGCTATCTACTGCCCATATTACACCCTCGTATTCCTGGATGGCATACTTCCCAGTAGAATCCCTGCCTCTAGAGAGAAGGTCCTGGACATCCGAATCATTGGCCTGAAGTTCCCCCAGGTCGACAAAGACCGGCGGGATTGGAGGTCGGTTGTGCGGAGCTACTGCTTTGCTCCTAGTGGTAACCACATTCAAAGGGCAAGGACTGATATACACAGTATTCAAAGGTTAGTTCATAATGGCTGCTTCAATCATATAGATATAAAACGGCGCCTGAAATATATTGGCCATTTGTTCCCATAGTAAAAGTGGGGAAAGTTACAGTTTGCACCTGAAAGGAAGAAGTGGCTGGGAGCTAGGCACTCAAGGTCGGGGAGGCGAGGGAGGCTGTAAGCCTGCAAGGTGCTTTTGCACTCCTAGGGAAATCCATAAGTGATAATAAAATAAACTGTGTTGTTAAATGTATGGGAGAAACTGTGAGGCAGAGTGACCAGGGAGAAAACAGCTGAAGATCTCCAGCAGAGGCATTTTCTGAGGTTGCCAACTCCAGGAATTGTTTCCTTTTACAAAAAGACTCACACAGAAAATAGACATCTTGTCTCTGCCTAAAGACATGTGCTCATGAACTCCATTACAAGTACATGTTTTCTACACATCGCAGGCTGCAACCCCCCCCCCCAACATTCCTTGACCAGTGAAACAATGGACTTGACCAGCTAAAAACCAGTTTGGCTGCCCAGAGAAATTAATCTCTTCTGCAAAACAAAAGACTGCAGCCGATGAGTTATCTTCCTGCTGGAAGAGTATCTCTGACCTTTACTAGGTAGAGTGTAACATTGCCCAACCTCCCTTCTCCCACTGGACAAGAGCTAGTGGGCAGATCAGCAAGGGGTGGTCTCAGGACAGGCATCTGGCCAGGCCTGCCCCCAGAGACCACCCCCCCAATAAAAGATTGCTCCCAGCAGCCAGCTAGCTCTCTTGCTTAGACCACGCTCTAACCCCACCATGGCTCTTGGTGTAGCTAACCAAGAGCCTTTCCACGAGTAATGCTGGTTCAGTTCACGACCCCCCAATTCCCTGTAAACTCCACTTATTTTTCCAGCAGGACCACACCAGCTACAGGTAATTATTGCCTTCTACAGGATACCAACAACTTCCTGCTAACACAACCATCTCGTTATTCTATTTGACTTCCTAGAACTGTTTTAATGTGTGTATGATTCTGTAACAATTGTATGATTGACTTCTATGTATTTTAAGTAAACAAAATATCTTTTTAATATTGATTTAGGTCTCCTTGTCCATTTTTGGGAAGTCTGAGAGAGGCCCAGACTCTGTATACAAAGGCACTATCCCATTATTGCCTGCTGCTGATTATTTAAATCAGATATTCCCCAGAATTAATAATATAATAAAGCAGTCCGGCTAATAAGGCGATAAGCACACCTGGAAGATCTTTAAGGAGAGAATCCATTAGATGTTGAAAAATCCCTGGCGCCACGCTGACCCCGAATTGGAGCCACTTCACTTTGAATGCTCCCTTATGAGTCACAATCGTTGTGCCTCGGACATTGCATTGTCTACAGGAAGCTGCTGATAGGCCTGGGCCAGGTCGAGCTTTCCAAATATTTTGGCTCCCGTGAGGGAGGCCAGAACGTGGCTGACCACTGGTACTGGGTACGTGTGGTCTTGTAACGCCTTATTAATAGTGCATTTATAGTCCGCGCAGATGCAGACTTCCCCGTTAGCCTTGAGGGGGGTCACAATGGGAGTCTCCCACTTGGTGTGGGAGACCAGCTTGAGCACCCCTTGTGCCACAAGCTTTTCCAGCTCTGCCTCCACTTTGGGCTGGAAGGCGGGCGGTGGACGGTGGACGGCCACGCGGATGGGCCGGACCACTGGGTCCAGGTTGAAGGAAACCGGGGGTCCTCTGTAGCAGCCCCATGAGCCATTAAAAATGGCGGGAAATTCCTCACAGATGGACAAGAAGTCGGTAGAGCCCATGCTGTGTATTCCGGTCCACTGCACTCCGAGTGGCTTGAACCAGGCACGACCTAGGAGACTGGTTAGATTGTGCTCCACCACGAGAAGGTCTATCAGATGGTTAAATGCATGGTACTGGACCTGGACCCTGGCTAGCCCCTTAATAGCCACTGGGTTTTTGGAAGTCCCGGAGGACCAACCCAGCTGGCAGCCGTAGCCAGCGTGCCCCCTTTGAGCAGAGGCGGCTGAACGTAGCTACGGACACAATGGTATATGCGGACCCTGAGTCCAGTTCCATGGAACAGGGAACTCCCTCTATCCGGAGGGACATGGAAATCATGCCCGGAATGGGCTGGGGCAAGTTCATTACCGTGGCCGCAAGAATGACGCTGTCCACTTCCTCGAAGTTCGCTGCTGGGGCACGGTGGCTGTTCCTTAGGTGGCAGGCCCAGGTGAGATGGCCTGCTTTCCCACAGGCAAGGCAGATGGCATCACAGAAGTGGCATGTATGTCTGTTGTGGTGGTCCCCGCAGCTTGCACACATTGGGGCTTGCCTGTTGAGCACCCTGTGCAGGTATTGGATGTGGCCCGTCGCATGTGGCAGGACCACGTCCTTTCCCGTGTCTCAGACTGAGTGGGAAGGGGGTGGCCAGAAAAACTGGGACTGGAGTTCGCCGCTTTCACGGCACGGAGACACGAACTCTTGGCCCACAAGGGGTTCCTGCTATGGGGATCTTGAGTGGTGATCCCCGGGCCTCTGTGGCCCCGAGTACTAGAGGCACTATATGAGGCCCACCCAGGCATAGTACGTATGAAGGCTCTGGCCCGTAGTTACATGTGTGTGAGACTTCTGAGTAGATTCAATAAGCCAGGACTTTGGTAAAAGCAAAAGTCCTTTTTATTCTTAATGATCCTTCAGGTGCTCGATGTTTGTCAGTGATACTCCATTACAAGCAACAGGGATTAATATACCATATACAAAAAGGTAAGGGCAGGTAAAGAGCCAATCAGAGCCAATTAAAATAAGCGCGAAAACCCCCAACCGTTATGTTCCCACCAAAAAGGCGCAAAAGCACTAACACCCCCCCATGCCCCTTTGTGAATTCTACTTGCTATTCACAGGACAGGCACCTGGCCTAAATCAATTCAGAAGCCTTCAAGGTTACAAAAGCAAGATTTGCTGCTCGAGACACCAGACGGCCAAAGGGAGGCGGCCCGGAGAGATTAGCCGGAATGTTTATATGACGTGGGAGCACAGGGCAAGCCATCCTCCCGGAGGGAAAGAAAGAAACATAGTATGCAGGACAGGCAATAAACTCAAGGCTAGCAGTAAATTACTGATAGGCACCCAGACAACAGACAATAAATGGCAGAGGATCTGACAATGTGGTGGCCAGGCCTGGACAAAGATATTGAGGGGCGGGTCCAAAAGTGTACCAAATGCCAAGAGTCACGGCCAGACCCACCACATGCTCCCATCCGATCCTGGGAATCCACTAACAAGCCTTGGTCCCGTCTGCACCTAGACTTCGCGGGACCGGTCCAGGGCCGGTTGTTTCTTATCGTTGTAGACAGCTACAGCAAGTGGCTTGAGGTGGTTCCGGTAGCATCGACCTCCACCAATGCAGCCTTACGAAGTCTCTGGCCGGTCTTCGCAACCCACGGGATGCCTGACACTCTCGTGACCGACAACGGGACCGCATTCACCTCCTAGAGTTCCAACAGTTCTTGGAGGCCTGCGGTCTTCGCCACATCCACTCCACTCCATTTCACCCTGCAACCAACGGCCAGGCCAAGCGCATGGTGAGAACAATGAAGGATGCATTAAAGAGAATGGAGCACGCGACTGGGAACAGCAGCTGTATAAGTTCCTGTTCAGCCAACGGAACACACCCCACTCAGGGACCGGGCATCGGCCAGCTGAACTTCTGATGGAAAGACGACTGGGAACCATCCTGGACCGCCTACATCCTGACCGCCTACATCCTGACTGAGCAATCACTGGAAACCCGACAACGGAGGACCAGCCAGCTGCCCGAGCATTCACTCCCGAAGACCCCGTATACGCTAAGAACTATGTGCAGGGTCCGACATGGATCCCCGCAAGGATCATCCGAGTCACTGGGCCTTATTCCTACAAGGTCCTTATGGAAGATGGCGTAGTCTGGAAATGACACATCGACCAGATTCGACACCGCACACAGAGCCGCGATGCTACCCAGGCCCCCGAACTCCCTGCACCAACGGACCGTGACATCGACAAGATTCCAAAAGCAGCACCAGACCCGGATCCAGAGACTGCGGAGACTCCGCTCGTGCCCTCTGATGCAGCAGCCATGCCATCCACGCCTTTACGACCACCGAGCAGACCGGCCCCGCAAGCAGAACAACTACCCGCACCACAACCTTCCGACACGAGCAACCCGCTCCGTCTTACAACCCCCCGGCGCTCTGGACGCAAGCGCAGATGCCCGGATTCTCTCAAAGACTATGTGTGCAGAGGGATTCTGGACTATGGGGGGAGGGGTGTTATGTATTGACCATGCGGTTGCCATGTGCTCCAGTAATGGCGACCACCATGTGGCCAGAGCACATGGCCAAGAAACTACCTGAGCTTCAGCCAGGTAGAACAAAGGCCAGGTGGATTCGAACCGGCCACCAATCATGTACCTAGGTTTCTCCCAGGGAACCTATGAGATGTAAATAGACTATCAGGCCAGTTGGGCGAGGTCAGGGGATTATCCCTGACCAGCATAAAAGGAGGGCTCGGAGCCCTGGGTTGTATGCTTCATCCGGACCAGCAATAAAGTTCTAGCTGTTTCACTGTTCCATGGACTCCCGACTCCAATACTTCTCATCTTTGGTGGGCATCAGTGGGCATGTTCCACAGTAACCATTTCTTGGAGCCTGTACTTTCATTCGTGGGTATTTTTATCTGCATTTAAAATTGAGGGTTAATGTACAGCCAGGTGGTTCTCCTTAAAGAAGTTAATATGCTCTTTCTGATACAATGTGGTCCAATCTGGCCAGCTGGACTATTTATTTCCTCTTTTTTGTTATATCTCAAGTGTTCTAAGCAAGTCCTATCTCATAATAAATTGGAGAAATGGATTAGGGTGGATGAGAGTGTGTCTTGACCAAAACCACCCAATAATTGCCAGCTAAAGTTGCCTTATCTAAACTCCTCATTCCACATGGGACAGCCAGCTTTCCTGCTATGCTGACAGAGTCAAGTGATCATTTAGGAATTCCCTCGATCTCTATGGTATTTACTAAAGCATCACTCCATGCAGTGGTGTCAGTTTCTGGTCTTCACCAAGGTGGTGCACTGTGACATTTGCAGTGTACTTTAATTGCAATTAAAGTACAGAAATATCATCACCATGATAAAATATGGTCTAATTTAGATTCCATTCTACTGACTTGGATTATCACCCAAATGAGTGCCATTCCTATCATGTGGGGAAACCTTTGGTCAGATTTTTGCATAAAAGAGATTGCCAGAAACTTGTTCTCCATTTGGTTCATTCCCATGTGATTTTGGTAATATATACAGATCTGAAGTATATGGGATCATAATGACATCATACCTTCCCATGTCAGAATTCAGTTATTTCCAGTAATGACAGCAATTTGGCAAGGAGAATTTATGTATTTTTCTTGTGACCAAAAAAGCAAAATGTAGGACAGTAACTTCACAAGAGAGGGGAAAACACTCAGATTTTCTAAAAGGTACATCTTATCCCAGGACAAATCTCTGTAAACAAACCTGATTCCCTGAGAATGCCTTTTCATTATTGAAAATCTATGAGTAACAAATGAGACTGGGTGAGAAACAGTAAAAGATTGGATTGAGTTTCGAGGAATAAATTGCTTGAGTATCTATTTTACTGAAAACTCTGTTTCGTAAGGGCACTTCAGAGGATATTGAACAGACTTTCCTAGCTCATTCCTAGCCCAAACCAAAGAACTATTAGTTGTTGTGTACTGTCCAATGAGAAGAACACACCAACTCTTTGTTATTTGTTATTGGCTTTGTTAAGTTGGGGTTTTTTTTCTCTTCTCTTTTATTTATTTATATTTATTTATTTTTCGGATTTATATCCCACCCTCCCTGCAAGCAGTCTCATCTCTTTTCTCAACCAGTGCCATTCTGGTTAGGGAGAGTATAACCCCCCACCATCACCTCTGACAGACAACCAGCTTATTTCCAAACAGAAAGACCAGACTGTTCAGAGCTTTTGTAATCAGTCCCTTAACAGAAGAAAACACTGCATTTTGTGTGACACAGCTGGGCAGTCTATTATCTAAGCACTGAAACAGAAGCACAAGACCTTAGAGAGCATGTGATGGAGGGGCAGATGGAGTTGGGTCACTGAAGAGCCTGGAGAATGAAACATCTGTTGCTTTCTTACCCAAGATTGTAGAGAGTTCATTTATTTTCCAAAATATAGAGCTTCTTTAAAAAAAACCAACCAAGAAGTAATTCATGTCTACACAGATAGAACAAAACCCAGGAAGACAATGAAATAATTTGAAACACTCATGCCAGAGTCTCTTCAATGGCAGCCATTCCATGGAGAAAATCTGCTTTGGTAGCTTTGTGAGCAGAAACCAGTTGCCCTGATTTGGTTGGTTTGTTTATTGAATGAGGGCCAAAAGGAAAGAGGTCAACATTTGTATGAGGATTGCAGAGTAAACTAACAATGACAGATGGAGGTATTTGCAGTGCCAGAAGTAATGTTTGTTTATCTGTACATGTTTACTTATAACAATCTAGGTACATACATAGGATCTAGATACATATTTCCTTCAAACAAATGCTGAACAAATGTTGCATTTGGAATGGTAATCACTCCAGATGAAGCACATGGCAGAATTGAGGTTGTTTTTGATCATCTTTCATTTAATTAACAGGAAATGTGTTGTATAGTCAATAGCGTGCTGGACTTGATCCACTGAGACCTACTCAGCCAGCAAGCTGACTGGATGATTGCAGGACAATCACTATCTGCTGTCATGCTAAACTACCCTGCAGGGTTTTTATGAGGATGAAATGAAAGGACTGTGTTCAGGAGAGGAGGAGGAGGCACACAAATTAAATGATTTGGCTTTGCAACATAGTTCCAAGGCATCAGGGATTACTCCAGGTAGAAAAAAAGGCTGGTTAATGTTAATCCCTAAAATTGCATTACATGGATGGGGTTTGCTCACATGTAGCACCTCAGTTTGCCATTTTTAAAAGTGAAGAGAAAAAAATATTTTTCTTCAGTTAGTGTTTGCCTGTCCACCCCTTGAATGAAACATATAATGCCCCAGTATAAATGGATGGTGCGACCTCATTTGGAGTACTATGTACAGTTCTGGTCACCACCCCTCAAAAGAGATATTATAGCCTTGGGAAAAGTGCAGAAAAGGGCAACTAGAATGATAAAAGGGTTGGAACACTTTCCCTATGAAGAAAGGTTAAAGCGCTTGAGGCTCTTTAGCTTGGAGAAACGATGGCTGAGGGGTGACATGATCGAGGTTTATAAGATTATGCATGGGATAGAGCAGGTAGAGAAAGAAGTCCTTTTCTCCCTTTCTCATAATACAAGAACTCGTGGGCACTCCATGAAATTGCTGAGCAGTTGGGTTAAAACAGATAAAAGGAAGTCCTTCTTCACCCAAAGAGTAATTAACACGTGGAATTCCCTGCCACAGGAGGTGGCGGCGGCTACAAGCATTCCTTCAAGAGGGAATTAGATAAACATATGGAGTAGAGGTCCATCAGTGGCTATTAGCCACAAAGTATAGATAAGAACTCTCAGTCTGGGGCAAGTGATGTTCTGTATTCTTGGTGCTTGACGGGGGGGGGGGCAACAGTGGGAGGGCTTCTAGTGTCCTGCCCCCACTGGATGACCTCCGGAGGGCACCTGGGGTTTTTGGCCACTGTGTGACCCAGAGTGTTGGACTGGATGGGCCACTGGCCTGATCCAACATTGTCTTCTCTTTTGTTCTTATGTTCTTAACACAAGTTATGGGTTGTGTTTGGTCTAGTGGTTAAGTGCGCCAACTCTAATCTGGGAGAACCGGGTTTGATTCCCCACTCCTCCACTTGCACCTGCTGGATGACCTTGGGCAAGCCATAGCTCTGTACCAGCTTTTCTCTCAAGGACAGCTTGGGAAAGAGCTCTCTCAGCCCCACCTACCTCACAGGGTGTCTGTTGTGGGGAGGGGAAGGGAAAGGAGTTTGTAAGCCACTCTGAGACTCCCTTGGGTAATGAAGGGCGGGGTATAAATCCGGTCTCCTCCACCTCCTCTTCTTTTTAAACTGGGAGTTTTATTTATCATAAGCTGATCTGCACCAACACATTAAAGCATGAATTGCATTAGGCTTGCCACGCAAGCCTCATGGCAAGGCAAACCCACCCCAGCTCAGAGCCAGGTCTGGCATCCTTCCAGACCTTACTCATCACGGCCCACATGCCCGTGCATAGAAGGGAAGGAAGGGTACACTCCAGCCCACAGCTATGAAGCCTTAAGGCTTGTCCTATGCTCCTCCCACCCCAAGGAGGCCCCCAACTGAGTCACCCCCGACGGCCCAGCCCATAGGCAACCAGTATGAGGAACCCCCTATCGTGTCTATCTCAGGGTGCTTGCCAAGTCAACATCCCCTCAACCCGTGCTTTTCCCACCACAGAGGGGGTTAGCCTTGGCTTAACTCCCCTCCCACCAATGATGAACCACTGGTCCTACAGATGGCCTTGCAGATCAGCTCCACAAAAAAGACCCAGTAATCCCCACTATGCTCCAAAAAAGGATGCCACGCTAAGGTTCTGATCCTGGGATGGAGACTGCCGACCTAGTGACAAGATAGTCACCCCAAAAAATGCACGACCATGGCCTGAGGAAGCACTCCTGTCAACTGACAATCATCCGGAGCTGCTGACCATTGTACTGGTGACCTCCATCCTTGTGCCACACCCTGAAAAACAATACAGCATCAGCCAGCCCCAGAGACTGCCTTCAGCCCCAGTGGCTGCTGTCCACACCTCCGACTCAGAGCCTCCCATACCCCAACACCATACTTCAGAGGGACAGGACCCCCATCCCATGGCTCTCAAAGCCATTCCAGTGCCCAAAAGTGCCAGGTCTTACCTCCTCGCCAGTGGGGGGGCTCTCTCAGAGTGGGGGATGGGGCGACGTTGCTGCGGGTGACATCCCCAACATGAAGATGTCAAGTGGAAGTGATGTCATCATGCTGGGGATGTTGTGCAGCAATGCTCTGGTATTTTGGGCAAAATTTGCCCAAAATACCAGAGCATCGCCATGCACCACATTGGGGATGTTGCACCAGTCATGGCTGTTGGGGGTGGGTCTTCCCCCACTGGCCAGCTGGCCAGCAGCAGGCAGGAGCCTGTGAAATTGGGAGATCTCCCCACTCACACCTGGGGGCTGGCAACCCTATGCTGGGCCTTCTTTCAGCTGGCCTTGATCAGTTAGCTTAGCCACACACTTGCATACAGGAGCCCTTCAGGGCCAACACTACAGGACATGCAAAGCAGAAACTTGCCCCTAGAGGCTGATTTGTATACATTACAACACCAAGGAAGGACTTTCTTTATTCTGGCCAGCAGCGGGCAGGAGCCCATGAAATTGGGAGATCTCCCCACTCACACCTGGGGGCTGGCAACCCTATGCTGGGCCTTCTTTCAGCTGGCCTTGATCAGTTAGCTTAGCCACACACTTGCATATAGGAGCCCTTCAGGGCCAACACTACAGGACATGCAAAGCAGAAACTTGCCCCTAGAGGCTGATTTGTATACATTACAACACCAAGGAAGGACTTTCTTTATTCTGGCCAGCAGCGGGCAGGAGCCCATGAAATTGGGAGATCTCTCCACTCACACCTGGGGGCTGGCAACCCTATGCTGGGCTTTCTTTCAGCTGGCCTTGATCAGTTAGCTTAGCCACACACTTGCATACAGGAGCCCTTCAGGGCCAACACTACAGGACATGCAAAGCAGAAACTTGCCCCTAGAGGCTGATTTGTATACATTACAACACCAAGGAAGGACTTTCTTTTTTCTGGCACTAAAATCGTGGAATTCCCTTCTCAGGGAAATCCATCTATCCCCTTTGATCACTGGCTTCTGCTGGTGGATGAAGACTTGGCTGTTTAATTGGGCATACTGTAACTGGCCTCTTGTCAGAATCTGACAATAGTATGCTTGTTTTCCTATGCCTGTGATCTCTATTGTAGCCATGTGTTATTTACTGCTTGCCTCGAAGTATATTACCTGCTGTCAGAATCTGCGGATTCAGACAAGGATTTTTGGGATCTCATGCTATATATTGTAACCTGTAACATGCTATATATTGTAACCCATTTTGTATTCCTGCCTTTTGCTCTTAGCTGTTCCTAGGCCACTATATAATCATGCCTATTGCCATTTGCTTGACCATTGTGAATGTATATTATGTGACCTCAGGTTTATGGCTTTGACCAGGCCTGGTCTATGTATCTGTGTGCCCGGGAGAATGACAACTTCAAAGCATGGGAACAATGGGCCTCTCACACTCCTGCCTCCGCATTCCATTCATCCCGGCTGGGAAGACAGGGGAGGACAGGGACCATTTCTTATCAACGTGCGAAGGCCTTGGGGAAGGCATTTGTTATGTGAATATGGTTACATCTGAGGGGTCTGATTTGGGAAGGGAGATTTACTGCTTCACACCTCGCTTTCTTTCCTGTGGGAAGCAAATGGCCAAGGAACCTTTTGCCCGCGGTTTTTCCCCCTTGTTGATTGGTCACCTATGGGCAATTCAAATTGTGCTGGAGAGTATATTAGACCTGCTTCTATTGTATGCGTTATCTCTGACAATAATCCGAGGACCTGTACCAATGTAGAGATTGGAAATAAAGAACTGTGTTTCATCAACCAAGATCTGATCCTTGACTACTTTGAGCAGAAGCCTCACAGATTGTCAGAGATCTGTGACTGGGACTTGGCCGTTCCTGACCATGTCAGACGATGGTACCCTTCCCATCCCTACTACCGAAGATCAACCGGTGACCCCGGGGGACCAGGGTGCCAGTGGTGGAGGAGGCGGCGGGGAGCCCGAAGTGCCAGTGACTATGGTTCAGGGGGCTTACTACATCCCGCGACCACCTCCTCATCAGAGCGTGACCCCGAGGTACTCATGGAGCAATTTCGGTCGTGGGACCATCGACTCGTAGGTGCACGATTGGAAAGGGGCACGGGTGTCGATCCAGGGAGATCACACCGAACGGGGGAAGCCAAGCTTTCTGGGAGATGAGAGAGAGATGACCTATGGAGGAGAGTGGCATCCCCCGCCTTTGGAAGAGGAGAGAGGCGCACCTTACGGGCCCGATCTCTATGTGGAAGACCAGACCCAAGCCCTGGATCGCATGATGGGAGATTTGCGGCTGCAACTCACCGCAGAATTGTGCGAGCTAGCCCTCGATCTGCAGTACCAGTTCCGAGACGCCCTGACGGCTATGCAAGCAGCTCGCCCAGCCCCACTAGGGGTTGGACCCCCAGGAGGGGGAGTTCCGCAGCCACCAGTTCCCCCCAGAGGAGCTCCCACGGGAGTCGTCCCGCCGCAAGTGCCGCAGCAGGTTCCACAGCCCATTCCCCGCCCGGTTCCCACACCCGTACCTGCGCCGGCCCAAGTGCCGGCAGGGCTGATGGTTCGCCAGGCCCCCGCCGATCCGTTGACGGCTACTTTCGATGGGGACCCTGAGAAGCTGCGGTTCTTCCTCATAGAGATCGAGCGGTTTCTAGACACCTGGGGGCATCTCTACCCCACCGAGAGGGACCGGATTGGCTACATCGGGTCCAAGCTGAGGGACACCGCCAGCGACTGGTACGTGAGCCTGCACAACGCCCCCGGGCCTGAGTTACGCTGAGTGCACAACTTCATGTGGCCCCCAGACACCACTACGAGGACCCCTTGGGAGAAGAGAAGGCTCAGAACCAGTTACGGAAGCTGACACAGGGGCGATCCTCAGTGAGGGAGTACACCGACAAGTTCCGGCGCATAGCGGCCAAGATTCGCGGCTGGACCCAAGACCTTTTCATAGAAAAGTACAGGGAAGGTCTTAATCCCGAGGTGGGATTTACAGCCAGGGGATTCAGTCTACTTGTCCACCAAAAATATACATGGATTACAACCCAGCAGGAAGCTAGGGTGGAAATATGTCGGCCCCTACAAAGTGTTGCGCAAGATTTCTGATGTATCTTTTGAACTAGAGTTACCTAAGTCACTGAGTTCTGTGCATCCTGTTTTTCATTTCAGCTTGCTGAAGAAGAATCCTGGGCCAAATGCATGGCATCCAGTTCCTCCGACTCCTCCTCCACTGATGAAGGGGGAGGCACCCCATTTTGAAATTTCTGAAATCCTTGATTCAAAAATGCGTAGGGGCCACTTGCTATATCTAGTCAAATGGGTAGACTTTGGCCCGGAACAGAATGAGTGGGTTTGTTCTGAAAATGTGCATGCTCCTAAGTTAGTTAAAGCTTTTCATAAGAAATTCCCAAATAAACCAGGATAGATTGATTTTTGAGGTGGCAGTGTGTCAGAATCTGCGGATTCAGATAAGGATTTTTGGGATCTCATGCTATATATTGTAACCTGTAACATGTGTTTCATCAACCAAGATCTGATCCTTGACTACTTTGAGCAGAAGCCTCACACCTGCTCTGCTAAATGTAACTGTCTCTTGCCGGGAGGATGGCATGCTACATTCCTGAACGTCACATAAACATCTGGAACTATCGTATCCATTCACTCCCACCAGCCTTTGAGGCTCACGGCATTTTATCTTGCTATTCTAACCTTGGAGACTCTCGGATTGTTTCTAACCAAATGTTTAGCTTATCGTTCACACATTTGGGTCGCACAGGGCAGGAAGGGAATTTTTATTACTTTCCCACCTCTTCTGTGAGAACCAAACGGTTGCCATATTTTCCTGCTTCTTTGTACCTCCCCTGATTGGTCAACTGCCTGTATTCAACTGTGGCTGAAGGTATATTAACCCAGACTACCTGCTGTCATGTATCTCTAACAAACATCGAGAACCTGAACCATTATTGGAAATAAAAGAACTTTGCTTCAAACCAAAGGTCTGGTCTGATAGTGTTAGCTCAGAAGCCTCACAGATTGTTAGAGATCCTGCTTTCGGGACCGCTCATACCTGACCATGTCAGACAATGAGACCATTCCCGTTATTCCGGTTACTGAGGGTGTTCCGGTAACGACGGCTCCCAGTAACCCAGTTGAGCAGCCGGTGCCAGTCACTACAGGCCAGGACACCTAAAGGGTTCCTCGACCGGGATTGGGGATCAGCTGGCCCCCCTCCCCGAGGTACTCGTGGGCCACGTTCGGTGGCGGCACTTCCAAGTCATGGATCCACGATCAGAAGGGGGCCCTGAGTACGGTTCAGCGAAGGCCGCTCGGAAGTGGGTGTCCCGAGCCTGCCAGACAAGGATCGGTGTTTCCCATGGGACCAGGACGACTGGCGTTTCAGTTTCCAGGGCAAGGAACACCGGCAGCTCAGGGGTCCCGACCCCCTGGGAGAAGAACTCAGCCAAGTGTTGGACCAGAGGTTTGGTGACATGCACGATCACCTCACCATGGAGCTATGAGAGGCTGTACTGGAAATGCAACAGCAGTTGATGGGGGCTCTCGTCGGTGGTGGTGGCCAGGTACCCGCACCCCCCCCAGGATGGAGGGGGCCCAGGTGAAGCACTACCAGGCCAGGTACCTGGTTACAGCCCGCTGCCCCTGTGGAACCCCTGCTGGGGGGCCCGCCACAGCCTGGACCCACTGCCCCCCTACCTGGGGATCGGATGATTCATCAGGCGCCCAATGACCCACTGACCGCCACATTTGATGTGGACCCCGAGAAGCTCTGTTTCTTCATCATCGAGATCGAGAGGTTCCTGGTGGCATGGGGCCATCTCTACCCGACAGAGCGAGATCAAGTGGGATATATTGGGTCCAAGCTGTGGGACACGGCCAGCGACTGGTATGTAAGTCTGCACAACCCCCCGGGGCCCGAGCTACGTACTATAAGTAATTTCATGTGGGATCTGCGGCAGCATTACGAAGGCCCCCTAGGCGAGGAGAAAGCCCAGAACCAGTTACGTCAACTGGTTCAGGGGCGTTCCTCCGTGAGAGAATATACGGACCGCTTTCGGTGTATTGCGGCGAAGGTGCAAGTGTGGTCTGAAGACCTGTTCATGGAGAAGTACCGTGAGGGACTGAGCTCCAAGATCTACAAGACGGTTCTGAGGAACAGTCGGCCGATGTCCCTAGCAGCTTGGATGAGAGCAGCTGCAGATGTAGAAGAGCGCTTCACCCTGATCAAGCTAGGAGCCTCAGTTTCCCACCAACCCAGAGCCGCCCCAAAGTCGAAGTTCAAGATGGCGCTACAAGAGCTCCGCGACTCCAGGTTCAAGCAAGGGCTGTGCATGAAATGTGGGGAAAGTGGCCACTTTGCCTCCGCCTGCCCACGAGGAGGATCGAAAGCCCTGAAGACCTCCACCCCCCTCGGCAGCAGAACACCTCGACCTGTCAAGACTCTGTTTAAACCCCGGGCATTACAGCTGGAAGGGGCAACGTGCGAGCAAGGAGAGCTGGAGCTGGTAGTCGTGCAGCTGTCAGGAAACTTCAACGACCTGCAGTAGCCGGCGCAGAGCTGCAGGTCCCCTCTCCTGAAGCACCACTCCCGGTGAGCATCCACGGCCCCTTACTGTATATGGTCGTGACTGTGGTAGCGCTGGGATGTGCCCGAGACTTGATAAGCCCATTAGTAGTCGAGGGGTTGGGACCCAAAGTCAACCCCCTTGGTGAGCCGTTACGGTTTACTCAAATGGACGGCTCCGAAACGAAAGAGGCATGTGTAGCAGAGACAGAACTGTTGATAGTAGGGACTGGGGAACACTGGGAGAAATGAGCATTCATGATCACTCCCAATACCCAATTCCCCATGGTGCTGGGAAGTCCTTGGTTGAGCTCACACGACCCCTATATTAAGTGGAGTGACGGGAAAATTTCATGGATTGATCCAAAGTGCACCCAACACACCTGGGACCCCAGTTGGGGTTCCGGACCTCCCGCCCCTGTCACTGTGGCAGCTTTGGCCCTGGCCCCCACAAAGATCCCATCAGAATATAGAGACTTGGCTGAAGTGTTTAGTGAGACAGAGGCAGACGAACTCCCCCCCACCGACTCCCTGACTGCGCCATTGAGCTGCTTCCGGGTGAAAAGTTGCCCAAGGGGAAATTATACTTGAAGGGCCCAGCGGAGCAAGAGGAGCTTAGAAAGTTTTTAGATAAAAACTTAGACCGAGGTTTTATCTGCCCGGCCAAATCCCCTTTTGCTGCTCCAGTTCTATTCCAGAAAAAGAAAGATGGGGGACTGAGATTGTGTACTGATTACAGGGGACTGAATGCTGTTTCTGCTTCCAATGCTTACCCCCTCCCTCTGATCAAGGACTTGTTAGTGGAGGCAGCCAAAGGGAGAATCTTTTCAAAGTTGGTTTTGCAAGATGCATACTTCCGGGTGCGCATCAGGGAGGGTGATGAGTATAAGACTGCCTTTAACACTCCCTAGGGTCAATTTGAATAATTGGTGATGCCATTCAGATTAAGTGGCGCACCCGGAGTTTTTATGAGTTTAATCAATGAAGTGTTCCACAAGCATCTCTTCAAGGGGGTGCTCTGTTATCTAGATGATACCTTGATTTATTCCCCTGATAAGACCTCTCATGTGAAACTAGTGTGTGAGGTGCTGGCAACATTGCTGGAGCACCAACTTTACGTCAAACTTTCAAAATGTGAGTTCCACCACACTGAGGTCGACTTCTTGGGCTATCGAATTTCCCAGCAAGGGCTGGAAATGGACCCCTCGAAAGTAGAAGCGGTGGTACAGTGGGAAGCCCCTCAGACTTGCAAACAGCTCCAGAGTCTGTTAGGATTTTGCAACTTTTATAGAACCTTCCTAAAAGACTTTGCAACTATCACCCTTCCCCTCACTGAGTTGCTAAAAACCAAAGGGCGGGCCCCCGAAGCGGGCAAGCCAGGGGAAAGACTGTGTTGGACGGCAGAGTTTCAGAAGGCTTTTGAGGAATTAAAGCGGTTGTTCACATCGGAACCCATCCTAGCCCACCCTGATGAGACAAAAGAATTTGTAATTCATGTGGATGCATCGGATGTGGCAATGGGGGGAGCGATCCTGCAAATGGGTCCCGATGGCGTCTTACACCCCTTAGCCTACATCTCAAAAAAAATCAATGAGACTGAGAGACATTGGTCAGTGTGGGACAAAGAAGCCGCGGCTATCCGGCTAGCTTTGTCTACCAGGAGGCATTGGCTTGAGGGGGTGCAGAAGCCGTTTGAAATCTGGACTGATCATAAAAACTTGGAGGCTTTGCGCACTCAGTGATCCCTAAATGCCAAGCAACTCCGGTGGGCTGATTTTTTCTCTAAATTCAATTTCGTATTAAAACATTTCCCTGGGAAGGCCAACTCCTTAGCAGATTCTCTCCCGCTTGCCCCAACACGAATCCCAGAGGGAGGATGCTCCAGCCCCGACCTTATGGACTGAGAAGTGCGCCACTGAGTATACTAAAGACGAAATTAAAGGGTGGGCTGAGGACTGTGAAAATAAACTGCAATCTGATGGGTGTTGGTACCATGGGTCCAGGTTGATTGTGCCACACTCCTTGCATAAGGAAGTTTTGTTGTTCTGTCATGCATCTAAACTGTCAGGGCCTTTTGGGTTCCTCAAGACGTTGAATTTGCTCCAAAGACAATTTTGGTGGCCACACATGCACAAAGATGTTTCGGAATATGTAACGGCTTGTCAAGTATGCCTGATGTGTAAGCGGAGGGGCGGGGAAACACCCGGCCTCCTACACCCACTACCTACTCCCGCCTGGCCCTGGGAAAGTGTTTCCATGGACTTCATCACAAACCTCCCTCCCTCCAAGGGGAAGACGGTCATTTGGGTAGTGGTTGACATGTTTTCTAAACAAGCCCATTTCATCCCGTTTAAGCAGTTACCCACAGCCAAGGGACTGGCAAAGACATTTTTCAATCACGTGATCAAATTACACGCTTTCCCCCAGCGCATAGTCTCCGATAGTGGAAGTCAGTTCGTTGCCACCTTCTGGCGGGAGCTTCTCAAGGTGATGGACATTGAACCCGCTCTTAGCTCGGGTTATCATCCAGAGACTGATGGACAGTCCGAACACGTTAATCAGATCTTAGAACAGTTCTTAAGATGCTATACTAACTACCATCAAGACAACTGGGTGGAGCTACTCCCTTTTGTGGAATATAGCTATAACAATGCTGTGCACTCTTCCACTGGTGTTTCCCCGTTCATAGCAGTGGGGGGTTTTGAGGGAAAACCTTTACCTTCACTGGCTGGCCTTACTGAGCCGCCAAGTTCTGATTTTACCCAGTGGTGGAGAAAGCTGCAGGAATCATGGCCACTGATTGCTAAGACATTGGATAAAGCTAAAGCTGACTACAAAAAGTATGCTGACCGTGGGAGGGCAGAAGGCTGGGACTTGCAGCCTGTGGACTCTGTTTACCTTTCCACAAAAAACATTCATGGACTCCAGCCCAGTCGAAAACTGGGGTGGAAGTATGTAGGACCTTATAAAGTGTTGCAGAAAATCTTGGATGTATCTTTTGAGTTGGAATTGCCTAAATCATTGAGTTCTGTACACCCCGTTTTTCATTTCAGCTTGCTGAAGAAGAATCCTGGGCCGAATGCATGGCACCCGACACCTCCGACTCCTCCTCCTCTGATGAAGGAGAGAGAACAACACTTTGAAATCTCTGAAATTCTGGACTCTAAATTGTGCAGGGGCCGATTGTACTATCTGGTGAAGTGGGTGGATTTTGGTCCTGAGCTTAATGAATGGGTCCTTTCTGAAAATGTTCATGCTTCTAAATTAGTTCGTGCCTTTCACAAACGCTTTCCAGATAAGCCGGGGGGGGAGCTGAATTTTGAGGGGGCAGGGTGTCAGAATCTGACAATAGTATGCTTGTTTTCCTATGCCTGTGATCCTGTGATCTCTATTGTAGCCATGTGTTATTTACTGCTTGCCCTGAAGTATATTACCTGCTCTGCTAAATGTAACTGTCCCTTGTCGGGAGGATGGCGTGCTACATTCCTGAACATCACATAAACATCTGGAACTATCGTATCCGTTCACTCCCACCAGCCTTTGAGGCTCGCGGCATTTTATCTTGCTATTTTAACCTCGGAGACTCTCGGACTGTTTCTAACCAAATGTTTAGCCTATCGTTCACACATTTGGGTCGCACAGGGCAGGAAGGGAATTTTTATTACTTTCCCACCTCTTCTTTGAGAACCAAACGGTTGCCATATTTTCCTGCTTCTTTGTACCTCCCCTGATTGGTCAACTGCCTGTATTCAACTATGCCTGAAGGTATATTAACCCAGACTACCTGCTGTCATGTATCTCTAACAAACATCGAGAACCTGAACCATTATTGGAAATAAAAGAACTTTGCTTCAAACCAAAGGTCTGGTCTGATAGTGTTAGCTCAGAAGCCTCACACCTCTTCTTGTTTGTTTTTAATTGCTGGATGTGTGTGTGTGTGTGTGTGTGTGTGTGTATCTATAGCTCTGTCTGTCTACCTACCTACCTACCTACCTACCTACCTATCCATGTCTCTGGTAATGAGCAGATCTTTATATCATTTAGTCTGACTCTTGGGAAAGGTCAGGCTGGTATGGATGGAATCCTGTGAGTGAGAAGAAGAAGAAAAAGAAGAGATTGGATTTATACTCCACCCTTCACTCACTTGGAGTCTCAGAGCAGCTTACAAACTCCTTTCCCTTCCCCTCCCCACAACAGACACCCTGTGAGGTAGGTGGGGCTGAGAGAGCTCTTTCCCAAGTTGTCCTTGAGAGAACAGCTGGTACAGAGCTATGGCTTGCCCAAGGTCATCCAGCCAGGAGAGGAACCAATCTTGTACCTAGTCAGTAAAAGTCCTGAAAGCATTAAAGAAAATCCAAATCATGCTCTAAAGCCATAACTAGCTTAAATGTGTGTGCCTCAGCCATGTTTCTCCTTTGACTACCTGGAGACCTGTGCTGCTGATCTGTTCTTTGACACCAACCTGTAAATAAATAAATCTTCTTCATTATTTATGTTTAACTCCTGTCTCAAGTGATCTCTGTGTCATGCTTTGGTGTGGGGCTGGGGTAATGCTGCCTCACCCCCTGCCCCCCCCCACTGCTGCTGCAACTTGTCCCCAGGCTCTATGCTTCAGCACGGGCCTGGGATAATGCTGCCTCCCTTCCTCCCACTGCCACCATGGCTTGTTCCTGGGCTTCACGCTTTGGCACAGGCCTGTGATAATGCTGCCTCCTCCCCGCCCGCTGCTGTGGTTTGTCCCTGGGCTCTGCGCTTTGGTGCGGGCCTGGGATAATGCTGCCTGCCTCTGTTGCAGTGATAAAGTGGAAGAGGGAAGAGTTACAATGCCGTCCTGAGCTTTTTAGGGGAAGCGCAGGATAAAAATTTGAGACAGGGGCAATGCTCCCTCTAAGCTGTGGAGTCTTGTGGAGCAAAACTTCTGCTTTATGGGCTACTGGCATTAAAGTTGTGAGTGAGCATTTTGCCTGCTGCATAAACTAGTTTGCTCTGGAGCCATCCTTCCTGAGCTAGCTCATGCTAACTCAGCTTAGAGGGAACACTGGACAGGGTTGGGGTGGGTGAAAAGGGGACTTTGAACATGCTCAGAGAATGCTTCATTTGTCACATTCCAGAACAAAATCCTCCAGAAACAGGCTGTGGCTCAGAGTTTGTAGATATTCTTCCTGACTTTAGGGTCTACCTACAATTAGGTCCTTCTGAAATTTCTCATGAGAATTTTTTATTTGCCCTTCTCAGAGTTTCATTGCAGCCAGAGCCCACTAAGATGTACTGGACCCTGTGTTTAGTGCAAAGGGCTTCAGCTCATGCAAAGTAACAAAAAAAGGGGGGGTTGGCACGTATGTTAAAAATGCACACCGTCATCCATGGAGAGGCACAGATGAGCTTACAGGTCAAAAGCCCACTGAATTTCAGCACCTATAATTTCAGAGCCCTGACCTACATCTTGTCAGGTCTTGGAAGCTAAGCAAGGTCAGACCTGGTTAGTATTTGGATGGGAGACCACCAAGGAAGTCCAGCATTGCTACGCAGAGGGAGGGAATGACAAACCAGCTCTGAGTGTCTCTGCCCTGACTTGGATGGCCCAGGCTAGCCCAGTATCATCAGCTAAGTGGAGTTGGTCCTGAGTAGTACCTGGATGGGAGACCCCTAAGGAAGCTCACGGTTGCTGTGCAGAGGCAGGCAATGGCAAACCACATCTTGCCTTGAAAAACCCTGTGGTGCCGTAAGTGAGCTGTACTTTCATGGTACTTTCCACTACCACCAGTTACTTTTCACAGAAAAAATGCAAAAGTATAGAATCGTAGTGTTAGGAGGGTTCTTGTGCCTGCCTAGTATACATGTGTAGCAGAATGACATGATAGAATTATGTGGTTCAGTAGTTGTACCATTTTCTGCAGGTAGTGAGGAGGCCACATTCTTAATGTAATAATCCCATGTCCATATATATCTGTTTCTATCTATCTCTCCTTCTCTGGAGGTTTTCAAACAGAGACTAGATGGCCATCTGACAGCAATGCTGATTCTTTGAACTTGGGCAGATCATGAGAGAGAGGGCAGGTGCTTTAAATGGCGCTACTCAGCAGGTCCCTCAACAACCGGTGCCACCTGTGGTGAGCAACCCCACCCCTCTCCTTTACATTATACTCAGAGTTATCAACCCAGACCTAGGGACCCAGGTCAGGGTACAGGCTCTTATTGACTAGTGGTGTGCTAGAGACTTGATAAGCCCGATAGTAGTTACAGGACTGGGGATTGGGGTGATGGTGTTGGAGGAGCCCCTGCGCTTTACTCAGATGGATGGGTCAGAAATGAAAGAGCCCTGTGCCCATGAGACTGAACCCATGACTGTTGGTACTGGGGAGCACTGGGAGAAAAGAACATTTGTCATTAGTCCCCACACTCAGTTCCCCATGTTGTTAGGGAGTCCCTGGTTGGGCTCTCACAATCCTTACATTGTGTGGTGTGAGGGGAAGGTGGGATGGGTATCTGACCATTGTGTAAAACACCAGTGGCAGCCCCAAAGGGGCCCTGCACCCACAACCCCCAAGCTCAAAGCCTGCCTGGCCCGGGAAGAACTTGACACTGGTAGAGTATTGGGATTTGGGAAGAACTTGACACTGGTAGAGTATTCTATCCTGGTAGAGTATTGGGATTTGAGCAAAGTGTTTGAGGGAACTGAGGCCGATGAGTTACACCCTCACAGGAATATTGACTGTGCCATTGATCTATTACCAGGTCACAAATTGCCCAAGGGGAAAATGTATTCAGTGAGTCCAGCAAAGAGGGTGGAACTATGCAAGTTCATCGATAAAAACCTGGTGCAGGGATTCATTCGGCCTGCCACCTCCCCTCTTGCAGCCCCTGTACTGTTCCAAAAGAAGAATGATGGGGGGCTAAGATTGTGTACGGACTATAGATGGCTGAATGCAGTGTCAACCACAAATGCATACCCCCTCCCATTGATTAAAGACCTCCTGACAGAGGCATCCCGAGGTAAAATATTCTCCAAATTAGATCTTTGGGATGTGTATTTCCGAGTGCGCATCTGGGAGGGGGATGAATATAAGACTGCGTTCAATACACCCCTGGGCCAGTTTGAATACCTGGTAATGCTGTTCGGACTTCAAGGGGTGCCTGGAGATTTTATAAATTTAATAAACGAAGTGTTGCACAAGCACCTGTTTCAGGGGGTCCTCTGCTTTCTAGATGATATTCTTTTGTACTCCTTGGATCAGGAGTCACACATGAAATTGGTGCGCGAAGTCCTCGCCACCTTTCGGGCACACAAGCTTTTTGCCAAACTGTCCAAATGTGAGTGTCACAAGCCAGAAATTGGCTTTTTGGGGTATCACATATCTCCCCAAGGTTTAGAAATGGACCCTGCCAAAATTACTGCTGTGGTGGAATGGAAGCCTCCAAAACCTGCCGACAACTCCAGAGTTTTTTAGGGTTTGCTAATTTTACCGCACGTTCATCTAAATTTTTGCCCATTATAGTCTGCCCCTCACAGATCTACTGAAAAAAAGGGGAAAGGACCAGAGTCCACATGATTGGGTGCTCGCCTAGACTGGACCCCCCCCCATGTCAAAAGGTGTTTGAGGCTCATAAGACTATGTTTACCTCTGAGCCAGTGTTGGAGCACCATGATGAAAATAAAAAGTTCATTGTACATGTGGATGCATCAGATATAGCCATGGGAGGTGCACTCCTCCAAGAAGGGGCTGACGGGAAGCTGCACCCCCCTTGCATATGTGTCCCGAAAATTCAGTGACTCTGAATGTAACTGAGTGGTGTGGGATAAGGAGGCTGCGGCCATTCAGCTAGCGCTGACTACATGGCATCACTGGTTAGAAGGGGCACACACCCCATTTGAGGTTTGGACTGATCACAAAAACCTCGAGGCACTTAAGACTCATAGAACTTTAAATGCCAAGCAGTTCCCGTGGGCTGAATTTTTCTCAAAATTTCACTTTATGCACCACCATTTTCCGGGAAAAGCCAACTCCCTGGCTGGATGCCCTTTCTCACCTCCCACAACACAATAGCATGCAGGATGAAATTGTTGATTTGATGTTTACCCCAGCCCAAATGGGAGGCACAGTGGTCACTAGGAGCAAGAGTAAAGGGGCTGTAAATCCTCTTGATAATGCCTGGCAAGAGAAATGTGTCCGGGCTTACACTGATGCAGACTGCACTGACTTCCAGGGGGACCCCAGTGTTGTACAGGGTCCCAACACTTGTTGGTACAAAGGAGATAAACTGATGGTTCCCCTCTCCCTCCAAAGGGAGGTTATGTACTCTGCTCATGAGTCCAAATTGTCAGACCACTTTGGATATTTAAAAATGCTTCATTTGTTGCAACACCAGTTTTGGTGGCCATGCATGTGTGGAGATGTGTCATCTTATGTAAGTGCGGGGGGGGGACCCCTGGCCTCTTGAAACCATTAGAAACCTCTAGCCAACCTTGGGAGGTGATCTCTATGGACTTTATCACAGACCTGCACCCTAGTAAGGGGAAGATGGTGATCTGGGTGGCAGTGGATTTGTTTACAAAGTAAGCTCATTTCATTTTGTTCAAACAACTGCCCACAGCTAAGGCCTTAGCCAAAATGTTTATGAGTAACGTGATCAAACTACACTTGATCCCATGCAAGATAATCTCTGACCGCGGATCGCAGTTCATTGCCACTTTCTGGCGGGAGCTGTTGTGGATATTGGGGGTGGAGCAAGCACTCAGTACACTTATCACCCAGAGACCAATGGCCAAACCAAAAGAGTCAATCAAGTTCTTGAACAATTTTTATGCTGCTTCACCAACTACCAACAGGACAATTGGGTTGACCTTTGCCTTTTGTGAAATTGTCAGAATCTGTCAATTCAGCCAATGTATTCTTGCATGCATTCTATGTATTCTATGTAACCTTTATGCATTATGTATTAGACCTTTGTATTAATCCTGTTTTGGTCGGGAGGGTGACAACCCTTAAGGGTGAGAACAAGGAGCCTCTCATCTCTGCCTCCGCATTCCAGCTGCCCCGGCAGTAACTTCAAGGGGAGGATGGCTCTCATCTCTTATCTCATGCTAAAGAACCTTGGAGCCATGAATTGTTATGTGAACTGAGGGGTCTGGTTAGAGAAGGGAAATTTACTGCTTAACACCTCACTTTTTTCCTGTGTGAACCAAACGGTCAAGACACCTTTTAGCCCGCCAATTTTCCCTTAAGGGGATTGGCTACCTATGGGTAATTCAAACTCCTTGGAATGGTATAATAGACCCGCTTGTATTATTTGTCTCATCTCTGACAATAACCCGAGATGCTGTACTAATGTAGGAAGAGGTAATAAAGAACTGTGGTTAACCAACCAAGATCTGATCCTTGACTACTTTGAGCAGAACTCTCACAGATTGTCAGAGATCTGTGATTGGGACTCAGCCGTTCCTGACCATGTCAGAAGACGACGCAGTCCCCCTCAACCCTACTACTCCAGAAGAGACTCCCGTTACCCCGGCGGATCCGGGGAACGGGGGTGGTGGCGGCGGAGGAGGTCCCGAAGTGCCGGTGACCACGAGCCAGGGGGCTTACTACATTCCGCGCCGCCCGGTTACCCATCAGAGCGTGACCCCCAAGTACGCATGGAGCCACTTCGGTCAGCGTACCGTGAATTTGTGGGTGCACGACCGGAAAGGGGTGAGAGTTTCGCTCACCGGAGACCAGCCCGATCGAGGGAGACCGAGCTACCTAGGAGACGACCGCGAGCCGATCTATCGTGGAGGGCCGCGTCGCCCGCCTCTCGAAGAGGAGGGGATGGATCTGTATGGGCCCGATCCGTATCGCGAGGAGCAGACGGTCCCTTTGGATCAGATGATGGGAGACCTGCGGCTTCAACTCACCGCCGAGCTCCGCGAGTTGGCCCTCGATCTCCAGCACCAATTTCGCGATGCTATGATGGCCATGCAAGGAGCCCTCCCCGGTCAAGGGGTCGGAGTCCCACTACAGCCGCCGGCGCCCGGAGGGGTTCCGGTTCAACCGCAGGCGCCCGCTCTACCGGCGCAACCAGCCCAGCCGGTCGTCCCAGTTCCAGTTCCAGCTCCAGGGCCCGTCCCAGCGCCGGCCCCTGTCCCGGCCGCGCCGGCCGCCCGCCCAGCCCCCTCCGACCCTTTGACGACTACTTTCGATGGGGACCCAGAGAAGCTACGTTTCTTCATGCTGGAGATCGGGAGATTCCTGGACAGCTGGGGCCACCTCTACCCCACCGAGAAAGAACGGATTGGCTACATCGGGTCCAAACTGAAAGACACTGCCAGCGACTGGTATGTGAGCCTGCACGACAACCCCGGACCTGAACTGCGCTCCCTGAACAACTTCATGTGGGCCCTCCGGCATCAGTTCGAAGACCCCCTGGGTGAGGAAAAAGCCCGCAATCAACTAAGAAAGCTGTTCCAGGGAAGGTCGTCAGTGAGGGACTACACCGACAAGTTCCGGCGCATCGCAGCAAAGATCCATGGGTGGCCGGAGGAACTATTCATGGAGAAGTATTGGGAGGGCCTGAACCCGGAAATCTACGAGACCGTGCTGTTAGGGGGTCGCCCTGGCACCCTGAACACCTGGATGAGAGCAGCCATCGACATGGAGGAGCGATTCGCCCTAATTAAGATGGGAGCGTCTGTGACGGCGGCCAGCAAAGCAGCCCCCCGAGTGAAGCCCCGATCCAGTGTGCAAGATGTCCGAGATGCGAGGTTTCGACAGGGGTTGTGTATGAAGTGTGGGGAGAGTGGCCACTTCGCCTCCGCTTGCCCAAGAGGAGGGGGGAAAGGCCCGAAGACCTCAACCCCCGGAGCGGGAAGCACCCCTAGCCATGGAAAAACACCAATGAAACCTCGGGCGTTGCAGCTGGAAGGAGTAGCGAGCGACCAGGGAGAGCTGGAGCTGATGGAAGCGCAGATGTCGGGAAACTCCAACGGCCTGCAGTGAGCGGCGCAGAGCTGCAGGTCCCCCGCCAAGAAGCGCCATCTCCGGTGAGCATCCCCGGCCCCCTGTTGTATATGGTAGTGACGGTGGTGACCCCCGGATCGGGTACCCACATGCGGGTTCGCGCTTTAATTGACTCTGGGTGTGCGCGAGACCTGATCAGCCCCCTAGTAGTGGAGGGGTTGGGACCCAAAATCACCCCTTTACTGGAACCCCTAAAGTTCACACAGATGGATGGGTCGGAGATGAAGGAGGAGTGCATAGCAGAGACTGAGAGCTTGATTTTGGGAACGGGGGAGCACTGGGAGAAGCGAGCTTTCGTCATCACCCCAAACGCCCAGTTCCCTATGGTGTTGGGCAGCCCTTGGCTTGGGGCGCACGACCCTTACATAAAATGGAGCGAGGGGAAGATTTCGTGGGTGGACGAACGCTGCCAAAGCCACCGGTGGGACCCGGGATGGGGGCCTGGACCTCCGACCCCGCCTCCCCCGGCTCCCGCGCTCGCCCTCACTCCTACCATGGTGCCTAAAGAGTATAGAGACTTGCTGGAAGTGTTCAGCGAGACCGAGGCGGATGAGTTGCCCCCCCATCGGCTGTCGGACTGTGCCATAGAACTCCTCCCAGGAGAGAAACTCCCAAAAGGGAAATTATACTCCATGAGCCCGTTGGAACGGGAAGAACTGCGGAAGTTCTTGGACAAAAATTTGGCAAGGGGGTTCATCCGCCCAGCCAAGTCCCCCTTTGCGGCGCCTGTGCTGTTCCGAAAGAAAAAGGATGGGGGCTTACGGCTATGCACTGACTACCGGGGGTTGAATGCAGTCTCCACCACGAATGCCTACCCCCTCCCATTAATAAAAGACCTCTTGGCGGAGGCGGCCAAGGGAAAGATTTTTACCAAATTGGATCTACGAGATGCCTACTTCAGGGTACGCATCAGGGAAGGGGATGAATCTAAGACTGCCTTTAACACCCCCTTGGGGCAATTCGAATATCTAGTGATGCCGTTCGGCTTAAGTGGCGCGCCCGGGGTCTTTATGAGTTTAATCAATGAAGTGTTGCACAAGCATCTATTTAAGGGCGTGTTATGTTACATAGATGATATCTTGATCTATTCTACTGATAAGAGTGCGCATGTGACTTTGGTCAGAGACGTTCTTTCAACCTTACTGAAAAACCAGCTTTATGTGAAACTGTCTAAGTGCGAGTTTCACCGTGAGTCCGTGGACTTCCTGGGCTACCGCATTTCTCAGAAGGGGTTGGAAATGGACCCGGGGAAGGTGGAGGCAGTAGTGCAATGGGAGGCTCCGCGAACAAGAAAGCAATTGCAGAGCCTCTTAGGATTTTGTAACTTTTACCGAACCTTCATCAAAGACTTTGCCAAAGTCACCCTTCCCTTAACGGACTTGTTAAAAACCAAGGGGAGGGGGCCCGAGGCCGGGAAGCCAGGAGAGAAATTGGCGTGGAATGGGGAATGTCAGAGGGCGTTTGAGACTTTAAAAACCCTTTTCACTTCCGAGCCCATTCTGGCGCACCCGGATGAAACGAAAGAATTTATAATTCATGTAGATGCTTCGGATGTAGCCATGGGGGGGGCCATTTTACAAAGTGACTCGGAAGGAAAACTGCACCCCTTGGCTTACATTTCCCAAAAATTTAACGAAACGGAAAGGAATTGGTCGGTGTGGGACAAGGAAGCCGCAGCCATTAGATTAGCGCTCACTACGTGGCGCCACTGGCTGGAGGGAGCGCAAACTCCTGTGTTTCATTTCAGCCTGTTATAATAATGCAGTTCATTCCTCTACAGGAGTCTCCCCCTTTATGGCTTCATGTGGATATGAAGGAACCCCCCTACCGCACCTCCCCCCTAGTGGACTGGGGTCAGGAGACCCTCAAGACTGGTGGAAGACCCTACAGGACTCTTGGCCATTGACAGCAAAGATGTTGAATAAAGCCAAAATGGACTATAAAAAACAAGCGGATAAGGGGAGGGCACCTGAGTGGGATTTGCAGCCCGGGATTTGTATTTGTCCACCAAAACATCAGGGGCCTGCAGCCCAGTCATAAATTGGGCTGGAAATATGTAGGTCCATTTAAAGTACTCAAAAAGTTTAATGAGGTGACTGTTGAACTCGAACTGCCTAAGTCAATGAATTCTTTGCATCCCATTTTCCATTTCAGCTTACTGAAACGGGATCCCGGGCTGAAAATCTGGTGGCCCCAGCAACCGACTCCTCCTCCTCTGATTCTGAATGGTGAACCTCATTATGAGGTTGTGCAAATCCTGGACTCTAAGCTTAAATGTGGTCGCTTGTTGTATCTTGTGTGATGGAAAGACTTTGGGCTGGGAGATGATGAATGGGTGAATGCTGAACATGTTAAAGCGCCTGCATTGCTTCATGCCTTCCACAACTTATACCCACTGAAACCTGGAGGGGTGAAGGGGGCTTTGGGAGGGCAGAATGTCAGCTAATGCTGCCATCTCCTGCCTGGGAGGTGGGATGGCTGGACTTGTGATGTCAGTACTGTGGAATGTTATCTTATAGTTCTCATGGCAGGCTTATCGCTCTCCCTATTACTCTGATCTTGAGAAACTGTTGGTGCTGGCTCATGCATCTTTTCTTCTGTCTAGCTATAAGTCTTCCCGCATATTTCCTGGGAACAGTAAACCAGTATTTTAAGTGCCTTTTCCTTTATCTACTGGTTGGTTACAATGCACTGCCTGATGTCTCTTTGAATTCTATATAACTGTCCTGGTTTCACTAGTGCCCGCCATTACTAAAACAAGAAATGCAGATGACCATAGCAGACCTTTCTCAATAAAGCTTACCTGTTTAAGGACACTTGTTGTTCACTGACACTGTAGGACTCTCACAGCAGGAAGGGTTGCCTCATTGCTTAGTTCTCATGGCCCTTTCTTACATACCCAGGGAAATGCTGATCTCCACTTTGGGGTCAGGAAACAATTTTTCTTCAGGTCAGTTTGGCTGGAGATCCTGGAGGTATTTTGTAATCTTCTGGGCATGGAACAGGGGTATCAGGTTCCCTATCATTTTGTTATTCATTTTCTCCATGCTAACTGTTTACTCCCAGCGGGAGTCTGGGACCCTGTGTCTTCCCACGTCAGAGTGCTCTTACCCACACACACCCTCCTTCTTCTCCCCCTGCGTCTTGCCAGCTCTGCTAATCTGTTTTGCTGTAATGTTAACCTTGAAATATTTCTGTGATGGGTTCCTCCAAGTGCCTGACTGTGTGGGAATGTGAAGTAGGAGTTCTCACGGGGGCAGGGGGAGGGGGGAGTGGTTTCTAGCTTGCGCGCCTTTTCTCTGGGAAAGTAACTGCTGGGGGTTTTTGCGCTTTTTGCCTATTACACTGATTGGTGCCTGTCATTTATCTGCTATTTGAAAACAGTATAATTGCTTTGAGACCAATTGATCCAGTATCACTGTCAATGAATGTGTTCCCTGAAAGACCATTAAGAAAATAAAAGGACTTTGCTTTCACACTGAGGCCTGGCTTATTGGATTTAATCAGAAGTCTCACAAATTGACAGTGATCTTTCCATCAGCGGAAGGAGTGACCCCCATACCTGATGATGTCAGGAGATGGGACCCTCATTCTGACCTCTATCCCTGAAACCCCAGCAACTACTATGCCTGTAGAGCCGGTGACTACAAGCTTCGATACCTATGCCCCCCTGGGTCAAGGGGGGACTATGGGCAATCGGTTGGTGATGCCACGATATTCCTGGTTGAAATTTGGAAAGGGCATGGAGGAATCCTGAGTCCATAACAGGCGGGGTTCTAGAGTGTGGTTCGCAGATGAAGAGAGGGATGCCTGGAGGCTGAGTACTCAGTTGGAACAACGATCTCCACCTCGCTATCCAGACCGGGTTCCTGATGAAGTCTGGCAGCAGATGGATCAGAGATTCAAGGAAATGCATGACAGACTGGCGGTCAAATTGCGGGAAGTGGACAGGTCAGAGGTGATGGTGCAGCTGGAGGTCTTCCTCCCCCTCAACAACAGGGGGATGGAGGTGCAGGACCTGTGCAGCAAGCACCTGGGGGGCTCCTCCACCACCTGGGGTCCCGACCCACCCAGCGCCCCAACCGGGGGACAGGATTTATCGACAGCCTCTGAATGACCCCCTGCTGGTTACATTTGATGGTGATCCCAACAAGCTCTGGTTTTTCATCATTGAGACCGAGCAGTTCCTGGAAACTTGGAGACACCTCTACCCCACTGAACGTGAGAGGGTTGGCTACATTGGCTCTAAGTTACAGGACACTGCTAGTGACTGGTACGTGAGTTTACACAACCCTCCCGGCCCTGAGCTGAGATCAGTAAATGAGTTCATGTGGGCACTCTGGTAGCATTTCGAGGATCCCTTGGGGAAGGAGAAGGCCTGGAATCAGTTGCGGAAACTGGTTCAGGGTCAATCCTCTGTAAGGGAATATACTGCTCAGTTTTGTAGAATAGCTGCAAAAGTGTATGGCTGGTCTCAGGACCTTTTCATTGAAAAGTACAGGGAGGGCCTGAATTCGGAGATATATGAGACTGTGTTGAGAAATGACCGACCTGTTTCCCTGGCGGCGTGGATGAGGGCAGCGGCTGATGTCAAAGAGCGTTTCACATTGATGAAGTTAGGGTTGCAGTCGTCCCATTCTGCTGCAAAAGCTCCTGGTAAGACCAAGTTCAAAACTGCCATTCAGGAGTTATGGGATGCTCGCTTTAAACAAGGTCTGTGCATGAGATGTGGGGAAAGTGGGCACTACGCATCTTCCTGTCCCCGGGGGGGATGAAGACACCAAAGACTCCCACTCCAACTTCGACAGGGACGCCATGTCCTCCCAAAGGAGCCTATAAACCCCGGGCATTACAGCTGGAAGAGGCAACGAGTGAGAAGACTGAGAAAGCAACCCTGGAAGTGGTAGCTGAGCAGCCATTGGGAAACTTCCAAGACCTGCAGTAGGAGGCGCAAAACTGCAGGTCCCCCCTCCGACCACGCCACCAATGGTGAGCACCCCCGGCCCTTTAGTCTACATGGTTGTGACTGTTATAGCACCTGGCAGTGGCACCCACATTCGGGTGTGAGCCCTCATTGACTCGGGGTGTGCAAGGGATCTAATTAGCCCCCTGGTAGTAGAGGGTCTGGGACCTAAAGTAAATCCCTTGGGAGAGCTTTTATGGTTCACCCAGATGGATGACTCTGAGATGAAGGAGGCATGCATAGTAGAGACGGAGCCATTGATTTTGGGGACAGGGGACCATTAGGAGAAACAGGCATTCGTAATAACTCCACATGCCGAATTCCCCATTGTGCTGGGGAGCCCTTGGTTGGGATCTCACAACCCTTACGTCAAATGGAGTGAAGGGGAAATCTCTTGGGTCGACCCCCGATGCAAGCAACATAAATGGGATGCTGCATGGGGCTGAGGAACCCCCTATCCCCCCCTCGCCTGTTTGGTCTCGGAAGAGTTTGCCAAGATCCCTCCAGTATACCAGGACCTTGCAGAGGTATTCAGTGAGACGGAAGTGGATGAACTTCCCCCCCATTGACTGACAGACTGTGTTATTGAACTCTTGCTGGGGGAAAAGCTGCCTAGGGGAAAATTGTACTTGATGAGCCCCGCAGAGAGAACCAAACTGCAAAATTTTCTAGACAAAAAATTAGCATCCCCCATCCATCCTGCCAAATCCCCGTTGCAGCCCCCATCCTTTTCTGGAAAAAAAAGGATGGGGGATTACGGTTATGCACAGACTATAGAAGGCTGAATGCAGTCTCAGCTTCCAACGCCTACCCGTTGCCTCTTATCAAATACTTGCTAGCGGAGGCAGCAAAGGGAAAGATGTTTTCTAAATTGGATCTACGGGAAGCCTACTTCTGTGTGAGCATCAAAAAAGGAGACGAGTATAAGACTGCTTTTAATACCCCCCTGGGGCAATTCAAATATCTCGTCATGCCATTTGGCTTGGCTGGCGTTCCTGGCGTATTTATGAGTCTTATTAATGAAGTGTTGCACAAGCATTTGTTTTAAGGAGTGCTTTGTTTTCTTGATGACATCATAATCTACTCACAAGATCTGGATTCCCATGTAAAATTGGTGAGGGAGGTGTTAACCACGCTCAAAACCCATAAACTGTATGCTAAGCTGTCTAAGTGTGAATTTCACCACACAGAGATTGACTTTTTGGGGTATCGTATTTCTCCCAGGGGTCTGGAAATGGACCCAGCTAAAGTTGAAGCAGTTGTCTCATGGGAGGCCCCCCCGTACATGCAAACAATTACAGTCTCTACTTGGATTCTGCAACTTTTACAGAACATTCCTCAAGGACTTTGCTAAAGTCACTTTGCCCCTTACTGATCTCCTGAAAACAAAAGGGAGAGGTCCTGAGGCTGGCAAGCCTGGAGAATGCTTGCCCTGGTCACATGAATGCCAAGCAGCATTTGAGAGACTAAAAACATTGTTCACCTCAGAACCCATTCTGGCCCACCCCGATGAAACCCGGGAGTTTATTGTTCATGTTGATGCTTCAGATGTGGCCATGGGGGGAGTGATCCTGCAGAAAGGTGAGGATGGGAGGTTGCACCCGTTGGCTTACATATCGAAGAAATTTAATGAGACTGAGAGAAACTGGTCGGTTTGGGATAAGGAAGCTGCGGCTATCCGCCTAGCTCTATCCACTTGGAGACATTGGTTAGAAGGGGCCCAGACGCCTTTTGAAATATGGACTGATCATAAGAACCTAGAGGCGTTACGTACTAGATGGGCTCTCAATGCGAAACAGCTACGCTGGGCTGATTTCTTCTCCAAGTTTAATTTTAAACTGCGTCATTTCCCGGGGACAGCTAATTCCTTAGCAGATGCTTTGTCCAGGCTCCCCCAACATGAGTCTCAGAGGGAAGAAATTTTTGATTCCATGTTTTCCCCTGAGCAGTTGGGAGGAGCTGTTGTTACTAGGAGTCCAAAGCAGCAGTCTGGTGCAGTTCCCTTAACCAAGTGGATTACAAAATGCACCCTGGAATATTCCCAACAGGATTTGGATGATTTTGGAGCAGAAAAAAAGGTGAAAAAACACCTAGACGGTTGCTGGTACAAAGGGAATAAACTGATAGTGCCAAAGTCTCTTAGACTGTCTATTTTGCAGGCCTGCCATGAATCTAAGTTCTCAGGCCACTTTGGATTCTTAAAAACGTTGCATTTGCTTCAGAGACAGTTTTGGTGGCCTCGGATGCGAGGAGACGTTTCAGACTATGTGACCTCTTGCCAGACCTGTTTAATGTGTAAAAAATGAGGGGGAAAACCCTGAGGCTTTTACAACCCCTACCCACCCCTTCCAGACCCTGGGAGGTGATTTCCATGGACTTTATAACTAACTTGCCTCCCAGCAAAAGGAAAACGGTTATTTGGGTGGTGATGGATTTATTCTCCAAACAGGCTCATTTTGTTCCATTTAAACAACTCCCCATGATGAAGGGTTTGGCTAAGGTGTTTTTTGCTCACGTGGTGAAACTCCATTCTTTTCCTAAGCATATAGTTTCTGATAGGGGGTCTCAGTTTGTTGCCACCTTTTGGCGGGAGTTTCTGCAAGTCATGGGAATCGAACCCACCTTAAGCTCTGCCTACCACCCAGAAAGTGATGGACAATCTGAACATGTCAATCAAATCCTGGAACAGTTCTTGCGTTGTTACTCCAATTGCCATCAGGATAATTGGGTGGATCTTCTCCCCTTTGCAGAGTATAGCTACAACAATGCTGTCCATTCCTCCACTGATGTATCCCCATTCATGGCTGTGGGGGGCTTTGAAGGCAATCCCCTTCCCACCATCCCCTCGCTGGTTGACGAGACCCCGTCTCAGTTTAGATTATGGTGGACTTCTCTTCAGAACTCTTGGCCCCTCAGTGCTAAGACTCTAGATTGGGCCAAATTGGATCACAAAAAATATGCAGACAGGGGAAAAGCACCCGGGTGGGATTTGGTACCTGGGACCTCTGCATACGTTTCCACAAAAAACATTCATGGCTTGCAACCTAACAGAAAACTGGGATGGAAATACATGGGCCCGTTTAAAGTTCTACATAATATTTCCTCTGTCTCTTTTGAACTTGAACTGCCAAAGTCACTTAGTTCTGTGCATCCTGTTTTCCATTTCAGCTTTGCTGAAGAAGTGTCCTGGGCTGAATTCATGGAGACCGGATCCTCCTATTCCTCCTCCTCTGATGAAGGGGGGGGAGAAATCTCTTGAAATCTCACTTTGAAATCTCCAGCATTTTGGACTCTAAGTTTAAACGGGGCCGTTTGTATTATTTGGTTCAATGGGTTGATTTTGGTCCTGAATGTAATGAATGGGTTGCTGCAGAGCATATCCATGCTCCCCGATTGGCTCGTGAATTTCACAAGTGTTATCCTTGTAAACCTGGTGGGGGTGATTTTGGAGGGGGCAGGATATCAGGTTCCCTGTCATTTTGTTATTCATTTCCTCCATGCTAACTGTTTACTCCTGGCGGGAGTCTGGGACCCTGTGTCTTCCCACGTCAGAGTGCTCTTACCCACACACACCCTCCTTCTCCTTCCCCTGTGTCTTGCCAGTTCTGCTAATCTGTTTTGCTGTAATGTTAACCTTGGGATATTTCTGTGATGGGTTCCTCGAGGTGCCTGACTGTGTGGGAATGTGAAGTAGGAGTTCTCGCGGGGGCAGGGGGAGGGGGGAGTGGTTTCTAGCTTGTGTGCCTTTTCTCTGGGAAAGTAACTGCTGGGGTTTTTCGCGCTTTTTGCCTATTACACTGATTGGTGCCTGTCATTTATCTGCTATTTGAAAACAGTATAATTGCTTTGAGACCAATTGATCCAGTATCACTGTCAATGAATGTGTTTCCTGAAAGACCATTAAGAAAATAAAAGGACTTTGCTTTCACACTGAGGCCTGGCTTATTGGATCTAATCAGAAGTCTTACAAGGGGTCACTGAGTGTGTGTGTGGGGGGGAGGTATTTGTGAATTTTGTGTGAAAGGAGTTGGACTAGATGACCCTGGAGGTTACTTCCATGATATTTTCTCTCCCTCTCCCTCCCCCCCTCTCTCTGCCATACATGGAGTGGCTGGCAGGAGACTGATGTAATTGAGACACCATCTCCAAATGGGGGATGTGAAGTGTTTATTTTATTTATTTATTTAGACTTATGTACTTCAACTGGCCACTTACCCATGGCCATTTCCCCCAGTGGCAGCCCCAAAAGCCTGGCAGAAGAGCCCCATCTGGTGCCAGTTTGGTGTAGTGGTTAAGTGCGCGGACTCTAATCTGGGAGAACCGGGTTTGATTCTCCACTCCTCCACTTGCAACTGGCTGGATGACCTTGGGCAAGCCATAGCTCTGTACCAGCTATTCCCTCAAGGAGAGCTTGGGAAAGAGTTCTTTCAGCCCCACCTACCTCACAGGGTGTCTGTTGTGGGGAGGGGAAGAGAAAGGAGTTTGTAAGCCGCTCTGAGACTCTTAAGTGAGTGAAGGGTGGGATATAAATCCAATCTCTTCTTCTTCTTCTTCCGTCTTGCAGGCCCTGCAGAACTGCAAAAGGTTTCACAGGGCCCTGATGTCTTCCGGGAGCTCATTCCACCAGTAGGGAGCTGCCACTGAGAAGGCCCTATTCCTGGTAGTTTACCCATTTATTCTGGCCATGAGCTGCACAACAAAAAATTTCACTGCTCCCAGGGAGGGCAACTGGACAAGAGGCTGTCTGAACCATTTGAGTGCAATCTTGTCAGATCTCGGAAGCTTAGCAAGGCCAGCCCTTGTTAGCTCTTGGATGGGAGACTATCAACATAGTCAGGGCAGGGTAATCTGCAGCCAGGACTGTCCCTGTAAGAATTTCTTTGTTCCCACTCATTTTGTTTTCCCCATTTCTTCCAGAGGGAGGTGACCCATTGGAAGACATGGGTGGTTTGTTTATTTCCCCCCCACGTGTGCCATCAGATATGCTCGCCAGCTCTGAGTTGGGAAATACCCTGGAGATTTTTGGGATGGAGCCTGAGTGGTGGGTGCTGCCTTCTGACACACTTCTGGTGATGTCAGGGGGTGTGGCCTTCTGACACACCTCTGGTGGTTTCAGGGGTTGTGGCGTATGCAAACAAGTTGTGTTGATGACTTATGCTAATGAGCTCCTCCACCTCTTTTTCTACAAAATGACCCCTGGTTGCAGGTGTCCACTATCACAGGAAGTACAGCACTGCTGCATTGGATACTCTATAACCCTCCCCGTACCTCCTGTGAAGCAAGAGGAACAGCTTCCATCTGCTTAGAATAAGTGTGTAGGGAGAGCACAAATATACTAACATTTTCAGTGTGCATATTCATAAGCATCTTTGAATAACTCCTATAAAAGATGCATATAAACCCTGAACACATAGGCATATTCAATGAATTAATTTGTAGATCCTCCTCACACACTCAAAGGTGTTGGTTTGTGCAAATTAAAATATTTTTTCCCCTTCTTACTTATTTATGGAACCTAGGATAGCCCAGTTTCCATCCCCTATAACGGAAGACTCATAGAAAGCTGTGTAAAGTGCACTGAATAATCATGTATTACAAAAGACAAATAATATATAATAATATAATAATATATAATAATATAATAATAATATATAACAAATCTTAAAGTGTACAAAAAGGTGTAAAGAAAATCCAGTCTTCCAAAATTGGTTGTTCAAAGTTGGTTGTTAATGAATCTCTCTGGAATGACATATCGTTTCAGTGAGATTTCCTCTGAACAGAACCTTGCAACCTTATATATTCGATAATTTTTTTCTTAATATAAGAATGCTGGGTCAACTGCACCTAGTAGTTAACAATCCTCATCAAATTGATACTTACAAAAACTTGTCTTGTTGTCTCTTATAACATCACTGCAGTGTCTAGGGAAAACATCTTCAAGAAATTTCTACAAAAAATAGCATAATGCATTAGCTAAAATGCCAACTGCTTTCACTACAAGAAAAAATATATCACAAAATACTGCATATACAAAATCTACACTCACCAGACTATAGCAAAGTATCTGGTCAAAGTATTCTGAACGGGCAGATCAAACAATCATGGCCAAGGGTCCTTTCGAGCAGGAGCTTGGGGGAGCGCAGCTCCGGGAGTTGGTGCCAGCCCCCCTTCCCACGGGGAAATGCCTGCTTGGGTCATGGCTGCAGCAAAATGACCCCATCCCCTGGAAAGGTCCTTGTTCCTCTGACCAACCTTCTGAAGGCTTCAACCCCCACTGAAGCTATCCTCTCAGAATAGTCGTATTTTTGAGGCTTGGATTAGTAGCTGTCCCCTCTCTGCCAGCTCTTTCTTTCTTTCTTTCTTTCTTTCTTTCTTTCTTTCTTTCTTTCTTTCTTTCTTTCTTTCTCCCTCCCTCCCTCCCTCCCTCCCTCCCTCCCTCCCTCCTTTCTTGCCTTCTGATATACTTCTGGTGATTTCAGGTGGTGTAGCATATGCAAATAAGTTATGCTAATGAGTTATGCTAGTGAGCTCCTGCACCTCTTTTTCTACGAAATGACCCCTGATCATGGCTAGCCTTAACAGGTGAACCTAATTACAGTCAATATATCCTACCTCACAAAGTTACTGGCATGCATCCATACAATGCTTTACAGGCAAATCATAAAGAATTGTAATTCTAAGAAATATTGGTTTGTATTCATAAAAACGAGCCTACAGGAAACAGGACAAATCCAAAGAAACATTCAGACCACGAGGAGGACAATTATTCAATCTATATATCCAGAAGGCTTCTCTTCATAATAAGTTTTTGCGTATATCAATTCTATTGTATCTGCTAGAATTTAACACTTAATACAATAGAATTGATATACGCAAAAGGGGACCCATGGCCTGTGCCCAGGGGACTTTGCCAGGAGCAGCTGCCTGCCCCAGAAGGTGGTTTGAGGGACTACTTCAACAACCCAGGGAGGCAGGGTGCAGAGGGCAGTCAACAATCCCCCCCCAAGAGTGGTTGGATGGTTGGTTGCCAACTGGCCAGGGGACAGTGGGTGTCCTTTTGGGATGAGCAGAGAACTCAAGCCCCACCACCAGCGGGAAGAGAAAACAGCCACTTGCAGAACCCACAGAAGGGGTCGGGTGATGCCATAGCTTGACTTGCCAAGGAAACAGGCAACCCCGAAGTCAAACCAAAACTGCGTTGTGAAAGCAAAAGAATTCAAGCCCACTGTCCCACCCCTCGCAGGGAAGAGAGTAGAGGCAGGTGGCAACCAGGCATTGCAGTGGAGAAATACTGGAAGCAGGGGGATTGGCTAGAAAAGGGGAGGGGAGGATGTTTTTCATCTGGCTTTTGGTATCATCGCCAGGAGATCCAGCTGGTTTCTATATTCCTTATGTTTAAAGAATTCCCTCTTCTAGTGACCTATACCTATAGGGTACAGATCCATCTTAAAGCATTACTTCACAGAGAAAAGCACAATATAGATCAGTACAACCAGGGCTCTTCTTGTAGAAAAAGCCCAGCAGGAACTCATTAGCATATTAGGCCACACCCCTGACAGCACAGCTCATTAACATATTAGGCCACACCCAGTGTTCCCAGAAGTGTGGTCATCCAGCCACATCCACCTTTTGCTTCTTATTCTGTTTACCTTGTTGTCAAAACAGTTTTGACAAAACCAATAAAAACATTATTTTCTGTCCCATCTATACAAAACCTTGCCTGAACCAATATCTTATGTTCAACAATTATTCCCACACTGGATTGGAATCAATTCCTAAGGGTTAGGTTCCCATGGAAATCAGGTTGCCTTCCTGCAGAACTAGTACCCTGAATATGATTTTTTAGGGTTGCCAACCTACAGGTGGGGTCTGGAGATCTCCTGGAATTACAACTGAGTTCCAAACTACAGAGATCAGGTCAAAGGCTGTGTTGGAAAGTAGAGTCCATGGCATTATGCCTTGCTTAGGTCCCTCCTTCCCCTAAACTGCACCCTCCACTCCCAAATCTCCAGGGATTTCCTCAACCTGGAGTTGGCAACCCTAGTTCACTGGCAGAACAACGCTAGGAGCCAGTTTGGTGTAGTGGTTAAGTGTGTGGACTCTATTCTGGGAGACCCGGGTTTGATTCCCCACTCCCCCCTTGCACCTGCTGGATGACCTTGGGCAAGCCATAGCTCTGTACCAGCTGTTGTCTCAGAGCTCTCTCAGCCCCACCTACCTCACAGGGTGTCTGTTGTGGGGAGGGGAAGGGAAAGGAGTTTGAAAGACGCTCTGAGACTCCCTTGGGTAGTGAAGGGCGGGGTATAAATCCAATCTCTTCTTCTAGGTTTGTGGATGCACTGGATGGGAGTAGTTTGTGGACTATTTTATTCAAGGTACAAAATTTTATTCAAGGTATAAGATTTCATGTGCCACCCACACTTCTTCAGATGGAAGACGTGTGCATGCACACAAAAGCTTATACCTTGGATGTGTCAGAATCTGCAGATTCTAACAAGGGTTCTGGGAATTAATGCTATGTATTGTAACATGACTTTGCTATGCTATGCAAGCCTGTCCCTTTATGAACTAGTTACTCATATCTAGTGCTTATTAGTTTGACCCATGTGAACGTATGCTATGTGACCCTGAGTTTATGGCTCTGACCAGGCCTGGTATATGTAACTGTTTGCCCGGGAGAGTGGCGACTTCAAAGCCTGGGAACAATGGGCCTCTCACCCTCCTGCCTCCGCATTCCTTTCATCCCTGATGGGAGGACAGGGACCAGTTCTTATCAACGTGCGAAAGCCTTGAGGAAGGCATTTGTTATGTGAAGATAGTTACATCTGAGGGGTCTGGTTTGGGAAGGGAAATTTACTGCTTCACACCTCACCTTCTTTCCTGTGGGAAGCAAACGGCCAGGGAACCTTTTGCCCGCGGTTTTTCCCCCCTGTTGATTGGTTACCTATGGGCAATTCGAATTGTTCGGGAGGGTGTATTAGACCTGCTTCCATTGTATACGTTATCTCTGACAATAATCCGAGAACCTGTACCAATGTAGAACCTGGAAATAAAGAACTGTGTTTCATCAACAAAGATCTGATCCTTGCCTACTTGGAGCAGAAGCCTCACAGATTGTCAGAGATCTGTGACTGGGACTTGGCCATTCCTGACCATGTCGGACGACGGTACTCTTCCCATCCCTACAACCGAAGATCAACCAGTGACCCCGGCGGACCAGGGTGCCGGTGGTGGAGGCGGCGGCGGGGAGCCCAAAGTGCCAGCGACTACGGCTCAGGGGGCTTACTACATCCCACAACCACCTCCTCATCAGAGCGTGACCCCGAGGTACTCATGGAGCAATTTCGGTCGCGGGACCGTAGAATCGTGGGTGCACGATTGGATGGGGGCACGGGTCTCGATCCAAGGAGATCGCACCGAGCACGGGAAACCGAGCTTTTTGGGAGACGAGCAAGAGACGATCTACGGAGGAGACTGGCATCCCCCGCCCCTGGAAGAGGAGAGAGGCGCACCTTACAGGCCAGATCTCTATGGGGAAGACCAGACCCAGACCCTAGATCGTATGATGGGAGATTTACGGCTGCAGCTCACCGCGGAATTGTGAGAAATAGCCCTCGACCTGCAGTACCAGTTCCGCGACACCCTGATGACTATGCAAGCCGCCCGCCCAGCCCCAGGAGGGGCCGGAGCCCCAGGAGGGGGAGCCCCGCAGCCCTTAGCTCCCCCCGGGGGAGCTCCCGTGGGAGTCGTCCCGCAACAAGTGCCACAGCAGGTCCCGCAGCCCGTCCCCCGCCCGGTTCCCGTACCCGCACCGGCACCCCCCCAGGTACCAGCAGGGCCAATGATCTGCCAGGCCCCCGCTGATCCGTTGACAGCTACTTTTGATGGGGACCCCGAGAAGCTGCGGTTCTTCCTGATAGAAATCGAGCGGTTCCTAGACACCTGGGGCCATCTCTACCCCACCGAGAGGGACCGGATTGGCTACATCGGGTCCAAGCTGAGGGACACAGCCAGCGACTGGTATGTGAGCCTGCACAACGCCCCCGGGCCTGAATTACGCTCGGTGCACAACTTCATGTGGGCCCTCAGGCAACACTATGAGGACCCCTTGGGAGAAGAGAAGGCTCGGAACCAGTTGCGGAAGCTGACCCAGCGGTGGTCCTCAGTGAGGGAGTACACCGACAAGTTCCGGCGTATAGCAGCTAAAATCCGTGGCTGGACCCAGGACCTCTTCATCGAAAAATACAGGGAAGGTCTCAACCCCGAGGTGTACGAGACGGTACTGCGAGGGGGAAGACCGGGCTCGTTAGCCACCTGGATGAGAGCGGCCACAGACGTGGAGGAACGCTTCACCCTCATCAAGATGGGAACTTCAGCGACTGCCCAAGCAAAAGCTGCCCAGAAGGTGAAGCCCAAATTGAGTGTCCAAGAGATCCGGGATTCCCGGTTCAAACAAGGGCTCTGCATGAGGTGCGGAGGGAGCGGTCACTTCGCCTCGGCGTGCCCCCGCGGCGGTGGAAAAGTCCCCAAGACCTCCACTCCGGTAGCTGGGAGCACCCCGAGCAAAGGGAAGACCTCGTTCAAGCCCCGGGCGTTACAGCTGGAAGGGGCCGCGAGCGAGCAGGGAGAGCTGGAGCTGACGGAAGCGCCGATGTCAGGAAACTCCAATGGCATGCAGTGAGCGGCGCAGAACTGCAGGTCCCCATCCACGACACGCCATCCCCGGTGAGCATCCCTGGCCCCTTACTGTATATGGTAGTGACTGTAATAGCACCTGGGACTGTACGTGCCGTAATTGACTCAGGGTGTGCCCGGGACCTGATTAGCCCCTTAGTAGTAGATGGGCTAGGCCCCAAAGTCACCCCGTTGGGGGAGCCGCTTACGTTTACCCAAATGGATGGGTCGGAAATGAAAGAGGCATGTGTGGCAGAGACTGAGAGACTAATAGTGGGGAATGGGGAACATTGGGAGAGGAGAGCTTTCGTCATCACCCCCAACACCCAGTTCCCCATGGTGTTGGGAAGCCCCTGGTTAAGCTCCCACGACCCCTACATCAAATGGAGCGAGGGGAAAATCTCGTGGGTAGACGAGAAGTGCCACAACCATAAATGGGACTCGGGATGGGGATCGGGTCCCCTGGCACCTCTCCAAGCGGCGGCGCTCACCCTGGCGCCTTCCACCATTCCCAGGGAATATCGTGACTTAATGGGGGTGTTCAGTGAATCCAAGGCAGATGAACTGCCCCCTCACAGGCTGTCGGACTGCGCCATAGAGTTGATCCCGGGAGAAAAGTTGCCAAAGGGAAAACTCTACTCCATGAGCCCCTCGGAGAGGGAGGAACTAAGGAAGTTCCTAGACAAGAACTTGGAGCGAGGCTTCATCCGCCCGGCCAAGTCCCCCTTCGCTGCCCCTGTTCTGTTCAGGAAAAAGAAGGACGGGGGGCTACGCTTGTGCACGGACTACAGGGGTTTAAACGCAGTGTCAGCTTCCAACGCCTACCCCCTCCCCCTTATCAAGGACCTGCTAAAAGAAGCAGCCAAAGGGAAGGTGTTCACTAAGTTGGATCTTCGAGATGCATACTTCCGGGTGCGCATCAGGGAGGGGGACGAATTCAAGACTGCCTTTAACACATCATTGGGGCAGTTCGAATACCTGGTGATGCCGTTCGGATTAAGTGGCGCGCCGGGGGTCTTTATGAGCTTGATAAATGAAGTGTTACACAAGCATTTATTCAAGGGGGTGTTATGTTACTTAGATGATATCTTGATTTATTCTGCTGATAAGAAGGAGCATGTAAAATTGGTCCAAGAAGTGCTGTCTACGCTGTTAAAAAAACAGTTGTATGCTAAGCTGTCGAAATGTGAATTCCATAGAGATTCAGTGGACTTTCTAGGGTACCGCATTTCCCAGAAAGGGTTGGAAATGAACCCCGCCAAGGTAGTGCAATGGGAGGCGCCCCGAACAAGAAAGCAGCTGCAGAGTCTTTTAGGATGTTGTAACTTTTACTGCACCTTCCTGAAAGACTTCGCCACGGTCACTCTCCCGCTAACCGAACTCCTCAAAACCAAGGGGAGGGGCCCGGAAGCAGGGAGGCCTGGGGAGAGGATAGCCTGGTCTGAGGATTGCCAAAAAGCGTTCGAGACTCTCAAGACCCTGTTTACCTCAGAGCCCATCCTGGCCCACCCCAATGAGACTAAAGAGTTTGTAATTCATGTAGACGCTTCCGATGTAGCCATGGGAGGGGCCATACTACAGAAGGGACTGGATAATAAATTACACCCTCTGGCTTATATATCAAAAAAAATTAACGAGACAGAGAGGAATTGGTCGGTATGGGACAAGGAGGCTGCTGCCATACGACTGGCCCTAACCACCTGGCGGCATTGGCTAGAGGGAGCACAAACCCCTTTTGAAATTTGGACTGATCACAAAAACCTAGAGGCTCTGCGCACCCAGAGGTCCCTAAATGCCAAGCAACTCCGATGGGCCAATTTTTTCTCAAAATTTAATTTCGTGCTCAAGCATTTTCCTGGGCGGGCAAATTCGTTAGCAGACGCGCTGTCCAGATTGCCCCAGCACGAGAGTCAAAAGGAAGAAGTGTTCGACTCCATGTTTTCCCCCCAACAGCTGGGAGGAGCTGTCACTACCTGAAGCCAAAGCAAACAGGCAGCGGTAGAGTCGTGGGTGGACAAATGGGGGGGGGGACTACTCCCCGGAAGAAGCCGAGGAATTAGGAAGCATAGAGGAATGTTCCCTCCGGGAAAATAAATGCTGGTATCATGGGGACAAGCTCGTGGTACCTCGGGCCAGAAGAAAAGACATATTGCTAACTTGTCATTCATCAAAACTGGCAGGACACTTTGGGTTCTTAAAAACGCTTAACTTAGTCCAAAGACAATTCTGGTGGCCACGCATGCGCAAGGATGTGTCGGATTTTGTTACTGCCTGCCAAAGATGTTTGATGTGCAAAAGGAGGGGAGGGAAAGTCCCAGGGCTGTTGCATCCTTTGCCCACTCCCTCTCGCCCATGGGAAGCGATAGCTATGGACTTCATCACCAACCTGCCACCCTCGAAAGGGAAAATGGTTATTTGGGTGGTGGTAGACATGTTTTCGAAGCAAGCCCACTTCACCCCATTCAAGCAGTTACCCACCGCCAAAGGGCTAGCTAAAGCATTTTTCAACCACGTGATCAGATTACACGCTTTCCCCAGGTGTGTGGTATCCGATCGGGGCAGCCAGTTCGTTGCCAACTTCTGGCGGGAGCTTTTGGGTCTGATGGACATTGAGCCCGCCATGAGCTCGGGTTACCACCCCGAGACCGATAGCCAATCCGAACGAACTAATCAAATCCTGGAGCAGTTCCTGAGATGTTACACTAACTACCATCAGGACAATTGGGTGGAGTTACTGCCGTTTGCAGAATATAGCTATAATAATGCTATTCATTCATCCATGGGTGTATCCCCTTTCATGGCTGTGGGAGGCTTCGAAGGAAAACCCCTACCCACCATAGAGGAAACGGCAGACACCTCCCCCTCAGACTTTAAACGTTGGTGGGCAGATCTGCAAGACTCATGGCCGCTGATTGCTAAGACTCTGGATAAAGCTAAAGAGGATTACAAGAAGTATGCAGATCGTGGCCGGGCAGAGGGCTGGGACCTGCAGCCAGGGGACTCGGTCTACCTGTCCACAAAAAATATACATGGATTGCAACCCAGCAGAAAACTGGGGTGGAAGTATGTCGGCCCCTATAAAGTGTTGTGAAAGATTTCTGATGTGTCTTTTGAACTGGAACTGCCTAAGTCACTGAGTTCTGTGCATCCTGTTTTTCATTTCAGCTTGTTGAAGAAGAATCCTGGGCCGAATGCATGGCATCCAACTCCTCCGACTCCTCCTCCACTGATGAAGGGGGGGCGTCTCATTTTGAGATTTCTGAAATCCTTGATTCTAAAATGCATAGGGGCCGCTTGCTGTATCTAGTAAAGTGGGTAGACTTTGGTCCGGAACTGAATGAATGGGTTCGTTCTGAAAATGTTCATGCTCCTAAATTAGTTAAAGCTTTTCATAATAAATTTCCAGATAAGCCGGGGTAGATTGATTTTTCGGGTGGCAGTGTGTCAGAATCTGCAGATTCTAACAAGGGTTCTGGGAATTAATGCTATGTATTGTAACATGACTTTGCTATGCTATGTAAGCCTGTCCCTTTATGAACTAGTTACTCATATCTAGTGCTTATTAGTTTGACCCATGTGAACGTATGCTATGTGACCCTGAGTTTATGGCTCTGACCAGGCCTGGTATATGTAACTGTTTGCCCGGGAGAGTGGCGACTTCAAAGCCTGGGAACAATGGGCCTCTCACCCTCCTGCCTCCGCATTCCTTTCATCCCTGATGGGAGGACAGGGACCAGTTCTTATCAATGTGCGAAAGCCTTGAGGAAGGCATTTGTTATGTGAAGATAGTTACATCTGAGGGGTCTGGTTTGGGAAGGGAAATTTACTGCTTCACACCTCACCTTCTTTCCTGTGGGAAGCAAACGGCCAGGGAACCTTTTGCCCGCGGTTTTTCCCCCCTGTTGATTGGTTACCTATGGGCAATTCGAATTGTTCGGGAGGGTGTATTAGACCTGCTTCCATTGTATACGTTATCTCTGACAATAATCCGAGAACCTGTACCAATGTAGAACCTGGAAATAAAGAACTGTGTTTCATCAACAAAGATCTGATCCTTGCCTACTTGGAGCAGAAGCCTCACAGGATGAAACTTTGGACTCCAACTTTGTTCTGCTGCTTCAGACCAACACGGCTACCCACCTGAATTATTACACTAAAATACTTTTTACAAGCAATTATGTACCAGTGGAGTGGTTACCATGCAGAGTCTGTCCCACAGGTAAAATTATCCTGTGAACAGGTGATCTTTATACCACATAAAAGTATAACTACCATCACAAGATCACCAATCGTTGGAACTCCTCAGAAGTGGAAATCTCTCTTATTAAGAGGGTTAAGAACATCAACTTTGCTGGCCCATTAAAGGCAGATGTCAATCCATTGGCAGGAGAAGAGGGACAATCATCTTCTTCAGAAACTCTGCCCACTTTTTAAATGTCACAAAACAGGCAATCTCCAAGGTGCAGCTGACCATGCTCATTTTTAGTTACAACTCTGTTTCTCTGCAGATGTCCCCCAAAGGGCCCCCCAACAGTCAAGTGTTCTGACAACACACACAACAATGAAGCTACTTTTTCAGATGTTTTCTCTTACATGGCAGTAAGCATCAAACCACTTTAATACAGACTTTAAACACACATATATTTGCAAGCCATTCCCAACAAGACACAACAATGAACTCAGGCTTCAAAGTTACTTTTCTTAAGTAGAAGATGCCATGAGAAAACTAAAGAGATTCTCAAAAATTAAAGATATTGTCAAAACCAGCATTTCCTGGGCTCTCTGCTTTTTTACATCCCCCCCTTTTCAATTTTTTAAAATAAAAACAGAAAGAACAGAAGGAAGGAAGGAAGGAAGGAAGGAAGGAAGGAAGGAAGGAAGGAAGGAAGGAAGGAAGGAAGGAAGGAAGGAAGGAAGGAAGGAAGGGGAGAGAGAGACAAAGGAAGGAAGGAAGAAAAAGGAAGGAAGGAGGAAGGAAAGAAGGTAGACAGACAGAGGAAGGAAGGAGGGAAGGAAGGAAGAGGTTGGTGAGGGGAGAGAAAGAAAGGAAGGAAGGAAAAGAAAGGAAGAAGGAAGGAAGGTAGACAGACAGAGAAAGGAAGGAAGGAAGGAAGGTAGGTGGAGGAGAGAGAAAGGAAGGGGGGAGGGAGAGAGAGAAAGAGAAAGGAATAAAAGAAAGGTGGGGCCAGGGAGAGAAAGACAGAAAGAAAGACAGAAAGAAAGGTGGGGGGGCCAGAGAGAGAGAGAGAGAGAGAGGGAAAAGAGAACAGAGAACTTACTGGAGCAGGGAAAGCCACGCGACGTCAGCAAGCCAAATACAGAAAGCCTAGCCCCTGTGCTTAATCTCTGGGTGGGGCTTTCTCCTGCTGGCTTTTTTTGCTCTTAAAGGGAAAGCACCCGGTGGAGCTTATTCCTGCTGGCTCTCTGCAGGAACTTTCCCTTTAAGTGTAAAAAGCTCAGGCCGGGCAGGGAGGGGGTGGGGCAGGCTCGAAGGCCAGCCGGAACAGCGTTCCTGCACGTTCCTGCTGAAATCGAGCCCTGAGTACAACCATATCACACCACCAAGGAAATCCTTCATTTAAACCAATTATCTAGAAGTTGTCATGTGGACCCAAGAGGATTTTGACTTGCATGCCCTTCTACTATAGTCAGAAAAACTCTTTTTTCTTCAGAGATGCAGTTCATTTCCAACAGAAAATATGCACCAAGGGAAGCAGACAAAGACCTCATAAATCAGAACTGCTCCTTTAATTAAGAAATATTTATTTGTTTTTGTTTTCTCTTAGGCATCATGTTTTCAGAATGTACTGGAGTTTCATATCCTTCCAGAGCTAGCAATGATACAGTGCTGATTATACCAAGGGCTGTAAGATAAATTATTGATTGAATTATAAAAGATTTCCTATGACGCTAACAATAATCCTTACACTGTATTGTTTCCATCAAAATGACTTCATAATATTTTGCAGTGTTCCATGAGCAATCACTGAATGATACATGCAGTTACCACTGTAAGGACTATAAAACATCTAAGGAATATTAAACATGAATGTATTTCAGTCCCAATTAAAATCACAGTTTATGAGTCTGATATAGTTTCTTAATAAGGGAAAAACTCATTTATTTCTTCCCTTTGCTGATTAGGCAGCAAAACTTGATAAATACCTTCATGTTTCTTTTTTTTTTTAATAAGAACTATTAAAAAGACCAATTTATGTTGTTCCTTTAAAATAGAAAAGGATTTATAATTTGATGATATGTGATATAACCAAGGACCAGCAAACGAGATTATTACAGCATGGATATCAGCAAAAAGAGGGAAAAAACAGGGGGGGGAGACATATTCTGTGTACTGGAAAATAATATAAATTTCTGAAAAGAAACATCCATAAGGCACTACAGAAAGCAAATGAAAGAGATACTCTGGGAGGATAATTCAAAAGTGACTTGTGTTGTTTACCTTTGGAGGCCAAGCTCACATTGAAGGGCTTGAATTGTCATCAGTGAAATACCTTTTTTTGCCCCAATTGTATTGCAGAGAGATTTTAAATTTGTGACATTGATCTTTTCACAAATGAAAAAGGTCATCTGCCTCTCTTTAGGGAAAGCCACCTGAACTCAGAGGCGAAGAAGAAGAAAAGAACAAGAAGCTTTCCCCAGCATGGAGATGCAGTAATGGGAAGTCATGCACTTGCTGAATTTCTCCTGCTGTTATGCAGCTGTTTAAACCACAGAGCCATATAAAGGGAAAGAGGATAACCTATCAAGCCAGCCTCAGTGGTATTCCACCTCTTACTTGGACACAGTCTGTAAATCATGCAGCCAGTGAGAACCCAGTCTTGTTCTCCAATCAAAGGGCATATTTACACTCTATAATAAAACCAGTTGTACGTCAGTAAATCATTCCATTCACCTGAGGATTCTGTGCATGAGCTAAAAATCCTCAGAAAACCATACAATATCTAAAATTGTTTGGGCCAAGCTCACAATATTACTTGGGGTCTGCAATCTCTTCACACCGTTGAAGGCCATATGTGTCTGATGTGAGAACTCCACACAGATGATGATGATGATGATGATGATGATGATGATGATTTCTGAATCACCTAATCCCAGCTACTGTAGGGCTCTGGGCGATGTACAATAGCCATAAAACATCAACAAGATAAAAACAATTAAATAGCTCATTTCAAAGAGATGACGTAGTAGCTGTTACTTTTCTACACGAAAATGGATTAGAATTGTCCACAGAGACTGTGGCAAATGATAGGGACTGCCTAGCAAGGTCTCGAGGCAGCAAGAGGAAGGTTGTGGGCTTAACATGCATGGGAAATTATAGATGTTTAATATACAAATGCTAGAAGTGTCCGAGGTAAAATCAGGGATTTGGAATGCTTGGTGTGTGGGGGGGATAGACATTGTGGGTATAGCAGAAACTTGGTGAGATGAGGAAAATCAGTGGGATACGATGATTCCTGTTTATCAATTATATCGGAAGGAATGGCGGGGGGAGTTGGAGGTGGGGTGGCTCTGTATGTCAGAGAGGGTATGCAGTCCAGTAAGATTGAGGGGGTAAGAGAATTAGATTCACTTCTGGAAATGCTATGGGTTGAAATAGTGGGCCCAAAAGGAAGCTTAACACTGGGAGTTTGTTATCGCCCACCAGATCAAAAGATAGAGGGGACATGTGAGTTGGAGGCTGAAAGGAAAAGTAGAAAGGGTCAAAACCATTGGGGAAGCTTGGAGACTATTTAAAACTACAATCCTAGAAGTTCAAAAAAAAAATATACTGCAGGTTAGGAAAGGCACAAATTGGTATAGAAAAAAGCCTGCATGGTTAGCAAACAAAGTAATGGAAGCTGTAAAAGGGAAGAAGGATTCCTTTAAGTGGTGGGAAGCTAGTCTCAGTGAGGTTGATAAAAGGGAACACAGGCTGTGGCAAATAAAATGCAAGTCTGTGATCAGGCAAGCAAAAAGGGAATATGAGGAGCATATTGCAAAACACATAAAGATGAGAAGTGCTTGCCCACTCCAGAACCACTGATTTCTTGAGGGGTGTTGAAAGACCTGAGTCAGATCAAGGTGACAAGAGAGGAGGTCATATGACTGATAGACAACTTAAAAGCAAATAAATCACAAGGCCTGGATGGCATACATCCGAGAGTTCTAAAAGAACTCAAATGTGAACTTGTGGATTTCCTGACAAAAATATGTAATCTTTCCTTGAAATCTACCTATTCCTGAGACTGGAAGGTAGCGAATGTCACTCCCATCTTTAAAAAGGGTTCCAGAGGAGATCTGGGAAATTACAGGCCAGTCAGTCTGATGTGAATACCAGGTAAGTTGGTGTTATTAAGGAAAGAATTATTTAACTGTTATTTAACTGTTAAGAATTTAACTGTTATTAAGGAAAGAATTAGTAAGCACATTGATGAACAAAAACTACTGAGGCAGACTCAGTATGGGTTCTGTAAGGAAAGATCTTGACCCACTAACTTTGAGGGAGTGAACAAACATGTGGACAAGGGGGACACAATGTGGGCATTTAGCTTCCATGACTAAGGCATTCTGGTAGTAATTAGTATTAAGTTATTGAAAATGGATCTATGCCTGTCGGAACACTTTTGAAATTATTTGGAAATTATTTGGAAATAACTTGCTGTAAAAAAATAGGTACGCAATAAGTTTAGATTTATATAATTATGTTACTGTAGTCTTTATAAATGATTATATGTTTAAAATGCTTTACCCTTTTAGAAAACAAGACAATAAGAAAATATACAACTATATAGGACAATATATACAAATTGTATGGTAAAAATGCCTTTATTACCTTAATTATTATCTAAAACTTGTTATAAAATATCAATACATTGTTTAAAAACTTTTCTTTATTGTACAACAGCTTATGAAGAAGTTATTATAACAAAATGGAGAAAATTATATCTAGAAGGCTTCATTGGCACACTCTTCTCAAGCTGCATTTGTTCAAGCTTGAATTGTATTCAATGTACTTTAATAGATAGGTACTTTTACTGTTAATCAGACTTTAGGGTCTTTTTCTTGGCTGGTTTTCTAATATCGACTAATGATAGGGAATGCCTGACAAGGTCTCAAGGTAGTAAGATGAAGGCTGTGGGCTTAACATGTATGGGAAACTATAGATATTTATATACTAATGCTAGAAGTGTCTGAGGTAAAATTGGGGAGTTGGAATGCTTGGTGTTGGGGGGGAAACATAGACATTGTGGGTATATCAGAAACTTGGTGGGATGAGGAAAATCAGTGGCATATGGTGATTCCTGGTTATCAGTTATATCGGAAGGAATGGGGGGGAGGTGGAGGTGGAGTGGCTCTATATGTCAGAGAGGGTATACAGTCCAGTAAGACTGAGGCCAAGGACAGACTGGCAATCTGGAGTGGGAGGAATCCGGAGGCAAAAGCTGCGGAGGAAAAATTCCCCGGCGGTGGCCATTTACACTGGCCAGTGTATTGCACAAGGATGCTGTTACGGAGCATTCAGACTACTGCGGAGTGGCCCTGGGTGGGCCGGCCTCCGCAGCGTGTGGCAGGGCTGTTTCGGCAATTTGCGTATGTGCGCATGTGCACATGTGTGCATGTGCGCATGAGTGCTCATGCGCAAATTGCCGAAACGGCACGTTCACACAGCCGCCTACGCTTGAATCCCACCTTCTTCCGTTCACACTGCCTGAAAATTGGAGGCATGCGGAAGACGGCCCCTGGACACCGGTTTCTCCCAGTGTCCTTCTACAGTGAGAGGAAACCGTCTTTAAAGCGCATAAGTGCGGAAGGGAGCTGAGGGACAGCTGCGGATATCTGAACGGGCTCCCTTCCCCCGCTTCCCAAGCAGAGCTCTCCTGGGGCAGATTGCCAATCTGTCCTCGGCCTGAGAGGGTAAGAGAATTGGATTCACTTCTGGAAATGCTGAGGGTTGAATTAGTGGGCCCCAAAGGAAGCTTAATATTGGGAGTTTGTTATTGCCCACCAGATGAAAAGATAGAGGTGGATTATAAAATGATGAATGAATTAAAGATAGTGGCAAGATGAAATAACTCTGTTATAATAGGTGACTTTAAAATACACATTGATTGGGTAAATATGTGTTCAAGTCAGGAAAAAGACTGAGTTTCTAAACACTCTCAATGACTGTGCTATAACCTACCAGGGGAGAGGCTATCCTGGATTTGGTCCTAAGTAATGCCCAAGACCTGGTGAGAGATGTAAAAGTGATTGCAGCACTTGGGAACAGTGACCATAATGTTATGGAGTTCAACATTTGTATAAATAGGGAGTTGCCCAAAAAGACCGACACAACCACTTTTAACTTTAAAAGAGGTAACTTCTCTGATATGAGGGGACATGTGAGGAGGAAACTGAAAGGAAAAGTAGAAAGGATCAAAACCATTGGGGAAGCTTGGAGACTATTTACACAAGGCACAAATAGGTATAGACAGGGCTCTTTTTGTAGAAAAAGTCCAGCAGGAACTCATTAGCATAATAGGCCATACCCAACAGCAGAAACTTATTAGCATATTAGGCCACACCCCCTGACAGATCTGGGAAACCCAAATTCATATCACTACTTTGCAATGGAAGCTCTCTGGGTGACCTTGGGCCACTCACATTCTTTCAATCTATCCTACCTCACAAGGCTGTTTTTGAGAGGATAAACTGGAGGAAGGGAGAATTACATTGCTAACTCATGAGGGGTTTGGAGGGTTCCACACCCACCAAGTTAATCCCTTACTCTTGTATTTGTTCAGCCCCATTTCCCCTCCCACCCTTCCTCCAGAGAGTTCAGGGTGTGCTGTATGCTGTTTCTCCTCCAGTTTATCTTCACACAACAACAACTGTGAGGGAGGTTAGACTGAAAGTGAGTGACTGGCCCAAGGTCACAGGCTTCACAACAGAGTGGGTGTTTTAACTGGAGAGTCTCCCATATCCTAGTTCAACATTAACTATTGGATCACTCTTTTGACCTGACTGATTCCCTTAATTTTGTCAGAGTATAGCTATAACAATGCTGTGCATTCCTCTACTGGCGTTTCGCCATTCATGGCAGTAGGAGGCTTTGAAGGAAAACCTCTGCCCACAGTAGAAGATGCAGCAAGCACCCCCCCCACAGACTTTAAGCAATGGTGGGCAGCCTTGCAAGAGTCATGGCCCCTGATAGCCAAGACATTAGACCAAGCAAAAGAAGACTACAAGAAATATGCAGACCGTGGCAGAGCAGAGGGCTGGGACCTTCAGCCCGGGGACTCAGTTTATCTATCCACAAAAAATATACATGGCTTACAACCCAGTAGAAAGCTGGGGTGGAAATTTGTGGGCCCTTACAAGGGGTTGCGTAAAATCTCTGATGTGTCTTTTGAACTGGAGTTACCCAAATCACTGAGTTCTGTGCATCCTGTTTTTCATTTCAGCTTGCTGAAGAAGGATCCTGGGCCGAATGCATGGCATCCAATTCCTCCGACTCCTCCTCCACTGATGAGGGGGGAGGCACCCCATTTTGAAATTTCGGAAATCCTTGATTCAAAACTACGCAGGGGCCAAGTGTATTATTTAGTTAGATGGCTTGACTTTGGCCCAGAACACAATGAGTGGGTTCGCTCTGAAAATGTGCATGCTCCTAAATTAGTTAAAGCTTTTCATAAAAGGTTCCCGGACAAACCCGGGTAGATTTATTTTCGAGGTGGCAGTGTGTCAGAATCTGCTGATTCAGACAAAGTGTTCTATTGCTTTTCTATTGCTTGCTGCTATGATTTCAGTTGTCATGTATGGTTCTACAGCACCTGCTATGTAGTTGCCCTCCCTACCCTTTGAACCCTCACTTTGGCCAGTATGTATGTAAGCTATATGACTCCAGGTTTATGACCCTGACCAGATCTGGTTTGTGTAACTGTCAGCCCGGGAGGATGACAACTTCAAAGGATGGGAACAATGGGCCTCTCACACTCCTGCCTCCGCATTCCATTCAGCCCGGCTGGGACAGCAAAGGAGGATAGGTCCCATCTCTTATCAATGTGCGAAAGCCTTGAGGCCATCGATTGTTATGTGAACTGGTAACATCTAAGGGGTCTGGTTTGGGAAGGGAAATTTACAACTTAACACCTCACTTTCTTTCCTGTGGGAAGCAAACGGCCAGAGACCCTCTTTACCCGCCGTTTTTCCCCGTTAGTGATTGGCTACCTATGGGTAATTCAAACTGTTCTGAAAGGTATAATAGACCTGCTTCTGTCATATGCGTTATCTCTGACAATAATCCGAGAACCTGTACTAATGTAGAGATTGGAAATAAAGAACTGTGTTTCATCAACAAAGATCTGATCCTTGACTACTTTGAGCAGAAGTCTCACAAATTTCAGCCTACAGACATTCAAACATAAAATATAACCATAACCTTGTAAGAATCTCATAATGAACTTTTAAACTATATTTTAAGAATGATTTAAACATTATAAGTAAAAACAGTAGACTTTAGTAGTGAAGCTAGTTTTGAGGGATGAACAACAAGATTCTATTAGTTCAAGAAAATGCAGGCTTTTTAACAGTCTGCACTCAAGAAATACAAATTAATGAAAATGCCTCAGTCAGTGTTCTCTGTATATATTACACATACAGAGAAAGAGAGAGAGAGAAAGAGAAGATCATATTTTGGCAAGCAATATACTCTAGCTACAGTAGACACCACTTGCGGGGGGGAAAGCACATTAAAAACCATCTAGGGTACACACACCGTCTCCCATCACAAGCATAAGTCAAACCACAAATCCACTGCTTGCCTTAAAATCTGGGTAGCTGAGGATGAGAAAGGGTTTTTTAAAAAAACAACAACATTGAATTCTTATACCACAATAATTCTGTGGGTCTCTGAGGTGCTCCTGGACTTGAATCTAGCTGTTCTACTGCAGCCCAACACACACACCCCCCCTCTCTAAAAAATATAAGTAAAGTCACTTTTGTTGGTCTTAAAGGTGCTACTGGACTCAAACTTTGTTCTTTTGTTAATACTGACACTGTATGTTAAAACTTAGTGTTTATACAGCTTATTTAAGTCCTTCACTTACATTTACACAATGACCCCTCCAGCAGCCCTGTGAGGAAGGCCAGTATTATTTTTGCTCCACAGTGTGGATTGCCTGATTGACTTTAAAAAATATTTTCAGAGAGTAGCCATTCTGGTCTGCAGTAGGATTCGAGTCCAGTAACACCTGGACAAGATTTCCAGGATATAAGCTTACAAGAGTCTTTAAACCAGGGGGGAAATAAGGGTGGGGCGTAATTCAGTAGTCTGTGGTTTGCTTTACTACTATGGAGACTATAAATATTTTTTAATAAAAAGAAAAAAAACCACATTGGTCTGTACTATACCCTCTCTGCTGGACATGTGCTGATCACATCCGTAAATGCAGGACTGAAACCATAGTGCTGCAGCACAGCTGTGATTTCTTACACATAAGACCAACCTTATGAGAACTGGAGCCATTTACCAAAACAATGGATATATTAGGGATATTTTCAAGAGACCTGCTCAGGTTATTCGTTTTAAATCAGAACACTATTTTTTTATATATAATGAGATTCTGGATTTGTGGCTGTACTGAAAAATTACCTCTTTACCATAATGCAATAGTCATCAAAGGTTGAAATCTCAGTCTCGAAATTTTTGCTAGCCTCTTTCAAATGGATAAAATAAATTGATGTTCTTCTCTTTTTACTGTTCTCCTTAAGACACTCACTTGTTTAAGGAGAAAAGAAAATGTTATCTGCTTCATTTTTGATGTGCATTTTGAAAGTGAAATCTACTCCACTATACTCTGGTTATTTTTCTTATCGTATATAGCTGGAAGTTGCCTATTTGAATGCAATCACTCTCACAATTGGTTTAGAGGGTCACAGAATGTGCACAAAGATTCTGCCTTCTGAGAAATAAAGTTCATGGAATGCTTCAGTTCAACAAAGAGTCCATAAAAAAAGTAGAAAGTCAGTTTATCTTGGAGCTGTTGGAGAAACGTATTATACTGCTTAGAGCAAGTTAAGAATTATGCCAGGGGCAGGGCTTGGTGTAGTGGCTATAGCATTGGGATTGGGTTGGTATAGAAAAACCAGACTTGCTCAGCTTTAAACAAGTTTCTGACTCTTAACAGTTTAATTTTCCTTGCGGAGTTGTGAAGGTTTTCGCATGCTTACTAGTGGCCACTGGGTAATATTGATGGGGAGGTGTACAAACCAAACCATAACCTCTCTTCAAACAATACAGTTTTTGTGATTATTCCTCGGCACCCCACCCCCTCTCCTGGACTTACCCACAGCCCAGATGAAGAAGCCCTCAGGCAGGTGCAGCAGGCAGCAGCCTCTGTTCTTACTACAGCTGGGCAGCAGGGCTGCCAAGTTAGTTTGCTCTGCAGCCGCCTTTCCTGAGTGAAGACAAAAAATGTGTGAGCCAGAGGCTAAAAAACTGTGAGCTAGCTAGCTCACACTGACTCAGTTTAGAGCAGCGGTTCTCAACCTGTAGGTTGCGACCCCTTTGGGGGTCGAATGACCCTTTCACAGGGGTCGCCTAAGACCATCGGAAAACACATATTTCCAATGGTCTTAGGAACCGAGACACTGCTCCTCTATCCTCTAACCGTTAAACCCTCCCGGCCAGTCTCTGAAAGGAGTCTCTTTTCCCGCTGCCTTCCATGCCAGCTTTGAAACAAAAATGGTGGGGGGAGGAGGAAAGAGGCAGAAAACAACAGCCGGTGCAACTGAACTTGTAACCACGGATGCCCATCCTGTCTGACCCACTTCTTTTTTTTTTATTTATTGATTTTTCCCTATAACTACAACTATAACGCTACAATCTAAGCTACATATACCTTATACAGAGAGTACTTTATCATTTGCTTAATACTACCTTATTACATAATATACTTATGAAGCATTTAGAACCTTGGATAAATTTCAATTACTTTGTTACTGCTACTATAAAAAATATCAAAACTATTTGGCAGATACGCCCACCTAGAGAAATATGGTTAATTAAACAATTTGTAATACATAAGTGCAATGCTTAATAAAACAGTTTAATCACTATTTCTTCTTTCGTCCTCTTCTTGTCTTAACAGTCTCAACTACTTTTGGAGCTGCAGCTCCTTTTTCCGAGTCAGACACTTCTTCTTCTTCACTCTTTGAGCTATCAAATCCATACATGCTTTCTTGCGAGGCCAGTGAACCATCTGAGTCTCTCCCAGTTTTCTGCTCTTTGCTTTTTTCCAGAAATTTTTTCGCTTGTTGAACAGAGTCAATCTTATACTTCTTATCTTTGATGCTGAAGCATAGTCCTTCCGGAGTATTCCAACGATAGATGATAGACTCAGACTGGAGCCAAGATGTCAATTTTCCATAGGCTTTCCTTCTTTTCCTTATTTCAAATGGGATATCCTTCATCACTTTTACTTCTTCTCCCAGGATCTTCAGAGCTGCTCTGTTTGTGGTCCTAAGCACCACGTCTCTTGTAGATTTTTTGGAGAACCTTATCATAATTTCACCAGGCAGGCTTTTCTTTTTAGTGTAATCTGGATAGGTTCTGTAAACCATATCCATATCGCTTTTTATATCCGCTGCTTTCATGCCTGTCACTGGTTCAAGTGCCTCACTTAGCAAATTTTTAAGGTCTTCTCCTGTATTTTCTGGCACATTCTAAAGTCTTAGGAAAAAATTCGATCTTTCCATTTGTAATTTCAAAAGCTGATCGTGGTGGAAGGCCTTTTCCTTCTCTGCCTTTTGTAGTCTTACGTCTTGGTTTTTTACTGAAGTTTTTACTTCCAGAAGTTCTCGCTGCAGCTTCTCTGTGGATTTATTCGACTCTTTTAGTTCTAGCTGCATTTTGTCCATCTTAACGTTGAGAGCTGTCATTTGGTCCACTAGAGGTCGCAATAACGAGGAGAACACCACACTCATCTCCGTGGTATCAACCTTTGAACTCGGAGCTGTACTTCCTAGTTTGGGGGAAGGTTTCGGTTTCCCCGTCATTGTTGAGGCTACGCTCTTTGTTTATAGATAGATAAGATGAACGAAAGGAGCAAATTTTCAAACAGCACTTATGTCCTTTTAAGGTTTATGTCCCCAAGTGAGCGATGCTGCCATCTAGCAAGGTGGATGGGCTTTTGTTTCTGCAGTAACGCCACGTAAAGAGTCTCGTAAGTACGCTAGTCCCGGAGGGGGGGGTTTTCACTCCTCCCGCCGTCTTCCCGCTTTGTTCTGCTTTTCTTACTTCAGACTCACGTTTTCTCCATGCGTAACTGTCAGTTCCAGCCTCATTGCTTCGCACTCTCTGCTGCTTCACGGATTTGTGCTTTCAGCCATACGGCTCCCACGGCGGGGGAACCTATGGGGGTGATGAAAAGGGATCTCAATCCCTCGATCGCCACCGTAGGGAGAGATCCCCTTCGTGCCACCCCAGGCAGAGCCCCCTCACTGGGGTCTCTGGGGGCTCGGCACCAGTCCAGAGCCCCTTCTTCCCGCCAGGTACGGATCACGTTCCCCGCAAGTCTTGCCGGAAGTCCCTGTCCGACCCACTTCTTCATCGAGTCCTTTGATTCGCTTGAGCGTCCGTCTGTCAGGAAGATCTCTCTACTGGTTGGCTCATTACCCTCCTGGTTATTCAAAGGCGAGTCCCCCAAAAAAGGAATGTTTGGTTGTCACGAGGAAGGAGACAGTGAGGGGATGCAAGGAAAAGGGTGAGGGGCTTTGAATTGGGCAGTTGGATGGGTGAGGGGCTTTATAGGCGAGGTGGGGGGTCGATCTGGGCATGTTGGTGGGCACCTGGGCCTTTGAGTGGGGTTGATGTTGGGTGTTGCCATGGAAACGGGGCGTTTCAGGCATTGCGCTTGGCCTGCAAACCCCCCCCCCCCACTTGCACCTTTCCTGCTTTCTGGGTTCCCAGACTCTTCTGGAATGTCTTTCCTCGCTGTGGTGAAAACAACTGGGGTTTGCGTGATCCTCTGGCTGCTAGCAGAGGTCTGTTCTCTGTGTGTCTGGTTTAATATCTCCCTTGTTTTTTATTTTCCCCTTATGGTCCACCTTTGAAACTCAGACTCAGGGTGGATTACAGACTCATATGAACCCCTTTTATATATAATATATGTGCAATAGTTTAATGTATAAATATATACAATAAATGCGGTGAAAACTGGATTGCAATTTGCAAAACTTAATAGTAGTCAGATGAACACATCCAGGGAAGCAATACTGCAAAAATCAACTGCCTAAAAGTTTTTGGGTATCAAAGCTGCAACCCTTTTGACTTGGTTTTTGGCCCCTGAGGCTCTCAAAAAGCTTATTTCATCTTTTAAGGGTTTCTCCCCCCCCCCTTCCAGTTTTCATATTACATTTATTTATTTACTTAACGTGTTTCTCAGTGAGACTCAAGGCAGAGACTTCAGCTCTCACTGCTGAAAGACAGAAACCCTGTCTCTGGTTGTGTTTCCCAGCCCAATTTGAGAGAACACACAGCTCAATTCCTGTAGAGTAGAATTCCAAGAACTTTATTAATAAAGGAAGGGGTGCACAGGTACAGCAAGGATTGGACCCTCAATACCCACCATCTCTCCCTAGGGTTACAATGGGAGACATATGATTTTATACTCAGTATGACACTTGCAAATACATCATAATTATTGGTTCCATCAAACTTTGTCATATGTCTGTCAAACCAACTATTTTAGAACCAATTATGTTCAATTTGTAACAATGAAAATACATCCTGCATATCAGATATTTACATTACGATTCATAACAGTAGCAAAATTATAGTTATGAAGTAGCAATGAAAATAATTTTAGGGTTGGAGGTCACCACAATATGAGGAACTGTATTAAAGGGTCGCAGCATTAGGAAGGCTGAGAACCACTGGCTTAGAGGGAACACTGGGTTGGGCCTCTTGAATTGTGAACAAGGGCTACTTTGGGAGCCTTCTGGATCGAGGCTGAGTGCCAGGTGGCCACTCAACAGGGGCAACAACCACAGCAATCCTGCTCTCTCAGACCTTGGACATTCTCAGTGCAGACAGCGGGGGAGAGGGGAGGAGGCAACGCAGCAATGCAAAGCAGGGAAGGAGAGCAGAAGTGTGAGATTGAGCCCAGTCCGTGGCGGGAGTGCATGCGCATTCATGCTATCACCTTTTGCTGAATCAGCCCGTCCTCCCTCCCTCCTGGCAGCGTCTGGAGTTTCTTGTTGTGCTGCTCCAAGGGGCTTCTCCCTTCCCAGATAGGGGTTCTTGAGGGCTGCGCTCTCCCCCCCATGCACTCCAGAAGTTGTGCGGGAAGGGAGGGGAGTCAGAGGAGTAAAGAGAGCTCTTCAACCAATCCCCTCCCCCCAGCATGCATATGCACAGAAATATCTACTCTCCTCATTGAACGCTCTCAGTAAGAAGACCCAGGTGGTCAGCTGTGTAGATCTCTCCCTCTCTGCTGCCTCAGGGACCCTGAAGAAGGAGGAAGATCAGTGGCTGGGCTGCCTGGCGGCCAGAGGCAGCTACAGCCAAGTTAGTTTGCACTGCAGCCGCCTTTCCTGAGCAAAGAAAAAAATGTGTGAGCTGGGGGCTAAAAACCTGTGAGCTAGCTCGCTCACACTGACTCAGCTTAGAGGGAACACTGGGCTGGGCTTCTTGAATTGGGAGCAAGGGCTACTTTGGGAGCCTTCTGGATCGAGGCTGAGTGCCAGGCAACCACTCAACAGAAGCAGCAGCCACAGTGATCCTGCTTGCTCAGACCCCAGACATTCCCAGTGCAGACAGCAGGGGAGGGAGGGAGGAAGCAATGCAGCAATGCAAAGTGGGGAAGGAGTGCAGAAGTGTGAGATTGAGCCCATTCCATGGCAGGGGTGCGCACATGTGCATGACATCACCTTTTGCTGAACCAGCCCGTCTTCCCTCTGACGCTCCTCGCAGAGTCTGGCATTTCTTGTTGTGCTGCTTCAAAGGGCTCCTCCCATCCCAGATGGGGGTTCCTGAGGGCTGCGCTCTCCCCCTGCCACTTGCACCCCAGAAGTTGTGTGGGAAGTGGGGTCAGAGGCATAAAGAGAGCTTTTCAACCGATTGTCACCAGGCGTGGCCTCTTGGGGATCTGCCTGGCTGCTCTACAGTGCACCTCCCCCCAGGCCCCTTCGGTTCACCTCTGAGGCTGGGGATGCTTGAGGTGAGGGTGGCAGCCATGGCTAGAGAAGGCCTCAGGGGCACCAGCCTGAGGAAATGGGAGCCACCGAGGACGAGCCTGTGCCCAGTACAACCATCACTGCTGCTGTTCCTGCTGGCAGCAGAGAAGGAGACCTGCAATAGAAGGAGGAGGAAGAAGGCACCGGCCGCCACGGCAGCAGCAGCCTCAATTAGAGCGGGGAGGATGCAGTCAGCCTTGGCTGTGCCAAGGCTCGCCACTTTGGAGCAGGGCTTTTGGTGAGGGAGGGATGGGTCAGAAGCCACTGGATGCCCAGTCTCCAGGCTTGCAAGGCACTTTCTCGCTGGTGGGGTGGGGAGGGGAGGGGAGGGGAGGGGAGGGGCAGGGTGGGCCTAGACACCAGCCACAATGCTGTTCTGGCGCATTCCGCCCCCAAAATAGCCCTGGGTATAGAAAAAAGCCTGCATGGTTAACAAACAAAGTAATGGAAGCTGTAAAAGGGAAGAAGAATTCCTTTAAGTGGTGGAAAGCTAGTCTCAGTGAGGCTGATAAAAGGGAACACAGGCTGTGGCAAATAAAATGCAAGTCTGTGATCAGGCAGGCAAAAAGGGAATATGAGGAGCATATCGCAAAAAACATAAAGACCAATAATAAAACTTTCTTCAAATACATTAGAAGTAGGAAACCAGCCAGGGAAGCAGTGGGGCCCTTGGGTGTCCAAGGGGTAAAAGTGTAGTGAAGAATGATAGGGAAATGGCTGAGAAGCTGAATGCATTTTTTGCTTCTGTCTTCACTGTGGAAGATGAGAAGTGCTTGCCCACTCCAGAACTGCTGATTTCGGGAGGGGTGCTGAAAGACCTGAGTCAGATTGAGGTGACAAGAGAGGAAGTTTTACAACTGATAGACAATTTAAAAACAAATAAATCACCGGGCCTGGATGACATACATCCGAGAGTTCTGAAAGAACTCAAATGTGAACTTGTGGATCTCCTGACAAAAATATGTACTCTTTCCTTAAAATCTGCCTCCATTCCTGAGGACTGGAAGGTAGCAAATGTCACTCCCATCTTTAAAAAGAGGAGATCCGAAAAATTACAGGCCGGTCAGTCTGACGTCGATACTGGGTAAGTTGGTGGAAACTGTTATTAAGGAAAAAAATTTGTAGGCACATTGATGAACAAAATCTATTGAGGAAGACTCAGCATGGGTTCTGTAAGGGAAGATCTTGTCTCACTAACCTGTTAGTGTTCTTTGAGGGAGTGACCAAACATATGGACAAGGGGGACCCAATAGATATTGTTTACTTTGACTTCCAGAAAGCTTTTGATAAAGTTTCTCATCAAAGGCTCCTAAGGGGGGCGTGGCTTAGCGTCGGTGCATGGCGGACACATAAAGAACTGGCTCCTCCACCCCTCTCCTCTTTACCTTGAAATAACCTCCATTAACTACCTTCAACTACTCCTTTTTTATCATGGGTAAATCCGGAAACCCAAAGGTGAAAAAAGATCCACAAACGCCTCAAAAAAACTATCCAATTCTTTACTAAGGAAGAAGCTCGGAAATCTGAGGCCTCCTCCCAACACCTCAACAAAATGGCCGACAGGACTCCGGCTCCTGAAGACGACAGCTCCGTTCTTTCTTGGTATGAGTTCCTTACAACGATAAATCATCTGGAGGAAACTATCGCCGAGCAGATTCATAAAGCCATTAAACCCCTTACAGATGAAATTCATCACGGAGACCCTGGCTGAGGTATCAAAAGCAGCCGAATCTGCCATGGAGAGTGCCATAGTGGCACAAGAGAGTACCCAACAACTTCAAAGGTCAGAAGAGTGGGCCCGCTCTAAGATTCTTAGCTTAGAAAATTGCCTAAACGAAAGAAATTTGAAATTCCGGGGAATTCCTGAATCCTCTGAAGGTGAGACTGAATTAAAAATCTTTTTGGCTAATTGGCTGGCGAAATCCCTGGAACTGGAGGACAATGTGGCTCCTTTAATAGATAAGGCGTTCCGTCTCGGCCCTAGTCAACGTCGATCTGATTCTTTTGTACGAGATATCTTAGCCACCTTTCCTGATAGCTGCACATGCGACACTATCCTACGTAAATCTCGACTGGAGGGCAGCTTAGTGTTTCAAAATAAAAAAGTATTGGTGTTGCTTGATTTGTCACCTGAGACTCTTCAGCATCGACGGTCTCTTAAGCCTATTACTCAGCTGCTGAATGAGAACAAAGTCCATTTCAGATGGTCATCACCCTGTGAGCTCCTTGTAATACATCAGGAACAAAGACTATGTGCTTCTGACTTAGCAAGTGGCCACAAGCTTCTCACCATCCTAGGGATCAACTTTCATTTTCCCTCTTCACCTGCCCCGGAGGAATCTCCCAAGGCTGAAGATGAGACCTCATTTTGGTGGATTAGAGTGCAACGCAAACCCATCCCATGAGTAAACTTGCTACCTGCAGCAATTTACTGTTTATTCTTTTTCATTCAGGGTTTAACTTCGAGGAGAAGATTTTTTATTTGAAAACTTGTATTTTCATGGTGATGTTAACCTGCTTTGTGTTTAAGGAAATTGTTTTGTGATTAACTGAAGATAACCTTGTTATACTCTATACTATATTTTTATTTTTTTATGTCTTTTTTACTTTTGTTGTTATAGGGTGAAGTTAACCCTTTTAATGGTGAAGTCAACCTACCTTGGTTCTTTGTTTCTTTTATAAGGATTATTTTCTTTTTAATTATGGTAGTAGAGTATTAGTTCTAACTTCATAAATATTTAAATTTGAGAAGACTCCTTACTTGATAGCTTGTATTTTTATGGTTAAACTAACTTACCTTGAATTTAAGGTAAATGTCCTGTGACTATTTGAAATATTATGGTGAAGATAACCTTGCTATATTTTATATTATATTTTTATTTTTTAAAAAATATTATTTATTTTTGTTGTTATAGGGTAAAATCAACCTTTTTATATGGTGAAGTTAACCTTCCTTGGTTCTTTGTGTGTGTTTTTCTAGGATAATTTAGATTTTATCCTTGTTTTATATGTTTTTTATATAACAAAGGCTATTTCTTTTTTATAAATATGTGGTAGAGTAGTAGTTCTAACATCATAAATTTTTATATAATGCTAACGAGACCTTTTTATGTTGACACTCATTTTGAAGGAGGTTATCATCTCATTTTTAATAACTCATCTTTAATAATTTATTAGGAGAGGAGTTGGGGGAACCATATTTTACCCCCCCATTATTGTTTTCTTGTGTATGTATAATCATTTGAGTTTGATTTTTAGAGTGTATGCCTTACATTGATAAGGCCAACTGACCTAGAGAACCCTCATATAGAGGGAACAGTTTTAACTCAGTTGAATATAATGTTGTGTTTAATTTGGTATTGTCTTTTAAGATAAGTTTCCTTTTACAGTTAATATATTGCCATGACCCAATTATTGATTCAATAAGGCCTGGTACTTCTTTTTTGAAGGACAATATTATCCCTTACTTTCGACTGAATATTGGAAACCTCCTGCAGAGTACCTCTCCCATGATTCATTATGAATAATACACTCAAAAAATTTTCACTAAACTGTAGAGATCTAAATAACAGAACCAAATCTAGAAAAATGGCCTCGTCACTCTCTAAAATGCGCCCTGTCATAGTACTCCTGCAGGAGACACATCTTTAAAAAATGGACAAACCTACACTCTGCTCAAAATGGTTTCCTCTGCAATACCAGAGTGCTGGCACTTCCAAATCTAGAGGCGTGGCAATTCTTTTATCAAAAAATGTTCAATTCCACTTATATTCCAAGCAAATAGACCCAATGAGAAGATTTCTTTTTATAAAAGGTCTGCTAAACAACTTACCCTTTACTATTGCATCTATATATGCCCCTAATTCGGGTCAGGAAACATTTTTAACGGATATCATGGCCAAATTAGACGATTTTCATGACGGCCAAATTATAATAGGTGGTGATCTCAATTGTATTGCTGATCCGCAGTGGGATTGATCTTACAAACCTTATACCTCATTTTCTCGACAACTCAAAAAAAGCAAACAAAACCGAACTATATTGCAATCCCTTTTTGACAAATATGCTCTTAGTGACGTATGGCGTGCCAAGCACCCTGGCATGAAGGATTATACCTATTATTCCCCCAGATTCGACATTTACATGCGGATTGATTATGTTTTAATTTCAAATTCACTGTTCTCACAGGTCCAGTGTCCTGATATAGGTCTTAGAACTTTATCTGACCATGCATGGATGGAATGTACATTAACTTTGGACAGCAATTAACCCCTTATATGCAAACTGTTTGTAACTCTATATTTCTAATGGGAATTATGCCGGATTCGTGGCTTCAAGCTAAAATTATTGTAATCCCTTAAAAAAGGAAGAGACAATTTGACACCCCAATCATATCACCCTATTTCGCTATTAAACAATAATTATAAAAATTTTATCACTATCCTTACTTCTAGACTTAATATGTTTATAGGAAATTATATTCATCCTAATCAATCTGGCTTTATCCCTAGACGTGATATAACAGACAACATTAGGAAAACCATTGGAATTATCTATCACTCCAAAACTAAATTAAAAAACATAGGCCTACTAGCTTTAGACATAGAAAAAGCCTTTGACAAGGTTGAGCCTCAATTTTTATTTACAGTATTAAAAGAAATGGGTTTTGGAAAAACCTTCCAGAGAGTTATTAGATCTCTTTATTCGGCACCGATTGCTCAAATTTTGTTAAATAATATGATCTCTAATGACTTACCTCTTACTCGTGGCACTAGACAGGGGTGCCCTTTGTCGCCCCTGCTTTTTGCAATTGCAATTGAACCATTGGCAAATAAAATCAGATCATCACCAGGTATTTCAGGTTTGTCTTTCCCACATATAGACTTTAAAATTAGTTTATTTGTGGATGATTTTGTTTTGTATTTGTCCAACCTTGAATCTTCCTTACCGCAATTGGAATCTTTACTTTCAGAATTTGCCACAGTTTCAGGATTAGCAGTTAATCAATCTAAAACCACCTTTTATCCTATTAATCTCTCAGACCAGACCAAACTTTTTATAGAATGCAATTATTGTTATCAATGGATTCAAACTTATTGGTCTTATCTGGGTGTTAGAATTCCTCTTCACATTAAAGATCTTTTCCGTATGAACTACATAGAGATGATTGACAAGACCAAACCCTTACTTGAACAATGGCATAAAGAAAGGTTATCTTGGTTAGAATGGATTCAGGTTCTTAAGACTTTTGTTTTCCCTAAATTTTTATATTTATTTCGAGCCCTTCCTCTTTTTATCCCAACCTCTTTTTTCAAACAATGGCAACTTCTCTGGTCACAATTCATATGGGGTTATAGAAAATCACGAATTCAATTGTCAACTTTGAGACAACCGTCACAATTGGGAGGTGTGTCTTTGCCAGATCTTAAACTTTATTATGATGCTTCCATTTTATCTACTTTAATTAAGATTTTAAAAATTAATCCCCAACCAGATTGGGTCCCCTTAGAAGAACATTTTATGGAACACAATTTATATAGTTCTATGATTTGGAAAACCAAAACTAATGCTTGTTGCACACAATCTTCTCATCCTTTTATACATGCCTTATTTAAAATATGGAAGGGCTTGCACCCAAGATGGGCACCTGGTATTTCCTTGGCGTCCACATACTTAAGACAATCTTGGTTTCCCCCAGCGTTGCCCCCTACAGCCTTCCAGAAATGGAATGTTCCCCAATTATCTATTTTATATAACTTGACCTGGAGAAGACAACTCCTGGACAAGTCGAGTTTAGACACACAGGCCTCTGTTACTTTACCATGGTTGGAATATTTCCAAATTCGCCACCTTTTTGATTCCCCTCGAATAAAACTGTCACTTCAACAACACTGTACTGAAATAGAAAAGCTAATAATAACCTCTCAGGGCAACCCAAAAGGTCTTATTTCAAAAGTTTATAAAATACTCATCGACCCCAATCCGGATGTTTTACCCTCTTATGGGTAGTCTTGGGCCAAGGATCTCGGAAATAACTTTCCTGATTTATTTTGGGAAACTGTTTGGTCCTCCTATGCTTTTAAGTCTAAATAATTAAATATCCAACAACTTAATTTTAAAATACTCACATGGTGGTACTTAACCCCATTACGATTACACAAAATCAACAACCAGATCTCACCTCTATGCTGGATGGACTGTGGTAATACTGACTCTTCTCTACACTGCTGGTGGGACTGTCCCTCAGTCCGTACTTTTTGGAAATCTGTTCTGAGTCAGATACATTATTTAACGGGCTACACCATTTCAGAACGACCTGAAATTATCCTTCTAAATTATTGGGAAGATGTACATATTCCCCGCCATAGCAAGGACCTGATTATAATTTTGTTGTCGGCCACGAAATCCATTATAGCCCAAAACTGGATAATTTCTACCTTTTTATCACTTAATTTGTGGTATTCAAGGGTTTGGGACTATCTTTTAATGGACAAGATTTTGGACCGTCTTAGGAATCAGGACCCATCTTCTGACAAGCTAGCTTTCTATGGTAGATGGCACCCTATTATAAATAATTTAGAATATGTTATAGATAAAACCACAACTGCTCAGAAATCTCAATATTTTTCATTTATTCGTAAATATTGGTCTTTATGTTAAAATGGTTTTTATTATAACTGGTCATGAGCAAAGTTTATAGTATGGTTGATTGTTCTTGTTCTTGTTTCTGTTGGATAGATTGTATAGCCAGTGTTTAGTTGATATTTTTATTGCTCTTCTTCACTTTATTGTATCTGTAAAAAGTAAAAACAATAAAAATTGTATTGTAAAAAAAAAGGCTCCTAAGTAAGCTCAATAGTCATGAGAAAAACAGACAAATCCTTTTGTGGATAAAAAACTGACTAATTAAAAGGAAACAGAGAGTGAGTATAAATGGGCAATTTTCTCAGTGGAGGAAGGTAAGCAGTGGGGTACCGCAAGATCAGTACTTGGTCTGATGCTTTTTAACTTGTTTATTAATGATTTGGAGTTGGGAGTAAGCAGTGAAGTGGCTAAATTTGCAGATGACACAAAGTTGTTCAGAGTGGTGAGAACCAGGGAGGATTGTGAGGCACTCCAAAGGGATCTGTTGAAGATGGGCGAGTGGGCATCAACATGGCAAATGGGGTTTAATGTGGCCAAGTGCAAAGTGATGCACATTGGAGCCAAAAATCCTAACTATAAATACATGTTGATGGAGTCCGTACTGGCAGAGACTGACCAAGAGAGAGATTTTGGAGTTGTAGTAGATAACTGAATGAAAATGTCAAGACAGTGTGCGGCTGCAATGAAAAAGGCCAATGCTATGCTGGGGGTTATTAGGAAGGGAACAGATAACAAATCAGCCAGTATCATAATGCCCCTATATAAATCAATGGTGCAACCTCATTTGGAGTACTGTGTACAGTTCTGGTCACCACACCTCAAAAAAGATATTATAGCATTGGAAAAAGTGCAGAAAAGGTGCTTGGGGCTCTTTACCTTGGAGAGAAGACGACTGAGGGGTGACATGATTGAGGTTTATAAGATTATGCATGGGATAGAGCAGATAGAGAAAGAAGTCCTTTTCTCCCTTTCTCACAATACAAGAACTTGTGGGCACTCCAAAAAATTGCTGAGCAGTCCGGTTAGAACAGATAAAAGGAAGTCCTTCTTCACCCAAAGAGTGATTAACACATGGAATTCACTGCCACAGGAGATGGCAGCGGCTACAAGCATGGACGGCTTCAAGAGGGAATTAGATAAACATATGGAACAGAGGTCCATCAGTGGCTATTAGCCACAAAGTATAGATAGGAACTCTCAGTCTGGGGCAAGTGATGCTCTGTATTCTTGGTGCTTGATGGTGGGGGGGGGCAACAGTGGGAGGGCTTCTAGTGTCCTGCCCCCACTGCTGGACCTTCTGAGGGCACCTGGTGTTTTTGGCCACTGTGTTGGACTGGATGGGCCACTGGCCTGATCCAACATTGGCTTCTCTTATGTTCTTAGAAGCATTTTTTAGCCTCAGCATAGTTACATACAGAACAGCCCCCGCAGGGGAAAAAAACATTTAGGTCGATTACTCCCCCTCATGCAGCTGGTGTCCTTCAGTTCAGGAAGTCTGCTTTTAAACAGGATGTCTCTGAGATTTTGAGCCCTCCTGGCTGTGAACAAAGGAAAATTTTGACATCTAGGGATGTTTGATAGAAGGTGCCAGTATTTATTTATAATAGTCTGTACCGGTTTGAATGTACTAAGTTAACGGTATAATCATTCTTTCTACCCTTTTATTACAAGTCTTTGGGATAAGCAAAGATGCTCTAGATATGTTATAGGCTCTATGAAATGCTCTTTTCAAAATTCTAATCCAATCTTTTACCCAGGTCAAGGCTGCTGCTTTATAATATAACAACCAATCTGTTAAAGCAAAGCCAGCTCTCTCTTTTGTATCTTGCAGTGCTTTAAGTCTTATTCTTGGTCTTTTACCTTGCCAGATAAATTGAGTGGTAACTTTCTCTAGTTCTTTAAAGTATTTTTGATTTTGGAGAATTGGAATTGTTTGAAATAGGAAGATCAATCTTGGTAGAATATTCATTTTAATAGAAGCTATTCTTTCCATAAAGGATATTTGAAGTTTATTCCACTTTTCCAAGTCTCTCTTGATATCCTTCATGAGTTCCATATAGTTATCTTCCCACAAAGAACTGCATCTGCTTGTTAACTTTATTCCCAAATATTTGATTTTCTTTTGGAGTTCTAAGCCTGCTAATTCTTGTAACTGTTGTGCTTGCAAATTGGTCATGTTTTTCACCAGCATTTTAGGTTTTTTGCAATTAATTTTCTATCCTGCTATTTCTCCATATTCCTGTAAGGAAGTAATCAGTAGGGTGCGGTCACATGCACAATTAGCCATGTGATAGGCATGAATGCCAGTCGGATTTTAAAGGCATGATCACATGAGAGCATCTGGCAAGCGTCCCGCACCCATCGGCAACCCGTTGCACTCTGCCTAAGAAGTGGAGTTAAAAAATACCTGGGAAAGTGCAGTATCAAATGGGTTTGACAGGCTGCAGATGGAATTTCCAGCGTGATCGCTCCAGCATGCTCCCATTGCATCAGTGATCCCTCGATGAAGTGCACCAGAAACACATGGCAAAGGGGGGAAAACTGATTCCCCCGCCGTTGCATCTGATCATGTAGTGGTGGGTCAAATTGCTGTGGAACAAATAGCCTCGCTTCCCCCACCCCGTGTTATTTGGCATGTGTGACCACACCAAGTTGTTTTATAGAATTCACAGGTTCTGCGAGGATAAATACTAGATCATCTGCAAAGGCTAGCAATTTATATTCCTCTCCTCTTAACCTGAGTTCTCTGATTTATTGATCTGCTCTAATCACATCATTCAAGAGCAAAGATAAACAATAGGAGTGACAGGTGGCATCCTTGTCTAGTTCCTTTTTGTATCTCAATTTTTCGTGTTAAGTCTCCATTAATAGAAATCTTGGCTTCTTCTTTAGTATAAATTGCTTTAGCAATATTATGAAATTCCACTCCCACTTGCAAAGTTGAGAGTAATTCTAACATGAAATTCCAGCTGACGTTATCAAAGGCTTTCTCTGCATCAAGAAATGTTAAAGCCAGTTGTTTTTTTGGATGGGCTTCATAGTACTCAAGTGCATTCAAAATCATTCTCACATTATTTCTAAGTTGTCTTCTAGGTTGAAAACCTGCTTGATCTTTGTGGATCATTTGGGGGAGGGTTCTCTTCATTCTTGCAGCTAAAATGGAGGCGTAAATTTTATAATCCACATTCAACAAGGAGAGTGGTCTACAATTTTTAATTACCTTTTCATCAGAATTTTGCTTGTGAGTGAGTGTTATTAAGGCTTTATTCCATGTATCTGGAACCCCTTTATCCTCCGGTTATATATAATTCTGTTTTCACCATGGACTCTACTGAACATTCCACACACTCCAAAATTAGTTGGCTCCCTGATGTGTCACTCAGAAGCTGTCACTATCCACTGGCTCTGAGTACTTGTGTGCCATTGGCTGGGTGCTGGGTCTGCTCCTCTTCCCAGCCCACGCCTACAGCCACTGTGCCATCAGAATTTCTGGCAGACAGCTTTCTCTCTTGACGAAGACCCTTCTCCTGCTTGCCTCCTGTGTGGAACTAACCCTCAATGGAGGTTGGTAGGTGTAACGAAATGGCAGTTACCTGTGTTTGTAAGATGGCTGCTGTCTGTGGTAAAATGTTCCCCCATAAGTTTCAATTGAGCTGTAATTCCAGAGAGGGGCCTGCAGGTGTATCACTCACTGGGTTCAATGGGGCTTCCTCATCTGCAGGCACACAGTTACCAGCTGCCCCAAGGCCAAAAAGTGTGGGAAAAGAGGGTGTCGTGGCAGTCAGGGCTTCAATGCCCTCCAAACCAGCTATTCCTACTTGGGGAACCACTGTTGCCAATCTCCATGTGAGGGCTGGAGATCACTCAGAATTACAACTGCTCTCCAGATGGCACTGATCAGTTCCCCAGGATAAAATGGTGGACTCTGTGTCCTTATATCCTGCTGAGATGCTCCCCCCCCCCCGACAGCCAATGTGATGTGGCAGTCAGGGCTTCAGAGCATGGTAGAGGCTGCAGGTGGGGGGGAGATGGAAAGCTGAAGAGTGAGGGGGAAATTAAGATAGGTTGATGCTTGGCTGAAAAGGAGATAGGATTGCCAACTGCAGGTGGAGAATTTCTGGAGATTTGAGGGGTGGAGCCTAGAGAGGGTGAGGTTTGAGGAGGGGTGGGGCCTCAGACAGGTACAATGCCATAGACTCTGCCCTCCAAACCAGCTATTCCCCCTTGGGGAACCACTGTTGCCAATCTCCAGGTGAGGGCAGGTGATCACTCAGAATTACAACTGCTCTACAGGTAGCAGAGATCAGTTCCCATGGAGAAAATGGTGGACTCTGTGTCCTTATACCCTGCTGAGGTTGCCACAGCAGATTGACATTGAGTGCTCAAGGCCTTGGCACTCTCTCAGAGCCTCTTTCTAGAGCCCATTGTATTTATTTCCACAACAGGCCTTATTCCTGGTTTTTTATATTTTGAAATACAGCTTTTGATGGTGCCATCAATGGGTCTTCAAAAGGATGATAAAATTCCACCAGAAATTCATTTGGTCCTGGGTTTTTGCTCTTTTTTTGTTTCCTAAATGCTTCTATCATTTCTGCTACAGAGATGGGATCATTTAGTATTTTCCTCTGATCTTCTGTAAATATTTTGGGTTTGTGAATTTCAAAATACTTTTCGATTTGTTCCTGTGTTGCTTTTCTTTTGTTATGTAAGTTTTCATAAAATGACTCCACATTTTTTTAGATCTTCCAGTTTATTTCTTTTTCTTCTCCAAAATCATTTTTAAGTGTTTTGATATACTTCTTTCTCTTTTTTTATGTAGTTTATATGCCAACTGTGGAAGGTTTATTAGCATTTTTTTAAAAAAATTCTGCTTAGCCTAGCTAATTTTCTTTGCCAGTTTCTGTGTTAACAAACAGTTCATTTGGTGTTGTAAAAGCTTAAGATTAAATTTCTTTTGTTCATTTGATGGTTTTTGTTTCAGCTGTTCTTGCTTTTTAATCTGTTCTTGAATCTGGAAGTATTTTCTAATCTTTGTGTAGTTCCAAAGTAATTGGTCTGCTAATGTTGCTGGTAAGATTTCCACTTCCAAAATGCCATTTGTCATCCAACACATCTCTGTTCTTGACCATGACTTGTGTCTTGCGGAGTAGAAAGTATAATCTTGTTTTTGTGGATTTCTTACTTTCCAAGCATTAACACAATTATATTCTTCTGCCAGGTTGAAAAAAATTGGAGGGAGTTCATTTTCTTTTTTCTGTTTTCCAGAAGCATAGTTTCTGTCCATGGATCTATCCAAAACTGCACTGAAGTCTCCAATGATACAAAGGTCATCATAATTCTATTTTGCGATCAGTTCTTTTACTATATTGAAAAAATTGTCCTGATCTTGGTTTGGTGCATAAATATTGACAAGGAGAGTCTTTTTAGCTTGTCTTCGTATTTGCACCACTAATATCCTTCCATCTGCTGAGGCGTGGACTATTTCTGGGTATAAATGTTCTTTTACATATGTCACCACACCTCTTTTCTTCTTTTCCTTATCTGAAGTAGTAAAGATTTTTCCAAATTTCTTAATTTGTAAATATTTTTGATCTATAGTCTTAATGGGAGTTTCTTGAAGGCAGATAGTATCAAAGTTGAGTTTCTTCAGCTTTTGAAACACCTGTCTTCTCTTTTGGGGAGAATTTAGTCCATTAACATTTACTGAGATTGTTTTTATCTTTCTTCTAGCCATCTTCAGGTTGAGTCTGTGATTTTGTGTCTTGTTTATCTCTAAGTTGACTCCTTGTAGAAACCTGGGATACCTTTGGTGCTTTTTGGGGTGCTTTTGTGAGGCTTCTGTACTATCAGCAAAAGATCAGACCTTTGTAGTTAAACAGAGTTCTTTATTTCTAATACTGGAACAGGTACTCGATGTTTGTTTGAGATACATGAAAGAAAATAACATGGGTTAATATACCTTCAGGCATAGGTGCTTGAACATAACCAACCAATCAGAATACATACAGAAAGGCGGGAAGGAACTGGCAATCGTTTGTTCCCACCAAAGGTGGGAAAGTTATAAAGATTCCCCTCTTGCCCTGAGTGGCCCGGATGTGCGAATTCTTAGGCAAAACATTTGGCCAATGACAATAAAATAGCCTCCAAGGTTGAAACAACTTTGATAAAATACTTTATCAAAGTTTTTTGATAAAATAAAAGCCTGGCAGCGTGGAGGAGGAATAGACCCTTTGAAGTGGAGGTCCGGTTTCCTTGAGGGTGGATGCATGTGAAGTAGACGTGAGAGTTCTTTGAAATGCATTCCTGCTCCTCATGCAAGTGTGAACTCTGAATGAAGTCTCCCGCTGTGGACTGGACCCTCTCATGGCAATAGAGAGTGCTTTTGCCTTAGGCAGAGAACCAACCCCAAAGGTCAAACTTATGATATTAAAGTCCATAAGAGCATATAAAATGCCTTGCTGGCTTACAAAGGAAAAGAAACAGAAAATAACCTCAGAACAAGCACTCTACTGTCAGATTCTGACCCCAGATTCTGACACCCTGCTCTCTCCAAGATTAGCCCCCCCCCTGGGCTTATCAGGGAAACGTTTATGAAAAGAGCGAACTAATTTAGGAGCATGCACATTATCAGCAAGGACCCATTCATTAAGCTCAGGGTCAAAATCCACCCATTTCACATGATAATGGAGTCAACCCCTGCGCAATTTGGAGTCCAGTATTTCAGAGATCTCAAAATGCTGCTCTCCCTCCTTCATCAGAGGAGGAGGAGTCGGAGGATCTGGGTGCCACGCATTCTGCCCAGCATTCTTCTTCAGCAGGCTGTAATGAAAAACAGGATGTACAGAGTGCAATGATTTAGGCAATTCAAGTTCAAAAGACTGTCAGGATCTGACAAAAGCTTGCTTGTTCCACGCTGTGCTGAAAAGTTACTTTCTGTTTCTTTGTACCCTGCTATCACTCGAATGTTTTATTGCTTGCCTTGAAGTAGAAATTGCTGTCCTGCTTAGTGTTACTCCTTCCCCGGGAGGATGGCCTCTCCATTCCAATGCATCACATAAACCTCTGTTGCTATCTTGTCATGGCTCCCTCCCCCTCCCGTTTGAAGCTCCAAGTGTGTTATCAGAGTGGGTACAGCCTTAGAAGTTATTTACTGTCACTGACCAAATGTTTTGCCTAGGAGTTCTCACATCTAGGTCGCTCAGGGCAAGAGGGGAATTTTTATAACTTTCTCTCCTTTGGTGGGAACAAACGGTTGCCATGTCTTTTCCCGCATTTTGTGTGTATTCTGATCGGAGGACTTTGTTTAAGCATCTAAGTCTGTAGGTATATTAACCCAAGCCATCTTTTGTTCTGCATCTCTAACAAACATCGAGACCCTGTTCCAGTATTTGAAATAAAGAACTCTGTTTAACTACAAAGGTCTGATCTTTCGCTGATAGTACGGAAGCCTCACAAAGACACCTCAGAGATTTTTCGTAGTACTTTATAGGGTCCCACATACTTCCAACCCAGCTTCCTACTGGGTTGCAACCCATGAATGTTTTTTTAGAGAGATAGACAGAGTCCCCAGGTTTTAAGTCCCATCCTTCAGCCCTTCCCCTATCAGCATATTTTTTGTAGTCCGCTTTAGCTTTGTCCAAAGTTTTGGCTATCAAGGGCCAGGACTCCTGCAGTTTAGACCACCATTGTGTGAAGTCAGGGTCACTTAAAGAAGGCAGTGGCTTTCCCTCAAACCCCCCTACAGCCATGAAAGGGGAGACACCAGTGGAGGAGTGCACCGCATTATTGTAGCTATACTCTGCAAAGGGGAGTAATTCCACCCAATTGTCTTGGTGATAGTTAGTGTAACACCTTAAAAATTGTTCCAATATTTGATTGACATGCTCAGATTGTCCATCAGTCTCCAGATGGTAACCCGAACTTAACGCGGGTTCAATGTCCATAACCTGTAAGAGCTCCCGCCAGAAGTTGGCAATGAATTGGCTCCCCCTATCAGATACGACATGCTTAGGGAAGGAATGTAGTTTGATCATGTGATTGAAGAATGTTTTGGCCAAGCTCCTTGCCGTGGGTAGGTTCATAAAAAGGGACAAAGTGTGCCTGCTTGGAAAATATATCTACAATGACACAAATAATGGTTTTACCCTTCGATGGAGGGAGGTTCATAATAAAATCCATTGAGATGTTTTCCCAGGGTTGAGAGGGGGTAGGGAGTGGGTGCAATAGTCCCGGGACCTTTCCCCCCCTCCGTTTACACATTAAACACACTTGGCATGAGGTAACATAGTCTGACACATCTTTTCGCATGCGAGGCCACCAAAAGTGCCGTTGTACTAAATTCAGAGTCTTAAGGAAACCAAAGTGTCCCGATAGTTTTGACTCATGGCAAGAATTTAAAATCTCCCTTCGCAGAGAAGTGGGCACAATCAACTTTGAGCCATGATACCAACAGCCATCCAGAGCTTTAGTGTTTTCACAGTCCTCCTCCCACTCTTTCACCTCCTCCTCAGTATAACCATTAGCACATTGTACAGTCCAGGAGGGGGTCTCAGAAAGGGTTTTCTTCTGGCTCTGAGTCACAACTGCCCCCCCCCCCAATTGCTGTGGAGAAAACATGGAGTCAAACACTTCCTCTCTCTGGGATTCATGCTGGGGTAACCGGGACAATGAGTCTGCTAAGGAGTTTGCTTTCCCGGGGAAGTGTTTGAGCACAAAATTGAACTTAGAGGAAAAATCTGCCCAGCGAAGTGGCTTAGCGTTTAGCGACCTCTGAGTGCGCAAAGCCTCCAGATTCTTATGGTCAGTCCAAATCTCGAACGGCTTTTGTGCTCCCTCCAGCCAATGCCGCCAGGTAGACAGAGCCAACTTAATGGCAGCAGCTTCCTTGTCCCACACTGACCAGTGACGCTCCGTCTCAGTAAACTTTTTTGAAATGTAAGCCAAGGGGTGCAAAGCGCCATCAGAGCCCTTTTGCAGGATCGCCCCCCCCCCCATCGCCACATCCGAAGCATCCACGTGAATTATAAACTCCTTAGTCTCATCTGGGTGTGCAAGAATGGGCTCGGAAGTGAACAACCGTTTCAGTTCATCGAATGCTTTCTGGCATTGGGGGGTCCAGCATAGCTTTTCTCCGGGCTTCCCTGCCTCTGGGCCCCTCCCCTTAGTTTTCAACAGTTCCGTAAGGGGTAGGGTGATTGTGGCAAAGTCTGTTAGAAAGGTCCTATAGAAGTTGCAAAATCCTAAAAGACTCTGAAGTTGCCGACGGGTTCAGGGGGCCTCCCACTGCACTACTGCCTCTACCTTGGCTGGGTCCATTTCCAGTCCCTGCTGCAAAATGCGGTATCCCAAGAAATCCACCTCTGTTCGGTGGAACTCACACTTAGATAGTTTTGCATATAGCTGATGTTCTAAGAGGGTTCCCAGCACCTCCCGCACTAATTTCACATGTGATTCCTTATCAGCCGAATAAATCAAGATATCATCAAGAAAACAGAGCACCCCCTTGAATAAATGCTTATGCAGCACTTTGTTGATCAGACTCATAAATACTCCCGGTGTGCCACTTAAGCCAAATGGCATCACGAACTGCCCTAGGGGGGTGTTGAAGGCAGTCTTATATTCGTCCCCTTCCCAAATCCACACCCGAAAATACGCATCCCTTAAATCCAACTTCGAAAAGATTCTCCCCCTAGCCGCCTCCGCCAGCAAGTCTTTAATCAGGGGAAGGGGGTAAGCGTTTGAGGCCGACACTGCATTCAGGCCCCGGTAATCTGTGCAAAGCCTCAGACCCCCGTCCTTCTTTTTCTGGAACAAAACAGGGGTTGCGAACAGGAACTTAGCGGGACAGATGAACCCTCGCTTCAGATTTTTGTCCAGGAACATCCTAAATTCCTCTCGCTCTGCTGGACTCATGGAATACAACTTTCCCTTGGGTAGCTTCTCCCCCAGAAGCAATTCGATAGCGCAGTCCGTGAGGTGATGGGGGGAAGCTCATCTGCCTCAGTCTCGCTGAACACCCCTCCCAAATCCCTGTATTCTTCTGGGATCGGTAAGGGGGCTAGAGAGAGGGCAGCGGAAGAGAGGGTTCCCATTTGTGTTGAGAGCATTTGGGGTCGACCCACAATATCTTTCCATTGCTCCACTTAATGTGGGGGTCATGGGAGCTCAGCCATGGGCTTCCTAGCACCATGGGGAATTGGGTGTTGGGTGTAATCACAAAGGCCCTTTTCTCCCAATGCTCCCCAGTCCCTACTATCAACAGTTCAGTCTCTGCCATGCATGACTCTTTCATTTCTGAACCGTCCATTTGGGTGAACCATAGGGGTTCCCCCAACGGGGTCACCTGGGGTCCTAGCCCCTCCACCACTAATGGGCTTATCAAGCCTATTGCACACCCTGAGTCTATGAGAACCCGGACCTGTACGTGGGTCCCTGCACCCGGGACTATTACAGTCACTACCATATAGAGTAAGGGGCCAGGGATGCTCACCGGCAGTGGCGCGTCCATTGGCGGGCCCTGCAGCTCTGCGCCGGTTACTGCAGGTCGTTGAAGTTTCCTGATGGCTGCGCCTCGACCAGCTCCCACTCACCCTGCTCACCCATTGCCCCTTCCAGCTGTAGTGCCCAGGGTTTAAAAGGTGTTTTGCTGAGTTGCGGGGTCCCTCCTGGGAGCAGTGTCGACGTTTTGGGAGCTTTCCCCCCCCGAAAGCAAGCTGATGCGAAGTGCCCACTCTCTCCGCATTTTATGCACAGCCCCTGCTTGAAACGGGAATCACACAGCTCCTGGAACGCGGACTTCCCCTTCACCTTCGGGGCGGCCCTTGGCTGGTGGCCCACCGAAGCCCCCAGTTTGATCAGGGTGAACCACTCTTCCACATCTGCAGCCGCACGCATCCACGCAGCCAGAGATACTGGTTGGCCGCTCCTCAGGATCGTCTCATAGATCTCGAGGTTCAGCCCCTCCCGATATTTCTCCACAAACAGGTCTTCGGACCACCCCTGCACCTTGGCCGCGATGCGTCGGAAACGATCGGTGTACTCCCTCACTGAGGAGTGCCCCTGCACCAATTTGCGTAGTTGGTTCCAGGCTTTCTCCTCCCCTAGAGGGTCTTCATAATGCTGCTGTAGGGCCCACATGAAATTATCAACAGTTTGTAGTTCAGGCCTCAGGGGGTTGTGGAGACTTACATACCAATCACTTGCGGTGTCCCTTAACTTGGATCTAATGTATCCCACTTGGTCTCGCTCTATCGGGTACAGATGGCCCCACACCGCTAGAAACCTCTCGACCTCTATGATGAAGAACCGGAGCTTCTCTGGGTCACCGTCGAATGTGGCGGTCAGCGGGTTGTTGGGGCCTGCTGGATCATCCAATCGCCAGGCACCGGGACCACGGGTGCCGGCTGTGGGGGACCCCCGGAAGAGGGTAATGCTGGGGCGGCTGGTTGTTGCGGGGTTCCACCCGCTCCTCCAGGAGCCTGCCCGGGTGGCACAGCGCCCTCGCCGCTGCCATCTTGGGGTTGCACTGGCACAGGGCCCCCTATTGCCGTGATAGCAACCATCATCTGCTGCTGCATCCCCAGCATGACCTCCTATAGCTCCACTGCTATGCGGTCGTGCATCTCACCAAACCTCCGGTCCAGCATTCAGTTCAGATCCTCTCCCATAGGATCGGGACCCCTGGGCAGTCTGCGCTTCTCTTCCGGGAAGCTGTACCGCCAATCGTCCTGGCCTCACAAGCGACTCCGCTCTTCGTCCAAGAAACTTGGGCGGCTGAATTCTGAGCGGTCTCCGCTGAACTGCACTTGGGCTCCTCTCCAGTCGTGTATCCATGACTCAGAAGTGCCGACCGCGAATGTGGACCATGAGTAGTGAGGTGAGGCGGGCAGCCAGCCTGGCCCTGCTCCGGTTCGCGGAAGCTGGAACAAGTCCTGACTCGTAGTCACTGGTACCATTTGCTCGGTGGGTCCGCTCACTGTGGACACCGGAACCTCTCCTGGTGTTACGGGGATGGTCTCATCGTCTGACATGGTCAGGTATAAGAAAATCCCAAAGCAAAGGGATCTCAAACAATCTGTGAGGCTTCTGTACTATCAGCAAAAGATCAGACCTTTGTAATTAAACAGAGTTCTTTATTTCTAATACTGGAACAGGTACTCGATGTTTGTTTGAGATACATGAAAGAAAATAACATGGGTTAATATACCTTCAGGCATAGGTGCTTGAACATAACCAACCAATCAGAATACATACAGAAAGGCGGGAAGGAACTGGCAATCGTTTGTTCCCACCAAAGGTGGGAAAGTTATAAAGATTCCCCTCTTGCCCTGAGTGGCCCAGATGTGCGAATTCTTAGGCAAAACATTTGGCCAATGACAATAAAATAGCCTCCAAGGTTGAAACAACTTTGATAAAATACTTCAAGCCTGGCAGCGTGGAGGAGGAATAGACCCTTTGAAGTGGAGGTCCGGTTTCCTTGAGGGTGGATGCATGTGAAGTAGACGTGAGAGTTCTTTGAAATGCATTATTGCTCCTCATGCAAGTGTGAACTCTGAATGAAGTCTCCCACTGTGGACTGGACCCTCTCATGGCAATAGAGAGCGCTTTTGCCTTAGGCAGAGAACCAACCCCAAAGGTCAAACTTATGATATTAAAGTCCATAAGAGCATATAAAATGCCTTGCTGGCTTACAAAGGAAAAGAAACAGAAAATAACCTCAGAACAAGCACTCTACTGTCAGATTCTGACCCCAGATTCTGACATCTTTTTTCTTAGTTATAGTTACAGCTGCTGAAGTTGTTCCTGAGGCACCAAGTAGTTCTTCTTTCTCCTCTTCTGTTGTTTCTGAGTTCCCTTCTTCAGATTAAAGATCTGCTCCATGCATCTTAAGGAAATTATCTGTCTTGAATATTGAATTGATTCTAAACCTTTCCCCTTTGTAGGTAAAGAATAAACCTTTTGGGAGAAGCCATCTGTATGAAATCTCATTTCTTCTCAGTGTTGCTGTGAGATCCAAATACTCTTTCCTTTTTTCTCTGATTCTCCAAGGGATTGCTTTTATTATTTTTATTTCTGTATTATTTCTGTAAAGGTGATTGGTTTGATGCTTTAAGGATTTCATCTCTTAATGTTCTCTTGTGGAATCTCACATGCATTTCTCTAGGAAGCTGATTTCTCCTGGCATACACCAAGTTCATCCTAAAGGCAATGTCAATCTCATCCAGGACCTTTTCTGTTTCTTCTGTCTTCATAAACTCTGATGCCATTTTCTTCCTTGGGTCTTCATCTTTGTCTTCTGGAATGTTCTGAAATCTTAATATAAAGGCTGCTCTGTCTAGTTCCAGTTTCATAAGATCCTGTTCCATTTCACTTTGCTTTGAATCTTCTGCAATTTGCTATCAGTTGCCTCTGCCCTTTCTTCCAGTTTAGTTCAGATAGTTTTTGGTTGCTTTGTATTAGTTGTTTCTGCAGGTCTTCCAGCTTATTGGAAAGCTGCTGTGACATATCCTGCATTGCAGTCTTAATTGGGTTTACTACGGCCGAAGACAGACTGGTATTTTGCTGCGCCTCCGTGGTGCGGCAGAACAAGGTGGGGGGAATTGCCCCCATAGCGCGGCATTTGCATGCCGCTGCAAGGAAGCCACCCACAGCATCCAGACTGCAGGCGGCTTCCGGTGGCGGCATCCGAACACCGCATGGCTCCCCTGGCCCGGTGTGCGTTCACACCCGCCAGAAGTCGGTGGAACGCACACGCAGCAGCCGGGACACCACTTTTAAGTGGTGCCCGGCTGCTGCAGGAGGAGCGCAGCACCGAATGTGTTGCGTCCGGCCTGCCTCCTCCAGGCAGATGTGGCAGTCTGGACTGCTGCTCTGCCTCTGCTTTTAAAGTGGAGGCAGAGCAGGCCAGACTGCCAGTCTGTCCTCAGCCTACCTCTGCAATTGTTGTTTTCATGGTATTTTGAATTGTTAGTTGTAAATCATTCATGGAGACCTGCAGTAAAGTAGAGGCCACTGATTTAAGTACATTTGGTGAGCTGCCACGTACTTTAGGAGGTTTATTTGTATTTGCCATTTGTCTATATTTGAATAGACCTAACAGTCTCCTCACAAGTTAAAAATTAAAGTTTCTCCTTGAAATTTATACTCAAAGTGCAACTTTTTTCAGAATGGAAACCAGCCTTAATCTCTATTAATTACCAATCAAACCAAAACAAACCTCTGGGCAGCTAAACCCAAACCACAGACCACAGAAATGCAAAACAATTCAGTGTTTCGAAGCTATTCAAGGAAACTCTCAGAAGCACAGCAATGGGGGGGGGGGACTTCTCAATATCTTCCCATAAGGAAAGCAATCTTATCTCTTCAAAATGTTAAAGTTCATTTTAGTTTGAATCATTTACTGACATTTAAAGCCATTCGCATTTTAAAAGATGAATTGGTTGCCCATCTGGACTCTGTCAAGACCAGGTGTTTTATTTTTAATCAAATGGGGGGGAGCTTAAGATAAAAACATTCTCTTTGACCTTGAAGCTCTTCCACTGCAAACAGCAGAATCGGCAGCTCCACAATCAGATAAATATACGGCAGCAAGTTGCTTGACAGCAGTTCTGAGAACATAATATATTCATGCCAAGCTGCTCTTATGCATTTATTATAGCATCATTTTGTTTTCAGGAGACAGCATCTTACATAGAATACCTACAAACTGGAACCTTTTTCTGCCTGTATTGAGATGTTTAACACTTCCATGCCAACATTACAGTTAATTCAATAAAATCTACAGAGAACTGAACACTTGTAATTAATTTTTATCTAAAGTCATCCTATTAACATACCCTGTAATCAGATGGCAACTATTAAAAACAGCCAGGGACACTATCAAACTTGTTGGTTTCAGTCATGTATATCTCAGTGTTTTTTTTCTATTCCTCTGAGAAATTCAAACCTCTGAGTCTTTATTTTTGCACAGCTTTCTCTTTCCTTCTACTGAATTTATCCAGTAAAAACTATAGTTTTCAACATGGTTTGTGTATTAATAAATCAGCATGACACATTTCCATAGTATGTATTTAATGTGTACATACAATCCCAGGCTCCACCCTCTAGAAATTTCCTAACCTGGAGATTGCAACCCTATCACCTTTCCACCCAACAGCCAACCTACCTTTATCTTAAGCTTCTACCTCAGCCTTTACTTCAGAGAACTGTGGTCCAGTTGTGTGGTGTTGGCCACTGAACCAGGCCCACTTACATGGTGGGGAACCATCAAGGACTTGAGGGGTAGCACCTCACTTTCCCCTGTATCCCCTTCCCACACTATTTCTTCTTTCTCTCCTCTTGGCAACCTCCATATCCTCTCCCCTTTCTCTGCCTCATTCTCTATTTCTCAGCCATACAACAACCTACCTTTTATCTGCCTCCCCTCTTCAACTATATTATTTGTTTACTTCATTCATTCATAGGCAGGCAGAGTGCGAACGCCGCAAAACTCAGTTTTTGAAATTTGTATTTTATTTTATTTTGTGACGTCAGTGCTTGGGATCACCTACTCCATATGACCCTACCTGGCCCCTCCCATCATCTTTGATGTCCCCACTGTTTTGAGCCTAGACAGGTGGCAACCTGAGAAAGCCTTCTTGGTTGTTCCAGCAAAACTTCAGAACTTCCTCCCATGGGAGATTTGTCTGTCTCCCTCTATTGTTGTCTTCTACCAGCAGGTGAAGACTTTTTTGTTTTGCTTGGTGCACCCTCTCCCCATAACTGTTATTGGCCCTCCTGTCCGGTTGTATATGTGCTTGTGTTTATATGATTTGATTGAATTGTATAAATATTATATATACACACAAATATACTTTAAGTGCTGTTTTAATAGATATTTTAATGTTCTAATGTTTGCTGCCTTAGGGACTGTATTTGGATTGAAAGTAGCATTTAAATAAATATCTATATCTATATAATTCCCTGATGTATTGGCCATTTCCAGCTCTCCCATTGGCTGTGCAGTGCACTCCATCAGCCATTGGCCCATCAACCACCACTCAAGAGTACTCATGTGCCATTGGCTGGGTGCTTGGTCTGCTTCTTTCCCCTGCCCACTGCCAGCCTGGACACTCTTCCCAGGCAGAATAATCTATCAAAATGGCTATCTCTCCTGATGAAGACACTTCTCCTTCTTGGCTCCTGTGGGACTAACTTTTCCCTCAGTGGCTGTTACTAGGCAACCAAGCTTGGTTTTGTCAGTAAAAAGGCAAAGGAAAGAAGCCCTTTTCAGGCTTTTGTGGGGAACTCATTGGGGCCCGTCCTGACTAGGGTTGCCAGATTCAGGTTGGAAAATTTCATGGATATTCTGTGGTGGAGTCTACATAAGCCAGATTTTGGGGAAGGGAGAGGCCTCAGCTGAATAGAATGCCATAGAGCCCACCCTCCAAAGCAGTTATTTTCTCCGGGGAGGGGGGAGAGATCTGTTGTTTGGAGTTCAGTTGGGATACCCGGTGATCTTCAGGCTCCACCTGGAGGTTGGCTACCCTAGGTGTAGCAGTTAGCACTTCAGAGCAGGGTCTGCCAGACCCAGGTTCTTGCTGTGGAAGTTGAGTGGGTGATTTCGGACCAGTCACAGACTTTCAGCCTAACCTACAAGGTTGTTGTACAGATCAAAAGGGAGAGAGGAGAATGATGTAAGATGCTTGGTCTCCACTGTGGAGACTGTACTTTGTCTCTTTGGGAACCATTGTGTTAGCCGAATTGCTTTAATTTATGTTTAGCAATCAGCAAAATACACGGGTTCTTGCCAACTATACCAGGGTCCCACCCCTCCCGGGAGATCTCAGGGAAAGAGGCACGTGAGGCGGATTCCAAATTCAATGTTGTTTACTGGATCATGTAATCAAGCATACAAAAATCGTAATCACACACACAATCTTACAGGTCTAATAAAATAAAGAGAGAAAATAGCACTTTTGCATGAGCAGGTTTCGTTGGTGGGGAAAGCACGTAACCTTAGATGCGTTGTCCGATGTCAAGATGAGTTGGATGTGGGGAAGAAAGGTATAAAAGCTATGGGGCCATGAGGCTTGAACCGGCAAGACCACGTGGTTCTCCTAGATCGTGAGTCCAGAGAGAGAAAAAGGGGTTTAAAGATGGAGGCAAGGATTGGGGACAGAAAGCTGGACTGAAGGGTCAATAGGTAAGATAGAGGGTGACGGCTCAAGAGACCGAGTGACTCTCGGTTTGGACTTTTATTGGGGGTCTTGGGGCGGGCTTTGCAGACCACAACCCACTAACACTCCTACTAGGCGGTCCGTCCCTGTTGGACCTTGCTATAGGTTAAAGGTGAACAAAGGGAGGAGGTCCAGGGGTTTGGTCAGTGTTACACAAGTATGACTTCACCAGGAAACAGACACTGAGTCTGGGGTCCGATGACTCACCTGGCCATACCTATTGTCAGTTGATGGTTTTAGCCAAGTATTTGATGGCTGGCACATTAGTTGCTAGGCAGTCTAGTTAGCATAACCATCCAGATGTATAATGGGGGAGTGGGGGTTAGCCAGCGGATGTCTGACATGAGGAAACCTCATGGCAAGAGGAATCCCTTATCTTTGTCTTGGGTGAACTGTTTGGGGTGTCAGCCTCCTGGCTTGGGCTGGAGCTGGCTCCTATTTGAAGAAGAAAGCGCAAGACCCTACCACTGCTGGCAACACAGAGGTCAAACTTATGGATATAAAAATCCATAAGAGCACAGAAAAGTGCCTTGCTGGCTAACATTCCCCCCCCCCCCTCAGAGACCTGAAGGCATCAGGTGAAGGTCTCCGAATATGGACGATACGATGATGAAAAATGAGACAGACTGCATGATGGTGATCCTGGAAGAAATAGTTGGCAAGGGACGGACACAAAAGATGACAAAAATCTACCGCAATAAAAATACCAAATTGTTGCTTGGATGGACATAAAAACAAGGCTTTATGCATTTGACCACCAAGAGAACCTATGTAGAAATATTTACGTCTCTAAATAGCAGAAACATCCGTAACTGAAATATTAAAAGTAATTCTGAAAATTCCTCATCTTAAATTCATTGTAAAAAGCCTTATAAAAGCATTATAAATTCCTCATAAGGGTATTATCTGTACATAAAACATCAATACTTATAGCGGAAGTACATACATTTGTATCAATAAAAATAATCCACAAGGAATGCACAAGGAAATAAAAATGGTTACAAGCAATTCTTCGTCCATCTCTCCTGAGCGGCAAGGCTTTTCTGCTGGAACCGGGCTACTGGTGTCTCTGCACAGGAGAGAGGTGCGCTTTACATTGTATCTAATGGAACACCAGGACTTGTATATCTTCGGCTCTTCGGAAGCCACTCGGGTCTTGATCAATAGCTCATGAAGCTCTCGGCTGCGCTCGTCACTTCTCGGCACGGACACAAGTCAGTTCGGCCGGGAAGGAGGAGACCAGTTTGCATATTGAGGAGTCGCCCCCCCTTGTTATCTAAAAGCATCATGGGTACCTACTTAAGTTAAGAAAAAAGGATATTAAAATAAAACATAGCTTAGTGAATTTGCAAGCAGAATGTCTAAAGGCATTCAAGAAATACGGGAAAGGTCAAAACAGGTCATACATCTGGAATCATTGTATTATAAAAGAAACATCAGCTTGGGGTTCTGGCTGGAATAATCACAGGCAAGGTATTCACCCTTCGGGGTTGGTGGAGTCTCCGGGCACGCCTCCCGAACCCTGGGAAGTATTTGTGAGATGCGTGGCTGAGAGAGAGACACACACATACTCACAGGCAGGGCATGCAGAAGCTGGGTTCGGGAGTTGCGTCCGGCTGACTCTGGCCTTTTTATCTGGAGCCGGGTGGCTCCACGGGGACGATGTCAAGTCGTACCTGTTTTAACCTGGAGGGCTCCCTTCGGGGGGCCCTCCCCCAATACAGTACAAAAATAGAACAATCTTCCCCTCTAAACCCACTCCCAGTGGTATCGCCCCATACCTAATAAGGAATGGACTGGGCAGCTAGTTACTAGGCAGAACCCTTGAAGGTCGCATGCTGTTGACTTGGCTGTATTCATTAGGGCTAGAGGCTGTCGCATATGCAAATGAGGGATTTGTTTAGGCATTCTGGGAAACATAAACATTTCAAGAAGAACAAATTTATTAAAAATCAAAAACAGTCGAATTGGACACCAGTGTTGGGGCGAGGATACGTTTTAGCTTGCAAGCACTTCAGGGAGAGAGCTGGCGAAAAATCTCCCTTTAACATAGAAAGATGTTAGAAAGAGGGGGCAAGAGGTTTTGGCCGGGGCTTCGAGCTAACCGGGAGTCCTTCCCAGGTACTCTCCACTGCTTCGTGCAGGGAGAGCTTGCACGCCTGGTGAAGGGGGAGCATGGGCCGGATTTAAATTCCGAACTCAACCTCTGCATGTCCTCCGAAGCGGTATGGCTTGGAGGAGCTGCATAGCAGAGGGAGACAAAGGATTCGTTTGTCCCATATCTTCCTCCTGAGCTGTCTCTCGGGCTTCCATGTCCCCCTTGCCCTTGTTGTCCTGCTCACTAATGACTCCCCACGGTTCGTCTGGGCTTCGGCCCTCCCAACACTGGTTAAAGAATAGAAAAGCAAACACAAAAACAAAAATGTTTTGGCAAGCAAACGATTTGCTTTGCAAACAGGAGACTTGGTCTGCAAACAAATGGTTTGTTTCTTGCTCGTAGAGTGCACAATCAAAGAGACTGAGACAAAAATAAAACCTTGCACAATGAAAAAGTTTTTGTAAAGGGTGATGAGGCTTTATGGCCGTAAAAAGAAATAAAGAAAAGCACATATGAAAACTGAATAATATTAACGGACTTAAGTTAACGATGATTGACAGGCTATGCAGATTGTGTGTCAATGAGGGCATGCTGGGAGAAGAGGACATTATGAGTGAAATAAATTTTAAAAAGCAAAAAGACCGAATAAGAGGCCAGTACTGAGGCGGCTGTGTGTTTCGGGCTGAAGATTGCTTGGGCAGATAGTCGGGGAAGAGGTCACGCTAACATAGAGAGATGTTGTGATATGTGGCTGGAGAGCTTTCGGCTGGAGCGGGCTAACCTTGGGGCCTTTCCCCAGGCACCCGTCGCTGCCTCGAGTGGCGATAGGATTGCATGCCTGGTGGAGATGGGGCGAGAGAGGGGGAATCGGAGTAACTTCTGAACCCAACTTCTACACGCACCACCAGGGAAGCCGTCTACTAAGCTTGACATTCGTGCTAGCCACAAATGCAACTACGGAGCTTTTGTCGATGGCATCTTTGGATGCGCCCCCGGCTCTTCTGATCTCCCATGAAGAAATGCTTTCGGTCCTCCCACCCCCTATCTCCTCTTCTCTCTCTCATTACTCCTCATGGTTTGTTAGGGCTTCGGCCCACCCAATGCTGGTCAAAGAATAGAAAAAGGAAAAAATCTTAGGAACAAGCAGAGGCTTGTTGTAATCCTGAGGTGCTGCTGGAAGTAGAGGGGAGATGGTAGTAAACAAAAAAGGAAGGTGTTTGCTGGCTAAATATCTTTGGAAAACTCTGGTGGGAGATTTTTGCAAAAGTGAAACTAAAAATAAGGAAGTCCGGGGCATGGATGGCTTCAGAAAGATTAAACTGGGTTGTGGAACGATCGAAAAATATGGGGAAAAAAGTGATAGCACAAGTTTTGGGGTAAATAGTTTTTTAATATCCACGTGCAGGGGCGTATGCAAAGTGGAGATGCCGCAGAGCACGCCGGATCTTAATTTCTTAAGACCAAATCTTTGTTCTATAAGTTGTTATTTGAAAATTGCCAATGTCAAAATTAATAATATTTTGGGAGGTTTCAAATTGGGAACCCAAAGGAAAAAGATGATCCAAAAATTTTATGTCCTATGAGCGAAAAAGCCATTGCAGGGGGAGAACACGCAAAAAGATCGTGGCTTGCCTTAACCTTTTGAAAGGATTGCATTTTCCAACTGGCTTTCCAGTAGGACCTGCACACTTGCACTTCCTTTCTTGGCCTGCTCCATCTCGCTGACCTCAAAGCATGACCACACTGCCACAATGGGTCTCAGTCATCCTGAGAAAGCTCCGCTGGCTTCTTGGCGATTTGGCAATATGGTTTTTTGGTTTCAGCGATGTTACAGAGGAATCAGAAAGGCAGCATGATTGAGGTTTTCCGAATATGTGCAGGAGACTGAACCTGCTTTCCTTCGGTTGTATTTGTAGTCTCGCTGATGCTCCCTTGGGTTCGATAGACGGCTGCTAAAGGCCAATTTTTCTACCTCATGGGTCTTTTCTAAAAAGGCCCACCCAATAATGGTTAAAGAATAGAAACACAAACATAAACACACACATAAGGAGCAGAAACGGATGAAGACAGACAAACATAGAAGAAGGGTAACAGTCAAGGTATACCAGAGGTCGGGAAGATGGGGTTAGGAGTTCGAAACCTTGGATGCAACGTGCATCAAGGCTTGGAAATCGGTGGCTTTAGATTGAGCTTCTAATTTGTGGATTTGTCTTCTCACCCAACACGTCAGTGTAAGTAGCGCCACGATTAAAATAATTTGGAAGGCCAAAATGATGACTATGGGGTGGAGCATTAAATTTAAATATCCCGTCGTTGTCGGTGACCAACCAAGAAGCGATTCCCACCAGCTGTGTTTTCCCGCCTCCTTAATTTCCACAGCCAGTTCCTTAATCCTGGCGCCATTATGGGAAACGTTCAAGGCGGCTTTGTCTCCAGCTTTCTTTAGCTGAGCCAGGCGTTCTTGGAGGTCCGGGTGAGAGAGCAATTTCCGTAAGGCTTCCAGTCCTAACCCCAAAGGCACTGGAGCAATAGAGTCATACAATTCTGGGGATATGGCCATTTCTTGTTGTGTCCAAATGGGGGTTTCAAAATAAAAGTCACACCCTCTGATGGAGGTAATGTTACAGAAGATTCTGTTTATTCCAGGCAGCATTTGTTGGTAGTATAGTGTATTGATGTGAATGTGTTCGCAGGTTGTCCTGAGACAGACACAAGCTCTGCCTATATATATAATGGTAGACCCGGTCTCGCTGACCGCGTCAAATTGACAGTGAGATATGGTGTGTTTCTTGGGAACTAGGCATGGGTGATGTTTCTCTAGGGCTTCGTCGTCACAGATGAAGCCTAGGTTTTCCTTATGGGTACATCCGTCTAGATTGATCATATGCCAGCTGGATGAGCTCACTTTAGCCCATCGGTCACTGTTCCTGGCGTATAATACTGTGTCCGTATTAACTTGAATACCCAGCGGAACCACTGGATAGATGTGGAAAATTTCTTTAGCAGTCACTGTGGTTATAATCAATTGCAAGGTCTGGGTTACTGCGTCAAAAGAGGCATTTGCCAACGACCACCAGTGCTCGAGAGAGATTTCACTGGCGGTTAAATTTCCTTTAATCAATTCCCTTATTTCTAAGGGTATAACTCCAGCCATAGCTTGTTTGATTATAGTCATGGCAGTGACTACGTTAAGAGTTTGTGCTTGAGTGCAAGCAAGAGCCAATGAAATATTGTTTTGTAAAGACTGAATGCCACCAAGGAGATTGTTAAAATCTTTCTCCATGATTTGTTCCCAAGTAACCAGCAGGGGGTTGGTGGAGCGTTCCACGTGGGCAAGGGAATCCAATGATTGCGTAAGGGGGAGACTCATTTGAGAGATGTCAAATGAAACCTTGGAGGCTTTATTTGCTATCACCTCTATGTTTGCAGCATCTATGGCTGCCATGCCCGCTCCTACGGGTGCGACCCAATCAGAAAGATCGCGTTTAGTTCTTCTAGAGAGCTCTCCTTTACGCCACATTAAGATCCAATTGTCCCAGCCTTGCTGAGTCGTGTGTAAGTAAGAGTCACAGAGGGCATGGCTGAAAGAGGTGCCAAGCCCATTTAAGCTGACATTGACCCTTTTTACTGAAATTTGTGGCTGCATCAAGACTGTTTCCTGATGATTAAATTTTAAGGTGTGTGCTCCCACTACCGGGTAGGTCAGTGAGGCTAGTGCATCTACATTTTGGATGAGTGGGTCCAAATCGAGTGTGTGATTTGCATCACCAATTATTAAAGTGTAATTTCCTTCCTGATGGGTGAGCTGTAGAGTTGTTGTTCTGATAGCTGTAAGGTTTACAGTATCGGTGGCATTGAGGCAGACAGAAGTGTTTAGAAGGAGGGTCCAGTCTGGGGGACCTTGCTGCTTTAACGCGGAGCAATTAAAATGCCAATTGAGCTTGCCCCATGCCAGTGGCTCTAGGTCTATATCTTCGCCGAATGGGTCCGTGAGCGTTATCGGGACCTCTGTGTCATTGTGGAAGTGTCGGGAGCCAATGGAAATGATTAATTTTAAAGGGTCGCCAATGTCCCATACGGCAGCTGATATTACAGCTATGTCAGTGTAGAGGGAGATGGGGGTAGGAGCAGTATATTCAATAGTGGATGTATTGATTTTGTCTTGTGGCTGTTTGCACAGGGTCACTTCCATTTCATCCATAGCATATTTCCCGGAGGTGCATAGAGTCACCTTTTCTCCGGTGCGGCTGTGGATGCAATGTGTGAGCTGTTGTGGTGGACATTGATCTATGGGTGTGAGTGTGACTGCTCTGTCATGTAAAAATTCTAAAAGGCATGTTGATTCCCATGCATCTCCATCTGGTCAAGACTACCGTATGGTTGGCTATTTGTGTTGTCGATGTAAAATGAATCAAGGACAATAATAATAACAATAAAAATTTTAATGGTCTTACCCATTTGTCTGTTGCTGGGGTGAAACTTCCTGGATGCATTCTGTAATATAACGTTTGAGGGGTGTGTGAGTGAGATCCCTGTACTCCATACTGCAGTCGACATACCCAAGTAGTCACAGTATGGTTCCCTTTTAGCTAAAGGTGCTTATAGGGTCTTCGTTCATTGGTGTGTGCTTGGCACTTATGAAAGCCCGGTGTGGTTACTGCTGCACGCTACCGTGGCTTTTGTTCTTGGAACGAGGCATTAGAATTAAAATTCTGCTATTCCCTCCCCCCCTTGCTTCCTAAATGGCGGCTTGAGCCATTGGGAAGCACTTAGTGGAACAGGCAAGTGTCTCCAAGGGAGAAAAAAGGAAAGAGTTCAAACACGTCTGTAGGAAGGAAAGGACCATGTTTAACTGCAGCCAGTGGGCTCTCGTCGCCACCGGGGTCCGGAGGAAGATCAGGTGGGACCGGAACCGGCTCGCCCTTCCACAGTTTGAGCTGTGAGGAGTGGAAAAACTTGTGCCACGTTTGACCGTGCTTCCGAGGGATTGCCAGTTTGTACACTGCAGGGCTGACCCTATCAATGATTGGGACCGGACCAGCCCATTTAGCCATGAGGGCATGCTGTTTCCGGCTAAACTTGCGGTAAAGCACTTGCTGCCCTGGATCCCAAACCTGGGGATTGCGAACCCATCCCAATTTCTTGTCGATCGCAAGCTGGCTTTCCCCGAGCATGTTGGCTACTTGGAGGTGTATAATCAGGATGTCAGTGAGGAGGGATCTGACCCACTCGTTGTTCGCCACTTTAGGCTCGAAGTCCGAGGGGACATTGCTCTGTAGCCAAAAAGCTTCTGGCATGCGCATTTTCCTGCCAGTCATGACCATATGTGGGGAATAGCCGTGTGAGGCCGTGGTTCCCCTGATAGCCATGAGAATGATGGGCAGTTTTTCATCCCAAGTCCTGCCCGTGGAATTGACCATTTTCATGAGAGCCTCCTTAAGGGTACGGTTAGCCCGTTCAATAGAGCCAGAAGATTGGGGGTGGGCTGCAATGTGGAATCTTTGGGTGATTCCCAGAGCCTTGCAGAGCTCCTGAGTGACCTCTCCAATGAAATGAGGCCCGCGGTCGGAGTCCAAGACTCGAGGGATACCCCAGCGTGAGAACAGGTTGTTAAAAAGAAGCTTGGTGGCTGTGCAGGCTGAGTTGTCCCGGCAGGGAAAGGCTTCGATCCATTTGGAAAAAGGATCGATCACCGTAAGGCAGTGTTTGTTGCCACGGCTAGTTTTTGGAAGGGGAGCAATGAAATCTATCTGAACTCGCGCCCAGGGTCCCTCTATGCATTGGTGTTGGATAGGGGCTTTGGGGCCGGATGAGTCTGCATTGACCATGGCACAGGCTAGACAGTTATCCACCCACTGAGCGACCTCTTGTCTCATGCCTGGCCACCAGCCTGCATCGCGCACCCACTCCAAAGTAAGGTCTTTTCCCCTATGTCCCTGCTCGTGAACGAATTGGATCAGGTCTGCCCGTACTTCTACAGGAACTACCCAGTGGCGTGCCCCCGTGTGGTCCACCGCCCAGATTACTCCGTCCCATTCTTCTATGGAGTATTTCCCTGTAGGGTCCTTGCCCTTGGAAAGGAGATCCTGTACATCTGCATCATTGGCCTGGAGCTCCCCAAGGTCTACAAAGACTGGCGGGATAGACGGCCTATTGTGTTGGCTGCGTGTAGTGACGGCCTGCAGAGGTTGGTCTGGCTGTTCTTGGGAAAGAGGTACTTGTGCAGCAGCTTTGGCCAAAAGATCCGCCTGGTCGTTCCAGTAGGCGATTTCAGAGTTGTTCTTTTGGTGGCCTTTGACATGGGAGATTTGAGTCTCTGCTGAACGACTATGGAGGAGTCGTACAACATCTCTCCATAGTGTTACGTGGGCCACCGGTTTGCCTTCTGCATTTACCCATTCCTGTTTTTCCCAGTGGGGGAGCCACACCGTAGCGGCTTTGGCCGTCCAGTCCGAATCTGTAAAAACAGCGACCGGAATGTCTGGGGGCTCGAAGGCTAGAACAGCTCACAGGGCTGCGACCTCTGTGGCTTGGCTGGAATGGGGGCGGACAGACTCCTGCAAAGTGTGACCATCGTGGGTACGGATGGCACCATAACTGGTGTAGGGGGTCCCTGTCACATGGAAGGATGAGCCATCGCAGAACCAGCAGTGAAAACCGAGCTGCTTGGCTTCTTCAAATGGCACTCCCCATGTGGCTGGCCAGGGTATGTGGTCTACCACTGGTAAAGGACACTCATGCTCTTCCCCAGTTATGATGAGGCCGTACGGGGCAGGGGGCTCTTTCTGCTCTTTCCTGTAGTCTACTCCCTTATTGACCAGGGCAAGTGTCCACTGGGCAATGCGGGCATTAGACACTTGGCCATCCTGAATCTTCCCTGAGAGAATGTACTTCAGGGGCGTGTGAGTGGTTTGCACTATGACCTTCGCACCTCCGATGATAAATTCCCAGTGAGTAAGGCTCCAGACAAGGGCTAGACAGACTTTCTCGCATGGGGTAAACTTTATTTCTACAGAGGAAAGATTGCGGGAGGCATATGCTACCACTCTTGGGGCACCAGCATGATGCTGTATAAGGGTGGCGCCGATGCTTTTCTCAGAATGTACCAGTTGGATGTAGAAGGGTTTGTCAGGGTCCGGGTGCGCTAAAGTGGGAGCAGAGGCAAGACTTTGTTTAAGGCTGGCAAAGGCGTATTGTTGTTCAGGTCCCCAGAACCAAGGTGTGTTGCTCTTTAAGAGAGCGTACAGAGGGCGCGCTTTGTCAGCAAAGCCTTCCACGAAATCCCTAGAGAAGTTGAATGTCCCTAGCAAAGCTCTTAAGGAGGGCACATCTGTAGGCACAGGGAGCTTGGCAATGACTTCCATGCGCTGGGCATCGGGAGTCCTTCCATCGGGACCCAGGGCCAGGGCGAGGTACTTGACCCGTGTTTGAACGAGCTGGGCCTTGTCCCTACTAGCCTTGAACCCTGCTTCCCTGAGAAGATTTAAGACTTCCCTGGTTACATCAGTGACCTCTTCTTCCGTGGGGGTGTGGACAAGAATGTCATCCACGTAAGAGAGCACGTGATCTTTAGAGGTAGCTCTAAGGTGTTCCCACATGCGCACAACATGTGCATGACAGATTCTAGGGCTGGAGTGAAAACCTTGAGGTGTGCGCTTGAAGGCATATTGCTGGCCATGGAAGGTAAAAGCGAATTTATACCAGCAGGACTCGTGCAATTTGATGGAGTGAAATGCATTAGCCAAATCAATCACGCTGTAGTAGTGCGATCCTGCTGCAATGGCTGCAAGGATCTCATGGTATTTTGCTACCACAGGGGCCACTGGAGGAGTCACTGCGTTTAGCGCTCTGAAATCCACTGTCATTCTCCAGGTCACTCCGTCTGCTTTAAGGACGGGCCAGAGGGGAGCGTTGCAGATGGACTGCATTGGGAGGATGACATCCCATTGGAGGAGCCCTTCAATGGTTTTGGCTATTCCCGCTTCAGCTTCGGCGGGATATTTGTATTGTTTTTGTGGAGGTGGATCCTTCCCTTCAATTAGCACACAGGCATCATGGACAGTGCCGCACTCTGCCTTGTCTTGGATCCAGACTTCAGGGAAATCTTGGATCCAAGGGTCACTAGGTTCCAATGGGGCCAGGGGAAGAGGAGCCTTTAGGGCTGCACACCGATGGACTGCATTGATTTCGCTAGGACCCCCCGGGATCTGCCAGAGGAAGCCATTAGCCAAATCGATTGTGAGCCCATGGTCTCGGAAAAATGGAGCCCTGAGAATGCCATCGTCTTCGCCCTGGTTGTCGCAGGCAGACACACGTGTGGAAAGCTTTCCCACTGTTAAGGGAATCGAATTCCAGATGGTGGCAGTGTGCTTGCCTCCGGCAAAGCCTGAGAGAGAGAGGGTAGCTGAAGAGGGCTGGCCTGTTTGGGCCAATTGGGGTTTGAGAACATTTGTGGATGCTCCCGTATCTACAAGGAGTGTAGCAGGTTTCATGTTCCCTGGAGTCCCGACCCCTGCTTTCACAGTCGGTCTCCCCCATGTGTCGGGCTTCAAAGGAGCCACTATGCCATTGGGGAGATTGTGGGACTCCCGGCAGCCCTAGCTTTGGTTCCCTCTCTCCTCTTCAATGCGAGTGAGGGTGGTCGTCACCGGGTTGAGAGGCTGTTCCTGTTGCTTGGCCGAGTCTGTCTGTGCCTGAAGGAGAACCAAGTCGGGTTGTAGATGGAAGCGCTCCATCTCAAATCCTCGTTCCTTGAGCTCCATCCAAAGGTGCCATCTGAATGGACTTACTCCATTTGGAGGGGCATCCCTATTGACCTTTTGGTGATATGGTTGTGGACCGGGCATCAGCGGCTGGGCAGCCAGGTGTGAATTGCCTGAGCTAGGAGCAGGACTATACTGATTGTCGGGGCCGTTGTTATAGTCAGCCGGAAGTGGTGGAGCAGATGGGTGCATGTATGCCTGCGCGGGGTTGGTTCTGTTGTTATTGTAGTCTCTTTTCCCTCTATAATTATTGTTACCGCCTCTCTGCCAAGATTTGTTACGGTCATAGCGGTCATTCTTATAGTTCCGATCGTAGTTCCTATCGTTGTTCCTATCATAGTTCCTATCGTTCCGGTTATCGTATCTACCTGAAGGTTGGTACTGAGAGTGGGGGCCGTGATTGGCGTACGTTATGGCTTGGATGGGTTCTTCCTCTTCCTTATCTTTATGTTTCTTAGATCCTTTTCCCGCCTTTGTGACTCCTGTGCTTCTTAGTAAGGTAGCCACCCGTCTTATTTTGAGTTCCATATTGGGCCAGGTTCCCCTAGTGGGGTCTGGAATATTAAGAGCCAATTGTGTTTGGGCATTGAAGCCATGCATGAGTGCTCGTCTAAACGCATCATCATCGAATTCGGGCTCATTAGTTGCAGGGTCAATGTATAATGTGTCTGCCAATTGAGCTAATAGCTGTTTCCTGGCCATATAAGCCTCAGGGTCTTCTCCTTGCCCTTGCTTTTCTAGGATGAACAATGCAGATAAGCTGGGGTTCAGGTGGAGATATTCCAAAACCTTCTGCATCCATTGGATCCGAGTACCGGCTGCGATACCGTTGGTAGCTATGGCTGAATTAATGGCTGTTAGATCCGTGCCTGAAGCACAGCGCCTGGCAAGCTGGCAGAGATCCTCTCCATTGACACCGCCATACATAGTGTGGATATGCATCATCCATTGTATAGCAGTATCCTTGGAGAGAGAGCCTACCTGCTCGGCGATGGCCTTAACCTCATCGGGCTTCCATAGCTGAGTTTCTGTTACGGTTTGGGTGGTGGTTCTGTTGCCGGTCCTAGTGACCATTTGTTTGGTGCTAACAGGGTGGACGGGGACATGGTTCTCATGATTCTCCTCTGTAGCTGCTTCGGGGTTTTCTTCGGTGTGAGAGAGGTCAATTAAACTCTCCGGGTGGATTGCTGACACCACCGCTCTTTGGGCTTCCAACTGTTGTTTTAGAATCTCTATCTCTCTTTTGCAGGCATCATGATTGGCTTGCTCTCTCTTAATCATATTGTCTTGGGCCAAATACTTTGCTCCTTGTTGTACTGATACCAGGGCTACATTGGCCTTTTCTAGGGCTTTTTCTGCTTCCTCAGCCCTGGCTGTAGCCTTTGCGGCTTTTTGTTCAGCCTTTTGAATGTTGAGTGCTAAACCTTGATTCTCTAGGGTCAAGGTTAATTTATCGGCTTGTAACTGTTGGCTCTCAACCTCGACCTCTCTTAGTCTCTGTTCCATTAACTCCTCATAATTTTCTCTCTGGTCTATGAGATCTTGTTCATGTTTGCGTTTTATTCCACTCAGTTCTTCTTTGGTTTCAAAATACCTAACCTCCTGTTTATCAATCTCATCTTGCATACGTTTAATGATGGTTGCAGCGTCCTGCAGAGCCGTGTACAAAGCCCAGCTGGCGGCTATGTCTTTAGCCGTAGACCCAGGTTTTTGGGTCTTGCAATAGTTCTGGAAAGCGCTTTGGGCTATTTCTAATGGATTGGGGCCCTTAAAAGATCCTTCCTTCCAAGGAGACTTGCCTTTTTTTACCAGCCATTTTTCTAGCTTAGGTTCGTCCTCCTTGGTACGAAACATCTTTGTAGGGATTCAGCTGTTTTCACTTACAACAGGGGCGCGAGAAAAGGGAACTGGATTTCCCTTCCCTGCCTTAAACGGCTTCTTAAGTTACAGTTGTTGGCTCAAGGTGGCCAATGCACCACAGAACAGGCTATCCCAGCCTTTAATTAGTTTTTGGAGCCGGGGACTCACACCTCTCTCGACACTCGGGGATTACTTTTAACCCTAAACGCGGCACTCTCGGCCTTAATTCGGTTTTTAGAGCCGGGGACTCACACCCACACGATACCCAGGGATTACTCGTAACCCAAAAAGGAGACACCCAGTCTCGGAGACACCCAGTCTCTTTATATGAGGGTTTCAAGAATGGGTTGGCCAAACCTCTCGTCCTAAGGATAACCACACAACCAAATGAAGGTTTTGGGCTCGCAAGCTCTCACTGGATAACCTATTAACCAGTGGGGTTTCGAAACAATATGTTCCAGCAGGCTTACCCCTAACCAAAATCAATTGATTTCACTTCATTGAGTGAAGTAAAGCCAGGAGGGGGAGCAAGGGTGCGCTCAAAGAAAAGGTTCTTTTTCGGACTCAGCGGGTGTATGTAGTGTATGTAGTGTATGTAGTGTTGGTGCAACTGGTCTAGCGCCCGACTCTGGTCTTCTTTGGATCCCTTCCCACAAGATAGACGTGCGGACAGTCACACAGTTTGACCTGGGGTTCAAAGAGAGAGAAAGAGAAGGGGGAAGCCACCCACGATAGGTTGCTCGCTAGAGCCAGGCATGCAGACAGAAACCAATCATACAGCCTCTCCAAGAGCTCCGGAAGTGGTTTTTCCCTTACGTCTGTGGGTTAAAGACACGCCTGTCGACTATGGCGCGAAGTTTAACCCTCAGGGCAATCCCGGACGAGCCCCCAATTCTGTTAGCCGAATTGCTTTAATTTACGTTTAGCAATCAGCAAAATACATGGGTTCTTGCCAACTATACCAGGGTCCCACCCCTCCCGGGAGATCTCAGGGAAAGAGGCACGTGAGGCGGATTCCAAATTCAATGTTGTTTACTGGATCATGTAATCAAGCAAACAAAAATCGTAATCACACACACAATCTTACAGGTCTAATAAAATAAAGAGAGAAAATAGCACTTTTGCATGAGCAGGTTTCGTTGGTGGGGAAAGCACGTTACCTTAGATGCGTTGTCCGATGTCAAGATGAATTGGATGTGGGGAAGAAAGGTATAAAAGTTATGGGGCCACGAGGCTTGAACCGGCAAGACCATGTGGTTCTCCTGGATCGCAAGTCCAGAGAGAGAAAAAGGGGTTTAAAGATGGAGGCAAGGATTGGGGACAGAAAGCTGGACTGAAGGGTCAATAGGTAAGATAGAGGGCGACGGCTCAAGAGACCGAGTGACTCTCGGTTTGGACTTTTATTGGGGGTCTTGGGGTGGGCTTTGCAGACCACAACCCACTAACACTCCTACTAGGCGGTCTGTCCCTGTTGGACCTTGCTATAGGTTAAAGGTGAACAAAGGGAGGAGGTCCAGGGGTTTGGTCAGTGTTGCACAAGTATGACTTCACCAGGAAACAGACACTGAGTCTGGGGTCCGATGACTCACCTGGCCATACCTATTGTCAGTTGATGGTTTTAGCCAAGTATCTGATGGCTGGCACATTAGTTGCTAGGCAGTCTAGTTAGCATAACCATCCAGATGTATAATGGGGGAGTGGGGGTTAGCCAGCAGATGTCTGACATGAGGAAACCTCATGGCAAGAGGAATCCCTTATCTTTGTCTTGGGTGAACTGTTTGGGGTGTCAGCCTCCTGGCTTGGGCTGGAGCTGGCTCCTATTTGAAGAAGAAAGCACAAGACCCTACCACTGCTGGCAACACAGAGGTCAAACTTATGGATATAAAAATCCATAAGAGCACAGAAAAGTGCCTTGCATTCGCTGCCAATTTATCTGCTTCCCCTCTTCAACTATATTATTTGTTTACTTCATTCATACCCCACCTTTCTTCACAGTGGGGACTCAATGCAGCTTACATTATTCTCCTCCCCTGCTCACACAGCAACCCTGTGAAGTAGTTTAGGCTGAAAGTATGTGAGTGGTCTAAAATCACCTAGTGAGCTTCCATAGCAAGATGGGGATTTGAACCTGGATCTCCCAGACACTACTCTGAAATTCTAGCTGCTACGCCACACTGACTTTCATAGGGTGGCTGCTGTTGAAGAGTAGCAGGCAACCAGGCCTAGTTGAGTCATGAAAGTCAGGTGGTATCAAGATACCTAGAAGTTGCTGCCAGGCCTGGGGTTGCAAACCTCCAGGTGGGACCTGGAGATCGCCCAGCATTTCAGTGGAACTCCAGACAACAGAGATCTGTCCCTGTTAGCCAGCAAGGCACTTGTCTGTGCTCTTATGGATTTTTATATCCATAAGTTTGAACTCTGTGTTGCCAGCAGTGGTAGGGCCTTGCGCTTTCTTCTTCACATAGGAGCCAGCTCCAGCCCAAGCCAGGAGGCTGACACCCCAAACAGTTCACCCAAGACAAAGATAAGGGATTCTTCTTGCCATGAGGTTTCCTTATGTCAGACATCTGCTGGCTAACCCCCACTCCCCCACTATACATCTAAATAGTTATGCTAACTAGACTGCCTAGCAACTAATGTGCCAGCCATCAGATACTTGGCTAAAACCATCAACTGACAATAGGTATGGCCAGGTGAGTCATCGGACCCCAGACTCAGTGTCTGTTTCCTGGTGAAGTCATATTTTTGCAACACTGACCAAACCCCTGGACCTCCTCCCTTTGTTCACCTTTAACCTATAGCAAGGTCCAACAGGGACGGACCGCCTAGTAGGAGTGTTAGTGGGTTGTGGTCTGCAAAACCCGCCCCAAGACCCCCAATAAAAGTCCAAACTGAGAGTCACTCGCTCTCTTGAGCCGTCGCCCTCTATCTTACCTATTGACCCTTCAATCCAGCTTTCTGTCCCCAATCCTTGCCTCCATCTTTGAACCCCTTTTTCTCTCTCTGGACTCGCGATCCAGGAGAACCACGTGGTCTTGCCGGTTCAAGCCTCGTGGCCCCATAACTTTTATACCTTTCTTCCCCACATCCAACTCATCTTGACATCGGACAACGCATCTAAGGTAACGTGCTTTCCCCACCAACGAAACCTGCTCATGCAAAAGTGCTATTTTCTCTCTTTATTTTATTAGACCTGTAAGATTGTGTGTGTGATTACGATTTTTGTATGCTTGATTACATGATTCAGTAAACAACATTGAACTTGGAACCCGCCTCACGTGCCTCCTTCCTTGAGATCTCCCGGGAGGGGTGGGACCCTGGTATAGTTGGCAAGAACCCGTGTACTTTGCTGATTGCTAAACGTAAATTAAAGCAATTCGACTAACATCCCCCTGGAGAAAAAGACTGCTTTGAAGGGTAGACTCTATGACATTCTATTTGGCCGAGGCCTCTCCCCTCCCCAACCTGCCCTCCTCAGAGCCCACCACAAAATCTACAGGAATTCCCTGACCTGGAGCTGGCAACCCTAGGCCTGGCCACAATTAGTCTTCCCTCAAAAGCCAAAATAGGCCTGGAAATGACCCTGCCTCTCCCCCTGCCTTTTTACTCCAGAAATCTAGTCTGGAATAGTATGGTTGCCTAGCAACAGAGGGAATCCGTGGCTGAAAGCTACAGGAGCTCCTTTTATCATTCTTGGGTTTTAAAAAAATTACGTATATTTTTAACATCTTATGATTTTTATGTTTTTAGAAAGATTTATCATGCCCATTCATAGTTTCACTCACCAGATTTAAGTATCCTCAAATTTGGCCAACTTCACTATCTCTCTATACAATAATTCTCTGCATGGTGGTGGCACGCTCCTGAAGAGTCCACACGCCACCCCAGCCTTTGGTCCCCTGGCCTGTCAATCAGAAGCTGTCCCTATCCACTGGCTGTGAATACTCACATGCGATTGGCTGGGTCTGCTCCTCTTCCCTGCCCACTCCTTCAGCCTCTGTGCCCTGTCAGAATTTCTGGCAGATGGTTTTTTGCTCTTGATGAAGACACTTCTCCAGCCTCCTTCCTGTGGCTGTTGGTAGGTAAAATGAAATGGCAGTTACCTGTGTTTATAAGATGGCTGCTGTCTGTGGTTAGTTTAAAATGTTCCCCCATAAGGTTCAACTGTTACCTCAGTGGCTTTTAGTAGGTGAAACGAAATGGCAGTTACCTGTGTTTATAATAGGGGATTCAGAGCATGGTAGAGGCTGTAGGTGGTGGGGGGGAAGGAAATAAGAAAAGTGAGGGGGAAATTACGGTAGGTTGATGCTTGGCTGGGAAGGAGATGGGGTTGCCAACTCCAGGTGGGGAATTCCTGGAGATTTGAGGGGTGGAGCCTGGAGAGGGGGAGGTTTAAGGAGAGGTGGGGCCTCAGACAGGTACAATGCCATAGACTCTGCCCTCCAAACCAGCTATTCCCTCTTGGGGAACTACTGCTGCCAATCTCCAGGTGAGGGCAGGAGATCACTCAGAATTACAACTGCTCTTCAGGTAGCAGAGATCAGTTCCCCTGGAGAAAATGGTGGACTCTGTGTCATTATACCCTGCTGAGGCTGCCACAGCAAATTGACGCTGAGTGCCCAAGGCCTTGACACTCTCCCAGAACCTCTTTCTAGAGCCCATTTTATTTATTCCCACAACAGGCCTTATTCCTAGTTAGTATATAGGGCTGCCAAGTCAGCCCGGGGGGCGGGGGATCCCCACTAAAGGCATTTGGCCAGCGGGGGGAACCCCACCCCCGACATCGTCCAGCGAGGACGACGTAATGACGTCACTGGAAGTGACGCAGCACATTGGGGGCATTGCCAGAGCGTCACCCTGGCAACGCCCCCAACGTGCTGCGTCACTTCTGGTGATGTTGATGGGCGCATGCGCGAAGCACGCGTGCCAGAAGAAACTCCCGGCGAGAGGAGGACTACCCCCCGCCGGTGAGTTTTCAACATTTGGCAACCCTATTAGTATATAGATGACAATGTTATGTGTACTATATGTGTGTGAGTGAAATATGCACTGTATTAAAATGCAAGGAAGAAAGAAACTATCATGCCAGCAGTGAAAATAAACATTCACAAAGTATATATAGAAACAGAAAGAAACACAAGGGGACTAAAGAAAGACCAGTTTTTCACCCATCAACTTCAGAGTGTTTTTATCAACTCATTGCAATTTCAAGCAACAAAGAATGCCATTTAGTAAAGTGAGCTTCATAAAAAGCATTAATACGTTTTATGGACAGTGACACATTTTAAAAGGCCAGAAACTTCTCTGCTTAAGAAGCTTTTAAAAAACATTGTGGAATTCATTTTCTTGCTTAGTTATACTCTAAAATGTCACATTTGTTTCCAAAGACTTAAAAAGTGATTTTGTATTAACATATTCATTGTGAAGGAGAAAAAAATATCACCCTAATATGCATACTGAAATAAGTTTATCATTAATTTCAGTTAGCATCTAAATGACAATACTGTAAACCAAGGCAATATTGTAAGCTCCGTTGGCTTGGACTAAGAGGAAAGGTGGGATTTAAATGTTTTAATTAATAAATACTGTGAATATTATTCTCAAACCTTGACCTAGTGAGTGTCCTTGAGGAGGGAGCATTAAAAACTGTTTAAGTTGTCCATGGCTTAAAGATAAGGTTTATTTTTTTTAATTAGCACACAGATTTGGAAGTGAGGACTTTGCAGACTAAAGGATGTAGCACTGGGTCAGTCATAATAATAACCATACCTTGAGACTCATGAAGGATGGATACAACAAAACAGAATGAAATTAAATATGTGCTTTAAGCCAATGGGAGCTTCAGGCATGGTGCAGATAAGAAGCTTAGGTTGTGCTCACCAAAAACTGGGAGAGATGTTGAAGAATGAAGTCATATCAGGCCTTGTTATTCAGGATGTTTTGTTTATTTCCTCATCAATCAGTGCCTCAACTTGCAATGCTCTCAAGATAGCCTCTCTTGCAAAGCCCTGCTCATGCTTTGAGAAGTAGGCTTTCCCCCCTCATTTAGATAAGCAGCTTGTATTCAAGTAGGATGCGGTTTTTGGTGTTGGTTTAGTATTCGCTGCCATCTACTCAATTTTATTGTTTAAGTTGTATTTTAATGTGATTTAAAAATGTAACATGTTGCTCATTTTAACCCTGTATGTTCTTGATTTTATGTTGTTAGTCGCCTAGAGCCGGCTTTGCTGGCTAGGTGGGATATAAGTCAAAGGAAAGGAAAGGAAAGGAAAGGAAAGGAAAGGAAAGGAAAGGAAAGGAAAGGAAAGGAAAGGAAAGGAAAGGAAAGGAAAGGAAAGGAAAGGAGGAAAGGAAGAAAGGGCATTATTTTGAGGGCCAGCACACAAAATACAGATACAAGCTTGGATTCAGCAGTATACAAGCAGAACTATAAATGGACTTAGTGCAGTTCTTTGTCAGATCCCCAGTTAAGAAACTCTCCACAGCTTCTTTATTAAAATGTTTTATTAGAGATATGCTCACTATGGAACTGATTCCTTGTCAGGAATAAAGAAAGTGTGCAAAACCCAAAGGTTATAGGTAAGATCCAGTACATCCCCACACCACAAATGTGTCAGCACTTGGACACAGCATTACTATGACAACCCTGACAGATGTACTGTGTCTTATCTATGGCAGCTTGGTGAAAGAGTCTCCAAGGCCACTCTCATGAGAAAGGCCTAGGGGCACGACTTGAAGGAAACAATTATGGCTACAACAAACGGGCACTCACACACTCCCCTCAGGAGCTCCCTCCCACCAAAGCATGGCAGCATGGCAAGGTGAACGGTGATCTGACATAGCAAGAAGAAATGAAACTAAACTGAACCGTATTGAACTGGAACCTTGACATTGTTCTTGCCTAATATTTTGTGGAACACCTAGTGTTCTCCTCCATATACATTCTAGTGCCAGGAAATTAGTTACACAAGATCTTGTGCAAACAGAAATACAAGTAGGGATATAGTAACTTTGATTCAGTGCAAGTAGCTACCTCAATCTTTTTCTTGTGTTTCTACTTGCAGAAGAAACCTAGTGCAATTGGAAACTTTGCATGAAGCCAATAAATGTTTTCTACATTTATTCATTTGTGAACAGTATTTGAAATTAGAAATGTTCAGTCATTTTTAAACTAATGAAAAAATGAACTGATAAGTTCTATCCATTAAAAACTTTTCCCATCCATGTTGAAAATGAATGAATGCTGTTTAATTTTATTAATTATCCCTGTTTTCCCCTTCTATTTGTTGTTCAGTTGCAACTTGCAGAGTCGAGTCTGACTCTTCGCGACCCCATGGACCACATCAGGCTCCCCTGTCCTCCGCTGCCCTCCGGATCCTGCTCAACTCCATGCTTGTTTCATTGATAACACTGTCTAACCATCTCATCCTTTGCTGTTCCCTTCTTCTTTTACCTTCAATCTTACCCAGCATCAGGATCTTCTCCAGTGAGTGCTCCCTTCTCATTTGGTGGCCAAAGTATTTGAGCCTCAGCTTCAGTAACTGTTTTTCTTGTACTCCCTTGCTTTCTCCATAATCCAGTAAATGTTGGCAATTTGGTCTTTAGTTCCTCTACTCCTTCGAAACCCAGCTTGTACTTCTGGAACTACTGAAACCTAGCTTGTAGGATCTTGAGCATGACCTTGCTAGCATGTGAAATGAGTGCAATTGTACAATAGCTTGAACATTCCTTGGCATTGACCTTCTTTGGGATTGGAATTTATTTATTTATTTATTTTATACCCCACCCTCCCCACAAGCAGGCTCAGGACAGCTTACATAGTTGGTCCATAAATGACCATTAAAATCCATGTAAAAACAATTTAAAACAATTCACAAAATACATAGAATCATAAAGTGCTAGTGATGGTATATTTATTACTTAGGGTGGCATGCTGAAAATACTTGCAACCATACAGATTTGCCAACTCAAAGGTCTTCCTGAGTCACACAGTAGTAGAGGCTAGATGTTGAAACTATGGGCCAGGCTATTTGGTGGTAGTGGTGGGGGCGGCTCCTAGTTGAAAACCTGGTGAAGGAGCTCCGTCTTACAGGCCCTGCAAAACTTTAAAAGATCCCATAGGGCCCTAATCTCTTCTGGGAGCTCATTCCACCAGTATGGAGCCACCACTGAAAAAGCCCTGGCCATAGTAGTGGCAAGCCTGGCATCTTTGGGGCCCGGGGGGGGGTCAGTTGATTCTGGGACCTGGACTGCAGTGCTCTCTGGGGTATATATGGGGAAAGGCAGTTCCTCAGGTATGTCGGACCCTGGCCATACAGAGCTTTAAAGGTAAGTACCAGCACCTTGAAGCAAACTTGGTATGCTATTGGCAGCCAGTGGAATGTCTTCAGCACAGACTGGATATGCTCCCATCTGGGGAGGCCCATCAGAAGCCTGGTGCATTCTGCACTAGCTGCAGCTTCCAAATTTGCGACAAGGGCAGCCCCATGTAGAGAGCATTACAGTAGTCTAGTCTTGAGGTGACCTCAAGTTTTATTAATTTGGTAAATTTGAATATTATAAACAGTATTCTCTGTATAAGGTAATTTAGCTTAGAAATTAGCGATGTAGTTGTAGATATAGGTTTGCAAAATAAATAATTAAATTAAAAAAAGACTTTTTGGCCCGCCTACACTCTGTCCTCCAGCAATTCCAGGACACCGGCCTGAAGGTGAAACGTGAGAAGTGCCTCCTCAGGGTGCCTGCGGTGGATTTCCTTGGCTTCAAGGTGGACGCTCACGGAATTCACCCCACTAAGGACAAGGTGAAGGCCATCTCCGATGCCCCAGCCCCCAAGTCCAAGGCTGAGCTACAGTCTTTTCTGGGACTCATCAACTTCTACCACACCTTCCTTCCCCACAAGGTGGCAGTAGCTGAGCCCTTACACAGGCTCCTGGACAAAAGCGCCACCTGGACTTGGGGTCCCAACTAGGCGGCGGCCTTCCAGGGCATCAAGGACCTCCTAATGTCCAATGCGGTCCTCGCCCACTTCGATGAAGCCCTGCCCGTCGTATTGGCCTATGACGCATCTCCTTATGGGGTGGGGGCAGTTTTGGGTCACAAACTGCTGGCCGGCCAGGAGGTCCTGGTCACATATTACTCCCGGACCCTAGCCCCGGCTGAAAGGAACTATGCTCAGATAGACAAGGAGGCACTTGCAATCGTGGCTGGGGTCAAAAAGTTCCATAGTTACTTGTACGGGCACAAGTTCACGGTCGCCACGGACCACAAACTTCTTCTGGGCCTCCTCGCCCCGGATCGCTGCACGCCACAAATGTTGTCCCTGCGAGTCCTCCAATGGTCGATCTTCCTCACGGGGTACAACTATGACTTGCTGCATCGCCCGGGAAAGGCCATGGGCCATGCGGATGCACTCAGACGCCTTCCGCTGCCCTCCTGCAACCCCGACCCAGCTCTGGCTTACCACGTCGCTCTGCTCGAGGACCTGCCGGACCAGCCGCTTCAGGTATGGGACGTGGCCCAGTGCACGGCCCGGGACCGTCAACTCTCCCGGGTCTCCGAGTGGGTGGGAAGGGGGTGGCCCAAGAATCCGGACCCTGAGTTCGTGGCCTTCTCAATCCGGCTCGCAGAACTCTCCACCGACAAGGGGTGCTTACTCTGGGGCTTGAGGGTAGTGATTCCGGAACCCCTCCGCATGCGAATGCTGACCGCTCTGCATGAGCACCACCCTGGGGTAGTACGAATGAAGGCCCTGGCCCGGAGCTACATCTGGTGGCCAGGCCTTGACAAGGAGATTAATGCCACTGGTACACCCCTAGGCAAGGTGAGAATCTGCCTTATAAAATAATTCTGTACTATTTCTAATGAGGGCAATATCTGATTTTCCCAGCCCCAGATCTCTGATCCATATAGCATGCCTGGAATTATCTTACTCCTAGAGCCAGTTTGGTGTAGTGGTTAAATGCGCAGACTCTAATCTGGGAGAACCGGGTTTGATTCCCCACTCCTCCACTTGCACCTGCTGGATGACCTTGGACAAGCCATAGCTCTGTACCAGCTGTTCTCTCAAGGACAGTTGTCTCAGAGCTCTCTCAGCCCCACCCACCTCACAGGGTGTCTGTTGTGGGGAGGGGAAGGGAAAGGAGTTTGTAAGCTGCTCTGAGACTCCAAGTGAGTGGAGGGCGGGGTATAAATCCAATCTCTTCTTCTTCTTCCTGTACAATTTAAGAACAGGATCTACCATGCCTCCTCTTTTAGAAAAGCAGAACTTCAGTAAAGCCCCCAAATTGTTCATTTCAGCAGCTTTTAATAATGTAAGGTGGGGGCACCAGGAGAGAGTTTCTGAAAAGGTTAAAACCAGATATTTATACGTGCTGCATTATTCAATCTGAGTGCCAAGAATGCTCCAAGTAGATTTCATTGGGCGTTTCCTAAAAACCAGAACTTTTGACTTGGCATAATTTATTCGCAAGCCTTCTGCATTGCAGTACTCACCCAATTTGTTCAGGAGTCACCTCAGGCCAATCTTGGTTAAAGACAGAAGGACCGTATCGTGGGGTTTGTGGAGGGGTGGGACCTTATGACAGGTACAGTGCCATTGACTCCACTATCCTCCAAACCAACCATTTCCTTCTGGGAAAACATTGTTGCCAATCTCCAGGTGAGGGCTGGAGATCACTCATAATTACAATTGCTCTTCTGATGGCAGAGATCAGTTCCCCTGGAGGAAATGGTGGGCTCTGTGTCATTATACCCTGCTGAGATGCCCCCCCCCCAAGACAGCCAGTGTGATGTAGCAGTTAGCACTTCAGAGCACCTTCAGTTGGGAAATTCATGGAGATTTGAGGGGTGGAGCCTGGAGAGGGTGGGGTTTGAGGAGGAATGGGATCTCAGACAGGTACAATGCCACCCTCCAAATCAACCATTTTCTCCTGGGGAACCATTTTTGCCAATCTTCAGGGGAGGGCTGGAGATTACTCAGAATTACAACTGTTTTTCAGATGGCAGAAATCAGTTCCCCTGGACAAAATGGTGGACTTTGTGTCATTATACCCTGCTGAGGTTGCCACAGCAAATTGATGCTGAGTGCCCAAGGCCAGGGCTCCTGCCCAGAGCCTCTTTCAGGCCTAATTCCTAGTGAATAATAATACATTTCACCCAAGGAATCTTCCCTATCAGATATATAGGTGAATGGATTCCTGTTTTTTAAATAAGTAAGGGGGAAAGCTAGCAGAGATGACGGTATGCCAGCTGAGCAAACTCCTAAAAGATGATGTAATTAAGGTGCTGAACTCCATATGCCAGCAAATTTGGGAAATGCAACAGTGGCCACAAGACTGGAAAAGGCCAGTTATGATTGCATCTGCGAGCTCACGCCCAGCCCAATTGTTTAGAACAATTTGGTCTATAACAGCTCTGCCACAGGGCAGGCCAAATGCTAGGGAATTGGATATTGGCTGGGAGGCATCTGTGAGCTATTTTGCAGGTGAAGTTCTGTCGCTCCACTGTAACCTCCACAGTTGAAACAGTGAGTGAGCTCAAGGCCCCAAACACATCTTTAATTTTGGCCTTGAATCATTTCAACCCACTCAGCCTGGAGGAAGTTGACAGATTGCTCTTGATGGTATGTCCAACCATGTGCAGCCTTGATCCAGTCCCTCTCAGAGGGGCTGTTTCCGGGGGTGCTCAAGAAAGCGATGGTCTGTCCTCTCTTAAAAAAGCCATCTCTGGACCTGACCAAATTGGCTAACTACCAGCCGGTGTCCAATTTGCCCTATTTGGGCAAATTAATCGAGAGGGTGGTGGCATTATGGCTACAGGGATTCATGGATGACACTTCCATGTTAGATCCCCTCCAGTCCAGCTTTCACCTGGGACTAGGGATGGAGACAGTATTGGTCGCTCTTATTGATGACCTCCAGAGGCATCTGGATTGGGGCAGTTCAGCAGTGCTGTTGTTGTTGGACCTGTCAGCTGTGTTCAACACAATCGACCATCAGTTACTGATCCACCTCCTCACCAACATGGGAATTCAGGGGCTTGCCTTGCAATGGAAGCCACCCTGAGCCTGTTCATGAGAAGAGTGGGCTATTAAATAAATAAATAAATAAATAAATAAATGGCTTGTTTCCTTTTTTCAAGGTCAGGGACAAAGAGTGGCACTAGGGGAACGGCAGTCCAAGAGGCACCCACTAGTGTGTGGAGTGCCTCAAAGGGCAGTGCTGTCCCCAATGCTATTCAACATCTATATGCACCTCCTTGCCCAGATTGCCCAGAGGTATGGGATGGGGTGTCACCAGTACACTGATGACACCCAGCTCTATCTGATGTTGGGCAGCCAGTTGGACTCCAGACTGGAAGATCTGGACCAGGCACTGCAAGCCATGGTTGGTTGGCTTAGGCTGAGCCAGTTGAAGTTGAATCCGGTGAAGACGGACATCCTGTGCGTTAGTTGGAGCAGCCTGGGAGGAGGGACCCCACTCCCAACCTTTGATGGGGTGCCGCTAGTGCCAGTGCCAGAGGTTAGGAGTTTGGGAGTGCTCCAGGACTCCTCCTTGAGGCTCAGGTTGCAGCCACTGCCAAGTTGGCCTTTTACAATCTTCAGCTGATTAGCCAGTTGGTTCCCTTCCTCAACCACAATGACCTGGCTACAGTGATCCATGTGACGGTGGTCGAACAAACGGCCTGCCAGGTGACACAACCTTGCATGCAAAGGTGAGATGGCCCACCAAGCACTGCAACTCTACCAAGGAAATCTTCCTGAGGTGAAGCACAGAAGCCACAAGCCACCGAAGGTCCCGCAATTTGTCAACCGGCAGCCAACACAACTGTTGCTCCATGTCTATCTCGATACCTAAAAACACCAGGACGGGACTAGGATCCTCCATTTTTTCGTGCGCTAATGGGACACCCAACTCCTGCGTTAACCGCATAAAGGACTCAAGGAGAAACCGACAATCGCCAGTACCTACGCGGCCAACAAATAAAAAATCATCCAAATAATGCGCTGTGCTTTGCCGACCAGTACGGAAGCGCAGGGACCATTCTAAAAACGAACTCAATTTTTCAAAGGCAGAACAGGACACAGAACACCCCATCGGAAGAGCCCAGTCCATATAAAATGCCTCTTCAAACGCAAAACCCAACAATGAAACAGGAAGCAGGTGGAAGGCAGATTTAATGTCACACTTCGCAAGCTCAGCGCCACGGCCGCAGCTGCGCACCAGCCTCAAGGCCTGATCAAAAGACGTATACCGGACAGAACAAAGCTCGTGAGGTATTGCATCATTCACAGAAGCCCCAAGTGGGTAGGACAAATGGTGAATGAGGCGATACTCACCCTCAGCCTTCTTTGGAACCCAAAGGGGAACCCAAAGGGGAAACCCGTAAATTAGGAACCGGCAGAACCGAGAAGGGGCCCAAAACCCTGCCTTCTGTACATACTTTCTGAATCTTCAAACGCACCACGTGCTCCATACCTTCATCAGAGGAGGAGGAGGAGGAGGTATCGGGTGCCATGCATTTGGCCCAGGATTCTTCTTCAGCAAGCTGAAATGAAAAACGGGATGCACAGAACTCAATGACTTAGGTAGTTCCAATTCAAAAGAAACATCAGAGATCTTCCTCAATAATTTATAGGGTCCCACATATTTCCACCCCAGTTTCCTACTGTGCTGGAGTCCATGAATGTTTTTTGTGGAAAGGTAAACAGAGTCCCCAGTCTGCAAATCCCAGCCCTCTGCCCTCCCACGGTCAGCATATTTCTTATAATCTGCTTTAGCTTTATCCAAGGTCTTAGCAATTCTAGCAATTTCGTCCACCACTGAGTGAAGTCAGAACCAGGGGTTTCATTAGGATCAGTCAGCGAAGGCAAGGGCTTTCCCTCGAAACCCCCCACTGCCATGAAAGGGGAAACACCAGTGGAAGAGTGCACAGCATTGTTATAACTATATTCTGCAAACGGGAGCAGCTCCACCCAATTTTCCTGATGATAGTATAGCATCTTAGGAATTGTTCCAAAATCTGATTAACGCGTTCGGACTGTCCATCGGTCTCAGGATGATAACCTGAGCTAAGAGCGGGTTCAACGTCCATCACCTGAAGAAGCTCCCGCCAAAAGTTGGCAATGAACTGACTTCCTCGGTCGGAGACTATTGTCAGGGGGCCTGACAAAGTTCAATTGTTTTCTCTGATCTAATGAAATGTTACATATCTCCTTCTCTGTCTGCTTCCCCCTCCCTGCACTCTCACCTTGGAATATATTGCTTTTAGAAGCTCTGGACAATGTAACCATTCTCAGCCGGGAGGGTGGCGACTCCACATTCTCGCACATCACTAAGAAAACAAATGGTTTTCCTCCCAGGCATTCCCTCCTCCTATTTCCTGGGACTGTGAATGCCTTATCTTGTTATGAGGACCTTGAAGGTCTGTTATGGCCACTTCAGGCCGTTTGATATGCAAGGATTTAACACATCTGGGTCAGCCAGTTCAGGAGGGGAATTTTTATAACTTTAGCACCTCATCTTCCTGTGGGAATCCAAACGGCTGAATCTGTCCTCCCACGTTTTCTGTTCTGAATGTGATTGGTTTAATGTTGGGGTTCAAACGAAAGGGAGGGTATATTAACTCTGACTGTATTCTACCTCTGTATTAACTCTGTATATTAACTGTATTCTACCTCTGTATATTAACTCTGACTGTATTCTCTAACAAACATTCGAGAACCTGTCAAGCAGTATTAAGAAATAAAAAACTCTGTTTCATCAACAAAGGTCTGATCTTTTGCTGTTAAGTACCGAAGCCTCACAACTATGCGCCAGGGAAAAGAGTGTAGTTTGATCACGTGATCGAAGAATGTCTTTGCTAACCCCTTAGCTGTGGGCAATTGCTTAAACGGGATGAAATGGGCTTGCTTGGAAAACATTACGTTTAAGGCCAGGCACGTCCTGGGGGTGAATAACGGGGTCGCTGACACTCTGTCTTGCAAACAGATGGAGAGGTTCCATCAGTTGGCTCCGGAGGCCGACCTGCTCCTGGCACAGATGCCTGAAGAGGTGTGGCAGATTGGAGGGCTGAGGCCGATAGGGCAATGAGTTTAGCCCTCACCCCTTCCACCCAGAGAGCTTACAGGAAGGTGGGTAAGCAATTCCTGTCCTTCAGGTAGGAAGCGGGCTTGAGGCAGGTCTGGCCCATACCGGTGTCACACTTAATGCAGTTTTATGTGACGCTGAGGAACGAGGGCCTGTCAGCGCAATCCATCGGGGGTAAGCTGTCCTCATTGGCCTATGCCAGTAAGGCGTTCGGCCATGTGGACACTACGGGTGATTTTTGGATTCGGAAGATGCTCAAGGGGTGGTCCCAGAAGAGTGCCAAGGTGGCTGACCCTGGGAACCCCTGACCCCAGATGTGCTACGGGGGCTCGAGACTCAGTGGCTCACGTGTTGCAGTGACGGCTATGAGGCCAGGCTGTTTCATGCAGCATCACTGATCGCCTTTTTTGGCACACTCAGGATCAGTAAGCTGGTGGTGGGCTCTTGCAATGATGCCTCAGACATGGCACTCGAGCGGTGGGACATTTCCATACTGAATTCTAGAATTCAGATTAGGCTGCATCGGTCAAAAACTGATCAACGCAGAAAGGGATCAGTGATTGAAATGGACCACTGTTCTGAGGCCGAGTTGTGCCCAGTGTCCGCCCTTAGCTGGTATTTGGCACTGCAGGGCGATGTCCCTGGTTATCTATTTAGACACATGGATGGTACCCCCCCTCACCAAGTTTCAGTTTTGGAGCATTACACGGAAGGCGCTGGTCCGGCTGGGACTGGGTCAAGTCCACTTTGGAACACACTCCTTTAGGATCAGGGCAGCGTCAATGGCTTCAGCTATGGGGTACCCCAGTAGTGAAATTCAGGAAATTGGGCATTGGAAATCCCGTTGTTATAAGAGTTATGTTAGGACCTGTAATGTTTAAGATTGTTAAGGTTCCTTAAGTTTTACCTGGGTTATTAATAAAGTTCCTCTTACAGGTGCTGCAGGCTGCGAGACGAGATGAAGGATCACAGTCTGCGGCCACAGCATGATCTTTTAGGCAGCTCATCAGGCACAGAGGACACCCGTTGGCTCTCAGCTCAGCCTTAGCACGCAGGCAATGGTTGAGTTCTTGGGAAGGAGGGGCATGAGGTGGCCTGCGCTCCTTCACTTGTTATTTGAGGAGAGACGGGGGCCTCCTCCTCATGTCCTGGTAATACACCTGGGGGGCAATGATTTGGGGCTGATGAAGGGCCTGGCCCTTGTGTTGCAGGCCAGGGCCAACCTTGTGAGTATAAAAACACAGTGGCCCGGCGTGCAGATAGTGTGGTCAGCCATGCTTCACTGCCAGGTGTGGCGGTATGTTGAAGACTCCAGGTGTATTGACTGTGCCAGGCGTAAGGCCAATAGGCAGATGAGGAAGACCATGCAATCTGGGTTGGGTTTGTTTCTGCCGCACCCCACTATACGGGTCGAGTTTCCAGACCTGTATAGGCCAGATGGGGGGCATCTGTCAGACGAGGGCAATGGGATATTTTTAGAGGACTTGCAGCACAGGATCAGGTTGGCACCTGGTTGCTGAATGGGGAGCAAAGGCCAAAGCAGAGGCTTGGCCTTGGCTGTGGCAGGTTTGTGCAAGCAAGAAAATGGAACTGGTGAGCGCCTCACAGCATATCCCTTTTGGGAACAGGAGGTCATCAGGAACTGCCCTAGGATTTTGTGGCTCAGGGTGGGGAATGGTGATCACCTCTGGGAACCTCTTAGGCCAGGCTCCTCCCTGGAGGCTCGTGTGGCTTCAGGGGTAGGTGCTCCTGGGGGGCAATCAGTATGCTGGGCTGCCAGTTACGAGCCAGAATTGGTTGGCTCAAAACCGGAGCTAGGTGACCCACCCATATCAAGGGCAAGGAGGTTGTGTCAGGGAGTGATGCCTGCCTTGCCTGTTCCATGCTTGCTTAGTTTTTCCCATGGCTGCAATGTTCTGTTAAATAGTTAATAAAGTGGCTTTTGTTTAATTCCAAACTGTTGTCTGTCTCATTATTCCGGTTGGGGTGGCAAAAGCCAAACATGACCATGGGTGCTGGTTTTCTCCTTGCCATCTCTGGGGAGATCCAGCCTGACTATTTCTGTCCCTGAAGTAAACAGCTGGCCAACAAGCAGGGCTTTTTTTGTAGAAAAAGCCCAGCAGGAACTCATTAGCATACGAAGCCACACCCAACAGCAGAAACTTATTAGCCTATTAGACCACACCCCTGACAGCACATCTCCCTCCCAGGATTGGCTTCCCCAGGTGCCACGCAGCTTGTGGGGCGCATGGGGAACCCAAGGGAAGGAAGGCAGTTTCTGGATCAGCTTCCCCAGGTGCCCCACAGCTGCAGGGTGCCTGGGGAACCCGAGGAGGGGAGGCAGTTTAAACTGCCTTCCCTCCCTGGATCGGCTTGGCTTCCCCAGGCACCCCGCAGCTTGCAAGGCACCTGGGGAAGTAAGGGGAGGGAGGGATGCTGTAGGCGTGGCCAACTCAGAAGCCAGCCAGAACTCCGTTCCTGTGCGTTCCTGCCCAAAAATAGCCCTGCCAACAAATATCTCTCAGCTGGTTCCATTGATGTTTTGGGTGATGTAATTTAACTTGTTTGCCCCTTATTTGATTGTTTACCATTTTTGAATAGGGTGCTGTTGTGCTTAATAAAGCACTTTGATTTGTAAACCTAGTGAGTATGACCATCCTGGAATCCTGAAAAAGAATGTTTTGCATTGTGAGCTGCTTTGCAGAGCATATATGAGTAGCATGAACACTGTAATCTGTGCTCTACATTTCCTTCTGTATAGATCAATTAATTGATGTAGGGTTGCCAATCTCAAACTAGGGCCTGGAGATCTCCCAGAGTATAGAAATCAGTTACCCTGGAAAAAATGGATCCTTTGGAAGGTGGTCTCTATGGCCTGCTGAGGTCCCTCCTCTCCCCAAACCCCACCTTCCCAGGCTCCACTTCAAAATCTTCAGGAATTTCCTAACCTGGAGTTGGCAGCCTTTATAAGAACATAAGAAGATCCCTGCTGGATCAGACGAATGGCCCATCTAGTCCAGCATCCAGTCTCACATAGTAGCCAACCAATTCCTCTGGAGGGCCAACAACAGGGCATAGAGGCTGAGATGTTCCCCAGATATGGCCTCCTGGCTCTGGGATTCAGAGGTTTAGTGCCTCTGAATGTGGAGATCCCCCTCAATTGAAGTCTGTACCCATAGAGGTCTCCAGTTATAAGCTGATATTCAGAAATGCTGATATTCAGAAATGCTGATATTCAGAAATTCAGAAAAGCTGATATTCAGAAATGCATGGCTGGGTGTGCTTAGGGGGACAGGGTCAGCTACCATGGTCAAAATCTCCTTCAGGTGCATGTTGGTATACTTCAAATATCTGCACAGAAGTAATTTCCCACTGTTGTGTAAAAGCCTGCTATAAGAAGAGGTGATGATTCTTGATGACAGAGTTTACAGTTGCTCCTGTGAGCAGTCTCACACGTCATTATCAAGTGATAATTGCAGTTGTCTTATGAATGGCATCATGTCTCAACTTGCATACATTTAGTAGTTTGCAGATTCACAAATATCTTATTAAAAAGGGACATTCTGTACTTACATAACATGGTTTAACTTTTTTCTTTTTGGCCACAGTGTTGGTATCACAATCTACCTGCAGCCCAACGTCATTGTATTTATTTTCTAGATACAAACAACAACAACAACAACAAAAGGCTTAGGTTACAATTTAGAAGACTGAGGGTATGACAACACTACAAACTTGTATTGATTTTATGCCAGTTAAACTACCATGGCTTTCCCCAAAGAATCCTAGAAACTGTAGGTGGGTGACTGTGTACAGAATTTTGTCAGAGACACTTAGATCCTCTCCTTACAGGACTACAGTTCCCAGTGTTTCCTGGGGAGAGGGGATTATTTTTAATTTAAGTCCATGCTGTAGATATACCTTGAGATAGCTATCATGTTGTTTTAATGAGGGATGCTGGCTTTCTGACACAGTAAAAATGAATTATCTTTATCAATTCTGACACAGTAAAAATGAATTATCTTTATCAATTCTGGAGGAAATCTCTGTATTTGTTCTTACAGACTACGTGAGACTTTATTTAGACATTCATTTGGAAGGTGGTGGTAGAGGGATTTTTTATAAAATAAAAGTGATAGTGACACTTTTCAAAGCCAAAGATTTTCCCCTCAGAATTTGTATTTATTTCTAATCATTTTTACTACCTTACTTTTTGCATTCCACTTATTTTGTGAGGCTAGTCAACTCTCAAGGCATATGACTGTTTTCCATCTCAAGCTGATTTATATTCCTTTTGCTTGCTACAGATTTTTCATTTTATGCAGTTGATCAGACAGAGCCATGGTCTTGTTACACGTTTTCTCTTTGTAGCAAATGAAAACGCTTTTCTGATAAAAACTCAACTGGATCAGCCATAATATTTCTATTTTTTAAAAATCCTGGTGTGAAAATAAAACTCTCCACAAACCATAGTTTGACATGAAGAGGTGGCGTCTTCCTGGAAGGGCCACTGAGATGGCAGGATCAAGGGAACAAAAGTCTGGTGGCACAGGAAGTTGAGCCAGGCGTCACTGGTATAGCTAGAAATTCAGTGTCCTCTTCACAATAAAGAAAGGGGCAGTGTGGCATTGTCTCAGACAAACTGAACTCATTAGGGCTGTTGTGAAGATAAAATACACTGCTCTAAGGTCCTTGAAGCAAAGGTAGGATATAAATTTGAGCAATTGTATAAAAATTGTATGGTGCACATAGTGATAACTAATCATTAGTCTTCTCAGGCTAACTGAAGTGATTTCTTTTCAAAAGATGTTGAGGAAGGTGATCTGGAGGGAATCTTTGTCTGGTGACTCTTGGCAGCCCTGTTGATTGGTTAGAAAAAAAGCTTTTAAGACACACAATATTTTAAGAGTCATCAGAGTGAAAGACAGCTGAGTATAACACTGGTGGAAAATTCTATTACCAAAAGCAAATCTGGGTAGGAGATAATTCTGACAGCTGCACATCTTCATGTTCCTTTTCATTTCATGCCTTATCATGTCTTGTAATCCTTTGAGAGAAAGGATATATAATTTTGTTTCCCAACATATATAACATGGATTTCTTCCTGTTCCCCTGAAAGGTAGCTGCCTCTCCATTATATTAACATGGTTTGCCATGTGTATAATCTCTTGTCAGTTGTTTTGCCAAAGGACCATTGAAGGGAAATCCAGAAGCCACCATGAAGATTCATTACACAACCTGTCAAGTGAAGCATGGACCACAACATTATTTTCATCATTGTCCCTTTGATCATAATCCCTAAAAACCACTAGCAGCTGCAGCTACAAGACTGGAAGGAAATGAGCTCACACTGTACAGCCAAGAGAGTAGAAACCAGAAACTCTAACACAAATGGGAATTACTTAAAAACCACTGCAAAATGAAAATAGTGCTAAGCAATATCTTGGCTGCTTTAAAGAGCATCAGAATTGTTTCCAAAAATATTATTGTCCTGCACTGATATTATTTTGGCTGTGCAGCTTACAAAATGAAAAAGGAGACTAGCAAATTTTTCTGAATGACAAACAGCATGAGCCTAAACACAGAGAATATAAGGGGGGGAAATGACACTTTTATAGTGAAAACATGTAATGTCTTTCAGCGTTTATGAAAGCAGACTTTAGTGCTTTCATAGTTGTCATTCTCCAGTCATGATGATCAGTGATTTAGCATAAGTTCACTTATTAGTGAAAGATCCTAGTAGTTTATGTACTTCACTTTGGTTTCCTATAATACTTAGCAACTCTGTGAACTATTTAGGATGAGAAGTTTATTCATAATTTCTATATAGCTTGGTCCCTAACATGTTTATTCAGTTGAAAATCCCAATAGCTTAAAAGTTTGGGATTTCCATTAGGCAGTCCAAGTGCTATGTCAGGTAATGTTTTATATAGCACCTAGTAACATAGGTTTCTAGGGTGATGTTGGTTCAACTTATTATAAGGTATTATTTAGTGATGTAATAGCTTGATGTTATGATAGTATCCAGGGGTCCTTTCATAAAAAAAGAGGTGCAGGAGCTCATTAGCATAACTTATTTGCATATGCCACACCCCCTGATGTCACCGGAAGTGTCATAAGGCCACACATCCCTGACGTCAGGTGTGTCAGAAGGCAAGAAGGGAGGGACGGGGAAGGAAGGAAAGGAACAGGAAGGAAGGTAGGTAGGTGGGGGAGAGAGAGAGAAGAAAGAAAAAGGAAGGAAGGAAGGAGGGAGGGAGGGAGGGAGGGAGGGAGGGAGGAAGAAAGAAGGGAGGAAGGAGGGGAGGAAGGAAGAAAGAAAGGAACAGTAAGGTAGGTAGGTAGGTGGGGGGAGAGAGAGAAGAAAGGAAGGAAGGAAGGGAGAGGGGAAGGAACAGGAAGGTAGGTAGGTAGGTGGGGAGAGAGAGAGAGAAGGAAGGAAGGAAGGGAGGGAGAGAGGGAGGGAGGGAGGGAGGGAGGGAGAGGGGAAGGATGGGGAAAGGAAGGAGCAGTGGGAGGGGAGGCAGCAGTGGGAGGGGGGAGGCTTCTCCTTCCCGGGGCCGGCGGAGCGCCGCCGGCCCCGGGAGTATTGACGGGGGGAGGATAAGGGCTTCCCAGGGCCGGTGGTGCTCTGCCGCGGCCCTGGGAGCAGGGGGGGGACAGGCTTCTCCCCGGGGCTGGCGGAGCACCGCCGGCCCCGGGACTATTGATGGGGGGGAGGAAAGGGGCTTCCTGGGGCTGGCGGCGCTCTGCCGCGGCCCCAGGAGCAGTGGGAGGGGGGAGGGACGGGCTTGTCCTTCCCAGGGCTGGCGGAGCGCCACCGGCCCCGGGAAGTATTGACGGGGGGGAGACCAGGGGGGCGAGGCTTTGTTAAGTGCCCACCCCCCCACCTCCTCTCTCCCGGAGTGGCGCTCCGGCGTGCCTCGGCTCCAACTGAGCCCTGATAGTATCTGAAATGATTACAAAAGCTTGCCCTGCTTCTCTGAATCTCAACATTATTCTCATTACCCTTGCACCTAAGGATCACTTTGAGGCAACAAAAAGTAGGATTTTAACTGCCTGTGTCTGTTTCACACAGAGATGGACAATGACTCTGCTATGAGACTGAACAAGTTTCTTAAACAAATTTCTTAAATGCATGTTCTGAACCTAACACTTCTGACATAATACAAATGTGGAGGTGAGGTGTTTGTAGGCAAGAACTGATCATCAGGTGTCAGGAAGCAGAGGGGAGTGGATTAGACTGGGAGGGATCAACCAAAGTGCCCCTTTCCAGTAGGGGCCAGGGGGCCAGGAAAGTAATCAAAAATAGGAGAAATTCATTACAGGGGCACATAGATTTCCTCCTTCAAGTGCTCCCCCCCAACAGTGGTTTTATTGACTTATTTCCAGTCTTAGAATGTTGGCAGTGAAGTACTTTCAAATGCTGGTGGTGGGGGACGTCTCCATTATATGTAGAACTAGCAGTAAAGCCCGTTGTGAAAGCAATACAATGGGCTCTAGAAGGATGTGATGTGTAATGAATGCATAGGCTGGAAGGAGGTCAAGTATATATTAGCAGTCTGTGGCCGAGGTGTGTATTGAGTTTTTGGGGTTTGCAGAGCTAACTGGGTTTGATCCACAGTCCAGCAGGACGGTCTGCACTATTGGACTGCATGGTCAGAACTTCAGTCCACTGATCAGACCCCCGGGCCTGTAGGGAGAGAACACACGGAGCCAGTGTATACTGAATCAGACCCTGAGCCCCTTTGTGTGAGAACACGTGCAGCTGGCCAAGACAGAATCAGACCCCCTGGCCCTGATGCTACAGCCATACTGATGGCCTCTGTGTGCCAAGGAGAGTGGGGTGATGGAATTCGTGGCCCTGCACCTCCCCCCGACCTGCTGCCATGCCTGTTGAAGCAACTACCAGTGGGCCGAGGCAACCAGGACCAGAGCTGGCCTCACAGCCTCACAAGCCCCTCCGGCATGGGGGAAGGAGCCTTGCTTGCGCCAGCTGCCATGGTCCCAGCTGTGGGCGGGAAAGAAACCCTTTGGAGCAGCGCCCTGTCCTGGTCACTGGGTCCACGCTGGCTTGGAAGGCTGGCCTTACAGTGTCCCAAAGCCCCTCCGGCATGGGGGAAGGGGTCTCACTGGTGGCAGTTGGCCGCCACGGTCCCAGCCACATATGGGAAACAAATTGTGAGGAGTAGTGTCTGGCAGTGGCCGCTGGGCCCACAGTGCCTTGGTGGATTGGTTCCCTGGTCCTGAAGGGCCTGCGGCATGGGGGAAGGGCACACCAATCTAGGACAGACCCACCACAGGCCTGAAGTACATGGCCATGGGCCTGTCCGGAACCTGCCAGCTTCATGCTTGGTGGTGGCGGTATCCTGCTGGATGCGGGGGTGTAGTTACCAGTGCTGGGCATGGGCTCCTTCGACTGGCATGCTCCTGAGTTGGTGGCAGAGATGCAGGAGCGTGAGGTGAGCCTGCAAAACAGTTTTGTGGACTCAGTGGTGGCCCACCTGTGCACCTTCAAATTCAATGCAGCCGTGGCTCACAAGCTCTCCCTGGGCCAGGGCTCAGCATTCAGCTTGCAGGCGCCCGCCTACCTGCACCATGCCATCACCCATGCCAGCTTTGACTCCGCCATGCTGGCCTTCAACTCCCCATGGAACTCCCCTGGGCCACTACCTGAAGTGGGGGGGGGGGTGAAGCAGCAGGCTGTGAGCCCTCCCTGGGCCAGGGCTTGGCCTTCAGCTTGCAAGCACCCACCTACCCACACCATACCACCACCCATGTCAACTTTGACTCCACCATGCCGGCCTTCAACTCCCCGCAGAACTTCTTGTTCTGGAGCACCCTGGGCCACTGTCTGAAGCTGGAGGAGGCAAAGACAGGCATCAAACAGATGCTGCCATGTCAAATGGGAGGCCCCACACAACCCACCCTTCCTGGAGCCCTACCACTGCCCTCAGAAGGCAGGCACAAATGCTGGCTGCCAAAGCAGGGCCTCTGCTGCTGGAAGGCTCTGCGCAAGAAGGATCCCCTGCTGAAGAAAGGCTCCAGAGGCAAACAATGTCCTCTTTCCTCAGGTGAAGCTGTGTTGTGAGGCGAATTTTGGTGGGCAGTGCTTCTGTGGATGGGACTGCGACAACGCACCCAGTGACCAAGGACCCCTTTGAGTGGCAGTTCAGGGAGCCAACTGATTTGGGAGCGCATCGAACGTTACCACTCGAAAACAAAATAATACAATACAGAGAGATTGTCTGCTGAGACTTATCCATGACTCTTCTCCTGAAGATGCCTCTACCCAATGCAGCCTAGTGTGTGCACTGTGACTTTGACTGATTCTGCCCTCATCTGTTTCCTTGCAGTTTTTTCACAGCCACTCCCTCTACACTGCATGCTGCAGTTCTTTGTTCATTGAGTTTTATTGTACCTTCTGCATAGATTTATGGCCATTCAGGGCTCACTTTGCAGTCAGTACAGCATTGCCCCAGGGTATCAGGATGTGGTTTTGAGTGGCACCTTTTCCTTCCTCCACTTCCAATATGAAGGGAACAATAAGCAGACAACTTGACACAGCTTCATTGATCTCTATCAGTTCCCCCACCTCTATTTCCCCCTCTGTATTTATTACCTCACCATGAATTACTTGGCTAAAGCAGCTAATGACTGCTGAGGCAAGTACTGACACCGGATAATCTGCATATCAATGCTGGAGCCAGTGTTGAAAACAAAATAGATGGCAAGCTGACACTCCCCAATGCAGAAACCAAGATCTGAGACAATGCAATGAAAACAGATATTCCAAGGCAAGGGGGAACCAGGTCGAGTGCTGATAAAATGTGAAGAGAATGCCCGATGCAGAATGGACCTTGGGTGACTTGTGGGCATTTGTCAGAGCAACATCATGCCTGCTGGTAGCAGGCGAAAGGAGAAGTAAGACAGAGCTCCTTCTGTTACTCAGAAAAAACAAATGGTGCAATGCAGGAAAGTTTACAAATAGAAGAGATATTCAAAGGTCTCCCCCCATCCCCCGCATGTCAGGAATTCTAGGATAAGTCGGGCATTTTAACTGAAAATACCTCCTGGCCTTCCTGGAACAAAACCTTGGATTCAGTGTTTCCTTGGCAATCTAGTCTGCCCTTTTACTAGGGACTGGATGATGATTTTTGTATTGCAGATGTAAAGAACAAGGCTGTCACCAATGATTATTCACTGCTGTTATTAATTATGATGCTGTTTGATAACAGCCAGTTTGCCGTATAAGTATTGCAGATAGGAAGTAGAATTCTGGGATCATTTTAATGGCAACCTGTGGTTATCAAACCTCTACTCTGCTTGTGCATACTGATATTGCTTTCTGCCAAGAACTGCTGCAAGTCTCAAAGAATAAGATACTCTAATTAGGTTAGGTAGTAGAGACATAATAAAACATATACCGTCTTTGGATGACTTAACAACTGTACATTGAAGAACAATTCCGTTATAATGAATAAAAAGACAATAAGCCCATAATGGAATATAAAAGACATTTCAGAAATGAGTCAGTGGCTGAATGTACAATGTCAAAACAGCACATTTTTAAAAGGAATGATAACAGATAAAAGCATAAAGCATATATTGAATGTTCAAGTCATCTGTGGGTCTGTGGTCCTACTAATGGATCCATTACTTATGAGTTTGCTTAGGTTTTCATTTTATTTGGAGCACTAGCATCCTCTTATCTAATTTACACATGCACACAGCAATTTACAGTGCCCATTACTGGGGATAAAATAGAAAGTGGAGAAGTGGATCAGGAAGGTTTGTGCATATTAGTCTTAATAGATACCATTATTGTTACTCTTAGTATTCTATACATGCCTTTAACAGCATAGGCGTAGACTTTCCAATTCCCCAGGGGGGGGCTGGGGCTGGGCCAGAGGCATTGCTAAGTCATTAAAAGAACTTGGACCCAATGACATCATAGGGAGGAGCTAGTGACCTCACAGGCCATGGTCACTATCAATGGAGTTGGAGCCATGTGGGATTCAGGGACAGGCTTCCCAGAAATTTAGGGGGGCCTGGGAACCCCCCCTAGCAATGCCCCTGGGCTGGGCTAACCCCAGGAACAGGTGCCTTCTTAGCACACTGCTTAGAATCTCCACCTTAAAATGCAGACATTCAAAATAAAGTATTAATTAAAATCACATAATTAAATTTATGGGAAATGACTGCATTCCTGTGCATGGTTAATTCCTGCTCTTCAGGTTCAACTTGCAAAACACTTTTGGCTTCAACAAATGATCTTCAGGCGGCTGAAATACAACTTTAACTTTTAATTAACAATGCAAACTGTTTCTTTACATTTTTAAAAAATTACAATAAAATGAAGCTTAGAACCTAAATGTCACTGAAAGTGTTTCTCCTTATTGCTGTTCTTCGAATGAATTCACTGGCTATAACATTCAGATCAATCTCCTGAGAGATCTCTTTATGTCCATGAAGAAGAGCCACATGATTGAGCCTCGCCTGGCCCACGCTTGACCGTAGAAAGGTCTTTATTCTACGAAGGCAAGAGAATGACCTTTCTGAGCTGCAGGAGGAAACAGGAATGGTCAGGCTTATTCTGAGAAGTTTGGCTAATTCTGGCAGTAGTTGTTGAAGGCTTTTTCCTTGTTCTCCACTGAACAGATTAATTACATCATGTAGACCTAAAAGTTTAATGTTTCGCTGCCTTGCAATGTCCAAACACATATCCCGATGAAGCTGTAATCGGTTAGCATCAAAGTCAGTTTTGTAAAAATTTTGAATGTATGTGCTATCATCTTCTCCTATGGCAAACTTTTCGATTTTGCTCATGTGTTGGGACACATCTGAGGAAAAGCGATTGTGTAAACTGCTGTTGATGTTATCAATGATTTCATAAAAGATTTTCCAGTAGAAATCCTCAGGAGACTGAAACTGGTGAGGATCACACCCAGCATCAACACGTCGTGCAGGCTTTCTGTACCTAGGAACAGTAGGACTTTCTAAATCTAAGTCTTTTGCAGTTGTGACTGTCTGTGACCAGAACTGTTCAAAGTTGTTCTGGTTCCAGCCGCAGTGGCATCGGGAGGTGCTCGGCAACCCGCGGCATCTCCGTGTATGATTCTTGTCCTTTCTTAGGGGTCCAATTTCTTTTTGGAACCCCGCCAGGGCTCTCGGAGGGAGTCCCGGGCATAGCCACAGCCTTGGGGTGTCAATATATGGGCAGCAGCCCGAGTTGTTCCCCCAGGTGCAGGGCTGAAGCAGGAGGACAGGACAAGTTGGCTCGGAGTTTCTCTCCTGAGCCTTAGCAGCGACACGTGAATCTGGGAGAAACATCTACCTTTGACACTAATTTTTTTCTTTTCCCCATATTTTGGAGAGTTCTGTGGTTGGCTCCTTTGTTCCCTTGCTTTCTGTTTGGAGTTATGTTTTGGCTGAGAAGCGCAAGATGGGCGTTTAAGGATATCAAGGATATCAAGCCGATTGCCGATTGAAGGAGTGCAGGGAGAGGCGCCTGGAACAGCGGCTGTTTTGTCTTTCAGCAGGCTTGTCTGGCAGTTTTATACCTACATAGCCGCCTTTCTTCAGTTTATTTATGCACTTCCCCCCCCCTCTCTTTTGTGGCTTCAGCTTTGGGTAATTTGCTTCAATCAAAGAATGAGACTCAAGGTCAGCTGACCTCATCGATCTACTCGATCTACTCTTGAACATCTAGAAAGGTCTGACGCCTTGTATCTTTGATCACCAGAGTACTGCCTGTTCTCTTCCTGTTTAGCCACAACAAACGTTGTTTGTTTGCTGTAAGGTGGTGGAGAAAATAGAACCAAGTCGGAGGAGGCAACAGAGACGACAGAACTTTTGAACTTTGAAGTGGGGTGAGCTGGCGAGAAGAAGTCCGAGGTCACAGTTTAAACGGACTGTGCATTAATTGCTGGATACTTTTGAAGCATTAATTCTTATGTCTAAATAGTGACTGAGCTTTGTTTGTTTGTTTGTTTTGTTTTGCTTGGGGGAAAGATTGAAGGCTAGCTTTGTTTGTTTGGGGGGAAAGATTGAAGGTTAATTTCAGGGGGAGTGGATAGAAAACGTTAATTATTAATGACTAAGGAGTAAGTAATGGAACAGTAGGTTCCATTACCTAATTAACATTAGGTAAGAAAACCTGTAGGATAGATAGATAGAATAATATAATAAACTAGATAGGATAGAGTAGATAGTATATAGAGCAGATAGTACAGGTAACATAGATTAGGTTAGTATAGAAAGATAAGAGTAAAATAGGATAAAGTAAGATAAGATAAGATAGGATAAGATAGCATAGGCTAAGGTAAGAGTAGGTCTAGATAGGTAAGCAACTATTCTGATTCTAATTTGAAATTTAAATATTAAATTTGTGTTAGTCTGATTACTAACCTATAATTGCTATTTTTTTTAATTATTTTTGGAAATGGCCAGTGGCTCAAGAAAATCATCTCTGCCTGGCCCACCCACAGGGCTAACCCCTCGGGCGCAATCATACGCACCCATTCGCGACGCAAGCGGTGCGATGAAGCGACAGCACAAACCGACGGGATCAGACGAGCACATCTGCAAAGCGTCGTGCGATCGGCATAACAACGTTGCGAGCGCCCATTGATGCACTTCAAAAAGAGACCGCTAAAACAGAAGTCTTTTCCGGAAAAGCCGGAAGCAGGCGTGCGTGGGATCGCAGCAGTGCACCGATGCCGTCTCATCCGGCCATCGTCGCGCTTCTGCATCAATGCCAGATGTTTTTCTTTCAGGCTGCGTGAAATGCGTAAGAGTGGAGGTCCGCGCATGCGCAGTAGCGAAAAGTCGCCGAAAAGCAGAAGGGGGGCCGTACGGGTGTACGGGCCGTACGGACTGTTGCCGCGCAGCCTAAAAAAACAGTAAAGGGCCAGGGGCACATTTCCCACACCTCCCTCGGCCCCCGATCCCCCTCATATCCAGAACAGGCACCAGTGCAATGGCCAAGGTGCGTGGTCCTTCCTGGACACGGCCAGAAGTGAGGGACCTCCTAGCGTTATGGGGAGACGCCAGGGTCCAGCGGACCCTGGGACAGTCCCATCGGAACATTGAGGTGTTTGCCGAGGTGGCCACGGGCATGGTGGCTAGGGGACATGACCGGGATGCTCTCACTTGTCGGCGCAAAACTAAGGCCATGCACCTCAAGTACCGGAAAGTGGTGGCTAACAATTCTAAATCCGGCCAGCCCAAGATCACGTGCCCCTATTATGAGGAGTTGCACCGGATCCTGCATAAGAGCAGAGATGTGGACCCCGGAATGGTACTCCAGACCCTTGGCCGGCGCTGGCAGAGAAACCGGCCTTCCCAGGGGCCGAGCACCTCATCAGAAGAGAGTGCCCGCCACCCCAGGGCAGAGGACGTGTTGAAGTCAGCAGAGTCCCTGGCCTCGACCAGCAGCCAGACAGGTGCGTGTCTCCAGGGACAGACAACTACACAGGCCACAGTGCCAGGGGGGGCCTGGGAGCTGCCTGGAAATGCACAATGTCCTCGACAAGGGAGCCCCCCCCCTGAAGAAGAGCTGGGGTGGCATCTAGTGGGAGAGGGGGCATATGGGGCCTGGGTTGCAGAAGCCACGGCTGTTGTCTCCCTTTCTGTCCCATGTACAGGTACAGAGTCATTGAGCAATACCCAGCAGGACTGCAGTGACGAGGATGATGACAGTGACGAGGACAGTCTCATGCCACCCGGCCAAGGTTGGTGAAGGGCATCAGTGGCCCTCCGACTGCACACTGCTCCACTACTGGCGTTGCCAGCCACTGTGGATCTCAGTAAACAGAACCTTCCTTCCTAGGGACACAAGAGCTGGCCTCGGATGCGGACATGGAAGAGGAGGAGGAGGAGGAGGAGGAGGAGGAGGAGGAGGAGGAGGAGGAACCCATGGAGGGCTCCGGCCGCCACCCTGACCGTGAGTCACACTATGGGAGAGGCTGGGGCATAGGCTATGTTCCTGTCTGGGTGGGGTAGAGGTGCCTGGTGTGAGGTGGATGGGCCTGGTGTTCACTGGCCATACTCCCACAGGCCTTCCGCCAGACGTCACCATGGGAGACCTGACCCCTGCAGAGAGAGCAGCCATGTGCAAGACAAAGAAGAAGCGGCTCTCTGCCCTACAAAGTGTTGGGGAGCACCTGGCCACCCAGGCTCGGGAAGACAACAGAGAAGCCATGGCAGAAGACCGGCGGATGCATGACCAGCTGATTGCCAAAATGCGGGCCGCCCGTGAGCAAGATCAGGCAGCATACGCCACCCAAGCTGTAGCACAGGCCACAATGCAGGCCACTATGGAGGCCTCCAACACGCAGATGGCTCGTCTAACAGACGTGATCTCTGCCCTAGTCGACACCTTGCGAGCCCGGGCTGTGGCAACAGAGCCGCAGCGGCCCAGCCCCAGTGGCGTGGCCATGCAGGTAGGGTGGGGCCGGGGTAGAGGCCGTGGGTGGGCACGGAAGAAGCCGGGAGCATCATAGGGATACTGGCCCAGGGCAACCAGCAGAGGTCCCCCGGGGAGGGGGGGAGGGGGGGAAGGACAACAGTACTACTGTATTGGAAAAATATAACAAACTTTAATAAACACAACCAGACAACCAACAGTAAGAACCATAAAACAACCAAAACTCCCCCCCCTAATCCAACCTGGTGTCCCACCCTGACACCCCTGCACCCTCCAGGGCATGCTGCCCAGCACTCTGTGGCCCCTCTGCCTCCTCCTCGCCAGAGGAGGCCACAAGAATAGCGGCTCTGGCTGCCACCTCTGCCACCCCCCTGGTCCTGCTACTGCCCCCTCGTCTGGGGCCGGCCCCGTCTCCCCCTCTTCAGCTGGCTCCTCCCCTTCCAGGGCTGGTGGCTCATCGTCCGAGTCCTCAAGGATGTGGGGACTCCGGCGCGAGGTGCGGTGTGGTCGGCGGGGGGACGGCCCGGGAGACGCAGCCTCTGCCTCCTGGGCTGCGATGGCGTCATCCAGGCACATTTGGTTCATTTGCCGCTGTATTAGTCGCATCCCCCGCTGGATGGAGGAAAGTCTGTATCTGTAGCGACCGACTGTGGGGAAACAAGGGCGGGGTGTTCCGTCAGTGGCCACATGGCCGGCCGCCGGCCCACAAGGACATCTGGCTGGCGGATGAGCTGCCATGCCGTGGATGGGAACAGAAGCCTCAGCTGCTCACCACTGTCTACAGTCCACCCACGGCAAAGTCCCTCGAACATGCCAAGGGGTATACTCACGGGTATCGATGACGTTCTCCATCTTCCCCTCCAGGATGGCCAGCCTTTCCAAGGTGGTGCCCGAAGACGGTCCCGCCTCGGGTGCAGATGGGGCCCGCTCTGCTGTGGGAAGAGGAAGTGGGTCAGAACCATATTGGCAGGGGGTGACCGTGTTCCCTGGGCCCCATCCATATGCAGACCTACCTGCCTCGGTCTCAGGGGTGGAGCTGATGACCACAGGTCCTGCTCCCTCGGGAGTGGCAGCCATCTGCATTGGCTCCCCTGCATGTGAAACAAGGGGGGGTGAGAACCCAAAGGGAAATTACGGAGGTGACCAAAGACAGGAGTTTGGGGATGCGTGTGCCCACGTATCTAGCCCTGTAGCCGACAGACAGCTGCCAGGCATGCGTGGTGGCTGGCCCAAGCACATCCACCCTGGACACCCAGGCTCTACCTTTCTGCGAGGTGGAAGCACCGGCCCCATGTGTGTGTGCTTCGGGGGCCCCCATATGCGTGGCCCCGCCCGACGGCTGCGCCCAGTGGGTACTCACCCGCATCCCCGGATTGCCCGCTCCCCAACTGTGCCTCTGGAGAGCTCACCACCATGGGCCCTGTGGGCAGAGGCACATGGCAGCAGTCAGGAGCTGGGCTCCGGCCCCAGCTGTGCTGACCACTTAGTGGCCAGGCACACTAGGCCCATGTCAGCCATGCTGCCCTCCTCCTGCACTGTCTGCTTCCCCTGACACAGGGGACCCACCACCACATGCACCCCACATGTCATGGCACCTGGCAGCCCCATGGTGGGAGCCTGTGCGGGCATGCCATCATGATGCTCACCTTGTGCTGCAGGGCGCCACTGGCCCTCCTCCCCAGATCCATGGTCCTCGGCCTCTGAGGTGACCACCCTCTGCCTCTTCGCCCGCGGACGCCCTGTGAAATGACAGCCATGAGGGGGGGCCACTAAGAGCCATGGGGAAGGGGGTAGGGTGGTACTTACGGTATGGCATCCGGTACCTCCATCCAGGCCACCCAGCCTGCTCCCAGAGGTTCCAGAGCAGTCCAAAATGGGGAGGGCAGTGTCCTCAAGGCGGGAGACCATCCCAGTCCTCCAGCGCCTCGAAGAATGCCGCCTTCTCCCTTTTGAACTTCGCCCGTCACTGCTGTGCCGAGCGCTGGAACCCCTGGGCTGCCAGGCAGATGGCAGCCTGCTGGAAGAGGGAGAGGGTCTCCTCATGGGTCGAGGACATGACCCTGGACCCTGCCTCAAGCTCATAAAGAGCCTCCAAAAGGCTCTCCACCTCCTCAGGCAGCCACAGCACACCCTTGGTTGGGAAAGCCATGCTGCCTGAATGAGGAGGCCTCTGTGTTCTGTGCATGCACCGCCACATGCCCCCTTTTGCCCGCCGTTCGAGTGAAAATCCGCAAACGCACAGGTTCGCGGCTTCGCACCTCCGGAGGGGGGGGGTTTGGTAGATGTTTCTGAAAGAGCAGTAAATTAAACGTGTTGTTCCGCGGAGCACCGAGGTGCCGTGTGGCCGCCGCTTCGCATCCGACGGTCCGGCGATGCGGCTCGTTAGATCGGCGCTACATCGGACCCTTGACCGCACGACCCTTTGGCCGGTCGCCGCTTTGCATCTTTGCCCCAGCGGCAGAACACACGGGCAAGCCCTCCGTTCCCAGGACGCACTTGTGAGCAAATGCCCAACCTTCCGCTATGGGTGTCCCAGGGAAGGGGAGAGGCACCAGGGCCAGCTGTATGGTTTGCAGACATGGGCAGGGAGGCTTCTTTCCATCTGACCCCGTAGCATAGCTGTCCATGCATTCCCAATGTGGTGTATGTGGTCCCCAGGTGGCCCCCCCTCCAGACAGCTCATGGGTCTGGACCAGGGGGGACATGCCGTGGGGGAGATGCCATGCCATACCCGCCCCCCCTGCATGACAGCCCCATGACTTCCGGCTCCCACCCTCCATTGCCCCCACAATAGGAAACGGAGTAGCATCTGGATGGAAGCCGCTTTATTTGAGGGAGGGTGAAACTCCACCACAATCTTGTTGCCACAGCACCCCAGGGACAGGGAGCGGAGAGGGAGAGGGACCTAGGGGATCCCTGCGCGGCGACAGAGCCATGTGGTGAGGGCCTCCCGCACCACCCGGCCCGCAGCTGCCTGCCTCTTGTCCACGTCCATCTGTGGGTGCCTCCGCTTGGCCTCATCCCAGCCCTCCTCGAAGTCCCTCTCCTCTCCCTCCTCTAGCGCCTCAGGTGCTTCGTGGCCATGGTCCTCGCAAGGGTGCAGAACCACGCAGACAGCCACGGCATACTTCACGTTATCCAGCTGCAGCGGCACCTGTAGAAGCAGGCACCGCCATCTTGCCTTCAGGCGGCTGAAGGCACGCTCCACCACATTGCACACTCGCACATGCACCTTATTGAAGTGATGCTGCCTGGGGGTCGTGTGGCCTTTGTAGGGCACCATCAGCCACCGACGCAGGGGATAGGCCGCATCCCTCAGGATCAGTGGGGGCACCTCCACTCCTTCGATGGTGCGGGTGGGATTTCCCGGCACAAACTGGCCTGCATCCATGGCATCCACGATGTTGGAGCTGCGCAACACGTGTGCATCGTGGCTCCGCCCACTATGGCCCACCACGGCATCCACAAAACGAGTGGCATGGTCGACGGTGCCTTGCAGCAGCAGTGAGCAGTAGTGCTTGCGATTCATATAGTTCTCTGCCTGGTCCACGGGAATCGTGGTCTGGATATGGCATCCATCGATGGTGGTGACACACTGCGGAAAGCCCCGCCCGGAAAACGTTCACATGACCTGTGGGCGAGGTACAGAGCAAAACGTGTACACAGGTCCTTGCCTGTTCCACAGCATGGCTCGCGGGGTCTGCCTGTCGGCCCTCCCCTTGCATCTGCACATTGCTTCCCATGTCCTTGCGCACTCACCCTGTCCGGGTTCCATAGGTACACCACTCAACGATACAACTCCTCTGCAATGGCACGCGTGACCTCCACGACAATGGCCGCCACAGTGGATCGGGCAAGACCAAACTGCATGCCGATGGTTCTGTAGGACATGGTGTTGGCCATCCACCACACGGCCACTGCCATGCACTCCTCCACTGGCATGGGAACCCGCATCACCGTCGTCTCCCTTTGGAGTCTGTCCCACAGCCCGTCCACCAACCAGGTGAATGTGGCCCTGTGGACAGAACGCATCAACTCGGGGGTCAGCCTCCAGCACAACATGTCATGACAACCAAACCCCCTCCTCTCCCCCTGCCTCCACTGACCCGAGCTGTGGGGTTCAGGTAGCCCTGAGGTGCAGTGACAAATGACTCCAGCCATATGCAGGGCTGTGTCACGTGGAGTACGGGTCTGCCATGGACAGGTGCTCCATTCTGCCACCCCTGTGTGTCTGCAGACCACAATACCCCCCCCGGCCCCTCTCTGCACATCACCTGGACATTCTGAAGTGCTTCACCCACTCTTCTTCTCCCCAGACGTGGGTGACAAATGTCGTCCACCACTCTATAGACCGGGGGTACACCCACCACCAGCGGCATGGCAGCTGCTGTGCAAGGTAGGTAAGCTGCACGACATGCCGTGCTGTGCTCTCCCTGCATGGGCATAAGTGACCAATACGGCGGATGCCATATCTCACATAACTGGCAGCCCATTGTCTCCTGAGGCCATGTCTCATTGTCTCCCCCTGACACCACAGTTGTCGCTGAGGCTGGCTCAGGATCTGCGCGGCCTCACACACAGCCAGGATGGCTGTCCCAACAAGCTCTTCCTCCATTTCCATAGTTAGCTGTGGCGACTGTGTCCTAGTCTCCCTGTGACCTCAGGACTACTGTTCATGGTACTGTTGCGGCTGCAGTCAGGCAAGCAAGCGAGCGAGGAGACAGCCTGTGCACATGCGCGAAGGTCTAAGTGAACGCAATGCCACGCATGCGCATCATTGGCTCTGACGCACAAACGGAACGCCGGAAGGACGTATGTTGCTTACAGCGCCCTTATGTATGGTTGCGCCATGCCGTCTCTTCGGCCGTGCTCCCATTGGAACGCTTGAGCGACGCTGTATGATCACACACCGACGTTTGCCATGCGATTCTCTGACATGCCGTGGGATCGCATTAATGCGCCTCTTTATGCAGCGACACAACGCAGGTACGATCCATGTCCACTTTATCGCACTCGTGTGGACGGGCCCCTCATTATCCCAAATGAGTGCCAAAGAACTATCTTTACAGATACATGAAAACATAGCAGACGCAATTAATCAGGTAGTCCAAAATTCCTTGCCAAGCTTAATTGCTAAGGCTATGGAGCCTATTCAACTAAATTTGGACACCTTTACACAGCAAATGATGTCACAAATGGAGGATTTTAAAAAGCAAAATTAGAGAATAAACAGGAGATTATGAAATTAGATAAAACTTGTTCACAGACAGAAAGTAAGGTGGAAGATCTTGATTTACAACTGCAAGATTTAAAAGTTAAATGCGAATCTATAGAAAGCTCGCTTCTTACATTGGAGATGGATGAAGTGGCTAACCTTTTAAGGTTCCAAAATATCCCAGAAAATAGTGAGGAAAATATTAGAGAATTGATGGTCAAAGCATTTTCAGAATATGTTGGAATATCGCCCACCTCAGAATTGGATATTGATATTGACAATGTTTATAGAAGAAATTCAGCCTTTGCTAGGAAAAATAAAATTCCGCGGGAGGTCCATATTAAATTTCAGAGGAGAACCCTAAGAGATAAGATTCTGGAAAAAGCAAAAGTTAAGCCTTTCACTATCCAGGAGGTTGAAATCCCTATTTTGAGGGATACCCCTTGGAGGATATGTGAAAAAAGACATGACTATCAAAACCTGGCAGCCATTTTGAGGAACAATGAAATCCAGTATAGGTGGTTGCTTCCAGAGGGTTTATCTTTTATTTTCAAGGGTAAAAGATTAAATTTGACCTCAACACTTAAGGTGGATAATTTTCTGGGAAAGCATGGAAAAGATTTGAATGTTCAGAGAGATACAGAGAGTGAATCTGAGGAAGACTCATGAGCAACAGGGGAAGCCAAAGAGGCCCAAAAGGAGAGTAAAAATAAGAAAGTAAGAAAGTTGGTGCCTGCAGCAGTGACTACCAGACTACAGTTTAGAAAAGAGGGACAGAAAAATAAACAAAATGGACAGGGGGAAAATTAAGTTAATCTCTGTTAATGTAAATGGATTGAATCAGCCTCAAAAAAGGAAGTTTTCTTTACAGTTACAAAAATTAAAAATCGATATTGTTTGCATACAGGAGACACATATTAAACAACAAGATAAAAAACTCTTGGATTGTAAGAGATTAGGGACTGCTTTTGTGGGGGCGGATAAATTTAAGAAAAAAGAGGAGTCATGACATATGTTAAACCTTATTTAAATCCTGAGTTAATTTATGATTCTGAAGATGGGAGAATCCTTATAGTTAAAATCTATAAGCAAACTAAGCCAATTTTCATCATTAATATTTATGCACCAAATCAGTGTCAAGAATTTTTTTTTGAGAGCTTAAGAGAAAAACTCTCTAATCTTCCAAGTGAGGACATATGTATAGTTGGAGATTTTAATGCTGTAGTTGACCGTCAACTTGATAGGAAGACCTCCTCTTTAAAAGTTAAAAGAGGAAACAAACTACCAAAATCATTTATGGGGTTAGTAGAAGAACTTAGAATTGTGGATGTTTGGAGAGTTAGAAATTTGGTTTAAAAAGATTTTACTTTTTTCTCTAAAAGACATAAATCCTGGTCCAGGTTGGACATGGCCTGGGTTACTGCAACTATGTTAACAGGGGTGTTGGAAGCGAAGATTTTACCCGCAGCCTTTGCCGATCATAACCCCTTACTGTTAACTCTACAAGATGTACCCAAAAAAGCTAGATGGACAATGAAAACATGGATGCTTAAAAATCAGAATTTTACTTTAGATTGTAGGAAAGAGTTTTTGGATTTTTTTACCCAAAATATATTACCTGAAACTAACATAGAGGTGGTCTGGGATGCATTCAAGGCTTTTGCTAGAGGGAAAATAATTAGCCAAGAAATTTGGCTCCGGAAGCAAGACAAGTTGAAATATCAGAAATTAGTAGATACTATCCGGCAAAATGAGAATAGATTGAAGAAAGCCTACGCGGGAAGAATATAATTAAGTTGAGGAGATCCCAGCACCTCTTTAACTGTCTATTGTCTAGAGAGCTTGCTAGAAAAATTATGTTCACGAGACAGCAGTTTTTTGAAAATGCTAATAAGCCATCTAGGTGGCTAGCTTACAGATTGAAGAAGGATAAATCTGATAGATATATTGAAGCCTTAAAAATGAAAACAATCAAGATGGTTATAGGAATGTGGAACTAAAAGAAATCATAGAAAATTTTTATAAACAACTCTATAGACAGGGTAATCAAGATAGCCAAAAGATTGAAGACTATTTGGAGAAATTTGTGAAGGCTAAATTTACTAAGGAACAGACAGCGATGCTAAATGAACCCTTTACGATGGATGAATTAAAGGAAGCTATTAAGAAATTGAAGGGGGAAAAGTCACCAGGTTCGGACGGTCTACCGGCGGAGTTCTATCACACATTTGAAGAACAGATTATTGTGCCCTTGAAATTAGTAATGCAAAAGGTTTACAAGGAAGAAAAAATACCAAAATCGTGGGAAGAAGCCTTGATTACCTTAATTCCTAAAAAAGACTTGAACCTTCTTGAAATAAGGAATTATAGACCTATTTCGCTTTTGAATGTGGACTACAAAATATATGCAAATATAGTAGCTTCTAGATTTAAAAAGGTCTTGGTCCAAGTAATTCAGAATGATCAAACCGGCTTCCTCCCTGATAGACATTTAAGACATAATGTAAGAACTATTTTGGACACCTTGGAATTTTATGAAACTCGTCCTGATAGGCAAACTGCATTTTTATTTGTTGATGCAGAAAAAGCGTTCGACAATGTAAGTTGGAGATTTATGTTGGCCCTGTTAAAACATTGGGGATGTGGTATGAGATTTTATTCTATGGTTAAAACAATATATGATAAGCAAGAGGCCAAAGTGTTATTTAACGGTGACATGACATGCAACTTTCCTATACAAAAAGGTACTAGGCAGGGTTGTCCTCTTTCACCTTTATTATTTATTTTTGCTTTGGAAGTTTTAATCGTTAATGTGAGAGATAACCCATTGGTTAAAGGCTTAAATATAAAGGGCGAACAGTTCAAGGTGCAGGCCTATGTGGATGATCTCGTGTTTATTTTAGAGGATCCTGTGGAATCTATAGATTCTCTACTATTTGAGTTACAGGAATATGGTCAGGTTGCTGGCTTTAAGATTAATGTTAAAAAATCTAAATTACTTACCAAAAACTGCACAAGAGAGATGATAAATAAGCTAAGGGAGAAGACAGGCTTTGATGTGTATAACAGGGTAAAATATTTAGGGATTACACTAACTAATAGATGTAGCTCATTATTCAAAGATAATTATAAAGCAATGTTAACACAAATTAAGCAAGACCTTGAAAGCTGGAAAAAGATGCAACTTCCTTTTTTAGGAAGAATTGCTGCAATCAAGATGTGTATTCTCCCTCGTCTAATTTTTATTTTCCAAACTATCCCTATTTTAAAAAATCAATCCTTTTTCCATGACTTAGATAGAGTAATTTCCAATTTCATCTGGCTGTCTAAAAAATTTAGAATTAGACGTATAGATTTGCAAGACAAAGCGGAGAGAGGGGGTTTAGGTTTACCAGTCTGGCAACTTTATTATAGAGCAGCCGCTATGATATGGCTAAAAGACTGGGTCACCTTGGAAGATTCAAGACTATTGAAATTGGAAGGACATGATCTTCAGATGGGGTGGCACGCCTATCTATGGTATAGTCAAAATAGGGTGCACTTTAAACAACATATTTTGAGAGCAGCACTCCTTAAGGTGTGGCAAGAAGTCAGGTATTATATCTATCAGAAAACTCCCTACTGGGTCTCTCCCTTAGAGGCATTTATAAAGCCTTCACTTTTTACTAGAGAAAAGAAATGTTGTTATGCCCAATTGTTAGAGTCTGATTTAAGATTAAAATCCTTTGATAAGCTGGAAAAATTGAATATTATACTTACTTGGTGGGAAAAGATACAGCTACATTCTAGATTCAAAAAAGATGAATTGTTGGGCTTTGTTAAAGACCCAAGTGACTTTGATAAGCTTTGGTTGGGAACTGATACGGAAATTATTAAAAAATTATATGGGTATTTTTTGGATTATAAAATGCAGGGAGAACTGGTTAAACCTAGTATGATTTCCTGGGCAAGATGCTTAGGCCATAACATAGATCTTGAGAGCTGGCTAAAAGTTTGGAAAAACAACATCAAAATTACAAGAGCATCTTTGTACAAAGAAAACTTTTATAAGATGTTTTACCAGTGGCATTTATCACCAGAAAAACTCGCAAAATTCTCCCCCTCAATAGATAAAAATTGTTGGAAATGTAAAAAAAATGTTGGCTCTTTCTTTCATTTATGGTGGGTCTGCCAAAAGGCCAATAAGTTTTGGCTGGTGGTTCATAAGACAGTGCAAGAGGTTATTGACAGCAAGATACCCTTTAAACCCCAATTATTTCTTTTAAATATAATTCCAGAAGTATTTTCCAAAGATGAACATGTGTTAATTTTGCATTGTATAACTGCGGCGAGATTGATATATGCTAAATTTTGGAAATTAGACAAGTCTCCTAATAAGGAGGATTTTCTTAATAAGATTTTAGAGGTAGCTGAAATGGACAAATTGACTTCTACACTAAAAGGGAAAGAGGATTTTGAGTTTGAATTAACTTGGAATAAATTGTATAAGTGGATGGAAAAAAGTGGATAAACATTATTATTTCCTTTCTTTTCTCTTTTTGTTCCTTCTGGTTAATATGTATATAAATATATATCCTTATTCTTATTTCCTTCTTATTCTATTGATAATGTTGATAAGTGATCATTGGTAATATTCTCTCCTGCTTGTTTTAGTAGATGTTTCTTGTTAAACTTACTGACCAGCTGTTATTACTATAAATCTAAAATTCATAAATAAACTTGGTAAAAAAAAGAAAAAGAAAAAAAAGTTGTTCCTCAATTGCTTTGTAGTCTCCTTTGCAGAAAAAAGAAGAATTTCTGCCTGATGGAACTGTAAATCACTTTTTTGAAGAGCTGTATTTAATGTGTCCAAACGATCAAACACAAGCAGCAGTAACTGTAGCATGAAGTAAGAAGCAAATCTCCACAAGCTTCGTGCATATCCATATGCTTTTGCCCCAGGATCTCCGTCCTCCTCAGAAGTCACATTCTCAAAAAACTGAATCAACTCCCTATAATTTGAAGCCACTGACTGTAAGGAGGCTGCTCTAACAGTCCACCTAGTGGGGCAAAATTGTCTCAGATTTATGCTCTCTGCCTGCTGAAAGTGTTCAAACAAAGCAAGACGTTTGGGTGAAGTTTTCACAAAAATGATCATGTCAGATAACTCACTCAGAAAATGTCTGCACATAATAACATCTTTTGACACATCTTGTACCACCAAGTTCACAACATGTGCAAAACAATGAACATATAGTGCTCTTGGCTCCTCAGCCTTTACCAGAGCTTGTACTCCACTAAGACGTCCAGCAACATTTGATGCTCCATCATAGCATTGGCCACGACATCTGTCAAGAGGCAGATCAAAGCGACAGAAAACTTTCAAAACAGAAAAGAGAGTTTTAGCAGTGGTGGATTCAGTTTTGTAAAACCCAAAAAATAATTCCTCCACAAACATATCTTCTCTAGCAATGCGGAAGCAAAATGAAACCTGTTCTTGAGTGGTGATATCTGTACTCTCATCAACAATTACACTGTAATAAACAGCTGCTTTAATCTCTCTGACTAGTGTACGTAGAACATTGTGAGCCATGATGATCTCAATCATTTCATTCACAGTGTCAGGTGAAATCCATTTGTAGCTTGTGCGATTCAACCACGATTTCAGCTGTGGAACATCTTCAGCACGTAGCAGCAAGAGCTGTTTCAGGTTTGAGTCTTCCTCATCATGGCCACGTATTGCACTGCCCTGACAGGCAAGGTACCTTAGTGATGACAAAATTGTCAGCAGTGCTTTTCTAGCATCTTGCATTTGCTTCTGATGGCCTTCTGAAAGCTTGCTATGTACATTTATCCCTGCTTTAACAGAGGCTATTGCCTGGATGGCTGCAGGGTGCAAGTTAGAATTTTGATGGGTCTGAAATCTGACCAGTGCCTTCTTCCAGTTTGAGAAGCCATTATGAATAAAAGCGTCACATGCTTCCTTGTCTCTTGATGTGTTTGGAAGAGGAACATTCATGTCATTTGCTGCTGAGCGACAGATGTCACAATATGCTTTATCTGTAGTCACGTCATAAGAGAGCCATTTATAGGTTCTTTTCCAACTGTCTTGGAATTGCCGTCCTGGCTTTTGCTTTACATTAGGAGCACTCGTCTCTGAAGAGTCTCCCTCCCCCTTGGCTGAATCACTTGTCAAGGAAGTCGTGGCGGAGATGCCTCCAGGCCTCTTATCCAGGTCTATACTGCAGGATGTTGTAGGTGTAGAAGAAGAATCTTTGGCATCAGAAGGGACCTTCCGTTTTCTGATTAGAAATCTATCCATGGCAAATTGAATGGAATGGTCGACTGAAAGTAATGCAAAGGAAAATATCAGGATTCTGAAGGAGGAGAAATTACAAATAATAAAAAAGGAGGGGGTAGCCATGTTAATCATGTAATCCCTGCAGCTTCTAAATTTGCAGAGTGGAATGACAGCCTCGGGCAATAGGCTCAGTGCTCTGCCACTGGAATGACAGCCCCCAGAGTGGAGTGATGGGCCATGGGAGTAGCAGAGTGTGAGGGTTCTGCACTAACAGCAATAGATCAGACCTTTGGGTTTAAAGCAAAGCTCTTTATTTCTAATACTGGGACAGGTACTCGATGTTTGTTAGAGATGCAGAATAAAGATGACATGGGTTAATGTACCTTCAGGCATAGGTGCTTGCACATAAACATCCAATCAGAATACACACACAAAAGTGGGAAGAAAATGGTAACCGTTTATTCCCACCAAAGGTGGGAAAGTTATAAAAATTCCCTTCTTGCCCTGAGTGACCCAGATGTGCGAACTCTAGGCAAAACATTTGGTCAGTGACAATAAAATAGCCTCCAAGGTTGTAACAATTTTGATAACATACTCCGAGCCTCAAACGGGAGGGGGAGTGAACAGGACGAGATAGCTTCAGTTGTTTATGTGACAACTAGGAATGTGGCAGGCCATTCTCCCGGGAAGAAAGTAACACTAAGCAGGACAGTTGTTTCTACTTCAAGGCAAGCAATTAAACATTTGGTGATAGTGAGGCACAAAGAAACAGAAAGTAACATTAGAGCAACCAGAGAACAAGCAGGCTATTGTCAGATTCTGACACAGAGGTGTTCTGAGACTGGAATGACAAACCTCAGAGTGGAAAGATAGTTCCAGACTGCTTCTGAAACACCCAGGGGCTGTCATTCTACTCTGTGAACTGTCATTCCAGTCCCAGAACACAGATTCTATTACTAGGGACTGTTTTTCTACTCTGGGGGCTGTCATTACAGGCTCAAAAACCGTATTGGAAAAACCATTCTGCATTTTTTCAACTTTTTTTTGGCTGCAATGTATATTAGCAGTGCCCATGCAAGTCAATTGGCATTTCTGGCTCCCATTATCTCCAATTGGCCTTCAAGCCTCTCTCATTTCCAAAGGGCAATCCTGTCATCCCTTTTAGTATATCCCAGTTGGTTGTCCCTTTGAAACTACCACAGCAAAACAAAGAGCATGAACATAGAGTACACATCCCTTACCAATGCTGTCTCTGGGCTGCACACAGATCAAAAGGAAATTTTAAATTTTAAAAGGCCTCTGATCTGCATGCTCCCCCCCCCCCGCCGCCAATCTTGTTTATGTAGATGGACTTCCCACTTAAATGAAATGGAGATTGAAAGAAGAGTTACGGAGTGGCTGAAGTGGCTCCCCCCCCCATTACCATGGGAAAAACAACTGTTCTCAATCAAGGACATATAGATCCAAATCAAATACACCCCTCCCCTCCTTCACCTGGCTGTTGTGCATCTTATGTGAAGCAGGGTGATTTGCACCAACTCACACAGCAGAACCAGAGCTTCCAGTTTTAGCACTGGAGATGCCAGCCTCCAGGTGGGATCTGGGGATCTCCTGGAATTACAGCTCAGATTACAAAAATTAGTTTCCCTGAACAAAATGGATGTTCTGGAGAGTGGACTATATGGCACTGTGGCCCACTGAGGTCCCTGTCCTCCCCAGGCTCCATCCCCAAATCTCCAGGAGTTTCCCAACCAGTACTGGGCCACCCCTCCCCCCCCCCATCCCACAGAGTGGACAGGGGGAACCTGGCAACCTTAATTAGGGATGTTTTAACGAGGGAGATGAGAAATGGAAAGAAAGCAAATAGATGGAAACAGAGAAGTGAAAGACAGAATGGAAGGCAAGAAAGAAAGGAGAGTCAAGATGCAAGGGAAGCAGCCTGGCATGCGTGGGGGGGGGGAGCAGCTCCTCAGCTCTCACAAGCCTCAACGGGGGGGAAAAGAGAAAGGATTGGAAGTGAGATGAAAAGAGTAAAAGACAGAAAGAGAGAGAGAGAGAAAGCACCCCTCCCTGCACTGACTGCAGGATGGAGTGAGCCCCATGATTTTCTGGGGATGGCTGTCTCCCACAACCCACTTTAAACCATAGGAGGGCACAGAATGGCAGCCAACCAAGTTACCCTCAGTATCCAAGCACAAAACTGGCTGTGAGAGCCCCGGGCTTTTTTGGCAGGGACCTGACTGTTTGCCAAACTTACCTTTCCTCCAGTGGTCAAGTCACAAAATGGAACTTCAAGTATGGAGCAATCGATGAAGCTGTTTGCAGTCTGTGTTGCCCTGAGTTTCCTGGCACTAACCGAAATGCAAGAAATCAAAACTTAATTACTTGAAAGAAATCCCCCTGCATAATTTATCAAGGAGTCCTCCACCTCCCCCCACTCCAGCTGTGCAAAAAAAAAAAAGGCACAAAAACAAACGGTGCTGTGGCAAGGGCCGGTGCTTCCATTAGGCGGGGTTATTATGAAGGGTGGACCCTATGGCATTGTACAACACCCCCCCCCCCAGGTCTCCTTCCTCAAATGTCCAGGAGTTTCCCCAGTGGCCAAGATGTGAGAGATCAATTCCCCTGGAGTAAACTGATACGGTGTAGGGTGGAACCTATGGCAATGTACCCCCCTCATCTCTTTTCTCAACTCTTACTTTGAAGGATGGATCCTATGGCATTTTACTCCCCCCCCCCATCTCCTTCCTCAAATCTTCAGGAGTTTCCCCAACCTGGATCTCGCATCCCTTCCCAGTGGCCAGAAGGGACCTGGCAACCCTAGTATGAGCTTTTTTCTGCGCACACACTTCTTCAGATACAAGCTACAGATGTGAGAGATCAGTTCCCCTGCAGGAAACTGATGCATTTTTCTCTACCCCCATCTCCTTCCTCAAGAGCTTCCTCGCCTGTATTTGGCATCCCCTGCCAGTGGCCAGGAAGGAACCTGGCAACCCTAGTATGTGGGGGGGGGGGGCAGCCTGGCCTACTGTGCAAAAAATACTGGCACCAGCTGCAGCCGGCGCTCAGGTCCAGCACTGGGAGGCCAGCCATCCACCCCCAGAGTAAAAATTGGTGGATGCCGGCCTCCCCCCCACCCCAAGACTGGAAAAGGCCACCATCGGCTGGCCATGCACAGTGGATGCTGGCCTCCTCCTCCCCCCCACCTCCCCCAGACCCAAAAAGGCTGCCGTAGGGCTGCAGCAGCGCCCCGCGATGGCCAGGAACCCCCCAGGCCGGCCATCCATAGTGGATGCCAGCCTCCTCCTCCCCCCCACCTCCCCCAGACTGAAAAAGGCCATTGCGGGGCTGCAGCAGCGCCCCGTGACGGCCAGGAACCCCCCAGGCCGGCCATCCATAGTGGATGCCGGCCTCCTCCTCCTCCCCACCTTCCCCAGACTCGAAAAGGCTGCCGTGGGGCTGCAGCAGCACCCGGCCATGGCCAGGAACCCCCAGGCTTGCCATCCACCATGGATGCTGGCCTCCTCCTCCCCCCCACCTCCCCCAGACTGAAAAAGGCCGCTGCGGGGCTGCAGCAGCTCCCGGCGATGGCCAGGAACCCCCAAGCTGGCCATCCACCATGGATGCCGGCCTCCTCCCCCCCCCACCTCCCCCAGACTGAAAAAGGCTGCCGCGGGGCTGCAGCAGTACCCCCCACAATGGCCAGGAACCCCCCCAGGCCGGCCATCCATAGTGGATGCCAGCCTCCCCCCCCAAAAAAAAACAACAGAGCTCCTTACCTGTTTTGCCTGGGGAAGGGAACCTCATGCTTCTGCCTTCAGCTTCCCGCCCTAATAAGGGGTTCTGGGAGCTGGAGGTGGAGCTTGTTGTTCCTTCCAGAAGTCTTAGAAAGCGAGGGAAAAATCCCTCCACTTTCAAAATGGAGGTGGTGGCCAGTGGCTAAGTTTGTGAGGCTGGTTCCCGGGGAGGGCTCAGCCTCCCCCGGGAATTTTTGGGGGTAGCCTCAGCCCCTGAGCCCCCCCCCCAAAGTTGATGCCTATGTTTAACAGGCCTACTTCAGAAATCACCCTGAAGAATACTGTGTCTTTCAAACAATATAAAATAATAAATATTGTGTATATTTGTAAATACAAATACTGGTGGCAACACACATCTTTTGATCTCTCTCTCTCTCTCTCTCTCTTTCTGTGTGTGTGTGTAATCTATGCTGGTTTAATTGCTATCAAAATTCCTAGGAATTAATCTGTAAGAAGCTTCACAGTATGGTTACTATTTTAAGTTTTCCAGCAATGTTGATTCCTGCTGTGCCTTTTCCTAAATATCTTGTTTCAGCATGACTGATATGTCCACTGGCACAATTTGCTAGGAGATCTATAGGAACTATCTGAAGGTTTAAATACATTTATTCAGTATGCAGAACATATAATCTCATAAGGAAAAATGGATTAGATTTAGATGAAGGTGGAATGACAATTGGTGGAACAAACATGAACAATTTGAGATATGTGTCAGGTTCCCTGTCATTTTGTTGTTCAATTCCTCCATGCAGACTGTTTACTCCCGGTGGGAGTATGGTATCCTGTTTCTTCCCATGTCAGAGTGCTCTTACCCACACCACCCCTCCCTCTCCTTCCCCTGCATCTCACCAGCTCTGCTAATCTGTTCTGCTGTGAAGTTAACCTTGGGATGTTTCTGTGATGGGTTCCTCCAGGTGCCTGACTGTGTGGAAATGTGAAGTAGGAGTTCTCGTGGGGGAAGGGGAGAGGGATTTCTAGCTTGCGCGCCTTTTCTCTGGGAAAGTAACTGCTGGGGTTTTTCGCGCTTTTTGCCTATTACACTGATTGGTGCCTGTCATTTATCTGCTATTTGAAAACTGTATAATTGCTCTGAGTCCTATTGATCTGGTATCACTGTCAATGGACGTGTTCCCTGAAAGACCATTAAGAAAATAAAAGGACTTTGCTTTTACACTGAGGCCTGGCTTATTGGATCTAATCAGAAGTCTCACAATATGCAGATGAGACCACATTACTGGGAGAAAATAGGGAAGACTTGAAATGACTCCTGATAAGGTTAAAGCAGAAAAGGTCAAAGCAGGATTACAGCTAACCATCAAGAAGACAAAAGCAGGGCTCATTTGCAGCCAGAATGAGCCAGAACAGTGTCCTGGCAATAAGAAGCCCAGGAGCGGCAAGCCCTGCCCCCAGCAATGCTCAATTGGGCCAGGAGAAGTGGGAAGAAGCACACACATGCTGCCTCCCTCTGCTTGCCACCATTGCCACACTGCTGCCACCAGCCAGAAGGCAAGGTAAGTTGGTGGGGGTGTAGGGCAAGAGCTTGTTTCAGGTGGGGGCGGCCTGGTTGGTGTGTGGGTGGTGGTGGTTGGGGCTTGACTGGGGGTGGGGCAGCCGCAGGTGGCCTGGCTGGTGTGAGGGGGGCAACAGGGACTTGATTGGGGGTGGGAGAGCCACGGACATCCTGGCTGGTGCGAGGGGGGCTTGATCGGGGTGGTGGGAGAGCCACAGGGGGGGGCTTGATTGGGGTGGGAGAGCCGTGGGTTGCCTGGCAGGGGCAGGGGGTGACGGGGGCTTGATTGGGAGGTGGGAGAGCTGCGGGCAGCCTGGCTGGGGCAGGGTGGCAGGCAGTGGCAGGGGCTTGATTGGGTGAGGTGGGGTGGGGGGTGAGAGAATCAGCATGGAGATCCTGGCCCTTATTCTCTCCCCATCTCTTTGCCTTCTTTCCCTCCCTCCCTCCCTCATTTCCTGTTTTGTACTGGGTTCGTAGCATTCAGGAGTCAGACGATGACATAGCAAGCAGCATTCTTTATTGGTACACAACTATGTATGCATTACCAGCCGCAAGGGCCAACTATATACAGTCCCAAGGACACACCCCAAAGCCCCATTGGTGGGTTTGAATTTCCCACCAGAATTCTTATTGGATGGCTAGTGATGGCCTAGGATCCTTGACTCCTATTGTTTCCAGGAATCAAGCTCAGGCTGTATGTCGCTGGTGCCATGTGGCAGTCAGTGGACATAACACCCCTCCCCCCATAGTTTGTGCCCACCTATGTGATGTAGTCCTGTAAGTAGGTCGGGGGTCTGTGCTCTGTCTGGGAGCATCTCAGTGCCAGTGCTGCAGTAGCCTCCATGTCTCTGACTGGCAGACCAGTCAGACTCTCCGGCCTCTCTGAGACATGGTGTCCTCGGCTGGCACTGGGCTGAAGACTAGTGCTTCTGCAGGCTGATCACCTTCTGGCATGGGGGCAGATTCTGGTGCCACCTCAAGTACTCCGGTCTCAGGGTTGCTGTTGTTGGGTTCCCAAACTGGGTTGTTTGTGGTGGCAGGAAGCAGGCATCTTCTCAATTGATTGAGGTGCCATCACAGGACCTGGCCATCCTCTGTTGAGACCTTGTATGATACTGGTCTCATAGGCATAATTATCCTCCCTGCGAGCCATGGAGCACCCCTGCCAAAGTTGCAGGCATACACAGGGTCTTCGGGGAAGAACCCCTGGGGCACTTCCTGTTGCTCCCACAGGTTGCACAACTCCAGGGCTCAGTCAGGGTGTAGTTTGACTAGTAAAATGGCGGGCCTCCTGTCCATCAAGAGCTCAGCTAGGCAGCGACCATTTACTGGGTTTGGTGTGTTGTGTTGTGCCAAGAGGAACTGGGCGATGCAGGCTTCCCAGTCACCCTCCATGAGTCACGTTAGGGCTTCCTTGGTGGTCCTCATCATTCACTCGGCTTGTCCATTAGTAGCGGGGTGGAACGGGGTGGACCAAATGTGTCGGATCAAGTTTCCACTTAGGAATTCCCGGAATTCTTCTGAGGTGAAGGCCGTCCCATTGTCTGAGACAATCGTGTCCGGCAGGCCATACATCACAAAGATTCGATGAAGTGCCCAGATCATGGCCTTTGATGACGTGGTCAAGACAGGGCCTGCAAAGTCAATATGTATGAGTACATTTGGAGTATGAGTCCACAGTTATGAGAAAGAGCAATCCGTGAAAGGGGCCCGCAAAGTCAATATGTAGTCATGACTTGCAGGTAGACTCCCAAGCTTGTGTTGGTGTGGCCAGAAGATTAGGTTGGGTCTCCTGGCATTGACTGCAGTGCTTGACCCATGCTTCTATTTCCCCATCAATGTCCAGCCACCACACGAAGGCTCTCCATTATGATCAGCTTTTGAAATTACAGATGGAAAGATTGAACTTCTTCCTAAAACTTCAGAATGTACCAGAGAATAAAGGAGAAGACCTTAAAAACTTGTTAAGTGAAGCACTTGAACCAATAACAGGCTTAAAAGCAGTGGATTTAAAAAGCGACATGGACATGGTTTACAGACCCTATCCAGATTACACTAAAAAGAAAAGCCTGCCTGGTGAAATTATGATAAGGTTCTCCAAGAAATCTACAAGAGATGTGGTGCTTAAAACCACGAATAAAGCGGTTCTGAAGATCCAAGGAGAAGAAATTAAAGTGATGAAAGACATCCCATTCGAAATAAGGAAAAGAAGGAAAGCCTATGGGAAACTGACATCTTGGCTTCAGTCTGAGTTGATTATTTATCGTTGGAATACTCCAGAGGGACTAAGCTTCAGCATTAAGGATAAGAAGTATAAGATTGACTCTGTACAACAAGCGAAAAAATTTCTGGAAAAAACCAAAGAAAAGAAAACTGGAAGGGACTCAGATGACTCACTGGCTTCGCAAGAAAGCATGTATGGATTTGATAGCTCCAAGAGTGAAGAAGAAACTTCCAACTCGGGAAAAGGAGCAGTAGCTCCAAAAATACAAGATGAGACTGTAAAAGCAAGAAGAGGACAGAAGAAGAAATAATGGCTAAATTGTTTTATTAAGCATTGCACTTATGTGTTTTATAAACTGTAATTAAGCATGTCTCCTCGGGTGGACATATCTGCCAAATAGTTTTTTTTTTTAATAGCAGCAGTAACAAAATAACTGAAAAATTAACCATGGTTTAAAAATGCTTCATAAATCATATGTAACATGGTAATATTAAGCAATTGATAAAGTACTCTCTGTATAAGGTATATGTAGCCTAGATTGTAGCGAAATAGATTTAGTTTATAGATAAAAATCAATAAAAATCCTTTAAAAAAAAATGTCCAGCCACCACACATAGCTTTGGGCAAGGGCCTTCATTCGTACGACCCCCGGATGAGCCTCATGCAAGGCTTTAAGGACGGCCTTCTGTAGAGGGCTGGGGACTACCCTGTCTCCCCACAGTATGCACCCCTTGTGGGGGGAGAGTTCTTCTTGGTGAGTCAAGTAAGGTGTAAATTCCAGGCCCACTGTGGCTATGGGCAGTCTCAACACCCCCTCAACACCCAGCCCAGAACATGGGAAAGAATGGGGTCCCGGGCTGTGTGGCGCATGATGCCAGCCACCTGGAGAGGGGCTTCTGGAGGATGTGGTGCGCTGGAGCTGGATCTGCCTTGACAGTGAGTAACAGAAGGTGGCTAAGGGCATCAGCATGGCCCATGCCCTTCCCCGGGCGGTGTTGTAGGGTGTAGTCATATCCCGAAAGGAATATAGACCAGCGGAGTACCCGCAGGGAGAGTACTTGTGGCATCTGCCGATCCGTCGCGAAGAGACCAAGGAGGGGATAATAGTCCATCACAATGGTGAAAGGGCACCCGTAGACAAAGTTGTGGACATAACATTTCCCTCCCTCTTTCCCTCCCTCCCTCCCTTTCTTCCTCCCCATCTCTTTGCCTTCTTTCCCTCCCGCCCTCCCTTCTTTCTTTCTTTCTTTCTTTCTTTCTTTCTTTCTTTCTTTCTTTCTTTCTTTCTTTCTTTCTTTCTTTCTTTTTTCTTTCTTTCTTTCTTTCCCAAAGTTAAAATAAAACAGAAAGGAGGGTAGGCTCACCAGCTCTGAGTTGGAGAATACCTGTAAATTTTGGGGGTGGAGGCTGAGCTGTGGGTGTTGCCTTCTACATACTTCCAGTGATGTCAGGGGGTGTGGCATATGCAAATAAGTTATGTTAATGAGTTATGCTAGTGAGCTACTGCACCTCTTTTTCTATGAAATGACCCCTGGACAAAAGAAATTACTACTGAGAAGTTACACAATTTTAAGACTGACAATAAGGACACCAAAATTGTTCAAGATTTTCTATTCCTTGGACCCGTCATCAACCAAAGGGAAGACTGGACCCAAGAAATCAGAAGGAGATTGAGACTGGGAAGGACAGCCATGAAGGAGATTCTTAAGTGTAATGATGGGATGCTGATGACCGAACTTGATATGATTCACATCATAGCATTCCCCATTACTCTGTGTGGGTATGGAACTTGGACAACGAAGAAAGTTGACAGGAGAAAAGTCAATTCCTTTGAAGCATGGTGGAGAGTTTTAAGGATACCGTGGACTGCCAAACAGACAAATAAGTGGGTTCTTAATCAAATCAAGCCTGAACTGTCTCTAGAAGCTAAAATGACTAAACTGAGGCTGTTGTACTTTGGTCACATTATGAGGAGACAAGAGTCACTGAAAAAGAGCATAATGCTAGGAAAAGTTGAAGGCAGCAGGAAAAGAGGAAAACCCAACACTATTTATTTATTTATTTGATTTTTGCTCCACCCTCCCCGCCAAGCAGGCTCAGGATGAATTGATGGATTGACAAAAACAAGTAAGCCACGGCCCTCAGTTTGCAAAGACCTAAGGGAGGATGTTAACAATAGGACATTTTGAAGGTTATTGGGAGACGGCCCCTATAGTTCGTACAGAGTCGTAACCCCCCATCTTTCTTTTTCCTGAATAAAACAGGAGCAGCAAAAGGGGACATGGCAGGCCTGATAAATCCCCAGTCCAGGTTTTTGTCGATAAATTTGCGTAATTCTGCCCGCTTGTCTGGGCTCATGGAGTACAGCTTCCCCTTAGGAAGTTTGCACCCTGGTAATAATTCAATAGCACAGTCAGTGTTTTGATGGGGGGGGGGGGTAATTTGCTAAATCCCAGTATGCGGCAGATATTGATAAAAGTTCCTCCCGCACAAGGCAAGCATAGTCTTGAGTGGAGGGGGGCCCATGAGGATTGCCACTTGTGCCCCTTGCAAGTCAGGGACACCCACTGTATTTTGCCTTCACTCCATATGATGTATGGGTCATGGGTGCTCAACCAAGGGCTTTCTAGGACCATGGGGAATTGGGCATGAGGAGTGATAATGAACGCCCTTTGTTCCCAATGTTCACCATGCCCACTATCAAGGGTACCGTTTCAAACATAAAGAGTTCTTTCATCTCCGACCTGTCCATCTGGGTGAATCTTAACAGCTCCTCCAATGAGTTAACTCCCACCCCCAGCTCATCCACCACAAGGGGATTAATTAAATCCCGGGTGCACCCTAAATCTATTAGTGCTTGCACCCATACTTGAGTGCCTGCATTGGGATTAATCAAAGTCACGATTACATAAAGAAGGGAGAGCTCACTGCTTTAGGTGCTGATGAAGGGGGGACCCACTGCTTTGCGCCCTCTAGAGCAGGTCTCTGGTGTTTCCCGCTGGCTGAGAGCTTTCAACTACCACTGGTGTGGTATCCAGTTGTAGGGCTCGTGGTTTAGGTGGTTGGGGCCCCTTCGTGGCTTGTGGAGTAGTGGCCGAAGGAGATGACACCCCTCTTGGGCTAGCTGCGGGGCATGCAGAGGCATAGTGTCCGGCCTCACCAGATCTCATGCATAGCCCCTTTCGTAAGCGAATGTCTCGTATATCCCTCAAAGGTAGCCTTATTTTGGATTTAGCAGGATTTTGTGCACCCCAGTTGGAGTGCACATCTGGATGAGAGTGAAGCATCCCTCTGCTTCTTCTGCTGCTTGCACCAGTGTTGTGGGGTTGACATTTCGCAATATAGTCTCGTACAAGTCTAAATTCAGCCCCTGGCGGTATTGCTCTACGAATACCTCTTCAGGCCAACCTTGGATCCAGGCCACGTAGCGCTTGAATTCTGCTGTGTAATCCCTTACCGAATTCTTCCCCTGGGTTAGCTGGTGAATCTGGTTATGCACCTTCTCCTTGCTCATCGGATCTTCATATTGATGTCGGAGGGCCCACATAAAATCATCAGTACACTTCAACTCTATGCCCGGGGGGTTGTGTAGACTTACGTACCAATCAGCTGTTTCATCGCAAAGTCTTGACCCAGTGTAGCCTACTCAGTCTCCCTCTGTTGGAAAAAGATGGCCCAAGTTTGTAGGAAGCACCCAGCCTTGATGATGAAGAACTGCAGCTTTGCTGGGTTCCCGTCGAACGTTGCCGCCAAGAGTTCCTGGGGTACCAGGCATCAGTCAGCACCAAACGCTGGCACAGCTGGCCCTGGGGATCCCGGTCCCGGAGCTGCTGGTATGCCTCCAGGAGGTGGTTGAGTGGGTGGTTGCTGCCCCGGTACTACACCTGCTCCATCTCCATCCCCAGTCCCCGCTCTGCCAGCCCCATCACCTGGCACTCCTTTGTGCCCGATCAGCCATTGGATTATCGCCGGGAGCTCCTCCAGAATAGCCGTCACCTCATGTTTTAACAGCTGCTGCATTGCCTCAAACCGGCAATCCATGTGAGTTCACATATCCCCAAACTCCACAGACTCTCTGGGTCGACCAGAGTTGCAGGGTTGTGAGGGGATGCGTGGCCTGGCCCCTCTGTAAGTCTCCGCATCCATCCCCAGGCTCATGCCCGAGCCCCTGTGAGGGGTCCAGGTTTCAACAGGTTCAGTCTCAAACAAAGTCCAAGAATACCTGGAGTCCCTCAGCTGAGTATCCACCCAGCTGCACATGGGAACCACCAACAGTTCCTGGCCTCTGACATGGGGGTTCCCAAGTCAGAGGTCTTTAGAGGCTTGCCGCCATCATCTGTCATGTTTGGGAAGGAGGTGGTTCCTCCTGGTAGAAGATGACTAACTTTCTGTGAGAGTCTAATAGATTTCAATCCACAACAAGTAGTTCTTAACCAGAAAATCCTTTATTGTGAATGGATCTGATAATCATCTACATGTCCTGAGTTAGTAATGCAGAGTAGAGGAATCTCAGGACAATTATACTGTATTCAAAAGGTCAGTTCATTGTAACACCACCAATCAAGATAAAGGGAAAGGTGTGCCCAAATAAACTGGTAAGTTGTTCCCAGGCTAGAAGCAGGAAAAACTGCAGTTTGCACTTGGAAGGCAAAAGTGGCTGAGAGCTGAGCACTCAAGGTTAGGGAGGCGCTGAAAGTGATAAGCTAAAGCAGGCAAGAGAACAGAGACATTCCAGAGATGGGCCCAGCAGGAGAAGGCATACCACCTGGGGGATGGCAGCATTAGCTGACAGTTATTAATTCATAGTGTCTCTGTAAGTTGGAAGTGAAGGCACTTAAAACAAATTCAATATTTCCAAATGGTGCAAACCATGTAGCAGCTAAATTTATCACCAGAAAAATTCAGATCATTGCAACAACTACAAGACAAGAAAATATGATGTTATTCTCTGAATGATTCAATGTCTGCTTTTGGGATAGAACAAAATTTGAGTCTGGTAGTACCGAAAGACAAACAAAATTTTCCATGGTATAAACTTTTATGAGTCAAAGATTATTTCAGTAGATACCATGAGCTTTGATTCATGAAAGCTTATACCCTGGAAAATTTTGTTGGTCTTTTAAGGTGCTACTGGACACATATTTTGTTCTGCTACTACAGACTGACACTGCTACCCACCTGAAACTACTTTTTGAATATGGTCTCCAATGTAGGGATGGCTGTGTAGGATATTTCTGAGTGGTCATATGGCTAGTGACCCTGGGACAGGATTACCACTTGGTTTGGTAATTCAAGATGAGAAGTGTGTTTGTCTGTTGTAGCAAAATAAAACAGGACTCCAGTGACACTTTATAGACAAACAAAATTTATTTCATGAAGGCTAATGCTGACATAAATTTAGTTAGCTTTTAAGGTGCTCTGGACTCCTGTTATAGTTTACTTGACTGAGGATCAAGTATTCTCACTGTACATTTAAGATTCTGGTTTGCTTTTTATTTGCAGTTTGTTTTTTTTTAAGTTCCAAATTATAGACAATTCACACAATGAACTACATCTGAGTCCAGGGCTGGTTCCAGGTTTTTGTAGGCCCTGGACCCCCTTTCCTACTATTGTGTATGGGGTTCAATGCATGGAAGCCTGGACTTCGACGTACTGATCAGCATAGGTTCATTGAGTACACAACAAGCATGCAATACTGGCCAAGGTGGCCAACTATATACAACTCCTAGGACACACCCAAAAGTCCTATTGGAGGGTTTGAATTTCCCACCAGAGTTCTGATTGAAATTATGTTGTATTACGTTGACTTATCAGTCTCTGGGTGATTTCACACATGCCACTTGCCTCTCATTTCCTCCTCAGTTCCCCCGGTAATTTTCCCCCGGAGCAACAGTATTCATTTTTTCACTAGAGGATTCAGCTCCTCTTTAACCCCGCAGTTTTTTGTTCACAGTTAGCGGTTGCCCCGATGCTTTCAGCCACTCCCCTGTCCATGTCCCCTCCCCTTACCCTCCCACCCCCCTTGCCCCTCCCTCATTTCCCCACTCTTTCTTTTTTTAAAAAAAACACATGCGTGATAACGTTCTAACATCATAATGGCATGACGGTAGTGCATCCCCCGCCCACCTTGCGGTAGCCTTCCTCGTCCCAGAATTCAACAACTCCCTCCTTCCTAATCAATTATTACTGCCACTCTTGGTTGAAGAAGAAGAGATTGGATTTATACCCCACCCTCCACTCCCCAAGGCAGTCTCAGAGCGGCTTAGCAGCCCTATTGCATTCCAACCTGAGTGCCTGTAGCTATCCTTGAATCTTCCTATATCAAGTTATATGGAGCCAAACAAGAACAGGGCTTTGGGCTCTTGTGGGGGAGTGAGTTCAATGGAAAATGGTGTTGTGAATCAAAGGGGCCATCCATCCAAGAAAATGCACACTCTTCTGTGAGCATTGTAAGCAAAGCCTCATTTCATGCTCAGAGAAAGAAGAAGAAGAAGAGATTGGATTTATACCCCACCCTCCACTCCCCAAGGGAGTCTCAGAGCGGCTTACAAACTCCTTTTCCCTTCCCCTCCCACAACAGACACCCTGTGAGGTAGGTGGGGCTGAGAGAGCTCTTTCCCAAGCGGTCCTTGAGGGAACAGCTGGTCCAGAGCTATGGCTTGCCCAAGGTCATCCAGCCAGGTGCAAGTGGAGGAGTGGGGAATCAAACCTGGTTCTCCCAGATTAGAGTCCGCGCACTTAACCACTACACCAAACTGACACTCTAAGCAAAACCATTGGCTATCTACAGGGACCGCAAATGTCAGTGGAGGATTTCCCCCCCTGATGGGTGGATTCTCCATTCTGATTGGTGGATTCTCCGCTCTGAACTAAAATGTCAGCTGCTTTGCCTGCGGGAGCACAGGGACAAAATGGTGGATAGCCAATATGGTGTTGGCTGGTCCGTGTAAAGTAATTAAATAAAAATAACTTTAAAAACCTGAAAATTGAGACATCTAAAGGAGACAATATGGGAGGCAATTTCATCCGAAATGGTGGTGGTGGAGGCGGCGGCAGCTGAGGCTGAGTGGCATCAATGGCAGTCCAGTCTCCCTGCTACACATGCTGAATTGGAGCACCGAACAACATTCCCCCCCCATAATAGATGTGAACATGTGTGTATTATAACAAGACAACAATTGTGCCGTCTTCCCTTGCTGCATCAATATTTCGTTATGTTGATATAACGTTATAAGGGCCTTTTTTTTAAATAAAAAAAGGAGGGGGGGAGTTATGCTTCAGGACCGTAGGACCGCACACAGGGAGCGGGAAGGAAGACTTGCATCCCTGGCCTGCCCGCTTCCTTGCCACGGCTTCTCCATGGGTTTCTGGAGGAAAGTGCCCACCGCCAGCTCTGCAGGGGCTGTTGCCGGGGCAGCCCAAACACAGGGCAGTGGTCATCTGCAAGCACAGGGAGCTCTCGGGCAAATGGCGCCCAGCTCCTGCTACCAAGAAACAGCAAATCCATTCCCCCGCCATAATAGATGTGAACGTGTGTGTATTATAAAAAGACAACAATTGTGCCATCTTCCCTTGCTGCATCAATATTTCATTATGTCGATATAACGTTATAAGGGCCTATTTTTTTAAAAAAAGGGGGGGGAGTTATGCTTCAGGATCGTAGGACCACACACAGGGAGCGGGAAGGAAGACTCACGTCCCCAGCCCGCCCACTTGCTTGCCACGGCTTCTCCATGGGTTTCTGGAGGAAAGCACCCACCACCAGCTCTGCAGGGAAAGCACCCACCGCCAGCTCAAACACAGGGCAGTGGTCATCTGCAAGCACAGAGAGCTCTCGGGCCAATGGCACCCAGCTCCTGCTTCCAAGAAACGGCAAATCCACCTCACCAACGCAGTCCCTGTGGTGGGATCTTGGCTCCCTGCCTCCTTATTTCAATATAACATTAGGAGGGCTCGTTTCAAAAAAAATTGAAGAAACGCCCACCACGGGGCGGGCCAGATGGAGGGCGGGCAAGTGGGTGTGTTTTAATCTCAGCTTCTCCACCGGAGCAAACTGGAAACACCACAAAAAACAGGATTTTCTTGCTCCAGGAGCAGTGCCGCACTCCGGAGCAGTGCCGCAATACTCCTGAGCAAACCCTGAGCCCGGAGCAACTGGTGGGAAATTGACCAGAAGCTCCTGAGCAAGCATCAGGGCAAAACCAGGGCAAACGCTAGTGAGAAAACGCCCTCTATGAAACAAAGTGAATATAGTTGTTGATAAGTAAATCCATCTTACCCTATATAGGAATCTCACATTCAGTGTTACCTTCAAGTAGACATTTTCATTGATTCTAAAAATACATTAACAATAGTCACTATAACATTCATTATTGGACCCACACCTATTTAGGATTACCCTGTAACATACTTACTATTTTCCTGTTAATCTACTTGGGCAAGGTCTCCTCACTTATTTTCAAGCATACTATTGCTGCTGCCAAAGTCAAATGGACCCAGACTATGCCTCACTACCTCTGTCCTTCTAGGAATGTAGATATGGTCTTAATTAGTTGCAGCTGTGTTTCTGAAGACTGTATTTAAGGCAAAAGGTGTCCTTTCTTTCTCTTATTTTTTAAAATACGTACTATCTTGCAATGTTATAGAAAACTAAATAACTAGTTCGCAAAAACATGAGAGATCCAATTCTGAATTCAATCCTCTCGGCTGCAAAGTTCCAATAGAGTGTATATAAAAAGCTTCTCTTCTCAAGAGCATTTTTTGAGTTCCAGTCCTTCGTTTGTCTTCAATAGTTTCCATTACAGTGTACTTAAAGTCATCATAATTATGATTCTTTTCAACAAAGTGTTGTGCCAGATATGTGTCCATGTTCTTTGATTTAAACTTTGATTTGTGTTCAGAGATTCGAGCTCTCACTGGACGTGTAGTGACCCCACATATAATAGAAAACATTTGCATATCAAGATGTATATTACATTCTTTGCTGAACAAGAACTAAAATGTAAAAGTTCTTACTTAAATTTATATTCAGGAAAATGCAATGTTTTAGTTTCCAAAGTAAGTTTACAACAAGAGTAAGTTTACAACAAGAGTAAGTTTACAACAACACTTATGATGCCCCCTAGTGGTCACATTGACATTTTTCTTGAACTTCCCTATATTTAAATGGATGCTTGGTTTGTTTTGACACCCAGGGATATTTTGTAGGACATGCCAGTGTTTTAAAATGATCTTTTTTATCCTTAGAGCCCTAGGTGTAAAATCAAAAGCTGTAAAAATGTTTTGTTTCTGGTGTTCCTTTTTTTCTTTTAAAATTTCTTTTCTATCCATTTGTGCTCTGTTTGCTGTATTACATACAATTTTTTGGGAGGGATCCTCTGTTAATAAATTGTAGTATCATTGTCTTACTATCCTTAATACAATCAGAAGTATCCAATGAATTTCTTTTTATTCTTAAGAATTGAGAAAAAGGCAAGTTCTTTTTTTAAAATGGGGGACACGCCAAGAATGAAAATGCAAATAACTGTTTTTATCAGACAACTTATGGTAAGTCTTGACTGCTAATTTATTCTGTCCAGTTCTAAAAAGTGTAGTGTCTAGATAATTCACAAAAATTTTATCAGCTGTGAATAAGAATTGTATAGAAGGATGTACTGTATTAAGCCATTCCACAGATTGTGTTAAAGTAGTTCCATCCTCATATAATAGAAAACAATAATCTATATAGCAAAAATACTTATTGCAATGTGTAAAGAAAGGGTTCACATTACCATCCAGAATGAAATTTTCTTCAGAATTACGCATGAAGATATTCGCCATGGAGGGCGCAACTACACTGCCCATAGAAATTCCATTTTTTGTAAATAAAATTTTCCGTTCCATAGAAAAAAATTATGTTCGAAAATAATGTCCAAGAGGTCCATCAGAAAGTGTGTTGGAGGGTTCTCCTTTTGCCTGTGTTCCAAGTGATCTTTAATAAGTATGCGTGCTTCTTCCAGGGGGATATTAGCATACAAGAATTTAACATCCAAAGATACTAGATATGTCAATTCCGTTATTCGGATACCTTCTATTTTGTTTATAAAGTGCTTCGTGTCTTTCAAATATGCTGCACCTGATGTCACAAGAAGTTGTAGGAATGAATCTAACGATTCGGCTAATGGCTCTAATATTGAACCACATGCTACCAGAATAGGTCTGCCAGGAGGGGGTATTACATCTTTATGTATTTTGAATAGTGTGTAAAAAGGAGGAATAGTTGGATTTTCCCTAGTTAAAATTCAAAGGTATGCACATCTATATAGCCCATAGACAAGCCTTCCCTTACAGTAGTTCTTATAATTTTCTGAATGTGTGGTAATGGAGTCTCAGAAAAAGGAACATCAAACCTGTCATCTTGAAGCTGTCTCTCTATTTCTTTCTTATAATCTTGAGTATTCATAATCACAACAGCGTTCCCATTATCTGCTTCTTTTATTACTATTTCTTTTTCATTTCCTAGAGCCTTAATAATGTTAAGTTCTGATGTTGAGAGTTTAGTTTTATTTCTAATGGGAATACGTTCCAGTTTAGCAATATCTTTCTTAACTAAATCTCCAAACACTGTAATTGCTGGATCTGTGATATTTGGTACAAAAGTAGATTTGTTTCTGAAAGGACTGTGATTCATAGAAGAAACTCCAAACAGCTTCTTCAGCTTGATAAGTCTAATCAACTTGTGTAGGTCAATTTGTGTCGGAAAGCTATAATATGTAGGTGTTGGAATGAAGCCTAATCCAAGGTTAAGTAATCTTTCCTCCTCTGTCAAAACCTTAGAAGATAAATTTACCATTAAGTTCTCTTCCTGTTTCTGGTTCTGAATTTGCCCCTCTGGTTTAAAGATTCCCTGCTGAGTGTGTGTTTAGACCGATCTCTGAAGAAATATTTTGAAGATGTATCTTCCTCACCAGATGTAGTATATTCATCTTCAGTAGTGACATGTTCCTTATCAGCCCAAGTTACTCTCCTGTTCTTTTTAGCCTCTTTTTGTTCCAACCATCTGTAAACCCTGTAATCTTTATTATCCCTTTCCAGCTTGTTAATTTTCTTTTCCTTAGTGAGTTTTTCAAATTCCTTCAGATCTTGTTGTAATTGTTTAACTTTTGTCTCCACCAAAGTGGGAGTCCCTGTCTTTTTAAGATTAACAGGAAAATAATAAGTATATTACAGGGAAATCCAAAATAGGTGTGGGTCCAATAATGAATGTTATAGTGACTATCGTTAATGCATTTTTAGAATCAATGAAAGTGTCAACTTGAAGGTAACATTGAATGTGAGATTCCTATATAGGGTAAGATGGATTTACTTATCAACTTCTATATTCACTTTGTTTCATAGAGACTGATAAGCCAGTGTAATACAATGTAATTTCAATATAGTACCACTGGAGCTTCTTGTTTATAGATTTGTTCCTGAGGAAACCATGGTCCTGCTGGTACCATGGTCGGACCACCATGCTCTGAAGGCCCGTCTGAATGCCCCGGTCAGACCCCATGTGGGCATATTTTAGCTCGCCCGTGGAGCCAGATGGACCTTCAGCGGTTTCAGATGGCCCTGCGGGATCCCATGCCCCCTGGCAGCTCATTGGATGAGCTGGTCGAGGACTGGCATGGCCGGCTCCGGGTGGCCATCGACGAGATCACCCCCAGGCGTCCTCTTCGCCCTCGTTCTAAGCGGGCTCCCTGGTATACCGGGGAGTTGCAGCAGATGAAACGAGAGCTTAAAAGATTAGAGAGATGGTGGCGGCAAGCCTGTGACGAAGCGTCAAGAACATCTTATAGGACGTTTATGAGATCCTATGAGATGGCTGTCAAGGCTGCAAAGAGACAGTTCTATGCGGCTACGATTGCATCTGCTAGCTCACGCCTGGCACAATTATTTAGAACCATTCGGTCTTTAATAGAACTGCCAAGTGGTGGTTTAAACGATAGGGAATTGGATATTGGCTGTGAGGTTTTTGCGAGCTATTTTGCAGATAAAATCTTGTTGCTCCGCCGTGACCTCCCTGCCACAGTTGAGACAGTGAGCGAACTCGAGGCTCCATGCATGTCTTCTAGTTCCATTCTGGATTCGTTCAGTCCACTCAGCCTTGAGGAGGTTGACAGTTTACTCTCTGCTGTACGCCCAACCTCATGCAGCCTTGATCCGTGCCCTTCATGGCTGATAAAAGCTGGCCGTGTGGGGTTACGAGGTGCCCTTAGGGAGACTGTCAACAAGTCCCTCCAGGAGGTACTGTTCCCTGGGGCACTTAAGGAAGCGATGGTCCGCCCCCTCCTGAAAAAACCATCACTGGACCCGCCGAATTGGCCAACTATCGGCTGGTGTCCAACTTGCCCTATTTGGGCAAGATCTTAGAGAGGGCGGTGGCAATTCAGTTGCAGAGTTTCCTGGATGACACCTCCATGCTAGATCCGTTTCAGTCCGGCTTCCGGCCAGGTCATGGGATGGAAACGGTACTGGTCGCCCTCACAGACGACCTCCGACGGCATCTGGATCGGGGCGGAATGGCAGTGCTGGTGTTGTTAGATTTGTTGGCCGCATTCAATATTGTTAACCACCAGCTACTGATCCACCGCCTTGCCGACATAGGGGTACAGAGGCTTGCCTTACAGTGGCTTGTCTCCTTCCTCCAAGGTCGGGGACAGAGAGTGGTGCTAGGGGAGCAACTGTCCCAGAGGCGCCCGCTGGTATGTGGTGTACCTCAGGGGGCAGTGTTATCTCCCATGTTGTTCAACATCTATATGCGCCCTCTCGCCCAGATTGCTCGGAGGCACAAGCTGGGCTGCCATCAGTATGCTGATGACACCCAGTTGTATCTGTTGATGGACGGCCAGTCCAGGGCCACCCTGAATGACCTGGAGTGGGTCCTTCAGGACGTGGCGGACTGGCTTAGGCTGAGTCGACTGAAACTGAATCCAACGAAGACGGAGGTCCTGTGCCTGAGTCGGGGTGGACCGGGGGTAGGGATCCCACTACCGGCCTTCGGGGGGGTGCCATTGGTGCCAGCACTGAAGGTCCGGAGCTTGGGAGTGCTCCTGGATGCCTCCTTAACTATGGAGGCCCAGGTGGCAGCCACTGCCAGAGCAGCCTTTTACCATCTATGGCTGATTAGGCAGTTGGTTCCCTTCCTCGAATGCAACGACCTGGCGACAGCAATCCATGCTATGGTCACCTCGAGGTTAGACTACTGCAACGCTCTCTACATGGGGCTGCCCTTGACCCAGCTCCAGAGGCTGCAGCTAGTGCAGAATGCCGCGGCCAGGCTGCTGATGGGCCTCTCGGTGAGGGACCACGTCAGGCCTGTGTTGAGGGTGCTGCACTGGCTGCCTATAGCGTACCGGATCTGGTTCAAGGTGCTTGTTTTAACTTTTAAAGCCCTATATGGCCTGGGGCCTGCCTACCTAAGGGACCACCTTTCCCCGTATGTACCCCAGAGAGTGCTGCGGTCAGGCACTCAAAATCGCCTGACCCTTCCGGGCCTGAGGGAGGCCAGGTTGACAGCTACCAGGAGCAGGGCCTTCTCGGTGGCGGCCCCCTACTGTTGGAACGAGCTCCCGGAGAACATCAGGGCCTTGCGGGATCTTTTGCAGTTCTGCAGGGCCTGCAAAGCGGAGCTCTTCCACCAGGCTTTCGGGGCCGCCACTGGAGGGAATGGCCAGCAATATAATCCAGGTTTGAGCAAGCTGTCAGACCAAAAAAATTACAACAGGAAGTGACGCGTGGAGAGCAGACAAGTAAGCAAGAGGAAGGGACAGAAGGAAACTATGGCAAGCCAGAAGCAAGGTAAATAGACTGTAACCTTTGACACAAACCATAGAGGAGTTACGCCCGCCATTTTGGATTTATAAAATTTTTAAACATTAATATCTCAAAAACTACATAACTTAGAAGGCTAAAACCAGTGGAATTTGAACTGGCAAGACATGCTTGTCTGAATACACTAATTGGTGACTGATTTGGAAAACAAGAAAAAATCGATCTTTTTTAAAATGACAAGACGGACCGCAGACTGAGATCAAGAGCAGCTACATGGTCCTCCCCTACAATGGCAGCAAAAAAAGAGAGAGAACTGTTAGCTGTTATGGAAGCAATGGGAAAAAAATGCTGGATGCAATAGGGGAGGTAAATGCAAAAATGGCAAGCGCAATTGGAGAAGTAAATATTAAAATAAATGCCATAGCTGCACAAGCAGATAAAAATTTTATAGATTTAAAATCAGAATTACAAAAGTTAACCACTAGAACACAAGACATAGAAACCAAAGTAAAAGAACTGGAAGAAAATACTCAAAAAACAATAAAGGATAATGACAGAATGGAAAAGATGATGCACTATAGAGACATGCAAAACCATCTGAGATTTAGAGGTATAGAGGAAAAATTAGGTGAAGATATTTTTACAAGAATGCAAGAAGCATTAGCAGATTTTTTACAAGAGGAGGAGGAAGCTGTTTAAGAACATATGGATCTTGTTTACAGAGTCAATTCTATGTACGCAAGAGACAAAAATATACCAAGGGACGTAGTAGTTCAATTTACAATGAAGAGGACAAAAGAACAAATCTACAAAAAATGTTTTACAGACTCCTTTGAAATAGGTGGAAAGAAAGTTATCGTAATGAAAGAACTGCCCAGAGCAATTTTGCAAGACAGGAAAAAATTCAAGCGTCTGACAGACAAACTGAAAGAGAAAAAAATAAGATTTCGTTGGGAAATACCACAAGGACTGAGTTTTTATTATGGTAACAACAGAATAGTGATTAAAAATTCAGCAGAAATGTACGCCTTTGTTGGTGAGAACAAGGAAGAATTTGGTGATATTTAAGACTACAACAAGATGGATTATAAAGTACTCTCATGGAATGTAAATGGACTTAATTCACCCCAAAAACGTAGAATGGTAGGTCACTGGCTGGAGAAACAAAAATGCAGTATAATTTGTATACAAGAGGCTCATCTTAAGAAACAAGACTACAAATATTTAATAAGAAAAAAGTTGGGAGAAGAATTTTTTTCATTGGCAAGTAATAAAAAGAATGGAGTTGTAACATATGTCAAAAAAGACTTGGAACCCAAACTAATATTTAAAGATAAGGAAGATACTTAGCTATTGAAATTTTTTTACATGGACAGAAGACTTTGATTGTGAATATTTACGCCCCCAACGGAGCTAAAGAAATTTTTTTTAAAGAACTACAAATGGAACTGGACAGTGTAAACTATGATCAAATCATGATGTTGGGAGACTTTAATGGGACTGTGAATAATAAAATAGATAGGCGCTCAAAAAGAAAAGACGACACACTAGGGAAACTTCCAAAAAACTTTTTTGAATTGATAAAACAGGAAAAGCTGGAGGATATTTGGAGGAAGGTTAACCCACAAGGGAAAGACTATACTTTTTACTCTAATAGGCATGATTCACATTCAAGAATTGATATGATCTGGATGTCTACTAATCTAACATTTAAGACAAAAAAAGTTGAAATTCTACCTAGAATAATCTCAGACCATAATCCTTGTCTATGGACCTCTGGGCAGACAAAAAGACAAGGGAGATGGAGAATAAATGAAGACTTATTAGACAACCAAGAAATAGTTTTAAAAATTACATGAAGAGACAGATTTATATTTCCAAGCGAACATACAAAAAGAAGTAAAAATTCAAACTGTGTGGGATGCGTACAAAGCAGTGATGAGAGGATTATTGATATCACTGAATGCTAAAGACAATAAAAAGAAAAGAGAACAATATGAAAACATTGTACAAGCCATTAAAGTAAAAGAAAAGGAACCGAAGAACAGTCCAGGAAAAAAGAGACTGCAAAAGGAAATTTGGATGTTACAAGACCAAGCAAAAGCTATTTTGAACCAAGAGACTTACTGGAACCTGAAAAAACTGCAACAAAAAGCATCTGAAGGTGCAAACAAACCTGGAAAGTATTTAGCATGGCAATTAAAGAAAAAACGTGAAAATAAATTTATTACTAAAGTGATACGGGACAATATTGAGATAATAGACAATAAGGGAATAAAAAGAGAATTTTTTAAATACTATGCAAAGCTTTTTAAGAAGGAAAATAAAGACAGAAAAAGGATTAAAGAATACCTACAGTCATTAAAATTACCAAAACCAACAGAGAAAATCAAATTACTTAACAGCCCAATATCACTACAAGAGATTAAAAATGCAATAAATGACTCAAAACTAGGGAAAGCACCTGGATCAGATGGATTTACAGCTAAATTTTATAAATCACTACAGGAATCGATCTCACCAGTGTTATTGCTATTAATGAATGACATAGGAGTGACAGGTGAGGTCCCGGAGACTTGGAAAGAAGCAACCATCTCACTCATTCCGAAAGAAAGTCAAGATTTAATCGATGTTAAAAATTATAGACCAATTTCTTTGTTAAACAATGACTATAAGATTTTTGCCAAGATTATAGCTGATAGGCTTAAGGAACATCTTAAAGAGACTATACAGACAGAACAAGCAGGATTTTTACCTAGTCACCAAATAAGAGACAACTTAAGAGTAGTAGTGGATGCTATAGAGTACTATGATAAACATCCGGAGAAGGAAGTGGGCTTTCTTTTTTTAGACGCGGAGAAAGCGTTTGACAATTTAAATTGGGATTTTATGTTTGAAGTGCTGGAACATCTTGAAATTGGAGACTATATGCTTAATCTTATTAAGTCAATATATAGAGAACAGAAATCCTCTTTAATAATTAATACTGAAAAAACGGATTACTTTAAAGTGGAAAAAGGAACACGACAAGGATGCCCACTTTCACCGTTGCTATTTATTTGGATTTTGGAAGTCTTGCTACTAAATCTGAAAGAAGATAAAGAAATTAAAGGCTTAACAATAAAAGGTTTTTCTTTTAAATACAGAGCCTTTGCAGACGACGTGATGTTTATAGCCGAAGACCCTATGACTACACTACCATATTTGTTGCAGAGAGTAAGAGAGTTTGGTGATTTGGCTGGGTTTTATGTAAATAAGAACAAATCGAAAGTGATGTGTAAAAATATATCAAATAATAAGCAAATTGAATTACAAAATCTTATAGAATGTGAAGTGGTGAAAAAGACAAAATATCTAGGTGTAAACCTAACAATGAAAAACATTGATTTGTATAAGAATAATTATGAGAAACTATGGCAGCAAATTATGCAAGATATTAAAAGGTGGAATGTATTAAATTTATCACTGTTGGGTAGAATTGCAATGGTTAAAATGAATGTGCTACCAAGCATAATGTTTCTGTTTCAAACTATTCCGATTGTGAAAGATGTAAAAACATTCAAATGCTGGCAGAAGGAATTGACTAAGTTTGTGTGGAGAGGGAAAAAACCAAGAATTAAGATGAAAATAATGTGTGATGCTAAAGAGAGAGGTGGGTTTCAGTTACCAAACTTAAGGCTATATCATGATGCAGTATGTTTGACTTGGGTAGGGACATGGACTATGTTACAAGATACAAAGTTATTGTCCCTGGAAGGTCATGACTGTAGGTTTGGGTGGCACGCATATTTGTATTATGGTAAAACAAAAATGGACAATATGTTTAAGCATCATTATTTGAGAAGAACATTAATCGATACGTGGACAAGATATAAAAACTTTTTTCCTGAAGAAATACCTATGTGGATTGTACCTGCAGAAGTTTTAAATCCATCATCTCACTACAAAGGACAAGACTGGTTGAAATATAGAGACCTGTTAACAAGACATGGTAAAGACTTTAAATTGAAGGAGCAGCAGCAGATGGACTTTGATTATGGCTGGTTAAGGTACAGACAAATATATGATATGTACAGAAATGATAAAAAATCTGGTTTTAGAGAAAAAAACAATGAAATAGAACAAATTTGGGAGGAAGATGGGAAAAAAATGATTCTAAAATGTATAAAGTATTGTTAAAATGGTTTAATGCTGATGAAATGGTAAAGGAACAAATGGTAAAATGGGCGATAAACTTAAACAAAGACATTGAAATGGAATCTTGGGAATTTTTATGGAAAAATGCTATGAGTATTTCTACATGTTATAACTTAAAAGAGAACTGTTTTAAAATGATGTACAGATGGTATATGACACCAAAAAAAATTGCAAATATTAATCAAAATATGTCTAACAAATGTTGGAAATGTAAAAAGAAAGAAGGTTCTTTTTATCATATGTGGTGGACTTGTGATAAAGCAAAGACTTATTGGTCTATAATACATGCAGAAATGGAAAATTTTTTTGAAATGCACATTTAAGAAGCTACCTGAAATGTTATTGCTTGGACTTAAACTAGAGGAGATAAATGTAAAGAAAAGGACAATAATATGGTATATGATAACAACAGCAAGAATGGTTTATGCACAAAATTGGAAAAATGAAAAAATACCAGAAGTGTGGGAATGGTTGAAAAAATTGTTATATATGGCTGAAATGGATAAATGGACTAGAAAATTGAATAATCTGTACTCAGAGACCTTTTTAGAGGATTGGAAGGATTTGAAAGAATATGTTGAAAAATATTGGGACATGAAAAACTACATTTATACATGGTTATAATAGCATAAAGGAATAGAATTAGAGTATATGAACGTACTAAGGATAATTAGATAATGAAGTTGTTTTTTTAGAATTATATAAGAATATAGAAAGTAAGAATTGGTATATAAATATTTTAAAGATATATAACCGTTGCCAGAAATGTAAACATAGATATAAATATTACTATTTTGGATAAAGTGGAAAATGTGTTATGCTTCAGATGTGGTGGGAAACCACCAACACAAGATAAGAACAAGAATGTACAAAGAGAACAAAATGTTATATAATATAGAAAAAGGGATTTGTATAATACAAATGTATCAACTTTGATGTTTTGAAAAAAATAAAAATTTCTATACAAAAAAAAGAAGAAGAAGAGGCAGTGGAACCTCTCTCCCACTTTCGGGTCACCCCTCCAGTCAAGTCTCACTTCAGCTGCATCCCTGTCTCTTTAAACTGACTTCCTTCCCACCCTCCACCATAGGGTTAAATGGTCCCCTCTCCCTGCCCTCCCCCCCACAGACCTGTGTCCTTGGCTGGGCCAAGAATGGGATCAACCAAGTCAGGAAAGGAATATGGGGGGGGATGGAAAAGAATGAGAAGCTGAGAGGGAGGGAGGGAGAGAGATGGCTGAAGACAGTAACAGAAGGGCAGTTTAGTGACTGCTACTTTGTTTACCCCAGGTGTGTGCCATACCTGCTCCCCACAACGTTGTAAAGGCTCTCATGCCTCCTCTAAAATCACCTGAGAAGTGTGCATGCCCATGAAAGCTTATACCTAGAATAGGGCGGATGCCCACATGAACAGTTCTGCCATTGGCCTTCTCATGCTGTACATGCTGAAGGTAGATGACATACTTCTCTCTTTTTGGTTCTTGCCCTCCTGGCAAAAGCCGATGGAGGGCTGGGGCCTCTTTGCTGCACTGGAGGAGGGCAAGGGAGACAACAGATTGTGGGGGCAGGGCTGACACTTATAGCGCGGCTCTGCTCCTGCCTGGGGCAGTTTTGCCGCGTGCTCGGACTAAGCAGTCATCTAAGCATGCACTCTGTGTCGGCCTGCAGTCTACCTGCCCTTGGCGACAGCACCGGCAAGTGGCGGGTGGTCCTTCAGGGCTGCGGAGCTTGAGCCAGCAGCAGGAGGTCTCTGGCGGCTATGGGTTTTTGGCAGCGGTCAAGCACTTGGGCAGGTGAAGATCTTTGGTGGTGGTGTTTTGATGGCGGTGGGGATCGTGGCTGCAGCTGGATGGGCTTTCAAGGCAGCAGTTTGTAGTGTGGGTCACTCCTGGGCCCTTGGTTGGGGGGGCTTTGGTTAGCCTGGCAACCTGCTTTGTGTAGGTTGGTTCAGTTGTCCTGGGTATTGGCTTGGCCCCCTGTATGGTGGTCTGTAGAGGGACTGTGGCTCCATGGTAGAGTCTTTTCTGGTTCATCAGCTGGTCCCTGGCTCAATCCTCGGCATTTACATTTAAAGGGACCAACCAATTTTGGGGGTATTGGTTGCCCATCTCCAGAGAGTCCCAGTATCATATCCCTGACTTCTCCAGTTACAGACCACTCAATTGTGGGGGTAGTGGCTGACAGTTTTCAGAGGGCCCCAGGGTTATATTCTCAGCTTCTCCAATTAAAGCAACTGCTCAATTGTGGGAGTTTGTGGCCGCCAGTCTGCAGAAGGTCCCAGTCTCAATCCACGGTATCTCCAGTTAAAGGGACCAGTCAATTGGGTGGTAGTGGCTGCCTGTACTGGGCTGTACTGGGAGAGTGTTTGGTGTCAATGTACTGAGTTGCTTTACTGGAGCACTGAATAGTGTATCCTCCTGGCTAGGCTTACTCTCTGCTGTTGCTGGGCAGGGCATCCATCTTGTGTGTGACTTAATCTCAACTGCTGCTGGGCAGGGCAGCCATCTTGTGCGAGGGTAGCTTCATGCTGTTGCTGGGCAGGTGTGAGGCTTCTGCTCAAAGTAGTCAAGGATCAGACCTTTGTTTCACAGTTCTTTATTTCCTATTACTACATTACTACAGGTCCTCGGATTATTGTCAGAGATAAAACATACAATAGAAGCAGGACTAATATACCCTCTAGCACAATTTGAATTGCCCATAGGTAACCAATCACAAGGAGGGAAAAACCGTGGGCTAAAAGGTCCTTTGGCCGTTTGCTTCCCACAGGAAAGAGGTTAGGTGTGAAGCTGTAAATTTCCCTTCTTAAACCAGACCCCTTAGAAGTATCCATCTTCGCATAACAAATAGCCAAGCCAAGGTCTTCACACATTGATAAGAAACTGGTCCTCGTCTTCCCCAGCAAGAAGGAAAGGAATGCGGAGGTGCGGGGGTGAGAGGCCGATTGTTCTCATGCTTTGGAGTCGCCACTCTCCCGGACAAATGGTTACATTGACCAGACTCGGGTTGAGCCATAAACCCAGGGTCACAAAGGCAAGGAAAGAGGAACGTTACATAGGAGCGGGAGGGGGGTGAGGGTAGGTTACATAGGTTACATAGGCAAACAGCAAACAGGGGTTGCATAGCAATTGTAAATACAGTGTTACATGGTACAGAAACTCTTGTTAGAATCTATAGATTCTGACAGCAGGGTGGCCATTTTGTGGACAATTCTGGGCTGTTAGGCACAGCAGCCATTTTATAGTATCTTTTGCTATTATAGTGATACACGATGGCTCCTAAGAAGGGCCAAGGTAAAAGCAAAGGAAAGTAGCTGGCCCAAAAATGGCCTGCAAGGGAACCCGAGAGTGATGTGTCTTCTGATGACGGGAGTGATCCTGTAAACGCAGCAATTCTAGCGTGCATCGAGGCACTTGAGCAGCAGAGAGGTATGCCTCCACCTGTGCATGGAGCTCTTTTGGGAGCCAAAAAGCCTAATTCTTCCCCTTCTGTATCTTTTCAAGTGCAAGTGCTCACTCGTCTGGCTATGCTGGAAGATGCTCAGGGTGCACCTGTGGGGACTGGTGTGTCGGCTGAGGAGTGAGGACAGCGTGAGGGAGAGCAAGGTGCTGCTGTGGACAAGGATGGATGGCAGTTGGAAGTATATAGGGGTCCTACTCAGCATGAAGGTAAGGATTATATTACATGTCACAAGGGGCCTTCATGGCCCTGGGGTGCCCAAGTCAGGGTAACCCAGGGTCAACAGCAAAACATAATGTTAAGTCACATTAGTGTGTTTAAGGATTTAGTGATGTGCCCAGGGATCGCCTGTTATTGCCTGAAGTTGCCTTCTCTTTACTCAGTCGATTACATCTGAGGTGGGTTGGAGGCAGCAAAGGTGGTGGGGAGTGAATGCCAAGGGCTGAGTGGGAGACAGCAAGGGTGGGTGGAGAGAATGCCAAGGGTTGTGGTGGGAAGGCAGCAAGGGTGGGGGGAGTAGTGGAGTGCCAAGGGTGTGGGGGTAGTTGAGAGGAAGAGGGAAGGCAGTTGAGATAAAGGGAATTGCTTCCTTTTTCCTCTATCAATCTTCCCTCTCTTTCTCCCTTTTCCTTCTCTGTCAGTCTATCCCCATATCTTTTGCCCCCATTCCTTCTCTGTCAATCTACCCTCCTTCTCTTATAACTTACCCCCTTTCCCCCTTTCCCCCATTCCCTTCCCAAGAGCCACCTTCTAAACATGCCTTGCCTCCCTCTATCTTCCCCCCCCCCAAAGGCAGGGGCACTCACCTAGAGCCTCTTTCTAAAGGCTACTGTATTCATTCCTCCAACGAGCCTTATTCCTAGTTAAATATAATGATTTTATAACCTAAAACTGAAATTTGCATCATCATAATCCATTCCAGTGAATAGTTTCTACCACAAAGTGCTGGTAGCCTGGCTGGCAACACATATAAGGTATTCAGGGCTGTCACATGGAAATCTCTGTGTTAGGGATTTCACTAGAGATTCCAGCCTCCAGGTGGGGCCTGGAGATCCACCAGAATTACAGCTCATATCCAGACTACAGAGATCAGTTTCCCTGGAGAATATGGATGCTTTGGAGGTTGGACCCTGTGGCATGGTACCCCTCTGTGGTCCCTGTCTTCACCAGGCTCCAACCCCAAACCTCCAAGAGTTTCCTAACCTAGATCTGCCATCTCTAACCCCTATCCCCACTGGTGCCTAGGGGGGACCTGGCAACCCTAGTTTTCACAACAGTGATGGTAGTAACCTACTGCAAAATTAATACTGACTGTTGTTGAGAGATTATACTGGCTAGTTACATTAATGGATCACTAGCATAATTCAAATCAGGACTACACAAGCAATATTTCAATACATTATGTACACTCAATGAAGTAAAGATGACTTCATGATTGCAATAATGGCTTTCTCAGCAGTGGCAAAATCCTAATAAATAAAGGAAAATAGAACTACACAAGAAAGAAATTAAGCAGTAAATACTGATGGCATTGTTGTCTATGAAGGGCTCATGAATATTCATAAAATGGTAGAAAGTGATTGCTGGCATCAAACACTGCCCGCTTTTTCAAATAACAATTAGCAATGAGGATGTAAAATGGATACAAATTTGTGCATTGGTGACAGGAGCTAAGAAGTCTCCATAAACTGAGGCTTTGTGTACTCTGCAACAAACTGGCCTGAGAATCAGATTGCAAGACAAAGATAAAATCCCTGTGAAAGATACTGGAAGTACAACCATTCAGCTGCAAATACCAAGAGCTCTTTTTTTAAACAACAACAACAATAACAGTGTTTGGACAGAGGTCAGCAGTGAAGATGTACTCTGAGGAAAGAAAAATCCTTCCTGACATTCAGTAGTGCTAGAAGACTTCCATACAGAAAGGCAAATCCTCTTGAATTTAATTAATTCAGCCCCCTTCCTATAAATAGCATTATTGATTGAGAGTATGGTTTACAAACAATTGCCTTCCAATGCAGACTCAATGGACAACATTCTAAACTGTAAAAATAGTGTGGGGGGGCAGCATGGCTCAAGATCTTTTTGATTTTGTGCTGGACTGTATACACATGATGTACAATATTATTTCACCTGCAAAGAGACAAACCAATCATTGTCAGAAAACAAATCACACAAGTCAGAGTGCTTTATTTATTTTTAAAAACCTCATTGTTTTCTCACATCCTTCTCTGTGTCCCCCATTGCCCAGTTGTGCCTTTGCTGCTTTATCTGGATGTCAACTGTTTGTTAATCTTACATTACAATCCTAAGCATATTTACCCAGAAGTTAGCTTTACTGTGCTCAAGCAAGTAAGAATAGATTGCATGGTCAAACTCCTACACTAACTGAAACTGGGACTGTGGCAACCATCCTCAAAAATCCTGCCTCTCCTCCAGGGCTCTGAACCAAATCTTGTGATTTAGGCCTCATGCAAATCCAAGGGATTGTCAATCATCCAGAGCCCATAGAACTCTACTGGATGGGAGGGGTGAGCCAGTTTCATTTTAAGAAGGATGAAGGAAAGCTCTTTCTTTAGGCAGGGATTTTGATGGCTCTGGACCAGAGGGTCAGCTTAGCCAGATTCTTATTTGGCTTTTAGTTTGGGTTTGGGGCCAGCTTAGGGAAGAAATCTTGTTTCTGTGAGGCAAATAAGCATTTTGTTAAGGACCCTACATTCCTAACATACATGTTCAGGTACTGTAGAAAGGAGCTCTATCTAGTAAAAGAGCAACCTTAAATTTGTTGAGGTAACCTGACTGAAGAAAGGGGAATCAAATCTCCCATCAGGGTTTATTCACTTTACTTGAGGCTCAGTTACAAAGTAATTACTCTTTTTTTAAAAAAATAAACATTTTATTGGTTTTCAAAAAAAGAGAGAGAAAATGAGTGTTACAATGTCATTATACCTATCAAATTTCTTATACATAATATCAAAACATTAGCTTACATTTAAATGTTATGTTAGCATGTTAGCAACAATGATCTCATTAGATATCTACATAAGCTTGTAACGATTCTAGTTTATAATTTCACACTATGTGTCAGCTTGCTGTTCTTTGTTTTGATCTATAAATACATCTAATAAATCAACTATATCTAAACAAACTACTATCATTTCTGTTCTAATTTTATTGGTTAGTTTCATATTTACCATCCTTTAAACAAAAAGAAGAAAAGAGTTTGTGAGTATAGCAGAAATATTCTCCTATCTATCTTCAAGTTAAGCTCTTCAAATTATGTGCTACATTTTGATTACAATATTAAGTTTATCTATACTTTCTTATTACAAAAAGAACCCATATTCTGGTTCCTAATAAAATGTCAGTGTCAAATCTGTTAGTATTCAGCTTCCTTTCCCATATCTTTCTATGAAAAAGTTACACAGTTTACACTAGAAATAAAAACTGCAAAGAGGATATTATTTACTTATTTCAGGCCAAGCTCCAAAAATCATTGTAGTCTTTCTTAATGAGTTACAGCTTAAGTGACATAATATTACTAAACTCAGAATTATCTCCTTTTATGCATCAAATATTCAAATTTATTCTGTTTCAATTTTAGTCTCATAATTTATCATCATATATTTACTTTCTGTTTTTATTCAAGATTTTAACCATAATGTTCTACAGTCAGTTTCCGTTATAACTTATTTTAGTGAGTAGCACATAAAGATCCTTATGCCATTCTAATTATAGTACTTAATTCTTTTCTTCTCTTTATATGGTCTTTTTCATTAATGTTATAACTCTGTGCCTTTCCCCTTTATATGTAATGACTTTTAACTTTAATTCTTCCCATCTATACTTCAGTGTTGAAGTAAGTAAGAGTTCCTTTGGTTTTGTTTTCATTTCTAATGGCAGGGTATTCTTATTTTCCATTTCAAAGATTATAGGATTTGTCAGGTTTTCCATAGAGCTGATAGTTTGTCTTGCCATGTTTCTTGTTTCCTCTTTGGGTGCGTTCAGATGGGTGTGCTGGAGGTGGCTGGAGCCGGCTTGAAACGGCCCATTCTGGACAAACGCGATCACACTCACCCCACGTAATCCTGCATCGAAGCACATCCAAGTGGCTCCCCGGTGTTTACACTACTGATGCGCGGGAGCCAGGGGGGGGGGTATTTTTCACCGCTTGCGTATGCACATAAGCGCTCATACGCAGGTTGAATTTTTTTATTTCGTACATGCGCAGAACCACTCAGGCGAATCACAGCGCTTTTTTGATTTCACTCACAGTACTGTATCAATCTGCCTAAGAGGTTCACTCTGCTATAAAAAACCTTTTTCCCGCTCTTTTCTGGCACTTGCACTGAGGGAGCATCATGAATCCTCAGGAGCAGTGCTTGGTAGCCTTTCTGACTGCCCAGATCTGCCTCACAGTGGCCTGTTGCCTGCTTCGCAGGTTGGAAGCCATGAGAGCGTGGAGGCTGGCATATGTCAGGCAGTACCTGGCAAGTAGGAGAGCCAGACTGAGGGACTTTGAGGCTTCAGAGTCCCTTGACATGGCACATCTCCTCACAGTGGCTGAGCACAGGTCCCCATGGAGGTGGTGGGTCTATCCTCGGCCAGCTGAACTCTGGACCATCTATGCCCATGTCATCTGGGAGGATAAGCAGTGGATCCAGAACTTCTGAATGACCAGGGCAACCTTCACATGGCTGGTGGACTATCTGAGGCCACATTTGCAGTGTTAGGGGATGGCCATGAGGGACACCATTGAGGTAGATGAGCGTGTGGCCATCGCCATATCTTGGCTGGCCAACACCACATGCTACCGTGTGGTTGGCACCCTATTCGGACTGGCACGATCGACTGTGGCAGGACTTGTGGTGGAGGTCTGCCTGGTGATCGAGGCACACTTGTTGAGCCACACTGTCTGTCTGCGGTCACCTGGACGGGTAAGCATCTCCCTTGTAAAGCACAAGCATGACATAAATGAGGTGTTATATAACATATGTCTGACACTGACACAGGGAATATGATGGTCACCATCTCAGGAGATTTTGGGGGTGGGGGTGGAGCCTGAAGAAGGGCAGGTTTTAGGGAGGGGGAGGACCTCAGTGGGGTATAATGCCATATAGTCCATGTTCCAAAGGCAGCCATTTTCTCCAGGTGAACTGACTTCTCTGGCAGCCACTGGAAGGCTACAATAAAGAGGAGCACAGCATTGGAGATGTAAATCAGGTACAAGAATGAAGCTGCGTGACGATGTGCTGCCAATGTCTTTTATGTAATCCAAAGGAAACTTCTGCCAAACGTCTACAGCACCACTTTCAAAATAATATAAATGTATAACCACAAAGTTACAGTCCAATAATTTTTGTAGTTGTTCCTATGTAAGTATTCATCAGCTGAGTAGATAGTTGGTGAGACGAGATTCTCCGGAATAACTCCCGTTTCGAATCTATTGTTCTTCTTCCATGCCACTATTTCAGAACAAGAAATGGAAACTCTACATCAGGCATCTATACATATTTTAGGTTGCCTTCAAACATTATGCCCCTCACCGGGGAAAGAGTTCATCCAATACACTCTTCTATTGTATTGGATGAACTCTTTCCCCGGTGAGGGGCATAATACTTGTGTTCTGTCAACCTTAAAGATTGAATTCATTTGCCTAGACTTTCCACCACTGCTGCCAGTGTGGTTGTTTAGTCATTTGAAGCTCGGTCTGCAAACCAACCCTGCAGTGCTGACCTGTCTGTGTGAGCCCTGAGAAGCTGCTAAGTTTAAACCCCACTCTTTCACTGCCCAAAGGCATCTCAGGGCTGCTTACAATCACCCTCCCTTCTTCTCCCCATAGCAGTCACCCAGCGAGGCAGGTTTGGGCTGAGAGAGCTCTCTTGAGGACTGCTGTAGAGAGAACAGCTCCGAGGGGACCTGTGACTGACCCAAAGTCACCCAGCTGGCTGCATGCGATGGGGGGGGAAGTGGGGATTCAAACCCAGGTCTGTGTACCTGGACACTTGGGGGGGTTATGTGTTCCCTCTAAGCTGAGTTAGTGTGAGCTACCTCACAGGTTTTACGCCTCCAGCTCACAGATTTATGTCTTTGCTCAGGAAGGGATGGCTGAAGAGCAAACTCATTCATGCAGCAGCCAGATCACATAATCACTCACAACCTGATTGTCAGTAGCTCCCAAGGGTGATTTTTTGCTCACAAGACTCCACAGCTTGCAGGGAGCCTTTTTTAAACTTAAAAAGAAAAGGTTGGTGGGGGAAGGTTACAGTACCAACTCTCTGGATATTTCCAAAGCTGCAATGCATTTTGAACTTTGGGGGGAGGACATATGGCACCAGCTGCTGTTGCCTCATCACTGTTTTCTTTGGGGTTATGTGCCAGATTTGAACCCAGAATCTTATTCCGATGGGGCAGAAATGGCCATTTAAAGCACCTGCTAACAACTGAGGGCTACCTATCGCTTCTGTTTTAAAAAATCCCTCCTTTGGTTGCCGGGGCTCAGATTACAGCCCTCGAGGCAGCATTAAACCAAAGAGAAAGAACTGGCAGTCTGGGGTGGTGCAAAAACGGCCCCTGAAATGCTTCCTGATTTTTCGTTGTTTGCCACAACTTTTTTGTATGCGAGGCGCAGAGCCTCTGACTTTCTGCGGCACTCCTCAGCAGTCCGCCTGAACCCCTTTGCCAGCATTCTCTCAGAGGTTTTGGTAAATATGTGCATGTTTCTACTGGATGAACTCAGTTCCTCCTGGACCTGATGTTCCCCCCACAGAGCTAAAAGCTCCAGGGTCTCAGCCTGGCGCCAGGAGATCCCTTTGGCAGCAGCAGCCATCACAGCCAAGTGTCACTTTCCCGCCAAAAGCATGCCCTGAGGTAATTAGGTGAAATGAGTTCCAGCACAGGTCAGGTGCTTCCTAGGTACTATTTCCACCTCAAGCCAGCCAGCCCCTTTAACATGACACTTCCCTTTAAAATTTTAACCCGAAAGTAGCCTTCATATGACTGCTAACTTATTTAAATGCTAAAATGAGTGACCCTTTAAATATTTGTTTTATAAACGTGGGTGCAAATGAGCGCCCATGCGCATACTGCCAATGCACAAAAAAAATGGTGGGTGAAAAGTGGAAGCCAGAGGCTTCCGCGCGGGGGGGGGGTGGTTAAAGACTCGGAAGTGGCTTGGCGACGCCTCCGCATTCACACACAGCAAAAAATGCGGCTGGAGCCGGAAGAGGATGGGAGAAACCACCTCAGGACCTGGTCTTGAAAATCCTATGCTTTGAGCCGGTATTTGTTGTGGTAAGCGATGGCTGGGGACAGGAGGCAGCTATGGCTGTCTGAACACGCAGATTTGAGCCGGCTTGAAGCGTTTCAAAACGGCTCAGATCTGCTCATCTGAATGCACCCTTTGAGTTGTTCTGTATGGTCTTCTGAAGTCTCTTGATTGCAGTTTTCCTTCCTCTCCACAACCAGTTCCTGTTGGGTGATCTGCTCCATGCCATATAGCCTCTCAAAAGCTGCTTTAATCCAATATCTCTAGGAATTTTTCCCAGAAAGTTTGCATCTCTTGGGTGAGCTCTGCATCTTTTGAAAAGCCATTTCCATGCTGTGTCCAAATTTAAAGCTATTCAGCAGTGTAAGCAGCCTCTGCTGTTGAGTTTCACTTCATCTCAAACTGCTGTCTGCTGCTCCTAAAGACAAGCTGCCGCAGCCATATTAGAGTCCACGGGTCTTTTCTTATAGCCCAAACAATGTAGAGCCTCACAATATACCTGGGAAACAATCAGTCTTCTGTAAATTCTTAGCGGAAAAAAACAGTCTTATATTAAAAGTTGCAAAGATAATGGAGATTATAATTCGTTAGAGGGGAAACCTTCTGACAAAAATTTCCAGCAGACTTCTTCTTCTTTTTTGGTCTCATGCAATATATCAAAGGAAATTTTATTTTAAATTCAGTTCAGTGGAAGGTTATAAAGATTGCTGTAAAGTTGAAATGATAATAGTTAAGTCGTTCTGCCCCAAGTTCATTCAGTCTTTAAGTCCCAGCCTTGTCGCAGCCACTGATGAAAGAGGAAAGGAGGGGGATTCCTTTTCTTCATTGCCTTGACTTTTGGGGCTAATTTAAAGGGGCTTTATCAGAAAATCATCAAGTTTTAAATGTTGAATTCCCTGGTACTTATGATGTAGATATTATCTTCGCCGATGTTATGGTGAGGTAGAATACTCTCTTGTGGGGGGTACTTATAGTTTGGTTGCAGTCATGGCTCCATGTTTGCACACCTCTGTGCTTGTGCTTCAAGACAGTTCTGAGCTTCAAATCACTTGCCGCCACTCACAATGAGTTCAAAATGAGTCCTCTGCAACACAGTCTCTCTCCAGAAGACCTGGTGGAATTTCGGGAGCCCCCAGAAATCCCCCTAAGAAGCACGGAGAGTCAGCAATACTTGGGAGTGCCCCAAGGATCAACTGGTTTGCTGCAGCCACAGCGAAGCAGTTGGGGGAGGCAGGGCTGTGCCTCAAAGTAGTTACTCTTACTGGAGGAAATTTTGTAACCTTAGGGGTGAAACTGAGAGCTGGGAAAAGTAGAGATTTTGACTTTTTAAGATGAATTCTACAAAAGATATAAAGTACTGTTGGAAGTACTACTACCAAAGGGAAGAAGAAGAAGATTGATGACTGGACAAGCGAAACAACTGGCAGAAGAGTTCTTGTATTGTGAGAAAGGGAGAAAAGGACTTCTTTCTCTGCCTGCTCTGTCCCATGCATAATCTTATAAACTTCGATCATGTCACCCCATAGCCGTCATTTCTCCAAGCTAAAGAGCCCCAAGCGCTTCAACCTTTCTTCATAGGGAAAGTGTTCCAACCCTCTTATCATTCTAGTTGCCCTTTTCTGCACTTTTTCCAATGCTATAATATCTTTTACCTATTTTTGTCAGGAGATCCACAAGTTCACATTTGAGTTCCTTCAGAACTCTTGGATGTATGCCATCCGGGCCTGGTGATTTATTTGTTTTTAAGTTGTCTATCAGTCGTAGGACCTCCTCTCTTGTCACCTCAATCTGACTCAGGTCTTTCAACACACCTCCCGAAATCAGTAGTTCTGGAGTGGGCAGGCACTTCTCATCTTCCACAGTGAAGACAGAGGCAAAAAATGCACTCAGCTTCTCAGCTATTTCCCTATCATCCAAGTGGGGTCATCCAAGGCCCCCACTGGCTGGTTTCCTACTTCTAATATATTTGAAGAAAGTTTTATTGTTGGTCTTTATGTTTTTTGCGATATGCTCCTCATATTCCCTTTTTGCCTGCCTGATCACAGACTTGCATTTTATTTGCCACAGCCTGTGTTCCCTTTTATCAGCCTCACTGAGACTAGCTTTCTACCACTTAAAGGAATCCTTCTTACCTTTTAGAGCTTCCATTACTTTGTCTGTTAACCATGCAGGCTTTTTTCTATACCTATTTGTGCCTTTCCTAACCCATGGTATATATTTTCTCTGAGCCTCTAGGATTGTAGTTTTAAATAGTCTCCAAGCTTCCCCAGTGGTTTTGACCCTTTCTACTTTTCCTTTCAATTTTCTCCTCACATATCCCCTCATATCAGAGAAGTTACCCTTTTTAAAGTTAAAAGTGGTTGTGTCAGTCTTTTTAGGCAACTCCCTTTTTATACAAATGTTGAACTCAATAACATTATGGTCACTGTTCCCAAGTGGTGCAATCACTTTAACATCTCTCACCAGATCTTGGGCATTACTTAGGACCAAATCCAGGATCGCCTCTCCCCTGGTAGGTTCCATAACCATCTGCTCCATAGCACAGTCATTGAGAGTGTCTAGATTCGAAACTCAATCTCTTTTTCCCGACTTGAAAACATATTGGCCCAATCAATGTGTGGGTAGTTAAAGTCACCTATTACAACACAGATATTTTATCTAGCTGCTTTCTTTAATTCATTCATCATTTTATAATCTTCCTCTATCTTTTGATTTGGTGGGCGATAACAAACTCCCAATTTTAAGCTTCCTTTTGGGTCCACTAATTCAACCCACAGCATTTCCAGTAGTGAATCCAATTCTCCTACCCTCTCAGTCTTACTGGAATGTATACCCTCTCTGACGTAAAGAACCACCCCCCCTCCAACTCCCCCCCATCCTTCCGATATAATTGATAACCTGGAATCACCGTATCCCACTGATTTTCCTCATCCCACCAAGTTTTTGAAATACCCACAATGTCTATGTTTTCCCACAACACCAAGCATTCCAACTTCTTGATTTTACCTTGGACACTTCTAGCATTAGTATATAAATATCTATAGTTTCCCATACATGTTAAGCCCACAACCTTCCTCTTGCTGCCTTGAGACCTTGCCAGGCAGTCCCTATCATTTGCCACAGTCTCAGAGAACAATTCATTGCCAATTTAGTGTAGTGGTTAAGTGTGTGGACTCTAATCTGGGAGAACCGGGTTTGATTCCCCACTCCTCCACTTGCACCTGCTGGATGACCTTGGGCAAGCTATAGCTCTGTACCAGTTGTTTTCTCAAGGATAGTTGTCTTAGAGCTCTCTCAGCCTCACCTACCTCACAGGGTGTCTGTTGTGGGGAGGGGAGGGGAAGGGAAAGGAATTTGTAAGCTGCTCTAAGACTCCCTTGGGTAGTGAAGGGCGGGGTATAAATCCAATCTCTTCTTCTTCTTCATTGTATATCGAGCAGTCAAGTAAGATGTGTGTTATTGTCCCTATCACATCAACGTTACAAGGACATACTCTTCAGCTCGAGGGATTTTATTATATCTACCCTCAACAACTGCTGATGGCAATACTGCTAGTCTTGCAAGAGAAAGGTTCTTCTTTGATTAGCATTTTCCAAGCTATATAAGTAAGAGGCCGATTGGAGAAGGTAGTGACTTTGAGGGACAACAATGAAATTTGGTACTTTGGAAATGTCGGATTGGTGTTCTGTGTCTTCCACTCTCTGCCTGAGGAGCTGGCTAGCTGTATCACACCCCAGATGAAGAACTGAATCAGGGAAAAACCCAAACTGAGCTAATTTGGTTTGAACTGCTTTGAGCCAGCTTGACTGAAAATTGTCCTGCAAAATTAATGATGCAAGACAGCAAGAGTTTTTATCTACCTTAAACCAAAGGTATAATGAAGACAAAATTATTCTGGCAGTTACCTGTCTGAGGACCCACCCCTCCCCAAACCTCACCCTCTCCAGGCTCCACCCCTCAAATCTCCAGGAATTTCCCAATCTAATGTTGGCAACCCTATTTCCTTCCCAGTGAACATCAACCTACCTTTATCTGCCCCTCTGACTTCAGGTTTCCATCTCCTCCTGTAGCCTTTACCTAGGAAAAGTAAAGTCTTTCTCCACAGTGGTGACCAAAGCAGCTCACATAATTCTCCTCTCCCCCTTTTGATTTGCACAACAACCCTGTGAGATAGGTTTGGCTGAAAGTCTGTGAACCTGGGCCTGGAAGACCATGCTCCGAAGTGCTAACTGCTATGTCATATCGGCTGCCTTGCAGGGGCCACCCCAGCAGCTATAATGACACAGAGCCCACTGTTTTCTGCACAGGAACTGATCTCTGCCATCTGGAGAGCAATTGTAATTCTGAGTCATCTCCAGCCCTCACCTGGAGATAGGCAGCAATGGTCCCACAGGAGGAAACGGCTGGTTTGGAGGGTGGAGTCTATGGCATTGTACCTGGCTAAGGTCCCACCCCTCCTCAAACCCCACCCTCATCAGGCTCCAACCCACAAATTTCCAGGAATTTCTCAACCTGGAGGTGGTAACCCTATCTCCTTCCCAGCCAACCATCAACCTACAATTATCTGCCCCTCTGACTTCAGCTTTTCATTCCCCCCCCCCCAGCCTCTATCTAGGAAAACTATAGTCTTTCTCCACAGTGGGAACCTAAGCAGGAGGGAAGCAAACTTATAAGGGTATCAGGACACAGAGTCCACCCTGCAGAGCAGCTGTTTTTTCCAGGGGAGCTGATCTCTGTCATCTGGAGAGCAGTTTTAATTCTGAGTGATCTCCAGCCCTCACCTGGAGATTGGCAGTAATGGTTCCCCAGGAGGAAAAGTACAGTCTTTCTCCACAATGGAGACCAAAGCAGGTTACATCATTTTCCTCTCCCCCTTTTGATCTGCACAACAATCCTATGAGGTAGGTTAGGCTGAAAGTCTGTGACTGGTCTGAAATCACCCATTCAACTTCTCAGCAAGAACTTGGGTCTGGCAGACCCTGCTCTGAAGTGCTAACTGCTATGCCTAGGGTAGCCAACATTGAGGTGGAGTCTGAAGATCACCGGGTATCACAACTGAACTCCAGACAACAGATCTCTCTCTCCACTTGGAGAAAATAACTGCTTTGGAGGGTGGACTCTATGGCATTCTATTCAGCTGAGGCCTCTCCCCTCCCCAAACTCTGGCTTCCATAGACTGTACCACAAAATAGACTCCTGCCTTTGCCTTTTTACTGACAGAATAAAGGTTGGTTGCCTAGCAACAGCCACTGAGGGAAAGGTTAGTCCCACAGGAGTCAAGCAGGAGAAGTGTCTTCATTAGGAGAGACAGCCATTTGGCAGTTTATTCTGTGAAGGAAGAGTCTCCAGACTGGCAGTGGATGGGGGAGAAGAGCAGACCCAGCACCCAGCCAATGGCATGCAAGTGCTCTTGAGTGGCAATTGGTGGGCCAATGGCTGATGGAGTGCACAGCACAGCCAGTGGGAGAGCTGGAAATGGCCAATATGTTAGGGCAATTGCAAGTCGATAAATAGGTACTGCTTCAGTGGGATGGTAACAGCGTTCCATGCACCTCAGCATCTAGTCATGCCAGCCACATGATCACGAAAACATCTTTGGACAGCACTGGCTCTTTGGCTTGGAAAAGGAGATGAGCACCACATCCCTAGAGTTGTATTTGACTGGCTTTCGAGCAAGGGAAACCTTTACCCTTTACCTATTAGGCTTTTCAGTATGATTTGTAAGCTGCCTTGAGTCACAGGGAAAAGTGAGATATAAATATTTGATTAAATAAGTAGTTTGGGCAGGTTGATAACATTTAAGCAACTTCCTGTTTGTTAGATTAGATATGGTTCTGACAGTGATTGTTCCACCTCTGTTGATCTGTAATGCTGGTTATCATATTTCACTAAAAAAAAAAAAAAAACACCCCAAAGCAGACTGCAAGAGTCCCATCCCCCCACCCCCACCCCTGTTTGTTAGTTTAGGCAGGGTTCTGTCAGTGATTGTTCTACCTCTGTTACACTTGGCCTGTAACGCTGGTCATTATATTTCACTAAAAAACCCCAACAAAGTAGACTGCAAGAATCCCTCCTCCCAAGTGCTGGTATGTTTTCTAAAGCTTTACACAGGGTGACGGTATGAGGCCAGGTCCACCAATATAGTGGACTGGGGTGGTGGTTATCTGTTCTCCAGAGGCTAGGTCTTCCAATATAGTGGAAAGTGTTGGGTAGACCTGTTCTCTGGAGGTTAGGTCTACCGATATAGGGGCAAGGGGCACGTAGATCTGTTCTCCAGAAATGCGGTCTACTCTCATACAGGACAACATTTTCTGTAATGAAATCTAACTTGATTTTGGTTTCTCTTATAATGTTTAAATTATTCTTAAAATATAGTTCAAATATAGTTTAGATGAATTCATTCTGAGATACGTAGGGTTGAGCTTGGTTTGTCTTGGGGTACTGCTGGACTCTAGCTTCATTCTCACATATTTTTTGTTAACTCTTGCATTTACATGCTCATTTGCTGCTATCCATTGACCTTACTGGCCACCTGATCCACATTCAGCTCTGCAGATGCATCTTGGCTCTGAGTGGCCCCTTCTAACGACAGCCCCCACCCTCTTTTTTTCCTGTAAGTAACCCTTGAGGAATCTTATTCCATTTGTCTGAAGAAGTGTGCTTTGCACATGAAAGCTTATATCGTGAATAAAACTTAGTTGATCTTAAAGGTGCCACTGGACTTAAACTTTGTTCTGCTGCTTCAGACCATGATGGCTACCCACCTGAATTCTGATAGATGTAATTGACTTGATCTTAACAGGTGACTGGGTTTGTTCAGAGAGAGGTGTTCTTCCAAGCTTTGTGTTAGACCACATCAAACTTAATTTTGTGATGCACATCCTGGCCAAGATGCATAAAGAATTGGCAAGTCAATACAAAGGTTTGCGCATATTCACCAAAGTGCCCCTCCATTTCCCCCTGGCAGTAACAACTTGTATTGCTTCTGAGAGTATTTATGAAGCTGTCATGTATTTTGAGGGCAACTAGTATAGGGGCCTGACATTGGAAGGAGGAGACTTGCAAACCACACTACAAATACATCTCTACTGACGAGATTCCTCAGTGGAATCCTATGCAGAGTTACTCTAAGCCAATTGATTTTAATGACCTTATGCTGGGATAACTATGCATAGGATCTCCTTGCTTTTGTGTTTAATCCTAAGGTACAAATGTTGTATCTGTCTTCACTGGAGCCTCTTGTTAAATGTCTAGTGTTCCAGTTTATATTTATATCCTTGATTGAATTAATCACTGCAAATATTGGTTTATTTAATTGTGTTGTTTTATGTATTTTGTCAATATTTAACATTAATGACCAACCATCCAGTACGATGACGTAAACCATTTAAAATAGCAGGCTGTGAATGTTTGTTGCCTTCCTTGAGAATACCACTCCAGGCAAATGAGTCAGTCTTCTCCATGTAGCTAAGGATAGTAGTCTCTACACTGTGAATTATGAAATCAGTGGCTGTGTGGCAATTTAACTTTTTGAATAATTACCACTGATTTGGACAAGTGAGTGTAAGATATTCTCACCCTAGTGCTGCATGGGATGTTGCCTTCTCATTTGTCAATACAGACAAAGCATCACCAGCAGATGCCCATTCATGACCTCCTCATTATGGCTGAGGGATCTGGTCCCCCCCCCCCAATCAGGATAGGTCCCCTTCAAACAGAACAATATTCAGGCAAATTTAATCTCTCACTGTTCTTTAGTACGGCGTTTGTCTTGAGGGTTTTGCATAATGCCCTCGAATCTCTTTCTCCTGTGGCCTGCCTCTTGCCTTGCCCCACTTACAGTCATTCTGTTGTCTCCTTCCCAACACAATTTGTCTTGACTCTGAAACTTGACACTGCTTGAACTCTGACTCCATTCCTTGGATCCGCAGCTTTGATTTGGCTTTGGACTTTATTTATGTTTGGATTTATTTTAGACTGCAATACTGCCACATTTCTCTGAGCTGAAATTGGCCCCTGGGCAACTACACTCTTCCAGATTCTATCAGACACAGAGAGAATTGGAATAAACTCTGTGAGCCAAATGCACATCTTTAGCCATAGTGAGTTTCTGACAGTAATTGGAAACATCATAAACTAACTCCACTGCAGACTGCAAAGCAAACCTTCCCCTTCACCAAATGAAATGCAGAACTGTCGAGGTGTATTTAAATGAAAAAAGAATGAAATTGCTTTAGGAAGATTAATTTCCAGATAGGCGTAAATTGCTTGAATTGAATTTGCTCGGTGCTATCATTGGAGCCCACATATTGTACAGGTAGGAAGTAAAAACATCAATATTTCAAGAATTCATATTCTAGGGAAAACAAAGTAGATATGGAAATAATCTCTTAATCAGCAATTTTATTTGTTAAGATGTATCACAGTTGCTCATATGCTTGAGATTACTTTTTTAGAAATCACAGTGTCCATTTTCCCTTCTCCTTTCCTCCCACATTCTTAAGTTCCCAAATCGTTTGCTTGTGTTTGCATTGTTTAGAAAGGAGAAAAGACATGTATAAAAAGCTGTGTGCATACATTTACACTATACAATAAAAATAAATAATTAAACCAGAATGACCAGAAAATAGTGCCTTTGAGAGAGGTGGCTACATTCAGCAGAAAATATTTCAATAAGAAAATGAGGATTCCTTGAGCAAAAGAGGAAGATGTCTTCCACATATAATTCCCCCACTCCCAAAATCTGGTATGTGTATGTGGATTAAAAACATCCTGATAGACATTCAATTGGAATTTATGTACATTTCTAGTTCACTCTTGTACAAAGATTTAGGATGGAAAACAATACTCTGTGAAGCCAGTAACCAATTACATGAGAGGTCTTGCATAGCAAAAGTAACTAAAAACTGCTAAATACTGACTACCGAAAGCAAGTCCCAAGCAGCAAGATCATACAGCACTTGTAGCAAATACTCATACTCAGAGTTTGATCAATCTCCATAGAAAGGGAGTTCTGCAGCTATTGGTCTTGGGCAGTGAGGGAATTTGCCACTTAAATCTTGATTCCGGCATATAGATTATGGATCGTAAAATGATCTCTTAATCTTACATTATAAGGGAGAAGGAGGTCTCTAATTTTTAAAAAACACAAATAGGTTGCGATCACCCGCACAATTCGCCCCAACATAGGAGCGAATGCTGGGTGGATTAAAGGAGTGCGGTCTACAAAAGTCTGTGTGATCACGCAACTGTGGGTTAACTTACGCAGGAGGGAATAGTCTCTCTTCCTCCCCCCTGCTTTATCTTGCGCAAGTGACCGCAACCATAGCTTGTTTCTTCTTCTTCATTTGTATTCCATTTTCCACTAATGACCATTTTATAAATATAAATCTAGATTCTCTTTCTTCAATACTTTCTTCTCATAATTTATTTCTTTTTCATTAAACCTATCCATTACAATATTGTTGTGTCACTGCGTATCCCAGTAGGCCTCAGAGCAAACAGGAGAGTAGGAGGGACTCAGTGCCTCTCTCTTCAGTCTCCCTGCTAGCAGCCTGCAGGAGCACAGGGCCTGCTAAGAATCTGCAGAGAACCAGGCCAGGATGCCCCTGGCCAAGAACTCTAGAAACAGCTTGAGTTAAGTATTGTTATTCCATACCCCAGTAGCCAACTTACCTGCTCTACAGTTACTGTTAATAAAGAGGCCTTCAGCCAAACAGAACTGGGAGCTGGTTGTTTGCTCCACTACACACAAAAATAGTCTTTCATCTATTTTATCAGGATCTTCTTGTCCTGTATGTTTTCTGTTTCACACTGTGAACCATTTGTGGTTTAGGCCCAGCGGGCACCTGGTGCAGCCTGAGGAGGTGGGTAGGAGCTACAGCAGGCCTTTTCTTTCTTTCCTCCTCTTGTAGAGGCAGAGCCAGAGTCAGGCCCATTCCCTCCTTCCATCCCTCTCCATCAGGGGTGGGGCAGGGGTGTGAGATTGTGAGGAGACCAAGTCTCGGTGGTTTGCGACCCGAATTGAGCCCAGGACTGGGCTCCTCCACTCCATCTGGGATGAACGGTCACCCTGCTAGTGGTCACAGGTCATGCCGGTTCCTTCTCGGTAGAAACTGGTGTCTCCTGTTCAGTAGTAGGGATTTCAGCGCCATCGTCAGCCATGGTGGGTACAATGGACTGGTCCCCAATTGGGGATTACTAACAGTCTGTGAGATTGTGCCAATAGATGTAGTCCACAACAGGTCTCCTTAAACAGAAAGTCCTTTATTTGCAGAAAATATCTTGTTGGTCAAATACACTTCTTCTGTTAGTAATGCCCAAGTATAGTAATACAACTACGATTATACCTGATATGAAATAAGCCTCCCACAACTTCCACCAATCAGTTGGGAGAATTATTGGCGCCCAAATATACTGGCCCACTGCTCCCAAGGTAAGTGTGGCAAATTAGGTTCCCAAGCAAAGACACTGTCAGGATCTGTGGGGCAGATGTTCCCAAGTGTAAAATCAAGCAAAGGAGCAATTTGCACCTGTGAATAAAATAACATGTAGCAGGAGGATTCCAGCTCAAGGCCGTGAGCTAGCAAGAAGTGAAAGAGAGATAAGAGTGAAGAGAAGCTAATAAGCAACAAGCATGCAAAGAGCAAGCAAGAAGCACATTCCTGTGGTGGGAGTCACTCTACCAATGCTATCTCTCATCCGGGACCTAGAGGAGCAGGTATGGAGCTCAAAACAAAGGCAATGTTAAGTGACCATCAGAAAAGGCAATAGAAACCATTGGCAGTGGTAACTGACATGACTGCAACAGAAACCATTGGCATGGCTAACTGACATGACTGCAACAGAACCATTGGCAGTGGTAACTGACATGATTGCAACAGAACCATTGGCAGTGGTAACTAACATGATGCAGAGCATTTTTCCAGGGCCATTTTTTCCTCTCAATCTGCCACTGCCTGAATTCAATCCCCAGCTCTCCTCTCCAGACGAGATGGTCTGTTTCCAGTGATCTGATGTGCTAAGCATGCACACCACTGCTTGTTAGATCAGTTAAGAAACCAGGCACAGACATTTCTTTCTTATCAAGCTAGGAATGTATTTATGGAAATCTGCTTTCACATGACTATAACCCTAGCAAGATGGATGTGCTTATCTCTCTGGCTTATTTTTTTCAACTTGTGAAAAAGGAATAATAATTATTTGCCTCAAAGATCTCTGATGGTGAAAAAGAGAGAGCATTTAAACATCTTGCACATGCAGAGAGTTCTGTTGTGAAAAGATTTTGTAAAAAGCTTTTCTAAGAACGGAGGACATTATTTATTTACTTCATTTATACCCTACCTTGCTCCCCAGTGGGGACTCAAAGTGGCTCACATCATTCTCCTCTCCTCCCATTTAATCCTCACAACAACCCTGTGCAGTGCCTGAGGCTGAGAGCGTGTGACTGGCCCAAGGTTTCCCACCCAGGTCTTCCATGGCAGTGTGGGAGGGTTGCCAGGTCCTATCTTATCCCCGGCAGGGGGATTGGGGGGCAGTCAGGGAGGGGGTGGCACCTTCCCTGACATGAAGATGTCATGCAGAGTGATGTCATTTTGTTGGGGATTCAGCGCTGCACACGCATGCCCCCCCCCTGCTTTCCCCCAACTATTTAAAGGAAAACTTCCATTTAAATGGTTGGGGGGAAGTGAGAGCTCTGCATGCCTGCCCTACAAGCCACAAATGCCCTGCTTGCAGGGCAGCCATGCACAGCCCCCACTTGAAAAGAGTGGGCGCTGTGCGCACCTGCCTTGCAAGCCACGAATTTGCGGCTTGCAGGGCAGACATGCACACACCTGCTCTTTTCAAGCAGGGCTGTGGACGACTATTGGGGGCTGGGCTTATCCCCACCAGCCAGTTGGCCAGCATCTGGGGTAAGTCCCCAAAATTGGGGGATCCCCAGGCCCTGCCCCCACCTGGGGACTGGCATCCCTACAGTGACATCACTCTGCATGACATCATCATGTCAGGGAAGGTGCCACCCCCTCCCTGAGCCCGCATGCAGGGAAGGCGGGATAAAAATATGAAGAAATAAAATAAATAAATAATAAATAGTGGGGGGGGGGTTTGAAACCTGGGTCTTCCAGATTCTAGTCCAGCATTCTTAACTCTCTTACACACTGCTGGCCATGGATGTAAATCCGAGTGTGAGTGTATGGCATTTCACCACAGCTTGATTTAGACCAGGGGTCCCCAACATGGTGTCCACGAGCACCTTTCCTGGCAACCACCAAGTGTTTTTAGAAAGTGGTTGGGCTTTTACCTAGCAGGGCTTCTGACTGGCCACTGGAGATTTGATTGGCTCTGCAGATTTTTAAAAAAGATTGTTTTGGCAGCAGCTCCTACCACAGCACAAGGATCTTGATTGGTAAGCTGTGGCAGCCATTTTGTGGCAACTGTTTTGTGGCTGTGCCCACTTGCACTGGGTCAAAAGCCCAAAGGTGCCCATGGGCTGAAAAAGACTGGAGACCCCTGAGTTAGATTATTGCAGTGAGTTTGATTTTATGACCATGTTCTGCTAATACCTTTCTGCTGAGCCTCTTGCATCAGAGAAGGCACCTTTGCCCTGTGCAAAGAACCACTGTTAGTGGAACAGATCCATGGCATGCAGTTTTATATTTCTTTCTTTAATTTTTAACTAGGACTGCATACTGATACAGCAAAATCAGAGTGTCCAAACAGAAATAAAATAACTAAAGTTATAATCTACACAGTCATTATTACTTATTGTTCAGTGACTTAAAGAATTCAGCCTTCTCAAAATCTGACAATGTGATGTTAAGGAAATACTTTAATCAGATCTTAACATATGAAGGTACAAAGAAAAAGCTGGTTGAGTTTTTTGTTTGGGCAAAAGAAAAATAATAACTTTGTCCTTAAATGACACCTCTGTTAAGTCCCACTACTTCACTGGGTTTTCCATTGGCAGAGCACTTAGAATAGAACTATTTACAAATTTAAAAAGCAGATATCTTGTAATATACTGAACTGAATGGCTACACTTATGAAACAGAAATTCTTGCCAAGACAGGGACGAAAAGCTTCAGATGTTATATTACAGTGTTGCTTCACCATCTGTACATATTGTTTAGCCAGCACTGTAGAGTGTACATGTTTTATGTATGGTTGGATTATAAATAGAATGCAAATGTAACTAGGACATAGTGTGGCTTTGCTATCATGATGAATCTGATTTCCAGATGCCCTAAAGCATGTCAACTAGAGGTCTTATGGAAGGATGGTGATATTGTAGTTCAATTTTGTTCCATTTTAACAGCTGTGATTCTTTCACTTCAGGCTAAAAAGACAGCAAATATTTTTCAGCGCACAGACTGTCCTGGATCATAGGTGGTGATAGGAACTACTTGGCCTGCTATGGGTATAGCATGTGGGAGAAAGTAAAGCAGCACTGTGGAAGGGAAAATAGCAGAGAATAAGAGCCTAGATTTCTGAGCTGTTTCCTGCCCTCCCCTCAGCTTGAATCAAACATAATAACTCTTTCTGGAAACTCCTACTGTGGCTGAATGCTCATCAATGCTTGTCAATTTCTGTTTCATAAGTGTTTATTTATAACCATTATTCCCCACCCTTTCCCCAAAAAGCTGAAACACAGTGCCTGGAGTTAACTTACTGTCTCTGTACAATGTCCCCAAAATTTTGGTCAGCTTTAACATTTGGGGACACCGCTAAGCAAAAGACTCTTTTAACTGACCCAGGGAAGAAGGGATAGAACACCTCAGCTGAGAATGCAACATGGATCCTCTACAGATTCCTCATGCAAGCCATGTTAATTGCCATATTCTTTATAAAAATGTAACTTTCCAATCCTTGATGGTATAGGTTGAGGGAAGCTTCAAGACTTTCCATATCATTCATTTCTTTTATTTGAAAAGTGCTACTTAAGACAAGATGAAAGATAATCCCATACACTGCCTTAGTTTGAAGATTTTGCTAAACTTCAAAAGTAGGGATGGGCATGAACTGGGAAAATGTGGTTTGTAGTTCATGCCATGCCTAGTTCACAAGCCATGAACTGTCACAAACATTTAGCTGCCATACAAACTGGTTTGGTTTGTGAGGTTTGTGATGCAGCCGAACACCCCACCCCCCCAGTATGCTAGAGACACCAAATTTGCAGGGGATCTCTGGCTGGCTGTCGTCTACCTGCCCTCTATCTGCCCTCCAAGTTTGGTGAGGATCGGATTTATGGGGTCCAGGTAACAGCCCCCCAAAGAAGGTGCCTCCCAGGAAAGTGCGTTTTGGGGAAATGACAGGGAGTAATTTTGACAGATGCAATCCAGGAGGTTCAGGAGCATATAGAATGGATCCTGTGCAACTGGAGACATCATAGTCACAGGAGACCTCCTCTACATGCCCTACAAGTTCTGCCCCCCTGTTGCTTTAAAGTTTGGTAAATATTTAGATTGAGTGGAGACTGTGTGTCTGGAAATGTATCAGTTCAAGAAACCAGCCCAAGTCACCATGAACAGCGTGAAAGTTTGTGGAAAATGTGTGGAAAGTTTGTGCTGATTGACCTGCCACAAACTTCACTTTGTGAACCATGAACTGGACAAAATTCATCATGAACTCTAGTTTGTGAGCTGGTTTGTGCCCATCCCTATTAATAAGATCTTCTCAGTGGCTCCCCTGCCAACTTCAAGACCATGGTCACCTTTCTGACCTCTGGAGCTGACTGTGATAGGAATGTTCCAAATGCAATTCAGTGAGCTGTGTGGCTGATTAAAAATTTGAAGCAGAATTCTCATTCCAGGTCCAAGTAAATAATGTTTTATCCACTGCACCTCAATGAGTTCAAATTTTTACAGAATAATATGGTTGTGGAGAAGGCTGCTAGGTGAATATATACTATAATATAATCTGGGTTTTCCCAGATTAGAGTCTGCACTCTTAACTACTACCCCAAACTGGGATAGATGACAATAAAGAAGAAAACTTGTCAGTCCTGCAGACACCAGCGAAACATTTATTGTGCTATCACCCCACCCCCCCCAGCCGTAAATTGTTCTGAAATGTAACAGTATAATTTCTTTTTGGAAATACTTTTTGAAAAATACAGACAGATCTGTACATTTAGATCCAGTTTTGGGGTGGGGGATAAGGACTGACTGGAGAATCTTTTTCTAAACCTCTTGGTTTAGATTTGAAATGTAGTAGTATGAAGTATGAGTAGAAGTATGAAAAACATGCTTATACTGAAGCTCAAGTTCAGAGCCCCTTTGTAGGCAAATTAGATGGAGGATATGGTGGTGTTGGGAAATGCTTTCTGGATGATGCTTCCACGCTAGATCCTTTCCAGTCCAGCTTCCGCCTGGGCCACAGGACGGAGACAGTCCTGGTTGCCCTCACAGATGTCCTCCAGAGGCATCTGGACCAGGGTGGCTTGGCGATGCTGCTGCTACTAGACCTGTCGGCAGCATTCGACATGGTCAATCACCAGTTGCTCGCCCACCACCTTGCTGACACGATATTTGGGGGTTTGCCCTACAATGGCTTGTCTCCTTCCTCCAAGATTGTGGACAAAGGGTGGCCATCGGGGAACAGCTGTCCCAAAAGCACCCACTAATATGTGGGGTGCCCCAAGGGGCAGTGCTCTCCCTGATGTTATTTAACATCTATATGCACCCCCTTGCCCAGATTGCCCAGAGACATGAGAAGAAGAAGAAGAAGAGATTGGATTTATACCCCACCCTTCACTACCCAAAGAAAGTCTCAAAGCGGCTTACAAACTCCTTTCCCTTCCCCTCCCCACAACAGACACCCTGTGAGGTAGGTGGGGCTGAGAGAGCTCTGAGACAATTGTCCTTGAGAGAACAGCTGGTACAGAGCTATGGCTTGCCCAAGGTCATCCAGCAGGTGCAAGTGGAGGAGTGGGGAATCAAACCCGGTTCTCCCAGATTAGAGTCTGCGCACTTAACCACTACACCAAACATGGCCTTGGGTGTCACCAATCTGCTGATGACACCCAGCTCTATGTGCTGTTGAATTGCCAGTCTGACTACCCCGGAAAATCTGGACCAAGCACTGCAGGACGTGGCAAGATGGCTTAGGCTGAGTCGATTAAAGTTGAATCCGATAAAGACAGAAGTTCTGTGCCTGAATCGGAGTTGGTCGGGAGTAGGAATCCCATTACCAGCCTTCGGTGGGGTGCCACTGGTACCAGTGCTGAGGGTCTGGAGTCTGGGAGTGCTCCTGGAGGCTTTCCTGACAATGGAGGCCCAGGTAGCAGCCACTGCCAAGACAGCCTTTTACCATCTTTGGCTGGTTAGGCAGTTGGTTCCCTTCCTCGAACGCGAAGATCTGACTTCAGTGATTCATGCAATGGTCACCTCGAGGTTAGACTATTGTAATGCTCTCTAGATGGGGCTACCCTTGGGGCAACTCCAGAAGCTGCAACTAGTGCAGAATGCAGCGGCCAGACTGTTGATGGGCCTCCCTATGCAGGAGCACATCCAGCCTGTGCTAAAACAACTGCACTGGCTGCCAATAGCATTCCGGGTGCGCTTCAAGGTGCTGGTTTTAACCTTTAAAGCCCTTTATGGTCAGGGACCTACCTACTTGAGGGACCGCCTTTCCCCGTATGTTCCCCAGAGAGCACTGTGGTGAGGGATGCAAAACTGCCTGGCCCTTCCTGGCCTTAAGGACGCCAGGTTTTCTTCAACTAGGACCAGGGCATTTTCCCTGGTGGCACCAACATACTGGAACAAGCTCCCAAATGAGATCAGAGCCCTACAGGACCTTCAGCAGTTCCGTAGGGCCATGAAGATGGAATTGTTCTGATGGGCGTTCCAGTAGGCATTACATTCTCGACGAGCTGAGTGCCAATCTGTGAACAGGCGCTATACTATGCTGGACTATATGCACTCGAGGCATTTTATTATGCTGCACCACCACTGGTGAAACTGGGACTGATTGAGTGATTTTATGGTTTTTACATATTTATATTGTATGCTGATTTTATTATGTTGCAAGCCGCCCTGAGCCCACTTTGGTGGGGAGGGCAAGATAAAAGTAAAATAAATAAATATTTATGCATATTTCAGTTAGCGAAAGATATTCTGGCATAGTCTGTCCAGAGGGTGAGCCATCTGCAGGCCACTGCGAGAGGATTGCTAGCCATTTACAGTCAAAATAGCTAAAATCTCTCTAGGATGGGTGCTACATCATGTGCTCAGCAGGCTACTACCTTATAGATGCAAGAAATAGTTGGTTATTAGTTTTGTTGGCCTAGTTTTACTCTTTTTTCCCCCTCTGGTGTTGCTCTCTGGATGCAAGAGAAAGTGCAAGTATATATAACTATGATGCACCCTGTCCACTTCCCTCCCTTACAAGCAAAATTTCCCCTCTGTTTTTCTTTATCCCTTCACTGACTGAGCAGCCCTGGTAACATGTTTTCTTCTTCTTAAGGAAACTTTGTCTGTCCCACCCTGTGAAAGTACTGTATTTTGGCTATTTGCTCAGCCCAGAAACCTGAGGAAAGGGTTATGGTCTCCTTTTAACTTAAATGCCTTTAACATTAAAAAATAACAAAATTTTATTTAACAACAAAAGGAGAAGTCAGGTGAAGTTGGGGGTTGAAAATACTGAGGTAAAATATTATAAACAGAGACTCATTTTCTTATACATCAGGCTAGTGAGAGTTTTTTGAATTATTCACAGTTACTATAGCTCTTTATATTGAGAGGCTTTTGTTCCTGGGTCTTCCCAAACCACTCCAGCACACTTTGTTTGTATAATAGTAGACTCTCTTGGTGCCTGGAAGGCTGGTACCCTCTTCCCAGTATCCAAACCCCTTCTCTTGGAACACCAGAAACCTTCTTGAGTTGTTAATTGACTTTCAAAAGTCTCTACAAGCAGTTTCTGATCACACTAGACCAGAGATCTCTATTCTTCAGAGATAACTCTCCCTGTTTGGGTAGGGATTCTTCTTCTCTCCCCAGAAGACCCATCCTCTCTTCCTTTGGCCTGAATGGGAGACTTCTTATGTGGCCCCCAAACCTCCTTGCCAAACTTTCTCCCCAGTTCTCTGTCTGTGTTCAAACTGCCCTCAGCTAATACTGAATTAAGACTACATGGAGTCATGGATGAATTCTGACTTTGTCAGCACTAAACCATTTTCAGTCAGGGCTAGTCTAAGACGGTCTCAGCTCACATCTCATCACAGTTAAGGCAGGATTCTCACTCAATCTCCTCAGCAGCCAGCTCTCAAAAGACTTTCTTTGCTCAGCTGATGCCAACCAATCAGATTGGCTGGAGCCACCTGTCACTCAAGGCTCTCTAGCTTTGTGAAGAATTAACCCTTCATAGTTCTGTAGTTGTATGTACAACACTTTTAAGCCTCTTAAAAAGTGCATTCTGTCACAGTAACCTAACCCTGATCTAGCACAAATACTTTAGTCTGTTAAAGTTTGCAGGTGTTAGAGCCATACTGAGGGTTCCTTCTCTTTAAAACAGTAGTAATTAGACACATCCTAGAAATCATTATTTTGCCCTGAATAGTTATAGAATAGTCCCTATTTGGATCCTACTCCATTTTAATATTAGCCTTAATTAAAATGAAAAAAGGTTGATTTGGATAACTGAAATCCTGTCATTCAAAATAGTTAGGAACTGACTCTTGGTCTGGATGAGATTAAATATGAACAATCAAAAAAGGTAAAAATGCTTACACAAGCTCTTAAAGTACAGTCTGGCTGAATATGTACGTTCAGAGATGGAAGTTTAAAACATTGTAAATATTTATCCCTTTATATTAAAAAACTAATGTATTATTCCATTTTCCAATCTCTTTCTACAAAATTAAAATGATTGTGTCATGAATATTTAGTAGATGTGGGATGTTTTATAGGATTCACCATATGTAAGGCATTGCACAAGCATCAGCCAACTAGTTCTAATTAGAACTAATATATTAGATCTATAATGCTAATCTTCATTTATTAATGAAGATTGTTTTATTATCCCCATCTGCTAGTTCAGTGGAGCCACAGTATTCCAATGACAAATGACAGCAGCAACTGAACTAGTCATAAGAACATAAGAGAAGCCAATGTTGGAGCAGGCCAATGGCCCATCCAGTCTAACACTCTGTCACATAGTGGCCAAAAATACCAGGTGCCATCAGAAGGTCCAGCAGTGGGGGCAGGAAGTCCTCCCACTGTTGCCCCCCCCCCAACACCAAGAATACAGAGCATCACTTGCCCCAGACTGAGAGTTCCTATCTATACTTTGTGGCTAATCGCCACTGATTGACTTCTGCTCCATATGTTTATCTAATTCCCTCTTGAAGCCGTCCATGCTTGTAGCCGCCGCCACTTCCTGTAGCAGTGAATTCCACGAGTTAATCATTCTTTGGGTGAAAAAGTACTTCCTTTTATCTGTTCTAACCCGACTGCTCAGCAATTTCATGGAGTGCCCACGAGTTCTTGTATTGTGAGAAAGGGAGAAAAGTACTTCTTTCTCTACCTGCTCTATCCCATACATAATCTTATAAACCTCGATCATGTCATCCCTCAGCCGTCGTTTCTCCAAGCTAAAGAGCCCCAAGTGCTTCAACCTTTCTTCATAGGGAAAGTGTTCCAACCCTCTTATCATTCTAGTTGCCCTTTTCTGCACTTTTTCCAATGCTATAATATCTTTTTTGAGGTGTGGCAACCAGAACTGTACACAGTACTCCAAATGAGGTTGCACCATCGATTTATACAGGGGCATTATGATACTGGCTAATTTGTTTTCAATTCCCTTCCCAATAAGCCCCAGCATAGTGTTGGCCTTTTTTATTGCAGTCACATATTGTCTTGACATTTTCAGTGAGTTATCTACTACGACTCCAAGATCTCTCTCTTGGTCAAATTTACATCTGACTTTCCAACTAGAATCATTCTAGTTTCAAAAAATCCTGTCTATACCTGTTTCTAGTTTCAACCCATACTTGTTCTAGTTTATAAATTAATGTTTACATTCATTAATTGCCCTCCTGTGGTCAAGCTAGCATTATACTGCTTTAAACAAATGCTGTTGCTTAGTACTCTTCAGACCCCCTGGAGTGAAATTTGAAACCAGCATGAAATGAGCTTGGGAAAAGACAGCAGTCAAACTACTTCAGAGGGAAGGTGTAAATTGGGCCTTAGTCAGTCTCTGCCAGTTCAGACCCCATCAACGTGTATTTATAGTTAGGATTTTTGGCCCCAATGTGCGTCACTTTGCACTTGGCCACGTTTAACCCCATTTGCCACCAGGGCTGGTGCCAGGTTTTTTTGCACACTAAGCAAGGCTATCTTCTGTTCCCCCCCCCCCCGGTACGCCCACCAGTTTTCAAACATAAATACATATAGGAAGAATGAAAAACACAAAATTTGAAATTGCTAATTTCTTTTTTTTTAATTGTGAGAACAAGTAATACAATCTCTGAATTTCTCTCTCAGACATTATTTAGTGTGTGTGACTGCAGCCTCTATGACATTATAACGCGGTGAGGTCCCCCCTGCTCTCCCCAGGCTCCAACCCCCCAAATCTCCAGGAATTCAGCAAGGCAGAGTTGACAGAGGAGCACTGTGAAGTTAAAAGACCCAAATCTCTTTGGACGGGAACAGACAGCCAATTGCCTCATCTAATCCAAATGACCTGGTAGAATTCTGAGGGAGGAGAATAGGCTGAATCTCTAGGGGAACATTCACTAGGGTTGCCAACTCCAGGTTGGGAAATACCTGGAGATTTGGGCAATGCTTAAGGAGGGAAAGGACTTCAGTGGGGTATAATGCCATAGAGTCCACCTTCTGAAGTGGCCATTTTCTACAAGTGAACTGATCCCAGCAAGCCTTTCCCTGTCTGACCAGCGCGCTTCCTGTAAAGGTGGGGAGAACTGCTGCAGAACAGCTGCAGAACAGCTGCCACTGGCTGGCCAGATAAGAACATAAGAGAAGCCATGTTGGATTAGGCCAATGGCCCATCCAGTCCAACATTATGTCACACAGTGGCCAAAAATACCAGGTGCCATCAGGAGGTCCAGCAGTGGAGCCAGGACACTAGAAGCCCTCCCACTGTCCCCTCCCCCAAGCACCAAGAATACAGAGCCCCACCTACCCCAGACTGAGGGATTCTATCTGTACCTTGTGGCTAATAGCCACTAATGGACCTCTGCTCCATATGTTTATCCTATTCCCTCTTGAAGCCCCCCCCCAGCACCAAGAATACAGAGCATCACTTGCCCCAGACTGAAGGATCCTATCCAGGGGTCCTTTGGGGCCGGAGTGAGGCAGAGCGCTGCTCCGCCAGCCCACGAGTGGGCAGTAGGGCAGCCACGGGCTGAATCAGATTCTCTGATCTGATTCGGCCCACTGCCGAATTGCTGCCAAAATTCAGTGACACCTTTAAAAGCAGCTGGAGGGGAGAGGTTTTGAGGGAGAGGCTCCAAACTTGCAGGGTACCTTCTGGAACCTCTCCCCCAAATACCCACCAAGTTTCAAGAAGATTGGACCAGGGGGTCCAATTCTACGGGCCTCCAAACAGGTTGCCCCCATTCCCTCCATTGTTCTCTATGGAGGGAAAAAAGTAACGTTTTTTTCCCACCATAGAGAACAATGGATGGGATGGGGCAACCTGTTTGAGGCCCCTTAGAATTGGACCCCGTGGTCCAATCTTCCTGAAATTTGGTGGGTATTTCAGGGAGAGGTCCCAGAAGGTATCTGGCAAGTTTGGAGCCTCTCTCTCAAACCGCCTCTCCTCCAGCCCCTCATATACCCTATGAGTTTTTGCCATTGACTTCAATGGCCCATAGGGTATAATAGGGCTGAAACTGACATTCGGCCAGTTATGTTAATGAGTTATGCTAATAGGTATGCTAATGAGCTCCTGCACCTCTTTTTCTACGAAAGGACCCCTGATCCTATCTGTACCTTGTGGCTAATAGCCACTGATAGACCTCTGCTCCATATGTTTATCCAATTCCCTCTTGAAGCCAGGACACTGGAATCCCTCCCACTGTTCCCCCCCAGCCCCAAGAATACAGAGCATCACTTGTTCCAGACTGAGGGAGAATATCTATACCTTGTGGCTAATATCCACTTATGGACCTCTGCTCCACATATTTATCCAATTCCCTCTTGACCCCCCCCCCCGCACCAAGAATACAGAGCATCATTTGCCCCAGACTGAGAGATCCTGGATGAGCTGGTTGGGCCTTCCACACTTAACTGCTATTTGGCAGTCAAGTCTGCAAGCCCAGCCCACGCTCTCCCTAGACAGGGCACGAGGGGCAGGGCCAGAGCAGGCAGGAAAACTGGCTAGCCAAGAGGCTGTGACTCAGGCCTCACTTGATGGCACCAGGCAGCCGTGGCCCAGTCTGGCCATGTTCAGAGGCCCCCTCTTCATCCTCTTCGACTTCTGTGAAGCTCCAGCTTTGCCCGCTGCTCTCAGGCAGGGAGGGGCAGACAACAATCAAGATTCCTCCAAGACTGGCAGCCCCCCCCCGCTTTTTTTTTTTTTTACAACTTTGCTCAGCCTGCCCGCCCTCCCATGGCCTTGCAGAGAGGAAAGAAAGGGAGTAAATTTGGTAACATGACAGTAGCGCACGTTTCCTTCCCGCCCAGTTTCAAGGGGATGGGAGGGGGGGAGAGATTGGGTGATTTAGCCAGGTGGGGGGGGAGGCACAGGGGCACTGGCAGGAACCTGCCAGCCACTGACATCACCACTCAAGGTCAACTCCTAGTTGTGTGCCTCAGCAGCAGCCCCTCCCCAGGCCTCCGTTCAGCCAGCCTCCCTCCCCCACCCTCAGCTTGATTTGCCGCCCCATTACTCCACTTGCCTGTGTTGCAGCTCGAGCACCGAGCACAGCCAGCAAGCCAGCCAGGGCAAGAGAAGCAGCCGAGCACTGCAGGAAGCGGGCGAGGGAAGGGGAGGGGGGCATAGGCATTTCTCCACCCTTTGAGGCCTCTGCCCTTAGGTGGTCGCCTAAGTTCACCTAATGGGTCCACTGGCCCTGTTTGCCATGTTGACACGCACTCACCCATCCTTGACAGATCCCTTTGGAATGCCTCACAATCCTCCCTGGTTTTCACCACCCTGAACAATTTCATGTAATTCACAAATTTAGCTACTTCACTGCTTACGCCCAACTCCAAATAATTAATGAACAAGTTAAAAAGCATCAGACCCAGTACTGATCCCTGTGGTACCCCACTGCTTACCTCTCTCCACTGAGAAGATTGCTCATTTATACTTAGTCTCCATTCCTATTAATTAGCCAGTTTTTGATCCACAAGAGGACTTGTCCTTTTATCCCATGAATATTGAGCTTACTTAGGAGCCTTTGATGAGGAACATTATCAAAAGCTTTCTGGACATCAAGGTAAACAAAAACATCTATTGGGTCCCCCTTGTCCACATGTTTGTTTACTCCCTCAAAGAACACTAACAGGTTAGTGAGACAAGATCTTCCCTTACAGAACCCATGGTGAGTCTTCCTCAATAGATTTTATTCATCAATGTGCCTGCTAATTTTTTCCTTAATAACAGTTTCCACCAACTTACCTGGTATTGACGTCAGACTGATTGGCCTGTAATTTCCCAGATCTCCGCTGGAACCCTTTTTAAAGATGCGAGTGATGTTAGCTACCTTCCAGTCCTCAGGCATGGAGGCAGATTTTAAGGAAAGATTACATATTTTTGTCAGGAGATCCACAAGTTCACATTTGAGTTCCTTCAGAACTTTTGGATGTATATGCCATCTGGGCCTGGCAGTTTTTTAATTTTTAAGTTGTCTGTCAGTCATAGGACCTCCTCTCTTGTCACCTCAATCTGACTCAGGTCTTTCAACACCCCTCCTGAAATCAGTGGTTCTGGAGTGGGCAAGCACTTCTCATCTTCCACAGTGAAGACAGAGGCAAAAAATGCATTTAGCTTTTCAGCCATTTCTCTATCATCCTTCAGTACTGTCATGGGCTGGGTGCCAGCAGGGCAAGAGGGAGCAAGAGTCCAAGTCCAGTCTGAGGTCAGAAATGAGGGTTAGCAAGCAGGAGCCAAAGCAACAGAGTCCAAGTCTGTGAGGCTTCTGTGCTATCAGCAAATGTTCAGGCCTTTGTTGATTAAAACATAGTCCTTTAGTCAGATACTGGTACAGGTCTCGATGTTTGTTAGTGATACCATACAAAGAGGGCAGGGGACTATTATACCTGCAAACATGAAAGTATAAACATTGATCACCAATCAGCATTCAGTAAAATTGCGGGAAGGCAGATTCACCTTTTGTCACCCAGGGGTGAGAGAACATAAAAATTCCCAGCTCGAACTGTGTGACCTAGAAGTGTCAGGTCCCCGGCAAAACAGGCAGGAAAAACAATAAAATAATTCCCAAGGCTACATTCAGCAGATAGCACTCTTAGCTAGAAGGGGGAGGAAGTACAAGGGAGTTGAAAGGAGATAGCTTTGTACTATGTGACACCATGGTATGTGGGAACCCAAGTTCCCACCTGAAATGTTGAGACAATGAACAAACAAGTAATCTACACCAAAAGGAGCAATAAAGCATCTGGTCAGACGCCCACTACAAAGAAACTGAAAGTAAGCAACAGAGCAGTTTTACAGAGATACATCAATGTCAGATTCAATCAATAAGAAACATTGTAGAAACATTATGAAAAGACCCTGTATGCGAAGCAGAATCTGACATCCTGCCCCCTCAAAACTAAATTTCACTCCCCCGGCTTATCAGGGAAGCGTTGATGAAAGGAGTGGACTAACTTAGGAGCATGAACGTTATCAGCGAGGACCCATTCATTCAGTTCAGGACCGAAATCTACCCATTTAACCAAATAGAAAACCCGGCCCCGGCAAACTTTTGAGTCCAAGATTTCTGAAATCTCAAAATGCGGTTCCCCCCCCTTCATCAGAGGAGGAGGAGTCAGAGGAACTGGGCATCATGCATTCAGCCCAGGATTCTTCTTCAGGAGGCTGAAATGAAAAACAGGATGCACAGAACTTAGTGACTTAGGCAACTCCAGTTCAAAAGAAACCTCCGATATTTTCCTTAGTACTTTATAAGGTCCAACATATTTCCACCCCAGCTTCCTACTGGGTTGTAAGCCATGAATATTTTTGGTAGAGAGGTACACAGAGTCACCAGGTTTCAAGTCCCAACCTTCAGCCCTCCCTTTATCGGCGTACTTTTTATAGTCTGCTTTAGCTTTTTCCAAAGTCTTTTCTATAAGTGGCCAGGATTCTTGTAATCGGGACCACCATTGACAAAAGTCCAAGTGTTTGGGCACATCAGTGCTGGGCAGGGATGGCAGAGGTTTTCCCTCAAAACCCCCCACAGCCATGAAGGGCGATACTCCGGTAGACGAATGCACCGCATTGTTATAGCTGTACTCAGCGAAGGGGAGTAGGTCTACCCAATTGTCTTGATGGTAATTCGTGTAACATCTGAGGAACTGTTCTAATATCTGATTAACTCGTTCAGATTGTCCATCGGTCTCGGGATGATAACCCGAGCTGAGCGCGGGTTCAATATCCATGAGCCCCAAAAGCTCCCGCCAGAAGTTGGCAACGAACTGGCTCCCCCTGTCAGATATTACCCGCCTCGGAAACGTGTGGAGCTTAATCACGTGGTTGAAAAACGTTTTAGCCAGGCTTTTTGCTGTGGGCAGTTGTTTAAATGGAACAAAATGAGCCTGTTTAGAAAATAAGTCCACAACCACCCAAATAACTGTTTTTCCCTTGGAGGTCGGGAGGCTGGTAATAAAATCCATGGATACCATCTCCCAGGGTCGAGAGGGGGTAGGGAGTGGCTGTAACAATCCCAGTACTTTCCCCCCACTCCGTTTGCACATTAGACACACTTGACAGGAAGTAACATAATCAGATACATCCTTACGCATTCGAGGCCACCAAAATTGACATTGCATCAAATTGAGTGTTTTTAAAAACCCAAAGTGGCCTGACAACTTAGATTCATGGCATGACAGTAAAAATTTCCTTCCGGAGGGAGAGGGGTACAATCAATTTGGAACCATGGTACCAACAGCCATCTAAAGCTTTTGTAGCCTCATTATCCTCCTCCCATTCCTTCACCTCTTCTTTGGTATAGGCTTCCCCACATTTCTCAGTCCAAGCCACAGATTCCGGAGCCGCTCTTTTTTGGCTCCGCGTCGTGACTACCCCCCCCCCCCAACTGTTGGGGAGAAAACACTGAGTTGAACACTTCTTCCTTCTGAGACTCATGTTGGGGTAGGCGTGATAATGCGTCTGCTAAGGAGTTTGCTCTCCCAGGGAAGTGTTTCAGAATGAAATTAAATTTTGAAAAGAAATCAGCCCACCGGAGCTGTTTGGCATTCAAGGACCGCTGCATGTGCAACGCCTCTACATTTTTATGGTCAGTCCATATCTCGAAAGGCTTTTGCGCCCCTTCTAGTCAATGATGCCAGGTGGAGAGGGCCAGTTTAATGGCCGCGGCTTCCTTGTCCCACACCGACCAATGTCTTTCAGTTTCTGTGAACTTTTTCAAAATATAGGCGAGGGGGTGTAACACCTTGTTAGCGTCCCTCTGTAGGATTGCCCCCCATGGCCACATCAGAGGCGTCTACATGTATAACAAACTCCCTAGTCTCATCGGGGTGGGCTAGGATGGGCTCGGAGGTAAACAGTCTCTTTAATTCATCGAACGCCGCTTGGCATTGGGGAGTCCAGCACAGTCTTTCCCCCGGCTTCCCAGCCTCTGGGCCCCTCCCTTTGGTTTTTAGCAGCTCAGTGAGTGGCAAGGTAATGGTGGCAAAGTCTTTTAGGAAGGTCTGGTAAAAATTGCAAAATCCCAATAGACTCTGAAGCTGCTTTCTATTGCATGGGGCTTCCCATTGCACGACCGCTTCCACTTTGGCTGGGTCCATCTCCAGCCCCTTTTGGGAAATGCGATAGCCTAGAAAGTCCACCTCCCTTTGGTGAAACTCGCATTTGGAGAGCTTGGCATATAACTGGTGTTCTAGCAATGTACTTAGGACCTCCCTGACTAACTTCACATGAGAGTCCTTATCAGTTGAGTAAATCAAGATATCATCAAGATAACGGAGCACCCCCTTGAACAAATGCTTGTGCAACACTTCATTAATCAGACTCATAAAAACGCCTGGCACGCCATTCAAACCGAAGGGCATCACCAGGTATTTGAATTGCCCCAGGGGTGTATTAAATGCTGTCTTGTATTCATCCCCCTCCCGGATGCGCACCCGAAAGTATGCGTCCCTGAGGTCTAATTTAGTGAAGATCTTCCCCTTGGCTGCTTCCGCCAATAAGTCTTTGATCAAGGGGAGGGGGTAGGCATTTGAGGCGGACACCGCATTCAGACCCCTATAATCCATACACAGTCTTAATCCTCCATCTTTCTTTTTCCGGAACAGTACAGGGGCAGCAAAAGGGGACTTGGCCGGGCAGATGAAACCCCGCTCTAAGTTTTTATCCAGGAATGCTCGCAACTCCTCCCTCTCGGAGGGACTCATGGAGTTCAATTTCCTCTTTAGCAATTTCTCCCTGGGTAAAAGTTCGATAGCACAGTCTGTGAGACGGTGGGGGGGGGCAACTCGTCAGCTTCGGTCTCACTGAACACCTCACCCAAGTCTCTGTATTCTGGGGGAATGGGGTTCACCGACACCACCAGGGCGGCAGGGGCCACAGAGCCGGTAGGTTCCTTTCCCCAGTGGGGCTCCCATTTGTGATTAATGCACCTGGGGTCGACCCAAGAGATCTTCCCATCACTCCACTTGATGTATGGGTCGTGGGAATTTAGCCAGGGGCTGCCCAGTACCATGGGAAACTGGGTGTTTGGGGTGATCACAAAAGCCCTCTCTTCCCAATGAGTCCCCGTCCCCACAACCAAAAGTTCAGTCTCTGCTACACATGCCTCTTTCATCTCTGACCCATCCATCTGTGTAAACCGTAAAGGCTCCTCCAGGGGGTTCACCTTGCGTCCCAACCCTTCCACCACTAAGGGGCTAATTAAGTCTCTTGCACACCCTGAGTCAATGAGGGCTCAAACCCGCATGTGGGTTCCAGTACGGGGCACTAAGACAGTCACTACCATGAAAAGCAAGGGGCCAGGGATGCTCACTGGCGATGGCTTGTCGGGGGAAGGGACCTGCAGCTCTGCGCCAGCTACTGCAGGTCATTGGAGTTTCCCGACAGCTTAGACTCGGTCAGCTCCAGCTCCCCTTGCTCGCTTGTCGCCCCTTCCAGCTGTAACACCCGGGGTTTGAATGGTGTCTTGGGAGCTCGTGGGGTCCCACCCCCCAGTGGGGTGGAGGTCTTTGGGGCTTTCGCTCCCCCTCAGGGACAAGTTGAGGCAATGTGGCCGCTCTCCCCGCACCGCATGCATAGCCCCTGCTTGAAACGAGCATCACGTAGCTTTTGGAACACCGACCTCCCATCTGCTTTCGGGGCTGGCTTAGAGGTTTGTGCCGCCGCCGCTCCCAACTTGATCAGGGTGAAGCGCTCCTCTACATCCGCAGCTGCTCGCATCCAGGCCGCCAGCGATGTTGGTCTCCCAGCCCTCAGGATTGTCTCGTAGACCTCATGGCTCACCCCCTCTTGGTACTTTTCCACAAACAGATCTTTGGACCACCCCTGAACCTTTGCCGCTATGCGCCGGAACCAATCAGTATAGTCCTTTATGGTTCCCCACCCCTGCATCAGCCGGCGCAGTTGGTTCCGGGCTTTCTCTTCTCCCAGTGGGTCCTCGTAGTGCTGGCGTAGGGCCCAAATGAAGTTATCTACTAACAGCAGTTCGGGGCCTGGGGGGTTGTGCAGACTCATGTACCAGTTGCTCGTGGTGTCCCTCAGCTTGGACCCGATATAGCCGACCCGGTCTTGTTCCATAGGGTAGAGGTGGCCCCAGGACGCCATGAAGTGCTCGATCTCGATGATGAAGAACCGGAGCTTTTCAGGGTCTCCATCAAATGTGGCCATCATCGGATCATTAGGCACTTGTCGGACGTAACCTCCAGCTGGGATGGGCATCACTGGAGGGGGAGGTGGTGGGGCTCCTCCAGCTGAAGGAGCCCCTGCCCCTGCCGGTTGTGCAGGCAACCCCCCTGCACCCCCAGCAGGGGGTGCAGGGGGCACTGCAGTGGGGCCCCCTCTCCTGGGGGTTGCCCTGGGATGGGGACCGCACCGGTGGCCAACGCTCCCATCAGGTTCTGCTGCATCTCGAGCATGGCTTCCCGCATGTCCATCGCAAGGCGATCATGCATGTCCTCCAACCTCTGGTCTAAGACCCGATCCAGGTCTCCTCTGGCGGGATCGGGGCCTCGGGGCATCATGCGCTCCTCATCCTGAAAACTGAACCCCCAGGCACCCGATCCGCAGTGAGGGTATCTGTCCTCGTCCACTATGCTCAGGCGGCTGAAATCAGATTGGTCACCACTGAAGCATACTCTGGCCCCCTTCCAATCATGGATCCACGTTTTGGAAGTGCCTCCCCCAAATGTAGCCCAAGAGCAGGTAGGGGAGGCTGGCTGCCAGGGAATCCGAGACCCCATTCGAGGGGGTAGACTCAGTTCTTGTATCGTGGTCACTGGCACTGACTGCTCCACAGGCACGGTGGTAGCCGTGGTGGTCGGGACCCCCAGCGGAGTTTGGTGGTTGCTCCCATCATCTGACATGGTCAGGCACAGGAGAAGCCAAAGACAGATCACTAACAATCTGTGAGGCTTCTGTGCTATCAGCAAATGATCAGGCCTTTGTTGATTAAAACATAGTCCTTTAGTCAGATACTGGTACAGGTCTCGATGTTTGTTAGTGATACCATACAAAGAGGGCAGGGGACTATTATACCTGCAAACATGAAAGTATAAACATTGATCACCAATCAGCATTCAGTAAAATTGCGGGAAGGCAGATTCACCTTTTGTCACCCAGGGGTGAGAGAACATAAAAATTCCCAGCTCAAACTGTGTGACCTAGAAGTGTCAGGTCCCTGGCAAAACAGGCAGGAAAAACAATAAAATAATTCCCAAGGCTACATTCAGCAGATAGCACTCTTAGCTAGAAGGGGGAGGAAGTACAAGGAAGTTGAAAGGAGATAGCTTTGTACTATGTGACACCATGGTATGTGGGAACCCAAGTTCCCACCTGAAATGTTGAGACAATGAACAAACAAGTAATCTACACCAAAAGGAGCAATAAAGCATCTGGTCAAACGCCCACTACAAAGAAACCGAAAGTAAGCAACAGAGCAGTTTTATAGAGATACATCAATGTCAGATTCAATCAATAAGAAACATTGTAGAAACATTATGAAAAGACCCTGTATGCGAATCTGACAATAGAGGCGATCCAGTGACTCATTGCAGGAGTGCCCAGGTGTCAATTTCCTGTTCAGCTCTAATTTCACAATATTGACCACTCCCCGGCCTCTCCTCCTTTGTCACCTTTAACCTATGGTAAGGTCCAAAGGGACGGACCGCCTAGTAGGTGTGTTAGTGGGATGTGGTTTGTGCTGCCCGCCCCTCAAGACCACCTAATAAAGTCCAAGTCCAAGGTCAGCAACAAGGGTTAGCAAGCAGAGACCCAGGAAACAGAGTCCAAAGTACAAACCAGGGGCATAGTCGAACAGAAACAAGGTCAGGGAGCCGAGAGTCAAAGCACGTAGCAGGATTCAGGAACACAGGCGAGATAGGTGCAGAGTGTCATCAAGTTGACTAGTTGCTGGCATGAAGAACCAACATCAGAGGTGGAAGGTAAATACCCCTCAGGTGCCGTTGGTCATTAGGACCCAGCATGAGCATCCTGGCTCCTGTTAGAACTCAGGGCTGAGGGAACGCCAGCTGCACAGGCACGCCTCCCTCCACCAAGATGGTAAGTCTTGGCAGAGCTGGTTCCTTAAGTGGACCGCCTGTGGAGGCGAATCAGGGTGACTGTCTGCCAAACATTGCTCGTCCACTGCTGTTACTGGGATGGGCGGCATGAAGTCATTAACGGGCTCTGAGGTGGTTTCATCGGGATCAGATGAGAGCTCTGCTGAAGCCAGGAGCTCATCCTCGGCAGCACTCATGACAAGTACTTCTTTTACCCTGTGGTCATCCAAGGGCCCCACTGCCTCCCTGGCTGGTTTCCTGCTTCTAATGTATTTGAAGAAAGTTTTATTGTTGTGTCACAACCCCCCAGGGCCCTGCCTCTTAAAGCCTGGGTTGTTTAAATCAGTTTGGTGGTGTGGAAAGTTTTGGTAGTATTTTAAATTCCTTCTGGTAGCATGAGTTTGGGTTCTGGGTTAGTAACTTAATCCAAGTATTCTTAAAAAAATAGAATCAAATTTATTTACAAAAATATGTCATGCAATAAAACATATAGGGGGAAAGGTGTCTACATAGAACAAAGACAACAAAACAAACCAGCTCTCTATCTATTAGATTGACCCTGAGCAGCTTGTTTCCAGCAGCAGAGGCCGCAGCAGAGTTCACTGAGGAACTAATAACCTCCTCCTCCAGGTTCACCAGCTCTCAAACCAAAGCCTCCTTTCTGTCACTCTTCCAATGAGGGGGTGTTGTTAGCCGAATTGCTTTAATTTAAAGCTAGCAATTGGCAAAATACCGGGTTCTTGCCAGCTATACCAGGGCCCCACCCTTCCCGGGAGTTCTCAAGGAAAAAGGCACGTGAGGCAGATAGCAAGTTCAATGGCGTTTACTGGATGATGTTGTTCAAGCACACAAAAACAGATTCTCACACACAGACACACAGACCTAAGGAAACTTAGATAGATAAAGCACAGTTGCAATTTGCAGGAAGCGTTGGTGGGGTTATACTGTACCTGTCCTGAAGAGGAGTTGTCTGCTCGAAGGAAGAATTGGATGGGGAGAGAAAAATAGAAAAATGGGGCACGTGGCTTGAACCGGCAAGACCACATGGTCTCTCTGGTCGCGACTCAGAGGTTAAAGATGGAGGCAAGGGTATTTGGCTAGGAAGCTGGACATAAGGGGTAGCAAAACAGATAGGGGATGATGGCTCAAGAGACCGATTGCCTGTTGTGCAAGGTCTTTTGTTAGGTGGTCTTGAGGGGCGGGCTGCACAAACCACATCCCACTAACACACCTACTAGGCGGTCCGTCCCTTCGGACCCTACCATAGGTTAAAGGTGACAAAGGAGGAGAGGCTGGGGAGTGGTCAATATTGTGAAACTAGAGCTGAACAAGAACTTGACACCTGGGCACTCCTGCGATGAGTCACTGGATCACCTCTATTGTCCGTTGATGGCCCTAGCCGGCTGGCTGATGGCCCGACCATTAGTTGCCAGGTAACCTCATTTAGCATAATCTGTGTAGGTATGTTGGAGGGGGCAGGGGTTGACCAGTGTGATGTGACAGAAAGAAACCTCATGGGAAAGGGAGTCTTTATCTTGGTGAACTATAGAGGTTGGCAGCCCCCAGGACTGGACTGGAGCTTCTCCCAGCAATGGAGAATGCCTATAGCCCTTACAGCATAGCAACCCAAGTTCAAGCTTATGAATATTACAATCCATAAGAGCACTAGCAGTGCCTTGCTGGCCAACAGTGTGAGTGTGTCGGAGTTCCTGGTGTCTCCTAGGATCCTGGGATCCCTGGCTTTTTTTGCTGTCCCTGACTCCTGGCTAAATGCTAGTCCAGCTGTCATGAGCTAATTGACAGACCAATCACCAACCCAGATCAATTAATCTAGATTTTGAACTGTCAAAGATCTTGAACTGTCAAGTTGTTGTCTTGACCCCAACTTGTGGCTCTTTGATTTAATTCCATAGAAAGGGAATTGATGATAAGGCTATCTTTCCCCTTTTCATGCTTACAGTGTTCCAAATTTCAGAGTGAAGAGCTTAGATATGCTGGTATTATCTGCATTTGGTTATTTTTTGACTCAAAAGTGATAGGCCAAGATGGGTAGCTGTGTTAATTGGTCTGTAGCAGTAAAAAAGAGCAAGAGTCCAGAAGCACCTTAAAAACTAACAAAATTTGTGGTGGGGTGTGAGCTTTCCTGAGTCACTACTCAGTTTTTCAGATACCTGAATATCTGAAGAGAGCAGGGCCTCACATAGGCTCACCCTCCCTACAGATTTTTTTTTTTTTTAGTCTTTAAGGTGCTACTAGACTCTTGCTCTTTTCCAGTGATACGCCATTCAAGTTGAGTGCCTAAAGGAGCAATCCTAATCAGGTCTAGTCAGAATAAGTCTCATGTTTTTCAACAGGGCTTACTCCCAGGAAATTGTCTTTAGGATTGCAGTCTTAGCCTGGTCATCAGTTGAGAGACCTACACTATAGGATCTTTAGGGTATGACCTGAAGTAACAGGACATAAGCAATTCATAATGAAATTTCATTTATTAATTTATAAAATACATAGCCCACTTTCCTCAAAACTCAAGGCAGTATAATTTTAAAACCCCAATAAAATTAGGAAAATATAACAGGCTTAAAAGTACATTAGAAAGATCCTCATATAAATAGAACTGCATGAATAACCAAGAAAACAGGAAAAAAAGGAGAGGGACCTTGAAGAGGAAAAGCATGAGGAGCCAAGGCAACCAGCTGAGGAGGACCAGCAGGACCAGGATGATTCCAACATGGTAGAGGCACCTGTCCAGCAGCACCAGAAACCTCACCATTGGCTCCTGAAATCGTCACCAGGGCTTCACTGGGCAAGACACAAATGCAAGCCCATCACCACCACCCCTTGAACACTTCTACTCTGCAGGAATGGTGATGGCAGAATGCCCAGGGTGAGGAGGCCCAAAGGAGATGAAGTGTTTGATTAGTTACATGCAACTCCATCCCACAGCCAGCGAATGAGAACAATAATTCTTGGTAGGATTCTGGTCAAAGCACGGTGTAGCAACAGCTCAACACCCTCCAGAAGGACAGCTGAGCCTGATGACTTCCCTGCCTATTTAAGCTGACACTTCAGAAATCCACCTTGCTGGATCAACTGGTCCACTAGGTGCGAGCTTGTGTGCCAGTTCCTTGCTTTCAGGTTCTGATCCTGGCTGCCAGCACCTCTTGATGCTCCCAAGCCTTGCTTTCCAGACCTGAGTGTGCTTCCTCAGAAGGGACCTGCAGAGCAAAAGACATTACTCTCTCCCAACCATGTCCCCTGGGGTATTCTGTGATACATTAGCACAGGTCAGGTGTGTGGGACGGTGGTGTTGCTGTCATCTGTAAGGACTCTATCTCTCTATCATGGTGCAGGATACTTCCAGTTTTTAGGCTGTGAACCTAAGTTTGGACTGAGAGGTGAGATTGGGATTTAGTTGGTGTATTGCCCACCCCACTTCTCGACAGTCTCCGTGCCTGAGCTGACAGCACTGGTCTCAAGGGTTTTCCTGAGGGATTTTAACATTTATTCCAAGGCTGTCTTCTCAGGAACACCTCAGGATTTCATGGTCTTGTCAGATTCTCTGCCATTAATTGTTCAGTCTCTATCAGTAATTTACGGCTAGCCTTGGGGTTTATTGCATGTCCTGCTTAATGTGTCTTTTTCTTTCCTGGGAGGATGGCTTGCCGCATTCCATCATGTCACATAAACAGTCTCGCTATCTCTCCTCATCACCTCCCTCTGTCCCAGAGGAGTCTTGAATGTTTTATCTTGCTATTGTAACCTTGGAGAACTGTTGAACTGTTTCTAGCCAGGTGCCTGGCTTGTGAATTGCAAGTAGGGGTCACTAAGGGGCATGAGGGGGATTTTTAGTGCTTTTGCGCCTTTTCTGTGAGAACCAACGGTTGGGGGTTTTCACGCTTTTTTGTATTTGTTCTGATTGGCCTTTTGCCTGCTCTTACCTGACTATGTAGGGTATATTAGTCCCTGTTGCCTGTAACCAAGTATCTCTAACAAACATTGAGTACCTGAACCATCATTAAGAATAAAAGGACTTTTTTGCTTCATCAAAGGTCTGGCTTATTTGATTCGACTCAGAAGCCTCACAGGTCTTCATGATGACCATGGACATGTCTCAGGTAATAACTGTTCCTGCACATTGTGCTGGTCACAAATAATCTATTATTCCATATCCCTTTGCTTGAGGTATGCTAGATCCAGACTGTGAGGGGGGGAAAGGGTGGTGCCTGGCAGCAGGGGACATAGGTTTGACAACCTCCAGGTGGGGCCTGGAGATCTCCTGGAATTACAATTGTTCTCCAGAGGACGGGGATCATTTCCCCTAGAGGAAATGGCTGCTTTGGAAGGTGGGCTCTACGGCATTATAGCCCAGTGTGGTCCTGCCACTCCCCTTACCTTGCTCCACCAACATTTCGGCAGCGGGACAAGAGACCCACGGCTTAACAACTCCCCCCCTTTCCACAGCCAGGGGCTCCAGCTAAACAATTCATGGGCTAGGGCCTGCAGCCATGGCCAAACGTGAGTCTCAGCGGCAGAACCAGCAGCAAGAGACAACATCGCAGCTTAAGGTTACCAACTCCAGGTTGGGCAATTCCTGGAGATTTGGGGGTGGAGCCTGGGAAGGGAGAGGTTTGAGGGAACTCAAAGGGAACTCGGCCAGGCACAATCCACAGAATCGGTCTTCCAAAATGGCCCTTTTCTACAGGGGAAGATGCAAATAGCTCATGGAGAAAAAAAACACGTGGTGTTGAAAATTCAGCAATGCCGATCCATTGGCATTTTGTCCCCCATACCTCCAAAATCTCAATCACTGGGGTTTTTTTTGGAGAAGCCAGGAAAGGAAGAAGAAGAGATTGGATTTGTACCCCGCCCTTCTCCACCCAAAGGAAAATCAGAGCGGCTTACAATCTCCTGTCCCTTCCCCTCCCCAAAACAGACACCCTGTGAGGTATGCGGGGCTGAGAGAGCTCCTTCGAGGACTGCTCTTGCAAGAACAGCTTTGAAAGAACTTATGACTGACCCAAGGTCACAGCAGCTGCTGCCTGTGCAGGAGCAGTGGGGGAATCAAACCTGGTTCTCCCAGAATATAGTCCGTGCTGTTAACCACTACACCAAACTTGAATCTTGGTAATTTGAAAATTACTTCCTTTGTGGCTTTTGTTTTCAGTCAGTGCATAGTGTCATTTATCATGTTTTGTCATGTCACCATTTTTAAATGATTTCTCGCTGAAATCCACAACTTTCTTTAGTATCCATCCACCAGAATTACACAAAGTAGTCTGGACACAGTAGTGTGGGGGAGGGGATAGACATCTTTCTCATTTAAGTTCGTAGTGATAATGTTAGAAAGATCACATGAGGATGACTTATGTCAGAAGTAAGTGCTATTCACTCAGTGCCGTAACTGTAATGGACTTGAAAAGTTACAGCATGTTTGGATGTGCATGTGTTAAAAGAAGGAGGTCCTTGCACATTTCAAGAGTTCATCTGCGCAAGTTTCCAAACTAATCCCTTTATTTAAATCTTTTCTCTTGTGCCGGGGACTCACCGTGGCTTTAAAAGTACACAGCATGAAACAGTTTTTAAAACAGACAATTGGACAAGCCCGCAGCCCCCCCATCCACTCTTGGAGCATGAAATGAGCTGCACTAGGGTTGCCAGCCTCCAGGTGTGGTCGCTGGAGATCTCCTGGGATGGCAGCTAATCTCCAGAAAACAGAGCTCAGATTTCTGGGATGGCTCACTAATGTCTTCCTTCTCTGAGCAGAAAAGGCAACAAGGAATATTTCCTCTAGGCAACCGTTGGTGCAAGCAGAATGTTGGGTTTCTGGTAGGGCGCAGCAGATCCAATTGAAATATTGGCCCAAATTTGATTGTGAATTTACTCCTTTTTCAACAGGCCTGAAAAACAAAGCAAATTCTGTGTATTCAGGATCTCCTCCAATCCAAGGTTAGCATATTCCACCGTATCCCTTCCCCACCCAAGAAAGACTCCCCCCCCCCCATGCTTTCTCAGCAGCGTGGTGATTCTTCAGCACATTTGTTGAGTCAAGACGATCTCATCAGCCCCATAGTAGTCGATGGGTTGGGGTTAGGAGTTCACACCTTAGAGGAGCCGTTGCATTTCACACAGATGGATGGCTCTGAGATGAAAGATCCGTGCACTTTCCAGACTGATGCAGTGATTATGGGAACTGGAGGACATTGGAAGCAAAGACATTTTATTGTGACCCCCAATGCGCAATTTCCCCTGGTGTTGGGAAGTCCCTGGCTGCAAGCGCACGATCCATATATTCATTGGAGTGCAGGGGAAATTACATGGGTGTCGCCGGGATGTCAATCTCACTGTTGGATTACAAAGTGGGGCCCCAAGCCTGGGGTCGAGAGGGCATGCCTGGTTAAGGAGGAGGTGTCGTCTATTCCAGTTGTTTACCAAGACTTGTTGGATGTATTTGAGGAGAAGGAAGCCGATGAGCTCCCCCCCCCCATCGGAATACTGACTGTGCTATTGAATTACTGCCAGGACAGAAACTCCCTAAAGGGAAATTATATGCTATGTCCCCCCAAGAGAAAATTGAGCTCCGTAAATTCATAGACAAGAATCTGGAAAGGGGATTTATTAGACCGGCCACTTCTCCTTTTGCTGCCCCTGTACAGTTCCGGAAAAAGAAAGATGGGGGGCTGAGACTGTGCACAGACTACAGGGGTTTGAATGCTGTTTCCACTTCTAACGCTTACCCCCTCCCCCTTATCAAAGACTTGTTAACTGAAGCCAGCAAGGGGAAAATCTCTAAGTTGGATCTTCGGGATGCGTACTTTAGAGTGCGCATAAGGGAGGGGGACGAATACAAGACTGCGTTTAATACCCCTCTGGGGCAATTTGAATACCTCGTTATGCCCTTTGGCCTCAAGGGGGCTCCTGGGGTCTTCATGAACTTAATCAATGAAGTGTTACACAAGCATTTATTCAAGGGGGTCCTTTGTTAACTTGATGATATCTTGCTGTATTCAAATGACTTAGAATCCCACACCCAATTGGTGAGGGAAGTACTCACTACCCTGAGGGACAATAAGCTGTTTGCTAAGCTTTCCAAATGTGAGTTCCACAAGACTGAAATTGATTTCTTGGGATATCGAATCTCCCCCTGTGGACTGGAAATGGACCCCGCAAAAATCAAGGCAGTGGTGGGGTGGGAGGTGCCCAGAACCTGCAAACAGCTTCAGAGTTTCCTCGGATTTGCCAATTTTTACCATCATTTCCTCAAAGACTTCGCCCACTATACATTACCCCTCACTGATTTACTCAAAACCAAGGGGAAGGGTGCAGAAGCCACTAAGCCGGGGGCCAAATTAGTGTGGACTCCTGAATGTCAACGAACCTTTGATACTTTGAAACATTTGTTTACTTCTGAACCCATTTTAGCCCACCCCGATGAAACAAAGAAATTTTTTGTACAAGTAGATGCATCAGACGTGGCTATGGGGGGGCTATCCTGCAGGAGGAGTTGGATGGAAAATTGCACCCTTTGGCTTATGTCTCTAAGAAGTTTGGGGAAACAGAGAGAAATTGGGCAGTGTGGGACAAGGAAGCTGCTCTCTTTCACCTTGCCCTTACCACCTGGAGACACTGGTTGGAAGGGGCGAGATTGCCGTTTGAGATCTGGACTGATCACAAGAACTTGGAAGCTTTGCGCACCCAATGCTCTCTTAATGCAAAACAGCTGAGGTGGGCTGATTTTTTTTTTCCAAGTTCAACTTCACTCTCCATCATTTCCCTGGTAAATCCAATTCCCCAGTGGATGCTTTATCGCACCTTCCACAGGACAATTCTCAGAGATCTGTGGTGGTGGAAACAATGTTTACTCCAGAACAATTAGGGGGGGCAGTGCAAACTAGAAGCCAAACAGCTGCTTCCCCCCCACCAACTGGGCCAGCCTGTGAATGGATTACAAAATTCATCCAATCATATACTGCACTTGAACACCAAGAATTCCAAGCTATCCCTTCCTTCAAACAGAGTCCGGAGGGATGTTGGTTTAAAGACACTAAACTGGTGGTCCCCATGGCTCTCCATAGGGAAATTATGGAGGCAGGCCATGGGTCCAAACTTTCGGGGCATTTTGGATTTTTAAAAACTTTGAACTTGTTACAATGTCAATTTTTGGTGGCCTCGAATGCATGGTGATGTTTCTACATATGTCTCCTCTTGTCAGACATGTCTTATGAGTAAACCGGGGGGGGGGGGGAAGAGTCCGGGACTGCTCCAACCCTTAGAGACCCCGAATAGACCCTGGGAGGTTATATCCATGGACTTTATCACTGAGTTGCCACCATCTAAAGGGAAAACTGTTATTTGGGTGGTGGTGGATACTTTTTCTAAACAAGCTCATTTTGTGCCTTTTAAAACCTTGCCGAATGCTTGAACTTTGGCTACAGCATTTATAAACCATGTACTGAGACTCCATTGTTTACCAAAGAAGGTAGTCACGGATCGGGGCCCTCAATTTGTTGCCACCTTTTGGAGAGAGCTCCTACAGATTCTGGGAACTGAGTTGGCACTGTCCAGTGCTTATCATCCAGAAACGGATGGCCAGACCAAAAAAATTAATCAACTATTGGAACAATATTTGCGTTGTTATACTAATTACCAACAGGATAATTGGGTTGACCTATTGCCTTTTGCAGAATACAGTTACAATAATTCTGTGCATTCGTCTACTGGGATGTCCCCCCTCATGGCAGTGGGGGGATATGAAGGGGTTCCCTTATCGGACCTTTTGCTGCCTGCAGAAGTTTCCACTGAATTTGCTAAGTGGTGGAATGAACTCAAAGACTCTTGGCCATTAATTGCAAAGACTTTAGATGAGGCCAAAGAGCAATATAAACTCTATGCTGATCGCAAACGTGACTCGGGGTGGGAGCTTGCTCCTGGGGATTCTGTATATGTCTCCACAAAAAATATCAAAGGTTTACAACCCAGTAGAAAATTGGGTTGGAAATATGTCGGTCCATTCCCTGTTGTGTGTTGTATTAACAAGGTGACATTTGAACTTAAATTGCCAAAATCATTGAAATCCATACACCCTGTGTTTCATTACAGTTTGCTCCAAAAGGATCCTGTTCTGAACAATTGGAGACCATCTTCATCCACTCCTCCTCCTCTGATGAAGGATAATCAACCACACTATGAAATCGATCAAATACTGGACTCTAAAGTTAGACGTGGTCGTCTGTATTACTTAATAAAGTGGTTGTACTTTGGTCCTGAAGAAAATGAGTGGGTAGCAGAATATGATGTACATGCTCCAGCTAAAATCCGAGCGTTTCACAAATTGTATCCATTAAAACCTAAGAGTTCAGGAGATACGCTTTAAGGGGGCAGAATGTCAGTGCCTGACATGACAGTTTTTGCAATCCCTGCACTTGTTCTCAGATGCTGTATGGAATACACAAAGTATACTTCCCCTTTCCTCTCAATTGCTTTCTCCTCTATGTTGCATATATAAAGGCTTAATGTGTCCCCTTTTCATATGAGAGTATTCGTTGCTAATCCTCTTGTGTCTACAGGTTCCCGACCGGGTGTTAGCATCCCTTCCTCCACCCGCCCCGAAGGAATGTGGAGCGTCTCTCTCTCCACCCATTCCCCCTCCTTACACTCAGCTTACATCAACATAGTTAACACTGTGGAATGTCTTATCTGAAATGACTGTGCTGGAGGAAGGGAGGAGGGGAGTCTCTGTGAACTGTGAATGTTTTGTTAAGCAGGTTTTGGGAACTTGGGGAGTGTAGTCTCAATACATAAAATGTTTTGGAGGAAAGTTTGGAGGTTCCTGAGAACTAATTTTCCCTTTTGGTGGGAACTTCTAGCGCAGGAAGAAGGTAGGACATTGATTGGAGGGTCAATCTTTAGCTCATGTATCGGTTCAGTATATCAGTGAATGTAACCCATAGTATTTCATTACTAACAGAAGAAGTGTTTGTTTCCAGTGATCTTTCTACAAGTAAAGGACTTTTTACTCAAAAGACCTGTTGTGGACTATTTTCATTGGGACTTTCTCACACCACCTCCTGGCCAGGAATAACAGCCATAGCTGACACTCAGAAAGAGCAAAGAAGACTACAATGAATACAAGGTCTGTGTACTGCCTATTTAGGTCTTGCTTGGGAAGGTTTTCTGGATATGTATAGTTGGTTTAAGCATTAGTGCTTTAATAAGTTATACTGAGACATATGCTTTTAAGTAAAACTTTGTGTTATTAGACTTTGAGCTGTTTTTATGTCCACAGGGTATTTTTGTTTTGTGATTCTAATTCAGATATAGGCATGCCCTTTAGCAGCCTTATATGTCTAGTTAGCTTTCCAGTATCAGATCATTAATCTCCTGACAACAGGTATGCCTCAACAATGTTATTGGTTCACTTTGGTTATAGTACGTAAGTAAAAAATTTACTAGAGAATTCTTGCTTCCATTTTATCTTTTTATTCAAACATAGTTAACATGCATCTTTGACACTGAGTAACTTAAACAAAAAAATGATCTTACCCATTGATATTACATAGATAATTAAAGAATGATTACATGAATCCCAATTATGCTTAACAGAAACTAAGTAAATTTCACAAGGCAAGGCTCATCTTCAAAAAAGACACCACAGATCAGTTTAATTTTCTGAGTGGTCAAGGATCTGCTGGTATCCAATCTGGTCCTGGCCCATTTTGACGACCAGTTGCCAGTCATCCTCGCCTGTGATGCCTCCCCTTACAGAGTTGGCGCTGTCTTGGGACACAAGCTGCCTGACAGCCGGAAGGTCCCTGTGGCATACTACTCCTGCACTTTGTCATCTGCCAAGCGCAACTATGCGCATATAGAAAAGGAAGGCTTGGCAATTGTGGCGGGGGTGAAGAAGTTCCATGACTTCCTGTATGGCCGGCCTTTCAGCATCATGATGAACCACAAGCCGCTGCTGGGTTTCTTTGCATCAGACCACCAGATGCCACACATGCTGTCACCGCGGGTCTTTCCTCCACTGCGGGTCTATCTTCCTTGCTGGCTACCAGTATGACCTTTGGTACAACCCGGGAAAGGCGATGGGTCACGCTGACGCCCTCAGCTGCCTGCCATGGCATTTCATTGACCCCGACCCAGTTCCAGCAAACCAGATCCTCCTCATTAAGGAACTCCCTGACCGGCCTATCCACACTATGGACATCGCCCACCACTCCTCCAAGGACCGCATGCTCTACCGTGTTTTGGACTGGGTGTGGAGTGGATGGCCCAATGGCTGGGTGGGCCTGGATTTTACAGCCTTCTCATCTTACCGGGATGAGCTCTCTGCACACAAGGGGTGCCTGCTCTGGGGAAGCTGAGTCATGGTACCAGCCCCCCTGTGCCAGCAAGTCTTATCGGCCCTACATGAGACACATCCAGGAATCATTCAGATGAAAACTCTCGCCTGCAGCTACGTGTGGTGGCCAGGGATTGATGGAGAGATTGAGGCCTAGGTCAAGCACTGCCAGTCCTGCCAGGAGACTTGGCCAGAACCCCCCCCCCCGAACTCCCATACAGCAGTGGGAGCAGGGCTGGTGTCAGGCTTTTTTGCACACTAAGCGAGGCTACCTTCTGGCACCCCCCCCCCCCCACCTTGTGATCACCAATTTTCAAACATAAATGCATTTTAGGAAGAATGAAAAACACAAAGATGAGGATTCCTGCTTGTAGTCAGGGCTGCTTTCCCCATCGTCCTCACCCCACTTGCTGGCCTCTGCACCCATCAGGGTTCTGCACCTCTAGGCGGTCACCTAACCTCACCTTATGGTAGTGGGAGTCAACCTGCACCCCATGGTCCTGGGTGCACCTGGACTTTGCTGACCCCTTCCCGGGCCAGATATTCTTTGTATTGGTGGACTCCTACACCAAATGGCTGGAGGCCATTCCTGTCGCCTCCACCTCCTGGGCAACCATCCGGGCCCTCACCCAGATTTTCTGCATGCAAGGCCTGTCTGACATGGTTGTGATGGACAATGGGACTGCTTTCACGTCAGGAGAGTTTCAGGAATTCTTTTGCCGCTACCTGATCCACCACATCCAGTCCGCACTGTTCCACCAGCCACCAAAGAACAAGCAGAAAGGATGGTGCAGACCACCAAGGACTCCTTCAGGAGGACTCATCCACTGTGACTGGGAGCACCAATTGGCAACTTTCCTCTTGGGTCACCAGGCAACTCCAAGCTCTGCCACCAGCCGCAGCCCAGTGGAGCTCCTGATGGGCTGACACCTCACAAGCCAGTTAGACCAGCTGCACCCAGATCGAGCACCAGAGAACAGCCCATTTTCTGAGGTCCAAGAAGCACCCAGAGGGTTCTTCCCAGCTGACCCCATCTACACTCGGAACTACTCCAGCGGTCTTGTGTGGGTTCCCGCAAGGGTCACCAGGGTCATTGGGCCAGTCGTACGAGGTCTTCACAAATGACAGAGAGGTCCTGCACAGGCACATTGACTACCTTTGCCATTGTCTCCTGCTGGAAGTAGCCAAGCCAGCACCAGCTGCTGTGGAAGACAGCCACCTGAAACTGCTACTGCTGCCACCACCAGAGCACTCTCACCGGAAAAGGCACAAGCCAGCGTACTTTGAGGACTATTTGTATTAAGATGCTTTGGAACTAAGGGGGGGAGGGGTGTTGTGTATTGGGACTGGAACATTCTAGAAATGTTTCTACCAGAGACTGGCTGAGCTTGGAGCTCTAGAGCAATAGCCCACCAGGACTTTGGAGGTGGCCAGTGAGGAAGTAATGGTTCTGACAATAGCCAATCATTAGTAGCTGTTTGGGAAGTGGGTGAAGTTTTCATGCTATTTAAACAGGGCCATTGCCCTGGTCCTTGTCTTATTCTTGCTGAATTACTAATAAAGATGAGCTGATCACTAGGCTGGGGGTCAGACCATCCATAGAACTCAGTATTTAACAACAATAAAGCAATTTAAAACATTCAAAGACAAGGGAAGGGGGAAGGATGTCAGATCCTCTGCCATTAATTGTCCAGTGTCCTGGGTCTCTATCAGTAATTTACTGCCAGCCTTGAGGTTTATTGCCTGTCCCGCTTAATGTGTCTTTTTTGTTCCCCGGGAGGATGGCTTGCCGCATTCCACCATGTCACATAAATAGTCTGTCTATCTTCCTCTGCCTCCTCCCTTTTCCCTCTCGGGAGTCTCGAATGGCTTATCTTGCTTTTGTAACCTTGGAGAACTGCTGAACTGATTTTAGCCAGGTGCCTGGCCTGTGAATTGCAAGTGGGGTTCTTTTTGCAAGTGGGGTTTTTTTTAGTGCTTTTGCGCCTTTTCTGTGGGAATTAACGGTTGGGGGTTTTCGCGCTTTTTTATGTTAGCCCTGATTGGTCCTTCACCTGCCTTTACCTTGCTGTGTATGGTATATTAATCCCTGTTGCCTGTAACCAGTTATCTCTAACAAACATTGAGTACCTGAACCATCATTAAGAAATAAAAGGACTTTTTACTTCATCGAAAGCCTGGCTTAATTGATTTGAATCAGAAGCCTCACAAAGGAGGAGGATGCTTCACTTTAACAATCTGATGCTTGTCAGAGATGTTATCTGAATTGGTGGCAGGGAGGCTTAATCACTTCTTTTGTGTCTAGCTGGGCAACTGTCTTTGTTTGAGAATGACTAAGGAGGGGGAGAGGAATGTTCTGTGTGATGGAGAGGAGATTCCTTTATGGCTTCTGTGCAGGAACGTTTGTCCTCTGTCAGAACATGGCCTCTCTCTCTGGTCTGCTACTATCTCTGTGCTCATGGGTGCCGGGGCTGTTGGTCTGCATCACAGTCCTTATACAGATGCAGAGGTGCAGGGGCAGAAGGTTTCTGTAGTCCTGGGTCCAGATCTGGCTTGGCATGCCCCTTTTTGGCACAAGGCTTCCCTTGGCCACAGTGTTCCATAGTCCAGCATAGGGCACTTTACTAGGACCACAGCTCTGTCCATTGCCCTGGCACACGCTCTTCACAGTCCATCAAGCTAGTGAAATTAAAAGAGTTTTTAATAGTGCCAGCTGAAATGGCTTCAGGGCAACAGGAGGAGGAGGAGGAGAAGTTATATCACTGCAGTTCACATATCTGAAGGTTGGAGTACAAATCTCAGGGACTCCTTGTTGGAGTAATGCAATGTCTTGTGTACAAAGAAGCAGGGGTCATTTCGTAGAAAAAGAGGTGCAGGAGCTCATTAGCATAACTCATTACCATAACTCATTAGCATAACTTATTTGCATATGCCACACCCCCTAACATCACCAGAAGTATGTCAGAAGGCAAGAAAGAAAGAAAGAAAGAAAGAAAGAAAGAAAGAAAGAAAGAAAGAAAGAAAGAAAGAAAGAAAGAAAGAAGAGAGAGAGGAAGGAAGGAAGGAAGGAAGGAAGGAAGGAAGGAAGGAAGGAAGGAAGAGCTGGCAGAGAGGGGACAGCTACTAATCCAAGCCTCAGAAATACCACTATTCTGGGAAGATAGCTTCAGTGGTGGCTGAAGCCTTCAGAAGGCTGGTCAGAGGAACAAGGACCTTTCCAGGGGATGGGGTCATTTTGCTGCAGCCATGATACAAAATCAAAATAGGACCCACGGTAGGACAGAGAAACCAAAAATCAAAAACTACCGTGCTAAAGACAATTAACAAAGTATCACAATTTTTTTAAAATTTTTAGATATTATATATTTTTTATAAATAATTTACTCTTTTTAAATAATTCACTAACAGAAAGTATAAATCCCAAGATACTAGGTATCATCCCAAAATATAACAGCAGATATTGCACAACCCCTCTATAAGTTTCAGTCCTCCTAAATAGTACAAAAATCCCCCCCCCACTCTCTATGGCAGCCCCTGCCTTTTTACTGACAGAACCAAGCTTGGTTACCTAGCAACAACCACTGAGGTGAAAGTGAGCCTCACAGGAGTTTGGCAGTTTATTCACACAGGGAATGGCCAAGCCGGCTGCAAAGTACTGGAGTCAGAGATGTGTTGTAGTGAAATCAGCAAGCATGTTTATTAGCTGGTCAGATGAAGCATGACAACCCGGGCTCAGGGGCCCTCTTTTATTCCGGCTGGAGCCACACCTCTGGCCTCGCCCAATTGTTCTGATAGGACCTTAAGGTTGCAGTTACAGATCATAGGTTCCCTAGAGGATCCTAGGTGCTAAATTGGTGGCATGTTATGATCCGGCCAGCTATTGTTCTTCCTGAACAATAGCTAGGTAGCTAGCCTGACCATGTGCATTTGGCCATGTGGCAGTCGCAATTACAGTGAGCACATGGTGACCGCCATCACATACATTACACCAGCAGTGGACAAGGGAGAGGAGTGGACTTAGCACCCAGCCAATGGCACACAAGTACTCTCAAGTGGGGGTTGATGGGCCAATGGCTAATAGAGTACACAGCACAGCCAATAGGAGAGCTGGAAATTGCCAATAAACTTGTGTGTATGTGTGTGTATGAGATGCTCAATTACTCTAAAACACATTATATCAACAGCCAGAATTCATTGGGCTAGAGACTAGAAAGAGAAAAAAATCTGGCTATATAGAAACATGTTTTAATAAAGACTCAATAGTACAACAGCCTTTTAAATATTGTAAGGACTGGTTATTCAGATAATTTTCTTCAGTTGTGAATCTCAGGGGTCAGTTCAACCCGAAGCTCAAAGGAGCTGCATTCCAACACTTAACAAACCCAGGTGGGTGTCAGAATCTAAGGTTTCTAACAAAAGTTTCTGTTATGTTTAATGCTTGTCTGCTTTGTATAAATTTCCTTTATCATGTAACCTGTCCCTGTATTCGCTATGTAACCTTCCTTTATGGCTCTCTTTATGACCCTGGGTTTATGGCTCAGGCTGGGTCTGGTCAGTGTAACCATTTGGTCCAGGAGGGTGGCGACTCCAGCGCATGAGAACAATCGGCCTCTCACCTCCGCGCCTCCGCATTCCTTTCCTCCCTGCCGGGGAAGACGAGGACCAGTTTCTTATTGGCGTGTGAAGACCTTGGCAAAAGTTATTTGTTATGCATAAGATGGATACATCTAAGGGGTCTGGTGTAAGAAGGGAAATTTACAGCTTCACACCTAACCTTTTTCCTGTGGGAAGCAAACGGTCAAAGGACCTTTTAGCCCGCGGTTTTTCCCTCCTTGTGATTGGTTACCTGTGGGTAATTCAAATTGTACTAGAGGGTATATTAGTCCTGCTTCTATTGTATGCTTTATCTCTGACAATAATCCGAGGACCTGTAGTAATGTAGTAATAGGAAATAAAGAACTGTGTTTCATCAACAAAGGTCTGATCCTTGACTACTTCGAGCAGAAGCCTCACAGATTGTCAGAGATCTGTGACTGGGACTTGGCCGTTCCTGACCATGTTGGATGATGGTACTATTCCCATCCCTACAACCGAAGATCAACCGGTGACCCCGGACAACCAGGGTGCCGGAGCTGGAGGCGGCGGTAGGGAGCCTGAAGTGCCAGCGACTACGGCTCAAGGGGCTTACTACATCCCACGACCACCCCCTCGCCAGAGCGGGACCCTGAGGTACTCATGGAGCAATTCCGGCCATGGGACAGTCGACTCGTGGGTCCACGATCGGAAGGGAGTGCGTGTTTCAGTCCAGGGGGACCGCACCGAGTACGGGAGGCCGAGCTTCCTGGGAGATGAGCACGAGACGGGCTATGGGGGAGACTGGCGACCCCCGCCACTGGACGAAGAGAGAGGCACGACCTTCGGTCCCGATCTATACGGAGAGGACCCGACCCAAGCCCTAGATCGCATGATGGGAGATTTGCGGATGCAACTCACCACGGAGTTACGAGAAGTAGCCCTAGATCTGCAGTTCCAGTTCTGAGACACCCTGACCACTATCCAAGCAGCCCAGGCAGCCCCAGGGGGGCGGAGCTCCAGGCGGGGGAGCCCTGCAGCAACCGGCTCCCCCTGGGGGAGCTCCCGCGGGAGTCGTCCCGCAACCGGCGCCACCACAGGTTCTGCCACTGGTCCCCCATCCAGTTCCCACGCCCGCCCCAGCCCCAGTGCCTGCGGGGCAGATGATCCGCCAGGCACCCAACGATCCACTGACGGCTACTTTCGATGGGGACCCCGAGAAGCTACGGTTCTTCCTCATAGAAATCGAGAGATTCCTAGACACTTGGGGACACCTCTACCCCACCGAGAGGGATCGAATTGGCTACATCGGGTCCAAGCTGAGAGACACCGCCAGCGACTGGTATGTGAGCCTGCACAATGCCCCCGGGCCTGAGCTGCGGTCAGTGCACAATTTCATGTGGGCCCTCCGGCAGCACTACGAGGACCCCTTGGGAGAGGAGAAGGCGCGGAACCAATTGCGGAAGTTAACCCAGGGGCGGTCCTCCATGAGGGAATACACTGACCGGTTCCGGCGCATAGCAGCCAAGATCCGCAGCTGGACCCAAGATCTCTTCATCAAGAAATATCGAGAGGGCCTGAACCCTAAAGTGTATGAAATGGTTCTGCGAGGAGGCCGACCAGGCTCCCTTGCAACGTGGATGAGAGCGGCAGCTGATGTGGAGGAGAGGTTCACCCTCATCAAAATGGGGACCTCGGTGACTGCCCAAGCCAAAGCTGCCCAGAAGACGAAGCCCAAGCCCAGCATCCAGGAAATCTGGGACAGCCGGTTCAGGCAGGGGCTCTGCATGAGATGCAGCGAGAGTGGTCACTACGCCTCTGCGTGCCCCTGCAGAAGTGGGAAGGTCCCCAAGACCTCCACCCCAGTGGCGGGGAGCACCTCCAGCAAGGGAAAGACCTCGTTCAAACCCCGGGCATTACAGCTGGAAGGGGCAGCGAGCAAGCAAGGGGAGCTAAAGCTGATGGAGGTGCAGATGCGGGGAAACTCCAATGGCCTGCAGTGAACGGCGCAGAACTGCAGGTCCCGAACCCCGACGCGCCATCTCCGGTGAGCATCCCTGGCCCTTTGCTGTACATGGTAGTGACTGTAATAGCCCCCGGGACTGGGACTCATGTCCGGGTGCGTGCCCTAATTGACTCAGGGTGCACCAGAGACTTAATAAGCCCATTAGTAGTGGATGGGCTAGCCCCAAAAGTTACCCCACTGGGGGAGCCACTCACGTTCATGCAGATGGACGGTTCAGAAATGAAGGAGGCGTGTGTGGCCGAGACGGAAAGATTAATAGTGGGGACGGGGGAGCATTGGGGAAAAAGGGCCTTTGTTATCACCCCCAATACCCAGTTTCCCATGGTATTGGGGAGCCCTTGGTTAAGTTCCCACGACCCATACATCAGGTGGAGTGAAGGGAAGATCTCATGGGTGGATGAGAAATGTAACCATCACAAGTGGGACCCGGGGTGGGGATCGGGCCCCCCGCCCCCCGTTAGCGGCGGCACTCACAGTGATGCCCTCCGCAGTACCTAAGGAGTATTGAGACTTAATGGGAGTATTCAGTGAGACCAAGGCGGATGAACTACCCCCCCACCGACTGTCAGACTGTGCCATAGAGTTGCTCCCGGGAGAGAAACTACCAAAGGGGAAACTCTACTCTATGAGCCCCTCAGAGAGGGAGGAACTAAGAAAGTTTCTAGACAAGAACTTGGAGCGGGGGTTCATTCGCCCTGCCAAATCCCCCTTTGCAGCGCCCGTTTTGTTCAGGAAAAAGAAGGACGGAGGGCTGCGGTTGTGCATGGACTATAGGGGTCTGAACGCAGTGTCGGCTTCCAACGCTTACCCCCTCCCCCTCATAAAAGACTTGCTAACGGAGGCAGCTAAGGGGAAGGTGTTTACTAAGCTGGATCTCCAAGATGCTTATTTTCGCGTGCGCATTCAGGAGGGGGACGAATTTAAGTCTGCTTTTAACACACCATTGGGACAGTTCGAATACCTGGTGATGCCATTTGGCTTAAGTGGCGCGCCGGGAGTTTTTATGAGCCTGATAAATGAGGTGTTGCACAAGCATTTGTTCAAGGGGGTGTTATGTTACTTAGATGATATCTTGATCTATTCTACTGATAAGGGGTCTCATGTAAAATTGGTCAGGGAGGTGCTTTCTATGCTGTTGAAAAATCAATTGTATGCCAAGCTATCCAAATGTGAATTCAATCGAGACTCGGTAGACTTTCTGGGGTATCGCATTTCACAGAAGGGATTGGAGATGGACCCTGCCAAAGTGGAGGCAGTGGTGCAGTGGGAGGCGCCCCGAACTAGGAAACAGCTGCAGAGTCTGTTGGGGTTTTGCAACTTCTACCACACCTTCCTAAAAGATTTCGCCATGGTCACCCTCCCGTTAACAGAACTCCTGAAAACCAAGGGGAGGGGCCCAGACGCAGGGAAGCCAGGGGAGAGAATAGCCTGGTCCGAGAATTGTCAAAGAGCGTTTGAGACCTTGAAAAAACTATTCACATCAGAACCCATCCTTGCTCATCCAGATGAGACTAAGGAATTTGTGATCCATGTAGATGCATCAGATGTGGCCATGGGGGGAGCCATCCTTCAGAAGGGGCCGGATGATAAATTACACCCTCTGGCTTACATTTCAAAAAAATTTAATGAGACAGAGAGGAACTGGTCGGTATGGGATAAAGAAGCTGCGGCCATACATTTAGCCCTGACCACTTGGAGACACTGGCTGGAGGGAGCGCAGACCACTTTTGAGATTTGGACCGATCACAAAAACTTAGAGGCACTGCGCACCCAAAGGTCTCTGAATGCCAAGCAACTCCGGTGGGCCGATTTTTTCTCGAAGTTTAACTTCGTGCTCAAACATTTTCCTGGGAAGGCCAATTCGTTAGCAGACACTCTGTCCAGGTTACCCCAACATGAGAGTCAAAAGGAGGAAGTGTTCGACTCCATGTTCTCTCCCCAGCAATTGGGAGGAGCCGTCACTACCAGAAGCCAACGCAAGCAGGCAGTGATAGAATCCTGGGAAGACAATTGGGGGAAGGGGGACTACTCCCCGGAAGAAACAGAAGAGTTAGAGAGCTTAGAGGAATGCTCTCTCCGTGCTAACAAATGCTGGTACCATGGAGACAAACTCGTGGTGCCTCGGGCTCGGAGGAAAGACATTTTGCTGACTTGCCACTCATCAAAGCTAGCTGGACATTTCGGTTTCCTAAAGACTCTTAATTTAATCCAGCGGCAATTCTGGTGGCCACGCATGCGCAAGGATGTATCGGACTTTGTCACTGTGTGTCAAACCTGTTTGATGTGCAAGAGGAGGGGGGGAAGTCCCAGGACTGCTGCACCCATTGCCCACCCCCTCTCGTCCATGGGAAGCGATAGCTATGGACTTTATCACCAATCTGCCACCTTCAAAAGGAAAGACTGTTATTTGGGTGGTGGTTGACATGTTCTCGAAGCAAGCCCATTTTACCCCGTTCAAACAGTTGCCAACCGCAAAGGGACTGGCTAAAGCATTCTTTAACCACGTGATTAAATTACACGCCTTCCCCAGACGTGTGGTATCCGATAGGGGCAGTCAATTTGTTGCCAACTTCTGGCGGGAGCTTTTGAAGATGATGGACATTGAACCGGCCATGAGTTCGGGTTACCATCCAGAGACCGATGGCCAGTCTGAGCGAACTAATCAAATATTGGAACAGTTTTTAAGGTGTTACACTAATTATCATCAGGACAACTGGGTAGAGTTGCTGCCATTTGCTGAATATAGTTATAACAATGCCATTCATTCGTCCACGGGCGTGTCCCCTTTCATGGCAGTAGGAGGCTTCGAAGGGAAACCCCTACCCACTATAGAGGAGACACCGGACGGTCCTCCTTCGGACTTTAAACAATGGTGGGCTAACCTGCAAGACTCGTGGCCGTTAATTGCTAAGACTCTAGATAAAGCCAAAGAGGACTACAAAAAATATGCAGACCGTGGACGGGCTGAAGGTTGGGACCTTCAACCAGGGGACTCTGTCTATCTTTCCACCAAGAATATACATGGGTTACAACCCAGCAGGAAGTTTGGGTGGAAATACGTTGGCCCTTATAAGGTGTTGCACAAAATTTCTGATGTGTCCTTTGAACTGGAGTTGCCTAAGTCACTGAGTTCTGTGCACCCTGTTTTTCATTTCAGCTTGTTGAAGAAGAATCCTGGGCCAAATGCATGGCATCCAACTCCTCCGACTCCTCCTCCACTGATGAAGGAGGGGGCGCCCCATTTTGAGATTTCCGAAATCCTGGATTCAAAAATGCGTAGGGGCCGCTTGCTATATCTAGTCAAGTGGGTAGATTTTGGTCCTGAACTAAACGAGTGGGTTCTTTCTGACAATGTTCATGCTCCTAAATTAGTTAAAGCTTTTCACAAACGTTTCCCAGATAAGCCGGGGTAGATTTGATTTTTCAGGTGGCAGAGTGTCAGAATCTAAGGTTTCTAACAAAAGTTTCTGTTATGTTTAATGCTTGTCTGCTTTGTATAAATTTCCTTTATCATGTAACCTGTCCCTGTATTCGCTATGTAACTTTCCTTTATGGCTCTCTTTATGACCCTGGGTTTATGGCTCAGGCTGGGTCTGGTCAGTGTAACCATTTGGTCCGGGAGGGTGGCGACTCCAGCGCATGAGAACAATCGGCCTCTCACCTCCACGCCTCTGCATTCCTTTCCTCCCTGCCGGGGAAGACGAGGACCAGTTTCTTATCGGCGTGTGAAGACCTTGGCAAAAGTTATTTGTTATGCATAAGATGGATACATCTAAGGGGTCTGGTGTAAGAAGGGAAATTTACAGCTTCACACCTAACCTTTTTCCTGTGGGAAGCAAACGGTCAAAGGACCTTTTAGCCCGCGGTTTTTCCCTCCTTGTGATTGGGTAATTCAAATTGTACTAGAGGGTATATTAGTCCTGCTTCTATTGTATGCTTTATCTCTGACAATAATCCGAGGACCTGTAGTAATGTAGTAATAGGAAATAAAGAACTGTGTTTCATCAACAAAGGTCTGATCCTTGACTACTTCGAGCAGAAGCCTCACAGTGGCGGCAGCAAGCCTTGCCTCCAGCTCCCACAGCCCTTAGTCGGGCTTGGAGGAGCTAAAAGAAAGCATGTGTAACTTTCCTTGATGGCTACCATGCAAGTGTGAAGAACTTGATGAGAATGAAGAATGGAGGGGGAGGAAGAAGCAGCTGCGTGCTTCTTCGTATCCCGCATCCACCCCAAAACTGATGCCATCTACTTCGACTCACACTCCACGAGCTGTGAAGGGCCCACACACTCTCAAGCCAAGAGCCCTTCAACTGGAGGTGCTTCCCAAAATGGAGCCGGAGAGAGTAGCCGTGGTAGAACTGACTACGCCATCGGGAAACGACCAGGACCTGCTCTAAGCGGCGCAACGCAGCAGGTCCCTTCTCCACCAGCACCAAAAGTGGTGAGCTCACCCGCCCCCCTTCTTTACATGATAATGACTATAGTGAACCCAGAATTGGGTACCCAAGTGCAGGTATGGGCCCTCATTGACTCAGGGTGTGCAAGAGACTTAATCAGCCTCATAGTGGTGGATGGGTTTGGGGTGGGAGTGAACTCCTTGGAGAAGCCCTTACAATTTATGCAGATGGACGGCTCTGAAATGAAAGAACCCTATGCCTTCAAGACTAAACCTCTAGTTATTGGCACAGGGGATCATTGGGAGAAAGGGGCTTTCGTTATCACCCCTCATGCCCAATTTCCCATGGTGTTGGGGAGCCCATGGCTTGGAACCCATGATCCTTACATAAAGTGGAGTGAAGGGAGGATTAAATGGGTCTCCCCTCAATGCAAGCATCATCAGTGGCAGACTCCTTGGGGCCCCGGGCCGGGGTAGGAACCCACTTGTCTCGCACGTGAGGAACTTTTATCAATACCTGCCACGTACTGGGATTTAGCAGAGGTGTTCGGAAAAATGGAGGCAGATGAACTACCCCCCCCCCATTGGAGTACAAAAGGCTGAATGAATTGAGCTGTGCAAGTTCATTGACAAGAACTTGGCGCGCGGCTTCATCAGACTGGCCACTTCTGCTTCTGCCGCTCCTGTGTTTTTCCTTAAAAAGAAAGACGGGGGTCTAAGACTATGCACGGATTATAGAGGATTGAATGCTGTGTCTGCCTCCAATGCATACCCACTGCCCCTCATTAAAGATCTCCTAACTGAGGTGGCTAAAGGGAAAATCTTTACTAAGCTAGACCTCAGAGATGCCTATTTTTGGGTGCGGATCCAGGAAGGAGACGAACATAAAATGGTGTTTAATACCCCCCTGGAGCTGTTTGAATACCTAGTTATGCTGTTCGGCCTTCAAGGGGCTCCTGGAGTTTTTATGAACTTAATAAATTAGGTGTTGCACAAGCATCTTTTTAAGGGGACCCTATGCTATCTGGATGGTATCCTTTTGTACTCTACCAATGAAGTTTCACATGTAAAATTGGTCCGCAAAGTCTTAGCAACCTTGCGGGAGGATAAACTTTTTGCCAAGCTTTCCAAATGTGAGTTTCACAAGACAGAAATTGACTTTATCAGGTATCGCATCTCACCCCATGGGTTAGAGATGGACCCATCCAAAATTTCAGCGGTAGTCGACTGGGAAACCCCCCACACCAGGCGACAACTTCAAAGTTTTCTTGGGTTCGCATATTTTTACCGCTCGTTCATTAATAACTTCACCAAATTCAGCTTTCCCCTCACAGATCTCCTAAAGACTAAGGGGAAAGGGCCCGGTTCAACCAAACCAAAATGCACGATTGGCCTGGACACCAGACTGCTAAAAATAACTTGAGTCCCTCAAGAATTTATTCACCTCTGAACCAATTTTGGCTCACCCCAATGAGGGAAAAAAATCATTGTGCAAGTAGACACATCAGATGCAGCCATGGGGGGGCAATTCTACAAGAGGGACTGGATGGGAAGTTACACCCATTGGCTTATGTTTCAAAAAAGTCTGGGGACACTTAAAAGAATCAGAAAGTGTGGGACAAGGAAGCCACAGTGATCCGACTGGCCTTCACAACATGGCGGCATTGATTAGAGGGGGCCCATATTCTGTTCGAGATGCAAACGCAATGCTTCCTTAATGCCAAGCAGTTGCATTGGGCTGATTTCTTTCCAAATTTAACTCCACTCTACATCATTTCCCTGGCAAAGCAAACTCACTTGCCGACACTTTATCTTGACTACTACAACATGATTGTGAAAGGGATGAAGTGATTGACTGTATGTTCACCCCAGAACAGTTAGGGGGGGTACTTACACGGAATCAAACCAAAAAGATTTTAACCCCTGAGCCTACTGAGTGGAATATAAAATGTGCCAAGGCTTATAAGGCGGGGGAATGCACAGAGTTCCATGAAGACAATTCCATCTCCCAGGGGCCAGATGGGTGTTGGTTTAGAGGACATAAATTAGTAGTCCCTTTGGCACTGCGAAAAGAGGTCATGCATGCAGCCCATGAATCGAAACTGCCGGGGCATTTTGGCTACCTTAAGACTTTGCATTTACTTCAATGACAGTTCTGGTGGCCTCACATGTGGAGTGATGTGTCATCTTATGTATCTTCTTGTCAAACCTGTGTGATGTGTAAAAGTAGGGGTGGTAAAACCCCGGGTCTCCTCCAGCCTCTGGAAACCCAGAGTAGACCTTGGGAGACTATCTCTATGGACTTTATCACCAATCTCCCTCCCAGTAAAGGCAAGATGGTGATTTGGGTCATTGTGGACACCTTTTCTAAACAAGCACATTTTGTCCCGTTTAAGCAGCTCCCAACGGCTAAAGCCTTGGCTAAAGCTTTTTTGAGTAACATCATCAAGTTGCACTCTATCCCGCGGAGGATAATTTCTGACCACAGCTCGCAATTCCTTGCTAACTTTTGGCGGGAGCTTCTACAGATTATGGGAGTGGAACCTGCTTTAAGTAGTGCTTATCATCCAGAGACTGATGGCCAAATAGAATGAGTTAATCAGGTCCTGGAACAGTTTCTGAGGTGTTACACTAACTACCAACAAGACAATTGGGTTGACCTGCTCCCTTTTGCGGAATACAGTTACAATAATGCTGTTCATTCCTTGACAGGGGTCTCCCCATTTATGGCCATGGGGGGTTTGAAAGAGTTCCCCTCCCTTCATTAGGACCAGCAACCCCAGGTCCTTGAGATTTTGCAGACTGGTAGAATTCTTTACATGACTCTTGGCCCCTCATTGCTAAGATTTTGGAAACAGCTAAAGCAGATTACAAAAAATATGTGGACAAGGGGAGGGCCCCAGGGGGATCTCTCCCCAGGGGACTCTATGTTTCTACAAAGAACATCAAGGGTCTCCAACCTAGTCACAAACTAGGATGGAAATATGTGGGACCCTTTACTGTGATTAAAAAAAAATCAGCAAGGTGACTTTTGAACTGAAACTGTCTAAATCATTAAAACTTGTTCACCCCGTTTTCCATTACAGCCTCTTGAAAAAGGACCCTGGACTGAATGCATGGAGACCCCAAACTTCTACTCCTCCTCTGATGATGATGAATGGTGAACCTCATTACAAGGTGGACCAAATTTTGGATGCTAAATGTAAACAGGGCCATCTATATATCTAATTCCAAAGGCGCCCCCTGTGTGAGGATACCTAAATCCGCACGGGGGGGGCACCTGGGAGGCAGGGAGGTTTTCCTACACATGGGGGGCACTCCCCCCAGGTGCAGAAAAATCCGAAAAGTTTAAAAAAAACCCTTTAGTGACCGTAGAATCCCCCAAATTACTTTTTGAAATGGCCTCAACTCCAGGCATCAACTGTGAGGAGATTAGAATGTTTGGGGGAGGGGGGGAGGTTCTAACTGTTTCTGTCAGTAAAAGGCAGGGTTTTGACTGGCAGCAGTCTAGGGTTGCCAAGTACCCCCCCCACACACACCAGCAGCGGATCCAGATCCAGGCTGGGAAACTCCTGGATATTTGGGGGTGGAGCCTGGGGAGGACAGGGACCTCAGTGAGGTACAATGCCATAAACTCCCCCCTCCAAAGCATCCATTTTCTCCATGGAAAGTTATCTCTGTAGTCTGGAGATGAGCAGTAACTCCAGGGGATCCTCAGGTCCCATCTGGAGGCTGGCATCCCTAGGCAGCACCCTCTGTGTGACTTGATACCACCTGATTTGCATGACTTAATTAGGCCCAGCTGTTTTCTTACAGTTCATCAGCAGCCACCGTATGAAAGCCATTGTGGTGCAACATTTCGAGCTTCAGACTGGGATCTGTGAGACCCAGGTTCAGATCCCCATCTTGCAGTGGAAGCTGACTGGGAGATTTTAGACCAGTCACATACTTTCAGCCTAACCAACCTCACAGGGTTGTTGTGCACATAACAAAGAGGAAATAATAATGTAAGCTGCTTTAGTCCCCATTGTGGAGAAAGACTGCAATTTTCCTAGGTAGAGGCTGCAGGGGAGGGGGGTGGAGATGGAAAGCTGAAGACAGAGGAAGGTAGGTTGGCTGTTGGGTGGGAAGGAAATAGGGTTGCCGACTCCAGGTTGGGAAATTCCCAGACATTTGAGAGGTGGAGCCTGGGGAGGGTGGGATTTGAGGTGGGAGGCAGAAAGAGAGAGAAAGAGTGATGAGGTGGGGAGGCAGAAAAACAAAGGGAATGATGACAGGTCAGAAAGAGAGAGGAAGTAACATACATGGAGGAGAGCGAGAGAGTAAGAAAGGGGGGCAGAAGGGAGAAAGAGTGTGAGAGAGGTTGGGGGAGAAGGGAGGGAGCAAAGGTGTGAGAAATGGGATCTATCCTGCAAGTTTCTTGCAGGTCTCCATTTGTATTTTCTATCTGATTAAATGGTGTGATTTTGGTCCTGAGGAACAAGAATGGGTAGAGTCCAAACATGTTAATGCTCCTGCAAAACATTGTGCCTTCCATAAATTGTACCCTGTAAAGACAGGGCATGGTGTGGAGGGGTCTTTGGGAGAGCAGAATGTCAGCATATGCTGCCATCCCCCTGACCAGGAGGTGGTTTCCTCTGGTTAAGCCCCCTTCCTTGGAATGTGCTCACTGTTCTCAGGCTGGCAGCTCGCTTATCGCCTCCCTCGCATCCCCGACCTTGACTGCCTAGCTCCCTGCCGCTTCTTCCTTTCAGGTGCAAACTGTAACATTTCCTGCTTTTAGTATGGGAACAAATGGCCAGTATATTTCAGGCACTGTTTTATCTCTTTATGATCAGAGCAGCCATTATGAACTCACTTTTGAATACTGTATATCATTCCTGAATGTATGAATGCCCAGCATTACTAACATAAGAAGTGTAAGTGACCAATAAGACCTGCTTAGCAATAAAGGACTTTCTGTTTAAGAACACCTGTTGCTGACTGCATCTTTTGGGGCAAACTCACACACGCATTCTCATTTCTCCCACTCCCCCAAGGTTTCCTTCTAAGGCAGGGGTCCTCAAACTTTTTAAACCGGGGGCCAGTTCACTGTCCCTCAGACCGTTGGAGGGCCAGACTATAGTTAAAAAAAAAACTATGAACAAATTCCTATGCAGGAGCTCATTAGCATAACTTATTTGCATATGCCACACCTTCTGATGTCACCGGAAGTGTCAGAAGGCCACACACACACACACACACACACACACACACCCTGACATCACCGGAAGTGTGTCAGAAGGCAATACCCATCGCTCAGGCTACACCCCAAAAATCTCCAAGGTATTTCCCAACTCAGAGCCGCCAAGCCTATCTGATGGCAAAGAAAGGAAAGAAGGAAGGAAGGAAGAAAAGAAGAACAAGAAAAGAAAGAAGGGAAGGAAGGAAGAAGAAAGAAAGAAGGAAAGGAAGAAAGAAGGAAGGAAGGAAAGGAAGAAAGAAGGAAAGAAGTAAAGGAAGGAAGAAATAAATAAATAAAGAGGGAAGGAGGGAGGAAGGGGGAAGGAAGAGGGAGGAAGGAAGGTAAGTGGGGTGGAGAGAGAGAGAAGAAAGAAAGAGAGGGAGGGAGGGAGGAAGGAAAGGAACAGGGAGGAACGAAACAGGAAGGAAGGTAGGTAGGCAGGTGGGGTGGAGTCAGAGAGAAGAAAGAAAGGGAGGGAGGGAGGGAGGAAGGAAGGAAGGAAGAGGGAAAGAAAGGAACAGGAAGGTAGGTAGGCAGGTGGGGTGGAGTCAGAGAGAAGAAAGAAAGGGAGGGAGGGAGGGAGGGAGGAAGGAAGGAAGAGGGAAAGAAAGGAACAGGAAGGTAGGTAGGCAGGTGGGGTGGAGACAGAGAGAAGAAAGAAAGGGAGGGAGGAAGGAGGGAAGGAAGGAAGGGGGAAAGAAAGGAACAGGAAGGAAGGTAGGTAGGCAGGTGGGGTGGAGACAGAGAGAAGAAAGAAAGGGAGGGAGGGAGGAGGGAAGGAAGGAAGGGGGAAAGAAAGGAACAGGAAGAAAAGGAACAGGAAGGAAGGTAGGTAGGTAGGCAGGTGGAGTGGAGACAGAGAAAAGAAAGAAAGGGAGGGAGAAAGGAAGGAAGGGGGAAAGAAAGGAACAGGAAGAAAAGGAACAGGAAGGAAGGAAGGTAGGTAGGCAGGTGGAGTGGAGACAGAGAAAAGAAAGAAAGGGAGGGAAGACGGAGGTAAGGAAGGAAGGGGGAAAGAAAGAAAGAAAGAAAGAAAGAAAGAAAGAAAGAAAGAAAGAAAGAAAGAAAGAAAGAAAGAAAGAAAGAAAGAAAGAAAGAAAGAAAGAAAGAGGGAGGAAGGAAGGAAGGAAGGAAAGAAAGGAACACGGAGGAGAGGAACAGGAAGGAAGGTAGGTAGGTGGGGTGGAGACAGAGAGAAGAAAGAAAGAGAGGGAGGGAGGGAGGAAGGAAGGGGGGAAGAAAGAAAGGAAGAGGAAGAAAAGGAACAGGAAGGAAGCATGGGGGGGTTGGGGATCTTTTCCCGGGGCCGGCAGCCTGCCGCGCCCCGGGAATGGTGAGCTGGGGGGGTTGGGATCTTCTCCTGGGGCCGGCGGCCTGCCGCGCCCCGGGAAAGGTGAGCGGGGGGAGGGATCTTCTCCCGGGGCCGGTGGCCTGCCGCGCCCCGGGAATGGTGAGCGGGGGAGGGTTGGGATCTTCTCCCAAGGCCGGCGGCCTGCCACGCCCCGGGAAAGGTGAGTGGGGGGGAGGGATCTTCTCCTCCCAGGTCTGGCGTTCGGCGCCGGGCCTGGAGAACGCGGTGGCAGCCCTGCCGGGGGCGGGGCTTCATCATGTGCCCGCCCCCATGCGTCTTCACTCTCAGAGCGCCGCTCTGCGGCGCCCGGGCTCCAATGGACCCGAGGCAGCGGCCCACCCGGCGGGCCAGAAAAATGCCCTCGGCGGGCCGCATGTGGCCCACGGGCCGTAGTTTGAGGACCCCTGCTCTAAGGTAAAAGGCGGCCACATGCATTTGTTTCTCATTCATTCTGCTGTGCATGAGCTGGCACAAATGATGTGTCCTTATCTGTTGTGACCAATCAGGGCTGGGAGAGGAGGAGACAGAATGGGCTCCTTTTCTCCCCACCGCTCCAGGAATCTGCTATGGAAGGAGGATGAACGAGCCACAATCTACAAAGAGTGGGGTTTTTTTAAGTCAAGATGCAGCTGGGAAAGTTAACTGTGCCTTCCCCTCCTCCTCCATCCGGCAACCAGAGAGAAGCTCCCTTCTATCTCCCCCCCCCCACAGAGAGGCTCTTCCACTTACCCATGGCAACAGAAGAGGTGTCGAGAGTTCAACTCCCCCAAAGTTTGCTTCCCATTCCGACAGTGAAGGGAAAAGTGAAGTCCTGGAGGGCTGCTGGGGACCAAGCCCAAAAGCCAGCGGGCCAGCACTTTCTAGTCATCGGCTGACGCCTGGAAGGAAGGCACATTTTGCATTCCAATGCCCGGTTCTCGGATCACAGCCCCGGGGAGAGAGGCTGCTCTGCTCAGCTTCCAGAGCCCGGATCCCAAGCTAGCACCCCGGATTCCTTTGTAGCCCCCCAAGAGGCAGTTAGCAGTGCTCAGGAGGGACCAGAAATGAGGGAGGGATCAGAAGGCTGTCAGCCTCTATTTCATAACCTTCCGCAGGCTTGTGCTTAGCTTCAGGCTTCCCTCCTGTGCTGTTTTTGCCAGTGGAAACAGCCACGGGGGCGGGGGGGAGGTGTTTCCTAGTTACTCAGGCTCTACATGCTGGCAAAAATTGCATGGGGGGAAGCCTGAAGTCCCTGCTTTCCCCTCACAGTATTTGGAGCCAGGCAGAATGATAGAGATGGTTGTAAAGGTTAGTTAGTTCCTAAGTGATTGTGTGACTGAGAGGTGGGCCAGGCACTGATCACCCAATTCATGCTCACATGTAACATGTATTTTGGCTCATAGTGCTCAAGTAGAACTAGTATCCTCAAGTAGCATAGTCCAAGTGGCTTTACTACTTGATATCTGGGTTTTTTTCAGAGAAAAGACAAGTTTACATTCATCTAGAGAACTCAAACTCTGTTTAAGAAATGACCACCATCTACTGATGGTCTTAGCAATTGAGCAACAAGGCAACTGCCCCAGGCCCAGGGTTCTCAGTCTCCAGCTGATGGCTGGAGATCTCCTGGAATTACAGTTGGTCTCCATGTAACAGAGATCACTTCCTCTAGAGAAAATGGCTGATTTGGAAGGTAGACTCTATGACAATATAGCCAATTAAAGTCCCTCCCCTTCCCAAACCTGAGCCTCACCAGCCTCCACCCCCAAACTCTCCAGGAATTTCCCAACCCAGAGCTGGAAGCCCTACCCAGGTCCCATTTGTGGAGGGGCCCTGCCACCATACAGCTGCCATACACCTGCCTTTGGCACATGCCAGTGAAGTGGGGTGAGGGGCAAAGGGAGATGAGGCACTTCATGGCATTGCTTACTCATCCAGCCTTCAAGTCAGACAACTGAGAAAGACAGGTTGGCTCACCACAGCAGGCAGCCAGGCAGGCAACCAAGCAGGCACCACATAGCATTTCATTTCCCTCCATGTTCCAGTCTCACCTCACTGCTGGCAGAAAGGGTCTGCCTCTGTACAGCCAGCCACCATCGCTGGCTGGCTGGCTAGCACATGAGGCTGCAGCTATGTGAGAAGGGAGAACACATGTAGCAATACATCACATGATCTCTCTTCTTACCTATGGACTCAGCGGCAGCTCTCCTCATACCACCCACTGTAGCTGCTGCCACAGCAACAAACTCCTCACAGATGACTGAGGTATGTGATGATGAAAGCACTGTGTATTCCGAAGGGGTTAGGAAGGGAGGGAAAAACCTTGTTGAGGCCTTGTATGTCCTTAATACAGGGTGACTAGTGTATCAAGGATTGGCAGCAGTCCATCCCATCCTAAATACAATAACTTGTATATAAGAAGCTCCAAATTTTCTGAAATCATAAACACTTAATATGAATAATGCACAGTAATTAATAGGTTTCAAGAGTTATCAGACTGCAACCTAAACTTTGCTGGACTACATACCCAAATGACTTTCTTTCTATAAGGCAATTACTTCCCTTCATTTCCCCCAATGTTCAAAGAAAGCAAAATATAGTATCTTATTCTTCAGTTTGTTTCTTGTTGTCAGCTATGGCTGTCTTTCCCGGCCGGGAGGTGGCACTTCACTCTCGTCCATGTGTGAGACTTCTGTATTGACAGCAAGAAACCAGACCTTTGTTGTTGAAGCAAAGTTCTTTATTGTTCCAATACTGTAGAAAGGACCATTGAGGTTCCCACAGCGAGGTGAGAAAGTTATAAATTTCCCTCTTGATCTGAGTGACCTACATGTGTGAACCGAGGCACAACATTCTCTAAGCACTGGCCATAAACAACGCTTCAAGGTTCCAATAACAAGATAACAATCACAGACCCAGAAAAAGGGAGGAGGGAATGCAAGGGAGTATTCACCATTTGTCTAGAGATGACACCTAGGAATTCGGGTCGCCATCTCCCGCCCAGACATTGCAACATTAACCAGAGTAAAACCCCACTTAAAAGTAACATTTATAGCTGTGAGGAGAGAGGAGGGAGGAGACAGATAAGGGGTGCTGGCAAGGGTCTCCTAGAACAAAGGAATCGAAAGCAAAATGCAAAAAGCACAGAGACATCATTGTGAAATGCAGAAAACACAGGGACATCACTGTCAGATCCTGACACCATGTCTTTCTGGTTAAGAACTTCTGGTTGCAGTTTGAAATCTCTTAGACTCTCACAATTGTCTATCTTGGATAATTACTGCACAGTATTACAAAAGTAGAGGGAAGGCAGCATAGTGTAGCCTGCTCTCATCAGATCCTGGAATCTAAGCAGGATCAGTACAAGGAGGATTCTGCAAGGGGAGGCAATTGCCAGCCATCTCTGCTTCTCACTTGCCTTGAAAGTCCCTTGCTGAGGTTGCCAAAAGTCAGTTGTGACTTGATGGCACTTAGTACATATTATAGCAGCATTGTTTTCCTCTGGTTCTCATTACTTCTGTGGGCTAACTTTCGAGCCTAACTGTCAATTAAAACTGTACTCCTCTACCAGTGTCCAAGTAAGACATGGGAATTCCGGTATATTAACACCTAAGATATCAACAAACTGAGTAGTCAAACAAGGCTGCGTTTTGGCATCCTACTTATTTAATTTATTTCTGAATGATTTAGACTTTTTTGCATGCGGTCGATGGTCACTGTCCTAAACTGGGTCCCCAGTCCATCACTCTATTATTGTACATGGTTGATGCTGTAGTACCCAGAAAGGCCTTAAGTGCCTTCCATCTGCTTTCACATCTTATGGTGAAAATAACTCTTTATCTGTCAATTTTGAAAAATCTAACATCCTGGTGTTCTCAAGATCTTGGAAATGTTTCAGTTGGCATATAAACGGTAATGTCATCAAACAAGTCAAACATTTCAAAAACTGGGCATCCTCTTTCAGTATAACAATAGTTGGACAGGCCAGAGGAAACAAGTAATAAACCTGGCCAAGAGTAGCCTGTCTGTGATTGCTATGTTTTTCTATGTGAAAGGCAATCAATTTGTCCCTGCAGCCACGCAAGTCTTCAATGCCAAAGTCGTATTCCAAATACTTTATGGGATCCCTGTCTGGATCGGCTCCTTTAATCAGCAGGTTGAGTAGATTCAGGCAATGTTTCTGCAGCATATCCTTGGAGTGCCTAACTGTGTAAATTATGCAGCTATGGGCCTAGAGACAGGATAGCACCTCCTAGTGACCAGAGCTTGGCTATCGACCTTAAAATTCTGGTTATGCCTTTACTTTAGAATAGAACCTGGGAGTTACGTCTGTCTGCTGCTGTCAGACTCACTTGCATCTAATCGGTCAACCTCAGTACTGAGAAAAATACAATCTATTGGTATCCCCTTTGACTCCCTGTTCATGTCAGGTGAATTTCAAATATTTAAAACATTGAGACAGAGGTTCCTGGACACTGAAAAACAAACTCTCTGTTCTGGTATTACTTTCTCCCCTCTTTAATATAACAGCAAGTAATGGGCTTATAGCTGACTATTTTTTACAGTTTACAGCCCCACTATTAAGATAAGCTTTTATGCTTGCATGTTTCGGTGCTTTACCATCTGTGGTCCTTTATGGTAGATTTGCAAATGTCTCCTACCCTGAAAGGACCTGTCTGTGTAGTAGTAGAAAAACACTTGCTTAGTTGTGAATTCTACGATAAAATATGGGATGTCCTAATCGGCCCCCTTTTGATAAATAGGCATAGTTGTCCAGAAGAGAGACTAGTATCCTTCCTTCTATCAGGTCACCACCCTCACATCACCTTTGCAGTTGCAAGGTTTCTCTCTATTGCTATGAGGGATTAAGAATATAAGGTAAAAGCTTTGTCAGGATGACTGTCTTTGTATATTTAAAATCAGTGGTTCCTATGCTGTTGTTGTTGTTGTTTTCAATTTATGCCAATAAAGGTTTTGACTGACTGACTGACTGACTGACTGCCATCTATTACATGTATCTCTATGGTAAAATGCACTCTGAGTTCCAAATACCTAACTTACTAATGCACTTCTGGAATGCCACTTGTTCATAAGTTGGAGAATTGCTGTGTTCTAGTTCAGAGAGGGTTGTATAGAAATAAAAGGTTTTGTGGTCCTTGACTTTTGACTTAGTGCACTGTTGAATTAATAACCAAACAAAACTTCCAGGACTGGCTTAGATATTCACCGACATCTAGAACACCATAAAAAAAGAGAGTTCCTACTGAACTCCAGCTACTTGAGGTAAATCCATTTCTCTTTTTTCTTCCCCCTGGGCCCAGTTCAGACATAATATCAAATGGTGATCCAATTCCTATGGAGAGAAGCCACCCCATACCTAATATAAAATAATACCAAATGCTCCTCCTCAGAGACTGATACATGTACAACTTGTGAAGACCCTGCCCCTCCTCCAAATGAGACCCCCTTGGTTAGTAGGATCCCCCTCTTATTTTGGACTTAAGGTTTTTTAAATAGGCACGCCCTTTTATGCCCTAAGTGCCAAAGGGATCTGAAACTTGGGGAGTCTCATAAAGGCACCTGGGTACAGCCATGACATTGGAAAATCCCAAGGAAGAAGAGGAAGGGTGTGCTGGCATTAGAAACTGATTAGGTGCCATCTCCCTCAGCTTGGTGGCATATCATTCTCTTTTTTGGAATTTTTAAATTTTATTTTCTACACACTACAAACATAAAGACTAAAAGACTAAAAAAACACTATACTACTCCTAGGTATACAGAGATCAGGCTGTTTTTAAATGTAAAAAACTATTGCTTCAAATATTTTCAAGAAAACAATTAATATATCAAGGCTACCTTAGCTTTCTATCTACTATCAACCCTAAAAGTTTAAATTAAGTAAATAGCTGGGTTCAAAACAAGTGGATACCAATTAAACTTTCAATTTAACAAAGCTTATTCTTTCTACTTTCTTTTTGCTTCTTTTACAAAGCTTTTTTGGCTTTCCGGGGTTTTGGAGCTGCCACTCCTTTTTCTGCATCAGAGTCTTCTCCTTCAGATGTGTAACTCGCTGATGAATCAGAACTTTCCAGTCCATAAATGCTTTCTTGCTGTTCCAATTCTTCCGCTGTGGACGTTTTCTCTCTTCCATCCTGATATTGTTCCAAGAATTTCTTTGCCTTTATAACAGAGTCAATCTTATGCTTCGTATCTTTTTAAGTAAAGATCAGGCCTTCAGGTGTAATCCATCTGTACGTGGTGGCACTTGCTTGCAAAAACATGGTTAAATTTTTGTAAGGTTTCCTCATCTTTCTGATTTTATATGGAATATCTTTTAACACTTTAATCTCTTCATCTTTGATTTTCAAGAGTGTCCTGTTGGTGGCACCACATCCGTAGTAGATTTCTTAGAGAATCTTACCAAAATCTCTCCTGGCAGGGTTTTTTTCTTCAAAAATTCAGGATAGGTTCTGTAAAACATATCCATATCACTTTGAAGTAATTCTGCTTGTATTGGATCCAATGCTTCACTTAGCAGCTTCTTAAGATTCTCATCTTTCTGTTCAGGGACACCTTGAAATCTTAAAAAATATGTTGATATTTCCATCTGGAGCTTCAAAAGATGTTCGCTGAGGTAGGTGGGATATAAATCGGAATAATAAATAAATAAATAAATAAATGTTCTTTATCTGAGGACCTTTCTTTTTCTACCATGTCCAGTCTTTGATTGATAGTTTCTGTCTTAGCTTTGACTTTTTCCATCTCCTTCGCTGTCTGTTCTAATCTAGTGTTGGCATCAGTAATCTGTTTCTGAAGAGTATTTGAAGCTTAGAGTTCACAACGGTCAGCTGCTCCATCAGAGGGCACAATGCAATAGCTAATACAGAAGATAGGTCAGTGCTTACTTTAGACTTGTCTGCTGGAGAAGGTTTTGGTCTCATCACCATTTTCTCTCCCCATCCAGTCATTGTTATTGTTTACAGTTCCAAACAGTTTTAAAAAGAAATCAAGAAAGTTCAAAAAGTTAACTTAAACAATGCTTATGAAGATTTTGCAGGAACTTGACACAAATCCAGCCCTTTAAAAAATTTCTACAGATCCTAGAATCACCATATTTAAAGGGGGGGCATTTAAACTCCTGCTCTTGCTGCTTCATGTTAAAATCGAAGACTCCAAATCAGAAACTTACAAGACTTGCAGGACTTGCCAAGCATATGCGGGTAGGAACTTTTCATGTTATTTCAGCCACAGTCTCTGCAGCTATCCAGTGTGCGCCTCTTCATGCAGTCAGGCACCACAGCAACAGGACCTATGGAGGCAAAGGGGAGCCTCTATCCTCGGTCGCCACCTCAGGAGAGGCTTCCCCTTGCATCTCAGGTAGGAAGCCCCCTACAAGGGCTCCTGGGGCCCCAAAATCCAGTCAGCACCCCTCCTGACCACCAGGTGCAGTTCACATCTCCTGAAGCTCTCCAGAGACGCATCCGCCATGAGTCCACTACAACTGGAAGTTGGTGGCATCTCATTCTCAACCACAAAAGACTTTTCAAGAATATCCTGCCATGCCCCAGTCTCTAGCAACGTGCCCTCTAAGCTGTCAGCCATTGTAAGCAAAAATTCTATCTTGTGAGCCAAAAAAATGCAAGCATGAAAGTTGTGAGTGAACCTAAGTTTTTAATTTTTAAAAAAGATTCGGTGGACAAGCATACAAAATATACAAACATGAAGAAATGGAAAGAAAGGGAAAGAAATGGAAAGAAAAGAGGGAAAGAAAGACAAAGACAGACAGACAGACAGACAGACAGACAGACAGACAGACAGAAAGAAAGAAAGAAAGAAAGAAAGAAAGAAAGAAAGAAAGAAAGAAAGAAAGAAAGAAAACCCCTTTAAAGGCAGGCAGTCATCAGAGTGCTCGGTTTGACTCCCCCCCTTCCAAGAGGGGGAAGCCAAAGGGAGGGCTGAAATGGCTTCCCACCCTTCAAATCTAACAGTGCTGCAAGTCCGCCCATCAGCTGCTGGCTTTAAAGAGCAAGTAGCCATTTCAGGGCTCTGTTTCGCTCTCTTGCTTCCAAGTGGGGGGAAGTGAAAGAGAGTCCTGAAATGGCTTCCTGCCATTTAAAGCGAGCAGCATGGTGAGTCCACCCATCAGCTGCTGGCTTTAAAAGGCAAGCAGCCATTTCAGGACTCGGTTCAGGACCCCCACATGGCAGTGGGGGGAAGCCAAGGGGAGTGTTGAAATGGCTTCTTACCCTATAAATCAAACAGTTGACCATCAGAACTGCCAGTTAGTGTTTTCTTTAAAGAGCTTGCAGCTCCCCCTCTCGTCCTCCCTGGGGAGAGGGAAGATAGCTTGGTCAGTGGGGTGAGCAGAGGCTTAGCTTTGTGCCTCTTTCCCCCCACCAATAGAGGGACCCAGGTGGGGCAGGCTGTGGCCCAGCAGCAGCTTGGGGGAGGGGAGGGTGGAACCAACCCATGAGGACCCCCTACACTGAACTAATGAGCTCTGTGCTACTGGGAGGGGGGAATCAGTGTGCCAGCACAGGCTGGTATACATTAGCGGGAGTCTGCCCAACCCAAGGAAGTTGCTGTTTCATTAACCCTTTTTCTTTTGTTACTCAATCAAGAAGGGCATTCAAGTCATTAATTTACACTCCATCCTGTTTCAGGAGCTATCCTGACTCATCCAAACTTATGTGTTAGTGCAGATCTAGCTCACTTCAATCTAATTAAAGTATGTTAATCATGTTGCCTCATCCAGGATCTTTGTGTTCATGCAGATTTCTTCCCACCAAAGTTTGACAGCAGTTAACTTTAAACCAGCCAGTGAGATTCAAACTTTTATCTTGACCCAGTCCAAAACCAGGATGCCCTAAATCCCACCTCCTCGGGGATCTTCTGTCCACAAAAGAAGGACCCCATGTCATGGTAAACAGTTCCTCAGATTTCTGATCCAGATCTCTGCTGGTCAGAACTCTGGTTGCCTGCTGAGAACCCCTGCTTCACTTTGCAGACTTTTTCTCCTCACTCTACTTCTTGGACCTCAGCTGCATTTGCCCCTGCAGCTCTCCAGATCTCAAGCCCAGAATTTCAAGCCATACATCCCTTCACTAAATTTTCCCAATTTCCTTCTCCTATCCTTTATAAGTGTACTTTCTTGTCGGAGTGCGTTTGTTTGTTTGTGTGTGTGTGGGGGGGGGGGGGGTTGGGTGTATGTGATTACTTATGTAATCAGTTCTCAGGTGCCCAGTGTAGGTTCTTTACATTTTTATTCTTTTTATTTTATTTTGTATATAGTAAAGTAGTTTGTTTGTGTTTATGAGTCCTCACTCTCTCTCTTCATAATTTTATTTTGGGGTATCCCCACCTAGATCTACCCTGGTATAAATGGACTACAATGTCCTGTGTTATTCTTTTCTTAAACCCTTTTAAAAGCTAACTTCCTCTTCTCTGGGTCCAGTTTGGGTAACAAATTCCATTTTGTATATTTCCCCCATCAACTGGTAACTGGTGAACTGGCCTAGCGCTTTCACCAGCCATATTTCTCCACCTCATTAATTTTGACCCAGCCAACAGATACTGAGCACTTTGGTGTGGAAGATACTAGCTAGGACTTTGTCACAAAAAGCAGAAATGTGTACTTAAACCGAAATAAATGTTTCTATAAAGATTCTGTTTCTACTGGGACAGACTTCTTTACATTTCCTCTGCAAGAGCAGCAGACCTCAACCAATGTGCTTTCCTCATTTACACACACAAAAGCAAATCTACCATAGAGAAGGCCTTTTGTCTCTAGGCTTTTTCCTCAGAAGAGGCCCATTTCATTTCCGGGAATGTCTTGTGTTCCATTGGCACTGGCTATTCTGAACTTCGCTCACATGCAGGGATGTGGTCATTAATATTAACAGAGGCATTAGTGAAAACAGACGAGCTTCAAATCCTATTCAAGCCTGAATGACAGAGTCATGCTAGAAACAGCAGTAATCTAAATCAGAAAATTTAACTGAAAATAATATGCATGCAAGCTATAGAGTGTGTAGTTTATGTTGGGGGGGAAGGGGCCTCTTAGTCCAAAAGGAAAACAAAGTTTCCAAAAGAAGGGCCATCTGAAAGTGTTTTTGTTTCTGACTGTTATGGTTTATCTGGAAAACATATCAAAAGCTGTCCACTGCCCACAGAAATGCCAGCTTCAATGAGCCTGAATTCTAAGCTTTATATAGCAATGCCAGTCACTTTGTAGTTAAGAGAAACTGAGTTTGGGAACCAAAGTATGACTTTATGTAAGCTTTGCTTTGTCTGAAAACTGCTGGAAGGAAACACATTTCTTCTTGCAAAGCATCTTTGATTGAACTTTCAGACATTTAAACACAGGACTCTGTACTTGCAACCCCGCTTCATATTGATCCCTGCTTGAGTGGATTTACTATCTCATTCTGTGGCAGAGTGCTGTACGTAATTAATTTGATTCACTTTGCGCTAAACACTTTGGAACACACATACACCCCAAAAGAAAGCAGAAAATATTTAAGTAACTGACCAGGCGCTTTGTTCTCTGTAAATTTGGTGGAATGGAAAAACAGACTGTCCTTCCCACCATCAATTTTCCTGACAAGCCATCTTCCCTCTCTGTTATCTCTCTCAGCCTTTTATGAGGAAAGCCTCAGAAAAAGGAGATAGTGGTGAGCCGATGTGCTCCAGTTAAAGAGCTGCTGTCATTGCAAGCCTGCCTTGATGTAAAAACACGTTTGGAACAACAACAAAAAGAGGAGGAGGAGGAGAAGAAGAAGAGATTGGACTTATACCCCACCCTTCACTACCCAAGGGAGTCTCAGAGCGGCTTACAAACTCCTTTCCCTTCCCCTCCCCACATCAGACACCCTGTGAGGTAGGTGGGGCTGAGAGAGCTCTGACAGAAACTGCTCTTTTTCAAGAACAGCTTTGCGGCTTCATTTGTTATGCATCAGGCAAATGCTTCTTGCATAATAATATATACTAAGTCTGATAAAGGCATTAAACTTAAAAAGCTTTAAAGATTTCATCAACCAGAATTAGCTGGTAAGAAATTCTGTACAACTAATGGAATATTTTGTAGGCCTCTTATAAGACTTTCTGTTTGTTGCCTTTTAAATTTTAAAAGTCTACATTTATGATTCCTTGCTGTCCTATTAGACAGCCCATCCCATTACCCTTGACAGGAAATGGTGTTTTCCAACATGCTCAGAGTGTGATATCAGTTTAGCCCTCCCCCCTTCTCAAAGATATTTGGAAAGTTGGAAAGGAAGGTGAGCCACTCACACCCACTCCCTTGGGTTGTTCAACACCTCCTGTCAAATGCTTTTTAAAAAATCCTGGGAGGAGGGGAAATCTGATTGGATTGCAAAATACAATTGAATAAGATGTCACAATCACCCATACAAAGATCAAACCCAGCACATCAAACTGGTACCAGAAACAAAATTGGAGCTAGTGGAAATGTAAGAAAGCTGGTGCAATGTGCTTAGATCAGCTTGCTCCTGCCAAGAACTGGACAGCTACATTTGGAATCAGTTGCAGTTTCTGAGAACTTTTCAAAGCTGGCTTTATGCAGAGTCTGTTACAACTTTCCAGCATGGAATTCACCTAACATTGTACAACTGTGGCTGGGTCAGACTTCTTCAGGAAAGATTAAAGCTGACATATCAGCATAAGCTAGCAAAGGGCACCCCTGACCTCATGTACAAGCAGGAGGAAAGCCAGGATCCAAAGAACACCCAGTGACAGCTAGTGCTGCCATCTCTCCCAGGCGGGAGTTGTCCTCTCATCCCTTCCTACGTAGGCTGGGTGGAATGTTGGGTTTTGTTTCTTTTGCAGCTACCTTATTGCTTGCCACCTAGCTCTGACCTTGGTGTCTGGTGCAGCTTCTTCCCTTGGGAACCTGTAGCCATTATTTTAGGCGCTTTGCTAGTTTAATGTGATTGGACTTGGTTGGCAGGGTTTGCCTTGATTTCTGTAGAACTGTTCATCTCTGGGGACCCCTCACCATTACTGACACAGAGCATGTGCAGATGACCCACTATTTTCTCAATAAACTTCTTCAAGTTAAGTAACATTGTTGGGACTGCATTTGTGGGACTCTGAAAGAGTGTCAATAATCCACTTTCATCACCTTCACCCTGTACCCTATGATGGAAGACAGGGACCAGGGTGCAGTACATCTGTGATGTAACCCTGGTCCTGTATGGCCCTGGCAATGGTGGGGGGGGGAGGGGCAGACCTGCCATGAGGTTGCCATCAGAAGCGATATTTATGGAAGTTTTTATATGTATTAACTGTACTTATCTTGAATGTTTTTATTGATTTTATAGGTTTTAATGTTCTGACTAGGCCTTGGGCCCATGTAAGCCGCCCTGAGCCCGCTTGCGGGGCGGGCGGGATATAAATCCCAAAAATAAATAAATAAATAAATAACCATGGGGATTGAGACTCCGGTGACTACCAAGGATGCTCAGGTGATTCCTATGACTGTGGTGACTGTTACTTATCCACAGTATCCGAGGGACCCCTATTCATGGGCAAAGTTCTCTACTACCCCACTGGAGACTTGGTCAACCAAACCACGTTTGTCGTTGTTCAGTCACCATGACTTCCCACCCACTCGAGGGTTTCCCAAGGGGCAACAGGCAGAGGGGAGGACCAGTGGTCCCGAATGAAGCAGCGCCTACTGTATTTCCAGGAGACAATGAGAGAGGAGCTTGCTGAGATGTTCCTGGATATCCCAAGGCTGGTGGCAACGTTGATCCAGCACAAGCTCCATCTGCAGCTCCCAGGGGGCCCACCACTGGGCAGGTTCCAGCGGGTTCCCAGCACAGCCATCGCTTGTACAGGCACCTGTACCTGCACTGGGACTGGCAGGACCAGCCGGCAGCTCCAGTGCTGGAGCACCCAAAAAAACTGTTAGATGCCACTTTGTATGTAGGGATCGTGTGCCCCCAACCAAGGGCTGCCTAACACTATGGGAAATTGAGCCAAGGGATTTATTATGAACTCTTGTTACTCCTAATGCAACCCCATACCCACAGTTAGGGACCCAGTCCTGTATTTGCACAGCTCTTTCATGGAGGACCTATCCATTTGAGTGAAAAGCAAAGGTTTGGAAAGTCTGTGGGTCTCTGCTCCTAGTCCTGTAACTGTGGTCAGACTTATTAAATCTTGGGTGCACCTGGAGTCAATTAATGCCACCACCATATGAACCCATATCCGGGTTCATCATGCATACGATCATAATAAATCCCTTGGCTCAATTTCCCATAGTGTTAGGCAGCCCTTGGTTGGGGGCACACGATCCCTACATACAATGGAGTGAGGGGAAGGTGTATTTCATGGCTCCCAAATGCAAAGAGCACATATGGAAGGGTGGGGGGTGGTACCAGCAGAGGTGAACCTCTACAGGGGTTGGCCAAGGAGGAATTGTCCTCCATACCTCCAGAGTACTGGGACTTAGCTTGGGTGTTTGAAGAAGAGGAGGCTAATGAGTTACCCTCTCACCAGAATACTGACTGTGCGATCAAATTGTTGCCAGAGCATAAATTACCCAAGGGGAAGCTGTATGTGATGAGCCCCTCTGAAAACATTGAGTTATGGAAGTTTATTGACAAAAACCTGGCCTGAGGTTTTCTCCGACTGGCCTCCTCCCCCTTTGCAGCCCCCATCTTTTTCAGAAAAAAAGAAAGATGGGGGGCTGTGATTGTGTACTGATTACTGGGGACTCAATGGAGTTTCCACATCAAATGCCTACCCACTCCCCTTGATAAAAGACTTGCTAGCAGAGGCCACCAAGGGGGGAAATTTTCGAAACTGGATTTGCATGATGCATACTTTTGAGTGTGCATCTGGGAAGGGGAAGAACCAAAGACAGCATTTAACACCCTGCTGGGTCAGTTTGAGTATTTGGTGATGCCATTCAGCCTCCAAGGGGCTCCAGGGGTCTTCATGTATTTAATAAATGAAGTGTTGCACGAGCACCTGTTCAAGGGGGTGCTGGTTTATCTTGATCTCTTTTTATACTCAAAAGATAAGAAGAAGTCACATGTCAAGTTGGTCCATGTGTTGTTGAAAATGTTGCACAAGCACAAACTGTTTGCCAAATTGTCAAAATGTGAGTTCCATCAACCCAAAATAGACTTCCTCGGATATCACATCTCACCCAAGGGGTTAGAGATGGACCCAAAGAAGGTTGCAGATGTATTAGGGTGGGAGCGCCCTCGAACCTGGAGACAATTGCAAAGTTTCTTAGGGTTTGTGCATTTCTACCGGGCCTTCATCCCCAACTTCGCCCAAGTGAGTCTCCCCCTCATGGACTTATTAAAGACTAAAGGGAAGGAGCCAGATAGCGTGAAGCCTGGGGCAAAGCTGGATTGGACTATGGAATGCCAGGAGGCTTTCAGTCACCTCAAACTCTTGTTCACTTCCAAGCCTATTTTGGCCCATGAGATGAGAATAAAAAATTCATTGTGCAAGTTGATGCTTCGGATGTGGCCATGGCGAGTGGGGGCGATTTTCCAAGAGGAGTCGACAGGAAGCTCCATCCGCTGGCTTACATCTCAAAAAAGTTTGGGACAAGCGAGCACAATTGGTTGGTCTGGGACAAGGAGGAAGTGGCCATCTGCCTGGCTCTTTCTACCTACAGACATTGGCTGGAGGGGGCATGCACTCCGTTTGAGGTCTAGATTGATCATTAAAACCTCAAAGCCTTGAAAACCCCACTCACTGTCAGAATCTGACAATAGAATGGTTGTCCTGCTGTTACTTTCTGTTTCTTTGTGCCACACTGTAACCAATTGCTTTATTGCTTGCCTTGAAGTAGAAATAGCTGTCCTGTTTAAAGTTACTTTCTTCCCGGGAGGATGGCCTGCCACATTCTTGGTCGTCACATAAACAACTGGAGCTATCTCATCCTGTTCACTCCTCCTCACCTTTCAGGCTTAAAGTATTTTATCAAAGTTATTGCAACCTTGTTAGCTGAATTGCTTTAATTTACGTTCAGCAATTGGCGTAATAACAGGTTCTTGCCAACTATACCAAGGTCCCGCCCCTTCCAGGAGTTCTCAGTAAATAGGCGCAGAGGCTGATTGGTTTCTTTAAATGATGTTTACTATAAGATGTTGTTCAAGCATACAAGGAATAATAATAAAACCACATACACACAAGATCTATGGAAATCAGACAGAAAACAGCACTGTTGCATGAGCAGGAGTATCGCTGAGGGGGAGTTACGTTACCTGTCTTGATAGTAGGTGAATCACTTCCATGAGAAGATTGAGGGAGGGATGAATGAGAAAAATAGGGGGAACGATATCTGAACCTGCAGATACATGCTCCAGTCCTGGCTGTGCAAACCAAGGATTAAAGATGGAGGCAAGGTACTGGGTATAGCAAGCTGGACATGAGAGGTTGGTAAGAAGATAGAGGTCGAAGAGGGTAGGCTAGCTAGTTGTTTCTCTTGTGCAAGATCTTTTATCAGATGGCATTAGGGTGGGCTGCGCTGACCACATCCCATTGTCACACCCACTAGGTCGTCCGTCCTTTCTAGTCTTTCTATTGGTCAGTGTCATAGTGAGGGGGGCAGGAAGGAGTGGACAATGTTGCAAAACTAGGTGCTAATCAGGATCTAACACCTGGGCCATCTGGTCGGTCTTCTTGGCGCCAATCTCTGGTCTCGTGATGGCTTCAGCCAGGTCACTTGATGGACGACGATTAGTTGCTGGGCAACCTTATCTCTTACTGGAACTGTTGGGGGCAGGTGTGAAGAGGCCAGCGTAAAGGAGAGAAGGACTCTTTGAAATGGAGTTTTGGGCTTCCTTGATGGTGGGTGCATGTGAAGTAGATGTGAGAGCTCTTTGAAATGTATTTTTGCTCTTCATGTAAGTGTGAACTCTGAAGGAAGTCTCCCACTTTGTGCTGGAGCCTCTCATAGCAATAGAGAGTGCTTTTGCCTTAGGCAGAAGACCAACCCAAAGGTCAAACTTATGATTTTAAAGTTCATAAGAGCATATAAAATGCCTTGCTGGCTTACAACCTTGGAGACTGTTTAATTGTTGCTGACCAAATGTTTAGCCTGGAGTTCGCACATCTGGGTCACTCAGGGCAAGAAGGGAATTTTTATAACTTTCCCACCTTTTGGTGAGAACCAATGGTTGCCATTTTTCCCCGCTTTTCTATATTCATTCTGATTGGCTCTTTATGTTTATGCACCTCTGCCTGAAGGTATATTAACTCATATTAATTCTTTTCCTGTATCTCTAACAAACATCGAGTACCTGTTCCAGTATTAGAAATAAAGAACTTTGCTTTAATTCAAAGGTCTGAACTAGTATTGTTAGCTCAGAAGTCTCACAGATTGTTAGAGATCCCTCTGCTTTGGGATTTTCTTATACCTGACCATGTCAGATGATGAGACCATTCCCGTAACACCCGGAGAAATCCCGGTGTCCACAGAGAGCGGACCCACCGAGCAGGCGGTGCTGGTGACTACGGGTCAGGACTTGTTCCAGCTCCCGAGACCTGGGGCAGGAATAAGTTGGCCACCAGTATCACCTCGTTACTCGTGGGCTACGTTCACAGCCAGCACTTCCGAGTCATGGATACACGACCAGAAAGGGGCTCGTGTGCGGTTCAGTGGGGACCGCTCGAAATTCGGCTGTCCAAGCCTACTGGACGAGGAGCAGTGTCTATCACAAGGCCAGGACGATTGGCGGTACAGCTTCCCAGACGAGGAGCGCAGACTGCCCAGAGGGCCCGATCCTATGGGAGAGGATCTGAGCCAAGCACTAGACCGGAGGTTTGGCGAAATGCACGATCGCATAGCAGTGCAGCTGCGGGAGGTCATGCTGGGGATGCAGCAGCAAATGATGGGCACCATCGCAGCCATAGGGGCCCAAGTGCCTGTGCAACCCCAAGATGGCAGAGGGGCGGGTGTCGTGCCGCCCGGGCAAGGTCTGGGAGGGGCAGGTGGAGTCCCACAGCAGCCAGCGGCTCCCGTGTTACCCCCACTCAGGGGCCCTCCTGAGCCGGCACCCGCTGCCCCAGTGCCGGGGGCTCGGATGATCCAGCAGGCCCCCAATGACCCGCTGACCGCTACGTTCGATGGCGATCCGGAAAAGCTCTGGTTCTTCATCATCGAGATTGAAAGGTTCCTGGCAGCATGGGGCCACCTTTACCCAACCGAGCGAGATCGTGTGGGGTACATCGGATCCAAGCTACGAGACACCGCAAGTGATTGGTATGTAAGTCTGCACAACCCCCCGGGGCCAGAGCTACGAACTGTTGATAATTTCATGTGGGCCCTAAGGCAGCATTACGAAGACCCTCTAGGTGAGGAGAAAGCCCAGAACCAGCTACGCAAATTGGTGCAAGGGCGCTCCTCTGTGAGGGAGTACACTGATAGTTTCAGACGTATTGCGGCCAAGGTGCAGGGGTGGTCCGAAGACCTGTTTGTGGAGAAGTATCGGGAGGGGCTGAACCTTGAGATCTACAAGACAATCCTACAGAGTGGCCAGCCGGTTTCGCTGGCTGCGTAGATGCGTGCAGCTGCAGATGTGGAGGAGCGGTTCACTCTGATCAAGCTTGGAGCTTCCGCTTCCCATCAGCCGAAAGCCGCCCCGAAAGTGAAGGGGAAGTCAGTGTTCCAAGAGCTGCATGCCTCCTGATTCAAACAGGGGCTGTGCATAAAATGTGGAGAGAGTGGGCACTTCGCATTGGCTTGCCCCCGGGGGGGGGAAGATTCCCAAGACCTCGACGCCGCTCCCGGGAGGGACCCCACGACCTGGCAAGACACCTTTTTAAACCCCAGGCACTACAGCTGGAAGGGGCAACGTGCAAGCAGGGTGAGCTGGAGTTGGTCGAGGCGCAGCCGTCGGGAAACTTCAACGACCTGCAGTAACCAGCGCAGGGCTGCAGGTCCCACCAACTGACGCGCCATCGCCGGTGAGCATCCCTGGCCCCTTACTCTATATGGTAGTGACTGTGATAGTGCCGGGCACGGGGACCCACGTACTGGTCTGTGCCCTCATAGACTCGGGGTGCGCCAGAGACTTAATAAGCCCCTTAGTGGTGGAAGGGCTAGGGCCCCAGGTGACCCCATTGGGGGAACCCCTACGGTTCACCCAGATGGACGGTTCGGAAACAAAGGAGGCTTGTGTGGCAGAGACTGAACTGTTAATTGTAGGGACCGGGGAGCATTGGGAGAAGAGAGCTTTTGTGATTACACCCAACACCCAATTCCCCATGGTGCTAGGAAGCCCGTGGCTGAGCTCTCATGACCCCTACATTAAGTGGAGTGATGGAAAGATATCGTGGATTGACCCTAAATGCTATCAACACAAATGGGAACCCAGTTGGGGAAAAGGGCCCCCTTCCCCTCTTGTGGCGGCTGCTTTCTCCGTGGCCCCCTTGCCGATCCCAGTGGAGTATAGTGACTTGGGAGGGGTGTTCAGCGAGACTGAGGCAGATGAGCTTCCCCCCCATCGCCTCACAGACTGTGCTATTGAGTTGCTTCCGGGGGAGAAGTTACCAAAAGGGAAGTTGTATTAAATGAGCCCCGCGGAAAGAGAGGAGTTTAGGAAATTTCTGGACAAAAACCAGGAGCGGGGTTTCATCCACCCCACTAAATCCCCGTTCGCAGCCCCCGTTTTGTTCCAGAAGAAAAAAGATGGGGGCCTGAAGCTCTGTACGGATTATAGGGGTTTGAATGCAGTGTCAGCTTCAAATGCTTATCCCCTCCCCCTGATCAAAGACCTGCTGGCGGAGGCAGCTAAAGGGAAAATCTTTTCAAAGTTGGATTTAAGGGACGCATATTTTCATGTGCAGATTCGGGAAGGGGATGAATATAAGACCGCCTTTAACACCCCTTTGGGACAGTTTGAATATCTCGTGATGCTGTTCAGCTTAAGTGGCGCACCCGGAGTTTTTATGAGTTTGATCAATGAAGTGTGACATAAACATTTGTTCAAAGGGGTGCTCTGTTAACTTGATAATATCTTGATTTATTCGGGCGATAAGAAATCACATGTGAAATTAGTGTGCGAGGTGTTGGAGACCCTCCTAGAACACCAACTTTATGCCAAACTATCTAAGTGTGAATTTCACCGCACAGAGGTGGACTTTTTAGGCTATCGCATTTCCCAGCAAGGGCTGGAAATGGATCCTGCCAAGGTGGAAGCAGTAGTGCAGTGGGAGGCCCCCCAGACCCGGCAGCAGCTCCAAAGCCTGTTAGGATTTTGCAACTTTTATAGAACCTTCTTAAAAGACTTTGCAATGATTACCCTACCCCTTACGGAACTGCTGAAAACTAAGGGGAAGGGCCCAGAGGCGGGGAAACCCGGGGAGAAACTGTGCTGGACCTCCCAGTGCCAAGGGGTCTTTGACTAACTGAAAAGGCTATTCACCTCCGAGCCCATTTTTGCCCACACGGACGAGACTAAGGAATTTATAATTCATGTAGATGCTTCAGATGTGGCGATGGGGGGGGCAATACTACAACAAGGGGCTGATGGCGCTTTGCACCCCTTGGCTTACATTTCGAAAAAATTCACTGAGACTGAGAGGCACTGGTCAGTGTGGGACAAGGAGGCTGCCGCTATTAAATTGGCCCTTTCCACTTGGTGGCACTGGCTGGAGGGGGCGCAAAAGCCGTTCGAGATTTGGACTGACCATAAGAATTTGGAGGCTTTGCGCACGCAGGGATCGCTAAACACCAAGCAGCTTCGCTGGGCAGATTTCTTTTCAAAATTCAACTTTGGGCTCAAACACTTCCCCGGGAAGGCAAACTCCCTAGCAGACGCATTGTCCCGATTACCCCAGCATGAATCCCAGAGGAAAGAAGTGTTTGACTCCATGTTCTCCCTGCAGCAACTGGGGAGAGTGGTTGTAACTCGGAGCCAAAGTAAAACCCTCCCTGAAACCCCCTCTTGGACTGTAAAATGTGCGAATGCATATACGGAGGAGGAGGTAAAGGAGTGGGCTGAGGACTGTGAGAACACTAAGTCTCTGGATGGTTGTTGGTATCATGGCTCCAAATTGATTGTGCCCACTTCCCTGCGGAGGGAGGTTTTAGGTTCTTGCCACGAGTCAAAACTCTCAGGGCATTTTGGATTCCTTAAGACTCTGAACTTAGTGCAAAGACAGTTTTGGTGGCCTCGCCTAAGAAAAGATGTGTCGGAGTATGTGACTTCATGCCAAGTGTGTCTGATGTGTAAGCGGAGGGGGGAAAGGTTCCCAGACTGTTGCAGCCTCTCCCTACCCCCTCTAGACCTTGGGAAAGCATTTCAATGGACTTTATTACCAATCTTCCCCCCTCTAAAGGCAAAACGGTTGTTTGGGTCGTTGTAGATATGTTTTCTAAGCAGGCACATTTTGATCCATTCAAAAAACTGCCTCACCAAAACGTTTTTCAATCACGTGATCAAACTGCATTCTTTTCCTAAGCGTGTCGTCTCCGATAGGGGGAGCCAGTTCATTGCCAACTTCTGGCTGGAGCTTTTAAAGGTTATGGACATTGAGCCCGCATTGAGTTCGGGTTATCATCCAGAGACCGATGGACAATCCGAGCATGTTAATTAGATATTGGAACAATTTTTGAGATGCTATACTAACTATCACCAGGACAATTGGGTAGAGTTGCTCCCCTTTGCAGAGTATAGCTACAACAACGCAGTGCATTCTTCCACTGGCGTCTCCCCCTTCATGGCAGTGGGGGGATTCGAAGGAAAGCCATTGCCCTCTTTGAGTAACTTTGATGATACAACCAAATCGGACTTTACCCAGTGGTGGGCTAAGCTTCAGGAGTCCTGGCCCCTGATAGCCAACACATTGGACAAAGCTAAGGCTGACTACAAAAAATATGCCGACAGGGGAAGGGCTGAAGGATGGGACTTAAAGCCTGGAGACTCTGTCTATCTCTCTACTAAGAACATTCATGGTTTACAACCCAGTAGGAAATTGGGTTGGAGATACGTGGGACCTTATAAAGTTTTGAGAAAAATCTCTGAGGTGTCTTTTGAACTTGAATTACCTAAATCATTGAGTTCTGTGCATCCTGTTTTTCATTACAGCTTATTGAAGAAGAATCCTGGGCAGAATGCATGGCACCCGGATCCTCCGACTACTCCTCCTCTGATGAAGGAGGGAGAACAGCATTTTGAAATCTCGGAAATATTGGACTCTAAATTGCGCAGGGGTCGATTGTTCTATCTTGTAAGATGGGTAGATTTTGGCCCTGAGCTTAACGAATGGGTCCTTGCTGAAAATATACATGCTCCTAACCTAGTTCACTCTTTTCACAAACGTTTTCCTGATAAACCAGGGGGGGCTAGTCTTGGAGGGAGCAGGGTGTCAGAATCTGACAATAGAATGGTTGTCCTGCTGTTACTTTCTGTTTCTTTGTGCCACACTGTAACCAATTGCTTTATTGCTTGCCTTGAAGTAGAAATAGCTGTCCTTTTTAATGTTACTTTCTTCCCGGGAGGATGGCCTGCCACATTCTTGGTCATCACATAAACAACTGGAGCTATCTCATCCTTTCCCCTCCTCCTCGCCTTTCAGGCTTAAAGTATTTTATCAAAGTTATTGCAACCTTGGAGACTGTTTAATTGTTGCTGATCAAATGTTTAGCCTGGAGTTTGCACATCTGGGTCACTCAGGGCAAGAAGGGAATTTTTATAACTTTCCCACCTTTTGGTGAGAGCCAACGGTTGCCATTTTTCCCCGCTTTTCTATATTCATTCTGATTGGCTCTTTATGTTTATGCACCTCTGCCTAAAGGTATATTAACTCATGTTATTTCTTTTCCTGTATCTCTAACAAACATCGCGTACCTGTTCCAGTATTAGAAATAAAGAACTTTGCTTTAATTCAAAGGTCTGATCTAGTATTGTTAGCTCAGAAGTCTCACACTCACCCTCAATGCCAAGCAACTCAGGTGGATGGCCTTTTTCTCTAAGTTCCAATTCACCCTCCACCATTTCTCAGGGAGGGCTGTGAGGCTTCTGTGCTATCAGCAAATGATCAGGCCTTTGTCATTAAAACATAGTCCTTTATTCAGATACTAGAACAGGTCTCGGGGTTTGTTAGTGATGCCATACAAAGAGGACAGGGGATTATTATACCTACAAGCATGAATGCATAAACATTGATCACCAATCAGCATACATCAAAATTGCGGGAAAGCAGATTCACCTTTTGTCACCCAGGGGTGAGAGAACATAAAAATTCCCAGCTCGAACTGTGTGACCTAGATGTGCCAGGTCCCCGGCAAAACAGGCAGGAAGAACAATAAAATAATTTCCAAGGCTACATTCAGCAGATAGCACTCATAGGAGAAGGGAGAGGAAAGACAAGGGAGATAGCTTTGTACTATGTGACATCCTGGTATGTGGGAAACCAAGTTCCCGCCTGAAAAGTAACATTTAGCAGACAAGTAATCTTCACCAAAGGGAGCAATAAACCATCTGGTCAAACGCCCACTACAAAGAAAACAAAAGTAAGCAGCAGAGCAGTCTTACAGAGATACATCAATGTCAGATTCAATCAATAAGGAACATTGGAAACATTTTAGAAACATTATGAAAAGACCTATTATGCCAAGCAGAATCTGACAAGGGCTAACTCTCTAGCTGATGCGTTATCCCACCTCCCACTGCACAAAAGTCCACATGAGGATGTCATAGACTCTATGTTCACACTTACCCAGCTGTGGAGGGGGGGATGTGACAACATGCAGCAAGGCCCACACCAAAACCTCGAAGGAAGGGGCTTGGACTGTGAAATTCACCCAGGCAATCAATGCAGAGGACTTAAAAGAACTAGAGTCTGAGTTGGGCATGGAGAAGAGGGTGGACAGTTGCTGGAGGAAAGGGAATAAACTGTTTGTTCCCAGGTCGTGGAGGGGGGAAATTATGCACTCTGCTCATGAACCCAAGACAGCTGGCCATTTCAGGTTCTTAAAGACACTTAATCTGGTGCAAAGACAGTTTTGGTGGCCCCAAATGTGGGGTGATGTTTCTAAGTATGTGGGATCATGTCAAACTTGTGTTATGTGCAAACGCAGACCTAAGAAACCACCAGGTCTTCTGAAACCTCTGGAGACCTCGGGCCGACCCTGGGAGGTGATTTCCATGGACTTTATAATGGACTTGCCCCCAAGCAAGGGAAGATGGTGATTTGAGTGGTCGTGGATTTGTTTTCCTCACCATGGGAGAAGCTGTCTATCTATCCATCTTTCAGCCATCAACTGTTCAACACTTTGGGTTAACCTCTCCTCGGGGCCTGTCTGTCAGTCTCAGGGCTTGGAGCCACCACCCATCCTTGTGCCAGGGCAAGGTGTGTGGTCTGACAAGGTGCATTTCCACCCCCCACAATGGGAAATGTTAATATCCCCTCCTTATAAGCCATGTCTCTCTTGGAATCAGCAAAAGGGAGCAAGTCTACCCAATTATCTTGGTGGTAGTTTGAGTAACACCTCAAAAATTGTTCCAGGATCTGATTAGTTTGTTCGGATTGGCCGTCAGTTTCTGGGTGATAAGCAGAACTGAGTGCGGGTTCAATGCCCATAGTCTTTAAAAGCTCCCGCCAAAAGTTGGCAACGGACTGGCTCCCCCTATCGAAGACTACACGTCTAGGGAAAGAATGAAGTTTTACCATGTGATTAAAGAACACTTTGGCTAGGCCCTTAGCTGTAGGCAATTTCTTGAATGGGACAAAGTGTGCCTGCTTGGAGAATAAATCCACTACCACCCAAATTACAGTTCTCCCTTTGCTGGGTGGTAAATCAGTAATGAAGTCCATAGAAATGACCTCCCAAGGCCGGGAGGGGGTGGGAAGGGTTGTAAGAGACCCGGAGGTTTTCCTCCTCATTTTTTGCACATCAAGCAGGTTTGGCAAGAAGTCACATAATCTGAGACATGTTTTCGCATTCGCGGCCACCAAAACTGTCTTTGAAGCAAGTTCAATGTTTTCAAATATCCAAAATGTCCAGAAAGCTTAGATTCATGGCAAGCATTTAAAATAGTTTAAGAGATTTGGGCACTACCAACTTCGAGCCTTTATACCAGCACCCATCTGGTTTAAGTTCCAAGCCCTCCTCCCCATTCCATTCATCCCGATCCTGCTGGGAATACTCCATAGTGCATTTTGTAATCCACTCAGAGGAAGGAGCCGGGGTGGATTGCTGCTTTTGGCTTCGGGTGACAACAGCCCCACTAAGTTGCTCAGGCGAAAACATGGAATCGAACACTTCTTCCCTCTTAGATTCATGCTGGTGGAGCCTGGACAACGCGTCTGCTAGGGGGTTAGATGTCCCAGGGAAATGGTGCAGTTTGAAATTGAACTTGGAAAAAAAATCAGCCCACCGGAGCTGTTTCGCGTTTAAAGTTCTATGAATATGCAGTGCCTCCAGGTTTTTTTGATCAGTCCAGATTTCAAACAGCGTCTGCGCCCCCTCCAACCAATGTCTTCAGGTGGACAAAGCTAAGCAAATTGCGGCTGCCTCTTTGTCCCACACCGACCAGTGTCTTTCAGTCTCATTGAATTTCTTAGAGACATATGCTAAAGGATGCAGCTTCCCATCCTTCCCCTTTTGCAGGATTGCCCCCCCCCCCATGGCCACATCAGAAGCATCAACATGTACAATGAATTCTCGAGTCTCATTGGGGTGCGCCAGGATGGGCTCTGAAGTAAATAGTCTCTTAAGCTTTTCAAAGGCTGCTTGACAGTCAGGCGACCAGTTCAGCCGCTCACCTGGCTTGCCAGCTTCAGGACAACACTTCTCTCATCAATTTAACGTGGGAAGGTTTATCTTGGGAATAAACAATGATATCATCTAGATAACAAAGGACCCCCTTAAATAAATGCTTGTGCAACACCTCATAAAAACTCCGGGAGCTCCAGCCAATCCGAAGGGCATAACCAGGTACTCTAATTGCCCCGGGGGGTATTAAAGGTAGTCTTATACTCATCCCCCTCCTTAATGCGCACTCGGAAATAGGCTTCTGGTAAATCCAGTCTGGAAAAAATCTTCCCCTTAGCCGCCTCTGCCAACAAGTCTTTTATCAGGGGCAAGGGGTAGGCATTGGAGGCGAACACGCCATTCAGCCCCCTATAGTCTGTGCAAAGTCGTAAGCCACCGTCCTTTTTCCAGAAAAGAACAGGAGCGGCAAATGGGGATTTCGCTGGGTGAATGAAACCCCATTCTAAGTTTTTATCCAAAAACTTTCGCAGTTCATCTCTCTCCGTGGGACTCATAGAATATAACTTTCCCTTTGGCAACTTCTCCCCAGGTAACAGTTCTATGGCACAATCAGTGAGTCTATGGGTGGGGAAGTTCATCAGCCTCTGTTTCACTGAACACTTCAGCCAGGTCTCGGTACTCCGGAGGAATTTTGTTTAAGTCCTCTGAGACCAAGCAAGCGAAGGGGGTGGTGGGAGGTCCCAAACCCCAGCCAGGATTCCATTTGTGCTGTGTGCATTTAGGATCGACCCATGTAATTTTCCCCTCACTCCACTTGACATAAGGATCATAGGCTCCCAACCATGGGCTCCCCAACACCATGGGGAATTGGGCATGGGGGGTGATGACAAAGGCTCTCTGCTCCCAGTGATCCCCAGTACCCACAATCAAAGGCTCAGTCTCTGCTACGCAAGCCTCTTTCATTTCAGACCCATTCATTTGAGTGAATCGCAAAGGCTCTGACAGCGTGTTAACTTTGGGTCCCAACCCCTCTACCACCAAAGGGCCAATCAAGTCTCTAGCACACCCTGAGTCAATAAGGGCTCACACTCTGACGTGGGTGCCACTTCCAGGAGCGATAACAGTCACAACCATATAGAGCAAAGGCCCGGGACTACTCACTGTTGGCGGTGCGGCCGGAGGGGGGACCTGCAGCTCTGCGCCTCCTACTGCAGGTCTGGGAAGTTTCCCGACGGCTGAGCGGTCACAGCCTCCAGCGTTGCATTCTTACCCTCATTCGGTGCCCCTTCCAGCTGTAATGCCCAGGGTTTGAAAACTCCTTTAGTGGGTCGCAGTGTCCCTCCAGGAGTCGGCTGGGGAGTCTTTGATGAACCTCTCCTCCACGTCGGCTGCCACTCTCATCCAAGCTGCCAACTAGCCGGGCCGATCATTTCTCAACACAGTCTCATATATCTCACGGTTCAGCCCCTCCCGGTACTTTTCGATGAAGAGATCTTGACCCCAACCCTGCACCTTCGCAGCTATTCTATGGAATTGGGCAGTGTACTCCCTTACAGAGGATCGGCCCTGAACCAGCTTCTGCAGCTGATTCCTGGCTTTCTCCTCCCCCAAGGGATCCTCGTAGTGCTGCTGGAGGGCCCACATAAAGTCATTTACTGATCTCAATTCAGGACCCAGGGGGTTGTGAAGACTTACATACCAGTCACTTGCAGTGTCCCACAGCTTTGAGCCAATGTAGCCTACCCTCTCACATTCGGTAGGGTAAAGGTGGCCCCAAGTTCCCAAAAACCACTCAGTTTCGATGATGAAAAAGCGGAGCTTGTCAGGATCCCCATCAAACGTAGCTGTCAAGGGATCATTGGGTGGCTGCTGGTACAGCTGGTCCACAGGACGTGGGGGTGGCTGTGCTGATACCGCTGGCGGCTGCTGTGGACCCACGGGTGGTTGCTGCGCAGGTCCCACTCCACCATCCTGCTGCTGAGCCGGCACTCCACCATCCCCTCCAGCCCCTGCCGGAAGGACTGCTCCCACAGCTGCTCCCGGCACAGCCTGTTGCATCTCGAGTAGCGCCTCGCGTAGTTCGACCGCCAGCCGGTCGTGCATCTCATCAAATCTCCGGTCCATTTGCTTCCAGAGGTCATCCGTACCTCTGATGGCTGAGGGGTTTCCTGTTCATCTGGGACCAAGCTTAATCTCCAGGAGTCCCTCTCCTCATCCGAGAACCACATGCGTGATCCCCGCCTGTCATGGACCCAAGACTCCACTGTACCCCCACCAAAGGTTGACCAGGAATACCTTGGTAGGGGATCTGCACCACCTGTGGCTCCCCCCCAACTGAGGGGAGCATAAGAATCATAGTTCATGGTCACTGGCTCCACAGGTGCGGTGGATACCGGTGTTTCGGGTGTCGAGGTGGGAACGAGGGACCCATCGTCTGACATATCCAGGTATGGGATTCACTCCTTCCTGGTTGGAAGGATCACTAACAATCTGTGAGACTTCTGATGAGATCCAATAAGCCAGGCCTTGTATTGCAAAACAAAGTCTTTATTTCTTAATAGTCTTTCAGGAAACACTTGCATTGTTAGTGATACCACATACAGAATGGGGGAAACTGATATACTGTATTCAAACAGGAGCAAAAGGGCAGGTACCAATCAGAATAAAAATATCAAGCGCCAAAATGTGCTACCGTTACTTTCTCAGAGAAAAAGGCGCATAAGCTGAGCTAAATTCCCATCCCCGACCCTGTGTGTAATCTACATGCATCCCCAGGCAAAAGACACCTGGAAGAGCGGAGGCCCAGTTGCCCAAGGTTACAAGTGCAGCAACAGAGATAACTGAAGTCTAGCAAAACAGATGAGTTCACCCTGAGGAAGGAGGGGTGCAGAGGAAGAAAGGGGGGGGAGGAACTGTCAGGAAGGAAGCCGATGCTGATCTCCCGCTGGGACCTGAAACAGGGACTGAGAAAAGGAATCAAACATGACAGGGAACCTGACATCGGGTGCAGAGCTTAGCCAGAATGACTCATTGCTAGCACAAGTTGTTGGTCCCCGATTATCCTGGGTCTCTCCTAGTTACAGACTCACAACCCCAGGGTAGATTGGGTATGGCAAGAACTCAAATTTCCCACTCCCTGCCCAGCACAGCACAAAGACCAACAAACAGTTTAAGGACCTCTACCATTTGGGAGACAGTCAGCGACTCCCTTGTTGCTAAATGCTCTCTCTCCCCCTCTCAGGTCAACTTGGTCAAGCACTACACAAGAACAAGACATGGACTCTCACTGAACTGCCTAAGGGTAAGAATGACACTGGTTGTAAATGGGTCTTTAAGGCTAAGCAGGATGCAGAAGATGAAGTTGAGAGATAAAAAGGCAGATGAGTGGCAAAAGGATTCTCTTAAATGTATGGATCAGATTATGATCAAACTTTTGCACCAGTTCTAAAGTAATGCATGATTAGGATGCTCATAATCATCACAACATCCAGAAACATGCAGACTGAACACTTAGATACAAAGATCAGCTTTTTACATGGTAAAATAGAGGAAGAATTATACATAAAACAAGTACCAGGGTTTACAGATAAAAAGAATAAACATGTAGTCTAGGGTTGCCATGTCCCCCCGGGGGGCAGGGAAACCCCCGCTCCAGTGGTCCATTGCCCGCTGGCCAGGATCGGGCCACTGGGGGGAACCCCACTCCCGAATTGCCGGGCTGAGGAGACGTGCCCAGCGCAAGGACATCACCTGGAGGTGAATCATCGCGTCGAGCACGTTTCGGGGTGGATGCTTTGTAATTCGAGGGAAAACTCTATGGTTTTCCCTTGAATTACTGAGGTCATGCCCCCAACGTGCCCAACACAATGACATCACTTCTGGGTGATGTCATTGTGGGGGGCGCGCTTTGCGCGCCAGCCAGACAACTCCCAGTGGGGAAATGACTCCCCCCCACTGCACCGACATGAGTACTTGGCAACCCTAATGTAGTCTGTAAACTTCAAATGGGGCTTTATGGATTTAAACAAGCTGCAAAATTGTGGCTGAACAAACTGACCAAGACGCTACTCAGTCAGGGCTTCAGACAAGGCAAAGCTGACCCTTGTTGTTACAGTAGACACAAAGATGAAAAATGAACATTTATTTTGACCTGTGTTGATGATCTGATTATTTGCCATGAAAATCAAAATGACTGCTGAGACTATATCCCAACTAAACAAGGAAGTAGAAGTCAAGCACCTAGACATTGCTAACTTTCACTTAGGAATTGAGATTGAATTGAAACTGAATAGAAACTAGATGGAAGTTATCTTAGGCTGATTTTACATCTGACTTTCCTGCTGGAATCATTCTAGTTCCAAAAAAACCTGCCCATACCTCTATGCGGTGTGAAACCATGCTGCCACTGAAATGTCCATATCTACTAATTGCCCTCCTGTGGTCAAGCTAGCATTATACTGCTTTAAACAAATGCTGTTGCTTAGTACTCTTCAGACCCCCTGGAGTGAAATTTCACACCACTGTGAAATCAGCACAGGAAAAGACAGCAGTCAAACTACTTTAGAGGGGAAGTGTAAAATCAGCCTTAGTCAATAGCAGAAGATATTGGAACTATTGCAAAGCCTGGGCCTGGAAGGAATCCAGTGCCCACACCAATGGATTCAGGCTTCTACAAAGTAAGGGTACCTGACAAACCACTACCAGACAATTATAGCTACAGAGCTGCCATAGGCAAGCTTCTATACTTAGTGATGGAAACAAGGCCTGACAATGTATATTATTTAGAAGGGTTCGCACACCCATCACGGAGGACTGGAATGCAGTTAAAAGGGTGATAAGGTACTTCAAGGATACTGTCAGCAACTAATAATTCCGCTCTGTTGGGATATGCTGATGGAGAAGAAGAAGAGGATTGGTATGTATACCCCACTTTTCTCTACTTTAAGGAGCCTCAAAGCTGTTTATAATCTCCTCCCCTTCCCCTCCTCACTACAGGCACCTTGTGAGGTAGGTGTGGATGAGAGAGTTCTGAGAGAACTGTGACTGGCCCACGGTTACCCAGCAGGCTTCATGTGGAGGAGTGGGGACTCAAACACAGTTCTCCAGAATAGAATCCACTGCTTTTAACCACTACATCACACTGGCTCTCTGAAAAATACTGGGGTCGGAGACGCATCTCAGTGAAATCAGCACATGATTGGGAATGTGTTCTCTAAATATCAATTCTTTGAAGTAATTTTAACTTTATTCCCCCTTCCCGTTCATGTGGGTAGCTCACAGGTGAATATTAATTAATATGCATAGTTGAGAGTCGGCTAGGCGTAACAGCTAATGGCTAAAGGCTTAATCAGTAACCCTTGGTTCTTGTGACAGACCTGAGTGAGGCTGCTGATTGCCTAGGCCAGGCTAGGCCAAGATCCATCAGTCCCCCCTTCTGACCTTTTATGGCCTTATTAATGGGACATTGAGGTCAGACTCTGGCTTTAACCCATATTGCTTATACTTTCTTTGCAACATTCTAAATCGCCTCATTCTAATGATTCAAGAACTTAGCTCATGGTTATAACAACAACCCAGAAAACGGGGGAAACAACACATTCCACAGCATATTAAGAGGCTTATACACAATATTCCAAAGACAATTAAAAGTATAGTTCTAATAGTGATTCCAGTGGGTAGCCATGTCCAAATTTTCCTCCACCAGCTCAAAGATACATCTCGCGGTACTATTGCTACAGCCTCAACTTCCTTAGCAATGGCCTTTAGCTTTCCAGAGTGGTCTGATATATATACACAGCACTGTTGTTTTATTAAGGCACAGGTCCTTCCACTTGCAGCTGTCAAAATATCTAAAGCCATTCGGTTTTGTAAAACCATCTGTCTCATTGCATAAAGTTCTTCCCCAATCAAAGTTAGGGCTTGAGCAACACAGTTTGATTCTATTTCCAAAGTTGCCTGCAGCCTAAGCAGTGCTGTTCCTAATCGGGCCATTCCATACATGGGGAATAAAATCCCTCCCAATCTCTCTCCTTCGGTAAGGGTCCGATGGGTCTTTAAAATTTGCTCACTTTGTTTTAAATCTCTATTTCTTATTCTCCCACATGGTAACTCATTTACAATCTTAACATATGGATATACTGTTCCAAGATAACATGTTCTAGACCACCCAGCCGGGAGGCTTTGGCCGAGGACAGACTGGCAATCTAAAGCGGAGGCAAAGCAGAGGGAACTGGTGCGGGGGAAAAACTCCACGGAGCTGGCCGTTCATACTGGCCAGAGCCATGCGGACCAGCGGCGATACGGAGCATTCAGACTGCCGCGGAGCCGGCACGCGCGGCTCGCGCGGCTCACACTGTTTCCGGTTCACACTGTTTGGAAGCGGGAGGCATGCGGAGGACGGCCCCTGAACACCGGTTTTACCCGGTGTCCTGGTAAAGCGGATGGAAAGCGACTGGGAGACGGGTAAGTACGAAACGGAGCCGACGGACAGATGCGCATGTCTGAACGTGCTCCTTTCTTCTGTTTCCAAAGCGTGCCTGCCCGGCTTTACATTGCCAGTCTGTCCTCGGCCTTTGATAAGCCTTCTTCCCACATAGAATAGAATAGAATAGAATATACTTTATTGTCATTGTACATAGTACAATGAAATTAAAAAGTGCCATCATTCAGTGACTCGCAACATATACACATGCGCACTCACACAGACATTCACAACTGCTTCTCCCTTTTACATAGCAACCAAACCACTGTTTCCTCCAGATTTCCGTCTCATGCAGCATTCAGGGCAATAATAGCTCTCGAGTAAAAACTGTTTTTTAGTCTATTTGTCCTTGTTTTGATTGTCCTATATCTTCTGCCCGAAGGCAGCAGTTCAAACAAGGAATATGCAGGATGTGATAAATCCTGTAGGATGTTCTTCACTTTTTTCAGACATCAAGAACTGTACAGTTCCTCCAAAAGTGGGAGAGGACAGCCAATTATCTTCTGGGCTGTGGTGATGACTCTCTGGAGTGCTTTCCTATCTGCGACCGTACAACTAGCAAACCAGGCGCAGATACAGTATATTAAAATGCTCTCTATTGAGCAACGATAGAAAGACATCAGTATTTTCTCATTCAAGTTATTTTTCTTTAAAAGTCTGAGAAAATAAAGCCTCTGCTGGGCCTTCTTCACCAGAGCAGTGGTGTTTGCACTCCAGGTCAGGTTTTGTTCAATAGTCACTCCCAAAAACTTGAAAGTAGCCACCCTTTCCACACATTCTCCGCCAATAAACAGTGGCTTAATGTCCGTTTTGTTCCTATTTCATTATTATGAAATAATGTCCCACCAAAGCAGTGAATGCTTTGTTGCATTGTGTGGGCATCATCCATTGGACATAATATCCTTTTAACAACTGTCTAGAGGGGGTAAACCCAGGGACCCAAGTCCCGTTTACATAGGCTCCATTAATTTTATATTCCACTATACATCGGCTTACCCCCACAAATTAGCCTGTGCCGTTACAACTCCAACAGGCCTGCCCCCTCCTCCCAGACATTAAACTATAAAAATAGTAATTCTGTACCTCCCAAGACTCATTTCCCTTTAATTCTGACCTATAAGGGGTCTTCATCTCTGAGGGAGACAATGACCTGGAAAGCATGGGGCTGCCTATAGCAACATCATGGGGCATCCGGTGGCAAACCCAACATTTAGATAAATTCAAAGATTGTGCCAAAGGTTGGTTTTGGGGGGCGGAGCATCGCTGGGGAATGGCGGACGCAGAAATCTAAAGCTCCTGATGCCGCTCCTGAAAAACCACTAAAACGACAGACACAACCGAACAAAGCGCTTCCAAAAACATGGGAAAGAAAGGAGAACCAAAGGGAAAACAAGTTTTGAAAGAAACAGCTTCGGTAAAATCCTTCTTTCCCCGGGGAGAACTGAAAACAACAACTGAGAACAACGAGCCCCCTGAATCTAAGATGGCGACCGGGAAGGACCCAGTAGATGCAGAAAGGTACTTAACCTTAAAAGATTTATATGAACTTAAATTTGACATTACAAAATCGATCAGAGAGACTCTGGAGGAAATGTTAGACCCTGTTAATACCAAGCTGTCTGACCTCACTAAATCCATTCAAGAAAACTCAGCAAAAGCAGAAACAGCAATGGCCCTGGGAGAAACTTTGCAAACGGAAATAAAAACCTTGCAAGACAGGGAACAAGTCTTAACTGCAAAACTTGCTAATTTGGAACAGAGGTGGAGGCAGCAGAACCTGAAATTTAGGGGTCTGGAGGAAAATATTGAAGGGAACACTGACCTTGCAATTTTTATTTCAACCTGGCTCGCCAAAACGCTGCAGCTTGAATATGGCGTAGCGCCTGTTATTGTGCAAGCCTATAGAGTGGGACCCATGGCATTAGTCCGGCGTGGAAGATCTCGAGACATTATAGCACAATTTGCCTACCCCAGAGTTCGCAATAAAATCTTAGCAGAAGCCCAAAAACATGGCACGTTACTATGCAAAGGGGGGAAAGTGCGAGTGCTTTTGGATCTTTCCCCTGAAGACAAACGGCAGTTGTTAAAGCCTTTTGCAGCAAAGCTTTTTGACGCAAAAATCTGATTCAGATGGAACCAAGCATCAGACATTCTAGTTTTTAGAGATGGAAGTCTATTGCAAGCCTCTGACGTGGATTCTGGTCGAAATTTGTTGGCACACCTGAACCTAGCACTTACTCCAGAAGAAGAGGAAGAGCTATACCTGCTGAACTCTAAACTGAAGAAATGACTTAAAATAGAAACCTAACTTTTATATTGCAGCTGTGGAAGCCAACTCCAGAAAAAAGACTAACCCTTCCTTTGGCAAATTTGGTTTTATATTTTTATAGTTAAAAAAAGTTAAATTTATAAATGGTAATAATACATAGAAATAATTTTATAATAGTTATATAGTTGATTATTGATTTTCAATTTAATCGATAAGTATACTTAAGAGTAAAAGAATTTAATAGGTTACCAACAATGAAAATTTGAATATATGCTATATATTTAAAATACAAATATAGGTGAATAGATAAGTAATTTTAACGTTAAAAATGGTTTAAATCATAGTTCACCATTAAGTTAAAATAGTTTTAAGATATTGAATTTGAATTATTACCTATAAGTATCATATATGTTTAGTAAGAAGGGTATAATATAGAGTGTCTATTTGTAAGGCAAGGAAAGCCAGGAGTGGGTAAAGGGAAGTTTTGATATTTGATATTTTATATCCCTGATAGATACCCCCCACATTTTGGTTTGTTTTTTAGGAAAGGGAAATACTTTGTTATTTCCCATTATCCTCCTTGGGAGGAGATTCCTGAAGAGTTAGCCTGTAAAAGGCTGGTTGGTGTAAGGGCTAGTTTATTTTGTTGAAGTATTTTTATTTTTTATTATTATTTATTTTAAAAGTAATAGGCAACTGTGTATTTGTTACGGAGATCATATTATAAAAAATAAAAAGAGTAATAGGAAAGAAAATCTTTTGGGAAATTTAGTATTGGTACTAAGAATATTATAAATTGTTGAGTTATTTGAGTGTGAAGTATAACATTATATTTTAATTTTGATAAGAAGTATATTATAAAAACAAATTGAAATACAATAATTACTTGGGCTACTTGTATTTGGAATTTAGTTAATTATGAATCAAGAATATAAGTTTATAACTTGGAATTGTAGAGGTTTAAAAAATGTTGTGAAATTTAGGAGAGTATCAAATTTAATGAATAAGGAAAGACCAAATTTTCTTTGTCTTCAGGAAACACACCAAAGAAGGGTAACAAAATCTTTGCTGAAATCCAAGTGGTTTGAACAAACATATCAGGCAAAAGGTACTTCTAAGTCCAGAGGGGTAGCAATACTCATATCAAAAAAATGTTCCATTTAAAATTAAACACACTGAAACAGATAGTAAAGGCAGATACATTTTTATTAAGGGTGACTTTGGTGAAAAGATCTTAACCATTGCATCAATTTATGCACCCAACAACAATCAACAACAATTTATTTCAGACACATTGGAAAGATTGCAAGCTTTTCAAGAGGGGGAAACATTAATAGGATGTGATTTGAACTTAATTGTTGATCCCAATGTGGACAAAAAACATAAAGTACCTAAAGAAAAGACATGCAAATTTAAAAAGACAGAACTAAGTAATATTTTGGAAACCTTTAATTATCATGATGTGTGGCGTAATTTGAATCAAAAAGAAAGGGATTATACCTACTATTCATCAGTACACAATATTTATACTAGAATTGATTATGTTTTAGCCTCTACATTTCTTAGTACTCAAATTAGGGAAGCAAATATAGGAAATAGAATATTGTCAGATCATGCTTGGGTCTCCTGCTACTTTTCAAAGAAAGACAACGATGGAAAAGGCCCAATGTGGTCCTTAAACAAACTCCTTTTACAACAGCAGTCTCTTAGTGAGAACATAGAGAAAGATATTCAAGAATATTTTGAATTTAATTCAGGCTGCGAGGCATCACAGGATAATATCTGGGATGCTTTTAAAGCGGTGTTATGGGGAAAACTTCTATCTATGGCTTCATCCTATAAAAGGAATAAACAGCAAGTTATTACTGAGTTACAAACAAAGATTACTAAATTAGAAGACAGGCATAAAAAATTTGGAGGAAGAAAGACCCTTAAACAGCTAACACTAGAAAGGAAAAAATTGGAGGTGTTAGAAACCTCATCAATACAGAAAAGAATACTTTATTTATAACAAAGATATATGACTAAAACCCCAAGATCTATGAAATGGCTTAAATATAGAATTTCACAAAAGCAATCATTGATGCAAGTGCATGCCATCCACATGAGTAATGGAAGCAAAGCACTGTTACCACGAGATATAACAAAAGCCTTTCATACCTATTATAGTAAATTATATAGCACTGATCATCCCCAAGACTCATCTATAAGAGACTACCTAAAAACAACTGAGTTTAAAACCAAGTTAAACAAGGAACATCAAGACTACTTAGAGAGACCATTTGAAAGATCAGAACTAGAAGTAGCCATAGGAAAATTAAAAAATAATAAATCCACTGGTAAAGATGGTTTCCCCATAGAATTTTATAAACAGTTTAAACCCTTAATTATAGAGCCATTATTAACAACTTGTAATTTTGTAATTTCGAATGGAACAATGCCACGCTCATGGAGTGAGGTTAAAGTTATAGTTATACCCAAACCAGAAAAAGATAAATCTAAAGTAGAATCTTACCGTCCAATTTCAATTTTGAATCATGACTTTAAAATTTTTTCCACAGTATTAGTAACCCGATTAAATAAGATTATTTCAAATTATATCAATCCAGATCAAGCGGGATTTATCCCAGGGAGATCAATTTCTGATAACATAAGAAAATCACTAAACATTATAAACTATTGCAAAATGCATAAAATAAATTAGGCAATTCTTGCGCTTGACGCGGAAAAAGCCTTTGACAAGGTGGAAATTTCATATTTAAAAACGGTATTAGAATTTATGCATTTTGGTCCAAATTTTTTACGTTCTATAGAAGCAATATACAAATGTCCAAAAGCCCAAATTATGGTAAACAATTATAGATCTGATGATTTGATACTAAATAGAGGTACACGTCAAGGCTGTCCTCTTTCCCCAGTTTTATTTGCAATTTCGTTGGAACCTTTAGCACATGCCTTGAGACAAAGTATAGCAATAGAAGGCATTGAAATAAGAAACAAAACTTATAAATTAGGACTGTTTGCAGATGATATGGTAGTATACTTAAAAAACCCAAAAACTTCGTTACAACCATTGATTAATCAGATAGCCCTATTTCATTCAGTTTCAGGATTTACAATTAATTTAAATAAAACTGAATTATTTCCGATACTTATCTCTGAAGAAGATAAAATTTATATTACAAAAAATTTTCCCTTCAAATGGGTGAATAAACATTGGAGGCACCTAGGAATAAATATACCCATTCAATTAAAAGACTTATATAATAGTAATTATTTGCCACTAATAAAAGTAGCAAAGGACTCTATAGAACAATGGACTAAATTTAACCTATCTTTATTAGAGAAAATTGAATTATTAAAAGTAATATTGTTCCCAAACATTTTATTTTTCTTTCAAAATCTACCCATACCCATCCCAGAGAAAGAATTTTGCAACTGGCGTAGGTTGTGGAAAGTTTTTATCTGAAATAATAAAAAACCTCATATTAGTTATTCATTATTAATACGTCCAACAAAAATGGGGGGTTTGGCAGTACGAGACCTCAAAAATTATTATTTAGCAGCACAACTTAGGAACATTTTATATTATGTTTCACCCACGGTTGATAAAGACTGGGTTTTAATTGAAAAGGAACAATTTTATCCCCAATTTATGCATGAGATTATATGGAACACGCCTAAAGATAGGAAACAATTTAGATTAGAAAATCCTTTTGTGGAGCATACACTAAAAGTCTGGGACAAGTACCGAGATATTATGGCACCAGGTGTTTCTCCGATAATGGCCTTTTTGGGACAAAAATGGTTTGAGCCGGGGAAAAGCGTGGAAACATTTGAAACTTGGAGGGGGAAAAAAATATTTAGATTAAATCAAATAAACCAACAAGGTAAACTCTTGCCGAAAACACAAATAGAATCAAAGTAACAGCTAAAAATCCCATGGTTACAATACCATCAATTACACCATGCATTTAGTATTAATGACTTGATAAATCAAATAGATAGACCATATACAGGGTTTGAAGAGCTGGTAAAAAAATGAGATTTGTGTGAAAAGAGGTATTATTAAAGTTATATATGTATTGTTAAACCAGAAACAATGGTCCGGACTATCACCACAACAACGGGCATGGCATAAAGATTGCAATACTCAGTTATCAGAACAACAATGGTCGCAGATTTGGGCTTCCCCTTTATATACTACGCAATCTTTGAATCTCAAATTACAAAATTATAAATTGTACGCTAGGTGGTACTTAACACCACAAAGACTATTTTATAGTCATGCAACTAAATCACCCATTTGTTGGAAATGCAGTAAAGAGATTGGTTCTTTTCTGCACTGCTGGTGGAGGTGTCCTGTTGTCTACACCTTTTGGAATAAAATTTTAAAGATAATAGGAAAAATAGTTCAAGTTGATATACCAGCAACACCAGAATTTGTGCTACTAAATTATTGGGAACCTGAAGCTGTGACTAAAACTAAAGCCGACTTGATAGGCTTGCTGTTGATAGCAGCTAAGACCCTTTTGGCGCAAAACTGGAAGTCCGTGAAAAGCCCGACGGTGAGACAATGGTTTTTAAAAATATGGGATGTTATAGTCCAAGACAAAATAGCAAGTCAATTGTTGATAGCAGACAATGTAAATTTAAAATCTAGTTTTATGGGAAAATGGTATTATTTTTTTCAATATATTGAACATGATACAAATGCTACAAACAAACTCCCTGAAAAATATAAAAAGTTTGTTTTCTCCTAGTTATAAAAGAAGAATGTATAATAATAATACTAAGTTGAACAGTTGCCAAATTATAGTTGTTGATGATGTTGTTATTGTTATAGTTGTTGTTAAGGTTATATATATTGTGTTTTATATTTTTGTTTTGATTTTGTATGTTGTTCAAAAATTAATAAAATATAAAGTTATAAAAAAAAAACCATTGTGCCAAAGTCAAAGACATATGCAGTACACTATTGTCTGTATCTTGAACATTTGCATTCCTTTCGGCTGTCTGGATAAAGGCAATCACACAGCCATAAATGAATGCTTGAAACATTTTAGAAAAACAGGTCTACCAACCAGACAGGAGTGTGTGTGCTGTTTGGGGTGCTCTTTTTCTCTTTAGTCCGTGGACTTCTTAGAAAACAAAAACTTCAGTCCTTCCTCTGGTTCAACCTGCCAGGATGATTCTTCAGGGTGGCTTATGTCCTTGGTTGCCGTACTGTCATCTGTAGCCACCTCCTCAGTCCCACCTTCCAAAGGTTCTTGGTTCACTGCACGTTTCACCCGGGTATGGTGAATCCACGCAGGGTGTCCTTCAACCTTAACGCTGGTATGTGAAGTTAACAGCACCAGATGAGGACCTCTCCAACCCTCTTTCAAGGGCTCATGCTTCCACATCTTTACATAAACGTAGTCACCTGGCTGGAAGGTATGTACTGGCCCATCCAAGGGGAGAGGCTGCACTGCAGCTGCAGTCCTGTGTAAAGAATAGAGGAGAGACTGCAGGGCAATTACATGTTCTCGTATAAGCTTATCCCCTATTTCTCTTTCATCCCCACCCCCCTTTGATACCAATGGAAAGGGCATTCCATAGACCACCTCAAACGGCGATAACCCTAACTTCCCCCTAGGTGCCATTCTCATCCGTGTGAGTGCCAATGGCAAGGCTTGAGGCCATGACAGTCCCGTTTCCATACATATCTTGGTCAGCGTTGTCTTTAAAGTTCTGTTTGCTCATTCCACCTGGCCGGAGCTTGTTGGTCGCCAGGCAGTGTGTAGCGTCCATGTGATTCCCAAGGCTTTGGCCACTTGCTGAACCACCTGACCAATAAAATGGCTGCCACGATCTGTATTTATGCCTTCTGGCAGGGAAAAACGGGGTATTATATCATTCAATAGTACTTTAGCCACCTGCTTTGCTGTAGCATTGGCACATGGGAAAACTTCTGGCCATCCTGACAACTGATCCACTAGGACCAATAAATATTTCTTTCCATTTTTCCTCGGAAGTTCTGAAAAGTCCATTTGCAAGTACTGAAAGGGTCTTATGGCCCATGGTCTGGCTCCAGGTAATGCCTTTCTCTCCGATTTGGCATTTACCTTTTGACAAGTCTCACAGCCAGGGTGTCAGAATCAGTTAATTCTGTCAATGTAATCTTGCATGCACACTATGTATTCTGTTATGTCTTTATGTATTGGACCTGTATTTTCTCCTTGCTTGGTCGGGAGGGTGACAACCCCTAGGGTGAGAACAACGAGGCCTCTCATTCCTGCCTCCGCATTCCAGCTGCCCCGGCAGTAACTTCAAGGGGAGGAAAGGCTCTCATCTCTTATCTATGCTAAAGAACCTTGGAGCCATGAATTGTTATGTGAACGGAGGGGTCTGGTTTGGGAAGGGAAATTTACTGCTTAACACCTCACATTTTTCCTGTGTGAACCAAACGGTCAAGACACCTTTTAGCCCGCCAATTTTCCCTCCTGGGGATTGGCTACCTATGGGTAATTCAAACTCCTTGGAATGGTATAATAGACCCGCTTGTATTATTTGTCTCATCTCTGACAATACCCCGAGACGCTGTACTAATGTAGGAATAGGCAATAAAGAACTGTGGTTAACCAACCGAGATCTGATCCTTGACTACTTTGAACAGGACTCTCACAGATTGTCAGAGATCCTTGATTGGGATTCAATCGTTCCTGACCATGTCAGAAGACGATCTCGTCCCCCTCAAACCTACTACTCCAGAGGAGGCCCCGGTTACCCCGACGGATCCGGGGAACGGGGGTGGCGGCGGCGGAGGAGGTCCCGAGGTGCCGGTGACCACGAGCCAGGGGGCTTACTACATCCCGCGCCGCCCGATTACCCATCAGAGCGTGACCCCCCAGTACACTTGGAGCCACTTCGGAGGCCGATCCGTGACTTCGTGGGTGCACGACAGGAAAGGGGTGAGAGTTCCGCTCACCGGCGACCAGCTCGATCGCGGGAGACCGAGCTACCTAGGAGACGACCGCGAGCCAGTCCGCCGTGGAGGACCGCGTCGCCAGCCTCCCGAAGAGGAGACACTGGATTTGTATGGGCCCGATCCGTACCGAGAGGAGCAGACGGTCCCGCTGGATCAGATGATGGGAGACCTGAGGCTACAACTCACCTCCGAGCTCCACGAGCTAGCCCTCGATCTCCAGCACCAATTTCGAGACGCTATGGTGGCGATGCAAGGCGCCCTCCTCGGTCAAGGAGTCGGAGCCCCACAACCGCAGCCAGCACCCGGAGGGGTTCCGGCTCAGCCACAGGCGCCCGTTGTACCCGCGCAGCCGGCTCAGCCGGTCGTCCCGGTTCCAGTCCCGGGGCCCGTCCCCGCACCGGCCCCAGTCCCGGCCGCGCCGGCCGCTCGCCCACCCCCTTCCGACCCGCTGACGACTACTTTCGATGGGGACCCCGAGAAGCTACGTTTCTTCACGCTCGAGATCGGGAGATTCCTGGACAGTTGGGGCCACCTGTATCCTACCGAGAAGGATCGCATAGGCTACATCGGATCCAAACTGAAAGACACCGCCAGCGATTGGTATGTGAGCCTGCACGACAACCCTGGCCCTGAGCTGCGTTCCTTGAACAACTTCATGTGGGCTCTTCGGCACCAGTTCGAAGACCCGCTGGGTGAGGAAAAAGCCAGAAATCAGCTGAGGAAGCTGTTCCAGGGAAGATCGTCAGTGAGAGAATACACTGAAAAATTCCGGCGCATCGCTGCCAAGATCCACGGATGGCCGGAGGAACTCTTCATGGAGAAGTATTGGGAGGGTCTAAACCCGGAAATCTACGAGACTGTGCTGCTGGGAGGCCGCCCGGGCACGCTGACTAGCTGGATGAGGGCGGCCACCGACATGGAAGAACGTTTCGCCCTAATCAAAATGGGAGCATCCGCAACCGCCGCTATCAGAGCGGGCCCACGAGCGAAGCCCCGATCCAACGTACAAGACGTCCGCGACTCGAGGTTCCGGCAAGGGTTGTGTATGAAGTGTGGGGAAAGTGGCCACTTCGCCTCGGCGTGTCCAAGAGGAGGGGGGAAGGGCCCGAAGACCTCAACTCCAGGACCTGCAGGCACCCCGACTCGGGGGAAGACCCCCATGAAACCCCGGGCTTTGCAGCTGGAAGGGGCAACGAGTGAGCAGGGAGAGCTGGAGCTGATGGAAACCCAGATGTCGGGAAACTCCAACGGCCTGCAGTGAGCGGCGCAGAACTGCAGGTCCCCCACAACGAAGCGCCATCTCCGGTGAGCATCCCCGGCCCCTTGTTATATATGGTAGTGACTGTGGTGACCCCAGGATCAGGTACCCACATGAGGGTCCGCGCTTTAATTGACTCTGGGTGTGCGCGAGACCTAATCAGCCCCCTAGTAGTGGAGGGGCTGGGACCCAAAGTCACCCCGCTAGCGGAACCCCTGAAATTTACCCAGATGGATGGGTCCGAAATGAAGGAGGAGTGCATAGCAGAGACTGAGAACTTAATTTTGGGAACGGGGAACCACTGGGAGAAGAGAGCTTTCGTCATAACCCCTAATGCCCAATTCCCTATGGTGTTGGGTAGCCCTTGGCTCGGGGCGCACGACCCCTATATAAAATGGAGCGAGGGAAAGATTTCGTGGGTAGACGAACGCTGCCAGAGCCACCGCTGGGACCCAGGATGGGGTCCCGGGCCCCCCAGCCCGCCGTCTCCCGCGGCCGCCCTCGCTCTCGTCCCGGCCATGGTGCCTAAGGAATATAGAGACTTGCTGGAAGTGTTCAGTGAGACCGAGGCGGACGAGTTGCCCCCCCACCGGTTGTCGGACTGTGCCATAGAGCTCCTCCCGGGCGAGAAACTCCCAAAGGGCAAATTGTATTCCATGAGCCCGGCGGAGCGAGAAGAACTGCGGAAGTTCTTGGACAAAAATCTGGCCAGGGGGTTTATCCGCCCCGCCAAGTCCCCTTTTGCGGCGCCCGTGCTGTTCCGAAAGAAAAAGGATGGCGGCTTGCGATTGTGCACGGATTATCGGGGGCTTAACGCAGTCTCCACATCTAACGCTTACCCCCTCCCGTTAATAAAAGACCTTTTGGCGGAGGCGGCCAAGGGGAAGATTTTCACCAAGTTGGATCTGCGAGATGCCTACTTCAGGGTGCGCATAAGGGAGGGGGATGAACCCAAGACTGCTTTTAACACCCCCTTGGGGCAGTTTGAATACCTCGTGATGCCGTTCGGCTTAAGTGGCGCGCCCGGGGTCTTTATGAGTTTGATCAACGAAGTGTTGCATAAGCACCTATTTAAGGGCGTGTTATGTTACATAGATGATATCTTGATCTATTCCACTGATAAGAACGAACATGTGACTTTGGTCCGAGACGTGCTGTCAACATTACTAAAAAACCAGCTGTTTGTGAAACTGTCTAAGTGCGAGTTTCACCGCGAGTCTGTGGACTTCCTGGGCTACCGCATTTCTCAGAAGGGGTTGGAAATGGACCCGGGGAAAGTGGAAGCGGTGGTGCAATGGGAGGCTCCGCGAACGAGAAAGCAGCTGCAGAGCCTGTTAGGATTTTGTAACTTCTATCGGACTTTCATCAAGGACTTTGCCAAAGTCACCCTTCCCTTAACGGACTTGTTAAAAACCAAGGGGAGGGGTCCCGAGGCAGGAAAGCCGGGAGAGAAACTGGCGTGGAATGGGGAGTGTCAGAAGGCATTTGAGGCTTTAAAAACTCTTTTTACCTCAGAGCCCATTTTGGCGCACCCGGATGAGACTAAAGACTTTATAATCCATGTTGATGCCTCGGATGTAGCAATGGGGGGGGCCATCCTACAAAGGGACTCTGAAGGGAAACTACACCCCTTAGCGTACATATCGAAAAAGTTCAATGAAACGGAGAGGAATTGGTCAGTGTGGGACAAGGAAGCTGCGGCCATTAGATTGGCGCTCACTACCTGGCGCCACTGGCTAGAAGGGGCGCAAACTCCGTTCGAAATATGGACGGATCATAAGAACTTAGAAGCATTGCGCACGCAGCGGTCCCTCAACGCCAAACAACTGCGCTGGGCGGACTTCTTCTCAAAATTTAACTTTGTGTTAAAACATTTTCCTGGGAAGGCTAATTCCCTGGCAGACGCGTTGTCCAGATTGCCCCAACACGAGAGTCTGAAAGACGAGGTATTCGATTCCATGTTCTCCCCCCAGCAGCTGGGAGGAGTGGTTGTCACCAGGAGCAAAGCAAAGAAAACCGAGCTCACCACTGGGGACTGTCAATGGGGGGGGGAATATGCCCCTGAGGAAATAGAGGAATTGGAAGCAATGGGAGAGTGCGAAAAAAGAAAGGACAATTGTTGGTTCCGTGGGGACAAATTAGTGGTGCCAAAAACCAAACGCAAAGAAATCCTGCTAAATTGTCACTCTTCCAAGCTTGCCGGGCACTTTGGATTCCTAAAAACCCTTAACCTGATCCAACGGCAATTCTGGTGGCCGCGCATGCGTCGAGACGTCTCGGATTTCGTCTCGGCATGTCAAACCTGCTTAATGTGTAAAAAACGGGGAGGCAAAGTCCCGGGATTGTTACACCCCCTCCCCACGGCTTCCAGACCCTGGGAAGACATAGCCATGGACTTCATTACCAATTTGCCCCCCTCAAAAGGAAAAACAGTGATCTGGGTAGTAGTGGACACGTTTTCCAAACAAGCCCATTTCACTCCTTTCAAACAGTTACCCACCGCCAAAGGAATGGCTAAAGCCTTCTTTAACCAGGTGATAAAATTACATGCTTTTCCAAGAAGGGTGGTGTCCGATCGCGGAAGTCAATTCGTTGCCACCTTCTGGCGGGAGCTTTTGAAGCTAATGGACATAGAACCTGCCTTAAGCTCGGGTTACCATCCAGAAACCGATGGCCAATCCGAGCGAACTAATCAAATTCTGGAGCAATTCTTAAGGTGCTACACCAACTACCACCAAGATAACTGGGTGGACTTATTACCCTTTGCAGAATATAGCTACAACAATGCAGTGCATTCTTCCACTGGAGTCTCACCTTTCATGGCAGTGGGAGGTTTTGAAGGTAAACCGCTCCCCACCCTCAAGGAAGACCCCCAGGCTCCCCCTTCAGACTTCAAAAACTGGTGGTCCAGTCTCCAGGATTCCTGGCCGTTAATTGGTAAAGCCTTGGACCATGCCAAGGAGGACTATAAAAAATATGCTGATCGTGGCCGAGCACCGGGATGGGACCTTCAACCCGGGGACTCAGTTTATCTCTCTACCAAAAATATCCACGGGCTGCAGCCCAGCAGAAAATTGGGATGGAAATATGTTGGACCCTTTAAAGTGCTACGAAAAATCTCTGATGTCTCTTTTGAACTCGACCTGCCTAAATCACTAAGTTCTATACATCCTGTGTTTCATTTCAGCTTGCTGAAGAAAGATCCTGGGCCGAATGCATGGCATCCAGTTCCTCCAGTTCCTCCTCCACTGATGAAGGAGGGGAGTCCACACTACGAGATAACTGAAATCCTGGATTCCAAGACAAAGAGGGGCCATTTGTATTACTTAGTTAGATGGTTAGATTTTGGCCCGGAACACAATGAATGGATTCGTTCTGAACATGTTCATGCCCCCAAGTTAACTAAATTGTTCCATAAAATGTTCCCTGAAAAAGCTAGGTGAAGGGAATCATGGGGAGGGCAGGGTGTCAGAATCAGTTAATTCTGTCAATGTAATCTTGCATGCACACTATGTATTCTGTTATGTCTTTATGTATTGGACCTGTATTTTCTCCTTGCTTGGTCGGGAGGGTGACAACCCCTAGGGTGAGAACAACGAGGCCTCTCATTCCTGCCTCCGCATTCCAGCTGCCCCGGCAGTAACTTCAAGGGGAGGAAAGGCTCTCATCTCTTATCTATGCTAAAGAACCTTGGAGCCATGAATTGTTATGTGAACGGAGGGGTCTGGTTTGGGAAGGGAAATTTACTGCTTAACACCTCACATTTTTCCTGTGTGAACCAAACGGTCAAGACACCTTTTAGCCCGCCAATTTTCCCTCCTGGGGATTGGCTACCTATGGGTAATTCAAACTCCTTGGAATGGTATAATAGACCCGCTTGTATTATTTGTCTCATCTCTGACAATACCCCGAGACGCTGTACTAATGTAGGAATAGGCAATAAAGAACTGTGGTTAACCAACCGAGATCTGATCCTTGACTACTTTGAACAGGACTCTCACACAGCCACTATCTGTTCTGCTTCTTGTCTGGCCCCTGCAGTCATGCAGGATCTGTGGCTGAATCTGGCGGGCCTTCTCAATCACCAATCGTTTTTCCTCTGGAGTAAGAAGGGTATTCAACAACTGTTGGCAATCTAGCCATGTAGGCTGATGTCCCTCAAAAATAGTAGTAAATTCCCGCTAGACTTTATCACTATCCTCCCTCAATGAAGGCATCTCCCGCTTCCAATTATGCAAATCATTAGTAGTAAAAGGAGCATATACATACGCAGATCCTTGTGGGCCAGCAGCCTCTCTAAGTGGGAAGTGGGAATATCCCAAGCGATCTGGCTCCCTCCGACTACCTGGTGTATGTAGCCAATACTGATCAATTTCTTCTTCAATCTCAGCTATGTTACGCCGCAAGGCTTGAAGGCGTTCTAGAGGCGAGGAGACATCACTGGTCTCAATAGCTTGGGTCTTCATAAAGCGATCAAGTTTCTCATCAAAGGAAGGAGAGGTAATCGGAGGAGGTGGGTGGCCTGAGGGAGAGAGGCAAGTGAAGAAGAAGAATGGAAAGACACAGAAGAGTTGGAAGGCTTCACATCCAAGTCGCTGTGTGTAGCAGGAGGCAAGGGGGGTGTTCCGACATCTGGAGCTGACGGAGAGGTTTCACTAGGGCCCACTAGATATGGTGGAGGTGATCCCATTAATGAAACGGCCCCTAGCCTCCCATCTACTGGATCTAACACATCTACGTCCCCCCTTGTATCTCCCCCTGATCTAACCGACCCTTCCACTCTTTACACTGGCTATCAAAAGGAGTCCGAGTCACGGGCATAAGCGTAGCTTTCTGTGCCTGCAAATGTGGAAGATTGTCAGATACGGAAACACAATCCTCTAACACACCAATAGAAATAGCATACATCCAAAAATGAACATACATTTCTTCATCAACTTTTTCCAATCTGGAACACAAGAGAAGAAGGTTTCGTAATATCACATAATCAAAGGTGCCTTCGACAGGCCATGTAGCACCGTTATCTAAAATATAATCAGGCCAAACCGCAGTACAGTATGTTACTAAAATGTGGGGTGGGAATTCAAGTAATCTCCCCCCTTGACCCACAATCTTATCCCAATGCTTAAGCATACGATCCAAGGGAGTGGGTGACCCCCTCTTAGAACCACCACTACCCATAATAACACTAACCAGAGACCCAAGCCTGGGATTTACAATTGGATTTACAGTGAATACTCCTGGAGTATATAAAAACGTTACACCTTACCTTAACCTAGGACCAGTCCTTTTCTTAGATTTAAAGCATTCCTGTCTCTGGCTCGTCAAAGGGGTTCCACACACCTGCTCACATGGAAGGGGCCAGCCGTGGAGGAGACAAGTCCCTGGACAGACAAAGGGTCCAGAAGTAATGCGCATACAAGACTCACCCCTCCACGGCAGCACCTCTCGAAGGGGCTGGTGATCAGGAAGCCGGCGGAGTCCCCATCTGTTACCTCAATAGAGACCTCATGTACCTGTATCCTAATTTAGGAAACACAAGGGAGCCAGAGATCCAGATGATTCAAGTAAAGCTTTATTGCTAGCAAAAGCGGGAAAAACTTGCAAAGGGTTTTTCCGAAAATCATGCAGTTACATCCATACCTCATATACAGTTCCAACAGGCGGAGGCGTATTCTATGTATGGTCATTTCCTAAAATACGTGTCCTTAAAGATCTATTCTAAGGACTTGACATTTCACCTATGCCAAGTCTTTGTACCTTTCCCATGTACATCAAAGGCTAATCTCGCCCAAGCACACCTGTGTTCTCTAAATATCAATTCTTTGAAGTAATTTTAACTTTATTCCCCCTTCCCGTTCATGTGGGTAGCTCACAGGTGAATATTAATTAATATGCATAGTTGAGAGTCGGCTAGGCATAACAGCTAATGGCTAAAGGCTTAATCAGTAACCCTTGGTTCTTGTGACAGACCTGAGTGAGGCTGCTGATGGCCTAGGCCAGGCTAGGCCAAGATCCATCATGAGCAAGTGAATCTATAACTGCTAATGGGCAGTCATAATAGCGTTGGTTTGCTGGAACACCTTGAAAGCAGCCCTTCATCTGTGCAAATGGAAATGCACTGCAGCATGCCACCATGTATGCTCTCCTCAGCTTGGGGATGGACAGTGCGTACAGATAATAAGGTATCTCATATTTGGTGTGGTATTTGATCCCTAAATGGAGTGGTGAACATTTTCTCATGGTGTCCATTTGAAGTGCGTTCCAATCATGTTCCAGTAACTTTATGATGAGCTTCACTCTAGTTTTAGATGTTAATTTTTCTGTTTGATGTATGCCCAGTTCCTTAAATTTGATGTCTACAGCATTATGCCATCTTTGCCAGCAGCGATCCTGTACTGATAAAATGGTGAGGGTCAGAAGGTTGTCAGCGGTTAGCAGTCTATGTTTGTAGTTAACTACAGCTTTCCAAATCAAGGTTGAAATCTTTGGTAAGCCCATCTCTAGATGTATTACTGAAGAGGCAATAGAAGGTTAGTTGAATTCTTTCCAGTTGGTCAACTGGGCCTGTAAACCAAATTGGAGAACCATATAAGATGTAGGGCAGAATTAAGGATCGGTATGCTGTCAAAAGAGCCTGGATGTATTGGGATCCTTGGGTGTAGAAAACTTTTCTAATGCCAATAGCGCTAAATCAATTTTCCCCTTGAGATGGTGAACATGCTTAGTCCATAATAGGTTTGATTGAAATATGATGCCCAAATACCTGAATTCATCAATCTGTTGGAATTTATTTGCACCTATTTTCCATTCCCTGCTTGATCTGCTGGTTGATTTGGTAAATATCATGATTTTTGATTTGTTTTAATGCTTTGACTATTCACCACCTTTTAAATTAGGTAAAGACTTTTTCATTCTGCTATGTCAATAATCATTTAGATGTCTTTCATACAAAGTGGAATTACTTGCCATCTCTACGGCATATTTTTGAACAGAATGAAATTTATAACTATATTTTTATGAATTTCCATTTACATTCAATTTAAAGTAATAACATAAATTAACAGAATATAATGAAAGCAAACAATTTAAATTAATTTGAAAAAGTATTTAATCTGAATTCATCTAGCAATAAGTCTCTGTATCCAACACTATACAACCAATTGTGCATCAGTGAAAAACATTCTGAATGTAGAGCAAAAATGAAAGGTCAATAACTAAATACAGAGGTAAAAATTTGGGACTTAGAAGAAAACGCCATTAATTTACATGTAAGCCAGAATTGGCATATGGTTAGCATAGGACACTGTTTCTCCAGTTTGAGAGCTTTTCCATTATAACCAGCAACCACACTTCAATAATTAATTCACCAATAAACATACAAAGGGATTTATGCTGGGTTTGATCCAACACTTGTTCTCCACTAAAGAAAGGCACCTCTGCTAATGAAATGCAACTTTCCCCACTCCTACTGCAGCCCACTTGGCAGCTCCTGGGGCACATGGAACTCTTAGAAATGGGGGAGGGAGGAGTCTGTAGGGGGGTAGGATTGGCAAAAATTGCTCCACCTCATTTAGCTGTTATAATAGGTATAATTGAAAGCACTGTGAAAATAATGGGAAATGAGCAAATTTTCAGTTTAAGAAAACTTTAAAAGCAAGATTCCATTAGATGAATTATGGTGACACACCATCTTTTTAAAATGTTGCTTTGGCAGCAGGTGCCACTACAAGAAAAGGATCTTCATTGTGATTGAAACTAAGCTGTATGTATGCAAGAAAACACTTTAAAACACTATATTCATTTTAGATAGAGCTTCTGCCTGAAATGAGGACTTCCTATTCGAGTTATGCATAACTTCACACTCTGACATTTTGCAGCTGACCTCACCTCCAGCAGCAGCCATTTTGTGGTTGTACCCACCACCCTGTGTCAAAATTCCAAATGTCCCCATATGCTGAAAAAGGCAGGGGACCCCAACCTAGGGTAAACACTGCTGGGATCAAATACTAACTCAAAATCACACACACCAAGTTTTCCCCATAAAATATATGCAGTTTTCAATATTATTTATGCATCAGGAAACAAACAATATACATATAGGAGAATTTGTTTATATGAGCAACACTGTGTGCATAAAGAATGCATAACTCACATAAAGAATCATACAACAGGCATATAATACACAGGAATCTACAGAAACAGTGAAATCAGAACACTGAAACCATTCAAAAATGTAAACAAGTATGTAAAAAGACCAGTGGCTGCCCATACAGCAGGCACTGGCTTTTTGCCTGCCCCCCCTTTCTTCTTGGATGAAGCGGGGGGGGGGACTGTGAACCAATCATGGCTCAGCGTGGGAGCGCTGGCCAATCAAGGACAAACCCATCAACTAGATATGGTGGCAGCCACTCTCCAAGGGCAGATCAGCCCAGTGCGAGCTCTGGAGAGGTCGGAACTCTGCAGATGGGCAGGGAGCGAGTTTCTATGTGGAGTGTCTCTTACCTGTGAGATTCCCCATCAGCGGCATGAGCCTGCTGTAGCAGGCTAGGTTTGTAGGGCTCTGGCCAGGGAAGGATGTGGGGAGGATCTGGGCTGCTTCTCCCCCCATACGGTGTTGTGTACTAGTCACGAAATGGCGACCGCCATGCGGTCAGAGCACATGGCCCGATTCTACCTGAGCTTCAGCCAGGTAGAACAATAGACAGTCGGATCCAAAACGACCACCAATAGCCAGCCTAGGTCTTCCGCGGGGGACCTATGAACTACAACTTAAGACTTAAGGCCCTATCAGAACTATGCGCATATGCTAAGCCCCTATCAGGTATTTTGGGTGCGGCCAGAGGTGTGGCTCCGGCCGGCATATAAGCAGGGCCCTGGAGCCCTGGCAGCATGCTTGATCTGACCATCTCCTGAACATGCTGATTCACTTAATAAAGTCTTTGCTATGATCATCCTACAACTCGCCTCCCGACTCCAGTACTTTCCACACTCCCTAACAGGGAGAGGTCCTGTCCCAGGCAAATCATTGGCCGGGCAGCACAGCGAGGGCAACTGGTGGCTCCCTGCTGTCGCTCTCTGCATGTGGGCCAGGGAGATCAGCTGCAAGCGGGCAGTGCCGGGCAGCTCCCCCCCATCGCATCCACTTGCGGGAGATAGCTGGCTGTGCTTTTGGCCCTCCAGCTTGCATTTCCTGTGGAGGGGCTCCCTTGAATTGCATGGTTCCCTCCACACACACACACACACACCCAGGTCTGGTTAGGCCTCTCAGTCCTTCTCCCAGCTTGGACCGCGGTGGTGCCCGCTCCTTCCAGCATCTGCCAGCGGCTGTTTCTCCAACGCCCTTCCTTTTCACCCCATCTTCAGCCACCTTCTGGCCTCCCCTCACCAGTGACAGGGCTTGAATGGCACAGCTACTGGCTTCAGTTGAGGTGACTGTTTTGTTGTTTATTTTCCTTTGTGGGGTGAGCACTGGGATGGCGAGTGATTGTTCCTGCTGGCCCCCGGGATCAGCCAGGAAGGCTAGCAGGGTAGGCTCATTTTGCTTGGTGGTGCCAGGGCCCACCGGGCGGCCGGGGATCCAGCAGGGCCCATCCCTTCCACCATCCGGAGGCTTTTGCAGGGGCTGATTCCCTGGCACCCGCCTCTTCCACACACACACACACCAGGTCTTGTTAGGTTCCTGAGGCTTGCACTCAGCTTGGACCATGGTGGCCGCTTCTCCACCAGGCAGGGGGCTTGCCCTCCAGTGGCTGTTGCTCCAGCACCCGCCACCCCCCTTTCCTCCCCATGGCCCACTGGGGCCTCTGAGGCATTGCACCTGGATGGGTGTGTGGCAGTATCTGCCCTCTTTCCACCCTTTGAGGCTCTTCTGCTCCTGGCTGCCTGCCTGGCCTGTTTCTGGCTGGCTCTTTGGAGAAGACCTGGGAGATTCTACCCAGGGCTGTTGTCCCTCACCAAAAGGGGAGGGGGAGGGGCCATGGCTCAGTGGCAGAGCATCTGCTTTACATGCAAAAGGTCCCAGGTTCACTCCAATTTAAAGGATGCTGTAGCAGGTAATGTGAAAGATTTCTACTAGAAGCCCTGGAGAGCTGCTGCTGTCTGTGTAGACAATACTGATTTTGATGGACCGATGGCCTGATTCAGTATAAGGCACGTTTCACGTGTTCACATACTTGGAAGCTTGGGTACATGTGGATGTACACCTGCAAGAAACCAATGCTTCTGATCATGTGCACTGAAGCTAGAAAACATGTGTGGGTCCCCCCCATCCTCAAGCCACAAGGGGGTGAGCACCAGATAGGAAGATGTTTGGCCTGCTCTTCTGGCCTTCTGGCAGATCCCAAAGCATCCCAGGGCAGGCAGGGGATCTCCAGTCATCCTGGGGCAGGCTGGTGAGTTCATGCAATTTTGTTGAGGATCAGGAGGGATGGCGCAAGAGCAGTTTATTCAGTTTATTCAGGCAGTTTATACAAGTTTATTCACGGGCTGGATTGCTCCCTCACGGCTTTGGTGCTGGTGGCTAACAGGGTGGGATTTTTTGCTCGTGCAACTTTCAGGCAGAGAGGAAGCCTTTATTCCCATATCGCCCTCAGTTTGCACAGTGCCCCAGCTGCACTCCCCAGCATCTCCTTTCTGATGGACCACAGGGAGGAGGGGTGGAGGATTGCTTCTGAGCAACTTGCATTGATGCTTTGGCCTGCGCTAAACCTGCTCTCCAACTGGTAGAGGGCCGGGCCACATGAACAGATGACTGCTTTGTCTGCACAAGGTTCCAGGTTTGCTCCAGTCCCCAGCATCTCCATGGAGAAAGACTTGCGTGGGAGAGACTTCTTCCTGAGACTCTGCAGTGCTACTGCCAGTATAAAGGGATGGGGCAGTCCTGGATGGACTGCGAGGTATGATTCAGTATGAGGGAAACCTCCCTCCCCATCCTATTCTGTCAAAGGGTTGCAGTCATTTCAAGGTGTTTAGAGGCATTTCAGTTTAAGAAACCAGTTTGCAATCACACATGTTGATGAGTATGGTGTCGGGGAATGATAAGTGAAGTGTTCTGTTAGGGGCAGTAAGCGCCAGTTTGGGTAATGACTCAGAGCATGGACTTCGATCTGTGAGAGCCGGGTTGATTCCCCATTCCTCTGTGTGCAGCTGCTGGTGTGCAAGTTTTTTCAGTGCTGTTCTCTCAAGGGCATTTCTCGAAGGAGCTCTCTTGACCCCACCTGCCTAGCAGGGTGTTGGCTGTGGGGAGGGGAAGGGAGGGGGATGGTGAGCTGCTCTGAGACTCCTTTGAATGGTGAAGGGTGGGGTATAAATCCAATCTCTTCTTCTTCTTCCTCTTAGTAACTGTTTGCAACTAATTGCAATCAGAGGAAAGAATTTGCTTCAACTGAGGCTCTTCCATAAGCTGCTGCTTCTGATAGAGTGGGCAACTTGTATAAACTGTACTATATTCTATTAAGTTAGTAACATGAATTGCCTTCCAACCAAGTTAGTAAAAAATGATTCATGGTAAAACCAAAACAACCACTCTAAGCAAACAGGACATTTGAAGCCAAATGCACTGGTAACAAAATTTAAAAGTCCAAATACACCTACATGGCTGGGAAGTACCACTGGTCTGATTCGGGTAGGGCAGCACCATGGGTTTGGGAGCAGCTGTTGCTAGGAGGGTGGTCATTCAGGGAAGGACTGCGTCACAGGGGTGGGATGGCTGCTTGGCATGCTAGGGGTCCTAGATGCTACCTCCAACTTCTGCAGTGCAAGAGAGCACCGAGGGATATTGTGAGAGACCTCACTGAGGCTCGGGAGAGAGGCTGTAGGTGCCAGTCATCAGGGATTTGATCATCTGAGCACATGGACTCTGGACATGGAGATTCCATCTTTCTAGGTTCTGCCTACCAGTCTCCTCATCACTCTCAACAGAATCACTTGAATACATAACAGATCACTTGCACCATTCACAGATTGGGCATTGCAGGGTTCAGGTTACCATCTTTGAGTTGGGAAAGTCCTGGAGATTAACATCCTAGAATCACAGAGTGGGAAGGGACCGTCAGTCCAACTGCCCCACTCAATGCAGGAGCAGCCTACAGCATCTGGCTGTGGCTTAAAGATGGGTTGAGGAGATGTGGAATTGGCAAGCACCCTGAGATATCAGCGATGGGGGGGTCCTCATACTGGGTGCCAGTGAGTGGGAGTTCACCACCACCTAGGCAGCTGATTCCACTGTTGCACAACTCTTACTATAATTCCCCCCCCCCCTTATATCCAGCCGGTACCTTCTGGTCCTTAGCTTCAACTCATTATTGCGAGTCCTATCAGCTGTTGCCAACAGGAACAGTTGTCAGAATCAGTTAATTCTGTCAATGTAATCTTGCATGCACACTATGTATTCTGTTATGTCTTTATGTATTGGACCTGTATTTTCTCCTTGCTTGGTCGGGAGGGTGACAACCCCTAGGGTGAGAACAACGAGGCCTCTCATCCCTGCCTCCGCATTCCAGCTGCACCGGCAGTAACTTCAAGGGGAGGAAAGGCTCTCATCTCTTATCTATGCTAAAGAACCTTGGAGCCATGAATTGTTATGTGAACGGAGGGGTCTGGTTTGGGAAGGGAAATTTACTGCTTAACACCTCACTTTTTTCCTGTGTGAACCAAACGGTCAAGACACCTTTTAGCCCGCCAATTTTCCCTCCTGGGGATTGGCTACCTATGGGTAATTCAAACTCCTTGGAATGGTATAATAGACCCGCTTGTATTATTTGTCTCATCTCTGACAATACCCCGAGACGCTGTACTAATGTAGGAATAGGCAATAAAGAACTGTGGTTAACCAACCGAGATCTGATCCTTGACTACTTTGAACAGGACTCTCACAGATTGTCAGAGATCCTTGATTGGGATTCAATCGTTCCTGACCATGTCAGAAGACGATCTCGTCCCCCTCAAACCTACCACTCCAGAGGAGGCCCCGGTTACCCCGACGGATCCGGGGAACGGGGGTGGCGGCGGCGGAGGAGGTCCCGAGGTGCCGGTGACCACGAGCCAGGGGGCTTACTACATCCCGCGCCGCCCGATTACCCATCAGAGCGTGACCCCCCAGTACACTTGGAGCCACTTCGGAGGCCGATCCGTGACTTCGTGGGTGCACGACAGGAAAGGGGTGAGAGTTCCGCTCACCGGCGACCAGCTCGATCGCGGGAGACCGAGCTACCTAGGAGACGACCGCGAGCCAGTCCGCCGTGGAGGACCGCGTCGCCAGCCTCCCGAAGAGGAGACACTGGATTTGTATGGGCCCGATCCGTATCGAGAGGAGCCGACGGTCCCGCTGGATCAGATGATGGGAGACCTGAGGCTACAACTCACCTCCGAGCTCCGCGAGCTGGCCCTCGATCTCCAGCACCAATTTCGAGACGCTATGGTGGCGATGCAAGGCGCCCTCCTCGGTCAAGGAGTCGGAGCCCCACAACAGCAGCCAGCGCCCGGAGGGGTTCCGGCTCAGCCACAGGCGCCCGTTGTACCCGCGCAGCCGGCTCAGCCGGTCCCAGTCCCGGGGCCCGTCCCCGCACCCGCCCCAGTCCCGGCCGCGCCGGCCGCTCGCCCACCCCCTTCCGACCCGCTGACGACTACTTTCGATGGGGACCCCGAGAAGCTACGTTTCTTCACGCTCGAGATCGGGAGATTCCTGGACAGTTGGGGCCACCTGTATCCTACCGAGAAGGATCGCATAGGCTACATCGGATCCAAACTGAAAGACACCGCCAGCGATTGGTATGTGAGCCTGCACGACAACCCTGGCCCTGAGCTACGTTCCTTGAACAACTTCATGTGGGCTCTTCGGCACCAGTTCGAAGACCCGCTGGGTGAGGAAAAAGCCAGAAATCAGCTGAGGAAGCTGTTCCAGGGAAGATCGTCAGTGAGGGAATACACTGAAAAATTCCGGCGCATCGCTGCCAAGATCCACGGATGGCCGGAGGAACTCTTCATGGAGAAGTATTGGGAGGGTCTAAACCCGGAAATCTACGAGACTGTGCTGCTGGGAGGCCGCCCGGGCACGCTGACTAGCTGGATGAGGGCGGCCACCGACATGGAAGAACGTTTCGCCCTAATCAAGATGGGAGCATCCGCAACCGCCGCTATCAGAGCGGGCCCACGAGCGAAGCCCCGATCCAACGTACAAGACGTCCGCGACTCGAGGTTCCGGCAAGGGTTGTGTATGAAGTGTGGGGAAAGTGGCCACTTCGCCTCGGCGTGTCCAAGAGGAGGGGGGAAGGGCCCGAAGACCTCAACTCCAGGACCTGCAGGCACCCCGACTCGGGGGAAGACCCCCATGAAACCCCGGGCTTTGCAGCTGGAAGGGGCAACGAGTGAGCAGGGAGAGCTGGAGCTGATGGAAACCCAGATGTCGGGAAACTCCAACGGCCTGCAGTGAGCGGCGCAGAACTGCAGGTCCCCCACAACGAAGCGCCATCTCCGGTGAGCATCCCCGGCCCCTTGTTATATATGGTAGTGACTGTGGTGACCCCAGGGTCAGGTACCCACATGAGGGTCCGCGCTTTAATTGACTCTGGGTGTGCGCGAGACCTAATCAGCCCCCTAGTAGTGGAGGGGCTGGGACCCAAAGTCACCCCGTTAGCGGAACCCCTGAAATTTACCCAGATGGATGGGTCCGAAATGAAGGAGGAGTGCATAGCAGAGACTGAGAACTTAATTTTGGGAACGGGGAACCACTGGGAGAAGAGAGCTTTCGTCATAACCCCTAATGCCCAATTCCCTATGGTGTTGGGTAGCCCTTGGCTCGGGGCGCACGACCCCTATATAAAATGGAGCGAGGGGAAGATTTCGTGGGTAGACGAACGCTGCCAGAGCCACCGCTGGGACCCAGGATGGGGTCCCGGGCCCCCCAGCCCGCCGTCTCCCGCGGCCGCCCTCGCTCTCGTCCCGGCCATGGTGCCTAAGGAATACAGAGACTTACTGGAAGTGTTCAGTGAGACCGAGGCGGACGAGTTGCCCCCCCACCGGTTGTCGGACTGTGCCATAGAGCTCCTCCCGGGCGAGAAACTCCCAAAGGGCAAATTGTATTCCATGAGCCCGGCGGAGCGAGAAGAACTGCGGAAGTTCTTGGACAAAAATCTGGCCAGGGGGTTTATCCGCCCCGCCAAGTCCCCTTTTGCGGCGCCCGTGCTGTTCCGAAAGAAAAAGGATGGCGGCTTGCGATTGTGCACGGATTATCGGGGGCTAAACGCAGTCTCCACCTCTAATGCTTACCCCCTCCCGTTAATAAAAGACCTTTTGGCGGAGGCGGCCAAGGGGAAGATTTTCACCAAGTTGGATCTGCGAGATGCCTACTTCAGGGTGCGCATAAGGGAGGGGGATGAACCCAAGACTGCTTTTAACACCCCCCTGGGGCAGTTTGAATACCTCGTGATGCCGTTCGGCTTAAGTGGCGCGCCCGGGGTCTTTATGAGTTTAATCAACGAAGTGTTGCACAAGCACCTATTTAAGGGCGTGTTATGTTACATAGATGATATCTTGATCTATTCCACTGATAAGAACGAACATGTGACTTTGGTCCGAGACGTGCTGTCAACATTACTAAAAAACCAGCTGTTTGTGAAACTGTCTAAGTGCGAGTTTCACCGCGAGTCTGTGGACTTCCTGGGCTACCGCATTTCTCAGAAGGGGTTGGAAATGGACCCGGGGAAAGTGGAAGCGGTGGTGCAATGGGAGGCTCCGCGAACGAGAAAGCAGCTGCAGAGCCTGTTAGGATTTTGTAACTTCTATCGGACTTTCATCAAGGACTTTGCCAAAGTCACCCTTCCCTTAACGGACTTGTTAAAAACCAAGGGGAGGGGTCCCGAGGCAGGAAAGCCGGGAGAGAAACTGGCGTGGAATGGGGAGTGTCAGAAGGCATTTGAGGCTTTAAAAACTCTCTTTACCTCAGAGCCCATTTTGGCGCACCCGGATGAGACTAAAGACTTTATAATCCATGTCGATGCCTCGGATGTAGCAATGGGGGGGGGCATCCTACAAAGGGACTCTGAAGGGAAACTACACCCCTTAGCGTACATATCGAAGAAGTTCAATGAAACGGAGAGGAATTGGTCGGTGTGGGACAAGGAAGCCGCGGCCATTAGGTTGGCGCTCACTACCTGGCGCCACTGGCTAGAAGGGGCGCAAACTCCGTTCGAAATATGGACGGATCATAAGAACTTAGAAGCTTTGCGCACGCAGCGGTCCCTCAACGCCAAACAACTGCGCTGGGCGGACTTCTTCTCAAAATTTAACTTTGTGTTAAAGCATTTTCCTGGGAAGGCTAATTCCCTAGCAGACGCGTTGTCCAGATTGCCCCAACACGAGAGTCTAAAAGACGAGGTATTCGACTCCATGTTCTCCCCCCAGCAACTGGGAGGAGTGGTTGTCACCAGGAGCAAAGCAAAGAAAACCGAGCTCACCACTGGGGACTGTCAATGGGGGGGGGAATATGCCCCTGAGGAAATAGAGGAATTGGAAGCAATGGGAGAGTGCGAAAAAAGAAAGGACAATTGTTGGTTCCGGGGGGACAAATTAGTGGTGCCAAAAACCAAACGCAAAGAAATCCTGCTAAATTGTCACTCTTCCAAGCTTGCCGGGCACTTTGGATTCCTAAAAACCCTTAACCTGATCCAACGGCAATTTTGGTGGCCGCGCATGCGTCGAGACGTCTCGGATTTCGTCTCGGCATGTCAAACCTGCTTAATGTGTAAAAAACGGGGAGGCAAAGTCCCGGGATTGTTACACCCCCTCCCCACGGCTTCCCGGCCCTGGGAAGACATAGCCATGGACTTCATTACCAATTTGCCCCCCTCAAAAGGAAAAACAGTGATCTGGGTAGTAGTAGACACGTTTTCCAAACAAGCCCATTTCACTCCTTTCAAACAGTTACCCACCGCCAAAGGGATGGCTAAAGCCTTCTTTAACCAGGTGATAAAATTACATGCTTTTCCGAGAAGGGTGGTGTCCGATCGCGGAAGTCAATTCGTTGCCACCTTCTGGCGGGAGCTTTTGAAGCTAATGGACATAGAACCTGCCTTAAGCTCGGGTTACCATCCAGAAACCGATGGCCAATCCGAGCGAACTAATCAAATTCTGGAGCAATTCTTAAGGTGCTACACCAACTACCACCAAGATAACTGGGTGGACTTATTACCCTTTGCAGAATATAGCTACAACAATGCAGTGCATTCTTCCACTGGGGTCTCACCTTTCATGGCAGTGGGAGGTTTTGAAGGTAAACCGCTCCCCACCCTCAAGGAAGACCCCCAGGCTCCCCCTTCAGACTTCAAAAACTGGTGGTCCAGTCTCCAGGATTCCTGGCCGTTGATTGGTAAAGCCTTGGACCATGCCAAGGAGGATTATAAAAAATATGCTGATCGGGGCCGAGCACCGGGATGGGACCTTCAACCCGGGGACTCAGTTTATCTCTCTACCAAAAATATCCACGGGCTGCAGCCCAGCAGAAAATTAGGATGGAAATATGTTGGACCCTTTAAAGTGCTACGAAAAATCTCTGATGTCTCCTTTGAACTCGACCTGCCTAAATCACTAAGTTCTATACATCCTGTGTTTCATTTCAGCTTGCTGAAGAAAGATCCTGGGCCGAATGCATGGCATCCAGTTCCTCCAGTTCCTCCTCCACTGATGAAGGAGGGGAGTCCACACTACGAGATAACTGAAATCCTGGATTCCAAGACAAAGAGGGGCCATTTGTATTACTTAGTTAGATGGTTAGATTTTGGCCCGGAACACAATGAATGGATTCGTTCTGAACATGTTCATGCCCCTAAGTTAACTAAACTGTTCCATAAAATGTTCCCTGAAAAAGCTAGATGAAGGGAATCATGGGGAGGGCAGGGTGTCAGAATCAGTTAATTCTGTCAATGTAATCTTGCATGCACACTATGTATTCTGTTATGTCTTTATGTATTGGACCTGTATTTTCTCCTTGCTTGGTCGGGAGGGTGACAACCCCTAGGGTGAGAACAACGAGGCCTCTCATCCCTGCCTCCGCATTCCAGCTGCACCGGCAGTAACTTCAAGGGGAGGAAAGGCTCTCATCTCTTATCTATGCTAAAGAACCTTGGAGCCATGAATTGTTATGTGAACGGAGGGGTCTGGTTTGGTAAGGGAAATTTACTGCTTAACACCTCACTTTTTTCCTGTGTGAACCAAACGGTCAAGACACCTTTTAGCCCGCCAATTTTCCCTCCTGGGGATTGGCTACCTATGGGTAATTCAAACTCCTTGGAATGGTATAATAGACCCGCTTGTATTATTTGTCTCATCTCTGACAATACCCCGAGACGCTGTACTAATGTAGGAATAGGCAATAAAGAACTGTGGTTAACCAACCGAGATCTGATCCTTGACTACTTTGAACAGGACTCTCACAACAGTCCCCTGCCCCCCCCCCAAGTGACAGCCCTTCAAGTACTCAAAGAGAACAGTCATGTCCCCACTCAATCTAGGTCTGGGGCCATGCCAGGGTGGAGGCACCCTTAGCGGCCAGAGTTTGCCAGGGTGGCCATGCAGGGGCTGGGATGGATAGCAGAGGGGTGACTTCAGTACCCACTCCTTGGCATTGGAGTGGCTTTGGCAGCTGCAGGTGAGGTCTGGTCCCCCTGAGATATGGCATTGGGCCATGGAAAGCCATGGGCGTATGGTTCTGACAGCAGTCCCTGTTGCTGGCTGATTTTTTTTTTTTTTGCTTTGCAGGATGCAGCATGTGGATGGAAGTCACAGGTAATGACTGGTGGCTCCAGATGTTCATCAGCTGGCAGGAGCACCTCCCCAGGCTGTGGTTGAGCATTTTGGTGGTGATGATCTGGGCACTAGGTTGGCAGCCTCTGCCTCAAGGTCAAAGCACCACATATTTCGAGAGCACAGTGGGGTTACTGGGTCAGTCTTTGATGTGCTGATCCACAAGGTGGTCTACATGACCGGTGGTTATTGGTTGGCGGGAGGGGCGTTAAGCCAAGGCTAACCCCCTCTGTGGCAGGAAAAGCACGGGTTGAGGGGATGTGGAATTGGCAAGCACCCTGATATATCAGTGATGGAGGGGGGTCCTCATACTTGGTGCCTGTGGGCTGGGCAGTCGGGGTGACTCAGTTGGGAGCCTCTTTGGGGTAGGGGAGCATATGACAAGCCTTAAGACTTTGCAGCCGTGGGCTGGAATGTGACCTTCCCCCCCCCCCATGCACTGGCATGCGGGCCATGAAGAGTAAGGTCTGGAAGGATCCCGGACCTGGCTCTGAGCTGGGGTGGGTTTGCCCTGTTAGGAAGGCTTGTATTGCAAGCCCAAAGCAACCCATGCTTTAATGTATTGGTGCAGATCAGCTTATATATATAAATAAAATTCCCAGTATAACCCATAACTTGTGTTGTGTTTCATTTAAGGGGTGGGCAGGCAAGAATGAAATAAGGCATATTTCCTCCTCTTTGGTATATCTGCCTCAGCAAACAAAAAATGCTCTTGAAATTATATTTTCTGTTATTAAGACATGTAATGGGATCGATGCTATTTAGCACTAGTGGAATTAAGCCCATGGAACAGGACTTCACTGCCTTACCACCAGTGATCCTTCTAAGCTGAGTTAGTGAGAGCTAGCTCACAGTTTCTTATCCTCTGGTTCACAAATTTTTGTCTTAGCTCAGGAAGGATGGCTCCAGAGCAAACTAATTTATGCAGTAGCCAAATCGCTCACTCACAACTTTAATGCTAGTAGCTCACACAGTAGGATTTTTGCTCACAAGACTCCACACCTTAGAGGGAGCATTGCTTGCCACCCCAAAATTCTGCTCCTGTGGGTCAAGGGATCCAGTACAAGGGGCAAAGGGAAACGAGAACATTGGCAGACAGTGCTGCCCCCTCTTATGCCAACAGAAGTACCATTCTGTCAGCAGGAGGCTCATTAGTTGGGCTGAAGGCCAACTCTATGCATTGTATTCCCACAAAGTGTAGCATTTGAGAAATAATGTTTAGTAACAATTATTATGTTTTAGAAATAATCACATCAGGGACTGTTTACATAATACTACAAGCCACAATATGGGGCTGATCTAAGTAGTGTCATATGGCTGTTGTCACAATGTGGTTAGAAATTTGTGTGCAGTGATGAAGACTGTAGATTGAGTGATTTTGTCCATTCCACTAACCACCCCTTTTGAAACATTTGCACTGGTTTGTGAAAAAACTGCCAAACTTGTTAAGCAAACTACTACCCATGAAAGCTCAGCCCACTACAATACAGTTTAAAGTGGCTTCCATGTGGTGGCCACAATACTTGAACTGGCCATTAGAGAACTAGTTAGTGTCTATTTGCTATTAAAGAAAATAGCAAGAGGAAAAACCATGTAACGTTGGATGTTACTGAAGACAAAGCAGGCTCTCAAAATAACAATACAGAATTTCAAGTGAGCTGACCCATTACTGGGAAAGTGTTTGAGCTGAAGGAAACAAATCTAAGATGCAGGCTGCAGGACTGAATGCTACAGTTATATATAAATGTACTGAAGTTTTCCTATCCAATCGCCACCAAAATAAAAGTGTGCTCTAGAATGACAGTTCCTCAAAAAGAGATAGACATCATAACAGAGATAGGAAATGTCTTATTTAATGATCTGACTCAAAATACTGCACAATGTTTCAGAATAGGCTGTCACAGGAAGCATGGATGTGTAATAATTTAGGCAGGCTAGAAGAATTGCTCTAATGGGTAACACTGGAAAGAAGTTTCTGCATTTGAAAGCTCTTCACAGAAGACCAGGACAATTTCTCTACCCTTCAAACTGATTATTTCATGTTTTTTTAAGACTGGTAAACCTGTCTAAATGTATGTTGTTCTCAATACCATAGTAGGCAAGCATTTCAGAATACTTAATAAATGTACCTTCCAGTACCCCTGTCAGTTCAGGGAGATGCTGCTGTAGTCCTCAGGGAAGGGAGCAAGGGTGAAGGGGAGAACAAGACCACCACCAACATGACTGCAGTGAAAATAGATCCTAGCTTTATTGATTAGAAACACAAGAGCATTGGTTCAACATTGGGACATATCTGGCATCGAGAGACCCGTCTGTCAACTGGTAGCAGCCCCAGCTTGCCTGCCAGAGGTGAAATGTGGAGCAGAAAGTCCCAGGATCCCACATGCATGCATGCCACTGTGTGGTTCCCTTGCAACCTGTGGGGAAAGCTAGCCAACAGCCCCCACTTTCAAAACTCCTTATGGGAGGGCCAGAACAGGGGAGGCAGGCACGCAGGCACAGCCTCCCTCCAAAGGGATCTGTCCCAATGCTCAAATGAAAAGCTGTGATAAAGAAAGCATGCAAGAAACCCCACCACATTAGGAAGCGAACCAAGGAAGGGAGGAAGGGGAAGCTGGAGCTGACAATGAGCAGGCCCCGGCAACATAGCTGACAAAGTAGGAGGGGGGTGGACCAGAGTGAAAACTCTGAACTCCAGGCCTGCCTGGAGTTCCACCCCCCAGCCAGGCCTCCTCTGGGTTTATTCAGGGGCCAGTCCACCAGGCTCTTTGCTGCCCCTGCAGAGCCAAGGGGAATCCTTCCTCAGCCCTCTTCTGGCCAAGTCCTGGGCCACTGCTCACTTAATGACCACAAATGTCAAAACAATGAACAGTCAAGACAGAGATCCTTACAGTGCTTGCCAGGGGTCCTTTTGTAGAAAAAGAGGTGCAAGAGCTCATTAGCATACCTATTAGCATAACTCATTAGCATAACTGGCCAAATGTCAGTTTCAGCCCTATTATACTCTATGGGCCATTGAAGTCAATGGCAAAAACTCATAGGGTATATAGGGGCTGGAGGGGAGGGGGTTTGAGGGAGAGGCTCCAAACTTGCAGGGTGCCTTCTGGGATCTCTCCCCGAAATACAAACCATCATGAACTTTCATGCACCAAATGAACTGGTTCAGTTTGTGATGTAGTAGAATCCCCCTGGTGAGCTAAAGATCTCAAACTCACAGGGGATCTCCAGCTGACTCTCCTCTACCTGCCCTCCAAGTTTGGTGAGGATTGGATTTATGGGGTCCTAGTTACAGCCCTCCAAATAAGGTGCCCCTGAAAGATGCCTTCTGGGGAAATGACAGGCACAGGTTCAGGAGTGTATAGAATAGGCCCTGTGCAAGCTAGAGACATCAAATTCACAGGGGACATCCCCCTGATGCTCTTCTAGATGCCCTCCAAGTTATGTGCAGATTGCACTTAGGTGGTCCGAGTTATGGCCCTCCAAAGAAGATGCCCCCCAAAAGTGAGTTTTTTGGGAGCGGGATGTCAGGCACTGGTTCAGAAGTCCAAGCTATGCACACTAAATGCACAGGGAATCTCACCCTGCTGCATGCTCCTCTACAATCACGCTCCTGTTGCTTTGAAGTTTGGTAAACATTTTGATTGAGAAGAAACAGTCTATGTGAAAATATCTCCACTCACCGCCACAAACCACCATGAACCACTTGAAAGTTCATGAAAAGTTCATGCCAGTTGACTTGCCATGAACTTCAGTTCACAAACCACAAATTGGCCAAAATTCATCACAAACTTTGGTTTGTGAGCCGGTTTATGCCCATCCCTACCTAGAAATATGAACACTGAAATAATATAAAATGATGCCTATATTACTGTGATCCCTAAACCTTGCCTTAAAAACCATACTCAATATGCAAATTTGGGATCTCCAATGCTCTCTTCAAGCCCACACATTTGGTTTTCAGTAGTAAGAACAATATTCAAAGCTAATGAACATGAATTCAGGCCTATCAAAATATGGTGTTTACTTCCTCAGCAAGGGTAGTGTTAGGTATTGACCATGCGGTCACCATGTGCTCCCATAATTGTGACCGCATGGCCAGAGCATGGCCAGAGCACATGGCCAAGAAACTACCTGAGCTTCAGCCACGTAGAACAAAGGCCAGGTGGATTCAAACCGGCCACCAATCATGTACCTAGGTTTATCCCAGGGAACTTATGAAATGTAAATAGACTTCTAATAGCCTATCAGGCCAGTTGGGTGAGGTCAGGGGATTGTCCCTGACCAGCATAAAAGGAGGGCTTCGAGCCCTGGGTTGTATGCTTCATCCGGACCAGCAATAAAGATCTAGCTGTTTCACTATGCCATGGACTCCCGACTCCAATACTTATCAGGTAGCTTCTTAGAAATTCCAGCTGTTTCTCTTACTGATAAAGCTTAGGTTTTGGAAATTTTGGGCATGGCTGGGTGAGACATCATGCTGCATTGTACAATGCTGCATGAATGCCATGGTGGTGCCACAACACTCCCCCCCCCACAGATTTATCCTGCTGCAGCACTGGGCAGTGGCAGGCAGTGGTGACAGGGGGCAGGGTGTCTCTCTCTTTCTACACTGGGAGACCTGGTCTCCATAGCTAAGTACCTGAATTCTATATCTAAGCAAACTTAAAATACACTGTAGCTTGTTTGATATAAATGGTAGAAAAATACCATCAACAGGTTTCAGACTGAATAGATTTGAGAGATAGTCTCTGGAATAACCTCCCTGCTGCAGCCCACCTGTGCTAAATCTGTCATCTTGTCAACTCCAGGTATAGACATCACTCTTCACAGAGGCCTTTAAAGATCTCCCTGGTTATTCAGGGGCTCAACATGACTAGCTTTGCCAGTTCGGTGTAGTGGTTAAGTGTGCGGACTCTAATCTGGGAGAACCGGGTTTGATTCCCCACTTCTCCACTTGCACCTGCTGGATGACCTTGGGCAAGCCATAGCTCTGTACCAGCTGTTCTCTCAAGGACAGTTGTCTCAGAGCTCTCTCAGCCCCACCCACCTCACAGGGTGTCTGTTGTAGGGAGGGGAAGGGAAAGGAGTTTGTAAGCCGCTCTGAGACTCCAAGTGAGTGAAGGGCGGGTTATAAATCCAATCTCTTCTTCTCTCTCTTCTTGCATTCTGGGCAAGATCAGTTTTTGTAAATGTTTTTATAGCATTGTTGTTCTTAATGTTTTTCATGTTATACTAATGTAATTTATAATTTTACATGTTTTTATTTATTGTATTTTATTGTTTTATAACTGCGGTATACCACTCAGAGAACTTTGGCTATGAGGCGATATAAAAATGTAATAAATAATAATATAATAATAGTTTAGATCTTATTTTCATATGTGAGATACTGTTGACAGAGTATTTATTTATTAAATTTCTACCCCACCCTCCCAGCCAAAGCCGGCTCAAGGTGGCTTACATATTTATTGAACCCTTTTTTGTTTGTATTTGTAACAAAGACACAAGAAGGTTATCATCCCTAGTACAGTACAGGTGGTGTGGGCGGCTTACATAAAATTCACACACAATTTGCAATAATTATAAAATATAAATTACAATTAAAACAATTCTGAAATCATAATAAAGTGCAAGTGTCCATGATTCCGCAATGACAGCTTTTACTCCAATCTATTTCCTCATAGCCAGCTCCTCGGTCTTCTTTATGATTGTCTTTTCAGCAGGTCACATAGGCTATAGTTGAAGATTCCAGGGAAACAGAACTCTCACCTTCAGCTCTCAGTGGTGTTAGTGGTAGTGGTGGCTCCAAATGCCTGGTGGAAGAGCTCCATTGTACAGGCCCTGCAGAACTGCAAAAGATCCCGCAGGTCCCTGACACAGCAACGGTGCACAACCTGTAGATAAAGGTTTATTCAGGAACTAACATACTTTTTTTATAACTTTATATTTTATTAATTTTTTAACAACATAACATAAAAAAAACAAAAATATAAAATACAAAAATATAAAACACGTTAACATTTTAACAATAAACCATAAACAATATACCTTACTCAGCAACTATTCAACTTAATAATAATTTACATTCTTTTTATAACTAATAGAAAACAAACTTTTTATATTTTTCAGGAAGTTTGTTCATAGCGTTCGTGTCATGTTCAATATATTGAAAAAAATAATACAATTTTTCCATAAAACTAGATTTAAGACTTACATTTTCTGCTGTCAACAATTGACTTGCTATTTTATCTTGAACAATTACATCCCAAATCTTTAAAAACCATTGTCTCAGCGTTGGAATTTTCACCGATTTCCAATTTTGCGCCAAAAGGGTCTTAGCTGCTAAGAGTAATAAGGCCATTAAATCAGCTTTTGTTTTAGTCACAGATTCAGGTTTCCAAAAGTTTAATAATACAGATTCTGGTGTTGCAGGTATTTTAACCTTAACTATTTTTCCTATTACATTCAATATTTTATTCCAAAAAATACAAACAAATGGACACGTCCACCAACAATGCAGAAAAGATCCAATTTCTTCACCACATTTCCAACAGGTGGGTGATTTAATTGCATGACTATAAAATAGTCTTTGTGGTGTCATATACCACCTCGCATACATTTTGTAATTTTGCAGTTTAAGGTTCAAAGACTGTGTAGTATATAGGGGAGAAGCCCAAATCTGAGACCATTGCACTTCTGTTAATTGGGTATTACAATCTTTGTGCCATGCCCGTTGTTGTGGAGATAAACCAGTCCACTGTTTTTGGTTTAGCATTACATAAATAATTGTAATAATACCTCTTTTTACACATGTCTCATTCTTAATAAGCTCCTCAAAGCCTGTATATGGTCTATCTAAGTGGTTTGCCAAATCATTAGTCATAAATGCATGATGTAGTTGGTGATATTGTAACCATGGGATCTTTAATTGGTATTTTAATTCTATTTGTGTTTTCGACCAAAGTTTCCCTTGTTGACTTATTTGATTTAATCTAAATATATGTTTTCCCCTCCAAGTTTTAAATGTTTCAACATTTTTCCCTGGTTCAAACCATTTTTGTCCCAAAAAAGCCATTATCGGAGAAACACCTGGTGCCATAATATCTCTGTATTTGTCCCAAATACGTAATGTGTGCTCCACAAAAGGGTTTTCTAATATGGTTTTTGTCCTATCTTTAGATTTATTCCATATAACCTCATGCATAAATTGGGGATAAAATTGTTCTTTTTCAATTAAAACCCAATCCTTATAGTCTACAGGTGTAGCATAGTAAAGTACATTTCTAAGTTGTGCTGCTAAGTAATAGTTCTTCAAATCAGGTAATGCCATGCCCCCCAATCTTATAGGGCGTGTTAATAAAGTATAACTAATTCGAGGGGTCTTATTATTCCAAATAAAAGCCTTCCACAACCCACACCATTTACAAAATTCTTTTTCGGGAATAGATATAGGCAAATTCTGGAAAAGAAATAAAAATTTAGGAAACAATATTACTTTCAATAATTCAACTTTCTCCAATAGGGATAAATTAAATTTGGCCCATTGTTCAGTGGATTCCTTTACCTCTTTTATTAGTGGCAAATAATTACTATTATATAAATCTTTTAATTTATAAGGTATATTTATCCCTAGGTGTCTCCAATGTTTATTAACCCATTTAAAGGGAAATATGTTTGTAATATATTTTTCATCTTCTTCCGATATATAGATCGGAAATAGTTCTGTTTTATTTAAATTAATTGTAAATCCTGAAACTGAATGGAATTGGGCTATCTGAGTTACTAATGGTTTTAACGAAGTTTTTGGGTTTTTTAAATAAACTACCATATCATCAGCAAATAGTCCTAATTTATATATTTTTTGTCTTATTTGTATACCTTCTATGGCTGTATTTTGTCTTAAAGCATGTGCTAAGGGTTCCAATGAAATTGCAAACAGAATTGGGGAAAGGGGGCAACCTTGACGTGTACCTCTATTCAATACCAAATCATCAGATCTATAATTATTTACCATAATTTGGGCTTTTGGGGATTTATAAATTGCTTCTATAGAACGTAAAAAATTTGGACCAAAATTCATAGATGCTAATACTGTTTTTAAATATAAAATTTCAACCTTGTCAAAGGCCTTCTCCGCATCAAGTGCAAGAATTGCCGAATTTATTTTATGCAATTTACAATGATTTATAATATTTAGTGATTTCCTTATATTATCTGAGATTGACCTTCCTGGAATAAAACCAGCCTGGTCTGGGTTAATATAATTTGAAATAATCTTATTTAAACGGGTTACTAATACTGTAGAAAATTTTTTAAAATCATGATTCAGAACTGAGATTGGGCGATAAGATTCTACTTTGGTTTTATCTTTTTCTGGTTTGGGTATAACTATAACTTTAGCCTCACTCCAAGAGCGAGGCATTATTCCCTTATTAATTACAAAGTTACAAGTTGTCAGTAATGGCTCTATAATTAAAGATTTAAAATGTTTATAGAATTCTACAGGAAATCCATCCTGGCCTGTTGATTTATTATTTTTTAATTTTCCTATAGCTGCTTCTAGTTCTGGTTTTTCAAATGGCCTCTCCAAGTAATCTTGATGTTCTTTGTTAAGTTTGACATTAAAGTTAATTGTTTTTAAATAGTCTTTTATTGATGTCTCTTGGGGATGGTCTGAACTATAAAGTTTACTATAGTAGGTATAAAAGGCCTTTGTTATATCCCTTGGTAAAAGTGCCTTGCTTCCACTACTCAGGTGAATGGCATGCACTTGTGTTAGTGTTTGCTTTTTTGAAACTCTATATTTAAGCCACTTCATAGATCTTGGGGTTTTAGTTACATATTTTTGTTTTAAATAAAGTATTTTTTTCTGTATAAATGAAGTTTCTAACACCTCCAGTTTTTTCCTTTCCATTGTTAATTGTTTAAGAGTCTTTTTCCCTCCAAATTTTTTATGCCTATCTTCTAGCTTTGCAATCTTAGTTTGTAGCTCAGTAATAACTTGCTGCTTATTTCTCTTATAGGAAGAAGCCAGAGAAAGAAGTTTACCTCGTAACACTACTTTAAAAGCATCCCAAATATTTTCCTGTGATGCCTCACAGCCTGAATTAAGTTCAAAATATTCCTGGATATCTTTCTCTATACTATCACTAAAAGATTGTTGTTGTAATAGAAGTTTGTTTAAAGACCACATTGGGCCTTTTCCATCATTTTCTTTCTTTGAAAAGTAACAGGAAACCCATGCATGGTCCGAAAGTGTTCTGGTTCCTATATATGCTTCCCTAATTTGAGTGGTAAGCGATGCTGAGGCTAAAACATAGTCTATTCTAGTATACACATCGTGTACTGATGAATAATATGTAAAATCTTTTTCTTTTTGGTTTAAGTTGCGCCACACATCATGATAGTTGAAAGTTTCCAAAATGTTACTTAATTCAGTTTTTTTAGATTTAATTTTCTTTTCTTTAGGTAGTTTGTGTGTTTTGTCCATTTTAGGGTCAATAATTAAGTTCAAATCGCAGCCTATTAATGTTTCTCCTTCCTGAAAAGCTTGTAGCTTTTCCAAGGTTTCTGAAATAAATTGTTGTTGGTTATTGTTGGGTGCATAAATTGATGCAATAGTTAGAAATGTTTCACCAAGGTTACCCTTAATAAAGATGTATCTGCCTTTACTATCTGCTTCAGTGTGTTTAATTTTAAATGGGATATTTTTTGATATGAGTATTGCTACCCCTCTAGACTTAGAAGTACCTTTTGCCTGGTATGTTTGTTCAAACCATGTAGATTTCAGCAAAGAACTTGTTACCCTTCTTTGGTGTGTTTCCTGAAGACAAAGAAAATTTGGTCTTTCCTTATTCATTAAGTTTGATACCCTCCTGAGTTTCACAACATTATTTAAACCTCTACAATTCCAAGTTATAAACTTGTATTCTTGGTTCATAGTTATCTAAGTTCAAAAAACTGTTAACCTAGAGAATTATTATATATCACTTTACTTTTATAATCAACTAATAATAATGCTCTTAAATTCAGCAATACTTTTCCAAGCTGTCTTTTCTTCCTACTCTTTATTTCTATGTACTATAATTTCCTTATCTGGTGAACAGTTGCCAATAACTTAATTTATATACTATTAAATAAAATAAAAATACTAACAATAAAACTAGACCTTAATCAGGCTAACAACAACAAACTGTAAATAAACCAGCCTTTTACAAGCTAACTTTTTAGGATTCTCCTCACTAGGAGGATAATGGGAAATAACAAGGTATTTCCCTTACCTAAAAACAAACCAAAATGTGAGGGGTATCTATAAAATTTATAAAATATCAAAACTTTCCCTTTACCCACTCCTGACTTTCTCTTGTCATATTAATAGACACTCTATATTAATAGCTTTAAACTTTCTTATGTAAGTATTTTTGTAAAAGTGGTATTCTACATATCCATCAAATAACTATAAAATTTTTGCAAAGTCTCATATATTTATACTTTTTAAGTATCCAACATTAGTATAAATTTCTATTACTAGTAAACTATTAAATTCCATCAACTATCTACCTAATACATAATTGTTTCCATATATTTTTATCAACTATGGTCTAACCATATTTAAATATATCAACATTAGTTCTGGTTCAATAACTTATCACTATTTTAACTTAACTTATCCCTATTCTATATCATAATTTTCAAACACTTCATCTATATTTATATATTTATATATATCTTAGACGTATATCCTAAAGTACACCCTCTTTTATAATCATGCTTATCTTATCAAATAACTTTAACTTTACTAATCAACTATATAACTGATATAGCTGATATAAAATTATTACCTAATGTTAGTACCACTTATAACTTTGACTTATTAACTATTAAGTTCTTTAAACCAAGTTGCCCCATAATAGGGCTAATCATTCTTATAAGGTATGCTTCCACCTCTGTAGAATACAAATAAGTTTTCATTTCAGAGTCATTTTTTCAATTTGGAATTCAGCAGGTACATCTCTTCCTCTTCTTCTGGAGTAAATTCTAAGTTCAGGTTTGCCATTAATCTTCTTCCTGAGTCCACGTCTGTGGCTTGCAATAGGTTTCCATCTCTAAAGACTAGGATGTCTGATGTTTGACTCCAGCTGAAACGGATTTTGGCGCCAAAAAGTTTTGCTGCAAAGGATTTTAGTAGCCGCCGTTTATCTAGAGCTTCTGGGGTAAGATCCAATAGTATTCGCACTTTTCCCCCGTTGCAATTTAACGTGCCTTGTTTTCTAGCCTCTGCCAGGATTTTATTACGAACTCGAGGGTAGCCAAACTGTGCTATAATATCTCGAGGTCTTCCACGCCTTGCTACTGACTTGGGTCCCACTCTGTAGGCTTGCACTATAACCGGTGCTATGCCATCTTCCAGCTGCAACGTTTTAGCTAGCCAAGTTGAAATGAAAATTGCCAAGTCAGTATTCCCTTCAATGTTTTCCTCCAGACCCCTAAATTTCAGGTTCTGCTGTCTCCACCTCTGTTCTAGGTTAGCCAGCTTTGCAGTTAGAACTTGCTCCCTGTCTTGCAAAGTTTTTATTTCTGTTTGCAAGATTTCTCCCAGGGCCATTGCAGTTTCTGCCTTTGCTGAGTTTTCTTGAATAGTTTTGGTAAGGTCAGACAGCTTGGTGTTTACGGGGTCTAACATTTCCTCCATAGTCTCTCTAATAGATTTAGTGATGTCAAATTTAAGTTCGTATAAGCCTTTTAAGGTTAAATACCTCTCTGTGTCCACTGAGTCTTTTCCGGTCGCCATCTTAGGTCCGGAGGGATCATTGTTCTCTGCCGGTGCTTTCGGCTCTTCTCAGGGAAAGTAGGATTTTACCGAAGCTGTTTCTTTCAAAATTTGTTTTCCCTTCGGTTCTCCTTTCTTTCCCATATTTTTGGAAGCTTTTTGTTGAGTTGTGTCTGTTATTTTAGTCGTTTTTCAGGAGCGGGATCAGGAGCTTCAGGTTTCTGCGTCTGCCATCACCCAGCGACGCTCCGCCCCCCCCCCCCCGGAACTAACATACTTGATAGGAAAGAGAAGAGAGAGAGAAAGTGTCCTAAGTACATCACTAGCTGAGAGAGAGACTATGTGTGGAACTTCTGAGAGGAAGATGGATAATGCCCTAAGTGTAGCAATCTGAAGACAGACAAGGGGCGTGATCATACGCACCCATTTACGACGGGAGAGTTGCGATGAAGCGACGGCGCAAACTGACAGGATCAGACGAGCACATCTGCGAAGCGTCGCGTGCCCAGCATGATAACATCGCAAACGCTCGTTGATGCGCTCCAAAAAGAGACCGCTAAAACAGAAGTCATTTCCGGAAGAGCCGGGAGCAGGCGTGCGTGGGATCGCAGCAGCGCACCTATGCCGTCGCATCCGGCCATCGTCGCGCTTTCGCGTAAATGCCGGATTTTTTTTCCCGAGCTGCGTGAAATGCGTAGGAACGGAGGTCCACACATGCACAGTAGTGAAAATTCGCCGAAACGCACAAGGGGGGCCGAAAGGGCACCAGAGAATGCCGCCGCGCAGCCACAAACAGCAGTAAGGGATAGGGACACGTTTCCCACACCTCCCTCTGCCCCAGGTCCTCATATCCACAACAGCCACCAGTGCGTGGCCCTTCGTGGACACAGCCAGAAGTGAGGGACCTCCTAGCTTTATGGGGAGACGCCAGGGTCCAGTGGAGCCTGGGACAGTCCCAGTGGAACATTGAGGTGTTTGCCGAGGTGGCCACGGGCATGGTGGCTAGGGGACATGACTGGGATGCTCACGCTTGTCGGCGCAAAACTAAGGACATGCACCTCAAGTACCAAAAGGTTGTGGCTAACAATTCGAAATCTGGCCAGCCCAAGATCACGTGCCCCTATTATGAGGAGTTGCACCAGATCCTGCATAAGAGCAGAGATGTGGACCCCGGCATAGTACTCCAGATCCTTGGCCGCCGGCGGCGGAGACCCCAGGCTCCCCAGGGGCCGAGCACCTCAGCAGAAGAGGCAACCCGCCGTCCCACGGCAGAGGATGTGTTGGAGTCATCCGAGTCCCTGGCATCGACCAGCAGCCAGACAGGTGAGTGCCTCCGGGGACAGACAATCACACAGAGCGGAGTGCCAGGGGGAGCCACAGAGCTGTCATGGAATCCACTCTGCCATCTGCAAGGGAGGCCCTCCCCCCTGGCAGGAAAGCTGGTCTGTCATCCAGTGGGAGAGGGGGCACATGGCGGCTGTGATCCATAAGCCATGGCTGGTGACTCCCTGTCTGTTCCACATACAGGTTCAGAGTCAGTGGGCCAGACCCAGCCGGACAGCAGTGACGAGGATGATGACGCTGTTAAGGACAGTCCCATGCCGCCAGGCCAAGGTTAGTGAAGGGCATCAGTGGGCCTCAGACAGCACACCGATCCACTAGTGCCATCGCCGGCCACTGTGCATCACAGTAAAGGGACCGTTTCCTTCCTAGGGACATGAGAGCTGGCCTTGGATGCGGACATGGAAGAGGAGGAGGAGTCAGGACCATATTGCCAGTGGGCGAGGGTGTTCCCTGGGGCCCATCCATATCCAGACCTACCTGCATCAGTCTCAGGGGCGGAGCTGATCACCACTGGTCCAGCTCCCATGGGTGTGGCAGCCACCTGCATTGGCTCCCCTGCAAGTGAAACAAGGGTGGGGGTCGGAACCCCAGGGGAAATTACTGCGGTGGCCAAAGACAGGAGTTCGAGGATGCCGGTGCCCACATATCTAGCCCTGCAGTCGACTGACAGCTGCCAGGCATGCGTGGTGCCTGACCCAACCACATCCACCCATTCCATGTGCCGGGCTTGCACGTGCACTCCTTTGCACCACCTTGCTGCAAAGTTGAGGGACCAGCCCCATGTGTGAGTGCTGTGGGGGGGCCCATACCTGGGACCCCGGCCGACGGCTATGCCCAGTATGTACTCACCCGAGTCCCCGGATTGCCCGCTCCCCACATGTGCCTCCGGGGAGCTCACCACCACGGGCCCTGCAGGCAGAGGCGCATAGCAGCCCTCAGGAGCTGGGTTTGGGCCCCAGCTGTGCTGACCACCTAGTGGCCAGGGTCACTGGGCCCATGTCAGCCATGCTGCCCTCCACCAGCAGTGTCCACTCCCCCTGACACGGGGGACCCACCACCACATGCACCCCACATGTCATGGCACCTGGCAGCCCCATGCTGGGAGCCTGTGTGGACATGCTGTCACGATGCTCACCTTGTGCTGCAGGGTGCTGCTGGCCCTCCTCCCCGGATCTTTGGCCCTTGACCTCTGAGGTCCCCATCCTCTGCCTCTTCGCACGTGGATGCCCTGTGAAATGACAGCAATGGGGGGGCAACTGAGAGCCGATGGAAAGAGGGGACAGCACTTACGGTATGGCGTCCGGTACCTCCATCCAGGCCGCCCAGCCTGCTCCCAGAGGTTCCGGAGCAGTCCAAAACGGGGAGGGCAGTGTCCTCAAGGCGGGAGACCATCCCAGTCCTCCAACGCCTCGAAGAATGCCGCCTTCTCCCGCTTGAACTTGCCCGGCACTGCTGTGCTGAGCGCCGGAACCCCTGGGCTGCTAGACAGCTGGCAGCCTCTTCGAAGAGGGAGAGGGCTTCCTCATGGGTCGAAGGCATGACCCTGGACCCTGCCTGGAGCTCGTAGAGTGCCTCCAAGACACACTCAATCTCCTCTGGCAGCCACAGCATGCTCTTTGTGGAAAAAGCCATGCTGCCAGAGTTTGGAGGCCTCTGCTTTCTGCGCATGCGTTGACATGCGCCCCCTTTTGTCTGGCGTCTGTTCAGGGATCCGCAAAGGCAAAGGAACGGAGCCTCGCACCTACGGGGGGGAATCAGCTGCTGGTACACGTTTACGGGAGGGCGCATGTTTGGACGTGTGATGCAGCGGGAGACCACTGAGGCATGCAGCCGAACTCCCTCAAAACCAGATGTCTGTATGTGTGGGCCTCCACACTCTCATGGCGCTCCAAGCAAGCAGTCTGCAAAGGGGACGCAGTGATGTTCCGACGGAGCAGGGGGGAACCGTGTGGCCGTCGCTACACATCCGGAACACTGGCTGATGCCCTGGCGGTGCGGCTCGTTAGGTGGGCGCCGATTTGCACCCTCGATCGGGCACCCCCCCGGCAGTTCGCTGCTTTGCATCCTCGCGCCAGCGGCGGAACGTGCTTCCGCACCTCAGTCTCCCGCACATACTTGTCAGCAGATGCCCATCCTTCCACTATGTGTGTGCCCATTCCTAGAGGAGGTGACAGGCTTGATGGTTTGATGACAGAGCCTGGGGGGGCCCTCCTCCATCTGGCCCTGTAGCATAGATGTCAGTGCATTGCAAATGTGCTGTCTGTGCTCCCGAGGGGGGGCCACCCCACCTGACAGCTCATGTGTTGGGACCGGAGGGGGGGAAATGCCATAGGACAGATGCCATGTGATACCCATTCCCCTCTGCGTGACGGCCCCATGACTCCCGTCTCCCGCCCTCCATTCTCCCCATAATAGGAGACAGACTAGCGAAGAGTCATATGGATGGAAGCCACTTTATTTGAGGGTGGGCACAACTCCACCACAATCTTGTTGCAACACCACCCCAGGGACAAGGAGCAGAGCACACCGCTGCATTGGCAGGGAGGGGGACCTAGGGGATCCCTGCGCGTCGGCAGAACCTTGTGGTGAGGGCCTCCCACACTGCCCGGCCTGCGGCTGCCTGCGTTTCATCCACGTCCATCTGTGGCTGCCTCTCCTCGGCCTTGTCCCAGCCCTCCTCGAAGTCCCTCTCCTCCCCCTCCTCTAGCGCTTCTGGAGCTTCGTGGCCATGGTCCTCACAGAGGTTGTGCAGAACCACGCAGGCGGCCACAACATACTTCACGTTATCCAGCTGCAGCGGCACCTGTAGGAGCAGACACTGCCATCGTGCCTTCAGGCAGCCAAAGGCACGCTCCACAACATTGCGCACTCGCGCATGCACCTTATTGAAGTGCCGCTGCCGGGGGGTGGTGTGGCCTTTGTAGGATACCATCAGCCACCGACGCAGGGGATAGGCCGCATCCCCCAGGATCAGTGGCGGCACCTCCACTCCCTCGATGGTGTGGGTGGGATTTCCGGGGACAAACTGGCCCACATCCATGGCATCCACGATGTTGGAGCTGCGCAACACGTGCGCGTCATGGCTCCAGCCGCTATGGCCCACCACAGCATCCACGAACCGAGTGGCATGATCCACGGTCCCCTGCAGCAGCAGTGAGCAGTAGTGCTTTCGATTCATATAGTTCTCCACCTGGTCCACAGGAATCGAGGTCCGGATATGGCATCCATCTATGGCGGCGACACACTGTGGGAAGCCCCAGCCGGCAAACGCTCGCATGACCTGCGGGTGAGATCCCGGGCAAATAGTGAGATCCCAGGCAAATCCTTGCTTGGCGCCATGCATGCCTCATGGAGTCTGCCCGCGGCCCCCTCCCCTTGTGACTGCACAGTGCTCCCCATTTCCCGGTGCACTCACCCTTTCTGGGTTCCATAGGTACACCACTCGACGATAAAGCTCCTCCGCGATGGCACGCGTGACTTCTACGACAATGGCCGCCACGGTGGATCGCGCTAGACCAAACTGCATGCCAACGGTTCTGTAGGACATGGTGTTGGCCATCCACCACACAGCCACTGCCACACACTCCTCCACTGGCACGGGAACCTGCATCACCGTCGTCTCCCTTTGGAGTCTGTCCCGCAGCCCGTCCACCAACCAGGTGAATGTGGCCCTGTGGACATACTGCACCACCTCGGTGTCAGTCTGCAGCAGAACATGTTATGATACCCACGTCCCCTCCTCCTGTCCCACTTGCACCACAGACCCAGCCTGCAGAGTTCAGGTAGCCATGAGATATGGCAGTGCTCCCTCCCACAGACTCCTACCATATACAGGGCTGTGCCATGGAGTGTACCCGGCTGCCATGGACAGGTGCTCCATTCTGCCGCCCCTGTGTGTCGGTGTACCATGTTCCCCCCCCTGACTCTGACCCCGCTTTGCACGTCACCTGGACATTCTGAAGTGCTTCACCCACTCTTCTTCTCCCCAGACGTGGGTGACGAATGTCGTCCATCACTCTGTAGACCGGGGTACACCCACCACCGGCGGCATGGTAGCTGCTGCGCAAGGTAGGTAAGCTGCACGACTTGCCGTGCTCTACTCTCCCTGCACCAGCATGAGCAACCTATACGACGGATGCCAGATCTCACATAACTGGCAGTCCGTTGTCTCCTGAGGCCATGTCTCATTGTCTCCCCCTGACCCCACAGTTCGCGCTGACATTGGCTCAGGATCTGCACAGCCTCACACACAGCCAGCACAGCTGTCCCAACATGCTCGTCCTCTATTTCCATTGTCAGCTGTGGCGATCGTTTCGTATTCTCCCTGTGGTCTCAGCACCGCTGTCCGCGGTACTGCCACGGCTGCAACCGGGCGGGCGAGCGAAAAGCTGATTGTGCTCATGTGCAAAGGTCTCTGCAATCGCGACTCCGCGCATGCGCATGTATCACACTGACGTAGAAACGGTACGCCAGAAAGTCTTTTTTGCATACATAGTGCACGTACGTATGATCGCACCACGCCATCTCTTCCCCCCTCTCCTTGAAACGCTTGAGCGACGCTGTCGGATCGCGCACCGACGCAAGCCGTGCGATTCTGAGCCGTAACGTGGGATCGCACTAACGTGCCTTTTTTTGCAGCATCGGAATGCAGGTACGCTTCCCGTCCATTTTATCGCACTCGTGGGGACAGGCCCAAGGAATGACACTTAACAGGAGACAAGGTGCTGACTTCACTATCCTATCTTGCTGCCCCCTGCAGGATCTTCTTCTCTTCTTCTTTGTAAACCAGACACTGCCTATTCCAACAGATACACCGTATTATTATAGGCCTACAGAAAAGGGTGAACTTACTTATTTCAGGAATCATCCCAGTCATCATGTGCCAACCCAAATGGATATTCCCCATTTGTAATTTCAAGGTGGCCTTTGGTTCTAGAGTGGTCTTCCTGAATTAAAAAGCAAACTTGTTTAAGATGAACTTTAGCTGGTTATTAGGATGAAGAGTTGAATCTTTAATCTAGAAGTAGTTCAGAATCTCTAAAATGTGATCTTTCAGCAGCATACTTTATTTACAATTTAGCCCAAACCATCAAATGTTTCTTTTGAGATTCTCTTGCTTTTATAAAGCTAAATAGTTGAAAATCACAGAAAAGCATTTAACTTATCCTCCCTATTTGGCTTGAATGACAAATACCAGAGGACAAATTAGTAGTCTCAGTATTTGTATTATATTTTAATTCACCTCAGAGCTTTTCTGCTTAGAATATAATATGGTATTTTTTCACTTCAAACCTACTATGGCTTCAGTTAATAGCACTGACAAAACAGTGTCTGTTAAAGGAAATATACATTTTCTACCTCTAAGTAATTATAATATTCTCGAAATAAATCTCCCAAAGGATTTATGACTGAAAAATGGTATTCAACATTTTCCTTAATGTTTACAATGTATCACTATTGATTTTCCCTTTGAAGCAGCTTTAAAATTCTAAATCTTTGTAACTTAAGACACTGCTTTGGTATCTAATTCTGTAGTACATTGGGGTCTAAAATTGTGCTTACTTTTGTTTCAACTGTTTGCTGATCTTGGAATGTTCAGTCTAGAATAGAAATACAAAATCTGTTTTTAAAAGTTTCACTTTTTTCAGTTAATTCTACATGCTTCTGAGGTATTTGGAATGAGTTAGGAATAGAGCATGTGGATGAAGAAAACATGATATCAGGCAGATACTTCAAAGGACAATCCACAGATCCTAATCAGCATTGAAGCGGTTGTCATAATGCATCTACCTTCATCATTTTCTCAGTTTTTGGTTTATAGTGCCACCATTCAGCAGTCTCATTCAGTGGACAGCCAGTGTAGTCAGGGGTCCTTTCGTAAAAAAAGAGGTGCAGGAGCTCATTAGCATAACTTATTTGCATATGCCACACCCCCTGATGTCACCGGAAGTGTTAAAAGGCCACACATCCCTGACGTCATGGGCAGTGTGTCAGAAGGCAAGAAGGGAGGGAGTGAGAGAGGGAGAAGGAAGGAAGGAAAGGAACAGGAAGGTAGGTAGGTAGGTGGGGGAGAGAGAAGAAAGAAAGAAAGAAAGAAAGAAAGAAAGAAAGAAAGAAAGAGAGAGAGAGAGAGAGAGAGAGAGAGAGAGAGAGAAAGAAAGAAAGAAAGAAAGAAAGAAAGAAAGAAAGAAAGAAAGAAAGAAAGAAAGAAAGAAAGAGGGAGGGAGGGAGGGGGGAAGGAAGGGGGGAAGGAAGGAAGGAAGGAGGGAGGGAGGAAGGAAGGGGGGAAGGAAGGAAGAAAGAAAGGAACAGTAAGGTAGGTAGGTAGTTGGGGGGGAAAGAGAAGAAAGGAAGGAAGGAAGGGGGGAGAGAGGGAGGAAGGGGGGAAGGAAGGAACAGGAAGGTAGGTAGGTAGGTAGGTGGGGGGAGAGAGGGAAGGAAGGGAGGGGCGCTTCTCCCCCCACTGGGGCTGGCGTTTCCCTCCCCCCCTTGCTTGGGCCTGAGTGGCGTTAAGCCACTCAGGCCCAGCTTCTCCCTCCTTTGCGCCCCGAGGACGGTGACTGGGGGCGGGAGGGGGTCTTCGCCGGGGCCTGCAGCCAGCCGCGGCCCCGAGGACGGTGGCTGGGGGCGGGAGGGGGTCTTCGCCGGGGCCCGCGGCCAGCCACGGCCCCGAGGACGGTGGCTGGGGGCGGGAGCGGGCTCTTCGCCGGGAGCTGGGTAACGAGCTGCGCACTGCCTCGGAGCCCAGCCAGGCCGTGCCGGCTCTCCTGCGCGCCGCCGACCTCCTGGCTGCCGCCCACCTGCCCCTCGAAGCCGTGCGCTGCCTCCGCGACATCGCCTCTTGCCTGCTGCTTTGCAGAGACCACGACGGCACCCTGGCGGTGCTCACGCAGGCCCAGCTGCTTGTCCAAGGCAGCTTGGGTCCTCCCGGACCCGCAGCAGCTCTGGCCGTCTCCTCTTCCTCCTCTCCCGCTAGCCTTCTGCGTGGCGCCTTTCCTGACGAGCTGCTCCACTGCGAGGCTTTCTGCCCGGGGGGCGGGGCTTTGTTATGTGCCCGCCCCCCGGCCCCTTCTCTCCTGGAGCGACGCTCCGGCGCGCTCCGGCCCCAACGGAGCCCTGAGTGTAGTACAACAATTAAGAATGTTGGACTATGATCTGGGACTAGTATTTGAATCCCAACTCTGCTATCAAGCTGTCTGAGTAATCTTGGGCCAGTCAGTCTTTGTCAGCTTGACATCCCTCAAAGGGTTGATGTGAGGGTAAAATGGAGGAGATTACAGTCTGGGGTGAGAGTAGATTCAGGTGGGTAGCCATGTGAGTCCAGTGGCACCTTTAACACCAACAAATTTAATTCAAGGTATAAGCTTTTGTGTGCAAGAACACTTTTTCAGATATAGAGAACAGAATCTCTTCAACCATTACATATAGGACTGGGAGTTGGACCAGTTAGAGACAACATGCATAAGAACTGGGTGATTATACCTGAGATGGTTTGTATTTGTATACTAATCTTGCCTTAATCCAATCTCAGCTATAATCATCCAGTTCTTATGCATGTTGACTCTAACTGTTCCTTCCTGACAACCAACCCCCCCCATATGTAATGGCTGAAGAGATTCTGTTCTCTGCATCTGAAGAAGTGTGCTTGTGCATGAAAGCTTATACCTTGAATTAAACTTTGTTGGTGTTAAAAGTGCCACTGGACTCAAATTTTGTTTTGTTGGGGTAAGAGTACTAAGATTATTGTTTACTAGTTTTTGACCCCCTACAACCTACCTATGTGTAATTTTTCAGTCCACAGAGGTCCCCCTTGGTCAACATGACTGATAGGGAGAAGGAACTGATCATTATGGGATGTACATTTGGTAATGCAGGGAGCATCCCAAAAAAAAAGTACTTGCCTGCCCTTTACTTGTGTGCTGTGATTTGCAGTATCTTTGTTTGGGAAACCACTGTATGGATGAGCTTTAATAACACTACGTATCTGAGTGTGAGGCAGGCCTCCACAAACAGTGACCCACAAAGTTGAATACATCCTGTTTACAGGTCTCTGACTGCAGTCTCTGACTCCACAAGCAAGATGGCGGCCAGCGTAGAGCTCCGAAATTGAGCTCCGCTGATACAAGCTGAATTTGCCTCCCAAAAGCTAGAATTTTTTTTAAAAAGGAAAAAAACCAGCAGAAGTGGAAGGAGGCTGAAGTGCTCTGGGGCAATTCACTTACCTGACTCACCAACCCAGCAGCTGCAGTGCGGTCCTGATATCAAAGGAGATCCAGAGACGCCGAAGCTGGGAGTGGAGCCGGAGATGCAGGGGCCTGCGGAGGCCCAGAGACCTGGGAGTCGCCAGAGTTGAGGGCTGGGAGGCACCGTGAGACACTAGGCCTGCAGTGCTGCTGAGACCGGCGGCGGTTGAGTCCCTTGGAGCCCTTAGGAGCGGTGAAGCTGCTGGGGTCCACAGGTCCGTGGCCGGCTGAGTCCCTGGAGCTCTTTGAAGCAGCAAGACTGCTGGGGCTTGCGGGTCTGCAGCAGCCGCGGGCAGGAGGACTGCTGCTGATATGGCCTGTGGCACCCGAGAAGACCGGGTGCCGGGAGGAGCCAGGCACCGAGAGGAGTTGGTTGCAGTGGGCGAGCCGGCTGTGGGCTGTGGCACCTGAGAAGCCAGTCGACACGGGAGAGCCAGTCGGGCTGTCCCAGGCTACCATCGTTTCGGCTGAGGCCGTGGAGGGCCGAGGGTTTTCCCACCGAGGGCCTGGGTGACCAGGGGCACTGGGCGTGTACTGGAGACCGAGGCTGCTGGGCCCCCGCCAAGGTTGCTAGGGGCCGTGGAGGATGGCGAGTGTGTAGGAATGTGGCAGAGGGAGCCCAGTACCGGGAGAGTCCCAGAGCAGTTGCTGGGGCTGCGGTTGTGGAGCCAGGAAGGGCTGTGGCACTGGGTTTGCTCGGCGGGGCATGCCGTCAGCCGTTGGGCTGTTTGGCCACCCCAACTGGACTAACCGGAGTGGCACAGATGCCTTTGGGGCTGTTGGATTATTCGAGCCCCAACAGGAACAACCTCAGTGCCATCGGACTGTTGCTTCCCCCTCCCAGCCAGTGGGGTTATCTTCCTTGCTCCTGCTAACGGAGCCGCTTGAGAAGACCATCAGGCGCACCTGGTTTGAAATGCAACGGGGCAGAGGACTGGGGACTTGTGAGCCATCAAAGGAAATATCAACTTCGTGCTGCAGTTACCCAGGGTACTATCATAGGCTGAGGTGGACTAAGGTGGGAAGTGTTTTTGGGCACACCTCCATTTCCATTGAGGGTTTTATCTTTAGATTAGTCATGTCAGGTCAGCTAGGTAGTTATTTGTATTTGGGTCCTTTCCCTATAGCAAGGGGTGAGCAAATAACGGCCCGGGGGCCACATGCAGCCCGCCACAAAGTTTTGTGCGGCCCGCCAAGACAGTCAGCCACATGGTGAGATAGGGTACATTTGTCTCATTAAACTGATTCTAAAATTAAATATGCTTGCAGCTATAGATGATATGAAATTAGCACAATAAATAAATTGAATAAAACTACCACTATTTTATTTAATTTATACTTATTGATTTTTATGATACAATTTATACCTTTTCTGAAATGCAAAGTTAACTAATGAATGCAATCATTTTAAAAGGTGTGGCCCTCCACTAACCTCCGCTCCCACAAAGTGGCCCCCGAGCCAAAACAATTGCCCACCCCTGCCCTATAGTGTTCTTTTTTTAAAAAAATTATTGATTTTTTACTATTTCTACAGCTACATCGCTAATAACTACACTATATTACTCTATACAGAGAATACTGTTTGCAATAATCAAGTTAACTAACTTTTAAAACTGAAAAGCAATATACTTTCTTGGTTAATCAATTTAAGCTCATGTTTCTGCTTCTACACATAACAAAGCTGATTGACTGGCACATACAGCGACGAAGAAAATGCCTACTATTCCGTTTACATTTAGACATAGTGTACCATCATTACATATAGTTTATAACATTATTTCTTCTTCGTTCCTCTTCTTGTCTTTTTAGTCTCTTTGCTGGGCTTGGGAGCGGCAGCTCCCTTTTCCGAGTCCGATGCTTCTTCTCCACTTTCTGAGCCATCAAAGCCATACATACTTTCCTGTGACTCCAGTGAGTCGTCTGACTCTCTCTCCGCTTTCTTTTTCTTGCATTTTTCCAGAAATATTTTGGTTTGTTCTACAGAGTCAATCTTGTAATTCTTGCTTTTATAGCTGAAAGACAGTCCCTCTGGAATATTCCAACGATACGTGATTGACTCAGACTGTAACCATGTAGTTATGTTCCTGTAGGCTTTTCTTCTTTTTCGAATTTCAAATGGAATGTCTTTTAGAACCTTGATTTCCTCTTCTTGAATCTTCAGCGTTGCTCTGTTTGTGGCTTTTAACACCACATCCCTTGTTGATCTTTTGGAGAACCTTATCATAATCTCACCTGGCAGATTTTTCTTTTTCACAAAATCTGGATAGGTCCTGTAAACCAAATCCATGTCACTTTGTAGTTGCTCTGCTTCAATGCCTGCCAGCGGTGCTAATGCATCACTCAACAATTTTTTAAGATCCTCCCCTTTTTTCTCAGGAACATTCTGCAGTCTCAGGAAAGAATTTGAATGTTCCATCTGAAGTTTTAAGACGTTGTCACTTTGAAAAGCCTTTTCTTTCTCGATTTTTTGTAGTCTTGAGTCATGCTTACTTGTTGTTGCTTTTACTTCCAAGAGGTCCTGTTGCAGCTTCTCAGTTCTTTTCCCTGACTCTTTCATTTCCTTTTGCATTGTATCCATCTTAGCATTGAGAACTGTCATCTGATCCACTAGAGGTCGCAGCATCGATGAGAGCATTGTGCTCATCTCTGTAGTATCACCCTTTGCACCCAGCACTCCGCTTCCTGGCTTAGGGGAGGGTCTTTGTCTCCCCGTCATTGTTGCAGTTTCGTTTTGTTTATAGTTAGATAAGAAGATCTGAAGAAGAAAGTCTCTTTTTCACACTAATGCCATTTAAAAGCTCATTTCTTCGTGCATGTGATCCAGCCCTCCAGCATTTCAGGGCTGCTTTCAATACTGCAGAAACGCTGTGGGAAAGTCTCGGTATGCTCCGTTCAGAGGGGGGGAAGCACTCCACCCAACCCTTCCCAGCCGCTTTATTATGCAAACTCTGTTTGAGACTCATGATTCACCATTGCGTATCAGGAAGTTTCATTGCTTCTCCGATCGGTATTCTCTGCTGCTTCACGGTTATGCTTGAGTAGCCCAGAGGCTTCTGCAGTGGGGAGAACCTGCGGGGGTGAAGGAGGGTGCCTCAATCCTGCGGTCGCCACCGCAAGGAGAGACGTCCCTCAAGCCACCCCAGGCAGAGGCCCTTCACTAGGGTCTCTGGGGGTTTGGCACCTGTCCAAAACCCCTTCTATCCCGCCGAGAGTGGATCGCCTCTCCTGCAGAGGCGGTGAGAGGCATCCGCCATTGAGCGTGTCTCTTCCGGAAGTCCTTTCCCTATAGTATTTAGGTAGTGTAGGAGGGTATTTAGTTTAGTCTTGTGGCTCTAAACAGGCATTGGGGAAACAAGGAGAGAGGTCGGGGGGACAGGCTATTTAGCTTGGCGGGTACTAGCAGCCTAGCCATTTAGTTAATTAGTTACTAGCTTCTATCACACTGTAGGACTGAAAATACTAACACTGTGTGCAGTGTGAATGGCCACCGCAAATGGAGACAAGCCAAGCGATACCAGTGCTCCTGGGGAGGGGTAGGACCAGGCATTTATTGAAGGGAAGAGGGCAGAGAAACAGGGAAGCTCAGCCCCCTTCCAGCCTGTGTCCCTTCCCAAGGGTGGCAGACAGTGAGGCTGGGATTAACCCCCCTCCGACATTGGTGTTGTGCAATGCCAGGTCTATAAATAAGAAGACCTCTACCCTGCAAGACTTCTTGGTTGAGCAGGCAGCGGACCTGGCATGTGTGACCGAGACCTGGGTGTGAGAGGGAGAGACAGTGACTCTCTCCCAAATGGCTCCGCTGGGGTTCTCGGTCCTTCACCAATCATGGGTTGAGGGCGGGGGGTAGAGTGGCACTTTTCATTCGAGAGGCTTACTTGTACAGAGCGCTCCCACCGCTTAAACTTGCGGGCATAGAGTGCTCTGGCCTGGTGTGGGATACTGGGGACAGTTTGGCTATTTGGGTGGTGTACCACCCACCCAATGCACCACCCATCAGCCTGCCATCTCTGGCCGAGGCCATATCAGGCTGGGCATTGGAGCAACTTAGAGTCCTGGATGACTTCAATGTCCATGCTGATGATGCGGCCTCTGAGCCGGCGATGGACCTGGTGTCAGCCATGGCAGCACTAGGACTCATCCAACTTGTAATGGTGCCCACACACCAGGCCAGGAATACGCTCGACTTGATTTTTGCGGTGGGGGTTGGGGTGGGTCCGATCACTACTATCCCAGTACCATTGTCGAAATAGAAGGTGGCTTCATTTCATTCTATGATATATCAACTGTAAGAGCAATAACATTCAATGCAAGACATACATTCATCAGATTTTGAATTTGGTTCTACATGGAGTGAAAACATGGAGTGATAACTGTATTGATATCACTTTGTAAAATCTAGAAATATCACTGTCATCTAACCAACAGATCACAGAAAAGAGTAATCAATGAATACAATACAAGAAATACATTGGATTGTAAATTCTAATAGTTTGTTACAAAAAATGATGTTCGGCGTTACTCCCGAGAAATTCCACTAAGTGGCAGTATGGGGCACCTTTTTCCTCTAGCTATATACAAGGTGATTTCATTTCATTCTATGATACATCAACTGTAAGAGCAATAACATGGAATGCAAGACATACATTCATCAAATTTTGAATTTGGTTCTACATGAAGTGATAACTGACACTGTATTGATATCACTTTGTAAAACCTAGAAATATCACTGTCATGTAACCAACAGATCACAGAAAAAAGTAATCAATGAATACAATACAAGAAATACATTGCATTGTAAATTGTAATCGTTTGTAGCAAAAAGAAACTTTCGGCGTTACCCCCGAGGAATTCCACTGAGTGGCCGTATGGGGGACCTATTTCCTCTAGCTATATAGAAGGTGGCTTCATTTCATTGTATATGTACCCAATCATATAAAAGCATGATATATCAACTGTAAGAGCAATAACATTTAATGACAGACATACATTCATCAGATTTTGAATTTGATTGTACAAGGAGTGAGAACTAACACTGTATTAATATCACTTTGTAAAACCTAGAAATTAAACTTTCATCTAACCAACAGATCATAGAAAAGAGTAATCAATGAATACAATACAAGACATACATTGGATTGTAAATTGTAATAGTTTGTTACAAAAAATGACTTTCGGCGTTACTCCCGAGGAATCCCACTGAGTGGCAGTATGGGGCACCTTTTTCCTCTAGCTATACAAAAGGTGGCTTCATTTCATTGTATATGTACTCAACCATATAAAAGCATGATATATCAACTGTAAGAGCAATAACATTGAATGCAAGATATACATTCATCAGATTTTGAATTTGATTGTACATGGAGTGATAACTGACACAGTACTGATATCACTTCATAAAACCTAGAAATTTCACATTCATCTAACCAAGAGATCACAGAAAAGAGTAATCAATGAATACAATACAAGACATACATTGGATTTTAAATTTTAATACTTTGTTGCAAAAAATGACTTTCGCCGTTACTCCCGAGGAATCCCACTGAGTGGCAGTATGGGGCACCTTTTTCTTCTAGCTATATAGAAGGTGGCTTCATTTCATTGTGTATGTACTAAACCATATAAAAGCATGATATATCAACTGTAAAAGCAATAACATTGAATGACAGACATACATTCATCAGATTTTGAATTTGATTGTACATGGAGTGATAACTAACACTGTATTGATATCACTTTGTAAAACCTAGAAATTTCACTTTCAACTAACCAAGAGATCACAGAAAAGTAATGAATGAATACTATACAGGAAATACATTGGATTTTAAATTTTAATACTTTGTTGCAAAAAATGACTTTTGCCGTTACTCCTGAGGAATCCCACTGAGCAGCACTATGTGGCAACTTTTTCCTCTTGCTGTATAGAAGGTGGCTTCATTTCATTGTATATGTACTCAACCATATAAAAGCATGATATATCAACTGAGCAATAACATTGAATGCAAGACAAACATTCATCAGATTTTGAATTCGATTGTACAAGGAGTGAGAACTAACACTGTATTAATATCATTTTGTAAAATCTAGAGATATCACTGTCATCTAACCAACAGATCATAGAAAACAGTAATCAACGAATACAATACAAGAAATACATTGGATTGTAAATTGTAATAGTTTTTACAAAAAATGACTTTCGGCGTTACTCCCGAGAAATTCCTAAGTGGCAGTATGGGGCACCTTTTCCTCTTGCTGTATAGAAGGTGGCTTCACTTCATTGTATGATATATCAACTGTAAGAGCAATAACATTGAATGCAAGACATAGGCCGAGGACAGACTGGCAATCTGAAGCGGGGCAGGCACGCTTCGCAAACGGAGGAAAGGAGCACGTTCAGACATGCGCATCTGCCCATCGGCTCCGTTGCGTACTTACCCGTCTCCCAGCCGCTTTCCTTCCGCTTTACCCGGACACCAGTTTTTCCCGGTGTTCAGGGGCCTTCCTCCGCATGCCTCCCGCTTCCAAACAGTGTGAACTGGAAGAAGCGGGAGGCATCTGGAGGAAGTGTGAACACACCGGCAAAAAGTTTTGCGCATTTGCGCATCTACGTGCGTGCGCACTTACGCACTTGCACACGTGTGCACTTGCGCACTTGCGCACATACGGAAAACCCATGAAAAACAAAAAGGAAAGAGGAAAGAGGGGGAGAGAGGGGGAGAGGGGGAGAGAGGGGGAGAGAGGGGGAGAGAGACGGAACCTGTAGTGCAGTGCTCCAGCAGACTACGGAAAGTTAGGCAGAGCCTTAAAAGTGGCCGGGAAGAGGGTAATGGACTCTCCTGTGTGGAACCCAGCAGGATGGCAGGGTTGCGCTACGGCCACGGGTGGAGCTGTTGAGTGGCCTCATGGACTCAGGGTATAAAAGGACAGAGTGCTATGCAGGGGGGAGTCCAAAATGGCTGCGGCACGAAACTGGAGGCGGCCCGAGATACTAGACCTCCTGGCCATATGGGGCGAGCCAGCAGTCCAGAGTGCCTTGCGCAGGACCCATCGCAACCTGGATATCTATGAGCAGGTGGCGAGGGGCATGACTGAAAGAGGCCACAGCCGCTCTGCCAAGGAGTGCCGCGCCAAAGCCAAGACCATGAGGCTAGAATACAAGAAGACGCTGCAGCACAACAGCACGTCGGGCAACGACCCTGCATGGTGCCCGTACTATGAAGAGCTGCACGCCATCCTCCAGGGGAATGCCAGCGTCCAGCCTCGTCGGGTGCGGCACAGCCTTCCACTGGAGACCACCCCCTCAACGAGCACCAGCTCCCAGAGGTCTGCTGAGCAGGTCCCATCTGCTGCTGTTCAGCCTTTCCGTCTGGCCCTCGAGTCGGAGGAAGAGGACGAGGAGGAGGGCAGGGAGCCGGAGGTCCTCGTGCCAGGTCGGTGGGGAGGAGGCTTGCCAGCCACGACGTGGGGGCGGGGGGGCCCTGGTGGGTGGCCGGGCCAAGGAACCAGGCGAGCAGGATAAATGATGTAGGGCACCCATGGCAAGGACTGTCACCCGCAGCACATGACTGCACATCCAGGCCACAACACCCCACGCTGCAATCCATGTGCATCCCAAGGTGGACAAGAAGGTAAGATGGGCCCAATGGGAAAGGCCAGGTGCATGCGTGCGCAGAGCCATGCATCCCACTTGCCACTCACGCACCACAGGTTGCCATGGGTCTGCTTCTGTCACAGTGTGCAAGTGGGCAAGTCACCCACTTTGCTGGGCTGCACAGAGTCCAATGTCCCTCCCTCTCGTAGAGACCGCTGAATCTGTGGTGGCCCAAGAGCACATGGACACGGACTCAGATGACAGCACCCAGGTTCCTGAGGATGCTATCCCAGGTAATGGCACTCCCTTCTGGGGGTTTGGAATGTGGTCCTGGCCAGTGTGTCTCCAGTTCTGTAGCCGCAACCCCACACCCTTGTTCCCCACTGTGATGCAGGACCGTCGGGGGTGTCGAGGCCTCAGGGTGCTGGCATTGGGCGCCGCTGGACGACAGATGCTGCAGGTGGGTGACCACAGTGAAGCTCGGCAGGAGCCGGGGCCAGCAGGCGGACATGATCTCCTGCAGGGCCCCAAGACTGGGTTGTGGCAGGGCGGCCACGTGCAATGGGGGCATGGCTCGGTGGGCGGACAGCACTAGGGCAGGTGGCCTGTGGGTGTGTGTCTGGGGGGGAGATGGCTGCGGCAGCAGTGGCGGCTGCCGCCAGTCATGCTGGCTGGGGAGCCCTGTGTCGGGGATGTGGCCTATCGGCCGTCTCTTTGCGGGGCCAGAGTACAGTGACGCAGAGAGGTGGCTGAGGGGTCCCCCGGCTGCTTGGAAGGTAGGTGGGCCTGCTGGTCGGTTGTCTGCCTCCAGACCAGCAGGGGGAAGGCAAGTGACTTTCACTTCCGTGTGTCCGCAGGGCCACCGGGGACAGCCCAGCAGGAGCCGGGACCACATCCCCATGTGGGGGGAGACCATGGTGAAGGTAGGTGCGGAGTACCGGCAGCTCGTCTGCCGCGGCATCCCTGAGACACAGCTGCCGGCTGGCAGCACGAGGGCTGGTGGGGCCGGATGCACCTGGACAACATCCATCTCTCTTCTGAAGGTGGGATGTTGACAACACAGGCGGGGAGGTGTGAGGGAGACGTGTGGGCCACGATGTGGGTGTGGATCCACACGTTGTGTATCCCGACTGCTCCGCCGTCTGTGCTTCTGCTGCAGATCTGCCCCCAGGACCCGGAATGGGAGACCCATATGGTGCTGGCCAGCATGCTGCCGTCGTCGCCCGGAGACAACATGCGTCTGCCCTGCAGAGGGTCGGCGAGCGCCTCCTGGACCAGTCTGCCAGACAGCACCAGGACATGATGGAGTTGGCCCGCCGTGAGCAGGAAGAGTACATGGCAGAGCTGCGGAGGTCCCAGGAGGAGGAGAGAGAGAGAGACCGTGTCTCAGACCAGATGTTTCAGACCGCCCTCGACAGGCTGACGGTCATCGCCGAGGAGCTGATAGCCCGGCGAGACTCCTCGCAGGAACGTCGGGCCCAGCGTGGCCGGCAAGCTCATGGCCGGGGAAGAGCATCACGCCGCCGTGGAGGACGGTCCCTGTGAGCCAGTTAGAACCCCTCCAGGCTCCTCGGGCCACTGTTCCCCAGGTGTTGTCGTCCCCAAATAACAGACACCGGGGCCACGGGGAACCAACAAAACGCTACTTTATTCAAACACAGAATGGGAGGGGGTAACTGGGACAATAAAGGCACTTTCAAAATAAGCTGCCATCAGTGCGTGCTGTGGCATGGCCTCCGGGGCCTTCTACGGGTCGCTGGAGGCCGTTCCGGGGTCTGCGGGCGGCTGCTGGGGAGGGCGCGCTCCTCCTGGGGACTCGCTGTCACTCTCGTGGGCCTCTGACGATGGGGGGGGAATGCCACCCTCCCGCCGTCGGTGCACCTCCCGACGCAGTGACACCAGGGCTTCTTGGTGCATGGTGTAGAGGGTCACCATGTGGTTGACTGTGGTGCCGAGGAAGACAGAGACATGATGAGTGGCCAGGGGGCCCCCTCCGCCCACGCAGCCAGTGCCATCTGGCCAGCGTCCTGCCACGTCTACCTGCACCCCACTAACAGGGTGCAGCAGGCTCACCCGAGAGCACGACCCCCACACTTACATTGGCGGTCCATGTGGCGCTCCAGGGCTGCAACCCGTTGCGCAAGCCCCAGCAGTGTCAGGCCCTCTGCTCCCGGCATGTGCGGCTGGGCCTGGGAGGAAGGTCCTGCTGCATCCCCTGTTCCAGAGAGACGTGGGCTGTTGGCACTGTGGCCCGCCATGACAGGGCCGGCCCCCCACCCGCATGAGGAGCGCTCACCTTCAGTGGCGCTCGTTTGGGATGCCACACTTGCTCGGCTCTCTGGCTCGGAGCTGTCCCCCACAGTGTGGACTGCGGCAGGCATGTTGGCAGAGGTCCCCTCCCCAGGATCAGAGCCCTCCGGAGTTGTCACCAGGAGGACGCAGGGTTCCTCTGGGTCTGCTGGTGTTGGTGGCTCTGGGGGAGGGAAGCCAGTTCCGGGGTTCAGCGGCTGGCCCTGTCGCCGGCATGCTGACTGCTGGTGTCTGCATTGCTGTGCTACCTATGTAGGGCCCCCAGATAGCGAGTGGGCCAGAGGGCCACGGCAGCCAGACCCACAGCCACCATGCGAGGGGCCATACACGTGAGGGGCCATACACTCCCGGGCTGCACCATGCCCGCCACTGGCGGCTGTGTCCGACCCTTTCAGAACACTCACCTGCAGAGGGTCCTGTCTCAGCTTCCTCCTCCGAAGACCCATGCACTGGTGCGGGTGGCGCACGGCCTCTCCGCCTCGGGCACCTCGGGCGGGTCCCTGTGGGAAACCAGAGTGGACGGGCAGTGGGGATCATACAGTGTGCAGCCATTGTTGGCCCCTGGCACAGCCGCCCACCGATCAGGCCTGCCTGTGTTGACCGGTAGTCCCTGTCCCCTCAATGGCCGCCCTGTGGCCACCGTTCCATCTCAGCTGTGCTGGTGTGCGGTAGGCCATAGGTTGCTCGCCGCCAGCTCTCATGTGCTTGTCTCGGGTCAGGACGGATAGCCCCAGAACACAGTAGTGTATGCTGGAGCCACATTGCTCCCTCACAACTGCAGTACCAGCCACCCTCACCGCAGAAGCGTTGCTGAGGAGGCTTCACAGCTTTGAGGGAGCACTGCCACAGGCCTGTGTGCCTGGTTGCCACGGGAACTGCGGCCGGGACAGACACCTGCAGGTGCTCTGGGCAGGCGGCAGACATGACTTGCAGCGCTGACCCATGGAGTCCACGGGGCTCTGTATGCCCCTGCATCCTGGCCACGCCCTCATTCCGTCCCACCCTGTCACTGGGGACTGCTGGGGTCCAGACGCAGACCGCCACTACCATCAAGGGCCACAGCAGACCACCACTGCTTCCAGAGAACAGGCCACACCGTGTGTCCTGGGCCTAGGGTTGCCAGGTCCAGGGTGGGAAATATGTAGGGAGTTCGGGGCTGGATGTGGCAGAGCGTGGGCCTTGAGGAGGGGAGGGGTGTCAGCATGGGACAATGCCATGGAGTCCCCCCGTTGAAGCAGCCAGTGTCCCCAGGGGAACTGATCTCTGTCAGCTGTGTCTCGGATGTGAATGCAGGGGATCTCCAGGCCCCACCTGGAGGCTGGCAACCCTACCCGCTCCCCAGCCCCCAGGTCTGCTGCTGTGCACTTCCGGCTCCTGGGTGAAACCTGTACTTCCACCCCCAGAACCCCCCCTCACCCCCCCTCACCCCCCACCCCACCGCAGCCGCCCTGTACTCACCAGGCATACGCCGATGCTGCCAGGAAGGGCGACCAGCCTGCTCCCACAGGGCACGAAGGAGGTCGAAGCGGGGTGGCCTGTGAGAGACCGGTGGGATCCCCTCCCAGTCCTCCATGGCCTCATAGAAGGCAGCCTTGTCCCTCTTGAATTTAGAGCGACACTGGGCTGCTGTCCTGGGGTGGCCAGCCTGGGAGAGGTCCCTAGCCACTGCTCTGAAGAGGGACAGGGTCTCAAGGGGGGTGCTCCTCATCACCCGTGGCCCTGCCTCCCTGACATGCAGCCGTCTGTGCAGCAGTTCCACCTCTTCGTCCAGCCAGTAGACCCCGAGGCTTTCGGAGGCCATGCCGTCTGGTCGAAGACTAGAGCAAGAGTGGATTTGCGCATGTGCGAAAGGGTCCGGGGGCCACGTCGGGCTCCCAGGACCCCTGCAGGCGTCCTCCACAGAAGCCTGTGAAGGATGCCTGCAGTCCCCTCAGCCCTCGAGCCCTGCCCTGACACCTCTGTTGGCAGGAGCTGGCCAGAGCTGTGCAGTCCACAGCAATGCCTTCATGCCATGCTGCCGCCGCCGAGCGGGAGCGATGCGCACTGCCTGGTTTGCGCATGCGAAAAGGACCCTGCTGTCAGGCACAACGGGACAGGGGGAGGGGAGCCAGGGGGGATCTGTCAGCTGGGGAATGTCAGAAGGGGCCAGGGAGACTGACATGAGGAATGCAGACTATGGGGGTCCGCCCAATGTAGGGACAGGGGAGCCTGTAGGCACTTCTCCCTGGGATGCTACCCTGGCCTGCCCTGTGTTGCAGCCTCCAGCTCATGTCTCCTTGTCTCAGCTCTGGAAGGATGCCTACAGGCCACATGGATTACTCCAAGAGCCGAGGTGCTTCCTCACCACTGTACAGCCAGCCTCCTGCCACAGTGGTTTTCCTACTTAGAGGACTCCACAGCTTAGAGGGAGATTTGCTGCCTGCTCTGTGCTGGGCAATCGGGGAGGAGAGATTCTCAAGGCCGGCTGCTCATAAACAGCACCTGTATCTCTTTCGCTTTCCCTCGCAGGGGAGTGTGTGAAATGTCTCCTCCAAGGACATGGCCAGCCTGCGGCCAGAGCAGGGGAGGGAACCACATTCCAAGGGTGGGGGCAGCGGCACTCCATCTTCCCCGACAGATCCCAGCTACTGCCCGGGAGACGAGTGTCTCGCCTCTCACATGGACGGCACCCTTTGCCCATCGGCCACATCTGCTACCTCACACCACTGTCTCCTGGCAGTCCCCACGTGCCTCGCCACCAACCATGCAGCTGCCACTCTTGCAGCAGGACACAGATCACTGTGTGTTTGTGCACAGGTGTGCTCTTGTGCACACAGGGCCCCCAACATGGCCCACCCCCACCCCAGCTGCAGTGGGCGGCCCTTGCCAAAGGAAGCACACTGCAGACGGCACCTCCCAGATGCTGGAGCACTGACGGCAGATGCATGTGGCCAGGCCTACTGAGCATGGCCTCCATCCTGGCCCCCCCTGTCCATGGCAACAGTGCTCCACCAGATTGGGAGTCCCATCTCCGTGTCCCCCCCTGGCGGTGGCTCCTGTGTTCTGACCCACTGAGCAGCTGCCTGGCCAGGGGCCTCCATGGTGCCCATGGGCTCTTGGGGGACACCCTGCAACTGGCCATTCATCCTGGCCCCCCCCCCCACATGCCTCAGCCACCATCCTGGCTTCCAGGTGCTGCCAGTCCTAGCCCTCGCTGTGTTCATGTGTCCAGACCGCCATAGGCTGCCTCGTAGGGCTGCCCTCGCTGAGGGCCCATGGGCCCATCTGGATCCCCCATATCAGCAGTCGACCCACGCCATTCCCCAGGGGGCCCGCAGGGGCCACCCCTTGGAGGATAGTACTGGCTGCCATCTGGCAGCCATGTCCGCCCGCATCTCACTGGGGACCTGTAGCCCACCAGACCCCGGTCCCTGTCCACGCAGCACAGGGGGCGTTGGCCCGGGAACAGGAGAGGCCGAGTGCCCCTCCAAAGGGCCCCAGCCCCTTGGTGGGCAAATGCACCCCCAAGTGGCTCCCACGTACCTGGTAACCCAGCCCTCGGCCTCCACTGGGCCACCCCACCTTCCCCTTCCCAACTCATACTGGTAGGGATGGCAACACATACATGGCATGCGGAAGCATAGACTTTATTAGGCATCTGACAACACTACAGCTGGCATGTAACCACATGGGATGCAGCACGACTGTGCCTGCATGGGATGGCAACTGTGCCATCCCCTCCACGGGCCAACACTCTTCTTGGGCCACGTCAGCAGGGAGGCTGCCTGAGGAGCCAGGCAGTGATGGCCTCCCGCAGCGCGTTGCCCTCCTGCCGGTTCCTCTCCTCGGCCTGGCGTCATGGTGGTGGTGCTGCGGGCACGTGAACTGGCGGCTCGTCCCCCGGACGCTGGATGATGGCATGGCCGCGCTCTTCACATATATTGTGCAGTATGACACAGGAAGCGACCACTGGTCCAAAGTTGGGCTCCTGGACATCTAGGCGTAACCCTAGGCGCCGCCATCGCGCCTTCAGGCGCCCGAAGGCGCACTCCACGACGCTCCTGGCACGACTATGTGCTCGATTAAAGATGGCCTGCCGCCGGCTCAGGGCGCCCTTGTACGGTGTTAGCAGCCAGCTTCTGCTGGGGTAGGCGGCGTCAGCGAGCACGAGCGGAGGCACCTGTATGCCCTCAATGGTGATGGTTGGGTGGCCTGGGACAAAGACTCCGGCATCCATGGCCCGGCAGAGGTGCGACTGGCGGAACACGTGAGCATCATGGTCCTGGCCACTGTTGCCCACGGAGATGTCCGTGAACCGGCCCAGGTGGTCCACGGTCCCCTGGAGGATGATGGAGCAGAAGTTTTTCCGGTTGATGAAGTCCGCCGCCTGGTGTGGTGGCGGCCGCACTGGGATGTGGCACCCATCCACTGCGCCCACACAGTGTGGGAGCCCCAACTCTGCAAACCCATCCATGACCTGTTGAAGAAGGACACATTGCTCTAGACCCTCTGGTGTGCGGCAGGTTAGTCACTATCCCGTCCCTACTGCCTGGCCCATGCAGGCGGGCCCATAGCCCTGAAGGCCACATGTGACCCACCCTGGCCACAGCACTGGGACCGTGCACCCTGCAAGCACCGACTTGGCCACTCACCCATCCAGGGGGACCGAGGCATACGGTCCGGGACAGCAGCTCCGCATCCAAGGCCCCACACACCTCTGCCACGATGCCCGCGACGGTGGACTTCCCCACTCCAAACTGATGGCTGACCTCACGGTAGAAGTTGGCTCCGGACAGCCACCAGAGGGTAATGGCCACACGCTCTTCTGCTGGGATGGCCCGGCGTAAGTGGGTGTCTGCATGCGTCACACGTCCACGGACACAGTCCACCAGCCAGCGGAACGTCCCCCTAGTGACCCGAAAGTTCTGCAACCACTGCTCATCTTCCCAGACCCGGCACACAAAGGTCTCCCACCAACTGGTGGGTCGTGGATACACCCACCAACGACGACCCCCACCCTCATCGGCCAGGCGGAGAAATCTTCTCGTCTGCAGATGCTGCGAGGCCACATAGCGCCTTAGCAGGAGTCGCCACCTGGCCCTGTATCGACGGCGGAGTTGCCGTCTCTGCAGCACGAAATGCCTGCGTCTCTGCTTCCGCAAGTGCATGACACGCATGTAGAGACGGAGACCAAACATCAGGCTCACCAGCAGCTCCGACTCCTCTGCATCCATGGCCAAGCCTCAGTTTTGCACCGTGGGAACAGGACACTGCCTTGTCATTCTCTGCTGTGTGCGCTGTTCCCTCACAGCCCATTGCCTCTTTGTGCCGGTATGCCCATGCGCTCATGCGCAAATGCGCAAATGCGCATACCAGAAGCGTGACTAAGCCGCGCAAGGCGCGCGGCCTGGCTACGCGCCAGTGTGAACCCTCCGTGCGCAGTCTGAACGCTCCGTATCGCCGCTGATCCGCATTGCTCTGGCCAGTGTGAACGGCCAGCTCCGTGAGTTTTTCCCCCCGCTCCAGTTCCCTCCGCTTTGCCTCCGCTTCAGATTGCCAGTCTGTCTTCGGCCATACATTCATCAGATTTTGAATTTGGTTCTACATGGAGTGATAACTGACACTGTATTGATATCACTTTGTAAAATCTAGAAATATCACTGTCATCTAACCAACATATCATAGAAGAGAGTAATCAATGAACCCAATACAAGAAATACACTGTTCTGTAAATTGTAATCGTTTGTTACAAAAAATGACTTTCGGCGTTACTCCCGAAGAATCCCACTGAGTGGTACTATTGGGCAACTTTTCTTCTTCCTGTATAGAAGGTGGCTTCATTTCATTCTATATGTACTCAACCATCTAAAAGCATGATATATCAACTGTAAGAGCAATAATATTGAATGACAGACATACATTCATCAGATTTTGAATTTGGTTCTACATGGAGTGATAACTGACACTGTATTGATATCACTTTGTAAAACCTAGAAATTTCCCTTTCATCTAACCAAGAGATCACAGAAGAGTAATGAATGAATACAATACAAGAAATACATTGGATTTTAAATTGTAATAGTTTGTTACAAAAAATGACTTTCGGCGTTACTCCCGAGGAATCCCACTGAGCGGCACTATGGGGCAACCTTTTCCTCTTGCTGTATAGAAGGTGGCTTCACTTCATTGTATGATATATCAACTGTAAGAGCAATAACATTGAATTGAAGACATACATTCATCAGATTTTGAATTTGGTTCTACATGGAGTGATAACTGACACTGTATTGATATCACTTTGTAATATCTAGAAATTTCATTGCCACCCCAGCAGAAATAACGAGACAGACAGCAGTTTGGAATTAAAACAAGGGCCACTTTATTAACTATTTAAACAGAACATGCAGCAACGGGCAAACTAAGCAAGCTCTGGAACAGGCAAGGCAGGCGTCAATCCCAGACACACCCTCCTTGCCGTTGTAATGGGCGGGTAACCTAGCCCCAGTCTTGAGCCAGTCAGATTCTGGCTCGTAACCGGCGGCCCGGCATACTGGCATCCCCTCCAAGGGGCGCCTACCCCTGAGGCTGCACAGACCTTCAGGGAGGAGCCTAGTCTGAGAGGGTCCCAAAGGCGATCACCATTCCCCTCCCCAGACTGCAAGGCCCTAGGGTGGTTCCTGATGACCTCCTGTTCCCAATAGGGATATGCCGTGAGGCACTCACCGGTTCCATTTTCTTGCTTGCACAAACCTGCAAAGTGACCAATCTACTTAATCCCAACCACCACCTATTCCCTTAACCACTGACTGCAGTGTAAGGTAGGCAAAAAACACCCCATCCTCAAGCCAAACAAGAAAGAGGTGCAAAAATTCCTACCTGGCCCCAATTGGCAACCAGCAGAAGCCTACACTGCAACCAGGGTGGGCTAGTGGGTGAGCACATTGGCGAACTGCAAAGAGCGGGAGCAGAGCAATGGCTGTCAAAGAGCAAGCCCTGCCCCCTACCCTCAAGAAGAACGCACGAAGCGCTCGGTGTTGCTGCCTCACGATCTGCGAGGCAGCAAACTGGCTCACTCGCGCCACGGCGTTTGCCGGGCGCAGGGAGCCCATTGCCACCCCAGCAGAAATAACGAGACAGACAACAGTTTGGAATTAAAACAAGGGCCACTTTATTAACTATTTAAACAGAACATGCAGCAACGGGCAAACTAAGCAAGCTCTGGAACAGGCAAGGCAGGCGTTACTACCAGACACAACCTCCTTGCCCTTGTAATGGGCGGGTAACCTAGCCCCAGTCTTGAGCCAGTCAGATTCTGGCTCGTAACCGGCAGCCCGGCATACTGGCATCCCCTCCCAGGGGCGCCTACCCCTGAGGCTGCACAGACCTTCAGGGAGGAGCCTAGTCTGAGAGTAATATGTATTGGAGTCGGGAGTCCATGGAATAGTGAAACAGCTAGATCTTTATTGCTGGTCCGGATGAAGCATACAACCCAGGGCTCCAAGCCCTCCTTTTATGCTGGTCAGGGACAATCCCCTGACCTCACCCAACTGGCCTGATAGGCTATTAGAAGTCTATTTACATTTCATAGGTTCCCTGGGAGAAACCTAGGTACAGGATTGGTGGCCGGTTTGAATCCACCTGGCCTTTGTTCTACCTGGCTGAAGCTCAGGTAGTTTCCTGGCCATGTGCTCTGGCCATGCTCTGGCCATGTGCTCTGGCCATGCGGTCGCAATGAAGAGAGCACATGGCGACCGCATGGTCAATACATAACACCCCTCCCCCCATAGTCCAGAACCCCTCTGCACACATAGTCTTTGAGATAGTCCGGGCGTCTGCGCTCACGTCCAGAGCGCCGGGGGGTTGTAAGGCGGGGCGTGTTGCTAGTGTCGGCAGGTTGCGGTGTGGGTAGTTGTTCTGCTGGTGGGGCCTGTCTGCTCGGGGGTTGTTCAGGTGTGGATGGTGCGACTGCTTCGTCCGCGGGCAGGAGCGGCATCTCCGCAGTCTCCGGATCAGGGTCTGGCGCTGCTTCTGGAGTCGTGTCGATGTCACGGTCTGTTGGTGCAGGGAGTTCGGGGGCCTGGGTATCATCGTGGTTCTGGGTACGGCGTCGAATCTGGTCAATGTGCCGTTTCCAGACTACGCCATCTTCCGTAAGGACCTCATAGGAATAAGGCCCTGTGACTCGGACGATCCTCGCGGGGAGCCATGTTGGACCCCGCGTGAAGTTCTTTGCATATACGGGGTCTTCGGGAGCAAATCCTCGGGCAGCTGGCCGGTCCTCCGTTGTCGGGTTCCCCTCGATTGCTCGGTCGGGATGTAGGCGGTCCAAGACGGTTCCCAGCCGTCTTCCCATCAGAAGTTCGGCTGGCCGGCGCCCGGTCCCTGAGTGGGGTGTGTTCCGTTGGCAGAACAGGAACTTGTACAGCTGCTCTTCCCAGTCGCCATGCTCCATCTTCTTTAACGCGTCCTTCGTTGTCCTCACCATGCGCTCGGCCTGGCCATTGGTTGCGGGGTGGAACGGAGCGGAGCGGATGTGGCGCAGACCGCAGGCTTCCACAAACCGTTGAAACTCGCCGGAGGTGAAGGCGGTCCCGTTGTCGGTCACGAGAGTTTCTGGCATTCCGTGTGTCGCGAAGATTGGCCAGAGACTTCTTAAGGCAGCGTTGGTGGAGGTCGAAGCTACCGGCACTACCTCAAGCCACTTGCTGTAGCTGTCAACAACGATAAGAAACAACCGGCCCTGGACCGGTCCCGCGAAGTCTAGGTGCAGGCGGGACCAGGGCTTGTTAGTAGATTCCCAGGATCGGACAGGAGCGTGTGGCGGATCTGGCCGTGACTCCTGGCATTTGGTACACTTCTGGACCCGCCCCTCAATGTCTTTGTCCAGGCCTGGCCACCATACGTAACTCCGGGCCAGAGCTTTCATGCGCACAATTCCCGGGTGAGCCTCGTGGAGGGCCTCTAGCACTCGGGGCCGAAGGGGCCCGGGGATCACCACTCGAGATCCCCATAGCAGGCATCCCTTGTGGGCCGATAGTTCGTGCCTGCGTGCCGTGAAAGCGGCAAAATCTGGTCCCGGTTTTTCCGGCCACCCCCTTCCCACCCAGTCCGAGACACGGGAAAGGATGCGGTCCCGCCGCGTGCGACAGGCCACATCTGATACCTGTACGGGGCGCTCCGGTAGATCCTCTAGGAGCGCGACGTGGAAAGCGGGAGCCGGATCAGGGTCGCAGGACGGGAGGGGAAGACGGCTGAGGGCGTCTGCATGACCCATCGCCTTCCCCGGGCGATGTACCAATTCGTAGGAGTAGCCTGACAAAAAAATTGACCACCGCAGGACCCGCGGGGACAGCATGTGAGGGGTCTGCCTGTGGGGGGCAAGGAGACCCAGCAGCGGCTTGTGATCTGTGGCCACGGTGAACGACCGTCCGTAGAGATAGTCGTGAAATTTCCTGACGCCAGCTACGATTGCTAGGGCCTCCTTGTCGATCTGGGCGTAGTTCCGTTCTGCCGACGACAGGGTCCTGGAGTAGTAGGCAACCGGTACCTCCTTTCCGTTGGGTAGCCGGTGTCCCAAGACCGCCCCAACGCCGTAGGGGGATGCGTCGCAGGCCAGGATGACAGGGAGCCTCTCATCGAAATGCGCTAAGACCGCATTTGAAATTAATAAGTCTTTGACGGCCCGGAAGGCTGCATCATGCTTGGGACCCCAGGCCCAAGCCGCTCCCTTGTCCAGGAGACGATGCAGGGGTTCAGCGACCGCCGCCTTGTGCGGAAGGAAGGCGTGGTAGAAGTTCACAAGTCCCAAGAATGCCTGGAGTTCCGCCTTTGAGGACGGGCGGGGTGCACCTGTAATTGCCACTACCTTCTCCTTTGTAGGGTGAATGCCGTCTGCGGTGACTTGGAACCCCAAGAAGGTCACCGAGGAGACTCCCAGGGTGCACTTGTCTTTTCGAACCTTGAGACCCGCGTCCTGGAACCTTTGCAGCACCATCCGGAGGCGAGCTGCGAACGTGTTGGCGTCCGGGGCGGCGATGAGGACGTCGTCGAAGAACGGCTTCACTCCTGGAACATCTTTTAGGAGAGAATCCATTAGATTTTGAAAGATTCCGGGTGCTACGCTGACCCCAAATTGGAGGCGTTTTACCTTGAACGCTCCCTTGTGAGTCACAATCGTTTGTGCCTCGGCCGTTGCTTCGTCTACGGGAAGCTGCTGATAGGCTTGGGCCAAGTCTAATTTTCCAAATATTTTGGCACCCGCGAGGGAGGCCAGAACATGGCTGACCACCGGTACCGGGTACGCGTGGTCCTGTAATGCCTTATTAATTGTACATTTGTAATCCGCGCAGATGCGGACTTCCCCGTTAGCTTTGAGGGGGGTCACAATGGGAGTCTCCCACTTGGCGTGGGAGACCGGCTCGAGCACCCCTTGTGCCACGAGCTTTTCCAACTCTGCCTCCACTTTGGGCTGGAAGGCGAGTGGTGGCCGGCGGACGGCCACGCGGATGGGCCGGACTGCCGGGTCCAGGTCGAAGGAAACCGGGGGTCCTTTGTAGCAGCCCAATGAGCCATCGAAAACGGCGGGAAATTCCTCGCAGATGGATGAGAAGTCAGTAGAGCCCATGCGGTGTATACCGGTCCACTGCACTCCGAGCGGCTTGAACCAGGCGCGACCTAGGAGACTGGTTAGATTGCGCTCCACCACGAGAAGGTCCAGCAGGCCATTAATGGCATGGTACTGGACCCGGACCCTGGCTAGCCCCTTAATAGCCACTGGGTTTTTCTGGAAGTCCCGGAGGACCAACCCAGCCGGCAGCCGCAGCCAGCGTGCCCCCTTCGGGCAGAGGCGGCGGAACGTAGCTGCGGACACAATTGAATATGCTGACCCTGAGTCCAGTTCCATGGAGCAAGGAACTCCCTCTATTCGGAGAGACACGGAAATTGCGCCCGGGATGGGCTGAGGCAAGTTCATTACCGTGGCCGTGGGAACGACACTACCCACTTCTTCGAAGTTCGCTGCTGGGGCACGGTGGCTGTTCCTCAGGCGGCAGGCCCGGGCGAGATGTCCTGCTTTCCCGCAGGCGCGGCAGATGGCATCACGAAAGCGGCATGTCCGTCTGTCGTGGGGGTCCCCACAGCTGGCGCACGTTGGGGCCTGCCTGTTGAGGGAAGCAGGAGAGGGAACAGAGACAGATGCTGGGCGCCGGCCCTTGGGCCTGGGGACGCCGGGCTCACCCTTCTTCGAGCGTGGTTGCATCCGGTGGACGTCCTCTTCTTCGCTTGAGTCGGGTTCGGGAGGAGCCGCCTGGTGGACTTTGGTGGCTGCCTTGTCCTTTTGCGTTGTCTCGAAGGCTGCCGCAGTTTCGAGCATCTTCTCCAAGGTTGGCTCCGGCATTGCAATGAGGCGCCGGCGGAGCTTGGCTTCCCGGACCCCTCCCATGAAGGCGGTCTCCACGTGGTCATCCATGTGGCGGAATTCGCAGCCCACGGCTAGTCGACGGAGTTCAGCCAGGAAAGTGGCGGCTGACTCCCCCGGCTGCTGCTGGCGCTGTATGAACTCCCAGCGCCTGGCCAGTTTTGATGGCTTCGGGGCGAAGTAATCGCCGAGGGTCTTGGTGAGCACGTCGTAAGACACCTCGGTGGGGTCTTGCGGGGCTAGCAGGTTCTGGGCCACCCGCATGACCTCCACCCCTCCGGAACTCAAGAGCCAGGCACTCTTCAGGTCCGCATCTGTGATTCCGCGGACCTTAAAGGCACAACCCAGCGTCTTGAGCCAGGACTCCCACGTCTCGGGGCGAGACGTATTGAAAGGGGTAATTGGTCCCGGAGCGTTTGCCATATTTACCAGAGCAGGAGCGGCGGCGGCTGTTTGAGCGATGTCCTCGTGTCTTGCGGCGGTGCCGGGGAGCGCTGAGGCTTGGCGCTGGCTAGTGCCGGAGGATTGGGCTCAGAGCGGCTTGCGGCGAGGCGTTGGAGCGCTGGAGCTCGGAGATGCCTGCGGCCGGCGGGACGGAGCTCGCTGTGCTGCTGTGGTCTGCTGGAGAGTCGCTCATCGGGATCCCACCTTCGTCGCCACTAATATGTATTGGAGTCGGGAGTCCATGGAATAGTGAAACAGCTAGATCTTTATTGCTGGTCCGGATGAAGCATACAACCCAGGGCTCCAAGCCCTCCTTTTATGCTGGTCAGGGACAATCCCCTGACCTCACCCAACTGGCCTGATAGGCTATTAGAAGTCTATTTACATTTCATAGGTTCCCTGGGAGAAACCTAGGTACAGGATTGGTGGCCGGTTTGAATCCACCTGGCCTTTGTTCTACCTGGCTGAAGCTCAGGTAGTTTCCTGGCCATGTGCTCTGGCCATGCTCTGGCCATGTGCTCTGGCCATGCGGTCGCAATGAAGAGAGCACATGGCGACCGCATGGTCAATACATAACAGAGAGGGTCCCAAAGGCGATCACCATTCCCCTCCCCAGACCGCAAGGCCCTAGGGTGGTTCCTGATGACCTCCTGTTCCCAATAGGGATATGCCGTGAGGCACTCACCGGTTCCATTTTCTTGCTTGCACAAATCTGCCACTTGCAAAGCCAAGCCTCTGCTTTGGCCTTTGCTACCCCACACGGCAACCGAGTGCCATCCGAATCCCGTGCTGCAAGTCCTCCAAAAATATCCCATTGCCCTTGTCTGAGAGGTGCACCCCATCAAGGCGTTACAGGTCAGAACACTCGACCCGTATGTTAGGGTGTGGCAAAAAGAGACCCAACCCGGACTCCATGGCCGTGCAAAGTTGGCTATTAGCATTACGCCTAGCCCTGTCCATACACCTGTGGTCACTGGTATGCCTCCATACCCAGTGTGGTAGCATGGCTGACCACACTATCTGCACCCCGGGCCACCTTGACCTTATCAGTGCCAAATCAGCCTTGGCCTGCAGTACAAGGGCCACACCCTTGATCAGCCCCAAATCATTGCCCCCCAGGTGTATGACTAATACATGGGGGGGAGGACCCTGCCTCTCCTCAAACAATAATGGGAGGAGTGCCGGCCACCTCATGCCCCTTCTCCCCCACCACTCAACCGTCGCCACTTTGCTGAGGCCGAGCTGGGTGCCGACAGACGTCCTCCTCGCCCGATGAGCCACCAAAAAAGACCATGCTGTGGCTGCAGACTATGACCCTCCGTCTCGCCTCGCGGCCCACAACACCTGTAAAAGGAACTTAATTAACACCCCGATTAAGTTAGAACGAACTTACACTGTGCAATGCCTGACATAGCCCTTAAAACATTGAGATTTCCAGAGTCCAATTCGCTGTATCTCCCTGGCCTGGTACCCCATGGCTGCAGCCATCGACGCAGCCCCAATCCTAAAGGAATGGGAACAAAAGCGAAAAATGCCCAGACCCAATTGGACCAAGGCCCTCCATGTCACTGTCCAAAACTGGAACTTTGTGAGGGGGGGTGCCGTCCCTGTGCTGAAACAAATACCCCGGACAGTCGCCACGGAGTGCCAAGTACTGACCCATGGCAGCAACTGGGCACAACCCTAGCTCCGAACAGGATCCTAATTCCAATAGATGCCCCTTACCCCACTGATCGGTCTTGGATCTACGCAGCCTAATTTGAAGTTGAAAACTACTAATTGACATGTCCCTGCGCTCAAGCGCCGCACCAGAGACGTCATCCCGAGAGCCTGCCACCAGCTCGCTAATCCTGAGCGCCCCAAAAAAGGCAGTCAGTGAAGTGGCGTGGAAAAGCCTGACCTCGTAGCTGTCATGACAACAAGATGGCCATTGACTCTCTAGCCTGTGGAGAACCGCAGGTGTCAAGGGAACCCTGCTGTTGGCCACTCGAGGAGACTCACACGACCACCCTCAAGCATCTTCTGCAGGCAGAAATCGCTCGTGGTGTCCTCGTGACCTGAGGCCTTGCTGGCAAAAGCAAGTGCGGACAGCTTGGCCCTAATTGTTTGTGCTGAAAGGCCGCCCTTCCTCAGTGTCACACAAAAGTGCATCAAGTGTGACACGGGAATAGGCCATGCCTGCTGTAAACCCACTGCAGCCCTGAAGGACAGAAACTGCTTACCCGCCTTCAGGTAAGCTCTTCTGGTGGAAGGGGCAAGGGCCAAACTCAGTGCCCTATCGGCCTCAGCCCTCCAATCTCCCACACCTCGTCGGGCATCCGTGCCGGGAGCAGGTCTGCTTCCGGAGCCAAGCTCTCCATCTGTTTGCGAGAAAGAGCGTCAGTGACCCCATTATCAACCCCCGGGACATGTCTAGCTCTAAACAAAATATTAAGTTTAAGACACTGCAACGTGAAAGCCCGCACCAAAGCCATAACCCTGGGAGATTTTGACGTGAGGGTGTTGATAACATGTACCGTGGATTGGTTATCACACCAGAAGTGGACTGTCCGATTAGCTAGCTCGGTGGACCAGATCCAAACTGCTGCAACAATTGGAAAAAATTCCAGGAAGGTGAGGTCTTTGACCCACCCAGCCTGAAACCAATCCGATGGCCAATCCCCGGCACACCAATGACCCCTAAAGTACACTCCGTAACCCGAAGAGCCGGCTGCATCTGAAGTAATCTGCAGCTCGGCCTCGATCAGGAGGTCCTCACGCCAAAGTGAAACCCCATTGTATGAATCCAGGAACTGCTCCCATACAAAGAGGTCCTCCTTCATCCCCCGACTGACTCTAGTCCTATGGTGTGGAAGATGGAGGCCCTTCATTGAGTCACAAAGCCTCCTCACAAATGGACGGCCCGGCACCACCACCTTGCATGCAAAGTTGAGGTGGCCAACCAACTGCTGTAACTCTAACAGAGTCACCTTTGAGAGGGACCGTACAAATGCAACCCGCTCCCTCAAAGCCTCCAACTTTTCCCGGGGCAATCTACAGCATAAATTAACTGTATCTATCTCAATCCCCAAAAACGTTATTATGGATGCAGGGCCCTCAGTCTTTTCTGGAGCGAGAGGAACGCCAAGTTCCTCTGCCAGATAGACAAAACTTGAAAGTAAAAATTGACACTGCCCTGAATCCTTCCTGCCTACAAAAAGGAAATCGTCAAGATAATGAGCGGTGCTACAGAGACCTGTCCTGACTCTTAAGGCCCATTCCAAAAAGCAACTGAACCTTTCGAAAGCAGAACAAGACACCGAGCAGCCCATGGGCAGGGCCCGATCCATGTAAAATTTACCTTCAAAGGCAAATCCAAGCAGCTCAAAATCCTCCGGGTGCACAGGAAGGAGGCGGAAAGCCGACTTGATGTCGCACTTTGCCAATTCCGCCCCCTCACCACAGAGGCAAACTACCCGCATGGCCTGGTCGAAGGATGTATACTTAACTGAACATAATTCACTTGGAATGGCATCATTCACCGACTCCCCACGAGGGTAGGACAGGTGATGAATGAGGCGAAACTCACCCGGTGCCTTCTTGGGCACAACTCCCAACGGGGAAACTCTCAAATTAACAACAGGCGGAAAATCAAATGGGCCCAAAACCCTACCCTTCTTACACTCCTTAGCTATTTTAACACGAACTATGGCTTCCATACCCACAACTGACCTTAAATTAGATGCTAAATAAGGAGCCCTTATCCCTTGGTACGGTATACGAAAACCGAATGTAAAGCCATCCAAGAGATAACTTCTATCACCCACCCTCGGGTAACTGCACAACTAGCGTCTGAGAACCCCCAATTTAATGGGGCTGGGTCCCTTTTTCAGAAGGGGGGTTAAAGCTAGGCCCGCCACCTGGGCGCTTACCGCCCTTTCCTCCACCCCTGCCTCTGGGCCATGGGCAGCTGGATAAGGCGTGGGGCCCGGCACACAATGGGCACTCATGCCGGAAAGAACAAGCCTTTCTGCCGCAGGTCCCCTGGGAAGAAAATTCCCAGCAAAGCGGGCGTCGTTGAACCGCCTGCCCTGCCGTCAGGCAGGAACCTGGCTGCACATGTGCCCTCTTTATCGAGTGGCCGCTGTGTGACCTTTCACCCCAGGCAGACCTTGCTGGCGACATAATTTGAAGTCACAGGCTGGGACAGATTTTGTCCCAGTGCATGGCAGGGTTAATCGCAGCCCGCATCCTAAACTCATCGTCGTACTGCAACCAGGCCGGGCTTGGAAAATCTGTGAAAGCCTTGTAAATGATGTCCAAGTACTGGAACATCGCAAAAGCCCTCCAAGGCTGGTGACGCACGATGACCGCTGCGTAAATTAGGAACCCCAGGAACCAGTTCGCCCAAGTTCTCTCGACAACCCGACGCTTCAAGCGTTCCTTCTCCCTGTCATCCAAATTGTCCCTGTCCTTCTTCTCCATCTCATGATAGAGCAAGATAAATATATCCAAGAATTCCCCTTTCAGTATCTTTTCCTTAGTGGCAATTGAAAGGTGATCACCTAAGGGCAGGTCAGCATCGCCGCTCGGCACAGCCCCCGCAGCAACAGTGTCATATGCTGAACTACTGCAGTAAGGGTAGCCCATGGTAGCCTGGGGAAAACTCCAAGCTGGCCATCCACCGTGACAAACTGATGGAGAGCTGAAGAAGGAGAAGCACCGGACCCTTGGGCAGATGATGGACCCTGTGGCCAACTGGCCTGCAAAATAAGAGGTGAACCAGAAACTTGGCTACTAGGCCCCCATGGCCAAACAGTCCCAGGCCCACCTATAGCCCCGTCCTTACCTCCAATACCCTGGGGAGCCATATATACAGACACCTACTTGTCCCCAGAACCAAGATCCTGCTGCCCCCACGCCGCTCCATCTCCACTTCCTGAAGCATCCGCATCACGCTTATCTTCTAAGAAGGCCAACCTCACCAGCACCTGGGCTTGAAAAGACTGGTTAGATGGTTTACCAACTGTCAAACCCCCCATAGGCATTCCCCACTCCCTTTCAAGCGCCTCCAGGCGCTGTAAAATCACCATATTTACTATATCACCCTCCTCATCATCATCTGATGGAACTGTAGGTGCAGGCAGTGCTGGAGGTCTCTTGGGAGCAGGCTGTTTCCCCTTCCCTTTGCCTTTACTCTTCCCTTTGCCCGGAGCCACGGCGACCTACCTCAAACAAAGCAACAGATTTTAATGTATTATAATCAAGATGCCTATAAAGAAACCGTCCAAGGGGCAAATAAATTTTGTAAGAAACCAAAATCAATCCCAGAACTGCAAGTTCGAAATCTAATGGCAGCGTATTGTATTTAACCTCCTAAAATGGCCGCCCCCCACCTTCAAACAAAATGGCCCCCGACATGCAGCTTGAAGACCTACTCAAAATGGCCACTCACCAGCCTAAACTGTTAAGCCTATAGTCCTGCACAGGAAAGGGACTAATCGCCATGCTCAAGATGGCAGCCCTAGAAGCACAACAGCCTTAGCCTATGGAACTACCTGCCACCCACAAGAATAAGAAACTGCAGCCTGCAAGCCTCCTTTCTTGAACCAAGCCGTGGGGGGGAAACACCCCACCCGAGGCCACAGAGCCAAGCAGCCCAATTGCCGGGAAGGGGCCCAGGCGTCAAAGAGCACCCCAAGTAGCTGCTGTGGCCTAAATTCACCACCGCTTAACTGCCACCGCTCCCGGCCTAAATAAAACCACGGGGCCTTAATACGAGGCCAACTGACGTCCCCACGTCCGCACGGCAGCAGGTGGGAGAGTCAACGATACCCGTCGCCGCCGCTGAACAGCTAACTGGCCAAGTAGAGGGGGGTGGCCAAGAACGCCCGCAACGATGCATAGGAGGGAGGGAGGGAGGGAGGGAGTGTGCTCCGAAGGCCCTCGACGATCCCAGCCGTCGCCCGTGCTAAAAAACAGCTGTCAGGCCACAGAGGGGACGGCCGCCGAGCAGCCGGGCCTCAGGACAACCCCCACAGCGAGGGGGGAAGGAGGGGGGCCTCAGTGATCTAGTCTGACACTCCCCGACCAGACCCGACACCCGGCAAGGCCCCAGACGCCAAGCCCACGACGCCAAGCCCACGACTAAGAATTAAAGAAGGGGGGGGGCGGCCGGGCCAGGCAGCCGCTGCCACAACAGCCAGCCCCTAAATAACCTCCTTCAACCCGGAGACCACTCTTCAGGTAACGTGGGGGGGGAGGGGGGGACTGGGCCGCCAACGCCAGAGCCAACCTTCAACCACTCGCTCTGCAACTGCTTCAGGGCACAGCAACCCAGCGGCGGCCGTAGCCGGCCCCCAAAGCAACATCCTAGCAAGAGAGCACTCGCCACCACCACCCTCGAGAGCTGCCTCGAACCAACGGCCACAGGAGCTCCGAGCAGCGTGCCTACTCTAGCGAACACACTGGCGAACTGCAAAGAGCGAGAGCGGGGCAACGGCTCTCAAAGAGCAAGCCCCGCCCCCTACCCTCAAGAAGAACGCACGAAGCGCTTGGTGTTGCTGCCTCGCGATCTGCGAGGCGGCAAACCGGCTCACCCGCACCACAGTGTTTGCCAGGCGCAGGGAGCCCACTGTCATCTAACCAACAGATCACAGAAAAGAGTAATCAATGAATACAATACAAGAAATACATTGGATTATAAATTGTAACTAACGCTGTATTGATATCACTTTGTAAAACCTAGAAATTTCACTTTCATCTAACCAAGAGATCACAGAAGAGTAATGAATGAATACTATACAAGAAATTTATTGGATTGTAAATTGTAATCGTTTGTTACAAAAAATGACTTTCGGCGGTACTCCCGAGGAATTCCACTGAGTGGCAGAATGGGGCCCCTTTTCCTTCTAGCTATATAGAAGGTGCCTTCATTTCATTGTATATGTACTCAACCATATAAGAGTAATGAATGAATACTATGCAAAAAATACATTGGATTGTAAATTGTAATAGTTTGTTACAAAAAATGACTTTCGGCGTTACTCCCGAGGAATCCCACTGAGTGGCACTATGGGGCACCTTTTATCTCTAACTGTATAGAAGGTGGCTTCATTTCATTTTATATGTACTCAACCATATAAAAGCATGATATATCAACTGTAAGAGCAATAACATTGAATGTAAGACATACATTCATCAGATTTTGAATTTGGTTCTACATGGACTGATAACTGACAGTGTATTGATATCACTTTATAAAACCTAGAAATATCACTTTCATCTAACCAAGAGATCACAGAAGAGTAATGAATGAATACTATAGAAGAAATACATTGGATTGTTTTCCACCCCAGCAGGAATAACGAGACAGACAACAGATTGGAATTAAACAAGGGCCAATTTATTAACTATTTAAACAGAACATGCAGCAACGGGCAAACTAAGCAAGCTCTGGAACAGGCAAGGCAGGTGTCAATCCCAGACACAACCTCCTTGCCGTTGTAATGGGCGGGTAGCCTAGCCCCAGTCTTGACCCAGTCAGATTCTGGCTCGTAACCGGCGGCCCGGCATACTGGCACCCCCTCCCAGGGGCGCCTACCCCTGAGGCTGCACAGACCTTCAGGGAGGAGCCTAATCTGAGAGGGTCCCATAGGCGATCACCATTCACCTCCCCAGACCGCAAGGCCCTATGGTGGTTCCTGATGACCTCCTGTTCCCAATCGGGATATGCCGTGAGGCACTCACCAGTTCCATTTTCTTGCTTGCACAAACCTGCCACATGCAAAGCCAAGCCTCTGCTTTGGCCTTTGCTACCCCACACAGCAACCGAGTGCCATCCAAATCCAGTGCTGCAAGTCCTTTAAAAATATCCCATTGCCCTTGTCTGAGAAGTGCACCCCGTCGGGACGATACAGGTCAGGACACTCGACCCGTATGTTAGGGTGCGACAAAAGTGATCCAACCCTGACTCCATGGCCGTGCGAAGTTGGCTATTAGCATTACGCCTAGCCCTGTCCATACACCAGGGGTCACTGGTATGCCTCCATACCCGGTGGGGTAGCATGGCTGACCATGGAATCTGGACCCCGGGCCACCTTGACCTTGCTCTTATCCTCACAAGGTGCCATGGCCATCTATCACGAATGACGAGCAGCCGTGCTCTTATCCTCACAAGGAGCCATGGCCATCCATCGCACCGCCGAGCAGCCTTGCTCTTATCCTCACAAGGTGCCGTGGCCATCCACCGTATGTCAGGCCACCATGCACTTGTCCTCCAAGGTGCCGTGGCTGTCCACAGTACGTCAGTCCACCCTGCTCCTATCCTCACAAGGTGCCGTGGCCATCCACAGTACATCAGGCCACCTTGGTATTATCCTCACCAGGTGCCATGGCCAACTACCCCGAGGGCTGAGCTGCCTCGCTCTCCTTATCATAATGTCAATCAGGCCCCCAAAAGAAAAAGGCCCAAAGCCCCTTCTTCCCACAACTCAAAGAGTTGACGAGTGTATGTCCTGCTGAAAGCTGTTGAAAAAAGAGCGCCATGGCCGCCAACGGACCTTTCGTCCTGCCTCACGACCCACCGCATCTGCAAGAGAAATATGATTAAAACCTGGTTCCATACCATTGAACCGATTTAGGGTAGCAGGCCGAAAGGTGAACTACTTCGCTAAAGGAGGCATCCCAGACGAAAGAACGTCCACGTATTCACCTTTAAGGATGTAATGGACAAGGAGAGAAATATAAATTAAAACTGGTTCCAATCATTGAACCGACTTAGTGCAGAGGCCAAAGGTGAACTACTTCACTAAAATAAACATCCAAGACAAAACAAAAAACAAAAAACGTCCATATATTTACCGGTAAGGATTTACCCCTTATTGGCAATGAACAAGGATAAGGAGCGCAGCTTGGCAATGGACAAAGAGTGCAGCTCCGGAAGTGAAGAGCCCAGGGGCGAGCGCATGCCCAAGCCCCACCCTGTCCTCAGCTTCCCTGCCATTTGTGCCTTACCAGAAGAAGTGAAGGAGTGGTAACCAAAGACAGGCCTGTACAGTGGTGGCCCCTGCCTTTAAAGTGCCCACCCTGGAGGCTAGCCTGGCTCCTTCCATCCTGTCCTGGAGGTGTGAGGACCAATATTTCCTAATTTACCAAGGTTGTAATGAAAGGGTCCCATTTTTAACAGCTGGTGTTTACCCTCGCAGAGCTATTTCTAGACATCTTTCTAGGCTACTCTGGTGCTGCTGTAAGCCCTGCTAGGGTCCCTATTGTTTTAATGCTTCGTTTAAATGTTGATAATTTCATCACTGTTTCATATTATTACTGTGTGTAGCGTTCCCAGAGAGTAGCTCAAGGTGGCATGTGACATTTCTTTACTTCTATTTTTATTTTACTTTCTTATCTTTTCTTTCTTTCTGTTTTTTTTTTTTTACAAACCAGTAAGTCTGGGCTTCACACTTCCCAGCTCACTCACACTTGGATTTAGACACAGCAGATCGGACAGCTGATCTTGCCTTGATCCTGCTAAAATAAACCAACCTGCCTAAGGACATGATGCTTATTTCTATCCCTATTTCTATCCCTAGATAAACCCTATCTGAGTGCCCAACTAGATGTGATGACATTCTTGGGTTGGGATTGGTGGTGAAGCCTAGGGTGGAACTTGAAGCCGACCACCACAGTGGCACAATGGCAAGAATGGGACAAAGCACACATGCTAAGGTGCTAATAGTGAACAAATCTCATCCCAACACCTGTTCAGGATGGGGTTTCATTCCCTTGGAAGGAATAGGTTTGGGAATACTCTTGGAACCCGATCTACTCCTGTATAAGTAGATGGCAGCTGTAGCTAGAAGTGCCTTTCGAGGATTCGACTGGTTAACCAACTGCTGCCTTTCCCAGGCAGAAAGGATCAGGCCACTGTGATGCATGCCTTGGTTACATCTAGACCGGGGTGGGCAAATAGCGGCCCGTGGGCCACATGCGGCCTGCCACCGAGTTTTTTGCAGCCCACCAAGACAGTAGGCCATGTGGTTTCAGTCAGGCCTCCATTGGGAATCTCAAAAAGCAATCTCACTCCTAATTTCAAAAAAAAATTGTAGAAAAGTGTGAGAGGGTACATTTGTCTCATTAAACTGATTCTAAAATTAAATGTGCTTGCAGCTATAGATGATATAAGATTAGCACAATGAATAAATTGAATAAAACTACCACTATTTTATTTAATTTATATTTATTGATTTTTGTGATACAATTTATACCTTTTCTGAAATGCAAAGTTAACTAATGAATGCAATCATTTTAAAAGGTGCAGCCCACCGCTAACCTCCGCTCCCACAAAGTGGCCCCCGAGCCAAAACAATTGCCCACCCCTGATCTAGACTATATTACTGCAATGTGCTCTATATGGGGCTACCCTTAAAAACTGTTCAAAAACTTCCACTGGTACAGAATGTTGCAGCCAGTAATGGTCTTAGGGACCATGTCACTCCAGTCTCGGCCCGTCTATACTTGCTCCCTATCTGATTCTGGGCACAAGTCAAGGTGTCAGTGTGGATTCCACTGAACAGGGGGGTTAAGCAAGGATGCCTTTCTATCTTAGCTGCCATTGCATAGCCCCGATTCAACATAAGCCAACCTCCAGGCAGCACCTGGAGATCTCCAGGAATTGCAACTGATCTGCAGGTATTTCTCCACCCAGAGTCAATGAACCTATTCCTGGCTACAGAACTGCACTCCAGACCCTTGGAACCAAGAAAAACATGGCATAGTAGGAGGTGCTTTTCTACCTTAGCTGCTCCTGCATTGCCCGAAAGCAACATAAGTCAGGGGTGAAGGAGATCAAACCTGTAACCAAGTGGCTCACTTTCAGTACTACCCACATGGGGCACCAAAGGCGATGCTTCTCTACCTTAGCTGCTGCTGCCTAGCCCGAAAGCAACGTAAGTCAGGGGTGAAGAGAACCATATCTTTTACAATGTTGTTCTCCCTCCTTAGATGTTCTCCCTCCCAATTTGACAGTTCCAGAGTGAGAGACAGATTTACTATGACAGTCAGCCCTCAGCAGACTTCATCTATTTTAAAACTAGCTTTTAAAGAGTCTTATATCTATGACAATCTCTTCTGAGTCTCCAGTTCCACAGGCATTTACAGAGAATGCTGTTGTGCCTTTCAAGCACTTTCCCTATAATTTATGAATTGTATTTTAACTATCTGCCACATTCTTTCAGCTTGAATAAATAAACTTGTCACTTTTTATATGCAAAGCATGCTCTGCCAGGGAACTAAGGCTCTATCTGCATTTGAGCCTCTAGTGCTGAAATGGTAGGTCTCTTCAGATGTTCAACTGTCAATTGACTGAACACGTGTAAAAGACAGAGGGATCACCCTGATGTCTATAGTAAGCCCTTCTGCACAGAGGCTCCTGTATGTGATCAGAACCCTGGTTTTTAAAGGATTCTCAGTGACCACAGCCGCTCGGTCCCCTCAGCCACAATCCACCTGGCCTCAGAAGGAAGGCCAGGTGCTGGATCCCTAAGGACCAACCCCGATGGAACAATGAAGCGGGGGAAGACCTTGTGGGCGGCTGCTGTCTGGTCACCCAAGGGGACGCTCCTGCCTCCACTAGCCAACTGAAAGGGGGAGGAACTACATGGTCAGATCACTGGGGGTGGAAGGAACACAGCAGCCCTGAAGTGCCCCCTCGCAGCCGACACCCTGCCACTGACAAAACGTGCCCAAGTTTGCCAAATAAGAAGGGGGAGCGCCACTGAACGGACCAACCCAATTTCAAACAATGGCAGGGGGAAAGACCGTGCGGCAGAAGCCACGTGCGGCCACAGCCTGGCCGCCTGAGGGCTCCCTCTGCTGCCGTTAGGTGCCACCGCCACCGTTAGGTGCCGCCATCCAAGGGCTGCCTCTGCCACCGCCACGAGACCGAGCCGTGCACAAAAGGCCAGAAAATGGGGGGGGGTCAGGCTGCAACAGAACAAGGGCCACAAAGCAGCCATCGCCTTGCCGCCCGCGAACGTCACTGCGGCCGCGTAAAGGGAGCCTAACCGCCGCCGACAAAAATGGCCACTGCCGCCAATCCCCGTCGGGATCCTCCGGGCCTATAAACCACAGACGGGAGGAAAATGGGACGAGGCAACCTCCGCTGGTAAGAGCTGAGCAGGGGGAGTAAGGGGGGGTGAAGGGACGCTGGGACAAGGGAAGCTGCCCTCAAACAATTGCCAAAGATTGAATGTGCTAAGGGTGGGTGGAGAGGTCGGGTGTTAACTTAAAATCAGAGCTGCCGCCTCAGCCCCTTATCTGCCGGAGCCACAAGTGCCCAAAACAGACCCCTTCCTGTCAAAGGGGGGGAGGCAACATCCCGCCGCCACCGCCGAAGCAGCAATATTGCCCCCGAAATAAACCCTGGGGCCCTGAAAGCACCCACCGTCTAAAGGGGATGGGCCAAAGAACTCGCGCCCATTGCGCCGGGCCACTGCACTACCTCTCCACTCACCTAAAGCCATCCACCCGCCAGGTGGCATCGCCTACGAGGCTGCACCCAACGGCCGCCACTGAGCACGCCGGCCTAAAAGCGGGCCAGAAAGTGCCGCCGAGAAGAAAGGAAGGTGGGAGGACCTAACCCGAGCTGCCGCTCTGCTGAACGCGGAGCCTAAAACCAGCCCCGAACAAAGCCGCTCCCAGGAACTCCCAGACTGTGGGCACTCCCACGAGCATTCCAGCAGAAAAAGCTCCCTCAGGCTGCTCAGGCCCTCGTCCCGGTGCTGCGGACTGCATGCTCTCAACTGCAATCAGCCAGCCACAGCTCAATCCAGCTGGTCTGCGAGGCAGGCCGCATAAAAGCGCCACTGCAATAAGGGAGGGGATGACTCAATAAGGGAGGGGGGCGCTTCAACCAGCGCCGCCATTGCTAAAAGCCCCAAGCAGCCGGCCCAGACGAGGACCGCCTGAGCCTCTTTCCCGGCCGTGAGCTACAAGGGGAGGGGGTACTGAAGCTGGCACCATCACCGCTAACGCCCGCGCCGTAAACTACGGCCTCAAACCTGGCCCGAAGCTCCCTCACGCTGCCAAAGGCCCGCGTATTGGAGCTGCAAACTCGTGCTCTCTCTCTCTCGAGCATGCCAGCAGACTCGTCTGCCAAGCCCCGTCGACGCTGCAAACCTCCTTGCCGCCGGGCCACAGAGCAGGTAGGCCCGAAGCAGCCGTCCCCGCTCCTGATGCGTACTCCTGCTTAACAAGCACGCGAAGCAAAGGCGAGGGGAGTAACAATCAGTGCCGCCTCCACCACAAATGGCCGCCAAGCTATTGAGGGGGTGAGCAGCTGGCTCCACTGATCACCACAGTGACAGGGGTGGAAATAAAGGGAGGGGGGTGCCGTGACCCTGGCCGCCGCCACCGCGCCCGGCCTAAGGGACAAGGCAAGCTGCCCTACGAACTCTCCCCAAGTCGCTAAATGGTGACTGGGCGTGACAACCCCTCCCCAGCCGCAGCCGCGTGATTCCCGCTTCAAGACAGGCCGCTCTCTGACAACCGTGGGGGGGAGGCAATGTCCTGCCTCAGCCACGGATGCCTACCAACAACCCCAGATTAATTAAAGCGGGGCCCTCCAAGCATGCCACAAACGCCAGAACCGGGGGGAGCACAATCACCGCCTCCCACAACGGACCTCGCACAGAGCCTGCCGCAGCCATCGCCTCGCAGTCAAGGCCCAAAACGGAGCTCCCCCAGGTGTGCTCTGTCTACAACGAGCACGCCAGCAGACTGCAGAGAGCGGGAGCGGAACAATGGCTCTCTAAGAGCAAGCCCCGCCCCCTGCCCCCCGAGAAACGCATGCAGTGTTCACTGTTGCTGCCTCGCGTCCTGCGAAGCGGCAAACCGGCTCCCCTCGCCATGGCACTGCCGGGCGAAGGGGAGCCCAAAATTGTAATAGTTTGTTACAAAAAATGACTTTCGGCATTACTCCCGAGGAATCCCACTGAGTGGTAATATGGGGCACCTTTTTCCTCTAGCGGCGGCGATTATAATGGCCGGGTCGAGGCGTCGGCAGCTGGCGTCGCTGCACCCCCCCCCTCCACCTTCCCCTCACCGGGTGGATGCGACTGCCCCATCGGCTCCTTACGAGGCCTTTACTTGAGGGCCCAGTGGGCGACGGAGGCATCATAGGAAGGTTTTTTTGGATGGAACCCCCCTCCCTTCTTAGTTTAAGGTAGACTGGGGAGGTGGGCGGATCTGGGCTTGGCGTTACTCCCGAGGAATTCCACTGAATGGCAGTATGGGGCACCTTTTTCCTCTTGCTATAAAGAAGGTGGCTTCATTTCATTGTATATGTACTCAACTATATAAAAGCATGATATATCAACTGTAAGGGCAATAACATTGAATGCAAGACATACATTCATCAGATTTAGCATTTGGTTGTACATGGAGTGATATCTTACACTGTATTGATATCACTTTGTAAAACGTAGAAATTTCACTTTCATCTAACCAAGAGATCACAGAGGGGTAATGAATGAATACTATGCAAAAAATACATTGGATTGTAAATTGTAATCGTTTGTTACAAGAAATGACTTTCGGCGTTACTCCCGAGGAATTCCACTTAGTGGCAGTATGGGGCCCCTTTTTCCTTCTAGCTATATAGAAGGTGCCTTCATTTCATTGTATATGTACTCAACCATATAAAAGCATGATATATAAACTGGAAGAGCAATAACATTGAATGCAAGACATACATTCATCAGATTTAGCATTTGGTTGTACATCTTACACTGTATTGATATCACTTTGTAAAACCTAGAAATATCACTGTCATGTAACCAACAGATCATAGAAAAGAGTAATCAATGAACACAATACAAAGAATACACTGTTTTGTAAATACTAATAGTTTGTTAGAAAAAATGACTCGGCTTTACTCCTGAGGAATCCCACTGTGTGGCACTATAGGGCACCTTTTTCCTCTTGCTGTATAGAAGGTGGCTTCATTTCATTGTATATTAGTCAACCATATAAAAGCATGATATATCAACTGTAAGAGCAATAACATTGAATGCAAGACATACATTCATCAGATTTTGAATTTGGATCTACATGGAGTGATAACTGACAGTGTTTTGATATCACTTTGTAAAACCTAGAAATATCACTGTCATATAACCAACAGATCATAGAAAAGAGTAATCATTGAACACAATCCAAGAAATACATTGGATTGTAAATTGTAATCGTTTGTAGCCAAAAATGACTTTCGGCGTTGTTCCCGAGGAATTCCACTGAGTATCAGTATGGGGCACCTTTTTCCTCTAGCTATATAGAAGGTGGCTTCATTTCATTGTATATGTACTCAACCATACAAAAGCATGATATATCAACTGTAAGAGCAATAACATTGAATGCAAGACATACATGCATCAGATTTTGAATTTGGTTGTAGATGGAGTGAAAACTGAGACTGTATTGATATCACTTTGTAAAACCTAAAAATATCACTATCATGTAACCGACAGATCATAGAAAAGAGTAATCAATGAATAAAATAAAAGAAATATATTGGATTGTAAATTGTAATCGTTTGTTACAAAAATGACTTTCGGCGTTACTCCCAAGGAATTCCACTAAGTGGAAGCATGGGGCACCTTTTATTGCTAGCTGTATAGAAGGTGGCTTCTTTTCATTGTATATGTACTCAACCATATAAAAGCATGATATATCAACTGTAAGAGCAATAACATTGAATGACAGACATACATTCATCACTTCATTCATCATTCATTACTCCCGAGGAATTCCACTGAGTGGCACTTTTGGGGCACCTTTTTCCTCTAGGTATATAGAAGGTGGCTTCATTTCATTGTATATGTACTCAACCATATAAAAGCATGATATATCAACTGTAAGAGCAATAACACTGAATGCAAGACATACATTCATCAGATTTTTATTTGGTTGTAGATGGAGTGATAACTGACACTGTATTGATATAACTTTGTAAAATCTAGAAATATCACTGTCATATAACCAACAGATCATAGAAAAGAGTAATCAATGAACCCAATACAAGAAATACATTGGATTGTAAATTGTAATACTTTGTTGCAAAAATGACTTTCGGCGTTACTCCCGAGGAATCCCACTGAGTGGCAGTATGGGGCACCATTTTCCTCTAGCTCTATAGAAGGTGGCTTCATTTCATTATATATGTACTCAACCATATAAAAGCATGATATATCAACTGTAAGAGCAATAACATTAAATGACAGACATACATTCATCAGGTTTTGAATTTGATTGTACAAGGAGTGATAACTAACACTGTATTAATATCACTTTGTAAAACCTAGAAATTTCACTCTCATCTAACCAAGAGATCACAGAACAGTAATGAATGAATACCATACAAGAAATACATTGGATTGTAAATTGTAATTGTTTGTAACAAAAAATGACTTTCGGCGTTACTCCCGAGGAATTCCACTGAGTGGCACTTTGGGGCACGTTTTTCCTCTTGCTGTATAGAAGGTGGCTTCATTTCATTGTATATGTACTCATCCATATAAAAGCATGATATATCAACAGTAAGAGCAATAACATTGAATGCAAGACATACATTCATCAGATTTTGCATTTGATTGTAGATGGAGTGATAACTGACACTGTATTGATATCAGTAAAATCTAGAAATTTCACTGTCATCTAACCAACAGATCATAGAAAAGAGTAATCAATGAATACAATACAAGAAATACATTGGATTGTAAATTGTAATTGTTTGTTACAAAAAATGACTGTAGGCGTTACTCCCGAGGTATTCCACTGAGTTGCAGTATGGGGCACCTTTTCCATCTAGCTATATAGAACGTGCGTTCATTTCATTGTATATGTACTCAACTATATAAAAGCATGATATATCAACTGTAAGAGCAGTAACATTGAGTGCAAGACATACATTCATCAGATTTAGCATTTGGTTTTACATGGAGTGATATCTTAAACTGTATTGATATCACTTTGTTAAACCTAGAAATATCATTGTCATGTAACCAACAGATCATAGAAAAGAGTAATCAATGAACGCAATACAAGAAATACACGGTTCCGTAAATTGTAATAGTTTTTTACAAAAAATGACTTACGGCGCTACTCCCGAGGAATCCCACTGAGTGGCAGTATGGGGCACCTTTTTCTTCTAGCTATATAGAAGGTGCCTTCATTTCATTATATATCTACTCAGCCATATAAAAGCATGATATATCAGCTGTAAGAACAATAAAATTGAATGACAGACATACATTCAACAGATTTTGAATTTTGTTCTACATGGACTGATAACTGACACTATATTGATATCACTTTGTAAAACCTAGAAATATCACTTTCATCTAACCAAGAGACCACAGAAGATTAATGAATGAATACTATACAAGAAATACATTGGATTGTAAATTGTAATAGTTTTTTACAAAAAATGACTTTCGGTGTTACTCCCGAGGAATCCCACTGAGTGGTAATATCGGGCACCTTTTTCCTCTATCTATATAGAAGTTGGCTTCATTTCATTGTATATGTACTCAACCATATAAAAGCATGATATATCAACTGTAAGAGCAATAACATTGAATGCAAGACATATATTCATCAGATTTTGAACTTGATTGAACAAGGACTGATAACTGACACTGTATTGATATCACTTTGTAAAATCTAGAAATATCACTGTCATCTAACCAACAGATCATAGAAAAGAGTAAAAAATAAACACAATACAAGAAATACACTGTTCTGTAAATAGTAATAGTTTGTTACAAAAAATGACTGTCGGCTTTACTCCCGAGGAATCCCACTGAGTGGCAGTATGGGGCACCTTTTATCGCTATCTGTATAGAAGGTGGCTTCTTTTCATTGTATATGTACTCAACCATATAAAAGCATGATATATCAACTGTAAGAGCAATAACATTGAATGACAGACATACATTAATCAGATTTTGAATTTGATTGTACAAGGAGTGATACCTGACACTGTATTGATATCACTATGTAAAATCTAGAAATATCACTGTCATGTAACCAACAGATCATAGAAAAGAGTAATCAATGAACACAATACAAGAAATAAACAGTTCTGTAAACTGTAATAGTTTGTTACAAAAAATGACTTTCGGCGTTACTCCCGAGTAATTCCACTGAGTGGCACTTTGGGGCACCTTTTTCCTCTTGCTGTATAGAAGGTGGCTTCATTTCATTGTATATGTATTCATCCATATAAAAGCATGATATATCAACTGTAAGAGCAATAACATTGAATGACAGACATACATTCATCAGATTTTGAATTTGATTGTACAAGGAGTGGTACCTTACACTGTATTGATATCACTTCGTAAAATCTAGAAATATCACTGTCATGTAACCAACAGATCATAGAAAAGAGAAATCAATAAATACAATATAAGAAATACTGTGTATTGTAAATTGTAATCATTTGTAGAAAAAATGACTTTCGGCGTTACTCCCGAGGAATTCCACTGAGTTGAAGTATGGGGCACCTTTTTCCTCCAGCTATATAGTAGGTGGCTTCATTTCATTGTATATGTACTCAACCATATAAAAGCATGATATATCAACTGTAAGAGCAATAACATTGAATGCAAGACATACATTCATCAGATTTTGAATTTGGTTGTAGATGGAGTGACAACTGAAACTGTATTGATATCACTTTGTAAAATCTAGAAATATCACTGTCATGTAACCAACAGATCATAGAAAAGAGTAATCAATGAACACAATACAAGAAATACATCGGATTGTAAATTGTAATTGTTTGTTACAAAAAATAACTGTAGGCGTTACTCCCGAGGAATTCCTCTGAGTGGCAGTATGGGGCACCTTTTCCATCTAGCTATATAGAAGGTGCCTTCATTTCATTGTACATGTACTCAACCATATAAAAGCATGATATATCAACTGTAAGAGCAATAACATTGAGTGCAAGACATACATTCATCAGATTTAGCATTTGGTTTTACATGGAGTGATAACTGACAGTGTTTTGATATCACTTTGTAAAACCTAGAAATATCACTATCATGTAACCAACAGATCATAGAAAAGAGTAATCAATGAACCCAATAGAAGAAATTCACGGTTCTGTAAATTGTAATAGTTTGTTACAAAAAATGACTTTCGGCGCTACTCCCGAGGAATCCCACTGTGGCAGTATGGGGCACCTTTTTCCTCTAGCTATGTAGAAGGTGGCTTCATTTCATTGTATATGTACTCAACCATATAAAAGCATGATATTTCAACTGTAAGAGCAATAACATTGAATGCAAGACATACATTCATCAGATTTTGAATTTGGTTCTACATGGACTGATAACTGACACTGTATTGATATCACTTTGTAAAACCTAGAAATATCACTTTCATCTAACCAAGAGATCACAGAAGAGTAATGAATGAATACTATACAAGAAATACATTGGATTGTAAATTGTAATACTTTGTTGCAAAAATGATAACATTGAATGCAAGACATACATTCATCAGATTTTGACTTTGGTTGTACATGGAGTGAGAACTGACAGTGTATTGATATCACTTTGCCACCCCAGCACAAATAACGAGACAGACAACAGTTTGGAATCAAAACAAGGGCCACTTTATTAACTATTTAAACAGAACATGCAGCAATGGGCAAAACTAAGCAAGCACAGGAACAGGCAAGGCAGGCGTCTTTCCTAGACACAGCCTCCTTGCCCTTGGGCGGGACACCTAGCCCCAGTCTTGACCCAGTCAGATTCTGGCTCGTAACCGGCGGCCCAGCATACTGGCGTCCCCTCCCAGGGGCGCCTACCCCTGAGGCTGCACAGACCTTCAGGGAGGAGCCTAGTCTGAGAGGGTCCCATAGACGATCACCATTCATCTCCCCAGACCGCAAGGCCCTAGGGTGCTTCCTGATGACCTCTTGTTCCCAATCGGGATATGCCGTGAGGCACCCACCAGTTCCATTTTCTTGCTTGCGTAAACCTTCCACATGCAAAGCCAAGCCTCTTATTTGCTTATTTCTATCCCTATGTCTATCCCTAGATAAACCCTATCTGTGGGCCCAACTAGATGTGATGGCATTCATGGGTTGGGATTGGTGGTGAAGCCTAGAGGGTGGAACTTAAAGAAGAGAAGAAGAAGAAGAGATTGGATTTATACCCCGCCCTCCACTCCCCAAGGGAGTCTCAGAGCGGCTTACAAACTCCTTTTCCCTTCCCCTCCCCACAACAGACATCCTGCGCAGTAGGTGGGGCCGAGAGAGCTCTTTTCCAAGCTGTCCCTGAGGGAACAGCTGGTACAGGGCTATGGCTTGCCCAAGGTCATCCAGCCAGGTGCAAGTGGAGGAGTGGGGAATCAAACCCAGTTCTCTCAGATTAGAGTCCGCGCACTTAACCACTACACCAAACTGGCTCAGTTTGTGCCACAGTGGCACAATGGCAAGAATGGGACAAAACAGAAATACTAAGGTGCTAATAGTGAACAGATCTCATCCCAACACCTGTTTAGGATGGGGTTTCATTCCCTTGGAAGGAATAGGTTTGGGTATACTCTTGGAACCCGATCCACTGCTGTATAGGTAGATGGCCGCTGTAGCTAGGAGTGCCTTTTCAAGATTCGAGTGGTTAACCAACTGCTGCCTTTTCTGGGCAGAAAGTATCGGCCACTGTGGTGAATGCCTTGGTTACATCTAGCCTATATTACTGCAATGTGCTCTATATGGGGCTACCCTTAAAAAACTGTCCAAAAACTTCCACCGGTACAGAATGATGCAGCCAGTAATGGTGTTAGGGACCATGTCACTCCAGTCTTGGCCCGTCTACATTTGCTCCCTATCTGATTCTGGGCACAATTCAAGGTGTCTGTGAATTCAACTGAGCAGGGGAGTTAAGCAAGGATGCTTCTCTACCTTAGCTGCCATTGCATAGCCACGATTCAACATAAGCCAACCTCCAGACAGCACCTAGAGATCTCCAGGAATTGCAACTGATCTGCAGGTATTTCCCCATCCAAAGTTGATGAACCTATTCCTGGCTACAGAACTGCACTCCAGACCCCTTGGAACCAAGAAAAACATGGCATAGTAGGAGGTGCTTTTCTACCGTAGCTGCCCCTGCATAGCCCGAAAGCAACATAAGTCAGGGATGAAGGAGATCAAACCGTTTACCAAGTGGCTCACTTTCAGTACTACCCACATGTGGCAGCAAAGGAGATGTTTCTCTACCTTAGCTGCCGCTGCCTAGCCCGACAGCAACAATTGAATTAACCCGAAGTATAATGATACAAAGCCTTACAACGCTAAACACCTGTAAATGAACAGCAGCCAGAGATAATACACTAGGTGCTGTCATCAAGCAAAACTAAGGGGGGACTCAAAAAAGGGTGCTACCTAAAATGGCCACCCCGCCTTACCCACAAAATGGCCACCGAGCATGAGGCAAGGAGGACCTTACCAAAATGGCCGCCACCGGACAATCACCCAAGAGCAACCCAGTCTTGAAGCAAAAGCTGCAGAGACCTCCCCAAGATGGCCCCTAATCCAACTAAGTAAGACCGACAGGGCCAAAAAGGGGGGGGGGCGGGGGGAAGGAAGAGAAGAGACTGGATCTGAACACCGCCTCCACTCACTTGGGAGTCTCAGAGCAGCTTACAAGTCCTCTCCCTTCCCCACCCAGGATGGAATCCTCTAAATCAGGGGCAGAAATGAAGGCCAAGGCCCGTCCACTAATAGGCCCGAGGAACGCCACCCCAACTGTAGGCGGCTTCCGGCCCGCTTTACCAAAGGCACGCTCACCCCGCTGCCTTGGGGCACAAAGTACCAACAGCATCAACTTTACGCCACAGGCTCAACCCTCTGTCACGTACCAGAACACAGCCAGTGTGTGGGGGGGGCTCCCAGTGGATCAAGCCCCCACCGCCACTAGGCCAAGGCACGGAGCTCACCAGCCACCGCAGCCGTGTCACCCTACCGCCGCCTAGCCCCGGACTCCCCACCAGTTGACAAAATCCCCTACTGCAGACACAGTCCTCTGCAGTCGCCGCTGCCGTGGACAGCCACCGCAGCCGTGTCACCCTGCCACCGCCCACACAGCGACAGGAGAAAAGAGTAATCAATGAACACAATACAAGAAATAAACACTTCTGTAAACTGTAATCGTTTGTTACAAAAAATGACTTTCTGCATTACTCCTGAGGAATTCCACTGAGTGGCACTTTGGGGCACCTTTTTCCTCTTGCTGTATAGAAGGTGGCTTCATTTCATTGTATATGTATTCATCCATATAAAAGCATGATATATCAACAGTCAGAGCAATAACATTGAATGCAAGACATACATTCATCCGATTTTGAATTTGGTTGTACATGGAGTGAAAACTGACACTGTATTGATATCACTTCGTAAAATCTAGAAATATCACTGTCATCTAACCAACAGATCATAGAAAAGAGAAATCAATGAATACAATATAAGAAATAATATGTATTGTAAATTGTAATCATTTGTAGAAAAAATGACTTTCGGCGTTACTCCCGAGGAATTCCACTGAGTGGCAGTATGGGGCACCTTTTTCCTCTAGCTATATAGAAGGTGGCTTCATTTCATTGTATATGTACTCAACCATATAAAAGCATGATATATCAACTGTAAGAGCAATAACACTGAATGCAAGACATACATTCATCAGATTTTTATTTGGTTGTAGATGGAGTGATAACTGACACTGTATTGATAACACTTTGTAAAATCTAGAAATATCACTGTCATCTAACCAACAGATCATAGAAAAGAGAAATCAATGAATACAATATAAGAAATACTGTGTATTGTAAATTGTAATCATTTGTAGAAAAAATGACTTTCGGCGTTACTCCCGAGGAATTCCACTGAGTGGCAGTATGGGGCACCTTTTTCCTCTAGCTATATAGAAGGTGGCTTCATTTCATTGTATATGTACTCAACCATATAAAAGCATGATATATCAACTGTAAGAGCAATAACACTGAATGCAAGACATACATTCATCAGATTTTTATTTGGTTGTAGATGGAGTGATAACTGACACTGTATTGATATCACTTTGTAAAATCTAGAAATATCACTGTCATATAACCAACAGATCATAGAAAAGAGTAATCAATGAACCCAATACAAGAAATACATTGGATTGTAAATTGTAATACTTTGTTGCAAAAATGACTTTCGGCATTACTCCCGAGGAATCCCACTGAGTGGCAGTATGGGGCACCTTTTTCCTCTAGCTCTATAGAAAGTGGCTTCATTTCATTATATATGTACTCAACCATATAAAAGCATGATATATCAACTGTAAGAGCAATAACATTAAATGACAGACATACATTCATCAGGTTTTGAATTTGATAGTACAACGAGTGATAACTAACACTGTATTGATATCACTTTGTAAAACCTAGAAATTTCACTCTCATCTAACCAAGAGATCACAGAACAGTAATGAATGAATACCATACAAGAAATACATTGGATTGTAAATTGTAATCGTTTGTAACAAAAAATGACTTTCGGCGTTACTCCCGAGGAATTCCACTGAGTGGCACTTTGGGGCACGTTTTTCCTCTTGCTGTATAGAAGGTGGCTTCATTTCATTGTATATGTACTCATCCATATAAAAGCATGATATATCAACAGAGCAATAAAATTGAATACAAGACATACATTCATCAGATTTTGCATTTGGTTGTAGATGGAGTGATAACTGACACTGTATTGATACCACTTAGTAAAATCTAGAAATATCACTGTCATTTAACCAACAGATTATAGAAAAGAGTAATCAATGAATACAATACAAGAAATACATTGGATTGTAAATTGTAATTGTTTGTTACAAAAAATGACTGTAGGCGTTACTCCCGAGGTATTCCACTGAGTTGCAGTATGGGGCACCTTTTCCATCTAGCTATATAGAACGTGCGTTCATTTCATTGTATATGTACTCAACCATATAAAAGCATGATATATCAACTGTAAGAGCAGTAACATTGAGTGCAAGACATACATTCATCAGATTTAGCATTTGGTTTTACATGGAGTGATATCTTAAACTGTATTGATATCACTTTGTTAAACCTAGAAATATCATTGTCATGTAACCAACAGATCATAGAAAAGAGTAATCAATGAACACAATACAGGAAATACACGGTTCCGTAAATTGTAATAGTTTTTTACAAAAAATGACTTACGGCGCTACTCCTGAGGAATCCCACTGAGTGGCAGTATGGGGCACCTTTTTCTTCTAGCTATATAGAAGGTGCCTTCATTTCGTTATATATGTACTCAACCATATAAAAGCATGATATATCAACTGTAAGAACAATAAAATTGAATGACAGACATACATTCAACAGATTTTGAATTTTGTTCTACATGGACTGATAACTGACACTGTATTGATATCACTTTGTAAAACCTAGAAATATCACTTTCATCTAACCAAGAGACCACAGAAGATTAATGAATGAATACTATACAAGAAATACATTGGATTGTAAATTGCAATAGTTTTTTTACAAAAAATGACTTTCGGTGTTACTCCCGAGGAATCCCACTGAGTGGTAATATCGGGCACCTTTTTCCTCTATCTATATAGCAGGTGGCTTCATTTCATTGTATATGTACTCAACCATATAAAAGCATGATATATCAACTGTAAGAGCAATAACATTGAATGCAAGACATATATTCATCAGATTTTGAACTTGATTGAACAAGGAGTGATAACTGACACTGTATTGATATCACTTTGTGAAATCTAGAATTATCACTGTCATCTAACCAACAGATCATAGAAAAGAGTAAAAAATAAACACAATACAAGAAATACACTGTTCTGTAAATAGTAATAGTTTGTTACAAAAAATGACTTTCGGCTTTACTCCCGAGGAATCCCACTGAGTGGCAGTATGGGGCACCTTTTATCGCTATCTGTATAGAAGGTGGCTTCTTTTCATTGTATATGTAAACCATATAAAAGCATGATATATCAACTGTAAGAGCAATAACATTGAATGACAGACATACATTCATCAGATTTTGAATTTGTTTGTACAAGGAGTGATACCTGACACTGTATTGATATCACTATGTAAAATCTAGAAATATCACTGTCATGTAACCAACAGATCATAGAAAAGAGTAATCAATGAACACAATACAAGAAATAAACACTTCTGTAAACTGTAATAGTTTGTTACAAAAAATGACTTTCGGCATTACTCCCGAGGAATTCCACTGAGTGGCACTTTGGGGCACCTTTTTCCTCTTGCTGTATAGAAGGTGGCTTCATTTCATTGTATATGTATTCATCCATATAAAAGCATGATATATCAACAGTCAGAGCAATAACATTGAATGCAAGACATACATTCATCCGATTTTGAATTTGGTTGTACATGGAGTGAAAACTGACACTGTATTGATATCACTTCGTAAAATCTAGAAATATCACTGTCATCTAACCAACAGATCATAGAAAAGAGAAATCAATGAATACAATATAAGAAATAATATGTATTGTAAATTGTAATCATTTGTAGAAAAAATGACTTTCGGCGTTACTCCCGAGGAATTCCACTGAGTGGCAGTATGGGGCACCTTTTTCCTCTAGCTATATAGAAGGTGGCTTCATTTCATTGTATATGTACTTAACCATATAAAAGCATGATATATCAACTGTAAGAGCAATAACACTGAATGCAAGACATACATTCATCAGATTTTTATTTGGTTGTAGATGGAGTGATAACTGACACTGTATTGATATCACTTTGTAAAATCTAGAAATATCACTGTCATCTAACCAACAGATCATAGAAAAGAGAAATCAATGAATACAAAATAAGAAATACTGTGTATTGTAAATTGTAATCATTTGTAGAAAAAATGACTTTCGGCGTTACTCCCGAGGAATTCCACTGAGTGGCAGTATGGGGCACCTTTTTCCTCTAGCTATATAGAAGGTGGCTTCATTTCATTGTATATGTACTCAACCATATAAAAGCATGATATATCAACTGTAAGAGCAATAACACTGAATGCAAGACATACATTCATCAGATTTTTATTTGGTTGTAGATGGAGTGATAACTGACACTGTATTGATATCACTTTGTAAAATCTAGAAATATCACTGTCATATAACCAACAGATCATAGAAAAGAGTAATCAATGAACCCAATACAAGAAATACATTGGATTGTAAATTGTAATACTTTGTTGCATAAATGACTTTCGGCGTTTCTCCCGAGGAATCCCACTGAGTGGCAGTATGGGGCACCTTTTATCGCTAGCTGTATAGAAGGTGGCTTCTTTTCATTGTATATGTACTCGACCATATAAAAGCATGATATATCAACTGTAAGAGCACTAACATTGAATGACAGACATACATTCATCAGATTTTGAATTTGATTGTACAAGGAGTGATACCTGACACTGCATTGATATCACTTTGTAAAATTTAGAAATATCACTGTCATGTAACCAACAGATCATAGAATAGGCTCCCCGCCGCCCGGCATCGCCGTGGCGCGGGGGAGCAGTTTTGCCGCCTCGCTGGGAGCGAGGCAGCAACAGCGCGCTCATTGGCCGGGCGGGGGGCGGGGCTAGCTCGGTTAGAGCCGTTGCCCCGTTCCCGCCTTCGCAGTCTGTTTACGCGCTCGAGAGGAGAGCACGCGTACTGGCTGGCTTGCAGGGAGGCCTTTTGGGGCTGTTCGTGGACGGCGGCGGCGTTTATCCTCGCTGGAGGCCTTTTGGGAGGCTGTGGACGCGGCGGCGGCGTATTCGGCTGCAGGGGCTGTGAGGACGTCGGCGACGTGGTCCCGGTTTGCCGCGGCCCTGTTCCACCCCCCCCCCGGTGTTGCTCTGGTAGCTGGCGGCGAGGTCCCTTTTGCCGCGGCGTTGTTCTGCCCCCCCCCCCCCGGTGTTTCTTTGGGGGTTTAGAGGGAGCTGTCTCCTGGGTCCCATTTGCCGCAGCACTGTTCCACCCCCCCATTTTGTGTGTCTTTTGATGCTTCTGTGGCTAGGTGGTGGTAGTAGTTGACGGCTGGGCTGCGACTAGGCTGCGGCGCCCCCCCCCCTCGGTCTTTAAGTCTGCTGTGGCTGTTGCACCCCCCCTGGAGTTGGCCTCTCAGGTGTCGGTGGGGGGCTGAGTTGGTGTGGGGTGTTTGCTCCCCCCCGGACGGCTGGGCAGTCGTGAGGGACGGATTTATTCTGGCCCCATTTTTCAGGCTACCCTAATCTCATCAGATCGTGGTGGCTAAACAAGGTCGGCCTGGTTGGTGCTTGTAGGGGAGTCCACCTAGGAAGTCCAGGGTTGCTGCAGGGGGCCAGGCAAGGGCGAACCACTTCTGAGCGTCTCTTGCCTTGGAAACCCTATAGGGTTGGGTCACAACAAGCTGGTGTTAGGCCTTATTTGCTGAGCCAGTTCGGTGGCCATTTTGGTAGGGTCGCTTGGCCTTAAAGGTTTACCTCACTTGGGTGATAGGCGGCCATTTTAGTGAGGTCTTCTAGGCCTCATGGTCGGTGGCCATTTTGGGAGAAGGCTGTGGCGGCCATTTTAGGTGGCTTATTATTCTATATCCCTGTGGTTACATTAGGTGGGTGATTTTGAAAATATCAATTCACTTACGTTTCTTTTGTTTGTCAATAGTTTGTATTATGGCATCTGGAAAAGGTAAGGGCAAGGGCAAGGGCCCGGCGCCGAAGAGACCTCCGGCACGACCTGATCCTGTGGTTCCTTCCAGTGATGAGGACGAGGAGGATGTGATCAACGTGGCCATTCTTCAGTTGCTGGATGCGCTTGAAAAGGGACGGGGCATGCCAGCAGGTGGTTTACCGGTTGACAAGTCTGACAAGTTGTCTTTTCAGGCACAGGTGCTGGCACATTTGGCCTTTTTGGAGGACAGGCAGGAGGCGGCAGTTTCAGGCCCAGTGGGTCCAGAGTCTAGCCAACAGGGTCCAGGTGTAAGGGAGCAGCAGATGGCGCTGTACTCGCCTTCACAATTGACGGGAGGTAAGGAGTTGGCATTGGGTAGGCAGGGATCAACGTGGCCTTGGGGCCCAGGCGGCGAGAGTTCAGCCGCTTTGCCTCTGCCACAGCCTGGCCAGCCTCTGGGCCCGGCTTTTGAGCAGGGGGCCACCTATTCCCAGATGCCACAGGCGCCTTGGCCTTCACATGCATTGTATGGCTCTCCTTCTGGGTTCCAGGGAGCTGGACCACACTGGGGTTTTCCCCAGCCCAATGCAGGTTACCCTTATGTAGGCGGGTCAGCATATGATTCAGTGGCTGCGGGGGCGGTTCCGAGTGGCGACGCAGACCTACCCTTAGGTGACCATCTTTCAATGGCAACTAAGGATAAAATACTGAAAGGGGATTTTGTAGATGTGTTTAGTCTACTTTACCGGGAGTTAGAAAAAAAGGACAAGGATAACTTGGATGACAGGGAAAAGGAGCGCTTGAAGCGCCGGGTAGTGGATAGGACATGGGCCAACTGGTTTCCGGGTTTCCTAATCTACGCAGCAGTCATAGTGCGACACCAGCCGTGGAGGGCCTCTTCGATGCTCCAGTATTTGGACATCATCTATAAGGCCTATACGGACTTCCCGAGCCCGGCTTGGTCGCAATATGACGAGCAATTCAGAATGAGGGCAGCCATTAACCCGGCCATGCGATGGGACCGGATATGTTCTAACTTGTGGCTGCAAATCATGTCTCCGGCCAGGTCCGCTTGGGGTGAGCGGTCTCATAGCGGCCATTCTGTTAAGAGGGTGCCAGTGCAGGCAGGTTCCCGCCCTGGGGCGGGGCAGGCGGTTCAAAGACGCCAGCTTTGCTGGGAGTTTTCTTCCCAGGGAACCTGCGGTCGTAAGTCGTGCACTTTTAGGCATGAGTGCCCCTTGTGTGCCGGACCTCACCCCTTATCCAGTTGTCCACGGCCCAAGGGCCGTGGGGGGGGGCAAAGGAGGCAAGTACTCAGGGGGGGGGAAAGCCAGGCAACCCCCCTGCTGATAAAGGGGCCTAGCCCGATTAAATTGGGAGTTCTGAGACGCTGGTTGCGTAGTTATCCAAGGATGGGCGACGGGGCCTACCTCTTGGAAGGGTTCACTGTCGGTTTTCGTATACCATTTCAGGGGATGAGGGTTCCCTATTTGGCTAGCAATTTAAAGTCAGTTTTGGGCATGGAGGACATAGTTAGGGCCAAGATTGCCAAGGAGTGTCAGGAGGGCAGGGTTTTGGGCCCGTTTGTTAGTCCACCAGTGGCCAATTTAAGAGTTTCCCCTTTAGGTGTAGTTCCAAAGAAGGCTCCTGGTGAGTTTCACCTCATTCATCACCTGTCCTACCCTCGGGGGGGGGTCGGTGAATGATGCCATCCCAGGTGATTTATGCTTCGTCAAATACACTTCCTTTGATCAGGCCATGCGGGTGGTTCGCCTTTGTGGTGTGGGAGCCGAGTTGGCTAAATGTGACATTAAATCAGCCTTCCGGCTCCTCCCGGTGCACCCTGAGGATTTTGAGCTGCTCGGATTTGCCTTTGAAGGAAACTTTTACATGGATAGGTCTCTACCCATGGGATGCTCGGTGTCCTGTTCTGCTTTCGAGAGGTTCAGTTCGTTTTTGGAATGGGCCTTGAGAACCAGGACGGGTCTCTGTAGTACGGCCCATTATTTGGATGATTTTCTTTTTGCGGGCAAGAGGGGTTCCGGTCAGTGTCGTTTTCTGCTGGACAGTTTTGTCTACCTGGCTGATGAGCTGGGTGTCCCTCTTGCTCAGGAGAAAACTGAGGGCCCGACATCCACATTGACGTTTCTAGGTATTGAGATTGATACGGTTAGTTTGAGCTGCAGATTACCACAAGAAAAATTGGATGCATTAAAGGCGCGGGTTAGCTCTGTTAGGTCCCTTAAAAGAGTCACACTCCTGGAGTTGCAGCAGTTGGTAGGTCACCTCAACTTTGCATGCAAAGTTGTGGCACCAGGTAGGGCATTTGTGAGGAGGTTATGCGATTTAATGAGAGGCCTCCGGCTCCCACACCATAGGACCAAGGTCTCCAAAGGGATGAGGGAGGACCTCTTTGTTTGGGAACAGTTTTTGGACTCGTTCAATGGGGTCTCTCTGTGGCGGGACGAGCTCTTGTTGGAGGCTGAGCTTCAGATTTCATCTGATGCTGCTGGCTCTTCCGGTTACGGAGTTTATTTTAGGGGGCATTGGTGTGCCGGGGACTGGCCTAAGGATTGGTTTCGGGCAGGTTGGGTCAAGGACCTCACCTTCCTGGAGTTTTTTCCAATTGTCGCAGCGGTGTGGATTTGGCCAGCTGATTTGGCTAATAGGACTGTCCATTTCTGGTGCGACAACCAGTCCACGGTTCATGTCATCAATTCCCTTACATCTAAATCCCCTAGGGTCATGGCCCTGGTTCGGGCTTTCACATTGCAGTGCCTTAAATTTAACATCTTGTTTAGGGCAAGACACGTCCCGGGTGTCGCTAATGGGATCGCTGACGCTCTCTCTCGCAAACAGATGGAGAGGTTTCGTCAGCTGGCTCCAGAGGCCGACCCGCTCCCGGCACGGATGCCCACAGAGGTGTGGGGGATTGGAGGGCTGAGGCCGACAGGGCAATGAGCCTGGCACTCGCCCCTTCTACCAGGAGAGCTTACCTGAAGGCCAGTAAGCAGTTTCTGTCCTTCAGGGCGGGAGCGGGTTTGCAGCAGGTCTGGCCTATTCCTGTGTCACACCTGATGCAATTTTGCGTGACACTACGGAATGGTGGCCTTTCAGCTCACACAATCAGAGGCAAGCTGTCTGCGCTGGCTTTTGCCAGTAAGGCCTCGGGTCACAAGGACACCACGGGCGACTTCCGTCTCCGGAAGATGCTCGAGGGGTGGTCTCGGGAATCAATTAGGGCAGTTGACACTAGGGAACCTTTGACACCCACGGTCCTGAGAGGGCTGGAGAGCCAGTGGCCTTCTTGTTGTAGTGACAGCTACGAGGTGGGCCTGTTTCATGCCACTTCGCTGACCGCCTTTTTTGGGGCACTCAGGATTAGCGAACTGGTGGCAGGCTCTCGGGCTGATGTTTCCAGTGCAGCTTTGGAGCTTAGGGACGTATCAATCATTGATTTTCAGCTACGAATTAGGTTGCGGAGATCTAAAACTGACCAGAGGGAACTGGAACTAGGGTCTAGTTCGGAGTCAGCACTGTGCCCAGTCGCTGCCATGAGGCGGTACCTGACACTTCAGGGTGATGGCCCGGGCTATTTATTTCGGCATAATGACAGCACCCCTCTTACGAAGTTCCAGTTTTGGACCGTGACTCGGAAGGCCTTGATCCGACTGGGTCTGGGCGGTGTTCGTTTTTGCTCCCATTCTTTTCGAATTGGGGCAGCCTCGACTGCTGCCGTAATGGGGTACCCTGATAGGAAAATACAGAGGATTGGGCTTTGGAAATCTGGATGCTATAAGAGTTATGTTAGGCGTTGTACCTTGTAAGTTCGTTGTAGTTTCATTCAGACGTTTGTTAATAAAGTTCTTTTTACAGGTGCTGCAGGCCGTGAGACAAGATGAAGGGTCATAGTCTGCGGCCACAGCATGGTCTTTTGGGCGGCTCATCGGGCGAGGAGAACATCTTTCGGCTCCCAGCTTGGCCTCAGCGAAGTGGCGACAGTTGAGTGGTTGGGGAGGAGGGGCATGAGATGGCCGGCGCTCCTCCCGTTGTTGTTTGAGGAGAGGCGGGGGCCCCCCTCATGTGCTAGTCATACACCTGGGGGGCAACGATTTGGGTTTGGTCAAGGGCGCGGCCCTTGTGATGCAGGCCAGGGCTGATTTGGCACTGATCAGGTCATGGTGGCCTGGTGTGCAGATAGTATGGTCTGCCATGCTCCCCCGTCTGGTTTGGAGGCATGCCGGTGACCCCAGGTGTATGGACAGGGCTAGGCGTAATGCTAACAGCGATCTTCGCACGGCCATGGAGTCCGGGTTGGGTCTCTTTTTGCCGCACCCAGGCATACAGGTCAGGTTCCCAGACCTGTATCGCCCTGATGGGGTGCACCTTTCAAACAAGGGCAATGGGTTATTTTTAGAGGACTTGCAGCACGGGATTCGGATGGCTCTCGGTTGCCGTGTGGGGTAAGCAAAGGCCAAAGCAGAGGCTTGGATTTGCATGTGGTAGGTTTATGCAAGCAAGAAAATGGAACTGGTGGGTGCCTCATGGCATATCCCTGTTGGGAACAGGAGGTCATCAGGAACCACCTTAGAGCCTTGCGGTCTGGGGAGGTGAATGGTGATCGCCTCTGGGAACCTCTCAGACTAGGCTCCTCCCTGAAGGTCTGTGGAGCCGCAGCGGTAGGCGCCCCTGGGAGGGGATGCCAGTATGCTGGGCCGCCGGTTACGAGCCAGAATCTCACTGGGTCAAGACTGGGGCTAGGTTACCTGCCCATTACAAGGGCAAGGAGGCTGTGTCTGGGAATGACGCCTGCCTTGCCTGTTCCTGTGCTTGCTTAGTTTACCCGTTGCTGCATGTTCTGTTTAAATAGTTAATAAAGTGGCCCTTGTTTGATTCCAAACCTGTTGTCTGTCTCGTTATTTCATGCTGGGGTGGCAATAGGCTCCCCGCCGCCCGGCATCGCCGTGGCGCGGGGGAGCAGTTTTGCCGCCTCGCAGGGAGTGAGGCAGCAACAGCACGCTCATTGGCCAGGCGGGGGGCGGGGCTAGCTCGGTTAGAGCCGTTGCCCCATTCCCACCTTCGCAGTCTGTTTACGTGCTCGCCTACCCACCCACCCTGGTTGCAGTGTAGGCTGAGGCTGGTCGCCTTTGGGGGCCAGGTAGGAATTTTTTACACCCCTTCCTGTTTGGCACTTGGATGTGGTGTTTTTTCGCCTACCTTACACTGTTGCTAGTGGTTAAGGGTATAGATGGTGGTCGGGTATTAATTAGAATGGTCACTTGGTAGGTTTATGCAAGCAAGAAAATGGAACTGGTGGGTGCCTCACGGCATATCCCTGTTGGGAACAGGAGGTCATCAGGAACCGCCTTAGGGCCTTGTGGTCTGGGGAGGTGAATGGTGATCGCCTCTGGGAACCTCTCAGACTAGACTCCTCCCTGAAGGTCTGTGCAGCCTCAGGGGTAGGCGCCCCTGGGAGGGGATACCAGTATGCTGGGCTGCCGGTTACGAGCCAGAATCTCACTGGGTCAAGACTGGGGCTAGATTACCTGCCCATTACAAGGACAAGGAGGCTGTGTCTGGGAATGACGCCGGCCTTGCCTGTTCCTGTGCTTGCTTAGTTTACCCGTTGCTGCATGTTCTGTTTAAATAGTTAATAAAGTGGCCCTTGTTTGATTCGAAACCTGTTGTCTGTCTCGTTATTTCATGCTGGGGTGGCAAAAGAGTAATCAATGAACACAATACAAGAAATAAACAGTTCTGTAAATTGTAATAGGTTGTTACAAAAAATGACTTTCGGGGTTACTCCCGAGGAATCCCACTGAGTGGCAGTATGGGGCACCTTTTTCCTCTATATAGCAGGTGGCTTCATTTCATTGTATACGTACTCAACCATATAAAAGCATGATATATCTACTGAAAGAGCAATAACATTAAATGACAGACATACATTCATCAGATTTTGAATTTGATTGTACCAGGAGTGATAACACTGTATTGATATCACTTTGTAAAACCTAGAAATTTCACTCTCATCTAACCAAGAGATCACAGAACAGTAGTGAATGAATACCATACAAGAAATACATTGGATTGTAAATTGTAATAATTTGTTACAAAAAATGACTTTCGGCGTTACTCCCGAGAAACTCCACTGAGTGGCACTTTGGGGCACCCTTTTCCTCTTGCTGTATAGAAGGTGGCTTCATTTCATTGTATATGTACTCATCCATATAAAAGCATGATATATCAACAGTAAGAGCAATAACATTGAATACAATACATACATTGATCAGGTTTTGCATATGGTTTTAGATGGAGTGATAACTGACACTGTATTGATATCACTTAGTAAAATCTAGAAATATCACTGTCATCTAACCAAGAGATCATAGAAAAGAGTAATCAATGAATACAATATAAGAAATATTGTGTATTGTAAATAGTAATCGTTTGTAGCAAAAAGTGACTTTCGGCATTACTCCCAAGGAATTCCACTGAGTGGCAGTATGGGGCACCTTTTTCCTCTAGCTTTATAGAAGGTGGCTTCATTTCATTGTATATGTACTCAACCATATAAAAGCATGATATATCAACTGTAAGAGCAATAACATTGAATGCAAGTCATACATTCATCAGATTTTGAATTTGGTTGAAGATGGAGTGACAACTGAAACTGTATTGATATCACTTTGTAAAATCTAGAAATATCACTGTCATGTAACCAACAGATCATAGAAAAGAGTAATCAATGAATACAATACAAGAAATACATTGGATTGTAAATTGTAATTGTTTGTTACAAAAAATGACTGTAGGCGTTACTCCCGAGGTATTCCACTGAGTGGCAGTATGGGGCACCTTTTCCATCTATCTATATAGTACGTGCGTTCATTTCATTGTATATGTACTCAACCATATAAAAGCATGATATATCAACTGTAAGAGCAGTAACATTGAGTGCAAGACATACATTCATCAGATTTAGCATTTGGTTTTACATGGAATGATATCTTAAACTGTATTGATATCACTTTGTTAAACCTAGAAATATCATTGTCATGTAACCAACAGATCATAGAAAAGAGTAATCAATGAACGCAATACAAGAAATACACGGTTCCGTAAATTGTAATAGTTTTTTACAAAAAATGACTTACGGCGCTACTCCCGAGGAATCCCACTGAGTGGCAATATGGGGCACCTTTTTCTTCTAGCTATATAGAAGGTGACTTCATTTCATTATATATGTACTCAACCATATAAAAGCATGATATATCAACTGTAAGAACAATAAAATTGAATGACAGACATACATTCAACAGATTTTGAATTTTGTTCTACATGGACTGATAACTGACACTGTATTGATATCACTTTGTAAAACCTAGAAATATCACTTTCATCTAACCAAGAGGCCACAGAAGATTAATGAATGAATACTATACAAGAAATACATTGGATTGTAAATTGTAATAGTTTTTTACAAAAAATGACTTTCGGTGTTACTCCCGAGGAATCCCACTGAGTGGTAATATCGGGCACCTTTTTCCTCTATCTATATAGAAGTTGGCTTCATTTCATTGTATATGTACTCAACCATATAAAAGCATGATATATCAACTGTAAGAGCAATAACATTGAACGCAAGACATATATTCATCAGATTTTGAACTTGATTGAACAAGGAGTGATAACTGACACTGTATTGATATCACTTTGTAAAATCTAGAAATATCACTGTCATCTAACCAACAGATCATAGAAAAGTGTAATCAATGAATACAAAGAAAAAATACAGCGTGTTGTAAATTGTAATCGTTTGTAGCAAAAAATAACTTTTGGCATTACTCCCAAGGAATCCCACTGAGTGGCAGTATGGGGCACCTTTAATCGCTAGCTGTATAGAAGGTGGCTTCTTTTCATTGTATATGTACTCGACCATATAAAACATGATATATCAACTGGAAAAACAATAAAATTGAATGACAGACATACATTCAACAGATTTTGAATTTTGTTCTACATGGACTGATAACTGACACTGTATGGATATCACTTTGTAAAACCTAGAAATATCTCTTTCATCTAACCAAGAGACCACAGAAGATTAATGAATGAATACTATACAAGAAATACATTGGATTGTAAATTGTAATAGTTTTTTACAAAAAATGACTTTCGGTGTTACTCCCGAGGAATCCCACTGAGTGGTAGTATCGGGCACCTTTTTATCTATATAGAAGTTGGCTTCATTTCATTGTATATGTACTCAACCATATAAAAGCATGATATATCAACTGTAAGAGCAATAACATTGAATGCAAGACATATATTCATCAGATTTTGAACTTGATTGAACAAGGAGTGATAACTGACACTGTATTGATATCACTTTGTAAAATCTAGAAATATCACTGTCATCTAACCAACAGATCATAGAAAAGTGTAATCAATGAATACAAAGAAAAATACAGCGTATTGTAAATTGTAATCGTTTGTAGCAAAAAATGACTTTTGGCATTACTCCCAAGGAATCCCACTGAGTGGCAGTATGGGGCACCTTTTATCGCTAGCTGTATAGAAGGTGGCTTCTTTTCATTGTATATGTACTCGACCATATAAAAGCATGATATATCAACTGTAAGAGCACTAACATTGAATGACAGACATACATTCATCAGATTTTGAATTTCATTGTACAAGGAGTGATACCTGACACTGTATTGATATCACTTTGTAAAATTTAGAAATATCACTGTCATGTAACCAACAGATCATAGAAAAGAGTAATCAATGAACACAATACAAGAAATAAACAGTTCTGTAAATTGTAATAGGTTGTTACAAAAAATGACTTTCGGGGTTACTCCCGAGGAATCCCACTGAGTGGCAGTATGGGGCACCTTTTTCCTCTATATAGCAGGTGGCTTCATTTCATTGTATATGTACTCAACCATATAAAAGCATGATATATCTACTGTAAGAGCAATAACACTGAATGCAAGACATACATTCATCAGATTTTAATTTGGTTGTAGATGGAGTGATAACTGACACTGTATTGATATCACTTTGTAAAATCTAGAAATATCACTGTCATGTAACCAACAGATCATAGAAAAGAGTAATCAATGAACCCAATACAAGAAATACATTGGATTGTAAATTGTAATACTTTGTTACAAAAATGACATTCGGCGTTACTCCCGAGGAATCCCACTGAGTGGCAGTATGGGGTACCTTTTATCGCTAGCTGTATAGAAGGTGGCTTCTTTTCATTGTATATGTACTCAACCATATAAAAGCATGATATATCAACTGTAAGAGCAATAACATTAAATGACAGACATACATTCATCAGATTTTGAATTTGGTTGTAGAAGAAGTGATAACTGTATTGATATCACTCTGTAAAACCTAACAATATCACTCTCATGTAACCGACACATCATAGAAAAGAGTAGTCAATGAATAAAATAAAAGAAATACATTGGATTGTAAATTGTAATCGTTTGTTACAAAAATGACTTTCGGCGTTACTCCCGAGGAATTCCACTGAGTGGCAGTATGGGGCACCTTTTATCGCTAGCTATATAGAAGGTGGCTTCATATCATTGTATATGTACTCGACCATATCAAAGCATGATATATCAACTGTAAGAGCAATATCATTAAATGACAGACATACATTCATCAGATTTTGAATTTGATTGTACCAGGAGTGAAAACACTGTATTGATATCACTTTGTAAAACCAAGAAATTTCACTCTCATCTAACCAAGAGATCACAGAACAGTAGTGAATGAATACCATACAAGAAACACATTGGATTGTAAATTGTAATAATTTGTTACAAAAAATGACTTTCGGCGTTACTCTCGAGGAACTCCACTGAGTGGCACTTTGGGGCACCTTTTTCAACTTGCTGTATAGAAGGTTGCTTCATTTCATTGTATATGTACTCATCCATATAAAAGCATGATATATCAACAGTAAGAGCAATAACATTGAATATAATACATACATTGATAAGATTTTGCATTTGGTTTTAGATGGAGTGATAACTGACACTGTATTGATATCACTTCGTAAAATCTAGAAATATCACTGTCATCTAACCAACAGATCATAGAAAAGAGTAATCAATGAATACAATATAAGAAATATTGTGTATTGTAAATTGTAATCGTTTGTAGAAAAAAGTGACTTTCGGCATTACTCCCAAGGAATTCCACTGAGTGGCAGTATGAGGCACCTTTTTCCTCTAGCTATATAAAAATTGGCTTCATTTCATTGTATATGTACTCAACCATATAAAAGCATGATATATCAAGTGTAAGAGCAATAACATTGAATGACAGACATACATTCATCAGATTTTGAATTAGATTGTACAAGGAGTGATACCTGAAACTGTATTGATATCACTTTGTAAAATTTAGAAATATCACTGTCATGTAACCAACAGATCATAGAAAAGAGTAATCAATGAACACAATACAAGAAATAAACAGTTCTGTAAATTGTAATAGGTTGTTACAAAAAATGACTTTCGGGGTTACTCCCGAGGAATCCCACTGAGTGGCAGTATGGGGCACCTTTTTCCTCTATATAGCAGGTGGCTTCATTTCATTGTATATGTACTCAACCATATAAAAGCATGATATATCTACTGTAAGAACAATAACACTGAATGCAAGACATACATTCATCAGATTTTAATTTGGTTGTAGATGGAGTGATAACTGACACTGTATTGATATCACTTTGTAAAATCTAGAAATATCACTGTCATATAACCCACAGATCATAGAAAAGAGTAATCAATGAACCCAATACAAGAAATACATTGGATTGTAAATTGTAATACTTTGTTACAAAAATGACATTCGGCGTTACTCCCGAGGAATCCCACTGAGTGGCAGTATGGGGCACCTTTTATCGCTAGCTGTATAGAAGGTGGCTTCTTTTCATTGTATATGTACTCAACCATATAAAAGCATGATATATCAACTTTAAGAGCAATAACATTAAATGACAGACATACATTCATCAGATTTTGAATTTGATTGTACAAGGAGTGATACCTGACATTGTATTGATATCACTTTGTAAAATCTACAAATATCACTGTCATCTAACCAACAGATCATAGAAAAGAGAAATCAATGAATACAATATAAGAAATACTGTGTATTGTAAATTGTAATCATTTGTAGAAAAAATGACTTTTGGCGTTACTCCCGAGGAATTCCACTGAGTGGCAGTATGGGGCACCTTTTTCCTCTAGCTATATAGAAGGTGGCTTCATTTCATTGTGTATGTACTCAACCATATAAAAGCATGATATATCAACTGTAAGAGCAATAACACTAAATGCAAGACATACATTCATCAGATCTTTATTTGGTTGAAGATGGAGTGATAACTGAAACTGTATTGATATCACTTTGTAAAATCTAGAAATATCACTGTCATATAACCAACAGATCATAGAAAAGAGTAATCAAGGAACCCAATACAAGAAATACATTGGATTGTAAATTGTAATACTTTGTTGCAAAAATGATTTTTGGCGTTACTCCCGAGGAATCCCACTGAGTGGCAGTATGGGGCACCATTTTCCTCTAGCTATATAGAAGGTGGCTTCATTTCATTGTATATGTACTCAACCATATGAAAGCATAATATATCAACTTTAAGAGCAATAACATTGAAAGACATACATTCATCAGATTTTGAATTTGGTTGTAGAAGGAGTGATAACTAACACTGTATTGATATCACTCTGTAAAACCTAACAATATCAGTGTCATGTAACCGACAGATCATAGAAAAGAGTAGTCAATGAATAAAATAAAAGAAATACATTGGATTGTAAATTGTAATCGTTAGTTACAAAAATGACTTTCGGCGTTACTCCCGAGGAATTCCACTGAGTGGCAGTATGGGGCACCTTTTATCGCTAGCTGTATAGAATGTGGTTTCTTTTCATTGTATATGTACTCCTCCATATAAAACCATGATATATCAACTCTAAGAGCAATAACATTAAATGACAGAGATACATTCATCAGATTTTGAATTTGATTGTACAAGGAGTGATAACTAACACTGTATTGATATCACTTTGTAAAAGATAGAAATTTCACTCTCATCTAACCAAGAGATCACAGAACAGTAATGAATGAATACCATACAAGAAATACATTGGATTGTAAATTGTAATAGTTTGTAACAAAAAATGACTTATGGCGTTACTCCCGAGGAACTCCACTGAGTGGCACTTTGGGGCACGTTTTTCCTCTTGCTGTATAGAAGGTGGCTTCATTTCATTGTATATGTACTCATCCATATAAAAGCATGATATATCAACAGAAAGAGCAATAACATTGAATGCAAGACATTCATTCATCAGATTTTGCATTTGATTGTAGATGGAGTGATAACTGACACTGTCTTGATATCACATAGTAAAATCTAGAAATTTCACTTTCATCTAACCAACAGATCAAAGAAAAGAGTAATCAATGAATACAATATAAGAAATATTGTGTATTGTAAATACTAATCGTTTGTAGCAAAAAGTGACTTTCGGCGTTACTCCCAAGGAATTCCACTGAGTGGCAGTATGGGGCACCTTTTTCCTCTAGCTATATAGAAGGTGGCTTCATTTCATTGTATATGTACTCAACCATATAAAAGCATGATATATCAACTGTAAGAGCAATAACATTGAATGTAAGTCATACATTCATCAGATTTTAAATTTGGTTGAAGATGGAGTGACAACTGAAACTATATTGATATCACTTTGTAAAATCTAGAAATATCACTGTCATGTAACCAACAGATCATAGAAAAGAGTACTCAAAGAACGCAATACAAGAAATACACGGTTCCGTAAATTGTAATAGTTTTTTTTACAAAAAATGACTTACGGCGCTACTCCCGAGGAATCCCACTGAGTGGCAGTATGGGGCACCTTTTTCTTTTAGCTATATAGAAGGTGGCTTTATTTCATTATATATCTACTCAACCATATAAAAGCATGATATATCAACTGTAAGAACAGTAAAATTGAATGACAGACATACATTCAACAGATTTTGAATTTTGTTCTGCATGGACTGATAACTGACACTGTATTGATATCACTTTGTAAAACCTAGAAATATCACTTTCATCTAACCAAGAGATCACAGAAGATTAAGGAATCAATACTATACAAGAAATACATTGGATTGTAAATTGTAATAGTTTTTTACAAAAAATGACTTTCGGTGTTACTCCCGAGGAATCCCACTGATTGGTAGTTTGGGGCACCTTCTTCCTCTGGCTATATAGAAGTTGGCTTCATTTCATTGTATATGTACTCAACTATATAAAAGCATGATATATCAACTGTAAGAGCAATAACATTGAATGCAAGACATATATTCATCAGATTTTGAACTTGATTGAACAAGGAGTGATAACTGACACTGTATTGATATCACTTCGTAAAATCTAGAAATATCACTGTCATCTAACCAACAGATCATAGAAAAGAGTAATCAATGAATACAATATAAGAAATATTGTGTATTGTAAATTGTAATCGTTTGTAGAAAAAAGTGACTTTCGGCATTACTCCCAAGGAATTCCACTGAGTGGCAGTATGAGGCACCTTTTTCCTCTAGCTATATAAAAATTGGCTTCATTTCATTGTATATGTACTCAACCATATAAAAGCATGATATATCAAGTGTAAGAGCAATAACATTGAATGACAGACATACATTCATCAGATTTTGAATTAGATTGTACAAGGAGTGATACCTGAAACTGTATTGATATCACTTTGTAAAATTTAGAAATATCACTGTCATGTAACCAACAGATCATAGAAAAGAGTAATCAATGAACACAATACAAGAAATAAACAGTTCTGTAAATTGTAATAGGTTGTTACAAAAAATGACTTTCGGGGTTACTCCCGAGGAATCCCACTGAGTGGCAGTATGGGGCACCTTTTTCCTCTATATAGCAGGTGGCTTCATTTCATTGTATATGTACTCAACCATATAAAAGCATGATATATCTACTGTAAGAACAATAACACTGAATGCAAGACATACATTCATCAGATTTTAATTTGGTTGTAGATGGAGTGATAACTGACACTGTATTGATATCACTTTGTAAAATCTAGAAATATCACTGTCATATAACCCACAGATCATAGAAAAGAGTAATCAATGAACCCAATACAAGAAATACATTGGATTGTAAATTGTAATACTTTGTTACAAAAATGACATTCGGCGTTACTCCCGAGGAATCCCACTGAGTGGCAGTATGGGGCACCTTTTATCGCTAGCTGTATAGAAGGTGGCTTCTTTTCATTGTATATGTACTCAACCATATAAAAGCATGATATATCAACTTTAAGAGCAATAACATTAAATGACAGACATACATTCATCAGATTTTGAATTTGATTGTACAAGGAGTGATACCTGACATTGTATTGATATCACTTTGTAAAATCTACAAATATCACTGTCATCTAACCAACAGATCATAGAAAAGAGAAATCAATGAATACAATATAAGAAATACTGTGTATTGTAAATTGTAATCATTTGTAGAAAAAATGACTTTTGGCGTTACTCCCGAGGAATTCCACTGAGTGGCAGTATGGGGCACCTTTTTCCTCTAGCTATATAGAAGGTGGCTTCATTTCATTGTGTATGTACTCAACCATATAAAAGCATGATATATCAACTGTAAGAGCAATAACACTAAATGCAAGACATACATTCATCAGATCTTTATTTGGTTGAAGATGGAGTGATAACTGAAACTGTATTGATATCACTTTGTAAAATCTAGAAATATCACTGTCATATAACCAACAGATCATAGAAAAGAGTAATCAAGGAACCCAATACAAGAAATACATTGGATTGTAAATTGTAATACTTTGTTGCAAAAATGATTTTTGGCGTTACTCCCGAGGAATCCCACTGAGTGGCAGTATGGGGCACCATTTTCCTCTAGCTATATAGAAGGTGGCTTCATTTCATTGTATATGTACTCAACCATATGAAAGCATAATATATCAACTTTAAGAGCAATAACATTGAAAGACATACATTCATCAGATTTTGAATTTGGTTGTAGAAGGAGTGATAACTAACACTGTATTGATATCACTCTGTAAAACCTAACAATATCAGTGTCATGTAAACGACAGATCATAGAAAAGAGTAGTCAATGAATAAAATAAAAGAAATACATTGGATTGTAAATTGTAATCGTTAGTTACAAAAATGACTTTCGGCGTTACTCCCGAGGAATTCCACTGAGTGGCAGTATGGGGCACCTTTTATCGCTAGCTGTATAGAATGTGGTTTCTTTTCATTGTATATGTACTCCTCCATATAAAACCATGATATATCAACTCTAAGAGCAATAACATTAAATGACAGAGATACATTCATCAGATTTTGAATTTGATTGTACAAGGAGTGATAACTAACACTGTATTGATATCACTTTGTAAAAGATAGAAATTTCACTCTCATCTAACCAAGAGATCACAGAACAGTAATGAATGAATACCATACAAGAAATACATTGGATTGTAAATTGTAATAGTTTGTAACAAAAAATGACTTATGGCGTTACTCCCGAGGAACTCCACTGAGTGGCACTTTGGGGCACGTTTTTCCTCTTGCTGTATAGAAGGTGGCTTCATTTCATTGTATATGTACTCATCCATATAAAAGCATGATATATCAACAGAAAGAGCAATAACATTGAATGCAAGACATTCATTCATCAGATTTTGCATTTGATTGTAGATGGAGTGATAACTGACACTGTCTTGATATCACATAGTAAAATCTAGAAATTTCACTTTCATCTAACCAACAGATCAAAGAAAAGAGTAATCAATGAATACAATATAAGAAATATTGTGTATTGTAAATACTAATCGTTTGTAGCAAAAAGTGACTTTCGGCGTTACTCCCAAGGAATTCCACTGAGTGGCAGTATGGGGCACCTTTTTCCTCTAGCTATATAGAAGGTGGCTTCATTTCATTGTATATGTACTCAACCATATAAAAGCATGATATATCAACTGTAAGAGCAATAACATTGAATGTAAGTCATACATTCATCAGATTTTAAATTTGGTTGAAGATGGAGTGACAACTGAAACTATATTGATATCACTTTGTAAAATCTAGAAATATCACTGTCATGTAACCAACAGATCATAGAAAAGAGTACTCAAAGAACGCAATACAAGAAATACACGGTTCCGTAAATTGTAATAGTTTTTTTTACAAAAAATGACTTACGGCGCTACTCCCGAGGAATCCCACTGAGTGGCAGTATGGGGCACCTTTTTCTTTTAGCTATATAGAAGGTGGCTTTATTTCATTATATATCTACTCAACCATATAAAAGCATGATATATCAACTGTAAGAACAGTAAAATTGAATGACAGACATACATTCAACAGATTTTGAATTTTGTTCTGCATGGACTGATAACTGACACTGTATTGATATCACTTTGTAAAACCTAGAAATATCACTTTCATCTAACCAAGAGATCACAGAAGATTAAGGAATCAATACTATACAAGAAATACATTGGATTGTAAATTGTAATAGTTTTTTACAAAAAATGACTTTCGGTGTTACTCCCGAGGAATCCCACTGATTGGTAGTTTGGGGCACCTTCTTCCTCTGGCTATATAGAAGTTGGCTTCATTTCATTGTATATGTACTCAACTATATAAAAGCATGATATATCAACTGTAAGAGCAATAACATTGAATGCAAGACATATATTCATCAGATTTTGAACTTGATTGAACAAGGAGTGATAACTGACACTGTATTGATATAACTTTGTAAAATCTAGAAATATCACTGTCATCTAACCAACAGATCATAGAAAAGTGTAATCAATAAATACAAAGAAGAAATACAGCGTATTGTAAATTGTAATCGTTTGTAGGAAAAAATGACTTTTGGCATTACTCCCGAGGAATCCCACTGACTGGCAGTATGGGGCACATTTTATCGCTATCTGTATAGAAGGTGGCTTCTTTTCATTGTATATGTACTCAACCATATAAAAGCATGATAGATCAACTGTAAGAGCAATAACATTGAATGACAGACATACATTCATCAGATTATGAATTTGATTGTACAAGGAGTGATACCTGACACTGTATTGATATCACTTTGTAAAATTTAGAAATATCACTGTCATGTAACCAACAGATCATAGAAAAGAGTAATCAATGAACACAATACAAGAAATGAACAGTTCTGTAAATTCTAATAGGTTGTTACAAAAAATAACTTTCGGCGTTACTCCTGAGGAATTCCACTGAGTGGCACTTTGGGGCACCTTTTTCCTCTTGCTTTATAGAAGTTGGCTTCATTTCATTGTATATATACTTATCCATATAAAAGCATGATATATCAACAGTAAGAGCAATAACATTGAATGCAAGACATACATTGATCAGATTCTGCATTTGGTTGTAGATGGAGAGATTACTGACACTGTCTTGATATCACTTAGTAAAATCTAGAAATATCACTGTCATCTAACCAACAGATCATAGAAAAGAGTAATCAATGAATACAATATAAGAAATATTGTGTATTGTAAATTGTAATAGTTTGTTACAAAAAATGACTTTCGGCGTTACTATCGATGAATTCCACTGAGTGGCACTTTGGGGCACCTTTTTCTTCTTGCTGTATGGAAGGTGGCTTCATTTCATTGTATATGTACTCATCCATATAAAAGCATGATATATCAACAGTAAGAGCAATAACATTGAATACAAGACGTACATTGATCAGATTTTGCATTTGATTTTAGATGGAGTGATAACTGACACTGTATTGATATCACTTAGTAAAATCTAGAAATATCACTGTCATCTAACCAACAGATCATAGCAAAGAGTAATCAATGAATACAATATACGAAATATTGTGTATTGTAAATTGTAATCATTTGTAGCAAAAAGTGACTTTCGGTGTTACTCCCAAGGAATTCCACTGAGTGGCAGTATGGGGCACCTTTTTCTTCTTGCTGTATGGAAGGTGGCTTCATTTCATTGTATATGTACTCATCCATATAAAAGCATGATATATCAACTGAAAGTGCAATAACATGGAATGCAAGTCATACATTCATCAGATTTTAATTTGGTTGTAGATGGAGTGATAACTGACACTGTATTGATATCACTTAGGAAAATCTAGAAATATCACTGTCATGTAACCAACAGATCATAGAAACGAGTAATCAAGGAACCCACTACAAGAAATACATTGGATTGTAAATTGTAATACTTTGTTGCAAAAATGACTGTAGGCATTACTCCCGAGGAATCCCACTGAGTGGCAGTATGGGGCACCATTTTCCTCTAGCTATATAGAAGGTGGCTTCAGTTCATTGTATATGTAGTCAACCATATAAAAGCACAATATTTCAACTTTAAGAGTAATAACATTGAAAGACAGACATACATTTATCAGATTTTGAATTTGATTGTACAAGGAGTGATACCTGACACTGTATTGATATCACTTTGTAAAATTTAGAAATATCACTGTCATGTAACCAACAGATCATAGAAAAGAGTAATCAATGAACACAATACAAGAAATGAACAGTTCTGTAAATTGTAATAAGTTGTTACAAAAAATGACTTTCGGCGTTACTCCTGAGGAATTCCACTGAGTGGCACTTTGGGGCACCTTTTTCCTCTTGCTTTATAGAAGTTGGCTTCATTTCATTGTATATATACTCATCCATATAAAAGCATGATATATCAACAGTAAGAGCAATAACATTGAATGCAAGACATACATTGATCAGATTCTGCATATGGTTGTAGATGGAGTGATAACTGACACTGTATTGATATCACTTAGTAAAATCTAGAAATATCACTGTCATCTAACCAACAGATCATAGAAAAGAGTAATCAATGAATACAATATAAGAAATATTCTGTATTGTAAATTGTAATAGTTTGTTACAAAAAATGACTTTTGGCGTTACTCCCGAGGAATTCCACTGAGTGGCACTTTGGGGCACCTTTTTCCTCTTGCTGTATAGAAGGTGGCTTCATATCATTGTAGATGTACTCATCCATATTAAAGCATGATATATCAACAGTAAGAGCAATAACATTGAATACAAGACATACATTGATCAGATTTTGAATTTGATTGTACAAGCAGTTTTAACTAACACTGCATTGATATCACTTTTTAAAACCTAGAAATATCACTGTCATCTAACCAACAGATCATAGAAAAGAGTAATCAATGAACCCAATACAAAAAATAGATTGGATTGTAAATTGTAATACTTCGTTGCAAAGATGACTTTCGGCGTTACTCCCGAGAAATCCCACTGAGTGGCAGTATGGGGCACAATTTTCCTCTAGCTATATAGAAGGTGGCTTCATTTCATTGTATATGTAGTCAAGCATATAAAAGCATAATATATCAACTTTAAGAGCAATAACTTAGGCCGAAGACAGACTGGCAATCTGAAGCGGAGGCAAAGCGGAGGGAACTGGAGCGGGGGAAAAAACTCACGGAGCTGGCCGTTCACACTGGCCAGAGCAATGTCGATCAGCGGCGATACGGAGCGTTCAGACTGCCCACGGAGGGTTCACACTGGCGCGTAGCCAGCCCGCGCGGCTCGCGCCTGCCGCTGCACTTTTTTTGTTTTCCTTTGATGTTTTTCGCATATGCGCATATGCGCATATGCGCATATGCGAAAAACTTTTTGCCGGTGCGTTCACACTTCCTCCGGATGCCTCCCGCTTCTTCCAGTTCACACTGTTTGGAAGCGGGAGGCATGCGGAGGAAGGCCCCTGAACACCGGGAAAAACTGGTGTCCGGGTAAAGCGGAAGGAAAGCGGCTGGGAGACGGGTAAGTACGCAACGGAGCCGATGGGCAGATGCGCATGTCTGAACGGGCTCCTTTCCTCCGTTTGCGAAGCGTGCCTGCCCCGCTTCAGATTGCCAGTCTGTCCTCGGCCTTAGAAAGACATACATTCATCAGATTTTGAATTTGATTGTACAAGCAGTTTTAATTAACACTGCATTGATATCACTTTTTAAAACCTAGAAATTTAACTTTCATCTCACCAAGAGATCACAGAAGAGTAAGGAATGAATACTATACAAGAAATACGGTGGATTGTAAATTGTAATCGTTTGTTACAAAAAATAACGTTCGGCGTTACTCCCGAGGAATCCCACTGAGCGGCAGTATGGGGCACCTTTTATCTCTAGCTGTATAGAAGGTGGCTTCATTTCATTGTATATGTACTCAACCATATAGAAGCATCATATATCAACTGTAAGAGCAATAACATTGAATGACAGACATACATTCATCCGATTTTGAATTTGGTTGTATATGGAGTGATAACTAACACTGTATTGATATCACCTTGTAAAATCTAGAAATACCACTGTCATGTAACCAACACATCATAGAAAAGAGTAATCAATGAACACAATACAAGGAATACACTGTGTTGTAAATTGTAGTAGTTTGTTAGAAAAAAAGGCTTGGTTTTACTCCTGAGGAATCCCACTGAGTGGCACTATAGGGAACCTTTTTCCTATTGCTGTATAGAAGGTGGCTTCTTTTCAATGTATATGTACTCAACCATATAAAAGCATGATATATCAACTGTAAGAGCAATAACATTGAATACAAGACATACATTCATCATATTTTGAATTTGATTGTACATGGAGTGATAACTAAAACTGTATTGATATCACTTTGAAAAACGTAGCAATTTCACTTTCATCTAACGAAGAGATCACAGAACAGTAATGAATGAATACTTTACAAGAAGTACATTGGATTGTATATTCTAATACTTTGTTACAAAAAATGGCTTTCGGCGTTACTCCCGAGGAATTCCACTCAGTGGACCTTTGGGGCACCTTTTTCCTCTTACTGTATAGAAGGTGGCTTCATTTCATTGTATATGTACTCATCCATATAAAAGCATGATATATCAAGTGTAAGAGCAATAACATTGAATGCAAGACATACATTCATCCGATTTTGAATTTGGTTGTACATGGAGTGATAACTGACACTGTATTGATATCACTTAGTAAAATCTAGAAATATCACTGTCATCTAACCAACAGATCATAGAAAAGAGTAATCAATGAATACAATATAAGAAATGAACAGTTCTGTAAATTCTAATAGGTTGTTACAAAAAAAAACTTTCGGCGTTACTCCCAAGGAATTCCACTGAGTGGAACTTTGGGGCACCTTTTTGCTCTTGCTGTATAGAAGGTGGCTTTATTTCATTGTATATGTACTCATCCATATAAAAGCATGATATATCAACAGTAAGAGCAATAACATTGAATACAAGACGTACTAGAAATATCACTGTCATCTAACCAACAGATCATAGCAAAGAGTAATCAATGAATACAATATACGAAATATTGTGTATTGTAAATTTTAATCGTTTGTAGCAAAAAGTGACTTTCGGCGTTACTCCCGAGGAATTCCACTCAGTGGACCTTTGGGGCACCTTTTTCCTCTTACTGTATAGAAGGTGGCTTCATTTCATTGTATATGTACTCATCCATATCAAAGCATGATATATCAACTGAAAGAGCAATAACATGGAATGGAAGTCATACATTCATCAGATTTTAATTTGGTTGTAGATGGAGTGATAACTGACACTGTATTGATATCACTGAGTAAAATCTAGAAATATCACTGTCATGTAACCAACAGATCATAGAAACGAGTAATCAAGGAACCCAATACAAGAAATACATTGGATTGTAAATTGTAATACTGTGTTGCAAAAATGACTTTAGGCATTACTCCCGAGGAATCCCACTGAGTGGCAGTATGGGGCACCATTTTCCTCGAGCTATATAGAAGGTGGCTTCATTTCATTGTATATGTAGTCAACCATATAAAAGCACAATATATCAACTTTAAGAGCAATAACATTGAAAGACAGACATACATTCATCAGATTTTGAATTTGGTTGTAGAAGGAGTGATAACTGTATTGATATCACTCTGTAAAACCTAACAATATCACTGTCATGTAACCGACAGATCATAGAAAAGAGTAGTCAATGAATAAAATAAAAGAAATACATTGGATTGTAAATTGTAATCGTTTGTTACAAAAATGACTTTCGGCGTTACTCCCGAGGAATTCCACTGAGTGGCAGTATGGGGCACCTTTTATCGCTAGCTTTATAGAAGGTGGCTTCTTTTCATTGTATATGTACTCAACCATATAAAAGCATGATATATCAACTGTAAGAGCAATAACATTGAATGACAGACATACATTCATCAGATTATGAATTTGATTGTACAAGGAGTGATACCTGACACTGTATTGATATCACTTTGTAAAATTTAGAAATATCACTATCATGTAACCAACAGATCATAGAAAAGAGTAATCAATGAACACAATACAAGAAATGAACAGTCTGTAAATTGTAATAGGTTGTTACAAAAAATGACTTTCGGCGTTACTCCTGAGGAATTCCACTGAGTGGCACTTTGGGGCACCTTTTTCCTCTTGCTGTATAGAAGGTGGCTTCATATCATTGTAGATGTACTCATCCATATAAAAGCATGATATATCAACAGTAAGAGCAATAACATTGAATGACAGACATACATTCATCCGATTTTGCATTTGGTTGTATATGAAGTGATAACTGAAACTGTATTGATATCACCTTGTAAAATCTAGAAATACCACTGTCATGTAACCAACACATCATAGAAAAGAGTAATCAATGAACACAATACAAGGAATTCACTGTGTTGTAAATTGTAGTAGTTTGTTAGAAAAAAAGGCTCGGTTTTACTCCTGAGGAATCCCACTGAGTGGCACTATAGGGAACCTTTTTCCTATTGCTGTATAGAAGGTGGCTTCTTTTCAATGTATATGTACTCAACCATATAAAAGCATGATATATCAACTGTAAGAGCATTAACATTGAATACAAGACATACATTCATCATATTTTGAATTTGATTGTACAAGCAGTTTTAACTAACACTGCATTGATATCACTTTGAAAAACGTAGAAATTTCACTTTCATCTAACGAAGAGATCACAGAACAGTAATGAATGAATACTTTACAAGAAATACATTGGATTGTATATTCTTATACTTTGTTACAAAAAATGGCTTTCGGCGTTACTCCCGAGGAATTCCACTAAGTGGACCTTTGGGGCACCTTTTTCCTCTTGCTGTATAGAAGGTGGCTTCATTTCATTTCATTGTATATGTATGGATATATAAAAGCATGATATATCAACAGTAAGAGCAATACCATTGAATGCAAGACATACATTGATCAAATTTTGCATTTGGTTTTAGATGGAGTGATAACTGACACTGTATTGATATCACTTAGTAAAATCTAGAAATATCACTGTCATCTAACCAACAGATCATAGAAAAGAGAAATCAATGAATAAAATATAAGAAATACTGTGTATTGTAAATTGTAATCATTTGTAGAAAAAATGACTTTCGGCGTTACTCCCGAGGAATTCCACTGAGTGGCAGTATGGGGCACCTTTTTCCTCTAGCTATATAGAAGGTGGCTTCATTTCATTGTGTATGTACTCAACCATATAAAAGCATGATATATCAACTGTAAGAGCAATAACACTGAATGCAAGACATACATTCATCAGATTTTTATTTGGTTGTAGATGGAGTGATAACTGAAACTGTATTGATATCACTTTGTAAAATCTAGAAATATCACTGTCATATAACCAACAGATCATAGAAAAGAGTAATCAAGGAACCCAATACAAGAAATACATTGGATTGTAAATTGTAATACTTTGTTGCAAAAATGTCTTTCGGCGTTACTCCCGAGGAATCCCACTGAGTGGCAGTATGGGGCACCATTTTCCTCTAGCTATATAGAAGGTGGCTTCATTTCATTGTATATGGGCTCAACCATATGAAAGCATAATATATCAACTTTAAGAGCAATAATATCGAAAGACATACATTCATCAGATTTTGAATTTGGTTGTAGGAGTGATAACTAACACTGTATTGATATCACTCTGTAAAACCTAAAAATATCACTGTCATGTAACCGACAGATCATAGAAAAGAGTAGTCAATGAATAAAATAAAAGAAATACATTGGATTGTAAATTGTAATTGTTTGTTACAAAAATGACTTTCGGCGTTACTCCCGAGGAATTCCACTGAGTGGCACTTTGGGGCACCTTTTTCCTCTTGCTGTATAGAAGGTGGCTTCATTTCATTGTATATGTACTCATCCATATAAAAGCATGATATATCAACAGTAAGAGCAATAACATTGAATACAAGACGTACATTGATCAGATTTTGCATTTGGTTTTAGATGGAGTGATAACTAACACTGTATTGATATCACTTAGTAAAATCTAGAAATTTCACTTTCATCTAACCAACAGATCATAGAAAAGAGTAACCAATGAATACAACATAAGAAATATTGTGTATTGTAAATTGTAATCGTTTGTAGCAAAAAGTGACTTTCGGCGTTACTCCCAAGGAATTCCACTGAGTGGCACTTTGGGGCACCTTTTTCCTCTTGCTGTATAGAAGGTGGCTTCATTTCATTGTATATGTACTCATCCATATAAAAGCATGATATATCAACAGTAAGAGCAATAACATTGAATACAAGACGTACATTGATCAGATTTTGCATTTGGTTTTAGATGGAGTGATAACTAACACTGTATTGATATCACTTAGTAAAATCTAGAAATTTCACTTTCATCTAACCAACAGATCATAGAAAAGAGTAATCAATGAATACAACATAAGAAATATTGTGTATTGTAAATTGTAATCGTTTGTAGCAAAAAGTGACTTTCGGCGTTACTCCCAAGGAATTCCACTGAGTGGCACTTTGGGGCACCTTTTTCCTCTTGCTGTATAGAAGGTGGCTTCATTTCATTGTATATCTACTCATCCATATAAAAGCATGATATATCAACAGTAAGAGCAATAACATTGAATACAAGACGTACATTGATCAGATTTTTCCTCTTGCTGTATAGAAGGTGGCTTCATTTCATTGTATATCTACTCATCCATATAAAAGCATGATATATCAACAGTAAGAGCAATAACATTGAATACAAGACGTACATTGATCAGATTTTGCATTTGGTTTTAGATGGAGTGATAACTGACACTGTATTGATATCACTTAGTAAAATCTAGAAATATCACTGTCATCTAACCAACAGATCATAGCAAAGAGAAATCAATGAATACAATATACGAAATATTGTGTATTGTAAATTTTAATCGTTTGTAGCAAAAAGTGACTTTCGGTGTTACTCCCAAGGAATTCCACTGAGGGGCAGTATGGGGCACCTTTTTCCTCTAGCTATATATAAGGTGGCTTCATTTCATTGTATATGTACTCAACCATATCAAAGCATGATATATCAACTGAAAGAGCAATAACATGGAATGCAAGTCATACATTCATCAGATTTTAATTTGGTTGTAGATGGAGTGATAACTGACACTGTATTGATATCACTTAGTAAAATCTAGAAATATCACTTTCATCTAACCAACAGATCATAGAAAAGAGTAATCAATGAACACAATACAAGAAATGAACAGTTCTGTAAATTCTAATAGGTTGTTACAAAAAATGACTTTCAGCGTTACTCCTGAGGAATTCCACTGAGTGGCACTTTGGGGCACCTTTTTCTTCTTGCTTTATAGAAGTTGGATTCATTTCATTGTATATATACTCATCCATATAAAAGCATGATATATCAACAGTAAGAGCAATAACATTGAATGCAAGACATACATTGATCAGATTCTGCATTTGGTTGTAGATGGAGAGATTACTGACACTGTCTTGATATCAGTTAATAAAATCTAGAAATATCACTGTCATCTAACCAACAGATCATAGAAAAGAGTAATCAATGAATACAATATAAGAAATATTGTGTATTGTAAATTGTAATAGTTTGTTACAAAAAATGACTTTCGGCGTTACTATCGAGGAATTCAACTGAGTGGCACTTTGGGGCACCTTTTTCTTCTTGCTGTATGGAAGGTGGCTTCATTTCATTGTATATGTACTCATCCATATAAAAGCATGATATATCAACAGTAAGAGCAATAACATTGAATACAAGACATACATTGATCAGATTTTGCATTTGGTTTTAGATGGAGTGATAACTGACACTGTATTGATATCACTTAGTAAAATCTAGAAATATCACTGTCATCTAACCAACAGATCATAGCAAAGAGTAATCAATGAATACAATATACGAAATATTGTGTATTGTAAATTGTAATCGTTTGTAGCAAAAAGTGACTTTCGGTGTTACTCCCAAGGAATTCCACTGAGTGGCAGTATGGGGCACCTTTTTCCTCTAGCTATATATAAGCTGGCTTCATTTCATTGTATATGTACTCAACCATATCAAAGTATGATATATCAACTGAAAGAGCAATAACATGGAATGCAAGTCATACATTCATCAGATTTTAATTTGGTTGTAGATGGAGTGATAACTGACACTGTATTGATATCACTTAGTAAAATCTAGAAATATCACTGTCATGTAACCAAAAGATCATAGAAACGAGTAATCAAGGAACTCAATACAAGAAATACATTGGATTGTAAATTGTAATACTTTCTTGCAAAAATGACTGTAGGCATTACTCCCGAGGAATCCCACTGAGTAGCAGTATGGGGCACCATTTCCCTCTAGCTATATATAAGCTGGCTTCATTTCATTGTATATGTAGTCAACCATATAAAAGGACAATATATCAACTTTAAGAGCAATAACATTGAAAGACAGACATACATTCATCAGATTTTGAATTTGATTGTAGAAGGAATGATATCCAACACTGTTCTGATATCACCTTTTAAAACCTAGAAATTTCACTTTCATCTAACCAAGAGATCACAGAAGAGTAAGGAATGAATACTATACAAGATATACGTCGGATTGTAAATTGTAATAGTTTGTTACAAAAAATGACTTTCGGCGTTACTCCCGAGGAATCCCACTGAGCGGCACTATGGGGCACCTTTTATCTCTAGCTGTATAGAAGGTGGCTTCATTTCATTGTATATGTACTCAACCATATAAAAGCATAATATATCAACTTTAAGAGCAATAACATTGAATGACAGACATACATTCATCAGATTTTGAATTTGATTGTACAAGGAGTGATACCTGACACTGTATTGATATCACTTTGTAAAATTTAGAAATATCACTGTCATGTAACCAACAGATCATAGAAAAGAGTAATCAATGAACACAATACAAGAAATGAACAGTTCTGTAAATTGTAATAGGTTGTTACAAAAAATGACTTTCGGCGTTACTCCTGAGGAATTCCACTGAGTGGCACTTTGGGCCACCTTTTTCCTCTTGCTTTATAGAAGTTGGCTTCATTTCATTGTATATATACTCATCCACATAAAAGCATGATATATCAACAGTAAGAGCAATAACATTGAATGACAGACATACATTCATCCGATTTTGCATTTGGTTGTATATGAAGTGATAACTGAAACTGTATTGATATCAGCTTGTAAAATCTAGAAATACCACTGTCATGTAACCAACACATCATAGAAAAGAGTAATCAATGAATACAATATAAGAAATATTGTGTATTGTAAATTGTAATAGTTTGTTACAAAAAATGACTTTCGGCGTTACTATCGAGGAATTCCACTGAGTGGCACTTTGGGGCACCTTTTTCTTCTTGCTGTATGGAAGGTGTCTTCATTTCATTGTATATATACTCATCCATATAAAAGCATGATATATCAACAGTAAGAGCAATAACATTGAATGCAAGACATACATTGATCAGATTCTGCATTTGGTTGTAGATGGAGAGATTACTGACACTGTCTTGATATCACTTAGTAAAATCTAGAAATATCACTGTCATCTAACCAACAGATCATAGAAAAGAGTAATCAATGAATACAATATAAGAAATATTGTGTATTGTAAATTGTAACAGTTTGTTACAAAAAATGACTTTTGGCGTTACTATCGAGGAATTCCACTGAGTGGCAGTTTGGGGCACCTTTTTGCTCTTGCTGTATAGAAGGTGGCTTCATTTCATTGTATATGTACTCATCCATATAAAAGCATGATATATCAACAGTAAGAGCAATAACATTGAATACAAGACGTACATTGATCAGATTTTGCATTAGGTTTTAGATGGAGTGATAACTGACACTGTATTGATATCACTTAGTAAAATCTAGAAATATCACTGTCATCTAACCAACAGATCATAGCAAAGAGTAATCAATGAATACAATATACGAAATATTGTGTATTGTAAATTGTAATCGTTTGTAGCAAAAAGTGACTTTCGGTGTTACTCCCAAGGAATTCCACTGAGTGGCAGTATGGGGCACCTTTTTCCTCTAGCTATATATAAGGTGGCTTCATTTCATTGTATATGTACTCAACCATATCATAGCATGATATATCAACTGAAAGAGCAATAACATGGAATGCAAGTCATACATTCGTCAGATTTTACTTTGGTTGTAGATGGAGTGATAACTGACACTGTATTGATATCACTTAGTAAAATCTAGAAATATCACTGTCATGTAACCAACAGATCATAGAAACGAGTAATCAAGGAACCCAATACAAGAAATACATTGGATTGTAAATTGTAATACTTTGTTGCAAAAATGACTGTAGGCATTACTCCCGAGGAATCCCACTGAGTGGCAGTATGGGGCACCATTTTCCTCTAGCTATATAGAAGGTGGCTTCATTTTATTGTATATGTAGTCAACCATATAAAAGAACAATATATCAACTTTAAGAGCAATAACATTGAAAGACAGACATACATTCATCAGATTTTGAATTTGGTTGTAGAAGGAGTGATAACTGTATTGATATCACTCTGTAAAACCTAACAATATCAGTGTCATGTAACCGACAGATCATAGAAAAGAGTAGTCAATGAATAAAATAAAAGAAATACATTGGATTGTAAATTGTAATCGTTTGTTACAAAAATGACTTTCGGCGTTACTCCCGAGGAATTCCGCTGAGTGGCAGTATGGGGCACCTTTTATCGCTAGCTTTATAGAAGGTGGCTTCTTTTCATTGTATATGTACTCAACCATATAAAAGCATGATATATCAACTGTAAGAGCAATAACATTGAATGACAGACATACATTCATCAGATTATGAATTTGATTGTACAAGGAGTGATACCTGACACTGTATTGATATCACTTTGTAAAATTTAGAAATATCACTGTCATGTAACCAACAGATCATAGAAAAGAGTAATCAATGAACACAATACAAGAAATGAACAGTTCTGTAAATTCTAATAGGTTGTTACAAAAAATAACTTTCGGCGTTACTCCTGAGGAATTCCACTGAGTGGCACTTTGGGGCACCTTTTTCCTCTTGCTTTATAGAAGTTGGCTTCATTTCATTGTATATATACTCATCCATATAAAAGCATGATATATCAACAGTAAGAGCAATAACATTGAATGCAAGACATACATTGATCAGATTCTGCATTTGGTTGTAGATGGAGAGATTACTGACACTGTCTTGATATCACTTAGTAAAATCTAGAAATTTCACTTTCATCTAACCAACAGATCATAGAAAAGAGTAATCAATGAATACAATATAAGAAATATTGTGTATTGTAAATTGTAATAGTTTGTAACAAAAAATGACTTTGGGCGTTACTCCCGAGGAATTCCACTGAGTGGCACTTTGGAGCACGTTTTTCCTCTTGCTGTATAGAAGGTGGCTTCATTTCATTGTATATGTACTCATCCATATAAAAGCATTTCATTGTATATGACACTGTATTGATATCACTTAGTAAAATCTAGAAATTTCACTTTCATCTAACCAACAGATCATAGAATGCAAGACATTCATTCATCAGATTTTGCATTTGATTGTAGATGGAGTGATAACTGACACTGTCTTGATATCACTTAGTAAAATCTAGAAATTTCACTTTCATCTAACCAACAGATCATAGAAAAGAGTAATCAATGAATACAATATAAGAAATATTGTGTATTGTAAATTGTAATCGTTTGTAGCAAAAAGTGACTTTCGGCGTTACACTCCTGAGGAATTCCACTGAGTGGCACTTTGGGGCACCTTTTTCCTCTTGGTTTAATGAAGTTGGCTTCATTTCATTGTATATATACTCATCCATATAAAAGCATGATATATCAACAGTAAGAGCAATAACATTGAATGCAAGACATACATTGATCAGATTCTGCATTTGGTTGTAGATGGAGAGATTACTGACACTGTCTTGATATCACTTAGTAAAATCTAGAAATTTCACTTTCATCTAACCAACAGATCATAGAAAAGAGTAATCAATGAATACAATAAAAGAAATATTGTGTATTGTAAATTGTAATAGTTTGTAACAAAAAATGACTTTGGGCATTACTCCCGAGGAATTCCACTGAGTGGCACTTTGGAGCACGTTTTTCCTCTTGCTGTATAGAAGGTGGCTTCATTTCATTGTATATGTACTCATCCATATAAAAGCATGATATATCAACAGAAAGAACAATAACATTGAATGCAAGACATTCATTCATCATATTTTGCATTTGATTGTAGATGGAGTGATAACTGACACTGTCTTGATATCACTTAGTAAAATCTAGAAATTTCACTTTCATCTAACCAACAGATCATAGAAAAGAGAAATCAATAAATACAATATAAGAAATATTGTGTATTGTAAATTGTAATCGTTTGTAGCAAAAAGTGACTTTCGGCGTTACTCCCAAGGAATTCCACTAAGTGGCACTTTGGGGCACCTTTTTGCTCTTGCTGTATAGAAGGTGGCTTAATTTCATTGTATATGTACTCAACCATATAAAAGAATGATATATCAACTGTAAGAGCTATAACATTGAATGTAACTCATACATTCATCAGATTTTAAATTTGGTTGAAGATGGAGTGACAACTGAAACTATATTGATATCACTTTGTAAAATCTAGAAATATCACTGTCATGTAACCAACAGATCATAGAAAAGAGTACTCAATGAACGCAATACAAGAAATACACGGTTCCGTAAATTGTAATAGTTTTTTTACAAAAAATGACTTACGGTGCTACTCCCGAGGAATCCCACTGAGTGGTAGTATCAGGCACCTTTTTCCTCTATCTATATAGAAGTTGGCTTCATTTCATTGTATATGTACTCAACCATATAAAAGCATGATATATCAACAGTAAGAGCAATAACATTGAATGCAAGACATACATTGATCAGATTCTGCATTTGGTTGTAGATGGAGAGATTACTGACACTGTCTTGATATCACTTAGTAAAATCTAGAAATATCACTGTCATCTAACCAACAGATCATAGAAAAGAGTAATCAATGAATACAATATAAGAAATATTCTGTATTGTAAATTGCAATAGTTTGTTACAAAAAATGACTTTTGGCGTTACTATCGAGGAATTCCACTGCGTGGCACTTTGGGGCACCTTTTTGCTCTTGCTGTATAGAAGGTGGCTTCATTTCATTGTATATGTACTCATCCATATAAAAGCATGATATATCAACAGTAAGAGCAATAACATTGAATACAAGACGTACATTGATCAGATTTTGCATTTGGTTTTAGATGGAGTGATAACTGACACTGTATTGATATCACTTAGTAAAATCTAGAAATATCACTGTCATCTAACCAACAGATCATAGCAAAGAGTAATCAATGAATACAATATACGAAATATTGTGTATTGTAAATTGTAATCGTTTGTAGCAAAAAGTGACTTTCGGTGTTACTCCCAAGGAATTCCACTGAGTGGCAGTATGGGGCACCTTTTTCCTCTAGCTATATATAAGGTGGCTTCATTTCATTGTATATGTACTCAACCATATAAAAGAATGATATATCAACTGTAAGAGCAATAACATTGAATGTAACTCATACATTCATCAGATTTTAAATTTGGTTGAAGATGGAGTGACAACTGAAACTATATTGATATCACTTTGTAAAATCTAGAAATATCACTGTCATGTAACCAACCGATCATAGAAAAGAGTACTCAATGAACGCAATACAAGAAATACACGGTTCTGTAAATTGTAATAGTTTTTTTTACAAAAAATGACTTACGGCGCTACTCCCAAGGAATCCCACTGAGTGGTAGTATCAGGCACCTTTTTCCTCTATCTATATAGAAGTTGGCTTCATTTCATTGTATATGTACTCAACCATATAAAAGCATGATATATCAACAGTAAGAGCAATAACATTGAATGCAAGACATACATTGATCAGATTCTGCATTTGGTTGTAGATGGAGAGATTACTGACACTGTCTTGATATCACTTAGTAAAATCTAGAAATATCACTGTCATCTAACCAACAGATCATAGAAAAGAGTAATCAATGAATACAATATAAGAAATATTCTGTATTGTAAATTGTAATAGTTTGTTACAAAAAATGACTTTTGGCGTTACTATCGAGGAATTCCACTGAGTGGCACTTTGGGGCACCTTTTTGCTCTTGCTGTATAGAAGGTGGCTTCATTTCATTGTATATGTACTCATCCATATAAAAGCATGATATATCAACAGTAAGAGCAATAACATTGAATACAAGACGTACATTGATCAGATTTTGCATTTGGTTTTAGATGGAGTGATAACTGACACTGTATTGATATCACTTAGTAAAATCTAGAAATATCACTGTCATCTAACCAACAGATCATAGCAAAGAGTAATCAATGAATACAATATACGAAATATTGTGTATTGTAAATTGTAATCGTTTGTAGCAAAAAGTGACTTTCGGTGTTACTCCCAAGGAATTCCACTGAGTGGAAGTATGGGGCACCTTTTTCCTCTAGCTATATATAAGGTGGCTTCATTTCATTGTATATGTACTCAACCATATCAAAGCATGATATATCAACTGAAAGAGTAATAACATGGAATGCAAGTCATACATTCATCAGATTTTAATTTGGTTGTAGATGGAGTGATAACTGACACTGTATTGATATCACTTAGTAAAATCTAGAAATATCACTGTCATGTAACCAACAGATCATAGAAACGAGTAATCAAGGAACCCAATACAAGAAATACATTGGATTGTAAATTGTAATACTTTGTTGTAAAAATGACTGTAGGCATTACTCCCGAGGAATCCCACTGAGTGGCAGTATGGGGCACCATTTTCAGCTAGCTATATAGAAGGTGGCTTCATTTCATTGTATATGTAGTCAACCATATAAAAGCACAATATATCAACTTTAAGATCAATAACATTGAAAGACATACATTCATCAGATTTTGAATTTGATTGTAGAAGGAATGATATCTAACACTGTATTGATATCACCTTTTAAAACCTAGAAATTTCACTTTCATCTAACCAAGAGATCACAGAAGAGTAAGGAATGAATACTATACAAGAAATACGTCGGATTGTAAATTGTGATAGTTTGTTACAAAAAAGGACTTTCGGCGTTACTCCCGAGGAATTCCACTGAGTGGCAGTATGGGGCACCTTTTATCGCTAGCTTTATAGAAGGTGGCTTCATTTTATTGTATATGTACTCAACCATATAAAAACATAATATATCAACTTTAAGAGCAATAACATTGAATGACAGACATACATTCATCAGATTTTGAATTTGATTGTACAAGGAGTGATACCTGACACTGTATTGATATCACTTTGTAAAATTTAGAAATATCACTGTCATGTAACCAACAGATCATAGAAAAGAGTAATCAATGAACACAATACAAGAAATGAACAGTTCTGTAAATTGTAATAGGTTGTTACAAAAAATGACTTTCGGCGTTACTCCTGAGGAATTCCACTGAGTGGCACTTTGGGGCACCTTTTTCCTCTTGCTTTATAGAAGTTGGCTTCCTTTCATTGTATATATACTCATCCACATAAAAGCATGATATATCAACAGTAAGAGCAATAACATTGAATAACAGACATACATTCATCCGATTTTGAATTTGGTTGTATATGAAGTGATAACTGAAACTGTATTGATATCACCTTGTAAAATCTAGAAATACCACTGTCATGTAACCAACACATCATAGAAAAGAGTAATCAATGAACACAATACAAGGAATTCACTGTGTTGTAAATTTTAGTAGTTTGTTAGAAAGAAAGGCTCGGTTTTACTCCTGAGGAATCCCACTGAGTGGCACTATAGGGAACGTTTTTCCTATTGCTGTATAGAAGGTGGCTTCTTTTCAATGTATATGTACTCAACCATATAAAAGCATGATATATCAACTGTAAGAGCAATAACATTGAATACAAGACATACATTCATCATATTTTGAATTTGATTGTACATGGAGTGATAACTAAAACTGTATTGATATCACTTTGAAAAACGTACAAATTTCACTTTCATCAAACGAAGAGATCACAGAACAGTAATGAATGAATACTTTACAAGAAACACATTGGATTTTATATTCTAATACTTTGTTACAAAAAATGGCTTTCGGCGTTACTCCCGAGGAATTCCACTCAGTGGACCTTTAGGGCACCTTTTTCCTCTTGCTGTATAGAAGGTGGCTTCATTTCATTGTATATGTACTCATCCATATAAAAGCATGATATATCAACAGTAAGAGCAATAACATTGAATGCAAGACATACATTCATCCGATTTTGAATTTGGTTGTACATGGAGTGATAACTAACACTGTATTGATATCACTTAGTAAAATCTAGAAATATCACTGTCATCTAACCAACAGATCATAGAAAAGAGAAATCAATGAATACAATATAAGAAATACTGTGTATTGTAAATTGTAATCATTTGTAGAAAAAATGACTTTCGGCGTTACTCCCGAGGAATTCCACTGAGTGGCAGTATGGGGCACCTTTTTCCTCTAGCTATATAGAAGGTGGCTTCATTTCATTGTGTATGTACTCAACCATATAAAAGCATGATATATCAACTGTAAGAGCAATAACACTGAATGCAAGACATACATTCATCAGATTCTGCATTTGGTTGTAGATGGAGAGATAACTGAAACTGTATTGATATCACTTTGTAAAATCTAGAAATATCACTGTCATATAACCAACAGATCATAGAAAAGAGTAATCAAGGAACCCAATACAAGAAATACATTGGATTGTAAATTGTAATACTTTGTTGCAAAAATGACTTTCGGCGTTACTCCCGAGGAATCCCACTGAGTGGCAGTATGGGGCACAATTTTCCTCTAGCTATATAGAAGTAGGCTTCATTTCATTGTATATGGGCTCAACCATATGAAAGCATAATATATCAATTTTAAGAGCAATAACATTGAAAGACATACATTCATCAGATTTTGAATTTGGTTGTAGAAGGAGTGATAACTAACACTGTATTGATATCACTCTGTAAAACCTAAAAATATCACTGTCATGTAACCGACAGATCATAGAAAAGAGTAGTCAATGAATAAAATAAAAGAAATACATTGGATTGTAAATTGTAATCGTTTGTTACAAAAATGACTTTCGGCGTTACGCCCGAGGAATTCCACTGAGTGGCAGTATGGGGCACCTTTTATCGCTAGCTGTATAGAATGTGGCTTCTTTTAATTGTATATGTACTCATCCATATAAAAGCATGATATATCAACTGTAAGAGCAATAACATTAAATGACAGAGATACATTCATCAGGTTTTGAATTTGATTGTACAAGGAGTGATAACTAACACTGTATTGATATCACTTAGTAAAATCTAGAAATTTCACTTTCATCTAACCAACAGATCATAGAAAAGAGTAATCAATGAATACAATATAAGAAATATTGTGTATTGTAAATTGTAATAGTTTGTAACAAAAAATGACTTTGGGCGTTACTCCCGAGGAATTCCACTGAGTGGCACTTTGGGGCACGTTTTTCCTCTTGCTGTATAGCAGGTGGCTTCATTTCATTGTATATGTACTCATCCATATAAAAGCATGATATATCAACAGAAAGAGCAATAACATTGAATGCAAGACATTCATTCATCAGATTTTGCATTTGATTGTAGATGGAGTGATAACTGACACTGTCTTGATATCACTTAGTAAAATGTAGAAATTTCACTTTCATCTAACCAACAGATCATAGAAAAGAGTAATCAATGAATACAATATAAGAAATATTGTGTATTGTAAATTGTAATCGTTTGTAGCAAAAAGTGACTTTCGGCGTTACTCCCAAGGAATTCCACTGAGTGGCACTTTGGGGCACCGTTTTGCTCTTGCTGTATAGAAGGTGGCTTCATTTCATTGTATATGTACTCAACCATATAAAAGAATGATATATCAACTGTAAGAGCAATAACATTGAATGTAACTCATACATTCATCAGATTTTAAATTTGGTTGAAGATGGAGTGACAACTGAAACCATATTGATATCACTTTCTAAAATCTAGAAATATCACTGTCATGTAACCAACAGATCATAGAAAAGAGTACTCAATGAACACAATACAAGAAATACACGGTACCGTAAATTGTAATAGTTTTTTTACAAAAAATGACTTACGGCGCTACTCCCGAGGAATCCCACTGAGTGGTAGTATCAGGCACCTTTTTCCTCTATCTATATAGAAGTTGGCTTCATTTCATTGTATATGTACTCAACCATATAAAAGCATGATATATCAACTGTAAGAGCAATAACATTGAACGCAAGACATATATTCATCAGATTTTGAACTTGATTGAACAACGAGTGATAACTGACACTGTATTGATATCACTTTGTAAAATCTAGAAATATCACTGTCATCTAACCAACAGATCATAGAAAAGTGTAATCAATGAATACAAAGAAAAAATACAGCGTATTGTAAATTGTAATCGTTTGTAGCAAACAATGACTTTTCGCCTTACTCCCAAGGAATCCCACTGAGTGGCAGTATGGGGCACCTTTTATCGCTAGCTTTATAGAAGGGGGCTTCTTTTCATTGTATATGTACTCGACCATATAAAAGCATGATATATCAACTGTAAGAGCAATAACATTGAATGACAGACATACATTCATCAGATTTTGAATTTGATTGTACAAGGAGTGATACCTGACACTGTATTGATATCACTTTGTAAAATTTAGAAATATCACTGTCATGTAACCAACAGATCATAGAAAAGAGTAATCAATGAACACAATACAAGAAATAAACAGTTCTGTAAATTGTAATAGGTTGTTACAAAAAATGACTTTCGGGGTTACTCCCAAGGAATCCCACTGAGTGGCAGTATGGGGCACCTTTTTCCTCTATATAGCAGGTGGCTTCATTTCATTGTATATGTACTCAACCATATAAAAGCATGATATATCTACTGTAAGAGCTATAACACTGAATGCAAGACATACATTCATCAGATTTTAATTTGGTTGTAGATGGAGTGATAACTGACACTGTATTGATATCACTTTGTAAAATCTAGAAATATCACTGTCATGTAACCAACAGATCATAGAAAAGAGTAATCAATGAATACAATACAAGAAATACATTGGATTGTAAATTGTAATCGTTTGTAGCAAAAAATGACTGTAGGCGTTACTCCCGAGGTATTCCACTGAGTGGCAGTATGGGGCACCTTTTCCATCTAGCTCTATAGAACGTGCATTCATTTCATTGTATATCTACTCAACCATATAAAAGCATGATATATCAACTGTAAGAGCAGTAACATTGAGTGCAAGACATACATTCATCAGATTTAGCATTTGGATTTACATGGAGTAATATCTTAAACTGTATTGATATCACTTTGTTAAACCTAGAAATATCATTGTCATGTAACCAAGAGATCATAGAAAAGAGTAATCAATGAACGAAATACAAGAAATACACGGTTCCGTAAATTGTAATAGTTTTTTACAAAAAATGACTTAAGGCGCTACTCCCGAGGAATCCCACTGAGTGGCAGTATGGGGCACCTTTTTCTTATAGCTATATAGAAGGTGCCTTCATTTCATTATATATGTACTCAACCATATAAAAGCATGATATATCATCTGTAAGAACAATAAAATTGAATGACAGACATACATTCAATAGATTTAGCATTTGGTTTTACATGGAGTAATATCTTAAACTGTATTGATATCACTTTGTTAAACCTAGAAATATCATTGTCATGTAACCAAGAGATCATAGAAAAGAGTAATCAATGAACGAAATACAAGAAATACACGGTTCCGTAAATTGTAATAGTTTTTTACAAAAAATGACTTTCGGGGTTACTCCCAAGGAATCCCACTGAGTGGCAGTATGGGGCACCTTTTTCCTCTATATAGCAGGTGGCTTCATTTCATTGTATATGTACTCAACCATATAAAAGCATGATATATCTACTGTAAGAGCTATAACACTGAATGCAAGACATACATTCATCAGATTTTAATTTGGTTGTAGATGGAGTGATAACTGACACTGTATTGATATCACTTTGTAAAATTTAGAAATATCACTGTCATGTAACCAACAGATCATAGAAAAGAGTAATCAATGTTTGTTACAAAAAATGACTTTCGGCGTTACTCCTGAGGAATCCCACTGAGCGGCACTATGGGGCACCTTTTATCTCTAGCTGTATAGAAGGTGGCTTCATATCAGCTGTAAGAGCAATAACATTGAATGCAAGACATACATTCATCCGATTTTGAATTTGGTTGTACATGGAGTGATAACTGACAGTGTATTGATATCACTTTGTAAAATCTAGAAATATCACTGTCATCTAACCAACAGATCATAGAAAAGAGAAATCAATGAACCCAATACAAGAAATACATTGGATTGTAAATTGTAATACTTTGTTGCAAAAATGACTTTCGGAGTTACTCCCGAGTTATCCCACTGAGTGGCAGTATGGGGCACCATTTTCCTCTAGCTATATAGAAGGTGGCTTCATTTCATTGTATATGTAGACAACCATATAAAAGCATAATATATCAACTTTAAGAGCAATAACATTGAAAGACATACATTCATCAGATTTTGAATTTGGTTGTAGAAGGAGTGATAACTGTATTTATATCACTCTGTAAAAGCTAACAATATCACTGTCATGTAACTGACAGATCATAGGAAAGAGTAGTCAATGAATAAAATAAAAGAAATACATTGGATTGTAAATTGTAATCGTTTGTTACAAAAATGACTTTCAGCGTTACTCCCGAGGAATTCCACTGAATGGCAGTATGGGGCACCTTTTATCGCTAGCTGTATAGAAGGTGGCTTCTTCTCATTGTATATGTACTCAATCATATAAAAGCATGATATATCAACTGTGAGAGCAATAACATTGAATGACAGACATACATTCATCAGATTTTGAATTTGATTGTACAAGGAGTGATACCTGACACTGTATTGATATCACTTTGTAAAATTTAGAAATATCACTGTCATGTAACCAACAGATCATAGAAAAGAGTAATCAATGAACACAATACAAGAAATGAACAGTTCTGTAAATTGTAATAGGTTGTTCCAAAAAATGACTTTCGGCGTTACTCCTGAGGAATTCCACTGAGTGGCACTTTGGGGCACTTTTTCCTCTTGCTTTATAGAAGTTGGCTTCATTTCATTTTATCCATATAAAAGCTTATCCATATAAAAGCATAATATATCAACAGTAAGAGCAATAACATTGAATGCAAGACATACATTGATCAGATTCTGCATTTGGTTGTAGATGGAGAGATTACTGACACTGTCTTGATATCACTTTGTAAAATCTAGAAATATCACTGTCATCTAACCAACAGATCATAGAAAAGAGTAATCAATTAATACAATATAAGAAATATTGTGTATTTTTAATTGTAATAGTTTGTTACAAAAAATGACTTTTGGCGTTACTATCGAGGAATTCCACTGAGTGGCACTTTGGGGCACCTTTTTGCTCTTGCTGTATAGAAGGTGGCTTCATTTCATTGTAGATGTACTCATCCATATAAAAGCATGATATATCAACAGTAAGAGCAATAACATTGAATACAAGACGTACATTGATCAGATTTTGCATTTGGTTTTAGATGGAGTGATAACTGACACTGTATTGATATCACTTAGTAAAATCTAGAAATATCACTGTCATCTAACCAACAGATTATAGCAAAGAGTAATCAATGAATACAATATAAGAAATATTGTGTATTGTAAATTGTAATCGTTTGTAGCAAAAAGTGACTTTCGGTGTTACTCCCAAGGAATTCCACTGAGTGGCAGTATGGGGCACCTTTTTCCTCTAGCTATATATAAGCTGGCTTCATTTCATTGTATATGTACTCAACCATATCAAAGCATGATATATCAACTGAAAGAGCAATAACATGGAATGCAAGTCATACATTCATCAGATTTTAATTTGGTTGTAGATGGAGTGATAACTGACACTGTATTGATATCACTTAGTAAAATCTAGAAATATCACTGTCATGTAACCAACAGATCATAGAAACGAGTAATCAAGGAACCCAATACAAGAAATACATTGGATTGTAAATTGTAATACTGTGTTGCAAAAATGACTGTAGGCATTACTCCCGAGGAATCCCACTGAGTGGCAGTATGGGGCACCATTTTCAGCTAGCTATATAGAAGGTGGCTTCATTTCATTGTATATGTAGTCAACCATATAAAAGCACAATATATCAACTTTAAGAGCAATAACATTGAAAGAAATACATTCATCAGATTTTGAATTTGATTGTAGAAGGAATGATATCTAACACTGTATTGATATCACCTTTTAAAACCTAGAAATTTCACTTTCATCTAACCAAGAGATCACAGAAGAGTAAGGAATGAATACTATACAAGAAATACGTCGGATTGTAAATTGTAATAGTTTGTTACAAAAAATGACTTTCGGCGTTACTCCCGAGGAATCCCACTGAGCGGCACTATGGGGCACCTTTTATCTCTAGCTGTATAGAAGGTGGCTTCATTTCATTGTATATGTACTCAACCATATAAAAGCATAATATATCAACTTTAAGAGCAATAACATTGAATGACAGAGATACATTCATCAGATTTTGAATTTGATTGTACAAGGAGTGATACCTGACACTGAATTGATATCACTTTGTAAAATTTAGAAATATCACTGTCATGTAACCAACAGATCATAGAAAAGAGTAATCAATGAACACAATACAAGAAATGAACAGTTCTGTAAATTGTAATAGGTTGTTACAAAAAATGACTTTCGGCGTTACTCCTGAGGAATTCCACTGAGTGGCACTTTGGGGCACCTTTTTCCTCTTGCTTTATAGAAGTTGGCTTCATTTCATTGTATATATACTCATCCATATAAAAGCATGATATATCAACAGTAAGAGCAATAACATTGAATGCAAGACATACATTGATCAGATTCTGCATTTGGTTGTAGATGGAGTGATAACTGACACTGTATTGATATCACTCTGTAAAACCTAGAAATTTCACTCTCATCTAACCAAGAGATCACAGAACAGTAATGAATGAATACCATACAAGAAATACATTGGATTGTAAATTGTAATAGTTTGTTACAAAAAATGACTTTCGGCGTTACTCCCGAGGAATTCCACTGAGTGGCACTTTGGGGCACCTTTTTCCTCTTGCTGTATAGAAGGTGGCTTAATTTCATTGTATATATACTCATCCATATAAAAGCATGATATATCTACAGTAAGAGCAATAACATTGAATGCAAGACATACATTGATCAGATTCTGCATTTGGTTGTAGATGGAGTGTTAACTGACACTGTATTGATATCACTTTGTAAAATCTAGAAATATCACTGTCATCTAACCAACAGATCATAGAAAAACGTAATCAATGAATACAATATAAGAAATATTGTGTATTGTAAATTGTAATCGTTTGTAGCAAAAAGTGACTTTTGGCGTTACTCCCAAGGAATTCCACTGAGTGGCAGTATGGGGCACCTTTTTCCTCTAGCTATATAGAAGGTGGCTTCATTTCATGGTATATGTACCCAACCATATAAAAGCATGATATATCAAGTGTAAGAGCAATAACATGGAATGCAAGTCATACATTCATCAGATTTTGCATTTGGTTTTAGATGGAGTGATAACTGACATTGTATTGATATCACTTTGTTAAACCTAGAAATATTATTGTCATGTAATCAACAGATCATAGAAAAGAGTAATCAATGAACCCAATACAAGAAATACACGGTTCCGTAAATTGTAATAGTTTTTTTTAGAAAAAATGACTTACGGCACTACTCCCGAGGAATCCCACTGAGTGGCAGTATGGGGCACCTTTTTCTTCTAGCTATATAGAAGGTGGCTTCATTTCATTATATATCTACTCAACACTAACCATAACACAAACCTTAACACTAGCCCAAGCCCCAGACCTAACCTTAGCCCTTACCCTAACACTAATCCTTACCCTTACCCTAACCCTAGCCCTAACCCTACACATACCCCTTGCCCAAGCCCTAGCCCTAACCCTAACCAAACTCCTAACCCTAACCCTACCTCTAGCCCAAACCCTAACCCTAACCCTAATCCTAACACTAACCCTAACCCTGACTGTAGCCCTAACCCTAATCTAAGCAGTAAACCTAGTCCTATCCCTAACCCAAGCCCTAGCCCTAGCCCTAACTCTAACCCTAAACCTAGTCCTACCCGAACCCTAACCCTGGCTGTAGCCCTAACCCTAATCTAAGCCATAAACATAGTCCTAACTCTAACCCTAACTTTAGCCTTAACACTAACCTTGCACAAAACCTAACCCTAACCCTAACAGTAACCCTAACCCTAACCCAAGCCCTAACCCTAATCATAAGTAATAGATACTCTTGCTGCATAGAGCATGGCTTTATTTCATTGCATATCTTAATCAAAATTATGAAAGCATGAATTACCAACTGTAAGAGCAATAACATCAAATGCAAGACATACAATAGTCAGAAATTGATTTTGGGTGAACAATAAGTGATAGCTCTAGCCCTAGCCCTAGCCCTAGCCCTAACCCTACCCCTAAACCTAACCCTAGCCTAGCCCTAGCCTTAGCCCTAAACCTATTCCTAACCCTAAAACTACCCCAAATCCTAACCGTAAACGTAACCCTAACCCCAATTTTAACCCCAATCCTAGCCCTAATCCTCTTATCCTTTCCCTAACCAAAACTCTAACCCTAGATAACCCTAGCCCTAGCCATAACCCTAACCCTAGCCCTAACGGTTACCTTTACCCTACCCCTAACTTTAGCCCTAACACAAACCCTAACCCTAGCCCTAATCCTAACCCTATCCCTAACCATATTCCTTGCCCTAGTCCAAGCCCTTGACCTAACCCTAACCCTACACCTAATCCTAACCCTAACTCTAGCCCTAACGCTTTCTTTTACCCTAGCCCTAACTTTAGCCCTAACAAAAACCCTAACCCTATCCCAAACCCTAACCATAACCCTAATCCTAACCCTAAACCTAACACTAACCCTAGCCCTAACCCTATCCCTAATCCTAGCCTTAGTCCTAACCCTAACCCTAGACCTAATTGTAACCCTAACTCAAGCCCTAACGCTTACCTTTACCCTAGCCCTAACTTTAGCCCTAACAAAAACCCTAACCCTATCCCAAACCCTAACCCTAGCCCTAACCCTAGCCCCAACCCTGACCCTAGCCGTAAACCTAACCGTAGCCCTAGCCCTAACTCTAACCCTAACCCTTAAATTAGCCCTAAATTTAGCCCAAACACAAATCCTAAACCAAAAGGTAACCCTAGCCCTATCCCAAGCCCTATCCCTAATCCCAGCCCTAACCCTAACCCTATTCCAAACCCAAGCCCTAACCCTAACTTTAACCCTAAGACTAGCACTAGCACTAGCCCTAACCCTAACCCTAATCCAAACTCTTACTCTTACCCTAGAAAAGCCTAACCCTAATGGTAAACTTAACCCTAACCCTAACCATAATCCTAACCCTAACCCTAACCCTAACCCTAACCCCTAACCCTAACCCTAACCTGAACCCAAACCCTAGTCCTAACCATAACCATAAAACGAACCCTAAAACTAGCGCTAGCCTATCCCTAACCTGAACCCTAATTATACCTGTAGCCCTAGTATTAGCCCTAGCTCTAACACTAACCCTAACAAAACCCCTAACCCTACCCTTGCCCTAGCCACAGCCCTAGCCACAGCCCTAGCCCCAACCCTATCCCTTCCCCTATCCCTAACCCTAGATGTAACCCTAACCCTAATGCTTACTTTTACCCAACCCTAACCCTTACCCCAGCCTGAGCCCTATCCCTAACCCTAGCCCAAACTCTAGCCCTAACCCTAACCCTTACACTACCCCTAAATTTAGCCCTAACACAAATCCTAACCAAAAACCTAACCCTAAGCCTAACCCAAGCCCTAGTCATAATCCCAGCCCTAACCCTAACCCTAGCCCAAGCCCAAGACCTAACCCTAACATGAACCCTTACCCTAACCCTAGAAAACCCTAACCCTAACGGTAAACTTAACCCTAACCATAAACCTAATTCTAGCCCTAGACAAAACCCTAACCCTAACCCTAACCCTAAAAAGAACCCTAAAACTTGCGCTAGCCTATCCCTATCCCTATCCCTAATTATAGCCTTAGCACTAGCATTAGACCTAGCTCTAACACTAACCCTAACCGTAACAAAAACCCTAACCCTAGCCCTAGCCACAGCCCTAACCCTAACCCTAGCCCTACCCGTAACCCTAACCCAAACTTTAACCCAAACCCTAACCCTAGCTGTAGCCTTAACCAAACCCCTAAAACTAGCCCTCACCCTAACCCAGCACTAGACATTCTCCTAAACCAAGCCCAAACCCTAACCCTACCCATAGCCCTAACCCTTACCCAAAAACTAACCCTAACCCTAACACAAACCCTAACCCTAGCCATAAACCTAGTCCTAGCCCTAACCCTAGCCCTAACATAAACCCTAACCCTAACCCCAGCTGTAACCCAAACCCAGCATTAGATGTAGCCCTAACCCTAGCCAAAACCCTAACTGTAGCCATAGCCCTAACCCGGCCACTAACCCTAACAGTAATCCTAATCCTAACCCATGCCCTAACCCTAATCCTAACCCTACACATACCACTTGCCCAAACCCAAGCCCGAAACCCTAACCCTAACCCAAACCCTAAACCGTAACACTAACCCAAAACTTAACCCTACCTAGCGCTAACTGTAACCCTAGCCCTAGCCTAACCCTAGCCCTAACCCTAGCCATAAACCTAGTCCTAGCCCTAACCCTTAACCTAGCCCTGTCAGCTGTTATTAACACTAACACTAACCCTAGTCATAATGCTAACCTAACCCTAGCTAACCCTAACCCTAGCTAACTATCATCTCACAAACAGGTCTTAGAAAAGAATAATCAATGAATACATAATCAAGAAATACATTTGATTGTGAATTGTATCAGATTATGTTATAAATAATGACTGTCACCTTTAGGGGTCAGTCTTGGAAACGTTCCCATGATGGAGTAATGAAATTTTGCTTAGATAGAAAATTAAGTATCCTGGGAGGAAGCTAGACCCACTCAAGAGCACCGCCCCCCCCCCCCGTGGGTCCCACTTTGGATTGATTTCCCCTTTTTTTCAACCCAACTGCCCCGTCTTCTGAGAAGGCTGAAAAGCCCGGAACTTCCTGGAGAGCACAGCCCTGTGTGGACTTAATCCTGAGGAAGCCCACTGAGTGGCATTATGTGCAACCTTTGCGCATCAAAAAAGGTTGGATTAGGGGTTATTGAGCAATTAGCAATTTTGTCAGTGATTATTTCCATTACATGTAAGTCCCACAATTTGCTAAACCAAGTGTGTATGGTACGTATGTTAGTGTCCTTCCCTTAAGAAGTAATAGATACTCTGGCTGCATAGAGCACGGCTTTATTTCATTGTATATCTTACTCAAAAATATGAAAGCATAAGATACCAACTGTAAGAGCAATAACATCAAATGCAAGACATACAATAGTCAGAAATTGATTTTGGGTGAACAATAAGTGATACCTAACAAACAGGTCTTAGAAATGAATAATCAGTGAATACAACTACAAGAAATACATTTGATTGTGAATTCTAATACATAATGTTATAAATAATGACTGTTGCCTTTCGGGGTACTTACCCCGTTATAACTTTATAACCAATTGGTTATAACTTTATAACCAATCTTGGAAACGTTCCCATGCAAGATTAATGAAATTTTGTTTAGCTAGAAAATCAAGTATCGGAAACCATTTGGCATCAAAACATGCTTGGGATTCCCCACGGAGCGCAGCCCTGTGTGGAGTTACTCCCAAGGAATCCCACTGAGCAGCATTATGGGGAACTTTTTCACATCAAAAAAGGTTGTATTAGGGGTTATTGAGCAGTTAGCAATTTTGTCAGTGCTACTTTCCATCACATGTTAGTCCCACAATTTGATAAACCAAGAGTATATGGTTAGTGTCCTTCCAGTATGAAGCAATAGATACTCTAGATGCATAGAGCATGGCTATTTCATTGTATAAATACTCAACAATATAAAAGCATGATATATCAACTGTAAGAGCAATAATATCGAATGCAAGACATACAAGGATCAAAAATTGATTTTGGTTGTACGACGAGTGATAACTCTCACTGTATTGGCAAGCCTTTGTAAAAATTAGAAATTGATCTTTCATCTAAAAAACAGGTCCTAGAAGAGAGTAATCAGTGAATACAAATGCAAGAAATGCATTTGATTGTGAATTGTAATAGATGAAGTTATAAATAATGTCTGTCGCTTTTCACGGTAAGTTATAACCAATCTTGGAAACGTTCCCATGCAGGAGTAATGGAATTTGGCTTAGATAGAAAATCAAATATTGGAAACCATTTTGCATCAAAACAGGTTGGGATTCCCAGGGGAACGCAGCCCTGTGCTCCCAAGGAATCCCACTGAGTGGCATTATGTGCAACCTTTTCGCATCAAAGAAGGTTGTATTAGGTGTTACTGAGCAGTTAGCAATTTTGTCAGTAATTCGTTCCATCACATGTAAGTCCCACAATTTGCTAAACCAAGTGTGTACGGTAGGTACGTTAGTGTCCTTCCAGTAAGAAGCAATACATACTCTTCCTGCATGGCTATATAAATAATAACTGTCGTCTTTCGTGGTAAATTATAACCAACGATGGAAACGTTCCCATGCAGGAGGAATGAAATTTGGCTTGGATAGAAAATCAATCTTGCCACTGATAGTTTCCATCACATGTAAGTCCCACAATTTGCTAAACCAAGTCTGTATAGTAGTATGTTAGTGTCCTTCCAGTAAGAAGTAATAGATACTCTACCGACACAGAGCATGGCTTTATTTCATTGTACATCTAGTCAACAATATAAAAGCATGATACTGTGAGAGTGTCCCAATAGATGTAGTGCACAACAGGTCTCCTTAAACAGAAAGTCCTTTATTTGCAGAAAAGATCTTGTTGGTCAAACACACTTCTTCTGTTAGTATGAATACAACTACAATTACACTTGATGTGAAATAAGCCCCCCTCAATATCCACCAATCAACTGGGAGAATTATTGGCGCCCAAATATACTGGCCCACTGTTCCCAAGGGAAGCGCGGTAAAGTAGGTTCCCAGGCGAAACACTGTTGGGGTTTGTGGGGCGGATGTTCCCAAGGAAAAGCAAGCAAAGGATCACCTAGCACCTGTGAATAATATAACAGATAGCAGGAGGCTTTCAGCTGAAGGCCATGAGCTATGGAGAAGCGAAAAACAGATAAGAATAAAGAAAAGTTAATGAGTAGTGAGCATGCGCAGAGCGAGCAAGAAATGCATTCCTGCGGTGGGAGTCACTCTACAGATGCCAGCTCTTGTCCGGGACCTAGAGGAGTCGGTTTGCAACTTGAAACAAAGGCAATGTTAATTAATCATCAGATTGGTCGATAGACCTCTCAGGCCTCAATGAATTACACAATTGCAATAGAGAATAATACCATTGAGAATAATAAACAGCAGGAGACATTGGCAGGGCTAACTGACAATAGGTACCTTGGTAATGCAACAGTATCATTGAGAATGACAATCACCAGGAAACCATGGCAGTGCTAACTGACATTCTGCCCTCCTGATAAAACATCCCCTCCCCTCCCAGGTTTCAAAGGGTACAGTTTATGGAAAGCCCGAATTTTTTCAGGAGCATGCACATGAGAGGTCTCAACCCATTCATTTTCTTCAGGACCAAAATGCAACCATTTGATAAGATAAAACAAATGCCCCCACTTTAGTTTAGAGTCCAAGATTTGATCGGTCGCATAATGAGGTTCATTGCTCTTCATCAGAGGAGGAGGAGAGGAGGAGGAAGGTCTCCATTTGTTCGGCCCAGGATCTTTCTTCAGTAGGCTGTAATGAAAAACAGGGTGCACAAATGTCAATGATTTGGGGAGTTTAAGTTCAAATGTCACTTTGTTAATGCACCTTATAACAGGGAAAGGCCCCACGTATGTCCAGCCCAATTTTCGACTAGGTTGGAGTCCTTTAATATTTTTAGTTGACACATAGACAGAGTCTCCAGGGGAGAGATCCCATCCTGGGGATCCCATCCTGGGGCCATCCCATCCTGGGGCCCTCCCCTTATCAGCATATTTCTTAGAGTCCACTTTGGCTTCTTCCAACATTTTTGCAATCAAAGGCCAAGATTCACATAGTGAATTCCACCAAATAGCAAAATCACTAGACCCCTCCGCTGCTGGAACTAAATCAGGCAATGGAACGACTAACATTATAACCTTACCCTCAGGGCTCCGTTCGAGCTGGAGCTTGGCAAAGCAAAGCTCCGGGAGTGAAAAGTCCAGGGGGCAGGGCCGATGGGCACATGACCAAGCCCTGCCCCCTTGTCCCGGGAGCCCTCAGTCTCCCAAGGAGGCAGGAGGAAGGAAGGTAAGGAGGGGCTTGCAGAAAGGCCTGCAGAGTCTGCATCCAGTCTGGGGCCCCAGCATAGGCATCAACTACGGGGGGGGGGGCTCAAGGGCTTGAGCCTCCCCCGAAATTTCCCGGGGGGGCTCAGCCTCCCCCGGCAAAACAGAGCACCCACCGGGCCCTTCCTAGACCCGCCTGCTCACCCACCTGCCTGCTGGCTGGCTGCCGCTGCCACCTCTCCCCCCCCCCCAACCTGGCCACTCCCATAGGCGTTGAAAAGCCCTGCTCAGCTGCCACTCCGCTCGCCGTGCGCTCCTCCTTGGCTCAGTTGCCCCCCCCCCAGCTTTGCTTTCACGACAAGCCCTGCTCGGCTGCTGCTCCGCTCACCCTGCCTGCACTCCGCCTCAGTCGCAGGGAAGAACTGGCGATTCACAGACCTGAAACCCAACCCCCTCCCATGTACATCGGGGGGGGGGGTGATACGAAAGCCCCTCCCTCAGCAAATCAAGACACACAACCCAGGACAAAAATTTCTCCTCTTGGAAAGGAGTAGCACAGCTGATGCCTGGGAAATTCTGTAAGTAGCTCATGCCTTTGAGCCCAGCCAGAAGCTTCTCCATATCCTCAAGGCAATTTTGTGGAACAGAATTTGATATGCATAAGGATCACACCTTAGTGGCAAGAGGCCTCTTTTCCCTTTCCCACAGTCTGCATTTACTCCCGAATTATGGCACTGGACCGACTCTTTCAGGCGAGGCAGGGATCGCGTCCTACTGACTTTCTAGATAGTTCACTCGAAGGGTTAAAGGGAAGAAGTCCCCAGTCCTAGAGAAGCCACAACAAGGAAAGCCATGTGACTTGCTAGAGACGCTTCTTGCTTGGCTTTCTTCCACGGGAAAAGTTTCCTGCAAGTTTCCCTGCTTAGTTGGGGGCATCGCTGGCAGAAGGGGAGATGAGGGGGAGCCCAAGAGCTCTTGCAAAGGATTTGTTTTTTTTAGCAAATAGGTAAGCCATAAAATGATATTTCCCTTGCAAAATAGCTCCCTGCTTTAACAATGGAATACGTAGGTTACAAAATCAGCCCCCGCATGATGGAAAGAATAAATGTCAGTGTGTGTTTTCAGGATGGGGACCCCTGGTCATCTGTGGCAGTCAATGAAACAGGAGAGCAGCGCCAGTTATTCCAGCTTAGGCTGTTGTCAGTTCTTTGTCAGCTGCAAGGAAGTGTTCAACCATTAGGCAGATGTGTTTGCACTCAAAGCTGCAGAAAACAGAAAGGTTCTGGGGGGGGGGGTGCAAAGAGAGGCCAGTTTAAAAACAAAGGCTATCAAAAGAGGAACCGGGCCATTAAAAGTATGTGAGTGGATGAACCAGAGGCATAATTATACCGTGGATTTATAATAAATACAGTAGTTGTAACATATGGGTTATTTTGTATGTGTGAGGCACTATCATGTTGAAATGCACTGAGTTTGCCTCTCTGTGTTAAGGCTCGGATTGGGGCTGGACGGATCTGGGTTCAGATCCTTGCTCCACTATGAAACTTATGTTGATCTTGGGGCTGTTGTTCTCAGCCAGATCCTACCTCATAGGGTTGTTGTGAGAATAAAATGGAGAACTGTGCAGGCTGACCTGCTCTCCTTGGAAGGAGAGCAGAATATGAAATTATGATAACAGAAGAGCACTTGCAAACAGTGTAGTTGTGGCCCAGACCATGAGCTCAGTTCAAAACTCATCTCAGCCTTGAAATCACCAACCTGCCTTGAACATACTATACTTTATTTTCTAGGAAGCCAGAGTGGTTAGAACAGTACACAAACACTGGGAAGTCATGGGTTCAAATCCCCTCTTGTGAAACTGGGTGATTTTGGGCCAGTTACTTTCTGCATCCTAAACTCCCTCACAGCATTGTAGGGGGGATGAAATGGAGGAAGAGAGAACCTTGTGTGCTGCCCTGAGATCCTTGGAGGAAGGGCGAGATGAGCATGCACTAAATAAAATAATAGTTCTTCAGGGTCCTCCCCATAATTTGCACCATGGGATAATAGTACTGCCCTACTCTGTGTGGTGGCTGTACAGGACATGTAATAATGTAGGTAATAGCTATCAGCATGCAGAGAGTAGATTTTGTTGAGCATGCAAAAATGATTACACAGGAACATAGGAAATCTTATACTATCAGACCTTTTGGTCAGTAAGGTCAGGACTCTTTTCTTTGGTAGCAGCTATTTAGGGTAATGGTCTTTCACCTTGCCTGCTTACCTGGTTGTTTTAACTGGAGATGCCAGAGACAGACCCTGGGATTTCATTGTTGTTCTGGATCCAGACTTGTCAACATTATTTATTTAAAAATGGATAACCTGCTTTTCCTCTCTGAAAGTGACCTTGTGGCTGACAAAAATAACATTAAATGGCAGTGATATAAAACCCACAGTCAACTATAACAGAGAGGAAGGCTGCCAGTCAAAGAGAAAAGGAACACTAAAAGCACCTCAGCCATCAATGCCAAGGAGAATAAAAATATATTGACCTGGTATCCTCCCTCTTTACCTGGCATAGGTGGTTTTTTTGTTTCCCCCCATGTGTGCTATCAGATAGGCTTGTCAGCTCTGAGTTGGGAAATACCTTGGAGATTTTTGAGATGGAGCCTGAGTGGTGGGTGTGGCCTTCTGACACACTTCCGGTGACATCAGGGGGTGTGACATATGCAAATGAGTTATGCTAATGACTTATGCTAATGAGCTCCTGCAGCTCTTTTTCTATGAAAGGACCCCTGCTAACCCTAACCCTAGCCCTAACCCAAAACCTAACACTAGACCAAAACCTAACCCTAACCCTAAACCCGAACCCGAACCCCTGACCCCTAACCCTAACCCCTAATCTGAACCCAAAACCCTAACATCTAACCCTAACCCTAACCTAACCTGACTCTAAACTTACCCAAACACTAATCCCTAACCCTAAATACTAACCCTAACCCCTAACCCCTAAACCTAACCCTAGCCCTAACTCTAACCCTAACCCTAGCCCTAACTCTAACCATAGCCCTAACCCTAACGCTATCCCTAACCCTGGACATAGCCCTAGCCCTATCTTTTATCCTAGCAGAAGCCCTAGCCCTAACCCTTACCATAATCCGAGCCCTAACCTTAACCCAAAGCCTATACCTAACTATAACCCTAGACCTTGCCCTAACCCTAACCCAAACTTTAACCCTAACCCTAGCCCTCGCCCTAGCCCTATCGCTAAATCTAACCCTAGCCCTAGCCCAAAACCTAACCCTAATCCGAACCCTAACTCTAGGCCAAACCCTAGGCCTGACACTAAACCTAACCCTAGCTGAAACCCGAGCCCTAACCCTTACCTTTACCCTAGACCTAAATTTAGCCCTAACACAAACCCTAACCCTAGCCCTAACCCTAGCCGTAGTCCTAACTTTAACCCAAGGCCTAACCCCAACTCTAGCCCTAACCCTTACTATTACTCTAGCCCTAACTTTAGCCCACACCCTAACCCTAGATATAGACCTAGCCCTAGCCCAAACCTAAACCCAATCCTACACCTAACTCTAGCCCTAGCCCTAACCCTTACCCAAACCCTAAACCTAGAAGAGAAGAAGAAGAAGAGATTGGATTTATATCCCACCCTTTGCTCACTTAAGAGTCTCAGAGCGGCTTACAAACTCCTTTCCCCTCCCCTCCCCACAACAGACACCCTGTGAGGTAGGTGGGGCTGAGAGAACTCTTTCCCAAGCTGTCCTTGAGAGAACAGCTGGTACAGAGCTATGGCTTGCCCAAGGTCATCCAGCCAGGTGCAAGTGGAGGAGTGGGGAATCAAACCCGGTTCTCCCAGATTAGAGTCCGCGCACTTAACCACTACACCAGTGGCACCAGACCTATCCCTATCCCTAACCCTAACCCTAAACCTAAACATAACCCTAATCCTAAACCTAACCCTAACCCTAGCCCTAACCCTTACTTTACCCTAGCCTATATTTAGCCCTAAAAACCCCCGAGCCCTAGCCCTAACCTGAACCGTAACCCTAACCCTAATCCTAACTTTAGCCATAACACTAACCTGACCCATAAACTAACCCTAACCCAAGTCTTAGCCCTAACCCTAACCCAAACCCTAATTATAGCGATAGCCCTAAGCCTAGGCCTAGCTTTAACACTAACCCTAACCCCAACACAAACCCAAAGACTAGGCTGAGCCCAAGCCCCAGACCAAATCCTAGCCCTAACACGAACACGAACACTAATCCTAAACCGAACTCTGAACCTAAGCTAGCCCTAGCCCTAGTCCTAGCCCTAACCCTAAACCTAACCATAACCCTAGCCCTAACTGTAATCCTAACCCAAACCCTAAAACTAACAATAGACCTAGCAGTAACCCTAAACCTAATTCTAGCCCTAGCCCTAGCCCTAACACTAACCCAAACCTTAACACTAACCCTAGACCTAGCGCTAACCCTAACCCAAAACCTAATCATAGCCCTAGCCCTGGCCCTAACCCTAAACCTAATCCTAGCCCTAACCCGAACCCAAACCCTAACACGAACCCTAAACCTAGCCCTAGTCCAAACCCTAGCCCTAACCCTAGCCCTAACTTTAACCCTAACTCTAGCCCTAACTGTAACCAGTGTTCCCTCTAAGCTGAGTTAGTGTGAGCTACCTCACAGTTTTTTAGCCTCTGGCTCACACCTTTTTGTCTTAGCTCAGGAAGGATGGCTCCAGAGCAAACTAATTAATACAGTACCAAATCGCTTGCTCACAACTTTAATGCCAGTAGCTTGCAAAGTAGAATTTTTGCTCCCAAGACTCCACAGCTTAGAGGGAACATTGACTGTAACCATAGCCCTAGCCCTAACCCTAACCCTAGACATAGCCCTAGCCATATCTTTTATCCTACCAGAAGCCCTAGCCCTAACCTTAACTGTAATCCTTGCCCTAACCTTAACCCAAACCCTATACCTAACTATAGCCCTAGACCTTGCCCTAATTTAAACCCTAACCCAAACCCTAACCATAACCCTAGCCCTATTGCTATCCCTATCCCTAAATCTAACCCTAGCCGTAGCCGAAAACCTAACCCTAACCCTAGGCCCAACCCTAATTCTAACCAAAACCCTAACCCTAGCCCTAACCTGAGCCCTAGTCCTCGCCCTAGCCCACCTTGACAGGCTGGGAAACTGGGCTAAAAAAATGAACAATGGACCCGAAAGAAAATCAGGATTTGACCAATGTTAAGAATTATAGACCGATCTCTTTACTGAATAATGATTATAAGATTTTTGCTAAGATTATAGCGGATAGACTAAAAGAGCACCTTAAAGAGACTATACAAACAGAACAAGCAGGGTTCTTACCTAATCGACAAATAAGGGACAATCTAAGAGTAGTAGTGGACGCTATAGAATACTACGACAAACATCCTGAAAAGGAAGTGGGCTTTTTCTTTTTAGATGCGGAGAAAGCGTTTGATAATTTAAACTGGGATTTTATGTTTGAAGTTTTAGAACATCTTGAGATCGGTGAATATATGCTTAACTTCATTAAAGCAATATATAAAGAACAGAAATCCTCAATAATAATTAATACTGAAAAGACAGACGATTTTAAAGTTGAAAAAGGAACAAGACAAGGATGCCCGCTTTCGCCGCTGCTATTTATTTGGATTTTAGAAGTTCTACTGTTAAATGTGAAGGAAGACAAAGATATTAAAGGCTTAACAACTAAAGGTTTTTCTTTCAAATATAGGGCCTTTGCAGATGATGTGATGTTTATAGTGGAAGACCCCTTATCCACATTACCACATTTGTTACAGAGAGTAAAAGAGTTTGGTGACTTAGCAGGATTTTATGTAAATAAAAACAAATCGAAAGTAATGTGCAAAAATATGTCAAATAAGAAACAAAACGAGTTACAAAAACTTACAGAATGTGAGGTGGTGAAAAAGACAAAATATCTGGGTGTAAACCTAACTATGAAAAATATTGATCTTTATAAAAATAATTATGAAAAATTATGGTTGCAAATTATGCAGGATATTAAAAAGTGGAATGTATTGAATTTGTCATTGCTGGGTAGAATTGCGGTGGTCAAGATGAATGTGTTACCACGATTAATGTTTTTGTTTCAAACTATTCCAATTGTGAAAGATGTAAAAACATTCAAATGTTGGCAGAAGGAGCTGTCTAAATTTGTGTGGGGAGGGAAAAAACCAAGAATTAAGATGAAAATAATGTGTGATGCCAAAGAAAGAGGAGGGTTTCAACTACCAAATCTAAGGTTATACCATGATGCAATATGTTTGACCTGGGTAGGGGCATGGACTATGTTACAAGATAGAATGTTATTGTCCCTGGAAGGTCATGATTGTAGATTTGGGTGGCATGCATATTTGTATTATGGCAAAACAAAAATGGACAATATGTTTAAACATCATTATTTGAGAAGAACACTAATGGATACGTGGACAAGATATAAAAACTTTTTTTCAGAAGAGATACCCATGTGTATTGTACACGCAGAAGTCTTACATCCAACATCAAGATATAAAGGACAAGATTGGCTGAAGTATAGAGACTTATTAATAAGACATGGCAAGGATTTCAAACTGAAGGAGCAGCATCAGATTGATTTTGATTATGGTTGGTTAAGATATAGACAAATATATGACTTGTATAGAAGTGATAAAAAACACGGTTTCAGGGAAAAAAAATAATGAAATAGAACAAGTTTGGGAGGAAGGTGGGAAAAAAATGATTTCTAAAATGTATAAAGTCTTGCTAAAATGGTTTAATGCTGATGAAATGGTAAAAGAACAAATGGTAAAATGGGCGATAAACTTTAACAAAGACATTGAAATGGAATCTTGGGAATTTTTATGGAAAAATGCTATGAGTATATCTACGTGTTATAACTTAAAAGAAAATTGTTTTAAAATGATGTATAGATGGTATATGACACCAAAAAAAATTGCAAATATTGGTCAAAATATGTCTAACAAATGTTGGAAGTGTAAAAAGAAAGAAGGGTCTTTTTATCATATGTGGTGGACTTGTGATAAAGCAAAGACTTATTGGCCAAAAATACATGCAGAAATGGAAAAAATCTTGAAATGTACATTTAAGAAGTTGCCTGAAATGTTATTGCTAGGACTTAAACTAGAAGAGATAAATGTAAAGAAAAGGACAATAATATGGTATATGATTACAACAGCAAGAATGGTGTATGCACAAAACTGGAAAAATGAAAAAATACCAGAGGTGTGGGAATGGTTGAAAAAACTGTTATATATGGCTGAAATGGATAAGTGGACTAGAAAATTGAATAATCTTTACTCAGAGACCTTTCTGGAAGACTGGAAAGATTTGAAAGAATATGTTGAAAAGTATTGGGATATGAAAAACTATATCTATACATGGTTATAATAGCATAAAGGAATAGAAATATATTATATGAATGTTTTAGTTAAAATTAGACAATGAAACTGTTTTTATTTAGAAATACATAAGAGTATAGAAAATAAGAATTGGTGTATAAGTATAAGTATTTTAAAGCTATATAACCGTCACCAGAAACGAAACATAGATATAAGTATTACTATTTTGAATAAAATGGAAAATGTGTTATGCTTCAGATGTGGTGGGAAACCACCAAAACAAGATAAAAATAGAATGTACAAATAGAACAAAATGTTATTTAATATGGAAAAAGGGATTTGTGTAAGGTTAAATGTATTATTTTCGATGTTTTTTTTTTGAAAAATAAAAATTTCTTTACAAAAAAAAAAAATGAACAATGGAGATAAATGTAAAGTTCTGCATTTAGGCAGAAAAAATCAAATGCATAATTATAGGATGGGGGAGACTTGTCTTGGCAGTAGTATGTGCAAAAAAGCATCTAGGGATCTTAGTAGATCATATACTGAACATGAGTCAGCAGTGTGATGTGGAAGCTAAAAATGTGAATGTGATTTTGGGCTGTATCAACAGAAGTATAGTGTCCAGATCACGCAAAATGATGGTATCGCTTTACTCTGCTCTGGTTAGACCTCACCTAGAGTATTGTGTTCAGTTTTGGGCACCACCAGGGGTCCGTTGGAGCGGGAGCGCACAGGAGCGCAGCTCCGGGAGTAAGGAGCCCAGGGGGCGGCCACATGACCAAGCCCCGCCCCCTCCTCGGCTTCCCTGAGCAGTGCAGAGGCGCAGGGCCCTGGGGAAAGCCCTGCTAGGGTCTTTATTGTTTTTAATGTTTTGTTTTAATATTGATAATTTTATCATTGTTCCTTTTATGACTGTGTGCTGCTTTTCCAGAGACTTGCTCAAGGTGGCATATAAATTTTCTAAGTATACCATTTTTTATCTGGGCACATGGCACATAAGTACTGGAGAAATTTCACCAACCCTTCAGCAGCTTCCACCTTATCAGTTTGGTGTAGTGGTCAGGAGTTGGACTCTAATCTGGGAGAACCGGGTTTGATTCCCCACTCCTCCACATGCAGCTGCTGGTGTGACCTTGGGCCAGTCACAAGTTCTCTCAGAGCTGTTCTCTCATGAGCAGTTCTCAAAAGACCTCTCTCAGCCCCAACTGCCTCACAGGGTGTCTTGTTGTGGGGAGGGGAAGGGGAAGGGATGGGTGGTGCACATGTCCTGCGTATCTCAAGTCTACTTGAAACCTGGTGGTTTCAAGAGAGCAGGAAGAGAATGAGGGTGTGTTCTTTACGCTTATTTTTATTGCACAAAGTATTGGATGGGGAAGGGAATGGAGGAAGAGCAGGTCAGTTTCACTCACCTGTGGAGTGGAGCCTGAGGGGTGGGTGTTGCCTTCTGACACACTTCCAGTATGTTAGGGGGTGTGGCATATGCAAATGAGTTATGCAAATGAGTTATGCTAATGAGCGCCTGCACCTCTTTTTCTATGAAATGACCCCTGGGCACCACAATTTAAGAAGGATATAGACAAGTGGGAACATGTCCAGAGGAGGGCAACGAAGATAGTGAGGGGTCTGGAGACCAAGTCCTGTGAGGAAAGGTTGAAGGAGCTGGGTGTTTAGCCTGGAGAGGAGACAACTGAGAGGTGATATGATAACTATCTTCAAGTACTTGAAGGGCTGTCATATAGATGATGTTGCAGAATTGTTTTCTGTTGCCCCAGAAGGTCGGACCAGAACCAACGGGTTGAAATTAAATCAGAAGAGTTTTCCACTAAACATTAGGAAGAACTTCTGACAGTTAAAGTGCTTCCTCAATGGAACAGACTTCCTCGGGAGGTGGTGGGCTCTCCTTCTTTGGAGGTTTTCAAACAGAGGCTAGACAGCCATCTGACAGCAATGCTGATTTTGTGAACTCAGGCAGATCATGAGAGGGAAAGCAGGAAGGGCTGCATCAGTGCTTAGTTCTCATGACCCTTTCTTACATGCCCAGGGAAATGCTGATTGCCACTTTGGGATCAGGAAACAATTTTTCTCCAGGCTGGTTTGGCCAGGGATCCTGGAGGCTTTTTGTCATCTTCTGGGTGTTGAACTGCGGTCACTCGTGGTGTGGTGGGGAGGTATTTGTGACTTTCCTGTATTGTGCAGGGGGTTGGGACTAGATATCCCTGGAGGTCCCTCACATAAGAGAACATAAGAGAAGCCAATGTTAGATCAGGCCAATGGCCCATCCAGTCCAACATTCTGTCACACAGTGGCCAAAAATACCAGGTGCCATCAGGAGGGCCACCTGTGGGGCCAGGACACTAGAAGACCTCCTAATGTTGCCCCCCCAAGCTCCAAGAATACAGAGCATCATGTGCCCCAGACCAAGACTTCATTAGCCTTGTGGCTAATAGCCACAGATGGACCTCTGCTCCTGAAGCCATCCATGCTTGTAGGTACCACCACCTCCTGTTGCAGTGAATTCCATGTGTTGATCACTCTTTGGGTGAAGTATTCCTTTTATCTGTTCTAACCCAAAGCTGCTCAGCAATTTTATTGAGTGCCCACGAGTTTTTGTATTGTGAGAAAGGGAGAAAAGTATTTCTTTCTCTACCTGCTCTATCCCATGCATAATCTTATAAACCTCGATCATGTCACCCCTCAGTCATTTTTTCTCCAAGCTAAAGAGCCCCAAGTGCTTCAACCTTTCTTCATAGGGAAAGTGTTCCAACCCTTTTATCATTCTAGTTGCCTTTTTCTGCACTTGTTCCAATGCTATTATAACCTTTTGGAGGTGTGGTGACCAGAATTGCACACGGTATTCCAAATGAAGTCACACCATTGATTTATACAGGGGCATTAAGATACTGGCTGATTTGTTTTCAGTTCCTTTCCTAATAATCCCCAGCATAGCACTGACCTTTTTTATTGCAGTCACACACTGTCTCGACATTTTCATTGAGTTATCCACTATGACTCCAAGATCTCTCTCTTGGTCAGTCTCTGCCAGTTTGGACCCCATCAATGTGTATTTATAGTTAGGATTTTTGGCCCCAATGTGCATCAGTTTGCACTTGGCCACACTGAACCCCATTTGCCACGTTGATGCCCACTTGCCCATCCTCGGCAGATCCCTTTGGAGTGCCTCACAATCCTCCCTGGTTCTCAGTCCTCTGTATGCTTCTACCAGGTACAACTAGAGAGCAACTGAGCCAGCAACTTGAAATAAAGAGCATTTACCAGCCATTATAAAAAAAAGAAGAAGAAGGCTTTCAGCCGGGTATTAATGAAAGGACTGGTTGCTACTTTTCAGAAACAAATTAACTGGCTTACTCCTAATTTTAAGTACTTCAAGTGGAACTTAAAGATAATTTGGTGAAAGCAGTAGCTATTTTGAAAACGGATCCAGAAGATATGAAGAGAACTAAAAAGAACTTAAGCTGTAAACATTTGAAGGAAATATAATAGAAGCCAAGCTGCACCTAGAGGCTGACACCTTTTACTCTATGTAAAGTTACTCCTGAGGAAGACTGGTGAAATGAGTGTATAACCGGGTACTCATTGAGGATGAGGATGTTGGACTTTTCTTGCCAAATAATTGATGTTTATAAGAGTTATTAAATAGTGTCATTTTATCACAGGGCTTGTTTGTTTATTTATTATATTTCCTGTAACTGTGATCCCTGCTTTGGTTTACTTAGATTCAGGAGACTGAATAATCACCTGTAGACAGGTCTCACAGGTGTAGAAAAATGACTCCTGGTTCAATCTGGGCTATTTTGTCAATCACCTTCCTGCAAAACCTTTGTATAAGAGGGCAACTCCACTAGCAGTGCAGATAGTTGCCAATAGCTCCACAATTTTTCCAGCAAAGTGGGGTATAGTTTGCATTCATATGATGTAGGCAACTTGGGGTATAATACCAGCAGGAGGCTAATTTATTGAAACCAAATATTGACAACTTGAGACCTATTAGCTGAGATGGTCCAGATCAATGATCAGTGCAAATCTGACAGAGTTTTTCTGAGGTCTCGTTGCCATGAATCTTGATATTTCATACTTGACTCACTATAAATATCTATAGGAATCTTGTAAATTTTCGAGACCAGATTTTTTGATTATTCAGAATACATTTCCAGGCATACTTCAAATTGTGATTTGTGTCTCTTAAAGGTACCCATAGCTGACATATGTTCAGTTAGACTTCTTAATTCGTAATATCAGAGCCAAGAGAGCTCTTTTCCAACTTGTTCCTCAAAATGGGCCTTATTGTGTATTTTTCTGTGTTTCACAAGATCTTGAAAACATGTAAAGCCTGCAGAGGTCCAGTCCGTGAACACGTCCCGTTCCTGGCTAGGAGGGAACCAACTGTGGTACATGAAGGTTAAAAGAGGCAAGACTGAGGGTGCAAAGCATTTTTTCTTTTTGTCCCAAATCTTCAATGTATTTGCTAAATATGGGTTGTCCACAGCTTGCTTTGGCTTTTGAGAGTTAGTAAGCCAAAAAACTTCCCATAAAGTGAATGTGGCAACATATGATTGTTCAATGGACATCCAGTTGGTCAGAGGAGTGTGTTGCATCATCTGTAGTGCATTAAAAAGTGCCGTTGCATGGTAATAGCAACGCAGATTAGGGAGATTAAGCCCACCTCTCAAAGTAGATCTAGAAAGGATATGACAATCAAGTCTTGATTTTTTGAAGGCCCAAATAAAGGTGGTTAGAGTATCCTGCCAATGTTTCAAGATCATTGTCAGAAATCCGAATAGGAATAGGTAATGCTCTGAAGAGAAACAGAAAACTAGGAAAAACAAAACTCTGAATTAAATGCAGGAAGTGCTGCATAAGCCGGTGCTGGATTTCCTTATGCATCCTGTAAATTAGAGGAAAGTAGTTTCTTAAGATCAAGTGGAATTTGTACTCCCAGATGCCTCCAGGAAAAATCTATCCATTTAAATGAAAATTTCTGCAGTAGCATGGACTTCATTTCTGGAGAGATAGAAATGGGATAAATCTCAGATTTTTGAGGACTGACACATAGACCAGAAACTTTTTCAAATCTGGTTAAGATTTCTTGGACAACCAGCAGAGAACTTTGAGGTTTAGAGATATAAAGAGTGAGGTCATCAGCATATCGGGTCACCTTATGCTTCATATCATTGATGACTATACCTGAGAGTGCTTCACCTTTACGAAATTCCTCCACCAAAGGTTCAAAAGCCAACACAAAAATTAGGGGGGATAATGGGCACCCCGTCTTGTTCCTCATGTAGGATGAAAAAAATTAGAGCTGTGACTATCAACTCGAATTCTGGTTGTAGACTAAGTGAGAAAGAGATGCAAAGCTGCCAGGAAGTTGTTTTCAAAACCCATCCTTTGTAATAAGGATAACATATGTGAAGGTTCTATAGAATCAAAAGCCTTCTAAAAGTCTAATGCGAGAATTAACGAGTTGGATGGCGATCTTCTTCCAGATGTAATTATGTTGAGTGTATGTCAGATATTATCAGTCAGTTGTCTATTCAGAATAAAAATGGTTTGATTTGGGTGTAGATATTCTGAAATTATCATCTTAAAACGGTTAGCCAGAGTCACTGTAAATATCTTCATGTCATTGTTAATCAATGCTATTGGCCTGTATGAAATTGGATTTGTTGGATCCTTTTTATCTTTAGGAAGCACTACGATAGAGGATTCCAGCCAGGACAGCTGTATCTTCCCAGAATGTAAAGCCGAATTGCAGATCATAAGAAGAGGGGACACCAGAGTACTCCAGAACTTTTTATAAAACTCCACTGGTAAGCCATCAATGCCTGGTGCTTTGTTCATCTTTAACCCTTTGATGGTATCTTGTAATTCTTGTGCGGTAATTGGATTATCCAAAAGTTTTGAGTGTGCCGAGGATAAACATTTTACTGGGGAAATGGATTCAAAGTAAGAAGAGATTTCTTCCAGACTTGGATTCCTAGATTTATATAATTGTTCATAAAAGTTTGCAAAGGTGTGTATGAGGTCTTTGGGCGCAATATGTATAATGCCAGGTGAGTGTTTCAGAGAACCCACCACCAACTATCTCTTTCTTTCATTTACTGTCCAAACAAGGAGATAAATGTTTTTTGGAGATTTTTGCCAGAAACGCTGTTTTGTATAAAGGAGATTTCTTTGAATTTGTGAGACCTCCAAGGATTCAAGAATCTTGCATTCAGACAACAATTTAGCATAAGTTTTTTTTACTTCTTGTCCATTTGTGTACAGATTCTATTGCAGTTATCTGTTGAGATGTCTCCACCTTGAGTTTCTCTTGCTCCTTTTTCAGGTGTGCCATTAAGGAGATTCTGGAACCTCTTACCACCACCTTCATTATGTCCCATATGATAGCAGGAGTTGTATCAGAAGATGGGTCCTCTGCAAAAAAAAAAAAATTGTTGAGGGCTGTATTCTACCCATGCATGATCGGTGAGATGACGTGTCTGATAGTTGCTGCATTTAGGGTGGGGAGAAGTGAGTTTGAGCTTAGTAAGTAATTGATTCTGGTAAAGTTGTTGCGTTTGACTGAGAAATAGGAATGGTCCCGTTCTGTGGGGTGAAGTATCCTCCAGATGTCACATAATTGAAATTTATCAAATGACTTGGAAAGTTTGGTTGCAGAAGAAACAGAATGTGAACATTTTGATGTTGTGGTGGACTTGTCTAGTCTATCATCTGCAACAAAATTCAGGTCTCCTCCAACTATGAGATCTCCCTCTTGAAAGGATCATAGTGCAGAAAATGTCTCTTGTAGAAAATTAAGTTGATTTTGATTTGGAGCGTACATGGTCACCAAAGTGATCGGCTTTCCATCAATCTTCCCCTTCACAAATAAAAAGCGGCCCAGGGGATCCACCTTCGTAGATCCTAAGACAAACTTGATATTCCTAGAAAGTAAAATGGCCACACCCCGGGCTTTGGAGGAAACCGGGGCTTGAAATCATACTGGAAACAACAGAGACTTCAATATGGGAAATGCAGTAGCTTGTGCATATGTTTCTTGAAGAAATAAAATAGTTGAGCGAATAGATTTTACATATTGTAGTACTTGTTTTTTCTTAACCAAATTGCTGAGACCTCGGATGTTGACCGAACTGATTTTCAGATGATTCATATCAGATATGTATAAATAGGCAACCCTTCACCTACTAAACAAAAGAACGTTGTTCCTAGACAATGAGTAACCAGAACTTTCCCCCCTTTAAACAGAGTTAAAGCAATGTATGTGAAAAATAGTAAATTATTCTATAGCTATTACAATCAGAATAACTTCAAAACTGACTTCAAACAATCTTTGGACCACCCCAAATGACACATCCTCACACTCCAGAGGCTGTCCCCTGCAAGAGAACATACAGTGGTGCCTGGTCTGAACTCTGGTTCTGGCACCACAAGCTCCTATTTGGACTGCCATCAAAAACCCTGTATTTCAAAGAAGATTTGAATAAGGAACTGGAACAACTGCATGCCTAAGAATAAGGTTTGGACTGCCACACATCTTACACCACCACTTTCAGGGGACTCTCCCCTTCAAGGGGACATATGGTATTTCCTGATCCAAAGCCCAGTTCTTGTGCCAGCTGCTCCAAAGTCAGGTGCTCCTTGGACAATCACACAGATGGACAGAGGGGCCAAGCTTAGGGTTGCCAGCTCCGGGCTGGGAAATAACTGGAGATTTGGGGGGAAGGAAACCTGAGGAGGGTGGGGTTTGGGACATAATGCCATAGAGTCCAACTTCCGAAGTGTCCATTTTCTCCAGGAGAACTGATCTCTGTCACCTGGAGTTCAGTTGCAATAGCAGGAGATTTCTAGCCCCTACCTGGAGGTTGGCAACCCTATCCAAGCTACACCTCAAAACAATCTTTGGACCACACCAAATGACACATCTGCACACTCCAGAGACTGTCCCCTGAAAGAGGACATACAATGGTGCCCAATATAAACACTAGTTCTGGCACCACAAACTTGTATTTGGACTGCCACCAAGAGGCCTGAATTTCAAAGCAGATTAGAATAAGAAATTGGAAAAACTGCATACCTTCCTAGGGTTGTCAACCTCCAGGTGGCACCTGGAGATCTCCTGCTATTACAGTGGATCTCCAGACGGCCAAGATCATTTCCCCTGGAGAAAATGTCTGCTTTAGAGAGTGGACTCTATGGCATCGTATCCTATTGAAGTCCCTCCCCTTCCCAAACCCTGCCCTCCTCAGGCTCCACCCCCAAAATCTCTAGGTATTTCCCAACCCAGAGCTGGCAACCCTATGCCCTCCACACCCCAAAATAAGGTTTGGACCACCAGACTTCATCCCCTCCCCCCCACTTTCAGGGGACTCTCTCCTTCAACAAGACATATGGTGTTTCCTGGTCCAAAGCCTTGTTCTTGTAGAGTGTCCTGAACTGGACCAATATGTTCGAAATGGTGTGTGATCCCAATATGGCTTCTTGTGCTAAAATGTCGTAGTATAACCCCCAATATCCATAGTTTCTGTTGATTTAGGTATACTAGGTCCAGAATGTCAATCATAATTGTATTAAGTGATTTATTGTTCTGAGAGAAACCATCTGCCAGTAGAAGAGTTATTTATGTTTTTAACATTTGTGACATTGCCTCACCAATGTGGCTAAAACTGTGAACAAAACAGTATTAAATGCAAGGCTCATTTCGTAGCAGGAGCTCCTTTGCATATTAGGCCACACACCCCTGATGTAGCCAATCTTCCAAGAGCTTACAGAGCTCTTCTTACCGGGGCTACTGTAAGCTCTTGGATGATTGGCTACATCAGGGGTGTGTGGCCTAATATCCAAAGGAGCACCTGCTACAAAATGAGCCTTGATCAAATATATAAAGTCAATCAATCTAATACGGATTTTTGCTTTGTAATCTGTAGATTTATTGTTCCCAGTCATAAGTGTCCTTCGACAGTGCCTGGTCTGATGCTGGCTCCTATGGTAGTAGATTTCTGCTGATGTCACCAAGATATGCCAAAGCCACCTCAGGTTGGCACAAACCCTTGTTCTACACACCTGAGGAGTGCAGGGACTCACCTTGGAAGTAAGCCTTGAAAGCCCCAAGGAGCAGTCAGCTAGTAAGGTGAATGTTGAGCTGGATCCAGGTCTAAACTATTGTGTTAGGGTAAAAAGAGTATCTTTACATGCCCCTGGTCACTGGTGGCCCTCATGCCTTGGAAGCTCACAGTACAGTTAATTGCAAGCCCAGTATGGATAAACTGTGAAATAATAAGTCATAGAAAAATGGAACTGTGACTTTGTTTCCAATACTTCTGATGAAGTATCCCTGAAAATTTGAGTCTTCCCTCCTGGGGGGAGGGAACATTAATAAGGAATGAATAAGGAATTGGGAATCGGGAACCAGCTTCAGCCTCCTGGCAATTACAATGGTTTCATTCCCCTCCCTCAGCCATTGCAATTTGCACCACCAGAGCTGAGGGGTTCTGGTCTGTGCTGGACGCCTCCAGCCACATGGGGGCCAAGCCAAAACCAGCGAGGGGGTGCTTGTTAGAAACCTTTCTAGGCATTCCAAATCCTTTCTCTATGGCCCATGACAGGGTGCTGTAGAAAGCGGGGAAAAGGAGAGGTGGGAGGAGCCTCTGGGGCCTCCTGCAGGCCAACAACAGCAATAGAGGTGACCAGTGGAATCAATCATATGTTTGCTAAAGGACTGTACTAGAAGTTGTCACATCAGCTAATAATTAGAGTTTGTGCATCAAAGACCCTGTCCCATGGGACAGCAGTTCTGTGTCCTTAAAAACAGATGTCCTTTAAAAAGAGGGGTATGGAGTGTATCTATAGCCCATCTTATGGCGTATAACATTTAATACTTTTCCATTCCATTCTCACCATAACCGTGTGAGACAGGTCAGGTTGAGAGAATGCAACGGGCTCAAGGTCCCAAGCAAGTTTTCAGACAGAATGGCATTTGAACCTGGGTTTCCCAGATCCCAGCCCAGTACTCTGTTGGGTGAACCCCCTGGGCAGAGAAGGTACAGAGAATGGGCCTTTATCAGCATCATTTTTAAAGCCACAATCGGTACAATAGTGAAGAGGCCCCTTCTGACCCATAATTACACAGCAGAAACCCAGAAAAATTTATTCTTTAAATATAGTTTATTCTTCACTAGAATGACTTGGAAATCTTTTCTGTGGCTGGCCTGCATACACACACAATGTGTGCCTTCACAGAAGCCGTGACGATGAATCCTGAAGAGGCTGCAGAACTGACTTGCTACTTCAGTAATGATGCTGCTCATCTGCTCTGACCCTCTGGGATCTGTATCATGTTCAGCACCAAACAGTGGCAGAGCATCTGCTTGGCATGCAGAAAGTCCCAGGTTCAATCCCTGGTATACCCAGTTAAAAGTTCTGGCAATAGGTGATGTGAAAGACCTCTGCCTGAGACCCTTGAGAGTCACTGCCAGTCTGAGTAGACAATACTGACTTTGATGGACCAAGGGTCTGATTCAGTATAAGGCTGTTTCATGTGTCCAATTGAAGGCATAGTATCCTCACAGGGTCTTGACACTTCCTTTCTCTCCTTAATAGGAGGAATCCTGAAGGTACTGCACTGTCAAGGAGCCAATCTCCTGTGCTCTTCAAAAGTCAAATAACTCTGTTGCATTGACACTCTGCTGCTTCAATAATAAATTGTTTCTGGTTCTTTGAAGCTGATTATCTAAATGGCTTTGCATACAGAGAGAGAGAGAGAGAGAGAGAGAGAGAGAGAGGGAGTTTCAGTACAAATACATTTAAAAAGAGCATTCACAATATCAGGTGGTGAATTGCCTGGTACTATTGTCACTGCCAATGGCCTGCCTTGTTGTTTGGGGAAATTAGCTAGTCAGCAGGCAAGGCCAGAGGAGTACAAGGGACCTGTACACCTGTCTATACCAAGGTCCAGTACAGTAGGAAGACTCCAAATTTGAAGAGTAAATTAAGTCGCTTTTATTAAAGTATTTCCCTAATTACAAGCAACTAAACATTCAAAAAGAGCAAGCAGTACAGAACTAAGAAAGCAGAGGTGACTGATAGCGAATAGAGAGGTCAGTTACAGGGTGATACAACCTGTCTAGATGTGCAGGGGTCCATAAAGATGGGAAACAGTGGAATGGGAGGTCTGTAGCTGGCATGTACCCATTTCCCTTTCATTCCCCACCCTCACCCCCTACCACTCCCTATTCCATTCCCTCTATTGCCCCAACCCTTCCATTGGTTGGGGAGGTGGAGGGAATGGAATAGGGTTAGTGGAGGGAAGGGGAACAGGTACAATGGGGACAGGGGTGGGTAAGTTAATGAGTTAGTGGGTTAGTGGGCATGGGTTAGTGGGGGTGGAGGAGGGAAGGGAAGCAGGGATGGTGGGGTGGAGGAGGGAAGGGAAGGGGATGGTGGAGATAGAGGAGGAAGGGGAAAGAAGAGTAGTAAGAGTGGTAAGAGAGAGGAAACAACAAAGTGGGGATGGTGGAGGTAATGGGTTAGAAGACACAGTGGGGGTGGTGAAAAGAGAGGAAACAGAGATAGAGTTAGTGGAGGAGGGTTAGTGGAGTAGCAGGTTCCAGTGAGCTGGGGAGGGGGCAGAGTAGGAAACTCCAGATCACTGTATCTTTGGCACACCCTTCACCAATCTTGCTGTTTCTGGAGCCTTGGAAACAATTATAAAAACCAATTAAAAGTCACAATGAAAAACTCCAGTTTGGATTGCCAATCATTCAAAAGGAAACCAGTCAAATGCAATGTTCCCTCTAAGCTCCACAGTATTGTGAGTTAAAATTCTACCTCATGAATAGAAAAAACTAGTACTATTTATGGCCTCTTTCCCAGTGCCTGCTGCCAGATAATATTATTGGGCACTAGAGCACCTATAGTCACCTGATATGAGGCATAGGGTTTGATGATACTGTTTATCATGTCATCAACTGTTTTATTGCTTTTACTGTTTTAATGTTTTATGAACTACATGTTGTAAGCCACCCTGAGCTCACTTGTGGGATAGGACGGGGTATAAATAGAATAAATAATAATAATAATAATAAAGTTGTGAGCAAGTCTACATTTGACTATTGCATCAATTAGTTTTTTAGAAGATTATTTACATAACCGTGTAAAAATCTCAGAATGAATTCTTTTTAAACTATATTTAAACTATATTTTAAAAATAATTTAAACATTATAAGAGAACACAGAATCAAATCAAATTTCATTACAGAAAATGTTGTCTTCTATGAGGGTAGATCAGGCCTCTGGAGAACGGGTCTACCTGCCCCTTCCATTATATATTGGAAGACGTGGCCTTCAGAGAACAGGTCTACCCGCCCCAGTCCACTATACTGGTAGACCTGGCCTTGGACTGTTACCCTGCACTGAGCCTTATAAAACATATCAGCGGGGGGGGGGGGGCTTGCAGTCTACTTTGAGTGTTTTTTTAGTGAAATATGACAGATTTACAGTGCAAGTAAAGGCAGAACAATCACTGTCAGAACCCTGCCTAACCTAACAAACAGGAAGTTGCTTAAATGTTATCAACCCACCCAAACTACTTCTTTATTCAAATATCCCACTTTTCCTGACTCAGGGCAGCTTTTAGATCATACTGAAAAGCCTAATAGGAGTGTACAAATATATATATATATATATATATATATATATATATATACACATACACATACACATACACCTCAATTTTTCCTGCTCCATTATAGCCCATGGGGACCATTATAGCCAATGGCCCCATAGGCTATAATGGAGAAGAATTGATCAGGGGATATCTGAGGCTCTGCTGGTTCCTCTCCTCAAAACCCCCTCCAAGTTTCAAAAAGATTGGATCAGGGGGTCCAATTCTATTGGCCCCAGAAAGAGGTACCCCCATCCTCCATTGTCTCCAATAAAAGGAAAAAAGGCTTGTGGGCAGGAAGCTGAAACCTGTGTGCAGCTAGCTAAAACTCTGTGCACCAGTGCCCCCAGTGCAGCTTAGAGGGAACACTGGTCAAATGCATTCCTCAATAAAACTGTCTTCAACTGCTTCCTACCCACCTCTTGCTTCACCACTCTCCTACCTTCTGCAACCAACCTTCTCCCCACCCACTTCAAAATTTGCCATTGGCCCTCTTAATAACTTATCACTAGCCCAACGGCGGGCCTTTTTCAAGCTGTCAAGAGGAATTCAGTTCAAATTTATCAGTTTACAGCTGTGAATCCAACTGCTGAGGCTCAAGCACATTTATACACCTCTGTCTCAGTGGGGCATTGTGATGCTGGTACTGTATTTCTATTCAGTCTCCTTTTTTTTATTTAGACTTATGTGTTTGGGTGGGTGAGGGTCCAAAAGTTTGTTGCTGTAACATTGGTAGTTGTTGTTGGGGTGGGAGCAGAGGACCGTGGCCCAAATGGTGGAAGTTGTGTTGATTTTGTTACCCTGGGACTTATAGCTTTAGAGAATTAAAAACTGAGATGGGCATATTTCTGTCTTTAGCCATTTTTAAAAAATTGGTCTCTTGTCTGTACATGGAGGAGGGGGAGATAAAGCTGGTTCCCTGAATACAGAAAATGAAATAATTCTGCTGTCCTGAATCCTACTTCAATCAAACAAGTGCTCCCATATTTTCATCCCGGGGTATCTGAGAAGCCAGTATTTACTCTTGATTCTGAGATACATATGAAGAGTCACATTGAGTATCCAGTATTTGAGTGGTTAGAGCATTGGTCTAAGACCGGGAAGACCAGAGTTCAAATCTCTACTTAGCCATGAAGCTCACTCTGTTACCTTGGGCCAGTCCATACACTCTCAGCCTAACTTCATTTTTCAAAAATCCTAGAGATCTAGAGCTTAGATTTTGGCTGCCTGGTTATCTAACACTAGATGTAGTGGGTAGTTGCCCATTTCAAAGTGAAAAATTAACTTTTGCCCAACTTAAACTCTAGGATATCATTTTTTAAAAAACGGAAGAAAAATGTTTATTGGTCAGGAAAAGGGGAAATTTATCAGTTCCAGTGTTTCTCCCCCCCTCTTATAATTCCCCATAAGACTGAAATTTACATTCTAAATATGACCCATTGTTACTGGTAAAAAGCAGAGTTCAAATACAGAAGTGTCTTTGTGACATTAGTGTATATACTAAAACAAGCAATTCTTTATGAATGGGAAGAGATTTCCAGCATGAGCCAACTGTCCAGGACAGCTGAGAGTGGAAGGCCAAAGAACAGCTGAGCCTGTAATCATCGATGAGCAAAAGTGTCATACTTTAATACATTTTAAACAACAAGCTGATTTCACCACTATGGCTGAGCATCTAGATGTCAGCTGTGTACATTGTACACTGAACGAGAATGTACTAAAAGGGATCCCTGGACCTCTGCCAGGGCACTCATGGAATTACAGGAGGGGCTGCTCTGCCCCTCCCAGCTGAAGGAGGACAGCATTCTTATCTACCAAAACATGGTTTGATAACCTAAATACAAATGCTTGGGAGGGAGACAGAGCTCAGCAGCAGAGTACGTATTTAGAAGATTCCAGTCATCAGTTTAAAAGGGGATATTGAGTAACACGGAGAGAAGGGCCTCTGTCTGAAGGCCAAACTAGATGAGGCATGCAAATGAATGTCATGTTTTGTTTTGTTCTGTTTTAACAATAGAGCTGCAGGATGCTCCAATTCAGTTTCTGGCTATGAAACATGGAGGACAAGTGTTAACAACACACGTTCAGACGGCCTGTTGGAGCCGCTTTAAATCGCCCTGCTTTGATGCGGCTTTTTTTTAAGCTGGACAATTGTGATCACATGGGAGTGTAGGCCGGGTTTTTGTTTGTTTGTTTGTTTCTAACTTTGCGCATGCTCATCTGGAGATCTGAAAAAATAAAACCTTGCACATGCGCAAAAGCAGTAGAGCAAATCCTGCCACAGTTTCACAAGCACTGTGATTTCATCACCCTGACAGAACACATCCCTTCCAATTTTTCACCCGAAACTGGCCTCCATGGGATCCCAAACTCAAAAGTAGTGGCCATTTAATTTTTTTTTTTACATGGGGGCGGAGGAGGGCTTATGCGCATATCGCCGACACAAAAATAAAAATGGTGGGCGAAAAGCGGAAGCCAGAGGCTTCTGCGGCAGGGTCAGGGTTTAAAGACTTGGAAGTGGCTTAACAACGGTGGAGCGATCACACTGGGGAAATTGCGCTTTCAACCGGGAGAGTACAGAAAACACCACTTAAGGACCTGGTATCAAAATATTAAGGTTTGCTCTGTGTTATGTATTGACCATGCGGTCGCCATGTGCTCTCTTAATTGTGACCGCATGGCCAGAGCACATGGTCAGAGCATGGCCAGAGCACATGGCCAAGAAACTACCTGAGCTTCAGCCAGGTAGAACAAAGGCCAGGTGGATTCAAACCGGCCACCAATCCTGTACCTAGGTTTCTCCCAGGGAACCTATGAAATGTAAATAGACTTCTAATAGCCTATCAGGCCAGTTGGGTGAGGTCAGGGGATTGTCCCTGACCAGCATAAAAGGAGGGCTTGGAGCCCTGGGTTGTATGCTTCATCCGGACCAGCAATAAAGATCTAGCTGTTTCACTATTCCATGGACTCCCGACTCCAATACTTATCAGTGGCGACGAAGGTGGGATCCCGATGAGCGACTCTCCAGCAGACCACAGCAGCACAGCGAGCTCCGTCCCGCCAGCCGCAGGCATCTCCGAGCTCCAGCGCTCCAACGCCTCGCCGCAAGCTGCTCTGAGCCCAATCCTCCGGCACTAGCCAGCGCCAAGCCTCAGCGCTCCCCGGCACCGCCGCAAGACACGAGGACATCGCTCAAACAGCCGCCGCCGCTCCTGCTCTGGTAAATATGGCAAACGCTCCGGGACCAATTACCCCTTTCGACACGTCTCGCCCCGAGACGTGGGAGTCCTGGCTCAAGACACTGGGTTGCGCCTTTAAGGTCCGCGGAATCACAGATGCGGACCTGAAGAGTGCCTGGCTCTTGAGTTCCGGAGGGGTGGAGGTCATGTGGGTGGCCCAGAACCTACTAGCCCCGCAAGACCCCACTGAGGTGTCTTACGACGTGCTCACCAAGACCCTCGGCGATTACTTTGCCCCGAAGCCATCAAAACTGGCCAGGCGCTGGGAGTTCATACAGCGCCAGCAGCAGCCGGGGGAGTCGGCTGCCACTTTCCTGGCTGAACTCCGTCGACTAGCCGTGGGCTGCAAATTCCACCACATGGATGACCACGTGGAGACCGCCTTCATGGGAGGGGTCCGGGAAGCCAAGCTCCGCCGGCGCCTCATTGCAATGCCGGAGCCAACCTTGGAGAAGATGCTCGAAACTGCAGCGGCCTTCAAGACAACGCAAAAGGACAAGGCAGCCACCAAAGTCCACCAGGCGGCTCCTCCCGAACCCGACTCAAGCGAAGAAGAGGACGTCCACCGGATGCAACCACGCTCGAAGAAGGGTGAGCCCAGCGTCCCCAGGCCCAAGGGCCGGCGCCCAGCATCTGTCTCTGTTCCCTCTTCTGCTTCCCTCAACAGGCAGGCCCCAATGTGTGCCAGCTGCGGGGATTCCCACGACAGACGGACATGCCGCTTCCGTGATGCCATCTGCCGCGCCTGCGGGAAAGCAGGACATCTCGCCCGGGCCTGCCGCCTGAGGAACAGCCACTGTGTCCCAGCAGCGAACTTCGAAGAAGTGGGTAGTGTCGTTCCCACGGCCACAGTAATGAACTTGCCTCAGCCCATCCCGGATGCAATTTCCGTGTCTCTCCGAATAGAGGGAGTTCCTTGCTCCATGGAACTGGACTCAGGGTCAGCATATTCAATTGTGTCCGCAGCTACGTTCCGCCGCCTCTGCCCGAAGGGGGCACGCTGGCTGCGGCTGCCAGCTGGGTTGGTCCTCCGGGACTTCCAGAAAAACCCAGTGGCTATTAAGGGGCTAGCCAGGGTCCAGGTCCAGTACCACACCTTTAATGGCCTGCTGGACCTTCTCGTGGTGGAGCGCAGTCTAACCAGTCTCCTAGGTCGCGCCTGGTTCAAGCCGCTCAGAGTGCAGTGGACCGGAATACACCGCATGGGCTCTACTGACTTCTCATCCATCTGTGAGGAATTTCCTGCTGTTTTCGATGGCTCATTGGGCTGCTACAAAGGACCCCCGGTTTCCTTCGACCTGGACCCGGCAGTCCGGCCCATCCGCGTGGCCGTCTGCCAGCCACCACTCGCCTTCCAGCCCAAAGTGGAGGCGGAGTTGGAAAAGCTCATGGCACAAGGGGTGCTCGAGCCGGTCTCCCACGCCAAGTGGGAGACTCCCATTGTGACCCCCCTCAAAGCTAACGGGGAAGTCCGCATCTGTGTGGATTACAAATGTACAATTAATAAGGCATTACAGGACCACGAGTACCCGGTACCGGTGGTCAGCCATGTTCTGGCCTCCCTCGCGGGCGTCAAAATATTTGGAAAATTGGATTTGGCCCAAGCCTATCAGCAGCTTCCCGTAGACGAAGCAACGGCTGAGGCACAAATGATTGTGACTCACAAGGGAGCATTCAAGGTAAAACGCCTCCAATTTGGGGTCAGCGTAGCACCCGGAATCTTTCAAAATCTAATGGATTCTCTCCTAAAAGATGGTCCAGAAGTGTACCAAATGCCAGGAGTCACGGCCAGATCTGCCACACGCTCCTGTCCGATCCTGGGAATCTACTAACAAGCCCTGGTCCCGCCTGCACCTAGACTTCGCGGGACTGGTCCAGGGCCGGTTGTTTCTTATCGTTGTTGACAGCTACAGCAAGTGGCTTGAGGTAGTGCCGGTAGCTTCGACCTCCACCAACGCTGCCTTAAGAAGTCTCTGGCCGATCTTTGCGACACACGGAATGCCAGAAACTCTCGTGACCGACAACGGGACCGCCTTCACCTCCGGCAAGTTTCAACGGTTTGTGGAAGCCTGCGGTCTGTGCCACATCCGCTCTGCTCCGTTCCACCCCGCAACCAACGGCCAGGCCGAGCGCATGGTGAGGACAATGAAGGACGCGTTAAAGAAGATGGAGCATGGCAACTGGGAAGAGCAGCTGTACAAGTTCCTGTTCTGCCAACGGAACACACCCCACTCAGGGACCGGGTGCCGGCCAGCCGAACTTCTGATGGGAAGACGACTGGGAACCGTCTTGGACCGCCTACATCCCGACCGAGCAATCGAGGGGAACCCGACAACGGAGGACCGGCCAGCTGCCCGAGGATTCGCTCCCGAAGACCCCGTATACGCAAAGAACTTCACGCGGGGTCCGACATGGCTCCCCACGAGGATCGTCTGAGTCACAGGGCCTTATTCCTACGAGGTCCTTATGGAAGATGGCGTAGTCTGGAAATGGCACATTGACCAGATTCGACGCCGTACCCAGAACCACGATGATACCCAGGCCCCCGAACTCCCTGCACCAACAGACCGTGACATCGACACGACTCCAGAAGCAGCGCCAGACCCTGATCCGGAGACTGTGGAGATGCCGCTCCTGCCTGCGGACGAAGCAGTCGCACCATCCACACCTGAACAACCCCCGAGCAGACAGGCCCCGCCAGCAGAACAACTACCCACACCGCAACCTGCCGACACAAGCAACACGCCCCGCCTTACAACCCCCCGGCGCTCTGGACGTGAGTGCAGACACCCGGACTATCTCAAAGACTATGTGTGCAGAGGGGTTCTGGACTACGGGGGGAGGGGTGTTATGTATTGACCATGCGGTCGCCATGTGCTCTCTTAATTGTGACCGCATGGCCAGAGCACATGGCCAGAGCATGGCCAGAGCACATGGCCAAGAAACTACCTGAGCTTCAGCCAGGTAGAACAAAGGCCAGGTGGATTCAAACCGGCCACCAATCCTGTACCTAGGTTTCTCCCAGGGAACCTATGAAATGTAAATAGAGTTCTAATAGCCTATCAGGCCAGTTGGGTGAGGTCAGGGGATTGTCCCTGACCAGCATAAAAGGAGGGCTTCGAGCCCTGGGTTGTATGCTTCATCCGGACCAGCAATAAAGATCTAGCTGTTTCACTATTCCATGGACTCCCGACTCCAATACTTATCACTCTGGAATTTGCTCCAGTAAGCAACGGCTGGGGACGGGAGCCAGCTGCAGCTGTCTGAACGCACACATTTGATCCGCTTTTGAAGTGTGTCGAATCCGGATCAAACAGCGCACCTGAACGCACCCAGAGAGCATCTTTCTCCAACTTCATCCCTCCAGAATACATTGGAGAACACATAACTGGCAATACACAGTCAACCTGTATGTGTTCCCCAACTCCCAGGGGTGCTCTTTGTGAATGGGAACGTGATGCAAGGGGAGAAGGATTTACTGCTCTGCAGTGTGACTCTGATCCACCCCACCCCCTACAATTTAGTAATAAAACCTTTTTGGAAACTCTGTTTGTAGATCTCCCAGAGTCCCATCTAGTTTGGCCCCAAGAATCTGGAGAGCCACACCAGTCAGCGTCAACAGTATTGGGCTAGGTGGACCAGTGGTGTGCCTCTGTTTAAGGCAGCTTCACATGTTCCTCTGAATATGAGCATGTGATAAGCCTCTGGCTGGCTTGCAGTACGCCATGTCTGACGGGTGTCATTTGGAATAACACCAATTCCCTTTACTTACAAATCAACAGCACTCACCAATGCTTTACAGTCCTCTTTTTCTTGAAAATTAAGAAGGCAAGTTGCCTGCCCAAGACAAGTGTGGGAGAGGAGGTTTGGGGATGAGCTTCATCTCAGATGGGGAAACCAACTTGGAGCACTCAGCAAATGAGAATCTTAAAGCAGCCATGAACCAGGTCTTTTGTTGTTATTGTTGTTGCTAACCATTCATTGCTGAACGGATATTGTCAAAGGTAATATTTTGCCAGGGCAAACCAATCATTGTTTGAATAAATGTGAGGGGGGAGAGGGGAGAAGCTGCAGAAGGGTACAAAGAACTGTGGCTTCCTTTGGTCCTCTCGGCACCTTTTGGTCTTCTTTGGCACTTTTTAATCACCTTGCATAAGAACATTGTGCAGTTAACTGCATCAACAGGACTCCTCTGCCTGCTGCAAATCCCAGAAGAGCACTGCCAGGCTTGGAAACATTCAACATACAGATGATGTGATTTTGGGTTTTTGTCCTAGCAATAAAGATGAGCAGATATCACACATGCTCACCTATCTGGGTGACAAATAACAAGATAACAGAACTTGTCAGCAACCTGCAGCACAATCAGCAAAGCCTTCAGGCTGGATCCCCATCACTGTGTGACCAAAAAGCAGAAAAGCAGGGCTGAAGTGTGTGTTGTCAAGCTTGCAAACTGTTCATGTTTGTTCTCCCTCTGAGGTGGAGGACAACTGTCTGGGTTATTCCCACTGTGCCAATAGGGAGGCAGGAAGTAGTTTTTTCCCCTTCCTGTTGGCGCCTCCGGAATAGCCCACCCAGTTCTGTTCCTGCCTCTGTAGGGAGCAGCAGCAAGTTTAGCCAGCTTAGCTCTAGGTCTGAGTTGTTCCTGACCTTCTTTTCCCTTCTCAGCCTTGCCTTGCCCTTCTCTTTCTCTTTATTTTTCTCTCCTCTTCCGCTTCTCTCCATTTCTCTGCTCCTCGGAGCGAAGCCAGCTAAACAAAAAAGGGGGTATTTCAACCTGAAGAGGAGTCCCCCCTTTTTTCCTTGTGGCAGCTGTGATGGCGGCAAAGCAAGTCCCCGAGGCTTTCTCCTCCGGGGATGAAGGAGAGCCGCGTGCTGTGGCTGCGAGACATGACGCCAGGGCCGATCTGCCGATGCGGCATGATCGAGGACTCCCATCGGCTGCAGCTGGCTTGGCAGCGCAGATATGCACCCAGAAGCGCCCCCGTCAGCCCGAAGAGAAGGAGGAGCCTGCCATTTTTCTCACGCACGCCAGAAGCGGCAGCGGCGGCGACCATCTTGAAGGTCCGGCCTCATGCTTTGGTACCTTCTCTGGAGCCACTCCAGGGTCCCTCCAGGCAGACAGTGATCAGGCAGATCCCCCCTGGACTTCCCAGAGGACGACTGCTCGTCAGCAGCCAGGGGTAAGCTCCCTGAATGAGGGGTCCTGATATCTTCCTCCGACCTCATGGCCATGATCTCTTAGACCATCCAGCAGCAGATGGCTCTGCTCAACCCCAGACCCCTACAGCCTTCACCTCGGGAGCCTACCCATCTGGGATACCCACTGCCACATCTCCTGGACTGGCCAACTAAGGCAGTACAAAAGGCTCCCCCCTTCTCGTCACAGGTCACCCAGGGATCTGGGGGGGGGGAAGAAACAGCATCCAACGCTTTCTCCCTAAAGGGGAGAGAAGAGGGGGAGTTTCTGTCTGAAGAGGAGGGGGAAGAACTCAAACTGCCTGAGCAGGCAAACTTGTTTTTTAAGCCAGAGGACTACCAGGTTTTCTTAGCCAAAGCCATCAAAGCTCTTGCGCTGCATGACCTTACTCCCTCTGAATACCAGAAGGCCGCAAGGGCTAAATTTAAATCCAAATCAGGGGGAAACCGGGAATTTTTCCCTCCTGAGGAGTATACTGAGAAAGTTTTTTCCTTTCCCGAGTTTTTTGAGCGACAACTCAGAGCGGGGTGGGACAAGCCAGTGGCAAACAGACGTTTTCCTACCTTTGTGAAAAAGTTATATGCGTTGTCTAACTATGCTGAGGAGTTCTTGCAGGTATCCCCTGTAGACGGAGCTGTGGCAGCCCTACAGACTTCTGGCCTAGTGTCCGAAGACAGCCTGGATGTTATCAGGGACCAGATGGACAGGAGAGTCGAGGCGACGCTCAGACGTATCCATGAGGCCATGATGTGATTTACCATGTGATTGCCATGATGCTGTGGCTATCGCTTCTATCATATCCAGATCAGCCATAGTCTGGCTGCGCAAGTTAATCCAACTCATTCCAGAGGACAATCGGGCTCTCCTAGAAAGAGCCTCTAGAGTTCTCAAATCTAGCTCATTCACTGCCGATGCCACACTGGACATAATTTCATTTGCATCCAAGGCTACCGCATCCACCACTGTGGCCAGATGCCTTCTTTGGTTGAGAGCCTGGCAGGCTGATGCCCTATCTAAATCCATTGTGACCGCTTATCCTTTTCAGGGCAATCGCCTGTTTGGAGAAGCCTTGGACAACATCCTGGTGGAAACCAGGGATAAGAAAAAAGCCATGCCCAGGTCCCTGAGGCGTTCAGATTGACGGAACTTGCAGTCCTTTCATTCCCAGCATACCCTGCCCAGGTAACGTCAGGGCAACAGGTGGATGTCTTGGGAAGTGCCCAAGCACTTTAACAAGCATGGTTCCTTTCCATCCAAGTTCCACAAGCCCCCCTTCAACAGAGGGGATTGAGACACCAAGCCTAAACAGGCATGACTGTTCCCCCATTCCCATGGGGCACGACTTCTGCACTTTGCCAGAGCCTGGTCAGAGGCTCAGGCGGATGCCTGGGCAGTGGAGGTCATCTCGCAGGGTTATGTGATAGAGTTTCGACAGTCGCCTCCAGAGAGGTTCCTCAAATCCCCTGCCAGCAAGTCAGTGAGCAAGAGATCCATAATCGAGAGAGCAGTGCAACACCTGCTGGATATCCAGGCCATAGAACCGGTTCCTGTGGAAGAGAGAGGCCGAGGTGTCTACTCTATATTGTTCATGGTCCCCAAGAAAAATGGAGACTGGAAGGCGATCTTGGTTCTCAAGTTCCTGAACAGATACATCAAGTTGAGGCATTTTCGTATGGAAACTCTGAAGACGATTGCCGATTCTGTCGCCAAACGAATTTCTAACCTCTATAGACCTGACGGAGGCATACCTCCATGTACCTATCCACCCGGCTCACAAACAGTTACTCCACTTCTGTGTTTACAACCTGCACTACCAATACTGGGCTCTTCCGTTTGGACTTTCCACCGTGCCCCGTCTATTTTCCAAACTGATTGTCAACCCGGTGGTGCATCTACGGAACTAGGGGATCCACGTCCATCCCTATTTGGACGACTTGTTGGTCAGAGCCAACTCACCGGCAGAGTTAATTCAACACACTCAGAAGACCATTCAATGTCTGCAGAGCCACGGTTTTCTCATAAATTTCGAGAAGAGCTCTCTGTCTCTGGTTCAGTGCCTCGAACATCAAGGGGCAATGATAGATACATCTCGCAATGTCCTGGTTCTACCGACTTCCAAGGCACAAAAAATAAAGGAGGCCACCCTACGAATCTATAGCAGCAGATTTCCCCTCTCATGGTCCTAGCCAGTCTGTTGGGCTCTGTGATAGCCAGTATCAACATGCTGCAACGGGCGCGTCTTCATGCCAGGCCCCTGCAAATGTTCCTGCGACCTCATCAGTCAGCCATTATGGAAAGGAAGCAGATCAACCTTACAGTTCCCCTCATGGTCAGGATGAGCCTGTGCTGGTGGACGAGGATGGACAATCTTCTGTCTGGAAAGGATTACTACACCTGTCACGAAAAGGAGCTGTTCACAGATGCCAGCCTCCTGGGGTGGGAAGCAACGCTGGAGGGGTTCCCGGTCCAAGGGACCTGGTCACCGACAGAACAGAAACTTCCCATCAACCTCCTGGTACTCAGAGCGATCCATCTCTCCCTGGTCCATTTCGCTCCCCGTCTGCATCACCGACACATCCTGGTACGAACGGACAACATATCCACCAAGGCTCTCATCAACAAGCAAGGCAGTTCCCGATCCTTGCAGCTTCACAAGGAGGCGGTGAAGATCCTCTCCTGGGCGGAGGGGACGGTAGCTTCCCTGAGGGCTGAGCACATAAGGGGCGTTGAAAACGTCCAAGCAGATTGGCTCAACAGGGAGACCATTCAGGAAGGAGAATGGACGCTCTGCCCGAGACTGTTCGATCTTCTGCGGAGACAGTTCAGTCAGCCGCTGGTGGATCTGTCTGCGTCCTCAAGCAACCACAAGTTGCCAAGATTCTTCACGCGCTACCACCACCAAGAAGCGGAGGCGATGGATGCTCTCACGTCAGCGTGGCCTCCGGGTCTTCTCTATGCGTTCCTGCCATTCGTTCTCATCTCCAGGACGATCCGCAGAACCCGGGAGCTCCGAGCAGAGGTGATTCTGGTAATTCCGGGATGGGCCCGTCGTCCATGGTTTTCAGCCCTCAAGAAGATGGCAATCCTTCTGCCCCTGGTGTTTCCGATCTCCCCGGACGTGCTTCTTCAGGGACCAGTCTGGCATCCAGACCCGGCTTGGCTATGTTTAACCGCGTGGAGGCTGAGCGGAGCAACCTAGCGGCACTAGGCTATTCTTCCCAGGTCTTAGACACAATGCTATCGTCCAGATGTCACTCCACAGTCCGTATCTACAACTCCACCTGGAAGGCGTTTGTATGGTGGTGTCAGCAGAAGAAGGTGGACCCCCTGTCTCCTTCTGCAACTTCTATTCTATCTCTCCTGCAAGATGGGCTGGAGACTGGTCTGAAGGCGGCCACTCTCCGCAGACAGTTTGCAGCCTTATCCATGGTTCTACCTTCCCTCGAGGGTGTCAAATTCTCCAGGCATCCTCATATTCAACTGCTCCTCTAAGGGGCCCTGGTCAAGTCCCCCCCACAGGTACACTGTTTCCCAACATGGAGACTGAACACCATCTTGAATGCTCTCACCAAGTCACCGTTTGAGCCTCTTCGAGAAGTAGGTCTCCGATGGATGAGGATGAAGGTCCTATTCCTGATTGCCATCATGTCAGCCAGGAGGGTCTCGGAGCTTGGGGCACTATCAGTGAAGTCATCTCTGTGTGTTTTTCATAAGGACAAGGTGCTCCTGCACACCAATCCTACCTTCCTACCCAAGGTATCTTCATTCTTCCACCGGTCGCAAGAAATTTGCCTACCTATTTTTTGTCCTCATCCTCGACATCCCAAGGAGAAGATCTGGCACCGCTTGGACGTCAAGCGTGCCCTCAAAGTCTATATTGCCAGAACAGAAACTTGGAGGAAATCGGAGTCCTTTGTTTGTCAATATCTCCCCTCTGCGCAAGGGAGAAAGGATGTCCAGGTCTAACATTAGTTCCGTACTTAGGTCCTGCATTGCGGAGGCTTACCGGGCTTCCAGGCTAGAGTCGCCCATCGGCATCACGGCACACTCCCTCAGGAGTGGCAAATGCAGCATTCGCCAATTGGGATTCGGTGGAGGAAGTATGTAAGGCAGCCACCTGGTCCTCCATCTCAACTTTTGTGCAACACTATAAAATCAACACCATCGCATCCATGCGGCCTTTGGGAGAAGGATTCTACAGCACATCATGTCCTTGGAAGAAGATGACGACCCACCCGTTTGAAGGGACACTGCTCTGGAAGGTCCCAGACAGATGTCCTCCACCTCAGAGGGAGAACGGACATTGGTTCTCACTGTGAAGGGTCCTTCTCCTCTGAGGTTAGGAGGACATCTGGGCCCTCCCTCTGTCATCTTCTACTTCCTATCGTGCTGGACCCTTCTTCCCTTCTCCTGAACAGTTATACTCTGTTAATCATTATCAGAGTCTCTTCTATTCCTTTATACAGTTATCGTTAACATTACTATTTATTGTTCAAGTTATATTTTTTAGGGCAAGGCTAGTTAGGTTGAACTGCAGGCACGGCTTCCAGAGTCCCAGAACTGGATGGGCTATTCCGGAGGCGCCAACAGGAAGGGGAAAAAACTACTTCCTGCCTCCCTATTGGCACAGTGGGAATAACCCAGACAGATGTCCTCCTAACCTCAGAGGAGAAGGACCCTTCACGGTGAGTACCAATGTCCGTTCTCTAGACTGGAGAATCACATGGGGGACTCATAGCATTCCAGGCAATGGATTTACATTTCCCTCCACATAGATGCAAGTCCATGCCCAGAGCAGTCTGCTTCCTCGTGGAGTGAAACATGAAGCAATAATCTCTCTTTTTCCCTCTTTTTTCTCTTTCCCTTTCACAAGCAGATTTGTTGGCAAGTGAGCCCCATAGCTTTTTGTTCTGCGTAGCACGCCCTTGCAAGAGCTATTCACAGGATCCCAGAAACTTCTTTACCAAGGACGGGTGGTCATAGTTCTGAACTCTCATCTTATGTGGTTATTTTTTTAATCTCTGCCTGTAGAGAGGTGTTAATGACACTGAGCTTTAACATACACTTGCTGCAAACCTTTATGTGGTGAGGTTTGCTGGAGTCACTGAACTTTGTCATCTGGTAGTATGCAGTTTTCTTGCTTGTTTTCAGCATGATCTCTGTTTGCTAATCCTTCTGTTTGTAACAAACACCCTCTTCCCCACACCCCAATTTCACCACTCCTCCACTTGCACCTGCTGGATGACCTTGGGCAAGCCATAGCTCTGTACCAGCTGTTCTCTCAAGGACAGTTGTCTCAGAGCTCTCTCAGCCCCACCCACCTCACAGGGTGTCTGTTGTGAGGAGGGGAAGGGAAAGGAGTTTGTAAGCCGCTCTGAGACTCCAAGTGAGTGAAGGGTGGGATATAAATCCAATCTCTTCTCTTCTTCCTCTAGCAAAATGGGATGGAACTCGTTACTCTATGCTTGCCTCAGCCAACATGAAACTCCAGGCAACCAAGTCCAGCATGAATGCATGAGAATTTCCTCTGTTGGTAAAGGAATGGGAATGTTGGAACCTCCTCTGAGGATCCTGAGAAAGACTGGGGGTGCAACAGTGAGAGAAAAGGACTGCTGGGTTGTTCTGCATGCCCTTTTCATGGAGCCGGTAGACTGGAAGGCTTCTGCTACTCCAAGGCATTTGTGGCAGCCACCAATGAATCGGCTGGCCTCAGAGCAGGCCCTGCCACTGCCTGGGAGCCCCAAACAGGAACGCCAAAGAGGTCGCCATTCTCCCGGATGAAACTGTTACATTGACCAGACCTTCACAAAGCAATATATTACCAGGCAATAAAGAGTAGGGAGGAAACCTGAGACAGCTTGAATAGAGATAGCAAGGGAGTGAATTGACATCTGCACAAACATACTACACAATGCATTAAAGAATATACTGTTAGGATCAAGGATCCTGACACCCCCTGGCTTCAGCTTCCCATCTCCTCCCCCCTCCCTCCTAAAGAGCAGTTGTAATTCTGAGTAATCTCCAGCCCCCACCTGGAAATTGGCAACAATGGTTCTTCATGAGGGACTGGTTGGCTTGGAAGGTGAAGTCTATGGCATTGTACTTGTCTGAGTTCCCACCCCCTCCTCCAACCTCACCATCTCCAGGCTCCATCCCTCAAATCCCCAGGAATTTTCCACCTGGATTTGGCAAACTTATCTCCTTCCCAGCCAATCATCAACCTCACTTTTCAACTTTCCATCTCCCCCCCCGCAGCCTCCACTGAGCTCTGAAGCCCTGACTGTTATGTCCCATTGGCTGTCACAGGGAGTTCATCTCAGCCTGGTATAAGGACACAGAGTCCACCATTTTCTCCAGTGGAACTGATCTCTGCCATCTGGGGAGCACTTGTAATTCTGGGTGATCTCCAGCCCTCGCCTGGAGATTGGCAAACATAGTTCCCCTGCAGGAAAAGTAGTCTTTCTCTGCAATGGGGACCGAAGTAGCTGACATCATTCTCCTCTCCCCCTTTTGACTTGCACAACAACCCTGTAAGGTAGCTTAGGCTTAAAGTCTGTGACTGGCCCAAAATCACCCACTCAGCAAGAACCTGGGTCAAGCAGATCCTGCTCTGAAGCACTGCGTGCTATGCCTAGGGTACCCAACCTCCAGGTGGAGCCTGAAGATCACCAGATATCACAATTGAACTCCATACAACAGATCTCTCCCCTCCAGAGAAAATGACTGCTTTGGAGGGCGACCTCTATGGCATTCTGTTCAGCTGCCCCAATGAGTTTTCTCCCAGAGGCCAACATAGGTGTGGAAAGGGGCTTTCAGAGAAGCAAGCTTGGTTGCCTAGCAACAGGCACTGAGGAGAAAGTTGCCATCCCCTAAATTTCTGGTGATTTGGGGGGTGGATCCTGTGGAGGGCAGCATTTTTGGGGGGGAGGGGAATGGAAGGACTCAGCAGGGTATGCCATAGTAATTCTGAGTGATCTCCAGCCCTCGCCTGGAGATTGGCAACTCTTCTCCTCCACCCACTGCCAGGTGGGTCTAACTGTCCCCTCAGTGGCCTGCTTCTGTCAGTAAAAAGACGATGGAGTTTCCGCATAACCCCCTCCCCCGCCCACTGCCAGCTTGGCAACCTAGCTTGCTCTGATTAGGGAAATACCTGGAGATTGGGGGGGTGGATCCTGTGGAGGGGAGCATTTGGGGTGTGTGTGGAAGGACTCAGCAGGGTATAATGCCATAGTGTCCACTCTCCAAAGCAGCCATTTTCTCCTTGGAAACTGATCTTTGTCATCTGAAGATCGATTGTAACAGCAGGAAATCTCCAGGTCCCACCTGGAGATTGGCAACCCTAGGGGGAAGTCAGCCACACAGCAGGGGTTGAAGAGAAGGGTTTGATGGTTGCTGGCCCACCTCATTAGCCAGCCAGCCATGGCAGAGCTAAGCAGGAGAGAGAGCCTTTATTCTGACAGGAAAGTCAGAAAGTCAGGTGGGGGAGGGGGGTTATGCTGAAAGTCCATTGTGTTTTCACTGACAGAAGCAGGCCACTGAGGGAACAGTTAGACCCACCTGGCAGTGGGCGGAGGAGTAGAGTGGACCCAGCACCCAGTCCTTCCCCTTCGCTGGCTCCCTCCAGACTGAGGCCGAGATGCTGGCCGGTGGCTCTGTAGGCAAAGCAGCGAGAGAATGCAGCCAGTGGCCAGGGACCCCCTTTTGAGTGGCAGTCCTTCCAGCCAACTGATTTCGGCATCCCATGGAATCTTGCCACTTGAAAATGGCTTTCTATAATAAGGAAAGATGTCACATTTCCCACTAACACCTCCACTGATGGACTCACTGGAGTGAGCGGATAGTGAGGGGAGAGAAAAAGGACAGAGAATCTATTCCTTCCCTTTGCTCTGCCTTTTCATCCACCATAAATTACCATGTTTTTTTTTTTAATTATACCCTTTTTTCTTCCCAATGGGAACCCAAAGTGGTTAACATTGTTCTTCTCTCTTCCATTGCATCCTCAAAATCACTGCCCTGTGAGACAGACCAGGCTGAGCCAGTGTGGCTGGCCCAAGGTCACCTGATGAACTTCGATGGCAGAATGGCGATTCAGACTTAAGAAGTCTCCCGGAACCTGGTCCAGCGCAGCCCTCTGCCCACCAGACCATGCTGGCTGTGCAGGCAGGACACTCACTTGGCATTGGCCTGAGGGTACCCAGACAAGTGTTCTAAATGGCAGAGTTGATGAACTGATATGAATGACCTTTTGTCTGTTTTTATATATTATAAAGTAATATGGCTGCACACCATAAAATGTGAGAACTTGATAGATCCAATAAGCCAGGCCTTAATGTGAAACAAAGTCCTTTTTATTTCTTAATGGTCTTCAGTATACACGTCCAGTGTTAGTGATGCCAGTGAATGTGGCAAGAGTCAATTATACACATTTCAAACAGCAGGATCAAAGCTTGTCACCAATCAGGGCAACTACAGCAAAGGCGCGAAAGTTACTAGCAGTTGCATTCTCACCAAAAAGGCATGTAGCCTGCAATGATTAGGCTTGGCGGCTAGCCTCCCTCTCCCACAACTCCTTCCCCATTATTCTCACACATTCAGCCACCTGGAGTTCCTTCGTTATATAAACAATTCAAGGCTAAACTTCACAGAGCCAGATTAACAGAAGCAAAGCAACAGGGAGGGGGTGGTAGAGAGCACTATGACGTAGAGGGAGCTGGGTCGCCATTCCCCAGCCAGGAGAAAATATACAAATGACAGGGAACCTGACATCCTGCCTGCCCTAAGACTGCAACCCCCCCCCCCCCCCCCCAGGCTTAGCAGGGTAAAGCTTGTGAAAGTCACTGATCTGTCGGGGAGCATGCACATGTTCAACAGCAACCCATTCATTACATTCAGGACCAAAATCCACCCATTGAACCAAGTAATACAGTCGACCCCACTTTAGCGTTGAGTCTAAAATACGAGAGATTTCAAAATGAGGTTCTCCCCCCTTCATCAGAGGAGGTGGAGCAGGAGGATCCGGTCTCCAGGTATTCGGCCCAGGACTCTTCTTCAATAGGCTGTAATGAAAAACAGAGTGCACAGCTTTTAGGGTCTTTGGCAGCTCAAGTTCAAAAGACACAGAAGAAATCTTGCGCAGCACTTTGAACGGACCCACATATTTCCACCCTAGCTTCCTGCTAGGCTGCAGTCCATGTATGTTCTTAGTAGAGACATATACTGAGTCCCCTGGGGCTAAATCCCAACCTGGAGCCCTCCCCCTGTCAGCATATTTTTTGTAATCCGATTTGGCCCGATCCAAAGCCTTAGCAATCAGTGGCCAGGAGTCTCGGAGAGAGTTCCATTATGTCCTGAAAGGACTCAAAGGGGAGTCAGCAGGCTTGAGCGTAGAGAGGGGACTGCCTTCAAAAAAACCCACTGCCATAAACAGGGAAACGTCAGTAGAAGAGTGTATAGCATTGTTGTAACTGTATTCCGCAAAAGGAAGGAGCTCCACCCAATTATCTTGGTGAAAGTTAGAATAGCAACGTAGGAATTGCTCCAATATTTGATTTACATTTTCGGACTGTCCATCACTTTCTGGGTGATAAGCTGAGCTCAATGCGGGTTCAATCCCCATGACTTGCAGAAGCTCCCGCCAGAAGTTGACAACGAACTGCAAGTCTCTGTCAGAGATTATATGCTTCGGGAAAGATCTCACCACCTGGGAGAAGAATACCTTGGCCAAACCCTTGGCTGTGGGGAGCTGCTTGAATGGGATGAAATGTGCCTGTTTTGAAAATAGGTCAACCACCACCCAAATAACTGTCTTCCCTTTACTGGATGGTAGATTAGTAATAAAGTCCATGGAAATCACCTCCCAGGGTCTGGAAGGGGTGGGTAGAGGCTGCAACAGTCCTGGGGGCTTACCCCCCCCCCCCTTTTACACATCAGACAGGTTTGACATGAAGCAACATAGTCAGAAACGTCTCCCTGCATACGGGGCCACCAAAACTGCCTCTGGAGTAGATTTAAAGTATTTAAATATCCAAAATAACCAGAGAGCTTGGATTCATGGCAAGCATACAAAATAGACAGTCTGAGAGATTTAGGCACCATAAGTTTCTCTCCTTTGTACCAACAGCCATCAGGACCTTTGTGTGCATCTTTCTCAGTCTCAAAATCATCCTGATCCTGCTGAGAGTACTCCAGTGCACACTTTGTAATCCACTCATTAGGAGGAGCTGGCCCACCCTGATGCGTCTGACTCCGGGTGACCACAGCCCCTCCCAGTTGCTCAGGGGAAAACATGGAATCAAAAATTTCCTCTCTCTGGGACTCATGCTGGGGGAGCATCCTGATATCCGGAGCCAGTTCCTGATGAAGTGTGGCAGCGGATGGATTGGAGATTCGATGAGATGCAGAATGTCCTGCAGGGAGCGGCGGCACAAGGTGCAGACGGGCAAGGCAGCGGGGATGGTGCTGGGGGAGTACCCGGGGGTGCGGGGGACCAGCAGCAAGCACCCGCAGGGCCCCCTCTACTGCCGGGGGGTCCGGTCCCACCAGCACCCCGGGGGGGGGGGGAGAGGATCTATCGACAACCCCCTAATGATCCCCTGGTAGCCACGTTTGATGGTGACCCTGACAAGCTACGGTTCTTCCTCATTGAGATTGAGCGGTTCCTGGACACTTGGGGACATCTCTACCCCATGGAGCGCAAGAGAGTAGACTACATTGGTTCTAAGTTGCGGGACACTGCTAGTGATTGGTATGTAAGCCTGCACAACCCTCCTGGTCCTGAATTGGGGTCGGTGAATGACTTTATGTGGTGAATGACTTAGGCAGCACTACGAAGATCCCTTGGGGGAGGAGAAGGCTCGGAATCAGCTGCGCAAGCTGGTTCAAGGCCGTACCTCTGTAAGGGAGTACACTGCTCAATTTCGGAGAGTGGCTGCAAAAGTGCATGGATGGTCCGAAGATCTATTCGTTGAAAAATATAGGGAGGGCCTGAATTCGAAGATTTACAAGACTGTGTTGAGAAATGACCATCCCGCTTCCTTCCCTCATGCTCTTCTGGTCTTGAAATATTGGGTAGGGGTTCTCATATTCTATTTTTCATTTTATCAGAGACATGGAAGCCGGCTTTTGTTCTGATTAGTGGTCCTTCCAAGCACATCCAGGATACACTGCTGTGTGTTGCACCTCAACCATCATTCTACAAACGACTTCCCACTTGACATTCATTCTGATTTTATTCCGGTGCCTTACACTGAAACAAATTACAAACTGTGACACCCCCCCCCTTTTATATAGGCAGCCTGGTATAGTGGTGAGAGTGTCGGAAAAGGGTCTGGGAAGCCCAGGTTCAAATCCCCCTTACTCTGCCCTGAAGACCCTGCTGGGTGGCCTTGGACCAGCACACACTCTCAGCCTAACCTACCTCACAGGGTCATTGTGAGGATAAAACAGGGGAGAGGAGAACGATGTAGGGCACTTGGGGCCCCACTGGGGAGAAAGGTGGGGTATAAAAGAACTAAATATATAAACACAATATAATAGTTGCATCCACATAGACACAAATCAGGGCTGCCATCCTTAGCATATTCACCAGGAGGTGAGTTCCAGCCAGTGTCCCCTCTAGGTTGAGTCAGTGGGAGCTAGCTCACAGTTTTTTAGCCTCCGGCTCACACATTTTCGTCTTAGCTGAGGAAGGATGGCTCCAGGGCAAACTGATTTATGCAGGAGGCAAATCACTTGCTCACAAAGCGGAATTTTTGCTCACAAGACTCCACAGCTTAGAGAGAGCACTGGCAGTGCAGATTTGGAGCTACAACCTTATGCACATTTCAGGTTAAACCACATAAGAGTGAAAGATCAACGAACAAATCTCCTGCTAAACAGCAGTGAAAGGCTATTAAAGCATCAGAAAGGCATTTTTAAATCAGCTGGACTAACTTCCAAAGGCCTGTAAAATTCTCTCTCTCACATACAAACCACCAAAACTGATTGACTTAAAAAATAGCTCTCCCCCCACCCTGAGTTCTAGTTTAACTGCCTTTAAGGAACATGCCTGATGCATTGCTTAGCTTAGCTTTTACAACCACAAAAGCTTAGGCAGTAATTTTATTTTATTTTTAAACTGAATGAGATTCTTATGATTTCAGGAGCTAGAATTTAAGAAGCTATGTAAAATGGAAAGACACATAATATGGTTAGAGAAATTGGCAATTTCAGTTGGCAACATTTAACTATAAAGTCAGTGGAATTTTTAGAAATAGTGGATTATGCTTGCATAATGACAAATGGATACTGCTGCTTCCAAGCAAACCCCATTGATTCCACAGTCACACAAGAGTTCAGGTTGCCTAGCTCACAGTACAATCTTAAACAGTGTTCTAAGTTTATTAAGTCTACTTGTTGTGTTTGTTTAGAACAGGGGTGGGCAATTGTTTTGGCTTGGGGGCCACTTTGTGGGAGCGGAGGTTAGCGGAGGGCCGCACCTTTTAAAATGATTGCATTCATTACTTAACTTTGCATTTCAGAAAAGGTATAAATTGTATCATAAAAATCAATAAATATAAATTAAATTAAATAGTGGTAGTTTTATTCAATTTATTTATTGTGCTAATTTCATGTCATCTATATGCAAGCACATTTAATTTTAGAAACAGTTTAATGAGACAAATGTACCCTATCACACTTTTCTACAATTTTTTTGAAATCAGATTGCTTGTTGAGATTCTCATCACAGCCTGCAAGTTAATGTCTGTAAAAGAGCATCTATATTTACTCTTGTTAATCTTCATGTCTTGGCGGGCCGCAAAAAACTCTGTGGCGGGCCGCATGTGGCCCGCGGGCCGCCATTTGCCCACCCCTGGTTTAGAATATGAAGCAGTAATAGCTTGAAAAGGGCTCTGGTATCCTAAAGCTCCAATTCCTATTGGTTGATTAATAAAGACTCCCATTGGTCCTGAAACCAATCTAGATACCCAATCACTGAGCCCTGCTTGGGTCCAATAGTATTGCTTGTATATAGTTACACTGTTGAAAGTTATGTGTTGGAACAGTATAAATGAAAGTGCTGCTCTCATAGAGCTGTCTTTTGAGCTGAACAATGTCACTGAATAAAAGCCTGTTTGTTTGAATTCATCGCCTCCTGCTCAATACATAAAACTGGCGACGAGGATGGGATACCAGTCCTAACTGAATGGCTGAAATCACTCTGCCTGCACAGCTGAAATCACTAAGGGCGCCCAGAGCTAAATCACTGCGGGCATGGCATCCAAGGGCCATATCGAACCGTTTGACCCGAAGGTTGGGAACTGGGATTCATACCTCGATCGGTTTGAATGCTACCTCATAGCAAATCATATTGATGGAGATTATGTCTGCCGTGCCACTTTTCTGAGTACCTGCGGCCAGGCTGTATTCGACACTGCTTGAGATTTAGTTGCCCCCTCTAAGTTACTCGAGACCCCTCTCAGCATCATCAAGGCCCGGCTGACCGAGTACTTCACCTTGAAGACGCCGGCTGCCGCACACCGATGTGTGTTCCATCAGCAGAACCAGAAGGAGGGCGAGTCTGTCACGGAGTACCTCACCGCACTGAGGCGGGCTGTTCAAGACTGTCACTTCACCGATTTGAAATCCGTCCTCCTAGATCGGCTGCTCTGTGGCCTCAGAGACGAGAGCATCAGGTGATCCCTACTCTTACTAAAGACTCTCACATATGAATCGGCCCTCTAAGAGGCCCTGAGAGTAGAGGCTGCCAACCTATCCCTCCACGAACTGCGATTGAGTCCCCAAAGCCATACGCCAGGCCGCTCTGACGCTGTACACCAGGATAGTACCGCTGAGTCCGATGATGCCCGGGATAACCAATCTGATGTGTCTGATGATGGGAGTTTTCAACGGGAGGGCCAATCAGAAGCTGCGCCGCCATCGCAAAAGCCCGCGCCGCTCTCAAAAAAGCTCACGAAAAAACAGCTGTGCCGGTTGCAGAGGTGCGCATGTGCATAGAGACTGTCAGTTCCACGATGCCATCTGTCATGTGTGTGGGAAAGCGGGCCACCTTGCCAAAGTATGTCGCTTGTCTCAGGGTCGTGATGCTCCAGACAAGTTCCAGCGTACCCGAGGGTCTGTGAATGCCCCCAGCCGATCATATCATTCCAAGTAATCTCGGCCGTCCAGGCAAAGACAAAGGTACAACAATGAAGCAAGCGTGTCTGAGGACTACACCAACCGCCTATATATACACCAGGGGCTACATCTGTGTCCAAAAATCAAAGCCACCGTCTTCATCAAAGGTCGAGCGTGTCAGATGGAGGTAGACTCTGGGTCAGCATTGTCCATCGTCTCTTGGAGCACGTTCCAACAAGTCTGCCCACGATTTGCTGCTCACCGCCTTCAGATATGCACCTTGCAGCTGTTCGACTTCCAGAGGAACCAAGTTCCAGTCGTCGGCATCGCCACAGTCCAGGTCAAATATAAGAAATTCTCCAGCCATCTGAACCTGCTCGTGGTAGAGGGTCACCTCACAAGCCTGATAGGGCTGGACTGGTTCGCCGCCTTGGGCATAGACGCTGTTGGCATGAACCAAGTCGAGCTGCAGCCTTTTATGGACCTTGAGACAGAGTTTCCAGAGGTTTTCAAGACAGAGCTAGGCTGCTACAAGGGTCCACCTGTGTCGTTTAACCTGGATCCGGCTGTACCACCAATCCGCCTCAAGCCCAGACGCTGCCCCGTCGCTTTCAAGCCCAAGATTGACGAGCCGATTGATAAGCTGTTGGCCCAAGAGATCCTCGAGCCAGTTCCCAATGCCAAGTGAGAGACACCTATCATCACTCCCCTCAAGCCCGATGGCTCCGTCCGTTTGTGCGCTGACTATAAATGCACCATCAACCGGGCCCTACAGCTGCACACATACTCGGTTCCTGTGGTGAGCCACCTTCTAGCCTTGGTCTCTGGGGGACGGGTGTGCGCCAAGATCGACCTCGCCCAGGCATATTTTATTTATTTATTTATTTATTTTTATCCTGCCTTGCCAGCGAACTGGCTCAAGACGGCTAACAGCCATAAAATACCATCAAAGTGGTTTACAAATTAACAGTTAAAACTACCATAAAACCAACATTAGCACATACACGAATATAAGGCAACATTATAGCAGGCAGCATCAGAGTTCTCATGGTGACCAGAAGGCAATACACGTTCGGCCGAAGGGACCAGGGCGATGTTATCCTACAAACTCCCCCCAGTGGCGGCTCCTAGCTGAAAGCCTGGCAGAAGAGCTCCGTCTTGCAGGCCCTGCGGAACTGTAATAAGTCCCGCAGGGCCCTGATGTCATCTGGGAGCTCATTCCACCAGTATGGGGCCGCCACCAAGAAAGCCCTGGCCCTGGTACAGGCTAGCTGAGCGTCTTTCGGACTGGGGAGAGTCAGGCGATGTTGTGTGCCTGACCTCAGTGCCCTCTGGGGCATATATGGGGAAAGGCGGTCCCTCAAGTAGGCAGGCCCCTGACCATATAGGGCTTTAAAGGTCAACACCAGACCCTTGAATCCGGTATGCTATAGGCAGCCAGTGCAGCGACTGCAGCACAGGCCAGATGTGGTCCCGTGAAGAGAGACCCATCAGCAGCCTGGCCGCAGCATTCTGCACCAGCTGCAGCTTCCGGATCCAGGACAAGGCCAGCCCCATGTAGAGAGCGTTACAGTGGTCAAGTCGTGAGGTGACCATAGCATGGATCACTGTAGCTAGGTCTTCGCATTTGAGGAAGGGGATCAACTGCCTAATCAGCCGTAGATGGTAAAAGGCTGCTTTAGCAGTGGCTGCTACCTGGGCCTCCATTGTTAGGGAGGCACCCAGGAGCACTCCCAAACTCCTGACCCTCGGTGCTGGCACCAATGGCGCCCCACCGAAGGACGGTAGTGAAAACCCTATCCCCTATATCAGCAGTTGCCGGTAGACACAGCCACAGCCAAGGCACAGACTATCGTGACACACCGAGGTGCTTTTAAAGTAAACCGGCTGCAGTTCAGGGTAAGCATTGCTCCCGGCATTTTTCAAGAACTTATGGAGTGCCTTCTTCGGGGTCTGCCTGGCATCGTACCCTATTTCGATGACGTCTTAATTGCCGGGGCCTCTGATCTTGAACTGGCTACTCAGGTGCGAGAGGTCCTTCATTGGCTACAGGACGTTGGCCTTCGGCTGAAGAAGGAGAAATGCGAGTTCTTCGTCCCTACCGTTCAATTCCTGGGTTACTGCCTAGATGTCGATGGCATCCACCCTACTCCGGACAAGGTTGCTGCAATCCGGAACGTGCCCCCTCCAAAGTCTAAGAAAGAGCTGCAGTCCTTCTTATGACTATTGAACTTTTATCATGCCTTCTTGCCCAACAAAGCAGCTCTTGTGGAACCACTCCATCGTTTACTGGACAAGTCAGCTCCATGGACATGGGGTCGCCGGGAAAACGCCTCCTTCCAAGGTGTCAGAGCCCTCCTTGCCTCTGATGCCGTCCTCGTGCACTATGATGAGAAGAAGCCCCTTGTCCTAGCATGTGATGCGTCACCTTACGGGATCGTGGCCGTGCTCAGTCACCGGTTGCCGTCTGGCCGGGAGGCCCCTATTGCTTTCTATTCCAGAACGTTATCCCCCGCTGAGAGAAACTACGCCCAGATAGATCGAGAGGCACTAGCAATCATCGCTGCAAGGAAGAAATTTCACGATTTCATCTATGGGCGGGAATTTGAAATCGTCACCGACCACTAGCCGCTGCTTGGCATCTTCACAACTGACCGTCAAACCCCCAGATTCTCTCCCCCCGGATGATGTGCTGGGCAGTTCTTCTATCCGCCTCCTCCTTCCGCCTCCTCCACAGGCCCGGCAAGATTGTGGCGCACTGGCCCAGCAAGACTAAGGCACACTGACGCCCTTAGCTATCTGCTGCTTCCGTCTTTAGGACCGCCCGAGGCCCCACTCCAGGGAGTTTTGCTGATTGAGGAGCTGCCACAGCCTCCGCTCTCTGTTGCCGACGTAGCGTTCCACACCAGCCGGGATCAAACGCTCAGCCGAGTCTACAACCATGTGTGGAGGGGATGGCCGTTGGGGACACTCGATGCCGAATTCCAGCCATTCCTGTCGAGATCGTCTGAGCTGTCGGTAAACAAGGGATGCCTGTTGTGGGGAAACAGAGTCGTTGTCCCTCCCCCACTTCACCAATGGGTGTTGGATGCCTTGCATGAAGGGCACCCAGGCATCGTTAAGATGAAGGCCATCGCTAGGAGCTATGTTTCATGGCCCTGCATGGATCAGCAGATTGAGCAGTGGGTCCGGATGTGTCAGCCGTGCCAGGAGTCGAGGCCAGCAGCTCCAGAGGTTCCTGTTCATCCATGGGAGAAGCTGAGGGGCCCATGGACTTTCACGTGGACTTTGCTGGGCCCTTCCAGGGCCGGACACTCTTGATTATTGTGGATGCATATTCCAAGTGTTTGGAGGTCATCCCTGTCACTTCCATGACATCGGCCATCGTTACCCGCTGTCTAGACCGTCTCTTCGCCACCTTTGGCCTGCCAGACCTCGTGTCCGACAATGGAACTCAATTCACTTCTGCAGAGTTCCAGACCTTCCTGGACGAGTGGGGTATCCGGCACATCACCTCGGCTCCTTTCCACCCCGAGACAAACAGTCAGGCTGAGCGAATGGTGCAAACAGTCAAGGACTCCTTCCACAGGATGGGTGACAGAAATTTCCCAGCCAAGCTTGCTGGGTTCTTGTTACAGCAGCACTCCTCACCACACGCCGCCATCGGGAAGCTGCCGGCGGAGCTGCTTATGGGCTGCCAGCTGTCCACCTGCCTGAGCCACCTTCACCCCGACCTGGCGCCGGACGTCCACCGCGACCCTATCGCCACAGGGTCCACTTGGTCCTTTGCGCAAGGAGACGCGGTGTACACCAGGAACTATAGGGCAGGTCCGCACTGGGTTCCAGCAGTCGTTGTGCGCCCTATATCGTATGAGGTGAGGGACGACACGGGGCAGGTCCGTTGCAGACATCTGGCCCAGCTGAGACGCCGGTGGCCAGCGCCGGCGGATCGGTTGCAACGCTCTCCAGTTCCTGAGTCAGAACAACGCTTGCAACGCTCCCAAGTTCCTGAGCTGGAGCGACGCTTGGCACACTCCCCAGTTCCTGCGTCGGGACAACATTTGCAACACACCCTGGTTCCTGAGGCCGGCCTGGGAGATCTCCCACCACAGCAAGATGCCAGCGCCCGGGGGAGTCACCTGACAGAGGGCAGCCCTTCGCCAACTCCAGCCAGGGACATCCCAAGGGAACAGTCTGCCGAGCCACTGCCAGCTCGGAATGAGGTAGGCCCCCTGCTGGAGCTGGGTCATGCCCCGGAACTCTCAGAGCTCCCAGACTTTACGGACCACTCCCCCTTGAGTCTGCTGCCACGGCTCATGCCGGCCCGTATGGAGTCCCCAGATTTAAGGGGATGTTCTCCATCGGGTTCACCCTTGCCGCGCCGGTCCTGACGGACCAGGCGACTGCCCCCGCATCTAAGGGACTTTGTTGTTTGAACTTAGGGGGGAGGAGTGTTGTGTTTGTTTAGAATATGAAGCAGTAATAGCTTGAAGAGGGCTCTGGTATCCTAAAGCTCCAATTCCTATTGGCTGATTAATAAAGACTCCCGTTGGTCCTGAAGCCAATCTAGATACCCAATCACTGAGTCCTCCTTAGGGTCCAACAGTATTGCTTGTACATTGTTGAAAGTTATGTGTTGGAACAGTATAAATGAAAGTGCTGCTCTCACAGAGCTGTCTTTCGAGCTGAACAATGTCACTGAATAAAAGCCTGTTGGTTTGAATTCATCGCCTCCTGTTCAATACTTAAAACTACTGAATGCTTAGAAGACTGTGACTGTGTTTCGGACTATACTGTTAGACTGCCCAAGGCCTAGGAATGCTTCCTTGGGAATATGTTCCTCTGTGGTTGCTGGGATTCTATGAGTAAGGAAGGCTGCCTTTCAAAATGTACCCTGTTGTGACAACTCCATTCTTCAGATCAAGCCCTATTTGAAGTGCCAACATGTAGGCAGATTTGGCCATCATCTGTCCAGACAACTTTGTCTCTATTGGCCCTGTATGTGCAGTAGCCTTTGGGCCCCTCCACTGTTTGATGGCTTCAGAGTGCAATTCTAAAAAGGTTTACCCTGCAGTGTAAATCCCACATTAATCAATCCCAGGAAAGCTTCTTTAGGACTGCAGCCTAAATACAGTATATAGTATGGGGTCTAAATGTTTGAGCCACTTTTATAGTTTTGATTATTTTAATTGTTTATTTTATTGGCAACATTTTTAAATAACATGGGAAAGGTGGGCTAAAATCAAAGGTAAAATTCCATAAAGCAAGAATATTTAGCACTGGGCCAAAATGCACACTTGTAAAAAATGCAAGTTGCATAGAAAGAAAGTTCTCTCCTGACACAACGCTACAGCAGAGGGGAGGATCGGCACACATTAGATCAGAACCAGCTTCCGAGGGATCCGTTCCCTGCCGGCCTGTAAGAGTTCAGTGGGAGGCACGTCAGTGGGGCAGCGCGTGCAGTCCTGTGCGGACAGAGGGGCTGCCGCCCGCCTCAGCCCCCTGGCGAGGGTTTCGCACTCAGCCTGTAGGCCGGCCGCCCAGGACCGTCTTCCCCGGAGGCCGCACTGCCGGCCCCCCCCCCCCGACGCCCGGGAGGGAGCCAAGCGGGCAACGGGCACGGCGGAGGAAGGAAGCCAGGAAGGAGCCAGCGGCCGAGCGAGCGAGCGAGCGAGGGAGGGAGGGGGACCCCCCCCCCTCCCCTGCCAGAACCAAAAGGGGCTGCCGGGCCGGGCAGGAGAAGGCAGCAGTTCCCGGCGGGGTGGAGCGGCTGAGCCCTCCTCTCAGGTCAGTGACGTCGGCACCTGCCGCCTTGGCGGCTTCCCGCGGCAGAAGAGTCCCTCCCGGTGGCGCCGCGGAGGGGAAGGGAGCCGGGCGGCGGCGGCGGCCGGGGGGAGAGAGACGCTGCGCGGGCAGGGAGCGTGGCTCGCTCGCGAGGTCCGGCCGTGTGAGAGGGGAGAGGGCGCCTGCTGCTTGCTCCCTCTGCGCGCCGGCGGGCGGGTGGGCGGGCCTCCTCTTCCCTGAAACGGGGGTCCCGGACACTCATTAGAGCACTTTTGAATTTCATTTCGCGCTTTAGTTTCCCCCAGAAGGGGCGTAGAACATTTGCAAACAGGCTTACTTAAAAGTAGGTACCCCTGGGTTCAATGCGCCTGGCAGCTGGATCGTGTGTCTATTTATTCTGGAGTAAGTGGGAAGGCTGCAGTCTCATGCAGACAGACTTTCGGGTGTGTGTGTGTGTCCTGTATGTGACGTCTGTGAAAGTCAGTAGGGTTCCTTAGTAAGACTGCCCCTAGGAGTAAGTATGTCTAGTATTGCCCCCCTGGTAGGACGTACCTGCTGAAAGTGGTGCTTCATTTCTTGAAGGATGGATACTGGAGGTCAGATCTGCCTGGGGGATCCCTGGACTTGTAAACATTCGCTCTGAATGCCCAGCTTGTGGTGCTGGCGAAAGAAGTCAGCTGCTGGTCTCACCTTCAACAGCATGCTCTCCTTTTCTGAACACGTTCTATCTAGCTCCTCCTTGTGACAGTGGTCAGGTCCCAGCAGTGAATTCTGATGAAACTTGGCTTAAAGTTTTTTGGGGGGAGGCAACAGTGGGAGGGCTTCTACTGTCCTGCCCCCACTGCTGGACCTCCTGAGGGCACCTGGTGTTTTTGGCCACTGTGTGACACAGAGTGTTGGACTGGATGGGCCATTGGCCTGACTCAGCCTGGCTTCTCTTATGTTCTGATGTTCTTAAAGTAAACTGTTTCAGATTAGTGGGGCTTTCTTTCAAAGAAACATTTAAGTGGAAGGATGCTAAAAGCTTTAAACAAGAACTGTTTCAATCTGCAACTGAACCTTGAAGGAATGTCAGTTAAGTGCTGTTTAAATCAACAGGTCTGCTAAGTAAATCAGGTTTCCTCCATTCTGTGTTTGGGAATTGCAGGTCATAATCTCATAATAAGACCATGTGTACCATGTTAGTTAGCACAGAATAATTAACTTGATTTGGGTAATTTGCTTTTAGAAAAACACCCATTTGTGTGGTATACCTACAAGTGGCCTGTAGTTAGGTGTTATAGGAGGCCTACTGTAAACTAAGCACTGGCTGAGAACCATCAGTCTTCCAGTGGCATCTCACAATGGCATAGTGTAGGTTGGACTTTTAAGTCATTTGACTTGTGAAGAAATCAGAGGTATGGATGCTTATCATATCTGCATGAAAGTAAATTGATTTGATTTTAATAGAACTCAGTTCCTGACAATGTATTTTCGCTTTCAGTCTTAGAGTGGATTTAACAACAACCCAGTCCAACAGTGTTTGATGGTAGGACAAAGTTTGAGTCCAGTGGCACCCTTAAGACCCACGAAAGCTCATATCTTGAGTAAAATTTTGTTGGTCTTAAAGGTGCCACTGGACTCAAACTTTGTTCTGCTGCTTCAGACCAACACGGCTACCCCACCTGTGTTTGACGGTGTTTACTCCCAGAAATAAATGCAAGGCTGGGATTCTTTATGCACTTACTTGGAGTAAGGCCCACTGAATACACAGTGGGTCTTATTTGTGTGTAAATACATGTAGGATCAAGCTGCAACTTATGCAAGTACAAGCCATTTGGAAGGACTTATTCCTTGATTTGTGGCTGGTCTTTCTGCAGTACATAATGCTTTTCTAAATCTCCTATGCATTTTTAAACTCTTTTAAACGAAACTATTAGATGGGCAGTTCAGAAGGCAACTTTGCTTGGACCCATATTTGCGGAGGTAAATTCAGTCTGTAGATCTGAGTTCCATAGAATGTATTTAGGGCTGAGTTGTACACAGCGCATGCACATTACATTGTGGTAAGCAAGCTTGGCTACAGCAGGATAACTAAAAGAAGGTAAGTGCACCTTTTATGATGTATTCTAGTTTTTTTATTATTATTATTATCTCAAACCATGTTTTTGTTCCAATAAACTTGCTTAGGGTTGCACTGTAATACTAGCTGCAACTTGACTGAGAAGAGATCGGGTCCATGCCTGATTTGAGCATAATGATTGCGAGTGGCAAAACCACTTTTCAGTTTTGTGAACGTTGACTTCTGGATACCTGCATTAAAGTCTACTAGGAAAATTCCAATTCATTTTTATCTTGTTGGTGCATAAAGCTGGGTTTAAGTTTATTTAGGATTGCACCATCAGTCCAGCACCTTAGACTGTATGTAGTAAAAGAGGTGCATTTTGTAAGGAATGTGCTTTTTGCCATGATTCTGTTTGGGAAATGAAAGCTTTGGGACAGTGTAAGATGTGGGATTAGATCAACTCATTCCAGACACTAGTGTTATTATACTGGTATAAAAGGCTGTTAGCATCAACGAAATTAACATCAATGAAACTACGGTAGTAAAAGCAATAATTGAGTTGCTCTTGAAGTGGGCTCTCACAGTTTTCAGATGTTGATAACATCCAGTACTCCTGGAGTTGTGGTAATGGGATTTGTGCATTAATGACCCGTGAAGTACTTTTCTTAGTGCTTGCTTCAAACAAGGTTATGAAGTGTTTGTGGTTACCACTTTAATCTCTAGCTAGCTAGTTAATTTAATTTGCTGTTTGCTAGAGGAATGCATATTTGTCCCTAGTGTTTTTTCTTTCATAGTTTCAAGGAGCATTGTAGCTGTTTGGTAATTACAACATCAGTGGTTTGAGTTTCTCTCTGACCAGACTTTGTGTTCCTATGGGGCTCCTGGACTGTGAATCGAATCGAATAGAAAGAAGTCCTTAATGTATACATGCTATCTGACTGGTACATTTTTGGCGTTTCTGGATCATCAAATGTCTTCTTGCTCAGAATTAGTTGTATAGGATCCAGATGTTTTCCATTAAAGAAGCACTTCTGTTTTGGGGAATAACTTATTTTAAGAACTCCTAGGATTCAGATAGCAATACATTGCTGCTCGGAAAATACATTCCTTTTGCCAGCTGCTGGGACAATTGCAATTTGCCGTGCTGTCTAGAATTTTTATCTGAAAGGGGGCTCTTAGATGGTGCCTACTGCAACCCTTATGGCAAGTCAAGTGACAAAACTACTATCCCCATGCCTGTCTCATGTTGTAACCCTATATATAACGTGGAAAAAATGTTCTGAATAGCCTCAGAGTTAGAGTTAGGTCAGAATGGTATAGTTATTAGAATGGGAATGGGAAGTTCCAAGTTTGCCTTGGGCCAATTATTCTCTCTCTGCCTAACCTACCTCACAGGGTTGTTGAGAGGATGGTATGGAGGAAGTCAGAACCATGTACCCAGCCCAGTGCTCCTTAGAGAAAGGGTGGGATAAAAATGCAGTCAATAAATAAGGCAGGGATGTGTGTTCTTGTACCAGAGGCTAGTTCTTTCCAGGTCTCTGTGATGTAAATTTGTTTCTTCTTTCTGCAGTGAGTAGCTTCTTTTCCATGCACTGGAGTATGCACAATCCAACCTTTTCTTTTAAGGAAAAAGGTGAAGCAGTAGTCCTTCTGTCTGTTGCAGGTACATGCATCTCCAGGCTTTTCTTAATTCTCTTCTCCTCATTTTCTTCCTGAATGCCTCCCTTGAGAACAATTTTCACATCATTAGGGGTACAGCTGTGTTCTGCTCCAGCTGGAATCAAGGGGCAGGTGGACAGGTATAGAAGCATTTTGTAGGATCCCCCACATGATAAATTCGAGCTCCTGAAAATTATATGATCACATCTGTCAAGCCAGGCGTTTGTTGGGCAGCCTCCTAGAGTAGTCCAGGATGTCCCCAGTAGTCAGTGATAATATCAGTCACACCAAAGACTTGGAACAGTCATGGTAGTTTCCTGACCAACCCTCTTTGCCAGTTTCGAACTAGGCCTCGTTGTGCATACGCATAGAGAGTTGCAGAATCTGTTCCAGCTTCTGTAATTCTGGAGCTTTGACCAAGTAAAATGGGATCCATTTTATGTTCCATTAAAAGCTTGAGTGGAACCATTGGTATAGCATATCTGCTAGTGCAATCTGAAGTTCTGTGGAGATCTGTTTGGATATTGAAGTAACTTGAAAATCATTGAAATCATACTAAAAAGACTCCTTGAAAAATAGTTGTATAATTTACCCAAACCACTCTTGTGCCTATTTATACATGCAGGTGATCATATGCAGAGATACTCCCATCATTTTTATTGTGGCAGCATCTGCAGTGTTGCCACACCATGGAAACTGGGCCTTTTCCTCTCACTTTTGCAGCCCTTCTTATATCTAACCTAAACAGGTTGGGTGGTCCTTAGCACTCAGATGATGGAAGAGGTACTATAATCACCAGTGTAATATGGAACTAACAAGTGATGCCAATGATGTCCCAGAGAATGAATGTGTGTGTGTTTGTGTTTTTAAAGTGCTGTCAAATTGCTTCTGACTTATAGTGAACCTATGAATTAATGTCCTCCAAATAGTCCTTGCTAAGGTCCTGCAAACAGGGCTGTAGCTTCCTTCACTGAGTCAATCCATCTTGTTGGGTCTTCTTCTTGGGTCTTCTTCTTGTCCTGCTGTCTTCGACTTTTCCTAGCATTATTGTATTTTCCTGTGACGATTACTTCAGTTTAGTCAGTTTAGCTTCTATGGAGGGTTTAGGCTTGATTTGATCTAGAACCCGCTTATCTGTCTTTCTGGCAGTCCACGGTATCTATAAAACTCTCTTCCAGCACCACATTTCAAATGAATCAACTTTCTTCCTGTCAGCTTTCTTCATTGTCCCGCTTTCACACCTCTGCATAGTAATGAAGAAGACTATAGTATGAATGATCTTGGATACTAGCCACACATCCTTACACTGTCACAGGAGGTGATGGCGGCTACAAGCATGGACAGCTTCAAGAGGGAATTGGATAAACATATGGAGCAGAGGTCCATCAGTGGCTATTAGCCACAAGGTATAGATAGGAACTCTTAGCTTTGGGCAAGCGATGCTCTGTATTTTTGGTGCTGGGGGGGAACAACAGTGGGAGGGCTTCTTGGCCATTGGCCTGATCCAACATTGGCTTCTCTTATGTTCTTAAGGATCTTTTCTAGCTCCTTCATGGCAGTACTTCCCAGTCTCAGTTTCCTTCTGATTTCTTGGTTGCCACCTCCCGTTTGTATGGTGATTGAGACAAGGAATCAAAAATTTTAAAACCATTTCAATTTCTTTATGGTCGACCTTAAAAATTGTATAATTCCTTTGTAGTCATTACCTTTGTCTTCATGATGTTTAGCTGTAATCCTGCTTTGGCACTTCTTCAGTAGTCGTTTCAGGTCTTCACTGTTTTCTGTCAGTAACGTGGTGTCATCTGCATATCTCAGATTGTTAATGTTCCTTCACCACTTTGCATTCCACCCTCATCTAAATCTAATCCAGTTTTCCTTGTTACATGTTCTGCATGTAGGGGGATAAAATACATCCTTGTCTGACACTTTTACCAATTGGAAACCATTATGTTTCTCCATATTCGGTCCTAACAGTAGCCTCTTATCCAGAATGAAAGTGAAACCAATCTAATTATAACACCATGGGTAGAATAAAAGTAAGTTAAATTTCTTACCATTACTGCTGCTCTCGTGGAGTTCAAAGTAGATGATGGGCCACTTTGGCCATTTCATTATTGGCAATCAGTACTGGCTTTCTTTCAATCTTGAATAAGAGACAAGTCTCCTAGGACATGCCCCTGGGACACCATATTGTTAATGTCTAGGGAACAGAAAAATAGAACAGCTCTGTTATTACCTATCTATCAGAAGGTGCCTCATTTGTCATCACTTTGGGGGATCTGGCTGAGTCTTAGACTGCATTATGTACTAACAAGTGGGAAATCACAAGGACTTGCGGGAGGCAAGCTGTCCCTCTCCCCTGCCTATGAGTTGCCCGGAGTGAGACAGCATATGCATGTGTGACAGTGTAAGTGATAATTTGTTCCTGTATTTCTGTGACTGGAGGCAAGAGTAGTCACATACAGGAACCAGCAAAATGTCCCCAGGTTCTAAGACATGTGTGAGATTAGTGAAGAGCATGAGAAGCAGCTTGCATAATAACAATAAAGTTTGAAATTGTTGTAATGTAGCTACCTACATACTGAAAAAATTAATGACACCCCAACAACACTGTTTGGCAAGATATGAAATTGAGATTACACAGCTGCATACCTGAATCTTTGCTTTGGCAATAACCAGTCTTGCCTATACATGGGATTCTAATTTTACTGCGAAGGTGTGATTGTACTTGAATATTGAAAGGAAATGAGTCACCTATAGTAATTATGCATCAAATCAGCACAGTCCACTGGAATGTGTGCTACTCGTGTGAAAACCTAATGTTAAGAATGTACTTACTATTTTGGACTGGATTTCAGGCACCTTCAAAACTAACTGGATCCGAGGTTGTCATTGGTATGAAGACCAAACTGGCATGAAATCTGAATTTTATTGTCTGAAATCTTGAGGCAGTGTTTGTGGTGGTAGTTGCCAATTTAAATCTTCAGAAGAATCAAAGAACTATAATTAGAGGTTAAACTGAGTAAACTTTACCTCTAAATCCATTGTTCCTTTCTTAGGGGTATGAACTGCAATTGAAAAGCCTTATTTAAAAAGCTAGCAGTCCGCTGAATAGTCTTTCCCTCCGTCCCCAGAACAAGCAAATGGTGGCACTGTTTTGTATGTTTGAACGTATTCAAGTATGTGTGTTTGAATGTGTGTCTGTAAGTAATAGTATCATCTGTTTTGGAATCTGTAATTGATGTACCCTTGTCTTACTCCTTGCACTAAGATTTTTAAAAATATAATTGAATCTGATGATGAGTTGTACTAATGGTAGATTGTCAACTGAAGCATTCTAATGAAACCTTTCCCACAAATTATGCTATAGAGCAAATCTGGTTTACTGAAGAGACAGAGATGAACATCTTGGAAATAAAAGGTGATGCTGTCTGTGCTCTGTAAAACAGCACACTTAGATGCATGCAGAGAACTCGTGGCTGTTTTCCGAACTGTGTCTGAGAGAAGGAGCTCCGGCTCATGAAAGTTTATGTTGTCTGCTGTTTTTCTGGCTTGAGTTGCCCTTGTCATCCAGCGTAAATGTGCAGTTCAAATTGTGCATTCTTGTATAGTAATCAGGCTTTGGCTTTATTACATGCTGGATTTGATGGTGTATTGTCTTTTGATGTGATCTTTACAAACCCAAGACTGGCTCTTTTTTTCTGGGGGAATGTGCTGGAACGGAGTTCCGGAATCTCTTTGTGGAAACAAAATTCTCAAAAAATGTTAAAAAGTTCATGAGGGGCATGGGGGGAGCATGGCATCACTTGTCATTAAAATATTAACATTAAATTTAAAAAAATAAGATTTAAGCTAGGGGATTCCCAGTTGTGACTGCAAGCAAGCGGGAAAGCAGCCAGACAGTGCAGGGGACTTGTTGTTCTCACCAAGGGCAAGGTGTGGGCTGTGAGCCCAGGGAGAGTCTGGGGCAGGTTTGGGTGGGAGAGAGAAAATCAACTGCAGCCTACCCAATTGCAGCGCTGCTTGGATTGCAACCCCAGCAGGCCCAAGCCGAAGCTGCTCAGTTGCGCCTCCTGGCTGGCTCCTCTCCTGTGCTGAGGCCTCTGTGGCCTTGGCAGGGCACTCCTTGTGCACTCCTTGGCCAGCTCCCATGCTACATCCAAGCGCAGTGGAGGCGGAGCCTGGGCTGCCCCTTGCCAGCTCTTCCTGGTGGAGCAGCTCTACCAGGACAGCCAACCAGGCCACCACTGTCATTTTAACTTCTGGATTCCCATGGCCTCTGCTGCTGCCTCTTAGTAAGAACCACTCTGCAACAATAAGTGTCCCTCTGCAACGGCGGCGGCAGGCTTCTTCAGATGAGGGAGCACTACAAATTCAGGCGGGGGGAGCTGTGTGTGTGTGTGCGTGCCTGTCAACCACATGACAACTGAGAACCATGAAAAGGATTTTGGACTATTTTACTGAGGCTGCAACAAAACGTAAAGCAACTGAAGATTGTTCATCAACATCAAGGGATTCATCAATCCAGCTGGAATCTCAACTCCCAATAATTCAGGTTTGTAACTTCAAAATGCAACAAGTGACTCAGGGAGTTCCACTTCAGTCTCTGAAGTTAATGAAAGCTTCTCGCTCAGTTGTTGGACTGTAGAGCAGAAGAATGAATTGGGGGGGGGGGGGAATGATTAGTTATTTTTTCATGACGGCAAGTTAGGTTGCTCAGTGTGCAAAAATGTTGGATGCTTAGGCACAGAGAAGAATGTGGGTATGCGGTTTTCTAAAGAACAGATAAGTTGTGAGATAACATCTTATGGTGAAAATAGAAAACAGCAACTAACATTTCTGAGGGAAAAGATTTTTTGACAAAGAGAGAAAGTGCAGGTCATGAAGCTGCAGTTAAAATAATTGAAGAAGGGAAAAAAGAAAAGCTCAAAACAGCTTGCCTGAAGTCACCAGCAAGAGGGAAGGAAATTGCCAACAAAGTATTCTGTACTGTATTGTATAAGGTGGCTAAAAAGAACCAGTCTTTCAATAATTTTGAAGCTGAAATTGATTTACAAGAATTAAATGGTATTGATACGGGGAGAATTTTGCACTCAGCTACTATTTGTATAAACGTTATGAATCACATTGGCAGTGAAATGAGAACCAGATTAATCAGAAAGATGACTGATTCAAAGAATAAAATCTCATTGATGGATCCACTACTGTGAGTCAGAAATATGTACTGATAGTGTGCATTCACACCTACACTGAGGAAATAATGCAAGCACCTGTAAATCTCTTCATTGGTTTGATAGAGCTGGAAGATGTAACAGCAAATGGAATATGAAAAAGTTTGAGGTCTCATACTGAGTCACTAGGGTTCACTGAAGAATTCTTAAAGTAAAATTCAGTTTCATTGATCTGTGATGGTGCTGCAGTGATGCTGGGATCCTATGGAGGAGTTTCAAAAATGTTTAAAGCCAGATTCCCTGCCATTGTTTCATGGCGCTGTGCTAGCCATAGGCTGGAATGATCAGTATATGATGTTGTAAAAAAAGTTTCTGGCATCAATAGATTGAAGAGTTTTTTTGGACAAGTTGTATGTTATGTATCCATTCATCTCCAAAAAATGCAAGGCAGCTCAAGTCATGTGCAGTTATGTCAGAGATGGAGATTTAAAAAATTGAAAGGATTCTATCTACAAGATGGGTTGCATCTAGCTACAGAACTGTTTTGGCTGTTTGTTAGGATTATGCAGCCCTAGTGCTTCATTTTGAAAAAAGGTAAATTACCAAATGGCCGAGACAGAAGCGCACATATGAAGGTCTTCATAGAAAGATTACATCAGTTGAATTTATTTTGGATCTTGGATTAATTTGTGATGCTTTGCAAGAACTGTCAGAACTGAGTTGAGATTTGCAGGAGAGAAATACCGATCTGTGCAAAGCCCACAGCAAGACTATCTTATTGATGTCTGTGGGAAGAGATGCACTGTTCCAGGTCCTTATTATAAGAAAGCACTTGAAGCAGCAGAAAATTTAAGGGTGTCACATTGCATAGAAAAAAATAGAATTGATGACCCACCAATCTCCTCATTGCATTCTATGATCAACTTAAAATTTCTCTTTGGAAAATACTGCTTTCAAAAGAAGACACAGAACGGTTAAGGTGTGGAAGAGTTCTGGATTTGAAGAATTGGCCAGCAAACTCAAGGGACAACATTCTCTATGGGGAAGAAGAAATATACACTTTGGCAAGAAGATTTCAGCTCAGTGAAAGAGAAGCCATTCGAGCCTTCAGTGAACACCTAACATTCAGAGAAGAAATGCCCAAGGAACTGTCTCAGGCTGAGGACAGACTGAAGAAGTGGAGCGGGAGAGCTCCGCTTGTGAAGCAGGGGAAGGGAGCCTGTTCAAACAGCTGCAGCTGTTCCTCAGCTCCCTTCCGTACTTACCCGCTTCCCTGCCGCTTTCCTGCCGCTTCAGAAGGACACCGGCAGAAACCGGCGTCCAGGGACCGTCTGCCACTTGTTTCCCGCTTGTCTCCCGCTTCCTGGCAGTGTGGACAGGAAGACAGGGGAGTCAAGTGGAGGTGGCAGTGTGAACGCGCCATTGCGGAGATATGCGCATGAGCGCTCATGCACCCATGCGCACCCATGCCCCAATACAGGAGGTGGGGAGATTTTAAATTTCTAGACTGCTGATGTGGCCATGTGCCTATGCGCATAGGCACGCATGCGCATATTGCCGAAACAGCCCTGTCACGAGCTGCGGAGGCCGGCCCACCTGGGGCCACTCTGCGGCAGTCTGAATGCTCCCTAACGGCATACTCCCGCAATACACTGGCCAGTATGAATGGCCAGCCCTGAAGCACTTTTCCCCCTCAGCTTTTGGCCCCGGTTTCCTCCCGCTCCAGATTGCCAGTCTGTCCTCAGCCTCAGATTCTATGTACTCTCAATGCAATAGCTACTTCCTCTAGTGAGTGTGAAAGGGGATTTTCCCAGATGAACTTGATTGTCACTTCAGAAAGGTCCTCCTTGTCAGTCAAAACCATAACATCTTTATTGTTTATAAAAATCATTGGACCTCCCTTAACAGCCTTTGATCCAACAAAGTATGTTAAAGCATAGTTGCTAAAAGGTCATCATTCAGTGTTAGGCACCTAAAGCAAAGACCAGAAAAAGAACTGAGAAAGCTGGTGACATGTCTAAAGTTTGGAAATTGCTTTAAAGTTGAGGTAAGTCCATAGCAAATGAAAATAATATTGTTTCAAAGAATCCCATGTGTTTCTCCTTCATTTCCCTCTTAAGAGTTCCAGCACCTTGTTTTCTAGAGAAAAAGCCCTCCTTAAAGAACCTACTGTTGTTCAAGAGAAGAAAGCTGGGTGAGCATCCCACCTCCTTAAAATGTGTGTGTGTGTGTGTTTTAAAAATTCTATGAATATTCAACATTTCCCAGTGTTTTTCACTAAAATGAAATCCCCAAATCTTCATGCAATAGCTCTAAATTTGTTAATATTTTATGACCATATTATTAAGATTTCTGACAACCAGCATGAGGTCCTAAAATCCTTAAGTCAGACAGATTTTTTAAAAATATATTTTATGTGTCCTATAAACCTCTTGAGCCACAAATAGCAGGAAAAAAATGGACAGAATTTGGTAGTCCTGTATTCCACATTATATTCTCCCTTTAACTGAGTGTCACAAGCTAATATCTAAGGGTCAGACTAGACATTGTCATGTTCAACCTGTGCTCCTAACCCCACATTTGCTGAGGTCGTAAGAATGTGGGGGCTTGGTGCTTTTACAGTAGATCAGCAGTTGGGAATAAGGAGCACTTCATTCCTCTAGAACCTTGCTTTTCTCCCTCTGCAAATGCCCCTCCCCAATTCTGCAGTTCTGGAGGCCTCACTTCAGAAAGGATGTGGACAGAATGGAGCGGGTGCAGAGGAGAGCGAGGAGGATGATCAGGGGCCTGGAGACCAAGAAGCCCTATGAGCAGAGGCTGAGGGACATGGGAATGTTTAGTCTGAGGAAGAGGAGGTTAAAAGGGGGACATGATTGCTCCTTTGAAGTATTTGAAGGGCTGCCACTTAGAGGAGGGCAGGGAGCTGTTCTTGTGGGCAGCAGAGGATTGGACTCGCAATAATGGGTTTAAATTAAGGGCAGGTAAGTACCAGCTAGATATTAGGGAAAACTTTTCTTACAATAAGAGTTTTGCAACAGTGAAATCAGCTGCCTAGGGGTTGGTGAGCTCCCCCACACTGGCAGTCTTTAAGCAGCATCTGGACAAACACTCGTCAGGGATAGGCTGATCCTACATTGAGCAGGAGTTGGACTAGATGGCCTGTATGTCCCCTTCCACCTCTTTGATTCTATGATTCTATGAAATTCGCATTCTTCCCAGGCAGGCAGACCTCTAGTATTTAAGTGGCAGAGGGTGAAAGATTCTATAACGGCTGGCAGAAAAGAACAGATGAGCATGGGATGGCATTCCTTTTGCTGACTGATTCTCCGTTATGTCTGCCATATCCCCTGAATTAGTATTGCAAGGTCAACAGAGTTGGGAAGCTTGTGTTTGGCTTGGCCCTATGAAATACTTGGTATAGATTTCAGTATAGGATATGTTGCTGTAAATTTGGTGACAACAAGTAATTTAGTTTCTTTGGTATAAATGGGTTGAAGCCTTATGATTTGCTGAAGCATGGTGTTTTGAAGCAACATGGTGTGAGAGTCCTACAGAGTAAGTCAGCAACAAGTGTCCTTAAACAGGAAAGCTTTATTGAGAAAGGTCTGCTATGGTCATCTGCACTTCTTGTGTTAGTAATGGCAGGCACCACTGAAATCAGGACAGTTATACAGAATTCAAAGAGAGGTCTGGTAGTGCATTGTAACCAATCATTAGGTCAGGAAAAAGGCGCTTAAAATACTGGTTCCCAGTTCCCAGGAAATAAGCGGGAAGACTTATAGCCAGACAGAAAAAAAGATACATGAGCCAGCACCAACACTCTCTCAAGGTCGGAGCAGGGGGGGAAAGCGATAAGCATGCCATGAGAACTATACCATAACATTCCACAGTCTTGACGTCACAGTTCAGCCATCCCACCTCCTGGACAGGGGATGGCAGCAGTAGCTGACACATGGAACCAAACAAATAATTGTTTATTACAGAGAATAATATCCAAATATAACCATTCAGTATCCTTTCAAATGATGTTCAAACATACCTTTCTAATAAATGCTAAATATATTTTCTTCCTTTTCATGGAAATTTCGTGGGAAATTTGCCAGCTTTTAAAATTTCATTGTTCACAAATTGGCCTGTTGTGAAAGAAAGCTTGTAAACTGAGTTAGCTATAAGAATGACTCAGCCTTGATTTACTCCCTTGATAGTCAGAGGTGCATGGCATAACAGTTCCTCTTTTTTCTTCCACCTTGGTGTTTAGCCCATATTGTCTCTTGCTCTTGGCTCCCAACCATGCAATATAGGGATAATAAGTGGTTGTAAGGATTCCTGTAGTAAATTATGTAGAGCGCTAAGGGTTTGTGGAGGTTTAAACTAAGAATTGTTTGTTTGCTCCAGGGCAAGAGTATGACGATACTGTGATGAAACTGTGTGAAAGGCCCATGCTGCACCTCGGATGCAGCTCTCAGCTATTCAAGGGAATGAACAGGAGAAGCCTGTAGCATCACAACATCAGCTGTCAATTTTTTTCTCTACCGGCACTAGGACTAAAGATCTTGGCAGAGGAAGCGTGGCAGACTGGAGTTGGCACAGTGATTCTGTGTCCATGTATAACTCAAGATGTAGAGTGTAACTGACCTACATGTGACTTTTTCAGCTGAAATCAAACTGGTATTAACTAGTTTTACAGCTTCTTGTTTTACCTGACCAGTGTAGCTTTTGCTTTAATCCCTGAGCACTAGTAGAGTGCAAATTACTTTTTTTTTTAAAAAGCTGTAAATTATAAATGGATTACTTGTAAGCTGACAAGACATTTCATTATAGACCTGTACGTGCTATTAAAAGTTAGACTGAATACATCTGTCAGATGCTTACCTTAATTACTCATGACTGGCACAGGCAAAATGGCTACCCTGTTTGAAGTGCTTTTAAATTCCTTCCAGTAGTCTCCAAGCAGCAAGCTATACTATTTGCCTTGTGTATCATGAGGTAGTTTTGTTTCTGCTCCCACAACTCCTTCACTCCAATTATTGCAGTGGCTTTGAGACAACCCCCCCCCAACTCAGTTGCTGTTGCTGTACACAGTCAGTTACATTGGGAGAGGTTTAAAATGGCATGCACGTGGCTCCTATTTTGTATATTCTGTTACAGAAAGGTGTAGATACATGTTGTGGTACTGATAGCTGAATATAAAAACAGGACAACTCTTTTTTTTTAACATAATATTGCTAATGCTTAGAGCATATACCTTGGTGCCTTTTGTTAGGGCTAGGGGCTCTTCAGTATTTTTCTTTAGCAATAGCAGCCAGCACAGAACTCTCAGAGCAGAAGTAAGGGAGATCATAGCTAAATCTCTCATCATGGTCTTTCTCTTGCTCTGTGGTAGGACTGCAGCCATCCTAGGACTGATAGTTCCTTCTGGAAACAGCCACCACCACTTCACCGGTCTCCCCAGTCCATCTTGTTTCTCAGTGACTGACTATGGAGGAGTGCAGTGGTGAGTGTATGAATGAGAGAGAAGCAATTCTATACTGAAGTTGATCTTGGCATATGGATAGAAAGAACAGGTAGAGATGCCACTTGGAAAATGTGCTAAAACCCTAGTTGTTGATCCAAAGGGTGAGTCAGCTTCAATGCATTTATTAGGTGTCAGGATCCCTGATCCTTACAATGTTTTCTTTGTGCCTTTCATGAATTATGCCAGCATAGCTCAATCACAATTGTAACCGTTTGCCTTTTCTCTATGCATTCCCTTGCTATCTTGCACCGAGCTGTCTCAAGTTTCCTCCCTTCCTTTTATTGCTTTGAGTTATATTGCTTTGTGAAGGTCTGGTCAATGTAACAGTTCCATCCGGGAGAGTGGCGACCTCGAACGTTGGCACGTCACCCGAGACCAAATGGCCTCTTCCCCTCATGCATTCCTCCGCTCCCCCGCCCTCCGGAACACGGCACCTCTTATCGCTGTGAGAAGTCCTTGGAATGGCTTTTGTTATGGATAGAGGGAGCACACCTGTGGCGCCTAATTCAAAGAAGGAAAATTTATAACTTTAACACCTCACCTTTCCTGTGGGAAGTAAAACGGCCGAAGATCTGTAACCGCGCTTTTTTCCCTTTTTTGTGATTGGCTGATTATCGGGGTTTCAAACTGTACTGGAGGGTATATTAACCCTAGCTGTTTTGTATACGGTATCTCTAACAAACATTCGAGAACCTGTCATGCAGTATTAAGACAATAAAGAACTCTGTTTCAACAACAAAGGTCTGATCTTTGACTGTCTAGGACAGAAGTCTCACATTAGGTCTAGTTGAAAGTCACAAAGGAGTTTCATAGAATGTTTTCTTGGCTCCGTGTCCAGCAATAAGACATGGAGGAAGGAGCAAAATGGTTGCCTTTTTGCCAGTTTCTGTGTTTTGTCTTCTGTTTTGGTGGGTGCTCATAAGTATTAATGATTTTACTCTCAACTTTCTGATGCATTAAAGTTTAAAAATAAAAATTAAATCTTTTAACCAGCAAAATTGTAATGAAACACTTCTGCAGTGTAAAAATTACAATTCTGAAATGTATTTGGCATTTTCACAAAAAGAGAGATGGTTTTTGAAGGTTCCCAATTAAAACAGGATGTACTGAAACCTCATGTTAATTAGCCCCCTGTAGTTGCAATTTGGGATATGCATCTGTGCTGGATAGCTTCTGTCATTACTGTGATAAAATAATTTTTGCCAATTCAAATAATAAAGATTCTGTATTTCTCTGTTAATATGTTTTAAGCAAATATAGTTTGTTGCTAAATGTTACAGATTTGCATTTTTTTTCTTCACAGAGGATGTGTGCAATACCAGATTGGCTGATCTTTTTTTTGCCTCTAAAGGTGCTTTTGCTTGAATTGACAAAAATTATAGAATGCTTTCTAGTATTAGTTTTAGGGCGACTGGTATGTGGGGGGATGACTTTTGGGGATTTACGTGACAATCTGTACTTTGTTGTTGTGATATTGGTTTTTTGTTTAATTTTTTTAATTGATTTTCTTTATAACTACATCTATTTCGCTAATTTCTAAGCTACATTTACCTTATACAGAGAGTGCTTTATCATTTGCTTAATACTACCATATAACATATAATAATTATGAAGCATTTTAAACCTTGGTTAATTTTCAATTAGAATTGTTACTGCTGATATTAAGAAAAAACAAAAAAGCTATTTGACAGGCATACCCCTTTAGAGGGATGCTTAATTATACAAAATATATGGAATACATAAGTGCAATTTTCAATAAAACAATTCAGTTCTTATTTCTTCTTTCGTCCTCTTCTTGTCTTTACAGTCTCTTCTTGTACTTTTGGAGCTGCTGCTCCTTTTTCCGAGTCAGAAACTTCTTCTTCACTCTTGGAGCTGTCAAATCCGTAGATACTTTCTTGCGAAGCCAGTGAACCATCTGAGTCTCTCTCGTTTTTCTTTTCTTTGCTTTTTTCCAAAAAAATTTTCGCCTGTTGGACGGAGTCAATTTTATATTTTTTATCTTTGATGCTGAAGCTTAGTCCTTCCGGAACGTTCCACCGATAAATAATGGATTCAGACTGTAACCAAGATGTCAATTTCCCATAGGCTTTCCTTCTTTTCCTTATTTCGAATGGAATATCTTTCATCACTTTAACTTCTTCTCCTTTGATCTTCAGAACCACTTTGTTTGTGGTTCTAAGCACCACATCCCTTGTTGATTTTTTGGAGAACCTTATCATAATCTCACCAGGCAGGCTTTTCTTTTTAGTATAATCTGGATAGGTTCTGTAAACCATATCCATGTCGCTTTTTAATTCCACTGCTTTTAAGCCTGTTACTGGTTCAAGCGCTTCACTTAGCAGGTTTTTAAGGTCTTCTCCTTTATTCTCTGGCACATTCTGAAGTCTTAGGAAAAAATTCGATCTTTCCATCTGTAGTTTCAAAAGCTGATCAGAATGAAAGGCCTTTTATTTCTCCGCTTTTTGTAGCCTTGAATCCTGATTTTTTTACTGAAGTCTTTACTTCTAGAAGTTCTCGCTGCAGCTTCTCTGTAGTTTTATTCGACTCCTTTAGTTCCAGCTGCATTTTATCCATCTTGACGTTGAGAGCTGTCATTTGGTCCACTAGAGGTTGCAATAGCGAGGAGAACACAGTGCTCATCTCTGTGGTATCAACCTTTGAACTCGGAGCTGTACTTCCTAGTTTGGGGGAAGGTTTCGTTTTCCCCACCATTGTTGAGGCTGTGCTTTTTGTTGATAGTTAGATAAGATGAACGAAAGAAGCAAATTCTCAGACTGCGCTTATGACTTTTTAAAGTCTATATCCTCTAAAGCGCGATGCTGCCATCCAGCAAGCCAAGCGTACTATTTTTCATGCAGTAACGCCACGTAAAGAGTCTCGTAAGTACGCCGGTCTCGAGAGGGGGGGGGTTTCACTCCACCCGCCAGCTGTGCTCTGTTTATTTTACTTCAGACTCATGTTTATTCCATGCGTAACTGTAGTTCAAGCCTCATAGCTTCGCACTCTCTGCTGCTTCACGGATTTGTGCTTTCAGCCATACGGCTCCCGCGGCGGGGGAACCTATGGGGGTGATGAAAAGGGACCTCGATCCCTCGGTCACCACCGTAGGGAGAGATCCCCTTCGTGCCACCCCAGGCAGAGCCCCCTCACTGGGGTCTCTGGGGGCTCGGCACCTGTCCAGAGCCCCTTCTTCCCGCCGGGTACGGATCGCGCTCCCCGCAGTTGCGGAGGAGCGCGTCCGCCATCATCGCAAGTCTTGCCGGAAGTCCTGTTGTTGTGATATTGTGATGGGTCTGAAAGTTTTCTCAGGGGGTTCTTATGCTATAGTAAGCTGTGTATGAAATGCTGTTAAGATTACCAAATTATGTTATTGCTGTCTATTTTATAGTGTGTATTTGCATAATTCTAAAAGCACTGAACATTGTTTATGTAATGATGCTTTCCACAGTTTTCTTGTAGATACTCTTTGCTAAAGCTACTCAACATTATTTTCTCCAGCACAGTGCCATTTAAAAGCCAAATAAATGATAATTTTTTGCAAGTTTTTCTCTTGGGGAAAATGGTACACCTGGGTGAATGTGAGATGAGCATGTTTACAACTAGCATATGCAAGTGGGGAACCCACAAGGACTTGCAGGGAGGAGTGCACTTCACTTTTGCCCTGTATTTCCCTCCCCATTCTATTTCATCTTTCACTCCTCTTAGCAGCCCTCACATCCTCTCCCCTTTCTCTGTTTGTGAGGTGACTGTTGGGCCTGGGTGAATCATGAAAGTCACATGTTAGTGAGTTATCAAGTAGTTTGCTACCAGATCTGGCCCCAATAAGTCCTCCCTGAAGGGCAAAGCAGCCCTGGAAAGTCCCCTCCCCCCCTTACAGTGAAATAAACCAGTGCTTGAAGGCTGGCAATAGTGCTGTGGTTGCCTAACAACCCGCATAATGGCACTGAGATTCTTAAAATTAGAGGTACTGCTTCTGTTGTTCAAGGAGGGAGGTAGAGATGTGAAGGCCAAGGGGGGGGGGGAGGCAAAAATTTGAGAGGAGAAGTTTGTTTGTTTTTCCAGGGCCTTCCCCCCCCACAATTTATCGGAAATTTTGGGGAGTCCTGAAAACCACCCCTATGAAATCCTCTTCTAAATGAAATTTCTCTTTTAGAATGAATGAAATGCTTTTAAAGACAAAGTGGGCTGGGCATGTCATAGACATATACAGCTCTTAAATCCAAGATGCATTTCTGTACCTTGAAGGATACTTGCTCTTCATGAGGGGAGCATGCAGGGCTTTCATTGCTTCTCAACAGTTGCATACCTTCTGTTGACCTTTTCTCCTCTCCCTCAAACCACTGACACACATGCCTTCTGTTGACTTAATGTAGTTGACCTTTTCACCTCTCCCTCAAACCACTGTAACACATTTACCCACATACTCAATAAAAAGTAGCTTATTGCCCTATCTTGCAGGGGGGAAGAAAAAAGATCATAAGGACATGGGGCAAAAACTGCACTAGTGCCTCAGAGGAAAACTGAAAGTTTTATTGAGAACTTCTGTCTCTCTAATACAAATTAAAGTACATGTCCTAAGACAGCATAGAGTGCATTAGCTTACATTTTTCTCTCAAGTATTTGGTATATTTGCATTTTCGCTTGTACAAAATTAAGGCATTTATGTATTTTAAATTCCATAAATATGTCAAATATTGTGATTTTGTATGCTAAGCAAGTTATAAATAATGCATTTTATGTTCGTAAAGCAGTAAAATTAGTTTAGATTTGATAGGACAGCAGGTATTGAATATATCTCAATCCCCCCCAAAATTTCCTTTTTTCCCACCCACCCCCTCAAATTTCCAGAAATTTGACTTCTCAGGGTGGGGTGTTAACCCCTGAGTGTATTGTTCTCAGATTTGCCTGCAAACCTGGGACTTTTCTCAGGTCAGTAGAAAGATCTGGTTTGTCTATTCATGGCTCCAGTTTCTGGATTTAAGTAGCCACAGATGGGGCCATGTTAAAAATTAGACATATTCATAAGGATCCCAGTAATTACAAATCCCAAAAGTTTGTCTGACTTTCTACTTTTTTTAACCGTTATATTCTTTTGGAAAGGTAGTTTGATCACAGAACTTTTCAAGGTATTTTGTACTAAAGCTTTTTTTAGAAACAAATTCCAAACAAATAGAAAAGTCCAGAAAATGCCATTTATTTTAGAAATCTTTGCAAAATTTATTTGTTAGTTTTTACATGGTGAACGTAATAGATTGCTATTTAATTACTTACAGAAATCTTACAGAAATGAAGTGTGCTGAACAGCCGACTACAGTACTAACAGCACAAATGAAGACTATGGTTTTGCTTTTTCTGTTAGTATCTCTCTCTGTGTGTGTGTGTGTGTGTGTGTGCGCGTGCCTGTAAGTCATGGTTGACTTCTGGTGACCCCCTAGTGCGGCTCGGACATTTCAGAGAGGTAGCTTACTACTGTCTGCCTCTGCGTCCTGGCCCTGGTATTCCTTGGGGAGGTCTCCCATCATCCAAGTACTTGCCAGGGTCGGCCCTGCTTAGTTTCCAAGATCTGACAAGATCAGGCTTGCCTGGGCTGTTGAGATCAGAGCAAATGAAGACTATGTTTTCATACAGGTAAAGCAATGAAATATGTAGCTGGAATGTAGCTGGAAAAAATACTGTGCTGTGGGGAGAAAATTATTTCAGTCAAGGATTTCTACATGTTTTCATACACAACTTCATCGTGGGATCTGTAATAAGCTGCCTTATTATGCTGGGAACACTCTTAAGGGACAGTTGCCTTATAGATCCCTTGACAAAGCTGCATGCAAACGTGTAGGGATCCTTGACTGACATACGGTTTCTTGTCCCACTGCACCATTGCCTTTTCCTCTTCTTCCTTGATTCTGCCTTGATGCAGCCCTATTTCCTGCAGGTTGTTCCATGCAGAGTGGAACATGCACAAAAATGCTCTAGCTGTTGAGTTAACATACAACTGTGGTTATTAAGCCTATTGAACAGCTTTTGCTGTTCATCCTATATGTGTGTTGGTTTTATTGTATGAGAATCTGTTGTGTGCATAAGATCTGGCTTGTGGCAGTTAACAACTGAGGTCATGGGGGCACGTGGCTGATAAACAGCTCTCTATATATAAACAAAAGCATTCCAGTGTTTCTCATGTCATGACATCTGATACATCAGACTATTTACATCACACTCAACACTTCACAGTTTTTGAATACTTTTCTTCATGCAGTCTTACACAGGGAAATCAGGATCCAGCTTTCCATCCCTGAAAATATGATATCTTTTTTGAGCTTTGGGCACACAAGATGGGGCTTCCCAGGATTATTTTTCGATCATTTTGTAATAGCTTCATGAAAAATTATAATTCCAGTGTGTGCATGTGCCCCACAAGCCTAGCAGGAAGCTAGTTCATGTTACCCAGCGCTAGTGAAAGGGAAAGATGTGTGAGGCCCCTGAGCTCCTGAGGAGCAGACAGCTCCCATCCCATCCCATACGGGCTCACCTTTGCGAGACGACTAATCTCTGTCTGTATGCATTCTGAAGGTCTAATGAGTGCTGCTTCTAGAGAAAACACTGCAGGAAAGGGATGTGGCAGGCAAAGGGTGTGCCTTGTTCTTTCTTTACGCACTGCTTTTAATTATTTTATTTTAGAAAATGTATGTCCTGCCTTTCTGTTTTTACTATACAAGGCAGCTCTCAACAGTACACAGAAACCTAAAATCAATTAATAAAACAATAGAAGCAGCAGTTAAAGCTAGTAAAAAGCAATTCATAAAATAGTACCAATACAGGTCAAGTATAGCAAGTATTGAGAAGTATGAAAAACTGCATCAAGAACCAGTCACAGAAAATCAGAAGCAAAATTAAAATCCAGTCGACCTGGAGACAAAATAATCACAAGTGATGGTGATGACATAGAGTTCGGTCCAGGGCCCACTCATTGCCTCTGGCCTTTCCTGTCGGCCACAGAAGAATAAGAGCTGGAATCTGACAACTGCTGTCTTTTCTTATTTGTCCTGAACCTATATGTGGTTCACAATCATGCAGCTCTGAATTTGAACATCATAATTCCCAATTAAACCAAATTTCTAGTCTTAGGTTCACAGAGAGGCAAGGATTGCTAAATGATTATGAAGAAGGAAACATAAGTAGAAGAAAACTTGAGGCTGCGATCATACACACAGTTAGCCCTGACATAGGCACGAATGCCAGGTGGATTTAAAGTGCATGATCATCTGGCATTATTGTCTTTTCCAGTGAGTCTTGTCTTCTCATCACCAAAGTTTTCTTCTACTTATGTTTCCTTCTTCATAGCCTCTGTTTAGTCCTTTTAGCTTGTAGGGAAAGTTCAAGCTTGATTTGATCTAGAACCCAGTTATTTGTCTTTCTGGGCGGTCCATGGTATCTGTAAAACTGTCCTCCAACGTAACATTTCAAATGAATTAGCTTTCTTCACTGTCCAGCTTTCACACATATACATAGTAATGATGAGTTGGAGGGTATGAATTGTCTTCGTCATCAGTGATACATCCTTATACTTAACAATATTTTTTAGCTCCTTCATGGCTGTCCTTCCCAGTCTCATTCTCCTTCTGATTTCTTGAGTGTGGTCTCCCTTTTGGTTGACGATGGAGCCCAGAAACAGAAAATCTTGAACAATTTCAGGTTCTTTGTAGACAGTCATAAAGTTGTGCAATTCCCCAGTAGTCATTACTTTTGTCTTCTTGATGTTCAGCTGTAATCCTGCTTTGTCACTTTCTGCTTTATCATTCATCAGTAGTTGAACTGGTTCCATTTAAGTGTTTGGGAGCTTGTATTGGTTCTTTCAACCCCCTGGCAATCATCATCTGTTGTTCAGGATTAAAAGTGGGAATTTTCCCTGTAACAACACATCTGCTGGCTGGCTATTCCTTTGTTATGTTAATGGATCATGCTTAGTAAAACAAATAAAGTGCATACTCTCTCCTTCATGTGGAACCAGAAACATACTTTTGCAGTCTGGAAGACAAAAGATTTAGAAGTATTTTTAGAGTAGGAACTGATAATCTAACAGCTGAGGTGACTCAGAAGTTTGAACAATAGGAGTAATTAGGTAAGAACAATAGCACACAAATGGCCAACTCATACATTATTACCACAAAAAGTTAAATAGACATCAAAACTGAATAACTGACCTCATAACATTTTTGAAAGAAATTTGGAGGGGAGAACATGGATTCCAAGAAGTTAAAACTATAAAAGAACCCAAAATATATGTTTTGATGGTGGCATCTACGGGTGTGTAAAGTGCCATCAGGTCACAGCCAGTTTATGGTGACCCCGGAGGGTCTTCAAGGCAAGAGACTAACAGAGGTGGTTTGCCATGGCCTGCCTCTGCAGAGTGACCCTGGGATTCCTTGGTGGTTTCCCATCCAGATACTGGCCCTGCTGAGCTGCCAAGATCTGACAAGACGGGCCTAGCTTGGGCCATCCTGGTCGGGGAGGTGGCATCTACAGTGGTTGCGTATTGAGTCTTAGTCTTCTGTCTTAGAGTAACCATGCAAGAACTCAGTTGGCAATAGCAACTTTAGAAACTATTTCTATGTATAATCTTGGTGAAATAATACATTTCTGATTCTTAAACGTTAATCCTGCAATATTAGTGATTGAACTGGTGGCAGAGTCTATATTTAGGCTGTCTACTGCTGCATACTTGTGACAGTAAGATTCTTTTAATATCTTTTCTAGTCTTATTGTCTTAATATTTCTCTCTTTGCAACTTTTTCTTCTGATGTTCTGCTGAGACTCTTCCAGAGGAAGGGGATTAAATACATCTTTGAAATTCGTGGAAATGTGGCATCTGCTCCACGTCTCCTGCTTATAACGTCAAGATAACAGGGTGCTGGTTTTTCTAACTGGAAAGCTCTTTCAAATTAAAACTTTTTTTTTTGAGACTGCCAGGTAGTTACTGAACTCTAAAGTCTGATGGTATTGTTGCAAGCATACAGGGTAGCAATGCATATGTGAGATGAGGACCCCATGGAGGCAGGATCCTGACTCCCTCCCCTCACCGGGAGCCCTGCAGCAGCCTGGTTGCTGTCACTCATCCAGAGGCTGTGGTGCCCAGGTTTGCTCAGCTGACCTGGAAGAAGGAACAGGTAGGTGTACCGAGGGAGGCCAGGAGATAGTGTTGGTGAAGGCGGCAGAGCATAGGGCCAGTGGGTGAGCACATCGAGAAGGGTGGGGCCAAGGAGGAAAGAAAGGGGAGGAGCCAAGCATGGGAGGGGAGACCTCCAAGACTCCACCTTCCTGCAACCACACTAGGCAGTGTTCTTAACTTGGTGGATAGCCCACTCTCCCCAGAGAAGTTGGAGCAGGAGGAGGGTGGGTGGGCCACTGAGAAGACTCACACAGTGCATACTTGTACTTGAAAGAGAGAATAAAAGTTTAGTTTGGTGCCAGTTTGGTGTAGTGGTTAAGTGCGCGGACTCTAATCTGGGAGAACCGGGTTTGATTCCTCACTCCTCCACTTGCACCTGGCTGGATGACCTTGGGCAAGCCATAGCTCTCTACCAGCTGTTCTCTCAAGGACAGCTTGGGAAAGAGCTCTCTCAGCCCCACCCATCTCACAGGGTGTCTGTTGTGGGGAGGGGAGGGGAAAGGAGTTTGTAAGCCGCTCTGAGATTCTTTAAGTGAGTGAAGGGCAGGGTATAAATCCAATCTCTTCTTCTTCTTCTTAGTTGTTTCCGGTCTATGGGCGTAGGTGCCTTTCTGCATTCTCAAAAACCCTGACAGCATAATTAACGCTTGGATAGAGTGTGGGCTTGCTAAAAAATACTAAAAAGTTTACAGGCTTACCCTTTGCCAGTGATGCACAGCCTTTCTGGACAGCAGACTTGCTGAGTTCTTGATCGCTGCAGGAGTGAGCCAGATTTCTTTGTAGCCTGTAGAGGAGGAGGACCCAAGGATGTGAGTGGAAAGCAGCTTTACGGTTTAACCAAGCACAAGCCTTGCTGGGAAGGATATAAGAGTGTCTACAATTATGGCGAGATGTTAAGGGACCCTGTGAATCTTGTGCACAGTCCTCTTCTTGCAAGTGCATGTTGTGGCTGGGCCAATGGCACTCAGAAGAACTTGCTGCTAATCATTCTGACAGATCCCACTACTTGTAAGCTGTTGAGTAATTATTGTAAAATAGATCACAGTATTTTATTTGTGGGCTGGGTTTTAAATTATTGTAAGCATTTTATTTATGGGTTGGGCCGTTATTATAATCATGTGGCTTTAGGGTGGTGGTTGTAAATGAAAGCTGTCTTTTGCACTGCGCTGAGGCAGTGGTGATTAGCTGTGAGAGTTTTCACAGGCAACAGCAAGACTGAACTTTCTCCCCTTGGGGACCCGTAAAGGTGAGTGGGGGTTTTAGAATATGGGGGGGAGGATAGGTTCTACCTACATCGGAAGAACCTCCCTAACAGAAGAGAATGTCTCTTTCATTTGAAATGTTAACTTTTCCTCCCCTTCTCCCAAGAATAATTGGAATACAATTGATGAATCTTTGCAGTGTTTCCTATAAGATGTCATCCTTTGAATAAATGTCCCCCCCCCCCCTATGTTTGAGTAAAATGTGTTTAGGTATCCATAGTATTTAAAAAAGTGCAAGTTGTAAATCAGGAAATTCCCAGTCGAATCTCCACTCAGCTAAGAGCTCAGTAGGTGGCCATATTCTAAAACCTCAGTAGGTGGCCTCAATGCAAGAATGGTCTTCCTTTTTACTCATGAGAATTACTGACATGATGTGGTGAAGTGCTCTGGATATTCTAAAGGTCTGTGTCCTGCTAAGTATTAGTTAGGCTCTGTGAGATGGGGGAAATGTGCTGTTCTTTTACAATCTTTGAATAAACTCAAGTACCAGCTGTTCCCACAAGGACAGCTTGGGAAAGAGCTCTCTTAGCCCCACCTACCTCACAGGGTGTCTGTTGTGGGGAGGGGAAGGGAAAAGGAGTTTGTAAGCCGCTCTGAGACTCCCTTGGGGAGTGGAGGGTGGGGTATAAATCCAATCTCTTCTTCTTCTTCTCTTCAAGTGTTACTCTTGTATTATTGGATCATAACAGAGACCATGCGAGGTTTCCATTCATTTGTAGGTGGATTTACAGGGATTAAGCAACACACTTCCTTTTTGTTAGATTCTCTTTTTCTCTGTGTTGCCAAAAGGTTCTCGGAGAAACAGATATCTCCACCAGTAGCTGACCGTACATTGAGACCAGAGTGGCAGGATGTCAGACAGCCCAAAGGAGTGTAAGCTGACAGCATTCAGGATATAGTTTGTTGTTCTGAACATTCATGTTTCACCTAGGCAAATAGAAGGGAGTGTCTGGGAAAAAATTGACTTGCCTGAAGCTGCGGCAACAGGTATGACTAGAAAAAGATGCAGAGCCAGTAATGTTACCTGGCAGAACACACAATTTTCTTGCTGCTTTCTCTCTTTAGAATTCCATTTATTTTTGTATTATCCACAGAGAGTCAGTGTGGTATAGTGGATAGAGTGGTGGACTAGGACCCTGAGTGACCTGTGTTTCAATCTCCACCTCTACCATGGCAACTCGCTGGATGACTTTGAGCCTGGCCTACCTCATAGAGTCGTTGTGAGAAACTGGAGTTGGGGAGAAAGATGTTCTAAGCTGCTTTGAGTCCCAACTGGGGAGAAAAGCGGGATTTGTTGTTGTTTAGTCACACAGTCGAGTCCGACTCTTCGTGACCCCATGGACCACATCACGCCAGTCCCTTCTGTCTTCCGTCGTGCTCTGGAGTTTCTTTCATTTTATGTTCGTTGCATCAGTAACACTGTCTAACCATCTCATCCTTTGCCATCCCCTTCTACTTTGACCTTCAATCTTTCCCAGAAGCAGGATACAAATAAATAAATTATAAATGTATAGATGCCTTGTACTATTGCCATTACTATCAATAACCTGCAGTCAAATTACTGCTTGCAGAAAAATTGTGATGATTTGCTATATTGTTGGAAAACTTGATATTTAGAAGAAGAAGAAAAGAGATTGGATTTGTACCCCACCCTTCACTTCTCAAAGGAGTCTCAAAGTGGCTCAGAATCCTTTACTTCCCTTCCCACAACAGACACCCTCTGAGGTAGGTGGGGCTGAGAGATCTTTCTCAAGAACTGTCCCTGAGAGAACAGTTCTGAGAGAACATGACTGACCCAAGGTCACACCAGCAGCTGCATGCGGAGGAGTGGGGAATGGGGAAACAAACCCGGTTCTCCCAGATTAGAGTCCGTGCTCTTAACCGCTACACCAAACTGGCTCTCTTTAAAAAAAAACAAACTAGCTTCCTGTTGTACTTTATAACTTTATAACGAACCTAAAGTGAGTAAGTGCATGCAGTGCTGGGGAGTAGAGGGTGGGGTTTTTTTTAATAATACATTTAAATTATATTGTACTGGAAGTTTCCATAAGTTGCTTTGGGTCTCGGGGGATGGGAGGAAACATCATAGAAATACCTAAATAAATAACGTATTTTATAAATACTCCTTTCCTGGCCCAACTTTTAGCCTTTTTTTGTGCATCTGAGAGATAATACTCTTAAGGGCAATGTCCCTCTTACAGTTGTGTTGATGCTTCTGCTGCAGGGAAGTGATGGGGTCACTTTTTTAATGGGCTTTTTAGTGTCTATAAGGAAGCTCTGACACTGTGAGCTCATGAGGGCCTGCAGCTTTCTGCCTTCTTGGTCTTTACCAACCCTGTGATGAAATAAGTGCTGCCAATTCACTTGCTTGTTTTTGGGCTTCCTCCATTACAGCAAGGACGCAAACACTGAGGAATTTCACACAGCCAATATGTTCCATTTCAGGAACTCTACAGTAATGGTTTCTGTCTGACATTTCACACAGAACCATACTAGTACCGGTTCCCTAATGGAACATATTGGCCCTTTCAGACAGAAACATGCCTCTCCCATTGGTGAAGCGTTTTTGAGCCGGTTTACCTTGAAACCTCCTCCCAAGCGTTCTTCTGTTCTTCTCCCGGTCCTGAAGTGCTATGGGGGTGCTGTGTGAAATGCCCCCGAAGTGCTTCCTCCTCCAGCGAGTGTTTTCAAGCCCCTTTTCGCCCACGCGGGTGATCTCCATGAATTTTTTAAAAAGAGCCGATTTAGAGTGCTATAGCGCTATAGCAACCCCGTTGGAATGCCTGGGCTCCATTGAGCCAACTGAGCCCAGGCATTCCAGTGTGGTTGCTATAGCGCTATAGCACTCTAAACTGGCTCTTAAAAAAATTCACGGAGATAGTCCGCGTGGGCGAAAAGAGGCGTGAAAAGAAAGCAGCCGTCTGAAATGACGAACCGCTTCTAAGACAGCTCCAAAAAGGTAGGGGAAGGGCTGTGTGAAACGGCTGTCGCTGTACCGGTTTATTCCAAGCTGGTTCAGTACCGTTTTTAAAGGTGTAGTGTGAAAATCCCCATTTTGCTACAGGCTTTCTAAGGAGCAGCAGAGAACCCTTGATCCAAGCCTTTTTGTTCTTTAAGCTGAGGAAGGTTGGTAGATTTTGACAGCCTATCAGGTATAAATTAGAGTGAAACGTTCTGGTGACAGGTTTGTGTTTGGACTGCCAGCATCTTAAAAAATCACTTCTATGTCTTGCCAAAAGTAATACGAAATGCAGAGAATTGATTGCAGTTAGATAGTCTTAGAGGGAAGTTTTCTGTCTTTCACAGGCTGAGCACAAGACAGCTGCTTACCTTATTTTTAAATCGAGATGGCCATCTTCTGATCCTGGTGTGTGCAGGAGGACAGACTTTGGAGAATGCCATTCATGGGCAACTGAAAAACAACAATCAGCACCCGACACGGACTCCCTGGCAGACTACAGTCCTTTGTAGTTCTAATTTTAAAAATTAAGCTCCTGTTCCAGACGATGTAACCCTGCAGGATCACCAGAAGTCAGCTGCGACTTGGTGGTACTTTCCACCAGATGATATTGGCAGATCACAAATTTAACATTCACCGACACTGGGTGATTGCACAAGCTGCTTAAATGCTCATGCAAACCATTGGGTGATTTGAAGGGCTGAGGCGGCATTTGGCCTTGTTTTCTTATTCTTCCAAAGTCTGGGAATCCCACAGTTGGGTAGAGCTGGGGAAAAATCCACTATGCTTGCATTCCGTAGAAGGGGCTGAGGCTCTTCCTGGTCCAGACACTTAACTTTGGCATTATGTGCTAGAATTTTGAAATTACACATCCTTGCATTTGTTAATTACTTGAATTTTTAGCAGAGATCCATTCACGTTCTTTCTGTAGGCAGCATGAAGTTGCTACATATTTTGTATGGAAAATAATTGCTGACATGCTACAGCAGGAAGACATTTTTCCTACAGGGGAAGGTTTATTATTTGCATTAAACGATAAAGGAGGATCCTTGAAGGCGGTTATCTCTGCCCAAATAAACAGTCACTGTTCAAATTAATATTCTCTGAGGAAAGTAATGGGGATCTGTCAGATCATGCTGGCTACAGTGGTGTTTTTCTGCATTGGCTGAAAGAATGAGAGCTGTTCAAGGACAATTATCTTAAGAATATTTGCTCAGATGTTTTCTTCAGTAAAAAATTATTTCCAAAAAAAAAGAATATTTGCTCAGATATTGCCAAGCTGTTGATATTTAAGGAAGTTTAAAAATAGATACTGCTGCCAAAGAAACCAGGCACTAATATTTCAAAAGCTACCCAGCACCAACAGTTTATGTGATTACCTGGTGTCAGACAAGGAGCCTCTCATTGGTGCTGATGTAATACATTTTTGCTTGTTTTTAAAATAATTTCCAAAGGAACTGATTTTGGTGAAGGAAAAGAAGAGGAAAACAGTATTCTGGATCTACAAATCATCAGAATAAAATTAAAGAAGTTAATTCTGACATACTGTGTGCAAATGGGCCTAGTTTTCACATTGAGGTGGTACTCCTGCGTTTGTGCCTTACCAGGTATACTACAGGTGGAAACTCTCATATGAATGAACTTCCATGCACATTATTTCTTGTGCCTATAGTGAACTAGATACCTCAAAAGAGGCTAGACTCAGTTTTTCTTTGACATCTAGTTCTTTATGTGCAAGGAATGTCTGGTGTGAAATGCCATTCCGTAGTATTAACACACACTTCAGCCCAGATAGCAGGTTTGTCATCCCTGCTGAAAGCAGTTCTGGGTATTTGGTGATGGAGATTCCCAGCTGAACTGGGTGCACTGGGGTTTACATGTTTTATAACCCTCCTCAGACTGCTGAAGTATTAGAGCTTACATAGACTGCTTGGTTTTAGGACAGTAATAAATATTTATTGCTAATGATCTTTACCACCCAGAAGAGAATGAGATGTCAGGACACCTCGTGTACCGATAGAGCACATGACTAATATAAAAGCAGCCTTTCTGGACCAGGCCAAAGTCCATCTACTGGCATCTGTCTATCTGGTACATTTTTTCTCATGGCTTTCCTCCAAGGAGCTTACAAGCTGCAGCATGTGTGGTTTTATGCTCCCAGGAACCCTATGAGATAGGTTGGGCTGAGAAAATGTGACTGGCAGGAGGTTTCCCAGCAAGCTTCAGGGCAGGATGGGGATTTGAACCCAAGTGTCCCAGATACTAGTCCAATGCCTTCTGCTTCAGCACATTGGTATGAATAAATTAGTATACTTTTTAAGACAACTGGTTTACCAAGATAATTCATGCAGATACTCTAGAGAAAAAGACCTACCTTTTCCAAGGTCACTTCTTCTATACTTCTATTTACTAGTTACAGTGCTTAAGTGTGAGAGCTGTGGTACTGAATAGTCTCTGAAGTGAAAGTCTTCAACCCGTGAGCTGTGGTCCTCACAGTGCTATAGTGCTACAGTTTTAATTTACTGCTTCTAGAAGGAAGCAAGGGCCCCTTGCCTCGTGTCTGTCTTTGAACATACATGGAGAAGAGCTGCAGAATGGAGAGGCAGGGTCATTCAGAGGTAGAGATTTCTTCTTAGCACAGGCAGATAGAGGCCCTCCTCCCTACAGAAGCACTCTGGTACCTTCTTTCTTTTCTTCTCACCTCTCTGGCTGAGGACAGATTGGCCGTCTCGGCTGCTCTGCCTCCGCTTCAGAAGCGGAGACAGAGCGGCCGTTCAGATGGCCGCATCTGCCCCCAGGAGGCGGCCCGGACGCATTGTGTCCGGCGCCGCGCTCCTTCCGCACCAGCCGAGCACCACTTCAAAGTGGTGCTCGGCTGCTGCGGTGCGCCCCACGCACGCGTTCCACCCGCTGGAGCGGGTGTGAACGCACGCGGGCAGGGGCAGCCGTGCGGCGTCCGCACGCTGCTCCAGGAAGCCGCCCGCAGTCTGAATGCTGCGGGCGGCTTCCTTCCGGCGGCGTGCAAATGCCGCGCTGCGGGGGAAATTCCCCCCGCCCCATTTGGCGCGGCAGAATGCAAATCTGTCTTCAGCCTCTGTGTGGTCTGATTCACCCTATTTACCGCTGCCGGTTGGTATTCCAAAGCTCCATGTGTGTTGTGGCATACAGCCTCTCACTCCTGCCCCACTCTGGCTAGTCTTCCTGTCACATGACCATGATATCGTATGACTTGTCTCAGGCTTGCAACTCAGTGAGTGCTGGGTTGCAGCTTTGTGATTAAAGGTCAGTCCCTGGATCTCCCACTTAAACATCTCTCTGGAGAAAATACATAATGTGATCAAGAGACTAAACCAGTGGAAGAGAACTATCACCATCTCCCATGGTTGGGCCTTTTTTTTGCAGTCAATTTGTAAGCTACTTTTATAGCACCATGCCTAAATTTTTGGTGCCCTTTCCCTGGTGTTTGTATTGTGTCTTGCAAAAATGAAGCACTGTTTTGTAACATATCCCCTAGCTCTTCAGTAGCTCTTCAGTAAAATATTTGAATCCATTGGTTGAAATCATCCTTTTAAAATTTCTTTTAATACAGGCAAACAAAGCATTGGTAGAAGAAACTGGTAGAACAAAAAATGAGGGCACATAGGTTAGTGATTTTCTGAGGCTGAAACCTGAGGCAGAAAGTAGATAGGGGCAATAAAATAAAATGCCTGTGTACAATGATTAACAAAACCAGGCATTTTGGACTCTCTATCATCAATGAATCTAATTCTCAATGTGGTCAGATCCATGAATACTTAAATCTGGAGGCTGGAGCCATGAACAGATAAGACAGCTTTTTTCCCCTTCATATACCAGAGAAAAGCCCTAGATTTGCAGAAAAATCTGAAATCTTAGAAACCATGCAAAACACTGTGGGATTAAAAAATAGAAGCAGCTTCTATAGCTCTGTGGTTTCTGCTAGGCAACTGCAACAGTATTGCCAATTGAAGTCATGGTTTCTGTCAGTATAGTGCAGAGGGAGGGTGCAGGGCCCGTTCAAGGGCTATTTTGGCCTTTTATGGGGGGTGGAATGTATTGGCCAGGAGGAGCCATGTGAACTGGAGCACCCATCAAGCTGCTCTGTACTGAATCAGATCGTCAGTCCATCACAGTCAGACTGGTAGTGGCTTTCCAGGGTCTCAGGTAGAGGTCTTTCATAGCGCCTGTTGCCAGTTCTTTCACTAGAGATGCCAGGAATTGAACCTGCCAAGTGGATGCTCTGCCAGTGAGCCATAGCCCTCACCGGTGAGTTGACACCACATGACTTGCATGACTGACCCAGACTCAGCTGCTTGCTTCTGCTGAACAGCAGCTTCCCCACAAAAACCAGTGTGGTGTATTCATTGGGATTTCAGGCTGTGGTCTGCAAGACCCGGGTTCCAATCCCTACTCTGCCATGGACGTTTGCGTGGTGACTTTGGGCCAGCCACATATTTGTATCCTAACCTATCTTACAGGGTTGTTAATGAGGCTGAAACTGAGGACAAAGGAATGATTAATCTGCTTTAGGTCCCCACTGTGGAGAAAGGCAGGATCTTCTTCGTGGTCTCTGTGCATCACACCTCTGGGATAATGTGCGCCTGCGCCGATCCCGATCGGTAACTTCAAAGCCAAACGGATTTTCGTGCCAACTCCCCGATCGCGCGCTGGCTCCACTGCGCATGACCGGGGAGGGGCACGAGGATCCCGCCAGTTCTCTTCTGACCGCCACGTCGTGAGGATCCTTTCTCTCTTACTCCAGTCGTTAGTGTACTTCTCCAACTCAAAAAGCCTTCGGATTGATTCTTTTCCTACTACTGAATTCGGACTGTTTACTGGACTTGATTTGGATTTTCCCTTCATCCTACCGCTCGGCCTATGGCCCAGCGGTGGGGTTTCTTTAAGAGGTGCCTGCAGTGCGGCAGCAAGATAGCCCCACCGGACAAGCACTCCCTGTGTCTTCTCTGCCTGGGTGAGTCCCACTGAGTCGACTCCTGCGCTAGTTGTGCAGCTTTTTCTAAGCAAACTCGGAAGAACCGAGCGGCAGGCTCCGGGTCGCCCTCCTCGAGTCTGCTTTGTCCCCGAAGATGTCTTCTTCCGGAGTTCCGGCTTCGTCACCGACGGGACCGACGCCATCTCCATCCCGAGGTATTGGTACCGATAAATCGGCACCGAAGAGATCGCTCCCCTTGCCCGATACCCCTGTTAAAAAGCGCAGGGAGGGCAAGGAGGAGAAGGGCAAGCTGAAGCACAAAAAATCCTCAAGTGCTTCGTCGACGCGCGGTGTGCCCGACTTAGCCCAGCCTGGCCTCGATCAGCTTGACCCGATGGATCGCGAGCGACCCAGGGGTAGATCGATCTCCCCAATGCCGCGACCGATCACCCTGACGGACTCCGACCTCGACATTGACCTTACACAGGTCCCCCGGGACACTCCCGAAGCCGAGGCGAAGCCACCATCGGCACCGAGAGGAGATAAGGATTACCGCCCCCCGGCCCCACCGGTACCGTGGGACATCCAGCAATGGCGATACCTCTACGGCTCCTACCCGCCTCTGCCCCAGTGGTACCCCACTGAATGGGATCGACAATCTACCTCCTCCAGAGTGTCACGGTACCGAGAACCCTCATCAGTACCGACACCGACACCAGCACCGAAACGGACACCCGACACCGATCCTCGTCCGTTACCGGTAACGCAGGACCTTTCAAGCCCGACCCCTCTTTCACCATCCGACCACTCGGCACCGGGGTCTCCGGCATCTTTGGTGTCAGAAGACGAATCGCTTCCGCACCCGTCTCCCGACACGCAGGTCACCGAAAACCTTCCAATCTCCCCCTCCGAGGATGTGAAACCCTACGGGGAACTAATCAAAAGGATGGCACACTCACTGGCTTTGGCCACGGCCCAACCGACTCCGACAGCCACAGATTCCATCTTCGATATAGTACAGATGGATACATCCACACCGGTGGCCCTCCCACTCATATCGGTCCTGATGACTACGGCCAAAGAATCCTGGCCTCATCCTTTCGTCTACCCCCATCTCCAGCAAACGCCTAGATCACATGTATAGGATCCAGGAGCCTGGGGCAGAATTTTTGTTTGTCCACCCCAAACCCAACTCAGTGGTTGTGACACCCTCCACCAAGGGTCGTAGTGGGCACTCTTCCCCATTGGACAAAGAAGGACGCAGAATAGATTCCTTTGGAAGACGCATTTATTCAGCGGGCGCATTGGGTCTAAAGATAGCAAATTACACTGCCTGCATGAGCAGGTATCAGTACTCGCTCTGGGAGCAGATGACCGCGCTCATTGCCCATCTCCCAGAGGACAAGTTACGCAACGCCAGAAAGATCCAGAAGGAAGGTATGTCTCTGGCCAAGCTCCAACTTTCGGTCTCCAAGCATTCAGCAGAAGTAACCTCCAAGACGCTCACATCAGCAGTGTCCATCAGACGCCATGCCTGGTTGAGATCCACTTCCCTTCCTCAAGACACTAAGACCTTGGTGGAAGATCTTCCGTTTGAAGGGGACGGTCTCTTCAGCTCAACGACAGACACTGTGCTTCACGAGCTTGATAAAAGCATGAAGACTTCCCGCAACTTGGGAGTCTCCCAACCTAAACAGCAGAAACAGAGAGCATGGCAAAGATCATGGCCCAAGAAGCAATCACAAAGATCTCCCGCTGAACCCCAGTGGCAGAGGTCACCACCATCTACCTACCAGCAAAAGCCCTACAACAGCAAGCCTCGCTTCCCAACTGCTCCAGCATCTAAGGCAAAACCCCCCAAACCGAGCAAACAGAGTTTTTGACTCCCACTCCAACAACCCCACCCGCCTATCACCCTTCCTGACAGCATGGCAGCGCATCACCTCAGACAAGTGGGCACTCTCGGTCGTCTCCGAGGCATACAGAATAGAATTCTTCGAAATCCCTACGGAACTTTACTTCGTGGTCACTCCCCCTCCCCGACACTCTAATAACCGAGGTCGAGACCCTGCTGAGCAAGGATGCAATAGAACCCGTAGTAGTCCCGCAATTTCAACAGGGATTCTACTCCCGCTATTTCACAGTGCCAAAGAGGGACGGGGGCCTCCGACCCATCCTGGATCTTCGGAACCGCAACACGTTCATAACGTACAAGAAGTTCCGAATGACCACCCTCCAGATTATTCTACCTCTGCTGGAGGCGGGCTCTTGGATGGTGACGCTGGACCTGAAGGATGCATACTTCCATGTGACCATTCATCCTTCCCACAGACCCTTTTTACGCTTTGCGATCGGTCCACGTCACTTCCAATACAAGGCACTCCCATTTGGTCTCTCGACGGCACCTCGTGTCTTCATATTGTTAATGGCAACAGTAGCGGCCCACCTCCGCCTGCAAGGCATCCACCTATACCCTTACCTGTACGACTGGCTCCTGATCGCGCCTTCCGCATCAGACCTACAAGACCACGTCTCCCTGACACTCCACACCCTGGAGACTCTGGGGCTGACGATAAATACAAAGAAGTCCATGCTCACCCCCTCCAGACGGGTACAGTTCATCGGAGCTCTTCTCAATTCCTTACAGTGCAGGGCATTCCTACCTCCCAGCAGGATCTCGGACATTGTCTCCCTCCTCAAAGTTCTGAGAAGGAACCGGGAGGCGACAGCCCACCAAATACTGTGCCTTTTGGGCCTCATGGCGGCTACCACCATGGTCATCCCGTTCGCAAGGCTACACATGAGACCCTTGCAGCTGTGGTTTCTCTGCCGTTTCCGGCCAAGTCTACACCCCCTGTCCAATAGATTCCGCCTATCGGACCCAGTGGTTCAAGCCCTGGAGTGGTGGCAGGTGCCACAAAATCTCCAAACAGGCGCCCCCTTTCGCCGCCCTCCTCCGGCAGTCACTATTACCACGGACGCCTCCCTATGGGGATGGGGAGCCCACCTGGGTGATCTGTGTGTAGGCGACAAGTGGGACCCATCAGTAGCTTCCAATCACATCAACTTCTTGGAACTACTAGCGGTCCGTTACGCAATTCGATCTTTTCAACACCTTCTGTCGGGAAAGACGGTGGCCGTCCTCACAGACAACACGACCATATTATATCAACCAACAGGGCGGTACAGTTTCCCGCAGTCTTTGCCGCCTAGCGGTAGAACTCTGGACGGAGTGCCAATCGCTGGATATCTACCCGGTAGCGAACCATCTTCCTGGACAGCTCAACACGCAGGCAGACTTCTTGAGCAGAGGGGGAGCATCCCTACACGAATGGGAACTCAATCCTCTCTACCTGACCCCGATCTTCAGTCTCTGGGGTCAGCCTTCTGTGGACGTGTTTGCTTCCAGAGATAACAAGAAGTGTTCCCTCTTCTGTTCCAGGGCGGGCACGGATCCGATGTCCCTGGGGGACGGCCTTCTCCTCTCTTGGTCGGGGTTACATGTTTACCTGTTCCCTCTGATCCCACTGATACTGAAGGTAGTACAGAAGCTACTGGCGGAGCAACCACTAGCAATCCTGATCACACCCTGGTGGCCGAGGCAACCGTGGTTCCCCAGCCTCCTTCGCCTCTCCAACGGGTCCTACACTCACCTTCCTCTGAATCCAGACCTCCTTTGGATGCACGAGGGTCTAGTGCTGCATCACGACATACCCAGACTGAAGCTAACAGCCTGGCGAATTCGTCCTCCGAAGTAGACGCTCGTATAGCTGATGTCCTCCTCAACGCTCGTAAGCCATCTACACGTCGCTCCTACGAGGCAAAATGGAATAAGTTCCTGTCTTTCCTGACTTCTGTAGGACGGCCTTCCATTCCATCCACACTCAATGACATCTTTGGCTTTCTCTTGTCTTGTAAGGACAGAGGGTTGTGCCACGCATCGCTTCGCGTCTACCTTTCAGCTGTTTCGGTTAACTATCCAGCCATAGATGGCTACTCAGTGTTTTCTCATCCCACTACAAAGCAATTCCTAAAGGGAATGTGCTGCCTCTTTCCAACAGTCAAAACCCCTGTTCCAGCGTGGGACCTGCCTCTAGTGCTGAGCAAGCTAATGGGCAAACCATTTGAACCTTTGGCTTCCTGTAGCCTACAACTTCTTTCGTGGAAAGTAGCTTTTCTGGTGGCCCTTACTTCAGTTTGTAGGGTGAGTGAACTGTCGGCTCTCCGATGTGACCCACCCTACCTCACCTTTCATCAGGATGCAGTGACCCTGACTCCTGATATCACCTTCTTGCCGAAGATAGTTTCGGACTTCCACATTAAAGCGGACATCACCCTACCAGTGTTTTTGCCTGAACCCAAGGACCAGGCACAACGCTGCCTACATTCTCTCGATGTTAAGAGGGCCCTGTCTTTTTACTTGCATCGGACTAAATCCTTTCGCAAGTCCCCAGCTCTCTTCGTCGCGCATGCCTTGCTCAGACAGGGACAGAAGCTATCGTCTCAGAGACTGTCTAAATGGATTGTTGAGACGATAAAACTCGCCTACCTCCTGGCCAAGCGGCCATTGCCGGCGTCCCTGCGGGCTCACTCTACTTGAGCAGTGGCTGCCTCGACAGCTTTTCTCAAGGGCATCCCCCTGGGAGACATCTGCAATGCTGCTACATGGACGTCTCCTCACACATTTGTGAGACACTATGCTTTGGACGTCCGTACCCATCAGCGGTCAGCGGTGGGCCGTGCAGTTCTGCAGACAGCTCAGATGTGAGACCTTCAGCACCCACCTCCAGGTATGTGATGTAATTATTGCTCGCTATTCTCCCAGAGGTGTGATGCACAGAGACCACGAAGAAGATATACAGGTTGCTTACCTGTAATTGGAGATCTTCGAGTGGTCATCTGTGCATTCACACCACCCGCCCTCCTTCCCCTCTGCTTTCGGTCTCCCTTGTACTTTCTTGGGGGCTGTTTGCAGCGGTCAGAAGGAACTGGCGGGATCCTCGTGCCCCTCCCCGGTCACGCGATTGGGGAGTTGGCGCGAAAATCCATTTGGCTTTGAAGTTACCGATCGGGATTGGCGCAGGCGCACATTATCCCAGAGGTGTGAATGCACAGATGACCACTCGAAGATCTCCAATTACAGGTAAGCAACCTGTATATATAGAAATAAACAAGAGGTGGGACCCATGGGACCCGTGGGGGGAGGGGAGAGAAGGAGCTCCACCTGGAGCAGCAGTCAAAGGTAAGGCTTCATCCCTCCCCCGGACCCACCAATCTCTCCTCCCCTGCTTGCCCCAGTGAGGCCCGCACGGTGCAGAACTGCGGGGCCCGCCAATTTCTCTCTCCCCTCCCCCGCTTGCCCTGGTGAGGCCTGTGTGGCGCAGAGCTGCGGGGCCTGCCAATTTCTCTCCCCCCGGTTGCCTCGGCGAGGCCTGCATGGTGCAGAGCCACGGGCCCTGCCAATTTCTCCTCCCACTTGCCCCGGCGAGGCCTGCATGGCGCAGAGCCACAGGGCCCACCAATTTCTCTCTCTCATCCCCCACCCCTGCTTGTCCTGTGTGGCGCATAGCCGCTGGGCCCGCCGCAGTTCCCAGAGGCTCTTTAACTTTCAGGGGGATTTAAATATCCCTCCAAAAGTTTTTTTAACTTTTAGGATTTTTCTGCACACATGGGAAGTCCCCCATGTGTGTAGGAAAATCTCCCTGCCCCCCAAGTGCCCCCCCACGTGGATTTAGATATCCGGAGGGGACCACTTGGCTATTAGATATATAGATATCAGTATTATAGCCAGAGATTGGGGGAGGGGGGGAGATGAAAAGTAGTTTGGTTGATTTGTGGGAAGGAGAGAAAGAAGCAAAAAAAAGGTGATGATATGGGGTTCAGCAAGAGAAGGAAAAAATAGTGTGAGGATAGATAGATATCTATCTTGATAAGTTTGCTAATTTCTTTAAAGGCAGATAGGGACTTTTCCTGGCAAGTGTGTACTGAGTTCAGTGTCACTAGCGGCTGTAAAAATTATGGAGGGGCATTCCTTGTGGGTTTACACCCTCCCCCAGTGATCAGGTGCTTGGGGGTTTGGACCCACTGAAGAATGCACTTCTGTCTGTCTGTTTTGACTAGAAATTGAGGTGCAGGGTAGCCCAGGCTACACCAATCCTGCTTGCTTTTCAGCAGTGACTAACATCCTGTGTTTATCTTACTGTAAGCAGCATAATGTCAGGTTACACAGTTTGGATGTTAATTTGATAGATGTTTCCAAAATTTCAGACATAGCCTAAACCATTTATTTATTTATTTATTTATCAATCGATCATATGGCAGAGTTACACACAGGAAGCATATAATTTATATGGAGCCAGGCTGATAGACAAATAAGGCAATCCTCATGAACACTAATATCTAAATTTTCAGTCTACTCAATCACAGTTGGAAGAGTTCAAAGAGCTCCGTCACATCACCCTGGAAAGCACGACGCTCACATTCCTGAATGAATGAAATAGTTTGGTGGGCTGCACCACAATCGCATTTGCCCCATTTAAACAGCAGGTCAGCACAGCTGCTAAAGCCTGTTCGTATTCTATTTGCGGCCTTCCATACTTTATGTGGCATGTCAAATCCTGCGGGCCTCTCAGTGGTGTTTATCAGGTTATGGATATTGGTTGGAGCTGATTGCATTCATGTTTGCAACCATTCATTCTGTAGATCGAAATTTTGGGATCGCAGGATTTGTGCAGATCTCATGTTGGGATCTTAGACTGGATAGGCCTGCGTCAGCAATATCTTTGCGGATGGGTAACTCTGTTTTCAATTATCTATATATCTAATAGTGAAGGCGACCCCTGTGTGCGGATACTTAATTCCGTGGGGGGGGGGCACCTGGGGGGCAGAGGGGGGGTTCTGCAGAAAAATCCAAAAAGTTAAAAAATTTTTGGGGGGGATATTTAAATCCCCCCAAAAGTAAGAGCGCCCACTGCGCATGCGCAGGGAACGCTCTGGCCGTTGTGGGGGAGGCTCAGCGGGTCCGGTGACTGTGAGCTGCTCAGGGCTCACTGTCGCCGATGGGGGGGTGGCTGGAGGAGCGGCGGGGCTTGCCGCCGCCACTTGCCCTGGGGAGGGGGGTGGAGGAGCAGCGGGGGCTTGCCACCGCTTGACTCATGGGGGGTTTGGAGGAGCGGTGGGGTTTGCTTCCACCGCTGCTTGACTCAGGGGGGGTTGGAGGAGCAGCAGGGCTTGCCGCCGCCACTTGCCTAGGCAAGGGAGGTGGGGGCTTGCCGCCACCACTTGACTCGGGGGGGTTGGAGGAGCAGCAGGGCTTGCCGCCGCCGCTTGCCTCTGGGAAAGGGGGTGGAGGAGAGCGAGGCTCTCCGCCACTTGCTCCAGGAAGGGGGGGCCAGGAGGACTAGGGTACTCCTCCCCGTGAGTATCGCGGGTGCCCCATCTTGTCTATATACTAAGAGCCAAGTTGCCCCCTCCGTGCGGATATCTAAATCCGCACAGAGGGGGCACTTGGGGGGCAGGGAGATTTTTCTGCGCACATGGGGTACTCCCCACATGTGCAGAAAAATCTAAAAAGTTTAAAAAACTTTCGGGGGGGATATTTAAATTCCCCCAAAAGTAATAGAGTGTTCCCTGAGCATGCGCAGGGAATGCTCTGGGAACTGTCGCAGCCTGGCAGTTGGGAGGTGTCCAAGCCTCACCGCTGGTGCTGGGGGTGGGTGGGAGGGAGAAGCTGTGGGCCCGGCAAGATGAGGCCTCGCCAGTGCCTGTGGGGGGGAGAAGCGGCAGGCCCAGCAAGAGCTGATGAGGCCTCGCCGGTGCCCGTGGGGGGGGGGAAGGAGAAGCGGCAGGCCCAGCAAGAGCTGATGAGGCCTCGCCGGTGCCCGTGGGGGGGGGGAGGGAGAAGTGGTAGGCCTGGCGAGAGCTGATGAGGCCTCACCAGTGCCCGTGGGGTAGGTGGGAGGGAGAAGCGGCGGGCCTGGCGAGAGCTGATGAGGCCTCGCTGGTGCCCGTGAAGGGGGGGAGAAGGCTTACCTGTGGGGGCTTTCTCCTCTTCACATGGAGCTCCCCTGCCCCTGCGAGTATCGCGGGTCCCCGCCTCTTGTATTTCTATATTCACGAAACTTAAACTAATTAATACTAGGAGTTGGCTCTTTGGAGCAATTTAGGGTTAATATATGTAAGACCCTGATGACATTAGTGACCATAGATACTGAATTGTTTGAAGAAAATGGGCCCCTTCCCCATAGAAGTGAACAAGGAAAATATGTGTGTGCCTCTCTATATAATCAGATGTAAAAATTATGCAAGTGTCTATATACATGCATGTACTTGTTTGGAAGCCCCTGCATGTAAATATGTGTCATAACAAGCACTTAAACATTTTTGTACATGATAGCACAAGCTGTATTATATGTGTATATTCAATTGAAATATGTGTAGATTATTTCTTAGTGAAGAGGGGGAAACCCTAGTGAAAGACATTCATATTTAGCACATATTTTTATGTTAGCATCTTTTATACAAATTCAGGTTAGGATTAAATGATTTTGGGGGGGGGGATATGTTTGAAATAATCCTATTTCCTGAAATGAACTCTAAATCCTCTTATGACTGGTAAAGTTAAAACAAGTGGTTCTGTTAAGAATGTCTAGTTTGGGCCAAAATCCCTTTTTAGGCCCTGCCACCTGAGGAGCAATGTGAATCTGGAACTGAGCAAGTCTGGCAGTCTTGGAAAATGTCAGAGAAACTTCAGTTAAACATTGGCAGGTAATGCAAATCAAAATATGTGAACTGAGTCAAGTGGTGTTAGAAAGCATGTGACAAGCATGCCTTCTGTATTAGTTAAACAGTTGCTAATGGGTCAGTTTTTGCAATCTAGCCCATTCTGTTTTTAAACAAGCTGGCTCTCCCCCCCCCCCCTTTTTTTGAGGCTGGAGAGAAATTGGCTTTGATTTGTCTTTGCTGAAATCTATATACTAATAGCCAAGTGCCCCTGTGTGTGCGGATATCTAAATCCGCACATTGGGGGCACTTGGGGGGCAGAGAGATTTTCCTGCACACTTGGGTGACTCCCCAGGTGTGCACAAAAATCTTAAAAGTTTAAAAAACTATATGGGGGATATTTAACTCTCCCCAATAATAAAAGAGTGTTCCCTGTGCATGCGCAGAGAATGCTCTGGGACTGCAGCTATTGCTGGGGAGGGGAGGGGAGGGGAGAGGAGAAGGCTTGGCAGGCTGGTGGACAGGAGCCGCTCAGGCCTCGCTGCTGGTGCCGGGGGGAGAGGATTGGCGGGCCCGGCGGCTGGGAGCTGCTCGGGCCTCAGTGCCAGTCTGGGGGGCCGCTTCCTCCTCAGTGTGAGGTCCACCTGCTTCTGCAGGGCGAGAGCCATGGGGAATACTTCCCCCCACGAGTATCACAGGTCCATCTTCTAGTAGTTTCTATAATTTCCAAGTGTGAAATGTAGAGCATAATGTGCACCAACAGACAGCACCTTGCATGTAATGGTCTCTTAAGGGAGGGGCCACAGCTTAGTGGCAGAGCATGCAGAAGTATCCCCCCCCCTCCTCCAGTATCCAGTCCCTGGCATCTCCAGTTTAAGCATTCAGGTACATGTGAAAGATCTGAGACTCTGGAGAGTAGCCAGGATTCAGACTCGGCAGCAAGGGCGTAGACTTTCCAATTTCGGGGGGGGGGGGGGGGGCTGGGCCAGAGACATTACAGGCCATTGTCTTCGGGGAAGGCTCAGCACATCCTGGAAAAGTTCGGGGGGGGGGGCTCCAGCTCCCCAGCCCCCCTGAAGTTGATGCCTATGCTAGGCAGTACTTTTTTTTTTGTAAAGAAATTTTTATTTTTCAAAAAAAAAAACATCGAAAATAATACATTTAACCTTACACAAATCCCTTTTTCCATATTAGATAACATTTTGTTCTATTTGTACATTCTATTTTTATCTTGTTTTGGTGGTTTCCCACCACATCTGAAGCATAACACATTTTCCATTTTATTCAAAATAGTAATACTTATATCTATGTTTCGTTTCTGGTAACGGTTATATAGCTTTAAAATACTTATACTTATACACCAATTCTTATTTTCTATACTCTTATGTATTTCTAAATAAAAACAGTTTCATTGTCTAATTTTAACTAAAACATTCATATAATATATTTCTATTCCTTTATGCTATTATAACCATGTATAGATATAGTTTTTCATATCCCAATACTTTTCAACATATTCTTTCAAATCTTTCCAGTATTCCAGAAAGGTCTCTGAGTAGAGATTATTCAATTTTCTAGTCCACTTATCCATTTCAGCCATATATAACAGTTTTTTCAACCATTCCCACACCTCTGGTATTTTTTCATTTTTCCAGTTTTGTGCATACACCATTCTTGCTGTTGTAATCATATACCATATTATTGTCCTTTTCTTTACATTTATCTCTTCTAGTTTAAGTCCTAGCAATAACATTTCAGGCAACTTCTTAAATGTACATTTCAAGATTTTTTCCATTTCTGCATGTATTTTTGACCAATAAGTCTTTGCTTTATCACAAGTCCACCACATATGATAAAAAGACCCTTCTTTCTTTTTACACTTCCAACATTTGTTAGACATATTTTGACCAATATTTGCAATTTTTTTTGGTGTCATATACCATCTATACATCATTTTAAAACAATTTTCTTTTAAGTTATAACACGTAGATATACTCATAGCATTTTTCCATAAAAATTCCCAAGATTCCATTTCAATGTCTTTGTTAAAGTTTATCGCCCATTTTACCATTTGTTCTTTTACCATTTCATCAGCATTAAACCATTTTAGCAACACTTTATACATTTTAGAAATCATTTTTTTCCCACCTTCCTCCCAAACTTGTTCTATTTCATTATTTTTTCCCCTGAAACCGTGTTTTTTATCACTTCTATACAAGTCATATATTTGTCTATATCTTAACCAACCATAATCAAAATCAATCTGATGCTGCTCCTTCAGTTTGAAATCCTTGCCATGTCTTATTAATAAGTCTCTATACTTCAGCCAATCTTGTCCTTTATATCTTGATATTGGATGTAAGACTTCTGCGGGTACAATCCACATGGGTATCTCTTCTGAAAAAAAGTTTTTATATCTTGTCCACGTATCCATTAGTGTTCTTCTCAAATAATGATGTTTAAACATATTGTCCATTTTTGTTTTGCCATAATACAAATATGCATGCCACCCAAATCTACAATCATGACCTTCCAGGGACAATAACATTCTATCTTGTAACATAGTCCATGCCCCTACCCAGGTCAAACATATTGCATCATGGTATAACCTTAGATTTGGTAGTTGAAACCCTCCTCTTTCTTTGGCATCACACATTATTTTCATCTTAATTCTTGGTTTTTTCCCTCCCCACACAAATTTAGACAGCTCCTTCTGCCAACATTTGAATGTTTTTACATCTTTCACAATTGGAATAGTTTGAAACAAAAACATTAATCGTGGTAACACATTCATCTTGACCACCGCAATTCTACCCAGCAATGACAAATTCAATACATTCCACTTTTTAATATCCTGCATAATTTGCAACCATAATTTTTCATAATTATTTTTATAAAGATCAATATTTTTCATAGTTAGGTTTACACCCAGATATTTTGTCTTTTTCACCACCTCACATTCTGTAAGTTTTTGTAACTCGTTTTGTTTCTTATTTGACATATTTTTGCACATTACTTTCGATTTGTTTTTATTTACATAAAATCCTGCTAAGTCACCAAACTCTTTTACTCTCTGTAACAAATGTGGTAATGTGGATAAGGGGTCTTCCACTATAAACATCACATCATCTGCAAAGGCCCTATATTTGAAAGAAAAACCTTTAGTTGTTAAGCCTTTAATATCTTTGTCTTCCTTCACATTTAACAGTAGAACTTCTAAAATCCAAATAAATAGCAGCGGCGAAAGCGGGCATCCTTGTCTTGTTCCTTTTTCAACTTTAAAATCGTCTGTCTTTTCAGTATTAATTATTATTGAGGATTTCTGTTCTTTATATATTGCTTTAATGAAGTTAAGCATATATTCACCGATCTCAAGATGTTCTAAAACTTCAAACATAAAATCCCAGTTTAAATTATCAAACGCTTTCTCCGCATCTAAAAAGAAAAAGCCCACTTCCTTTTCAGGATGTTTGTCGTAATATTCTATAGCGTCCACTACTACTCTTAGATTGTCCCTTATTTGTCGATTAGGTAAGAACCCTGCTTGTTCTGTTTGTATAGTCTCTTTAAGGTGCTCTTTTAGTCTATCCGCTATAATCTTAGCAAAAATCTTATAATCATTATTCAGTAAAGAGATCGGTCTATAGTTCTTAACATTGGTCAAATCCTGATTTTCTTTCGGGATCAGTGAGATGGATGCATCTTTCCAGGTTTCTGGTACCTCTCCAGTAACTCTTATATTGTTCATCAATAGCAGTAACACCGGTGAAACTGACTCCTGTAACGTTTTGTAGAACTTCGCTGTAAATCCATCCGGTCCAGGTGCTTTACCTAATTTTGAGTCATTTATTGCATTTTTGATCTCTTGTAATGATACTGGATTATTAAATAGTTCTTTAATTTTCTCTGTTGGTTTTGGTAGCTTTAATGTTTGCAGGTATTCTTTAATCTTTCTTCTGTCTTTGTTTTCCTTCTTAAAAAGTTTTGCGTAGTCTTTAAAAAATTCTCTTTTTATTCCTTTGTTATCTATTATCTCAATATTATCTCTTATCACTTTAGTGATAAATTTATTTTCACGTTTTTTCTTTAATTGCCATGCTAAGTATTTTCCGGGTTTATTTGCACCTTCAAATGCTTTTTGTTGAAGTTTTTTTAAGTTCCAGTACATCTCCTGGTTCAAAATGGCTTTTGCTTGGTCTTGTAGCATCCAAATTTCCTTTTGCAGTTTCTTTTTCCCTGGTTTCTTCTTCAGTTCTTCTTCCTTTGTTTTAATGGCTTGTAAAATATTTTCATATTGCTCTTTTTTCTTTTTATTATCTTTAGCATTTAACGATATCAATAGTCCTCTCATCACTGCTTTATATGCATCCCATACGGTTTGAATTTTAACTTCTTTCTGCATGTTTACTTGGAAGTATAGGTCTGTTTCTTCAAGTAATTTTTTAATTATTTCTTGATTATCTAATAAGTCCTCGTTTATTCTCCATCTCTTTTGTTTTTTAATCTGCCCAGCTGTCCATAAACACGGATTGTGATCTGAGATAATTCTGGGTAAAATTTCCACTTTTCTTGTCTTGAAGGTTAGGTTAGTAGTCATCCAAATCATGTCAATTCTTGAATGTGAGTCATGTCTGTTAGAGTAAAAGGTAAAGTCTTTTCCTTGTGGGTTAGCTTTCCTCCAAATATCTTCCAACTTTTCTTGTTTTATCAGTTCAAAAAAGTTTTTTGGAAGCTTCCCTAACGTCTCATCCTTTCTTTTAGAGCGCCTGTCTAGTTTATTATCTACAGTTCCGTTGAAATCTCCTAACATCATAATTTGATCATAGTTTACATTGTCCAATTCCATTTGAAGTTCTTTAAAAAAAATTTCTTTAGCTCCATTCGGAGCATAAATGTTCACAATCAAAGTTTTCACTCCTTGCAGTAAAATTTCAATAGCTAAATATCTTCCATCTTTGTCTTTGAATATTACTTTGGGTTCCAAATCTTTTTTGACATATGTTACAACACCATTTTTTTTATTGCTTGCTAAAGAATAAAATTCTTCTCCCAATTTTTTCCTTATTAAATATTTATGGTCTTGGTTTTTAAGATGAGCTTCTTGCAAGCAAATTATATTACATTTTTGTTTTTCCAACCAGTGACCTACCATTCTACGTTTTTGGGGTGAATTTAGTCCATTTACATTCCATGTAAGTATTTTGTAATCCATTTTGATATATTCTTAAATATCTCCAAAATCGTCTTTATTCTCTCCCAGGAATGCATACATTTCTTCTGTGCTTTTAATCACCACTCTGGAGCTGCCATAATAAAAACTTAGTCCTTGAGGTATTTCCCAACGAAATCTGATTTTTTTCTCCTTCAGTTTATCCGTCAGACGCTTGAATTTTTTCCTTTCTTGCAGTATTGCTCTAGGCAATTCTTTCATTACTATGATTTTCTTTCCATCTATTACAAAGGGGTCAGTAAAGCACTTCCTGTAGATTTGTTCTTTTGTTCTTTTCATTGTAAATTGGACAACCACGTCTCTTGGTATGTTTTTGTCTCTTGCATATGTAGAATTAACTCTATAAACAAGATCCATGTGTTCTTTAACAACTTCTTCCTGTTCTTGTAAAAAATCTGCTATTGCTTCTTGCATTCTTGTAAAAATATCCTCATTCAATTTTTCCTCAATCCCTCGAAATCTCAAGTGGTTTTGCATATCTTTATAATGCATCATCTTTTTATGCTAGGCAGTACTGACCATGATAGACCAGTGGTCTGATTTAGTCTCTAACTCAGCTTCTTGTGTTCACGGGCCCCATGTCCTTACATGAGCCTGACAGAGAGGCCCTGCGCTGTTTGCATCCCCTTTCTGAAGTAAGGTGGGTACAGCCGTCAGGGGCTTATCTGTTATGTCTCAGTTTAGAATGACTTTTCCAAATCTAATCTTGTTTGGGGCTGAGTCACCCAATGTCACAAGTGTGTGTGTGTGTGTGTGTGTGTGCACGCATATGTGCATAGGCATGTAGTAAGGCTGCCAACCTCCAGGTGGGATCTGGAGATGTCTTGGTATTATAACTGATCTTCAGACTGCAGAGATCAGTTTCCCTAAAGGGAAGGACTGCCTTGAAGGGGGAACTGTATGGCATCATACGCTGCCGTGGTCTCTCCCCTCCTTCAGTGCTGGCCTCCCCAGGCTCCACCCACAACTATCCCAAAAATCCCCCGGGAGTTGGCAGTCATAGCATGCAGCCTTTTTTGTTGATTTTTCTTCCCTATGACTTGCCCCACCAACCTAGCTACTAGAGTTCTTTTAATTATACGTTTTTGGTGTTTAAATTGTTTGATAGTTATTGCTGTTGAGATCCTTTTTGTTCACAGCTGATTTTGGTTTGGCTGACATATTGATGACTTTAAAGTTTAGTGTTGTGTTTTTAGCTCTACTAGGGCAAGGTTTCTGAGTTAGGAGCGATTTGTAGGATTAAACCAACAGATCTTCAACATGGTCTCTGTGTTTCACACTGATGGGTTTCTGTGCCTGCGCAGGTATAGTAGAAAGCTCTCGATGGATTTTCGTGCCCAGCGCCTCTGGGCATGCGCGGAGCCCCCCCCTGCGCATGCCTAGAGGAGCGGGTGCGGACATCCCGGCAGTTCTCTTCTGACCACCGCGCTGTTAACAGCTTCTGTCGTTCAGTGGAGTCCTTCGAGGAAAGCTCTTTCTTTCGGATTGCTTCCCGTCTCTTCCTTTCTCTCGTCTCTCTCTCTAGGTTCAACACTTCACTTTCTCTTTATGAAATAAATAAAAAAATCTTTTCTCTGAGGTGGTGGGTGTCCTTCCATTCCTGCCTTCGGGCTCCCCCCCACCCCTTCTTTCTTTCACCTCTAGTTTCCCACTTTATGGCTCTGAAGTGGGGCTGCTTCAAGCACTGTTCGGCTTGTGGCAGCAAATTGGCGGCTTCTGACGGCCACTCTTTGTGCATCCTTTGCCTCGGAGAGTCTCACCGGCCAGACTCCTGCCCTCACTGTGCTAAAATTAGCAACCGGACCCACAAGAACAGGGCGGCTCGGCTGAAGGTCATGTTATTGGAGTCGGCGCTGCTTCCCAGATCGACCGCCATGACCGCCATTCCATCGGCGTTGATGGTATCGATGGCTGATTTTGGGGCTGCGTCGACGTCGAGACTGTCTTCGGACATCGCTCATCCCTCAGCCAAACATCGGGCTCCGATGCAGTCTGCCGTGTCGACGCCTGCCAAAAAGAAGACGGAGAAGTCGGAGAATCGCCACAAGAAGCTTTCTGCTGCCGTTGGCAAGCCTCCAACCATGGCTCTGACTTTGGCTTGCGAACTAGCAGCACTCCCACCTGTTGCTGCCTCGGTGCCGATGACTCCCTTAGCTGTGCCTCCGCCACCTACTGACCTGACTATCACGGTCTTGGATTCTCCAGTTCAGCAACCCCTTGAGGCACCACCGGGCCACATCCTTGAGGCGCAGGAGTTCCTTGAGATTGATCCGGCGCAACTCTAGGCACCACCACCAAGATGCCCTATCTCTTGTTCTCGGTTGCTATCGGTAGGATCCCTCTTCTGTGCCAAAGAAGATCATTCTCCACATCGTGGTGATCGACGTGGATACGGGTCTCCATGATCTTGACACCGTTCCCCAAGGCACAGGTCTCCTCGATACAGGTCCCCCAGACCCCGATCTCCTATGACGACATGCTGGGCATATCCCCCTGCGGTACCACACTGGGATTGGCACCATCCTCCCTACCCATATGGTGGCTGCCGACCATTGACATCGATGACATGGGTCCCTCCAGTCGCCTACTCCGACTGGGACACTTACTCTGCCAGGGCTCGATCCCGATCGCCAGTGGGATCAAGGCCACCTCCGTTGGCTTCACAGTCCAGGCCTCCTGCTCAGCCCACGACCCCATTGGCACCGAGTGCCACTGTGTCAACGAGGGCCACGACGTCAAAACTAACTGTAATAGTCCCGACACCGATCCCGATGACCCCACCACCAGCACAGCCGATTCTGATGAAAGTACCGCCTGCCTCTTCCTCGTCGGAACTGGACTCAGATGCAGAACAGTCGTACTGCAGTTCCCCGGTTTACCCTTCTCCGAAACTGGATGTGGCTGACAATCACCCGATTTCCCCATCAGAGGATCTCACTTCTTATGAGGATTTGATTAAATGGATGGCCCTTTCCCTTGGTTTCCCAATTGTCCAGCCGAGGCCTGCAGTAACAGATCCGGTGTTTGATATCGTCCGGATGGACACTTCCACTTCCATTGCACTCCCTATGTCTGTTGTCCTCCTTCAAGCAGCCAAAGCCGGATGGGACAAACCTTCGTCAACACCGGTTTCCACTAGACACCTGGATCACATGTACAGGGTCCTATCTGCCACGGGCAGAAATCGTCCTATCTGCCATGACAAAAGTTCTCGCTGGCCCAACAACCAGCCCACTCCAAGCAGTCTCGGCAAGCCAAGCAGGACCTTTGACTCTATCCATCCTACCTCCTCTCTCACTCGTCTTGCACCCTTCCTTCCTATGTGGAATTAATATAGTAACTTCAAATTAGAGGGAAAACGTGGGTACCAATGGAACAGGAATAAACAAGTGCCAAAATGTACTACCATTACTTTCTCAGGAAAAAAGGCGCGTAAGCAGAGCTACGGTCCCATCCCCCAGCCCTGTGATTTCCCTACATGCAATCCCCCGCAAAAGACACCTGGAAAAGCAGAGGCCCAGTTGCCCAAGGTTACAAGTGCAGTAACAGAGATAACATGAGTCTAGCAAAACATTTGAGTGCATTCCAGAGAAGGAGGGGTGAGGAGGGGGGGGAAGGAACCGTCAGAGGGGAAGCTGATGCCGATCTCCCGCTGGGACCTGCAACCGGGATAAATATAGAAAAGCAAAACATGACAGGGAACCTGACACTCCACCATGCATTCCTTCTCTGGGGAACCCCAGAGGTGGATGTCTTCGCCACCTGTCGAAACAAGAAGTGCATGGCATTCTGCACGCAAGGCGGAATCGACCCCCTCTCCCTGGGAGATGGCCTACTGTACCCATGGAGCCATGACTTCGTCTATGCCTTTCCGCCTTTATCATTACTGACACGAGTAGTACACAAGATACTACAAGAGACAGCGGATTGCATATTGATCACTCCGTGGTGGCCCAGGCAAACCTGGTTCCCAGTTCTCCTCTTGCTGGCCCGGGGGAAATTTCATCACTTTCCCTTACAATAAGATCTTCTGATACACTCCGACTCTCCCATCCTCCACCATGACACCCCTCATCTCAAACTCACGGCATGGAGACTCTCCACCCCCCGTATTCTCCGACAGAGTGAATAATGTCCTACTTAATTCCCGCAAGGCATCCACTTACCAGTCATACTCTTACAAATGGATTCACTTCTGTACCTACCTAGCCTCGTCCAACGTACAACCCTGCTTTGCGGGCCCGTCCCGTATTTTTGATTTCCTCCTGTCCCTAGCAGACGCTGGACTTTCGCATTCCTCTCTAAGAGTGTACCTGTCTGCAATCTCAGTTTTCCACAACAGAATTGACACTTTCTCTGTTTTCGCCCACCCCCTTTCAAAACACTTTCTGTAGTGTGGCCTCCTTCATCTCTATCCACCCACCAGAGTTCCGCCACAACCCTGAGATCTGCTGTTAGTCCTTCGTGCACTCACTCGAAAGCCATTCGAACCCTTGGCTTCCTGTGATTTCCGCCTCTTGGCTTGGAAAACGGCTTTTTTACTTGCCATCACTTCGGCAAGATGAGTTGGTGAACTCCTGGCCCTCCGACATGATCCTCCATTCCTCTGCTTCCTACCAAACGCAGTTTGCATGGTACCAGACATTTCATTCCTCCCTAAAGTCGTCTCTGACTTCCACCTGCAGTCCGAGATCATCTTACTGGACTTCTACCCTGCTTATGTTTCTGAGGAGGAACGTCTCTTACATACCCTTGACGTTAAAGAGCACTTCTCTTCTATCTGGCTCGTACTAAGCCTACTAGGAAAACACCAAGGCTCTTTGTCTCCTATGCATCACACAGAATGGGCAGACCTCTCACTGCCCAGAGACTGTCCAGATGGATTGTGGGGCTTATAAAACTTGCTTATGAACTGGCTAAGACCCCCACTCCTGGGGCCCATCAGGGCCCACTCCACCAGGTCTATAGCAGCCTCCTTAAGGGTGCCTCTCTCTCTTTTTTTAAATTTTTTTTTATTTTTAACATTATAACATTGAAACCATATTAACAACAAACAAATCATGTTTTCCGCTATTAGGTACTATATACTTTCTTACAACATTACTACAAAACATTACATAACATTTATATTGTTAAGCTAGTCTACAAATATAGGTTTTAAACATAAAATACAAAAGACAAATACTTTCCAGGTACTTTATAAAGAACATTTGCACTAGTGGTAACATATGTAAAAAATCTAAACCATCTATCTAAAAACGCATTAGAATTGGAATCTTTATTTATTTTTTATTTATTTATTTTTGCATTTCTATCCCGCCTTTCCAGTGAACTGGCTCAAGGCGGCTCACAACATAAACATAAGCACCGAAGTGGTTTACAATTTAAAATCATAAATACACATTAAAAAACAACAACAACAAAAAAACGACTAACATAGCCGTACTGGCGGCATCTACATGCTCCTGGAGAGTAGCGGCAACAGAAGGTTTGGCCTGTGGAACTAGGGCGATGTTGTCCTGCCATCTCCCCGGTGGCGGCTCCTATTCGAAAGCCTGGCGGAAGAGCTCCGTCTTGCAGGCCCTGCGGAACTGTAACAAATCCCGCAGGGCCCTGATGTCATCCGGGAGCTCATTCCACCAGTATGGGGCCGCCACCGAGAAAGCCCCAGCCCTGGTACAGGCCAGCCGCGCATCCCTTGGATCGGGAATAGTCAAGCAATGCTGGGTGCTTGACCTCAGTGCCCTCTGGGGCACATATGGGGAAAGGCGGTCCCTCAAGTAGGCAGGCCCCTGACCATATAGGGCTTTAAAGGTCAACACCAACACCTTGAACCGGATCCGGTATGCTATAGGCAGCCAGTGCAGCAGCCGCAGCACAGGCCGGATATGGTCACCCATAGGGAGGCCCATCAATAACCTGGCCACGGCATTCTGCACTAGCTGCAGCCTCCAGATCCGGAACAAGGGTAGCCCCAAGTAGAGAGCGTTACAGTGGTCTAATCTCGAGGTGACCATAGCATGGATCACTGTAGCTAGGTCGTCACATTCGAGGAAGGGAACCAACTGCCTAATCAGCCGAAGATGGTAAAAGGCTGCCTTGGCAGTGGCTGCTACCTGGGCTTCCATTGATAAGGAGGCATCCAGGAGCACTCCCAGACTCCTGACCCTCAGCGCTGGCACCAATGGCACCCCCCCAAAGGACGGGAGTGGGGTCCCTATCCCCGGCCCGCTCCGACTCAAGCACAGGACCTCCATCTTCGTTGGATTCAGTTTCAGCCGACTCAGTCTGAGCCAGTCCGCTATGTCTTGAAGCGCCCGCCCCAAGTCATCTGGGGTAGAGCCGGACCGACCGCCCAGCAACAGATACAGCTGGGTGTCATCTGCATATTGATGGCACCCAAGCCCATGCCTCCGGACAATCTGGGCAAGGGAGCGCATATAGATGTTAAATAACATTGGGGACAGCACCGCCCCTTGAGGCACTCCACATACCAGTGGGTACCTCTGGGAGGTCTGTTCCCCGAGCGCAACCCTCTGTCCCTGATCCTGGAGAAAAGAAGCAAGCCACTGTAAAGCAAGCCCCTGTATCCCTGAGTCGGCAAGGCGGTGGATCAGCAGCTGGTGGTCGACCATATCGAACGCGGCCGACAGATCTAACAGCACCAGCGCCGCCGTACCGCCCTGATCCAGATGTCTTCGGAGGTCATCCGTGAGGGCGACCAGTACCGTCTCCGTCCCATGACCTGGCCGGAAGCCAGACTGAAACGGATCCAGCATGGAAGTGTCATCCATAAAGCCCTGCAACTGTAACGCCACCGCCCTCTCCAATACCTTACCCAAATAGGGAAGGTTGGACACCGGCCGATAGTTGGCCAATACGGCCGGGTCCAGAGATGGTTTTTTCAGGAGGGGGCGGACCATCGCATCCTTGAGTGCTCCTGGGAATAGCCCCTCAGTGAAGGACTTGTTGATAATCTCCCAGAGAGCACCTCGTAGCCCCTCACGGCCAGCTTTTATAAGCCAAGAGGGGCACGGATCAAGATTGCACATGGTTGGACACACAGCTGAGAGCAATCTGTCAACTTCCTCCAGGCTGAGAGGACTGAAATGATCCAGAATAGAACCAGAAGACGTGCATGGGGCCTCGAGTTCACTCACTGTCTCAACTGTGGCCGGGAGGTCCTGGCGGAGTAGCAGGATTTTATCTGCAAAATAGCTCGCAAATGCCTCACAGCCGATATCCAATTCCCTAACATTTGGTCTGCCCTGTGGCAGTACAGTTAAAGACCGAATTGTTCTAAATAATTGTGCCGGGCGAGAGCTTGCAGATGCAACCTCGGCCGCGTAGAATTGCCTCTTCGCAGCTTTGACTGCCACCTCATAGGATCTCATAAACGTCCTATAAGATGCTCTTGATGCTCCGTCACGGGCTCGCCGCCACCGTCTCTCTAGTTATCTAAGTCCTCGCTTCATCAGCCTCAGCTCCTCGGTAAACCAAGGAGCTAGCTTAGAGCAAGGGCGCAGAGGACGTCGGGGGGCGATCTTGTCGATGGCTGTCGTGAGCCGGACATGCCAGTCCTTGACCAGCTCATCCAACGAGCCGCCAGGGGGCAAGGGATCCCGCAGAGCCATCAGGAACCCCTGGGGGTCCATCAGGCTCCACGGGCGAGCCAAAATACGCTCGCCGCCCAAACAGAGTCGGGGAGGCACCATCAAACGGGCCTTCAGGGCATAGTGGTCAGACCATGGCACCACCGTAGCAGTGATCTGATCCACTGTAACCCCCGCCGCAAAGATCAAATCAAGCGTGTGCCCGGCCTGGTGCGTAGGAGTTGTTACAAGTTGGGTGAGTCCTAGTGCCGCCATGGATGACACCAGTTCTGTCGCTGGTATAGAGGCCAGATCATCAGCATGGACATTGAAGTCACCCAGGACTATCAGCCTCGGGTGCTCCAATGCCCAGCCAGACACGGCCTCCACCAGCGAAGGCAGGCTGCTGGCTGGTGCGTTGGGCGGCCGGTACACCAGCCAGATAGCCAAACTCTCCCCAGCTTCCCACACCAGACTGGAACACTCAATGCCCACGAGCTTCAGCGGCGGGAGCTCTCTGAAGGAGAAAGACTCCCGAATGAGCAGTGCCACTCCTCCTCCCCAGCCCTCAGTCCGTGATTGGTAAAGGACCGCAAACCCGGGTGGAGCTAACTGGGAAAGGGCTACTGTTTCCCCTTCTCGCACCCAGGTCTCGGTCACGCATGCCAGGTCAGTACCTTTCTCCAAAAGAAAATCCCTTAGAGTTTTGGTCTTGTTGTTAATAGACCTGGCATTACACAATACCAATGACGTAGGAGGGTCTTGCCCAGCCCCACTGCCTGTCACTCTTGGGATGGGACGCAGGCTGGAAGGAGGCCGAGCTTCTCTATTTCTCCACCTCCTTCCCTTAATTCCTGGCCTGCTCCCACCGCTATACTTCCCCCGCCCCTGGATCACTGGAATTCCCGGTCCAGCTGTCATCTGCCCTGGCGGCCTTCACACTGCTGACACAGGTCACAGGCCAAGCCAAGGTTTATCAACTGTTGCCAAGAAGTCTTTAGGGGAAAAAGAAGCTTCAATTTGTGAGGTAATCTTATCAGCAACTGCCACATCCCAGCACTTAGCTATCTATTGTTTAACTGACGGAACCTTTGGTGTATTCCAACATTGGGCCAACAGTGTCTTAGCTGCCGACAATAACAATGTGATAAGCTCCGACTCTTGAATCTTAAGATTTAAGTCTGGCCAATAGGTAAGTAAAATTGATTCCGGGGTATTGGGGATAGTGCGGCCACAAATCTTTGCTATTTCACTTATTATTTTCCCCCAATACTGAAAGACCAATGGACAACTCCACCAACAGTGGATAAATGTTCCGATTGCGTTACACCCTTTCCAGCAATTTGGGTTACTTTTGCACTTACTAAAATACAAATGTTGGGGTGTATAGTACCATCTGGCCTGAATTTTAAAGGTTTGTAACTTTACTGAGAGATTACATGTATTTAAAGCATACATCTTCCATATCTCCATCCATTGCTTGTCATCTGAAATTTGACAACAGTCTTTTTCCCACACCGTATGTACTGACAAATGAATCTTCCATTTTTAAAAGTTCAATAAAACATAAATCTTACCCATCATCCCTCTAATAGTAGTCCCCTCTAAAAGAAATTTTTCAAAACAGGTATATGGTCTATCAAAGTCTATAGACTGTTTAAGGGATTTTAACATGTGATGGAGCTGGTTATACTGAAACCAGTCCAGGGTATCTCCTAATCTATTTTCCAGTATGGTCTTTGAACACATTTTCTTCTGTCGTAATAGATCATTAATTCTAAACAGTTTTTCCTTCCTAAAGGCCACAAAAGACGATGGTTGTCTAGCAGGTGCAAACCAGAACTGACCCAAAAAGGACGTTGCCAATGAAATTCCTGGAGCTAGGAGGTCCCTATGTTTATCCCATAATTGTAAAGTAAAATCTAAAAACACCTTTCGGGGGTATACATTTATATGATTACTAGGAGTATTCCAAATGGCCTCACTTATTTTATCTGGAGCCAAATTGAGCGCTTCCAATTGTACCCACGTTTTAACACAATCCAGGTCTGCATAATAACACATCATCTTTAGTTGAGTTGCTATAAAATATTATTCCAATGACGGGAGTCCTAATCCCCCCGCCAAGGTTGGTCTCTGCAGCAAGCTCTGTTGAATCTTTGCTTTTTTATTTTCCCAAAGGAATTTTAAAATCATCGTATTCCAACTCTTACAATCTGTCTTCAAGAGTGGAAGAGGGATATTCTGAAAACAAAACAAAAACCTTGGCAACATTATAGATCTAAAAAGCTCAATCTTTTCTAACAAAGTAAAACCCAGGTTCTGCCATCCTTGTAGAGTTGACTTAAAAAGTAAAGTCAGTGGTCCATAATTTTCTTTATAAAGTGTATTTATTTTTAACGGGATAAGAATTCCCAAATGCCTCCACACTTTAATAATCCATTTAAATGGGTAGGCTGCTGTAATACTATCCTTCTCCATCTCCTTTAAATTAATAGGATATAACTCAGATTTACCATAATTAATTAAAAAGCCTGATACTTTACTAAAGTTCGAAATTTGGTTCATCAAAGCCTTTAATGAAGAAAAAGGGTTTTTAAGATTAAAAAAAGCATCATCAGCAAACAAGCTAACCTTACAGTTTATCTGTTGAAGATCAATTCCCTCAATGGCATCATCCGCCCTTTCTGCACAGGCCATGGGTTCAAGGGAGAGGAAAAACAAAATCAGGGACAAAGGGCATCCCTGACGTGTTCCTCTGGTCAAAGTTATCTCTTTGGATCTAAATGAATTAACTGTAATCTGTGCTGTGGGATTAGCATATATCGCTTTAATAGCTGTCAAAAAATGAGGTCCAAAATTCATAGCTGCCAATAATTCCATCAAATATTCAGGTTCAACGCGATCAAAAGCTTTCTCCGCATCTACTGAGAGAATTGCTGCAGGGATGTTTCTTGCAGAGCAATAGTTAATTATGTTTAACGTCTTCCGAATATTATCAGTTATTGTTCTCCCTGTGATAAACCCAGCCTGGTCTTTATGAATGTACTTAGCAATTATTGTATTTAACCTAGCAGCCAAAATAGATGAAAATAATTTAAAATCATGGTTAAGAACTGAAATAGGGCGGTATGAGGATGTAAGTAACTTATCCTTTCCAGCTTTGGGAAGTACTATAACTCTCACTTTTGTCCATGAATTTGGAATATTCCCTGCTATTAGAACTTCATTCATAGTCTTATGTAAATGGCCTAGTAATTCAGTTTTAAATGATTTATAAAATTCAGACGTTATCCCGTCCCTTCCAGGTGCCTTATTATTCTTAAGTTTAGATAAGGCCTCGGAGATTTCTTGTTTACACGCTGCCCTAAATTTTAATCTTCTAATTGATTGGGAAGTTTTAGTGACCCATGTTTGTTTAAGAAACCTGAGTTTTTTTTTAATTTGAATAGTTTCTAGTAATTCCAATTTTTGCCTTTCCCTAAGCAGTCTCGAATATGTGGCAGAAATGATGTGTCCCCCAGTGACTGCCTTAAATGCGTCCCACACATTGGCCTGGCTTACTCCACTATTGGAATTAAATTTAAAATATTCTTTATATCTTGTATTATCTTTGTGTTTTTCAATAAAGTCTTATTAAATGACCAATTAGGCCCTTTGTTGTCATTTTGTAATTTAGTTATCTTACACGATACCCATGCATGGTCCGATAATGTTATAGAACCAATTTCCACATTGCTAAGCTGTTTCAATAACTGCTTTGAAATCAAAATAAAATCTATCCTTGTATAGATTTGATGTCTAGGTGAGTAGTATGTAAATTGCTTTACATCTGGATTAAAAGTCCTCCAGGCATCCTCCAAATCAAAGGAGTCCAACAACGACCTCAATTCAGTGTTCCTCTTGGCTTTTTTCCTTAATGTTCCCATCTTATAAGATCTATCCAAAAAGGAATCAACTATATAGTTCAAGTCTGCCCCCAGAATAATTTCTCCACTAGTAAAATCAGTCAGAAGCTAAAAGGTTGATTTAATAAATTCCAATTGATTTGAATTCGGTGCATATATAGAGGCAATTGTTATTGGGTCACCATAAAGTGAACCTTTTAAAAAGATAAAACGCCCCATAGGATCAATTTTGGTCTCCTTTACTTGGAAGGGAACATTCTTAGAAATTAATATGGCCGTCCCTCTTGACTTAGAGGAGCCTGGTGCTTTATATTGTTGCGAAAACCATCTAGATGGAAAAACCGGAGAGTTGCCTTTTTTTTGATGTGTTTCCTGAATGCAAAGGACGTCCACGTGCTGCTTAGACCAAAAATTGGAAGCCCTTCGCCTTTTGACATTGTTATTTAGGCCTCTGGCATTCGAAGATGCCACCTTAAGATCTGTAGCCGTGAACCAAATAGCTCAACCCAACACCTTAATTATTCCTATTCTAATCTTAAGCTGAAAAATTTTAAACTTTTTACCCTAACCCTCTAACCTACCTTAACTTATTCTACTTAGTCTAAATCACACCCCACCTATTAAATATAACAATACCTTAAACAGCCTTAATCTAGGATAAAACAAAAAATAAATAAAAAATAAAACACAAAGCCCTGTTCACAGGGCTAGAGTCTAGCTGGCCCAATCTATATATTGGGACCTAAGAGTAAGTTCCAACACTCACTCTGGCTACAGACTCAAACTTCCAATGGGGGGGGGTAATTAATTTGTACTATACAAGGTATTCATTCACCCATACCCAAACCCCCAAATATATTGCTATATTGTAGTAGAAATTACATATACCTTATTTAACTTTACTACTTAAAAATACTACTTAAATATAAACATTTCTTGCACTTACTAATATATGGTTTCTTATGTATATGTATAACAACAACTCTTAAGTTTTATATCTTTCAAAACTTCTCTAAATTAAGTTTCAAGTCGCTCTCCACATCATAATAAGGGCATTACTATGGCTTAATCTTAAACTACTACCAGTTACCTCTAAAACATAAACACTCAAAAAATTGTTTTATGTCTCCAATATTACCTATATTCAATTAGCATTCATATAAGGCACAACTAAGGTCATTTCTCCAAAGATTTAAAACCTTCATAACAATATTAATAGTTCAAATAGTATACAACCTTCTATATACCACAAACTTAAAGTATTTCACTATAATAAATCTTAACAAAATAGGCTACACAGCCTTTGTTGCTCATCTATTCCAATGGCTTGCTAAAAAGCCAGAGATCATGTAGCTAGAAGACTTTCTTCCTCTTGCTTCGTTAGCTTTATGCCCAGAGACGAAAGCAAAGCTCTGCCAGTTATTTTATCCGAGGCATGGTAAGGAAGTCCATTTTTATATACAACAATTTCTGATGTTGGAGACCAATGAAATCTGATTTTGGTCTCTACCAGCATTGTAGTAACAAGTTTCAAAGATCGTCGCCTCTCCAGAGCTTCAGGAGGTAAGTCTAAAAGAATTAAAATCTTCTTTTCTTGAAAGTATAATGTTTTATTTGCCCTTGACTCTCTCAGAATCCTGTCCCTTGTTCTTTGGTAAAGGAACTGAACTAGTATGTCCCGGGGTCTACCCTGCCTCGCTGACGCAAAGGGACCCAGCCATTGAGCTTTTACTATTGCTGGGGCAACTCCATCTTCCAGATTTAAAGTTGTTGCAAGCCACTTTGAAATAAATAAGGCAAGGTCCCCGTTTTCTTCAGCCCCCTCCTCAAACCCACGCATTTTCAAATTATTTTGGCGCCATTTATTTTCCATTATGGCTAGACAAGTTTGTGTGTCATTAGAGGAGGATTGCAAAACTCTCACCTCTTCTTGCAAAGCAAGTCCAGCTCTGTCGAGTTTTCAGCGATCTTGGAGACTTCTTTGATGTCTTTTCGCATTTCTGAGAGCGTGTTTTGCACTGGCTTCAGCAGGTCAGCCACCATGTTGTTCATGGCATTAAGGATGTCTTCCCTCAAATCCCGGAGGTTCTGTCGTGTCAGAGGGGCATTCTCGACTCCCTCCCGCGGTCCGCTTTCTTCCGGCGCCATCTTGTAGGGCTCTGAGGCCTTGAGCAAGGGGAAGAGGGGGTCGACAGCGGTAGAAAAAACTTTTTCACCGATCCGTTTTCGGGTCTAGAAGACGCCATGCTCAGTCCCGTTGACTTCCGTGCCGTTTTTTTCGGCATGAGAGCGGAATAAGTAAGTTTTTAGTCAATTTAATGGAGGTTGGGTTGGGAGCTCTCTCCTTATGCGTCTGCCATGCACCGCTGTTGGCTCCACCCCCCAAGGGTGCTTCTCTGACTGATATTTGCTTGGCTGCGACTTGGGCTACTCTGAATACTTTCATCAGGCACTGTGCACTGGACACTCGAGTAGCTGCCCGCTCTAAGATGGGTCGCCTGATTTTATCCACTGCTTCTCAGTGACAGGCTGCCTGCTCCCTCCTCCAGGTAGGACACTGCTCACTACTCTCCCATCAGTGTGAAGCACAGAGACCACGTCGAAGATAAACAGGTTGCCTACCTGTAACTGATGATCTTCAAGTGGTCATCTGTGCATTCACACTACCCGCCCATCCTTCCCCTTTGCTGCCAGGCTTTCCTGATATTCTCATGCTTGGTTGCAGCGGTCAGAAGGAACTGGTGGGATGTCCGCGCCCGCTCCTCTAGGCATGCACGGTGGGGGCTCCGTGCATGCCCAGAGGTGCTGGGCGCGAAAATCCATCGAGAGCTTTCTACCATACCAAAGGATTCCTGCGCAGGTGCAGAAACCCATCAGTATGAATGCACAGATGACCACTCAAAGATCATCAGTTACAGGTAGCCAACCTGTTTTTGCATGTTTTGTCTGTTTTTGTAACATGCATTGCAAACTGATGCTACTGAGATAGCAAGTTGCAATGTTTTACATAAATAAATTGTTAATAAATAATCTATTGTGTACTGTTGTTACTAACAGGGATCCTATAACATACTTTGTCTAGGTTGTTTCTGTGCCATGGCAGTTCCGTGGTCTCTTTTGAGCAGCATAAGTAGCCATTTATATTTACTGTATTTATACAGTATTAAACGTTATGGGACATATTGTTAAGACGTGCATAGTTTTGCAGACGTAACAGCTTTTGATCTGTAAATAAATATACTGGGGAATACTTAGCAAAGACATGAGATGGCCATCCAAATATTCCACTGGAATATTGTGTATCTTCTAAATTTGATATAGTAAGAGAGAAGAGGCATGTTTTTTCAGTAAACATACTGCAAAATCTTCTAGAAGAACAATTCCCACATGATTTGGACATTTTACCTGTCTTCTGTATCAAATATATATTAAGATGTCTGGAAGTTTTGACTCATAGCTTTAGACACTAATTCTAGACATATTAGGATGCTGTTGCAAAACCAGAAGGGAATCCTATGATACCTTTGAACTAAATAACAATTTTATTGTGTTATAATTTGTTTTTGTGTCCTCTCTTGATATTGCATGTCTGAATGCAGCAGATTATTAGGCCAAAATCACATTTGGATTTTAAAGTGCTTTGATCGCATCAAAAACACATTATGTTTCTCAGTTAATAAGCAATGTATACATTCACTGCCCGTCCCCCCCCCCCCCCCGGTGCTTCAAATATTACCACTCCCTCCCTTTCTAGATGGGTAGAAAATGGTCCAATACCTTGATTCCAGACCCGTCTGGCCTGCAGTTGAGGCCTGATGCACTCCCACAAATACCCCTTAAGCCGGCCTCCAAGTGAAATTAACAAGGTCTAAGGAAAGCCTTTTACTTTGTTTATAGTTCACCTTTCTCGCTGAGACTCAAGGCGGATTACACGGTGTAAGCCAGTGCCATCAATAGGATGAGACATTTAATAAACAATGTACTAGGATTACATAAATCTGGAAAAAACCATAGAAGTTTAAACATAATTCAGAAAGCAAATACATTGCAAAAAAATGGTATTACATCAGGGGTGGGCAATTGTTTTGGCTTGGGGGCCACTTTGTGGGAGCGGAGGTTAGCGGAGGGCCGCACCTTTTAAAATGATTGCATTCATTACTTAACTTTGCATTTCAGAAAAGGTATAAATTGTATCATAAAAATCAATACATATAAATTAAATAAAATAGTGGTAGTTTTATTCAATTTATTTATTGTGCTAATTTAATATCATCTATAGCTGCAAGCACATTTAATTTTAGAATCAGTTTAATGAGACAAATGTACCCTATCACACTTTTCTACAATTTTTTTGGAATCAGGAACGAGATTGCTTGTTGAGATTCTCATTACAGCCTGCAAGTTAATGTCTGTCTTGGCGTGCCGCAAAAAACTCTGTGGCGGGCCGCATGTGGCCCTCGGGCCGCTATTTGCCCACCCCTGTATTACATCATTAGATATAACGAGTAAAAGATATTATGTCAGTAGAAAATAATGCAGCGAGAGCAGGATAATATGCAGCTATTTGCAGATGTCATAAAAATACAGGAAGGTTAAAATGTGGCAGAAAATCCACCTGCTAGTACAGTTATGAATAGATTAAAAACAAAACAGATGGACACAGGCACATTTAAAACAGCATCTGTAGTCTTTTGCACATACCCATGAAGTGTAATAAGGACCCCATTTGTGCTGGTAACTTTTTCTCCCCCCTCCCCCCAAATTCTGTGAAGAGTTGCATATGTATTGTTTTACCATGGATCTGGAAAGCTTCCTGATCTGCACATACACCTGATCATATTTCACAGAGATAAAAGGGAACACTATTTTTTCCTATGAGGAGACTATATTACTGTAGAAATAAGACATGCATGGAACAGTTCTAGCTTTGGTCCAAAATGTTTGGGTTTTAAGTTAGTCATGTTCTTTGTTGGGCCTTGATATGTAGATTGTTGAAGTGCTGCTGAACAATAACCTGCACTGTACTTGGTGAATGCCAGGAGCTGCTTTTGCAACTTGAAATGCTTGATCTGAGACCGCGGGCACACTCTTGCTCTGGTGTTTTGCTCTGGGCAGGAAGAAAGCGATCTGAAGATGGAGGGATTGAAGATGGTGCCCTAGCAGTGGGCAGATTACTGGTTGCAGGGGCTTAGACTCACAGGGGTATCAATACTCTGTAGGGGTGGGAAATCAGTTAAGATGATCTACCCCTGTAGCCCGGTGGATCCAATGGGTTTTCAGCTGACATTAGGGGATTTTCCCGCTGATATGGTTGGCACTCCTGTTGATGCCTTGGTTGCCTTCTGGAATAGGGAAATGATCCGAGCAACTGACACAATTGCACTTAGGTGCCCTCTCTCAGGTCAAAGAGCTCGGGCAGCCCCTGGTTTACAGAGGGGCTGCAGACAATGAAAAGACGAGGGAACAGCCATAGCTGCAGTGGAGAAAGACTCGGGATGAATACAACAAGGCATGGGCTAGAGGGTACTTTAATTTATACTCTGTGGTGATGATGGCAGCAAAGAAACTGTATTTCTCCACCGCCATCGTATCCACACAGGGCAGACCTGCAGGTGCCTGTTGGGTCCTGGCTGGCCAGAAGAAGAAGTGAACTGCTCTGCAGCCCACTCATTGTTTCGCTAAGCGCTTTGGGGATAAAGTCTCTTCCAGATGTTCTGACTTGGACTCTACATTAGCAGCAATGGGGTTGCATGGTCCCAGGGTGCTGATCTGTCCAGTTGTGTGGGATACCTTCCAGCTTGTGCAGTCTGGGGATGTGGGCAGGAGCCTTGGAAGTCTAAGGCCTTCCACCTGCTTGTACAACCCTTGCCTCTACTGGTTGCTTAAATCTGCTGGGGGGGGGGGGAAGGTGGCAGATTGGGACCAGGAGAAAACAAATGCTTCCCTAGAGAGGGGGCCGTCACTCCTGCCTTAAAGTGGGCAGTGGTGTGTCCAGTCCTAAAAAACCTACTTTGGACTCAGGAGAGTTGAATAGCTGCCCCCCCCCCCCCTTCCCGTCTGAAAGGTATCATTTTTGCACAAGACGATTGAACAAGTGATGGCTGGCCAACTTCAGGAATTCCTGAATGAAGCTGATTGCTTGGATCCATTCCAGTCTGTTTTCAGGCCTGGTTATGGGACTGAAATGGCCTTGGTTGCCCTGGGGGGGGAGTGTGACCCTGTTAATTCTCTTGGTCCTCTCAGGAGTTTTCAAAACCATCAATCATGGCATCCTTCTGGGTCGCCTTTCAGGACCGGGACCATGAGGCACTGTTCTGCGGTGGTTCCAGTCCCACCTCGGGACTGCTGCTCTGACCCTTGGTTGCTGGCCTGTGAGGTTTCTCAAGGTTCTGCTCTGTTCCCCGTTCTTTTCAAGCTGCAGGGAGAGATCACTGGGAGACAGGTTTAGATGATAGTTTACTCAGCTCTGTCTTGCGCTACCAGCAAATCCCAGGGAGGCTGTGGAAGCAGTGAACAGGGGCCTGGAAGCAGTTTTGGAATGGATGAGGGCGAATAAGATGGAACTTAATCCCAACAAAAGGTGCTACTGGTGGGGGGGAAGATCTGACCTAGGAAATGGCTTATTCTCTGTTCTAGATGGGGTTGCTGTCAGCTAAATGCTGCCATTCCTGGGCGGGAGGTGGATTCCCACACGCCTTCACATCACAGCCCCTCACCCCCACCTTTGGAATGTATCTCGCTTCTCACAGCCTGAGTTTTATCTATTGTGACTTCCTAACCTTGGAGACGGGGAACTTTCTCAACAGTTTAGTTCCTTTGCATTTGCAGGTGTTTATTGTAACTTTTTCCCGCTTTTAGCCTGAGAACAAAATGTCTAGCATATCTGAATGTATTTTTCTGCTCCAGGATTGGAGGACCCCCTCTGCATACCCAGTTTGAATGCACTATAACTGTAACCCCTCAACCCCTTGCTTTCATTACTGACTCAAGAACGTGTAGACAACTATTTGATCCACTGGCATAAAGAACTTTGTTGACAGTTTGAAATCTCTTAGACTCTCACAGAGAGTCAGTAATCCTTTCTTTGGAGTGATCTCCCTGTTCCTGAAATGGCAGAAGACGGCGAAGAACCTCCCACGACTCAGGGCTCGGAACTATCAATATCCACAGCTGTGGAACCGTTGCTGGTGCCTACGTGCACTTGGGTGGATGTTAGACCCAGAGGCCCTCGTCAGTCATGGGCAGTCTTTGGGTCCAAGACTACCGAGACTTGGACTCCTCGGCAAGGGCCGAGTAGGAGTCTGGTTATGGCGGCCAACCTCTGGGAGGGGTATCGGCCCCAAGAACGTGCACCACCACGGGACTCGGGTCAGCCTCGACGACCGGAGTTTGTGGATGTGTGGGTGCAGATGGACCGGCATTTCGACCTCATCCAACAACGGTTGGAACGACAGATGACCACCCTCCTGGAGGGACTCCCAGGAGCGATTCAATTGCTGTTCGATGAAGTTCTGGGCACAGGAGGGGCTGCTGGTGGCGGAGGAGCCGGTGCTGGGGCGGGAGCAGGGCTGCAGCAACCGGCCCAACCAGCCCCCGCGGTTGTACCTCCCGTTCCAGCCCCAGCACCTCCCGTGGGCCAGTGCCCGGGATGGTCAGGCACCCTGTTCCCCACGAGCTGCTGGGGGCGACATTCAATGGAAACCCGGCCAAGCTACAGTTTTTCATCATCAAGGCTGGCAGGTTCCTACAAACATGGGGCCATCTATTTCCCACAGAAGGCGATCGAGTGGGCTACATTGGGTCCAGGCTCCGGGAGGAAGCAGCCGACTGGTATGTAAGCCTCCACAATCCCCCCCGGGCCTAAACTGGAATGCACTGACGACTTTATGTGGTCCCTTCACAGACAATTAGAAGACCCAATGAGTGAGGAGAAGGCTCGTAACCAGATCCAGTGGCTGACCCAAGGGAAGGATTCAGTGAGGAAGTATACGGCAGCATTTAAATGCCATTCTGCCAGGATCTGAGGGTGGCCCGAAGAAGTCTTTGTGGAGCAATACCGTCAGGGGTTAAACGTGGACTTATATGAGACTATCCTACAAAATGGTAACCCCACTACATTGGTGGTGTGGGTATGAGCTGCGGAGGAGGCCAAAGCCCAGTTTACCCTTATCAAGATGCGGGCTCCGGGGGTGATACAACCATCTACTGCCTCGATGACCCCTCCTAGACCCAAGATAAAACTGCCTCTGAAGGATCTACGAGACTTTCGCATGAAGAAGGGGTTGTGTATGCGCTGTGGGGAGACCGGGCACTTCACCTCCATGTGCCCGGCCACCTCCCCCCGAGGGGCCCAATCCACACCAGTGTCAACTACGAAGCAACTGAAGGGACCCCAGGCCATGAAACCATGAGCCCTGCAACTAGATACATTGGGAGAAGGTGACAAGGTAGCGGTGGTGGAACATCCCCAACCGGCAAGAAATGCCAGGGACCTGCTCTAGATGGCACAACGCAGCAGGTCCCCACTCCAGCAGTGCCAAAAGCGGTGAGCTCCCCTGCCCCCCTTCTCTACATAGTTGTGACTCTAATCATCCTGAGCTCAGGCACCCAAATACGGGTTTGAGCTTTAATAGACTCCGGGTGTGCTCTGGACTTAATAAGCCCGATAGTGGTAGATGGGCTTGGGGTGGGTGTGAACTCCCTAGATGGACCTTTAAAATTCACCCAGATGGATGGGTTGGAAATGAAAGAACCTTGCCTGTTTGAAACACAACCTTTGTGGGTAGGCATAGGGTAGCATTGGGAACAAAGAGCCTTTGTCATTACCCCCCATGCTCAATTTCCCATGGTGCTGGGGAGTCCCTGGTAAGCAACCATGACCTTTACATCAAGTGGAGTGAGGGGAGTGATACGTTAGATTGTGCGAAACATACATGGCAGAACGACTGTGGGCCTCCTTTGGCCCCAACCCTTGCGTGCCTTGCAAAACAGGAACTTTTATCCATACCTACCGCATACCAGGATTTAGTGGAGGTTTTCAGCGGGGTTGAAGCAGATGAACTACCCCTCCATCATAACACCAGTTGTGCAATTGAACTGTTACCAGGATGTAAACTTCCAAAGGGGAAACTATATTCCATGAGCCCAAGCGAAAAGAGAGAACTCCGTAAATTCATTGATAAAAACCTCCAACGAGGTTTTATCAGACCGGCTAAGTCCCCATTTGCAGCCCCCATGTTATTCCAGAAGAAAAAAGACGGGGGTTTAAGACTGTGCACTGACTATAGGGGGTTAAACGTGGTGTCCACCTCAAATGCTTACCTCCTCCCCTTAATCAAAGATCTGCTAACGGAGGCATCCAAAGGCAAAACTTTTTCAAAATTGGACCTCCATGATGCATACTTCCGGGTGCGCATAAAAGAGGGGGACGAATATAAGACAGCGTTTAATACCCCCCTGGGGCAATTCAAATATCTCGGTATGCCGTTTGAACTTCAGGGTGCTCCAGGCGTCTTTATGAACCTGATTAATGAGGTCCTACACAAACATTTATTCAAAGGGGTCTTATGTTATTTAAATGACATTCTGTTGTACTCCCAGGATGAGATGTCCCATGTCCAACTAGTTCGTGAAGTGCTGGCTACTTTAAAAGACAATAAGTTATTCGCTAAGTTTTCCAAGTGCAAATTCCACAAAACTGAAACAGACTTTTTGGGGTACTGTATATCCCCATGGGGCTTAGAAATGGATCCCTCAAAAGTGGCTGCGTTAGCTGAGCGGGAGGTGCCCTGGACTCGGAGGCAACTACAAAGTTTTTTAGGATTCGCCAACTTTTACAGAACATTCATCAACAACTTCGCTACATATAGCCTCCCCTTAACTAACCTCCTCAAAACGAAGGGGAAGGGACCCGAGTCCGCAAAACCGGGAGCCCAGCTCGACTGGACTCTGGACTGCCAAGTAGCGTTCGATGCCCTGAAAACACTGTTCACATCTGAACCCATCCTAGCACACCCCGATGGAAATAAACCTTTTGTAGTACAAGTAGATGCCTCTGATGCAGCAATGGGGGGGGGGGCAATCTTGCAGGAAGGGGCAGATGGACAATTACACCCCTTAGCGAAGAAATTCAGGGACACCAAGAACTGGGCGGTCTGGGACAAGGAGGCAGCAGCTATCCGCTTAGCTCTCACTACTTGGAGGCATTGGTTGGAAGGGGCCAGAGTGCCTTTTGAGGTCTGGACAGACCATAAGAACCTTGAAGCCCTAAGGACTCAGCATACATTAAACACGAAGTAATTGCGCTGGGCTGATTTCTTTTCAAAATTCAACTTTACCCGACGCCGTTTCCTGGGAAAATCTAATTTGCTTGCCGATGCACTATCCCGTCTTCCCCAATACAATTGCCACCGGGACATGGTTATCGATTGTATGTTTACTCCAGAGCAATTGGGGGGGGGGGGCAGTTGTGACATGCAGTCAAGCCAAAGAGAATGGACTGTTAAATTTGCTCAAGCTTATGAGGAAGGGGAGCAGGCAGAATTTTGGAAAGATGAAACCATGAAACAGAGCCCCGAGCAGTGCTGGTTCCACAACGGCAAACTAGTGGTGCCCAAAGCATTGCGGCAGGAGGTAATGCATGCCGCCCATGAATCCAAGCTATCTGGCCATTTTGGTTACCTTAAAACTGAACTTGTTGCAAAGACAGTTTTTGTGGCCACGCAAGAGACAGGAAGTGTCTGTTTATGTTTCGGCATGCCAAATCTCTTTAATGTGCAAATCTAGGAGGGGGGGAAGACCCCTGGACTACTCCAACCACTCGAAACCCGCAGTAGACCTTGGGAAACTATTTCAATGGATTTTATAACTGATCTACCCCCCAGCAAAGGAAAGACAGTCATATGGGTTGTGGTAGACACGTTTTCCAAGCAAGCCCATTTTCCAAGCAAGCCCTTTCAAGCAACTCCCTATGGCTAAAGCTTTGGCGAAAGCTTTCCTGACCCATATTATCAAATTGCACGGAATTCCACGGAAGGTAATCTCCGACCGCGGTTCTCAGTTCGTTGCCAACTTCTGGCAGGAGCTTTTAAAGATCATGGGAGTAGAATCTGCATTAAGCAGTGCTTATCATCCAGAGACTGATGGCCAATCGGAACATGTTAATCAAATTCTTGAACAATTTTTGCGCTGCTATACTAACTATCAACAAGATGACTGGGTTGATTTACTCCCTTTTGCGGAATACAGTTACAGTAACTCAGTATACTCATTTACCGGAGTTTCTCCCTTCATGGCAACCGCAGGCTATGAAGGAGTTCCACTGCCATCCTTGGGGCCAGCCATTCCGGGTCCTAGTGGCCTCACCCAGTGGTGGAATTCACTTAGAGAATTGTGGCCTCTTATTGCTAAGACTTTGGAAAAAGCTAAAGCAGACTACAAAAAAAAACATGCTGATAAGGGGAGGGGCCCTGGGTGGGGGCTACTTTCAGGGGACTCGGTATATGTCTCTACAAAGAATTTCAAAGGTCTCCAACCCAGTCGTAAATTGGGGTGGAAATACATAGGCCCGTTCAAAGTCAAGAAAAAAAAATCAATGAAGTGACTTTTGAACTTGAGTTGCCTAAATCAGTGAAAAATGTCCATCCGGTTTTCCATTACAGCCTCCTGAAAAAAGATCCTGGGCCGAGCGAGTGGAGGATCCAACATCCAGTTCCTCCTCCTCTGATGAGGGGGGCGTGAGACTCACTTTGAAGTGGACCAAATCCTTGACTCCAAAATAAAAAGGGGTCGATTATGGTATCTGATTTCTTGGAAGGATTTTGGTCCTGAATGTAATGAATGGGTTGAATCTATGCATGTAAACACTCCTGCAAAGCTTCGTGCCTTTCATAAATTGTATCCATTAAAACCAGGGGGTTAGAAAGATCTTGGGGGGGGGCAGTATGTCAGCTATACACTGTCATTCCCGGGCAGTAGGTTGATTCCCACATGCCTTCATGTCATGGCCCCTCACCTCCACCTTTGGAATGTTTCTCGCTTCTCACAGCCTGAGTTTTATCTATCATGCCTCCCTAACCTTGGAGATGGGGAACTTTCTCAACAGTTTAGCTCCTTTGCATTTGCAGGTGTTTATTGTAACTTTTTTCTGCTTTTAGCCTGAGAACAAAACATCTAGCATATCTGAATGTGTTTTTTCTGCTCCAGGATTGGAGGTGCCCCTATGCATACCCAGTTTGAATGCACTATAACTGTAACCCCTCAACCCCTTTCTTTCATTACTGACTCAAGAACGTGTAGACGACTATTTGATCCACTGGAATAAAGAACTTTATGGTTAAGAACTTTGTTGACAGTTTGAAATCTCTTAGACTCTCACAGTTGTACCCCCTCTAAAGGTGCAGGATCTTAGCTTGGGGGGGAGGGCGGTTCCTGGATTTCAGCCTCCTGTTGGAGGAGGCAGTGGTGGCCAGGGTTGCCAGTCACCAAGCTGTGGTTCTTCCTGGTCAGAAAGATCTTGCCACTGTGGTACATGCCCTAGTAATATCCAGTGGGTTCAGTTTCGGTCTGTCCTTGAAAACTGTCCAGAAGCTGCAGTTGGTACCGAATGTTGTCTGGAGTGGGCATTAGGCAGCATATCTCCCCAGTCTTGTTCCACTTACCCTTTCTTCCAGTTTGATTCTGCACTCCATTTAAGGTGTGGTTATTGACCTTTAAAGCCCTGTATGGCCTGAGACCAACATACCTTAAGGACCACCTTCTCCCACATGTATCTACCCATTCAGTCACCCTGTCATCTAAGGCTAGATGGGTGGGGAACCCAGAAAGGGCTTTCTTGGTCATGGCACCAATTCAGAACTCGTTCCCCAGGGAGATATGTCTGTCTTCTTCTATCAGTGTCTTCTGTCAGCGGGTAAAGACCTTTTTGTTTCAGTAAGCATACTCCCAATAACCATTATTAGCCCTCCTCCCTGGTTCTGATATTGTTTGTTTGTATCTTTACTGAATTATTTTAAGTGTCGTTTTTAATTGTTCAAATGTTTTTATGTACACTACTTTGTGGACCCTATTTAGATGGAAAGGTGGAACAGCACGGCTGTTCTATTATTGGCAAGTTTACATTTGGGTATGGAATTACTCTGGATGTTACTTGTGTGGTGACAGCAGTTGGTACAGCAAATATTGCTGTTTATCGTGTAGTAAGATGTGGCTTTCATGGAATTTTAAAAATTGTTGTTCTTCATATAGTCACAGAAGCATAAGAACCACCACTACCTGGCAGCCCTGCTACACTTACAAAGAAAACACTTTGTACTAAAGAAAAAGTGATGTTCATAACAGTTGAGACTGATACGATTACTTTGATGGCAGAGTGAGGTTGATACTTTAACAAGCATGAACTTCTCTCCCTCCTTTTCAGGCCAAGAAAAACAGGCCTGAGCAAAACCAGGTCAGAAAACCATGGCTTCTGATGCTAGTCACATGCTTGAAGCTGCTCTGGAACAAATGGATGATATTATTGCAGGTATGGCAATGCTTGATGTTTAATGGTGTAGTGGGTAGAGTGCCAGACCAGGATTTGGAGGGCCCTTGGAAGCTTGCTGGAAGACCTAGGCCCTGTCACATACACTCAATTTACCTCACAGGGTTATAGTGAGGATAAAATGGAGAAGGGGAGAATATTGTAAGGCATTTTGGTCCCTTGCTAGGGAGAAAAAGGGGGGTATTGATGAAGTAAATAAATGAATAAGATCCTCCTGATAGCAGAAAAAGTGCCTACAATCCATTTTATGAGTGTGGAAATGGAGAGGCATTAATCTGCGTGGAATCCTGTGTTCGATCATGTGACGTTTCTAAATCTTCAGGTGGCTCATAATGGTTATAACTGCAGAACTGTTTTAAATAGTAGCAAGTGAAATTAATTTATGAAAGAATGACGGCTACACTAATCTGTTGTAAAACTCAGGTGAATCCAAGATCTGTCTGTCTTAGAATAATAAAAGTGTTAACTTGGAATAGACTCTAGAAAATATCTTTGGATTTAGGAAAAGAAGTACAGAAACATGGGGATAGTTTAGAATTAGGAGCTAAAACTGCACACACAAACATTCACTATGTTGTAGCACTGTATTCCTTTAAGTACTGGAACTGAATCTGTACCATCTGATGTAGTTTAGTTTAGGTGATGCTCATGTTTCTGAAATGTACTGGTTATTGTTCACCTTTACATGTCAACTTAGTTTCCAGGCTTGTTAAACTTGGCGGACTTTGACTCTTTCCTGTTGGGTTAGGAATGCATAGTTGCTAAGAGGAACTGAGGGTGGTCCCTCGGAGGGAACTAAGTTTCTAGCTCCCGTGTGCAGCACCCCCTGGAGGCTTTTAGCTGTGAAAACTTCTCTGACATACGGCCTGCTTATGCATAGTCCCCATGTGGGTTCGATGGTGAATATTATATTCACTGAAGTCCTTGAAACTTAGCCCTTAGTTAAGGGGTTGAGTCTGTGTGCATAGATTTGCAGAGGACCAATGGGAATTGAGATCTCTTAACTCTGTATGTTTATTTTAAAATATTTTTGCTGTGAAGCAGCATGTTAACTCTACAAACACAAAGTCACAGTTCTGAGAACTGCAAAACCAAGCATCTGTGATAGTATCTTCTAGACAGAAAAACTGCCCAGAATAATCTTACAGAACCCAGAATAATCTTACAGAATGGATTGATGGAATTCATTTACCAAAAAATTTAAACATTCTATGAATATACAGCCTCATGCTACACAATTAAAAACGAATCTATATTTCATGATTTAGACTATAATGTATCTTAAATAGAAAACTATCTTTAGATAGACTTTTCCTCAAAAAGCATTCTGTTAAACAATCCAATTTAAATTTAAAAAACCCTGCTTTAAATTAAAAAGCCCTGATTTTTAAGGATTTTTTAAAAAAATCATTGATTTTTATCTACTCTGCTTCTGGGTCATGCTAAAGGCATATAGGCACGTCACTGAAATGTTGGGTGTTCCTCCTTTGCTGGGGGAATTCCCTCCGCTGGCCCGTTGATCGGTGGCAGAGAGGTGGGGCCTGGCAGCGGGGGGACCCCCACCGGGGGGTCTGGCATCCCTAGAATGAACTCAGGTTCAGCAATTTTGCATTGTAATCTTGAAGCTTCTCTGTTTGAGGACTGCCATTCTTAGGTCAGCCATAGAATGTCCTGGAAGATAAAAATGTTTTCCTGCTAGTTTGAGTGTTGTGATTTTAGCCCATTTATTCTCTTGCGTAGGGGCTGATTCTGGGACGAGGACCGTTTTGTTCAGTGTATTGCTGACATTTGATGGCATATATAATAATGTTGGAAGTTGAACAAATATATGGTCCCAGAGTCTGTGTCTGTGTTAGGAAATGCATTGTTATGGGTGAGAAGCTGTTTAAGGTTAAGAGGCTGTTTTCTGTGGGCAATAAAAGGTTTCCCTCCCTGTGTCTGTGAGAGGGAAGTATAATTGCCCAGCATAGGTTGTGAGTCATTAATAGTATGTTGAACTGGTTTGAGCTTAGAGCTATATGTGACTACCAGTGTTCTGTTGTTGTTTCATTTGGGCCTATCTTGTAGCAAGTTATCCCTTGGTATCATTTTGGCTTTGTTGATCTGTTTCCTTACTATATCATGAGGTTACTGTAATTCCAAAAATGTCTGTTTTAGTTCCTGCAGGTGAGAATCTCTGTCAAAAGGATCAGAACAGACATGGCAGTAGCACAGAGCTTGACTGTTAACAATGGGTTGTTTGGTGTGTTTAGGATGCTGACTGGAGGCATGTATATATGTTTGGCAATCAGTAGGTTGTTTGGCTTTGAGTAAGCTTACTATATGTTTCCTTTGAAAGAGAACCAAACCACTTGGTTACTCATTACTCTAACAGGGAACAGAGAGAAAGCAGAAAAGCTCAATTCCTATTTTGTCTCCATCTTTTGCCTCCGAATAGGAAATCTTGAACAATTTTAATTTCTTCATCATCAACGTTAAAGTTGTGTAATTGTCCAGAAGTCATTACCTGACTACATCATCAACCACATTACTGGCAGAAAACAGTGAAGACTCGAAATGACTATGATGAAGGTTAAAGCAGAAAGTGCCAAAGCAGGATTACAGCGGAACATCAAGAAGACAAAAAGGGAGACTGTGCCTGAGAAATCAGAAGGAGACTGAGACTGGGGAGGGCAGCTGTGAAGGAGCTAGAAAGTGTAAAGATGTTGTCATGATCTGTGCCAGGATGGGAGACAGGCCTAGTGTGGCCTAGGCATAGGAGAGACCTGTGTTGGGGTTAGAGGGGACAGCCTACAATTCCCACGATGCTTGGCGGCGGTGGGAGCCAATGGGAATTCGGGGACTGTGTAAGGCGACGGAACTTTAGGTGTGTAACTGACAAATGGTTCTTTTTCTCTCTGCTGCGGCCTTTCCTCCTCTGACGGGGAGTCCAGCCGAGGGGAGAGTCTGGGCTGGGAGAGAGACGAGGTCCCTCAGTGGGGTGGAGGGAGAACAGGCAGGAGGCCTGGTGGTGTGAGAGGCTGTAGGCCTTAAGGAGCACCAGGTAAGGACAACCAGTTAGTCTCGTTAGCTTCACTTCAGTTGACCTTTAAAACACTGTTACTGATTTTAGTGCACCTCGCCTTGTTTCCCCTGCCCCAGTATTGTTCAGATGAACCCTGTTGCTTAATTGTTCTCTCATCACGCCTCACGTTTCTCGGTTAAAAGAAGGGGGCATTTGGCTGGGCTTGGGAGGGTACCCGGGGCCTTCTCAAGAGACCCTCCGCCCAGGGTGGTGGCGGCAGAAGGTGGCAACCCCCAGCGGGTCATGACAGATGTGTTACTGGTGATCAAATAATTCATGCCATAGTATTCCCCATTACTATGTACTGGTGGAAAGTTGGACAATAAAGAAAGCAGACAGGGAGACAGTAGATTCCTTTGCAATTTGGTATTGGAGGAGAGTTTTACAGATATGGTGGACCCCCTCAAAAAAGACAAATCAATGGGTTTTAGATCAAATCAAGCCTGAGCTCTCCCTAGAAGATAAAATGACTAAACTCAGGCTATCGTACTTGGGTAATGTTATGAGAAGACAAGACTCACTGGAAAAAAGGCAACAGTGCCAGGAGGAGTTGAAGGCAGCAGGCAGCAGAGGGAGACCCAACATGAAATGGAGTGACTCCACCAAGGAAGCCACGAGGGCCCTCCTCCGTCTGCAAGACCTGAGAATGGCTGTTTAGCCATAAGACATTTTGGAGGACGTTAATTTATAGGTTTGCCATAAGTCAGAAGCAACTTGATACCATTTAACTCTCTCTCTCTCTCTCTCTCCGTGTGTGTGTGTGTGTGTGTGTGTATACACACACACACACACACACACACAGGGGTCATTTCGTAGAAAAAGAGGTGCAGGAGCTCATTAGCATAACTTATTTGCATATGCTACACCACCTGACAGGAAGTATGTCAGAAGGCAAGAAAGAAAGAAGAGATAGAGAAAGAGAGAAAGAAAGAAAAATTTGGCAGAGAGGGGACCGCTATTTATCCAAGCCTCAGAAATACCACTTTTCTGGGAGGATAGCTTCATTGGTGGCTGAAGCCTTCAGAAGGCTGGTTGGAGGAACAAGGACCTTTCCAGGGGGCGGGGTAATTTTGCTGCAGCCATGACACAAGCAGGGACACAAGCAGGCATTCCCCCGCAGGAGGGGGAGCTTGCACCAACTCCTGGAGCTGCGCTTCCCCGAGCTCTAGCTCGAAAGGACCCCTGTATATATATATATATATATATATATATATATACACACACACACACACACATACATACATACATACATACACTTGGCTGTTTCTTCAGGTTTCTAACACATTTCCCTTTGCTCCTCTGCTTATTTATTTAGAAAATTAAAAGTAGTGTTAAGATCTCAGTGCCTTAATAAAAAGCCTGTTTTGGCATGACTGCTATCTGCACAATAGGCTTTTTTAAGGGCATAAATGTTAATGTGAGTAGTTGAAGATGAACACATAAGAAGGACAATGTTTCTGCCTTAAATTAATATTTGGTGTGCATATTGAGCTAATAGAAATAAAAACGTTCTTGCATACAGTTGTTCATCATTCACATATGAGATGATGTTTGGAGCTAATCAGGGTAAGCCTGTTAGACCAGATTACCAAAGGGAATTGCATGAGATGTGATCAAATCTGGCAGATAAATCAGCATCTCTAGGTTCTTCTGCTCTGCTACAGCTATACTAATAACTGATGTGAGAATTAGGGGTACTGGATGGATTCAGATGAGTAGCCGTGTTGATCTGAAGCAGCAAAACAAAATTTGACTCCAGGGGCACCTTTAAGACCAACAAAGTTTTATTCAAGGTATACGCTTTCGTGGGCATGCACACTTCTTCAGCTACAATGAAATGGAAATTACCATAGGTAGAGAATGAACAGTAAATTACCATACAGCATAATGAAATGTTTAACAGATGCAAGGGCAGGATACTGGATGGGTTAGTGTTCATTAGTTGCCTCATTTAAGCTGCCTTACCAGTAATAAGAGAAAATAATGATCTAAACCAATTACTTAGGTAGCAAGGTATGCATGCATGTTAGAGAAGTAGGTTCTGCATTTAACAGATATAATTGATTTTGGAAGAATCTGTGCGCAAAAATGAAAATCCTAGAAACTGTGTCTTTCTCTTTGGGGTAACTCTTTTTAGTCTAATGCCACTGCTGGATCAAGCCTATGGGATTACCACACTACCTTAGCCATCATTTAAATCCACATTTTCATTATGTTTGTTCCAGTAGTAGCATTGTTTGCTAGTTATATGTTTGTCTTAAATAAAGGTCTTGATGACTTCAGAAGGGATAAAAGACTTTATTATAACATTATAAAAATAGCCATTCTGGAACACATCGTGGTCCATCTAGTCCAGCATCCTATTTCACAAAAGAGCCCAATTATCTTGATTATCATGTTTTATACTGGAAACTGACTCCAGAGTTTTACCTTCAGTAATGTATTGTCAAAGATGATTTGACATCTAATTTCCATCATTATTTTAATTATCATTGAAATGAGCAATAAGTTCTTGGTTGGGTGCAGTAAATAGATATTAATAGTTGCTGTGGCTGTGAAGCTCCCAGGGCAATTATTTGTGACACTTAATGTGTCTTCAGAATAGATGGTAATTGTCTTAACAGCCCTTGTGTCATTGATTTCTGACCTAATTCCAAGGAAGCTGTTGATGTTCTAAACTGGTGCTTGGAGTCGGTAATGGGTAATGGTAACAACCCAAAACTTAATCCTGACAAGACAGAGATGCTCTGAGTAGAAAGGCAGACCAGGGGCCTGTGATCTCCCTTGTCGTGTATGAGGTTACACTCCTCTTGAAACATCAGGTTGGCAGCTTGGGAGTGCTGCTTGGCACAGGAGCCACCTTAGAAAGAAAATCAGGTGCTTTTTTGCCCAGCTTCAGCGGGTTTGCCAGCTGTGCTCATTCCCGGCCTGTGATCCATGCCTTAGTGACATCTCACCTGTGCTACTGCAATGTGTTCTTGAAGCTATCCTCTAAGAGTGTTCAGAAGCTGCAGCAAGAGCAGAATGTTGTGGTTAGATTGCTGGTTGGGGTCAGTTACCAGGATTATGTTACACCAATATTATAGCAATTATATTGCCTTCTGATCTGCTCCCAAGACCAATCCAAGGTATTGGTTTTGACGTTTAAAGCCTTATGTGGGACCAGGGTATCTGAAGGGCTGTATTCTCCCACACATTCCTGTCTTAGAATTAAGATCACAGGGAGAGGTCCTCTTGAGTGTCCCATCCCCAGGGATGTGCACCTGGCCCCCTCACGGTTAGGACTGCCAGCTCCAGGTTGGGAAGTATGTAGAGATTTTGGGAGTGGAGCCTACGGAGGGCAGGGTTTGGGGAGGGGAGGGACTTCAATGGGGTAGAATGCCACAATGCCCACCTTCCATTTTCTTCAGATGAACTAATCTTTGTAATAGCAGAAATCTCCAGCCACCACCAGGAGGTTGGCAACACTACTTCAGCCTTTAGGAGGCAGCTGAAGACAGTTTGATTTATGATAGCATTTGGTTAGGCAGAAAAATAATTGACTTAAAAACTTTTTTAAAAAAACTAGCATTTGTATTGTACATTATTATTTGTATTGTATGCCACCTGAGTTCCTATAAAGTAGATAGGCAGCTAACAAGTGTTTGAAAGAAATAAATGCATTTAAAATACAGTGTTTTAAAGTGCTGTTGTGCTTCTGATATTGTAAACAAAATTATGAACTGTTCATGTGAAATAGATGGGGTTGGATCCAGGCTACATTTTCTGCTAACAAAAGGAGAGGTGTAATTTCTTCCAGGTTCCTTTTCCTGCTGCAAGCTTCAGTTTGTCTCTCATGCAGTCGTTGCCCCCCATCCTCCAGGAGGAGCATTTCTGGGAGATCAGTGAGCCCCAGTGGGTGGGAAGAGAGGCATGGAAGGTCTGTTCTGCAGATGGAAGTGTCTTCTGGTAGTGGGAAAATTAGTCTGAATCCAACCCATGATTTGATTCCTTACCTGCACCATAAACCAATTAGTAGACTCTAAATTTCAGTCCTTACCAGGTATATTAGTTCATATCCTTTAGAAAATAATCTTCTACCAATTAGAAAAACTTCCTTAAATCCCTATCCTGTTATACCAGCATTAAAAATACTAGTAATGTCTTTACAAAGCACACTAGGGAGATGATGAGGCCTAAACTGGAAAAGTTTTAAACTTCTTTTGTTTGTGAGAGGCACCCCTTTAGGTATCCCTTTCTACTTAGCGAATTTATTTTTCATTTGTTGCTTTTCATTGCTAATATGAACACAGTGTTCTATTTAATATTTAAAATGGTTGTGCAGATGCTTAGTTTAAAATTTACAACAAAAGATGGGTCCTCAGGCTGACTTCCAAAAAAGATAGACTAGCTATTCTTCCTTATCGGGAATAATTCCTTGGTGTTTAACAGTGCAATGTGAAACAGTTACACCTTTCCAAATCAGAGGAAGTCAATGGGTTTAGAAAGGTGTAGCTCAGTTTAGGATTGCTCTGTGAGCAATCTAACCATTTTCTATGCTATTTCTCCTTTGTTTTTTCACAATATGTATTAAAACCCAAACACACTGCTTTGATAGCACATAGTTTGCATTATGTTTACAACACAAAAGCTCTTTCCTCTCTGAATCCTGATCCTCTAATAAAGCCTCCTGCATTCTACATTATGCAAAGGGATCTAGTGTGCCTACCAAATCTTATGCCACTTGTGAATTATGTTACCTATTAGGTACCTATGGGAATGCCCTGTGAGACCTCTGGGGCCTCCAACTACCAGAGCAAATTTAAGCCAAGAATGTTTCCTCAGTTATGCAAAGTTCAGTTAATGTTCTTCCCTCCTCAAGCAATGCAAATACAGCCATTGTCTAAACTATATTTCATGAGATCTTCTTCGTGGTCTCTGTGCATCACACTTCTGGGATTAAGTGCGCCTGCGCCGATTGGTAATCTTCAAAGCCTAACGGATTTTCGTGCCAGCTCCCCGGTCACGTGCACGTCCCACTGCGCATGACCCGGGGAGGGGCACGAGGATCCCGCCAGTTCTCTTCTGACCGCCGCGTCGTGAGGATCCCCTCTCCGCTTCGGTTGGTAGTTGACTTTCGTTTTCCAATTGGAAAAGCCTTTCGGACTGATTTCTTTCCCTTTTCGACCTACGGACTGTTTTCTTGGACTCGTCTTTGGATTTTTCCTCGTTTACTCCCCGCTTGGCCTATGGCCCAGCGGTGGGGCTTCTTTAAACGCTGTCTTAACTGTGGAAGTAAGACAGCGCCTCCAGACAAGCACTCTCTCTGCCTTTTGTGCTTGGGCGAGTCGCACCGCGTGGACTCTTGTTCTAACTGCACTGCCTTCTCCAAACAAACCCGCAAGAACTGAGTGGCTAGGTTGAGAGTGGCACTCTTGGAAGCAGCGTTATCCCCAAAGATGTCTGCAGCCGACGCTTCGGGAGCATCACCATCGGCTCCGACGGCCCCAACATCGTCTCCGGTAAGGAGCGCCATCGGTATTGAGAAATTGGCACCGAAACGACCCCTCCCTCTGTCGCACACTCCTGCAAAGAAACGCAGAGAGGGCAAGGAGGAGAAGGGCAAGCTGAAGCACAAGAAAGTTTCTAGTGCTCCGTCGACGCACCCCGCGCCCGACGTGACCCAGCTCGGGTCCCCACAGCTTGACCCTTCAGGGCGTGAGCGATCCTGGGGTAGTTCCGCCTCCCCGATGCCACAACCCATTCAGTTGACGGACTCGGACCCCGACATCGAGCTGACTCAGGTCCCTCGAAGTAGCCTCGTGACCGGGCCCGATCCGTTACCGACGCCGAGAAGCAATCGAGACTGGCGTCTTCCGTCCTCCTCGGTGCAGTGGGACGTTCGACAATGGTGGTACCTGTACGGCTCCTACCCTCCACCACCGCAGTGGTATCCGTCGGAATGGGACCGTCAATCAACGTCATCCAGAGTCTCCCGATGCCGAGATCCTCCGGCTCCGAGGCCGACTCCGCCACCGATGCCGCCACCGATGTTGGTGCCGACACAAACCCCATCTGATGTTGATCTCCCTCCCTTTCAACCGGACCCGTCGACTCCTATGTCTCCATCCGAACACTCTGAACGGTCGATACCGGACTCTTCCGCGTCTTCCGCTTCCGACGATGAATCACCCACCCACCCGTCGCCATCCCCCAATATCACCGACAACCTACCGATCTCCCCTTCCGAGGATGTAAAATCATACGGAGAGCTCATCAAGAGAATGGCTCACTCCTTGGCCCTAGCCACGGTCCAACCAACTCCTACCGCTACCGATGCCATTGTCGACATCGTGCAGATGGATACCTCTACTGCAGTGGCCTTACCGCTTATTTCGGTGCTCATGAACACCGCTAAAGAATCTTGGGGACACCCCTCTTCAACTCCAATCTCTAGCAAGAGACTGGATCACATGTACAAGCTCCAAGAACCCGGAGCAGAATTTTTGTTCATACACCCCAAGCCCAACTCGGTTGTTGTGACCCCCTCCGCTAAAGGCCGCAGCGGACATTCCTCCCCCCTTGACAAAGAGGGACGGAAACTGGACTCTTTTGGGAGACGTTTTTATTCGACAGGTGCATTGGGTGTAAAAACTGCAAACTATACTGCCTGTATGAGCAGGTATCAATATTCCCTATGGGAACAGATGACACCACTTCTGGCCCATCTTCCTGAGGACAAACAATGTTTAGCTAGGAAGATCCAGAAGGAAGGCATGGTCTTGGCTAAACACCAACTCAACGCATCCAAACATGCTGCAGACGTCACTTCCAAGACTCTCACTTCAGCAGTCGCCCTTAGACGTCACGCCTGGCTGAGGTCAACTTCTCTTCCACAAGATACTAAAACCCTGGTGAAAGACCTCCCTTTCGAGGGTGAAGGCCTATTCAGCTCCACAACAGACACAGTTCTGCACGACCTGGATAAGAGCATGAAGACGTCTTGTAACCTGGGCATCTCTCAGCCGAGACAACAGAAACAGAAAACCTGGCAGAGATCCTGGTCTAAGAAGCAGCCACAGCGATCTCCCACTGAACCCCAATGGCAAAGACCTTCCTCCTCTGCTTATCAGCAGAAACCCTATGGCCATAGACCACGTTTCCCAACTGCTTCCGCTTCCAAGTCGAAACCTCCGAAACCAGACAAGCAGGGTCTTTGACTCCCGCATCCGCTCCAGTCCTCCCACCCGTCTGTCACCCTTCCTTCCCACATGGCAACTCATAACATCAGACAAATGGGCCCTATCAGTAGTAGCAGAGGGCTACCGGATAGAATTTTTCCAGATACCACAGAACTCTTATTTTGTAGTCACCCCTCCCTCCGACACCCTGTCGTCAGAAGTCGAGGCCCTCCTGTCCAAGGATGCCATAGAACTGGTACCCGTAGACCACCTTCAGCAGGGTTTCTACTCTCGCTATTTCACGGTACCAAAGAAGGATGGCGGACTCCGTCCCATACTAGATCTTCGGAACCTCAATGCATTTATCATCTACAAGAAGTTCCGTATGACCACTCTACAGGCCATCCTACCACTACTAGAAGCCAACGTGTGGATGGTGACGCTGGACTTAAAGGACTCATATTTTCATGTGACGATTCATCCGTCACACAGGCCATTCCTCTGCTTCGCGGTCGGTTCGCGTCACTTCCAATACAAGGCTCTACCTTTTGGCCTTTCTACGGCTCCTTGTGTTTTCACGAAACTCATGGCAGTAGTGGCGGCCCATCTCTGGCTTCAGGGTGTCCACCTTTACCCGTATCTGGACGACTGGCTACTGGTTGCGCCCTCCGCGACAACTCTACAGAGCCACATCTCAATAACCCTCCATGCCCTAGAATCCCTAGGGTTGACAATAAACCTCAAAAAGTCCATGCTCACTCCCTCCAGACGGCTGCAGTTCATCGGAGCCATTCTGGACTCCCTGCAGTGCAGGGCTTTTCTGCCCCCCAACAGGGCAATGAACATAGTCTCCCTCCTCCAATCTATTCGGGAGGACAAGGAGGCCACAGCCAGACAAATACTCCGCCTATTAGGCCTGATGGCTGCAACCACGGCGGTGATCCCGTTTGCCAAGTTGCGGATGAGACCATTGCAACTTTGGTTCCTGAGACGATTCCGTCCCAGTATTCACTCCCTCTCTAAGCATTTCTGGCTCTCAGACCAGGTCCTGAAAACCCTGGCTTGGTGGCTTGTGCCCCAGAACTTACAGTCGGGTGCACCTTTTCGGCTCTTGCCTCCCACAGATGCCTCCCTATGGGGCTGGGGAGCTCACCTGGATGGTGTCAGTGTGGGCGGCAAGTGGGATCCTGCTGTGGCCCACAACCATATCAATTTCTTGGAACTGCTGGCAGTTCTCTATGCGGTGAGATCATTCTGCCAATCTCTGTCAGGAAAGACGGTGGCTGTTCTAATGGACAACACGACCACCATGTATTATATCAACTGTCAAGGTGGGACGGTCTCCTGGGGACTCTGCCATTTAGCTATCGAACTCTGGGACGAGTGTCAGTCCCTCAATATTCATCTCGTAGCGACTCACCTTCCCGGTCTGCTCAATGCCCAAGCAGACTTCCTGAGCAGGGGAGGAGCATCCCTACACGAGTGGGAATTAAACCCCCTCTATCTGACCCCGATCTTTGATCACTGGGGGCACCCCTCCGTGGACGTGTTTGTCTCTCGGGAGAACAGGAAGTGCCATCTCTTCTGTTCCAGAGCCGGCAAGGATCCGACCTCCCTTGGGGACGGTCTCCTTCTCCAGTGGACGGGGAGACATCTGTACCTATTTCCCCCGATCCCCCTAATACCACGGGTGGTACACAAGCTGATATCAGAACGTCCATGGGCAATTCTCATCACACCGTGGTGGCCGCGGCAACCTTGGTTCCTCACGCTCCTCCGTCTCTCTCTCGGAGTGTATCTCCACCTCCCGACGGACCCAGATCTGCTCTGGATGTACGGGGGCCAGGTGCTTCACCACGACGTGCCCAGATTGAAGCTGACAGCTTGGTTGATTCAACCTCAGGAATAGACTCCCGTATTGCACAGGTTCTCTTGAACTCACACAAACTCTCCACACGTCGTTCATATGCGGCAAAATGGACTAAATTTCTAGCCTTTCTGGCCTCTGTAGGACGGCCTACCATCCCCACTACCCTTAATGATGTTTTTGGTTTCCTTTTGTTGTGTAAGGATAGAGGACTGTGCCACTCATCTATCCATGTCTATCTGTCAACCATCCTGACATCGACGGTTACTCAGTGTTTTCTCACCCAACCACAAAGCAATTCCTCAAAGGAATGTGTCGCCTCTACCCACCAGTGCGGACACCGGTCCTGGCATGGGACCTACCCCTGGTCCTTACCAAGTTAATGGGCAAACCCTTTGAACCCATGGCTTCCTGCAGCCTTCAACTCCTTTTGTGGAAGGTTGCATTTTTGGTAGCCATCACTTCTGCTCGGCATGTAAGTGAGCTCTCAGCGCTTCATTGTGACCCACCGTACCTCACCTTCCACCATAACGCCGTTGCCCTGGCTCCCGATGTCGCTTTCCTGCCCAAGATAGTCTCGGACTTTCACATCGGGGCGGACATTACATTACCAGTGTTTTTTCCTGATCCTCAGGACCCGACACAACGCAGTTTACACACTCTTGACGTCAAGAGAGCTCTTTCCTTTTACTTGCACTGGACAAAACCATTTCGCAAGTCTCCAGCTCTCTTCGTCACCTATGCCTTGCCCAGGCAGGGACAGAAACTGTCGTCTCAAAGACTCTCAAAGTGGATAGTAGAGATGATAAAACTCGCCTACCTCCTGGCCAAGAGGCCATTGCCGGCGTCCCTCCGGGCACACTCCACTCGAGCCGTGGCTGCTTCCACGGCATTCCTCAAGGGCATTCCCCTGGGAGACATCTGCAATGCTGCAACGTGGGCATCTCCTCAAACGTTTGTGAAACACTACGCCCTAGATGTCAGTGTCCATCAACGTACTGTGGTGGGCCGTGCGTTTCTGCAAGCAGCTCAGATGTGAGACCTCCAGCACCCACCTCCAGGTATGTGGTGTGTTTATTGCTCGCTATTCTCCCAGAGGTGTGATGCACAGAGACCACAAAGAAGATATACAGGTTGCTTACCTGTAATTGGAGGTCTTCGAGTGGTCATCTGTGCATTCACACCACCCGCCCTCCTTCCCCTCTGCTTTCGGTCTCCCTCATTTTTTCTTGGGGGCTGTTTGCAGCGGTCAGAAGGAACTGGTGGGATCCTCGTGCCCCTCCCCGGGTCATGCGCAGTGGGACGTGCACGTGACCGGGGAGCTGGCGCGAAAATCCGTTAGGCTTTGAAGATTACCGATCGGGATCGGCGCAGGCGCACTTAATCCCAGAGGTGTGAATGCACAGATGACCACTCGAAGATCTCCAATTACAGGTAAGCAACCTGTATTTACTTTCCCTAGCAAGGAGAGATGGTGAAAGAGAGAATGGACCCTGAATTGAATTGTTGCCATGACCACTCTGCATTCATTTTATATCTTCAGACTTTTTCCAGTCCTCAGTTTATGACTACTTCATCTGCCATCTTAAAATCTCACCTGTCCTTGTCTAGATTTCTAAAGAGCATTTTACCAAACGAACTATGTAATCCTCAGTCTCAGGGTGTCTGTAAAACAAAGTTAACTAAGGAGAGAGATGGTCGTGGGCCACCTTTGTATGACAGAATGTTCCAGTGTTCCGTTGTATGTTTTTAAATGTTGTGAGCCACCCCAGGCCCCGCTTTGCAAAAGAAGGTAGGCTATAAATCTAAAAAAATAAAATAAATAAATCATGAAATATAATGGACTGCTAATTCAGCTGTGGAAATGTGTGGCTGTAGTAAAAAAGGAAAAGCCTAGTGAAATGACTCAATTGGTGTCAGCTACGCTCGACCAGTGACCCCGCCCGTTGGAATGTGCTCACGTGCTGTTTAGCTGTCTGGCTTCCTTATCATGCCCCGCTTTAGTTCGCTACGCTCCCAGCCTGCTTGCTTCACTCCCAGCTTGTTCAAGGTCTGGGACAAATCCTCCCCAATTATGTTATTCCTTTTGCAGCTGCTCTCGAAAACATTTAGTAGAAGTTCCCTGAGAACTAAAGCATAATAACCTGTTTGCCGCCATTTTCATGTGAAACCTGTTCAGGGGTTGGAATAACCTTTTACGTTTTCTGATTGGTCTAGATGAGGTGAGGGGACTTCCAATTGCTTAGTATAAGACTAACTGTTTGTTTATAATAAAGCCATTACTGACAGGAAAAGTGTAACCATTCCAATAAGTATCTCTTTGCAAATAAAGGACTTTCTGGTTAAGGAGACCTGTTGCAGACTGCATCTTTTGGGACAATCTCACAATTGGGCATGGTCCATATCATGCCTGCCATTCTGAGTAATTTTGATCCAACCAAAATACAAGTACTCTGTAGTCTGGTGTTAGTCTAGCCAAACAAAAGAGTTCTGGATACCTCAGCCTGTAACTAAAGGAGACTGTTTCCAGTGTCTCCCTAAAACTTTCTTCTCCAGATCTCCTAATTTTGAAAGCCCCTCTGGAACACACTTCCTTTTCCCCTCCCTCTGCACCATTCTGTCTCAGATATCTCTTCCTCCCTCCAACCTCATGAAGATAAAATTTTGGTCTGTCTTATTCCTGACCTGTAGAACAAGAGCTGCCCCTCAGTCTTCCAAATCCTGCTCGGCTTACCTTCAACTGTGTATCCTGGGTCCTGACTGATTTATCATTTCCAGTCCTTATCTTCATGCTCTCCTTCTGAATTTCTTTGGATTATTACCAAAACTGCTGCCCGGAATCCCACTTAGAAGAACCTGTGTTCTGCTTATGACCAGCCTAGTACATGTTAAATAATCCTCCCATGTGTTGCGGTTTAAGTGTCAGATGAGACCATGGCGGTCAGAATGTCTAGTAATCAACACTCAACAACAGTCCTTAAGCAGGTTCAGTTTATTGAATTCAGTATTACTAAGGCATCCTCTAAACACTTCTGTGTTAAGACCAAAGAGGGGAAGCAGGAATGGGATTATATACTGGGTTCAAACTGGGGGGTCAGATGGCTACAAGCCAATGAGTGCCCTGTTACCCTCCCGCTGAGAATAACGGCTTCAACAGTCAGGCGGGAGACTTACAAGAGAAACCCGAGGTCTTATGTAAACAGGGGCAAATGCTAGAAGAGCATCAAAGGCAACATTCTGGAGTTTACAACAGCCTTTACAACCTTCTCTCCCCCCCCCCTTTCTTCATAGCAGCCACTCTCTCTCCCCCCTCCTTTTATTATGACAGCCTAGCTGACCATGGGAGACCTGGGCTTGAGTACCCACACTGTCGTGTAGCTCACTGGGTGATCTCAGTCCAGTCACATACTTTTAGCCCACAGTGCTTGTCGTGAGGATAAACATGGTGAGAGGAGAATGATGCTTGTCACCCTGAGCTCCTTGTAGAAAGGACAGGATAAAAATGAACCAGGTAGATAAACAGACATGGAATCAATATGAATCAACGTCTTTTGTAGTTCCTTCTTGTGTGTCAAGGCTCCTCTGTTGGTTCTTCTAGGCTGCATGAGGAGTTCCCATGCCAGTGCCAGTGCCAGTCCCTCCAAGTAGGATGCCAGTAATGACACTTGGCACACATTTGGGCAGAATCATGTGGTGAGCCTGGCTAAATGCTACAGTGGCATGTAGAAGGCATCATGGGGATGATATTGGAAGCTGGCTCCGTGTGATGGTGGTCCTATGCCGCATAGTCTTTATGGCAAGTTGCTTGTTCAGCAGTTGAAGTGCCTGGCTTTTATGGATACTGTCTCTCCAAGAAGCTGGAAGTCTTTTTATGGTGCATTAACCTTATTAGTCTGCACAGCAGTTGGCATTTTTTCTGCAGTTAAGGTCTTTGCCAGTGAAATTCATTTCAGAAGCATAAGATTGTAGCTAAGCTGGAAGAGAAGAGTGGAAATAAGAGTCTGTATGCCGCCTGCCTCATTACCATCACATTTTCCTCTTTGTTTAACTGGCTTTGTACATTTTTTTCTGGGTGAGGAAATGCACATGTGAAGGTAAGTGAAGGGCTAAAAAAGGGGAGCCACTTTTGAATCATGTTAAGGGATCATCTGTTTAAATGGGAAATGGTATTAAAAGTGCTTGAATCATTCCTAGCTTTTCTGTACTGTGTTGTAAATTCTTCTGCAGCAAATGCCCCTTTTCTTTCCTTTTCCTTTCGGACAGCAAGCCCCCCCCCCCCCCCCCAAAAAAAAAAGCTAATGTGGCAACCACAGCAAGTTAGGTTAAAAATATCATGGCACAAAAGAATGGCATCGGTCTGTGATAAGAAGTTAGTGCGAGGAAAGAGAGACTGTTCCTTCCCTGATGTGCTGGAGCATTAAATGTCTTCTTTCCACCACTGCCCCACTGTCTTGAAAGATCTGCATTTTATTTATTCTGTTTAGTTATTAAAATATTTATATCCTGCCTTTCTCCATGACTCAACACAGCTCATAGATCACAGCTAAAAACACACTTTAAAAGATACAAAATAAGATCCCAGATACCACCCTCCCCCCCCAAAAAAAAGATGCATGCTGAGTGTATCTCGTGTAAAGCCGTAGTGAATGAAATGGCCTTCCAGGGCCTTCTCTAAAGACAGCCAACCCCTCACCAGGGAGCCCATTCCACAGTGTGATGCCAGGCAGGCGGCCTTAAAGGCCAGAGTGGGTATTGCATTTTTTAATAAATCCGGTACAGGCTCCCCTAACGGGCTTCATTTTTCTGCAGCCAGACAGCAGCTGTGGGGAAGTGATTTGTGCCGTAGGGGCCCAGTTCATACTGGACTATGGCGCAGGGGGAAAGGGTCTTCAGATTCCCCATGTCGTTTTCCCAACCTGTAATGGCCTTAGGGGTCATTGCAGTTGTGTGCTGAACACTGAGTTGGCACACATGGATATATGTAATGAGGCAGTCCTTTAGACATATGAATTCCAGGCCATAAAGGGCTTTAAAGGCCATAACCAGCACCTTGAAGTAGACTCTGAAACAAACTGGCAGCCAGTGTAGCTGTTTTAAGATGGGCAAGGTATGATCCCCTCAGGGAGTCCCTGACAGTTGTCAGGCTGCCACATTCTGAACCAGCTGAACTTTCCAGGTTGTCTCTAAGGGCAGCCCAACATAGAACACATTGCAGTAGTCTAACTGCAAGGTTACAAATCATAAATCGGTGTGCCAGATCAGATGAATCTTAAGAAAGAAGAGAGTTAGCAAACCAAATGCAGCTGATAAAAGGATGCCAATAAAGGGCACTCTTGAGCACTACACACCAATTTGATTTTGAAACAACAAGGCTGGGTCCATGAGCACCACCAAGCTTGTAACCTGCTCTGCATATGCCAGCTCCCTCCACTACAAGTGGATGATAATGCCAAAAAAGTGTCTTATTCTTCAGTAGTAGAGCAGCTGCAGAATACCCAAGGAAGTCTGTGCTGCATGCTTACTCATGTGTACATCACTACTTTGGCTCATAAGTGTTGACTCCTAATCAAGGTTGTTTTGCTTTTCCCATCAAAATGTTACAGATTTTCTTTTTTCCTATTTCAAACGCTTATTGTCAGTGGAATGATAGCCTGCAAACAGATCAATTTTATTTTAGAATTATAAAGTTGGAAGGAACCTCTAGGGTCATCTAGTCCAAACCCCTGCACAATGCAGGAAATTCACAATGACCTCCCCCCCACACACACACGCCGTGACCGCTGCTCCATGCTCATGTTCTATTTATTAGATTTGTAGCTTGCTAAATCAAAATAGCTGTCAATAGTCCCAATATTGTTTTTAAAAAATGCTGGAAAGAAGGTCTCTGAGTCTTTGGTAAACATAGTAGGTTTCCCTAAGGCAGGGGTGGGCAAATTGCAGCCCACGGGCCACATGTGGCCCGCCACAGAGTTTTTTGCGGCCCGCCAAGACCATGTGGTTTCTCAACAAGCAATCTCACTCCTGATTTCAAAAAAATTGTAGAAAAGTGTGATAGGGTACATTTGTCTCATTACACTGATTCTAAAATTAAATGTGCTTGCAGCTATAGATGATATGAAATTAGCACAATAAATAAATTGAATAAAACTACCACTATTTTATTTAATTTATATGTATTGATTTTTATGATACAATTTATACCTTTTCTGAAATGCAAAGTTAACTAATGAATGCCATCATGTTAAAAGGTGTGGCCCTCCGCTAACCTCCGCTCCCACAAAGTGGCCCCCAAGCCAAAACAATTGCCTACCCCTGCCCTAAGGGATTAAAGTTCTGTCCTTCACCCTTCAAGCATTTTGATTACCTTAAGGACTTTCTGGCTGAAATGGGTAAAGCTATAATGCATTTGCCTATACCATGGGAAAATGATTTCAGTTGAAAGTATTTTAAATAATGAAGACAGCAATGTTCTGTTTTAATGTTTTTGAGCACCAGTTCAGTGAACATTAGGAGAGTGTTTTCGTCATGCTTAACATTGAGAGATCTGCCCTGTGTGACAGACCAGTCCTATAATTTGTATGTTCATTCCCACTTGGCATCAGTATGACCCTAGCTGCAGCAGTATGACCCTAGCTGCAGCCTCCTTCAGTCTTTCATGGTGTTTTTAGACTTAGTAGAATTATACTTCAGTAGATCTCCTTCCAGGTATTGAGCAAGTTAGAGCCAGAGGCATAGTTTAGGTATTTCATCACCCAGCAAGTTCAGAGAGAAAAATATGTGCTTCCCCACTTGTTACAAAAGAAGGCACCTGAGAGAACAGGGCTGAGTTCCTTTCCTTTAAGAACTTGGTTCAGATGCCCTCCCCCACCCCTCACTTCTCCCATATGGAGGAAAGACAGAGGAGGAGGAGCTGCCTTTTGGGACTTTCTCTGCTGTAGTTCATTGTCCTCAAGAAGCAAGCTTATGGAACAGAATTAAAAGGGCTTGGAGATGACCAGTGCTGATGGCATGAATTGGACCAGCAAGCCAGAATCTCCTGAGCTGCTATTGCTTGAATTGGACCAGAATCTCCTGGGCTGCTATTGCTAAGGATGCATGCTTCCTTCCCTAAGTTTGGCTTTATTCACTGATCACCTCCTTGTGCTCCATCAACTGCTGAAGGGATTAACTGTTTTCCCCATCTACTGGGTATACTAGAATGTAGTCAAGTCACCAGAAGGCTTCAGGAAGCAGATGCTTCCCTGCCCCACTTGTTCAATGCTGTTCCCCCCCCCCCCCACCCCGTGCCCTCAGGACTTTTGTTCATATAAACTGTGTATACCTTTTAGAGATCTCATATTGTTTTTTGCCCTTTGGCACTATACCATGAAGAATATGTGTTTTGGGTTAGGTACAAAATGCCTTGAAGTTTCTTCCTACATTTATTTGGATAAACTGTAGGACTTCAGCCTATTTTTTACAACCAGTTGTCTGGACACTACCGGTTCAGATTGCAGGTGGGTGATCTTGTGAAAGTTGTACCATGAAAAGATATTCCTTCCACATTAAAAAAAACAGATAACAGAGGGAAGACAAGACTTCAACTCTTCTCTTTTAGTGAAAAGTTCTTTTGTGTGGAGGAGTATCTAGTCTGTCAAAGAGAAGAGCTGAAGGCCTGCCTTTCCCTTGGTATCTAGTCTTTTATGTGGAAGGAATATCCTTTTTGTGGTAGAGTTTTTGTAATGAAGTCTTCCACCTGCAGTTTGAAGTGGTACTGTCGAGATACAGGTTTGTCATCTCTTTCACTATATATGACAAAAAAAAGCAGTTTGGGAAAGTTCCCAAAATATATACGTTTATTTGAGCTGTCTTGACCTGCTGTGGGTATTTGTGTATAAGGGATCCAGGTGATGTCACTGTTACAAGACTATTGATCCATAATTCCAACAGCTGCCTTCAGCTTTCTTGAGTTTATGTTTGGTAATGGTTATCACAGTCTACTGTGCCACTTCTTAGTTTTGATAACCAGCTGTTAACACCTAAGTTTACAGAACAAAGTTTGAGTCCAGTGGCACCTTTAAGGCCAACAGGGTTTTATTCAAGGTATAAGCTTCCATGTTGGAAAGTATTGGAGTCGGGAGGCGAGTGGTAGTGATTTCATAGTAAAGCTCTTTATTGAGGGTCAGATGGAACATGGAAAACCCTGGGCTCAGAGCCCTCTTTTATGCTGGCTGGAGACAATGCCCCAACCTCGCCCCCAAGTCCTGATAGGACCTTAAGTCCGTGGTTGCAGTTCATAGGTCCCCCCAGCGGGAGACCTAAGCATGTAATTGGTGGTCGCTCAGGATCCAACTGGCTATTGTTCTATCTGGCTGAAGCTCAGGTAGATTCTGACCTTGTGCGCTGACCACATGGCGGTTGCCATTGTGAGAGGCCAGGCAACCGCGGTCTTAGTACACAACACATGTGCAAGCACATTTCTTCAGATACAATGTGAAATGTACTGGACTTGGAAGGCCATGGAGTGATTTCAAACAAAGCTCTTTTTATTAGGTAGTCAGTGGAAGCATGGGGGATGGTGGTCGGGGGGGCCTGCTTATATTTACAGGTAAGCCGCACCCCCGACCTCGTGCCCCATGGGGGATTGGGTAAACGGGGATTAGGTTCCCACCAGAGGCTATCATAGGACCATTTGAATATCCTAAGCCTCTGATAGGGGGACAATCAGGATCCTAGGGTCTATTGTTCTTTGGGACTGAAGCTCAGGTTGGTGTCTCAGCCCTGCGTGCCTGGCTGGTATCAATTACCATAACATGAGCGCCTGGCAAACATGTCCAGACATGTAGCAGGGTACATTACACCATGAAATGGAAATTACCAATCCATACATATAGGTAGAAGGTGAGCAATAGATTAACATACAACATAAAAGGAAACAGAGAGTGAGTATAAATGGGCACGAGAAGCCTTCCCAATGTCCAACCCCGCCCCCAAGCACCAAGAATACGGTGCATCACTTGCCCCAGACTGAGAGTTCCTATCTATACCTCGTAGCTAATAGCCACTGATGGACCTCTGCTCCATATGTTTATCCAATTCCCTCTTGAAGCCATCCATGCTTGTAGCCGCCACCACCTGCTGTGGCAGTGAATTCCACGTGTTAATCACTCTTTGGGTGAAGAAGTACTTCCTTTTATCTGTTCTAACCCGACTGCTCAGCAATTTCATCGAGTGCCCACGAGTTCTTGTATTGTGAGAAAGGGAGAAAAGGACTTCTTTCTCTACCTGCTCTATCCCATGCATAATCTTATAAACCTCTATTGATATGCCATTAAAGATTGTTGTTGTTGTTATCATTATCATTATTATAACTATTATTATGTAAACCTCTATCATGTCACCCCTCAGCCATCATTTCTCCAACCTAAAGAGCCCCAAGCACTTCAATCTTTCTTCAAAGATAAAGTGTTCCAACCCTTTTATCTTTCTAGTTGTCCTTTATTGCACTTTTTCCAATGCTATAATATCCTTTCTGAGGTATGATGACCAGAATTGCACACAGTATTTCAAATTATATCGCACCATGGATTTATACAGGGGCATCATGATACTGGCTGATCTGTTTCTGTTCCCTTCCTAATAATTGCCCACCAGGGGACTTTGGGGGGTGTTACTGGAGGGGGTGGGGAGTCCCCTGTGTGATGATGTCACTCAGAAGTGATGTCATCATGTTGGGGAGCAGAGGCCCTGGCCTCTCCCCAGCAATGTTTAAAGGGTCTTAAAACCTTGCTGGGAAGGTGTGGGGGGGAAGGCCATGCGTGCATGCACACCGAGCCCCAAATTTGGAGCTCAGCATGTAGACGCCCGGTCCCCACCTCTCCCCAGCAGCATTTAAACCCTTCTTTTAAATGCTGCTGGGGAGAGGTGGGGGGGAGCCACCCACACCTGCATGCTGAGCCACATATTCGGGGCTCAGAGTGCCGGCATGTGGCCCCCGCCTCTCCTCAGCCAATGTCTTTAAACACTGTTGGGAAGAGGTGGGGAGGAAGCCGGGTAGTCAGTCTTGGGGGCGGGACTTCCCTCTGCTCACCAACGAGCGGGAAGGAGCCCCTCCAAATCAGGCAACCCCCACCAAATAGGAGGTCTGGGAAGCCTAAGAGGACCAAATCCAGGATCGCCTCTCCCCTGGTAGGTTCTGTGACCCCATCTGTTCTGTAGTACAGTCATTGATAGTGTATAGAAACTCAATCTCTTTTTCCCGACTTGAGCACATATTGACCCAATCAATGTGTGGGTAGTTAAAGTCACCTATTACAAGACAGTTATTTCGTCTAGCTGCTATCTTTAATCCATCATTTTATAACCCTCCTCTATCTTTTGATCTGGTGGACAATAACAAACTTCCAGTGTTAAGCTTCCTTTTGGACCCACTATTTCGACCCATAGCATTTCCAGAAGCGAATCTAATTCTCTTACCTTCTCAGTCTCACTGGACTGTATAGCCTCTCTGACATACAGAGCCACCCCACCTCCAATCCTCCCCACCTCATCTTTCCTGTGTAATTTATAACCAGGAATCACCGTATCCCACTGATTTTCCTCATATCTCACCAAGTTTCTGAAATACCCACAATGTCTATGTTTTTCCCCAACACCAAGCATTCCAACTCCCCAATTTTACCTTGGACGCTTCTAGCATTTGTATCTAAACATCTATAATTTCCCAGGCATAGGAACCTTCCTCCTGCTGCCTCGAGACCTTGCCAGGCAGTCCATATTGTTTGTCACAGTCTCAGTGGACAATTCTAATCCATTTCCCTGTAGAAAAGTAACAGCTACCCTTAATCTCTTGTCCCGAACCAGAGACTTTTCATCTCTTGTCCACTTTCCCCCAATATTCAGTTTAAAAACTGTTCTGCCACCTTTTTTGATTTTAAGCACCAGCAGCCTGATTCCTTCTTGGGACAAGTGGAGACTGTCTCTTTTGTATTTTATTTATTTATTTATTCAATTTTATATCCCACCCTCCCCGCGAACAGGCTCAGCTCCCTCTTGTTCCAAAATGCATCCCAGTGCCTAACAAACTTGAACCCTTCCTCCCTACACCATCATCTCATCCACGCATTGAGACTCCTGATTTGTTACTGTCTCTCCAGCCCTGTGCGTGGAACAAGTAGCACTTCTGAGAAGGCTACCTTGGATGTCCTGGCCTTGAGTTTCCTGCCTAGCAGCCTAAATTTTTCCTCCAGGATCTCATGATTGCATTTCTCCACATTGTTGGTGCCAACATGTACCGCGACCACTGGCTCCTCCCCAGCTCTATCTAGAACATGCATAATGTATGCTACCTTCACACCAGGCAGGCAAGTCACTATACAGTTAGTACACAGGTTTGCCACCCAGCTGTCTACCTGCCTAAGGATCAAATCACCAGCTACCAAGAGCCTCCCTCACTCCCTGCCCAGGGATGGGTCTTTGGTGCGAAAGGATACCCGTTCACCAGCTGAAGAAGAGGTCCCTTCTGAAGGTCCCAGCTGAAGAGAGCACATTCCCCTTATCCTCAGCATGGTGCCCTGTTTCCTCTAGACCCTCATGCTCCCTGACAGTGGTGGGGCTGCCATTTTCAGAGTGGGACATATCTAACAAGTCCTCGAGAGTCTTTTCTATGCACCTAACTGTGTGTTGTGTATCAATATCGCGGTTGCCATGTGTTCGCATAATGGCGACCACCACGTGGTCATTTGCACATGGCCTGAATCTACCTGAGCTTCAGCCAGGTAGAACAATAACCAGTTGGATCCTAAACAACCGCCAATCATGAGCCTAGGTTTCCCCCACAGGACCTATGAACTGTAACCACTATCTTAAGGTCCTATCAGGACATTTGGGTGAGGCCAGGGGATTATCTCCAACCGGCATAAAAGAGGGCTCTGAGCCCGGGGTTGTTCATGTTCCATCTTGACCCGCAATAAATTACAATTCTGTTTTTCACTGTTACCGGCATCCTGACTCCAGTACTTTTCAGTGGCAATGAGGATGGGATCCCGATGAGTGACTCATCAGCCAAACTGAGCAGTGAAGCACCGGGCATCGATCTGCCAGCATCAGGCAACGCTGAGCTCCAGCGCTCCGAGGCACCGCCGCAAGCCACTGAGGACACCACTCACTGCGCCAAACCGAGCACCGATCCACCACCACAGGGCAACGCTGAGCTCTAGCGCTCCAAAGCAATGCCCTGAGCCCCTAAGGACATAGCTCACCGTGCTGCTCCTGCTTTGGTAACTATGACTGTCGCCATGGGACATATCCCTCCTTTTGACCCTTCCAAACCCGAGACCTGGGACGCATGGTCCAAGCAACTCGAGTTTCTTCTGACCATGCATGGGGTCACCAAGGCTGACACGAAGCGGGCCTGGCTCTTGGACCACTGCGGCATTGAAACCATGCACCTAGCCCAGAGTCTAATCTCTCCCCGAGACCTGCTGGACCTCACCTACGAGGACCTCCTCAAGCAGCTCGGGGACTACTTTGCGCCAAAACCTTCCATGCTGGTGCTCTGAGTAAAGTTCCTCCAGAGGACCCAACAGACGGGTGAGAGTGCTGCCACGTTCCTCACCGACCTCTGCCGGCAGGCAGTGGTATGTGAGTATTGACACATGGAGGATCATTTACTGGGCAGTTTCATAGCCAGGGCACATGAGGCCAAGCTCCGGTGACGGCTGATCACACTCTCGGAACCGACCCTCGAGAAGGCGCTGCAGATGGCGATTGTGTTTGAAACAACCCAAAAGGATCGCATGGCCACCCACTCGCACCGCACGGTGACCTCCAAATTGGACGTTTTTGTAGGAAGAGGACGTTTGCCAGCTGTGCCATCGCTTTCAAAAAGGTGCGTTCCGTCCCTCCGGTTCCCGCTCCTGATGAATGGCTCAGGCTGCTCCCCCCACTCCTATTTCTCAGCACAGGCCACCCCCATCATGCACTAGCTGTAGAGAACCCCACGAGCGCCGTTCCTGCCGGTTCCGTGACATGCCGTGCCTGCGGAAAGATGGGGCACATCGCGAAGGCCTGCCGCTCCAAGGACAGCCACCGCTCCCCAGCCATGAACAACGAGTCAGTGGACAGCATCTCGGCGGCAGTGCACAACCAGGTACTCAGCTTGCCCCAGTCCCTTCCCGGAAAAATCTCGGTCCACGTCCAGATTGAGGGGGCCCTCTGTCCCATGGAACTGGACACTGGGTCCTCATACTCAGTTATCTCAGCTGCCACGTTCCGGCAGCTCTGCCCGCAGGGGGGGCCCCGGTTGCACAAACCCACAGGGCTGGTACTCCGGGATTTCCAGAAAAAACCCGGTAGCAATTAAGGGGTTGGGCAAGTTCAGGGTCCAGTACCAGAACTTCAGTGGCCTCCTAAACCTCCTGGTGGTAGAGAGAGACCTCGTCAGCCTTTTGGGACTCTCCTGGTTCTGGCCTCTGGGCTTGGAGATCAGGGGGGTGCACCGCATTGGTTCCGCAGAATTCGAGTCCGTCTGCACCGAATTTCCTGCCCTTTTCGATGGCACATTGGACTCCTACTGGGGGCCTCCTGTCTCATTGGACTTCGACCCTGCTGTCCACCCCATCCGCTTGGCGGCTCAGCGGCCTCCGCTTGCCATCCAGCCTAAAGTCGAGGTGGAGTTGGACAAGCTCATGGCACAAGGGGTGCTTGAGCCGGTCTCTCATGCGAGGTGGGAGACCCCGATTCTCACCCCATTGAAGGCGAACAGTGAGATCTGCATCTGCGCGGACTATAAATGTACCTTGAATCTGGCTTTACAGGACCACGCATACCCGGTACAGGTGGTCAGCCACGACTTGGCTTCCTTTGCGGGGGCCAAGGTTTTTGGAAAGCTGGACCTGGCCCAGGCCTACCAGCAGCTCCCCGTGGACAACGCCATGGCGGAGGCCCAAACAATTGTCATCCACAAGGGGGCATTCAAGGTGAAGTGACTCCAGTTTGGGGTCAGCGTCACCCCTGGGTTCTTCCAACAATTAATGGATTCTGTCTTTAAAGGTCTTCTAGGAGTAAAGCCGTTCTTCAACGACATCCTGATTGCAGCCCCGGACGTCGCCACCATCAAGAACCGACTGTGGTCTGTGCTCCAGTGATTCCAGGATGACGGCCTAAAGGTGCGCAAGGACAAATGCATCTTAGGCATCCCATCAGTGACCTCCCTGGGCTTCACAGTCGATGCCCAGGGCATCCACCCCACCCTGGAGAAGGTGGCGGCTATCACAGAGGCGCCCCTACCCACATAGAAGGCTGAGCTGCAGGCTTCCTAAACTTTTATCACGCCTTCCTTCCCCACAAGGTGGCGGTAGCTGAGCCCCTCCACTGGTTGCTGGACAAGGGGGCCAAATGGGTCTGGGGGCCATGCCACTAGGCAGCATTCAAAGCGTGAAAGACTTGTTGGTTTCTAATGCTGTCCTAGCTCACTTTGATGAGTCCTTGTCGGTGGTCTTGGCTTGTGATCCGTCTCCTTACAGGATTGGGGCAGTCCTGGGCCATCGGCTTCCCAATGGGTGGGCGGTGCCAGTGGCTTACTATTCCAGGACTCTATTGGCAGCGGAGCAGAACTACGCCCAAATCGATAAAGAAGCCCTAGCCATAGTCGCAGGAGTAAAAAAATGTCATGACTACCTGTATGGTAGGGCATTCACTGTGGCCACAGACCACAAGCCACTCCTGGGCCTCCTGGCTCCGCACTGCCAGACTCCACACATGCTGTCCCCGCGGGTGCTCCAGTGGTCCATTTTCCTGTCAGGCTACCAGTACTCCTTGGTGCATCGCCCCAGGAAAGCCATGGGCCACGCCGATGCCCTGAGCCATCTCCCACTGCCATCCTGCAACCCGGACCCAGCACCCACCTTCCACGTTGCTCTCATCGAGGACCTCCCGGACCGGCCTGTCCAGATATCTGATGTGGCCCGCTGCACGGCCCGGGACTGAGTCCTCTTTTGAGTCTCGGACTGGGTGGGGAGGGGATGGCCCAATCGTCCAGGCCCTGATTTTGCCACCTATACTGCAAGGTGGAATGAACTGTACACCCACAAGGGGTGCCTGCTATGGGGGACAAGGGTGGTCATCCTGGGCTCCCTCCGTGCCAAGGTCCTGGCAGCCCATCACGAGTTTCATCCCGGAATTGTCCAGATGAAGGCCTTGGCCCACAGCTATTTATGGTGGCCGGGCATGGACAAAGAGATTGAGGAACAGGTCCACCGATGTGGCAAATGCCAGGAGTCATGTCCTGAACCTCCTCATGCCCCCATCCGGCCCTGGGAGTCAACCAACAAGCCCTGGTCTCAACTCCACCTGGACTTTGTAGGGCCGGTCCAGGGCCAGTTTTTTAATCATTGTAGATAGCTACAGCAAGTGGCTGGAGGTAGTCCCGGTGCACACTACCTTGACTGAGGCGGCCGTCCGAGCCATGTGGCGCATATTTGTCACCCACGGACTTCCAGACACCCTTGTCACGGACAACGGGACGGCCTTCACCTCCAGGGAGTTCCAGCACTTCGTGAACTCCCTCTGCATCCGACACATCCACTCGGCGCCCTTTCATCCTGCAACCAATGGGCAAGCAGAACGAATGGTAAGAACTACCAAAGAGGCCATCAAATGGATGGACCAAGGTGACTGGGAATTCAAGCTGGTGAAATTCCTGTTCGGCCAGAAGTCTACCCCACACACCGGGACTGGACGCAGCCTGGCAGAGATGCTTATGGGCTGGCGCCTTGGCTCCATGCTAGACTGGCTCCACCCCAACTGTGCCGCCAATGGCAGCACCAAGCCCGAGCTCTGGCAAGCTCCCCAAGGATTCTCCCCCGAGGACCCAGTCTATGTCCAGAACTACACCAGAGGTCCAGCACGGGTCCCTGGAAGAATCATCCGTTCTACAGGACCTGTCTCCTATGAGGTCCTCACAGAAGAAGGGTTGGTGTGGTGGCACCTTATTGACCAGCTCCGGTGGCAACTCCCAAGCAGCATGCCCAACGTTCCCGTGACTCCTGCACCCGCAAAACCAGACCAGCTCCCGCTCCAGGAATCCAACCCTGACTCGGAGCCTGCAGAGATCCCGTCGCCTGACAGTCCAGGCGAATTGACACCACTGGCACTGCTGCCGGAACTCCCTACAGAAACTCCCGTATAGTTGCCTGCTGCCCCGCTCCCCGGTCCAAGCACCGCCCTGGGACCTGCAACTCCCCAGCGCTCGGGACACGAACGTCGCCGGCCATAGTACTTAAAGGACTATGTTTGCAAGGGGGAACTGGACTATGGGGGGAGGGGTGTTGTGTATCAATATCGTGGTCGCCATGTGCTCGCGTAATGGTGACCACCACGTGGTCATTCTCACATGGCCTGAATCTACCTGAGGTTCAGCTAGGTAGAACAATAGCTGGTCGGATCCTAAACAACCGCCATCATGAGCCTAGGTTTCCCCCAGGGGACCTATGAACTGTAACCACTATCTTAAGGTCCTATCAGGACATTTGGGTGAGGTCGGGGGATTAACTCCGACTGGCATAACAGAGGGCTCTGAGCCTGGGGTTGTTTATGTTCCATCTTGACCCACAATAAACTGATTACAGGGGCTTGAATGCTGTGTCCACCTCTAATGCCTACCCCCTCCCCTTAATCAAAGACTTGCTAAATGAGGCCAGCACAGGGAAAATCTTCTCTAAGCTGAACTTATACGATGCATATTTCAGAGTGCACATCAGGGAGGGGGATGAATACAAGACTGCCTTCAATACCCCCCTGGGGCAATTTGAGTACCTAGTTATGCCCTTTGGCTTACAGGGGGGTCCAGGAGTTTTTATGAACTTGATAAATGAAGTCTTACACAAGCATCTCTTCAAAGGTGTTCTTTGTTACCTTGATGATATCTTACTGTACTCCCCAGACATAGAAACACATGTCAAGTTAATGAGAGAAGTGCTCACCACACTCAGAGACAATAAGCTCTTTGTCAAACTGTCCAAACGTGATTTCCACAAAACAGAAATTGACTTTTTAGGGTACCGAATCTCACCCAGAGGTCTGGAGATGGATCCTGCCAAAGTGTCAGCTGTGGTGGGCTGGGAGGTCCCCAAGACTAGGCAGCAGCTCCAATCCTTTCTAGGATTCAGCAATTTTTACAGAACTTTCATCAATAACTTTGCTCATTATAGCCTGCCCCTTACAGACTTGTTAAAAACAAAAGGGAAGGGGCAGGAAGCTGCCAAACCAGGAGCCTGCCTGAACTGGACTCCTGAGTGTCAACAAGCGTTTGATATGTTAAAGCACCTTTTCACTTCTGAACCCATTTTAGCTCACCCTGATGAGACTAAAAGATTCATTGTACAAGTAGATGCTTCAGATGTCAGATGGAGAATATGCAAAATGGAGAATATGCAAAATGAATTTTTGAAAAACTCTGAGAATATGGCTTAAATATAAAAACAAACTGTTACCCAAAATTTCACAATCTGCGACTCTTATAAATCAAGATTGGTTTGCTCCAAGTAAAGAAGAAATATGTTCCAAGTGTTGGGAAGCTTTTCGTTCTTGTAAGCTTATTGATTTTTTAAATAAAGATGGAATTTGCTCAAAGGCTGAGTTAGAAAGCAAAGTGGGTGAACCGATTCCATGGTTCAGATATTTTCAAATTAATAGTGCATTACAAAAGTTGTGTTCACAGGAGGTGTTTTTGTCTACTCTTACTGATCTGGAGGAAATTATTAAAAAACAACAGGGCAATTCAAAAGGTCTTTTGTTCAGGTTATATAAAATTTTACTTACGCACTTTACGAATACAAGTTTACAAATGCAAAAGTCTTGGAATGCTGTTTGTATACAACCACTTACGGAGCAAATGTGGACTAATATTTGGTCGCTGCTTAATACCAAGTCCAGAATTTTTAGTATTCGGTTTAACACATTTAAGGTTTTTAATAGGTGGTATTTTACTCCTCAGGTCCTTCACCGAATAAATCCTAGGTATTCAGTGAGCTGCTGGAAGAAAAGCGGCCAACCAGCAGATTTTGCTCACTGCTGGTGGTTTTGTCCTCGAATTCAAACTTTTTGGAGAGATATTTTAGCCCAAATACTTTTGATAATGGGACACAATTTAACTTTTTCGTTAGAAGCTATTATTTTGGAATTAAGTTTAATCCCGATTGATAACATTAGAGTTAAATCACAAATATCAATACTTATTGTTGTTGCACGAATTACTATTGCACAATTTTGGAAGAATGAAAAAACTCCAACGTTTTACAGTTGGCAAAATAAACTGTGGGAATGTTTTATGTATAGTAAAATTCTCAATGTTCCTGGTCTAGATGGAGGAAAACAACAAAAATCTTTCCAGGCAATCTGGTTTCCAATTGTGAATTATTTAGACGAGTGTAAAATCATACCAAGGAATCCTTTTTATGGAAACTTGCTTTTTTAAAAAAGTATTATATATTGTTGTTAAGCATTATAATCTTTTTGTGTAATAGAGTTTATTGCATTGTCAGTCTGTGTTCAGGATACTTTTGTTCCTGGGTTTTGTACTGCTGTTCTAGTTTAAGCTTGTGTTTGTACTTGAAATTTATTAATAAAAATGTATTGGGAAAAAAAAAGATGTGGCTATGGGGATACTCCAGGAAGGGGTGGATGGGAAACTACATTCCCTGGCATACGTGTCTAAGAAGTTTGGGGAGATGGAGCGGAATTGGGCAGTTTGGGACAAGGAAGCCGCTGCAATTCACCTAGTCTTGACCACCTGGAGGCATTGGTTAGAGGGAGTGCGTCAGCCATCTGAGATGTGGACTGATCATAAAAATTTATTTATTTATTTATTTATCTTTATTTTTATACCCTGCCCTCCCCGCAAGCGGGCTCATCTGGAGGCTTTGTGCATACAACACTTCCTCAATGCCAAGCAGCTCCGATGGGCTGTTTTTTTCCCCGAAGTTCAGTTTCACACTTCGCCATTTCCCAGGGAAATTCAACTCCCTAACTGACGCCCTCTCTCACTTACCCCAACATGATTCCCAAAACCCCGAGGTGATAGAGACCATGTTCACTCCTGAACAGTTAGGAGGTGCGGTGCAAACCAGAAGCCAGGCAAAACTGCAAGTTAACCCCGCTGTATGAGAATGGATTCTTAAGTCTGTGAATGTGTATTCGGAGGAGGACATTTGTGAATTCAAAGCGTTGCCTTCATTAACACAAAGCCCTGAAGGCTGCTGGTTTAGAGACCAAAAGTTGGTGGTTCCCACAGCCCTCCGTAAAGACATCATTTATGCAGCTAATGAGTCTAAGCTGTCTGGACATTTTGGATTTTAAAGACGTTAAATTTGTTACAGAGACAATTTTGGTGGCCAAGAATGTGGGGGGATGTTTCTACTTATGTTAATCTTGCCAAACCTGTTTAATGAGTAAATCATGTAATGGAAAACCCTCAGGACTTTTACAACCACTAGAGACCCCCAAACGTCCCTGGGAAGTAATCTCCATGGACTTTATCACTGATCTCCCACCCAGCAACGGAAAAACATCTGGGTGGTTGTGGATACTTTTTCAAATCAAGCTCATTTTGTTCCATTTAAGAATTTGCCCACTGGAAAGTTTCTAGCAAAAGCGTTTGTGAACCACGTCATTAGGCTCTATTGTTTACCTAAGAAGATAATCTCAGATCACGGAGCGCAATTCATTGCCAACTTCTGGTGGGAGCTTTTGCACTTGTTAGGAGTAGAGTCAGCTCTCAGCAGTGGCTACCATCTGGAAACGGATGGACAGACCGAAAGAATTAATCAAATCTTGGAACAATATTTGAGATGTTACACTAACTATCAGCAAGTTGACTGGATTGATCTCTTACCATTTGCGGAGTACAGTTATAATAATGCAGTGTATTCATCCACTGGAGTGTCTCCCTTCATGGCTGTGGAGGGGTTTGAAGGGGTACCTCTCCCTGATCTCACTCAGGAAGCAGAAGGGACCACCGAGTTTGCCCAGTGGTGAAACTCTTTAAGAGACTCTTGGCCATTAATTGCCAAAACTTTGGAAGAAGCCAAAGCTGACTATAAGAAATATGCTGACAAAAAGAGGGATCCTGGCTGGGACCTCTCCCCTGGTGACTCTGTCTATGTATCCACAAAAAACATTAAGGGTCTGCAACCCAGTAGGAAACTGGGCTGGAAATATGTGGGACCTTTCCCAGTAGTAAGGTGTCTTAACAAAGTGACTTTTGAGCTGAAATTGCCCAAATCATTGAAATTTGTACATCCTGTTTTTCATTACAGTCTGTTAAAGAAAGATCCTGGTCCGAACGAATGGAGACCCACCTCTTCCTCTCCTCCTCCTCTGATGAAGGATGATCAGCCTCACTATGAAATTGATCACATCTTAGACTCTAAGATGAAATGGGGTCGTTTGTTCTATCTTATAAAATGGTTGCATTTTGGGTGGAGAAATGAGAAATGAGTGGGTGGAGGAATTGCATGTTCATGCCCCAGATAAAATCTGTGCCTTTCATAAAATTTAAAACCTCAAAGGGGGGGAGAATTTGTTATTGGGAGGGCAGAACGTCAGTTAACTGCCATAAATTCTGTTCAATAACTGTGTTACTGCTACTGGGTGTATTTACATGACCCCTGAAAAGGTTACTGGCTTTCATTTGTTTTTCCCTCCTACTTGGGGACAGGTCCCACCCGGGAGTTCTCAACAGGGCCATGACTCCCTCCTCAGGAATGTGTGCTCTGCTTCGCTTGCTTGCTTAGCTTGGCTTACGCATGCCTGTCTCAGTGCTTTGCTCTTCCCTGTTATCTCTGTGCCCTGTCCTTGAAAAGAACTGCTAGCAATTATGTGGGAGTCAAACCCACCGATGTTTTGTATTCCTCTTATCCATGCCTTGAGAACTGAACTTTAGAGATGGTCAACATCATTATTTTCTGGGAACCCCTTTTCCCACGTTTTCTATGGGAACTCTAAGCCATTATATTTGAGCACCTAAAATACTGCATAGTGATTGGTAGAATGCCTTAAGCCATATTTCATATCCAGTATATCAATACATGTCCTCCCTAACCCCAATATTACTAACAGTGAAAGTGTTTGACTCTAATGATCTTCTCTGCAAATAAAGGACTTACTGCTTCATGAGACCTGTTGTGGATTATATCTTTTGGGACATTCTCACACCAGTATGCTTCCTTTGTCTTGATTTTTTTTTATGCTGAGTTGTGTAAGTGTTGTTTTAGAATTGCATTATCTTAATTTTGCGAACCTTGAGGACACTCATGGAAAGCCTGGAGGCTTCCACGGATATCCTGCAGGGTAATTTATGGGTTAGATCAAATCAATACTGGCCACAAGTAAAAGAATGATGTAGTGAACTCTTAACAGTAGGAGCAAGCTACGAGATAAAGCCTCTGTGGCAGTCCTTTTATTTCAGTAGAGTTTTGGAGAGATCCCTTGCTAGTTCTGTTTCAGTGATTCTAAGTAGCTGTGCAGAAAAACACAGTTCTTGCTGGAATGCCCCATTGTAAAGTAACCCTTGTGAGGAGGAATAGTTGAAGGTATTCTGAATTAAACTTTGTTGAAAGAAACATGATAGTGGAACACATGTATACCCCTAGATTTCATGCAAAACTGTGCAAAGCTCTATGTGTTTTTAAATAAAGCATTCAGTAGTGTGTCCCTGAAAAGGTAGTGATATCTAATGGTTGGTAGGGACAGCTACACACATCTGATCTCATCTATTTTATTTGTCTTCAGAACTGAAGGCATCCATCGTGAATATACCCTGAAATTAGTATCATTGTTGGGTTGTTACAATCAACTTAATGAAAAATTGTAGAGTATTATAACATGACACCAAAAAAATCTTATACCATCTACTGGAGTTTTTTCTCTGTATCATTTGTGAAATGTTTTGTGGAAGAGGACTTGTTTCATTTAGTCTATTTTGTCATGTAATCCATTTTAGCATTTTTACCTTTTTTTTTTTAACAAGTCTGTGCTGTGTCCCTTCCATTGTGGACGGTGGCTTTCCCTCTGCTGAAGAGGATTGTTAGACCAAAGCCATCCTTGAGAATGTCTGAGAATTATTGATTTTCAAGAACATTGACAAACATTTGCATAAGAATGATTAAGCCTGCTGTGTTGATGTTTTTGAGCAAAACAGATCTGTTGAGAATTTTATATTTTTATTAAATGTTTTCATTGGTAAAAAGTATCTTATATTTTTTAAGGGCTGATGACTCTCATATTGGAACCTCCTAAATGGCATAGTACTGTCTATGCTTACTGACGCTATGTAACTGAATTACCATTAACATTTAGATCTATTTCAGGTAAAAATAAACGTATCCCATCTCTCCAATGGCTTGGATTATGCCCAGAGGTTCCATGAACACACGGGGGGGGGGGGGGGGGGCTGATTTTCACCCCCCCCCCTTTCCACAGTAGCCTAAAGGCCCTCCACCAAATGCTGCTCCTGGTGGATGGGAAACCCCAAGAATGTTGTTTGTGTCAGATGTCTCCATGGGAATGTGGTATAGTTCCCCCAAAAACCCTCTGCAGAAATTCTAGGCAGGATTTAAGCCCACAAACCTTTACCTTTACTTTAAATATCTCTGAAGCAATTAGTTACATAAATAATAACACATTGAACATCATAAAATATTATACAAAAATATAGGGTAAAAATAACATCAAATATAGGGTAAAAATGACATCAATTAAAGCCCATTAAACAAAAAGTAAAATAGCATACATTTTCTAAAATCCTAACTGCATAAATAGCATAAAGATGAGATAGCTAAAAACCTTGGCTGTTCGGGGCTGGGAGATTTCTTAAAGGGTTTTCTTAAGCAGTGGGGAAAAATCAAGCATGTCTGGGAATATAATTTCAGAGAGGTTAATATTTTTTTCCAATATTTGGCTTTTAAAAAGAGAAATTTCACCTGTATTTTTTGGATTTGTGAAGTATTTGGAGTTGTGATCAATGGTGCTGATATTTTCTGAGAGATCATTTCCAATAGGATACATTTTAGATGTAGATGAATGATAACAGAGATTGCATTCACACAGGAGGGTCTAAATATGAAGAAATACACTAACTGGTTTCTGTTAAATAGGTTCTTTTTATTTTTACTTTAGGCACTAAAATAATGGTTTTACTTTATTTTTATTTTAGGCACTAAGGCAGCTGCAGAATATACAAATGGTGTCTATGATATTGTGTCACCTGCTCAGTCTATGTACTTTGGGACTCTCCAAATCCTGCACCTGTTAGAAGACCTGAAGATGGCATTAGAGATGCTCAAGGATCCTCGAGAGAGAGAGGCTTTAAGAAATCAGATTCCAGGGACTACTGCAGCATGTATACGTGCCTGGCTAGAGGAAAATCTGGTGAGTAGTTTTCTGCCTGAGTTGTATGGGAGGAAAATGGATACCTGTATTACATATTTGTGTGTGTGCATGCACATAACTTTTTTCATTTAGAATATAAAAAGCAGCCAGAAAGCATGTTGAAATTACTTTGTCTAGGCCATGTTGGCTCTTAGGATGGTCCCATAGTTCTGTGGGAGCAGAAAAAGTTCTTGCGTGGAGCCAAACTAGATGTGATGGCAGCACATCCATGTTAAACAGAGTCTTCCATAGTCACATAGAGAAGCATGGTATTTATTCAGTGAGCTTTACCTTCGCCCCCAGGAGCTCAGGATAGCAAACAGAATCCACCCCTCCTCCACTGTGTCTTCACAACGATCTGAGCCTAAGTGTGTGTGATTGGCCAAAGGTTAACCAGTAAGATTCATGGTAGAGTGGGGATTTGGACCTGTCTCTCCTGTCTCTATACTATACTGGCTCCCTGAGATGTCTGATTTCAGGAGAAAAAGAAGAGAAACAGTGATCAGGGTAGATATTTCTTCTGAAGATCACTTAACTTGCTGTAGCATTCCCCCCCCCCCCCCCCCCGGCCAAGCCCATTTCTGGTATTGGAGCCAACTGAAATAAAATTATATTAGAGGGCAGACTGTGGGGGAGAGAGAGAATGTCAGCTGTGGGCTTTGTGAGGGTTCTACTCTCCAAACCCTATTCCTACTTTCTGTGTGCTTTCAGCATTTTTTCTTCATTTAAACATACACACCCTGCCTGGCTTGACTCTAGGACATAACTAAGTACTAGATGGAACAATGTCCTGATAAGTAGCATCCTATTTTAGTGTCATGGCCATCACAAATGGTAGCCCTCCAAGACAGCGGAATTGCACTCGTGTTGGTATAGGGCGGGGGCGGGGGCAGTAGTGTCAATGGACTGTCTCTACAGGAGAAGGCAATTGTCAGAATTGGCTTCAGTCACGGTTGGAGGGAGAATTTCTAGATCTTGTAAGTTAATGTGCACTAACTCTATGGAACACTTGCAGTCAGTTTCTTATTAGCTGAAGAATAATGAGTTCTCGGCAGCATGGACAAGCAAGACAGTGTAATGATCAACTCATACTTTATTAGTTGGAACAAGCATGGCTTAACCAGCCAGGGTGGCCAACTTTATACACACCCAGGACACTTCCCTGGTCACACCTATAGTCCTATTGGATTTGAATCTCCCGCCTAGATCTTATTGGAGGACTGCAGGAAACCAAGGATCCTTGGACCCTATTGTTTCAGGAGCGAAGCTCTGGGCCACAGCCGCTGGCGCCTAGTGATGGTCAGCGGACACAACACCCCTTCCCCCCATAGTTTTGACCTTCCCTATTGCACATAATCTTTCAAGTATGCCAGCGGTGACGCTCTTGGTGGGAGCGTCTGGGTGTTGGGATCAGCGGAGGCTGGACCAGGGGTGTAGAGCTTTCCCCTGGGTCCTGTGTTGTCTGGTCCTTGTCCCGGGCCTTGGCTGCAGAGTGTGGAGACCTGTCTTTGTACAGAGAGTTTGGGCGTCTTTGGCCACGATGTCTTCGGTCATGCCTTCTTGCAGATTGAGGTCCGGTGTCAGCCTGAGCAACAGTCTCTCATTAGCCCTTTCAGGCTCTGGCCCATTGAGGGTGGAGACTCATTGGCGCCATGGCTGGTCCACATGCTTCTGCAGAACCTGACCATCTTCTGGGGAGACCTTGTAGGAGATTGGTCCAGTGGGTCGGATGATCATACCGGCCAGCCACTGTGGTCCCTTCCTGAAACTGTGCAGAAAGACGGGGTCCTCTGGGAAGAACCCCCTCAGGGCTTCCTCCTGGTTAGCCAGTTTCTGTGACACTGGGACCCTGTCCAGATGTAGCCTGTCCAGGAGCACAGTTGGCTGTTGGCCCATAAGTAGTTCCGCAGGGTTGTTTCCACTGACCAGGTTTGGGGTGGTATGTTGGGCCAGCAGGAAGCAGGCCAACTAAAACTCCGAATCTCTGTATTGGGACACCAGCTACTGGACAACCGTGAGGTACCAGTGGCCTACTACTCACGGACCCTGTTGGCGGCTGACCGGAACTACTCCCAAATAGATCGCGAGAGGCTGGCGATTGTGGCAGGAGTTACAAACTGAGGGCCCTCGTGGCTTCCCTGATTGAGTCAATCCATCTCATGTTGGGTCTTCCTCTTGTCCTGCTGACTTCAGCTTTTCCTAGAATTTTTGTCTTTTCCAGTGACTCTTGTCTTCTCATAATATGACTAAAGTACGATAGCCTTAGTTTAGTCATTTTAGCTTCTAGAGAGAGTAGAAGCATGATTTGATCTAGAACGGTATCCACAAAACTCTCCTCTAACACGATATTTTAAAGGAATCTACTTTCAGTTTGGTGTAGTGGTTAAGTGCGCGGACTCTAATCTGGGAGAACTGGGTTTGATTCCCCACTCCTCCACTTGCACCTGGCTGGATGACCTTGGGCAAGCCATAGCTCTGTACCAGCTGTTCTCTCAAGGACAGCTTGGGAAAGAGCTCTCTCAGCCCCACCTACCTCACAGGGTGTCTGTTGTGGGGAGGGGAAGGGAAAGGAGTTTGTAAGCCGCTCTGAGACTTCAAGTGAGTGAAGGGCGGGGTATAAATCTAATCTCTTCTTCTCTTCTTCTTCTTCTTTCTTCTTGTCAGCTTTCTTCATTGTCCAATTTTCACACCCATACATAGTAATGGGAAATACTATGGCATGAATTAACTTGATCTTGGTTGCCAGCAACACATCCTTAAACTTAAGGATCTTTTCTAGTACATTCATTCCTGCCCTCCCCAGTCTCAATACATATCATCTCCCTTACTGATATATGTATCTTTTTTAGTTTTCCTGCACCTCAGTTTTTGTTTTTTGACCAATCATATTGAAACCTCAGTTCCATGTTCTTTCTATGATGCACGACTCTAATTTTACAAATATTGATGCTGGGTTGTATTATGTCTTCTTAAGAACAGCCAGATGAAATGCATTAAAGTCTTTATGGAACATATGGCTAAGCAGAATGGAATGGTTTGGACAAATCCACAGGTCTAAGGCCTCCTATAGCAGGCAAGATGTTCCCAGGTCCTATACCTGGGTGAGAATATTCAACTAACATATATAGATAAGATAGAATGGGTTACTTAGTCCATGAAATAACAGGTACAGTTTGTTGTTTGTTTGTTTTTTGAAAATTTTTATTATTTTTTCACTACAAACACTAAACCATTAAAGTAAAACATAAGCTACAAAAAAGTTAAACACAATCTGGTTGCTAATTTGCTTAAACAAAGATTTCTTCTCAGTAAAATTAATGGAATAAAGCTTGTTTCTCAAGGTTACTGGTTACAGAATGGAATTTAAAATTTTTAAGTCAAGTAGATAAATTTAAAATTCTCAAACTTTCGGAATTTCAAAATTTTATTATCCCCCCCCCCCTTTATATTGCTCTTTCTTAAAGTCCCATTTGACTTTCAAGAGTTTTGGGGCAACTGCCCCTTTTTCTGAGTCGGAGTCGTCTTCTGGAGTACTGCTCTCTGAGTTTTCAGGACTTTCTGGTCCATGTATGCTGTTTTCTTCTTCTTCTTTTGATGCTTCTATGGAAAATTTAAAACAGCAAGACGAGTACAGTGAATGTTCACATCAGCTGTAATGGATGGTAACACAGGCACCTTAGTTATCTATAGCCAAGTGGCCCCCTCTGTGCAGATATCTAAATCCACGTGGGGGGGCTCTTGGGGGGCAGGGAGATTTTTCTGCACACATGGGAGACTCCTCACATGTGCAGAAAAATCTAAAAAGTTTAAAAAACGTTTTTTAAAAAGTTTTTTTTTTAAAAAAAGTAAAAGAGTGTTCTCTGCACACGTGCAAGGAATGCTCAGGGAACTGCGGGGTCCCAGTAGTTGGGAGGTGTTCAAGCCTCACCGCCGGTGCCGGGGGATGGGAGGGAGATCAGTGGGCCTGGTGAGAGCCACTCAGGCCTCACCAGTGCCCCGGGGGGGGGAGAAGCGGAGGGCCCAGCAAGAGCCGCTCAAGCCCACCAGTGCCCGTGGGGGGAAGGCCTTGCCAGGGGTGGGGGAAAAGAGATCAGCGGGCCCCGTGGCTCTTCACCGCGCAGGCCTCGCGGCTCTGCACCGCGTGGACCTCGCCAGGGCAACCCGGGGCAGGGGAGAGAGATCGGCGGGCCTGGGGGAGGGAAGGAAGCCTTACCTTTGGCTGCTGCTCCATGTGGAGCTCCTTCTCTCCACTCCGCGGGTCCGCCTCTTGTCTATATATGAATAGCCAAGGCACCCCCTGCATGTGGATATCTAAATCTGCGCGGAGGGGGCATCTGGGGGACAAAAACATTTTCCTGCACATTTAGTGCAGAAAAATCTGAAATCTATAAAAACCTATAGGCGGGATACTTAAATCCCCCCCAAAGTTAAAGAGCATTCCCTGTCCATGTGCAGAGAACACTCTGAGAACTGCCTCACTGCCGTTGCCACCACGGGGGGGGGGGCATGAGAAGGCTTGGCGGGCTGGTGGCTGTGAGCCGCTCAGCCCTCGCTGCTGCCGGGGGGAGGAGGGAGAAGTTTTGGCAGGCCAGCCAGGCCTCACCACCACCGCTGCGGGGGGAGGGGGGAGGGAGAAGTCTTGGAGGGCCGGTGGCTGTGAGCCACTCAGCCCTCACTGCTACAACCGGGGGGGAGGGAGAAGTCTTGGCGGGCTGGCCAGGCCTCGCTGCTGCTGTGAAAGGAGGGGAGGAGGAGGGAGAAATCTTGGCGGGCCAAGCTCAGGCCTCGCCACTGGTGCTGGAGGGGAGGAGGGAGAAGGCTTGGTATTGGTGCCGGGGGGGGGGGGCAGGGAAGAAGGGGAGAAGGCTCACCTGAGGGGGCTTCCTCCTCCTCCACGTGGAGCTCCTTCTCTCCCCCCCTGCGAGTATCGCGGGTCCCGCCTCTTGTATTAAGCTAATTCAGAAATGTGATGTGTTTGATAAATTCTAATTCAGTAATTGTTCAGCAACTATTTATGCTTCAATAAATTTGCTTCAATAAATTTGTTAGCCTTTAACATGCCACTCGTTTTTGTTTTTAAAAAAGAAGGAAAGCGATTACCCATTGAAATGCATTATTAAAATGCAAGTATTTGGAGCGATTGCATGCAGATTCCCTCCATGTTATTTATTCGTTTAGATATCATGTCCTGAATTCTCCAGAATCTACCATGGAGCTACAATCCCTTTCAGTGAATTAATAATGTGGCAGAACAGCCTGACTGATCTGTCTTGCCCGCCAAGGCATTTGGGCACCAGTTGGCCATCCAAGGTCTCTGCCTGGCAAGAGTCATCCACCTGGCTTTCTCAACTCTCATAAGGGCTTTTCTCTCCCTTTTTCAGTTTGGCTGCTGCTGCCGCCACCACCTGGCCTTTGTAGGAACTCCCCACTGAAAGGACCAGGGCTCCCATCTTCCCTTCCCTTGTTGCTGCTCTCAGGCCTTGCCTGGGGTTGCCATTGCCAGGTCCTGCCTTGTTCCCAGTGGAAGGGTCCAGCCTGCCCTCTGAGATCTTCTGGCATGCACCACAGTGACCTGGACGTGACATCATCATGTTGCTAATGTCGAGGGGTACTGCTCTAGTTTTTGGGCAACTCTACGGCTTTTTGCCTCAAAACCGTAGAGTTTACCCAAAAACTACAGCAGCACTCCCCGATGACATCACTTCCGCGTAACATCATCATGACAGGGACATCATGCTGTGACATCCCTGTTTGGGGGTGGGGCTTCTCCTGCCAACCAGCTGGCCAGTGGTGGACTGAAGCCCCCAAAATTGGGGAAACCCCCAGCCGGACTGGGGGTTTGGCAACCCTAGCCTTGCCTCATGCCTATGTCTTCCACTGCTTAGTGGGGTCAGCTTACTGCACTTGCGCACCGCTGAGGAAGTATCAGCTTGCCACATGACTGCTCCTCCCTTTCTCTTGGTGCTCCTTTTGAAATAACGTGTCTGAAACATTGGAGGTCTATGTGACAGAAAACAGCTACCACTGTTGGAAATTATAAAATTTATTGAAAAGAAAATGCCCACTTACATACCCTCAGCACAGCAACAGGTTGAGCAAGGGATCCAAATGAAGCCTATAAACATACAGTTCCTCTGTACATGCTCTAGCTGATGTTAGCCTAAGGCAGGCTCCTTAAACTTAGAAGTTACAGAAGTTCTAAAGCATTCCCCTTACCTTGAAACCTCTGCTCAGTCCTGCAGTCCTGCATATGGCAATGGCCACCTTTAGCAGCAGCTCTGGTAGAAGAGCTCCATCTGCCTGAATGCAGTCAGCACAAAAGAGACACTTCTCCTTGTGCCAAGGAATTTTATCATCTCTGTTTGCCCTGCCCCCTGGCATATTACATCATTCTCTTCTAGTCCATTTTATCCTCACAACAGTCCTGTGAGATAGATTAGACTGAGAATATGTGACTGGCTCAAGGTCATCCAGCAAGCTCCCAGCTTTTATCTTAAAAAGTAAATTTTGAACGTTTTTAAATGAAAGCTGGGAACTTGTACATCATTGCAATAGATGGTTATAATGTCGTAATACAGTAGTGATATAGTAACATAGGATTCTTCTCTCACTGCAGATGCTAATTTTCTGCCTCCAAGCATTTCCTGTCAGCTCTAATCAAGCTAATAACTGTGCCCATTGTACATCTGCATTGTGAGTTCCTTCTTTGCAACACCTCTCCCACCTTCTCACTGGGATATAAGGACTCAGAAATCTCCGTTCCAATTGGTATCTGATGAAGTGAGCTTTGATTCTCTTGAAAGCTTATACTCCCAAAATCTTGTTGATCTCTAATGTGCTAGCTAAAGGTGAAAAAATCAACATCATTTGACAGCTGTATAAGATAACGTTCTATGTAAAGCATATGTATTGGTTTGAGGTAAAACTTGGCAATGAATTAAAATTAGAACATGCATTTCTATCTTAAATACCAAGAAAATATTTCTGTTTTCACATTGCAGTTGGTTTTCCTTTCTGAGCTGTGAACTAGACTGAAGGATTGTTTCAAATTATCAAGAATACGAGGAATAAGGCCCGTTGTGGGGGGGAAATACAATGGGCTCTAGAAAGAGGGTCAGTGATTTTGTATTCTCTCAGCAGCCTCTTCCTAGGCAAAGTTCTGTCTTTCTCATTAGTGGGAAGCAAAGCAGCTTACTTCATTCTCCTCTTCCACTTTGCGATCTGTACAGCAACCCTGCAAGGTAGGTTAGGCAGAAAGTCTGTGGCTGGTCTGAAATCACCCAGCAGCTTCCATAGGGAGGCTCCTGCTGAACAGGAACAAGCAGGCAGGGCTAGTGAGGAGGCATGAAGTCATCCTGAGAGTGCTGGCAGGCCTAAGGTTGCCAACAAAAACAGATTGATGCAATGGAGGATGGAAAAGTTTCCATATCTCTATTTTGCCTTAAATTGGTTTTGATGCCGGCAGAGTGAGAAAATGCCAGAGGCTCTGGGTGGGTGCCCCATGGTAAATGCACCAAACAATTCCCAAATATTTTCAAAACACTACTCTGTCCACATTCATTTTCTACACTCACAACATCCCCTGCCAAAATGCAAGACATCCCCACCACTTTGAATAAGCACCAGAGCTTTAAGAGCTCTCCAGCTGTCACCTGAAGATTGGCAACAATGGTTTTCCAGGAAGAAATGGCTTGTTTGGAGGGTGGGGTCTATGGCATTGTATCTGTCTGAGGTCCCCCTTTTCCTCCTCCTCAGACCCCACCCTCAGCAGTCTTCATCCCTAAAATATCCTGGAAGTTTCCAACCGGGAGTTGGCAACCCTATGTCCTTTCCTTTCCAGGCAACAATCAGCCTACCTTTATCTGCCTGTCTGTCTTCAGGTTTACATCTCCTCTCCCCTCCCTGCAGCCTCTACTTAAGGAAAGGGCAGTCTTTTCCTGCAGTGGGAACCAAAGCAGCTGACATTATTCTCCTCTCCCCTGTATGATCCACACAACAACCCTGTGAGGTATGTTAGGTTGAAAGTCTGTGAATGCTCCATAATCCCCCAGGCAGCTTTTATAACATGAACCTGGGAGCGGCACACCATCCTCTGAGGCACTATCAGGTACATAGCAGTGGCAGTAACAGGGTGACTGCTGGCAGGGTGACTGCTGGTGACCTCTTCCTATCATTTTTTGCCTTGTGGTGATCTGCTTGTGGTGTGATCTGTCTTTTTTGTGGTGTGGCATGGCTGTGTTATTTGGTTTGTTCCTTTTGAAGGGGAAGTGATGTGTTGTGGGTGAGGACATATTTTACCTCAGGATACACCAGGTTGCATATGCAACTGACAGTTTGAGGTGTGGAATGGAGTGAGGTCCCATCAGTTTCCATATGCAAATGACCTTGAAATGCTGGCCCAATCAGAGAAAAGTAGCCTAGGCTGCAGTGGGTGGGACAGAAGAGCGGACCTAGCACCCATCCAATGCCAACTGATTACTCTTGAGTGGCAGTTCATCTGTCAATGGGTGATGCGATATTCTTCAAGGGCCAGTGGGAGAGCCTGGAACCGTGAATAAGTTAGTAGGCCTCTTATATAAATAAGATGCCAGTATCTGTAAATGATCAAGAACCCCTAAATTGCCCTGTAATTCCTTGTATCCAGAGACAGTTCTGTGAATACTGGGAAGGCCTAAATGGTGTTTGAGTGTTGTGGTGTTCAATGACATGCAAAGGAGAGATGCCAAAATCTTCTGCACCTGCTTAAGGAAGTTTGTTTTTCATTCAGAAAGTGCAACTTGAACCTGCTTTAGTCATACCACTTTAGACAGGAAAAGAGGCTCAAAGTAGGCCTTGCAATTTATAGTAGGCCTTGCAATGTGTTTAAAATAGGTCCTAGTTTATGAGTGATGAAACATTACTGGTTGCACTTCCAGTCTGTAGCATTTGTTGCAAAGTACACATTCAGGTAAGAATATTGAAAAAGGAAATCCTCTGGCAAAATTAGGATCCAAGTAGAAATGACATCACAGGCTTGGGAATTTATTAAAAATTTTTAGAGCTTTTTTTGATTGTGCACCTTGAACTTTTCCAAGATGGTAGGTGATAAAACTGGTTGTGTATCATTTTGTATTCATAGTGGAGGCTGGGTAATGACTTACCCCTCTCCCACCTCTTTTTGCAGATCTATAAATTATATGTTTGGGATAGTTTGCTGCATTGGACAATTTTCCCTTTCAGAAACTAAAATTATGGCTATCTGTTGTACCATTGCTTCTAAGTAGGCATTTGTCGCTCCTACTATCTATGTATTACATTTTTATCATGCTCTTTCTCCAAGGAACTCAGTGCATGGTTCTTTCTTCAGTTTTATCCTCACCACAAGTCAGTCCTGTAAGGATTAGGTTGAGAGTGATGGACCAGTGCAGCGATCTTCACGAGTGTTTGGGCATTTGACCCCAGGTCTCCCTGATCGCACTCCTGTGATCTACCACTACACGACTACATTCTCACATTACGTTTTCTTATCTTGGTATTCTCCCTTTCAACTGTACTTAACATCGTGAAGCCAATGAATATGAACATTTAGCCATTTCGGTAACCCCCCCAATATGCCCCCCAAGGGAGTAGACTTTCCAATTTCCGGGGGGGGGGGGGCGCTGCGGCTGGGCCAGAGACATTACAGGCCATTGTCTTCGGGGGAGGCTCAGCGTGTCCTGGAAAAGTTCGGGGGGGGGGGGGCTCCAACTCCCCAACCCCCCTGAAGTTGACGCCTATGCCCCCCCCTTATCTGAGGAGTCTCTGGAGTATGTAGAAACTTTTACCTTCTCTCTGTGTGGCCTTGTTTTCTGTTTCCCAGTTGGTGTGGGCCACCCACTGAACCAGGGACATAGATAAAATGTTAGAGGCAACCTATCAAGCAGTCCTAAATTATGCCATCATTCTGACAGCACTGGAATCATCCAAGAAACGTTTCTTATAGTATGTGAAACATAATATATATATATTTTTTTATTGATTTTATCTATTTCTACTACTACATCGCTACTTTTCTAAGCTACATTTACCTTATACAGAGTGTGCTTTAACATTTGCTTAATATTACCTTACCATTAATACATATGAAGCATTTTAAACCTTGGTTAATATTCAATTAAAATTGTTATTGATGATAAATGAAAAATAAAAAAGCTGTTTGACAGACATGTTCTTTTAAAGGAATGCTTAATTATACAAATTATATATAATATATAAGTGCGATTTCAAAAAACATTTCAGCCCTTATTTCTTCTTTTGTCCTCTTCTTGTCTTAACAGTCTCTTCTTGTACCTTTGGAGCTGCTGCTCCTTTTTCCGAGTCAGAAATTTCCTCTTCGCTCTTTGAGCTATCAAATCCATACATACTTTCTTGCGATGCCAGCGAACCATCTGAGTCTCTCTCTTTTCTCTTTTCTTTGCTTTTTTCCAAAAAACTTTTTGCCTGTTGAACAGAGTCAATCTTATATTTTTTGTCTTTGATGCTGAAGCTCAGTCCTTCCGGAACATTCCATCTGTAGATAATAGATTCAGACTGAAGCCAAGATGTCAGTTTTCCATAGGCTTTCCTTCTTTTCCTTATTTCAAATGGGATATCTTTCATCACTTTTAATTTCTTTTCCTTTGATCTTCAGAACCGCTTTATTTGTGGTCCTAAGCACCACATCTCTTGTTGACTTTTTGGAGAACCTTATCTGAATCTCACCAGGCAGGCTTTTCTTTTTAGTATAGTCTGGATAGGTTCTGTAAACCATATCCATATCGCTTTTTATTTCCGCTGTTTTTAAGCCCGTCACTGGTTCAAGCGCTTCACTTAACAGATTTTTAAGGTCTTCTCCTTTATCCTCTGGTACATTCTGAAGTCTTAGGAAAAAATTCGATCTTTCCATCTGTAGTTTCAAAAGCTGATCAGAGTGGAAGGCCTTTTCTTTCTCCGCTTTTTGTAGGCTTGAATCATGATTTTTTACTGAAGTCTTAACTTCCAGAAGTTCTCGCTGCAGCTTCTCTGTAGTTTTATTCGACTCCTTCAGGTCCAGCTGCATCTTGTCCATCTTGACGTTGAGAGCTGTCATTTGGTCCACTAGAGGTCGCAATAACGAGGAGAACACAGTGCTCATCTCTGTGGTATCAACCTTTGAACTCGGAGCTGTACTTCCTAGTTTGGGGGAAGGTTTCGGTTTCCCCGCCATTGTTGAGGCTGCGCTTCTTTGTTGATAGTTAGATAAGATGGACGAAAGAAGCAAATTCTACGACTGCGCTTATATCTTTTTAAAGTTCATATCCTCTAAAGAGCGATGCCGCCATCTAGCAAACCGAACGTACGTTTTTTCATGCAGTAACGCCACGTAAAGAGTCCCGTAAGTACGCCAGTCTCGAGAGGGGTGTGTGTGAAACATAATATTAATAAGCCAAAAGGGAAATGATCAGCCCTAATGATCAGCCCTAATGATCAGTTTCTAACTACACTAAAATCCAGCACTTGATTATCCAGAACGCTCAGTTAACCTCAGGTGGATAGCCATGTGCAAGCATGCTTCTTCAGTTATTGTGAAACAGAATAGAGACACAAACATTCACAGATCTTACCAACTGCCTTAATCCAATCTCAGCTATAATTGCCCAGTTACTTATGCATCTTGACTCTAACTAGCCCTTCCTGGAAACTAACCCCCCCACCTGTATATAATAGTTGAGAAAATGTACACTGTATCTGAAGAAGTGTGCATTAGGGGTGTGCAAAAAAATTGGTATTTTTTGGGCTTGGGTATATTGAACCTGGAAAATATCAGAATTTCCCGATATTCCTGAACCCCAAGGTCTTCAGATTCTGTAAATATTCTGAAATCTTGAAGTTTTGGGGTCCAGGGGACCCAAGAAGGAAAACTCAAGAGGATCAGCTGGGGTGGCGGGAGCTGAGAGCTCTGCACTGCCCCGGCTGATCCTTGCTGGCTCCTCTTTGCAGCTCAGGAACCAGCCCCAGCAGAGGATTCTTTGCATGGCTCTGCCAAGGAGCCAGTCCTGCAGGGAGTGTACTCCGCTGAGGCTCTGCTGGGCAGCCTGGTTTAAACCAGACTGCCCAACAGAGATGCCCTGATACTCCATTGTTTCCAATGGAGGGAGAAAAAAGGCATTTAAAGGGACTGTGGTCCCTTTAAATGCCTTCTGCAAGCCCTGAGTAAACTCCAAAGGCATTTAAAGGGCTCGCAGTCTCTTTAAATGCCTTCTCAAAGCAGTGAGATCATCCAGAAGGCATTTAAAGGACTCCAATCCCTTTAAACACCCTTTACCTTCAACTACCCTTTACCTTCAGCTATGTTGGGGATTTTTCGGGTGGGCCATTTTTGAATAAATACTGGGCACTATACCTGGCTGAAAAAATATCTGGAAAATCTTCTTCGTGGTCTCTGTGCATCACACCTCTGGGATTAAGTGCGCCTGCGCCGATCCCGATCGGTAATCTTCAAAGCCTAATGGATTTTCGCGCCAGCTCCCCGGTCACGTGCACGTCCCACTGCGCATGACCCGGGGAGAGGCACGAGGATCCCGCCAGTTCTCTTTTGACCGCCGCGTCGTGAGGACCCCCTCTCCGCTCCGGTCGGTAGTTAACCTTCGTTTTTCTTCGTTTTTTCTTCCAATTTGGAAAGGCCTTTCGGACTGATTTCTTGTGTTTTTGACCTCCGGACTGTTTTCCTGGACTTGCTTTCGGATTCTCCTCCTCCTACTCCCCGCCCGGCCTATGGCCCAGCGGTGGGGTTTCTTTAAACGCTGCCTTAATTGCGGGAGTAAAATCGCCCCCCCAGACAAGCATTCCCTTTGCTTGTTGTGTCTCGGCGAGTCGCATCGTGTTGATTCCTGCTCGAATTGCGCCGCGTTCTCCAAACAAACTCGGAAGAACCAGGCGGCCCGACTCAAAGTGGCTCTTTTGGAAGCAGCGTTGTCACCGAAGATGTCCACAGCCGACGCCTCGGTAACATCCCCGTCGGCACCGACGGGTCCGACGTCGTCACCGGTGCGGAGCCCCTCCGGTACCGAAAAGTCGGCACCGAAAAGACCCCTCTCACTGCCACAAACTCCTGCTAAAAAGCGTAAGGAGGGCAAAGAGGATAAGGGCAAGCTGAAGCACAAGACCTCAAGTGCTTCGTCGACGCGTCCCGCGCCCGACATGACCCAGCACGGGTCTCCGCAGCTTGACCCTCCAGGGCGCGAGCGACCCCGGGGCAGCCTCGCCTCCCCAATGCCGCGACCCGTCCAGCTCACAGATTCGGAACCCGACATCGAGCTGACGCAGATCCCTCATAGCAGCCCCGAGACCGGGCCCGATCCGCTGCCGACACCGAAAGGTGAGACAGACTGGCGCCTTCCTCCATCTTCGGTACCATGAGACGTTCGCCAATGGCGATACCTGTATGGCTCCTCCTACCCTCCACCTCCACAGTGGTACCCGGCGGAGTGGGATCGCCAGTCCATGTCATCCAGAGTCTCCCGATGCCGAGATCCCCCGGCCCCGAGACCGACTCCGACACCGAAACCGATTCCGACACTGAAACCACCGATGCCGATACCAACTTCACCTGATGTCGACCTCCCTCCCTACCAACCAGATCCGTCGACCCCTATGTCGCCCTCCGAACGTTCCGACCACTCGATACCTGACCTGAGTCCCCTGAGTCTTCCGATGATGAATCTCCCATCCAACCGTCACCATCCCCTGATGTGGCTGAAAATTTGCCAATCTCTCCCTCCGAGGATGTGAAATCCTATGGAGAACTTATCAAACGAATGGCCCATTCCCTGGCACTTGCCACGGTTCAGCCAACCCCCACCGCTACCGACGCCATCTTCAATATCGTACAGATGGATACATCCACCGCAGTAGCATTACCATTAATTTCAGTGCTCTTGAGCACTGCCAAGGAATCGTGGGGCCACCCCTCCTCTACCCCAATCTCCAACAAGAGATTAGACCATATGTACAGGCTCCAAGAGCCAGGAGCAGAATTCCTATTCATCCACCCCAAGCCCAATTTGGTTGTAGTGACCCCCTCGGCCAGGGGCCATAGCGGACATTCCTCCCCCTTGGACAAAGAGGGACGGAAATTAGATTCCTTCGGGAGACGATTTTATTCAGCCGGTGCACTGGGCATAAAAACGGCAAACTACACAGCCTGCATGAGCAGGTACCAATACTCCCTCTGGGAGCAGATGTCACCACTTCTGGCCCATCTTCCTGAGGATAAGCAACGCCTTGCTCGGAAGATCCAGAAGGAAGGCATGGTGCTAGCAAAGCACCAGCTTAACGCATCGAAGCATGCTGCGGACGTCACGTCCAAGACACTCACTTCAGCAGTCGCCCTTTGCCGCCACGCCTGGCTGAGGTCGACTTCGCTTCCACAAGACACAAAGTCCTTGGTGGAAGATCTCCCTTTCGAGGGTGAAGGACTATTCAGCTCCACAACGGACACAGTCCTTCATGATTTAGATAAGAGCATTAAGACATCTCGTAACTTGGGTGTCTCACAATCGAGACAACAGAAGCAGAAGACATGGCAGAGATCTTGGTCCAAACAGCAACCGCGAAGATCTCCCACTGAACCCCAATGGCAGAGACCATCGTCTACTGCTTATCAACAGAAACCCTATGGCCACAAGCCACGATTCCCGTCCGCTTCCGCTTCCAAGGCTAAGCCACCCAAACCGAACAAGCAGAGTCTTTGACTCCCCCATTCGCTCCGATCTTCCCACCCGTCTATCACCCTTTCTACCAGCATGGCAACGTATCACGACAGACAAATGGGCACTGTCGGTCGTAGCAGAAGGCTACAGAATAGAATTTTTCCAGATACCACAAGAATCATACTTCGTAACCACACACCCCTCCGACACCCTATCGTCGGAAGTCAAAGCCCTCCTCTCAAAAGATGCCATAGAACAGGTACCAACAAACCACCTTCAGCAGGGGTTCTACTCCCGCTATTTCACGGTCCCAAAAAAGGATGGCGGACTCCGTCCCATACTGGATCTGCGGAACCTCAATGCGTTCATCACCTACAAGAAATTCCGTATGACCACTCTACAGACCATCCTACCGCTACTAGAAGCCAACGCGTGGATGGTGATGCTGGACTTAAAGGACGCATACTTCCATGTGACGATCCACCCGTCGCACAGACCGTACTTACGCTTCGCAATCGGTCCGTGTCACTTCCAGTACAAGGCCCTACCCTTTGGCCTCTCTACAGCTCCTCGTGTCTTCACGAAGCTTATGGCAGTAGTAGCGGCACATCTGCGACTTCAAGGTGTCCACCTTTACCCCTACCTGGACGACTGGCTTCTAGTCGCCCCCTCTACGACGGAACTACAGAGCCACATCTCTACTACCCTTCGTACCCTAGAATCACTAGGGCTGACGATAAACCTCAAAAAGTCCATGCTTACCCCTTCCAGACGGGTTCAGTTTATCGGAGCTATCCTGGACTCCCTGCAATGCAGAGCGTTCCTACCCCCCAACAGAGCAGCGGATATAGGCTCTCTTCTCCTGTCTATCCAAGAGACCAAGGTGGCTACAGCCAAACAAATCCTTTGCCTGCTAGGCCTGATGGCCGCGACAACAGCAGTAATCCCCTTCGCCAAATTGCGGATGAGACCACTGCAGCTTTGGTTTTTGAGGCGTTTCTGCCCCAACTTCCATTCCCTCTCCAAACGATTTCAGATATCGACCCAGGTCCTAGAGACCCTGAATTGGTGGCTTGTGCCCCAGAATTTACATTCGTGTGCACCTTTCCGGCTTCCACCCCCCTCAGCAACCGTCACTACAGACGCCTCCCTATGGGGCTGGGGAGCTCATTTGGACGGTGTAGGTGTGGGCGACAGGTGGCACCCCTCTGTGGCACACAACCATATCAACTTCCTAGAGCTGTTGGCAGTTCTCTACGCAGTGAGATCTTTCCGCCAATCCCTGTCGGGGAAGATGGTGACTGTCCTTACAGACAACACCACCACCATGTTTTACATCAACCGCCAGGGTGGGACGGTCTCCCGTGGACTTTGCTGGTTAGCGATAGAGCTTTGGGATGAGTGCCAGGCACTAGATATTCACCTGGTAGCGACTCATCTCCCAGGACTACTCAACGTCCAAGCGGACTTCCTAAGCAGAGGAGGAGCATCCCTGCATGAGTGGGTACTGAACCCCCTCTACCTGACTCCGATCTTCGACCGTTGGGGGCATCCATCTGTGGATGTATTCGCCTCTCGAGAGAACAAGAAGTGTCACCTATTTTGTTCCAGAGCAGGAACGGACCCGACCTCTCTCGGAGATGGTCTCCTCTTCCAGTGGACGGGGAAATGATTGTACCTATTTCCCCCGATTCCTCTCATACCGAGAGTAGTCCACAAACTGTTGGCAGAGCGACCGTGGGCAATTCTCGTCACCCCATGGTGGCCGAGACAACCCTGGTTCCCCACGCTCCTCAGTCTCTCACGAGGGACGTATCTCCACCTCCCGACGGACCCAGACCTCCTCGGGATGCACGGGGGCCGGGTACTGCACCACGATGTGCCCAGACTGAAATTGACAGTTTGGCTGATCCAAACTTAGGGTTAGAATCACACATTGCTCAAGTTCTACTGAACTCACGCAAACTCTCCACTCGGCGTTCATATGAGTCAAAATGGACTAAGTTTTTAACCTTCCTGGCGTCTGTGGGACGGCCCTCAGTCCCCGCCGGGCTTAAAGATGTTTTTGGTTTCCTCCTGTCATGTAAAGACAGGGGACTGTGTCACTCATCTATCCGAGTTTACTTGTCAGCCATCTCAGTCAATCATCCTAAGATTGATGGCTACTCGGTGTTTTCCCATCCAACAACGAAGCAATTCCTCAAGGGAATGAATCGCCTCTATCCCCCAGTGCGGACACCAGTCCCGGCATGGGACTTGCCCCTGGTTCTCACTAAGCTGATGGGAAAACCCTTCGAACCCATGGCCTCATGCAGCCTTCAACTTTTGTCGTGGAAGGTTGCGTTTTTGGTGGCCATCACGTCTACTCGACGCGTGAGTGAGCTCTCAGCGCTCCTTTGCGACCCACCGTACCTCACGTTTCATCATAATGCCGTCACTTTGGCTCCAGATGTCGATTTCCTGCCTAAGATAGTCTCGGACTTTCATATAGGGGCGGATATCACGTTGCTGGTGTTTTTTCCTGGTCCCCAGGACCCAACGCAACGTAGCCTACACACTTTAGATGTCAAGAGAGCCCTGTCTTTCTACTTGCACCGGACAAAATCCTTTCGCAAGTCTCCAGCTCTCTTCATTTCTTATGCCTTGCCCAGGCAGGGACAGAAGCTGTCGTCTCAAAGACTCTCGAAGTGGATAGTTGAGACGATAAAACTCGCCTATCTTCTGGCCAAAAGGCCACTACCAGCGTCCCTCCGGGCACACTCCACTCGAGTCATGGCTACTTCCACAGCATTCCTCAAGGGCATTCCCCTGGGAGACATCTGCAATGCTGCAACGTGGGCGTCCCCTCACATGTTTGTGAAGCACTACGCCCTAGATGTCCGCGTCCATCAGCGTACTGTGGTGGGCCGTGCAGTTCTGTAAGCAGCTCAGATGTGAGACCTCCAGCACCCACCTCCAGGTATGTGGTGTGTTTATTGCTCGCTATTCTCCCAGAGGTGTGATGCACAGAGACCACGAAGAAGATATACAGGTTGCTTACCTGTAATTGGAGATCTTCGAGTGGTCATCTGTGCATTCACACCACCCGCCCTCCTTCCCCTCTGCTTTCGGTCTCCCTCACTTTTTTCCTTGGGGGCTGTTAGCAGCGGTCAGAAGGAACTGGCGGGATCCTCGTGCCTCTCCCCGGGTCATGCGCAGTGGGACGTGCACGTGACCGGGGAGCTGGCGCGAAAATCCGTTAGGCTTTGAAGATTACCGATCGGGATCGGCACAGGCGCACTTAATCCCAGAGGTGTGAATGCACAGATGACCACTCGAAGATCTCCAATTACAGGTAAGCAACCTGTATATACCAATAAGATATTTTTTTGGCTTGGTATAGGCCAAATGCACACCCCTAGTTTTTATGCATACAAAAGGTTATATCTTGAATAAAATTTTGTTGGTTTTAAGGTGCCACTGGACTCAAACTTTGTTTTGCTCTGTTAACTAGCGTTGCTCAGAGGGCAAGTTCCTGCACCTCTGCTACCACACCCCTTTGCCTTTGGCCATGTGTATACCCTCTCCAACACACCAGCCAGCCTGATGCTTCTGGCTATTGCTGGGTTTGCTGCTACAGTCTATAAATGACAACATACCGTGCTTCACGTGACATGAGGTGGGACTGAGGTAATGACCCAATTAATGAAGTTGGATTGAGCTACCTGTTGAATTTGGGGAACTCACCTGTTTACCTTTGTGAATCTTGGGAACTTACCTGTTGAACTTCAGGGCCCAATTCATATTGAATGTGTTATTTTGGATTAATGACTCAATATATGAGGTTGCACTGAATATTTGTTGAACTTGGGAGATTTACCTGTTGAAATTTGAGAACTAGTTAATGTTATATTATGTCACTTTTAAGAACTATACCTAGTACATCATGGTCAAGAAATAGTATTTGCATGTTTAGTAGAGAAAAAATAGCTAATTATATATATGCTTGCTTTTTATCATTTGTAGTAACTTCCACAGAGTTATTTGTCTCTTGGTATCTATTATATTTTTGTGGTTCTCTCCCTTCTTTGCTTATTAATGATTTGGAGTTGGGAGTAAGCAGTGAAGTAGCTAAATTTGCTGATGACACGAAGTTGTTCAGGGTGGTGAGAACCAGAGAGGACTGTGAGGCACTCCAAAGGGATCTGTCAAGGATGGGCGAGTGGGCATCAACATGACAAATGGGGTTAAACGTGGCCAAGTGCAAAGTGATGCACATTGGAGCCAAGAATCCTAACTATAAATACACATTGATGGGGTCCGAACTGGCAGAGACTGACCAAGAGAGAGATCTTGGAGTCAATGAAAATGTCGAGACAGTGTGCGACTGCAATGAAAAAGGCCAACGCTATGCTGGGGGTTATTAGGAAGGGAATTGAAAACAAATCAGCCAGCATCATAATGCCCCTCATTTGTGCAACCTCATTTGGAGTACTGTGTACAATTCTGGTCGCTACACCTCAAAAAAGATATTATAGCATTGGAAAAAGTGCAGAAAAGGGCAACTAGAATGATAAAAGGGTTGGAACACTTTCCCTATGAAGAAAGGTTGAAGTGCTTGGGGCTCTTTAGCTTGGAGAAACGACGGCTGAGGGGTGACATGATCGAGGTTTATAAGATTATGCATGGGATAGAGCAGGTAGAGAAAGAAGTACTTTTCTCCCTTTCTCACAATACAAGAACTTGTGGGCACTCAATGAAATTGCTGAGCAGTTGTGTTAGAACAGATAAAAGAAGTACTTCTTCACCCAAAGAATGATTAAAACGTGAAATTCACTGCCACAGGAGGTGGTGGTGGTGGCTACAAGCATGGACAGCTTCAAGAGGGAATTAGATGAACACAAGGGGGGGCCCATGATACTCGCGAGGGGGAGGAGCTGTTGCCAGCGATCTCTCCCTCCCGCCGCACCCCCTCCCCCTGTGCTCCAGACGGCAGCGCGGCAGGCCTTGGGACTCACCGCGCCACCTCCCACCTCCCCAATCCCCTTCCCCTATGTTCCGGACGGCGCGGCAGGCCTCAGGCCTCGCTGCGCTGCCTCCCACCCCCCAATCCCTTCCCCCACGCTCCGGATGGCGCGGTAGGTCTTGGGCCTCGCCGCCTCCCACCCCCCCCCGACCCCCTCTCCCCGTGCTCCGAATGGTGCGGCAGGCCTCAGGCATCACTGCGCCGCCTCCCACCCCCCAACCCCCTCCCCCCATGCTCCAGACAGCACAGCAGGCCACTTGGGAATTAGATATATAGATATGGAGCAGCGGTCTATCAGTGGCTGTTAGCCACAAAGTATAGATAGGAACTTTCAGTCTGGGGTAAGTGATGTTCTGTAATCTTGGTGCTTGACAGGAGGGGGCAGCAGTGGGAGGGCTTCTAGTGTCCTGGCCCCACTGCTGGACCTCCTGAGAGCACCTGGTGTTTTTGGCCACTGTGTGACAGAACGTTGGACTGGATGGGTCACTGGCCTGATCCAACATTGGCTTCTCTTATGTTTTTATGTTCTTTGTCTTGTACTTGTTGGGTTTCTGACAGATAGTAGTAGTGCCAGTTGATGTCATCCGCAGTTGCTTCCCCCTGAGTCTGCCTCAAGCTGTTGGAAGCCAGCTGTGTTGGAGGAGTACCAGGCAGCCACCCTGCTTCTGTAGTTTGGGGAAGGTGGAGTGGAAATGCCCGATCAGGTGTGGGAACTGTCACTATTATGATCCCAGTGTGGCGGGGTTTGGTTGCTGCCGATTTCTCTTGGGAAGGGACATGGTAGAGCTTGAATATCTGGTGCAGGAGGGTAACTAGCAACCTCCATTCCCCATGAGTTGAAATTAAAATATTTCAGCGTAAATACTTGAGAAATTATTGCCAAAGTCCGTAATGCATATCTGTAATGTTGTATATGGATAGGGCTATGCTGAATTTTTTTCTCATGAAAATTTTGGAGGGGAAAGGGCAGTGGGGGATTGAAAATCTTTGCAAAAAATGGCTCGCCTCCCTTCTTTGCATGGTATTGAATGCCTGTTTACAGTTTCTGCTTTTTCTGATCTGCCACTAGGGGGTATTCTTCCTCAGACAGTCCCAGCCAATTAGGGATCATGTAGGCAATTTGGTGATATCACATCTCTCAACCAATCAGATTAGGCTACGATGATGGCACAAATCCTACTCAGAGTAAGAATAATGCTTCCTGCCCCTCTTCCCCTTTAAAAACAAACCTGTGCTATGAAGGGAAGATCTCACTAGTGGGGCCTGTGTGTAACAAAATGAACCCTTCTCATTATGACTCAGCCTTACCTACAGCATGTCTGCAAAAATGTATGAAGCCATATATTTTGTGTTTGTCACCACTTGTTCATAGAAGGCCAAAGCTGTGATTCATGCATGCATTATCTATTCCTAAACTTAAATTTATGTATTTTGCCTTGTGTCCATGGAGTTTGGAGTGGCCTATAGAAAACCTGTGAGATGTGAGACCTCACAGACATGTCGTTTACACTTAGGGTTGCCAGATCTGGGTTGAAAAATATCTGGAGACTTTGGGGGTGGATCTGGAAGAGGGTGGGGTTTGGGGAGGGGAGGGGCCTCGGCATGGTCCAATGCCATAGAGTCCACCCCCCAAAGCATCCACTTTTCTCCAGGGGAGCAGATCAGTTGTAAAAACCGGAGGTCTTCAGGCCCCACCTGGAGGCTGGCAACTTTATTTACACTTGAGGACTTGTTCGTAAGTACAAAATGCTAATACACCACCATCTCAGACCATCTCTTCTGGGTAGATAATACCTGTGGGTGCCCTGTGGGTAGAATGAGGGGATATTTAGACCACCAGAACAACATGTTGCCTCTTCCCAAGAATGTGTGCAGATTTGCAGGAGGAGATCTGGCCTCGTGGACTGTGTTGCCTAATGTTCATCATCATCAGGAGGAGTTCAGACTGCACAGAAACATCCCGGGGGGGGGGGGGGGGGGTCTGGGAATACTTAAACCCTGCATCAGATTTCTTGCTTTTCCTTGCAAAAATTAGAATTCTACTCATATTCTAATACAAGTTGTAGATCTTCAGGGAAACATTCAATCTTACATTGTACCACAAGAAATTGCAGTGAAAGTTTGCAGGAAAACTCATCAAAACAGCAGAAGAATGAGCTCATTTGTTCAAGTGGGAAAGGAAAGCAAAGGATTTTGTTCCAGTCACTGTGTCAACGCAAGGGTTAACTCTTGAGATCATGTTTCAGGAAGTTATACTGGGCCTCTACCGGGAGTGTTTACTTTTATTTTCTGTAGTGGAGCCGTGGCACACGGTGTGGGTTATTTGTAAGGGATTTTAAATCAACATACACAGAGGGAAAAGACTGGCCCATCTTCAGAGGAATTTTGCATTTTGTAAGTACATAAATATAATTAATAAATGTGACGACTGCATTTCAGGACTGGGGTACGTGCCCCTTTGGTATTCTGAACATGAAGAATGAATGGACCAGGAGCACAGTGGCTTTATTAAAGTACAGAAGAACTCTTGCAAGTGCTCTTTAGATAACATCGAAATCCAGTTTGTTAAATAAAGGAATGTTTTATGTTGAAACAAGCGGTGTTTTGCTACATGAGGCCAAAGCTCAAACATGACGTAAAAGTAAGACCCAGGTAGCCGGCAGCATGTGACTGTGGGATGTGCTTCGTCAACATTCCCAGCCGACCAGCTGCCGGCAGGAGCACATGATCAAAGCCTCCAAATTTCCAATTTCCGTTTTGACTTAGAAGAAGGAGAACCAAAAAATCAAGGTGCAGTTACACAAATATCTAGAAGGAGCAATTGAACCAGAAACAGGTATGCTAGATATTTTTAATGCTGTTTTTAACAGGGAAGTGAATGTTTTAGGCAGCCAGAAAGGATAGTGTAACTAGTGTACTCCTTTGGCCTTCATGGAGAGTCTGGGACTTTTTGGTTTAGAAAAGAGACAACTAAGGGGGAATGTGATATAGTTTATAAAATTATGCATGGGGTAGACACAGTGGACAGAGAGAACTTTTTCTGCTTCTGCTAAAATACTAGAACTCCCGGCGGGGGGGGGGGGGGGAGCATCCAATGAAGCTGATGGGCAGGAGATTAAGGATGGACCACAGGACAACTTCTTGACTCAGCCAGGTGATTAAGATGAGGAAATTCAATGCCAGAAGATGTAGCGGGGGGGGGGGGGGGGGGGGGGGGGGGGGTGGGGTGGGCAGACAGCTTTAAAAGGGGATTAGAAATATTCTTGGAGGACAGGTCTATCAGCTGCTCCTAGGTGTGGTGATTAAAGGGAACCTCCACATTCAGTTGTGGTAAAACCTCGATTCCAATACCTGAAACAACATCAGGGGGAGGCTGCAGCCTTTGTGGCCCATCGTTGGCCCTCCAGAGTAACTGATTGGCCACAGACAAGATGCTGGACTAGATGGACCACTGGTCTGATCCAGCAGGGCTCTTGTGTTCTTAGGACTTCACCAGTGTCCTGCCCATGGGTTTAATTAATTAGTGTATGGCATTGTGTATCGTATAGCCAGGAGATTTGGAGATTGTCTGGCAGTCTTGAGTTCCAGAACATTAGTGTCATGCACCACTAGGTGGCGAGCTAAACTTATTTTTTGGGCTGAGAAAGCTCTGAAGAGCTGTGACTGACATAGGGTCACCCAGCTGGCTTCATGTGGAGGAGTGCAGAATTGAACCTGGTTCTCCAGATTAGAGTCCATCGCTCTGAACCACTACACCATGCTGACTGTCACCCGTGGGCTTGTTTCTCACTGAGGGAAGCTGCATTTAACTGTTTTGTGTAAACTTGGTTGTATGTAAATGCTAGGTCAATCAACTCCTGCCAACTGAATCTTTAAAATTTCCATTTATTTACCGACAGAATATATAAAGTACAATCAGACCGAAAATATAACTAAAATTTAAGTAGATTATCAACAGTTGCTTAATTTAAATACCTGTATATTAATACAATTTGAAACTTAATTTATTAAGGCAATTTTATTGATAGCCCAACTTCATTTAAATTTTTACATCCAAAATGGGCAGTTTTTAGGGATAGAGTTTTCTTATCTTCAAAACTGCAGGGAATGCAGTCTCTCCCCCCCGAAAAAGAGCAACCAAAAGTGTTTATTCTTTTAATTCCTGGTCCCTGTTCACATTACGTTTTCTTTCTGTGGAGAGAGTAGCAAATGGGTCTTGGATCCGTCTGTTTCCACTCAGCCTTCTTCCCAGTCCCTGTGGGAGAAATGATCAACCCACTGGGGGAACCTGCATTGTTCTTGAAGAAGTGAGTGAACAGTGGAAGAGTACAGCAACCTGAGGCCTACTGCCAATTTTACCACTGTTTTAGTTGCAAAGGAAAATATGTTTCTGAACAGGCTGAGCTTTAAGTATCAGTAGAGCATGCTGTGGCTTGGGTACTCAGGTGTCTTTAAACTCTCAGTCCAGGAGGTAGTTTTGTCTGTGGGTGGCGATAGTCTTATATTTTGATAATCTGCCAGAATAATACTCTCTTGTGGATTAGAAATTACAGCTTCTGGCACATTGAACTGATGATTTAATTACTGAAGTAGAAAGCAATATGTGTGGTCTTAGGGAGATTGGGTTTGAGCAACCTCATGTTTGTTTTCCCCTCCCGTCCAATGGCATATTTGCACATGTGGTGATGAAAGGGACAGAATTCTTCTGAACCACCTGCAAGCTATGGCCACACCTGTTTTTTTCACCCTTCTGTTCTAGCATTGTGTGAATTATAGCTGCCAAGAAATAGTCCTCTGCCTTCCCATAACATGATTCCCAGATAATCTGTTTCCTTGAGGAATCCCTGACCTGGATGGCCCAGGCTCATCCTGATCTCCTCAGATCTCAGAAGCTAAGCAGGGTTGGCTCTGGATAGTATTTGGGTGGGAGACCACCAAGGAAGTCCAGGTTTGCTGCGCAGAGACAGAGCCAGGCAATGGCCAACCACTCCTGAGTGTCTCTTGCCTTGGAAACCCCATGAAGGGTCTCCATAAGGTCACCTGTGTGTTTCCATCACCACCAGAGGAGGGCTCTTCAAACATAGTTTTATTTGGAGAAAGAAGTGGTCAGAAGCAATCTGCAGTTTTTGGAGTTAGAACTCGTTGCTGGATTAAGCAACACTAGATTAAGATAGACAAGATGCTTCTTATAGTGCTGTGTGCCATACTTAGACTGCCCTCATTACTTTGGAGCCGTCGTGATTGTTGTGAAAGTCTGTTACCAGTCCCATGGCCATCATTACTGCTTCTCAGTAACTCCTTTGCCTTGGTTGGGGGGATGGGCAAATCTCCTGTTGTATGCCTTGGTGGGTTCGTCCCATATTTTGTGTTTGTGCCTCATGTTCTCACATTTTCCCATCCACTCAGCAGAATGGAGGAAACGTAATATAAATTACTGGGGTGAGACTGACTTCAGTCTCCTCATTTTGCTGAATAACTACAAAAATTCTACTCTCTTCTTACTTGGCTTTGGAAAATGCCTGTGCTAGAGTAAATCTTTGTGGCATGTCCTCAGAAAGGGAGGGGCCTAGCAGCTGGTCCATTGTGCCATGGCAAATGGTAGCAATTCCTGTCCAGTACTAACAGCTATCCTTAGTAAGCATGTCTGGTCTAAGTGGGACTATGGTGTATGTAGAACTTACTTAGGGACATTCTGCACATACCTATGCAGAATGAACACAATTCTGCCTTCATAATTTTTTTTAGCATTTAAATTATTCACCAGCGTAACTGAAATAGCTCAACAGGCGGACAGTTTTGGAATGTAAAGCTGTTTGTTAGTCATGTAATATGTTGAATCGGAGTTTTCCCTGCTAATCTCTTCTCATATCTTACACCCAGCACAAATGATGAATCTGAAGCCAAAATTAGTGATATCTCATAAAGAGCAAAGAGGACAAAACCAAAATGAAGAACAGGAACGCACTTAAACATTATATGTGACCTCAATAAGTATTCAATACTGCAACGCTATGCAACTTCAGCTGCCCCAGCACAGGACATAAAAATGCAGGACTGAGTATTTATGATTCGTTTAATGCATTGCCCCTTCTTGAAAAACCATATGGAGTACTCAACGGGGGGGGGGGGGGGGGCTCTTATGTCTTTGTGAGAACAGGGTAGCTAGCAGTTCTCAAACGACAGGGCTTATTTTTAGGCATTAGTCCCAGCCTGAAATAAACTGGGAAACCGAGGAGTGTTCCGATAAACACAGAGTAGAACAGAGACAGGAAATAAGAGGGTCTTGGGGTAATGAGTTCCAGCCAGTCTTGAAACAGAAAGCGAGGCAAGGCATTACTTGAAATAGTTTCTCTAAGAACACTCTCACTGAAGAATTCAGCTGTGCTAGAGAAGCTTCCTTTTTTCTTCTCATTTTCCTGGGACCATCTGGCATTATGCATCTTTTGAAGCCTTTAGAATGATATTACCGCCTGTTGCTGATTGATCTCTACTTTAAAAAAAAAACAAAACCCAAACCAGATGCTCTGGTTGGGGAGGAGGGAATGCAATCTGAAGTTTATGTGGTTGTGTATATACACCCAGCAGAAGAGTTTAGAATAAGCCTGCGGGACAATTTTAAATCAAATTTATGCAGAGATTCAGCTTACTAGCAGTGGAGAGAGAAGCAGGGAGAGGTAGGAGGCAAGGAGAGAGCGCAAGAAAGAGGAAAGATTGTGGTCTCCAGAACAAAGCTGTGATTGCTCTGAACCCAGGAGATATAATTGCTGAGATGGGCCCAAAACATGGATAGTGAGATTGATATTTACAAACATTTCACCTGGCTGAAGAGGGTAAGTGACTCTCGTCATCCTTCTGTAGCTTCTCGAGTTTGAGAAAATTGTCCAGTTCTGTGAAGGAAATAGTGATTTATCCCCTGGTTTGAAACTTGTGCTCTGTGAGGGAGGGAACTGCAGGGGAAAAACACTATTTTGCCTTTTTAAAAAATAGCGGGACAGTTTTCAGCAAAACAATAATGTATTTTTCAATTTAGTATCAAAATGGAACTTTCGAAGTGGCATTTCAAATTGAACCCTACTTAAGAGCTAATGGTAATTTTTTAAAAATCCTGTTTTGTATTCAGTTTTCTTAAGTGTGACTAACCCTTTCTTTACCGATGGCATTCCATCTACAGACATTGGACGTGTATTTTTAGAAATTAGTGGCTTACAGCTCAATCAGCAAACAAACAAAAGTTTTTGGATTTTCTTCCAGTTTAATTTAAATTGATGTAATCCTATTGGGATTAATTCTATACTTCATTCAGCTAGTGCATGGATCATAGTGACCAACAGAATTTTTATGAACCCACTACCAATAAGTATTCTGCTATATTTTAGGTTATTGTTTTCTTAATTATTACTTTAACAGCTATTTTATCTACCGGGAAGGTGGAGACCGGGAGAAATCTGAAAGTAATGCATAAAACATACTTTTTTTCTTTTGAGGTATTTCTCATACTTTCATTATGGTTCTGCATAGCAGAAAATAATCACCAGTAAAAATAATCACTTCTCATAAAACATGTTCAGTCACTGTATTGAATCTGAACGATACTAATTAGAAAGGAAAAATGTACCTTCGAAACGCCTTTAAATAAAAAAGTACAACATATGCACTTTTCATAGAGTTCTGCAGTACTATCTTAAGCTCTGTTGCTAACTGAACTTTAAGAAAACTGGGATCATTAGCTTTGTTTTGCACTAATGAAAGTAGGTGCCTTAGATCCATTATCCTTTCATTAAGAGTTTGGGAAGGGGGAGGGGGTTAGAAGGACAGGAATGGTACACTTCACAAGGCTTTTGCTTATAGATGATAAAATGACATTTTATTATTTGAGTAGCAACTGGGGTTTTAACTTCTAAATGATGTCATTAAATTTGCAACTTGGATACATCATGCCTTTTCAAAAACTCAAGTACTAGTGAGGGTATGTAATAATCAGAGCTCTATAGCATTTACTGTAAGGCCATTAGGGCATATTGTTTATTTTAGTCCAAACATAATGTTCTTAATAAGGAGGCTTCAGAAAGCCAAAGTAATGATGGCAGTCTTACTTAATCTCTGATTTCCTATGACAAAAGAGATCATGACACTGTGTAACATTCCTGCAGGAGAATTTGTTCTCAAAGCTGCAAGCATATTATTGGGATTATTTCCAAATGAGATATGCTGTGCCAAATAGGAGTACTCTGTTAATGCAGCCTATACAAACTCTGCTTTTATTCAGAGAAAACTGAAATGTGATGGAACTGCAGTAGCTGGGAGCAGTTTCTTTTTTAGTACGATTCTAGCCCTTCTGCTGACCATGGCTTTTAAAGAATGGGTCAGTTGGGAATGATATCAGGAAGTGCATTAGAGAGCTCCAGGCCCTTCTGGATTCCTCTCAGGAAAAACTCTGTTTCCATTGTGCTCATAAGCCAATTTGATAACTAAGTAACATTTATACAAACCTGTGCAGTGATTTTTTTCTTCAACACACAAGTCCCATTGCCATTGCAAGTTTGGGCACCCGTTGAGGTGGCATGTGATGATGGTAAGCTGATGCTCTTTGGCTCCTCAAAACAGCATAGTTTCCTTCACCACGGGGTGGGGTAGGGATTGGACTTCCATCAGCTCTCATTGTCAAGTGCCAAAGAAGACTCCAATTTCCCTGAGAGGAGGGTGGGTGAAGGGGGCACAGCATCAGTTTTGATTTTGCATTTGGCTACATAGCATAGTTGGCTTTGTGGTATAATATAGTGTCTGAGTTTCAATAGAGAGAGAAGAGAGAGAGGAGTAGGAAGAGTAAATATGAAACTGTCAGTCTTAGGCTGCGGCCACATGGGCCTTAAATGCGGGAGGAAGGGCAATTTCCTCCCGCATTTAAAGGGGCCGACCAGACGGCCGGCCCCTAGTCCCGTGCCGAAGCGGGATCCAATGCGGGTTCCTCCCGCATTTTCCGACCCCGGGAAAATTAAGTATTTTCCCGGGTGTTGCGGGAGGAACCCGCATTGGAGGTATACTTAGAATAAATTTGCCTCCCGGCACTCCCAGGTCTGGGTTTCCCCCCCCCCCCCGCCCCCTTTCTGTTGAGGGCAGTCCAGCATGGAGCTGCTGAATGCCATCTGCCCAGCTGCCTCCCTGCCCACATAGAGTTAAAAACTAACATTACACTTCCCAGATGAAGGCCTTAAAGCTGCAAGGTCCCCACTTGTGGGGATGTAAAAGAAGCCCAGTAGCAGAAGCCTTAATGTCATACACTCACACGTGTAGTGCTTTGTATGTGTATTATATGCACAGTACCTGAAATGCCTTAAGTGTATACTAACTGCAAAGAAATGATGAGGCTGATAAGCACCCAGATGGTAATGGCACAATTAAGGTCAAACAGGTTGTCCATAAAGATCAAATGTGGTATTGGATTAGCAAAGACCTCAGTTCTTCCCATTGTTATCCTATAAGCATGGAAAACTCTAGTCAGGTGCTGTTCAGTTTCTCCAAACGTAAGTCTGGGTTTCTTAGGTCTGATGTCTTCAAAAAGGTCTGTGAAGCTGAGCTACTGAACAAATAGTTGGGTGACCACATTCTCTTGGCTCTGCTTTGTTTTCATCTGCCACTTCTCACTTGTTTAAAAAGAAGCCAGAATACGTTGAACATGTCTCAATTGCTATACTTTTCTGCACAAGCAGTTGCCTTTATGGCCACATGGATTTTATTCAGTATTCCAGATGGGATGTGATAATGACTTCACATGAACAAACAAAGCAAACAAGCCTTATGATAGCTGCAGTTTATGGACTGGGAAAAATGGAACTGATTGGTGTTCCACGTTGAACACTTTTCTCTTTTTTGTGTTTATTTAAATAGCCCTTGATTCCTTCTTCACAGAAGTGAGACAGCTGTTCACACAAAACTCTGTCGGGCTACCAGTGGGATTCTTGAGGCTCGCTGTAGGGGGTCCTCCTTCACTTACTGCCCATGTTTCAGTCTATCACCGAGTTGTATCCTGTACTGTGCAAATCTGGCTCCTTTTTCTCTGTCCCGACTAAAACTTATTCATGATGTGATCAACAACCCAGAGTATTTGTCTCTTGGTTTTCCTTGTTATCACACCTAAGCCCTCTCATCTCATCTCTCTGGCCATTCAGACCATGTGATACCTCTCCTCAGATCTCTGTCCTACCTTTCCACAGAATTGTTCAATCAACAAGTGGAGGGGAGATAAGATCACATCCACTGGGTATAATGAACAGGGGCCGTGTATGTAGTTTAATTTGTTTAATTGTTAGTTAGTTAGGATGGTTTTAGTCTTGTGGGATGGGTGGGGCCACAAGTAGAGAGGTTCGGGGTGGGAAATGTTATTGTTTAGTTATTGCTAGTAACTGAAGTGATTTTAGACTATTGCATAGGAGGAGGGACTGTATCCAGCTGTTGGAGGTCTGAGGCTGTGACGCAAAAGACCACCAGGGATGGCTGGCCTACAAATTCTGGTGCTCCTGGGGAGGAGAAAGTGCGGTGGGTCCAGGCAAGTTAAGAAGGGAAGGGCACCGAGAAACCGGAAAGCTCGACGCCCTTCCAGCCTGAGACTCATCCCAACGGTAATTGGCAGTGGGACTAGGATGGAAACCCCTGCTCCGACATTGGTGTTGTGTAACGCCAGGTCAATTAACAACAAGGCCAGGGTTCTTCAGGACTTCCTGGTAGAGCAGAAGGCCGACCTGGCGTGCGTGACCGAGACCTGGGTGCGGGCAGGAGAGACAGTAGCTCTCTCCCAAATGGCCCCCCCGGGATTCTCGGTCCTACACCAATCACGGACCATGGGGCAGGGGGGAGAAGTGGCAATTTTCATTCGGGAGGCTTACTCCTTCAGGGCGCTCCCGTTGGTGGAGATCATGGGTGTAGAGTGTGTCGGCTTGGTGTGGGAGGCCAAAGAGAGTTTGGCTGTATGGTTGGTGTACCGACCGCCTAATGCACCAGCCAACAGCCTGCTGTCCCTGATGGAGGCTGTGGCGGGCTGGGCGTTGGAGCATCCTAACCTAGTGGTCTTGGGTGACTTCAACGTCCATGTCGATGACGCAGCTTCCGTTCAGGCGGCGGATCTGGTGTTGTCCATGGCGGCACTAGGACTCTCCCAGTACATCTCAGCCCCTACGCACTGGGCCGGTCACACGCTCGATTTGATCTTCGCCGTGGGGGTAATCGTGGACCGGATTACTGTTTCGGCGGTACCATGGTCGGACCACCATGCCCTGGGGGCCCGTTTGAATGTACCACCCCGACCTCTAGGCGGTGAGCGTATTTTAGCTCGCCCGCGGAGTCAGATGGATCCCGTGCAATTCCAGGCAGCTCTGCGGGAGCCGATGCCCCCTGGCGGTTCGTTGGATGAGCTGGTGGAGGACTGGCATAGCCGGCTCTCTACAGCCATCGACGAGATCGCTCCCAGGCGCCCTCTACGCCCTCGCACTAGATTGGCCCCCTGGTATACCCAGGGATTACGGCTGATGAAGCGAGAGCTACGACGGTTAGAGAGGCGGTGGCGGCGTGCTCGTGACGAAGCTACAAGAACATCCTATAGGACGCTTATGAAGGCCTATGAGATGGCAACCAAGGCAGCGAAGAAAGAATTCTACGCTGCTGAGATTGCGTCTGCTAGCTCACGCCCAGCCCAATTGTTTAGAACAATTCGGTCATTAACAACCCTGCCACAAGGCAGGCCAAATGCAAGGGAATTGGAAATTGGCTGTGAGGCATTTGCGAGCTACTTTGCAGATAAAGTCGTGTCGCTCCGCCGTGACCTCCCCACCACATTAGAAACAGTGAGTGAGCTCGAGGCTCCGAGCACGACTTCGTTTCCGGGTTTCGATGGGTTTGGCCTGCTTGATCTTGAGGAAGTTGACAGACTCCTTATGACTGTGCGCCCAACCACATGCATCCTTGATCCGTGCCTGTCCTGGCTGATTAAAGCTGGCCACGATGGGTTACGAGGTGCTGCTTGGGAAATTATTAACACCTCCCTTTCCGAAGGGCGATTCCCAGGGGCACTCAAGGAGGCGATGGTCCGCCCTCTCTTGAAAAAACCACATCTGGACTCGGCCGAATTGGCGAACTATCGGCCGGTGTCCAATTTGCCTTATTTGGGCAAATTGATTGAGAGGGCGGTGGCGTTACAGTTACAGGGTTATCTGGATGACGCTTTGATCTTAGATCCTGCCCAGTCAGGCTTTCGCCCGGGATACGGGATGGAGACGGCTTTGGTTGCCCTTACTGACGACCTTCGGCGGCATCTGGATCGAGGCGGCGGGGCAGTGTTGCTGTTGCTTGACCTGTCGGCGGCGTTCGACATGGTCGATCATCAGCTGCTGACTCGCCGTCTCGCCGATGTGGGGATACAGGGGCGGGCCTTGCAATGGCTCGTTTCCTTCCTCCAAGGTCGGGGACAAAGGGTGGTTGTAGGGGAGCAGTGGTCCAGGAGACACCCACTGGAATGTGGTGTGCCTCAGGGGGCAGTGCTCTCCCCGATGCTATTTAACATCTATATGCGCCCCCTTGCCCAGATTGCCCGGAGGTATGGGCTGGGTTGTCACCAGTACGCTGATGACACCCAGCTCTATCTGATGTTGGGTGGCCAGCCGGATTCGGACCTTGAAGATCTCAACCGGGCATTGCACGCCGTGGCTGGGTGGCTCAGACTGAGCAGGCTGAAATTGAACCCGGTGAAGATGGAGGTCCTGTGTCTGGGGCAGGGTGGACCAGGGCGGGGGCTCCCACTCCCGAGCTTCGACGGGGCACCGTTGGTGCCTGAGTCGCAGGTAAGGAGTTTGGGAGTGCTCCTGGAACCCTCCTTGTCAATGGAGGCCCAGGTAGCAGCCACTGCCAAGTTGGTCTTCTATCATCTTCGGCTGGCACAGCAGTTGGTCCCCTACCTTGACCGTCCTGACCTAGCCACAGTGATCCATGCTACGGTCACCTCGAGATTGGACTACTGTAACGCCCTCTACATGGGGCTGCCCTTGGTGCAAACCCGGAAGCTGCAGCTGGTGCAGAACGCTGCGGCCAGGTTAGTGATGGGTCTCTCAAGACGAGACCATATCCGACCTGTGCTAGCGGAGCTGCACTGGCTGCCTATAGCATACCGAGTTCGCTTCAAGGTGCTGGTTCTTACCTTTAAAGCCCTATATGGCCAGGGTCCAATATACCTGAGGGACCGTCTTTCTTCGCATATACCCCAGTGAGCACTTCGGTCAGGGTCGTGTCATCGGCTTCGTGTTCCAGGCCCCAGAGAGGCCAGGCTCACTGGTACCAGGGCCAGAGCGTTTTCGGTGGCGGCTCCAACCTGGTGGAATGAGCTCCCGGAAGAGATCAGGGCCCTGTGGGACCTGATGCAGTTCCGCAGGGCCTGCAAGACGGAGCTCTTCCGTCAGGCCTTTGGCTAGGAGCCGCCACCGACCTCGTAACAGCACTGTAAGAACATCTACAGTAAAATTGGTCCAATGCAGCCCAGACTGATGGCTGTAACTGGAAGGTCCCTCACTAGAGAGGATGCCATTTTAAAGAAACTGGAAGCATTTTAGCGGATATTTAGTTTTATTGTAGTTGTTATACTCCTGTGTAATGGAGTTTATTATTGTTGTGTTGAAATGATTTCAAATTGTTTTATATGCATGGCTCTGAGCCTTTGTTAGCCGCCCTGAGCCCGCTTGCGGGGAGGGCGGGATATAAAAACTAAAATAAATAAATAAATAAATAAATAAATAAACTCATGCACTTCATTTTAAAAAGTTGTTAAGTCCCGCATACAGAACAAACGTGAGACCTTTCTTTTGGAGTTCTCCGTGGCCTCTTTTTACCCTCCAATCTCTACAATCTATTAAAATACATCCATGCTCTTGCTCTTTACTGTAACAACTATGTCACCCTCAGCCACCTGAAGACCTCCTGATAACATAAACAATTCTGTCCATTCTCCCTTATTGCCCCTTCTGCCTGAAATTCAAATCCTGAACATCTATATGGTACTCCCCCTCTATCACTTCAAAACTCAGCTCAAAACCTACTTTTTCATGAAATTTTGGCTTGAACCCATAATCCTCATCTTGTATTTTGAAATTAACAATAAATCTATATACTAATAGCCAAGGCGCCCCCTGCATACAGATATCTAAATCTGCGCGGGGAGCCACCTGGGGGCAGGGAGATTTTTCTGCACACGTGGGGGACTCCCCACATGTGCAGAAAAATCTTAAAACTTTAAAAAACTTTTGGGGGGTATTTAAATCCCCCCAAAAGTTAAAGAGCATTCTCTGTGCACATGCAGGGAATGCTCTGGGAACTCTTTGGTGGCCTGGTGGCCTAAGTGGCCCTCAGCTGCTTGGGCCTTAGAGCTGGGGGGGGGGGGGGAATCACCAGGGGGGAGGGGTCGCCGGGGGGAGGGGGAATCGCTGGGTGGGAAGACTTACCTGGAGCTGCAGCCTTTAGGAATGCCCCCCGCGAGTATCGCGGGTCCCCGCCTCTTGTACATTCTAACTGTAGTTGCTCAACTTGATCACCTTAACATTCCCTCACTTTATTGTCTTTTGTCTGCATGTAACCCACACATTCTGTTTGCACTTGAGATGCAGAACCTTTGGATGGCATTATATAAACAAGAGTTAGAAATGGAAAGTCACAGGATGGATAATTGAAACAGATTAAAAGTAGTGTGTGTATATGTGTGTGTCTCTGCTTTTCACCCATCCAGCTTGCCTCACATAAATTGAGCCGGTTATCTAGAAAGGCGGGATAAAAATGTGAAGAATAAATAAATAATAAATTGCAGCATACTTCACTGTGCTCCCTGGGTTCAGAGGCTCTCTTCAACATTTTTGAGGAGCCTCTGAGGTGAGTTACACATAAGGAGGAGGGGTGCCTGCCTGCTGGATGTATTAATCCTGTCACCCCCCAATGCAGAGGGGGCTCTTGCCCTCACAGACTTACAAATGCAGATCTGCATCCACACACTTCTGCTCCTTCCTTCACGGAACCCAGAGCCCAGAGCACATGATATACAGGGAGAGAGAGAGTTAATGGGCAGTAATGGTAATAATTGTTTAATTAAATCACAGTTTCGTGTGATGATTTAACCCAGCCAGAGGCTTCCGCAGTGGGGGGGGGGGTGTGTTAAAGACTTGGAAGTGGCTTGACGACAGTGGAGTGATCACACAGGGGGAAATCCGCTTTCAAGTAGGATTGCTGAGAAAACACCACTTGAGACCTGGTATCAAAATACTTTGCTTTGCTCTGGAATTTGCTCCAGTAAGCAATGGCTGGGGATGGGAGCCAGCTGCTGCTGTCTGAACACACACATTTGATCCGTTTTCGAAGTGTGTCAAAGCCGGATCAAACGGTGTGTCTGAACATACACCATACTAATCTCTCCATACTACTGGCTCATTTATTTTATGGCCTTCACCCCTTCCTCCCAGCAGCCATCTCCACTCCCAGTTTTGAGGTTTTGAGTCCTGGATAGTTCAGCTATCCACATCCCCTGCCTCCCTTGCAGTCCTTAAGCTGTGTCTGAAAGCTTTTGTGTTGGATTGGGAAAGTGTGGATACCTCTTCGTGGCTTGAGGAAAAATTCTACCCTGAAAATACAGCATTCTTTCAATACAGCCAGTAAACAGCTGCCAGCACTTGAAAAATATGAATCTGCAAAAGCCAGATGTTGCAGAAGCTTTCTGTCTTTATAACATTTAAATGACTATGAGAAGATCCTGACACGTAGCCAAGACAGGGTTCACTTCCAAGAGCATCCACATGCATATGCCTTTGAGCTATAGTGTGATGTTTTATTTTTTTCTGTTACATTTGCCCAAATGACAGGCAGTAGCTTAAAAGAGATGGACTGAAACAGAGCAGCTGTTTGCTTAGTAGGTGAACTTGTCTGGACTATGTTTGTCTGTCCTTATTACCACATGCAGTCGTTGATGTTTTGGCAGAGCCGATATTTTCTTTTTGAATTACTTTTTCTGATGTGAATATTAGCTAATGTAGTCTTAACCTAGAAGCATCAATCAGGGCTGGAAGAATGGTAGTACATTACCTATTTATGATTTTATGAAGGTCTTCAGTCTTCTGTGCCGTCCCACATTGAAGCTGCATAGACCAGCCACCCGAGGCTCTCTTGCAGCTAATTTTTTTCACTCCAGGGGGAAGCCCCTCCCCTGCAGAGCTCCTTAGAGGCTGTTTCCCCACCTAACGGTCATGTGCTCCACAGGGGGGAGCTCCCCCCTTTCCCTCAGTCCTTTTTCCACTGCCAAATTGTGAGGACGTCTTCTCTTCTGCTCTGGATTTTCTGAGTATTTTCAAAGTTCTTTTGCTCTTGGGCCCTCTCCTTTCGTTCAAGAATGTTGCTGAAGTCTTTATCAAAACATGTACTCAGTGTGGTATGAAAATGTCTTGCTCAGATGAGCATTTGCTCTGCCTTTTATGCTTGGGTGAGGTGCGTAATATAACCGCGTGCAAAATCTGCCTCCAATTTACTCCAAAAGCCCACTCAGATCAAGCCGCGCACTTGAAGGCAAACGTATGGGAGACAATGCTTTCTTGCTGTAATAGCCTGGCAGTGAAGACATCTGTTCCAGCGGGGCACCCTAAATCTTTATCTTGGAAATCACCAGCCAGAACCAATCAACTTGCAAGCCTGCCATTGAGCATCTAGGTTCTATTGGTTCTGGGGACAGAAACACAGCTTAGGGTCCGATCGCCTGTTCATTCTGTGGAACACTGTGCATCGAAACCCCCGCTTAAGAAGGCCCGTTGCAAGATGAAATGTAAGGAGAAGCATTGTTCCAGTTCCAAAACATTGCCAGAATCGAGTTCTCTGGTTCCAGCCAAGATAGCTTCGGTTCCAACAGAACAGAAGGGACTCTCCCCACCGTGAATGCCTTCTCCACACGCCTGCCCAGCACAGTCATCCTCAGAAGGGGAAATATCAAGCCAGCGGTTCCAGCAGCTAGTCGACCTTTGGAACCCTCCTCCCCAGGACCATGGCAAGGTTCTATACCTCCACCTCCTTGGCAAGGCTGCCCTTCGCCTAGACCTCAGGCCTGGGGCGACTGGCAACTGCGAAAGGCATCTTTCGAACCAGGGTGCCCTCATTCAAGGAACCATGAGACAATGGGTCTGTCAGTTTGGTATCCATCTGCAAGCTTTCCTCAACCCCTTATGGGACACTCGGATTCTGAAGGCAGGCAGAATTTGAGAACTGACTCACCTTCCACCCAGGGCTCAGTTTTGCTATCAGACCCTTCCCTTGATGACACTGTAGGGGATCCTGATCCAGTCTCACTGAGTGAAGATCTGAAACTCTGTGCAGAGCAAATGATGTGAATGGCCAGATCATTAGAGGTGACCTCCAGCAATCTGAAGCCCCGGGACAAGATTTTAGGCAAGCTCTACGCAGAGACACCTGGTGTAATCACCTTCTATATCCTGGAGGATATTGCTGACATATCTAAGACCTTATGGCAGAAACCAGCTAAAATGGCTGCTCCATCCAAGAAGGTTGAGAATTTATATTGAGTGCAACAGGAGGGTCATCCTTATTTATTCTGCCATCCTCCAGCTTCATCCCTAGCAGCCAAGGAAATGTAGGCAAAACAGCAAACAGGTGCACATTCATCATCAGCTGATAGGGAAGGACAAAAAATTGATGCGCTTAGCAGAAAACTTTACTCTGCTGCAACACTTAACCTCCGCATTGCCAACTATGGTGCAATTATGGGAGGATATGAGTTGTTCTTCTGGGAGAAGATGGCTATGTATATAGAGCTTCCATCAGGATACAAGAGGCCTCTAGCTAAACTTCTCCAAGCAGAAGCATTCAGCCTATCCAAACAGCAAATTAACACAGGCAGACACTCTGCTGACTTCCTCTAGGGCCATGGCTTTGGCACTTGTATTGAGAGGGCACACTTGGCTATGTTCCACGGTGCTCCCGCCTGATATCCGGCAGAAGGTGGAAGACCTTCCATTTGAGGGGATGACTCTGTTTGCTTCATCAACTGATGACGACCTCTCTCAAATCAAAAAGAACAAACAAACGGCTTGTTCATTCAGCATCACAGCAGATCCTGCCGCTCAGTACAGGATTCAACATACATACAGATTTCACCAGTCACAGTCACCATACTCTCAGCACTCACACCAGGAGTTTTGCTCATCACAGTATCCTATGCAACAACCTTTCTCAGGGTCTGTGATGCAGAAGAGGTGTAGGTCCGATCATAAAAGTAGACTAAACAGGATTATAAATTAACAAGAAGGGGAACCCATGATACTCGCGTGGGGGGGGGGAGTATTCCCCACAGTTCCTGGCCTGCAGAAGCAGGAGGAGCTCCACAGGAGGAGGAAGCGGCACCAGTTAAGCCTTCTCCCTCCTCCCCCCTCCCCCCGGCACTGGCAAGGCTGAGCAGCACACAGCCGCCGGCCTGCTGAGCCTTCTCCCCTCCCCTCCCCTCACCGATGGCGGCAAGGCCTGAGCGGCTCTCAGCCACCGGGCCCACTGAGCCTTCCCCCCAATGGCCAGAGAGTTCTCTGCGCATGCGCAGGGAATGCTTTTACTTTGGGGGGGGGTTAACTATCCCCTCAAAGTTTTTTTTTACTTTTAGGATTTATCTGTACATGTGGGGAGTCCCCCAAATGTGCAGAAAAATCTCCCTACCCTCCAAGTGCCCCCTCCACACGGATTTAGATATCCGCATGGAGGGGGCAACTTGGCTATTAGTATATAGATAAGACTGGGGCAGACTCAGCAAGGGCAGCTGCTGATGTTGAGCCAAGAGACAGGTTCCCTAGAAGTTAGGAACTCAAGGATACATGAGTCTAATGTTAAACGGGGGGGGGGGGAGGTCTGGCTTAAGAGGAGGGTTGAAAATCAGCAACATAAACCTGGGGCAGACTCAGCAAGGGCAGCTGATGATGTTGAGCCAAGAGACGGGTTCCGCAGAAGTTAGGAACTCAAGGATCCATGGGTCTAAAGTTAAAGAGGGGGAGGTCTGGCTTCAGAGGAGGGTTGAAAACCTTGAAGCCAAGACTGGAACAGCAAGGGCAGCTGATGATGCTGAGCCAAGAGACGGGTTCCCCAGAAGTTAAGAACTCAAGGATCCATGGGTCTAAAGTAAAAAGGTGGGGGAGGTCTGACTTCAGAGGAGGGCTGAAAATCAGCAACATAAGACTGAGGCAGACTCAGCAAGGGCAGGTGATGACGTTAAGCCAAGATACGGGTTCCCCAGAAGTTAAGAACTCAAGGATCCATGGGTCTAAAGTTTAAGAGGGGGAGGTCTGGCTTCAGAGGAGGATTGAAAACCTTGAAGCCAAGACTGGGGCAGGCTCAGCATGGGCAGCTGATAATGTTGAGCCAAGAGACGAGTTTCCCAGAAACTAGGAACTCAAAGATTCATGGGTCTAAAGTAAAAGGGGAGGGGGGGGAGGGCTGAAAATCAGCAACCCAAGACTGGGGCAGACTCATCAAGGGCAGCTGATGATGTTGAGCCAAGAGACGGGTTCCCCAGAAGTTAGGTATTCAAGGATACATGGGTCTAAAGTGAAAATTGGGGGGGGGGGAGGTCCGGCTTCAGAGGAGGGTTGAAAATAAGGAATGCAAGAGGTGGGGACCCGTGATACTCGCAGGGGTGGGGGAGCTCCATCTGAAGGGGAGAAAGCCCCCACAGGTAAGCCTTCTTCCCCCTTTCAAGGGCACCGCCGAGGCCTTATCGGCCACTGCTTCTTCCCTCCACCCCCCCACAGGCACCGGCGAGGCCTCATTGGCCACCGCTTCTCCCTCCTCCTCACCCCACCACGGGCACCAGTGAGGCCTCATCACCTACCGTTTCTCCCTCCCCCCCACGGGCACCAGCGAGGCCTCATTGGCTGCCGCTTCTCCCTCCCCCCCGGGCACTAAGCCCGGTGCTTCTCCCTTGGACACCTCCCAACTGCCGGGCCGCTGCAGTTCCCAGAGCGTTCCCTGGGCATGCACAAGGAATGCTCTTTTACTTTTGGGGGGATTTAAATATCTCCCCGAAAGTTTTTTTTTCTTTTCAGATTTTTCTGCACATATGGGAGTCCCCCAAGTGTGCAGAAAAATCTCCCTGCTCCCCAAGTTTCCCCCCCCCCCGCGCAGATTTAGATATCCATATGGAGGGGGCCATTTGACTATTAGTATATAGATTACCACTGCTCATTCAGGAACAAATCCTCTCATTCATGCCACAGGAACCTCGGCCTGGTTCCTTTTATCTTCTACCCAAAATACACAAACCTGGCAACCCAGGACTCCTCCTTGTCTCAGGCACAGACACTAACACCGGGGGGGGGGGGGGGGGAGGGGGTACCTGGCTATACGGGCTCTGTTCTAAGACCCTGTGCCACCAATGCGCCTAATTATGTTCACGACACCACAGACTTTCTGAGGAAAATACAATCTTTGAGCAACCTTCCAGATTGTTATGTATTGACCATGCGGTCGCCATGTGCTCCCGTAATGGCGACCACCATGTGGCCAGAGCACATGGCCAAGAAACTACCTGAGCTTCAGCCAGGTAGAACAAAGGCCAGGTGGATTCAAACCGGCCACCAATCATGTACCTAGGTTCCTTCCAGGGAACCTATGAAATGTAAATAAACTTATAATAGCCTATCAGGCCAGTTGGGTGAGGTCAGGGGATTGTCCCTGACCAGCATAAAAGGAGGGCTTCGAGCCCTGGGTTGTATGCTTCATCCGAACCAGCAATAAAGATCTAGCTGTTTCACTATTCCATGGACTCCCGACTCCAATACTTATCAAGATAATACTATTTTAGCCACCATGGATGTGGAATCTATATATACCATCATCCCACACAAAGATGAGTTGCAAGCCATAAGGAATATGATTTCTGACAACAATGCAGCTGACTTTGCCACTAAACTGTGCCATTTTGTTCTCACCCATAACTATCTCAGATTTGGCAACAACCTATTCCTCCAGATCAGTGGTACATCCATGGGCACCCATATGGCCCTATAGTATGCTAATATTTTTATGGTTGACTTGGAGCAATGCTTCCTAAACTCCCACCCACTCATACCTCTCTTATACCTGAGTTACAGTGATGATATTTGTCTTGTCTGGACATGTGGTAAAGAAGACCTTGGACATATTCCACCAAGCATTCAATGACTTTCACCCCACAATGAACCAATCAGAGCAAGAAATACATTTTCTGGACACTACTGTAAAAATACACAATGTATGCATAGATACCACCTTATGCCAGAAACATGCTGAGCATACCTCCTTGCCTCCAGCTGCCATCCTAAACATACCAAACGATCCATTGTATACAGCCAGGCTCTATGCTACAGCCACATCTGCTCCAATCCTACAGAGATTCTCACCTGAAGGATCTACAGCAAACCTTTTTGGAAGTAGTCAGGAACAGATTAACAAAGCCAGAATGATACTCAGAGAAAACCTGTTACAAAACAGGCTCAAAAGAGACAATAACAGAAGAACCCCACTAGTGGTCACATAGAGCTCTCAACTCAAAACAGTTCAGTGCATCATCAGCAACTTACAACCTCTACTGGGTAATGATAGTTCTCTTTCACAAGTACTGGGGGAGGGCAAACATTTTCTTGCGCACAGACAGCGGCCCCCATTTTATACAACTCCTCATCCAAAATAATGCAACATCTAATCTGAACATGGGCACTGGTAAACTTAAGGGGCTGCAGTGGCTCAAGTGGTTAAGACACTGAACTGTAGTCCGGAAGGTCGGTACAGTTCAAAACTTGAGTGCTGCATGATGGCGTGAGCTCTGTCTCTAGTCCCAGCTCCTGCTAACCTAGCAGTTTGAAAGCAAGACATTGCAATAGATAAATAGGTACCAGTTTGGTGGGAAGGTAACAGCATACCATGAGCCTCGGCATCTAGTCATGCCGGCCACATGACCACGGAAACATCTTTGGACAGCACTGGCTCTTCAGCTTGGAAACGAAGATGAGCACCATCCGTAGAGTTGTATTTGACCTGCTTTCAAGCAAGAGAAACTTTTACCTCTACTGGTAACCTTGCAGTAAACCCAAATGCCAGTTTTGCTGCCCCATACACCCAGACAACACAGTCACTGGTCCCCTAACTACATCAGCTACCTCAGGCTTATTCCACTTGCTCATCTTCTAGCACTGTATATGCCATTAAATGCCAACAATGCCCTTCAGTTCTCTACATAGGGCAAACAGGACAAACCCTACACCAAAGCCATGACCTGGATAGCCCAGGCAAGCCCGATCTCGACACATCTTGGAAGCTAAGCAGGGCCGACCCTGACAAGTATTTGGATGGGAGACCTCCAAGGAATACCAGGGTTGGGAGGCAGAGGCAGGCTATCCAGACACTTCTCTGAATGTCCTCCAGGCCCCAATATGGGTCACCAGAGGTTGCCATGACTTCCAGGCATGGACACACACACACATACATGTGCGCGCACACACACAAAATGCAAAAAAATTTTTTTAAAAAAAGACTTCCAAACCCTACACCAAAGGGTCAATGAACAGAAATCTGACATCAGGAATCACAAGATTGAGAGACCTGTAGGAGAACACTTCAGCCTTCCAGGACATTCAATGGGTGACCTCAGAGTAGCTGTTTTATTGCAAAGGAGCATCAGGAGAAGACTGGAAGGGAAACTGCTGAATTACAAGTTATTACAAAACTCGGAACAATGCCCCCCCCGCCCCCCGGACTTAACAGGGATATTGATTTCTTATCTTCTTACATATGCTAAACTAATTTAGTCCTTACATATGTATTCTCACCAAGATGGGCTATACATCCTCTGTATTTTACTGTATTTTTTAAAAATAGTATGTTGGAATAGTGATATTAATTAATAAATAAATATTGGGATGCCCTTCTCTGACATAACACTGCACCCCACCTCAAAGGAAAGGATGCGGTTAGCTTACTCCAGGCTTGAGAGGATACGAATGTAGCATAACAACAGAGTCTCAATTACTCTTAATAATTAGGGATACTTAACAACAAGGGATACTTTTACACATCGGTCTCCTACTTTGACATATTTATTGCTCCATTTTTCACACAGTTAAATCCAAACATATTGTGACCTATAAACTTAGCTGTTTAGTCTTCATATATGTCAAAACATCTTTGTTAAGTTGTATGCTAATTTGCTGTTTACCTATGCAGAGGCATCTGCCTATATATATATGGACTGTTATATATATATGGACTGTTAAATTCCATTTCAGTGTATCTGAGGAAGTGTGCCTGCACACAAAAGCTGAATAAACCTTTGTTGGTCTTAAAGGTGCCCCTGGACTCAAAATTTGTTATAAAGGTAGACAGGCTCCCAACATCAGCCACTTCCAAAAGAATATATCAAACAAACACTGTGATAAAAATGACAATAACATTTAATAAATCTTATGGACATCAATTTATATTACTAACTGAACTTATATAATACTACTAAAAAAATTCTAACATTTTCAAGGAAAGGTCCATCATCCTCAATGAGCACCTGGTTATAAACTCATTTCACCAATCTGCCTCAGGCGTAATCCTATTATATTGAAAGGTGTCAGCCTCTTAATACAGCTTAACTTCTTTCTTAGTGTCTTCACATTTTTATAGCTTAACTTTTTTTACTTTCTTCAAATTATCTTCTGGTTCCATTTTTAAATTAGTACAGCTTAACTTCTTCAAATTATCTTCTAGTTCCACTTCAAGTGTTTAAATTAGGAGCAAGCCAGTTAATTTATTTCTAGTAGTAGCAACCAGTCCTCTTTTTTTATCTGGCTAGAGGAATAATAGCAACAAATTCCAAAGGGCTGTTTTTGACTAGAGCCTATAGTAGACCAACTTCCAACTGTATTTAAAGATAGGTTGGCTGTTTTTAGTGCCAAGTGGCAGGAGATCACTCACAACCCTTGGGTTTTGTCAATATAGATTAGAGTTTTGATAACGGTCCCCTCTCGAACATCCTGATCAGGCTCTGGATAACTCAATGCCTGAGCTAGAACAGGAGATAGCATCTCTTCTCCAGAAGGGAGCAATACAGAGAGTTCCTGATTCAGACCTCATCATAGGTTTCTATTCACATTTTTTCCTGGTGCCCAAGAAAGATGGAGGCTTTAGACTGATTGTGGATCTGAGGGACCTGAATTTTTTTCTGAATGTCAGAAAGTTTAAAATGTTATCATTAGAGTTAGTTCTAAAAACGTTAACTTTAAACTGTTGGTTTTGTTTGTGTGACCTTCAGGATGCATATTTCCTTATAGCTAGTCACCCTTTTTCTCACAGGTTCCTGCACTTTAAATACAATCATATTTCTTACCAGTTTTACAGCCCTCCCATTTGGGCTTGCCACTGCTCCACAAGTATTTTCTAAATGTGTACGATCTAAAGGCTGTTCTATTTATCCATAGTTAGATGACTGGCTGGTCACAGCACATTCTTGTGAGGAACTGGAATTGCAAGAATCCCTGATTATACAAACGTGCCAGGAGCTGGGTTTGGTAATCAATAGCAAGGCATCACATCACCAACTGTCTTGAGAAGGCTTCCTTTATTGGGGCCCTTTTGGATGCCACAGTGGCCAAGGCTTTTCTACCAGCAGATAGAGCTTTGCACATCAAGGCATTGGTTAGATGACTGTCCACAACAGATTTCATCAGTCCTGTTTTTCTCTGGAGTGTATTTATTTATTTATTTAGATTTATATCCCGCCTGACCAACATAGCGGCTCTAGGCGGCTCACAACATTAAAAACAGTATAAATAATATAAATTAATACATTAAAATACAATACAGTTTCAATCACAGTTTCAATTGGCGGCAAATTGCAAATATAGTCATTGGCGATCTAACTACTAACACCAGGGCAACAACAGCTTTCCCCGGCCAGGAGGCTACCACTAACTGTTGTTCCGGGCCTATGTGCTTCCCTGGCCATCTCTCAATGGCCATTTCCCCCAGCGGCGGCTCCAAAAGCCTGGCGGAAGAGCTCCGTCTTGCAGGCCCTGCGGAACTGCATAAGGTCCCGCAGGGCCCTGATGTCTTCCGGGAGCTCATTCCACCAGTAGGGAGCCGCCACTGAGAAGGCTCTGTTCCGAGTGGTAGCCAGCCTGGCCTCTCTCGGTCCAGGAAGGGTCAGGCGATGTTGCGTGCCTGACCGTAGTGCTCTCTGGGGTATATATAGGGAAAGGCGGTCCCTTAGGTAGGCAGGCCCCTGGCCATAAAGGGCTTTAAAGGTTAAAACCAGCACCTTGAACCGGATCCGGTACGCTATAGGCAGCCAGTGCAGTGCCCTCAGCACAGGCTGGACATGGTCCCTCACAGAGAGGCCCATCAGCAGCCTGGCCGCGGCATTCTGCACTAGCTGCAGCCGCCGGAGCTGGGACAAGGGCAGCCCCATGTAGAGAGCGTTACAATAATCAAGTCTCGAGGTGACCATTGCGTGGATCACTGTAGCCAGGTCATTGCGTTCAAGGAAGGGAACCAACTGCCTAATCAGCCTCAGATGGTAGAAGGCTGCCTTGGCAGTGGCCGCTACCTGGGCCTCCATAGTCAAGGAGGCATCCAGGAGCACCCCCAGACTCCGAACCCTCGGGGCTGGCACCAGTGGAGCCCCCCCGAAGGCCGGTAATGGGGTCCCCACCCCCGAGCTGCTCCGACTCAGGCACAGGACCTCCGTCTTCGTTGGATTCAATTTCAGTCAGCTCAGCCTAAGCCAGCCCGCCACGTCCTGAAGCGCCCGCTCCAGGTCCTCTGGGGTAGCTCCAGACTGGCCACCCAACAACAGATACAGCTGGGTGTCATCTGCATACTGATGACAACCCAGTCTGTGCCTCCGGGCAATCTGGGCAAGAGGGCGCATATAGATGTTGAACAGCATCGGGGATAGGACTGCCCCCTGAGGCACACCACATACCAGTGGGTGCCTCTGGGACGTCTGCTCCCCTAGCACCACTCTTTGTCCCCGATCTTGGAGGAAGGAGACAAGCCACTGTAAGGCAAGCCCCTGAACCCCCGTATCGGCGAGGCGGTGGGCCAGTAACTGGTGGTCGACCATGTCAAACGCGGCCGACAGATCTAACAGCACCAGCACCGCCGTGCCGCCCCGATCCAGATGCCGCCGGAGGTCATCTGTGAGGGCGACCAGTGCTGTCTCCATCCCATGGCCCGGTCGGAAGCCGGACTGAAACGGGTCTAGCACAGAAGTGTCATCCAGAAAGCCCTGCAACTGAATCGCCGCCGCTCTCTCCAAAATCTTGCCCAAAAAGGGCAAGTTGGAAACCGGCCGATAGTTGGCCAATTCGGCCGGGTCCAGTGATGTTTTTTTCAGGAGAGGGCGGACCATCGCTTCCTTGAGTGCCCCAGGGAACAGTCCCTCGGCGAAGGACTTGTTCACAATCTCCCTGAGGACACCTCGCAACCCCTCACGGCCAGCTCTTACAAGCCATGAAGGGCACGGATCAAGGCTGCATGTAGTTGGGCGTACGGTTGAGAGCAAACTGTCAACTTCTTCAAGGCTGAGTGGACGAAAATAATCCAGAATAGAACTAGAAGACGTGCATGGAGTTGTTAGGTCTGATGGCTTCTACCACAGCCACAACCCTGCATGAATGCGTGAAGATGCAGCCTTTGCAAAATTGGTTTTTAAGTACATTTTGCCCTGATGTACAATCCCACATACTAGGTTTACAGCCACTCAAGCCAATGTGCAAACCCTGGCATTTTTTTCCAGAGCAGGTACTAATCATCTCTCTCTAGGGGATGCATTCCAGATCCCCTGGACAGGTGCTCTATTTTACGTCTTCCTGCCTTTCCTGCTTATCCACAAGATGCTAGCCAAAATTTGGAAGGCGCACACGAGGTATGTTCTGATCATTCCCTTATGGCCCAGACAAATTTAGTTTCAGGCCCCTCTTCCATTATCCAATGACCTCGACATGCCCCTTGGCCCCAGACTGGCTCCGCAGGGGCTCTGTAGTTCGCCACGCTGTGAGCAGGCTAAGGTTGACGGCCTGGCTGCTGAACCATCCCAGTTTGGATTTTCCCTCCAGATAGCCAGTGTCCTCCTTAATGCCTGCAGACCTTCACTAGGAAGTCTTACATGAGTAAATGGCTCAGTTTTTATAACTGGGGAGTTCAGGCAGAGGGTTGCCCTATTGCCTTGGTATTTGAATATCTGCTGTCTCTCAAAGAATTGTGTCTAGCGGTTGCTTCCCTTAAGATTCATGTAGCCCTTATATCTGTCTATCATGCCAAGGTCCAGGACAGGACACACTGTTTTCTGACCCAGCATCCAGAAGCTTTTTGAACGGGCCAATTTATTTCCCCCATGGCCACCTATAGTGCCACGGTGGTTCCTGTCAGTGGTTCTCTCCCAACTCATGTTAGCTCCATTTGAACCCCTTGGTTCTTGTAATCTGCGACTCTTCTCGTTCTTGCAATTTGCGACTCTTCTCATTCTTGTAATTTGTGACTCTTCTTGTTCTTGTAATTTGCAACTCTTCTCGGGGAGTGGGAGAATTGGCAGCTTTGAGGTCTGATCATCCGTTTATTAAGTTCTAGTCTAGCCATGGCATTCGGAGACCTACTTTATGGTTTTTGCCTAAGGTGGTTTCTAATTTCTACCTTGGCCACGACATTGTCCTTCTGGTATTTTTCCCATCTCCTACCTCAAAAGCAAAAAACCCCAACACTGCATTCATTAGATATAAAAAGTGCTTTATTGTATTACCTAGACAAGACAAAAGGTTTCTGGCAGCCACTCAGGTAGCTCAAGGGGGAGGCCAGCTTCAGTGCAGACCATTTCTAGATAGATCGTCTCTGCTGTTAGGTTGGGGTATTAGCAAGCCAGTCTACCATGACCTCTGGAACTTCGGGCACATTCAACACAGGCACAGGTAGCATCAGCGGTGTTCTGGAGAGGTACCCCTTGGAAAACATCTGCCAAGCAGCAATGTGGTCATCATTGGACACCTTCATTGGGCACTATTCTGTGAACGTGAATGCGAGAAGAGATTCCGCAGAAGGCAGAGCCGCACTGCACTGGTTGTTCCACTGAAACTCACCCCACCTTCAAAGGTAAGGAGCTGTGTAGTCTCCCAATGTGGACTGCACAGAAGTCTGAAGATAAAAACAGTGTTGCACTTAGCTGTAACTGTTGTTCATCGAGGAATCTTCTGGGCAGGCACACATTCCCTCTCTCCTGCCCCACTGTGAGGTCATAGGATACGGTGATGTTTATGACGCTCATGGCCGCTCAGGGGGACAAGGAAAGGGGGGAGCTCCTCCTTGTGGAGCATGTGGCTGTTAGGCAGGAAAACAGCCTCTAACAAGCTCTGGAGGGGAGGGAAAAAATACTAGAGTGGCTGAAAGAGAGCCTCTGGTGGCTGGCCGGTGCGGGCGCAGTCCCAATGTGTGCCTGCACAGAAGACACCTGATGAACAACAGTTAGAGGTAAATGCAACACTGTTTTATGGACAGGGACCTACTTACCTGAGGGACCACCTTTCCCCACATGTTCCCTAGAGAGCGCTATGGTCAGGGTCTCAAAATCGTCTGGCCCTCCCTGGCTCCGAGGATGCCAGGCTGGCATCGACCAGGGCCTTCTCAGTGGTAGCCTCAACCTAGTGGAATGAGCTCCCGGAAGAGATCAGGGCCCTGCGGGATCTTTTACAGTTCCTCAGGGCCTGCAAAATGGAGCTCTTCCACCAGGCCTTTAGGCAAGGAGCCGCACCTAACAACCTAAGACCCTGTGCCCAACACCGCCATCCAGCCTGAGCTTGCCGATAGTAAAATCATCTGCTGACGGCAATTTAATATGCTAACTGCTACTATTGCACTGCCACTATTGCACTGCCACCGCCATATAAATTGCTTTTAGAAATTATGTTGTGTTTTATGTTGATATTTATATTCCTGATTTATCTGTTTGTAATTTTATGTAAGCCTCCCTGAGCCTGCTTCGGCAGGGAGGGCGGGGTACAAATCAAATAAATAAATTTTGCTAATTCTTTTTTCTAGAATGAAATTATTGTTCCTGAAATAGGCAAAAACCAAAATAAGATTTTCTCTTGTTAGTAGGAGTTTTTAACCTGCAGATCTGTCCTAATGCCATCCACCCACTTAATCCATGTCAGTTCAACATACTTCTAGTTTCTGGGAGAGGTGGAGATCAGAGGTCTGCACAGCAAATTTAATCCATGCATAATACTTTTTTATTGGGAATAGGACCTCTTGATTTCACTAATATTCACTTCCAAGTAATTGTTTTTGCAAAATTAGAGCTTTGCTGCCACTCATCCTTTATCCATCTTGCATGAAATTCGTTCCATCTAACCTGTATTGAGCTGACTGAAGATCAGTGTCCTTAAATGAGGCCTTCAGCCTCTCATGATCTGCAAGCATAAGAGTCATGTGACAGGAAGAGGGTAAGCCAGATTGATAACATCTCTTGTGTCAAAGCTGGGACTGTGAACAACAGGCCAAGAAATCCTAGGGACAGGAAACACAAGTAGGAGTAACATGGTGAGGAATAAGCCGTGGATCAAAGTCAAAGATCAGTTGTCTCCAGCACTGAGTGGGCATTGCTGATGTTCTCAGCATGTCTGTAAAGAGATGCATGGCATTCTTGTTCTCCGTACCACAGGCCTTTCCACAAGGCAATTAAAGAAAATGGCAGCTCGATAAGGGCCCCTTACCCAGTAGGTGGGGACTCCATTATACCCTTGAAGGACCTGAGCACAGATTGAAGACTGTTGCTCTAATGGAAGTAGTTGCCAGGTTTATGAATACACTTCAGAATGTTAAAACATGGTTTGTCTAATTTTAGTTGTGACTACACACTGATTGCAGCAAACTTAGAAAAGGTGTAAGTGTTGGGGAGGGGACAGAGTGAGGTAACATTCATCTTTTCAGCACATTCATAGTCTCAGAGCCAAGTCTGGACTAATCCTGTGTATGTTGAGTCCCAGGACCCTTTTTAGGCTCCAAAGGAAAACAGAATGTGATAATTAGCTCTTATGATTAAACAAGAGGCAGGACCCGCGGTACTTGTGGGGGGGAGAGAAGGAGCTCCATGTGGAGGAGGAAGCAGACTCAGGTAAGCCTTCCTCCCCCCGGGCTCCCCCCCCCCCACTGGCTCCTGCGGCAGGCCCAAGCTTGGGCTGCCGATTTCCCTCCCCCTGGCTTCTGCAGTGGGCCCGAGCTCAGGTCGCCAATTTCCCTCCCCCCTCCCCCGGCTTCTGAGGCGGGCCTGAGCTCGGGCCACTGATTTCCCTCCTCACCCCCCTGGCTCCTGTGGTGGGCCTGAGCGGCTCTCAGCTGCCAGGCCGCCGCAGAGTTTCCAGAGTGTTCCCTGCACATGCGCAGGGAACGCTCTTTAACTTTTGGGTGGATTTAACTATCCCCCCAAAAGTTTTTTAAAGTTTTGAGATTTTTCTGCACATGTGGGGAGTCCCCCATGTGTGCAGAAAAATCTCCCTGCCTCTCAGGGGCCCCCCTTCGCAAATTTAGATATCCACACGCAGGGGGTGCCTTGGGAATTAGATAGCAAGTAGAAAGAGACATCTGTGTATTGTCCTGGCCAGTTTTCTGGCTTTGTCAGGTAGGCCCAGCAGAACTGCTTGTTTGTTGTGCTTCATGCTCTAGTTCAAGCCCTAGCTAAATTCCAAGTGGCAGGCTTTAGCTATGCCCTGGGAAGCAAGGTAAGTATGGTAGAAGAGTTCTTCATCAAATATAAGGTTGTAGTGTTCTTATTGCTTATTTTGAGTTGGTTTAATATTCCATTTCTTTCTTGTGGTGGTTTAACAATATGTGTGTGTGTGTGTTTTGCTTTTATTGTCATGATCTGAAGTCAGCTGCTGGAGCTCTACTCTGCAGGGTAGCCAGGTCCATCAGAAACGTCGGGGGGGCATTCTGGGAGCAGGAAATGATGTTGCACAATGTGCCTGTGTCACCCAGAAGTGACATAGGCATGCTGGTGAGGTCAGTGGTGGTTCTCTGGTTTATGGGCAAAATCCTGTGGTAAAATCACCCTCAAACAGTAATGTTTTGCCCCAAACCCAGAGCATTCTCCCCCCCCCCCCGTCCCCCAATGTCACTACTCTGCATGCCCCCCCCCCCCCAGCTATGGCCTTCATGCTTGGGAGCTCCTTCTCCTACCAGGCTCACCTAGCTTGCTTCAGAGAAATGCAAAGGCTGTTTGGTAGTAGGAGTAGTGAACTGATTCCCTGGCATGGCATTGGACTTTTTTGCATTACTGATTTGTTAATTTTCTATATGATTTGTTTTGTCACTGCTGGGTTTTTGTTTTGTTTTGCTTTCTCTCTCTCTTTTGTTTGTATTGTGGGTATTTTACTGTGCTTTATCATTCTTTTAAGCCACCTTGAGTACTATTTTAGTAAAAAGATTAATACTTAAAAAAATAAGTACATAATGTGCAGCCTGATTTCTCCCAGCTATTTTTTAATGAATTATTTAGTCATACAGAATTTCACATAACCCACACACACAGCTTTAAATCTCTCAGTAAAATGAGAAAAGCAGCCCTAGCTTTTCCTTTCTGTCCTGTCTCGAGTTTTGTGTCCATTCCTTGCCTGCTGTGTAACACATCTGGTCTCCTCATCATAGCAGGTGAGGGAGGGCAGCAGACAACCATATGGGGAGAATAGTTACAGAAAATCATGGCTGCTGTGTCTGGTTTGCGGGGTATGCCTCCTAGACGAGAAAATATAATACTTTGTATATTTACTGTCTGGGGGCAGAAGTTATTGACAGCATATCACTCATCTGGTTATGGCTGAATCTGGATTTTATCTTTCCCAGAATTCTATCACGAAGCAGGCATTGCAATGTGAGAGCCCATCTTACAGCTGGGAGCTATTAATGACCTTTGCTGCATCTGTCTCAAAATGATTTTTAGCTTTGTATAATGGCTAAATTGTAAAAAGCTGAAGTTCAAAATTAAAATGCATGTTAAAACCCTGTTATGACGGCCCCATCCATTTCCCTCCCTCAGAGGCAAGATTTTCTTTCTGTTTTTCTTTCCCTGTAGTAACTGAGCCACCCTAGTTATGTGTTCTCTTCTTTGATGAAGAACTTTCGCTGTCCCTACCACTCACAGTACAATATTTTGGCTGTTGGCTCAGCCCAGGAACCTGAGGGAAGGATTGGGAGCCCACTTTAACTTTAATGGCACTCTAGATGGTTTTATATTCCAAATTAATAAAATATTTTATTTAACATAGAGAGGAAAGGTCAAGTGAAATCAGGGGTTGAAATTTCTGAGGTAAAACCATGCACAAATTTTAGTCCTTATGTTTCAGGTTAATGAGAGTTTCTTAAGCTATTCAGAGTTACTTAAAATCTTTATGTTGAGAGGCTTTTGTTCCAGTGTTTTCCCAAACACTCCAGTATGCTTTGTTTGAGTATTCTTTTGGTTTCCAGAAGGCTGGTACACTCTTTCTAGTACCCAAACCCCTTCTCTTGTTTAATCAATCAAAGTTTATTACGGTCATAAGACCAGCCACAATAGGTACAGATAAAAAAGACAGTTTATATTTCTCTTGAAACACTAGTACTTGTCTTGAGTTTTTAACTGACTCTTAAGGTCTACAAAGGCAGTTTCTACCCACACCAGCCCAGGGATCTCTGCATTCTTCAGAGCTAACTCCCTGTTTGACTGGGTAGGAAAATTTCTTCTCTCACTATAAGATCTGTCCCCCCCTCTTTGCCCAAATGGGAGTCTTCGCCTACTTCCCAAACTTCCTTGCCAACTTTCCCCCTGTTCTTCTGTCTGTGTTAAACTGTTCTAAGTCAAGGCTGAATTCCAAAACTGTCAGTATTCAGCTCTTCTCAATCAGGGCTGAATTCATACTAAATCCTCCTCTGCATCCAGTTCAGAAGTCTTTCTCTGCTCAGCTGATGCTAACTAATCAGATCTCTTGAAACAGCCTGTCACTCGAGGCCCTCCGTTTCTGTGAAGAATTAACCCTTCACAGTCCTTTATCTGTTTACACAACACTTATAAGCGTTTAAAAGTACAGTTGGACATACCTGTAAAATGAGTGCTTACTAGGCTTGTTGGTAAAATTTTAAAGCATGCAGTACATTCATGTTACATACATATAATTATGATTATGCTGTATTTTCAGAGATCTACTACGATCATATTTCCATTGAATTTCTCAGTTAATGCTTCTCTTTAGTCTCAGGTGAACCATCCTGCTGTCAGTAATGAGCCCTGTCAAGAACGTCTGTCAAGACTAGAAGGTGACAAAGAATCTCTCGTATTACAGGTCTGTATTACTCAGCATCATTAACACATTCTGGAATTTGTCAATATGCTTGATATTTATTATAGATGTATGTTAACAATGGAAGAAAAATAGATCTGTAATACATGTCCTGTTTTCAAAAAAATGCCTAGCTACTGAGTGTGGAAGAAAATTGGAACAATAAAATCCAAATACTTTATCCTTTTTCAAATGTTGGATTGGATTCAGACTAAATTTTCCATAAGAACAGAACTTTTCTGCCTCCCTCACAGCCCCCCTGATTGCCATGAAATCTGTCTTCTGGAGGCCGGGGGGAGGGGCGCTTGAGGAATGGCATGAGTGAGGGGGTCTGCAGTGGGGAGGGGATTGGTGGAAATTGCCAGTGAGTCCGGATCCAATCCATTGCTTGGAACTTTTGTTCTGAAATAAAACAAAGTCCTGTGCTACATCCGTCAGACACTAACTGTAATCATGTTGGATGTCTGACTGTGATCTAAAAGTGTAATATTTTTATTTAATTGTTCCGGTTTACCTAGCCTGGATGGGAGGTCAGAAAGAATGAGTGTGGTGAATGTTCTTTGAGGTCCTATCTATTGGAAAGATGTTGGAGCCGTGGGAGGCAGGATCTGCATTGTGGAACATCTGCTGCCAGCTCTACACTGACACTTCTTAATAGGCTACTTATGTGTGACCAACAACAGTATGGTTACAACTCTCTCATAGCTGCTCCCATGTGAATATTTCTGCAATTTAGTTGTCCTACACCTGTGTTATCATTGAGGTAAGTAAGTGGTAATTAACCCAGAATACATATCACATCCTATTGTGAACTGGAAAAATTAATAGACACATCCTTCTCCAATGGTTATGCTGTTGCTCTGCCAGCTGTCTGTTTTATGTTGCTTTTGTTAGAGTTTTGACTGTCTGATAATTCACATTCTGTGGGGAGAGGTTGGAGAAGATCTTCTTCGTGGTCTCTGTGCATCATACCTCTGGGATTAAGTGTGCCTGCGCCGATCCCGATCTGTAATCTTCAAAGCCTAATGGATTTTTGCGCCAGCTCCCCGGTCACGTGCACGTCCCACTGCGCATGACCCGGGGAGGGGCACGAGGATCCCGCCAGTTCTCTTCTGACCGCCGCGTCGTGAGGATCCCCTCTCCGCTTCGGTCGGTAGTTTACTTTCGTTTTCCAACTGGAAAAGCCTTTTGGACTGATTTCTTCCCTTTTTCGACCTACGGACTGTATTTGGACTCGCTTTTGGATTTCCCTTGTCTTCTCCCCGCTCGGCCTATAGCCCAGCGGTGGGGCTTCTTTAAACGCTGTCTTAACTATGGGAGCAAGATAGCGCCTCCGGACAAGCACTCTCTTTGCCTATTGTGCTTCGGCGAGTCACACTGTGTGGACTCTTGTTCCAGCTGCGCTGCCTTCTCAAAACAGACCCGCAAAAACCGAGCGGCTAGGCTGAGAGTGGCTCTCTTAGAAGCAGCGTTATCCCCGAAGATGTCTTCTGCCGACGCTTCAGGAGCATCGCCATTGGCTCCGACGGCTCCGGCATCGTCTCCGGTAAGGAGCACCACCGGTACCGAGAAATCGGCACCGAAGTGACCACTCCCTTGGCCACACACTCCTGCAAAGAAACGCAGAGGGCAAGGAGGAGAAGGGCAAGCTGAAGCACAGGAAGGCTCCTAGTGCTCTGTCGATGCACCCCGCGCCCGATGTGACCCAGCTCGGGTCTCCCCAGCTTGACCCTTCTGGCCGTGAGCGATCCCGGGGTAGCTCCGCCTCCCCGATGCCACGACCCATCCAGCTGACGGACTCGGATCCCGACATCGACCTGACTCAGGTCCCTCGAAGTAGCCCCGAGGTTGGGCCCGATCCGTTACTGACACCGAGAAGTGATCGAGACTGGCGTCTTCCGCCCTCTTCGATGCCGTGGGACGTTCGACAATGGAGGTACCTTTATGGCTCCTACCCTCCACCACTGCAGTGGTATCCGCCGGAATGGGACCGTCAATCGACGTCATCCAGAGTCTCCCGATGCCGTGACCCTCTGGCTCCGAGGCAAACTCCGCCACCGATACCGCCACCGATGTCGATGCCGACACAAACCCCACCTGATGTCGATTTCTCTCCCTTCCAACAAGACCCGTCGAGTCTGACCCCCATGTCACCATCTGAACATTCCAAACGGTCGATACCGGACTCCTCCGCATCTTCCGTCTCGGGTGACAAATCACCCACCCACCCGTCTCCAACCCCTAATGTCGCTGACAACTTGCCGATTTCCCCTTCCGAGGATGTAAAATCGTATGGAGAGCTCATCAAGAGAATGGCTCACTCTTTGGCCCTAGCAACAGTCCAGCCGACCCCTACCGTGACCGATGCCATCTTCGACATCGTGCAAATGGATACCTCCACCGCAGTAGCCTTACCGCTTATTTCGGTACTCATGAACACCGCTAAGGAGTCCTGGGGACACCCCTCTTCGACTCCCATCTCTAGTAACAGATTGGATCATATGTACAAGATCCAAGAACCTGGAGCCGAATTCTTGTTTGTGCACCCCAAACCCAACTCGGTCATTGTGACCCCCTCCGCCAAAGGCCGCAGTGGACACTCTTCCCCCCTTGACAAAGAGGGACGGAAACTGGACTCTTTTGGGAGACGTTTTTATTCAGCAGGTGCATTGGGCATAAAAACTGCAAATTACACGGCCTGTATGAGCAGGTATCAATACTCACTATGGGAGCAGATGACACCACTTCTGGCCCATCTTTCTGAGGACAAACAGCATCTAGCCAGGAAGATCCAGAAGGAAGGCATGGTCTTGGCAAAACACCGGCTCAACGCATCCAAGCATGCTGCAGATGTAACTGCCAAGACGCTCACCTCAGTGGTCTCCCTTAGACGCCATGCCTGGCTGAGGTCGACTTCTCTTCCCCAAGACACTAAATCCTTGGTGGAAGACCTTCCCTTTGAGGGTGAAGGCCTGTTCAGCTCCACAACAGATACAGTTCTACACGAACTGGATAAGAGCATGAAGACGTCTCGTAGCCTGGGCGTTTCACAGCCGAGACAACAGAAACAGAAGACCTGGCAAAGATCCTGGTCTAAGAAACAGCCACAGCGATCTCCCACTGAACCCCAATGGCAAAGACCTTCCTCTTCCGCCTATCAACAGAAACCTTATGGCCACAAGCCCCGTTTCCCAACTGCTTCCGCCTCCAAGTCGAAACCCCCTAAGCTGAACAAACAGAGTCTTTGACTTCTGCATCCGCTCCGGTCCTCCCACCCGTCTGTCATCCTTCCTACCCGCATGGCAACTCATAACCTCAGACAAATGGGCCCTCTCAGTAGTAGCAGAGGGTTACCGGATAGAATTCTTCCAGATACCACAGACCTCTTACTTCGTCGTCACCCTTCCCTCCGACACCCTGTCATCAGAAGTCGAAGCCCTCCTGTCCAAGGATGCCATAGAACCGGTACCCGTAGCCCACCTTCATTAGGGTTTCTACTCCCGCTATTTCACGGTACCAAAGAAGGATGGCGGACTCCGTCCCATACTAGACCTTTGGAACCTCAATGCCTTTATCATCTACAAGAAGTTCTGCATGACCACCCTACAGACCATCCTACCACTACTAGAAGCTAACGTGTGGATGGTGACGCTGGACTTAAAGGACGCATATTTTCATGTGACGATCCATCCTTCACACGGACCATTCCTCCGCTTCGCAGTCAGTCCGCATCACTTCCAATACAAGGCTCTACCCTTTGGCCTTTCTACAGCACCTCGTTTTTTCACAAAACTCATGGCAGTAGTGGCAGCCCATCTCCGGCTTCAGGGTGTCCACCTTTACCCGTATGTGGACGACTGGCTACTGGTTGCGCCATCCGCGACAACCCTACAGAGCCACATCTTAGTGACCCTCCACACCCTAGACTCCCTAGGGTTGACAATAAATCTAAAAAAGTCCATGCTCACTCCATCCAGACGGGTGCAGTTTATCGGAGCCATCCTGGACTCCCTGCAATGCAGGGCCTTTATGCCCCCCAACAGGGCAACAGGCATAGTCTCCCTCCTCCAATCCATCCGGAAGGACAAGGAGGCCACAGCCAGAAAAATACTCCGTCTACTAGGCCTGATGGCCGCAACCACGGTGGTGATACCATTTGCTAAGTTGCGATTGAGACCACTGCGACTTTGGTTTCTGAGACGCTTTCGTCCCAGCATTCACCACCTCTCCAAGCGTTTCCGGCTCTCGGACTCGGTCCTGGAACCCCTGGCATGGTGGCTTGTGCCCCAGAACTTGCAGTCGGGCGCACCTTTTCGGCTCTTACCCCCTTCGACAACCATTACCACAGATGCCTCCCTATGGGGTTGGGGAGCTCACCTGGATGGATTCGGTGTGGGCGGCAAGTGGGACCCTGCTGTTGCCCACAACCATATCAATTTCTTGGAACTGCTGGCAGTTCTTTATGCGGTAAGATCCTTCCGCCAATCCCTGTCGGGAAAGACGGTGGCTGTTCTCACGGACAATACGACCACCATGTATTACATCAACCATAAGGGTGGGACGGTCTCCCGTGGACTCTGCCACTTAGCTATCGAGCTCTGGGACGAGTGTCAATCCCTCAATATTCATCTCGTGGCAACTCACCTTCCCGGCCTGCTCAATGCCCAAGCAGACTTTCTGAGCAGGGGAGGAGCATCCCTACACGAGTGGGAACTGAACCCCCTCTATCTGACCCCAGTCTTCAATCGTTGGGGACATCCCTCTGTGGACGTGTTCGCCTCTCGAGAGAACAGGAAGTGCCCTCTCTTCTGTTCCAGAGCCGGCACGGATCCGACCTCCCTCGGGGACGGTCTCCTTCTCCAGTGGACAGGGAGACATCTGTACCTATTCCCCCCGATCCCCCTGATCCCACAGGTCGTGCACAAGCTGTTAGCAGAACGTCCATGGGCGATTCTCATCACACCGTGGTGGCCGCGGCAACCTTGGTTCCCCACGCTCCTCCGTCTCTCTCTCGGAGTGTATCTCCACCTTCCGACGGACCCAGACCTGCTGTGGATGTACGGGGGACAGGTGCTTCACCACGACGTGCCCAGATTGAAATTGACAGCTTGGTTGATTCAACCTCAGGAATAGACACACGTATTGCACAAGTTCTCTTGAACTCCTGCAAACTCCACGCGTCGCTCGTATGCGGCAAAGTGGACTACATTTCTATCCTTCCTGGCCTCTGTAGCACGGCCCTCCGTCCACGCTACTCTTAATGATGTTTTTGGTTTCCTTTTATCGTGTAAAGACAGAGGACTGTGCCACTCATCTCTCCGTGTTTATCTGTCAGCCATTTCGGTCAACCATCCTAAGGTTGATGGCTACTCAGTGTTTTCTCACCCAACCACAAAGCAATTCCTCAAGGGAATGCGTCGCCTCTACCCACCAGTACGGACACCAGTCCCTGCATGGGACCTACCCCTGGTCCTTACCAAGTTAATGGGCAAACCCTTTGAACCTATGACTTCCTGCAGTCTCCAACTCCTTTCTTGGAAAGTTGCCTTTTTGGTAGCCATCACTTCCGCTTGGCGTGTGAGTGAGCTGTCGGCGCTTCGTTGCGATCCACTGTACCTCACATTCCACCATGATGCCATTGCCCTGGCTCCCGATGTCACCTTCCTACCCAAGGTAGTCTCGGACTTTCACATCGGGGCGGACATTACGTTGCCAGTGTTTTTTCCTGATCCTCAGGAACCGACACAATGCAGTTTACACTCACTCGACATCAAGAGGGCCCTTTCCTTTTACTTGCATCGGACGAAACTGTTTCGCAAGTCTCCGGCTCTCTTCGTCGCTTATGCCTTGCCCAGACAGGGACAGAAACTGTCGTCTCAAAGACTCTCGAAATGGATCGTAGAGACGATAAAACTTGCCTACCTTTTGGCCAAGAGGCCGTTACCGGCGTCCCTCCGGGCACACTCCACTCGAGCCGTGGCTGCTTCCACGGCATTCCTCAAAGGCATCCCCCTGGGAGACATCTGCAATGCTGCTACTTGGGCATCCCCTCACACATTTGTGAAGCACTACGCCCTAGATGTCCACGTCCATCAACGTGCTGTGGTGGGCCGTGCAGTTCTGCAAGCAGCTCAGGTGTGAGACCTCCAGCACCCACCTCCAGGTATGTGATGTGTTTATTGCTCGCTATTCTCCCAGAGGTGTGATGCACAGAGACCACGAAGAAGATATACAGGTTGCTTACCTGTAATTGGAGATCTTCGAGTGGTCATCTGTGCATTCACACCACCCGCCCTCCTTCCCCTCTGCTTTCGGTCTCCCTCATTTTTTTCTTGAAGGCTGTTTGCAGCGGTCAGAAGGAACTGGCGGGATCCTCGTGCCCCTCCCCGGGTCATGCGCAGTGGGACGTGCACGTGACTGGGGAGCTGGCGCGAAAATCCATTAGGCTTTGAAGATTACCGATCGGGATCGGCGCAGGCGCACTTAATCCCAGAGGTGTGAATGCACAGATGACCACTCGAAGATCTCCAATTACAGGTAAGCAACCTTTATGTGTATTGGTACTTGGTGGGAGTGAGGCAGGAGAGAGATCAGTTCACAAATATCCAAACCAACCTGTGCAGTAATTCTTCCAGGAGCCTTCTCTGCTGAATGAGAGACGCTCTCTCTTCAGTGCAAGGTCAGGGTTAAAATATCTCATTTCCAAACTGCCAATTATATGTTGCAGGTAGAATTTGACTGCATGTGGAAGTTTGCTAATTATGTGGAAGATGCTGTGTTGCACAGTTTAGATGGAGTATATGAGGCTTACAAAAAATGGAATGTAAATGCCAAAGTCCCTCAAGAGGTAATAGCAAAAAGGTTGCCAAGAAGAACAAAAAATGCCTTTCTTAGAAGCCCTCCCCCTGCCAGGCACCTGTTTAGAAGAAGAAGAAGAGATTGGATTTATACCCCGCCCTTCACTCCCCAAGGGAGTCTCAGAGCGGCTTACAAACGCCTTTCCCTTCCCCTCCCCACAACAGACACAACAGGTAGGTGGGGCTGAGAGAGCTCTGACAGAAACTGCTCTTTTTCAAGAACAGCTGTGCCAAAACTACAGCTTGCCCAAGGTCATCCAGCTGGTTCAAGTGGAGGAGTGGGGAATCAAACCCAGTTCTCCCAGATTAGAGGCTGTGCACTTAACCACTACACCAAACTGGCATAAATGTAATATGGATTTTTCAGATTTGATCACACATAATTCTCAAAGGTGTTTATATTTTGACAGAATTGAAAAAGTCATACTGTCAAAATGATGCCCTATGTAGTACAAAATGTCTCTCATTAACCCCCTCCCCCCTAAAACCCTCATAAAATAACCCAACAATCTTTCATTTATGCTCATCTGATACATTTCTTACCCTGTTTCATGGGATTTGATGTTACATTATGGATAAATGAGTAAGATTAGGCATGCAGTCATTTATTATTGATGATACAGTAGTTTAATTATTTAGTATATACATCCATAATGATCTGTGGTATGCCACTACTATCAATACTAAAGTTTATTGCTTGTGAAAAGAGAGAACACACACAGACACACAGAGTGTTTGAATGCTAAACCATCCCCAGAAAGCAGAATCTACATATAGAATAACTACATGGAAGAACTTATGTCTATTTATGTCTGGAAAAGATACTGAGAAAAACATAATCACTACCATGTTTTTCCTCTGCTCTTAGCCATAGGGGCAGAAAAATATTTGATCAACTATTGATCAACTGTTTTTAGATTTTCAGTTGGAGAGTGAGGAGGAGTTCTGGAGAATTCAAAGGTTTGCATGCTGCTGATGTTTTGGTTTGTCATAATATGTGTTTTATGTTTGGATTTTTTAATCTAACCAGTCTTTGTCTGTTTTACAAATGTTAAGTTTCTGATCAGCAGTTACTTTTAAATTTCAGTAAAAATGTTCCACACATGTTCTACAGCATAATCATTTCTGGCATGATATAAATTATCTGTCACTCTTTGGTTCTGCTTCTGAGAAAATTTTTAAAGTTCTTGATATATGCTTTGCAAAGCCACACATTATTGTTCTTTGAAAGAATTTTGACTACAGCTGTTTACAAATGTATGTGACATGAATATCCTGATATGGGTAGGAAAGCCCTCTTTATTCCAGTTTACAAAATCTTTGTCAGTCCCTATAGGTGATTCTTGCTCTCCATAGGTGAGGAGTCACGTAACAGCCTGTGTTTAGGTATGACCGGGCTTGCTTCGCAACGGCTTTCTTCCTCAATCTAGATTATCTGAAAAAAGCCTACAATTATGTACTTTTCCCAAAGTACGAAAGGTGTGCCTCTCATGACTCATACCTCTGTAATATTTCTTTCTGGATTTTTAATACCAAACTTTACAGAAAAGAAGGAAGGAGACAGGCATCCTTGGCAGATCTTTGAAGCTTTAAAATTAACAGTTTAGAATAAATTTGGTTTAATCAGACAGATTTCTGTTCATGTAGTTTGCTGCCATACAGTACAATTTTACAGAAGGTGCATAAAAGTCAGTGTTTTCACCTTATATTTTGGCTAATTTCAAATAAATCATGTTGTTTTCTCTGGCAGTATATGACACCATTCCTACAGCTCCCTAAGAGCTCTTACTAATTCTTTCCTTCACAGAAATTCATGGCCTGAACTTTTCATTCATGTTTTAGCTTGTAATGCTTGGAGTCTGTGAAAAGCAGAGCGCTGACAATGTTAAAACATGTCCTTTCCATACTAGTTACAAAAGCTTTATTAATAGGTGAGTTGTTCTCTTGTAAGAAGTAAAGTAATTGGTTGGCTTCCCAAAGAGTTCTTCCGTTGGTTTTCTCCCTGCTTAAGGAAAGGAGAACTGGCAAAAGCCGAGAGGGTTGCAGATGTTCTGAGCCTACTTAAAATATTAACAGTCTTCTACAAGGGCTTTTTGTTCCTTCAAAGGTTATGTATTGTAAATGCTAGTGCATGACCTTCAGTGCTCCTTTTCATACACATTTTTCTAGCCTCCCTCCCCCGGTTTTTGTTATAAAATTGGCCCAAGAAATTCAGACAATCTCTTCAAAGCCTAATGTAGTGGATATTTTAAGGTAAGAATCAAATTGTCCTTTTGAAAATAGTCAGGTGTTTTAACAGCTTCTGATGACCCAGTGAATGTAGATGAGGTGTATGCAGTGAGAGAAACACTGTGGCATAGAGAATGGTATGCTGGGATTGGCCTGGGGAGACCTGGGTTCAAATCCTTACACATGAAACTTGCTGGGTGACCTGGGTCCATTTGTTCTTTCTCAGATAACCTACTTTGTTACAAAGATGGCAAAGGTTTGTCCCATATCCATCACTCTGAAGTCTTTGGGTGAAAGTTGGGGTGCAAAAATGATTAAGGGTGGGCATATGAGACTAATTTGTTTGTTCTTGTAAAATGTTTTCTTTTTATTACCCCCCCCCCCCCAAATGACAGGTGAGCGTTCTCACAGACCAGGTGGAGGCCCAGGGAGAAAAAATCCGAGACCTTGAAGTTTGTCTTGAAGGACACCAACTCAAGCTTAATGCCACGGAGGAAATGCTTCAGCAGGTAGGGATGTGGAACCACGTGGGACTTCTGAAAACAGACAAAATCTATACACCAAGTCTATTGAGTAAATAAATTAGAATTACTTGTATCTCCAGCCTCTGTTCAAATTGATTAAAAATAACACAGTATTTACTTCCTTGGGGTGAGATACATTTCAGTTGCATAGATCTATAAGCAGTAGGCATGTAACAGGATACCACTGTGTGTATTATTCATTATAGTCTGACAAAGAAAAGTCAACAAGCAAGTTCAGTGTGGCTGAAAACCTGTTAGACTGGTTAGATCCCTAGAGGCTAATTCAATAAAGTTGATGGCTTAGAAGCGGTTTCTCTTTGAAACTGAATAAACTTTCAAGATTAAAATAATCAAGTTTAGGCGGTTATAGATGTTTAAAGCTTTCTGCGCTATCTTAGCTGAAAATGTGTGTCTGCCAGCTCCTTCCTCGTAGCCATGGGCTGGCAAAAGCTACGACTCTATAGGAGACCTGGATGCGCTCTTTTGCTGCAGCAGGCAAGGAAGGATCGGTTTTGCATACAAAGTAAAAGTAACTTCCTGATGCAAATGGTAGTGAGGGTTGATGTGCAGCACCAAGTGGGAAGTATTTAGCTAGTTCTCAGTGCCTGGAAGCCTGGAGGATGAGAGGTGCCTTTTGAACTTCATGTCATTAAGTGCCTGATCATACCTTTTATTGAACCGAGGACAAGGCTTTGGCCCCTCCCTCCTCCTCCTCCTTCTGGCACTGGTAGCTGAATGGGCAATAGTGGGAGTTCCCCTTTAGGTTTCACAAGGATATGTAGCCAGAATGCTGTGAAAACCTTTTTCTGTAATGTGTTAAAGTAACCTTTCCCAATGAAAGATCACACAGTTAGTGAAACTTAGATAGCATCATCCACTTCAAGGAAGGCTTAATTTAAAGTCGTGATGGCAATCCTGGTGTTGAGGATAAGCTCCAAAAAGTCTGTTCGCTTTCTCTGAGCAATTCCAAATTTCTTTCACTGCCACAAACACACTGAGTAGCTTGAGAAAAGCTACTTCCTGTCTGCTTTAGTCCCCTATCTACAGTATGGGAATAATTATACAGGACTATTTTGTGCGGGGTTGTAAGAGCCATAACAAGACAATGCATACAAGGTGCGCTGAGCATTCTTCAGGGTCCAGTATGGTGCAGTAGCTGAAATGTTAAACTTGGACAAAGGCCTGGATAGTCTAAGCCAGCCCGATCTTGTAAAATCTTGGAAGCTAAGCAGGGTCAACCCTGGTTGGTAGTTGGATGAGAGACCACGAAGGAAAACTGTAGAGTTGCTACACAGAGGTAGCCAATGTCTGTTGCCTTTAAAACCTTATGGGGTCACCATAAGTCAGCTATGACTTGACAGCAAAAAAAAGGATGGGGGGAGCACCCAGTCCCCCTCTCTCAGCTGAACCTACCTCAAAAGTCTGTTGTGAGAGTAAAATGGGGAGTGGGGAACCATGGATGAAGGGTAGTCTAGGAATGTATAAAATGGAGGAGGGAAGAATGATTTTTAAACAGCTTCTGAGTCTACTAGGGAAGAAAAGTAGGGCATAAATATCTAAATAAATAAATAGACAAAAATGTAAAGAATATATGATGGTGTTTTTACACAGTTCTAGGCTTTGCCTTGTGTCATTTCTCTTAGGTACAGTTGTAACCCAAAATGGTTGTTTAATCATTAGTGGGGGAAATCAGCTTAGCAAGAGGCAGGTAACTTGGGATCTCCACCTATGTATACCGGGATCTTTCCTCAGAGAACTCTCAAAATAAACCAGTCAGGTGTTTAACTCGAAGTTGTTTTACTGAAAAATAATAAAAGAGCACACACACAAAACACACATGGGGTGCACACGTCAGCTAAAAGGGAAAAAATGAGGATGAGCGAGGAAAAGAGAGGGAGTTTTATGGGTGACATTTACCAGTCTTGGAGACTCAGGTCCATGGAGAGAGAGAAACAACGAGCGCTTCTTTAAGATGGAATGTGCCACACGCAGGTGGGGGTGTGATGTAGGCACCAAAAGCACACACACACAATGGAGATGAGTCCTTGTATTTAGTAAAAATGTACCTTGAGGCACTATGACAGATTTGCCCCCCAAACAATAGCTCGATGTGTTTACCAGAATTTCCCCAAATTCTTTGAGAAAACCAAATGGCTCTCCCAGAGGGAGATTGTTACACAGTTGCAGTAGATTTTCATTGGTATTTTAGTTAACAAAATCCTGTCACTTAGGGCTGATTCAGACAAGCCCTCTGCAGGCATCCCATTGGTGTTCTGTTCCCATGGAGCCTACCGGCCATGAGGAGTAGAAGTGTGCTTCATGCCATGGTGCTTCCCAAAGGTGTGACTGGGAGCTTTCCTGCACCATGTAAATGTTGTAGGAATGTAACATTTGAAGAGGGCTTTAAGAATGCAGCAGCAGTAGTTTTTATATTCCAGCTGGGATTGCAGTATGGCTTTGCGCGTGCTAAAAGTAAAGCAATGATTCAGCTGAGGCGCTCATCCTGCACTGGGGTGGTTTTGGTCATAATCACTCTTGGCAAAGCACTTCATAGAGTTGCTTTGCCTTGAGGTAGCTTGAACGCTGGCTAGGCACTCACATAGCTCTTAGAATGCTGTTGTCTTAATGTTGACATTTGTGTCAGATTTAGTTGCTAACAATATCCCTTTATAAGTATACATTTTACTGTTGGGCATAATCTTATGTCAGTTTTTCTGCTCTTTTACGTGTTAGTCTATCAGTTTATTCCACCAGGCTTGTCTTGATGGCATCCGTTTTCCTGTTTTATTAGGGGGTTGTGGTTTTTTTGAAGAAATGAATGGATTACATTGCCTCACAGTCTCATGTCTTCTAGTACTATCTGTTGCATTCTCATAACAGACTTTTGTTTTGCCCTCTCATGTACCCAAAACAATACAGTTTAACTTACTGTCAACAGCCTCGCAACACTTCTCTTGCTTCTTAATTTGCTGCTTGAGCATTGCATATCTATGCAAACATGCACTGCACATTTCCATTCTGTCTGCTGCCAGTTTAGCTACTTCTTTCTTCCTTGTTGCATAACATTTGAACTAAGCAAGTGGAAACTAGACAGGTCTCCCGAGCGGCTGAGCAGGCACTTTGCTTCCATGGGCCCTTTTGAATCAGCAGGCTCTGGTTTCCAGCGCTGTCCTTGTGATGCAGGCGACATCTGTCCTTCTTTTAACCTCTGCGGGAACTCATCAAAATACTTTCTCTTCTGTTTGATAGTACTATAAGTAGACAGCATTTGCAGTTAACCAGTGTTCAAAACATTTATGCTGTTCAGCTTTCAGTATGGTGATTTATATTTCTGGAGGCTTGTGGAGAAAAGAAATCTGTCTTCCACTATTTTTTTTCCTTTTTGTTTGCATCTGTTTACAGTATTTGCTCCATTGATCTGCTGTAACAAGGCTGCTTTACTACATGATCCCAGCCAATTAGTTGTCACACAAGTGTGGGGGGACCCTTGATACTCGCGGGGGGAGAAGCTGACAGCCACTCGGGCCGCCTCTTCTCCCGACCCCCTGATCTTGGCAGGGCCCGAGTGGCTGTCAGCCGCTCGGGCCGCTGCTGCCACTTCTTCCGGCCACCCACCCACCTCCAATCTTGGCAGTGCTCTCTTCCCCCGCCTGGCTCTTGCTTGAGTCCAAGTGGCTTTCAGCCACTCAGGCCCGGCGCTGCTCCCTTCCTCCCGGGCTCCAGCAGGCCTGAGCGGCTCTCACCGGGCCCACTCCCTCTGGGCTCCGGCGGGTCTGAACGGCTCTTGCTGGGCCTGCTACTTTTTCCGCTCCCCCCAGACTCCGGCAGGCCTGAGTGGCTCTCACCGGGCCCACCGCTTGTCCACTCCCCCTTGGCTCCCAACCGCCGGGCCGCCCCAGTTCCCTGAGCGTTCCCTGCACACGGAGGGGGCCACTCGGGAATTAGATATATCGATAGTAGATATTATTTCACAAGTCCATGTAACCAATCAGGAAAAATGAAGTCTGCCATTAAGTATCACATAGATGAGATTTATGGAAAGGGAGGGCTGATACTGGGCTAGGGCTGCTAAGCCCCCAGTGGGGGTGGGAGATCCCCTGCACCCTGGCTCCTGTTGCGTGCTGCCGCTCTGAGTAGCAGCAAGGGAAAAATAAAGAGGGCAAAAGCACCCTCCTGTACTCATCAGACGTTGATACAGGAAGTGCGAAGTGTAGCTCTAGGAATCACCAGAAACTCTATGGTTTTTACTACTGCCTGGCAACCCTATATGGGCTATGGAGGAACAAAAACAATTAGGTAAGTGGCCATTGGTACAAAATTCATGCTGGCTTGGGTAGAGGCAATGGAAATGTCACTATATGCTGTGAGTAAACTTACAAACCTTAATGTTGCCTGCTGGGAAAATGGCAGCAAATTGGGGGGCACATGCTGGCTTCACACCAATGTGTGATGTCACTTCCGGCAAAAATTGGAAGCATGAGATGCTCTAGGATTTTTTAAAAACATGATGGCTAACATGCCAGTAGTTGCCCCCCAAAAGCTCCTGGGGGTTGCCAAGCACCAGCCTGGCAACTCGAGTGGTGAGGTGAGGAGGAAGAAAGAAAGACTGGGAAGGCAGATTGTAATTTAATGCATTGTAGGTGGAGAGGGCGTATGTTACCTAGAGAAAAAGGATTGAAAAGTTTATAACGAAGGGGGGAAATAAAGGGAAACAAAGAGAAAATAATGCAGTAAAGGGCTAGAGAAATAGACATGAAAAGGAATTCAGTGTACCATATGGCTTGTATTAACAAGACTCTAGTATTCTGTTTGCCTTATTAATCCTGGGGTTAATTATTCTTTGCCAGTGTACAAGTATGTAAAATGAAGTAGTGGCTCAATCTTCCCTCCTACATTAAAAAGGAATGTTAATTGGCATTGTCTTAAAATATCAACATTAAATTTTTTTGAATACTTAGGATTTTTTTCATTATTTATTTGTTTGTTTGGATTTATATCCTGCCTAACCAGCAATGCTGGCTCTAGGCGGCATTGTGTTTTGTTTTTTATTGAAAGCAAGCGTCTGAACTTAGTCATCTAAGTTTTATTTTGGCTTTCTTAATGTCCTTCCTTGTATAGACTTCATTAACATTCTTCCTCTAGTTAGACCCTTCTACCCAGTGTAGTCATGAAACACTTGGTGTGACTAAATTTACTGGGTAATTTTGGGATATGGCTACTTGCCAGGTGTTACAAGGGTCCTTTTCCCTTTTGCTTTCTAGATCCTCCGTCTTTTCCTTCTCATGTACTTGCAACAAATATCTGGCATGTGGTCTGAAATCTGGCATGTTTCTAACACTGAGACTACAGGATTAAAGTAACATTTGAAGTAGCCCCTCCACCTGGCCTGTCGAACTTTCTCCATAGCGCGGAGTAAGCACTGGTGTGTTGTTTTCTTGGCCTATGGTACTTCTTCCTTCCCCTAAGTGGGTCAAAAGGGGTAAAATGTGCTCCCCCCATTGATTCCTATGTGGCTGCCAGGCTACTGCCTCCTTGCACCCCCCACTGTCTGATTGGTCAGTTGCAGAGCTTAGCGTTCTGAGATTTAAAAAAAAACAGTTACAGGAGACTGCACAGAGCTAATGACAAGGAAATCAGGAATTGCTACCCGTGAGGTGCAGTCATGCTGCTGGCCCAGCCTCTCTGATGGCTTCCAACACACTCCCCCCCACCTCCTACACGTGACAGGTGGCTGTCTGTCAGGTGCAGCAGCGGTTGCAGGGTGCTTAAAGCCACGAGGAAGCCCGCCTCAGCAGTAACGCCTTAGTGATCCTGCTGGCCAAGCCTCCACAGTGGCTTCTAATACTCCTCCCCCTCCCTCTCCTACACTGGACAGGCAGCTGCCTGTAAGGTGTAGGAGAGGAGGTGGGATGCTTACAGCTGCCGGGGAGGTTTGCTCAGCAGGATTGCCTTAGCTCTACTGCTGGCCCAGCCTCGCCGATGCCTTTAAATACAATTCCCCCCAACACCAGTCAGGCCAGTGTCTGTCAAGTGTAGGAGGGGGGCCAGGGTACTTTAATCCATCAGGGACGCCACTCCAGGGTCAGCTAGGCTGCCATAAAGAGGGGGGGGGTGAGGAAGCTGACTTTGGAATGTTAACTTTTGATTCTCTTGTAGCATTTATCTTTGCTTTGACAAACCTCGACCTTGGAGATGCTCTCTGGTTTCTCTTGTAAGTTTCCCGCTTGGAACTAAGGGCCATTATTTTCCACATGAATGTAACCTGTTGCTCATTGGCTTGATTCCATCTGACGACCTGTATGAACCCTGTATAAAATCCTATTCCCACTTTTCCTCCAGCAGTCTTAACATAAATAGTGTTTAGAGCAATGCAGTAGCCTGACCAATAAACTGATCCTGTTTAAGGAATGTTATTGAGTACTGATTACTGGGGACTCTGACACCCAGCAGAATCACCTTAGCAATGCTGCTGGCCCAGCCTCTCTGATGGCTTCGAACACACTCCCCCCACCTCCTACACTAATCAGGTGGTGGTCTGTCTGGTGCAGCAGTGGTTGCAGGGTGCTTAAAGCCATGAGGGAGCCTGCCCCAGCAGTAACGCCTTAGTGATCCTGCCAGCCCTCCCTCCACAGTGGCTTCTAATACTCTTCCCCTCCTACACTGGACAGGCAGCTGCCTGTCAGGTGTAGGAGAGGAGGTGGGATGCTTACAGCCGCTGGGGAAGTTTGCTTAGCAGGATTACCTTAGCTCTGCTGCTGGCCCAGCATTCCTGATGCCTTTAAACGTAATCCCCCCCCAACACCAGACAGGTGGGTGTCTGTCAGGTATAGGACCAGGGCCAGGGTACTTTAATCCATTAGGGACGCCACCCCAGCAGGATCACCTTAGCCGTGCTGCTGGCCCAGCTTAGCCACACTCCCACCCACCATGGAAATATACCCCACATTTGTAGAAAACTGGTTTCCTTTATTAGGTTATTTAACTTCTCACAATGTGGGTTCTAGAAAACTGGTTCATACAAACTTGCTTAATAGCTGATTGCTCGGATGGTGTTTTGAATATGTAGTTATGTCCCACTTCTTAAATGTAACATAAATGGGAGGCAGTTTTGTAAAAAAAAAGGGGGGGTATGCCCTCCTCCCCAATTCAATGCCCAGGCCAAACCCCTGCAGCAAGAAACCCAAAATAAGGGGAGTGCATTCCTACCATGACGTGACAAACACCAAACAAGATAAAGGAAGGCCAGCCACAAGGGAAGGAGGAGAAGCAAGGATACTTCTATATAGAAGATATCGAAGAAGCCTACAATCCAACTGATGTGGTTTACAGAATGAAATCTGCACCTTCAAAGAGAACTAAAATTTCTACAGAAGTGCACCTGAGATCCTATAAAAATACTAACACTGATGCTCTCAAAACAATGACATATATATTGACTCAGAGAGAGAAAAGAAAGCAATCTTTGGAACTTCAAACCACTTCAAGAATTGACTACAGATGGCTACTTCCAGAAAACAACTTTTATACCTACACAGAAAAAATACACAAAATTAAGACTTTAAAACTTAAAAGGAGAAACCAGAAAAAAAAGAAGGAAGAGAATGGAAAACTACAACTGCTGAGGGAAATCTATAGACTTACAGTGGTGTGAGATCTAAGGACTAAAAAATGAGCTCAGAGAGAGAGAGATGTTTAGACAATCCAAACCAGAAGAAAATAAGAACCATATAACCATATATAGTTAATAGAAGATTACCTTAAAATACTTAGACAAAGGCTAAGTTAGTAGAAACTAAGAATTTATATACTTATATTTTTGCAAAATATTATAAGCATAAGGTGGGAAACTGACATAGTTTTAGATTATGTATGAGTTAGTTTAATAGACAAAAATGATATGTAAAAATGTACCCATTTCAAGTTTGTACGTTTGTTTTTGTTTTGTCTTGAAAATATAAAAAATTAAAAAAAGATTACTTGTGAAAGATTTGCAGAAGCAAAAGCTACTTAACGAATATAGGATGTAAGAGCCACTCAGCTTCCTTCAAGGCCCCCAGGCTAAGAGCCCTTGAGCTCTCACCCTTGGGCTCATGCCTCTGGCAGGAGGAGCCTTATACAATGAAAGGCTCACCCACCAGAGGGCGGGGCCAGCATTCAGCCCCAGGCAAAACAGCTAAAAGCCGCAATCAGTTACACCCAGGCAAAAGAGACAAACAGAAATCACATTTACATAAACATTGCATTGAAAAATATCTCTGCCTTCAGCAGTAGCTTATCACACTTTGCATTGGTCAGTTCCTGGCAGAGATTGTAAAATATGACTCAAGGAGAGATGTGAATTAGGTCTGGGAAATTTACTGGCTGGCATTGAGACAGCCAGTAAAGAAGTACTTCTGCTCATTTTATTTATTTATTTATTTATTTATTTTTGCGATTTATATCCCGCCCTCCCCGCTAGCAGGCTCATGTTATAATATACTCATGCTACTGGGGACAAATAAATGGAAGTACTTCTTCACACTCTGCATGGTTAATTTACAGGATTCATAAGAGGTGGAGATGGCCGCTAGCACAGAGGACTTTTAAAAGGATTAGGCAGATTCATGTTGATTAGGCTAATTCTTGCTATGACATCTAAATTAAACATCCATGAACAGAAGCAGTAAACCTATGAAATACCAGGTGCTGGTGACAAATAGTGGAAGACCATTGCCCTCATGCTTTCCTTGTGATGTCCCGTGACTACCTGACTAGCTGCAGTTGTAAGTTGACTAGATGGACCTTTGAGCTGATCAAGCAAGGCCATGTGTGAGTTATAGCTCTTAACACAAAAGCAAGTATGTGGGGTGTATTTTACATTTGACCAGGGGTCATTTCGTAGAAAAAGAGGTGCAGGAGCTCATTAGCATAACTCATTAGCATATGCCACGTCCCCTGACATCACCGGAAGTGTGTCAGAAAGGGAATGTCAGTTTCAGCCCCATTATACCCTATGGGCCATTGAAATCAATGGCAAAAATTCATAGGGTATATGAGGGGCTGGAGGAAAGGTGGTTTGAGGGAGAGGCTCCAAACTTGCAGGGTAGCTGCTGGGGCCTCTCCTCGAAATACCCACCAAGTTTCAAGAAGATTGGACCACGGGGTCCAATTCTATGGGCCCCCAAATAGGTTGTCCCATCCCCTCCATTGTTCTCTATGGTGGGAAAAAATGTTACTTTTTTCCTACCATAGAGAACAATGGAGGGAATGGGGGCAACCTATTTGGGGGCCCGTAGAATTGGACCCCCTGGTCCAGTCTTCTTGAAACTTGGTGGGTATTTGGGGGAGAGGCTCCAGCAGCTGCCCTGCAAGTTTGGAGCCTCTCCCTCAAACCCTTTCCCCTCCAGTCACTTTTAAAGCTGCCGCCGAATTTCGGTGGCAATTCAGCGGTGGGCCGAATCAGATCAGAGAATCTAGTTTGGCCCGTGGCTGCCCTAGTGGCCACTCCTGGGCTGGCGGAGCATTGCTCTGCCTCGCTCCAGCCCCAAAGGACCCCTGCATTTGACTTAGCAGTAGAGCATTATACACACAATGCTAAACATCAAAACTCCTCCCACACATATTGCTTCAGATGCAACAGGAAACGTACAGTTCTTTGGAAACACTGTGGAGTCAAAGTGCACTGTGGTCTGTGATGAAATGCAGGCCTTGTTTTTTTCCTCCTGGTTTGTTTTTCATTCTGGTCTGTAATCCAGTCTCATTGTATTCTTACCTCTGCACTGTAACTCTGAAATATCACCAGTAATTCTGAGGTTGTAACTTAGACTTTGTGTGGGACTTTTATTGATGCTTGCCAACCAAAGCAATTCTGAAGCTGGCATTGCATTACTCACAATCTAGTTTAAAACTTGCAGTGAATCCAGTTAGGATCTGGCTAGATGAGTGATATTTTAGGAGAAGGGGGCCTTTTTTTCTTGCACTGTTTGTTTGTGTGATGTTCCCTTTTACTTGCAAATCAGGAATAGGACACTCCCTCAGGTTTCTGCTCTTAGGTTCACACAGCAGAGACAATTGTGTTCAAAAGAATATCCATTTATTAGCGAGGATGGGAGCAGTTGATTTCTGGACAAGGGAGCTCTTGCAATTGGCAGCTCCAGGGGTCATTTCAAGCAGGAGCTCGGGGGAGCTCAGCTCTGGGAGTTGGTGCCAGCCCCCCATAGGTGTCAACTACAGGGGGGCTCGAGCCTCCCCTGAAATTTCCCGGGGGGGGGGGGCTCAGCCACCCCTGGCAAAATGGAGAGCTCGCCGGTGGCCAGTCAGCCGGCCAGCTGGCCGTCGCTGCCTCTCCTTCCCCCCCACCCCCGGCCTGCCCTCCTGCCTCCCTGGGGCCGGGCGGGGGGGGGAGGAGCAGTGGGGACATGGTCCCGCGCTTCGTGCGGGCGGCAGTCAGCCGGCCAGCTGGCTGCCGCCGCCACCGAGACTGCGTGGGTCTGCCTCCCTGGGGCCGGGGGGGGGAGAAGCGGCGGGGACATGGTCCCGTGCGCGCGCGTGCTTTGCGCGCGCACGAGAGAGCCCCTGCCCCCCCCGGGGATTTAGAAAGTCTACACCCCTGCAGCCCCCCCCCCCCGCGGGGGAATGCCTGCTTGTGTCATGGCTGCAGCAAAATGACCCCACCCCCTGGAAAGGTCCTTGTTCCTTCGACCAGCCTTCTGAAGGCTTCAGCCACCACTGAAGCTATCCTCCCAGAATAGTGGTATTTCTGAGGCTTGGATTAGTAGCGGTCCCCTCTCTGCCAGCGCTCTCTCTCTTTCTCTCTCTCTCTCTCCCCTTTCTTTCTCGCCTTCTGATATACTTCCGGTGATGTCAGGTGGTGTAGCATATGCAAATAAGTTATGCTAATGAGCCCTGCACCTCTTTTTCTGTGAAATGACCCCTGGGCAGCTCTAAATAACAAGTAAAAGTGACTGGACAGGGACTCCACGCCATGAGACTAAACCAAAACACACTAGTATCAGAGGGGAAGAAACAACTGTTCCATTGTAATGTATGGAATTAAATACATTTCAGCTGGTTTACTTCATTTATACTCGTCTTTTTCCCCATTGGAGACCCAAAGTGGCTTACGTTGTTCCTCTCTCCTTGATTTATGCTCATAACAACCTTGTGAGGTAGGTTAAACTGAGAGTATGTGTCTGGCCCAAAGTTGCCCAGCAAGCTTCCATGGCAGTTTGGGGATTTAAACCTGGGTCTCCTAAATGCTAGATAAAGGTAATGGTTTCCCTTGCTTGAAAGCCAGTCGAATACAACTCTAGGGGTGCGGTGCTCATCTCTGTTTCCCAGCCAAAGAGCCAGCACTATCCAAAGACGTTTCTGTGGTCATGTGGCCGGCATGACTAGATGCCAAGGCGCATGGAACGCTGTTACCTTCCTGCCAGAGTGGTACCTTTTTATCTATTGCAATGTCTTGCTTTCGAACTGCTAGGCTGGCAGGAGCTGGGACCAGAGACGGGAGCTCACTCCGTCATGCAGCACTCAGGTCTCGAACTGCTGAACTACTGACCTTCTTGTCTGCAGTTCAGGATCCTAACCACTTGAGCCACTGTAGCCCCTCTGAGTCACTGCAGCTAGACCACACTAAAATTTGGGGTTTCTTTTCAGGGGCTGTACATATTGTTTAAAATGAAGTAATGCCTGTAAGTGACTCTTATCATCATTGGCTAATATGTATACCATTGGGCTTAGTTTCTGTTTGGAAACATGTCATGGTCTGAAGGCAGTTTTTGTGATGCTAAGCAGGCTTGAGTCTTCTCTCACCTCTGATACCGTAGGCTGCTTGAGATTATTCAGTGGCAATGCACTTTGCACATATAGATCTCTGTTGCATTATCTCCAATAATGAAAATAGGGGTGCTTTCAAACATGCTAAATAATGCAGTTTCAATCCACTTCAGTGATGGTTTGCTAGTAGATTTTGCCATTTCACACAGTAAAATCCAGTTGCAAAGTAAATTGAAAGTCTGTTATTTAGTGTGTGTGAAAGTCCCGTAGGTTTGGGGCTTCAGCCATGGTGAGCTATGCCTGAAATTATTCCTTAATTATATGCAGTCAACAAAATATTCAAAGAGTCTGTCATCTTTCAAGTCCAGTGTGTTCTGTTTTTCCTTGGCTTCATAATGTGTAAACACTGAACTGAAAACCTGCAAGGCCCTGCCTATTACTGTGCAATCTTGAAATGGTGCAAGCCAGCCACATTCTCAGCTGTGTTTTCACTCAAGTGAATATCCTGTTTCTACCACAGCTGACATACAACTGTTGTAAAATGCTGCCCTTGTACTATGGGTGATCCTTGCTGAATTTCGCTAATCAGGTAGGACTCTATCCTTATTGTTTGTGACTTGCTTTAGGTGAGGGATGAAAAGCACCAGCATTTTCAGAAGTACATTTTCTATCAACATCAACTATCAACTATTAAATGCTGCCTGTGTAAAGGGGGAAGTCTCCTTTTACGACTCTTCTGCTTCATTGTATTGTCATTATATATACACACACACACACACTAGGAGTAAGGCCTGTTGTGGGAAGAAATACAACGGGCTCCAGAAGGGAAGCTCCAGGTGAGTGTCCTGGCTGTGGTTGGTGGGGCGGCAGAGGGAAGGGGGAAACAGAGGGAGGCAAGCCATGTTTATTTCCTTCTGCTTAGCTGTAAGGCAGGGCTGTCTCAAGTCCTTTTGCTGCCCCAAGTGGGCAGTATGGGAGGAGAGCCACATGGTAACAGGTATGGTTCCCTCCACCCCTGACTTAGGTCTATTTGGGGCTATGCAGTGGCAGCTAAGGTAGAAAATCACTTCCTCCTATGCTATGTCTTCTGGGTTCCAAGGGTCTGGAAAGCAGTTCCATAGCCAGTTACAGGGTTGCCAACTCTGGGTTGGTAAATACCTGTAGATTTGAGGGGTAGACCCTGAGGAGGGTGGGGTTTGGGGTGCAGAGGGACTTCAGCATGGTATAGTGCCATAGAGTCCACTGCCCAAAGCAGCCATTGTCTCCAGGAGAACTGATCTTGGTCATCTGGAGATCAATTGTAATAGCTGAGAAATTTTCTTTAGGGGAAATGATGTGCTGTGGCTGCAGAACACGGTGATTGGCAACTCCAGTGACGGTTGAAGGGAAGATTGGGAGATGTATTTTACCTCAGAACACATTCAATGACTCTCAACAGCAACAGCAAACTATTTAGAATGTGAGAGGCAAAGGCCAATCAGGACGCCTATGCAAACAACTTCTGTGTTCCGATTGGCCATGTGGGGGAGAGGAACAGTAAACTGTTTAGAATGTTAAAGGCAAAGGCCAATCAGGCCACATATGCAAACAACCTCTGTGTTCCAACTGGCTGGGGGGGGGGGGGGGGAACGGACAGCAAACTGTTTAGAATGTTGGAGGCAGTACTCAGGCAATGCAGCCAGTGGATAGGGACAGCTTGAGTGACACATCATGGAGCCAACTGATTTAGGAGCGTGTGGAATGTTCAGGTGAGATACACCTTTCAAGATGTAAGGCTGCGATGATTAATTCACTTCCTCAAAAATTGTAAATGGTTCTAGAGTTGAATTTCAAGTCTTTGCTGCTGCTCAGTAGTTGTTTTCATTTATGTTTAGATTCCATTGGGAATATTAAACATTCCTTCAGTTCAACAGTGAATGTGATAACTTTTCCATCTGTGACTTAGAAATGAATCCAACACAATTCAGACCTAATACATGGCAGTAATTTTGCTTGTGTTGTATGCCATGTAATGTTTTGTGTATGATTCATAGCTTTGAATCTGCACCTTTTGGAAGGAATTTTCCACCTTCTTTGATCTCTAGAAAATAGCATGCGTATAGTAGTAGGAATTAAAAAATGATATCCTTAAAACATAGTAAACAGCACAGATCATATTTTGTATGGCTTCTTCTTGGCTACTCTCTGTTTTAAAGCTCCTCTGCATCCAAAATTCAGCTCTGCACATGACACGTATTATCTCTTCACTTCAAAAGCAACAATGCAGATTTGAACTTTTGCTTTGTGCAAGTCCATATTTGTTCAAGCTTTGTTTGAATTGCATCATACTGCTGAAATACTCTGTAATTTCCTTATAACAAAGTGGGTCATATTCCACTAATTAACTCTTGAACGTAGTAATCCGCTAGAAGACGGAAATAATTACTTCCATGTGTTAGCAAGTGCAGTATGTTATTTTCTTTAAGCTGTAATTTTATATAATTTTAGTTCAGTATACTTTCTGGACCGCAGCTTCATCTGTTTAAAATTTGAACAGCACCACTGAAATATAACTTGGCGTTTTCCGTCTGTTTTTAAGGCAGAGTTTGATTTGTAATGGAATGACATGCTGTTAAGTGATGAGGATGTGTGTATGAACCAGATGCCAGTGTTAAATTGTGTTAAACTTCTCTTATTGCATTATTTGCACCATTGACAGAGCAGCCTTTCCAGAGTTATTCCTGAAATCATTGGGCTTATACTGGAGTAACTCTGCATAGGATTGCACTGAAAATTCCACAAATGTGTTCACTCTTGTTGCATTATTTCATGATATGCATTTCTATTTCTAGGGCTTTGATGACAAATGGAACTGGGGACCAGTTCCTGGATAAATGTAGAGTTTAAATCACATGTTCATATATACACGTGTTGAATGTAACATGAGAATTAGTCAATGAACATATAAAGAAAAATCAAGTGTGTGCTGTACATGGCTTGTATGTATATTCACTGTACAGAGGCAACTGTATCTATAAGGCTGCTAGATATCAGTATTAACCCATTTTACTCATTATCCCCTTATTTTCTTATGCTGTAAGATCAGCAGTCTTTCCCTCTGCAGGGAGAAAAGCAGCTCAGAGGGGGGTAAGACAGCTGTGAAGGGCAAGAGATTAAGCCGTTGTGCTTTCTCTGTTTTGTTTTTTAAGAAGAAGGGGGGACATGCTGGCAGCACATAGTTTCCACCTGTGTAACTTATAAGTAGTAAAGTGTAGGAAACAGAGGCAAAACCGCTTACAAATGTTTTGGAAGGCTAGCAAAGTTTGCCTCAGCTTTTTCTCCAGTTGAAATTGGCATACAGTGAAATAGTCTGCCACAGTAAAACAACTATTTTACAGTAAGCTTGGAAGTGCCTTCCCTTTTGATATTTTTAAACACTCTGTATTCCCCCAAAATCTTACATAGTTATTTTTCTTAATGGTAATAAGCATAGATTTCATGGTTTCCACAAAATATAACTATGTGGTTCTTAAATAACATTTTATAGATCATTGAATGTTGCAAGTCAATGATTAAGCAGGATGTGACGGACTGCACTTTCAAGAGGTTTAGAAGTGCTGTACCAACAACTAAAGGACTGTGAAGGGTTAATTCTTCACAGAACCTGAGAGCCTTGAGTGACAGATTGCTCTAGGCAATCTGATTGGCTGGCATCAGCTGAGCAAAAAAAGTCTTGAGAGAGCTGGATGCTGAGGAATTCAGTCAGATTCCTGCCTTAATTGAGAAGAGAGGTGTACTGAGACCATCTGTGAATAGCCCTGAGATAAACAGGGTTTAGTGCCGACAGAGTCAGATTTCAACCTTGACTGAACTCAGTTTGAATTCAGCATTAGCTAAGAACGGTTTGAACACAGACAGAGAGCTGGGGGGAAATTTGGCAAGCAGGTTTGGGGTAGTAGAGAAGACTCACATTCAGGCCAAAGGAAGGGGGATTGATCTTCTAGAAGGGAGAGTTATCTCTGAGGGGTACAGAGATCCCTGGTCTGATGTGATTGGAAACTGCCTGTAGAGACCTTAAAAGTCAGTTAACAACTCAAGAAGAGTACTGGTATTCCAAGAGATGGGGTTTTGGATACTGGTAAGAGGGTGTCATTCTTCTGGAAACCAAAAGAGTCAGCAGTTACTCAAATAAAGTGAACTAGAGTGTTTGGGAAAACACTGGAACAAAAGCCTCTTTATATTGATCTAAGTAACTCTCTGTGAGCCAGTTTGGTGTAGTGGTTAAGTGCGCGGACTCTAACCTGGGAGAGCCAGGTTTGATTCCCCACTCCTCCACTTGCCCAAGGATGACCTTGGGCAAGCCATAGCTCTGTACCAGCCGTTCCCTCAAGGACAGCTTGGGAAAGAGCTCTCTCAGCCCCACCTACCTCACAGGGTGTCTGTTGTGGGGAGGGGAAGGGAAAAGGGGTTTGTAAGCCGCTCTGAGACTCCCTTGGGGAGTGGAGGGCGGGGTATAAATCCAATCTCTTCTTCTTCTTCATTAGCCTGATATATAAGATTAAAAGTCTGTGCTTGTACTAGTTTTACCTCAGTAATTCCAACCCCTAATTTCACCTAACCTTTCCCCTTGATGTTAAATAAAACCTTTTGTTATTTTTGAATTTTAAAAGGGTTTCAAGAGCCATTTTCAAGGATTTAATTAAAGGGCGATCCTATCCCTTCCCTCAGGTTCCTGGACTGAGCAAATAGCCAAGATATATCTTTCTGACAGGGTGGGACAGCCAAGGTTTCTTCAGGGAAGAAGAAAACACATTACCAGGGCTCCTCAGTTAGTGAAGGGACAGGGAAATGGAGGGAAAATCAAGCCTCTGAGGGAGGGAAGTGGAAGGGGTCCATCATAAAGGGGTCCAGGGCCTTTTTGGTAGATGGTGGAGTGAGTGCAAGTGTTCTCTTTTTGCAGGAGCTGCTGAGTCGAACATTGCTGGAAACCCAGAAATTGGACCTAATGGCAGAAGTTTCAGACCTGAAGATTAAGCTGGTTGGGATGGAAAAGGAACAAAGCGAGTATGAAGAGAAGCAGAGCAAAGCTGAGGTAAGCCTTACTTTGTTCTCTTTGTGAGTTCAGCTCATTTCATTTCCACTGCATGTCTTCAAAGCCTGGCCTCTATTTAACCTTTGCAAAATGGAGTTAAGAGTACTGGATTTCTGGCACTGAAGTAGTGAAAAGGCATTTACTGTTCCCTCCAAACCCTTTCCTGGTCTCTCTAGCAGTATGTGTCAGAGTCCCACAAATGCAGTCCCAACAACGTTACTTAACTAGAAGTAGTTTATTGAGAAAGTAGTAGATCATCCATACACGCTCTGTGTCAGTAATGGCGAGGGGTCCCCAAATGAGGAACAGTCATACAGAATTCAAGGCAAAACCCCACCAAATAAGCCCAATCATAATACACTAGCAGGGCGCCTAAAATAACGGCTACAGGTTCCCAAGGGAAGAAGCGGCTCCAGACACCAAGGTCCGAGCCAGGTGGCAAGCGATAAGGCAGCTGCAGCAGACACGAAACTCAACATCCCACCCAGGCGACATAGGCAGGCAAGAGGTGACAACTCCCGCCTGGGGGAGATGGCAGCACTGGCTGACAGTGGGCTTCCCCACAGCCCGGGGTCTCAATGTGTGCTAAGCACAGCAAGCCCCTGTCTAGAAGATTTGCCACAGCAGAAGTAGCTGGTGGTGAAGGGGGGAAATCCCGAATGAATTAAGCTCTAAAGTTCATGTATGTTCCCATTTGTTAAGGACTTGAATAAATAGGACTTTGCTTTCAAACAAAACAAAAAAAATCTTTTTAAAAAATCAGCATTTGTGATTTTTAGTTACGGTCCAGAAGAAACCTAAGTCCACTGTTTTTTCCCTGTGAGTGTAATGACCATGTTAAATCAAGTAAGACATTTCTCACACAGCCATACTTGCTTAGTATTATTTATTGTGTTCTAATAATTTCGGGGTTGAAATGGTCTCACTGGCGTCTTTTACTTCAACATTTCTACATAGTGACAAATGTGTAAGTTGGTTTTATGCCTTCCATGCACATGGAGTGACACATGATCAGCGTCACAACAGGCCATTTTGGTCAGCTGCACATCAGCGTTTAACCAAGCTGTGGCCCAATGATGTCTGCTATGCAGTCAGGCCGCCCTGGTGGTCCTAAAGTTCAACATTCCCACTGTTGTGTTTTGTTTAAAAGTACTAGGTATGCTTCAACTCAGTACTCAGAGAGTTATCAAAATGAAGTGGGGTGGCTTCATTTCAGATCAATACCGGGCTAAATTTAGCCTGTGGTCCATTCACTGTCCTTGTGTTTTATAGTTTCTGCATAAACTATTTGTAAAAAGTCTGAACTAGGTATTCCCTCTGTGAAATCATTATAGTCAGTCATCTGTCATTACTAAGCAGACTAATGTATTTCCATCTCCTTGCCTTATCCAGGCCAGACATATACGTGGAACTCAGAGAAGCAAGCCAGGCCAGCAGAGACTTCTGAGGCAGACACTTGAGACGGGGGTGGGGTCCAGTAGTGGAAGAAACTTTTTCTCCCACTCCAGCTCCATAAATAGATCTGGCCTGCCCAAGCCTGCAGGGGAATATAGGAGGCAGGCTATTCCCATCAAACCTTGCTCAGACCCATCTCCAGCTTCCACCATAGCCTGCTCCAGCTAGCTTTGCCCAGACAGCCGTGAGCATGAAACATTTTCATAAGTGACTTTTTAAAATATTGCAACCCTGTTCCTATCCCAACATGGTTTTCATCCACTGAAAAATAAGTGGGAAGTGAGTTGAGATAGCATCCCAACCTACCCTGAGCATTTCTTTGGCTGCTGCACTTGGTTTTCTGTGTGATATTTCAAAGTAGTAAATAATAGTAGTTCTCCCACTGAGGGGAAGGACATCTCTGTAGGGTTATTCCCATGGTTCCTATAGGGAGGCAGGAAGTACTTTTTTCTTCTCCCCCTTGGCGCCTTCAGAATAACTCTCCCCTTCAGTTCTGTTCCTGCCTCTAAAGGAAGTAGCAGTGTAGTTTTAGGCTCAGCTTCGCTTGTGCCCTATTCTACTCCAAATTCAACAAACACAATTTCAGTAGAAACAACTGACCAGATCGGGATAACAAACCTAAACAGGCATGACTACAGAACCGAACTGGTGGGAGCACGCGTGCTGCAATTCTTTCCACGCTGGGAGGCATTTCGAGCGGACTCTTGGACTTCAGATGTGATCTCTCTGGGATACACAACAGAGTTTCACAGACTTCCACTGGAAAGTTCATTCAGTCCCCGACCTCCAAGAGGACCGAGAAACAGCTTATAATGCAATCAGTCATCCAACAACTTCTCAACATCCGAGCAATCGAACCAGTTTCAACTTCAGAAATGGAATATGGTGTATATTCTCTTCTCTTTACAGTTCCAAAGAAAAACAGGAAGTGGAGAGCAATACTGGATCTCAAATTCCTCAACAGATTTATAAAACTCAGATGTTTTCGCATGGAAACACTAAGATCCACTACAGAGAATACACAGCAGGGCAATTTCCTGACATCTATAGACCTCACCAATGCCTACCTGCATGTGCCTATCCACACATCTCATAGGAGACTTCTATGGTTTGCAGTGAACAGCGAACACTTTCAGTACAGAGCTCTTCCATTTGGAATATCCATGGCTGCAAGGGTGTTTTCCAAGATCCTGCTCTGCCCCATGGTGCACCTCAAGAAACAGGGCATACTCGTTCACCTGTATCTGGACAACGTTCTATAATGGGCCAACTCCCTAATCAAGTCCACACGGGATACAGTAATGACTCTCTGCTGCCTGCAGGACCACGGATTTGTCATGAACGTTCCCAAGAGCTCACTGAAGCCTTCCCAGAAGACAGAACACCTGGGAGCGGTGATTGGCACAGTGTCCAACTCATTGTCTCTTCCACTTTCCAAGGCCAAGATGATCAGGTCAGCGGCTTCAGTTGCCATTCAGAGTGATCACTCTTCACTGATAAGCTTGGCCCGACTTCAAGGTCTCATGATCTTATCCAGAGACATGATTCAATGGGGCCATTTTCATGCCAGAGAATTCCAATGATTTCTCCGTCTATATCAGCAACTCATCATGGAGAAGAGAGACCACAACCTTCGTATTCCATTCTCAATCAACACCAGCTTGTGGTGGTGGATTGACATCAACAAGCTCTGCCAGGGCAAAGTTTTTTACCACCTGTCTCCCAAAGAACTGATCACAGATGCCAGTCTACTTGACTGGGGCACGGACATGGACAATGTACCAGTACAAGGGAGATGGTCACCCAGTGAACGATCATTGCCGATCAACCTGTTGGAACTCAGGGCTATCAGACTAGTACTGAGACACTTCCGTCAACATCATCATGTGCTGATCAGGACCAACAACATATTGGCCAAAGCTTATTTGAACAAACAGGGAGGTTCCAGGTCATCTCAGCTCAACCGGGAAGCCTCGAAAATACTTTTCATTCAGGGTGGAACACATCAAGGGCGTTTGCAACACACAGGCAGATTGGTTCAGCCAAGAGACGATCTCCGAAAGGGGATGGTCTCTACACCCCAGAATATTCCAGACCATCTGTCACAAGATGGGTACACCGATAGTGGATTTATTTGCCTCCCCACTAAACCATCAGCTGCCCAGATTCTTTATGAGATACCATCACCCAACAGTGGAAGCAACAGTGGAACAGTGGAAGCAACAGTGGAAGCAACACTGATATCATCGTGGCCCCCCAGGCTACTGTTTGCCTTCCCACCCTTCCCTCTCATACCCAATACCATACAGACAGTGAGGGAACAGGGCAGAGATCATAATGGTAGCCCCCTGCTGAGCGTGTCGTCCGTGGTTTTCGGCTCTATTGGAACTGTTGATTCAGTGTCCACTAACACTACCTAGAGCTGGACATACTGCTCCAGGGTCCGATATGGCATCCACATCTGGAATGGCTATGTTTGACTGCCTGGAGATTGAAAGGAACCAGTTAAAATTACTAGGCTACTCTACTGAAGTGTCAGACACCATGCTTGCCTCCAGGAAACAATCAACCATCCGTATATATAATGCGATGTGGAAAGCATTTGTTTGGTGGTGTAGGAGGAAGAAGTTAAATCCACTGCCTCCTTCAGTGTTGTCTCTGCTGTCATTTCTACAGGATGGTTTACACTCAAGTCTCAAGGTAGCAACCCTATGCAGGCAAACAGCGGCCCTCGCTACAGTCCTGCCCCTGATTGCAGGATACAAGGTCACTAAGCACCCACATGTGCAACTATTTCTCCAAGGGGCTACACTCAAGGCTCCACCCCAAGTTCATCGCTTCCCTACCTGGAGATGGCATACAGTCCTCACAGCCCTAACAAAAGCGCCATTTGAACCACTGAGAGAGGTACGCAGATGGTTACGCATGAAGACACTATTCCTGGTGGCTATAACATCAGCACGCAGGATATCCAAACTCAGCCCTCTGTCCATTAAGAGCAACTTCTGCATTTTTCATAAAGATAAGGTGATTCTCAGGACGGACCCCATGTTTCTCCCGAAAGTGTCCTCATTGTTTCATCGATCACAGGAGGTCTATATGCCTATCTTCTGTCCACAGCCAAAGCACCCCAAGGAGTTTGTATGGCATACACTGGATGTTCATCGGGCCCTCAAGATCTACATTGCCAGGTCCGAGTCAATTAGGAAAACAGACTGTGTATTCATTAATATATCCCCACCTAAGAAGGGTGACCGGATGTCCAGAGCCTCCATCAGCACACACTTAAGCTCTGTATCATGGAGGCATACAAAGTCACGGGCCTAGAAGTTCCCAAAGGCGTTACACCACATTCTCTACACAGCGCTTCTACTAACACTGCCTTCTTGAATCATGCATCTGTTGAAGAGGTGTCTAGAGCGGCCACCTGGTCCTCAATATCAACCTTCGTACGCCACTATAAGATTCATAAATTGGCGTCAGCAGATGCAGTATTTGGAAGAAGAGTACTGCAGCATATTGTATCACCAGCTGACGACGAGGACTCACCCATCTGAGGGACACTGCTCTGGGAAGTCCCACAGAGATGTCCTCCGCCTCAGTGGGAGAACGGCCCACTGGCACTTACCATGAGGGGTCCTTCTCCACTGAGGTAAGGAGGACATCTTGGCCCTCCCATGTTCCTCTTGTCAGCTCTTCTGTTTTCTCTGCTGCCACTTTCTTCTTCCTTGTTTTTCACTACCCGGTACTTGTTCTATGTTCTGTTTACAAGTTGATATGGTGTTAGTATGTTATTGTAGTTACAGGTTATTACTACCTTGAGTCACTTCTTTCAAAGTCCCAGAACTGAAGGGGCGGGTTATTCCGAAGGCACCAAAGGGAAGAAGAAAAAAGTACCTCCTGCCTCCCTATAGGAACCGTGGGAATAACCCCACAGAGATGTCCTCCTTACCTCAGGGGAGAAGGACCCCGCACAGTAAGTGCCCATGGGCCGTTCTTCTAGGTGTTTTCCATACTGTGGCAAGCTGATTGTGTGGTTCCCCCTTTGCTGCTGCAGCTGCTGACACAGCACAAAAGCCACGGGGCTTCCACAGGGCAGGTTTCTCTGCAGTTTTCCTGCCTCAGTCCCCTGGCAAAGGAAGGGCATGCGCACACACACTATCTCTCTCTCCAGCATTTGGGCTTTTCAAGTTCGTTTGTTTTTAATATGGCAGTTGAATATCATTATAACAATCTGTGCATCAGGTTCTGTGAATTCCCAGCTTTTGTTTAAAAAAAAAATCCTCATCATCTATATACTAATAGCAAAGTCAGCCAGATCTGAAGATACTTAACTCCAGTGACTGGAGCTGTGAACAGGCAAGACAGATCTTTCTACAAATATGAACAACACCCCAGGTTTGTGGAAAAATCTGAAATCTAATGAGGAAACAATTGGATTTTAAAAAGCCCCAAATGACAAAAGGAGCACCTGTAAATTTAACAAATGGATTCCCTCCATGGCTGTTGCTAGGCAACCACAGCATTCCAAGCATTCTGTGAGTAAAAGGCAGGGGGAGAAGGCAGGATCCACCCTAGGGCTTTCTTGGCCTTTGTGGGAGGATTCATCTGGGCTAGGTCTGACAGTAACCACTGGGTGACCTGATACCCTCTGACTTGCATGGCACACCGAGGCCTGGCTGCTTGCTACTCTTCAGCTGAAGCCAACCTATGGAAGCCAGTGTGGCGTAGCAGTTAGAGCTTCAGAGTAGGATCTGGGTAACCCAGGTTCAAATCATTATCTTATGTGGAAGCTCACTGGGTGATTTGGAGCCAGTCACAAACTTTCAGCCTAACATACCCCCCAGGGGGTTTTGTGAGGAGAAAAAGGAGAATAATGTAAGCTGCTTTAGTCCCCACTGTGGAGAAAGGCTGGGTATAAAGGAAGAAAATAAATAATAAATATAGCTGGAGGCAAATGAAGGTTGGTGGATGTCTGAGAACGCAAGAATGAGGTAGGGAAAGGGGAAAGGATATGCAGGTTGGCAGGAGGATGGAAAGGGGAAATAGTGTGGGGAGAGGGATACATGGAAAAGTAAGGTGCCCCCCCCCAAGTTCTTGGGGGTTTCCTGCCATGCAAGTAGGCCTGGCCCAGTGGCCAGCAGCACAAAACTGGACTATAGTTTTCCTAGGTAGAGGCTACAGTGTTGGAGAGAGAAACTTGAAGACAAGGGGGCAGATAAATGTGGGTTGGCTGTTGGGTGGGAAGGGGGAGAAAGAAGCAGGAAAAGGGGAGAGGCCTTTTGGGGGCTTTCCAGAAAGGGAAAGAGGAAATAGTGGGGGAGGGGAAAGTGGGATGCCTCTTGCAAGTCCTTGTGGGTTCCCATTTGTATATTCTAATAGCCAAATTGGCCAAATCTGAGGATCCTTAAATCCGGTGACTAGAGCTGTGAACAGGCAAGACAGTTCTACAAACCTGGAAATTGCCCCAGGTTTGCAGAAAAAATATGAAATCTAAAAAATATATATACATTGGTGTAGGGGTAAAAAAAAAACCCCATATTGATAAAAGGAGTGCCTGTAGCTTTAAAAAACAGATTCCATCATTGGTTGTTAGTAGGCAACCACAGCACTCCATAATCCATTTCGATGAGCAAAAGGCAGAAAGAGGGGAAAGGGAAGAGGATATAGGGGTTGCCAGAGGAGGGAAAGGGGAGGATGGGGAGGAGGATACAGAGGAAAGCGAGGTCCGTCCGTCCCCCCATAAATCCTTGAGGGTCTCTACCATGCAAGTGGGCCTGGGTAGCTGCTGAGAGGGAAAGACGAACTCAGAAGCTCAAATAAATGTTGGATGGCTGTTGGGTGGGAAGGCAGAGATGAAAACAGGAAAAGGGGAGAGACTGTGGGGGCTTTCAGGTAAGGGAAAGAGGAAGTAGTAGGAGAGGGGGAAATGAGATGCCTCCTGGAAGTCTTTGCGGGCTCCATCTATTCCTTTCCATTATAGAGATACAAGGGTAAAGGCATATGTCTCCAGCAAAAGGAGATAGAGACTTGCAACATTTTAAAAAAACCAGTGCTGGGAATTCAGAGAACCTCATACAGACTGTTACCCTAAAACCAAAACCCTGGTGCTGGGGAGGGTGGAAATCGCATCTGTATTTATGGTACCAGGGAAATCCTAACTTTGCCACCCAGACAGCAGCTATCCAAGCTTTGCTGCAATCTTCTCAAAATTTCGCAGCAACACAGGTTTGGGAAAGACTGGGGGGAGAGCTAGGGAAAACCCAGGATATGTGCACAAATGCAACACAATGTTTTGGGGAACCAGGGGGAAAAAGACCACTCCCCAATAACATTGAAGCCAGGGCAAATAACCTAATTAGTTTTCTAGCTGTGAATGTAAAATGATACTATAGATTGTTGGATATTGCAAATTTGGGAGGTTAGAATTTGATTGCATGGAAATGGTCCGATATCTTGTAGTTGTCTCTTGCAGGGTTCTCTTTTCCATGCCCAGTAATTATAGATGTTCAGTCACTTTCTTTGCTTTCTTCCATGTCTGTCTGTAGTCTTCATTTTCTTTCTTCCTTTATTTTTATAGTCAGTAGTAAACCTGATCAGTGAACTGCAAGAACAGATGTGTAGACTGCAGTTGGAGATTAATAGTAAAATCCAAGAAAAAAAGTCTCAAGATAGGAGGCCAAACATGGCAACAATTGGCCCTCAAGACAGCCCTGAATCAATGGCAGAGACCCCTGCTCAGAAGAATTGCTCTTGGTGTGATGTATGAGAAGCAAATGCTTAGCTTGAATCTGTGCGTTGCCCTGTTTCAAAAAGCAAACTTAACACTACTAACTGGAGACTTGTTGTGATGGATTGGCATTAATTGGTCTGCTTTTATTAGACCGTGTTTAACCAAAAGACAGATTTGCTAGTCTTGGCTCTGGACAAAATAATAGAACTGATCGTGCCTGCAGTTTTAAATCTGTGTCCTACTTCTTGCTTTAGAAGGATTTTATGTAGGTGTGTAAAACTGCCTCCCTATGAACAGCTACACTTCAGATACCAGAACTGGTTTTCCTGTGACTGCTCGTAACTCAAAAGATACGTCTAGGTTGTTACGGTAGTCCAGTTTGATTTAGATCTGTTTTGGGGCTTATTCAGTGAGGCTTTGTTGTCCTAAATGAAAGTAGGCTTAAATTGGTTGTGAATTACATTCTGTTGTTTTCTGGTGGTGTACTCAGTATGTAGCTTGTGGCTTGCACAGTGGATTTGTTTTAATACCCCAAAATGTTATGCATGCTCAGTCAAAACCCAGAAATCTTAGGAAAACAAGGCAGTGCTTTTGCTGAAATCCTTAAATTCAGAGTTACAGAAGTACATGCCCATGGCATGTAAAAAGATATTTTCCACACATGCTCACATTCTGCACAGACGTTGAAGGACAATATGGCTTTCAAAAGAAAGGGTAGAAGTTTCCTTACTGTTTGGATTCTCAAAGATCAATGGAAGCTCGTCAAAATCTGGCAGAAGATTATCTAATTGGATTTCAAGGGATAAAAAGACATTGCATCCCAGCTGAGATGAAGGTGTGGGAATCTAGTCATCCCTGGTTCCAGGTCCCTTCACTGATCTTTCAGCTTCTTCTTGGTGGCTGAGACTCTTTTACTGATGGAGTTGTAAGGAAAAGGAAGCGGGCAGCACTCCGCCAAACTGATTCCACAAGGTGTAACTTTGCTTCTGCTTTCCGTTACACCAGCAAATGACGGGTGCAAATGAACTGGGCAGGCTGAGAAGCATTTGACATTTAGTACCTTTTAAAACTAAGATTTAATTCTGTTGAAATTATTTCATACATTAAATAATTTTTAGACTAGGTGTATGTAGGATGATTCTGTATCTTTAATCTTAAAATCACAGACACATGTTTTTGGCTCACCGTGTGCCTTCTAAGATGATCAAATGAATGGAAAAGTCACAATAAAGACTTCACCATGCATGTTTAAACCCCTTACGATTTGATTGCTTACCCTTTAAACAAACTTTTCATTAAAGGCTTTCTGGAATTTATAAAACAAATCTTTACTGTGTTTGATCAAAAAACACCTCACATGTCAGGTTGAAAGCAACTTTGGTTAAGCTGATGAACAGAAGAGGGATGACACTGGTATGCCTAACATAAACTCTTTTTAAGACTTGTTTCTAGCTCCACTTAAGTTGCAGTGTTGTCTTCAGCACATTTTAGAGACGTGTGTTTTAACGGGTTCATATTTGATGGAATTGGTTTTGAAACAACCAGTATTTTTTCTGTATCCCCTCCCCCCAATCATTTTCCCTTTTGTTAAATGCATCAGTAATGATTGTTGCATAACATTAACAGAGGAACCAGGATGAAATAGATTGACCCCGCAAGTCAATTTCAAGTACACATTAGTAGCAAATCTATTGTGTAATTGTGGTTTGTGAGAATTTTTTGAAGCTGACTAAGCAGAATGTAAATTACTGAAAGTAACTTTCGAGAGCTTAACCACATGTTACTTGGGAGATCAGCAACTGGATATTTTAATACATTAATTTGGATTGGGACTGTTGTATGAGGGAGAAGGATTTCACCATCTCCCACATGGTGTTTTATTAATAGAACCGTTTCCACTTCCCCAGCTTCTATTAGTACTTCCCAAGAGGTGAACCCCCTCCCCCTGTTCATCTGATGGTGGCAAGCCTCGGGTCGCGCCACACCGTCTCCCCCCCTGGTTCACCAGACTGTGGCGCGGTGAGGCCTTCTGCGCTGCTTCCCACCCCTCCCCCCTGTTCATCTGACCGCGGCACGGCAAGGTCCGAGGCCCGCTGCATCGCCTCCCACCTCCTCCCCCTCCCCCCATTCATCTGACGGTGGCGGGCCTCGGGCCGTGCCATGCCGCCTCCCCCCGTTCACCGGACCGTGGTGCAGTGAGGCTCGAGGCCTGCCACGCCGCCTTCCACCCCCTCCCCAACAGCGGTCAAAGCATTTTCTGCGCATATGCAGAGAATGTTTTAACTTTTCAGGGGATTGAAATATCCCCCCAAAAAATTTAAAAACTTTTTGGATTTTTCTGCACACGGGGGAAAAACTCCCTCCCCCCAAGTGCCCCCCGTGTGGATTTAGATATCCACACGGGGGGGGGGGCACTTCAGAATTAGTATATAGATTTAGTCTAGGGTTGCCAAGTCTGGGTTTGAAAATACCTGGAGACTTTGGGGGTGGAGCCAGGAGAGGGCGGGGTTTGGGGAGGGAAGGGGCCTCAGCAGGGTACAATGCAATAGAGGCCACCCTTCAAAGCAGCCATTTTCTCCAGGGGAGCTGATCTCTGTCAGCTGGAGATCAGTTGTAAAAGCGGGAGATCCCCAGGCCCCACCTGGGGGCTGGCAGCCCTAATTTAGTCATTCTCTGTCAAAATTGCTATGGGGGCAAATGGTCAGTCTTTCCTGCCTCTGTGCTGCAGCCCTGACCCAAATACGGTCTCTTCCTTGTGGCTTAACCGCCCCCCCCCCCGATCAGTAAACCATGGTAGATCTTGCATTTCAGAGAACGTTTTATTGGAAGAGGAAAATATATATATGAAAGGGACTGCATAGCTCATTCAATTAACTTGCAGAGCTGACTGCTCTTTACGTTTTTTTAAACTCTGTGGGAGTACACGGCATTAATCTGGCTCCTGCATTGTCTTGTTAAGCATTTCAAGTGTCTCCTCAGTAATATCTCAAGTATCCAAATGAGAGGTGACAGGAGACTCACATCTCTTTATTTGCCCGCCTATCCATTCACATGGTCAGGTCAGGTCTCAGTGGAAGAGCATCTGCTTTGCAGGCAGAAGGCCGGCTCAGTCCATGGTGTCTCCTAACAGTGGGATGTCAGAGGTCTGAGACCCTGCGGAGTAGTCACAGTATTGACTTTGATAGACCAATGGTAGCTTGATGTTCTCACATGTGAAGCAAAGGGTGTGTGTGTCTAGTTTCAAACAGAAACTGAAAATATGGGTGAGTGGGCACACTGTTGCCCCTCCCTTCTTGCATTGCTGCACTGTGTGTCAGTTCAGCTCTGATCCTGGAAGTGAACCTGAATGGAAGAGAGATGCTTAAAACAACAACATTGATGGAAGAGAGGAGGCAAGGTTCAGCATCCCTCAGACAGACATGTGCTCAGCATTTCCTAGTGAACAGACCCACTGCCCCTGCTTTACGAGTTCATAAAATACATGGATTCCTTTTCCAGTCCCAGTTATGTCTCATTTGGCCAAAAGACTGAACACTGAATTGGCAGGCTTTATTTTTAAAGAATGAAGGAACAAACTTTCAAGTATTGTTTGTATTGAAGCAAAAGATACCAGATAACCGAGGCAGAGACATTCTGGGAGATCCAATGCAGCTCTTGTCCTAAAATGCAGTTATTTGTGTTCTTCCATGTGGCCTCCTTACTTTTCCTCTGCCTCTACCTATTTACACATGAGCTAGGATGGAGCAAAGAAAATCTGCAGGCAGAAATAAGCCTCTGCCCGTGAATTGTCCTTCTAGAGACATATATGGGAACTGATTTCAGGCCCCCCTTTTCCTTGTCTCTCCCAGCACATCATGGGCCCTGACAGAAGAAGCTGTCTTTTCAGTGTGGGCACTTCTTGCCCGCAGCTCTGGGGCCCTAACTGACCCACGAGGAAACTCAACTCTACAGAATTCTACCAGGTGGTTCGCCTGCAAGAACGAAAGAGGAACAGGGCTGAACCACCCCCACCCCTACCACACTTCCCCTGCCCACTTTTTCACAGTCAGCCCCTATACCCTGGTCTTGGTTCAGCCCCATGGTTGTAATAATAACTGAAGAGAGTTGCAGTTTAGATCAAGGTGCAATTTAGATCACCTTCCCAATCAAGTTAGCAGCCTACAAAGATGTTTTGAATTTTCAGAAGAAAAAGAGAGAATACTGTACAGCCATTGTTTATATATCATTTGCTGCTACTGTAGATCTACACTGAATAAACTATATCAGTGGAAAGGTAAATGAGGACAAAGTGATGAAATTGAGGCCTCTGGCTCCTGAAAAGCAACAAAAGGCGGAAAAAGGGGGGGGGGGGGATTCAACCCAACAAATAGCTGTGAACCGAGGGGGTCAAGCTAACAATGGAATAATTATTATGGAAAATATAGACATTTATTAGGGTGTAATAAATACACCATTTATTAGGGTATAAATAAAACAAAATTAAATTAAAAGAGACAGTCCAAGTATCAGACATTTAAAACTAGGTTCATTAAGAACTAGTTGCAGTGCATATCAGGCTGATGGATAAAACCTTTGGCCTAAGGACCATACGCATTTCGGCCATATGGGCCTTCCTCAGTGGTCAGTATTCCTTATTATAAAGTGACACACATCCAAAAATACATGCATTCAGAATTCTGTATATACATATATAAATAAGACCAGGTGTTGCTGTCTGAAATTGTAGGGGGGGAAGGGGGGGAGGAAAAAAAGCCAGATTACTTTTGTGCAAACAACAAATATATGTAATAATAGATTTTATAAGAAATAGAAATAAATTTACGATGGGATTACCTTGAATGCTATATATTTGCTACAAGAAGTCAAATAAACCTGTGGTAGTTGCGCAAATTCTCCAGTTTAGTCTAGATAAAAATGAAATAGTCATAATTATTAGAGTTGAACGTTACTATGATACAGAATTAATTTAGCCTAGAAGTATTTTCTCAAAAGATATTTAAATAGGCAACAGACCTGGTATCAAATGTCCCATTCGTCAGGATGTGTGTCACTTCCATCAAGTGAAATGGTCAAGTCACAAACTGCTGAGATTACAATCCTGTATAGTGGACCCAGGGATGATGCAATCACCTCCATGTATTGCACAATACTCCTAGCCAAGGAAGGGATTACAAATTGGGAGGGGCAGATGAACAGGGGAACATTTTTTCAAAGGCAGCAGGTCCAATCCAGTTCTTCATTCAGTCCTTGAGGAGCAGATGTCTGTAAATGATGAATCCAAAATAACTCAAGTCTTTGGAGAAGTTTGAGCCTGTTTGAATTTGTTGTCTGAACTGTTTCAATAATCCAGAACTTCAGCTGGTTTTCAGTATGGCCCAAATCCAGGTAGTGATTGACAAGTGGAGCATTCCTTTTCTTTAATCCAGCTCCTGTGTTCCCCAAATCTTCCTTTCACTGGCCTTGATGTTAACCCCACATATTTTTTCACACATGGACATTAAATAGCATAAATAACTGAATGACTTTTGCAATTACAGAATTAATTAACAAAAAAAGTTCTAGTCCTTGTAGAATTGTAGAAGCATTATTTAGCCTCAACACAGTTGCATGCAGAACAGCCCCCCCAGGGAAAAAAACCTTTAGGTAGATGACTCCCCCTCATGCAGCTGGTGTCCTTCAGTTCAGGAAGCCTGCTTCTAACCAGTACGTCTCTGAGATGTTTAGCCCTCCTGGCTGCGAACAAAGGAGGATTTTGGCATCTAGGGATGTTGGATAGAAGGTGCCAGTATTTATTTATAATAGTCTGCACTGGTTTGAATGTACTGTTGTAAGTTAATGGTATAATCGTCCTTTCTACCCTTTGATTACGAGTCTTAGGGGTAAGCAAAGATGCTCTAGATATGTTATAGGCTCTGTGAAAAGCTCTTTTCAGAATTGTGGATGAATATCCCCTGTTGGCAAGTTGATCCATTACAATGCCTGCTTGCCTTTTGAAGTCACTGTCCTCGCTGCAATTGCGTCTCAGTCTTAATAACTGGGAGTAAGGTAAATTTCTTTTGATGTGCCCTGGGTGGAAGCTATCCATTGCTAAGAAACAGTTGGCATCAGTGGGTTTTCTGTAAACCTCTGTCTGTATGTTGTTACCTATCCTTCTAATTTCTACATCTAGGAAATGTACTTTATACTTGTCATATGTCAATTCAAATTTAATTGTGTTATGTATCTGATTTATATATTGGCCAAATTCAATCAAAGATTCCAGTGTGCCATTCCAAATCAAAAAGATATTTTCCAGGAATCCTTTGTAAAAAAATAATATGTTTCTTGTAGGGATTATTGTTTTGGGAAATGAATTTGTTTTCAAGCCTATCCATAAATAGGTTAGCTAATTCAGGTGCAAATTTACATCCCATGGCAGTTCCTGAAGTTTGCAAGAAAAATTCTCCTTGGAACTGAAAAAAGTTTTTCTTTAAACATAGTTCAGCAATGTGGCAGAGAAATGATGCAGGGGGGATGGACTGCTCTGTTCTTTCATCTAATACCTCCCCTAGAACATCCAAGGCCTCATCTTGTGGAATATTAGTGTACAAGGACCCTACATCTAGGGTGGCAAAAACAGCTCTTCTACCTGTAGTTGTAGACTATTGATGTGGTTAAGGAAATCCTTGGTGTCCCTTAAATATGAGTTTGTGGTTTGAACAAAAGGCTTGAGAAAAAGGTCCAGATATTGGGCCAAGGGTTCCAAAATAGACCCACAGCCAGAGACAGTTGGTTTGCCAGGGTCTGGGAGGGTGCTTTTGTGAACTTTTGGTAGAAGATAGAATTGTGGAATAGAATATACAAGTGGAGACCTGCAAGAAACTTGCAGGATGGTTATCCCATTCCTCACACCTTTGCTTCCTCCCTTCTCCCTCTACTTCTCTCACACTCTTTCTCCCTTCTGCCCCCCCTTCTTACTCTCTCTCTCCTCCATGTATGTTACTTCATCTTTCTTTCTGACCTGTCATCATTCTCTTTGTTTTTCTGCCTCCCCACCTCATCACTCTTTCTCTCTCTTTCTTCCTCCCACCTCAAATCCTACCCTCCCCAGGCTCCACCCCTCAAATGACCAGGAATTTCCCAACCTGGAGTTGGCAACCCTATTTTCTTCCCACCCAACAGCCAACCTACCTTTATCTGTCTTCAGCTTTCCTGAGGCTGCTGTGTGGGGAGAGCAGCCTAGAAATTGAATTAAATAAATAAATAATTTACACCACCCCCCTCCCCCGCAGCCTCTACCTAGAAAAATTACAGCCTTTCTCCACAGTGTGGACTAAAGCAGCTTACATTATTATCTCCTCCTTGTTATCTGCACAACAACCCTGTGAGGTTGGTTAGGCTGAAAGTATGTGAGTGGTCCAAAATCTCACATTCAGCTTCCACCGCAAGATAGGGATCTGAACCTGGGTCTCACAGATCCCAATCTGAAGCTCTAACTGTTACATCACAATGCCTTTCATAGGGTGGCTGCTGATGAACAATATAAATTTAAATAAATAAATAATGAAGCAGCTGGGCCTAATTAAGTCATGCAAATCAGGTGGTATCAAGTCACCCAGATGGTGCTGCCTAGAGATGCTAGCCTCCAGGTGGGACCTGGGGATCCCCTGGAGTTACTGTTCATCTCCAGAGTACAGAGATAACTTTCCATGGAGAAAATGGATGCTTTGGAGGGTGGAGTTTATGGCATTGTACCTCACTGAGGTCCCTGTCCTCCCCAGGCTCCAACTCCAAATCTCCAGGAGTTTCCCAGCCTGGATCTGGATCTGCTGCCCGTGGCCAGGGGGGATACTTGGCAACCCTAGACTGCTGCCAGTAAAATCCCTGCCTTTTGCTGACAGAAACAGTTAGAACCTCCCCGCCCCTCCCCCGAACATTCTAATCCCCTCACAGCTGATGCCATTTCAAAAGGTATTGGGGGGAATTCAACAGTTCCTAAAGTTTTTTTTAAAACTTTTTGGATTTTTCTTGCAGACCAAGGAAGGGGCCTGACTATATAGGAAAAGCTGTTGGGGGAGCGTGAGCTGTCTTTCGGCAGAAATAAGCATTCACACAGAAAAAAAACCTCTCGGAATTAGAATATAGATTTATTGTTTGCACAAAAGTAATCTGGCTTTTTTTCCTCCCCCCCTTTCCCCAACAATTTCAGACAGCAACACCTGGTCTTATTTATGTATGTATATACAGAATTCTGAATGCATGTATTTTTGGATGTGTGTCACTTTATAACAAGGAATATTGACCACTGAGGAAGGCCCATAGGGGCCGAAACGTGTATGGTCCTTAGGTGAAAAGTTTTATCCATCAGCCTGATATGCACTGCAATTAGTTCTTAATGAACCTAGTTTTAAATGTCTGATACTTGGACTGTCTCTTTTAATTTAATTTTGTTTTATTTATGTGTACACCCTAATAAATGTTTATATTTTTCATAATAATTCTTTTGTTCGCTTGACCCTCTCGGTTCGCTCCTGAAAAGCAACAACTACTTTATGAGTACATGTGGCATGAGACAGCAGTGTGGGGCAGCAGTCTAAAAATGTATGTGTTCGAATGTGGTTCAAACCAAATGAATTCTCATGCACTTTTTTGTAGGAAGAAGGGAAAGGGGCACTGCCTTATTTTCCTTGGCTACAAGGTGACTAGGAATAGTTCTGAGGGCAGTGCCCTGGTCAAATAACATGTTAGTCTAGTTTGGAGAATTGGGAATGTACCAAGAACATGCAGTTTGTTCTCTACCTTCTTGTGTGTCTTGAACAAACTGGGAAAACTGTAATAAGGCATAAGAGAATTAGAAACCATGGTTTGAAGGAAATCCTAGTCAACACTAAGTTATACAAGCCAAAAAAGGGATGGAGGAAAATGGTGTGGAAGAGAACTGTGGCACAGTTCTGGTTTTCCAGACAATTTGAAGATTGCTAAGGTGACATCTGCATTCAGCTTGATTTGAGTCCAGCAGCACCTTGGAGACCAAGAAGATTTTGGGAGTATTAGCTCTTGAGGGTCAGTGCTCCCTCGAAAGCTTATACCCAGTAATCGTGTCGCTCTAGGGTTGCCAGGTCCCTGCTGGCAACTGGTGGGGAATGGGGGGGGGGGGGCTTACCAAGAGTTGGAGGAGGCTCAGGATATGTTGCCGGCAATGCAACCAAAAGTGATGTCATCACGCTGCGCCATCCCAGCAAGGCTCTGGCACTTAGGCAAAAATTCTATGGTAAATATGGCCTCTACTGTAGAGTTTTTGTCCAAATACCAGAGCGTTGCCCAGACATCACCAATGTGATGGTGTCACTTCCAGTACACGCTAGAAGTGACGTCACCATGTTGCCGGCAACATCGCCTGGGCCTCCCTCCTGATCCTGATTGGTCCCCCCAGTGGCCAGCTGATCTTGGGAGGAGGGCCCGGCGGGGCTGGCAAACCTTTGCTTGTCTCTGAGAGGATCCTGGACTCAGACTCGGCTGTTCCACTCCAGACCGACATGGCCACCCTGTCGAAACCGCACTAAGCTTGTGTTTCTTTTCTTCATTTTTGTCAAGATACGTTTGTTTTCTTGTGTTTAGCTTTTCTTGAAAACTGCCTGGGGTTACAGAGAGCTTGTTTTAGCTGGATGCTAAATTGAAATCAATCTTACAGCCTGTGATAGTCTTATTTTTACAGAAATGATAATGTTCACTGGAGTGTTTTGCTCCTGTGTTCAATGTGTGAGTCAATGAATTTTGTCTCTTGTATTTATTTTTTCCTTTATTTCTTTTCCAGAGTTTATTACAGGAACTGAAACACCTAAAAATTAAAGTTGAAGAACTGGAAAATGAAAGGACTCAGTATGAATGGAAATTGAAAGCAACTAAAGTAAGCAGCACAGGTTCACTTTGGACTACTTTGCCACCGAGAGCATGTTTATAAGAAAGCTACAGCAGTATCATAACAAAACCATGTGTGAAGTGATCCTGTGCCCGTCTTCCTACCCCACCAGGAATTTAATGTCTGCTTGCCACTGCTTGCCACATTTAATGTCTGCTTGCCACATTTAATGCTGGCTGTCATTTAAAGGTATTTGTGGAAGAGTGCTCATAGTGAATGCCAGTGTATAAAAAAACGTGTCCACATTGACTTACTTTAGTTCCTTAAAACATATTATTGTCAACAACAGGATTCATTGACAACCAATTGTACTTTAAGATAGTGGTGATAATGCAGTAGTGGGAAGTATTGATTAGAATGCTGGACTGGGTTCTGGGAGACATGGGTACAAATTGCCACTCTGCCTTGAAGTTCTCTGTTGACTTGGCCTCAACTACTTCACGGGTTTGTTGCAAGGGTAAAATGGAGATGGGATAAGGGAGTGTGCCACCCTTAGCCCCTTGGAGAAAGGGCAGGATACAAATATACTAAGACCATCATATCTCCTTGAGTTAAGGAAGATCTTAGCCAGTGCAGAAACAGAATAATATTTCTGTGGGGTGGAACCTACTACTGGAGAACATAAGAGAAGCCAATGTTGGATCAGGCCAGTGGCCCATCCAGTCCAACACTCTGTGTCACACGATGGCCACAAACACCAGGTGCCCTCAGGAGATCCAGCAGTGGGGTCAGGACACTAGAAGCCCTCCCACTGTTCCCCCCCCCCTCGTCAAGCACCAAGAGTACAGAGCATCACTTGCCCCAGACTGAGAGTTCCTATCTGTACCTTGTGGCTAATAGCCACTGATGGACCTCTGCTCCATATGTTTATCCAGTTCCCTCTTGAAGCCGTCCATGCTTGTAGCCGCCACCACCTCCTGTGGCAGTGAATTCCACGTGTTAATCACTCTTTGGGTGAAGAAGTACTTCCTTTTATCTGTTCTAACCCAACTGCTCAGCAATTTCATGGAGTGCCCACAAGTTCTTCTTTTGTGAGAAAGGGAGAAAAACCCATTCTGCTTACCTTTTCCAAAGGAAAGAGAGCATTCTATTTTAGCTTAGGACAATACAGAAAATTAATTGCTTTATGAGGGTTTCATTTTTTTCTTGTTTTTGTGTTTGTTCAAAAATATGTCTAATATATGTTGAAGAAAATAGTCATTTCACTTCTTTTTCCGGGCAAGGGTTGATAAATGATGGAGACAGAAAAGAAGCTAATATTGTTAATCTGTTATTTCAGGCTGAAATAGCACAGTTGCAAGAACAGCTGGCTCTGAAAGACTCAGAGATCGAACGATTACAAAGTCAGATCTCAAGGACGTCAGTAAATCATGAAATTGCAGAAAGAGGTAAAACAATAGGAATAAAAATATTAGCAAAGTTGCAATCAAAGCGTGTATGTATATCTATCCAGCATTTCTACTACTTCCTTTGATCATTAGATGTTCCCTTTAACAGGTATCTGCCACAGAAATTCATCATTGGTGTTTGCAATCATGTTTTTTTTCAATTGTACATATTCAAGTTGTTAAATACTTTTATGCAAAAAAAATTTAAATTATCCCTGAATTCATTAGTGGCGCAATCTCATCCCTTTAACTCAAGTATTATCTATATTTTCTGTAGGAATTTCTAAGCATACAGTGTGATTTACAATAATTTTGTGATGCCACACCTTTGGAGGTAACTTGCCATTGCCCCCACAGTGCAGAACAGGTGCCAAGGTTACTTGGTGGATTAGTCCACAGGGATTGCAGCAGCTGTACAGCGTTTTGTTATTTAGTTAAATATTTTCATCTATTTTTCACCTGCAATAGGATCACAACAACACAGCTTGCAACGTGAAAAATATGCAATCCAATTAGCCCCTAGTCAAATTTTACAAAGGATGATCTGTGAGGATGTTATGGGCTGGGCCTGGGTCCACAGTCACAGCTCACACAGAGCCACGGACTAAACGCCCAGGGTCTTTTGGCCTTTGTCAAAGGTTTGCATCTCTGACCAAGCCCAGGTTTGGACTGACCTGCAAAAAAAGTGACACGCAGATTCTCAGCCCCGGTTTATTCAGCTGAATCAGATGTTCCCCTGCTTGTGCTTTTGATAGCTATGTGAAGCCATATGGACTTGCATTCCTTTGTATCTTCCTTATGGATGCCACAAATTTCACAGCAAATCTCTTTGACAGTCATTGTTTCAGTCTTGCAGGCCAGCATCTCCCACCCAACAACACTTTCCTGTATCTTAGCCTTGTTCTGCTAGGCATAGGAAAACTTCAGGAGTAATTAGTAGCTGACCCACAGCTGATGGGGAATAAGCTGGGAGTGGTCTTCTGCTCTACAGCCCTTCAGAAAAACTACTGCATTGTGAGGCTGGAGATCAGAAGTGACTGGTTTTGATGTCCCAGTGGCAAAAGAGAGAAGAGGAAGAGGTGATTTCTCTGCAGCTCAAACCAACAGCATGTGGGGGGGGGGGGAGAGAAATAATCAGTTTCTTCCACTCCCACTCCAGACAGAGTTGGGGTACAGGGAACAGGAGTGATCTCCTCTGCAGGCCAGCCTGGCAGCTGAAGGAAGGGAGAGAAAAGTAATCAGCTGAGCTTCTGTTCACATGCCCCCCCCCCCGCCCCAGTTTGCTGTCTATCAGCTGCTCTGGGATACAGCAGTGTTTCCAGCATGAAAAATCAAAAGAACCCGACCAGGTGATCCCCGTCTTGATCCCTATCCCTCCCACCTTAGAAAAAACTTTTGTGAATATGGAGCAAAACTTATTCAGCAGAGACCAGAAGTCTGCTTCCAGCTAATCTCTCCAACTGATGTCTGTAAATAGCCTACTCTTCAGAAGAGACGTGTTATTTATTTATTTATTTATTTATACATATTTGCATTTCTATCCCGCCCTCCCCGCCATTCGGCGAGCTCAGGACAACTAACAGCATAATAAATATACATTAAAATTCCAAATAAAACTATCAGTCAATATAAAAACATACTGTATAAACATAAAATGCAATAAAAGATGGCGATCTTCAACTTCACTGTCAGCTGAATGGCATCATCAGGCTTCCTCATACCTATAAGCCTCAGTTGGTGGTACTGTTGGTCCTGATTGGTATAGTTGGTGGTCGGGCCAGGGCCATAGAATCGAGGTGGCACTCTCCTTGAAAGCCTGGTGGAAGAGCTCCGTTTTACAGGCCCTGCAGAACTGTAGAAGGTCCCACAGGGCCCTGATGTCCTCTGGGAGCTCATTCCACCAGTGAGGGGCCATCACGGAGAAGGCCCTGGCCCTCGTCACAGCCAGCCTGGCTTCTTTAGGGCCTGGGAGAGCCAAACGATTTCGGGACTCCAATCTTAGTGCTCTCTGGGGAACATATGGGGAAAGGTCGTCCCTTAGGTAGATAGGTCCCTGGCCGTATAGGTCCCTGTTGCAAACAGCTGAACTGCCTGTCCATTAATTACTTGCATGATCGCTACTGGTCAACAAGATGCGAGCGGAACCAGCAGGTGTTCATGCATCTCTAAGATTTCTAACATTCTTTCAGTCAATATTGTATCAACGTTATGGCATTACCAAACTGCAGCAGGCTTATGCTTAATATGAACAATAGCTTGTACAGAACAAAAACCAATAGCTATGGGGAGAGTTTACTAAAGCTGTCTCTTATCAGCTGCCTCTTCCTGATGAAATGCTTTGTGCAGCTAATGCACAAGTGTATGATTAAACCTTCAGTTTAAACCTCTGATTTTTAAAACATTTTTATGATCAATGGTTGACACTCTATTCTTTTAATCATGCTTTGTAACTACTGAGCAATTTCTTTGTTTCAAAAGGGTAAATGGCTATTTAGGTGAAATGTTGTCAAAGATGACTTGGCACACATTGGGAATTACAGTATTGTGTGGCTTTAATGTTAGTTTCAGTAATTCATAGCATTTGTGCATGTTTAGTGTAAGAAAGTTTGCATGTATTATTACTTCTCTAACAGTAGTTGGAAATGTTAACAAAATTCTTTCTTATAGAAGATTTAAAAAAACTAGTATTTGGTTTTGACTGATTTCCAAAACAAAAACAAACAAAAAACATAGTATTTTAATGTTCCCAAAAGGCTGCCATATCAGTATAGAGGGGGAAATGGATGATGTTATATTAACAACAAAACTTTGCCATCTTTCTTGTCACCTTTTGAGGGCTCATAAGAATCAATCTCAAGGTGTATTGAAAGTCTTCTGATGAATTTCATATAGTATCTAATATGTGCTTTTTCTGCATATTTTATTTGACTTTCCCCATTTCCCATTGTAGACGAAGTATATAGGCGAAGGCTAAAAGAAAAACGTAAGCCTTAAAATTTCACTTTAATGCTTTTCACACAAATTATACTTCAATTGCTCTTCTCCAGCAATCCTCATTCAGTGTGTCTCTATATTTGGCTGCTGTATCTTAGCACACAGATGAATATTTTACTGCTTATAGCAAACAGACAGCTATTAGCATTTCATAAATACAGTTGGAATTATCATCTTGGATTATTTTTTTAAAGCCCTCAGAAATCTAGTTAAATAACAGGACATTTTAAAACAATCTGTCAAGGTTGATAGATTCCAGAAAAAAAATTATTTTATAATTTGATGCCAAAAATGTTTTGCTTGCTTTTTTTACTTACCTCTTTTTTGAGGAGTTTTAAAAATGGGGCAGAGTGTGATGGTGATATTTAAATTATTAATACTTATGGCAAGAGAAAAGTCCATCAATTTAACAGATGGTTGGGAGGGGGAAGACATGTAAAACTAATAAATAAATAAATAAAACCTAAACCTTGACATGGTTCTTTTATTAGGTGGAAACCCAGGGGTCATTTCCAGCCAGAACGTGCCAGAACAATGTTCTGGCAGTAACAAGCCCTCAAGCCCCGCCCCCAGCAGCTGTCAGTCAGGCCAGGAGGAGCAGGAAGCCCCCTCAGAGAAACTCGGTGGGGGGTGTTAAATGCCTTCCTTTCCCTTCCCCAGATTGAGGAGGGGAAAGAAAGGCATTTAAAACATGCTGGGTTGCCCTGCCTGATCTCCTCCAGGTGCCCCAGGGGAAGAAAGGCATTTAAAACATGCTGGGTTGCCCTGCCTGATCTCCTCCAGGTGCCCCGGGGGAAGAAAGGCATTTAAAACATGCTGGGTTGCCCTGCCTGATCTCCTCCAGGTGCCCCGGGGGAAGAAAGGCATTTAAAACATGCCAGGTTCACCTGGAGTAGATCAGGCAGGGAAGCCAGGCATGTAGGCATGCCCCGTTCCTTCCCTGAGTCTCTCCGCTTTTGCAGAGAAACTCGGGGGAGGGAGGTGTTAACTACCTTTCTTTCCGTTCCCCAGATCGGGGAGGGGGAAGAAAGGCATTTAAAACACGCCAGGTTCACCTGGAGAAGATCAGGCAGGGAGGCCAGGCATGTTGACATCAGGCAGGGAAGCCAGGCATGCAGACATGCCCTGTTCGTTCCCTAAGTCTCTCCGCTTTTGCAGAAAAACTCGGGGTGGGGGTGTTAAATTCCTTTCCTTCCGTTCCCCAGATTGGGGAGGGGGAAGAAAGGCATTTAAAACATGCCTGGCTTCCCTACCTGATCTTCTCCAAGTGCTAGGTATTTGCATGCCTGTCCTTTCCTTCCCCTCCCCTGCCAGCCCGCTGTGGCGGGTTGGCTGCAGAAGGGAAGGGGAGGCATGTAGGCTTGGTCCCTTTCTCCCCTGAGTCTCTCCGCTTTTGCAGAGAAACTCCGGGCGGAGTGTGTGTGTTTAAATGTCTTCTAGGGAAGGGAAAGAAAGGCATTTTAAAAATGCCTGGGCTCCCTGCCTGCCCTTCTCCAGCTACCCCGTGTCAACTAGAGAAGGGAAGGCAGACAGCAGAGGTGGGTGTTGCCTCTGACAGACTTCTGGTGTGGCATATGCAAATAAGGGGGTGTGGCATATGCAAATAAGTTATGCTAACAAATTATGCTAATGAGCTCCTGCACCTCTTTTTCTACGGAATGACCCCTGTGAAACCTAATAGAAGATTTAAAAGCATCAAATGCCTTGTTCTTTTCTTCATTTTAAATCTGTCTGATTGCTTGCACAAAGCTTGCTGTTTTGTGTGGTTTGCTTTTTGTATTTCACTAAGCGTGAACATGTCGAATACACATCAGTGCCATCTCTTGTAAATTAACTGAGTTTGTGATACACTGAAATAAGTAATCCACTAACTCTTGCGTTCTCATCAGTATATTTCCATTACTTAGATATTAATAAGCACTGGCTATCCAGACTTTAGCGCTTGTTTTTAAAAAATGCATGCTAATGTTCCTTCCTCCCTATGATTTGTTTTATTTTGTTACAAGTTTTACTGATAATTTTTATAGTAGTAACTCCTTATCTGTCATTCTTTACTACTTGTGTGTCAAGTTGCCATCTTTGTAAAACTTCAGTGAATTGAATCACTTGATTTTAAAACTGATTTTGTACAGTTATGCCAAAACTATATAGGAATGCTGGGACAACTGCTGTGATTAAATCAGACTATCAGGTGTACCTTTCAAAAGTTCAGCTACTCATTATCTCTTGAGTTGTTTCAATGCCTACATGTTGAATAATCCATTTAATACAGACAGAATGTTAACTGCTTGTCTGCAGTCTTGGATGCCATATTTGAGAGCCAGCATAGTATAGTGGGTAAGAACAGCAGACTATAATCTGGATAACCAGCAGACTATAATCTGGATAACCCTGCTCCCTAGGGGGCTCAGAGCAGCTTCCAACATCCTCCTGTCCTCCATTTTATCCTTACAATAACAGCCTTTGAGGCAGGCTAGGCTGAGTTTGTGGGGCTCTCCCAAGGTCACCCAGCCAGCTTCCATGGCAGAGGGATGGGTTCAAACCTGGGCCTCCCAGAGCCTAGTCCAGCCCTCCAACCATTACACCACACTCCCTAACCCTGTGAGTTAGGTTAGGTTAGGCTGAAATATGTTTTATTTATTTATTTAAAACATTTTAAGCTGCCTTACCACCCAACATAGGGTCCTTAAGGGAAGCCAACAATAGAAATCATTAAAAAATTAAAACAGGATCAACATTGCATAGTAATATGTAAAAACATATGAATGGGAGGTATGCTGAATGAGAATCAGACATCTTCATCTGCTGGCAGAAAACAATGACAGAAGGGGACAGACAAATCTCCCTTGGGAGGAAATTCCGTAATTTTAGTGCCATGACCAAGAGGGCCCTTTCCTGGGCTGCCAGTCATCTAGCCTCAGATGGTGAGAGCACCCAAAGCAGGGCTTCCAAACATAACCCTGGTGTTCAGCTAGGTTCATATGGGAACAGGCGGTCCATGTAGTGACTACCCAGTTGTCATTTGGTAAACGTTAATGGCGGCGTGTAGATCTGAATCCAGGTCTCCCTAGTACTGGACCAGAACTTTCTTACATCACGCTGGTACTTCTGAAGCATTTGAGGTTTTTAGTTTTACAAAAATTTAAATGAATTAAATGTGATAGACTGTGTAGCTAGATTTTAAGATGTTAAATAGAATTCAGATTACTTCTTTAGGGGGCGTGACTCAAACTTTTGAAAAATTTAATTTTTACTTCAGGGCAATAAAATGCTGTGTGGCTTATCTATATACTATTTCCCAGAGTTTTTTTTCTGTATGGATACTTATATCTGCCAAAAGAGAGCTCACTCTCTCCCAGCAGCTTTTCCTACATAGTCAGGGGCCTTTCTCAATCTGCAGAAAAATCCAAAAAGTTTTTAAAAAACCCTTCAGGGACCGTTGAATTCCCCCCAATACCTTTTGAACTGGCTTTTGCAGGGATCTAACTCCAGGCATCAACTGTGGGAGATTAGAATGTTCAGGAGGGAGGGAGGCTTTTAATTGTTTCTGTCAGTAAAAGGCAGGGTTTTTACTGGCAGCAGTCCCCAGTAAACCCCCCCCCCAGCCACCAGCAGTGGATCCCAGGCTGGGAAACTCCTGGAGATTTGGGGGTGGAGCCTGGGGAAGTCAGGGACCTCAGTGAGGTACAATGCCACAGAGCCCACCTTCCAAAGCATCCATTTCCTCCAAGGGAACTGATCTCTGTAGTCTGGAGATGAGCAGTAATTCCAGGGGATCCCCAGGTCCCACCTGGAGACTGGCATCCCTAGGCAGCACCCTCTGTGTGACTTGATACCACCTGACTCAGGTAGGCCCAGCTGTTTTGCTACTGTTCATCAGCAGCCACCCTATGAAAGCCATTGTGATGTAACAGTTAGAACTTCAGATTGGGATCTGTGAGACCCAGGTTCAGATCCCTATCTTGCGGTAGAAGCCGAATGGGAGATTTTGGACCAGTCACATACTTTCAGTCTAACCAACCTCACAGGGTTGTTGTGCAGATAACAAGGAGGAAATAATAATGTACACTGCTTTAGTCCCCACTGTGGAGAAAGACTGTAATTTTCCTAGGTAGAGGCTGCGGGGGAGGGGGGTGGAGATGGAAAGCTGAAGACAGATAAAGGTAGGTTGACTGTTGGGTGGGAAGGAAATAGGGTTGCCAACTCCAGGTTGGGAAATTCCTGGACATTTGAGAGGTGGAGCCTGGGGAGGGTGGGATTTGAGGCGGGACTACAGACCAGTATAATGCCATAGACTCCACCCTCCAAACCAGCGATTTTCTCCACGAAAACTACCATTGCCAGCCTCCAGACAGGGGCTAGAGAGCACCCAGAATTACAACTGTTGTCCAGGTGACAGAGATCAGTTCCCCTGGATAAAATGTCTGCTTTGGAGGGTTGAGTCTATGGCATTATACCCTGCTAAGGCTGCTTGCCTCCCCAATCCTCACTGTCCCAAAGCTCCACCCCCAAATCTCCAGGAATTTCCCAGCCTGGACCTGGCAGCCCTAAGTTGAATTGATCTCTGCAGCTGGGAGATCCATTGTGATTCCCAGAGCACTGCCACTGCTGCTGTGGGGGGAGAGGAAGCAGGCAGGAGGCTGGGAGAGTGATGGAGTGGGGGGGGGGCAGAAAGAGAGAGGGATGGAGTGCGGGGGCAGAAAGAGAGAGAAAGAGTGATGAGGTGGGGAAGCAGAAAAACAAAGAGAATGATGAAAGGTCAGAAAGAGAGAGGAAGTAACATACATGGAGGAGAGAGAGAGAGAGAGTAAGAAAAGGGGGCAGAAGGGAGAAAGAGTGTGAGAGAGATAAGGGGAGAAGGGAGGAAGCAAAGGTGTGAGGAATGGGATAACCATCCCGCAAGATTCTTGCGGGTCTCCACTTGTCTAATACTATTTGTCACATCTCTTTCCATTGTTTATGCCATCCTTGAGCCTTAAGGCCAGAGTGCCCAGTATGGTCACTGAGTGAAGGTTGCTTTGACACGTTCAGGGAGACACCTGCAGGAGGGTGAAGAAATCACCTAACTGAAATGATGATCAGTGCACAGAAACTGCCTTGTAGGGGCCTCTACCACATGGAAGGATTTAACACAGGAGGGGAGTCTCTATCTGGCACTGATCCTAGTTAGACTTTTCATTGTGGGACGAATGGCACAAGCAACACCCTCATTGCATTCTTCCAATGTACTCCTGCATGCGAAATTAGCAGATGCCCAGCATCGGCCCTCTTGACTTGCAACTTCTTAAATCTTTGTTTAGATCTAGAAGTCCAGCGTTTGAAAATGGGAATGGAATCATTATTAGCTGAAAATGAAAAAAAGGTAAGAAAACTAATAAAGAGACTTAATTTTTAATGATAATGAGAAGTATTCCTATACGGAAGTTCTGAGTGTATTTTGTCCATTCTCATTTTCAGTTATAAATAAAACTTTAAATACAGATTAAAATTTAACAAGGGAAGCAGGGGCAGAAGGCACACAGACACTTTTGCTCTCACCATTGGTATTTTTGCCACTCGCAGGTTATAATACAAATTTAGAAGACGGCATGAATTGGCTTTTTAAAGGTTTTGGCTTTGCTATGCTACTATAATGGGATTGTTCCAAACTGATGAGAAAATAGAAATTTAAAGATTCTTTTCTCTTCCTAAAGTAAGGGGTGGTGTTTCAGTTAGTAACTTAAAGTTATCTTGGATTCCAAAGGAATCCTTCATACCTTCAAAAACGCAAATATATTGTATTTTTTATAATATGAACATGTCAAGTTGAAGACAGAGTGGTAAGTCTATTGTGGATCTACATTTGCTCCTTTTTAGTCTGACTTCCAAACTGTACCAAGCCTAAGAACTGCCAGGTACTCTGGTTTCCAGAAGGAATGTGCTGTGCAGAGTGCTGATTGGCTAACCCTTGCAAGAATCAGAAAGCCACAACCCACCTACCCCATGCCCAGAGCAATCCATTACTAAAAATACATACTGAATGAAGTAGCTTTAAAAAATATAAGAACAGTTTAAATAGATAAACATACTAGGCCTCTGAATAAACTGTGTTGACCTTTTCAGGAGGTCCTCTGGTACAGGTACCACTTAAACGGAAGCTTGCAGCCAGGCGTGGAGGAAGCTGATTATGTAGCCCTGACCTTGACAGTGCTGTTACTATGAGGCCCTTGAACCCACAATCCCTTCCCTTGACTGCCTGTATTTCTGCTTCTGCCTCAAGTCCTTCATAAGCCAGGCTCCCAAGCTCTATTTGTACAGGATTCTGAACAAGTTATTCATAAATTATGCATTTCATTATGGCAGGACTCAGAAGATGACATGTAAGGAAGTTGCTTGGAAAAGCACTGGATGTATAAAGTCATTGTGAATTGCGTTTAGGAGGGCCATATATGCAATGATCAGGAAGGTACTTGGAAATGTTATGCCCATACCATTTCAAACTACATACAGTTTCAGAACCAGTAATCTCCTGCTCTTGCTTAACTGTGCTGCAACAAGAGAGCAGTGTTCTCAGCATAATGTTGTTGGGTTCCTGTTACCAGTCCCTTTGCTTTCCCCAAGCCCAGACAGAGAGAGTCCAGAGTTACCCCGTGTGTGCTTCTTGTAAGCCATTTGAATTGGTTCCCCACAGACCTCTCCGGCTCAACCACCTGCTGGAGCTGAAGGTGTGCCCTGTGTTCCCTTTGGGTCCAAGATTTCCCTGCCTCCTCCTGACAGTTCCTCAAATATAAGGAAAGTTGAAGCAGTTAGTGAGGTTTCTTTATAGTTGTCATATGCCCTCTGGAGGTGGGAGGTCTCCTGCCCCCAGGGGGCCTTGCGGGTTACACTCTAATGGACAATGGGAGAAAGAAAGAAAAATAAGCCATTCTTTTTTACATATTTTATTAGTTTTTTCCAAAATCTAATGACTAATCTACAATTACAAAAGAAAAAAATAAACTAACCTAAAATATACAAAGATCAGATTAGCTAAATAAAGTTTCATAGTTAAATGTTCCCCATAGTAATACAGAACAGATATTGTCTGATTATTATCATAGCTTAATAATATGCTATACATCAGTACTTCAATCAAATAATAAAAACAGTATATAAGTAGATGTTGTTAGGGCTTCACATTTTCTAGATCTTCTCATTTTTTCCCCCTCTTCTGCCTCTCTTGGGAATAGTCTCTTGGACCCTGGATTGTTTAGGGACGTCTGCCCCTATCTCAGAGATAGATTCTTCGCTTGTCTCACTGGAACTTGTTGATTCTGGACTCCCTGTATCATGTTCGCTGGTCTCTCCTTCTTCTTTCTCCTCCATTGTCTTGGTTTCCTTCTTTGGATTTTGTTGTAAGTCCAAGAAAGCCTTCGCTTTAAGAAGAGAGTCAGTCTTTTCTTTCTTGTCTTTGTATTTAAACATTAGGCCTTCAGGGAATATCCACCTGTAAGAAACAGGTTTGGTTTTTTTTGGCAGAAATATAGTTAAGTTCTTATAGGGTCTTCTTCTTTTCCTAACTTCAAATGGAATATCTTTTAAGACTGTAACATTTTTGTCCATGATTTTCAAGACAGACCAATTTGTGGCCTTGAGCACCACATCACTTGTTGTTCTTTTGGAGAATCTAACTACTATCTCGCCAGGCAGATTTTTTTTTTAACGTATTGAGGATATATTTATTTATTTATTTATTTATTTATTTTTTCGCATTTATATCCCGCCCTCCCCGCCAGCGGGCTCAGGGCGGCTTACATTGGCCTCAGGCCTGGTCGATACATGACCCTATATATACCCTATAGGTCATGTCCATATTATTTTTCAAAAAATCCACTTTTAAATGCTTGACTCAGAAGCTCTTTAAGATCCTTACTTTCCTGCTCAGGTACACCTTGAAATCTCAGGGCATAAGCTGATTTTTCCATTTGAAGTCTTAAGAGTTGATCTTTTTCAGAATTTCTTTCTTTTCCACTTCTTGCAGTCTTTGATCCCTGTTTTTGGTCTTAATGTCAATTTTCTTTACATCTTTGGCAATCGTCTCTGATTCTATATTGGTATGCTTAAGTTGCTGTTGTACTGCATCTAATTTTTTATTCATGTCAGTCACTTGTTCCATCAGTGGGGAACAATGCTGCTGCCAACATGTTAGAGAAGTCTGGAGTAGAATCTGGTCTTGTGACCAGAAGCGCTGATCTTATAGTTCCCGGTGATTGTTTGGATCTCATCGCCATTTTTTCAGTCCAACTCATGTTTACATTCCAGGAAAACTTTTAAAACATCAAGGGAAGCCTGTGGACAGAAATGCTTTAGATAAGTATGCTTTTTATTTGATCGAGTTAAGCAGGGGTCCTTTCGTAAAAAAAAAGAGGTGCAGGAGCTCATTAGCATAACTTATTTGCATATGCCACAACCCTTGACGTCACCGGAAGTGTCAAAAGGCCACACATCCCTGACGTCATCGGCAGTGTGTCAGAAGGCAAGAAGGGAGGGAGGGGGAAGGAAGGAAAGGAACAGGAAGGAAAGGACCAGGATTGAAGGTAGGTAGGTAGGTGGGGGAGAGAGAGAGAAGAAAGAGAAAGGAAGGAAGGAAGGAGGGAGGAAGAAAGGAGAGCGGAAGGGGGGAAGGTAGAAAGAAAGAAAGAAAGAAAGAGAAAGAAAGAAAGAAAGGAACAGTAAGGTAGGTAGGTAGGTGAGGGGGAGAGAGAGAAGGAAGGAAGGAAGGAAGGGGGAGAGAGGGAGGAAGGAAGGGAGGGAGAGGGGAAGGACGGGGAAAGGAAGGAACAGGAAGGTAGGTAGGCAGGTGGGGGAGAAAGAGAGAAGAAAGGAAGGAAGGAAGGGAGAGGGGAAGGAAGGGAGAGGGGAAGGAACAGGAAGGTAGGTAGGTGGGGAGAGAGAGAGAGAAGGAAGGAAGGAAGGAAGGAAAGAAGGAAGGAAGGGAGAGGGGAAGGAAGGGGAAAAGGAAGGAACAGGAAGGTAGGTAGGTAGGTGGGGGGGAGAGAAGGAAGGAAGGAAGGGATGCTTCTCACCCCACTGGGGCCGGCGTTTCCTCCCCCCCCTTGCTTGGGCCCGAGTGGCTTCACACCACTGGGGCCCGGCTTCTTTTTTTTTTTTTGTAAAGAATTTTTTTTATTTTTTCAAAACATTAAAATTAATACATTTATCTTATACAAATCCTTTTTTCCATATTATATAACATTTTGTTCTATTTGTATAGTCTTATTTTTATCTTGTATTGGCGGTTTCCCACCACATCTGAAGCATAACACATTTTCCTTTATCCAAAATAGTAATACTTATATCTATGTTTACATTTCTGGTAACGGTTATATATCTTTAAAATACTTATATACCAATTCTTACTTTCTATATTCTTATATAATTCTAAAAAAACAACTTCATTATCTAATTATCCTTAGTACATTCATATACTCTAATTCTATTCCTTTATGCTATTATAACCATGTATAAATGTAGTTTTTCATGTCCCAATATTTTTCAACATATTCTTTCAAATCCTTCCAATCTTCTAAAAAGGTCTCTGAGTACAGATTATTCAACTTTCTAGTCCATTTATCCATTTCAGCCATATATAACAATTTTTTCAACCATTCCCACACTTCTGGTATTTTTTCATTTTTCCAATTTTGTGCATACACCATTCTTGCTGTTGTTATCATATACCATATTATTGTCCTTTTCTTTACATTTATCTCTTCTAGTTTAAGTCCAAGCAATAACATTTCAGGCAACTTCTTAAATGTACATTTCAATTTTTTTTCCATTTCTGCATGTATTATAGACCAATAAGTCTTCGCTTTATCACAAGTCCACCACATATGATAAAAAGAACCTTCTTTCTTTTTACATTTCCAACATTTGTTAGATAAATTCTGATTAATATTTGCAATTTTTTTTGGTGTCATATACCATCTGTACATCATTTTAAAACAGTTTTCTTTTAAATTATAACATGTAGATATACTCATAGCATTTTTCCATAAAAATTCCCAAGATTCCATTTCAATATCTTTGTTGAAGTTTATCGCCCATTTTACCATTTGTTCTTTTACCATTTCATCAGCGTTAAACCATTTTAACAAAATTTTATACATTTTAGAAATCATTTTTTCCCACCTTCCTCCCAAACTTGTTCTATTTCATTATTCTTTTCTCTAAAACCAGATTTTTATCACTTCTATACATGTCATATATTTGTCTATATCTTAACCAACCATAGTCAAAGTCCATCTGATGCTGCTCCTTCAATATAAAGTCTTTACCATGTCTTGTTAACAAGTCTCTATACTTCAACCAGTCTTGTCCTTTGTAACGTGATGATGGATTTAAAACTTCTGCAGGTACAATCCACATAGGTATTTCTTCTGGAAAAAAGTTTTTATATCTTGTCCACGTATCCATTAGCGTTCTTCTCAAATAATGATGTTTAAACATATTGTCCATTTTTGTTTTACCATAATACAAATACGCATGCCACCCAAACCTACAGTCATGGCCTTCCAGGGACAATAACTTTCTATCTTGTAACATAGTCCATGTCCCTACCCAAGTCAAACATATTGCATCATGATATAGCCTTAAGTTTGGTAACTGGAACCCACCTCTATCTTTAGCATCACACATTATTTTCATCTTAATTCTTGGTTTTTTCCCTCCCCACACAAACTTAGACAATTCCTTCTGCCAGCATTTGAATGTTTTTACATCTTTCACAATTGGAATAGTTTGAAACAAAAACATTAATCGTGGTAACACATTCATCTTAACCACCGCAATTCTACCCAACAATGACAAATTTAATACATTCCACTTTTTAATATCTTGCATAATTTGCTGCCATAATTTCTCATAGTTATTTTTATAAAGATCAATATTTTTCATTGTTAGGTTCACACCTAGATATTTTGTCTTTTTCACCACTTCACATTCTATAAGATTTTGTAACTCAATTTGCTTATTATTTGACATATTTTTACACATCACTTTCGATTTGTTCTTATTTACATAAAATCCAGCCAAGTCACCAAACTCTCTTACTCTCTGTAACAAATATGGTAATATAGTCATAGGGCCTTCAACTATAAACATCACATCGTCTGCAAAGGCTCTATATTTGAAAGAAAAACCTTTTATTGTTAAGCCTTTAATTTCTTTATCTTCCTTCAAATTTAGCAGTAGAACTTCTAGAATCCAAATAAATAGCAGCGGCGAAAGTGGGCATCCTTGTCGTGTTCCTTTTTCGATTTTAAAATAGTCCGTCTTTTCAGTGTTAATTATTAAAGAGGATTTCTGTTCTTTATATATTGACTTAATGAGGTTAAGCATATAGTCTCCAATTTCAAGATGTTCTAGAACCTCAAACATAAAGTCCCAATTTAAATTATCGAACGCTTTTTCTGCATCTAAAAAGAAAAAACCCACTTCCTTTTCAGGATGTTTATCGTAGTATTCTATAGCATCCACTACTACTCTTAGGTTGTCCCTTATTTGGCGATTAGGTAAAAACCCTGCTTGTTCTATTTGTATAGTTTCTTTAAGGTGTTCTTTTAATTTAGTCTGTCAGCTATAATCTTGGCAAAAATCTTGTAATCATTATTTAGTAAAGAAATCAGTCTATAATTCTTGACATTAGTTAAGTCTTGATTTTCTTTCGGGATAAGTGAGATGGTTGCATCTTTCCAAGTTTCTGGGACCTCACCTGTGACTCCTATATCGTTCATTAATAGCAGTAACACTGGTGAGATCGAGTCCTGTAATGTTTTATAAAACTTCGCTGTAAATCCATCTGATCCAGGTGCTTTTCCTAATTTTGAGTCATTTATTGCATTTTTAATCTCTTGTAATGATACTGGATTGTTAAATAGTTCTTTAATTTTCTCTTGGTTTTGGTAACTTTAATGTTTGTAGGCATTCTTTAATCTTTCTTCTGTCTTTGTTTTCCTTCTTAAAAAGTTTTGCATAATATTTAAAAAATTCTCTCTTTATTCCTTTGTTGTCTATTATCTCAATATTGTCCCTTATCACTTTAGTGATAAATTTATTTTCACGTTTTTTCTTTAATTGCCATGCTAAATATTTTCCAGGTTTGTTTGCACCTTCAAATGCTTTTTGTTGAAGTTTTTTCAAGTTCCAGCAAGTCTCTTGGTTCAAAATAGCTTTTGCTTGATCTTGTAGCATCCAGATTTCCTTTTGCAATTTCTTTCTCCCTGGTCTACTCTTCAGTTCTTCTTCCTTTGTTTTAATGGCTTGTACGATATTTTCATATTGTTCTCTTTTCTTTTTATTATCTTTAGCATTTAATGATATCAATAATCCTCTCATCACTGCTTTGTATACATCCCATACGGTTTGAATTTTTACTTCTTTCTGTATATTTGCTTGGAAATATAAGTCTGTTTCTTCATGTAATTTTTTAACTATTTCTTGGTTGTCTAGTAAGTCCTCATTTATTCTCCATCTCCTTTGTCTTTTTACCTGCCCAGCAGTCCATAAACAAGGATTATGATCTGAAATTATTCTAGGTAGAATTTCCACTTTTCTTGTCTTAAATGTTAGATTAGTAGTCATCCAAATCATGTCAATTCTCGAATGTGAGTCATGTCTATTAGAATAAAAAGTAAAATCTTTTCCTTGTGGGTTGACCTTCCTCCAAATATCTTCCAGCTTCTCTTGTTTTATCAGTTCAAAAAAGTTTTTTGGAAGCTTCCCTAATGCCTCATCTTTTCTCTTAGAGTGCCTGTCTATTTTGTTATTCACAGTTCCATTAAAGTCCCCCAACATCATGATTTGATCATAGTTTACATTGTCCAATTCCACTTGTAATTCTTTAAAAAAAATTTCTTTGGCTCCATTGGGGGCATAAATATTCACAATCAAAGTTTTCTGTCCTTGTAAAGAGACTTCAATAGCTAAATATCTTCCTTCTTTATCTTTAAATATTACTTTAGGTTCCAAATCTTTTTAAACATATCTTACAACACCATTCTTTTTATTGCTTGCCAAAGAAAAGAATTCTTCTCCCAGCTTCTTCCTTATTCGATATTTGTGGTCTTGTTTTTTAAGATGAGCTTCTTGTATACAAATTACACTACATTTTTGTTTCTCCAGCCAATGACCTACCATTCTACGTTTTTGGGGTGAATTAAGTCCATTTACATTCCATGTAAGTACTTTGTAATCCGTCTTGATATATTCTTAAATATCACCAAGGTCTTCCTTGTTCTCTCCAAGAAATGCATACATTTCTCCTGAACTTTTAATCACTACTCTGGTGTTGCCATAGTAAAAGCTTAGTCCTTGAGGTATTTCCCAACGGAATCTAATTTTTTTCTCCTTCAGTTTATCAGTCAGACGCTTGAATTTTTTCCTTTCTTGCAGTATTGCTCTGGGCAGTTCTTTCATTACAATAATTTTCTTTCCATCTATTTCAAAAGGATCAGTAAAACACTTATTGTAAATTTGTTCTTTTGTCCTTTTCATTGTAAATTGAACTACCACATCTCTTGGTATATTTTTATCTCTTGCATATGTAGAATTGACTCTATAAACAAGATCCATGTGTTCTTTAACAACCTCTTCCTGTTCTTGTAAAAAATCTGCTAATGCCTCTTGCATTCTTGTAAAGATGTCTTCACTCAATTTTTCCTCAGTACCTCTAAATCTCAAATGGTTTTGCATGTCTTTATAATGCATCATCTTTTCCATCCTGTCATTGACTTTCATTGTCTTTTGAGTACTTTCTTCCAGTTCTTTTACTTTAGTTTCTATGTCTTGTGTTCTTGTGGTTAACTTATGTAATTCTGCTTTTAAGTCTATGAAGTTTTTATCTGCTTGTGCAGCTATGCCATTCATTTTAACATTTACCTCTCCTATAGCATCTAACATTTTTTTTCCATTGCTTCCATAACGGCTAATAGTTCTTTTTCTTTTTTTGCTGCCATTGTAGGAGAGGACCATGTAGCTGCTCTCGATCTTAGTCCGCGGTCTGTCTTGTCTCTTTAAAAAAGATCGATTTTGTTTTGTTTTCCAAATCAAACGCCGATTAGTGTGTTCAAACAAGCTAATCTTGCCAAGTCAAATTTCATTGGTTTCAGCCTTCTAGGTTATATAGTTTATGAGATATTACTATTTAAAAATTTTATAAATCCAAAATGGCAGGTGCGACTTCTCTATGGTTCGTGTCAAAGGTTACAGTCTTTTTACCTTGCTTCTGGCTTGCCGTAGTTTCCTTTTGTCCCTTCCTCTTGCTTACTTGTCTGCTCTCCACGCGTCACTTCCTGTTGTAGTCCTTTTGGTCTGGCAGTTTTTACAGTCCCTTTTCTCTCTTCCGGTTCTTCTTCGTTTCCCTTCTTGTCTGCTCCCCAAGCCGTCACTTCCTGTCTTAGTCCTCACAGCTTGGTCTTGCGATGCTTGGCTCCCTCCTCCCCTCCTTGTCTCGCGATGCTTGGCTCCCCCTCCCGACTCTTCTTAACCGCAGGAATGTTAAACAACTTGTTTTTTTTGGCTTTTTAAGTTCAAATTCAACTTTTTAACGTTTCAAAACTGCACTCATCCAATCTGCAACAGTCTATTGCTTCACCAGTTCTGCTTTTCGTCTTTCAAAACGTGGTAATGGTAAGGCAAAAACTTTTTTTCCATTAACTTATGTTGTTACTTCGCTTCAGATGTGGTCCCAACGTTTAAACTTTGTCCTCTTTGTTAAGGAATCAGGGGAATTGGTGATTTTATGCTGATTTAATCAGCTCGGCTCCTTAGAGATACTTGCAGGAATCTTCTTTGGTTGCAGTGCTCAAGGTGTTGTAAAAGTCTCCTCCGAGACTTCTCCTTCACCGAGCTTGCTCAAACCTGGATTATATTGCTTGCTAGTCCTCACACTACCTGTGTGAGGTTGCGTCAGGTGGGTTTATCCACCCGAGCTGTCAAGAAGAGCCGCCGTCCGCTTTGCTCACTTGCAAAGCGCGTCAGACCGCCATTCCTCTGACCGGAAACTTGGGCCCGGCTTCTTCACTGGGGGGGAGGGGGCTTCTTCTTCCTGGGGTCGGCGGCGCTCTGCCGCGGCCCCGGGAGCAGTGAGGGGGGAAGGGAAGGGGCTTCTTCCCAGGCCGGCGGCGACCTGCCGCAGCCTGGGAAGAGTGAGCCGGGGGGGGGGCTTTGTTAAGTGCCCGCCCCCCCCACCTCCTCTCTCCCGGAGCAGTGCTTCGGCGCGCTCTAGCCCCAACGGAGCCCTGGAGTTAAGAAAGCGTTCTGTGCCCAGTCCTGAAAGTTGTTTTCTTAGTTTGCTTGTTTTCAGCCAAGGGGGTGGTGGTGGTGTTTGAGTTCCCTCCCCTGCCCATGCTGTAAATGGGGCTTTGGGCAAAAGGTTCTTTTCAGCCAGCCATCATTAACTCACTGTTTTTTACGATGTGTAAATCACTTTATGGGGGTCATTTAGACGCTTGACTCCTTGCTCGCTGTTCCCTGTGCTGTTTCTATGTTCCATTGATGGATCAGCCGCGGCGGAACCATCAGGGCATAGGAAGCCTCGATCCATCGGCAATCTGCCTCTAGAGCGGCAACCTCCCCTAAAAGGGCTCTGGGGGGGGGGGTCCAGCTGGGGCTTTAAGGGCCTCCCAGCTGGGGCTTTAAGGGCCAACTCTCTCGGAGCTGCGAGGAGTCACGCCTGCCATCGAAACTGCCAAACTGGAAGCTGCCAAATTAAGCCATGGCATGATGTCATTTCCAGGTTTTCCCCAGAAGTGAAGCCATACCACCCTAGATATTACCATAGAATTTTTGGTAATTCCTAGAGAGGTGTGATACCATGTTCAGATTTTCCTGGAAGGGACATCACAGCAGTGCTGAGCCAGTTTGGTGTAGTGGTTAGGAGCGTGAACCGGGTTTGATTCCCCACTCCTCCACATGCACCTGCTGATGTGACCTTGGGTCAGTCATAAGTTCTTGCAGAGCTGTTCTCTCTAGGGCAGTTCTTCAGAAAGCTCTCTCAGCCCCACCTACCTCACAGGGTGTCTGTTGTGGGGAGGAGAAGGGAAAGGAGATTGTAAGCCGCTCTGAGAGTCCTTTGGGTAGTGAAGGGCAGGGTATAAATCCAATCTCCTCCTCCTCCTCCTCCTCTTCTTCTGACAGCTGCCCCTCCATGTTCCTGCCCCCCCCCCTTGATCGCTTGCTGGTTCCCAGGCCAAGCCTGGTAACCCTAGGATCTTTATGTTTGGTTAGAAAGTTCCCTCGTGTAGTAGTAGGGGGTGTCTACTGGTTCCCTTGTAATTTGAGCAGTACAGTGCTCCCTGTTGTACAGAAAAGTTTGCAGAGGGGAAATTGCAGTTGGGGAATAATGCATTTCCCCAGACCCTATTTTCACCTATAAGCTGGACCGATTGTTCTTAGAGACCTTGAGGGGTGCAGGGAAGTAGTATCAGAGGAACTGATTGCACTTCTGTTTTTAATTTACTCCCTGCCCTTCCAGTGCTCCTTTAGCTTCAGAGTGGTCAAAGCCCTTAACACTTTGTAGGCTTGTCGGAAGAGGGTTAGGGTTGCAGCACACATCATTCAGTGCTAACTTTCCTCTTCAGAATGAACTTCCCTGTCCCCTCTTCTTCCTCTTTGAATTGTTGCTCAACTGGCCTCAACATTCTGTGCCTGCTAGAGGGCAAGAGGTGTGCTCAGGATGTTGTTGGGGGGATGTCTTCTGCTTACATGAGTGATCCCCCAAAGTATGCAGAAATCCTTATATGGTCTGTGAGTGGCCCCATATCATTGCCCCTCATAAATCAGCTATTCATTTCTATATTACAGGACTTGCGGGGGAGAAAAAAAAATCTGCTCTATTTTTCACTTACAATTCCTTTAGGGTTTTTTTAAATGAATTTTTATATGGGGAGAGAATAGGTTCCTCTGATCTTGATTTCCTCCTTCACAGGTTTAAATGTTTGGAAGGTGTTAATTAGGGAAATTAACTTTTGAAACTGCAAAGCCTTCTCCATGCAGCTTAAAAGAACTTCGAGTGAGATGGAAATTGGGGGCAGTGGGTAGGCACCAGGAGGCACACATCCCTCAAGACCTGTTTCCACTGTCCCATTAGGATTCTGCCAGGCATTCACAAACAATTGTGAAGGATCAATTAAGGCTGGAGGAGCTCTGAATTTAATACCTTCTTAGCAGTCACCTAATCTGAAAAGCTCCCCCCAAAAAACAGCTTTTAAGAACTGTGAGTGGAAATCGGGGTGGGGGGCAGAAAAACATGGCAGTGGTCTGCAGGCTGAAAAGAAACAGGCTGCTCCCTTTCATGCCCCTGGCCGCTGCGCACAGGGCGTGGGCCTCAGTGGTGCCCTCCCACTGCCAGGATTCCAGGGCACCATGGGAGTGCAGTCCTGCTTCTGCCCCCTTGGGAGGGTGAGTTGGAACTCCCAAATGATTCCGCATACTTGGGGGTTCCTCTAAGGTATGCAGAAATCTTTTTCTTGCTCGTGGGTGGCCCATTTAGTGACCCTCCCAGGCCACCTACAGTGCTGCTGGAGGAAAAGATGATTGCAGTTCTCAAGCTGAAAGTAGCCTGCCAAAGGCCACCTTGGTGCGGGGGGGGGGGGGGAGGGTTAGATCTGAGGCAGGGATCTTCTGGTCCGTGCTTCACTCTGTTTTGTTCCTCAGTCTATATGCAATGATCTTTTATGTTCTGATTTTTTATTGGATTGCAGAGTTATGTTTGTGAGCCACCACATTAGCCCATAAACGTGACAGCATGAGATATTATTGCTGAAATGTCTAAAATCTTTATTTTGGTTTTTTGGAAGAGTTAAAGAGAATGAGTAGCTACGTACAAATGATGCTGCCTCATTCTGAATCAAACCAGTGGTATTGTAAAGAAAAGCCATTTTCTTCTGCAAACAGCTCAGAAGTTTGGTTCAGACCTGTTTTTAAGGCCTGTTTCAAAAGCCAGTTTGGTTCTAAAATCTTCCCGGAGACAGAGAAAGAGAGAAGACATAAGGTGGGAGCACAGTGCCCTTTGCCGCCCATCTGCCCTGAGGCGAGTTCTTGCCCCTTGTCTAAGAAGCTCGTTAGCACATTCCAATTCAGTTACCACCAAAGTGCACCTGTGTAGGGAGCTGAGCTTATTAGCTGCAGAAATAAGTTTTGTTTCATATTATGGGATGGTAAACTGACCCTTGCAACAGCAGAGAATTAGATCACTTTAGTGTCCTCTGACCGGTTACTGGCCATGACTCTCTCAGAGGGCATTATTCTATAAAAGTTCCTTGCTCAATGGAACAAATTGCTAGCTGGTGTCTACTCGGACCTGGAATGGTCAAGTGGGCCCTGTTAGTCACAATGTTACCCTGTGGCTAGGCCTGGAGAGGCCCTTTCTGACTTTGTGGATTACACCTGCGTGGAACTCTGTCTTGTCTGGAACCTGTGAAGGTAACTTGTTGACAACTGTATAGCAAGGCTGGTTAAGCATAGTTTATTTGTTTTCCCCTCCTTCAAGTCTTGTCTTGTCTTTTAAGCAATATTTGCACACAATAAATAATATATATTTTTATTTTGAGACTCTCCTTGAATTCTTGCAACCGTAAAGACTAAATCTACTTGCTTTGGACCTGACCACATTGCTACTGAGTAGTATGTTTTACTGACACCCTGAGAAGCTGGGAGATTTGGTTCTCTGCTCCCTAGCTGGTGGGGTTATACGGAAGGGAACCTGGTGGCAGTCTACCGTACGCTTTTGAAGGCATTAGGCTTTCTCAAGTGCTTTGTAAACTTCTGTTCTGTGCTGTGACCTCTGTGAACCCCCACAGTTTACCCTGGACAGGGTGGGCTGCGGTGACAGGTATATATCAGGTTTTCTCTAATGCAACTTGCAGTGGCTCTCTGGAGTTTAAGCTAAAGGTCTTTCACATCACCTACTATCTGAGCATTTCAACTGGATATGCCAGGGATTGAATTTGACACTACCTGCCTACAAAGCAGGTACTCTACCACTGAGCCATACCTCCTTCTCTACCTAACATTATATACAGAATTAAAGTGAAATTGCTACTTAGGAGGCAAGTGAGTGGTCTTTTGTCCTCTGGTTACTGTAACTGGGGAATATTGCAGGAGGGCTTACGTTACTGTCATATTTCCAAGACTTCCATTTGTATTATCCATTGTCCCAGGGGCTTCTAACATCTGTCCTAGTAATCAAGGGCATTCAGAGTTTAAGCTGTATGTAAAATACGTATTTATTTGAAATATTTGTACTTTGCACTGTTGGAATTTGCTTCTGATGATTTCCACCAAAGACAATGATAAAAAACAACAAATCCAATAAAAGCTAAAATGATGATAAGCTACAAATGCCATAAGACAGCAGATCAGCATAAAATCCCCAGCACAGAAAAGCAAAATAGTTCAGCAGCAATAAAAGTACAAAACAAATGTAAAGCCATATTTAAAAATATCTGTCAGAATTTTTTTTTAAAAACCTCCATGCCATGCAAACAGCCAGGGAAAGTGTTCTGTAAAGAAGGCACTCCAACTCAGGGTGATTCTGCTTTGGCTTTTCCCTCCATTGTTATACCAAACCCATGTTGGAACAGAAATTCCCCTCTGCATTGCATGCTGCTGTCACTTTCTTTGATCATCAGATTTTATGGTATCCCCTACACTGCATGCTGCTTTTGCTTTCTTTGATCATCGGGTTTTATGGTACCTTCTGCATAGATTTAATGGCCGTTCAGGGGTGACTTTGCAGTCAGTATGGCATTGTGCCAGGGTATTTGAATGTGGTTTTGAGCTGGACCTTTTCTGGTCCAACATGGGTTTGGTATTCTACAAAGAGTTGGGTCTTCACTTGGTAGAATCTCGGGCTTGGATCATTACGATCAAGTATTGTCTTCGACTTTACTTTCGATCTCCCCCTACTAGCCTAATGGTCCAACTTTTAACTGATCCCTATATATCGGGGTGGTCGCAGGCCATAGTAAAAAAGATTGGTACTTTAGGTATTGACCTGGAATCCCTCTATAACTGTGGTGAGGTGGCAATTTTGCAGGCAGTTAGGAGGAGAATTTGGGATATAGAGGCGCAGATAATTAATGCTGGTAGTTTTGGAGTCTGTTCCCCCTACTCATTACGCCTCGCTTTACATACCTCTATGGTACCATATATTGCCAACTTGACAATCACAGTTTTTAGGAGGGTTTTCATGCTTGCGAGGTTTAACCATTTCCCCTCAGAAGTTGTCTTAGGCAGATATAGGGGTGTTCCGTACAAGGATAGACTTTGCAATTGTAATCTTGGGGAACCTGATTCTATTGCCCATATCCTTTTCCGATGCCCTAAATATTCTGCTATGCGTAATACTTTGATTCGTCCCCTCTTCCCTCCACAGAGAGATTTTCTGGATGGGGATTTAACTTTTTTTTTAGCAGATAAGAATCCAGCAATAACGTTATCTGTTGCTGAATTTCTGGCCTATGTATGGAAGTCAAGAGTAATACTCTGTAAATCCTGCAATTTATGCTAGGATTGTTTTACACTCTGGAACACTGAGAATATTGATGGATGTTGTTCGCTTTGTTTTGTTTTGTACCTACTGCTTAATGTTCTCTTTGTTCGATCTATTTATGCTATGCCAATAAAGGTTGTATATGTATATATGGTTTGGTAAAACAACAGAGGGAAAAGCCAGTGCAGAATCAGCCTAAATCTGCCTCTGAGCGCAGGAGGGAAACAAGGCACAGCTTTTGATCTGACTGTAAACTCTGGGCAGGTTCATATTAGATTTGGTAATTCTTAAGGTGACAAGGTCAAAGTACCACACGCTAAGTCTGGAAAGCAACAGGCAAGAGTGAAGCTCCATAAGCACTGGCGAAATATGTTCCTTTAATGAACAGTGTTGTGCTCTGAGCTAACTGAAGTTTCCAAGATGTCTTCAGTGGTGCTCCTGAATTCTTAACTATATACTAATAGCGAAGGGCCCCCCCGTGCGGATACCTAAATCCGCACGGGAGGACACCTGGGGGGCAGGGAGGTTGTTCTGCAGATGTGGGGCGGTCCCCACATCTGCAGAAAAATCTAAAAAGTTAAAAAAAATTGGGGGGGGGGATACTTAAATCCCCCCCAAAAGTAAAAACCCATTCCCTGCACATGCGCAGGGAATGGACTTACCTCAGTGTTGGCAGCAGCTGAGCAGCGGGCTGCGGACGAGCAGCTGACCTGCGAACACCAGCGGCACCAGAGCAGCGCTTGCCGCGGAGCAAGCTGGGGGAAGGGGGGAAGAGGGATGGCCCATGGGGGGGAGGGGGAGAACCGGCGGGCCCGGCAAGCGCCGGCGAGGCCCACTGCGGCCCATGGGGGAAAGCGGCGGGCCCTGGCGAGTGCCACTGAGGTCCGCCTGAGACTGGGGGGAAGGAAAGGAGCAGGGGGAGCGGGCCCAGGGGGGAGGGAGAGATTGCCAGCCTCAGCTCCTTCTCCCCCTGTGAGTATTGCAGCCCCCCTATTTATACTAAAGAAAAATAAATAGGACTTCCGGTTTCGGCGACGCCATGGTGGGCGCATCTTCCTGAAGCTCTGGGAGACGTGGCCTGGACTCAGCAGACTAGAGGAGTTCCGAACGGGATCCCGAGATTGAGGCACCCCCCTGTCTCTAAGGTCTACCCGCTGTAGAAGACTCCGGTACAGACGAGCGCACACCGGATAGCTGCAGAAGTCAATGTGCAGCAAGAGAGAGCAGACAGTTGGGAACGCATGGCAAAATGTGAGTGGAGATGTGTGTCAACTTTTTTTCATATCTGCGAGATTCTCTGTTGTGAGCTTATAGCTTAAAGCGAAGGGGGGGTTAAAATTTAAATCCTCCTCATCCCCTTTTAAAGAATCTAAGCCACAGAGAATCCGTGTACTAGATGTGGCTGAAGATGGAATGAGAATATATAAAGAGAAATAAGAGATAAAAAGAAAACTTTCAACTGCTTTTGAGAACTTTTTTTGTTAATATAAACAAGAAAAGATGACTGGACAGGGAGAAAAAATGGCAGGCAAATCAAAGCCTTCTCCCAAAACACAGACTTCTCTTCCGGTTCCCAGATCTGAGACTAGTACAGACCTGACTGCAGCACTGGCAGTAGCATTGCGCCCTCTGATGGATCAATTGAATTCAGTTAATACTAAGCTGGATTCTCTGCAGCAACAGGTGTCAGAGGCTAATAAAAGGTCTGAGCAGACAACTAAAGATTTGGCAGAAGTTAAAATGAAAGTAGAAAAGACTGATACAAAGCTGGTATTGATGGAAAAGGAAAGGAGCCTTGATAAAGATAACTTGATGAAACTTCAGATAGAGAGATCTTCTTTCTTTTTGAGATTCCAGGGCATACCAGAACAGAAGGGGGGAAACCTCAAAAAGTTGCTTGGTGATGCTATTGCTCCAATGGCAGACTTGCAAACGGAACAACTACAAAGCGATATGTATATGGTCTATAAAATTTGTTAAGAAGAAAAATCTGCCTGGAGAAGTCATGGTGAGATTCTCCAAAAGGTCAACTAGAGATGTGGTGCTCAAGGCCACACATAGAAATGCTCTGATGATCCAAGAAGAGGATATTAAAGTATTAAAGGACATTCCATTTGAGATTAGGAAGAAGAGAAAGCCCTATAAAAAATTGACTGCATTCCTTCAAATAGAAAACATTATGTATCGCTGGCTTACTCCAGAAGGTGTGGTCTTCAGCTATATGGAGAATAAACAAAGAACTGACTCTCCTGCAAAGGCCAAGAAATTTTTGGATTATTGCAAAGAACGTCAAGATAAAGCTCAATCAGAAGACTCATTGGATTTACAAGAGAGCATTTATGGTCTGGACAGCTCGGATACTTCAGGAAGTAAAAGCTCAGAAGATGAAGAGTCAGACTCTGTTTTGGGTGCCACTGCACCGAAGCAGCCAGGAGGAAAGAAAAAGAAAAAAAAGGACTTTCTAAGAAGAAATGAGCTTTATTGTTGAATGCTTTTTTCTGTTTATCTCATTGTAATATGTAATCACTTTTATATTTTAAGCCTTGTTGATGTTTTGTTTTTGTTTTTTTTAAGGTTTATAGCCAGAAATGTGAGTATAGTAAGGCCTTGTATTATTTAACCTTTTTCTCTTTCTTGAAAAGCTGAAAGCAAATATGATTTAGCAATAATTTTTTCGTGCTGAGTTCTATATACTTTAGGGTAGTATATGTTTTTAGGTATGTAGTTTTTAGTAGTGTGTAGTTTAAAAAAGCAATAAAAAATTTAAAGAAAGAAAAAAAGAAACAGCTCTAAAAAGCAGAACCCCAAAATTTCCATGACTGATCTAAAGGGCCTTATAATGCCATCCTAAGCAGAGTTATACCCTTCTAAGTCCCTTTGAAGTCCATGGGCTTAGAGAGGTAATACTCCACTTAGGATTTTATAACTATTTTTAACATGGCAAAATCTCCATTTTGTATTTTGACTATCATTTATTTGTTTCTAAAATTTATGTCTCACTTTTCACTTAATTGTTTTTACATAATAAATGTGTCTTTGTGTTATACATTTCTAGTATCATATCAAAGATGATTTCCACTGCAGTAGTGTTTTCCCAGCATTCAAGTGACAGTCTTATATTTATAATCCTTCCACCAATGAGCACTCCCATTGATAGTGTTTTACTTCATACAGCACTATCATTTCATTACATTTAACTGATGAGTAACAGTTACTTTGTTATGAATCTTTCCCATCCATTTTCAAAGTTGTAACTGGATATAAATTGAAATGTTAATGTTAATGACTACTGTGGTGACATTGAAGTAGTGTAATGGTATCCTTAAGACATACTCCATTTTTTCTGAATAATAATTATTCTATGATGCATTTTGGGAAACAGCAACATAAATGTGTGGGTATATTTTATATTTAAAAAATCTTATACAAATCCTAATGCCATTGCATTAATTAGTAATGTGTGTTAGAGGTAGGCAAGTTAAAGCCTGAAGATAGTACCCAGTTAAGGTTTAGTTTTCCCTCTGACTGAAGAACTGCCATGCAAAAATAAGCCTAAGAGAGCAGAAATCTTGTTACGTTGCCTTTCTTATGTCTTGTAATTATGTCTTGAATTTTTGATCCTTTTAGAAGATGTCTGATTTCTCTTCTCTCTTTTTAGGACCGCCGAATAGAAGAGTTAAGTGTTTTGTTAAGCCAGTACCGACGGGTGAAAGAGATAATGATAGCGGTCCAAGGTATGATTAGTGGATAGTATGGCAGATGTAAGGCCTTTCAAAAATTGTGTGAATTATTTAATGAATAGCTTGATTTAACAAGTAAAGGTGGGTCATGAAAGGAAGCAGCCCACTAAAGGCTAAGTATCAGCTGCAGGCAAGTTCCGTTCAGAGACCGTTTGATGAGGGCCTGAGGGCCATCAGCCAGCTCCTTCCCATGAGGTGGGTGATGCCTCTTTGCTGTCTGCTGCTTTTCAAAGGCAAATCTGACATCCTCTGGTCAGGGCTAGCCGAATACAGCGACTCTCTTCAGCTGGTTTTCAGGGGCCAAGTGGGGTGGGATGAAGAGAAGCTCATCAGGGATCTTCATGAACAAAGGGCAACCTGAATATGGTGGCTGCAGTGGGGAGGGGGGACTGAACAAAAGCACTGCCTCCTCACTTTTCTGTCTTGCTCCAGGAGATAAGGGGCAGAGAAATTATTCCACCCCATTCCCCCTCCTCGCTGTAGCCCCTTGTGCTATGTTCGTTTTGTACACAAGGGTCCCTGACCCTCAAGGAAGATGTTCAGATCCAAGCAGCCTGGTGATGTGGCAAGAGGAAAGCAGGGAAATACCTGCTCTGCCAACTCCTCCCAGGAGCTTTTCTGCTGTGCCCAAGCCACAGTCTTGATTACCCAGGGTGACATGACATTTTTTTTAGAAATGAAAAAAATAAGTTTTGGGTTCTCAGTCCAAGGATATGGAAATTGATTACAGTGCATTCGTTTCCATAAAACAATGTGTAATGAAAAGAAGACAAGGTATCAGAATGTTTTAAAATGCTGTTATTTGCCCTTGGGAATGACAGTGGTGCAAATAATGATGACTTGTGCACACCCAAGTTTGTGCAGAGCTATTTACAGTTTATTTACAACATATATACATACACAGTCCTTTATTGCAAAGCATTCGCTCTGTTCACCGACAAAATGCTTTGCCAGGCAACCTGATACCAAACTGGCATACACAGGTAGGAATAGTCCAGAATATATACAGTTCTATGTCCAATCAGAATGGAGATGCTGAGTCTTGTAGCACCTCCTATAGTCTGATGCAGTCTGTCCAGTCATGTGACTCCTAGCTGTCATTTAGATCAACTTGATCAGTCTGACTAGCTGTCATCTTGCACGGCATTCACTGTTTACATGCCGACACACCTCCCAAGATACAGCGGGTCAGACACAACTTTTGCTTGAGATGTTCAAAGTTATTTCCAGGCAAACATTTCGTAAATACATCAGCAACATTGTGTTCCGATGCACAGTGCTGTAGAGATATAAACCCTTTAGACACAGCAGACCACATGTTTTGGTATCAGATGTTGATATGTTTGCTTCTTGTGCGAATTCCTTGATTCCTTGCCAACTGTTGAGCTGCAAAGCTATCACACAATACAGTTACAGGCAGTTTACAAGATACATGTAGATCTTTGCATAATTGATAGAACCATTCCAGTTGCACAATACTATCACTTTTGATGATTTATACACCCAAGTAATTCTGAACGGGCCCCAGGTCTTTGATTTTGAACAATCCCTGAATTGATTTAGTGAACCATTGCAACTGTTCTTTGGTGTGATATATAAAACAAATATCATCCACAAACACCAGCAAATAACAAGTCTCATCATAAATGTTAAGTCTGTACAGACAAGGGTCAGCTACACTCTGTTTAAACCCTTGCACAGCTAATGCCTCGCTGAGACATTCTGCCCAGGCATGTCCACTTTGTTTTAATCCATACAAAGCTCTATGCAACTTTAATACCAAGTGCTAATTCTGGGAAGTAAACCCAGGAATTTGCTCTGAATAGAGCTCTTCTTGTATTGGGGCATTGAGATAAGCGGTGTCTAAATCGAAATGGTTAATACACATTCTTTGCTTCCCTGCTTTAGTCAATGCTGCCTTAATCGTCTCCGTTCTGACCGTAGGAGCGAATGACTCATCAAAATCTTGCCCTTCTATTTGGGAAAAACCTCTCGCAACTAAGCGGGCTTTGCATTGCATTGCCCTGTTCTGCTTATTCTTTAACTTATACAGCCAACGGCATCCCAATGCTTTCTTATCAGCAGGCAGTTCAACTACTGAAAACACATTATGAGACACTAATTAATTGTACTCCACCTCCATGGCTTGCAGCCAAGCATTCTTTTCCTCTGTGTTCAGAGATAAGACCTCGTTATAATCTTTTGGCACTTTCACAAATACATGATTTGCAGTTACACCATAATGTTCTGGAGGAAAACCTTTTGTTGCCCTAGAAGATACCCTAGGAAGTGGTTCTGCACTTTGCACACTCTCAGGAGCTGAGGGTGCTGAAGACAATGTCTCCTGTTTCACCTGTGATGTATTACCAACATTATCTGTCAGAGGTAGTAAGACAGAGGGAGGTAGCTTATGAATCCTAGACCAATTTGCATCCTTGCAAAAATTGGCGGACCTACTGAAGCTTAGCATATTATTGGGGTTTGTAAAGCAGTAAGACTTCATCCCTGTTTGGTATCCCAAAAATGTAAGCTTCTTTGCTCTAGCTTTCCCTTTTTGTCTTTGTGCAAGAGGCCTTAATGCCAAAGATTCTCAAATAACTCAAACTAGGGTTCTTGACATATATCACTTTATAGGGGATGTCATCTATGGCTCGGGACCATTTTCAGTTGATAACATAACAAGATGCTTTTATGGCTTTTGCCCAAAATGCTACTGGCAGATCAGCATCTGTTAACATTGAATGCATCATGGTTTGGAGAATCCCTCCTTTCCTTTCCATGACACCATTCTCCTGGGGAGAGGCCACATTGGCAACCCTATGTTTTATTCCATGAGTTTTCAGCCAATGGGCCAACTCATCCGACATGAATTCCCCTCCCATGTCTGACTGGAACACACAAATTTCATATTTCAATTGCTTTTGCACATGCTTTGCCCATATCTTAATTGTGGCACAAACTTCAGACTTTTTCTGAAGCGGGTAAACCCAAGAGAAATGTGAATGGTCATCTACCAAAATGAGTGCATACCACCACCCAGAAAGACTATTGGGAAATGGTCCCACAACATCGGCGTGAACTAGAGCTAAAGGCTCTTCTATCACCCTTTCACTTTGTTTTGCCACTGAGAGTGCCTTTGATTTGCACTGTTTACAGACATCACAATCTAAGTATGTTTTGCAAGATTTCACTGTTTCTTTGCCAAGTAGGGAAAGCGTCTTGTTTATGACCCCAAAACTCGCATGATCTAATCTTCCATGCAATAAATGAATGCAATTGCTATGCGGACTCTTATTTACCACTGACTGTGCCTGTACAGACCCATTTTCCAGTACATATACATTATTTTTCCATTTCTCCACTGCTAATATTTTGTCACCCTTGAGAATATTACAGGATTGGTTTTTAAACACAACACTGAAACCGGCCTTGTCTAAGGCACATATACTCAACAAGTTGTTTTCAAGGGTAGGAACACATAGCACATTCTCAAAGCAATGGTTTAGGGCTGGGAAAAACACATTCCCTTGGCATGCTACATCTGTAGAGCGTCCATCAGTCAAACTCACATGATCCAGGGTAGAAGATTGTGCATCCTGCAACAAACTTTTGTCCCATGCAAACATTTGAGAAGCACTGGAATCTGTAATCCAAATGGTTTCAGCAGAAGGCTTGTTTGCCACGACCAAAGTGGCTTGCTGATTAGGCATGAAGTGAGACCCTTTTCCACCTCCGTGATGCCGAACGTTGCTTTTTCAGGTGATTCGTAGATCCACAAATAAAACATCTCCTGACCTTCAAAGCGACTGGTTGCTTGCTGTAGCTCAGCTCAGCACAGTTGTCGGCTCTGGCCCTCCGCTCTGGCTTGGCACGATTCCCGGTCTGGTCAGCAGCCAATTCTCTCTGGAGATAATGAGCTTCTTCGTCCAGCAGGTGTCCGGTTACGTAACCAAGCGTTAGCTTTGCCGTCTCCACGGATTCAAGGGCTGTTATTACTGGATCATATCTTTCTGTCAAAGAGCTCAAAATAATGTAGGCTTGATCTTGGTCAGAAATCTGCTTGCCTCTCTGCGCAAGAAGCTGGAAACAGGTAGTCAGTGAGTTGAGATGAGATCTCACTGACTGACCAGGCTGCATTACTGTTCTGTAAAGCTGTCTCATTAGGGATATTATAGACCCAGCAGTCTGTAGCATGTACACCGACTTGAGACTGTCCCATGCAGCTGTTGCAGTTTCTTTGCCTGACACATGAACTAACTGGTCATCGACAACGCTAAGAATAATTGTTGCCAAGGCCTTTTGGTCCTTGACAATATCATCAGCTGTTGGAGCTTGTGGGGGAGAGGCAACATAATTCTACACAGACTTCCTCTTCAGATAATGCTCCATCCGTAGCGACCAAATTGCATAATTGTCAGAGTTGAGTTTATCAAGAGAAGAAGAGATTAGATTTATATCCCGCCCTTCACTCACTTGGAGACTCAGAGTGGCTTACAAACTCCTTTCCCTTCCCCTCCCCACAACAGGCACCCTGTGAGGTAGGTGGGGCTGATAAAGCCCTTTTCCAAGCTGTCCTTGAGAGAACAGCTGGTACAGAGCTATGGCTTGCCCAAGGTCATCCAGCCAGGTGCAAGTGGAGGAGTGGGGAATCAAACCTGGTTCTCCCAGATTAGAGTCCGCGCACTTAACCACTACACCAAACTGGCTATCAACCAGCAAGGCCGTTGCCACCTGAGCCTCCAGCAAATCCTGGTCATTTGTCTCCTGTTCCTCCGACTCCTCATGGTCAGCAGGAGAAAGGTCGCCTCCTCCACCAGACTGTGTATCAGAATCCTCTGCATCACTTGGCGTAGCAGCAGACATCCACACAACTGCAGTCTGCGAAGCTCACCTTGCCAACTCTGTTAGAGATTCCACAGCTCAGCACAGCAGCATCCACTCTGACATCTGCACAGTGATCCACTCTGGGCCCATAACCCTGATGGTGGTGCAAATAATGATGACCTGCACACGCCCAAGTTTGTGCAGAGCTATTTACAGTTTATTTACAACATATATACATACACAGTCCTTTATTGCAAAGCATTTGCTCTGTTCACCGACAAAATGCTTTGCCAGGCAACCTGATACCAAACTGGCACACACAGGTAGGGATAGTCCAGAATATATACAGTTCTATGTCCAGTCAGAATGGAGATGCTGGGTCATGTAGCACCTCCTATAGTCTGATGCAATCTGTCCAGTCATGTGACTCCTAGCAGTCATTTAGATCAACTTGATCAGTCTGACTAGCTGTCATCTTGCACAGCATTCACTGTTTACATGCCGACAGGGAATGCTTCAGTCTATAGGTCTGTGTGAGGCTAGCCTGTCACTTCAGGATGCAAGACTGGGGGTAGGGGACGGGGGCCACTTTGTCAAGAGAGAAGATGAGAATGGGACTGTTTTTCCCCCTTTCTTTGACTTGGGAGAGATGACTGAGGCTGTAGATCTGTGTAGTAAAGCCTTCCATTAATGAATAGTGCTTGGTTCTTCACCAAACAGAGAGAGACAGAGAAAGAGAAATCTTTGCCATATCACAAATCTGAAAGAAGTCTAACACATGCAACTGGAAACAGTTCTGGTCTCCCCCCATTTCTCTGTGTATGGAAACTCTGTAGTTTAGAAAAATGTGTTGCAGAAATATAACATCTGAACCCAATTCTCCAGCAACAGAAGGTTGTGTTCATACGTTCCAAAATCAGTCCCTGCTGTCAGTCAACTGGCATAGTTCAGCTGTATGTGAAAGCAGACTTGTTTCAATGAACATCTGTATGTCTGGGTACTGACAAATTATTTTTCTGCAGCCAGTTTGAGACCAAATACTTGATAAATATAACACTAAACTAGAATCTTGTTTTTACTGCGGAGATGTGCAGTCTTTTATGCCCTGGGCAGAAATTATGCCCCACTTGCAAATTTACATGACAAGCTTCGGTAGCACTTGCCCATTACAGTAGACCCTAGTATGCCTCTTTCTTTGAAAACAAGCCTGTACCATCTGGATCAGTAGCTTCTGTGTGGCTTTCCTGAGTATGTACAGTTTCTTCCTTAAAAACACACCACTGGGCACCAGAAGACACCCTGCATCTGTTCCTGGTTTCCAGGGGAGTCAGGAAGGCACTTAAGGGACATTCAGTTCACCACCTACTAAAGTTAAGCCATACATAATACCTTTTATCCTTATTAGGTTATACACATTTCTGGAATTTTTTAATTTATTATTTTATTTATTTATTTTTTCAAATTTATACCCCGCCCTCCCTGCAAATGGGCTCAGGGCGGCTCACAAGGGCACGGTGTGCCATATCCAATACAAATAAAACATTTAAAATACAATAATTTAAATACATTAACAACAATAAAAGCTACAGTAAAATACTTCCAATCATAGTAATAGAATTCAGATGGCTTTGGGGTTGGGGTACGGCCTTCCATGGCCGTCGGGCTTGGGTTGCATCCAGGGCAGCCCCACATCATCAGATGTCAATCGCGATGTGGGATAGTGCCAATGGTGACGGCTCCTACTCAAAGGCCTGGCGGAAGAGCTCTGTCTTGCAGGCCCTGCAAAACTACATAAGGTCCCACAGGGCCCTGATCTCCTCTGGGAGCTCATTCCACTAGACAGGAGCCACCACCGAAAAAGCCCTGGCTCTAGTTCCGGCGAGCCTGGCCTCCCTGGGGCCTGGAACACAGAGCAGATGTTGGGACCCCAACCAAGGTGCCCGCTGGGGTATATATGGGGAGAGGTGGTCCCTCAGGTATGTTGGGCCCTGGCCATATAGGGCTTTAAAGGTAAGTACCATCACCTTGAAGCAAACCCGGTATGCTATAGTGCAGCACCGCCAGCACAGGCTGGATATGGTCCCTCTTAGTGAGGCCCATCAACAGCCTGGCTGCGGCATTCTGCATCAGCTGCAGCTTCCAGATTTGCACCAAGGGCAGCCCCATGTAGAGAGCGTTACAGTGGTCAAGCCTCGAGATGACTGTCGCATGGATCACTGTGGCTAGGTCATCACAGACGAGGAAGGGAACCAACTGCTGAGCCAGCCGCAGATGGTAAAAAACTGACCTGGCAGTGGCTGCTACCTGGACCTCCATTGTCAGGGAGGGATCCAGGAGCACTCCCAGACTCCTTACCCCCGATGCAGGCACCAATGGCACCCCGTTGAAAGTCGGGAGCGGGACCCCCCACCCCGGGCTGCCCCGACCCGCCCCGACCCAGACACAGGACCTCCGTCTTCGCCGGGTTCAATTTCAGCCAACTCTGCCTGAGCCAACCAGCTACGGCGTGCAATGCCCGGTCCAGATCTTGTTGGTCGGAGTCCGACTGGCTGCCCAACATCAGATAGAGCTGGGTGTCATCAGTGTACTGGTGACCCCAGCCCGCACCTCCCGGCAATCTGGGCAAGGGGGCGCATATAGATGTTGAACAACATCGGGGAGAGCAGTGCCCCCTGAGGCACTCCACATTCAAGCGGGTGCCTCATGGATTGGTGCTCCCCAAGCACCACCCTTTGTCCCTGACCCTGGAGAAAGGAAATGAGCCACTGCAGGGCCCGTCCATGTATCCCCACGTCAGCGAGGCAGCAGGTCAGCAGCTGATGATCAACTGTGTCGAACGCAGCCAACAGGTTAAGCAACAGCAACACCGCCACACTGCCCCGATCCAGATGTCTCTGGAGGTCATCAGTAAGCGCGACCAAAGCCATCTCCATCCCATGTCCTGGGTGAAAGCCGGACTGGAAGGGGTCAAGGACCGAAGCGTCATCCAGGTAACTCTGTAACTGCAACGCCACCGCCCTCTCAATTAATTTGCCCAAATAGGGCAAATTGGACACCGATCGATAATTAGCCAATTCAGCCAGGTCCAGATGTGATTTTTTTCAAGATGGTGCGGACCATCGCTTCCTTGAGTGCCCCTGGGAACCACCCTTCCACGAGGGACGTGTTGATAATTTCCCAGGCAACACCTCGCTGCCCCTCATGGCCGGCTTTAATCAGCCAGGACAGGCACGGATCAAGGATACATGTGTTTGGACGCACAGACACGAGAAGCCTGTCAACTTCCTCTAGGCTGAGCGGGCTGAACCCATCTAAGCCCGGAAATGAAGACGTGCAAGGGGCCTCAAGTTCCCTCACTGTTTCAAGTGTGGCGGGGGAGGTCACAGCGGAGCGCCAAGACTTTATCCATAAAATAGCTTGCAAATGCCTCACAGCCAATTTCCAATTCCCTAGCATTTGGTCTGTCCTGTGGCAGAACTGTTAAAGATCGAATCATTCTAAACAATTGGGCTGGGCGTGAGCTTGCAGATGCAATCGAGGCAGCATAGAAACCATTCTTTAATTCTAAGGCATATTTCCTTGCCTGACCAGACAACCATATAAAATATTATACATCCTGTCAGCCTTTGGAGTAACTCAGCTAAAAAGATAACTGAACATATATTAAAAAGCGATTGCTGCAAAACAAACAGCTTGTCAGTTTTAATCACATTTTTCTTTACAAAGAATTCAAAATGGTTCAAATGATACCCTGCCATTTTCTTTTAATAGTGTGAAGACAACGTAACCTAAACAGGGCCATTAAAACAAAATCACAAACCAGGAAGATGAGAGAAGTATTCATGTGTTTGCTAAATACCCAAATGACAAGCCTGCCCTGGACAGGGTGTTCCATAAGGCAGGAACTGCCCTCTAGAAGATCCCATTCCTCAGACCTGTAGGCGATATCATTCTAAGAGCTGGAGGGCTCTGAAGAAGAGCCCTGTTGGATCAGAGCAATGGTCAATCTAGTCCACCATCTTGTTTTACACAATGGCCCAGAATGTCCGCAACAGGAGCACAGAGGCCAAATGCTCCCCCTCCTGCTGCCCCTTGGCAACTGGAAGTCAGAGGCAGGCTGCTTCTGGAAGTAGCTAATAACCACTGGTGGGTTTTACCCTACATGAATTTGTCTCCTCTCCTTTTACAGTAATTTAACTAGTGCTCATCAGTGTGTCCCAAGGCAGCAAAGTCCCACATAAGTACATCTTGTGTAAAGAGTACTTTCTTTTGTCTGGATCTATTACCCATCAAATTCATTGGCTGTCTCTGACTTCTGGTATTTTGGGAAAGGCACAAGAGCATTGCTGTTTATCTACTTTTGGTGCACTGTGCATTATTTTAGTAACTTCTGCTGTGTCTCCTCATTAGTCCATCAAAGGCCCGAGCTCTTTAGCCTTTCCTCCTAAGGTGTTCCAGCACACTGATGATTTTAGCTTTTCTGTACCTTTTCCAGCTCTTTGCATTAGGGTAATCAGAAATGTGCCCAATATTCCACATGTCACCATACCACATGACGGTATTGGCAGTTTTATTTTCAAGCCTTACATTGAGTTGGCTTTTCATTGATGTATCCACCATGCCCCAAGACATCTTTCCAGGTCGGTCACCACCTGTTCAGACCTATCATCATCAATCTGAAGTTAATTTTTTTCCTGAATGTGCAGCCCTGAGCCCACAGCCAGCTGGTGGCAGAAATTGCTCCAAGCCCTGCTTCCCTTCAGTCTACGGCATAAAGGGGGAACTGGGCACAGAGCCTGTGTGCCCTCTGACATCCATTTCTCTGAGCCCATTTTGAATCTCCACTCCCCAAAGCATCCTTTAAACTGCAGTGGGACTTGGCCCTTTTACCATTTGCATGATCACAGGCAGGGCTTGGGGAAGGGGGGGGGGGGTGCCAAAACTCTCAAGACAGAAATGAAGTTTTCAATCTGTATAATGAAAACTCATGAACTTTTAAACATTTTAAACAGAATTTTGTCAAAGAAGTTCTGGAACAGCACATCCCCCCAGCACATTCCCCCAGAGAAAAAGCCCTGATCATGGGGTTGGGTTCAAGTAGAACTGGCTTCTGAAACTCATTGCTGTCCCTTCACCTGTGAAATGTTTCTTCTGGTCCCACCTGTTACGTTACAGATTTTAATAAAAATGGGGAGTTGCCAGTGTGCTAACCTTTTTTACTATTTTGTCTGAACAAGTCTAGTGAAAAGGGCACATTCCAGCGACATTACTGATCTTTTTCCAGATTGTACCCTCCCCCCGCAAAAAAATAAAAAAGCTGGATGTGATTTTCCTGTTCTGTGACCAGTTCTGCATTTCTCTGAGCACAATATTTGAACCTGATGGTATTGGGCAATGGTATTTTCCAGTGACATAGTATTTATAAGGACTTGCCATAGATTTCCACAGCAACCCTAATTACCTACAGAGCTTTTGGCTAATGTGTGTAAAATTATGTCTTTATAGCACAATGTGAAAAATAAGCTGACCAGATCTCTTTTAGACTTGATCAAGGTTCTTAAGTTTAGCACACTGTGCTACCAGGAGAAAAACATTAACATTACAGAAACAGTAATCTATCTTCCCCTTCCTTCTCAAAATAAGTTGTGTGCACCAAAATTCAAGATTTCCTAATCTATGGCTCACATTTGTCTTGAATAATAAAATATAGTTACCTGTAGCACAATGAACCTGGTCAATTTTTCCTGCCATAGTCATACATTTAAGTGATTAATTCATATAATTATTTTTATTTGATTACGGTTACTGGAGATAGATTGTAGGCTGCAAGCTTTAATCATCAGTTGGATAACTTTAATCTGCAGTAAATCTTCCACTGTTGTTTTTTTCATAAATTATTTCCTGATTGATTTGTGGGTCTTAGGTGGAACAGCAGAGCATCACATAGAGACAGCCACGTCAACTTCTCCTCCAAGTGCCAGGTTTTATAGAAAAAGAAGCTTGAATAGCTTTCTGTTACAGTTATCTTGTATTTTAGGATTCCTTCTAGTAATACAACACAGGCAAATGAAAGTAACTGTTAACTTGATTATAATATTTTAAATCTTAATTTTTCACTAGGTTTAAACATATTTGGAGGTTTTGTTTTTTAATTAAGAGACAGATTACAATCTCAGTTCAAAATGATCAATCAAATACTAGAATATAAGATAAGCAATAACTTGCATTTTGGATAAAGTAAAATGAAATGTGTTAGATGCAAGGAATCATGCATATGAAACGAATTAAACTTTTCCTGATCAGTCTTTGCAATGCACATCCAATTTTCTAATTTAGTTTCTAATTTGGAAACCAGAATCAACACAACTTGTATCAGACTGTAGTACCTTGCATAGGGTTGCCAGCCTCCAGGTGGGGCCTGGAGATCTCCTGCTTTTACAACTGATCTCCAGCTGACAGAGATCAGCTCCCCTGGAGAAAATGGCTGCTCTGTGGGGTGGACTCTATGGCACTGTACCATGCTGAGGCCCCTTCCCTCCCCAAACCCTTCCCTCTCCTGGATCCACCCCCCAAAGTCTCCAGGTATTTCCCAGACCTGGCAACCCTAACCTTGCAAGAAGCTTGGCAGTTCCAGCTGACCCATTTTTCAGGTTTAAAAAAATACTTTACACATGCTTCTCTGTTGGATATCATCCAGAAGGCCTCTTCATACTGTAATGTTTTAAGTATAATTAATTCTATCACAAAAAAGACAGTAGTCTCTATATAAGAATTTGGGACATCCCTTCCCAAGAACTACTCTTATTTTTTCCAGTAGTAATTTTCGTTATGTTCATTTTTAGATATATGGTTGAAAATAGCTCCTTTCATGATATATACATTCAGCTTGGTGCAAGATGCTGTGTGGTTGAAATAGCATATCTTATTAAAAATACAATCCAAACATTTTGTTTCCAGGTTAAAACATATGGGGGGGGGGGGATTTGTTGGTGAGACTGTGACGGACGTTGCTGCTGGGGAAAACCAAGAAGTGATACCATGCCTCTCTAGGAATCTCCAGAAATCATAGAGTGTCAGATGATTCCTAGAGAGTTGTGATGTCCCTTCTGGCTTTTCCCCGGAAGTGATGTCACACTTTCAGCCCAGTGTCCTCCCCCGCCCCCACAATGGGAAACAACAGGCAGGGTATATGGACTGGCAACCCTAGTCCTTTATTTTCCTAAAATAAAGTTAAAACTGTATTGAGCCTGTGTGACCCTTGGATTGGTTGGGAATAAAAAGGACCAGGTTCTGTGCAGGCCACCTCTCAAGCCAGGCTGTGTGTTTGGCTTGGCTTGGCTTGGCTGGGGGGGGGGGGGGGGCAGTGAGAAAGTGAGAAGCAGAAGTGGGCCCGTCAGATTCTTCCTTGGATTTTAAAGTGACAGTTGCTGTTTAAGTGATCTTAAAATTTCCGGGGCAAACAATAGCCAAATTACTCTGTTCCAGCATAGGATAGTTTTTGTCCATTTTTTTTTTTAAAGTGGAAAGGCTTTAGGTCCAGCTGAAATGAAATTGGATGGCAGCCTACCACACTTCAAGTACTGGTAGCAGCTTCTATGAATGGAGCCAAATATGATCTAAATGTAATTATTTCTTTTTTAAAAAAGAAAAACCTTTATTTGTACATCATTGTTCTAATTTTCTGCCAGGAACATCGGAAAGAGCTTTGACTGATTGCAGTGAGGATGATCTTGAGGCAACTTTAAGAAAGTGGAACCCCATGAGTAAGATCCCCTTAGAACTATATAAGCCTGAGGTAGGTTGACTGTTCCTTTTGTACATTTGTAACAAAGATTCTTCTTCTTTTTTCATAATTAAGCCCACATTTGCATGCTTTTGCATAGGCACCTCACGGGGAATTGACCCAACCGATGTTGCTTCCTCCACCTCAAAAATTACTGGAAATCAGGCAAGAACATGTTCTGCACTTCTGTTTGTGAAACAATGTAATGCTCCCATTACAAAACCTGCTTATTTATTTACTTGCTTTGTGCCCTATCTTTCTCCCCAATGGGGACCCAGGCAGCTTATATCATTCTCCTCTACTCCACAGTATATGGCTAGATGGGATGAAATATATAAGATATGTATCTAAAATATATGAGAACATATGTTTCTTTAAAAATTGTCCTTTCAAATACTTTTGTGCTTACCAATGTGATTAACAGAGGAGGCTCTCCAGTTCCTTCCGATAACCTACTTTCTACAAATGGGGAAAGATTGGAACTCCGAAATAGGTAAGAGAATAAATAGCAGCAAGTTGGCATACAGGTAATAAATACCCAGAAATTAAACGTAGTTGGTCTTAAAGAGGCCCCTGGACTCAAACTTGGTTCACACATCTGTTGTTAACTCCTTTATTATCTGTATGCCAACTTGCTACTATTTACGTGCCCCACTGTATGTGTTATTCCAGTCTCAGCTATATTTATTGCTCAGTTCCTTATGCACCATGACTCTAATCAGCTTTTCCTGGTAACTAACCTCCCTCCCCACCTGCATGTAACATTTGAGGAAATCTGTCTCAATGTACATGAAGAAGTGTACACACGCGGAGTCTCTGTTCTCGCATGTCCACAGGGCTGAGCTTGGTTTGTCTTGGGGAGCTGCTAGACTCAAGCTTCATTCTCACATCTCTTTGTCAACTCTTGCATTTATGTGCTAATTTGCTGCAATCCATTGATCTCACCGGTTATCTGATCCAGTCTCAGCTCTGCACAGGCATCTTGGCTCTGAATGGCCCCTCCTAACAGCTCCCCCCCCCTCTTTTTTTTTCCTGTGAGGAGGAGGAGATTGGATTTATACCCCACCCTTTACTCACTTAAGAGTCTCAGAGCGGCTTACAAACTCCTTTCCCTTCCCCTCCCCACGGCAGACACCCTGTGAGGTGGGTGGGGCTGAGAGAGCTCTCTCAAGGACTGCTCCTGAGAGAACAGCTCTGACAGAACTATGGCTTGCCCAAGGTCACCCCAGCAGCTGCAAGTGGAGGAGTGGGGAATCCAACCCGGTTCTCCCAGATTAGAGTCCATGCACTTAACCACTACACCAAACTGACTCTACATAGGTCAAACTGTAAGTAGCCCTTGAGGAGATTTTATTCCAGTTTGTCGGAAGAAGTGTGCTTTGCACACGAAAGCTCATACCTTGAATAAAACTTTGTTGGTCTTAAAGGTGCCACTCTGGACTCAGACTTTGTTCTGTTGCTTCAGACCAACACGACTACCCACCTGAATGATGATATTAGTGTACTGGAAAGTGTCATATATAAAACAGGGCTTAGTATTGTGGGTTATAAATGACAATTTTTTTTTTTTTGAAATGTCAGTTTCCATTTTTATGTTGGTAATCCTGAAAAAATGCGAGTTTGTTGTGATGGATCGGCAGAAGACCTGCCCCTTTCTTTTAAGTCCTGTTTGGTGTGCGAGCAGAGCAACTGGCAGCCAGTTGGAAGACCTGGAAGTCAGGTGGGAGCAGGAGCAAGAGAAAAGCTGTGAACACTTGTCAGCTCAGATTAGATAGGATGCGAACCTTCAGAGAAAGACCGGCTGGAGGGATCCTAGAGTTTGCCTTAGATGTAAGCAGGATAAACCAGTGAATTTGTGGACATAGGGTCTGTGTCTCCAGGGTGTTAGCTGGAAAAGAACCTGTCTCAGGAGCCTTTGGAAGTCTCTTAACCTGTCTTTTGTTTTAAAGCTGGCTAGCTTGAGGAAGACACTGAAGCTGTCTCAAAGCCCCGGTTTCTGAGAGAGCGAGTAAAAGACAAATGGGGACCCACGATACCCATCTTAAACACACCCACCCATTGTTGCTGCCATCCTTGGGGCGCTGCGGCTCTGTCCCCCATCAGCCACAACTCCAGCGAGCTCAGCATGGCTTCTGGCTTTGGACTGCCCCAGCTTCTCCCCCGTCTCCAGTGGCTGCTGCTGACTCCCTGGGGCTGCAGGGGCTCCCTTCGCACCCATTGTCGTGACCCTCCCTGGGCCCTGCTGTCGCCCCTCTCTGCCTCTGCTGCTGGGCCCGCTGCCATCCCAAGGGCTCCCGAGGCTCCCCGCTCCGGCCAGAGTCTCCAGCAGCCCCAGTGCAGCTCTCCACTTTGCCCTGCCACAGCTGCTTTCCTCAGTCGCTGCTCCCCCATTATAGCTCATAGCCTCTGCTAGAGGCCAGGTTTACACCGTGAGAGTCCGATGGTGAAGGGAAGGCCAGTGTCACCTCAAGGAGGATACAAACTTGACTGCCAACTGCTCCCTGTGCTCCTAAATTGTCCTCTGTAACCTTGTGGACGAATGAGCCCAGCAAGATTGTGTTGACACCTATAAATCATTTTTGTCCTCTTTTTCTGAACCTCCTTATTCCCCAGTTCCGGGAATAAATAAAAGTTACTGTTCTTTTTCTGTTTCTCTCATGGGTGCTGAAAATTTATTCAGAAGCCACTTGGGTTAAGTCTGCTGGGTAGTGAACTAGAGACTGCACTGGTGGAGCTTTAAATCACACTACCTCTGTTTAGATATCATTTTTATGACTTTAGTTTTCATGTGTGTTTTACATTATTTATCATCTTATCTTTTCAAGGGTCTTTCAGAAAAAAATATCAAGTAGTCTAGAAGACTTGCAAAGTGAATCTCTGGAAAAGGTCAGCTTGAAACATCTTAGCTTTTGCATAATAAATGTGTGTTGTACGTTTCTGTATATAGTGTGCCCAACAAATCGAAGACTGGTATATTCCCATGCTTTGAGATCCAGGAACAGCCTGCACAAGCTGAGTGTCTGGTCTGCCTCATACACTTTCACCATAAGTGAATCAAATAACATGTATTCAGACCTCATACAGAGAATCTTCTAACAGAAACTTGATGAACATTTGTGTTTCCCCGATGTTACATTTCTCACAAACTCGATTGGAAAGGTGGTAGATCAGTATAATGATACCTAGAGGCTGTTTATCTAATCCCAGATATCTAATTCTCACACTGTTTCTCCAGCATGTTGCTCTCACCTTTTGATTTTATGCTTGCAATATGTTTTGAGGTACTGTTGATGTTGTATATGGCAAATTAATGACGGACTAATTTAATTTTGTTTAGGTTTATTTTCTCCCTTTTCTGTATACTCCTATGAGGTATTTAGAGTATGTTTCTATCTGATTAGGAAACTGTTTGGTCACAGCTCAGTAGCAAACTGTGCACTTTGAGCTGGCCATTGAGAATTATACAAAGCTGAGCACTACAATATATATAGCAACAGTGGAGTTCAGGAACAATGTTAATACTGCTCAAATTTAAGCATGATAATTAGAGGAACAAGTGGGGCCTGGGTAGGAACCAAAAAACTTTGTTCAAGTCTGTAATAGTTTGTAACTTTAGACAAAACAATATCTTCGGCACTCATTGGTCAAAATCTATGGTGCACCGGTGCTCATCCATCAGTATTGTGACCAAATGTTCCCAGTCAGAACCCTGGGTGTGGTGTATGGAACCCGGTCAGGCGCTCCTCCGTGAGGAGACTGGTCATGGCAGATGAGAAGAGAAGAGAGGAAGAGGTTGGATTTATGCCCCGCCCTTCACTCAGCATCTCAGAGCGGCTTACAAGCTCCTTTCCCTTCCCCTCCCCACAACAGAGACACCCTGTGTGGTAGGTGGGGCTGAGAGAGCTCTTTTCAGAACTGTCCTTGCGAGAACAGCTCTGACAGAACTATGGCTTGCCCAAGGTCATCCAGCAGCTGCAAGTGGAGAAGTGGGTTATCAAACCCAGTTCTCCCAGATTAGAGTCCACACACTTAACCACTACATCAAACTGGCTTAATCACTACACCAAGCAAGTTCCTTGAAACACAGCTAGCCTATCACTTCCAGTCTTGCTCTGCAATGCATAGAGTTGTTTTAGGTCATTTATATTCAGTAGGCTTTGCCAGTGCGGCACGTTAACTGACTGCACCCTAGGATGTGATCTTTCAGGGCATTCTTAGGGTTCTGAGAGGACAACTCAGTTATGCTTGAATTAGGAGAGGAAAGATAAAGATCCTTTCAAAGAGATCATGCCCCATTCGGCGCTGATCTCAATGTGGAAGGATTGAATTTCCTTGAAGGTAAAAACTGTGAATACTATTCTCCTGTTGGAACTCTCTCTGTAGCCCAGTGGTGTTACAGAATTTTCAACAGGTAAGCCACAGTTTGTTGAATAAAGTAGCCTGTCCAATTCCCTTTTGGAAACAGGATATATTTTATGATGGGGAGACAGCAGTAATGCAACATCTCCACTTGCTGGTCGTAACGTCAAAATGGCACGTAGGCCGAAGAGCCCATGCACTTTAACCCTCACCTTTGGGGTTAGGGAAGGGGTGACTATACCAGCTCTTCGGCACATGTTACTCTCAGCACACAGAGGGGACATCCAGCGCGCAGAAGTGCAGTGAGTCCGGAGAATCCTGCTGTCCCCCCAACACGCCTTGAATATGATCGTGTTGGCTAACATGAATGACTCCATGTTGTTCAGTTTGATTCTTGTGGCTTTATAATTATTTCAGTGAGTCGTTAAACATCTGATTTATATCCCTGAATTACAGTGTACTTATTTGGATCCACTAGAATACACACATTACATAGACTTCAGTAGAGGCTGGATTTGGCCTGTATTTGTAGAAGATGTGGTGTACATATCAATAATTAGTGTTGGCATTATGCTGTATATTGAGGAGAAAATAAACCTCCTAGTGTCCCTCCCAGAGGTTCACTAGAAATATGACTAAAATGTTTGCACTAACATTTGTTTGTTATTTTCTTTCCCTCCCCATTTGAAATTACCCTTCCTGCAACTGCATAGCATGTAGATGAGAAGCCAGTAGAGCGTGATGTAGAACAAGAGGTATATTAACTCTTTAACTCCATTTCACTGAAATCATTATTATTTAATGAGTGCGGTTATTTTTACTGTTTCCCTGGAATGCCTTTCTTTCTGAACATTGATAAAGCAGTGTGTTGGGCAAATTAGTTAAGGCTTCACTTTTAGCTTTTCTGTAAGATGTTTAATACTTTTAAAAAAGCTTCCCAAGATTAGCAAAGAAGGGGAAGTTGATATTTAGTGTGCTTGTGTTTAGCTAAACACCATGTGGTAAATGGCAGAACCATTCACTTCCCCTCTGTCCCCAAGTACGTGGCGCGCAGTGTGGCACAAGTAGAGGGCAAGGGCGCTGGCATACACGGCTCCAGGTGACCGAAGCAGGGGCAATCTTAGCCATGCATATCATTCCAAGTGCAACAGATTCTTGTTTCATTCAAACTCTTATTAATGACTCAAAAGTAGGTTAAGCAGATGAGCTAATGCATGTGTGATTCGAATATAATCACAAACGCTGGGACAAGGTTCCTTGGATGAGCCGGGGGGGGGGGGGGGCTTAAGTGCTTCCTCCTCCTCGTCCCCAGTTCTCAAGACAGCCTGATTGAATTTGAAAAGTTGTCCCTCTCTTTGGGAATCTTAACATGTAAAGTGGAGGGGAAAGGATGGGAAGCTTATCACCAAAGCTCAGCCCCACCACAGGGTATCAAATTCATACAGGGAAAAGAGTTCTGTTTGAAATGAATGCAGCAGGCTTTAAATGTAATGTTAAGATTATTTGTGGTTGTTGTTGTTTAAAAGGAAAACAAATCACATGTGAAAAGCAGCAAGTACCAGACTTTGCCCGGGAAGTTTCTTCACCCTGCACACAACGGTGACAGTACGCCAGCTTCCCCAGAGGCGTGCCGTGTGAATGGCAGTGAGGACAGCAGCATACAGAGCCTGAGTATGTATTTCAGTGAGAGGAATGAGGTTGTTGTGGGTAAATAACATGCCTTGTCATTATGACACTTAACCTGCAGTTATTTTTATAGTGTATGCTATGATGTGCCCATGGTGAAGTAAAAAGGGAATCTTACTTAGTAGCTATGTCAGTGGAAACTAGAAAGCGGGAAGATGGGTTTCTTAATTCCTCAGACATGGCAGCTGATTCTCCATGCATACAGTGAGCCATTACTACCATAGGGCATAGAATTCTGCAAACATGGAGTTTTTGGCGCAAAGTGCACATTATTTGAAGGACCTCCTCCACCACCCTTATTGTCCAGCCCACCAGTCATGATCCACTTTGCAAAGCTCTGGCCTCTGTGCCCCTGTCGTCAGAGGTGCTGGGGGGCAGCCAGAGGCAGGGCTTTTCCAGGAATGGCACCTCGCTTGTGGAATGCCCTTCCCCTGGAGGCTTGTCTGGCACCCACATTACTACTTCTGTTCAGCCAGGATTTTAATTAAGGGCTTGATTTTTTAATACTGGATTTTGTCTGGAATCTTGTTTTAAGCTGTCAGTGGTCTGTTTTCACTTTCTGTTTTTATGCTGGGTTGGGTTTTTAATGCTGGATTTTAATCGATATCTTTTCATGTTTTGTAGTTATTACTTCTGTAATAATTTTTGTAATTCACTTCAGGTATAATCCTGGAAAGACAGTATAAATGTATAAACATTATTTAGTTATTTATCATTTGGATTTATGGATCATCCTATCCCTTAATACACAGGATTCTGGATGAGGAGCAACAATAAAATAGATCATAAACATTATTAAAAATATAATAAATACCTCATTACATTCTTAAAAACAATCCTCAGATGACATTAATGAACCAATCTTTAACCAGTTCCAGACTGTGTTGCCGCCTCGTGAGGAGGCAGAGAAAGAAACGGTGGTGAGTGGGTTCCCATCCCACAACACGACTCTGGCGGGTGGGGGGGGGGTGTCTTGTTTTCCAAGTTTCCATGGACCCCTGGTTTGGATCGAGACTGGGGCATGGCAGGTGGGGATGGTTCAGCTTTTAAGAAATAATACTTTCCAAATTCCATGGACTTTCCTGAGAAAAGAGAGATTCTCTGACCTTTTATTATAAATAAAACAGCTGCTTGAGCTGTGAGAGCTGACCGGGCCCTTGGAGAACAACTGCTTCTCCCTGGGATGACTGTTCGCATTCTACTGAGAAACAGGAGAGTGTTTGTTTTATTCTGGTTTTCTGTCTAGCATTGGTGTATGCTTGGGGTATGGTGAACAGAAATTGAATTATTTTGTACAATGTAAGGCATAGAAAGTCCTTTTGAAAGTACCATTCCAACTGGAGTGGTTTGCTCTCTAGCTAACACCCTGCCCTGGGTTCTCACTTTCACCTACTTTGGTACTTTGCTTCCTGTCAATTTTTTATTTCCTGTCTTTAGCTGTTTATTTTCTTTGCTTTTCTATAACTTTGTTTTGCTTGGATTTCCCATCACCTTTGCTTCTTCATATGGCTTTCTGCTTCTGGGAATGATTGAAGATCGAATCAGGAGTGTCAGTGCACCAGTATTAGGTACTGTATACCCAATAGTGCAAAGTGCCTATACTAACTAGAAATTTGGTTGTGTGTGTTTAAATTCTCAGTTGAACATGCTAACTGCAAATATGTTGCCTAAATTTAATTTGTGACCCTTGAAGGCAAAGGTAACTTTGCTTCTAGTGCAGTGAAATTTAGACAGTCCAGATTTTGCTCTCTGATTTAATCTGTAGGGAATCCTGGATCTAAATAATTCACAATGCAATCCTATTACCACTTTCCCAGGCAAACGTCCCCTTGAATAGGCTTGAGTAGGATTCTGAGTAGACCTGTTTAGAATGAAACTGCAGCTGTGTGGTGGTTGGGCAAAATTAAAAACCCATCTCTCATCTCATGGAATTACTTATTATATTCAGACCTTTTAATTCTTCAAGAACAATCTGACCATTGTGCAGTATGGTTACAGAGCTTAGGATATCTTGTTCTCTGGTGGTTCAGGAGTGGGGCAGTCCTTCAGACTCCTTAACTCCTGGGAAGCTCCTCCCTCCTCCGAAGGCAGGGCCGGCAGACTCTTCAGGCACAGAGGGGGAGGGGCTTGTCCCCTGAAACCCAGTTTTCTCCAGCCCTGCATTCGAGCAGGACATAGCAGACCACGCTCTTTGAAGCACAGAAGAAAGAGAAACAGAAAGAAGAAAGAAGGCACAGATAATTGGAGAAGAGTAGCAGCAGATAGCTAGCTAGCTAATCCTGGTTGCACAACCCTCCCCTCCTTCCGTTCTCTTCTCGCACAAGAGGCTGATGACCTCCAACAAGGTGTCGATGGACCTGGGGAACCCCTGGGGAACCACGGCACCACCAAGTCCCCTGCCGACCGCTAGCCACGGGAGGAGGCCAGCAAGACTCGCCTCCGCTCTCTCTCTAGCCAGGGAGCTCGGGAGGCAAGTACAGGGGACTCTGGAGACGATGCAGCGGGCTGAGCCGTCGGCTCCCGGTCTCAACTTCGGCGTGGGAGACGGCGTGAGCGCACAGCCTTGGTGTGGTAAGCAGGAGCGTCTACGAGCTTCCCCTGCCCTCCCGAGCCCCCCCCCCCCCCCCGAGATGGCATAAGGAACACTGAGAGGGGTGCTATTTTTTGCTCCATTACCGCTTTTGGTGGAACGGGGGAAGGAGGGAGGCAAACAGGCCTGAACCCCTCCACACTTCATCCCTGGATTCCCCCCCTCCCCTCCTCCATAGTCATGCGAAGGGAGGAGAAGGCTTCGAGGACATAAACCTCCATGAGTTTAAAGGGGAGACCTACAAAGAAGTCCAGGGTGGCTGCCAGCATCCCCTCTAAGCTGAGCTGGGTGGAGCTAGATCACCCTCAGGTGTCTGGTGGGGGGATATTTTAGGCGGGAAAAGTGGCCATCTTAAGTGCTATTGCCACTTTCACTTTTGGCAGGACCTAAAATGGCTGCCAAGGCTTTCACTTCCCAGGAAATGGACATCAAGATGTGTACCTTTGAACTGGCCGAATCACCAGCCCCTATCCCTCAGACACAGGATTCCCCTCTGAGTATAGAAAACCAAGGGGCCTTTCTGACCTGGCTGAAATCAGAAATGAGAAAGGAGTTTAAATCTATGTGCCAGGAATCGCAAGAACACAACCTTGCAAGAGACATTCTCAAGGGGATAGAGAACACGAAGCCCCTTTTAGGAAAAGACTGAAGGGATCAGGTTCCCTATCTGAACTTAGCCCCCAGTTAAAGGAGCAGGTTTCTGACTCATCATCTGTGAACTCTGAAACTCCCAAAGAGGAGGGAGAACTTTCAGAAGAGGAGGAAGAAGTAGTTCCCATCTCACAGTCAAGGCTTTTCCCCCAGGACCTCTATATTAGATTACTTCCAAAAGTAATCAGAACCCTGGAATTAACTTACACTCCTAAAGAAACAGAGGAGGAATAATCAGTCTTCCCTGCAGGGTCTGACAAGGCCATACCCAAACCTAGCACCAAGTCAGTGGGGGTCAAGATTATGAAGGCAGAGTGGGAACACTCTGGTTTGCCTTCCAAACCAAAGTTGCCTTCCAAACCAAAGGCAACTAACAGCCTTTGGAAAATTCTACTCTTTGATTCCTGAGGCTGCTAGAAAATTGAAGTTACCTTTAGTGGATGACCCTGTTACTAGCCTGGCTTCCACATCAGTCCTTCTCATGGGAGCAGATGGTCTCCCAAAAGACAGCTCTGACAAACACATTGAACAAATGCTAAGAAGAGACTTTGAGGCCTTGGCAAATTCACTTAGGGCTTCTATCACAGGCTCTCTCTTTGCTAGAGCGGCCTATGCCTGGGCATCAGATCTTGCCAAAGCAAAACTGAAGGATGAGCTGAAGAAAATAGCTTTAGCCATGGCCTTTCCTGCAGACACAACACTAGATGCGGTTCAACAGTCCACACGCAGTATGGCTTGCAGCATTACCGCCCGGCATAACACTTGGCTCAGGAGCTGGGACGTAGATCCCTCTGCAAGGGCAAAAGTAGCCGCGGTACCGTTTAAAGGCACAAAGCTTTTCGGAGAAGATTCAAAGCCTGGCAATAGCAGATCATACAAACCAAAGTGGCAATACAAGTTTAAGGATAGTAAATCATCCTACTTCACAGCCAAGCATCCCACAAACAGAAAGAACACCAAAAAAAGGGGGAGGGGCTCAAGCATGACTATGCCGAGAGGGGAAGGGAGATGGGCATCGGAGGTTGCCTGCAGAGATTTGCACATGTCTAGGAAAATTCAGTCATAGATAGGTGGGTGAAAGAAACAGTCTCAGAAGGCTACTCCCTGGAATTCTGTTCCCTTCCTCCTTCACGTTTCCTAGAACTACCACGTAACAAAACACAAGCGAAACACATACAGCTGCTGGGAGCCATTGCACACCTTCTAGAGATTGCAGCAATAGAAAAAGTCCCAATCATACAGAAATCTCAGGGAGTCTACTCGGTGTTCTTCACGGTCCCGAAGAAAAACGGAGATGTAAGGGCCATCAAGTGGCTCAACAGGAGAGTGATGAACAAAAAAGTTCAAGATGGAAACGATGAAGTCCATACTGTCTGCCATACAAAAGGGAGACTTCATGACATCAATAGATCTCTCAGAGTCATACCTTCACATACCCATCAGAGAGGCTCACTGCAGATTCCTACGCTTCATCTATCACAGTCGACACCACCAATACCCGGCACTCCCCTTTGGATTAAAGTTGTCACCCAGGGTCTTCACCAAACTACTAGTGACCCTGATCGCATTGCTCCGGACCAGGGGAATATCGCTATTCCCATATCTGGATGACATTTTGGTGAAGGCGATCAAGCGGACAGGGATCTACATCCCTGAGAATGAAAATTCTCAGGGAACACGGTTTCATCCTCAGTATAGAGAAAAGTTCTCTCATACCAACTCAATCTCTGATTCACTTGGGTGTTCACATAGACACCCTACAAAACAGAGTATTCCTTTCACAGGAAAGACAGGATCGACTGACTCAACTGACCAGGGAAGTTTTAGCCCTTCGGAAGATAGAAGTCATGACTCTTGAACAGTTATTGGGGATGCAGGTATCTGGCCAGGAGACGCTCAGTTGGGCAAGGTTCCACATACGACCCCTACAACATTTTCTTTGACGTTTCCAAGATCTGATAGCTCAGAAGAAGGCTCAGAGGGTATCTCTGCCACAGGAGTTGAGACACCCAACTGACCTGGTGGCTGCAACCATACCGCTTCAAAACAGGCATGCCACTCAGGGACCTGATCAGAGTGAACATCACCATGGACGCAAGTCTTTTTGGTTGGGGAGCCCACATGGAGGGTCGTCTGGCACAGGGCACCTGGACACAGTCGGAAACTTCCAACAACATGAACCTACTGGAAGTGCAGGCAATCAAATTGGCCTTGGTAGCATTCCAAAAGGACACAGAGGGAAGACACATATTGATCCGGACGGACAATGTGAAAGCTAAAGCCTACGTGAATTGACAGGGGGGCTGTCGGTTCAAACGACTGAACAAGGAAGCAAGCCAGCTGGACGGAGACACACATCCTATCAAGGCGATCCAGGTGGCAGGCCGAGAGAACACGGTAGCAGATTGGCTGAGTTGACAATCTGTTGATCAGTCAGAATGGATGATAAACAGAGCCGTATTTACCCAAATTTGCAACAGATTTGGGTGGCCAGGAGTCGACTTGTTCGCCACAGAACAAAATTGACAGACAGAGGCCTTCATGTCAAGGTCACATCATCCAATGGCCGTGGGAACAGATGCTCTTCATCAAGAGTAGCCAAAGACTCTATTGTATGCCTTTCCACCTCTACAAAGCATTCAAAGGGTGGTGCAGAGGGTTATGGACCAATCAGCAGAACTGATTATTGTGGCCCCTTATTGGCCCAGGAGGCCATAGTTCCAGGAACTCAAAAGACTGTCAGTGACGGAACCTTGGCGACTACCACCGGTCCTGGACCTGCTGACCCAAGGAGAGTTAGTCCATTCTCAGCCAGAATCCCTAAACCTCACTGCCTGGAGGTTGAGTGGGAACTCTCAGGCCTAGGTTATACTAAACATGGAGTTAAGACAATGCTGCCGGCCAGAAAAGGGTCTCCCAATAAGGTGTATAATAACACCTGGCAGACCTTCCGATCTTGATGTGCAGGGAGGGACCAGGATCCCAGTTGAGCCCCAGTGCCAGAGGTGCTGGCCTTTCTCCAGGAGGGGCTGGACAAGGGCCTCAGTACAAGTACTTTAAAGAGGCAGGGGGCAGCAGTCTCTGCCATTAAGGGGGCCAAGAAAGGTTCCTCACTGTCTAGACACCCACATGTCCAAAGATTCTTTGGGGGTACTTTGCAATCAAACCTCCCGGTGGCTCATAGATTCCCCACACAGAGTTTCAACTTAGTGCTCCAGGCGTTGTATAGGGCCCCTTTGAGCCCATGGCTAGTTCCCCCATGAAAGAGTTGACCTTCAAGACAGTGTTCTTAGTGGGCATCATGTCAGCAAGGTGAGTCTCAGAGCTGGGGGCATTATCCATAGATAAGGATCTTTGTATCTTCCATAACGATAAGGTTGTGTTACGGCCTGACCTGGCTTTCATCCCAAAAGTTAACTCTGCCTTTCACAGATCCTTGGAGAGTGTTCTGCCGTCCTTCTGCCCAAATCCTAAGTCTGACTTGGAGAGGGAATGGCATTACCTGGACATGAGATGGGCTCTTAGTTTTTACCTTGACAGGACTAAAACACTGAGAACGACCGATTCTCTTTTTGTTTCCTTTAGGAAGTCGGTGATAGGAAAGAAGGTCACACCGTCCCCCCTGAGTAGATGGATCAGGGGTTGTATCTACCTAGCTTATAGGGCTAGAGGCTTAGAGTCCCCAACTGGGGTCACAGCACATTCACTGAGGGGAGCAGCCACATCTGCAGCATATAGGGCTTTCCCTTCATTGGAGGTAGTATGCAAGGCAGCCACCTGGAGGTCGGTGCACTCTTTTACCCAATATTACAGGAATGATAAGGTAGCGTCGGCTGACACGGCCTCCGGCCGTAGAGTCCTTCAGCGCACCCTGTGATTGAGGTAGCGGTGGGACCCACCCTGGAGATTACTGCTCTTTCACGTCCCAGAAGTTAAGGAGTCCGAAGGACTGCCCCACTCCTGGACCGCCAGAGAACGGAAGATTTGTCCCACTTACCATGAAGCTTCCTTCTCGGTGGTCCAGAGTGGGGCAGTCCTTCCCGCCCAAGTTGTTGGGCACCGCTTCCTCAACAGGCAGGCGTGCTGATGGTGGGGAATGGCGATTCAGGTTGAAGGGTCTTTCTTGATCAGCCTGGGGCTTCTGATATAGATACTGGGTTCTATTGTTACTGTTTAACTCCCGATTGGGAGTAGAGTGTTATCAGTTGTTTTTCAGCAAGGGGAATGGTGGCTTGGAGAACGACTGGGTTTCAGGGGACAAGCCCCTCCCCCTCCATGCCTGAAGAGTCTGCCGGCCCTGCCTTCGGAGGAGGGAGGAGCTTCCCAGGAGTTAAGGAGTCTGAAGGACTGCCCCACTCTGGACCACCGAGAAGGAAGCTTCACGGTAAGTGGGACAGATCTTCCGTTTTCCTCCACCCGGCTCTCTCAGTGGTATGTTTGGGGTACATTATGATGAGGTTTTCCATAGCTGTTAATGGAAACCCAAAATAGGAATTTGTGAGATAACTCAGTGTATAAATGTGAGAGGATGCATGAACCTTGAATTCAAGAAAGTTCTGCAGTATGCTTTAATTTGATTAAATCTCAGATCCTTTAGGCTTCATCAGGGCTTACTTTCTGCAAAGTGGCACCTTTTGCATGGGTTTGGTCCTTCAGTTAAATACATCATCTCAATCACATTTTTAAATCACAGGAGATTCTGAGAATATGGACGGTGCAATGACGTCAGAGGACCTTTCGCCCTTGTCATCTGGAACAGAATCAGGGGCACAGTCTCCATTATCTCCAGAGAACAGAAAAAGTCCAAAAGGAATAAAGAAAATATGGGGAAAGTATGTGTTCATATATTTTCTGTCTTCTAATAAGCAACACTTCTAAGAGGGCAGCTAGCAAGCACCTTGGAGATTCTTGGCTAGACATCTTTAATTCTCTTTAAAAGTAGCTGTCCTCGGGGAGAGGGGATTGAATCAGAGCTCTGACTAGCAGTGCCATCCTGAGCAGAGTTTCACCCTTCTAAGCCCATTGATTTTCAGTGGATTTAAAAGGAAGTAACTTTACTTAGGATTGCACTGTAAACTGTCTTTCAAGTGAAGGCCAAGTAAAATACAGCAGAATGTCAAACACTTTTCAGCACAAAGGCTTCATCAGTGGCTTATAACCATAATGAGTACAGTCATATCCAACTCATATTGTGAAGAATGTAAAGAATCACAAGAACTTGCAAAATAACCCAAGTAAACACCTGCCCCTCCCCCCCCCCCCCCCCCCCCCAAATGAGAGCGCTGTCCTGGCACTCCTGGCCAGCTCCTCACCAGTGTTTCCTCCGACTATTAGCCCGTGTGGGAAATTGTTAGTCTGTTGATGGGTTCTGTTGCTACAGGAGAAAAATCTTGTTCTGTTGGTTAACCCAATGTTGACATGCCAGTCGGGCTAAAAGGTAACTGAAGAAACTGGTTTTACTTTGTCCAGCTGGGGACTCTTTGTTAGACTAGCCTCTGAACACTAGCAGAGTGCAAATTCAACATTTCTCTTGCAGAGTCCCTTGTGAGATGTGGGATCCAGTCAAAGCATGCACGTGGAGACTGAGATCGTGTGTTAGGACTGAGATTGCTTGCCTTTTAATGCCTGGCAGCATGATTTTTAATATTTTTAATCTCTCCCAAAAGAATACGCAGGACTCAGTCTGGCAATTTCCCAGGAGACGACCTGGGCTTCGTTGAGTTTCGGAGAGGCGGCCTCCGCGCAACGGCTGGACCTAGACTGTCTCGCTCAAAGGAAACCAAGGGGCAGAAGAAGTAAATGCTGACTGCTCACTATTAAAGATTTCAGAATGGAGCCTTTTGTTATCATCTGTGTTGACTGGTGTCCAGTGAAATTACCTTGCAACTCTGTGGAGAGGTTTCCTAACAAACACTTCCTCTTTCTTCCATTAGAGAAATATTGGGAAAGTTCTTATCAGCATGGGGGGGGAGGGGGCGTAGAGCAGTTGGTTTCGGAACTGTGAAGCAGCAGCAGGCCATCTGTGGCAGGGATGCCGGGGGGCAGCACCATCCAGGGCAGGGGCAGGCCTGCCCTCCACACAGCGTCCCTGGCAGCAGTCTGTTTCCTCAGGGGAAACCACTGCAAGCTGAACTTCGGTCGCTCTGGCCTCCGACGGTGTTTTCTCACCTTGGGTTCTGTTTCTTGGCCATGCTAAATTGGGAGAGAAGGTCAGAACTGATGGATTTTCTGGGTATCTTTAGGACAGGGGTGGGCAAATTGCGGCCCGCGGGCCACATGTGGCCCGCCACAGAGTTGTTTGTGGCCTGCCAAGACATATAGATGCTCTTTGACAGACATTAACTTGCAGGCTGTGATGAGAATCTCAACAAGCAATCTCCCTCCTGATTTCAAAAAAAATGTAGAAAAGTGTGAGAGGGTACATTTGTCTCATTAAACTGATTCTAAAATTAAATGTGCTTACAGCTATAGATGATATGAAATTAGCACAATAAATAAATTGAATAGAACTACCACTATTTTATTTAATTTATATTTATTGATTTTTATTATACCATTTATACCTTTTCTGAAATGCAAAGTTAACTAATGAATGCAATCATTTTAAAAGGTGCGACCCTCCACTAACCTCCGCTCCCACAAAGTGGCCCCTGAGCCAAAACAATTGCCCACCCCTGCTTTAGGACATACACACGGCCCTTTCTGTTCTCCCATTTTTAATATTCCATCTCATTAATGACCTGGCCACAGTGATCCATGGTCTAATAACATCCAGATTAGATGCCTGTAATGTATTCTACATGGGACTGCCTTTGAAAGTGGTCCAGAAATTCTAGCTGGTCCAAAATGCAGCAGCCAAACTATTGTCCTGCACAGGATACAGGGATCATATCACATTGGTCCTGAAAGACACAAAGTTGTTCAGGGTGTTGAGAACCAGGGAGGATTGTGAGGCACTCCAAAGGGATCTGTCGAGGATGGGCAAGTGGGCATCAACGTGGCAAATGCGGAATGCCCCCCCCCCAGCTCACCTAGTCCACTGTGTTGCTGTTTTTTAGGTGCCAAGCTTTTAATGAAGGAGTTGATCCTGTCATACCATTTTATGGAGTGCTTTTAATTTGAAGATGCTTTCTGCTTTTCTGCTCTGGCTGGGTTTCTAAATTTTTGGATTTTAACTTATAATGTTTTATGTTTCTGTTACATTTTATTCTGCAAGCTGCTTCTGCCAGGTTCCCAGGAGAGATGCTGGAACTTTTTTCTAAATAAATAAATGATAGCTACTAACATTTAATATTGTACAAGCCTTGTATGGATAAGAGGCAAGAGGTGTCTCTGTGCCCTGACAGGTGACCCGGGGATTGGCTGAGCTGTACCAGGGGGTGGAGAGTTCCTCCCTCACAGACTCAAGGCTCAGTAACCAGGCTCCGCATCTCTCCTCCTCCTCCCCCTTTGTGCCTGGAGACCCCCCGCCCCAAGTGACTGCAGGGTTGTCGCGGGAAAAAGGCCTGGCAGCGGGTGCCTTCAGATCTCACAGTGACCGGATGATGTTAATTTCATGCTCTTATTTGTCCTTCCCAGTGACCATAATGCCCCCTTTGCCCAGTGGGGCAATGAACGAGTTTGTAGCTGGCTTGAGGACTTGGGTCTTGGCCAGTATGTCATTTTTGCCCGACAGTGGATAACATCTGGCCACACACTTCTAACAGCAACACCACAGGATATGGAAAAGGTCAGAGACTGAGAATGTGGGCATCAACATTTGTGCAGTGATCAGAAGCACTTGTGTGTTTGTGTTTTTAAAGCAATTGTAAGGTACTGTATTTTTAAAAGGTACAAAATAAATTCCTTGGTTATCACTGGCCACCAGATGCCCGCGACGAAGTGTCAAGAACATCTTATAGGACGTTTATGAGATCCTATGAGATGGCAGTCAAGGCTGCAAAGAGACAGTTCTATGCGGCTACGATTGCATCTGCCAGCTCACGCCCGGCCCAATTATTTAGAACTATTCGGTCTTTAACAGAACTGCCAAATGGCGGCTTAAACGATAGGGAATTGGATATTGGCTGTGAGGCTTTTGCGAGCTATTTCGCAGATAAAATCTTGTTACTCCGCCGTGACCTCCCTGCCACAGTTGAGACAGTGAGCAAACTCGAGGCTCCATGCACATCTTCTAGTTCCATTCTGGATTCGTTCAGTCCACTCAGCCTTGAGGAGGTTGACAGTTTACTCTCTGCTGTACGCCCATCCTCTTGCAGCCTTGATCCGTGCCCTTCATGGCTGATAAAAGCTGGCCGTGTGGGGTTACGAGGTGCCCTTAGGGAGATTGTCAACAAGTCCCTGTTCCCTGGGGCACTTAAGGAAGCGATGGTCCACCCTCTCCTGAAAAAACCATCACTGGACCCGGCCGAATTGGCCAACTACCGGCCGGTGTCCAACTTGCCCTATTTGGGCAAGATCCTGGAGAGGGCGGTGGCGATTCAGTTGCAGGGTTTCCTGGATGACACCTCTGTGCTAGATCCGTTCCAGTCCAGCTTCCGGCCGGGTCATGGGACGGAAACGGTACTGGTCGCCCTCACAGACGACCTCCGACAGCATCTGGATCGGGGCGGAACGGCGGTGCTGGTGCTGTTAGATCTGTCGGCTGCGTTTGATATGGTCGACCACCAGCTACTGATCCACCGCTTCGCCGACATAGGGGTACAGGGGCTTGCCTTACAGTGGCTTGTCTCCTTTCTCCAAGGTCGGGGACAGAGAGTGGTGCTAGGGGAGCAACTATCCCAGAGGCGCCCGCTGGTATGTGGTGTGCCACAGGGGGCAGTGTTATCTCCCATGTTGTTTAACATCTATATGCGCCCTCTCGCCCAGATTGCACGGAGGCATAAGCTGGGTTGCCATCAGTACACTGATGACACCCAGTTGTATCTGCTGATGGACGGCCGGTCCGGGGCCACCCTGAATGACCTGGAGCGGGCGCTTCAGGACATGGCAGACTGGCTCAGGCTGAGTCAACTGAAACTGAACCCAACAAAGACGGAGGTCCTGTGCCTGGGTCGGGGTGGACCGGGGGTAGGGATCCCACTACCGGCCTTCGGGGGGGCGCCATTGGGGGGTCAGCGCCGAAGGTCCGGAGCTTGGGAGTGCTCCTGGACATCTCCTTAACTATGGAGGCCCAGGTAGCAGCCACTGCCAGAGCAGCCTTTTACCATCTACGGCTGATTAGGCAGTTGGTTCCCTTCCTCGAACGCAACGACCTGGCAACAGTGATCCACGCTATGGTCACCTCGAGGTTAGACTACTGCAACGCTCTCTACATGGGGCTGCCCTTGACCCAGCTCCGGAGGCTGCAGCTAGTGCAGAATGCCGCAGCTAGGCTGTTGATGGGCCTCTCAGCAAGGGACCACGTCAGGCCTGTGCTGAGGGCGCTGCACTGGCTGCCTATAGCGTACCGGACCTGGTTCAAGGTGCTTGTTTTAACTTTTAAAGCCCTATATGGCCTAGGGCCTGCCTACCTAAGGGACCGCCTTTCCCCGTATATACCCCAGAGAGTGCTGCGGTCAGGCACCCAAAATCGCCTGGCCCTTCCAGGCCTGAGGGAGGCCAGGTTGACAGTTACCAGGAGCAGGGCCTTCTCGGTGGCGGCCCCCTACTGGTGGAACGAGCTCCCAGAGAACACCAGGGCCCTGCGGGATCTTTTGCAGTTCCGCAGGGCCTGCAAAGCGGAGCTCTTCCGCCAGGCTTTTGGGGCCGCCACCGGAGGGAATGGCCCTCAGTAGGTGGCATGGTGAATCGCCGCCAGAACATCTGAGGCGGGAGTCTCCTGATGGGAAATAGAGTAGACACTGGCACTGGTTATTAGTTGTATTTGCTACCTGATTGATTGCTTAGCTTTTAATGTGTTTAAAGTATTTTATGATGATTTATGGAAATTTTATGTATTTTAGCTTGTATTTATTGTGTTGTTAGCCACCTAGAGCCAGTTTTGGTAAGGCGGGATATAAATTGAAATTAATAAATAAAATAAATAAATAAATAAATAACGGAATGCTTAGAAGCATCCGTCAGCACTTTTGGAAGGATGCTAAGGGAAGGAACTTCCGAAAATGAAGAGCAGTCACAAAGAAGAGAGAAATCATTTCAGAGGACTGGGGAGAGGGCAATTTGTATTATACTTCCCACCATCCCCACTCCATGGCCTGCATCATTCACTGCTGCCGGGAAGAGCCAGACGTCGGGGTGTCTCCACCTGCCTGTGTAAAGAAAAGCCCTCGCCCCACACACCACACACACAAACACACACATCATCTGGTGCTGCCTGGTCTCGGTTGCCAGGGACCCCTGTTTGGAGGCAGAGCTCTTGTTCTCTCAAAGAGCATCAGTTGTAGCAAGAGAACTGTGGAGAGGATGTTGTATACCATTGCATGGGGGTGGGGGGGTGTCCCTGCCTTCATAAGTCACCACTACCTTTTAAAAAATGTTAGTTATGTTACATAAGTTTTTGCTTATTGTGAGCTACCTTGGAGTTCAGTTAGTAGGTACTTCAGAAAATTAATAGTAAGTAAGTGCTTCTGACCCACCTTTAACTGAGAGCCAGTTTGGTGTAGTGGTTAGGAGCACGGACTCTAATCTGGGAGAACTGGGCTTAATTCCCCACTCCTCCACATGCAGCTGCTGGTGTGACCTTGGGTCAGTCACAAGTTCCCTCAGAGTTGTTCTCACAAGAGCAGTCCTCAAAAGAGCTCTCTCACATCTCCACCTACCTCACAGGGTGTCTGTTGTGGCGAGGGGAAGGGGAAGGAGATTGTAAGCCGCTCTGAGACTCCGAGTGAAGGGCGGGGTATAAATCCAGTCCCTTCTCTCATGGGGGAAATTTGATTCAGGTTGGTCTGAAGCAACAGAACAAAGCCTGAGTCCAGGGGCACCTTTAAGAACAACAAAGTTTAACTCTGCTTAGAAGCTTACTTCAGTGGGCCTGCACACGAAGCTTCTACCCAGAATTAAAATTTGTTGGTCTCAAAGGTGCCACTGGACTCAGACATCGTTCTTTATATTTGATTGTTTCAAATATGTATTTTATTCTGCGTAAGCCACCATGAGCCTGCTTTGGTGGAGTAGGGTGGGATATAAATTAGAACATAAATAAATATTTGAGACCCTGTTGAGAACATTTTTGGGATATTGGTCGAAAGCCAGCAAAGGTGATCAGTCTCCAAGGATGCGTACCCTACATTTTGCTGGTTTCAAAATGTTTTCACACTTCAGTGTCAGAAGATGTTTCAGCTTGAAGTCCAGGGGTGTATAAATGACAGCTTATTGGATCACAGTTCTTCCAGCAGCTCACCTTAGGAGAGCCAGAGTGGTCTAGTGGTTGAAGTGTCAGACTAGGGTATGGGGAATCCAGGTTTGAATCCCCACTCATGCCATGGAAGGTTGTTGAGTGACCTTGGGCTGGTCACACACTCGGAGCCTAACCTCCCTCATAGGGTTGTTGTGAGGATAAAATGGAGGAGAAGAGAATGATGTAGGCTGCTTTGAGTCTCCACTGGGGTGAAAGACAGGATATAAATAAAATTATACTTCCCTGAGGTCTAGGGGTTCATCCCAATTTTCAGAAACTCCCAACAGCAAATACAGCAGCTAGTTGAAATAACAGTTTCTTTGGGGAAATTAATCTCTTAAAGATATGGGTTCTTTGTTTATACAATCTCCTTTTTCATGATCATTTGCTGTCCTTTCATAGGAGCTTGGCATAAAGCAACCTCTGCACAGGAAGAAACTGGTTTTGGCTGTAAAAGCTATAAACACAAAACAAGATGATAAATCTGCACAGCTAGATCATCTCTGGGTGACACGTAAGTGCTAAAAATTAAATGAAGCTCATAGCTATGGATCATCTTTCTTGCTCACTTTACATTTTGTGGAAGCTTATTTGGTTTTAGCTGGGGGGGAGGGGGCTGAGGCAATGAGGGAGTCACTGAAATGGAAGGGAGGCATTAGGATGTAGTGATTCCAAATTAGTTTGGTTTCCCTTTTTGCCAATAGGTTGCTGTCCTGGAGTAGATTCAAGTTTAGTAGCATTGCTTAGATTTAGCACTTTTGAAAGTATTGAAAAGCTGAAAGTTGTTTCTTGACTTCTTTAAAAGACTACTAACAGCAAAAGCCCTAACCTGAAAGTAATGGAACAAAGTTTGAGTCCAGTGCCACCTTTATGACCAGCAAGGTTTAATTCTGAGCATAAGCTTTCATGTGCACTTATACCCAGAATAAAACTTTGTTTGGTCTTTGTAAGGTGCCACGGGGCTCTGACTTTGTTCTGGTGCTTCAGACCAACACGGCTGCCCCACCTGGATCTGAAAATACTGGCTAAGGAGAGCTGAGCATGTGGGGAGGCAAAAGGGCACGAAGGGTGTGTAAAAGGTGGCATTTATAAACTTGTATATAAAATTCAAAAATCTTTATATTTTTGTTTATTTGTTGGTACTTATTTTGTAGGGTGGCTTGATGACATAGGTCTACCTCAGTACAAAGACCAGTTTCATGAATCCAGAGTAGACGGCAGAATGCTGCAATATCTGACGGTGGTGAGAGAGTTTGACCTGTGATTTGTGTGTTTCCTATTTTCACAGACTTCTTCACACAGGAACTTTTTTGCCTCGTAATTTGTTTTTCTGTACACTTCGTCTTTTTCATTTGTATTCCAAATTTGCTCTTCTGTAACTTTCCCAAATCAAATTTAAAAACATAGCAAAAGTAACTGTTCTTTTGGTGGCTCTGGAAAAACGTCTGAGTTTGTTTTTCTCCTCAAGGAACCTTCAGAGGGGAAGAAGCAACCTGTTCATGAAATTTTGAGACATGTAATCCCATAGTGCCGATAACTGAAGAGAACAGAGAACGGGGAAAGATGGCAGCCAGGGAGCCCGCAGCAGCAGCCAGTGTTGGGCGGCGTGGGAGTGGGAAGCAAAGATGAGAATGAGACTGTCTGGGCCACTCCACCATTTGTTTATTTATTTAATATCCTGCCCTCCCCACAAGTGGTCGCAGGGCGGGTCACAAGTCACATAAAACATAATTAATAGACTATAATAGATCAAGTTCAGACAAATATGAAAAATTTAGATTGTTGAAATCAGTAACAAAAACAGTTGCCTCAGTAGCGACGCTCAGGTGGAGCCTTCTGAGCAGTATTGTTGGATAGCAAGCCACTAACCCCAAGGCCAGGGCTATCAACAGGGGAGGCCAGGAACAGACATTTGGACACCTGCTGCCTCAACTAAAAGCCCAGTGAAACAGCTCTGTTTTACAGGCCCTGTGGAACTGTAACAAATCCCACAGGGCCCAGATCTCAATTGAGAGCTTGTTCCACCAGGCTGGGGCCAGAGCCAGACGTCCTTCGGGCCGGGGACAACCAGAAGACGTTGGTCAGTTGAGTACAAAGCTCTGCGGGGCACATATGGGGAGAGACAGTCCGGGAGATATACATGTCCCTGGCCACACAGGGCTTTAAAAGTCAGCACTAGAACCTTGAACTGGATCCAGTACTCTGTAGGCAGCCAGTGCAGTTGGCGGAGCACCGGCTGAATGCGCACCTGCACAGGCGTTACCATCAGGACACATGCTGCCACGTTCTGCCCCAGTTGTAGCTTCCCATGCAAATGGGACGTTGCCCTGCAGGTCACTCATAAGGCCATTCCACTCCACTCCACTCCACTCCAGCGATCTGAGACCTGCCCAGAACCCTGTGGGTTGATTTGCATGAGACAGAGTGGGCAGGATGCAGACCACGACCCTGCCCTGTTAACAGGGACACAGCCAGAAGGGATTTTCACGTTCTCCTTTCTACCTGGAATGTGCTGCTCCCACTCTGGATCAGAGCAGTGGTGGTGCGCAGGCCTGCCCCAACTGTGCTGTGACCCTGAACAGGAGTCAAAAGTCCATGGGAGGAGTGACTTGCCCTGAGAGACAGGCTGTGTTACTGGGCACAGGATGGGTCCATGGACTCCATCTCATGAATTCTCTCATGAAAAACTGACCATTACAAAGATGCAAGTGGAAGAATCAGTGGTTGTGAAGAAGGGATTTTGGGATCCTGATGGAAGCAGTGACCCGCTTCCGTTTCCTGAAAGCAGCTGTGCAAATCCTGGCAATCGCTGCTGCTGCTGCTGCTGCCGCCGCTGAACTCTCCCTCTGCCTCACGCCTGCCCCGGAGCCAGAGCAGCTGCAGCTCCTCCCCTGCTCACTGGCCCCTGGAGCCTTGAAACTTTCTGTTGCCAGCTGCATACATGCCCAGTATGGCTTCTCAGACCGTCACAAGACTGACTGGGCATGCTTAGCTTGCCACATTGTGTTTCAAGATGCCTAGTGGGGGAGCATTGGCTGCTCTGGCTGAAGATGGTGAGAGACAATATGGGCAGGGAGGGGGAATGAACCAAGGAGGCACCACCCCTTGCTGAGCCATCCCTGTGTTCTGCCTCGAATGTGCCACGCTCCCCCCCCCCCCCCCAAACACAGAGGTACCATTTAGTTTAAAATGGTGATTGGCTGTCTTACACGCATTTCTCTAAACCCCATTAAGGCCATCTTAGTGTTAGATTTTCTGATCATAATTCTCCTTTAGTCCCTCCAACAGAAGAAAATGTTTTTTCCCCAGACCTCCATTTTCTTTATTAAGACATCGTAAGGTCCAGCCTGCCCTTCTGAGTCGCAGAAGAGACTGTCTTTGACCATGTTATGCTGTGCCATCAGTTTCTTGGTTTATTCTGCAGAACGATCTCCTCTTCCTCAAGGTCACCAGCCAACTGCACCATCTCAGTCTGAAGTGTGCCATTCACGTGCTACATGTGAATAGTTTCAACCCTCACTGTCTACGGAGGAGGCCAGCAGATGAGGTAAAAAAAAACAAAAAACCGTCCATCCATTCTGTGACCGTTAATTTCCTAGGAGCAGTGCTGGCTTATCTCTCATGACAGAAAGCCACAGAGAATAATACTCAAGCTCTGTCTGCCTTTTCCTCCTGGGATAAAGGGTGGGGGGTGCCAACTGTCTTGCCCCTTCTTTGCCCCCTCTGCTTCTCTTTGCTCATGTCCAGACCAGTGTGTGCAGGGAGCAGCTTGTGAAATCAAGAATAAGCCATTTTTGCAGATGTTTGCCCTCGAGCAGCTCTACCAGCAGACTGGAGCCCTGCCCTGCCAGATGGATCTACCCATGAGGAGTATAATTTGAGCCTTTAGAACTGAAACAGTCCAGTGGCACTGTAAAGACCACTAGAATTTATTCCAGCCTAAGCTTCCAGGAATGAGAGCTCAGCTCCTCAGATACGGGAATGGTTCGTCTGTATTTGTACTCAAAGTGGCAGAGGTGGGAGCCTGGGGAGGGTGGGGTTTGGGGAGGGGAGGGGAGGGAGCTCAGCAGGCATAATACCAGAGTCCACCCGCCAGAGCTACCCTTTTCTCCAGAGAAACTGACTTCTGCCCTCTGGAGATCAGTTGTAATCCCAGGAGAGCTCCAGGCCCCACCTGGAAACTGGCGATCCTGTGATGAGGACCACTCCCCACTGTTAATAGATGGTTTGAGATAGATAGTTCAGAGTGGTCCTCATCCACCCTGAATGAACTGATTGTCCTTCGGATTGGCTGTTGTTTTAAAGTAGCCTCGTCCCATTTTTCTGTAGTCTGCAGCAGTACTTCTGCCTAACAGCACTTCACGCATCTGAGGAGCTTTGACTAAGGAAAGGCTGTGCTGCAGTAACTGCCATTAGTCTTAAAGGCGCCACTCGACACCTATTTTATGTTGTTGAGAGGAGTAGCTTCTTTTTTGTTGTAAGATGAATGTGGACTTTTGAATTGGGTTGTTCTAAGTGCAAAAGGTGATTTGAGCAGTTGATTTACATATGAATGAATTTAAGAGCAAGAAGACAGATAGAAATAGTAACTGAGCTAGTCAGGCATCAGTGCCAGGCATGTTTTATTTGTATGTATCTCTTCCATACTAGAACAAAATCTCAGCATCTGAAGTAGTTCAGTGGTCCAATCACAGAGTGATGGAGTGGCTCAGATCAGTAGATCTGGCAGAATATGCACCCAACCTTCGAGGAAGTGGAGTCCACGGTGGCCTCATTGTAAGAAACTATTTCTTGAAATTTGCTTTTCTTTTTTCTAATATAAAAATTCAAATGCATCTTCTGAAGTAACTGTATTTCATATGATGGGAAGTGTGTTTATTGATCAGCTTTTAACTCTCTTATGAAAAATAAATTTGACCATATATAAATTAAATTTTATAAATGGCCATTCCTAAAGTCTCTGGCATTTTAAGATATGGGTTTGTGAAACTGAAATTAGAGAGCGGAAATTACTTTCAAATCAGTTATTGATAAAGCATTAACACATACTCATGCGAATGCATGCAGTACCAGGAAGCTGGTTGAAAGAAACAAATTTCTTTCAAGCTAGGATATCCTTTCCAAAATTGCAAATGTCAGATTGCTCAGATTGAAGATGAACGATTGTTTACAGTTTATTAAAGGAAGGATATTTTTGACAAGATTTCATATGAAGAACATTTTTGATTCTTTGCTTTCTCTTTGTTAAATAAGCAGAAAGTATTCTTTGCCAAGTTAATTTCTAAGACTTGGCTCACAGCCTCATCAGTCATGTGAATCTATGGTCAAAGTACGCTGGTCTCTACTGATTTTCACAACCAAGGCTGGTGGTCACATAGTCTGTTGACATGTACATTCCAGAGACACTTCTGAACTGATGCTCACTGAGATTTGTCCCAAATTATCCGTTCTTGTTTCCAAAATGAAATGCATTAGAAATCCTATCCTATCTTGTTTTGTTTTTTCCTTTTTAAATTTTGTAGAGTTCTGTATATGCACTTAAGATGACCTCGCCGTCTTCCCTCCCTCAGACACAGGATTATCCCTCCGTTTTTCTCTTCTTTTCTGACTAAGCAGCCCCTTTTATCTTTCTTCTTTCCTGAAGATCTATGGCTGTCCCACCCTGTCACGTTATTGTATTTTTATGCTGGCTCAGCCCAGGAACTTGAGGGAAGAGATAAGATCACCCTCTGAACTTAAACTTGTGAAATAGCACAGGAGAGGCTTTATAACATTCAAAAATAAACAAAATACTTATTCAACAGAGAGGAAAAGGTCAGGTGAAATCAGGGGTAAAATGTCTGAGGTAAATCAATAAGAATTCTGAGGTAACTTAATGGTTTCACAAATTTTAAAAAACTTTATAGTTTCACAAACTACAGGTCATATGTTTCTAGTAATTGAGAGTTTTAAACTTTTCACACAGTCTTAGAATCTTTGCAATGAGAGGCTTTTGTTTCCGCGTTTCCTAACACCCCAGTTCTTGAGTTTAACTGACTCTTCAGGTATCAGAGGGGGCAGGGACACACTCACAAGCACCCAGATTCCTTCTCTGAGCACACCAGAGATCACTCTTTATCAGATGGGCAGGGAATCTCTTCTCTAATTAGAAGAGCTCTTTGAGCCCTTTTCCTGGCTCAAATGGGAGTCTTCACTGATCCACCTTTTTTTTTTTTTTAGTTTATTTAATTCGATTTTTATCCCGCCCTCCCCACAGACAGGCTCAGGGCGGGTTACAAGTCACAAAAATCCACTCCTCCTTTCCAACCTTCCCGGTCCGCAGTCAGTATGAAACTGTTTTCAGTCAGTTAAACTTTTCCACAGTCAAGGCAAACTGAGTTTTCTTCAGCAGCCAGTTCCCAAGTCTTTCTGCTCAACTGACACTAACCGGTCAGATTCCGCTAAACAGCCTGTCACTCAACACCCACTAGTTCCGTCAGGCATTTACCCTTTGCAGTCCTTGTGGTGTGGTGTTTTACCAGTGAACAGGACTGCACATGCGTGCCAGGAATACCCCCCTGCAGAATACAGGTGATAAAGCAGTCTTCCGGGCTTTATCAGTGCACACAGATAACGTAGAAGATGGGAGACGCAGCAAAAATAGAACCTGAAGCTGTAGTAAACTGTACCTGCTCCCATTCTGAAGTTATTTTTTAAAATATCCTACCAGTTAAACTGGATTTCCCAAGGTATGGAATGAGCAAAATGGTATGCAGGTATGCAGAGCAAAATGTTGAACAAGTAAGTAACATGGGAAATTTGCTTGTCCCTAGTATGGATGCTGAGACGAGTGTGTGCTCACATGCATGCTTTCCACTGTACAGGACACCAGATGTATTCCTTTGTCACAGACACCCATGGATCTGCTTCCTTCCTGAGCAAGCGTTTGTGTCAGAATCTGCTGATCCAGACATAGTAATCCTGACTGTACCTTCTATGTTATCCTATATTTTATTCTATGTTTGTAACTGCCATGTTGTAGTGCTTAACCAGGCCTGGAGTTTGTAACACTTAGAGCAGGAGGGTGACACCTGCAATGTATGAGAACAAGAGGGCCTCTCACACCGCTGCCTCCGCATTCCATCCGCCCCGGCTGGGACTTCAAGGGAGGATGCTTCTCATCTCTTATCACATGCAAAAGCCTTGAGGCCATTGATTGTTATGTGAACTGGTAACATCTGAGGGGTCTGGTTTGGGAAGGGAATTTACAGCTTGACACCTCACTTTCTTTCCTGTGAGAACCAAACGGTCAGGATCCCTTTTTGCCCGCCAATTTTCCCCTATAGTGATTGGCTACTTATGGGTAATTCAAACTCCTTGGAATGGTATAATAGACCTGCCTGTATTATCTGTCTCATCTCTGACAATAATCCGAGAAGCTGTACTAATATAGAGATTGGAAATAAAGAACTCTGGTTGACCAACCAAGATCTGATCCTTGACTACTTTGCGCAGAACTCTCACAGATTGTCAGAGATCTGTGACTGGGACTCAGCCGTTCCTGATCATGTCAGACGACGGCACGGTTCCCATCCCTACTACCCCTGAAGATACACCCACCACCCCGGTGGACCAGGGGAACGGTGGTGGAGGCGGCGGAGGGGAGCCCGAAGTACCGGTGACTACGATTCAGGGGGCTCACTACATCCCGCGCCTACCTCCTCTTCAGAGCGTGACCCCAAAGTACGCCTGGAGCCAGTTCGGTCGTGGGACCGTGGACTCTTGGGTGCACGACCAGAAAGGGGCACGGGTTTCGTTCCCGAGCGATCAACTCGACCGAGGGAGGCCGAGTTACCTGGGAGGAGATCCGCGTCGCCCTTCCATGGAAGGAGAGAGGACCGGCCCGTATGGGCCCGATCTGTACCGCGAAGACCAGATGCAATCCCTAGACCGGATGATGGGAGATTTGCGGTTCCAGCTTACCACCGAGCTCCGAGAATTGGCCCTCGATCTCCAGTACCAGTTCCGGGACGCCATGAGAGCCATGCAAGAGGCTCTTCCAGCACCCGCAACGGGGGTCCAGCAGCCGCCGCCGGCTCCCGGGGGAGTTCCGGCTCAGCCACCGGTGCCAGTGCAGCCGCGGCCGCCACCGCCACAGGTTCCGCCGGTCGTCCCTCCACAGGTGCCAGGTCCCGTTCCTGCGCCGGCCCCAGCGCCGGCAGGGCCGATCGTTCGCCCGGCCCCCGCCGACCCATTGACGGCTACTTTCGATGGGGACCCCGAGAAGCTGCGGTTTTTCCTGCTGGAGATCGAGCGGTTCCTGGACAGCTGGGGCCACCTCTACCCCACCGAGAGGGAGCGGATTGGCTACATAGGATCCAAGCTGAAGGACACCGCCAGTGATTGGTATGTGAGCCTGCACGATGCCCCCGGTCCTGAGCTACGTTCGCTGAACAACTTTATGTGGGCTCTCCGACACCAATACGAGGACCCCCTGGGGGAAGAGAAAGCCCGGAACCAACTGCGGAAGCTGTTCCAGGGGAGGTCCACGGTGAGGGACTACACCGACAAGTTCCGGCGCATCGCCGCTAAGATTCACGGCTGGCCCCAAGAACTTTTCATAGAAAAGTACCGCGAAGGTCTCAACCCCGAAATTTATGAAACCGTTCTGTTAGGGGGCCGACCGGGAACGCTGGCCACCTGGATGAGGGCAGCCGCGGACGTGGAAGAAAGATTCACCCTCATCAAGATGGGGACGTCGGCTACAGCCGCCAGCAAAGCCGTGCCAAGGGCGAAGCCAAAGCCCAGTGTGCAAGACATCCGAGATGCCCGCTTCCGACAAGGCTTGTGCATGAAATGCGGGGAGAGTGGCCACTTCGCCTCAGCGTGCCCCAGGGGAGGAGGGAAGGGCCCGAAGACCTCCACCCCGGTGGCCGGGAGCACTCCTAGTAGGGGGAAAACCCCACTCAAACCCCGGGCGCTGCAACTGGAAGGTGCCACGAGCGAACAGGGGGAGCTGGAGCTGATGGAAACGCAGATGTCGGGAAACTCCAACGGCCTGCAGTGAGCGGCGCAGAACTGCAGGTCCCCCGCCAAGAAGCGCCATCTCCGGTGAGCATCCCTGGCCCCCTGTTATATATGGTAGTGACTGTCATGACCCCGGGGACGGGCACCCACATGAGGGTCCGTGCCCTAATTGACTCTGGGTGTGCTCGGGACTTAATTAGCCCTTTAGTGGTGGAAGGGTTGGGACCGAAAGTCACCCCGCTGGCCGAGCCCCTAAAATTCACGCAAATGGATGGGTCAGAGATGAAAGAAGAGTGTGTAGCTGAGACTGAGGGCCTGATTTTGGGAACCGGGGAGCATTGGGAGAAGCGAGCTTTTGTCATCACCCCAAATGCCCAATTCCCCATGGTGCTGGGGAGCCCCTGGCTGAGCTCGCATGACCCCTACATCAGATGGAGTGAAGGGAAGATCTCCTGGGTGGACGACAGGTGCCTGATGCACAAATGGGACTCTGAGTGGGGACCGGGACCACCAAACCCCCCCCCCCCGACCGGCTGCCCTCGCCCTCGCCCCCTCCACGGTCCCCCGGGATTATAGAGACCTGATGGAGGTTTTCAGTGAGACCGAGGCGGACGAGCTACCCCCCCACAGACTGTCAGACTGTGCCATAGAACTGCTTCCTGGCGAGAAACTCCCCAAAGGAAAGCTTTACTCCATGAGCCCTCTAGAGCGGGAGGAGCTACGAAAGTTTCTAGACAAGAACTTGGAGCGGGGTTTCATCCGCCCTGCTAAATCCCCCTTTGCCGCCCCTGTTTTGTTCCGGAAAAAGAAAGACGGGGGACTGCGCTTGTGCACGGATTACAGGGGACTAAATGCAGTCTCCACTTCTAACGCCTACCCCCTCCCCTTGATAAAAGACTTACTAACTGAAGCGGCCAAGGGAAAAGTGTTCACTAAGCTGGATCTCCGGGACGCTTATTTCCAGGTGCGCATAAGGGAGGGGGACGAATTCAAGACCGCTTTCAATACTCCATTGGGACAGTTTGAATACCTGGTGATGCCGTTCGGTTTGAGTGGCGCTCCCGGGGTCTTTATGAGCTTGATAAATGAAGTGTTGCACAAGCATTTATTCAAGGGGGTGTTATGTTACATAGATGATATCTTGATCTACTCTACTGATAAGAAAGCGCACGTGAAATTAGTCCGGGAAGTCCTTTCCACCTTGTTGAAAAACCAACTGTATGTCAAATTGTCTAAGTGCGAGTTCCACCGTGAGAGTGTAGACTTCCTAGGGTATCGCATTTTGCAGAGGGGTTTAGAGATGGACCCAGCAAAAGTGGAGGCGGTGGTCCAGTGGGAAGCCCCCCGAACGAGAAAACAATTGCAGAGTCTCTTGGGATTTTGTAATTTTTATCGAACTTTCATAAAAGATTTTGCAACAGTTACCCTCCCCCTGACGGATTTGCTAAAAACCAAGGGGAGGGGTTCGGAAGCAGGGAAACCTGGGGAGAGAATCGCCTGGAATGGGGAGTGCCAACGGGCGTTCGAGACACTGAAAACCCTTTTTACTTCTGAGCCCATTTTGGCTCACCCAGACGAAACCAAAGAGTTCATAGTCCATGTAGACGTGTCCGATGTGGCAATGGGGGGGGCCGTTTTACAAAAGGGGCCGGATGGGAAGCTACACCCCCTTGCATATATTTCCAAAAAGTTTAATGAAACAGAAAGAAACTGGTCAGTTTGGGATAAAGAAGCCGCGGCTACCCGGCTAGCCCTCACTACGTGGCGGCATTGGCTAGAGGGGGCACAAACCCCGTTTGAAATTTGGACTGATCATAAAAACCTGGAAGCATTGCGCACGCAGAGGTCACTGAATGCGAAACAACTTCGGTGGGCTGACTTCTTTTCAAAATTTAATTTTGTGTTAAAACACTTCCCTGGAAAGGCCAACTCCTTAGCAGACGCACTCTCCCGGTTGCCCCAACATGAAAGCCTGAAAGAAGAGGTGTTCGACTCCATGTTCTCCCCCCAGCAGCTGGGAGGGGCGGTCACTACCAGAAGTCAGCACAAACTAACTCCAGTGGAAGCCGAGGCGTGTGATTGGGGGGGGGGGAGTATTCACCCGAGGAAGCCGAGGAACTAGAGACACTGGCTGAATGTTCGCTGAGGGAAAATCGGTGTTGGTACCACGGAGATAAATTGGTGGTGCCTCAAAGCAAGCGTGAAGACGTTTTATTAGCCTGCCATTCTTCCAAACTGGCTGGGCACTTTGGGTTTCTAAAGACGCTTAACCTAATTCAACGTCAGTTTTGGTGGCCGCGCATGCGCCGGGATGTTTCAGACTTCGTCTCGGCTTGCCAAACTTGCTTGATGTGCAAAAAGAGGGGAGGAAAGGCCCCGGGACTCTTGCATCCTCTCCCTACCCCTTCCCGCCCTTGGGAGGTGATAGCTATGGATTTTATAACTAACCTGCCGCCCTCAAAGGGGAAAACTGTAATATGGGTGGTGGTAGACACGTTTTCAAAGCAAGCCCATTTCACCCCGTTCAAACAACTACCAACGGCCAAGGGGATGGCTAAAGCTTTTTTCAACCAGGTGATAAAATTACACGCTTTTCCTAAGCGGGTGGTATCCGACAGAGGCAGTCAATTTGTTGCCAACTTCTGGCGGGAGCTTTTGAAACTAATGGACATAGAGCCGGCGCTAAGTTCGGGTTACCATCCAGAAACCGATGGACAGTCCGAGCAAACTAATCAAATTCTGGAACAGTTCTTAAGGTGCTACACCAACTACCACCAGGACAATTGGGTGGACTTATTGCCGTTTGCAGAATATAGCTATAATAATGCAGTGCACTCTTCTACCGGCGTCTCCCCCTTCATGGCCATGGGAGGTTTTGAGGGAAAGCCTTTGCCTACCATTGAAAATGTGTCCGATGCTTCCCCAACGGATTTCAAGAGTTGGTGGGCGACCTTACAAGAATCGTGGCCACTAATAGCCAAGGCATTAGACCAAGCGAAAGAGGACTACAAAAAATATGCGGATCGGGGGCGAGCTGTGGGCTGGGATCTCCAGCCTGGGGACTCTGTTTACCTTTCCACAAAAAATATACATGGCTTGCAACCCAGTCGAAAATTGGGATGGAAATATGTGGGCCCCTACAAAGTGCTACGAAAAATTTCAGATGTGTCTTTTGAATTAGAGCTGCCTAAGTCACTGAGTTCTGTGCATCCTGTTTTTCATTTCAGCTTACTGAAGAAAGATCCTGGGCCGAATGCATGGCATCCAGTTCCTCCAGTTCCTCCTCCACTGATGAAGGGGGGGGGGCACCTCATTTCGAGATAACTGAGATTCTTGATTCTAAAATGCGTAGGGGCCGCTTATATTATTTAGTTAGATGGCTTGATTTTGGTCCTGAACACAATGAATGGATTCGTTCTGAACATGTGCATGCTCCTAAACTAATTAGAGCTTTTCAAAGAAAGTTTCCTGATAAGCCCAGGTGAGGGTAATTATTGGGAGGCCAGTGTGTCAGAATCTGCTGATCCAGACATAGTAATCCTGACTGTACCTTCTATGTTATCCTATATTTTATTCTATGTTTGTAACTGCCATGTTGTAGTGCTTAACCAGGCCTGGAGTTTGTAACACTTAGAGCGGGAGGGTGACACCTGCAATGTATGAGAACAAGAGGGCCTCTCACACCGCTGCCTCCGCATTCCATCCGCCCCGGCTGGGACTTCAAGGGAGGATGCTTCTCATCTCTTATCACATGCAAAAGCCTTGAGGCCATTGATTGTTATGTGAACTGGTAACATCTGAGGGGTCTGGTTTGGGAAGGGAATTTACAGCTTGACACCTCACTTTCTTTCCTGTGAGAACCAAACGGTCAGGATCCCTTTTTGCCCGCCAATTTTCCCCTATAGTGATTGGCTACTTATGGGTAATTCAAACTCCTTGGAATGGTATAATAGACCTGCCTGTATTATCTGTCTCATCTCTGACAATAATCCGAGAAGCTGTACTAATGTAGAGATTGGAAATAAAGAACTCTGGTTGACCAACCAAGATCTGATCCTTGACTACTTTGCGCAGAACTCTCACAGTTTGCTGACAGAGGAGCTACTTTTCGAGGGACATCCTGCCCCTCATTCCCCTGTCATTCATTCCTAAATCTCATCTCTTTCTTGCTGCCTTTGACAGCAAAGATTGAAAAGTTATGCTAACCTTTTTAGTTTATTAATAACCATAAATCTCAGCGGGTGTATGAACGTATACAACTGCTGCTATGAAATCAAGCCACTGGCTGCTTCCACACAAGTTTTCCCCTCACATGGAATGCAGCAAGTCCTCACTTGTGGTGGCTATTGTTGTTGAGCTTCCACACAACATCAGACTCATTCCAAGCACAATCCATGAGGCTCTGGGGGCTTTCTCCCTCTAATCACGTCAGAGGAGGAAATGCCAGGCAGTTGTGGACAGAGTGTCCACAGGGGTGGCTGGTGGAAGTTTTACAGGTGTGTGTCAGGTGGCAAGAGGGGAGGGTCAGGTCACAGCTGGCGGGCAGGACAAGGAAAGCAGCTGACAGCACATGGACTGCCAATGCCAGCCCTGCTTACCACAACAGAGGTTCGGGTACTGATGGGATGCTGCAACAACCAGTTTAGGGAGGGAGCGACAGGGTTCTTGCAGCTGCTTTACAGAAAGGGGAATAATGCAAATAGTGGCCAACAAAACAAATGAGAGCTATGCGCAGATTTATGCCAGTGAGGGCACTAAAACAATCACACAGGCTGCTCCCGTGTGTATTTCTCGTTTTTTGAGAGACCATTGTGTGCCACTTGCTAATAAAAGCCTGGCACCAACCAGAAACTTAACAGATGATTAGCATTTCAACTATCAATAATCTTAAACTGTACATTTTCAATAATTCATATGGACACTGTTATACTGGCCTCTGGCCATTCACTCTGAATTTTGACATGGTTTGGCTCTTTGATTGTAACAGATTGCTGGCCGTGGGCTAGAGGGCTCGACTGGGACTTGGGAGACCCTGGCTCAGATCCCCACTCACCATGAAATGCACTGGGTGACCTGGGATTGGTCATTTCCTCTCAGCCTGTCCTACCTAGCTGGGCATACTGCCCCCTGTACTCCATGGTGAGAGGGTGTAAAAAAGGACTAAATAAGCAGGTCAGACTTCACACCCAGCGCTGTTTGCCATAACAAAAGGGGGGAGGGAGATTCCTACGGGGGAGGGGAGTGACTGATGTATGTGTGAACCCCGTTTGCTCTTAGCGGCAGCGTATCTTTCCCAAGGATGACCCGTTTGGGGGGGGGGGGAGATGCCTGGAGACTTTTTGGAGCTTGATTACTTTACAGATAGTGGGATACTGCATTCCCATGGGGGGGGGGTTGGTTGAATGTAGTGATTGGGTGATGGTTAGTTGCAACACAAAGATGCTTTGACCTGGAACTTGATTATTTGTCTCAATAAACAAATCTTTTGCTAAAGAGAGTGTTGTTGAGAGTAACTCGGCCGCAAGCATGTCTGCAGCATCTCAACAAGAGAGATCTTTTCCAGCATGCCTGAGCTCCATTAACTGGAGATTCCGGAGACTGACCCTGGGACCTTCTGCAGGCAAAGAACACCTTCGGCCTCTGAGCCGGAGCCCCACTCCACTGTCACTGAAGCCAGAGTGTGTGTGGTGGGAGGGGGGGTGTCTGTGTTGAGCGAGAGAGAAGTGCATCCATTCAGGAACATCCCTTAGCTATTCTTTCCTCCACTTATTGTTTTCTGTCACCATGAACATTTGGTGGTAGGAACCTTTTTTCTTGGTTTCTTCTTAAGTGCCATGAACACCAGTGGCACTATATAAATATTAATATGGTACTATATTACTATGCTATGGAATTGTACTGGTTATTATGCAGGCATAGATATATCCACAAGCATTGAAAACACATTAATCCACAATTTCCAGTAGTGCTGCTCCCAAGAATTCCTATTGAAAATTACAGATCAATTATTTGCTAATAGAGCTGACCAATTCCCAATTCTTTGCTGATAAGAGCTGGGAATTGAAAACAAATCACCCAGTATCATAATGCCCCTGTATAAATCAATGGTGCTGCCTCATTTGGAATACTGTGTAGAGTTCTGGTTACTGCACCTCAAAAAAGATATTATAGCATTGGAAAAAGTGCAGAAAAGGGCAACTAGAATGATTAAGGGGATGGAACACCTTCCCTATGAAGAAAGGTTAAAGAGGCCAGGGCTCTTTAGCTTGGAGAAACAATGACTGAGGGGTGACATGATAGAGGTTTACAAAATTATGCATGGAATAGAGAAGGTAGAGAAAGAAGTACTTTTCTCCCTTTCACACAATACAAGAACTTGTGGGCACTCCATGAAATTAATGAGGTTTAGAACAGATAAAAGGAAGTACTTCTTCACCCAAAGAGTAATTAGCACATGGAATTCACTGCCACAGGAGGTGGTGGCAGCTACAAGCATGGATGGCTTCAAGAAGGAATTTGATAAACATATGGGGCAGAGGTCCATCAGTGGCTGTTAGCCGCAAGGTAGAGATCAAACACTATGTCTGGGGCAGTGATGCTCTACATTCTTGGTGCTCAGAGGGCCAGAGTGGGAGGGCTTCTGGAGTTCTGGCCCCACTGCTGGACCTCCTGAGGGCACCTGGGGTGTTTTTGGCCACTGTGTGACGCAGAGTGTTGGACTGGATGGGCCACTGGCCTGACCCAGCCTGGCTTCTCTTATGTTCTTATGACCACTGGAAATTATTATAATGGCTAAAGCTTGTAAGGAGTTGTTTCCTGTCTGTAATACTGTGAAGCATTATGGACACTATGTAGAAATACTAAAACGCACAAATAATGTAATAGTTCCTTTTGCATGCTTAACAACCATATAAAGCAGAGTGCCTCTGGCTGTTTCCCCTCCAGATCCTTGAACCTCGTTTTAATGGTGACACTCTGGCAATGCTTCTCAACATTCCGCCTCAAAAGACGCTGCTAAGACGCCATTTAACCACTAACTTCAATGCGCTGATTGGACCCGAGGCACAACAAGAGAAGCAGGAAATACTGGAATCTACGGCTTACACACCTTTGACGACCACCGCTAAAGTTCGGGTAGGCTGTGTGGGAATTCTGTTGGTTTCCTGGCCTCTGGTTTGAAAGTAAGACAAAGCAGGGATCACAGTTACAGGAATTACAATCAACAAATAAACAAGCCCTGTGATAAGACAACAATTATATTTAATAACTTTTATAAACATCAATTACTTTACTTTATTTATACTAAAAAGTCCAACATTCTCATCTTCATTTAATAACTCTTATGTGCATCAATTATTTGGCAAAACAAGTCAATGACCACCCGGTTATACAGTCATTTCACCAATCTTCCTCAGGAGTAACTTTACACAGAGTAAAAGGTGTCAGCCTCTAGGTGCAGCTTGGCTTCTGTTATATTTCTTTCAAAATTTTTCAGCCTAAGTTCTTTTTAGTTCTCTTCATATCTTCTGAATTTCATAATAGCTGCTGCATTCACTACAATCCTAGAACAAACATAATTATTGAAAGGAACATGAAGCTGAATGGAATGTTATTCTATAATCTTTAAGATAATTAATAAGCTATGTCCTATAATTTACTTTAAGTTCCAAAAGTACTTAAGTTAGGAGCAAGCCAGTTAATTTATTTCTGAAAAAGTAGCAACCAGTCTTTTCTTCAATACCCGGCAAAAGCCTTCCTTATTTTTAATAGCTGGTAAATGCTCTCTATTTCAAATGCTGGCTCGGTTGCTCTCTAGGTGTACCTGATAGAGGCATACATCAGTCCTCCTTTCTTCTGGCTAAAAGCCTTCTTTTTAAACAGACTTACATATACTCTCCACCAGCTAGGAACTCTCTAAAAAGTATTCAGAATGATTCCATGCAGCTGCATGTTAAATTTTCCTTTCTTAAAGGTATAAAAACATTTTGAAAGAAATATAACAGAAGCCAAGCTGCACCTAGAGGCTGACACCTTTTACTCTGTGTAAAGTTACTCCTGAGGAAGATTGGTGAAATGACTGTATAACCGGGTGGTCATTGACTTGTTTTGCCAAATAATTGATGCACATAAGAGTTATTAAATGAAGATGAGAATGTTGGACTTTTTAGTATAAATAAAGTAAAGTAATTGATGTTTATAAAAGTTATTAAATATAATTGTTATCTTATCACAGGGCTTGTCTCTGGTTTGAAAGACCAGACTTGGAAGGAGTGGGGGGGTTTGGGTTTTTTTGTAAAAAAAATGTGTCAATGGTAGAATGTTTAGACATGTGTACACTAAAAGCCTGCAGGTTGGATCCAGACTAAGTTTTCTACTAGCTGAGAGGGAGATGTTGTTTTTGCCCATTCCCTGTTCCTGCTGCAGACCCCAGATTTGCCTCTCATGCCAGTCCTTTGGGTGCCCTGTGCCCCAGAAACTCCCCTTTGGAGAGGCCTATGGGTCAAGCAGGAGGGGTGAGGCAGGAATGTTCTGTTCTGCTGATGGGAGTGCCTTCTGGTCGCAGAAAACTTAGTCTGGATCCAACCCTAAATCTGTTTTATTAGTTTAGCTGTCTTGACTCCCCCCCCCCCCCCCCCAAAAAAAAAAGTTGTGGGAATTGTAGTTTGGTGAGAGCAATAAGAATTCTTTGCCAGGAAAAAAGGAATGGCTCTTAAATCAGTGTAAGGCAATGTAGACAAGTGCCTTGAGACAAAATTGTGTATCTGCAAGTCTGAATCCTGTGATGAAACTCCTACCAAGTTCTGAAGAAGAAGAAGAGAAGAGATTGGATTTATATCCCGCCCTTCACTCACTTAAGAGTCTCAGAGCGGTTTACAAACTCCTTTTCCCTTCCCCTCTCCACAACAGACACCCTGTGAGGTAGGTGGGGCTGAGAGAGCTCTTTCCCAAGCTGTCCTTGAGGGAACAGCTGGTACAGAGCTATGGTTTGCCCAAGGTCATCCAGCCAGGTGCAAGTGGAGGAGTAGGGAATCAAACCCGGTTCTCCCAGATTAGAGTCTGCGCACTTAACCACTACACCAGACTGGCTCTCTGGCGCTAGGTCAGTGACTGTTTATATGCTGGTTTGTGTGTAGACTTTGTTTAAATTGCAAAATTAAAATATGGCTCAAAGTATATGTTACAGGCTTGCTGGGGTTTATACACATACATTGAAGCTTCTTTCTGAAAAACAGTGCTCGACTTACACAGAATTTCAACTTGCTTTTTAATGGGGGGGGGGGGTTGAACACAGCACTAGAGGGAGCAGCTGCCCAAGAAACTGCAATAACGATGCACCAGGTGCAAGATGAAAATTTTGAACAGTTATCCATTAAACTGCATTAGGAACTGCTCCAAAAGGCATCAGTTAATTGTAAATAACTGGTTAGTAGCTATAGCATTTAGAAGTTCATTCCTCCTACCTTTTTTAAACATGTAAAGGAGCAAGATGCTTGAAACATCATTGCAACAAAACCTTTGGGAAGTCTGTCCCAAGTTGCTTCAGCACCCGGTTCTCAAACCATTTAACTATTATTTAAGCTGAAGACTGGAGGGTTTCTCTGTTTACAAGCCTCTGATATTTGTAACAGTTAACTGGAGTCTGGTCAAGAGAGCAAACAAGGGAGCCTTTGTAAAAAAAAAAAAAAAAGAGTCCTTTTTGAAAGTGTGTTGCTGGCTGCTGCGAGTGTCTTTGTGAATTCTGCAGCAGGAGAAGAAGGAAGAGCTCCAGCTGTCTAGTTCTCTTTTTGCTTCTGACCAGAAAACAATGGTTGATCAGAAAAGATCTGACCAGAAAACAAGGATCTGTTGATCATTATATACTTGATTTTGGGTGCTGTGATCAGTAGAAAAAATCCACAGAGCTAAATCTGCTCACAAACCTCTCACACGAGGAATTGCTGTTTGCAGAAGAGTTACTGCAAGAAGGGAGGAGATGATTTCTAAGAATCCCCTCCTACTTTTTTGGGGGGGGGGGGGGAGTGCAGGAAATCTGCAGAGGGAAGAAATCTGTTCAGTGAACTACTTCTGTTCAGATTGTGGGATCCAGCCCATGGTTACTCTGGTCAGGACCAGTGTTCCCTCTAAGCTGAGTCAGTGGGAGCTAGCTCACAGTTTTCTAGCCTCTGGCTCACACATTTTTGTCTTAGCTCAGAAAGGATGGCTCCAGAGCAAACTAATTTATGCAGCAGCCAAATAGCTTGTGAACAACTTTAATGCCAGGAGCTCACAAAGTCGAATTTTTGCTCACAAGACTCCACAGCTTAGAGGGAGCCTTGGTCAGGACAATATTCAGTCAGGTGGACCTCATACCTTGGGGTACCTCGAAAAGCCCAGCCAGCCACATCCCTCTTTTGCAGTTCTGGGCCCGGGACAACCCAACCCAGGCTTAGTGAATTGTGCTAATGCTCTAGCAGTGCAATCCTATACACAGTTACTCAAGTCTAAATCTAATAGTCGGTATCTGACCACTCCAGTAAGCAAAGCCCAGATTCTGCCTCCAAGTTAAGTGGCTCTGCCTTCAACAGAAACTGGACAAAGATTCCTTAGGCTGGAGGAACTTTTGAGTAGGTTACAACCCATTGATTTCAATGCATTTTGTCTGGAGTAACTTTGTGTAGGATTGCACTGTAAACTGCTCTTGTCCCAGTATCTGTTTATCTTACTCTTTTCGAAGGTGCTCTTCTAAAACTATGTATCAAGAGAGTGACTAGTTGTACTTTTTTACTGGCTTGAGGACCAAACTAAATGTGATGGTGTCCATGAGGACGCCACCACAATTTTAAAGCATAAAATGGGTGATTTTAAAATGCCATGAGGGTCTGATCCCCTTGGCACTTGAAAAGGCACAGAGGGAGGGACAAGAACCTCTTGTCCCACTGCACTGCAGGCCCAGTCAGGCCCTGGCAGCATTCTTTAAATCACCTATTTTTCGCTTTAAAATGGCTGCAGTGTCCTTGCCTAGTTTTGCCCTTAATCACCGTATTCTACAGGACTTGGGTTAGCCTTTCTGATAATTTCAGTTTTAGCATTTTAAAGTGTGGCCAGCTATGTGATTTCCTACCTACATTACATGCTTTTTTTGACAAAGCTTACAACTTTTTTCCTCCTCCTCCTTAGCCAAAGAAACTTGGATTTTCACATTTTGGAAACTTAAGAAAAAAGAAATTTGATGAATCTACAGATTACATTTGTCCGATGGATTCAGGTCCAAGTACAACCAATGGAAGTCAGAAGAGCTACAGTGCATACAAAGTACATAGTGTGCTCCCGGACAAAGAATTAGATAAACTGGATCAGGTGCGCCCAAGGGATTGATGTAACTCTCCTCTCACCTTCTTCATGCATTCCCAAGCTTACCCAATAATCTTTTGTTACAGTTTAACCTAAAATGCATTAATGCATTTGCATGGATTTAATTACTGTATTGGGCTGAGGCTTGAAGGATCTTAGAATGTCATCTGAGGGTTTTTTCCCCGTTTCCAGCTATGTATCTGTCACCCTATTCACCTTCTCAAGCCCTTTTTCAGGAATACAAAAACTTTACACAAAGTTCATGTCTGAAATAAAGGCAGTTGAAAGGCTTGACCCAGCATAGCTGCTCCACCTGAACTGCTGCCATGGCTGAAATTCTTTGAATTTGGGCCATTATTTTTTTAATATTCCATAGGTACGGCCCAAACATATTTTTCACTTTTTTATATGTAGTTTTACTGTATGGAGTTGTAAAGATGTGTCTAATATTTTATTCTGAAAACATCTGGATTGTATATTTTTAATAAAGACTTGCTATTTCAGGCGTGCACTATCTTGCACCAAGCTGGGTGTACATGACATGTTATGAAAGGGGCTATGTCCAACCATCTATCTCAAAATGAACAAAAGCAACCTTACCAGTGGAACAATAAAAGTAGTTCTTGGGAAGGAAAGTCCCAAGTTCTTATATAGTGGCTATTGTCTCTTTTTTGGTAACAGAATTATTTATACTTAAAACATTACACAGCTTAAAGAGGTTCTGTAAAATACCTTCTGGATGATATTGCACAGAGAAACGTGTGTAAAGTATTTTTTTAAAACCTGAAAAATGGAGCAGCTGGAACTGCCAAGCTTTTTGCAAGGACTGGAGTCTGACACGACTTTGGCTGATTCTGGTTTCCAAGTCAGAAACTAGATTAGAAAACGGGAGGTGAATTAAAGTCTAATCATGAAAAGTTTAATTCTTTTCATATGCATGATTCCTTGCATCTAACACATTTCATTTTACTTCATACAAATGCAAGTTATTGCTTATCCTATTTTCCAGTATTAGATTGACCATTCTGCATTGAAACTGCAATGTGAGGCATCCATAAAGTGGGCAAGGGAGAAGCATGCGCGTCCCAAATGGTTTCTGAAAGTTTGTATTGATTATTAGTGCCTTTGTCCTCCTTGTCAGCAGAAACTCCTGCAGCAGCATATCATGAAAACAATGCCCATGCTGTCTTGGCCCACCTCACCCATCTGTAGTCTCGATCCTGTTTTACTGCAAGGAAAGCAACTTTTCCCTTTAAAATGGGTTTAAGAACAAGAAGAGACTTCCCAGATCATGGGAAGAGTCTGAGTTGCTGTTGGAAGCAGAATCCTGATCAGATGTTCCTAGGACTGAAGAGATAATTAGGCAAATAAAAAGTGTATCAGGAAGTTGGATGTTACTAGTACATCTATCGGGCTGCATAGGTATGTTCAACACTTTATTTGGGAATTGCCCTCCCAATGCAACGGCCGAGGAGCTTTTATCGTTTGACAGCACCAAAGCTCAGAAGAGCTTTTACGCTGGCAAGAAGGAATGCCCTTCGCTCAGCAGTTTTGGAGGGCAACTATAATAAAATACCATACACTAGCAGAACATGCAGATGCTCATATGACAAAGCTGAAACCACTGAGCACATGATTATAGAGTGCCCTATATTTAATGAGTTGAGGGCCAATTTAATCACCCCTTTACTTAAAAATGCGGAATTGCTTAATGTGAGAGCCCAGGTGACACGGCTATTATCAGCTACAAATGATCTTGTCACCCTTTCAGTGGCAAAATGTATAAGGTGCAATAATTAAATACCAGGGAAATAATACTAAGTAAGATCTTCTAAATTTCTGTTCTAATTTCTGCTTAAGGCAATAGCTGTATGAGCAGTACTGGGAAGATAGATGTTTCTAGGAAGCTGACAGTCACGTTATAAACACAACAGTGGTAAGGTATCCAGTCAAGCCAGCTTATTCAGCTGAGTGAGTGGGAAACCAGGGTTTTTTTTGGGGGGGGGGCTTTAAAATTCAAAACAGCTCCACTGACCATGCTATCTCCGTCTTGGAATGTGTCCAGAGAGATCTTGGTAAATCAAACCATTGCAGTAGTGGTATACTTCAGAGGAGGAAGCCCATTTTCTTGGGGTAGGGCAGGGTATAAATCTAATAAATAAGTAAAACAAACATGGGCTTGGACCAGCCTTCTCTGCTGGCAGATGTGCCCTCCGGCTAGCCAGGAGCAATGGCATTTTCCCGATTCTTTCCTCCTACTGCAAAGCCCCACACATCACCCCAGTACTGTTCCTGGAGGTCACCCAACCCCCCTAGGAACACTGCCGGGGGGGGGGGGGCTGCCACGGGCTGCAGCAGGAGTTGGTGACAGGAAAGGCTCATTCCTCCGGCTGAGCTCCATTCCAGCTGCTTTGGAATCAAGACTTGCTTGAACTGCCGAACACCAAATGGTATCTCATGCAGGAAGGTGAACCTGTTTCATTTAGCTCAAAGCAAGCTGACTTCTTAACTCGACTGAACAATACTTCGTACATGCTGGACAAGGGTACTTAACCCTGAATAGCAGTCATGGAAAACAATCAGTCCTCAGGTAAACTTGCTGCCACTGGGTCCTTATAGGCACTGGGAGCTCAGCTGCACAAACAGGTACCTGCTAAGGGTATTCACTTCACCGGGAGGAGCTCTGCACGTCTGTCTCTCCTCTGAAGTAAATGAGCAGGAGGCCCTTGGTTTGGGGACCTTTGTGGCTCTGAATAAATGAAGCTTTGAATCAAGGACACAGCTGTGTATTGCTACTACTTTAAACTTTGGTCTAATATATGAATTTGGTGCAATCAAAGGACGGGCTGACTTACACAACATGTTTGGGGGCTTAGGTGGTTCTTTTTTCATTTGGGTCAACTTGAATTTGCAGATGGTGTTCATCTGAATAGCCCACTGCCAGCCCCAGATGAACAGCAAGTCAATGACAGGCTGTGCGAGAAGAAGAAAATCACAGAGCCTATCCCAGACTTGCTGGTAATCTGAGTTTCAGAAAACTTTGTTCTGTAAGAGTGTCAGCCTGGTTTGGAAAGCAATACCGCCCCCCCCCCCCCCCCCCGGATTTCTAAACAACCAGATTCCGGATATGTCGGTATGTTTTAGGAATTAAGGGTTTCTGTATAGTGATTACTGAAATTATTGCTGGTAACATTTCCTCACGTTCAAAGCGTGTTTAACTATCAATGCAGCATGCTTGATGTGTGAATGTGCATGTGCTGTTAATTGCTGGAAAATGGAGAACTGGTCTCCTTAAGAAAGTACAAAGTTACACATCATTTGTTCAGTGAGCAAACTGTATTGCATAACATTTCCAATACTCAAAATAGCATTGGTTTGGATCCTAGGTACAAGCAGGACTTCACTCATTAGATAGATCTTCTCTGCTTTCTGCTTTCTGCTTGCTATATGGGTCCCCCCTCCCCCCAAAAAATATGCTTCCTGGTGCTTCAGACTGCTCTTGGCAACTGCAAGACACAATGTAAGAGGGCTGCAGTGGGATGGGGGGGGGGGGCGGGTCAGCAAAATTGCAGAAACACCCTTTTGCTTATAGAATACTACTTAGGATCCAGACCAATATAATTAAACTTTTTTGCAAAACATACATAGTCTCTCTCATACATGCATGTAGTAACTGAATAAGATGTTGTAGCTGTCTTGATTTCATCTAGCTGCTGAATGGTTTTACAGATGGAACATTCTGAAGGGACAGTAATGCAAATAGGGGAACTTTCTCAAGGAATAAACAACCTCACGGTATGTATTATTTCTTTAAAGCAAATCAGGCCATATTACAAGTAATCTCAATTACTTCAAAGGAACTACTATTTGAATTTTTCAATAAATTCCTATAGATATGTGAATAAATAAATACAGATTTGCTTAATGTGATGAAGTTGATCTTTGTGGTCTTTTTAATCTTGATGGTGGTGGGAAGTGCAGTCAAGTTGCAGCCAATTTATGGCAGCCTGAATTTTGCCCTTAAGCAAATTTTCAATCTCTCTTCACACACATTCCCAAGCTGCTTGACTGCAATTGGTTCAGCTAAGGCAGGCAGCCCAGTCGGGCCTCTCTCTGCCCTCTCCAAGGCCACAGGCTGCCGTGGTCTCCTAGAATCGGCTAAAGGGGCCTGGCTCTATACTTCATTCAGTGCCATTTAGGTGACGGCTGAAGAGTGGGAAAGAAGTGAGGCAGGCAGGCCCAAAGGCCAGCTTGTACCTCCACCTTCCTGCCAGCTGTAATGCTTGTCCAGTTAAACCTAATCTCACATTCATCAAGTTTTAAAGCCAAAGACCATTTGATGCATAAATTAACACTTTTTGGAATAAACATGTTTCAGCACAAATATATGTGTACAAACTGTTCCTTCTGTTTCCAGTTACTTTGATAAAAGTTATATATGAAAGTGTATTTTAAATAGGCTATTGATAATTTATGGGCCTGTACATTTTTAAGAGCAGATTTCATTGCTTACACCACTTAGCCTAGTATAACTTAATTTTTATTTATATTTTTGCTTCCAGACGATGTTAAGCCAAGATCAGATGCTGAATGATGACAGATTTTTAACGCCAGCTGCTGACGAGTGGAGATGAAGATTCCATGGGACCAACGGCCACTCAGTACATTGATTGGTTTTTCGAGAAATGGCTGATGCAGGCTGGGTGCTATGTTTAAGATTTCGCCACTGAAACATAAAGACTTAAATGCTTTCTTTCAAGTGCCACATAAGGGTTAAAAGAAACACTCCATAGTCTAGGTACTTTAACACCTGCTTTCCAAGAATCTATGCAACACTTCTAAAAATGGTGGGGAAATCAGGGTGTGTGTGTGTGTATATATTAATCACAGTAAGCCATTTTAGTGGTCAGTTATTCATTTTCTATATTTTGTATTTCTAAAGACTTGACTACAGTACAGACCCATTACTTTTCTAAGGTACAATTTCTTCATGAATGTCCCCCCCCCCTCAAATATGCCATAAGGGATAAAAGCAGTGATCTCCTTGGATTAGTTATTTACCAGGAGTGGTAAAGCTGCAATTGGTAGCCAGAAACTCCCAACAGGAGAAGTCGTGACTCCCGGCCGGCACTGTGTCACTGTCCCTGCATTTTGTTACAGTTTATGGTTGTGCTTTTGCAACAAGAGAACCTCCGTCGGTGGAAGACGGTTAGAGGCAGAGGTAGTCTTGAGGACTAGGTGAGCTACAGGAGATACTTTCCATTACATTAAGTGCCCCCGTGTTCAAGAGAAAGGGCAACCGGTAAACCAGATGCCTGAGGCCATCCTTCAGGATCACATTTGCAGTTCCTCTATAATGAAGAGATAGCGGACACCAGCATCATGCTCTAGTTTCATTTTACAACTCAACTCAGGTTTCCTACAGCAGAAAGGTCCTGCTCTAAGAGACATTCCAAAAATCCTCAGTTATTTTAATAAAAATGCCACTCTGATATTCCTTTGCTGAATTCCATTCAATCCAGTTGTGAGAACTGCAAAGTCCAGGCTACCAACCCCTCTTTCTGAACAAATGAATCGTCGGAAGCTTGCACCAGAGGAATACCCTAGCGGCTTTCATATCCTTCTAGCACATTTGTATTGTAATGTTATTCGGGATCGAGCACGCTAACTTTAAAAGCATGTCAATTTTTGCTATATGTCATTTTTCTGTAGAGCCACAAGCATGCACTGCCATGTTCTATCATAGACGTTCAGTGTAAAGCACAGTCTTATGAGAATAATACCAGTTAGAAAGTAAAATGACTTAGAAGAGCACTTCAAGCGCCACTGTCACTGGTGGCCCTCAAAGGTTCTGTGAGGAATTGAGCTTTTTCTGCATTAATATGAACATTTTGAATCTGAATACGTTATAATAGCATGAAAAACATGGCACAAATACATGTATATTTATCTGTTGACTTGTATTGGGTAGTTAGTTTAAGAGTGTTCCATACAAGCGTTGCAAGTTGAAAATAATGTCAGTTTGCTAAATGTATGATTAGCCAATAGTGTCAGTAACCTTGTTATGGGCAAAGGTTGGAGGGCTGGACGATGCAATTCTCTCGTACTGGCTTCATGCAGAGTCACTGGGGGAAAGTGCTACATTTGTCTTTTTATGCTAGGCTTGCAGTAGCTGTGATCGGGACCATCCCGCCCTCTAGCCAAAGACTGCAGACCTAAACGTTCCCCCTTCCTCCTCCCATTGTTCTGCTGTGCAGCCATGGAGACAGAGTCAGAAGAGAGGGGCACAGACCAGAAACCTCCTTTGTTTCTTCCACCCTCTCCTTACTGGGCCGTGCATTTCCAGTGTCTTTACAATGCTATTCCGAGACTGACTTCTGTTGCACAGAAACAGCCACCTGCTGCCACAGCCTTCTTTCACGCTACTAAAGAGGGGGACCAAACAACTCCACCCCATCCTTTGTAGGTCATCATACACCTGCAGAGGGAAGGCTGTATGCCAATAGGTTCGACTTTATCACAATTAACACGTGATGTCATAGTGGCTGTGTAGGGATACTCCCGCCCCCTTCTGATTCCTTGGACTATTTCTGAATTGAGTGGAACGAGCCACAGTAGAAACCCTTGGAGCTGCAGAGCCTCGTTTTGAAAACGTGAAGGTGCCTTAGCATTGGATCAGACCATCAGTCCATCTGTGCCAGTACTGCCTACTCAGACGGGCGGTGGCTCTCAAGCAGAGGTCTTCCCCACCCCCTGCTACCTGATCCTTTTGGCTGGAGATGCCAGGGGGAGTGAGCCTGGGACCTCCTGCATGCCAAGGAGAGGCTCTGCCACTGGGCCACCGTGGCCCCTCTTAATATGAATGTTAACCACAAAAGCTATTTGCAAGGGTTCTGTGTACTTACAGCATTTAATCAGAGGGATCAGTACAACTTCAGCTTCAATAAGCAAAAGTGCTCTCTTTAGCGTACCCCAGTTTTTCAAGATTAGGTTGACAAGCAAGCTGAACCATAGGGGGAGGCCCGCACATCAGAATCAGGGTGTCATCGCCAGGGGCAGGGAGATGGTCCCTTATCATGTCTGCAGTAACAAAACCAGAACTGTACTTCCAGCCTGAAACAAAAACAACCGGGGGGGGGGGGATCAGATCTTTGCATGCTATGACACGGGAAAGAGCAGGCAGGTATTCTAGTCCCATGAGGCTACTGAGCTGATCTAGACACAGCACTCTGGCACCTGAAAGGGTCTCTAGTCAGTTCAGTGAAAGGGATGCATGCAGGAACTAGCCTTGCTAACAACATTAGGTTAAGTCCTCACAAGGACAGAGTTGGCACCAAGGCTCCCTCTAAGCTGTGGAGTCTTGTGAGCGAAAGTTCTACTTCGTGAGCTACTGGCATTAAAGTTGTGAGCGAGCCATTTGGCTACTGCATCAATCAGTTTGCTCTGGAGCCATCCTTCCTGAGCGAAGGCAAACAGGTGTGAGCAGGAGGCTAAAAAACTGTGAGCTAGCTCACACTCACTCAGAGGGAACACTGGTTGGAATGCTGCTGAAAATCTTTTCTACAGAATGTTTTAAGAAAATCATGCTCACCTAAGATTATAAAGTGGCAACTATTTTAGATTCGTAATCAGTAATGTCGGCTCCTGCTCTAGGGTGCTGCCAGTGTGCGGCACGTGGCAATTCCCTCACAAAGCAGGTGTACTCCCCCCCCCCCCCCACTGGCTCAGAAGACCGTGCTACGTGACATCAAACCTGTGCCACCCATGTCAAGAAAGTCCTGGCACCTGATGCTCTTACTTTACTTGCAAAATGATGTTTCCTTTGCAAGGACTATTGGGTGCATTACTGATGACTAATACTCATGGTGATCCCTGTTCACATATTTCAAAACCACAACAGTGGCTTGAAAGCCACCTGTAGCCCTCCTGAGCACTGTTCCTTTGCAGGGCACCCACCTCCTGTTTCAAGAAAGTGGGCAAGACCATTGCTTGGTGAGCCATGCAGTCCCTATCTTGAAACTGGAACTGGAGGGACCAGCCCAGGGTGAGCCTTCCTGGGGTTCCTTCAGCCTTCTGCCAAGGATGGAAAGAAAGAGTCCATCCTCCACAGCAACCCTTCCCCAGCCTCTGCACCCTCCTTCCAGCACCCAGGGGGACTCCCAGGAGAAGAACAAGCTAGCAGCAGAGAGGAGAGAGGAAAACCCCCACCCCCAGAGCAGTCTCCCAGGACAAGAAGCAGCTGGCCACATTTGAGTGGTGCTAGTTTCACTCCTTTTCTTCGTGGCCAGCTTCCTCTTTGGGCATCTTGGAAATCTCCCTCTCTTGCTTGCGCTGCTGTGCCTCATGTGGGAAACAGAGCCAGAGGGCGGGGAGGGGAAGGGAAGGGAGAGTGGCTTGACAACCCTGCTGGCTGGCTCAGAGCGGGCTTCTGCCATGGGCAGCCTTGACTTCCCTCCCTGGCAGGAGGCAGAGAAGCCTTGGCGGTCTCGCTCTTACCCAAGCTGCCAGCCTCACCCCGAGGAGAGGGCAGGAGATGTGTGCACAGATTCAGGAGCAAAGGGGGACAAGACAACCCAAGACGTGTAGAGGGACTCTGTTAACTTGAAACGTTAGAACTGTTTCTAATTAATATTTGATATTAATAGTTGCATCTTTTATTGCTGTGTATTGGATGGGGGATGGTGCCCTGGGCACACATTTATGTGGCTGTTTTGATTGATCGTAATTGCAAATGTGGCTTTTGTGAGAGACAGAGTGAGTGCCACTGTTTTAAAAGCATGAACTGCTCAAACGGCTAGAAAGACCGTATCTATCTTACTTCTACCCCATCTTTCAATACAGAAGAATCCCTGAATGATAACAGCACAGAGTTTATTTGGGGGTGCTTCCATGTCCTCTACCCCAGCAGTGCCCTGGGACAGCATCCCACCTGCGTCCAAGCTCCAACTGAGCCCTTCCAGTTGCCCCCCGCCTCTCCTCTCCAGGCTCCTTCCCCGAATGGCTGGCCACCAAGGGTCAGTTGGCAGGTCATGTTATCTTTACCCTTCCCCGCAGTAGGAGTGTGTACTAACAGAGCTGTGCTCGTGTGATTTACCGTTGCTTTTGCCTTTGAAAACTTTACCTTGAGGAGGTCTGTCCAGAGTATACCAGAACTGGAATTGGTCCGGATGATTTGCAGCTACATCTTCAAGCTCTGGTCTCAACAGTATATCTTGCTCTGTCTACCAATGGAAGACCAATTGTTAAAGATCACTAAAAGCATAGTGTACAGGATGAACAAAAATAAATGTGACTCCAGGTCAGGTGACTCTCTGTCCCCAAAGACACCCACTGGCCTTCTCACTGCCTGGGCTCCTTCCTGTCAAACTGCTTTATTTAGTAGAACATTTATCCCCCACCTTTCCTCATAACACTCAGGGTGAGCACTGCAGAGGTTGGCAGAGATCTGAGCCATTTCACAGAACCCACAGACCACCGCCACAGGGCAGGGCAGGTGAACTGTCTTCCCCTAATCCAAGGCCACCCATCAAAACTGCAACTCTGCTTTGGTGGCAAGGAAGAATCAGAACAACAAACACAATAGACTGAGCTCCCTTACTCCAACGAGCGAGTGTGTCAGAGAACACAACCGTTCCACACCCAAAAATTGAGCCTGAACTGCAGAAGTCTTTTGCATACTCAGAGAGGGTTTATTCCCCCTTTGCTCACATGCAGTTCTCCTGCAACACATCAAAGGCGGTTTTTTTCTTTGAAACAGAATGCTTCCCTTCCACCAAGAGTGCTGCTCTCCCCGCCCCCCCCCCCCCGCCCCCCGGGTAGGTACAGCTTTTTCCATACGTTTCCCAAACACCCGGGCATGTGTGTTCTCTCATGGACAAAGCCAATGGATTTATCACATAGACACGTGCACCTGAAAACACGAAGCTGCCTCACTCCGGGTCAGACCGAGCTTGCACGGCTTGGCAGCAGCTCTCCAGGGAGACCTTTCACATCACCTACTACTTGGATCACTTTAACTGGAGATGTTGGGGACTGAACCTGGGACCTTCTGCGGGCAAAGCAGCTGTTCTACCACTGAGCCATGGCTACATCTGGCAGGACGATGTAGATCATGATCTACCAGAAGATCTCACCCTGGGTCATGACTAGTTATCCGGTTTTTGTTCTCCCTCAGGGCACCTCTACATCTTTAGGACAGGGTTCACACAGCTGCGTCAGACTAAGCATCTGCTTCTTTGCACTTTTAACAAAACTTCCTCAGCTGTCATGGAAACTGCACCCTCCATCTCCCATCTACAAACTCACACAACAGAAAACCCCAAATTATTTTTCTTACGTGCAAACTGTTTTGTGAGAGCAGTTTGTGATGAACAGAAGAATGTGAGAGCAGCCATGCGAGATCAGAACAATGACCCAACACCTTAGTTCGCACCACAGCCAATGAGATGCCAACAGGAGAATTCCAGGGAGAGTAGAGACGCTTCGCAGCAACAGAGTTCAGAGAACAGCCCACCTCCGGACAGCAAGGCTGCATTCGGCTATCTTAGACGACACCAATGATGGGCCCCTCCTCCGTGAACTTGTCTAATCACCATTTATAGCCAACTAAACTAGTGGCTACCAGTACATCCTTTGTGAGTTCCACAAGTTAATTACTCGTTAGGAAAGTACTTCCAAAATTTTGCTCTGTCCAGAGTCCACTATCTGTCAACTTCACTGAATGCCAACAAGTTCTACTTGTATGGAAAGGGAGAGAAAGTTCTCTCTATTCACTGTCTCCACCTCATACGTAATTTTATTTAGTCAACTTTTCTAGTCTAAGCTAAACAGACCCAGACTCCTTAAACTTCCCTCACTGGAAGAGCACTCTAACCCCTTGATCTTATTGGTTATTCTTTTCTGCAGTTTTACAGCACTATAATATCCTTTTAGACACAGGAAACAGAATTGTGGCCCAGTATTCTAAATGCAGCCACAGCACAGATCCACACAAGGGAACTGCAGTACAAAGCCCTTTTGTTTCTGACCCCTTTCCTAACAATGGGTCACATAGAATCTGCTCTCTCACTGGGACTTGACATTTTTACTGACCTGTCTACAACTCTCAGGTTGTCCTCCTGGCAAACAATACCACTGTATATTTGAAATTATTATTTTTGCCCCCGTGTGTGCGTCACTTCACACTTCTTCACACTAAACCTCATCTGTCGCATTGTTTTTGCTCACCCATACAAGGTTGGAGAAATTATTTTGGAAATCTACATTATTGTGCTAAATAATTTGGTGTTATCTGCAAGCCTGGTCAATTCACCCCCCCCCCCAATCCATATAATTTATGAATAAATTAAACAGCATCATCCCAGCCATCTGTCCCTTCTCCTTCAATTCATTTTTAAAAGAAGCCCCCCTCCTCAAGAAAACTCAATATAGTGTCTACACAATACTGTACTAACATTTTGTTTTTGTTTTAAGGGCTGTTTAATGCCTTGAGGGATGAGGAGAGGAAGATGGGACGTGTAATTTATTTATTTATTATTTCAATTTATATCAATTTCCTGGGGCGGCTAACAACAATAAATAATACAGACAATTAATGCAATAAAACCAGTTTAAACATTTAAAATGGGCAGTGCAGTGCATCTAATTCCAGTTCCTACAGCCAGAAAGATAAGTGGGCCAGTGCCAAGCCACGATGGTCTCACACAGCAGCAGCAGCAGGGAGTCCAGCTGGGAGATACCCGCTGCCTCAGCCCAAGGCCTGGGGGAACTGCAGCCGGTTTCACAGGGTCCTGATCTCAGTCGGGGGCAGGTTCCAGCAGGCTGTGGCCAGGACCGAAAAAGCCCTGGCCCTGGCTGAGGCTAGACGAGCAGCTTCCGGGCCGGGGACAACCTGCAGATGGCTGTCTGCAGAGCGCAAGGCTCTCCGGGGCACATAGGGGGAGAGGCGGTCCTGTAGATATGCCAGTCCCAGGCCACAGAAGGCCTTAAAGGTCAGAACCAAGACCTTGAAACAGATCCGGTACTCATTCGGTAGCTAGTGCAATTGAGGGAGCACTGGCTGGAGGCGCACCCACACAGACGTCGCAGTCAGCAGGCACGCTGCCACATTTTGCACCCGCCGGAGTTTCCAGATCAGTCTCAAAGGTAAGCCTGTGTAGGGTGAGTTACAGTAATCAAGCCTGGAAGTGACCATTGCATAGGTTACTGTAGCCAAGTCCTGGGAGGAGAGGTAGGGAGCCAGCTGCCTGCTCCGCTGCAGATAGTAAAAGCAGACCTGGCGACTGCAGCGACCTGAGCTTCCATGGAAAGTGAGGTCTCCCAGGTCACCCCCAGGCTCCTCACCTTCTGGGCTGGCACCAACTGTGCTCCACCCAGGGTAGGGAGCCTAATCCCCGAATCTACTTCTCCCTGGCTCAGGTACAGAACCTCCATCTTCGCAGGATTTACATTTAGCCGGCAATGTCGCAACCACCCAGACCTGGCCTCTAACACACTGTCCAAGCTCTCAGGGGCAGAGTCCGGGTGGCTGTCCAACATCAGATAGATCTGGGTGTCATCAGCTGACCAGTGGCGGCCCAGCCCAAACCCCCAGACCAACCGAGCACATCAGCATCAACAAAAGGATCGCCCCCTGCGGCATGCCACATTCTAGTGGATGTCTTGGGGAGACCCTCTCCCCTAGCACCCCCCTCTGTCCCCGACCATGGAGGAAGGAGGAGCCCCGTTGCAAGGCAGTCCCCCCCCCCCCCCGGACTCCTAGCTCAGCGAGGCAGGGGGTCGTAAGATCTTAATCGACCACGTCAAAGGGTGCTGTCAGGTCTAAAAGCAATAGCAGCACCAACTCGCCTCGATCCAGATGTCTCCGGAGGTCATCTGTGAGGGTGACCAACACCATCTCCATCCCATGGCCAGGGCAGCTTTTGACTTAATATTGCGACAGAGATTATGGCAGAAATTGGAGGTCTCTACAATAAATAAAAGATTATTATTCCTTATGCATGCCCTACATGAGGACTCCACCCTCAGGGTGAGATATAACAAAAAAAAGGGCACCTCACTGACCCTGTTAAAACTTTTAAAGGAGTCTGACAGAGTTGTCTTCTTGCCCCTCTGCTCTTTAATTTCTATACCAGCGATGTGCTTAAACACACGACTGACCCAAAACTCCACCCACCAAAACTGACCTCACGCCACCTAACAGTACTGCTGTACGCAGAGGATGTAGTCCTATTAGCAAGAACTCCATTGGGCCTGCGAAGGGCATTGGACACTTTTACCACAGACTGCAGGAAAGAACACCTAGTGATTAATTACAGTAAGACCAAGGTGATGGTATTTGGCAAACACCCAAAAAAGAAGACTTGGTCAATGAAAGGGAACAGAATTGAACAGGTTAATAAATTTACATATTTCGGGGTTGTATTTCAGGAGAATGGTTCTATGACATCTCATTGTAATTTGAGGGCAGATCGAGCTGAGAGATCATCTAATGAAATTTTAAGATTCTTCCTGCGTCAAAGGCTGCTCTTCCATGCCTGCAGCCCTGAAAAGTTTTCAAGCCAAAGTTATCAACCAGCTTCTTCATGGTATCTATTTAGGTATCCCGGCTAACAGCTTATAGCTACTGGAGAAAATTCAAACTAAATTCCTTCAATCTATTTTACAAGTTCCACCCAATGTTTCCAATTCTTTACTGTGTCTGGAAACTGGACAAATAAAAACTGAGGCAGGAATTTTTTTGGCCTCAGCATTTTTTTGGCTTACGATAGACAAAAACACAAAAGGCCTACTCTCTTTAATAAGCCAAGATCGGTATCAACAGAAATGGATACGTCTAACAGAGGGTAACTTAAAGTATACAGACTTCTCTCTTGACACACTGCTGACCCAAAGTATCAATACTGGAAGATCTTTAATTACGCAAAAGGTTCATGACATTGAACGCCAGCTAGATCTAATAAAAAACCTGCATTTTATGATACCTGAGAAACAGAGATAGACTACTAATATGGCCCAATATCTAAAAAATACAGACTATCCCCCTTACAGGAGGGCCTTTACCCTTGCTAGATGCGATGTATTGCCATTTGTCAGAAACTGACATGGGATTGCCTGTTGTGATCTGTGTTTGATCTGTGCCTAATTGTTATGCCTCAATACTCCTAATGAGTTACTCTTTCTTCATGTAAGCGTTTCCTCGTTTCTACCCCCCAGCTGCAACGACTGGTTCTTAATCCCTTTTCATTCCCAGGTCCCGCCCGGGAGTTTGCATCGGTTCATCAACCCACCCCACAGGAATGCGGAGTCTCTCCTGTTGCTTAGCTCCGCCTGCTTGTTGCTTTCCGCTAGCTTGCTTACAATTGCTTGCTCCGTTCTGCATAGCCTTTTACAAGCGTGCGCACTGAGTGGTTTACCTTGTCTCAAGTTATCTCCTCTCTTGTGTCCTTGAACAGAGGGGAGTAAGAAATATTCTGTGAACTGCATACTTGTTATGTTATCAGGTTTTGAGAAACTGAAAACTAGACTCAGCAACAACTTTGTGCCATGAGAACAAGTACTCCTTTTTCCTTTCCCCTGGGAACTAGCTTTCCCGCGTCTTCTGTGGGAATTGGTGTTGCTGTTAGAAGCGCGCCAAAATTGTAGCTCACTGATTGGTAGTATACCTGTAACCATGTAGCAGTTTTAGTATATCTATGAATGTAACCCATAGCACTCCATTACTAACAGAACAAGTGTATAACTCCAGTGATCTTTCTACAAGTAAAGGACTTTTTACCCAAAGACCTGTTGTGGACTATATTCATTGGGACATTCTCACAAGGTAACAGAAGGGAGATATCAGAAGATCCCATACATACACTGGAAGGAGATGTGCTTGCTCTCTCAGTGAGGTGGAAACACTGGAACATATTTTCATTCGCTGTCCCTTTTATAAGGAAGTCAGGGACAAGACAATCCTCCCTATTCTGAAACAGCCCATGCTTCTATTGGATAAGAGATCCTTGAAGAAATTTCTGCTTGATAAAATACCAGCAGTCACTAGAGTGACAGCTAGGTTCTGTGCCTAGGTGATTAAACAGGAGAATAGTTTAAATAGGAACTTCGCTCTCTGATGTAGGTTTTGAGAAGTCAATATATTAATAACCATTTATATATTAACTTTTATTAATATATATTATTGCCGGATCATTTATAACATGGATGTACATTTTAGTAGTATATTTATGGCAGATTTGTATTTTATCCTTAGCTATGTGTGAACTATTTTTTATCCTGTCTGTGACTGTTATAATAAACAATGGATGGATAGATCAAGAATGGAAGCATCATCCAAGAAGACCTGGAGTTGTTCCACCACCACCACCACCCTCTCAACTATCTTGCCCAGAAACGGGAGATTTGAAACTGGGTGGTAGTTGGCCAAGACCGCAGGGTCTAGTGATGGGTTTTTTAAGGAGCAGATGTACCCCTGCATCCTTCAGTCCTGCTGGGAATGTCCCCGAAGAAAAGGAGAAGTTAATAAGTTGTGGTTGGAAGATCCTGGCAGGGTGACAAGACTTAATCGGCGAAATAGCTTGCAAAAGCCTCACAGCCAATAGCTAATTCCCTGCTGTTTGGTCTGCCTTACGGCAATGTAGTTAATGACCAAATCGTTCTAAACAATTGGGCTGGGCGCAAGTTTGCAAATGCAATGAAGGCCACATACAGCTCCTTCTTAGCGGTCTTCAATGCCATCTCATAGGCTTTCATAAACATCCTATAAGGTGCTCTTGCTGCTTTGTCATGAGTACGCCACCACCCTCGCTCTAGCCGCTTTAAGAGATCAGTTTACAACCTGGACCACTGTTAATTTAACTGTATGATATCCAAACATAAACATAATGTACAAACCCATGATTTATTGTCATCGAGAAAAAATATCCAAGGTGCAGAGTTCTCTCTCAGCATTCACACTTAGCTCACGTACTGTTACAGTCCCATCCCTATTTGAATTTCTTGCTGTGACCCATCTAATGTGTGTGGGATAGAAAAAGTCTACCTACCTGGTTGGCAAAAATGAGGTAGCACTTTGTGTTGTCCTTGGGGTCTTTTGTGATATTTCGGATCAGTTGAAGCATTGGAGTGATCCCTACCAAAATGAAAGTCAAAAGCTGCAGCTCAATATGCCTTTCCAGATGCCCAGTTATACCTTATGATAACCTCACTCTGATGGGATTTTTGATTAAGTCATTCCAGTTTCTAGTTTAGTTTGGCTTGTAAAACAAGGGAGGGGCACCTACAAGACACTAACCCTTGACAGTTATTCTGCATTCCAGTTTGACTATAATACGTGTATGTGTATGATAAAAAGCAGTATCACTTGATGATTTATCCTGCATTTTCCATACTAAAGGTACACTCCAGAGCACCTTCTATAGGTAGTATTTCAGGCATTCCTTCGGTTCAAGGAAGATGTTCGCTGCGTCCAGTATCACTCCCTTCCTAGTCCTCTGGTTCTGCTCCATCAAAGAACACAGATCATGACGGAAGATCTTTGGATCGAATCCACAGGACTGGAGATAAATAATGCCTTAAATGGGACAAAGGCGCAGGAATGCTGATTAATATTATGCACACACAAAATATGCTACCGTGACTCTGCAGGGATGAGGGCTGGATTAAGATGACCCACTCCCGTAGCCTGAGGGATCCGATAAGTTATCAGACAGCAGTGGGGGATTCCTCTTTTGATGTGGGCAGTGCTCCTGTTGATGCCCTGGTTGACCTCTAGAATGGGGAAATGACCCGGGTAATTGACTCCATTGCACCTGGGCACCCTCAAGTCGAAAAGGGGAGACAGCCAGAGGGAAGATGGAGAAAGACTCAAGACTAATCTGACAAGGCACAGGCTAGAGCTCATTTGAAAGCCTACTCTGTAGCAGTGATGGAGCCAAAGAACATACTTTTCCAGCACCATTGCGCCTACACAGCTGTGGATCTGCAGAAGTCTTCCAAGGGGTCAGGGGCCTATTGGGTTCTAACAGATAGGAGAAGGCGGACTGCTCTGCAACCCACTGTTACCCTTTTACTAAGCAACCCGTGGATAAAATCTCTTGCATCCATTCTGACTTAACATTAGCAGCAACAGGAGTGGATGATCCAGGGCCAGATTTATGCCAACTGATGCCCTAAGTACAGCCCAACAATGGCACCCCCCAGCACTAAAACTTACCTCATTTATGTGAAAAAATCAATTAAATAAATAATAAAGAGCTTAAGGGTCCATTACACAAATTAGCTGAAGAGTTAAATGCTAGCCAGACCCAGACAGCTGTGTTTACACTCAACAGAAGCGAAACTCTCGCACCATAAGAGAGAAACAAATGTGATATCTGATGACACCTTCAAATCAAATGTTTAAACTTCAGTCAGTCATCATGCCCAAAAAATGTTTTTTTAACAATGCAGATTAAAGTCAAACATGGCAGATAAGGACAATTACAAAAAAAATTTGTCTAAAGTCGAGTTGTGTGCAATACCTTTCATCTTGTGCAGCCTGGGATGTAGACAAGATCCTTGGAAGTTTGAAACCTACCACCTGTTTGTACAACCCTTGCCCCTCCTGGCTACTTACATCTGCCCGAGGGAGGGGCTGGTGGACTGGGTTTAGGAGACAATAAATGCCTCCCTGCCAGACAGGGCAGTCATTCCTGCCTTGAAGTAGGCAGTGGTGCATCTACTCCTAAAATAACCTACTCTGGATCCAGGAGACCTGAATAACTACCATCCACTCTCAAATGTGCCATTCTTGAGCAAGGTGACTGAACAAGTGGCGGCTGGCAAACTTCAGAGGTTCCTGAAAAGTGGATTGTTTAGATCCATTCCAATCTGGTTTCAGACCTGGTTACAGTACTGGAACAACTTTAGTCACTCTGGTGGATAACATGCACTGGGAGATGGATAGAGGGAGTGCGACCCTATTGATTCCCTTGGACCTAATGGAGGCTTTTGACACCACTGATCATGGTATCCTTCTAGACTGCCTTTCAGGACTAGAACTGGGAGGCACTGTTCTGGGGTAGCTCAAGTCCTACCTCAAGGGTAGGTTTCAGAGTGTAGTGCTGGGTGACTGCTGCTCTGCCCCTTGGACTTTGTCCTACAGGGTTCCCCAAGGTTACATTTTGTCCCCCACACTTTTCAACACGTACGTTAAGCCACCGGAAGAGGTCATTCAGAGATTTGGACTGAGCTACCACCAACAACAGGAACCTCTACATTGAGAGGTAGTCAACCTCTGAATCCCAGTGCCTGAAGGCAACAGCGTGGGAAGGCCTCTGAAAGCCTGAGCAACATTACTGTGGACTTTTCTGATGATTTATGAGAACAGTGAATGGACTATGCTGCCAGTTATGTGGGTTAAAATAGTGCACACGGTGACCAGTGGGAAGATGGTGGTAAATGCCTCCAATGAAGGTTTAAAACGCCATTTTCTGAGGTTACCATCTCCAGCCTGGAGATTGTCACAAAGCACAAAGACACACACACACACACAAAGCCATATACTAGAGACATATACCACTAACTCCATGTGAGAACAAACTCCATACATGTACACAGGCTTGAATCCCCTCCTACAAGTCCCTTCTACATCAAAGGACTTCACAGGAGGTTGCGAAAGCAGCAGGGTGCTTCCTGCTGGACTAGTTCTGCTGCCCGGGACCCATTTTCATCTAGAAGATCACGCCAGATGCAGCTGACGTCAACATCCTGTCCTGACCATCAGGTAGATCTAAATATCGACCACTCCCATAGGACCCTCTTAGTGGCTAGGAACAGAGAACGGACCATCTATAGGCGTTCCTGGGAAGGTCTCATGCCTTGCCAACCTCCTAGGAACACCCCCCGATAAATACTGCTCTCCAAGAATCACAAGTCAGATTTTCCTCCCTGTTCCTGCTTGTTCTTCCTCCCTCCCTCATGGATCCTTGGGTACACCACTTGGATCTGCCACATGGCTTCTGCTGGTCCAGGACCACGATCCTTTGTTCAAAGATACTTTCCCCGCTTTTTCCAGACAGAGTCCGCTAGATTCCTATATAGGTAAATATCACCCCGATGGATACCATCAATTTTCCTACTCGTGCAAACGTGTCTGTAATTCTACCTAATTTCTTAGATCTGTGTAAACGTGTGTATGATTGTGTAATATTGCCTATGAATCTTTTATCATTTTTATAGTAAACACTTTTTATCTTTATAACTCTTAACTTGAGTCTTGTGTCAGTTCCTGGGAAGTCTTGGTGAAGTGCAGCCTCTGTAGACACAGGTGGAGATCCGCAACGCCTGCTGCATATTATTAAGAGCTAATATTCCCCAAATATTTATAACATAAAAGAGCAGTCAGGCTAACACCTCAGCCTCTATGCCCTGTTCTTGAGCCTCCATAGTAACTGATTATCCATTGTGTGAGACAAAATGCTGGACTAGATGGACCACTGGTCTGATCCTATGTTCTTAACATGCAGATGACACTCAGCTCTATCTTGCACTATCAGCAGATCCCAGAGAGGCTGTGGAAACTGCAAACAGATGACTGGAGGCAGTTTTGGAATGGATAAGGGCTGACAAACTGAAACTCAATCCCGACAAAACAGAGGTGCTATCAGTGGGGGAAAGGCCTGTCCCGAAGAAATGGGTTAGTCCCTGTTCTTGCACTCCCCTAAAAGAGCAATTTCATAGCTTGAGTATAATCCTGGGCCTGGACCGCCTGTTGGATAAACAGGTAGCAGCTGTGCCTGGGGTGCTTTTGACTAGTGTGCCAGCTGTGGCCCTTCCTGGGCAGAGAAGATCTTGCCACTGTGGTGCATGTCCTGGTAACATCCAGATTAGATTACTGCAATGCACTGTATGGGGGGCTGCCCTTGAATACTATCTGAAAGCTACAGTTGGTACGGAATGCTGCAGCCAGAATGTTGACTGGAGTGGCTCATAGGAACTCCAGTCTTGTTTCATCTACACTGGCTTCCAATTTGCTTCCAGGCTCAATTAAAGGTGCTGGTATTGATCCTTAAAGCCCTGTATGACCTGAGACCAACATATCTTAAGGACTGCCTTCTCCTATACGAACCTATCCACACACTCTGGTCATCTGGTCATCCTTGAAGGCCCTGTTTTTATCCCCCCCCCCCATCTGAGGCTAGATGCGTAGCAACACAACGAAGGGTCTTCTGTGTCATGGCACCAAAACTTTGCAACTCCTTCCTCAAGGAGATTCTTCTGTCTCCCTTTACTGGTGTTTTTTCTCAGCAGGTGAAGACCTTTTTGTTTTGTCTAGCATACCTCCAATAACAGTATTGGCCCTCTTTCAATTGCTGTTTATGTTTTTTTATTGAATTTTATAATTTTACCTGTATTTTAATTGTTTAAATATTTTAATGTTCACCACCTTATGGACCCTGATTGGGTAGAAAGGCAGCATAAAACATTTCAAATGAATAAAATATGCAATCCACCCCTCGGCAATTATCTTTCTTAGTTTTCTGATCACAAGATGATTTATGCAGGTAGTTTTACACAGGTCATATACCCAGTCCCACATATTCTCTAAACGTTGCACACTATCATCAAGTAATATGGCTTACCTGTTCCCCCAGCTATCATTCCAAGACGTTTTGCAAACTTTATCTTTCCTTCAGACTTCTTATCCTTCTTTATAGTGAATTTACCTGTGTGAAACAATAGAATTACATAAGGCAGCACAAATAAAACTAAAATTTTGATCACTGCAATGTTTATCAAAATAGCAGATCTACGCAAACTTACCAGGAAGTAATTCCCACTGAACTCAGTAGGACTTCATTCCAAGGACTGTAGAACAGAGTGTTCCCTATAGCTGTTAACAGCATTGATAAGGCAGTATGATATAGATATATATAGAGAGAGGTGGGGGGTATTTGGCAGCTTAGCTCAAAAGCTTAACATCTATCTATCTGTCTATCTATCTATCAGAAAGTCCCCTCACTGTAAAATCAATGCCCAGGCCAAACCCCTGGAACTAAAAGCACGAAATTCAGGGAGAGCACTCCTACCATGATGTAGATGCTCATTAAGGAGGAAGTTTTAGAAATTTGACCCCTGCAGCTGTCTGCCAGGTGCAGCAGCAGGTGCAGGATGCTTAAAGCCATCTGGAAGCCTGCCCCAGGAGCCTTAGCGATCCTACTGGCCCAGCCTCCACAATGGCTTGCAATACCCCTCCCTGTCAGCTGTAGGAGAGGAGATGCGATGCTTACAGACATCAGGGAGGCTTGCTCAGCAAGACTGCCTTAGGGCTGCTGCTGTCCCAGTGCCTTTAAACACACTCCCCCAACACCAGACAAGCAGGTATCTGTCAGTGTGGGAGCAGGACCAGGTACTTTAATGTATCAGGGAGGCCACCCAAGCAGAAACACCTTAGCAATGCTGCTGGGCCAGTTTCTCTGGTGGCTTTAGACACACTCCCACCCACCCCTCCTCCACCTGACAGGCAGTTGTCTGTCAGGTTCAGGAGCAGGGGCAGAGTGTTGAAAGCCATCAAGGAGGCTGCCCAAGCAGCACTGCCTTAGCAGTCCTGCTGGCCCAGCCTCCCTGATGCCTTCAAACACACTACTTCTCCTACACCTGACAGGGTTGGAAGGGGTGTGGAGTCCTTAAACTCGTCAGGAAAGCTTGCTCAGCAGGATTGCTTTAGCGCTGCTGCTGGCCCAGCCTCCCCAATGTCTTGAAACACAATCTCCCCCCTTACACCAAACAGGCAGGTGTTTGTCAGGTGGAGGAGCAGGGCCAGGGTACTTTAATCCATCAAGGAGGCCACCCCAGCAGGATCACCTTAGCGATGCTGCTGGCCCAGCCTCTCCAATGGCTTTAGCCACACTCCCACCCACTATGGAAATATACCCCAAATCTGTAGAAAAGTGGTTTCCTACTAGGTTATTTAACTTATCACAATGTGGATTCTAGAAAATTGGCTCATGTGAACTTACTTAATATTTGATTGCTTGAATGTTGTTTTGAATATGTAGTTATGTACCACTTCTTAAATGTAACATAAATGAAAAACAGTTTTGTGTAAAAAAAAAAAAAAAGTATGCCCTGAACCCTCCCCTCACAAAAATTCAATGCCCAGGCCAAACCCCTGCACCAAGAAACCCAAAGTAAGGGGAGTGCATTCCCATCATGTCAACCCCCACTATGAAGAGATTTCTGAGAAACACAACCCCTAAGAGGGTAAACAAAAAGAGGCAAAATGTGTTCCCCTAACTGTTTTCCATGTGTCTGGCAGGCTGCCTCCTTGCCCCCCCCCCCCAAATTGGTCAGAGTTCTGAGGTAAAACCTGCCTGTTTGCACCCACCTTCCTCTGATTGCTCAGCTGTGGATCTCAATGTCTGAGGTAAAAACAGTTAAAAGAGACTGCAGACAGGTGAGGACGGTTACAGAAATCAGCGATTCAAGACTCCTGAATAGACATTTCTCATAACAGCCAGCATGGCAATTGAGTTTATGAATGTTCAGGGGGAGATTGTAAAGGACCTTTCTAGGAGCCATTTTGATGCATGCCTCCCTTATGAACCTGAAGAAATGTCCACCACATCACCACTCCCTCAGACCAACTCCCCCTCTCACCTCTCACCACCCCCAAGAAAGCTCCTGGCAAACACTGAGCCAGATACACCAACACTACAAGGAGGAGGCAACTAAGGAATGCGGCAAAGTTCAAGAGGCTGCAGGTCCCCCTCAAGGTCTGCCAGACACTGGCAGTGGCAGGAATCAACAGACGACTGCTTCTCACGCGGACTGTTCTGTGTGGCCTGCTCCGGAGCGACCTCACCAAGCAGCCTGGTGATCCCAACACCTGATGGCAGAGCCACCAATGGGGTCTACACAGAGGTCCTTCAGTGGAGAAAAAAACAGTACATATGTCTCACTTCATTTCTTACACTACAATCTTCTCCATTAGAATTCCTACAACAAATGTTACATTTCAAACTTCACATCATCAGTATTATAACTGGATTTATGGAACTTAAATACTGTAGTGAAGCACGGGTATCAGGCTAGTATCAAATAAAAACACACAAACAAAGAACTGTATCCACTGGGCCATAATTTGGGTGGACATCAAGCAAGTATAAAAAGCATAAATGAAAATATAAAATGAAAAAGCAAGCAGATCAAAACAATTGATCCACAGCAAACATAACACAGAACAAATCCAAACAGAACTAACTACATCACAAAGCTCAGGAAGACAGGACAGAGTCCAACTGGTTCCTAGAAAATTAGATTCAGTGTCAGATAAGTCTCTATACTGGGAAGGAGCTCCATAACTGGGGTACAGCCCTAGCAAAGGCCCTCCTCTCCATGGTTGCCAGTCTCCAGGGTAGAGTTATCCGAAGAAAGGTCTCAGATGACTGACAGGCTGATATAGAAGATTACAGCACTTCAGGAATCCTGGCCCAAGACTGTTCAAAAGTATAAAGAAACACACCAAATAAAAATCTTCATTTATGTACGATATTTTCATTATGGTGGGGCTCAGTAAAGAACCTAGCCTCTGTATTATGAGCCAATGGGCTTCCAAAAGCAGTACCACATGAAATATACTATGGTAATCAAGCCTAGGTATCACTAAAGCATGAACAGATGTGGAGCGATCACATTTTCACCGATGGGATGTAGTTTGCAAAGTAGGAGAAAGAAGATTCTGTACAACAGATGCCATTTTAATATCCATACAGAATGTTGGATCAAGAAGCACCTCAAAGCTGTAAACCTGATTCACAAAGAGGAATCCATCCCCTACACGGGCACATTGAACACCACATACACAGTCACATGCCACCAACACCTTTGTCTTACCTGGATTCACCTTCAAATAACTTAGGCCCCTTCTATCTAATTATCAATGCAAGGTATTAAGGAATTATAAATCTTCGACGTGGTCTCTGTGCTTCACACTAATGGGTTACTGCGCCTGCGCTGGAATCCATCGGTGTCGTAGAAAGCTCTAATGGATTTTCGCGCCCAGCGGCACCGGGCATGCGCGGGGCCCCTACCACGCATGCCCAGTGGAGCGGGCGCGGGGATCCCGCCAGTTCTCTTCTGACCGCCGTGCTGTTAACAGCTTCGTCTGTCAGCTCCGTCGTAGACCGTTTTTTCTCTCCTTCCTAGCTCTTCTTCTTCCTTTCTCTATCTTTAAAAAAAAAAGGGTGTTTTTTCTTGGTGTGGGGGTTTTCCTTTCCTTTTCCTGCCTTCGGGCATCCCCTCCCCCACTCCCTTCCCTCTTCTCTCTTTCCTGCCTTTGAGCTCCTGTATGGCTCAAAGGTGGGGTTGTTTCAAGAGGTGCTCCAAGTGCAGGAGTAAACTTGCAGCTCCAGACGGGCACTCCCTCTGCATCCTTTGTTTGGGAGAGTCCCACCGCCCGGACTCCTGCCCGCATTGTGCAAAATCCAGCAACCAGACGTGCAAAAATCGAGCCGCTAGATTGAAGGTTGCCCTCCTCGAATTGGCGCTCCTTCCGTCCACGTCTTCCAGAGTCATGGAAGAGCACTTCGGCCCTGCTTGAGATGGCGTCGACATCGAGGCCTCCATCCCGACCCTACATCGATCAGCCCTCGACTTCAGCCCCGGCATCAGACACCGGCCACACTGGGTCGAAACGCCCGGCAGATACTAAGTCCGCGGCATCGACACCTGTTAAGAAAAAGAAGAAGGACACGTCCTTAAAAAAGCATAAGGACTCTTCCGTGCCGTCCGGGAAACCTCCCAAGAAGACCTCCGCTCCTCCAGCCCCATCAGTTCAGGAGGCGTCTGTGCTGATCTCGGCATTGCCCGTTTTGCCACCGGCTCCAATGGAGATACCCACCATCCATCTCCTTGACTCGCTGATCCGGGACTTCGATGCGGCCCCTCCAGATCACATCCTGGAGGCCCAAGAGTTTTCAGGCACTGCTCCGCCACACCTCGACGACCGCCATCCGTCGGCCTCGAGATCACCAGCATCGGTCCGCTCTCTGTCACCTGCATTCAGCGACCCGGACATGCTGCCCGATACGGACTATCCCCCCTATCCGGGACGCCCGCACTACTGCCACGAATACCGCTCACGATCCCCTCGATATCGATCGCCTCATCGGCATGCAGCACCTCACCACCGCTGGGACCCCCCTCCATCATCTCCTTGGGATCGATACCGCTCGTTCCATATGGACTCCCGCCATCCAACTTCGCTCCAGTGGTCCTCCCAGCCGCCTTATTCCGAGTGGGACTGCTGCACCGTTCAGCCCCGATCACTGCCTTTTTCTTGTCCGATGGGGACCTTCGTCAGACCTCCTACCCACACTGTATCAGCGGCCCCTCCAGCCTCTCCGCCACCACCACCGGTGCCCCGTCCTGCCGTCCATCCCCCTCCACCTCCAACACCGATACCAACGCCCATACCGATGCCAAAACCGACACCGATACCGCAGGTCGTCCCCCAGTCGACACCGACCCAACCCTTCAAGCCTCAGTCTTCTTCCTCCTCGGAGGACGTCAGTGATGAGGATGACTCTGACCCAGGCTCTCCGACTCGTCCTTCCCCTAACCCGGACGTCGTGGAAAACCTCCCGATATCGCCCTCCAAAGACATATCATCTTATGGAGATTTGGTTAAGCGGATGGCCATGTCACTGGGCCTGTCCATCGTGCAACCTGCGCCTTCGGTCGATGACCCTGTCTTTGACATTGTCCAGGCTGACACATCTACTGCAGTCTCTCTCCCCATGTCGGCAGTTTGCAGTCTCTCTCCCCATGTTGGCAGTTTGCAGGCGGCAAAGGCACCTTGGGAGAAACCAGCTTCGGGTCCGGTATCGTCTAGACGACTCGATCACATGTATCGAATCCAGGATGCTGGAGCTGAGTTCCTAACCTCTCACCCGCGACCCAATTCCATGGTGGTCAATTCGTCCTCGAAATCCAAGAGGTCTCATTCTACCTCGTTGGATAAGGAAGGACAAAAATTGGACGCCTTCAGTCACCGTTTCTATTCTGCGGGCGCCCTGGGTGTCAAGAATGCCAACTACCTTGCATGCATGAGCCGTTACCACTACGCCTTGTGGGAACAACTATCCACAGTTCTCCTCCATCTCCCTGAGGACCAGAGAGCCACAGCCAGACGTTTGCAAAAGAAAGGGCTGCTTCTAGCAAAACAGCAGCTAAATTCATCTAAGCATGCTCTTGACACCTTCTCAAAGACCATGTCTTCTGGTATTGCCTTGCGGCGCCACTCCTGGCTCCGCTCTACTACGCTTCAACCGGACACCAGGTCCTATGTCGAAGACCTCCCCTTCGACGGCCTCGGACTCTTCCACTCCTCCACTGACACCGCTTTGCAGGAGCTGGACAAGAGCATCAAGGTGTCTAGAACCCTGGGGGTCTCCACTTCCACTAGGACCTACAAACCACGATCCTGGTCACGCCCATGGTCAAGGCGCTCGTCCGCCAGGAGTTCACCAGACCGAACCTGGCGTCCATGCTCCTCTCCTGCCCAGCAACGCGCTCCTTACCAACACAAGCAGCGCTTCTCACCGGCACAGCAACCTGCCCGCGCCAAGCAACCGAGGCAACAGAAACAGGGTCTTTGACCACCCACCCTCAGTTCTTCCACGGCTGGCCCCATACCTTCCCGCCTGGCGCATCATCACTACCAACTCCTGGGTCCTGTCCATTATCGCCAAAGGGTACCTGATCGAGTTCCTCCAGGCTCCCACAGCTCCAGTATTCGTCTCCACTCCCCCGTCCCGTACGCTCTCAGGTTTGCGATAGGGCCTCACCACTATCAATACCAGGCCCTCCCGTTCGGCTTATCCACTGCGCCCAGAGTCTTCACCAAGACCACAGTCGTCGTCATTGCCTTCCTTAGTCTCAGGGGTATTACCATCTTCCCCTACATCAACGACTGGCTTCTGGTCGCCAACTCAGAACAGGCTCTCAAGAACTCTATTTCCACGACCCAGTCACTCCTTGCAGATCTCGGCCTCCGGGTAACCTGGGAGAAATCCCATCTTACACCCTCGCAGCGCGTTCGCTACATTGGGGCAGAACTCGACTCCACGACGCTGGTCGCTTATCTCCCCGAGGACAGGGCTGAACCGATCATCCTATTGGCAAAGGCAGTTCGCTCCCAACCTCAATCAACCGCCCGCTCCATCCAGCGGCTGTTAGGCCTCATGGCAGCAACAACGTCGGTCATCACCTTTGCACGTCTCTGCATGAGGCCTCTCCAACTCTGGTTCCTCCGGACCTTCCACCCCCTGCGCCAGCCTCAGGATACCCTTTTGTCTCCTACCACCATGGTCAGGAACTCCCTCAAGTGGTGGACCCTCCCCTCCTCCCTTCTATGGGGAGCTCCGTTTCACCTCCCTTCGCCTCGCTTCACACTCACAACAGATGCCTCCTACTGGGGCTGGGGAGCCCATCTCAACGGGATGAGGACGGGAGCAGCCTGGGACGCCTCCCTTCTGTCCCACCATATAAACTATCTAGAACTTCTAGCCATTATGTACGCGCCCCGCGCCTTCCTTCCTGTAGTCAGGGGCTCATGTGTCACCGTCCTCTCGGACAACATGACGGTAGTCTGCTATGTCAACAGGCAGGGCGGGACAGTTTCCACCCGCCTCTGCAAACTTGCTGGTCTCCTTTGGGATTGGTGCATAGAACACGACGTCTACCTTCGAACTACACACATCCCTGGATCAATCAACACACAGGCAGATCTTCTCAGCCGGGGCGAGGCACGGATACATGACTGGGAGATCTCCGACATCTACCTCTGACCTGTCTTCAGATGTGGGGTGTCCCCCAAATCGACGTTTTTGCCACCAGACAGAATTCCAAATGCAAGAACTTCTGTTCTCAAGGAGGTCGTGACCCCCTCTCCCTCGGCGACGGCCTCCTTTACCCCTGGAATGAAGGGTTCCTGTACCTATTCCCACCCTTCCCGCTCCTGACCCAGGTGGTCCAGAAGATTCTTCACGACCGGGCCAATTGCATCCTCATCTGCCCCTGGTGGCCGAGACAGTCCTGGTTCCCAGTACTCCTATCTCTAGCAGAGAACCGGTTCCACCACTTCCCCCCACCCCAGATCTCATCGAGATAACCAACTCCCCACTACTGCATCACGATATCCCTCGTCTGAAGCTCATGGCCTGGAGACTTTTCCCTCAGCCTTCTCAGACCGTGTAGCCAACGTTCTCTTGAACTCCCGCAAGCTCTCCACTAGGAAATCTTACGCCTACAAGTGGGCTCGCTTCTGCAGCACATTCCCTGCGGGCACCGGCTCACCATCCTCAGCCGGTCTACCCAGAATTTTCGAATTTCTACTGTCCCTGGCAGACGCGGGACTCGCTTATTCCTCGCTGAGAGTCTACCTAGCCGCGATCTCAGCTTTCCACAACCCTGTCGATAACTGTTCGGTGTTTGCACACCCGCTTTCCAAGCGCTTCCTCAAGGGTCTGCTTCACCTATACCCACCACGTTGAGCTCCCGCTCACTCCTGGGACCTCTCCCTCGTCCTCTGTTGCCTCACGCGGAAGCCCTTTGAGCCTCTAGCTTCCTGCCCGCCTCACCTTTTGGCATGGAAAACTGCCTTCCTTGTGGCCATTACCTCAGCCAAAAGAGTAGGCAAACTGTTGGCTTTCCGACATGACCCCCCTATCTCTCCTTCCTGCCTGGGGCGGTCCGACTGTTGCCTGACATCTCCTTCCTACCTAAAGTTGTGTCAGAATTTCACCTCCATGCTGAGACTGTCTTACCAGACTTTCATCCCAACTATTCCTCTGAGGAGGAAAGACTCCTTCACACGCTTGATGTGAAATGGGCCCTCCTTTTCTACTTGGCCCTTACCAAGCCGTATCGCAAAATCCCCAAACTTTTTGTGGCCTATGCCCCCAACAAACTGGGGTCTCCTATTACAGCTCAGAGGCTGTCCAAATGGATAGTAAATCTCATTCGCCTCTGCTACGAACTGGCACGCACGCCTCTCCCTGGTCCTATTCGTGCCCACTCAACTAGAGCTGTTGCCACCTCTACAGCTTTCCTGAAAGGGACCTCCATTTCAGATGTTTGCAACGCCGCCACCTGGGCTGCCCCCAACACATTTATAAGACACTATGCTCTGGACACCCGAGCTGCCAGTCGCTTGAATATGGGCCGTTTGGTTTTGTCTTCTGCCTCTCAGTGACAGCCTGCCTGCACCCTCTTCCAGGTAGGATACTGCTCGCTACTCTGCCATTAGTGTGAAGCACAGAGACCACGTCGAAGATAAACAGGTTTCCTACCTGTAACTGATGATCTTCGAGTGGTCATCTGTGCATTCACACGGCCCGCCCATCCTTCCCCTCTGCTGCCAGGCTTCTCTCTCTCCTGCTTGGTCGCAGCGGTCAGAAGGAACTGGCGGGATCCCCGCACCCGCTCCACTGGGCATGCACGGTAGGGGCCCCGCGCATGCCCGGGGCCGCTGGGCGCGAAAATCCATTAGAGCTTTCTATGACACCAATGGATTCCAGCGCAGGCGCAGTAACCCATTAGTGTGAATGCACAGATGACCACTCGAAGATCATCAGTTACAGGTAGGAAACCTGTTTTTTCAACACTTGATAAAGCTATCATGGCAATCCCACTGGACAGGAGAAGAACTAGAAAGGGAGATGGACAGCCCTTATTTGTCTGACCACCTGGCCAATCCAAATCCCACCATCGTATCTTCCTCTGCCCAAAATATGAACACTATGGGGTGTCCTTTCCATGAGAGAGCTACAGCAGCTTATAAGAGGTCACCACATGAAGTCTCAGTCAATCAATTCTGTAATTCTGCCCCACAGAACTCACTGGGATGCACTTTGGTTTCCCCAGCAGATTATCACAAACACACCAAGTTACAGACTCCCAACCAAGGAAAAAGAGACAAGCGCCATTATCTTAAAAGACAAAAGCAAAACAGCAGCCTCAATGCCGGTTGCCTCTCAGCGGTGACTGATAGTGCAGCAGCTGGATATTATAAAAGGGAGCCCTTCTCCATCCAGGCCAAGGATGATGTGACAACTCCAGGCCTTTGTGATTGCTCCAAGATTGGCAATCCAATATCAACATGTTGTCTACATTGTCTGTATGCATTTCTTTTGAAGACATTAGATTCTAGACTGGCTACCACGAAAACATCATTCTTGCAACAGATAGCTAGTAAAATGCAATAGAAAATTGTGTGATGAAGAGAAGATATTCATTTATCTCTGTTCAGAGAAAAGAAAAGTGGACTGAAGTTGATAAAGGTCTAAACCAGGAGTCCCCAACATGGTGCCCATGAGTGCCATGGCAGCCCCTTTTCCTGGCGCCCACTCAGTGTTCTAAGACTTTTGCCCAGCAGACCTTCTGACTGAAGACCTGGCTAGCTGTGCAAATTTTTAGAAGCTGTTTTGGCAATAGCTGCCACCACAGCACAAGGATCCTCACTTCATGGCTGAAGCTGTGTTTATGCAAGAAAATACTTGAAAACAATATGTTAATTTTAAAAGGCATCCTGTAAAGCAGAGCTTCTGCCTGAAATGTTGAGGAATTACTATTAGAGCTATGCTGCCAGCTAGGCTGTCCTAAATAAAAGGTGTGGGTAAAGAGAGGGGCCACTATAAACAAAAGTGGGGGGGGGGGAGAAGGCTGTTGGTTCTGGACTGTTTCTTTCGATTCTCCTCTGCTGTTTAGATTCTCCTCTAGCATGTCCCTGTTTACTTAAGATCTTGGGTTTCTCTTGCGAGTTGCCCGAAGTAAAAGCAGTTATTTTCCGCGTGAGGGTAACGTGGCATTAATTGGCTTGTAGCCATCTGACACCCCAGTTTGAACCCTGCATAAAATCCCTTTCCCACTTTCCCTCTTCAGTCTTAACACAGATAGTGTTTAGGGTATGTATAGTAAACTTACTATAATAAACTGAACCTGCTTAAGGACTGTTGTTGAGTGCTGATTACTAGAGACTTGACTTTTGTGGCTGGCTCCGCCTCTTGCAGCAGCCATTTTGAGGTTGCACCCACTACCATGTGTCAGAATTCCAAAGGTGCCCACAGGGTCAAAAAGATTGGGGATCACTGATTTGAACACTTTAATGAAGTTATGCCAGTTTCCATTAGTACCCATAACAGCTTGAACAATTCAGCATCACTCAGAATCAGTCCAAATATCTTGTATATTCCACCATGATTTTTTAAAGCCTCCTTTCCCACACGTTTAGTGCAGGCCAGTGTCAGGCAGAAACAGAGATCTAAACCTCCTTCCAGCCTGCAGCTCCATGAAACAGTAGCCTGCATCGATTATGGCATGTTGACCTTTTTTATCTGGCAGATTTTCCCGTTTCAAACATTGAATGGATCATGGAATCCTCCTCATCCAGTGGAGAATCCTGGATGCTGCCACAGCACTGAGAACACAGAGAGACTCTGCAGGAGGTCATTTCAGTGAACCCCATGCAGCACTGCTCCTCTCCCGCCCTCCTCATCCATACCTCCAGCCCATCGCGATCAATACTTACCCTCTGGTTTTGATCTGATTGTAACTCTGTTTTTATATGTCATTTCACTTTAACTGGTTTAAATTATTGCTTGTTTTAATGCTTGATTCTATTTTGCATCAATTGATACGTTGTGATTTGCCCTGAGCCTGCTTGTGGGGGAGGGCAGGATGTAAATCAAATTAAATCAATCAATCAAGAATATCACCCCACAGTCTCCACTAGAGACTGAGCCATTGGACTTCCTCCTAAGCCTTTTGAGGGGCCTTAAAACATGCTACGAGGCCATACCACACACTCTTCCTTCACACCGTTGAGCCAAGGACAGTCTCTGAAAGCTGGACAAACTGGCCTGGAGGATAAATTGCCCTCCACCATGATTAGCAATTAGCAATCTGGATCCTTTGACACGGCAATCAATACCTGATCCATTATATACCAGCAGCCCGTTAGGTCCCCTGAAGTCGACGGTGTCACCAGTCTTCATGCTGTCTAAATGCTGGGACATCTTCCCACCTTCTGGAAACTTGGGATGAACATTTTTGTAGTAAACCTGAAAGGAAAAAAAATATACAGCTAACAATATATTTTTAACCATTTTACTTTTAGATGATGGTGGTATGCAATGGAGAGGGAAAAACAACTGCACAGGTGTCCATTGTTACAAGAGTGAGCAACAAGATCCAGAAAATCCTCCCCCCAAAAAAACATTTGTGGTAACAGAATACCACTGCAGCATTGTGAGCAAGCAATATCATATCACTTTGGCACGTACCCTGCCGTTCTACCAACCAAGTCTGAACTTGCCTTCCCACAGCCTAAGGAGCCGCCCTCCAATAAAACAGGCTCCAATAAAGCTTCTTCTAGCCTGTGGTGGGATAATCCCTCCTTCACCTCTGCTATTAGCCCTATTCATCTGCAGGCACACCTTCAGAACCTGCCAGTCCAGGAAACAGAAAGAGGCTGCCCCCCACCTCACGCCAATGCCCCTGCATAGGCCTTCAGCCCCACATGGTCCCTCAGCCAGTGCCATTTGTATTAAACAGGCAATTATTTTTATTTAGTTATTTTATTTTTATTTTATTTAGTTATTTTATAATTATTTTATTTAGGGTTTCTGTGTTTTACACGAATTCTGTGCCTTTAACAACAGCCTGGTATTTAGTAGGTAAATACCTGCCACCCCCCAGCCTCACCTCTCATCTCCAAGACAAGAGCAGCTTCACCTACTACTTTTCTGTGTGACGTGTTCCTGCTGAAGACTCAGAAGCCTGGCCAGTTTATTCTTATGCTTTCTCTATATATAGAAGTAGTTTTTGATTCTAACAAGAATATTCCAGGGCTGGGATGTTAAATAGAGGGTCAAATCCTGCATCAGAGCAACAAGCCAAGGATGGCTTAGGAAGAAACTTCAGCGTATCCTCCTGCCGAAGGTTTCTGTGAGGCTTCTGTGCTATCAGCAAATGATCAGGCCTTTGTTGATTAAAACATAGTCCTTTATTCAGATACTGGTACAGGTCTCGATGTTTGTTAGTGATACCATACAAAGAGGGCAGGGGACTATTATACCTGCAAACATGAAAGTATAAACATTGATCACCAATCAGCATTCAGCAAAATTGCGGGAAGGCAGATTCACCTTTTGTCACCCAGGGATGAGAAAACATAAAAATTCCCAGCTCGAACTGTGTGACCTAGAAGTGCCAGGTCCCCGGCAAAACAGGCAGGAAGAACAATAAAATAATTCCCAAGGCTACATTCAGCAGATAGCACTCTTAGGCAAAGGGGGAGGAAGTACAAGGGAGTGTAAAAGAGATAGCTTTGTACTATGTGACACCATGGTATGTGGGAACCCGAGTTCCCGCCTGAAAGGTAACATTGAGCAGACAAGTAATCTACACCAAAGGGAGCAATAAAGCATCTGGTCAAACGCCCACTACAAAGAAAACGAAAGTAAGCAATAGAGCGGTTTTACAGAGATACATCAATGTCAGATTCAATCAATAAGAAACATGGTAGAAACATTATGAAAAGACCCCGTATGCGAAGCAGAATCTGACAGTTTCTTCCTGCAGAAGGTCCGGGAGCAAGAGAGTATCTGGCCATCCAGAAGAGGCTCTGATGCTGTTCCAGTAATATATGAATCAAACCCAAAGCATTAGAGAAATTTTACAGCCAAAGAATTAGAGAAATTATTTACATCACAATTTGCCCCTAATTTATATAAACTATTTTACGCTTTGAATACTCAAGACCAAACAAAAAAAGTATTCGAATGCTTAGTGTAAACAAGCTTTCTCCAGCAAAGAAAGATGTAGCCGTTTGCATGTTTTTCCCCCCAGTTGAGGAAACTGAATTATCAGTTTTAAAAAATGCATATAATGTTTTAAGAACCTGCCTTCTAGATAACAACTGAAGGTCTTCTTCCTTAATTACTGCCACAGACAACAGGTACCTCCCATACGTTTATTTCACATTAAACTACAGGTTTTGTTTGGAACTACATTGCAAGGTACCAGATGTTGCATTTAGGGATCCATTAGTCCACGGTTACAAAGAAGGCCACATAGGGTTGCCAGCTCTGTGTTGGGAAATACCTGGAGAGTTTGGGGGTGGAGCCTGGGGAGGGACTTCAGCAGGGTATAATGCCACTCTCCAAAGCAGCCATTTTCTCCAGAAGAACTGATCTTAGTCATCTGAAGATCAATTGTAATAGCGGGAGATCTCCAGGTGCCACCTGGAGAATGGCAACCCTCTGCCTCAAGACCCCAATATCTGCATATTCCCCAAAGACCCTCTGACTTAGCTGCCGGAGTCTTGGATAAAACAATCTCATTTAATACCAAGGTCGAGTCCTGTGAATTAGTAGGAACTCTCCCTGGATGGTCACATATCAGAGCGCACCTCCGGCTGGAGCGCTCCAAAGAGCACTTTGACTTAAGCCCTCTTTGCCCACAGCCTCCAGAAGCTCCCTCACACTCAGGAGTAATTGACTCAGGTCTGCTGGACACAACCTGATGCTGCAGAGCCCTCTTCACTATGCAGCCTGCCCTGTTTATTATTTATATTTATTTATTTATTACTTGTATTTGTATCCCGCCTAGCCGGACAACCCAGCTCAAGGCGGCTAACAGATTAAAATCATAAAACAATGGTACTCACTTAAAATACAGTACTTTCACATAAAATGTACAGAGTAAGATGGCGGCAATTCCGGTCACACTCCACAAAAAGAGGCAGCATCCCCCAAGTCCCAGGCCAGAAGAGTTCCACCGGCCATTTCCTCAGTGGCCCATTTCCCCCCAGTGGCGGCTCCTAATCAAAGGCCTGGCGGAAGAGCTCCGCTTTGCAGGCCCTGCAGAACTGCAAAAAGTCTTGCAGAGCCCTGGTGTTTTCCGGGAGCTCGTTCCACCAGTGTGGAGCCGCCACTGAGAAGGCCCTGGCTCTGGTGGTCACTAAGCTAGCCTCTCTCGGGCCAGGGAAGGTCAGGCAATGTTGTGAGCCTGATCACAGTGCTCTTTGGGGTATATATGGGGTAGGCAGGCCCCTGACCATATAGCATTTTGAACCAGATCTGGTACACTACAGGCAGCAAGTGCAGTGTCCTCAGCACAGGCTGGATGTTGTCTCATACAGAGAGGCCCATCAACAGCCTGGCCGCGGCATTCTGCACTAGCTGCAGCCTCCGGAGCTGAGACAAGGGCAGCCCCATGTAGAGAGCATTGCAGTAGTCTAACCTCGAGGTGACCATTGCATGGATCACCATCGCCAAGTCATTGCATTCAAGGAAGGGAACCAACTGCCTAATCAGCCACAGGTGGTAAAAGGCCGCCTTGGCAGTGGCTGCTACCTGGGCCTCCATGGTTAAGGAGGTGTCCAGGAGCACTCCCAAGCTCCAAACCCTCAGTGCTGGCACCAATGGCGCCCCTCCGAAGGTTGGTAGTGGGATCCCTACCCCCGACCCACTCCGGCTTAGGCACAGGACCTCCGTCTTCATTGGATTCAATTTCAATCGGCTCAGCCTGAGCCAGCCTGCTATGTCCTGAAGTGCCTGCTCCAAGTCATCTGGGGTGGCTTCGGACCAGCCGCCCAACAGCAGATACAGCGTACTGGTGACAGCCCAGCCTATGCCTCCAGGCAATCTGGGCGAGGGGGCACATATAGATGTTAAATAACATTAGGGATGGCACCACCCCTTGCGGCACTCCGCATACCAGCGGGTGCCTCTGGAACGTCTGCTCCCCCAGCGCCACCCTGTCCCCGACCTTGGAGAAAAGAGACAAGCCACTGCAAGGCAAGCCCTTGAACTCCAGTATCGGCGAGGCGGTGGATCAGTAGCTGGTGGTCGACCATGCTGAAAGGTCCAACAGCACCAGCACTGCCGTGCCACCCCGATCCAGATGCCATCGGAGGTCGCCGTGAGGGTCACCAGTGCCGTCTCCGTCCCATGGCCTGGCCAGAAGCTGGACTGAAACGGGTCTAGGATGGAAGTGTCATCCATAAAGCTCTGCAACTGAATCGCCGCCACCTTCTCCTGTTAATTCGATCCCAAACCCAGGGAAATACCATCAAGTCGCTGTTCAGCCTTTGTTGGGCCAACCCCAGCCAGACCACCATTCCAGTACCTTAATCACTTCAGCCACCTCATCCTCCCAAGCCTATAAAAGGGCACCATAAGGTCCCCAACTTCGCAGCTGGTTCTGCACCCCAAATCCCTTCCCCGACTTTGTAGCTTTGTAACTACTGAATCAATGAATCCCTTCCTCAAGTTCCTACGCTTCCCTTCATCACTCAGAGGGTTCCCCGTTTCTTCCGTTGTCTTTGATCAGCTTTTCTTTCTCCTGCCCCAAATCAGTGTACCACCTTCTTCTCTTTGGGACAGGCAACATATGATTTTCTTTCCCCCTTTTCTTGCCCTTTAGACTCCCTATTTGCACCCCGATTAGGTAACAACCAAGGGCAGCCTTACTAGGACTGCACTGCTGTACTGAAACATCATTTCATGCTTTCACCTTCCCCTGCGTTTCATTTTTCCAGTGTTGTACCTTGTTTGAGGAATAAAGATTTTTTTTATTTGAGAAACTCTCACTGTCTCTAGAAAGGGATCTATGTGGACAACAGACAGGAACACTCCCAAATAATTATCATGGAACGTGAGCGTGATTCAACATGCGTCAGGCCAGGCAGAGGGACCAATTTGGGTAAAAACATTCCCTTCTCTCCCCTCTTGAATCCTGCAGAACATATGAACATATTCAAGTTTCAAGGAAAGAGAACCATCTTTATCAAGCACATGCAAGAACCCACCAAAGTACTCATTCCATTTTCCCTGCCTGCCTAAATGAGGTCAACAGGTTTTTCATCCATCTTTCAGCTCAATATGCTATTCTAAACTCAGAAGAAGGAGCAGGGCAAAAGAAAAAGTTAATACTGCATTTGTAAAATGTTGTAAACTGTTTTCATTATCTTCTGGTCAAAACACAGGATATGACTAAATATATAAATCACCAGGCACATGGATGCTGCTGCAACAACAAACCACCGCTCAGAAAATATTTTCTGTCACACATCTCCAACCAATTCATATTCAAAGATCATCCATCTTCTGTTTAATTCTTCCCCATTGGACCTCCACGGTTTATTGAAATTCATCCTCTTCTTGGCATCCAAGCCCACGTTGCACACTACACAAAGAATGCAAGCCCCAGAATAAATAGATCAAGTTCTATTTCCTTTTTATATCAGCTTAAACATACCTTTATAATTAGATCAACATAGCCTTTCACTTCATCACCAGAAACTGGAGTGTAGGCCCGGATCACAAGGTTGCCAGCAACCTTGGCAGACAGATATACATGTTGACCTAGAAAAAGATAGTTATCTTTCCATTGCAGATTTCAAAAAATATCACAAAGTCAACAAGCAAACATTAGGCAATATTCTCGTCCCAATGTCATCTCCAGTGGCCACACTGGCTGCAGTCACACACACACTAAATAATCCTCTTCCAAGCCACTTTCAAAGCACTTTCCAACTGGATTTTGCCAGTTAACGCAGTAAAATCCAGTTGGAAAGTGCACTGAAAGTGGATTGAAAGTGGATTATTTAGTGTGTGTGTGACCACAGCCATGATGGTCTCTAGTCAATAACTTCTGTTCGTTTTATTACTATTGGTAAGATGCAGCCACGCACCACCGTCAGAATGATATGCCACTCTCTCAGGGGGTCCTCCCTGTCTTGTGACAGCGTAAGATGGGAGCTTCAGGTCATGTAACTTGCATCATATAGCATTACTGGGGAACCAGAAGGTTATATCACTTTAAACACTCCTATTTAGGACAGGTCACCGGCTACTGAATTTCTGAATTTAAGTAGCTGGTACAGGACAATTCTCAGAGCTCCGCAATTACTCACACCAGGGTAAACATTCCTCCCCAGAGTTTTCAGCAATAATAATAATTATTATCGTATGGCATTGTGTGTTGTATAGCCAGGAGATCCTGAGATTGTCCGGCAGCCAGCAGTTCTAGCTCTTTTAGCATTATGCACCACTAGGTGAGAAGCTAGACTTGTTTTTAAGACAAGAGATGTTTCGGAGGGGATTTGCCATTGCCTGCCTCTGTATCATGACCCTGGCATTCTGATCAGAAGGGACCATGTTAGAGCCCCCGACCTGGTTAATATCTCCCTCCATTACCTCAGAACAGCCTTTACTTCAATTCCGTTTCAAACCATGCCAATGGCTCTGGGCAGCTGGATGTTGCTCCCAAATACTGCTGGCTTCTTGTCTTTTCATTAGTGGAGTTTCAGTTCCAGAGGACCTATTGCACCACATTTTACCCCTGCCCTCTCGATATAGAGCCCCGAATCAAATTTCTCACAGCACATTTAATGTGCTTAAATGTTTCTCAAGACTCAGAGAAGCTGCTTTTTTTCTCTCAAACGCTGATCCATTTGTCTCCTATAGAGTATCACTCTGCTTTAGCAGCCAAGACAATATGGGCTAGGGCTGCATCTAGAGATGTAAAATTTCCGGAAATTTTGAAGCTTGGAAAAAAACCCAGGTTTTTTTGGGAAAAAACGGAAATTTTCGGAAAAATTGAAAAAAATGCTACATTAGCCCTTCTTTTTTCTTTTCCAGATTGAAAGTCATTCTGTGACTTTAGGAACATAAAATGACTATGGACAATTTTACTTGACATGAAATTATCACAACTAGCATATTAAAAATATAGGGCAATTTCGCACTAGCGTTTGCCCTGGGGTTGCCCTGATGCTTGCTCAGGAGCTTCTGGTCGGTTTCCCACCAGTTGCTCCAGACTCACGGTTTGATCAGGAGTATTGCAGCACTGCTCTGGAGCTTCCCCGGAGCAAGAAAATCCTGTTTTTAGAGGATTTTACTGTTTGCTCTGGTGGACAAGCTGAGACGAAAACACGCCCACTCGCCCGCCCTCCATCTGGCCCGCCCTGTGGTGGGCATTTCTTCAGGGGTTTTTTTGAAATAAGCCCTCCTAACATTATATCGAAATGATGAGGCGGCGAGACAAGAACCCACCACAAGGACTGCGTTGGCGAGGAGGATTTACTGGACTTTTCAGTAGCAGGAGCCATTGGCCCGAGAGCCCCCGGGCTCGCAGATGACTGCTGCCCTGTGTCTGGGGTGCCCCGGCCACAGCCCCTGCAGAGCAGGCGGGGGGCGCTTCCCTCCAGAAACCCGCGGAGGAGCAGCAACGAGCGGGCGGGTGGGCCAGGGACGCGACTCTTCCACCCCGCTCTCTGGGTGCGCGCCTCCGGGCCTGAGGCTAGACTGTCTCCCCCCCCCCTTTTTTTAAAGAACACCTTATTTTGTTATATCGAAATAATGAAATAGTGATGCAGCGAGGGAACACCACACCATTGTTTTCTTTGTATAATACACACATGCTCACATTTACTTATTATGGGGGGAACTTTTTCCTCAGGGCTCCAATTCAGCGTGTGGAGCAGGGAGATTGGGCTGCCATTGCTGCCGCTCCTCCTCAGCTGCCACCGCTGCCACCACCGCTGGAGAAGAAGCCCTGAAGGAACTGCGACTCCCCCCGGGCTTGCGCTTGCATCCAGCACCCCGAGTGCTGCTGCTTCTGCAGCCGGCGGCAGGGTGGATGGAGGATGGCAGCCAGAGTGTGTGGGAGGGAGATGGGAGGCCAGTCCACATGCTGCTCCGCGGCTGGGGAGCTCCGCCAAGGAAGTTTTTCCGGCAAAAAAACCTTCATAAGTTTCATAACACAATTTTAAAATAAAATTGCAGAGAAAGTATCCTCGGTGGAGGGAACTGCACGAATGGGTTGCTTCAAGCCGCATGGCGAAATATTTTTTTGATCTGTAAAGTAAAGCAGTAATGCATGCAAATAAACAAGTGAAAACCGTCTTACTGGCGCTGGTATTTTATCTTGCAAAAGGGCCAAATTTCATTATAACGAAATTGCAATGCACACAGGGCACCATGGCTGTAAAGGCTTTATCCACCATTTTGTGCCTGAGATCCCGCTGGCAACGCGCCCAACATTTTGATGATAGAGCAAACACGCCACCAATCACAGCGCCAGGCTGTATGGTTGACCAATCATTGTGCGGCAAGCAACAGCGGTGGGAAAATTTGAATAGAAAGGAGGGAAGTATTGAATTCTGGGAAGAGGAAGGCAACTACGGACATCTTAATCCAGACACCATTAGGTGCATATCAGCTCGCAACAGCAAAATAGTTTAAATTTCAGTATCAAATAGCGTTCCCTCTACAACTCGCATGACCATTGCTCACACTATCCATGTCCACCGTCATTGCATTATAATGAAATAACGCAATCATGCCTGCATTTAAAAAAAAATTCAAGGGAGGAAGGGAGGGGGGAGGAGCGAGTGGGATGATGGGAGGGGGGACTGGAAGCCTCATTTCATCATAACGAAATAATGCAATCGTGCATGCATTTTTTAAAAAAACGAGGGAGGAGGGAAGGGGGGGAGGAGTGAGTGGGGAGATGGGAGGGGAATGGAAGCCACGCGGCAGTTGGTATGTGCGAAATGGACAGGGGGAGGTTTGTGGAGAGCTAGTAAGTAGGACATTGTAGATCTTTTGCTTAGTTGTCATCATCACTTGTTGTCATCTGCCAATCACCCACCTATATGGTGGCCTGGGGCGCTGTAATACAGCGTGGAGCCCGCCACAGATGGATGAGGTACGTCTGGGGATATCAGTGCTCTTGGGGAGGGGAAGGTATAGCGGTGGGACCAGGTGGGTATTAAAGGGAAGAGGACGGAGAAATAAAGAAGCTCGGCCCCCTTCCAGCCTGCATTCCATCCCAAGGGAGGCAGTCAGTGGGGCTGGGAGTGACCCCCCCCCCCCCGACATTGAAGTTGTGCAATGCCAGATCCATAAATAATAAGATCTCTACCCTGCGAGACTTTCTAGTCGTGCAGGGTGCGGACCTGGCATGCGTGACCGAGACCTGGGTGCGGGACGGGGAGATGGTGGCGCTCACCCAGATGGTTCCGCCTGGTTTTTTGGTCCTTCACCAATCACGGACTGAGGGGTGGGGGGGTGCTCTTCATTCGGGAGGCTTACTCCTTCAGGGCGCTCCCACCACTGAAACTCACAGGCATAGAATGCTCTGGCCTGGTGTGGGAAGCTGGGGAGAGTTTGGCTACCTGGGTGGTGTACCGACCTGTGGCTGAGTCAGAGTGGACCGGGGGTAGGGATCCCATTGCCGGCCTTCGGGGGGGCACCACTGGTGCCAGCACTGAGGGTTCGGAGTTTGGGAGTGCTCCTGGACCCCTCATTAACGATGGAGGCCCAGGTAGGAAACACTGCCAAGGCAGTCTTTTACCATTTGCGGCTGATTAGGCAGCTGGTTCCCTTCCTCGAACGCAATAACCTGGCAATAGTGATCCACACATTGGTCACCTCGAGGCTGGACTACTGTAATGCTCTCTACATGGGGCTGCCCTTGTCTCAGCTCCGGAGGCTGCAGCTGGTGCAGAATGCCGCGGCCAGGCTGTTGATGGGTCTCTTGGTGCTAGACCACATCCAGCCTGTGCTGAGGTCAGTGCACTGGCTGCCTATAGCATACCAGATCCGGTTCAAGGTGCTGGTGTTGACCTTTAAAGCCCTGTATGGTCAGGAGCCTGCCAACCTACGGGACCGCCTTTCCCAGTACGTACCCCAGAGAGCACTGCGGTCGGGCACACAACATCACCTGACCCTTCCTGGCCCGAGAGAGGCCAGGCTGGCGACCACCAGGAATAGGGCCTTCTCAGTGGCAGCTCCCTACTGGTGGAACAAGCTCCCAGAAGACATCAGGGCCCTGTGGGACCTTTTGTAGTTCCACAGGGCCTGCAAAACGGAGCTCTTCCACCAGACTTTTGGGGTCGCCACTGGGGGAAATGGCCACGGGTAAGTGGACAGTTGAAGTACTGGCCCGTTACATCTGCAGGTGGTAGCCTCCTGGCCGTGGGGATGTAGTTGCTGCCCTGGCGATGGATTTTGTACTTGCTGCCATTTTTAGTGAGTTCTGTGGTTTTATTGTAATTATCTGAATTTTTTTTGTATGTTACTGATTTTAATGCTGTGAGCTGCCTAGAGCTGCTTTGTGCTGGCTAGGCAGGATATAAGTCCACATAAATAAATAAAGCAGCACAGGAGAGACCCCCACTGCTCCTCCAAAAAGCATCCTGGCAACTGGACATGAATTTATTTCGGGGGGGAGCCTGTATCAGCCACCCAAAAAGGCAAGCTAAAGCAAAGGCAAAAAATGGAACCCCAGTGTTACTGGCCTATAGGACAGAAGCTGGGTGGATTCAGAGTGGCTGTGAGGGAATGAGCCTTAAGACGGAAGTCATTTCTAGATGCACTGGGCAGGGAGAACCTTGCATGGGACAAAAACACTCAGCGAAGCACTCTTTAAAGGCTAGAGGACCTATTTCTATGCTATGGCCCACTCACGTTCCACAGTACTGCATCCATACATACCCACAGGCAAGCCCAGTATGTGCTCTGATGATGGAAGCGCAAACCGAAACAGTTTGGTATCATGGCTGATCTCCTGTTAAAAGCAACAACCGTATGCAAACAATGAAACGTGATAGTCCAAGAACACTAACCATTATGCAACACATGTAAACATGCTGGACACAGCTCCACAGAACATGTTTCCACAGCACCCATGCAGAAGAACAAGATTTATGGTTGCTTCACACAGAATATGGAAGAAATGGGGATGGCCATGGCTATCAGCCTCTGAGGGTAGGGATAACCGGGGGGGGGGGGGGGGGGGACTGCAAGACACCAACAACAGCAGCAGGAAAGGATCTGCAGCAAGCACAACCTGCAGAGGCCGATTCTTCCCCAGAAGCAGTGTTGCCGCCACTAACAACAGGAGGGGCAGAAAGGCGGGGACACGTGGGCGCTTCCGGCCACTGCAGCTCAGGCTATCTCCTATCCTGGCTAGTTTTAGGAGATGGCAGAAGATCCCATACAAACACACTGTGTGCTTGCCTGCTGAGGGAAAAGAAGGTTTAAAGTCCACAGGTGCCTGGTTTGGCTTGAACAATGACCATGAAGGGGAGAGGGGCTCTTGACTTCCCCACTATGTCACTTTCCCACACCAGCACAGCCCTGGGGGAAGCAATCTGCCCCCTTAAATTACTCCTCCCATGCGTGGTTTTGGCTTGGGAAAATCCATGGGGGTAGGGGGGAAGGAGACCCTCCCCCTTCCCTACCCATCATCCTGAGTGGAACTGAGCCCCTCTGAACTTTAGAGATTCCTTTCCCTGCAACTGCTGTGTGACTGAGGAGAAACTGAGGGGGTTCTGGGCAACCTAAACTCACCAAAATCCATATTGTGTGGTTTGGCCCTGAGGTGATGACTGCTGTGTGTTGGGGACTTAGAAGACAAAGCAAATTTAAAAGGGACCAGGATTCAAAAATAGTGGGAAATGTGCTGAACCTTATATAGGCGTCTAATCCACTTCTGTTATCGCGTGGGAAAGTTTGTGCATGATGGCAGGCTGCAATCTAGGAAACTATGTCAGAACCGATCTTGCATCCTCCAACATACACCTTTAAAAGAGAAGCAGCTCACCTCTTTCTCTATCAAGCGCAATGGACACTTGAGGTTCGGGTCTTGCAAGGTAATTGCATTACTCTTCTTTTGAGAGCCTACTGCCTTAAAAAAAAGCAACAGAATGGATGCTGCACCACCCACCAATGCAATCAACACAGTGATATTCTAGAAGAAGAACACAGAAAAGATTTTTAAGGTCTTAAGGCACAACCAAACAAAACAACCCATCATCTCATCTGCTACAGCCAAAAGTCTCTGCTACAATTTGTAGCCTACAAAACTGTGCTAGGTTAGGATATTTCTATAGCTGTCTTCAGCATAGGAAATGCTGAGTCAATTGTCTCTTCACCTCCCTAATTCTATGGTTACCCTAGAAATAAAGGACTGTTCAAGCCTGCATGGTCCACTTCAAAGCCAGGCAAGAATTCCAGCCTTTGTGAAGTTTCCAAAGGCCACGGTGGGAAAGAGGGAATTAACTGGATCATCTTGCATTGGAGACAATGCTACTCAGACACAAGACCTCCCCCCCACCCGCCCCCGCCGTCCCCGCCAGCCCTCCCGGTCAGAATTACCGCCACTCGATGTACTTTTGTTCGCCCCACAAAGAACGTGGCCTTTCATTCGGCTGGTCATTTTGCAACCAGACCCCAAGGTAATGTTTCTGAGCAACACCCAATGTACCTCTAACAGGGAATGGCAGTTTTAGTTACATCTTTCAAAGTTTAAGACTTCTGCACATTAAACTAAACCTAAGGGCAAAACCTCAGGTCAGGCCAGCTTTTCCCACTGAACTGGCAGCCCTGACTGAAAGCCAGGCTTTGACCGCAAAACAGCCGCTGAAAAGTTGGCACCGGAGGGAGGGACCCCGGGACCCCTGCCGAGAAATCCGCTCGTGCGGCCGGGGGGTGGGGGGAGAGGTTTTCCAGCGATGCGGGAGGCAGGGCGCGGCTGCCGCAAGACCACCCCCCCCCCCCGGGTCCCGCAGGACGTCCGCCTCCCCCGCCGCCCTCTGCCCGCCGGACACGCGCAGCCCCCTCCCCCTCCTCCCCCCCTCCCCCCCCCCCCCCCCGCTCGCCAACGCGCTTTGGCGGCCGGACGCGGGAAGCCCCCCCCCCCCCGCCCTTTACCCAGCTGGACTCCATCTCCGACGCCGGACGGACGGCCGCTCGCCCAGGGACAGAGAGAGGCGCGGGCCGGGAGCCGTGCAAGCCCAGCACACCAGCAGCAGCAGCGCCGCCCCTCCCGCCGCCCTTCGGACCTTCTTCGCCAGCCGCACGCCCCGCCCGCAGGCAGAGTCCCCGCGGGAAGCCCCGGCGGCCGGCCTGCTTGCCTTCTTACCGCCTCTTTCCTCCGAGCCCGGGGGAGAGCCGGGCCCGGGACTGAGCAGGCAAGTCGCGCCGCCCGTTCCCGGCCAGGCTGCCGCCTGGGGGGTGGGGCAGGCGCCCTCTCGCTTCCCGTTCACATTCAGGAGCAGAAACCCCGCGGACCCTTCCGAGCCGCTGGAGGGCTGAGAGCAGACGTCGGTCAGCAGTCCGGTCCGGTTTTACCTGCCTTGTAGTTGTTTATTGGGCTTTAGAGCTGGACCTCCCCCCCGCCCCCCCCCCCGGCTCAGGGCGTCTCGCAGCCATAATTAACAACAATAATCCCCAGCAATTTAAACAGTTAAAAACGCAGCTGCAAATACAGAACCTATAATAGAGCAGAGGGGCAGTTGGCATAATTAGCAGAGGTCCCGGAACGACGACCTGCCCGCGTGGCTAGGAAACCAGACCCTGCGGCGCACAACGAATGAGGCCGGGGGGGGGGGGGGGGGGGGGGGGGGGGGGGGAAGGACAGTCGCCTGGTCCCTCATAATAGTGATCACCACATGGTCAGTGCACATGGTCAGAATCTACCTGAGCTTCTGCCAGGTAGAACAATAGCCAGTTGGATCCTGAGTGACTGCCAATTATGAGCCTAGGTCTCCCGCTGGGGGACCTATGAACTACAACCACGGACTTAAGGTCCTATCAGGACTTGGGGGCGAGGTCGGGGCATTGTCGCCGGCCGGCATAAAAAAGGGCTCTGAGCCCGGGGTTCCCCATGTTCCATCTGACCCTCAATAAAGAGCTATGCTATGAAATCACTACCACTCGCCTCCCGACTCCAATACTTTCCACTGGCGACGAAGGTGGGATCCTGATGAGTGACGCATCAGCCGAACCAAGCGGGGGAGCACCGATCCGCTGGCAACAGGCTCCAGTGAGCCCCAGCGTGCCGATGAGGACTACGCTTGCAGCGCTGCTCCTGCTCCGGTAGCTATGGCTGCCGCCGTGGGACAAATCCCTCCCTTCAACCCCTCCAAACCTGAGACCTGGGACGCCTGGGCCAGGCAACCCGGGTTCCTCTTGATGGTGCATGGAGTCACCGGGGCCGACATGAAGCGGGCCTGGCTTCTGGGCCACTGCGGCGTGGAAACAATGCACCTCGCCCAGAACCTCATCTTGCCCCGAGACTTGCTGGACGTCACCTACAACGACCTGTTAAAGCAGCTCGGGGACTACTTTGCGCCAAAGCCATCCATGCTGGCGCTCTGGGGTCCAGTTCCTTGAGCGAAAGTGCAGCCGCATTCCTCGCCAACCTCCGCCGCATGGCAGTCGGATGTGAGTATTGGCATGTAGAAGACCACCTTCTGGGCAGTTTTGTGGCGGGAGTGCGAGAAGCCAAGCTCTGGTGGCGGTTGATTGCGCTCACAGAGCCAACCCTCGAGAAGGTGCTGCAGACCGCCGTCGTGTTCGAGACGACCTACAAGGACAAGCCGGCGACCAAGGTCCACTGCACCGCCACCTCTGGGTCGGAGTCTTCTGACGATGAGGATGTCCACCAACTCCGACAGCGCTCACAGAAGGATGAGTCCAGCTACCCCCGGGGTCACTCCTGGTGCCCAGCATCCGTCGCCATTTCTCCCTCTTCTCCCAGAAACAGGCCGCCCCCAACGTGCACAAGCTGCGGGGACCCCCACGAGCGATGCTCCTGCCGCTTCCGGGATGCTGTCTGCTGATTGTGCAGGAAAATGGGGCACATCGCCAAGGCCTGCCGCTCCCGGACCAGCCGCCAATTATCCACCATGAACTACAAGACGGTGGATAGCATTACTACAGTGGCACAGGTACTGAACCTTCCCGAGCCCCTCCCCGAAGACATTACAGTTGACCTGCGGATTGGGGGCACCCCCTGCTCCATGGAGGTGGACTCCGGGTCTGCTTACTCCATAGTTTCAGCGGCCACTTTTAAAAAACTTTTCCCGCAGGGGGGCCCCCGGCTATGCCGCCCGACAGCACTAGTCCTCCGGGACTTCCAAAAGAACCCGGTCGCGATCAAGGGGCTGGCCAAGGTTAAGGTTCAGTACCATGACTTCTGCCGCTCCCTCGACCTCCTAGTGGTGTAGCGGGACCTCAACAGTCTCTTGGGGCGCGCATGGTTCACACCCCTGGGAATGGAAGTTGCCGGGGTCTACCGCTTGGGGTCCGCGGATTACACAGCAGTCTGCGCGAAATTTCCAGCTGTTTTTGACGGCACCCTAGGCTCCTACCGGGGGCCCCCAGTCTCTCTGGACTTAGATCCTGCCATTCACCCTATCCACGTGGCGGCCCGGTGGCCTCCCCTGGCCATATGACCAAAGGTAGAGGCCGAGTTGGACAAGCTAGTGGCACAAGGCGTGCTCGAGCCAATCTCCCATGCTAGGTGGGAGACCCTGATTGTCACCCCTTTGAAATCGAATGGGGAAGTCTGCATCTGCGCGGACTACAAATGCACGCTGAACCTGGCTTTGCAAGACCACACATACCCAGTGCCAGTGGTCAGCCATGTGTTAGCCTCTCTTGCGGGGGCCAAGGTTTTCGGGAAGCTGGACCTGGCACAGGCCTACCAGCAGCTTCCCATGGACGATGCCACGGCAGAGGCTCAGATGATCATCACGCACAACGGAGCGTTCAGGGTAAAATGGCTCCAGTTCGGGGTCAGCGTCGCCCCTGGTCTTTTTTCAACAACTAATTGACTCTGTTTTGAAAGGCATTCCAGGGGTGAAACCATTCTTTGACGATGTCCTGATGACAGCCCCAGACGTCACCGCCTTCAAGACGTGGCTGCGGGCCATCCAGCGGTTCCAAGACGCCGGCCTCAAGGTGCGCAAGGACAAATGCACCTTGGGCGTCCCGTCTGTGACCTTCCTGGGCTTCACGGTCAACGCCCAGGACATCCACCCCACCCCGGAGAAGGTGACGGCCATCACAGAGGCGCCCCAACCACAACAAAGGCAGAGCTACAAGTGTTCTTGGGCCTCCTGAACTTCTACCACGCCTTCCTCCCCCACAAGGCGGTGGTCGCCGAGCCCCTACATAGGTTGCTGGACAAGGGGGCAAAATGGGGTTGGGGGCCACGTCATGCGGCGGCGTTCTAAGCGGTGAAGTACTGGTTTCAAACGCTGTTCTGGCACACTTCGATGAGTCCTTGCTGGTAATTCTAGCATGTGATGCACCTCCATACGGGGTGGGGGCAGTCCTGGCCTTCAGCTTCCCAACGGCCGGGAGGTACCTGTGGCTTACTACTCCAGAACACTGTCGTCGGCAGAATGCAACTATGCCCAGATCGACAAGGAAGCCCTGGCTATCGTCGCTGGGGTGAAAAAATTCCACGACTACCTTTACGGTAGGGCGTTTATGGTGGCCCACAGACCACAAACCGCTCCTGGGCCTACTCGCTCCCCACCGCCAGACTCCCACACATGTTGTCCCCCTGGGTCCTGTGGTGGTCTATTTTCCTTGCGGGATACCAGTACGATCTTGTGCACCGCCCCGGAAAGGCCATGGGTCACGCGGATGCCCTCAGCTGCCTCCCGCGGCCATCCTGCGATCCAGACCCGGCTTCTGTGTTCCACGTGGCTCTCCTCGAAGACCTCCCATATCGGCCTGTCTAGGTATCTGACGTGGCCCGCCACATGGCCAGGGACTGGGTCCTCTCCCGCATTTCGGACTGGGTGGGGAGGGGGTGGCCTGACCATCCGGGCCCTGATTTTGCCGCTTACACAGCGAGGCAGCATGAACTGTCCACCCATAAGGGATGCCTGCTATGGGGCACGAGGGTGGTCATCCCAGAGCCGCTCTGCTCTAGGGTCCTAGCAGCCCTCCACGAGCCCCATCCTGGAATCGTCCGGATGAAAGCCCTGGCCCGCAGCTACGTGTGGTGGCCTGGCATGGACAAGGAAATTGAGGATCGGGTGCACCGGTGCAGCAAATGCCAAGTATCGCGCCCCCATCCTCCTCATGCCCCCATCCGGCCCTGGGAGTCAACCGACAAGCCATGGTCAAGGCTCCACCTGGACTTCGCAGGGCCGGTTCAGGGCCAGTTGTTTTTATTGTAGTAGACAGCTACAGCAAATGGCTAGAGGTAGTTCCGGTGCGGTCTACCTCGACCGAGGCGGCTGTCAGAGCTCTGTAGCGCATCTTCGCCACCCATGGGTTGCTTGACATGCTCGTGACGGACAACGGGACAGCCTTCACGTTCAGGGAATTCCAGCACTTCGTGGACTCGTTTTGCATCCGGCACATCCGCTCGGCACCCTTCCACCCCGCAACCAATGGCCAGGCTGAACGGATGGTAAGGACTACCAAGGATGCCCTAAGGATGCCCTAAAGAGGATGGACCCAGGGGACTGGGAGGTACAGCTGATAAAGTTCCTATTTGGCCAGTGAAACACCCCACACACCGGGACGGGCCGCCGACCAGCGGAGCTACTGATGGAGCGACACCTCGGCTCCCTGCTGGATTGATTCCACCCAGACCGTGCCATCAGCAGTGATGCTAAGCCCAAATTCCGGCCAGCAGCAGGAGGGTTCTCCCCCGAGGACCCTGTCTATGCTTGGAACTACGCCCGAGGTCCAGCATGGGTCCCCGCAAGGATCATCTGCGCAACCGGACCGCTCTCCTACAAGGTCGGCACTGAAGGCAGGGCAGTGTAGCGGCGCCACATTGACCAGCTCCGGCGGCGTCTCCCATACAACGCACCCGACGTCCCTGAGTCTTCCGCTTCCGCTGAACCAGTACCGGCCCCACTACAGGACCCTGACCCCGAAGTGGAGCCCACGGAACCCCTTCCTGTTGACCAGCCCAATGAAGCAACACTGCCCAAGCCACCACCGAACGTCCCCGCAAGCGACCCCAGTGAGCCACCAGCGATCCCGCTCCCCAAGACTACGGACGCCCCACGGCCAGCAACCCCTTGGCGCTCAGGACGCGAACATCGCTGGCCGGGGTACCTGAAAGACTATGTTTGCAGGGGGGAACTGGACTATGGGGGGACGGGTGTTGTGTACTAAGACCAGTCGCCTGGTCCCTCGTAATGGCGACTGCCACATGGTCAGCGCACATGGTCAGAATCTACCTGAGCTTCGGCCAGGTAGAACAATAGCCAGCTGGATCCTGAGTGACCACCAATTATGAGCCTAAGTCTCCCGCTGGGGGACCTATGAACTGCAACCACGGACTTAAGGTCCTATCAGGACTTGGGGGTGAGGTCGGGGCATTGTCTCCGGCCGGCATAAAAAAGGGCTCTGAGCCCGGGGTTTCTCATGTTCCATCTGACCCTCAATAAAGAGCTTTGCTATGAAATCACTACCACTCGCCTCCCGACTCCAATACTTTCCAGTTGGAATGAATACCTTTCCTCCTATAAATCATTTCATTAGAGTTACCTCTTACCTCCATGCTGTGCTCAGTCATAGAGTCCAGGAGCTTTTCCTGGGAAACCCATCTCCCCCCCCCCCATGGGTGTTTGATAAACCATATGAAAAAAGTGTTACATATTGTAGAGTTATCAAAAATGTAAACAATACAGTTGTAAGTGCAGATTATAGCGAAGTGATAATAACAAACGTTAACTGTTTCAGACCTTTAAAACTGGAGAACTGAATTTACCAGAGCCACAAATCATCCATAATCTTGGGAATACCTTGTTGTGTGGAGAGATATTCCAAAATCAGTAGCCAGGTAGCAGTGAAAGTAGTTTGAGTAGGACACTTGTCAATTTGTGTAAGATTGTGCGAGAGTTTAGCCATAATATATAAATCCCACAACTTTTTATGCCATTGAGAAAGAGTGGGCATCATTTTCGTTTTCCATTGTATGGCAATGACGGATTTAGCTGCATAAAGTAACATTGAAATTCTTTCAATGATGGAGGCATTGTCATAGTCAGCAGCCCAACTGTTCAAAAAAAGGTCTTCTGGCGTCAGATTTATCCTGATTGATTCAATGAGCATAGTTTGTTCTATTACTTCATTCCAAAATGGGCTTATTTTGGGGCAAAAAATCCAACAGTGTATATAATCACCTGGATAGCCACACTCTTTCCAACATTTAGGGCTATAAGTACTGTTTATGCAGGCTAGTTTACTGGGTGTCAGATACCAGTGTGATAGAATTTTGAAGGATTGTAGCTTCATTGAGATGATTTTCAAATGAAATGGAGGAGAGGACTGCCACGCGGCAGTTGGTATGTGCGAAATGGACAGGGGGAGGTTTGCGGAGAGCTAGTAAGTAGGACATTGTAGATCTTTTGCTTAGTTGTCATCATCACTTGTTGTCATCTGCCAATCACCCACCTATATGGTGGCCTGGGGCACTGTAATACAGCGTGGAGCCCGCCACAGATGGATGAGGTACGTCTGGGGATATCAGTGCTCTTGGGGAGGGGAAGGTATAGCGGTGGGACCAGGTGGGTATTAAAGGGAAGAGGACGGAGAAATAAAGAAGCTCGGCTCCCTTCCAGCCTGCATTCCATCCCAAGGGAGGCAGTCAGTGGGGCTGGGAGTGACCCCCCCCAACATTGATGTTGTGCAATGCCAGATCCATAAATAATAAGATCTCTACCCTGCGAGACTTTCTAGTCGTGCAGGGTGCGGACCTGGCATGCGTGACCGAGACCTGGGTGCGGGACGGGGAGATGGTGGCGCTCACCCAGATGGTTCCGCCTGGTTTTTTGGTCCTTCACCAATCACGGACTGAGGGGTGGGGGGGTGCTCTTCATTCGGGAGGCTTACTCCTTCAGGGCGCTCCCACCACTGAAACTCACAGGCATAGAATGCTCTGGCCTGGTGTGGGAAGCTGGGGAGAGTTTGGCTACCTGGGTGGTGTACCGACCTGTGGCTGAGTCAGAGTGGACCGGGGGTAGGGATCCCATTGCCGGCCTTCGGGGGGGCACCACTGGTGCCAGCACTGAGGGTTCGGAGTTTGGGAGTGCTCCTGGACCCCTCATTAACGATGGAGGCCCAGGTAGGAAACACTGCCAAGGCAGTCTTTTACCATTTGCGGCTGATTAGGCAGCTGGTTCCCTTCCTCGAACGCAATAACCTGGCAATAGTGATCCACACATTGGTCACCTCGAGGCTGGACTACTGTAATGCTCTCTACATGGGGCTGCCCTTGTCTCAGCTCCGGAGGCTGCAGCTGGTGCAGAATGCCACGGCCAGGCTGTTGATGGGTCTCTTGGTGCTAGACCACATCCAGCCTGTGCTGAGGTCAGTGCACTGGCTGCCTATAGCATACCAGATCCGGTTCAAGGTGCTGGTGTTTAGGGCTATAAGTACTGTTTATGCAGGCTAGTTTACTGGGTGTCAGATACCAGTGTGATAGAATTTTGAAGGATTGTAGCTTCATTGAGATGATTTTCAAATGAAATGGAGGAGAGGACCAGATTTTATCCCAATCCTGAGTAGAAATAATATTGTTGCTTGTATTATGCCACCTAGATTGATAAATTAATAGTCCTGTATCATTCAATGAAGCCAAAATTTTGTGAATCTTAGAAATCAGACCCTTTTGTGACCTTTTAGCTGTGGCAATAACCGACTCAAAAGCCGTAAATGGTTCCTGTAAAACTTTTCAAGCTGAATCTGTGAGCACAAATGAGAAATTTGGAAGTACTGCAATCAGGGTATTTTATGTTGTATCTTATTTTCCAGAGCAATTTTAGGTAGAAGAAGTTTTTGAGCAGTAAGATCTTGCTGAGTAGTGATTCCTGCTGATTTCCAGTTTTGAAAAGCTGAGCTCAATAGGCCCAGCATGAACCAGATCTGATTTGTGAAGGTTTGGAAACGGGATGCTGGGGGTAGAAGGGATTGTCTCATACGATCCCAAGTGCCTAGCATTGCAGACAGTAGGGGATTCTGTTGTATTGTTTTTGGTCTGTTTGATGATGACTGCCAAATTACTTCCTTAATGTCATAAGGGATCATGTAGCTTGCATATTGTTGGGCCACATCAGAGTTAGGATCAGCGAATAACAGTTGGACTACCTGCGCTAGGTGAATGGCTTTGTAATAGTTAGCCAAATTTGGAAAATTTATTCCCCCTTCCTCAGAACATCTACATAGAGTGGATTTGTTAATTCTATGGTTCTTGTAGGACCATAAAAAATCTAGCAACATGGATTGCAATTTATGCAATTGTTTAGTAGTGAGTGAGATTGGAACAGTACAAAAAATGAAAATAAATTTAGGTAAGACAAAAGATTTTATAATATTAAACCTGTCAAACCATGAAAGGTTTAGCTTGTGCCATTTTGTGAGTTCAGATTGAATATCGTGCTCTAAATGGGAGTAGTTGAATTTATAAAGCTCCTGAAAGTTTAAAGGCAGTTTAATACCCAAGTATGGCAAACAATCTGTAATCCATGAATATTCATAAGTTGATTTAATGAGCTGAGTTGATTGTCCGTTCGTATTAGTGGGCAACAAGCATGATTTGTCATTATTCATTCTGAGCCCTGATACAGAGCTAAATTCTGAAAGGTGTTTTTGGATTGCTTAGTGAGGATGAGGGATGGGATAAATAAAGCAACATATCATCCGCAAAAAGCGAAACTTTAAATCCCTTTTGATGAAGTGTAATACCTTTTACCTCATCATCACTCCTGATCAAATTGGCTAATGCAGGGGTCCTCAAACTACGGCCCGCAGGCCACATGCGGCCCGCCGAGGACATTTATCCGGCCCGCCGGGTGTTTTTGCCACCGCTGCCTGTCCTCCGATTCCAGGGCCAGTTCATTCACTAGACGAGGTTAGGCGATCGCCTATGAGCGCGTGGCCTGAGGGCGCAGATTAGGCCTTCAGCCCCGTCCCCTCTCCCTCGCCAAAAGCCCGCCCTCTTGAAGCCTCTCAGGAGCACTCAGGAGTCGAGGGAGCAGTCCAGTCCTTCTGCTGCCTGTTTCTGGCTGCCCTGCCCCCTCTCTCCTTCCCTCCCACTCCAAAAGCCTGCCCTCTTGCAGCCGCGTGCATCGGAGCACTCTGGAGTTTGTAAGGGAGCACGAGCACCTACCTCGATGCTGTTTCCCACAACAAAAGCCTGAACTGTGCACTGCACACACACACACACAGCCGGATTCCAGCTGCAACTGCAAGGCGAGTGGGGCCAGCCCAGGGATGGTCAGTTGGTTGCCGCCTTGCCAGGGAGCAATGGGGTTGGGGTGGCTACAGCAGGCAAGTCAAAGGGTGGTGGGACGGGAGGCTGGCTACTGGTGGTGGTGGCGAGCTAACTTGTTTTTTCTCCTCCCCATGCCCGCTGGGTGGGGGGGGGGGAGAGCCTCTATCTGGTCCAGAGAGGCCCCTGGTCTCAAAGGAGAGGGGAAAGGGGTGCACTGGTGCTCCCCCCCCCACGCACCCTACTTTGGTGTGCCACCGGCGGAGCCTCTCTGAGATGGGGAGCCGTGCCTTCTGCTGCTTCTTTGCTGTGTGCCCGACTGTCCTGCCTGGCTAGCGGGGGCTCAGAGCAGTTGGGGGGGGAGCAATTTTCAGAGCCTTTGGAGTTCTCTTTGGGTTAGCAACAGCTGCTTAGAAGTTGCCCGGGGGGGGGGAGGAGAATTCCGAGCGCGAAAAGAGCTGCCTGGAACCTCCAGGCTCTGAAGGAACTTTTATTTTCTTTGTGTGTGTGTGTGTGTGTGTGTGTGTGTGTGTGTGTGTGTGTCGGCTGGCCAGCTGGCTGGCCAAAAGAAGTGACACCACCACCTGCCCCCTCCCTGACGCCTGCTGCAATGGGGGAGGAGAGAGAGAGAGAGACTCCTTGCAATGTGTGTGTGTGTGTGTGTGTGTGTGTGTGTGTGTGTGTCCGGCCAAAGGAAGCTACGCCAACCGCCCCCTGGGGGGGGGAGATTGAATGCAAAAGTGTGGAGATGCTCCAAGACTCAGAGAGTCAAGAGGAAGGCTCCAAGCCAGTCTGATAGGGTTGCCAGACCCCAGTGGGGAAATTCCTGGAGATTTGCAAGTGGAGTCTGGGAAGGACAGGGACCCCAGTGGGGTCCAGTGCTACAGAGTCCACCCTCCAAAGCAGCCATTTCATCCGGGGGAACTGGTCTCTATAGTCTGGAGATGAGCTGTAATTCTGGGGGATCCACACGTCCCACCTGGAGGTTGGCACCCTCAAAGCCAGATCCAGCAGCTGGGGTTAGCAGAGCGGGGGGGGGGAATGGGAGAGCCGTACCGAGAGAGAGAGGGAAAAAAGAAAAAGTGGAGGGTGTATCTTACTTTTCCTGGTGTCCTGTGTACTCTCCATGCTGATAGGGAAAGGGCCAAGAAATGGAAGCAAACAGGGACTCTCAGTCTGGGGCAAGTGATGCTCTGTATTCTTGGTGCTTGGGGGGGGGGGGGAGGCAACAGTGGGAGGGCTTCCTGCCCCCACTGCTGGACCTTCTGAGGGCACCTGGTGTTTTTGGCCACTGTGTGACAGAGGGTTGGACTGGATGGGCCACTGGCCTGATCCAACATTGGCCTCTCTTATGTTCTTATGGGTGCTTTTCCTTGGCAACCCTTTTTTGGACCTTTCATAAAGGAGTGAAGGACCTCTGGGCATGTGTAGCTCCCTCCCCCAACAGGCAGGAAAACAGGAGGGATGTGTCTGTGGGTTTGTGTGATGCTGCCCCAGTGAAAGATAATCGCCAGGCTTCTCTCCCCCCCATTTGCCCTTTGACAACAAGCAGCTTTCTTAAATCAACACATCTTAAGCCCATGAGTGGCTATTAGAAGAAGAGATTGGATTTATATCCCGCCCTTCACTCACTTAGAGTCTCAGAGTGGCTTACAAACTCCTTTCCCTCCCCCTCCCCACAACAGACACCCTGTGAGGTAGGTGGGGCTGAGAGAGCTCTGAGACAACTGTTCTTGAGAGAACAGCTGGTACAGAGCTGGTACAGATTTTTCCAGGTATTACACATGATTGCCCAAGGTCATCCAGCAGATGCAAGTGGAGGCGTGGGGAATCAAACCCTGTTCTCCCAGATTAGAGTCTCTGCACACTTAACCACTTGTTCCCGTTTTGTTTTTTTACTTCAAAATAAGATATGTGCAGTGTGCATAGGAATTTGTTCATAGTTTTTTTAAAAAACTATAGTCCGGCCCACCAGCGGTCTGAGGGACAGTGAACTGCCCCCCTGTTTAAAAAGTTTGAGGACCCCTGGGCTAATGGCTCAATACAAAGAGCAAAAAGGAGAGGGGAGAGTGGGCAACCCTGGCGAGTACCACATTTTAATTGGAAAGATTCAGAATTGAGATGATTGATTTTAAGGTATGCCATCGGATTTGCATAGATCACATTAATAGCTGTCATAAAATTATCTCCAAATCCCATTTGCGGTATCACCATTTTGGGAAACGCAAGTTCTGTCAAATCAAAGGCCTTCTCTAGATCTAGAGAGAGGAAGGCGGCACATGACTTTTGCGATGTACAATGATTCAGGATTGTAATGGTTTTGTGTATGTTTTCCGTTATATCTCTGTGGGGCATAAAGCCAACCTGGTCCTGTTCCACATATTGCACTACAAATGAATTGAGCCTGTTTGCCAGAATCGTAGTAAAAATTTTGAAATCAGAGTTCAGAAGGGATATAGGTCTATAGGAAGATGGTAGAACAGGATCTTTATCTTGTTTGGGAATTACTATAATTGCTGCTCTATTCCACGATGACGGAAGACATCCCGTATTTAATATATAGTTGCAAGCTTCAGCTAGCGGAGAGGCCAATTTTTCAGCAAAGAGCTTATAAAATTCGGATGTGAAGCCATCCAGACCAGGTGCTTTGGATGACTTAAGCTTTTTAATCGCCTCTGACACCTCTTGGGGTGTGATGGGTGCCTCTATTAGACTTTTGTGTTCCTCTGAAAGAATTTTAACCAGAGGATGCTTATTGAAGAATTCACACAGAGACCTATGACTACTTTACCATTTTTATTGCAAAAAATTAAAGACTTTGGAGATTTTGCAGGTTTTTATGTTAATAGAAGGAAATCAAAAGTGATGTGTAAGAATATGTCAAGCAAAAAGCAGTTGGAATTACAAAACCTAATAGACTGTGAGGTGGTGAAAAAGACTAAATATTTAGGTATTGACTTAACTATGAAAAACATTGACCTCTTTAAAAATAATTATGAGAAGTTATGGACACAAATTTCACACGATATTAATAAATGGAATACTCTAAACTTATCACTACTGGGAAGAGTCGCTACAGTTAAAATGAACATTTTGCCAAGACTAATGTTTCTATTACAAACAATACCTATCGTGAAAGACTTTAAAGCCTTTAAAACATGGCAAAGAGAACTTTCAAAATTTGTCTGGGCAGGAAAAAAACCAAGAATAAAAATGAAAATAATGTGTGATGCAAAGGAAAGAGGAGGTTTTCAACTGCCAAATTTAAAGCTATATCATGATGCGGTTTGTTTGACTTGGTTAGAATCATGGATCTCTTTAAAAGTCAGAAAATTATTAGCACTTGAAGGACATGATTGCAGATTTGGTTGGCATGCATATTTGTACTTTAATAAAACGAAGATGGACAATATGTTTAAGTATCATTATGTGAGGAGAACTTTAATAGATACATAGTTTAGATACAAGAGTTTTTTTCCAGCAGAAAAGCCTCTGTGGATTGTACCAGCAGAAGTAATAAAACCTTTTTCAAGTTTTAAAGGACAAGACTGGTTGAAGTACAGAGACCTGCTAAAAATTGAAAATAATGAGTTTGTATTGAAAGAAGAGAATCAGATGGATTTTAAATACGGTTGGCTGAGGTATAGACAGATTTATGATCTATTTAAGACAGATAAAAAATGGGGGTTTCAGAAAGAAAATTAATGAGATTGAACAGGTATGGGAGGAAGGAGGAAAAAAACTGATTTCAAAAATATATAAAATTTTGCTGAAATGGTATAATGCAGATGAACTTGTAAAAAAACAAATGATAAAATGGGCAATTAATATGAACAAAGAAATAGCTATGTCATCTTGGGAATATTTGTGGAAAAATGCTATGAGTATTTCTACTTGTTATAATCTAAAAGAAAATTGTTTTTAAATGTTGTATAGATGGTATATGACTCTGAAAAAAATAGCAAATATTGATCAATGGCTGTCTAATAAGTGTTGGAAATGTAAACAAAAAGAAGGTTCTTTCTACCATATGTGGTGGACTTGTTATAAAGCTAAAGTCTTTTAGTGTATAATTCATGCTGAAATGGAAAAAATTCTGAAATTCATAAAAATCCATTTATTTACAGGTATTATAAACATGATATCTTCCCAGATTAGCAAAGTTATTTAATTTTTGTCACACGAATCAACACTGAGTATCACGATAGGTATTAAAATAATATATACACTTGCATGTACAAAATCCCCTGCCCTTCTTCCCCATTTAAGATGTTTCCCCCACCACTCTTCCTGGGGCAGTTTGGCATATACAAACACTTGTGAATCCAGTTCCAATATAAAATTACTTTTATTATAAAGTTGAGTGTAATCTATGCAAACACAAATCTGTTAACCATACTTCATGGTACTAAATCTTAATTAATGAAATATTAATTAACATTCAAATGTAAATGCATCTCCCCATGGAAACTTCTGACTTTTGGATGAATCCCAGAAACATAAAAAACATGTGTTTTCTCTCTTACTGTTCTTTTGAAATGTCTGGAATGGGTCATGTCAACTAGTTTGAGGTCAAAGAATCAAGCATATTAATGCATTTGAAATGCAATTGCACATTATAACATAATAATATATTCTTTTGATGCTCTAGCCCAGTTCACACCAAAATCAATGTGCAGTATCCAAACATACTCTAAAACAGGGGTCCTCAAACTTTTTAAACAGGGGGCCAGTTCACTGTCCCTCAGACCATTGGAGGGCCGGACTATAGTTTTTAAAAAAAACTGTACCTGGCTTCAGTCTGAATCAATTACATACCGATGGAATACTCTGGAGGGACTGTGTTTCAGCTATCAAGAAAAGAATGTTAAAATTGACTCTGTTGAACAAGCAAAAGTTTTTTTGGAAAAATGCAAGAAAAAGAAAAAAGAGAGAGACTCAGACGATTCGCTAGCACAACAGGAAAGTATATATGGCTTGGATAGCTCAGAAAGCGAAGAAGAAAACTCAGACTCGGAGAAGGGAGCTGTGGCTCCCAAACCCATGGAAGAGACCAAAAAGAAAAGAAGAGGACAAAAGAAGAAATAAACTTTGCATTGTTGTTAAATGTCGAGCACTAAGTACATGGTAATGGAAAATAAGCGTGCTCCAAAGTTATGTGTACCAGCAAAGCAGCTATGTGATTTTTAGAAGCAGTAACATATGTAACTAGTTAAACCAAGATTTTTTGTTTCTCAAACTGATTAATCTACTAAAAATGATTATTTTATTCAGCATTTTCTGTATAAGGTAATTTAGTATAGAATTTAGCGTATAGATGCAGAAATAGATGTAAAATCAATAAAATTTTATTAAATAAACCAAAAAACTATGAACAAATTCCTATGCACATGGCACATATCTTATTTTGAAGTAAAAAAAACAAAATGGGAACAAATACAATATTTAAAATGAAGAACAAGTAAAGTTAAAAAGGCACCCTTGATGGGGCTGTTTTCTTTCCCTCTCCGAAGAAACAAAGAACTCGGCATCCTCACAAACTTTTTAAGGCAGCAAGCCCCCAGCTGCTTCTCCCTGAAACTCCACTACTGCAGGCATCATGATGGGAAAGAGAAACCTCTCTCTCTCTCCCCCCCTCCGATTCCCAGCAGCACAAAAAGCCTCAAAAAAGACCCCCGCCCGGCTCTTGGGACTGGCGCAGGTCTCCTAGCCGGCTGAGAGGCCTCTCAGCCGGCTAGGAGACTTGGGGCCAGCTGGAGCGCCTGCCACCCCACACTTACCCTCTTCCAGTCTTCCTTTTGCCTCCTCCTGGCTGATTGGAAGCAGGGGGGCGGGGCTTTGTCGGGACGAGTCGGCTGCAATTTTTCCGCTGCTTTGTGTGCTGCTGGGAATTGGAGGACAGGCAGTGGCACACCTGGCGGGCCAGAAAAATGCCCTCGACGGGCCGCATGTGGCCCGCGGGCCGTAATTTGAGGACCCCTGCTCTAAAGTCACAGTGGCAGGCTCTGCCCCAACCTCTGTTCACTCAGCTAAAGATGTGCCTGGAGCAGACTCTGTCTGATTGGCTGTGGACTATGTCAGTCAATCGGACTGTAACATAGAACTGTAAACACACATGCAAAGCACAGGCAGACCTGGGTCCTGGATAGCAGAAGGGATCCTATTTCCACCATCCACTCTTAACTGAATAGAGGGCTACTTGGTTTTCAAAATGCAGTCAAGCGGTTTGTGTCCAAAGCCACACAGTACTGTCTACTCATATAACATGCAGCTTTAAAAATTAGTTATGAAACATGTAATCTATAACTCCTGGGTACAGGATTAAAAAAGGTTATGTAGAAGAACCAAATGGTGCACTGAAGAACTATGCCATCCTGTAATTTATCTGCTGCCTTGCTTCACTGAAGATTTTCACACTTTGTTGGATGAGTCTGCAAAAGTAGCAATACAGTTAGTCTAGCTGTTCCAGGAAACAGTAAAGAAATCATCAACAATTATGCCACCATCAGCACTGCAATCACATACTATGTAAAGTCGTAGGCACCAGGAAGCTCTTAAAGGTGTGAGGCCACATGTCATTGATTTGAAAAGACCCTAGCAGCTGTGAGCATTTTGCACCAGTGCTCCAATCCTGATATAAAAGCAAGCACAGCCATGTCAGCCTTGGGAGCCCAGCCCATAACTAGTGCAAAAGGGCCACTGATCACCATGAGGGTGAACAATTTGATTGGCAGAAGGGAGACAGTAAATGAAAAAAGAGGCCAGAGAAAACTGGAACAATGTACTTAAAAAGTGGAAAAGAAAGGAGAAAATGGAACACAAGAAAGTTTAGAGAGGATTCTTAGGGTTTAACAGAGGTTGCAGGTAGAAACATTGGTCCAAAGAAAAATCTTTAAAAGCTGTATAAGTTAGGGTTGCCGGGTCCCTTTCGCCTACCAGCAAGGGGATTGTGGGGGGGGGGACCTTCCAGGAATGGGAAGTGAGATCACCCCCCTCCATTCCCCCCAAAACAGTGATGTCGCTTGCAACGTTTCTGCATCATTTGGAAGTGACATCAGCATGTCAGGGGCGATGCTCTGGATTTTGGGCAAAAATCTATGATAAAATTGGCATCAAACCATAGAGTTTTGCCCAAAATCCAGAGTGTCACATACACACACGAACATTCTGATGTAGCTGACATCACTTCCAGGTGTCACAAGCATGTCAGTGTCACCGGGGGGGGGGGGGGTTCCCTCCTGCTGGCTAGCTGTCTGGCAGTGGGAGGGGCCTGCAAAATCAGGGGTTCCCAACACAATGCCCTGGCACCCACTGGCACCTCTTCTGGCATCTGCTAAGGGTTTTTAGACTGGGGGCAGGGACAGGGGGGGCTTTTGCCCAGCAAGGCTTCTGACTGACCACTGGAGGTTTGGTTTGCTGTGCAGATTTTGAAAGACATTGCTTTGACAGAAACTGCCACCACAGCACAAGAATCTTTGCTGTAACAGCCATTTTATGGCTGACGTGCTGCCCCAGCAGAGATCAGAGTAGTAAAGTATAGCAAGTTGCACTGTATCTTTAAATTTATAAAGGATTGTGGGCAATGTAGTCTTAAGGTCAACTGGTTAGAAGTAACTTTCTTGGCTGGTTTTATACAGCCTCCCTTTTGCCCTGGGGAAAACTGTTTATTGCTCCCCCAGAGTTTTTGTAACTTTCTCAACTAGCAGAGGGGAGAGATCCAGCTCCTTTTAATTTTCCCACATGAACCATTCAAAAGACTCAGGATTTTAAGGCGCCTGACAGCTAATGGAAAGGGAATAAGAGTAAACGGAACCTTTGCCTGCTTAAAGAGTTAAATAAAGCTGATTCTAAACGAGAGGTCAAGTGCACTGAAAACTTGGCCGTTCTTAGGGCCAGCTCTTCTACTGCCGGGAACTGCCTGGCTGGCTCTGCCACCTTCAGCAGCTGTTTTGTGGTGGTGGCCATTCTGTGATTGCACCAGGGTTGCCAGCTCTGGCCTGGGAAATACCTGGAGATTTGGGGGGGGGGGGGGATCCTGGGGAAGACAAGGTTTGGGGAGGGAAGTCGCCACAGCAGGGTACGATGCCACAGAGAGTCCCCCACCCTCCCAAGCAGCCCTTTTCTCCAGGGGAACTGAACTTGGTCACTTGGAGCTCAGTTGTAACAGCAAAGGATCTCCAGTGCTTTCAAATGAAAGGTGCCTGCAGGCTCAAAGAGGTTGGGGACCCCTGATTTATGTTCTTCAGAAGTTTTCATTAAACTAGATGCCAAAAAGAGGAGGGGGGATGCTTTATACCCTGTTGCTGAGGCCTCTTATCTGTGTCATGTGTAGAATGCCAGGTGGCTCTGAACACATAAAAGGGTGCTCGCTTAATCTGGTTCCAAGGTGCAGCTTTAGCCTTCTGTGGACCAGAAGATTCTCATGGTTTGAGAACTTCTAATAAAATACAGGCGACATAAAAATGTTTCCTGTTTAAGCCTTCACTATATTTGAACAAGTATCCAGAGTGACGCATGGGAAGGAATGCAAAAATCCTAACTGGTAGTCCACTGATGGAAGACATTTCCACCAGTGGAAAAGCAGGGGTGACTTTCACTTATTTCTCCATCCCACTCTAGGACCCAAATTTGCCCCCTGTGATTCATGGGGAGAGTCTACTGTTCCTCTGGGGGAAAACAGCAGGTAGTAGTGGGAAGGGAGGTAGGAAGGTTTATTTATGTTAATATCACTCTGTTCATGTTACATAGGATCCATCCCATAAAATCAAATTGGCCCTGTGGTCATAAATCACATGCAGCAATTCTGTAGATTTCAAGAGAACAGAATTCTTGCACAAATACAAATTAAAAGAAAATACAATATGAATTCCAAAATTATAGGTCAGGGTTTCAGGTATGAAGGCCCATTTAATCATGACATCTGATTCCAAAGAGACAAAAATATCAGTTTATTGCAAGAAAAACAAAAAAAGCTCTGGCACACAAATTTATTGTGGCCCAAATTTTTATCAACAATGCACATTAGGTGCATGAAGTATTATTTTCAGCTAAGATACACACAGGTACAGAGAAGAAATGTAAATAGTGGGGCCAAAAGGCCATGAAAGGCAAGGGTGTGACATTTCTATGTCAGGCCCAAATGTGAATGCTGTGGTTTCTATTCCTGAAAATGGTGTCCCTTAAGATCACAGGCATCCATACTAAATTGAGTAACTGCTGTTGTTAAAAGGAATGTGGAGGCTTACTAGTTCCAGAAATGTGTTGATTGATCCAATCAACGAAAGAAGCTACATTTGTATATACTCCTGGGTAATCTTTTCTTCCACAGCCAAATCCCCAGCTTATTATTCCATTAAGAATGTAGTAACTTGAATCTTCTGAAGGACAAACTAGTGGCCCTCCAGAATCACCCTAGAAAAAATGGATATTATTTGAGTTGTAAAAGAATGATATTTTCAAAATGCATGGGTGACAATCTTGTGTCTTATACATTTCAAGGGGAACCATGAGGACTTATGGGGGAGATTTCATTTCTCTCTGTATCCCCCTCCCCAAACTATTTCTTCCTCCCAGCAGCTCCTTCAGCCTCTTCCCTTTCCCTGCTTCCTTCCCTTCCTTCCATCTTTTATCTTTTTCAATGTTTTACCTTTTTCAGTGTTAACACCCCTATGACTCACAGTAACTGAAGCAACTGACAGTAAATGAGGCATCCCCCAAATGGCCATTGAGGTTTCACGAAGTATCTTGCATGATCCCAGTGACAATTCATATTTTAAACCTTCTACGCAGGGCTCAGAACCATTTAAACCTCCGCTTTCTACTCTTCACAAACCACCACAGACTGCCTTAAATTTGTGGAAGTTCATGGAAGCTCTTCAGTTCACGAACTTCAGCCAAAATTCATCACGAACTTACACTTGTGAGCCGGTTCATGCCCATCCCTATTTACATATACTCATGGCTACATATAAATTTCCGCAGTGGGGCAAATAGCTCTGTGGGACTGTTTCAGGTTGGAAAACATGGCAGGGGGAGGGGCTAAACCTCTGTAAGGGAAAAAAGTGGGGGGCAACCATATGTATAATCTCCAGATCTCCTTGAAAGATGGGCAGGATAAGTATATGACAGAACATGCTAGATAGGGAATAGTACCTCAAACTCTAATGAACCAGGCCTTCATAATCAAATCATTCTCCCTTATAAAATGCCCAAGAGATTTTGACTAAAAATAACCCAACCCCCCCCCCATAAACTTCCTCAGAGGAGCCCACTTTTAACTCCACTAAAAACAATTCCACTAACATAACCTCAGTATCCATTTAAGAGTCTCAGATCAAGTGAGCTCCTGGTTGTTCGTAACGCATCTACTCTGAGACAACTTACTGTACATGAATCCTTGTTCCTTTCAGCAGGGAATCCGGCACAGAACATCTGTTTGCTCACTCCTCCAGAATGGTTCATGTAGTATTTATGGCACTCTTCAGAATCCAAAATAGGAACTTCAAGTTGCTGAAGTTTTCTTGATTTTTCTTTGTCTTAAGGGGGAGGTGGAATTACAGGGTTTTTTTAAACCAACAACAACAGCGTGCTTTTCACAGATAAAAAACATATTATTTCCAACAATGTTCCTTAATATGCATCAGCTAACTTTTGCACTCTACATCCTCCCTTTCTACCACTCTCTTTGAAAAAAAACCCAAGGGTCTAAGAATTATTCTTGTTGGTTTTTAAGGGCAATTGAAGATAAAGTAAAGGTACCTTCATTATGAATGCCCCAGCCTGTGATGATACAAACCCTTGAAGGTTCAACTTTTCCATCCTTCTCAGGCAGGCACACAGGACGAATATGACTGAATTCTAAAGGTTCAGTCAACTGCACAAGAGCAATGTCTGAGTCCATAGTAGTGCTGTTAAAATCTGGATGTATAATATACTTCTTCACTGATCTTTTCTAGAAACAGAGAAGCATGACAGTACATTAAAGGAGAAGATGGAAAGCAGCTTAAACAAATTCAAGGTTTTTGCAGGTAGATGTCAGTTAGCACTGCCATAGGCATGGGTACATGGGTATGATCAATATCTTGTCATAGTCAGTAAGGTTGCTGAGTTACACGTATCAATACTGGCTGTTTTTACCCTCAGGTTTGATGATCTAATAACATTGCTTTGTGTTCCAAGGTTTCTTTCAACCCCTTTAGGTCCCGCTCAGGAGATAGCATCGGTAACCCAACTCCCACCTTTGGAATGCGAGCCTTGCTTGCCTGCTTTGCTTTGCACATGCTCATTACTCATTTGCTTTCCTTCCCTTCTTATCTCTAGCTGGCTATTCCTTGGCTGATGACCTTGAACAGGAGAGCCTCCTGTTATGTATTTGTAAGAACCTGGTAAGATCCAATAAGCCAGGCCTTATGTTGAATAAAGTCCTTTTATTTCTTAATGGCCTACTCAGTAAGCACTTTCAGTGTTAGTGATGACAGTTACAGGGCAGAGGGTAAGTTATACTATATTCAAACACCAGAACAAGAACCTGGCACCAATCAGGTGAGTTGCAAAAAGGCGCAAAAATACTAGCCGTTGTTTTCCCACCAAAAAGGCACCTAACAGAGTCAGCTCAGACTTGGCAGCCTTTTCCCATCTCCCACTAAACTTCCTCGCTGATTCCCACACCCCCTACCACCTGGAGTCAGTGCCATTAGAAAAACACTTCAAGGTTACAAGCGTTGCTCAGAGAAACAGATACAGGCATGAGAACAAACTGGGGAGGGGGAGCGAGAGAGTGCTCAATGATGTGGAGAGCAGCAGGCACCCAACTCCCGCCCGGGAACAATGTCAGGAACCTGACATACTGCCCTCCCCAAGACGGGCCCCCCCCCCAGCTTCGTGAGATAAGTGGAATGGAACTCCTGCACCAGCTTAGGAGCATGAACATTATCAACAGAAACCCATTCATTACATTCAGGACCAAAATGCACCCACTGAACAAGATAGTAAAGGCGACCCCATTTAAACTTAGAGTCCAAGATCTGGGAGATTTCGTAATGAGGCTCTCCCCTCTTCATCAGAGGAGGAGGAGTGGGAGGAGTCGGTCTCCAGTTGTTCGGCCCAGGGTCTTTCTTCAGCAGGCTGTAATGAAACACAGGATGCACAGCTTTCAGAGACTTAGGCAATTCAAGCTCAAATGAGACAGAGGAGATTTTCCTCAGGACTTTGAAAGGACCAATATATTTCCAACCTAGCTTCCGACTAGGTTGCAGTCCGTGAATGTTTTTAGCAGACACATACACTGAGTCCCCAGGCTCCAACTCCCAACCCAGAGCCCTCTTCCGATCCACATATTTTTTATAATCCAATTTGGCACGGTCAATTGTTTTAGCTATGAGAGGCCATGACTCGCAGAGGGAGTTCCACCATGAGCTGAAAGAGTCAGAAGAAGGGGTCAGCGGACGCAGCGTAGGGAGGGGAACCCCCTCAAACCCCTCCACCGCCATAAAAGAAGAGACACCAGTAGATGAGTGAAGGGCATTATTTTAACTATTCTGCAAACGGAAGCAGCTCCACCCAATTATCTTGGTGGAAGTTAGTGTAGTAACACAAAAATTGCTCTAAAGTTTGATTTGTTTGTTCCATTTCTCCATCAGTCTCCAGATGATAAGCGGAACTCAATGCAGGTTCAATCCCCTTGATGTCCAGGAGCTCCCGCCAGCACTTGGCAACATATTGTGACCCCCTATCAGAGATTATCTTCCTTGGAAAACAATGGAGCCTTATCACCTGTGAAAAAAGCACCTTGGCCAGGCCCTTGGCCATGGGTAGCTATTTGAATGGCACAAAGTGAGCCTGTTTTGAGAATAAATCCACCACCACCCAAATTACAGTTTTCCCTTTGCTAGGTGGCAGATTGGTGATGAAGTCCATAGAGATCACCTCCCAGGGTCTGGAAGGAGTAGGGAGAGGTTGCAAAAGTCCTGGGGGTTTACTCCCCCTGTTTCTTGCACATCAAACATGTTTGGCAGGAAGACACATAGTCTGAGACATCAGTGTGCATGTGGGGCCACCAAAACTGTCTTTTAAGCAAGTACAAAGTTTTTAAATATCCAAAATGGCCAGACAATTTGGACTCATGGCAAGTATGTAAAATGGACAGTCTCAGAGATTTAGGCACCATGAGTTTATTACCCTTGTACCAACATCCATCAGGATCCTCCCGTGCCCCCTTTTCTGCCCCAAATGCATCTTTATCCTGTTGCGAGCATTCAGTAGCACATTTTACAATCCAGTCATTAATGGGAGCTGTTACGTCCCGCTTTGCCTGACTCCTAGTCACCACCATCCCTCCCAGCTGAGAAGGAGAAAACACAGAGTCAAACACTTCCTCCCTCTGAGATTCATATTGCGGGAGACGAGAGACAGCATCAGCAAGGGAATTAGCTGTTCCCAGGAAATGGTGCAGAGTGAAATTAAACTTTGAGAAAAAATCAGCCCAATGCAACTGTTTAGCATTCAAAGCACGTCTCATGCGCAGCACCTCTAGGTTCTTATGATCAGTCCAAACCTCAAAAGGTTTCTGGGCACCTTCCAACCAGTGCCTCCAAGTAGAAAGGGCCAAGCGGATGGCAGCTGCCTCTTTATCCCATACAGACCAATGTCTCTCAGTCTCTGTGAATTTCTTGGAAATATAAGCCAGGGGGTGCAACCGACCATCCGCCCCCTGCTGCAGAATCGCTCCCCCCATGGCTACATCAGAGGTGTCCACATGGATAGTGAACTCTTTAGTCTCATTGGGGTGAGCCGAGATGGGCTCTGAGGTGAACAGGGATTTTAAAGTCTCAAACGCTCCCGGGCATTCACTGGGCCAGGGCAAGCACGCGCTTGGCTTGCTCGCCTTGGGTCCCTGTCCCTTCATTTTCAATAAGACAGTGAGGGGTAGGGTGACTTTCGCAAAATCCTTGATGAAAGAGTGATAAAAGTTGCAAAATCCGAGGAGGGATTGTAACGGTTTGCGTGTGAGAGGAGCCTCCCAGGAGACCACTGCCTCTATTTTCGCCGGGTCCATTTCCAAACCCCTAGGTAAAATATAGTACCCTAAAAAGTGAATTTCCTGCTTGTGGAACTCACACTTGGAGAGCTTAGCATACAGTTTGTGTGTTTTTTAAGGTGGACAGGACTTTCTCACCAACTTAACATGAGAGGCTAAGTCTTGTGAATAAATAATGATATCATCAAAATAACAAAGGGCCCCTTTGAATAAATGCTTGTGCAACACTTCGTTGATGAGGCTCATAAATACGCCTGGAGCCCCGGCCAAGCCAAAAGGCATTACAAGATATTCAAACTGTCCCAAAGAAGAAGAAGAGATTGGGTTTATATCCCGCCCTTCACTCACTTAAGAGTCTCAGAGCGGCTTACAAACTCCTTTCCCTTCCCCTCCCCACAACAGACACCCTGTGAGGTAGGTGGGGCTGAGAGAGCTCTTTCCCAAGCTGTCCTTGAGGGAACAGCTGGTACAGAGCTATGGCTTGCCCAAGGTCATCCAGCCAGGTGCAAGTGGAGGAGTGGGGAATCAAACCCGGTTCTCCCAGATTAGAGTCCGCGCACTTAACCACTGCACCAAACTGGTGTATTAAAAGCCATTAATGACTGGATTGTAAAATGTGCTACTGAATACTCGCAACAGGATAAAGATGCATTTGGGGCAGAAAAGGGGGCACGGGAGGATCCTGATGGATGTTGGTACAAGGGTAATAAACTCATGGTGCCTAAATCTCTGAGACTGTCCATTTTAATACACAAAGGTGTATTAAAAGCCGTTTTGTGTTCATCCCCCTCCTTAATGCGGACCCTGAAGTAGGCATCGCGTAAATCTAATTTGGTGAAAATCTTCCCCTTCGCTGCCTCAGCCAACAAGTCTTTGATTAGTAGGAGGGGGTAGGCATTGGAGGTTGACACTGCATTCAGACCCCTATAGTCAGCACACAGCCTTAGACCCCCGTCTTTCTTTTTCCAGAAGAGGACGGGGGCGGCGAAAGGAGAGGTCGCAGGGCCGATAAAGCCTCTAGCCAAATTTGTATCCAAAAAGTTGTGGAGTTCATTCCGCTCAGCCGGCCCCATAGAGTATAGTTTCCCTTTAGGGAGTTACTCCCCTGGCAACAGTTCAATGGCACAGTCCGTAGCTCTATTGGGGAGGGCAGTTCATCTGCTTCAGTCTCACTGAATACCTCTGCCAGATCACGATACACATGGGGTATTTTCGCCAATTCATCCTGGACCAGGCACGCCTTAGGAGCTGCTGGGGGTCCCGCGCCCCACTGGTCCTCCCACTTGTGTACATTTGGGGTCAACCCAGGAGATTTCCCCCTCACTCCACTTGATGTTCGAGTCATGCACCCCCAGCCAAGGGCTGCCTAGCACCATGGGGAACTGAGTGTGAGGGGTGATTACAAATGCCCACTTCTCCCAGTGGTCTCCCGACCCCATTATTAGAGGTTCAGTCTCAGCCATACACGGCTCCTTCATTTTGGAGCCATCCATCTGTGTGAAATGCAGAGGCTCCCCAAGGGAACTACATTTGGCCCCAACCCTTCCACTACTAGTGGGCTAATTAAGTCTCATGCACACCCAGAGTCTATTAGAGCTCGCACACGAACATGAGTACCCCTTCCAGGAGCTATTACAGTCACAATCATATAAAGTAGGGGTCCAGGTATGCTCACCAATGGTGGCATGGCCAGCAAGGGGACCTGCAGCTGTGTGCCTCCTACTGCAGGTCCTTGAAGTTTCCCAACAGCTGTTCAACCACCGTTTCCAAGGCATGGGTCTCAGGAGTTGCCCCTTCCAGCTGTAATGCCCAGGGTTTGTAGGTGCCTTTTGCGAGTTTTGGAGTCCCCGCAGGAGCAGACGTAGTAGCTTGTGAGGTTTTGGGGGCTGCCACGGGGCATTTTGAGGCATAGTGCCCACCTTCTCCACATCTCATGCAGAGCCCTTGCTTCATCCGTGCATCCCGCAGCTCTTGCACTGCCGACTTCAGTTTAGACTTGGTGGAAGCTTTCGGAGCAGAGTGGGAGGCATGGGGGCCCAGCTTGATCAATGTAAAATGCTCCTCCACATCAGCTGCCGCCCACATCCAAGCCGCCAGGTACCTGGCCGGTGGTTTTGTAACACAGTCTTGTAAATCTCCGCATTGAGGCCCTCCCTGAATTTCTCAATGAATAGATCTTCAGACCACCCATGCACTTTCGCAGCCACTCTCCAGAATTGGGCAGTATATTCCCTTACAGAGTTACGACCCTGCACCAACTTGCGCAGCTGGATCCGGGCCTTCTCCGCCCCCAAGGGATCTTCATAATGCTGCCTCAATGCCCACATAAAGTCATTCACCGACCGTCGTTCTGGGCCCGGAGGGTTGTGTAAGCTTACATACCAGTCACTAGCAGTGTCCCGTAACTTGGAGCCAATGTAGCCTACTCTCTCGCGCTCCGTGGGGTAAAGATGTCCCCATGAGTCCAGGAACCGCTCAATCTCAATGAGGAAAAAACATAGCCGGTCAGGGTTCCCGTCGAACGTTGCTGTTAGGGGATCCACTGGCAATTGCCAGAAAATCTGTTCTCCGCTTTGGGGAACCAATAGTCCAGGAGCTACCAGGGGTAGGGGCATCCACCAGGCTGGGCAGGCTGGTTACCAGCCCCCACCGGCATGTGGTGGACAGGAGGTGCAGGCGCCCCGCTGACAGCCCCTGCTGCTCCATCCCCAGCCCCACCATCCGCTCCTTGCGCAGGGGCCCCCCTTTGGAGCCCCTGTATCTCAGCTAGAGTTTCTCTTAGCTCCAAAGCAAAACGATCTTGCATCTCCTCGAACCTCCGATCCATCTGCTGCCACAATTCATCAGGAACTGCAGCCGGAATTCTGGATGGGGTTGCTGGAACAGGCTGACCGCTCATCCTCCACTCACCGCTGCGTTCGTCCTCGAACTGTACCCCAGAGCCTTGCCTGTTATGGGCCCAAGACTCCTCTGTAGTAGTTCCGAATGCCGACCAGGAATACCTCAGTCTCACTGACCGCTCAAAGGTGATCCCCCTCATAGAGAAGGGGGTCAATAAGTCCAGCTTGGTTGTCGTTGGCACCACCAAGGGTGAAGTAGTCACTGGGACCTCTGGGGTAGAGACTGGAATGAGGGTCCCATCATCCGTCATGTTCTGGTATGGGGTGCTCTCCTTCTGTTAGTGAAAGATCACTCTGTAAGAACCTTGTAAGATCCAGTGAGCCAGGCCTTATGTTGAATAAAGTCCTTTTATTTCTTAATGGTCTACTCAGTAAGCACTTTCAGTGTTAGTGATGACAGTTACAGGGCAGAGGGTAAGTTATACTATATTCAAACACCAGAACAAGAACCTGGCACCAATCAGGTGAGTTGCAAAAAGGCGCAAAAATACTAGCCGTTGTTTTCCCACCAAAAAGGCACCTAACAGAGTCAGCTCAGACTTGGCAGCCTTTTCCCATCTCCCACTAAACTTCCTCGCTGATTCCCACACCCCTACCACCTGGAGTCAGTGCCATTAGAAAAACACTTCAAGGTTACAAGTGTTGCTCAGAGAAACAGATACAGGCATGAGAACAAACTGGGGGGGGGGGGGGAGAGAGCGCTCAGTGATGTAGAGAGCAGCAGGCACCCAACTCCCACCCGGGAACAATGTCAGGAACCTGACAGTATTACATGAATCACAGGTCTTATGTATTTCTTTTGCTTCGTTTCCCCTGGGAACATTTTCTCCAAAAACCCTCAACAGTATTTTTCCCTGAGAACCTATTTTGCCGCACTTTCCTTGGGAACATTGGGGCAGTGTATTTGGGCGCCAATAATTCTCACTATTGATTGGTAGATGGTAGGCAGGCCATATTTCATATCAAGTATAATTGTAATGGCATTTCTAGGCTTGGGTATTACTAACAGGAAAAGTGTTTGACCAACATGATCTTTTCTACAAATAAAGGACTTTCTACTTAAGGAGACCTGTTGTGGACTATATCTCTTGGCCCATTCTCACAGTAGGTCAAGATGAGTACTTGTGCTAGTCTCTGTAGCAGCATAAAAGAGCAAGAGTCCAATAGCACCTTAAAGACTAACAAAATTTGTGGTAGAGTATGAGCTTTCATGAGTTACCTTTCAATGTTATCTAAAGAAGTAAACAGTGACTCATGAAATTTCATACCCTGCCACAATTTGTGTTAGTCTTTAAGGTTTTGCAGTTCTTTAGAGCTGGATTTATACCCCAACCTTCACTACCAGAAGGAGCCTCAGAGTGGCTCATAATCTCCTTCCCTCCCCATCCCCCCAACAGACACCCTGTGAGGTAGCTGAGGCTGAGAGAGCTCTCCCAATAACTTCTCTTGAGAGAACAGCTCAGGTATAACTTGTAACTGAACCAAGGTGTCAGAATCTGCTGATTCAGACAAAGTATTTCTATTGCTTACAGCTATGTCTTCTGTTTTCTTGCTGTGCTTTTCACTGTCATGTCTGTATGCCATACTATATTCATATTGCCATGTATGTATGTTAGCTGCTTCCTTCCCACCTGCCATGCAATGACCCCCCCCCCCTTAGGTAAACCCTCACTTTGGCCAGTATGTATGTAGAATATGTGACCCCAGGTTTATGACCCTGACCAGGCCTGGTCTGTGTAACTGTCAGAGCGGGAGGATGACAACTTCAAAGTATGGGAACAATGGGCCTCTCACACTCCTGCCTCCGCATTCCATTCGTCCCGGCTGGGACTCCAAGGGAGGACGAGTCTCATCTCTTATCAACGTGCGAAAGCCTCGAGGCCATTGATTGTTATGTGAAATGGTAACATCTGAAGGGTCTGGTTTGGGAAGGGAAATTTACAACTTGACACCTCACTTTCTGTCCTGTGGGAAGCAAACGGCCAGAGCCCCTTTTTCCCCGCCGTTTTTCCCGTGTAGTGATTGGCTACCTATGGGTAATTCAAACTGCTTAGAAAGGTATAATAGACCTGCTTCTGTCATATGCGTTATCTCTGACAATAATCCGAGAAGCTGTACCAATGTAGAGATTGGAAATAAAGAACTGTGTTTCATCAACAAAGATCTGATCCTTGACTACTTTGAGCAGAAGTCTCACAGATTGTCAGAGATCTGTGACTGGGACTTGGCCGTTCCTGACCATGTTGGACGACGGTACTCTTCCCATCCCTACTACCCCCGAAGACACACCGACCACCCCTGGGGATCAGGGGGCCGGTGGTGGAGGCGGTGGAGGGGAGCCCGAAGTACCAGTGACTACGATTCAAGGGGCTCACTACATCCCGCGCCCACCTCCTCTTCAGAGCGTGACCCCGAGGTACTCATGGAGCAATTTCGGTCGCGGGACCGTAGACTCCTGGGTGCACAATCGGAAAGGGGCACGGGTCTCATTCCAGGGGGACCACCTCGACCGCGGGAAGCCGAGTTTCCTGGGAGACGAACGCGACACGACCTACGTAGGAGATTCACGTCTCCAGTCCCTGGAAGGAGAGAGAATGGGATCATACGTGCCCGATCCCTACCGAGAAGACCAGACTCAAGCCCTCGACCGGATGATGGGAGATTTGTGGTTCCAGCTTACTACCGAGTTGCGAGAGCTGGCCCTCGATCTCCAGTATCAGTTCCGGGACGCCCTCATGGCTATGCAAGCAGCTCAGCCAGCACCAGCCATGGGAGGACCTCCCACGGTCGGAGTCCAGCCGCCGGTGGTGCCTCCCGGGGGAGTCCCCGCCCCGGTGCAGCCGCCAGTGTCGCCGCAAGTGCCGCAGCAGGTGCCCGCACCCATCCCTGCGCCGGCCCCCATGCCAGCAGGGCCGGTGGTTCGCCCGGCCCCCGCCGATCCATTGACGGCTACTTTCGATGGGGACCCCGAGAAGTTGTGCTTCTTCCCACTCGAGATCGAGCGGTTCCTAGACACCTGGGGACACCTCTACCCCACCGAGAGGGACCGGATTGGCTACATCGGGTCCAAGCTGAAGGACACCGCCAGCGATTGGTACGTGAGCCTGCACAACGCCCCCGGGCCTGAGCTGCGTTTGCTGAACAACTTCATGTGGGCCCTCCGACACCACTATGAGGACCCCTTGGGAGAAGAAAAAGCCCGGAACCAACTGCGGAGGTTGACCCAAGGGCGGTCCTTGGTGAGGGACTACACCGATAAGTTCCAGCGCATCTCAGCCAAGATTCGCGGCTGGATGCAAGACCTGCTCATGGAGAAGTATCGAGAGGGCTTAAGTTACGAAGTGTACGAAGCAATATTGCGGGCGGGAAGACCAGGATCGTTGGCCGCTTGGATGAGGGCGGCCGCGGACGTGGAAGAACGCTTCACCCTCATCAAGATGGGAGCATCGTCGATGGTCCCAAGCAAGACAACACAGAAGGCGAAGCCCAAGCCCAACATGCAAGAAATTCGGGATGCCCGTTTCAAGCAGGGGCTCTGCATGAGATGCGGGGAGAGTGGCCTCTTCGCCTCGGCGTGCCCGAAAGGAGGGGGGGAAATACCAAAGACCTCCACCCCGGTGGCCGGGAGCACCCCCAGCAGAGGGAAGACCTCGTTCAAACCCCGGGCACTACAGCTGGAAGGGGCAGCGAGTGAGCAGGGAGAGCTGGAGCTGACGGAAGCACAGATGTCGGGAAACTCCAACGGCCTGCAGTGAGCGGCGCAGAACTGCAGGTTCCCAGCCATGACGCGCCATCTCCGGTGAGCATCCCTGGCCCCTTGTTGTATATGGTAGTGACTGTAGTGACCCCTGGGACTGGAACCCATGTTCGAGTCCGCGCCCTAATTGACTCCAGGTGTGCTCGGGACTTAATTAGCCCTTTAGTGGTAGAAGGGCTGGGACCCAAGGTCACCCCGTTGGGGGAGCCACTCAAGTTCACACAAATGGACGGTTCGGAAATGAAGGAAGAGTGTGTGGCAGAGACCGAAGGGCTAATTGTGGGAACGGGGGAGCATTGGGAGAAGAGAGCCTTCGTCATCACCCCGAACACCCAGTTCCCCATGGTGCTGGGGAGCCCCTGGCTAAGCTCCCATGATCCTTACATCAAATGGAGTGAGGGGAAGATTTCCTGGGTGGACGAGAAGTGTCAGGGCCACAAATGGGACACGGGGTGGGGACCGGGACCTCCAGTGCCCCTCAGGGCGGCGGCCCTCACCCTGGTGCCCTCGGCTGTCCCCCGGGAGTATCGAGACTTAATGGGAGTGTTTAGTGAGACCGAGGCGGACGAGCTACCCCCCCACAGGCTGTCGGATTGTGCCATAGAACTGATCCCGGGCGAGAAACTTCCAAAGGGAAACCTTTACTCAATGAGTCCCCCGGAACAGGAGGAGCTGAGGAAATTCCTAGACAAGAACTTTGAGCGCGGGTTCATCCGCCCTGCTAAATCCCCCTTCGCGGCCCCCATCCTGTTTCGGAAAAAGAAAGATGGGGGGTTGCGGTTGTGCACGGACTACAGAGGACTAAATGCAGTGTCTGCCTCCAACGCCTACCCCCTCCCCCTTATTAAAGACTTGCTAACGGAGGCGGCCAAGGGAAAAGTGTTCACTAAGTTGGATCTCCGAGACGCTTATTTCCGGGTGCGCATCAGGGAGGGGGATGAATTCAAGACTGCCTTTAATACACCGTTGGGACAGTTCGAATACCTGGTGATGCCGTTCAGTTTGAGTGGCGCGCCGGGGGTCTTTATGAGCTTGATAAATGAAGTGTTGCACAAGCATTTATTCAAGGGGGTGTTATGTTACTTAGATGATATCTTGATCTACTCTGCTGATAAGAAAGAACACGTGAAATTGATCCGAGAGGTCCTCTCCACCCTATTGAAAAATCAGTTGTATGCGAAACTGTCTAAATGTAAGTTCCATCGAGAGTCCGTAGATTTCCTAGGGTATTGCATTTCACAGAAGGGACTGGAAATGGACCCAGCCAAGGTAGAGGCAGTGGTCCAGTGGGAAGCCCCCCAGACGAGAAAGCAACTCCAAAGCCTATTAGAATTTTGTAACTTTTACTGCACCTTCATAAAAGACTTTGCCACAGTCACCCTTCCATTGACTGAGTTGCTAAAAACCAAAGGGAGGGGTCCAGAAGCGGGGAAGCCCGGAGAGAAAATTGCCTGGAGTGGAGAATGCCAGAAGGCGTTCGAGGCTCTTAAAACTCTTTTTACCTCGGAGCCCATTTTGGCTCACCCCGATGAGACTAAGGAATTTGTGATCCATGTAGATGCGTCGGATGTGGCCATGGGGGGGGGCATCTTGCAGCAGGGGCCGGATGGGAAGCTGCACCCCCTCGCTTACATTTCGAAAAAATTTAATGAAACTGAAAGGAACTGGTCAGTTTGGGATAAAGAAGCCGCGGCTATCCGGCTGGCCCTCACTACGTGGCGGCACTGGCTGGAGGGAGCACAAACCCCTTTTGAAATATGGACCGACCACAAAAATCTAGAAGCGCTGCGCACACAGAGGTCCCTGAATGCGAAGCAGCTCCGTTGGGCAGACTTTTTCTCAAAATTTAATTTTGTGCTCAAACATCTCCCTGGGAAAGCCAATTCGTTAGCAGGCGCGCTCTCCCGATTACCCCAGCATGAGAGTTTAAAAGAGGAGGTGTTTGACTCCATGTTCTCCCCCAGCAACTGGGAGGTGCGGTGACCACCAGGAGTCAAAGTAAGCGAACAACAGTTGAAGCGGAGACGAGCGACTGGGGGGGGGGGATTATTCACCCGAAGAAGTCGAGGAGTTAGAGGCGTTGGCAGACTGCTCACTCAGGGAGAATAAATGCTGGTATCATGGAGATAAACTGGTGGTGTCCCGAAGCAAAAGGAAAGACATATTGCTGGCTTGCCACTCCTCTAAACTAGCAGGGCATTTTGGATTTCTAAAAACGCTCAACTTAATTCAGAGGCAGTTCTGGTGGCCATGCATGCGCAGGGATGTCTCGGACTTTGTTTCTGCTTGTCAGACCTGCTTGATGTGCAAAAGGAGGGGGGGGAAGTACTGGGACTACTGCACCCCCTACCCACTCCCTCTCGCCCTTGGGAGGCGATAGCTATGGACTTTATTACAAACCTGCCCCCCTCGAAGGGAAAGACTGTAATTTGGGTGGTGGTAGACATGTTTTCTAAGCAAGCCCACTTCACTCCTTTCAAGCAGCTGCCTACAGCAAAGGGGATGGCCAAGGCTTTCTTCAACCACGTGATCAAACTACACGCTTTTCCCAAACATGTGGTATCCGATAGGGGCAGTCAGTTCGTTGCCAACTTCTGGCGGGAGCTCCTGAAGTTTATGGACATAGAGCCCACTCTGAGCTCTGGTTACCATCCAGAGACCGATGGACAGTCCGAACGAACTAATCAAATTCTGGAGCAATTTCTAAGGTGTTACACTAACTATCACCAAGACAACTGGGTGGAGTTGCTGCCATTCGCTGAATACAGTTACAACAATGCAGTGCATTCCTCTACTGGTGTTTCCCCATTTATGGCAGTAGGAGGTTTCGAGGGAAAACCTCTGCCCACACTTGAAAACGCCTCGGATGCTCCCCCCACAGACTTTAAGATATGGTGGGCGACCCTGCAAGAGTCATGGCCTCTGATAGCAAAAACTCTAGATCATGCCAAGGAGGACTACAAAAAGTATGCAGATCGTGGTCGAGCTGAGGGTTGGGACCTTCAGCCTGGGGACTCTGTTTACCTTTCCACTAAAAACATACATGGCTTGCAACCCAGCAGGAAATTGGGGTGGAAATATGTGGGCCCTTACAAGGTGTTACGCAAGATCTCTGATGTGTCTTTTGAACTAGAATTGCCCAAGTCACTGAGTTCTGTGCATCCTGTTTTTCATTTCAGCTTACTGAAGAAGAATCCTGGGCCGAATGCATGGCATCCAGTTCCTCCGACACCTCCTCCACTGATGAAGGGGGAGGCACCCCATTTTGAAATATCTGAAATTCTTGATTCTAAGCTGCGTAGGGGCCACTTATATTATTTAGTTAGATGGCTCGATTTTGGCCCCGAGCAAAACGAGTGGGTTCGCTCTGAAAATGTGCATGCTCCTAAGTTAGTTAAAGCTTTTCATAAAAGGTTCCCGGACAAGCCCGGGTAGGTTTATTTTCGGGGTGCCAGTGTGTCAGAATCTGCTGATTCAGACAAAGTATTTCTATTGCTTACAGCTATGTCTTCTGTTTTCTTGCTGTGCTTTTCACTGTCATGTCTGTATGCCATACTATATTCATATTGCCATGTATGTATGTTAGCTGCTTCCTTCCCACCTGCCATGCAATGACCCCCCCCCCTTAGGTAAACCCTCACTTTGGCCAGTATGTATGTAGAATATGTGACCCCAGGTTTATGACCCTGACCAGGCCTGGTCTGTGTAACTGTCAGAGCGGGAGGATGACAACTTCAAAGTATGGGAACAATGGGCCTCTCACACTCCTGCCTCCGCATTCCATTCGTCCCGGCTGGGACTCCAAGGGAGGACGAGTCTCATCTCTTATCAACGTGCGAAAGCCTCGAGGCCATTGATTGTTATGTGAAATGGTAACATCTGAAGGGTCTGGTTTGGGAAGGGAAATTTACAACTTGACACCTCACTTTCTGTCCTGTGGGAAGCAAATGGCCAGAGCCCCTTTTTCCCCGCCGTTTTTCCCGTGTAGTGATTGACTACCTATGGGTAATTCAAACTGCTTAGAAAGGTATAATAGACCTGCTTCTGTCATATGCGTTATCTCTGACAATAATCCGAGAAGCTGTACCAATGTAGAGATTGGAAATAAAGAACTGTGTTTCATCAACAAAGATCTGATCCTTGACTACTTTGAGCAGAAGTCTCACACAAGGTCACACCAGCAGCTGCATGTGAAGGAGTGGGGAATCAAACCTGGTTCTCCCAGATTAGAGTCTGCACTTCTAACCACTGCACCAAACTGTTGCAGCAACAGACAGCCTAGCTGGATAATTGTTCTAAAAAAGATCCTGTCCTTTAATGATAAACAGTAGCCTATGGTAGAATGGGCCACCAACCTCAGTATAACTGGAATGTTTAAGCAAAAGTCTCTTACACAAACATCTCAAATAAAGCACCCCTGAGACCACAGCAAGGAAAATGGCATGGAGGGAGGCTAAGGTTGACAGCTCCAGTTGGGGAAATTCCTGGAGATTTTGTGATGTAGTCTGAAAAGGGCAGGGTTTGGGGAGGGGAGAGGCCTCCACCAGATATTATGCCATAGAGTCCATACTCCAAAGCAGTGATTTTCTCCAGGAGGAGAGAACTGGCTTCTGGAGTTCAATTGCAATTCAGGGAGATCTCCAGGTCCTACCCCTTCCCCTTATGTGCCACTGAAGCACCTTCCCCTTAAATGGCACTGAGTTGGGCACTGCATGCACAGGAACTGGGGAGAACCCAAAACTTACATGTATCTGTTATGCAGGATACAGGGTGGGGATCCAGACCCAGCCTGTGTTCTCTGAAGTACTGAAAGATAGGTGATAGGTCTTTTTTCCAAGGAATGGAAGGCTATTTGAAATAAGAATTGATGCTTGTGGTGTGTACACTCATCCTCTTTGTATTTGTAAAACCTGTAAGGCCTGTTCAGCCAGAGGTGATAGTAGGACAAAACAACTGGGGAGGGGATGTGGCTCAGTGGAAGAGCATCTGCTTTGCATGCAGAAGGTTCTAAATTCAATCCCAGGCATCTCCAGATGAAAGTACCAGGGGTAGGTGATGTGAAAATCCTGCAGAGCGGCTGCCAATCTGAGTAGACAATACTGACATTGATGGACCGATGGTCTGATTCAGTATAAGGCAGCTTCATGTGTGACTGCCTGTCTTCCGTCTTACTTATGCATGACCTTAAATTCACACTAGTATTAAAACCCTAGCAAGAGGTGGTGGTGCGCATGCTCTAAGCAGGAAGAAGCCTTCGCCTTCCCCCCTCCGCGGACAGAAAGATAAAGGACTTAAAACAAATGTAAACAACTCTTAAAAGTGCTGGAAAATGAGCTAGATAGAGATAAGGAACTAGAGAACAGCGTGGAGTGAAAAACTTCCCGGTTAATTACGAAGAGAAGCTGTTGTGAGCTTACAACTAGAAGGACACTTTGAAGAGACCCTCCGAAATGGCAACAACTGTGAAAGGTTTGTCAGAACAATTGGCACAATTTCAAAGCTTAATGATTGACTCCCAGGAGAAAATTAAAACAGCGATTAATGAGGTAAAGCAAGAGGTGGGTGCATTGCATGCAGAAGTTAAGGGGGTGAAACAACTGGCTTTAAAAGCAGAGACTTTGGCAAGAGAAAATAAAGACGACATCGTACAGCTTAAAAAACAAACTGTGGAATTATCTGATAGGAGTAGAAGGGCGAATTTAATTATATATGGCATTTCAGAAGATATTGCTCCTAAACAATTAGAGAAATGCATTATAGACTGGTTATCTGAGCAGGGAATAGACCTTGATGAGGAACAGGTGGAGCGTGCTCACAGATTACAAGGAAAAAGGGGGGGGGGAACCGCGCCCTGTTATAATTAAGTTCGCAAGAGAGAAATTACGAAGTCAGATATACCTTGCTTTAAAGAAAAATAAAGAACTTAAATTTAGAGGTAAGAGGGTCTTTATAAGACAAGATAATTGCCAAGAGACTTTAAAAAAGAGAAGTGTAATGAAGCCATATGCCGAGAAGCTGTTTCAAAGCAAGATACAGTTCACTTGGGCTTACCCAGCATCAATAGTGATCTATGAAGAAGGGAAGAGGCTGCTTGCAAGGAACCCAGAAGAAGCCGCGAGACTATTAGAAAAGTTTGGAATTGACCCAGGAACAGCAGAGATGGAGGAGATTCCAGCACTGGAGGGAGAGGAGGAGGAGGGAGCTACTACACACCAGGAGAAACGACAGAGAAGGCTCACTTAAATACAGGAAAAGGGAAGTATACATAGGTCAAGTCTTTATAATAAATGCTATAATTATAAATGAAGGAGGGGGGGAGGATGCGCACACCTTAAGGTATAGGGAAGGGGATAAGGTATTTTCCCCAGCAACGAGCCCTATACCAGGGGAAGGAGGGAGGGGGAGGAAAACTGGGGAGGTGGGGAACATGGGGGGAAATAAATAAAGCTAGTAACCAGCCGGGAGCAGAGGGGTGTGAGGCTTCTGCTCGAAGTAGTCAAGGATCAGACCTTTGTTGATGAAACACAGTTCTTTATTTCCTATTACTACATTACTACAGGTCCTCGGATCATTGTCAGAGATAAAGCATACAATAGAAGCAGGACTAATATACCCTCTAGTACAATTTGAATTACCCATAGGTAACCAATCACAAGGAGGGAAAAACCGCGGGCTAAGAGGTCCTTTGACCGTTTGCTTCTCACAGGAAAAAGGTTAGGTGTGAAGCTGTAAATTTCCCTTCTTAAACCAGACCCCTTAGATGTATCCATCTTATGCATAACAAATAACTTTTGCCAAGGTCTTCACACGCCGATAAGAAACTGGTCCGCGTCTTCCCCGGCAGGGAGGAAAGGAATGCGGAGGCGCGGAGGTGAGAGGCCGATTGTTCTCATGCGTTGAAGTCGCCACCCTCCTGGACCAAATGGTTACACTGACCAGACTCAGCCTGAGCCATAAATCCAGGGTCATAAAGAAAGCCATAAAGAAAGGTTACATAGCGAATACAGGGACAGGTTACATGATAAAGGGGATTATACAACGCATACAAGCTTTAAACATAACAGAAACTTTTGTTAGAATCCTTAGATTCTGACACTCTGCCACCTGAAAAATCTAATCTACCCCGGCTTATCTGGGAAACGTTTATGAAATGCTTTAACTAATTTAGGAGCATGAACATTGTCAGAAAGAACCCACTCGTTTAGTTCAGGACCAAAATCTACCCACTTGACTAGATATAGCAAGCGGCCCCTACGCATTTTTGAATCCAGGATCTCGGAAATCTCAAAATGGGGAGCCCCCTCCTTCATCAGTGGAGGAGGAGTCGGAGGAGTTGGATGCCACGCATTCAGCCCAGGATTCTTCTTCAGCAAGCTGAAATGAAAAACAGGGTGTACAGAACTCAGTGATTTAGGTAACTCCAGTTCAAAAGACACATCAGAAATTTTGCGCAACACCTTATAGGGGCCAACGTATTTCCACCCCAATTTCCTGCTGGGTTGTAGACCATGTATATTCTTGGTGGAAAGATAGACAGAGTCCCCTGGTTGAAGGTCCCAACCTTCAGCCCTTCCACGGTCCGCATATTTTTTGTAGTCCTCTTTGGCTTTATCTAGAGTTTTAGCAACCAACGGCCACGAGTCTTGCAGGTTAGCCTACCATTGTTTAAAGTCAGAAGGGGAACCGTCCGGTGTCTCCTCTATGGTGGGCAGGGGTTTCCCTTCGAAGCCTCCCACTGCCATGAAAGGGGACACGCCCGTGGACGAATGAATAGCATTGTTATAACTATATTCCGCAAACGGCAGCAACTCCACCCAGTTGTCTTGATGATAATTAGTATAACACCTTAAAAACTGTTCCAATATTTGATTAGTTCGTTCGGACTGGCCATTGGTTTCTGGATGGTAACCTGAGCTCATGGCCGGTTCAATGTCCATCACCTTCAACAGCTCCCGCCAGAAGTTGGCAACGAATTGACTGCCCCGATCGGATACCACACGTCTGGGGAAGGCGTGTAATTTGATCACGTGATTAAAGAATGCGGTTGGCAACTGTTTGAACGGGGTAAAATGGGCTTGCTTCGAGAACATGTCAACCACCACCCAAATAACAGTCTTTCCTTTCGAGGGTGGCAGGTTGGTGATAAAGTCCATGGCTATCGCTTCCCATGGGCGAGAGGGGGTGGGCAACGGGTGTAGCAGACCTGGGACTTCCCCCCCCTTCGCTTGCACATCAAACAGGTTTGACAGGCAGTGACAAAATCAGATACATCCTTGCGCATGCGTGGCCACCAGAATTGCCGCTGGACTAAGTTAAGAGATTTTAGGAAACCGAAATGACCAGCTAGCTTTGATGAATGGCAGGTCAGCGAAATGTCTTTTCTCCGAGTTCGAGGCACCACGAGTTTGTCTCCATGGTACCAGCATTTGTTAGAGTGGAGAGAGCATTCCTCTAGGCTCTCTAACTCTTCTGCTTCTTCCGGCGAGTAGTCTCCCCCCCACTTGTCTTCCCATGATTCTATCGCTGCCTGCTTGCTTTGGCTTCTGGTAGTAACAGCTCCTCCCAGTTGCTGGGGGGAGAACATGGAGTCAAACACTTCCTCCTTTTGACTCTCATGCTGGGGTAATCTTGATAAAGCATCTGCTAACGAATTGGCCTTCCCAGGAAAATGTTTGAGCACGAAGTTAAACTTCGAGAAAAAATCGGCCCACTTGAGTTGCTTGGCATTCAGGGACCTTTGGGTGCGCAGCGCCTCTAAGTTTTTGTGATCGGTCCAAATTTCAAAAGGGGTCTGTGCTCCTTCCAGCCAGTGTCTCCAGGTGGTTAGGGCTAAACGTATGGCTGCAGCTTCTTTATCCCATACCGACCAGTTCCTCTCTGTCTCATTAAATTTTTTTGAAATGTAAGCCAGAGGGTGTAACTTATCATCCGTCCCCTTCTGAAGGATGGCTCCCCCCATGGCCACATCCGATGCATCTACATGGATCACAAATTCTTTAGTCTCATCGGGGTGGGCAAGGATGGGTTCTGACGTGAATAGTTTCTTTAAGGTCTCGAACGCTCTTTGACAATTCTTGGACCAAGCTATCCTCTCTCCTGGCTTCCCTGCGTCTGGGCCCCTCCCCTTGGTTTTCAGGAGTTCCGTTAGCGGGAGGGTGACTGTGGCAAAATCTTTTAGGAAGGTGCGATAGAAGTTGCAAAACCCCAATAGACTCTGCAGCTGCTTTCTAGTTCGGGGTGCCTCCCACTGTACCACTGCCTCCACTTTGGCAGGGTCCATCTCCAACCCCTTCTGTGAAATACGGTACCCCAAAAAGTCTACTGAATCCCGATTGAACTCACATTTGGACAGCTTAGCATACAATTGATTTTTCAACAGTGTAGAAAGCACCTCCCTGACCAATTTTACATGCGACACCTTATCAGTAGAATAAATCAAGATATCATCTAAGTGACATAACACCCCCTTGAATAAATGCTTGTGCAACACTTCATTTATCAGGCTCATAAAAACTCCTGGCGCACCACTCAAGCCGAATGGCATCACCAGGTACTCGAACTATCCCAATGGTGTGTTAAAAGCAGTCTTAAATTCGTCCCCCTCCCGGATGCATATGCGGAAATAAGCATCTTGGAGATCCAGCTTAGTAAACACCTTCCCCTTAGCTGCCTCCGTTAGCAAGTCTTTTATGAGGGGGAGGGGGTAAGCGTTGGAAGCCGACACTGCGTTCAGACCCCTATAGTCCATGCACAACCGCAGCCCTCCGTCCTTCTTTTTCCTGAACAAAACGGGCACTGCAAAGGGGGATTTGGCAGGGCGAATGAACCCCCACTCCAAGTTCTTGTCTAGAAACTTTCTTAGTTCCTCCCTCTCTGAGGGGCTCATAGAGTAGAGTTTCCCCTTTGGTAGTTTCTCTCCCGGGAGCAACTCTATGGCACAGTCTGACAGTCAGTGGGGGGGTAGTTCATCCGCCTTGGTCTCACTGAATACTCCCATTAAGTCTCAATACTCCTTAGGTACTGCGGAGGGCATCACTGTGAGTGCCGCCGCTAACGGGGGCCGGGGGGCCCGATCCCCACCCCGGGTCCCACTTGTGATGGTTACATTTCTCATCCACCCATGAGATCTTCCCTTCACTCCACCTGATGTATGGGTCGTGGGAACTTAACCAAGGGCTCCCCAATACCATGGGAAACTGGGTATTGGGGGTGATAACAAAGGCCCTTTTTCCCCAATGCTCCCCCGTCCCCACTATTAATCTTTCCGTCTCGGCCACACACGCCTCCTTCATTTCCGAACCGTCCATCTGCATGAACGTGAGTGGCTCCCCCAGTGGGGTAACTTTTGGGGCTAGCCCATCCACTACTAATGGGCTTATTAAGTCTCTGGTGCACCCTGAGTCAATTAGGGCACGCACCCGGACATGAGTCCCAGTCCCGGGGGCTATTACAGTCACTACCATGTACAGCAAAGGGCCAGGGATGCTCACCGGAGATGGCGCGTCGGGGTTCGGGACCTGCAGTTCTGCGCCGTTCACTGCAGGCCATTGGAGTTTCCCCGCATCTGCACCTCTGTCAGCTCCAGCTCCCCTTGCTTGCTCGCTGCCCCTTCCAGCTGTAATGCCCGGGGTTTGAACGAGGTCTTTCCCTTGCTGGAGGTGCTCCCCGCCACTGGGGTGGAGGTCTTGGGGACCTTCCCACTTCTGCAGGGGCACGCAGAGGCGTAGTGACCACTCTCGCTGCATCTCATGCAGAGCCCCTGCCTGAACCGGTTGTCCCAGATTTCCTGGACGCTGGGCTTGGGCTTCGTCTTCTGGGCAGCTTTGGCTTGGGCAGTCACCGAGGTCCCCATTTTGATGAGGGTGAACCTCTCCTCCACATCAGCTGCCGCTCTCATCCACGTTGCAAGGGAGCCTGGTCGGCCTCCTCTCAGAACCATTTCATACACTTCGGGGTTCAGGCCCTCTCGATATTTCTCAATGAAGAGGTCTTGGGTCCAGCCGCGGATCTTGGCTGCTATGTGCTGGAACTGGTCAGTGTATTCCCTCATGGAGGACCGCCCCTGGGTTAGTTTCCGCAATTGGTTCCATGCCTTCTCCTCCCCCAAGGGGTCCTCGTAGTGCTGTCGGAGGGCCCACATGAAATTGTTCACTGACCGCAGCTCTGGCCCCGGGGCATTGTGCAGGCTCACATACCAGTCACTGGCGGTGTCCCTCAGTTTGGACCCGATGTAGCCAATCCGATCCCTCTCAGTGGTGTAGAGGGTTCCCCACCCGTCTAGGAACCTCTCGATTTCTATGAGGAAGAACCGCAGCTTCTCGGGGTCCCCATCGAAAGTAGCCGTCAGCGGATCATTGGGTGCTTGGCGGATCATCTGCCCCGTGGGCACTGGGGCTGGGGCCGGGGCGGGTGCAGGAACCGGGCAGGGGACGGGTGCTGGAACCTGCGGTGGTACCTGTTGCGGGATGACCCCCACGGGAGCTCCCCCTGGGGAAGCTGGCTGCGGTGGGGCTCCCCCGCCTGGACCTCTGGCCCCACCTGGGGCTGCCTGGGCTGCCTGGATTGCGGTCAGGGCATCTCTGAACTGGAACTGCAGGTCCATGGCCACTTCTCGTAGCTCCGTGGTGAGTTGCATTCGCAAGTCTCCCATCATAAGATCTAGGGCTTGGGTCGGGTCCTCTCCATAGAGATTGGGACTGTAGGTCACACCTCTCTCCTCGTCCAGCAGTGGGAGTCGCCAGTCTCCCCCGTAGCCCATCTCACGTTCGTCTCCCAGGAAACTCGGCCGCCCATACTTGGTGCGGTCCCCCTGGACCGAGACTCGCACTCCCCTCCGATTGTGGACCCATGAATCGACTGTCCCATGGCCGAAGTTGGTCCATGAATACCTTGGGGTCCCGATCTGGTGAGGGGGTGGTTGCGGGATGTAGTGAGCCCCCTGAGCCGTAGTCACTGGTGCTTCGGGCTCCCCACTGCCGCCTCCAGCTCTGGCACCCTGGTCGTCCGGGGTCACTGGCTGTCCTTCGGTTGTAGGGATGGGAATAGTGCCGTCTTCCGACATGGTCAGGAACGGCCAAGTCCCAGTCACAGATCTCTGACAATCTGTGAGGTATATTAGTCCTGCTTCTATTGTATGCTTTATCTCTGACAATCTGTGAGGCTTCTGCTCGAAGTAGTCAAGGATCAGACCTTTGTTGATGAAACACAGTTCTTTATTTCCTATTACTACATTACTACAGGTCCTCGGATCATTGTCAGAGATAAAGCATACAATAGAAGCAGGACTAATATACCCTCTAGTACAATTTGAATTACCCATAGGTAACCAATCACAAGGAGGGAAAAACCGCGGGCTAAGAGGTCCTTTGACCGTTTGCTTCCCACAGGAAAAAGGTTAGGTGTGAAGCTGTAAATTTCCCTTCTTAAACCAGACCCCTTAGATGTATCCATCTTATGCATAACAAATAACTTTTGCCAAGGTCTTCACACGCCGATAAGAAACTGGTCCGCGTCTTCCCCGGCAGGGAGGAAAGGAATGTGGAGGCGCGGAGGTGAGAGGCTGATTGTTCTCATGCGTTGAAGTCGCCACCCTCCCGGACCAAATGGTTACACTGACCAGACTCAACCTGAGCCATAAATCCAGGGTCATAAAGAAAGCCATAAAGAAAGGTTACATAGCGAATACAGGGACAGGTTACATGAAAAAGGGGATTATACAACGCATACAAGCTTTAAACATAACAGAAACTTTTGTTAGAATCCTTAGATTCTGACAAGGGGAAGCTTAAGCTAAAAGATTATGGGTAAATTGTTGAAGTTGCTTTCACTGAACGTCAATGGCCTGAGTTCTGACATCAAAAGGTATAGACTCATTAGATTTGCAAAACAACATGACACGGATATTATGTGTCTACAAGAGACACATAAAGCAAGAAAGGATAAAAACCCACTATTTAACCATCCGGAATGGGAAGTATTAGCTGAAGCGAGAAGCACAGCAAAAGCGAGAGGAGTGGCTATTCTGGTTCATAGAAGGAACGATATTAAGTTAACAGAAGCGCTAAGAGATGGAGAGGGAAGGTACCTTTTGGTCAAAGCTACATTTCAAAATAGGAAAATAACATTGATAAATATTTATGCCCCAAATAAGGGACAGAAACCTTTTTTGATAAAAGTACTTAAAAAGATGCAGAAATTCATTGAGGGGGAAGTGATTATGGCAGGAGACTTTAATATTGATGTCTCTAAAGATAAAATAATTAAGTGGAAAAAATGGGATCTAATAGAGGCACATGAAGCCTTAAGCTTAAGCCCCAAGCCAACGCATGTTTCGAGTAGGCACAAAACTGCTTCATGTTTGGATTTTATAATCATTAAAAGAGCAAATAGATGGGAACTGAGAAGTGTAATAACCCATTCAATTTGGATCTCAGATCATGCCCCAATAACAATAGAGATAGACACCAAGTGGGAACACACGAAAAGGATGTGGAGGTATAATAATATAGTTATGGCCAAGGAAAAGGATAAAAAGGCTATCGTGAAGCAGCTAAAGTTATATTTCCAAGAAAACAGAGGAACAGTGGCCACAAATATCCTCTGGGATGCTGCTAAAGCAGTGATTAGGGGACAATGCATAATGAGGGAAAAAGAAATAAAAAGAGAATGGTATTCCAATAGGAAGGGGAAAATACAAGAACTTGAATTATTACAAAGAAATCAGATAAAGAAATTCTGCCAAAATAGACAGAATATAATTAAAGAACTCAAGAGGGAATTAGATTTCCTGGATTCGAGGGCGCTCTGGAAGAAGCAAGCTATGGTAAGGAATGAATTCCAGAGGACCACAATAAATTCAAGTAGACGATTGGCAAATTATTTAAAAGGTAGGGAAGAAAAGCAAAGGGTGAAAAGTATTAGAATGAATACACAAATAACACAAAACCCAAAGGAAATTAGAGAAACGTTTAAAATTTTTTATAAAACTTTATATGGGAAAAAAGAGGTAGGGAAGTTTGAGGAACAAATAGGCTCAAGGTTAAAGGATGAGGAAAAGGAAAGTCTTGAAGCTGACATTACAGCTCAAGAGATAGATGAAGTAATAAAGGGCCTAAAAACTGGGAAATCTCTGGGTCTAGATGGCTTCACAGCAGAATTTTATAAGGAAATGAAAGAAACGCTAATCCCAGAGCTTCAGATACTGTTTAATACTATATTGAAGGGAGGAAGAGCTCCTGATACTTGGAGAACAGCAGAAATAGCCTTAATATTGAAAGCTCAGAAAGACCCCCAAGAGGTGGGCTCTTATAGGCCTATAAGCTTATTAAATCAGGATTATAAAATATTTGCCAAAATAATAGCAAACAGGCTTAAGAATGTAATTCCTCATATAATAAAGGAGGATCAATATGGGTTTGTGAAGGGAAGAAGCATCGCACATCCCATAAGGAATATATTAAATGTACTATGCCATAGGCAGTCCAAGAAGATAGCATTACTTAAATTGGATGTATATAAAGCATTCGATACACTGTCTCATGAATTTTTGTGGTCCATAATGAAGGAATATGGCTTTGGTCAGACATATATTAGAACAATTCAAGAAATCTACAGAGAAGGAACAGTGGTAGTTAGAGTAAATAATAAACATACTGAGGAATTTCCAATTTCGAGAGGGGTTAGACAAGGATGCCCGTTGTCACCAACTTTATTTATAATGGCAATGGAGCAATTGGCCGAAAGAATTAGGAATTCAGGAAGAATAGAGGGATGTAAGATAGGTAAAGAGGAGATGAAGCTAAACTTATTTGCGGATGATATAATTATAATCATGACTAACCCCAAAGAAGGGATAAAAGAAATGAAAGTCATATTAGAAGACTTTGAAGCGCTGTCAGGATTAAGAATTAACATAGGGAAATCGAAGATAATGTATTGTAATGTGGATCGAGAGGAAAGGGAGGAAATTAATAGATTAACTAAAATAGGATTGGGTGCCACAAAATTTAGATTTAGGGAATAGAAATCTATAGGAACATAAATAAAATAGAGGAGAAAAATTATAAAAAAGTATGGCAGAAGGTAATGAGAGAAATGAAGGAGTGGAAGAGGAAAACTCTGAATATAACAGCTAGAATTAGAAGTGTCAAGATGTTCTGGATACCAAAGCTGCTATATTTATTTCAAGTACTACCACTAACAGTTAGCAAACAAAAAGTTGACATTTGGAATACAAAAATAAGAGAATGGATCTTTGGAAGCAAAAAATATAGAATTACAAAAAAGTTGGTATATAATCACAGTTCAGAATTAGGATGGGGGGTACCAGATATAGCAAGTTACTATGAAGCTTTCCAGTTAAAAGCATTATTAGATATAGGGGAAGGAGAAGATCAGAAATGGGTTAAATTCGAAAATGAGGCGAATGAAGGAGTAGGAAGATTTGGTATATTCACAGGCAAACAGAACAAAGATTATAAAAGGAAAACAGGACCTAGGGAGAGTACCTTAGCAGTTTGGAGAAAGTGGCAGACAAAGTGGTTAACAAGGACGTCTAAATGGGCGCCACTCGAAACATTAGAAGAGGAGGGGGAAGACCACGGATGGTGGGACTTACTTAAACAAAAAGGGTACAGAACACTACAAGATATGCTGACAGCAAATACCTTAAAGCCACTTCGGATCATAGAAGCAAAAGTAGGAGCAAAGTATTGGTTAAAAGTAGCAGGCCTATACACCAAGATAAAAAAAATAATAGAAAACAATAATATGGATATAGAAGAACCAGTAGAAGAGATATATAAACTAATGAGGAAATCTAAAAAAGGAATAGTGGGAGCAATATATAAGAAAATGGTCTCAGATAAAGAAGGGGGTATAGGACAGCTGCAAGGGAAATGGAGTATAGAAACCAAAATAACAAGGCAGAAAGCAGAAAAGTTAATGGAAGGGATTAAGAGAATAAAAATGCATAAATTTAGAGAATTAGAATTAAAATTCTATACTAAATGGTGCAGAACTCCGGCCATTCTAGCAAATATGTTTCCAGGCTTAAGTCCTAATTGCTGGCACTGCAAAAGTGCGAAAGGGTGGTATGCCCATATGTGGTGGGAATGCCCAGAGGCTAAAAAACTATGGAAGGATATATTGGAAGTAATAGACAAGCTTTTCAAGGTAAAGCTTGACATAGACTTTGAATTAATGACCATAGGTATACTAGGTAGTGAGAAAATAGAGAAGAATAGTCAAGATCTATTGAAGGCAATAATACTAGCTGGGAAAGCAGTAATAGCATTAGGATGGAAAGACAAAAGTAAGTGGACAAGAGAAGCTTGGCATAATTATCTGTTTGATTTTGTCCAGTCGGATATAGCGGCCATGTTGACACAAGATTCACCATGGGAGGATAGAACAGCAAGGATTAAGAAGAAATGGTCGCTCTACCTGAATTGGATTAAAGAAGAGAAGAAAGAAGACGTTCGGTGGAAGATGCATGCCTTATGCTCCTGGCTGGAAGAGGACGATTAGACTGAGGGGGGAGGGAAGGGGTGGGAAATGGGAAATTATTTAAATAAATCATGAAATAATGTATTATTTAACAACTGATAATAATAATAAAAAAATATATAGGGGAAAAAAAAAACCCTGGCAAGAAGACATTCTTGCTCAGCGGTGTCCTATAGGTTAGACAGTGGTTCTCAAAGTAGCAAATACCACCCTCTGGGGCAATGGGATTACCTAGGAGGGTGCTAAGAGGCAAGGGGGTGGCAGGAAGGGGCTGGAAGTGGGCCCCCTTGACTGCACTGTTCATTCATTTATGATTGATCAGGCTGTGGCACCCAAGTTTCTGCCTCTGCATAGTGCTGAAATCTGGTGGAAAGTATTAGAATTTGTAGTAAATACACCACCAGAGCTTCAAGTCAGACCAGGATACTATGCTTTGAGAAAGGACCATTGCTGCCTATGTTTTTGTTTCTTCATCATTTCTCAAGTTTTTCCTGGTAAGTCCTTAACATAATAATATTGAATGTGGTATTTATTTTCCTGTTTTCTCACTTACTGAACTTGTTGATTATGAAGTGCACTTTTTAGCTATGTGTTATTTTTGTTGCAGTTCACCCAATTTTAATATTTCTAGATTATATAAGGGTTTAAAATGTCTCAATAACTGTTTTTTAAACTGTAGCTCTAAATGTCCATCAAGTGTGCACTTTTTCCCTTTAGCAAAATCTTCATGACTGTATTACCCCATAAAAGTTTCATGAAGGCTGTCTTATTGTAATTATAACATAGTTCTTTATTATGTATACCATTTACTTCTGTCAATAATGTATTATCTAGCATCCTTTGATTTTTTTTGTATTTCCTGTCATAGAAACACATATTCCCAGTCAAGAATTATTCTATGGGTGAATGAATTTTATAAAACTTATAAATATGTAGTGATGTCTGAAAAAAGTGAAGAACATCCTACAGGATTTATCACATCCTGCATATTCCTTGTTTGAACTGCTGCCTTCGGGCAGAAGATATAGAACAATCAAAACAAGGACAAATAGACTAAAAAACAGTTTTTACTCGAGAGCTATTATTGCCCTGAATGCTGCATGAGACCGAAATCTGGGGGAAACAGTGGTTTGGTTGCTATGTAAATCACAAGGGAGAAGCAGTAGTGAATGTCTGTGTGAGTACGCATGATTATATGTTGCGAGTCACTGAATGATGGCACTTTTTAATTTCATTGTACTATGTACAATGACAATAAAGTATATATATATATTTTGTACATTGATTTTCCAAAAATATAACCAATTTTCTTTCAATATTGTATGCACATGGCATTTGTCACCTGATCACCAGAAATTTTATTATTATCCTAATTTTTCCCTCAATTACCCATTTTTTTTCATCTTAACCCCCAAATTTTTACAATAAAAACCGAGCTAGCCTTTTAAAAAAATGACTTTAAACCAGACATTAGGAAACTGGTATCAATTCATCAAGTCCCTCCATTGCATTAAGAACTTACTGAACAGTGGTGTCTAAGATTCTTGCTAAATGACTATCAGACTTTGAAAAGCTGGTATCACTGAATCACGTACATTAATTATGTTGAAAAATTAAACTACAAAGTTTTAATTGGATTTTGAATATATGTGAGATTAATTGTTACTGTTTTGAATTTTATTGTTATTACCTTCCTTAGAAGGTTGGGCAAACTACTATTCTGAACAATACTTTTTATGGGGTAGGCTAGGGGGCTCTAGGGATGAATTTATGTACCCAAGGGGTGGTGACCCAAAAAACTTTAAGCTTTTCATTATGAGGAACAGTTTGTACTAACCTGACTGTTTGGCTCTTGAGCTTTGATATCATGGACTCCAACCACGACTCTCCATACATCTCTGTATTGTTTCCTTTGCAGAGGAGCACAGAGTGAGAAGGAAAAATATCTCAGAATTTACCAGACAGCTTATACAGAGTACCGAGCACTCTACACTCAAGCATAAGAATCTCATTTACTGCCATGCAGTAATGGCCTCTTGCACATTTCTGAACATACCGTACTTAAATATTTATTCCCCGGAATTTTTCCCAAACAGGACCCAAAGCACCTTCAAATAGGAAACAGATACAATTTAAATAAAACAATCAAAATAACTAGCTATATCTTGAGGCCAATGCTCCCTCTAAGCTGTGGGGTCTTGTGAGCAAAAATTCTACTTTGTGAGCTACTGGCATTAAAGTTGTGAGTCAGCGATTTGGCTGCTGTATAAATTAGTTTGCTCTGGAGCCATCCTTCCTGAGTGTAATATAGTATGCTCTGTGTAGCAACCAGCCTGCCATGGGCTCCCAGGTAATGGCGTCCGCCACATGGACAGAGCACATGGTCAGGCAGAGAGGCTTGAGTCTGGAGGAACAATAGACATCCGGATTCAAAGCCTCCACCAATGTGGGACCTAGGTTCTCCCTGGGGAGCCAATGCAATCAAAGGCTCCTCCAGGGAACCTATGACAAACATGCACATATGTTAAGCCCCTATCAGGTCTTTTGGGTGAGGCCGGAGGTGTGGCTCCGGCCAGCATATAATGAGGGCCCTGGAGCCCTGGAAGCATGCTTGTTCTGACCATCTACTGGGCATGCTGAATCACTCAGTAAAGGCTTCATGATTTCACCATTCTTGGTCTCCTGAGTCCAGTACTCTTCACTGAGCTAAGACAAAAATGTGTGAGCCAGAGGCTAAAAAACTGAACTAGCTCACACTGACTCAGCTTAGAGGGAACATTGCCTGGGGCCATCATCCTCAATGGCCAAGTTCTATTAATTCAAACCCACAGTCATCAGTAGGTGCTCCCAAAGGTGTTACAGTTCAACTTTTGGCTCGAGGAGGGCCTGAGCTGACTCCAAATCTCTGAGGATTGGCTTTTATCTTTATACAGTGGTTTGAAAATTAGTTGTGACTAAGCTGAGTAGGACTTTCTTTCTACCTTTATACATACCTTCTTCATAAAAAACACATGTCTTTCTTGGGCATTTGTTTTGGTTATAACAAGAAACTACAGTACAAATATTATAAAAGTCATGTAACAATATGCAGTAGGAAAAGCAAAGGGAAACAAACCCAACCTGAACAACAAGTTGGGTACTCAAAAGCTTGAGTGTAGCAAACAAAAAATACAACAAACTATTTATTACACAGGATATCAATAAGCAATTAAAAACATAATACATACATATAAAATAAAAATATAATATGCAGCAGCCTACTGGACTTGCACGTCTACTGATCATAAATCACACAAGTGAATATTACATAAAAAGTCACTAGACTAGATGCATTTCAGCCCTGAGGGCCTTCTTCAGTGGCCTAAAACCATGCTGCACACACGTAAAACATAAAATATCATTTAAGGGCCAGGAAGGTTTGAAATTAATCACAATAGGGAAAGGCACCAAATAAAAAACAGGCCCGTATATAATTATGAGCCAGCCCGCAAAAAGGCTGATATCTCTCACCAATTAATCTGTCTCTGGCCAAGTTTCTGTCATCTCAGTGCATGCAAATGTGAGCCATATACTGCAATATACAGTTGCAGTGAACATTTGTACAATCTATGTGTAATGTACACTTGTTTTTTCTTTAAGTGTGTGTCAAGTAAGTCTCATGTTATATTAAGCATATACAAGTGAACATGTGATTGAAACCCTACATTTATCTAAGTTTCCTTTGTCCACAGTTTCCTTTGTAAAGTAGAGGTAAGGGAAAGGAGTTTGTAAGCCACTCTGAGACTCCCTCGGGTAGTGATGGGCGGGGCATAAATCCAGTCTCTTCTTATTATTTATTTATTTATTTATTTATTTATTTATTTATTTATTTTGGGATTTATATCCCGCCCTCCCCGCGAGCGGGCTCAGGGCGGCTTACATAGGCCACCGGCCGATCAAAACATTAAAATCTATAAAATCAATAAAACATTTATAATAAATACAATTAAAACATATAAAGGCTTCCATAATAAAACATCTGATGGCAACTTAGTGGGCGGCATAACCCCCCCCCCCCCCCGCTGTGCCGAAATCGTACAGGACCAGGGTCATCATAGGTGTTGCAATGATGGATGGTATGTTTGGTGGCAGCTCCTATTCAAAAGCCTGGCGGAAGAGCTCCGTTTTACAGGCCCTGCGGAACTGCATCAGGTCCCGCAGGGCCCTGATCTCCACCAGGAGCTCATTCCACCAGATAGGAGCCGCCACTGAAAACGCCCTGGTCCTTGTCCTGGCCAGCTTGGCTTCCCTGGGGCCAGGGACGCAGAGTTGGTGTTCAGACCCCGACCATAGTGCTCTCTGGGGTATATATGGAGAGAGGCAGTCCCTAAGGTATGTTGGACCCTGGCCATATAGGGCTTTAAAGGGAAGAACCAGCACTTTGAAGCGAACTCGGTATGCTATAGGCAGCCAGTGCAGTGCCGCCAGTACAGGCCCGATGTGGTCATGCCTCGCAAGACCCATCAGCAGCCTGGCCACGGCATTCTGCATCAGCTGCAGCCTCCAAATTTGTGCCAAAGGCAGCCCCATGTAGAGAGCGTTACAGTAGTCTAGCCTCGAGGTGACGGTCGCATGAATCACTGTGGCCAGGTCATCACGGTCGAGGTAGGGAACCAACTGCCTCGCCAGCCTCAGATGATAAAAGGCCGACTTAGCAGTGGCTGCTACCTGGGCCTCCATTGACAAGGAGGACTCCAGGAGCACTCCCAAACTCCTAACCCTCGACGCAGGCACCAACGGCGCCCCGTCGAAGCTCGGGAGCGGGACTCCCCGCCCCAAGCCGCAACGCCCCAGGCACAGGACCTCTGTCTTCGCCTGGTTCAATTTCAACCTGCTTGATCTGAGCCAATCAGCCACAGCGTGCAATGCCCGGTCTAGATCGTCTGGGCCGGAGCCCGACCGGCCACCCAACATCAGATAGAGCTGGGTGTCATCTGCATACTGGTGACATCCCAGCCCAAACCTCCGGACAATCTGGGCAAGGGGGTGCATATAGATGTTGAATAGCATCGGGGAGAGCACTGCCCCTTGCGGCACACCACAGTCAAGTGGGTGCCTCGAGGACTGTTGCTCCCCTAGCACCACCCTTTGTCCCCGACCTTGGAGGAATGAGACGAGCCATTGTAAGGCCCGCCCCCTTATCCCCACATTGGCAAGGCGGCAGGACAGCAGCTGATGATCTACCGTGTCGAACGCGGCCGACAGGTCGAGCAACAGCAACACCGCCCCACCGCCCTGATCCAGATGCCGTCGGAGGTCGTCAGTTAGAGCGACCAGAGCGGTCTCCGTCCCATATCCCGGGCGAAAGCCAGACTGAAAGGGGTCTAGGACCGAAGCGTCATCCAGATACCTCTGTAACTGTAACGCCACCGCCCTCTCAATTAATTTGCCCAAATAGGGCAAATTGGACACCGGCCTATAATTTGCCAAATCCGCCGGGTCCAGATGTGTCTTTTTTAAGAGTGGGCGGACCATCGCTTCCTTGAGAGCCCCCGGGAATACCCCTTCAGAGAGGGAGGTGTTAATTATTTCCCGGTCGGTACCTCGTAGACGCTCGTGGCCAGTTCTTATAAGCCAGGAAGGGCACGGATCAAGGAAGCACGTGGTTGGGCGAACAGTCAAGAGCAGTCTGTCAACTTCCTCTAGTTCAAGTAGGTCGAACCCATCTAGCCCTGGATACGAAGACATGCAAGGGGCCTCTTCTTCTTCTTCTTCTTCTTCAGCCAGTTTGGTGTAGTGGTTAAGTGCGCGGACTCTAATCTGGGAGAACCGGGTTTGATTCCCCACTCCTCCACTTGCACCTGGCTGGATGACCTTGGGCAAGCCATAGCTCTGTACCAGCTGTTCCCTCAAGGACAGCTTGGGAAAGAGCTCTCTCAGCCCCACCCATCTCACAGGGTGTCTGTTGTGGGGAGGGGAAGGGAAAAGGAGTTTGTAAGCCGCTCTGAGACTCCCTTGGGGAGTGGAGGGCGGGGTATAAATCCAATCTCTTCTTCTTCTTCTTCTTCTACACTGGCTACTTACCAACAGATGTATACGTGTACATGCACAGTGTACATGTCTTCACTGTAACATGTGAATAGGGCTAGCAGCATAAATATATACAGTATAAACATTATGAAAAGAGAGAAACATAAAACTTATCAAACATAAGATTCATTAGACTTACAAAAGTAATTTATGTAGAACCCAGTAAATAAAGCTACTAGTGTAGAAGAGACTAACGGTAGCTGATCTTAGTAAGAGAATAGGAGAAAAAATGACATGGGAACACACTAGCACATTTTGGATTTCAATGTTTGTCAGGGATATTCTCATAAACTGGTGAAGATTCTATGTCTGAAATAAAGGAAGCTCATTCATCGCAGTGTTCTTCTAGGCAGGCTTTTTGGTTACCCAAATGCATATATTGCCATAGCTTCTTGCACCTTAACTAACTATAGTTTTGTGGAGTGAAGGGAAGATTTCCAGTGCCTAATTCTGTAGATAATTCCAGAAAGGTAACCATGTTACTCTGTTGCAACAAAATTAAGGTGTTGCTGGACTTCTGTTTAATTATGCAGTCTTCATGAATAATCCCATATGAAGGTAACTGGGATCATCTTGTTCCTATAGTTCTTAACGCAATGCATCATAGGTTTGGGGGCAATGTTGAGCCTAGAAATATTAGCAAAAGTAATGAGCCAATCCACCAAGTACCTGGACTGTTAGGTTCCCCCACTAGAGGTGAAGTGAACTCTCACCTGATTAGATAGGGTCGTTCCGTGCCACCATGAACTGATTACTTCTTTCTGTGCTTGGCTACTGTAGGGGCATCAGTGGAGGTAGGGAAAGGGTGAAGTTGTTATGGATGCAGAATGTCTGTGTTGCTGGCTAGATAGCTCAGACTCTGTTTTGTGGGTATAGGTACGTACCTTATTCTACATTTAGCAAAACCCTGCTCTGCAGTCAGAAAAATCAGGGACAGTTACTTTACAGATGCACAAAGAAGCAGACTTTGGCTCATTTAAAATTAGCAAAGACTTACTGAAGAATGCATTTCTTATTTTGTTATTGAATGAACACTATGCAAATAACAATAAGATATACATATTGTATTTACCTGTATGTAAAGCAGTGAGCAGCAGAGACCACCCACATATTAGTGAGAACTGTTCCTCCACAGATATTTTCCCCTGAAATCTGCATACTAGCCTGCCAAGGCCAGGAGTAGGGGACAGCTTCCTCACCTCCAGTTATCCGACTGAAAAGAAACCTTGGCTGATTGGATGCTACTCCACAAATGTCATCTGAGTACACAGAATGGAGGGAGAAAATTACTGCAAATGAGAAAAAAAACCTCCAGGTATGTCATAACGGTGCCTACATTTTGTTCATTCTGTTTACTATTTGGAAGTAGTTTATATTTAAGCAAGCAGCTTGATTCTAAGTATATATCCTCTGAAGAGTGTCCACTATCTTCAGTGGGGTTTACTTCCAAGTAAATGGTTACAGGATTGAAACCTAGTGGATTTTAATGACATTTCTGCTTAGCTTTATACCACCGCAATGGTTCTAGTGGCACAATTGACTCAGGCTAGCTTTTCCACAACTGTGAGAGTCTAAGAGATTTCAAACTGCAACCAGAAGTTCTTAACCAGAAGATTCTTTTATTGTCAGTGGATCTTATAGTCATCTACATGTTTTGAGTCAGTAATGGAGGGGTGAGGGTAGAAGGGGTACAGTTAAAGTGTATTCAAACAGGGTAATGCAAAGTGAAACCTCCAATCACCATGCAGATATAATTGCACCCAAATATACTGGACATTTCTTCCCAGGCTAAAAGTGGGGGAAATTACAGTTAGCACCTGGCCAAGGGAAGCGGCTGAGAAGCTGTGAAAAGCAACACAGTCAGGGTTAGGGAGGCGTAGTGCGATAAGCCACTGTGAGTGAGAACAGAGAGACATTCCAACGGAGGGGGTCAGAGGCCGAGTGGTGGGGAAAGGATGTGCCACCTCCCATCCAGGAATGCCCTCCCAAAGACCCCATTTACCCTCCAGGTTTCAAAGGGTACATTTCATGGAAGGCACAAAGCTTTGCAGGAGCGTTTACATGCACAGAATCAACCCATTCATTATGCTCAGGACCAAAATCACACCAGCGAATAAAATACAGTAGCCGGCCCCATTTATATTTGGAATCAAGGATTTGGTGCACGTCGAAGTGAGGTTCACCCTCTCCTCATCAGAGGAGAAGGAGCTGGATGTTGGGGTCTCCACTTGTTCGGCCCAGGATCTTTTTTCAGGAGGCTGAAATGGAAAACTGGATGAACGAATTTAAGCGACTTAGGCAAAGCAAGTTCAAATGTAACCTCATTGATTTTTTTCACAACTTTGAACAGACCCACATATTTCCAACCCAATTTCCGGCTGGGTTGAAGTCCTTTGATATTCTTTGTAGATAGAAACATAAACTGAGTCTCCGGGAGAGAGATCCCAGCCCCAGGCCCTCCCCTTGTCTGCATACTTTTTATAGTCAGCCTTGGCAGCCTCTAAAGTCTTTGCAATAAGAGTCACGCAAAGAGTTCCACCAGTCCGCAAAACCTCCCAGTCCCGGAGATGCTGGTTCCAATGACGGGCGAGGGACACCCTCATAGCCCCCCTGCTGCCATGAAAGGGGAGACCCCAGTAGAAGAATGCACCGAGTTATTGTAACTGTATTCCACAAAAGGGAGTAGGTCCACCCAGTCATCTTGCTGATAGTTGGTGTAGCATCGCAAAAATTGTTCAAGGATTTGATTTACACGTTTCATTTGGCCATCGGTCTCTGGATGATAAGCCCTGCTCAACGCAGGTTCTACCCCCATGATGTGTAAAAGCTCCTGCCAAAAGTTGGCAACAAATTGAGAGCTACGGTCAGAAATTATCTTCTGCGGGATGAAATGTAATTTAATCACATTAGCTAGGAACGCTTTCGCTAGTGCCTTATACGTTGGGAGATGTTTGAAGGGTATAAAGTGGGCTTGCTTTGAAAATGTGTCTGCCACCACCCAAATAACCGTTTTGCCTTTACTCGGTGGCAGATCAGTGATAAAGTCCATTGAAATAGTCTCCCAAGGCCTACTGGGGGTCTCGAGGGGTTGGAGTAATCCCAGGGTCTTTCCCCCTTGATTCTTGCAAATTAAACACGTTTGGCAAGCCGACACATAATCTGACACATCACGCCTCATGCACGGCCACCAAAACTGCCTCTGCAACAAGTGCAAAGTCTTAAGGTAACCAAAATGTCCCGAGAGTTTAGACTCATGGGCATCACTTCCAGCTGCAAAGATTTAGGCACCACCATTTTCTGGTCTCGAAACCAACAACTGTCAGGACCCTGGGATATGGCCCCATCCTCCCGGAATTCTGCTAGTTCACTTTCCCCATAAGCTTGAACACATTTAATATTCCACTCAGAAGATTCAGGCAGTTCCTTCCTCTTTGCCTGGCTCCGAGTCACCACTGCCCCCCCCCAGTTGTGCCATTGTAAACATAGAGTCTATAACATTGTCTTTTTTGCAATCATGTTGTGGGAGGCGGGACAACGCGTCAGCTAAGGAGTTGGCTTTACCTGGAAAAAGGCATAGAGTGAAATTAAACTTTGAAAAGAAGTCTGCCCAGCGTAGGTGTTTGCCGTTTAGAGTACGCTGAGTCTGGAGGGCTTTGAGATTTTTGTGATCAGTCCAGACCTTGAAAGGCACCCTTGCCCCTTCCAGCACGTGCCGCCAGGTGGTAAGGGCTAATCGGATAGCTGCCGCCTCTTTGTCCCATACTGCCCAGTTTTTCTCAGTGTCCCTGAATTTCTTGGAAACGTAAGCTAATGGATGCAATTTGCCATCGGGTCCCTCCTGCAGGATCGCCCCCCCCCCCCCATAGCAGCATCCGAAGCATCAACCTGCACAATGAATTGCTTGTTCTCATCGGGGCGTGCCAGGATTGGTTCAGAAGTGAATAAAGTTTTCAGGGCTTTGAATGCCACTTGGCACTCTGGAGTCCAGTTTAAACGGGCCCCTGGCTTAGTTGACTCCAGACCCTTCCCCTTCATTTTAAGAAGGTAGCTCATGGGTAGGCTATATGTTGCAAAAAGTATTGATAAATGAGCAGTAAAAGTTTGCGAATCCGAGAAAACTTTGGAGTTGCCTACGGGTACAAGGGACTTCCCACTCCATGACTGCTGAGATTTTTGAAGGGTCCATTTCTAAACCCTGGGGGGATATGTGATACCCTAAAAAGTCAATCTCCGTCTTATGGAAATCATATTTAGACAGCTTAGCAAACAGTTTATTCTCTTGTAATGCAGCCAGGACTTCCTGCACCAGTTTGATGTGTGACACTTTGTCAGGGGAATATAATAAAATGTCATCCAGATAACACAGAACCCCATTGAATAGGTGCTTGTGCAAGACCTCATTGATCAGGTTCATAAAAATGCCTGGAGCTCCTTGAAGTCCGAACGGCATGACCAGGTATTCAAACTGCCCCAGGGGAGTATTAAAGGCTTTGTTGTACTCGTCCCCCCTCTTTTATGCACACCCGGAAGTACACATCCCTGAGGTCTAGTTTGGAGAATATTTTCCCCTTGGATGCCTCCGTCAAGAGGTCCTTGATCAACGGCAATGGGTAGAAATTAGAAGGAGAAGGTCTATCAGTTGCTTGGACTCTTTGGTCTTGATTGTTGAACTGACCATATCAGGTACTGTGATGGCAGATTTCTATGGTTGCCCAAGCCCTTGCTTCCAGTCTGGTAAACAGGGCAGCTATTCTCACCTAGACCTTGTTTGTGAATGTAAGAGACACTATGAGAGATGTTTCAGCATCCCCAGCGCACAGTATTATTGGCAAAGGTAAATCTAGGGCTTGCTTTCAAACCCCTATAGTCCGTACAAAGTCTCAAACCCCCATCTTTCTTTTTCCTGAATAAGACAGGGGCGGCAAAGGGGGATTTGGCTGGTCTGATAAATCCCTGTTGCAGGTTTTTGTCAATGAAGTTACGTAGTTCCACCCGTTCGTTTGGACTCATGGTATATAGCTTCCCTTTAGGAAGTTTGCACCCCGGTAGCAGTTCAGTAGCACAGCCTGTATTATCATGGGGTTCATCTGCCTCAACCTCACCAAACCCCTCCACTAAATCCTGATCTGTGGCAGGTATCGATAACAATTCCTCTTTGGCAAGGTAATCATGGTCCTGGGTAGGGACAGGGCCCCACGAAAGTTGCCACTTATGCTTCTCACAGTCAGGGAACACCCATTGTATTCTACCCTCACTCCATTTGATGTAGGGGTCATGAGTGCTTAGCCATGGGCTCCCCAAACCATAGGGAATTTGGCTTGGGGGGTGATGACGAAGGCTCTTTGCTCCCAATGTTCACCCGTGCCCACTAGTAATGGCTGAGTCTCAAACATACAGGGCTCTTTCATCTCTGATCCATCCATCTGGGTGAATCTCAAGGGTTCCTCTAAGGAATTAACTCCCACCCCCAACCCATCCACCACTATGGGGCTGATTAAGTCTCAAGCGCATCCTGAGTCTATTAGCGCTCTTATCCTAACTTGGGTGCCCACACTTGGATTAATTAAAGTCATAATTACATAAAGGAGGGGAGCAGGAGAGCTCACCGCTTTAGGCACTGATGGGGTGGGAATCTGCTGCTTTGCACCCTTCAGAGCAGGTCCTGGTCATTTCCTGCCAGCTGGGAGGTTTTGACCACCACTGTTTTCTCGCCCCCCTGTGGGGTATCCAGCTGCAGGGCTCGGGGCTTAGGGGTCTGCGGTCCCTTGAATGGCTGAGGCGTAGTAGCCAAGGGAGACGCTACCACCCTCAGGGAAGCGGCTGGGCACATGGATGCATAATGCCCAGCTTCCCCACATCTCATGCATAGACCCTTTTTAAATCTGAGATCCTGTAAATCCTTCTGGGGGGGGCTTCAACTTGGGTTTCATTGGGGTGGCACTTGGCTGGAACCCTTCTGGGCTCCAGCTGGGGTATGCATCTGGATCAGGGTGAAGCGGGACTCTGCTCCCTCAGCCGCGCGCACCCAAGCCGCCAGTGTATAGGGTTGACATTACGCAAAACAGTCTTGTACAAGTCCAGGTTCAACCCTTGGCAGTACTGTTCCACAAAAACTTCTTTAGGCCAACCCCTAATTCTCGCAGCATAGCATTTGAAGATCGCAGTGTACTCCCGTATGGAGTCTCACCCCTGGGTCAGTCGCTGGATCTGATTTTGAGCCTTCTCTTCGCTCATGGGATCCTCATACTGCCTTTGGAGGGCCCACATAAAATCATAAGTACATTCCAGTTCAATACCTGGGGGGTTATGGAGACTCATGTACCAGTCGGCAGCTTTGTCTCGGAGTCTCGAACCAATGTAACCCACCCGGTTTCCCTCGGTAGGGAAAAGATGGTTCCAGGTTTGCAGGAATCACCCTGTTTTGATGATGAAGAACTGTAGTTTAGCTGGATTCCTATAGAAGGTAGCTGCCAGAAGTTCTTGAGGGATTGGGCATCAGTCCAGTCTGAATACGGGCATCGCAGGGCCCGGGGGTCCAGGGGCTGGAGTGGCGGGCACCCCACTGGGAGGCAGCTGGACAGGTTGCTGCTGTGGTCCCACTCCCACTCTGTCACCATCTTTCCCTGCTCCATCAGCCCCGTCGCCTGGTGCTCCCTCTTGGCTGACCACTCGCTGGATCACAGCTGGAAGCTCCTCCAGGATACATCTCCAGGATACATCTCCCGTTGTAACGGCTGTTGCATCGCCTCAAACTGGGGATCCATGTGGGACCACATGTCCCTGAACTCCAGCTCCCTGGGGCAACTGGAGTCTCGATGCCTGGCCGGGATATGTGGCCGAGACTCTCCCCAGGGTTTGGCTTCCAGTCCTAGGCCCATGCCCAAGTCCCTACACAGGGTCCAGGTTTTAACAGGTTCAGTCCCAAACAAAGTCCATGAGTACCTGGAATCCCTCAGCTAGGTGTTCACCCAAGTGCAGGTGGGAACCATGATGGGCTCCTCACCCATGGACATGGGAAGACCCAAGTCAGAAGTTGTTGGAGGTTCAGCCCCATCATCCGTCATGGTCAGGGAAGGACGATCTCTCCAGAGAAAAATTATTGACTCTCTGCGAGAGTCTAAGGCCGAAGACAGACTGGCAATCTGAAGCGGAGGCAAAGCGGAGGGAACTGGAGCGGGGGAAAAAACTCACGGAGCTGGCCGTTCACACTGGCCAGAGCAATGCGGATCAGCGGCGATACGGAGCATTCAGACTGCCACGGAGAGTTCAGACTGCCGCATAGCCAGCGCGCGGGGCTCGCGCGTGCCGCTGCACTTTTTTTTGTTTTCCTTTGATGTTTTTCGCATATGCGCATATGCGCATATTTGCATATGCGCATATTCGCATATGCGCATATGCGCAAAACTTTTTGCCGTGCGTTCACACTTCCTCCGGATGCCTCCCGCTTCTTCCAGTTCACACTGTTTGGAAGCGGGAGGCATGCGGAGGAAGGCCCCTGAACACCGGGAAAAACCGGTGTCCGGGTAAAGCGGAAGGAAAGCGGCTGGGAGACGGGTAAGTACGCAACGGAGCCAATGGGCAGATGCGCATGTCTGAACGGGCTCCTTTCCTCCGTTTGCGAAGCGTGCCTGCCCCGCTTCAGATTGCCAGTCTGTCCTCGGCCAAAGAGATTTCAAACTGCAACCAGAAGTTCTTAACCAGAATATTCTTTTATTGCCAGTGGATCTTATAGTCATCTACACGTCTCGAGTCAATAATGGAGGGATGAGGGTTGAAGGGGTACAGTTATAGTGTATTCAAACAGGGTAATGCAAAATGAAACCACCAATCACCATACAGATATAATTGTGCCCAAATATACTGGACATTTCTTCCCAGGCTAAAAGTGGGGGAAATTACAGTTAGCACCTGGAAAGAGAAGCGGTCAAGAAGTGGCTGAGAAGCTACGAAAAGCAACACAATCAAGGTTAGGGAGGCGTAGTGCGATAAGCTGCTGCAAGTGAGAACAGAGAGACATTCTAACGGAGGGGGTCAGAGGTCGAGTGGTGGGAAGTGGATGTGCCACCTCCCACCCGGGAATGGCAGCCATAGCTGTCAACAACCCCAGTGAAGTTAAATATACCTACAATGGCCAATACCATGCTTCAGGCATAAACTAAAGAGAGGAAGCTTGTTAGAAAAGGCACAGCCTTTTGAGGTGTGATCTGCAGAATATTTTTGACTTGGCCCAATTTGCCTCATTAGGAAAGCATAATATCCAGTACTGTTACTCTGCATAATTCAATGTGATGCACTCCAAGAATACAAATCAAAGTCTGCAAAGTTTAGACTCTATAAATCCAAGGTCCAGTCTGCATTGGTCTTTCCCACATTTGCGCTATCTCACATCATCTCACAAATTTCTGTCTGTATTTTATGTCACATCCACTCTTCTATTGTTTAATCTCAGCATGGGCTGTCTGCATCATTTTATTGCCATTTAGTGATGACTCCGAGGTCACTACAGTGTCTCATCGTTTTATCTGGATTTGATTTTAAGGCGCTACAATTGCTTCTCCCCACCCTCGAGTTGCTGTGAGCAAAACACAGACAACGAGCTGAATTCCCCCTCTCCTTTCTAAGGAGATACACAAATTGCCACAAAGGAAACAAGTTAGCTAAAAATCCAGTTGTCTGTGTTTAAAAGCAGCCAGGGAATATTTTTCTGTGATCATATTGGGGGGGGGGGGGTGGAAGTATGCCCACCCCCTCTCTCTAGCGCACTCTCCCTAAACAACTTGGGTCCTGATGCAGACAGAGGAGAGCTTTATACTGAGTCAAATGAGAAGCTGGTGCCACAGCAGCACGGAATAGCTTTACATAGCAAATGCAGATTGGGCCAAAGTCTACAAATCAAAGCCTAGACTTTTCCCACTTCTTCAAAAGAATTTCTTGACACAAGATGACGTACCAGGAATGTCAGCTGCATTTGCAGGGTCATTTATTTGTTTACGATCAGGAACTATTACTTCATTGCTTGTATCTGATATATTTAAATCTAGGAAAACCAAAAATAACAGTTTCATTATCAGTATGTCTCAAGTAAACTTTCTCCTGCATTTATCTTAAAGAATATAACATGAGTCATTTCATGGTTTAAATTCCAAGGTTATTCAAGGGTCCCTTAACTTGGCTCTGTTTAATTAAATTTATGTCTTTTGTTTATATGTTACCATATGATGGAGGTAAAAACTTAAGAACAGTCTGCTGGATCATACCAAAAGTCCAGCCAGGAAGCCCATAAGCTGGATGTGAAGTCAGGCACCCTTCCTTCCTGTTTGTCCACCCCAACTGTTATGCTGAAGAACATAGAAGTTCCATTAAGCTATCACAGCATATAGTTAGTGATAGACCTTCATAAATCTGTCTAATCATCAACTCCATCTGAACCAACAGTCATAATCACTTCTTTTGACAGTGAAAGGGAAAGAGCTTAGCAAGAGCCTCAAAAATTACTGCTACGAACATTTGGTATGATCAAAATTAACAGCCTCATCCTCTGTTCCTCTTAACAAATTCAGTTTACATAATCTGGGATTCCTCATGTCAGGTACCGAGAGTCTAGTTTCAGGCTGCAATCACACGTTCCTTTAGATTCAACATAGGTGTGAATGTCTGACGGATCTAAAGTGAGCGATCAGACAGCAACATCTGGGAACCGTCCTGCAGTCATTGGCAACCCATGCTGCTCTGCCACAGAAGCTGAGTTAAAAGACACCGGGGAAAGTCCAGTGTTAATCGGATAAGGCAGACCACGGGTGGACTTCCCCTGTCTGATCACTCAAGCTGTCAGGATGGTCTGATCATACTATCCCGACTCTGTGCCGTGTCCCCCCCCTTGCAGTATGTGCATCATCACATACTCCATAGGGGCCTTCAGTGCAGAGGTGTGATTCCTCAATTGCTCGTTTATGTGCAAGGGAAACAAACAGCAAAAAAACCCTCACCCACAGTTGTGTCTGATCACACAGTGACAGGTTGTGCCCGCAGCTTCAAAGGGCTGTGTGATCTCACAACTGTGTGTCAAATTCCTCCGGAGGAAATAGTCTCTCTTCCCCTGTGCTTCAACTGGCACATGTGACCGCAGCCTTAGAGATGAGCTTGAATCCCAGATCTGCTTTGGGTTTGTCATGATCTATCACGCTACTTTGCTCAGTGTGTTTTCTTACTTTGATGCTACTCTGAACTATCCTATTCCTGCAAATTACTATCTTATTTTAAAACAGCATTGGTTAGATGGGGAAGCTGAGACAGAGAGAGAATTGTCCAAGATATACTATGAATCGTAGTAGAGATGAAACTTTAGCCTAACTCTCCAGTTTCATCCAGTGGACTATAGCGACTACATCTTCATAAAAAAAAACCAGCCAGTTTTCTGCCAACAAAAGGCTGTGGAGCAGAATTTTCCTGCCTCACTCCTCTTGCTGCATCCCATTGATCTGCCTGAAATGCTGCCTCTGGGGATAGGGGACTTCAGGAACAGCATGAGAGGCAAATCTGGGGTCTGCAGCAGGAAATAAGAATTGGCAGGAATTACACCTATTCTTCTGTCAACAGAAATTTTAGCCTAGATCCAACCTGGTATACAAAATATAAATTCCATATGTAGGAAATACATGCCGGGGGACTTACTTTTGTATTTTCTTTACCTGCAACAGGAATGTATGAAAATGTAGCTCTGAATCCACCAAAAGTCTCTGATTCATCTGAATGAAACCTGATCAACATGGTTCTAGAAGAACTTAGAACCGGTGCTGGGATAGCAAATCCACAGGACCGAGCTAAAGAAAGAAAGCAAGAAAGTGGAAATATTGACAACAGTACAGAAGCAACTCCACCACATTCCAGGAGCCTTCTTTCTTCACCCTGAAAAACTCTTTTCCATGTTTGGTTTCCTTAGTGTAGCGAGCATTCTTCATGTGGAAGTCATTACTTTTTTTTTCTTTACATATATTACAGACACTACTTGAAAAATGGAGAAGAGTTGATAAGTGGTTATAATTGCTATTGTCAGTTACAGTTGATAGGGTTTCATTGGTTCTTTTTTAGTAAAAATCTTGAAGAATAAAACGATCGTTTGTAAAAAAATAATAAAGTAATGGGGCTTGAGATGCAGGGTTAACTAACCCCCCACCCAAGAGATGGTAGCAGGCTTATTTGATTAAACCCAGTTCTTGTCAGCTAGCATACAAATGGGAACAAGTCCCAATTTTAAAAGCAAAAGTCACCATAGTGACCAACAGACAGATCAATCCGTTTGAATCTTTCTCATCAGTTCACTAATAGCCTTGGGCAATCTACCCTTGCAATATGAGGTAATAATACTGATTGGCTTTGCAGGTTTCTTTAAAGATTACATCAGTATAATATATGTAAAGAGACTCATTGAATCAGACTTATTGGGTCCATCTAGTCCAGCATTCTTGTCTCTCACACAGTGACCTACCAGATGCATCCAAGAAGCCCCCACACAGAGCACAAAGACAACAGCTCTGTGCAAATGTTCCCCCCCCATACACACACAACCAGTAACCGATATTCTGAGGTAAGCTGCCTCTGAACATGAAGGCTCTATTTAGCTTTCATGGATGATTGCAGTTGATAGGCCTATCCTTGAATTTGCTTTTTATAAAAATCACCAAAGGTAATAATGATTAATACAGCATTTTTTAAAATGTTCAAGGCACTCCACATCTCAGTCATTGTTTTTGCTCAACTGTATGCCTTCTGCATTTCCAACACTACCATATCCATTTTTAAAGGGGGGAAAGGGATTTATTAACTTTTGCATTAAAAAAAAAGCTTCACCTTTTCTTACCTAGAAGGGAAAAAGAGAAAATTTTGTGGAGGCAGTTTTAAGAGAGAGGAAAGATAAGGGGAATGAAACATTTTGAATTTGTTTTGATCAAGAAAGATTTCAAGTTTATGTTTTGTTTTTCTTTTAACACAGAATATAAATCAAGTTTTATCTTTTCTTGCACCAAGTGAGGTCTACAGACAGCAGATGTGAGACCAGGTCTGGCTGTACTGCAAACCCCAGGATGGAGTTACTCCCCAAAGGCAAGAGGGCACATTGATGTAGCCACCAGGAGCGCCGGTTGATGGCATTGTTGTTCAGTCTCAGAACTACACTCCTGCATGTCCCTGCTCTTAAGTCATAACAGAGGTGGGGTTCAGCTGTCTTCTCATACAGGCTTCCTTCTCTCTTAAAATTGGGTCCCTTTCCCTGCTTTAGCAGCCTGAATAGTTCTGACTAGTCCAGTCTTGTGAAAACTTGACTGCTAAGCAGGGGTGGCCATGGTTGGTCCTTGGATGGGAGAGCACCCAGGAAAACTCTCCAAAGGAAGGCCATGGCCAACCACCTCTGCTCCTCTCTGGCCTTGGAAGCCCCATCCGTGGCCCTGGATTTGCCATGAGTCAGTTGTGACTTGACAGCACACAATGATTATTATTATTTATGCTTGCTTTACTCTGGGTTTAAACAAATGGATCTGGTGCCATCATGTATAGTTTGAACCATTCCTGCTCATGCTCTTCAGTATAATGATGCCTTGTATTCTATGTAATTATAGTCAACAACAGCATCTAGTATTAGGAGTTTGTTATGGCTAGCTCAGTTACATGGGTTCTTATAGATCTACAAGGCTTGACAGGGCCACAATATCAATTAATCTAGACCCATGCCTTATATACATCACCATATTTAACTGCATCCTAGACCCCTGAGTTGCCAACTCATTCTCACTTTGTGTGGCTGGTAACACACTAGCTAGGTGAAGGAATAGTTCAAGAAGTAATAATATGCCCTGACTTGGATAGCCCAGGCAAGCCTGATCTCGTCAGATCTCGAAAGCTAAGCAGGGCCAACCCTGGCAAGTACTTTGATGGGAGACCTCCAAGGAATACCAAGGCCAGGATACAGGCAGGCAATAGTAAGCCACTTCTCTGAAATGTCAGTCCTAAAAGAAATCAACCCTGACTGTTCCCTGGAAGGCCAGATACTGAAGCTGAAACTCAAATACTTTGGCCACCAAATGAGAAGGGAGCACTCACTGGAGAAGACCCTGATGCTGGGAAAGATTGAAGTTAAAAGAAGAAGGGGACGGCAAAGGATGAGATGGTTAGACAGTGTTATTGATGCAACAAATGTGAAGTTGAACACTCTCCGGAGGACAGCGGAAGACAGGAGGGCCTGGTATGATGTGGTCCATGAGGTTGCAAAGAGTTGGACTCGACTGTGTGAACAACAACAACACCACTAGGGGTCGCCAGAAGTCAACCATGACTTCCAGGCATGCACGCGCACACACACACACACAATAATAATAATAATAATACAATAGGTCTGTAATGTCAGTTGGTCTTATCATTCCTGTACAGAAGATGCAGAACAGAAGATAAGAAACAACAGGTCATCACTAGAAGGAAACACCTAAAGGGAAGTATGCAAACATAACTGAGCTAATGTTAATATTCAAAAAGTATTTAGAGGGAGGAGGGGATGTGTGCACTTCATGAAGTGGAGAGAGGGGAGGCTACACTCTCCCAGTGTTTTTTCTCAACCACAGGGAAGGGAGGGGAAGGGGAGGTGTAGATTAAGATACTGCTTAAAAGGTCCACAGCCACGGGAGTTCAAAATCCTGAATCATAAAGAATATGGGTAGCACAATAAGATTACTCACACTGAATGTCAATGGACTAACTTCCAACCTTAAAAGATATAGGATGGCTAAATTAGCAAAAGACCAAAAGATTGATGTTTTATCAAGAAACACACACGAGAAAAAAAGATAATAAGCCGTTGCTAAATGACCCGACCTGGGTGACACTAGCTGAAATACGATGCTAAGAGCAAAAGAGTAGCGGTATTGATTCATAAGAAATTTAAACCAGAGGAAGTGGTAAAAATGGTGGATAGGAATGGTAGATATTTGCTAGTAAAATTTAAAATGGATGATAAGAAGTATACAATAGTAAATATCTATGCCCCAAACAAAGGGCAAAAGGAATTTTTGGGCAAAATATTTAAAAAAACAGTTTTTGGAGGGATAGATTATTATAGCAGGGGACCTAAATATAGACATAACAAAAGACAAATCAATCAAGTTGGGAAACTGGGGGCTGGCAGAAGGGTATGAACTCACCGAATGCCAACCCAAACCTACACATATATCTAGTAGACATAAAACAGCATCATGTATAGACTACATAATCTTAGGGAAAAATAGCAACACAATTATTAAGGACATTACAACTCACCCAATCTGGATATCCAACCATGCTCCAATAAGTGTTGCAATAGAATGTACTCAACAGCCAATAAAAAGAACTTGGAGGTATAATAATTTAATAATGGCCACAGAAAGTGATAGACAATATATGTCGGAACAGATAAAGCTGTACTTTGAGGAAAATAGAGGAACAGTTTCCATTAATATCTTATGGGATGTCGCAAAGGCAGTGATAAGGGGGCACTGTATAAAGAAAGAAAAGGGCATAAAAAGAGAGTGGCGTTCAAGAAGACAAGCCATGATCCAAGAAATGGAGCAGTTACAGAGTAAAGTAATGCAAAAGTACAACTCTACATTACAGAACCAAATAATGGCAATTAAAAAGCAATTGGATGCTCTAGATGTAGCAACACTATGGAAAAGGGAAGCTATGGTAAGAAATGAGTTTCAAAGAAATAGTATTAACACTGCAAAAAGGCTGGCAAATTACTTGAAAAATAGGAGGGAAAGACAAAGGGTAAAAAGTATAAAAGCAAATGGTCAAAAAACACAACATCCTATAGAAATAATGAAGGAGTTCGTATCCTTTTATAAAAAATTATATAAGAAGGAGGACACAGCAGATTTCTTAGAAGTAGTTAAAACCACATTGCAAGAGGATGAGCAAGCTAAATTAGGAGAGGTAATTACAATACCCAAGATAAAGAAGGTGATTAAAGAACTGAGAAAGGGTAAATCCCCTGGCCTAGATGGTTTCACGAGTGAATTTTATAAGGAAATGCAGGGCTCCGTTCGCACAGGAGCTCAGCGGAGCAACGCTCCGGGAGTGAGGAGGCCAGGGGGTGGGCACATGCCCAAGCCCCGCCCCCTGGTCCCAGGAGCCCTCAGTCTGCCACGAGGAGGAAGAAGGAAGGTAAGCAGGGGCCTGCAGATAGGCCTGCAGAGGCCGGGCGCCCCCCTGCCTTTCTGCAGCCAGTCTGGGGCTCCAGGAAGCAGAGAGGGAATGGTTGGATGGTTGGTTGGGGGGCGGGAGGCGGGAGGCAGCGGCGACGGGAGCTCCGGCTGGCTGCAAGTCCCAGAGTCAGCCAAGAGGACTCTCGGCTGGCTCTGGAACTTGCAGCCAGTCCGGAGCTCCAGGAAGCAGGGAGGGAATGTTTTCGCAGGGGGGGGGGGCGGGAGGAGGCAGCGACAGGAGCTCCGGCTGGCTGCAAGTCCCAGAGTCAGCCGAGGCCAGCTCTGGAACTTGCAGCCAGTCTGGAGCTCCAGGAAGCAGGGAGGGAATGTTTTTGTGGGGGTGGGGGGGGGGAGGCAGCGACAGGAGCTCCAGCTGGCTGCAAGTCCCAGAGTCAGCCGAGGATGGCTCTGGAACTTGCAGCCAGTCCGGAGCTCCAGGAAGCAGGGAGGGAATGTTTTTGCGGGGGGCGGGGGGGCGGGAGGAGGCAGCGACAGGAGCTCCGGCTGGCTGCAAGTCCCAGAGTCAGCCGAGGCTGGCTCTGGAACTTGCAGCCAGTCTGGAGCTCCAGGAAGCAGGGAGGGAATGTTTTTGTGGGGGGGGGAAGCCAACTATGGGAGTTCTGGTCACAAACCTCTGCCACAACCCCCCCCCTCCATGTATCTTGGAGACCAGGTGTGTGGGGCTGACTGGGCTGGAGAAAACTCTGGGTCCCTTTAAGAGCTTCTGCAGCCCGCAAAAGCTGCTGGGAGACCAGGCAAATCCAGCTGCAGAAGCTCTTAAAGGGACCCAGAGTTTTCTCTAGCCCAGCCGGCCCCGCAAGGTAGATCTGGCTGCAGAAGCTCTTAAAGGGACCCAGAGTTTTCTCCAGCCCAGCAAGCCCCGCGCGCCTGGTCTCCTAGATACATAGAGCGGCGCGGGGGGGGGGGGGGGTGTCCCAGGTTTCACTTTCTGCAAATGGGGTAGAAGAAGAAGAGATTGGATTTATACCCTGCCCTTCACTTTTTTAGTCTCAGCCCCGGGGCCATTGTTGGGGCTGGGGCTGGAGCTGGGGCTGGGGCTGGGGGGGAGGAATAGGGATCCATCCAGGGGAGGATTCGGTACTTGGGTTAGCTGGGAATGGGACATCCATCCTGGACTGTCCTGAGGCCATCCTCTCTGGGAGGGATGGGGTTGCCTGCCTACGCCCAGGTGCTAGGGATGCCAGCCTCCAGGTGGGACCAGGGAATCCCCAAGTATTACAGTATATCTACCGACATGAGAGATCAGTTCCCCTGGAGAAAACTGATATTTTGAAGGGGACCCTATGGCATTGTACACCCCTCCTCCTCAGTCTCCTTCCCCAAATCTCCAGGAGTTTCGCAGCTTGGCTCTGGCATCCCCCGCCAGTGGCCAGGAGGGACCTGGCAACCCTAGTATGAGCTGTTTTAACATAACATGTATGTTAAGTTGGTGCCCATTACATCAGTACTCTAGTTCCCAGCTTGCTTGCTTTTGCTGAAAGATGGGAACTAATGCATTAACACACTATAGCTCTTGCTGATTTTTTTTTTAAAAATCTCAAACCTCTGAAAAAGTGCTAATCATGGTGATCCCATGATGCTGTAAGGAAGGTAAATAGGCTGCCTTTCCCAGGTGCTGCTTATTGCAGTCCTTAAGGAGCTCTCTTGGTATTGTTCAGCCATAGGTGGAGTGGCTGGCAGGAGACTGACATGTGATTGAGTCACCGTCTCCAAAGGAAAGGGTGGATGTGAAGTGTTTACCCATTTATTCTGGCCATGAGCTGCACAACAAAAAATTTCACAGCTCCCAGAGACAGCAACTGGACAAGAGGCTGTCTGAACCATTTGAGTGTGATCTTGTCAAATCTTGGAAGCTAAGCAAGGCCAGCCCTTGTTAGTTCTTGGATGGGAGACCACCAACATAGTCCAGGGCAACTAATCTGAAGCCAGGATTGTCCCTGCAAGAATTTCTTTGTTCTCACTCATTTTGTTTTCCCCATTTCTTCCAGAGGGAGGTGACCCCCCAACTCTCTGAAAATGAGTGAAAACAACTGAAAACAACACTAAATGGCAGTGATATAAAACCCACAGTCAACTATAATAGAGAGGAAGGCTGCCAGTCAAATAGAAAAGGAACACTAAAGCACCTCAGTCATCAATGCCAAGGAGAATAAAAATATATTGACCTGGTATCCCTCCTCTTTACCTGACATGGGTGGTTTGTTTGTTTTCCCCCACGTGTGCCATCAGGTAGGCTTGCCAGCTCTGAGTTGGGAAATACCTTGGAAATTTTGGGGGTGGCACTTGAGTGGTGGGTATTGCCTCCTGACACACTTCCGGTGATGTCAGGGGGTGTTGCCTCCTGACACACTTCCGGTGATGTCAGGGGGTGTGGCTTTCTGACACACTTCCGGTGATGTCAGGGGGTGTGGCATATGCTAATGACTTATGCTAATGAGCTCCTGCACCTCTTTTTCTATGAAAGGACCCCTGAGGAAATGGTTGAAATTTTAGCCCCAGAGCTCCAAATAGTATTCAGTGAAATCTTGAGAGGAGGAAAGGCCCCAGATTCATGGAGGCAAACAGAAATAATAGTAATCCTGAAACCACGCAAGGATCCTGAAGAGGTAGCTCATATAGACCTATAAGCCTGCTTAACCAAGACTATAAGATCTTTGCAAAAATATTAGCAAATAGACTTAAGAAGATTATCCCTAATATAATAAAAGAGGATCAATATGGATTCGTAAAGGATAGGAATATGGCATATCCAATCAGAAATATAATTAATGTACTGCAACACGCTAAACAAAAAAATAAAAAGCTGGGTCTATTAAAACTGGACGTTTATAAAGCTTTTGATACTCTCAGGATTGTCTGTGGCAGATTATGAGAAAGTATGAGTTAGGAGATATTTATATTCGGGCAATTCAAGAGATATATAGGGACGGAACAGCAGTGGTAAGGGTTAACAATGACCAATCAAGAGCTTTTCAAATACAGAGAGGAGTTAGGCAGGGTTGCCCACTTTCACCGCTCTTATTCATTATAGCAATAGAACAGCTGGCTGAAAGGGTAAGAAATTGTGGAAGAATAGAAGGTTATAGAGCGAACAAGGAAGAAATGAAAATCAATCTTTTTGCAGATGATATTATAGTGGTTATGACAAACCCTAAAGAAGCGATAAATGAAGTTAAAATTATACTAGAAGATTTTGAATGCTGTTCAGGCTTAAGGGTCAATATGGCAAAATCAGAAGTTATGTATCTTAATGTGAACAGAGAGGAAAAAAGAGATATAAATAAAAGCACAAGTATTGGAATGGGTGCCAAAAGGCTCAAATACTTAGGTATAGAGTTACTAAAGAAGACTGATAGAATTTCGGAAGTTAACTATAAGATGATATGGAAGAAAATAGAGAACGAGATGGGAAAGTGGAAAAATAGAACTCTAGGCATATCTACCAGAATTAGGAGCGTTAAAATGTTCTGGCTGCCTAAATTAATATATTTATTCCAGTCGATACCATTAGAAGCCCACAGAAAAAGATAGAACAATGGAATAGAATGATTAGAGAGTGGATATTCGGCAGCAAAAAATGTAGAATTCAAAAAGGGATGGTATGCAGTATTAAAGCAGAGCTGGGTTAGGGTGTCCCCAAGTTGAACAGTTTTTATGAAGCTTTCCAAATAAAGTCATTATTAGAGATAGGCGTAGGTAATGACCAGAAATGGGTCAGATTTGAGAATGAGATCAATAGTAATATAGGATGCTTTGGGGTTTTTCCCAAGGTTACAAAAAAAGACCTTAAGTTAATTAAAGGTCCTAGATACTCAGCACTAGAATCTTGGAATAAGTGGCAGGCATTATGGTTAAGGAGAAATTCAAGATGGGCACCACTCGAGTCCATCCAAAATGAATTAAGAGAAAACAAATGGTGGGACTTGCTAAGATCTAAGGGCTATTACAGACTGGGAGATATGTTCACAGGGGGCAACCTAAAACCGATACATGAGATAGTAGAAATGGTAGGGGACCAATATTGGCTAAAAATAACTGGCCTCTACAGGATGGCAAAAAAAAAATGACAAAGAAAGAATTTGGACAGAGGAACCAATAGAAGAAATATATAAAGAAATGCAGAGATCAAAACAAGGGCTAGCAGGGAAAATCTATAGGAAAATGATATCAGATAAAGACAAGTCAATATCATATTTACAAAAAACTTGGAATAAAGAAGGTCAGATATCAGGAAATATGGCAAGTAAAATAATGAAGAGAATTGAGGAAATTAAAGTGATAAAATTTAATGAAATGGAGCACAAATTTTTTACAAAATGGTATAAAACCCCAGTGCAGCTAGCAAATATGTTTCCAGGGATGAGTTCTAGGTGTTGGCATTGCAAGCATCTAAGGGATGGTTTCCCCATATGTGGTGGGAGTGCCCAGAGGTTAGTGCATTTTGGTCCAAAATATTACAAATTATAAAAAGAATATTTAAGGTTTTATTGACCATAGACGTTAATTTAATATTAATGGGTACAGTAGGCAACCCAGCAGTAATCAAGGAGGACCAAGCTATATTTAAAGCCATGATATTAGCAAGCAAAGCAGTGATTGCTCTGGACTGGAAGGATAAGAGTAAATGGACAGTAGAAATCTGGCATAATTATTTGTTTGAATTTATACAGTTGGATATAATCGAGAAACTGAACCAGAAGACCACATGGGCAGACAAGACCACAGACATCAGGACGAAATGGAAGACCTACTTAGAGTGCGTACCAACAGAAGGGAGGAAGGACATTCAGTGCAAGATTCGGACTTTGTGCCCGTGGCTGGGAATAAAGGACTAACGCATGAGAACAGAGAGAGGAGGGGGGAGGATAGGAGGGAAGGTGTAGGGTTATAAACAGATACGAAATGTACGAGTTAAAAGACAATAACTAATATGTATCATAAACAAATAAAAATAAATAAATAATAAAAAAGAAACAACAGGTCATATGTGGCCTCCAAATGCATTAATGGCTGAGGGAAGAATTGAACCAGAAACCTTGCAGCTCACACCTCAGGATGCCACTATACCAGCTCAGTTAATTTAGTTAAAAGACTGGGAAAGAATCCAGAAGGATAGAGCTGGGAGAGTGAACAACCCAACAGCATCACAATTGAGAGTTTTTTTTTTTTTAAATATACACATTTCATACAAAGTCACATTCTTCAGCATCTCTTGAAGACTGCATACTGAGCAGGCAGTTTTTATGCGGGCACAATCACGACTGAGTATGCATTTTATGTAATTTAACTGAAATTACCCTCAATAGCACTAAAAACAAGGCACCAATTTATTTTTAAAGATCATAACATGTCATTTTCTTCATTAATGTATCTGTGTTTTGAAACCAGTGAGGTTTTTTTGCTTTTCAGATTTTTCCAGGGAAGCTGTTTCAAATGACTATTGGCTCTGCCTTCCTTGACAGGAAATTAAAAATAATGGCCTATCTATATATTTAATTCCCAAGTGGCCACCCCCATGTAGATATCTAAATCTGCGTGGGGGGTTACTTGGGGGGCAGGGAGATTTTCCTGCACATGTGGGGGACACCCCCCCATGTGCAGAAAAATCTGAAAACTAAAAAAAAAATGTTTGGGGGGATATATAAATCCCCCCAAAAGTTAAACAGTGTTCCCTGCACATGCGCAGGGAGCACACTTACCTTCCGGATCTGTGGCAGTGGCAGGGGGTGGAGAAGCCTTGCTGGGCCTTGCTGGGCCTTGCTGGGCCTTGCCATCGCTGGGGTGGGGTGGGGGAAAGAACTCCCCCCACCCCCTAGTGATGCTGAGGGCCGGCAAGGCCCAGCAAGGCTTCTCCACCCACCGCTGCCACTGCCAGCAGCAGCAGCCACAGGTAAGCCACAGGTGTGGGCCTCGCAGTCACTGGGGGGTGGGGGCGGGGGGAAGAGCTGGCGGGGGGGAGAGCTGGCGGGCCTCATGGCTGGAAGCCACGCGGGCCTCGTTGTCACTGGGGGCAGGGGGAAGAGCTGGTGTAGGGGGGGGAAGAGCTGGTGGGTAGAGCTCGCCGGGGCAACTGGGGGCAGGGAGATCTGCAGGCCTCTTCTCCGCCCCCCCCACGAGTCCTGGCCAGGTCTACCAATACAGTGGCAAGGGCTGGGTATACCTGGCTTCTGGAGAATAGGTCTACCCAGCCATTGCCACTCATTGGTAGACCTGGCCTCTGGAGAACAGGTCTACCCAGCCGTGTCCACTCTGTTGGTAGACCTGGCCTCCGAAGATCAGGTCTACCCTCCCCTTGCCACTATACTGGTAAACCTGGCCTCCGGAGAACAGTTCTACCCGTCCCAGTCCACTATATTGGTAGACCTGTTCTCTGGAAGCCAGGTCTACCAATACAGTGGCAAGAGCTGGGTAGACGTGTTCTCCGGAGGCCAGGTCTACCACTACAACGGCAAGGGCTGGGAAGACCTGTTCTCCAGAGGAAGAATGGGGGGGGGGATTGCTGGCTTGAGCGGCCATCAGCTGCTCGGGCCTTGGAGCAGGCAGGGGGAATTGCCGGGGGGGGGGGGAGAGGACTTACCTGGGGCTGCAGCCTTTAGGAATCCTCCTCCCCCCCCGTGAGTATCATGGGTCCCCACCGCTTGTATCTCACTATATTCAGAAAAATCAAGGGCTCTTAAATCTTGTTAGTGTAGCAATTTCCACTTATTTCCCTTTAGGCTGGAGACCCACGCTAATCTGTTCCTGAAGGTCCACTAACTCCCAGAACAAAATTTCAGTGAAATGCAGCACACAGGGTAAATGAGCAAAAATGGCCTCCCACTCTTACGAAAATTTAAGGGCACGTGTGCTTTCTTAATTGAATGGGTAAATAACAGACCAACATATGCCAGATCTGACTACTATAAATATAAGCCACATACCTATTTCTTTCTCCATGGCAATGTTTTCATACACTGTCACTGAGTCATATGTGCAGTCTTTATTTTCTTCCAGTTTAAAATTTTCATATGTGAGCTTTAGAAAAATAGAAAGCCTACAATTCAATAAAATAAAACATTCCTACAGTTCAAGAAAAGTGATATAAATCCTGGAATTTGGTATTTGATAAGACACATAGACACCAAAGCACATTTTTCATTATGATTAATATTTAACACTTCATTGTGCTAACTGGAGGAATCTAAAGGATGTCATCCAATGAAGGCAGGGGATGTAGCTCCATGGCAGAGCACCTGGTTTACCTGGAGAAGGTGACAGTCTCAGTCCCTACTATCTGATCTCAGCTAGAGTGAGTGTCAGGAAATATGCTTCTCCACCTGGAGAGCCATAGGGATAGACAATACTGAGCTAAAGGAACCAGTGGTCTAATGTAGGAGGCAACTGTGCACAGAAAGATAAACTGATGATAAAATACCATTGAGATACATATAGGCCCCAAATTCTGGAAGCAGCAGCCTTTTCAGACCTAAAAGTACTGAAGACTTGAATGGTGTGTGTGTGTGTGTGTGTGTGTGTGTGTGTGGTGCCATCAAGTCATTTCCAACTTATAGTGACCCTACAAATTAATGACTTTCAAAACATGCTATCACTAACTGAGCAAGGCTGAGGTCTTGCAAACTGAAGGCTGTGGCTTCTTTTATTGAGTTAATTCATCTCACGTTGGGTCTTCCCCTTCGCCTGCTGCCTTCAACTTTTCCTAGCAATGGAGTAATACCCCTAATATGGATTGGATGTTAAATTTTCAATCTTTATCCAACCCTTTCAAAAATGCTTTAAAAATAATAAAAGGTGTTTGGAGATGGTTACTGTTGCAAGAAAGGTATTGTTCCTTATTTTCCAATGTGCAGAATTCATATTCAAGAACACAAATTAAATACTTTGGATTTTCAGGAAAAACAGAATTATGTGCCTATTTTATTCTCTCCATGCAGTTGGGGGAGAACCCTGAAGAGCGGTGCAGAGCTGCTGAGACCCGGCACGTGTCAGTTGGCACTGCCATAGGTTCCTGCTGGCCGGTATTATCAATAACACTATTGCCTAAGCATCATATACAAATGCCTAAGGATCCAATTGCATAGTCTGATGATCAATTAACCTTGCTTTTCTTTTCAGTCTCATATCGACTCCTCTAGGTCACGGAGGGGAGATAGCATCGGCGGAGTAACTCCCACCGCAGGAATGCGCGTTTTGCTTGCTTTGTGCATGCTTGTTGCTCATTAGCTTTTCTTCCCTCTTATCTGTCTTTCGCTTTTCTCTAGCTCACAGCCTTGAGCTGCAAGCCTCCTGCTATGTGTTATATTATTCACAAGTGCTATGTGTTTGCTTGATTTTTTCCCCTGGGAATATCCGCCCCACAAATCCTAATAGTGTCTTTGCCTGGGAACCTATTTTACCGCACTTTCCTTGGGAACAGTGGGCCAGTATATTTGGGCGCCAATAATCCTCCCAATTGATTGGTGGATGTTGAAGGGGCTTATTTCACATCAAGTATAATTGTAGTTGCATTCCTATGCTTGGGCATAACAGAAGAAATGTATTTGACCAACAAGATCAAATAAAGGACTTTTCTGTTTAAGGAGACCTGTTGTGGACTACATCTATTGGCGCAATCTCATAGCACGGCGTTTAGATCCAGGCCAACCCCACAGGCCTGGCACAGCCAGATGCTGCAGGAAGATCATGAATGAGGCTGAAGATGGATGGGATTTAGGGGCATAGCCACTGGATTTAAACAAATGTAGAAGAGATTTCTCATTCATCAGTTATGAAGCAGCCTGAAAATAAAATTGCCTCATGTGTCGAGTGTTATGTTTGTCAAGAACTTTGGTTCACTCAAAATGGAGTCTGCTTTAAAAGTTTGGTTCAATCTGGCTGCGGCCTGCTCTTGTTAAAGATGTTGTTCTTAAGTCCCCTTCAGATGTGCTGGAGAAGAGTGTCTGTCTCTGCACCTGCAAGATAAGATTTTCTTCTGTGGCCGTGGCTCGTTAACATGCCAAAGCAATTAAGTCCTGTGGGAAGGGACTGGTGCTGTAAAACTGCATATCACATCACCTGCTCTTCTGACATGACCAGAGACCAATCAGAAACCAGTGACATCACCCTTTCCTTAATTGGCCTTGAATCTGGAAGACATTGCTTTTGAACCCTGATTGGTGCCCAGGCCCAGCAGCCAGGCTGGGGTTCAGACAATAGACAAGTTACCTTAACTCCTATTCAGGGGGCACGATGGCGTTGCGCGTGAAGCTGACCCATAACTCCGCCTTGGTTACTTTTCAGCTCTGATTGCTGAAGCCAACCAGCCTGGCTTTTGGGAACTGATGGGTAATATCTTGACTTTGAGAACCAAGGTTCTATAAATGTTTAGCTAATCTTTAGCTTTCTTGTTTTATTCCCCACAATACTATTTTAAGTAATTCTGCACTTTTCATTCATTATACTCTGCACTTAAATAAATATATATATATTATTCACCAATTCTGGTTTCTGTCTCCGCTGCTGCAACAAGTTATCTGGTGCCTAAGACTGTCGGTTATTACCTCTAGAACAGCCTGTGGGTCTCCTGCTGTGAGTCGACCTCACAGGGAGCATTCCCTAGCTGAGCCCAGTAAGGTCTAGAGTCTGTCTTTTGGCTCTGGACTGGAGGGATGTAAAAGGACTGGTGGTAGCACAACCTGGTTAAAGGTAACACAGGTGGCCTTTAACACCTTTGTAATTGGAGCTAGTCAGTCTCTTGGTGAAGAGAACTCCTAGCCCTCTCTTTGACAATGTTGCATACAAAATTTTGGACCAAACTAAAGTTTTTGTTATTGTTGTTGTTCAAAGGAAACCCATTGTGCAGATGTTGGTTTCCACATTGTACCTTGACCACATAATTCGCTGGAGCGTGAATTATCCATTGACAGTCTGCCAAGTTACTGTATGCCTCAGGGTAGTGCATGCTTTGTATTGTTCCTTCCTCAAAGAGTATGGCTAGAGATCCACAGCCAGAATCTGGAAGTTCAGTAAAGCAAAATTGAACTGAGGCGAATTAAAATAGCAAATCCACAAATTCCAAATGCTCAGAAGCTCTCATGGACTTACTAATATTTTCCAATAAATAAATAAAATAAAGCACCAAGTCAAAGCATGAACAAATGTTATGTGAGAAGGCATCTGAGTTGCAGCCAGGTGCCTATATCTAGCCTGGATTCATGCACTGTATATATTTTTTTTAGTTAGCACAATTTATACCCAGATTTTTGCTCTCATAAAGGCCCCCAAAGTGGCTAGCAAGTTAAAACATGCATACTAAAAGCACATGTTAAAAACCATTAAAACCAACAAAACCTTTTGCTTAAAACAAACCCATATCCAAAATACATAGAAAGACATATAAATAACAAAACATTGAGCAGGAAGGAGGGATCACTGAGGCAACACCAAATAAAGTCTTCACCTACTGATGGAAGATGGCAACAGAAGGGGACAGATGACTCTCCCTAAGGAGAAAATTCCAGACTTTTGGTGCTGTGAGCAAGAAGGCCCCTCCCTGGGGTTGTGTGCAGATGTGTTATGTACCATCAAGTCACTTCTGACTTATGGCAACCCTATGAATTAATTACCTCCAAATTGTCCTATCAATCCTGGCAACTGGGGATTGTGGCTTCCTTGACTGAGTCATGTTGGGTCTTCCCCTTCCCTGCTGCCTTCAACTTTTCCTAGCATTGTTCTTTTTTCCAGTGACTCTTGTCTTCTCATAATATAACTAAAGTATGATATGCTCAGTTTAGTCATTTCAGTTTCTAGGGAGAGTCCAGGCTTGATTTGATCTAAAACCCACTTATTTGTCTTTTGGGCTGTCCATAGTATCCATAAAAGTCTCACCCAACACCACATTACAAAGGAATCTTCTTCCTGTCAGCTCTCTTCGTTGTCTGGGTTTCCCACCCATACTCAGTAAAGGGCAATACTATAGTATGAATTACCGTATTTTTCGCTCCATAAGACGCACCTGACCATAAGACACACCTAGCTCCACCCGGTGCTGTGGCTTGGGAAAGGTGAGGGGGGTTTAAGACGCACACACTTCCCCCCCCACTTTTTTTGGGAGAAAAAGTGAGTCTTATGGAGCAAAAAATACGGTATCTTGATCTTGTTTGCCAGCAACACATCCTTATACTTAAGGATCTTTTCTATTTCCTTAATAGCTGCCATTCCCAGTCTCAATCCTTTTCTGATTTCTTGGTTGCAATCACTTCTTTGCAGGGCTCTTCTTGTAGAAAAAGCCCAGCAGGAACTCATTAGCATATTAGGCCACACCCCTGACAGCACAGCTCATTAACATATTAGGCCACACCCAATGTTTCCAGAAGTGTGATCATCCAGCCACATCTACCTTTTGCTTCTTATTCTGTTTACCTTGTTGTCAAAACAGTTTTGACAAAACCAATAAAAACATTATTTTTGTCCCATCTATACAAAACCTTGCCTGAACCAATATCTTATGTCCAACAATTATTCCCACACTGGATTGGAATCAATTCCTAAGGGTTTGGTTCCCATGAAAATCAGGTTGCCTTCCTGCAGAACAAGTACGCTGAATATGATTTTTTAGGGTTGCCAACTTACAGGTGGGGTCTGGAGATCTCCTAGAATTACAACTGAGCTCCAAACTACAGAAATCAGGTCAATGGCTGCTTTGGAAAGTAGAGTCCATGGCATTATGCCTTGCTTAGATCCCTCCTTCCCCTAAACCCCACCCTCCACTCCCAAATCTCCAGGGATTTCCTCAACCTGGAGTTGGCAACCCTAGTTCACTGGCAGAACAATGCTAGGAGCCAGTTTGGTGTAGTGGTTAAGTGCGCAGACTCTAATCTGGGAGAACCGGGTTTGATTCCCCACTCCCCCCTTGCACCTGCTGGATGACCTTGGGCAAGCCATAGCTCTGTACCAGCTGTTGTCTCAGAGCTCTCTCAGTCCCACCTACCTCACAGGGTGTCTGTTGTGGGGAGGGGAAGAGAAAGGAGTTTGAAAGACGCTCTGAGACTCCCTTGGGTAGTGAAGGGCGGGGTATAAATCCAATCTCCTCTTCTTCTAGGTTTGTGGATGCACTGGATGGGAGTAGTTTGTGGACTATTTTATTCAAGGTACAAAATTTTATTCAAGGTATAAGATTTCATGTGCCACCCACACTTCTTCAGTTGGAAGACTTGTGTATGCACACAAAAGCTTATACCTTGGATGAAACTTTGGACTCCAACTTTGTTCTGCTGCTTCAGACCAACATGGCTACCCACATGAATTATTACACTATAATACTTTTTACAAGCAATTATGTACCAGTGGAGTGGTTACCATGCAGAGTCTGTCCCACAGGTAAAATTATCCTGTGAACAGGTGGTCTTTACCACATAAAAGTATCACTACCATCACAAGATCACCAATCGTTGGAACTCCTCAGAAGCGGAAATCTCTCTTATTAGGAGATTTAAGAACATCAACTTTGCTGGCCCATTAAAGGCAGATGTCAGTCCAGTGGCAGGAAAAGAGGGACAATCATCTTCTTCAGAAACTCTGCCCACTTTTTAAAATTTCACAAAACAGGCAATTGCCAAAGTGCAGCTGACCATGCTCATTTTTAGTTACAACTCTGTTTCTCTGCAGATGTCCCCCAAAGAGCCCCATGCAACAGTCAAGTGTTTTGCCAACACACACAACAATGAAGCCACTTTTTCAGATTTTTCTCTTACATGGCAGTAAGCACCAAACCACTTTAATACAGACTTTAGACACACATATATTTGCAAGCCATTCCCAACAAGACACAACAATGAACTCAGGCTTCAAACTTACTTATCTTAAGCAAAAGATGCCATGAGAAAACTAAAGAGATTCTCAAAAATTAAAGATATTGTCAAAACCAGCATTTCCTGGGCTCTCTGCTTTTTTACATCCCCCCCTTTTCAATATTTTTTTTATAAAAACAGAAAGAACAGAAGGAAGGAAGGAAGGAAGGAAGGAAGGAAGGAAGGAAGGAAGAGGTAGGTGGGGGGGAGAGAGAGAGAGAGAAAGAAAGGAAGGAAGGAAGGAAGAAGGAAAGAAGGTAGACAGACAGAGGAAGGAAGGAAGGAAGGAAGGAAGGAAGGAAGGAAGGAAGGTAGGTGGAGGAGGTAGGTAGATGGAGGAGAGAGAGAGAGAAAGGAAGGGGGGAGGGAGAGAGAGAAAGTGAAAGGAAGAAAGAAAGGTGGGTACAGAGAGAGAGAGAGAAAGACAGAAAGAAAGGGGGGGCGAGAGAGGGGGGGAAGAAAACGGCCAGGCACTTACTGGAGCAGGGAAAGCCACACGACGTCGGCAAGCCAAATGCAGAAAGCCTAGCCCCTGTGCTTAATCTCTGGGCGGGGCTTTCTCCTGCTGGCTATTTTCTCTTAAAGGGAAAGCACCCGGTGGAGCTTTTTCCTGCCGGCTCTCTGCAGGAACTTTCCCTTTAAGTGTAAACAGCTCAGGCCGCGCAGGGAGGGGGCGGGGCAGGCTCGGACGCCAGCTGGAACGGCGTTCCTGTAGAAATCGAGCCCTGTTCCTTTGGTTGACGATTGAACCATGAAATAGAAAATACTTAACAATTTCAATTTCAATTTCTTTAGACTTAAAGTTTGTCATTATTTTTGCCTTCTTGGTGTTTAGTTGTAATTGAGCTTTGGCACTTTCTGCTTTAACCTTCACCAGTGGTCCTTTCAGGTCTTTTACTGTTTTCTGCCAGTAATGTGATCTCAGATTGTTAATGTTCCTTCCACCAAAGTTTCACCCCACTTTAATTTAAATCTAATTCAGTTTTCCTTATGGTATGTTTTGTATATAGATAGAAGAAATTGGGAGACAGAATACATTCTTGTCTGACACTTTTGCCAACTGGAAACCATTCTGTTTCTTCATATTCTGTCCTAACATTATCCTCTTGCCAAGAGTACAGGCTGTGCATCAAAACAATCAGATGCTGTGGCACACCCATTTCTTTTAAAATGAACCATAGTGTTTCATGATCCATACAGTAAAAAGCTTTGCTGTAATCTATGAAACACAAACTGATTTTCTTTTGAAATTCTCTTATATGCGCTAATAACTAACGTAAATTTGCATCTCTGGTTCCTTTTCTTTTTCTGAATCCAGCTTGAACATCTGACATTTCTCTTTGTTGTAAGATTTTGAGCACCCCTTTGCTTGCATTAAGTGGTTTTCCACCCATCAAATCTCAAAAGGCAGGGGCACCCAAAGCCGGGCCTCAGAAGATGACTTTAGTGGTCGTGTCGGGTGATGAGGGAGCAGCAGTTCCTTCAGATATGTTGTCCTAAACCATATAGAGCTTTAGAGGTCACCAGCACTTTGAATTGCATCCAGAAATAAACTGAGAGCCAGTATAAATAGGTTAAGACTACAGTATTCCATACAAGCCACTACAGTCAACATCCTGGCTGCAACATTCTGCACCAGTTTCTGAAAACTTTACAAAGGGCCACACCATAAAGACCACATTGCAATAATCTAATCTAGATGTAACCAGGGCCTACATGAGGTCTCCAAATCTGTATAATACATTTTCATTGTGCCCATCCTGAGGAGTGCAGGATGTTCTGCATTGTTTTCCTTCCCCATTTTGTCCTCACAACAACCCTCTGAAGTAGGCTAGGGAGAATGTAATAGTGTCCCAAGGTCACCCAGCAAGCTTCATGGGAGACGGGGGATTTGAATCTGGGACTCCTCAGTCCTAGTTTAACACTCTAATTGCTACACCACACTGGATTACATCTCTCACAGGACTCTAATGGGCTGGTTACATTAATAATTGTATATACTGCTCAGCTCTTAACCAGCACCGAAACCTGTGTACACAGGCCTTAATTCCATTTTCTAAACTACCCATCATGGAGTCAGCCTTAGGCACTCCTCTCTTGGGCGTAGAATGGTCATAAAAGCATGGCATGAAATCAAACTGGTAAATGTGGATTTGGGAATTCTCAGCTCATACTATTGTTACTGTCACCAATTATTACTATTATGACAGTCTCTGTACTTTTCTTGATCATATTCAGACTTTAGATAATCATATTAGATGTGGCCCTTTGACCCTGCTATTTATACTTTTATTTCATCTCTCTTATACATAATTCTCTGTTGGTGGTGGCATGCTCCTGAACATTCCACATGGCACCCCAGCCTTTGGTCCCCTGGCCTGTCAATCAGAAGTGTCCCTATCCACTGGCTGTGAATACTCGCATGCCATTGGCTGGATCTGCTCCTCTTCCCTGCCCACTCCTTCAGCCTCTGTGCCCTGTCAGAATTTCTGGCAGTCGGCTTTCTCTCTTGACGAAGATGCTTCTGCTTCCCTGCTGTGGGGGGATTAACTGTTACCTCAGTGGCTGTTGGCAGGTGAAACAAAATGGCAGTTACCTGTGTTTATAAGATGGCTGCTGTCTGTGGTTTGTTTAAAATGTTCCCCCATAAGGTTCAATTGAGCTGTAGTTCCAGAGAGGGGCCTGCAGGAGTATCACTCACTGGGTTGAATGGGGCTTCCTCATCTGCTGGCCTACAGTTCCCAGATGCTCCAAGGCCAAAAAGTGCGGGAAAAGAAGGACCCTCCCAAGGGGCAGAGCACCATCAATACAGACTCCAGCCCATCCAGGGAGGATTGTGTTTAACCTCTGGTTTATTTATTTATTTATTATTCATATTTATATCCTGCCTTACCAGGCAAGCTGTTGATTTATGTCCTGTTGGTTCATAGTGTGTGCTTACTCCTACAGTTGTGCCTTATTCATTTAGTGTGTGTGTGTGCTCCATAATTGTGTAAATACTAAAAAAAAAAATTCTGTTTGGGCCAATAATCTGTGTTGTGCTCTGACCGCATAGTCTCCTCTGCTCTGCCAATACCAAAAGGAGGGGGTAGCCAGGGAAGCAAGGAAAGTCCAGATCCTTGGGTTGCCAACTTTCCAGGGATCCCCCAAAGATTGGGGATTCCATCTCCAAATAGGGAGATTTGGCCACAGGGGTCTCACTGTCCCTCTAAAAAGGGGATAAAAAGCTGAAGAGTGAGGGGGAAATTAAGGTAGGTTGATGCTTGACTGGGAAGGAGATAGGGTTGCCAACTCCAGGTGGGGAATTCCTGGAGATTTAAGGGGTGGAGCCTGGAGAGGGTGAGGTTTGAGGAGAGGTGGGGCCTCAGACAGGTACAATGCCATAGACTCTGCCCTCCAAACCAGCTATTCCCTCTTGGGGAACCACTGCTGCCAATCTCCAGGTGAGGGCAGGAAATCACTCAGAATTACAACTGCTCTTCAGGTAGTAGAGATCAGTTCCCCTGAAGAAAATGGTGGACTCTGTGTCATTATACCCTGCTGAGGTTGCCACAGCAAATCGACGCTGAGTGCCCAAGGCCTTGGCACTCTCCCAGAGCCTCTTTCTAGAGCCCATTGTATTTATTCCCACAACAGGCCTTACTCCTAGTAATCATATATATAAATGTCTGCCCAGTGAGGACCCATTTTAAAGACCAACAAGATTTTACTCCAGCATGAACTGGGTAACTAATTTATAAGTGTACAAAGCCCTTCATGGCTCTAGATCCTCATACTGTGAACCACCTCTCCCCCCTGTGTGCTCTGCCACGACAGCTTCGTTCGCTGGAGCAGGGTGTTCTGCAGGTGCTAGCCTGCAAGTGGGCAAAAGCCACAACTACCTGCACACCTGTGCCTTCTCCACTGTGGTCACCTTGAGGGACGGCCTTCCTTAAGGCCTTTCTGTGCAGGCAACAGAGTTGTACCATACTAAATGATTCAAAACATTCTGTTATGTATTGACCATGCAGTCGCCATGTGCTCTCTTAATTGCGACCGCATGGCCAGAGCACATGGCCAGAGCATGGCCAGAGCACATGGCCAAGAAACTACCTGAGCTTCAGCCAGGTAGAACAAAGGCCAGGTGGATTCAAACCGGCCACCAATCCTGTACCTAGGTTTCTCCCAGGGAACCTATGAAATGTAAATAGACTTCTAATAGCCTATCAGGCCAGTTGGGTGAGGTCAGGGGATTGTCCCTGACCAGCATAAAAGGAGGGCTTGGAGCCCTGGGTTGTATGCTTCATCCGGACCAGCAATAAAGATCTAGCTGTTTCACTATTCCATGGACTCCCGACTCCAATATTTATCACATTCCTTGGAAAAACTACTAGGGACTGTGATCTATACTGCTGTGTCCAGCTAGCTGAAACTAGGAGGCTGCTATGGAATTTTGCATCATTTATTAGTGTGTCATGTTAATAGTTATGCTTTGCTTCAGTCCTGTTTTTAGACTTCTGGTTGGTTCTATTCCCTACTGCATTGTTTATTGAATGTCCCATCCAGGGCTTTTTAAAAATAATAATAAAAAAAGAGGTGCTGGAACTCTCAAGAGGGAAGTGAAGTTTTCAATCTGTATACTGAAAACTCATGAACTTTTAAACATTTTTAAAATAATTTTGTTAAAGAGGTTCTGGAACACCATTCTGGCACGTTCCCCCAGGGAAAAAAGCCCTGGTCCCATTCATCGATTGTATGTGTAATCTACCTTGAGTCCAAGTGAGAAAAGTATATTATAAATAACATAAATAAATAAGCATAGTCTGTGTTATCTCTCTTTAGAGAAATTTCTTTAGCTTCATGCCCCTGGCATTTCTCATGCTCTACACAAATCTAGAACCTTTAGAATACTTCTGATTTCTCAGTGTATGAGAAAGCATCAATACCTACCTGGGAGCACAGCTGGTGCAACAGCCTTGTATTTCATGGAAAATCCAGTCCCATGTTCCTTATTGTCAGAGACAAATTTAAGCCTTAGTCTATTTGAGCCAATCAATATGGGTAATGGAGGCTCCATTCCACAGAATTTTCCTGAAAGGCATTCATATACATAATTGATTTAACTAGGGAATACTTCCAGTGATGTCAAGAGAACCTGCTTCTAATATACAGATGGTTAAATTGTTAAAATACTGTACATCTGTTTCCTGGAGAGAGAGAGAGATCTGATGATCAATCTGTGAATGGCCAACTATTTGCCATGACCTTCACAGATCATTTTTAGCCCTGTTCAGTTGTTATGATTTTTGCATTTCGACCTCATAGAATGGGAGAATGCACTATCTGCAAACTGCCCAACACCACCGCCATGGTGTGAGAACAGGCCAACATGAGTATTTTCTAGCTTCTGTAGACATGAACCCAAACCTTGAAAAATGCAGGTTTCTGATCACACATACGAAAGCTAGAAAACATGCATGTTGCCAAGCATATAGAGAGGGCTGTGTGTATTTCTCTTAATTCATGGTTGCATCATGAATTCCCCTTATTCATGGTTGTCTGAATAGGGCTGATATTTCAGATTAATTTATCCTCATGGCAACTTTATAGCAAAGCATAATTTGGATGCCAGTCCCTTTGAATTCTAAAGTTTCTAATACCTATAAACACTTAAACCATGGTCTCTCTGCAGACCTCAGAACACACAAAGTTGCATTATATCGAGTCAGACCATTGGTCTTTCAAAATCAGTATTGTCTACTCTGAGTGGCAGCAGCTCTTCAGGTTCTCAAACTGAAGGCCTTTCACATCTCTTACTACCTGGTCCTTTTAACAGGAGATGCAAAGCAGATGTGCTGCCACTGAGCCACACCACCTCTCTGTTCCCTAAGGATAGCCTTAATTACTGCCAAACTCAAGATCAAGAGATGCTAGTCAGCACCTAAGTAAGCATTACACATGGAAGTATGTAACACAATTCTGACAATCTCTCAGGGGCAATCTGTAGTGGAGAAGAAGCAGGGGGGAGGGGAGAGAAAGCCAGGGGTTCACACTTTGTCCTAGCTGCTGCTTTTCTGCTCCAAACCCTCACGGCTAATTCCCCTCCCCTCCACAGGGTTCCAAACTTTGAAAAAGAAACTCACCAACTAGCTGATCATCCTTAGAAATCACCGATAGGGAATCATAGTCACAATATATATCTGGCTCCACATCAAAGTGGGAAAAGTTTAGCAGAATATGCATTCCTTCCGGTACAAGCAGAGTCCAAACACACAACCTAGATTGACATACAGTGAGTAATGTCTAGTTAATGATTAGCAAATCATGAACCCCTATGGCATAATACTGTGTGCAGTGTCTTTAAAAGTCCTTATAGTTCATCTACTCACTGATTATCCAGATAGAAATGCTTGGGACTTTCGGGCAGATGTAGTCTTCCTTCATTGTCGGGGAGCCTGCCATCCTGAATACTGCATGATGCTGTATCGCAATTATGGAAGTTTGTGTCAAGGAACACCAGAATTAAATGGATATTGGGTTAACATATATCAGATAAAGGAAAGCTAGGAGACTACAGTGATTCCCCACCCCCCAAATTATCTATGTCATGATGTTAAATCGATATCATGATAATCATGCTATCATGTTAATCAGATAACAGCTAGATCAGATTAATGTACAATTTAGTCAAAGAAAAGATGCATTTCTACATTTCAGAATACACAGGGTTGCCAGCTGCCTGGAGAAAAAAAATGTCCTTCTAGTAGAAGCATAATGGGGTGTTATTTACCAAGTGATGTTATTTACCTTCATGCTATGAAAAGCATCAGCTGCCCATTTCCACACATTAAGCTTCTATTAAAAGGACAGGCTTGAAATGGCAAACCAGGATGAAGCCACACTTGAGCTGGGCCTGTTTGTCTGGAATCAGAGAAGGGAAAATCCCTAGCCTAAATACTCAGTAACTTTTCCCATCTTATTTCGGTTTGGAGAAGGACCTCAGAAAAACCCCTGTCAAAACTCAATAAAACAACTACATCTTGTACCTCTTAAAAATCATTTTGTTACCCCTTTAAATGGTAAAATAAAATATAACGTAAAAAATCATTTTGCCTAATTTGTGAAAAATAAATAAGTGATTTACAAAGCTGTTCTAAAGAGAGTTATACTAAATCCATTGATTGCTTCAGGATGGGATTGATAGGGCATAATCCCAGAGCCATTCTGGAAACTATTTAGGATGACAACTAAACTTCTGCATCAGCATAGCACAGAGATATATTGGCTTGTATCCTATCATACTGCTTGACAAAGGTTGAATTCTTCCTCCAGCCTAAAGACCCTTGCTCTGATGAAGAAGAAGAGGAAGAGACTGGATTTATACCCCCCCCCCTTCACTTGGAGTCTCAGAGTGGCTTACAAACTCCTTTCCCTTCACCTCCCCACAACAGACACCCTGTGAGGTAGGTGGGGCTGAAAGAGCTCTTTCGAAGACTGCTCTTGAGAGAACAGCTCTGACAGAACTATGGCTTGCCCAAGGTCATCCAGCAGCTGTGTGTGGTGGAGTGGGGAATCAAACCCAAGCTCTCCCAGATTAGAATCTGCGCACTTAACCACTACACCAAATTGGCTCTTCTTCCCCCAGATGTACCAGCAGAAGAGCATCTTTGGATACAGTTTCACTTTTCTTACTTAACATTCTAGCACAAGATGCAAAGCAGCTGTTTCATGATCAGAAGTCATCTTCCATATGTAGAAAAGCAACTTTGGTTCAACACATAGAAACTAAGGCGATCTAATCCATTTACATTTAGAAATTTAAAATAAAAATTCCAATCCAAGTGTTATTAATTGTACTACAAAGCATAGGCGTCAACTACGGGGGGACTTGAGTGCTTGAGCCACCCCCGAAATTTCCCGGGAAAACAGAGCGCCCGTCACCGCACGTCCCCAGGCCCTTCCCAGGGCCACCACCGCCATCTCTCTCTCTCTCTCCCCCCCCGGCCTGGCTGCCTCCGTCCCTCCGTCCCTCCCTCCGTCCGTCCAGGAGTCAGCTAAGCAAATGCCCAGCTGGCCCCTGGATGGATGGAGGGAGGGACGGAAGCAGGAGTGGCCAGGCCAGAGGGGGGAGGCAGCAGCGGCGGGGACATGGTCCCGGCATGCGCGCGTGCAAAGTACGCATGCACGAGCCCCCTCGGAATTTTAAAACTCGATGCCCCTTCTACAAAGTGAAATGTTAGCAACATGGCCAGGATTTGGGCATGTACAGTGAGATTTTGGCTCCCCCCCCGCCCTTTGACTGCCAAATCCTGTGCCACATTGCTTTTGGAAGTCCCCTCCCACTCAAACATGACTTGATACAGGGGTTGCCAGCCTTTTTCTTTAGTAAAAGCTATTTCTGAGTAATGAAAAATATCCCAAGTAACTACCCACCTGACATGTTACCAAGTTTTGCTCTGTTCTAGAAACAGAACATGGACTCAGAAGATCACCAGAAAAAAAGCTATCAGCTAAACAGCACAGAGGAAAATCCTGTGGAATAAAGGCTTTTTTAAAATAAAGCTGAGAGCAGATATTTTCACAGTCTTTTCTTGGGTCTTCTAAGGTATGCATGAATTATTCTGTAGCAGCTGGGGAGCTGTGGGTAATTCAAGAGCTACCTGCTGGAGACCCCTGATCTGACACGCGGCATTGCTGTATACCGGTCAAGAAACACAAGCCCAAGACTTCCGGAAGAGATGTGCCTAATGGTGGATGCCGCTCTCCGCTCAAGCGGGAGGGGCGGTCTGTGCCCGGTGGGAAGAAGGGGCTCTGGACTGGTGCCGAGCCCCCAGAGACCTCAGTGAAGGGGCTCTGCCTGGGGTGGCACAAGAAGGGATCTCTCCCGACGGTGGCAACTGAGGGAACAAGGTCCCCCTCATCACCCCCGTAGGTTCCCCCACCGCGGAAGCCTTTTATGGCTGCAAGCGCAAACTGAGAAGCAGCAGAGAATGCGAGGCGATGAAACTACAACCCTCCCGATACGCAAGGTGAAAATGTGAGTGTCAAAGAAGGACTATAAAATAAGCGGGGAGGGGGGTGGACGGAGTAAAAATCCCCCCCCTCCACTACCGAAGCGTACTTATGGGACTTTCCCACGGCGTTACTGAATGTGCAAAAGCGTTTGCAAGTTGCTGGAGGGCAGGATCGCATGCTTGAAGATAAAAGCTTTAAAACGATATAAGTGCCGTTAAGAAAATCACTTCTTCTATCCATCTTATCTAATTGTAAACAATAGCGAAGAAGCAACAGTGGCGGGGAAACCGAAACCTTCCCCCAAACCAGGAAGCGTTCCTCCGAGTTCAAAGGCCGACAGCACAGAGATGAGCACAATGCTTTCCGCATTATTGCGACCCCTGGTGGACCAAATGACTACTCTCAATGCAAAAATGGATACAATGCAAAAGGAGCTAAAAGAGTCAAATAAGAAAACAGAAAAACTGCAACAGGACCTTTTGGAGGTGAAAGCATCTACAAATAAGCAGGACTTAAGACTGCAAAAAATAGAGAAGGACAAGGCTATTCAACATGATACCCTGCTGAAATTACAGATGGAACGCTCAAATTTTTTCCTACGACTACAGAATGTTCCTGAAAAAAAAGGAGAAGATCTTAAAAAACTGTTAAGTGAAGCACTAGCGCCTTTAACAGGTTTGAAAGCAGAAGAAATAATAAGCAACATGGATTTGGTCTATAGGACCTACCCAGTATATATTAAAAAGAATAAACTGCCTGGCGAAATAATGATAAGATTCTCCAAAAAATCTACAAGAGATGTGGTGTTAAAAGCCACCAACAGAACAACACTGAAGATCCAGGAAGAGGAAATTAAAGTTTTGAAGGACATACCATTTGAAATAAGAAAAAGAAGAAAAGCCTACAAAAAATTAACGATATGGCTTCAGTTTGAGTCAATTGTATATCGTTGGAATACTCCAGAGGGACTAAGTTTCAGTTTCAAAGGCAAAGATTATAAAATTGACTCTGTTGAACAAGCAAATAAATTCCTCGAAAAAGACATAGAAAAGAAAGCAGAGAGAGACTCAGATGACTCACAAGTATCGCAAGAAAGTACCTACGGCTTTGACAGCTCTAAAAGTGAAGAAGAAATATCGGACTCGGAAAAGGGAGCTGCTGCTCCCAAACCAAAGACTGAGACTAAAAAGACAAGAAGAGGACAGAAGAAGAAATGACTGTTAAAAGGTTTTAATAAGCTTGTGCATTATATAAGAATTTAAAATTTTTGTTAAGCGTTTCTTCAATAACATGTGTACTAGCCAAACAGCTTTTGATTTACTGTAGTAACAAAATAGTTGAATAATTGAACCAAGGTATTCTGAGATGTTTCAGAATTTTTGTAACCTGATATAATTAAGCAATTCACACAGTATTCTCTGTATAAGATAATGTAGCTTAGTAAGTAGCGTGATAGAATGTAGAAATAGATAAAAATCAATAAAAAAAATTTATAATAAAAAAAAGAAACACAAGCCCAAAGCTCCCTTGGGCAGGCAGAACTAGTGGTTTGGCTCTTTGGACCCCAGGCCAGAGTCCATACATTCCTAGCATAGATTAAATGATTTTTGGACTTTATCAACAAATTCCTGGTTCAAAGAAAAGAGGCTCTGTACTTACCTGTAGAACTTTTCATTCTGACATCTAGTTGAAAAACAAAAATATTTTAGAGCTATGGCAAATCAGAACTGTAATGATGTACTTTAAACACAAATTATAAATTGTTGGAACTGTCCATATGATAATATGGATATCATTAACAACTGCACTGAAACCATTCTAAGCTGGACATTTTCATTTCTGTTAACCTGTTGAAATCAAGCCGATCATCATGTGTGAGTGTCAGTGTTCTCCTACAAACACAGTAAAATCTGCGACTGCTGTGCTGCTGCACACCACTGACCATCCGTCCCAGATACCCCCTGCCACATCTTGCAGGGCCCAGCTAGCTCCAGAGAGAAGGAGGGAGGGGGAGGGAAAGCTGACCACCAGCCAAGTTGCTAGGTTGTGCCCTTCCCAGCACAGATGCATGCATGATCTGCACAGAGGGGTTTTTTTACATACTAAATAAACATATTTACTTTTCTTCAAAATTACTTTTCTTCAAAACTTATATTTACTTTTCGTCAAAAAATTGAGCTAGCTGTCTGTCTGTTTTTCCTATGACTGCCTTCCTTCCCTGTTTGCGGGCTATTTGTAGGCATCTGGTTGACCGTGCTCAACACCACAGACCCGTAGTTTGGTCTGATTAAGCAGTGATTTTCATGTGAATTGTCGAATTCTAATTAATGAGACATCAGGATACTAATACTGCCATAACAGTTTTACTTCTGTAATCTTGTTACTTACCAGTGGCCATATATTGTTGAATCCAGGGGAGAAGCTTGATAAGATCTGTAAAAACTCCTGGAGATCCTCTTCTATTGTACTTTTTTCTCAGGTTATGCATCCAGCCACGAGCACATCCCATTCCCCATGAGGTGACCCCAACCAGGGTCCAGGAGCCACGATCTCTCTCACACACAAGAGGGCCTCCAGAGTCACCCTGCAGGGGAAAGAAAAATGTATAAAAAATGAGATACATTTAAAACAGCAAGTACAAACATTTACACAAAAATCCCTCAGAAGTACATCATGTCATTTCTAATCAGTTTGGATCTGCTTCTTGGTGTCCATTGGTGAGTAAGACTATAGAAGCTGAAACTGAAAAATAAAATATGGCAGAAGGTGGGGAGAAAGTCTGGAGGAGGGCAGAAGACATGATATGGCCTGGCATGATATGGTCCATGGGGTCACGAAGAGTCGGTCTCGACTGTGCAACTGAACAACAACATTGGAGAAAAGGGACATTCCTGATCAGTAGGCTGCTATGACCTCTGCAGCCTGATCCACTTTGCAGGGGTCTCCCATCAGGAGAGGTACAGAGAGATGACCAAAAACCATGTGTAGAACCTATCTTCTGAAGCTTCAAATAGTTCAGTGTTTTTCAGCCACTGTGCCGTGGCACACTGGTGTGCCGCGAGATATTGTCAGGTGTGCCGCGGGATTTTTTCAATGAAAGAAATGTGCCTTCCGGGCTGACCTTCCGGGACGCGTTTGTGCATGCTAGAAAGAACAGTGGCGCGCTCTCGCTGATTCCGCTCGCACGCTCTGTGGCCGGCCTGAGGTAGGAGGGAGCCGCCGTTGAGGCGCAATTCCCCTTGGCCTTGTGAGGACTCGAGGGAGGGAGGGAGAGTGCCGAGGGGCTCTGTCTGTTCGCCCACCTGACCTGCCAGTGCCACGATGGAGGCAGCAGCCATGAGCGACCAGGAGCAGCTGCTGCAGCGAGCCCGCCTGGCCGAGAAGGCGGAGAGATACAACGACATGGCCGCGGCCATGAAAGCGGTGAGTGGCTGGGGGGGAGGAGGAGGAGGAGAAGGGGGGTCCTCCTCAGGAGATGCACGGAGCCCCTCACGGGCCCCGCCGTCACAGCCTTCGCTTGGCCGTGATGGAGCCAACGCCCTGGCTCATCTGCGCCGCCCCCCCCACGAGCCTCGGAGGGGGCAGCTGAGCCTTTCCAGGTGAGGGCTGTCTTCTTCTGCGTGGCCTCTCAGCCCGGAAGGTGGAGGTGGGCCTCCGCGGGTCCTGCTTCATGGCTGCTCTTTTTCCATCTCTAGCCCTGGCGCTGATATTGGCCGCCTCCAAGCCGTGTGTCAGCAGCGGCAGTTGGGTGATGCCCGCCTGCGTGTTGGAGAATGAGCAGGGCGAGGCGGCGGACTCGAGCAGCATCTAGTTCGTGGGGGCCGGAGGCAGGCTCGCGCATGGCAGATGGTTTTAAATGAATGAGGAGGACTCGTGTGCTGAATCAGAGTCATGCTAGACCTGTGGATGTTAATACAGAGGACAGGAACATTCGGTACCAAGGGCATTCACTCCTCCAGCAGAGTAAGCTGGTTTCTTCCAGTGCCTGGCTCCTGGGTTGTGTGTGTGTGTGTGTGTGTGGGGGGTGATTTGCACCAAGACATTCCAGTAAACATGAATATGTTTGATGGTAACAGCTAGCTGTTTCTGTCAGGGTGGGGTTCAAATCAGTAACTGTCCCTCAGCGAAGAATGGGTGTACTGTGTTTCTCTTCAAATCACTTATGGTCAGCGGAATGCCGTTCACATAAGAGTAAGAGTTTAAACTCTCTATTTGAAAAACTTTAGCAGAATCACAGTATTAAAATACATCCACATTATATTTCTTCTGAAACTCAGGTCAATGTTATGGGAAGGAGCCATTACACTTTGGATCTGTAACTTACGATTTCAAGTTGAGTGGCTATTACGTGTATTTGTAATACTGTCATAGTTAATACTTGAGCTGAGGCAACTAATGACCCATTTATCGTTTTTCAACCAATGTGCCGTGAGATATTGTCAGGTGTGCCGTGGGATTTTTTCAATGAAAGAAATGTGCCTTAGCTCGAAAAAGGTTGAAAAACACTGAAATAGTTCAAAGGAGGTCCTACTGATAGAGGGATGTGAGGTGCACAATACTTCTTCCTGGTTTCACAATGCTGGGGACTGGAGTGACCCTTTCCTCTTCAGTTATGTAACATATGTGTAATGTAGTATGCTCTGTGTAGCAACCAGCCTGCCACGTGCTTCCAGGTAATGGCGCCCGCCGCATGGCCAGAGCACATGGTCAGGCAGAGAGGGGACCTTGAATCTGGAGGAACAATAGACATCCAGATTGAAAGCCTCCACCAGTGTGGGACCTAGGTTCTCCCTGAGGATCCAATGCAATCAAAGGCTCCTCCAGGGAACCTATGACAAACATGTGCATATGTTAAGCCCCTATCAGATCTTTTGGGTGCAGCCGGAGGTGTGGCTCCGGCCAGCATATAATGAGGGCCCTGGAGCCCTGGAAGCATGCTTGTTCTGACCATCTACTGGGCATGCTGAATCACTCAATAAAGGCTTCATGATTTCACCGTTCCTGGTCTCCTGAGTCCAGTACTCTTCAATATGCAACGCACATAATGGTGGCGGCTGCATGGCCACCGCCATGCACATGGCCAGGGATGGCCTGAGCTTGGGGACAGGGAACAATAGGCAGCTAGGATCCTGATTGTCACCCTATTGGAGGCTTAGGATATTCAAATGGCCCTATGATAGGGTTGCCAAGTCCGGGTTGGAAAATACCTGGGGACTTTGGGGGTGAAGCCAGGAGAGGGTGAGGTTTGAGGGAGGGGCCTCAGCATGGTACAATGCCATAAAGTCCACCTTTCAAAGCAGCCATTTTCTCCAGGGGAGCTGATCTCTGTCAACTGGAGATCAGTTGTAAAAGCGGGAGATCCCCAGGCCCCACCTGGAGGCTGGCAACCCTACCCTATGATAGCCTCTGGCGGGAACCTAAGCCTATTGCCGTGTCTGGGCGAGGTCCAGGGCGCGGCTCTCCTGTGCATAAAAGCAGGCCTCACCCCCAAAGTCCCCAGGTATTTTCCAACCCGGACTTGGCAACCCTATCATAGGGCCATTTGAATATCCTAAGCCTCCAATAGGGTGACAATCAGGATCCTAGTTGCCTATTGTTCCCCATCCCCAAGCTCAGGCCATCCCTGGCCATGTGCATGGCGGTGGCCATGCAGCCGCCACCATTATGTGTATTGCATATGTTACATAACTGAAGAGGAAAGGGTCACTCCAGTCCCCAGCATTGTGAAACCAGGAAGAAGTATTGTGCACCTCACATCCCTCTATCAGTAGGACCTCCTTTGAACTATTTGAAGCTTGTTAGCTACGTTGTTAGCTACGGGGCTGGATGGGACACATTAGAACATTCCCTGGCTTCTTTTACAGTCCTAAGGAGCTTTATGGCAGATGTGCAACTATTGCTCATGCAACATAGCAAAAGAAAAAGATGGAGCACTGCTGTCATACAGCATGGCATCAGTCACAAGAGCTGTGAACACATGAGAGCCAGGGCTACACAACAAAAATGACAGAGTCCTGTGGCACTTGGTTATTTTCTGTAACAGGCAACCAACACTTTGTAATGCACTGAAGGATATACCTACCCATTTTTTTAAAAAAAATCACAAATACTAAGCTAATGCAACATTTAAAAATAGCTTATTTTCAGAGAGATATTCATTTTTACCAACCTGGCATGCATCTTTCCCTCCATCTGGAAACCCAGCACACATTAAAGTGTCACCTTGGACAGGTTTCTTTAAAGTAGAAAGCGCTCTAGAACATTCATCCTGGTCTAAGATTGGCAATTCCACTTCATGTAAGACTTGAGGAAGGATTCCATCTGAAAAGCAAGCAAAATAGTTCATAATTGCTTACTGAGGACAAAAAATGCCATTTCTTTAGACATTCATTCATGTGTCCACCACACAGAGTATGTATATTTGTATCGTAGGAAGCAGAACCAAGATGAATTGTAAGATATGTAACATGACTGAATATCATGGGGGAAACAGCATCATATATTCCTGTTCTCAAAAGTTATGAGAAGAAGTGAAGCGCAGAGATTTGAATCTCCTTACTGTATTGCTAACATTTGATTATGTTCATGATAATGACTTCAGTTTCAGATGTACTGGTACTAAGCTCAAATTTTCTCCATTTTGATTTTTTATGATTGAAGGTAGATGGAGGGAAGAAATATCTCCCACAAAAATCCTTAATGATGAGAACATTTATTGACACTGTCTTACTTCATCTTCTTTTACATGGACATTCTAGCCCAGGGGTGGGCAAACTGTGGCTTGGGAGCCGCATGCGGCTCTTTCACATATATTATGTGGCTCCCGGCAGGGCGGCTGGGGAAGCTAAATATCATTAGCAAACAAATATCACTGGACAAATTAATATCATTATCAATATCTGTTTTTACCTCTTTTGTTATTATTTTTGGCAGTCTCATTTAATGTTAATAAAAAGCAAATTTGCTTATTTTCCAATAAAAGCAGGTAATATTTGTTCATGTCTTGTGGCTCTCAAACATCTGATGTTTATTCTATGCAGCTCTTACGCTGAGCAAGTCTGCCCACCGCTGTTCCAGGCCAACTGACCATTATGCAGTGAATGGATCGGCATCATGACACAGCACAGCTAATCAGATTTGACTCAGGACAAATGAGGGCAGTGCTTTCCATGCTGTTCTGTGGCATGGTGGACAGAGGTGTAAAAACCATCCAACAACTCAGCAGCTAATAAGAGCAGAGCTCCAAAATCCAGTGGTGCGTGTGTTCCGGGAAGCAGAGAATTAGTTAAGAACTGACTGTTGAGTTGTGACAGATGAGAATTAGTCGAAGAAAATAGCTTTACAGGTGCCCTGACCTGGATAGCCTACGCAAGCCTGATCTCATCAGATCTGGGAAGCTAAGAAGGGTCGACTCTGGCAAGGACTTGGATGGGAGACCTCCTTAAAATACTGGAGGCAGGAGGTGGGGGCAGGCTTTATTCAGCCACCTCTCTGAATATCCTCCAGGCCCCCCAATAGGGGTCAGTCACCAGAGGTCGCCATGATTTCCCAGTATGTGTGTGCGCGCACATGCACACACACACAGACACACACACATGTTAAAGAAAATAGCTTTATAGGTGAGTGGGGTAAGAGTTTTCATTAAGTGCTGTTATATCATCCGGCTCCTGTGTGTCCCCCCCCCCTGCCCTTTTTCAGGAGCCAAAATTACATGGGAGCACTATTCACTCCATTGGTAGGCTGCAACACAGTGAACAAGCTCCCCCCCCCCCCCCCGAGCCCCCAGTCATTTCATCTCCTGAAAAATGGTGTAGGGGGGAGAAAGCAAGAGCCCCTTCTTCCCCACACCCCAGACCTAATCAGAATCGGGCCCCTCTGCATTTTCTGCCGAGGAGTTGCCACTGGGACTTGTAGCTGCAGTGTGGCTGGAAATCCCCATTTTTACTTGTGTAAAAAGTAACGACTTGTTTGGTTCATTCTAGGTCTCACTAGTGCAAAATTGCCCCTTTGTGGGTTGATCCTGCTGGGCATGAGACTCTTCTTGAAGATGTTGATTTAGCTATATTCCGTACTTGTAATGTATGTAATGGCGATCGCCATGTGCTCCGTGTAATGGCGACTGCCACATGGCCAAACGCACATAACCAGGCCATCTACCTGAGCTTGGGTCAGGTAGAACAATAGCTGGCTGGATTGTAACTTGCCACCAATCTAGTGCCTAGGATCCCCTAGGAGACCTATGACATGTAACCGCAATCATAAAGTCCTTATAGGGACATCTGGGCAAGTTCGGAGGTGTGGCTCCAACCGGAATAAAAGAGGGTCCCTGAGCCTGGGTTAGCATGCCTCATCTGACCACCAAATAAAGAGCTTGCTATGAAATCATTTCCACTGGTCTCCTGACTCCAGTACTTTTCACTGGCGATGAGGATGGTATCCGAATGAGCGACTCCCTGGCTGAACTGAGCAGCACTGCACCGAGCATTGATCTGTCAGCGACTGGAACTGTGAGGCTCCAGAGGCCTGCAACACCACCATCCGCCCCTGAAAACACTGCTCCCCGCTCCACTGCCATAGCAATGGCTGGCACTCCAGGACAGATCACGATCTTCGACCCATCCAAACCCCAGCAGTGGGATGCTTGGGCCAGCCAGCTCAGGTTCCTGCTGGAAGTACTTGGAGTCACCAACCAGGGTAAGAAGCAAGCATGGCTACTGAGCACATGTGGGGTCCCCACGCTCCAAATTGCTCAGAACCTGATCTCCCCTCGGACGTTAACAGAGGTGTCCTTTGAGGAACTCCACAAGGCACTGAAGGGCTACTTCTCCATGCTAGCCATGAGGGTCAAATTCAACCGCCGCAGCCAAGCGGCAGGGGAGACCATAGCTGCATTCATGGCCAACCTCCAGAGCCTGGTGGCCGGCTGTGAGTTCCCGTCTGTCGAGGACACCCTCATGACAGGATTCATCTGTTGGGTTTGAGAGAGTAAGCTTTGGCAAAAGCTGATCATCCTCTCAGACCCCACTCTGGAGAAGGTCTTCCAGGCGGCCTGTGCCTATGAGATGGCTCAGGAGGAGCACCAAGTCTCTGCCACTGCCACACACTGCACCTTCTCATCACCTTCCAAAGCCTCCGACAAGGACGAAGTTCAGCAATTTCACTGTCGCTCCCACAAGACTGCATCGTACCCCAGCTGGTCCCAGCTCCAGGTCATTGGGCCCTGCAGTTTCCACCGCACCTTGTTCCTGTTCTGTGACACTGTGCGCCAGCTGTGGAAACATCCACAACCGCCAGACCTGCCGCTTCCGCGACGCCACTTGCCGGGTCTGTGGCAAGTCCGGCCACATTGCAAGGGTCTGCTGTTCCAGGACTGAATGCTGCTCACTAGCCGCTCACCAGGAATTGGCCGAGCTTCACTCGACCTCATCACCCCGCCATCAGGTACTGAGCTTGCCCTGGGATGCCCCCAACAAAATCTCTGTCCCTGTCCTCATACAGGGTTCCCCCTGCACAATGGAACTAGACACTGGGTCATCCTATTCCATTATTTCAGAGGCCACGTTCCAGAAACTCTGCCCTCAGGGGGGCCCCCGCTTGTGAAAGCCTCCGGGACTAAGGCTTTGGGATTTCCAGAAAAATCCCATCATGATTCGGGGGCTGGGCAAGTTCAAGGTCCAGTTCAAGGACTTTTGTGGCAAATTGGACCTCCTGGTGGTGGCGGGCAACCTCACAAGTCTCCTGGGGCTCTCATGGTTCCAGCCCTTGGGTCTAGGAGTGACGGGAGTCAACAGCCTCCGGGCTACAGACTTCAAGGTGGTCTGTGCGGAATTTCCAGCAGTTTTTGACAGAGCACTATGCTCCTATACCAGTCCCCCAGTGTCCATGGACCTCGACCCCACTGTCCGGCCAGTCCGCATTCTGGCCTGCTTGCCCCCACTCGCTGTTTGGCCCAAGTTCGAACAGGAATTATACCAGCTCGTGGCACAAGGGGTTTTAGAACCCGTGTTCCACACCCACTGGAAAACCCCCATCGTGACTCCCCTGAAGTCCAATGGGACATCCGCATCTGCGTGGATTACAAGTGCACACTCAATACTGCACTTTAGGCGTACGCCTATCCCATTCCCGTCATTAGCCACGTGCTGGCTACCCTGGCAGGTGCAAAAGTCTTTGGCAAGCTGGACCTGGTGTGGGCCTACCAGCAGCTGCCCGTGGACAATGCCACAGCAGAGGCTCAGACAATTGTGACTCACAAGGGGGCGTTCAAGGTAAGGTGCCTCCAGTTTGGGGTCAGCGTGGCCCCAGGTTTATTTCAGGAGCTGATGGACCATCTCTTAAGAGGCCTGTCGGGACTATGACATGTAACCGCAATCATAAGGTCCTATATGGACATTTAGGCAAGGTCGGAGGTGTGGCTCCAACCGGAATAAAAGAGGGCCCCTGAGCCTGGGTTATCATGCCTCATCTGACCACCAAATAAAGAGCTTGGTATGAAATAACTTCCACTGATCTCCCAACTACGGTACTTTTCAGTACTAGTACCCAAAAAGGATCACAGAGATCCAGCATAATAATAAAACATGTCTAAAGTACTCAGTCCAGAGCAGTGTTCCCTCTAAGCTGAGTTAGTGTGAGCTAGCTCACCGTTTTTTAGCCTCCGGCGCACACATTTTTGCCTTAGCTCAGGAAAGATGGCTCCAGAGCAAACTAATTTATGCAGCAGCCAAATGGCTTGCTCACAGCTTTAATGCCAGCAGCTCACCAAGTAGGATTTTTGCTCACAGGGCTCCACAGCTTAGAGGGAGCATTGGTCCAGAGACGCGTTCAAGTGAAATCAGCTCATGGTTTATTAGGAGGTTCTGGAACACATGTCTGAGCTGGGCTCGGGGGTCTGCTTATATGCGCAGCTAAACCGTGCCCCCGGCCTTGCCCAAACAAGCTGATAGGATTACAATTAAGTCTCCCCAGAGCATTGGTCCCTATTTGCATCCTGGCTGACCGATAGGTCTAAATCACAATCCCGCCAGTCTACTGTGTTCTGGAGCAAAGCTCTGTCTGCTCCTGGCCATGTGCTTGCCTCAAACCGTATGGCCAGACCACATGGCCTGACCGCATGGCGGTCGCCATTAGAACACAACACCCCTCCTCCCATAGTTCGGATCCTCCTAACACACAAAGTCTTTGAGGTAGGTTGGTCTTCGCCATTCCCTGGTTAAATGTCATACGGCTGTGTCTCCGGCAGGTGGCTCGGGAGTTGCTACGACTGGTTCCGGGCGCGGACCTGGTTCGCCCACGGAGGCTGGTGTCGGAGACAGGGTGGTGTGAGTGTCGGCTGTCGGGTGAGGCTGGGGAAACTCTGTTGCCGGTGTTTTGCCTGTGTCCTCGTCTGTAGGCTCGGGAGTGGAGGTCTCATCCTTGTTCTCCTCTGGTCTGTCCATTGCAGGGGTCAGTAGCTGGTGGCGCAGTTCGTCCACATGGCGTTTCCAACACTGTCCTTCTTCCCTGGCAACCTCATAGGATAGAGGCCCCGTCACACGCACTGTCCAGCCTGGCAGCCAGGCCGGACCTTTGTTATAGTTCTTAACATAGACCGGGTCCTCCGGGAAGAACCTTCGTGAACTCTTTTGCTGTTCCGGGCCTTCGCTATGTTCTGGAGCGCAGTTAGGATGAAGGCGGTCCAGTCTGGTTGTGAGCCGCCGACCCATGAGCAGTTCTGCAGGACTGCGCCTGGTTGTGGTGTGGGGTGTTGTTCATTGGCCAAACAGGAACACAGCCAGCCTGTAGTTCCAGTTACCCATGTCCATGCATTGCAGGACTTCCTTGGTTGTGCACACCATGCGCTCAGCCTGAGCATTGGTGGCTGGATGAAACAGGGCAGAGTGGACATGCTGGATGCCATAGTAATCCATGAATGCCTGGAACTCCCCTGACATGAAGTCCGAGCCGTTGTCAGTCACGAGGGCCGAAAATGTGCCATGCGGCCCGGATGGCTGCCTGTGAAGAAGTGGCGGATACCGGTGCCACCTCCAGCCACTTGGTGAAGCTATCTACCAGTATAAAAAAGAGTTGGCCTCGGATCAGCCCTGCAAAATCTAGGTGAAGCCAGCTCCACGGCTTGTGGGCCAACTCCCAAGGGCGCCTGGTGCTTGTGGTGGATCGGGCCATGATTCTTGGCATTTGCGGCACTTATGGACCAGTTCCTCTATCTCTCGATCTAGTCCTGGCCACCACACATAGCTCTGGGCCAGGGCCTTCATCTGGATGATGCCTGGATGTGTGTCATGGAGTGTGGTCAGCACCCATTTGTGCAGCAGCCCAGGGATTACCACCCATGCTCCCCATAGCATACACCTCTTGTGCACTGATAGTTCATTGTGCCAGACCATGAAAGCTGCAAATTATGGCCCGGGTGCACTGGGCTGCCCTCTTCCCACCCAGTCCAAAACACGGGAAAGGGTGCGATTCTGGGCAGTGAGCCGGGGGACTTCAGTTACCTGAACCGGCCAGTCCAGCAGGTCTTCCAGTAGAGTGATGTGGTGCACTGGAGCAGGAGTAGGGTCACAGGATGGGAGCGGCAGGTGGCTGAGGGCCTCTGCATGTCCCATGGGCTTCCCTGGGCAGTGGACCAGCTCGTACTGGTAGCCAGCCAGAAAGATGGACCAGGGCAGCACCCTGGGTGAGAGCATCTGGGGGATTTGATGGTCCAGAGTCAGGAGCCCCAGGAGTGGCTTGTGGTCCATCACCACTGTGAAGGGCCGGCCATACAGGTAATGTTGGAATTTTTTAATACCTGCTATGATCGCCAGGGCTTCCTTGTCTATTTGCGCGTAGTTACGCTCAGCTGCCGACAAGGTGTGGGAATAACAGGCAACAGGCACCTCACTCCCATTCACCAGGCAGTGTCCCAGGACGGCCCCCATGCTGTAGGATTGTCAGAGATCTGTGATTGGGACTCAGCCGTTCCTGACCATGTCAGACGACGACGCGGTCCCCCTCAAGCCTACTACTCCAGAAGAGACTCCCGCTACCCCGGCGGACCCGGGGAACGGGGGTGGTGGCGGCGGAGGAGGTCCCGAAGTGCTGGTGACCACGAGCCAGGGGGCTTACTACATCCCACGCCGCCCGGTTACTCATCAGAGCGTGACCCCCAAGTACGCATGGAGCCATTTCGGTCCGCGTACCGTGGATTCGTGGGTGCACGACCGGAAAGGGGTGAGGGTTTCGCTCACCGGAGACCAGCTCGATCGAGGGAGACCGAGCTACCTAGGAGACGACCGCGAGCCGATCTATCGTGGAGGGCCGCGTCGCCCGCCTCTCGAAGGAGAGGGGATGGATCTGTATGGGCCCGATCCGTATCGTGAGGAGCAGACGGTCCCCTTGGATCAGATGATGGGAGATCTGCGGCTTCAACTCACCGCCGAGCTCCGCGAGTTGGCCCTCGATCTCCAGCACCAATTTCGCGACGCTATGAGGGCAGTGCAAGGAGCCCTCCCCGGTCAAGGGGTAGGAGCCCCACTCCAACCGCCAGCGCCCGGAGGGGTTCCGGTCCAGCCGCAGGCGCCCGCTCTCCCGGCGCAGCCAGTCCAGCCGGTCGTCCCGGTTCCAGCGCCAGGGCCCGTTCCAGTGCCTGCCCCGGTCCCGGCCGCGCCGGCCGCCCGCCCAGCCCCCTCCGACCCTTTGACGACCACTTTCGATGGGGACCCGGAGAAGCTACGTTTCTTCATGCTGGAGATAGGGAGATTCCTGGACAGTTGGGGCCACCTCTATCCCACCGAGAAAGAACGGATTGGCTACATCGGGTCCAAGCTGAAAGACACTGCCAGCGACTGGTATGTGAGCCTGCACGACAACCCCGGACCTGAACTGCGTTCCCTGAACAACTTCATGTGGGCCCTCCGTCATCAGTTCGAGGACCCCCTGGGTGAGGAAAAAGCACGTAATCAACTAAGAAAGCTGTTCCAGGGGAGATCGTCGGTGAGGGACTACACTGACAAGTTCAGGCGCATCGCGGCCAAGATCCATGGGTGGCCGGAGGAGCTATTCATGGAGAAGTATTGGGAGGGCCTGAATCCGGAGATCTACGAGACCGTGCTGTTGGGGGGCCGCCCGGGCACCCTGGCCACCTGGATGAGAGCTGCCATCGACATGGAGGAGCGATTCGCCCTGATCAAGATGGGAGCGTCGGTAACGGGGGCCAGCAAAGCAGCCCCCAGAGCGAAGCCCCGATCCAGTGTGCAAGATGTCCGAGATGCGAGGTTTCGACAAGGGTTGTGTATGAAGTGTGGGGAGAGTGGCCATTTCGCCTCCGCTTGCCCACGAGGAGGGGGGAAAGGCCCGAAGACCTCAACCCCCGGAGCGGGGAGCACCCCTAGCCGTGGAAAAACACCAATGAAACCTCGGGCGTTGCAGCTGGAAGGAGTGGCGGGTGACCAGGGAGAGCTGGAGCTGATGGAAACGCAGATGTCGGGAAACTCCAACGGCCTGCAGTGAGCGGCGCAGAGCTGCAGGTCCCCCGCCAAGAAGCGCCATCTCCGGTGAGCATCCCCGGCCCCCTGTTATATATGGTAGTGACAGTGGTGACCCCTGGATCGGGTACCCACATGCGGGTTCGCGCTTTAATTGACTCTGGGTGTGCGCGAGACCTGATCAGCCCCCTAGTAGTGGAAGGGCTGGGACCCAAAGTCACCCCGTTATTGGAACCCCTGAAGTTCACTCAGATGGATGGGTCGGAGATGAAGGAGGAATGCATAGCAGAGACTGAGAGCTTGATTTTGGGGACGGGGGAGCACTGGGAGAAGCGGGCTTTCGTCATCACCCCAAACGCCCAGTTCCCTATGGTGTTGGGCAGCCCTTGGCTCGGGGCGCACGACCCTTACATAAAATGGAGCGAAGGGAAAATTTCGTGGGTGGACGAACGCTGCCAGAGTCATAGGTGGGACCCAGGATGGGGACCTGGACCTCCAACCCCTCCTCTCCCGGCCCCCGCGCTCGCTGTCACCCCTACCATGGTGCCTAAGGAGTATAGAGACTTGCTGGAAGTGTTCAGCGAGACCGAGGCGGATGAGTTGCCCCCCCATCGACTGTCGGACTGTGCCATAGAACTCCTCCCGGGAGAAAAACTCCCAAAAGGGAAATTATACTCCATGAGCCCGTTGGAACGGGAAGAGTTGCGAAAGTTCTTGGACAAAAATTTAGCACGGGGGTTCATCCGCCCAGCCAAATCCCCCTTTGCGGCGCCAGTGCTGTTCCGAAAGAAAAAGGATGGGGGCTTACGACTATGCACTGACTACCGGGGGTTGAATGCAGTCTCCACCACTAACGCTTACCCCCTCCCGTTAATAAAGGACCTCTTGGCGGAAGCGGCCAAGGGGAGGATTTTTACCAAGTTGGATCTACGAGATGCCTATTTCAGGGTGCGCATCAGGGAAGGGGACGAATCTAAGACTGCCTTTAATACCCCCTTGGGGCAATTTGAATATCTAGTGATGCCGTTCGGCTTAAGTGGCGCGCCCGGGGTCTTTATGAGTTTAATCAACGAAGTGTTGCACAAGCACCTGTTTAAGGGCGTGTTATGTTACATAGATGATATCTTGATCTATTCTACTGATAAGAAGGCGCATGTGACTTTGGTCAGGGAAGTCCTCTCAACCTTACTAAAAAACCAGCTATATGCGAAACTGTCTAAGTGTGAGTTTCACCGTGAGTCTGTGGACTTCCTGGGCTACCGCATTTCTCAGAAGGGGTTGGAGATGGACCCGGGGAAGGTGGAGGCTGTGGTGCAATGGGAGGCTCCGCGAACGAGAAAGCAATTGCAAAGCCTCTTGGGATTTTGTAATTTTTACCGAACCTTCATCAAGGACTTTGCCAGTCACTCTCCCCTTGACGGACTTATTAAAAACAAAGGGGAAGGGGCCCGAGGCCGGGAAGCCAGGAGAAAAGTTGGCTTGGAACGGGGAGTGTCAGCGGGCGTTTGAGACTTTAAAGACTCTTTTCACTTCAGAGCCCATTCTAGCACACCCTGACGAAACGAAGGATTTTATAGTTCATGTAGATGCCTCTGATGTAGCCATGGGGGGGGCCATATTACAAAGTGACTCGGAAGGGAAATTGCACCCCTTGGCTTACATTTCAAAAAAATTTAACGAGACGGAAAGGAATTGGTCAGTGTGGGACAAGGAAGCCGCAGCCATTAGGTTAGCGCTCACTACGTGGCGCCATTGGCTGGAAGGAGCGCAAACTCCGTTTGAAATATGGACTGATCATAAGAATCTGGAGGCGTTGCGCACTCAGCGATCCCTCAACGCTAAGCAGCTGCGATGGGCTGATTTCTTTTCCAAGTTTAACTTTGTGCTTAAACATTTTCCTGGGAAGGCTAACTCCTTGGCAGACGCGTTGTCCAGGTTGCCCCAACATGAGAGTGTAAAGGAAGAAGTGTTTGATTCCATGTTCTCCCCCCAACAACTAGGAGGGGTGGTAGTCACCCGGAGCCAAGCCAAGAAGGCAGAGTTGGACATTGGGAAATGCAATTGGGGGGGGGGGATTATGCTCCTGAAGAGATAGAGGAACTGGAAGCTTTGGAGGAATGTTCCAAGAGGGAAGACCACTGTTGGCTACATGGGGACAAACTAGTGGTGCCTAAGGCCAAGCGCAAGGAAATCTTGTTACACTGCCACTCATCAAAGCTAGCTGGGCACTTCGGTTTCCTAAAGACTCTTAATTTAATCCAGCGTCAGTTCTGGTGGCCGCGCATGCGCCGAGACGTCTCAGACTTCGTCTCGGCATGTCAGACCTGTTTAATGTGCAAAAAACGGGGGGGGAAAGTCCCGGGATTATTGCACCCCCTACCCACCGCGTCAAGACCCTGGGAAGCTATAGCCATGGACTTTATCACTAATTTGCCCCCCTCTAAGGGAAAAACGGTGATTTGGGTGGTGGTAGACACTTTTTCAAAGCAAGCGCATTTCACCCCCTTCAAGCAATTGCCCACAGCCAAAGGGATGGCCAAAGCTTTCTTCAATCACGTGATCAAATTACACGCTTTTCCGAAGAGAGTGGTTTCCGACCGCGGTAGTCAGTTCGTTGCCACCTTCTGGCGGGAGCTTTTGAAACTAATGGATATAGAACCCGCCCTAAGCTCAGGTTACCACCCAGAGACCGACGGCCAATCCGAACGAACTAATCAAATTCTAGAGCAATTCCTGAGATGTTACACAAATTATCACCAGGATAACTGGGTGGAATTGCTGCCATTTGCAGAATATAGTTACAATAATGCAGTGCACTCATCCACAGGAGTTTCCCCTTTCATGGCAGTGGGGGGTTTCGAAGGGAAACCATTGCCTACTATTGAGGAGGCCCCTCAAGCCCCCCCCTCGGATTTCAAAAAGTGGTGGTCCAGTCTCCAAGACTCATGGCCATTAATAGGCAAAGCCTTGGACCATGCCAAAGAGGACTACAAAAAATATGCGGATCGAGGGCAAGCACCGGGATGGGATCTTCAACCTGGGGATTCTGTCTATCTCTCTACCAAAAATATCCATGGGCTGCAGCCCAGCAGGAAACTGGGATGGAAATATGTTGGGCCTTATAAAGTGCTACGCAAAATCTCTGATGTGTCTTTTGAACTGGAACTGCCTAAATCACTGAGTTCTGTGCACCCTGTGTTTCATTTCAGCCTGTTGAAGAAAGATCCTGGGCCGAACGCTTGGCATCCAGTTCCTCCGATTCCTCCTCCACTGATGAAGGAGAGGAGTCCTCACTTCGAGATAACTGAAATCCTTGACTCCAAGATGCGAAGAGGCCGATTATATTACTTAGTTAGGTGGTTAGATTTCGGCCCAGGACACAATGAATGGATTCGCTCAGAACATGTTCATGCTCCTAAGCTGACTAAACTGTTTCATAAAATGTTCCCTGATAAAGCTAGGTGAAGAGAATTATGGGGAGGGCAGGGTGTCAGAATCTGTCAATTCAGCCAATGTATTCTTGCATGCATGTCTTCAGCTGTCCTATGTATCTAGAGTGTATTAGAACCTATGTAACCATAATGTATTAATCCTGTCTTGGTCGGGAGGGTGACAACCATGATTTGTGAGAACAAGGAGGCCTCTCATCTCTGCCTCCGCATTCCAGCTGCCCCGGCAGTAACTTCAAGGGGAGGATGCCTCTCATCTCTTATCTCATGCAAAAGAACCTTGGAGCCATGAATTGTTATGTGAACTCGCTACATCTGAGGGGTCTGGTTTGAGAAGGGAAATTTACTGCTTAACACCTCACTTTTTTTCCTGTGTGAACCAAACGGTCAAGCCACCTTTTTGCCCGCCAATTTTCCCTTAAGGGGATTGGCTATCTATGGGTAATTCAAACTCCTTGGAATGGTATAATAGACCCGCTTGTATTATTTGTCTCATCTCTGACAATAACCCGAGATGCTGTACTAATGTAGGAATAGGTAATAAAGAACTGTGGTTAACCAACCAAGATCTGATCCTTGACTACTTTGAGCAGAACTCTCACAAGGGTGAAGCATTGCAGGTGAGGATCACTGGGAGAGATTCATCAAAGTGTGCCAGGACTGCATTGGAAGTTAGCAGCCCCTTGATGGCCCAGAATGCCACTGCGTGGCAAGGACCCCAGGACCAATGGGCATTCTTGTCCAGGAACTGATGGAGGGGTGTTGCTACTGCCGCCTTGTGGGGAAGGAAGGTGTGGTAAAAGTTTAAGAGTCCTAAAAATGCCTGTAGCTCAGATTTGGAAGTTGGAGAGGGGCCCTCCGTGATGGTGCAAATCTTGTCAGTGGTCAGGTGTATACCCTAGGCATCCACAGCGAAGCCAAGGAACTCAACAGATGGAACTCCCAGCTGGCACTTTTCTTTCTTGACCTTGAGGCCCATATCGCTGAAGTGTTGGAGGATGGAGCGAAGCCAGGTTGCAAAGATCTCAACATCTGGTGCGGCAATCAGAATGTCGTCGAAAAATGGCTGGACCCTAAGGATACCTTTAAGCAAAGTGTCCATCAGTTCCTGAAATATCCTCGGGGTGATGCTGACCCTGAACTTGAGGTGCCAGACCCTGAATGCTCCTCGGTGCATGACAATGATCAGGGCCTCTGCTGTGGCCTCGTCTACCGGGAGCTGCTGGTAGGCCTGTGCCAGATCCAGCTTTCCAAATATCCTTGCACCTGCCAGGGAGGCGAGGACATGGCTTACCACCGGCACTGGATATGCATGGACCTGGAGTGCCCAGGTGAGGGTGCATTTGTAATCTGCACAAATGTGTATTTGGCTTCATGGGGGTGACTGTAGGAGTCTCCCATTTGCCATGCAGGATGGGCTCCAGGACCTCTTGCTTGACTAGCCAGTCGAGCTCTTTGTCTATTTTGGGCCAGACCGCCAGGGGAGGTCACCTGGCCGGCATCCATATCGGCTGAATGGCTGGGTCCAGTTCCAGCGTTACTGGTGGGCCTGTGTATTCGCTGAGTTTTCCGTCGAAGATGGCTGGAAAATCATTGCAGACTGAAAGTCTGCGCTGTGGAGTTGGTTTACGCCTGTTATTCCCAGTCCTAGGGGCCCAAACCATAATAGCCCTAGCAGGCTAGACAGCTTTCCTTTGACCACTAAGAGCTCCAATTGCCCACAAAAGTCCTTGAATTGGACTCTGAAACTTCCTTACCCCTTGATTGCTACTGGGTTCTTATGAAAGTCCCAGAGCTTAAGTCCCAGTGGCTTTCACAGTGCCCCCCCCACGAGCAGAGTCTCTTAAGGGTATCCATGGAAATAATGGAGTATGTGGACCCCATGTCCAATTCCATCTGGCAAGGGGACCCCTCTATGACCACAGGAACGAAGATTTTGTTGGGGGTGTCTTGGGGCAAGTTTAGTACCTGAGTCAACAATGTGGAGCATAGATCGGCCGACTCGAGGTGCACGGCTTGGGAGTGTCAGGAGGCCTGGAAGCAGCAAACCCAGGTGATGTGGCCCCTCTTGCCACAGGAACAGCATGCTGCATCACAAAAGTGGCAGGTCCGGCAGTCGTGGGGATCGCCGCAGCTGGCATATGTCATCCTTGGGGATGCGGAGATCTTTGGGGTGATCTGCGGTGAGGCGGCAGCGGGTTTCGGTTGTCCCCTCCAGTCTGGCCTTCAGAGCTGCAGGACGTCCCCCTCCTCATCAGACGTTGTGGCAGGGCTGTGGGTAGTCGCCAGGCAGTGCATGGTGGACCCCCTGTGGTCCTGTTGCGCCTTTTTGAACGCAGCTGTGGTTTTGCACGCCACGTCCAGCCACAGTTCATTGGAGGCCACGAGCTTCCACTGGAGCTTCAGCTTGCAGACCTCCCCAGACAAACTGGGTTAAAAGCGTGTCCTCAACTGAGGGGAATTTGCACCCGACGGCTAGCTGCCGGAAGTCTGCCATGTAGTCGGCAGCTGATTCACCAGTCTTCTGTGTGTGGGAGCAGAAGTCCATCCACAGTGCCATCTTAGATACTGGGTTTTGGTGCAAAGTAGGTGGTCAGTACCATGATGAGTTCCTCATAGTTGGCGTCGTCCAGCATCCTGGGAGCGATTAAGCCCTGGACCAGGTGGACCGTGGAGACGCTGCAAGAGCTGATCAGCCAAGTTTTTTTCTTCTCGGCGTCGTCTGTCTCCTGGACTAGGAAGAAGTACTTCAGGGTTTGCACCCAAGCTTTCCAAAGCTCAGGGTGAGCAGGGTCGAATGTGGAGAACTGTCCCGGAGCAGCTGCCATCCTCTCAGAAGCGGTGAGCGATGTCCTCTGGGGTGGTCAGTGGTGCGGGGAGGTGCTGGAGCCTAGCAGTGCCAGTTGCCATTGGATCGGAGCTCAATGCTGCCCTGGAATTGGCATTGGTGTTGCTCAGCGGGATCCCATCCTCATTGACAGTATAAAGTACTCAGTCCAGAGACATGTTGCAGTGAAATCAGCTCATGGTTTATTAGGAGGTTCTGGAACACAGGGCTGAGCTGGGCTCGGGGGTCTGCTCATATGCACATCTAAACCGCGCCCCTGGCCTCGCCCAAACAAGCTGATAGGATTACAATTAAGTCTCCCCAGATCATTGGTCCCTATTTGCATCCTGGCTGACCGATAGGTCTAAATCACAATCTGGCCAGTCTATTGTGTTCTGGAGCGAAGCTCTGTCAGCTCCTGGCCATGTGCTTGCCCCGGACCACATGGCCTGACCGCATGGCCTGACCGCATGGCCTGACCGCATTGTGGTCGCCATTAGAATACAACAACATGTTTTATTTTCCACCTGCAAACACCAAACTTATTTATTTTTAAAATAAATATATCTTGATTTTTTTTAAATAGTTGGCTTGCTTTTCAAAAGTAATGACAGAGACTTACTTTCTCTTAGGCGACCCCAACCACAAGTGCTGCATATATAGCCTGGATCAAACTTTTCATCTGGACTGGGAAGACATGCTGGCCAGACTTTGGAACCTACCATGGAAATGGATCATGGTTGTTAAGTATTGTTAAGTATTGTTAAGTATCTACTTAAGGTTGTTAAGTAGAAAGAATAATGTTAGTTTGGGCTGTGTCCCAAATCTCTCTTTCAACAAAATTTTTTAGCTGCATTTCATAGGTAACTTTCAGAAGATATTTTAAAACTTGATTTCTGAAATATGACAATAATTCATGGAGATGTTCTTCTGGGCAATTGCAATTGAAACAAAGAGCAACATCGAATGTATTCTCTCCCACTCGCAAATGTTCTGCTCCGGGCTGTTTCTTTCTCAAATGTTTGTAGCACAGAAAATTCTGAATGCAAACCTTTCCCCCCTCATTATACAATCACAATAAAGCTTCCAATGCAAGACCCACACACCATTAAAGCCTAGTCACATACACATGCAGCTGTGTGGCAGCCGCTTCCCCCTGGCACAACCCTCCCCCTCTGTGGTATATAAGAACCAGTCCCACATGGGCAAGATTCCTCACGGAGGGATTTCCCTCAGTCACAGCTCTTTCCCTATCACTGCTCTTTGTCAGAATCTACTGATTCAGACAAAGTATTGCCAGTTCTTACATCTATGCTTTTTGTCTAATTTTCAGTTCTGTTCTGTTATACTCTATTGCCATGTATGTATTACAGATGTATGCTTATAGATGCCATGTTTTAGTGCCTAACCAGGCCTGGGTTTTGTAACTGGTGGAGCGGGAGGGTGACACCTGCAATGTATGGGAACAATGGGCCTCTCACACCACTGCCTCCGCATTCCATCGGCCCCGGCTGGGACTTCAAGGGAGGATGCGTCTCATCTCTTATCACATGCAAAAGCCTTGAGGCCATTGATTGTTATGTGAACTGGTAACATCTGAAGGGTCTGGTTGGGAAGGGAATTTACAGCTTAACACCTCACTTTCTTTCCTGTGGGAAACAAATGGCCAGAGCCCCTTTTTGCCCACCGTTTTTCCCCTATAGTGATTGGCTACCTATGGGTAATTCAAACTCCTTGGAAAGGTATAATAGACCTGCCTGTATCATCCGTGTTATCTCTGACAATAATCCGAGAAGCTGTACTAATGTAGAGATTGGAAATAAAGAACTCTGGTTTACCAACCAAGATCTGATCCTTGACTACTTTGAGCAGAACTCTCACAGATTGTCAGAGATCCGTGACTGGGACTTGGTTGTTCCTGACCATGTCGGACGACGGCACTGTTCCCACCCCTACTACCCCCGACGACACACCGACCACCCCGGGGGACCAGGGGGCCGGTGGTGGAGGCAGCGGAGGGGAACCCGAAGTACCGGTGACTACGATTCAAGGGGCTCCCTACATCCCGCGCCTACCTCCTCTTCCGAGCGTGACCCCGAAATACTCCTGGAGTCATTTCGGTCGCGGGACCGTCGACTCCTGGGTGCACGATCGGAAAGGGGCACGGGTCTCGTTCCAGGGAGATCAACTCGACCGCGGGAGGCCGAGTTTCCTGGGAGAAGAGCGCGAGCCGATCTACGCGGGAGATCCGCGTCTCCAGTCTATGGAAGGAGAGAGGACCGGACCTTATGGGCCCGATCCATACCGAGAAGACCAGACGCAATCCCTCGACCGGATGATGGGAGATTTACGGTTCCAGCTTACCACCGAGTTGCGAGAGCTGGCCCTCGATCTCCAGTACCAGTTCCGGGACGCCATGAGGGCTATGCAAGAGGCTCTACCAGCACCCGCGACAGGATTCCAGCAACCGCCGGCGCCTCCCGGAGGAGTCCCGGCTCAGGTGCCGCCGCCCGTGCAGCCGCGGCCGCCGCAGCAGGTTCCGCCGGTCGTCCCTCAGCCTGTGCCGGCACCCATCCCTGCGCCAGCCCCAGTGCCGGTAGGACCGGTCGTTCGCCCGGCCCCCGCCGACCCGCTGACGGCTACTTTCGATGGGGACCCCGAGAAGTTGCGGTTTTTCCTGCTGGAGATCGAGCGGTTCCTAGACAGCTGGGAACACCTCTACCCCACCGAGAGGGAACGGATTGGCTACATAGGGTCCAAGCTGAAGGACACCACCAGCGACTGGTATGTGAGCCTGCACGATGCCCCCGGTCCTGAGCTACATTCGCTGAACAACTTCATGTGGGCCCTCCAACACCAATACGAAGATCCCTTGGGGGAAGAAAAAGCCCAGAACCACCTGCGGAAACTGACCCAGGGGCGGTCAACGGTGAGGGACTACACCAACAAGTTCTGGCGCATTGCTGCCAAGATCCGCGGGTGGCCCCAAGACCTCTTCATAGAAAAGTATCGAGAGGGTCTCAACCCCGAGGTGTACGAGGCCGTGTTACTAGGGGGAAGACCGGGAACGCTGGCCACCTGGATGAGGGCAGCCGCAGACGTGGAAGAACGGTTCACCCTCATCAAGATGGGGACGTCCTCTACGGCCGCAAGCAAGACGATGCCGAGGGCAAAGCCGAAGCCCAACGTGCAAGAAATTCGGGATGCTCGTTTTAAACAAGGGCTATGCATGAGATGCGGGGAGAGCGGCCACTTCGCCTCGGCGTGTCCCAGAGGAGGAGGAAAGGGGCCGAAGACTTCTACCCCGGTGGCCGGGAGCACTCCCAGCAGAGGAAAACCCCCGTTCAAACCCCGGGCGCTGCAGCTGGAAGGAGCGGCGAGCGAGCAAGGAGAGCTGGAGCTGACTGAAGCACAGATGTCGGGAAACTCCAACGGCCTGCAGTGAGCGGCGCAGAACTGCAGGTCCCCATCCAAGACGCGCCATCTCCGGTGAGCATCCCTGGCCCCTTGTTATATATGGTAGTGACTGTGATGACCCCGGGGACGGGGACCCATGTCCGGGTCCGTGCCCTAATTGACTCTGGGTGCGCTCGGGACTTAATTAGCCCTTTAGTAGTGGAGGGGTTGGGACCGAAGGTCACCCCGTTGGGCAAGCCGCTCAAGTTCACGCAAATGGATGGCTCGGAAATGAAAGAAGCGTGCGTGGCTGAGACTGAGGGTTTAATTGTGGGAACGGGGGAGCATTGGGAGAAACGAGCTTTTGTCATCACCCCAAATACCCAATTCCCCATGGTGTTGGGGAGTCCCTGGCTGAGCTCTCATGATCCTTACATCAAATGGAGTGAGGGGAAGATCTCCTGGGTGGACGACAAGTGCCAGAATCACAAGTGGGACCCAGAGTGGGGACCGGGGCCACCGACGCCCCTCCGGGCGGCTGCCCTCACCCTTGCACCCTCCACCGTTCCCAGGGAGTATAGGGATCTGATGGGAGTCTTCAGCGAGACCGAAGCAGACGAGCTACCCCCCCACAGACTGTCGGATTGTGCCATAGAGCTGATCCCAGGTGAGAAACTCCCAAAGGGAAAACTTTACTCGATGAGCCCTCTAGAGCGGGAGGAGCTACGGAAGTTCCTAGACAAGAACTTGGAGCACGGATTCATCCGCCCTGCTAAATCCCCCTTCGCCGCCCCCGTTTTGTTCCGTAAAAAGAAAGACGGGGGATTGCGATTATGCACAGACTACAGAGGATTGAACGCAGTCTCTGCTTCCAATGCCTACCCCCTCCCCCTAATAAAGGACTTGCTAACGGAGGCTGCCAAAGGAAAAGTGTTCACTAAGCTGGATCTCCGAGACGCTTATTTCCGGGTGCGCATAAGGGAGGGGGATGAGGCCAAGACTGCCTTTAATACACCATTGGGACAGTTTGAATACCTGGTGATGCCGTTCGGTTTGAGTGGCGCACCGGGGGTCTTTATGAGCCTGATCAATGAAGTGTTGCACAAGCATTTATTCAAGGGGGTGTTATGTTTCTTAGATGATATCTTGATCTACTCTACTGATAAGAAAGAGCACGTGAAATTAGTCCGGGAAGTCCTTTCCACCCTGTTGAAAAATCAACTGTATGCCAAACTGTCTAAATGTGAGTTCCATCGAGAGTCCGTAGACTTCCTAGGGTATCGCATTTCGCAGCGGGGCTTAGAGATGGACCCTGCTAAAGTGGAGGCGGTGGTCCAGTGGGAAGCCCCTCGAACGAGGAAGCAGCTCCAGAGCCTATTAGGATTTTGTAACTTCTATCGAACCTTCATAAAAGACTTTGCCACGGTCACCCTTCCCCTGACGGACTTGCTGAAAACTAAGGGGAGGGGTTCGGAGGCGGGGAAGCCCGGGGAGAAAATTGCCTGGAATGGGGAATGCCAGAAGGCGTTCGAAACCCTAAAAACCCTTTTTACCTCCGAGCCCATTTTGGCTCACCCGGATGAAACAAAAGAGTTTATAGTCCACGTAGATGCGTCCGATGTGGCTATGGGGGGGCCGTTTTGCAGAGGGGATCAGATGGAGAATTACACCCCCTCGCCTACATTTCAAAAAAATTTAATGAGACGGAACAAAATTGGTCAGTCTGGGACAAAGAAGCCGCGGCTATCCGGCTAGCCCTCACTACGTGGCGGCACTGGCTAGAGGGGGCGCAAACCCCGTTTGAAATCTGGACTGATCATAAAAATCTTGAAGCGTTGCACACTCAGAGATCCCTGAATGTGAAACAGCTCCGCTGGGCTGATTTTTTCTCAAAATTTAACTTTGTTTTGAAACATTTCCCTGGGAAAACCAACTCCTTAGCAGACGCACTCTCCCGATTGCCCCAACACGAAAGCATGAAAGAAGAGGTGTTCGACTCCATGTTTTCCCCCCAGCAGCTGGGAGGAGCGGTGACCACCAGGAGCCAAAGTAAACGAGTTACCATGGAAGCGGAGTCATGCAATTGGGGAGGGGAGTATTCACCCGAGGAAATTGAGGAATTAGAGACAGTGGCTGAATGCTCCCTGGGAGAGAATCAATGTTGGTACCATGGAGATAAATTGGTGGTACCCCGAAGTAAGCGGAAGGATATTTTACTGACTTGTCACTCTTCCAAACTGGCCGGACATTTTGGGTTTCTAAAAACGCTCAACTTGATTCAGCGGCAGTTCTGGTGGCCGCGCATGTGCCGGGATGTTTCGGACTTTGTCTAATGCTTTTTGTCTAATTTTCAGTTCTGTTCTGTTATACTCTCTTGCCATGTATGTATTACAGATGTATGCTTATAGATGCCATGTTTTAGTGCCTAACCAGGCCTGGGTTTTGTAACTGGTGGAGCGGGAGGGTGACACCTGCAATGTATGGGAACAATGGGCCTCTCACACCACTGCCTCCACATTCCATCGGCCCCGGCTGGGACTTCAAGGGAGGATGCGTCTCATCTCTTATCACATGCAAAAGCCTTGAGGCCATTGATTGTTATGTGAACTGGTAACATCTGAAGGGTCTGGTTGGGAAGGGAATTTACAGCTTAACACCTCACTTTCTTTCCTGTGGGAAACAAATGGCCAGAGCCCCCTTTTGCCCGCCGTTTTTCCCCTATAGTGATTGGCTACCTATGGGTAATTCAAACTCCTTGGAAAGGTATAATAGACCTGCCTGTATCATCCGTGTTATCTCTGACAATAATCCGAGAAGCTGTACTAATGTAGAGATTGGAAATAAAGAACTCTGGTTTACCAACCAAGATCTGATCCTTGACTACTTTGAGCAGAACTCTCACACTCTTCCTCTTAGGGAGATGCCTGATAGTCATTTCCGCTTTTCAGAAGACCATTTCTTTGAAGGGTGATCCTGTCTATACATATCATTTATTGTGAGACCTTGTATGGGCCACTTCCTAATAAAGGACTCAGCACAACCAGTGTTTAGGTTGCCAAAACACTATGTATTATTAATCAATATGTTAATTATTAGTAAAGTTAAGTTGTATGTTTTTATTTCTGCAAGTGGTTGCAGTTATACTGGCTGTTTGTAGATCCCTTTGTTGACATAGTTTGGCTCTGTAATTACAAAAAGTTGCCAGCCCGCTTCTTCAAAACCAAATGAATCTATTCAACCCACAGTCTTCTCACCAGCTTGATCATTGTGAGCTGAATATGTAAAGTACTGGTTCTTGGTTCAATCAAGTCTGTCACGGGGGGTGTCTTTTGGACCATTTACAGTGCTGTCCTAATTACACTTCCCTGGGAGTAGCCTTCAGTAGGTTCCTGAAAAGGTCTGCTTAGGACTGCACTGTTAATTTGTTATAAATTATTTTCCCTTGAGTGTTAATAACAATGTTTATAACAACTCAGACAGATACTTATAATTCCCCCTATAATTATCATATTTGACTAAGATATTACCGTATTTAAAGCTGCCATCCACCTTCAGAAGGGCAATGTCGTAATTCATTGGTTTCCTGGGGTCAAATTTTGGATGACTGAAGATATGTTTTACAGGTAGTGTCTGTTCTTCCTCCTCTGTCAGACTCAGATCATGTTCTCCAGCAGTGATGGTCAAAGAACTGAGCAGGTTTCTGCATGGTGATGAGAAATTGTTGGAATGAGGGGGGGACAGAATTCATGTTAAAAAACCTTTTTATACACAGAACCATGAATGCTTAACTAGCAATACATATTTCTGAAATTATAGCCTTCTGGTGAAATAGCCATACCTGCTTTGAACACAGTGAGCTGCCGTGATCACCCATTGAGTAGAAACAAGGGTTCCACCACAAAAATGACTGTTCTCTCTTTTCAAGGAAACCTGAAAAAGAAAGAACACGTACCACATTGTGTTTGTGTATGTAAAGTGCTGTAAAGTTGCAGCCAACTTATGGTGACCCCATATGGTTTTCAAGGCAAGAGACAAGCAGAAGTGGCTCGCCATTGCCTGCCTCTGCTTAGTGACCCTGGACTTCCTTGGTCGTCCTCCACCCAAATACCAATTAGGGTTGACCCTGCTTCACTTCCAAGATCTGACAAAGATTGTGCTAGCCTGGGTCATCCAGGTCAGGGCACACTCCATATTAGTAAATGCAAAATCGGTGTTTTAATCATATCTGCAAAATGAGAAAGAGAATAAGATATATATGTAGCAGTGAATGCCCAACATCTGGAGAATGTCAGCATGTACATGCGAATGATAATAATCCTTTATTATCTCTGTAAATGCCTAAGATGACAGACAGACAGACAGATGAGAAAGAGAGAGACAGACAGACAGACAGACAGATTTTGGCTGCACAGAAAAGGATGATGTGAATAACATTTAGGTGACAGTTCATCTTCATATAAATCTCTAAAATTCCAGACATCCACAGAATTTTTTTCTGGTATTATCAACATTTACATGTAAACAAATGATAAGCACTGTGATTTTTTTAAGAAGTTGCCTTAATGGCTACTTAGCATGTTTAATACAACTAATCTAAAATCTGATCTGAACATCCCAGTTTGTTAACCCTAGGCAATGAAATGACATAAAATTACTTCTGACTTTTGGTAATAAATAAGCCACATTCAAAGATTATTTGTGGCTGTGTCACTTTGTCAGTGGTCAGGGAGAAAATTTTCCTGGTGGGAGCAGACGCAGAGGCCCTGAATTTGACCCCCTACCAGTGACAGGGCAGCCTACCTGTTGCGTACTGGGTTCGACATATGGAGAGTCCAGACTACAGCATGATTAAACGGCTCTGGTTTATTGGTATACAACAACAACACAACTACCGGCCAAGGTGGCCAATTATATACACCCACCAATGATACACCCATAGTCCTACTGGGGGATTTGAATCTCCCGCAAAAGTTCCTATTGGTGGACTCTAGGTGGTCCAGGATCCTTGGTCCCTATTGTTTCCCGGAGCCAAGCTTGAGGCCGCCATCACTGGCACCTAGTGGCAGTCAGTGGACATAACACCCCTCCCCCTGTAGTTCGAAGCCAGCCTATGTGACATAATCTTTTAAATAGGCTGGAGGCCAGTGCTCCCGCAAGGAACGCTGCGGAGCGGGAACCGGGGCTTCCGTAGCCATTTCAGGTGGACCTGCCTGTATACTCTGCTGCGGTGGCATAGAACCCTCGTCCAGCACAGAAGCAGGGTCCAACATCTTGTTGCCCAATTCAGCAGCTGGAACTGGGGCCTGTTCCCAGACAATCTCATTGGGAGGGTCGATGCCACAGTTGTCTGGCACTGTCCTGTCAATGTCCCTGGGAGTCTGGGCATCAGATGAGGCAGGAAGCAGGCGTCTCCTTAGCTGATCTACATGCTTCTGCAGGACCTGGCCATTGTCCTTTGAGACTTCGTATGACATGGGCCCTGTTGGGTGAACGATTCAGCTGGCCAGCCACAGGGGCCCCTTCCTGAAGTTCCGGATGTACACAAGGTCTTCTGGGAAGAACCCCCTTGATGCCTCCCTCTGTTCGAGAGCCCTATCAGGATGAAGTCTGTCCAATAGGATGGTGGGCTGTCAGCCCATCAGGAGTTCCACTGGGCAGCGACCACTGGCCGGGTTGGAGGTGGTCCATTGTGCCAGGAGGAAACGGGCCAGATAGAATTCCCAGTCGCTTTCCATAATTCAGCTGAGGGCTTCCTTGGCGGTCCTCACCATCTGCTCTGCCTGCCTGTTGGTCGCCGGATCTCACGTGCCAGATTAAGTGGCTTCAGAGGAACTCCTGGAACTCCTCTGATGTGAAAGCCATCCCGTTGTTGAAGACGATGGTGTCCAGCAATCCGTGGGTCACGAAGATCCGGCATAATGTGCAAATGGTGGCTTTGGAGGACATGGCTGAGATGGGGCTTATTTCCAACCAATTGGAATAAGAGTTCACAGTTACCATGAACAATAGTCCGTGGAAGGGGCCAATGAAGTCGATGTAGAGTCTTGACCATGGCATGTGGGTGGACTCCCAGGCCTGGGTTAGTGTGCTTGGTGGATTTGGGTATACAGCTTGACACACTTGGCAACGCTGCACCCATGCCTCTATTTCCATGTCAATCCCTGACCACCATACATAGCTCCTGGCCAGGGCCTTCATGCAGACAATCCCCGGGTGGGCCTCGTGAAATGCCTTGAGGATGTGGTGCCACAGGGCATCAGGGACAATGACTCTATCCCCCCACAGTAGACACCCCTTGTGGGCGGACAGTTTGTCCCTGCGGGATGTGTAGGCAGTAAACTCTGGGCCCACAGAGGCAGCGGGCCACCCCTTCACCACCCAGCCAAGAACCCAGGACACAATAGGGTGGGCAATGTCAGCTGCCTGCAGGGGAGAATCTGGGAGGTCTTCTACCAGGAGCACACAGTGCGCCGGAGCCGGGTCCTCTTCAACAGAAGGCAAGGGCAAGTGGCTGAGGGCACTGGCATGTCCCATAGCTTTCCCGGGGTGGTACCGCGGGCTGTAGTTATAGCCTGCCAAGAAAATGAACCATTGGAGGACCTGCAGGGAGAGAACCTGTGGCATCTGTTTGTCCGCCACTAAGAGGCCGAGAAGTGGGCGATGGTCCATTGCGATGGTGAAGGGCTGGTTGTACAAGAAGTCGTGGAAATTCTTAACACCAGCCATGATCGCCAGGCCCTCACAATCAATCTGGGTGTAATTCCACTCAGCAGCTGACAATATCTGGGAGTAGTAGACAACTGGCACCTCCCGCCTGGTGGAGAGTTGGTGAGCCAGTACAGTGCCCACACTGTAGGGGGAGGCATCACAGGCTAATACCACCAATAGTGATTAATTGAAATGGGCCAGCACCGTGTTGGTGTGAGGCTTCTGTACTATCAGCAAAAGATCAGACCTTTGAATTAAATCAGAGTTCTTTATTTCTAATACTGGAACAGGTTCTCAAATGTTTGTTAGAGATACATGATAGAAAGCTGACATGGTTAATATACCTTCAAATCACAATTGAACCCAGACATGTAACCAATCAGAGTCAGTGTTCTAACGCGGGAAAAAGGAAGAGGACCGTTGGGGTTCCCACAGCAAGGTGAGAAAGTTATAAAAATTCCCTTCTTGATCCTGTTGACCCACATGTGCAAAAGTTAGGCTAAACATTCCAGATTGCAACAATACACTAGCTTCAAGGTTGTCACAACAAGATAACATTCACAGAGCCTCAAAGGGAGGAGGAGGAGAGGATGGCAGGAAAAAGCCATCTGTTTAAATGACGTGTAGGAATGCGAGTCGCCATCCTCCCGCCTAGAGAAGAGTAACATTAAACAGAGCAGGCAATATACTTCAAAGGGAGATATATGGTTGCAGCCAGAGGAGGGGGGTTTGATAAGGGTGTCAAGGCAAGCAATTCATGGGAACACTGAAAACGAAAGTAACAGACAGGGTTGCTATTGTCAGATTCTGACAGTTGGAGATCAAGAGTGCCTTGACCCCCCAGAACACTGCAGCCTGGCATGGGTCCCAAGACCAGGGGGCCTGCTTGTCCAGCAAGTAATGTAGGGACTCGGCCACCGCTGCCTTGTGAGGCAGGAATGTGTGGTAGAAGTTCAGGAGGCCGAGGAATGCCTGGAGCTCCTCCTTGGACTTGGGCAGAGGAGCCTCCACAATGGCCTTCACTTTGTCCCTTGCAGGATGGAGGCCATCCACGTCGACCGTGAACCCCAAGAAGTCAACAGAGGGAACCCCCAGAAGGCACTTCTCCTGCTTCACCTTGAGCCCTGCCTCATGGAAGCGGCAGAGAACAGCGTGCAGTCAGGTCATGAACTCGTCCGGGGTGGCCGTGGCGATCAGCACATCGTCAAAGAACAGTGTGACTCCTGGGATCCCTTTCAAAAGAGAGTCCATCAAATGTTGGGAAAGACCCGGGGCAACGCCCACCATGAATTGCAGCTGCTTTATTTTAAAAGCTACCTGGTGTGTCACTGTGGTTTGGGATATAGCAGTAGCCTCATCCATGGGGAGTTGCTAATAGGCCTGAGCAAGATCCAGCTTGCTGAAGAACTTCGCCCCCACCAAAGTGGCCAGGACGTGGCTCATAACCAGGACCAGGTAGACATAGTCCTGCAGAACCTTGTTCAGAGTACATTTATAGTCTGCGCAGATGCGGACATCCCCATTTGGTTTCACAGGAGTGACTATGGGGGTCTCCCAAGCCACATGGGAGACTGGCTCCAGGACCCCTTGAGCCACAAGGCGGTCTAGCCCTGTTTTGATTTTCAGCCGCAGGGCAAACGGGATCTTTGGGGAATGCATGCGGATGGGTGCCACTGTGGGGTCAAGTTGTAGAGAAATCGGAAGGCCCGTGTGGCAGCCCAAGGTTCTATTGAATACGGACGGGAACTCCCCACAAATGTTGCCAATATCCCGAGGGGCACATTGCTCCACTCCCTCAGTGGAGATGCCCAAGGGTGCAAACCACACATGGCCTAAAAGGCTAACTAGGTTTCCCTCAACTACGATCAAGTCTAGTTAGTCGTTGAAACCCTGGTATTGGACCTGGAAACTCCCCACATCCATATCAGAACACAGTTCCATTGAAAGTCCACCAAGCTCATGGATGAGGGCCATAGGAGGGGCCCCCCACAAGGACACAGTCTCTTAAGGGTCTCCATTGAGATGATGGAGGCGGCAGACCTGGAGTCTAACTCCATGGTGCAGGGGGACTGCTCTATCTTTACCCGAACCTGGATTTTAGGGGCTGAGGTCTGGCTTGGCAGCCGCAGTACCTGTTGCGGGGGCTCGCTGCTAGTAGATAGAGCTCTTTGGGGCCTGCATCGGCTTCATAGTGAGCGGAGGTCCAGCGACATGGAGGCGGCTGTGTCATTGGGGCTTGGGACCCCCTGGAATGGCAAGCACGTGCGATGTGGCCAGAGTGACCACAGCTCCAGCAGGTCATGTCCTGGAACTGATATGTCTTCTAGTCCTGCTGGTCCCCGCAGCTGGCGCACTCCTGCCTGACGGACTCCTGGACTGGGGCAGAGTGTGGAGCAACCCCCAGGTTTCTTCTTCTCATGGGCAGTAGGGTCTGGTGGACCTCCTCACCATTGGAGTCGATGGGGTCAGCACTCACCTGGTGTGTGGCTGACGCACATTGACTGGCAGGGGACCCAGACAGATGCGGCCTCTCCCAAGCAGTGGTGGTGGAGAGGACAGAATCGAAGGTGCAGGTCTCCGCTTCCATGATGCGTCACCAGAGCTTCTCCTCCTGTAGGCTGCAGACGAACCTGTCACAGAGAGCCATCTCCAAATGGGCCCCGAACATGCATTCCATGGCGAGCTGTCGAAGCTCAGCCAAGTAGTTTGTGGCTGATTCTCTTGCTTGCTGGGACTGGCAGTGGAAAGCCACACGACGCTACATCTCAGATGGCTGGGGAACAAAGTGTTCCTGTAGCGCTGTGACGATCTGTCAGAAAATCGCCTCCTCCAACGTAGTTGGTGAGAGGAGGTTCTGCGCCAGATCTACAATGGCGAGGCTGCATGAGCCGATGAGGAGACCCTCCTTCCTCTCGTCGTCTGTTACCTGATAGAAGTTCAGGATGGCCTTGAGTCCAGTGGCCCATGCTCCCCATTGCTGAGGACGGGCTGGATCGAATGCTGGAACCAGCCCTGCTCCCGGAGCGACTGCCATTGTGCTGCACAGTTGAGGCAAGGAAGCAGCTTGTGCGCCTTCAGTGCTTATCAGGTGGAGTGGCGGCGGTGGTCCTTTGTCTTCCTAAGAAGCACCAGCAGCCTGGCCAGCTCAGCAGGATCCCATCCTCATCATCAATGTTGCGTACTGGGTTCGATGCATGGAAAGTCTGGGCTACAGCATGACTGAACGGCTCTGGTTTATTGGTACACAACAACACAACTACCAGCCGAGGTGGTCAACTATATACACCCACCAATGACACACCCACAGTCCTATTGGGGGATTTGAATCTCCCACCAAAGTTCCTATTGGTGGACTCTAGGTGGTCCAGGATCCTTGGTCCCTATTGTTTCCCGGAGCCAAGCTCAGGGCCACCATCGCTGGTGCCTAGGGGCAGTCGGTGGACATAACACTACCTTTCCTGCAGACAAGAGTGACAGAGGCTTGAGACTTCCCTCCATAATAAAAAGTACGCAACACACATAAATGCAAGGGAGATCAGCAGTGAAGAATATTTATTTGTTTGGGAAATTTTAGCTGTCTTTTCTCCACAAAATGCAGAACCAAAGCGGTTTATAATGTATTTAAAAAGCACTCAAAAGACAGTCAAATGTCACTATTCCTACTTGCCATCAACAAACTAAAAGACAGATCAGGTGGCAGCAGCTCTGCCCTTGAGGCCAGCAGGGGCAAGCAGGCATTCTCTTCTTCCAAATCGTCACTCTGCATCTCAGGTAATCTTCTCTGACCTAAATGGGAGGAAGCCTCCAAGTAACCAGTCTATTTATAAACAGTTTTTGTGGTTGGAAGGTGACTGGATATTTAGACTTGCCTTAAAGAAATCACAGGATGCACAAGGAGAAAGGGCTTCAATTCTCCCTCCTTTGTGCCATTTTCTCAATTGAAACAGTTCCTGAAGGCTCACTATTTGGGCAAACACCAGGTGGCACTATGGGTACACTTGTCAGTTGCTCCAGGGAACCAAACAGCACCTCAGGAATGTTTCAGGCCAGGAAAGTGACACTGGAGGTGAAGGCTGAATCCTTTTCTCCTTGCACACCAATGCCACAATCTGAACTGGGTACTCATGTCTGACTAGGCTTGCCAGATGCTTTCGACAAAAATACTGGACACATTTAATGAAAATTTGTCAGCTATATATTCAATAGACAAAGTGAAACCACTGGGTTTCTGACCACATTATAGTCTCCAGAGGACAAGTAATAAAATGTAAACATAAATTTAAGTGTTGCATATGTTTTGCCACAGCTGCTGGTTCAAGTCAGTTTCTCTCAGACTCTTTTAGCTTGCCCTTCCCCAGCTTTATTGGACTTTGCAAGGAGGAGAGGAGAGGATAACACAGCAGGTGCTGATCTATGCAGAGATCTTTGCACATAGCAGGCACGGAAAACTAGCATTCCAAGGAAAACACTAAGCTGCAGCTCTTGTCCTTGACATCTAGTTTTCTGTGTGCAAAAGGGTTTGTTTTATTTTATTCATTTACTTTATTTATGCCCCAATTTTCCCCACAGTGGGGACCCAAAACAGTTCAGCTGAGAGTGTGTAAGTAACCCAAGGTCACCCAGCAAGCTTCCAGGGCAGCATGGGGATTTGAACCTGGTTCTCTCAGACCCTAGTCCAACACTCTAACCACTGTACCATACTGACTTTCTCTAGCTGTTGTTTCTTTTTGACTATGAAAGAGTATTCCATTTTGAATGTGAAAAAGATACAGTCCAGTTCCAGATTTACCATAGCTGTAAGAACTGGACCAGAGAGTCCTGTGGTACTGCAAAGTATTGGAGTCGAAGACGCAGTGAAGTGAAATCAGCAAGCATGTTTATTAGCTGGTCAAGATGAAGCATGGCAACCCCGGGCTCAGGGGCCCTCTTTTATTCCGGCCGGAGCCATACCTCCGGCCTCGCCCAATTGTCCCGATAGGACCTTAAGATTGCGGTTACAGATCATAGGTCCCCTAGAGGATCCTAGGCGCTAGATTGGTGGCATGTTACGATCTGGCCAACTATTGTTCTTCCCAACCCAAGCTCAGGTAGCTGGCCTGGCCATGTGCGTTTGGCCCCGTGGCAGTCGCCATTACAGGGAGCACATGGTGACCACCATTGCATACATTCCAGGTACCTTAAAGCCTGACAAATCTGCTGTAACTTTGCAGGGACAAAAGTGTAAATTTTAAAAATCTAATACTTCTAACATCATGATTGTACTTAACATAACACATAGTGCAATCCAATGTAGTTATTGCAGTCTAAGACAATTGAAATCAATGAAATAATTAGAAAAGAGTAAATCTGCAGAAGATTTCACAGATAGTCTAGCAAATTATTTTATACATATAAAAGGGGCATAACAAGAGACATACTCCAGCCAGCACTAAAATCCCGGTTGTCCTGGAAGGAAACAGAACTTGCTTAAATCTCCCACTGGGAGAACTCCCACAGAACCCTAGCCATGTTTCCTTTGAGGTGAGTCTCAGTGGCACTTACTCACAGGAAAATGTGCACATGCTTGCAGTCTTAAAGTGCTTAACAGCAATAAAGGGCCTGCCCGGCTGTGCAAAAGAGAATAATGCCAGGCAGACGCCCAGTCCACAGACTGCCTTCTAGGTGACTTGCTGCCGCCCAACTCCGCAGCCTTTTCTCCTACCATGAACCACACAAGATCTTTTTTTCACGTTTCTTTAGAAGATTCAATCCTGCCACCATCTACCCCCACAGCCCACTGGAAGCAAAATGGGAAGCCGACTGGTTGGCCCTGAAAGTCTCCCCAGCTGTCTTCAGTCTTGCCTGGCCGCTGAAGTGGGTGGATCTGGGTTTTTTCAAACCGTACTGGCTGTGACAGAGAACAAGCAAATGGAGGTATCCCCATTTTATCAGGTTAGAAGAAAGAAAGGGTGTGTGCATGGAGCTTAGCCATAGTGGTTTCAAGGTTGCTTAACCATCATCACCCGTGGCTGGAGAAAGCTTAGTGTAAATTAGTATATGCTTGTGGAAGCTCACAGGAAGGACAAATATTGGGCTGCCAATTCAAAACTAGACACCTTGAACCCCATATCTGACTGGAATCTGCCAGCTCCAACCTGTGTAATCTGCCAAATGTCTAAAGAGGTGGTCACTGTACATTTTCACTTGTTCAGAAGGAGGGGGTGGGGTGGATAAAAAGAGAGAAGGGTACCGGGTGAGGCAACCTCCTCCCACCTGGTCTGAGACCATCCTTTGAAGGACCATAGAGCTCGTAGGAAATCAGTTCAGGCCCTGGCCCTGAAGAGGCAGAGCATGGGAAAACCTCCTATAAGCAGCTATACTTGCCTTTCTTAACTATAGCACTGTGAACTGCCCTAGCAACTCCTGATAACTTGACTTTATGTATTTCTGCAGGTAGGTCAGATGGTTAAACAGATAAACTTGTATGTCTTAGAACATCATGCATCTCTGGGAGGGCAGCCACTGGAAAACAGCAGCTGCATTCACAGAGGTGGACATCAGAACGGCACAAGCACATAGGGGTTCACACTGCCCTTTCTCCAGACATGGATGGTGACTGTGTATAAGGCACATATATAGACAGAGTCCATACATTAGTATTTAGATCCCTGCTTCTAAATTCTGCTGCTACAGGCTAAAAAGCACAGAACATCAAAAGGCAGACACAGAAATCTTATAGCTTAAGAGTATTATTTCCCAAACCAGTAGATCTGTCTGAGCTTCTTAATGGATCTCACTATGAAAAGAAAATATCTAATCACAGAAAAGCTTCTGGAAATAGAGAGAAAACTGAGGTTGTTTCTTGCTTTACTTCCACCATTGCTACTGCAGGTGGCAGAACTCTGTGTTCAGAAGAAAGGGACCTACAGCGCAGCCCAAAGACATGCAGTTCCCTGTTCTTTATCCTTTTGTTGCCTCCATGATATACGGCCGCTCAGACCTTCAGGTGCGGTGTGGATGACCGCTGCCTTGGCCAGGGAGGGCTCACCTGCCATGGGTGTGAGCCATGCTGCACCTGATCCCCACCAACAATCCTAGAGAGGTAGTGATAGAGACTCCCCACATTTTGTTCTGAGGATTTCTTCCCACATTCAGAATCTGAAAAGCACAAAGGAAACAAGAGTAAGATGCCTCAATGTCACTTTCTACATTATTCTAATATACCAAATAACTTCCAGCTCTCCGAAAGTCCTTTGCCAAGGTTGGGTTGGGCAGTCCTCCTCCTCCTGCAGGCTCTGATGCAACATCAGCCTCAGTCTCTCCTGTGGCACTGCCTGCTTCCCCTCCTCTGCTGGCCCCCCTTGTTGCCTCAGTCTGCTTGGCATCGAGGTCTGGAATTGGACCTCACAGTGTCTTTATCATATTTCATTGTACAAAATTCACAGAAGTGTGCAAATTTACAGTTAAAATATAAACAATATGTAATAGAAATGAAATACTATTGTCTAGGGAAAAATATTACAGCTGGAAATTATTGTGAGGTTATTCTAGAACTGACTGTATACTTTTCAAGGGTCTAGCTGAACATTAATTTTCTCCTGTGGCTTGTGTCTTTGTCACAGAAACAGGGGAAAATAATCAATGTATGAATAATGACTGCTCATAATAATTATATATATAATAACTTAAACAATTCTCAGCTTCCAGATCCAGACGAAGTCTATTCTTGCCTTCAAGCAGCCCAGACAACGATAATGTGTACATACACACAAGATCAAGATGGGTAACTCTGTCTGTCTGCAGCAGCAGAAGACAAGAAGAGAACAAGAAGGGAACAAGAAGAGAACAAGAAGAGAACAGTAGAACCTTAAAGACGATCAAAATCTGCTCACTGTTCACTTCTTCTGTATTCGGCTTGCCATAATTTGGAAAGGAAAAAAGATGGCATATTTTCCAACTGACTACTTCAAACAAGTGTTGTTCACTATGACAAATCTCATTTTAAATACCCCAACTATTTAAGCTGTGATAATTGCTACTAACTAGGAATGTTCCTAACCTTCCAACCCAATAGCAGGACATTTTCATCAGTTTTTTTAAAAGAGCCCAAAAGAGGACGAACACCAAAAAAAGAGAACACGTCCTCTAAAAAGGACATCTGATAACCCTAATACACACACACACAGAGACACACAGAGGGAAAGATCACTAAAGGAGATTGAAAATGCCCCTCCAAAGCTGCACTTAGCTCCACCATGGGGAAAATACAGTACAAGCAACCAAACTTGTCTTTTCACATCTGTTGTGGCCTTAGAGAGTGCTTGTTATCTTTTGCATGTGAAACATGTCTATGACTAGTCAGCCACAGCCCATTCCGATCGGAACAATCACTACTCTGAAATGATCCAGGGATATAGAATCCATTCACCTACGCACTCTGCATGTGATGGGTATTTTTCTTGCATTACCTGTGGTCGTACGAGAGGGTCATCAAGAACACATCACAGCAAACCTTCCCCCTTATACATTGTATGACAGCACAGAGAAGCTCCATTTCTTTCACTCAACAAATGATACAGACAGCTGCTTGGAGCAATGTGCACCCTACAGTCTGGGCCAAGCAGGGGATGGGGGGACAGGGGGGAGGGCTCTGTGCAGATCCACCCTTCTTCCACTAATGGTTGCAGCAGAGATGAAAGGCAGAAACATCACTGAAGTAACTAAAAGTAACTTCCACATGACAGCCAGTATCCAAACAAACAGTTATGGAAATTTAAGGGTAATGCCATCCCAACCCTCACTTTGCCACCTGTGCTGTTCTGAAGGGTCCACTTTTGGCAGCTCAGTGACCTTCAGCAAGAGCAATCTGCAGAAAACTAGGGCACCCTTCCAAAAAGAGACGTTCCCTTCAACTTCTATAATAGGCAGTCAAGACATAGGGTGACGTGATTTAAACGTCTGGATTTTGCTTTTAGAAAACAATCAGAGAATAATATGAAATCTTGGCCATACCTTGCTGTAGCGACATTGATCTAGAGCTTCCCTCTCTAAAATAAGTTGTCCCAAGCATAAGTACAAGCAGATTGCCTAAGGACACTGGCATTTCCAGGCTGTCAGTGACTGAATTTAAAAAAGAGAGAACTTTATACTGGCAAAGAAGAAACTAAAACACAGTGGGAGAGCAGCAACTGACTAATTCAAATTCAGGTTACTCATTAATCAGGCTATAAAGCTTTGAACCAGGCACTACTAAATTTTTCCAAATTTAACCAAGCATGATTCCTTTTCAGTTCTAAAGAGACCAACCCTCTTCACTGCTGATTTTTTTTAGCTCAAACTTTTCTTTAAAGGCCAGTTTATACATTAACAAGCACAATAAATCCAGGCTAGCCAACACAAAGAGTCCTTTGCCAAGATAACCGCATCACACTGATGATTAATGACTCCAGTTTAATTATAGTCATCTCCAAGGTTATCACACGTGGATTTCTTTAAAAGTTCATCTCCTGCATTTCATAGGTCTGGCAGCACAGCGGTCGTGCTGGGTTATACATGGGAACTGCCATCTAAATTAATTTACAGGGGAGAAAATTGTATCGAATTCAGGTTATTTTAAAACATGTGTGGCCCGGATTTTAACATAAATAATATTTTAAACAAAATACAATTGTTTTCCTACTATTATCAGCATACACCATTAGCATTAACATTGTGCAAAGTGCAAAAATAAATCCTGGCTAAGTCTTCACTGAGGCAGAAATTGTAGTCTAAATAAAGGAGGAACACGTTGACCTGGATAGCCCAGGCAAGCCCGATTTCATCAGATCTCGGAAGCCTAGCAGGGCCGACCGAGGCAAGTACTTGGATGGGAGACCTCCTTGGAATGCCAGGGCCGGGAGGCAGAGGCAGGCTGTCAAGCCACTTCTCTGAATGTCCTCTATGCCCCAGTAGGAGCCACCAGAGGTCATCATGACTTCCAGGCGCAGGCACACACTCACACACAAAATGCAAAAATGCCCCCTCCCTCAAAAATAAATAAAGAAATAACATATATAAGAATTGATTGAAACACTGCAGAGAGAAAGAAAAACAACAAAAGACTGAAAGGGCCAAACTTTTTTGCCAGCCTGCAATGAACTATGTAATGTACACATTCCTTTGGGAAATCGGGGGAAATGTGCTGTTGCAGGGAGTTCCATAGTCTTTGCACCAGGTTGTGTCTCCCTAGCACAAACTGTACTTGGAGGCTGGAGAATCTCTGCAATTAAAATGCATGGCTATTCAGGCTGCTGATTGTGGGTGTCCAGTCCCTTTGACATTACTTATGACAAGGGACACAAACAGGAGGAGGCTGCCCAAATCCTAAAGCCAGCTGGGGAAATAAGGACTAAGCTCAGCTCCCATTCTTCAAACACTGAGTTATAGTTTGCAGCAAGCTATATTCTGCACAATTTGTCCTGTATTCACTTGCTGTATTTTCTTTAAAATCACTTTCATGTATTTCCAATGTCTAAAATAGCAAAAAACCCACTCTGCTGTGCCATCAGCATGTCCCTTTGCTCTTCCAAAATACCGAGATTAGGCCTCATCAGTACCATCTTTCAAGACCACAAATCTTCAGTTCCATCCTAAACAGAGGCTTAGAAGGTGTAACTGTTTAGGACCGCACTGCTTGTTCTCTAAAACTGTATTCAATCACACCGTTATATCTTGTTATGTTTTCATCAGGGGTCCATTGGAGCGGGAGCACACAGGAGCGCAGCTCCGGGAGTGAGAAGCCCAGGGGGCGGGCACATGACCAAGCCCCGCCCCCTCCTCGGCTTCCCCAAGCAGTGCAGAGGCGCAGCGCCCCGGGGAAAGCCCTGCTAGGGTCTTTATTGTTTTTAATGTTTTGTTTTAATATTGATAATTTTATCATTGTTCCTTTTATGACTGTGTGCTGCTTTTCCAGAGACTTGCTCAAGGTGGCATAGAAATTTTCTAAGTATACTATTTTTTATCAGGGCACATGGCACATAAGTACTGGAGAAATTTCACCAACCCTTCAGCAGCTTCCACCCCATCAATTTGGTGTAGTGGTCAGGAGTTGGACTCTAATCTGGGAGAACCAGGTTTGATTCCCCACTCCTCCACATGCTGGTGTGACCTTGGGCCAGTCACAAGTTCTCTCAGAGCTGTTCTCTCATGAGCAGTTCTCAAAAGACCTCTCTCAGCCCCACCTACCAGGGTGTCTTGTTGTGGGGAGGGGAAGGGGAAGGGATGGGTGGTGCACATGTCCTGGGTATCTCAAGTCTACTTGAAACCTGGTGGTTTCAAGGGAGCAGGAAGAGAATGAGGGTGTGTTCTTTACGCTTATTTTTATTGCACAAAGTATTGGATGGGGAAGGGAATGGAGGAAGAGCAGGTCAGTTTCACTCACCTGTGGAGTGGAGCCTGAGGGGTGGGTGTTGCCTTCTGACACACTTCCGGTATGTTAGGGGGTGTGGCATATGCAAATGAGTTATGCAAATGAGTTATGCTAATGAGCTCCTGCACCTCTTTTTGTACGAAATGACCCCTGGTTTTCATTCTCTGTCATGGTATACTGTCATTAGACTATACATCCTCATGCTTGAGGGGAGGGATCAACCAGAATTTCTGAGATGGAAAGGAAACGCTTACTGCGCAGTGCCTCTGGGTGTGGGAGGGAAACAGCCAGCGGCCTCAGAGCCCTGTGTTCCCTGCATTCTTTCCCTGGGACAGAGCAGTGTGGTGAGTGGGCAGGGCAGCACTGCTGTTTGTTCTTTCCCTCTGTTACTCATTCTTATCACCCTTGACACAAGGAGGAAAAAGTGCTCCCAAGCTCCTCCAGAGCTGTTCATCATACTCTTGGCCTCATCCATGTTGGGCTGCCAAGTCCCCCGGTAGGGCGGGGGAAACACCAATTTTTAGTGCTTTCCCCCGCTTTTTCCAAGTTGGCCACCGGGGGGACAAAATGGCTGCCTTAAAAGGGAAATGTCAGCAGAGAGCCTGCCCTGCAGTAAAAAGCCTCACCAGACATTTCCCCTTTAAGAAGTCAGCAAGAGAGCTTCCACAGCAAGAGAGGTCCGCCCAGAGATTAAGGAGGGACTGAAGGAGCTGCTTTTGCATGTGGCTGGCAACGTTGCTGTAGTAAGTTTCTCTTCCAGCTCTTTTCCTTCTCTCTCCCTCTTTCTTTTTTCTGTCTGTCTGTCTGTCTGTCTGTCTCTCTCTCTCTCTGTCCCCATCCAGCAGAGGTCTATCAGTGGCTATTATAGCCACAAGGTCTAAATGGAAGTAAGTGCCTCTGCCAGTTTTTTTTCCTTCTCTCTCTCCCTCTTTCTTTTTTCTGTCTGTCTGTCTGTCTGTCTCTCTCTCTGTCTCTCTCTGTCCCCATCCAGCAGAGGTCTATCAGTGGCTATTATAGCCACAAGGTCTAAATGGAACCCTTTGTCTGGGGCAGTGATGCTCTGCATTCTTGGTGCTTGGGGGGCAACAGTGGGAGGGCTTCTGGAGTTCTGGACCCGCTGCTGGACCTCCTGAGGGCAACTGGTATTTTTGGCCACTGTGTGACACAGAGTGTTGTACTGGATGGGCTGTACTGGATGGGCCGATCCACTGTGGCTTCTCTCCTGTTCTTATGATATGAAAATCATATTTAGCACTTGTGTACCACTTAGTGCTTCATATTCTGCCGAGATGAGGAAGGATTCAGTAGGGCTGTTGCTCAGTGATAGAGCATCTGCTTGACATGCAGGAGGTATCAGCTTCTTCAGCTAAAAAAGGATCAGGTAATAGGTGACATTAAAGATCTCAGCCTGAGACCCTGGAGAGCCACTACCAGTCTGAGTAGTCAATACTGACCTTGATGGACAAATGGCCTGATTCAGTATTAGGAAACTTCATGAGTTCATGTGTCAGCATGTGGAAGCAACATCACAGGATGTGACATCACAAAATGATGTCACTTCCTTTCTCCTGGCTCCACCCCCAAAGTCTCCTGGCTCCATCCCCAAAGTCCCCAGATATTTCCCAAGTTGGACTTGGCAGCCCTACATCCATGGTTGTCAGCGAGTATTTCCTTTCCCAAATCTTTCATTGTTAATGAAGAGTACTGGACTCAGGAGACCAGGAACGGTGAAATCATGAAGCCTTTATTGTGTGATTCAGCATGTCCAGTAGATGGTCAGATCAAGCATACTTCCAGGGCTCCAGGGCCCTCATTATATGCTGGCTGGAGCCACACCTCCGGCTGCACCCAAAAGACCTGATAGGGGCTTAACATATGCACATGTTTGTCATAGGTTCTCTGGAGGAGCCTTTGGCCACACTGACTCTTTAGGGAGAACCTAGGTCCCACATTGGTGGAGGCTTAGAATCCGGACGTCTATTGTTCCTCCAGATTCAAGCTCCCCTCTCTGCCTGACCATGTGCTCTGGCCATGCGGTTGGCGCCACTACCTGGGAGGACATGGCAGGCCGGTTGTTACACAGAACATACTACATTACACCCCTCCCCCCATAGTCTGGACTGTCCCTTGGCAAACATAGTCTCTGAGGTGCACGGGACATTTCCGTTCTCTGGTTGAGCGGTGTGGGGTTGCCGGAGCCACCAGTGTAGGCAGCGGAGATTCGAGATATCTGCCACGGGCTGAGTTGGGTCTGGTGCCGGCGCAGGGATGGTGACTGGAGTGATGTCTGGGCAGGCGGCTTCTGTGGAGTCCTCCTGCAGAGTCTTGGCCAGTCATGGGGCAGGCGGATCGTCTGTCTCTGGTACCTTGGGTTCCGCATCTGAGAAGTAGAGCCCTGGATCGTCCGCAGAGAAGGCATGGAGGTGGCGGCGAAGCTGGTCCACATGGCACCTCCACCATTGTCCTTCCTCGCCCACGACTTCATAGGAGAGGGGACCAGTGACGCAGATAATCTGCCCCGGCAACCACAGGGGCCCCCAGGCGTAGTTGCGGACGTAGACCGGGTCCTCTGGTGTGAACCCTCTGGGAGCTTTGGGGACGTTGGGTTCTTGGGTTCTTTGGAGGCAGCCGGCGCCCAATCAGGGTGGAGCCGATCGAGCTGGGTTGTCAGCCAGCGGCCCATGAGCAGCGTCCACCTTGAAGCCGAGGAAATCCACCACAGGCACCCTGAGGAGGCACTTCTCACGTTTCACTTTCAGGCCGGCGTCCTGGAATCGCTGGAGGATGTAGCGTAGGCAGGCCGAGAAGGTCTTGACGTCCATAGCCGCAATCAGGACGTCATCGAAAAAGGGTTGCACCCCTGGAAGACCTTTTAGCAAATGGTCCATTAACTCTTGGAAGATACCGGGGGCTACGCTGACCCCGAACTGGAGGCGCTTTACCTTAAATGCCCCCTTGTGCATCACAATGGTCTGTGCTTCTGCTGTGGCATTGTCGACCAGCAGCTGCTGGTAGGCCTGGGCCAAGTCTAGTTTCCCAAACACTCGCGCCCCGGCCAGGGAGGCCAAAACGTGGCTGATGACCGGGACTGAGTAGGCGTGGGCCTGAAGTGCTGTATTGATGGTGCACTTATAGTCCGCGCAAGATGCGGATGTCCCCATTTGCCTTCATTGGCGTCACAATCGGGGTCTCCCATCGGGTGTGGGACACTGGTTCTAGTACTCCCTGGGTGACCAGCTTATCGAGCTCCCGCTCGATCTTGGGCCACACTGCGAGTGGCGGATGGCAGACCGGTATGCGCACAGGCCAGACCGCGGGGTCGAGGTCCAGGGAGACGGGTGGCCCTGTATATGAGCCCAGTGCCCCATCGAAAACTGCTGGGAATTCCTCACAGATGTCAGTAAAATCTGTGGGCCGCAGGCTGTGTAACCTGGTGGCACCCAGCCCTAGGGGCTGGAACCAGGAGAGTCCCAGCAGGCTTGTGAGGTTGCCCACCACCACCAGGAGGCCCAAGCGTCCCATAAAGTTCTTAAATTGGACCCGAAACTTGCCCAACCCCCTTATCAGTATCGGGTTCTTCTGAAAGTCCCGCAGGGTTAGGCTCTGGACTTTTAGAAGTCGCCCCCCCCGAGGCAGAGCCTGCGAAGGGTGGACTCCGAGATTATGGAGTAGGACGCCCCGGTGTCTACTTCCATCTGGCAGGGGGTCCCCTCAATCAAAACTGAGACCTTAATTTTGTTGGGGGTGTTGGGGGGCAAGTTCATTACCTGCTGTGTCTTGTGGTGGTGGTGGCGGGTTGCTGCTGCCAGGAGGAGTTCGGCGGACTCCTGATGAGTGGCTTGGGTGCGGCGGTTGGAGTGGGTGCAGCAGGCCCAGACGATGTGGCCCTTCTTGCCACATGACCGGCACTCTGCTTCCCAGAAACGGCAGGTCCGACAGTCATGCTGGTCGCCGCAGCTAGCGCACGTAGAATGTTTGGAGTGTGATGTCGGTGAGCAGGAAGCCTTCTCACCCAAATTGCAGGACCCCTGTCCTGGAGGCCAGCACTGTACCTGGAGCATCTCATCGTCCTCAGATACATTGGAGTCTGCAGCAGCCCTGGTCTGGTGGGTGGCCATGGATGTGCCTAGCTTCTCCTGCTGAGAGACCTCAAAGGCGCAAGCCATGGTTAGCATCTCATCCAGGGTGGTGGTGGAGTTGGCCATCAGCTTCCTTTGAAGCTTGGGGTCATGAACGCAGAGTATAGCATGTCCTCTATGGCCACGAACTCGCACCCCACCAGGAGATGGCGGAGGGCCGCCAGGTAATTGGAGGCAGACTCACCCTTCTGCTGCAGCCGGCGGAAGAACTTCACCCACTGTGTGTTCTTGGAGGGTCTTGGTGAGAAGTGGTTCCTTAGGAGCGCCATGATGTCGTACATGGCCTCTGCCGGGGTATGAGGGGAAAGCAGGCTGCGGAGTAACTTCAGCATCTTTACCCCACAGGAGGCCATGAGCCAGGACTTCTTCTTTCCGGCATCCGTGATGTCCTGTGCATTGAAGTAGGATGTGAGCTGGTCCGTCCAGGCTTCCCAGTCTTCGGGGCAGGCTGGATCGAATGGGTGGGTGGTTCCTGGAGTGGTGGCCATTCTGGGATGTGCAGCAGTGCGTTGAGCGAGAACCTCAGGAGCCGATGGCGGTGCAGTGGCGCTGGAGCCGAGCGGGGCTGGTGGCTGACAGATCTGGTCTGGGCTCGATGCGGTGCTGGTGTCGGCCGAGGAGTCACTCATCGGGATCCCATCCTCGTCGCCAGTGAAGAGTACTGGACTCAGGAGACCAGGAACAGTGAAATCATGAAGCCTTTATTGTGTGATTCAGCATGTCCAGTAGATGGTCAGATCAAGCATGCTTACAGGGCTCCAGGGCCCTCATTATATGCTGGCTGGAGCCACACCTCCAGCCGCACCCAAAAGACCTGATAGGGGCTTAACAAATGCGCATGTTTGTCATAGGTTCCCTGGAGGAGCCTTTGGCCGCATTGGCTCTTTAGGGAGAACCTAGGTCCCACATTGGTGGAGGCTTAGAATCCGGACATCTATTGTTCCTCCAGATTCAAGCTCCCCTCTCTGCCTGACCATGTGCTCTGGCCATGCGGCGGGCGCCATTACCTGGGAGGACATGGCAGGCTAGTCGTTACACAGAACATACTACATTACAGTTAACTAAATGAGAGATATATGGAAACAATCTATGAATCCAATATGTGTGGCTTGGAAACGTTATGTGGCAAGTGGCTATAAATGATTTGATGACAAAGGGCAGACAGTACAGAGATTTGGGAAATGATGCATTGGGTGGTGACAGTTAATAGAGAGAACTTTTTGTCCCTTGCGCATTACTCAGTACACCCAAGGAAGCCAACAAACAGCAAATTCAGTACAGATGAAAAAAAGGAATTCTTCATTCGAACAGCAACTAATTTGGGGAACTCATTGCCACAATATGTAGCAACAGCCTCTAGTTTAGTTTAGTTAAGGGGGGATTAAACAGATTTATGAATGATAGGCCATCAATGGCTGTTAGTCACAACAATTCCATGTTCAGAGGCATTACCCCTCTGAATATCAGTGCTGGGGGACTGCAAAAAAAGGAAGCTCTGGCCTCCATGCTGGACTTAAACGACTTTCCAGGGTCATCTGATTTGCTGCTGTGTGAAATAGTATGGTAAACTAGGTGGACAACCACAGCTACTTTTTTATTCTTACACCCTTATTCAGCACTGACATTGATGCTTCCCTGGCATTTGGGATGCTGGGATAATGCAGATTTTGAAACCCTATTTTAACTGTTTGAACATTATGTGCATCAATCAGAGACCTTAATGTTAAAACAATATGAACTCTCTTTTTGCCTGCTGTATATTAGTAGAACAAAGTGCCTGTGTGAGTATGTGGGCTCATGTGCACACATGGTGTACCCAAACCAGGAACAAACCCTTGGCAGCACCACATACCTTGGCCATTCACAAGTCTGTGGAGGCGTGGGAAAGGGAGGAAGAGTGAGCTGCCATAACAGGTACGTTAGAGCCAAACAAGACATAACAGAGTCCACAAGTCTGACCCACAGACGGTGATGCCATTTTAAAGAGATTGAAAAATGCCACGAGGGACTGATCTTGATCAGGCCTGCAGCACAGCAGGCTGAAGTGTTCTGTCCCCCCCCTTTGTGTACGGCCCCAGCAGAATATGTAGCTAGCAGATTGCTTTAGAGTAGGAAAAGGAGCCCTTTGCCTTTAAGACATGGCACTATCAGAAATGTAGTTTAAGGACTCTTTAGGTCATATGATCTAAAATAGCTCACTCTTTTGGTATAGATAAGCCCCTTTCCTGCAACTTTGCAAGGCTGGGAAAAGTCTCTTCCGTTTTCGTTGTTGTAGCTAAGAGGTATCTAACCTCTTTACCAGCAAGGAGATGTGTGAAAGCAATTCCTTTCCACCGCAACATCTGAGAAAGTAGGCTCTGCCCTCAAGCAAGATGAACTGTATTACTCTGCCTGTTGAAGGAATGTGAGTTCTAACCCCTGAACCTTTCTGCAGTAGAAGAAAAACCAGTTTTTCTATGAGTTACTTTTTTGGACTGTGAGTTGGCACTATCTAGTAAAATAGAATTAATCCTCTCTGGTCTAGAGCCCAGAATAGGGGGAACAAGAGTGCCCCAGCCCCCTGTACTGCAGGCCCAATCATGATCAGGCCCTTGCAGAATTTTTTAAATGGCAGCACCATCCGTGGATCAGACCCATGGGCACCATCACATCTAGATGAACTGTTTGGGTACCATCATTCTACTAATTCTCCTTTTTGTGTACATAGGAAAAGCTTTTAAAATAAACCCACAGTAACCCTTTGTTAATATCTACACTTTCAGGCTTTCAAGTATCACAATATTATATTTCCTTTGAAAGAGCAGATTGATAGAAAGTTAGTTCAATAAAGAGCTGGGGGTAAAAAATGTTCACATTCAGCCCATATACAGGCCCTAAGGAAACTAATGGGATATAAGATTGTCAGGTCCACACTCTGTGAAGTTGCATAGGATGGAGGGCATTATAAGGAGCAATGGCTGCATACCCATGCGAGGAGAAAACTGAAAGGAAAAGTAGAAAGGGTCAAAACCACTGGGGAAGCTTGGAGACTATTTAAAATTACAATCCTAGAAGCTCAGAAAAAATATATACCACAGGTTAGGAAAGGCACAAATAGGCAGGGGTCCTTTGGGGCCAGAGCAAGGCGGAGCAAAGCTCCGCCAGCTCAGGAGTGGACACTAGGGCAGCCACGGGCCAAATCAGATTCTCTGATCTGATTCGGCCCACTGCCGAATTGCCACCGAAATTCGGCGGCAACTTTAAAAGCGACTGGAGGGGAGGGGATTTGAAGGAGAGGCTCCAAACTTGCAAGGTAGCTGCTGGGGCCTCTCCTCGAAATACCCACCAAGTTTCAAGAAGATTGGACCAGGGGGTCCAATTCTACGGGCCCCCAAACAGGTTGCCCCCATTCCCTCTGTTGTTGTCTATGGTAGGAAAAAAGTAACACTTTTTCCCAGCATAGAGAACAATGGAGGGGATGGGACAACCTGTTTTGGGGCCCACAGAATTTGACCCCGTGGTCCAATCTTCTTGAAACCTGCTGGGTATTTTGAGGAGAGGCCCCAGTAGCTACCCTGCAAGTTTGGAGCCTCTCCCTCAAACCCCCTCCCCTCCAGCCCCTCATATACCCTATGAGTTTTTGCCATTGATTTCAATGGCCCATAGGGAATAATGGGGCTGAAACTGACATTCCCTTTTTGACACACTTCTGGTAATGTCAGGGGATGTGGCATATGCTAATGAGTTATGCTAATGAGCTCCTGCACCTCTTTTTCTACAAAAGGACCCCTGCAAATAGGTATAGAAAAAAGCCTGCATGGTTAACAAACAAAGTAATGGAAGCTGTAAAAGGTAAGAAGGATTCCTTTAAGTGGTGGAAAGCTAGTCTTAGTGAGGCTGATAAAAGGGAACACAGGCTGTGGCAAATAAAATGCAAGTTTGTGATCAGGCAGGCAAAAAGGGAATATGAGGAGCATATCGCAAAAAACATAAAGACCAACAATAAAACTTTCTTCAAATACATTAGACATAGGAAACCAGCCAGGGAAGCAGTGGGGGTCTTGCATGACCATAGGGTAAAAGGTGTCGTGAAGGATGATAGGGAAATGGCTGAGAAGCTAAATGCATTTTTTGCCTCTGTCTTCACTGTGGAAGATGAAAAGTGCTTGCCCACTCCAGAACCGCTGATTTTGGGAGGGGTGTTGAAAGACCTGAGTCAGATTGAGGTGACGAGAGAGGAGGTCTTACAACTGATAGACAACTTAAAAACAAATAAATCACCAGGCCCGGATGGCATACATCCGAGAGTTCTGAAAGAACTCAAATGTGAACTTGTGGATCTCCTGACAAAAATATGTAATCTTTCCTTAAAATCTTCCTCCATTCCTGAGGACCAAAAGGTAGCGAATGTCACTCCCATCTTTAAAAATGGTTCCAGAGGAGATCCGGGAAATTACAGGCCAGTCAGTCTGACGGCGATACCGGGGAAGTTGGTGGAAACTGTTATTAAGGAAAAAATTAGTAGGCACATTGATGAACAAAATTTATTGAGGAAGACTCAACATGGGCTCTGTAAGGGAAGATCTTGTCTCACTAAATGGTTAGTGTTCTTTGAGGGAGTAAACAAAGATGTGGACAAGGGGGACCCAATAGATGTTGTTTACCTTGATTTCCAGAAAGCTTTTGATAAAGTTTCTCATCAAAGGCTCCTAAGTAAGCTCAGTAGTCATGGGATAAAAGGACACGTCCTTTTGTGGATCAAAAACTGGATAATTAAAAGGAAACAGAGAGTGAGTATAAATGGGCAATTTTCTCAGTGGAGGGAGGTAAGCAGTGGGGTACTGCAGGGCTCAGTACTCAGGCCGATGCTTTTTAATTTGTTTATTAATGATTTGGAGTTGGGAGTAAGCAGTGAAGTGGCTAAATTTGCAGATGACACAAAGTTGTTCAGGGTGGTAAGAACCAGGGAAGATTCTGAGGCACTCTGAAGGGATCTGTCAAGGATGGGCAAGTGAGCATCAGTGTGGCAAATGGGGTTCAATGTGGCCAAGTGCAAAGTGATGCGCATTGGAGCTAAAAATCCTAACTATAAATACATGTTCATGGGGTCCAAACTGGCAGAGACTGACCAAGAGAAAGACCTTGGAGTCGTAGTAGATAACTCAGTGAAAATGTCGAGACAGTGTGCGACTGCAATGAAAAAGGCCTACACTATGCTGGGGGTTATTAGGAAGGGAATTGAAAACAAATCAGCCAGTATCATAATGCCCCTGTATAAATCGATGGTGCAACCTCATTTGGAGTACTGTGAACAGTTCTGGTCGCCACACCTCAAAAAAGATATTATAGCATTGGGAAAAGGTGCAGAAAAGGGCAACTAGAATGATAAAAGGGTTGGAACACTTTCCCTATGAAGAAAGGTTGAAGCGCTTGGGGCTCTTTAGCTTGGGGAAACAACGGCTGTGGGGTGACATGATCGAGGTTTATAAGGTTTATGAGTGAGATAGAGCAGGTAGAAAAATAAGTACTTTTCTCCCTTTCTCATAATACAGGAACTCATGGGAATCCATGAAATTGCTGAGCAAGTTGGGTTAGAACAGATAAAAGAAAGTACTTCTTCACCCAAAGAGTGATTAACACATGGAATTCACTGCCACAAGAGGTGGTGGCAGCTACAAGCATGGACAGCTTCAAGAGGGAATTAGATAAACATTTGAAGCAGAGGTCCATCAGTGGCTATTAGCCACAAAGTATAGATAGGAACTTTCAGTCTGGGGCAAGTGATGCACTGTATTCTTGGTGCTTGAGGGAGGGGCAACAGTGGGAGGGCTTCCTGACCCCACTGCTGGTCTTCCTGAGGGCACCTGGTGTTTTTGGTCACTATGTGGCAGAGTGTTGGACTGGATGGGCCACTGGCCTGATCCAACATTGGCTTCTCTTATATTCTTATGTTCTCTTACCCTTAACTGGTATGAGGCTTCATAGTTACAACATTAGTTACAATACTGGTTCATAGTTCCCAGGGAAAAAGCAGGAAGAATTATAGTCAGACAGGAGCTTGGGCGCATTTCTCCTGCCAGGCATTAACAGGAGGATTTTCAAACCCCTGGCTTTTGCTCCTAGTGACCACCACCCCTCCCAGCTGGGCAGGAATAAACATCAAGTCAATAACCTCATCCTGTATGCTATCGTGTTGCGGGAGGCAGGAGAGGGCATCAGCAAGGGAGTTTGACTTCCCTGGAAAATGGATGGAGCGTAAATTCAAATTTCAAGAAAAATTCAGCCCACCAGAGCTGTTTGGTATTCAAAGTTCTATGAGTCTTAAGTGCCTCAAGGTTTTTGTGATCAGTCCAAACCTTGAATGGGGTGCATGCCCCTTCCAACCAGTGGCGCTATGTAGTCAGTGCCAGCCAAATGGCCACAGCCTCCTTATCCCAAACCGCCCAGTTACGTTCAGTCTCCCTAAATTTTCAGAACACATAGGCAATGGGGTGCAGCTTCCTGTGAGGTTTCTGTACTAGCAGCAAAAGATCAGACCTTTGAAGTTAATCAGAGTTCTTTATTTTCTAATACTGGAACAGAGTCTTGAATGTTTGTTAGAGATACATGATAGAAAGCTGTCATGTTTAATATACCTTCAGTTACAATTGAACCCAGACATGTAACCAATCAGAGTCAATATTCTAACGTGGGAAAAGAAAGGCGACTGTTGGGGCTCCCACAGCAAGGTGAGAAAGTTATAAAAATTCCCTTCTTGATCCTGTTGACCCGCATGTGTGAAAGTTAGGCTAAACATTCCAGATTACAACAATACACCAGCCTCAAGGTTGTCACAATAAGATAACATTCACAGCGCCTCAAAGGGAGGAGGAGGAGAGGATGGCTGGAAAAGCCATCTGTTTAAATGACGTGTAGGAATGCGAGTCGCCATCCTCCTGCCTGAAGAATAGTAACATTAAACAGAGCAGGCAATATACTTCAAAGGGAGATATATGGTAGAAGCAAAGGGAGGGTTTTTTGATAAGGGTGTCAAGGCAAGCCATCTACAGAAACATGGAAAACTAAAGTAACAAAGTATCACACAGGGTTTTGATTGTCAGATTCTGACACTTCCTGTCATTCCCTTCTTGGAGGACTGGCCCCCCCATGGCTATATCTGATGCATCCACATGTACAATATTTTTTTTATTTTTGTCAGGGTGTGCTAACACAGGCTCAGAGGTAAACATACTCAAATGCCTTTAGGCACTCAGGGGTCCAATCAAGATGCGCACCCGGTTGTATAGATTCTGGTCCCTTCCCCTTTGTTTTCAATAAATCTGTGAGAGGTAGGCTATATTGGGCGAAATTTTTGATGAATGTGCAGTAAAAATTCACAAACCCTAAAAAACTCTGGAGTTGTTGGCAGATTTTGGGAGGCTCCCAATCTACCACAGCAACCACCTTGGTAGGGTCCATTTCTAAACTTCGGGGAGATGTATGATACCCCCAAAAGTCGATTTCCGCCTTGTGGAACTCACATTTGGACAGCTTAGCAAAAAGCTTATGTATCTAAAGGGTGGTGAGAACTTCACGCACCAATTTTACATGCGACTCCTGATCCAGGGAGTATAAAAGATATCCTCTAGATAGCAGAGGATCCCTTTAAACAGGTGCTTGTGCAACACTTCATTTATTAAATTCATAAAAACTCCAGGCACCCCTTGAAGTCCGAATGGCATCACCAGGTATTCGAACTGGCCCAGGGGTGTATTGAACGCAGTCTTATACTCATCCCCCTCCCGGATGTGCACTCAGAAGTAGATCTCGGAGATCCAGTTTGGAGAATATTTTTCCCTGGGCCACCTCCTCCAGGAGATCTTTGATCAAAGGGAGGGGGTATGCATTGGAGGTTGACACCGCATTCAGCCCTCAATAGTCCGTGCACAGCCTTAACCCTCATCTTTCTTTTTCCAGAACAGTACACTGGTTGTGAGGGGGGAGGTTGCGGGCCAAATGAACCCCTGTGCTAAGTTTCTGTCAATGAACTTGCGTAGTTCCACCCTCTCCAATTTCCCTTCGGGCAATTTATGCCCTGGTAACAATTCAATAGCACAGTCAGTGTTTCTGTGAGGGGGTAACTCATCAGCCTCAGTTTCCTCAAACACCTCACTTAAGTCCTGATACTCCACAGGGATAGTGTCAAATTCCTCCCTGGCCATGCAGGCTTTGAGAGGTGGAGTTGCAGGTGCTGGCCCCCATTGGAGCTGCCACCGGTGCGCTGTGCAACAGTCAGTTACAAAACGCACCTTTCCTTTGCTCCACACAATGAGAGCCCAGCCAAGGACACCCCAATACCATAGGGAACTGAGCATGGGGGTTAATGACAAATGTTCTTTTCTCCCAGTGCTCCCTCATCCCAACAATTAATTGCTCAGTCTCATATACACAGGGCTCCTTCATCTCTGACCCATCCATCTGGGTAAATCGTAAGGGTTCATCCAAATTTGTCACCCCAATTCCCAAGCCCGTGACTACTATTGGACTCTTGCACACCCCAAGTCAGTGAGGGCCCATACCCTGACTTGGGTTCTTAGGTCTGGGTTGACAACTGTGAGTATAATGTAAAGGAGAGGGGTGGGGTTGCTCACCATGGGTGGCGCTGATTGTTGAGGGACCTGCTGAGTAGCGCATTTTAGAGCAGGTCCTGCCCATTTCCCACTGGCTGGTTAGGTTCCACTACCGCCACTCGCTCTTGCTGCAGCTGAGCTTTGAGTTGTAGGGCTCGGGGCTTCAGGGCATGGGGCCCCTTTGTGCCATGAAGGGTGGCAATTGGTGGAGTTAACACTCCCTTGGGGGCCCCTGCCAGACAGGATGAAGCATAATGGCCAGCTTCTCTGCAGTGCAGGCAGAGTCCCTGTTTCAATCATAGGTCTCAGAGGTCACCTCAGTATCTTAGCTGCAAATCTTTTAAAAGCAGTGGAGTACTCACACACGGAGCTGTTCCCTTGCTTCAAGGCGCGGATCTGGTTGCGTGCCTTTTCTTCTCCCATGGGGTCCTCATACTGACATCTCAATGCCCACATGAACTCTTCCGTGCTTCTGAGTTCAGGTCCTGGCATGTTATGGAGGGTCACATACCAGTCAGCTGCCTCTTCCCACATCCTTGACCAGATGTAACCAACAGGGAAAGATGGCCCCAATTCTGGAGAAACCTCCCAGTCTCAGTCACAATAAACTGCAGTTTATTCAGGTTCCTATCAAACGTGGCATCCAACAACTCCTGAGGCACAGGGCGTTGTTGCATCACAGGTCCTGGCACTGCAGGTCCGGGAGGGGCAAAACTTGAGGGGACTGCAGTCTAGCAGAAAGCTTGGTTGGAGATATGTGGCGCCATTTCCTGTGGTGCACAAAATCAATGAGGTGACTGTTGAACTGGCCTTGCCCAAATCTCTTAAGGGAATTCATCCAATTTTTCATTTCAGCCTCCTGAAACGAGATCCTGGGCCGAATGCATGGTGTCCTCATCCTCCTGCTCCTCTACCTCTGATTCTGAATGATGAACTGCACCATGAGGTGGAGCAGATCTTGGACTCAAAAATGCAACATGGCCACCTTTTCTATTTGGTTAAATGGAAAGACTTCGGTCCCAAGGAAAACGAATGAGTTCAAGATTGTCGTGTCAATGCTCCCAAATTGTTGCGTGCTTTCCATGCTCTGTACCCTTTGAAACCTGGGGGGGAAGGGCCCCTTTAGGGGGGCAGAATGTCAGCTATGCTGCCATAAAGGGGGGGGGGGAATTGCTCAGCCTCTGGCCTTCTAAGTTTTGATTCTCCTAGACTCTTTACCTCCTACACTGACAATGCTTGACCTTGGAGACTCTAGAGACGCTCACTGCTTTCCCTTTGGGAACTAAAAGCTGTTAGTTTTAGCGCGAATGTAACCTGTTGCTTATTGACTTGTATCCACCAGACGATCCTTGTTTGAACCTGTATATCTAACACTTCCCTCCTTTGTACTGGCAGCCTTAAAACGTGTTTGGAGCATTACAGAATACTGTAATCAATAAACTGATCCTGCTTATGGAATATTGTTGGTTTCTGATATCTGGGGACTCTGACACCCATGAGCAACTGGTCATTACCTTTATTGTCAGATGACAGACGCTGTACATTATGTCCCTGTGTCCTGTCCTTGTGCTAATGCGTAATGAGTGATGAAAGTGGAAGGGTGGGCATTAGGGAGATACTTTAAGGAAATACTCTGAGAATGCTAATGTTTTAAGCATGTTTTATTTTGCATTCTCTGTCATGGTATACTGTCATTAGGATAAGACCAAACGGGGGTTGACCGAAGGAACCATGGAGAACAGAAGAAACAATGCCGCTATTGGTTTTGTGTGTGTATGTGTGTGTGTGTGTCTGTGTTTGCAAGGAGGGGACAGCAGTAGATGATGCCTCTTGAGGGAGGAAGAACAGTGTGGGTCTGAGGGGAAATGCCTTGAGGCAGTAGACCAGCAAGTTGGAGGGCTGCACAGAAAGAGCTTGGGGCTGCATGCAGCCATGAACCACAGGTTGGAGACCCCTGTTCTATGGTGTTATATCTGGCTGAAGCCTCTCCCCTCCCTCAACCCTGCCTTCCTCAGACTCCACCACAAAATCTCCAGGAATTTCCCAGCCTGGAGCTGGCAACTTTAGCCAGGCTTGGCCCCCAAAGAGTCCTTCTAAAAAGGCTAAAATAGGCCTCGTCCCTTTCCCCTGCCTTTTCCTGACAGAACCAAGCCTGGAATGCTGTGATTGCCTGGCAATGGCTACTGAGGCAATCCACAAAAATGTGCTAACAACAACAAAGCAAGCATTGCTTCATCACATTTTCTAGAAGCATGAAAAAGGATGTACACACTTGTGCATCCACTGGCAACACATCCTTGCAATGTGCAAAATTACTGTTTTAGCCATAGTTTTGCCTTTTTCTGTACTGGCCTTACAGTAATCTGTAAGGCCACTACATAAACAATACCCTTTAAACCTGGAAAGATGACATGCTGATCCTTACGAAAGGCTGCCTGGAGTTTCACCAGCAAGAAGGCACAGACGGGCGGGACTCTGTGTGCACACCAAAGGCTTGGCTTCAAAAAGATCACATTGTTTGATGTCTTTATACAGCCTCTCTCAAAAAGTATGTCCCCATTGGGAGCCTCATAAAACAGATATGAGTTGGGACTGTATCCAGCTGGCCACAGCAGGGCAGCCAAGGCATGCCAAGTTGTTTCAGTGTTCCCAAAGAGGAAGGAGAACTAAAGCCAGTTCATTAGTGCATTCTCTTTTGGTCAGTCAGCGATGACGAGCTTTGGCTAACATAAGTAACAGGAACACATCCTGGAACTTGGAAAAGTGTCAGAATCTGCAGATTCTAACAAGGGTTCTGGGAATTAATGCTATGTATTGTAACATGACTTTGCTAAGCTATGCAAGCCTGTCCCTTTATGAACTACTTACTCATATCTAGTGCTTATTAGTTTGACCCATGTGAATGTATGCTATGTGACCCTGAGTTTATGGCTCTGACCAGGCCTGGTCTATGTAACTGTTTGTCCGGGAGAATGGCGACTTCAAAGCCTGGGAACAATGGGCCTCTCACCCTCCTGCCTCCGCATTCCTTTCATCCCTGATGGGAGGACAGGGACCAGTTCTTATCAACGTGCGAAAGCCTTGAGGAAGGCATTTGTTAGGTGAAGATGGTTACATCTGAGGGGTCTGGTTTGGGAAGGGAAATTTACTGCTTCACACCTCACCTTCTTTCCTGTGGGAAGCAAACGGCCAGGGAACCTTTTGCCCGCGGTTTTCCCCCCCTGTTGATTGGTTACCTATGGGCAATTCGAATTGTTCGGGAGGGTATATTAGACCTGCTTCCATTGTATACGTTATCTCTGACAATAATCCGAGAACCTGTACCAATGTAGAACCTGGAAATAAAGAACTGTGTTTCATCAACAAAGATCTGATCCTTGCCTACTTGGAGCAGAAGCCTCACAAAAAGCTTGCCAATATTGGGCCTTCGTGAATAAATACAGCATCAGAGCACTACTGGGACAACTCTCTGCCTATTCTTTTTCCATAGTCATCACTTCAGTTCAGTTTAGGGCTGCCAAGTCCCCTGGTAGGGCAGGGGAAACACCAATTTTTAAAGCTTACCCCCGCTTTTTCAAAATTGGCCACCGGGGGAGGCAATGGCTGCCAGCAGGGGAACGTCGGAGCCTGCCCTGGCCTCTCCCTGCCAGGCCTGAACTTCTTAAAAGGGAAATGTCTGCAGAGAGCCTGCCCTGCAGTAAAAACCCTCAACAGACATTTCCCCTTTAAGAGCTGAGCAAGCAAGAGAGCCCCGCCCAGAGATTAAGGAGGGACTAGGCTCTTTCTACTGAAGGGCCGGCTTTTGCATGTGGCATGCAAAGTTGCTGCTGGGGTAAGCTGCTGGGGTCTGCCAGCTCTTTTCCTTCTCTCTCTCTCTGCCCCTCCCCCTTTCTTTCTTTCTTTTTTCTGTCTGTCTGTCTGTCTCTCTCTCTGTCCCCATCCAGCAGAGGTCTATCAGTGGCTATTATTAGCCACAAGGTCTAAATGGAACCCTTTGTCTGGGGCAGTGATGCTCTGCATTCTTGGTGCTTGGGGGGCAACAGTGGGAGGGCTTCTGGAGTTCTGGACCCGCTGCTGGACCTCCTGAGGGCACCTGGTATTTTTGGCCACTGTGTGACACAGAGTGTTGTACTGGATGGGCTGTTGGCCCGATCCACTGTGGCTTCTCTCCTGTTCTTATGATATGAAAATCATATTTAGCACTTGTGTAGCACTTAGTGCTTCATATTCTGCTGAGATGAGGAAGGATTCAGTAGGGCCGTTGCTCAGTGATAGAGCATCTGCTTGACATGCAGGAGGTATCAGCCTCTTCAGCTAAAAAAGGATCAGGTAATAGGTGACATTAAAGATCTCAGCCTGAGACCCTGGAGAGCCACTACCAGTCTGAGTAGTCAATACTGACCTTGATGGACCAATGGCCTGATTCAGTATTAGGAAACTTCATGAGTTCATGTGTCAGCATGTAGAAGCAACATCACAGGATGTGACATCACAAAATGATGTCACTTCCTTTCTCCTGGCTCCACCCCCAAAGTCTCCTGGCTCCACCCCCAAAGTCCTCAGATATTTCCCAAGTTGGACTTGGCAGCCCTAGTTCAGTTGTCCCATCCCCTTCATTTTCCCCTTTGTTCTCCCAGACTCATGATGGAAGGTGATCACTTAATGAAGGGCTGAGAACATTAACAAATACATTATAGTGTCCCACATTCCAACACTCTGTCTGGCTCTTCCTCATGACCCCTTTTGCTGGTGTAGGTAGGTGAGGCACTGCCTGGGAGTATGGTAATAAATTACATTTAGGGAGTCTGAAAATTTTAACCCACACACTCCATTTCTAGAAACAATGTACCATAACTTTCCACTGCTTAAAAGAGTATCAGTACCTTTGTGCTACCAGCAGCCCTTAGTCCAATCTGGAAACACAACTGATCAAGAATCGAGGAAGACGGGACACATACTGCAGGGTTTCCAGAGCTCTTCTCCTGCAGACGTATTATGTAGGGACTGCACCATTCCTCAGCCATACACATGCCCATTAAAGTAGGATGTACCTTATGACACAGACATGAATGGTAAGAGGCCACTGATCAAAGTTCAGATCAGGCAATGGTGATCAGAGGTGAGGGTCTCTAAGAACAAAGAGAAAGAAGTGCTGCTGAAAAAGAAAGCCAGATAGGAAAAAATACTGATCCAACTCATGTTTTATGGCACTTAAAAAAATTACATTTCCTTATTTACCATACGAGGAACTCATCAGTATTCATAACAAAACAGCTCTGCTTTGTTAGCTGTTGGCTATCAACTAGGCAGGACTTTGGAAAGACTTATAAATGATCTAATAAAGAAAAATATACAAATTAAATTCACAGATACCCTGTTCTGACTTTCGAAGCTGATATTTGCCAAATACTTGTGTACTGTACTAGACATGGAAATACAGAAATAGCACACATTCAACCACAAAAAATAGCAAGAAGAGTGCCTGAACAGACAATATATAACTACCAAAGCAGGGAGTTGAAACATTCAGGATTTTGGGTTCAGTTCCGCTTCAGAGTCTTCAAATTTTCTAAACAAGGTCAGTTTCAGCTCTGAAACTAACTGGCGTGGTAAGTCTGAATCAGTTTGGATTAAATCAGCAGAGATAGAGGCTTGTATCTCTATAGAAAAAACTGTGAAAGTCCTACAGGGTCAATCAGCAACCAGAGTTCTTAAACAAGAAATCTTTTATTGAAGATAGATCTGAATGGTCATCCCCACTTCTTGTGTTAGTAATACCAGGCTCCCCAACAGCCAGGGCAGATATACATTATTCAAATAGTTAGTTCATAGGCAAGCTGCCAATCCCAGAAAAGATAAAAAGGTGCAAAAATGTATTGACCAGTTGTTCCCATAGTATAAGCAGGAAAAAAGACACTTTGCCCCTGAAAGAGAGCGGCAACTGAGAGCCAGACACTCAAGGTCAGTAATACATGAAAGGCGATAAGCGTGCTGTGAGAAACAGAAGCGGCTGAGACATTCCAAAGACATGAGACCTCATCGGACAGGGAATCACCTCCCACCCAGGGGATGGCAACATTAGCTGACACAAACATACAGCAGAGTTCTAGAGAGATGGGTGGGGGGAGCTGCCAGGAGGAGGGAGAACCAGGCAGGAATGACTTCTGTGCTATTGGAATTTCTTCCGTCACTTCTGATCTAAATTCTGGTCTATTGGATGATATGGATTTGTCATAGATGAAAGAATACGCTATACATAATCTGATCACATGATCGAAGGGGATAAAACACAAATTAAATATGTGAAAAGTTGTAGATATTAATACAAAACAGAATGTTAAACAAAGCTTTGGCCGCGGCCACACGAGCAAGACAATCCGGGGGGGAAATGAGGCTATTTTGCCCTGGAGCAATTTGCCTTGCAGTTGTGCGATCACACAGGTTGGTGAAGCTGCCGGTGCAACTCGCTGCTGCCTGATCAGACACAACCGCGGGTGAGTTGGGTTTTTTTGTTGTTGCTGTTAGTTTCTGATTCACTTATTCGCTTAAACAGGGAATCGATGAATCACCTCTCCAACCTGGGGTCTTCTGCTGGCTGTATGTGATGATGCGCATACTGAGAAGGGGAAAAAAACAACAGACATGGCTTCAGGATAGCCTGATCAGACTATCCCCGACGCCACAAGTTTGCGCTGGAGCGATCACATGGGAAAAGTCTGGCAGTAGCCTGCAGCAAACTGCCTGATACTGGAGTTTCCCTAGTAGTTTTTTACTCCACTTCTCCGGCGGATCAAAATGGCTTGCGAAGGCTTGCCGACGGTTGCAGGACGCTTCCCAGATGTGCTGGTGTGATCGCGCCACTTTGATCTGCCGGTGAATTGTCCCTCTCGTGTGGCTAATGGGTGCATATGATCGCGCCCTTTGAATATGTTGTACTCACCTCTAGGCTCAATTTGTGATTGATACTGTTGATGTTATTATTTGTATTTGTTCAAGCTTTTCAATAAAAATAAAAATTTAAAAAAGGAACTTCTTCCGTCAGCAGAAGGGCTGTTGAAAGAAGATGGCAGAGAGGACAATTCTGCATCACTGAAGACCATACTGTTTTTAGTCCATGACACACCTGCACCAGGAGATTTCTGGAGGAAAGCTGAGGATGGGAAAGAACCACGTTGTGGGCATCCTTACACATATGCCCCCTAGAATGCAAACAGAGTATACTGAGTATACTCTAGAATGCAAACAGAGTATACCTCTTCCAGTTGCACTATAACTCCTGTGAAACAAGTACAGTAATCACTATTTATTTGGGCTCTTTTCTCTGCTCAGTGAGGACTCAGAGCAGATTACAACAGCAATAACAACAATAACAAGAAGAGCGAACCATCAAATACCACAAATATTTAAATCCAGATTACTTAATGACAAATCTACCCTGCCCTTTGGTGGGGGGTAAAGCAGGTGGTAAGAACTCTACTCTTGATGGAAACAGCCTCTCCTGGGCACTTTCTTCCAGGGGCTGGAGGAAAGGGTAGTAACAGCTCTGCCCTTGATGACAACTGTCTCTCCTAGCACTCTCAACACAGCAGTTGTATTTTAATATGCTTTCTACACCTACTAATATCACCTCAATCAAAGGATCTTGCTGAATTTTGTATTAATGTACCTCTTCCTTCTAGAACTGCTTAATATTTTTATGTTTACCAGTTCAAAGCTGGATCGTGGAAAGCTGCTGAGTAATCTTTGCTTCAGATTCACTGGAAGAACAAAGAATAAGTGATCTGAACTAGTCCTACCCCTAACTGTGTGACTCCCTGCATCCAAATGCTAGTTATTTCCCAGCCAAGAACATGGGGTCATTTAAGAACTATGGAGCAGGGGTCCGTTCGAGCCGGAGCTCGGCGGAGCGAAGCTCCAGGAGTGAAAAGGACAGGGGACAGGGCCGACGGGCACATGACCAAGCCCAGCCCCCTGGTCCCGGGAGCCCTCAGCCTCCTGAGGAGGCAGGAGGAAGGAAGGTAAGGAGGGGCTTGCAGAAAGGCCTGCAGAGTCTGCATCCAGTCTGGGGCCCCAGGGACAATGGGAGGGAGGGAGGGATAGGGGGGAAGCACTCCTGCAGCCTTGTAGCCCAGGCTCTAGCTCCTGTGGCTGTCTGCCCACTCCCACCCACCACCGTTGCTGCTAGTCCTGTGGCCCTTTGCTGGAGCTCCAGCAAGGCTGTTTGCCCCCTCCCCCCTGCCGGTGCTCCTGTGGCTGTCTGCCCACTCCCACCCACCGCCATTGCTGCCAGTCCTGCAGCCCCTCTGCTGGAGCTCCAGCAAGGCTGTTTGCCCCCTCCCCCCTGCCGGTGCTCCTGTGGCTGTCTGCCCACTCCCACCCACCGCTGTTGTTGCCAGTCCTGCGGCCCCTCTGCTGGAGCTCCGGCAAGGCTGTTTGCCCCCTCCCCCTGCCCTCCCCGCCAGTGCTCCTGTGACTGTCTGCCCACTCCCACCCACCGCCGTTGCAGGAGCTCCCGACAAGGCTGCCCCTCTGCCCACTTTTCCTGGGGAAGAGAGTCCACTGTCCAAAGCATCCGTTTACTGCAGGGGAACTCATCTCTCTAGTCTGGAGATGAGCTGTAATTCCAAGGGACCCCAGGTCCCACCTGGAGGTTGGCATCCATATCTTGCATAACCAGGTGCTGAAGCAGCTATTTTGTAGAGAGCGATTTCCAAATGTCGGGGGAGGGGGGGGGAGCTGCGAAGTCACAACAGTGGAACGTCCTCTTTGCTTCTGGGCAGAAACGCACTCCAAGGGTTAAAGAGAGAAAGTCCGCACTCCTAGAGAGGAATGGGGGGGGGAGTGGGGAGTCGCTTCCTGCTGCCAGATCCCCCTGCCCCCTGGGAAGGTGGCCTGGCTTCGTGGAGCAGCCTCAACACACACACACATCCTCCAAGAATTGGTGAGCTGCAAACAGTTTGGGGTGGGAGAGTCTGAGGGAGTCCCAGAGCAGCAGCAGCAGCAGAAGGGTGGAGAATGCAAGCTGGCAAAATGAGATCTAAAAACCAGGGTGGGGGTGGGGATAAGGAGCATTCAAGTAAAGCTGGATCCAAAAGCAGGTTGAGGACATAGGCAAGGCATGCTACCTCCTCCAAGCAAGAAACTCCCATCCTGGGAAGACCCCCCCCCCCCATTCAGCCTCAATTTCTTCACTGTCACCCTACTGCCTCCAAAGCAATCATAAAGTAAATGAAGATGGGGAGCCGTGTTAGTCTGCCTGTAGCAGCAGAAAAGAGCAAGAATCCAGTAGCACCTTAAAGGCTTACAAAATTTGTGGCAGGGTCGGAGATTTTGTGAGTCACTGCTCACCTCTACAGATACAGCTTGAATGTGAGTCCACCTGTCCCAGTTTGTTGTAGTGGTTGTGCATGGATTCTAATTTGGGAGAACTGGGTTTTGATTCCCTGGTCCTGCACATGCAGCTGCTGGGTGACCTTGGGTCGGTCACAGTTCTTGCAGAGCTGTTCTCTTAAGCAGTTCTCGCAAAGCTCTCTCAGCCCCATCTACCGCACAGGGTGTCTGTTGTGTGGAAAGGAAGGGAAGGAGAGTGTAATAAGCCGCTCTGAGACTCCAAGTGAAGGGCAGGGTATAAATCCAACCTCTTCTTCTCCACTATATAGTGGAAAGTGGAGTAATTTCAGATGCCGAATGACATTTCCAGGGAAATGACTATAGCAGGTGTGAGTGGATTAGGTGTGACACGCAGAGCAATAGTAGGTGTGAAGAAATCAGTGTTGGTCATGAGACAGGAAACCCAGGTCTAGATTCAGTCCAGGGGGATGTGTGGTCTTGAGCTTTGTTATCAGTTGCAATTCAGCATTCTCTCTTTCTACTCTCCTTTGAAATTCCTTTGTAAGAGAGCTGCTATTCTTAGGTCAGCAGCTGAATGTCCTGGGAAGCTAAAATGTTTTCCCCACTGGTGTTTAGATGTTGTTATTCCTGCTGTCACACTTATGTCCAATTATTCTTTGTTGAAGGGACTGCCTGTTTGTCCAACGTAGAGGGTGAAAGGGCATTAGAGGATGAGCAGGAGTATGAACCTGAGATGGTCTGGCTGATGTTGCCGGGTTCACTAATGGGTTTTGCTAGGTCTCTCTCTCTCTCTCTGACACACATGCATATGAAACCATGCCCAGAGAATGCTTCATTTGTCCTGACTTTGGGTCTACCTACAATTAGGTCCTTCAGAAATTTCTCATGAGACTTTTTTATTTGCCCTTCTCAGAGTTTCATCGCACCCAGAGCCCACTAAGATAGACTGGACCCTGTGTTTAGTGCCAAGGGCTTCAGCTCCTGCGAAGTAACAAAAAAAAAGGGGGGTTTGGAGCATCTGCTAAAAATGCACACTGTCATCCGTGGAGAGGCACAGATGGGCTTACAGGTCAAAAACTCCCTAAATTTCAGCACCTATAATTTCAGAGCCCTGGCCTACATAGCCCAATCTCATCAGGTCTTGGAAACTAACCAGGGTCAGCCCTGGTTAGTATTTGGATGGGAGACCACCAAGGAAGTCCAGAGTTGCTACGCAGAGGCAGGGGATGACAAACCACCTCTGAGCATCTCTGCCCTGACTTGGATGGCCCAGGCTAGCCCAGTCTCATCAGCTAAGTGGAGTTGGTCCTGGGTAGTACCTGGATGGGAGACCCTTAAGGAAGTCCAGGGTTGCTATGCAGAGGCAGGCAATGGTAAACCACATCTGTCAGAAGGTTGCCTTGGAAAACCCTGTGGCACTGTAAGTAAGCTGTACCTTCATTGTACATTCCACCACCACCAGTTACTTTTCACAGAAAAAATGTAAAAGCATAGAATCCTAATGTTAGGAGGGTTCTTGTGCCTGCCTAGTATACATGCGTAGCAGAATGACGTGATAGAATTATGTGGTTCGGTAGTTGTACCATTTTCTGCAGGAAGTGAGGAGGCCACATTCTTAATGTAATAATCCCATGCAAATCTCTCTCTCTCTCTCTGTATCTATCTATATTTCGATTTCTCTGTTTCTATCTCTCCTTCTTTGGAAGTTTTCAAACAGAGACTAGATGGCCATCTGACAGCAATGCTGATTCTGTGAACTTAAGCAGATCATGAGAGGGAGGGCAGGGAGGGTTGCCTCAGTGCTTGGTTCTTGTGGCCCTTTCTTACACACCCAGGGAAATGCTGATCGCCACTTTGAGGGTCAGGCAGCCATTTTTCTCCAGGCCAGTTTGGCTGGAGATCCTGGAGGTTTTTTTTGTCATCTTCTGGGCATGAAGCAGGGGTCACTGGGTGTATGTGAGGGAAGGAGGTGTTTGTGCATTTCCTGTGAAAGGGGTTGGACTAGATGACCCTGGAGGTTACTCCCATGATATTCTCCCCCCCCCCCCCAGCCATACCTGGAGTGGCTGGCAGGAGACTGATGTGATTGAGACACCATCTCCAAAGGGGAGATGTGAAGTGTTTACCCATTTATTCTGGCCATGAGCTGCCCAACAAAAAGTTTCATGGCTCCCAGGGGGAGGGAGGTTTATTTTAGTGATGAATGAACCAACAGTTGGCACCCTGGAGGTGACCTCACCCTGCCACCCTGCTCTTCTTCATGTGCATCCAAAGAGAAGTAAGAGCCATGGCACCCTTGCTGTGTCTATACATGTGTGGGGACTTCCAAATGGCTTGGGGGGGGCAAGTGGCTCTGTCTGCCAACTCTTAGGTTGAAGACCACAACTCTAGATCACTGGATTTTGTTTAGGCAAAAATTAGTGGATGTGATTTCGTTGTTGTTCTGGATCCAGACTTGTCAACATTATTTATTTAAAAATGGAAAACCTGCTTTTCCTCTCTGAAAGTGACCTTGTTGTGGCTGACAAAAACAACACTAAATGGCAGTGATATAAAATCCACAGTCAACTGTAACAGAGAGGAAGGCTGCCAGTCAAACAGAAAATGAACACTAAAAGCACCTCAGCCATCAATGCCAAGGAGAATAAAAATATATTGACCTGGTATCCTCCCTCTTTACCTGACATGGGTGGTTTGTTTGTTTCTCCCCATGTGTGCCATCACATAGGTTCGTCAGCTCTGAGTTGGGAAATACCTTGGAGATTTTTGGGGTGGAGCCTGAGTGGTGGGTGTGGCCTTATGACACACTTCCGGTTATGTCAGGGGGTATGGCCTTCTGACACACTTCCGGTGACATCAGGGGGCGTGGCATATGCAAATGAGTTACGCTAATGAGCTCCTGCAGCTCTTTTTCTATGAAAGGACCCCTGCTATGCAGAAACATGATTGATTATTATGTATATAGCACCAATGTGTATGGTGCTTCAGTGCTTTACAGAGAACAAGGACACAGCTCCCTGATCCACTGGGCATACATCAAAGATTTGACATAAGGGAAACAGAAAAGTGAAGGGAGGAACAAAACATCAGGGATAAACATGGGAAGAATATGCATTCATTGACATGAAATGAAATGTGATGCTTTATTACAAGTTGTCTATTACATGCAGGGGTCCTTTCGTAAAAAAAGAGGTGCAGGAGCTCATTAGCATAACTCATTTGCATATGCCACACCCCCTGACGTCACCGGAAATGTCAAAAGGCCACACATCCCTGACGTCATGGGCAGTGTGTCAGAAGGCAAGAAGGGAGGGAGGGAGGGAGGGAGGGGGAAGGAGGGAAAGGAACCGGAAGGAAGGTAGGTAGATAGGTGGGGGAGAGAGAGAGAGAAGAAAGAAAGAAAGAAAGAAAGAAAGAAAGAAAGAAAGAAAGAAAGAAAGAAAGAAAGAAAGAAAGAAAGAAAGAAAGAAAGGAAGGAAGGAAGGAAGGAAGGAAGGAAGGAAGGAAGGAAGGGGGGAAGGAAGAAAGAAAGGAACAGTAAGGTAGGTAGGTAGTTGGGGGAGAGAGAGAGAAGAAAGGAAGGAAGGAAGGAAGGAAGGAAGGAAGGAGGGAGGAAGGGAGAGGGGAAGGAAGGGGAAAAGGAAGGAAAAGGAAGGTTGGTAGGTAGGTGGGGGAGAGAGAAGAAAGAAAGAAAGAGAGGAAGGGAGGGAGGGAGGGGGGAAGGAAGAAAGAAAGAAAGGAAGGAAGGAGGGAGGAAGAAAGGGGGAAGGAAGAAAGAAAGAAAGAAAGGAACAGTAAGGTAGGTAGGTAGTTGGGGGGAGAGAGAGAGAGAGGAGAAAGGAAGGAAGGAAGGAAGGAAGGAGAGAGGGAGGGAGGGAGGAAGGGGGAAAGGAAGGAACAGGTAGGTATGTAGGTAGGTGGGGGGAGAGAGGGAAGGAGGGAGGGAGGGGTGCTTCTCCCCCCACTAGGGCTGGCGTTTCCCTCCCCCCCTTGCTTGGGCCTGAGTGGCGTTAAGCCACTCAGGCCCGGCTTCTCCCTCCCTTGGGCCCGGGGAACTGTTGAGTGGGGGAGGGAGGGGGGTTCTTCCCGGGCCAGCAGCCAGCCGTGGCCCCGGGAATGGTGACTGGGGGAGGGAGGGGTTTTTTCCCGGGGCCGGCGGCCAGCCGCAGCCCTGTGGACGGCGACTGGGGGAGGGAGGGGGCTCTTGGCCCCGGGGACGACGACTGGGGGAGGGAGGGGGCTCTCGGGCGTGGCCGGCGGCCAGCCGCGGCCCCGGGGAAGACAACTGGGCGAGGGAGGGGACTCTGGGCCGGGGCCGGCGGCCAGCCGTGGCCCCGGGGAAGACAACTGGGCGAGGGAGGGGACTCTGGGCCGGGGCCGGCGGCCAGTCGTGGCCCCAGGGAAGACAACTGGGCGAAGACGACCGGGGAAGACGACTGCTGCTGCTGCTGGGTGCGCTCATCATCGTTGCCGCCGTTGTCGTTGCCGCCGCCCCCGCGGCCATGCTGGCCTCCGCTCCGCTCGCCCCTGCCGGCTGAGATGGAGGGGGCTGTGAGGGAGGAGGCGCTGCCGCCGAGGAGGAAGAGGACGAGGCTGACCCCGCGCCGCCGCCGCCTCCCGCCCCCGTTGAGCCCCAGGGAAGACGACTGGGCGAGGGAGGGGGCTCTCAGGCGGGGCCGGGTTCTCAGACGGGGCCGGCGACTGGGGGAGGGAGGGGTTGAACGGGGGAGGGTTTCTGGCGGGGGGCAGGACCCGCCCCCTCTCTCCCGGAGCGGCGCTCCGGCCCGCTCCGGCCCCAATGGAGCCCTGATTACATGCAGTTCTTCACTAGTGTGAGAGTCCCAAGAGATTTCTAACTCCAAACAAAAGGTCTTAAACAAGAACTTCTTTATTTGTTGTGGATCAACTGGTCTACACTTCTTGAGTCAGTAATCGGGTTGGTATGATGTAGGGGAACAAATATAGTGTATTCAAACAATGCTGTCATAAATGAAACTCCCAATCAACATTTCAGAAAAAGGTGCAGAAAAAGGTTCCCAGATTAAAAAGCAGGAAAGGAAAGCAATTTGCACTTGTAGAAAAAACCCCAATTAGAAACAAAGTCTGTGAGAAGCTACAGCCAAGGACACAGATAAGCGAGAGGCAAAGCGAGGGAGAGAAGTACATTCCAAAGGTGGGGGGAAGACGAGCTCAGCCTGCCGAAGCACATTCCACCTCCCGACCAAGAAATGACAGTCCCACTGACATACTGCACCCCCGAAAAAACCCCTTAACCCCCAGGTTTTAACAGGTACAACTTATGGAAGTCATGAATCTTTGCAGGAGCATTTACATACACAGAATCAACCCATTCATTATGTTCAGGACCAAAATCCTGCCAGCTAATTAGATAGAATAAGCGGCCTCTTTTCAGCTTAGAATCCAGGATCTGGTCCACATCGAAATGCGGTTCACCCTCCCTCATTAGAGGAGGAGGAACTGGATGGAGGGGTCTCCATGAGTTCGGCCCAAGATCTTTTTCAGGAGGCTGAAATGGAAAACTGGATGAACGTTTTTTTAGTGATTTAGGCAGTTCTAACTCAAATGTCACTTCATTGATTTTCCTCAAGACTTTGAAAGGTCCCACATATTTCCAGCCTAATTTCCTTCTAGATTGAAGGCCTTTAATGTTCTTTGTAGACACATACACTGAATCACCTGGTTCCAAGTTCCACCCTTGACCACGGCCGTTGTCCGCATATTTTTTGTAATCCTTTTTGGCCCCTTCCAAAGACTTAGCAATTAGTGGCCATGAGTCATGCAAAGAGTTCCACCAATCGGCCAGGTGGCTAGGACTCGGAGGAGCAGGTTCTAGAGAGGGCAGGGGAACTCCTTCATAGCTTCCCATTGCCATAAAAGGAGAAACGCCTGTGGAGGAATGCACAGCGTTATTATAACTATATTCCGCAAATGGCAATAACTCAACCCAGTCATCCTGCTGATAGTGTAGCAACACAAAAACTGCTCTAAGACCTGATTCACACATTCGGTTGGCCACCAGTCTCCAGATGGTAAGCACTACTTAATGCGGGTTCCACTCCCAGGATCTTCAGGAGCTCCCTCCAGAAGTTGGCAACAAATTGAGTTCCGCAGTCAGATACCACCTTCCTCAGGATGCTGTGAAGCTTAATTACATTCGCCATGAAAGCCTTGGCTAGAGCTTTGTCTGTAGGAAGTTGTTTAAATGGAATAAAATGGGCTTGCTTAGAAAAAGTGTCCACCCCTGCCCAGATGACTGTTTTTCCTTTACTGGGTGGAAGATCCGTTATAAAATCCATAGATATGACTTCCCAAGGTCTAGCTGGAGTTTCTAGCAGTTGTAACAGTTCAGGGGTCCCCCCCCCCCCCCCGTTTGCACATTAAGCAAGTTTGACAGGCTGAGACATAGTCAGATACATCCTGTCTTATGTGAGGCCACCAAAATTGTCTCTGTAGTAAATTTAAAGTTTTAAGGTAGCCAAAGTGGCCCAACAGTTTTGACTCATGAGCCGAGTGCATAACCTCACCCTGAAGTGATTTTGGCACCACCAATTTCCCGCTTTTGAACCAACAATCATTTGGATCTTGAACAACCTGCTCAAGACCCTGTAATTCTTTTGTTTCTGAAGGATCATAAGCTTTGGCACACCTAGAAGTCCAGTCTATAGGATCGGTAATGCCTTGTTTGGTGGTTTGGCTTCTAGTCACCACCAACCCCCCCAAATGTTCCAGTCTATGACCTGATCCCTTTTACAGTCATGTTGAAGAAGGCAAGAGAGCACGTCCGCCAGCGAGTTGGATTTCCTAGAGAAATGGCGCAGGGTAAAGTTAAATTTGGAGAAAAAATCCGCCCAATACAACTGCTTGGTGTTTAAAGTGTGATGCGTTCTGAGGGCTTTGAGATTCTTATGATCAGTCCAAACCTCAAATGGGACTCTCACCCCCTCTAGCCAATGCCTCCATGTAGTGAGGGCTAAGTGGATGGCTGCCGCCTCCTTGTCCCACACAGCCCAGTTCTTCTCCGTGTCCCCACATTTCTTTGACACATAGGCAAGTGGGTGTAGTTTCCTATCATCCCCTTTTGCAATATCGCCCCCCCCCCCATAGCTACATCGGATGCATCAACTTGTACAACAAAACTTTTATTTTCATCTGAATGCGCTAGGATGGGCTCTGAAGTGAATAAAGTCTTTAACTTCTTGAAAGCTGTTTGGCACTCAGGAATCCAATGTAGCCTCGCCCCTGGTTTGGCCATGTCTACCCCCTTCCCTTTGGTCTTGAGAAGGTCAGTGAGGGGCAAACTGTATTTTGCAAAATTATTGATTAATGAGTGGCAGAAATTAGCAAATCTGAGGAAACTTTGCAATTGGCGGTGAGTTTGGGGTACCCCCCAGGCTTTTACTGCTGTAACCTTTGAGGGATCCATCTCTAATCCCCTAGGGGAGATGCGGTAGCTCAGGAAGTCAATTTCTGTTTTGTGAAAATCACACTTAGAAAACTTGGCAAATAGTTTGTGTTCTTTCAGGGCAGCTAGTACCTCTCACACTAGCTGTACGTGGGATTTCTCATTGGGGGAATACAACAGGATGTCATCTAGATAACAAAGCACCCCCTTGAATAAATGCTTATATAGGACCTCATTAATTAAGTTCATAAAAACGCCGGGAGCGCCTTGAAGTCCAAATGGCATAACTAGGTACTCAAACTGCCCCAGTGTCAGGTAGTCCTGCCACTCTCCAGGGCGGGAGATGGGATTTACTGAGATAGATGAGACAACTCCACTCCTCCCCCCTCCTCCTGCTGGAATGTACTCCCTTCCCTGCGCTTGCTGGCTTCACAGGGTTGTTATCTCGATTCAAGGCTACTGGTAACTTCAGACAGACATGTTTAATATTTTTAGTTTCTTTTGCAGGTGTCTTCCCGCACTTTAGCCTGGGAAAGATTTTAAGCGGGTTTCACCCCAGGGTGGGGATGGAGGGAGCCTGGGTGGCAACACACGTTTGAACTCACTATATCTATCCTAACACTATTGTTCAACTCCATTACTAACTCAACAAGTGTACCCGAAGAAATTCCCCCAATAAAGAAAGTCTTGTTTAAGATCCTTTGCATGGGATGAGTTCATCCAGGAAGTCTCACAGAGAGTTAGTAATCCCCATTTCTCTCTGGGGAGGCCCTGCTGTTCCTGATGATGTCGGAAGACAGTGGTGAACCCCCAGCGACCTCGGGGGACACAGTGGTCCCCGTATCTATGGAGGAGGACACCGTGCCTCCTCACACCACCCCATGAGTGGATTGCCAGTAGAGGGCATGGTAAGGAGGTGGAGGGTGTGCTCCCCCCAAGACCTCTGGCAGTAGGGAGGAGGGCTTTGCCTTTCTGCTGAAGGGGTTTCCTCTTCAGCTCTCGGTATCAGAGGCAACACCATCCAGCTTTCTTTTTAGGTATTGAAGAATATAGAATTATAGAGACTGAAGGTCAGAAGCAAGAAGGTACTGAAAGAAGTTAAAAGATTGAATGGGTAATAATTAATGAATAATCAAATGAAGAAGTATTAAGGGATCTTGAGAGAGTTGTATGGTGGTCTTTATGCAGGTAGTTTATGGGAATAAGAAAAAATAAATATTTGGTTATATAGATGGAATGCCGTCATATTTTTTGTTTAGATTATGAAACAGAGCACAAATATATATTGTATGAAATAGTTCTAGTAAAGATATACTCAATAAACTTTAAATTTAAAAAAAGAATCACCATCATGAACAAGAGAGTGCAAAGAACCATTAAATAGAGATAGCAATACTTAAGGCCTGTTCCAACTATCCACTATATATATAAAAGCTTATCTCTCCACTGTGCTGTGCCCCATTAACAAAAAATATGCACCCTGATAAAAAAAAAAAATCTGGGTATGGCCCTGACTGTACATCTTCTGACAGAATACACTGGAGTTTGGGGATGTGTCATGGGGGTGGGGGGTGGGAACAGGGACCAACTTCAGCCTTCCTCCTTCATCTCAGAAGGTTCAAGCACAGAATAGGGCCTGAGGGCTCAGGCTGAACTAAATGGGAGTCAACAGTACTTGAGTACCCTGCTTCTAAGCTGAATGGGGCTTTATAAATCACCTTGAATTGGCCTAGCAGTTAAACAACACATACCTCTGTCCCAGTTATCACTTCCCAGTTGTTCTTTTCCATGTCTTTTCAACCAGTTACATACTGAACGGGAAAGCCAGTCAATTCATATTCCAACAGGGTTGTGAAATTGTGCCAAACATTTAACAGTGCTGTTATAAAAGTACTTTATTGGTTTTCATTCATTGGAATGCCTGTGAAGGCTTTTCCTACTACAGTCATCAGTGTAGGATGGAGTTACGTAGGTGTCTATGAATGCGTCAAAGAAATGCCAAGGCACAGGAAGCAGATTGGTGTAGCTATGGATATGCTTCTTTTGTAAAATTGAAGTGAGTTAGAGGAGCAATTTGAAGGAAACTACATGAATGAAAATTATAATATAGAACAGACCCCCCCACACACATTCAGGAAATTAAAATGAGAAAGGGGAAAACAAGAGTCTGAATTCCAGTCACATGAAGGATACAAGCAGGGGACCTACAAGGACTTGTAGGGGATCTCTTCTTTCTACTCCTCTATTTTATTTTCCTTCCCTTTTCATGCTTCCTTCTCTCCTACCCATCCACCAGCCAATTTACCTTTATCTGCTCCCCTGTCTTCAACTTTTCTTCCTTCCCTTCCCAGCAGCCTCTGCCTGTGAAAACATTGGCCCAGTTGTGCAGTGCTAGTTGCTAGGCCAGGCCTCGTTATGCCATGGGAAACCCTTAAGGATTTGCAGGGGGCATCTCATTTCCCTCTCCATCCTCTTCCCCACACCATTTCCTCTTTTTCCTGGCAAACTCCATATTTTCACTTTCCATTGCTTCCTTGTCTCCTTCCAGCCCACCAACCAGTTATGTGCCACCAAATCGCTTCTGGCTTCTGGTGACCCTAGAAATTAACGATAACCAAAACACCCTATCATTAGCAACCTTGCTCAGGTCCTGCAAACTGAGGGCCTTTGTGGCTTCCTTGACTGAGTCAATCCATCTCACACTGGGTATTCCTCTTTTCATGCTGCATTCAACTTTTCCTAGCTTTATTGACTTTTCGAGTGATCAGGTGCTGTGGCATAACCATTTCTTTTAAACCATAACTTTTAATGATTCACATAGTCAAAAGCTTTGAAACATCAAAAATCTATGAAACACACACTGATTTTCTTTTGAAATCCTCTCATATGATCCAGTAACTGTAAATCTGCAATATGATCTCTAGGGCCTCTTCTTTTTTTGAATCCAAATTGAACATCTGGCATTTCTTATTCCATATATGGTAACCATCTTTGTTGTAAGATTTTGAGCATCACTTTACTCACGTGAGAAATGTAATGGTCTGATAATTGCTGCAATCTTTGATGTCTCCTTTTTTCAGAATTGGAATGTAAATTGAGTGTTTCCAGTCTGTGAGCCATTGTTTTGTTTTCTATGTTATTGGCATATTCCTGTTAAGATTTTGATGGTGTTATGTCCGGAGCTTGACTCTTTGTCTGCAGCCAGGGAACATGTCTGGGCATGTTTACCTGTAATGGGATGTGATAACAACAGAGCTTCCTTCCCCAGAGAACAATGGACCTAGGGATCCTGCCGGTCCCCCTATCAGAGGCTGAGGATATTTGAATGGACCTATGACAGCCTCTGGCGGGAGATTAATCCCTGTTGGACCAATCCCCTTAAGGGGGGACATGGTCAAGGTTTTGTTTACCTGCAAATATAAGTGGCTTCCCCATCCCTTTGTCTCCATGCTCCATCTTGACCCACAATAAACCACAATGCTGATTTCACCATTACCGGCCTCCCGACTCCAATACTTTTCAGATGGACTCTGTTTCTGTGGCTTGGAATAACTCTATTGATATCCCATCTACTCCTGCTGATTTGTTTCTCCCAGTTGGTCTTAATGCAGCTTTCACTTCACTTTCTAAAACTGTAGGTTCTTGGAAGGAATCTGTAGTCCCCTCATCGCTTTTGCATAGTTCCTCAGTGTACTGTTCCCATTTTTTCTTTATTTTGTCCTGTTCAGTTAATGTATTTCCATGTTGATCTTGCCTAATCATGCTTTGAATTTCCTTTTGATTCCTTAGATCTTGTGGAACAGATCTCTTGCTCTCCCCTTTTTGTTGTTCTCTTCTGTTTCTTTACACTGGTTATTACAACAGTTCTCTTTGTCTCTATATGTGAATCACTGGAACACTGCATTTAGACTTTTGGTTCTGTTTCTGTCACCTGTTACTTTTGCTTTTCATTTGTCTTTAGAAATTTTAAGAGCTCTCTCAGTCATCTACAAAGGCTTTTCATTTCTTTTGGTTACAGGAACAGTCTTTGCACATTATTTCTTGATAATATCTCTGGTTTCAACTCATCGTTCTTCTGGTTCATGTTCACTTGAACTTAGTAATGCAAATCTGTTCTTTACATGTTTTTAAACTCTTCAGGAATGTTGCTTAGATTGTATTTTGGACCTATTAATGTTTTGGTGTTTTTCTTTAGCATTATTATTTGATATTAACAATTCATGGTCTGTACCACAGTCAGCTTCTGGTCTTGTTTTGGGAGAGAGGATGGAGCTTCTCCATCTTCTGCTTCTGATTATGTAATCTATTTGATTTCTATATTGGCCATCTGGTGAAGACCACATATAAAATCATCTGTTCAGTTGCCTGGTATGTGTTCAGAATGTACAAATTGATGTCTTCGCAGAATTCTATAAGTAGCTCTCCTGATTCATTTCATGCTCCTAGCCCAAATCTTCCAACAATATTTGATTCTGCTTTGCTTTTGAGTCACTTATGTTTATTAGCACATCTTTTTTAGGTGTCTGATTAATTTCTTTCATAAAAGTTTTCAATTTCTTCCTCATCAGCATCAGTAGTTGAATGATGGTTATGTTGATAGGCTTTCCATGAGGTTTGACTGACAATATTTGGTCAGATTTTGCATTATAGCACCTAATTACTTGTGCTACATCTCTCATCACTATTATAGTAACTCCATTTCTTCTGTATTTGTCATTTCCAACGTAAAACACTGTATAATTTTCTTACTGAAAATGTCCTGAACGAGCTTCCTATCAATTGTCTTGAATGACCACAAATGCTAGTCTTACAGGAGAAAAAAAATCTCTCCCCACTCCATCCACAGTTTAATATACTTCAATCTTATATCTTTTGACTAAACCAAAAATGCCTCAAATGCTTTAGCCTTTCCTTCCAGGCTCCAACCCCTTGGTCAATTTGGATGTCTTTTTTCAATTCTACAACAGACTTTTTGATGTGAAAAACCTAAAACTGTACAGAATATTCCAATTGCAACAGTAGCATTTATATTTATATTTTATATTCTGATACTGGATGGAATCCCAAAGAAATATGTCCTTGTAAAATGTTCCTCTGTATGTGTATGGGGTGGGTAAGTGCAATTTCTCACTTTTGGAGGCAGCCTCTCCTGCCTCAGAGACTTCTACTCCAGAGCATCATGAGACAAGGGGAAGAAGTGTTACAGGAGGCTGCTGGTAGGAGGGAAAACTGAAAATGACACACATCATGTGCATGCTTAGGAGCCTATTTAATTTTCATACCCTGTTCCAATAGCTGCTAAAATACTCTGTGCTGCCTGCATTGTTATCCAAAACTACATCTCAAAAGATGCTGGCATCTTGCTTTGGCCAAAAGAATCTTAGCTGATTCTTCAAGGAAATAAAAATAACCCAGCACTGACTCACTGTCAAGAAACAAAGGAGCCTGCAGCCTGAAGGCTTGTGGACCACTGATATTATCATAAAGAAGCCAGAATGACCAGTGCCTGTTACCTATCTATATATCATATCCAGAAAGATTCCAGAGCTATCTGATCAAACAGCCTTCCTGGGTTAACAAAAGACAGGGCTATCTCTTGTCACAGGGTAAGGTTGCCCCCCTAGATTGATTTTCAACAAGGTAATCACAATCCTCACAAACCACAAAACCAAAGAGCCTGAGAATTTTGCTAGTAAAAAGAGGGAGTTCAGAACACTCCAGCTGTCAGCTTCTTCCCAAGAACTGCCCTGCCACCAGGGCTGGTGCTACCATTAGGCCAAGTAGGTGGCCACCTAGGGCCTATTTGCTTTTGCCTGCCTTTTACTACATGCGTCTTCCCCCCTCCCTTGCCTCAGCTGAGGGCTCCGAGGCCAGCACTCCATGTGCGCTTGGAGAGCTTTGCACCCTGCCCTCGGCTCGGTCATTTACATCAGATTGCAAGCTTCTGGAGTCTCCTGTCTTGCCTTCCTCCCTCTTGAGCCACATACAGGCTGCAGCCCAGCCACCTGCTCCCACTTCCCTCTGCTCCTGCCCTCCAAAGGCAAAGTGACCCAACTCTGACCAAGCAACAGAACCCATGGTGGCCAGCCAAGGCAGAAGCAGCACCCATGAGAAGCATCTTTCAACCTTGAAACCGAGTAAGAAGCAGAGGAGGGTCCAAGTGTGCGCAGGCAGAGGGAGAGGAGGGAGGGGGTGGAGGGAGGCAAGAACCTGGTTGGTGTTTGCGTCCCCAGTGCCAGCTGCGTGCCAAAAGGGAGGAGATGGGTGGGGAGGGAGAGGGCTTTTGGAGTGACCCAGAGCATCCCCAGCCGTGTTTGGATCACACTCTGGGACCTTAGTGCGCCCCTGCCCCCTGCACACCCCCGCCCCTGCAGTAAGGCCAGCAGACCTCTGAGGGCTGTTAGAATTGCTGGGATGATTGCATTTTTAGGGGGTGTTTTCAAACCATTCTTCCTGATTAGAAGTTGGTTTGAAAGCAGAAAAAGAAAAAGAAAGTAAACAAATCTTATCCAGAACAAAGGAACTTTGTTCTGCTGTTTCAGACTGACAGACTGAATCTGATCCAGGCGTTTATTTTGTACAGATATTTTAATGTCCCCACCCCCACCCCTCTTTCCCAGTGAGTGGAAATTCATCAGAACTGAAGCACGTTAGCACTGAACACTGGGTGCACTAAACACATACTACTGCCAAATAATAAAACATGTTGCCACTGAACACTGGAAGATGCAGATACTTCCTAATGAAAAAAGAATGGCTATTGAAAGTTTATAATACTCTGCAAATGGTAAAACTAACGGCGCTGTGACCTTTGGGGAATGTTGAGTACAAAGAAGATATTTAGATTTAGTGGTACAGTAATGCATACAATACTGTGGTTTGTTTGTTGGAAATCAATGTGTTTCAGCTGATTTTGCAACTGAATATGGTTTTGCAATTTTAATTTGAGTAGCAATATTAAAATGGATAATACATGACTTTCAAAAATAAAATTTAAAGAATGGGGGGGAATGGATGTGACAGTTAACCGCTTGCTTTGTCACCAGCTCCTGATGCTCAAGGGTAGCCTGCTGCTGAAGATGGAGGTTCCAAAGCTACTGGGGCAGATCTTAGATGCATCCAGGGTGAATTGGTCTTAAAGGGGGCTTCTTGTTTAGGAAATGAGGCCAACTAACTGTGGACAATAATCTGCCCCAGTAGCTTGGGAAAGCGCCGGCCCCGGATGGGATACCCTACAAAGGCTGCTATTCATTTCATGCCAATTTTCAGACAGGGGGCCTCTTCATCCTGGCCCTTCACTATGCAAACCATTTCCTCCCCTCCCAAAGCAAACCCGAACACAGGGTTTCTTTGGATTCAAGAGGCCAGCTTGGCTTATATTTGGCCCTGTGTGCTGTGCTGACCACTGGCACCCGGTATGACCGGCTCCTCCATCTTTGCCGCGCCCCTGCCTCAACATCAAACTACTTCTTGGCCCTGAAGGTCAAGTTATTATTTCTAGACCCAGGGTGGGTGCAGAGATACCAACCAGGTAATTTGAGCTGGGGACTCACAAGCTCCTTGCTAGGGAAGGTCCTCAGGTCCTCCAAGGGCACAGGGTCAGTGGTGCATGTGTGCAGTGGGGGTTGCCAACTCTGACTTGGGAAACTCCTGGAGGTTTGGGGGGCACAGCCTTGGGTGGATGGAATCTGGGTAAGGGGCTTAGAAGGGATGTGGTGCTATAGAGTCCACCCTCCAAAGCAGCCATTTTCTCTAAGGGAAGTGACCTTTGTAGTCTGCAGGTAAGTTGTAACTCCAGGTCCCACCTGGAGGTTGGCAACCCTAGTGTGAGGGCTAGGGAAACACTTTGCAGCACTGAAAGGAAAAAAGTGTTTTGCCACACACATCATCACAAAAGCTGGACTGGCAGCAGCACAATGTTATACAGAGTTCCTTCAGTGAAATCAAATGAAGTTTTAGACAGAAATGATTTGGCCAAACTGGAATTGCTGAGCTGCAGAATGGAAAGGCAGGAGGAGCAAGGGCCAAGGCAAGGCAGCACTATAGGCCTTTTTTCGTCATCAAAACTATGGAACATCAGGAGTTTTTTGCAAAAACAAAGAACAAATATGGAGAACAAAGTGTGAGTCCAGTGTCACTTTTAAGACCAACACAATTTTATTCAAGGTATAAGCTTACGTGTGCATGCACACAATCAGTTCAGAGCGTTCACCAGGGCCCGCAACAAACCAAGATGCCAGCTCTGTCCCCATATTCACTCTGATAACACAGTCAGCAGACCTAACAACACCAGCCATACCATCTCAAGTTCATTCACTTGTTCAAGATGTCATCGTCCCGCTGTACACTACATTGGTCAGGCCACCCCTGGAGTACTGCGTGCAGTTCTGGAGGCCTCACTTCAATAGGGATGTGGACAGAATGGAGCGGGTGCAGAGGAGAGCAACCAGGATGATCAGGGGCCCCTGTGTGGAAAGGCTGAGGAACTTGGGGTATGTTCAGTCTGGAGAAAAGGAGGTTGAGGGGGGACATGATTACTCTCTAAGTATTTGAAGGGCTGTCAGTTAGAGGAGGGCAGGGAGCTGTTCCTGTTGGCAGCAAAGGATAAGACTCGCAATAATGGGTTTAAATTAAGGGTGGGGAGGTACTGGCTGGATAGTAGGAAAAACTCTTTTACAGTAAAGAGTTGTGCAACAATGGAATCAGCTGCCTAGGGAGGTGGTGAGCTCTCCCTCACTGGCAGTCTTGAAGCAGCGGCTGGGCAAACACTCGTCAGGGATGCTGTAGGCTAATCCTGCACTGAGCAGGGGGTTGGACTAGATCAGGGGTGGGCAAACTTGCTCAGCATAAGAGCCACCTAGAACAGGGGTGGCCAAACTTGCTTAACGTAAGAGCCGCATAGAATAAACATCAGATGTTTGAGAGCCACAAGACATGAACAAATATTACCTGCTTTTATTGGAAAATAAGCAAATTTGCTTTTTATTAACATTAAATGAGACTGCCAAAAATAATAACAAAAGGGGTAAAAGCAGATATTGATAATGATATTAACTTGTCCAGTGATATTTGTTTGCTAATGATATTTAGCTTCCCCAGCCGCCCTGCTGGGAGCCACATAATATATGTGAAAGAGCCGCATGTGGCTCCCAAGCCACAGTTTGCCCACCCCTGGACTAGATGGCCTGCATGGCCCCCTCCAACTCTGTGATGCTATGATTTTATAATTGACAAGGGAGTATGAAAAACAGATAAATACAAAATAAAAATACTTTAAACCTATTCCAACTATACATCATATAAGTAAAAGCTTGTTGTAGGTTAAAACTAATAATATAAAAATTCCAATATTAATACAATAGATAATTTCTAAACATTGAATTTGATCTGACATAACATTGATCATACTTAGCTATATAAGTCTAATTCATACAAACTATAGTGAGAGAATAAAAAACTTTTAGCTAAGAGATATTAAATATATACTGAAAAATAAGTGTAACTCCTAAGGTAATGTGTAATAACCTAGGGTAGCCAACCTCCAGGTGGAGCCTGAAGATTGCCAGTTATCACAACTTAACTCCAGACCTCCCCCCCCCCCCGAGAAATAACTGCTTTGAAGCGTGGGCTCTATGGAATTCTATTCAGCTAAGGCCTCTCCTCTCCCCAAACTCTGGCTTCAGTAGACTCCACCACAAAATATCCAGGAATTTCCCAACCTGGAGCTGGCAACCTTAGTCAGGACTGGCCCCAATGAGTTCACCACAAAGGCCTGGGAAGGCCTGAAAACCTTTGCCTTTTTACTGACAGAACCAAGCTTGGTTGCCTAGCAATAGCCACTGAGGGAAATGTTAGTCCCACAGGAGCCAAGCAGGAGACGTGTCTTCGTCAGGAGAGACAGCCATTTTGGCAGTTTATTCTGTGAGGGAAGAGTATCCAGGCTGACAGTGGTCGGGGAAGAGGAGCGGACCCAGCCCCCAGCCAATGGCACATAAGTACTCTTCAGTGGCGGTTGATGGACCAATGGCTGATGAAGTGCACAGCACAGCCAATAGGAGATCTGGAAATGGCCAATGTGTTAGGAAAATTATATATATACAAGCAGGAGGACCCATGATACTCGCGAGGGGGGAGTATTCCCCACAGCTCCCGGCCTGCAGAAGCAGGAGGAACGCCACAGGAGGAGGAAGCAGCACCAGGTAAGTCTTCTTCCTCCCCCCCCCCCCCCAGTATTGTGGCATGGCGGCAGCAACAACAACAGCCTCTCATGAAATGTCCCTCTCGGCTGTCCGTGATGGACACGGAAACTCCACTCAGTGTGTTGTGCTTCCTCTGCCTTCACCTGGCTCGGTTTCTGGGGACGTTTCTGCAGGCAGCAAATGAAGAGGTGATGGTGGGGCTGAGGTGAGCGCACCTGCCTGGTCTCTGAGGCATTTCCACGTGGGGAGTTGGGGGGTTACCAAGGAGCAGCTCTGGCCGCCCCAGTCCTTTCCCTACTCGACTGCTGAGGACAGCGCGTGCTTCCTCCGCTCCTCCCGCCCAACAAGGCCAACTCGAACCCAGGCCTCCGGAGCGCCGCTGAGCCCAAGCTCCTTGGCCAGCCACCTAGGAGGATGTCCGGCGCTCTTGGGGCCAGGTTCGGTCTCGCGCCGCCTTGGCTGAGCTTTCTATGCTTGCGTGGAGAGAGCGCCCTGCCGCCCTCCACTTCTTCTTTTGGGCTGCTCAGGGCTTGGTTTCTTTGCTGCTTGGGCAGCAGCAACTTCTCCTCCTCCTCTGCAGTCTGGTGAGACTTCTCCCCTCCCTCCCCCTTCCTTCCCTGACAACAGCGGCAGTGGCGGGGCCCACAGTGCGCCAAACCTTCTCCCCTCCCTGATAGCGGTGGCAAGGCCTACCACCCACCGAGCTCCCCCAACCGCCAAAGCATTCTCTGTGCGTGCACAAGGAACGCTTTTACTTTTGGGGGGATTTAAATATCCCCCCAAAAGTTTTCTTAACTTTTAGGATTTTTCTGGAAACGTGGAGACTCCTCCACATGTGTAGGAAAATCTCCCTGCCCCCCCAAGTGCCCCCCCGCGTGAATTTAGATATCCACACGGAGGGGGCCACTTCGGAATTAGATATATAGATGATTATTTTCTATCACTTGTAATGGCCATTGGCCCTAAGCAATAAAACTGAACTGAACTGAGTAGGCTGGAGCTACAGGCTAGAAGTACATGTTTTGGGAAGCCTCTCATTCTCTTGTTTTCTCATTCTCTTGTTTCCACCATATTGAAACACGAGATGTGACAGGACATTTACATACCAGGAGATTTTTTTGTTTGCTGTGTCTCAGTGGCTGCTATTGGCAGGGAAACTTGGGCAGCCATCATACACACAATTAGCCCCAACATAGGTGTGAGTGCCGGGTGGATTTAACAGGAAAATACAACAACAAACCAATGTGACAAAAATGACTAGAACATTTATATTATTTTTTATCAAACTTACAAGATCACAAGAATATACTCTCAATAAAAGTTTATTACAAGGAAAGTCCATACTCAATGAGCACCCGGATATAAGCTCATTTCATCCACATCTTCCTCAGGAGTAGTCCTATTGTGAAAGGTATCAGCCTCTTGATGCAGTTCAATGTTTGTTAAAAGCAAACCAATGCTTCAATTTCTTCTTTACTTTCTGCATTTTAACCTGGAAGAAATCCGTGTTATTTAAAATGAAAGGCAATACAAAGCTGAATGGAATGTTCTTATTTTTAAAAGATTTTGATAAATTCTTAATTTTTAAGAGTTTGTAAAAACTTACTTCTAGTTCCATTGCAAGTGTTTATATTAGGAGCAAGCCAGTCATTTCTCTCAGGTGCTAGAAGCCTCCTATATCGTGCTGGCTGAAATGCTCTCCATGAAACACTAAATTTTGTGTAGTAGCAAACCAGTCCTCTTATTTTTACCTGGCTAAGAAGCCTTCAATTTTGAATACGGCTGGCAAATGCTCTCTACAGCAAGCTGGACACCAGACTCTAAAAAGAAACTATTCTAATTAATTCCATGCAGCTGCATGTTGACCATCTCCTTTTTAAAGCTATACCATATTAATGAAATTGTTAAGGGGCTGAACCTCTAATAATAATATTACCACTTTTTAAATTCACTTGTAATTAGAGTAGTATCTTGAAAAAGATGAACTGGGCTCAATTTTTACTCTCTGACTTAATTATATAAATGCAAAATCATCTTCACTAGGGGAGTTGAACCATTTGCTCAATCTTCCTCAAGGTATCAGCCTCTTACTACAGTTCAGTGTTCTGGTTCCATTGCAAGTGTTTGTACTAGGAACAAGCCAGTCTTTATCTCGCATGTGTGATCACAACCTTGAGGTAGGATCTGGCTTAGTTAAACAGGATAGCAGTTGAAGCTTTACTATACAATTATATGGACTTGTCTCCCTTAGGAAGTTTTGGTTAGATCTAAGGACTGATTTGCCTAACAACTTCAATTCTTTCATCACTAATTTAGGGAAATTCTATGAATCCAAAACTGAGTCTAGGTGGGAACCTGAATTGCAGTTATATCACATCTGTTTTGAGTATCCAAATTCCACCAATTAGCAGCCAGCCTTAGTTTTTACCTTTAGTACGTTTTGTGGGTTCCTAGATCTGTTTATTATTATATTTTCATCCTGCCCTTCCTCCAGTGAGCTGAGGACAGTATACATGGCTCTGTTCATTTTATTATCACAACAACTCTGTGAGGTAGGCTAGGCTGAGAATAACTGGCCCAAAGTCTGCCGACGAGTTTTTGTTTACTAAGTGTGGATTTGAACCTGGGTCTCCCCATCTCTAGTTGAACACTAACCATCATACAACACTGGCTCTCAAAATCCACTCTTGGTTTTTCACAGTTGCACATTGTTGTGAGTTTGTTTTTTAATGAATGAAACAGCTTTTAAAGTTGGTCTTCCTATGTGGAGTTGACATGAACAACTAGGGGAAGTTTTCAGAAGGCTAAATCCACCAGTCCCACCCTTCAACTAAGATCTTCCTCCCAAGCCCTGTTTCCTGTGCTCCTACCATCAGAAGTGAGGCAGGAGGCGACCGGAAGCAAGGCTTTAGCACCTCACCTGTGGAAGGCCTGCTCCCCTTAGGCTCACCTGCCCTACTCTCTTCCAAGTGCCAGGCCACAACACTTCTTTTTACCCAGGGTTTTAATTAAAGGATGGTTCTTTTTACCTAGCTTTTATAGCCTGCTTATAGCCTGTGAACAGTTTTATGAGATTTGTTTTAAGCTCCTCTGTTCTATGCTGTTTTTGTTCTCTGGCTGAGTTTTTAATGGCTTATTAATTGTTAACGACTTTTATGGTGTATTACATTTTACTCTGTAACTTTCTCCAGCAAGTTTTCTGAAGGCGTGGCATAGAAATCTTCTCAATAAATCCCAATTGTATGTCAGTTATATTAATCTCATCATTTTCTGCTCGTTTTGCCACCTCCTACAGCAGTGACATTTTGGTTAGAGCTTGGGTCATAGGTTTACAGCAGAGGTCAGGGGGCACAATCCTCAGCTATCTTCAGGGGGAAAATGAAGGGTATTTCTCTGATGAAATGAAACTGATGTGTGCAGAATCTGTTGTGGTCATATTGTTAATTACCTGGTTGTGAATTGTTTTGTTTTGATGTTGTTTCATCTTTTTTGTGAGCTAGAGGAAGGGTACAAACTTCTAGAATAAATGCTAGAGCTGCTTCCACTTGGAGCAGAGACTTCACCCAAGCATTGCCCTCCATAACTTCCACCTGTTAATGTGTCTTATGTCAAGGAGGGAAAAGACAAGGACTGACAAAGGCTAGACTCCTCCCAGAAGTCAGTTTCATTGCTTTGGAGGTCCTGACATTTTGAAGCATGATTTTCCTATAGAAGCATGTATCCAACTTTATTAGCTACTAGGAATAAGGCCTGTTGTGGGAATAAATACAACGGGCTCTAGAAAGAGGCTCTTGGAGAGTGTCAAGGCCTTGGGCACTCAGCATCAATTTGCTGTGGCAACCTCAGCAGGGTATAATGACACAGAGTCCACCATTTTCTCCAGGGGAACTGATATCTGCTATCTGAAGAGCAGTTGTAATTCTGAGTGATCTCCTGCCTTTACATGGAGATTGGCAGCAGTGGTTCCCCAAGAGGGAATAGCTGGTTTGGAGGGCAGAGTCTATGGCATTTTACCCCCACCTCTCCTCAAACCTCACCCTCTCCAGGCTCCACCCCACAAAGCTCCAAAAATTCCCCACCTGAAGTTGGCAACACCATCTCCTTCCCAGCTGTAATGTAGTATGTTCTGTGTAGCAATCAGCCTGCCATGTGCTCCCAGGTAATGGCACCCGCCGCATGGCCAGAGCACACGGTCAGGCAGAGAAGGGAGCTTGAATCTGGAGGAACAATAGACGTCCAGATTCTAAGCCTCCACCAATGTGGGACCTAGGTTCTCCCTGGCGAGCCAATGCGGTCAAAGGCTCCTTCAGGGAACCTATGACAAACATGCACATATGTTAAGCCCCTATCAGGACTTTTGGGTGCGACCAGAGGTGTGGCTCTGGCCAGCATATAATGAGGGCCCTGGAGCCCTGGAGGCATGCTTGATCTGACCATCTACTGGACATGCTGAATCACTCAATAAAGGCTTCATGATTTCACCATTCCTGGTCTCCCGAGTCCAATACTGTTCACTGGCGACGAAGGAGGGATCCTGATGAGCGACTCCTCGGCTGACACCAGCACCGCATCAAGCCCAGACCAGATCCGTCAGCCACCGGCACCGCTCAGCTCCAGTGCCACCGCACCACCATCGGCTCCCGAGGATCTCACTTGATGCACTGCTGCATATCCCAGAATGGCCGCCGCTCTGGGAACCACCCACCCATTCGATCCATCTTGCCCTGAAGCCTGGGAAGCCTGGACAGAACAGCTCACATCCTACTTTGATGCACAGGACATCACGGATGCCAGGAAGAAGTAGTCCTGGCTCATGGCCTCCTGCGGGGTAAAGATGCTGAAGTTACTCCGCAGCCTGCTTTCCCCTCGTACTCCGGCGGAGGCCATGTACGATGACATCATGGCGCTCCTAAGAAACCACTTCTTGCTGAGACCCTCCAAGAACACGCAGCGGGTGAAGTTCTTCCACCGGCTGCAGCGGAAGGGTGAGTCTGCCTCCAATTACCTGGCGGCCCTCCACCATCTCCTGGTGGGGTGCAAGTTCATGGCCGTAGAGAACACGCTATACTCTGCGTTCCTGTGTGGGGTCCGCAACCCCAAGCTTCAAAGGAAGCTGATGGCCGACTCCACCGCCACCCTGGACAAGATGCTAAACACGGCTTGGGCCTTTGAGGTCTCTCAGCAGGAGAAGCTAGGCACATCCACGGCCGCCCACCAGACAGGGGCCGCTGCAGACTCCAACGTATCCGAGGATGACAAGACGCTCCAGATACAGCGCCGGCCTCCAGAACAGGGGTCTCACAACTCGGGTGAGAAGGCTTATTCCTGCTCAGCGATGCCACACTCCAAACATTCCACGTGCGCTAGCTGTGGCGACCAGCATGACTGCCGGACCTGCCGTTTCTGGGAAGCAAAGTGCCGGTCATGCGGCAAGAAGGGCCACATCACCCGGGCCTGCTGCACCCGCTCCAACCGCCGCACCCAAGCCACTCATCAGGAGTCCGCCGAACTCCTCCAGACAGCAGCAACCCGCCACCACCACAAGACACAGCAGGTAATGAACTTGCCCCCCGACACCCCCAACAAAATTAAGGTCTCAGTTTTGATTGAGGGGACCCCCTGCCAGATGGAAGTAGACACCGGGTCGTCCTACTCCATAATCTCGGAGTCCACCCTCTGCAAGCTCTGCCCCAGGAGGGGGCCCTGACTTTGGAAAGTCCAGAGCCTAACACTGCGGGACTTTCAGAAGAACCCAATACCGATAAGGGGGTTGGGCAAGTTCCGTGTCCAACTTAAGAACTTTACGGAATGCTTGGGCCTCCTGGTGGTGGCGGGCAACCTCACATGCCCACTGGGACTCTCCTGGTTCCAGCCCCTAGGGCTGGGTGCCACCAGGTTACACAGCCTGCGGCCCACAGATTTTACCAACATCTGTGAGGAATTCCCAGTGGTTTTTGATGGGGCACTGGGCTCATATATGGGGCCGCCATCACCCTGGACCTCGACCCCACGGTCCGGCCTGTGCGCATACCGGTCTGCCATCCGCCGCTTGCAGTGCGGCCCAAGATCGAGTGGGAGCTCGATAAGCTGGTCACCCAGGGAGTACTAGAACCAGTGTCCCACGCCCGATGGGAGACCCCGATTGTGATGCCAATGAAGGCAAACAGGGACATCCGCATCTGCGCAGACTATAAGTGCACCATCAATACGGCACTTCAGGCCCACACCTATCCAGTCCCAGTCATCAGCCATGTGTTGGCCTCCCTGGCCAGGGTGCGAGTGTTTGGGAAACTAGACCTGGCCCAGGCCTACCAGCAGCCGCCAGTCAACGATGCCACAGCAGAAGCACAGACCATTGTGACACTCAAGGGGGCGTTTAAGATAAAGTGCCTCCAGTTTGGGGTCAGCGTAGCCCCTGGTATCTTCCAAGAGTTAATGGACCGTTTGTTAAAAGGTCTTCCAGGTGTGCAGCCCTTTTTCGACGATGTCCTGATCGCAGCTCCAGACGTCAAGACCTTCTCGGCCCGCCTACACTCCATCCTCCAGCGATTCCAGGACGCCGGCCTGAAGGTGAAACACAAGAAGTGCCTCCTTGGGGTGCCTGCGGTGGATTTCCTCGGCTTCAAGGTGGCCGCCACAGAATTCACCCCACTAAGGACAAGGTAAAGGCCATCTCCGATGCCCCAGCCCCCAAGTCCAAGGCTGAGCTGCAGTCTTTCCTGGGACTCATTAACTTCTACCACACCTTCCTTCCCAACAAGCAGGGGTCCGTTGGAGCGGGAGCACACAGGAGCGCAGCTCCGGGAGTGAGGAGCCCAGGGGGCAGGCACATGACCAAGCCCCGCCCCCTCCTCGGCTTCCCTGAGCAGTGCAGAGGCGCAGCGCCCCGGGGAAAGCCCTGCTAGGGTCTTTATTGTTTTTAATGTTTTGTTTTAATATTGATAATTTTATCATTGTTCCTTTTATGACTGTGTGCTGCTTTTCCAGGGACTTGCTCAAGGTGGCATATAAATTTTCTAAGTATACCATTTTTTATCTGGGCACATGGCACATAAGTACTGGAGAAATTTCACCAACCCTTCAGCAGCTTCCACCCCATCAGTTTGGTGTAGTGGTCAGGAGTTGGACTCTAATCTGGGAGAACCGGGTTTGATTCCCCACTCCTCCACATGCAGCTGCTGGTGTGATCTTGGGCCAGTCACAAGTTCTCTCAGAGCTGTTCTCTCATGAGCAGTTCTCAAAAGACCTCTCTCAGCCCCACCTACCTCACAGGGTGTCTTGTTGTGGGGAGGGGAAGGGGAAGGGATGGGTGGTGCACATGTCCTGGGTATCTCAAGTCTACTTGAAACCTGGTGGTTTCAAGGGAGCGGGAAGAGAATGAGGGTGTGTTCTTTACGCTTATTTTTATTGCACAAAGTATTGGATGGGGAAGGGAATGGAGGAAGAGCAGGTCAGTTTCACTCACCTGTGGAGTGGAGCCTGAGGGGTGGGTGTTGCCTTCTGACACACTTCCGGTATGTTAGGGGGTGTGGCATATGCAAATGTTATGCTAATGAGCTCCTGCACCTCTTTTTCTACGAAATGACCCCTGGCACCAAGGCAGCGGTAGCCGAGCCCTTACACAGGCTCCTGGACAAAAGTGCCACCTGGACTTGGGGTCCCTGCCAGGCGGCGACCTTCCAGGGCGTCAAGGACCTCCTAATGTCCAATGCAGTCCTCGCCCACTTCGACGAAGCCCTGCCCGTCGTATTGGCCTGTGACGCATCTCCTTATGGGGTGGGGGCAGTTTTGGGTCACAAACTGCCAGATGGCTGGGAGGTCCTGGTCGCATATTACTCCCAGACCCTAGCCCCGGCCAAAAGGAACTATGCTCAGATAGACAAGGAGGTGCTTGCGATCATGGCCGGGATCAAAAAGTTCCATACTTACTTATACAGGTGGAAGTTCATGGTCACCATGGACCACAAACCTCTCCTGGGCCTCCTCGCCCCAGATCGCCGCACACCACAGATGTTGTCTCCGCGAGTCCTCCGATGGTTGATTTTCCTCGCGGGGTGCGACTATGACTTGGTGCATCACCCGGGGAAGGCCATGGGCCATGCGAACACACTCAGCCGCCTTCCACTGCCCTCCTGCGACCCCAACCCAGCTCTGGTTTACCATGTCGCTCTGCTTGAGAACCTGCTGGACCGGCTGCTTCAGGTATGGGACGTGGCCCAGCGCACGGCCCGGGACCATCAATTCTCCCGGGTCTCCAACGGGAAGGGAAGGGGGTGGCCCAAGAATCCGGACCCTGAGTTCACAGCCTTCTCAATCCGGTGCACAGAACTCTCCACCCACAAGGGGTGCCTACTCTGGGGCTCGAGGGTAGTGATTCCGGAACCCCTCTGCCAGGGGTCATTTTGTGGAAAACGAGGTGCAGGAGCTCATTAGCAGAACACATTTGCATATGCCACACCCCCTAACATACCGGAAGTGTGTCAGAAGGCAACACCCACCCCTCAGGCTCCACTCCACAGGTGAGTGAAACTGACCTGCTCTTCCTCCATTCCCTTCCCCATCCAATACTTTGTGCAATAAAAATAAGCATAAAGAATACACCCTCATTCTCTTCCTGCTCCCTTGAAACCACCAGGTTTCAAGTAGACTTGAGATACCCAGGACATGTGCACCACCCATCCCTTCCCCTCCCCACAACAAGACACCCTGTGAGGTAGGTGGGGCTGAGAGAGGTCTTTTGAGAACTGCTCATGAGAGAACAGCTGTTGTGACTGGCCCAAGGTCACACCAGCAGCTGCATGTGGAGGAGTGGGGAATCAAACCCGGTTCTCCCAGATTAGAGTCCAACTCCTGACCACTACACCAAACTGATGGGGTGGAAGCTGCTGAAGGGTTGGTAAAATTTCTCCAGTACTTATGTGCCCAGATAAAAAATGGTACACTTAGAAAATTTATATGCCACCTTGATCAAGTCTCTGGAAAAGCAGCACACAGTCATAAAAGGAACAATGATAAAATTATCAATATTAAAACAAAACATTAAAAACAATAAAGACCCTAGCAGGGCTTTCCCCGGGGTGCTGCGCCTCTGCACTGCTAGGGAAAGCCGAGGAGGGGGTGGGGCTTGGTCATGTGCCCACCCCCTGGGCTCCTCACTCCCGGAGCTGCGCTCCTGTGCGCTCCCGCTCCAACGGACCCCTGCCCTCTGCCCGCGAGTGCTGACCACTCTGCATGAGCACCACCCTGGGGTAGTATGAATGAAGGCCCTGGCCTGGAGCTACGTCTGGTGGCCAGGTCTTGACAAGAAGATAGAGGACCGCTGCGAAAAGTGCCAAGAGACCCGTCTGGACCCTCCACATGCTCCCGTCCACCCCTGGGAGTCCACCCAATGCCCCTGGTACTGGCTCCACGTGGACTTTGCGGGCCCGGTACAGGGGCAGCTTTTTTAAATTCTAGTCGACAGCTACAGCAAGTGGCTGGAAGTCGTTCCTGTGCGCGCCACCTCTTCTGAAGCTGCCATTCGAGCAATGTGGCGCATCTTTGCCACCCACGGCCTGCCAGACGCCATCGTCTCGGACAATGGCACAGCTTTCACCTCCGCGGAGTTCCAGCGCTTTGTAGAGCTCCATGGCATCTGGCACATGAGATCCGCCCCTTTTCGACTGGCCACAAATGGCCAAGCAGAGAAAATGGTCTGCACCACTAAGGAGGTGCTGAGGCGCATGGACCAGGGGGATCTGGGGTTTAAGTTAATAGCTTTCCTATTCGGCCAGCGCACCACCCCTCACTCGGCTACCAGTCGCAGCCCCGCAGAGCTGCTCATGGGCTGCCGGCTGACAACCCAGCTCGACTGGCACCACCGGGATCGAGTGCCCGCCTCCTCCAAAGAACCCAATGTCCCCAAGGCTCCCAGAGGGTTCGCGCCAGAGGACCCGGTCTATGTCCGCAACTATGCCCGGGCCCCCCTATGGTTGCCGGGGTGGATTATCTGCATCACTGGTCCCCTCTCCTATGAAGTCACGGGTGAGGAAGGATGGTGGAGGCACTACGTGGACCAGCTTCACCGCCGCCTGCACGCCTTCTCCGCAGATAATCCAGGGCTCGACTTCCCAGATGCGGAACCTGTGGTACCAGAGACAGACGATCCGCCCGCCCCACAACCGGCCGAGACTCTGCAGGAGGACTCCACAGAAGCAGCCCGCCTGGACATCACTCCAGACGCCATCCCTGTGCCGGCACCAGACCTGGCTCAGCCCACAGCAGATATCCCTGAATCTCCAATCCCGCCAGCTGTGGGGACCCCCACGACAGACGTGATGCCATCTGCCGCGCCTGCGGGAAAGCAGGACATCTCGCCCGGGCCTGCCGCCTGAGGAACAGCCACCGTGCCCCAGCAGCGAACTTCGAAGAAGTGGGTAGTGTCGTTCCCACGGCCACGGTAATGAACTTGCCTCAGCCCATCCCGGGCGCAATTTCCGTGTCTCTCCGAATAGAGGGAGTTCCTTGCTCCCTGGAACTGGACTCAGGGTCAGCATATTCAATTGTGTCCGCAGCTACGTTCCGCCGCCTCTGCCCGAAGGGGGCACGCTGGCTGCGGCTGCCGGCTGGGTTGGTCCTCCGGGACTTCCAGAAAAACCCAGTGGCTATTAAGGGGCTAGCCAGGGTCCGGGTCCAGTACCATGCCTTTAATGGCCTGCTGGACCTTCTCGTGGTGGAGCGCAATCTAACCAGTCTCCTAGGTCGCGCCTGGTTCAAGCCGCTCGGAGTGCAGTGGACCGGAATACACCGCATGGGCTCTACTGACTTCTCATCCATCTGCGAGGAATTTCCCGCCGTTTTCGATGGCTCATTGGGCTGCTACAAAGGACCCCCGGTTTCCTTCGACCTGGACCCGGCAGTCCGGCCCATCCGCGTGGCCGTCCGCCGGCCACCACTCGCCTTCCAGCCCAAAGTGGAGGCAGAGTTGGAAAAGCTCGTGGCACAAGGGGTGCTCGAGCCGGTCTCCCACGCCAAGTGGGAGACTCCCATTGTGACCCCCCTCAAAGCTAACGGGGAAGTCCGCATCTGCGCGGATTACAAATGTACAATTAATAAGGCATTACAGGACCACGCGTACCCGGTACCGGTGGTCAGCCATGTTCTGGCCTCCCTCGCGGGTGCCAAAATATTTGGAAAATTAGACTTGGCCCAAGCCTATCAGCAGCTTCCCGTAGACGAAGCAACGGCCGAGGCACAAACGATTGTGACTCACAAGGGAGCGTTCAAGGTAAAACGCCTCCAATTTGGGGTCAGCGTAGCACCTGGAATCTTTCAAAATCTAATGGATTCTCTCCTAAAAGATGTTCCAGGAGTGAAGCCGTTCTTCGACGACGTCCTCATCGCCGCCCCGGACGCCGACACGTTCGCAGCTCGCCTCCGGATGGTGCTGCAAAGGTTCCAGGACGCGGGTCTCAAGGTTCGAAAAGATAAGTGCACCCTGGGAGTCTCCTCGGTGACCTTCTTGGGGTTCCAAGTCACCGCAGACGGCATTCACCCTACAAAGGAGAAGGTAGTGGCAATTACAGGTGCACCCCGCCCGTCCTCAAAGGCGGAACTCCAGGCGTTCTTGGGACTTGTGAACTTCTACCACGCCTTCCTTCCGCACAAGGCGGCGGTCGCTGAACCCCTGCATCGTCTCCTGGACAAGGGAGCGGCTTGGGCCTGGGGTCCCAAGCATGATGCAGCCTTCCGGGCCGTCAAAGACTTATTAATTTCAAATGCGGTCTTAGCGCATTTCGATGAGAGGCTCCCTGTCATCCTGGCCTGCGACGCATCCCCCTACGGCGTTGGGGCGGTCTTGGGACACCGGCTACCCAACGGAAAGGAGGTACCAGTTGCCTACTACTCCAGGACCCTGTCGTCGGCAGAACGGAACTACGCCCAGATCGACAAGGAGGCCCTAGCAATCGTAGCTGGCGTCAGGAAATTTCACGACTATCTCTACGGACGGTCATTCACCGTGGCCACAGATCACAAGCCGCTGCTGGGTCTCCTTGCCCCCCACAGGCAAACCCCTCACATGCTGTCCCCGCGGGTCCTGCGGTGGTCAATTTTTTTGTCAGGCTACTCCTACGAATTGGTACATCGCCCGGGGAAGGCGATGGGTCATGCAGACGCCCTCAGCCGTCTTCCCCTCCCGTCCTGCGACCCTGATCCGGCTCCCGCTTTCCACGTCGCGCTCCTAGAGGATCTACCGGAGCGCCCCGTACAGGTATCAGATGTGGCCCGTCGCACGCGGCGGGACCGCATCCTTTCCCGTGTCTCAGACTGGGTGGGAAGGGGGTGGCCGGAAAAACCGGGACCAGATTTTGCCGCTTTCACGGCACGCAGGCACGAACTATCGGCCCACAAGGGATGCCTGCTATGGGGATCTCGAGTGGTGATCCCCGGGCCCCTGCGGCCCCGAGTGCTAGAGGCCCTCCACGAGGCTCACCCGGGAATTGTGCGCATGAAAGCTCTGGCCCGGAGTTACGTATGGTGGCCAGGCCTGGACAAAGACATTGAGGGGCGGGTCCAGAAGTGTACCAAATGCCAGGAGTCACGGCCAGATCCGCCACACGCTCCTGTCCGATCCTGGGAATCTACTAACAAGCCCTGGTCCCGCCTGCACCTAGACTTCGTGGGACCGGTCCAGGGCCGGTTGTTTCTTATCGTTGTTGACAGCTACAGCAAGTGGCTTGAGGTAGTGCCGGTAGCTTCGACCTCCACCAACGCTGCCTTAAGAAGTCTCTGGCCGATCTTCGCGACACACGGAATGCCAGAAACTCTCGTGACCGACAACGGGACCGCCTTCACCTCCGGCGAGTTTCAACGGTTTGTGGAAGCCTGCGGTCTGCGCCACATCCGCTCCGCTCCGTTCCACCCCGCAACCAATGGCCAGGCCGAGCGCATGGTGAGGACAACGAAGGACGCGTTAAAGAAGATGGAGCATGGCGACTGGGAAGAGCAGCTGTACAAGTTCCTGTTCTGCCAACGGAACACACCCCACTCAGGGACCGGGCGCCGGCCAGCCGAACTTCTGATGGGAAGACGACTGGGAACCGTCTTGGACCGCCTACATCCCGACCGAGCAATCGAGGGGAACCCGACAATGGAGGACCGGCCAGCTGCCCGAGGATTTGCTCCCGAAGACCCCGTATACGCAAAGAACTTCGCGCGGGGTCCAACATGGCTCCCCGCGAGGATCGTCCGAGTCACAGGGCCTTATTCCTATGAGGTCCTTACGGAAGATGGCGTAGTCTGGAAACGGCACATTGACCAGATTCGACGCCGTACCCAGAACCACGATGATACCCAGGCCCCCGAACTCCCTGCACCAACAGACCGTGACATCGACACGACTCCAGAAGCAGCGCCAGACCCTGATCCAGAGACTGCGGAGATGCCGCTCCTGCCCGCGGACGAAGCAGTCGCACCATCCACACCTGAACAACCCCCGAGCAGACAGGCCCCGCCAGCAGAACAACTACCCACACCGCAACCTGCCGACACTAGCAACATGCCCCGCCTTACAACCCCCCGGCGCTCTGGACGTGAGCGCAGACGCCCGGACTATCTCAAAGACTATGTGTGCAGAGGGGTTCTGGACTATGGGGGGAGGGGTGTTATGTATTGACCATGCGGTCGCCATGTGCTCTCTTCATTGCGACCGCATGGCCAGAGCACATGGCCAGAGCATGGCCAGAGCACATGGCCAAGAAACTACCTGAGCTTCAGCCAGGTAGAACAAAGGCCAGGTGGATTCAAACCGGCCACCAATCCTGTACCTAGGTTTCTCCCAGGGAACCTATGAAATGTAAATAGACTTCTAATAGCCTATCAGGCCAGTTGGGTGAGGTCAGGGGATTGTCCCTGACCAGCATAAAAGGAGGGCTTGGAGCCCTGGGTTGTATGCTTCATCCGGACCAGCAATAAAGATCTAGCTGTTTCACTATTCCATGGACTCCCGACTCCAATACTTATCACCCGCGCCGCTCAATCAGAGAATGGAAACATCCCATGCACCTCAGAGACTATGTTTGCCAAGGGACAGCCTGGACTATGGGGGGAGGGGTGTAATGTAGTATGTTCTGTGTAGCAATCAGCCTGCCATGTGCTCCCAGATAATGGCACCTGCCGCATGGCCAGAGCACATGGTCAGGCAGAGAGGGGAGCTTGAATCTGGAGGAACAATAGATGTCTGGATTCTAAGCCTCCACCAATGTGGGACCTAGGTTCTCCCTGGGGAGCCAATGCAGTCAAAGGCTCCTTCAGAGAACCTATGACAAACATGCACATATGTTAAGCCCCTATCAGGTCTTTTGGATGTGGCTGGAGGTGTGGCTCCGGCCAGCATATAATGAGGGCCCTGGAGCCCTGTAAGCATGCTTGATCTGACCATCTACTGGACATGCTGAATCACTCAGTAAAGGCTTCATGATTTCACTGTTCCTGGTCTCCCAAGTCCAGTACTCTTCACCAGCCAAGCATCAACCTACCTTGCTCTGAAGCCCCTCTTATAAACACAGGTAACTGCCATTTCGTTTCACCTGCTAACAGCCACTGAAGTAACAGTTGAACCTTATGGGGGAACATTTTAAACAAACCACAGGCAGCAGCCATCTTATAAACACAGGTAACTGCCATTTCGTTTCACCTACCAACAGCCACTGAGGTAACAGTTAATCCCCCCACAGGAAGGAAGCAGGAGAAGTGTCTTCGTCAAGAGAGAAAGCCATCAGTCAGAGATTCTGACAAGGCCCAGAGGCTGAAGGAGTGGGTGGGGAAGAGGAGCAGCACCCAGCCAATGGCATGTGAGTATTCACAGCCAATGGATAGGGACAGCTTCTGATTGACAGTCCAGGGGACCAAAGGCTGGGGTGGTGTGTGGAATGTGCAGGAGCGTGCCACCACCAACAGAGAATTATGTAGAAGAAAAATGTGTAGTTTAAGGAATACTAATCTAAGAACACAAAACTTTTCACATGTTGATAGTTCAGTTTTTTTAATCAGCCACACAGCAGTCAAGAGAAGGCTAAACCTCCAATGGGGATGCTAAGCCCCTGTGAATCTATTCTGAGCAAAGGGAGCATCTGAGGTCAGAATCCCCCTCCCCCATCCAGTCGCCATTGCCAGGTGTAAAAGTCACTGCTGGTGAACTTGTGCAAGCACCTGGCAGGTAATTTCCTTCCTTCCCATCTTAAGGTTGTATGATTGAGGAGTCAGTGCTGCAAAAACATCACTCCAACTTTGCCTTTTGATCACACAGATTCCACACTCCTTCTGGTAAAGGTTAAATGCAGATATATTTAGACACAGTTCTTTGACAGAGTAGCCACAACAAGCTCAAGAAAACAGTGCTTGATGTCAGCTACTCCTGTTTGTCCCAGAAAAGATACCGCTTTTTTTTAATGAGAGCTCATCAGATTTTCCTGTCAGTGGTTTAAAAATCATAACCCCTTTCACTTTCCCTTCATTACTAAATACTAAAACCCTTGGCTTGTAAAAAGCAGATAATTAGGGTGCAGCTCTAACTCAAACCTGGATCATTATTAGGGAAGCTTTTGCAGAACTGAGCTGCACTAAATTCATTCCAGTGTTAAAATACATGCAAAGCTATTGATCACCGTAGCGTGCACAGCCAAGACTTTAGCCACCTTCTTCCCTTACCTAAGAAAGTCTCTGTGCTAGAATGTGCATGCCAGCATTTAAAAAAGGCATGTAACCAAATGCACACAGAAACAGCCTTATTAAACTAAGTGCAGCACATTCCTATTAAAAATGAATGTGCAAGGCTTTAAATGAGAGTCACAAAGAATGAAAATAACTAAGCAGGACTCTCTTTCCAAATAAAATATTAAAACGGAGGAAAACCACACGTGTTGATGTCACAAAGATCACTTGTAGTTGGAAACCACACTCTCATACTTCCAGGTAGTAGAACTCAACAATTAATCTAAGTAATTTGGAAAATCATTGCTACTACAGTTGTGAGCGAGCGCTTTGGCTACTGCACAAATTAGTTTGCTCTGGAGCCCTCCTTTCTGAGCTGAAACAAAAATGTGTGAGCCGGTGGCTAAGAAATTGCCCGTCCAAACAAGCAGGGAGACAGGAAGAGGAAGGGGGGGGGGGGAGAGCAGCGAGGGAGGCAGGAGTAGCAGGGCAAGCGAGGCACCCAGATCCAACCCCCCCCAGGCATAGAAAGGTGCACCTGTGGGGGATCGGGGCCAAAGGCAGGCAGATTTAAAGGGTCCCCGGGGAGTTAGGCACTTTACCCAGCAGCAGGGAGGGGTCCGGGTGCTGCTTGGAGACATTGGCCGGGCACAGGGTCAGTGACAGCTCCCGTTGCAGGGGCACCAGGCCGGGAGGCGAGGACTTTGGGTTCCCCTGGAGGCTTCACGTTCCACGCCCAATGGGGGGGGGGTGCCTGGAAGGGCAGTGAGGCTGCTCCTCTGCTGGGCACTTTATGTAAAGTCCGGCCGGTTTTGCCTCTCTCTCCCTCTCCCCCCCACTCCTGGTTTCTTGTTCTTTTCCCACCCTCTACAGCACCCCCCCCCCGGGCCCTCCAGGGCTCTTTGGCTCACCGCGGAGGCTGGGGATGCTTGAGGCAAGGGCAGCAGCTGCGTCTGGAGAAGGGCTCAGGGACACCAGCCTGGGGAAACGGGAGCCACCAGTGCCTCCCGCCGCCGAGGACGAGCTTGTGCCCAGTCTGCCCATCGCTGCTGCTGTTGCCGCCACTGGAGGAGATCCGCTGGAAGGCTCCCTGCAGAGACCGGGTGCGGGGCACTTTCTAGCCAGCTCCGTGCATTTAAAGGGAGAGCATCCCCTTTAAGTGCAGGGAGCTGGAAGGTGCAGAGACCGGGTGCCGAGCACTTTCTAGCCGGCAGGGCAGGCCCGTTCCGGTGCATTCCAGCCCAAAAAGAGCCCTGCTTAAAACATTAGCACTCTTGCAATATTTTGTTTATTTAACAGTATCTGATAACAGACACTTCTTGCTCTGAATTATTCCATCAAAATATCTGTACTGTTGCAACCTTAAGTATGCTGTTCAGGTGTGTATCTGTAAGCTGCAAACCTACTTTTGATTTATTGGCATTCACTACAGATCTCATGCTCAGAGTTCTGAGTCTAGAACCCAGGGGGAAACATGAAATGGCTGAGTGACTGAGAGAGTCTGGCGAAGCAAGCTATTATGCAGCAGCAGCAACAGAACTGGAAGCAGGAGATGGCCAGTTTCAGTGCGGGCCTGATAGAAACCCTCCAGGGGCCTGATCCAGCCCCCGGGCCACATGTTTGACACCCCTGACCTAGATGCTCATATGCATACTCTTTTGGCACTGGAATTGGAAATTAATCCCTTGAAGATTAAGAAGACTGGTGCCTAAATTCCAAAACCTTTAATATTGTTGCACATTTTTCATTACCCTTTGGAATTCATTCCCAAGTGAAATCTTTCCTTTAAATCTAATATAAATTCAAAATAACCAAAAGGAACACATAAAGAACAATTTTCAATTGAATTGCATGCTTATAAACCCATAGAAATCAGTGGGTTTGAAAGGGCATATTCTGTTTAGGATTGTACTGTTAACTTAAGCTGAAAGCAACCAAAATAGATTTTTAAAAGATGCTTTAAGAGCATCCTGCATTTGATAGCGTTGTCTGAGTGATAGCCAGGGGAAAGATTGCTTCCCACCTAATACCTACACATCCCATTCTAAGGCATAGTTCTTTAACAGGAGATTACAAAGAGAAATTATTTTAAAAATGAAAAGGACTTGCTCACACAATTACTTGCAGCACATGGAATTTCCACCACATCTAAACTCTAGGTGGTGGCCCCTGTGAGGTTTTTTGTTCTACCCCTCATCCCAGGATCTTAGAGCAGCACACAAGCTCTCCCCATCTGGTGATATATACAAGTTTTATGGTGGAATGGGGATTTTAACTCAAATGTTCCCAGTTTAAGGATTTTCACAGACAGGTTTCCCATCCACTGAAGTGTAACTGCCCCCTTTCCCCAAAGCCTAAAATGTCCCCTTCAAACAATGCTCCTGAGGGATAGGGGACCCCAATGAATAGCTTGGGGGAACTAGAGGTCTTCTTAAGCAGGAGAGGGAATTGGCAAAAGTTGCCACCCATTCCACACAAAGAAATTTTAGATAAAAGTCAACCCCTAGTCCCACCCTAATCATAATGCCACAAAAAATATTTCTGGGAAATCTATTGCATCTTCATTCATGTACTACAGTACCTGAAAAACATCGCAGACACTGTCATGTAGACATTTAATACATTTCGACCATAACAAAGAAGATAAAACTATTGGATGGAACTGTCAATTCTGTATTTTGTTCAAGCTTTACTTTGGAGTTCTGATTATGTGAACACATCAAAACATCTCACACGGATTCAGCCTGTTTGTTTATCATATCAGCCTGTTTGTATATCAAGACTGTTTTGTCTGACTGGTGGCAGCTCTCCGGGGTCTCAGGCACAGGGTCTTCCGCATCCTCTGTAGCTCCTCCTCTTCACTGGAGGTGTGCTGTGGGTTGAACCTGGAACCGGCATGCAAAGCAGCTGCTCTACCACTGAGCCCTGCACCTCTCTCCAAATACACAGTAAACACGCAGGATTGCCTTGTAAGGCTCTTTGATCAAGGAATAATTTGCTCACAATTTGTACTTCTGTATTTGCATTTGTTTTAATATTTCAAGACAGGAAAAACCTTTTAATGGTAACAGGAATAGTTGGGAGTGAGCTGCTAATTCTGTATCTTTCCCATTTCTGGAAATCAGACCATTTCAAGATGTCAGGATGGCAGTTTTACTGGTCCTGTTTCATCAAAACATGATTTCTATTAGTGCTTCTACACACTTTACACAACTTGATACATTCAACAAACATCATATTCAGGAATTTGTTTATTTTTGGTTTACAAACAAAGGCACCCAATATTTCTGTTTTATAAAAGTTTATCATTTAAAATTCTTTGCAGAATCTGTTTCTATATCAGAAAACCCCCAGTGCAGAGTAATGTTCTTCCTATGGTCCCAAAGTTTAAACTCTGGCAGACCTGTTGAAGGATTACCTGCATTAAAATGCTCTTCTGTTACTTCAGATTTCACTGTTTTTAAAGTCCATGAGTAAACCTCTTAGAATAATACACAAAATTATAGAGATCTCCTTTGTATTAGTTAACAATTCTGATAATATGAACTGCAACACTACAAGATCCAGATATGACACTATCTTAGCGGTAACAATTTTTGTGGAATGCCAAAACATTATGAAACAGCACAGTGTTATTTCTTTGTATGAGGAAAACTAAACATTCAAATCAAACCCAAAACCAGGAACTCCAAGATGGCAGCTATTAGGTGTTAGAATCTCACAAGGAAAATTGCATAACTCCTTCAATCACCGATTCCCTTCATCAGTGTGATGAACAGGGGCATTTTATCCATTGTATTCCTTTGGAGGAGTTCAATAAGAACAAGGTACACTCAGGAAAGTGAAATAACATCCAAGCATCTTACAAACACTTCTTTCACCGAGTTAAATTGCATCCACACAGATCAGGGTGGGTTGTAGAATTCCAGGCACCTTGTGCAAGAAAAAAAAGTCTACAGGCATGCTCAAATGCTAAGTAAACAATTTCAAGTCCAACAGAGGAGGAGGAAGAGTTAGGAAGCAGCTGTAACATAATAGGAATCTTGCCAACTGTGACACCTTCATTCACAAAATCCACAATTTATTGTACGTTCCATCACTGTCACAACAGTCTCTCACACTTCTTAATGTGTGGTCCTTGACCATGCAACACTTCTGTCTCTGGAAAGAGTATACATAAAACTTTTAAAATTACATTTAAGTTCTGAGAAAAAATTATCTTTTACTAGGAAGCTCCTTCTCCAAATTTAGATACATGTGCAAGAAATAAGTTAAATTTCCACAGCAGCTGAGTACAGGAAATGTGCTTTGTGTAATTCTTACATTGTTCATTCAGAAATCATTCTCAATTTACCTAGACAGTGATTATAAAAAGAAACAGCTACAGTACAAGTTGATCAGTTTACAACCACCATACCACTTAGGGATGCTGGTTGTATCAAATAAGAAGGAATGTTAGTGTTCACACAGAATTTTATGCAAATGAGTCATACAGCAAAATTTAAGTACTTAATTATATTTCATCTTTTATTGAGGACTCCATCTTTTATTGAGGACTCCTATATTTTGTTTCTTGTGAATGCCAATTAAACATCCAGAAAATAGATTGATGTTTACTTAAGTAATAGCTATTCAACATCTTCCTCCATTTTTGAAAATAATGCCAAGTTGTATTTAGCATAAATATGTTGTCTTTACAGCTTAGAAGAAAGTGACTGAGAATTCAGTTTCAAAATTTTGTGGGTAATGTAGGGCGTGTGCGGTGTTTCCTAAACAAATTTATGTTCTGGATTTCAGAATAAAAATTTAAGAAGTTCCTGATTTCTTGTATCACTTTGGAAAAATTCTAGTAAAAATGTGTTTCCTTCGTTTGTATTTATTCTAAAGAATCAGCTTACTTCTTCTCTTGGCCATACAGGCAGTTCTTATAAATTGCAGTTCAGGAGGATGGAAGGAGAGCCACCGCTTGTGCTGGCTTTCTCAACTGGGGGAGTTTGTGCAGCAGTGTGGGTGCTTCGGCTGACAAATATGCATATGCCCGCCCTTCTAGATATCGGCCAGTTATTTCAACAGCAATCTCCTATGGGTTAGTCTGGATCAGTAGATGCACTTTCAAAAGCAGAACACAAAGGGTTCAGTCAGGAAGGTCTCATTTCCATAAGTAAACTTCACAACTTTACAGTCACCAGGAAGGAGGCAAGAGCAATAAAGGTCTAACAGAAAGCCAAACTCACGATCATTTACAAGGACATTGCGATTTAAAAGTCTCAAATAAATAAGTCTATCACCTAAGTCAATAATTGGTTCACCTTAACTAAATGAGCTTATTTGCCATAAAAATTAAGTTTACTATGTTAAGGCAGATTTTAATTCAATGCATTCCAGAATTGCACAGTTACACTGGTCAGTGGCCTAAAGGTTTTCCTCACACAGAGATATTAAATCTGTTTTTTTGGATATTTAACCTACATATTTGCCTAATGACAGATTGCTCCGGAACCAGCCATATAATCTTCACAGAAATACACAATTAAGCATCACATGTACTGTATTTCACAATCCAGATCTAATATTTCATGTTTTTACAAAAGACAAGATGAATAGGTACATTATACGGCTTTGTGCCATTAGACCACCATATGCATAGATGTCCTAATGCTAGAATTGTCCTCTTCAGTATCTCATAGTACTAGAGGCTCTGAAGTAAGAGAGGAACTTGTAACACAGGCTCACAACAAAATACCAGATGTTTCTTGCCATTTGTGATCTTGCGATAAAGACACGCCAGATGAGAATAACAAGCACTGTATTGAAGCCATAACGGATGTTCCTTAACCTAGAAAATAAATAAAATGCAAATCAAGAAAAATATGGAAAACGATACACGATGCTGAATGGCAAATAATGGAAGAATACAGCAGTTTTAACACAGAGCTTAAATTTCTCCACAGGCAAGAGGCCTAATCATCAATATGGACATATTTTAGAAAATATGCATGGTAACTGAATGCTAATCTGATATGTGGAACAGAAGTTAGAACTCCTCCTCCCCTGCTTAAGTGGATTTAATTATATTTTAAACCCTGTTCAGGCAGTGGGGTTGCTGTACTGGTGGGACACCTAATATCCCTGTAAATGCCACTTTGCTACTATAGACACTCAGCTTCATGTTAAATGGCAAATGTCACAGTCTTTTTAGAAAATATGTCAGCAAAATCAATCCCAATGATCTTGGTACTTCTCATCCAGCACCCCTAAATTTGTCCCTCCTTTTGTGCTAGCTAAAGATATAAGGGTACTGAAAAAAGAGATTTTTTTACTGATTTACTAAAAGATTTATTGTAATGTGAAGTTTTTGTAGATTACAGCCCACTTCATCAGATGTAAGAAGCGTATCCTATATTGGTGTACATATGAATACATATACAAAATTAGACACTGGGTCTGTATCAGGGTCATATGGGGGCCCCATGATGGCTCTCAGCAACCCTAAGACCAACGCATGAATGAACTCATATCTTGGACTTAAATTTTTTGCACTGAGCCTCTGAAAGTCTAGTTTTGTCAGGTGCCCTGACAAAGGCTTCACTGTAATTTGCTTTCGTTTCCACTGATCAGAGGAATTGCAGTTATGTCTCCTTCTCTGTCTACCTCCCCCCCTCCCTCCCTTGTCACCTTGAAGTATATTGCTGTTAGGAGATCTGGACAATGTTACCGATTCGGGCGGGAGAATGGCGACCCTGCATTCCTGCACGTCACCGAGAACAAACGGCCTTTCCTCCCATGCCTCCCTCCTCCTTTTTTCCGGGCTAGTGAATGTCTTATCTTATTGTGAAAACCTTGAAGTTCTGTTATTGTCACCCAAGCCACTTGTTATGTATATGTTTCACACATCTGGATCACTCAGATCAAGAGGAGAATTTTTACAACTTTCTCACCTCTCTGTGGGAATCCAAACGGCCTGGTCACTGTTCCCGCGTTCCTATTCTAAATCTGATTGGTTTAATGTTGGGGTTCAAACTAATGGGAGGGTATATTAACTCTGACTGTTTGCTATGTGGCATCTCTAACAAACATCCGAGAACCTGTTAAGCAGTACTAAGAATAATAAAGAACTTTGCTTCACCAACAAAGGTCTGATCTTTTGCTGTTAAGACAGAAGCCTCACAAGTTTCAGAGTTGGAAATTCAGCCTGAACCACAGTCTGATCACTATACAATTAAGGCAAAGGTGAATATGGCTCTGATACTTTGCAGGAAAGGGTCCCCAGTTGAAATGGTTTGGCCATGGAGGCTCATGAATCCTACTGGATCCCACAATGCTTTGCTTATAAAATCTGTCAAACACGTTCTGAATTGGATGCTGGTTGGAACACAGTTCAGACAGTCTGATCTGATTTATGGGCTATTCTGACCCAATTATTGCCACAACGGATGTTGACAGGCTCCTGGGATCTTGTGTTCTAGACCCTTCTCCATCCTAGTTGCTGAAATAATGCAAGGACCACACTAACAAGTCACTGATGTCCATCATAAATCAGTCAATTATTCAGGGCGCCTTCCCTCAATTACTCAAAGGGGCGGTTATCTGACCATTACTTTAAAACTATCCTTACAGAAAAGCAACGTGACCAATTATTGCCCTGTCTCAAATTTGTCCTTTATGGGAAAGCTGATTGAGAGAGTGGTGGTGGACTAACTCCAGACCTTCTTGGATAACTCATGGTCTGGACTCTTTTCAGTCTGGGCTATGGGACAGAGATGGCACTGGAGGCCTTAGTTGATGATCTCTGTCTAAATACAGACAAAGACCATGCCATAAGGTTGCTCCTACTGGATTTACCTGCTGCCTTTAGTGCATATGGAGGCATTAGTAGGTATCAAGAGATGTGCTTTGGATTGGTTTAAATCATTCCTTACAGACCAGACTCAAAGGGCTGTCACTGGAGACCAGTCATCAGTGTGGGATTTATACTATGGGGTTCCACAGGGAGACACATTCTGGGAGCTTGGCCAAGCATTATGGTTGGAGAAGCAATTTAATGCAGCCACAAATAAATGTTTTATTCCAATTTAGCTTAGCCTGGAAGATGGCCCCCTACCTTGATTTAGCTGATTTGGACAGCAGGATCCATGCCATAGTAATAGCGAGACTAAACTACTGTACTGAGCTATACTTAAGTTTCACTCACATCCCGTCTTTCTTCCCAATGAGGACCCAAAGCAGTTTATATCAGTTTCCTCTCCTCCATTTTATTCTCACAACAGCCTTGTGAGAAATTACACTGAAGTGGGGATTTGAACCAGGGTCTCTCAGATCCTAGCCCAACACTGTAACCATTACATGCCACTGGTTCTACACAGGTCTCCTCTTGAAGTCAACTGGAAGACTCTAGCTGATGTGTAATTTTGCAGCACAGTTATTATCAGGAGCTAGGCAGAGTATGAATATCATTTTCATTCTGCAGTCATTCTCTGGCTGCCCATCAGCTACCTGGTTCAATTCAAGTAGACCATCATATTTAAAACCTGTCATGGCTTTGGACCTTCTCATCTGTCAGACCACCTCTCCTCCTATGCTCTACCGCAATACCTTTGCTCATCTGAGTAGGGTCTTCAGCAAGTACCACCATGCATATGGACAAGATCAACACAGCCTGCAGTGGCCCTCACCTTGTGGAACTGCCCTGCCTGATGATGACCTCGTGGCTCCCATGCTTCTGGCATTCCGCAAACCATGTTAAATGGAACTGAACAGGCATTTTGATAAAGGTGATAGAGCTACATTGTAACATAATGGTTCAGGAACAGGTCTGTGGACTTCACTGTTGTATACAGGACCTGTTTATCTGTTATCTGTTGCTGTATGCTTTACCTTGTTTTCAGTACACTGTGTTTCTACTTATGTAATGCCATTTACTGTTTGTATAGCATGCCCTGTCTGATACTTGTGCTCTGTTCAGGTTTCTGCAACCCCAGCCCTATAAAACTACCTATTAGATATCTCCTCATACTGATAGCATTGACTTACATTGTGTACTCTGCCTTGGGTCTCAGTGAGAAAGGTGGACTATAAATAATGCAAATAAATTAAATAATGTTTAAACAAAAAATTTAAAAATGTCTACATTTCATATCCAGAGAACCTGCTTAATATACCTGATGAACTAAAACTTTATAAGAACTGAAATAATGAAATTTAGCACTTAAAACCTCAGCTTAAAACAAAACAAAACAAAACTAGGCCAGGAGCATAAAATAGCTTTTTTAAAAGTCTCATCAGGTTCAAACCCTGTTTGCATTATGCAATATGAAGTTACCTAAGACTATAATTAGCCCTCCCTCCAGAGGGGGCAGAACGTAAAGTTGCATCTACTAGAAGTTTAACATTATTCATAGAAACTGATGCACACTCTGAACAGCTGGGGTTGCCAAGTCTCCCCTGACCACTGGTGGGGGATGGGGGGGGGGAGTTGGGTTGCCAGATCCAGGTTGGCCTAAATTCCTGAAGATTTGAATATGGGCCTGGGGAAGATGGGAACCTCAGGGGCATACAATGCCATAGAGTCCATAAGAGAAGCCAATGTTGGATCAGGCCAGTGGCCCATCCAGTCCAACACTCTGTGTCACACAGTGGCCAAAAACATCAGGTGCCCTCAGGAGGTCCAGCAGTGGGGCCAGGACACTAGAAGCCCTCCCACTGTTGCCCCCGTCAAGCACCAAGAATACAGGGCATCACTTGCCCCAGACTGAGAGTTCCTATCTCTACCTTGTGGCTAAGAGCCACTGATGGGCCTTTGCTCCATATCCTTATATCTAATAGCGAAGGGGGGCCCCCCTGTGTGGATATCTAAATCCGAGCTAGGGGGCCCTTGGGGGGGGGGGAGAGGTTTTCCTACACACAGGGGGCACTCCCACCATGTGCAGAAAAATCCGAAAAGTTAAAAAAAACCCTTCAGGGACCATAGAATCCCCCAAAATACCTTTTGAAATGGCCTCAGCTCCAGGCGTCAACTGTGAGGAGATTAGAATGTTCGGGGGGGGGGGGGGGAGGTTCCAACTGTTTCTGTCAGTCAAAGGCAGGGATTTTACTGGCAGCAGTCTAGGGTTGCCAAGTATCCCCCCAGCCACCAGCAGCGGATCCAGATCCAAGCTGGGAAACTCCTGGAGATTTGGGGGTGGAGCCTGGGGAGGACAGGGACCTCAGTGAGGTACAATGCCATAAACTCCCCCCTCCAAAGCATCCATTTTCTCCATGGAAAGTTATCTCTGTAGTCTGGAGATGAGCAGTAACTCCAGGGGATCCCCAGGTCCCATCTGGAGGCTGGCATCCCTAGGCAGCACCCTCTGTGTGACTTGATACCACTTGATTTGCATGACTTAATTAGGCCCAGCTGTTTTGCTACAGTTCATCAGCAGCCACCGTATGAAAGCCATTGTGGTGCAACAGTTCGAGCTTCAGACTGGGATCTGCGAGACCCAGGTTCAGATCCCCATCTTGCAGTGGAAGCTGACTGGGAGATTTTGGACCAATCACATACTTTCAGCCTAACCAACCTCACAGGATTGTTGTGCAGATAACAAAGAGGAAATAATAATGTAAGCTGCTTTAGTCCCCATTGTGGAGAAAGACTGTAATTTTCCTAGGTAGAGGCTGCAGGGGAGGGGGGTGGAGATAGAAAGCTGAAGACAGATAAAGGTAGGTTGGCTATTGGGTGGGAAGGAAATAGGGTTGCCAACTCCAGGTTGGGAAATTCCCAGACATTTGAAAGGTGGAGCCTGGGGAGGGTGGGATTTGAGGTGGGAGGCAGAAAGAGAGAGAAAGAGGGATGAGGTGGGGAGGCAGAAAAACAAAGGGAATGATGACAGGTCAGAAAGAGAGAGGAAGTAACATACATGGAGGAGAGCAAGAGAGTAAGAAAGGGGGGCAGAAGGGAGAAAGAGTGTGAGAGAGGTGGGGGAGAAGTGAGGAAGCAAAGGTGTGAGGAATGGGACAACTATCTTGCAAGTTTCTTGCAGGTCTCCACTTGTGTTTATCTAATTCCCTCTTGAAGCCGTCCATGCTTGTAGCCGCCACCACCTCCTGTGGCAGGGAATTCCATGTGTTAATCACTCTTTGGGTGAACGGAAGATCTGTATTCACTTACCAGTGAAATCTTCCTTCTCGGTGGTCGGGGAGTGGGGCAGTCCTTCCATGAATCCTTACTCCTGGGACTTAGCTCAGCCCCGCTGAAGGTAGAGCCAGCAAACACTCAGATGTCCTGCAGATAGGGACTACTGTTACATTTCCCACTTTAGAGCAGCCACCAGACCCTGGACAAGAGCCAGCTAACATCCCCTGCCAGAGTTGGAAGCCGCTCCCTTCAAACAAGGGTGGGCAAGACTGCCCCACTCCCAAACCACCAAGAAGGAAGACTTCACTGGTAAGTGATTACAAATCTTCTGTTCTCCGGTGGTTCTTGGAGTGGGGTAGTCCTTCCATGTATCCTTGCTCCTGGGACTTAAAAGAACAGTACCCCCCGGGATGGGTCTAACGGCTTCCGATCCTTACAAGGCATGCTGCAAAATCGTTCTACCGAACGCAGCCTCCACTGAAGCCAAGTTATTGATCCAGTAGTGTTTGGTGAACGAATGGATGGATTTCCAGGTAGCCATAATCCCTTCAGGCGGGGTCAAAAACCTTGTGCCTTTTAGGCCTCAACAATGCAGCCCCTAAGCCATCCACTCAAGGTAGAGATACCTTTGCCTAGGGATAACTTCCAAAATGACATAAAAAGTGCCTCTGTCTTCCTGGAGGCTTTGGTCCTGTCCAGGTAGAAGCTCAGGGCCCTATGCACATCTAGGCGATACCAAACCTTTTCCTTCTCATGCTTGGGGTCCTGGCAAAAGGATGGAAGCACGATGTCCTCTGACCTGTGAAAAACTAAATTTACTTTAAGGACAAAAGCCAGATCTGAGCACAGAACTACCCTATCATTATGAAAGGTACAAAGCACCTTTAGCTTTGACAGCCAGTTTGGTGTAGTGGTTAAGTGTGCGGACTCTAATCTGGGAGAACCAGGTTTGATTTCCCACTCCTCCACTTGCACCTGGCTGGATGACCTTGGGCAAGCCATAGCTCTGTACCAGCTGTTCTCTCAAGGACAGCTTGGGAAAGAGCTCTCTCAGCCCCACCCACCTCACAGGGTGCCTGTTGTGGGGAGGGGAAGGGAAAGGAGTTTGTAAGCCGCTCTGAGACTCCAAGTGAGTGGAGGGTGGGGTATAAATCCAATCTCTTCTTCTTCTTAGCTCTGACACCTGGCACGCCGAAGTAATCCCCACTAAAAACACTGTCTTATAAGTCAGCTCCTTAAGCAGTCAGGAACCCATAGGTTCAAAGGGCTCCTTACACAGTGCTTTCAACACTATGTTCAGCTTCCATGTGGGGAATCGATGCACCTGCGGAGGATTAATCAGAACAGTCCCCCTTAAGAACAGCTGAATGTCAGGATGTTGGACCAGGGACCCCCCTTTCTTAGCCCTCCTAACTGCAGAGAGAGCCACCACCTGTCTCTTTAGTGTACTCGTACTCAGGCCTTTTGTCAGCCCTAGTTGGAAAAAAGCTAGTATATCCCTGACTTGTGCCAACAACGGATCCAAACCCCTCTCCAGGCACCAAGATTGAAAAACCCACCAAGTCCTATTATAGACTGTATTTGTGGACTGCTTTCTAGAGGCCAACAAGGTGGAAATCACCCCTGTCTCATAACCCAAAGACTCTAACTGTTGCCTTTCAATCTCCAGGCTGTCAGTTTCAACAAATCTGGGCTCAGATGTACTGTCATTCCCTGTGTCAGCAGGTTGCTTTTCAACGGTAGATGCCAAGGCTCCATTACTGACAACCTTAACAGATTCTGGAACCACACCCTCCTTGGCCAGAAGGGAGCAATTAGGATCAACTCTGCCTTTTGATCTATCATGGCCTGAATCCCCCTTGGAATGAGAGGAGCGGGGGGAAGCATGTAGAAGGACCCTTGGCCAAGTGAGGCTTAAAGCGTCCATTCCTACAGCTACTGGATTTCTTGCTTTTGACATGAAAGGCGGGACTTGTCGGTTGTGCTCCGTCACGAACAGGTCCATCTCTGCTGTCCCGAACCCGTGGCTGAGCTGATGAAACACCTCCCTGTGTACCATCCACTCCGACTGATCCACAGTTTGCCAACTTAGCCAGTCCACTATTATGTTTTCTCGACTGGCCACGTGGATTGCTTTCAGTGACAGAACATGAGCCTCTGCCCATTCCATCACCTGCCTTGCCTCCAGATTTAGTTTCTTGAAATGTGTGCCACCCTGTTTGTCGATACAGGCCTTTGCTGTTATATTGTCCATCTGAACAAGAATGTGCTGGCCCAACAACTGTTTCTGAAACCGGATTAACACCAACTTTATCACCCTACATTCCAGGAAGTTGATACTGCTGGCCCTCTCGCTCCCTGACCAAGTACCCTGTGTCATGTACCCTAGGCTGTGAGCCCCCCAACTGAACAGGCTTGCATTGGTGGTGACCAACGTCCTCTTGGGATCCCTTAATGGCATTCCCTCTATAAACCTGGAGGACTCCAGCCACCACCGCAATTCCTGCTTCACTGACTGTGGAAGCTCCACCCTCAGTACTCTCTTGCAGGCTATCTCCCTCGATACTGGAGAAGAAACTGTTGAAGAGGACGCAAGTGGAACCTGGCACAAGTTACTATACCCTGACAAGAGACCAGCATCCCCAAGAGGCTGGCCAATGACATCAGATCCATTGATTTGGACGGTAAGACCTGGGACATCAGCTGACAGATCTTTTGTTGTCTTCCCAGTGTAAGAAAGACTCTGTCCGTCATCAAGTGAATCACCACCCCCAGTGGTGGTGGTGGTTTAGGACTTGTATTGGTTCCAGGGTGCTTTTCTCCATGTTGATCACAAAGCCATGGTCTCTGAGAACTTGCATTGTCAGTGAAAGATGTAACCGTGTCAGCTGCTGAGAAGGTGCTTTTATCAAGATGTCATCTAAGTATGGGAACAGCGACACTCCCTGCAACCTCAAAAAGTCTATCTGTGTCAACAAGACTTTGGTGAATGCCCTCGGGGATGACTTCAGCCCAAACGGAAAGGCCCCGTACCGAAAGTGATTGCTGTGGTATGCACAGCGAAGGAATTTCCAATGGGCTTCCCGGATTGAGATGTGCAGGTAGGCTTCAGACCGGTCTATCAAAACCATGAAGTCCCCTGTCTGTATGGACTGGAGAATTCATCTCAACGTGTCCTTTTTGGATTTCCTTGTCTGGATAAACTTGTTGAGCCACTTGAGATCTAGAATGATTTTGATATCTCCATTCTTTTTGGGTACCATGAAGAAGACAGAATATAGTCCTTGTGACTTTTCCCCATCTATAGCTCCGATGTCGAGGAGATGTTGTATAGCCTTTTTTAGCAAGTTGTGCTTTTCTATGGAACGATTTTTTTGCAGTTCCAGAAAACGCCAAGGTGGGAATCTTTCGAATTCCAGGGAGTAACCATAGGTCACCGTCTCCAGAACCCACTTATCTGTGACCATTTGATGCCACTTTTGTGAAAAACATTGTAGACAGCCCCCAACTCCCTTTGTGTCTGGAAGATTGGCATAGTCATGCGGAGGTTTCTTTCTTAAGGCCCTTCTGGTTCTGACCTTGTTTTCCGACAAAGGGATGCGGTCTAGAGTCTCTGGGCCTCGGCTGCCATCTGCCTCTGAAGGCCCTGCTACCGGACTGTCATCTCACTTGAAGTCCCGAAAGGACTGGAACCGTCTTTTCTTGTCCCTGTCCTCGATGAGGTACCTATCCAGATCTGCTCCAAAGAGATTTACTCCCTTGAAAAGGCACCACCGCAACCTTTGCTCTCGCTGCCGGATCTAAATCCCAATTTCTGAGCCATGTATTACACCTCATTATCACACTACATGCCATCGCTCTAGCTGATAACTATAGGGCATCCAGCGAGGCATCTGCTGCAAAGGCTGTGGCTAAGGCGATTTTCTTTAATTCATCCTTCAGACTCTTAGGTATGCTGCTGTCTGCCACAGTGAGCTCTGGGGCCCATGGATATGCTGCTCTGGCAAAGAGGGAGCCTGTAGCTGATGCCCGCAAGGAGTTGGCCGACGCCTCAAAATCCCTGCATAATGCCTTTTCCACATGCTTATCACAATGGTCCTTAGGTAGACCATCTGAGTCCATAGGAAGCACAGAGGTAGATGCCAGTGAATTGATCAGATTGTCAACCACTGGAAGCTTAATCTTTTTTGTAGCCTCTGGAATGAGAGAGTAAAGTTTAGTAAACATGGAATTATTTGCTTTGGGTTTAACTGGATGCTCCCATTCTGCCATGATTACCTTATAAAAGGCTGCCGGCAATGGCACTACCCCTGCTTCCGCCAAGGGTTTGGGGATGGCTTTTTGCAGATCCATCAGGGAATTCTGCAGCCTCTGCATCATCCTGCTCCTTTGGAGTATAAGAGAGTTCCAAAGTTCTTAGCGCTTTAGGCAACAAACGACTATACAGCTCCTGAGGGAAAAGCCTAGACTGAGTCAGGGGAACCGCTTCCTCCTCTTCCTGAGAGCTCTCCCTATTCCTTCTCTGAAAGAGATGCTGAAGAATCTGAAACCTCCTCCAGATCACTCAGGAGGGGACTATGGTCTCTATCCCCAGAGGAGCCTCTCCTGTACTTCTTTCTAGGATGACAGACATCAAGGAAACTACTGCCCCTGCTCCTTTTGGAGTCTGCATGTCTGGGGCTGGAAGAAGGACCTTGCTGCCATAAATCTTTAAACTCCTTCTTCCTCTCCTCCTTTAACTAACACAGGAGATTAGATTTAGCTTCCTCCCTTGACAGTTCCAACTCCTGGGAGTCGTCCTTAGTGGACTGAGAGGAGTCCAGGCCATCCAGGTTAAAGGAACTTGAGGTGCCTGCCTTATCAGCCATTTTGTCCACTTCTGAAAATGAAAGTATTTATTTTATTTAATTTATTGTTTGTTTGTATCCCGCCTTGTTGGACATGCTGGTAAAAAATCTTCATTACTCAGGCTATTCAAAATGGCTGACTTCCCCAGCTGCTTTCATTTTCTCCAGATCCAAACAGGCATGGGGTAAAGATCCACAGCCTATAACTCCCCAGGTAACCAGAGACCAGCATCTAGCCCCCGCCCTGGTGAAGAGTGGGGGGGGAAGGAGGAGAAATTGTCCCTTCTCCCATCTCATCCCAGCCAGGTCCCTATCTCTAAAGAGCTGTTCCTACCGTGATTCTAGACGATATAGGGACAGCTTGCTTGGAGCCAACGTGCCTCTCCGCTCGCTTCTTCTTGTGGGTGAAAGCATGCTGCTCCAGGTATGGCCGAGACTGCGCTGAATTCACTGCGCTGCTCAGACCTCCGCCTGACCCCGCTGTTCACCCCCGTCCCTCCGCCACCATGGATGGGGGGGCTTCCCCACGGCTAAAGCAGCTCGCAAACACAGGGGGTCGGATCCACAGCTGCTGTGACCACCCGGGGAACTCCCAGGACTGCCGGCAGCTACCTGCTTAAAGCTGCGTCTTCCTTCTTGCCTCCGGTTGTCGCTCGGGTAGGGGTGGGGAGGTAGTTTACCTTCCCCGTCTCCAATAATCCTGATCCTTCTGTTGACTCTTCTTTCTTCTGGGACCTTCATGTTTACAGAGCACAGCCAGCTGTCCTGCTCAGAAGGCAGGGCCAGCAAAACTGGGAAGCCAGAGGACAAGCCCTTCCCCTCTGGGATCTAAGTTTTTCCTGGCCCTGCCTTCAGAGAGGAGGAGCTAAGTCCCAGGAGTAAGGATTCATGGAAGGACTGCCCCACCCCCAGGACCACTGGAGAAGAAATACTTCCTTTTATCTGTTCTAATCCGACTGCTCAGCAATTTCACCGAGTGTCCACAAGTTCTTGTATTGTGAGAAAGGGAGAAATGTACTTCTTTCTCTACCCGCTCTATCCCATGCATAATCTTATAAACCTTGATCATGTCACCCCTCAGCCATCATTTCTCCAAGCTAAAGAGCCCAAGTGCTTCAACCTTTCTTCATAGGGAAAGTGTTCCAACCCTTTTATTGTTCTAGTTGCCCTTTTCTGCACTTTTTCCAATGCTATAATATCTTTTTTGAGGTGTGGCGACCAGAGCTGTACACAGTACTCCAAATGAGGTCGCACCATCGATTTATACAGGGGCATTATGATACTGGCTGATTTGTTTTCAATTCCCTTCCTAATAACCCCCAGAATAGCGTTGGCCTTTTTCACTGCAGTCGCACACTGTCTCGACATTTTCATTGAGTTATCTACTATGACTCCAAGATCTCTCTCTTGGTCAGTCTCTGCCAGTTCGGACCCCATCAATGTGTACTTATAGTTAGGATTTTTGTCTCCAATGGGCATCACTTTGCACTTGGCCACACTGAACCCCATTGGCCACGTTGACGCCCACTTGCCCATCCTTGACAGATCCCTTTGGAGTGCCTCACAATCCTCCCTGGTTCTCACCCCCCTGAAAAACAGGTTGCTTACCTGTAACTGATGATCTTCGAGTGGTCATCTGTGGATTCACACCAGTGGGTTTCTGCGCCTGCGCCGAAACTCATCGGTGTCTAGAAACCTAACGGATTTTCGCGCCCAGCTCCAAGGCGCATGCGCGGAGCGGCCACCGCGCATGCCCAGAGGAGCCGGCGCGGACATCCCGCCAGTTCCTTCTGACCGCTGCAACCAGAAGACAGAGGTCCGCCTGGCCGCAGAGGGGAAGGTGGGCGGGAGGTGTGAATCCACAGATGACCACTCGAAGATCATCAGTTACAGGTAAGCAACCTGTTTATCTTCGACGTGGTCTCTGTGATTCACACCAGTGAGAGATTAGCGAGCAGTCCTACCTGGAGGTGGGTGCCGGCCAGCGGTCAACGAGATGCAGTTGACAGGATGTTTCTGTCCATAGCCGCCAGGCCTGATGCTCGGGTGTCGAGGGCGTAGTGTCGAATAAAGGTATTCGGTGAAGCCCAGGTGGCGGCCCTACAGATGTCTGATAGGGCAACACCGTGCAAAAAGGCCGTGGAGGTAGAGACGGCTCTAGTGGAATGTGCCCTCACCGGGCCCGGTAGTTGGACGCGGACCAGTTTGTAACAGAGGGAAATAAGCTCCACTATCCAACGGGAGAGTCTGCGAGAGGTAATCGAGGTCCCCAGTCTGCCCGGTGCATAGGACACGAAAAGATGTGGTGAGCGTCTCGTCTCCCTGGTGCGTTGAAGGTAAAAGAGTATGGAGCGCTTGACATCGAGGGTGTGGAGTAGGCGCTCCTCCTCCGAGGAATAGTTCGGAAAGAAGCTAGGTAGAAACACCTCTGAGTGTAAGTGAAACTCAGAGATCACCTTAGGCAGGAATGAGATGTCCGGGAGGAGGCGAACCCCATCAGGGGGAAACGATAGGTAGGGAGCGTCGTGCCTAAAGGCGAGAATTTCGCCGACGCGACGTGCTGAAGTGATTGCGACCAGGAATGCGGTTTTCCACTCCAGGAGGCGGAGGTCGCACGTGGCAAGAGGTTCGAAGGGTGCCCTGGTAAGTTGGTGGAGTACCAGGGGGAGGTCCCAGAGGGGTGCCGGTGGTTTAGATGGTGGGAACAGGTGTAGCAGCCCCTTGAGGAAGTGTTTGGAAAGGGGGTGAGTGAAGACTGTAAAATTGTCTATCCTGGAGTGAAAGGCCGAGATGGCCGCCAGGTACACTCTGATGGAAGAGTGGGAGAGGCCGGTGTCAGCCAAAGAGAGTAGGAAGTCATAAATTCGAGAGAGGCCAGCCGAAGAAGGGGAGGCGTCCGATGGACGTAGGAACTGAACAAACTTTGCCCACTTATACGCGTAGGAGGAGCGCGTAGACGGTTTACGGGCATTCAGGAGGACGTGGGCGACTCGGGAGGAGAAGCCGAGGGGAAGAGTCTCCAAGCCGTTAATTTCAGATGGGGAATGTCGTGGTGGAGTAGCGGCGAGTTGGAGATGCTGAGAAGATGTGGGTCTGGCGGGAAGTGAATGAACCGTCCCTGTGCCAGCGAGAGCAGCGGTGCGAACCAGGGTTGGCGGGGCCACCAGGGCGCTATCAGGATGCAGTTGGCATGGTCCGCGTGGATTTTCACCACCACTAGCGTAAGCAGGGGAAGCGGGGGGAAGAGATAGAGAAAGTGTTCCGTCCACGGGAGGAGGAGGCCGTCTCCCAGAGAGTCGGGATGCGTGCCCCCGCGGGAGCAGAAGTGGCGACATTTGGCGTTGGCCCTGCTTGCGAAGACGTCGATGTCGGGAGTGCCCCAGCGGAGAAAGACGAGACGCAGATGGGTGTCGGACAATTCCCATTCGTGGGGAGAGACAAGCCCTCTGCTCAGTTGATCCGCCTTGGTGTTCTCAGAGCCTGGGATGTGGGTTGCTTGAGGATAGACGCCGTGCAGGAGACACCAATCCCACAGGCGGAGGGAGAGGCGGCAGAGGGACCTGGATACCATGCCGCCCTGTCGATTTATGTAGGCCACTGCTGTCATGTTGTCTGACAGGATAGCCACGCAGTGGCCTCGTACCAGGTCTCTGAAGGTGTGTAGGGCCAGTAAAACAGCCAGGAGTTCCAGGTGATTGATGTGTTTGGAACTGTGTAGGGTGTCTCATGGGCCTCCGGTGATGTAGCCGGAGAGGTGGGCGCCCCATCCCCAGCGCGAGGCGTCCGTGGTGAGTGTCCTTGTGGGGGTTGGGAGATGAAATGGTGAGCCCTGGAGAAGGTTGGGGTGGTGGGTCCACCAGCACAGGGAGTCTCGGACTCTTTGGGTGGGGTTCAGCATGGTCGATTGAGAGTCCTGGTTTGGGCGAAAGACGCTGAGGAACCAGAGTTGAACTGGCCGCATGCGTAGCTTTGCGATAGGGATGACTGCTGTGGTGGCAGCCATGAGGCCCAGCAGCCTTTGGAAGAGGAGGGCTGATGACAGCGGTTGAAGGAGGATGTGCTGTGCTAGGGTTGCGAGGGTAGATGCTCTTGCTGTGGAAAGACCAAAGGGAAGGGCCTTGTATTGGAACTGATACTTCCCCACAGCGAAGCGGAGGAACTTCCGATGATGCGGAGCGATGGTTATGTGGAAGTAGGCATCCTGGAGGTCTAGAGTTGCCATCCAGGAGCCCCGCCGCAGAAGGTGAAGAAAGGAACGGAGGGTGATCATCCGGAAGCGTTTGTACTGGATGAAGGTGTTGAGATACCGGAGGTCGAGAATGGGTCTCGTGCCTCCGTCGCGTTTGGGAACTTGAAAGTAACGGGAAAAGAAGCCCTGATGGGATGGAGGGACTGGTTCTATGGCATCCTTGCGGGTCAAGGTGGCGATCTCCGCGAGCAGGGCGGGGGTCGGTTGGGTAGTAACCAGAGAGCGGTAGAATGGCGCTTGGAAGAACTCGATGCGGTAGCCCGTCGCAACTATAGAGAGTACCCAGTTGTCCGAAGTGATTTCGCGCCACATGTTGATGAACGGTGCAAGGCGTGTGGACAGTACAGGGGAAGGGAGAGAGTCAAAGGCCCTATTTGGGGCCCCTCGGAAATTTCTGGCGACCCTGAGTTTGGGCCGATGATGGACGTTGTTTGCCCTGATAAGGTTGCCGCTGTTGGGTGGGTGAGGGTCGTGGGCGCCATGAGCGGTCGGGGGAGGCCCTGGACGATGGACAGCGAGACCACGGCCTGGACCAGGAGCGAGATTTGAAGCTCCTCGAGGTGGAGGGAGATACGCCAAGGGTCCTGGAAGCTTTGATACTTCCTGTAGGACCGTATCCGTGGAGGAATGGAACAACCCTAACCCATCGAAGGGAAGATCCTCGATGAGTGTCTTAGTGTCCTGCAGCAAGGAGGTGTTGCGAAGCCAGGAGTGGCGGCGAAGGGCCACGGCAGCTGACATGGTCTTAGATGCAGCGTCCAAAGAATGCTTGGCGGAGTTGACTTGCTGCTTAGCCAGCAAGAGGCCTTCCTTTTGTAATTTACGCACGGCTATGCGTGTGTCTTCCGGCAGGGTTTGGGTGAGGGCAGATACCTGCTCCCAGAGAGCGTACTGATACCTGCCTATGCATGCCATGTAGTTTGCGGTTTTGATGCCCAGGGTGGGTCGTCAGAAAATCGATACCGTCCTCCTGGAGTTTGTACATATGGTCCAGATGGCGTGACGATACTGGAGCCGAAGCGGGTTTGTCCCATTGGGCTTTTGTGGTTTGAAGCAGGACGGCCGAGAAAGGCAGGGCCACTGATGGAGAAGTGTCCATTTGGACTATGTCGAAGACAGGATCCGAAATGGTCCGTGTGGGCTGAGCGATAGGGATGCCCAGGGACATAGCCATTCGCTTCACCAAGTCCCCATAGGACGAGACGTCCTCCGACGGTGAAATAGGGAGGTTGTCCGACGTATCCGGTTGAGGCGACGGTCTATCCGGGGAACTGGAGGTGGAATCGTCGGCCTCGGAGTCGGTATCGGAAGGTTCCGATGCCGACGGGGGATCAGTGGGCTGGCGACGAGGTGTTGGATGCTCCCGCGGTATCGGCTGGTGCGGGGGGGCACTGGTACCGCAGTCGCTGGGCGGCGTGGAGCCTCAGGAGTGGGTCTCCGTGGAGGCGGAGGCGGTGCCGGTGAGCGGGATCGATAGCGATCTTGGCATCTGCCATCGGTGTCGATGGGGTGAGGAGCAGGGTCGCGTCCATGTCGAGTAGGCGATCGGGATCGGTGTGTACTCCCATGCGGACCGGGAGGGAGAAAGCCAAGGTAGCGTCGACGACAATGGGTAGGCGCCGTAGGGGTAATAGGCGCACGGGACCCAGTGTGGGTAATTGTACCGAGGCGGAGCTCGAGGTGGAGCTCGAGGTGGAGCTCGCGGTGGAGATCGAGGTCGTGTGGGCAACTCGGTTGTCGATGTGGAGGTGACTCCGGATGATGGGGGCTCTCATAGTCGGGATGGGCACGAGACCCCTCGGAGCCGGCCGGCGATCTCGAGCGGCGTGAGCCCGAATGGGAGGAGGGAGGCTGGGAGCAGTGTCCACAAGGCGAGTGGTACACGGTGGAAACCAGATCTTGTGAGTGTAGGACAGCTTCAGGCAGATCTGGGTCTGCATGGCGAAGCGGGGAGTCCAGCAGCTGGATGATCTCTGGTGGTGGAAGGGAGGCATCGGGGTGGGCCATCGGTATGGGTGTCACTGAACCCCGGGGTCTGGTCTCCGGGACCATGGCAGCTCGCGGCTCGCCCTTGTCGTGGGACTTACTAGCCGAACGCTGTTTTCGCTTTTCCGATTTATCCTTCTTCTTCTTCTTTGTAGGTGTAGAGGAAGAAGAAGGAGGAGCTAGAGGCCGCTTCGGTGGACGATGGCCGGCATCGGAAGCTGCCTTCGGTATGGGGGGCTTCGATACCACCATCGGCGTCGGAGTCGACGTAAACGTCGAGGGAAGCGCGGAGTCCCGGGATGCCATGGGAGCGGGGCGAAGGGCCGACTCCAGGAGTGCAACTTTCAAACAGGCCGCTCAGTTTTTGCGGGTCTGGTTTGAAAATTTCGCGCAATGGATGCAGGACTCTGGCTTGTGGGATTCCCCTAGGCAAAGAATGCAGAGCGAGTGACCGTCCGGCGCTGCGAGCTTGCTACCGCAGGAGGTGCAGCGCTTGAAGCAGCCCCAACGCTGAGCCATACAGTGGGGCCGTCGAGTGGGTCAGGAGGGGAAGGGGAAGGGGAAGGGGGTCTTCCAGAGCCCCGGAGTGCCGAAGAAAAGGTACCGACGTCCAAAAGGCAAAGAAGTCCAAGAAAACAGTCCGTAGGTCGAATATCCAATAGAGCTTTCCAGAAGTAGACGAAGTCAACGAACCGACGAGGGAGGCTGTTAGCCGAACGGCGGTCAGAAGAGAACTGGCGGGATGTCCGCGCCGGCTCCTCTGGGCATGCGCGGTGGCCGCTCCGCGCATGCGCCTTGGAGCTGGGCGCAAAAATCCGTTAGCTTTCTAGACACCAATGAGTTTCGGCGCAGGCGCAGAAACCCACTGGTGTGAATCACAGAGACCACGTCGAAGATCAACTTTACTATATGTAAAAACCTCAATGAGCTTCATACATAAATGCCTACATGCATCCTTTTACCCTGAAAAGGTGGAGGGGGAAAATCACAGGAGTAGGGCCCATTCACACAGGTGAATATTTGTAGGCCATGGCTGACAAGGAGGTTCAGGCTTGTTCACATACAACAGAATATGAGTAACTAGACTCTTTAGAGTAGTATGTGAGCCAGCCTCCCACATCACTGCCAGTCTATTTAACGTACCAAGATTTGAAGAAGACTTTAAAATTATTTCCAATAAGCAAGAGGAGTCTACAATTTTTTAGATTATATTAGAGTTCTAAGAAGAATGCCAATTTTCTACTATGAGAAAAATGCAGGGTTTCAGATGCAGACAAAGGAAGACAACATCACTTTTTAAAATAATTCAGACCTTCGTATGTTTTCAAAGGCCACATTTTGTCTTTGCATGAAGAAAAACATGGTTTGGTACTTTGCAGGTCAACCCTTTTCTTAATCTCTTCCCCTTTCACTGCAATAGGGAGGTAAAACCAAGCAAAGACTAAGCAATGACCTCTTATTTGCATTTAGTCAGCCTATTCAGATAACAATGCCTTAGTAGAACTCACTTGAATTAAGTTATCTGAGGTTCTTGGAGTACTCCAAGTTTTAAGTAGAAAAGTCTGACATTTATGCTTATTTTTAAGTGATTTTTATGAGAGAGAGAGAGAGAGAGAGAGAGAGAGATTGATTAGACAGAATCTAAACTGATTTGCTTCCAGAATGCAGTTGTTTAAACTTTGCCCACAGTGGTCAAAATAAAGCAGGAAAAATACAAAACTGCATTAGACAAGAGAATAAAGTAAAAATATAAAGACATACTTATTCAAGTGTTTCCTAGCTGCTGGGAGACCAGACATTTCCTCATTCAGAACATATTTCTTTGTTCCCATGCAGTAGTTTTCCATATACTCTGCCCAATGTAACTGGCGAACATCAAAATTAAATACCTGCCATATAATAAAATTGTTAGTATTATAATAAACATTGCACACAAATATTCAAAGGCTAAGCATTAGAACAGCATAGATTAAATTGTTAAGGCGACTGCAATGTTACTGTGTACCAACAACTGTGTATTAGGAAGTTCTTGGACCAAACTAAAAGTTCAAATGGACATGGCACTGGGACTTCCACAAGCAAAGCTCCCAGAATTAGATACGCAAGAACCCAGTTGGTTTCAGGGCTGTGACTTAAGTTTCAGCCTCATCTGTACACCATTTTTATGACTGGAAATGTCCCCAGGGAGCCATTATGTGCTTACCTGGAGAAACATACAAGTTCTTTGGGTGAGACCATTCAGATCTTTGGAGGCCAAGTCTGAGGCCCAATCTACACAATAAGTTATTTTAATCACACTGGTCAGAGGAACCCGCTTTCCTTGCAGCCAGACAGCAGCTGTAGGGTACTTATTTTCCCCAGCACCCAGATCCAGATGGTGCAGGTGGGAAAAGGGCCTCTACCTCCCCCTGCACTGTCTTCCTGAGCCAAAATTGCCTGGGTGTGTATTGTGCTTTCCACCACTGCAAGGCCCCCCAACTGGCCAAATGAGCCCCCCAACTATTTCAGTGTGAGAAAGCTGTGTAGAGGGGGGAGGCCACAGTCCCTGAAGCTGCCATCTGGCTGCAGGGAAAAGTGAGTCAGATTGAAGGAACACTCATTTAAAAAGTAGATCCTGCCCAGTCAGAAGTGTGATGTGGAAGCAGCCTTGGCTTATTAGCCCCTTCTTTCTTATACATTTCTTAAAACAATCTTCTGGTTTATCTCGTTCCTAAATAGGAAATAGGGAAATAAAGTATCTATACTCATACAACACTTTTTGTCAAAGGGAGAATTTTTAAGATGTCTGACGCAAAATAAAACACTATCAGGATAATTACAGAATATTTTCCACAGTGGTTATGTGAACTAAATTCCATCTAGGCTGGTCAGAAGTCCATGGGCAGCCGAGGCCTGTGGGCAAAGGCCACAAACGGACGAATGACCAGCCAAGGGATACTAGTGCTCCTGGGGAGAGGGAGGTATGGCGGTTGGACCAGAGGGAAATGCAAGAGAGGGGAACGGAGACATGGGTGGACTCCGTGCTCTTCCAATCTGTGTCCCATCCCAAAGGTAACAGGTTGTGGGGCTAGGAGAGAGAACCCCACTCCGACATTGGTGTTGTGTAACGCCAGGTCCATTAATAATAAGACCAGAACCCTGCATGACTTTGTGTCTGAGCAGGATGTGGACCTGGCATACATGACCGAGAGACCTGGGTGTGAGAGGGGGAGACTGTGGCTCTCTCTCAACTGGCCCCCCTTGGTTTCTCGGTCCTTCACCAATCTCAGACTCAGGGGTGGGGGGGAGGAGTGGCGTTGTTCATCTTGGAGAGTTACACCTTCAGGACACTCCCGCTGTTGAATCTCATGGGCATAGTGTGTGCTGGCTTTGTCTGGGAGGCTGGGGAGAGGTTGGCTGTCTGGCTGGTGTACCGACCACCCAACACACCAGCAAGCAGCCTGCCATCCCTGCTGGAGGCCGTATCAGGCTGGGCGCTTGGGCACCCTCGGCTGTTAGTCCTGGGCGATTTCAACATCCATGCCGAGGACGCGACCCCCATGCAGGCAATGGACCTGGTGATGTCCATGGCGTCACTGGTGCTCTCCCAATTCGTTTCGGCTCCCACACACAGAGCCAGTCACCCGCTCGATTTGATTTTCGCGGTGGGGGTCACGGTGGACCGGATTATGACCACAGTCGTACCATGGCCGGACCATCATGCCCTGAAGGCCCGGGTGAACATATTGCTTCAACCCCGTTTGAGTGGTGAGCAGATTTTAGCTTGCCCGCGGAGCCTAATGGATCCAATGGGATTCCAGGCAGCTTTGCGAGATGCGATGCTCCCTGGTGGCTCGTTGGATGAGCTGGTTGAGAACTGGCAAAACTGGCTTTCAGCGGCCATCAACGAGATCACTCCCCAGCGCCCTCGCTCACGACTCACCCCATGGTATACATGGGCGATGAAGCGGGAACTCAGACGGCTAGAGAGACGGTGGCATTGTGCTCCTGACAAGGCGGCAAGAGCATCCTATAGGACGTTTATGAAAGCCTATGAGATGGCGGTCAAGGCTGCGAAAACAGTATTTTACGCAGCCATGATCGTGTCTGTGAATTCCCACCCAGCCCAATTATTTAGAACAATTTGGTCCTTGAAGACAGTACCACAATGTGGACCAAATGATAGGGAATTGGAGATTGGCTGCGAGACCTTTGGGAACTATTTCGCAGATAAAATCTTATCGCTCTCCCAGGACTTTCCTGCCACAGTTGATACAGTAGTGGAACTTGAGGCTCCATGCATGTCTTCTGGTCACATTCTGGATTATTTCGATCCACTCTGCCTAGAGGAGGTCGAAAAGTTGCTCTTATCAGTCCGTCCAACCACCTGTAGTCTCGACCCGTGCCCATCGTGGCTGGTTAAGGCCAGCTGGGATGGGTTACGAGGGGTGCTAATGGAAGTCATCAACACATCCCTCACCGGGGAGGTGTTTCCTCGTGCCCTAAAGGATGCAGTTGTACGCCCCCTTTTGAAAAAGACATTGTTGGGTCCGGCCAAATTGGCCAACTATTGGCCAGTATCCACTTACCCTATTTGGGTAAATTAATCGAGAAGGTGATGGTGGACCAGTTGCAGGGCTTCTGGATGATGCCTCCATATTAGACCCCTTCCAGTCCGGCTTCCAACCAGGCCATGGGACAGAGATGGTGCTGGTCGCCCTCACAGACAACCTCTGGAGAAATCTGGATTGAGGCGGCATTGAGGTGTTGGATGTTGTTAGACCTGTCGGTGGCGTTCGACACAGTCGACCACCAACTACTGGCCCACCGCCTCGCCGACATTGGGATTCAGGGGCTGGCCTTACAGTGGCTTTTCTCATTTCTCCAAGATCAGGGACTTGGGGAGCAACTGTCCCAAAGACACCCGTTAGTATGCGGTGTGCCACAGGGTGCAGTACTCTCCCCAACTCTGTTTAATATCTATATGCGCCCCCTCACTCAGATTGCTTGGAGGCACGGGCTGGGTTGTCATAAAAATGCTGACGATACCCAGCTCTATCTGTTGTTGGGCGGCCAGTCTGGGAGATCTGGACCTGGCATTGAAAGCTGTGGCTGGCTGGCTTCAGCAGCCGACTGAAATTGAATCCGATGAAGATGGAGGTCCTATGCCTGAGTCAGAGTGGTTCGAGGTTAGGGATCCCTCTACCAACCTTCGATGGGGCACTGTTGGTGCCAGCGCAGGAGGTTAGGTGTCTGGGAGTGCTCCTGGACACCTCATTAATGATGGAGGCCCAGGTAGCAGCCACTACAAGATTGGCCTTTTATGACCTATGGCTGATTAAGCAGTTGGTTCCCTTCCTTGAACGCAATGACCTGGCTAAAGTGATCTACGTGTTCGTCACCTCAAGATTGGATCACTGTAATGCTCTCTACATAGGACTGCCCTTGTCCCAGATCCGGAAGCTGCAGCTGGGGCAGAATGCAGTGGCGAGGCTGATACTGGGTCTCCCTATGCGGGAACACATTCAGCCCGCTTTGAAGGCACTGCACTGGCTGCCTATAGTATACCGGATCCGGTTTAAGGTGCTGGTGCTTACCTATAAAGCCCTATATGGCCAGGGACCTGTTTACCTGAGGGACCGCCTGTCCCTGTATGTACCCCAGCGAGCACTTCAATCTGGTTCCCAGAACTTCCTGGTTCTTCCAGGGCCCAGGGAGGCCCGACTGGCAGCAAGGAGGGCGAGGGCCTTTTTGGTGGCAGCCCCACACTGGTGGAACAAGCTCCTGGAGAACATCAGGGCCCTGTGGGACCTTTTACAGTTCCGCAGGGCCTGCAAGACGGAGCTCTTCCACCAGGATTACAAGTAGGGGCTGCCGCGATTTAACAGCCCTGGCCCAAGTACTGAAGATTGCCGCCCAGACCATCAGAACCAAGTGAAAACTTGGAAAGAGTGCCTGTTGATGCCGCCCAGATGGGGAAGACCAAGTGCCATCTTGTACTGAAACTGTATAATAGATATTGTATGCTTTTACATTGTGGTTTTATAGTATTTTATTGTGTATGAAATATGCTAGTAGCTGCCCTGAGCCTGCCATTAGGTGGGGAGGGCGGGATAAAAATCCAAAAAATAAATAAAAAATAAATAAACTTCTTAAAAGAGTTCAATAAGTACTCAATATTAATCTATTTTTGTCCAGCTCTACTATTACAATGCAGCAAAAACAAATTGAAAAAGGGAACATCTTCATGGCTCTCACTAGTATTTTATTCAACATACTATATTTGATATTTATTTAGATTACAAACTGTAAGCTTCTGCACTAACAGCAACACTTATTACAATAACCTTAGATGTAATCATAGTAAAGGTAAAGGTTTCCCTTGCTCAAAAGCCAGTCGAATCTGACTGTAGGGGGCGGTACTCATCTCCATTTCCAAGCCAAAGAGCCAGCGCTTGTCAGAATCTGACATTTCCCGGGTGGGAGGTGGTTTCCCTCCCCCAGTCTACGTCACTCGCTTCCCCGGAGAACTCATTACTGCTGCTAGAACTATTATCTGTTTTGATTATGCATTTGGCCTTGAAGTGTTATTCTAACGGCTACTCTGACTCCAGGTGCTTCGCTTCTGGTGGCCTGGGAATCGCTGAGGAGGTTTCGGTGGAGTGCAGGAAGGAATGTGGGATGAGCAATTGCACATTCGGGTGCGCTTTCCATGGGAAGCTCAACAGACATGTAATGTAGCGCCTTTTTTACCTAACCTGATTGGTGCCCCACCTCCCTCTATGCTTTTGAATAATGTATAACTCACCTGCAGCCCTATGCTCTGTATCACTAACACAAAGAGTGCTGACTACTATGGACCATTAAGAATAAAAGGACTTTTATTTCCAGAAGGCCTGGCTTATTTGGCTCTATAAGGGTTCTCACAGAGTGTTAGTGATCTTTCACTAATGGGAGGAGAGTAACCCATACCCGATCATGTTGGATGATGGGACCCTCGTTCTGAACACCACTGCAGAGGAAGGAGCAGCTTCCACAGCTACTGTGGTAACGACCACAGAAATGAACTTGGTGACACCCCCTTCATCCCGGGGTATCACCTTCGAGAGACCGGTCAAGCCAAAGTATTCCTGGACTGCGTTCGGAGAACTACCAAGGAGACCTGGGCTGGCGAGCAGCGAGGCTCCGGGGTGCAGTTCGAAGACAAATGCCGGGGAGACTGGCGACTGAGTATCCTGCATGTAACTGAAGCCCCATCCAGGTCGGCAGTCGCAGCTCACGCTGAGTTGTGGCAGCATATGGATCGGAGGTTTGAGGAAATGCAGGGTTGGTTTGCGAGGGAACTGCGAGAGGCGCTGGGTGAGCTGAGGGCCCTCCCGAGGGGGGTCCCGTTGCAAGCAGTGGGCGGTGCTGACCCGACCCTGGGAGCGGATGGCGGAGCGCAGCAGCAACTGCAACAGGCTCCACGGAGAGCCGTTCTCCAACCGCCTGCCGGCCCTCTCCAGCCACCTGTGGGACTCGATGTCCCAGACCCCAGCGCAATCAGCGCAGGGGAGAGGATTTACAGTCAATTACCAGCCAAGCCACTTTCAGCTACTTTTGATGGGAATCCTTCCCGATACCAGCATCCATCTCACCCACTCACTGTGTTGTGCACCCTGTGTTTCATTTCAGTCTCCTGAAGAGGGATCCTGGGCCAAATGCGTGGAGACCAGTTTGCCCTCATCCTCCTCCTCTGATGAAGGGGGGGGGGGAGCCTCATTATGAAATTGCTCACATCTTAGACTCTAAGTTGAAAAGGGGTCGCCTGTACTATTTTGTTCAATGGGTGGATTTTGGACCACAACATAGTGAGTGGGTGGCTGCGGATAATGTGCATGCTCCCAAACTGTTACGTGATTTTCATGCTTTGTATCCCTTGAAGCCGGCGGGGGGGCCTTCTTGAAGATGGCAGGCTGTCAGAATCTGACATGTCCTGGGCGGGAGGTGGTTTTCCCCCCCACCCTCGCTTCCCCGGAGAACTCATTACTGCTGCTTGAACTGTTATCTGTTTTGATGATGCATTTGGCCTCGGAGTGTTATTCTAACGGCTACTCTGACTCCAGGTGCTTCGCTTCTGGCTGCCTGGGAATCGCTGAGGAGGTTTCGGTGGGGTGCGGGAAGGAATGTGGGATGAGCAATTGCACATTTGGGTGCGCTTTCCATGGGAAGCTCAACGGACATGTAATGTAGCGCCTTTTTTACCTAACCTGATTGGTGTCCCACCTCCCTCTATGCTTTTGAATAATGTATAACTCACCTGCAGCTCTATGCTCTGTATCACTAACACAAAGAGTGCTGACTACTATGGACCATTAAGAATAAAAGGACTTATTTCCAGAAGGCCTGGCTTATTCGGCTCTATAAGGGTTCTCACAGCGCTATTCGAAGATTTCTCCATGGTCATGTGGCCGGCATGACTTGATGCTGAGGTGCATGGAATGCTGTTACCTTCCCACTGAAGTGGTACCTATTTATCTACTTGCAATTTCATGCTTTCGAACTGCTAGGCTGGCAGGAGCTGGGGCCAGAGACGGGAGCTCACTCCATCATGTGGCACTTGGGTCTCGAACTGCCAAACTACCGACCTTCCGGACTGCAGTTCAGCGTCTTAACCACTGAGCCACCACGGCTCCCATTCATAATTATACCAGAGTACAAATAAACAGATGGTACTCTCAGAGATGCAGGCTACTTCCAGCCTCACTCATTAGTCCACCGCTGGCTTTGAACTCCCAGAAGACACCAAGTCATGTATGAGGGAAGTCCTGTAACCTGTGGTTGCAAGTTTGGTTCCTACCCAAAGAACTACTCGCATATGCAGAACTGTGCTGAACAAATTTCTTAGAGCTGCACTTTGCAGGAAACATGTGGACTGTCTACAGAAGGAGTTGCAGATGCATTTGACAGCTATGTTTTGGGCTTTTGTGTCCACCAATTACTATTTTCCATGTATAGTAAACAAGCACCACGATGGGTGAACGAGCTACCATGGAGTTACCATGAGCTACCATGGAGTTGCTTGGGGTGGCTGTTACTGCCCCAACTCTCCTTTCTACAGCTGTTATTGTCCTTTTTGCTTTGCTGCCGGGGAGCACAGGACTGCGACTGTATTACACTAGCAAAAACTTTGGCATACAGACTATCACCACACAGGACCACTGCAGGGTGCCCTTCTCACTGGTCTGGTCACTTCAATAGTTACCATACTTGAGAATCCAAACTTAAATCAGTTGCATATGTACATTTCTAATTTTTTCTACATGAACATCTTTAATAATTCATGATAATGCAAGATCTGCACAGAAATTACAAAAATTCCTTCTTTACACAACAATTTAGTTTCCAACTGACAATGAAAAAACATTAGAAAGTTACTTGCCTTTTTGTCTTCAGGACCCAGTTGGCTCATAAGCATATTAACATTGTCTGTGTTCCAGTCCCAAGAATTACTGGTAAAGTATTCTAGTAACATCATAGCCTTGTGAAGACGTGTTATTGTTTTCATCATCCTATAGTCCAGGGAAAGTGTGTTACTAAAAGAAAATGTGCTATAAAGTATACACACCACCATCCTAACTTTAACAGGTATGATGCAATAAAGGAGCCTTCAATTTGGCCATCACATTAAAGCATTCAGTACATTTAACAGAATATTTCTGCATAGTTTTAAATATATATATATATATATATACACACACACATGTAAAGAAAAGTCCGCAGCTGCATTTTTAGTCAGCATCATGAACATAAACTTTTACATATTTAGACCCATCTTATGCAATCAGGAAGAAGAGGAACTACATCCAGTAGTTCTGATTAAATTATAAAAATCCTGTAACATTGTGATTTTATAAAAACATATAGTAGGATTTTAAAGGATGAGATGTAGAAAACTTGGAAGCCTTTATAATGAAGCTCTCTCTCACACACACAAGGAAGGCTAGTTTCCTCTACCAAACAGACTACCTGTAGTACAGATTCACACACCTATCAGATGGTAGTCTTCTTTGGGAAGCATCATTTTCTCCATCATTCTAGCAACACAGAAGAAAAGTGATAGAAAAGCGTCCATCACAAGATGATGTTCCCCCCAGTATTATTGCTGATTACCCCAACGGGTGCAATGCAGTGTGCCAGTTCAGATGTTTACTACTTAATATGCAGAAATATTCTATTAATGTTTACTGCCTTGCTGGGCAACCACAAGTATCTTATCTGAATACAGTGCATCCAGTTATTAGGATCAATTTGGAAAGCAGGCTTTTAACTATTACTAAAAATGAATTTGTGCCCAGAATATTGTGAATTTACATGTTTGAACCCCTCACATTTTTTATCTTGTAAGAGGCATTTCAACTTGACTGACCAGATATAACAACTAATTCCACCAGTACTTGCTAACTGTAGCCCAAAGCAAATGACCATTCTATATATGACAATTACTAGGAGTTAATTTCCAGCCTGATCCTCATAATGGAACACACTGATAATAAATAGCAGGAAGGATGAAAAGGGGGGGGGGCAGCAAAAAATAAAATTAGCACTGAATATGCAACAGCCTTTGGAAAGTTACATTTACCCTGTACAGACTGTGGCTATTTGCCTACAGTGAGTAGGATGGTCAGATTCTCATATTGTGTGTGAGCGCAGGAAATTCTGAATACTACATTTGGCAGCGAGGCATTAGAAGGAAGGCAGGCCACAGAAAACTAGCCAACAGGAAAAAAACACAAGGTAATAAAACTAACACAATTTTTTTGCCTAAGAGGATATTTAGTTTAATCTTCATTTTAATCATTTTTTTCTTATTACTGATGAGCTACAATGAGGAAAAGTGCATGACTCTCACCCATATTATAAAGAGCTTAGCCAGAGCTCTTTCTCCCAAATATTCATAAGCAAAAAATTAAGAACAGAAAAACAAAATGCTATATACAATCAATGATTTCAAGTAACACAGGGGAAAACAATGAATTTAAATGCATTTGAAGTTACAGAAAATATGCAAAGAGTACCACTTCAATCTCTTTTCAATTGAAGACTTCTTGGTTTGTTCCATGGATATACCTTCAAAGGAATTTAGAGCTAGAACTGGCACTGTGAAATTAAAAACGTTTCTACTATGAAGTAAAGGCTACTGAATTCAGTAAGCCACAAGTTTCTACTAAAATATTCATAGTCCCACTATATTAGCCAGTCATGAAAATAGATGTAGGCGGGTAGTCATGTAGGTCTGAAGCAACAGAATAAAGTTTGAGTCCAGTGGCACCTTTAAGACCAACACAATTTAATTCTGGGCACGAGCTTCCGTGTGGATGCACACTTCCTCAGATAACTTTGTTCTACACATCAGCCAGGGTTACAGAAGGGGCGCAGCAGTACCAACCTTGCACTGCCACAGCAAGTCAACAAAGAAAGCACAACAGTCCTGCCAGATGGTCCAGCGAGGCCAGCATCTTGTTTCCTCACAGAGCCCAAAGTGTCAACGGCAAGGGCCCAAGGGCCCAACTTCCCCCTTGCTGCTGCTGCTCCCCAGCAGCTGACACTCAGTGGCATCCTGCCTCCCAATATGGAGGTGCTATTCAGCAATCATGGCTGACAATGAGGGGCCAGTCCTATACGCATTTGCCTCACCCTCTTTAAGCCTAGATACACTACTGCCCATCACCACACCCTGTTGCCAAGGACATTCCATATTGTGCAGAGAAGTTTTGTACGCCCTGAATCTGTTGCTCATCAACTTAAAGGGGCATCCTCAAATTCAAGTATTTTGGCAGATTAGGAAAAAAGGTCTATTCTTTTTCCCAACACCAAACCTAACATTATAAACTTTTTTTATGACCTTCCCTAGTCGTCTGAACTTGAAAACCCCAAATCGTTAGCATTTCCTTGTAGGGATGGTGCTCCAGTTTCTTGATATGGTTGCTCTCCGCTGCACGTTTCCAGGATTCATCATATTTTTCTGATGGAACATTTACAGTATTCCAGAGACAGACTGGAATACAGGCAGTTTTATTTTCAATTCCTAGCACAGAATTAGTTTTTTTCACTAGTGCCACATACTTAGTGGATATTTTCTCTGAACTACCTACAAAGATCCCAAAATCTTTTTCCAAATCAACAACCACCAATTCAGAGCTGTTAGTATACATGGAAAGTCAGATCTACCCCACCCCTGCTTTTTACCACTTACTTACATTAAACCTCATTTACTATGCTATTACACACTCTCTCAACCTGGAATTAGCACCTATAAAGCCCTTCATAGGCTTTGGACCTATGTATTTGCTGGACTGTGTTCCTATATCCGTCAATATGGGGACCACATTGTCCGCCAATGACAGAAGTGGCCACTTCCTGTTTATTAATAGCCCACCAGAGTGCTCTGCCGAGCTATCCCATGATTATTGAGTTTACTCAAGAGCTTTTGATGACTGTGGAAAAAACTCTTGGAAGTCAATGTATATAATACCTACTGTTTTTCACCCTTATCCACTTGCTTGTGAACACTCTTGAAGAATTTGTATAATTGACAAAGTATTTTAAAAATACACTTAATCATAAACAGAACCTCTTTGAAAAGGAGTCATAGCCTGTAGTAAGGAACGTATGGAAAGCTGCCAAACCCTGGGGAGAGCAGAACGGCTGATGCTGCACGCCTCTGAATGTAGTAAATCTGCTCTGAGCAGTACAAGTTTCAGAAGCTGGATACAGGTAGAAGCAGTCAGAGCCACCCAGTTCCAGAAAAGATGAGAACCATCATCTGTCCTTACTTCAAGTTGGCACTGTGACAAAAGTAGAGGCAATTGTCTACCTCAAATAAGGCACAAAGAAATTCCTTTGCATGCTGAATGGTGAGACATGTTAATGCCATAGAATTTTTTCAGCAGGTTTCATTCTATAATTCTGAAAAGTCAATGGCAGTCATACTAATATGCCTAATGCCTTTTTTGTACTTTAAAAGGCCTCCTTTTCTACCCCATCCCCCATGCTGTGGTGGAAAGAACAGAAGCTGACATTTCTTCTGTCCCATCAGAGATCAGTGGTAGTGGCCACACAATCTGAATACTGGCTCTGCAAAAGGAAGCTTGAAATTTGTGCCATTAAAAGTAAATTAAGGTAGGGACTGTGAAATTTCAATTATGCAGTTCTTAACTGGCTAAATGGGCAAATAGCTTACTTAAAAAAATGTAGCCAGAATAATTATAAGCCGAATGATGCTGACATAAAATGCGGTCAAAGTGGAGTGCAACATCTATAAAAGCCCACAAGTGGGCACCCCCCTTTTGTGTCTCCGATCCCTTCTCCTCCCAGTGCACTTCAGCTTATAATTCCAATAACAGTGCTGGAGTGGGATCATTCCAGGGGTTTAGTCATTTGCCAGGATTGACAGGTCTGCTGTAACGGCAAACTTCACGCAGCCACTAAAGCCCTCAAACACCCAACTCTTTTACTGTTATTGCTGATTATTCTATTAGTAAATCTAAGGAAAAAGCTCATGCCATTGACCCTCCACCGCCAACAAGCCTCCACCATCCTGCTAGCAAAGAAGTTAGCCCTTTCCTTCTTACCACGGTTTCTGACCTGTCAACCTGAGAACAACATCGTGTAACAACGCAGGAAGTATGTGACCGACTGTTGTCCAATATTGATGTATAAAGGGGTTAGACTGGAGTTTAACATTAGGACGCCTTATTGCTTGTTCTAAGGGATTCCTCTTGAACACCAAATTTAAGTAACACTCTGTAGGAAAAATAAGGGTCAAATGGTTTCAGTAGCTCTTGTTCAAAGTATGTGCCTGCAGAGAATTCAAACTGCCCTGAACATTTTGATTTAGGTACCTACTGCAATATGCAGAACACACCATTTTTACTGTTGCCAGAGAAACTTGAATTCATGTTCCTTTGACTTAAAGGACCATCCAACCACACTCAAAAAGACAGAAAACTTAGTTAATATGCATTACTGTGTGAACATGGGTTTGCAGAAAGCCAGAGAAACACAAGACAGAGCCGGTCACCATTACCTTGGGCTTCTTCCTGTAATCCTGAGGTAGATATCATACAGGAATGCTGGGGCCTTATGGCTTACAGCAATCCAGTAGTGATATAAAAGGTGATTGGAGGTTAGATTTACATTGGGCCGTCTGAAGGCCTGTTCGAGAGGATTCCTCTTGAAAGTAGATATTACATGGTATTCTAAGAAAGAAAAGTTGTGTAACAGCTTTGATAATAACCATGTAGATATAATGGACTTCCATGGACATCACAATATACAATACTGCACAGTGAATGAGACATATATTGCTATTACACATTCTTCATTTACTAGAGGTACATTCATTTAAATTGTTTATTTTAAGCAGTGAATCTCACATATAGTGCTAGTTTTGTACTTCCTACTCACTGCAGCTTCTCTTTTTGTTCTAGGCTTTTTGTTCCTACTTAATTATTAACCCCATGTTAGTAAATAATTGAAAATATAGCTGCTTAGGCTGACACTACTTATAAGATGTGCATCAAACAGTGACTGCTGCACTACAAAGTTTTAATCCAACATTTGAAATTAGCTGAAATTTCATACCTATTCAAGCTATATTTTAACAATTCACTAATTAACTTTAGATACTTACACTAAGATCTTGGATTGCAAGTCTCTACTAACTTAATCCTTGTTCCCAAAAGTCAGACATAATAAAATAGTCCGTATTTTATTGTATATACTAGACCTCTAAAAATACAGGACTTTGTTTCAGATAAAGCAACAAGTAATCTATAATTGATACATTAATTTGAACAGAAATATCTTAGTCAAGAAATTATAGCAATATTGCTCAGCAAGCTGCAATACATGTTTTAAGGAGGGGAGATAAAACACAGTAGCTGCTGTAAATTTCTTTGGAACTAGATGCTAAAAGTAAAAAATTCAAATTTAAGTTAAGATCAAGTTATGAAAGAAGTAGACTTTGATTTATTAATACTTCATAGTTTTATAGTCTTAGAGAAATGGAGAATTTTAGTTTTATAAATTTGATCCAAATTGCTTGTATTGTCTTCCAATACACATGAGCTAATAGCACCAGTATGAAAGTCTACACCAAGCCAGTCTTTCTCCAGCTTCTGCCCCCCACCCCTGACGTAAGACTTACAGATCTTAAGCTAGCTCAAAAGTTAGACTCTGAGCTCTCCCACCTTGCGCAGAAATCATGGTTCTGCATCTTACCCCTAACTAGTGTGATGTCCTGCCCTCAATTATAGTTCCATTTCTAATAAAAATCAGGGGTGTGTGTACTCTCTATCGAAAAATGTGCAAAATTCTATGCCAGAGCAATCCAAATTCTGTCAGAAAAAAGGGATTATGATTTGTATATAACAGATCACCAGATTTACTGAATTTGCATAATTTTATATTTCTTCTGCAATTTTCATTATTCTGACTCTCCCAGACTTAAAAAAAGATGAAAAGCATTATGCAATGCATGGAACCTCTGCCCTATTAATCAATGAAAATCTTTTCATCATCATTCTGGCTTTTGAGATTTCAACAGGCATTGCACCAGAACTTTTACTGTGCCCCATAACAGTCCCAGGTTCAGTCCCAGGCACTTCCAGTTAAAGGACTGCAGGTATTGGGTGCTAGGAATGGCCTGTCTGAAATTTTGGAGAGCCATGATCAGTCAGACCAGACCATACTGAGCTAGGGAGGCCAGTGACCTGACATGACATAAGGCCATGTCATATGCCGTATGGATTAGAAACTTACTGAAATGGAAGTAGAATTTTTCTGAGAACGCATTTTGCAATTTCCTTCAGTTCAACAGAATTATGGCATACAAACAATCCTGACTGAAGGCTAGAGTCATTCATTTATTGGGGGGCGGGGGGCATTTGTTATATATCTAGGGTAAAGTATTTAGCGTTCAAAATACTGTAACTAATACTTTGTAATGAGAAATGCTGGCAAAATCTAAAGAATTTCATCTTGAATCAATATTTTAACACTCATGTAACTATTTAAAGGCAAACACTCATGTAACTCTATAAAGAAGCTGCTATATCAAGAGCTGACTTTTTTTCCCACTCAAGTATGCTGTTCTACACCAAATGCACATGTGTATTTTAAAAGGCATCTTGCCAGTAGAACAGTTACCTTTCCTGTAACTGGTGTTCAAGAGGTCATCTGTACAGCAACACATATGGATTCTACACTGGCACGGAAGCAAACCTTTAATGTCCTAGACAAGCCCTTGTCCCCCAATTGGTATTCAAATACTTTCTCCAAAGGGACAGTTTTGCCTTTCTGTACATGCGCTATGGAGACAGGTGAGTACTATCCCACAGTCCCTTTAAAACATAGCATGTGGCTCTCCAGCAATGTGATGACTGAGAGGTTAGCAGTAGGGAAGAAAAGTGGGTTGTGGGACTACACAAATGACCTCATGAAGTACTCCAATTACAGGTAATCTGTGTTTCTTCTTTGTGGTCTCCATGCAGAACAACACATGGGAGATTAGCAAGTCGATGAACCTGATTTTGGCACCTGCTTAAGATAACATAGTGTGGAGAACACCCATAACCACAGGTGGACTACTATTACTGCCATAACATTTGATGAAGCAACATGGAGCAGCTGCCAAGATGAAAGGAAGGTATGTTCTGTATTGTGGCCTAATAGTAATATGGATGAAAAATCCTGAAGATCTACTACATGTAGTAATAGCACATGTTCTATTATTGAACTATGTTCTATTGTCGGAAAGCAGAAGGATGTGAGAAGGGAAAGCTTCCATAAACCTTGTTTGGAACATTTTTTGATCCCTTAGTTCCAAAAGCAACAAATGTTATGACATATCTCACCCAAATGATGGTGAGGACTCAAGAGTCTGAAGTAATAGATTCCATGTTAGTAAGAATTGTTTTTTTCCAGTGTGGGAAATAAATGAGATATGGAAACTGAGTCAAAACTTTGCTTTGTCATTGATGGAGTCTGGATCTTCCCACAGGTTGTATCCTAAGCAGTACTGGTCCTTGTTGAATGGCTACTGTTCTCCCTGGTGGGGTCTGCAGATAAACCGGGGGGGGGGGGGATTGGGGGTTGGTTGGTTTTTGCATAGTTTGGATAATGACCAAGACTGCTGTCAAGAGATATAAGAAATGTTGAGGTTTCACACAATCTTCTTATCCTTATCTACCTTCTGTATCACCTCAGCTATAGACACGTGGAAAAGCCCTTCATTAAAGGGCAGATATCTTGAGTGAAAGAAGGGCATAGCCAAGCATGTTGATGAAGTGTCATAGATGTGGCCACAGTTTGCAGTGTACAAGGATATTGAATGGTACCAATTTGTTTTGCCAACATAAAACCTTCCACCCAGATAGTCTTAAGCATAGTGTACTTATCAGGCAGTTACCACAGAAGTGGGTAACTTAGCCCCACAAGGAGTATTAAACCACCTTCCATGTATGTTATGGTATCAAAAGCTGTATAGACACTGCAGTAAATACAGTTTATACAACTTGACCCTCCTTACTGGTCAGAAGTGAGCTATGGGTTTGCTGGAAGATGAATGAAACATTGTTGAGTTGGGAGCTAGGTGTGTAAAGGAGAAACATACAACCCTGTTCATGAAATTAATACATACTGTCTAACATACTAGTAACTATGTAGTTATCAAAGACAGCTTTGGCTAAACACCTTTTACCATTTCTAACAGCATTGTTAGCATTGCTAAGACCACAGTGATGTAGCCTCAAACTGAACTAAAACACACTATATCTGTGACTTTAAACAGAGACCGGTGTACTTGCATTTTCAGAACTGCAGCAAACTGTTTGACCAAGTCTGCATAATGCTTCTGGTCTTCTAAAGGGGAAGAAGCACACTGTTGACCAACAGTATGATCCAGACACAACTCAGTAATAATCTGGGACTAGATCAAGTCAAAGAGATGCAAGGCATTTGTCTTTTCAGTAGACATGGGAAGCAGTAGAGGTAACTTGGTCCACTAATCAATCAAGGGGTCAGTATAAAAGTTGCCACCGAAAGGGAAAATACAATAGATGCCACAGGTTTCAAAAGAATAATGACATTTCAAAGAATACCGAAGACATTGATGATAAAGTGGAAGTTGGAATAATGTTGGAGGCAGTACGGAAACATGGCATTAGTGCAACTGGATGCAAGGTGAAAAAATCAGTGGCCATAATGCAGGGATTGAAGCTGACCAAGAGTAGGCAGGTGTAATAAACACTTAAGGTATTGAAGCAAAGGGTTGTTGAGGGGGATGGACACTATGGTGGCTGTGTACAGTGTGCACACAGGTATGAACTACAACACATCATGACCATAGCAGCCTCTTGATGAACATGATGAACAACATGATGTGACCTGTTTTGCCAGCCCTCAGTTTTGTAGGAAAAGGCTAGTCTCTACACTTAAATTGTCAACTTTTGCTATAGACCTCCATCATTGAATCATTCTGCCCCAGTGCACTACAGAATACCTTGGGGATTGCAAGGTGTCCCCAAAAATGAGAACCAGCAGGTGTATATGGGGACCAGAGTGAAGGCACCAAAAAGGGAGATGGGAACTCCATTTCACCATCAGAAAAAGCAGGCACATAGAATGTGATGCCGACCCTAAGTAATGCAGTATGACCACTGGAACTGTTTGAGCATGGGCTCAACCACTAGTGGTAGAATGACAAAAACCGATCTTTGTACAGAAGCTGGTTCTGGTATCAGAAAATGCCCAGGGATAGCCAGTACTAAAAGAAAAGCAAAGAAAAAAACCCTCCACAGTTTCAGAGGTACTTCTTCCAATCCCCAATTTACTAGGGTCTTCAACATTGTAACTTTTCCAACTTAGCTGTTTTAGCAGCTCAAGAAGGCGGGGGGGGGGGGAATGTGGAAGAGAAAAAGGAAATGACAAAGTTGACTAAATCACACTAAGTTTTTAAGGACCAAAGATGGAGAGAAGAAAATCTGAGGTACTTCACAGGCAACCAATGTGGAGCTACTAAAAGGAGAGCAGTCTTCACTCCTCCCTATGGGGTGATTTGAGTGCCAACATTTGAGTGCTTTCTGGAATTTCTACTTCCCAGCTTAGAAGCTATCCATAAGACTGAACAGAGACCACAAAGAACTTAACCTACTTGTATAGCACCTTCAGTATTTACAGCACTTCTTGTACATGCCACAGTAGTTATTACAGCTGCTCTGCAAGACAGACTAAGAGCAGCTTGCCCATGGCAACTGGGTGAATTTTTAGCCAAGCTTTAAACCAGCATTGTCTTGGATTACAGCTCATTCTTTAAGCCACTTTAATACACAAGGTCCTAAACTCATCTTCCCTCTCAAGCGCTACAAAAACAAGTTATAAGATCATTAGTGCTATAACTTTATTAAAGGACAAGTCTGGAATATGGACAGATGTCTACGGAGTAAACTAAAGGGACAGATGGCAATGCTGATTAGAACCAAAGCTTTATTTTAACTTATTAAAGTTTCTATTTTAATACAGTTTTTAATTTTTCAATGTACCTAAACACTGTCTCAAAATTTCATAAATAAACTAATGCTATTCAAACATGGATAAAAAACATGACATACCAACTTCACCCCAATGGAAAGGATTGGTACCACCCGTTGTACAGTTGTATACCATTATATTTCTTGGTCTGAAAAACATCAAGATACAGAAAACTTTAAGTTAATCATTTTTCTTAGAAGTGCTCAAAATTAAAAGGAAAAATAGTCAAACGTGATTGGACTTCAGCAGAGCCTAATGACTGGTATTCCTCCCAGGCTTGTTCAATCAACCTTAACGCTAAATAAGAACCTTTTGCCACTAGAGGGTGTGCCACTTAGTCCTGAAAACTAAACCATTTATTTAAAAAAAAATCTTAACGAACTACAGGCATTTTCCAGATATATTCTGCATTTTCTGTTTAGAACAAACCAAGATAGGCTTTGTATCTGGGGCAAAAACATCCACATTACAATATCTGTTACATAAAAAGAAAAAAAATTAAACTTTACTTGTAATTAAAACCACTGAGAGGAAAATCCTATGGAGTGAGCAAACAGCTACGAAGTAAAAAATGGAAGGAGAGGTAAATACAGTCTTCTTTCCCTAGGTCTAACAAATCTTCAATATGTTCTTGAAAGCACAATAAAGCAAATTTCAATGTTGAGCTTTTTGTTCTAGTTCTTGTCTAGGTGACATTCTTGAAATAAACTTTTCCCCTCTAGATCACATGACCCATCTCTCCCCCAGAAAGGGAATAGCCCTGCCCACCTAATAGTCTTTACTCTCCCTTCCAAATCTGACGCACCCTTGGAGTTCCTGGCATTCAAATCTCATAGGGGAATTCCTCTACTTTTTATGCGGATCAGACCCCACTCCTTCTACCTGGTGGAAAGTTCTAATCAGGCGATTCCAAGAAATTCATTACCTATGTGAGAGTCCTGAAACTACAGGAAAACAGTTACATTCAATTAGCTATTCAATATTAACATATTAACTGTACAACAGCCTGAGGGGGCAAATGCCAATCAGAGGGCAAAGGAGTCAGACTTCAGCAACAGAGTGAAGGGAAGACGGGAGCCAGGCAAGCACTGGGGACGGCACGCTCCCAGTGGGAAGACTGTGGCCAGGCACTCCCTTCACTGGTCAGGGCGGGCTACCACATGCCGCAGCTGGGCAAGGGGAAGGAGTACCATTAGGACTAAGGGCACGTGAGGACCAGGGAGAGGCCAGGCAGAAGGTCATGGCCAGATACTGGGCTGGGCGCTTAGGCTGGTGGTGCAGCGTAGTTGAGACGCAGCCCAGGACGGAGACGGATGGCACAGGCAAGGAAGGAGTTCGGTGAGCTACTGGGGGAGTGCTAGGGATTCAGTGCTGGGCAACTTGGAGCAGTTGTGAAAGACATCACCATGGAGCTGCAGCATCAACCCAGTCTGCTGCGGGCCTTGGCACTACAAGTACCATGTCCCTAAGGCAGTAACAAACTCATCCTCCTAGCATGTGAGCTGAAAGCCAGCTCAGTATTTTCCACACCATTTATCCAGCTAGGTGGCCTAGGATAAATTAGCCTCTGAGTATTATCAAAGCACTATTTAAATTCTTCTTCCAGAATTGTAATTGTTATAGAAGTTATCTACCTAATACTAGGTTGGAACCCAGGAGCACAAAGCCTGTGAAACTGTTCCCCCAGGGAGAAGAAGAAGAAGAGGAGGAGATTGGATTTATATCCCGCCCTTCACTCACTTAAGAGTCTCAGAGCGGCTTACAAACTCCTTTCCCTTCCCCTCCCCACAACAGACACCCTGTGAGATAAGTGGGGCTGAGAGAGCTCTTTCCCAAGCTGTCCTTGAGGGAACAGCTGGTACAGAGCTATGGCTTGCCCAAGGTCATCCAGCCAGGTGCAAGTGGAGGAGTGGGGAAGCAAACCCGGTTCTCCCAGATTAGAGTCCGCGCACTTAACCACTACACCAGACTGGCTCTCAGGAGGCCTGATGTACACATTCAGTGCTGGGCCTGATGTACACATTCAGTGTCACAAAAACTTAAGGAACAGGCCACAGGGTCACATTTCCAAACTGTCTCCTCCCACCCTCACACAGTCCACCGCTTCTTGCCTCAAAGGTGGCTTTTGCTTTGTGTGCTATTCCTACCTGCCTGGGTAATAATGAAACTGGTTATATTCCACAATTCAGATTTGACAATGTTGTCTAAGGTAGACTTCCCAAAATGAATTTAGAAGCATACTCTGGATGACAAATCATGTTTAGCACTGAATGCAAACGGGAAAAATCACAAAAGAGAAAAACTATAAGAGACAGACTGCCACCAGGACACCAAGGAATCAGGCAGGAAAGAAGAGAACCTGCTGGGGACTGCAAATGGTATTGCTCTGGCACGCAAAGGGCAAAGCATTAGGCACCAACATTGCTGCTCTGGCAGCTGAGGTTTGTACTTGTGCTAGCACAAACACAGGTGAAGTGGATGTTACCACAACAGACAGGCCTCTGTCACAAGAGGAGACACAGCAAGAATGCCACATGAGACAAGAGAGGGGAAGGCTGAGAATGACAGCCTCAAACATCTCCAAGAAGACTGTGTTAGAGGAGTCTTGGATCAACTAAAGCCCCTGCAGGACTGAATTACCATTCCTCTCTACCCAAGAGGAAACGGCAAATGCAATTCCATGTCATGTTAGCAGATCTCTAAATCCTGCTTTGTTTGTATGACTGCACTGGTCCAGAAAAAGTAGTCCCTGCTGATGATAGCCATTAACAACTGCTAATCATTTCCTTATCTGGATACATCTTATACAGACTAACCCCCATGAAAACTACGATGGGTCTTCGGGCTAATTCAGGGGTATCACTAATGTTCTGCCATCAAATGAAACACAACAGTGACATCCTTCTGTGAGCCACTGGAAGATCCTTCTTAACAGTGCCAGATATTTACTATTCGAAATAAGATGGAACCTTGGAAAGTCCATGATTGCTACCTCCCCTTCCGCTGTAACTTTCAGCAGCTCCTGTATCCTGTCCACATTAACCAATAAGCTTTTTTACCTTAACCTAAAACTTTCTACATTCACTGCTCTTTTTGACGTCTTGCTACTCATCTCCTTCCAACCTTTATTTCCTCTTCAAATTCTAGCACACTCAAGATAAATTTCTTCTGTCCTGTTTGTGCCCGGTTGTTTTCCATGAAACAAACTAATGGCAAACATCGTTTCCAGGTATTTACAATAATGCTGCTAAAGTGTATTTATTTGAGATTTCTATTATTCTTTGAGTCCACTCCTGCCCATCCTATTCCCTAATCATGTGTCTTGACTGCAAATATTTGGATAAGGAACATCTACATAATTTACTTTCTTATAATACTTTACTTTCTTGTCTTTTAGGCAAACTGAGGAGTAAATAATTAAAAGAGATCTATTAACATTCTGCCTTTCTGCCTTGCAGAACACAAGGGAGCTTACAATATAAATAAAACAACAATTATAAGAAACACCTAAAGACCACAATTGTACATCTGTTTATGGATACAGTACCACCCAACCAGGCTGCAAAAGGAACGGTTTAAATGCAATTAACACAGACCTTATTCAGGGGTCAAAGCAGAGACCAAGGCTGCTGGAATGCACTTTTACATCACATGGGAGGGAACTGGCCAGAACCAAAATGCCTGGGGTGCAAGTTCATGCCATTTTGCTTTCCACTCTACAAGCACCTCTCCCCTCCCTGTATGAAATGACAACCTATTTCAGCAGCTTTTGGTAGCAATGGCATTTTTATCCAGCCTTTCCACCTAAGAGCTATATCATCACAACACTCCTTTGAGGTAAAGCAAACTAACAGTGTGGCTGGCCCAAGGTCACCCAGTGAGTTGCCCTGACCTGGATGGCCCAGGCTAGCTCCATCTCGTCAGATCTCGGAAGCTAAACAGGGTCGGACTTGGCTAGTATTTCAAGGGGTGACCTTCCAAGGAATACCAGGGTTGTGACTCAGAGGCAGGCAACGGCAAACCACCTCTGAAATGTCTCTTGCCTTAAAAAAAAGCCTAGCTCACCACCTAGTAGTGCATAACGCTAAAAGAGCTAGAACTTCTGGCTGCCAGACAATCTTAACCCTCCTATACTACACACACTGCCATACGATAATTATTATTACCAAGTGAGTTCCATGGCAGAGAATTTGAACTCAGTTATCCACAGCAATATTCTCACACTCTAGCCATGACATCACACTGACTCTCAGTGCAGGAGTTTCTTGGAGAAACTCTTCATGTCCCAACTGTCCTTTGACCCTTGCCCTATACCCCGGGGTGCTGTACACTGTGGACTCCTGGAGGCATATGCAGTACCTTCCTGTTCACAGCCACAGACACTCATGCAATGATTATTAAGGCTCAGGGAAGTAAACATAACTAGTTATTTGTCCCTACAGCAATACCTAACATCACCACATGTAACTTACAAGTTTGAACCTACACTTAAAAAACTGGAGCTAACAGTACTAAAGTATCACATGAGAACAGCTTATTAGATCTTTTGAAAACGGCAGTGTCACCTGCTATACCTATTAACTCCTGAATACCAAGCAGCAGCTATTGTTGCATTGATGACTACATCTACTGGAATAAGATCTGCAACTGCATTGTTGGAGGCTCGCATTGTTCGAAGAATTCCTTTTCCTGCCTTAAAAGAGAAGATAACACAGTAAGAAAATTATCTGAAGTCACCCTTAACTTTCAAAGACAAAACACATATCTACATTTCAAGGGTTGCTTACAGCAATAAAGAGGCCACTAGGTCCATTAAAGTTGTCAATCCATCCCTGTTGGGAAACAAAAAAAGAGAAAAACTTATTGGTTCAACTACTATGAAAAAGATAGAAATCATTCTGCAACAGTAAATTGTCAGAAGAATAACATTTTTATTTAGTCTAATTTTATCTCTCTTGTACGGATGAGCAAACAATAATTTATCTTCCCCAAAGTGTTTTTAAAACACATATGTAATAAAATGTAAGTATTCATCAGCTATTTTAGTCACAAAGCCTCTCACCAATATATTCTTTAGAAAAAATGAGGTATTCTTATCAAGCAGAGCACTTTCTTCACCATCTCTCATTATATAAAGCTGTTTTCAAGTGGCAAGATTCCATGGGACGCCAAAATCAGTTGGCTGCAAGGACTGCCACTCAAAAGGGGTCCCTGGCTACTGGCTGCATTCCCTCGCTGTGTTGCCTCAGTCCCACCCACAGAGCCACCGGCCAGTGTCTCAGCCTCAGTCTGGAGGGAGCCGGCGAAGGGGAAGGACTGGGTGCTGGGTCCACTCTTCTCCTCCGCCCACTGCCAGGTGGGTCTAACTGTCCCATCAGTGGCCTGCTTCTGTCAGTGAAAAGACAATGGACTTTCAGCATAACCCCCTCCCCCGCCCACTGACTTTCCTGTCAGAATAAACTGAAAATGGCTCTCTCTCCTGCTTAACAATGCCATGGCTGGCTGGCAGGCTAAGGAGGTGGGCCAGCGACCATCAAATCATTCTCTTCAACCCACTGCTGTGTGGCTGACTTTCCCCCTAGGGTTGCCAATCTCCAGGTAGGTTGATAACTGGCTGGGAAGGAGATAGGATTGCCAACTCCAGGTGGGACCTGGAGATCTCCCACTGTTACAATTTATCTCCAGATGACAGAGATCAGTTCCCCTGGAGAAAATGGCTTTTGGGGGGGGATCTGTTGTCTGGAATTCAGTTGTGATCTGATGATCTTCAGGCTCCACTTGGAGGTTGGCTACCCTAGGCGTAGCAGTCAGCGCTTCAGAGCAGGATCTGCTAGACCCAGGTTCTTGCTGAATGGGTGATTTTGGGCCAGTCACAGACTTTAAGCCTAACCTACTTCACAGGGTTGTTGTGCAAGTCAAAAGTGGGAGGGGAGAATGATGTCAGCTGCTTCAGTCCCCAGTGCAGAAAAAGACTACTTCTCCTCCAGGGGGACTATGGCTGCCAATCTCCAGGCAAGGGCTGGAGATCACTCAGAATTACAAGTGCTCTCCAGGGGGGAGATGGAAAGTTGAAGAGTGAGATGATTGGCTGGGAAGGAGAAAGGGTTGCCAACTCCAGGTGGAAAATTCCTGGAGATTTGAGGGATGGAGCCTGGAGACGGTGAGGTTGGAGGAGGGGTGGGACCTCAGACAGGTACAATGCCATAAACTCCACCCTCCAAGCCAACCAGCCCCTCATGGGGAACCATTGTTGCCAATCTTCAGGTGCCAGCTGGAGATCACTCAGAATTACAACTGCTCTCTAGGAGGAAGGAGATGGAAAGCTGAAGCCAGGGGGCAGATAATGATATGCTGACGGTTGGCTAGGAGGGAGATAGGGTTGCCAACACCAGGTTGGGAAATTTCTGGAGATTTGAGGGGTGGACCCTGAAGAGGGTGAGGTTTCAGCAGGGGTGGGACCTCAGATAGGTTCATTGCCATATACTCCACCCTCAAAACCACCTGTTCCCTCATGGGGAACCATTGTTGCCAATCTCCAGGGGAGGGATGGAGATCACGCAGAACTACAACTGCTCTTCAGATGGCAGAGATCTTCCCCTGGAGAAACTGGTGGACTCTGTGTCATTGTACCCTGCTGAGGTTGCCACAGCAAATTGATGCTGAGTGCCCAAGGTCTTGGCACTCTCGCAGAGCCTCTTTCTAGAGCCCGTTGTATTTATTTCCACAATGGGCCTTATTCCTAGTATAGCTATAAACTCAAACATTTTAAAATAAATTACTTGAGTTGAATGTGGAAAGTGGGCATGTGGGTAAGTGGAAAGTTTGGTGCCTTCTCTACTTTTTTGAAAAGAATTACACAACATTGGATGAGAAAGCAATCTGGAGGCTATACCAGCCATTAACAAAAGATTTGAGTAAATCTGCCAGCCTGCTTTCTGTCTTGAGGAGATGCCCAGCACCGAGACTTTTCCTATTAGCAAAAATCTACCCCGAGACACAGGGCACAAATTATTACTACTTTTGTTCACAACAGTGTTCCTGCAAGTTGCTCCTCTGATAGTGTTAATATGGAAAGAGTTTCTCTCTCTCTGCTTGTGAGTCCAAACCACAAGTGTGAATGTGGAAGCCCTGTGGGCATATTTGTTTCAGAATTACCACTGAACAAGTACTAATTCTTCCAATGCTATCAGCTGGAGCAATTTCTAATACAGGAAGTTCTCAAGTCAAAGTAAACGATTTAGGAATAAAATAACTAGGCTACCTTGGCAGGAATGACATATCTTCCACTTATCATACAGAACTGCTATCAGTGATTGTACATTACTGCTTTTATTGCAGGTATCAACCCTTGTCACAGGAACATCTGTTAGAAGCAAGATTTCCTCAGAGCCAAGCACACATGAATTATTTACCAAATGTAGTATGCCTCAGAACAAATAGGCCTAAATCTATCATTTGGGCTTTTATTCACATGTAAACTGAGAGAAACAACACGTAGGTTGATCAACAAACAACACTGTCTTTCACACAGCCCTAACACACAATAGTTTTTGTTGACAAGCAACACCGGTGTTTGGCATTTAAACAAGAAATTAAGATAATAAAAATTAACTTACTGGGAAAGGCTCTTTCCAGCTGGCACCCACAATTGATGGCCTTATAATGGCTACATTTAATTTTGCACCTTCCTGTTGAACAATGTATTCTGCTAAGGCTTTTGTATATGTGTAAGTATTAGGCCTGTCTCCTATCAGTTTTGGAGTAATATCATTCACTAGGCCGTCATCCATCCACCTACAGAAAAACATTTGTTTAAAATATTTATATCGTGCCCAGCCCTTCTACTCTAGCATCCCCAAGCAGGACTTCTGTATTACTTATAATTATATTCATGCACCTACTTTAAAACAGAAAACAAAAGGATATTTTAAAATGGTTGTCTAGTTTGTACAACTGATAGCTATTTACAGAGCTTTCAGGCCATTTCCAATAACGTGAAGAAAGGAAAATGTTACTGCAATCTGAGTGGCTATTTGTTATTGAAATACTGAAGGCAGAAATTCCAGCAGTTTGGATATACACATTGATCCAAGCCAAAGTCATGAGGCTGAATCTGAAATGTGGCCTTCCGTGAGCAGAAAGGCACCTCAGAATCCAAGCTTAGTTTAGAATCACCCAATTAAAATATAACAAAAAAAGATATCAGCCTCAACTGAAAACTTTAAAAGGTACTCAATCGCTAAAAAGTAATAGTTTCCTTTTCCCCACCCAACATACAAATTAATATGCTCAGTGGCTGTTGATTTGCTTCCAAGCACAAAGTTCCAGTCAACACCTGTAAGGGCTCTATGTGGTCTGGGACCAAGTTATGGGATGGCCCTCTTCTCTCATCCGAGCACGCCCAGCAGTAATCACATGACCTGCTCTGTGCACTCCCATGGTCAGGAGATCAGATGATGGGTGAGCACCAGGGTCATTTCAGTGGTGGCCTTCAGATGGCAGGATTCCATCTCACAGAAGCCTGCCTGACACTTCATTTGCAATCCTTGGGCAAAGATACTCTTATTCTCTGGAGGCTTAGCTGTCTTGTTTTCATACCATCATGTTTTAGATTCTCCATTTTTATGCTGGGTATTTCAGAAGATTTAAATATCTTTATTCAAATATTTATGTTTGTTCTAAGATGCAACATTAATAAGGGAAGGTGGGGTATACATGTAAATATTACACAGGCCATTCATTTCAAAAAGACCTTTTAATAACAAGTCCAAGTTTTCTTATGGCTAAAAATCTAATAACTCCTACATGAAGCCAAACAAATTATTTAGAAAAAGCAGCTGAATAGATCAAAAGGAGTTGATTGTATAGAAACAATGGTAACTCCAAGTATTCAAACTGAAACTGTCAATATTTGACGTTTTTCTGAATATTTTGTTTGATATTTAAGCAGGTCAGAATGGACCAAGAAGCTGAGGAGATAAACTGGGATATAAGTTTATTTATATATACTTGTGTCAACTGTTAAATTGTCATCCGTATACACTGTATCAGTGTTTTCATCTAGATATCAGCTGTGGCTCAGCATTCAGATTCCGGAAAATGTTATACAAATATGTTAAATCTACATATACCAGTCTGAGGACTATGCAATATTTTGATGTACTGTGTCCAAAAATAGTACTGATGTCCACAGCTGCTTTGGAAGTATAGCAGCTTCTCAAATGGACCCGACTAGCATGATCCTGATTATTTTTAATTATAGCAAATTGTTTGCCATACTTTTAGAACTGTCAACACATTAGCTTCTTGCCTTAAATGTAAAATCAAGAGTTTATTACCCTGTATTTAATTTATTTATTTCATTTATACCCTGCCTTTCTCTTCATTAGAGACCAAAAGTGACTGACAGCATTCTCTTCTCTTCCATTTTATCCTGAGACAGGGTTAGGCTAAGAATGTGTGTGAGTGTCCCGGGATTCTCCCCACAAAGCTTCCAGGGCAGAGTGAGGATTCAAAGCTGGACCTCCCAGATCCTAGTGCAACACACTAACCATTATACCACACTACCTCTACCTCTATTTATATAATATCTAGGGATATTTCATATACCGCCTATCCCATCTTCAATTTTTTTTTATCACATATGATCAAAATCAGAAAGACCAAGAATGTCCAACTCATCTCATTTTCAGGTCTGTTTAAAATAAAAACTTCCCAACATTTCTTGTTATTCAAAATGTAGATACAAGATGAGAGCACTGAACACATACTCTAAGGAATCTATCAATTTCTTGGGATCAACAGGGGGTGGATAGACGACTTCCTCAATGTGCTTTCGATTGCAATAGGCAAACGCTGTTGAAACATGGATAAACACATCCAGATTCTTCATTTTCTGGGCTAAGAAAAGAAGCTGTTGTGTTGCAATTACATTGAGCTGAACAGCATCTCTGTTGAAAGAAGAAACAAACAAGCAAACATTACACGAGTCTGTCCTAGAGGACTTTAGATAACCAGACCCAAGATCCTGTGTGTACATATAACTAAACAAGTTTACATTCCTTTGGGATTTTTTGGTTTCTCATGTGTTCCCTGAACACCTGTGTCAGTCCGAGCTAGGTACTACCACTGTATTTCCTGAAAGCAAAAGGACATGACTGGTTTGCAAGTGTTTCTGATAGTGTTTGGCTCTAACCCTCTCTGCATTCATTTACACTCCAGCCCATATCCTCTTACTATAGAAGGCAGCACAATGTTGCCTCAGGTTGGGAGAAACAGAACTCCCAGGAAAAGGAGGATACCCATGATCATTATGCTTTTTCTTCTACAGGTCCCTACACAAAAACAGACAGCTCTTACTTATGAACTGAACACGGGCTTCCCATTAGCTGCTCAATGTTAGACTCAAAGGAACCATACTATGCACCCCGCATAAATGAAAACACCTGGATTAATTAAGACACATTTGCTGTAAGAATAAGAGGGTTGAAACAAGCAGGCATCATCCTGGCCTCGTGTACTGTGTGTTTCTTCTACAATGAAAATAATTACTTTAAAATTAAGACAAACTTTTACTTCAGTCATATACTAGGGCTAGGTAAATAAAATTTAAATTAGATGCTAGTTCAGGGGTACAAAGATGGGGAGCGAGCAAGATGCAGCGTTTCAGCAGGCTGAAATTAAATTGGGATTAATTAAATATTGTAAATAATTTGGGACTAATTAGATTATTATTAAATAGCTGAATTAAAGGATCCTTAAACAAGAGTCAGGAGATAGCAGCATCTCTGTTTGCCTAAGGCTCCCCACCAGCCGACCAACAGCAAGCAACCTGGCCATTCAAGAAAGCGCAGTACAGCATCCAGGAACTGTGCTTGAAGGCATAAAAGGAGGCAAGAAGCAGAGTGAACCGTGGTCTGTTAACGTCTGTCTTTTTCAGCCCTGGCTCCTGCCTCATGCAATACCGCAGGGCATGTAAGGCAGAGATGTTCCGTCAGGTTTTTGGCTGAGGACAGCAACGAGTACCACCTACCTGGCACTCCCTCCCTTCCCCCTCACTATGCTTGCACGACAGTAATTCTTACTGTATTAATTTTAGCATCATCCAATTTTTTTAATTTTAACTTGACTGTTTTAATTTTGGATTTATACTGTACTCTTTGTTCTTCGCAACTGCCCTGAGCCTTGTGAACTCAGGGAAGGGCAGTATATAAATCTAACTTATAAATGAATAAATAAATAAATGTAGATAAACTAGTGATAACTTAATGCTGCAAGAATCACTGAATTATTTCTGGGAAGTCTGTTTTCACAAAGTTGTGACAAGGAAAACTGAAGCACCAAGAGAATAAAAGTCATTTAAATCCTAGTATGAGGAAGTAGTAGTGACTGTGTAAGGATCTCTGCTCCATATGTTTATCTAATTCAAGAGGGACTTAGATAAACATATGGAGCAGATGTCCATCGATGACTATTAGCCACAAGGTATAGATAGGAACTCTCAAGCTGTAGTCACATGGCAAGTTTCTCGCTATTTATTCCCACGATAAATTTTATCGGGAATATTTTTTCCAGGTTGGGATGACCACACATTTCTCCCCAAACTGCTTGCATCACGGGATGAGGCTCCAGGCACCGTCCAGATAGCCAGGAGAGTTTTAATAAAAATTGCTTCGTGCATGTGCACATGAACACAGCTGAATCACCACCACCACTTGGCCACACACAAACAAGACATCAAAGTCAGGAGTTGCAAAGAGGTGGTGGGGCAGAAGGAGGCTTCACTCGCGCCTTGGCCAGAATTGCGGAGCCGAGGAAAACGAGCTCGAACCGACCGGTCGTCCTTCTTCCCTCCCCGTCTCCAATACAAACAATGGAGAAACAATGCCTCCTTCCCGTCTGCCTACTGGAGGCTCTGTCGCATTTGTTGTCTTTTCCACCAGCCTCCGCTTTTGAAGGGGAGGGGAGAAGCCCATAAGGATGGGCAAAAACTGCCATTCCAGCAGTTGCAGCCTCAGAGGCGTGGTGCTGTCCATAGCAGCAGTTCATATAACAGGCACACACACACACAAAAGAAGGTGGACGCTTCCTCTCAGTTCTCTCTTCTCTCTCTCTCCGTCCAGAAATTTACTGCAGCTGTGAAAGGACCAGCCATTTCCACCATTTAACCTCCCCCCACTTTCTTTTGCTGGCAACCCAGGGTTTTAACCTCTTAAAGACCGGAGAGAAGGGAGAGCCGACTATGAGGAGGGGACAGACGGGAAAGATTGGAGGCTGGTAGCACGGAGCCAACGAGCCATTTCCACCATCCCCCCCTCTTTTGCTGACAACCCAGGCGCCATGCATGGCGCCAACAAGTGGGGCATGCCTTGCAAACAACAGGCAAACTGGAAGGGGGGGATGTGCGCTTGAATGTTTAAACATACAATTCAATCATGCTCACGCACTCAAAGGCGGAAGGTGGGGGGGGGGGGAATCGCACGAAGAATGATCAGATGACCCTAATCACAATCCATGCGAGAGATGGCTGTCCAGATCGGCGAAATCGCAGATATAAAGCGCAATTACCCAGAAAGTACTGGATTTTCCCGGTGTCGGAAAACGTGCTAGGGAACTGGGAGGATTGCGCAAGTGAGCCCGCTTTGGTGCGGGAGGCAGATCAGCAGCCCGTCTGATCAGCAATTTTAAATGCAAGAGAGAGCAGCCTTGAAACCCCATCAAAATGACCATGTGACCACGGCCTCAGTCTGGGGCTAGTGATGCTCTGTATTCTTGGTGCGGGGGGGGGGGGGGAGCAACAATGGGAGGGCTCCTAGTGTCCTGGCCCCACTGGTGGACCTCCTGAGGGCACCTGGTATTTTTGGCCACTGTGACACAGAGTGTTGGACTGGATGGGCCATTGGCCTGATCCAACATTGGTTCTTAAGGCCTTACAACCTCCAACACTACAATTACTTTCTGATGAGAGATATTATGAAATACTACCTTTGTGACTATGGGCTTCAGAAGTGAAATTTTCCAAATGTTAACAAGATTCACTCTTGTATGCCTGTACAAGCAGCACTAACTTAGGCCATATTTCTTTTAATATTTATTATTATTAAACCACTAATTATCCTTTTTATACTTAACTATCCCAACAGTAGTACAGATGTGAAGGCCTGTAAACATTCAAAAAAGTCTGTGCCTTTCCCAATGGTTTTTTCCAGTTTTTCCAATGGATAATAGGGACATTTGGGAAAACCACTAGAAAAAAACTCTTATAAAATATTTTCTCATTTGGTATGTATGAAATGATTTAAGGCCAGGGTTTACACACTTAAAATATATATGTGAGATAAACGATAGCATCCCTACGTATACTGTAGACATGTTTTTCAAGGATGTGTTTACTATATACAATTAATTTGCTATAATGTGTTCAATAATAGAGTTCAGTATTTTGAGTCATGATACTAAAATATACTGCTTATTCTGACTATATTAGACTTTCTATTAAAATATACTCTTTTCTTTACTATGAATTTTGTTTTCTAATGCCATCTTTTATTTTTCCTACGTCTCAGAGGGCAAAAATTAAGATATATATGATAAGGTAGCTGAAGGTGCAGCAGTTTGCAGTGTTCTCTCAAGTACTGGGTATACTTGCAAAGTTGCTTATGCAAAACTAAGACTCTTACTTTTAAATTCCATAAAGTAACTACAATTTTACATGCTAAATTACACATTATAAATTTTATATTGTCAAAGCAGCAAAATAAGTTTTAGTTTGATAGAAAAGTACTGCATGTATTTTAATTTCCCCAAAAGTATCTTTTTTTTCTGGAAAATTCTTTTTCATGCTGTTCAAATTTTACATCTGTAAAGAGGACCTAGTTTAGAAATTAAACAAAATCTTCTCCAGCTATAAATAAAAAGCTAAGTATACACATTCCCTTTAGAATGAAATAATCAAGTATCTTTTTGAGGCACACCACTTAATTTGTATTTCAGAATTGGCAGACCCCATTTCAGTAAGGCAAAACATTTTAAAAATTAGGCTAATACCTTTAAAGTTTCAAGAAAAAAGTGTAAATCGCAGCACACTGGATGAGTGCACCTGCTCTTATCATGATCCAAAAGCATTAAGTCAATGCAGGACAAGGTGTACTCTTCTTTTACAACACAAAAGTTGTTCATGTTGAGGTATCTTTAACTTAAACCACTCACCTTAGAATTTCATTGAATCTTACAGTAGCAGCACAGTGAAATATAATATTAGTGCAGTCTATGAGAGTCTCCTTGTCTTCTTCACTAAGGGCCATTTCTAATTCTGTAAGGTCACTAGCGATTGCTATAATTTTTTCTTTAAACTGTGGCTGTTCGTCTCTCAGTCGGTCAAAGAGCTGCCAAAAGAAAACAGGACTACACAGTTAAGAGTCTCAAAGCTAAGGCACAAAGTGAGTGTTTCAGAATTTTGGGGGAATTATCTTGACATGTTTTCTACCTAAAACATTACATTGTATTTCTTATCTTCACTTATATTAGGAAAAGAGTATGACGTTACTGCATATACCACAAAAGAGGATGACCCAAATGTGAGACAGCTTTCCTCCAATACAAGAGAAGGCTAAAGGAATAAAAGATAACCCTGAATTTAATGTGACCTTGCTCTCAGTCCACTCTTGGCATGAGCCGTAAGGAGTAGAAGCAGAGAAAGAGAGTGGTGTGTTTGTTGTCCTCTGGTTGTCACACTGCCAGCAGCCTGGTGAACCAACTGAGGCCAGGGCGCTCCTCTCTCTACCTCTGTCCCTTTTGCAGACAGCCAGGGAAAGCAGAGGGAGAGGGTGGCACCCACCAGCTGGCTCACTGCATTGCAAGCAGCCTGGTGTGAGGCAGCTGGGGGGGGGAGGTATGCCACCCTCTACCTTGGTGTCTTTGGATGCTGCTTGTAGTCTCACCCACCAGCTTGTTGGAAGCAGAGAACACTCCTTTCTTTGCATCATGATCTCCTTGCTGGTGAAAGAAGGCTCCAAGGTGGGAAAGAAAAACACCCACTCGTGTTATGTACTCAAATGGAAGTCAACCCTCAAAAGGAAAAAAGCGTTACCACTTTATTGTTAATGAACTGTTACTGTTATAAATCCACTTTCTTTTTTCTGTATTGTATTTGAACTCAATAAAATGAAAATTATAAATTTTTTTAAAAAGGGAAAAAGCTCACTTTCCTTTTCAGATGGGCAAAGTTACTTAAGCATAAACAGCCCATTCCAAAATGCAAGACAACACATTTACAATGCATAATGAAAAGATTTTTATCAGTAAATAGATTCTATGGCTAAAAATTATCTGTATAATTATACTATTTAGAAATTCTAACAATTATATAATTTCTATTTTGGGTAGAACAATTTGGAGAGCATATGCAGTTACCATGACAGATTATTCATGGCCCACTGTGTAAACTGCATATTACATGAGGTAACAGTAAATATTTCCTGTTATTTTTAAATTTATTATTATGTGCATTTGGTATATAATAATTTGGCCTTTTTTCTCTCCCTTTTGATGATTCCAGAAAACAACACCTGGCTCTAAAAAAAAATCTTTTTTTCATGTATTTATTTCTGGATGTGTGTTGTCTTATACTGACCACTGAGGAAAACCCTAAGGGGCCGAAACGCGTATGGTCTATTGGTCATAAGATATACTCATCAATTGTATATGTAAAAATAACAGCGCTCTGTGTTAAAAGTTGTAAGAGTTTGATATCTGGACCATTTCTTTTAACCTATTTTATCTTTTATTAAAGCATACACCATAAAAATATTTGTATTTTTATAATAACATATTTTGTTAGCTTGGCCCTCTTAGATCACAGCCATATTTGGGGTTGAGTTCCCCCCTTTTTCTCGGTTTATGTCATTTTTACAGCCAAACATTTCCAGTTTTTTCCAAATAACCCCCCCAATATTTCTAGCTGACCTGATCCGACGTTTCATAAATATTAAAAAAATGGTTTGTAATGTTTTAAAACAGGTTGGTATCCTACCGTTCTGTTCAAAGTCTTTCTCCAACTTATGAGGATTTTTTACCACATAAAAAGCCATGTAAATTGGAGGAAAGCTTCAAACTTTGCTGGTCAGAATTATTTATTTATTTATTTATTTTCACACTTCTACCCCGCCATCTCCGCGAGCGGGCTCAGGGCGGCTTACAATGTGGCCCAGTGCCAAGTCAAGACAAAACAATTTAAAACAATTTAAAACACCAACAACATTATCACAGAACTGCAATAAAATATAAAGTGCTCGCAAGATGGTAATCAACACAAATCAAGATGGCGTCCTGTAGTTCTCTTAGTAGCATGGTATAATAGGAATACAAGCCATTTTTAAGCCCTGCATTGACATAATTTGTTTAAAAGGCACACCTAATAAGTAAGGCAGCTCAGCTACGCATAAAAGTAAAAAATGCTATTGTCCAAATAAAGAGGAGTGGAATAAGGCTGCCTCCTATAAGATTCCTGGCCTATACAGAGTCCTTAAGCCATCTTTGCATGAACTACTCTTGAGATTCCAACCAACTTATACATTTCAAAAATCTATGCAAACTAGGAAATACACTAACTTCCTATTTACCCCTTCACAGTGCTGTAAAACAAAAAATCAACCAGAATCCTGCAAGCACTGGGAAATCCTAACTGATCTTTAAGACTAAGTTACATACAGCCACTTTATACCAAGCAACTTGCTGAGCATGGAAAGTACTAGAACATATTCAAAATCATATTTGAAATCACGGAAACATTTTAAATAATTGTGGGAAGTAACAGAATCTTATGCCTGAGAGGAGATAGATTCTGTTACTTCCCACAATTAGAAAAAACACCTTTAGACATTTATATGCTATTTTGACATATTTATTGTTCTACAGCTGTAGACCCTATAACCTTAACTTGTTATTTAGTTTCACTATGCATAACTTAAACATCATCATGTTAATTTGCTGTTAAATCCCTGTCTATAAGTTTAGAACCTCATCTACCATTCCACTGTATTTGGAAAAGTGTGCCTTGCACACGAAAGCTCATCCCTTGAAGAAACCTGTGTTGACCATAAAGGTGCCCCCACTGGACTCTAAATTTGTTCTACTTCCTCCACACAGTTTTAGAGTACCCCTGTGCAGATGCTGATTATCTACACATGATGGGGAATCAAAATTCTACTCTCCAGATTCACACACTGAATGTAACACTTGTAGAGCCTGGATTTCATGCAATTTGCATGCCTTGTATGGAACATTCAGGCATCAGATTCTGTGCATAGTAGGTCCTACGAAAATGCTAAATTGATCATATCAACATCATGTGGAGGTACCACAGGCTACTGTGGGTGCTGAGAAAACTTCATTATATCTAGGAGGCCAACCTCACTTTTTAGCCTGAGGGTTCTGTATTTTAACATTTCTTTCATTCTTAAAATAATCTCAGATGGTTAGTAATCTGAGTTTAAACCCATTCCAGACTGTGTTACCGCCTTGTAGGTGGGGTAAAGAGGAGGCCGAAGCAAGAGATGGTAGAAAAGTGGGAGGATGGCAGCCATGATGGAAAACTGTCACTGCCCTCAACCAAAAGCCTGGCAGCACATCTCTGCCCTACAGGCCCTGCAAAACTGCATTACATCCCACAGGGCCCTGATGGTATTTGGCAGAGAGTTCCTCTAGGTTGGAGCCAGGACTGGGAAAGACCTGGCTCTGATCAAAGACAGGCAGATATCTTTGGAGCGAGGGATCACCAGTAAGTTGTTCTCAACAGAGCGTAACACTTTCCTGGGGACATACCAGAGGAGATGGTCCTGAAGATACATGGGTTGCAGACCACTCAAGGCCAAAACTTTGAACCTAACTTGGTACTCCACTGGAAGTCAATGTAGCAGGTGCAGCACAGGTTGTATATGTGCCATCCATGGTGTTCCCGGCAGGACTTGTGCCGCCATATTCTGGATCAGCTGGAGTTTCTGGCTCAGTCTTAAGGGCAAGCAGCATAGAGTGAGTTACAGTAAACTAGCCTGGAGGTAACCATTGCATGGATTACTGTGGCTAGGGCAGGATGTGACAAGAAAGGGGCTAACTGCCTTGATTTGCGCAGATGGAAAAACACCAGCCTAGCAATATTTGTGACCTGGGCCTCCATAGTTAACAAGGACTATCCAGGACTATGCCCAAACTCTTGACAGATTGTGCCAGTGTTAAGAAAAGGGCTGGACAGCCATTAACATTCTCTGTTTCAGAACTCAATATCTGTTATCAAGGTGTACTACTATATTCAACATAAAACCCACAATGTCACCATTGTTCACAGTATGCTTAGTAATCTTAGTACAATCAGGCTCATGGAACAAGGAGCAAGGCAAAAACAGACATTTCAGAGATAAGACAATGCCATCTCTTCCACAGAAATAACTTTTACAATATGCTGCGGTTGTCAGTAACCAGTCTAATTCTCTACACGGCCCCATCTGTTGATACTTAATCCTGCAGATTGGGGCCATACAGAGAAAACATATTTCTATGAACTTGGGGATGACCAGGTGTGCAGAAACACCAGCAAAATTAAAAACTGGATGGAAAGGGTGAAAGAGCAGCATTAACTGCATTTGTGCAGACCACATTTCTTCACTGGCTTGCTGACGTGTATAGCGGCTGCATGTGGGAGATGGAGGAGGTGGATGGGTGATAACAGTGCAGCAGGTAGGATGGGGAAGGAGAAAGGGAGCTGCTGCTGTTCTATAGTACAATGGATGCAGTTATAGAATCATATTTTTAAAATTCTACCATACTGTAATGCTGTCCTACTACAATGGCCAAAAGGTTCAAATAACATCTCTCTCCATTATACCAGCCTTTTGTTTGCACTGAGTATTTTACACAGGAGAATATTCAAACATATCCTGCACCCAGGGGTCATTTCGTAGAGGTGCAGGAGCTCATTAGTATACCTCATTAGCATATGTCACACCCCCTGACATCACCAGAAGTGTGTCAGAAAGGGAAGCAAAGGGGGGGGGCATCTTCAAAAGCCTCCCCTTCCCTTCCCCAGCTGGCCTGCCAAGGTGAGCAGGGGGGGAGCGAAGTGAGAAGGGGCCCATGGAATACAATTGAAAGATCGTGCCACCACTGCCACGCGACTCTAAACTGAAGGGGTTTACATTTTAAACCCCTTCTCACTTCGCTTCCTCCACAGGCCCGCTAGGAGCTGGGGGAGGGGCTTGCCACCACTGCCATTTGTGCCCACTAGGGGTGTGCAAATAAAAAATTCAGGCTGCATCTGTTCTGGCTGCCGAATGACCCCCGCATATCAGTTTCGGCAATGCAAGCCTATTTGGGACTCATTCAACGGGCCGAATGTCATTTCAGCCCCATTATAACCTATGGGCCATTGAAGTCAATGGCAAAAACTTATAGGGTATATGAGGGGCTGGAGGAGAGGGGGTTTGAGGGAGAGGCTCCAAACTTACAGGGTAGCTGCTGGAGCCTCTCCCCCAAATACCCACCAAGTTTCAAGAAGATTGGACCCCAGGGTCCAGTTCTACAGGCCCCCAAACAGGTTGCCCCATCCCCTCCATTGTTCTCTATGGTGGGGAAAAAACATTACAAGACAAAATAAAACAGATTAGAACATTAATAAAACATTTCAACAATCAGATGGCAAATAATTAATCAATCCCAACTCCAACTTCTGGCTGCTCCACGGGCAGGGGGGAAGAGGGTGAGGCAGATGTAAATAACAGAGAACAGAGAAGGAGACGTGGTTCCATGCCATATATCTTCAGCTTTCCCCACAGGCTGAGAATCAACAGACACACCTCCTGTAGCCGTCAGTGGAATTAAAGGTTTCTTTTTTTTTTTTTAATCCAGCTCCATACTACAGTGGGGACCTCCTGGATGCCTCCCCCCCATTCCTCCACACACACCTCTGACAGCGCTAGCCGGCAAGCGCACGAGGAGTGCCGGGCCAGTTGCTGAGGGAGAGAAGGATGCCCAGGGCTCCCCACTCCCTCTCCCACTCATTCACACACACCCCCACACACCTCAGCTGGATGGCACTGGCCAGGGGCCAGTTGCTAGGGGGAAGAAGGATGCCTGCAGCCTCCCCCCGCCCCCACTTTTTTGGAGTATGGCCAGTGGCCGCTGCACTGACTCGCCCACCTGGCCTGCCTCTCCAGGGGTGCACCAGCCCAGGAAAGCTTCTCGACAGTACCTGCAAGGAGGATCCCACCTCTCTACCCACCCCACAGCTCCAAGAGGACAAACCTCTCTAACTACCCTCCTCCTGCAGAAAGGGGCCTGCACAGCAGCAACACAGCTCTCCTTCTCCAACTGGAGTTGTTGTCAGCTATGGCTGCCATTCCCGGATGGGAGGTGGCACATCCTATCCCTCGCCTTGGGCCTCTCACCCCCTCCTTTGAAATGTCACTCTCTGTTCTCACTAGCAACGGCTTATCTCACTGCACCTCCATGACCTTCACTGTGTTGCATTTCACAGCATCTCAGCCGCTTCTTTCTTGCAGGTGCCAACTGTAACTTTTTCCCCCTTTCAAGCCTGGGAATGTAACGTCCAGTATATTTGGGTGCCTTTTAACTGTATGGTGACTGGAGGTTTTACTGTGCATTACACTGTTTGAATACACTATAACTGTACCCCTTCTACCCCTTCCCCTCCATTACTGACTCAAGACGTGTAGACGACTATCAGATCCACTGGCAATAAAAGACTTTTTGGTTAAGAACTTCTGATTGCAGTTTGAAATCTCTTAGACTCTCATAGTTGTGCAGGTGGGTGGACTAGTGTAAGGCTTCTGATTAGATCCAATAAGCCAGGCCTTTGGTAAAAGCAAAAGTCCTTTTATTCTTAATGATCCTTCAGGTACACGATGTTTGTCAGTGATAACCAACTACAAGCAGCGGGGATTCATATACAGTATTCAAAAGGTAAGGACAGGTGAAGAACCAATCAGAGGCAAGCAAAACAAGCGCGAAAAACCCCAACCGTTATGTTCTCATAGAAAAAGGCGCAAAAGCACTACACCCCCCCCCCACGGCCCCTTTATGAACTCTACTTGCAATTCACAGGCCAGGCACCTGGCCTAAATCAGTTCAGAAGTCTTCAAGGTTACCAAAGCAAGATTAGCTTCCCGAGACGCCAGAATGAAAGAGACGAGAGGAGGAGACGTGGGGAAGATAGCCAGAATGTTATATGACGTGGGAGTATGCAGCAAGCCACCCTCCCGGCAAAAGAAAGAGCCATAGTATTCATGACAGACAATAAACTCAAGGCTAGCAGTAAATTAATGATAGAGACCCAGACAAGAGACAATTAATGGCAGAGAATCTGACACCTACGTGGTGGCAGCAGCTTGGTGGTTCGGCCCCTCAAGACGGCTGCCCATGCAACCTGTTCTTTGCCCCAGCCAGGAGAAGGGGGTCTTTATAGCAGGAGGGTGGGGACGGCAGGGCTGCCCACTCCTCAGAGTTGATGAAGACCAAGCTGTGCGTGCACTGGCTAGGGCGGGGGGAGGCAAATCAATACGCTAGTGCAGGCTGAGGGGAACCAAGGAGTCCTCCGGCAGTCAGGACACTCTAGCCTTCCTACCATAAAGAACAGATGGAGGAAAGGCTAGAGAGTCACATGACACTGCCTTTCACTCCCCCACCACCAGATCTTTACAAACTGGGGGAGGGGTTTGCAAAACGGAAGAACCCCTGCCAGCACCAGGGGGCTGGCAGTCCTACTGCTTGATCACAGACTTGCATTTCATTTGCCACAACCTGTGTTCCCTTTTATCAGCCTCACTGAGATTAGCTTTTCACTACTAAAGGAATCCTTCTTAACTTTTACAGCTTCCATTACTTTATTTGTTAATCACGTAGGCCTTTCTATACCTACCTGTGCCTTTCCTAACCTGAAGCATATATTTTATCTGAGCTTCTAGGATTTGTAGTTTGAAATAGTCTCCAAGCTTCCCCAATGGTTTTGACTCTTTTTACTTTTACTTTCAGTTTCCTCCTCACATATCCCCTCATTTCAGAGATGTTGCCCCTTTTAAAATTAAAAGTGATTGTGTTGGTCTTTTGGGGCAACTCCCTATTTATACAAACATTGGACTCAATAACATTATGGTGACTGTTCCCAAGTGGTGCAATCACTTTTACATCTCTCACCAGGTCTTGGGCATTACTTAGGACCTCTCCCCTTTGTTTCTGTTAGGTACATCCTGCCCCAGGGGCTTTGCTGTTACCAGAGAAGGCTTGAAAAAATCAATTAATTCAGTAAAAAAAAATGCCATATTTCCCATATTCTTAGTTACCTGGGAACCTGTATATCTAATTTTTATCAAATCCATTTGTGCTTTCGCGTTCTCTTCACACCATCTCAATGATCTTAAGATCATTTAGGCTAGGGCTAAGTTCCTTAGATGAAAGGCGAGAGATGTCTAGGCATAATAGTAATTGTACTGGATAGTAATCCCCCCCCCCCCCCCCCCCAATAATCCTTTCCTTTCAGGGATTCAACTCTTTTGAGTAAATCAACAGAAGCAACAAAATAATCTGCCAGACTGGCCTTCCTGGCTGCAGGGCAAAAGAATCTGAAAGCAATAAAATAGTAGAAACAAATATTGTTTGCTTCACTGTAAGGAGCTGGGAAAGATACATGAAAATTTAAAGCCAAATACCATCAGGTAAGCAGCCAAGAAACAATGCATGGTATCTGGATAATGTCAGATGTTTATGACCAGAATGCGAAGCAACTATGTACACAGCGGCCAGAAACAAGTACTTTAATTACCGGAATCATGGTCTCATGTTTACCTCTGATCAAATTAATTTAGCTGCTGCTTTTGACCAGAACCAATACACATGCTTGTTTTGAGAAGAAACTGATACATAGACATGTTTGTAGAGAGAAAACAGAATAGGATCATTTATGGAATCATACCTTGCAGCTGATCATTTCTTCCACTCTTTCTTGGGACATCTTTCCTGCTTTGTGTCTCACCAGCACATAAACTGCTTTTACTTTTGGACAAGACCTTAACAGCTTTTCAAGAAGAACCTTCCCCATGAAACCAGTAGCTCCTGTGAGAAGGACATTCTTGCCTTCATAGTATTCTGGAATTGATACCATCATGACCTTAAAAGAATTGAAAAGCAGATTAGGGCTTATATCCACATGTGTTCCATGTAACATCTTATTTTCTCCACATTTTTAACTGACTGTGATCAAGTACCTTTTTCATGCAAGTGCTGTATCAGCATAAATAAAACCACTGGGTTGCTCTCTTTAAGAGAAATAATCTTGCTGCTGTTTACTATTCCTTGGGGGGGGGGGGGTGTTTCAAATAGACAACCACACATGTACAGAGATTGTATTAACAAGCTGTATGAACAAACATATATAAAGTGAACTGAGAATTTGCATTAATCACTAAGCCATTAAGAACCCAGAAGTGGATTTAATCCCTGGACAAAGTGCCTTAGTATAAAATACTGATGTTGTATCAGAAGAATGAATAAACTCTGAACTATTAAAGAAATCAATCATAGTGAATTTGATCAAGTGAAAGAAGTTGCATTTTTCTATTTGAAATGAAGTAGTATATGACACTTGCAATTGTATAACCTACAATTATAAAGGGGAATAAATGTATTATTTGGAAGAGGTATATTTTCTTAGAACAAATTATAATCTTTATAGTTCATCAAAATATGCTGCATTGTCATTATAGAAGCTGAACATATTTTAGAAAATGTCGATTGCCCAGAACCTTTTAAATTACACTGAAACCTGGATGCCTATGAACCAAGGACTAGAAACTCCCTAAAATTCAAATAATTACAATGCATACGAAACAATATTTTAAGCACACAAAGCATTTTGCAATCTTGTCTGTAATATTCAGGACACCGGACGCTTCAGAAAAAGACACGGAACGCATTTTTCCAGTTGCTCAAAAATGAAGCCGATTCTTTACATATATGCTACCACTGACATATTTTCAGTTGAACAAAAAACGACTGAGTAGCATGTTTCCTCAGCAGAGTTCATCAGCAGAGTTGATTTCCCTACAGCAATTTTCATAGCTATTCCTTCATACTACTATTCTATGGAGAAAAGGTTTTGGAGAAAAAGTTTTGATAATAATAATAATAATAATAATTTATTATTATATTTGTGCCCTCCATCCCCGCGGACGGGCTCAGGGCGGCTCACATACAGTTTAGTTTAACATTAACCCTTCTGTTTGCTGGCATTTCATAACGTTGTTTACCTATACTGGAATTATGCTTACAGCTTCATTAGTGTCAACTCAGTCTATACATGTTAAGTTCTATCTTAAATTATGACACAATTACAAAACTAGTAGTGCAAATGAAGCTCCTGGCAAACCATCTCTGCTCATCTCTTGCTTGGAATGCCCCGAGATTGGGGTCTCCATGAGTCAGTTGCAATTTGGAGGGACACTGCTGTTCTTGTTCTTCTTTGTTAATGGGCAAAGGGCTAGCACGTCAATAAATGCTTGACTGCCACCTCTACCTTACTGGTTATTTACTGCTACAATGGTCTATAAAGTGTAGGAATGCAACCTCAGCTTCTATAACATATGAATGATTGTCAAAAGTTGCATCTTGGCTTCTAGATAAAGTCCTATTTCATTTCTGCCTATTAATTTACATACAATATTTTGTTATATACCAGTAGCTGAGGTAGGGACACAGCTCTGTCAGTAAGTATACAATGTTAAGGTCTGATGTTAGAAGTATACTGAGGTTACAGCCTCCTGTGCCTATAAAGACTTGACACCACTTCTTACCAGAGCCAAACTAGATAAGGCCGGTGGCAGGTCTATGACAGAATGTTAAAAGTAGTTGCGTACTCCATCAGATAAAGGCTGTAGCTTGTGGAAAAGTTATCCATTGAAATTAAGATGGAAAGAATTAATCCCTCCCAAAAGTTGCTTTTTGCCACCACAATATCCCACCATAGGTCTACCAATGCCTCTAGTTTGGCCTTCAGCCTCTGGGAAATAAACATGGATTCTTTCTTCCCCTCCATTGGCTGACGCTCCTCCCCAAAGGGAGGGAGGGAAGGAGGGACAGCTTGCTTTGTTTGGCTGCCTTAATCACCGGGAGAAATACAAAGCACCTTTAAGACCAACAAAGTTTTATCCAAGGTATGAGCTTTTGTGTGCCTTGCTACAGTGTGCGTGTTTTGTTGGGCTCATTATGCCAGGGCTCCCCTGGGTGCAACTGGGTTCCTGCCCCCTTTTTACTGTATTCATGCCCTCATGATCCAGTCTCTTGCAGTAGAAAAGCAAGGTGAACTATTTAAATGAGGAATAACAACAAGCCAGTGACATGGATTAGACTGAGAGTGTGCATCCAGACTAAGTTCACCCAGCATATTTCCTTTGTAGGAAGTTGTAGTTATTTCTCCAGGGAAGACTATAGTGTAGACAAACAAACAGCCCTCACTCCGTCTGTGTCAGGATGCCTACTCATGTTCTTGACCAGCACATGAAGCAACTTATGCACAAAAGCTTGCAATGCCCAGCCATTTCATGTTTTCCCCTGGGTCCTAGCTCAGATCACTGAGCATGAGATTTCTGTAATGAATGTCAATAAATCATTGCTTCTCGGTGTAGTCAAGGTGACTGAGAGCCGCCTTGCTTGTTGATGTACGCCTTGGCGGAGATGTTGTCCGTCCTTGTCAGCACATGTTGGTTGATCAGACGCGGTTGTGAGGCTTCTGCCCTAAGCAGTCAAAGATCAGACCTTTGTTGTTGAAACAGAGTTCTTTATTGTCTCGTTACTGCATGACAGGTTCTCGGATGTTTGTTAGAGATACCGTATACAAAACAGCTAGGGTGCAAAGTGGTGCAAAGTGCTTCAGGGCTAGGCGGATCGCTCTCAACTCTAGCAAGTTGATCGGTAGTTCTGCTTCATGGGTTCGCCAAACCCCTTGCACTGGTGCTCCCAAGAGGGTTGCCCCCCAGCCCTGTAGGCTTGCATCCGTGAACACCTCCAGGGTGGGGCTTGTGTAGTAGATCTTGCCCTTGGAAAGATTGTTTGGATTCATCCACCACAGAAGGCTCTTCCTTACAGGTAATGGTAACTGCAGGTGTAGTGACCTCTTCTCTGCTATGCAAGCTTGGTAGGGGCGAAGGAATACTTGTAGCCGCCTGGCGTGAAGTCTGGCCCACTGCACCATGTCTATGCACGCGATCATCAGCCCTAGGAGTCTGGCCAGGGTCATGAGTGGTGAATTTCTGCTGCGATACACCCTCTTCTTCTTCTTTTCACCAGCTCCTGTATCTTCTGTATCTTGGAGTTGGGGAGAACCAGAGCATTGCGAGTGGTGTCTATCACCACCCCAAGGTGCTTGATTTGCTTGGCCGGTGTCAAGGCACTCTTCTTGAAATTGATTAGGAAGCCGTGTTCCTGGAGACACTGTATCGTGATCCTGGTGTTCCTGTCGGCTTCTGCTTGGCTGTTGGCCCAGACGAGCAGGTCGTCCAGATAAGGATGCACATGGACGCCCATCCCCCGAAGCCACACGACTGGGTTGATTATCAACTTGGAGAACAAGCGGGGTGCCGTGGAGAGCCCAAAGGGGAGGGCCCTGTATTGAAAATGTTGATTGTATACACAGAATCGTAGGAAACGCTTGTGCGACAGGTGGATTGGCACATGTAGATATGCCTCTGTGAGGTCTATGGACGTCAGGAACTCGTGTGGAGATAAGGCATCCGCCACTGCCCGCAGGGTTTCCATACGAAACCGTCTTAGTCGGATGAATCTGTTGAGGAATTTCAAGTCCAGGATCGCTCGCCAGTCCCCGTTCTTCTTGGGCACCATGAATAAGATGGAGTATACGCCTCTGCCCCTTTCTGTGGTAGGCACCGGCTCTATTGCGTTGATGTCCAACAGATGTTGAATTGCGGAGGAGACAATGGCCATTTTGGACTTTGATTTGCTTGCCGGGGACTTCAGAAATCTTTCCGGTGGGTAGTGGTGGAATTCTATGGTGTAGCCTTGTGTTACTGTTTCCACTGCCCAAGCGTCCGCGCTGGCTTGAGCCCACGCCTTCGCGAAGTGTAGAAGGCGTGCCCCCACCGGAATTGTCGCAGCGTCATGCCTGTTTAAGTTTGGGGTCTCTGTCACCTGTTGCCCCGGTTGAATCCGGACCTGTGAAACCTTGGGTTGTAGGATCCTCGCCTGTTGGGGGCCTTGGCTGTCTCCCATTGCTGTCTCTTGTTGTCGTGACGAAACCTTGGTAACGTGTGTTGGGTCCAAAAGGACGGGTTGCTGCGGCCCTCTGGTCTCCGCAGTGTCCTGGGCATGGCCTTCTTCTTGTCCCGCGTCTCCACTAGTATCTCATCCAGGGCTTCCCCGAAAAGCCGATCACCCTGGAACGGATAAGCCGCCACAATAGCCTTGGATAGTGGGTCGGCTTGCCAGGCGCGCAACCATAGGATTCTGCGCGCCACTGCCGTAGAAGCCATGGCCCTGGAGGCAAATGATAGAATGTCCAAGGTAGCGTCCGCTGTGAAAGTGCTGGCCTTTAGGATCCGTGAAGCGCCCTCAGGTACCTCAGGTTGTCTTCAGGTACCAGTTGTGTTAGCTTGCACACCCACACAATGGCTGCTCTTGACGAGATGGATGCTGTGGAGGCCGCTCTCACCATCATCGCGATGGCCTCGTGGATCCTCTTGAGGGTTGCTTCCACCTTCTTGTCTGTGGAGTCGCGGATGGTGCCGAGACCATCCTTGGATAGCAGGCCTGTGGACTGCAGGGCGGCTATTGGTCCGTCCACAGGTGATACCTGTAGAATCTCATTGGTATAACTGGGCAAGGCATATAATTTCTTTGCAAAAGAAGGAAATTGCCTGCTGACCCCAGGCTTTTCCCATTCAGATCTGAGCTGGTGCTCAAAAAACTCGGGGAAGGGAAAAACCCTTTCAGTGCAAGACTCAGGGAGAAAAAATTCAACATTGCCCCCTGACCTGGATTTAAACTTAGCCTTTGCAGCTCTCTGATCCTCAGATGGAGGCAGATCTCGCAGTTCCAGTGCCTTAAGGGCTTTATTCAGGAACTGCTGGTAGTCCTCCTGCTTAAAAAAGCGGCTGGACTGCTCTGGGAGGACCATTTCCTCCTCCTAATCCTCAGAAAGGAACTCCCCCTCCTCTCTCTCCTCTACTGAGGAGGCACTGGACTCCACCTCTTCCCTCCATTGTTGTCTAGGAAGACCCTCTGGGTCCTGTGGAGGGGCCCTGCAGTCGGCCCTGGGGTGCCAGGATCCCGTGGCTGGAGGGGGAAGGCCCTGGTTAGTGAGCTCCGCGAGGGGGGAAGCTTGGGCTCTAGGTTGTAGCGTGGGGAGCTGCTGCTGAATGGCCTGGTTAATTATGGCCATCAGCTCCGGTGAGTTAACCAGGGCCCCCCCGCCGCTTTCCTTACCCCGTTCAGAAGCGTTGTCCGCGGGTGAAGTCAGGGAGCAGGTCGCTTCAGGCCCCCCCTGGGCCGAAGGGGCTCCCAAGAGATTCAGGGAGGCGAACTCCCGGCCTCCAAGATGGCCGCTGCTGGCTCTCTCCTGCGCCGCTGCGGCAGCGTGCTTCTCTTCCTCTTCGTGCTGCCGCCAGCGTTTGCTGGCACGTGGCGCCGCCGCCGCGTCCAGCGGCTCCGTTGGGGGAGCGCGATCATGCCCATAGGGCTGGTCAGTCCCCATCTTGCTGCGTGCGCTCGCTAGCTCCGCGGCACGCACGCTCTCCTCTTCGCTTGAAGAAAAGTCTTCTGGAGCTGCCCGGGTCGTCATGGCGCGTCCCGCGCCTTCGATCTTCCGCCCGGTGCTCCTGTTTTCCTCTGCGCTCTTCGCTCCTCCGGAGCCTTGGCCCGGTCCCCTCGCTCCGCGTGTAGAACATGGGAGGGGGGGGAAAGGAGCCGGCTGGTGAAGACTCCAACAAACAAAAAAGAAAGCGGCAAGGCAGAGGAGGGAAAAAAGGAGGAGAGTAGTGAGACAGTGAGAAGGAAGGAAAACCTTCACTAAGAATCAAGAAGAAAACAGAGAAAAAGGACTAAGTGGAAGGAATCAATAAAGTAAAAGAAGCTAAACCTAGGTCTTTGCTGCTTCTCCCTATGAGGCAGGAACATAACTGGGGAATGGGCTATTCCGAGGCCACCTACAGGAAGGAGGAAAAAACTACTTCCTGCCTCCCTAAAGGCAAGGTGGGAATAACCCATGGAGATGTCCTCCGCCTCATAGGGAGAAGTATAAGTGCAATAATTAGGAAAAATCAACTTCTATCTTGGAATACAAACAGAACAGAGAAAGATATAAACTATATCCTCAACCAGAAGCAGAAAATCCTAGAATTTCTAAACTACATGAACATGAAAGGACCTAAACCAGCAAGCACTCCAGTGGAAATGAACTACCAGCAAGGAACTTCTGCACAACAACAAACATTACAGAGAAGCTTCTGGAAAACTGCTTTCCATAAGCACACTGACGTATGCTGACATCATAGCAACTGCGGGCGTGTTATGCAGAAAGACTGAATCACCGAGCAAAAGGGACTAGAATGCCATCAAAAGTGCTTGGCACTGTACATCTGGAACGAGAGTTATCAACCAGTGACAAGCCCAGACTAGTGGGATACAGGGAAGCAGACTGAGCAGGAGATACTACAGACCGAAGGTCAACCAGTGGACATGTATACTTCTATGACAGCAGTCAGGCGGAGTAGCAGGGAACAAGAAGTTGTAGCTGTGTCCTCAACTAAAGTGGAATATGTATCTGCAGCAGAAGCGTGCAGACGACTGAAATTGATACTGCAACTAATGCAAGACTTCAGGAGAGAGGAAACCAAACCAGTACAACTCTTTGAAGACGACCAAGGATGCATAAGATGGAGAAGATCAACTCATGAACTAAACACATGGATGTAATAAAGTAACAAAGATGCAAGAATGGCTTGTTGAGTTGCAGTACTGTCCTACAGATGAAATGACTGCAGGCACACTCACCAAGCCACTTTTGAGAAAAGTTGGAAAGGCTATGTAAGATGATGAAGTCTGGGGACTCGGTACACTAGACCTTGAGAAGGGGAGCTGGAACAGGCAATGAATGTCTGGTGTACAAAGAAGACCCTGCAGGGGGCAGCAAGAATACAATTAAACAGGATAATGAGGTCAGCACCTTCTCTCCCATTAAGTGTCACGCCTTGTCTGACTCCAGATTGCTACTTTTACCAAAATATTCTGCTTCTCAGACGTTCCACACATAGTCTCTCTCTCAGCTAGTCATATAGTTAGGACACTGTCTCTTCTCTTCAGTATCAAGTATACTAGTTCCTGAATAAAACTTCATACTTTTATCAGGTTGTATACCTCTCCTGTGTTAATTACTCTGCCAACAGATGCAGCAGTGGGAACAATAATGGGGAGACAACACTGCAAAACAGAGTGGTATCACGACTCATTGAAGACCAAGAAGTGACATTGCCACAATGAGCTACACTCTAGGAAGTTCCCCAATCTCTATGGTATTTACTGTAGAGTCTGGAGTGTCACTGAATGTAGTGACATCGCTTCTTTCTTGTCCCAGGAGTGATAACAGTGGGGAATTTCACACGGCACCTTTAAAAATGTTACTGAATCGGCTTGGAATAAACCGGTACAGGAGGAGAAAATTGGATTTATATTTATTTATTGGATTTATTGGATATTTATTGGATTTATATTTATTCAGGACCGGTACGAGGACTGAAGAACGCTTGGGAGGAGGTTTCCAGGTAAACTGGCTCAGAAATGCTTCCCCCACGGGAGAGGCACGTTTCTGTGTGAAATGGCCAATATGTTCTATTAGGGAACTGGAAATGTCACACAGAAACCGTTACTGTACAGTTCCTGAAATGGAACATATTGGCCGGCAGGAGCGCCTCTGAAGACCTGCCTCCTGTGGACCTAAGTGCGGTGGAGGATCAGTCCCCAGCTCCAGAGGAGCCTCAACCTGAACCAGAGGAGGCTCAAGTAAGCACCTCTCAGGGCATTACCCCAGCACCAGCAGCAGCTGAGCCACAGCCAAGCTCAAGCCCACCTGATTCACCTCCTCGGGTAGAACGGCTAAGGTCATGATCCAGGCAAGACTTAGCTGATAGGAGAAAAGAGGCATACATGCATAGTCGCAGATCACTCAGCCCTGAGTTTTAGAGGGAGCCGGGACCTCACTGCCAGCTGCTAACAAGCACAGGAAGTGGCTGGGTATTTAAGCACAGCACAAAGACCAACAACTTGTGCTAGAAACAAGTCATTCTGGCTAAGCTCTGCACCCGCTCAGCTCACATCAGCTAAACCTGATTCTGGACCTTCTGGCTCGTGACTCCGGCTCTGTCTGGCTTGATTCTGGACCCTCTGGCTCGTGACTTCGGCTCTGTTTGACGTCGGCTTTTGGTTGACTCTGTCACAAGCTGGATGCCAATAGGACAGGAATCAAGCAGAAGTCTGGGACAGTCCGAGGTTAAGCCGAATCCGGAATGAGTTGCCAAGTCCAAAACACTAAGCCAAAAGCAGAGTCAGTCCAAACCTCAAAGAGGGAAACTCACAAGTAGACCAGTCCAGGAAGTCAACAGAGCCGAAGTCAAACAAAGCCGGAATCACAAGCCAGAGGGTCCAGAATCAAGTTAGCTATCACGAGCCAAACGGATGCGGAGTTTAGCCAGAATGACTTGTTTCTAGCACAAGATGGTAGTCTCTGTGCTGTGCCTAAATACCCAGCCACTTCCTGTGCTTGTTAGTAGCTGGCAGAGAGGTCCCGGCTCCTTCTAGAACTCAGGGCTTAGTGATCTGCGACCACGCAGGTGTGCCTCTTTCCTTCTCACAGCTAAGTCTTGCCTGGATCGTGACCTTAGACGTTCCACCCGAGGAGGTGAATCAGATGGGCTTGAGCTTAGCTTGGCTCAGCTGCTGCTGGTATGAAACCCTGGGAGGTGCTTGCTTGAGCCTCCTCTGGCTCAGGTGGAGGCTCCTCTGGAGCTGGGAGCTGATCCTCCACCTCACTTAGGTCCACAGGAGGCAGGTCCTCAGAGGTACTCCTGACAGACTCCTTGGACTGGTTTGCTCGTGAGTTTCCCTCTCTTACCTCGGCCTGTGTTTTGGACTTGGTAATTCATTCCTGATTTGGCTTGACCTTGGACTGTCTCGGACTTCGACTTGGCTCCTGACCTACTGGCACTCAGCCCGTGACATTGGCTGTGTGAAATTCCTCAGTGTCACACATCACTCCAGTCCCCATATCCTGCTCCGTAAATGCTCTTACCTACAGTAGGTTTCCCGCTGGCAATCCTATACATAGAAAATAAAGGGATATACAGGTCAAAGTATGTAAATACTTTATTACCCTCTAGTACTGAATATGTGGTGTCCAAGAGCACACCCTCCATTTATGCAAGGCATATATTGCATGCTGTTTCATGGACTAGGTTACTTCCACCTTCCTCTTTCTTAGAACAGCAAACACATGTATAAATATAAAAAAGCCTGCCTCACAGGATACAAGTAAATTTCCTTTATCAAGGCTTGAAATATCAGTGTCTCCACTACGTCATTAATTGTTGTCAACATCTACAGTTCTGAGATTAAACTGAGCAGTTGGGAAGGATATGGAAGAGAGCTAAACTCTTCGACAGATCAGAATTCACTTTTGTCGACCTACACCTTCAGTCCCTCCACGAGGTGTTCACTTCAGGAAATAATTCTATTAACCTGGACACCACTCTGCCCCCCCATCCTTGCCTCTGACTCCCTGCTTTGTCAGGAGGTCCCCGTGGCCTTGCTAACCTCTTTCTAATGGGAGTCAGCAGCAGACAACAGAAAGAGTTGCCTGTGGTCCTACCTCTCCCTCTCCCCTGAGCAAGTAATGGGGAAGTGTATTTTGAAGAGATACTTTCTCCAGTTTTGAATTTGATATGTTAAAGTATCTCTTCAAAATACACTTCCCCATTACTTGCTCAGGGGAGAGGTAGGACCACAGTCATCCGTACTCAGGTTTCTAAAATTTGCCAAAAGTCTATTATGCATCCCACTTGGACTGTGCTCAAGAATGGCTTAAATGTAAGACACTGTCAGTAGTCAGCCTTCCTGAAGTCCTAGTTTTAACTAAATAAACAGGCTCCAATGTGGTAGCCAAAAAAAGGCTTGTTGTCACATTACTAGGTGATAGGCATTCATGCCCGCCTTACCCAGAACTGCATGCTCCTGACATATGCAACGTCTTCAGGTAGCTGTTATAAAATAGCACTGGTCACTGATCACCAAGACAAAACTTCTAAATCAAAGTTAGAAATCAGGAAGGCTAGCAATGCAGTATGGTAAACTTTTGAATGGATTTGGTATTAGATCCGGAGCTTTTATGAACATCAAAAGAAAGGAAAAGTGACCACAGTTATATGGTCTCATAACACAATCTATGCCAAACAGTGTTAAAGAAAATATGTCAACTCAGAAGAAGCAATAATTTGTAAATTTAGCATTCCTCAGCACTTTTAGTTCAGATAATGACAAATTATGGGGCAATGTCCTTTTGACAGAAATGTTTGATCAACAGTCCGAAGGAAGGCATGTTTTTTTAAAAAAATTGAACAGAGACTAACAATGCTAGCATTGTGGGCAATATTTTCTCTCAATAAAAGATTCTAGTGTCTAAAGCTGTGTACACACTATTATGTAGCATACAATAGCTTTTCTGTTCACCCCCTGTATACCACTACTTCTGTTTTGTTGAAGTACAGGCTTAGATCACTTTTTTAAAGAACAAGTTTAGAACTAATAGAAGCAGCAAATACATGGAAGTGGTATCTAGTGCAGAAAAATGTTTGTATCTACCTAATCTGGGCTTTCCTAGTTAAAGAACACAGAAAGGAATCACAATTTTGATCTATAGCAAAGGAAACCAACTATATGAAAGGGTAATTTTTATTTTATTTTATTTTTTTAATTTAATGGCTTAATTTAATGCCTTGATTTAAAGAGCCACTAATCACCCTCAGCAGTTTCCCTTCTCTACTTTCTGGCACTCAGTGGGGGTAGGGGGGTGAAGGACTTGGCATGTACCTTTCTTCAAGGACAGGAGGAGCGAAGGAATAGATAAAGGCAGAAAGGTAAGTTTGAAGGGGGGAAAATCTATGTCTAAATCTAACAAGAGTAGGCATTTGTCTCTGAAGCTGCTCTCCCTTCCAAGGCAGCAAACAAACTGGAGTGGGTGACTCTCACAAGGCTGGAAACAGGAAGCTGGAAAAAATAGTTCCTGCTTCCCTTAATGGATGGTGGGAATCACCAAATCAAGATGACCTCCACCTCAGAGGGAGAAGAGCTGATGTTTTCCATCTTTGGATAGCAGCACTACTACTGAATAGCAGTATTACTGCCCCATCCTCTTCAAGTACCCGAACTTCAGATAATATAGTTTAACACTACAACAGTGCAGGGCTCCCCAATATGGCACCCGTGGTTGCCATGGTGCCTGCCAGTACTTTCCCCGGGCCCCACTGAGCCTTTCAGAACGTGGGTGCAGCCCTAGTAAGACAGGGATTGTTTCCAACTGCCCTCATTCAAATTAAAGGATTTTCCATTGCTGCAATAGCAACAGCAGCCACTAGAGCAGGGGTCACTGACCTTCTTGAGCCAGTAGGCCACGTTGGAATTCTGATGCAACGTGGTGGGTGCAGTCATAAAACGGCTGCACAAGGGTGGAGCCAACCATACAATGACTGCCATAGCTTATCTTCAGTCACACAGTGAAGATCCTTTGCACTGTGGTAGCAGCTCCTGAAAAAGCAGCAATTCAAAAAATATGCACAGCCAAGCAATTTCCAGTGGCCAATGAGAAGCCTTGCTGGGAAAAAGCCCCCCAAGCCCAGCCCTCTTTCTAATAACACTTGGTGGCACTCGAAAAGGCATTGGTGGGTGCCATGCTGCCCACAAGCACCACAATGGGAACTCCTGCACTACAGGATCAGGGGGACTGGTAAGTACCGTATTTTTCGCTCCATAACACGCACGTGATCATAAGACGCACCTTGTTTTTAGAGGAGGAAAACAGGAAAAAATGAAACAGAAAGAAAGAAAGAGAGAGAGAGAGATAAAGGAAGGAAGGAGGAGGAGAGAGAGAGAGAGAGAGAGAGAGAGAGAGAGAGAGAAAGAGAAAGGAAGAAAGGTGGGGACAGAGAGAGAGACAGAAAGACAGACAGAAAAAAGGGAAGGAAGGAAGGAAGGAAGGAAGGAAGATAGAGAAAGGAAAGAAGAGAGACATCGGCATGCCATGCAAAGCCAGGCCTTTCTGTGCAAAGTAGCCACGGAGCTTAATCTGTGGGCGGGGCTTTCTGCTGCTGGCTGTCTTAAAGGGGAAAAGCACTTAAAGGGAAAGAGTACTTAGCCTGGTGGGGTTTTTCCTGCCGTTTCCCTTTTAAGTCTTAACAGCTCAAGCCCAGCAGGGAGGGGCGGGGAAGGCTGGGATGCCAGCCTGAATGGTGTTCCCCTGCGTTCCTGCTGAAGAAAGAGTCCTGTTACAGGTAAGAAAAGTACATCTTATGGAGCGAAAAATACGGTACCTGGGCTTTGCATAGTCATTGTGTGGCTCCACTTCCCCTTAAAGGCTTTCTTTCTTTTTATTCCTCTTTCACTGTGGACATACTTAGAAATGTAAAATTCCTCAAATTTTTTAAACAATTAGGAAAAAAGGAAATTTTGGGGAAAACTGAAATGTATCCAATCCTTACTTTCCTGTAAAACCTTAACTTCTGACTTAACAACATAGACAGCATCATTTATAGCTCATATAAAATGTTACTAATTGTCATATCTATGAAATTTTTCACTTTTTTTACAGATTTATTGATTACTCATTAACATACAAGCATAAAGTTCAAGGATATATACATGATGATCAAACTCAAACTATACCCTGTAATTCAACCATTTTGAGATGAATATGATTAATGATGCTTGACAACTTGGACCAAGATTTTCATTCCTTTGGAAGGGTGTGGGTTTAATCATTAGACAGACCTCCAGCCATTCATTTACACCAGGAATATCTTTCAATTTCCAGTGTTGTGAAAACATGAAGAGTGCAGCTATTATGAAGTTCAAAGTTATAATTTGCAATTTCTTTGGAATAGTCAAAACATAGTTTAGTAGAATAATTTTTCCGGTTAATTTCTACCTCTCCACTTAGACCACAGCTCAGCAGAACAACAATTTTTCTCCAGTATGACACTGTATCAGCTGACTCAGCATGGCAACACCAACACACACCAAAGGAGGAATGGTAAATCTTAGCATTCACCTTTGGGGTCAGATACAACTGGCAAATAATTTTGTATAAATTCTTTCTAATGTTCAAACAAACTGAGAATGTTGACCCCACAGACCATGTAAATTTCCAGATTTGTCTGGTGACCTCATATCCTGAAGTCTGGTTCCATTTATAAACAAAATTTGGTATTGTTGTTGATTCTTGTGAGATAATCAACCTATAAAGCTTAGAAAACAAATGTTTTGAGTATTGAGTCACCATTCTTCTAGTTTGCTTTTGTGCCTAACCAAAAATCCATTACAGATTAGGTTTGCAAGAAAACTCTTCATTTGAAGATATTCAAACCAAGTTATCTATTACTTTCCCTCTTTACTGCTTCATATGGGATAAAAAAAGATTATCAAAACATAATACCCACCTAAATTATATTTTTCCCATTTAGCTTAAGTAGGTAACTTAAATTTTTGGAATACATCCAAATCTTTGGCAATGGAAGCTATTGGTAGCTGAAGTTTTTGGTAAAGTCACAAGAGAAAACTTCTTCCTATATTCAAACCAAATATTTATCAGATTACCTATGATTAAATTCCCCTTCTTATATATTCTCTTCCTAAGAGTTGAGTGGTCCATAAGCAAGTCTGAAGTGGCATTCTGACCTCACTTTGCTCAGTTACCAAGTCCAATGAGGAATTCACCTCATTAAGAGCCAGTTTGGTGTAGTGGTTAAGTGCGCAGACTCTAATCTGGGAGAACCGGGTTTGCTTCCCCACTCCTCCACTTGCACCTGGCTGGATGACCTTGGGCAAGCCATAGCTCTGTACCAGCTGTTCCCTCAAGGACAGCTTGGGAAAGAGTTCTCTCAGCCCCACCTACCTCACAGGGTGTCTGTTGTGGGGAGGGGAAGGGAAAAGGAGTTTGTAAGCCGCTCTGAGACTCCCTTGGGGAGTGGAGGGCGGGGTATAAATCCAATCTCTTCTTCTTCTTCTTCTTCTTAATCCATGCTGACAATGACACTAATTTAGCCATATCATGATATGCTTTAATACTACACACCCAGGGAAATGTTGATTGCCACTTTGGGGTCAGGAAGCCCTTTTTCTCCAGGCAGGTTTGGCCAGGGATCCTGGAGGTTTTTTTGTTATGGAACAGCGGTCACTGTGGATGTGGAGGGGGAGGTATTTGTGAATTTCCTGTATTATGCAGGGGGTTGGACTAGCTGACCCTGGAGTTCCCTTCCAACTCCATGATTCTATGATTAGGGATCCCTAACCCCCATAAGGAACATTTAGATTGAGCAACAGACCATTTTATCTAGGGTCTCCTAGCATTCCTAAAGTGCTAACAAACTCTGCCACTCCTTCAATGTTTTGTCATTAATTACTATGGGAATCAAAAGGTAAGTAAATTTAGAGACTATCATCATTTTGATTGTATTTATACATCCTAGAATAGATAGATTAAAGTTAAAGATATTAATGTCAGAGATTACTAGTTTTGAATCATCTATCAAACATGTAGTATTTTGGCTAACCTTAATACCCAGATAGGTAATCTTTTTAGTGTAGCGGTTAGGAGTGCGGACTCTAATCTGGGAGAACCAGGTTTGATTCCCCACTCCTCCACATGCAGCTGCTGGTGTGACCTTGGGCCAATCACAAGTTCTCTCAGAGCTGTTCTCTCAGGTGCAGTTCTCAAATGAGCTCTCTCAGTGCCACCTACCTCACAGGATGTCTACTGTGGGGAGGGGAAGGGAAAGGAGATTACAAGCCACTCTGAGACTCCTTTGGGTAGTGAAGGGCAGGATATAAATCCAATTTTCTCCTCATTCTAGTTTTCATTTTTTTAAAACCAGTTTGATGGATCTAGGCTCAAGAGAGCTCCATTAAAAGGTAACACCACTTTTTTATATTTAATCTATATACTGATACTTCTGAAAAGGAGCTAAGAATTAAACCTAAGTAAACATTAGACTTTTAAGATATCACTCAAGAAAATCACAATTATGGCCACATACAGCTTCAGCTTATAATGCACCGCTTGGGAACAGTGACCATAATGTTATTGAGTTCAACATTTGTATAAATAGGGAGTTGCCCCAAAAGACTGACACAACCACTTTTAACTTTAAAAGGGGTAACTTCTCTGATATGAGGGGATATGTGAGGAGAAAACTGAAAGGAAAAGTAGAAGGGGTCAAAACCATTGGGGAAGCTTGGAGACTATTTAAAATTACAAACCTAGAGACTCAGAGAAAATATATACCACAAGTTAGGAAAGGCACAAATAGGTATAGAAAAAAGCCTGCATGGTTAACAAACGAAGTAATGGAAGCTGTAAAAGGTAAGAAGGGTTCCTTTAAGCAGTGGAAAGCTAGTCTCAGTGAGGCTGATAAAAGGGAACACAGGCTGTGGCAAATAAAATGCAAGTCTGTGATCAGGCAGGCAAAAAGGGAATATGAGGAGCATATCGCAAAAAACATAAAGACCAACAATAAAACTTTCTTCAAATACATCAGAAGTAGGAAACCAGCCAGGGAAACAGTGGGGCCCTTGGATAACCAAGGGGTAAAAGGTGTACTGAAGGATGACAGGGAAATGGCTGAGAAGCTGAATGCATTTTTTGCCTCTGTCTTCACTGTGGAAGATGAGAAGTGCCTGCCCACTCTAGAACCACTGATTTCGGGAGGGGTGTTGAAAGACCTGAGTCAGATTGAGGTGACAAGAGAGGAGGTCCTACGACTGATAGACAACTTAAAAACAAATAAATCACCGGGCCCGGATGGCATACATCCGAGAGTTCTGAAAGAACTCAAATGTGAACTTGTGGATCTCCTGACAAAAATATGTAATCTTTCCCTAAAATCTACCTCCATTCCTGAGGACTGGAAAGTAGCGAATGTCACTCCCATCTTTAAAAAGGGTTCCAGAGGAGATCCAGGAAATTACAGGCCAGTCAGTCTGACGTTGATACCAGGGAAGTTGGTGGAAACTGTTAAGGAAAAATTAGTAGGCACATTGATGAACAAAATGTATTGAGGAAGACTCAGCATGGGTTCTGTAAGGGAAGATCTTGTCTCACTAACTTGTTAGTGTTCTTTGAGGGAGTAAACAAACATGAGGACAAGGGGGACCCAATAGATGTTGTTTACCTTGACTTCCAGAAAGCTTTTGATAAAGTTCCTCATCAAAGGCTCCTAAGTAAGCTCAATAGTCATGGGATAAAAGGAGTAGATAACTCAATAAAAATGTCGAGAAAGTGTGCAACTGCAATGAAAAAGGCCAACGCTATTCTGGGGGTTATTAGGAAGGGAATTGAAAACAAATCAGCCAGTATCATAATAACCCTGTATAAATCAATGGTGCGACCTCATTTGGAGTACTGTGTACAGTTCTGGTCGCCACACCTCAAAAAGGATATTATAGCATTGGAAAAAGTGCAGAAAAGGGCAACTAGAATGATAAAAGGGTTGGGACACTTTCCCTATGAAGAAAGGTTGAAGCGCTTGGGGCTCTTTAGCTTGGAGAAACGACGGCTGACGGCTGATATGATCGAGGTTTATGAGATTATGTATGGAAAAGAGCAGGTAAAGAAAGAAGTACTTTTCTCCCTTTCTCACAATACAAGAACTTATGGGCACTCCACGAAATGGCTAAGCAGTCAGGTTAGAACAGATAAAAGGAAGTACTTCTTCACCCAAAGAGTGATTAACACATGGAATTCACTGCCATAGGAGGTGGTGGCGCCTACAAGCATGGACAGCTTCAAGAGGGAATTAGATAAATATATGAAGCAGAGGTCCATCAGCGGCTATTAGTCACAAAGTATAGACAGGAACTCTCAGTCTGGGTCAAGTGACGCTCTGTATTCTTGGTGTTTGGGGGGGGCAACAGTGGGAGGGCTCCTGCCCCCACTGCTGGACCTTCTGAGGGCACCTGGTGTTTTTGGCCACTGTGTGACACAGTGTTAGACTGGATGGGCCACTGGCCTGATCCAACATTGGCTTCTCTTATGTTCTTAATGTGTATTACCTACCTTCAAAACAATTGCTAAATCAGATTCCGGTCTTGCTATTGCTAGTAATCTACATTAAATGATAGTGCTGATAATGGGCATCCCTGCTTTATTCCACAACTGACTGAAAAGAAGCTCAGTATTTCATTATACTCTCCCAGTTTGTTACGACCCCTACTCACAGAGCTGGTCACACGCTTGACTTGATTTTCGCGGGGGGGTAACGGTGGACCGGATTACGGCTACGGCGGTACCATGGTCGGACCACCAAGCCCTGAAGGCCTGCGTGAACCTGCCCCTCCAACCCTGTTTGGGTGGCAAGCGGATTTTAGCTCGCCCGTGGAGCCAAATGGATCCTGTTCGATTCCAGGAAGCTCTTCGGGGTTCCTTGCCCTCTGGTGGCTCGTTGGATGAGCTGGTCAAAGACTGGCAACATCGTCTTTCGGCGGCCATCGACGAGATTGCTCCCCGGCGTCCTCTGCGGCCCCGTTCCCGACTCGCCCCATGGTATACGGGCGAGTTGAGGATAATGAAACGGGAACTCAGACGACTAGAGAGGCGGTGGCGGCGTGCTCCCGGCGAAGCTGCAAGAACATCTTATAGGACATTTATGAAAGCCTATGAGGTGGCTGTCAAAGCTGCAAAAAAAGTTTTCTATGCAGCTGAGATAGCGTCTGTGAGTTCCCGCCCAGCCCAATTATTTAGGACAATTTGGTCATTGATGACTCTGCCAGTGAGCAGACCAAACGATAGAGAATTGGACATTGGCTGTGAGGCTTTTGGGAACTATTTCGCAGATAAAGTCTTATCGCTCCGCCGAGACCTCCCCGCCACAGTTGATACAGTGGCAGAACTTGAGGCTCCAAGCCCGTCTTCTGGTCATATTTTGGATTACTTCAATCCGCTCTGTCTGGACGAGATTGACAATCTGCTCTCGCTGGTCCGCCCAACCACCTGTAAGCTCGATCCGTGCCCATCATGGCTAATTAAAGCAAGCCATGAGGAGGTATGAGGGGCGCTTAGGGAAATTATCAACACATCCCTTGCAGAAGGGATGTTCCCTAGTGCCCTGAAGGAGGCAGTGGTACGTCCGCTCCTTAAAAAAACATCTTTAGACCCGGCCGATTTAGTCAACTACCGGCCGGTCTCTAATTTGCCGTATTTGGGCAAACTAATCGAGAAGGTGATGGCGGACCAGCTACAGAGCTTTTTGGAAGACACCTCTGTGTTAGATCCTTTCCAGTCCGGCTTCCGGCCAGGTCATGGGACGGAGACGGTGCTGGTCGCCCTTACGGATGACCTCCGAAGGCATCTGGATTGAGGTGGCACTGCGGTGCTGGTGTTGTTGGACCTGTCGGCGGCGTTCAACACGGCCGACCACCAGCTGCTGTGCTGTCGCCTCGCCGATATTGGAGCTCAGGGGTTAGCCTTACAGTGGCTTTCCTCATTTCTCCAGGATCGGGGACAAAGGGTGGCGGTAGGGGATCAACTCTCCCAAAGATACCCGCTGAATTGCGGTGTTCCGCAGGGAACAGTTCTTTCCCCTATGTTATTTAACATCTTTATGCGTCCCCTTGCCCAGAGGTTTGGGCTGAGTTGTTATCAATATGCAGATGATACCCAGCTCTATCTGTTATTGGGTGGTCAGTCCACCTCCAGCCTGGGTGATCTGGACCTGGCGTTGTCGGCTGTGGCTGGATGGTTCAGACAGAGCCGAATGAAGTTGAATCCAACGAAGACGGAGATCCTATGCCTGAGTCGGAGCAGTCCAGGGTTGGGGATCCCTCTCCTGACCTTCGGGGAGGTGCCGTTGGTGCTGTTGGCGGATGTCAGGAGTTTGGGAGTGCTTCTGGACTCCACGTTAACGATGGAGGCCCAGGTAGCAGCTGCTGCAAGGTCAGCCTTCTATCATCTGCGGCTGATCAAGCAGCTGGTCCTCTTCCTTGAACGCAATGAACTGGCGATAGCGATCCATGCATTGGTCACCTCAAGGTTGGACTACTGTAACGCCCTCTACATGGGGCTGCCCTTGTGCCAAATCCGGAAGCTGCAGCTAGTGCAGAATGCTGCGGCGTGGCTGGTGTTGGGCCTCCCTATGGGAGAGCATATACAGCCCGCCTTAAAGGCACTGTACTGGCTGCCAATAGCATACCGGATAAGGTTCAAGGTGCTGGTGCTTACCTATAAAGCCCTATATGGCCTGGGACCTGACTACCTGAAGGACCTTCTCTCTCCACATGTTCCCCAGCGAGCACTACGGTCCGGGTCCCAACACCGTCTGGCTCTTCCCGGATTGAAGGAGGCGCGGCTGGCTGCAACACGGGCCAGGGCTTTTTCAGTGGTGGCCCCGTACTGGTGGAATGAGCTCCCGGAGAACATCAGGGCCCTGCGGGATTTGATGCAGTTCCGCAGGGCCTGTAAAACGGAGCTCTTCCACCAGGCCTTTGGGTAGGGGCCGCCCAAGGTAAACATCTCAGCCCTGGCCCAGTTCCATCTGCTAGCCCGTCTGTTGGCACCACCATCTGCCAACCTGTGTGTGGTCATACAGAGATCTATAGGAATGCCTTTCGGACCCACCTGCAGGTTGAATTGAAATGCCGCCAATCTTGTATGAATAGTATTTTAATGTCTAGTGTGGAATGTTTATTTTAAATGGATTGTGATTTTACCTTATGCTGTGAGCCGCTCTGAGCCTGCCTTTGGTGGAGAGAGCAAGATATAAATTTAAGAAAGAAAGAAAGAAATTATGCATGCATGCAAAAAACATGCAAAAAGACATACAAAAAAAGGTGGCATAAATGATTTTTGCTCATCCCCTACATTGCTCCCCACATCCAAATGCTCCTAAGCATTTCAAAAGAAACTTATGTTCAACTGAGTCAAATGCTTTTTTAATGTCCAGGAATAAGAAAGCTGTTTAGGTTTTTTTAACACATGATGAATTAAGTTAATTAACTTTCTATTATTCTTTATGTCTGAGTGACCAGGGATAAAACTAGTTTATTTGTTTTATATTTGGATATCACCCTTTTGCCAAAACAGATATTATTACTTTATAATCATAATTTAGCAAGCTAATAGGTCAATAAGAACTTACTGAAGTTGGATCTTTGTCAGGTTTCAAAATTAACATAATTTTTTATTTGAACCAAGAGGTTGGTAGTGTTTTAGACACATAAATTTTATTTGTAGTTGCAAATAACGGATCTACAATTACAACTAGTAAAAGCTGATAAAACTTAGAGGAATGATTGAAAAATTGTTAATTGCTACTCTAATGTCAGTCAAGTTTATTGTCTGATATAATGCTGCTCTATCCTCTGTTAGCTTGGGTATCTTTAATCTAACAACAGAAGTACTACTCTTATCTACATCATGCAGACGTCTAGTGTTGCCTGGCCCTCGGGTAGCTCGTTTAACCTCTACCAGAACAAGGGCTTTCTCAGTTGTGGCCCCAACCCGGTCTCTGTCTAAAGAAACTGTCTAGGTTCCTAGGGCCTGTAAAATGGATTAACTCCCCCAGACATTTCATTGAGACAATCTTATTTGGCCTGTTGTCAGCTTCTCCGACTTCCATGTCAGAGTGCCACTGCTTTATAGAATATTTGTATTTCTATTCACGGTTTGTATTTGCCCCAAGCCCTGACTGCTGGGGGAGGGGTGGGATAAAAATAAAAAATAAAATCAGGATTCTTTTATTAATATAATTTTGTATAAAAATCCTTAAACTGTGATAAGATTTCTTCAGTTCTTCTTATAATTTTGCCTTTATTTCTCATGGCAGCAACTGTATTTTCTCCTTTTCTAGTATTTAATTTATACATTCTATCTTAAGACAATGCTGGCCTGAATTGAGACCTAAGTTTCTTCTCTCATTACCAATCCCTGCTAATGTCATTTGGCATCTGAAATCACTTCCCTTTCCAAGATATAAGAACAGATGGACTCACATTCTAGCTGTATCTGAAGAAATGAGCAGTAATTCATGAAAACTCATGCCCTGCAACAAATTTTGTTAGTCCTTAAAGTGCTACTGGACTCTAACTCCCTTCCACTAATAAAGAATGCAAGCTGTACTGTTAGGTTTCTTCCCTCCCATCTGTTAGAACTGGAAAGGGGGATCTCTTGAAGTGCCATGGGACTCCATTGCTCGCTCTCTCTCTCTCTCTCTCTCTCTGGCTCTTTCCCTCCCTCTAGCTCTTCCACCCCACCCTCCCAAAAGCTAATACCTGGAATAAAACATTGTTGGTCTTAGAAGTACCAGGGGACTCCATTTCTCTCTCGCTCTCTCTGGCTCTTTCCTTCCCCCTCCCTCCCCAAAGGAGGAGGGGGAAGAGCCCTCAGCCAATCAAGGGAAGGGAGGCTTGGCTTTCTTTCTCTCCTCTGTGAAGCAGGAAATAGGAAAGACTGGGCAAAAGGAGCTGTGATGCAGGGAGCAGGAACAGAAAGCAGCAGAAAGCCAGTTACTTGTTGGCCAAATAGAGAAGCCTTGCAGGGGACGAATCTGGCTTGCGGGTCATATGTTGGTCACCCCTGTTATAACCTCTCCCTTTAGGATTTAACAACTGCCAAATATCAATTAAATTAAATAGTTTAAAATTTCCTCATCAATTTTGAAAAACATATCATAAACTCTCCTTGCTTATCTAATTAAATTATCATTCACTATTATCAAAGTGTTGAACTATATCCTCTGCTTCCTCGATATACCTAATATTCTGAGTTACCCTTTTACCTGAAAACTAAGTCTAAAGGGAAATCCCCACCTTTGTGCAGTTTCATTATTTATCAGTCAAGAACCTCAGACTATGTCTTTTCTGGATCATAAGAGGGGACCGAAGTGTTCCGTTTAAGCTGAGTTAGTGTGAGCTAGCTCACAGTTTTTTAGCCTCTGGCTCACACATTTTTGACTTCACTCAGGAAGGATGGCTCTAGAGCAAACTAATTTATGCAGTAGCCAGATCGCTCGTTCACATCTTTAATGCCAGTAGCTCACAAAGGAGATTTTTGCTCACAAGACTTCACAGCTTATAGGGAGCACTGGAGGGGAGATAGGTGAAAATATTCAAATTGTTTCATTACTGATTATTAAAGCTTCATTTCTTAAGTTTGTTACTATTTGCTCTTTGACTGTTCTTTAACTCACTTACAAACATTTCTCTTATATCACTCAAAGTGCAAATGGAATTCTCTGGGGATGATATCCCCCTCAGGAAACTGATTACACTTCTTTTTTGACAACTGTGGCAATTTTGCCCTCTTCCATCCCTCACACACAGGATTTTCCCATTGTTTCTTCTTTCTTCTTAAGCAGCCCCTATCATCTATTTTTTTCTTTTTTGTTGGTCTATGACTGTCCCACCCTTTTTCATTATTATATATTTTGATGGACTGGCTGTGCCGGGGGGAACAGATTGTTCCCACTGGCTCAGCTTGGGGCTGGCTTCTCATGCAGCCCAGTTTAAACCTGGCTGCAGGAGAAGCGGTCCCAGCCAGGATCTGCGGGCCTCAGGAAGCAATATTCCCACAGCACACTGATCCAGGAGCTGGCTCCTCCTGCAGCCCTGTTTAAACCACGCTGCAGGAGAAGCCATCTCAGCCAGGAACGAGAAGGATGAATACACAGAAATAAACAGCTCACAGTGAAGTAGCTCAAGGAAAAAGAAATGGATCAGGACCCATAGCAGTTTGTTTTAGTGCAGGATTCTAAACACAGCACCTATGAGAAAATGGGATTACTTCACTGACCTTCAGTGCTAGCAGCTGTTAAAAGGGTAAGTCAAAGTTTGGCACAGCTGACAAACATATACGCCAAGGGGGTGGGCACTGTCTATGGAGCCCTTTAAGCAGTGTCATGGGTTAATTCAATGTGTCAAAGTCAATTTTCTTCTTCTGAAAGTTGCATGGTCAGATGGATCTGGCCTGATTAGAACTTCAGATATTTTAGCATCTTAAAGCTAAAGATTTAAACTGTGCCTTGCAACTAATGTTTATATAACTGCATAATTCATCCAGGAAATCTACACTGACTTCAATACCTATGTAATTATTTTATAACACAGTAATTAGACTTTAGGAAAACTAAGTATCTCGATGTCAAATATCTGGAATCAAATCATGAGTACTTATACAAGCGGGAATACAGAACAAATCACAATAGAAGAAAACAGGACAATAGAACAGGACAGACGAATAGACGGAAGGAAAATATTTATCGCAACACTGTCCCCTTCTTACCTTGGAAAAAAGGACTTATACATAACCGCCGCCAATACCATCCCTTGTTAATTGGTAAAGTGGTTTGCAGAAGCCATCGTGACAAGTTTGGGAGCTTAGGTTCAGGAACTGTGTGACAGGCTACACTGTTTCCTTTTAGTTAAAGTTGATTGGATTTCCCAAACCTAACACTTCAAAAGTGAACTCCTCTTTTCCTAAGTAACCAACTGGATTTGGCATGTCTCAGGCGAAGACGAAGCAGACCACCCGCTTCCCTTAAAAGTAGGGCTGCCAACCTCCTGGAGATTTCCTAGATGGCAAATGATCTTCAGATTACAGAGATCAGTTTTGGAAGGTGAAATCTGTGGCATTATACCCCACTGAGGCCCTTCTCTTCCTCAAAAACCTACCCGCCCCAGGCTCCACCCCCCCCAAATCTTTAGGAGTTAAAACTTTTCTCGTCTCCCCCACCTCAAAGAACATATGGGGAAACCCATATGTGGATTGGGCTAAATGAAGTACCAGGACAGCTTTTTTTCCTCTAAGATTTAGGAGCCATCCCATATATGCAGGGCCAGATTCTTCACCTGCCCTGTGACATCACCAGCTTTCACATAGTCTTATTTAAACAAATCCACAAATCCCTTTGCCACATAAAGTTATATGTGCAGAGAAATGGTGTGTGTGTGTGTGTGGGGAAGTGTCTCTATCTTCTCACAGATCTTTTCGCAGGAAGCAGACATACACCGTTTCCCCATTCTGTAACAACTCAGTGGGAATGGAGAGAAAACACCTTCTCCCTCAAGTTCTCTGAACTGCAGAGAGCTTAGGCAAAAGGGACATTTCCCTGCCTTCGCATTAGGTTTTGCAGAATGCAGAACAAACAGCCCTTTCTCTGAAGTTCAGAGTCTGAGTAGAAAGGCTTTGTGTACTGGGCATGTGGAACAGAAATCAAATGTAATTGTTTAATTCTCCTTAGTAGCTAGCTTTGTATTCTGAGCCCTGGAAACAGGTTTTCGAATACAAGACAGAAGACAGCCCTGATGGATCAAAAGAGAAGCCCCTCTAGTCCAGTACCCTGCTCCCAAAGTGGCCAAGCACTTACTCAAAAGACAAAAATTCCAACTCCTGCTCCTTTTTCCAAGTCCAAAAAGCCTTATGAGGTCTGGAGGCAGACACGGTGTCTTGCCTACCAAGAATCTTGGCTCTAAAGCTTTCACTGGTCTTATTTCGGAAACAGAGCATGTCTGCATGGGGGAGCTCAAGGACTCCCATTCCCACCTCCCAATTTATTTTAAAAACAATACTGGAGTTGCTGGGAGGGTTCCCTCTCCTTCAAGAGGAAAAGGACATCCCTCCTGCCACACCTGAGTACTCCATCCCCATCGTCCCCTGAGGCAAGAGACAGGTTGCTCTTTCAGTCACCAGTGGAGAGGGATCGCCCACCATCTTCACTTCAAAGATTTCCACAGCTGTCCAGAGTCTGATTTGTGCCATGAAAATCATATTCAAACTACAATAAACTGAGTCTGAATGACTTGATTATAACAATCAAGACACCAGGAACAAAGAACATGACTTACACAATGGACTTACACACTGTGCTTCTTTAACAGGCAGACAACTTTCTTATTATAATTGAATGTCAGAGCAAAAACAAGAACAATCTGCTTTTCAGATCTCAGATGGGTCCACGATGTCCTCCTCATTTCATGATATACCCAGCATTCCACCTGCACTTGACCAGAGAACATACTGCTGAAGCTGAGATGTTACAAAGTTGCACATCCAATCAGGGAGGGAACACCAGTTGCCAATCAGAAAAAAATTATCCAGTTAGACCACCTGTGTTAAGACTCTTTGCCCAATGAATGAGGCAAATAAAGGGATAGGGAAATTTGGAGTATTTACAAGGGAAAAATTTAAATACGATACATTAGGAAAAGGGCCGAGAAGAACAGCACTAATGATATGGAGGAAATGGCAATCAAAATGGTTGAGGGGAATATCTAAGTATGCCCCATTAGAGGCTTTGGATGAAGAAGAAAAAGATGAGAAATGGTGGGAGCTACTCAAACAGAAAGGGTATATTAGGTTACACGATATAATATACGGACAGACACTTGAATCACTACCAACACTATACGAGAACATAGGAGAGAAACATTGGCTGAAGATAACAGGTTTATATAATAGACTCAAAAAGATAATTGAAAATAAAACCTCGGCTATGGGAGAGCCAATGGAGGAGTTATTACGATCAATGGCTAATGCAAAGAGAGGATTAGCAGGTAGAATATACAGGAAGATGATAAATGATAAAGATCAAGTAAGAACCCTGCTCCAGGGTAAATGGAGTGTAGAAACCTGTCTAACGGAACAGATGGCTAAAAGAATCATAAATGGAATCCAGGAGATTAAAGTGCACAAATTTAGAGAACTGGAATTGAAATTTTATACCAAATGGTATAGAACTCCGGCTACATTGGCTAATATGTTCCCACAACTAAGTTCAAACTGTTGGCATTGCAGGAATGGGAAAGGATGGTACTCCCATATGTGGTGGGAGTGTACAGAAGCTAAAGGTTTTTGGGAGAAAGTAGTAGAGCAGCTTTATAAGCTCTTTGCAATAAAGCCGAAGATAGATTTGGAATTGATGCTAAGCAGCACCTTAGGAAACCAAGTCATTGGAAAAGGAGGGCAGGATTTATTTAAAGCAATGGTGCTAGCTGGCAAAGCAGTGATAGCACTCGGTTGGAAAGACAAAACTAAATGGACAGAAATAAATTGGCAAAATTATTTATTCGAATATATACAATCAGATATTATAACTATTTCTAACCAGGATGAGTTATGGGAGGTAAGAATAGGAAAGATTAGGGGAAAATGGCAATTATATCTAAACTGGGTCATGAAAGGTCAAAGGCAAGACGTTCAGTGGAAGCTCTTAGGTCTGTGCCCCTGGCTAGAAAGGACGAGTAGTTAAGGGAAGGGGGGAGGGAGGGGAGAAGGAAAACGCAAATGAATAACATGTGTGAAAAATAATCATCCAAGTTACATTAAAACTTTTCAACCCTGACTTCAGGACACAAATAATCTTCGGCTACGACTCTAAAGAGAAGAAGGAAGAGGGAAGAGGGACTGAGAAGGAAAAAGATGAAGAAGACTTAAAGATAGACAGAAAGAGGACTTATATAAGGGTCTTTTTGCCGAAGACACAGAAATAGCATATAAACTTTGTGGAGAGGGAGGGCAGGGTATATAATGTGTATGGGAATGGGGATGTGCTTGAATGTAATGTGCATTAAAAAAAAAAAAAAAAAAGACTCTTTGCCCAATCAACTACAGAGAGACCATTTTGTAGTGTTCAGTGAATGCAGAGGCTCAGGCCACTAGCCACACAGATATCCACAAACCCACATAATGGTGTGAAAGGTTACAGAAGTAGAAGCACTTCTGGTTGAGTGGGTTGTAATCGCCTCTAAAGGACCAAGACTGTGAGAAACATACGCCAACAAGATGTAGAAGAACAAGAGGTTGGATTTATACCCTGCCCTTCACTTGGGAGTCTCAGAGCGGCTTACAAACTCCTTTCCCTTCCCCACCCCACAACAGACACCTGTGAGGTGGGTGGGTGGGGCTGTGAGAGCTTTGAAAGAAACTGCTCTTTTTTTTCAAGAACAGCTGGTCCAGAGCTATGGCTTGCCCAAGGTCATCCAGCCAGGTGCAAGTGGAGGAGTGGGGAATCAAACCTGGTTCTTCCAGATTAGAGTCCGTGCACTTAACCACTACACCAAACTGTACTCTTTAAGCAGTTGTTGAATGTAGCCTTTGACACACACTACCCCTCCACAGGGTAACAGGCCATGAAGAGAATATCCAACTTTCTGGGGAGTTCAATCTGCCTGATTTGTATATATAAAGCCCTGAAAAGATCAAGGGAACGAAAGTTCTCATTAGAAAAGAGTTTCCGACAAAAAGGCAGAGATTTGTTTTATTGTTTAGAACAATTTTATACCACCTCTCAGAGGAGCTTAAAGGGCTTTATGATTAACTTCCCAGGTACAGTCATATGATTAACTTTCCAGGTACAGGTACAATCTAGATCTCGGGTCCAAAACATGGTGGTGCTTGCTGATACTTTTCATGGCACCCATGCATCGTTGAAAGAGGAGGCAGGTGGGGCTTTTGCCCAGCAGGGCTTCTGCCTGGCTGTGCAGCTTTTTGAAAGTTAGTTTGGCGGCAGCTGCCACCAAAGCACAAGGATCTTCACTACAGAGGTAAGCTGCGTGTACGCAAGCAAGCATTTTGAACAGTATGTTCCTATTAACAAACAGCCTGTTAAACTGAACTCCTGCCCAAAATGTTAAAGAGTTACAGGTATACATGACCTCACTCCCGGGCATTTTGTGGCTGGCTCCGCCTCCTCTAGCAGCCATTTTGTGGCTGTGCCCACCATCCTGTGTCAGAATGCCAAAGGCATACACAGGTTCAAAAGGGACTAGATGCTGACAATCTGCAGGCTAACAGCATGATTTCGGTAACTTACTGTGAAAACTCTTTATCTAGCATCCGTTGCTCCTCAAGCTCTATGGTGTTAACAGTAGCCATGCCAGCTCTGGAAGTGAAATTAGTTCTTGTGTTAGCATACTGGACACTACTGTCAATTCCCATGGGAGGGGACTGAACTGGTAAAAGTAATGGGGCTGGAGAACCATGGCATTCTGGGCCACTGTAGAGCAATGTGTATCAGCTCTGCTTTCACCTGACTGAGTTTATTACCATTAGTAATAAAGAAATCAGAAGGAGCATCCATTTGTTCCACTTGAAGTCCGAGAGAGCAAGAAAAAAACCCTGCCACCTTTGTGTTGTCCTGAGACTAATAAAGGTCCTCTTGAGGCTGAACATGTGAGATCCTGCTCAAGTAGATAGCTCTGAGTTCCAGGAAGCTGATGTTCTGAACTGCTTCCTTCTGGGTCCAGGCTCCCTGAACATATCTTAAGCTGTTCAAGGAAATCTGGCACACATCTTCATGGTATGAAAGGACTGAGACCCACAGGCTAGCATCCACCCCTCATTTACTTGGCAGGAACATATGACCAATATTTGTTTCAATCAAGGTATCATCCTGATTAACCCTAAACACTTGCCTCCCAGAAAAGGTCAGAGCATCATGTTGGGTACTCCTCATCACCTCCAAAGGCAGGAAAGTGACTGCTCTCTCCCTCTCTGACGGGGAGAGAATGCTGCCAGCTTCAGTTCTTTTCTGTCATCTCTAAGAATGCACAAATCAGAAGGATCTAAATTTTCCACAGAGCCTCTAGGTTGCTAGGATCCTTTCCTTTCCTCATGTGCCTTTTCCTCAATCTTTTTATATTCTCTCATTTCAACCCTCCAAGCATCGCTTCCCCACCATTTCTCCTCTGCATTCCAGCCACATAAATTTCTTGCTTCCTGCCATCATATATGTCAATAGTAACTGCTGTCTTAGAAGTCTAAAATCTTCCCAGAAACAAAGAGGTCTCTCTGGAAGCCCTCTCAAACCAGCCTCTTTTGATTGCGCAAAAAAAGGAGCCAGTTCTTCTGCCTTCTGGATCACCAGCCACCTGTCAGTTCTGGTACACCTGGATTTACACTGAAAAGTAGGCGGGGAAGGGGAGTAGCTTCTACTATTGCACTGGAAAACTAAATAACATGAGGCATTTTCAATGCACCATCATCACCAGAACTGTCAAGCCCTTGGCAAGTGACGTGTAATCCACTGGAAAACATCAAGGAAACTTTCCCCACCCAGCCCAGAGGTAATATGTGCTGTGCTACCCGGGTTCAACAACAAGTTGGGAGGCAAGATGAGATTTTGACTCCTTCATATTTTCAGTTCCTAGAAGCAGAAATACCAACTAAATATTTACTGAGAAATATTTTGACAGCAAATGTGGGGAACTGCTTCTCTTTCTTCTTTGACATAGCAAACCTAACACTGCCTTCCTGAACATATGACTGGCTTTAGGAACAGCCGTACCACTGCTCACAGGTAGCTGAGGTCTGCAATGGATACTTCAGTCTGTCTTGTTAATCATCAGTCCGTAGCTGGCAACTAAAAGAAGTATATCCCTTCCCAGCAGAAGAAGCTATTATGAACAAACAACAGAACTTCCAAACTCCAACATATCTTACAAACAGGGGCTAAGAGTGGCAAAGTTTCCAACACTAATCTCTGATGTAGGTAGTATCACTGGCAAAACGTAAAAGAGAGAATTCTGTGCTGATGTGAAACAAGAATGAAGTAAACTCACAACGGTTACATAAATAATAGCTTTTACTTTCAGGGCAACAAAGAGTGCAAGAGATAGTAGTAAAGCTAATGAAAAAGTTTCAGGAAAATGAGAATTGTGATGGAAAAGAAAGACTTCAGAATTTTTACAGTTGCAAGACAAGCTTAAAAACATTTGGTACCAATTAATCAGAAAAACATGCCTGAAAACATTATTAGAAACACAATAAAAACCAGCTATTATAAAACCCATAAAAGCTACAGTTTAAAAACTCCAATTAGGACTACCAGTGATAAAAGTTAAATCAAAATCAAACTGCAGTCCTAAATAAAGATTCCTAAAGATTAGCAATGTGGAGGCCAGGCCCAAGGAGGCTGTTCCATAATTTTGGGGCTGCCATAAAAAAAGGCCTTCTCTTGTGTACCCACCAAACATTCAACTTAATTGGTGGGACACAACCAGCACCTTGAATTGGGCTCGGATTGGTAGGCAGTTTAATTTCTGTAGCACTGGGAACATATGCTCCCCAACCAGCAGTCTCGCTGCAGCATTCTGCACTAGCTGCAGCTTCTGAGCACTCTCCAAGGGTAGCCCGAAAGAAAAGTGCATTGCAGTGGTCCAGTCCGGATGTAACTAAAGCATGGATCACTGTGGCTAGATCTGACTGACCCAGGAACGGACACAGTTGACACACAACCCAAAGCTGGGCAAAAGGTACACCATCTGGACATACATCCACACTGGCATCTAACCCAGAGCAGATCTGAGTGATTCTGTCTGCAAAGTAGAACCCAAATCCTTGGGGCTATGATGTAAGAATCCCCAAACCACACGAAATGGCTCAACTAGACAATGAAGTGCAAACACAATGGTGGGAGAGAAATTCTGCCTTTTCACTGTCATCGCTGCCACAGATTAGGCTCTAATATTGGGCCATGTTTGATCAGTCTCACTCTTGAGCTTTCTGCCACAGGCGCTCTAGTCCTTGCCCCTCCCATTTCATCGCCATCAGCTCCCCAGTGAAACAGAGAGATTGCTGGACTCTGTCCAGAGAGAGAGGATGCTTAGGGACAATTGTGCCAACTCTGCCTGGGCCATCTCCCCATTCCAAACTCTTTCCCAAGCTGTCCTTGAGGGAACAGCTGGCACAGAGCTATGGCTTGCCCCACCTACCTCCTAAAGTTTCCTAACTTTCCTCTGATCTATCTCAAATCTGCTTTGTTCAGACGTTTTGGGAAAGATCACAGTAAAGAAGAAGAGAAGAAGAGATTGGATTTATACCCCGCCCTTCACTCACTTGGAGTCTCAGAGTGGCTTACAAACTCCTTTCCCTTTCCCCTCCCCACAACAGACACCCTGTGAGGTGGGTGGGGCTGAGCCAAACAGCATTTAGAGCTTTGACAGAACTCTCAGCCACTGAGGTGGGGCAAACTCCAAGCACTAACAAGAGCCCATTGGGATTCATCGCGTGCCTGAGGCAGACCACCTTAATGGGTCCAACACTCCTGCAGAGGAAACAGTGAAACAGATATTCAAGTATAGCCACAGCAAACAGAAGTTACTGCTGCCAGTCAATTACAACAGCAATACATTGCACATGGGCAGAAATTCTATTTACTTTCCCATACATAATATCTAAAGTCTCAAAGTCCAAGTATTATACTATTTAACAGGGGAAAACCCAGCACTGAACAAGTTTATTGTTCATACTGTCAGTGTGATGTTCCAGTTACCATAAAACAAGTATATTTCAAAATGCTACCACATGAATAAGAGCAAAGTGATTCTTTAGTCTACATACCTGAACAGGGGACTGCACTTCATATACTGTCAACAGCGGCTTTTAGACAGGGATGGGGTTTTGTAGTTTCCCCCTTGCTGGTGCAGCTGCAAATAAAGTGCAGCAGCAATGCTGCTTTCACATGGCAGGTTTCCAAGGGGTTCTCCTGCCCCAATCCCACTGAAGTAGCCACCCCCACTGCCCTGGGGCTATAGGGATTTTTGTGTTTTCTAATGAAAACAGAGAATTCTGAGAATCTGCTACAGCTGTTACCCCAACAATATATCAACAAAATGTTCTAATGTTGATTGTTTAAAAATATTTTTAAAACCAGTGGCAGGAGGAGGGTCAGGGTCCAAGAAAATGGCTGCCACATAGGCCAGACAATCTGAATTTTCACACCCACACAGCAGTCAGGCTTTACTGTGATCTTTCCCAAAACATCTGAACAAAGCAGATTTGAGAAAGATCAGAGGAAAGTTAGGAAACCACCGTTAGTGCATGAACGCACCATGATGCTGTGGGGAAGCAAGAGAAAAACTCACTCAACAAAAGCATTCGGGACAGATAACCTGTGCAAAAATGGCCACAGACTTTTGACAGGACTGCTACTTCCAGCGTTAAAGACATTTAGTCAGTGAATACAATACACACACTTCAAAGGGAAAAGCAACACAGTAATGGAATGTTAAACACCATTATCACCTGCTTGCTCCAAATTATCAAGTTACAAGCAATGCTTAGAAGTAAATCTTAAATATTTGTACTGTTGCCAATTCTGTCCTCAAAAAATTCACCAGAAAGTGAAGCCAAACTCTACTTGCCAGAAGTTCGTAGACAGGGAAACAAGTAAATTGTTAATAATAATTCCCAAAGCAACAATGTTGTTTTCCAAGAACTACTGGAAAGCCTAACACCTCAAGTGTTACCATTACACTGTGGAAAACTGGAAATTTAATTTTGTTCTATGCACTTTTTGCCCTATACAGATCCACATACAGAAGACCCGTGCAGACTTGTGGGAAAGAAAGGAAATGCCACTGGCCCCTTGGCCAGTTTCTGCCCCTCGGGGATTTTCTTCCATACTGCCCTACCCTAAACCACTCCCAATGGCCCTCCTCCATCACCCCTCCAGTGGACAGGGGTGACTTGGAGGTGGAAAGCATACACAAAATGTGCTTTCTGACCCAGGCCAGTCCTCAAGATCCCACCAACCAGATAATTCCCAGAGACTTGACTAATTGGCACTAGCTATTACCACAGGACAAGAAACCATTCTTCCTCTTGAAAAATGAAAATTCTCAACATACAAGTTGTGAACTTTTTCCTTTGAATCACATACACAATTCTTTTAGCCTTTCCTTCGTACTTCCTATCTTCCTTACAATTGTTCGCTGAATTTATTCAGATTTGCCCTAACCTTTTTTAAACTATGACATCCAAGCACACAGTATTTCAGTCAAATTTCATGAATGCTGAAATGTACTAACACCCTATTAGTTTCTCCAGCACACAAAATGCTTTAGAATTATTACCTCCAATATAGAATTGACAACCTAAATAATATTGAAGAAGCTGATTTTGGCCAAATGCAAACATCTAACCAGATTTTCAAGCTTCATCACTGCACACTTTAATCATTTTTCCAGGTTGCTCCTTTCTGCAGGCCCAAATTACAAACTTCTAGAAATGAAAATTAGCCAAGTTACTGAAAAATTACCAAGTCGTTAAAAATGGAGAAAGGACTACAATATACCTCTCCCTTTTCTGGGAAACGTTTTCACATGTTGAAGTCCCTAGATAATTCTTATATATGCAATTATATTTACTATACTAAAAGTGGGATTGCCCCCTTTCCTGACAAGTTCCAGAGGACTACCTGCATCAGTCCTTTCCACCAAACACACCCACAAAAAATCTTACCTCACCGCATTTTGAAGATTAACAGGTTATTGTGGAATACATTTTTGTGGGTAATGCCTTTCTTACGAGACACACAAAAAAGTTATTTTCACTTCACAAGTTATAGTTTACATACACATATGAGTGTAGGAAAAAAGTAAACAGTGGTGCTAAATGAACTCAACATGCAAAAAGCACAATATGTAACAATGGATACACATCCAAGTGTATACAATATTCACAACAGCTGTGTGGCAACAACACTGCCTTCCTATTCTGGCCACATCAGCTGAGCACCTGCCATGGGAAACAGAAACTCTGGAATCTCTCCATCAGAGGGGAACAGGCATAGCAAAGACAGGAGACTGTTATCAAATTGCTGCGAATGGGTCACTTTGTTCTTGTTTGTATATGTCTAGGTTCTGCACAAGTTCCTGTTAAACATCATGGCCTTTAACTTTTGTGCACCTTCGCATGTACCACCTGAGTCCCAGCACATGGTTGTAAAACACATGATGCAGCAAATCTGCTGAAGCTAATAGATACACAGCTGATTGGTACTAGGACAGACCTCCTGGGAACCTGATATATCCCCTTCGAAGTTCTATTATGGAAGAAATGCAGGATACAAACAAAAATTAAAGCAAGGACTTCACCTTCACGTATCTTATTTAATGAGCCCTAGCCTAGAAAGCTTCTGCCATGATAAATCTGTCAGCCTTTAAGATGCCACAAAGCCACCTTTCGGGAATACCAGATGTTTGCTTCTCAATATCAGGAGTCACTATTGATAAGTCATTACATGACAAGCAAGCCACACCAAAGCACACATTCGTCTTAAGGAGCCACTCTTAAAAACTCTCTGCAATGTTTTGACTAGAAACTGCATGATTTGCGCAAAAAACGACCAAGCAGTTAAGAGCCTCAATCTGGCCCTTCACGCGCACGGGCGGCGGGCCCCCTCCCCCCCCCCCGACAGCTCCGTTCAACCACCCCACAGGAGAGGGCCAAGACCCCACGGGCCCCCCGTCCCCAGGCGAAGAAGAGGGCACCCGCCGGGGGGGAGGGGGAGGAGGGGGCCCGCCCCCGGTGCGGCCGCGGCGGAGTCAGGGGGAGGGCGCCGCCGCAGACTCCGGCCCCGCAAGCCGCGAGCCCCGCTCCCCACCGCCCCCGCCGGACCCCCGAAGCACCTCCGAGGAGCGCAGCCTTCGCCGGGCCTTTCCGCCGCCAGCCGGGACCCCCCCCCTCGCGGGCCACGCACGCCACGCCCCTGAGAAGCGCCCCCCCCGCCCCATCCCAGGGCCCCCCTCCTCCCGCCCCCCCAGCAGGCAGCCCCTCCCCCCCAACGGCCGCCAGCCCGCCCCTCTCCCTACCGTATTTCTGCGAGTGCCGCGGGCCCCTCCGCACCGGGCCGCCTTCGCCCCCACCTCAGGCCCGCCGGCCCGCGCGACTGACGGCTCCTCCCGCGCCCTGCGTGGCCGCCGCGCGTGGCTCCTCCTCCTCCTGCTGCTGCTCCCGCCGGGTCGCGCCTCCGCCCGCCCGCTCAGGACCCTCCCTCCGCTCCCCGGCTGCCCGAGGAAAACCCGCGGGCTGGGCTGGGCCGGCCGGCTGCTCACTCGTCTCCGCCGCTACCCGCGGTAATGGGAACGGCGCGTGCTGCTGCCGACTCCCCGCTATCTGACTGCAGGGCCCCCATAGGCTCCTGAAGACGCCACTCTCCCTCCTGTCAGCCGCTGCTGGTTGGCTAGAGGCTGCGGAGGGCCTGAGCGGGGGCTCCGCCCGTGGGGGCGGGACTTGCTCGTCTCGCAGCTGCAGCGCCAGGTTGGCCAATAGCGGGAGGGGGATCTGGGCGAGCGGCTGTTTCTGCGGCGTCTCCCTCCCTCCCTCCGGCCTTGCCTTTCCCGTGGAGCCGGCGCCAAGGCGCGGGGGTTGAGGAACCATCTAGTCGCGCTCCGCTAAACCAGCGTTTCTAAAGCTGCGGGTCCTGATGCAAAACTGGGTTGCAAAGCGTGTGAGGGTGGACCCTGGCGTTTGCAATTGTGTGGCACTGTACATGCTCTGTTTTTTAAACTAGGTTAGCACGCCAAGTAAATTGAACTTGTAGTTCACCATTCCAAAAGGTTAAGAATCACTGTACCACGCTAACCGTGCAAACCTATAAGTGCTTATACTAGGGTTACCAGATGTCCTTTTGTTTTTTTAGAGGGAATATCCTCTTCTTGTGTCTGTGTGTGTGTCCGTCCTCTTTTGGGCTCTTTTGAAAAAAAACTGGTGAAAATGTCTCCTTTTGGAGTTGGAAGGTTAGAAATATTCCTAATTAGTAGCAATGATCACAGCTTAAATGGGGGGGGGGGTCTTTAAAATGTGATTTCTCATAGTGATCACTTGTTTGAAGTAGTCAGTTGGGAAATACGTCCTTTTTTGCTTTTAAAAATACAGTAACCCTAGCTGAGGAACAAAAACAAAGGGAGCCAGCTAAGTGTTACACTGGTGTATTTCAGTGATATGCTGATATAAGGCTCAATTACTCCGGCGCAGGCCCCCCAATGCCACTTCACTGCTTGCAGGCACCATGGTAGCCCTGTAGCGGTTGCCTGTTGGTGGAACAGAATTGTAGGACCCTATGCCAGCATGGTAGTGGGCAGGCCTAGGGGAATGGCTGCAGTCAGTTCGCTTCCAAAGCCATTTCATCCCAGGAACACTCCTCCATTAGTGGTGGACAGCTACACCACCAAGTTCTAGCTCCCCCCATGTCACATAGTCCTGCAAATACGATGGGGGTCTGCGCTCCCTCTGTGAGCGCCACTGTGCAGGCGTGGCTGCCGCCCCCGTGTCTTTGTCTGGCAGCCTTGTCGGACTCTCCAGCTGCTGGGTCAAGCAGTCCTCAGCTGGTGCGGGGCTGGGGGCCAGCACCTCTGCAGGCCATTCTCCGTCTGGCATGAGGGTGAACTCTGGCTCCTCTTCTGGTACTCCCGTTCCAGGGTCGTCGCAACCGGGTTCCCAAGCTGGGATGTCTGCTGTGACCGGAAGCAGGCGCCTTCTCAGTTGATTGAGGTGCCTCTGCAGGACCTGTCCATCCTCGGTTGAGACCTCGTAGGAAACTGGTCCTGTAGGCCAAATTATTCTCCCAGCAAGCCATGGACCACCAAAGTGGCGGGCGTATACAGGGTCTTCAGGGAAGAACCCCCGGGGTGCTTCCCTCTGCTCCACTTGGGTGCGCAACTCGGGGGCCCAGGCTGGGTGTAGCCTGTCTAACACAGTAGCCAGCCATCTGCCCAACAACAGCTCCACGGGGCAGCGGCCACTGACCTGGTTTGGCATGGTGTGCTGTGCCAAGGGAACCGGGCTATGCAGGCTTCCCAGTCACCCTCCGTGAGTCGCTTTAGGGCTTCCTTAGTGGTCCTCACCATTTGCTTAGCCTGTCCATTTGTCACAGGGGAGATCGGGGTGGACCGAATGTGCCAGATCAGGTTTCCACTTAAGAACTCCTGGAATTCTTCCAAGGTGAAGGCCATCCCACTGTCCAAGACAATAGTGTCCAGCAGGCCGTGCGTCGCAAAGATCTGGTGGAGTGCCCGTACTGCGGCCTTTGACGATGTTGGGATGGGACTGACCTCCAACCATTTGGAGTACGAGTCCACAGTTACAAGAAAGATCAGTCTGTGAAAGGGGCCGGCATAGTGTATGTGGAGTCTCAACCACTGCTTGTGAGTGGACTCCCAAGCTTGTGTGGGCGTGGTCAGGGGATTGGGTCGGGACTCCTGGCACTAGCTGCAGTGCTTGACCCACACTTCAATTTCCCCATCCATGCCTGGCCACCACACATAGCTTCGAGCAAGGGCCTTCATTCGCACGATCCCTGAATGCACCTCATGCAAGGCCTTTAGGATGCCCTTCTGCAGAGGGCTGGGAACTATCACCCTGTTCCCCCACAACAGGCACCGCTTGTGGGCGGAGAGTTCCGGCGAGCAGAGTAGAGTGTAAAGTCAGGACCCGCTGTGTCAGCAGGACACCCCCTCATTACCCAGCCCAGAACCCGGGAAAGAATGGGGTCCCGGGCTATGCAACGGGCGACGTCTGCCCCCTGGATGGGGCTGTCCGGGAGGTCCAGGAGCCGGGGCCAGATCAGCTTTGACTGCGGGCAAGGGAAGTCGGCTAAGGGCATCTGCATGGCCCATGGCCTTGCCCGGGTGGTGCTGCAAGGTGTAGTCGTAGCCTGCCAGGAATATAGACCATTGGAGGAGAGTACCTGAGGCGTCTGGTGATCTGCAGCGATGATACCAAGGAAGGGGCGATGGTCCGTCGCAATGGTGAAATGGTGACCATAGAGGAAGTCATGGAACTTCTTCATGCTGGCCACGATCGCCAACCCTTCCCTGTCCAGTTGTGCGTAGTTGCGCTCCGCGGAAGACAAGGTTCTCAAGTAGTAGGCCACGGGAATGTTGCACCCATCTGGGAGCTGATGCGTGAGCACGGCACCCACCCCATACAGGGTAGCATCGCAGGCAAGTACTACGGGTAGAGTCTCATCAAAGTGCGCGAGCACTTTGTTAGAACTCAGGAGTGCCTTCACCCCTTTGAAGGCCATGGCCTGGCGCAGGCCCCATGTCCAGGGGGCCTGCTTGCTAGCAGGCGGTGCAGGGGTTTGGCTACCGCTGCCTTGTGGGGGAGGAAGGCATGGTAAAATTTCAATAGTCCAAGGAATGCCTGCAGCTCCCTCTTGGATGTAAGCGGCGGTGCTTTGACGATGGCCTTAAATTTGTCCCTCGCCGGGTGCAGGTCATCTGCATCGACCGTGAAGCCCAAGAAATCGACGGACGGAACTCCCAGGAAGCACTTTTCCCACTTCACTTTGAGGCCGGCCACATCAAAGCATTGCAACACTGTGCAAGCGGGAGGCGAAGTCATCCGTCGTGGCGGCAGCGATCAGCACATTGTCAAAAAACAGGGTGACACCGGTAATCCCTTTAAGGCAGGGGTCATTTCAAGCAGGAGCTCGGGGGAGCTCAGCTCCAGGAGTTGGTGTCAGCCCTCCTCCGCGGGGGAATGCCTGCTTGTGTCATGGCTGCAGCAAAATGACCCCGTCCCCTGGAAAGGTCCTTGTTCCTCCGACCAGCCCTCTAAAGGCTTCAGCCACCACTGAAGCTGTTCTCCCAGAATAGTGGTATTTCTGAGGCTTGAATTAGTAGTTGTCCTCTCTCTGCCAGCTCCTTCCTTCCTTCCTTCCTTCCTTCCTTCCTTCCTTCCTTCCTTCCTTCCTTCCTTCCTTCCTTCCTTCCTTCCTTCCTTTCTTGCCTTTTGACATACTTCCGGTGACATCAGGGGGTGTAGCATATGCAAACAGGTTATGCTAATGAGTTATGCTAATGAGCTCCTGCACCTCTTTTTCTACGAAATGACCCCTGCTTTAAGGAGAGAATCCATCAAGTTCTGGAATAAGCCCAGTGCAACCTTCACCCCAAATTACAGTCGCTTAACTTTAAAAGCTCCCCAGTGTGTGACTGTGGTCTGTGTGGCCGCGGTGGCCTCATCTACGGGGAGCTGTTGGTACGCCTGGACGAGATCTAATTTACCAAAGATCCTTGCCCCCACCAGATTAGTCGCGGGAGTGAGGCGGCTCGCTGTCCCCTGGTCGCTCCGCCCAGGTGGCTGCGTGCAATGGACTCCTTCCCTGTCGCTGCAATCGGAGCCAGTCGGGGGGGGGGGGGGTTGCAACCACCCGGGGGCTGGACGAGGAGCCAGACGCTGCTGGATGTGATCTCTCCCAGGCGGTTGCTGTTGCCAGAGCAGAAGTGAGGGTGCACTTCTCATCCTCCATTATGCGTTGTCTCAGCTTCTCATCCCTCAGGCCTTACACGAGCTGGTTTCTCAGAGCTTTGTCCAGGAATGCTCTGAATTCACACTCCGCTGCCTGCCAGCGGAGCTCCGCCAGGTATGCAGCCGTGGACTCTCTGGGCTGTTGCACCCTTTGTTGGAAGGCTATGTGTCGGGCAATCTCCAAGGGCTGTGGGATGAAATGGTCTTGCAGCACCTTGATCGTAAGTCGCTTCCTGGAGCTTTGTTGGTGCCGAGAGGTTTCTGGCAAGCTCAACTGTCTCGGTGCCGCATGACCCAATGAAGAGGCCTTTTTTTCGCTCTTCCTCGGTCACCTGTTAGTAAACCAGGATCAAGTGGGTTCCCTTGACCCAGGCCTCCCAGTCGTGAGGCTTCATTGGGTCGAAAGGTGGGACAAAAGTGGGCTCCTGGAGCGGTAGCCGTTGCTGCGCGGGGTGGCGGGGAAGCATTTCCTCGGGCGTCTTGGTTGCTCTCGGTGGGAGCAGCGACAGCAAACATCGGCTTCCTTGGGGCACCGCAGCAGGCTCACTCAATGGAATCCCACCTTCGTCGTCACTATTGTGTACTGGGTTCAAGGCATTGAAAAGGTGGACGACAACGTAGCAATCAGCTAGTTTATTGGTACACAACACAAGCATGCATTTCTGGCTGCGAGGGCCAACTATATACAGTCGCCTAAACCGCAGCTACGGTCCCATTGGAGGGTTTGAATCTCCCATCAGAGATCTTATTGGAGGGGCAGTGTGGGTCTAGGATCCTTGACTCCTATTGTCTCCGGTGCCAAACTCAAGCCTTATGTCACTGCTGCCCAGAGATCAACAGCGGACATAACAGGCACCCATGGAAATAAAAAACCCAAGTCCCCCCACTGGCACAGCAATGCCCACAGGAGCTCAGGATGCCAACTACAGTCTGACCAATCACCTCTCTCCCCTGCCACAGCAAGGCCCCCTCCCCAATTGTTGTCTCCCCCCAGTCCTACAAAAACCCTGACCAGGACACCATAAAACTCGTTAGGGCACTTGGCATGGGACTTTGGCTAAGCTCCCTGCCATACGGACACAGAGTGAGCAGTGAGGCACTTTGGTGGTGGGCAGGGGTCATTTGGGGCCTGAGCCCGCTGGAGCGTTGCTCCGGGAGCTCAGGAGCCAGCACAAATGGCAGTGGTGGCAAGCCCCGCCCCTGTGCTCCTTCTGTCTAGAGTCACGCCGCAGCTGTGGTGTGACTCTAGAGAGAAAGAAGAAGCCCCACAGGGCCCCCTGTGCCATTCCTCACTCGCTCACCAAGGCAAGCAAGCGAGGAAAAAAAAGAAGAGGAGATTGGATTTATATCCCACCCTTCACTCACTTGGAGTCTCAGAGTGGCTTACAAACTCCTTTCCCTTCCCCTCCCCACAACAGACACCCTGTGAGGTAGGTGGGGCTGAGAGAGCTCTGAGACAACTGTTCTTGAGAGAACAGCTGTTACAGAGCTATGGCTTGCCCAAGGTCATCCAGCAGGTGCAAGTGGAGGAGTGGGGAATCAAACCCGGTTCTCCCAGATTAGAGTCCGCGCACTTAACCACTACACCAAACTGGGGCCTGTGGGGGTGCAGAGACGCATTTAAATGCCTCCTCCTGGCTTCCTCTGCCCGCCCACTGCAGTGTGACTCTTGAGAGAAGAGGTTTAAACATTAAACCCCTTCTCTCTTTGCTTCCCCCCCAGCCTGCTTTGGCAGGCCGCCTAGGAAAGCAATAGGGGTGGCATCTTCAAAAGCCTCCCCCCTTCCCTTCCCCAGCCAGCCTGCCAAGGCAGTGGGGGGAAGCAAAGCGAGAAGGGGTTTAAACTTTAAACACCTTCTCTCTTCACTTCCCCCCCACCTTGGCAGGCAGGCTTGCTGGGGAAGGGTAGGAGAGGCTTTTGAAGATGCCTCCCCCCTTTTTGCTTCCCCTTCTGACACACTTCTGGTGATGTCAGGGGGTGTGGCATATGCTAATGAATTATGCTAATAGCAGGTATGCTAATGAGCGGCACCTTTTTTTCTACAAAATGACCCTTGAGAGAAACAAAGCAACTTTAAATGTGTTTTCAAAGCCCCCCCCCCCCGACCAGCCATCTTGGAGAAGACATTTGTCTCTTTAAATCCCTTCTCCAAGCCAAGCCAGCTGGTGTGGGGGTTTTGGAGGATGCATTTATAGTTAAAGTTGCTTCCTTTCCACCTCTCCTTCCATCCCTCATTTATTTGCTTTCTTTCTTTTCACCTTTCTTTCTCTCACAATACAATACACAACCTTTATTGGCATACACTGCAGGGACATCGATAAAGAAACAGTAGCAAGCAACTAGCAGTAAACCAAACAGTAGCCGACATGACTGGATGGAACTAATCAGCGAGGATTAAGCCTTATACTCCCTTACCCTTAACTTCCAAACATAAGCTAAAAATTCGACTACAGGCTAATTGCCGAGAACTTGTCAGACAGTAAAATTTTTAGGTCACTGTCGAACAAGTTCCTTGAGGGGGGTAGGTGGGGGCCAATCAAATAGCTACGCATAGTAGAGTAATGGGGGCAGCGTAGAAGGATATGGGCCACTGAGTCGGGTTCACTAGAAAGGCAACTACAGGTTCTATCCCTATAAGGGATACCCCTATATCTGCCTGACACAACAGCTGAGGGGAAAAGATTGAATCTTGCTAGCATGAAAACCCGCCGATAAAGCGGAGCTATTAGATTGGAAATATAGGGAGCCATGGGGGCTTGGGGGAGGGTAAGATCAAGGAAGTGTGGAGAACAGACTCCAGAGCTCCCAGCATTGATTATTTGGGCTTCCATATCCCAAATCCTCCTCCGCACCGCCTGCAAAATAGCTGTTTCACCACAGTTGTACAAGGAGTCTAAATCTATTCCCATAGTTTTGATTTTATTCACTATAGTTTGTGACCAGGCAGAAATATATGGGTCTGCAAGTAGTTGGACAGAAAGGCTGTTGGGAGGAGAGCTAAAATGTAAATGCAACCAATATTTTATAGTGGTAATCCATGCCCGGGATTCAATAAGATGGAGGCCCAGTTCCACACAAAGGGAAAAATATGAAACAGAGTTAGGAAGGCCTAAAATCCTGCGGAAGAAAATAGAGCTTATTGATTCAATTCTTTCTCTTTTACCCTTCCTTCCTTTCTTTCTCTCTTCCTTCCATCCTCCCACTCCCTCCCTATTTGCTTTCTTTGTTTCTGTTTCTGTCTCCTTTCTTTCCACCTTTCTATTTCTCTCTTCCTTTCTTCTGTCCTTTCTCCGCCCTCCCTCCCCATCTATTTGCTTTTCTTTCTCTTTCTTCCTTCCTTCCTCCCCCTCCCCATCTATTTGCTTTCTTTGTATTTCTCTCTTTCCTCTCCTTTCCCATTTGCTTTCTTTCCACCTTTCTCTTTTTATCTTTCTCCCTTCCTTCCTTCCCCTCTCTCTTCATTCTTTCCATTCCCCTCCCCCATCTATTTGCATTCTCTATCTCTCTCCCTCTCTCTTTCCACTTATTTCATTCTTTCTTTCCACCTCTCTCTCTCTTAGACAAATAAATACTATTAGCAAACAAATAAATGTAACTGGACAAATGAATATCATTATCAAAAACTGGTTTTACCCCTTTTGTTTTTATTTTTGACTGTCTCATTTAATGTTAATAAAAACAAATCTGCATATTTTTCAATAACAATGTATGTGTAATATTTGTTCATGTCTTGTGGCTCTCAAACATCTGATGTTTATTCAGGGGTCATTTCGTAGAAAAAGAGGTGCAGGATCTCATTTACATAACTCATTTGCATAATTCATTTGCATATGCCACACCCCGACATATCGGAAGTGTGTCAGAAGGCAACACCGACCCCTCAGGCTCCCCTCCACAGGTGAGTGAAACTGATCTGCTCTTCCTCCATTCCCTTCCACATCCAATACTTTGTGCAATAAAAATAAGCGTAAAGAACATACCCTCATTCTCTTCCTGCTCCCTTGAAACCACCAGGTTTCAAGTAGACTTGAGATACCCAGGACATGTGCACCACCCATCCCTTCCCCTCCCCACAACAAGACACCCTGTGAGGTAGGTGGGGCTGAGAGAGGTCTTTTGAGAACTGCTCATGAGAGAACAGCTCTGAGAGAACTCGTGACTGGCCCAAGGTCACACCAGCAGCTGCATGTGGAGGAGTGGGGAATCAAACCCGGTTCTCCCAGATTAGAGTCCAACTCCTGACCACTACACCAGACTGATAAGGTGGAAGCTGCTGAAGGGTTGGTGAAATTTCTCCAATACTTATGTGCCATGTGCCCAGATAAAAAATGGTATACTTAGAAAATTTATATGCCACCTTGAGCAAGTCTCTGGAAAAGCAGCACACAGTCATAAAAGGAACAATGACAAAATTATCAATATTAAAACAAAACATTAAAAACAATAAAGACCCTAGCAAGGCTTTCCACGGGGCACTGCGCCTCTGCACTGCTCGGGGAAGCCGAGGAGGGGGTGGGGCTTGGTCATGTGCCCGCCCCCTGGGCTCCTCACTCCCGAAGCTGCGCTCCTGTGCGCTCCCACTCCAATGGACCCCTATGTTTATTCGATGTGGTTCTTACGTTAAGCAAGTTTGGCCACCACTGTGTTAGAGATTGGATAATTAGAGAAGCATCACATATGAAAAAAACAAAAACTGAAAAATGCTCACAAATTGAAGAGCAGATTAAGAAGCAGGAGAACAAGTTTTTAAAAGATACTTCAGCTGAGCATTTACAAGTGAAATTAAAACTTTTACAACACCAAATGAAATGCCTTTTGACAGAGGAAATAGCCAAAAAAATTACTTATGCAAAGCAAAAATTTTTTGAAAATGCTAACAAGCCAACAAGATGGCTAGCATATAAATTAAGAAAAGAAAAAGAAAAGAGATACATAAAAATCTTAAATGATGAAGGGAAAAAAATCCTATTGAATTTAAAAAATAATTGAGACATTTTATAGTAACCTATATCAAAAAAGAGAAGCTCCACCAGAAGAAATCAAAGATTTTTTAAAAGAACATAATACCAACAAGTTTAATGAAGAACAATGGAAGATTTTAAATGATCAAATAGCAACCTGCGAAATCACTGAAGCAATAAAGAAACAACAAAAAAAGGGAAAACACCAGGCCCTGATCGTTTACTGGCAGAATTCTATCATATATTTGAAGACCAATTGACATTACCATAGAAGAGAAAGCAAAACACCTGATACTTGGAATTAATAACCTTGAGACATAAAACAAAATTAGGATGAGAAAGAGATTAAATATTATAGACCAATCTCACTATTAAATGTGGACTACAAAATCTATGCTTCTATTTTAGCTACAAGATTGAAGAAAATATCGATACATCAAGATCAAGCAGGCTTTTTACCCCAAACTCAGAAATAATGTAAGAACTGTTTTAAATATTATTGCATACTTTGAAGCTCACCCGGAGAATCAGATAGCCTTAATTTTCCTAGATGCTGAAAAAGCATTTGATAATGTCAGCTGGAGCTTTATGTTGGAGCAGCTGTTACCTTCTCAATGTGGTACAGAATTCTTTACAATGGTTAAAGCAATTTCTACTAAACAAAGAGCTAGGATTCTTATTAATGGTGATTTATCACAAAATATTGAAATTCAAAAAGGAACCAGACAAGGCTGTCCACTTTCACCATTGCTGTTTATATTTGTACCTGAAGTTTTGAATAATATGATCAGAGAGGATAGACATATAAGAGGAGTTAAAATAAGAGATCAAGAATATAAACTACAAGCATTTGCAGATGACTTAGTATTTATTCTAGAAAACCCATTGGATTAAATTGTGCAACTGATGACAACACTATTGAATTATGGATACATGGCTGAATTGAAGATTAATTTGACCAAGATAAAAATGTTAACTAAAAACATGAATAAAGATCAAGTGCAACAGTTACAAGAAAAATCTGGTTTTGAATCACAAAAAAAGGTAACATACTTAGGAATAAATATAACAAACAGATGTAGTTCATTGGTGAAAGATAATTATATGGACCTTATGATAAAATTTTTTTAAAGATTTGGAAAAAATGGGAAATTCTACATAGATCATTGATGGGCAGAATTGCTAAAATAAAGATGAATATTCTTCCAAGATTGATCTTTCTATTCCAAACAATACCAGTGTTTCAAAATCAACAGTATTTTAAAGAACTTGATAAAAGTAATGTCACAATTTATATGGCAAAACAAAAAACCAAGAATAAAAATGAAGGCCTTCCAAGATGCTAAAGAAAGAGCTGGATTTGCTTTATCAGATTGGTTTTTATACTATAGAGCAGCAGCACTGACATGGTTAAAAGAATAGATCATGTTAGAAAACATTAGAATACTAACTTTGGAGAGACATGATCTGTTACTGGGTTGGCACGCATTTGTGTGGTATGGAAAATCAGATAAACACAGATATTTTAAACAACATATGATTAGGAAATGCTTACTGATGGTATGGTAAACTATTAAAAGATTATTTTATACTAAGACACCCAAATGGGTTTCACCACTTGAAGCTTTCACAAATCCTAATCTAATGCAAAAAAAATGTTGTTGAGATATGAAGAATTTTTAGATGGTAAAAATGAATTAAAATCAACAGAAAGACTTAATAAACAAATACAGTCAAGATTCACTAAAGATAAACCATTGGGCTTCTATACAAATGTAATAGAAATGGATAAGATATTGTTATATACTGATGACCACCTGATTAAGAAATTGTATATAATAATGTTAGAAGATAAAACACAAGATGAAATAGTTAAAAGTGTATAATCAAATGGGCACAAAACCTGGGTCGCAATATTGATTTAGACAAATGGCTACATGTATGGAGAAGAAATGTAAAAATTACTAAAGCAACTTCATATAAGGAAAATATATATAAAATGTTCTATAGATGGTATATTACCCCAGATAAACTTGCTAAGTTTTACCCTGACTTACCAAATGACTGTTGGACAGGTAAAAATAATGTTGGTTCATTTTTTCATACATGGTGGACATGTGATAAAGTTAAAAAATATTGGTGTTGGATACATGAACTTTTGCAAAAAGTGTTACCGTATTTTTCGGACCATAAAACGCACCTGACCATAAGACACACCTAGTTTTAGAGGAGGAAAACAGGGAAAAAATATTCTGGACCAAATAGAAGGTAGTTGGGGGGGGGGGGAGAGAAGAAAGAAAGAAAGAAAGAAAGAAGGTAGGTAGGTAGATGGGGGGAGAGAGAGAAAGAAGGAAAGAAGGAAGGAAGAGAAAGGAAGGAAGGAAGGAAGGAACAGGGAGGGAGGGAGGAGAGAGAGAAGAGGAAGGAAGGAAGACAGAAAGACAGAAAGAAAGGGTGTTTCCCTCCCCCCCTTGCTTGGGCCCCAGTGGCTTAACGCCACTCAGGCCCAGCTCTTCCCTCCCTACCTCCCACCCCTGCAGCCCGGGAAAGGTGAGCGGGGGCGGGAGGGGGGTAGGTAGGGGTGAGAGAGAGAGAAGGAAGGAAGGAAGGAAGACAGAAAGGAAGGAAGGAAGAAACAGGAAGGGAGGGAGGGGGGCCTGTGCAGGGGGTGGGTGGGTGGGAGGGGGGCTTGTGCAGGGAGTGGGTGGGAGGGGGGCCTGTGCAGGGGGTGGGTGGGTGGCAGGGGGGCTTGTGCAGGGGATGGGAGGGAGGGGAGCTTGTGCAGGGGGGTGGGTGGGAGGGGGCTTCTGCAGGGGGTGGGTGGGTGGGAGGGGGGCTTGTGCAGGGGGGTGGGAGGGGGGGCCTGTGCAGGGGGTGGGTGGGAGTGGGGCTTGTGCAGGGAGTGGGTGGGAGGGGGGCCTGTGCAGGGGGTGGGTGGGTGGCAGGGGGGCTTGTGCAGGGAGTGGGTGGGTGGCAGGGGGGCTTGTGCAGGAGTGGGTGGGAGGGGGGCCTGTACAGGGGGTGGGTGGGTGGCAGGGGGGCTTGTGCAGGGGGTGGGTGGGAGGGGGCCTGTGCAGGGGGTGGGTGGGAGTGGGGCTTGTGCAGGGGGTGGGTGGGAGGGGGGCCTGTGCAGGGGGTGGGTGGGTGGGAGGGGGGCTTGTGCTGGGGCGGGTGGGAGGGGGGCTTCCTCCCGGGTCCGCGGCACTTGCCGCAGCCCTGGGAGCTTCTGCTGGGGGCAGGTGGGAGGGGGGCTTCCTCCCGGGTCCGCGGCGCTTGCCGCAGCCCCGGGAGCTTCTGCGGGGTGGGGGTGGGAGGGGGTCTTCCTCCCAGGTCCGCGGCGCTTGCCGCGGCCCCGGGAACTTGCAGGGGAGGGAGGGAGGGAGGGAGGGAAAAGGGCTTGCTCCTGGGGCCGCAGCAAGCGCCGTGGCCCCGGGAGCCTGACTGGGGGGGGTGGAAGGGGCTTCCTCCCGGGGCCGCGGCAAGTGCCGCGGCCCCGGGAACTTGACAGGGAAGAGAGGGAAAGGGGCTTGCTCCCGGGGCCGCGGCGCTCAGAAGCCTGACTGGGGGGGTGAAACGGGCTTCCTCCCGGGGCAGCGGCGCTTGCCGCGGCCCGGGAACTTGCAGGGGAGGGAGGGAAAGGGGCTTGCTCTTGGGGCTGCGGCAAGCGCCGCGGCCCCGGGAGCCTACTGGGTGGGGAAAGGGGTCTTCACTCCATAAGACGCATGCACTTTTCTCCCCACTTTTTGGGGAAGAAAAAGTGCGTCTTATGGAACGAAAAATACGGTAAAAACCATAGTGCCTTATACACCAGGATTGTTTTTATTGCATATAATGCCAGAGAAACATAAAAACCAAGACTTTTATCTTATCATACATATTGTGACAGTGGCAAGGATATTATATGCTAAATATTGGAGAAGAAGTGAAGTTCCTCCAAAGGAAGAAGTTATAGACAAAATATTGGAAACTGCAGAGATGGACAATCTAACTTCAATTTTGAGAGGAAATAGCAAAGAAGACTTTGAGGACATGTGGTCAAGGTTTTATTAATGGATTGAGGAACATAACGCATAAAATTCCTAGACTTATAGCCGGGGAAAAAAAGAATTAAAAACTACGCATGTATCTGTGAGCAAAATATGTTTATTAAAATTATAAGGTGTTAAAAATAAATGAACTTTTTAGTTACAGTGTGAGGTCAAATTATTACATGGGGAAAAGGCATAATGAATCTTCCCCATTTAATTCAAATTCAATTATTTCAAAAAAACAACAACTTTGAATTGAATCTGTTAAATAGCTATCAATCATATACTTGTCCCAACCTGTTCAAATTGCACACCAAAATCACACATCCCCAGTCAGACCAAGACCATTAGCATAAGAGATCCCACTGGTATATGCAACTAAGAAGGGTGACTATGCCTTACTTGATGCAACCCACCACCCATCCTTTGTGCCTTTTTATTTAGATGGGTCCCCCAGCTTCTGGCATCATGAGGAAATATATGCTTCCATAAGTACTTTGTATGTATGCTTTGTAGGATCCAGCCTAATAAGATTAGTGTCATATTAGCTTGGTCAGGGACCCTTTTCATCAGACATGATATAAGTCTGAACCTGGGACTGTCTAGACCACTACATTGCTGCCCTCCTCTTAGAACTCTTGGCAGTTGCTGACATGGAACCATGAGGAAATGAGCAATGCTGCAGTCTCTTGCAAAACTGAATAATTTCCATTTTTAAGGAAGAAGAAACAGTACCTCTTTTTTCTTTTCTCTTGCCTAGCTGAGTAAGTAAAACTTCTGGCTATGAGATGGATGAAGGAAGACGTGTTAGCCGCTGATGAAGTCTTAACATTTCTCATGGAATGCTACTGATGAGGGCCAACATACTTTTCAAATAGATTTAAGAACTTTTCATATATAGACTATGTTTTAGTAAAGGAAACAAATGAGATAGAGGTGACGAAAACAATAACTGAGCCTATATGGATTTCGGATCATGCTCCCTTGATAGTACAATTTAAATTAAGTGATGAGCAAAAAGAGTTTATTTGGAGATACAAGGCTAATATGCCTTTAACAGAGAAGGATAGGATGGATTTAAGAAAAGATATAGAATTTTTTTTTAGAGAAAATAGGAACTCAGCTACGGAAGAAGTAGTTTGGGATGCAGCTAAAGCAGTTATAAGGGGAGCTTACATTGCTAAGGAAATCAGAATTAAAAGGGAAAATAATAAGGAAAGAAGCAGGATAGTAAATGAAATCATATTAAAACAAAAGGAACTTCAGGGGAACTATAGTAGGCAGACTCAGCAATTATTTAAAAAACTTAAAAAAGATTTAGAGAATCTAGACTCCTTATCTATGTGGAAAAAAGAAATATTTATAAAAAATGAATATCATAGAATTAATATGAATACAATGAAAAGAATGGCCAATTATTTAAAATTAAGAAAAGAAAAACAAAATATAGGATGTGTCAAGGGGGAGGGGTGGAAACAGCTTTATAAAAATATCCAGATAAGAGAGGAATTTGCCAAATTCTATCAGCAACTATTTAAATCCGGAGAAAACCAAAAATTAGAGGAACAATTAGATAATAAGTTAACGTTAGAACAGGGAGAGAGACTGAATGAAGAAATTACACAACAGGAAATAGTAGAAGTACTAAAAGGTTTAAAAAATAGGAAATCTCCCGGATTGGACGGGTTTACGGCAGAATATTATAAAGAAATGGTGGAGATACTGATTCCAGAAATGCAAAGTTTATTTAATTATATTCTAAAAGAAGGTAAAATCCCAGACTCATGGAAGAAAGTTGAAATATTACCAATATTAAAACCCCAGAGGGACCCTTTAGATATAAATTCATATAGACCAATTAGTTTGATGAATCAAGATTATAAAATTTTTACAAAAGTTCTGGCTAATAGATTGAAAAAACAGCTCCCAAAATTAGTTAAGGAGGATCAATATGGATTTGTCCAAAATAGATTTATAGCCCACCCATTGAGAAATATATTAAATGTTTTGTTTTGTAAAAATAAGAAAACACTAGCCTTATTAAAATTAGATGTTTACAAGGCGTTTGACACTTTAAATCATAATTATTTAATGCAGGTATTGGAAAAATTTGGCTTTAAGGAATCATATTTGAATGTTATAAGGGAAATGTATAGGGGAGGTAAAGCAGTTATTAGAATAAACAACGGACATACTAGAGAAATTCTAAATGAGAGAGGAGTAAAGCAAGGGTGTCCATTGTCCCCTATGCTATTTGTATTAGCAATGGAACCCCTAGCAGATAGGATACGAAATAGTGGTAGAATTCAGGGATTCCAAATAGGCAAGGAAGAACTTAAATTGAATCTCTTTGCGGATGATATATTGTTGACACTAAGTAATCCACTACAGGCAATAAGAGAATTATTAATTATTTTAGAAGACTTTAAGTTAAGCTCGGGGCTTGGAATAAACATTAAGAAATCTGAAATAATGTTTATTAATGTAGATAGAGAAACAAAGAGAGCGATACTAGAATTAACAGGGATGAAATCAGGAGTTAGGAAGATCAAATATCTAGGAGTATATCTAGACAAAAATATAGAGAGGCTGCAAAAAATTAACTACAATAAGGTCTGGTCAAAGATAACAAAGAAATTGAAGGAGTGGAAAAACAAGAACCTGAGCATTTTAGGGAAAATTAGAGCAATAAAAATGTTTATACTCCCAAAGGTGGTATATTTACTTCAGGTGCTCCCAATAGAACTGGACCAGGCAGTGGTAAGGAAATGGGATGAACATGTTAAAAACTGGGTGTTTGGATGCAAAAAAGCAAGAATTTAAAAAAAAATTAGTATATATGCCCCAAGATGACTTAGGATGGGGGTTACCATGTATACAAGCCTATTACGACGCATTTCAGTTAAAAGTATTGATGGAGTTAGAATGGAGGAAAGGGAATAAGTGGGTAAGACTTGAATCTGAGGTAAATAAGGGAGCAGGAAGTTATGGAATTTATACTAGGGAACTGCGAAAAGAAATAAGGCAAGCAGAGGGACCAAGGAGAATAGCCTTGATTGTTTGGAAAAGGTGGGAAAAGGTTTTGATCCCTCAGATCTCGAAATGGACTCCACTTAAGTATATATGGGAGAAGGAGGTGAGCCCAAAATTTTGGGAAGATCTGCAGGAGGAAGGAATATTAAGAGTGAAGGATATGTATAATAGCCAAGGAAATGTATTAACACTTCAGGAGTTAAATCAAAAATTAGGAAATAGACACTGGTTAAATTCAATGGGATTACATCATTTAATTAAACAAGATAAATATAGAGAAGCGATTAAAAGGGAAGACAATAATATAGAACAAATACTATATGTGAAAGAAATAAAGAAAGGTTTGGCAGGAAAGATTTACTTAGAACTGGTGAAAGATAGGGAATTTATGTTCAGAATTTTAAAAAACAAATGGAATAAAGAAAAACAAATTACTACTGAGGAGGTTAATAGGTTAATGGAGAATTTGAAGAAAATCAAGCTAGAAAAGTATAGAGAACTTGAAAGAAAAATAATTTTGAAGTGGTATAGAACCCCTGCCCAACTGGCATATATGATCAAAGGGATGAAACCTAATTGCTGGCACTGCAATGCAAAAGAAGGGTGGTACTCTCACTTATGATGGGAATGCCCAAAGGTGATAGATTTCTGGGAAAAGATACGGGGAAAAATAGCAGTACTATGTAAAGTTAACCTGGATATAGATGTGGATTTATTATTTGTGGGTGTGTTGGGAAATCATAGAATTGAGAAACAAAATCAGAATATTTTTAAGGCAATGTTATTAGCAGCGCATGCAGTGATTGCATATGGTTGGAAGGAGAACTTAAAATGGACTTTAGAAAAATGGAACGAATATCTATATGAATATATACAATCGGACATATTGGAATGTTTAAAGCAAGATAAGTTATGGACTGTAAAAATGGAGGAGATAAAAAAGAAATGGTCGGTATATTTTGAATGGGTTTATAAAGGGGAAGCCAATATAATTATATTTGAAAAGTTGGAAAGAATATGCTCATGGTTGAAAATGTAACTTGAAAATTATGATGGTGGCCACTTTAGGGGGGGAGGGAAAAACGGGGGTAAAAGGAGTATCAAAAGAAATTTGGAATTAAATTGCAATGTAACAATAATATTGAGATATAATTAAAAAAATATTTAAAAAAAAAAAAAGAGTAAGTAAAACTTCTGGCTATGAGATGGATGAAGGAAGACGTGTTAGCCGCTGATGAAGTCTTAACATTTCTCATGGAATGCTACTGATGAGGGCCAAACTGGGCAGGGTTCTATGAAGGGAATTCCCAGAGGATTTTGTTGTTTAAATTGCAGGATTGCATAGGCTTGCTTTGGATCAGAACTCTAGCACTCCCTCATGCCACAGTTCTAATCCAAATCAGGCCCACACAGCCTGTGATCTAAAGGAGTGTTTTGGGAGTTCCATCTGTGGAACTGCCAGCATTGTGTATGTTTTGGCTTACCAGAAATTGTGGTACTTTACTGGATTACCTCAAAGGGCTCAGACATAGGAGCTGAAGTTTCAAGTGGTTGCCAAATACTCTTTTGGGGTTATAGGAAAACTCAGAATACTTTCCAAAAATTTATCTTCAGGTTATAATCTGGTTTGGCTCTCAACCACAACTTTGTTTCCTTTGTATCTCTGACTGCTCAGCAACCTGGAAAAAAGATGGAACTGGTTTGTGCTCAAAATTCTTGGTTCCAAAGTGAACAAATTATAAGTAATGAAACACCCACATTCCTGTGAATATGTGATCTTGTCTTAAATAAAAGAAGTTTCACATGCAGTCTGAATGAGTCACAGGAAAGTTTTTTTAACGACATGTTTCCTCCTTCGTACGAAGGTGTTATGTTAAAGGTATACTATTGAATAGAAGGGGTAAAATGCAGGAAAGCTGCTCCCAGTCAGAGGATGGTGATGGTCGGCAGCACTTTGGATAAGGGATACAAAGCAGACTGTCTCACCCACCCACCCACCCCCCGTTTGTTTCCAGTTGGACCACCCAGACCTCCTTCTGCATCTCCCCCATGTCTGGCTGCAAGGCATTCTCTTTCTCTCACTCTCCTGTCAGACCAAAATGTCAGTAGACTGTTTATAACAGAAGGAGCACTGACTGAGGGAAATAAATGCCCACAGCATTCTGCACAGACCTTCCCTCTGTCTTGTCTGTTTCCCTCTCTCACACACAAAACATTCACGCAAACAGTAGTTGAACTATAGTAGGACTGATGGAAACTGAGGTCCAAGTATGGGGAAGAAGAAAAGGAACCCTACTCAAATTGCTTTTGTGCTCTTTCCTGATAGTATCTAGCAATGCAAAAATGGGGCTAGCTCAGTTTGGTAAGGTCATGTAGGCTACAGAGTTGAAGTTTGGAATTTAGGAACACCACTAGCAAAGAACCAGTCATTCATTATTGTTACTAAATGTACTTGATGTGATGCATGTAAAATTCCTTGTCCAAGTTAACAGGACTCAGGTCCAGGAATGTATACTGTACGCCCAGCGCTTTGAGATAGAAATGAAAACTGACAGAGCTTCAAATCAAGCTTACAAACAGACACTGTCATAAATAGAACTAACCAGAGATAGTTTATTGAGGAGATCTAGGATTACAAGACAGCTCCCCAAGCAATACTTCTGTTGTGTATTGAGAGCTTCAACTGAATGCACACTATTAGAGAGGCTCCTCACAGCTACATTCAGATTGGCTGCTATTGCTGAGCTGGCCAGTCACATAACAGAAGTGTAAATCAGGCCATGCAAATGAAGGATTCTAGCAGCTATGTTTCTGTTGATTACTTGCAGCGGACAGCGGCTGCAGACGCCTGTTCCCTTGTCTCCAGAAACGCCAAGTGTTTTTAAGATATTTTAAATTGCTTTTAACAGCTTTTAATGCTATTCAAAGCTGTTCTTCTTAAGTTTTTATCAAAGGACTCGACAGCCTTATTTGTGTTAGTGTTTGCACATTCCTTTTTTATCTCTTTTTAATGGAGAACTGGAGGAAGGGCAGCTCCGGACAAAGATGCCAAAGGTATCTGCTCCAAGGTTTATCTGAGCTTTTAAAGTTTTAAAAAACTTTTACCCAACATAAGTCATTTTTTCCCCTATGTACTGAGAGTTTGGGCATTTTTAGCTAGCTGCTTTTTATCTCCCCCGCGCTCCCCTCTGCTCAGCATGGAGTAATCTGTTTTACTTAACATTCAAGAGAGTAGTTTTTTGCTTCTCTGATTTTCTCTGGTATGGACTCAGCATTTTTAAAATAGCTGTTATTGTATTTTTAAGTTTTAATTGGACTAGCAGCTACCTTTGAGGTGGAACCATGGTGCTTGCTAAGGCAATTAAGAATTGAGCTTGGAGTAGTGTATTTAAACAAGCGGGCAGGAAGATTTATAGTGGTCTACAGCTTGATTTAAATCCTTGCAGCATATAGCCAGCTTTATACTTTCACTGGCCTCAGATTAGAACCCTATCTGACTGCAAGTGCACAATGCTCAGCAAAGATCTCTCTAATGAGTGCAGTAATCAGGTGGATTCTAAGAAGGGAAACCTAAAGCCTGGCCCTGCTAGTAAACACAGACTTGTCTCCAAACAGGTCAGCCTAAAGGCCGACAACTATGATAAGCCCCTCCAACTAGTGCTACGCCCCTCCAAAGTCTGTCCAAACATCTTCCCTTTTAGGGGTAGAACCCCAAACCAGAGAACCAGAATGGCAGCCAAGAAACATTTGATAGCACTGATGGGTGTCCAGCTGGAGGTGAGCAATCTAACAGACCTGGAAGTTTTACCCAGAGTGGATCGATGTGATAGAGTACTCCTTACCTTTAATACTCCGTATATCCCAGCCCTCCTCCTGAAGAACAAAAGGTTTCTTTGGTCAAGAGGCATCTTCCCAACGCGACTCTTTGCGAATGAAATCTTGAAGCCTCTATTTTCAAGGGAAAGTGCCCCGATCTCCAGTTTTACTCTCAAAATATACCCCCAAGCTCCGGTGATCTCAAGGAGCTAGCCAAGGAAAGTGATGCTGTTAATAAGCTCAGTTCAAACATTATTTGCCCAGAGTTGACACAAGATGAAGATCTCATCAATGAAGAAGTGCAGAAAGTGTTCATTGAGCTATCGGACCATGAGCAGAGCCGTGCGGAATGATCAACAGGCTGGAGAGTCTGGGGAACAAGCTGGTGAAGCTTAGAACGGACAGCCAACAGACCATGGCCCCTCCCTTACACTGTGACAGCGATAGAACTGGATTTTAATTGTGCCTCCCCTCAATCCTCTTCTTTAACATCCCTCCTGACAGTTCAGGAAAGCATGCCTGCCAGAACACAACTCTGCTCAGTGGATGATGGGCCAGGGTCTAATGAGTCCCGAGACCAGGGCTCCGTTTGGGCCGGGGTGCGCCGGAGTGCCGCTCCGGGAGAGGGGAAGTGGGGGGCGGGCACATGATAAAGCCCCGCCCCCCAGCTCACTTTCCCGGCCCGCGCTTCGGCGCAGAGCCGGAAAAAAGCATCCTCCCCTGCTCATCCTTCCCGGGCCGGCGGCGCTTGCCGCCGGCCTGGGGAGAAGGCCCTTCCTTCCCACCCACCCCAGCAGACCCTTCCCAGGCGTGCCCTTCGCCGCCCCCCCTAGATCTTTCCCGGGACTGGCGGCCAGTGCCGCCAGCCCGGGAGAAGGCCCTCAGCCCGCCCCCCCCAGTGACAGCATTTAGTTCAATTGCTGACAAGATATCAGTGAGTCATGGACCATGTGTTAGATCCTGCTGATCTAGTTTGACAGCTGGGGAAGTCATATGACCAGAATGATATTGGATTTTTGCACACACTCATCATGACTCAGCTATTAGAGGTGCAACCTGATTGGTTGGTACTAGTATATATTGCAGACAGTTCATTGCTCTTTGCTCTCTCGTGGAGTACAGCTGTCTGCGTAGCACTCTGTCCGGTTGAACCCAGAAATTGCTACTAAAAGTACTGTATATAGTTCCAGTTGTTCAGTGTAAATAAATGTAAATACTCTGTATATATGAAACAGAGTCACTCTGCTATTTTTGCGGCGTCATCAAACTGTCAGGGTTATGGGCCCAGCACGACTGCGCTGAGCTGTGGAGGGTCGGTCTAGTTGGGACTTGACACCCTCTGGAAGCAGCAGCAACCTGGACAAGGAACTGGAGTAACAGTCTTTTGAAGAGGACAGTGTACCTAAACCTGACTCAGAGGAGTCTGAGGAATCTGAGGGGTCGGAGGAGCTGGAGGCGTTGCCCAGGACTGGTCAACAGGATCTGTACAGTGAGTACAATATGGCTCTGGCTTCTACTGCTTTACTTGTGGACAAACTCACAAATGAGAACTATCCTATTTGGTCTCTGCGGATGCAGCATTTTCTTAAAAAGGAGGGTCTGTGGACATGTGTGACTGCACCCCCTGCTGCTCCAACTGCAGAAGAGACAGCTAAAGACGAAAAAGCCTTGGCAATACTTGTGCTGAGCTTGTCTGACCAGCAGATTTTGCATGTTGCAAATCAAACCACAGCAAAGGAAGCGTGGGATGCTTTAAAAACAGTTCATGTGCATAAGTCAGCAGCTTCGTTAATTGCACTGACCAGACGAATGTACAGAACTGTCATGCTGCCAAACCAAACAGTCCGGTCTCACCTTGATGCCTTAACAGAATGCTTTCAGGCTCTTGCTGTTCGTGGAAAAGAAGTGGCTGAGGATGACCAAGTTTACATCTTATTGAGTTCTTTGCCGGGACAGTATAATGGATTTATTAATGCTCTTGAAAGTGTTGATCATGATCAATTGAAGTTGGATTATGTAATTGGAAGATTGCTTGACCACGAGACTCGATCGCAAAGTAATGAGTTGGCAGGCTGCCATCCTGGGAACAGTTCCAAGGGAAATAGCAGTGTCTTTGCTGGCAGCATTCCCAGACCTGGAACAGGTCCCAACAAGATACCAGCTTCTAGGCAGAAGCGGTGTTTCAAGTGTAATTCTACTCAACATCTGGCTAAACAGTGTACGAAGGAATAGAGGCGAGCTGAAAGAGATGTTTTTGCTGGTGGCCGACAAAAGTCTTCCAGCGCACTCAAGCAGCGAATCACATAGGTGACTGTTGACAGTGCTGAGAACAATATCAAATGGATTATTGATTCTGGAGCCTCAAGGGTTTTTGTAAAAGACAAAAGTTTATTAACAGATATGCGGGCTACTGAGTTAAACAAAGTTTGTCTTGCTGACAGGAGCGCAGCTGCTGTAACGTGTGTGGGCAGTGTCTATTTTCCTAATCTCAATTATAAATTTAATGAAGTTCTCTGTGTGCCAGATTTAGAGAACAACCTGCTAAGTATTAGTGCTTTGGATGAGGCAGGGTTTAAAGTAACGTTTGAAAAGAAAAGTTGCACAATTCATAAGGGAAATCAGCTTGTGTCTGTTGGAAAATTGCAAGATGATGTTTATGTGCTAAGTAATGAGTGTATTAAGGCACAATCAGTGCTCAATGACAAGGATTTGCACCCAAATTGCATTCATTTACTCCATAGACGGTGTGCCCATACAAGTTTTCACACTTTGGGTAAGACACTTGCTTGTTTGAGGAAAACAAATGTTAAAAAGTGTGATAATTTTCTGGAATGTGAGATATGCAAGCAATCTAAATCACAGGCATATCCAGTTGCTAAAGTAAGTGGCAGAGAGACACATGAACCACTTGCTTTAATTCATGCAGATGTCATTGGGCCATTTCCAAATAGTGTGTCTGGTAAAAGATTTTCATTGATTCTAGTGGATGATTTTTCTCGCTTTGTGTGGACATATCCACTAGAGAAAAAGTCTGAAGTGTGTGCCACTATTAAACAATGGGCTGCTAGTGTTCAAAGACAGTTGAAACGTCCTATTTGTGCTTTTCAGTCTGACATGGGAGGCGAATTTATGTCAGATGAATTAACTAAATGGTTTAAATCACAGGGAATTAAGCACAGAGTGTCAAATGTTGCTACTCCTCAAGAAAATGGTGTGGCTGAGCGAAAAGGAGGTATATTGCAAACCATGGTTCATTCTGTATTAGCTGATGCCAACTTACCCTTTTCTTTTTGGGGAGAGGCTATAAAGTACTGCTGCTATTCATTGAACAGATTGTGGACCAAAGCAATTGATAATATTCCCTATTCAGTGCTGTATGGGAAACAGCCTAGGATAGAGCATTTAAGAACCTTTGGGACAAAAGCATGGGTCAATATTCCATTAAGCCAGAGGCGAAAAGGGAAACCTAGAGCTGAGAAGTTAACCTTTATAGGTTATCAACCAGGAATGAAATCTTATCGTTTTGCTAATAAGAATAATTTGCTTAAATATAGCAGGTCAGCAAATTTTTGTGAAAATGCCAACTGGTCTAGAATTCATTCTAATGAGTTACCTTCTAAAGTGTTGCTACCTTTGACTCAAACTGACCAAGCTGTGCAAAATGCTGAAAATGAACAAGAAGTTAAGCAGGAAGTTTTGTCTCCTAGCAGGTCGTCGTCTGAAACTGAGCAGAGTGCGCAACAGCAGTCAATTAGAGTGTCCAGTCGTGCTACTAAGGGTGTACCACCGCAGCGTTATGGAATTAATCATGTTTATGTTCCAGATAACTATTCTGATGTTTTGGCTCTACAAGGGAAGGAGAAACGTGCTTGGCTGGATGCTATGCAAGCTGAATATAATGCTTTGATTAATTACAAAGTGTTTTCTCATTCACAGTTGCCAGCTGATAAGAGGCCACTTGGATGTCGCTGGTTATTCAAGGTCAAATCTTCCAGTGATGGAAATTTAAAGTACAAGGCCCATTTAGTAGCACAAGGTTTTCTACAAAGAGAAGGGAGTGATTTTAATGAATGTTTTTCTCCCACAGTGAGAATGGAGAGTGTGAAGGCAGCACTTGTTCTGGCTACAAAGCGCGGAATGAATGTTAACCATTTTGACGTTGAAACAGTTTACCTCAATGCGCCATTGGAGGAAGAACTATATCTAAAACAAATACCTGGTTTTGAATGTGATGACCCAAATGTTGTTTTAAGACTGCACAAAGGTCTTTATGGGTTGCGTCAAAGTGCTCATCTCTGGGGAGAGTGTTTATGCAAGGCATTAACAAAACTTGGGTTTAAACAAAGTGTGGCTGATTCATGTTTGTACAGTATCACTATTGATGGGCAACAATGTTTTGTTTTAGTGTTTGTGGATGATATTTGTTTTCTTTACCACAGTGCAGCGCAACTGAGTTGGTTCACAGAGACTATACAGTCACAATTTAAAATAAAGGATTTGGGCGCCATTCAGAACTATTTGGGAGTCCAGATCTCCAGAAATGTTGATGGTATATTTGAACTGAGTCAAGAAAGTAAAATTGTTCAGCTGTTAGAGAAATTTAATATGTCTGAGGCACACAGTGTGGACACCCCTATGACTACAGGTTATTGTAAGGAAACTGATGTGAATGTTTTTTCTGACAAGGGGCTATATCAGTCATTAATTGGATCTTTGTTGTATCTTAGTTATTGTAGTCGTCCAGATATATGCACAGCTGTTCATTGGCTAACACAAAAATGTTCAAATCCCTCGCAAAATGACTGGCTTGCAGCAAAAAGAGTTTTGAAGTATCTTAAAGGAACATTACATCACAAACTTTTGCTTAATGTGTCTAATGATCAACCACTTTCTGCTTACTGTGATGCTAGCTGGGGAGAGAGAAGTGATGGCAAATCTACTTCTGGTTTTGTTGTTTATATGTTTGGGGCTTTGGTTGCCTGGAAATCTATAAAGCAAACTCATGTGGCTACAAGTTCCTGTGAAGCAGAGTTCTCATCAATAAGTGATTGTGTAGTTCAAATTGAATGGTTTTACCAATTACTTCTTGATTTAAATGTAGATTGTAAATTGCCAGTATCTGTCTACAGTGATAGTTCGTCGGCCAGACAACTTGCAAATAATCAAGGTGTGCATAGAAGAAGTAAACATATAATTGTAAGGTATCAAAATGTAAGAACAGCTATATGTAAAGGATTTGTTTCTTTGGTGCAATGTACATCTACTGACAATGTAGCAGATTTGTTTACGAAAAATTTACCCCGAGAAAGATTTGTAAAACTGTGCAAAATGTTACCCATGACTAACTGAATCTTGGGAGGCGTGACAGCATTTAGTTCAATTGCTGACAAGATATCAGTGAGTCATGGACCATGTGTTAGATCCTGCTGATCTAGTTTGACAGCTGGGGAAGTCATATGACCAGAATGATATTGGATTTTTGCACACACTCATCATGACTCAGCTATTAGAGGTGCAACCTGATTGGTTGGTACTAGTATATATTGCAGACAGTTCATTGCTCTTTGCTCTCTCGTGGAGTACAGCTGTCTGCGTAGCACTCTGTCCGGTTGAACCCAGAAATTGCTACTAAAAGTACTGTATATAGTTCCAGTTGTTCAGTGTAAATAAATGTAAATACTCTGTATATATGAAACAGAGTCACTCTGCTATTTTTGCGGCGTCATCAAACCATCACCCAGATCTTTCCCGGGACTGGCGGCCAGCGCCGCCAGCCCGGGAGAAGCCCTGCAGCCCGCCCCCCCTAGATCTTTCCCGGGACTGGCGGCCAGCGCCGCCAGCCCGGGAGAAGCCCCGCAGCCCACCCCCCCTAAATATTTCCCAGGACTGGCGGCCAGCGCCGCCAGCCCGGGAGAAGCCCCTCAGCCCCGCCCCATGATCTTTCCCGGGCCAAGCGCCGCCGGCCCGGGAGAAGCCCCTTCCCTCCCCCACTCACTGAAGCCTCCTCCCTCCCCCACTCACCTATTCCCGGGCGCAAGGGAGGGAGAAGCCGGGCCTGAGTGGCTTAATGCCACTCAGGCCCAAGCAAGGAGGGGGGAGGGGAGCCCCAGTGAGGGGAGAAGCGCCCCCCCTCTCTCCCTCCACCTACCTACCTACCTTCCTGTTCCTTCCTTTCCCCCTTCCTTCCCCTTCCTTCCTTCCTTCTCTCTCTCCCCCCACCTATCTACCTTCCTTCCTTCCTCCCTCTCTCCCCCCTTCCTTCCTTCCTTTCTTCTCTCTCTCTCTCCCCCAACTACCTACCTACCTTACTGTTTCTCTCTTCCTTCCTTCCTTCCCTCCTTCCTTCCTCCCTCTCTTTCTTTCCCCCTCCCTTTCTTTCTTTCTTTCTTCTCTCTCTCTCCCCCACCTACCTACCTTCCTTCCTTCCTGTTCCTTTCCTTCCTTCCTTCCTTCTTTCCCCCTCCCTCACTCCCTCCCTTCTTGCCTTCTGACACACTGACCATGACGTCAGGGATGTGTGGCCTTTTGACACTTCCGGTGACGTCAGGGGGTGTGGCATATGCAAATAAGTTATGCTAATGAGCTCCTGCACCTCTTTTTTTAGGAAAGGACCCCTGCCCGAGACACTTACAAGGCCATAGGTGGCATAGCCTCAAGGAGTGGTAGTGTATTCTTTGACAAAAAATAAGACACTTAACCAGAGAACGGATTCTGAATGACTGAGCTATGAACCAGCAAGCCCTGACCTCAGTATTGTTTCATGGAACATCATGGGTTGGAAAAACAAAATCTGCTGACCCCTCCTTTAAAAGTTTCCTGGCAAGATTTGAGGTGATCACTTCAAGAAACCTGGGCTTGCTATGAGATTTGTATGGAGGGTTTTAAGACCCATTCATTAGGTGCTTTTAAAACTAAACACTTTGGTCGTCCTCAAGTGGGCCTAGCTATATTCTGGTCCAACAGTCTAAATTGGGAGGTCTGCCCATTAAGCGATTGTGATCATATAGGGCAGGCTTATATGCTAAAGGGCCCGGGGAAATGTCACCATGTTTAGCAAAGGTAAAGCTCTTCTTATATTTAGAGGGGTTAGAGCAGAATCACCCATCCTCGAACTTACTGACTGCTGGCGACTTTAATGCTAGGGTGGGTCAGAATAATGCAGGGTTGGCTGGGAAGCTGGGTCTTGACTCTGAGGATGCCATCCTTACTTGTCCCTCTGAACGGAGGCCTTTTAAAGACCAAACCCTTAATGAGGCTGCTGTATATCTTGCTCAATTCTGTATGGGATTCAATCTTGTCATTCTGAACGGATCACAGCCCTATGACAACCTGGTGAATTGACGTTTGTCTCTCCCTGGGGTTGTAGTGTGGTGGACTACATGCTAATCACACCAGCCCTCAGGGAGGAGTTGAAGGCCTTCGCAATCTCAGAACACCACAAAAGTGATAATTTCCCACTGACTTTGATGTTAGGTGCCCCTGTCAGACCCTGTAGGAGTAGCTGTTTGAGAGTTAATTGTGGCAGCATCCGTAAAGTAAGAGAGATAAGGAGGCCTTCCTGAATGAACAATGCAAAGTAATGGAGGAAAACAATAGAATGGGAAGGACTAGAGACCACTTCATGAAAATTGGAGAAATCAAGGGAAAGTTTTGAGCAAAGCTGGCCATGATAAAGGACAAAAATGGTAGGGACCTAAAAGAAGGAGGAGAGATTAGGAAGAGGTGGCAAAAATACACAGAAGAACTATACAAGAAGGATCTCAATGTCCTTGACAATAGCTGAGCTATTCAAAGTCCTAATAAGGTGCCGCAGATATGGAGTGCCAGCAAATCTGGAAAACACAACAGTGGCCACGGGATTGGAAAAAGTCAGTTTACGTTTACATTCCAATCCCAAAGAAGGGCAATGCCAAGGAATGTTCAAACTATCACACAATTGTACTCATTTCACACACTAGCAAGGTCATGCTCAAGATCCTACAAGCTAGACTTCAGCAGTACATGGATACAGAACTGCCTGAAGTACAAGCTGGGTTTCAAAGAAGTAGAGGAACTAGAGATCAAATTGCCAACATTTGCTGGATTATGGAGAAAGCAAGGGAGCACCAGAGAAACATCTACTTCTGCTTCATTGCCTATACTAAAGCCTTTGATTGTATGGATCACAACAAACTGTGGCAAGTCCTTAAAGAGATGGAAGTACCAAACCACCTCACATGTCTTCTGAGAAACCTGTATAAGGGTCAAGAAGCAACAGTTAGAACCAGATATGGAACAACTGATTGGTTTAGCATAGGAAAAGGAATACAACTAGGATGTATATTGTCACCCTGCTTATTTAATTTATATGCAGAGTACATCATGCGAAATGCCAGCCTGGATGAATCACAAGACGGAATTAAGATTGCCGGGGAAAACATCAACCTCAGATATGTAGATGATACCATTCTAATGGCAGAAAGTGAAAAGGACCTTTAGAGTCTCTTGCTAAGGGTGAAAGAGGAGAGCACAAAAGTTGGCTTGAATAAAAAAACCTAAGATCATGGCATCTGCCCCCATTACTCCTTGGCAAATAGAAGGGGAAGTTGTGGAAGCTGTGACAGAATTCACGTTCCTGGGATCCAAGATCACTGCAGACGGTGACTGAAGCCATGAAATTAAAAGATGCCTACTCCTTGGGAGGAATGCAATGGCAAACCTAGACAGCATAATCAAAAGTAGAGATCTCACCCTGCCAACAAAAGTCTGTATGGTGAAAGCAATGGTATTCCCAGTAGTAATGTATGGCTGCGAGATTTGGACCATAAGGAAGGCCAAGCGCTAAACAATAGATGCTTTTGAATTATGGTGCTGGAGAAGACTCTTGTGAGTTCCTTGGACCACAAGGAGATCAAATCAGTCAATTTTAAACAAATCATCCCTGACTGTTCCCTGGAAGGCCAGATACTGAAGCTGAAGCTCAAATACTTTGCCCACCAAATGAGAAGGGAGCACTCACTAGAGAAGACCCTGATGCCAGGAAAGACTGAAGGTAAAAGAAGAGGGGGATGGCAAAGGATGAGATGGTTAGATAGTGTTATCGATGCAACGATTATGAAATTGAGCAAACTCCGGAGGACAGTGGAAGACAGGAGGGCCTGGTGCAAAGAGTTGGACTCGACTGTGTGACTGAACAACAACAACAACATCTGTACCTTCATCCTGTACATCAGAAAGGTCATGTTCTTGCTGTCATAAGCTGAAGAATTTTCTACCATCAAGCATGCTACAAGTCAGGTTCAATCACATGGCTATCCTACATGGACATAAAGAGATTCTCAGGACATGGATTTTAATACGAAATACATTCAGTTTTGAATAATCCGAGCAATGTTATGTATAGACTGCCTTTGTTCTAATGAATCTTTTAGTTAGCTGTGATACATTTGTTGTAAATTTACACAATAGCTATCTGTTTTACACTACTTCTGAACCGTCTTTTTGGCTCTCAGCCACCTTCTTTCCAGGTCTGGCCATAGATTTTCCCTAGATTTGCCCCCGCCCACTCCCAGGAAATTAAGAAGTCTACAATCCATCCCTCTTCTGCAAACACATTCACCTTCTGACAATTGAACACACAGGGAAGGAAACATGGCCACACTAAAAATAACACACCTAGGTACCTTTGCAGCTCAATTGAAAGAGGAAACCAGCACAGAAAGCCCTCGGCCTTTCCTGGTGCAGGATTCAGGTCCCAGGGTAGTAAGAAGAACATCCCAGGGAGCAAGGCTCTTTTTGTAGAAAAAGCCTAGCAGGAACTCATTAGCATAATAGGCCACACCCAACAGCAGAGACTCATTAGCATATTAGGCCACACCCCCATGTTATGAGAAGCGTGGTCATCCAGCCACACCCACCTTTTGCTTCTTATTCTGTTTGCCTTATTTGTTGTCAATCCTACAATCACAGCAATAACAACTATCAAATGCCTGAATGGTAAGACAGGGATCCATTTGCCTAGAATTTAAAGGAAGAAAAAGACCAAGGGCTCTTGATGAAGAAATGTTCTGTGGCTGATTACTCAGGACACCAAAATGTTAATCAAGATACATACAAATTCTGTTATATCAGGCAGATAACATATTGAGTGTCTTTAGTGACAATAGTTGTGTCCCTTGTGCACTATTAATTTATTGTTAGGGTAAAGGTGTCAGGTACCTGACATTGTTCCCGGGCAGGAGTTGGGTGCCTGCTGCTCTCCACATCACTGAGCGCTCTCTCTCCCCCCCCCCCCCCAGTTTGTTCTCATGCCTGTATCTGTTTCTCTGAGCAGCGCTTGTAACCTTGAAGTGTTTTTCTAACGGCACTGACTCCAGGTGGTGGGGGTGTGGGAATCAGCGGGGAAGTTTGGTGGGAGATGGGAAAAGGCTGCCAAGTCTGAGCTGACTCTGTTAGGCGCCTTTTCGGTGGGAAAACAACGGCTAGTATTTTTGCGTCTTTTTGCAACTCACCTGATTGGTGCCAGGTTCTTGTTCTGGTGTTTGAATATAGTTTAACTTACCCTCTGCCCTGTAAATGTCATCGCTAACACTGAAAGTGCTTACTGAGTAGACCATTAAGAAAATAAAAGGACTGTATTCAACATAAGGCCTGGCTCATTGGATCTTACAAGGTTCTCACAAAAGGCACACCCAGAGTCACAAAATTCATAGACTGTTATCAAAGCCTTGAGCTGTAAGAAACTTGTTTTCCCAGGAAACAGTTCTGATTTAAATGCTTACATGTAGTAATGTGCAAATTACTGTTTACTGTCATTGTGCAAAAAAAAAAAAAACCTCTTCAAGAATTACCATCCTATGAATATTATCAGAAAATAAACTCAGTTGAAATTGGTATTTGGGATGGGCATAGTTTCCAGCTAATGTGCATAGAATCTGAACCACTGGAGCTGCAACATGGTCCTCTGTATGTTTACCAAAGTAAATGCTACTTTGTTCAGTAGGGCTTGTTCTCAAGAGTGCAGAGGATCAGGACACTGGCAGCAAGCCTCTGACCCAGAAGAAGGGTTTTTGTGGGTGTTACAGCCATGCTTGGGGGGGGGGGGGTGGCAATTCTCAGAAGAGATTGAGAGGGACTCCAGTTTCTCCAAAACAAATGGGGGGAAATATGAGAATAAAGAGTAGCAATTCAATGGCAAGAGCAAGGAAAAAAAAATCTCTTACCAGAAAAGCAGCTTCTGATGAGTTCACATAATTGGGAGAACTGAGCAGTTGCTAAAACATTTTCAATCCTACTTGATCAGCAAGGTTCCTTTCATCTACAAAGGTGATGTGTTTTGATTCCAAGGAGAAATGCTAAATGGGAAGGGACAGGGAGAGAGAAGCTTATTATGCCTTTTCCAGCTTTTCAAAGATCAGCTCTCAAACCAGGGAGAGACATCCTAAACTGCTGTTTTCCCCAGTCACCTGGCAGGCAGAAGAGCAGCGGCAACAGCAGCACTCTGGTGGGGTGAAGGGTCCAAAGGAACTCTATAAAACAGTTGTCCTTTGAGGAATGTGGAGGCGGGGATGTCCTTCATCTGTGTTTTGGATGGGCAGCCCAGTGCTGAGAAAGAGGGAGCTGCTGCTGCATTGCTCTTTCTCTCATGTAATGTGGAGCTGCTTGGAGAAGCCGCTGCCAACCTCGGAGTCACAGCCCAGGAATGCCAAGAATGCGGACCGGCCGCTGTGACTGCGGGGCTGGAGACATTGGGGACTTGACTTGGGACTTTCTTTTCCTCCCCCCCCCCCCAATTTTTATACCCGGAGAGGATGAGCCCATCCGTAGGCAGCAGGGAGAGGGAGCCCACACTGATGCCTGTGAGGCGCAGTGGCAGGTGCCAGGAAGCCACCTCTGTGGGTGGGGCTGTGGCTGAGTTCCCCACCTGCCCACCCACCGGGCCCTGGACCTGCATGTGGGCAGCTTTGGCAAGCAGGGCGGGGCAAGAGGAGGCAGCCAGACACCGTCACGATGCTGCTGCCATTGAAAACATGTGCCTCTTAATGGGAGGGGTTGAGCTGGAGTGAGAGGAAGTTGGGGCTGGTGAGGCGTAGGGGGCTCCTGGTGCTCACATCCAGCAGGATGAGCATCCAACCTGAGGCACCCTGCGTGGGGCTGGGGCCGGCCTGCGAGGGGAAGGAGAGGTGAGCCAGCAGCACCAGCCCCAGGGCCACCAAGCTGGGAGGGCCAGCACCAGGCCAGGGAATGCTGGGTCGAGGCGGGGGGGGGGCTTCCCAGTTCAGTCCCATGCCAGGCCCAGCCAGTCGCAGGTGGCTAATTGTCCAGAGTAGTGAGGAGGCGTGTGGGCATGACCCTCCATTGTCCCCGGCTCCTGTGGGCCAGACCTCCCTGCCTCCCTCAGCCAGCACCCACCTGCTGCCCGTCCTGGGTGCAGCTGGCTGGCCGGCCGGGAGGCAGTGCTGCTCCCTGCTCCCCTTGGCAGTGGGTGGGATGGCTGGCTCTCCCTGCACCCTGCTGCTCCTGCCACCACCATCCCTCTGCTGCCTGGGCTGGAGCCTGCTGGTGCCTGGGCAGGCATGGTGAGAGTGCTCGGCAAGCCCTGGGAGAAGCAGCAGCAGCTTGTTGCTGCTGCTTCTTCCACCGAGGGAGGGGTGGGGCAAGGGGTGGTGTGGGCTCAAAAGCCTGCCAGAACACTGTTCCGGGGCGTTCTGGCCCAAAAATAGCCCTGCCAGGGAGCATTTTGTTGCAAGGCAAGGGGGGGCGGCATAGCTACTAGGACACCAACAAGAGAACACACAACAAAACATTCACTGAAGGCATTCCTGTCATCTTTCCAATAGTTCATTAGGAAAAGCATTCATGTGTCATAAAGAGAGAGAGAATTCAAAGCCCACCAAGGGGGAAGCTAGAAATAAAGCAAAGCCAATCTTACCAGCAACAAGACAATCCATGTCAGTTGCAAAATTGTAGGGAATTTTCCTTTCAGTCTTTTTTTAACAAATTATTTGATAAGGTAGAGTACATTACAGTACAACAGAGTTCATTCAAAAAAACGAATACACCAAGTACATAAGAAGGGGTGAATACTATCTTCCTTAGTAATTCTCAGGGGTCATTTTGTAGAAAAAGAGGTGCAGGAGCTCATTAGCATAACTCATTTGCATAACTCATTTGCATATACCACACCCCCTAACATGCTGAAAGTGTGTCAGAAGGCAACACCCACCCCTCAGGCTCCCCTCCACAGGTGAGTGAAACTGACCTGCTCTTCCTCCATTCCCTTCCCCATCCAATACTTTGTGCAATAAAAATAAGCATAAAGAACACACCCTCATTCTCTTCCTGCTCCCTTGAAACCACCAGGTTTCAAGTAGACTTGAGATACCCAGGACATGTGCACCACCCATCCCTTCCCCTTCCCCTCCCCACAACAAAACACCCTGTGAGGTACGTGGGGCTGAGATAGGTCTTTTGAGAACTGCTCATGAGAGAACAGCTCTGAGAGAACTCGTGACTGGCCCAAGGTCACACCAGCAGCTGCATGTGGAGGAGTGGGGAATCAAACCCGGTTCTCCCAGATTAGAGTCCAACTCCTGACCACTACACCAGACTGATGGGGTGGAAGCTGCTGAAGGGTTGGTGAAATTTCTCCAGTACTTATGTGCCATGTGCCCAGATAAAAAATGGTATACTTAGAAAATTTATATGCCACCTTGAGCAAGTCTCTGGAAAAGCAGCACACAGTCATAAAAGGAACAATGATAAAATTATCAATATTAAAACAAAACATTAAAAACAATAAAGACCCTAACAAGTCTTTTCCTGGGGCACTGTGCCTCTGCACTGCTTGGGGAAGCCGAGGAGGGGGTGGGGCTTGGTCATGTGCCCGCCCTCTGGGCTCCTCACTCCCGGAGCTGCACTCCTGTGTACTCCTGCTCCAACGGACCCCTGGTAATTCTAATCCTAACACAAGCACAACTATAGAAAATCACAATAAAATAAACCACCAAAACCACCAAAACCTTAATTGAAAGAGTGAACTCCTTTCAGTTTTAAAATAGGCCATTGATTGGGCCTTTACTGGAAAAGCTTACTTGATTCTAAAGTGTTGACTACTTGCAGACCAATTTCCAGTCTACTCTTCTGAGCAAAGAGAGGAAGCTGAGCAGTTACAGAAATATTGGAATTATACCCACCTGTGACTAATTTCAGTCTCATTCTAGATCTGGTTTGGGGATAGATACAGGTATGGTGGCGGCATTAGTAAACTTTATGAGTTTATAGCTACCACTCTAATGGCAGAAAGTGAAGAGGACCTAAAGAGCCTTTTGCTGAGGGTGAAAGAGGAGAGCGCAAAACTTGGCTTGAAACTCAGCATCAAAAAAGCTAAGCTCATGGCATCTGGCCCCATCACTCCTTGGCAAATAGAAGGGGAAGTTGTGGAAGCAGTGACAGACTTCACCTTCCTGGGATCCAAGATCACTGCAGATGGCTCTGCAGCCATGAAATTAAAAGACGCCTGCTCCTTGGGAGGAAAACGATGGCAAACGTAGATAGCATAATAAGAAATAGAGATATCATTGGGGGGGAGGGGCGTGGCAGCTGATGATCTGGCTATCTGCATCCCTTCCAGCTCCTGCTTTCCCCGCGAGAAATTAGAGCTCTGCTTACCAAAAACAGCAGCCTTGACTGTAATAAATATCAATACCAGGTATGGGAAGAACTAGGACAAGGAAAGGTGCCAAAAACCCTCCTTACACACCTCCTAAAAAGAGCAATATTGATAGAGAACTCTTGAATGACTCAGATTTGGAGGCTTCTCTGTTACAGGAAGTGACGATGGAAGGGAGTATCCCTGACCAAAGCGAACAGACTGTGATATTGCACGCCCTAACAGAGATAAGGAATGCAATTAAGACTGATATGAAGCTATTGAGTGGAGAGGTTGGGCAATTAAAGAAGGAATTTGGATTGCTTAAACAGACATTGGAGCCAATGAATAAGAAATCAGATGAGCTTTCCGCAGCTTTGAAAATGACAGAGAGTAAAGCTGAATCAGCGCAGCACTTGGCAAAAAAGAATGCAGAAGATGTCAAAGAACTTATGGATTTTGAAATATGGGCTAAGAATAAGATTATACTCCAGGAAACAAAGTGAGAGAAAAGAAAGCCAAAATACGTGGAGTATCAGTAAACTTTGGTGAAAAAGAAAATCTCACTGCAGCTTTAAATAAATGGCTGACCCAAATCCTTCTCGCAGCAGGAGAAGCAGTGTCTCCTGAAGGGATCATCAGCTCTGCTTTTCAGCTAAACATCTCCAAAAACGCTCCTGATAATGACTCACCAGACATTATTGTCAAGTTTAAACAACTACAGATGAGAAATAAACTTTTTGCAATTGCGAGAGACAAGCAAAGACTGAGTTTGGAGGACACAATTGTATATCTGTTCCCTGACATTCCAGCAGAGATAATAAACACAAGAAGACGTCTCAGGGAAACAGCAAAAATTCTCAGAGATAAAGGAATTCTTTACAGATGGCTACCTCTGGGACATTTAGTTGTTAATATGGAAAACAAAATTTTTGCAGCAGTTAACGAGATTACAGGGGAAAACTTAATAGAAGTAGTAACCAAATTAAGAAATGGAAGTGCTTGAAATGAGATATCATGTTTGGTAGCAGAGTGATGGAAAGTAATTCATAAAGTAAAATAGAGTTAGTATGCTAGTATATACAGTAAGTTAGAGCCAATAGATAGGACAAGTGGATAATAGGAATGAAATTGTCAAACCAACAGTATAGCAAGGAGGGGAAGGGTGTGCCCTCTTCAAGACCTCTGATTAGAGGGAGGAGGGTATCCTTCTGTTGCAGAGATTTCTCTGCAGCACCCAGTTTTTGGAGGCAACCCTGTTCAACCTTTTTTAGGTTTGGAAGAAGATGTATTAATAAATGTGTATGGAGGGAGTCCAGTTAAAGAAGGGAAGGAGTTTGAGATAAATTAAGGAAGAATTTAATAATGTTTAGATCCTGACCTAGAGGAAGTTGTACAGGTCAAGTGGGTAAAGAAAGGGAATATGATAACAAGGATGGAGATTATCTATATGCTTTTAATTTATTTATTTATTTGTTCAATTAATGTTTAATATGATTTCTTGTAAGAGTAGAACGTAAGGAAAATGAAGTGGTAAGATATGTATAAAATATATGAGTATATGAACGCGTAATAAAAATATTATATATTAAAAAAAGAAGTAGAGACAGCACCCTGCCAACAAAAGTCTGTATGGTGAAAGCAATGGTATTCCCAGTAGTAATGTATGGCTCTGAGAGTTGGACCATAAGGCAGGCCGAGCGCCAACAGCCCCATAGCTAACAACTTTTTGGTGGGGGGGGGGGGCAATGTTTTGCTTGTGGGACCTGCCATTATATGTTTGTGTGGAGCTGCCACGCCATGCTCATACTTCTAAATAATAAATAAATAAATAAATAAAGTGTCTTAAAAACAACCAGAGTGATACAGTTTTTAAAAATGTATATTGAATACAGAAGTATAAGGAAGGGAGAATCAGTGGAAATACACCCCCCATCCACCCCCATTCTTACAGAAACCAAGGTGCTTAGTGCCATATTAGCTTTCCAATTCCAGCTGGAGATGCCCAGAACTGAAATAAGAATCAGGCCAGGCCCCACCACACTAGGCCACATTGAAAACAGAAGGAAGGGAGATTCAGTGGAAATACACCCCCCATCCACCCCCATTCTTACAGAAACCAAAGTGCTTAGAAGAAGAAGAAGAGATTGGATTTATACCCTGCCATTCACTGCCCAAGGGAGTCTCAGAGCGGCTTACAAACGCCTTTCCCATCCCCTCCCCACAACAGACACCCTGTGAGGTAGGTGGGGCTGAGAGAGCTCTGACAGAGACTGCTCTTTTTCAAGAACACCTCTGACAGAACTATGGCTTGCCCAAGGTCATCCGGCAGCTGCGTGTGGCGGAGTGGGGAATCAAACCCAGTTCTCCCAGATTAGAGTCTGTGCACTTAACCACTACACCAAACTGGCTCTCATTAGTGCTATTAGCTTTCCAGCTGGAGATGCCCAGCAGCTCAGAACTGAAACAAGAACCAGTCCAGAAACAGGAACCAGTCCAGGCAATACACTAGGCCGGGAGAAGGCCTGGAGAAGGCCTAGCCTTGGCCAGGCAGCAGCCAGCGGGCCTCACCACCAGTTACATAAACTCAGTGGGGAAACAACTCCTCCTAGATCCTCATGTAGGCCATTAAGCCATCCCACCGCTAGGCCGGGAGAAGGCCTGGAGAAGGAGGCCTAGCCGAGGGCAGGCAGCAGCCACCAGGTCTCACCAGCAGCAGACCACCAGCCTGCCCCACAGACACCCACCCCAACAGTAAAACAACCACCACCCCAAGAGGGATGTACCAAAAGGAATGACAGGATTGCCCACTGGAAACAACCAGAGAGGCTTGAAGGCCCATTGGAGATAATGGGAGCCAGGAATGCCAATTGACTTGCATGGGCGCCACTGAAACACATTGCAGCACACAAAGAGTTGCAAAGAAAATGTGGAATGGATTTTCCATTAAGGCCTCTGGAATGACAGCCCCTGGGAGTAGCAGAAGCATTCTGGGACTGGATTGACAGGCCCCAGAGTGGACTGACAGTCCCAGGGAGTAGCAACTGTTTTCTGGGACTGGAATGACAGGACCCAGAGTGGAATGACAGCTCCTGGGAACAGAATCTGTGCGCTGGGACTGGACCTGTCAGTCCAGTCCCAGCACACAGATTCTGTTCCCAGGAGCTGTCATTCCAGAACACTCCTGCTTTCTGGGACTGGAATGACAGGACCCAGAGTGGAATGACAGCTCCTGGGAACAGAATCTGTGCGCTGGGACTGGACCTGTCAGTCCAGTCCCAGCACACAGATTCTGTTCCCAGGAGCTGTCATTCCAGAACACTCCTGCTTTCTGGGACTGGAATGACAGGACCCAGAGTGGAATGACAGCTCCTGGGAACAGAATCTGTGCGCTGGGACTGGACCTGTCAGTCCAGTCCCAGCACACAGATTCTGTTCCCAGGTGCTGTCATTCCAGAACACTCGGTGCTGTCATTCCAGAACACTCCTGCTACTCCCAGCAGCTGTCATTTCACTCTGGGGGCTGTTATTCCAGTCCCAGAAAATATCCACTACCCCAGGGGCTCTCATTCCACTCTGGGGGCTGTCATTCCAGAGACCTTAATGGAAAATCCATTCCACCTTTTCTTTGCAACCCTTCTTGTACTGTAATGTATTTCAATGGAGCCCATGCAAGTCAATGGCATTCCTGGCTTTCATTCTTAGAGAATGGGGGGGGGGGGGGATGCTCATGGACTGCCCACTGCCCTCCCCCTCTCTTTGCAGCTGTACAAGTTTGGAGGCTGCTCAGGGCATGCTCCAGGACAGTGGTTCTCAACCTTTCTAATGCTGCGACCCTTTAATACAGTTCCTCATGTTGTGGTGACCCCCAACCATAAAATTCTGCCAACACACACAACAATGAAGCTACTTTTTCAGATGTTTTCTCTTGCATGGCAGTTAGCACCAAACAACTTTAATACAGACTTTAGACACACATATATTTGCAAGCTATTCCCAACAAGACACAACAAACACTCAGGCTTCAGACTTACTTTTCTTCACAAAAGATGCCATGAGAAAATGAAAGTGGGGGGGGGAGAGGCTGTTGCAGGTAGGGGGAGAGAGAGAGAGGAAGGTAGGGAGAGAGAGAGAGAAAGGGGGAAGAGAGAGCAAGAGAGGGGGAAGAGAGAGAGAGAGAAAGGGGGGGAGGAGAGAGAGGGGGGAAGGAAGGTAGGTCGGGGGGGGGGCTTTTGCCACCTTTCCTGGGCTCTGTGCTTCGGCGCAGAGCCTAGGGAAGGTGGGGGGGCGGCTTTTGCCGCCTTCCCTGGGTTCTGCGCTTTGACGCGAAGCCTGGGGAAGGTGACGGGGGGGCGGCTTTTGCCACCTTTCCTGGGGTCTGCGCTTTGGCGCAGAGCCTAGGGAAGGTGGGGGGGTGGCTTTTGCTGCCTTTCCTGGGCTCTGCGCTTCAGTGTGGAGCCCAGGGAAGGCGATGGTGGAGTGCCCTAAAGGTGGCGGCGGGGAGGGGGAAGCGGCCATTGACTTACCTGCTGGCTTCTTCCTCCTTGTGGCCCCTGCTAAAAGGGCTGCTGGAAGCAGGGGGCGGGGCTCCGGCCCCAACCAACTCCTGCTCTTTGCCTTTAAAGGGAAAGCTCCCTTTGAGGGCAAAGAGCCGGGAGGCCAGACCTCAAACTTGATCGAATGCGGGGCCCTTTCCTGCTGGCGGGGAGGGGCAGGGCGGGCTCGGACGCCAGCCGGCGACCCCTATGAAATGGTCGTTCGACCCCAAAAGGGGTCCTGACCCACAGGTTGAGAACCACAGCTCCAGGAGGAGGAGAGCCTGCCTGCCCTCAGTCTGCAAGTGCCCAGGTGATCTCCAGCTGTTCCAAGAGCTGCCGCTCACATTGGCCCTGTCCCCACGTGCTGGCGTCTGCCACCCTCCCCCCCTCTCCCCTTCCCTCCGCAGCCGCACTGCTTCGGAGGCTGCTTGGGGCATGCATGCCCCAGGAGGAGAGCCTGTTGCCTGCCCTCAGCCTGCTGTGAGGGCGGAGGTGATCGGGAAGGGGGAGGGGAGCCGAGGCTCAGGGAGTGGACCCATAAAAATCGCTAGGGGGCCAGGCCCTGTGGGCCCCATGCTAGGTATGGGCCTGACACTGAAGAACAGATGCTTTCGAATTATGGTGCTGGAGAAGACTCTTATGAGTCCCTTGGACTGCAAGGAAATCAAATCAGTCAATTTTAAAGGAAATCAAACCCGGCTGTTCTGAAGAAGAAGAAGAAGAGGAGGAGGAGAGAGGAGGAGGAGGAGGAGGAGATTGGATTTATACCCCACCCTTCACTACCCAAAGGAGTCTCAGAGTGGTTTACAAATTCCTTTCCCTCCCCCTCCCCACAACAGACACCCTGTGAGGTAGGTGGGGCTGAGAGACCTCTGACAGAAACTGCTCCTTTTCAAGAACAGCTGTGCCAGAACTACAGCTTGCCCAAGGTCATCCAGCCAGGTGCAAGTGGAAGAGTGGGGAATCAAACCTGGTTCTCCCAGGTTAGAGTCCATGCACTTAACCGCTACACTAAACTGGCCAGATACTGAAGCTGAAGCTCACATACTTTGGCCACCAAATGAGAAGGGAGCACTCACCGAAGAAGACCCTGATGCTGGGAAAGATTGAAGGTAAAAGAAGAAGGAGATGGCAAAGGATGAGATGGTTAGACAGTGTTATCGGTGCTATAAACATGAAATTGAGCAAACTCCGGAGGATGATGGAAGACAGGAGGGCCTGGCACAACAAACATCCCTTCCCCAGCCAATGTTCTCCTCCCTGGGTAGGCTTGAGGTGGGTGGGAGCAGAGAAAGAAAGCAACTTTAACATTAAGTGCATTCTCAAAGCCCCCCCCCCCCATTGTCTGGCTTGGTGAAGGCAAATAACTATCATTATCAAAAACTGGTTTTACCCCTTTTGTTTTTATTTTTGGCACTCTCATTTAATGTTAATAAAAAGCAAATTTGCATATTTTTCAATAAAAACATGTTGGTAATATTTGTTCATGTCTTGTGGCTCTCAAACGTCTGACATTTATTCTATGTGGCTCTTACATTAAGCAAGTCTGGCCACCGCTGTGCTAGGCTATCATGCAGAAGAGGGAACAGGTGTGAGAGGTCAGGGAATGCTGTTGGGCATGCACATTATTAAGCCTGTCCCATATAAGGGGTTAAATGGCAGACTAGGGAGAAGGCTCCAGTTTTTTACCAGGCTACAGAAGAGAGACTTGGGAACTCCATCAAAATAACAACAATGCAAATAACTCCCTCCCTTCTCTGGATCTGAAGCCTTCATTGCTCCTGGGGTCTCAGCTGGAACCACAGAGGTGGACAGGGAGGACCAAATAGTTGTGGACCCCTTAGATTCCCACAGGTTTCATGTGCAATTCAGTGTGCTGGGGGTTTTATATATAAAGCCCTTCACAACCTGTGACCCTCATACCTCAAAGGCAGTCTCTCCCAGCATGATCCTGTGCAGCATCTCATCTTGACACAGCAAGGTTTCTTGTGGTTCCTGTCGTGGAAGTGGGTGACATGTTTCAATACATGCCCCCTCCCCATACCTCAGTTTTATGTCTCGGTAATGGCCCTGTACCAAAGGCTGCGGAAAGTGTGAGAGAAATAGGAAAGTTGGGGCCCCGCCTGAGGTGTGGCACCCAAGACACAAACACTCAGTCTTAAAAAGAAAACTTACTTTATTCTAGCAAAATGACTACATACAAAACTTATCTATGCAAAATGACTACATACAAAACTTATCTAGCGCCAGGTTCTAGAAGCCATCAGCCCTCCTTAAAATACTCTAAGAAAGTAAAACACAGTTTAACTCAGGCATACCACAGACAACATACACAGAACATAACAGAATACACATGGACAAGCCAACTGGGCTCCTGCGTCCCTGGCAATGCTGTGGGGCACAGGAGCCGATTTGCCGCCCAGGAGGAGGGTGTGGGGCAGGTGACTAGTTGTGACACCTTGCATCGTAACGGCGGGGGCAGGCGCCGGCCTTATAGGCACGGACCTGACCCCGCCTTTGCAGTTCGAAGGCGAGCGCGCTGTTTCTGAGCCGGTGGGGCCTACCTGCCTTGGGGCTCGTGGGACCGGCATAGGCAACAGAGGCGGAGGAGCCCCTTAGCGGGGGCCCCTCTAGGAGGCGCAGCAGCTTCTTCAACCAGGCATCGGAGGCTTGGTGGAGGCCCTTGGGTCTCGGCGGAGCTTTTCCAGAGGCGGTGGAGTGGCGCAGCTTTGGACCGGTGGCCCTCTGTTGGGCGCAGTGTGAGGCGTCGCCCTCCCCCCTGGACTAGGGGGCGGCAGCCTCCTTGGGCCAGCTGGCAATGGCAGCGGTGCCCCTCCCCCTCCAGGGAGCCAGTGGTGGAGGCCTCCCTGGCGGGGCAGTAGACAGCAGTGGCCTTCCCTAGGCTCACCGGACCTCAGTTTTTGTTGGGCTGGGGGTGGTGTTGTGTGGCCCACCCTTTTTTACTGTTATTATTTTCTTTGGGGGGAGTGTTGTTTGCTTGGGGCGAGGGGCATTAGGTGGGGAGATTGCCTTGGGTTGTTAGGCCCCCCCTCTCCCCGACTGCTTTCGTTTTCGTTTTTGGTACAGCCAGGCATCCACACACCTCCCCCCCCCCCAGCTAGTGGTGGGATATCGGAGGCCTTATTGTTAGGGCTAGCACCCAGGGTATTCAACGCTATGGCACCATAGAAAGGCCAAGGATCTTCCAAGGGTAAATGGCCTGCCCCTAAGCAGCCTGTTCCACGGCACCCCCTCCCCATTCTGCCACTGGACCCTGGATCATCTGATGATGAAGGAGACCCAGTTAATGCGGCAATTTTGGCTTGCTTGGCAGCGCTTGAGCAGCAGCGACAGAAGCCCTCTGAGGCTAATGCAAGTCCCCCAGAGGCCAAGAAAGGTAAACTTAACCAAGTCTCTTCCTTCCAGGCAAAAGTATTGGCTCGCTTGGCTATGCTTGAGGATGGTCTAGGCAGCGGAGCATCCACGTCACAGGAGGCGGGGGACCAATGAGAGGAAGGTGCCTCGGGCCAGCAGCTTGAATGATACAAGGGACTGACGCCCAGGCCAGGTAAATCTGGGCAGCGCCTAGAAGGGGCGCGAGGGTGGCCATGGGGATCAGGTCACACAGGAGCTTCAGGGAGGACATCCACACTGGGTTCATCCCCACCAGGAGATAGTGGGCTGAGTCAACATGCCTTAGGGTGTGGGTGTTGTGTCCCTCCTGCGCCTTGCCAGTACTCACATTCCGGGTGGCCGGGGTGGTCAGTGCCAGTAAATGGTGGGCAGACATTCGAACAAGTCCCTGCTCGGGCCTTTCCCAGCGGGGATTTGGTTTTGCCCCTTGGTGACCACTTATTCTCTGCCACCAGGGATCGAATACTAAGCAGTGATTACGTAGACGTCTTCACCCTTTTATTCAGGGAATTGGAAAAGAAAGATAAGGAGGATCTTGATGACCTGGACAAGGAGCGCATTAAGAAGTGGAGGGCCGATAGGTGTTGGCCGAATTGGTACCCAGACTTTTTGATTTATACTGGAATCGTCCGCTCTCAGCCTTGGAGGGCCTCTCCCTTGTTACAGTATATGGATATAATATATAAGGCATACACAGGGTTTGCTGGCTTTGCTTGGTTGGAGTACGACGAGGGCTTTCGCATGCGGGCTGCCATGAACCCATCATTGCGGTGGGATCAGGTCCATCCACACCTGTGGCTCCAGCATGTGGCCCCCGCGCAGCTGGCGCCAGGTGATCATTCCGATAGTGGCCATGTGGTTCACAGGCTGCCTGGGCCATCCAATGCTAAGGGAGCGGCTGGTCAATTCTTTCAAAAACGCCCACTTTGTTGGGAGTTTACTTCCCAAGGCATGGGTAGCAGGAAAGTGTGCTCCTTTTGGCATGAATGCCCCTTGTGTTCAGCCCCCTCCCTCTCCAGCTGCCCCAGGCCCAAGGCCAGATCAGGCTCCCATGGTGGTAAACGCACACCAGGAGGGGGTGGTGAGCAAGGTGCAACTGACAAAGGGGCCTAGTCCCACTAACGTAGCAGTCCTAGAACGCATGCTGAGAAATTACCCCTATGAGAGCAACGGGCATTATTTATTGGAAGGTTTCAGTTTCAGCTTCAGAATTCCCTATCAGGGGGACAGGAAGCCTTATTTGGCCCCTAATTTACGGTCTTTGGCTGGGATGGAGCACATTGTGCGGCTGAAGATAAGGAAAGAATGTGAGGAAGGTCGGGTTCTGGGTCCCTTTGCAACCCCACTGGTGCCTAATCTACGGGTGTCCCCTCTAAGTGTTGTCCCAAAGAAGGCGGCAGGTGAGCATCACCTCATCCCCCACTTGTCCTACCCACACAGGGCCTCGGTGAATGATTCAATACCTCATGAGCTCTGTTCCGTCCGGTATACATCGTTCGACCAGGCCATGAGGGTGGTGTGTAGCTGCGGATGGGGTGCAGAGCTGGTGAAGTGTGACATCAAGTTGGCCTTCTGGCTCCTTCCTGTTCACCCAGGGGATTTTGAGTTGTTAGGTTTTGCCTTTGAAGGGGCATTTTATATGGGCCGGGCTCTCCCAATGGGGTGCTCGGTGTCATGTTCCATCTTTGAAAAATTTAGTTCCTTTTTAGAATGGTCCCTGCACTTTCATACTGGCGAGCAGAGCATGGTGCACTATCTTGATGATTTTTTATTCGTCGGGCGTGCAGGTACCAGCAATTGCCAATTTCTCCTCAAGTCCTTTATTTGGTTAACGGAGGAATTGGGAGTCCTGCTGGCGCATGAAAAAACAGAGGGTCCTAATTCAGTTCTGGTATTTTTAGGAATAGAGATAGATACAGAGTGGCAGTTGTGCAGGCTGCCATTAGAAAACCTTCAGGACCTGCGACGCTTCATAGCTTCAGTGTTCCCCCTGGTTGACTTGCAGCGTCTTGTGGGCCACCTCACCTTTGCCTGCAAAGTGGTGGCCCTGGGCAGGGCGTTTGTCTGTCGCCTTTGTGACGCTATGGCAGGCCTGCGCCGGCCTCATCATCAAACCAGAGTGACTCAAGGGATCCAGCAGGACCTTTTGGTGTGGCAGGAATTTCTGGAGTCTTATAACGGGGTCTCCTTTTGGCATGAAGACTTATTGGTTGAGGCTGAGCTGCAAGTTGCTTCAGATCAGCAGGGTCCTCTGGTTTTGGTGTTTATTTTAGGGGACATTGGTGCGCCGAAGATTGGCCAGTGGGTTGGTTCCAGGCGGGTTGGGTCAAGGACCTGAACTTTTTGGAGTTTTTGTTGATTGTGATGGCGGTTGGACTGTGGACATCAGAATTTGCAGGACACACAGTTCATTTTTGGTGCGATAATCTCGGCACAGTTCAAGTTATCAATTTGTTAACTTCTAGATTGGCGTGGGTTATGGCGCTGGTTAGGGCTTTCATGTTGGTTTGTTTGAAGCATAACATATTGTTTAAAGCATGGCATGTTCCAGGAGTTAGTAATGGGGTTGCGGACGCTCTTTCTCATAAACAGATAGAGCGGTTCCGCCAGTTGGCCCCAGAAGCAGACCTCTCCCCGGTAAGGATGCCTGCGAGTTTTTGGGAGATTGGCAGGCTGAAGCAGACAGGGCACTTGGTTTAGCCCTGGCACCGTCAACCTAAAAAGCTTATAAGCGGGTGGGTCAGGATTTTGTTTCCTTTAGGAGTTTAGCCGGCTTGGCACAAGTTTGGCCTATTCCAGTTCCCCACATCATTCAGTTCTGTGTTTTTCTAAAAAGGAAGGGTTTAGCTGTTAATTCTATACGGGGCAAACTGGCCTCCCTGGCTTTTGCCAGCAAGGCAGCAGGTCATGTTGATCATACGGGTGATTTCAAGATTAGAAAGATCTTGGAGGGCTGGTCATGTGAGTACCCACCCGTGAAAGATAGCAGGGAGCCATTGACCCCCGTGGTATTGAAAGGCCTGTGGGCTTTATGGCCTAGCCTTTGTTCAGACCCCTGCAAAGCAGCCCTTTTCCATGCGGCAGCATTGGTCACCTTTTTTGGAGCACTTCGAGTTAGTGAGCTGGTGGCCGCCTCCAAACGGGACAGCTCTGGCTGTGCCCTCCAATTGCGGGATTGTTATGTATTGACCATGCGGTCGCCATGTGCTCTCTTCATTGCGACCGCATGGCCAGAGCACATGGCCAGAGCATGGCCAGAGCACATGGCCAAGAAACTACCTGAGCTTCAGCCAGGTAGAACAAAGGCCAGGTGGATTCAAACCGGCCACCAATCCTGTACCTAGGTTTCTCCCAGGGAACCTATGAAATGTAAATAGACTTCTAATAGCCTATCAGGCCAGTTGGGTGAGGTCAGGGGATTGTCCCTGACCAGCATAAAAGGAGGGCTTGGAGCCCTGGGTTGTATGCTTCATCCGGACCAACAATAAAGATCTAGCTGTTTCACTATTCCATGGACTCCCGACTCCAATACTTATCAGGGATCTTTCCTTTACAGGGCAGAAGGTTAAGGTGGTGATTCACTGAACCAAGATGGACCAGAAAGGCGAAGGTTTGGAGGTGGAGCTGGGCCAGTGTGAGGATGAGGAGCTCTGTCCTATTTTGGTGCTCCGGCACTACTTGTCTTGGCGCGGGTCTACTGATGGCGCCCTGTTTTGCCACCGCAATGGTTCCTCACTCACAAAGTATCAGTTCTGGTCATTGACCCAGAAGGTGCGGAAGGAGTTGGGCCTGGGGGCCTTTCATTTTGGGACCCATTCCTTCCGAATTGGGGCTGCATCCACAGCAGCTGCTATGGATTACTCTCCAGCCGCAATTCAAGACATTGGCCATTGGCGCCCTCAATGTTATAGAAACTATGTTAGAAAATGCAAGTTTTGAATGGTTTTATTTACGTAGTTTTCATTTCAGGTTCGAGTAGCCGGCAGGCAAGACGAAGAGTCCTGATCTGCGGCCACACTATGTTTTTTTGGGCAACTCATCAGGCCAGGAGAATTCCTGTGGGTTCTCAGTTGGGGCTTAGTGAGTGGGCTGAAGTTGAGTGGCTGGGTAGGAGAGGCATGAGATGGCCTGGTCTCACACTACTTTTTCGGGTGAGACGTGTTTCCCCCCCACATGTTCTGGTTCTCCACCTCGGTGGAAATGATCTTGGCCTGTTGAAAGGCATCGCCTTGGTGCTTCAGGTAAAAGCTGATTTGGCCCTTATTCAGGCGCGGTGCCCGGATACACTGCTGGTGTGGTCTGCAATGTTGCCACGCCAGGTATGGCATGGTTTGTGGGACCCTCGGGGCTTGGATTGGGCCTGCTGGAAGGTCAATTGCCAGATAAAGAAAGCCATGGAAGGGGATTTGGGGCGTTATTTGCCTCACCCCGGGATATGGGTAGAGTTAGTCGACCTGTACAGGGACGATGGGTTGCACCTGTCATACAAGGGCAACGATTTGTTTTTAGAAGACTTGCGGCAAGGGATTAGGGCAGCCTTGGGCTGTTAGATGGCCACGTCAGCCAAAGCAGAGGCTTGGCCTCGCAAGCGGCAGAGTTATAGGGTAAGGAGAGCAGAACTGGTAAGCACTTCCAGCCAATCCCCAATTGGGGTAGGGGGTCATCAGGAACGGCCCTTGGGTTTTAGGGCCCGGGGCTGGGAATGTGATCTCCTCTGGGAACCTCTCGGGTAAGTGCCCCCTGTGGTTTTAGGGCTTCAGGGGTGGCACCCCTGGGGGGGGGGGACCTGTGTGCTGGGCTGCCAGTCATGGGCCAGAGCAATGGCCACAGACCGGAGCCGGTGACTTGCACATATCTAAGGCCCAGGAGGTTTGCTGACTGACACCTGCCTGGCCTGTTCTGCTCCCAGTTAGTTCCCTTGCCGTTGGTTGATAGTTAAATAGTTAATAAAGTGGCCCTTGTTTGATACCAAACACAGTTTTGTCTTGTCATTCTGGATTGGGGGGCAACAGACAACAGAGGCCTCTGGGCTATTCTGGAAACAGCAAGACTAAGAGGATCTCATCCCAAAGAATGAGCCCCAATTGGCTCTCCTGCCCCTTATCTTATACCCTAAGATCAAAAGAAACACTAAAGATTGACGCCTCTAACAAATGGCATCACTATGACTTCAATCCCGGGTTTGATGTGCAGGGATGTTCTCTTTGATATGAACACTTGAGGGGAAGTGAAATTGTTTACAGAACATTGATAGATGACAATTAGTCTTAGGTCATGGAGATGGTTCCCGGTGTAGAAAACACAGTCCTTGAGGTGCTTGCATTTTAGTGCCTGCAAAGTGTGAAAGAGCAAGCCCTTTCCCCTGCCATGGCGGTGACTGGGGTGTCTGAAAATGACGATCTTTCAGCTACAAAGGTTAGAATGTGTGGGAAACAGTTGAACCTTTAGGGGTTTTCCCAGGCTTACAGAAGAACAGTTTGGTTCATGCAATGATTTCTGGGAACACCACAGTCTCTTCAGTGTCCAGGGGTTTGCTTCAGTTCAGGTGCCGCAAACCTATATAAAATGTTCTTTCCACAGTCCCATTTTTGCCTCTGAAATGAAGGCAAACCCCTATATTCTTTGGTCCCAAGATGGTTGAACAGGATACTGATTTGCAGGTAGTGGGGTGTGTGTAGGGGATGAAACATGTGATACCACTCGGATGCCTGAGGAAAAGAATGTGGGGACACACCGGGAAATACAAGCGAGCACTAACACTACTATGAAAAATAAAAATACTCCTAAGATGAAGAAGTGAATCATAGATTTCACCCAGCTGCTAAGATTTGGGAACCAGTCCCACCAGCTAGCGCCTGGGTCCAAGGGTACCTGATGGAAAACACTGATGGCTTCTTTGAGATCTGATAAATGGGATGCTATAAAACCGGATTGGTTAACATAGAAACAACACTCTTTCTTAATAAGGGCACACACACCACCTTGTTGTGACAACAAAATATCTAGGGCCTTTTGGTTTTGTAAGACCATGTGGGCTGTGGAATCTAATTCCATTTGCATACCTTGGAGTGTTCCAAGGGTATCATTAAATGAACATCCTTTTCACAGTTTTAGAGGCGATGCAACAGGAAACTTTATGGAAGGGCTTTTGGCTCATAGAATGATTGGGTTTTAACACTCTGGCTTTGAAGAGAACTGCTTGGACTTTTCAAAATGTGTTACTAATTTGTTGCTGTTAACCACTTGGGCCCCAATTTCCTTAGAGAAAATCAGGTTTTTAAATTCTTTAAATAAGTAAATAAATATATAAAATGAGAAGGCAGGACTAGAACAACCCTTAGTGCAAACTATCCCTCTAACCTGTCAGCTAAGGCTGCCATCTCCTGCCCGGGAGGTGGGATGAGTGCACCCTCGATGTCAGAACTATGGAATTGTTAGCCAAATTGCCTTGATTTCTTATCAATATTGGGGAATTATGACTTATTAATTAATTGGCAATAGGCAAAAAGGATCACCACCAATATATACAGAGGTCCCACCTCTTCCAGACGCACCAGAAAATAAGCAAGGAGGGTAGCTTCAGTAATAAAATGGTTTCTTTACTGAAAGAATCTTAATCAAGCAAACAATACTGATTCACACACACACTTACACAGAGCCTAAGAAATAAAGTTAGAGCAAAGAAACAGTTGCATGAGCAGGAATATCATTGGTATCCATCGAGGGCAATAATTACCTGTCCAGAGAGATGTTGCAGAGTTCCCACTGGAAAAATAAGGGGAGGCTAGGAGGGATTAGGGGCACATGTCCTGAACCCTCAGTAAAACATGTAGACTCTGTCTGCGCAGCGAAGAGCCATGGAGGTAGGGTAGGGTAAGAGGTAGTAGAAGCTAGAGAGAGAACAAGTTGCTGTGTGTCTTCTTTTATTAGGGGGCCCTGGGGGAGGGCTTGGCCGGACACCTCCCCTGAGACCACGCCTTGTGGTCCGCCCCAAAAGTCCTGTCCACTGGAGGAGAGGGGCTTAAGGGGTTGGGCAATATTACACTCTGCCTGGGTTTTGACAGAGATACCTGGAGGTGGAAAATGACTCATCCTCTAGGACCTTTGTCTTGCTGATGGGCTTAATGTCTCTGAGCTGTAGAACTGGTTTCTGGCAAGCCACGTCCATTGTCTATGTAAAGGCGGGAATAAGCTCTTTATTTCTCTGGAGCAAGGAATGTTGCGGGGGGGGAGGTTTGCCTGCGCAAAGAAGAAGAACATGGCTAATGGTGTCTGAAAGCACATGTTCACGCCACAATGGCGAGTGGCTATTGCTGTGTAAGTAGCTGTGTTAAGGGAAGTCTCTGGGAGCTGGTGACCTCAGGAACCACTGGCACATCATCTCAGGCATCGGCTGGAGTGTGTATACAGCTGGCATCGTGATCTGGTCAATTGCATCTCAGTCCCTTGTACACATTCAGCAACATAGTCTCTTATTGACACTTACGGATTTTTAGGTCCATAAGAGCGCATAAGCGCCTTGCAGGGCAACAGAATGTTATGTTATTTTTCTCATGGCATGCTTATCGCTGCTCTGACCTTGGGAGACTGTTAGTGCCTGCCAATGTATCTTTCTTTTGTCTGACTCTAATACTTCCCGCTTTTTCCTTGGAAACTATAAACCAGTAATTTAGGTGCCTTTACACTAACACAATGATTGGTTGCAATGCTTTACCAAACCCCTGTTTGAATTCTGTATAATTGCTCTACTCGAGGCTGTGTCAGCCATTACTAACACAAGAAGTGCAGATGACCATAGCAGACCTTTCTCAATAAAGCATTTCTGTTTAAGAACACTTGTTGCTGACTGACTCTGTAGGTGTCAGAATCTGCTGATTCAGACATAGTAATCCTGACTGTACCTTCTGTGTTACTCTATGTTTTATTCTATGTCTGTAACTGCCATGTTGTACTGCTTAACCAGGCCTGGAGTTTGTAGCAATTAAACCGGGAGGGTGACACCTGCAATGCATGAGAACAAGAGAGCCTCTCACACCGCTGCCTCCGCATTCCATCCGCCCCGGCTGGGACTTCAAGGGAGGATACCTCTCATCTCTTATCACATGCAAAAGCCTTGAGGCCATTGATTGTTATGTGAACTGGTAACATCTGAGGGGTCTGGTTTGGGAAGGGAATTTACAGCTTGACACCTCACTTTCTTTCCTGTGAGAACCAAACGGTCAGGATCCCTTTTTGCCCGCCAATTTTCCCCTGTAGTGATTGGCTACCTATGGGTAATTCAAACTCCTTGGAATGGTATAATAGACCTGCCTGTATTATCTGTTTCATCTCTGACAATAATCTGAGAAGCTGTACTAATGTAGAGATTGGAAATAAAGAACTTCGGTTAACCAACCAAGATCTGATCCTTGACTACTTTGAGCAGAACTCTCACAGATTGTCAGAGATCTGTGACTGGGACTTAGCCGTTCCTGACCATGTCAGACGACGACACGGTCCCCATCCCTACTACCCCCGAAGATACACCCACCACCCCGGTGGACCAGGGGAACGGTGGTGGAGGCGGCGGAGGGGAGCCCGAAGTACCGGTGACTACGATTCAGGGGGCTCACTACATCCCGCGCCTACCTCCTCTTCAGAACGTGACCCCGAAGTACGCCTGGAGCCAGTTCGGTCGTGGGACCGTGGACTCTTCGGTGCACGACCAGAAAGGGGCACGGGTTTTGTTCCCAGGCGATCAACTCGATCGAGGGAGGCCGAGTTACCTGGGAGAAGACTGCGAGCAGATCTACGGAGGAGATCCGCGTCGCCCATCCATGGAAGGAGAGAGGACCGGCCCGTATGGGCCCGATCCGTACCGGGGAGACCAGATGCAATCCCTAGACCGGATGATGGGAGATTTGCGGCTCCAACTCACTGCCGAACTACGAGAATTGGCCTTCGATCTCCAGTACCAATTCCGAGACGCCATGAGGGTCATGCAAGAGGCTCTTCCAGCCCCCACGACGGGAGTCCAACAGCCGCCGCCGGCTCCCGGGGGAGTTCCGGCTCAGCCACAGGTGCCCGTGCAGCCGAGGCAGCCGCCGCCGCCGGCTCCACCAGTCGTCCCTCCACAGGTGCCTGGTCCCGCCCCTGCGCCGGCCCCGGTGCCGGCAGGGCCGATCGTTCGCCCAGCCCCCGCCGACCCTCTGACGGCTACTTTCGATGGGGACCCCGAGAAACTGCATTTCTTCCTGTTGGAGATCGAGCGGTTCCTGGACAGCTGGGGCCACCTCTATCCCACCGAGAGGGAACGGATTGGCTACATAGGGTCCAAGCTGAAGGACACCGCCAGCGATTGGTACGTGAGCCTGCACGATGCCCCCGGCCCTGAGTTACGTTCGCTGAACAACTTCATGTGGGCTCTCCGACACCAATACGAGGACCCCCTGGGGGAAGAAAAGGCCCAGAACCAACTGCAGAAGCTGTTCCAGGGGAGGTCCACGGTGAGGGACTACACCGATAAGTTCCGGCGCATCGCTGCCAAGATTCACGGCTGGCCCGAGGAACTTTTCATAGAAAAGTACCGAGAGGGCCTCAACCCCGAAATATACGAAACCGTCCTACTGGGGGGTCGCCCGGGGACGTTGGCCACCTGGATGCGGGCGGCCGCAGACGTGGAGGAAAGATTCACCCTCATCAAGATGGGAACGTCGGCTACAGCTGCCAGCAAAGCCGTGCCGAGGGCAAAGCCGAAGCCCAGTGTGCAAGACATCCGAGATGCCCACTTCCGACAAGGGTTGTGCATGAAATGCGGGGAGAGTGGCCACTTCGCCTCAGCGTGCCCCAGGGGAGGAGGAAAGGGCCCGAAGACCTCCACCCCGGTGGCTGGGAGCACTCCTAGTAGAGGGAAAACCCCACTCAAACCCCGTGCACTGCAACTGGAAGGGGCCACGAGTGAACAAGGGGAGCTGGAGCTGATGGAAACGCAGATGTCGGGAAACTCCAACGGCCTGCAGTGAGCGGCGCAGAGCTGCAGGTCCCCCGCCAAGAAGCGCCATCTCCGGTGAGCATCCCTGGGCCCCTGTTATATATGGTAGTGACTGTAATGACCCCGGGAACGGGCACTCACATGAGGGTCCGTGCCCTAATTGACTCTGGGTGTGCTCGGGACTTAATTAGCTCCTTAGTGGTGGAAGGGTTGGGGCCAAAAGTCACCCCACTGGCCGAGCCCCTAAAATTCACGCAAATGGATGGGTCAGAAATGAAAGAAGAGTGTATAGCTGAGACTGAGGGCCTGATTTTGGGAACCGGGGAGCATTGGGAGAAGCGAGCTTTTGTCATCACCCCAAATGCCCAATTCCCCATGGTGCTGGGGAGCCCCTGGCTGAGCTCGCACGACCCCTACATCAAATGGAGTGAAGAGAAAATCTCCTGGGTGGACGACAGGTGCCTGATGCACAAATGGGACTCTGAGTGGGGACCGGAACCACCTAACCCCCCTTCCAGACCGGCTGCCCTCGCCCTCGCCCCCTCCACGGTCCCCCGTGAGTATAGAGACCTGATGGAGGTCTTCAGTGAGACCGAGGCGGACGAGCTACCCCCCCACAGACTGTCAGACTGTGCCATAGAACTGCTTCCTGGCGAGAAACTCCCCAAAGGAAAGCTTTACTCTATGAGCCCTCTAGAGCGGGAGGAGCTACGAAAGTTTCTAGACAAGAATTTGGAACGAGGTTTCATCCACCCTGCGAAATCCCCCTTCGCCGCCCCTGTCTTGTTCCGGAAAAAGAAAGACGGGGGACTACGCTTGTGCACGGACTACAGGGGACTAAATGCGGTCTCCACTTCTAACGCCTACCCCCTCCCCTTGATAAAAGACTTACTAACTGAAGCGGCCAAGGGAAAAGTGTTCACTAAGCTGGATCTCCGGGATGCTTATTTCCGGGTGCGCATAAGGGAGGGGGACGAGTTCAAGACTGCTTTCAATACTCCATTGGGACAATTTGAATACCTGGTGATGCCGTTCGGTTTGAGTGGCGCTCCTGGGGTCTTTATGAGTTTGATAAATGAAGTGTTGCACAAGCATTTATTCAAGGGGGTGTTATGTTACATAGATGATATCTTGATCTACTCTACTGATAAGAAAGAGCACGTGAAATTGGTCCGGGAAGTCCTTTCCACCCTGTTGAAAAACCAACTGTATGTTAAATTGTCTAAGTGCGAGTTCCACCGTGAGTCCGTAGACTTCCTAGGGTATCGCATTTCACAAAGGGGTTTAGAGATGGACCCAGCAAAAGTGGAGGCGGTGGTCAAGTGGGAAGCCCCCCGAACGAGAAAGCAATTGCAGAGTCTTTTGGGATTTTGTAATTTTTATCGAACTTTCATAAAAGACTTTGCAACAGTTACCCTCCCCCTGACGGACTTGCTAAAAACCAAGGGGAGGGGTTCGGAAGCCGGGAAACCTGGGGAGAGGATCGCCTGGAATGGGGAGTGCCAAAGGGCGTTCGAGACACTGAAAACCCTTTTTACTTTTGAGCCCATTTTAGCCCACCCAGATGAAACCAAAGAGTTCATAGTCCATGTAGACGCATCCGATGTGGCAATGGGGGGGGGGCCGTTCTACAACAGGGGCCGGATGGGAAGCTACACCCCCTGGCATATATTTCCAAAAAGTTTAATGACACGGAAAGAAACTGGTCAGTTTGGGACAAGGAAGCCGCGGCTATCCGGCTAGCCCTCACTATGTGGCGGCATTGGCTAGAGGGGGCGCAAACCCCGTTTGAAATTTGGACTGGTCATAAAAACCTGGAAGCACTGCGCACGCAGAGATCACTAAACGCGAAGCAGCTTCGGTGGGCTGATTTCTTTTCAAAATTTAATTTTGTGTTAAAACACTTCCCTGGAAAGGCCAACTCCTTAGCAGACGCACTCTCCCGGTTGCCCCAACATGAAAGCTTGAAAGAAGAGGTGTTCGACTCCATGTTCTCCCCCCAGCAGCTGGGAGGGGCGGTCACTACCAGAAGTCAGCACAAACGAACTCCAGTAGAAGCCGAGGCGTGCGATTGGGGGGGGGGAGTATTCGCCCGAGGAAGCCGAGGAATTAGAGACACTGGCTGAATGTTCGCGGAGAGAAAATCGGTGTTGGTACCATGGAGATAAATTGGTGGTGCCTCAAAGCAAGCGTAAAGACGTTTTATTAGCGTGCCATTCTTCCAAACTGGCTGGACACTTTGGGTTTCTAAAGATGCTTAACCTAATTCAACGTCAGTTTTGGTGGCCGCGCATGCGCCGGGATATTTCAGACTTCGTCTCGGCTTGCCAAACTTGCTTAATGTGCAAAAAGAGGGGAGGAAAAGTTCCGGGACTCTTGCATCCTCTGCCTACCCCTTCCCGCCCTTGGGAGGCGATAGCTATGGACTTCATTACTAATTTGCCGCCCTCAAAGGGGAAAACTGTAATTTGGGTGGTGGTAGACACGTTTTCAAAGCAAGCCCATTTCACCCCCTTCAAACAACTACCCACGGCTAAGGGGATGGCTAAAGCTTTTTTCAATCAGGTGATAAAATTACACGCTTTTCCTAAGAGGGTGGTATCCAACAGAGGCAGTCAATTTGTTGCCAACTTTTGGCGGGAGCTCTTAAAACTAATGGACATAGAGCCAGCGCTAAGCTCGGGTTACCATCCAGAAACCGATGGACAGTCCGAGCGAACTAATCAAATTTTGGAACAGTTCTTAAGATGCTACACAAACTACCACCAGGACAATTGGGTGGACTTATTGCCATTCGCAGAATATAGCTATAACAATGCAGTGCACTCTTCCACCGGCATCTCCCCCTTCATGGCTGTGGGAGGTTTTGGCTGTGGGAAAGCCTTTGCCTACCATTGAAAATGGGTCCGATGCTTCCCCAATGGACTTCAGGAGTTGGTGGGCGACATTACAAGAATCATGGCCACTAATAGCCAAGGCATTAGATCAAGCGAAAGAGGACTACAAAAAATATGCGGATCGGGGCCGAGCTGTGGGCTGGGATCTCCAACCTGGGGACTCTGTTTATCTTTCTACAAAAAACATACATGGCTTGCAACCCAGTCGAAAATTGGGATGGAAATATGTGGGGCCCTACAAGGTGTTGCGAAAAATTTCAGATGTGTCTTTTGAATTAGAGCTGCCTAAGTCACTGAGCTCTGTGCATCCTGTTTTTCATTTCAGCTTACTGAAGAAAGATCCTGGGCCGAATGCATGGCATCCAGTTCCTCCTCCACTGATGAAGGGGGGGGCACCTCATTTCGAGATAACTGAGATTCTTGATTCTAAAACGCGTAGGGGCCGCTTATATTATTTAGTTAGATGGCTTGATTTCGGTCCTGAACACAATGAATGGATTCGTTCTGAAAATGTACATGCTCCCAAACTAGTTAGAGCTTTTCATAAAAAGTTTCCTGACAAGCCCAGGTGAAGGTATTTATTGGGAGGCCAGTGTGTCAGAATCTGCTGATTCAGACATAGTAATCCTGACTGTACCTTCTGTGTTACTCTATGTTTTATTCTATGTCTGTAACTGCCATGTTGTACTGCTTAACCAGGCCTGGAGTTTGTAGCAATTAAACCGGGAGGGTGACACCTGCAATGCATGAGAACAAGAGAGCCTCTCACACCGCTGCCTCCGCATTCCATCCGCCCCGGCTGGGACTTCAAGGGAGGATACCTCTCATCTCTTATCACATGCAAAAGCCTTGAGGCCATTGATTGTTATGTGAACTGGTAACATCTGAGGGGTCTGGTTTGGGAAGGGAATTTACAGCTTGACACCTCACTTTCTTTCCTGTGAGAACCAAACGGTCAGGATCCCTTTTTGCCCGCCAATTTTCCCCTGTAGTGATTGGCTACCTATGGGTAATTCAAACTCCTTGGAATGGTATAATAGACCTGCCTGTATTATCTGTTTCATCTCTGACAATAATCCGAGAAGCTGTACTAATGTAGAGATTGGAAATAAAGAACTTTGGTTAACCAACCAAGATCTGATCCTTGACTACTTTGAGCAGAACTCTCACAGTAGGATTCTCACATAACCATTATACCAACTGAGCACACAGGAAAAAGTTTGTTACCCCCTCCCCCCCAAATCTCCTAAATGCACCGTGCCATAAGATGCTAAAGGTACAGGAGAATTCAACTTTAACTATTCCAGGGACCATTAATAGTCCCTTGGAAGAAACAAAATGAAAGGCCATCTCATATGAGGCAATCTACTTCCCATGGAAAACTGTGAAACCACCTCTTAGCTAGTGACTCCAGGGGATAACACTAAACCCAGATGAACAGGATGATCAGAAAATTAGCAAATGTTCCAGGATACATAACAAGTTTTCAAAATAATATCTATTAGGTAAAGCAATCAAAGTACCTCTAAACTAATCTTCTAACATAGTACAATGCTATCTCCTGTTGTTAAATAGCATAGTCCAAGAACTGTTCCTAATGAGGTAACTTTTGATCCTTTACACAATGGTATCAAGATTCTAAGGGTCTGTCAATCTGAGTCAGCTTCTTTGACCAACAAGTGCCTTCACCACCGATCTTCTGTATCTAGGCAACAAGATCACACCCTAGCTCCTAGAATAGGCACTGTGTGACCACCTTCTTTGTTTGCTCTCCCTCTCTTTCCCCACTTTGACTTTCCCCATGAAACAATCCCAAGCTTCCTTCCTAATTTCTGGTTGACCTCCAACAACCCTCCAAGCTTCCCCCTCCTCTTTCTCTCCCCCACCCCTTTCTATACATATCTCCTCTTCAGTATTTCCATTCTCCTCCCCACTCCCTGTGCTGCATCATTTATGCTCTCAGCCTTGGCCGTGACAAAAATGCTTTTTACATCCCCCCAAAGGCTTTGATTGTGTGGATCACAACAAACTACAGCAAGTCATTAAAAAAATGGAAGTACCAGACCACCTCACATGTCTCCTGAGAAACCTGTATAAGGGTCAAGAAGCAACAGTTAGAACCAGATATGGAAAACTGATTGTTTTAGCATAGGAAAAGGATGTATATTGTCAACAAGGATGTATATTGACAATATACAACAAGGATGTATATTGTCATTTGTTTATTTAATTTATATGCGGAGTACATCATGCGAAATGCTGGCCTGGATGAATCACAAGAAGGAATTAAGATCGCTGGGGAAAACATCAACAACCTCAGGTATGTAGACAATACCACTCTAATGGCAGAAAGTGAAGAGAACCTAAAGAGCCTCTTGCTAAGGATAAAAAAGGAGAGCGCAAAACTTGGCTTGAAACTCAGCATCAAAAAAGCTAAGATCATGACATCCAGCCCCATCACTCCTTGGCAAATAGAAGGGGAAGTCATGGAAGCAGTGACAGACTTCACATTCCTGGGATCCAAGATCACTGCAGATGGTGACTGCAGCCATGGAATTAAAAGACACCTGCTTCTTGGGAGAAAAGCAATGGCAAACCTAGACAGCATAATAAAAAGTAGAGACATCACCCTGCCAATAAAAGTCTGTGTGGTGAAAGCAATGGTATTCCCAGTAGTAATGTATGGCTGCGAGATTTGGACCATAAGGAAGGCCAAGCGCTGAAGAATAGATTCTTTTGAATTATGATGCTAGAGAAGACTTTTACGATTCCCTTGGACTGCAAGGAGATCAAATCAGTCAATCCTAAATGTTGTGTTTGTTTAGAATATGAAGCAGTAATAGCTTGAAAAGGGCTCTGGTATCCTAAAGCTCCAATTCCTATTGGCTGATTAATAAAGACTCCCATTGGTCCTGAAGCCAATCTAGATAGCCAATCACTGAGCCCTGCTTGGGTCCAATAGTATTGCTTGTATATAGTTACATTGTTGAAAGTTATGTGTTGGAACAGTATAAATGAAAGTGCTGCTCTCATAGAGCTGTCTTTTGAGCTGAACAATGTCACTGAATAAAAGCCTGTTTGTTTGAATTCATCGCCTCCTGCTCAATACTTAAAACTAAAAGAACTCAACCCTACTGTTCCCTGGAAGGCCAGATACTGAAGCTGAAGCTCAAATACTTTGGCCACCAAATGAGAAGGGAGCACTCACTGGAGAAGACCCTGATGCCAGGAAAGATTAAAGGTAAAAGAAGAAGGGGACAGCGGAGTTCCGGTTCCGGTCGCTTCAGGAGCAGACGGAGAGACGCGAGCTCTCTCTGAGAAGCTCCTAAAACTTTCCCAAAAAGGCTAGACGAAAAAAACGTCTTGTCTCCCCACGTAGAGGGGTGATAGTAGGAGTCCGTATCTGTCACACAGAGGAGGAAAAGGCAATTCCGGCTGTGGAGAGAGAGTGGACTGATACAGCCTTCTGAGGAAAAGTCCTGCTGGGAGAGAACCTCGGCGGGAGACTACGAGTGACTCAGGAGCCATAAGAGCCGAAAAAGAGGGACAACAACAACAAAAGTTGAGTATTCTAACGTACCCTACTTCAGATTAAACAGCAGATATCTATAAAGCTGAAAAGGAAGCGTTAAAAAAAAAGGGGGGGGGAAGGCCAGGAAAGAATTGCCCAGAAAATGGCGGCCGGGAGTAAATATTATAGTTAGTGTGGGTTGGGCAGTGGGATAGCGGGACCACAACTTGGGGGGAAGCGCTGCACTAACCTTTTTTCTTGGTTGTACTCTTTCTTCTCTTTTGAGTTTCGACGGTTGGAGTCTCCTGTCGGGGTTTTTCCTTTGGGCGCGGCGGAGGCGGAGGGCGCGGCGGAGGCGCGGAGGCGAGTGAACGTCTGGGAGAAGGAGACGGCGCGAAGTCGGGAGGAGAGTAGGAAGAAAGCGTAGTGGACAAAGCCGAGCGGGGAGAGAGACGGCACAGAACTGAAGAGAAAATTGAAGAGGACTGCGGCAAACAAAGGAAGAGCCTTGTGAAAAAAGCGGCAGAGAGCAGAAAAAGTGAAAACAGAGAACGGAGCGGAGCAGGAGGACAATACGAAAACAGCGTAAGACGCGTAAGCGTAAGACGAAAAGGAGAGGTGTAATAGAGAACTGTGGTTGGGCTGAGGACAATTGCGGAAGTTAGGAAGAGAGCGTGAGGAGATCCTGATCCCGTAAGAGTAAGAGTTTAAGAACTTGACATTGGAGAAGTCAAAGGAGGGGATAAAATACTAGCGTAAAAGGTGCAACAAGCGAGAAGTGTGTAAGAGAGGGGAGTAAAGAAAGCAAACAAAACATTTTGGCAGCAGAGGGAAAAAGAAGGGTTTTTTGTTGTTGTTGTTGTTTGTTTGTTTCTTTTAAAGGGCAGTAAGTGACTGAAACTTAAGCAAGCCCATAAATTAATGTGAAAAATAGTAATAGGTTGAAATGTATAATTAATTGTTTTGTGTGGGTATTTTTTTTTCTTTTTTTTTTTTTCCCTTCCTCCCTCTCTTTGGTCTAATGTATAATAAGAAGGACTAATTAACGCACTGATTTAAATACGTCAATTGTTATACTGATTGAAGGTCCTGTTGTTATTGGTTATTGGTTCTATTCTATTGTTACTGGTTCTATTGCTATTATTGTTACTGTATTATCGTACTAACATATTGGCAGAGTATTGTATCCTAGGTTAATCACTGCTGAGTCACTGTACTAACTGATCCACTGTATTAGACCATATTTCTTGTTATATTACTAGTCAGATATACTAAGCTGAAGGAATACTAGTATTGTTGCAGCAAATAAGTACATCACTAAGAGGGGAATAGGTTCAAGCATATATACAAGATTAACTACATAATTAATAATTAAGTTTGACTACACATTTAATTAATAAGTAAGGTATTCCCACTAGAATAATCGAATAATTAATTAAATTGATTAAATATTTAAATTGAGTGATTAAATTGATCTAAATTGACTGATTACTTAAATTGATTAATTATTTAACCTGATTAAACTTGACTGATTAAATATAAGAAATAATTAGCTAATTCAGTAAAGACCAATAATAAAACAATAAATAAATAAATAAAGGAGGTAATAATATTAAATTGAAAATATATACAGGAAGGTTAGGTAGATTTATGGCCTCTGGAAGTGGAAGTAACACAAGGAAATCCTCGTTACCATCGCCAGGACAACTCAAGACAATGAGTCAACTAAAAACACCCTCAGGAAACCTTCCTCCAATATCACACAAAGACCTAAAAAACATGATAGATGAGTCCATAACCGCGGCAATTCAAAAGACAGTTGAGACAACGGTGCCAATTCTACTACAGAAAGTGGAGACTACCCTACCAGCTCTGATCCAGAAGGAAATTTCACCAATGTACGGCAAATTTGAAGAACTATCGGAGCAAATAAGGTCAGAAGTAGAGCAAATTAGAGAACAAGTAGAGGTGAATAAGAAAGATATCAAGACCTTAATGTTGGGAGGAGCCAAGACCTGTAACAAAGTTCGGGACTTAAGCCTTGACGTGCAAGAAGTTCAAGCAAAGACAGAAGACCTAGAAGATACAATCATCAGACTTGAACTAGACAAAGCGGCATCAGTAATTAGGTGCCAGAATATCCCGGAAAAACTGGAAGGGGATTTAAAAGATATACTTTCCACGTGCATCGAGGAACAACTTGAGATCGGTCCGAAAGAGGCGATACGAGAGGATATCGAAAGTGTGTATAGAAGAGGATTTGCATACACAAGAAAGAAAAACCTGCCAAGAGAAGTGTTTGTCAAATTCTATAAACGCGACACAAGAAATAGAATTTTGAAGACGTCATATGACAAGAAGATAACTATACAAGGAGCCGACATAAGAATCTTGAAGGAAACCCCCTGGAGAATCAGAGATAAGAGGCGGAACTATCAAGTTCTCGCAGATCTACTAAGACAAAAAAACATTCCATATAGATGGTTGACTCCAGAGGGCGTACTGTTTGAATACTCAGGAAGAAGAAGGAGGATAGATTCAGTATTTAAAATTGACAACTTTCTTGAAACATACGCAGAAGACTTTGGATGGAAGAAAACAGCTGAAGAAGAAGAAGCAGAAGATACAGAAGAAGAAGAAGAAGCTCAAGATCAAGAAGAAGGCGAAGTGAAAGAAAAACAAGACGCAAGGGGAGGAAGAGAAGAAGAACGTAGCAAAGAGAAGAAGAGGCCAGAAAAGATACCGTTACAGGTCACAACTAGATTACAAAAAAAAAACACTAAATAAAAAAAAGGGTAGACTTAAATATGGAAAATAAGAAAAATTTCAAAATACTTTCACTTAATGTAAACGGTTTAAACATACCTCAAAAAAGAAGGAAAATATTTAAGCAATTAACAAAAACTAAAGTAGATTTGATCTGCCTACAAGAAACACACATTAAGCAAAAAGATCGTAGACTTCTACAATATAAGAAACTAGGGACTCCCTTTATATCAGCTGATAAAAATCAAAAGAAAAGAGGTGTAGTGGTATACGCAAAGGAAAATTTGAACCCCCAATTACTCTACACAGCGGAGGATGGGAGGATAGTAGTAGTGGCGATTAGAAGGCAGGGGGTTGAAACCTCAATTATTAATATCTATGCACCTAGTCACGGGCAAAAGGGTTTCTACGAAAAGTTAAGGTCAGTCTTAAATACTATAACATCTAGAAACATATGTATCCTGGGAGACTTCAATTGGGTATTTGATAACAAAGTAGATAGACTAAGTGTAGCAGGTAGAAAAAAAAGAGGAGGTCAAATGCCGGAAGAATTTCTAAAGCTAGTGGATGACTTCAATCTAATAGATACCTGGAGAACGCGAAATCCTACGAAAAAAGGATTTACCTTCTACTCGGCTAGACATAAAAGTTGGTCGAGAATTGATATGGCGTGGATAACAACCCCACTGGCGCAGGATCTAATAGACTCAGACATTCTACCCCAAACTTATGCAGATCATAATCCAATACTTATAGAATTTAAAGAAACTCAAAAGAGCAAAAGGTGGAGTATGAACACAAATATTTTGAAAGATAGAGAATTTGTAGAAAATTTAAAAGAAGAGATTAAAGACTTTTTTGAAAGAAATAGCCAGCCAGAAATATCAGATAATATTGTGTGGGATACCTTTAAAGCCTTCTTGAGAGGGAAAATAATAAGTCAGCAAGTATGGAAAGCCAAACAAAAAAGACAAGAACATGACGCACTTATAAAACAAATCAGGCTAACAGAAAAAGATTTAATGAAAGCTAAAAATATGGAAAAAAATAGGGCAAAATTAAAATTGTTGCAACATAAAATAAACTTAAATATCACAGAGGAGTTAGCCAAAAATATAAAATACAACAAGATGTTCTTTTTTAATGAAGCAAATAAGCCAACTAGATGGCTAGCTTATAAATTAAGAAAAGAAAAAGAAAGTAAGATAATTTTGTCACTCAATAATAAAAAAGGAGAAAATAAGTACTTAAACTCAGAGATGAAAACAATTGCAAAAGAATTTTATGAAGAACTATACAGAAAAGGGAAAGAACACCCAGCCCAAATAGATAAATATCTAAAAGAAAAAGGTAGTAGAGTTTTTAGTGAGGAACAGAGAAGGATCTTGAACAACCCAATATCAATGTCAGATATCACAGAGGCGATCAGAAAACAAAAAACCAGGAAAGCACCAGGACCAGATGGGCTGCCAGTTGAATTATACAAAATCTTTAAAGATCAAATAACAATCCCATTTAAAAAACTAATTCAAAACATAGGTAAGAAAAAAGAAATGCCAGACTCATGGAGTCAAGCAACAATCACTTTGATTCCTAAAGATAAAAAAGAAAAAGATGAAATTGGTAATTACAGACCAATTTCATTATTAAATGCCGATTATAAGATCTTCACATGTATTTTAGCAGAAAGGTTTAAAAAAGTACTAGGAGAATATATTAACGAAGACCAAGCTGGTTTCCTTCCAAGAAGGCAAATGAAAGAAAATATTAGGACAGTGATAAATGTATTAGAATACTATGAATCACATCCAGAAAAAGAGGTACTTTTAATGTTCCTTGATGCAGAAAAGGCATTTGACAATCTTTCTTGGGAATTTCTGCTGCAGAAGCTAGAATTAGTACATTGTGGATCATCTTTCCTATCAAATGTAGAAGTGATTTATAGAGCCCAGTCAGCTAAAGTAGTTATAAACGGAGACTTAACAGAGAATATCAAGATACAAAAGGGAACGAGACAAGGCTGCCCGTTATCTCCATTATTATTTATTTTTGCATTGGAGACTCTACTTGATCAAGTTAGAAACAAAAAAGAAATTAAAGGATTAAAAATTAAAAGTCATGAATATAAACTACGTGCTTTTGCAGATGACGTAGTATTTATTATGGAAGAGCCACTTAAATCATCAGCTCTTTTGCTTGAGACCTTAAAAAGCTTTGGGGAGGTTGCCGGACTAAAAATAAATATAGCCAAAACTAAATTACTAACCAAAAACTGTACTAAAAAAATAGAGGAGGGAATAGTCAAAAACACTAATATGGAAATTGTAAAAAAGGTAAGGTATTTAGGTCTATTATTCACTAATAAAACGAGCACCTTAATACAGGATAATTATAAAAAACTAGTGAAAGAGGTAAAGGAAGACCTGATAAAATGGAGAAGCTTACAACTATCGTGGTTAGGAAGAATAGCGGCAATTAAAATGAACGTGCTCCCAAAATTCTTATTCTTAGCACAAAATATTCCAATCTTAAAAATTAAAGCAGCTTTCTTTAAGGATCTCAATAAGATAACTAGGGATTTTATATGGCTTTCAAAAAAATCTAGAATAAAGTGGAATGTTCTCCAAAAAAAAAAACACCATGAATACATTTATTGTCTGAATCCAGTTTAAATGCCATTTTCTTACTACCTTTCCTTCTATCCTCTGTAGTCACTAAAAATCACTCACCAAATCAGTATTCCCTCTTCTTCATTTCCCTCAGTATCACTTCCAAACACACCTGCATATACACACTTAAGAGATCCTGCCGTCTATTTCAGGAGCTACATGTGGGCCACGCGTGTATTCTCCATTTCCCCCCTTTTTGCTAGAGGTCTCATCATCACCCAAGCCTGTCTCCCATGTGTGCTTTAAGTGTGCATAACAATAGGGCAGAGATGAAACCCCCTGCTGTATGAGTGACCTGTCTTGGTGCTTAGGAGAGGTGGTGTTTGGTTGCATACTTAGCTGGTGTCCTAAACCGCACCCAGCTGTTTTGCACTCCCATTCTATTCAATGAGAGGGTTTATCTTCACTGGTAATACTATGCTAACAATGGAACAATATGTAGGCTGTAGGACAGTGACTAAGCCCTGCTTCTCCCTGGTAATAATACTATGCCAGCCATGGGGCAATATGTAGGCTGATACAGGAGAGTGACTAAGCCCTGCTTCTCCCTGGCATGAACCCAGCTTTTCTGCTCTCAGCCTTGGCAACATAATACTGTGCAAGCAATGGGGCAATATGTAAGTTGACATACGACAGAGACTAACTCCTGTTCCTCCCTGGCGTGACCCAGGGCTTTCCACATCTTGTACGTATGCTAGAGCAGGTGCAGTGGTTCCAGGTTTACTCTGGCGTGGCACCAGCAGGTGCTCCTCCAGCATATCTCCAGAAACATCAGCATATCACTGCCTTCTATTGCCGTATCTGCAAACTACATTGGCATGGGATTTAGTTGGTACTCCAAGCTGTTGGCAGACTGACTTTTAGATTGTGCTGTAAATAATGACCAAAGCAAATGTTCCCAGAGATTAATTACACACCTTTATACATAACAATATATTATCTGATTATGGGAATATATTTCAATGCTGCAATTAAATTCAAGGCAGTCAATTAACCATTCATGCTTAAACAGACAGCACCACCAACTTCATCTTACTCAAGCTGTCCCAGAACTAGCGTGACATTTGGCAGCCTCTGGATTTGCAGTCAGTCTCCATGACAGGGCCTGGGCAGTCACAAGCACAGCTACACCCTCCTAAGTCTACTGAAGTCACTGGATTCTGAAAACAAACTTCAAAAAATTAAACAATTTGAATTAGATTATATGACAGAACTCATTTAATATGTCTCTGTTACACAAAATAGGTGCCATAAAATGATGTTTCCAAAATTAAGTTAAATCCAAACTCTTCCTTATTATCAGTCCATGAATATCAATTCATTTACAAAAGTTATCTGTTGCCTGGAAACATATGGCACAGCAGCTGGCATTCTACAGTTCCATTCTCCATTCTCTTCTATCTAGAGTTGCCAGGTCCCTTCTGGCAACTGGCGGAGAATAGGGGAGACTTACCAGGAGTGGGGGGGGGGGGGAGGCCCAGGTGACGTTGCTGGCGACAAGGCTATGTGACTTCCAGCATGCACTAGAAGTGGTGTCATCCCCCTGTGACACTGCACTCCCTGGAGAAGACTCTGATGCTGGGAAAGACTGAAGGTCAAAGAAGAAGGGGACAGCAAAGGATGAGATGGTTGGACAGTGTTACTGATGCAACAAACATGAAATAAAGCAAACTCCGGAGCACAACAGAAGACAGGAGGGCCTGGTGTGATGTGGCCCATGGAGTTGCGAAGAGTCGGACTCGACTGTGCAACTGAACAACAACTACACATGACTTTCATCTGTGTCTATTGCTCTTGCTGCTTAACTTTCCTTTTCTTGGTCCTGTATTAATTTACTGGTTATCTTATTGTAATATGTTATATTGTAATGTGTGTACCTCAAACTGTTTGACCTCTGAAGAAGGCCCCCAATAGGGCAGAAACGCGTCGAGTCCTTTGTCTTGGCCCCCTTGTGTTCAGGCCACTTGGACTTTTCTACAAGGCTTTCACTGGGCCCTTGTTTGTTTTCAACTGCCTTTCTAATAAATACATGTATTTTTGTATAAGTTTTAACTAGGTTTTTAATATTGGGCCCTTTATTGGGCTTCTTTCTTACCCTTGTGGTTCTTGATTCCGGTTTTTGGGTCAAGTTTGTCCCCCCCCCCCCGTGTCTCGTGACCTGATCTTGCCCACATCCTCTCTGAGCCATAGGCATCAACTTCAGGGGGGCTTGGGGGCGGGGACCACCCCCAAACTTTTCCAGGGGAAACTCAGCCCCCCCACGGCAACCAGTGCAGGCAGAGCTGCTTGCGATGCTTGCAAAAAACCCCTGCGCCCCCCTCCCAGCTTTGAAAGCGGAAGGGATTTTTTTACTTTTTAAAAAACTTTTTTTAACCAGTTTGGGGGTGGATCAGCAGCCAGGGGGCCTGAACACCAGCCCAAGCCCCGCCTCCAGCAGCCCTTAGTTGGGCCAGGAGGAGCTGGAGGCGGCATGTGATGCCTCCGCTGCTTGCCGCCACCAGCCAGAAGGGTACGTTGTAAGGAGGGGGGGGGCTTGTTTCAGCTGCAATGGTTCTCAAGATAAACAAGCAACATGCGGGCGGGTCATTGCATCTTTTTTGTGAGACTCTCTCGCTGCTCACAAGCTTCCTCGAGAAGTCGCAAGCATCTAAGATAAGAAGCTGTGAGAGTTCTGCTCAAAGTAGTCAAGGATCAGATCTTGGTTGGTTAACCACAGTTCTTTATTTCCAATCTCTACATTAGTACAGCGTCTCGGATTATTGTCAGAGATGAGACAGATAATACAAGCAGGTCTATTATACCATTCCAAGGAGTTTGAATTACCCATAGGTAGCCAATCACTATAGGGGAAAATTGGCGGGCAAAGAGGTGTTCTGGCCGTTTGGTTCTCACAGGAAAGAGAGTGAGGTGTCAAGCTGTAAATTTCCTTTCCCAAACCAGACCCCTCAGATGTTACCAGTTCACATAACAATCAATGGCCTCAAGGCTTTTGCATGTGATAAGAGATGAGAGGTATCCTCCCTTGAAGTCTCAGCCGGGGCAGCTGGAATGCGGAGGCAGGGATGTGAGAGGCCTCCTTGTTCACATACTTTACTGATGTCACCCTCCCGCTTCACTGGCTATAATCTCCCGGTCTGGTCAAGCAGTAGAACAGTAATACATAACAGTTACAAGCACAAAACCAAACATAGGGCTACTTAAAAGGTACAGGCATGATTAATATAATGTCTGAATTAGCAGATTCTGACACACTGGCCTCCTCATAATTGCCTTCACCTAGCCTTATCAGGAAACATTTTATGGAAAATTCTAACTAGCTTGGGAGCATGCACATTTTCAGAGCGAATCCATTCATTGTGTTCAGGACCAAAATCAAGCCATCTAACTAAATAATATAATCGGCCCCTACGCATTTTAGAATCAAGAATCTCAGTTATCTCGAAATGAGGGGCCCCCTCCTTCATCAGTGGAGGAGGAACTGGAGGAACTGGATGCCATGCATTCGGCCCAGGATCTTTCTTCAGCAAGCTGAAATGAAAAACAGGATGCACAGAGCTCAGTGATTTAGGCAACTCCAATTCAAAAGACACATCTGAAATTTTTTGCAACACTTTGTAGGGCCCTACATATTTCCATCCCAGTTTTCTACTGGGTTGTAAGCCATGTATATTTTTAGTGGAGAGATAGACAGAGTCCCCAGGTTGGAGATCCCAGCCTGCTGCTCGGCCCCGATCCGCATATTTTTTGTAGTCTTCTTTCGCTTGGTCCAGTGCCTTGGCTATTAATGGCCATGAGTCTTGCAATGTCGTCCACCAACTCTTGAAATCCGTGGGGGGGGGCATTGGGCACATTCTCAATGGTGGGCAACGGTTTTCCTTCAAAGCCTCCCACGGCCATGAAGGGGGAGACGCCCGTGGAAGAATGCACAGCATTGTTATAGCTATACTCCGCAAACGGCAATAAATCCACCCAATTGTCTTGGTGGTAGTTGGTGTAGCACCTTAAAAACTGTTCTAGGATTTGATTAGTTCGCTCGGACTGTCCATCGGTTTCTGGGTGGTAACCCGAGCTTAGGGCCGGTTCTATGTCCATCATTTTTAGGAGCTCCCGCCAGAAGTTGGCAATGAATTGACTGCCCCTGTCGGATACCACCCTCTTAGGAAAAGCGTGTAATTTTATCACCTGGTTGAAGAAAGCTTTAGCCATCCCCTTGGCCGTGGGCAATTGCTTGAAAGGGGTGAAATGGGCTTGCTTCGAAAACGTGTCCACCACCACCCAAATGACAGTTTTCCCTTTCGAGGGTGGCAGATTAGTAATAAAGTCCATAGCTATCGCCTCCCAAGGGCGGGACGGGGTAGGCAAAGGATGCAAGAGTCCCGGAACCTTTCCCCCCCTCTTTTTGCACATTAAGCAAGTTTGGCAGGCCGAGACGAAATCGGACACATCCCGGCGCATGCGCGGCCACCAAAATTGACATTGAATCAAGTTAAGCGTCTTTAGAAACCCAAAATGCCCCGCCAGTTTGGAAGAGTGGCACGCTAGTAGCACGTCCTTACGCTTGTTTTGGGGCACCACCAATTTGTCCCCATGGTACCAACACTGGTTTCCCCTCCTGGAACATTCAGCTAGTGCTTCCAATTCCTCAACTTCCTCGGGAGCATAATCCCCACCCCCAATCGCACGCCTCAGGGTCCAGTTGAGTTCGTTTGTGCTGGCTTCTAGTAACGACTGCCCCTCCCAGCTGCTGGGGGGAGAACATGGAGTCGAACACCTCTTCTTTCATGCTCTCGTGTTGAGGCAACCGGGAGAGTGCGTCAGCCAAGGAGTTGGCCTTCCCGGGGAAGTGTTTTAACACAAAATTAAACTTTGAAAAGAAGTCAGCCCACCGCAGTTGCTTCGCATTTAGTGATCTCTGCGTGCGCAGCGCTTCTAGGTTTTTATGATCAGTCCAGATCTCAAACGGGGTTTGCGCCCCCTCTAGCCAATGCCGCCACGTAGTGAGAGCTAGCCGGATAGCTGCGGCTTCCTTGTCCCACACTGACCAATTTCTTTCCGTGTCGTTAAACTTTTTTGAGATGTAAGCGAGGGGGTGTAGCTTCCCATCTGGCCCTTGTTGTAGAACGGCCCCCCCCCCATGGCCACATCGGAAGCGTCTACATGGATTATGAACTCTTTGGTTTCGTCTGGATGTGCTAAGATGGGCTCAGAAGTAAAAAGGGTTTTCAATGTCTCGAACGCCCTTTGGCACTCCCCATTCCAGGCAATCCTCTCCCCCGGTTTCCCGGCTTCCGAACCCCTCCCCTTGGTTTTCAGTAAGTCCGTTAGGGGGAGGGTAACTGTCGCAAAGTCTTTTATGAAAGTTCGATAAAAGTTACAAAATCCTAATAGGCTCTGTAATTGTTTCCTTGTTCGCGGAGCTTCCCACTTGACTACAGCCTCCACTTTTGCAGGGTCCATTTCCAACCCCCTCTGGGAAATGCGATACCCTAGGAAGTCTACTGACTCACGGTGGAACTCGCACTTTGACAACTTAACATACAGTTGGTTTTTCAGCAAGGTGGAAAGGACCTCTCGTACTAGTTTCACATGCTCTTTCTTATCAGCAGAGTAAATCAAGATATCATCTATGTAACATAACACCCCCTTAAACAAATGCTTGTGCAACACTTCGTTTATCAAACTCATAAAGACCCCAGGAGCGCCACTTAAGCCGAACGGCATCACCAGGTATTCAAACTGTCCCAATGGAGTGTTGAATGCAGTCTTGAACTCGTCCCCCTCCCTTATGCGCACCCGGAAGTAAGCATCCCGGAGATCTAGCTTGGTGAATATCTTCCCCTTGGCCGCTTCGGTCAATAAGTCTTTTATTAAGGGGAGGGGGTAGGCGTTAGAAGTGGAAACCGCATTCAGTCCCCGGTAGTCCGTGCACAAGCGCAGCCCCCCATCTTTCTTTTTCCGGAACAAAACGGGGGCGGCGAAAGGGGACTTTGCTGGGCGGATGAAGCCTCGCTCCAAATTTTTGTCTAGAAACTTGCGTAGCTCCTCCCGCTCTAAGGGGCTCATGGAGTAGAGTTTTCCCTTGGGGAGTTTCTCGCCCGGGAGCAGCTCTATGGCACAGTCCGAAAGTCTATGGGGGGGTAGCTCATCCGCTTCGGTCTCACTGAAAACCTCCATCAAGTCTCTATACTCCCGGGGGACCGGGGAGGGGGCGAGGGCGGCCGGTCGGGGAGGAGAGTTTGGTGGTTCTGGGCCCCATTCCGAGTCCCATCTGTGCGTCAGGCACCGGTCATCCACCCAGGAGATTTTCCCTTCACTCCACTTAATGTAAGGGTCGTGCGAACTCAGCCAGGGGCTCCCCAGCACCATGGGGAATTGGGCGTTTGGGGTGATGACGAAAGCTCGCTTCTCCCAATGCTCCCCGGTTCCCAAAATCAGGCCCTCGGTTTCAGCCACGCACTCTTCTTTCATTTCCGACCCATCCATTTGGGTGAATTTTAGGGGCTCAGCCAGCGGGGTGACTTTTGGTCCCAACCCCTCCACCACTAAAGGGCTAATTAAGTCTCGAGCACACCCAGAGTCAATGAGGGCGCGGACTCTCATGTGCGTGCCCGATCCCGGGGTCATTACTGTCACTACCATATATAACAGGGGGGCAGGGATGCTCACCGGAGATGGCGCTTCTTGGCGGGGGACCTGCAGTTCTGCACCGCTCACTGCAGGCCGTTGGAGTTTCCCGACATCTGCGTTTCCATCAGCTCCAGCTCTCCTTGTTCGCTCGTGGCTCCTTCCAGTTGCAGCGCCCGGGGCTTGAGCGGGGTCTTCCCTCTGCTAGGGGTACTCCCCGCCACGGGTGTAGAGGTCTTCAGCCCCTTTCCTCCCCCTCTTGGGCACGCTGAGGCGAAGTGGCCACTCTCCCCGCATTTCATGCACAACCCTTGTCGAAACCGGGCATCTCTGATGTCTTGTACACTGGGCTTCGGCTTTGCTCTCGGCACTACTTTGCTGGCCGCGGTAGCCGACGTTCCCATCTTAATGAGGGTGAATCGTTCCTCCACGTCTGTCGCCGCCCGCATCCAGGTAGCCAACGTCCCCGGGCGGCCCCCCAGTAGGACGGTTTCGTAGATTTCCGGATTGAGACCTTCTCGACACTTTTCCATGAAAAGTTCCTCGGGCCAACCATGAATCTTGGCAGCGATGCACCGGAACTTATCGGTGTAGTCCCTCACTGTGGACCTCCCCTGGAACAGCTTCCGTAGTTGGTTCCGGGCCTTTTCTTCTCCCAGAGGGTCTTCGTATTGGTGTCAGAGGGCCCACATGAAGTTGTTCAGCGAGCGCAACTCAGGACCGGGGGCATCGTGCAGGCTCACATACCAATCGCTGGTGGTGTCTTTCAGCTTGGACCCGATGTAGCCAATCCGCTCCCTCTCTGTGGGGTAGAGGTGGCCCCAGCTGTCCAGGAACCGCTCGATCTCCAACAGGAAGAAACGCAGCTTCTCGGGGTCCCCATCGAAAGTAGCCGTCAGAGGGTCGGAGGGGGCCGGGCGAACGATCGGCCCTGCCGGCACCGGGGCCGGCGCTGGGGCGGGACCTGGCACCTGAGGAGGGACGACTGGTGGGACTGGCTGTGCCGGCGGCCTCGGCTGCACGGGCACCTGTGGCTGAGCTGGGACTCCTCCGGGAACCACCGGCGGCTGCTGAACTCCCGTCGCGGGGGCTGGAAGAGCCTCTTGCATGACCCTCATAGCGTCTCGAAATTGGTACTGGAGATCGAGGGCCAATTCTCGTAGTTCGGCGGTGAGTTGGAGCCGTAAATCTCCCATCATCCGGTCTAGAGATGGCATCTGGTCTCCCCGATACGGATCGGGCCCATACGGGCCGGTTCTCTCTCCTTCCATGGGCTGGCGACGCGGATCTCCTCCGTAGATCGGCTCGCAGTCTTCTCCCAGGTAGCTCGGCCTCCCTCGATCGAGTGGATCGCCTGGGAATGAAACTCGTGCCCCTTTCCGGTCGTGCACCCAAGAGTCCACGGTCCCACGACCGAACTGGCTCCAGGCATACTTGGGGGTCCCGCTCTGAAGAGGAGGTAGGCGCGGGATGTAGTGAGCCCCCTGAATTGTAGTCACCGGCACTTCGGGCTCCCCTCCGCCGCCTCCACCACCGTTCCCCTGGTCCGCCGGAGTGGTGGGGGTATCTTCGGGGGTAGTAGGGGTGAGGACCGTGTTGTCGTCTGACATGGTCAGGAACGGCTAAGTCCCAGTCACAGATCTCTGACAATCTGTGAGAGTTCTGCTCAAAGTAGTCAAGGATCAGCTCTTGGTTGGTTAACCATAGTTCTTTATTTCCAATCTCTACATTAGTACAGCGTCTCGGATTATTGTCAGAGATGAGACAGATAATACAAGCAGGTCTATTATACCATTCCAAGGAGTTTGAATTACCCATAGGTAGCCAATCACTATAGGGGAAAATTGGCGGGCAAAGAGGTGTTCTGGCCGTTTGGTTCTCACAGGAAAGAGAGTGAGGTGTCAAGCTGTAAATTTCCTTTCCCAAACCAGACCCCTCAGATGTTACCAGTTCACATAACAATCAATGGCCTCAAGGCTTTTGCATGTGATAAGAGATGAGAGGTATCCTCCCTTGAAGTCTCAGCCGGGGCAGCTGGAATGCGGAGGCAGGGATGTGAGAGGCCTCCTTGTTCACATACTTTACTGATGTCACCCTCCCGCTTCACTGGCTATAATCTCCCGGTCTGGTCAAGCAGTAGAACAGTAATACATAACAGTTACAAGCACAAAACCAAACATAGGGCTACTTAAAAGGTACAGGCATGATTAATATAATGTCTGAATTAGCAGATTCTGACAGAAGCAAGCAGTGAAATTACTTCCCCTTTCCCCAGGGCAACTGATCATCGCCACACTTAGAAAGCCAGCAATGCTGCTGCAGCCGCTCCGGAAGTAAATATTTTGCACAAGCCATGCACTTCACACAAAAGCACCAGGATGCTCCAAGGAGATTCCTTCCAGAGTAAGGCTACTGCTGTGGGATTTTGCTTCTTAAGCACTTGGGTGCTGCAAGAATTAATCTGATCTCGGGTGGGAGGGAGCCCAGGGCTGCACCCGCCCAGCCATCCTGCAAGTCCAAGCGGGGGAGGTAGGAGAGCCGGGATGAGAATGTGCCTGGCTGCCAGTTGGTGGGGAGGATGAAGGTTGGGGAGGGGAGCTGGTCAAGGATGGAGGTAGGGGGAGGGCCTTCTGTGGCCTCCGATTGCCAGTGTTGTCAGCAAGTGGCTCCTCAGGAACTCTTGTGCTGCACGGAGCAAATTGCTCCAGGATACAGAAAATCCTGGGCTCACTGACACCTGTAGTAAGTGTGTGTGTGGGGGGCCTGCGTTCTCTGTCCCGCTCTCGCTTTCTGTTGAGGTGTGTGAGAGCTGGAAACAAGGAGAGGCTGGGGAGCTGCTCCATCCCACTCCAGGCTTCTTCCCTTTCTTTCTTTCTTTCTTTCTTTCTTTCTTTCTTTCTTTCTTTCTTTCTTTCTTCCTTCCTTCCTTCCTTCCTTCCTTCCTTCCTTCCTTCCTTTCCTTTCCTTTCCTTTCCTTTCCTTTCCTTTCCTTTCCTTTCCTTTCCTTTCCCCCTCCCTCCCTCCCTCCCTCCCTCCCTCCCTTCCTTCCCTTCTTTCTGTCTTTCACTTCTCTCTCCCAATCTATTTGGATTTTTTTCAGCTTTCCCCCCTCTCCCTCCCTTCTCTCCCCATCATTTGCTTTCTTTCCACCTTTCCCCTCTCTCCCTTGCTAAAATAGCCCTAGTTAGGGTTGCCAGGTTCCCCCTGGCCACCTCTGGGGGATAGGGAGAGGGGTGGCCAAATCCAGGTTAGGAAACTCCTGGAGATTTGGGAATGGAGTCTGGGGAGGAAAGGGACCCCAGTGGGGCACAATGCCATAGAGTCCACCCTCCAGAGCATCAATTTTTTTTCCAGGGAAACTGATCTCTATAGACTGGAAATGAGCAGTAATTCCAGGGGGTTCCCAGGTCCCACCTGGAGGCTGGCATCCCTAGCTCCAGTGATATGAGAGCCAATTGAGCTGTGGGTCCATCTCATGCTACTGACAGTAATTACACATTAGGCCTTGCCCAAATGGTTCTGGGCATTAAAGTACACTTGCCCTGTGGTGATGGAAAATACTAGCAAGTCATCGCCAACTCATGGTAACCCTGTAGGGTTTTTGAAAAGTACTGGAGTCTGGAGGCCGGTGGAGTGAGTTTCAGCATGATCAAGTTTATTGTAGGTCAGAAACAAGCATACCTGAGGTGGCCTGGGGGTCAGCTTATATGCACAGAAAAGCCTCGCCCCTGTCCACACCCACACTGCGAGATAGGTTAATCTCTGTCAGGGAGGGGTTTAATGGTGCCGTGACCTACTAAAATTCCAAGATAGCGGAGCTCCTGAAAACCAAGGTGGCTCTTTCTGGGGTTGGCTTTGAGCCCCGCCCATTGGAGGGCTGCAAACACCCACTGCAGGTGTTCTAGGTTGGAGGCCCAGTCGGGGCTGAAGATGATGATGTCATCGATGTAAGCCCGGGAGAAGCCTTCGCACTGGGCCAGGACGGTGTCCACTAAGCGCTGGAACGTGGCCGCCGCTCCCTGCAGGCCAAAGGGCATCCGCTTAAATTGGTATAAGCCTCGCGGTGTTGCAAAAGCGGGTTTTTCTCTGTCCTCCTCAGCAACGGGTATTTGCCAGTAGCCCTTTGTCAAGTCGAGGGCCGAAAGGTACTGGGCCGATCCTAACTGGTCAATAAGTATGTCCGTTCGAGGCATTGGGTAGGCATTGAAGGTGGAAAGCTTGTTGACTTCCCAGAAGCTGATGCAAAACCTCACGGAGCCATCCAGCTTCGGGACCAGTACAATGGGACTCATCCACGCGCTCTGCGCTGGCTCAATGACGTCTAGTGTCAGCATGTCCTCTACTTCTCTGTTCACTACCTCCCACTGCTTCTGGGGGATCGGTCTCCACCTGGTGCAGGCCACGGCCCCTGGCTGGGTGGGGATCCAGTGTACAGCCGCCGTGGTATACCCCAGCTTGGATGAGAACAGTCCCTTGGCGGCCCGCAACACCATGTGGACCTCTCGTTGTTGTTGTGGGGACAGGTTCTCGTCGAGGATCGGATCCTCCGGAGTCTGGGGGCTCCCCTCCCATGGTAACAGGCCATCGAAGGGTTCTTCTGGGTCCACCGCCAACCATGCTGCTTGTGCTACTTCTTGGCCCTCCATCGGACAGGGCCGTGGACACCATTCCTTTAAGTTGTTGACATGGATGTGCTTCCACTGCCTTCGCCCCATCCCGCAGTGGACCTCATAGGTCAAGGGGCCCAGGGCCCGTATGACAGGGAAGGGCCCTTGCCATGGGTTCCCTTGCAGCTTCTGCATCACATCCCGAGAGACTAACACCTGCGTCCCTGGCCTGAAGGTCCGCTCCTTCGTGCCTCGGTCATATCGCTGTTTCTGCTGGTGCTGCGCCTGCGCCAGATTCTGCCGGGCTTCCGCCCGCACGTAGTCCAGACGCTCCTGCAGTTGGCGGACGTACTCCCCTGTGGGTACGGCCTGCGGGGGATCGGACCCCACCCAGGTGTTTTCCACGATGCTCATTATTCCCTGAGAGGTCCATCCATATACCAGCTCAAAAGGCGAATACCCCATGGAAGCTTGGGGGGTCTCTTGGAGCGCAAATAGCAGCGGGTCCACATATAAATCCCAGGTGGACAGGTTGTGTTTGGAAACTTTCTTTAACATGCCCTTCAAAGTCTGATTCAGCCGTTCTACGAGGCCATCCATCTGGGGGTGGTGCACGGCCATGAGGAGGGGCTTGATTCGAAGGGCCTGGAACACCTGCTGCAGCAGCTGAGCCATAAACGGAGAGCCTCGATCTGTCTGGACCTCAGCGGGCAACCCCACTTGTGTGAAGAAATAGATCAGGACCCGCGCCACCGTAGCGCTCTTCATGTTGGGCAGGGGAATAGCCTCCGGGTACCTGGTGGCGTAATCCATTAATACTAGGAGGTACCTGGCTCCCCTCGGTGTTCGGGGAAAGGGGCCCATGAAATCCATGGCTATACGATCAAAGGGATCCCCTATGATTGGCAACGGAGACAAGGGAGCTCTCGGGACCGCTCGTGCGGACATTCTCTGACACACCCCACAAGACCGACAATGGGCTTTGACGTCTTTAGCAACTGACGGCCAGTAGAAGTGTTCAAGGACCCGTTCTAAGGTGTTTCTATGTCCCTGATGGCCAGCCCATGGATGGTCATGCACAAACCCCAAGACGGCCTCTCGGAAGGGTTCCGGGACCAGCAACTGGCAACGTGTCCCCACTCTCCCCTTGGCCTCCAAACCCCTTTGTCTGCCACTATTCTTGGGAACCGCTGACTGCGTCGCAGATCTTGCACCCTGCCATCACTTACCACCATGTGCTCTCGCAGCGGGGCGAGGCTGTCATCCTCAGCTTGGGCATGCACGAAGTCTGGATCCCGCTGCAGCTGACGTACCAGCCCGTTCGTGGGGACCTGGAGCTTTGTGGGGCCCTCCTCAGCTCTGTGCAGGGGTTCTTCCTCTGCCGGGTCATCCTGTTCCTCCCGGAGGGCCACTCCATTGGCAGGTCCCATCTCCACCCGCCGCACCAACTCCTGAAAGGCGGGAGCATCCCTCCCCAGCAACACCGGGAAAGGCAGACTGGCCACCTTGGCCATGGGCACCATGTGTTCCCGACCCAGATACCTCAGCGGGATCATCACTACCGGGCTTCGCTCCACATGGCCATGAAAACAGGCAATCAATGTGGTGCGTAGGGTGGGGATCTGCTGAGGGACCAAATGCTGTCGAATCATCGAGATGGAGCTGCTGCTATCCAGGAAGGCTGTCAACAGCCGCCCCCCGAGTCGCACTTGGGCAGTTCAGGCTGGGGCTCTAGCTCTTCCTCCCACGGCCTGCATCATCATTTCGGCTCCCAGATCGCACTCCATGAGGGGGCACTCCCTACGGTAGTGGCCCCACTGGCCGCATGTGTAACACGGGCCGGTCCCTCCTGGCATAGGGCTGGCCCCCATGGCCGGAGGGGTACTGCCGAGGTTCCCCCGGCCCTTCAAGGGCAAAGGAAGGGGCGACCTGGGGCACCGGGCCCGGGTAAGGATCGGGCCCCGGGTTAACAGGCCTGCCCCCATTAGCAGGGTTTGCAGCTCCCCACAAGAACCTGGCATCGGTGCCCCCTCAGGTGATGCCCCCTTCCCCCCCAGGCGGGCTCAGGGTGGGCTGGCCCCTCCCTCCATTCAGCCGCTAAAAAGTTCTCCCATAACTCTTGGGCCTCCCCGATCTTTGTGGGGTGCCAGCACGCCACCCAATGGCGGGCTCTCAGAGGCAGGATCATAAGAAGCTGTTCTACCACCACCATCTCCACAATGCGCCGACCATCCTTGGAGGCGGGTTGCAGCCAGCGCGTGGCAGAGTCCCTCAGGGCCGCTAAGGTGGTTCAGGGATGCCCTGCTGGGGCTACCGTAAGGGAGCAAAACTTTTGTCTGTGGGCCTTGGGCGTGAGTCCATACCAATCCAGGATAGCCCCCTTCAGCTTATCATAATCGGCTGCTTCTCCCTTGTCCAAAGCCCTCATGGCCGCTTGGGCCTCGCCCGTCAAATAAGGGCCGATGGTGAAGGCCCACTGCGCTTTTGGCCATTGCACCACCTCCGCCAACCGCTCAAAGGCCTCCAAGAAGGCCTCTACATCATCGTCTGGTCCTAACTTGGTCAAGGTGGCCCATGGCCCAACAGCCCCGGGGGGGTGGATTCTGTGCCCCGCCAGCCCCGCCCTGGGGGGCCAAGACTTGCTGTAGGTCACGGAAGAGGGATACGTGGGTGGCCTGCTGCTGCTGCGTCAAGTCCCGCATCAATTGGGCTTGATGCTCTACGAGCCACTGCCTGAACTGCGTCAGGTCCATGTTGCTGCCCTCTGCTCGATCGCCGTCCAGTTCGGCGGGTGGCACTTGAATGGCTTGCGCTGGAAGGCACCGTGGGGTCCACCCCACAGGCGGCAGGATGCACGGCTTTGGGAGATGCGGCGGGGGGCGCAAAAGGGGCGGGGCTAGGCCTGCATTCTCCACCACGCTGTGACACAAGCCGCTGCAGCTGTCTCCACTGTCACTACTCTCACTGGCTGCGCCTTGTGCCGACACTGCGTCTCCCTTTTTGTAGGCAGCCAGGGCCTCAGAAATGGCCAAGGAGAGGGAGGCTTATGTCACCACTCCCAATCTCACTTGCCCTCCTGGTCGGATTCGTCCGTGCGCTCTCTCTCTCTCTCACTGTGCCGCATTCACTTCCAGGCTTCTCCTCCCCGGCCCCTGCTGGCTGCCTTTCTTTTATCACTCCCCCCCATCACCTTCCGTTCCCATGTTTCCTCTCTCTCCAACCCCACCTCCCTTCTTATTCCTGGACGCTGACTCTGGGGACTGACTTCCGGACCCACCCAGTCTACCCCCTCCCGCTGTTGTGCGAGGAGCTCTGGGGTGAGCTTGGGCTCTCGCGCCAGGCCTGTGGCCCGGCATGGTCAGCACCGTGTCGGCCCCTCCCTCCCTCCCTCACTGCTGCCGCCTGGGCCTGTGGCTGGCCGCCACAACTGTCCCCCAGCCCCTGCCTTGCTCCAAAGAGCCGACGGGGCTCTCCCAGGCGAAGTCCCCCTCCTGGCCTCCTCCTGGCATGCGGCGGCTCCGAGGAGTGCCGCAGATGGCGCTGTGCTGTTTCCACCCACTCAGCTCTCTGCCCCCCGCAGGCCCCAGGGATGCTGCTGGCGTCCTCCTCCCATCGCCTGCAGCCTGCTGGCTGCCCCCGATGGATGTGTCGGGCCTCCGTCCGTTCGCCGCTTCTTCGCCTGGGCTGGTTCAGGCTCTCATAGAACTCTCATAGGACTAAGCCATTAAATTGCTAAATATTCTTATCTGACCTGGAGAGCAAATATTGTTGTGGATTCCAACCCAACTAAGTTATCAAAGGATCAACATATGGCACAACATTGAGTTCCAAGGGTTATTGATTTTGGAGACACTTTAGGAATAAAACCCTTTCAGTTTGGAAAGATCACCACCTAGTGGTGAATCAAAAGATCTGGCACTGAAGAGGTCAGGTTTTACAACGCACAAGAGAACGTTCTCTGAAATTTATCACAATATTGTTTTCCTACACCAAAAGCAGCTCCCTATATAAAAATGAGTTAAAGTATAGATTGTCTCATAACAACTGCTTCCCCCCCTTGTAACATGGATACCCAGTTTACCTGCACTGGGAAGTCATCAGACATAAGCAGGTACAGTTGCTCTTTACTGGAGTGTCTATATAGGTTTTGGGTGTTTTCCAATACAGAAGTGCTTTCTCTGCAGCAAAAATTTGATTCTGGTCCTTAGGGAAGCTCTGTCTAGTAAAATTTAAGGACTTGTTCTATTTTAAAAGTTCTCTAAGACAAAGAAGGAAGACATTACAACTTTATATGGAGAGTGATTAAAATGGGGAATTCACTGCCAGAGGATGTAGTTATGGCCACAGGAATAAGCTTTAAAAGGGAATTAGGTAGATTCATGGAGGAGAAGTCTATCAATGGCTGCTAGCCATGGTGACTGAGGGGAACCTTCACATTCAGAAGCACTAGGCCTCTGAATCCCAGAGCCAGGAGGCAACATCAGGGGAAGGCCTCGGCCTCTATGCCATGTTGTTGGCCATCCAGAGGAACTGGCTGGCCTCTGTGTGACTAGATGGACCACTGATCTGATCTGATCCAGCAGGGCTCTTCTTATATTCTACACAGAAGAAGGAAGTCACTGTGAGATGACAGCTTCCATTCTTTTATTCTGTGCTAGGTGCTCTGTGACATTTGACTGATCTTATCCCCTGCATTGCTGGCTCATGGTACTCTACAAAAGCCACACACACACACCCCGGCAGAGACACTTCAACATGGTGCATGCCTGGGTCTGTAATGTGGTCGAGCATGCCTTTGGCCGCCTGAAGGCACGATGGCGGTGTCTGCTCCTGCAGTTGCCGCTGCAGCTGGATAACATGAAGTACGCCATAGCTGGCTGCATTGTCCTGCATAACCTCTGTGATGACAGGGGACACGAGGCCCCAGAAGTGCTAGGGGAGGGGGAAGAGAGGGACTATGAGGAGGCCAAGGAGGTGGAGGAGGCAAGGCACCCTCGGAGGGCCATAGATGATGCCCAGGCAGCTGCTGGCAGAGTGGTTCAGGAGGCCCTCACCACATGGTTTTGCCGACATGCAGGGATCCCATAGGCCCCCCCTGCCACTATTCCCTCACCCTGTCCCCGTCCGTGGGTCGGGTCATATTGTGGGGTTTAGTGCTGTAGCCAGTCAATTAAAGGAGATTGTATCCAGGCACTCTGTCGTCTTTCTGATCACCATCACTGGTTGAAGCGGCGGGAGGACACAGGATGTATACTCCAGCATGCTCTAGAGAAGGGAGACCCAGAGCACCATTCACAGCCACCCCATTCCATCAGGTCAGTGGCCCTGGAGGGTCTCGGCCAGAAGCTGCCAGTGTTCTACAGTAGCACTGATGGAACCATGGGTTGGCCAAGGTCATATGGCAGGTGCAAGTGGAGGAGAGGGGAGTGAAGGCCGATTTATCTGAAATACAGACTGGGAACTCGGCCACCACATCACCGATGCAGGAGTAGTCTGTGGGGGGGAAGTTTGTGGGGCAGCAGTCATCTCTCGTCTATGGCGTTGCCATTGGACAGCGCGCCGTGGAGTGGCATATGGCAATGGGGGGGCGCTCCATGTCAGGTGGAGGTGGGCCGACCCCCTCCTGGGTCCGGGTCCCATTAGTTCAAGGATGTGAATAGGCGCGCATGCGCATGATTGCCCCAGGGGGAGCCCCCTTCCTGGCACCTCCCTGGGTGGTGGACCACGGGGAGCCCCCCGCCACATCGGTGGTGATGACAGCAGGGACAGGATGGAGACTTCCGGGCTGGTTCCATTGCTGAATCGGCTCTGGTGTATGCACGGCCTGTTGCCAGGACTGCCCTAGCACTCCCGTGGCTCCCGCTGGGTGTGGACCGCCGCCACTGGCGTAGCCCAGGCTGGGCTCCCAGTGGAGCCCACAGGGGGACGGGCCCTACTGGCTGTGGTGCGATTATTTGCGCTTGTGCAGCTTCGGACTTCCATGCCAGCAACAGGCGATAGAGGGCGCATGTCCATGCATGCACACCACAAACTGGCCTCCAGACTCCGGCAGCATATCTTTCCCAAAGAAACGCGTGCTGTGGCTGTCGGAGGAAGTTGAGTGCCTCCTGAGTTAGAGACTGGCTCCAGGTGATGCCCTCCATGCATGAGGAAACCCTCTCCCTCTTTGAGGAGGCTGCCCGATTGCTTGCGGCCTGGGGGTTCCGGTGCTCGGCACTGTTGTTCAAGAGGGAGAAGGCGGCGTTTTTCAACGCACTCGAAGACTGGGATGGCCTCCCGCCTCAAGGACACTGCGCTCTCTGTTTTGGACTGCTCCGGAACCTCTGGGAGCAGGCTGGGCGGCCTGGATGGAGGTACCGGACCCCTTACAGTAAGTACTACCCCTCCCTACATGGTGGTGGGCCAGAGTTCCCCCCAATGGCTGCTGATCAGTCCCCTTCCACAGGGCGACCGCATGCAAAGAGGCAGAGGGTTGGCCCCACCTCAGATGGTGAAGGCCAGGGAGCCAGCCGGGAATGTCGCCACCACGCAGTGCAGGAAGTTGAGTGCAGCACTGTCGCCTGGAGATGGGGTCTGGCCAGGAATCTGTAGGGCACCGTGGTGCATAGTGAGGCTATGCTATGGGATTGGCGGTTTTGCTGGGGTTCCCTCTACTGGTGGTAGGTGGGTGGGGTGGCAGATGACCACAGACCGTGGCCACATGGCACACCGCGAAGGTGGAGCATGATCTGGGTCTCTCTAGCCTGCCATGCCTCTCTACCTGCAGGACCGGTGGTGGTGAGCTCTCCCACAATGGGCACAGGAAGCCTGGCATCGGGGGACTCTGGTGAGTCCCCAATGGGGGTTGGCCTCATCAGGGGCTCTGGGGGTCAGGGCGGCACTGAGACCAACCACCCTCACATGTGGTGGGAACATCTTCCTGGGTGCAGGGTGGTGCCGGTTATCATGGGGACACACCCGCCACATGCAATGTGTGGCCATGGGTGGTGGGGCCACCATGGCTGCCTGGCAGCTGCCACCAGGCCCCTGGGGGACCACCCCAGGAGCACTTGGCCACAGTACCACGGCCGTCAGGCCACTGGGCTCTACGCCAGGCATGTCTATATAAGCGCCCAGTACTAGCGGCAGCCTTCTGCGCTTGACCGCAGCCCCGGGTTCCCATGAGATTTCCACTGCCACACTCTTGTCCCTTGCAGGGGAGCCTGCGGAAGAAGCAGCAGGGGCTGTGGAGCACCGATCAGCTGAGGTGATTAGCTCCGCCCCTGAGATGGACGCAGGTAGGGACTGTTGTGGGTGGCCCCCACCCCCCCACCCCCTCCACCACACATCAGTGGTATGTGGTCCTCACCTGCTGCCTTGTCCCTGCAGGGGAGCGGGCCGCATCTCCAGCCACTCCAGGTACCTCAGACCAAACTCTCCCACATCGCGTGGCCAGACTGGAGGGCCAGATGCAGAATGTCATCAACACCCGTGAGTATCCCCGTGGGAATGTGCAGTGCAACATGGTGGGGGTGGCCAGGCCACAGTGGGGACTGGCTGGGGCAGGTCTGGAGGCCTTTGGGTGCTTCCTGTCTGGAGCTGCAAAATCCCAGCCCACCCGGCCCATGTATGTCCTTGAGGGAGGCTCTCAAGCCATGGAGAGTACTAATGTGGCCCCCCCTCTGTTTTTCCCTGTAGTCGGCTGCCACGGGTACCACCTCTCCTTCATTCAGAGGGGGATGGCCCAGCTCCAAAAACACATCCAGGAAATGCACCTGGATGACACCATGGTGGCCCAGGAGCAAGAGGAGATGAGTGGAGGCTGCCGCCGTCAGGACCAACAACAGCCGTCGCCAGCGAGGGGAGGGCGGGAGGAGGGCAGAGAAGAGTGGGCCATACAGAAGGGGGAGGAGGCCGAGGAGGACTGGGCAGTCAGCATCCAGAGCTACTCCTCTGACGAGGAGGAGGCGGAGGGGCCTCACCAGGCTCTACAGGGGGAAGGGGGGATGATGAGAGAGCGGGGTGGGATGACAGTTCTGACTAGGGGGGGTTGTTGATTTGTTCGTGTGTTCTGTGAGGGTGGGGGTGTTTTTCTACTGGTGGTGGGTTTTACATTTTTTGTAAAGTGTTTTGTATATTTCTACTCCGTTGTCCATGTCTTCCTTCCCCACCCCCCCACATGCAACATGAGTCTCAGCGTCTGATGAGGCATCTTTATTGGTCCAGAAAGTTCCCACCCCAGGAATGACAGTCAGAATGTAGGCTACCACTCAGTGGCAGCCATGCTGGAAGCTCTGGTGAGTCTGATACAGTGACCCACCTCACTACTTGCATATGAGGACCTTCCCCCCATGACAGCTGCAGCAGAAGCAGGGCCCCCTTGAAACCCTCACACCCAAGCACTGTGTGCCAGCCAATGCCCACCCACAATGTGGTCCCGAACAGAGGTCCAACCACCCCACTGCTGGACAGTACTCACACAAGTGTGGCAGCATCAGGTGAGGGTTGCAAGATATAGGGGCCTTTCACAGGGGAGGGGTGGGATTGCCTCGCAGCCAGCTATGCCCCCCCCCCAGGGGATCTCTACATCTGTGCGCTGGCCTCTTGCCCTACAGCACTTCTGGCTGCTGGGCTGCGCGACCACAGCCACGGCCATGACGTCCCTGGAGGGCTGTGTTGCTGGGGCCTGGGTGCCCTGGCTCTGGGGGCAAGGCCTGGGCATGGAAGGTGTCAACAAGGAGGGTGACCACATCTGTCGGGCGATCTACTGCATTGTTGGATGTCTCCATGGTGGACTGCAGCGCTGCCTGCGCTGCCGCTTGGGCTGCATGGACTGCTTTGTCCTGCTCACGGGCAGACCTCATCTCAGCAAGCAGCTCCTCATGCATTCTCTGATCTTCCGTCCTGGCCTCTCTGTTGTCCTCCCGAGCCTGTGTCGCCAGGTGCTCCCCAACACTCTGGAGGGCAGATACCCACTTCTTCCTGACCTTGCACAGGGCTGCTCTCTCAGCAGGGGTCAGGTCTTCCATGTTTACATCTGGTGGCAGTTCTGTGGGGGCAGGGACATGTGACATCAGTACTGTGGCTCCATGACGGGCCACCTCCCCCTCACCCATGTGACGAAAGGCCCCTGAACCCAACCCTATCCCATGATGCCACTCACGATCGGAGTGGTGGCCAGCGGCCTCCCTCAGTTCCTCCTCCTCCTCCATCCCCGCATCCGATGCTGATCCTGGTGTCCCTGGGGAGAGCAGGCCTCCATTACCAGAGACACCATGGTGCTGAGCAATCCAGCTCGGGCCTGTGGCAGTGCCTCCTGCCCATGCCGTGGCACCGGTTGATGGGTGAGGGACCTGTGGCCACCAGGAGACCAACACCTACCTTGGCCAGGTGGCATGGCCGTATCACCTTCCTCATCACTGTCCTCATTACTGCTCTCTGCCTGCGTGGGGTCCACGGACTCCGAACCTGCACATGGAACAGACTGGAAGTCACCTGCCATGATTTCTTTCTGGTGGCCCTCTGTGGTACTCATGTGGCCCATATGCCTTGTGGGTGGTGGACCTCTTTCCCCACCCTGAAGGAGTGCTGATCGGGTGACCCTGTGGATGGCTGGGTGGCCCGCGTGTCACCTCCCTGTTCCTCCTCCACATGGCACTGTGTCTCCCCTGCTGCATGCCTCCTCCCTTGGTATCCCTCCTCACCAATCCCGTGACATGCATTCCAGACTGCTGTGGCTGCCTGGACTACCACCTGGCCACCACGTAGTGCAGTGGTATTCTGAGTGCTGTTGGTGTCTCCTGCACTGAGGCCATGGCATGCCGTGGACCTTATTTATTTATTTATTTATTTATTTCTTGTGGCTGTGAACTGGCAGCTGATGACTTCCATGGGGCGGGAGCTCCCCTTGATGGGAGGCTGGCCAGGGCCCCCCGGGGGGGCAATGTTCCCAGGTCACTGTGGCCTGGGATGTAAGGGTCTCATAGTTCTATGGGAGATGGCTTCTGGACCCCTGCGCTCCAGTCTCGAGCTCCACTCAGACTGGCCATGGCCACCACCTTCTGGAGAGTGTCCTGGCCCTGGTGCCACTTACCTGTCTGGCTGCTGGTCGATGGCTGGGGCTTGACTGACTCCAACGAGTCCTCGTTGAGGGGACCCTGGGATGCCTCCTCTGATGAGGTGCTGGGGCCCTGCAGAGCCTGCTGCCACTGCCGCTGCCCAAGGGTCTGGAGCACCAGCTTAGGGTCTACATCTCTGCTGTCATGTAGGATCCTGTCCAGCTCCTCATAATAGGGACAGGTAATTCTGGGTTTCCCGGATTTGGAATTGTTGGCCACAACCTTTCTGTACTGGAGGCGCATGTCCTTAGTTTTCCGGTGACATGCCTCAGCATCCCGCCAATGGCCCCACACTGCCATGCCCCTGGCGACCACCCTGAACACCTTCATACTCCACCTGGACTGACCCAGGACCCTGGCATCTCCCCACAGAGCTAACAAGTCCCTCACCTCTGGCTTTGTCCATGAGCGGCCACGCACCTTGCCCATTGTACTCCTGGCACTTGTGGGTATGGGAATAGGGGGTGAAATGACCTTTGGGGGGGGGTCAAGAGTTTCGCTGTTCCCTGGCTGCACTTTGCATGGCGCCGTGTCCCTCCCACACCACTATGGCCACTTGTGCGCTTCCGCAAATTTTCGCTATTGCGCATGCCCAGACCTCCATTCATATGCATCCAACGTAGAGTTTAAAAAAACATCCGGAGTTTATGCCAGAGGCCAACGGGCGCCGGATACAATGGCATAAGTATGCTGCCATGATCCCACACCTGCCTGCTCCCGGCTTTTCTGGATATGACTGGTGTTTTAGTGGTAGCTTTTTGCAGCACTTCAATGGGCCCTTGCGGCAGTTTCCTGATGCCTGCATGACAATTCCCTGATGTGCTCATCTGATCCCGCCACTTTGAAGCACCGCTGCATTGTCCTGCTCTTATCGTAACTGGGTGTGTATGATTGCGCCCCTATATTGGCTATATTTGCTTGTGCTAGTTTGACTTTGATATAGTAATAATTAACCTTTATTCCTGAAATGTTAAATGAAGGGGAAACATCAATATAAGTTCTGTATAACGTATTATGATCCTTGTCTAGCTGTGTATTTTAGGCTAGAAGCCTCCTTACCCTTTTCCTTTATAGTTTGTAGTGAAAAGCAATAAAAAACTTATAAAAAAATAAATTGGGGGGGGGGAAGAAAGAAAGAAAAGAGAAAATTCTTCACAAAAAGCAACCTAATTCTAATGTCTGATTGAGACCATAGAGATGATTGTTCAAGACAAAATATCCAAAAAATCTCACGTTGCCGCAGTATCTTATGAATATCAACATGATTATATTGATGAGTCTTCAAGACTTCCAGTACAACAAATTTAAAATCATCAAAGGAATGCTTTTGGCCTGCAAAATGTTGGACGAGCGGCGATTCAAAACCTAAAATTTTTATGCAGGACTTACATTCAATAATGTGAGTTCTGATAGTTCTTGTAGACATACCGACATAGAGGAACTGACAGGAACATTTCAAGAGGTAAATGACCCATCTGGAAGAACATGAGGAGAACAACTTCAGATCATAGATAAAATTTCTATTAGAAATAACTAATTTTTGAGTTTGCCAGACCTTAGAGCAGACAGAACATCTGGAGAAAATGGCCACTAGGTGTTGTCGTAACATAAGAATGACATGACAAAAAATCTGAATGGACTAAAGAGTCACAAAGACTTTTAGTTTTTCTGAGACCAATGTGGGGCTTATTTTGACATCCTACAATTCTATCAACAATATGCCAGTGCCTCAGGATTATGTTTTTTATCTGTGGAGCCAGAGGTGTAAAGTCGAAAGCACAATAAAGAGAATGTGACTTTTTGTTGTGATCTGTCTCTTTAAGGAGATCCAACCAGTCTACATTATTGGCTCTGTCTGCTGCAAGCTGAAGAATCTAGAGGGATATCCCCTCTCCCTAAACTGTTGTGTAAGTTTCAAGGATTCACTCATAATGCTCACGTTGAGTAGAATTCCGTTTCACCCTAAGATATTGTCCATAAGGAAGATTCTGCCTAATATGCCTAATATGATGAGATTGATAATGAAGGTAGGAGTTTTTGTCCATGTTCTTTGAAAAAGGTTTAACAGCCAAAGTACCTGACTGTGAAACAAAAACTGTAGTGTCAAGAAAATTAATGCTGATGGGACTACACTGAAAAGTAAACTTAATAGTAGAATGTACAGAGTTAAGCCATTGCACAAAATCATTGAGCTGAATGCTCTTACACAAAAAAGAGATCATCAATGTATCTTCTAAAAATATAATATTGTCAAAAAAGATGTTAACTTCAGGATTTAGTATCCATTTATTTTCCAAAGTGGACATGAATAAGTTAGCAATACTGGGCACAAAAGCCAATCCAATTGCAAAACCTCTAATTTGAAGGAAAACATCATTTTGAAACCTCAAAAAACTCCTATCAAAAATTATATTTATAAGGTCTAAAAGTAAATGTGTGGGGGGAGAAAGAACCTCTCTACAAGTTAAACATTCCACCAAAACTTTGCGTGCCTCCTCATGGGGTATGTTAGAATATAGGGAGGAAACATCCATGGTCACTAAAAGGATGTCTGGTGAAACTGCTTGTCCTTCAACCTTGGAAATAAAGTCCTTAGTATCTTTGACATATGTAGGTGTTTTACACACAAAGGGCTGTAAAAAGGAATCAACATATTGGGACAGGGGTTCAAAGACAGAGTTGGACCCTGAAACTATAGGGTGGCTGGGAGGAGGATGTCCCAGCTTGTGAATTTTTGGCAAAGCAGAGAAAACGGGTATATGAGGAAAATCATTAATAAGAAATCCTGCCACATGTTATTCTATGTAATCCAAAGAAAGAGCTTCATGTACTACAGTCCTAACAATGGTTTTTACATGGTCAGTAGGATCCGAAGGAATAGGTTTATAAAAATCAGTATCGGAAAGAAGGTTCTAAAAAGCAGATAGTGGGCATGAATAATAATTAAAAGCTGGATAACCCTGTATTTACAGTGGTTTGCCCATCTACATGTATAGAAAGCAGGGTACTGCTGATAGGGTCTATATATATATATATATATATATATATATATATATATATATATATATATATATATATATATATAAAAAAGTACAGATGAAGGCTAAAACCTGCCCTGTCTTGTGTCTTACTTTCTTGCACTTGGACACCTGAAACATTTTTCATCCATCCAGCCGATAACAGAAGTGAGCTCAGCTGGGGGGAAATACTTCAAGTACCAGAGCACAGTGAAGTAAAATACAAGTGGGGAAGAGTTTAACTTCCCTCTCCTGCATGACCCATTTAAAGAATGGACCCCACTCCATTTCAATTACATTTGGATGACCAGTCTCCTGGAACTAATGGAGTTTGGCCCTTTGCTTAATCAACTATAACAGGCTGTTAGTCTCCCCACCCCCACTGATGTTACAGCAGCTGGTGGGGGGTACTAAGGAAACTGGACAGAGGAAAGGGTTAACCTCCTAGAAATTAAGCCCCTCTATGGATGCTTCTAAGGAACATTAAAGAAGTCAAAAATCTCAGAGCAACATCACTGGTCTCTCACATCTTGACTGATTTAGCAATATGTTTGTCTGTATTTCTTGTGTTACTGTCACTGATAGCAGTGTGCACATGCTACATAGCATCTGGAATGGGGGTAAGTATATCTTCATTTGCCTCTATTCCCCCCACATCTGCATCTGTGCTTATGACCAGGATGACACAAGGAAACCATTTGCTTCTATTTTTCCACCACACCTCTGTACTGCCTACCCCAGGAAGAAGGGAAGTATAACGTTTGCCTCTATCCCCACACAGTGGCCGTGTCTAGTCAGGAAGTTTGCAGCAGCACCATCCCACCGGGGGGGGGGGAGACGCAGGAGTCAGGAGCACTTTACAGCATTCAAACCACTCCCCCGAAGCTGGCAGCATTCTGTAGCCAGTCAATGAGGGACGGTTCACAGCACTAACCTGGCACCAGACAGAGGAACTACCTAGCCATGCTAGGGCTGCCCTATTAAGATTAGCCTCTGGTGGGTGTACCCCCAGTCCACACAGTGGTGGAATACCTACATTATGAGAGTATGGGAGAACGAGCAGTGGCTGAAGAACTTTAGGATGACCAGGGTGACATTCAGCTGGCTGGTCCACACACTGCAGCCCGTGATCAAGCGGCAAGGGACCACCATGTGGAGGAACATGTGGCCATCACCATATGGTGGGTGGCTGGCATGAATAGCCACAGGGAGGTCGATGAACAATTTGGTGTAGCAAGGTCTACTGTTGCTGGGATTGTGGTGGAGGTGTGCCTGGCCATGGAGAAGGAGCTCCTCAGCAGAACCATCTGTCTTGGACTGCCAGGAAGGGTGAGACTCCATCCCAACCCACAGCAGTGAGGGACGAAAGCATCCAACCCTCATGGCCCACCATACAGAGGTGGCCAGCAGCAGCACAGGATACTGATCATGGGTGGGACCAGGGCTCCGTTGGGGCCGGAGCGAGCCGGAGCGCCGCTCCAGGAGAGAAGGGGCCGGGGCCCCTCGCAAACGAGCCCTGTCCAGCCCCCAGCCACCTTCTGCGGGGCTGCGGCTGGCTGGCAGCCCCGCAAACGAGCCCTGTCCCACCCCCAGCCACCTTCTGCAGGGCCGCGGCTGGCCGCCGGCCCCGCAAGCGAGCCCCGTCCCGTCCCGCCCCCAGCCACCTTCCACGGGGCTGCGGCTGGCCGCCGGCCCCGCAAACAAGCCCCGTCCCACCCCCAGTCACCTTTCGTGGGGCCGCGGCTGGCCACCGGCCCCAGGAAAAAAACTCTCCCCCCCCAGTCACCCCCAGAACCCCCCCCTCCCTCCCCCACTCAACAGTTCCCTGGGCCCAAGGGAGGGAGAAGCCGGGCCTGAGTGGCTTAACACCACTCAGGCCCAAGCAAGGGGGGGGGGAGGGAAAGCCAGCCCCAGTGTGGGGAGAAGCGCCCCTCCCTTCCTTCCCTCTCTCCCCCCACCTACCTACCTGTTCCTTCCTTCCCCCCTTCCTCCCTCTCTCCCCCCTTCCTTCCTTCCTTTCTTCTCTCTCTCTCCCAACTACCTACCTTCCTTACTGTTCCTTTCTTTCTTCCTTCCCCTTTCTTCCTCCCTCCTTCCTTCCTTTCTTTCTTCCTTCCCCCCTCCCTCCTTTTTTTTCTTTCTTTCTTTTCTCTCCCCCACCTACCTACTTTCCTTCCTGTTCCTTTCCTTCTTTCCTTCCCCCTCCCTCCCTCCCTCCTGTCTGGCCTTCTGACACACTGCCCATGACGTCATTCCGGTGACGTCAGGGGGTGTGGCATATGCAAATGAGTTATGCTAATGAGCTCCTGCACCTCTTTTTTTACGAAAGGACCCCTGGGTGCTGACATAAATGCTCACAGGAAAAAAAGCCCACGTGGAAAAATGCCCACATGGAAATAAGCCCACAAGGAAAAAAGCCCATAGACATAAAAGTCCACATGGAAAAAAGCCCACATGGGAAAATACCATGTAAAGTGCCATAGATATTTATAATTGTGGATAACCATTCATCTCCATTTATGAGAATGAACAGGTATTACCTATAATCCTATATATATGTAATTGTCTCACATGTTAGCCATTTCCAGCTCTCTCATTGGCTGTGCTATGCACTCCATTAGCCATTGGCCATTCAACCAGCACTCAAGAGTACTTGCGTGCCATTGGCTGGGTGCTGGATCCACTCCTGTGGGACCCACTTATCCCTCAATGGCTGTTGCTAGGCAACCAAGCTTGGTTCTGTCAGTAAAAAGACAAAGGAAAGAAACCCTTTCCAGGCCTCTGTGAGGAACTCATTGGGGCCAGTCCTGACAAAGGTTGCCAGCTCCAGTTTGGGAAATTCCTGGATATTTTGTGATGGAGCCTACAGAAGCCAGTTTGGGGAGGGGAGAGGTCTCAGCTGAATAGAATGCCATAGAGCCCACCCTACAAAGCAGTTATTTTCTCCGGGGGGGGGGAGAGATCTGTTGCCTGGAGTTCAGTTGTGATATCTGGTGATCTTCAGGCTCCACCTGTAGGTTGGCTACCCTAGGCGTGGCAGTTAGCACTTCAGAGCAGGGTCTGCTAGACCCAGGTTCTTGCTTTAGAAGTTGAGAAGGTGATTTCGGACCAGTCACAGACTTTCAGCCTAACAGGGTTGTTGGGCAGATGAAAAGGGGGAGAGGAGAATGATGCAATCTGCTTTGACCTCCACTGTGGAGAAACTGTACTTTTCCTCCTGGGGAATCATTGCTGCCAATCTCCAGGTGAGGGCTGGAGATCACTCAGAATTAAAACTGGTCTCCAGATGGCAGAGATTGGGGCAGATAACGGTAGGTTGATGGTTGGCTGGGAAGGAGATAGGGTTTCCAACTCTGAGTTGGGAAATTCCTGGAGATTTGAGGGATGGAGCCTGGAGAGGGGGCAGTTTGTGGAGGGGTAGGACCTCAGAGGTACAATGCCATAGACTCCACCCTCCAAACCAGCCATTTCCTTCCTGGGAACCATTGTTGCCAATCTTCAGGGGAGTGCTGGAGATCACTCAGAATTACAACTGCTCTTCAGTAAGCTCTGTGTCATTATACCCTGCTGAGGTCGCCACAGCAAATTGACGCCGAGTGCCCAAAGCCAGGGCACCTGCCCAGAGCCTCTTTCTAGAACCCATTGTATTTATTTCCACAATGGGCCTTAATTCCTAGTTAATAATTTTGCTATCTTATTAGTAAATTACTTCATTACTATACAAAAGTGGCCTTATGAAGGGGGATTTAATGCTCTTGAGTGTAAAGGCTTGGAAGGGAAAATAAAAGGCCTGGGCCACACCAGGCTAATCCTTTTAAATCTCTGGTCCCATTGTGAAACTAAAAGATCAGTCCCTCCCAACTGCAGGGACTGGTGTGATCCATCAGGGTTCTTCTTATGTTAATTATGTTACCCAGCCTCCTCAGCTGCTGCCACTGCCACTGCCTCGTCCTCTTTCTCTTTCCTAAATCGTAGAACTAGTTAAGGCCTCATAGATCTATGAAGCTTAGCTTAAGAGAACAAAACCATAAGACAACATTAAATAACAAATAACAACAGAAGTGGCCACCATGTCATGTAGTGCTCTTAATTTCCTGTTCCACAGCAGTCATCCCAGTGTGTGGCAATACTCCCTCTAAGGTGTGGAGTCCTGTGAGCAAAAATTCTACATTGTGAGCTCCTGGCATTAAAGTTGTGAGTGAGCAATTTTGCTACTGCATACATTAGTCTGTTCTGGAGCCGTCCTTCCTGAGCTAAGACAAAAATCTGTGAGCTGGAGGCTAAAAAACTGTGAGCTAGCTAGTTCACACTAACTCAGCTTAGAGGGTACACTGGTGTGTGGTCTCTATATGATGGACTGAAGAGGGACCTTGCCACAAATGAACACTGGCTAATACACAGGCAGATTGCTTAATAACACAGCAAAATCATTATTTAATTGATAAAATCATAACTTGATAAAATCATAACACAAATTGTTGCATGTGAATATACCGTATTTTTCGGACCATAAGACGCACCTGACCATAAGACGCACCTAGTTTTAGAGGAGGAAAACAGGGAAAAAATATTCTGAACCAAATAGTAGGTAGTTGGGGGGGGAGAGAAGAAAGAAAGAAAGAAAGAAAGAAAGAAAGAAAGAAAGAAAGAAAGAAAGAAAGAGAAGGAAGGAAGGAAGGAAGGAAGGAAGGAAGGAAGGAAGGAAGGAAGGAAGGAAGGAACAGGAAGGAAGGAAGGAAGGAACAGGAAGGAAGGAACAGGAAGGTAGGTAGGGGGGGAAAGGGAAGGAAGGAAGGAAGGAAGGAAGGAAGGAAGGAAGGAAGGAAGGAAGGAAGGAAGGAACAGGAAGGAAGGTAGGTAGGTGGGGGAGAGGGAAGGAAGACAGAAAGAAAGGAAGGAAGGAATAGAAAGGTAGGGAGGAGAGAGAGAAGGAAGGAAGACAGACAGAAAGAGAGAGAGAGAGAGAAAGAAAGAAAGAAAGAAAGAAAGAAAGAAAGAAAGAAAGAAAGAAAGAAAGAAAGAAAGAAAGAAAGAAAAGGTGTTTCCCTCCCCCTCTTGCTTGGGCCCGAGTGGCTTAATGCCACTCAGGCCCAGCTCTTCCCTCCCAACCTTTCCCCCCCACAGCTCAGGAATGGTGAGGGGGGAGGAATAGGGCAGGAAAGATGAGCAGGGGAGGGAGGGGGGTTCTCCCCGGGCCGGTGGCGTGCTGACCCGGGAAGCGTGAGGGGGGAGGGAGGGGGCTTCCTCCCGGGGCAGCGGCGCTTGCTTCCTGACCCTGTACATGCAATTATTAGGTTTGTCTGTAAAGAGTGGAGCTGCCTTGGAGCTCTTTGATTTTCCCTTTTGGCTACTGAAAACCACAAGACTATTTTTAAAATACAAATCTGAGAACTGCGAAACATCCTGTTGACCCTAATGAACTATTTCTGTGTATCTGATTCTTGCAATCTGCCTGGCATCTGTACACACCCTGGAATGATGCCCTGGTAGTTCACCAGGCAGACCAAGGGGATTGTGGGGCAGCAGATGTAGCGCTGCCTACACAAGGAAAGGGCGCCCACAACCAACTCCATGCTACTTGTTCCACATGTTTGCAGCACAGTGCAAACTCAAAACATGAGAAGCATCCTTGTGAACATGGTTCTGAGTTCATGCTGGCAGGTGGACTTCCTTTCCCCTTCCTTGCTGGACTATACTTGCCACAAAACAGGCATACATTCAACTGGGGAAGCGTTTCCCAGCATGGAGATTTAGTGCTAGGAAATGTTTTTCCCCACTTGCATAAAACCACAAAAAGCCTGGGGAGGAATTTCTCTAGGCTGTGATCACACACACTAAATAATGCCCTTTCCATCCACTTTCAATGCACTTTCCATCTGGATTTCACTGTGTGAACTGGCAAAACCCAATTGGAAACTGCACTGAAAGTGCATTATTTAGTGTGTGTGTGATCGCATATGACTCTAGAACGCTTTCCTTCCTGGCCTGAGAAGAATTCTGTGCAGCATGAAAGCTTGCTCCCCTAACCAACCATTCTGGATCCAATCTCTGGGCTGTCCTCTAGTGTTCCCTCTAAGCTAAATTAGTGTAAGCTAGCTCAGTTTTTTAGCCTCTGGCTCTGACACATTTTTGTCTTAACTCAACGAGGATGGCTCCAGAGCAAACTAATGTATGCAGTAGCCAAGTCGCTCGCTCACAATTTTAATGCCAGGAGCTGACAAAGTAGAATTTTTGCTCACAAGGCTCCACAGCTTAGAAGGAACATTACTACAGTTACTAAAAACAACAACAACCCACCCTGCCTGCTTCTCTTCCCAAGTTTTCATCACGCGGCAGCCCCGCGGGGGGGGGGGGGGAGATGCTCCAAACCTCTGAGTCACCTTCTCTCGGGAGTCGAAGGCAAAGGATCGTACCTGAGCTTCTGTCCGGCCGGCACCGTGATTTTTTTGAACTTGTCCATGATCACGGGCTACCCAGCCCCAAGGCGAGCCACCTCTCTCTACGCGTGGCGGCCCGCAGCGGACCGGCGAGCGAGCGCAGCTGCCGGTCTCCCCTTGGGATTCTGCGCCCCCCCCACCTCTTCCACGGGCCAAGCAGGCGAGAGAGGCGAGTCCTTGTGCGTCAGAGCCGGAGAAGCAAAACTTGCCCGAGCGCATCGTCGGCCCTGGGAACTTGACGGGAGGGAGGGAGGAGGGAGGGAGGGAAGAGGGCTTCCTCCTGGGGCCACAGCAAGGAGGACTGAAAGGGCGAAGGCATCCCTCACCTTCGCGCCCACCAGCTGCAGGGCAAGCGCCACTAGGAAGACGCTGAGAGTTGGCATCGCGGGCTCCACACTGTTGGACTCCCAGCCTCGAGTCCCGTCTCAGCGCAGAGAGCAGGAGGAGAGTGCCCAGCCCCAGCCGGAATCCACCAGGGCGTCGCGTCTCTCGGGGTCCCCTTGGCGGGGCACACGTGGTTCCCAGAGGCAGCCGCTCGGTGCCAGAAGAGCCTCCTGGGCCCGCGAAGCAGCAGGCAGGCAGGCAGGCATCACGCCAAGGGGCCCAGATGTGAACGGGAGAGGGAAGCAGGCGCCCGCTGCCCCAGCCCAGCCCCTGCGGCTCTGAGCCCTGCTCCCGGCTACACCTCCAGCTGCCCCAGGGCCACATGCCCGCCTTCCAGCTTCTCCCACGTCCCAGCTGGCTTCCCGCCTTTGACGCTCGGGCCCCCGAGGGGCTCTGGGCCGAGCGCTGCGTTTCCGTTAGCCGGGCGGCTGGAGACCAACCTTCGTGGGCGCGCAAGTCTTATGTATGTGTGCATGCCCCGGGAACTTGACGGGAGGGAAGAGGCCCCGGGAACTTGACAGGAGGGAAGGGAGCCTAATTGGGAGGGAAGGGGGCTTCCTCCCGGGGCTGCAGCAAGCGCCGCGGCCCAGGAGCCTGATTGGAGGGGGAAGGGGGCTTCCTCCCGGGGCCGCGGCAAGAGCCTGGATTCACCCCATAAGATGCACACACTTTTCTCCCCACTTTTTGGGGGAGAAAAAGTGCGTCTTATGGTCCGAAAAATACGGTAGGTAATACCTGTTCATTCTCATAAATGGAGATGAATGGTTATCCACAATTATAAATATCTATGGCGCTTTACATAGTATTTTTCCATGTGGGCTTCTTTTCGTGTGGGCTTTTTTCCATGTGGGTCTTTATGTCTATGGGCTTTTTTCCTTGTGAGCTTTTTTCCTTGTGGGCTTGTTTCCATGTGGGCATTTTCCCACGTGGGCATTTTTCTATGTGGGTTTTTTTCTTGGAGCATTTATGTCAGTGGGGGTTTTTCCATGGACTTTTTTCCTGTGGGTTTTTTTTCCAGTGGGCTTTTTTCCTAGAACCCGCAGACACGCACGTGCTGTGAAGTGCTCATGCGGCCTGCAGCAGCACAGAGGAGCAATGGCTGCCACGTGCCTAGGGGTCCTGTGGCAGGACGAGGAGACAGAGCTCCTGCTCTCCCGACTGCATGCATGGCAGGCCAAGGCCAGGGCCCTGCAGAGGACCCCACTGGAGACCATGAGTCTTCCAGGGAATGGCTGAGTTACTCTAAGTGCGGGCTCTTGGCTTTTGAGTGACACTCAAGACCAGAGCGGTGGTCCCACAGGCTGCCACGCCCTTGGCTTTGCCCTCACAGGGGTCCTTGTTCTTGTGGCTCCGCCTATCGCCTCCTGCCTTCTTCGTTTCCCCCAGAGTGCCGGGAGGTCCAGCATCTCCTCCCTCTTCCAGGATGCCCCTCTCACTCCTGACATATCTGCGACTACCCAGGGAGAGCTGTGTGTCAGGACACTGTTATCGGGATGCAGAAGCGGCCGCTGAGCACCTGCACCTGTGCAATTGTATTTCTCACGCTTCCCCGCCCAACCACTTCTATGCGCATGCTTCTGCACGGGCGCACTGAATGGCAGCACTGATGCACACCTCTAATCGGGGTGCTGGAAATGGCATACTGCCGTGCCAGAAACAGGAGGGGTGATCACACGGCTCCTGCGCTTCCATGACATGCCCGAGCGTTCAGAAGCTGGAAAAGCCACCATGGAAGTGCCTCACCTGGGAAATCACCAGATTTTCCCGGTGGCTGTTTAAGCCGTATGGGAATTGTTTTGATATAAGGTAGGGACGAATGGCTGCTGAGTGCCAGATGTGTGTCTCTGATCCTGCCACTTTGAACTGGGGTGGGGTGGGGGCTATGCTGGGCCAAATTGCCTGTGTGGTCATGGCCAGACTGTAGCAATGACTGCCTGCCTGCTGGTGTGTGAAGAAAAACTTCTGCCCCTATGCCTCGCAGGTGCCACATGGAAGAGAACAGCATCACATGGAAACTGGAGCCACTCTTACTTATATCAAATCTGATCAATGTTCTCCCAAAGTCAGTGAGCCTGCCCTGTGAGTGCAATACTCTTCAGTGACAAGATCTGTGTGTAACTGCTAAACAGAAAACATTCCTGTCAGTTACAGCTCAGTAGAGTCACTACCTTCTCACTCTCCCTATTATTTTCTTCTTTATAATATTCTGGGGTTTTAAGCCAGACTGCAAAGTGTGAGAATACAGTCAGAGCTGTGCTGATGTTTCAGTTTGCATTAATTATAACTATATTACATTTTCAGTTTAGGTTTTAATTTTGTTATGTCTGCTGATGTCCACAAGGCAGCAGCGACATAAGGTGTAAGCTTGGCTCTGGAAACAATAGGAGTCAAGGATCTTAGACCCACACTAGCCCTCCAGTAAGATCTCTGGTGGGATATTCAAGCCCGCCTATAGGATTGTTGGGTGCAGTCTAGGGACTGTATATAGTTGGCCCTCGTGGCCGGGAACCCCTGCTTTTAGTTGTGTACCGATAAACTAGCTGTTCACTACGTCGTCGACCTCTTCAATGCTTAGAACCCAATACACAATAAATTTCTTTATACTTGAGTCTAACTTGGCTGGACCTATACGCTCAACAGAAACCCCGGTAGTTTGTTACGGTCACACACCAGCATGAGAAAAGCCACCAACTTAGAATAACAACTATGCAAGTACAAAGCAGCACATGCACTCTAATATAGTTGCTTTTATTGATTGATTTATAGATTGATTGGACTTATATTCCACCTTTCTTTCATTGTGAGACTCCAGGAGATCTCCAGACATTGGCCAGAAGCTTATTGGCTTAGGTTTAGCAAAGCTGCTGCATTTTAAATGGACAATAACTGCCTATGATGACCCTGAGGCAGACATAATCCAAGCAAGCCAATATATTGTGAGCAGGAATCAGCAGCAGGTGCCCAGCTAGTCACTAAGCTTGACACCACAACTAAGCAAACGCAATACTACACAAACGTTGCTTGTTTTGAATTGTAAGCAAAAATTCAAGGTGATCATATGAGGTGAATCTAAGGCGAGCCCTCCTGGGTCAGACTAGTAGTCCATCTCATCCAACATCCTGTTTCACATGGCTACCAACAAGATCTTCTACTGATGCTGTCTTCTAGCACTAGTATCACATATTTGAGTCAACATAAAATTGGTGTAATTTTTTTTTTATTTATTCAATTTATACCCCACCCTCCCCACGAACAGGCTCAGAGCGGCTTACATAATTGGTATAAATACCATTAAAACACATAAAATGCATAAAATTGATACAATTCAGTACATTAAAATCATAAGGTGCGAATGCTGTTGATGTCCCTTGAGATGCGTTTAGGTTACTTAAGTTGGTATTCTGTAACCACGGCAGACAGGAAGTCACCAGCTCAGTGGTCTCTCGAGTCCTAATAGAATAAAGCCACTGTTGAGGTTAAGGGCCAGGGCTTGTTGGTAATAATAGTAGGGTGGCTCCTAGTTGAAAGCCTGGTGGAAGAGCTCTGTCTTGCAGGCCCTGCAGAACTACAAGAGGTCCCGCAGGGCCCTGATCTCTTCTGGGAGCTCATTCCACCAGTATGGAGCCACCACTGAGAATACCCTGGCCCTGGTAGTGGTGAGCCTGGCCTCCTTGGGGCCCGGGAGGGTCATTCTGTTTTGAGACCCTGACCGCAGTGCTCTCTGGGGTATGTATGGGGAAAGGTGGTCCCTCAGTTATGTTGGACCCTGGCCATATAGGGCTTCAAAGGTAAGAACCAGCACCTTGAAGTGATTCTGGTGTGCTATTGATAGCCAGTGCAGTGTCCTCAACACAGGCCGGATGTGCTCCCATCTAGGGAGACCCATCAAGAGCCTGGCTGCGGCATTCTGCACTAGCTGCAGCTTCTGAATTTGCGACAAGGGCAGCTCCATGTAGAAAGCATTACAGTAGTCTAGTCTCAAGGTGACCGTCACATGGATCACTGTGGCCAAATTGCTGCAGTTGAGGAAGGAAACCAACTGCCTGATCAGCCGAAGATGGTAAAAGGCCAACCTGGCAGTGCCTGCTACCTGGGCCTCCATTGTTAAGGAGGCATCCAGGAGCACTCCCAAACTCCTAACCTCTGGTGCTGGCACCAAGGGCACCCCATCGAAGGTCAGGAGAGGGATCCCCGCCCACGAACCGCCCCAGCTGACACACAGGATCTCCGTCTTTGCTGGGTTCAGCTTAAGCTGGCTCAGTCTAAGGGCGTTTTTACATCTGACTTTCCCACCGGAATGACTCTGTTTTCATTCCCAGATGCCCGCATTTGCTTCCTGACTCAGACCGGTTTTCTTCAGAAATGCCCGCATTTGCTTTATTGCCAAGAGGGGTTCATTCTAATTTCACGCTTGCTTAAAGGAGTCCTGTTCTTTGCGATACTCAATCTGAAATAAAATGCTGAAGAATTCCACCAGGTGGCGCCATCTGGTCTATCTTTACAATGTCACGTGACAGCAGCTTGGCTTGGAGGAGGAAAACGAATGCTTGATACTCCATCTTGGCTGTGTGTGAGAACAAAGCATGTCACGGGAGAAGCTTGTTGATGCACTTATCTGGGAGCAATGGTCCTGGAGCAGTTAAAATAACAAAACTTGTGGCTGCTGAGGAGATTTCACTGCTGACTTCTTCAGGTACAGTTCTCTGGAGGGCTTCAGAGCTGGCCGGGGGGGGGGGGGGGCTGTAGAAATTGCTTTGGGCTTGCGGGGAAAGGGGGGCGGATCCCAATCATTTTGAAACCGCTGTTTTGTATGACTCTGTGCGCAGAGGGAGGCTTCCAATGGGTTCTTTTCTTTTGCAGTGTGTCATGGGGGGTGGGGGGTTCAACCATACTGTGCTGAGTTCTTTTTTCTGGAGATATTCACTGCTGGAAAGAGGCTATGAAATGGAGACTTTGCAGTGCAGTGTGTAGATTCTACCAGATTTTGAGACTGTTTGAAGCTGATGAGCCATATTAGATGTGAAAATGACAGGTTACCCTGCAGGGCTATTTTTTTTCATTTTAAAATGCCCTTTGTTTAGAAACTGTTAAAAGCAGTGGTGTGTGTGAGACATTACATATGAAAATGATTACTTGTTTGTGTGTCTGTACAGTACTCAATGTTCATCAACAAGACTCGCCTCCAGAGATTCAATCGACTCCCGCAGAACGACTGGAGAAATGTGAGCTCTGTTTTCTGGAGATTAGCTGCCATCCCAGGAGATCTCCAGCGGCTGGCAACCCTAGTGCAGCTCATTTCATGCTCCAAGAGAGGATGGGCGGGGGGGGGGGGGGGTTGGGCTTGTCCAATTGTCTATTTTAAAAACTGTTTCATGCTGTGTACTTTTAAAGCCACGGTGAGTCCACGGCACAAGAGAAAAGTTTTAAATAAAAACCAATGAGTACGTGAATGGATTATAAAGGGATTAGTTTGGAAACTTGTGCATATGAACTCTTGAAATGTGCAAGGACCTCCTTCTTTTAACACATGCACATCCAAACATGCTGTAACTTTTCAAGTCCATTACAGTTACGGCACTGAGTGAACGGCACTTATTTCTGACATAAGTCATCCTCATGTGATCTTTCTTTTTTTTTTTTATCTATATCTAATTCTACAACGCTACTTTTCTAAGCTATGTTTACCTTATACAGAGTGTGCTTTATCATTTGCTTAATATTGCTATGCCATTAATACATATGAAGCGTTTTAAACCTTGGCTAATATTTAGATAAAATTTTTACTGATGATACATGAAAAATAAAAAAAAGCTGTTTGACAGACATGCTCTTTTGAAGGAATGCTTAATTATACACATAATCTATTATATATAAGTGCAGTTTCAAAAAACATTTCAGCCTTTATTTCTTCTTTCGTCCTCTTCTTGTCTTAACAGTCTCTTCTTGTACTTTTGGGGCTGCTGCTCCCTTTTCCGAGTCAGACGTTTCTTCTTCGCTCTTTGAGCTATCAAATCCATACATACTTTCTTGCGATGCCAGTGAACCATCTGAGTCTTTCTCTTTTTTCTTTTCTTTGCTTTTTTCCAAAAAACTTTTCGCCTGTTGGACAGAGTCAATCTTGTATTTCTTGTTTTTGATGCTGAAGCTCAGTCCTTCCGGAACATTCCACCTATAGATAATAGATTCAGACTGTAGCCAAGATGTCAGTTTTCCATAGGCTTTCCTTCTTTTCCTTATTTCAAATGGGATGTCTTTCATCACTTTAACTTCTTTTCCTTTGATCTTCAGAACTGCTTTATTTGTGGTCCTAAGCACCACATCTCTTGTTGACTTTTTGGAGAACCTTATCTGAATCTCACCAGGCAGGCTTTTCTTTTTAGTATAATCTGGATAGGTTCTGTAAACCATATCCATATCGCTTTTTATTTCCGCTGCTTTTAAGCCCGTCACTGGTTCAAGCGCTTCACTTAACAGATTTTTAAGGTCTTCTCCTTTATCCTCTGGTACATTCTGAAGTCTTAGGAAAAAATTCGATCTTTCCATCTGAAGTTTCAAGAGCTGATCAGAATGGAAGGCCTTTTCTTTCTCCGCTTTTTGTAGTCTTGAATCATGATTTTTAACTGAAGTCTTAACTTCCAGAAGTTCTCGCTGCAGCTTCTCTGTAGTTTTATTCGACTCCTTCAGGTCCAATTGCATCTTGTCCATCTTAACGTTGAGAGCTGTCATTTGGTCCACTAGAGGTCGCAATAACGAGGAGAACACCGTGCTCATCTCCGTGGTATCAACCTTTGAACTCGGAGCTGTACTTCCTAGTTTGGGGGAAGGTTTCGGTTTCCCCGCCATTGTTGAGACTGTGCTTCTTTGTTGATAGTTAGATAAGATGGACGAAAGGAGCAAATTCCACAACTGCGCTTATATCTTTTTAAAGTTCATATCCTCTAAAGAGCGATGCTGCCATCAAGCAAGCCGAACATCCGTTTTTTCATGCAGTAACGCCACGTAAAGAGTCCCGTAAGTACGCCAGTCTCGAGGGGGGGGGGTTTACTCCACCCGCCTTTCCCGCTGTATTCTGTTTCTTTTTACTTCAGACTCACTGTTTCTCCAAGCGTAACTGTCAGTTCCAGCCTCATTGCTTCACACTCTCTGCTGCTTCTCGGTTTTGCGCTTTTAGCCATACGGCTCCCACGGACGGGGGAACCTATGGGGGTGATGAAAGGGGACCTCAATCCCTCGATCGCCACCGTAGGGAGAGATCCCCCTCGTGCCACCCCAGGCAGAGCCCCTTCACTAGGGTCTCTGGGGGCTCGGCACCGGTCCGAAGCCCCTTCTTCCCGCCGGGTACGGATCGCGCTCCCCGCTCGTGCGGAGGAGCGCGTCCGCCATGGTCGCAAATCTTGCCGGAAGTCCATCCTCATGTGATCTTTCTAACATCACTACGAACTTAATTGAGAAAGATGTCCATCCCCTCCCCCACACTACTGTGGGGGAACTTAATTGAGAAAGATGTCTATCTCCTCCCCCACACTACTGTGTCCAGACTACTTTTTGTAATTCTGGCGGATGGATATTAAAGAAAGTTGTGGATTTCAGCAAGAAATCATTTAAAAATGGTGACATGACAAAACATGATAAATGACACTATGCACTGACTGAAAACAAAAGCCACAAAGGAAGTAATTTTCAAATTACCAAGATTCAAGTTTGGTGTAGTGGTCTCTCAGCCCCACATACCTCACAGGGTGTCTGTTGTGGGGAGGGGAAGGGACAGGAGATTGTAAACCACTCTGATATTCCTTTGGGTAGTGAAGGGCGGGGTACAAATCCAACGTCTTCTTCTTCCTCTCCTGGCTACTCCCAAAACCTTAAGCTGTGATGTTGTCTCTTGCTGCTGGTTCTGCTGCTGAGACTCACGCTTGGCCACGGCTGCAGGCCCTGGCCCATGAATTGTTTAGCTGGAGCCCCTGGCAGTGGAAAGGGGGGGAGTTGTTAAGCCGTGGGTCTCTTGTCCCGCTGCCGAAATGTTGGTGGAGCAAGGTAAGGGGAGTGGCAGGACCACACTGGGCTATAATGCCATAGAGCCCACCTTCCAAAGCAGCCATTTCCTCCAGGGGAACTGATCCCCGTCCTCTGGAGAACAATTGTAATTCCAGGAGATCTCCAGGCCCCACCTGGAGGTTGTCAAGCCTATGTCCCCTGCTGCCAGGCACCACCCTTCCCCCCCCCCCCCCAGTCTGGATCTCGCATACCTCAAGCAAAGGGATATGGGATGTTATATTGCAACATAGGAGTATTCTGACCATGCACAACTTTGTGATAACTGTATTTCCCCCCCAAACTTCGGCTTTCCAAATCCCCCCACCTGCAGCCTCCACCGTGCTATGAAGCCCTGAGTGATATGTCACATATGGTGTCATAGAGGGGGGTAATCTCATCAGAGTATACCCTCCAAAGCAGCCACTTTCTCCAGACTGATCTCTGTCATTGTAACAGCAGTAGATCTCCATGTTCCACCTGGAGACTGGCAACCCTTGGTGGAAAATCTGCCGCACAGCAGGGGGTCACAGGGAATGGTTTGATGGTCGCTGGCTCATTAGAGAGCAGTCTTCACAGTGCATTTCGACAGGAAAGTCAGTGGGTGGGGGAGGGGGTTATGCAGAAAGTCAAAACTATTTTCACTGACAGGAGTAATCCTGTACTTTCTTTTTCGTTCCTCCCCACCTTGAGGGTCTGCTGAGGAATGTGTGTGTGTGTATTTGGGGCTGGGGGAGGGGTGGAGGTCGTGTTTCCTTCCTGTTCATCCCTCTGCTCAGTCTCTTTGAAGCTCACAGAAGCGGGAGAAGGGGCCAAATGGTCTCCCACATTGCAGAAAGAGTTTGAGGACTGTTCATCCTGCATATGCTCCTACTTTTGGTTCCCCCTATTTCCACCATCTCCAGTTGTAGACACCCCCCCTTGTCTCTGTTCAATTCCTTGCCTCTGACTTCTTCAATTAAATCATGGGGGGGGGAACCTTTTCCACTCTGCATATGCACAGGATCATTCTTCTGGGATAAAAAAGCTTGTTTCCACTCTGCACAAGCCCATGGGGAAATGGGTGACTTTCCATTCCAATCACCTGTTTCTAATCTCTGCCTCCTTACTGCCCATGAAATGATTCTGCCTATAAAGCACGTCCCCAGTTGAATCTGACTATGGGGTGTGTGTGTGTGTGTGCCCATCTCCGTTTCCCAGACAAAGAGCCAGCACTGTCTGAACATTTTTCTGTCATGTACCAGAAGCATCATTTCCCCCAGGGGAACTGATCTTTATAGTGTGGAACATTTCTCAACACGCTTGCATGACACCTGATTCTTTGATAAGATAAGATATTATGACCGACCAGGAAGCAAAATATCTGTGGGTAAAGTTGCCATAAGTGTAGGGTTAATAAAATTTAATGATCTGTCCCTTTCAAAGAGGATCAATGATTTCTGAAGGACAGGTAAAACCTCCAATTTCATGGAGGTATATAATGTAAGCTCAAAATTTTAATTCTGCTTGAAAGAAAACACAATAGTAGAGCATTCGGTGATACAAACGACTTGTCACCTTTTGACTTGCTCAACAACCCTGTGAGGTAGGTTAGGCTTAAAGTCTGTGACAGAATTACAGACAGATGGAGAGATACAGAGCTAGACCGATGGATGGATTTCTGGATGGATGTGAGGAAAAGGGTTGACGGTATAGGTGCGGTCTTTTCAAAAGCATTTTCCCTGCAATAAATCCATGCCCCCCCCCCAGGTTCCAGCTGGAGGCAGTCCCCCTGTATGAGCAGGAAGAACTCTAGGTATGCTCGGACGCTCTCTCTCCCACCAAGCAGCCACTTTCTCCAGACTGATCTCTGTCATTGTAACAGCAGTAGATCTCCATGTTCCACATGGAGACTGGCAAGCCTTGGGGGAAAGTCAGCCGCACAGCAGGGGTCACAGTGAATGGTTTGATGGTCGCTGGCTCATTAGAGAGCAGTCTTCACAGTGCATTTCGACACGAAAGTCAGTGGGGTGGGGGAGGGGGTTATGCAGAAAGTCAAAACTATTTTCACTGACAAGCGGTGTGTGTGTGTATTTGGGGAGGGGGAGGGGTGGAGGAGGTCCTTCCTTCCTGTTCATCCCTCTGCTCAGTCTCTTTGAAGCTCACAGAAGGTGGAGATGAGAGATTCTGATAAGAGAGCCAGAAAGCCAAATGGGCTTTCTCTGCCTCCTTGCTAATGATTCAAGCTTATGGCTGTGCGTTGAAACTTTCTAGAAGGGCGCTCAATATCAAATGCAGCTCACTGAGCGCAGGGACAGAACAGTAAAAAGAGGGGTTTAAGTTCCTCAGAAAAGAGGTTGCCAGGAAGACCCTTATCAGATTAAAGGGCAGCCCTTACAAGCTCCGGGTAGCTCAGCTCTGAGTTCTCCAAGCAAGCATGTCTCTGCCAGAGGAACAAGGGAACCTGTTGCATGCTAAAAGCAAGTTTTATCTGTGTCCTGAATGCAAAGCACCAAACAAGGCTTCTGCCAGCTGCCAGATGCTCTCCCAAACTTTCAGCCTGCTTCCTCTCCCCAGATTGTTTGCATTCCTCAGCATTTAAATTCAAATGCACCCTGTAAAAAGGTGCTTGTCCGCCAGCCCAGCTTGCCTCTGTTCAATTCCTTGCCTCTGACTTCTTCAGTTAAATCATGGGGGGGGGGGGGGACAGAAGAGAACCTTTTCCACTCTGCACATGCACAGGAGCATTCTTCTTGGATGAAAAACTTCTTTCCACTCTGCACAAGCCCATGGGGTTGCCAACCTCCATGTGGTGGATGACGGTCTCCTGGGATTACAAGTGATCCCCAGGCAACATCCACCCTGCTCTGAAGCCCTGGCTGATGTCACATTGGCTGTCACAGGGGGGCCATCTCAGCAGGGTATAAAGAAAACAGAGTCCACCATTTCCTCCAGGGGAATTGATCTATGCCATCTGTAGAGGACTGGTAATTCTGAGTGATCTCCAGCCCTTGCCTGGAGATGGGCAAATAAAGTTCCCCTGGAGGAGAATTTAACTCCAGGCAACAGACACCCCCCCCCATCCATTTTCTCCAGGGGAAGTGATCTCTGTCATCTCCAGACTTTTCCGTGGAGGATGGAATCTAGGGCACTGTGCCTCACTGAGACCCGTGTCCTCTCCGGCCCCACCCACAAATCTCTATTAGTTTCTGGGTCACATGATGGGTCACATGATGATGATGATGCGGAGGAGAGCACTGGTCAAGAAATGTACGTTGGAGGCGCCATCTAGTGATGAATAACATAAACAACAATTAAAGAGAACCAAATTGGAACTACTGTGAAAGCAGTAGCTGAGGGCACTGTGGTCAAACTGCCTCTAAAAGTCAGATATAAAAACGCCCTAAGCCAACCAGCCACAGCTTGCAACGCCTGATCCAGGTCTTCCGGTCTGGAGTCTGACCGGCCGCCCAACATCAGATAGAGCTGGGTGTCATCAGCATACTAATGACACCCCAGCCCATATCTCCGGGCAATCTGGGCAAGGGGGCGCATATAAACGTTGAACAACATTGGAGACAGCAGTGGGTGCCTCTGGGACGGCTGTTCCCCTAGTGCCCGCCTTTGTCCCTGACCTTGGAGAAAGGAAACAAGCCACTGTAAGGGGAGCCCCTGGACTACCATGTTGGTGAGGGGGTGGAGCAGCAACTGATGGGCGACCATGTCAAATGTGGCTGACAGATCTAACAGCAACAGTACTGCAGCACCGTCCCGATCCAAATAGGGCAAGTTGGACACTGGCTGGTAATTAGCCAATTCGGCCGGGTCCAGAGATGGTTTCTTTAGGAGAGGGTGGACCATCGTTTCCTTGAGTACCCCTGGGAATAGCCCCTCTGAGAGGGACTTGTTGATAATTTCCCTTAGGGTACCTCGCAGCCCCTCATGGCCCGCTTTAATTAGCCTGGAAGGGCATGGATCAAGGCTGCATCTGGTTGGGTGTACAGTCAGGAGCAACCTGTCAACTTCTTCCAAGCTGAACAGGCTGAAGTGATCCAAACCCAAGATCGGAGATGTGCTTGGGACCTCGAGCTCACTCACTGTTTCAATTGTGGTGGGGAGGTCGCAGCAGACCAACAAGACTTTATCCGTGAAATAGCTCGCAAATGCCTCGCAGCCAATATCCAATTCCCTAGTATTTGATCTGCCTTGAGGCAGAGTTGTTACAGACCAAATTGTCCTAAACAACTGGGCTGGGCGTGAGCTCGTGAATGCAATCGTGGCCGCATAGAATTCTCTCTTAGCAGCTTTGACTGCCATCTCATAGGACTTCATAAATGTCCTATAGAATGCTCTTGTAGCTTCATCTCGAGCGTGACGCCACCGTCTCTCTAGCCATCTCAGCTCTCACTTCATAAGCCGTAACTCCTGGGTGAACCAGGGAGCAAGACTAGTGCGAGGGTGCAGAGGGTGCCAGGGAGCGATTTCATTGATGGCTGCAGAGAGTCGGTTATGCCAGTCTTCCACATGCTCATCCAACGATCCGCCAGGGGGGCATCGGATCCTGCAAGGCCATCTGGAACCACACTGAGTCCATCTGGCTCTGCAGGCAAGCTAAAATATGCTCATCCCGGCCGGTCACAGCTCTCCTCAGAGAAAGTGAAATGAGGTTGGTTTTCCCAGTCCAGTCAGTTCTTGCAGTTGTCCAGTGGAGTCCAAACTTCATGAGCAGAGTAAATAAGTCCGCCTGTAGGGATTGGCATGATAAAACAGCCAAACCTGCAGGGAGCTTAGCACCACCACTCCCTGAACATGAGCCCTGCTGAATCAGACCAGTGGTCCATCTAGTCCAGCATCCTGTCTCACACAGTGGCCAACCAGTTCCTCTGGGGGGCCAACAAAAGGGCTTAGAAGCCAAGGCCTTCCCCTAATGTTGCCTCCTGACCAGGGCTCTTTTTGTAGAAAAAGCCCAGCAAGAACTCATTAGCATAATAGGCCACATGCAACAGCAGAAACACATTAGCATATTAGGCCACACCCTGATATTTATTTATTTATGAGATTTATACCCCGCCCTCCCCCGCCAGCAGCAGGCTCAGGGTGGCTTCCAACAAATTTGTTACAATTAAGACCATAAGAACATAAAACATTCAGTACAAGATAAATTAGTAACAAGATGGCACAGCTTCGTAACAGTATCTGGTCAGCATCCCAGGTGGTACTCCCTTCCAGTTGGTGCAGAGTGATCTAGGTTGGCGGGTTCCGATAATAGGGCCAGGCTGTAAAATCGAGGTGGCCCCTACTTAAACGCCTGACGAAAGAGCTCCGTCTTGCAGGCCCTGTGGAACTGTAACAGGTCCCGCAGGGCCCTGATGTTATCTGGGAGCTCATTCCAACAGTGCGGGGCCACCACCAAAAAAGCCCTGGCCCTCGTTACCGCCAACCGGGCCTCCCTCGGCCCTGGGACAAACAGGTGATTTTGGGATCCCGACCGCAGCGCTCACTGGGATACATATGGGGAGAGACAGTCCCTCAAGCAGATAGGTCCCTGGCCATATAGGGCTTTATAGGTAAGTACCAGCACCTTGAACCTTATCCGGTATGCTATAGGCAGCCAGTGCAGTGCTTTTAAGGCAGGCTGGATGTGCTCCCACATGGGAAGGCCCATTACCAGCCTCGCCGCAGCATTCTGCACCAGCTGCAGCTTCCGGATTTGGGACAAGGGCAGCCCCATGTAGAGAGCGTTACAGTAATCTAATCTTGAGGTGACCAAAGCATGGATCACCGTTGCCAGGTTGTTGCGTTCAAGGAAGGGGACCAACTGCTTGATCAACTGCAGATGATAAAAGGCCAACCTTGCAGTGGCTGCTACCTGGGCCTCCATCGTTAATGAGGAGTCCAGGAGCACTCCCAAACTCCTAACCTCCAATGCTGGCACCAGTGATGCCCCATCGAAGGTCAGGAGAGGGATCCCCACTGTGGCCCACTCCGACTCAGGCATAGGACCTCTGTCTTCGTCGGATTTAATTTCAATTGGCTCTGCCTAAGCCAACTAGCCACGGCTTTCAGTGCCAGGTCCAGATCATCTGGACTAGAGTCTGACTGGCTGCCCAACAACAGATAGAGCTGGGTATCATCAGCATATTGATGACAACCCAGCCCATACCTCCGGGCAATCTGGGCGAGGGGGCGCATATAGATGTTAAACAGCATTGGGGAAAGTACTGCTCCCTGTGGCGCTCAGCAAACTAGTGGGTGTCTTTGTCAGCATACTATCTTGTAATGCAGGCAAGATGACAGCTCAGGTAATGCATAGTTAGATCATCTTGATCTAAGAGTGACAGCAGATGGATCATGTGTACAGGTAACCTGATAGAATTGCATCAGATTTACAGTAGTCACAGTGACTCAGCACTGTGTTCTGATTGGTGCTTACTGGTATATATTCAATGCAATTAGACTGTAATTTTTTCTCTCTCTGGATCATTAGTTGCCTGCGTAGCATTCTGTCCGTTTATATGAAGATTCTACCAGTGCTATATGGACTGTAAATACTTTAATGTAAATAAACCACTGTATATTTCTGCACTAACCAGCACTGTCTTGTGGATTTTGTCGCCACGCTTCGACTGCGCCGACAGTCTTTGAGAGAGCTGTTCCCCAACACTCTGTCCCCGGTCTTGGAAAAATGAGGAAAGCCACTGTAAGGCCAACCCCTGAATCCCAATGTCGGCGAGGCGGTGGGTCAGTAACTGATGGTCAACCATGTTGAACGCCGCTGACAGGTCCAACAGTATCAGTACCACCACACCACCCTGATCCAGATGCCTCCGGAGGTCGTCTGTGAGAGTAACCAGCACTGTCTCTGTCCCATGGCCTGGTCAAAACCCAGACTGGAAGGGATCTAATATGGGGGCGTCATCCAAAAAGCCCTGCAATCGGTCCGCCATCGCCTTCTCAATCAATTTACCCAAATAGGGTAAATTAGAGACCGGCCAATAGTTAGCTAATTCGGTCGGGTCCAGTGATGGCTTTTTCAAAAGAGGGCGGACAACCGCCTCCTTTAGGGCACTAGGGAATACCCCTTTTGCAAGGGATGAGTTGATAACTTCCCTTAGCCCCTCGTACCCCCTCATGGCTTGCTTTAATTAGCCATGATGGGCATGGATCTAGACTGCAGGTGGTTGGGCGGACCGATAAGAGCAATTTGTCGGCCTCCTCTAGGCAGAGTGGATTGAAATAATCCAAAACATGACCAGAAGACATGCTTGGAGCCTCAAGTTCCACTACTGTATCAACTGTGGCAGGGAGATCCCGGCGGAACAACAAGACTTTATCTGCGAAATAGTTCCCAAAAGCCTCACAGCCTATTTCCAATTCCCTATTGTTTGGTCTGCTCTTTGGCAGTGTCATCAAAGACCGGATTGTCCTAAATAATTGGGCTGGGCAGAAACTTGCAGACACTATCTCGGCTGCATAGAAAGCTTTAGCATAGTTCATTAGCGTATTAGGCCACATCCCCATGTTGCCAGAAGTGTGGTCATCCAGCCACACTCACCTTTTGCTTCTTATTCTGTTTACCTTGTTTGTTGTCAAAATGGTTTTGATAAAACCAATAAAAACATTATTTTCTGTCCCATCTATACAAAATCTTGCCTGGACCAATATCTTATGTCCAACAATTATTCCCACACTGGATTGGAATCAATTCCTAAAGGTTCCTATGGAAATCAGCTTGCCTTCCAGCAAAACCAGTGTGCTGAATATGAATTTTTAGGGTTGCCAACCCACAGGTGGGGTCTGGAGATCTCCTGGAATTACAACTGAGCTCCAGACTACAGATATAAGGTCAATGGCTGCTTTGGAAAGTGGAGTCCATGGCATTATGCCTTGCTTAGGTCCCTCCTTCTTCCAAACCCCACCCTCCTCAGGCTCTACTCCCAAATCTCCAGGGATTTCCCCAACCTGGAGTTGGCAACCCTAGTTCACTGGCAGAACAACCCTAGGTTTGTGGATGCACTGGACGGGAATAGATTGTGGACTGTGCACCAAAGGAACCAGTCCAACCAAATCTTATTCAAGGTATAAGATTTCATGTGCCACCCACACGTCTTCAGAAGGAAGAATTGTGCATGCACACAAAAGCTTATACCTTGGATGAAACTTTGGACTCCAACTTTGTTCTGCTGCTTCAGACCAACACAGCTACCCACCTGAATTATTATTTTTTACAAGCAATTATGTACCAGTGGAGTGGTTACCATGGAGAGTCTGTCCCACAGGTAAAATGATCCTGTGAACAGGAGGGCTTTACCACATCGAAGTATCACTACTATCACAAGATCACCAATTGTTGGAAGTCAATTCCTCAGAAGCAGAAATCTCTCTTATTAGGAGGTTTAAGAACATCAGCTTTGCTGGCCCATTAAAGGCAGATATCAGCCCAGTGGCAGGAGAAGAGGGACAATCATCTTCTTCAGAAACTCTGCCCACTTTTTAAATTTCCCAAAACAGGCAATCTCCAGAGTGCTGCTGACCATGCTCATTTTTAGTCACAACTCTGTTTCTCTGCAGATGTCCCCCAAAGTGCCCCATGCAACAGTCAAGTGTTCTGCCAACACACAACAATGAAGCTACTTTTTCAGATGTTTTCTCTTGCATGGCACTTAGCACCAAACAACTTTAATACAGACTTCAGACACACATATATTTGCAAGCCATTCCCAACAAGACACACCACCTAGGCTCAGGTCGTGAGTTCCAGTCACGCGTTTCCCTTCCTTTCACCAGTCTCTCCCCAAAACCATCAACCATGCAGTCCTAAATAGAATTACACCCTTCTGCATAAGTGAGGATGTGACTGTGTAAAATTGCAAGAATAAAACTTTTCTAGTTCAGTGATTTTGATTCTCAGGACCAAAGTCCTTCTATACATTATTTCAGAAACCTTTTAATATTTTGTAAAGGCAGGTCAGTAGCTGCCCAACATTCCCTCTAAGCTGTGGAGTCTTGTGAGCAAAAATTCTACCTTGTGAGCTCCTGGCATTACAGTTGTGAGTGAGCAATTTGGCTGCCGCATAAATTAGTTTGCTCTGGAGCCATCCTCCCTGAGCTAAGACTCACCCAGTGAGGTTCCATGGCACGAGTGGGGATTCAAATCCAAATCTCCCAGATACTGGTCTGACACTCTTCACCACTATACCACACTGGCTGAGAAAGACCTACTGGTACCAGTGGTTCTCAGCGAGGATAAAATAATTATTTGATCTAGACAGCTTGACACATGCTTAGGGTGGAATGCTAATTCAACCTTTTGGTGTCAAGTATGGTGAGAAGATACCCCAAAGTAACAGGGCTGAAGTCAGGCCCCACATGACTGGCCCTGCTTTCCTCACTGGAATCTTCTATCTACCCTCTTCGACTCCAGACCCCTTCCTTGGAAGGCTCAGACCCCAAAGGGACCAAGTATGTAAGCCAGGCAATTATTTTGCTTGCATAGGCAGATGCAGGAAGAACATTTCAGCTGCTGAGGAAGAGAGTGGGGATGGAGGAGTGCTGGTGCCACCTCAGTCTCCTCCCACAGTCACCTGAAGAAGCCCTCCTAACAGCTGCTGCTTCATGCACGCTCCCCTCCACCACCTTCTCCTCCCTCAAGAGAGCCGTGTGTGTGTGTGTGTGTGTGATGGAGCCAGAGAAGGCTTTCCAAGTCCTGTGTGTGCCATGGCTCCATACCAACTCACCTCACCACTGGTTTCCTTGTCTCCTGCCCACTGGAGCTTGCCGGCAACTCTTGCTTGGCTCCCACATAGACTACCTGGAGAAGAGCCACTGAGTTGGAGAGAGAGAGAGACTGAATGCAGTTTGGGATGACCGCGTTCTCTCACCTTGCACTCTCCTCACAGAGTCAGCCTGTAGCCTTTCATGAAAGTGCCCTTTGAAAGCAACCGGGTGAGAATGGAGCAGGCCTCAGTCTGGCAATATCTGTGAGAAGTATTTATAAAGAGGGGCAAGGATTGCAACTGGACTCTCTCTCTCCCCCCTCCACCTCACTCTAGCACTCCTTTCCCAGTGAGAGGAGCTTAAGAGTTAGCTTGGAACACAATGTTCCGGCCTCAGCTGAGAGCTCCAGGAGGGGGGGCACCAGTGAGGGAACCATGACCCAGAGGAATCCCCTCAATGCGAAACTCACCCAGGCATGGTCCGAGGCCAATGGAGGAGGAGGCAGGATAACGTGAGAGTGGCGGGGAACCCGGGCGGTTGCCCCAGAGGATGGTGGGGATGTGGCAGCCAGTCTGACAGAACCGGGCAGAGTGGCGCAGCTGAGAGAGCACACAGGGAGAGCCAGGCCCCACCTGCAAAGGGTGCTCCGGGGTGGGCTCAGACCAGCCAAAGAGCAGCAACCGCCCACGGAGATGAGACCTGGGCCAGTGGAGTGACAACAAGGAGGAGCCAGCAGCATAGGTGTCAACTATGGGGGGGCTCAAGGGCTCGAGCCACCCCCATAATTTCCCGGGGGGACTGAGCCCCCCTGGCAAAACGGAGCGCCCACCGCCATGCCTCCCTGGGCCCTGCCTAGGCCCACCCGCCCACCATAGGGTTTCAGGGTGATTGCCAGAGTGTCACCCCGGCAATGTGCCCAGCGTGATGGTGTCACTTCCGGGTGATGCCAGCATGCTGGGCATTTGCCCAGCTGGCCCCTGGACAAATGGAGGGAGGGACAGAGGCAGGAGTGGCCAGGCTGAGGCGGGGGGGGGGGGGGGGCGAGGCAGCGGCAACATGGTCCCGATGTGCGCACACGCAAAGCGCACGCACACGCAAGAGCCCCCCCCCTGGGATTTTAAAACTCTATGCCCCTGGCCAGCAGGGAAGCAAGACCAAGGGCACTGGGGTGCCTGGGCAGAGGTGGGGTGGGCTTGGACACCAGCCAGAATGCTGTTCTGGAATGTTCCATCCCAAAAATAGCCCTGCTCCTGACACTGAGATTCAGAGGTTGACAGCCTCTGAATGTGGAGGTTCCCATTAGTCATCATAGCTAGTAGCCGTTGATAGACTTATCCTCCATGAACCTTGTCTAATCCCCTTTTAAAGCAATCAATGCCTGTGGCCATCACTACATCCTTTGGCAGCAAATTCCACATTTTAATCATTCACTGGATAAAGAAGTATTTCCTTTTGTCTGTCCTCAGTCTACTGCCCATCCGCTTCATTAATGCCCTTGAGTGCTGGTGTTTCAGAAAGGGAGAAAAAGTTCTCTTTGTGAACTCTCTCTGCACTGTGCATAATCTTATAAACTTATATTATGTCCCCCTTTAGTTGACTCTTTTCTAAACTGAAAAATCCCAGACTCGTCAGCCTTTCCTCATAGGGAAATTGCTGCAACCTCCTAATTATCTGGGTTGCCATTCTCTGTACTTTTTCTAGCTCTGACGTGTCCTTTTTAAAGATATGGTAACAGGAACTGTACAGAGGATTTTAAATGAGGCCGCACCATAGTTCTATACAAGGGCATCATAATAGAGGCCATTTTATTTTCAGTCCCTTTCCTAATAATCCCTAACACAGAGTTTGCCTTTTTCATCTCTGTAGCACACTGGGATGACACTTTCATTGAGCTGTGTACTAGGACCTCAAGACCTTTTTCCATCTCAGTCTCAGTAAGTTCAGACCCCATTAGCATATACTTGAAGCTGGAATTTTTTGTTCCAATATGCATCACCTTACACTTACCAACACTGAACTTCATTTGCCATATTGTTGCCCACTCACCCAGGTTGTGGAGATCCCCATGGAGCTCTTCACAGTCATCCTTGCTTTTACCTTCCTGAATAATTTTGTGTCACCTGCAAACTTGGCTATTACACTACTCAACCCTAGTTTCAGATGATTTATGAACAAATTAAATAGTACTGGTCCAATATTGATCCTTCCAGGACCTGGTTGCTTACTCCCCTCCATTGTGACAACTGTCCATTTATTCCTGCTCTTTGCTTCCTGTAATTTAACCACTTTTCAATCCATAACAGAACCCATACTCATTCTGAAACCAGAAATTACAAAAGCATGGATTAAGACAGTAATCATCCTGACCTAAGAAGTGATGTTGACTGCACAAGACATTCAACTGATAGCCAGTGTGGTGTACTGGTTAAGAGTGTCATACTAGTATCTGGAAGACCCAGGTTTGAATCCCCACTTCTGCCATGGAAGCTCACTGGGTGATGTTGGGCCATTCACGCTCTCAGCCTAATGTGAGAGTCCTACAGAGTCAGTCCACAACAAATGTCCTTAAACAGGAATGCTTTATTGAGAAAGGTCTGCTATGGTCATCTGCACTTTTTGTGTTATAATGGCGGGCACCACCTAAAGCAGGGCAATTTTACAGAATTCAAAGAAAGGTCTGGTAACACAACGTAACCAATCATCATGCCAGGAAAAGAGCGCTCAAAATACGGGTTCACAGTTCCCAAGGAAGTAGCAGGAAGAATTATAATCACACAGGGTGTTGTGTACTAAGACTGCTGTTGCCTGGCCTCTCGCAATGGCGACCGCCACGAGGAGTATTGACGGGGGGGGAGGAGGGAAGCCCCTTCCCTCCTCCCCCCCCGTCAATACTCCCGGGGCCGGCAGCACTTTGCCGGCCCTGGGAAGGAGAACACTCCCCCCTCCCACTGCTCCTGGGGCCGCGGCAGAGCACCGCCGACCCTGGGAAGAAGCCCCCTCCCTCCCCCCCAGTGAAAAAGCTGGGCCCCAGTGGCCTGAAGCCACTTGGGCCCAAGCAAGGGGGGGGGAGGAAATGCCGGCCCCTTCCTTCCTTCCTTCCTTCCTTCCTTCCTTCCTTCCTTCCTTCCCTCTCTCTCTCCCACCACCTACCTACCTTCCTATTCCTTCCTTTCCCCGTCCTTCCCCTCTCCCTTCCTTCCTCCCTCTCTCTCCCCCCACCTACCTACTTTCCTGTTCCTTCCTTCCTTCCTTCCTTCTCTCTCTCCCCACCTACCTACCTACCTTCCTGTTCCTTCCTCTCCCTTCCTTCCTTCTCTCTCTCTCCCCCACTTACCTACCTACCTTCCAGTTCCTTCCCCTCTCCCTTCCTTCCTTCCTTCTCTCTCTCTCCCCACCTACCTACCTACCTTCCTGTTCCTTCCCCTCTCCCTTCCTTCCTTCCTTCTCTCTCTCTCCCCACCTACCTACCTACCTTCCTGTTCCTTCCCCTCTCCCTTCCTTCCTTCCTTCTCTCTCTCCCCCACCTACCTACCTACCTTCCTGTTCCTTCCCCTCTCCCTTCCTTCCTTCCTTCCTTCCTTCTCTCTCTCTCCCCCACCTACCTACCTACCTTCCTGTTCCTTCCCCTCTCCCTTCCTTCCTTCTCTCTCTCTCTCCACCTACCTACCTACCTTCCTGTTCCTTCCCCTCTCCCTTTCTTCCTTCCTTTCTTCTCTCTCTCTCCCCCACCTACCTACCTACCTACCTTCCTGTTCCTTCCCCTCTCCCTCCCTCCCTTCTTTGTCTCTCTCTCCCCACCTACCTACCTACCTTCCTGTTCCTTCCTGTGTCCCTTCCTTCCTTCCTTCTCTTTCTCTCCCCCACCTACCTACCTACCTTCCTGTTCCTTCCTGTGTCCCTTCCTTCCTTCCTTCTCTTTCTCTCCCCCACCTACCTACCTACCTTCCTGTTGCTTCCCCTCTCCCTTCCTTCCTTCCTTCCTTCTCTCTCTCTCCCCTCCTACCTACCTACCTTCCTGTTCCTTCCCCTCTCCCTTCCTTCCTTCCTTTCTCCTCTCTCTCTCCCCCATCTACCTACCTACCTACCTACCTTCCTGTTCCTTCCCCTCCCCTCCCTTCCTTCCTTCTCTCTCTCTCCCCACCTACCTACTTACCTTCCTGTTCTTTCCCCTCTCCCTTCCTTCCTTCCTTCTCTCTCTCTCCCCCACCTACCTACCTACCTACCTACCTGTTCCTTCCCCTCTCCCCTCTCCCTCTCTCTCTCCCTCCTTCCTTCCTTCCCTCTCTCTCTCCCCCACCTACCTACCTTCCTGTTCCTTCCTTCTTTGTCTCTCTCCCCCAACTACCTACCTACCTTCCTGTTCCTTCCCCTCTCCCTTCCTTCCTTCCTTCCTTCCTTCCTTCCTTCCTTCCTTCCTTCCTTCTCTCTCTCTCCACCACCTACCTTCCCAACTTCCTGTTCCTTCCCCTCTCCCTCCATTCCTTCCTTCCTTCTCTCTCTCTCCCCACCTACCTACCTACCTTCCTGTTCCTTCCCCTCTCCCTTCCTTCCTTCCTTCTCTCTCTCTCCCCCACCTACCTACCTACCTTCCTGTTCCTTCCCCTCTCCCTTCCTTCCTTTCTTCTCTCTCTCTCCCCACCTACCTACCTACCTTCCTGTTCCTTCCTTTCCCGGTCCTTCCCCTCTCCCTTCCTTCCTCCCTCCCTCTCTCCCCCCTTCCTTCCTTCTCTCTCTCTCCCCACCGACCTACCTTCCTTCCTGTTCCTTCCCCTCTCCCTTCCTTCCTTCCTTCTATCTCCCCACATACCTACCTACCTTCCTGTTCCTCCCCCTCTCCCTCCTTCCTTCCTTCCTTCTTCCTTCCTTCCTTCCTTCCTCCCTCTCTCTCTCCCCCTTCCTTCCTTCCTTCCTTCCCTCTCTCTCTCCCCCCACCTACCTACCTTCCTGTTCCTTCCTTCCTTCTCTCTCTCTCACCACCTACCTACCTACCTTCCTGTTCCTTCCCCTCTCCCTTCCTTTCTTCCTTCTCTCTGTCTCCCCCACCTACCTACCTACCATCCTGTTCCTTCCCCTCTCCCTCCCTTCCTTCCTTCTCTCTCTCTCCCCACCTACCTACCTACCTTCCTGTTCCTTCCCTCTCCTTCCTTCCTTCCTTCTCTTTCTCTCCCCCACCTACCTACCTACCTTCCGGTTCCTTCCCCTCTCCCTTCCATCCTTCTCTCTCACCCCCACCTACCTACCTACCTTCCTGTTCGTTCCCCTCTCCCTTCCTTCCTTCTCTCTCTCCCCACCTACCTACCTACCTTCCTGTTCCTTCCCCTCTCCCTTCCTTCCTTCCTTCTCTCTCTCCCCCACCTACCTACCTACCTCCTGTTCCTTCCCTCTCCCTTCCTTCCTTCCTTCTCTCTCTCTCCCCACCTACCTACCTACCTACCTTCCTGTTCCTTCCCCTCTCCCTCCCTTCCTTCCTTCTCTCTCTCTCCCCCACCTACCTACCTACCTTCCTGTTCCTTCCCCCTCTCCCTTCCTTCCTTCGTTCTCTCTCTCCCCCCACCTACCTACCTTCCTGTTCCTTCCTTCCTTCTCTCTCTCTCACCACCTACCTACCTACCTTCCTGTTCCTTCCCCTCTCCCTTTCTTTCTTCCTTCTCTCTCTCTCCTCCACCTACCTACCTACCTTCCTGTTCCTTCCCCTCTCCCTTCCTTCCTTCTCTCTCTCCCCCACCTACCTACCTACCTTCCTGTTCCTTCCCCTCTCCCTTCCTTCCTTCCTTTCTTCTCTCTCTCTCCCCCACCTACCTACCTACCTTCCTGTTCCTTCCCCTCTCCCTTCCTTCCTTCTCTCTCTCTCCCCACCTACCTACCTACCTTCCTGTTCTTTCCCCTCTCCCTTCCTTCCTTCCTTCTCTCTCTCTCCCCCACCTACCTACCTACCTTCCTGTTCCTTCCCCTCTCCCTTCCTTCTCTTTCTCCCCACCTACCTACCTACCTTCCTGTTCCTTCCTCTCCCTTCCTTCCTTCCTTTCTTCTCTCTCTCTCCCACCTACCTACCTACCTTCCTGTTCCTTCCCCTCTCCCTTCCTTCCTTCCTCTCTCTCTCTCCCCACCTACCTACCTACCTTCCTGTTCCTTCCCCTTTCCTTTCCTTCCTTCCTTCTCTCTCTCTCCCCACCTAACTTCCTATTCCTTCCCCTCTCGGTTCCTCCTCTCTCTCCCCCCCACCTATCTACCTACCTCCTGTTCCTTCCCCTCTCCCTTCCTTCCTTTCTTCTCTCTCCCCACCTACCTACCTTCCTGTTCCTTCCCCTCTCCCTTCCTTCCTTCTCTCTCTCCCCCACCTACCTACCTACCTTCCTGTTCCTTCCCCTCTTCCTCCCTCCCTCCCTCCCTCCCTCCCTTCCTTCCTTCCTCCTCTCTCTCTCCCACCTACCTACCTACCTGTTCCTTCCCCTCCCTTCCTTCCTTCCTTCACTCTCTCTCCCCACCTACCTACCTACCTGTTCCTTCCCCTCTCCCTTCCTTCCTTCCTTCCTTCTCTCTCTCTCCCCACCTACCTACCTACCTTCCTGTCCTACCCCTCCCTCTTCCTTCCTTCTTCTCTCTCTCCCCCCACCTACCTACCTACCTGTTCCTTCCCCTCTCCCTTCCTTCCTTCCTTCTCTCTCTCTCCCCCACCTACCTACCTACCTACTTCCTGTTCCTTCCCCTCTCTTTCCTTCCTCCTTCTCTCTCTCCCCACCTACCTACCTACCTTCCTGTTCCTTCCCCTCTCCCTTCCGTCCTCCTTCCTTCTCTCTCTCTCCCCACCTACCTACCTACCTTCCTTTCCTTCCCCTCTCCTTCCTTCCTTCCTTCTCTCTCTCACCCCACCTACCTACCTACCTACCCCTCTTCCCTCCTTCCTCTCCCCCACCTACCTACCTGTTCCTTCCCTCTCCCTCCTTCTCTTCTCCCCACCTACCTACCTACCTTCCTGTTCCATCCCCTCTCCCTTCCTTCCTTCCTTCTTCTCTCTCTCTCCCACCTACCTACCTACCTTCCTGTTCCTTCCCCTCTCCCTTCCTTCCTTCCTTCTCTCTCTCTCCCCACCTACCTACCTACCTTCCTGTTCCTTCCCCTTTCCTTTCCTTCCTTCTCTCTCTCTCCCCACCTACCTTCCTGTTCCTTCCCCTCTCCCTTCCTTTTTTCCTTTCTTCTCTCTCTCTCCCCACCTACCTACCTACCTTCCTGTTCCTTCCCCTCTCCCTTCCTTCCTTCTTCTCTCTCTCCCCCACCTACCTACCTACCTTCCTGTTCCTTCCCCTCTCCCTTCCTTCCTTCTCTCTCTACCCACACCTACCTACCTACTTACCTTCCTGTTCCTTCCCTCTCCCTCCCTCCCTCCCTCCCTCCCTTCCTTCCTTCTCTCTCTCTCCCCACCGACCTACCTTCCTTCCTGTTCCTTCCCCTCTCCCTTCCTTCCTTCCTTCTATCTCCCCACATACCTACCTACCTTCCTGTTCCTCCCCTCTCCTTCCCTCCTTCCTTCCTTCCTTCTTCCTTCCTTCCTTCCTTCCTCCCTCTCTCTCTCCCCCTTCCTTCCTTCCTTCCTTCCCTCTCTCTCTCCCCCCACCTACCTACCTTCCTGTTCCTTCCTTCCTTCTCTCTCTCTCACCACCTACCTACCTACCTTCCTGTTCCTTCCCCTCTCCCTTCCTTTCTTCCTTCTCTCTGTCTCCCCCACCTACCTACCTACCATCCTGTTCCTTCCCCTCTCCCTCCCTTCCTTCCTTCTCTCTCTCTCCCCACCTACCTACCTACCTTCCTGTTCCTTCCCCTCTCCCTTCCTTCCTTCCTTCTCTTTCTCTCCCCCACCTACCTACCTACCTTCCTGTTCCTTCCCCTCTCCCTTCCATCCTTCTCTCTCACCCCCACCTACCTACCTACCTTCCTGTTCGTTCCCCTCTCCCTTCCTTCCTTCTCTCTCTCCCCACCTACCTACCTACCTTCCTGTTCCTTCCCCTCTCCCTTCCTTCCTTCCTTCTCTCTCTCCCCCACCTACCTACCTACCTTCCTGTTCCTTCCCCTCTCCCTTCCTTCCTTCCTTCTCTCTCTCTCCCCACCTACCTACCTACCTACCTTCCTGTTCCTTCCCCTCTCCCTCCCTTCCTTCCTTCTCTCTCTCTCCCCCACCTACCTACCTACCTTCCTGTTCCTTCCCCCTCTCCCTTCCTTCCTTCGTTCTCTCTCTCCCCCCACCTACCTACCTTCCTGTTCCTTCCTTCCTTCTCTCTCTCTCACCACCTACCTACCTACCTTCCTGTTCCTTCCCCTCTCCCTTTCTTTCTTCCTTCTCTCTCTCTCCTCCTCCTACCTACCTACCTTCCTGTTCCTTCCCCTCTCCCTTCCTTCCTTCTCTCTCTCCCCCACCTACCTACCTACCTTCCTGTTCCTTCCCCTCTCCCTTCCTTCCTTCCTTTCTTCTCTCTCTCTCCCCCACCTACCTACCTACCTTCCTGTTCCTTCCCCTCTCCCTTCCTTCCTTCTCTCTCTCTCCCCACCTACCTACCTACCTTCCTGTTCTTTCCCCTCTCCCTTCCTTCCTTCCTTCTCTCTCTCTCCCCCACCTACCTACCTACCTTCCTGTTCCTTCCCCTCTCCCTTCCTTCTCTTTCTCCCCACCTACCTACCTACCTTCCTGTTCCTTCCTCTCCCTTCCTTCCTTCCTTTCTTCTCTCTCTCTCCCACCTACCTACCTACCTTCCTGTTCCTTCCCCTCTCCCTTCCTTCCTTCCTTCTCTCTCTCTCCCCACCTACCTACCTACCTTCCTGTTCCTTCCCCTTTCCTTTCCTTCCTTCCTTCTCTCTCTCTCCCCACCTACCTTCCTGTTCCTTCCCCTCTCCCTTCCTTCCTTTCTTCTCTCTCCCCCACCTACCTACCTACCTTCCTGTTCCTTCCCCTCTCCCTTCCTTCCTTCTCTCTCTCTCCACCTACCTACCTACCTTCCTGTTCCTTCCCCTCTTCCTCCCTCCCTCCCTCCCTCCCTCCCTCCCTCCCTTCCTTCCTCCTCTCTCTCTCCCCACCTACCTACCTACCTGTTCCTTCCCCTCTCCCTCCCTTCCTTCCTTCACTCTCTCTCCCCACCTACCTACCTACCTGTTCCTTCCCCTCTCCCTTCCTTCCTTCCTTCTCTCTCTCTCCCCACCTACCTACCTACCTTCCTGTTCCTACCCCTCTCCCTTCTTTCCTTCCTTTCTTCTCTCTCTCTCCCCCCACCTACCTACCTACCTGTTCCTTCCCCTCTCCCTTCCTTCCTTCCTTCTCTCTCTCTCCCCCACCTACCTACCTACCTACTTTCCTGTTCCTTCCCCTCTCTGTTCCTTCCTTCCTTCTCTCTCTCCCCACCTACCTACCTACCTTCCTGTTCCTTCCCCTCTCCCTTCCTTCCTTCCTTCCTTCTCTCTCTCTCCCCACCTACCTACCTACCTTCCTGTTCCTTCCCCTCTCCCTTCCTTCCTTCCTTCTCTCTCTCTCCCCACCTACCTACCTACCTACCTTCCTGTTCTTTCCCCTCTCCCTTCCTTCCTTCCTTCCTTCTCTCTCCCCCACCTACCTACCTGTTCCTTCCCCTCTCCCTTCCTTCTCTTTCTCCCCACCTACCTACCTACCTTCCTGTTCCATCCCCTCTCCCTTCCTTCCTTCCTTTCTTCTCTCTCTCTCCCACCTACCTACCTACCTTCCTGTTCCTTCCCCTCTCCCTTCCTTCCTTCCTTCTCTCTCTCTCCCCCACCTACCTACCTACCTTCCTGTTCCTTCCCCTTTCCTTTCCTTCCTTCTCTCTCTCTCCCCACCTACCTTCCTGTTCCTTCCCCTCTCCCTTCCTTTTTTCCTTTCTTCTCTCTCTCTCCCCACCTACCTACCTACCTTCCTGTTCCTTCCCCTCTCCCTTCCTTCCTTTCTTCTCTCTCTCCCCCACCTACCTACCTACCTTCCTGTTCCTTCCCCTCTCCCTTCCTTCCTTCTCTCTCTCCCCACACCTACCTACCTACTTACCTTCCTGTTCCTTCCCCTCTCCCTCCCTCCCTCCCTCCCTTCCTTCCTTCCTTCTCTCTCTCTCCCCACCTACCTACCTACCTGTTCCTTCCCCTCTCCCTTCCTTCCTTCCTTCCTTCCTTCCTTCCTTCCTTCCTTCACTCTCTCTCCCCACCTACCTACCTACCTTCCTGTTCCTTCCGCTCTCCCTCCCTTCCTTCCTTCCTTCCTTCTCTCTCTCTCCCCACCTACCTACCTACCTGTTCCTACCCCTCTCCCTTCTTTCCTTCCTTTCTTCTCTCTCTCCCCCCCACCTACCTACCTACCTGTTCCTTCCCCTCTCCCTTCCTTCCTTCCTTCTCTCTCTCTCCCCCACCTACCTTCCCAACTTCCTGTTCCTTCCCCTCTCCCTCCATTCCTTCCTTCCTTCTCTCTCCCCACCTACCTACCTACCTACTTTCCTGTTCCTTCCCCTCTCTGTTCCTTCCTTCCTTCTCTCTCTCTCCCCACCTACCTACCTACCTTCCTGTTCCTTCCCCTCTCCCTTCCTTCCTTTCTTCTCTCTCTCTCCCCACCTACCTACCTACCTTCCTGTTCCTTCCCCTCTCCCTTCCTTCCTTTCTTCTCTCTCTCTCCCCACCTACCTACCTACCTTCCTGTTCCTTCCTTTCCCCGTCCTTCCCCTCTCCCTTCCTCCCTCCCTCCCTCTCTCCCCCATTCCTTCCTTCCTTCTCTCTCTCTCCCCACCTACCTACCTACCTTACTGTTCCTTTCTTTCTTTCTTCCTTCCCCCTTCCTCCCTTCTTTCTTCCTCCCTCCTTCCTTCCTTCCTTTCTTTTTTCCTTCCTTTCCTTTTCTTTCTTCTCTCTCTCTCCTCCACCTACCTACCTTCCTTCCTGTTCCTTTCCTTCCTGTTCCTTTCCTCCTTTCCCCCTCCCTCCCTTCTTGCCTACTGACACACCTGACGTCAGGGATGTGTGGCCTTATGACACTTCCTGTGACGTCAGGGGGTGTGGCAAATGCAAATAAGTTATGCTAATGAGCTCCTGCACTTCTTTTTTTACGAAAGGACCCCTGGTCAGATGTTATATTAACTATGGCTTTCTGCTTTAAAATGTATTCCAATTATTATTATTAAATGAATTTTAAAACCCTGATAACACTGGAAAGATGATAATTCAGACTAAAGAAAGGAAAGTGCCCTTCATGGTAAATGCATATCAGATCTACTCCTGCTTCCAAATACCCATGACATAAAACTTCAACAAAGACAAGTGTAAGAACACAATATGGAAAAACACGGGCATAAAATGGAAGGGGGTCAGAGTCAGGTACAATAAACATTCAGAAAACAGTTTCAGTAGTAGAACAAATTGGAGTACATTAGCACCTTAGAGACCAACATAATTTTCCAGGGTATTTGTGAGTCAAAGGTTGCGGTCACACACACTAAATAATCCACTTTCAATCCAGTTTCAATGCCCTTTCCAACTGGATTTTGCTAGTAAAAATCCAGTTGGAAAGTGCATTGAAACTGGACTGAAAGTGGATTATTTAGTGTGTGTGACCACAGCCAAAGCTCACTTTGTCAGATATGAAATCACCCTGGAAAATTTTATTGGGCCTGAAGCTGCTACTGGAATTTTATTCAGAAAACAGTCCATAAAGCAACAATCATGGTGTGGTTGGTTAAGCACCAAGAGCAACATTCTCTTTAGCTTGGAGAAACGACAGCTGAGGGGTGACATGATCAAGGTTTTTAAGATTATGCATGGGATAGAGCAGGTAGAGAAAGAAGTCCTTTTCTCCCTTTCTCACAATACAAGAACTCGTGGGCACTCGATGAAATTGCTGAGCAGTCGGGTTAGAACAGATAAAAGGAAGTACTTCTTCACCCAAAGAGTGATTAACACGTGGAATTCACTGCCACAGGAGGTGGTGGCAGCTACAAGCATGGACAGTTTCAAGAGGGAATTAGATAAACATCTGGAGCAGAGGTCCATCAGTGGCTCTTAGCCACAAGGTATAGATAGGAACTCTCAGTCTGGGGCAAGTGATGCTCTGTATTCTTGGTGCTTGATGGGGGGGGGCAACAGTGGGAGAGCTTCTAGTATCCTGGCCCCCTTGGTGGACCTTCTGAGGGCACCTGGTGTTTTTGGCCACTGTGTGACAGAGGCCCCATCCACACTGTCACTTTTGTCGCTCATTTCTCCCTATTGCTTCAGGTTCCCCCACCCCCCATATGTTTTGTTCTCTCTAGTAGTCCCAGAGGGAGCAAAACACATGTGGAAAAGGGGGAGGAACCCAAAGCAATATGGAGAAATGAGCTGCAAAAGTGACAGTGTGGACGGGGCCAGAGTGTTGGACTGGATGGGCCACTGGCCTGATCCAACATTGGCTTCTTGTATGTTCTTATTCAGCTCAGTCAGGGGTCCGTTGGAGCGGGAGTACATAGGAGCGCAGCTCCGGGAGTGAAAAGCCCAGGGGGTGGGCATATGACCAAGCCCCACCCCCTCCTCGGCTTCCCCGAGCAGTGCAGAGGCGCAGCGCCCCGGGGAAAGCCCTGCTAGGGTCTTTATTGATTTTAATGTTTTGTTTTAATATTGATAATTTTATCATTGTTCCTTTTATGACTGTGTGCTGCTTTTCCAGAGACTTGCTCAAGGTGGCATATAAATTTTCTAAGTATACCATTTTTTATCTGGGCACATGGCACATAAGTACTGGAGAAATTTGACCAACCCTTCAGCAGCTTCCACCCCATCAGTTTGGTGTAGTGGTCAGGAGTTGGACTCTAATCTGGGAGAACCGGGTTTGATTCCCACTCCTCCACATGCAGCTGCTGGTGTGACCTTGAGCCATTCACAAGTTCTCTCAAAGCTGTTCTCTCATGAGCAGTTCTCAAAAGACCTCTCTCAGCCCCACCTACCTCACAGGGTGTCTTGTGGGGAGGGGAAGGGAAAGGGATGGGTGGTGCACATGTCCTGGGTATCTCAAGTCTACTTGAAACCTGGTGGTTTCAAGGGAGCAGGAAGAGAATGAGGGTGTGTTCTTTATGCTTATTTTTATTGCACAAAGTATTGGATGGGGAAGGGACTGGAGGAAGAGCAGGTCAGTTTCACTCCCCTGTGGAGCGAAGCCTGAGGGGTGGGTGTTGCCTTCTGACACACTTCCGGTATGTTAGGGGGTGTGGCATATGCAAATGAGCTCCTGCACCTCTTTTTCTATGAAATGGCCCCTGAGCTCAGTGTTGAAGTGTGTGCCAATTTTTAGTCTCAACATTTTAAGACTAGCTGAACCAAACTGGAGATGATTTAGAAGGAATAAGGTGATAAATGGTTGAAGGAACTGTATTTGTTTACCTTAGAAAATTAAGATTTTATTCTTGCATACTGTAAACCAGGGGTGTCAAACATGTGGCCTGAGGGCTAGATTAGGCTCCCAGAGGGCTTCTATCAGGCCCACAAGGGACTGGCTTTCTCCTGCTTCTTCCTCCAGTTCTGCTGCTGCTGCTGCTGCGTCATAGCTTACTTTCCCAGACTCTCAATCGCTCAGGAGAGATCGATAGGCAAGGTTCTGCTCCCTGCACTGGGCTGAGGCACCTTCCCCTCCCAGATTGCAACAGCACAGACATTTTGATACAATAATTCAGAGCAAGAAGTGTCAGTTATCAGAGACTGTTAAATAAACAAAATATTGCAAGAATGCTAATGTTTCAAGCATGTTTTTATTTTAAGGAAAAATATCTTTGTGTTTGTATCCTTTATAAAGTTTATATCTCTGCTACCTGGCGTTACATTTTATGACACAAATGGCCTGGCTCGACAAAGTCCAATTTATGTCAAATCCAACCCCCCATGACAAATGAGTTCAACACCCCTGCTGTAAACAGCATTTATTTCTGAGAAAACATGTTGTGGATTGGACTACATGATGAGGCTTCAATCCCCTTTAAAACTATTTTGCTATTTATGTGACCATCTCATCTTTCCTAATGTGAAAAAGCTGGAAAAGATTTTGAGCATCATGGCCAACATTGGGATATTAGAAATGAAATCTATGAAGCTACCTGATAACCAAATAGTTTAGTATCAAATGCTCTAGCTAAAAGTGGATCTTCAAGACCGCAGGCAGTTCGAACATGCAGTTCGTTTTTTTTTAAAGTATTTATTTGTAGTTTCTAAATAATACAAATGTCATTTTAGATAACATCCTTGGTTCTATTCAAGCAGAGAAGATCAATATTACATAATTTTCCTATTTAACAATGGGTTAGTTCAAGTTTGTATCAAGAACCTAATCACAGGATGTAAGCCTTCTAGATGGGGCCCACAAAGACCTCCACCACATTGGCTATCTCCATTTAGGCCTTGAACTGCCCTAAGGTAAGTATTTTCTCTCTTTTACTAACTCTTTCTTGATCTTTTCTTAATAAAGTACTATCTCTTTCTTATTTCCTAGATGCATCTTTTTCTACTATTGTTTCTAAACAATTATGAAATTCCCCTTTCATGTACCTAATTTCGAGTCTATACAAAGTTAGCATCTAACCACTTATACACCATAGACCATCTTTCATCAAACAGAGCCATCTCTTGACCGCTTAGTATCATGTTGAGTCTATCCCTTTCAGCCAGGTCTAAAAATCTGTGAATTACTTCCCTTTTTGAAGGGATTTTATCCAGTTTCCAGACTTTAGCGAGCAAAATTCTTGCAACTGTCATTATGTAAACCAACAATCTAACTTCATTTCTTGTAAATCCATCTGGAATTATGTTTAAGAGATAAGTCTCTGGATTTAGCTTAAAGTTTATATTTAGCATTTCTTGTATAGTTAATTTGATCATTCACCAGTATATCTGAATCTTAGGGCAACTCCACCACATATGATAAAACGTTCCAATATTTGTTTTACATTTCCAGCAAGTTTTTGAGGTATTTTTATGACATTTGGCAATTTTATGAGGGGTCCAATACCATCTATGGAACTTCTTCAAAATGTTTTCCTTGTTAGGAATAGCTCTCATAAACTTAGTCAATTTCCATGTCTTAGACCAGTCCCCAAGTTGGATATTATAACCAAAATCCCTCATCCATAATATCATTGTGTTTTTAACTACTTCATCTTGTAAGTAATCTTCTATTAATAATCTATATATTTTTGGGGTCATTTTATCATTTGAAGGGAACCTGGGACCTTTTCCATGTAAAGCATGGACATTTGCTCTCTGGTAGACACACACACACACCCTTGTTTAAAGCAAGAAGCATTTGCCCTGTGCATGAAAATCCCTTAGGTCAGACAGAAAAGAAGATAAGGTGTTTACCCAAAAGTAAGAACAAGAAGCAATGGATTCCAGAGGGTAACAAAACATGTTTAGCTTCAATTGCGGTATAAGCGTTTATAAATTAGCTTAAATTTCATGTCACAACTCTGAAAAGTGTAGGATGATGTAACATAGATCTGCATTAAACTTCGTCATACATTCATGTTCACTTGCTTCTAAACATTCAGTGTCTGTTGTTTGCAAGTGTGGAAGAAGCCACACCTTCAAACCAATCTCATATGTGTGTTTTGTGTGTTTAGTGCTGTCAAGTCACTTCTGATTTATGGTAGCCCTATGAATTAACAAACTCTAAAACATCCTATCATTAACAGCCTTGGGTTTGATGAGCTAAACAACATCGAAGTGAACAATAAAAAAAAACTTCAGGAACAGAAAACCATCCAAAGTGGTGGTTGGACCATTACATGACAAAAATATTAAATGACCCTTTTTATCCACTTCTTTGATATGAGTCTCTTGGAGACAAATTACATCTAAGTTCATTTTTTTCAATTGTTGAAAAATTTGACTTCTTTTATTCGGCCCGTTCAAACAATTTACATTTATTGATATTATTTTTAGTTTATTACTCTGTATCTTCACTTTCTTTCTGTCTCTCTGTTTTATTTCTTTGTTGAAGTCTGGTGGTTATTTTGGAAGGTGTGGCTTTTTCTTTTCTTTTCTTTGTTTGTATGCTTTGTTTTGCAGCTGTTGCTCCGGGGATTTCTCCCTCCTCTTCAGACTCATTGAAGTCTTCTCCTTCTTGCCTTTTTTAAAATTTCCCCACTGATTTTAAGAAAGTCTTCCATTTTAAAAGTCAAATTTATTTTATGTCTATTTCCTTCAAAGAAGAAGACACCCTCCAGTATGAGCCACTTATATGAAATATCATTTTTCCTTAATAGATCCACCAGGCTGGAATACTTTAGTCTTTTTTCTCTTACCCTCCAAGGTACTTCTTTCATTATTCTTACTTCTTTGTCTTGTAGGTAGAGGGGTTTTTCATTTGCTGTTCTTAAGATTTTCTCTCGCAGTTGTTTCTTACAGAATCTAACATGTATTTCCCTAGGGACCTTATTTCTTTTTGCGTATGCAGAGTTCATCCTGTACGCAGCCTCAATTCCCTTCGAAACCTCTTTTATCTCTTCTGAATCTGTATATTTCGCTATTATTTCTGTCATTTCTGATTTAAGATTTCCCTTTATTTTCTGGTATATTTTAAAATCTAAGGAGGAGAGCTGCTTTGTCCATCTCCAGATGTATCAAGGAGTTCTCAATCTTCTCTTTTAAAAAACTTAATGCCTTTATTTGTTGTTCCAGATCCTCCGCCTTCTTTTCTGACTTTTCCATTTTAGATAAGACATCTGGATTTTCTTTCTTATTTTCCTGTGTTTGTTTTCTAATTTCTTCTGTTTGTATTATAAATTGTTGGGTCAGGTGAGGTTGTCAATCTTGGTTGAAATTGATTCTATTACTCTCTCAACCGCTGTTGGTAGAGCTGTTTCCAATGCCTGGCATAGGTGTCAACTACGGGGGGCAGGGGCACCAGCCACCCCTGAAATTTTCCAGGGGGGACTAAGCCTCCCCCAGGTGAAATGGAGCTCTGAAAAGGGAACCCACCTTTACAAGGTCCAAGGCTTCCAAGCCCGCCCCACCCTCACTCTGTTCTGTGGTTCCTGTCTCCACTTGGGTCATGAAGGTCAGAGCAAAGCCCCTGGTGAGCAGTCCCTTGGTGGGAATGACTAGCCACGGACCCATCGGTGTCTTGGGCTGGGGTGGGGTGAGGTCTTGGGGGAGTTGAGTGACAAGTATTCAGGAGCCTCCCCCCTCCGATGCAAGAGGATTCCACACTCTCTCTCTCTCAGGTCTCCCAGAATTTAATCTGATGGGAAGGCGAGCAGCCCGTCAAAGGCCTCTGGCTCCCCCCCCACTTTTACCACCCTGTGCCCTTCCCGCCAGGCTGTGATGTGTCACTTTTGTGGAGCAAGGGTGCATTGTTCACGGGAGCTCACTGCGCTGGGTCTTCCTGGCTGGATGGCTCACTCCATGGCAACCCGCCTCGCAGCCTCTATAAGAAGCCAGCCACGGCGAGGGACTCGCAGACATGCTCAGAGAGGGCCCCAGTGAGCAGGACACGAGCCTTCTGTCGCGCTACTGGCATCCGACTCCTGATTCCTCTCCAGCAGCATCCACGCCTCACCAGCCTGCCAGCAACCCAGGAGGACCTGGAAGCGGTTCCTCGGGAACTTTTAGCCTGCAGCTTCTCTCAGCCTCTCCCATTTTTATCTGCAAAATCTTTGATTTGGGGGCCTCCAGTCTTTCTAGACAAGTTATGACCCTTCTCCGGGTGCATGTTGTGTGCCTCACCAGTGAGGGCTTTGGAAGTCGCTGCCCCACCTCTCCCTACCCACCCATCTCTTCTGCCAAGCAGGCAGGCAGGGCAGACAAAATGATGAGCCCCATGGCATTAATGCTAGGTTTGAAGACGTGGGTTTTGCCCTCTCTCGCTCTTTCTTTCCTTCTCTCTCTCTCTTTTTCCCTCCCCCTCCCTCCCCTCCTCTTTCTTTCATATTCAAAATATCTGCTGTCTGAATTGAGTCAGGCCAAGAATTCTGTCCACTCAATTGTCTTTGTGTGTGCACGTGCATATGTATACAATGGTTTTCAGATATTTCTAAGGAGAAGCTCATATTTTATAGCTTTTCAAGGTATTTACTGGTAGGATGTGTCACTCATGATACTGGTCTCACTCATGGGATGTGTCACTCATGATATGTCTATCATGACAAAAGGATGCTTGATTGGTATTAAGCCTAAAAATGTACTTTATAATTTATCACCTCCCACAATGCACAATGAGGACTATGCTTGCTTAAAAGAAATTCCAACAAAAATAATTTTCACTTCTTAATCTAAATTCTGATGGACTGTGTGACACAGTGTTGGACTGGATGGGCCATTGGCCTGATCCAACATTGGCTTTTCTTCTGTTCTTAATCTAACATGTCTTGTGTTTTCTGTGATATTTCAAATGAATCTGCAATGTTTCTTTCTTTCTCCTGCCTAAAATCATGCTTGCCTTCTTTAGCATCTGTAAGTGCTTATATTAAAAAACACACAACCCTGCTGGTTGATTAATCAGGGGCACCTTAGTTTTTTACTCAATTAAGTAACTGGTTGATAAAAACACTACATCCCTTTTGCAAATTGATATCTATATACTAATAGCGAAGTGCCCACCCCTGTGCAGATACCTAAATAGGTGTGGGGGGCACTTGGGGGGAGGGGTTTTCTGTGCAGAAAAATCCTAAATGTTAAAAAAACTTTGGGGGGATATTTAAATCTCCTCAAAAGTAAAAGTGTTCTCTGTGCAGGCGCAGAGAGCGCTTTGGCTGAGCGGAGGGCTCAGCGGGCAGTGGGCCTCGCTGCCACTGTTTTTGGAGAGAGCGGGGGAGAGGCTTGGTGAGCGGCGGGTCTTGCCGCCACAAGCTGATTTCCGGGGAGGGAGGGGGAGGGAAGAGGCTCAGCGAGCAGTGGGTCTCGCCACCGCTGATTTCTGGGGAGGGTGAGGGGAGAGGCTCGGCGAGCGGTGGGTCTTGTCGCCGCTGCTGATTTCCAGGGAGGGAGGGGGAGGGGAGAGTCTTGGCGAGCGGTGGGTCTCGCCGCCGCCAATTTCTGGGGAGGGGGGAAGGCGGGGGGAGAGGCTCGGTGAGCAACAGGTCTTGCTGCCGCTGCTGATTTCCAGGGAGGGAGGGGGGAGGGAGGGGGAGAGGCTCACCTGCCTGCCCACCCCCATGAGTATCACGGGTCCTTGTGCTTGTATATTCTAAGAACAATGACCCATAGTGTATTTAGCACATTCTTCTCTTGCCTTTTCTCCAAGGAACCCAGGGCAGGGTGTATCCATTGTCCCCGCCTCCTCCCATTTTATACTCACAACTGCCCTACTGGGTAGGCTGAGAAACAGCAACTGGCCCAAGGTCACCCAGTGAGTTTCCCTTCCAGACTGGGTATTTGAACCTGAGTTTCCCAGGTCATAATCCAAAGCCCTCACGGTTGGCTCCAGTTTTGCTTAATAACCTTACTGATGGTATTATAAACATGAACAGAGCAAGTCCAGCCATGACATTTTTCATTCAGAAGATTGCTCTAGAAGAGCATTGAGGGAGCAATTTCCTCTTCAAGGGAATACCTGCCTGAGTTAATTTACCCTTTCCCTCCCCAACAGATGCTTCCCCTTGGGCCGTGGATGTAGGATGTTAGGATATCAAGACCAAGAGGTAAGCCCCTGGGCAGCAGCAGACCTGATTTCCTGACCTCAGTCTCTTGCTTCCCCCCCCAATCAGAAATGGGGAAGCTGCATCTGGAAATTCAGGCTGGTTGGCTATGGTCTTAAGCAGGGGTCCGTTGGAGGGGGAGCGCACAGGAGCGCAGCTCCAGGAGTGAGGAGCCCAGGGGGCGGGCACATTACCAAGCCCCGCCCCCTCCTCGGCTTCCCCGAGCAGTGCAGAGGCGCAGCGCCCCAGGGAAAGCCCTGCTAGGGTCTTTATTGTTTTTAATGTTTTGTTTTAATATTGATAATTTTATCATTGTTCCTTTTATGACTGTGTGCTGCTTTTCCAGAGACTTGATCAAGGTGGCATATAAATTTTCTAAGTACACCATTTTTTATCTGGACACATGGCACATAAGTACTGGAGAAATTTCACCAACCCTTCAGCAGCTTCCACCTTATCAGTTTGGTGTAGTGGTCAGGAGTTGTACCCTAATCTGGGAGAACCGGGTTTGATTCCCCACTCCTCCACATGCAGCTGCTGGTGTGACCTTGGGCCAGTCACAAGTTCTCTCAAAGCTGTTCTCTCATGAGCAGTTCTCAAAAGACCTCTCTCAGCCCCACCTACCTCACAGGGTGTCTTGTTGTGGGGAGGGGAAGGGAAAGGGATGGGTGGTGCACATGTCCTGGGTATCTCAAGTCTACTTGAAACCTGGTGGTTTCAAGGGAGCAGGAAAAGAATGAGGGTGTGTTCTTTACGCTTATTTTTATTGCACAAAGCATTGGATGGGGAAGGGAATGGAGGAAGAGCAGGTCAGTTTCATTCACCTGTGGAGTGGAGCCTGAGGGGTGGGTGTTGCCTTCTGACACACTTCCGGTATGTTAGGGGGTGTGGCATATGCAAATGAGTTATGCTAATGAGTTATGCTAATGAGCTCCTGCACCTCTTTTTCTACGAAATGACCCCTGGTCTTAAGACTGAAAACAACTTACTTCCCAAGACCCTAGTTATTCCTCTTGGCTTCATTTCTGAATCAATCTACCTATCGCTTCTCTGCCACTCTCTCCTCTAGTTTTTACTATTTCATATTTTACAAAGCAAAGGTATCATGGGAGTTTTTTTCTTTCTTCTTTTTTATTTATTTAGGGCTGTGTAGATTTACCAGATTCAATACTTTTATTATCAATTTGTTAGTCAAGCTTACTTGTTATGATATGTTATTTATTTGTTGGTATTACATCCTTACATTGACAATGCTGATAACTGAGTAATCTTTTTTTTTTTTTTGGAAACTGTTTTCTTCAATAAAAATTATTTTCAACAAAAAAAAAAGTGAGGGAGAGGTGGGCACACTCAGCTGAGCTCCCTTCATGGCTGATGGAGAGCAAAGCCACCTTCTGGCTCATGTTCTCCGGTCATTAAGGTGAGATGACTGCCTTGGGTCATATCTTCTCTCAGGCTGCTTCCACGAGGGTGTTTTTCTTAGCCCTGGATCTCAAACTGTAGGCAGGGTTTCTTGGATCCTCCACATGATATCATCCTCCAATCATTCTCCTTCCTTGATTTAGGGATAGGGGCTGTGGTTCAGCAGTAGAGCATCTGCTTGGCACACAGAAGGTCCCAGGTTCAATCCCTGGCATCTCCAGCTAAAAGGATGTGGTAATGGTAGTAGGTGACATGAAAGACTTCTGACTGAGTTCCTGGAGAACCGCTGCTAGTTTTCTTTCTTTCTTTCTTTCTTTCTTTCTTTCTTTCTTTCTTTCTTTCTTTCTTTCTTTCTTTCTTTCTTTCTTTTCCTTCCTTCCTTCCTTCCTTCCTTCCTTCCTTCCTTCCTTTGTGTTTTTGTAAAAAAAAATGATTGGAAAATGGGAGGGATGTAAAAAAGCAGAGAACCCAGGAAATACTGGTTTTGATGGTATCTTTAATTTTTGAGAATCTCTTTAGTTTTCTCATGGCATCTTCTGTTTAAGAAAAGTAAGTCTGAAGCCTGAGTATAACTAGTTCATTGTTGTGTCTTGTTGGGGATGGCTTGCAAATATATGTGTGTCTAAAGTCTGTATTAAAGTTGTTTGGTGCTAACTGCCATGCAAAAGAAAACATTTGAAAAGGAAGCTTCATTGTTGTGTGTGTTGCATGGGGGACTTTGGGGGACATCTGTCACCCATATGAATAAGGCAAAAACAAGACTCCTGTAAATGAATGTCCAGGAAAATGTTTAAAATATTCCCCTACAGGCTTTTCTGTGTTGCCCTCCTTACTAACAAATTTGTGACCATTTGTTTGTCTTATGCACGTGGTATGTATATTTGTAGATCTTAAAGTGACTGTTCTAAAAGTGAATTTAAATAAAGGACACAGCAGGAGACTGCTGAGATACCACTATAACCACTGGCCAACTCCCACCTTTTCCTGGGTTTAGCCTAGCCCAGGGGTATGGCTAGGGAGGTTCCCAGGCCCCCCCCCTAAATTTCTGGGGAGCCCTTTCCTAAATCCCACATGGCTCCACTTCCATAGAGAGTGACAATGGCCTGTGATGTCACTGGCTCCTCCCTATGGTGTCACTGGGTTCTTTTAAGGAACTAGCATAGCAATGCCTCTGGCCCAGCCCCCCCCCCCCCCCGGAAATGGGAAAGTCTACACTCTTGATGCCTGGTTTACTGCCGAGGCCACTGCCTCTGGGATTAAGTTTTGGAGATCCTTTAAATTAACTTGTACCAAGTTTGGTTATCTGGGAGAGGTCAAAGATAATTTCCTGGCACCACTGGCCATTTTAGAGGTTTATTAATATGATTGTCTTATCTGAGCTCACATGTTATTAATTTTAACTTGGTCTTCCACTCTTATTTCTGTTCTATGCTTGTTTAATATTATCCTCCACTACTCTCAGTCTTTTCTATCTCTTATATTAAATCATAATTCCAGTCACCATTAAGGTTAGAGAGCATTCAAATCTCATCAAGAAGCATGCTATCTAAACAGCCTGGGTTTAAGTGATCAGACCTATGAGTATTTAGAAATATAAATTCAGAAATAAGGTATACAGTAAAGTAACAACACAAAACATTCACAGTGCAATGTTAGCTTTGGCTGCCCTTCCCGGGTGGGAGGTGGCACTTTCGTCTTCCCAGCCAGTCCCACCTTTGGAATGTATCTCACCTCTCTCCAGCAGACACATATCTGGCTGTGCCTCTTCAACCTTGAAAATGTTGCTGTTCACAGAGTCTTAACTGCTTCTTGTTTGCAGGTGTTAATTGTAACTTTCTTCCCACTTTTAGCCTGGGAATAAACTGTCCAGCATATCCGGGCACCTTTTCCCCGTTTCATGATTGGAGGTTCCACTAAGCATTACACTGTTTGAATACACTATATCTGTAACCTCTCTGGCCTATTTTAACTATTACTGACTCATGACATGTAGATGACTATTTGATCCGCTGCCAATAAAGAACCTTTTAGTTAAGGACCTTGTTTGCAGTTTGAAATCTCTTGGATTCTCACACACAACAGAGCCCAAAAACGAAATCCAGGAAAGCTTCTTCTTTCTATCTTTCTTGACTCTTCCTCACTCTTCCTCTTCCTCTTTTCTTTTACTATCTGTTTCCAATTGTGTGGAACATCAGCCGGTTCAAGATAAGGAGATATCAAACACGCAAGGCTTCACTCCTCTAAGCCACAGTCTCCAGCTCCGGATCCCCAGCGTGTGGAAAAACAAAACCAGTGTCAGCTTATGCCAAAGAAAAACTTAAATCTTAAGTTTCCTTGTGTGTGGGGGGGGTTCTTATAATGGGTTTATGTTAAAGCACAGTATTTCCCCACACTGACCATACCTTAAAGAAAACCCTTCCTCCCTGTCTTTTTACCTAGACTCCAGCGAGACAATTTGTCCCACTCTCATAGCCAAAAAGAGAACCAAAGGGGAAAAAAACACATGAAACCGGATAGCTAATTCACAGGGAGAGAGATATCAGTTTTTAATTACCTAGAAGCCAAATGACAGAAATCAATTTTTAAACTTACAGTATTGCCTTGCTCCTGGTGGAGCCGACTTCCCCCCCTCCTGAAGGTTACCGCTTTCCAAGCTTGTCTTTAAATGTTAAAGTCCTCACTGTTTTCTAGCTCCATGGTCATTCCCAAGTTTGCCCAAAAGCATTTACCCAGAAGAATAGAGAGGAAAATAAACATGCATCAGTTTGTGCCCCTTTTTTATTTTAAGAAAAATATAGCAGTATGCAGGGCTATGGCTCTCTTCCCAGCTGCAGAATGGGAGGGGGAAAACCCCCCTGTCTCTACTTTGCCCACCTCGCCTCGCCCCGCCTTGGCATCTGCCAAGCAAAATTGGGGCTGTGCCCAGGAGAAAGCAAAGGGGGGAAAGGATAGACAGCCCAAAAGAACCTCTTGAGACTATCAAATTAAGAAGTAAGTAAGTTATGTGCTATGGTGCTACTATATCTTGTTATGGTGTGGAAATCCTTCTCCAGTTGGCTACAATGAGGTCTCGAAGCTTGCCTGTCAAGATTCTCTTACAGGTCCTGTTCTGGAGCACTTCGGGGTTCCATTCTTGGGTCGCCACCCACAACAGACCTCTCGATTCCAGCTCCCTGTTAGAGTCCCCCTTCAGGAGACTCTATGGGTTCCTGTAAAACCCCCTTTTTTTACCTGAAGATTCAGGTGGCAGCAGAGCTCCTCCGCAGAGCGATTGAACGCATTGTGCCACAGACTGGATAATAACAGATTAGATAATAAAAGGTTGGGTAAGACTTTCACTTCATTGGATAAAAATAAAAAGGGAGTGGTTACCTATGTTAAAGATCACCTTCATCAAGAGTTTATTTATGAATCAGAGGATGGAAAAATTTTTACTAATCAAAATACAGAAGCAAGCTAAAAGTGCACTAATTGCAAATATATATGCCCCGAATCAAGATCAAGAAAAATTCTTCAAAACACTAAGAAATATTATAGCTAAACAAAATTTTGAGGAATGTTGCATAATAGGAGACTATAATGCTGTATATGACAGGGCAATGGACAGGAAAAGACAGTATGGAAAACAGAAACAAGGCAATGAAGTCCCTAAATCATTTTTGAAAATGGTTGAAAAATGTAATCTTATTGATGTTTGGAGAGTCAGAAATATTAATAAAAAGGATTTCATGTTTTTCTCATTAAGACACAAATCATGGTCAAGATTAGATATGGCCTGGATTTTCTCATCTATGATAAACACTTTAATAGAAGTTGAAATTTTGCCAGCGACATTTGCAGACCATAACCCACTTTTAATCACTATTCAAGATACACCAAAAAGAATAAGGTGGACCATGAATACGTGGCTGTTAAAAGATGAAAAGTTTATTACAGATACTAAAACAGAATTTGAGGAGTTCTTTAAACAAAACATTCAAGAAGACATTGATATTGCCACATTCAAGGCTTTCGTGAGAGGGCACTTCATCAGACAAAATGCCTGGATGAGGAAACAAAGGATGCAAAAATTAAACATGATTAAATGACAAACTGAAGCCCCAGAAAAGAAGTTAAAGGAACAGACCACGTCTGATCATATAAGGTTGAAGATTAAACATTTACAGCATCAATTTAACAACCTTTTGACAAAGGAAATAGAAAAAAAATATGTATACAAGACAAAACTATGTAAAAAATGCGAGTAAAATCTCAAGGCGGTTAGTTTATAAATTAAGGCAGGAAAGACAGAAAAAGCATATTAAGATTTTGAAAAATGACCAAGGAGAAGACAAATTCAATCTAAAAGATTTGAAAACGATTGCAGAAAACTTTTACAAAAAACTTTATAGTAAACAAGAAGACAATCTAGAAGAAGTTAAAGAATTTTTTAAAAATTATCAAAACATTTAAAAAGTTTTGGAAAACCAAAGAGACATCTTGAATGACCCAATCTCAATGACAGAAATATCGGACATAATTAAAAAACAGAAGAAAAGAAAAGCACCTGGACCAGACGGACTACCGGCAGAATTTTATCATGTGTTTGAAGAACAGGTAGCACTTTCTTTAAAGCAAACGATACATAATGTCCTACTGAAGACATTACTGAATGCCCTGGAATCTTGGAATGACACTCTAATTACTCTGATACACAATCAAGAGACTGATGAGAAAAAAATCAAGAATTATCGCTCAATCTCACTTTTGAATGTTGACTATAAAATTTATGCTTCAATTCTAGCCTCACACTTCAAGAGAGTCTTAGGACAAATGATCCATCAAGATCAAGCTGGTTTTCTTCTCAAAATAAGTTTTAAAAGCAATGTAAGAATTATTTTGAACATCTTGGAGTAGTTTGAAATGTGTCTGGGGGAACAGCTTGGACTGATCTTCCCTAATGCTGAAAAAGCCTTCGATAATTTAGACTGGAATTTTGTGTTAGAATATCTAACAGCTTCACAATGCTGAGACAACTTTAATACCATGGTGCGAGCAATTTATAATAACCAATATGCTAAAATTATAATCAACTGAGATTTAACGCAAAAGATCTGCATACACAAAGGTACTAGACAGGGATGTCCCTTATCGCCTTTACTCTTTATCTTCACCCTTGAAATATTGAATGAAATGATTCAAAATGAAACACAAATAAAGGGAGTGAAAATAAAAGAGGAGAATTTAAATTTCAAGCATATGTGGATGACCTTGTTTTTATATTACAGGAGCCCCTACAATCAGTTACTTACTTATTAAAAGCCTTACAAGAATATGGACAACTAGCGGGGTTAAAGATTAATAAAAAAACCAAAAATAATGACTAAGAATTGCACTAAAGATCAAGAGGTACAGCTCCAAATACTATTGGGTTTTGAGATTCAAAAGAAGGTAAAATATCTAGGCCATACCTTTCAAGGAAAACCTTTATAAAATATTCTATAGGTGGCACATGACACCAGAAAAATTGGCTAAATACTATCCCAGCATGTCAAATGTATGCTGGAAATGTAAAAAACAAGTTGGATCTTTCTTTCATGTGTGGTGGACATGTTCTAAAAGTAGAAAATACTGGATAGAGATACATAAAACCTTACAAAAAATAAAAGGCCGTAGTATTCCCTTTAAACCAGAAACTTTTTTGTTGAATATAATACTGGAATATTTTTATAAAGCTGATTCATATATGATAACTTACATGGTGACCGCAGCTAGAATTTTGTATGCCTGGATATGGAAGTCAGAGGATATACCCTTAAAGGAGAACCTGGTTAACAAGCTGAAATGGATACAGCTGAAATGGATAAACTGACAATGATACTTCAAGGCAGAGAGGACAAGACTTTAGAAAAATCCATGGCTAAATTCTATACATAGGTTGAAACCTTATATAGGATCAAATGTAAATAATTTGTAAGTAACGAAGAATAAAACTGTAAAATCTATACTTGGTGCAAAAGTAGAAAAGAAAAACATGCATGAAGTTACGTGGGATGGAGATCTTTTTTAACCCATATTTTTTTTCCCTCTCTTTTTCTTTGTTTGTGGTTTTTTGTATTATTCGTTTTCTATTACTATGAATATATACTTGTATCTGTTTTCCCTTTAAAAAAGAAAAAATGATCAATAAAGACTTATTTAAAAAAAAGATATTAAATGACCCTTGAATGAGAATAGGAAGGTGGCAGAATAGCACATTCTCTTCATTAGCGTACGTGTCAAAGAAATTTGGGGACACCGAGAGAAACTGGGTGGTTTGGGACAAGGAGGCAGCGGCCATCCATCTGGCTCTCACTACTTGGAGGCATTGGTTAGAAGGGGCCAGAGTACCTTTTGAGGTCTGGACAGATCATAAGAACCTTGAGGCCCTACGGACTCAGCATATGTTAAACACCAAGCAGTTATGCTGGGCTGATTTCTTTTCAAAATTCAACTTTACCCTACGCCATTTTCTGGGAAAATCTAAGTCGCTTGCTGATGCCTTATCCTGCCTTCCCCAGTACGAATGCCACAGAGACACGGTGATCAATTGCATGTTCACTCCCGAACAATTGGGGGGGGCAGTTGTGACACGCAGTCAAGCCAAAAAGGAAAAAGGCAATAACCCTTCTAAATGGACTGTTAAATTTGCCCAAGCTTCTGAGGAAGGGGAACAGGCAGAATTCCGAAAAGATGGAACCATAAAAAAGAGCCCAGATCATTGCTGGTTCCGCAACGGCAAACTTGTGGTGCCCAAATCATTACAGCGGGAGGTGATGCATGCCGCCCATGAATCCAAGTTATCTGGCCACTTTGGGTACCTTAAAACTTTGAACTTATTACAAAGGTAATTTTGGTGACCATGCATGAGACAAGAAGTGTCCGATGACGTTTCTGCATGCCAAATATGTTTAATGTGTAAATCCAGGGGGGGGAAGACCCCTAAACTCCTCCAACCCCTCGAAACCCCCAATAGACCTTGGGAAACCATTTCAATGGATTTTATAACAGATCTACCCCCCAGCAAGGGAAAGACAGTTATATGGGAGGTTGTGGACACATTTTCCAAGCAAGCCCATTTTACCCTGTTCAAGCAACTTCCTACGGCTAAAGCTTTGGCGAAGGCTTTCTTGGCCTCATATTATCAAATTGCACAGAATCCCACAAAAAATAATCTCCGACTGTGCCTCTCAGTTCATTGCCAACTTCTGGCGGGAGCTATTAGACGTCATGGGAGTAGAACCCGCATTAAGCAGCGCTTATCACCCAGAGACTGTTGGCCAATCGGAATGTGTTAATCAAATTATTGAACAATTTTTGTGCTGTTATACTAACTATCCACAAGATGACTGGGTTGATTTACTCCCTTTTGTGGAATTCCGTTACAATAACTCTGTGCACTGCAGTATCCCTCTTCACGGCAACTGCAGGCTATGAAGGAGTTCCACTGCCATCCCTGGGGCCGGCAACTCAGGGTCCCAGTGGACTCACCCAATGGTGGAATTCACTTCTGGAATCATGGCCTCTCATTGCTAAGACTTTAGAGAAAGCTAAAATGGACTATAAAAAACATGCTGATAAGGGGAGGGGTCCAGGGTGGGGGCTACTTCCAGGGGACTCTGTATATCTCTCTACTAAAAATATCAAAGGACTCCAACCCAGCCGAAAATTGGGATGGAAATACATAGGCCCATTTAAGGTCATGAAAAAAATCAATGAAGTAACTTTTGAACTTGAATTGCCTAAATCACTGAGAAATGTCCATCCAGTTTTCCATTACAGTCTCCTGAAAAAAGATCCTGGGCCGAACAAGTGGAGAATCTGACATCCATTTCCTCCTCCTCTGAGGGGGTGTGTGTGTGAGACTCATTTCCAAGTTAACCAAATCCTGGACTCCAAATAAAAAAGGGGTTGTTTGTGGTATCTGATTAGTTGGAAGGATTTTGGTCCTGAATGTAATGAATGGGTCGATTCTATGCATGTAAATGCTCCTGCCAAGCTTCATGCCTTCTATAAGTTGTATCTATTAAAACTGGGGGGGGGGGGGGGGGGGTTGAATAGATCTTGGGGGGGGGCAGTATGTCAGCTAAATGCTGCCATTCCCGGGCGGGAAGTGGATTCTTAATGAGGTTCATGTCACGGCCCCTCACCCCCACCTTTGGAATGTATCTCTCTTCTCACAGTCTGAATATTATCTATCATGCCTCCCTAACCTTGGAGATGGGGAACTTTCTCAACGAATTCACTGCTTTTGCTTTTGCAGGTGTTTATTGTAACTTTTCCTGCCTTTAGCCTGAGAACAAAACGTCTAACTGTATTTTTCAGGCTCCAGGATTGGAGCCCCCCTTTTTCACACCCAGTTTGAATGCACTATAACTATGACCCCTCAACCCTTCCCTTTCATTACTGACTCAAGAACGTGTAGAAGACTAATTGATCCATTGGAATAAAGAACTTTCTAGTTAACAACTTTGTTTACAGTTTGAAATCTCTTAGACTCTCACAGGTGCCTTATTGGTGGCCACTTAGGATCTGTGGCTCTATTGTTCACCTGGCCAAAGCCCAGGTACATTACACCCCTCCCCCCCGTAGTCCACAAGAACTCTAGCAGACAAAGTCCTTTAAATATCTGGGCCAACTCCATTCCCTGTCGGAGCACCTAGGGACCATTGCAGGTGCCGGTGATGAGGGGGCCTCAGCCGCCAGAATGGGTGCTGATGCTGGGGCATCAGTGTTCTCTTCCATCTGAGGGAGTGTGGGAGCCATGTCCTGTGGAACCTGGTCTCGGAGATGACACAGTCTCGGAGTCTTGGGTTTCATCCTCATAAATGGCCATTTCTAGAGTGACATCCTCAGGGTCCCCAGTTGTGTCTGGAACATAGGAGAGGAGCCGATGGTGGAGCAGATCCATGTGTTGCCTCCAAGGAGGTGGTCCTTACTGGGACTGCTTCCAACCACTTACTGTAGCTGTCCACTACGATGAAGAACAGCTATCCCTGAACCGGTCCCACAAAATCCAGGTGGAGCCAGAACCATGGCTTCTGGGCCGACTTTCAGGAATGCACAGGAGCACGAGGAGGATCTGAATGGTACTTCACGCATCTATGGACAGGGGTCATTTTGTAGAAAAAGAGGTGCAGGAGTTCATTAGCATAACTCATTAGCATAACTTATTTGCATATGCTACACCACCTGTCATCACTGGAAGTATGACAGAAGGCAAGAAAGAAGAGAGAGAGAGAAGGAAGGAAGGAAGGAAGGAAGGAAGGAAGGAAGGAAGGAAGAAAGAAAGAAAGAACTGGCAGAGAGGGGACAGCTACTAATCCAAGCCTCAGAAATACCACTATTCTGGGAGGATAGCTTCAGTGGGGCTGAAGCCTTCAGAAGGCTGGTCGGAGGAACAAGGACCTTTCAAGGGAGCGGGGTAATTTTGCTGAAGCCATGACACAAGCAGGCATTCCCCCATGGGGGGGGCTGGCACCAACTCCCGGAGCTGAGCTCCCCCGAGCTCCTGCTCAAAATGACCCCTGCCTACGGACCTGACCCTCAATGTTTTTGTCCAGCCCCAGCCACCACACATAGCTGCAGGCCAGGGCCTTCATCCGTACGATGCCCAGATGATGCTAATGCAGAGCCATGAACACTCACTTGCGGAGTGGGTTGGGGATCACCACTCACGAGCCCCAGAGCAGACATCCCTTGTGGGTGGACAACTCATTTCACTGGGCGGAGTATGCTGCAAACTCTGGGCCTGGGCTGGCAGGCCACCCCCTCCCCACCCAGTCCAAGACCTGGGCGAGGGTGAGATCACGAGCACTGCACTGGGAGATGTCCACTACCTGAACAGGCCGGTCCAGGAGATCCTCGAGGAGCACAATGTGGTAGGCGGGAGCAGGATCCAGGTCGCAGGACAGCAGTGGCAGGCGGCTGAGGGCATTGGCATGACCCATGGATTTGCCGGGCAGTGGACCAGCGCATACTGGTAACCAGAGAGGAAAATGGACCACCACAGAACCTGGGGGAAGAGCATCCGTGGGGTCTAGCTGTCCAGAGCAAGGAGGCCCAGGAGCGGCTTGTGGTCCATGGCGACCGTGAAAGCCCTTCCATAGAGGTATTCATGGAATTTTTTGACCCCTGCCATGATTGTCAGCACCTCCTTGTCAATTTGCGCATAGTTGCGCTTGGCCGGGGATAGGGTCCATGAATAATAAGCGACCGGGACCTCCTGGCTGTCGGGCAAGTGATGTCCCAGAACCACCCCCACTCCATATGGGGACACATCACAGGCCAGTACCATCGAAAGAGACTTGTCGAAATGGGCGAGTACCACATTTGAAACCAACAAGTTTTTCATGGCCTGGAAAGCAGCCACATGCCAGTGTGAGGCTTCTGCCTTATGCAGTCAAGGATCAGACCTTTGTTGATTAAACAGAGTTCTTTATTCCCAGTTACTACATTACAGGTCCTCGGATCATTGTTAGAGATAAGCAATACAATAGAAGCAGGATTAATATACCCTCTGGTACAATTTGAATTTCCCATAGGTAACCAATCACTAAGAGGGAAAAAACCGCGGGCTAAAGGTCCTTTGACCGTTTGCTTCCCACAGGAACAAGGGTGAGGTGTGAAGCTGTAAATTTCCCTTCTTAAACCAGGATCCCTTAGATGTGTCCATTTCGGCCATAACAAATAACTTGCCAAGGTCTTCACACGCCGATAAGGGAAAGTCCATGTCTCCGCCGGCAGGGAGGAAAGGAATGCAGAGGGGGAGAGGGGTGAGAGGCCGACTGTTCCCAGGTGTTGAAGACGCCACCCTCCCGGACCAAATGGTTACATTGACCAGACTCTATGTCAGTCATAAAACATCAGACAATACCCCCACTGTCCCTAGTAACATGATACATGGTATAAGAGATAACACATAGTTGTAACTAAATGCAAAGAGCAGGTTACAGAGGAAGGGATTATACATAGCATGAAAGCATGAAAGCAAACTTTTGTTAGAATCCTTAGATTCTGACAGCCAGGGGCCCCAGACCCACTTTGCGTTCCTATCCAAGAGTCTATGCAAAGACTTGGCTACGGCTGCCTTGTGGGGGAGGAAGGCATGATAAAAGTTCAGGAGACCCAAGAAGGATTGGAGCTCAGTCTTCAATTTGGGTGCCAGTGCGCCAGTGATCACCTTTACCTTGTCCGAGGTTGGGTGGATTCCTTGGGCATCCACGGTGAAGCCCAGGAACTCCACAGATGGCACGCTGAGAAGGCACTTCTCTCATTTCACCTTCAGTCCCGCATCTTGAAAATGTTGCAGGATGGCCCAGAGCCGTGTTGTGAAGGTCTGGACATCCGGAGCGGCAATCAGAACGTTATCAAAAAAGGCAAGCCTTTCAAGAGATGGTCCATCAGCTCCTGGAATAGACCTGGGGCCACTGTTAGCCTTACTGCTCTTTCATGTTATTAATATCTGGGGAATATTAGCTGTTATCAATATGCAGCAGGCTTACGGGACCTTTAACCAATGTATACAGAGGATGCGCTAACCGATACTTCTGAGAAACTGACAAGGACTCGATTAAAGATGTAAAATAGTTTGTTTACTGAGATATAATAAAAAGATTACAGAAAGCAGTGTTGTTCTGTCATTCATGCATACACACAGTACTAGGAATTTAGGAAGAAGTTACAGGGACTTGTGCATGAGCAGGTAATTGATGGTTTCCGTCGAGGGTGATATTTACCTATATAGATGCGATGGAATCTGGCTGGAAAACGGGGATGAGGAAATCTCAGGAAGACGATAAGGGTCGTGGTGCTGAACCAGCAGAGAACCACGGAGCAGATCCCAGTGGTGCACCCAGGGATCCGTGAGGGGGGGGGAGTTAGGAAAGGTAGGAGGCCAGGATTAGAGCTCGAACCGCACTGGTAACCTTGGGGAGTATCTTTTATTGGGAGGTAGGACCTGGGAGGATGGCATGATATGATGTCATCCCTAGAAAACCTATAGATGGTCCGTATGCTATCTCTAGCCACTAAGGGGGTGACAGGGGATGGGTCAATATTCAGATCTATCTGATGGTCAGAGCAGGATGTCGTTGCCAGCAGGATCTGGTGCCGATCTTCTGGATCACAGGAATGCCGACCATGGGAACCGGTCCTCAGGAAGCATCCCGGTGTCTTCACGCCCAGGTGTGATGCTTCTTTGATGTGTCATATGGAGATGAAGGCTGGCAAGAAGGGGTGCCAGGAGGTGTACATGAAAGGGGTATGCGTGTATAGACTTGCAGATGTAAATTTACAACCTCCTGTCTTTGTGTGAGAGTGTCTTTTGATCTCTGGTGTCAATCCTCCCGCCTGGAGGTGGTAACCTCAGAAAATGGTGTTTTGACCCTATAGTGTAGGTGTCTGTCCCCATCTTCCCACTGGTCACCTAATGTACTCTCATGTCCCACACAACCAATGGCATAGTCCATGTGTAGCTTTCATATTGTAGCAAAAGTCCATAACGTGCTGTACAGCCTTACACCACGCTGACCCCAAACTGAAGGCGCTTTATCTTGTGCGTCACAATCATCTGAGCTTTGGCCGTGGCATCATCCATGGGAAGTTGCAGGTAGGCCTGGGCCAAATCCATCTTACTGAAGACCTTAGCACCCACCAGGGTAGCCAGGACATGGCTAATAATGGGGACGGGATAAGCGTGTGCCTAAAGTGCTGTGTCCAGTGTGCACTTGTAATCCGCACAGATGCGGATGTCCCCGTTGGACTTCAGGGGAGTCATGATGGGGGTTTCTCAGTGGGCATGTGACACTGGTTCCAGGACCCCCTGGGCTACAAGCTGGTCCAGCTCCTGCTCGATTTTGGGCCAAACAGCGAGCGGAGGTCGACTGGCTGGGATGCGGACCAGCTGGACTATAGGGTCAAGGGCCAGCAAAACCGGGGGACCCGTGCAGGAGCCTAGTGCTCCATCGAATACAGCCAGGAACTCCGCACAAACTGACTGGAAGTCTCAGTCCTGTGGGCTTTCTTAAGCGCCCCCCCCAGGCACAGTTTTTGGAGCATAGTCTCCAAAATAATGGAGTAAGAGGACCCCGTGTCCAATTCCATTTGGCAGGGGGAGCCCTCTATGAGGACGAGGACCGTGATTTTGTTGGGGGTGTCCCGGGGCAAGCTAATTACCTGGTGGCAGGGTGACAAGTTGGATTGCAGTTCCGACAACTCGTGGTGGGCGGCTAGTGAGCGGCATCCAGTCCCGGAATGGCAGGCCCTCATGATGTGGCCGGTCTTGCTGCAAACCCGGCAGGTCGTGTGGCGGAAGTGGCAGGAGTGGCAGTTGTGCAGGTCTCCGCAGCTGGCACATGGTGTTGTAGAACTGGAACCAGGCGCAGCGGGGACAGCTGGGCCCGGGGCTCTGGAGCTGGAACCTGTGGTGGCACGGGGTGCCATCTTGTGGGGGCGGCGGCAAAGCTGCTGCGCCTCATCATCATCAGAGGCCTCCGAGGCTGAGGAAAAAGTTCAGTGCATAGCGGTGGTGGAGCCTTGGTGCTCCTCCTGAGCCATCTTGTAGGCACAGGCTGCCTGGAACACCTTTTCCAGGGTGGGGTCTGAGAGGGCGATCAGTTTTCGCAGAAGCTTACTCTCTCAGATCTCGCAAACAAATCCCGTCATGAGGGTGTCCTTGACCAACGGGAATTCGCAGCCGACCATCAGCCTCCAGAGGTCAGCCAGAAATGCGGAAATAGTCTCCCCTGCCGCTTGAGTGTGGCGATTGAATTTGACCCTCATGGCTAGCATGGAGGGCCTGGGCAAGAAGTAGCCCTTCAATGCCCAGAGGAGGTCCTCGAAAGGCACCTCCATCAGAGTCCGTGGGGAGACCAGGTTCTGCGCTGTCTGGAGCGTGGCGACTTTGCGTGTGCTCACAAGCCACGCTCGCTTCTTACCGAGGTTGGTGGTTCCACATACTTCCACAAGGAACCCGAGCTGGCTGGACCAGTCGTCCCATTGCTCGGGTTTGGAGGGGTCGAAGACTGTGATGTTCCCCAGAGTGCCAGCCATGGGAACCGGATCGGGAGCGGTGCGGGGAGCGGCGTCCTCTGGGACATTCGGTGGTGCTGTGGGGCTCTGGAGCCTGGCGGTGCCAGATGCCAAAGGATCGGGGCTCGGTGCGGTGCTGCTCGATTCGGCTGGAGAGTCGCTCATGAGAATCCCACCTTTTTCGCCAGTGGAAAGTACTGGAGTCGGGAGACTGGTGGTCGTGATTTCAGCATAGCAGTGTTTATTGATGGTCAGATGAGGCATGCCAAAAGGTCTCCAGGGCCCACTTTTTATGCTGGCTGGAGCCACATCTCCGGCCGCACCCAAACAACCTGATAGGTTCTTACATTTACCTTGTGGGTCATAGGTTCCCCATGGAGAACCTAGGTGCCTTATTGGTGGCCACTTAGGATTCGTGGCTCTATTCACCCGGCCGAAGCTCAGGTCGCTTGCCCGGCCATGTGCTCTGGCCACATGGCGGTCGCCGTTACAGGAGCACATGGCTGGCGACATTGTACACATAACTCACGGTACATTACAACTGGACAAATAAATATCATTATCAATATCTATTTTACCCCTTTTGTTTTTATTTTTGGCAGTCTCATTTAATGTTAATAAAAAGCAAATGGGCATATTTCCCAATAAAAGTATGTGTGTAATATTTGTTCATGTCTTGTGGCTCTCAAACACCTGGTGTTTATTCTATGTGGCTCTTACGTTAAGCAAGTTTAGCCACCCCTAAGATACAGCATTATGTCTAAGAGAATCTCACCTAACCCCGAAACTCACTGTGGCCATAGACAAGGCACTCTCTCAGCATCGCTCTCCCATTGACAACACAGGGGGAAATACTGGCTTACCTTACAGGGCTGTTCTAAGGATTCCCTGTTAATTGTACGAAGCACTTTGCACACTAAATTAATGCAGTATATATATGGTGATTACAAAGAAGCAAGGCCCACAGATTTCAAAGAAACTTGTTTCCAACAAAGGCTATTAGAAACACAGGCACAGACATTGTTGCATGACTTGTCAGCACCTCTGTTTCCGTCATGACAAGATCTATGATGTTAGGGAATGCTGGTGACAAAGTAGTTATCATACTGGGCTAGTGAGATAATACAGAGCAGTGTTTTATTACATGACAAAAAGGGGTGGGATCCACACCAACAATAACAGCTGTCCGTGTAAAGCCTCTGAGTAATGCAAAGAATTAGAGTGATGCTGTGCAGTGTTTATATTTTTAAGAGCTGGGTTTAAAGATGCTGTATCTTCAAATCTTAGGGCATATATGTATCAAAACAAACACTGCCGTTATAATGACCAGATCTTCTCACTACACAGTGAAGGTCTATACATCGTGCATCAAGCGTATTCATCATGCTGCAGTGCTCCACATCGGATTGCTGCTCTTTGAACAGGTATGTTTTATTCTGGCATGGTCCTTGCCACAACACTGGCAACAGAAGCACAGCAGCAGATAGATGCACAGCCTCAGGAACAGACAAATTGGACACTGTTACAGAGCAGCAAGAAGGAGGCATTTCACCATTCCAAAATGGTAAATTAAATTAGGCTAGCCCAATCTCATCAGATTCTGGAAGCTAAGCAAGGCCTGCCCTGGTTAGTATTTGGATGGGAGACCACCAAGGAATATCAGGATCATAGTATGGAGGCAGGCAATGACAAACCACCGCTGAACATCTCTTTTCTTGAAAACCCCACAGGATCGCCATAAATCAGCTGTGACTTGATGGCAAACAAGCAAACAATCAAATTATCTAAATTATGCAGTGGGGATTGGCTTGCATTTGGTACTCCCAGGCAAGCAAGGGGCGTTACAGAGAGGGCACAGAGAAGTGTTCAGCACCAAAAAAGGAAGGCACAGGTGCGCAGCAGGACACAGCTCTGATTCTGTACCCTGAGGAAGGCAGAATTACAGAGAAAGTGCAGAAGAAGATAATGCTATACGTTCACCTTTAGGAGCTTTGCGTCTGAAGCCCTGTGAACATAGTGGTTGGTCATAGACTGGCAGTCGGTAACTCCAGAAGACAGAAAGTAGAGCCAAGCTTCCACCATATTTTATCATAGGCACTTTATGATGGAAATAACATATGGCTCAATTTAGTAGTGAGCAAGAAAGAGGGGACTCCCCAGCAAAGCATATAAATAAAGGAAAAGCTGTGGAATGGGATGCTAAACAAGGTGAAAAGCCCATTATGCTGTGAAACAATTTAAATCATCAGTAAACGCAAATGACAAAGAATACAAAATGGAGTAACTATACGATACAAACTTGTGAATAAATGTACAATGAAGATCCCGGGTATGAGCTTCGTTTCGAGTATCTTCTTCACCGACGTTTATACACATGCACTTGTTGTGTTTTCTGTGTTTCCAACCAGTTAGAATTCAAAATTATTTTTAATAGAGTGTAAATCTTCAGACAGGCAACCAGTCCCAGGTTTTAGGCAGATCAGTCTTTAACAGAGCTGGTGTATCAGGAAGGACAAGGATTGTACAAGTAGGTGGTAGGTCTTAAACTTCCAAGGATCCTGTCCACATCCTCAGACTGCACAAGCTGAAAACTATTCCACACAATTGAACAGATCAGCACCTTGGGACCATGCGATCCCATTGCTGCAAATATAGGGCTTTTTTGCATTTTCATGTTCCTTGCTTGTAAGTTCCTGTTTTTGGGGGGGGGGGGGTCGGTTCCACACCTGCTTTGTGGTCAATTCAATATCACATTTGTTTATGTCCAGCATAAAAACCTGAAGTTTAAATCTGCGGAGAGATACACTGGACATAAAGTGATGTAATATAGAATTGACCGTTAGAGGAGGCAAAACATGCACAGAAGAGGGGGGAAAAACAGAAAAAAACAGGAACTTACAAGTGAGGAAAATGAGAATGCAGAAAAGCCTATAGAGTCCAAGTCAGAATCGATACAAGAGATTTTATCCTCAAAGTGCTCAGCAAAAAGACGGCAGAGGGCTGCAGGGCAGGGCACCTCCTCCTGTTGGCTCCTGACCACTTTATGAATGCAACGGTGGCAGATAAATGTTTCTTTGCTGCCATCCCCACCATAGAGAAGACTTTAGAATGAGAGGGGGTGCAATCATGTCCGTTGCCCAGGTCACGTCCCAATTCCAGAGGTTAACCAGGGTGTTGACAGGCGTGCCAACCGTATCAGCAGAAAAATCCCTTAAGGCTTTCTGAAAATGTGTTGGATCCATCACACTACGGGGGCCTGCGGGCATCTTAATTGATCCCCTACCCCTGCGGAGTCTTCATACCCCATAAGCCTAAACCCCAGCAAGGAGTGATTTGTGGCAAAGTGACCTTCTGCAGCCCCCCACCTTCAGATCAGGCCTGTAGCTAGGGTTATTTAATTGGGGGGGGGCTTTAAATAAGTCAGGGGGCACCTTGCACCCCCCCCCCCAAGCAAACAGCATAAATAAAATTAAAAAATTGGGAGGCCAGGGGGCCTTGGCAGTAACTCAGGAAGGGGGCAGCCCTGAGAGGCCCCACTGCAGCTCCGGGCCTGCTTCAGATTACCTTCTTCCTGCCCAGAGCAAAACACCAGACCAAGAGCGTGACCTGCACGATGTATGGGGCTTGTTGTTACCCAAGACAATCTGATGGCTTTCATGGAGGTCCTGAAATCCTGAGCTGCTCCTGACAAGGCGGCATCAGCATGGATGCTGAAGTCCCCCAAGACAAGCAGCACAGGAGTCCTCAGTACCACATCCAAGACCATCTCCACCAACTTAGGCAGGGAGACAGCTGGGCAGTCAGGTGGGCGATACACCAGCAGAATCCCCATCCTCTCTCTTGGCCTCAGCACTAGAGACATACTCTCAAACCGGGCAGAGTTCTGGACAGGGCTTCAAACCACGGGGACAGATTCCTGCCAGGCTGCAGTGACACCACCGCCCCTGTCCATCAAGCTTATGCTGATGCATCACTAAGTATGGGGGGGGGGGAGGTCACAGCTAAGAGAGGTTAACAGCCCCCCGCCCCAGCCTGCTCCTGGCCTGAGATGAAAATGGAATGGGGAAGGGAGGAAAGGGGGGGGGGGGGTTCAGCTCATATTGTTCTGCGTATCCCCAGCAAGTAGCCTTAAGAGCAGCCGTGTGCCCACCTACTCATCCACCCTCTCCATCCCTGGGACTAGCATGGCAGCGAGTGAAGCGGGCATCCATATCCCCAAGGGACTTCTGGCAGGATGATCAGGAAGCTTTAGATATAGGGTTGGGATACTCTTGTTTGAAGGGTGAAGTTGAGGGCAAAGTTCTCAGTTCTTATTCTTGAGATCATAATCTGTGTTTGGACTTTAGCAGTTCCACTCAACTAAAATTGCTTCCATGTGGAGGTGATTCTATGCGTAGCTCTCAAGCACTGATGCAGTAGTTTCCCCTACACTTCCCTTTTCACAGCTTCCCAGCCACAGCTCCTCATGTCCACCCCTCCACCAGATTTTTTTTAACAAATGGGATTTTCTAGGTCCCTATAGCATTATACTGTTCTAATGATCTATTGCCAGGACCTGCTAGTTTCCAATTTTAATTTTTTAAAACCCTTTTTTTGCTGCAGCCATGGGGGCTAAGGCAAAGAAAATGGCACTGATGCACCTAGGACCAGCCTATATGGCATCTAAATCCACTTTGACTGCAATCTTTACAAAAAAGATCATACTAAAGGAAATTTGGAAAAGATTGCAGGAAGTATGGGGAAACAAAGAAGCAGGGGCACATACAGGATGACATCAGGTGGATGCTACTGAAAACAGTAGGGCTGCTGTAAAGAGGTCTAAGCTGAGCAAAACTTCCATGAGGAAACAGCCTTTCAGACAACCCTGGAACTGGGAGCTCTGCTGCCTCATGTGGTGAGCTGCTGGGGATGCAGGAGTAGTCTGATAACAGGGACAAGTTCTGAACAGGGCCATAAGAAACTAAAGTTGTTTTGGAGCTCAGACTAACTCTTTGACCACCCAAATTGAAAGTAATAATAACACAAAGCTCACGTTTACTATTTATAAAGGGCCTTAGACATTAGACACTTCAGTTAAAATAAGGAACCTAGCCTACAGCGTCACAATCAGTTGCAAACCAAAATAACAAGAAAGGAGGAGACACAAAAATGAGAAGTAGAAAAGGCAGAGGTCAAAGGTTAAAAGTTTGGAAGAATTGATCACATTTCCATAGTGAAGCGTACTGGACTCGGGAGACCAGGAACGGTGAAATCATGAAGTCTTTATTGAGTGATTCAGCATGCCCAGTAGATGGTCAGAACAAGCATGCTTCCAGGGCTCCAGGGCCCTCATTATATGCTGGCCAGAGCCACACCTCCGGCCGCACCCAAAAGACCTGATAGGGGCTTAACATATGCGCATGTTTGTCATAGGTTCCCTGGAGGAGCCTTTGATTGCATTGGCTCCTCAGGGAGAACCTAGGTCCCACATTGGTGGAGGCTTTGAATCCGGATATCTATTGTTCCTCCAGATTCAAGCTCCCCTCTCTGCCTGACCATGTGCTCTGGCCATGTGGCGGGCGCCATTACCTGGAAGCACGTGGCAGGCTAGTTAGAACACAGAGCATACTACATTACACATAGGTTTTCTATCACTGCCCACTCCTCACTCTGAACGTCATGTTGAATGCTGATTTAGGGTAGCCAGCTCTGGGTTGGGAAATACCTGGAGACTTTGGGGGTGGATCCGGGAGAGGGCGGGGCTTGGGAGGGGAGGGCTCTCAGCAAGGTACAGTGCCATAGAGTCCACCGTCCAAGGCAGCCATTTTCTCCAGGGGAGCTGATCTCTGCCAGCTGGAGACCAGTTGTAAAAGCGGGAGATCCCCAGGCTCCACCTGGCGGCTGGCAACCCTATGCTAATTGCAAGGTCAAAATACAACTTGCTTTAAATTATGAACAGATCATCAGTGCCATTATATGGTGTGCCAGCCTAAGAAGAAACAGAAATTGAGCCTGCGAATGCAGGGAGAGTGGCTTAGAAATTAAATAAATAAATAAAATAAACAAAGTCCAATTTACAAACATCTTATTTGAACAATTATATCATCACTGCTTTTTAGGTTCTCTAGCATTAGATGAGTGGAAGTCTGGTTTGTTCATGCAACACTGATCTTGCCCAGCCTGGCCTATCACAAGAGAGAATATCGGAGAGATCTTGTCTCTTGGAAGACCATGAGGAGAGAGTGGAGAAAACACAGGCACAGGAAGAGAAGGAGGAGTCAGAGGAACTCTCTGCTTAGACAACAAGAAGCACTGTTCAGCAAGAGGATAACACACACAATCTGGTTCTAATGCAAAGGAAAATCTAGTGCCCCCCAGTGTCCAGGCATGCTGAGTCTCCTACACTCCAACCATGTGTTTACATTTGGTTCAACTGGTTGTGCTGTGGATCTGACACTTTACCCTAGTGGTCTCTCCTTCGTACAAACTCCCACAAAATATTTTCTCTTTTAGGAGGAGTGGAATGATTTGAAGACAAAAGTTTTATCCACTCAGTGTTACAAAGTTTAACTACTTCTCAGGTGGCTAAAACTAAGATACAAGTGCTAAGATAGCATATGGCACAATAGTTTACTGCTGTCTCTCTCTTTAGTACTGGGTGTATTTGCAGCCTTACTTGTAGAAAATTAAGGAATTATTATACTTATACATATCATAAATATGCTAAATAATACAACAGAATGTATTGTTGTATAATGACACTAAAATGATATATCTAACAACAAAGCTGGTAAAAAGCTTGCCAGTGGTAGGGAATAGCAGGCATGAGGAGAAATAGCGCTAGTCATGAGCAAGGAGGTGTAGAAACTCACAGCTTCCTCTCTACCTGGATCTCAAATCTGCTTTGAGTACAGTCTTTCCAGTAAGATTCTACCTAAGCAGGTCGAGGAAAATATGCAATGAGGAAAAGAAAAACAAAGAAAGTGGACAACTAACTGCCCAACAACATTGTGTAGTAGCGTCACTCAAAAAAAATCCTGCTGCAGTTTGTGGAGAAATGGAGAACGAAAGCTCCATGTGGAATAAACTAACTCTTCACCAGCTAGTAAATCCCATCTGTTGGTAAATGTTAAGCGTGTAAAGTGGAGGAATATATGTCTATATTTCAGGAATATCTTCTTTACTTTTAGATTTGAACAAGGGGAGGCCCGCAAGAAACTTGCGAGGAGGGGGTATTTCCTTCATCTTGCTGGGCCCGCTGCTCGCCCCCCCCCATGGGCTCCCAGCAGTAGGATACTTGCGGGGGGCAGGTGAGCCTCTCTCTCCTCCCTCCCTCCTCCCTCCCTGAAAAAAGCAGCGGCTGTGTGCCGAGCCTCCCCCCCTTCCCCCTCCCTTCCCAAAAATTGGCGGCAGCAGCTGCGCGCCCAGCCTCCTCTCCTCCCTCCCCAAAAATCAGTGGCAGCCATGCGCCGAGCCTCCTCCCTCCCTTCTCCCTCCCCCTCCCTTCCCAAAAATTGGCAGCGGCTGCGTGCCGAGCCTCCTCTCCTTCCTCCCTTCCCCCTCCCTCCCTGGAAATCGGTGGTGGCGGCTGTGTGCCGAGCCTCCTCCCCCCTCTCTCTCCAAAAACAGCAGCGGCGAGGCCCACCACCCACTGAGCCCTCCCCCCAGCCAAAGCATTCTCTGCGCCTGCGCAGAGAATGCTTTTACTTTTGAGGGGATTTAAATATCCCCCCAAAAGTTTTTTTTAACATTTAGGATTTTTCTGCACACGGGGGGAGTGCCCCCCGTGTGTAGAAAAAAAACCCGCCCCCCCCGCACGAAATTAGGTATCCACATGCGGGGGGGCACTTGGCTATTAGATATATAGACAAGGGGGGCCCCCGCGATATTCGCGGGGGGGGGAGGAGCTGACAGCTGCTCCTCCTTCCTCCTTCCCCTTCCCCCTTCCTCTGCCCCCTTCCCCCCCAGAGACTCCCGGCAGGCCTTGGCGCCTCTCGCCAGGCCCACTGCTCGCCTCCTTCCCCCTCCTCCGCGGGCTGTCGGCTGGCCTCAGCAACTCTCGCCGGGCTGCTGCCATTCCAAGAGCGTTCCCCGCGCATGCGCAGGGGACGCTCTTTTACTTTTCGGGAGATTTAAAGATCCCCGAAAAGTTTTTGATAGATTTCGGATTTTTCTGCAAGCGGGGGGGGGGGGGTTACCCCCCACCTGCAGAACCTCCCTCTGCCCTCCAAGTGCCCCCCCGTGCGGATTTAAGTATCCACATGCGGGGGGGCACTTGGGAATTAGATATATAGATAGACACTTTAGTGCATATGGAGCTCTGGATCATGCAGTATATTGAACAAGCAGATTGTCCTGGGCGTTAGTAATGCAGTTGTCATTCCCAGTACAACAGCATTTCTGTTGCTGATCAGTGAGGTATGTGCCTGGAGAGAACAAGAATCAGCGCTCATCTTCATGAATTTCCTTAACAGCATTCCACTAGCTCCAGCAGGCCTGGGATTCTTTTCATAAAAGAGAGATGAAGTAACTAGGGTTCCCCATTTAGGCTTCAAAACAGCTACGTAATGCTATATGAGACTCTGTGTATATTTGTGACTTTGATGGTCAGATGGTGGAAGATGGAGTTCTTGTACAGAACCACTTTATTGTTCTGAATCATGACAGCCCTTTTTGTATATTTTATACCTTTTTGAACTGTAGACTGCCATTACGTGAATAGATATCTGCCTTCAGACAAAAGTAACAGAAGTTGGTAAGATTATAAATTAGTGGAGAGCTAACTTCTGATACTTCTAAACAGCAGTTTTTTGAAGGACAGATAGATACACACTCAGTCAGCATGTAGCAATGACCTCATACTTCACTGTCCATGCTGCAGGTAGCAGTAGGCAGCAGAAGTCATGGGACTAACATGGACCATGCAGGACTAACGTGGATCATGCCGGAGCTGCACCTGATAGTACAAGGAAAGAAGCATGTATCTTGCAAGTACCGATTTTGCTGGCTTCCTGCTGCTGTAATGCATAAGCATAAAGGTGATGTCGCATTGTATAACTGGTGCAAACATTATTTTGGAATTCAAAAATAGCAATACCTTTCAATAAACAAATGCACTATCCAGTCAGAGTCTTGCTGTCAGATTTCATCCTTCCCAGTTAATAGAGCACTCAGAGACCTGAGGCTGTGTCGTGTGGGTTATGCTATTGACTAGGCATGCCCCTGAGGTATTTAAGAAGTCACAGATCTTGTCAATCAAATGAAGATCTAAAGAGTTTACTGTCTCTTCAGACCTCCATTGTGTCAGGAGAAAAATATTCCTTAGATGTATTTAGAATGGTTGCCTCACTGCCACTATCCAGTGTGTCACCACTTGCCACTTCTCTTGGCTATGGGATTATTAGGGGACTTTATATTGAGGCCTTCTCATTAATGTGGATAGGGACCAGAACATGAGTTCTTGGTATTATAGGTACCTCAATACTCTATTTTCTATATTGTTGGACCGCTATGCTGGACAGCTCAGGCTTTGGAGAACTGAATATGATGCAGAAAAAAAATTAGGATGCATGAGTATGGCCTGGGTCCAACCTACCTGAGGGACCACCTTTCCCCGTATGTACCCCAGAGAGCACTACGGTCTGGGGCCCAACATCACCTGGTTATACCGGGCCCCAGAGAAGCCAGTCTCGCTGCCACTAGGGGGAGAGCCTTCTCGGTGGTGGCCCCTTACTGGTGGAATGAGCTCCCGGAGGAGATCAGGGCCCTGCGGGACCTGATGCATTTCCACAGGGCCTGCAAGATGGAGCTCTTCTGCCAGGCTTATAAATAGAGGCCTCTGTCTTTCTTTCTCTCCCCCCATCTTAGGACCATCAATGATCGGCCTCAGATATTACCACCTGGCTCCAGTGCTATTTGACATTGGAGCCTGAAAATGTTGGGGTATATGATATGCCATCTGATTTTACTGAGCATTGAGCACTTTATTCAAATTGTTATTGTTGAAATTGGGAAGGTTTTATAATTGTTTTTAACTGTTTTAATTGTTAATGAATAATGAATCTTGGCTTTGCCAAGTCTTGTTTAGCCGCTCTGGGCCTGCAAAAGTGGGGAAAGCGGCCTATAAATCAAACAAACAAACAAACAAACAAATAAATGTGATATACTAGGGTAAAATCTACATCAATATGATTTCTTTTATAGGTCAATACATTCCATGGCGTAACTCCATGTCAATGCATCAATCTTCTTCTTAGTGCAACGATAGCAACATTCCTTCATGCTCTGCTCGGTTGCATGCATGAAGGCCAGTTAAAGGTTGGTGTATCCCTGATCTAGCTTTTCCAGTGAGAAAACCTGAGGTCAGCTTTTTTTCACCAGCATCTTTAGTTTACATCCCAGTCCTTTAAAACTGCCTGATAACCCAAGCTATTAAATTTGATATCACAGACATTGTCATCAGTATTTCTCTACGTACTATTAGAGATTTTAGATAATTACCAGTAGTCCCAGGTTCAAGAGATTCAGTAACTGAAGAGGTTGTTATGTTATCAGATACATTCACATCATAGCTCTTTCTTACAATTGCAAAGCCAGAGAATTTAAGACAAGCACTGACCTGAGAATCTCCTACCCACAAAAAGCTTAGTTTGTAGAAAATGCAATGCCAGGGATCATGTCTGTCTGGAAACACAATCTTCTAATCTAACAGTTCTTTACTATAACCCTAAATCTGAAAGTATTCAGTAAAAAAAGGACAGATCAAAGTGGGCAGCCGTGTTGGTCTGAAGCAATAGAACAAAGTTAGAGCCCAGTTGCACTTGTCCCTTTTAAAAATCTCCTTGGCAGTTCTGCCCTTCTCCGCAGCTCTCTCCCTTGAGTTCATGTCCTTCCAACTCACTGCTTATTTTGTTCCCCTAGTTTGTATCTTTCTCTGTCTCTTAGCTTCCCTGCATCCTGTATCTTCTTACTCAGTCAGCCAGCCTTCCATACCTCAGCCTCCTTACCTGATGAGTGCCCCTTTGTCTGCTCCTCTGTTGCCAATGCTTGTAATATTTTCCCAGTCAAAACAGTTAAGAATATAAGAACATAAGAGAAGCCAATGTTGGATCGTGCCAATGGTCCATCCAGTCCAACACTCTGTCACACCAAAAACACCAGGTGCCCTCAGAAACAAAGTGGCCAAAAACACCAGGTGCCCTCAGAAGGTCCAGGAGTGGGGGCAGGACACTAGAAGCACTCCCACTGTTGCCCCCCCCCAAGCACCAAGAATACAGAGCATCACTTGCTCCAGACTGAGAGTTCCTATCTATACCTCGTAGCTAATAGCCACCGATGGACCTCTGCTCCAGATGTTTACCTAATTCCCTCTTGAAGCCGTCCACGCTTGTAGCTGCCGCCACCTCCTGTGGCAGTGAATTCCATGTGTTAATCACCCTTTGGGTGAAGAAGTACTTCCTTTTATCTGTTCTAACCCGACTGCTCAGCAATTTCATCGAGTGCCCACAAGTTCTTGTATTGTGAGAAAGGGAGAAAAGGACTTCTTTCTCTACCTGCTCTATCCCATGCATAATCTTATAAACCTCGATCATGTCATCTCTCAGCCATCGTTTCTCCAAGCTAAAGAGACCCAAGTGCTTCAGCCTTTCTTCATAGGGAAAATGTTCCAACCCTTTTATCATTCTAGTTGCCCTGTATCAGACCAGAACTGTACACAGTACTCCAAATGAGGTCGCACCATCAATTTATACAGGGGCATTATGATACTGGCTGATTTGTTTTCAATTACCTTCCTAATAACCCCCAGCATAGCGTTGGCCTTTTTCACTGCAGTTGCACACTGTCTCAACCTTTTCATCGAGTTATCTACTACGACTCCAAGATCTCTCTCTTGGTCAGTCTCTGCCAGTTTGGACCCCATCAACGTGTATTTATAGTTAGGATTTTTAGCTTCAATGTACATCATTTTGCACTTGGCCACATTGAACCCCATTTGCCACATTGACACCCACTCGCCCATCCTCAACAGATCCCTTTGGAGTGCCTCACAATCCTCCCTGGCTGTCACCACCCTGAACAATTTCATGTCATCTGCAAATTTAGCCACTTCACTGCTTACTCCCAACTCCAAATCATTAATAAACAAGTTCAAAAGCATTGGACCAAGTACTGATCCCTGTGGTACCCCACTGCTTACCATCCTCCACTGAGAAAATTGCCCATTTATACTTACTCTCTGTTTCCTATTAATTAGCCAGTTTTTTATCCACAAAAGGACTTGTCCTTTTATCCTGTGACTACTGAGCTTACTTAGGAGCCTTTGATGAGGAACTTTATCAAAAGCTTTCTGGAAGTCAAGGTAAACAACATCTACTGGATCCCCCTTGTCCAGATGTTTGTTCACTTCTTCAAAGAACACTAACAGGTTAGTGAGACAAGATCTTCCCTTATAGAACCCATGCTGAGTCTTCCTCAATAGATTTTGTTCATTCATGTGCCTACTAATTTTTTCCTTAAAAACAGTTTCCACCAACTTTCCCGGTATCAACGTCAGACTGACTGGCCTGTAATTTCCCAGATCTCCTCTGGAACCCCTTTTAAAGATGGGAGTGACATTCACTACCTTCCAGTCCTCAGGAATGGAGGCATTTTTTAAGGAAAGATTACATATTTTTGTCAGGAGATCCACAAGTTCACATCTGAGTTCTTTCAGAACTCTCGGAGGTATGCCATCCAGGCCCAGGGATTTATTAGTTTTTAAGTTGTCTATCAGTCGTAGGACCTCCTCTCTCGTCACCTCAATCTGACTCGGGTCTTTCAACACCCTTCCTGAATCAGCGTTTCTGGAGTGGGCAAGCACTTCTCATCTTCCACAGTGAAGACAGAGGCAAAAAATGCATTCAGCTTCTCAGCCATTTCTTTATCATCCTTCAGTACTTCTTTCACCAAGAAAGTTTTATTGTTGGTAAATGTTCAATTTCACAAATGTTCATTTGTGAACATGTCATGGCAGTGAAGTAACAATTATATAGTAGGCACTATACAACAATTAAGGAAAGCTTGAACACTGACTCATGAGTAGCATTTTTACTGACTTCAAAAGCTACTCAGAAATGGTGTCTGAACTGGCCATAGTAGATTCCATTTTGTTGCAAACTCCCCAGAAGCCCAGATGATATCTGTAAAGAAAAACATCACTTACATATTTCATTAAGACCATCCAGTTATTTAATCATTCCCTCATTTAAAGCCTATTCTTACTTCATTTAAGCTTTATAGCACTGATACAACCAATATAAACACAAGTATTTCTGATAACCCCACTGATTTAGGATATATCACAAAATATCATTGGCAGGCATCAAAGAGGTATTTAATCCCTGCCATTCAACAAGATGTTCCACTATTCCACAACAAAAATCCACTATTCTGCTGTAGTACATGTCTACAACCCAAACAAAGATATTCTTGTAACAATTCTATTCCACCACTTATTGTTCTCTGGAAGGAAGGGAATATAAAGTTTAAACAGTCTTGTTTTCTCTAATATAGGAACAATTGTTTGATTTTATGCCTTCCATTTCTGTATGGCTGACTATGGGTCACCAGTTAGATGGCTGGTCAGACAGCAGCACTGTCTTCTTTACTACGATGTGCACAAAACATTTTAATATATATATATATATATTAAAATGATGGGTGAGATTTTTGGTGGATTTTTCCTAATTTGTGATACCCATCTGAACTAGGCTGGATTTAATGAAGTTGGGCACATGGGGCAAAGATTACTATAGCTTGACATTTATTTTATTAGCTGATTGTAATCCAGTTGTAAATGTGACTTTTTTAGTCATCTGTGGACTCATTAACATTTAAAGCTCATCATTAATTAATTAACTGAATGACATAATTTCTTTATGTGCATTTTTCTTCAACCCTCAACTCAGATTCCTCCAAAGTCAAACTCCTTTGAAGTTACCCAGGATACTGTATTTGATCCTAAACCTTCCTTTTCTTTCTCTATCTTTCAATGCCCTATTAACAAAAGCACAAGATGGGTGGTACATGAGGGTCAGGGGGTGTGTTTGGGAGTGACATCAACTGAGACAATAAAAGGGCTCCTTAGTTACTTAGAAGTTCTATTTTAAAGTTACATTTAAGGAGACCTCTAGACCAATTAAACAGACTTTAAATCAACATTTGCTGGCTGCTGGCATATCAGAAGCAAGAACCTGCTTGAGAAACTCTTTGGTAAGAACCTTCTATTTTATTTCAGAAAGTGACTTTTATAAGTGCCGGCTTTATGCAGTATTGGGTTGCAGGAGTCAACAAACTGCTTGAAAACAAATGTGTGCCAGTGTCTAAATTGTTCATTAGCTGGTGAGTTCTTTAAAGCCAGCTGGGAAATGACTAAACATTTCACTGGGGTGATGAACTCAATTGTCTAATGGCACAAAAACTGGGCATATGAAACTGTGTTTGAATGGTGTTCAAATAAGAATGTAAAGCATCTTAACGGCAGTTTTTTAATGCTGCAACTGTGAAAATAATACATAGCGCAAGTTTCATTTAAAATACTAGCGTTTTATTCAGCAATGCCACTTCACATTACAATCTGCTGAACACTTTTAACTAAAGACTGTAGGCAGCTCTTGGGTTTATGATACAAAAAATGAGAGTTGGGATCAAAATTGAGATTGTTTTGCTTTCTGCTGTGGGCTTCTGTTGGCAGAGTTATTTCAAGACTGGAGTTTCTGTGCCAATAACTTTAGTAATACTACTGAGCAAAGCAAAATAAAATTAATTTCCACTACAGTTATGGTGTTAGGAGTTGGAGGGGGAGGGAAGGAAAGAAAGGATTCACTGCATTTTACTTATGCCACAATGAATCTCTGTGTGAACAAACTGGAGTAAGGCTACAACAGGGCCTTTAGTTTGTCATGCCATACAAGAAAAGGTTAAACTAATAACATGAGGCACAATCCAGCCAAAATTAAGAACTTTTATATCCCACTGGTTTCACTGAAAGAGTCAAGCAAACATTCAGTTCTCTACTGTTAAAATCAATGGGACTTTAATGTAACTTTGGCTGGATTGTGTCCATATTTTTTTCAGTCAATGGTTTCAAAGATGATTTACAGATGAAAAGTTAGCCAATTTTAAAACTTTGTATTAACAGTATTCTAATATCAAAAGTAACCGGACTTGGAAAACTCAGGCTAGCCCAGTCTTGACAGATCTCAGAATCTAAGCAGGGCAGCCTTGGAAGGGAGACCACCAAGGAAGACCAGGGGCATGACACAGAGGCAGGCGGTGGCAAACCACCTCTCAGTGCCTCTTGCCTTGAAAGTCCCAGGAGGGGTCACCATAACTCAGCCATGACATGACAGCAAAAACAAACAAACAAACCTGGTGGTAGGTAGACACAACATAGTCTGAGCGGATCTGTGCCGGATTCAGTACACAATGTGTGGCTCTCCCATCTGACATTCATTCATAGCTAGAATGGGATATCTTCCTTCAACCCACACATATCATATACCCACAAACCTGCTGAACAGGACTGAGCAGTTGTGTGGTAAATACAGGCTAGGTTGCTCATTAGCATAACTCATTAGCATGACTTATTTGCATATGCTAAACCACCTGACATCACCAGAAGTATGTCAGAAGGCGAGAGAGAGAGAGAGGAAGGAAGGAAGGAAGGAAGGAAGGAAGTAAAAAAAGAAAGAAAAGAAAGAAAAGAAAAAAAAGAAAAAAAAGAAAGAAAAGAAAAGAAAAGAAAAGAAAAGAAAAGAAAAGAAAAGAAAAGAAAGAAAGAAAGAAAGAAAGAAAGAAAGAAAGAAAGAAAGAAAGAAAGTGAGCTGGCCAAGAGGGAACATCTACGAATCCAAGTATTAGAAATCCCACTATTCTGGGAGGATAGCTTCAGTGGTGGCTGAAGCCTTCAGAAGGCTGGTCAGAGGAACAAGGACCTTTCCAGGGGACGGGGTCATTTTGCTGCAGCCATGACACAAGCTGTCATGCTGTCGCATCAAGACTATGAACTGTTATACTCATGTTAAAATGGAAGATGAGGCAGATGTTAAAAGACTTGGTCAACGTATAACATAAAATCAAGCTGACTTCTCCGTTTCCTGTCCTATTCAGCGCGCACACACAAAAATATATTGCCTAAACAACCTGTTCTTTCTTTATTTTGATACTTATATCATTAAAAACTTTCCTTTATCTAACCCATTACAACCAAGAGTACACAGAATAACTAATTTCTTTCCACTGTTTCAGTTAGCATGTCTTCAACCAGACATATGGCTAGAACAGCAATCGTTTTATGGGCAGTCTGCTTGTTCACCAATTCTGATGGAAAAGCCATGATGTAAGTGGAAAACATTGATATATATATATATAGATACTTAGGAATTTGGAAGCATTAAAGCTATATCTGAATCTCTATTGTTGGGTTATTTTTCTAATTTTTGACCTTAAGCACAAGAATCATGGGTGAAGAACTGATTCAAATGTCTTTTCAAGATAATCCAGTGAAGATGTTTGCTTATCTTGAAATAAGTCTCATTAAAATGCAGTCAGACTTTCTTCAGAGTAAACATGCATAATTTAAATAACAAGACGTCCAGGAATAAGGGGAAGCTGCATATAAAATAATATTAATCAGGGATTTTTGTTCTGGGAGAAAAGGCAGCATGATATAGCCCACTTGCATTAGACTATGGAAGCTAAGCAGGATCAGTCCTTGGGACAGAGACTTACCAAGGAGGACAAAGGAAGGCCGTGGTGAACCACCTCTGCTTCTCACTTGCCTTGGGAGCCCCTTGCTGGGGTCACCTAACTTGGGTGCAACTTGACAGGACGTCACAGACACATTTTGTTTTGTTGATTTCTCGTTTGTGGCTGTAGGTTTCTCTGGTGCATTCATCCTCTGTAGTATCTGAAAAACATAAAGCCCAAGAGATGTAACCTTAGATTCTGGTAGTGGACTAAAATATTTTCCAAATGCACCCACCCATCATGCACATGATGCATACTTGATAAAATTCAAGTCAATGCTAAATTTAAATGTTTGAGGATAAAGTTTATAGCTCATGTGCGTGTGGGGTGGGGGGGAATTGCTACATGCTGGATGTTGAAACAACTACAGCAATTGCTGTGTAGCACCTGCCAGCCATCCATAGTTTTTGCACAATATAAAGTCATTTCTGTTATGAATCTAGTGATAAACCTGAGAATACGCTAGGGTGGCGGGAGGAAACAGAATACAAGGTCCCTGCACTTTAATATTATATAGGACAGAAATGTTTGCAAATGCAAGTTTTCTGATACAAATTTATTTATTTATTATACTTTTATCCCGCCCTCCCCATGAACGGATCCAATCCAAATCCAATCTTCTGCACAAATACTAAAAGGATAGGAGTTTTGTCCTGTTTCATCTGGCCTCCCAAAATGCCTCTGACCATATGAAATATAAATGCAGTCTGGAACACCAATATTTTCCTTTGGCAGCTTGTACTGAATTTGCTCATAGCAAGTACAGCATCACAAGCTCAGGCTTCAATCTGATGTGAAATTCCACATTATTTCTTGAAGTCGTCGCAGTGTCACCAAACTTGGGATCTGTACTCATGGTGGAACATTTAGATCAGAGATCCCCTGATTTTGCTGAACTGTAGGCATTTTGGAATTCTGAACACGGGTAGTGAGAGCCATCATGAAATGGCTGCCCTGCTTCAGGGGCCCAGTCACAAATTTTGGAAGGTTTCAAGTTCACATGTCCTCCTGCAGTGGAGGCAGCTGCTTCTGGGTGGGTACTCCTTCAGATGCAAAGGTGAAACCTTTGGGGCTTTGAGGAGAACTAGGGCCACCTCTTTGCTGTTTGGTTTCAGTTTCCAAAGAAAGAGGAAGGTTTGCTTCCTGCACAGACATAGCAAAGCTGAGCATGTAGACATAAGAAATACTGCCAAGGCAAGGTCATATGGCTGTGAACTACCTGGCAAGAATCGTCAGTCAGCAGGCAGAGGACAATGTGAGGCCTCCCAAGATGCAAGTGAGTGCCAGGAAACTAACCAGCAGGCACCACAGTTCCAGGTAGGGCTGCCAAGTCAGCCCAGGGGGCGGGGGATCCCCCGCTACAGGGGTTCCCGATCCGCCGGCCAGCATTTGGCCGGCGGGGGGAACCCCACTCCCGAAGTCGTCCAGCCAGGACGACTTCCCCAACGTAATGACGTCACCCGGAAGTGACATCATCACGTTGGGGGCATTGCCAGAGCGTCACCCTGGCAACGCCCCCAATGTGCTGACATCACTTCCGGGTGACGTCACCAGGCGTGCGCGCTTTGTGAGCGCGCCGGGGAAGCTCCCGGGCGACGGAGGACTCCCCCCCACCAGTGAGTAAGAAAGACTTGGCAACCCTAGTTCCAGGGGTGTCATGCTGGGGGTGGCTGATTTAGATTATCCTCTTATCACCATCATAGTCATCCTGAGATGATAAATGAAAGTCTCTGTACACGGAATATAAATCCTCAGCATAACTGTAAAAAATCGGTCTGTGGTCTGTTAACAACACATGGGACAGGGTGAACAGATTCTAGCTTGCTATTCAGTGAAAGCAAATTTTGCTTCATGTAGGCTTGTACAAAGACAGGGAATCAAAGGCTTTAATTCCACCCCAACAATTTTCATTACAGGAAGAGGTCTGTGAGTGAAGTGCAGATTATGCATGATTTGGGGGAACACCTTCATTCTGCTGACAGGCAAAACTGGCTCCTTGAGAAACTACAGACTGTACACCATGATGGCCAGCCTGCTGAAGCAGCAGCAGTGGATGCTAAGCCTCGTGAGGCCAGAAGTTGGAGGCTGATGCCTGATCACCTGCAGACAAAGATGCAGAAGAAGCAAAGGGATTGGAACAAAGCATATAGGGGCGTCACATTTAAAACAAAGCCCCAGTGAAAACAGCCATAATGCTGTGTTGCCAAGTACATACAGTAGTGAGCAAATAGGGCATTTTATTATTTATAATTGCTGAGTTGACATCCACGGACATGTTCACACAACACTACTTGTTGAATGTTGGGTATGATTACATTGCACATCTTATATTCATAGTCTAAATGTAGACTATTTGGCTCACACTGATTGTCCACAAGGTTGACAGGGTGAATTGCAAGGCCAATGGATACCATGCAGTCTTTATTTATTGACTTACTGATGCTGGGGAGGATGGACAGGTAAGAAAGATATATTCCTTTCCTAGAGAGATTTCCCACCCTTTGAACTGTGTGAACTGAACCTGGTACATGGGCAGCTGCTAGGGTGACATGCCCAAATAGATCTTAAGACCAAGAGCCACTTCATACATAACTGTCAGTAAAGGGATAGATAGAACCAGTGTCTTGAAGCTGCTTCTGCAACTCATCTTGACTTCTGGATGATACAAATTGTGTCCTTCCAGGCAGCAGACAAAACAGGAGACAGCAGCAGAGGATTGGTCTTGTAACCACATTTCCTTTCTAGCAAGGCAAGGAGGCGCCAAGAATAATCCTTACTGTCTTGTGTCTTGATTGCTGAAAGAGGGCAGCAGGTAGTCTTCGCTGATAGCTAGGAAAGGTGGTGGCACAGATTGATCCAGGAGGCATTCTCACCCCTCACAAGGGGATGCAAATGCCAGGACAGATTCCAGCTGCCTTGGTGATGGAAAGATGGCAGCCCTAGGCTGACAATCATGATAATGAATGGCAGTAGCCATGGAGGATTGGTTCCCCTGATTCCTTCTTTAAGACAGTAACATGAATCAGCCATAACTGGTAACAAAATATCCCTTTGGAATCGCTCCTCTGTGGCAGTCTAAATATTTGTTTAAATTGACAACAACTGTAATCCATAAAGTAAAAATGCAGAGCAGTCCTACAGGGATACCACACATTTCAATACAATTCTGATTATTCCAAAAGAAGTGTTTTGTGAACTGTTGCCATGCAAACCATTTACTGCAAACCTTTGACTGCTTTATGTGTCTGTACATGTACCTGAAGGTTTGGGGGAACTTTTGGATCTCTCCTATAGGCTACCACTCAGACAATCAGAAATATTGTTAATGAAGGGTGTGGTGGGTGTGAGACACAAAAGATTCACAAAAGACAACCAGGATTCTGAGATAAAGGGAACCTGGATAAATGTGTACAACAAAACGAAGTAGAATACACAAAGAATGTTATAATTGAAGGTCATAGGTTCAAATATCCCCAAGCACTTTCTTTCATTGAACCACTGGGATCATATGTAAATGGGAGGTGTATCCAAACTACATAGTTAAACTGGTTTGACAGTTATTTTCAGAGAGTATCTCTAGAAAGTGTATGGATAGGGGAAGTGATCTAAAGACCACAGTTCCTTGGATTTGCTGGGGGGGATATCACAGCTAAACTAGTTAAATTACATCAGGCTTAAGAACTGAAACACCAGATAAGTCTGGAGCTCAGCGCAAGCATGCCCTGTCTCATTCACTTCAGTGCTGAGCAATGCTCCGTGCACATTTTCTGCAGCACTTAAAGAAATCTCTGCACCACTGAACTGGACACCCCTGCTCATGCAGAGCTCCAAATGTACATTAAAACACCTGTGTGTACATGAAAGTCAATGAATTAGAACTATCAAAGGTTATCGTCTTGTATTTTTACTAATGTAACAGATATGATCCTTCAGACAGACGTTACACTGATGCAAACCCTTGAAACCATAAAGAACTGCATTGTATTAAGTGATGTTTCAATTGCAAACAAGGTTCTGGGAATAACATAGGGGTATGTTCGTGGGATTACAGCCTTAAAACGCACTTTCTATTTATTCTTTTTGTTGTGTGTTCATGTCCGATTTACAAAAATGCAGCTTTCTTTCTTCCCTGTCTTGCTTATGCCTTGCCAAATAAAATGGACCAAATGGCTCTCAAAAAGTAGTGGTTGGAAAGCAAACATTCTGGTCTCCCTGTTATTATTTACATGGATATTTCCCACCTAGTTCAGGATGATGAAACCACTGTCTTTTAGTACATATTAGTGACACAACACAATCCATTTATGTTGACTCAGCGATACCAGTGACACCAGAAAAAATATTGGGAGTGGGGAGAAGGTACTATATGTGCCCCCTTGCCCAGATTGCCCGGAGACATGGGTTGTCACTAATATGCGGATGTGAGAGTCCAAGAGATTTCAAACTGCAACCAAAGTTCTTAACTAGAAGATTCTTTATTGTCAGCGGATCTAATAGTCATCTACACGTCCTGAGTCAGTAATGGAGAATAGTGGCTGCCCAGGCATATTATACTGTATTCAAACAGTTAGTACAAAAGCAACTTCCAATCAAGGGGGCAGAAAAAAGGCACTTAGTTATACTGGACATTTCTTCCCAGGGAAAAAGCAGGAGATAGAGATGCAGCACCTGGGGGGGAATTTGGCTTAGGAAACTGTGAGTGCAAAGAGCTCAAGGTTAAGGCGGAGACGGGTGCATGATAAGCAGCTGAGCTAGTGAGAACCATTCCAAAGGAGGGGGCTGACAGAGGGGAAGCGGAGTGATTCCTAGTCCCTCCCATACCTAGTCCCTCCCACCCATGAATGACAGCACAGCTGACACCAGCTCTATCTGTTGTTGGACAGCCAGTCAGACTCTAGTCCAGGAGATCTGGACCTGGCGTTGAAAGCCATGGCTGGTTGGCTTAGGCTGAGTCGACTAAAATAGAATCTGATGAGGATGGAGTTTCTGTGCTTGAGTTGGAGCGGTCCAAGGTTAGGGATCCCTCTCCCGACATTTGATGGAGCGCCATTAGTGCCAGCACCTGAGGTTAGGAGTTTGGGAGTGCTCCTGGATACCTCATCGATGGAGGCCCAGGTAGCAGCCACTGCGAAGTCTGCCTTTTACCATCTACGGCTGATTAGGCAGTTGGTTCCCTTCCTTGAATGCAGTGACCTAGCAACAGTGATCCATGCAATGATCACCTCAAGATTGGATTACTGCAATGCTCTCTACATGCGGCTGCCCTTGTCCCAAATCCAGAAGCTGCAGCTGGTGCAGAATGCAGTGGTGAGGCTGTTGTTGTGCCTTCCCATGTGGGAACACATCCAGCCCACCCTAAAAGCACTGCACTGGCTGCCTATAGCATACCGGATATGGTTCAAGGTGCTGGTTCTTACCTTTAAAGCCCTATATTGTCAGGGACCTACTTACCTAAGGGACGGCCTTTCCTCACCTGTGCTCCAGAGAGCACTAAGATCAGGTTCCCAAATTCGCCTGGTTTTTCTGGGCCTTAAAGAAGCCAGGTTGGCCACAATGAGGGCCAGGGCCTTCTCTGTGGCAGCCCCTCACTGGTGGAATGAGCTCCAGGATAATCAGGGCCCTGTGGGACCTTTTACAGTTCTGCAGGGCCTGTAAAACAGAGCTCTTCCCCCAGGCTTTTAAGTCAGGTGCTGCTGCAACATCATAGCCCTGGCCCGACTATCAACATCGCCACCAACCGGAGGAATAACAGCTTGGCAGTAGCCTGGAGGCACCAGTCAAAGGATAACAGAAGATCACCATCTTTTAGCATAGCTATGTATTGGGTATTTATAGTTTTATATTGTAAGTTAAATGTGATTTGTTTTAATATTGAGTTTTAATGTATATTTATATATGCTGTCAGCCGCCCTGAGCCCACCAAATGGCGGGGAGGGTGGGATATAAATTTAATTATAAACAAACAAACAAACAAACCAGTGTGGTGGAACGGGCCTGCGTCAGCTGGCAGGCCCCACTCTGCCCACCCCTCCATTGCTTGATCTGGCACCTGAAGGGGCAGTTCTTCCCTACTGCTCCGGGTATGGCTGCCACCACTGTCCCTCTCTGGGGCTCTACTTAGGCGGGACAGACTCCTCACCTGCCTCTCCACAGTCACCAGGAACCCACCCTGGGGCTTCCTGGGAATCTTTGGGGCTCCCCTGGAGAGTTGGCCGCTGGCCGTTTTGCCCCTTCTCTCCTCAGGGATTCCCCGACCCACTCCTGGCATGTCCAAGCGGCCGGGGGACTAGGTGGTACAGAAGGATCTCACTCCTTTGTCATTGAAAGAATCTATTTGAAAACACTCAACTATTTACAGGCATGCAGTGAACTGAAGAACCAAAAATAAATGTGACAAAAACTGCTCCAGCTTTCCCTTCTCTATACTCATACCCTATCTAGATCATCAGCAGGGCAGGCACACCACTTCATTTCAGGGGAGAAGGTTAGATCCACATTTCTCCCAACATGGCCTCCCGGCCTGCTGCAGACTCCAACCAAACCGTCTGACCAGCTTCAGACTTTTTCACAGGCTGGGTCACCTTCTGACAGACTCCCTTCCTGCCCAGGAACTGGCTCTCCCTCCTGCAGCATTCTGGGGCAGATCTCCTCATAGCCTTGATGGACTTCCTGTCCTCTCTAGGGAGCTGCCCTCACATTGCTGGTTGGAGACAGGAGGGGAGGGGGGAATGAGGAGGAGACTAGGCCAAGGCCTGCCTCAAGTTTGATGGCCCCCTCTGTCAGTTCCATGCTGCCATTCCCGGGTAGGAGGTGCATTCCTACTTAGGTTCACGCCACGGCCCCTCACCCCCACCTTTGGAATGTATCTCTCTTCTCACAGTCTAAATGTTATCTCTCATGCCTCCCTAACCTTGGAGTTGGGAAAGTTTCTCAATGACTTTGCTGCTTTCACTGTTGCAGGTGTTTATTGAAACTTTTCCCGCCTATAGCCTGAGAACAAAATGTCTAACTGTATTTTGTCAGCTCCAGGCTTGGAGCCCCCCTTTTCATACCCATTATACCCACCATACACTATAACTGTAACCCCACAACCCTGCCCTTTCATTACTGACTCAAGAACGTGTAGAAGATTAATTGATCCACTGGAATAAAGAACTTTCTAGTTAAGAACTTTGTTTACAGTTTGAAATCTCTTAGACTCTCACACCCTCCTATCCAGCCCACACCACCCACAAAATGGCGTTTCTCCACACTTCCCCCCTCCTTAGATTCTAAGTAGGGTTGCCAACCTCCAGGTGGGGCCTGGGGAACCCCTGCTTTTACAACTGATCTCCAGCTGACAGAGATCAGTTCCCCTGGAGAAAATGGCTGCTTTGAAGGGTGGCCTCTATTGCATTGTACCATGCTGAGGCCCCTCCCCTCCCAAACCCTGCCCTCTCCTGGCTCCACCCCCAAAGTCCCCAGGTATTTTCCAACCTGGACTTGGCAACCCTAATTCTAAGCCGGAGCGGTATCCTCATCCTCATCAGGTAACACCATAGCAGAATCCAAATAACCTGGGAGAACCCATTAACAAAACATAACCATTGGAAAGATCAGGAAATTTCTCAATATCCAAAGTCTGACACCCTAAGTGTCCACATCCTTTCTGGACAGAAAGTCTGTGATCACATTGTGCGTCCAGCAATGTGCTTAATCTTCATGTTGTATTCCTGGATCCTCCAGGACCACCTCTACAGCTTTGAGTTGGTGTTTTTCATCATTTGTAACCACTGCAAAGAGGAGTGGTCAGTCAGGAGGGTGAACTCTTGTCCCCACAAATAAGGCCGAAGTTTGTCCAGAGCCCATACAACTGCCAAACATTCCTTCTACACTGAGGACAGGTTCCTCTCTCAGGGGATGAGCTTCCTACTCAGGTAGGCTACAGGATGTTTGGTTCCTTCCCTGTCCTGCATCAGAACAGCTCCAATCCCATAGTCTGAGGCATCTGTGGTGACAAAGAACCTCTTGTCAAAGTCAGGAGCTCTGAGTATCGGCACAGAAATCAGAGCTGCCTTCAGCTGTTCAAAAGCCTCCTGACATCTTAGGAGTCCAAACTACCTTGTCTGGTAAATGTTTCCTGGTGAGAGAGGAGAGTGGGTCTGCAATAGTCCCAAAATTTGGGACAAATCGTCTGTAGTAGTTAGCCAGTCCTAAGAAGGCTCTGACCTGCCTTTTAGTCTTTGGAGCCTCCCACTTTTGGATAGACTCCAATTTGTCCCACATTGGAGCGATTCTCCCACTCCCAACCTTATGTCAGGTATACCACCTCTGGCATACCAAATTGGCATTTGTTCAGTTTGATAGTGAGGCCTGCTTTTCGAATGGCCTCCAACACTCTAGCTAAATGTTCCAGGTGTGAATCCATGTCCTTGCTAAAAATGGCAATGTCATCAATGTAAGCCACCACACAATCTTACATGCCACTTAACAAATTGTTCACTAGCCTTTGGAAGGATGCTGGGGCATTTCTAAGGCCAAAGGGCATCACCATGAACTCATACAGTCCATCTGGGGTAATGAAGGCCGATTTAGCCCTTGCCTCAGGCTCTTGTTTCATCTGCCAATAACCCTTGCACAAGTCCACAGTAGATACCACCCTGGCTGAGCCTAGCATATCTAGCAGGGAATCTATCCTGGGCATAGGATAGGTGTCCGGTTTTGTGATACTGTTTAAGTTTCAGTAGGCGACACAAAACCTAATTGAGCCATCCGGTTTGGCCACTAGCACAACAGGAGCTGCCCAGGGACTTACTGAGGGTTGTATAACTTTCATCCTCAGCATTTCTTCTACCTCCCTTCAAATATCTGCCAACACCTTACCGTTGACTCTGTAAGGAGGGCACCTGATGGGTCCATGAGAGCCAGTATCAATTCTGTGCTTTGCCAGATCTGTCCTCCTGGCTCTTTCCGGAAAATGTCCTCAAAATTATGTAAAACTGAAAGGATATTCTCCTTGTCTTGCCTGGGCATTCCCATGGGCCACACCAGTTCTTCCCACTGGGTGGGTTCTGAGAAGTGAGCCAGAACATCCAATGGGTCATCATCCAGTATCTAATTTTCTCCTTCCATTCTAGTTATATGCAGCACCATGGGCCTCTCGAGGAATGGTTTCAGCATATTCACATGCACCACTTTAGGTTTTTTTTCCAGACCTCTCCATGGCCACTGCATATGTAACATCATCCAGTTTATCCACAATTACATGGGGTCCCTCCCATGCAGCTTTAAGTTTATTTGTGCGAAGGGGCAGGAAAACCATCACCCTTTCCCCTATCTCAAAAGTTCAACACCTAGCTGTTTTGTCATACCAACTGCTCTGATTGCTTTGAGCTTTGGCCAAGTTCTCTTTAACAACATGCATCATCCCCTTCAGTTGTTCTCTGAAGGACAGTACATAGTCCACCACCGATTTCTTTGCCTTTGGGATTTTCTCTTCCCAGCTTTCCTTGACTAGGTCTAGAGGTCCCCTGACCTTTCTGCCAAACATAAGTTCAAAAGGGGATAATCCTGTAGATTCTTGGGGTACCTCCCTATAAGCAAATAATAGTTGTGGCAGTTTTCCATCCCAGTCCTGGGGGTGAGTGTCCACATAGGTTCTTAGCATTCCCTTCAATGTCCCATTAAACCTCTCAGTCAACTCATTTGATTGAGGATGGTAAGCTGTAGTCTTCAGGTGCTTCACCCCACAGCATTTCCATAAACACTCCATCAGTTCAGACAAAATGTTGCGCCCCCTGTCTGTCAGAATTTTAGTAGGAAACCCCAGTTGATGAAATACCTTGATCAGGGCCTCCGCTACCACTGGAGCCTCAGTGGAGGCCAGAGGTACTGCTTCTGAGTACCTTGTTGCATGGTCCACTAAAGTCAGAATAAACCGTTTGTCTCTCTGAGTAGGTTTTGGGAAGGGACCCACTATGTCGATTCCTACCCATTGGAATGCTTCTCCTATGATAGGAAGGGACTGCAAAGGAGCTTGGGTTTTGCACCCACTCTTGCCCACCTTTTGACATATTGGACAAGACTTGCAATAGCCCCTCCCATCCTGAGCCAGCTTTGGTGGGTAAAAGTTTGGCAACAATCTCCGTCTGGTCTTGTTAACCCCTAAGTGCCCTGCACAGGGTATGTCATGCGCCAGCCCTAAGAGCTTTAGCCTGTATTTCCTGGGAACCACAAGCTGTTGACCCACTTCCCAAGATTCTTGTCTACCAGGTAGCAATCAGAGCCTATATAACCGACCCTGCTTCCACACCACTTGCTCAGTAAGAGCTTCTGAGAACTCCACTTCCTGGTCCTTTGCCACATTGCGCAGTGGTTCCAGACTAGGGTCACTTTGAACCTCTGACAAGAACATTTCTGGTTCCCCCAGACGTTCTGCCATATGTTCCTCCAAGCCACCCCTAGTCACACTGTTTCCAGGACCTTCTGCAAAGTTTTGGTTTGTGTTCTCAGTTCCCTCAGTTGGTTTTTCAGCATTACTCAACTGAACCCCTTCCTACCTGAAAGGTTCCACAGCTTCCAGCTGCTCTTGGGTGAAATCATAAGCGTCAACTACGGGGGGGCTCGAGGGCTCGAGCCTCCCCCGAAATTTCCCGGGGGGGGGCTCAGCCACCCCAGGCAAAATGGAGCGCCCGCCGGTGGCCAGTCAGCTGGCCAGCTGGCTGCCGTTGCCGCCTCTCCTTCCCCTCCACCCCCAGCCTCGGCAGTCCCTCGGCAGCAACCTGGACGGAACGGCAGGGGAGCGGCGGGGGGGACGGCGAGGCGCTGCCTCCTGCACGGCCAATCAGCAGCTGTCGTGCTCAGCACCGACCAATGGGAACGGGGCTCCTTGGGCCGGCTCAAGGGAGGGGGGGAGGCAGGCCGTCGCCCTCGGGTGCGGGGGATATGCAGGCCGGAGCCATCGAGAGCCTCGTCTGGGAGAAAGGCAGGAAAGCATTGAAACGCAGGAGGACGACGGGGGGAGGATCCTTGAGGGTTCTGGGAATTGTAGTTCCAGGAAAGGAGAGGGCGGGGAAGCCGGGGAGTTGCTGTTTCCCTTGGCAAACTACAGCTCCCAGGATTCTCTGGTGTGAAATGGAAAGGACAGTTGGGCAGCAGCCGGTGAGATGCCCAGTCGGACTGGCAGCCTTCTTTCCAGGATATGAGAAGCGCGGGGGAGGGGGACAGATCAACACACACACCCCAGCTCCCAATTCTCCTTTATTTTTTAACATTTAACTGACTCCCAACCAATGTTCCCTCTAAGCTGAGATAATGTGAGCCAGCTCACAGCTTTTTAGCTTCTGGCTCACACATTCTTGTCTCAGCTCCAGAAGGATGGCTCCAGGGCAAACTAATTTATGCAGCAGCCAAATCGCTCACTCACAGCTTTAATGCCAGTAGCTCACAAAGTAGAATTTTTGCTCACAAGACTCCAAAGCCTATTTTTTAAAAAAATACTTTTTTATTATTTTCAGAAAAAGAGACAAGACAGCTTAGAGGGAACATTGCTCCCAACTGCAGTCATCTCTTGAGTGCAGTAGCAGTAGAGTTGCCAACCCCCCGGTGGTGCCTGGAGATATCCCGGAATTTCAATGATCGCCAGACTGTACATACCAGTTCCCCTGGAGAAAATGGCTGCTTAGGAATGTGGAGGCATTCTACACCTCTGAGCTCCCTCTCCGTGCTTCACCCTCAACTCTCCAGGAATTCCCCAACGTGGAATTCCCTAGCTGATCATGTTCAGTTTGTAGAAGGGTTTGGTTTCATGGTTAGGAGCGCTGACTCTAATCTGGGAGAACCGGGTTTGATTCCCCACTCCTCCACAGGCAGCTGCTGGTGTGACCTTGGGTCAGTCACCAGTTCTCTCAAAGCTGTTCTCTCAAGGGCAGTCCTCGAAAGAGCTCTCTCAGCCCCACCTACCCCACAGGGTGTCTGTTATGGGGAGAGGGAGGGAAAGGAGACTATAATATGCTCTGAGGCTCCTTTGGGTAGTGAAGGGCGGGGTATAAATCCAATTTCTTTTCTCTTCTCCCCAGTGAGGTCCCAAGGCAGATTATGTCATTTGCCTCTCCTCCATTTTATCCTCACAACAACCTCTCTGTGAGGTAGGTTAGGCTGCGAGTGTGTACCTGGCCCAAGATCACTCAGCAAGTTTCCATGGCAGAGTCGGGATTCTCCCAGATCCTAGGCTGACACTAACTTCTGCACCATGTGCTAATTTTATGATGAGTGATGTTCTGGAAAGGACTCAACCCTTCTTGTCTGGGTGGCCTGGTTTCTACAGCTTTTGGGATCAGCACGGGCTGCCCAGATTTTCCTTACATATAGCAGTGACAACAATCAAGCAGTATAAAATGAACATCTGGCCCTTTCTTTTATGGAGTCGGACCCTTTGTCCGTATCGACCAACAGTGTCTTCCTTGACTGTCAGTGACTCTCCAGGGTCTCCAGCAAAGTGGGAACTTTTATTAATGGTTGCCAGCTCTGGGTTGGGAAATTCCTGGTATGTTTTCTTTTTTCTTTGTATATCTGTGTTGTCTATTTTTCTTACTTGAAAATAATAAAATCTTTATTTAAAAAAAAAATTAAGCAAGCAGGATTTTCTGCCGTCCTGAGCTGGCTGGGGGTGAGCTGCCCTCCACTCCCGGCCTGCCCTCCTGCCTCCCTGGGGTGGGGGGGGGAGAGAGGTGGCGGGGACATGGTCCCACGCTTTGCGCGCGGGGCAGTCAGCCGGCCAGCTGGCCGCCGCCGAGACTGCGCTCATCTGCGCCCCCCCCCGCACGCCCCGAGGCAAGGACATGGTCCCACCCATGCGCACAAAAAAGCCCCCCCCCCCGGGATTTACAAAGTCTACGCCCCTGGGTGAAATGGCACCTTTCTTCCCCTTGGGAATGCCCTCCCTCAGGGCTTGAGATGGGCTGGTTCTCCCCCTCCTGGGTGACCACCCTCTCCTCATGCTCAGTAACCTGGGCTACTCCCCCCCCCCCCCGTTGGTGGTGAGTTGGCTTCCTTGAAGTTGCCTTCCTCCTCCCACCTCCCTTTGAGGGTTTGGCTGCATGTTACTGCATTAATAGTGTACTGACCAACCAACAGATCCCAGCCTAATAACACTGGAACTGCCTGTTCCTTCATTACCCCCACCTCTGTGAGACCTACTGACCCTTGCCATTCCACTGGTATCCGGGCCACAGGCAGGTGATCCCAGAACCCCCTGGATTCTGAATGCCATATCCAGGACAATATCAATTTCTGACACCAGATTTGCCCTCACTAAGATTACTGAGGAGCCAGTGTCAGCATGTCCCAAAACCAACCGATCTTTTAACCTTACCGGTTCCACAAAATCACTCCAGGCTTCTGCTAGCTCCATTCTGGTGAAGAGACACTCATGGCTTACCACTGCAACATGCTCCTCCTTCCCCCGTGGAGTAACTGGTGCTTTTGGAGTAGGTTTGGAGGTCTCGTCTTGTAGCTTTGGGCAGGCTGATTTATGTGCCCAGGCTCCTCACAGCTGTAACACCTTCGAACTTGGGGCCGGTTCCAATTAGTCAAATCAGGGGACTTCCTACCCTCTGCCTGGGCAGGTGGCTCTTCCCTTTTGGGGGGAGGTTGTACTTTCCCAACCCTCTGGGAAACTTTCCCTTCCCTTCCCAAATGGGAAGTCCTCCAATCCAACCCCTCCCTGTTCAGCACCAGCTCATCCACCAGTTCTGAGGCCTCTGCAATGTTTTTTGGCTTCTTATCTTTTACCAGGCATTTCAACTCTTTGGGGCGTTTAAAGTAGAATTGGTCTAGGACCAGCAACTGGAACAAAGCCTCATAATCCCGGGCTTTTGCCTCCTCTACCCATCTCCTCCCCAACTCATTCAGCTTTACCCCAAATTCAAAATATGATTTACACTGTTGTGGGGCCAAGCCCCAAAACTGCTTCCGAAAGTGATCCACCCCTAGTTTAAATCTTTTGAACATGGTGGCTTTAAAGGCTGCAAAAGTTATCCCCCCCACCCTCCATAGGCATGCTGTGATAAATGGATGCGAGTTCCCCAATCAGGATGCTACAGTAGTGTTATGTTCTGTGATTAAATCTGTGATTATCCAATTACCTTGAACCTTATTCAATCACCTTGAGACTTATCCGCCCCTGGGATTATTTAACTATTATCCTGGGATTACCTTGAAATTTATTCAATTAACTTGGAACTTATTCAATTACCTTATCCAACTGCCTTGTTTGGGCAAGGTCAGGGGTGCGGCTTACCTGCAGGCCCCCTGACCTCCATTTTTATGCTTCATCTGGACTGGAAATAAACTTGCTATGCTGAAATCACTACCACCAGCCTCCCAACTCCAGTACTTTTCAGTGGCGACGAAGGTGGGATGGGATCCCAATGAGCGACTCTCCGGCTGACTCCAGCACCCCATTGAGCCCAGATCTGTCAGCCTCCGGCACCATTCGGCCCCAGCACCCTGCATTGCCACTGCTCCGGGCTCCCAAGGATCCTGCTCTCCGCACCGGTGCTCCACGAGTCCTGATGGCCACCGCTCCGGGACAGCAGATCGCACCCTTTGACCCCTCCAGCCCCGAGTTCTGGGAGGCCTGGGCCGACCAGCTCAGCTTCTTCTTTGACGTCCAGGGGATCATGGATACTGGGAAGCGCAAGTCGTGGTTGCTGAACACATATGGGGTTGCCACCCTCCAGTTGGTAAGAAGCCTGATTTCTCCCCGCACTCCCACAGAGGCATAGTTCGATGAGATCATGGGGGCCCTCAACGACTACTTCACCCCCAAGCCCTCGAAACTCACCCAGAGAGTGACGTTCTTCAGCTGCATCCAGCTAAAGGGTGAGTCCGTGGCCACGTTCCTGGCCAACCTCTGCTGGCTCGCTGTCGGCTGTGAGTTTGTGGCAGTGGAGGACACCCTCCTCTCTGCCTTTATATGGGGAGTCCGGGACCCCGAAATGCGCAGAAAACTCGTGGCCCTTGCCGACACCACCCTGACCATGGTTTTACAAACAGCATGCACTTATGAGGTTTCCCAGAAAGACAGGTCCGGCGCTACCATGGCCACCCATCGCACCACTGTATCTTTGGAATCTGAGGCCTCTGACGAGGATGACGCACTCCAGGTCCGCCACTGTCCTCCAGGTACCAACTCCCGTCCATCTGCTGAGAGGAACAGCCAGGGGAGGAACACCAGGTCAGCCACCTGAGACTATACAACTCCCCGGGCTGGCGCACCGTCTTGTGCCAGCTGTGGTGATCCTCACGACTGCCAGAACTGTTGGTTCCGGGACGCAGAGTGCCAGTCATGTGGGAAGAAGGGCCACATCGCCCGGGCCTGCCATTCCTGGGCCAACCGTCACACCCTAGCCACACATCAAGAATCAGCTGAGCTTCACACAATGTCATCACTCCACCACCAGGTAATGAACTTGCACCGGGATGCCCCCAATAAGATTAAGCTCCCCGTCCTTATTGAGGGCTCCCCCTGCCTTATGGAACTAGATACAGGGTCATAATACTTGATCATTTCAGAGGCCATGTTCTGGAAACTGTGTTCAGAGGGGGGGCCCTGCTTATGGAAGGCTCTGAGGGGGGGCCCTGCTTATGTGTTCAGAGGGGGGGCCCTGCTTATGGAAGGCTCTGACTCCAGGACTTCCAGAAAAATCCCGTAGCAATCAAGGGGCTGGGCAAATTCATGATCCAGTTCAAGGACTTTAAGGGAAAGCTGGACCTCCTGGTGGTGGCGGGTAGCCTCACAAGCCTCTTGGGACAATCCTGGTTTGGTCCCCTGGGACTGGGTGTAACAGGGGTGAACAGTATCCACACCCCAGACTTTCAAGATATATGTGCAGAATTCCCCGCAGTTTTTGATGGAGTACTAGGCTCCCACACTGGTCCCCCAGTATCTTTGGACCTTGACCCCACGGTCCAGCCCATCCGCATTCCGGCCCGCCGGCCTCCACTCGCTGTTTGGCCTAAAATTGAAAAGGAGCTGGACAGATTAGTTGAGCAAGGGGTTTTGGAACCGGTGTCACATGCACGTTGGGAAACGCCCATCGTAACTCCACTTAAGCCCAACGGAGACATCCACATCTGCATGGATTACAAGTGCACATTAAACATGGCACTCCAGGCGCACGTTTACCTGGTACCTGTAATCATCCACGTTTTGGCTACACTGGCTGGCTCCAAGGTCTTCGGGAAGCTGGACCTGGCACAGGCCTATCAGCAGCTGCCTGTGGATGATGCTATTTCCAAGGCCCAGACCATCGTGACCCATAAGGAGGCCTTCAAGGTAAAGCGGCTCCAATTCCCCCCAGGATTGTTCCAAGAATTAATGGACCCTTTCTTGAAAGGGTTGCCAGGTGTCCAGCCCTTTTTCGATGATGTCCTGATTGCAGCCCTGGACGTCCAGACCTTTGCGACACGTCTCCATGCCGTACTCCTGCGCTTCCAGGACACCGGTCTGAAGGTCAAGATGGAGAAATGTCTGCTCAGTGTTCCATCCGTGGAGTTCCTTGGCTTCGTTGTGGACACCCAAGGAATCCACCCCACACCTGATAAGGTGAAGGCTATCTTTGAGTCGCCAGCCTCTCAGTCCAAGGCGGAGCTCCAGTCATTTTTGGAGCGCCTGAACTTCTATCATGCATTCCTTCCCCACAAGGTGGCGGTGGCAGAGCCAGTGCACTGGCTTCTGGACAAGAACACTGTGGGCTTGGGGGCCCCGCCATACGGCCACTTTTTGGGGCCATGAAGGACTTGCTTACATCTAATGCTGTGCTCGCCCACTTTGACGAGTCCCTCCCTGTCATCCTGGCCTGCGATGCTTCCCCATATGGGGTGGGAGTGGTTCTGGGGCATTGCTTACCCCACGGCCGGGAGGTTCCAGTTGCTTATTATTCAAGAACCTTGTCATCTGCAGAGTGCAACTATGTGCAGATCGACAAGGAGGCACTGGCTAGTGTGGCCAGTGTCAAAAAATTTCATGACTATTTGTACGGCCGGGCGTTCATGGCTGCCACCGACCACAAACTTCTCCTGGGCCTCCTCGCCCTGGACCACCAGACCCCCTAGATGCTGTCTCCCCAGGTCCTGCAGTGGTCCATCTTCCTTTCTGGCTACTAGTACTCGCTGGTCTATTGCCCTGGCAAGTCCATGGGTCACGCTGATACCCTGAGTTGCCTGCTGCTTCCCGCCTGCGAACCAGATCTGGCTCCCACCTACCATATTGCCCTCCTGGAGGACCTTCCAGACTTGCCTGTCCAGGTTGCCGACGTCTCCCGGTGCACGGCTAGGGATCGCACCCTCTCCCGGGTCCTGGACTGGGTGGGAAGGGGGTGGCCCACCTGCCCAGGGCCAGAATTTGCTGCATTCTCAGCATGGCGAAATGAGCTATCCACCCACAAGGGGTGCCTGCTCTGGGGGTTGAGGGTAGTGATTCCCGAACCACTGTGCACTCAGGTACTCAGTGCTCTCCACAAGTACCACCCTGGCATTGTGCAAATGAAGGCCCTGGCCCAAAGTTACGTCTGGAGGTTGGGGCTGGACAAGGACATCAAAGACCAGGTCCACCGCTGCAGTAAGTGCCTGGAGTCACGACCTGACCCCCCCATGCTCCAATCCACCCCTGGGAATCGGCACAAAGGCCCTGGTCCCAGCTGCACGTGGATTTCGCGGGGCCAGTCCAAGGGCAGATCTTTTTCCTCCTAGTAGACAGATACAGCAAATGGCTGGAAGTCATGCCGGTGAAGTCAACATCATCCGAAGCCGCCATCTGAGCCATGTGGTGCATCTTCTTCACACACAGCCAGACACGCTGGTCTCCAACAACAGCACAGCCTTCACCTCCACAGAGTTCCAGCGATTCATGCAGCTGCACGGCATCAGACACGTAAGGTCTGCTCCCTTCCATCTAGCCACCAACGGGCAAGGCAAGTGGATGGTCTGCACCACCAAGGTGACCTGTACTGAATGTAACATGAACACACGAAGAAGCCATATCCTGAATCAGATCATTGGTTCATCAAGATCAGAACTGTCTACTCTTGACTGGCAGCAGTCTTCCAGTGTTTCAAGCAAACATCTTTAACATCAGCTACCCCTTGTCCTTTCAGCTGGAGAGGTTGGTGGTTGGGACCTTCTGAATGCCAAGCAGGTGCTCTAAGACTGAACCATGGTCCTTCCCCATTTCCCAGAATATTACTGAAAGGAGGCAGGAATTTTTTTTATTCTATCACAATTTTATTCTGACCACCTGTGAAATTATACATAGGCAAATGGAGCATAGGTATCAACAGTATCTGCCCTGCCCTGCCTTCCTTCACTTCACCCTTACCTAGCTACATGTGATTCGCTTTCATGATGAACGTGACAGTTTGACTTAATTTGGAATACAAAATGAGAGATTTGGAATAATCTGAATTGTTACTATTTTATTACATTTTAAGCAAAGCACAAGAATCACAAAACTTAACAGTCAAGCCACCAGAGGGAGATGTTAGAATTTGTAATACATTAACTTGTTCAGTCATGAGATTCAGCTGGCTTGACTTGGCTGAAACTGGCCATCAGCGTGAAGAAACCAATGAAGGGAGAAGGGACTCTACTCTTTTCCTGTCAACAGTTCATCCCAACATTCCTCCGTGGCGTTTTTCTTCTAAACAAATGCAGCCAATTCTGGAGTTGGGAAAGGCACAGCCCTTCATTAGAACCGGGGTACATTCGGTGGGTTGGTAGTGTCAGGCATGCCTGCTAGGCTCCCAAGTGGGAGATGGGATTTCCTGAATGGGAAGAGATGAACCCACTCCTCCCCTTGCCTCCGACTGGAACGTACTCCCTCCCTCTTGCTTGCTGGCTTCACGGAAACTCTTATCTGCTTGTTAGCTTCACAGGGCTGTTATCTCTGTCCAAGGTTACTGGTCGTTTCACACAGACATGTTTTATGTTTTAAACTCCTGTTGCAGGTGCCATCTGCTGTCTCCCCACTTGTTCGCCTGGAAACTGTTTTAAGCTGGTTTTTTTCCCTGGGCGGGGATTATGGGGTCTGTATGCCAGTAGGCGTTTTGAAAGCACTATATCTATTCTAACACCTTTATTCACCCCCATTACTAACTCAACACGTGTACCCTGAAGAAACCCCCCCCAATAAAGAAAGTCTTATTCAAGAGCCTTTGTGTGGGATGAATTCATCCAAGAAGTCTCACAGGTAGGTTCTGGGCTTCCTTACTCCTTTAACCTTTGATCCAGTTTGATTGGCACACTTCCCATCTTTCATTTGGCTCTGTGTCTCAGTATTTCGTGGTCTCTACATGGGACTTTTTTTGTAGAATTTCGATCATATTGGTCGTTATCAGCCCAAAGAGGCTCGGAATTCTTTAAACTCTGAAATCCAATAGTACTGAAATTTGCGGCGATTTCCCGGCAGCCATGCAAAAGATCGCCCTGGAACGCAGCGCCCTGCAGACCACGGGCAGTCCCGCCGGCCACCCGGGGGGGGGGGGGGGAGGGGAGGGGAGGGGAGGGAGAAGGGAACCCTGGACGCCGACGGTCAGGGCGCGCCCGGTGCGGCTGGTGGCGACTGAGACAGTCACAGAGGCCGCTGGTCGCCCTGACCAGAGCCTCTCACGGGAATAGGCAAAGGCTTCCCCGTTGCCCCTCAGAGGCGCGCTCGGGCACCGCGTCAGGAGAGGCCGGGGGGGGGGGGAGAATAAAAAAACATCAGGGCCGCGACTCCCCCCGCCGCCGCCCCCCTTCCCCCCCGGATGGATGGGCTCCTGAGGGGCCGCCGGGGAGAAGCGCCGCCGCCTGGGCCGCAGGGAGGGAAGGGGGAGGCGGGAGGATGAAGCCTAGGCGGGAGCCAGACGGAAGAGGGCGCTGCCGCGGGACGAGCCCCCGCCTGGTCTCCGCCTGGCCACGCCCGGGACGCCTCCCGGCAGCCCCTCCCCCCCCGGCTGAAGTATCGCGAGTTTCCCCACCGTCCTTGCCTTCCCCCAACCAGGGGGACGTTCTCGCGAGAACAGGAGCGGACGGAGGACGGGGCCTAGTCGTAGCCGTTACCGGTCGAGGCGGGGGAGCGCGAGCCCCGGCATCCGGCGCGGCAGGTGAGGGGGGGAGGGGCGCGGCGGGGGCGGCGGGGGGGCTGGAGTGCCCAGTGAGGCTGCGCAGGAGACACGAAGCAGCGACGCCGCCGCCGCCGCCCGTGTGGAGGACGGAGGCTGCGCGGGTGGCGGCCGGGGGTGCCGCTGGCGGGGCCGGGCGGGCGGGTGCCGTGGCTGCGCGGGGGGGGGCCGCGGTCGTGAGGAAGCGGAAGATGGTGTGTGGCGGCGGATGGTGCGTGTGCGAGCGGGGGGGCTCGGCGGCTCCTCGTCCGGGGGGGGGGGCGGGCCGGCCGGCCGGCCGCTGGGGGGGGGAAGGGGGGGGTCTGAGCGTGGCCGGGAAGGGGCGGCGGGGCGGGAGGGGGGCGTCCTGCCCAGGCGGGGAGGGCGGCTCGTTTCCCTGGCGGCGGCGGCATCCGGCGGTCTTCCGAATGGGGTGTGTGTGTGTGTGGGGGGGGGGTGCTCCTACTGCCGCCGCCGCCTGACGGCAGCCCTCTTGCCCCCCGGGGTGCTGCTCACCCTCTTTCTCCCACCCTCCGTGCGGAGGGGCGCCTCCGTGGTAGGAACGGCCTAGTATAGTGGTGTTTAGGCAAAGGGACGATGGCGGCCTCTTTCAAGGCTGAAACTGTACTCGTTTCTTCTGATGATTGCTGTAGTCAGAAGATCAGGACGGCAGGAGGTTTTAAATCTCTCAGGTGTTTAATTGGAAACATGGCCTTTGATGCCTGCATTTTGAATAATTTCCTTTTGAATCATTAATCTGTAGTCCTATTTTCATCAAGCCTGAACAGAAAAGTAGAGGTCCAATAATTCCTGCATCTTCATATTTCCTTGAAGTCTGTCATAATTCTGTCTACTTTATGTTGTATTTCTTAATCCTTGAGTAATTCTTGCTACTCACTTTTGCTTGGTTATTCTTGAGTTGGTCACCCTCAGAGAAACTTGCATACAGCCTGTCAACAGATAAGAGATTGTGTTGTTCCAGTTCCTGTCTGCCTTGAGAGCCTATATAAGACCAGATTCCTGGTTTCTAAAAACTCTGATGAAATGAGAGACCATGGTATCTTTCCACTGCAGAAGTCCAGTCTCATTGTGTGCATGAGAGAGAAAGCATGCATTTTTATTCTGGTATTTTTATACAAGAAGCCTTCATGTTTAATCATTATGTTAGTTCCTCAAAACCAATTATATCACTTTTCTTTAGAGGTCTTCAGGGTTGAGTAGCTAATAGTGTCTAATGGTTCCTTAAATACTAAAAAAAAAGTATTATACCACAAGCTTTCATAGCCTTCATCAAATGCACAAAGTAGATTCTCAGTCATTAAGATTTTTATAAATAAATTGGGGAAGAAAATTACAGTTGAACAAAGGGCCTAGTTTATGACATTGCAATAGAAAATTAAAAAGTGCACAGATGAGCATAATTCATTGAGGACCAAGACAACTGCTGAACCTGCTTGTCCTGTGTAAACTATAGAAGGGATTGTTGATTGATATTGTATGTTGGATGATAAGCCGGTGAATGATATAGTCTAGTTGTCATTGTTAGGTCTTGTAATAGGGTTGCACTGTTGCCTGAGTGTGACAGTTGGCCTATGGGCTTCTTGCAATTCTGGTCCTTCCTAGAGTGTCTTTGTTGAGTAGTACATGTTGGTGGCAAATAACTAAGATTAAGAACTATATGTAAGTAGCTATAGCTGTTCCACCTGAGACCTGTTTGAGAAAAGTATCACTGTCCACAATGGACTGTAGATAATGATACCTACAGTAGTTGGGAAGTGGAGCTGACAACAGATGGTGTTATGACACTCTTCAGGGCCTTTCATCTGTCTACAGTGCCCTTCTGTAGTTTGCATAGGGCACATATAGGTCTGTCACTATGCAAAAGAATAGAAGGACACAAATTTGACAAACTGGTGGTAATCAGAAACCTCTGGGAGAGCATCTTGGTCCTCCAGGATACTCTGTTGCTGACTTGTCAGTCAGAATTCTTCAGTAAGTCAGTATTCAAGGAAGGGAGACTGCAGTGGAAACTGAATTAGAATTCCTCAACAGTTTTGATATTTTGAGATCCTGGTTAATGCCATCAGGCAAAGTTTTTGAATATAACTTACTAGCTGCAAAGCCCGTTGTAAAAGAAATACAACGGGCCCTAGAAAGACAAATCTGTCTGGCCGCACAAAGGCCCGCCCCACTTTCTCCCCCCTCAGCAGACCCCACCTCCTCCTGCGTCCTCCAGGCTGGCCCCACGGTGCACCTTCTGCAGCGTTCTCCAAGCTGGCCCTGCAGTCCACTTCCTCCCGCAGCCTCCAGGCCAGCCCCGTGGCCCACCTCCTTCAGCGGCCCCCAGGCCGGCCCCGCAGCCCACCTGCTCCAGCGCCCTCTTGGCCAGCCCCACAGCCCACCTCCTCTTGCAGACTACAGGCCAGCCCTGCTGCCCACCTTCTCTGGCGTCCTCCAGGCTGGCCCTGTGGCCCACATCCTCCTGCGGCCTCCAGGCCAGCCCTGCGGCCCAGCTCCTTCAGTGCCTTCCCAGATGGGGCTGCAACCCACTTCTCCTAAACCTTTGCCCACAAAGCATCTATCCCCTTTACCAGCTTTGTCCAGGCTGAGGGTGAGACGCTGGCCGCTGGCTCTGTGGGTGGAACTGAGTCAACGCAGCAAGCCAATGCCTAGGGAGCCCAATGATGGGCAGTTCAGGCAGCAAAGTGATTTTGGTGCACATAGAACATTGCCACTCAAAAACAGAATTATTATATAGGAGAGATTAGGTTGTAATCACGATTAAGAATTACAGCATGTCTAATTGCAGCCTTTATCTTATACTATGGAAATTTGTGTAGAAATGTTATGAAATATTCACATTTTTCCCCTGTATATAAAAATCTTGCTGTCTAAGAATTTATTATAAGGTTTGAAGCTGCAAATGTTTATAATAAACACAGTTATACTTAAGGTGGCATAAGATTCTTTTGTGTTTGCTGAAACTGACCAGAAAGTCCACAGGGAGATGCTTACCCAATTAGAATTTGTTGTAAATAGTCATGCTCTGTCCATTCTCTGTGATTCACTGTCTTGTTTGGGGAGATGCTACTTTACAGTAATTAATTGACGTACTCTACCAGTTCCCTGCACTTTTCCAGTAGCTCCACCTTCATCATGATAACAGGACGTATTTTAGGTTTGGGGTAATGAGAAGCTTCAATTCAATAAAAAATGGACATATATATAAGAAAACTATTGTAATTATGTAAGAGTCAGGAACAAAGTTATGTTTAAGTATGAAAATAAAAGTAAGAATGTGCATGACAATAAATAACTTCTATGTAAATGTAATTATTTTGTGAACAGTGCTTATCCTACCAAATTAACAGTAATGGTAATAATGTACATTGATGTGTTCATAAATGCTATATACTATTTAATGTTCTTAACTTATGTTGAAACAAATAGAAGACTGGCGGATAGAATAGTTACTTTGGAGACATCCAAATTAGTTTTTGTACATTAGAGACTATAAAATGACATTTTTTCACTTTGATAGAAAATGGAGATAAATATAAGAAGCCATCTCAAAACTTGCGTGCACTTCAACAGCTGATCAAAGTCCTAAACAGAGCATGATCTGATTTAGTAAGTTTGTTTTGATTTTCATTTAGCACAGATTTTTTTTAAAGTATCCCTAATGTAATTTTAGTTCTCAATTGTAAAAAAATTAAAACGCTCAAATAGAAACATTTCATTAGCGAAACAAAAACTGGATTAAGTGCTGAAACAAATTCAAAACCTTTATGTGGAAATTATTTTTAAGAATACTGGGGAAAAATTAAAGACATCTAGCATGTCCTTCCCTTACAAGGCTTAAATTTAGGGGGATAAAACAAAGACACTGAAGAACTGACACACTGGTGTTAGCACACGCAAAGAACTGTGCATGATGTCTGCTGTTCAGTTTTAGTGGAATTTAACTCTCTTCCACTTGGGGCACCTTGGCTTCACTGTTATTCTTTGTAGCATCACTTTCCTTACTTGTTTCATGTCAAGTTCATTATTACAGTATCGCTTCAGCTGTGTGAGTGAAGCAATATAAAATGAATATTAGTTTTGATTTGACCTGTGCAGCCAATCAGGTGAATTCATAGCTTGATTTTTAAAATTCATATTATATTTGTTTGTTTTATCTCCCATCCCACTTACAAACCTATAAAACATGTATGTTTTTCCATACAATTCCTAGGGATAATCACCTGAAACAGATTCCTTAGAACTTGAGGAAGTTGCTAAGCTGAGAGCCAGTTTGGTGTAGTGGTTAAGTGTGTGGATTCTGAGTTCCGAGTTGCAGCGCAGAGAGACGGACAGAGCCAGGACTTGCTCCTATGCGCCGCCAGCTTCTCGCTTTCTTTAGAGGAGTTTCGGGAGCTCCTGAACTCCACTGCACTCCCCGGAGGGGAGTACTTTACTCACGGCATAATACTTCATTGATGTTATGGATGAGGTCCAGGGTTCTGAGTCCCTCTTAGTCGGGTAGCGACAGCTAAACACTCATGGCTGCCATGAGTGGTCTTCTTCGCTTCTTGCTTGAGACATTCCTTGGCTTCCACCCACCTGTCGCTGCAAGCGAAGAGCTCGGATTGAGTCCCCTGCACTGCACTCCAAGGAGAATTGCTTTGATGAATTATATCCCAATTTTATGTTTGTTTGTGTGTTTGTTCTGTTTTGTTCTGTCAAAAAAAAGTGTGCGGACTCTAATCTGGGAGAACTGGGTTTGATTCCCCACTCCTCCACTTGCACCTGCTGGATGACCTTGGGCAAGCCATAGTTTTGTCAGAGCTGTTCTTGAAAAAGAGCAGTTTCGGTCAGAGCTCTCTCAGCCATACCTACCTCACAGGTTGTCTGTTGTGTGGAGGGGAGGGGAAGGGAAAAGAGTTTGTAAGCCGCTCTGAGACTCTTGAGTGAAGGACGGGGTATAAATCCAATCTCCTCCTCTTCGAATATTTTGAAACAGGTTTGTGGGAGGATAGTTCCAGATCAGTCATCCGGTGAAAAAGTAGTACTCAGTACATAGAGTGAATGTGGGGAAGGCAGGATGAATGTAATTGGTGATGACAGGAAAGAGAGAGGCTGCTTCCCTGTATTCTTTTCTAATAGCTACAAATCAGTTGACTGACTGTTGTAAACTGCACTGAGCCCTACTCGTAGGGAAGGGCGGCCTAGTAAATCTATTTTAATAAATAAATAAATGTCTAACTTTTCACTGGAAAATCAGCTCTTTGTTAGTGACTGGTGAACAGGAGGTGCTGAACCACTGGGTGTTCAAGCATCTCTATACTGTCTTCCTTCTTAAGAGTGCAGTACAGCAGTATTGGCTTTTCATGCAGCCATTAGTGCCATTGTACCAGGTGTTTTTCCTGCTGCCAAGAAGGCTTTGGGAGATTTTATCGGTATCGGGTCATTTCGTAGAAAAAGAGGTGCAGGAGCTCATTAGCATAACTTATTAGCATAACTTATTTCCATATGCTAAACCACCTGACATCACCAGAAGTATGTTAGAAGGCGAGAGAGAAAGAAAGAAAGAAAGAAAGAAAGAAAGAGCTGGCAGACAGCTACTAATCCAAGCCTCAGAAATACCACTATTCTGGGAGGATCGCTTCAGTGGTGGCTGAAGCCTTCAGAAGGCTGGTCGGAGGAACAAGGACCTTTCCAGGGGACGGGGTCGTTTTGCTGCAGCCAGGACACAAGCAGGCATTCCCCTGCGGGGGGGGGGGCTGGCACCAACTCCTGGAGCTGCGCTTCCCTGAGCTCGTGCTCGAAATGACCCCTGTCAGTAATTGATGTTGTTGTTTTGCAGTCTAATGATGTGTTGCCACCATCACTGAAATACTAACTTTCCTTTTTTAAAAAGTAAATCTCTTGTTGGTTCACTTGTTGAGTTATAAGGGGAAAGGTATAGGAAGCACAGTTCCCTTAAAACTCCACCATGGAAGGGGCTACAGACTTAAACAAAGAAAGTAGGACTTCAGCAACCAAGTCAATAGATAGTTAGAATGTTAGATCATAATAGAACAATACCAATTACTGTTTTTTGTTTTTCAAAAAAAACTTTTTAAAGCCTTCCAGTTGCATGGTAGGTGAGATACAGAGAGAAAGTGGTAGCTCAGTGTATATGGATGCAGCAATGCGTAGTTAAATCAGTCATAAATACTGTATTTGTTTAAAAAAAATTCTACTCTTTGGTGTTAGTCTAAGTAGTCCTTAGTTAATGGCTGCCAGTCTACTTGGATCTGCAGCACTTTGCACATGTGTAGTTTTGGGGATGGGGGTGGGTCCCTGAAAGAGAAACCCTGGGGAAAGCTCAGTTTTTAACATGGCTTCAAAATTTTTGGGAATTTTACATCTATAGCCAGATGTAAAATCTGTAAGATATGTAGTCATATTTAAAATGGCTGAATTGAGAGCCTGGCAGTGAACAGCATGTTCCAAGAATCTGGAAGCCAAGGAAGTGAGACATTTGCATAAAATGCCCAGACTGGCTGCTGGCTGCAGATCACTACTTTCTCCAAGTGTTAGAGAATTCAGCTTTGTAAACAGTATGGCATTTCTCAATTCTGGAGTGGTTTTTTTGGCATCTAAATTAATCAGAATGCAGGTTTGATAAAGCTGTAGAATGAGATCATGTGGATAACCTCAGCATAGGTGCCACTGACTACATGTTCTTTGCCAGAGCTTTGGAAGGTCCGCTCCTCAGCATCCAGACTGTGTCCCCTCACTGAATTGTCTAATCTGTCTGGTGTGATCGAAAAGGTAACGTGTTTCTGTGATTCTCTGTTCTTTAATAACAGTCTTATGACACCTTAGCGAGTAATAGGTTTATTAATTAATAGGTTCCGTGAGCCAGAGCCCAGCATCAGGTGCATGATGTCGTGTTCTTTAGTAAGGACTAGAGAATGCATGTGTTGGATGGTTTGGACAGGGTCCCCAACCTTTTGGGGCCTGCAGGCCCCTTTGGAATTCTGACACAGGGTGGTGGCACAGCCTCAAAATGGCTGTCGCATGAGGTGCAGCCAGCCACAAAATGTCAGAGAGTGAAATTATGCATAGCTGTCATAGTAAGTCCTTAGCATTTCAGGGAGAAGCTTTGTTTAAAAGAATGCCTTTTAATCTGCACAGCCAATCAGAAGCCTTGCTGGGCAAAAGTCCTACCTGGTCTCGCCTACTTTCTAAAAGCACTTGGCAGGCATCTGGAGAGGTGTCAGCTGGCACCATGGCACCCATGAGCACACCACGCTGGGAACCCCTCGGTTAGGATAATGGACTGGAAAAAGCTCAGTCCCTCCTGATTCCCCTCCTTAGTACAGCCCCCATGATACATGGTTTGTGTCCTTTGAGGTCCCACAATCCCTAGTATGGCTTGTTTGATGGTCTGTAGGACCTCCTTCCTTCCTTTTTTGCCAGTGTGTGTGTGGGGAAGTTTTGGAGTAAAAAGATTGGATGCAGCAGTTTACAGCACTCTCTCAAATATGTGGTTTTGCTTTTAGAAAGCTAAGCATTTAAAATCCATAAAATGCCAAATAATGCAATGTTGTATACTGAGTTATAAATTTGGTATTCTATATTATTGAGGCAGCAAAATAGGTTTAGGTTTGATAGTAAATGTTGCATGTGTTTTCAATTCCCCCAAATTTTCTGTGAATTTTGGGTAGCTTCAAAATTTCTGGAAATGTTACATTTACGTACATTTACCTAGAAATATGATCTATGTCAGCACTCCTCTCCCAATCTGTCATCACTTTTTCTACTCTTTAAGAGGCAGCTGCCGGGGGAAGGGGGAGATAAGGAAGATTACCAGTGTTTCCCCTCAAGTACTGCATAGAAAACAAAGCTATGCTTATGATGTACTGTTACAATCAAGGTGTTTTATTAAAAACATACCTCTCTATCTGTACTCATTCATAACCAGGTGTCTAAAAGGAGGCTGTGCATGTCATATTTTCCAGCATAACTATACTGTGGGATTTAATACTCTAAACTTTCTGTGTTGGTAACTCAGAATATAGCTGAGTTAAGTCCACAGGTCTAAAATTATGAGGCTGACCTCTCTTTTTGGACGTGTGGGCATTTGCTAGTAGAAGTGCCACCCTTTGCAGAGCAGTTTTGTATTGTCTGTATAAGGCAGAATTGCTATTTGACTGGTCAATTAACCTCCCCCCCCCCCCCCAGTTGATCAATATGATCTAGTACTTAACATTTTAAAGGACAAAGAATTGAGAAAATTATGCTAATTACAAACATTGGACATAACTTTCCACACACTTCACGGAGCAATACACTGGGTCACACAGAAGGACCCTCATTCCTACAGGAAACTTGAAGACTTGGTAGTGTTTCTGGTTCTGGAAATGTGCCTGAACTTTCTGTTTTACTTCAGTTCTTGATCCCTCCTCGGTGTTTGCATTTTTACTTCCTTTTTTATTTTGAATAACATTGTATACTGCTCTGTGGATCAAACTCACATCTGTTTGGTGAATGCAAAAATTACATCTGGTCAGCTGTCATGTCCTTCATAATGAGGTAGTTTGGTATAACTGCCATGGTTAAGCTAAGTCAGTGTAGCTGTTTGAAAATGGATAGCACATGTTCCCATTGGTTAGCTTCAACACTAATCAGGCTGCTGCATTCCTGACCAGCTGCAGTTTCCAGGTTGTCTTTAAGGGCAGCTGAACATAGAGTATGTTACACTAATTCAACCACCAGTTTACAAAAGCATGGATCAGCGTGGCCAGATTGGCTGGAGTCTAAGAAAGGAGAGAGTTGGGGAACCCAGTGCAGCTGATAGAAGGAGCTCTTGTACACCTTGCTTACCTGCTTTTCTAACAGCAAGGCTGGGTCCACAAGCATCCCTTAATTCTTAACCCTGCTTTGCAAAATCCAGCTCTACTCTACTCTGGCCAGTAAAGGCAACTTGCCTAACCAGCATTACTTCTGTCTTGTTTGGATTCAGATTGAGCTTGTTCTTCCTCAGCAACCTGTTTTATTAGATTTCATACACTGTAGTGATTTAGGATAATTCGTAATATGATTCCAGCTTCCTGGGTTGATGCAAAAAAAGCACGTGGTAATCCTCTTTGGCTGATAATACCTGAGAATGTGGGAAGGGGGCTCGGTGCTTGAGAGCCACCCCTTCCCATTATTTCTGCACGTATAGAATTTAGGTTGTTGGAACTCGCTTGACTTGCAAGTTCTAATGTACAGCATTCCATTTGCTTTTTTCAAGACTATTAAAATTGGCTTATTGTCTAATTTGTATGTGGAAAAATCTTTCTGATCCACCCCCAATGTATCTTGGCTAAAAAAGTAATCAAGTTGTTTTCAGTTCTTTTATGTACATAGGAATGCCAGTTCTCAGGTAGAGGTGCGGATCCGCTGACTTCATGGGCTCCTGCCCGCTACTGACCAGCTGGTTGGCGGGGAAAGCCCTGCCCCCAAAAGCGACCACTGGAGGCTTAAAAGCGCACTCAAGAGTGGTACCTTCAGCACGTTTCAATCATCCTCCTTTCTGCTAGGCTGGTCCCCAGTGTAATGATGTCACTTCTGTGTGATGTCATCGCATTGGGGATGTCCCCACCCCCTCCAGGATTGCCTGCCCCCCAAGTATCCTGCCAGTGATCAGGAAGGACCTGGCAATCCTATATGTATGCCAGTTAACAGTGGTTTTATTGAACGTTACTGCTGCTATTTTGAGATACATGTAAAATGATCTGGAGCTACACTGGGCAGAAAGAATTAACTCTAGTGATAGTCTGCCTCAACCAGGATAAACCATGCTAGCCTGATCTTGTCAAATCTCAGAAGCTAAGCAGGGTTGGCCATGGTCAATATTTGGATAGGAGTCCGCCAAGGTATACTAGGGTTGCTACACAGAGGCAGGCAATGGCAAACCACTTATCAATGCCTCTTACCTTGAAAACCCTGCAAGGTTGCCATAAGTTGGCTGCAACTTGGTGACACAAAAAGAAAAAAACCACCTGTAATGACAGTCCCATCATGTGCCTTCTGCCTTAACAGAAAGAAAATTCTGTAATTACAAGCAGCTGTCACAAGTAGCAATCACAAAACATATTGCTTATTATTGGCCAATAGCTTGAGAACCAAGAAACTAGATCTATAAACCCAAAAGGGACTCAAATCCATTTTTTCTGAAACAAATGGCCTCATCGTCTCCTTTCCCTTTCTAGGTTCTCAAATAAATGCTTTTCAGTGGGGTAGTCTGGGTCCAGGACCTTGGATTTAGGAAGCCGTCTGGGTCTGTTTCCCTTTGCATTCATTTTGCCCACCAGGGGGAAAAACGATACTGCTGTCATGCTGCATTAAAGAGTTTGTACGTTACCTGTTCGGTTAAGAATTACACTGGAAACCTCGCATTGTTCTTATAGGTAACTAGAGATACTTCTATTGGTGTGCATCAGTCAGTAAACATTAATATTTGTAACTAAAACAGACTTCTAGCAGTGAAAAGAAATATTCTCACTATCATTATGTATGAATTCTGTTGTGCTTCTGGACTTCTGATGTCAGCTGTGTTTGTGGGGAAGAAATTAAAGGGCACTTCTAATATTGCATCTGTTTGTTTTACATGGCATGCTTAAAGGTCAACACTGCTCTTTTAATGTAGGTTATGAGTGCTGGCTGTGTGCTTGTCAGAGCAATAGTGTGAGGAAGCTTGGAGTGGAATGGCAGGACGGGCTCACCCTTATGACAGTAACTCCAGTGATCCAGAGAATTGTGATTGAAGATTGCATAATGGGCCCCGTAAACTTTATAAGCATTCAAGGTAGGGGGCGCATACAATATATAGCATCTCAGAGCTTTCAGTGAAATGCATTCTGAAAGTATTGTATTGTGGATCGTTCTGCTCTGAAAACAGATGATGCCCTCTTAAAGTAATGGGAATTGGGAAATATCCTGAATGAGTATCTTGCTTCAGATATACTGTTGTTGGATTTGTAAATTTTGGTTCATGTTTGCTAAGCTTAGAGTGCAGTCCTAAACTGAGTGAAGTCCTTCTAAGCCACTTGAATTCAGTGAGTTTAAAAGTGGTTTAACTTTGCATATAGTTTCTCTAAAAGTCACTAGAAAGCATAACATTTAAAATTTAGTTGACTGATTAGTATAATAAAGCAGCTTCTGTCTGTCTTGATAGAATGAGTGTAAATGGGAACATATTCCTTGTGGTGTCTAAATTCTGTGCCTAAAATTTGCCATACATATAATCAGTTTTTTTAAACACTTCTCATTTTCTCTGGATTGTTGGATGCCTGACAGATTTGTTTGGACACATTTCTTCTTTGAACATAACTTTGCTGTTATTAAACTGTACACATTCATACTTGAAGGCATTTGATGACAGAAATGAATGCTTTATAGCACATTGTGCTTGTAAAAGTTGCTAAGCAAAGTAATCCCGTGTTTGGATTGCCTCTAGCATCTTGGCATGTAATGTCTTTGGACCAAGAATTTCATTGCGCTTCAGAATGAGCCTCCCTGCTTAATGTACCTGTTGCAGAGATGGAAAAAGGATAGAATGTAACTGATTTATCAAGGATCACCTGAATGATATGTCTGAGAATAGAATTTATAATGTCCTGCTTCTCCTGAGCACTGTAACCTTGCTACTGCAGTATTCCGAGGAAACCACTAGCATAAGCTTCTAAACAGGTTGAGCCCAGCATATCGTAGAGACCACTTTATTTGCATTTCATCTAGACGGCCAAGGCCAGCTGGGAATGGCCTTTCAATCATGCTCATTGTGTACTAAAGTAAGAATCAAATCTATGATGGAGGATGATGAAGACTGTTCTCCAGGTTGGGAATTTGCTCTTTCTGGAGGAGTCCACTTATTTCTGAGGCCAGAAGGGATGTAAAGCTTGATTTAAGTAGGCTTTCAGCTGCTGGGGATAGGCATGGTTTTCTGGGATCACCCAAGTTTTTTTATATTGTGTTAGCATTTTAGACACAGTCAAATTATTATTTGCCCTAAGCCTTAGGAATTAGGGAAGATCAGATTTTTGAAAGGTTTCAGTGCTTGTAAGTTTTAAAGAAAACATTAAAGACATTTGTCTGTCATCATTTAGTCTTTGCCAAAATGGTTGAATTGTACTGTACTATGTCAGATGCAGAATCGACATGTATTAAACTTTGTTATAACTTCATTGGTTTTATTTCTGAATTTGTCTTTAGGCATACTTTAACAGGTAAGCAGAAAGCTGAAAATGTGGTGTCTGTGCTCAAAGCAAATGACAGGCTGGGAGATCCGTGACTGGGTCTTCATATCATCTGTCTCTCATTATATAAAAGAGTTTTCGTGTGACTCTTTCCTTAACGTTCCACGCACTCCCACAATCTTTGGCTCCCTGCCCTGTCACTCAGAAGCTGTCCCTATTCGCTGGCTCTGAGTACTTGCGTGCCATCGGCTGGGGGCTGGGTCTGCTCCTCTTCCTTGCCGTCTCCTTCAGCCACTATGCCCTGTCAGAATTTCTGGCAAACGGCTTTTGCTCTTGACGAAGACACTTCTGCTTGCCTTCTGTGTGGGACTAATTATTCCCGCAGTGGCTGTTGGTAGGTGTAACGAAATGGCAGTTACCTGTGTTTGTAAGATGGCTGCTGTCTGTGGTAAAATGTTCCCCCAGAAGGTTCAGTTGAGCTGTAGTTCCAGAGAGGGTAGTTCCAGCAGGGGTATCACTCACTGGGTTGGATGGGGCTTCCTCATCTGCTGAACTACAGTTCCCAGCTGCCCCAAGGCCAGAAAATGCGGGAAAAGAGGGACCCTCCCAACAGATGGGGCACCATCGATATAGACTCCAGGCCATCCATTTGTCCTACAGGAGGTTAGGAAAGTCTCCTGCTGCCTGTGCTAACCCAAGCTACAAGTCAGAGATGGGGTGGGGAACCCTGGGAGGCAGCAGAGATTCAGCCACTCCACAGTCAGCTGGTTTGGGGAATGAATGAAAGTTTCCCTGCTCTCTTGGGCAAGAGAGAGAGGCTAAAGCAGAACCAGAGGCTGGTCCAAGGAGAGATCCTATCCTGAGCCCACAACCTCCAGAGGTAGAGAGAGTATTGTGTGTAGGGAAAGAGGATTGCGTTTAACCCCTGTTGATTTATGCCCTGTTGGTTCATAGTGTGTGCTTACTCCTACAGTTGTGCCTTTATTCATTTAGTGTGTGTGTGCTCCATAATTGTGTAAATAGTCAAATACATTGTTTTATTTGAGCTAATAATCTGTGTTGTGCTCTGAACCCATAGTCTCCCCTGCTCTGCACAATACTAAAGGGAGGGGGTAGCCCAGGGAAGCAAGGAAAGGCCAGACCCGTGGGTTGCCAACTTTCCAGGGATCCCCCAAGATTGGGGATTCCATCTCCAAAAAGGGAGATTTGGCCACAGGGGTCTCGCTATCCTCTAAAAAGGCAGTGACAATTCAGTGAGGGGTGGCAGTGAACTTAAGGAGTAAGATACGCCCACGGGATGAGGGTGGGAGGCGAACAGCTGAGTTGTAAACTGGAGCCCGTTTCACCACAGTAGGCAACCAAGCTTGGTTCAGACAAAGGAAGGAAACCCTTCGCAGGCCTTTGTGAGGAACTCATTAAGGCCAGTCCTGACTAGGGTTGCCAGCTCCAGGTAGGGAGATTCCTGGAGATTTTCTGGTAGAGTCTATGGAAGCCAGGGTTTGGGAGGGGAGAGGCCTCAGCTGAAAAGAATGCCATAGAGCCCACTTTCCAAGGCAGTTATTTTCTCCGAGCAGGAGAGATCTGTTGTCTGGAGTTCAGTTGTGATACCGAGTGATCTTCTGGCTCCTCCTGGAGGTTGGCTACCCTAGGCAGGGTCTGCTAGATCAGAGCAGGGTTTGCTAGATCCAGGCTCTTGCTGTAGAAGCTGAGTGGGTGATTTTGGACCAGTCATAGACTTTCAGCCTAACCTACCCCACAGGGTTGTTGTGCAAGTCAAAAGGGGGAGAGGAGAATGATGTAAGCTGCTTTGGTCCCCATTGCAGAGAAAGACTACTTTTCCTCTTGGGAAATTCATTCATTTATTTACATTTTTATCCCACCCTCCCAGCCAAGGAAACCATTGTTGCCAATCTCCAGGTGAGGGCTGGATATCACTCAGAATTACAACTGATCTCCAGGAGGGGGTGGGGAGGAGATGGAAAGCTGAAATCAGAGGGGCAGAGATCAGAATTACAACTGATCTCCAAGAGGGAGGGCAGAAATCAGTGGCAGTTAGAGGGGCCGGTAGCGGTAGGTTGATGGTTAGCTGGGAAGGAGATGGGGTTGCCAACTCCAGGTTGGAAAATTCCGGGGAATTTGAGAGGTGGAGCCTGGAGAGGGTGGGGTTTGTGGAGGGGTTGGACCTCAGACAGGTACAATGCCATAAACTCCACCCTCCAAACCAGCCATTTCCTCTGGGTAACAGTTGTTGCCAATCTCCTGGTGAGGGCTGGAGATCACTCAAAATTACAACTGCTCTTCAGGTAGCAGAGATTAGTTTCACTGGAGAAAATGGTGGACTCTGTGTCATTATACTCTGCTGAGGTCACCACAGCAAATTGACGCTGAGTGCCCAAGGCCAAGGCACTCTCCCAGAGCCTCTTTCTAGAGCCTGTTGTATTTATTTCCACAATGGGCCTTATTCCTAGTAAGCTAAATTACAGCTGTACAGGATCCCAGTTTGAATCAGGAACATGCAAGTAGGGGTGAGAGGAGATTTTACTGCTATATGGTTGTACTAATCCCCTTTCTCCATGTGAAGCTGCAAAATTGTGAGCTGGCTGAAGTGTTAAATTCTCACTCATGATGAGTCTGTAATTGACCTTACAGGATGCTGAAACATCTGCAGTCTGCATGTCTAGCTACAACCTGTGTATAATGCATGTTGTCACACAGCTCAGTGGGCTCCTGATTTACAATTTTGTGGGAAACTGAGCTTCTTCAGTAGTGGCTAAATAGAGGTTAGTGATTTTCCTACTGAACTTAGGATATTAGAATGTTTGCTTCAAGCTTGCATACTTCCTCTTCTTTTCACCCATGCAGATTCTCCCCTTTCACCATTAGGTACAGTATAGATTAGAATTGTCTACTTTGAACTGTAAATTAGCCTCTAGCTAACCATGGCTAGCAGTGCTGCATATACTGGGAATGGAGAAAGGGAATTTGCTTGAGCGGGGCAGGCAAGAGGGAGAATGCAAGCTGAGAAAGCTCCCTGGTCTCCTTACAGTTGTTATACGGCTGTCCTTATGTCTGTGCTGGGCCATTCTGAAGAGTCTGGAAAACGAAGTGTCCAGTGGGTCTGCTTGCTTATTAAAAGGTTTCAGTCCAGAAGGTTTAACTGTACATAAAATTATTTAATTTTGCAAACTCCTTTGTAAAAGTGATACAAGTTAGATAAATGTGAGTAAAGCTGAATTACTTCAATATCTTACACAGGAAGTTGTAAGCTGGTTTACTCTTAAAATTTAATTTGAAGAATTTTACAAAGATTGAAGGCACAGAGCTATTCATGTTTTGTTAAAATTGCTTGAATTCACAAACCTGTGGGAAAGCGGCAGTTTTTGTGCATGTAGCAGCAATAGATATGCGTAAGAAGAGGAGGAGGAGGAAGTCTAAAGAGAAATGCAACTGGGCTAAATGAATCTCATGTTCTTCATCTCCCTCTTGTCAGAGCCACAAGTGTTCTGGCTCATTTCTGCACCTGCGTGGGAATGATTTCATTCAAATTGCTCATATTTTTCAGATTCCAATACATATCCTATTCTGTGCTATAGGCCATGGTGTGTGCAGTAGGGTGACTGTATTTATGCACATTTCTGTAGCGATTGGTAGTCCTGGAAATGTTACTGGCGTTGACTTCAGGCAAGGGCCATGGCTCAGCGGTAAAGCATCTGCTTGGCATGTAGAAGGTTCCAGGTTAGTAAGTGATGTGAAAGACCGAGACTCTGGAGAGTCCCTGCCAGTTGGGGAGTAGACAGTACCAACCTTGATGGACCAGGGGTCTGATTCAGTAGAAGGCCACTTCAATATAAGACTTTGGATTCTGAATGTGTCCAAGCAATGACAGTAGTTTATTGATTATTATTGTTGAACATAAAGATAAGACTGTTGCATGTTCCTGTCTTCTTGGTGCATAATCTAATTTGTATGAAGTGTACAGAAGGTAGATGTTAAAACAGATCTTTTGAATGTGCATATAAAAATAAACGTCTGTTTTCATCAGAGTACTAAACTCAACTGCAAGATATGTCTATAAGTGTAACATGTTTTGTCTTTGTGACTTTTTAAAAAAAAATGTTTTCACAGGAGGTTCTTTATTAAAGTGTGACTTTTGCAAATATATCAGAAGTCCTGTATGAAGCAGGCAGACTAACCGAGTACAAAAGCTGAATATGGTAGGTGGAGAATATTTGTTATCTGGGTAATGAGCAAACAATTAAGAAATGCCTCAAGTTTCGGAAATTTTCCCCCCTGGATTTGATACCTTATTTCCATGGTTCCCTTTTCTTCCATTCTTTTAGGTAGGAGATATGCCCTCTACTTTCAGTCCTGCTCTTTTTAACACATTTAAGATACTCTTGACTTTATGAATCATCCTTTAACGGGAAGGGACTGTATGGGCTGTTTGCTGAAAAGTTGTACACTGTATGAATCTTTTTTAGTTGTCTGTGTTCAAAATATAAACAAAATGTACTGACTTGTGTAGCCATCTCAAACTAAAATCTCTTACTGTGAGGACAGGCTTTCATATACAGGTGCTGGAAGCAGTTCAGAAATAACTAAATGTTAAGTTTCCCCCCCTCTTCTGTGATCAGTGACCTAGATTCTGGTATGTGGTAGTATAACAGAAACATTGGAATTGCCATTCTTAGAATACATATAGTTGCCTCTGCTTGTTTGTACATGCAGTTTTTAGAGCTGACTGTATTTCTCTTTTGTTTTAAATGGCAATGACTTGGTAATTTATTAAAGGTGTTTAGATTTGAATACCTAGCAGGCAGTCCACAGGAAGCCGAATGAAGACCCGAATAACATATCCTGCCTTGGATGGCCATAAAATGAGGCAAGATATGTGACCGAAGACCCCCTTTTCAGATGTTGTGTTTATGGAAGCCTGACAAGCTGGCAGTACTAGAAATAGCTTCGCAGATGGCACTTGGCAGTATACCAAGTAGCTCTCCTCTTATGCATTCCTCATACTGTCCATCAACTGTGCCAGCCAATAGCTGCTGAGAGATGAGGAGTTCAGGATACAAGAGGCTGGGAGGTCAGACGTCAGTACAGCACTCTGCACGGTTGAATCAGTGGCTGTGAAAAAATGAATTGGATTAATATCTAGGGGGCTTGCGTCTCTGTGCATTTAATGGAGTGAAAAGCTGTGGGAAACGATGCTAGAAAGTGAAGCTGGCTAATGGTGCAATGGAGTACTGAGAGAAGGATGAAAATAGGAAATATGCTGAACTTAGCAAGTAATGCCAGAGGATGCTGAGCTGGCTTCTGAACCTGCCGCCAGGAAAGGAGCAGATTTCCTTTGTACTTTATTTTCCCCATGTTTTTGCATTTCTTCCCTGCTCTACACAAAAAGCAGGTGCGTAACTGTTAATAATCTTTTAATCTGGGCCGCATTGAGTGGGGCAAGAATACAGCTGTCCTTTGTGTAGCCTGATCAGTTGGACTATCTGACAAAGAGCGGATGCGTATGCATGTGTGGTTTTGTGTCTAAAATAAGTGGCCATAATATAAGCACAGTTATTGTTTAAGCTTTAATGTGTATTTCTGTAGATTAATTTGACAGGAATGAAAACTCGTAAATCAGCATGGATGTAGTTTCTTGAAAGTAGACCTTTTTTAGTTTACTAGCTTTCTTATCATAAAGGAGAATATTCTTTCATCATTTGAAATGTTTATAGACAAAGCTTTACAGGTGCAATATTAATTTATAATTACTTTATCTGGAAAATAAATGGACTATATTGAATTTTCGTTTTCATTTATTACGGGTCTATACGACCAAAGTCTTGACCAAAAGAAAAAGGAAATTATCGGAAGAAAAAATAAAAAAAAACCAAAACGAGGCATAAAAATTGAAATAACAATGTATAAAACCCGGGCTTTAGCCCAGAAGATATATTGAATTTTTAAAGAGATCTTATATTTTTAAAGTTGTGTTAATACACTTGAAGTTCCTGGCATTTGAATTGATGGAGAGTTTTCAGTGCTTCTCAGTCACTAAATGTGTTTCCTCGCAATATTTAAAAAGAAAAGGATTTTGCTTCAGATCTGCCATTTTAGCTGATACTGCTTTTTTTTTGCTCCTTTTATCTGGCTGGTAAATTGTTATTGCTTGTTTGTAGAACTGTATTTATTTTTTTTAGCATTTTCACTCATGTAATAGGTGCATTAATTATTATTTCAAAGTGAAAAGCGTGGTAGTAATAGTTTAACATACAGGGAAATTAATATATTTCTATAGAAAAGTAACTGGGCACTCCCGCCGCTGAAGCTTGTGGGCATTGAGTGCTCTGGCCTGCTGTGGGGAGTTAGGGAGAGTTTGGCTATCTGGCTGGTATACCGGCTGTCCAACACACCAGCCAACAGCCTGTCCTCGCTGGTTGAGGCTGTGTCGGGCTGGGCGTTGGAGCACCCGAGGCTGATAGTCTTGGGTGACTTCAATGTCCATGCCGACTATGCAGCCTCTGTTCTGGCGAGGGACCTGGTGTTATCCATGGCGGCATTAGGACTCACCCAATTTGTAATGGCTCCTGCGCACCAGGCCGGGTACACGCTCGACTTGATCTTTGCGGTGGGGGTTATGGTGGACCAGATAACTGCCACAGCAGTGCCATGGTCTGACCACTATGCCCTGAAGGCCCGTCTGATGATGCCTCCCCAACTCTGGGCAGCGAGCATATTTTGGCTCGCTCACGGAGCCTGATGGACCCTCAGCGGTTTCTGATAGCACTGTGGGATTCCATGCCTCCCGGCGACTCATTAGATGGGCTGGTCGAGGACTGGCATGTCCGGCTCTTGGCAGCCATCAACGAGATTGCTCCCCGACACCCTCTGCGCCCTCGCTCCAAGCTGGCTCCCTGGTTTACCGAGGAGCTGAGGCAAATGAAGTGAGGACTTAGACGGCTAGAGAGGCGGTGGCGGCGAGTCCGCGACGGAGCATCAAGAGCATCTTATAGGACGTTTATGAGATCCTATGAGGTGGCAGTCAAGGCCGCAAAGAGACAGTTCTATGTGGCCGAGGTTGCATCTGGAAGCTCTCGCCTGGCGCAATTATTTAGAACCAGTCGGTCTTTAATTGAGTTGCCTCAGGGCACGCCAAACGCTAGGGAATTGGATATTGGCTGTGAGGCTTTTGCGAGCTACTTTGCAGATAAAGTCTTGCTACTCCGCCGTGATCTCCCGGCCACAGTTGAGACAGTGCGTGAACTTGAGGCTCCATGTACGTCTTCTGGTTTCATTCTGGATCACTTCAGTCCTCTCAGTCTGAAGGAAGTCGACAGATTGCTCTTGACTGTATGCCCAACCTCGTGCAGCCTTGATCTGTGCCCCTCGTGGCTCATAAAAGCGTGTCGTAAGGGGTTGCGTGGTGCTCTTCGGGAGATTATCAACAAGTCCTTCGCGGAAGGGCTGTTCCCGGGGGGCACTCAAGGATGCGATGGTCCGCCCCCTCCTGAAAAAACCATCTCTGGACCCGGCCGTATTGGTCAACTATCGACCGGTGTCCAACCTGCCCTATTTGGGCAAGGTATTGGAGAGGGCGGTGGCGACCCAGTTACAGAGCTTTATGGATGACACCTCCATGCTGGATCCATTTCAGTCCGACTTCCGTCCAGGTCATGGGACGGAGACGGCACTGGTGTGAGGCTTCTGTACTAACAGCAAATGATCAGGCCTTTGTTGATTAAAACATAGTCCTTTATTCAGATACTGGAACAGGTCTCGATGTTTGTTAGAGATACCATACAAAGGAGGCTGGGGGTTAATATACCTGCCAGCATGCAGGTTTAAACTTATACAACCAATCAGCATACAAGGAAAAGTGCGGGAAGACAAAAGGGCCCGTTTGTTCCCACCGTAGGTGTGAAAGGCATAAACATTTCTCCTTTTGGCCTGTGTGACCCAGATGTGCTAAGATATTGTCCAACCACGACAATAAAATAACCTTCAAGGCTAGGAGCTTGCAGATAGTGTCCTGGGAGCCTGGAGCGCACAAAGGGGGAGGGCACAGGAACAAGATAGTTGGTGTTTACATGACGTGATGGAGTGTCCTAACCCACCTCCCGCCTGAAAGAGTAACATTAAGCAGACAAGCTATTGACACATAGGAGGCAGTAAACCTTATGGTAGATAACAACTACAAAGAAAACTAAAGGAGACACAGAACATTCCTTAGTAACATATATCTATGTCAGATTCAAAGAGAGAATGATACATTCAGCAATAAAGAAAGCATTGTGCACACAGAGCAGAATCTGACAACTGGTCGCCCTCACGGATGACCTCTGGAGACATCTGGATCAAGGCGGCATGGCAGCACTGGTGTTGTTAGATCTGTCGGCTGCATTTGACATGGTTGACCACCAGTTGCTGATCCACCGCCTCGCCGATTCGGGGATACAGGGGCTTGCTTTACAGTGGCTCGCCTCTTTTCTCCAGGATTGGGGACAGAGGGTTGCGCTCGGGGAACAGACCTCCCAGAGGCACCCACTGGGATTGTGTGCTGGCCGTTTTAGGAACATTGAGCTGTTTTCGTGTGTAGTTGGTCACTAATTGGTTCCATTATGACCGTGATATTTACCATCATTTTAATACTACACTATTGCTTGTTGGTTTGCTACAACATGGAGATGAGCAATTATCATTCGATGTAGCAAGTTGATACACCTGAATGGCTTGTCACTTGGAACAGCTGCCACATGGAAATAATTTCTAAAGGATTCTCTGTGGTGGTAATTTGTGGCATGGTTTTGTTTTAGGTACGTGTAGTAGACCCTTTAAAAAAGAGTTCTTGGAAAGAGCAGTGGGCTTTGAGGGGAGAGTGCTACAGTGATTTTATTATTTTCTGTCTGATAGTGTTCAGAGCATTGTAATTGGTTTTTGAATCAGTCAACTTGGATTTGTGTTTTCACCTGTGTTACCTAGTTTTTATGTGAAGCCCCTTGTTGAAATCATTGCATTTTTTGGAGCTGGGTGTTGTCAATATGTCACTAACCCCTACTTAATCTATCTCTTTAACTAAGGCGCTATCAGCAAAAACAGTGCACGGGCATGATTTGATCATTCTGTGTTGCACCCGTATTTTCTTTCCAGGTCTTCATATGCAGGCCAAGGCCAAAGAGCAAGCTGGCTCCCCCATGCTAAAAGCCCTGGGACTCTGTTGGAGCTGCCAGGCCCACCTCTCACTCACACCTTCTGGGCTTGGATCATAGAGGTGGATGGGAAAGAAAGCCTGGAACAGAGCAGAAAAATGCATTGCAGCTCTGGCTCCTTTCATTGAGCCCAATGATAGTTATGCTGTTCCTAACCCATTCCAGGCTTTCTTTCCTACTTTTCTACTCAGTCTCTTCTCTTTTGCTGCAACTGAGTGTGCCACCCTGCTCCACCCACCATCCCTTCTCTAGCCTTGGGAGAGACTCAGACATTGAAGGGCCCAGGATCGCCGCTAGGTGCACTAGGCCCTTCCCAGCTCAGAAAGCACAATGCAAGGCTGGGTGCATTGCCATCTTATGAATGTCTTCCCTGCAACTTTCTCTTTTCCTTCCCTTTATCTTTTGACCTGTTTTGTAAGAAATGTAAATAGCCCTATTTTAAACAAGCCACTTCTGCTACAGTTAATTGGAAAAAGTGTACAGTAAAACAGATGTTGGTTATTAGCCTTGAGCTGGCTGTGCTGGCTAGGTGGGGTATAAGTCTAAGCAAATAAATAAATTAGATTAATTTGAATTTTACTTTTTGTTATTTTTAACCTACTGTGAGGCTCTTTAATGGTTTCTAACTTGCTTTTAAAATTGTCTGAAAAGAAATACACAGAATTATCAGTGATGGTAGATGGAAGATATTTTCTTATTCCTTGTTACACTATCACCCAAGAATCAAGACAACTTCAAAAAGCTGGTCATTGATAATTCTACATATATCTTATGCTTTTTTAGCCTGTTGGGTTAATTTTACTGCAAGCTTGTAAGTTTTGAGGTGCTTCTGTTTTAGTTTTGGTGGGAGTTAAAAGCTTTTGTTTTACAAGTTTTAACTTTTGTTTGCTATTCATTTAGAAAGGTGACATTGAACTAAAAATAAAAATGTAACATTTTAGTAGTCCTAGAATTTTATCTCTTGTTGCCTCAATTTGACTCCATTCTTTAGACATTGTGGCTCTGGCATGGGTGTGTGCCCCATGTTTTCCACAGTGAAAAGAGATGTGAACAATTCATTCAGTTGCTTTGCCATCTTCTTAAACAACCATTTTATTCTTTTGATAACCAAAGGTCCAACTGCCTCGTTAACCAGCTTTCTGCTCCTGATATATATATTTTTAAAAGAAGCTTATTTTTTGTCTTGATATTTTTGGCCAGCTAGTCCTAAAATCTCATTTTGCTCACCTTATTGTCACCTTCCATTAGCTTTGCCAGAACTTGTGTTCACATTTGAGTTTGGGGGCACATGTGCCCAGGTACCATATCCACCCATCAGCCCGAGCAGTGGCCTGGCATCCCTTCAGGTCTGGGGGCTGTGTTGACTGAGGTTCTTCAAGGCCAAGGGCTATTATTACTTCTTAACCAAGGCAATCAAAGCCTTAGAAATTCAGGACACCTTCTCTGCAGATGAGCAAGGTCCCTCCAGACTTAAACTTAAGTCCAGATCCAGGGGAAACGGGTTTTTTCCCACCAGAAGAGATGGTTGAAAACATCTTTCCCTTTCCTGAATATTTTGAACGTCAGCTGAGAGTGGAATGGGATAGACCCACAGCAAACAAGCAGTTCCCCAGCTTTGTGAGGAAGTTTTATTCCTTACCTAACTATTCCAACGAGTTATTACAGGTACCTCCAGTTGATGGGCCAGTGGCAGCACTCCACTCTACAGGCCTCGTGTCTGAGGATGGACATGGCACTATACACTATCCAGTTGACAAGAAGGCAGATGCTACACTCAAGAAAATGCATGAGGCTATTGCCATGATGGTGAGAGCATCCACTACATCATCAATTGCTTCCAGAGCCTCTATCATGTGGATACGCAAGCCGATTCAGCTCCTACCTGAGAGCAACAGGGGACTATTGGAAGGTGCTACTCACATTCTTGAGGGGGATGCTACTCTGGATATCTTGACCTTTGCGCCTCAGGCCATGGCTTCAACAGCGGTGACGAGGAGGCTACTGTGGTTGAGGGCATGGCAAGCAGATTTCCAGTCCAAGCTGATGGTCACTGCCTATCCCTTCAAAGGGGATCGACTTTTTGGAGATGCTCTGGACAAGATCCTTGTGGAAACACGGGACAAGAAGAAGGCCATGCCTAGAGACCTCCACCAGCCAGATAGGCGGAGTTCTCATTCCTTTTGTATGCAACATTCCATGGCGAGATTTTGCTAGGATCCCAAGAACAGCCCCTGTAAGATGTCCAAGCCCCTGGGCAAATGAGGATCCTTCAGCTCCAAGTTCCACAAACCTTCCTTCAACAAATCTAACCAAGGGGACCATGGCGCCAAGCCCAAACATGCATGACTACACCTCGCTTCTGGTGGGGGGCACGTCTACTGCATTTTTCTCTGGCCTGGGTAGACTCACAGACAGACTCCTGGTGGAGGAGGTCATGTCCCAAGGTTACACCATAGAATTTCATTGTCCTCCACTAGAAAGGTTTCTGGTCTCTCCTCTCAGCAAATTGTTCACCAAGCAGTCCATGGTCAACCGAGCTCTACAGCATCTTTTGGAGATGAGGGCCATAGAACTGGTCCCCCTACCAGAGTGGGGACTTGGGGTCTACTCCATCCTGTTCCTTGTCCCCAAGAAGAACAGCGACTGGAGGGCCATCTTGGACCTCAGGTTCCTCAACAGGTTTATCAAGCTCCGTCGTTTCTGAATGGAAGACACTGAGATAATAACTTGGCTATCCAGAACACCAAGCAGACACTGCAGTATTTACAGAACCACGGGTTTATTATGAATTTTTCCAAGAGTTCTCTACACCTGTTTCAGTGGCTTGAACATCTGGGAGCTGTAATCGACACGATATGCAACTTGCTCTTCCTGCTGGCTTCCAAGGCCACCAAGATCAGAGACGTGGCACCGTGGTGGTACAGAGTCCCTTATCAACCCTGATGTCCCTGACCAAGCTCTTGGGCTTCATGATATTCTGCATAGACATGGCACAATGGGCCCGACTTCACTCCAGACCCTTACAGCGATTCCTCAAGCCTTACCAGTGACAAATTATGGAACACAGGGAGGTCAGCCTCTGGGTACCTGCCTGTGCCAAGACCAGTCTACTGTGGTGGATGAGCCTGAAAAATCTTCACCAGGGCAAGGTGTACTACACCCACCCTTCCAGGGAGATTTTTATAGATGCCAGTCTCGAGTTGTGGAGCAGGCTTGGATGGAGTCCCCATTCAGGGTCAGTGGGCCAGGGATGAGTGACATTTTCCAATTAACCTTCTGGAATTCAGAGTGATCCGTCATGTACTGAACCACTTCATTTCAAGGATTCGAAACCAACATGTCCTGGTCCGAACGGACAACATTTCAGCCAAGGCATATCTCAGCAATCAGGGAGGTTCCTGTTTGTCTCAACTTCATCAGGAGGTGATGAAGATATTCACTTGGGCCGAAAAGAACATTGCTTCAGTGCAAGCGGAGCACATCAAGGGGACAACCAACATCCAAGTAGGTTGGCTCAGCAGGGAAATCATTCTCGAAGAGAAATGGTCTCTCCATCCGGACCTGTTCAGCTTCATCACAGCACATCTGGGTCAACCACTAGAGGAACTATTTGCATCTCCAATGAACCACCAGCTCCCACGCTTCTTCACGAGATACTACCACCATTCAGTGGAGGCAACCAATGTCCTAACTGCATCATGGCCCCCAGGTCTTCTCTTTGCATTTCTGCCATTCCCCCTCATCCCAAAGACCATTCGACAGATCCAGGAGGAGAGAATGGAGGTGATCATGGTTGCCCCTCTGTGGGCACGACGTCCTTAGTTCTCGGCTCTAAAGGAAATGGCTGTTACCCCACCTCTGATGCTTCCAGTGTCTCTGGACATGCTTCTTCAGGGTCCAGTATGGCACTCCCATCTGGACTGGCTGTGCTTGACCGCCTGGAGATTGAGTGGAGAAACTTCTTTCAGGTTACTCCAACCAAGTCGTGTGAACTATTTTGTCTTCCATAAGACAGTCCACCATTCACATTTATAATACAACCTGGAAGAGTTTTGTAAGGGGGTGCAGGAGAAAGAAGAAGGATCCTCTGGTTCTGACAGCGGCAAGTGTTCTCTCCTTCTTACAGGAGAGCCTAGACTCCGGCCTGAAGTCATCGACACTACACAGGTGAGCTGTGGCGCTTTCTACTGTGATACCTCTCGAGGGGCTACAAGTTGACCAAGCACCCTCACATCCTACATTTTCTTCAGGGCGTGACTGTCAAGTTGCCACCTCCGGTCCACCAGTTCCCCACGTGGAGGTTGCACACAGTTTTAGCAGCATTTACTAAGGTGCACTTCGAGCCACTCAGGGAGGTCAGTTTGAGGTGGCTTCGGATGAAGACCTTATTCCTGGTGTCAATAATGTCAGCACGTTGGGTTTTGGAGCTCAGTGCACTCTCGGTCAAATCTACCCTCTGCATCTTCCACAAGGACAAGGTGGTTCTTAAAACTGATCCTACTTTCCAGCCAAAAGTGTCATCTGCCTTTCATCGGTCTCAGGAAATCTACCTGCTGACCTTCTGCCCCAACCTGAAACATCCTAAGGCGTTCTTGTGGCACATGGACGTCAGACGGGCACTCAAGATCTACATTGTCAGGATGGAAGCAGTCAGGAAAACAGTCTTTATGATCATCAACATCTCCCCTCCTAGGACGGGGGACAGGATGTCTAGGGCATCTATCAGCACCGTGATCAAATCTTGCATAATTACAAGGCTTCCGGAATGGACATTTTGCAGGGTATTACATCACATTCCCTGCAATTCCCTGCTTCCACTAATGCAGCCTTTACCAACCGGGCATCAGTCGAGGAGGTTTGCAGAGCTGCAACGTGGACGTTTATTTCTATGTTTGTTTGCCACTACAAGCTAAACACTACAGCTTCAGCAGATGCGGCATTTGGAAGAAGAGTTCTTCAGCACGTTGTGACTTTGGCTGACGATGATGACCCACCCATCTGAGGGACACTGCTCTGGGAGGTCCCATGAAGATGTCCTCCACCCCAGAGGGAGAATGGCCCATTGGCACTTACCATGAAGGGTCTTTCTCCTCTGAGGTCAGGAGGACATCTCAGCCCTCCCGTCATCATCATCATCTGCTTCTACTGCTTGTGCTGTTCTCTTCTTCCTCCTCTTTTTCTTGCTGTTTTTTCTGGTACCCTTCAGTTGGGTACTTGTTGTTCATGAAGTTATAGTTCAGGTTTTCTGTTCGTTTATGAGGTTATACATTTCCTGTGCAAGGGCAATAGTTTTAGTTAGTGCTTACTGCTTTTGGAGTCCCAGAACAGAGGGGATGGGCTATTTCAACGGTGCCAAGAGGAAGGGGGGGGGACTATTTCCTGCCTCCCTAAAGGAACGATGGGAATAACCCATGGAGATGTCCTCCTGACCTCAGAGGAGAAAGACCCTTCACGGTAAGTGCTAATGGGCTGTTCCCACCCCTTCTCCCCAAATCCCTTTTTCTGTTTCAGCCATTGGAGAGTGAATCTGCGGAGACAGGCATGAGTAGGAGTTGGCAAGCAACTCAGTTTACTGAAAGGCGGGGGCGGGGGGGGGAGGTGGGCCTGTATCTTAGTCTTTTCCCTTTCCCTTGCATTTGCTGGAAAAACTGTCAGTCATATTTATAGACAGCCATTCTTAAACATAGCAGTAAATATCTCAAAAACATGTTCCATTCAAAAATTTATATAGATAACTTGATTTGATCAGTGTTTAAATTCATATAATTGTGTCTAGAGCAAGACTTGGGCAACTTACTTCGTTACGGAAGAGACCTTTTCATAACTGCTTTAAGTTCAGAGTATCCAGCTAGTTTACTGACGTTCAGGAGGTGGAATTCATGGGATTAGTTTAATATGAAGGGTCTTCCTTTTTAAGGCCCTGAATTGTGCTGACTTGTGAAGAGGTTGATTGAGACCGCTTCAGAAACTTCATGCACCTTAGAACTGGAGAACTACCATAACTGGTTTGGAAATGAGGGTGGTGGTTGTGGGGCTGGAGAAGGAGTATTGAGTGCATTGTTGCGAGAGGAAGGAACAAATTACAGGCCAGCATATTAAGATTTGAAGGGCACCTTGGTGAGATGGTCCAGGCATGCAAATAAGGCTGGGAGGGCCTGCTGCCTGATGTCACAGTTGCTGCAACTGAGAATGGCACCAAGGGGCCTCCGGTGGGTCTTGAGAGCTCTTCAGCAGTTGTGCATGGAAGAAGCAGAGATGCTTGAAAGGTAACATGACATTTACCTTTCATAGTGCATTTGTTTTGCTGGACAAAGCCACTCTAACTTTTATCTGCTCTACCTTTACTCTGGTAGGCTAAATGTGATTTGAAGTTTTGCACCTGCACTGTTGTACATGGATGTTTTAACACTCCAGTTTTAAGGACCATCTTTTTCACGTTGAAAAGGCTGGTGAGCTCCTCACTTGTTGTACATAGGTTGAAAAACTGATTTTGTTTTCATTACTATAGTATTGTGCCAAACGATATAGAAAAGTATTGGAGAGGGGGATAATTTTAAAAGCCAAGTCTCACATTTCCTTTATCTATCTGAACACATTTAGCCGGCACATTTTAGTAACAAACTTTTTGTTTCTTAATGTCAGTGGCAGCCAGTGTGGTGAAGTGCTTAAGAGCCACGGACTCTAATCTGGGAGAACCAGCTTTGATTCCCTGCTCCTCTGCATGCAGCCTGCTGGGTGACCTTGGGCAAGCCATTGTTCTCTCAGCTTCACAAGGTGCCTGTTGTGGGGAGAGAAAGGGAATGTGGTTGTAAGCTGTTTTGAGACTCCTTCAGTAGAAAAGAGTAAGAGTCCAGTAGCACCTTAAAGACTAACCTTTGGGTAGAGAAAACCTCTTCATCATCTATATATCTAATTCTGAAGGCGCCCCCTGTGTGAGGATACCTAAATCCGCGCAGGGGGGGCACCTGGGAGGCAGGGAGGTTTTCCTTCACATGGGGGGCACTCCCCCCGTGTGCAGAAAAATCCGAAAAGTTAAAAAAAAACCTTCAGTGACCGTAGAATCCCCCAAAATACCTTTTGAAATGGCACCAACTCCAGACATCAACTGTGAGGAGATTAGAATGTTCGGGGGGGGGGGGGGGAGGTTCCAACTGTTTCTGTCAGTCAAAGGCAGGGATTTTACTGGCAGCAGTCTAGGGTTGCCAAGTATCCCCCCAGCCACCAGCAGCGGATCCAGATCCAAGCTGGGAAACTCCTGGAGATTTGGGGGTGGAGCCTGGGGAGGACAGGGACCTCAGTGAGGTACAATGCCATAAACTCCCTCCTCCAAAGCATCCATTTTCTCCATGGAAAGTTATCTCTGTAGTCTGGAGATGAGCAGTAACTCCAGGGGATCCCCAGGTCCCATCTGGAGGCTGGCATCCCTAGGCAGCACCCTCTGTGTGACTTGATACCACCTGATTTGCATGACTTAATTAGGCCCAGCTGTTTTGCTACAGTTCATCAGCAGCCACCGTATGAAAGCCATTGTGGTGCAACAGTTCGAGCTTCAGACTGGGATCTAAGAGACCCATGTTCAGATCCCCATCTTGCAGTGGAAGCTGACTGGGAGATTTTGGACCAGTCACATACTTTCAGCCTAACCAGCCTCACAGGGTTGTTGTGCAGATAACAAAGAGGAAATAATAATGTAAGCTGCTTTAGTCCCCATTGTGGAGAAAGACTGTAATTTTCCTAGGTAGAGGCTGCAGGTGAGGGGGGTGGAGATAGAAAGCTGAAGACAGATAAAGGTAGGTTGGCTGTTGGGTGGGAAGGAAATAGGGTTGCCAACTCCAGGTTGGGAAATTCCCAGACATTTGAGAGGTGGAGCCTGGGGAGGGTGGGATTTGAGGTGGGAGGCAGAAAGAGAGAGAAAGAGTGATGAGGTGGGGAGGCAGAAAAACAAAGGGAATGATGACAGGTCAGAAAGAGAGAGGAAGTAATATACATGGAGGAGAGCGAGAGAGTAAGAAAGGGGGGGGCAGAAGGGAGAAAGAGTGTGAGAGAGGTAGGGGGAGAAGGGAGGAAGCAAAGGTGTGAGGAATGGGATAACTATCCTGCAAGTTTCTTGCAGGTCTCCACTTGTCTTCTTCTAAATATTAACTCTTTGTTAGTGTGCGACTGCAATGAAAAAGGCCAACGCTATGCTGGGGGTTATTAGAAAGGGAATTGAAAACAAATTAGCCAGTATCATAATGCCCCTGTATAAATCGATGGTGCTACCTCATTTGGAGTACTGTGTACAGTTCTGGTCACCACACCTCAAAAAAGATATTATAGCATTGGAAAAAGTGCAGAAAAGGGCAACTAGAATGATAAAAGGGTTGGAATACTTTCCCTATGAAGAAAGGTTGAAGCGCTTGGGGCTCTTTAGCTTGGAGAGACGACGGCTGAGGGGTGACATGATCGAGGTTTATAAGATTATGCATGGGACAGAGCGGGTAGAGAAAGAAGTCCTTTTCTCCCTTTCTCACAATACAAGAACTCGTGGGCACTCGATGAAATTTCTGAGCAGTCGGGTTAGAACAGATAAAAGGAAGTACTTCTTCACCCAAAGAGTAATTAACACGTGGAATTCACTGCCATAGGAGGTGGTGGCGCCTACAAGCATGGACAGCTTCAAGAGGGAATTAGATAAACATATGGAGCTGAGGTCCATCAGTAGCTATTAGCCACAAGGTATAGATAGGAACTCTCAGTCTGGGGCAAGTGATGCTCTGTATTCTTGGTGCTTGATGGGGGGGGCAACAGTGGGAGGGCTTCTAGTGTCCTGGCCCCACTGCAGGACCTTCTGAGGGCATCTGGTGTTTTTGGCCACTGTGAGACAGAGTGTTGGACTAGATGGGCCACTGGCCTGATCCAACATTGGCTTCTCTTATGTTCTTATGTTCTTAGTGTGCCTCAATAAGATACAGAAGTTCTACAGAATTTTCTTTGGACAGGATACTGCAAGTTTTAAAGATAGTGGCAATACAATAATCTTTGCACTAAAGATAAACTTTACCTTAGTCTGTATGTTTCTTTTTAAACTGGTATTCTGACACATGAGTTAATATTGGAATATTACTGAGTTAGGAAAATGTTTATCTTGCAAAATTGGACTAAAATATTAATAATTCATGTTCTACTGTATAGTTTGGTGCTTAATATTGATCAGAAGTTGACCTAAAATTTGTTTGTCTTTCTAGTACTTCTCCTCGAGTTGCTAAAGGAGATTACAACAGGATGAGTCTTCATGGTGCTACTGGAGGGCATGAAAGGTCACGAGACAGACGTAGGTCAAGTGACCGATCACGTGACTCATCACATGAAAGACTAGAGTCTCAACTGACTCCGTGTATCAGAAATGTCACTTCACCAACAAGAGGTATGTAATGAGAGAGTGTATCTGGGAAATGTGATCTTGTACCTTTCAGTAGTAATAGCATTGCTAATATTTTCCCATGTGTATGAGTATCTGTTAACTCAGACGAGACAAACATTCCTTCTGTGTTTAGGAAATGTTAAGTCTTTCACAGATGAGGCTTATGATGCTGTATTTTGTTGGCCAGAGGGGCATTGCAAACTGAACTAAAGCTGGCACATTTTAGTAACAGACATTTTGTTTCTTAATGTCAGTGAGAATGACTTTGGTGTAGTGGTTAAGTGCGCGGACTCTAATCTGGGAGAACCAGGTTTGATTCCCCACTCCTCCACTTGCACCTGCTGGATGACCTTGGGCAAGCCATAGTTCTGACAAGAGCTGTCCTTGAAAGGGCAGTCCTTGAGAGAACTCTCTCAGCCCCACCTACCTCACAGGGTGTCTGTTGTGGGGAGGGGAAGGGAAAGCAATTTGTAAGCCGCTCTGAGACTTCCTTGGGTAGTGAAGGGCGGGGTATAAACCCAATCTCTTCTTCTTCTCTTCTAAATGCCGCCAGAGATGCTTAAAGGCCTGTGTGAAAAAGCTCATTATTTCTTTCTGTGTTTGTACTGTATTCTAGTGGGATTTTTTTGGCCTCTGAATGGCAACTAGGCTTGGGTTTCTAGGATTGGATCCTTTCAAATGGCTTCCAGTTTCCTTCAACAAAATTGTGGCTTTCCCTGTTAAAATTTCTCTGCAATCTAGTTACATCAAGTGAGAAATACTAAGTTCTGACTCTTTGCTTTAGCGTGAGGGCCCAAATAGCCCTAGAAAAGGCCCCCTCACCTGATGGGGAGTAGCAGAGCTGGCTGGAAGGGAAGGAGGCACCCCACGGTGGGTGTTTGTCCCGGGTGCCCACATTGTGCCTGAGCTAGCACAAGGGGATGCTGGGCACCGCTGAGCTTGTGCTTCCCCCTGCTGGCCTCGCTGTGGGAGGCAGCCTTCCAGGACAGCAACCCACTGGGATTTTCGCTGGTACAGGAAATGAAGAATCAGTCTCTAGGATACTTTAGTGGCGTGATGGAAGATGCCTGTGCTTATATGTCTTTTTGTATGGAGGAGCAGGTGTGCTGCTGAATCACATATGCAAAATCGTAACACATGGTGTAGTTCAAAATGAACCCAGTAGTCATTGCTTTCCTTTCAGCACTTTCCCCCATCATTATTTATTTATTTATATTCTAATTTATATCCCGCCCTACCCCGCCAAAGAGGGCTCAGGGCGGCTTACACCAGATAAAATACAAATTAAAACAATCAAATCATCAAACCATTAAACAATTCATTAAAACAATACAATAATAAGTATTAAAGTGCTAGCAATGATAACGATGTTATTCCAATAACAGTGGCATTGCTACTAGTGCATACTATATGTTGTTCATTTCCAGCACTGATCTTACTCAGTGTGCACAGGCTGTCAATAATTCACCAGGAACCAGGCTCTACAGTGGTTATTAATGATGGTGGTGGCTCCTTGTGAGAGTCTAAGAGATTTCAAACAGCAATCAGAAGTTCTTAACCAGAAAGTCTTTTACTGCCAGTGGATCCTATAGTCGTCTACACGTCTCGAGTCAGTAATGGAGAGGAGGGGGTAGAAGGGGTACAGTTATAGTGTATTCAAACAGTGTAATACAAAGTGAAACCTCCAATCACCATACAGATAAAAGGGCGCCCAAATATACTAGACGTTTCATTCCCAGGCTTAAAAGCGGGAAAAAGTTACAGTTGGCACCTGCAAAAGAGAAGCGGCTGAGATGCTATGAAAAGCAACACAGTCAAGGTTAGGGAGGCGCAGTGAGATAAGCCCTTGTGAGTGAGAACAGAGCGACATTCCAGAGGTGAGAGGCCCAAGGGGAGGGAGAGGATGTGCCACCTCCTGCCCGGGAATGGCAGCCATAGCTGACACTCCTAGATGAAAGCCTGGCGGAAGAGCTCCGTCTTGCAGGCCCTGCAGAACTGTAAAAGGTCCCACAGGGTCCTGATCTCCTCCGGGAGCTCATTCCACCAGTACTGAGCCGCCACCGAAAAAGCCCTGGCCCTGGTTACAGCCAGCCTGGCGTCCTTAGGGCCTGGGAGGGCCAGTCGATTTTGCTTTCCTAACCGTAGTGCTCTCTGGGGTATATATGGGGATAGGCGGTCTTCAGGTAAGTCGGACTCTGGCCATAAAGGGCTTTAAAGGTAAGAACCAGCACCTTGAAGCGAATCCAGTATGCTGTCAGCAGCCAGTGCAATGCTCTCAGGGCCGGCTGGATGTGCTTTGTCAAGGGGAGACCCATCAGAAGCCTAGCCGCTGTATGTTGCACTAGCTGCAGCTTCCGGATCTGCGACAAGGGCAGCCCCATGTAGAGAGCATTACCGTAGTCTAAGCTTGAGGTGACCATTGCATGGATCACTGTTGCTAAATCATTGCGTTCGAGGAAGGGAACCAACTGCCTAATCAGCCGAAGATGGTAGAAGGCCAACTTGGCAGTGGCTGCTATGTGGGCCTCCATTGTTAAGGAGGCATCTAGGAGCACTCCCAGACTCCTGACCTCCGGCGCTGGCACCAATGGCACCCCATCGAAGGTTGGGAGTGGGATCCCTACCCCTAGACCACTCCAGCTCAAGCACAGGACCTCTGTCTTTGTCGGATTCAATTTCAGTCGGCTCAGTCTCAGCCAACCAGCCACAGCTTGTAACGCCTAGTCCAGATCTTCCGGTCTGGCGCCAAACTGACTGCCCAACATCCTGTATCAGCGAGGTGGCAGACCAGTAACTGATGGTTGGCCGTGTCAAATGCAGCCAACAGATCTAACAGCAACAGTTCCGCCAAACTGCCCTGATCCAGCTGCCTCCGGAGATCATCCGTGAGAGCGACCAGTACTGTCTCCGTCCAGACTGGGCAAAAACCAGACTGGAAGGGATCTAGAATGGAAGCATTATCCAAGAAGCTCTGTAGCTGGATTGTCACGGCCCTATCTATTATTTTGCCCAGATAGGGCAAATTGGAGAACAGCTGATAGTTAGCTAATTCGGCTGGATCCAAAGATGGTTTCTTCAAGAGAGGATGCACCACCGCTTCCTTGAGCGCCCCAGGGAACCGTCCCTCAATGAGGGACTTGTTGGGGCGCCTCAGAACCCATCATGGTCAGCTTTAATTAGCCACGATGGGCACGGATCAAGGCAGCACGTGGTAGGGTGTACCACTAGGAGCAATGTGTCAACTTCCTCTAGACTGAGCAGACTGAAAGAATCCATAAGCTGACTCAAAGATGTGCATGAAGCCTCAAGTTCACTCACTGTACCAACTGTGACAGACAATTTGTGGCGGAGTGACAAGACTTTATCTGTAAAATAGCTTGCAAAAGCCTCACAGCCAATATCCAATTCCCTAGAGTTTGATCTGCCCTATGGCAGAACAATTAAAGACCAAATTGTTCTAAATAATTGGGCTGGCCATGAGCTAGCAGATGCGATCAAGGCCGCATAGAACTCTCTCTTTGCAGCTTTGACCGCCATTTCATAGGATCTCATAAACATCCTCTAAGATGCTCTTGAAGCTTCATCGCGAGCATGTCACCACTGTCTCTCTAGCTGTCTCAGCCCTCGCTTCATAAGCCACAACTCCTGGGTATACCAGGGAGCAAGCCTAGAGTGAGGGCGCAGAGGGCGCCAGGGAGCAATCTCATTGATAACTGCAGAGAGTCGGCTATGCCAGTCCCCCACAGGCTCATTCAATGAGCCGCCGGGAGCATTGGATCTCGCAGAGCTGCCTGGAACCATACAGGGTCCATTTGGCTCCGTGGGCGAGCTAAAATACGCTCACCACCCAAACAGGGTCGGGGTGGAACATTCAGACAGGCCCTAATGGTACGGTGGTCCAACCATGGTGCTGCCAAAGCAGTAATCCAGTCCACTGTTACCCCAGCCACAAAGATCAAATCGAGTGTGTGTCCAGCCTGGTGAGTGGGGGTCGTTACAAGTTGGGAGAGTCCCAGCGCTGCTATGGACAATACTAGGTCCGCAGCCCGGGTGGCAGCTGTGTCATTGGCATGGACGTTGAAATCACCCAAGACTAAATAGCCGAGGTTGTTCCAGTGCCCAGCCTGATATGGCCTCCATCAGGGATGGGAGACTATCGGCCGGTGCGTTGGGCGATCGGTACACCAGCCAAATCACCAAACTCTCCCCAGCCTCCCACACTAGGCCAACACACTCAGTGCCCATGATTTTCGGCGGCAGGAGCGCCCTAAAGGAGTAAGCCTCCCGAATGAATATAGCCACCCCTTTCCCCCTGCCCCCTAGTCCACGATTGGTGAAGGACAGAGAACCTGGGAGGGGCAAGCTGGGAGAGAGCTACCATCTCCCCATCTTGCACCCAGGTCTCAGTCATGTACACCAGGTCTACATTCTGCTCCAGCAGGAAGTCCTGCAGGACCACGGTCTTATTATTTATAGACCTGGCATTACACAACGCCAATGTCGGAGAGGGGTTATTAATCCTAGCCCCACTGCCAACTACTTTCGGGATGGGATGCAGGCTGGAAGGGTGCCAAGCGAATTTATTTCTCCGCTCCCTTCCCTTTCCCATCCTGGTCCCACCATGCCTGGATTGCCAATCATTATTCAACCAGTCGGCCAGTCATTAAGTGAGGCCAGCAGTAACCCCACCCTATCAACTACGCAATATATATATATATATACCACCAGTCACTGCCAACATTTAATCAGTAATGGCGATATATAAGCACTAATTCATTAATCATTTTCAAATCCATAATAGCAAGCAAAAGAATCCTATACTCACAAAATTACTTCTAACCAATTTAGTAGGGTGGTTCTCTAGCCGAATAAGCAGACATGATCCAGTTTAATTAATTAATTAATTACCTCAGTCAGATCCGGCTATATAATTTATTCATTTTAGCTCCTAATTAAATACCCATTTTAAATTCTAACTTCATATGCTATGGCAATCTTGCCTAGTGTTGAATTATTATGAGAGTCTAAGAGATTTCAAACTGTCAACAAAGTTCTTAACCATAAAGTTCTTTATTCCAGTGGATCAAATAGTTGTCTACACGTTCTTGAGTCAGTAATGAAAGAAAGGGGTTGAGGGGTTACAGTTATAGTGCATTCAAACTGGGTATGCAGAGGGGGCCCTCCAATCCTGGAGCAGAAAAAATACATTCAGATATGCTAGACATTTTGTTCTCAGGCTAAAAGCGGGGAAAAGTTACAATAAACACCTGCAAATGCAAAACAGCTAAACTGTTGAGAAAGTTCCCCGTCTCCAAGGTTAGGGAGTAACGATAGATAAAACTCAGGCTGTGAGAAGCGAGATACATTCCAAAGGTGGGGGTGAGGGGCCGTGACGTGAAGGCGTGTGGGAATCCACCTCCTGCCCGGGAATGGCAGCGTTTAGCTGGCAATTATATGCCCTTGTGGCCGTTACTTGATACCAGAGGATAGTAACAGATTAATTCAAATAGCACGTGCCCCTTGCAGAAGGGTTGCTATTCAGCATTTTAAAAAAGGAATATACTTCTGTTGCTTCTGGAAAATGACATGATTAAGCTACAAGTTTTTAAAAAATCCTCAGAGCTGATGTTTTTTGAAGAAACTGACTGCACTTTTCATGCTACTTAAAAAGTTGTGCAGTAAGATGTTCTCACTGTTCTCACTGAGACAATTAATGTTACTTAGCAATTCACAAGTACCAGCGGGAGAACAGCTCTCTGTGCTGGGGGTGGCTGCACCAGTGAAGCCGTGGGTCTTCACCAACAGTAGGGATCACCCGGCAAGTGGTGGAAGGTCCTCATCTCCATGCTGTGGCAGCAGTGGTGTCTGCTGATGTCTGTGCACCAGGTAAAACCGTCTGTAGAGGTGGCACACAGAGGCAGCTACCACTGTTCAGACTGTGGTGTCCCAGGGCAAGCTACCGCTGCCAATAGAGCGATGATTTCCTCCTCCCCACAAGGACACAGGTTTAGCCTTTTTTGCCACCATATCAAACCCATTAGGACTGAGAAATCCTTGGGTCCATCTAGCTTAGCACAATGACACCCGCTCTGTTTTGTTCTTAATAATACAGTAGCGTGTAAAATGTTGTCTCTCTCTTTTCAGAGCGTGAGAAAGATCACAGCTCATCTCGGCCAAGCAGCCCTCGTCCTCAGAAAACCTCTCCAAATGGTTCCAGTTGTAGTCTTGGGAACAACAGTAGAAACAGCAGCCAGTCAAGCTCAGATGGAAGTTGCAAAACTGCTGGAGAAATGGTTTTTGTGTATGAAAATGCCAAAGATGGAGCTCGGAGTATAAGGACCTCCGAGAGAGTGACGCTGATTGTGGACAACACTCGATTTGTTGTGGATCCTTCTGTGTTTACGGCACAGCCAAATACAATGTTGGGCCGGTCAGCATGGTTTTGCTTTCCTAATCAGAGGGGTCTCTGAATCACTGCTAAGAACCAGTCTTTCAGTTTCATATATTTTTCTTCTATTCTGCTTGCAAGCATCCCTTTGCTATCTCTGTATGTTATAGAGCTGATTTGGGGTGGGCATGTACGATGCAGTTTCTCAGCCGTAGGCTGAACAAGCCATCACTCAACCTGGGGACCCTGGCCACTGGCCAATGTGACACCAGCCCAAATGTGCCCCGCAATTCGTCCATGCCGTGCCGTAGTCCCGCCCACCCACCCACAGAACCGCCGCCCAGCCTCAGTAGGCTGCAAGCCCATGGACAGGGCGCACGCTCTGCTGGCGGCCAAAAGGGGTGGCCGCTGGAGCTGGCCTTATGCCAAACCTCACCCCGCTCCTGCCGCCATCGCCTGCGGGGACCTGCTGGCAAGTGCAGCCAGCCACATGTGGGGCCTCAGGCCGCTCCTGATGCCGCTGCGACTAACACCCACAGGTACTTGGGTGGGTGGCAGGCAGCCACGGGGGGAATGCCGGCAGGTGCAGGCGGGGGGCCACACAAACCCTGACGGCTGCTAGAGCCCGTTGTATTGCTCTACAACAGGCCTTGCTCCTGGTGAAAATAATATTATGAGCCTGGCATCCTCTCAAACATTTCAGTGCAGTTTTCCAGAGTCACTTCTAGTGCAGATCCTTAACAGAGTTCCATTGATGTCAGTGGACTTTACATGTGTAACTCTGTTTAGGATTGTAGAGGGTAAAGGTTTCCCTTGCTCAAAAGCCAGTTTGGCTCTAGGGAATGGTGCTCATCTCCGTTCCCAAGCCGAAGAGCCAGCGCTGTCCGAAGACTTCTCTGTGGTCATGTGGCTGGCATGACAAAATGCCGAGGCGCACGGAATGCTGTTACCTTCCCACTGAAGTGGTACCTATTTATCTATTTGCCATTTCTTGCTTTCGAACTGCCAGGTTGGCAGACGGGAGCTCACTCGAGTCTCGAACTGCTGAGCTACTGATCTTCTGGTCTGCAGCTCAGCATCTTAACTGCTGAGCCACAGTGGCCTCCTGTTAGTCTTTTAAGATGGTTGTTATTTCTCATGATCAGCAATTAGTTGCCAGTTTTTAAAAACCTAGATAAGCCTGTCTTTGGTTCAGTTTATTCAGAGGAAAAATAGTTTCTTTGATTGTTTCTCCTCATCAGTTATATTTTAACGTGTGGTTCTGCCTGTGACAACTTGAGTAAAGTTACCCATGATAGTATGATTCTGCACTGAATTGCCAGATTTACTCTTGGGTAGTGTTTGGTCCTGGGGATCCAGATAGAATATCACGTGTAGCTGCTGCGATCTGCTCCTCTAGAGCAGGCTTGAGAAAAGACTGTACTGGTGTGGTTTCCCAGTAATATAAGGTAAAACTACCCAAGTTGGCTGCAGTTGCCTTGTATGCCTGGTGTCCCTATAAAGACGTTTCAGTGCTTCCTTCAGCCCTCCGTCTTCAGGAGACGTCTGTCCTGCCTGGTGTTTGTGAGGCCTTGGGCCTTTTGTTGGCCTTTGTGTTTTCCACAAGAGGGCCACCACATGGTTTGCTGGTTCCGTTGAGGATGCTAGGGGTGCAACCTGGCACCGGCCTCATTTAAAGCCTGCTCAACATTTTGCACAGGGTGATCTAGCAGGACCAGATCTAAAAACCATAACCCGAAATACCTGCTCTCTGCCTTTGGTTTTTTAAAATTTTGTACCCGCCAGCCTGATGAAGAGTTATGGTGAGCTCAAAAGCTTGTTGGCAGCTCCTAATAAAAGATATTACATGATTTTGTTCTTGCTGCACTAGAAGACAGCTTTTAAGGTAAATTTATGGAAATACTCAGCAAGGTTGGAACTTAAATCAGTCTTAAGAAGGGAAGAAATAAGCTGTTGTGTGTTGGTTACAAGATGCCTGTTATTTAATTGAAGGCATGAATCCATCCATGACTTTTCAGTAGAGCAAAATGATTGTGTCCTAGGACAATTCATCGTCAAGGACTTATTGTCTTATTTTTTTAATGTAGGATGTTTGGATCAGGAAGAGAGCACAACTTCACACGGCCCAATGAGAAAGGAGAGTATGAAGTGGCGGAAGGGATTGGCTCCACTGTGTTCCGTGCCATTCTGGTGAGAGAACGTTACTTGCCGTTCCAGCTGTGCTCACTTTTTTAATACCCAAGAGATTTTTGTGTTTTTGGTCGACTCTGAAGGATGCCTGAATGTTTATTGCTCCTGTTATTTTCTGAGTCTACGTAGGTTTGTAGTTGAGCCTGAATAAGGGTTCCTGCAGGGCAGGGCTTTGTTGTCAGTGGCATCCCTCTGTGTCATTGTTACATAAATTGAATGACTTTTTCTGTAACAGGAAAATCTTTTATAGTGCAGTTGTGTTTCCAGCTGTGTAATCAGAGGGCTTAGATATTGAAAGACAAGGGTTATAAAATATTTTATCTATTCTTAAATCTGTTTGGTTGAATCTAATAATAAATGTCGTGGTCCTATGTAAGAGCTTATTTTTATGCACCTTTTGTAAGACAGTGAGCAATTGAAATAACTTCTTTCAAAGTGTTTTGCTCCATATCCCAGTGCTGAGGGCATTGGCTATAGGCCAGTGGTTTTCTAACTTCTTGTGTTCAGGAAACCCTTTTTTCTTTTTCTTTTTTACATTAGCTTAGCTGCCATAAAGCCCATTGCAAAGCCCCCTGGCAGGCATTCTGAAGTGTGCATGGGTGTATGGGGGGGCGGGGATGGTCAGGCCTGCTGGATCTCACTGTGGCCCTGCATGCGTGTGCCCGCCTAGAGCATGCCCAACAAGCATGAACAGAATTTCTATAGGAAGTCTGTTTGTCACTACAGATCTTCTAATTCAGGTTCTCTGAAAAGAGCTGGGAAATTACTGCTCTAAGCCTAAGCCAGTGGCCTCCAGTTAGGTCTTGTAGGCCAGCCTGTGGAAGGCCAGAATAAATGTTGTAATACTACTGTTTTTTGGGGGGGAGAAGGATCGAGAGATAAGAGAAGAAGTAGACAAGCAATGGGTAACAAGGGGGAAAGAGTGAGAATATATCTACACTGAAGGAGCAGTTATGGGTAGGATTGAGCAAAGAAGTCCCATCTTGATTACAAATGCCTGCTGGTCAATATATATCTGGACATAAAAAGAGCTGTGCTGAATCACGCCAAAGGCCTATCAAGTCCAGTTCACTCAGCAGCCGACCAGCTGCCTCTAGGAAGCCCACAAGCAGGCTGACTGCAGCAGCACCACCCTCCTCCTGCCTGTGCAACAGACACAAAGAGGCAGACTGCCTCTGGTACTTGAGGGAATAGAGATCCACCCTGGCTAGTAGCCATTGATTGCCCCATCTTTCATGAATTTATCCACTCACTTCGAAGTTGGAGACCATCATCACATCCTGTGGCAGTGAGTTCCACAATATAAGTATGTGCGATGTGAAATAGTAGTATTTATGGCCAGAGAGAATCAAAGAAGAGAATCTGAGAAAGAAAGAGGGACACAAACATTAAAAAGGGAGAGGCATTAAAACAGAGTCCTGTGTTAGAGTCTAGGGTTTAATGGTGGATACTGGGTGTGGAAAGGTTGACTGTTGCTGTTTGCTGTATGCTATTTGATGTGTCTGCAAAACCAGAAATAACAAAGAGGTTAGTTGATGGTGAAACTAAATTTAAACTCAGTTAACATTTTTAAGTGGCTTAAAATCCTCATATTGATGGGGAAACAGCTCATGTGGGAAGAGACAGTCCCAAAGATACACAGGCCATAAACAGTTTAGGCCTTATAAGCTAACAACAACTCTTTGCATTGCTCCTGGAAGCTAACAGGCGTCCAGTGTAGTCATCAGAGCCAGTAGTCCCATGTGATTCTTTAAGCTGACACCAGACAGCAGAGGGCTGCTGCATCCTGAATTGGCTCAGATGTCAGGATGATTTCCCAAGACAGTCCCATGTGAAGGCATGGTAGTTACATGGGGTTGGATGCAGTGAACACGTCTTGCTTGCAGTGAAGGCTTCTGCTGGTACAGAGAGCCCTGCTCTGGCGCAAGATGCGGGCTGGAGTGCAGAAAAGGCTTCACTGGGGTAGAAATGATTCACAGGATTCGACCTCTCGTTCTCTCTTAAAGCAGCAGACAAATACTAGGATTTAGAGAACTGAAAATGCTACAGAACAGAGGTGGTTTCCCCACTGTTATCATTGTAACAACACCATTTCTGCTCTTTAATTTTTTAAGGATTACTACAAGACTGGGATGATACGTTGTCCTGATGGAATATCAATTCCTGAACTAAGAGAAGCTTGTGACTATCTCTGTATTTCTTTTGATTATAGTACTATCAAATGTAGAGACCTCAGTAAGTATAATTGTATGTGTTTAAATATTTAAGATATTTTGCTGTGACTAAAATGCATCCACATAACAATACTTTTTAGACCGGGATTTAAAGTGTTGCATTCAGCTGTTGTAACGTGCATTTCTGCCTGTGAAAAGTCATTGCAAGGCTTTTACGAAGTGTGCTCTTAACAGTCATTTCAGTCATGGGCTCATTTAGCGTAAACTGTACTTGGTTCCTTGTGAATTTTTAACATGCCCACATGGACACCCTGGACTTTTAAAAGGATGAAAATGTCCGCCTATTGCTCCCCCCCCCCCCCCGGAGGACAGAGGAACCCTGAGGCAGAGGCAGGGTGGGGCCCCTGCTCGGCTTGCCTCTCTCAGCGGCCGTTGGGTCCTGGCCGCCCGCCTGGCCTCCCTGGGCGTGAGGGGTATAGATAGGCCGGAGCCAGTGCTTCTCCTTCCTCCAGGGCTGGGCCCAGACGGTAATCGTGGGTCGAGAGGGGGGGCCACTCCCTCGTGTTTGAGTCCGGTGGCACCTTTAAGAGCCACAAAGTTTAATTCAAGGCATGAGCTTTTGTGTGCAGTCAGCTCATTGGGCTTCCATGCACGTGCTTCCGAGGGTGCTCCCGCCTTTCCCAAGCTTTCTGTAATAAGACTAGATGCCTTTGGTTTCAGGTGCTCTTATGCATGAATTATCAAATGATGGTGCTCGGAAACAGTTTGAATTTTACCTTGAAGAGATGATCCTCCCTCTGATGGTGGCCAGCGCCCAGAGTGGGGAGAGAGAGTGCCACATTGTGGTGCTGACGGACGATGATGTGGTGGACTGGGACGAGGAGTACCCTCCGCAGATGGGAGAGGAGTATTCGCAGAGTGAGTTCCCGGGCACACGCCCGCTTGCAAATGAGCCGAGGGCACCTTCCTTGATACTGCTGCCCAGGAGCCTCTCTGCGCCGGGGAGTCTCGTGAGCAACAGCTCTGCTTTGGGAGCTCCTGGCATTAAAGTTGGGAGCGAGCAATTCTTGGCTGCTGCGTCGAGCAGTTTGCTCTGGAGCCCCTCCCTTCCTGAGCGAAGGCAAGAATGGGTGAGCCGGAGGCTAAAAAACTGGGAGCACGAACTCAGCTTAGAGGGAACACACTGGGTTCCTTTTCATTAAAAAAAATGCTTCTGAATTGTCTCCACAATGGGAAATAAGATGAATTCTGTGGCTGTGTGCTGCATGTGTAAGGATCTTGAGCTAAAGCTTTTATACTTTTATAATTTCTTTGATTCTTTTAATCTTTTATATTTAAGGCATTGATTCTGGTTTTTTGTCTAAATTATATCAGCAGATTTAGAAGAGTAATTTAAAGTGTAGAGTACTTCAGTTGGTTCAGTGAAATCAACAGTGACAATAGTTCAAGTTGTAAAGCTTTTAAGTACTGAAGAAGGGAGACATCAAGAACTTGTTCCTATTTCTGTGCAATTAATAGTTTCTCATTGATTAAAATGCTCTTTGTTTTGCTCTGTCCAGTTAGCACAAAGTATGAAAGCTCGAAGAGAGATTGCTTGGAAGAAAGTGTGATAGCAAAGCTTTTCAGAGTTTGAACGATCATTTATATTACAGTGTCATTTTTTTTACTTGGGAGAATGCCTACAAGAAAGAATCTTCTAATTTGCTTGTAAGCAACATTGCAAGCATTTTATTTCTTGTGCAGAAAGTTTTGTTAATATTAATCTTTATTGTGGAAACAGGGTTAAAAACTATAGTATACTTATTCAGTAAATGTATTCTTTTCCAGTTATTTACAGTACAAAGTTGTACAGATTCTTCAAGTACATTGAAAACAGAGATGTCGCCAAATCTGTCCTGAAGGAAAGGGGTCTTAAGAAGATTCGACTAGGTATAGAAGGTAAGGGTTTTGTAATTGCTTCTTGAGCCAAGCCACTAGTAAATTGTATTCTTTCTCTACACAACTGAAACCAACATCAGACTAGGCTGCAGGAAGTTTTTATCATTAAAATAAAAATATTTGGGAGCAACAAGGCCTGATCCTTTGTGTGGACCTTTCTCCAGAAGGTGCTTTCTGTGAGTGGTTCTTGGCTTAGAGTAGCATCCTCTTTCCCATTGGATCACTCTACTTTGGGCTTTTGAAACAAATGCTGGTTTTGCTTTTCTGGTTCTGATCCTATGTGGCAAGATGCTGCTTGTAGGTACAGAGTGCCAGTGGTCCCTTCAGTGAGGGGTGTGTGTGTGTGCTAGTGGGAATAGAAACAGTGACGTTCTTCTGTGCAGCCATAGGCAGAGTCACTAAGAAATTAGGTGCTGGCTGGCTGCTTAATATATTCCCCCTTGGATGACTTCTGGCACCTTAGGAGCACCTTAAGAAATCTTATTTCTTTTGCCATTTCAGGTTACCCCACGTATAAGGAAAAGGTTAAGAAGCGGCCTGGTGGGAGGCCAGAGGTAATCTATAATTATGTCCAAAGACCTTTCATCCGGATGTCATGGGAGAAGGAAGAAGGGAAGAGTCGACACGTTGATTTCCAGTGTGTGAAAAGTAAATCTATTACCAATTTGGCAGCAGCTGCAGCAGACATTCCTCAGGACCAGCTAGTAGTGATGCACCCCACCCCCCAGGTGGACGAGCTGGATATTCTGCCCATCCACCCTCCGCCCAGCAGCAGCGATGCAGATCCTGAGGGACAGAACCCACCACTCTGATCCGGATGCTTGTTTAAACAAAAGCATGCTATTATAAAAATGAAGATGCTGTATTGAGCTCATACTGCACTGCAATTCCAGCTTCTATCCATTGTGTAATGAACATAAAATGTATTAGGATATTGCAGTATGGACTTAACAAAAGACCAAAGCGGGATCAGATTATGGCTTTTAGGAGTACAAGTGTAACATCCTGAGGTTTGGTTATAGACCTGCATTTGTTCACCAGTAGGTTTTGTGGTATTGGTTACTTGTATGGTGGACTGTCATCCCAAGGCGCTCTCTGAAATGGGAGGAGTCAGAGGCGACTGTTCATTCAGTATTTTGTTACACAGTGGGCAAACTGCAGACTTAAAATTGATAGTGGCACTTTATAAATGGTGGACAAACAGAATTCTCAAAGCCATTTTTATAGTCATGCACAATGTTGACTCTTCACAGAGTGCTTCTGTCAGACTTTCTGTTCAGCTAAATGTAAATAGTTTGTTCTGAAGAGAAGTGATGAGTCTACTTAACTTGGTTCTCTGACGGATGAGCACAAAATTAATTCTTGCCACTTGGGGTTTATGGATTGTGAGGCTGCAATTCAACCACCTTTTTTTGAATTTCTCCAGTAAAGGGTTTTTTCATGTATGATGTGAACCATGTTCAAGGGGCAAGAACAACTGATAGGGGTTTTATCTGAAAATTTTGCCTTACCTTAAATCTGTTCACAGAAATATTTATTTACGGAGTTTTTTTCATAAGTGTCATGGAATAGGAAGATGCAAACTGTTCACTCTTCATTTATTAATGGATTGTAAACTCAAGTTTTTCATTCAAATAAAAATTTCCATTATTTTAATATTATCTGTGGGAAATTTATTTAATGATTTCCCCCCCCTACAATCGACTATTCCAAACTCTGTTCTTTCTCTGTGGTCTGAAGAGATTACAGTCTTCCTGAAACCTCTGTTTTGAACCTGAATAAATCCCTTTGGCCAGTGTTCCCAAAGCCAGGCTGCAGGGACTGAATGAGGGTGCAGGGCGGGATGGGTCCCGCTCCTTTCTCACCGCTGAGAGGAGGAGGGTGCTTCGAGACTCCACAGCCCACAGTTGGAGGTCCACTGCCTTAGGCATAAAACTCTTGGGATCGGTTTTCTCTTCCAAAACATTTTTTTTTGCCATACTCAGTTGTTTCCATTTGCTGTAGCTGTACTTAACAGGCTGACACATCAAAACGTCTTCTGTTATAGGTAATCTGTCTATCGATGCCTCTGTAATGTACCTGCACAGGTGAACCCAGCGCAAGTTGCCAGTTCCGAGCATCCGGATGTACAACATTGGGTGGGCAAATAGTAATAACTTCAGAGTCTTCCAAACTTCAGTTGTTGTGCCATAATAAGCAAGGAAAAACAAGGAGGTTGTTTCTTGTCAAGTTGTTTCCTGCTTGTATTGGCCATAAAGCAGGAATGAATTTGGGACTCTTCTAAATGTCTCCCTTTACATAGGGGGTTTGGAGGTACACCTCTGCAAGAAATTAACTGAATGTAGATGGAGTGAGTTAGACTGATCCTGGCTTCTCGGATTCAGTGTTTGCCACCTAGTGGCAGAAGAGAGAATAGGTTGAAAGCAATCTCTCATCAAGTGGTTGCTCATAACAGGCATCAGTATTTGAGCATTCTGGAAGGAAGGATGGAGTTTCCAAGCCTACTGTGTTCTCCCTTGTGTAAAAAGGCTTGTGAATTTCATATTACCAAACTTTGCTTGGATTAGCTTCAGGGGCTGATGGTGCTGAATATTGCAGCTATATAGCAGCTATTTCAGTATCTGCTTAGTGAATGAGGAAAGCCATATTGGTTGTCTCGTATGGGCCTGCTTCATTTATACACAGCTGTTTTCTTGATGGGAAGATCAAATATTGCTTAGTACAAACTCAGGCCAAAGGTATCATTTCCACTTGTGTCTGTGAAGCAGTAACGGGTCATGTCACCTTGCCAGAATGTGATCACCTTTCTCACTGGAAGAGAACTCCTCATAGGAGTGTGTGGTTTCCCTGTGCAACTGTAAGGCAGGGTGATTGGGGAGTCCACTCACTGATCCCCTTTCCAGTTATGATGGACCGAGGGGAAGTGTGGCAAGAAATTCCTTCAGAGTTTGTGTGTGTGTGTGTGGGGGGGGGTGCTATCAGAAGTCTTCAGAGGCAGGGCACGGTTGGAAGCAGGGAGCTATGAGATGTCCAGCAGCTTGTATGAAGATTCCGGTATGGCTGCAGTTGTCAGCTGCGTCTGACAGGTAGTTATGACTATGTCAACTAGACTGACTGCCCAAAATGGATTTTTGTTCACTTTTTTTTTTGCATTGCTGCTATTTCTAACTTCATTTTTAAACTTCATTCAGAAACTTGCTTTGATTCATAAGTAAATCAGAATTTAGAACAAGGGAAAATATTTTATTTTAAAAATATTCAACCATCTAATACATTACACTTCAACAATATTTATAGTAAAGGATCTTAACAAGAAACAACTTTATGATACATTAGTATAAGAATATCCATTAGCCACATGGAACCTCTTCTGTAGTGTAAAAACACCCCATACGGCTGAAATGAGTATTTGCATAAAAAAGCTACCAGTGCTTGGTTTGCACAGTGATTTTTTTTTAAAGTCAACGCAAGAACAGAGTTCAAAATATACATTTAGTGCAGGCTATACACAGGCTAACCAAATCAGTGATGTGGGAACATTGTAGCAGGTTGATCTCCACTTGGTCTGAAATTATGCATGGGAGAAGAATGACTGTTCTCTTGATATGGCTTTTATGAAATTAAAACATCAAAGCAATTCAACAAGCTTCAAAGATTGGAGAACTCCACCAATAATGCACTTGGATATATCCAGATGTCAAAGCTACCGGGTAGTATTTACAAGGGCCAAGGTAAGTCACTAAAATCTACAGGGCCCCCAAGACCTGCATCAGCTTCCAGAAGACTCATGATAACCGCCATCGCCGCCTCATCGTTGCTGGGGCTGCTGGAGCCTTGGTCATGGTCTATCATATCAATGCCCACATGAGAGTTCTCCCCTGCAAAGAAACCAGAAAGGCTAAAGATGCAAAGAGAACTTAATTTTGTATACTTTTGAAAGGGGGAGGGGGATAGCAATTTTCCACTGTTTTCCCTCTCCCTCTGCAGGCTCCCCACTTTTGTCCCCTATATTTCACTAACCCCTCAGGAATAAAACTTCAGTGGGCTGAAGCAGGAGTGGCAAATCCTCCTCTGTGAGGTCTGCAGTAGGGGTATGCAAAACCACCGGTATTTTTCGGGTTCAGGTATACTGAACTGAAAAAATTGGTATTTCCTCATATTTCCAAATCCCAGTACCAGCATGGTATTCGGATTCAGTAAATACTTGGGGAAGCTGATATTTTTGGGCTGCATTATACCCTATGGGGACCATTATAGTCAATGGTCCCCGTAGACTATAATGGGGAATTGATCTGGGGCTCTGGTGGGGGCTGTTTTTGAGGTAGAGGCACCAAATTTGCAGCAAAGCTGCTGGTGCCCCAAGTTTAAAAAGATTGGACCAGGGGGTCCAATTCTATGGGCCTCCAAAGAAGGGTTTCAGTGGAGCAGGGAAAGGGATCGTGGTCCCTTTATGTGCGTTCTCCAAGCCATGCAACTCCATGGTGAGAATCTGAAGGCAAACCTTTAAAGGGCTTGCAGTCCCTTTAAATGCCATTTAAGTTTGCCTATCTGGTGGCCCTGAAAATCCCAAATATTGTCAGGATTTTGGGGACTTGACCATTTTGGATAGCTGAAATTGGGCTCCATTTGGTAACTAGCTTTAAAAATATCAGAAAGGTATTTTTTTTTCAGCTCAGTTTATGCCAAATGCACACCCCTAGTCTGCAAATTGCTGAAAATACATGGGTATGCTGGAATGAAAGAGTTAGCCAGGATGAAAACTGAAGATGGGGGCAGATAAAGGTAGGGTGTGCCTGGGTGGGAAGGTCAGAAGGAAGCAGGAAAAGGGGACACACTATAAGGGCTTTCAGAAAAGGAAAGGGAGGTTGCAATGAGATGCCATGCCCATAAGTCCTTGGGAGTCATAAGAACATAAGAGAAGCCAATGTTGGATCAGGCCAATGGCCCATCCAGTCCAACACTCTGTCACACAGTGGCCAAAAACACCAGGTGCCACCAGGAGGTCCAGCAGTGGGGCCAGGACATTAGAAGCCCACTGTTGCCCCCCCTCAGCACCAAGAATAAAGAGCATCACTTGCCCCAGTTCGAGAGCTCATATCTCTACCTTGTGGCTAACAGCCACTGATGGACCTCTGCTCCATATGTTTATCTAATTCCCTCTTGAAGCCATCCATGCTTGTAGCTGCCACCACCTCCTGTGGCAGTGAATTCCATGTGTTAATCACTCTTTGGGTGAAGAAGTACTTCCTTTTATCTGTTCCAACCCGACTGTTCAGCAATTTCATTGAATGCCCTGCTTGTCAGCCTTTAATTTTCTCTAAGAAGAGGGACAAAGCCTGCTGAGGGAAAATCAGCATTGCTTCTGCAAAGGGAAGTCCAACCTTTTGGAGTTCTTTGAGAAAGTGAACAAGCATGAACCATGGCATGAACCAGTCATGGCATGACCCATGGCATGAACCAGTCATGGCATGAACCCATGGCATGAACCAGTCATAAGCAGTGAATGCTGACAGGTATGGGCTCTATATTTTCCTTATCTTAATCCTCTGTAGTCTTCTCTTCGTCTGCTATGGTCCTACTTACCAAGAATGGAGGAGTTATCAGAATACGGATAGCCCGGATTATCTTGAATCTGTCCTGATAGTAAACTGGCTGGAGGAATGTCTGGAGTTCCACCATTTAAAATCTAAGAAGAAACGTAGGAAAATAGTATTTAGTTATCAACATAATTGCTATATTACAGAGCCCAACCCTGTTGTTGTAATGTAATTCAGGGGATGGCTGTTGGGACAGTTCCTGTGGGTTCCTGATATATGGAACGTACCTATTGTCCATGTATCTGACATGAACAATATTGTTTTGTTGGTTTTGTAGGTCTGTTTTTTAACAAGATGCATAGACAGCTCAGTCAGAGGTAATGTCTGTATCTACATGATTGGGGAAGTAATTTCAAAAGTTCTCCAGTGGATGCCAAATATTTAATTCAAGCAATATTTTGTTTTCCAACAGACATTTCACACTTAATTTAACACATCACATTCTCATTCCAAGGACACCAAAGGTGCTAACTTCTCAATTTCCCTTCTTTTCTCCAGATGCTTAAATTGCATTAAGTTTAATATGCTTCAACAGCAGTAATTTGGGAATATTCTGATACCACTGAATGTAGAAAAATGCCCAAGACACAGCATGACGAAAATTTCTATCAAGTACAGAGACCCTAAAATGTATGTCCTGGTTATAGTCACTGGCCTTTTCTTCTGCTTTTACGATATTTTATCTATGTTGCTGCTTGAGAAAATTCTTCTGTCTGCTTATTCCATTATTTTATCCTACAATCTTTGTTTCCATTTATAGTTACAGAAGGCCCTCAAATATCTCATGATGGAGAGAGTAGGATATACCTCCTTTTAAGCTTTTCATCCAGAACCATAAAGTAATGCAATTATGGAACCATTCTTGGAACTCTTCTATCACTTTTAATGATTTGAAGTCAAGGTCTTTTTCATAGTTGCTTCTGAAATCTGTACGTGCTTGTGCGATATAATGATAGCATTCTGTGATTTTTGTCACCTGGTTTTTTTGAAGAGGAAAGGGGGAGAGTTCCTTTCAGCTGGTGATAACTGAAAACAGTGGTATCCCCCAGCTTAGAGTAATATACAGAAAACACACCACAGCAGAATTACTCAAACTCCCACTACCAGGTATTAAAATGCCTCATATGTATTTCAAATTGACAAGGCAACCCAACTAGAATTTTCTTTAGAAGTGATTCAGGCCTGTTAACAGGTTGATCAAGTTGTTACAAGGGAGCTTTCCTCCCCCTGAAGGCTGATGATCTTAGGAAAGGGAAGATGAGTCACCACTTGACAACCTCAAATTAGTATCTGCAACAAACCATCCTCTGTTTTCATAAGTTCCAGGTGTCCCGTGGCCATTTCTCAGGGAGAAAGTCCAAGGTAAAACCAGGGACCAGAGAAGCCCAGTTAGTGCTCGCTTCGGGCTCCCATTCTAGTTTCTGTAACACCAGTAACTGTTGTTTTGCTATGTATTCCATTACTTTTGTGTTCTTAGATATAGAAATGTGTTCTAATTAAAGATCTTTTTTTCCTTCTAAAGATCTCAGACTGTGTCTAAACTGCTCACCCACCCAGATATCAAACACATAGCCAAGCTACAGAGTTAGCAGGCAGATAATTACTCCACACACATGCAAACACACACACCACACCGCTCTTAGTGAGCTGGACCACTGTGAGGGAGTTTGGGGGGGGGGGGCACTAGTCCATATGGTGGCAGTAGATTTACTGGGATAAAAAAGCGAGTGGCCCACTGATCCCCCAACCTCTCCGAAGCTTGTAACCTAGGGAAGCAAGCAGGATCAGGATACTCTAATTCAGGGGTTTCAAACTCATTTGTTATAGAGGGCTGGATCTGGCATAAATTGGACTATGTTGGGCTGGGCCATGTGTGTCATAAAATGTAATGCCAGGTAGCGGAGATATCAACTTTATAAAGGACACAAACACAATTTTTTTAACTTAAAAACATGCTTGAAACACTAGCATTCTTGCAATATTTTGTTTATTCAACTGTCTCTGATAAATACAGGTTGCTTACCTGTAATTGGAGATCTTCGAGTGGTCATCTGTGCATTCACACCTCTGGGATTAAGTGCACCTGCGCCGATCCCGATCGGTAATCTTCAAAGCCTAACGGATTTTCGCGCCAGCTCCCCGGTCACGTGCACGTCCCACTGCGCATGACCCGGGGAGAGGCACGAGGATCCCGCCAGTTCCTTCTGACCGCTGCTAACAGCCCCCAAGGAAAAAAGTGAGGGAGACCGAAAGCAGAGGGGAAGGAGGGCGGGTGGTGTGAATGCACAGATGACCACTCGAAGATCTCCAATTACAGGTAAGCAACCTGTATATCTTCTTCGTGGTCTCTGTGCATCACACCTCTGGGAGAATAGCGAGCAATAAACACACCACATACCTGGAGGTGGGTGCTGGAGGTCTCACATCTGAGCTGCTTGCAGAACTGCACGGCCCACCACAGTACGCTGATGGACGCGGACATCTAGGGCATAGTGCTTCACAAACGTGTGAGGGGACGCCCACGTTGCAGCATTGCAGATGTCTCCCAGGGGAATGCCCTTGAGGAATGCTGTGGAAGTAGCCACGGCTCGAGTGGAGTGTGCCCGGAGGGACGCCGGTAGTGGCCTTTTGGCCAGAAGATAGGCGAGTTTTATCGTCTCAACTATCCACTTCGAGAGTCTTTGAGACGACAGCTTCTGTCCCTGCCTGGGCAAGGCATAAGAAACGAAGAGAGCTGGAGACTTGCGAAAGGATTTTGTCTGGTGCAAGTAGAAAGACAGGGCTCTCTTGACATCTAAAGTGTGTAGACTACGTTGCGTTGGGTCCTGGGGACCAGGAAAAAATACCGGCAATGTGATATCCGCCCCTATATGAAAGTCCGAGACTATCTTAGGCAGGAAAGCGACATCTGGAGCCAAAGTGACGGCATTATGATGAAACGTGAGGTACGGTGGGTCGCAACGGAGCGCCGAGAGCTCACTCACGCGTCGAGTAGACGTGATGGCCACCAAAAACGCAACCTTCCACGACAAAAGTTGAAGGCTGCATGAGGCCATGGGTTCGAAGGGTTTTCCCATCAACTTAGTGAGAACCAGGGGCAAGTCCCATGCCGGGACTGGTGTCCGCACTGGGGGATAGAGGCGATTCATTCCCTTGAGGAATTGCTTCGTTGTTGGATGGGAAAACACCGAATAGCCATCAATCTTAGGATGATTGACTGAGATGGCTGACAAGTAAACTCGGATAGATGAGTGACACAGTCCCCTGTCTTTACATGACAGGAGGAAACCAAAAACATCCTTAAGCCCGGCGGGGACTGAGGGCCGTCCCACAGACGCCAGGAAGGTTAAAAACTTAGTCCATTTTGACTCATATGAACGCCAAGTGGAGAGTTTGCGTGAGTTCAGTAGAACTTGAGCAATGCGTGATTCTAACCCTAAGTTTGGATCAGCCACACTGTCAATTTCAGTCTGGGCACATCGTGGTGCAGTACCCGGCCCCCGTGCATCCCGAGGAGGTCTGGGTCCGTCAGGAGATGGAGATACGTTCCTCGTGAGAGACTGAGGAGCGTGGGGAACCAGGGTTGTCTCGGCCACCATGGGGTGACGAGAATTGCCCACGGTCGCTCTGTCAACAGTTTGTGGACTACTCTCGGTATGAGAGGAATCGGGGGAAATAGGTACAATCGTTTCCCCATCCACTGGAAGAGGAGACTGTCTCCGAGAGAGGTCGGGTCCGTTCCTGCTCTGGAACAGAATAGGTGGCACTTCTTGTTCTCTCGAGAGGCGAATACATCCACGGATGGATGTCCCCAACGGTCGAAGATCGGAGTCAGGTAGAGGGGGTTCAGTTCCCACTCATGTAGGGATGCTCCCCCTCTGCTTAGGAAGTCCGCTTGGACGTTGAGTAGTCCTGGGAGATGAGTCGCTACCAGGTGAATATCTAGTGCCTGGCACTCGTCCCAAAGCTCTATCGCTAACCGGCAAAGTCCACGGGAGACCGTCCCACCCTGGCGGTTGATGTAAAACATGGTGGTGGTGTTGTCTGTAAGGACAGTCACCGTCTTCCCCGACAGGGATTGGCGGAAAGATCTCACTGCGTAGAGAACTGCCAGCAGCTCTAGGAAATTGATATGGTTGTGTGCCACAGAGGGGTGCCACCTGTCGCCCACACCTACACCGTCCAGATGAGCTCCCCAGCCCCATAGGGATGCGTCTGTAGTGACGGTCGCTGAGGGGGGTGGAAGCCGGAAAGGTGCACCTGAATGTAAATTCTGGGGCACAAGCCACCAATTCAGGGTCTCTAGGACCTGGGTTGATATCTGAAATAGTTTGGAGAGGGAGTGGAAGTTGGGGCGGAAACGCCTCAAAAACCAAAGCTGCAGTGGTCTCATCCGCAATTTGGCGAAGGGGATTACTGCTGTTGTCGCGGCCATCAGGCCTAGCAGGCGAAGGATTTGTTTGGCTGTAGCCTCCTTGGTCTCTTGGATAGACAGGAGAAGGGAGCCTATATCCGCTGCTCTGTTGGGGGGTAGGAACGCTCTGCATTGCAGGGAGTCCAGGATAGCTCCGATAAACTGAACCCGTCTGGAAGGGGTAAGCATGGACTTTTTGAGGTTTATCGTGAGTCCTAGTGATTCTAGGGTACGAAAGGTAGTAGAGATGTGGCTCTGTAGTTCCGTCGTAGAGGGGGCGACTAGAAGCCAGTCATCCAGGTAGGGGTAAAGGTGGACACCTTGAAGTCGCAGATGTGCCGCTACTACTGCCATAAGCTTCGTGAAGACACGAGGAGCTGTAGAGAGGCCAAAGGGTAGGGCCTTGTACTGGAAGTGACGCGGACCAATCGTGAAGCGTAAGTACGGTCTGTGCGACGGGTGGATCGTCACATGGAAGTATGCGTCCTTTAAGTCCAGCGTCACCATCCACGCGTTGGCTTCTAGTAGTGGTAGGATGGTCTGTAGAGTGGTCATACGGAATTTCTTGTAGGTGATGAACGCATTGAGGTTCCGCAGATCCAATATGGGACGAAGTCCGCCATCCTTTTTTGGGACCGTGAAGTAGCGGGAGTAGAACCCCCGCTGAAGGTGGTTTGTTGGTACTTGTTCTATGGCATCTTTTGAGAGGAGGGCTTCGACTTCCGACGATAGGGTGTCGGAGGGAGGGGTGGTTACGAAGTACGATTCTTGTGGTATCTGGAAAAATTCTATTCTGTAGCCTTCTGCTACGACCGACAGTGCCCATTTGTCTGTCGTGATACGTTGCCATGCTGGTAGAAAGGGTGATAGACGGGTGGGAAGATCGGAGCGAATGGGGGAGTCAAAGACTCTGCTTGTTCGGTTTGGGTGGCTTAGGCTTGGAAGCGGAAGCGGACGGGAATCGTGGCTTGTGGCCATAGGGTTTCTGTTGATAAGCAGTAGACGACGGTCTCTGCCATTGGGGTTCAGTGGGAGATCTTCGCGGTTGCTGTTTGGACCAAGATCTCTGCCATGTCTTCTGCTTCTGTTGTCTCGATTGTGAGACACCCAAGTTACAAGATGTCTTAATGCTCTTATCTAAATCATGAAGGACTGTGTCCGTCGTGGAGCTGAATAGTCCTTCACCCTCGAAAGGGAGATCTTCCACCAAGGACTTTGTGTCTTGTGGGAGCGAAGTCGACCTCAGCCAGGCATGGCGACGAAGGGCGACTGCTGAAGTGAGTGTCTTGGATGTGACGTCCGCAGCATGCTTTGATGCGTTAAGCTGGTGCTTTGCTAGCACCATGCCTTCCCTCTGGATCTTCCTAGCAAGGCGTTGCTTATCGTCAGGAAGATGGGCCAGAAGTGGTGTCATCTGCTCCCATAGGGAGTATTGGTACCTGCTCATGCAGGCTGTGTAGTTTGCCGTTTTTATGCCAAGTGCACCGGCTGAATAAAATCGTCTCCCGAAAGAATCTAATTTCCGTCCCTCCTTGACCAAGGGGGAGGAATGTCCGCTACGGCCCCTGGCCGAGGGGGTCACTACAACCAAATTGGGCTTGGGGTGGATGAATAGGAATTCTGCCCCTGGCTCTTGGAGCCTGTACATGTGGTCTAATCTCTTGTTGGAGATTGGAGTTGAGGAGGGGTGGCCCCAGGATTCTTTGGCAGTGCTCAAGAGCACCGAAATTAGTGGCAACGCTACCGCGGTGGATGTATCCATCTGTACGATGTCGAAGATGGCATCGGTAGCGGTAGGGGTTGGTTGGACCGTGGCAAGTGCCAGGGAATGGGCCATTCGTTTGATAAGCTCTCCATAGGATTTCACGTCCTCGGAGGGAGAGATTGGTAAATTTTCAGCCACATCAGGGGATGGTGACGGCTGGATGGGAGATTCGTCATCGGATGATTCGGGAGATTCGGGTATCGAGTGGTCGGAATGTTCGGAGGGAGACATAGGGGTCGACGGATCTGGTTGGTAGGGAGGGAGGTCGACATCGGGCGAAGTAGGTATCGGCATCGGTAGTTTCGGTATCGGTATCAGTTTCGGAGTCGGAGCCGGGGGATCTCGGCATCGGGAGACTCTTGACGACGTTGACTGGCGATCCCACTCCACCGGGTACCATTGTGGAGGTGGCGGGTAGGAGGAGCCATACAGGTATCGCCATTGACGGACGTCCCACGGCACCGAAGATGGAGGGAGTCGCCAGTCTCGCTCACCTTTCGGCGCCGGCAGCGGGTCGGGCCCAGTCTCGGGACTGCTGTGAGGGATCTGCGTCAGCTCGATGTCGGGTTCCGAATCTGTGAGCTGGATGGGTCGTGGCATCGGGGAGGCAGGGCTGCCCCAGGGTCGCTCGCGCCCTGGAGGGTCAAGCTGCGGAGACCTGTGCTGGGTCATGTCGGACGCGGGATGCGTCGACGAAGCACTCGAGGTTTTGTGCTTCAGCTTGCCCTTACCCTCTTTGCCCTCCTTACGCTTCTTAGCGGGAGTTCGTGGCAGTGAGAGGGGTCTTTTCGGTGCCGACTTCTCGGTACTGGAAGGGCTTCGCATCGGTGGCGACGTCGGGCCCGTCGGTACCGATGGGGATGTTGTCAAGGCGTCGGCTGCGGACATCTTCGGTGACAACGCTGCTTCCAAGAGAGCCACTCTGAGTCAGGCCGCCCGGTTCTTACGAGTTTGTTTGGAGAACGCGGCGCAACTCGAACAGGAATCGACACGATGCGACTCGCCTAGGCACAGCAAGCAGAGGGAGTGCTTGTCTGGGGGAGCGATTTTACTCCCACAATTAAGGCAGCATTTAAAGAAACCCCACCGCTGGGCCATAGGCCGGGCGGGGAATAGGAAGAGGAGAATCCAAAAGTGAGTCCAGAAAAAACAGTCCGTAGGTCAGGAGAAACAAGAAAGTCAGTCCGAAAGGCCTTTCCAAGTTGGAAAAAAGAAAGAACGAATGTTAGCTACCGACCGGAGCGGAGAGGGGGTCCTCACGATGCGGCGGTCAGAAGAGAACTGGTGGGATCCTCGTGCCTCTCCCCGGGTCATGCGCAGTGGGACGTGCACGTGACCAGGGAGCTGGCGCGAAAATTCGTTAGGCTTTGAAGATTACCGATCGGGATCGGCGCAGGCGCACTTAATCCCAGAGGTGTGATGCACAGAGACCACGAAGAAGATCTGACATGTCTTGCTTTGAATTACTGCATCAAAATGTCTGTGCTGTTGCAATCGGGGAGGGGGAGGGGGAGGAGCCTCAGCCCAGTGCAGGGAGCAGGAGCTTGCCTATCTATTTCTCCTGAACGATTGAGAGAGTCTGGGAAAGCAAGCTATGATGCAACAGCAACAGCAGCAGCAGAACTGGAGGAAGAAGCAGGAGACAGCCAGTCCCTTGCGGGCCTGAGAGAAGCCCTCTGGGGGACCTCATCTGGCCCCCGGGCCGCATGTCTGACACCCCTGCTCTAATTAGCTATCTCAATTATTTCCATGGGAAGATTTGTTAGTACATCCAATTCATTAAAAGGACTTGGCACATCCCAGAGAAGGAAACATTTCTGGAACTATTGAAACCATAGCCCTGACCTGGATAGCCCAGGCAAGCCCGATCTCGGAAGCTAAGCAGGGCTGACTCTGGCAAGGACATGGATGGGATACCAGCAGTAAGGAGGTGGGGGCAGGCTTGATTCAACCACCTCTCTGAATATCCTCCAGGCCCCCAGTAGGGGTCAGTCACCAGAGGTCACCATGACTTCCAGGTGCACGCACACACACAAAGTTCCAAAAAAAACAACAACCCAGAAATGTTGGGGAAATGGAAATATATGCAATACTTATTTCCTATCAAACCTAAGCTACTTTTACTAATTCAACAACATAAAATGTATCTGTCACGGGCTGGGTGCCAGTAGGTCAGGAGCTGTTGTGCCATTTTGGTAAACAGGTCTACCACCACCAGGATGCAGGTATGGCCATGAGACCGGGGAAGTTCGGAGATAAAGTCCATCAAGATGGTATCCCGTGGCCCTGCAGGCGTGGGTAGCGGGTATAGCAGCCAAGACGGCTTGGTAGGAACATCCTTGGCGTGTCTGCACACTTCACATGAGGCGACTTACCAGCTTACATCCGAGCAGATCGGTGGCCACCAAAATTCCCTTCTGAGTAAGTGTAGGGTCTTGTGGAGTCCAAAGTGCCCAGTGGGACCTGAGACCGCAGAGGCCCTGGTGGCACATACACGCAATCACGGTGCAACAGCAGTCTGTTGCGTGCGGTGAAGTCCAAGGTTAGTCCCTGCTGCAGTTCCTGCAGACACTGCTGTGCCCAAGGGTCTGATGCCTGACTGTCCCGAAGGTCCTCAGTGAGCGGTGCGGAAACGGTGGTGGCGGCAGAAAACACCGAGGGCGGCAAGATGGATGCAGCAGGTGTTTTCTCGGTTGCAGCCAGTGCATATTCCGGCTTGCGTGAGAGAGCGTCCGCTTTTTGGTTCTGGGTGTGGGGGATGTAAGTTATTTTGAAGTTGAACCAGGGATGAACAAGGACCAGCGAATTTGTCTCTGGTTCAGATTTCGGGTTGTCTGAAGGTGCTCCAGGTTTCGGTGGTCAGTGTGGACTTGTACTGGGTGGCGCACTCCCTCTAGGTGATGTCTCCATACCTCAAAGGCAATTTTGATGGCAAGTAACTCCCTCTGCCAGATGGTGTAGTTTCTCTCGGCCGCGGTTAATTGGTGGGAGTAATAGGCGCAGGGCTGGAGAGGCTGGGATGGGTCATTGCACTGGGACAAGATGACTCCAAGGGCCACACTGGAGGCGTCAACTTTCACTGTGAAGGACAGCTCGGGGTCTGGGTACTGGAGAAGCGGGCCGGTGGCAAAACAGGTCTTTAGCGTGGCAAAAGCTTGAGCGGCCTCCAGGGTCCAGCGAAATGGTTCCTTGGGTTGGAGGAGCTTAGTGAGCGGCACGGTCAACTCCGCGTACCTGGAGATGAATTTGAGTAGTAGTTCGCGAAGCCAAGGAGGCGTTGGATGTTTTTGCAGTTCTGCAGGGTCTGCCACGTCATAATGGCCTCTACTTTCTTGGGGTCTATGAGGATCCCCTTTGGGGACAGGATTTGCCTGAGGAACTCCACAGAGGACAGGTAGAAGGCACATTTTTCGAGCTTGGCATAGAGGCCATGGTAGCGAACGCGTTGTAGGACTTGGCGCACATGCTCAATATGTTGCAACTCGTTGTCCGAGTAGATCAACAGATCATCTAAAAAAATGATCACGATGCGGTCTAGCAGGTCCCGGAACACATCAATCATGAAGCATTAGAAGACGGCGGGGGCGTTGGTAAGGCCGAAGGGCATCACTAGGTACTCGTATTGTCCGTAGCAGGTCCCAAATGCCGTTTTCCACTCATTACCTGCCTGAATCCATACCAGATTATAGGCTCCTTGGAGGCTGAGTTTGGTATATATCCGAGCCCCCTTGAGCCGGTCCAACAGTTCTGAGATCAGTGGCAAGGGATACCAATCACAGATGGTGATCTTGTTCAGTGCTCGGAAGTCGTTGCACAGCCTCAGCTCTCCACTCTTCTTCTTGACAAAGAGCACAGGAGCAGAGAGTGGAGAGGTAGAGGGATGAATGAACCCCTGAGCGAGGTTCTTGTCCAAGAAATCCCAGAGAGCCGCCAGTTCTGGTTCTGACATGGGGTACAAACGTCCAGCAGGCAGCCATGGCTCCAGGTTCCAAGTTAATGGCACAATCATAGGGCCGATGTGGAGGAAGGTTGTCAGCCCCCTTTTCCTCAAACACATCTGAAAACTCGGTGTACAGTTGTAGAAGGCGCAGGGTGGTGGCTGACGCGGCAGTGGCCAGCGTGGTGACTGGGCGTGGATGTGGGCAGGGAGTGGGAAATTTGAGTTCTTGCCTTACCCAATCTACCCTGGGGTTGTGAGTCTGTAACCAGGAGAGACCCAGGATAATCGGGAACTGGGGCATCCAGACGAGGTCGAAGTTCACCTGCTCCTGGTGTTGGTGAATACGGAGGAGCAGGTCGCAGGTTTCCTCAGACAGGAGCGTAGGAGGCATCTGTCAATGGCCTCCACAAGCATTGGTGTTTCTTTAGGCTGCACAGGGATCTGGTGCTGCTTCACAAACGCAGCGCCGATGAAGCAGGTAGCCGCTCCAGAGTCCAGCATGGCAAAGACAAAAAGCCACCGTTCATCTGGGAGGCCAAGTTTGATGGGCACCAGGAATGGGCCAGGGTCCAGAGGAGCTACTTCTGAGGACCCAGCTAAGTGCCCCACGCTGATGGGCCCATTCAAGCGTGGGGCTGATCTTTTACTGGTGGCGGTAACTGCACCAGTGGTGCGGGCAGAGTTTGCTTGGCAGGACAACCAGAGGAAAAGTGCCCCGCCCCCACCACAGTAGAGACAGAGGTTGAGGGCACGTTGACGAGCTTTTTCCTCAGGAGTCAGGTGGGGTCGGGCTCCTCTGAGCTGCATCGGCTCACCTTCAGCTGGGCTTGCCTGAGGGTTGCTGGGCATCTGCCGGGACATAGAACGATCAACCGGTGATCCGGAGTGGGAGGTGGCACGGGCCTGCCATCGCCCTGCCAAGCACCCATTGATCCGAAGACAAAGGGTTATGAGTGCTTGCAAGGAGCTGGGCCGCTCGACCCGGGCCAACTCCTCTAACACTTCATCCGCAAGCCCTTCCACATACTGGTCCATGCGGGCAGCCTCATTCCACTTTAAGTCCTGGGCTATGAGCTGGAACTCGGTGGTGTAGTTAGCAACCGTGCCTCTCCCGTTTCAGCACTCTGATCTTACGATTAGCCGTCTCCGCTTGCAGGGGTGTAGCAAAAGTAGTGGACAAATGGGTGCGAAACCCCCGAAAGTCCGACAGGAGCATCGACGCTTCCACTAACAGAGGGGTGGCCCACTTGGCTGCCTGGCCCTTTAAGAGGCTGATAACGAAACAAACTTTGGTTTTATCGTTCGGAAAGTCCCGAGCACACAGTTCCATATACAACTCGCATTGTACCAAGAAGGCCAGGAACTCCTCCACATTTCCACCAAATTTTTCTGGAGGGCTTACCAGGCATTTCGGCGGAATGACGATGGGTGTGGCGGGTGCTGCTGCTGCTGGAGCTGCACGACCAACTGCGTCAACTGTTGGACTTGGTGAGCGACATCCATAAACTGCAGCGGAGCTCCCACTCCGTCCGCATCCATCGAGGTGGAGTGAGTTTGGAGGTGCTAGCAATCTGTCACGGGCTGGGTGCCAGTAGATCAGGAGCCGAGTCGAAGTCCGAGACAGTCCAAGGTCAAGCCAAATCAGGAATGAATTACCAAGTCCAAAACACAAGCCGAAAGCAGAGTCAGTCCAAGCCGAGGTCAGAGAAGGAAACTCACAAGCAAACCAGTCCAAGGAGTCAACCAAAAGCTGAAGTAAAACAGAGCCAGAGTAACGAGCCAGAAGGTCCAGAATCAAGCCAGACAGAGCCGGAGTCACGAGCCAGAAGGTCCAGAATCAGGTTTAGCTGATGCGAGCTGAGCGGGTGCAGAGTTTAGCCAGAATGACTTGTTGCTAGCACAAGTTGCTGGTCTTTGTGCTGTGCTTAAATACCCAGCCACTTCCTGTGCTTGTTAGCAGCTGGCAGTGAGGTCCCGGCTCCCTCTAAAACTCAGGGCTGAGTGATCTGCGACCACACATGCGTGCCTCTTTTCTCCTAGCAGCTAAGTCTTGCCTGGATCGTGACCTTAGCCATTCCACCCAAGGAGGTGAATCAGGTGGGCTTGAGCTTGGCCGTGGCTCAGCTGGTGCTGGGGTAATGCACTGAGAGATGCTTGCCTGAGCCTCCTCTGGTTCAGGTGGAGGCTCCTATGGAGCTGGGGACTGATCCTCCACCGCACTTAGGTCCACAGGAGGTCTTCAGAGGCACTCCTGACAGTATCATTTATAACCCACAATATGAAATTGTACTGTTTATGGTATTTAAAAGTCTAAATCTTTGTTTTCTATGAGAAAAACTGCAAATATACCTAATACTTGAGAGTTGCAAACTGCTGTACCCTATGCTACCCATAGCACATATATCTTAATTTCTTGCCATCTGAGAGGTAGGAAAAAAGGTTAAAGATAAAATTCTGTAGTAAACAAACGACAGTATTTGGACAGAAACACCCTCATACAGTCACAGTAGGTAGATCTGTCAGCGTATTTTGATATCAAGTTATTTATATCATTGAAAATGTGGTCTATTAATTTCTTAACTCTTCAACTGGAAAAACTGAAAGAAGTCCCATGAGAAGCCACATTTTTTTTCTGAGTAGTTCTGTCTCCCTCCTGGGTCTTCAGTATTTTAGCACATCCTGAGATGGAAGGGGTTATTTTACAGGAATTTTGTAGGGTTAGATGGCAATTCGCCCCCCCCCCCCCTCGGCTGTCCCTGGGGGTCCCCTTTTGCCTAAAAGTAGTATTTCAGGGAGCATTTTAGGCTGCTGGGTGAAGGAAGAGGTGAGGAATTCCTGCTCAACAGATGGCAATCTCTGGTGGATTCCAAGCCATTGTATGGGAGAGTTCTTGGCTTGTAAGCCAAGCCGTAAGGAGGGGAGGGTGGGATAAAAATCTAATAAAGAAATAAGTAAAATTGTTTTGCATGTTATTGTATTCACAATATGGCCATAATTCCTTAGCCACTGTAGAAGTGCATACAACATAAATGATAGCTACATTTTGATTAACGAAGGACATAATCCTCACTCTCTAACGTCAGTTACACACTTCACATTAAATGCAGCATTGCTTGAATTTTATACTCATGGTGGGTTATACATTCAATGAAACAAGACCCCAAGGAAAGCCACAGTAGTAATAAATGTACACCAGTAGATGGCACAAGAAGGTCTCATAAAATAACAGCCTCCCAACAGAAGAACAAATAACTCAGTTTACTGTAATTCAACCTACTACACACAGATTATCTGTTTCACATAATATTTTTATGGCCTAATCTGTGGAATAACACAAAGTTATGCTGCTATTAAAGCATTCTTTAAACACACACACACATCCTGGAAATCGTGCTCTGGCAAAAGTAACTTCCTGCATGTCAGGCCTGCATTCATCTACCAATAAGTTTGTCTGCTTCCAAAGTGTTATTTCTGATTTTGCTTTACCCATCACAGTCACCTACCTGTGGAAAAATAGAGGGATTGATATAACATTTAATGAAAGATTTTAAAAATGCATATGGCATGAACCTGTAGTGTATGCAGTGTGAATGGCATTATATCCATTGCCTCCAACACAAGCTCTGAGCTGCCACTCCCTCCTCCAGAGCAGCTGCTCCCCCCCCCCCCCGGCCTCTGCAGCCTCACTTCCCTCCGCACCTTTTTGGCCTCTTCTCCATCTCTCTCTCTCTCTCTCATCCACAACACCCTTTCCCCCCTTCTTCAGCTTTTCTTGGAGCAACACATGGCATGTCCACTAGGACAGCTTCCTCTAGGAACTGTGATTTATTAGCTTGGAGTATATTTCCAAGTCATGCTGTATTTTACTCTATAGCTTTCAAACCAAATTTTCCTTCTTGATTTTTCTTTTATCTATGTTCAAAGATCCAATCTAGTTCAATACAATATCACGTCCAAAATTACAGCCATGAATACACAGACTTTAGATCCCTTGCCAGGGCCAGGAGGTACACATGTAAAACTTGCACCAACTAGCCCCTCCCCCCATCCCCTGGCAACAACCGTCTTGTTAGAACAACTCTTTTATGTGTTACGTGCCATTAAGTCACTTTTGACATACGGTGACCCTATGAATTAGCGAACTCCAAGATATCCTATGATATCGCTGGAAGGGCGGGGTTAAAGTTTAATAAATAAATAAATTAACTGGTGAACTCCAAAATATAACATCATTAACAGCCTTGCTCAGGTCTAGCAAACTGAGGGCCTTTATGGCTTCTTTTATTGAGTCAATCCATCTCATGTTGGGTCTTCCACTTTTCCTGCTGCCTTCAAGTTTTCCCAGCATTATTGTCTTTTCCAGTGATTCTTGTCTTCTTATAACATGACCAAAGTACGATAGCCTCAGTTTGGGCATTTTAGCTTCTAGGGAGAAATTGTTGTTGTTCAGTTGCACAGTCGAGTCCAACTCTTTGCGACCCCATGGACCACATCACACCAGGCCCTCCTGTCCTCCACCACCCTCCAGAGCCTCCTCAACTCCATGCTCATTGCATCAATAACACTGTCTAGCCATTTCATCCTTTGACGCCCCCTTCTTCTTTGACCTTCAGTATTTCCCAACATCAGGGTCTTCTCCAGTGAGTGCTCCCTTCTCATTTGGTGGCCAAAGTATTTGAGCTTCAGCTTCAGAATCTGGCCTTCCAGGGAACAGTCAGGGTTGATTCATTTAGGATTGACTGATTTGATCTCCTTGCAGCCCAAGGGACTCTCAAGAGACTTCTCTAGCACCATAATTCAAAAGCACTTATTCTTCAGTGCTCAGCCTTCCTTATGGTCTAACTCTCACAGCAATACATTACTACTACCATTGCTTTAACCATATGGACTTTTGTTGGCAGGGTGATGATGTCTCTACTTTTTATTATGCTGTCCAGGTTTGCCATCGCATTCCTCCCAAGGAGCAGGCGTCCTTTAATTTCCTGGCTGCAGTCACTGTCTGCAGTGATCTTGGATCCCAGGAACGTGAATTCTGTCACTGCTTCCACGACTTCCCCTTCTATTTGCCAAGGAGTGATGGGACCAGATGCCATGATCTTAATTTTTTTAATTCAAGCCAACTTTTGCACTCTCCTCTTTTATCCATAGCAAGAGGCTCTTGAGGTCCTCTTCACTTTCTGACATTAGAGTGGCATCGTCTGCATATCTGAGGTTATTGATGTTTTTCCCGGCAATCTTAATTCCATCTTGTGATTCATCCAGGCTGGCATTTTGCATGATGTACTCTGCATATAAATTAAATAAGCAGGGTGACAATATACATCCTAGTCGTACTCCTTTCCCTATGCTAAACCAATCAGTTGTTCCATATCCGGTTCTAACTGTCGCTTCTTGGCCCTTCTACAGGTTTCTCAGGAGACATGTGAGGTGGTCTGGTACTCCCATCTCTTTAAGGACTTGCCATAGTTTGTTGTAATCCACACAATCAAAGGCTTTAGCGTAGTCAATGAAGCAGAAGTAGATGCTTTTCTGATACTCTCTTGCTTTCTCCAGAATCCAGCAAATGTTGGCAATTTGATCTCTAGTTCCTCTACCTCTTCGAAACCCAGCTTGTACTTCTGGCAGTTTTCTATCCACGTACTGCTGAAGCCTAGCTTGTAGGATCTTGAGCATGACCTTGCTAGCGTGTGAAATGAGTGCAATTGTGCGATAGCTTGAACATTCCTTGGCATTGCCCTTCTTTGGGATTGGAAAACTGACCTTTTCCAATCTTGTGGTCACTGTTGCATTTCCCAAATTTGCTGGCATATTGAGTGTAACAGGCTGTGTCACAGTTCAAATGGTACCAGCTGATAACCCTTGCAGCCCCTTGGCTTCCAGCATCCTGCTAACTGCTGTTGACCATAAGCAAACTGAAGTTACTTAGTAGCTCCATCTCTTTTTAGTTTTGATGAAGCCATAGCATTGGGTGCTTCCAAACGGTGCACACGGGCTCACAGTAGTCTGACAATACCATGGATCAACACTGGCTCCCACCTTGTAGAATGGCCGGCCCCACACTTCTGGCCTTCCACACACTACGTAAAACAGAACTGTTCAGGAGGCCTTTGGGGTTTTTTAAAGATAACTGGGCTATATATTATAAAGCAAATATTCAAGATGGTGCTTTAGAAAAGGGAACAGGACTGTTGACTACTGTGTATAGTTTATACACCATCTGTTTGGCGTATATGTTATTATCGTGCTCTCACTACGTTGTTTTCTACCTAAGTAATTCCACTTTTTGGCCTTCTTAACCTATTGTGTCTAATATGTATGCTTTGTTTTCAGATTTCTGTAATCTGAGTCCTATCACTTTGCTTATCAGATGTCTTATTCTATTGATTGCACTGACTAAGGCTGAGGACAGACTGGCAGTCTGGCCCACTCTGCCTCCGCCTTAAAAGCGGAGACAGAGCGGGCGTCCAGACTGCCACATCTGCCCTGCAGAGGCACCCCGGACGTACCTCGTCCGGCGGTGCGCTCCTCCCGCAGCAGCCGGGCACCACTTCCAAGTGGTGTCCTGGCGGCTGCGCGCACGTTCCACCCGCTTCCAGCGGGTGTGAATGGAGGCGGGCGGAGCCACGCAGCATTCTGCCGCCACCGGCGGAAGCCGCCCGCAGTGTGGACGCTGTGGGCGGCTTCCTTGTGGCGGCATCTGAATGCTGCGCTGCGGGGCAGTTCCCCCCCGCCTTGTTCTGCCACGCTCCTGTAGTCTGTCCTCAGCCCTACATTGCTTAATCCACCTTCGGTCTCAATGAGAAAGGCAGATTATAACATAAAAACAAATGAAATCTTTTAACTTTAATGACCAGTCGATTGTGATAAGAAAGCAAGGGAAGGGGCTGGAGGTGCTGCAGCGTTGTCCCCTTACCTTTTTCCCTCCTGGAGAGGAAGTGTCAGGGGGAGGAGTGCTGGTCATGTTCAGTGGGCTGGAGCCACAGCTCGAAGGCGAGGAACCCCTCATCCTAGCACAGCAAGAACACCCAGATCAGGAAGGTCATACAAAACAATGCAATTGGTGCTGTGGAATCACAACTCGTGACTAAAGACTAAAAATTATGTATAAGAAAACCAACCATGTTTTGCTTTGGCCCTGAAGGGGGAGAGTTCATGTATCACATTTTTCACCCAGAGTGGCTGTTTCTAAAATAGCCCTAACATTGTGGCATTGGTAGGAGGTATGATGACGACTAGGGTTTATGGAGCCCTGGTTTTCTCACTGATGGACCTTCACGGCTGGAGGCAGCAAAAGTAACACGAGGGATTTCACACTGATGACTCTCCATCAGAGGAGTTTATGAAAGGTGTTGGCAGAGCCTATCTTTTCCTGCCCTCCCCTTCCTCAAGCAGCCTACCTGTTTTGTCCCGGAACTCCTCTCGGAGGAATGGCAGAGTTTCACAAGCAAAATGAGCCCCGGGACAGGCATATGCAGCCGCGAGGGGGAATCAAGTCAAACGGCCTCTCTTTCACACTCGGGCAGGCACAACCGTGAATGGAAGACTTTGGAAAGGGAGGGGGGCTGATCCCTTCTCATTGCTGCCAGCTCCTTGTCCTGGGGCTCATTTTGCTTGTGAGGCTCTGGCAATCCTTTTTGAGGAGTTTCACATAAAATGACAGATTGCCTGGGAAAGATCCCCTCTCCTAACTTCTGGGAACTTTTCTGATGGATCTGACCCCTTGTTTATTTATTGAGCACAACTTTGTCCTCTAGGATAAGCATAATTTATGGAAATAAGTTTTTTAAACAATTTCATACCATTGTTCTCAGCATAACTTAATGAGGTTCCACACATTTTCTTCCCCAGTTTCTTTAACTGATAACTTACACAAATTATGGTGAATCAGGCCCAGATTAAGGTTATGAAGGGCCCAAGGCTAAGAGAGGGAAAGGGTCTAACAGAGTTCGAAGTGTAGTACATTAAAATGTTACAGTCCTCTGAGGAGATCAGGCCGCATTCACGGATTTCCCTTCCCCAGTGAGACAGCTGAGCCTGAGAGAGAAAAGTGAACAACTGGGCCTCCTAGGTCACCAAGGGGCAGGAAGGAAGAGAAAGGGGCCCTCACACTATTGCCTTTTTAGTCTGTAACTTTGGCTCTGGATGGATGGACAGACAGGCTATAAAGAGACAAACTTGTTCTTATCTGATGAATGAGTCTCTCTTCAGTTCCTCATATGGTTTACAGTAATATCACAACTCCTTTAATCTGAAAATGTATTGAACAGCTACATTTCCTGGAAAAGGTGTTCTAGAAAGATAACCACAAATGTGTCAGAATCTGCAGATTCAGACAAGGATTTCTGGGACTTTCTGCTATATTATAACCTGTTGCTATGTGCTATGTATTGTAACCTGTGCCTGCACCCATTTTGTATTATGCCTATTGCTATCAGTTGCCCCTATGCCCACTATGTAACCATACCTTTTGCCAGTGTGAATGTATGCTATGTGACCCCAGGTTTATGGCTTTGACCAGGCCTGGTCTGTGTAACTGTTTGCCCGGGAGAGTGACAACTTCAAAGCATGGGAACAATGGGCCTCTCACCCTCCTGCCTCCGCATTCCATTCATCCCGGCTGGGAAGACAAGGGGAGGACAGGGACCATTTCTTATCAACGTGCGAAAGCCTTGAGGGAAGCATTTGTTATGTGAATATGGTTACATCTAAGGGGTCTGGTTTGGGAAGGGAAATTTACAGCTTAACACCTAGCTTTCTTTCCTGTGGGAAGCAAACGGCCAGAGACCCCTTTTGCCCACCGTTTTTCCCCTTTGGTGATTGGTTACCTATGGGCAATTCAAATTGTACTGAAGGGTATATTAGACCTGCTTCTATTGTATGCATTATCTCTGACAATAATCCGAGGACCTGTACCAATGTAGAAATTGGAAATAAAGAACTGTGTTTCATCAACAAAGATCTGATCCTTGACTACTTTGAGCAGAAGCCTCACAAAATGCGATACATGTTAGATTTTTCATCATTTATTAATATTTCATCATTTATTAATAAATGACTGTTTTGACTTGCCATTTATTTAAATATATAGCTGGCAGAAAAGAGGAGTTTCCTCACCTGTGAATCTCCATAATTTCTTCAGCAATCATCCTACCAATTTTACCAGCTCCAGCTCTTGTTCCACCTGGAATTCCAGGAACGGTTGGAAGGGCCCGCTTGGGGCCGCCTTGAAAAACACAGAGGGGAGAATACTGTAAAGGAAGACGATGGGAGACAGAGACAGCCCGAGACTGGGAGGAAGGGTTAATATGTGGGCTGTTCTTACAGCTTCAAGCCCTTCCTTCCATCTGCAAGGTAACACTCATTTATCTTACTGTATGTGACGTGCACTGAAGATTCCAGTGCTATATAATGGTTAACTATCAAACTATTTCAAAATTTCTGTACATTTAAGGGGTTACAAATACTGAAAGAAATCAAAACAGAAAACATTAACACTCTAAGTATCTAATTTTCAACATGGTCTCATCTGTGAACAGACACATGAATAGACAAGACAGATCTTTCTACGACCTGGGGAAAGCCCCGGGTTTCCAGAAAAAATGAAAGCACAAAGAAAATCCACAGAGGTGTGTGGTTTCTGTCCGTAACAGGCAGTGGGAGGGTGCCTTTGAGGGAGGACTCACTGGGCTACGCTGGGCAGCAACCTCTGGCAGGCCCAGCTGCTTGCTACTATTCAACCAATAAATCTAAGGGACCACGGAGAACAACGAAGGCCAACAGAACAAACACCGTGTAAATTCGAATTATCAAAACCAGTACATAACAACTGTAAAGACAACACACTGCCAACAATAAAGTATAGTGCTATCTCAATGCAACTTGTTTCACAAGTGCAGTAGAGTCCCCAATTGGTACAAAAAGGTCTGAAGATCCTTTGCAACAAAAGTTACAGAAAGATTCCAGCAGTAAATAAAGACTAAGGAATAGCACGTTGACTGCTGGAATCTTCATCACAAGTTGTTTCACTCCTTTTATCTGAAAGATTCCCTAACCTTCCCCTTGCTGTTGCAAGATTTTTCCATTGGTTTAGTGCTGTGTCCAGATGATCCTACTTAACAGAAGGGTTTCTGGCTGCTCAAGACTTTTAGTCAAGGAGCTTTAATCAGATTAAAGGAAAGGAAAGGAGCTTGCTATTGATTCTTTCCCCCTGTATCAAAGCTGCTGTTGCCTCTTCCAGCAAGGACAGAAAGCTAACTATATTCTTCCCTCACAGGGCAAGTCGCTGTTGGTATGGTGTGCGCATGCTGCCTTGGGAGAACAGCAGAGGAAAGGCTCCTCCGTGGCAGAGATGTGCTCTGAGATACTGCATTTTTTGTACAAGCCACTACAAGACTGCTCCCAAGGCTCTCCCAAAAATTATGTTGCTCCCAGAAAGGCTGTTTTCCCCTTTTCTATATCACGTGAGAATACAATTAAAATTTTGTAGAAAAGACACTGAATATGGACATATTGTCTTTCAGTTAAACATCAGTATTACTGAGACTGTGACTGAGAAACCCCCAGATTTCCTGGAGACACTCTGAACATGCTGTTCTACAACATGGTATCTTTGCTTGTTCTTATGGGATAAACACCTTGACTGGGATAGCCCAGGCTAACCCCATCTTGTCAGATCTCAGAATCTAAGCAGGGCTGGCCCTGGCTAGTATTTGGATGGGAGACCTCCAAGGAATACCAGGGTTGTGACGAGGAGGCAGACAACAGCAAACCACCTCTGGAGGTCTCTTGCCTTGAAAACCCCATGGGGTCACCATGAGCCAGCTGATGGCACTTCCCACCACCATGGGATAAACGCCCTCACTAAAGCTGTAGCTTTCCACTTGTGGGAAAGGCAGGATAGACATGTTTTGCTCCACCAGAGTGGTGTAGCAATTAAGAGCAGTGGACTCTAATTTGGAGAGCCGGGTTTGATTCCCCACTCCTCCACATAAAGCCAGCTGGCTGACCTTGAGTCAGTCACAGTTCTCTCAGAGCTGTCCTCTCAAGAGCAGTCTCTGTCAGAGCTCTCTCAGCCCCACCTACCACACAGGTTGTCTGTTTTGGGGAGAGGAAGGAAAGGCAATTGTAAGCCACTCTGAGACTCCTTCGGGTAGTGAAGAGCGGTGTGTAAAAACCAGCTCTACTTTGTCTAAAGACATTCTCCAGCCGCCATCGTCTGCACCTCCAAATTAAATGGCATCACTAAGAAGGGAGCCTACTCCTCAGCAGCTGCACACAGTTATGGGACGAGAGCACTGGAAGATGCTACGAGGAACACCCCCCCCCCCCCCTGTATGAGAAATGCAGAGGTCGTACCTCTGCCTCCTAAAGCATTAAGGCTCATAGGCTTGTTTCATCGTATGAGGATCTTCTGCGTAAATGAATGTAGACTAGCCAAGTTTTCTATGTACCTGCAACTCACTATCTATAATCAGCCCGAAGTAAAGAAAGAGATCAGTTTCATAACAATCTTGCTCATTTCTAAGGTGCTACTGGACTCAGATCTAGGTCCCCATACAGCTGCTGATCCAGGCCTGCCCCAGTGGGTCTCACTTGGCAGAACAGGGCCAATTTTATGAACAGCAAATCTTTGGCGCGTGTGTGTGTGTGTGGGGGAGATTTTGAGTGGGAAAGGAATGGTCATTTTGTCACTCTCTCTGCCTTTTGTCTACTCCAGTTAGCACTTTATGCACCTTCCCCCCAACACATGACAGGGCTTGAAGATATGAGTTCCAGATTCCAGATGGTGGTGATCTTAGTGACAGCTACGTGACACCTAACAGCTCCCAGCTAGCAGTTCTAGTTGGGGCAAACCGGTTCTGACTGGCACAATTACACAGTAGTCAGAATGACTCAGCAGCCAGTGCTGATTGGCCAGTCAATGTATATATGTGTTTATTGTACAGTGTATCTTTCTCTCCTATGTATTCCAGTGTGGGCGAAGCGCTTTGTCAGTCTGTGTAATGATTTTGCTGAACTGCGTATACCTGCGTTTAACAACAGGACTTTTGTAAATAAACCCTGTATATATTCCTTCCCTACTTGGCTGTGTGGACATTGGATTCTGTGGGACGTAAGCTCTGCACTTTACTGTGAATCTCTGCTCTGGTGCTAACACGCCAGCTCAACACACCCGCACCCCTTAACAACACACACTAAAACAGCAGGGGGTAGCCATGTTAATCAGGTAATCCCTGCAGCTTCTAAATTTGCAAAGTGGAATGAGAGCCCTGGAGAACAGGCTCAGTGCTCTGGGACTGGAATGATGGCCCCTGGGAGTAGCAGAGGTGTCCTGGGACTGGAATGACAAACCCAAACACTCTCATTTTTGGTAGAATGACACCTCTCCCCTCCTCCACCTGGCTGTTGTGCATCCTACATGAAGCAGGACGATTCAGCAGATGCCAGCCAATGCCAGGGGTCTGCATCACCAACTCACACAGCAGAACTAGAGCTTGCCGTTTCAGCACTGGAGCTAGGAGTGCCAGCCTCCAGGTGGGACCTGGGGATCCCCTGGAATTACAGCTCATTTTCAGACTACAAAGATTAGTTTCCCTGAAGAAAACGGATGTTCTGGAGGGTGGACTCTATGGCATTGTACCCCACTGAGGTCTCAGTCCTCCCCAGGCTCCATCCCTAAATCTCCAGGAGTTTCCCAACCTGTATTGGGCCACCCCTCCCCCCCATCCCCTGGAGGTGGACAGGGGAACCTGGCAACCCTAACTAGGGATGTTTAAACAAGGGAGGGGAGAGGAGGAAGGAAGGAAGATGAGGGGGAGGAAGAAAGGAAGAGGGGGGAGGGAAGGAAGGAGAGATGGAAAGAGAGTAAATAGATGAGAAAGGAAGGGAGGGAGGGAGGGAGGGAGGAAGGAAGGAAGGAAGGAAGGAAGGAAGGAAGGAAGGAAGGAAGGAAGGAAATAGATGGGGAGACAGGAAAAAAAGGAGAGGGGGGAAGTGAGAGATGGAAAGGGGGTTGAGAGCAAAGGATCCCCTCATCTCTTTGGGCTCCAAAGTTCAGTGGACTATAAACTTCCTGTGTGGACCTGCTGAGCTCTGAAGTGCTCCCTTTTCTCATTTCACAAAAGGCAAAACAAAAACAAAAACGTGCTCCTCCCTGAAGCCATGCACTCGCCTTCCTCCAAACCATGGCAGTCTTTTACTTGGAAAGCTGACAAAAACTTCCGCAGGCTGGGTTTTTTCGCCAGCAAGATCTCCCACTGCAGAACTGGAAGGAGCGGCAGTCCACCAGAAGCCTGCCTTGGATGAAGGCAACTGCGTGGGGGGGGGGGGGAAGGGGAGGCAGACACAGGTGCCAGGGTGCAGTAAGCAGTGAGGATTCACACTCACGGCTACGGAGGGCAGCTGCAGGAGGCAGGGAGGAGGAAGAGGATGGGACCAGACCAGGGCACGTGGGGTGGCTGGGGTGAGCGGCGACTCCCAGCAGATTTGGAGTGGGGATGGGGTGAGGGGGGTGGAGGCGACCTGGCGGTGGCAGCCCACCCACCTTTGGCTGCCTGTCCCTTGGTGAGGCTGGTTCATCTTCCCTGCCGGCCTCGACTGGACTCGTTTGGCTGCTGGGAGCTGGGGGCGGGGCTTGCTGCATGTGCCCGCCCCCTGGGGTCCTGACTGGTGGAGCGTTGCTCCGGCGAGCTCCGGCACCAAACAAGCCCTGGATTTATGTATTAAATTGAAGATTGTTAGCGGAGAGATAAGCACCTCCCACAATGAGTCCTGGAAAAATCATATTTACTCATAAGTAGGGATGGGCAGAAACCACAAAAAGGCAGCTCAGTTCAGTTCATGGTTCGTGGCTGAACCATGAACTGAACCATTAACCAAACCAGTTCACTCTGACAGTTCAGTTTGTGGGCCCAGCAAACACCGTTTAAAGGGACTGCAGTCTCTCTAAATAGGGTTTTCAGAAAGCCACAAAAACAGCTCCCTGGCACTCAGCTATTTGAGGCTTTCTTGTGTAGTCTCTTTAAAATTTAAAGGGACTGCACAAGAAAGCTGGAAAACGTGGAACAGCCTGTCTGTAGTCAGGGCTGGGCACCGCTTCAGTTGGGGAAGCCCTCACTCATTGCCCAGCGATCCAGGAGAGCCTAGGTGCTCACCCATTTCCCCCACATCACCTGAGGATGCCCCTGACACCCAGACCTACCAGCAGGAACTTACCCAGGAGGCCAGGGGGAGAGAGGAGGCCGATGGAGGAAGAGGCTGGCGGTGGAGAAGGGGCGGCCAGCTAAGGCAGTTGGCAGTAAGGCAGAGAAGAAAGCAAAGGTTTAAAGGAACTTGAAGTCCATTTAAGTCCTTGCTTTCTGCTCTGGCCACAAACCAGCATGAACCACATGAACTGCCTTAAAAGTCACACACTTCCGTTCAGTTTATGAACTATGAAGAGGGCAAAATTTGTCATGAATTTTGCTTCATGGTTTGATTCATGCCCATCCCTAGTCTTAAGTAAGATGATCCCATAGAGCCTATTTCCATCTCTACAATGAACAATTGCCCTGTAGAGAACAAGGATTAGTGGGCCTATGTGACACTGGTCCTAAATCATCCTAAAAATGATTTAGGATTTCTAAGGTCATACAACACTGATGCTGTCTGAAAATGACTGAGGGGAAAACTTAACAACAAAGATATTAAAGCCTTCTGCTGCAGGTTTTCAAGCAAGTTTCTAAACCCAAGAAAAATGCCGGAATAGCGCTACACAAATTTACATATTTTTCACCGAAAAACATTTTGTTAGCCATGTCATTTTTTTCTCTCCACCATTTTCAAGATTAAGATTTCTCTGCCCTTTTCTTAACTGAGTAAGTCTGATGTCCTCTTCCTTACCATGTTCTGCTCCCTCCTTTTGCCACCAAGTCACTGCTGACTTCTACTGACCCTGAGTAGGGTTTTCCAGGCAAGAGACATTAAGAGGCAGTTTGCCATTGCCTGCCTCTGTGTAGCGACCCTGGTATTCCTTGGCAGTCTTCCATCCCAATACAGACCAGAGCTGACCCTGCTGAGCTTCAGAGATCTGAAGAGATCAGGCTAGCCTGGGTTCTGCCCTGGGCTGTTTACAATACCATCATTACCAGGCCATCCTAGCACAGTACATTCAATTGCCACCATCGCTGGAACTTTACCAACCCAGTTTTTGTATTTAAGCTCCAGTCTCTTCAGCAACAGCTGCATCTCTCATTAGATCATATGGCTGTCCCAATAGCACTCCCTTTCCCAACCTGGATATGGTCAATCTGAGGCTTAGTCCTATTTAACATCTCCTGCATGCAGGGGTCCTTTCGTAGAAAAAGAGGTGCAGGAGCTCATTAGTATACCTATTAGCATAACTGATTAGCATATGTCATGCCCCCTGACATCACCAGAAGTGTGTCAGAAAGGGGGGCATCTTTAAAAGCCTCCCCTTCCCTTCCCCAGCTGGTCTGCCAAGGCGGGCCGGGGGGGGGGGAGAGCGAAGTGAGAAGGGCCCCATAGAATACAATGGAAAGATTGTGCCACCGCTGCTGCGCGACTCAAAACAGTTTAAACTCCTTCTCGCTTTGCTTCCTCCACAGGCCTGCTGGGGGAGGGGCTTGCCGCCACTGCCATTTGTGCCCACCAGGGGTGTGCAAATAAAAAAATCAGGCTACATCTGTTCCGGCTGCCAAATGACCCCTGCAAGCCGGAGTCATTCTGACAGTCGAATGTTAGTTTCAGCCCCATTATACCCTATGGGCCACTAAGTCAATGGTAAAAACTCATAGGGTATATGAGGGGCTGGAGGAGACGGGGTTTGAGGGAGAGGCTCCAAACTTGCAGGGTAGCTGCTGGGGCCTCTCCCCGAAATACCCACCAAGTTTCAAGAAGTTTGGACCACGGGGTCCAATTCTACAGGCCCCCAAACAGGTTGCCCCATCCCCTCCATTATTCTCTATTGTGGGGAAAAATTACTTTATAAATTATAGAATTATAATTATAGAAAGGTAGAAAGGTAGACTATAAATTATAAAAAGGTAGACTATAAATAAAATAAGTAAATAAATAAGAAGTAATGCAGGCCTGCACTAGAGCTAGACAAATTTAGTTTGGTGAAAGATTTTAAAAAGTAGCTGAACAGTTGGTGCAACTTGCACTGGAATCCACAGGGGAGGGGACTTCCTCATGATAGTATAAAGAAATGTTGATTTGCCAACTGTGCTTTCTTTCCAGAAGAGATTATTATAATTTATACAGTGCATTTGGGTGTTAAACAGACTTCATATACCCTCAAAAATTCCCAAAGGTTGACTTAATATTATCCTCATATTGCACAAGGGAAGATGAGTGATTTGCCTAAAGTAATGCTGATGAACTAATAATACAGGGCAAATACGTCTTGACTTGTAGCTCACTCTTTTAGCCACTATGCTACCCCAGATGCATACCCACTCTTTGAAGCAGGAACCAGTTCAGAGATCACTATGCAGAGTGAAATGTTCTTGAAATTTACAAAGTTCTTCTATCTCATCTAGAAGTAAGTACCAAGACTTCACTTACTGAAGCGCAACATCAACTTGGCAGAAGAAGATAGAGCAGAACAAATAATATTATAAAAATGTTCTCATTACCTTCTCCGGGCTGGAGTACACTGTCCATGCTGTGTGGCGAAGCTGCAAGCTGTGGAAAAGTTGCATCTCCACCATCAAGCACATTGGTACTGGCAGTTCAAAGAAACAGAAGGACAAATGAAACATCCACCTGAATGTGCCTAGTTAAATAAACTTATTGAAGGCATGCTTCCCCTTTTTATATCACTGGGGTGGATCCAACCATCTTTTCTGCTTTGGAAAAAGGGAATAAGGGTCCCCTCTGACCAATCAAAAAAATGATGCTGGGGGTCATGGGACCTATATGGCCAAATGCCACATGAGACCAGGGGCTGTAGTAAGGAGTGGAATTGGACAAGATTGAGTGGAAACGTTGGTTGCATCCACCACTATGGAAATGGTGAATAGTTACAGTGAATAAGACACAAAGAAATTACATATTTTAAATTAAAACCTTTAGAACTAGAACAAATATTACAGAAAAGCAAGGAAGTAAAAGTCATGTGTAAGTAATGCAGCCTTTGCCATTTCTGTTATAATATGCATAGTGGAACTAACAGATCTTATCCTTGGCAAGGTTCACAACTCATGAGCCCTTCACAAGTTACAGTACAACAGGAAAAGTACAAATGTCATTCAGTCATGCTTCTACTTTCCCATTTCTGACTAACTGATCCTGAGATTCTAGATTAATACCTGGTCAGATACTGGATGTGTCCCATTGGCCAAGTCCAATTTAATTGGAGTACTATCAAAGTGGGGTGCACCAACAGAAGTAGTTGCCATCTCTAGCCCTCACTATGAAGCAAAAGATCTGTCACCAAGTTGAATCCTTCTTGCATCCTGCTCTCCAATGGAGGTACATGTAGTCTGGATTAAGCAAGTTGATTTGTTTAAGGGTTTTAGATTCAGAGGATCCTACTTTAATGTAGACATCAGGACAAGATGGTTTTTTGGCTCATCTCTATCATCATTTGACAAAATTTATCTCAAAAAGTACCTTCCCTGACCTGAGAGAACTCTTTTAAAAAAATCCAAAATCTTGTCCACATTTAAATATTTCATTCATAGACCTTTATTGGCAGATCATCAGTCATAAAACAAATTAGAACTTTGTACCATAAAAATTAAGGTCTAAGATTCCATATAAATTAGGTACAGTCAAGAATAGTACTATCTAAAATTCTGTACTTCAGGAACTTCTATAAGAAATTTGGCAACATCATTGGTAATCTCAGGGACCAAGTCATTCAAAAGAAATTGGCATTTTGAATTGCTACTCAAATATGTTTAGGATGAAGCCAAGTTAAAAGCAATTTACCACAAGGTAAATCATATAGGGGACATTCAACTATTATATGCTCAATTGTGTCCAGGGAATTAAAACCACAATAACTCAGTTGTTCTTGTCTTGGGATTTGATGGAATCTACCAAAGAGTAATCTAGAAGGAAATGTGTTAACCCTGGCCAGAAGATAGGCTCTGCAATGAACAGGGAGATCAAGATTATAGAGATACTGAGACATCTTACCTAAGTGGTTAGTGAGACCAAGCATGGCAGGGAAACAGATGTGAGGTTGGGTAGGGTGTAACTTTTGGAAATCAATGTCTAAAAATTGTTGTTTGATTAGTTTAAAAATATGGGATTCATTAGTTAAAGCTAGGTCTTCAAGAGGAACACCAAGTTGACTTAATTTAGATATAATAATGAAGTCCCAAGAGGAATTATGCAGTTCTTTTAGCAAAAAGGATAAGAGGGAGCCCAATTCAGCTCTCCAGTAGAGCCTAAGCCAGTAGTGTATCATTGAGATCCAGGTCTTGGTCTCAATTAAATTTTGGCAAACTTCAGAGCAGATTGCAGAGTAAGGCACGCATTTGGGGACACCCATTATTTGTCTAAGAAAGATTGCTTGGATGTTCTCCACATCACGGTTAAAAGCAGTGAGCCAAACAGGGATTCTGAACAGGACCGGAGATAGACTTTTAGAATTAAATACTTTGATCGCAGCAGGGACATATTGCTTGCTTGCTTAGAAAGGATCTAAGTTGGTTAAGGGAAATTCTCACTAATTTTATAGTCCTATTTCTGTGGACTGCCCAACTTAGATTATCATTATAGGTTATACCAAGATATTTATAGCTTTTAACTTGCTGAATTCTAACATTGCCAATATGCCACTTATAGGGAGCCCATTTTTTTTTAAAATACTACCACATTTGTCTTAGTACAGTTGATTTTAAGAAGATTAGAGTGACGGTAGTTTTTAAAGGCTTCTAAATATCTTTGAAGTCAGATTTTGGTAAAAGAAAAATAGTGGTATCATCTGCATATAAGAGGATAGGTACTGGTTTGCCTCCTAGTTTGGGGGGGATGGCCATTCACAGGCTCCAAGGAGCGTGCCAAATCAGAAAGGAATAGATTGAAAATGAGGGAGGCAAGGACACACCCTTGTTTAATGCCTTTCATAGATGGAATTTTATTGGTCAACCTTCCATTTGGAGAGTGTTTAACTTGACTCGTTGTGGCTATATGTAGTTTTTAAAAAAAGAAATAGGAGACACAAGTTGATTCCTAGTTTGAGCAATTTATCCCATAATTTTTCTCTTGAGACTGAGTCAAAGGCACTCTTTAGGTCAATGAAGGCTACAAAGAGTTTTTTATTGCCTAATTTCATATATTTTTTGGCTAGGGTGGACAGAATCAAACAATGGTCTAAGGTTGATTTATTTTTAGAGAAGCCAATTTGTTCTGGCCCTATAATGGCATTAGAATGAATCCAGACATGTAAACGATGTTCTAGGTGTTTCACATATAATTTCCCCACAACTGATAGAAGACTGATAGGGTGAAAGTTTTCGGGTAAATTAGGAACACCCTTTTTATAGATTGGGATTATGATTGAGTTTAGCCATGAATTTGGAAGTATACCGTAGTGATCAATTGATGTAAATGGCTTCGCTAATAGAGGGGTCCACCAATTGGCAAAATTCTTGAAGAGTTCGACGGGGAGTCTGTCTGGGCCAGGGACCCTACCTGATTTCAAGTTAGTTATTAATTCTGTGATTTCATCAGTATCTACTGGAGGCCATCTGGGAATTCTAGAAGGAATCATCTTGTCAGCGCCAGACAGGGAAACAGTATGGGAATTGAAGAGCGTAGAGAAATGCTCAACCCATATTTGGGGAGAAATGCAGGATTCTGGTACAGGATTATTTAATGCTCTGGAGATTGCCCGTCAAAAAGACTTGCCATCCCAAGATTTGATAGATAGAAAAAGCTGGTTCCATCTGTGCTGAAAATGATCATTCTTTTTCTTAGTTGTTAGATCTTGAAAGATTTTTTCCACGGGTTTCAACCAAGCAAAATTCCCTAAATAGGGTTCTAAGATTCCTTTTGGATTCTAAACATTCTTTATCGAATCAAGTTCGAGTCTTAGGAGGGGTTGCCTGAACAGGTTTGAAAGTCTCCTTTCATGGTTTCAGACCATCTGATTCTTTTTAAAACTAAATCTGTATGTCATTCTGGGGGGAAAATCTGAGGAATAGAGGACTTCAGTTGTACAAAGTAATGAAAGTAACATTGGAAGGTGGTCACTTTCGGTATGAAAAATGATGTTCATAGATTTAATAGTAGGCAAAAAGTTGAAGGGGCAGATACCATAGCCGACTACACTTCTTCCCTGTGGGGAGATAAAGGTGAAATTCAAAGATGCCAGAAACTTGGGAGGAATTTCACCCTAGAAAACTGGCATGTGATTAAAGGTCCAAGTATACCAGTTAAACAACAACACTTACGAAACCACCGTGTTAGTTGAGACAATGTATTCTACTTCTTTGGTCCACGGGTTCATGAAACTGAACCAACAACTCCTCAGTGTAATAAAAGATCCATCTTTGACTTTAAACTTGTAACAATTAGTAGTAATTTTTTCTCTTGTCTGTAAAACTGAAAGAGGGGAAGAAAAAAGTCAGTAAATCTATGTGGCCTTCTTATAGTCAGGTTAACTATTGTCTAGATTTGCATGTTAATTTACTTCTACACCTTCACAGTGTGGCAAATTTCTTACAATACTGACTACTTTTACAGTTAAAATGTTAATGTAGGGTTTTTCCATATTCAGTCTATATATGAAATTTTAACCCAACCAAAATTACCCTTGGGAAAAAAACCTCATGTTTAAATTGCTTTATTCAAAATAATTGTTTTACATGAAACATGTTACCTTGTCGATGACATTCTGCCAGATGTCCTATATCATCTTGATGAAAGTATTCATAACATGAAGTACCTAGAAGTTCCTGTGGTAGGTATGCCAAAATGGCAGTTGCCCTAAAATATGAAAAAGCTGTTGAGCTTTTTGATAATTTAAAACTATAAAATTATTAAACTATGAAAGAAATAAGTAAGCACAGCCAGCTCCTGTGCCTTTAAAAGTATAGCAGGCCAAGCTTTTCATATATTACCACATGCCAGATTCTGCAGATCAAGTTGCTGCTAAAGAAGCAAAGGTACTTATATAACGTAGTAAAAGCTTTGTTATCCAGAACCGTCAATTAACCCACCTCACCCAGAAGGCAATCCTCCCCCCAGCCACCATAGTCCTGTGTCTTCAGGCACATGCATGTCCCACTCCCCCCCCTCCCCCCCCAGCCAGCCCGCTTGATGCCTCCAGCAATTACTGGGCTTCTGACAGCCTGGTGCTGCCAGCTGACATCATCTTCAGGTGCCTCCTTTCCTCTCAGCCGGCCTCTGTTGAGAGCTGTTGGGAGTCAGCTGTGCTAGAGGGCTCCTAGGGCCACTGTTTTATGCCCAATGCATACAACAACTTGAGGTGGGGAGGGTCCTTCTCGGCATGGGGACTGTTATCATGGTATTCACCACGGGATAGGGTTTGGTTGCTGTGGATTCCTCTTGGTAGAGGCCAAAGCAAAGCAATATACCTGAGTATCTGGTACACTTGGTTAACTGGCAAGCACTTTCCCATGAATGCTGGATTACAAAGCTCTTGCTATGTAAACTAAGTTTTTACTGTATGCATAGGAGTTACACATTCCATATCTCATTCTAAAGATCAATTTTAAAACACATCAGAACCTAAAACTACAATTAATGAGCATAAACTGGGATTGTAATAGTGGCACAAAAGATGGGTTACAATAGCTCTACCTGTAATGCCTCCCAATATGTCTTTTGACAACCCCACCCATGCTCTTTACAGCCTCAATTATATCGTGTGGGGCATGGTCTTATTAATTTTCATTGCCAATTCTGGAGGAATGACTGTTTGATCCAGCTAATGTGAATGACAGAATGTATATTCTACAGACAGCGAAAAGCAGGAATGAGCTTTTAAGCTTACTTGTATATAGGACATCTAATGTGAATCAAGCTCTATGTAAATAGGCCCTACCTACTTCACTTTTTGCAACACATGAGAGGTGCCTGCTCCCATACAAATGTCTATGTGTAAGCACTCATCAGTGCTAAGTGATGTAAATACAGCCACAGGACTAAAGCCTTACACCCATACTCTTACTAAAGTTATGTGGGAACCAGACTTTACTAATGTTACTACAAGAGGTTTCAAGAGGAAAACTTAACCTGATTCAACTGAAGTGAAATTTTGGTTGCACTGTTATTTTGTTACTGGCACTTATTTGTTGGATAATATGCTATTGATTTTTTCTTTGGGGGAGGCTTTTTGTATCCCCGCCCCTCTTTTTGTCAGATATTAGTTGACAATACCAGTTAACCTAGCAGAGTGGTGTTTTTAAAACTTCTTGTCAAAAATCCAAACTGAGATTCTTTGTTTTACCAACAAGAAAGGGATCAAGAAGTGATTATTACTCAAATGTTACCCTTCTCCTCCCTAAACCTCTTCTTCAACCGCCTAACCTTTCCAAAAGGCATTGTCATCTTCAATGATTTAACATAGGAGAAGAAACATTTTCAGAGGAGAGGGCAGACAGATGGAATAAAAGTGTATGCCCAACAGAGTATGCTCTGTTGCCCAACAGAGTTATGAAGAGACATATAGCACATGACCATTATTTCAGTGCGCTTAAATACAGTTCAGTGTGCAGGATTTTGGACATTGTTTATATATAGCCCATTCAAACATTCATGAAATTACTTGTATGTATGCAAGTTTTTACAGCATTCTGTAAAATGTTAAGGAATTCGGCTGCAGATCTAGCTGAAGAGAGAGTAGCTCTTCTCCCCACACTATCTATATACTAATAGCCAAGGGTCCCCTGTGTGTATGGATACTTATTTCCTATGATCTGGGGTACACGGAGGGGAAAGAGGTTTTTCTGCATCCTTGGGGTACTCCCCAAGGTTGCAGAAAAATGCAAAAAGTTTTTAAAAATACACTGGGGGGGTTAAAACTCCCCAAATTAAAAAAGGAGTTGTCTGCACTTGCGCAGTCTGGACTTGTGGTCCCCCTGAATTGGACTTAGAGCTTCGCTCAGCAGCCAGCCTCCCTGTAGCCAGCCATTAGTCCCTGGAGCCGTGGGGCAGGGGTCACCGCCACCACCGTGTCTCTCCCAAGTGAGTGGCCTCCCCACAGCCAGAAAAACAACAAAGAAGCTGTAGAAAGGGAGGCAGAAGAGGAGGGAGATTGTCCGGGGGGTGGGGGGGGAGAAATAGGGAGGAGAGGGGGGCAGACTGACAAGGGATGGGGGAAGAGGGGTGAGACATACAAGGGGAGAGAGGAGAAAGGGGGTAAGAAAGGATTCCTAGAGAAGGGGTGGGGAAGAAAGCTAACACAGAAGGAGTGGGAGGAGAAGGAGAGGTGAGGGAAGATTTATAGATAAGACAGGAGGGAACTTTGACAGAGAAGGGGGGAGAGGGGAGCAAAGGTGAGGAAAACGCCCCCGCCCCACAATCTTTTTGCAGGTCTCCCCTTGTTTTCCATATTCTCATTCTTTCCCCCTTCCCTCCACAACCATACCCAGCTTTTATTCCACAGGAGAAAAAAAAATACAGGTACAATACTATACCCATACGTTTTACCAACATGCAAAGAGTTTGGAAAAGGATTAGTACTGGAAAAGTTGCTCAAGAAGAAAAAAGGATTGACTCCCCTCCCCCAGAACTACAGCTCAGATCTAAATCCCCATCTTAACACTGTGCCCTTAAGTGTGTGTTGGGGGGGACCACAGGAAATCCTACTGATGGTTCTTTGGGGTCACAACTGGTTTGGCCTGAAGAGGAAATGTGCAAAAAAAACTTGAGAAGGCTTGAAATCTTTACCTCTTTTTCTTTGCCCTCTAATTTGCTGCCAGTAATTGTGGCAGTGTTCCCTCTAAGCTGAGTTAGTGTGAGCTAGCTCAGTTTTTTAGCCTCCAACTCACACATTTTTGTCTTAGCTCAGGAAGGAGGGCTCCAGAGCAAACTAACTTACACAGTAACCAAATTGCTCGCTCACAACTTTTAATGCCAGTAGCTCACAAAGGAGAATGTGTGCACACAAGACCCCACACACAGCTTAGAGGGAGCGTTGCTGCCAAGCATTTTTAATTTAGCTATTGGCATAATACAGCAATTCACTTATGAAATTGCTCAAGGAAATAAAGAACAGGATGTGCATCCCTGAGGTATTGGCATAATACAGCAGTAGCTCACAACTTTTAATGCCAGTAGCTCACAAAGTAGAATTTTTGCTCACAAATCTCCACAGCTTAGACGGAGCAATTGCCAGTACTATGTGATGGAATGGAAATGTCATGCATGCTTTACATCTGCTTTAGCAGCTGTATTCCAGATAATTCTGGAGAGGTCTGCCAAGCCGTGTTCCCTCTAAGCTGAGTTAGTGTGAGCTAGCTCATAGTTTTTTAGCCTCCAACTCACACATTTTTGTCTTAGCTCAGGAAGGATGGCTCCAAAGCAAAGTGATTTATGCAATAGCCAAATTGCTCGCTCACAACTTAAAATAAAGAACAGGATGTGCATCCCTGAGGTTTAAAAGTCTGAGTAAGTTTCTCAATTGGAATTAGTTGCTCCAGCTGAATATATAGTAGGCCAGAAAACTGATGTCATTTCATCACAAGGCCTGGCTTATTGAGTCTATCAATATCTCACAACTGAAGGTTTATACTCAGTGTTACAGTTAAGGATACAGTACCCCAGGACCACATGTCTTTGGGGATGACAGAAATGCTTTTTAAGATAAGGATATACAAAATCCAAATGTGTAGTACAAAGTCCTTTATATAGGATAATACAGCACCAGTATACATATGTAATATGTACACAGTATATACATAGTGCAGTATATATATATCTCTGTGTGTGTGTATATATATATATATATATAAATAAATATATATATATACACACATACACACATGCAATATTGTCAAAAGCAAGTTTATTGTTTAAGTGTGATGTATTTTGATTACAATTAATATTTCCTAATATGTACAATGATAATGTATTACTGTTCAGAGTTTTAGTTTAACATTCAAATACAGCGTTTATCCCATTGTGAATATAAGACTGTTTTGTCCATCCAATATACTTTGTTAAAAACAAAACTTTTGTTTTCTATTTTTAACTATTATTTTTTTACTATCTTTTAAATTGCAAAAACTAAGATACATGTGGTAAAGGTACAACAGTTGGCAACTCTCTCTAGTACTGGGTATATTTGCAATTTTGCACGTAGAAAGTGAAAATATTCATACTTCTACATTTCATAATATACCAAACCATAGAATTTTATATTCTAAGTTAATGCATGTATATTATTCCCCCTCCCAAATTTCCATTAAGAAAAAAACAAAACAGCAGGCTTTTATTCTAATATTTCAACATTTCTGGAAATTCTGAATCTCTAGGGAAGGATGCAAAATCATCCATCAGACCTCTTCCATCAGCAAAGCTGCAATGACAGAAGAAGGAAAGGTGATTTGTTGCCTTTCTGGTACAGCCTCCCAGTTCCTATGGGAAGGGACTAGGGATGTACATTCGGCTTTCCCGAACCAAAAAAAATACCGAATAAATATTTATTGGTATTTATAAAGCCAAATGCAAATTCAGGAAACTTTTTGGCTTCCAAATAGTTTCCTGAATTTGTTCGGCTTTTTCGGCTTTCGGGTAGCCCAATACACACTTCCCTGGGACTGGGGCTTCCCTAGTCAATTTCACTCCCCACCAGTCAGGGGTGGGAGTGAAACTGACCAAGGAAAGCCTCCTCTCTACCCTTCCCTCCTCCAGCTGCCCCAGGGCTGCTGGAGAAGCACAGGCAGAGAGCCCAGCCATGTTTAAATGCCTTTCTTTCCCTCTCTCAGTTCGGGGAGGAAAAGAAAGGCATCTAAACATGCCTGGGTTTCATGCCTGCACTTTTCCTGAGGCCCCATGGCTGCGGGGCAACTGGAGAGGGGCAGGCAAGGAACCCAGGCATGCTACCATGCCTGCTCTATGCTTTTCAGCAAGCACAGGGCAGGCATAGATGCATGCCTCCCCCCGGCCCCGAGCTTCTCCGCTGCTGCGAAGAAACTCAAGGGGGGAAGGAAAAAAAAATAGAAGGCATGTTTAAATGCCTTTTTTTCCTTCCCCGGGAAAGAAAGGCATCTAAACATGCCTGGGCTCCCTGCCTGCCCTTCTCCAGGACATGTCAGCTAGAGAAGGGAAGGCGAGAGAGGCTTTCCCTTGTCAATTTCACTCTCAGCTGATTAGCCCGGAGTGAAATTGACAGGGAAATCTGTAAGGGCTACCATTGGGAAATAAGGCATTTTAACATGCATCCTTTCCCTCTGGTGGTGTAAATCAGCCCCGAATATATTCAGCAATACTGAATATTTCCCCAATCCGAATACCTAACTGGTATTGGACTGGGGAAATTTGGCATTTACCGATATTTTTTGGGTCTGATTTACCCAAAGCCAAAAAATACTGGCTTTTTTTTTTTTGCACACCCGTAGAAGGGACCCTGGCTCAATGCTACAGCATCTCCTATGCTAGTCGGAGAGGACAATACTGTCCTTCATAGACCAATGATATGATGCAGTGTAAGGGAATTTTGTTTGTTCAGCACATTTTCTTATTAGTCCATATGGTTTTTGCAACTTCAGGCGTTAACTTTTCCAGGCTCAAAAATGTCTGCTGAGGGGCAAGAAACAAGGGAAAGATCTAGCAACCTTGCAACCACAGATTTTTTTCATGTCTTCAAACACATTATAATAAACACAACCAAAGGCACAATGGCTGTGGTTCACATTTTATATTGACACCCGTGCAATGTGTACAAAACACTTTTGTGAATACATTATAGCAAAAATCAATGTATCTCAAATATCTATTTTCACAAACTTCCCTTTTCACAGAGACTCTCAGCAGAGGAGAGTACTGGAACTCTGTATTGATTGGACTTCACTTATCAAGAAAATATTCATAATCAAACAAAGGATACTCTAGTTAAGACACACAAAAAATTGGCAGGCTTCTACTTCACAAGGAATGGTGGTTTAACAAACAAATGCTTTGTCAGTTTAATGAAAAGCCAGCCAATTTGATCTCCAAAATTGTGAGGTTCCACATTCCTCATCTTCCAAGTGACCAAGTATTCAAATAGACATAATTGCCAAGCCACACTCATCTGTACCTGCTTCCAGAGAAATTCAGCTATTCTCAGTAACAGCACCACAGAACTTCATAATTCATGAATCACCCTTTCTTGTGAAGTTCATGCCTGCCAGATTTTTTCTTGTCATAACTGGAGTATCTTTTCCTTGATTGTGATGATTTTCTTGATATTGAAATGGAGAATAATACTGGAGTTCTGTATTAAGTATATTAAAAGGAAAGTTTGTAAAAAGCTAATTCTGGGGCACTCTGTTTTTGCTTTTACATGACCATATCTAATGAAGTATTTTGTGTACACTGTATTATGATGTATCTATACTGCATATATTGTATTATGATGAATTGATGTGAACTGCAGTCTCAGTGCTCTTGATAGTACGTATTTTTTTATTTTTTAGAGATTGGTCTCAATATTTACCCAAATTCAAAAATTCCACATGGCAGGAATGCCACAAAGTCCTATTAATTTTTACTTACAGTTATGACTAAAAACCTCCATCCATCCAACAACCCCAGCCTTCCTGTCAAAGACTGAAAGGTTCCATTTCTTTACATACAAAAAGAACATATGTTCTTTTGATTTCCTTTCCTAAGACTAGGCAATAGCATTCTTTGGTTTATCAACTGGTTTGGAACAAATTATTGCAAGTTCATTAAGTTCTCTCCTTCAAAATTCACACAACCATTTCCGATCCAGAGAGACAGAGGCACAGGAGCCAATACATTTGATTCTGGAACACTGTGGGCATTTTCTTTTTTAAAAAATTTACAATCTAATGGGGCATTATGAATTTGAAGCTCCTGGCAGAGACCTCTTACAAGCATGGCAGCCTATGCCATGTTGGCTGAGGGAGAAGACACGTGGAGCTGGGCTGTGGCGTATACCCATTGTTTTGAACAAAAGAATAAGATTTATACAATTAACTGTGTGTCAATATTTTAAAACAATCATTAAGTTTTATATTACAGTTGTAAAATTTAGAGTGTAACAGATACACAAATATGAAACCCACACAGATACACAGTTCTTCAAGTATACATATCTACTTTCATACAGACATCATTTCTGCTTTGAACCAACCATCTTGAAGGCTAGAGAATAAACATCAGCACCAAACTATTGTCCTTGGTACCATAAATTAAAGATGTCATTCTTACCTCTGATCTACAAATACAAATTTCCCATCAATGGCATGTCGAGAAACATACTCTGTCGGCTTAACCCTTATCTCTCCATTTACTGGCTGAGGAACTACATGAGGATGCAGCCGTCCGATTGCAACAAGACAGCTTAAGTTACAGCCTTCATTATCAGGCTCATTGTCTTCATCTAGTCCCATTTTTGTTGGCGGCCAGCTTTTTAAATATCCTGTGCTATGGATAGTGCAAAAGCTTTTTCGGTCTGCTACAAAAGGGAAAAAAAGGTTTTTATCAGTACTGCATCAGTAAAAGGGGCAGCTTGAGAGACTCATTACACAAAACACCCCGAAGAACACTGCAGGCATCCAATGCAGTCATACTGGGTTGGATCCAGCAATCCACGGACACGAGGGTCACAAATCTTCCCTGTTTCCCTCCCCCAACTGTCCTTTCCGGCTCTGGGAAAGTCAACTGTTTATCACTAGTCAGGTGTGCTGGAAGGTTGCGGTGGGGGAGGGGCACAGTTCTCCTTTCCTCCTTTTATACATTATTTCTTTAACAATCTAAGAAATTGCTTAAATTAGTTGTTTTTCTTAAGGGGCTTTTAAAATGTTAAAAGCCACAGAAGCAAAACTAATTTAATTACATATTAATTCTTCAAAAAAATCTATGGGCTCATAAAAACCACTGTGGGGTTAGAAGCCAAAATGCATTCTTAAAATGACATCTGTATGTAGAAAATACAATTCTGATTGTACTAAATTCAATGGCAGAACCTGCCATTTATTTTAACATGGCAGAAGGCATAAGATACAAAATGCCAGTCAGATTTTTGCCCCATGTGTAGCTGCATCTTTATAATATCTTAATAGAGATTAACTAAACATCTTATTGACCAAAAATCTATTGGTACCTTTCTTCTTAGAACAAGTAGAAGGAAAGTCCTTGTCTTCTACTTTTACAGATGGCCTGTTGCATTTCATCCTACAAAAGAATGAACGTCTTGCTCCAGAGCATAACCGTGATGGCCCAGGCGTTATATCTGTTTTAACTGGAAGCCCAGCTGTTTTTTTTAAAAAAAACACAGATCCAAACTGGTGAATTAGTTCTCACACATACACACAAAGACATAAATTGTATAAGCATTTCATATGCTCACTTTTTGCATCTATCAGCCTTTCCCGTGGTGCAGTATCAGAAGAAGAAAGCTGCTCCTTAACTTTGGCAATGTCTTTAGGGTGAAGGTAGTCAAACAAACTCTGACCAATCAGATCATTCTGTTCAGAGTTATAAAAGACAAGTTAAATTACTACAGTGCATTATATATGTATTGAGGAGAAGTCTTAATAGCTCTTTACTTCAGTGTACTGGTACTTTAAATAATGAACTAACAACATAATAAGATTCCTCTTTATCCAACAAAAAACTTCATTTTATTCCACACACACAAAATGAAGGAAAGATTAAGTTCAAGCACAGCCTCTATGTTCACCATTTAGCAGAACAAAACTCTTCTTACAAGGATCTGTTATTTTGTAGTTCACATGACCAGGAAAAATACCTGACTGTAGTTGAGGATCTTGAAGACGGATTCTGAAACAAACAGTATCTTTCCTCTGTCACAACCCACAACAAAGAGAAAGCCATCTGCAGCCTAGTTGGGAGAAACAAGGTCATTGTTTATTTACATATATTTAAAATATGTGATACACAATATAATCTCTGCAAGAACCAGTTTCTTTCTTCTGCATCTAAATTTAACTGGAATAGCAAATGATAAAGTAAACAAAAATTATTCTGTTGGAGACCAAATTCCAACAGCACCAGACATATAAAGCTGAATTCACTGTGCATCTTCATTACATTTCTAATCTGATAGGATTACATTTCAACACTACAGTATGTTTACTTAAAGTGAGCAGTTATACTGTGCTTTATATTCAATTTTTGTTTTTAAACTTCCCTCGCAAAAGCAAATCCAAAAGCCTGGGGAGGTGAAGGAGAAGAGAAATGGAGGCTGATTCCTCCTGTTGTTCTAACAGAATCTTCACAGCATTCTGCGTTCTTACCAGGAGCAGCTCCTGAGTAATGGTAGAAAAGGCCACCAAAGCAAGTTGAGGCAGAAATGCCTCACTTTCATTTGACTACTACCAGTAATCTTTGGACAGCATGCACTAGGAAGCCAGGACAAAAGTGTTTCCTGGAAATTGGGCAGACTCATTCAAGACAGACCCGAACATGGTTTTTGTGGGACACCTTAACAGGCGCTTAAAAATAGACCATTTAAATTGACCACAAAAGCATCAGGCCATTCAGGGTGCCCATGCTGCACCATAAGGTGGCAGCTCCTCCATTACTAGGCTAATTCTTCTCTGGCTCTGGGGAAAACACCCATCTTGGGTGGGAGGCATGGGGGGTCTCTACGCTGATGCCCTTCCCTAAAAGTTTCACAGAAGAAGTTAAGTCAAACCATGTCTCATCTTGGCTTGGATCCAACAACGTGGAAGCAGAAACATAAAGAACACAAGAAATTAAGAAGAGTCCTGCTGGATTGTCCATCTAGTCCAGCAACCCTGTTTTACACAATGGCCAACCAGTTATTCTGGCTGGCCAACAACAGTACATAGAGGCCAAGGCCTTCCACTGATGTGGACTCTCAGCACTGGTATGACATTCCCTTAACTCACTATGGCTGGTAGTCACATAAACAGACTTCGCACAGTTCTGTTTGCACAAGATTTTGTGCAATACCTAGCACTTTCCTCACTATTATCTTACAGAGCCCAGAAATTGTGTGCACGTCTTGTGCAAGTGGAAAAATAGTTTGGGTTATGCTAAGTTTAACTTTGGGATATACTTTGTCATTCTAGCAAGGGGTTAGAACAAGCTTTTTTCCACTTGCACACAAAACCTAGCACAAATGGAAATCTTCCTGTAAATCCAAGCCATTATTAATGCTACCCAAATTCAATGGATCTGCTTGTATATGCAGATGTATATACGTTTAAGCCCAAACACTTTCCCCCCATATAATTTAAAGCTACCTGGATATGACAGAACCTCACTAGTACATCAGCTCATTTTGTTAACTGATGAGATATTTGGAGGATTTTATGATAAAATTCTCAAAAGTTGAAGGGGATTTTAGTGCTGCGGTGACTGAAAGAAAGGGATCTCTTTGGCATGTTCTAAAATACAACTTTAAAAAGAAAGGCACTTTGTGGATGAAGATCTATCTGCAGGATCGCTTTGGTGGATCCCAGACAGAAAATTGTATTTTAGTGTTAAACGTACAAGATTTGTTATTGACACTTTCTTCAGTAACATGGATGTCTTACAACTAGTAAAGTCAAAAAATTCCACTAAATTTTGACTCTCTTAATTTGATTTTTTAAAATCCTTTAACTGGACAGCAAACTGTAAAGTAGCCAATGGGTTGGATCCAACCAGCTTTTTTGCTGTTAAAAAAAGGGGAGGGGAGGGATCCTCTTTCATTATGAAAAAAGCTACGTTGGGAATCATGGAACCTGCATGGACAAAAGCCACGTGGGACAGGAGATGTGATATGGAGAACTGGGTAAAACTGAGCAAAAACGCTGGCTGAGTCCAAGCCAGTCCTACTCTTGTGCAAGGGCCTCCTGAGACTCTCCCCCCTCTCTTCAGCGCAGACGGCATCGTTCACGGTAGCAGCAGCTGGACTGAGGTGAACACTCAGCCAAATCAATGTTCAGCTTTGAAACAAAGCAGCAGGATTCTTGAATTAATCTTACTGTTTGGAGGCACATGTTTGTAAACTTCAAAACCTTATTCCAGTATGAGTCACCTGGCCACTTTTTGTGGTTGCTGTTCATTTATTATGCTGTTTTCAAGTCACGGGCATGCACCCCACCACTCTGGTCAGAAACGCTGGGAGCCCTTCTCCAGCACAAGGAGTCTTTCTCCACCTTAAGTGGCTCCTCATTGGCGTGGATGCTGGAAGACACCTGTGGATCTTTATCCCCCACCCTCTACCAGCCCCCCACGATCTTTGAAAAGTGCCTGTTATAGACTGATGGAACATATGGAGAAAGAGGCCAGGCAGCACTGCATAAGGAAAGGGAGTCAGGTGAGACTACCATTCCTCCCTTTTGCTTGCTCTGCCTTGCTCCCTCTCCCAGTAGAAGAGGAAGGTGGGACAAGTGAGTTCAGTCAGTTCTTCCCCCTCCTCACTGCAGCTTCCAGTGTCAAATGGAATTTTGTCCACAGGATTCTCCTGATTTCTAGCATCAGTTTTACAGTAGTCACAGGGAGACAGTGAAGAGAAGGTACATATATCTTGTTTTTGCAAGTCCTGATGTGCTTGTAGTCTGTAGGATCCAAGCCAACGAATACCACAGTACCAGAAAGCCTATTCAGCTCTTGGACTGGTACAGTTAACGGAATATAATGTATATGCTTATTACAAAGTTATGCAGAAGGGACCCATTTATGGGAAAGGGGCAAGGCTTTTGCTTGTAATATCCAAGTTTTGGTCAGTGTCACATATAAGAAAGTTGTTCTATACATAAAAGAATCTTCTTTCTTCACACTAACATTTACACATTCATTCATGCTCTGAAAATTTCTATGGTTAATTTTTAAAATTAATACATACCCTAAGAATAAGATGTTTTAATTCATCATCTGACAGAAAAGCAGGTTTGTAGTTTGCTTCAGTATATGGGTTTGTGGCACCTTAAGCAGAGGGAGAAAGTTAAAATAAATAATCCAGCTGGGTTACATGCTGTGTATGTCGTTCTCACATATACCGTTATTCTTCGTTTGTTTAAGACTATTGCCTTCCAATGCTCGGAATAATGCATCATTATCAGCACTACATCTAATAGTAAAATTGGTGCTTGGACCTATCATAAAAGCAGCAAAATTAGTCATCCACTTACTGAAAACCTTGTAAGCTGTCAAAAGAAAAAGCCCTCCCCCTCCAATGGCCTGATGAGGACAGACCACATCCCAGAGGCATAACTGAGAGTTATCATAACTGAGAGTCATTCAGATGTATTTCTTTTTATTCTGCCCAAAACATTTTTGTCCCATCATTCTTCTAAGGAGCTCAGAGTGGCACAATATGGCCCTTCTTCCCTCCTCTTTTTCATCCTCATAACAACCCTTGAAGCAGCGTTAGGCTGGGGGAAAACGGCGGCCCAAGGCTGCCTGGTGAATTTCATGGTGAGCAGGGATTTGAAGCTGGGTGTCCCCCGGCCTAGTCCAGCACACGAACCACGACACCACCCCACTGGGTCTCTTAAAGGGAACAAAAGGGAGCTGGCAGTGGCCTGCTAAAATACCTGAGAGCTTATAAAATCCTGTAGAGGAATTATTCCAAAGCATTTAGTCCCAGCTTGTTGCTTCTAAAAGCAACATCAAGTGCCCATTAAGAAAGCAATGCGATAGGACGCTGAACAGACACAGCAAGGGTATTTGCACAATCATAGAAATGCAGCATATCACCTGGTTTCAAAGGGGAGGGGGTCCTTTCTAAAACACAGCCTGAGGAGGTCTGAACAAACACATGGAATGCCGAGGGCATTCTTTCATCTGTTATTTTATCCTTCCCCTCAATTCCTCAAAGGGCCCAACTGAACAAATTCTACAGCCAGTTAGATGTTTTCAAAAGCTTCTATGAGACAACTTCCTTTTGAAACCTGCTTGAAAAGATCTGGGTAGCTCAAAAGCTTGGATACACTTTTCTGAGTAAAGGAGAAACGTACATATTATACATCTCTTAGAAGCATGGAAATATTGCTAGCTTATTTTAAGATCATATAGAGTAGTGGCTTAAAAGCATAGACTGGAAAGTCACTCATTCAAATCTTTTCCCTGCTCCCTTCTACAAAAAAAAAAGAAAAAAAGATAATATTGGCCTCCCTTACCCAGCTCTTGAAAATACTGGGTTGTATCCACTTAGCTAAGAATGGTGCATTCCTTCAGGGCAAGGAGCTTCGGAAGGGGACGGGTGGTAGGATATAGCCCACTATTGCAGTAATTCACATAAGGTGCCTTGAACGCTCAAAGCATTAAGTATGACTATCCCATGACTGTACTTCCCAGGTCCCAGACATAATCACCCTAGTAGTAGTAACAGCTCTTTTAATACTTACCACGTAATGTCTTCATATGCTGAACAGCCATTCTCAGTACTGTAAGCTTATCTAGCTTTCTGGACATAGCATTGCATGTTGGCACTAAAGAGGCCAATTCATCAATAAAACTGTTCATCTTATCACGACGTCTTTTTTCAATCTGACTGTGAGCCTCCCTAAGTGATAATGAAAGCAAAATAGATATAAATTATGAAAATCCATCTGTCCAGAGACCCATTGCAAGCCTCAAAGGCATGGTTTGTTAACCAGAGACAACCATTCATTTCACTTGCTTTGGCTGCATGATCTGAAATTAAATCGGAAGAAAACTTGGGATAATCTGAGGATCTTGATTGTGTCCCATCTAATTTAGAGGCTAATTGACGATAAAAGCCATTGTATAATTTGAGGTACTCAGAAGCCTCTGCAAGGAGTCTAAGAGGAACTACGGAGAGCACGAGGTGTGACTAATATCTACTCCTGTTAATATTTTAGTACAAACCAAAAAAGGACCATGGTGTGGAGATATGCACAGGCAATGACAAAAACACTGTGTGAACAGGCTCTTGAACCAGTTAGTGAGGACTCCTTTAAATTTTTTTAATCAGCTGTAAAAATATCTTTCCAGCTAAATAAACTGTCTGAAACGTCTGCTTTGTGTGATTATTTACATGACACTGCTCAAATTCTAGAATTATGTATTACATTAGAAGTTAATATGCATCAGGTTACATCATCCTTGTGAAATTATATAGTCGCTGATCACCTAATAGTTGGCAAAAGCCTGTACAAAATTCAAGTCGGTTCTGATGTAACTTATTTTAGTAGGGTTGACCTTTTCTGCTATTGCGCAACTCATTTCACCAAGGGAGTTTCTGGATTATTAACCTCCTTCAGACCTGGTGAAGATTATTTTTGAAACGGGGCTGTTAACTTGCTGCCCGCCTTCCTGCCCTCTAATTGTCTTCTTGTTCTCTAATGGTTGAATATTTGTGGTTACTGTTTATGTATATCATTTTTGTTTCTTGGATATTGTTTTTGTTCACTTTACTACATTATTCTAGAACTTGAGCAATGTCAGGTAACTAATCACACAAAAGCAAGAGGTTTCAGACAATTTATTTAGCTGGAAAGATATTTTTACAGCTGATTTAAAAAATGTAAAGGAGTCCTTCTCACTAACTGGCTCAATAGCCTGTTCACACGGTGCTTTTGTTATTGTCTGAATATATTAGTTCAGACAGCAACCCTGGGCCATTCACCTCTGGAATAACTTTATCAGCTACAAATTAAAATGGAACTCAAGTGCAACCATTAAGACTAGCCACCTTTATTTCAGTATATGCTTTTGTGAGTCAGACTGTACTGCTTTAGATACATAAGCAAAAATAAACATACCACCTTCCTTTATAGTGAGTTAGAGCCAATTCGTCATTTTCTGCTACACTTTACACTGAAGGAATCCTGCAGCTGTCTGACAACTTTTCACCTGTACTTTCACAAACTACAAGAGAGGCCTTCACCAAACGGATGCTGGCCGATGGCTCAGTGAAGGATGAGCCTGAAGGTACATACAATGAATATCTGAACTCTGTCCCAAAGCCCGAACGGCCACCTTCTTTCCTGCCCCCGGAATCACAGTTACCACAGTTGTCAGGAAAAAGCTGCCGTCATTATAGCGTTAACTCTTGTGTGCCCCCTCGCTCTGAAACTGTGGCACTGTTCTTCAATAAATCTCTGTGCAATACGGCTCTCAGGTTTTTTTGGACTTCATATTTAACCCAAAATTCAATGTCTCCTCCAATGACAGGAGTCTCTTTATCAGCCACACGTAAGGCTGGAACCAGCAAACAGGGACAAATAACCTGTGTTGCACAACACCCTTTAAGAAGAAGCTGCCAGAAGTGAACGGAGGTTGTGCTGGCAGAAGCCTGTCAGGTATGTTGTAATATCGAGATTCACACAGGTGCAAGAACCAGGTGCTGCAAAACACTTGCATTCACCTTAAAACACAAATACTTCCCAGGGGTGTAAAGTCATTGGGCTGGCAGAGAACAAGTGCTAGATCCAACCTGTAGCTTCCCAATGAAAATAAACTGAAAACATTCCATTCTGGGCACACATCCAAAAAGGCTGAACATATCACATTTCAAAACCAGTCAGTCACTGTTAATTGAGTTAAAAAAATAAAAATCATAATTATTTTACCTTGCATTTTTAATTCTGCCTTGTTGGTCTGTATACTCCAACCTAGTGGAGAGCAAAGTGGCATCAGTCAAGCCTTCATAACAATTCTGGAATAACTCCGTTCATCTATGTAGACCTACCGCCACTGCAGCGGCTAGAACACGGAGTTTCTCACATGCATCGGTGGGGGGTCCAAACAGTTCAAACACTTGTGCATGCTTGGTGAGACTTTTTATTTTCTTTCTTTGAACAGCATTCTCCAATGACATGCCACCATCTGCTTTTGAAAGTCCCTTTAGTTTCAAAAGCAGTTTGCCACGTGGTGCAGGGGGCTGTTCTTCAAGAAACTTAAATTAACCCCCCCCCCCCCCCGAGCATACACAATAGGATGTGCTGTTCTTTGGATTGCAGCCATTGAACACTTAAGTTTTGGAAGGATCACAACTATTTTCTCACCAAGATTAGCAATGGTCTCACATCCATGTACTATACAAGGACTTGATCTTTCACTGGAATTATCCTGGCTCTTATATACTCTCTGGATTCCCACAGACTTCAGTTACACAAATAACAGAACTATCAGAATACACTCTTGAATACAGTTTTATTGCTGAAATACACAATCTGTTCAGCAACAAATACCTTCCATGTTGCTCATCTTTGTCTGTGTCCATTCCTTCTCTAGAAACAAAAACAACAAAAAACCATCAACAGGTAGAAGCACATCAGAAAGTAATTCCACTCATCATCTTCCAAAGCCATAAGCATTTCTCCAAGTTAATCAGACAGACATGTATTACAGAAGGATAAAATCAGTTAGTTCTGGAAACAAACAGGACAGACTTGCCAGATACAACTATCTTCACTAAAACACTCCTGTACGCATAGAAGTATCTGAACCCATCTTTGAACCTGGCCAGTTTTTTAATCCACAGATATATTATTAATTAAAGAAAACGGTTCAGAAGGAAAATCAATTAAGGGCCAAAGTACATAGTATAACCAACAAATGGCAGCATCTGTACATCTAATTCCCTTTCCGCAATATCTAATCTAGCTGCTAAGGCTATAAAAACTGCATAAAAATTGCAACTAAAGGGAACAGTGAACAACACATCTCTTCTTTAATTTGAATCACTGCATGTAATTCATGCAGTCCTCATCCAAGATACAGTCCTCATCCTTAAATTGAAATATACGTCTTATTTTGCTGATGGGTATGCACTTGTGCAAGCCTTTGGTTACTCTTCCCTGTCTCACGCTGTTCCCATGGGTCCAGTGGCCCACAATGTACCCTAGAACAGGATTTCAAGAATACAGCAGGCTGCAGTGGAAAGGCAGAAGTGGAAAAATTCTTTAGCACTCACAGTACATAGGATCCAACCCTAAGTTCCCAGCCTCCAGCATCTCTCCCATTGCTTTAGATGAGCATTTCCTAAGTGCTTTCTTTCTGTCAGCACACTCCACTGAACTACACTAGCAGATGTGTCTTGTATAAAATCAGGGCAATAGATTCCACAGCCAATTAACTTCTCCCTGCCCGAGTCCTTAGTGTCCGAGAGAAAGAACTGCAAGGAAAAGGACTCCATTTTAGAGTTTCTGTGAGCCAGCTACATAGATCCTTCCCATTTTTAAGTCAAAGGTAGATGTTAAAAAACAACATTTATTTGGCCTCGAAAATTAATTCATTCAATTACAAACTTTCAAAAAAAATGTATGCTGTGTGGTGTGCAGTTGGGAAGAGAAGAGATGAATTAATCAATTTTACATTTGCCATTTTTAAAAGTGAAAGTCTCAAGAACAGATGAAAAAGAGCCGTTTTGCCAGCCCCCCGCCCATCCCCCCGTCCTGTGTAGACTTTTGTTAGCATGGGTCCCATGACCTCCAGCACCAGCTTTTTAAAGGTCGGAAGGGATTGCTAGGGAAAGGGTGGGGGGCAGAAAAGATGTGCCCATAAGCAAGGCATACTAATTAATCATCTCATGAAAGAGTGGCTACAATATATAAAGATCTTAGAGAATTCTATGATGTTTTTACTGCTACTCTTTCTCTACAAGGTGTTTCAGAGGTTGGAAATTGCATTAGAAGAATACACTAAAGAAAAACGCAATAGCTGGAAAGCCGAATATTTGTTTTATTTTTGTTTTTAAAGCTAACACAACAGGTTGGATCCAAAGATTATTTCTTTGAGGAGAACTACCAGCATAATGGAACTTTCCCTCCCCCTCCCCTCCCCGCTACTGCCAATAACAAAATAAAAGAACTCAAATGTGAACTTTTGGATCTCCTGACAAAAATATGTAATCTTTCATTAAAATCTGCCTCCATTTCTGAGGACTGGAAGGTAGCGAATGTCACTCCCATATTTAAAAAGGGTTCCAGAGGAGATCCAGGAAATTACAGGCCAGTCAGTCTGACGTCGATACCGGGTAAGTTGGTGGAAATTGTTATTAAGGAAAAAATTAGTAGGCACACTGATGAACAAAATCTCTTGAGGAAGACTCAGCATGGGTTCTATAAGGGAAGATCTTGTCTCACTAACCTGTTAGTCTTCTTTGAGGGAGTGAACAAACATGTGGACAAGGGGGACCCAGAAAGCTTTTGATAAGGTTCCTCATCAAAGGCTCCTAAGTAAGCTCAATAGGCATGGGATAAACAGACAAGTCCTTTTGTGGATCAAAAACTGGCTAATTAAAAGGAAACAGAGAGTGAGTATAAATGGGCAATTTTCTCAGTGGAGGGAGGTAAACAGTGGGGTACCGCAGGGATCAGTACTCGGTCCAATGCTTTTTAACTTGTTTATTAATGATTTGGAGTTGGGAGTAAGCAGTGAAGTGGCTAAATTTGCAGATGACACAAAGTTGTTCAGGGTGAAGAGAACCAGGGAGGACTATGAGGCACTTCAGAGGGATCTGTCAAGGCTGGGCGAGTGGGCATCAATGTAGCAAATGGGGTTCAGTGTGGCCAAGTGCAAAGTGATGCACATTGGAGCCAAAAATACACATTGATGGGGTCCAAACTGGCAGAGACTGACCAAGAGAGAGATCTTGGAGTTGTAGTAGATAACTCAATGAAAATGTCGAGACAGTGTGCGACTGCAATGAAAAAGGCCAATGATATGCTGGGGGTTATTAGGAAGGGAACTGAAAACAAATCAGCCAGTATCTTAATGCCCCTGTATAAATCGATGGTGCAACCTCATTTGGAGTACTGTGTACAGTTCTGGTTGTCACACCTCAAAAAAGATATTATAGCATTGGAAAAAGTGCAGAGGAGGGCAACTAGAATGATAAAAGGGTTGGAAGGAACACTTTCCCTATGAAGAAAGGTTGAAGCGTTTGGGGCTCTTTAGCTTGGAGAAACTACGGCTGAGTGGTGACATGATCGAGGTTTATAAGATTATGCATAGGATAGAGCAGGTAGAGAAAAAAGTACTTTCCTCCCTTTCTCACAATACAAGAACTTGTGGGCACTCCATGAAATTGCTGAGCAGTCGGGTTAGAACTTTGGGTGGCTACCCAAAGAGTGATTAACACGTGGAATTCACTGCTACAAGCACTCCATGAAATTGCTGAGCAGTCGGGTTAGAACAGATAAAAGGAAGTACTTCTTCACCCAAAGAGTGATTAACAGGTGGAATTCACTGCCACAGGAGGTGGTGGCGGCTACAAGCATGGACAGCTTCAAGAGGGAATTAGATAAACATATGGAGCTGAGGTCCATCAGTGGCTATTAGCCACAAGGTATAGATAGGAACTCTCAGTCTGGGGCAAGTGATGCTCTGTATTCTTGGTGCTTGATGGGGGGGGGGCAACAGTGGGAGGGCTTCTGAGGCCATTTGCAGGGAGGGCGGGGTATAAATGTAAAATAATAATAATAATAATTCTAGTGTCCTGACCCCACTGCTGGACCTTCTGAGGGCACCTGGTGTTTTTGGCCACGGTGTGACAGAGTGTTGGACTGGATGGGCCATTGGCCTGATCCAACATTGGCTTCTCTTATGTTCTTATGGCTAAAGAGTCTAGGACTTTTGAGTTAGAAAAAAAGATGACTGATAGAGGCCTATGAAATTTTGCATGGGGTGGAGAAAGTGGAGAGAGAACTATTTCTCCCTCCCCCACAATATTACTACTCAAGGCACCTGATGAAATTGATGGGCAATAGATTCAGGACAGACACAAGGAAATGCTTCTTTAACTCAATTACTTGTTGTGTGGAATTCACTGCCAGTGGATGTAATGATGGCCACAAGCATGGATGGCCTTAAAAGGGGATTAGAAAGATTCATGGAGGATAGGTCCATCAGTGGCTCCTAGTCATAATGAGTGAAGGGAAGCCACGCATTTAGAGGTAAACAAACGCTGTGCTAGGAGGCAACATTGGGAAGGGCCTCAACCTCTATGCCCCATTTGTTGGCTTTCCATGACAACTGGTTGGCCACTATGTGAAACAGGATGCTGGACTAGATGGACTACTGATCTGATTTTAGGAGGAAATTCATGCTTGACCACTGAGTCCCCAGGAATGCTACTTTGGGGGACCAGAAACTCTCAGGAACAAAGTGTATGTGTGGGACAGTGGGGGGGGGGGGGGGGATCTGCAGTGTGTGACATATTTACAAATCTGGAAAATGGCCAAAAATCATCCAATGATGCAACCCCTTCAACTGGTGGGAAATGATCCTTAGACTCCACCCAACTAATTAAAATATCTAACTATTCTCTAAAAATAAACTAAAAGATTAAGAACATAAGAAGAGCCATGCTTGATCAGACCAAAGGCTCATCAGGTTTGGCATTCTGTTCACACACTGGCCAACCAGCTACCTCTAGTAAGCCCACAAACTTGAGAAGTTAAGAGAAATTGTTAACAAAAATACCTTTGCACACCTCAGTCCAAAGGTGATACGAGCACTCAGCTCCTCTCCCTGCCACTGAAATGATGTGGCTCAGTGACAGAGCATTTGCTTAGCATGCAGAAGGTCCCAAGTTCAATCCTCACCATCTCCAGCGAAAGGATCGGGTAGTAGGTGATGTGAAAGACCTCAGCCTGAGACCCTGGAGAGCTGCTGCCAATCTACGTAGACAATACCGACCTCGATGGATCAAGGGTTTGATTCAGTATAAGGCAGCTTCACATGTTTAAGGGCTCCATACCTACAGCTACACTCAGGACTCTCTTGATATAACTTGGACTGCTGAACTCCAGGGATTTCTAACACCCACAGCAGCTTCCATATCTGTGGAAGCCGATTTTCCATGTTCAGGTTACTTACTGTTACAAGGAGAGACAGATTTGAAACAGCAGGATGCACAATAGTTTATAGCCTTTTTTAAAAAATGCATATCTTTTGGGTATATTTTCCCAGGTATTTTTTAAAAATTACATCTGTTTATGCTCTTTAGTCCACTAACTAACCAAACAGCATTTAATAAATTGCAACAAGATCTCTTGAGTTGTTTGTATATAGTCAAGTGCTGTAACAGAATTTCCTCTCCCACTTTTTGTACTTACTCAAAAGAAAAGCCATCAAGTCTGAAAAGAGAGAAAATATTATGCAGTACACGGAGAGAAGACAATGGCTCATTATACATTTTGAATTCTAATGCTCCAGTACATGGTTACAATGCTGTTCCTCCAAACATCTCAGGACAGCTCTACGGTCACGTTAAGTTAAATCCAGGATTCTGAGAAAGGGTTTTATGACCCTACACCTGGCTGAGTGGGCCCTTCTTCCACATGAGTTTGGGTGATTACAGACTTATTAACCTAAAATGATATTTTCCTCACAAGAGTAATAGTTCACCCTCAAAAACAGCACTAATATGTATGTCAGACAGAAGTAATGACATACCTACAAAATTAGTTAAGATATTTTGAGCCCAAAACAGAGCTGCATTTAAGAGAACAGTCCTGTACAAGAACCTGACTCAGGTCTATTCCGTGGTCTTCCTCCCAAGGAAGGGCTCTTAGGACTGCACCACCAGTCCCACTGAAATCAACTAACTTGTCCTCATGATAACTAAAACATGATTCAATTTATCTGGACTGGCATTCATATTTGCTAAGGGGAAGCAGGGCTTTCTCACATGCTACAAAGTAACAGCCCCAAGGTTTACCACCAGACAAGGAGTAGCATCCAGCCCCAGCTCACGTTCCTCTAGGAAGCTGCTGTTTGCATTCCCATCCTACATTTTCCAGTGTAATGACATTTAAAATGTGTAACTCCGAAGAGCCAAATCTGATTTGAAAACACAGCTAGAATGGAGACTAAAGAACAGCTTTTTATTTTCATTTCAATATATGAATAAAAGGTGACTTACCAAACATTTAGTACCACTTTTTATACTTTTCTCCTAATAAAGGTAAATGTGAAGGGGGGAGGGAGGGTTGGAACAATTTTCACAAAACAAAAAAGGTATGTGCAAAGTGTGTCCAATATCACCTGAGGCCCAACCCTCTCTAACAAAAGGATGTTACAGTGGTGATAACCATGAGTTAACGACTGTCCACCATGCCACTTTTTACAAGTTAAGCAAGACTTTCTGCTTCCACTATAAGACCTTGGGTTGGATCCCATGCCTCTTTTCTGCCTCCACCAGCACTAGAAGCATTACTGAGCCAAGAGACAGAAAGGGCTATTGCAACTGCTTCTTCCTCCTCACTGCAGCACCCATTTTGCATGGCTCTTAATTCAGTGGCTCCCCACACTTTGACATCACTTCTTCAGGTCTCACAGGTGGCTACTGGGGGAAAGCAGGAAAAAATCTGCCTCTGCCTTCAGCTAGCATGATATTGAGTTCAACCCACAGAATAAGTAAGTAAAGCTGCAATATGAAGAAAAGGAATATCTGAAAGATAATATTAATTAGCAATACACTTACTGATAATCAGTAGAACTTCCTTTTCTTTTCCTATTACAATCCATTCCTGGAGTGCTAAGGGAACTAGAGATTAGGTCAGTAGGACCTGGTGACATAAAATCACTGATTGTAGAAGAAATATCCATCCTTTGGTCAGCCATTGAATTGTCTGGAATTACCAAGAGGAAAAAAAACCCATGGAGGTTAGTTACATTACAAAGTTGAATTACATTACAAAGAAATTATCTGTTCTTTCAGATGTTCTGCCCCTTCTATTCCAAAGGCTCAACATGCGTTACAGTTATTTCTTGTCCCATCACAACAGGATTGTGTTCAGGAAACAATTTGGTTCTTATTCTACCTAGAGGAACTGAAAAGAAATGCCATGCTATATTAGACCTATGACCAAAACAGGAGCTCATCGGAAGCTCAGAAGAAAAGCAAAATGCAAAGGGCCATTTGCTGTTTTTCCCCAGCAGATGGCAACCTGATATAATATGGGCTCTCAATACCAAAGCTACATTATGGCTAGCAGATTTATCCATGAACTTCTTTAATCCCTTTTTTAAAACCCTGACACTAAGGAAACTTGACCAAAGGCACTGACTTCACTGATGACCTTGTGACCCAGACTTCCAAGTCCACCTTACTGCTGTAACTGCAAATTAGAAACTTAAATATTATGAAAAAGAAAGGTGAATCAAAATAAAAAATGTAACAGTTATATGTTAAGGCTATAAAATAATAAATTATTGATCTGAAAAACCAGATAGTCAAGCAAAGTGTATGACATGCTGGACATGTTTACATTCCTGTGGTTTCACACCGTGTGTCAAGCTGCCTGGTGCCTAAAAACTACATGGGAGGGGATCTCATTTGAGGATGAGGTAAGAGATACGCAAATATAAGACAAATATACAGAAGCAGAGAAAACAGAAAAATAGGTGGCACCACAGCTGAATAGAAAACAAACATGACCTTTTTTTAAGAGCTGCAAAATGTCCAAAGAGCTTAACAGAGAAAAAGAAATGGTTATAATGTGATTAAACTTAATGATGGTCTGAAGGAACATTAACTGTGGAGGTCTACAAACAAAAGCAGCCAACTTGAATTTGTCCCCCTTTATGAAATAGTTAAATCATAAAGAAACACATCAGAAAAGTTTGTAAGCCCCAATTTCTGGCCTTACCTGAAAGCCTGATCTCTGGAATCTCAGATCCACTCCGAAAAGAAGAGCTGCTACCTGCTGCCGATGCCCGAGCAGCCAGTCACCTTAACCCGCTTTTCATGTCCTCCAGCCTTGTCACTGGAACCCCTTCCAAAGTCTGAGTGTGCAGGAAGGAAATATCAAATGGTCAATCGGTCTTCTACCAAACAACTAGATAAACTAGCTGACCTTTTTTAAAGTAGAACTTTGCCATACTGGAATTATGACAGTGCGTGGGCTCAAAGATAAAAGAGCAACAAACTGCATAGGCCAAATGAAATTTAATCTTTATCTGTTTGGATTCATAGTATTTCTATTAGCTTAGAATGTCATCATGCCTTTCTGCCGGCCCTGAACCCCCCATACAGCTGCTCTTCAAGAAAATAAGGAATAATTAAATCAGAGTTACAGCAGGGAACTCATCCCTGTTCCCAGCGAGCTTCTTACCCAAGTGAGTCCCCACCCCCCCGACTCTCAACAAGGTCACCCTGATGATGGCTGTCAGTGTTTGAAGCTCAAATGAAACAGAAAAAGAATTGTGACCAGACAGAGGAGGACTGGCCCAGCCTGAAACTGGGCAAACACATGAGACCAAATGCACACCTACAGCTCCCAGCCTGCACAAGCCCCTCCACTAATTTAAATGAAGCAGAATGGTAGACAAAGCTCTTCTGTGAATGGGAAAATGCTCTTGTGCGAGTCTGCAAAACTTCTGACAACCATGCTTGCTTACAGATGCCCCCTGATGGTTATTAAGGGCATGGCAGCAGCTCCAAAGGACTTTTTAAAAATAAAAGCAGCACCTTGTTTTCCAAAGGCTTCTCAGCTGGTTACCCAAGAGGTGACACCACAAGTGACCCAGCAACTGGCTCTTTGCTAAACTTTATGCAGACGGAGGACAGGCCTGGCAGTTATGGGCACTGGCCTAAAGTTCTGGGACTGAACAGCTCCTTTCTGTAGCTGTTGGCTGCAGAATTCTTGCTTGGAGTCTCAGAGCCAGAGGACCCCTCCTTCCACCCCTGCTTGTGTGCGTGCCGGACATTACTTCCCGTGTTCCAACTCCACAGTGTCTCGTGATCACCCTAAGGGTCCTGTCCACCATATGAGAGCCTTGGATATAAGCAACAGACAATGTCAAAGAGTAAAATCCTTCCCTAAAGCATTTCATGATGATAATTCCAGACAGGCAACTGTATTAGTCTGTTGCTGCGGAGAACATGAGACCAGTGGCACTTTAAAGGCTAATTAAATTATTCTGTCATAAGCTTCTGTTCCTCAAATACATGAGGCTGATTTATACAAACAGAAAAAGGTGTTTATGTGGGGAGGTGGATGTTACGAAGAGAGATCAGTTTTAAACAAGAACCAATCCAAGCAGTAATCTCTTTACTCAGATTGGATCCAAGGAGTTCCCAGCTGTTTTTTATAGGCAAGATCTAAAACCTGGTGCCCACCTAAGCAACATTTTTGCCTATCAGCCGGGAGTACCCAACACCCACTCAGAGGGAACTGATACCTCTTGAGATTGGATCTTGTTTTGAACCTGTCTCTCTTTGCAACACACCCTTCCTTCTGTTAGGCACATAAACTGGCTTCAAAACATGTATCTCAAGCATCTGACAGAGAAAACTCTGACTCGTGAAAACTTATGAAGGAATAAATTGTGTTAGTCTTTAAACTGCTACTGGACTCCTGTTTTATTCCTTGAAGCAGGAGTAGCCGAACATTCCATTACATCGACATTCCACGGACATTTAATTTATGGTTCAAACTCTAGTTTGGCTTATTTTTTAAAAAAATTCACCGGAATACAACGTGCCCGTTCATTCACTGAAGGCTGAAAACAACCACCACCTTATAGAATCTGCCACACTGAGGCTGCAGTAAAAGGTAGTCTGGGTGTTATTTGTAAGCTTTTCTGCAACAAGTTTTTGATTTTTTTTAACTGCCAGGAGACAGCTGTTCATTTTATTATAACGCCAGAAAAAGAACACTGACAATAATTTCCCCCTCTTCCTTCTTGAGGCAGTGCACAAGATATGCTATAAATAAAGCAATGCTGCCCTGCTATACCCACGGCCACAGACACATTCAAGTTCTTCATATTGTGACACACACACACACACACACACACACCCAGCCTGTTGCCAAGTTACTTCAAGGACTTCTTTGGAAGAATGGCGTCAAGGCCACTTCCTGATTAGAGTCCTGGCAGAAGAGAACCAGCGTGTGTTGATGTTGTTGTACCGTTTCTGACACTCTCCCTTCAGTATTTCTTTTTAAGCAGTAGGGTTTTGTTTTTTTTAATTTGAGTTATAAATTCAAGGGGAAAATATTAGGAACAAGTAAGACACATACCGTATTTTTTGCTCCATAAGACTCACTTTTTCTCCCAAAAAAAGTGGGGGGAAAAGTGTGTGCGTCTTAAACCCCCCTCACCTTTCCCGAGCCACGGCACCGAGCAGAGCTAGGTGCGTCTTATGGTCAGGTGCGTCTTATGGAGTGAAAAATACGGTACATAAAACCCCCACCCCGCTGCATTTTGATCTGGGGCTTTGTTTTTTCGGCTGCCAGTTGTCACATGATCTGCTCAGTGATTAAGCCAATCAGATCACGAGTGCATAAACACCTCAGTGAGCAAATCAAGGTCAGAGCAGACATTTAAAAAGTAGGTCGCCTTTAGAAGTCTGCGGAGGCCTCCATCTGGGAGGCCAGACCTCAAGTGCTGCCAGCTCCCACACACAGCCGACAGGAAAATTCAGAGTCACCGCTGAACAACGCTTTTGGTTCTTTCCAGCGAAGCGTCATTCTTCACTGGATGAATCACAAGCACATCACACATTAAGGCCCTGTTTCTCTGTCACCCATGAAGTGGTCGGGGTTTCCACAATGACAACGGGAGCTGTGTCTGTTTGCATTATGTGCAAATGAGCATAAATGCAACTATACAACAGGGACCCTTGCTTACCAAGGTCTCATGAAAGAAGTTATTCCATTATAGCCTCCTTAAAGTACAGTCAAACTTAACACAATGAGAAAACTTTTAAAGGTATTTTTCCAAACATGAATGAGAATACAAGGGAGGAAAGGAAGGAAGAAGGGAGGGAGGAAGAAGAAAAATGGGGGAGAGCATACCAGAGTAAATCAGAAGGGCACAGAAGAATGGGGGACAATGGAACCAAGCAGAATGAATCATCCATCTGACAGTCTCCATTCTAAGATATTTTTCTTTGTAGGCAGCATATATTATTATGCATGTGGCTGGATTCAGTGGAGAACTTGAACTGGTTTTCACAAATTTCCCCTTCCTGTGGCAGACCTACTGGTCCCCCTCTCCCCGCAGAGTGCTCATGGAGGTCCCCTGCTGTTCAGGAGCAGCACTTCATGGACTCCTTTGGGTTCCACTGATGGGGGACACACAAAATCCTACTCAACTGACAGAAATTCTTTCCATTAGGTAGATTTTGCACCAGATAAAAGCCAAGGTAATTATTGTGAACAAATGTCTCTGTTTTTTTCTCAGTAGAAAAATAAGTATTTGGCTTCATTCTATCGTTTTACATGAACATAAAAGGAGCAGACATCTCCAGAATCCATAAATCATGTGTCTCCCAGTGTTTCTAATAATAATCCCTAGTTAACCACCAAGGTACACTTGATGAGGTCAGCATTGCTATCATTTCATTTTCACATTCTGGAAACAAATCCCAATGCCACATGAGATGTCGCAGAGAAAAGGAGATGTTCAAAAACATGTTTAAATCTGTGTAGGCCTCTACCCATAAGGGCTGTATTACCAGACACAGTCAGAACATATGAATGAAAATGCCTACTATGCTTTTGCCAAATTTCCAGCAGATGTAACTCATTCTCATATTCTTTTAATTTAGTCTGAATAAGAGCCAATAAATTATCTACAACAGGAGTCCCCAACCTTTTTGATCTTGTGGGCACCTTTAGAAATTGGGTGGTGAGTGCCACTCTAAAACAGCTGCAGCAGGAGGCAGAGCCAAACACAATGAGTTCCTCCTTGTTTTGCAAAAGAATTGCAGAAGGGGAATAAAAAGAAAGGAATGAAAGCAGGAGGGGTGGGAGGAGGAGAAGGAGGAATAAACAGAAGAAATGCCTGGAGGGGGGATGGAACCACAGGCTAAGTAAAGAGCCAGTTTGGGAGCCAGTTTGGTGTAGTGGTTAAGTGCGTGGACTCTAATCTGGGAGAACCGGGTTTGATTCCCCACTCCTCCACTTGCACCTGGCTGGATGACCTTGGGCAAGCCATAGTTCTGTACCAGCTGTTCCCTCAAGGACAGCTTGGGAAAGAGCTCTCTCAGCCCCACCTACCTCACAGGGTGTCTGTTGTGGGGAGGGGAAGGGAAAGGAGTTTGTAAGCCACTCTGAGACTCCAAGTGAGTGGAGGGCGGGGTATAAATCCAATCTCTTCTTCTTCTTCTTCTTCTTCTAAAGCCCAGGTGTTCATCAGTCCTCCTGATCTTCCAGTGCCTGCGTGTCAGGATCATAGGATCCTAACAGGGTTTTCATTGTGCTTTGTGTAACTTGCTATCGCTCAGCTAAAAGTGTAACCATTGCTATCTCTTTCAAGCTGTCTCCTGTTTCCCCCCAACTGTTTATTGCTCTGAGTTATATTGTTCTTTGAAGGTCTGGTCAGTGTAACCATTTCATCCGGGAGAGTGGCGACCCCGCATACTCACACGTCACCCAAGAACAAATGGCCTTTCCTCCCATGCATTCCCTCCTCCTCCATCCCCGGAGACACAAAACTGTCTTATCGCTGTGTGAAGACCTTGAAAGGCTGCCGCAGCCACTTTGTTATGTATATGCTTTACACATCTGGGGTGCCCAGTTCAGGAGGGGAATTTTTATAACTTTCACACTTCACCTTTCCTGTGGGAAGTAAAACGGCTAAGATCTTTTAACCGCGCTTTTCTCCCTTTTCTGTGATTGGCCGAATGTCGGGGTTCAAACTGTACTGGAGGGTATATTAACTCTGACTGTTCTTTATGTGGCATCTCTAACAAACATTCGAGAACCTGTCATGCAGTATTAAGAAATAAAGAACTCTGTTTCATCAACAAAGGTCTGATCTTTTGCTGCTGAGTGCAGAAGCCTCACACTGCGGCTGCTACTGAAGCCATAAGGAAACCCTCTGCTTTGAATAAGGGCAGCCAATAGCAAGCTCTGCTTTACTATAGCCTGCTCAATTTCTGAAAAACAAAGTGGGTCCCAGGGGAAGTACTGGTGGGCACCACTTTGGGTAACCTTGCTCCAGAGGAACTTTTGAGATGTCATCTATCAGTAGCTATAAAAACAGATGTCCATTTTCTATATATCTATATAACACCCACCTTTCTTCCTGCATTGAACTCAAGCCAGAATATATAAGGTTCCCAGCAGGTTTCCCATTCAGGTCCTGACTTAGCTTCAGCAAAGCTGCTCTACCAAAGGACCTCTAATCATTCCCTGGGACTTAGACCGTGTTACTGCCAGCTCTTTCTCCCATTGGTTTAGATCCTACCACTCCATTCCACTGGCAGCATCATGTTCCTCCAGAACAAAGAACTTTCCACCATCAGAACAGCCGACTGAACTGCTGGAGGGCTCCTTGCACCAGAGGAACCAGGCAGCAGACTGGACACTGGAATCCAATCCACCATTTTCCTCTTCTCCATTTTATCCTCACAGCACACTTCCAAGGCAGAGTGAAGGTTCAGCTCTGGGTCTCCTAGACCCTAGCCCAACCACGACAACATGATGGCTTTCGTGGATGATACTACTTACTTGTACCCTTGTATCACAGGCTTGGGGGAAATCTCAGGATTCAAAGATCCTAGTCAGAGATACATCAGATACAAATCAGAAAGTAAGCAAATTTGTGATCTGCATGTACTGTTTGTGACCTGTCAAAGGAAGGTCATATTAATGATGGAGGCCCAGGTAGCAGCCACTGCCAAGGCAGCCTTTTACCATCTGCAGCTGATTAGGCAGTTGGTTCCCTTCCTCGAACGCAATGACCTGGCGACAGTGATCCATGCAATGGTCACCTCAAGACTGGACTATTGTAACACTCTCTACATGGGGCTGCCCTTGTCTCAGCTCCGGAGGCTGCAGCTAGTGCAGAATGCCGCGGCCAGGCTGCTGATGGGTCTCTTGGCGCGGGACCATATCCAGCCTGTGCTGAGGACACTGCACTGGCTGCCTATAGCATACCGGATCCGGATCAAGGTGCTGGTTTTAATCTTTAAAGCCCTATATGGTCAGGGGCCTGCCTACCTAAGGGACTGCCTTTCCCCGTATATACCCCAGAAAGCACTGCGATCAGGCACTCAACACTGCCGGACTCTCCCTGACCTTAGAGAGGCTAGGCTGATGACCACTAGGACCAGGGCCTTCTCAGTGGCAGCTCCTCACTGGTGGAATGAGCTCCCGAATGACATCAGGACCCTGCGGGACCTTATGCAGTTCCGCAGGGCCTGTAAAGCAGAGGTCTTCCGCCAGGCTTTTAATTAGGAGCCACCGCTGGGGGGAAGGGGGGTCCCTGGATAGTGCCAAAATAAATCTACTGGCACAAGTTTCTGCGGGCGCGGGCTGGGAATTTGCTGTGCTTCGCTTTGGAATGTAATGATGGCTACCAAATTTGGTGAATCTTGTGATTCTCGCGGTTTTATATTTTAGCTGTGATTTTATGTATATGATTAATGTTGTGAGCCGCCTAGAGCCGGCTAACGCTGGCTAGGCGGGATATAAATCCCAATAAATAAATAAATAAATAGTTCTGTAAATTCTAAGAATTGTTCATCTGGCCCAAATAATTAGTTCATGGTAGCCCAGAGAGTACATTTAGTATGATTAAATGAATCATTAAAAGCTTCCTGTCAGAGCCCCTATAATCTACTAGCAGCTACTACAGGAGTGACCATTTCAACACAGGACATATATGTGCTTCCTAATGGTTGCCCACCTATACTAGATATCAAAATAGTGGGAGCAGAATAGTAAAAAAGCAATAGCAATTGTTCTCCTAGATTATCAGAGAGAAAGTTTAGTAAACTTTTTTGTAGAGGTTACATATATAAAAGACCCTATCTCAATAAGGTTTACTTATTGATTGAAAGATTTAAAAGCCATCACAAATGACTCAATCTGCTGTTATTTTACTTTACTCCATTTCCTTACTGCGTAATGTACATATATGTGTATTTTTTCTACTGAAAATAAACAAGATTTTACAAAATAGTAGATTTTATGATTGTCCAGTCCAGACTGAAATCATTATGACATCAGCACCAGCACATTATGACATCAGCACATTATGACATCAGCACCAGCGGTACACCTGAGCCATGCAAAGGCGTCTATAACAAATTCCCTGTTTAAAGCCACTTTTTCTCTGTAGGTAGTCAAATTTTATTCACCCTAAAATGTGCCTGCTTGAATATTAAATAAAACATACATTTAACTCCTTAAATAACTGTAACCGTCACTAGGAGGCCTCTGATTACATAAATCAGACATGAGTAAACATACATTTTAATCATGTCAATGCAAATCCAAAGTTGTGACTGCCAGCATTCCATATCAGCTGAGATGTCCCCAACTTTAAACTGAACTTGATACATTAAATCTTTTAGTTTTACAATTCTCAAACAACATAATTTATCAAGTTGCCTTTAGCCCAATGGCATTACCTTCCACCCCTCCATGTTTATGCTAATAAAAGGGCAGCAAATTCTTCTATTAATCCCACTAAACTGTGGCATGGAGAATTTCAGAGCACCATCATAATCTAATAGAATTTTAGAATCAACGTCTTAATACTTCCAGGTATAACTAGGTAACTCAGGCTGCAATCCTATGGACATTTAACAGAGTACCATAAGATTGTAATGATAGACTCTTTCCGCTTGGCAACAAAAAAAAGCCCATAAGGTCAAAAACACTGAATTCTTCCTGACCCTGATTGCTTGGGCATAGGGCTATTTCCCTTACCACTCTTGTGGCACAAATATGAATTTGTTTATCTAGTAACTAAAATCAGCCATTTTACCAGAGCACTGGAGAATTGCAAATGTTACATTGATTTTTAAAAAGGGATTCAAAGGGGAACCAGGAAATTACAGGTCAGTTAGAATACTATCTGTCCCAGGCAAACTAGCAGAAACTGTAATCAAAGACCAATAAGGCACATAGAGGAACAAACACATAGAGGGAAAATCAGCATGGCCTGCAAAGGGAAGTCCTGCCTCACCAGCCTTTTGGAGTTCTTTGAGAAAGTGAGCATCTATGTAAATAACAGCAACCTTGAAGACATTATATACTTGAACTTCCAAAAGGCTTTTGACAAAACACCTTACCAAAGACTCCTAAGTAAGTTAGCAACCATGGAATAAGAGGACCAGTCCTCTTATAGATTAAAAATTGGTTAAATGGCAGGAAGCAGAATGTAGGAATAAATCAACAGTTCTTGCAATGGAGGGAAGTGAGCAGTGGATGATAGAAACCAATGCTGACAGTGAAGAGCTCCAGGAGGATTTCCACAAATTGCGTGAATGTGCATCAATGTGGCAAATGAAATTCAATCAAACTGATGGGCACCAGAACAAAAATTTCATGACTTTAAGTATGTACTAATGGGGTCTGAACCAATGTTCCCTCTAAACTGGGGAGTCTTGTGAGCAAAAGTTCTACTTTGTGAGCTATTGGCCTTAAAGTGGTGAGTCAGCGATTTGGCTGCTGCATAAATTAGTTTGCTCTGGAGCCATCCTTCCTGAGCTAAGACAAAAAATTGTGAGCTGGAGGCTAAAAAATGGTGAGCTAGCTCACACTAACTCAGCTTAGAGGGAACACTGGTCTGAACTTGCAGATACTGAGAGGGAAAGGAACCTTGGGATCACAGTGGATAACACAATGAAAATGTCAATCCATTGTGCTGCAGTGGTGAAAAAGGCAAACTCTTATGCTGAGATTAGCAAAGGGAATTGAAATTAGGAAAGAGATTGAAAATAACAGCTAATATAATGCTCCTAAGTAATCTACAATGTGGTCTCATTTGGAACACTGTGTGCAATGGTCACTGACAAGACACTGCAGTGCTGAAAAAGTACAGAAGGCAACCAAGACCTCCAAGTGTTTGGAGTACTTTGCCTATGAGGAAAGGCTGTTCTATTTAGAACCCAGATTATTGGGGGATGCATAATCTTTCCTATTATATAAAGCTGTTTTCAAGATTCCATGGGGCAAGATTCCATGGGGCGCCAAAATCAGTTGGCTAGACAGACTGCCACTCAAAAGGGGGTCCCTGGCCACTGGCTGCATTCTCTCCCTGCTTTGCCTCAGTCCTGCCCACAGAACCATCGGCCACCGTCCCGGCCTCGTTCTGAAGGGAGCCAGTGAAGGGGAAGGACCAACTGGGTGCTGGGTCCAGTCTTCTCCGCTGCCCACTGCCAGGTGGGTCTAACTGTCCCCTCAGTGGCGTGCTTCTGTCAGTGAAAAGACAATGGACTTTTAGCATAACCCCCTCCCCTGCACACTGCTAGTGTGCCCAGAATAAACTGTCAGAAATAGGGGGCATTTCACACAGCACCCTGCAGCGCTTCAGGACCCGGGACAAGAACAGAAGAACGCTTGGGAGGAGGTTTCAAGGTAAACCAGCTCAGGAACGCTTCCCCAATGGGAGAGGCACGTTTCTGTGTGAAAGGGCCAATATGTTCTGTTAGCGAACTGGTACTAATATGGTTCTGTGTAAAATACCTGACAGAAAAAGTTACTGAAGAGTTCCTGAAATTGAACATTTGGGCTGTGTGAAATTCCTCAGGCTCTTTCTCCTGCTTAGCTCCACCATGGCTGGCTGGCTAATGAGGTAGGCCAGCAACCCTCAAACCATTCCCTTCAACCCCCTGCTGTGTGGCTGACTTTCCCCATATGGTTGCCAATCTCCAGGTGGGACCTGGAGATCTCCCGCTGTTACAATTGATCTCCAGATGACAGAGATCAGTTCCCCTGGAGAAAATGGCTGCTTTGGAGGGTAGACCTTATGGCATTATAGCTTGCTGAGTCCTTCCATCTCCCCCCCCCAAAAAATGCTGCCCTCCACAGGATCCACCCCCCAAATCTTCAGGTATTTCCATCATAGGGTTGCCAGGTCTGGGTTGGAAAATCCCTGGAGACTTTGGGGTGGATCCAGGAGAGGGTGGGGTTTGGAGAGGGGCCTCAGCATGGTGCAATGCCATAGAGTCCACCCTCCAAAGCAGCCATTTTCTCCAGGGGAGCTGATCTCTGTCAGCTGGAGATCCATTGGAAAAGTGGGAGATCCCCAGGCCCCACCTGGAGGGTGGGAACCCTATTCCATCATCAGAGCCGGCAACTTTCCCCTCAGTACCTGTTGCTAGGCAACCAAGCTTGCGTCTCTGAAAGCCCCTATCCACACCTATGTTGGCCTTTAGGAGAAAACTCTTTGGGGCCAGCTGAACAGAATGCCATACAGGCCACCCTCCAAAGCAGTCATTTTCTCCAAGGGAGGGGGGAAGACCTGTTGTCTGGAGTTCAATTGAAATACCTGGCAATCTTCAGGCTCCACCTGGAGGTTGGCTACCTTAGGTGTAGCTGTCAGTGCTTCAGAGCAGGATCTGCTAGACCCAGGTTCATGCTGAGTGGGTGATTTCGGGCCAGTCACAGATTTTAAGCCTAACCTACCTCACAGGGTTGTTGTGCAAGTCAAAAGGGGGAGAGGAGAATGATGTCAGCTGCTTCGATCCCCATTGCAGAGAAAGACTACTTCTCCTCCAGAGGAAGTATGGTTGCCAATTTCCAGGTGAGGGCTGGAAATCATTCAGAATTACAAGTGCTCTCCAGATGGCAGAGATCAGTTCCCCTGGAGAAAATGGTGGACTCTATGTCCTTATACCCTGTTGAGATGGACCCTTTATGACAGCCAATGTGACATAGTAGTCAGGGCCCCAGAGCATGGTGGAGGCTGTGGGGGGGGGGGAATGGAAACTTGAAGAGTGAGGTTGATGACTGGCTGGGAAGGAGATAGGGTTGCCAACTCCAGGTGGAAAATTCCTGGAGACTTGAGGGATGGAGCCTGGAGACAGTGAGGTTTGAGGAGGAGTGGGACCTCAGACAGGTACAATGCCATAGACTCCACCCTCCAAGCCAGCCATTCCCTCATGTGGAACCATTGTTGCCAATCTCCAGGTGGGGGCTGGAGATCACTCAGAATTACAACTGCTCTCTAGGGAGGAGGGGGGAGGAGATTGAAAGCTGAAGCCAGGGGGCAGATAACAATACACTGACAGTTGGCTGGGAGGTAGGGTTGCCAACTCCAGGTGGGGACATTCCTGAAGATTTAAGGAGTGGACCCTGGAGAGGGTGAGGTTTCAGCAGGGGTGGGACCTCAGACAGGTTCAATGCCATTGACTCCACCCTTCAAACCACCCATTCCCTCATGGGGAACCATTGTTGCCAATCTCCAGGGGGGAATGGAGATCACGCTGACTTACAACTGCTCTTCAGATGGCAGAGATCTTCCCCTGGAGAAAATGGTGGACTCTTGTGTCATTATACCCTGTTGAGGTTGCCACAGCAAATTGACACTGAGTGCCCAAGGCTGGGGCACTCTCCTAGAGCCTCTTTCTAGAGCCTGTTGTATTTATTTCCACAACAGGCCTTATTCCTAGTAGAGGTTTATAAAATTATGCCTGGAGTAGAGATAATAGACCAGGGGTGTCAAACATGTGGCCTGCAGGCCGGATCAGGCCCTCGGAGGGCCCCAATCCAGTGCCCAAGGCCCTGGCTGTTTCCTACTTTCTTTTCCAGTTCTCTTGCTGGTGCCACATCACAGCTTGCTTTGCCAGTCTCTCTCAATCACACAGGAGAGAGAGATAGGCAAACCTCTCCTGTGCGATTGAGAGTGTCTGGTAAAGAACTGGCTGTGTCCTTTGTAAAGTTTATACCTCCGCTCCCTGGCATTATATTCTATGACACACATGACCCGGCCAGATCCAGCCCTCATAACAAATCAGTTCGACACCCCTGCCATAGACAGAGAGAATCTTTTCTTCTCCTTCCAAAATCCTAGAACTCCAGAATAACCAATGAAATTGATGGGAAGTAGATTCAGGATGGAAAAAATGAATTACTTCTTTACTCAACAAGTGATTAAAATGTGGAATTCATGGCCAAAGGATGTAGTGATGGCCACAGGCACAGATGGCTTTAAAAGACAATCAGACAGAAGGATAGGTCTACCAGTGGCTACTAGCATGGTGACTGAAGGCAACCTCCACATGCTGCATGAAAGTAACTTCCTAAGGGTATGAAGATAAATGGCCACAGGGCCATTTATCTAGGAGAGTCCCACTTGTAAAAGGAGAGAAACATGGATGAATTTTGGCACCTCTACTTGTTAAATTCTATATTAATTCTAAGGTGCAGTTTTTAACAAATTAATTCTAAGGTGCAGTTTTTAACAAATTCAGGTTTCCATCCTTCAAATTTAGCAAACAGCAATTCCAGCCTTATTTCTGTCTCACTTGCAAGTAGGCCTTAGGAGAGCACTTTGGGCCTTCACTGCATATTGCTGAGAGGGGCAGCTTGTGATAAATTATCAAAAAACTAAAATTCTCATCTTTACCAAAAGGCATAAAAGACACAGATGGCAGATTTAGGGACATATCATACAACTACAAACTTTTAAATACTGAGGTGCAGTCTTTGTGTCTAATGGGTTGTGGAGAGCTCAAGCACTGCATATTACTGAGAATGCCCATAGAATGAACTCAGCCATCTGGAGATTCTTTTTTACAAAAAAGGGCTTCTTACATCCCTACGGCAGTCGAGGGTTTCAGGGGAAGGTGGTTGCCCAATTAATAAAGGGATCCCAGTTTTGCCTTTATAAAGATCTCTGCTTAATGTATCCCAAATGCCCTCCTCAAGCTGGAGGCAGGGATGGTTCTACTTGAGGCATGCATGTAGGTTCAAATGACGACCTATTGGTTAAAAGTAAACTGCAGCCCTCAGGGACTAACTCCCCTTATTCTTGTGGATAACTACCACTCAGGCTGTCAAAGGAAAATTACAAGAGTATGCCCCCCTCCCCGCCGCCTTATTATTATTATTTATTTAATTTATTAATTGCCCTATCCCAGCTTACACCAGGCTCTGGGTGATGTACAAGGGGCAAAATGCCATAAAATAAAGATACAAATTTTAAAATGTCCATATACAGTTGATAAGAACTAAAGCCAGAGTAAAAGGATCCAAAGTGGCAACTTACAAATTTCTGTTCCAATTCTGGACTGCTTGGCCATTTAGTGGGAAGGGAAGAGGGAACTTAAAACGAAATATACAGGGGGGAGATGGGAAGGGTGCCACCCAATGCAACCGTTGCCCTCAACCATAAGACTGGCAGAACATTTCTGCCTTACAGGGCTTGCAGAATTGCACTAGGTCCCGCAGGGCCCTGGTGTCATTTAGCAGAGAGTTCCACCAGGTTGGGGCCAGGACCAAAAAGGCCCTGGCCCTGCTCAAGGACAGCCGGACATTCCTAGGGCCAGGGATTACCAGCAAGTTGTTATCAGTAGAGCACATAGCTTTCCCAGGGACATAAAGGAAAAGGTGGTCCCGCAGATACATTGGTCCCAGACCATTCAAGGCCTTAAAGGTCAGCACCAAAACTTTGAGCCTGACTTGGTACTTCACTGGAAGCCAGTGTAGCTGGTGCAGCACCAGTTGAATATGTGCCGTCTGTGACATTCCTGTCAGGTCTCGTGCTGCCGCATACTGGACCAGCTGGAGTTTCTGGGTCAATCTCAAGAGTAGGCCAGTGTAGAGCAAGTTACAGTAGTCTAATGGAGACAGGTGGTGCCGGTGTCAGTGTCGCCCCGTTAAGAGTTCGAAGGCTGTACTCCAGTCTCAGAGCCCCCCCACCCCCGGCCACAGAACCTCCGTCTTCAATGGATTCAGTCTCAGCCTGCTCTTTTATAGCCATCCCACCATGGCCTCCAGTCCCTCAGCCAGATTTTGCAGGTTGGTGGTCATCCGACCATCCAAGAACAGATACAGCTGGGTGTCATCAGCATACTGATGACACCCAAGCCTGAAACTCCTTGCCAGCTGGGCGAGGGGGCGCATGTTGATGTTAAATAACATCGGGAAGAGGAGTGCACCCTGAGGAACCCCACATAATGAGGTTGCCTACAGGACACATCCTCACCCAGCACCACCCTCGGTCCCCAACCCTTGAGGAATGAGAAAAGCCACTGAAGGGCCACCCCATGGTGAGGAGGTGAGTCAGATCATAACTGATTGTGTTGAACGCTGCTGACCCGCCTCAATCCAGCTATCTATGGAGATCATCTGTGAGGGTGACCAGCAGTCTCCATCCCATGCCTGGGATGGAAGCTGGACTGGAACAGATCTAATGCCGATGTGTCACCCAGAAAACTCTGGAGCTGCTCAGCTACTGCTCTCTCAAACACCTTACCTAGAAACTATAAGTTTGAAACTGGGCGGTAATTGACTGGATCTAAAGGATCCAATCGTTTTTTTTCCCAAGAGCGGTACAATCACAGCCTCCTTAAGACCATCCAGAAAAATCCCTGTCTACAGGGGCAGATTGACAATATAGGGCCTCATATCCTCTCATCACCAGCCTTGACTAGCCATGAGGGACACGATTCAAGGAGGCATGTGGCTGGCTTGATTGCGCCCAGGACTCTGTCAACATCAGCAGGTGAGAGCAGGCTGAAGGAGTCAAAAACTGAATCCAAAGACTGTGTCAACATTGGCAGGTAAATTGTGGCGGAGCGATAAGACTTTATCAGCGAAAAAGCTCATGAATGCCTCAGAGCTAATGACCAAATTCCTATGTCTAGTTTGGTGCCTCTCAGTGAGGGACATCAGAGACCTAATCACCCTAAACAGTCGTGCAGGACAAGAGCTAGTGGACACGATGAAGGCTAAGTAGAATCCCCTCTTTGCAGCCTTCACCGCCATCTCATAGGATTTCATAAACATTATATAAAATGCACTTGTAGCTTTATCGTGATTGTGCCGCCAAACTCGCGCAAGTTGTTTAAGCTCCCATTTCATCCCCATGAGTTCTACCATATACCAGGGGGATGATTTACCACAGACACTCAAAGGGCATCAGGGAGCAGCCTCATCAATGGCTTCAGAGAGACAGGAGTTCCAGTCCTCTATCAGCTCATCTAATGAAGCACCAGGAAGCATCGGATCCCGCAGAGCATTCTGGAACCCAACTGGGTCCATTAGTCTCCGTGGGGAAGCTCACTGCCTAGATAGGAAGGGGCGGAAATGCTCAGCTGGGCACTGAAAACCGAGTGGTCCAACCATGGCACCTTTTCCTTTGACGTCAGATCCACATCCATCTCATGCCAAAGATCAAATCTAAACTGTGACCTGCTTGATGTGTTCGCCTGCCACAGATGCACAGTCCTAGTCCTAGTGCTGCCACAGTCCTAGTGCCGCCACAGATGCACAATCCTAGTGCCGCCACAGATGCACAATCTATCCCTTCATCTGATCCTCTGGGCCAGCCAAAGATGTCGATGACACGGTCCCATTCCCATGTCCACAATGCACTGCAGCACCTTCCACACTGGGATTGTCCGGGCCAAAAGAATCTGCAGGCCACCAATCCACAGACCAGGTCTTGACACAGCTGCCAAGTTCCAGAGACCAAACACATGCCCGCAGGGGCGAAAGGGGACAAGGGTGGCAGAATTGCTGCAGCAAGAACAGGGACACCAGATGACCTGATGGAATCCTCCATGGCACAGCTGACAACTGCTGCGGTCCACTAATCCACACTCAGTGCAGAAGGCACCATGGCAGGTTTGTAGTCACTGCGGCAGAGGGCACCAGCATCAGATCAAAAGATGACACAGTGCAGGGCTAGCCCTCAGGCCACTCCGAGGACACCGCTTAGAGACCTCCTGCATCCTTCCTCCTCTCCTCAGCTCTTTGCATATGGCACCGGCTGGCACCACTTCACTTCACAGGTTCCTGGAATTCCTGACCACCCTCAGATCTTCTTAGTTCTCTTGTGCTTCATCAAAGACTCTAGAAACCTGGACGGAGCTCTCCCCCAAAGCTCTGCTCCAGTCACTATCAGTGGCAGGCCTCAGCCTCTATGCCCTGTTGTTGGCCTACCAGAGTAACTTGTTTGCCATTGTGTAAGACACAATGCTTGACTAGATAGACAACTGGTCTGATCCAGGAAGGCTCTTGTGTTTTTATGTGGAACTTTGTGGAACTTTGAAGAGCAACAGCTGAAGCAGCAGAAGATGTAAGCTCAAAGGAGAAGACATTTCACATCATTCTCCTATGCTTTCGTTGGTCACTACTGCTTTATAAAAATCTTACTTTGTTTTGTATTTTACTCTTCTATCATTGTGATCTGTTTTGGGAAATGTTGGGAAATAATTGCTATAAAGTTATTTTCTTTTCTAGAATGAGTGAAATTATTTTAAAGACAACGTGGGCATGCTGTAGACATACTTAGCTCTTAAATCCCAACCTACATTTCTATACTAGAAGGATACCTAATCTTCACGAGGAAACCATGCAGAGCTTCCATTGTATCTCAGCTGTTGGAATGCTTCTCTTGACCTTTTTACCTGACCCTTCCCTTGTGATTGATCTCTTCAGTTCGTCCTAAAAGGGGGTGGGGAGGGAATCTGGCGACCCTATGGATGTGTTCCTTGCAAGCTAGATAGTCTCCATTGTAGAACCACCTTATCACATGCATTGCCCTTCCTCTTCCTCTAAAATTTCAGTTTACTCAAGACTGGTGATGTTGTTTTACAAACGGAAATCTTAGAGGAAGAGAAAGTCTTTTCCATGGCTCACACTATCTAGCATGTATGGAATGCAACCATGGGATCCAAGCCTATGGGTTTCATCCCCCCTCCCATTTAAGCCTCCCCTCAGTTTGTCCTCATTGTGTTGACCTTTGTGTCCACAAAGATGCTACGGATTTGTTTAAAAATATCTTTTATCTTGCCTTTCTGTGTTCGCTCAAGGCAATTTATAATCACAGTCATATTAAAACTAAATACATTAAGACCCCACTACAACCAGGAGATAAAAATAAAAATAAACCAGTGAACTTCAGGTCTTCTGCATGGAAGGAGTCGGCTTGTTTCCCTTTCTTCCCCTTTCAGACCACTGATGTGCGGCTGATGAGTATTGGAGATTTGTGGGGACAACTGGGCAAATAAAATCTTAATGTGGGAAGTAATGCGTATGCTGAAATGCATCTACAGAAAGTGGATCTTTTTGCTCAGTTTTCCCCCCATTCACTTAGCTGTAACTGCCTTCATTGTGGGCTTTTCCCAGCCCAGCTTCTGTAAATTCAGCTTCTGAAATACCTTTGACTTGAATGGAACGCTTTTGTTTTGAAATGAATGTATGAGACTTCTGATTAGATCCAATAAGCCAGGCCTTGTATTTCAAATCAAAGTCTTTATTCTTAATGGTCTTTCAGGAAACACTTGCGTTGTTAGTGATACCAGATACAGAAGAGGAGGAATTGATACAGTAAATTCAAACTAGAGTAAAAACGCAGGTACCAATGGAAAAAGAATAAACAAGTGCCAAAATGTACTACCATTACTTTCTCAGGAAAAAAAGGTGCGTAAGCAGAGCTACTTTCCCATCCCCGGCCCTGTGATTTCCCTACATGCAATTCCACGCAAAAGACACCTGGAAAAGCGGAGGCCCAGTTGCCCAAAGTTACAAGTGCAGCAACAGAGATAACATGAGTCTAGCAAAACATCTGAGCTCATTCCAGTGAAGGAGGGGTGAGGAGGGGAGGGGGGGGAAAGGAACCGTCAGAGCGGAAGCTGATGCCGATCTCCCGCCGGGACCTGCAACTGGGATAGACATAGAAAAGCAAAACATGACAGGGAACCTGACAGAATGGCTCTCATGTTCTGGTTGGCACTAGGGTGCCAGGTCTCACCAGGCTTCCAGCGGGGGGCACCTGGGCACATCCCTGCATCTTCTTATAGAGTTTGGGCTAAAATGCTAGAGCGTCACATCTGGGTTAAATCATCATGTTGACGCAGAAAGAGGCAGTTCCGGGGTGGGGCTTCCCCCACCGGCCAGCTGGCCTGCAACAGATCTGAGCCCCTGAAATTGTGGGAACCCCTGCCCCAATGGGTAGGTGGGGTCTAGAAAACCCTAGTTGGCCCTCCAGCCAGTTGGATCCAGAGAGCATGGGTTGGAGGGCCAACAACAGGGCATAGAGGCCGAGGCCTTCCCGATGTTGCCTCCTAGCTCTGGGATTCAGAGGTTTGTCTCTGAATGTGGAAGTTCCCCTCAATCACCATGGCTAGTAGCCACTGACAAACTTATCCTTTATGAATGTATTTAATCTCCTTTTAAAGCTGTTTATTCCTGTGGCCACTGCTACATCCTCTGGCAGTGAATTCCACATTTTAATCACACTCTGTGGAAAGCAGGATTTCCTTTTATCCATCCTGAACTGATGCTGTAATCATCCTACTCCCCACCCCCAGGTCTATTATTTATTTGTCATTTACCATCCACCATTCTTGAGGAGACAAATGACAGAAATTGAAACCAACAACACAATAAAAACGATCTAGAAAATTTTCACAGACACTTCCTGAATAAACTCACCCCACACAAAGGATCTTGAATAAGACTTTCTTCATTGGGGGATTTTCTTCAGGGTACACTTGTTGAGTTAGTAATGGGGTTGGATAATAATGTTAGGATAGATATAGTGAATGGCATACAGACCTCCCCCCCTGCCCAGGGATAATTCCCACGTAAAATAGTTCCCAGGCTAAAGAGCGGGAAGACGGTAATAGATGGCACGTGCAACAGAAGTTAAAAACATAAACCATGTCTATGTGAAGCTACTAGTAACCCTGAATAGAGATAACAACCCTGTGAAACTAGCAAGTGGATAATAACTCCTGTAAAGCCAGCAAGGAAGGAGGAGGGAGTACATTCCAGCTGGGGCAGGAGGGGAAGCGTGGAATCGTCTCATTTAGTTCAGTAAATCCCATCTCCCGCCCGGGAAAGTGTCAGGCATACCTGACAACACTAAAACTTATACAAATGCCCTCCCTTACCTATGTTTCCAGAATACCTTCGAGTGAATGAATGTGCCCTTTTGCGCATTCCGCAGAATGACAGTAGTGTGGGAGCCTTCCTGAACTCTTTGGGCAATCCAAGTGGGGAACACACAGGACAAGTGGGGACAACGACAGAGAATGGTTAGGTACAGGCAGCTTCTGATTTTACTTGTCTGCAGGATGCCACTGTCAAGAAAGCTTTCTCAGACGAGCAAAACTGTTGCAGAGGAGCATATTGGGAGAGGAAGTCCTGCAGCTATGTGGGTCCCAGTCCAGAAAGGACTTACAGTCAAACAGTGCCTTCACTTTTCAAGACCTGAGCAAAGCTGTTAATGATGTTTCAGAGGTCCTTAAGTGACTTGATAGCACATGACAAGCACATGACACACACAACAGGCAATCTCATGTTGGCGCTTTCTCTTTTTCAATTGCTTTCAAATTTCCTGTTTTCCAGTCGCCAGTAACTGTGGTAAATGGCCATCTATGACTTATCACTACAATAATTAAAAACAAATCATTTAGCTTAAAGACATATTCCTCAGGGGCAACATGTACTTTTTTAATGAAATGATATAATAAGATATAATACATACTTTCCTTTATTCAAGATGGTTTACAAAAATCAAGACTATTATAACAGCCACAAAATCATTATTAAAACAACAATAACCAAACTACAATAAACGACATTAAGACTACACTAAAAAAGTACAGTTAAATTTAGCCCAGTGTTGTATAACCACTATCAATCAAAAGCTAACTGGAAAAGAAAAGCCTTTCACCTTCTGCAAAATTTCGTAGTCTGCCCCAACCCTGCAGGCGTGGATGATGTTAGATGCTGGCTGATGAGGCAAAATAAATTCTCTCTGATAGAAACAAGATTTAAGGCAAAGTCTGAAGGACCCATTTGAACACATTCAAGACTGAATTGCAAAAAGGGCAATATACAGTAAAAACATTTGTTGTGGTTACTTTTTAATTCCTTATATTAATTACATTACCATTGTTGTCATAAGTCAAGCCACCTTGTTCAGACAAAGGGATTTGCACCTTTGGCGCAGATACCTAGCAGCAAGTAGGCCCATTTTATTGTTTGCAACATGAGCTCAGAAACGTTCTGAAGCAGGACCCACTTCCAAGCTCACTGTACTTTCCTCCCACCCCAACATAAGATGCAGGAATCTTGTATCAATTAACACTGAACAAGTTTATATTCTGTATTATATATAGTTGCTGAAACAGAGAAGGAACCACCCTTTCTAAGTTGCTCCACACAACTGCTTTACCACTTGTACGTTTACAGAATCCCCCAAATCGCAATGATTTTACTATTCTGTCTTAAAAATGACAATGAATCTTCCTGCGAGCAGTTCTGAGCACATGGCCGAAAGAACACTCCTTCACTGCTGCCATTGTGGGCTTATTTTTCCATCATGCATTGTTCTGAAACTCCATAACTTTTATGGACACATTAAGTATTGCTAATCTTTGACCTCCTAAAATCTTCAGACAAAGCAAGACATTATTCTGCACCCCTGTGATAATCCCCTCTCACCAAATTGTTCAGAAATTTTAAAAAGCTTGACGTTGCAGTATTGCTGGTGAGCACTTTCACTTTGCCAGTTATCCAAACGTCAATAAAAGCCTTGATTTCATCATAAGACCATATCATCCTTTCTACAAATCTCATGCAAAAGGCGGTGACATGTATACACATTTAGTTCCTTCATTTTCTTTAAAGACTGCAGAATCAGGAAGTTCAGTGTACTTGCCACCATTGTTCTTGAAACGTTGATTTTTCAACAGATTCTATAACAGCACACTATACGTGAACCACGGTATTCATGGGAACAGCAATAACCAACTAGGATACAGTTTTATTTAATGGTGTCTGCTGGATCACAACGAAATGCAATACGTTAATACACATGGTACTTAACTAGAAATCTAGCACCGTGTGAGCTAAGCTTCAATGTAGCATCAAAAAGATATCCCTCAAAGTACAAGTTGAGATTTCAGTACCTGCAATAGCCCACAGATGACAATTTATTAAACGGATTTAATTTATTAAATGGATTTTAAACCGCCCTTCCAGGTAAAGACAACATATGCTGAACAAACCATGGTTATGGGTTGCATGCTGACTAACAGCCACACAAACCAGAAGGGAGAAGGCCTTAAACCACTCCCTTATTCCTCTACCATCTGCAGAGCTGCAGTGATGGAAGATGCAGAAAGGGCAGTTTTGTCCCCTTCCTCCTCCCCACCGCAGCCTCAAACCCACATGAATATTAGTCCACATGGTTACCATGTCCCTGGGAATAAACCTTAAGAACATAAGAGAAGCCAATGCTGGATCAGGCCAGTGGCCCATCCAGTCCAACGCTCTGTCTCACAGTGGCCAAAAAACACCAGGTGCCCTCAGAGGGTCCAGCAGTGGGGCCAGGACACTAGAAGCCCTCCCACTGTTACCCCCACCCCCACCCCCAAGCACCAAGAATACAGAGCATCACTTGCCCCAGACTGAGAGTTCCTATCTATACTTTGTGGCTAATAGCCACTGATGGACTTCTGCTCCATATGTTTATCTAATTCCCTCTTGAAGCCCTCCATGCTTGTAGTTGCCACCACCTCCTGTGGCAGTGAATTCCACGTGTTGATCACTCTTTGGGTGAAAAAGGACTTCCTTTTATCTGTTCTAACCCGACTGCTCAGCAATTTCATGGAGTGCCCACGAGTTCTTGTATTGTGAGAAAGGGAGAAAAGGACTTCTTTCTCTACCTGCTCTATCCCATGCATAAACCTTCACCATGACACCCCTCAGCCGTCATTTCTCCAAGCTAAAGAGCCCCAAGTGCTTCAACTTTTCTTCATAGAAAAAGTGTTCCAACCCTTTTATCATTCTAGTTGCCCTTTTCTGCACTTTCTCCAATGCTATAATATTTTTCTTGAGGTGTGGCGACCTTCCTGGGTTTGGAAAGGACTGCTAAAAGGAGAGGAATGTGGGAAAAATCCATGACCACTGGTGTTTTCTACTGATGGATTACAGGATCCAAACCAGAAAATACAAGCTGCATTGACTTGCTTCATGGGAAAAGAGATGGGAGAGAAGGAAGTCAAACTTAGGGAGGAGCTGTGGTTCAGAGGTAAAGTATTTGCTCTGCATGAAAACAGGTTCAGGAGCTTGGGTATGTTTGCAACGGAGCATAAACAGTGAGCCACGGTAACTCAGGCCCAGTAGCACATTTTACTCGGAAGGAAGTACTAAGCATTTCAGTGGGATTTATTTCTAGAATAAAACTAGATGTTAACTACAGCTGTGTGCAACAGTTTTCAGTTAAAAATAACTGAGGAAAAGAGACAGAAGGAGGAGATTGGATTTATACCCCACCCTTCACTACCCGAAGGAGTCTCAGAGTGGCATACAATCTCCTTTCCCTTCCTCTCCCCTGAGGTAGGTGGGGCTGAGAGACCTCTTTCGAGGACTGCTCTTGAGAGAACAGCTCTGAAAGAACTTGTGACTGACCCAAGGTCACTCCAGCAGCTCCATGTGGAGGCTTGGGGAATCAAACCTGGTTCTCCCAGATTAGAGTCTGTGCTCCTAACCATTACACCAAACTAAGTAAGGAATACAATTTTTAAATGAAACTAGGGTATTGCCTGTTCACCATTTGGCTTTTAGTTGTTTTTCAAAGTATTCCGGGAACAGAGAAACTCTCTCAGCTGTGCTAGAACCGGGGAAGAATTCCTTTTTCCCTCTGTGTCTGATTTTTTTAATCTGGATCTGCAGGGGCTTTGTCTTCTCCTGCAGGGGACTCTTGAAGCTCTAAGGCTGTCAGAGTTTTGGACAGGAAGTATAGATAATCATTGGCTTTAAAAAAATCTCAATCTCCTCTTCTTTTCATCAGACAAAAATTCCCCCTCTTCCCTATTCTCTAGAGGAGGGTTGTTCCTCCCAGCGTGCACTCCCTCTCCCTATTTTCCTGCCAAAGGACTCCTTCTGGGCCACTGTTGTGGGCCACTGAGAGCCTTTTCCTGCAGATCTGGCTTTCTGTCTTGGTGGGGAGGGGGAGGAGTAGGAGCTGGAATGAGCCCTGCTGATTCTTAGCCTTTTGCTATGGCAATAGCTAAGGATCTCCTCCATCATGGCTTGTCTGAGGAGGGAGAAAAACTCAGGGGGGAGAACCAAGGACCCAGGGTCGGTTTACCCATCCATCGGGCTTGTGCTTTCATCTGAGTAGGAGCTATGATCCAAGGGAGCTGATCCCGGATCCATCTCTTGCTGCGGTGGCCACCAAGTTTGGCAGCCTTCAGCTGGCTTGTGGAGGCATGAGCGCACAAAATGGCTGCTGTTAGGAGCCGCAGGGGGTCCTGTGGTAGGCTTCGGTAAGTGGTGCTTTTTTGCATGCTTTTGGTTCACCACTTGAAAGGGCTCCTTTGAGATAACCAAGGCAAGCCAGCTGCAGGTTTTGCCAGCTCCTCCAATGTTTTCCTCCCTGATACTGGGGATAAGAGTTGCTTCCATTTCTTCTTCTGACAGAAAACTGTCACTGTCCTCTCTTCGCATCATTAAAAGAGTGGCCAAACGGGCTGGCAAAAATGAAGGAAGGCTCAAGGAGCCATTTTTCTGTCTCCTCCAGGGCCAGGGGAGGGAGGAAGAATAGAGGAGAAAAGAATTGAAAATGGGAAAGTTTGTGGAAAGAGGTAAGGATTTAGAGATGAAATGAAGGTAAAGCCTACAGTAACACTGCTCTCCTTGATGAGGCAGGAAAGAAACTGAGAAGGAGGGTGACTTACACAGCAGAGACAGGAAGTAGAAAAAATTGTTCCTGAATGGATGGTAGAAATCACCCTCAAAGATGTCCTCCGCCTCAGAGGGAGAACAGCAGTCTCAGCCAGCAACTATTTGCATGTGTAAGCTGATCAATCTGTATCTGCTGCTACCATAAAGAAGAACAAATTTTTTTGGGGGGGGGGAGCTGGCAATGCTTAGGCTGCAGCCCTAGCAACCATCAGAAAGTAATTCAGTGAACTCTTGTTCTTTGAGGCTGCAGTCCTATTCATACCCATCTGAGACTAAGTACCATTAACCTCAGAAGGACTGACAAGATTCAGCAGTTAACACATCTTTGAAGCTAAGGTGCAAATAGTTTTTAAGGCGCCATGAATGGGGTTATGAGGGCTTTAAAACAAGGTATGGCATTCACCACTAAAATGTCTAGGAATGATATTGTTCCCTCTCAGAGCAGCTCACTGGCATCATTCCTACTCGAATTTAACCTAGTATACTATAGTGTGGCCTTGACCCAATATTACAAGTTGTTCCAGCTCTGACAGCTGACTTGGAAACATCTCTGATGTTGAGACGCTTCATACCAGCTTCTCAAATAGCATGTGGCTCAAAAGGTTACCAAGTCTGTGTGCGCCAACTAACACTCATTGCAGTTGTATGTGAGAAAAGATGGGCTGGAAGTGGCTGGTTTTTTAAAAAGTGACCTTTCTAGAACAACTGCCTCAGATGCAGCCTTCATCTCATTTACAGGGAACACTTAGAGAACCAGTAATTGCTTTTGCTACTGTCCCACAGTTTAGTCTTCATTGTTGAAGGACTGCCAAGTTTGACAGTGTTCAGATCTAGTTTTAGGTATTACTTATTGCCCAAAGCAGTAGAAAGGGGGATGAGGATCTCCTGTAGACTTATTGCAAAGGTCGCAAACACTTTCCTCTCCTCTTAACCAATCTCAGGAATCAAGTTATTGAGCTCTGATGATAATTATACAGAGGTCTTTCCTTTTATTGTCATGAACTGATCAGTTTCCAAAGAGAAAACATTATCACATGCATTTCCCATCTTTCCTCCAATTACAACTTACTTTGTTAGAGGAATGCAGCTCAGAAGGCACAATTATTCTGTCACACATAAAGCTGTGAGCCATTCAGTCAGTATGTTCTGCTCTAACTAGCAACAGTTCTGAGGGTAGAGGCCTTTTCCACTTCTGTTACTATGATCCTTATTGTTTTAACTGAGGATATTATGAACTAAAACTCGAGACCTTTTACATGCAAAGTGCGTGCTCAAGCCACAGAGCTACAGATCAGAGCCTGTATAAATGCCATAAAATGTGAAAAGGGCCCAATTTAGCTCCCTGAGGCTTGACAGTTCTCAAGTCACTCTACAAAGTCAACCCGCCCCCAAAACCCCAACAACTAATCTTCAACTACAGCTATCTTTGTAGAATGGCATAGTGATCACTGTGTCAGACAGAAAAGAACTTGCTATAATTGTGCCTTTCGCTGTAGGTTTGTGTGTACCACTGTGCTGCCATCACTGGAGGTTGTGACAGACTGCACAGCTTAGAAGTGTGGTACAAACAGCCGAAGGATTGTGAAGGGTTAATTTTTCACAGAAATAAAGACCTCTGAGTGGCAGGCTGCTCCAAGCAATCTGATTCATACGCATCATCTGAGCAGAGAAAATCTAGAGAGAGCTGCATGCTGAGGAACAATTCAATCAGATTTCTGCCTTGACTGAATTCAGTCTGATTTCAGCCCTAGCTGAGAAGAGTTGAGTTCCAACAGTTCTGGAATTCAGCCCTGACTGAGAGCAGTTTAATACAGACAGGAGAAGTGCGGGAAAGTTGGCAAGGAAGTTTGGGAAGTAGGCGAAGACTCCCATTTGGGCCAAGGAAAGGGGGATAGATCTTTTAGAGAGAGAGAAAAAAATTCTACCCAGTCAAACAGGGAGAGTTATCTCTGAGAAATACAGAGATCCCTGGTATGGTGTGATTAGAAACTGTTTTTAGAGACCTTAAAAGTCAGTTAACAACTTGAGAAGAGTACTGATGTTCCAAAAGAAGGGGTTTGGATACTGGGAAGAAGGTACCAAGAAGAGTACAAAGGCTGCTAAACATAATGATTTAAGTAACTGTGAACAGCTTAAGAAACTCTAATTAGCCTGAAACATAAGACCTAAAGTCTGTGCATGTACCATTTTTACCACAGAAATTTCAACCCCTGATTTCCCCTGACTTTTCCCCTCTATGTTAGATAAAATATTTTGTTAGTTTTGAATTTCAAAACACCTCAAGTGCCATTTAAGTGGTTTAAGTTAAAGGGCGATCCCAGCTCTTCTCTCAGGTTCCTGGGCTGAGCCAACAGCCAAAATATCATACTGTGACAGGGTGGTACAGCCAGAGTTCTTCAGCAAAGAAGAAAACACGTTACTAGGATGGCTCAGTCACAAAAGGGAAAGAAAAATGAAGGGAAAATCGTGCCTCTGAGGAAGGGAAGAGGACAGAGGCGTCATAGTGCTCCCATCGTTAAGGCTGTCTAACCAAGAAACACACTGCAGCAAGGAGGGACAAAGAACAGAACCAGCAGTCAGACAGTATAAGCTCACATCAAGAACTACATAAGAGTTGGAACTAAAAAACAAAAATAAACCTATTTTTCAGGGGCAGATATCAGCAATATAATTATGTCACATGTATGCCTATACACAATCAATGGCTGAGAATGGGAATAATGCTAATTTTTTCCCACATCTCTATGTGGGTGATCTGTTCATACAATTTTGTGTTTAAAAAAACCCAAAAAAACCCCTTGAAGTAAGCCACTTATGCACCTCTTGGGGAACATCAGGTCCTCAACCTATGCTAGAAGCTGTTTTACACTGCTCCCTCCAGAACAATTACCGTGCCTTTTATCCAACAGGAGATCACTATAGCATTCACGGGGAAGTAAAATACTTCTTCCTGCTGTCTCTATACACCAACTCACGACACAATGTATGATAGGAGAATGGAGAGCTGTTTCCAATAACCATGTAAACACAGAAACTGAGGGTCTAAAATAGATATGCATACAGACTCTCAAACTTAAAGTGCATTACTATACATTATAGTTGACTTACAATATTAGATTGTATGAAACATCTGCACAAATCATCTGAGCAATGTCTTTTGAAGGTAGTACTCTGCAAATGGATAAGATGAGCATTCTCAACTGCCTGTACAACAAGATCAGGAAAGCTCCCAGGGTCATATCATTCTGCAGAGTGTATAAAATGGAATTGTCCCAGAAGGCGTTTTTACAAAGGAAACAGGGTTGTACCTTTAATGTATGTGGAAATCAACTTATAAAAAAGGACCAACACACATATCCCAATGTAACTGCACATATAATTGGGATATCTGTTACTCGTATTCCAGTGTAATTGCTAAAGCTGTTCACAGTCATCATAACAACAATTCTCCAAACGCCTTGACCACTTTAATTTCTCCCATATGAGCTAACACTTAGGAACTCAGGTTCTCTCAGGAGAGACCCTGGTAGTTTCACGAACATATTTTTATCTGCTTTACTGGAATTTGATTTTTATTTTCATTTCAGTTTATTTCTATACATGATCAGCTTGGAAAGTATTAATAAAAACAATAAAAAATTGCCACATACAATTCCAAGACCAACAGGAAAGATTTACATGTACCATTATATTCCAACATTTCAAAATCCTTGCACACATTTCACAATAGAGGGGGTCAGTTATTTGAAGTCTCAATCACCTGCTCTTGTATTGTGCATGCCACTATACTACATTTTGTTAACATTATAAATAATTTCTTTAGTAGAGTCTGAAAGGAGGAGGGAAATGTAGAATTGCTCTGATCTTCTGGGGGAACTTATTAAAATTAGCGTAATATATTGGGACGTATGTCATTATTGTGGGGACAGTGTAATAATACATGAACAATTGTCTCAACCTTCCCCATCTGACAACAGCAAACCTGTTGGGAATAAGGAATGCAAAGATATCTGCCTTCCAGGAAAGGGTCACTTAGCCTAGTGGTTCCTTCAACACTCTACAGTGGTTTCTATTTTAATGGCATGCATTTTGCAATTTAATTCATGGTTATCATGTCAGAATTTCTGAGCTCTCAAATCCTCTAAGCAGGGTCTCAAATGAATGCCTGTTCTATACTAGGGGTGTGTGCTCGGTATAAACCAAGCCAGAAAACCCCCCAATAAATACCTTATCTGTATTTTTTCAGCTGGTTACCGAGTGGGCTACTGATTTGTCTAACCAAAAATGTCCAATATTTAGGATTTGGGGGGGCTGCAAGAGTGCCACAGTTAAAGAGCATTTAAAGGTCTCTCTCCCCTTAAATGCCTTTCCCCTCCTCCAGTGGAAACCATGGAGGATGGGGCAGCTCTGTCAGGCAGTCCGGTTTAAACTGGGCTGCCAACAGAGCCCCAGCAGAGCCTGTGGAGAGAACCCTCAGCTGGGGCTGGCTCCTCTTTGCAGCTTGGTTTAAACTGAGCCAGCCCAGGATCAGACAGGGCAGCACAGAGCTCTCAGCTCCTGCCACTCCAGCTGATCCTCTCAGGTTTTTTTTCCTTGGGCCCAATGAACCCCCCAAAATTTGGTGATCCCAAATATTTACCAAAACCAAATATCATACCAGAATTGGGATTCGGGAATATTGGGGAATATCAACATTTTCCGTGTTCAATAAACCCAAGCCTGAAAAATACCGGGGGGGTTTTCCGCACACCCCTATCTGTTGTCATGGGCGATGATGACGGCACCAGGCCCCTACCCAAGTTGGCAGCGCAGCCGGAGTTGCCAGTGTCACCAGAGCTGAAAGCTGACCCCTCTGATTCCTCGGGAGTCAACAGTTTGCCACCGCCGGTGCCTGAGTTAGTAACCCCCACTCCTGGTCCTGCAGCAGTTGATGAGGCGCACGTACAAATGGAAAGCCTGCTGGATTCACCTCCACAGGTGGCTCGGCTAAGGGAGCGGCTCCGCAGGGACTTAGCAACCTGCCGCCAAGATGCATGCTAGCAGGGAAGGCAAGCGCTGAGGCTGGAGTATTAACAAGAGTGGCACCGCCACTCAGGGAAGCACAGCCGGAGGACTATGTAGCTTCCACTTGAGAATGGGCTTCTCCATGGAAGCAATGAGTCGCAACCGTGCTGACCTCACATCCACCCTCGGCTCCTGCTCTCGGACCTTGCTCCTGCTCAGATTTCTGGATTCCTGACCTTCTGCTTCGAACGACCACTCTCCCAGACTCCTGACTCAGCTCCTGTTCTGTCCTTCCTGGCTTCCTGACCCCTGCTTCGGATAACTACTTTCTCAGACTCATGACTCAGCTTCTGCTCTATCTCGCCTGGCTATGACCCCTGGACCGGACCGGACTCCTGCAGCCGAGCCCAGCCCATGACATCTGTATCCTTAATGTAAAAAGTATCTTCTTGAACTTGTGTTACAGTCCTAACCATGCTTACCCGAAACTCAGTGAATTCAGCAAAATACATCTGCAGCAAATTTGTTCCATCGGATCCAGGCACCTACCCTCGATACAATACTGCAGAGATACTGTCATTTTCTAAGCGCTCAGACTTCAATGTCATGCAGGGCTAAGTGCTCTTCTTCCCCATGAGCACATCAACTGTTATTGAAACTCCTGTACGGGATATAGTTACATGAGTGTGGCAGACTACAAATGCGCATAATATCTACTCTCATGCTATTTTTGGAATGTTACAATGGTGCTGTGTGTGTGTTCGTTTCTTTTAAAAAAAGGTTTCCTGATAGTTTTGTATTTCTCTCTGAGCTAACAAACATGGCTGAACTAACATTTTTTCTATTTTGTTGTTTCAAGTCTTTTAATTTCATGCCTGCAGTCACCGTCTGTAGTGATCCTGGATCCCAGGAATGTGAATTCTGTCACAGCTTCCATGACTTCCCGTTCTATTTGGCAAGTTGTGATGGGGCCGGATGCCATGATCTTAGTTTTTTTAATTCAAGCCAACTTTTGCACTCTCCTCTTTTACCCTCAGCAAGAGGCTCTTTAGGTCCTCTTCACTTTCTGCCATTAGAGTGGTATCATCTACATATCTGAGGTTGTTGATGTTTTTCCCGGCAATCTTAATTCCGTCTTGTGGTTCATTCAGGCCGGCATTTTGCATGATGTACTCTGCATATAAATTAAATAAGCAGGGTGACAATATATATCCTTGTCGTACTCCTTTTCCTATGCTAAACCAATCAGTTGTTCCATATCTGGTTCTGTTGCTTCCAGACCCTTATACAGGTTTCTCAGGAGATGGTCCGGTACTCCCATCTCTTTAAGGACTTGCCATAGTTTGTTGTGATCCACACAATCAAAGGCTTTAGCATAGTCAATGAAGCAGAGGTAGATGTTTTTCTGGTACTCCCTTGCTTTCTCCATAATCCAGTGAATGTTGGCAATTTGATCTCTATTTCCTCTACCTCTTCAAAACCCAGCTTGTACTTCTGGCACTTCTCTATCCACATACTACTGAAGCCTAGCTTGTACGATCTTGAGCATGACCTTGCTAACGTGTGAAATGAGTGCAATTGTGCAATAGTTTGAACATTCCTTGGCATTGCCCGTCTTTGGGATTGGAATGTAAACTGACATTTTCCAATCCTGTGGCCACTGTTGCGTTTCCCAAATTTGGTGGCATATTGACTGCAGCACTTTAACAGCATCATCTTTTAAGACTTTGAATAGCTCAGCTGGGATACCATCACCTCCACTAGCTTTGTTGTTAGTAATGCTTTCTAAGGCACATTTGACTTCACACTCCAGGATGTCTGGCTCGAGGTCAGTGATCACACCATCGTGGTTGTCAAGGACACTAAGGTCCTTCTTGTATAGTTCTTCTGTGTATTCTTGCCACCTCTTCCTAATCTCTTCTGCTTCTATTAGGTCCCTACCGTTTTTGTCCTTTATCACGGCCAGCTTTGCATGGAACGGTCCTTTGATTTCTCCAATTTTCTTGAAGTTCTTCCCATTCTATTATTTTCCTATATTACTTTGCATTGTTCATTCAGGGAGGCCTCCTTATCTCTCCTTGCTATTCCCTGGAAATCTGCATTCAGTTGGGTAAATGTTTCCTTTTCAGCTTTGCCATTCGCTTTCCTTCTTTCCTCTGCTATTTGTAAAGCCTCATCAAACAGCCACTTTGCTTTCTTCCATTTCTTTGGGATGGTGCTGATTTCTGCCTCCTGTACAATGTCATGAACCTCCGTCCATAGTTCTTCAGGCACGCTATCAAATCTAATCCCTTAAACCTATTCTTCACCTCCACTGTATATTCATCAGGGATGTGATCTAGGTCAAAACTGAATGGCCTAGTGGCTTTCCCAACTTTCTTCAGTTTAAGCCTGATTTTTGCAATAAGTAGCTCATGATCTGAGCCACAGTCAACTCCAGGTCTTGTTTTTACTGACTGTATAGAACTTCTCCATCTTTGACTGCAAATTATATAATCAATCTGATTTTGGGGTTGCCCATCTGGTGATGTCCATGTGTAGAGTCACCTCTTAGGATGCTGGAAGATGGTGTTTGTGTGTTCTCTTGACAAAACTGTTAGCCTTTGCCTGGCTTCATTTTGTTTTCCAAGGCCAAACTTGTCCATTATTCCGGCTGCCTTTTGACTTCCTACTTTAGCATTCCAGTCCCCTATGATGAGGAGGACATCTTTTTTTGGTGTTAGTTCTAGGAGGTGTTGTAGGTCTTCATAGAACCCGTCCATTTCAGCCTCCTCTGTGTCAGTGGTTGAGGCATAGACTTGGATTACTGTGATGTTGAATGGTTTGCCTTGGATTCGGACCAAGACTATTCTGTTGTTTTTGAGAGTGTATCTTATTATTGCCTTTTTCACTCTCTTGTTGAAAGCCAGTTTGGTGTAGTGGTTAAGTGGTTAAGACTCTAATCTGGGAGAACTCGGTTTGATTCCCCACTCCTCCACTTGCACCTGCTGGATGACCTTGGGCAAGCCATAGCTCTGTACCAGCTGTTCTCTCAAGGACAGCTGTCTCAGAGCTCTCTCAGCCCCACTCACCTCACAGGATGTCTGTTGTGGGGAGGGGAAGGAAACGGAGTTTGTAAGCCGCTCTGAAACTACAAGTGAAGGGCAAGGTATAAATCCAATCTCCTTCTTCTATAAAGGACACACCATTTTTTCTACAGGATTCTTGGCCAGTAGATATAATGGACTTCTTATAATGGACTTCTGAGTTTAATTCACCCATTATTGTCCACTTTCGTTCAGTGATTCACAGCAATGGCTCTAGATTGTAGTAAGAGTAGCCTGCTAAAGTTAATTTTTTAAACTACATAGAAAAGCCCTTACTACCATGTAAGTGTATACGCCTAACCATATTTGTTCAGACGTAATTCCACTGAATTCCTTTTTTAAAATATTTTTTATTGATTTTCTATACCTACATCCAACTAAAAACACTACAATACCTAAAAAACTAAAAACCTACTCTACCCTAAGGTATACAGAAGTCAGAACTATATTCTGGTATGTTATTCTTGCTATAAACTGTTCAAGAAAGTGCTAAAAAATACAGGCTTCAATATGTTAATAATTCTATCTTAAAAGCATAAGAAATACATGGATGGCTGAAATTCAAAATGGGATACATAAACATATATGACTTTCAACAAAAACAGCTTATTTTTCTTTGTGTTTTCTCTTCTTCTTTCTTCTCTGGGATTTTGGTGCTGCTGAATCCCCAAGCTGAATCTGACCCTTCTTCTTCTGAACTTTTACTTCCAGACAGGGGTCCTTTCGTAAAAAAAGAGGTGCAGGAGCTCATTAGCATAACTTATTTGCATATGCCACACCGGAAGTGTCAAAATTCCACACATCCCTGATGTCATGGGCAGTGTGTCAGAAGGCAAGAAGGGAGGGAGTGAGGGAGGGGGAAGGAAGGAAGGAAGGAAGGAAAGGAACAGGAAGGAAGGTAGGTAGGTGGGGGAGAGAGAAGAAAGAAAGAAAGAAAGAAAGAAAGAAAGAAAGAAAGAAAGAAAGAAAGAAAGAAAGAAAGAAAGAAAGAAAGAAAGAAAGAAAGAAAGAAAGAAAGAAAGAAAGAAAGAAAGAAAGGGAGGGAGGAAGAAAGAAAGGAACAGTAAGGTAGGTAGGTAGTTGGGGGGAGAGAGAGAGAAGGAAGGAAGGGGGGAGAGAGGGAGGAAGGGGGGAAGGAAGGAACAGGAAGGTAGGTAGGTAGGTGGGGGGAGAGAGAGAAGAAAGAAAAAAAGAAAGAAAAAAAGAAAGAAAGGGAGGGAGGGAGGGAGGGAGGAAGAAAGAAAGGAACAGTAAGGTAGGTAGGTAGTTGGGGGGAGAGAGAGAGAAGGAAGGAAGGGGGAGGGAGGAAGAAAGGGGGAAGGAAGGAAGAAATAAAGGAACAGTAAGGTAGGTAGGTAGGTGGGGGGGAGAGAGAGAAGGAAGGAAGGAAGGGGGAGGGAGGAAGGGAGGAAGAGAGAGGGGAAGGAAGGGGGAAAGGAAGGAACAAGAAGGTAGGTAGGTAGGTGGGGGGAGAGAGAGAAGAAAGGAAGAAAGAAAGGAAGAAAGGAGGGAGGAAGGAAGGGGGGAAGGAAGGGGGGAAGGAAGGAAGAAAGGAACAGTAAGGTAGGTAGTTGGGGGGAGAGAGAAGGAAGGAAGGGAGGAGAGAGGGAGGAAGGGGGGAAGGAAGGAACAGGAAGGTAGGTAGGTAGGTGGGGGAGAGAGAGAGAAGAAAGGAAGGAAGGAAGGAAGGAAGGAAGGGGGGAGGGAGGAAGGGAGAGGGGAAGGAAGGGGGAAAGGAAGGAACAGGAAGGTAGGTAGATAGGTGGGGGGAGAGAGAGAAGGAAGGAAGGAAGAATGAAGGAAGGAAGGAAGGATGGAAGGAAGGGGTGCTTCTCCCGCCACTGGGCTGCTTCTTCCTCCCTTGCGCCCCCCTCCCGCGGCCCAGGAACAGTTGAGTGGGGGAGAGAGGGGGCTTCTTCCCGGGGCCGGCGGCCAGCCGCGGCCCCAGGAATGGTGAGTGGGGGGAGGGAAGGGCTTCTTCCCGGGGCCAGCGGCCAGCCGCGGCCCCAGGAACAGGTGACTGGGGGGGGAGGGAAGGGCTTCTTTGGGAACAGTTGATTGGGGGAGGGAAGGGCTTCTTCCCGGGGCCGGCGGCCAGCCGCGGCCCTGGGAACAGTGGAGTGAGGGAGAGGGAAGGGCTTTTCCCCAGGCCGGTGGCGGCCTGCCGTGGCCCAGGGAGAGTGAACAGGGCAGGGGAGGCTTTCTTCCGGGAGCGTGGGCCGGGGGGGGGGGGGCTTTGTTATGTGCCCACCCCCCGGGCCCTTCTCTCCTGGAGCGACGCCCCGGCGCACCCCGGCCCCAACGGAGCCCTGCTTCCAGATGCGTTCGAGCTTTCCAGTCCATAAATGCTCTCTTGAAGATCTAAAGAGTCCTCTGTTGAAGCTTTATCTTTTCCTTCTTTGCAATAGTCCAAAAATTTCTTTACCTTTGCAGCTGAATCAATTCTTTGCTTCTTGTCTTTATAGTTAAATACCATGCCTTCAGGAGTGAGCCACCGATAACATGATGCCCTCTGTTTGGAGAAACGTAGTAAAAATTTTGTAGGGTTTCCTCTTCTTCCTGATTTCAAATGGAATGTCCTTTAACACTTTAATGTCCTCTTCTTGGATCTTCAGGACATTTCTATTTGTGGCCTTGAGCACCACATCTCTAATTGCTTTTTTGGAAAACCTCACCATAACTTCTCCAGGCAGATTTTTCTTCTTTACAAATTCAGGATAGGTCCTGTAGGCCACATCCAGATCGCTTTGTAGTTGATCTGCTTGAAAATCTGTCATTAGAGCCAAAGCATCACTCAGGATCTTTTTAAGGTTTTCACCTTTTTGTTCAGGAATGCCTTCAAATCTCAAAAAGAAAGAAGATCTCTCCATCTAAAGTTTCAAAAGATTATTTTGGTCGGAAATCCTTTCTTTTTCCATCATGTCCAGCCTTAAATCAGTCTTTTCTACTTTGGTTTTAACTTCTGCCATTGCTTTAGCTGTCTGGTCAGATCTCTTGCTAGAATCTACAACTTGTTGCTGCAATGTATCCAGCTTAGAATTCACAGCATTCAGTTGATCCATCAGAGGGCGCAAAGCTATTGCCAAAGCTGCAGTTAGGTCTGTACTGGTCTCAGACTTTGTAGCCGGAAGCGCAGATGGAGCTTTAGGAGAAGGTCTAGGTTTCCCCACCACCTTTTCTCCCTGTCCAGTCATTGCTTTTTGTTTACATTAACGGAAAGTTCCCAAAAGTTAGTCAAAAGTCTTTCTTTTTGTTATACAAGCTAGATTAGTCCCATTTGTTCTTCAGCCGCTCCACAAGCATGCAGATTCTCTGTAGAGCTGTTTCTTTAAGAGGAGGTGGGGGAATTTAAACTTTAAACCCCCCTGGGCTTGGAGCTCACATCAGAGAATCTTCGCATGGATCATTCACGTACAGTTTCGCCATGTGTTCCAGGTAAGCGAATCTTTTCTTGCTGCCTGCTGACTCCTGCAGCCGTCCGGTGTGTGCTCACATGTGCCTGAAGGCTCTGCGGCGGCCGAAACTACAGAGGCAAAGGGGAGCCTCGATCCTGAGACTGCCATCTCCGGGAGAGGCTGCCCCTTGCGCTTCAGGCAGGATCCCCCTACAAGGGTTCCTGGGGGTCCAAAACCAGTTCAGCACCCCTTCAAACCGCCGAGTCCGGGTCACATCTCCCAAAGCTATGGGAGATCGTGCCCACCATTGAGCTAGCCGAAACCGGATATCATAATTCCACTGTAATTCCAAGTAAGTATGTATAGCAGTGCAGCCTGAATAAACCAGTTAGTCACAATGAACTGCATCTACTCAGTAGTCACACTGCACCTAGGACGTATACCTATCATTAGTATCAATAGTATCATTCAAAAAAGTGAAATTAATGTTTGGTCTCTGTGTTGCCTTTAATGGCAACCACTGTTTGTCTCTGTGTCTATGGGCAAATAAAATGTCAGAGACCAAGACAAAAATACTTAAGCATTCACATCATTCTCCATATTTTTTAATCAGTCTTTCATCTCAAGTCTATTCTGTAAGCTAAGGCAAACTCAAGTCTATTCTGTAAGCTAGGGGTCTTCAGATCTACCCACTGAGCAATACCCTCCATTCACACAATAACCAACCAGAAGTACTTCCTGGCCCTTAACATTCACAGGAATGAAACCACACCAAAAACGGAACACATAGCAAAATGTATGGGAAACTCTTATTGACCTTGGACTGTTGCTTTCAAGGAGTCACAGTTTGTGAAAGAAAATATAAGGAATGTAAAATGGAAGAGCAGTTACAAGCTCAGCCAGCTGTGTTTATATACAACTGTAACAGGTCACCTACAAACCAGTTTAAAGTCAAGAATTTTTGAAATAACAGTGACTTTTTTGTGCATATGCATATATCCTAGAGTTAGGGCATAATAAAGATTTTTTTAAAGATGAAAACATATGCAGATCTCCCTCCGCCCCAATCTAAAAAGACTGGATGAGGTGCGACATAGTGGCTAAGTGCTATGAACTATAAAGTTCTCCGTTTAGACTTTTCTGTGATAAACCCATTGGGATAAACTCATTCAAGGTAGGGTCTTGCAGCTTCAGTTGCACTACCACCAACTGCAGTATGAGAATAACACTGCTCCCTCTAAGCTGTGGAGTCTTGTGAGCAAAAATTCTATTTTGTGAGCTGCTGGCATTAAATGTGAGCAAGTGACTTGGCTACTGCATAAATAAGTTTGCTCTGGAGCCATGCTTCCTGAGCTAAGACAAAAATGTGTGAGCTGGAGGCTAAAAAACTGTGAGCTAGCTCACACTAACTCAGCTTAGAGGGAACACTGGTTCTCATATAGATTTATGTCTGTCAACTGCTGTCTGAACCCTGAAATGTCATACAAATAATAGATAGCTAGTGTGGTGTAGTGGTTACAGCGTCATACTAGGATCTGGGAGACCCAGTTTTGAACCCATCCCTCTACCATGGACACCTGCTTGGTGACCTTGGGCCAGCCACTCTCTCTCAACCTAGCCTACCTTACAGGGTTGTTGTTGTGAGAATAAAACAGAGGAGAGAATATGCTATAAGCTGTTTTGGATCCCCACTGTGGAGAAAACTAGGGCATAACTAACAAAATAAAAAAAATCATTATATCTGGTATTACTTAACCTGTCAATTGAAAAAAAAATTCAAAAAAGACAGCAGAAATTAAGGCCTGACAAACATAGTTCCAAAAACATTTTAAAAACTACATCTTCTTAATATTTACACCATGGCTAGTGAAATTCTACACCAGAGGTGGCGAATTCATTTGTTACGAGGGCCTCTTCCCCTACCCCCAGATCTTATCCCTCCTGCATTTCCCACAGAAGCAGGGGGGATGAGGGGAAGCCCTGATGGAGAGGCTATTTCCGAAACCTCCAGGGGGTGCTTTTTATCTTCCACAACCTCTTTCCCCTCACAGGCTGAGAACAAGTGGGACGGAAGGGAGGTCACCATCCGTCCCCCCCCCAAACACTCACTCTGCCTCCCAGCTCTTGACATGCGGAAGCAACATCAGCACACTTTTTCCCCTCCACTTCTTCACGCACTTCCAACACTGGGAGATCTTTCCCCTCAGAACAGCACGCACAAGACAGCCCACTTGCCTCCCAATCCTCACGCAAGCCCCCCCCCCCCCCCGCTGGCCCCTTCCCTTTACTGGCAAACCACCACTTGGCACGCCTGCTCTTGGCAGCCCCCTCATGGTCGCCATTTGGAAAAAAGCAAAGCTGGTTGGTGCAGTGGTGGCAGTGCCAGCCGCTCAGCTCTGCTGCCCAATGTCGTGGCTTCTTCAGTCCTTGCTGAGCTGCAGCCAAAGGAGGCGGGAGGGGGAAAACACCACTCCTCCTCTTTCTCTGCCTTTGCTTCCATTCCCCCCATGCCATTTTGCCTCTGCCTCTTAACCCTGCCCCCTAACCATTTCCTTTATATTTCTTGACAGCTTTGAGCACACACCTCACTACCTGCACCCACTCAGCCCCCCAAGCAGCCTCTTGCCTTCCCTCCCTCACGCCCCAGACCTTATGTTTGACACCCATGTTCACTCTTATTATATAAATTAATCCCAGGTTAGAGTATGTTACTTTGCATAGGGAACTGAAAGCAAACCACCAGACTGAAATTCAGAATGAACACCCATCTTTGCCTAAGATTTAACTCCTAATTTTTCACCTGTATACTAAGCCCAGAATTGTCATGCTGAAGTCATGGGAATATATCCTGTTTGGTGGATGACATAGGACGCTGACTTCACACAAACAGTGGCATTTGCAGTTTGATTTGCAATCAATCAGTTAACATGTATGAACATCCAGGCCACATGGTAATGGAAGCTGCACAATAACTACAACAACCTGTCTAACAGCAACACAGTTATTTACCTGGCAGCCTGTATCTTAATGACCTTTTTTAGACAATCAAGGTCTTGTAACTTTTTTTTGTTAAAAAACCCCTAAAATCTATTCAGACTTTATCTAAGTAAGAGGCTGGATAATCCTCCAGTGCCCAGGGACTTCCATGAAGTATGCTAAGAGCTGAGAGTGGTAGCAAAGACAAGACGGGCACTGGTTAAAATGGGCCAAAGCTTGACATGCCTTTCAAATATGCTTGATAATCTCTCAATGATGTACAAAAAAAATGCATTCATAAATGTGTTCTTCAATAAACAACCACAACATCTAGAGCAGATTTATAAGCCGGGCAAATGATTTTAGTTAGTGAATTCAGATAACAACACATTCAGAAAACACACATCATGTCCCACCCTCAAGAAGTTAAACCGCGGAACCCAGCAAATGAAACCAAGCTTAAGTATTTCCTTGTCACAAGACACCACCATTCATTCATCTTTTGATCTTCTGAATTCTTATTTTATGAACAACCTTGAGCAAATATACTAGACCCTTTGCTCTCTGGTCACCAGGAAGAAAGTCTTATTTGATTCCCTTCTCTTTCCTGAGCGAGTATCATTCATTCCCTTATCTTTCCTAGCGAATGTTCCTGCAATATAACCTGGAAACAAAAGAAGGGACGGTGCATGCAGCACATGTTATATGCCAAACGCAGGTAATAACCACACAGAGACACATCCCCCCCCACCACCACCACGCTCCTGAATGAAATGCCCCCGGGACACGACCCGCAGACCCCAGGCACGGAAAGGTACGTGCGCGATGAATCACAGGCGAGTGCAAAGACAGAGAGAGAGAGCGAGCGAGAGAGCGAGCGAGCGCCGGGCCCTGCCCCCCACACCTGGGCACTCTCTCCACCCACCTGTCCACAGCCAAATCGCGGCCCGGCTTACCGCCCTCAGGGAAACGGGGCCCTCCTAACCCCAGGCAGGGACCGGCTCTCCCCCGCCCCCCCCCCCCCGTTCCCTCGAGCCTCCCCGGAATCGCGCCCCTCCCCCGCACCGGCCCATCAAACAGGGGTCTCCTCCTCCTCCCCTCCTCCTCGACCCCTGCCAGGGATCCTTCCGCCACCCACCCCCCCACCCCCATATCCCTCACCTTGTCTGGGCGAGCGGGGGGGGGGGGTCTGCGGCGGGCGGCCCCCGCAGCAGCAGCGGTGCGAGGCTGCCTAGCGATGGAAGCAGCACCCGGCGCGAGCAGCCCCTGTACCTGACCTACTTTCCGCCTGGCTTGCCACTGAACGTCGCACCACTAACCTACTTTCCAGCCAATGGCTTCTCCCCCCGCACCAGGGCCCGGCCCGCCTTCCGGCCAATCATAGAGCAGTTCCACGAAGCGACTGACCAATAGCCAACAAGTGGAAACCCGGCGCAGCCCGCCTTCCCCCGGGCGAACCAATCCCTGCCTTCGGCGGAAGACTGAGGCTCTCTCGGGTCTCTCCCGCGCAAAGGCTGGGGCTTCGGGGAGGAGCCGGGGCGGGGGGCGCCGCGCGCGCTCTTCCCTCGCCGCCTGGCAGGGCTCCTGCGGAGGGTTGCGTAAGTGTGCCTGCCTCGGCGGGCGGTACCCGGCGGATACGGCCTTGGCTGCCGCGCCGAGCCTCTCCCGCGCGCCGTGCTGCCGTCAGGACGAGGAAGCCGGTGGCGGCGGCGGCGGCGGCTGCTGCTGGGGAGCTCCGGCCCACCTCTTCCCTTGGCGGCGCCTGTGCAGCTCCGCTGCTTCTCGAGGCGGGAGATCGGTTGCTGCTGGCCGTGCGACGGAGGGGGCGCCGGCTTTCCAGGCGTCAGGCCGCCCTCGGAGCCAGATGGAGGCCGGCGTTGTTCCCTGCCCGGAAGAAGCCTGGCCTCTCAGCCTCTGCCCCGAACAGCCTCATTCAAGACAGTCCTGCTGCTTTTAAAAAGCGCATAATTTCCGACCCTTTTCGTGGTGGGGTGGGGGAGATATTGCGGAGTTCGACTCCTCGGAAAACACTTCCTTATCCTAGAGCCTCTCCTTTACGCAAAGCCTCCATCCGCTCCCTGGGCACTTCCGTGAAATCCAGTCAGTCTTGCAGAGGGACTCATATGCTTTACCCTTCTTCCAGTATGGTTTATCAAAATGACTTCATGATTACCTGTTTTCAAGGCTTGGACAAAAGTAAAAGCTAGATCTACACGGATCTGTCCTCGTGGATCCTCCAGTTTTAACAGGACTCCCCCCAATCCAGAATCTAATTACATGTCAAAGCCAGGACCACGTATTGAACTGTAAAAAAAATATAGATCCAATACTCTGCAGTGCAGCAGTAGTGCAAAAACATGGATCTGAGGCATAGGTCCTCCTGAATTCATATGATGGAAACAATAGGCAGCACTTTGTGGCACCATGACTGTTGCAAAAACAGCTCCAAAGGATGGATCATTGTGCAGCCTTGGGTTTTTTTGTGTTGAGCCTTTTTTTTTTACTACATTTATATTCCACCTTTCTCCCCAATGGGAACCCAAAGCAGCTTACATTGTATGTCTCTCCTCCATTTTATTCTCACAATGACCCTGTGAAGTAGGTTAGACTGAGTGTCCATGACTGGCCCAAGGTCACCCAGCAAGCTTCTGCAGCAGAGTGAGGATTCAAACCTGGATCTCCCAGATCCTGGTCTGATATTAACCACCCCACCAGCTCTCTAAAACACCAAGTGAGCTAAAGACCAGCATTTACTTCATTAAAAATATGGGGAAATAAAATATTTATTTCAAATGTTTTTATCCCACTTTTCTCCCCAAGTAGGATTAAAAGCATCTTATGAAAAGACATTTTATATAAATTTGCAAGCAACACAGTATTTTATTTTTATTTTTAAAAAACTTTTATTTATGCATTTTATAAGTATAAATTAAAGCTAACGAACAGTTTATCAAAATAAACGAGAGGCAACATAGAAAATAGAATAACATTAAACATATAATACTACCGCTCATTAGGTGTATTATTTAACCAGTTGTAAAACTTAGTCCAAGAGGATTCAAACACAATTTCATTTTGACCTTTTAACAATAGCGTCAACTTGTCCATTTTGGCAACTTCTAGCAATTTATATATAAATTCCTGTCTTTCAGGAGTCCTGTCTAGCTTCCAGTATTTAGCATAAAGTATTCTGGTGGCTGTAATATCAGGTTTCTATCGACTCTTTTATAGGATGTCAGGAATTAAAAAGAAATAAATCTGGTTTCAAGGGTATCTTTAAAACGATTATTTCCTGTAGTAGCTTTTGGATCATCAACCAGTGTTTGCTTGCCTTCCCACAGACCCACCACATATGAAAGTAGGTACCTGTATTCTTTTTGCATTTCCAACGTACCTTTGGGACTGTTTTAGAATACTTAGATAGCTTATCCAGAGATAGATGCCACATATAGAACATTTTATATACGTTCTCGTTGTATGAGCTTGCTCTAGTTATTTTAATATTTGTTTTCCATACTTTAGTCCATCTTTCCAACTCTATATTATAACCAAAATGTTGCGCCCATAAAGCCATAACTGGTTTAAGCAATTCGCCTTGCATCTTATATTCTAGGAAGCAGCTGTATATTTTCTTTATAGGTTTCACCTCTGAGCCAAATCTAGTGGGTCCTCATAGAATCTTTTTTTCTCATCCATTTTAAATCTTGACTGTAACTGGATAGTTTCCCACCAAGACAGTCTAGCATTCTGGTTTTCTGGTATTTTTGTCACTTTCAACTTATTGTTAATGCCTTAATAGATCACCGTAGCTAATCTTCTCAGTCGTCAGGAGTATAGGTCTTATGAAAGCCTCTAAGGGAGACACCCACTTCAGGATCTTCAAATAAAAATCATGCTTAACTTCCTCCCAAACTTTCATAAGCGAGCTTCTGATAATGTGATGTTTAAAGTGTGCTCTTTCTTGACCGTACTAAAAAAGGCATGCCACCCCATTTGTAGGTTGTGACCTTCAAGTTTTAAGAGTCTCATGTTATTTAAATTAGACCAATCCATAAGCCACACCATCACGGAGGCAGATTGTACCAATCTGGTAGACCAAAGTCACCTCTTTCAGTCTTGTCCTGTAAAACTCTTAAGTTTAATTCTTGGTTTCTTGGCTTGCCAAACAAAGAGGGAGATACTTTTTTCTAATTCTCGGGGGAAAGTCTGATTCCTTACTATAGGTAGAGTTTGAAAAACAAATATTAGTCGTGGAAGAATACTCATTTTAATAATTGCTATACGACCTAATAATGATAGCTGCAAAGCTCTCCAGTTCTCCAAATCCTTCCTACAACCTAGTATTTTAAAAAACTCACAAACAAGACATCCTGGGCTGATGTTCACCAGGTTAATCTGTCTGAACAAGGCCATGGATGAAGAGCCATTAGACCCTTGCTCTTCAGCTCATGCCACCAGCCACACTCAGTCACCCCAAACTCAACATCAAATAATGTATCATATCCACAGACTACACCAGAAAAATCATGAATCCACTGCTTCATGGCATGACCACAGTGCAAAAACATGATTCCAAAGCACAGATCCTCATGGATCCCCAGAATTTTTGCATTGGATCACCCCAAATTCACTATCAAATCACATATCATGGCCATAGTCACAGATTACACCACAAAAACCTGCTGCCACAATGCAAAATGTAGCTCCTAAGCACGGATCCTCAGGGCTTTTTCATTAGGTCCCCCCAAACTCACCATCAAATCACATATCATGTCCATGGCAACAGTTTGCTCCACAAAAACTGAGGAACCACCATTTTGTGGCACCACCATAGTACAAAGATGTAGTTCCAAAGCATGGATCTTCATGGGTCCTCAGAATTTTTGCATTGGATCACCCCAAAACTCAAATCGCTCATCAAAGCCATGGCCACAGTTTCCATTGCTTTGTGGTGCCACTGTGGTGTGAAAGCATACATCAAAACCACGTATCCTCATGGATCTTCAGGATTTTACAGTACGGTCACACAAAACTCACCATCGTATCAGTTAACATATCTATGGCCACAGATTGCACCACAAAATTAATGGATCCATTGCTTTGTGGTGCCACCACAGCACAAAAACATGGCTCCAAAGCATGGTTTATACGGGGTCACCAATAAATCACATATCACATCCATGACAACAGATCGCACCACAAAAAGTATGGGTCCACCTTTTTATGGTACTACCATGGCTCAGAAATACAGATCTATCACACCGGATCCTCATGTACTTACCCAAAACTCATTAAGAAATCACACATCACATCCTTGCCTACAGAACGAATCACAAAACCCACAAATCCTAGTCTTTGTGGCACTGTCATGATGCAAACACTGTGTTAAATACTTGGACACTTGTGGGTCCTTGTGATTGCTTCATGGGCTTCTCATTTCACTGCATTTTGGAATATTTTTTGTAGAATCTTTGTGTCATGGTGACACCATGATGTTCTGGTCAAAATGGGGGAGGGGAATCTGTGGACATCAATATGATCTGTGATTCGACAGCAATTTTTCAGGAACTATATGTAAAACTGCTAGGCATCCATCTTTCCTACCATGAACGGGCACCGTGATGACACTTTTTTTGTGACACATTCCATTAATGTTGATGTAATCTGTGATTTTATGGTCTCTATTGGATGTTCTGTGAAGAATTCATGAAAATCCAAGACGATCTGCGTTGGATCCATGTTTTTGCACTGCTGCAATGTCACAGAACAAGACAATCCAAGTGTTCTGTGGTTCAGTCCATGGACATTGACATGATTTGTAAATTTATAGTTGATTTTTGTAGAGTCTATGGAAAAATCATAAGAATGACAACACATGTTTTCAAATGCAGTTTTTGTGCCATGGCAACTGCACAAAGTAGTGGATCTGTGATTTTTGTGGTGCAATCTGTGGCTATGGATACAATACGTGATTTGATGGTGAATCTGGGGTGACCCAATACAAAAATCATAAGGATCCGTGAGGATCTGTGGTTTGGAACTACATTTCTGCACTGTGGCAGTGCCACAAAGCAGAGGATCCATGGCGATAGACATGATACATGGGGCGCAAAAACAGTGCCACAGAAGAGGGAAGATTCACCACCGGATCAAAGTGGCATGATCACACCAGCACATCTGGGAAGTGTCCCACAACCGTCGTCAAACCGTTGCAAACCATTTTGATCTGGCGGGGAAGCGTAGTAAAAAGCTACTAGTGAAACTCCAGTATCAAATGGTTTGCTGCAGTTCACAGCCGGAGTTTCCTTGTGTGATCACTCCAGCGCCGAAGTGTGGCATTGCGGATAGCATGATCACATGCTATTCCGATGCCACACTGTTGTTGTTTTTCCCCCTTCTCTGTGTGCGCATCATCGAAAGCCCTTAGGTTGGGGAGGCGATTCATCAATCACCCATTTAAGCGCCTCAGAAACCAACCAAAAAAAAAAAACTTGCCCGCGGTTGCGTCTGATCACACAGTGATCCACAGACCCGTGTGATCACACAACTGCAGGGCAAATTGCTCCGGAGCAAAAAAGCCTCGCTTCCCCTCCGGATTATCTTGCTCATGTGGAAGGGACCATGATTTGATAGTAAGTTTGTGGGTGACCCAACACAAAAGTCCTGAGGATCCATGAGGATCTGTGCTTCAGAAGCATGTTTTTTTTTACTGGTGGTGCCACAAAGAAGTGGATCCATGATTTTTGTGTTGCAGTCTTTGGCTATGGACATGATGTGTGATTTGATGGTGAGTTTGGGGTGACCCAACAAAAAAATCATGAGGATCCATGGTTTGAAACTACATGTTTGAGCCATGGCAGCTCCACAAAGCAGTGGATGTGTGATTTTTGTAGTACTGCTTATAGACCGAGGTATGATCTACGAAATGATGGTGGTTTTTTTAAATTTAAAAATCATATGAATTCATAAGGATCAGTTTAAAACAATCTAGATACAACTTTTACTCAGGCCCTTCAGGTTTAAGCTAGCACACCAGCCCTACATCCCAAGAGCTAAACTTTGCCTGCAGTAATTCTTGCTGCACTCCCAGCTCCTCTAGTTTCTACCATTCCTAATCCAGTTACATCTGCCACCTTTTTATTCTGATAGGACTCCCCAAGAGAAACTGTACATGTGGACTGTCTGCCTGCTCTACAGCTCTCAGTAGCATAAAAGGAGACAGAAAGCAGCACCAGTGTTCAGTCTGTTCTTGTATTAGAAAACAGGGATGTTTTAATTTTACAGCTATTTTATATTAGTAAAATACAAAAGCAGGGAGGGAAGGCAGCATAACCCAACCTGGCCAGATCTTGGAATCTAGGCAGGGCCAGTACTTGGTAGGGGAAGCTCTGAGGAAGACTCTGCAGAGGAAGGCAATGGCAACTACCTCTGCTTCTCCCTTGCCTTGAAAGTGTGAGGCTTCTGTGCTATCAGCAAATGAGGAGGCCTTTGTTGATTAGCACATAGTCCTTTATTCAACTACTGGTACAGGTCTCGATGTTTGTTAGTGATACCATACACAGAGAGCAGGGGACTATTGTACCTGCAAACATGAAAGTATAAACATTGATCACCAATCAGCATTCAGTAAAAATGCGGGAAGGCAGATTCACCTTTTGTCACCCAGGGGTGAGAGAACATAAAAATTCCCAGCTCGAACTGTGTGACCCAGAAGTGCCAGGTCCCCGGCAAAACAGGCAGGAAGAAACAATAAAATAATTCCCAAGGCTACATTTAGCAGATAGCACTCTTAGCGAAGGGGGAGGAAGTACAAGGGAGTGAAAAAGAGATAACTTTGTACTATGTGACACCCTGGTATGTGGGAACCCGAGTTCCCGCCTGAAATGTAACATTGAGCAGACAAGTAATCTACACCAAAAGGAGGGGCAATAAAGCATCTGGTCAAACGCTCACTACAAAGAAAACGAAAGTAAGCAATATAGCAGTTTTACAGAGATACATCAATGTCAGATTCAATCAACAAGAAACATTAGAAAATTGTAGAAACATTAGAAAAAAGACCCCTTATGCGAAGCAGAATCTGACAGAAAGCCCCTTGGCAGGGGTTTCCCATAAATCAGCTGCAATTTGACGGCACTTCACACAAGGTATAAAAGAAATGTAGTTAACAAGCATCCCAGGTGTGTGATAGACATAGTGGCATGTCCCCTGAGTTCCTCCAGCAGTTTTTTTTTAAAGGAAAGATAGCTATCCCACAGCCTTTCCTGTTAGCTAAAAGCTCTATTACAGTTTCCCTCTTATAGTCACTATTTGGCCACATCCAGCTACTCAGCTATATAAAAGATTCTTCAATCAGATTTAAGGTGTGTTTTTTTTATTTGCCACCATGATAAAGTTTGCAAAGAATATTTTATAAAATACATCCCTTCCTTTGGCCTCTCACTGGCACGTTAATCGTGTTGAATGTCACAATTAAGTTTACTTTTTTATAATGTCACTTTGTTGGCAAAATGCTTATAAAATACTACTTATGATTTAGTGCTGCTTTGTATGAATCACTCAACATGGTATTCTAGTCTGGAAGGGCAAAACCAGCTCTTTCTCTTGCATCTTGTAATGCTTTCATTTTTATTCTTGGTTTCTTCCCATGCCATAAAAATTGTTTCATCAGTTTATCCAGCTCCATAAAATATTTCTGGTTTTCAAGAACTGGAATTGTTTGGAAAAAAAATAAGTCTGGGTAAGACATTCATTTTTATTGTTGCAATTCTGCCCATTAAAAAATCTGTAAATTTTTCCATTTTTCAAGGTCCTTCTTAATTTCGGAAATAAGTTGAAAATAATTGTTTTCAATCAGTGAACTACATCTATTTGTTATATTTGTTCCAAGATATTTTAATATTTTTGTAATTTCCAGACCTGATATTTGTTGGAGAAACTTGAAAATGAAGCTTAAGCTTTTATAGCCCAAAATGAACTGTCTGTTAACTCAAGAAATAGCCCAAAAGATTACATATGCAAAACAAAACTATTCTGAGAATGCTAATAAACTGACAAGATGGCTGGCATACAAGTTAAGGAAAGAAAAGAAAAGGACTATTATATACTTGAAGGATACCTCTGGAAATGAGAAAAATCTTCCTCAAGATTTAGAATGCATTGTGGAGACTCTATCAAAAACTATATCAAAAAGAAGCTGACAGGTGAAGTTCAAAGCTTCTCAACACAGCACAATTTGAAGACTTTTCAGACAAGCAAGCAAAAATCCTAAATGATCCAATAACATTTGCAAAATTATTGAAGCACTAAATAAACAGAAGAAAGGACAGATGCCAGGCCCTGATGGATTTCCGGCAGAATTTTACCAAACGTTTGAAGACCAACTGATGCTTTCTTTTAAACAGGTAATACAAGAAATACTGACTGAAGGTAAAGTCCCAGATACTTGGAATGAAGCATTAATTACCTTTATACATAAACAGAACACAGACTCCAAAGAAATTAAGAACTATAGACCGATTTCATTACTCAATGTGGACTATAAAATCTATGCCTCTGTTTTAGCTACAAGATTGAAAAAGGTCCTGATAAAAGTCATACTCCAAGATCAAGCAGGTTTTTTACCTAAAAGGCAACTCAGAAACAATGTAAGAAAAATACTAAATGTAATAGAGTATTTTGAAGTACACCCAGAAAAACAGATGACCTTGGTGTTCTTGGATGTTGGAAAAGCTTTTGATAATCTTAATTGGAATTTTATCCTTAAGAAACTGTTGAAAACTCAATGTGGTATAAACTTTTTTACAATGGTAAAGGCTATGTCAAGTCAAGTTTATTGTCTTGGCCATTGGCCATAACAAAACAAAATAAAATAAAACATATAAAACAAAATACAACAGACATTATACACCAAAATGGGATAAGCCCTTCAGTAACTTGCTGTAAATCCTAGACTTAGTCTTATCTTTTTTGCCGCCAGTGCAAACAGAGCCATTCTGCTGGTAATATATGTGTCATTATCAGAGAGCAAAAAAACAGTCATGTCCAGATCTGAAATTCCATTATGCAGAGGTATAATGGGGTAAATAAACCTTTGCCTAAGTGATTCATGCCAAGAGCATCTCATAATAGAATACTCGACATCATCCACTTCGCCTACGCCACATTGACATATTCTAGAGACAGCAGGGGAGCCCAAGAAGTGACCAATACAGACCATTGAAGGTATGGCATGAAACCTTAGGGCAATAAAAGCCCTTCTTAGATCAAGGGTAAAGGCCAGGGGTCCGTTGGAGCGGGAGCGCACAGGAGCACAGCTCTGGGAGTGAGGAGCCCAGGGGGCAGGCACATGACCAAGCCCCACCCCCTCCTCGGCTTCCCCGAGCAGTGCAGAGACGCAGCGCCCCGGGGAAAGCCCTGCTAGGGTCTTTATTGATTTTAATGTTTTGTTTTAATATTGATAATGTTATCATTGTTCCTTTTATGACTGTGTGCTGCTTTTCCAGAGACTTGCTCAAGGTGGCATATAAATTTTCTAGGTATACCATTTTTTATCTGGGCACATGGCACATAAGTACTGGAGAAATTTCACCAACCCTTCAGCAGCTTCCACCCCATCAGTTTGGTGTAGTGGTCAGGCGTTGGACTCTAATCTAGGAGAACCGGGTTTGATTCCCCACTCCTCCACATGCAGCTGCTGGTGTGACCTTGGGCCAGTCACAAGTTCTCTCAGAGCTGTTCTCTTATGAGCAGTTCTCAAAAGACCTCTCTCAGCCCCACCTACCTCACAGGGTGTTTTGTTGTGGGGAGGGGAAGGAAAAGGGATGAGTGGTGCACATGTCCTGGGTATCTCAAGTCTCCTTGAAACCTGGTGGTTTCAAGGGAGCAGGAAGAGAATGAGGGTGTGTTCTTTACGCTTATTTTTATTGCACAAAGTATTGGATGGGGAAGGGAATGGAGGAAGAGCAGGTCAGTTTCACTCACCTGTGGAGTGGAGCCTGAGGGGTGGGTGTTGCCTTCTAACACACTTCCGGTATGTTAGGGGGTGTGGCATATGCAAATGAGTTATGCTAATGAGTTATGCTAATGAGCTCCAGGGGTCATTTTGTAGAAAAAGAGGTCCAGGAGCTCATTAGCATAACTCATTAGCATAACTTATTTGCATATGCTACACTGCCTGACATCACCGGAACTATGTCAGAAGGCAAGAAAGAAAGGAGAGAGCTGGCAGTGAGGGGACAGCTACTAATCCAAGCCTCAGAAATACCACTATTCTGGGAGGATAGCTTCAGCGGTGGCTGAAGCCTTCAGAAGGCTGGTCGGAAAAACAAGGACCTTTCCAGGGGACAGGGTCATTTTGCTGCAGCCATGACACAAGCAGGCATTCCCCGCGGGGGGGGGGCTGGCACCAACTCCTAGAGCTGCGCTCCCCCGTGCTCCTGCTCGAAATGACCCCTGGATATTACATGGACATTCTGTCATCATGATGATCTTCTGTCATTCCAGTAAGTTCAAACATTGTAAACCTGGAAACATCCAGTTGGAGTTAGTCCCTGTTGTTCCTTTGCAGTGTCCATATCAGGCACCTTCATCACAAGAAGATGCTGCAAATTTACCACAGTCATTGTGTTCTGCTACAGTAGTGACTTCTCTCTTCACTACAGCAACCACCCCCTCATATTGCCACAGCTTTGTCTTTTTAGGTTGCCATAGTAACATCTGCCCCCTCAAAGTGACATAGAACCACTGCTGTAATGCCATAGCAATGACATCATGCTGCCAGAGCTGCAGCCCAATAATCCATTTTCACATGTCATAGAATCAAATTGCCATAGAAGAATCTCACAGTTCACAGTATCACCATAGCAACATGAGTGTAAGATATCACAATATATCATGCTAACACAAGATTAGCACTGTGGCTAATCTTTCACCCCATGTGCTGTAAGCCAAAGAGGAGGAGGAGGAGATTGGATTTATACCCTGCCCTTCGCTACCCGAAGGAAGAGAAGAAGAAGAGATTGGATTTATATCCTGCCCTTCACTCACTTGGGCTGAGGACAGACTGGCAATCTGCTGCGGGAGGAAAGTGGGGCTGAAAGTTGCGGGGCTAACTGCTCCGGGGCTGGCAGTTCACACTGGCCAGACTCCTGCATTAGCATACTGGACTGGGGCGTTCAGACTGCTGTGGAGCGGCCCCAGGTGGGCCGGCCTCCGCAGCTCGTGGCAGGGCCATTTCGCCAATGTGTGCATGGGCGTATGAGCACTCATGTGCACATTGCCGAAATGGCACGTTCACACTGCTGCCTCCGCTTGAATCCCGCCTTCTTCCGGTTCACACTGCTGGGAAGTGAGAAACAAGTGGCAGACAGCCCCTGGACTCCACTTTCTCCCAGTGTCCTTCTGAAGCGGCAGGGAAGCGGGTAAGTACAGAAGGGAGCTGGGGAACAGCTGTGGCTGTTTGAATGGGCTCCTGAAGAGTACTGGACACAGGAGACCAGGAACGGTGAAATCATGAAGCCTTTATTGAGTGATTCAGCATGTCCAGTAGATGGTCAGATCAAGCATGCTTACAGGGCTCCAGGGCCCTCCTTATATGCTGGCCGGAGCCACACCTCTGGCCGCACCCAAAAGACCTGATAGGGGCTTTACATATGCACATGTTTGTCATAGGTTCCCTGGAGGAGCCTTTGGCTGCATTGGCTCCCCAGGGAGAACCTAGGTCCCACATTGGTGGAGGCTTTGAATCTGGACATCTATTGTTCCTCCAGATTCAAGCTCCCCTCTCTGCCTGACCATGTGCTCTGGCCATGCAGTGAGTGCCATTACCTGGGAGCACATGGCAGGCTAGTTGTTACACAGAACATACTACATTACACCCCTCCCCCCATAGTCCAGACTGTCCCTTGGCAAACATAGTCTCTGAGGTGCATGGGACATTTCCGTTCTCTGGTTGAGCGGCATGGGGTCGCCAGAGGTGCCGGTGTAGGGAGTGGAGATTCGGGGATATCTGCCACAGGCTGAGCTGGGTCTGGTGCCAGCACAGGGATGGTGACTGGAGTGATGTCTGGGCAGGCGGCTTCTGTGGAGTCTTCCTGCAGAGTCTCGGCCAGTCGTGGGGCAGGTGGATCATCTGTCTCTGGTACCTCAGGTTCCGCATCTGAGAAGTCCAGCCCTGGATCGTCTGCAGAGAAGGCATGCAGGTGGCAGCGAAGCTGGTCCATGTGGTGCCTCCACCGTTGTCCTTCCTCACCCGCGACTTCATAGGACGGGACCGATGACACGGATAATCCATCCCGGCAACCACAAGAAGCCCCAGGCGTAGTTGCGGATGTAGACCGGATCCTCCAGCGCGAACCCTCTGGGAGCTTTGGGGACATTGGGTTCTTTGGATGCGGCTGGCACCCGATCAGGGTGGAGCCGATCAAGCTGGGTTGTCAGCCGGTGGCCCATGAGCAGCTCTGTGGGGCTGCGACCGGTAGCTGAATGAGGGGTGGTGCGCTGGCCGAATAGGAAAGCCGTTAACTTAAACCGCAGATCCCCCTGGTCCATGCGCCTCAGCGCCTCCTTAGTGGTGCGGACCATTCGCTCTGCTTGGCCATTTGTGGCCGGGTGAAAAGGGGCGGTTCTCATGTGCCGGATGCTATGGAGCTTCACAAAGTGCTGGAATTCCGTGGAGGTGAAAGCCGTGCCATTGTCCGAGATTATGATTTCTGGCAGGCCATGGGTGGCAAAGATGCGCCACATTGCTCAAAGGGCGGCTTCAGAAGAGGTGGCGTGCACCAGAACGACTTCCAGCCACTTGCTGTAGCTGTCGACTAGAATAAAGAAAAGCTGCCCCTGTACTTGGCCCGCAAAGTCCATGTGGAGCCAGGACCAGGGGGGTTGGGTGGACTCCCAGGGGTGGACAGGAGTGTGTGGAGGGTCCGGATGGGTCTCTTGGCACTTTTCGCAGCGGTGGACCCGGTCCTCTATCTCTTTGTCAAGGCCTGGCCACCAGACGTAGCTCCAGGCCCGGGCCTTCATTCTTACTACCCCAGAGTGGTGCTCATGCAGAGCGGTCAGCACTCGTGGGCGGAGGGGTTCCGGAATCACTACCCTCAAGCCCCAGAATAGGCACCCCTTGTGAGTGGAGAGTTCTGCGCACTGGATTGAGAAGGCCGCGAACTCAGGGTCCAGATTCTTGGGCCACCCCCTTCCCACCCAGTCGGAGACTCGGGAGAGTTGATGGTCCCGGGCCGTGTGCCAGGCCACGTCCCATACCTGAAGCGGCCGGTTCGGCAGGTCCTCAAGCAGAGCGACGTGGTAAGCCGGAGCTGGGTCGGGGTCGCAGGAGGGCAGCGGAAGGCAGCTGAGTGCGTCCGCATGGCCTATGGCCTTCCCCGGGCGATGCATCAAGTTGTAGTTGTACCCCGTGAGGAAGATCGACCATTGGAGGACTCGCGGGGACAACATCTGTGGTGTGCGGTGATCCGGGGCAAGGAGGCCCAGAAGAGGTTTGTGGTTTGTGGCAACCGTGAACTTGTGCCTGTACAAGTAAGTATGGAACTTTTTGACCCCAGCCACGATCGCAAGCGCCTCCTCATCTATCTGAGCATAGTTCCTTTCGGCCGGGGCTAGGGTCTGGGAGTAATATGCGACTGGAACCTCCTGGCCATCCAGCAGTTTGTGACCCAAAACTGCCCCCACCCCATATGGAGATGCGTCACAGGCCAATATGACGGACAGGGCTTCGTCGAAGTGGGCGAGGACCGCATTGGACATTAGGAGGTCCTTGATGCCCTGGAAGGCCACCACCTGGCGGGGACCCCAAGTCCAGGTGGTGCTTTTGTCCAAGAGCCTGTGTAAGGGCTCAGCTACTGCCGCCTTGTGGGGAAGGAAGGTGTGGTAGAAGTTGATGAGTTCCAGAAAAGATTGCAGCTCAGCCTTGGACTTGGGGGCCGGGGCATCGGAGATGGCCTTTAACTTGTCCTTAGTGGGGTGAATTCCGTGGGTGTCCACCTTGAAGCCAAGGAAATCCACCGCAGGCACTCCGAGGAGGCACTTCTCGCATTTCACCTTCAGGCCGGCGTCCTGGAATCACTGGAGGATGGAGCGTAGGCGGGCCGAGAAGGTCTTAATGTCCAGAGCCACGATCAGGACGTCATCGAAAAAGGGTTGCACCCCTGAAAGACCTTTTAGCAAATGGTCCATTAACTCTTGGAAGATACCGGGGGCTACGCTGACCCCCGAACTGGAGGCACTTTACCTTAAATGCCCCCTTACCTTAAATGCCCCCACAATGGTCTTTGCTTCTGCTTTGGCATCGTCGACCAGCAGGTGCTGGTAGGCCTGGGCCAGGTCTAGTTTCCCAAACACTCGAGACCCGGGCAGGGAGGCCAACACGTGGCTGATCATCGGGACTGGATAGGCGTGGGCCTGAAGTGCTGTATTGATGGTGCATTTATAGTCCGCACAAATGTGGATGTCCCCATTTGCCTTCATTGGCGTCACAATCAGGGTCTCCCATAGGGCGTGGGACACTGGTTCTAGCACACCCTGGGCGACCAGCTTATCGAGCTCCCGCTCGATCTTGGGCCGCACTGTGAGCAGCGGATAGTGGACCAGTATGTGCACGGGCCGGACTGCGGGGTCGAGGTCCAGGGAGACGGGTGGCCCCGTATATGAGCCCAGTGCCCAGTCGAAAACTGCTGGGAATTCCTCACAGATGTCGGTAAAATCTGTGGGATGCAGGCTGTGTACCCTGGTGACGCCCAACCCTAGGGGCTGGAACCAGGAGAGTCTCAGCAGGCTTGTGAGGTTGCCCGCCACCACCAGGAGGCCCAAGCATCCCGTAAAGTTCTTAAATTGGACCCAGAACTTGCCCAACCCCCTTATCGGTATCGGGTTCTTCTGAAAGTCCTGCAGGATTAGGCCCTGGACTTTCCAAAGTCAGCCCCCCCCCCCCGGGGCAGAGCCTGTGATGGGTGGACTCTGAGATTATGGAGTAGGACGACCCAGTGTCTACTTCCATCTGGCAGGGGGTCCCCTCGATCAAAACTGAGACCTTAATTTTGTTGGGGGTGTCGGGGGGCAAGTTCATTACCTGCTGTGTCTTGCGGTGGTGGTGGCGGGTTGCTGCTGTCTGGAGTTCGGCGGACTCCTGGTGCACGGCTTGGGTGTGGCGGTTGGAGCGGGTGTGGCCCTTCTTCCCACATGACCAGCACTCTGCTTCCCGGAAACAGCAGGTCCGGCGGTCATGCTGGTTGCCGCAGCTAGCACATGTGGAATGTTTGGAGTGTGGCGTCGGTGAGCAGGAAGCCTTCTCACCCAAGTTGCGGGACCCCTGTCCTGGAGGCCGGCGCTATACCTGGAGCGTCTCATTGTCCTTGGATACATCGTAGTCTGCAGCGGCTCTGATCTAGTGGGCGGCTGTGGATGTGCCTAGCTTCTCCTGCTGAGAGACCTCAAAGGTGCAAGCCGTGGTTAGCATCTCATTCAGGGTGGCAGTGGAGTTGGCCATCAGCTTCCTTTGAAGCTTGGGGTCACAAACCCCACACAGGAATGCAGAGTATATTGTGTCCTCTACGGCCATGAACTCGCACCCCACCAGGAGATGGTGGAGGGCCGCCAGGTAATTGGAGGCAGACTCACCCTTCTGCTTCAGCCGGCGGAAGAACTTCACCCACTGCATGTTCTTGGAGGGTCTTGGCAAGAAGTGGTTCCTTCGGAGCGCCATGATGTCGTCGTACGTGGCCTTCGTCGGGGTACAAGGGGAAAGCAGGCTGCGGAGTAACTTCAGCGTCTTTACCCCACAGGAGGCCATGAGCCAGGACTTCTTCTTTCCAGCATCTGTGATGTCCTGTGCGTCAAAGTAGGATGTGAGCTGGTCCGTCCAGGCTTACCAGTCTTCGGGGCAGGCTGGATCGAATGGGTGGGTGGTTCCCGGAGCAGTGGCCATTCTGGGATGTGCAGCAGTGCGTTGAGCGAGATCCTCAGGAGCCGATGGCGGTGCGGTGGTGCTGGAGCCGAGCGGGGCTGGTGGCTGACCTGGTCTGGGCTCAATGCGGTGCTGGTGTCGTCCGAGGAGTCGCTCATCGGGATCCCACCTTCGTCGCCAGTGAAGAGTACTGGACACAGGAGACCAGGAACGGTGAAATCATGAAGCCTTTATTGAGTGATTCAGCATGTCCAGTAGATGGTCAGATCAAGCATGCTTACAGGGCTCCAGGGCCCTCATTATATGCTGGCCGGAGCCACACCTCCGGATGCACCCAAAAGACCTGATAGGGGCTTTACATATGCACATGTTTGTCATAGGTTCCCTGGAGGAGCCTTTGGCCGCATTGGCTCCCCAGGGAGAACCTAGGTCCCACATTGGTGGAGGCTTTGAATCCGGACGTCTATTGTTCCTCCAGATTCAAGCTCCCCTCTCTGCCTGACCATGTGCTCTGGCCATGCGGCAGGCACCATTACCTGGGAGCACATGGCAGGCCGGTTGTTACACAAAGCATACGACATTACAGCTCCCTTCCCCCGCTTCACAAGCGGAGCTCTCCCACTCCAGATTGCCAATCTGTCCTCAGCCTTGGAGTCTCAGAGTGGCTTACAAACTCCTTTCCCTTCCCCTCCCCGCAAAAGACACCCTGTGAGGTAGGTGGGGCTGAGAGAGCTCTGAGACAACTGTCCTTGACGGAACAGCTCTGACAGAATGATAGCTTCCCAAGGTCATCCAGCAGGTGCAAGTGGAGAAGTGGGGAATCAAACCCGGTTCTCCCAGATTAGAGTCCACGCACTTAAACCAGTTTGGTGTAGTGGTTAAGTGCACGGACTCTAATCTGGGAGAACCGGGTTTGATTCCCCACTCCTCTACTTGCACCTGCTGGATGACCTTGGGTAAGTCATAGCTCTGTACCAGCTGTTCCCTCAAGGACAGTTGTCTCTGAGCTCTCTCAGCCCCACCTGCCTCACAGGGTGTCTGTTGTGGGGAGGGGAAGGGAAAGAAGTTTGTAAGCCGCTCTGAGACTCCAAGTGAGTGGAGGGCGGGATATAAATCCTATCTCTTCTTCTTCTTCACCACTACACCAAACTGGCTCTCAGAAGGAGTCTCAGAGTGGCTTACAATCTCCTTTCCCTTCCCCTCCCCACACCCTGTGAGGTAGGTGAGGCTGAGGTCAAATTTACATCTGACTTTCCTGCTAGAATCATTCTAGTTTCAAAAAAACCTGTCTATACCTGTTTCTAGTTCCAAACCATACTTGTTCTAGTTTATAAATTATTGTTTACTTTCGTTAATTGCCCTCCTGTGGTCAAGCTAGCATTATACTGCTTTAAACAAATGCTGTTGCTTAGTACTCTTCAGATCCCCTGGAGTGAAATTTGAAACCAGCGTGAAATGAGTTTGGGAAAAGACAGCAGTCAGACTACTTCAGAGGGGAGGTGTAAATTGGGCCTGAGAAAGCTCTTTCGAGAACTGCTCTGAGAGAACAGTTCTGAAAGAACTTGTAACTGACCCAAGGTCACACAAGCAGCTGCGTGTGGAGGTGTGGAGAATCAAACCCGGTTCTCCCAGATTAGAGTCCATGCTCCTAACCAGTACACCAAACTGGCTTTCAGTGAGGAGAAATGTGGAAGCAAAATTATATGGTAGAAAGCATCCTCTGATTTGGGCCCTTGAAAGATGATTTGAAGAAGTAGGACTTGAATTTCAGGTGTTGACAGGACATATAAGCTACTTTAATTATGTATTTATTTTATTTTTATCCTGCCTTTTGACAGAAAGCATTATAGAATAAAATTAGCTGTGTGTAGGTATGTACATGCAACACAAACACAGGTTTGGTGGAGAGAAGGAAGCTGCCAGTTTCTGGAAAGTATGTAAAATCAAAAACATCAGGAAGGGATAATTCCAGAGGGGTAGTCATCTTTTTCAGCAGAAATAGACACCAGGTGTCTTATGGCACATTAAAGGCTAATTCTGAGAGCAAGTCTAGTGGTTACAGTGTTGGACTAGTTATTTATTTTAAACATGTTTATGCCACCTTTCCAACAAACTTATGGTCCCCAGGGCAGTGAACAATTAAAAACATTAAAATAAGCTTTTAAATACATAATAAAAACCCAATTAAAATCAGCATTTAAAATGCATACACAATTCATACACAAAACATACACGGGAAAGAGGGTCATCTAGGGAGAGAGAGAGAGGAGAGATTGGATTTATACTCTGCCCTTCACTCACTTGCTGTCTCAGAGCAGCTTACAAACTCCTTCCCCTCCCCACAACAGACCCCTTGTGAGGTAGGTGGGGCTGAGAGAGCTCTGAGACAACTGTCCTTGAGGGAACAGCTGGTACAGAGCTATGGCTTGCCCAAGGTCATCCAGCAGGTGCAAGTGGAGGAGTGGGGAATCAAACCCGGTTCCCCCAGATCAGAGTCCGTGCACTTAACCACTACACCAAAGTGGCCTAGGGAGACCTAGGTCCAAATCCCCACTCAGCCATGAAGCCTGCTGAGTAGGAGGGGGGGGGCAGACCAGGGGGGAGCCAGACCTGTCCAGCTTCCCCTTAGTTGTTCTTGTATGTATGTTACAAATCACTTCAGTTGCCCTACACTGAATATGTGCAATGCTATGAAAGAGAAAAATGTGGTGTAGCGGTTAGTGTCAGACTAGGATCTGAGAGACCAAGGCCAAGTTCAGACTGGCAGTTTGGCCCGATATAGCCACCTTTCTCTAGCGGATTAAGTGGGGCTGTTCAAACAGCCACAGCTGCCTCCCGTTCCCCTCCTGCACTCACCCTGTACTGTGCTGCTTTGATTCCACATTTTAAAAGTACCTAGTGAAAGCCGGGGCAAGCTGTTGAGCCAGTTTGGTCTAGTGGTTAAGTGCGCGGACTCTAATCTGGGAGAACCCGGTTTGATTCCCCACTCCTCCACTTGCACCCCACCTACCTCACAGGGTGTCTGTTGTGGGGAGGGGAAGGGAAAAGGAGTTTGTGAGCCGCTCTGAGACTCCCTTGGGGAGTGGAGGGTGGGGTATAAATCCAATCTCTTCTTCTTCTTCTTCTTCTGTGAAGGGTGCGTTGATCTCGCTCCCTGAAAGTGTGGATGTGTGCAAAGCCGCAATAAAGCGGTGGAGTTAAGGTAAATCCGCTGAACTGGCAGGGATGCGTATAACCGCCCATGCGGACTGTGCGCTTGAGTGCACAACCACCCGCAGGGATGCTTCTGGCTCATGGAGTTAAAGTCCCAGCCACAGGATCCTGCTCCAATTGCTGCTGCGCCTATGCACCCATGTGCCTAAATGCAGGTCGGCAAAATGGACCAAAGCCATGCACAACCCCGGCAGTGCCGCCAGGGGCTGCCCCGCAGTGCGAACACTCCATTCTGCCTCCTCCCTGGTATTGTCCCGATCAGTCCACGCAGTGCAACCGGAAAGCCCCATGACAACTTGGCCCGGGTCTTTTTGCCCCACTTCCCTTGTGCTTCATTCTGCCAGTCTGTCCTCAGCCCAAGGCTCAAATCCCTACTCTGCCATGTAAGCTCTCTGGGTGACTTTGGGCCTGTCACACCTGTTCAGTCTAACCTACCTCACAGGGTTGTTGTTAGGATAAAATGGAGAAGAGATACATTGCTCGGGTCTCCATTGGGGAGAAAGGCAGTGTATAAATGAGGTAAAATTAAATGAAAATAAAGGGAAATTTGGTGCTGAAACTACTGGAGGGAGGGACCCAGCAAGTTAAAAAAAAAAAACCACCCAAAGAATGAAAGTGTCAGTCTATGAGGACATTTTTTCAAGAAATCGGGTCCTGATTGCTCGTAAAGAGAAATCTTAGTAAATAAGAAGGGCCACAACCTTGTTTAGTCATTTAAATTTATTAAAAACCTTTTCATTGATAAATGGTGCTCCTAATTAATTTAGGTAGCAATTTTTTAAAATTAAAGTTAACTATTTACATACAAGAACTTACAAACATTGTAGAGAACAGGCACCAAGTCAGAGTTCTGTTTTCTTTAGATGTATTGAGTTATTCATATGCAAATTTAGTTATATTTATTGAACAGAATGTAGATTGATGATACAAGAATGATAACTGGAGACTAATTAGGAACAGGGGTTATCAGATCATTCTCCATTGGTACTGGATTAGCAAATGGTGTTATTCAGAATCCAGGACAACATGTTAGGTCATGTATCTGTCATTTGTTTTGAACAGTATATCTGCAGTGGCTGTAGTATTTTCAGTGTTTGGCTGGAATTTTGATGTTTATATGTGTGTGTTTTGGTTTATCATACTATTTTTTGCAGTACATTACACCATATAAAGTCATATTTCTTTTTGGTTCTTTTGGCTTCTTGGGCAACTTTTTAATGCAGTAATTCATGTAGACATGCCATTCATGCAGCTGGAGTTTTACCTAATAATTCCAAAATTCCAGAGACTGTTTTACAATTGCAAATTTCTTAGTAGCTTTTGTAATAGTAAAGAAGAGCATTTTATACTGCAAGAAGTACCAACCAGAATGTTAGCTGTATCTCATAAACTTGTTAAAGGGTCTTTAGTCAAATGAATTTTACAATATAAATAAACAAATTAGGGTATAATCTAGCAAAAGCCTTACCACATTTCATTGGTTTAGACGGGAGAGACCTAAGCATTTGCATAACTTCCTCACTGAAATGAGTGAGACTTAACGTTGCTTAATATGCTATAACTGAAACTAGATGTTACTGTACACATGGGAATCTACATCATTCCACCCAGGGGTGTATACTGTGTGCCTAATAAGGGCAAAAATGCATCATAGGAGGATCCTATAATTATCATCCTTTTATAGACAAGGACAGGAAGTACTTACAGAAGCATTTCAGGAAGATTATTATTCATCCACATATATGAATCAGATGGTAGTCACAAAGGGAGCTTCCAAACAGAGTTGAATGATCCTTTTGAACTTGACCTCTACCACATAAACAGCAGAGTCATTCATCCCGTAAAACTGGGGAAACCTGATTAGGTGTTGTGGATAGATTCAAGAAAGATCTGTTTCAGCTTTCTTTTTTAAAAAAAAAAATACTTAGTCTCAAATATGGCAGTTTGTATTTTAGGTACCACTGCTTTTTGATAGCTTCACCCCATCGATCTGCACTGCAGATGGCAGCAGTGGCAGAACTGGCACAAACTGTGTAGTCTGTACAGTGCAAGTTATTCTTATGGCTCAGAAAATGTTACTTCCTTTTGCAAGGTATCTGCTTTATATAATGCAAGGCTTCGCAAACTTGTTGAACCTGGGAGCACTTGGGTCTTTTTGAGAAAGGGTAGTGAGCCAATGTTGGCGCCACAGTGTTGTGAGCAAAAAAAGCTAGTAGCATTAAAGCTGTGAGCAAGTCTATTTGACTTGCATACATTATTTTTAGAAGATTATTTTCATAACCTTGAAAAATCTAAGAATGAATTCTTTTAAACTATATTTATACTATATTTTAAGAATAATTTAAATATTATAATAAATAACAGAATCAAGTCCAATTTCATTACACAAAATGTTGTCCTCTACAGGAATAGACCTGGCCTCCAGAGAACAGGTCTTCCCACCCTAGTCTACTATACTGGTAGACCTGTCCTCCAGAGAACAGGTTTACCCACCCCTTTCTAATATATTGGTAGACCTGGCCTCCAGAGAACAGGTCTACCCACTCTGGTCCACTATACTGGTAGATCTACCTGCACCAGTCCGCTATATTGGTAGACCTGGCCTTGGACCATTGCACTGCGCTGACCTTAGAAACATAACAGCACTGGGGGGGAGTCTACTTTGGGTTTTTTGTAGTGAAATATGACAACCAGCATTACAGGTTCAACCACACCAAATTAAGCAGACTCTGGTTGGTAAGCTAAGTTTTTCCCAATGGAGTTGGAACATGTATTTGCCATTTCTGTATTTAATTCTTTCACTCCCCTAGCTGAAAACACAGTCTGGGATAGTAAGCAAAAAAAAGAGTGGGAACAAACAAATCATAACATCTGCAGATATAGAACAGCCTAATGAGGATATGAAGTGAAAAAAAGTTCAGTTATAACAGAGGAGGAAACTAAGAGAATTGAGGCTGGTCACTCCAAAACTGAATGTTTTTCTCCTGTCCCAACTACATATTTATTCAAATATTTATATCCCACTTTCCCCTGTGACTCAAGGCAGCTTACAAATCATACTAAAAATCATAATAGGGGTGTGCAAAAAAATAATAATTCCCCCCAGCTTCATTGTAGCCTATGGGGACCATTATAGTCATGGGCCGCATAGGCTATAATGGAGAATTGATCTGGGGGTATCTGGGGCTCAGGGGGCTGTTTTTTGAGTTAGAGGCACCAGATTTGCAGCATAGCTGCTGGTGCCTTGCCTAAAAAACCTCCCCAAGTTTCAAAACGTTTGGAGCAGGGGGTCCAATTTTATGGGCTCCAGAAGGAGGTGCCCCCATCCTCCATTGTTTCCAGTGGGCTGAAGCAGTATCTATAGGCTGAAGCAGAAATTCTCAGAGCTGGCAATTAAAATTTTGTGTGCCAGCACCCCCTAGTGCAGCTTAGAGGAAACTATGGCAAGCACCACTACAACATGACAGCCATGGGGGCAATTGCAAAAGATTGGAAAGTCCCTCAACACACAAGTATGCTCCGATGATGGGGGCAGCAGGTTTCAAATGGGCACTCCCCGCAGAACCAAACATGATGCCTCCTGGGGTTTTTTGACATGCTTCTTGTTCCAATGAGGTTGAGGAAACTCAGGATTATTTGCTTTGAGGAAGGAGCAGATGGGCACCAGGAAGCACATCAGTGGGCCCCATGTGGTCTATGTGTGACACGTTGGGGATCACTGTAATGTCATGTGATTCTGGTTTAAAGCATAAGTATTGACTCAGCAGCATGGCTTCACAGATATTACTGTGTGCTGATTTGTAGCAAACATCTGCTTCAACAGAGAAAACAAACTTTAAGAATGTTGTTTTTGATCACATCCATAGCCATATAGCAGTTTACATATCTGGAGAAAAACTGTAGCAGAAGAATAAGTGTCAAGATTGTCCTAGCACAGAACAGTAAAATATCATGTGTTCAATTAGCCACACAAAACTTGAATATCAGTCAGTCTGCTGATTGACATTTCCAGCTCCTACTGATTTCTCTCAAAGAGTAAGTATAGCTATATGTTACCATGACAATGGTAGAACTAAAAAAGAATCACCTGCTTTTGACTGAATGTTTTAATGGGATGAGAGATCATGAAGCTGGAAATGTGATCTTGGTGTCAAGCATCATGGTGAAATTCAGTTTTAGTATTTTTTATTCTACAGAATGATGTTGTGCTAAAGTAATGCTGGGTTTGAAGGCTTATATGATCATTCTTCTCCTTACCTATGCCAGGAAAAAAAATCCCTCGCTTTTTTTTTTCTTAGAGTAACATGTATTTTAACGTTCACAGTTAACCTATATGAACCTTCCCTTCAAATTACTTAGCATATTTGACTTCCCAACTGAAATGTTGAGTCAAAGGGCTAGATCATGAATAAATCCTTTAATTTATTACACAGTGTTGTGTGAAAGAGATTTTTGTTAGTCTGCCAAACTATGAATAGGATCTCCAAATAATGGGGAAGACATTTGTCATGCTTGCTCCTGACCCAGCCCCTGCTGACCAGGACCAGGCTCCTTTAACTGGCTTGGACGTAAGTCCTGAGGAGTCAAGCCAGCAGCAGGATCCACCTACGGTTGATCAAGCTCTGCCTGGCCCACGCTCATCCCCTCCTGGATCTCCCCCACCTGTTAGTCGGCTCCGTGAAAGACGCCGACAGGAATTAAAGGAGAGACGGAGTACGGCACGTCAACGGAGAATGAGGGATATCAGCTCAGAGTTTTAGCAGCAGCAGGGCTACATCCAGTATGCTGCTAATTGCTGACAGCCAGCACAGGTTAAAAACAGAGGACTTGTTCAGAGCCAATTGTGCTGGCAAAGATTTATTGTCTTTGACAGACCCCCTCGCTTGGACACCTTTCTGATTCAGTGCGTTTCAGTGGACTTTGAACCCGGCTCTGGACCTTGGACCGTTGACCCTGGACTTTGGACTCTGGATTGTGGATTTTGGATTTGGCGTTCCAGTTCTATCCGTGTTTGTTCCTCGGCTATTCGACCCTCAGCATTCCTTGAGACGACATCTCCCTGCTCTGTCCTTCGGCTATAAAGGTGATTTATGGTTTGACCACTGGACTGTTTGAGATAACACGCTGCTCTATGAACTGTTAACTCCCTGCCTGCTGTGAACTTCTGACTGTCAACTTGGGCTGGTGTTTATTCTGCCTCTACCCAGAGGCTCTGTCGTGACAGATTGCCAGCACCCATAGACTCGCCAGGCCCCACCATGACAGATCAAGCAGCGGGAGACACTGACCCTCTTTCAGGTCTCCTAGCCCAGGTACAGCAGCTCACGCAGGCTGTGCTGTCATTGCAACAACAAACAGCCTCCAACACTGCTGCCCTGGCAGTTGCTCCCACGCCTCCCACTCGCTGCCCTGTAAATCCTCCGGACCGGTTTGGTGGCAGCCTGGAAGAGTTTCCTGCCTTCATTGCCCAGTGTGAGCTCTACTTTGAGCTGAGGCCAAATGACTTTTTCACAGACAAAACCAAGGTCTGTTTTGTTATCAGTCTCCTGAAAGGACAAGCAGCCAAATGGGCCACACCCTTACTGGTGGGAGCATCACCACTGTTGACCAACTACCCACGCTTCAGAGCTCATTTCGCAGCTGCCTATGCTAATCCAGTGCAAGAAGAGACAGCCAACCGCAAGATAAGAACTTTAAAACAACACCAAACCTCTGTCTCCCAATACACCACTGAATTCCAGTTAATTGCCCAAGACCTGGCCTGGAACGAAGCAGCTCTGACAGACCAATACACAGAAGGGCTCTCTGATGCAGTATTAGATGAGCTGGCTCGCAGTGATCGTCCAGGCACACTGCAGGACCTGATCCTTTTGTGCCTTTGCATTGATGGGCGGCTGCAAAGTCGCCGCCAAAGCAGAAAGGTGAGCTACACTCCAGTAAGGGCTCTCCCAGCTTCCCCCTCCCCGTCGGGCTCTACTCCACCTCCTCCAGAACCCATGCAGCTGGGCGTCGCCCGTCCCTGCCTGACTCCCGAGGAGAAGACCAGACGGTGCACCAACAACCTATGCCTCTATTGTGGCCAGGCCGGACATTTTGCAGACACCAGCCCCGCCAAATTAAGGCGCCCCACAAGCTCCGCCACCCCAGCAAAAGGCCAGCCCCAAGTCTAACCGGACCCTCTGGCTTGGGGCCTTTCCTGGGGTCCTCCAGCTCTGCATACCCTCCATACACCCCGTTCCTGATTCCAATCCGCCTGCAGCTCCCTGACAGCCGGTGGCTCTTTGTACACGCCATGCTGGACTCAGGGGCTGCCTGTTGCTTCATGGACAACCACTTCGCCAAGGAGCAGGGCATCCCCACTCAGGAAAAGAAGACCCCTACCCTGGTCGAGGCTGTAGACAGACATCTGCTGCGATCTGGACCCGTCGTCCATGAGACCCAACCACTCGTCCTGTGGGTCCAGCAACGTCAGGAAAAGCTGGCCTTCGACCTGGTCCGCATGCCGTGGTTTCCCATCATCCTCGGCTTGTCCTGGCTTCGCACCCACAACCACCCCCATGTGGACTGGGTATGTCAAGACCTGCAGTTCGCCGCAGAGCCTGCATCCCAGCCAGACGTACGACAGGACCCTGAACCCGTGTCTCCTGTCAGGCCGCTTGGTCCCTTGCCCGCAGCCATCTTCCTAGGAGCCACCACTACCCTACCCGCTCCTTACCAGGCGTTTGCGGATGTCTTTGACGAAAAGGAGGCAGACCAGCTTCCCCCACATCGGCCCTACGACTGTGCCATTGATTTAGTGCCCGGCGCTCCATTACCATCAGGCCGCCTATGCCCCATGGCGCAACCAGAACTGGCCGCGTTACGGGACTACCTGGACAAGAATCTGGCCCGAGGATTCATCCGACCCTCCACCTCGCCACTGTCCTCTCCCGTACTGTTTGTGAAGAAGAAAATGGGAGACTTGCGACTCTGCAACGACTACCGGGTGCTCAACAAGATCACAATTCGGGACTGTTACCCCCTTCCGCTGATTCCAGAGCTCCTAGATCGTCTAAAAGGAGCTAGAATCTAAACCAAGCTCGATCTCCGAGGTGCCTACAACCTGGTTCATATCAAGCCTGGAGATGAGTGGAAGACTGCTTTTGGTACCCGGTATGGCCAGTTTGAACACCTGGTCATGCCCTTTGGACTTACTAATGCCCCTGCCGTATTCCAGCGCTTCATGAATGACGTGTTCCCAGACCTCCTGGATCGGTTCCTGATTATTTATTTAGATGATATACTGGTTTACTCCACCTCCCTACCGGAACACATCCAACACGTGCAGCAGGTGCTCCACCGACTCCGAACTCATGGACTTTATGCCAAGCTGGAGAAATGTGCTTTCCATCTCCAGTCCGTGGAGTTCCTAGGGCACATCATCTCTCCACAAGGGACCTAGATGGACCCTAAGAAAGTGGACGCCATTCTCCAGTGGCAAGCCCCCCAAAATCGGAAGGACGTCCAACGTCTCCTTGGCTTCACCAACTATTATCACCAGTTCATCGCCAGTTACGCCAACCTAACCAAACCCCTGACCCAGCTCCTTCATCCGAAAGAACCCTTTAATTGGACCCCAGAAGCTGATCAGGCCTTCCATGCACTCAAACAGCGCTTCTCATCCGGTCCCCTCCTTCGGTACCCCGATCCCAGGCTGCCCTTCATGGTGGAAGCCGACGCCTCCAGCGTGGCTATAGGGGCTATGCTCTCCCAGCAAGACGACCCCAGTCTGCCATTGCAACCCTGTGCCTATTACTCCCAGCCGCTCTCCCACGCTGAGCAGAATTACACCATATGGGAAAGGGAACTACTGGCCATCAAAGTGGCCTTCGAAGTCTGGCGCCACCACCTTGAAGGGGCTCGGCATCCAGTTCAGGTGCTCACCGACCACCGGAACCTGGAGCATCTACAGACAGCCCGCAGGTTAAACCAGCGGCAGATCCGCTGGTCCCTGTTCTTCTCCCGCTTCCATTTCACCATCTCCTATGTCCCACGCACACAAAATCAGAAGGCGGACGCCCTACCCCGCCGACCAGATTATGCCCCCACGACAGCAGAAGAAGCTTCCAAGACCAGCATCCTGCCACCCACGGTCTTCGCTGCCGCCCCTGACGTACCAGCTTTTGCAGATGAGATCCGGACCAGCCAGGCTACAGATCCCTGGGCCCAAAAGCACATGCAAGAAATACAGCAAGGTGCTACAGGGAACCTGACTACCCGTGATGGGCTACTTTACCACCAAGAGCAACTGTACGTTCCCCCAGGCCCTCTTAGATCTCGCATCCTCCGCCTTACTCACGACGCGCTTCCAGCTGGACATTTTGGTCAGCACAAGACGGCCCACCTCCTGACCCGGGACTTTTGGTGGCCCCGTGTTCGAGCAGACGTCAGCCGATACGTGAGCTCATGCAATGTTTGCCGCCGTGCCAAAAATGTGCCGGCCAAGCCCTCAGGTCTACTGCATCCGCTTCCCGTCCCCTCCGGTCCCTGGGATATTATATCGATGGACTTCATTGTGGACCTGCCTCGGTCCCAGGGACATACTTGCATCTTTGTAGTGGTGGATCTGTTCACCAAAATGGCCCACTTTGTCCCCTGCACCAAAGTCCCCACAGAGCCAGAAACTGCCCAGCTCTATCTGACCCATGTTTTCTGCCTCCGGGTACATCCTGTGTTCCACCGCTCCCTTCTTCAACCGGCTGCTCCCCCAGATCCCAACCGCGATGCCTCGCCGCCGCCGCCACCAGTCTTAGTGGACAACGAGGAGGAATATGAGGTCCACCTCATTTTGGACTCCCAGCTGTACCGAGGTCACCTCCAGTACCTTGTAGACTGGAAGGGCTACTCCCCCGATGATCGCTCCTGGGAACCGGCTGCCAACGTGCATGCCCCTGACCTGCTCCAACAGTTCCATGAGGCCTACCTGAACAAGCCAGGCGGTTTGGATGAGGGGGGGCCTGAGGGGGGATATTGTCATGCTTGCTCCTGACCCAGCCCCTGCTGACCAGGACCAGGCTCCTTTAACTGGCTTGGACATAAGTCCTGAGGAGTCAAGCCAGCAGCGGGATCCACCTACGGTTGAGCAAGCTCTGCCTGGCCCACACTCATCCCCTCCTGGATCTCCCCCACCTGTTAGTCGGCTCCGTGAAAGACGCCGACAGGAATTAAAGGAGAGACGGAGTACAGCACGTCAATGGAGAATGAGAGATATCAGCCCAGAGTTTTAGCAGCAGCAGGGCTACGTCCGGTATGCTGCTAATTGCTGACAGCCAGCACAGGTTAAAAACAGAGGGCTTGTTCAGAGCCAATTGTGCTGGCAAAGATTTATTGTCTTTGACAGACCCCCTCGCTGGACACCTTTCTGATTCAGTGCATTTCAGTGGACTTGGACCCGGCTCTGGACCTTGGACTGTTGACCCTGGACTTTGGACTCTGGATTGTGGATTTTGGATTTGGCGTTCCGGTTCTATCCGTGTTTGTTCCTCGGCTATTCGACCCTCAGCATTCCTTGAGACGACATCTCCCTGCTCCGTCCTTCGGCTAAAAAGGTGATTTATGGTTTGACCACTGGACTGTTTGAGATAACGCGCTGCTCTATGAACTGTTAACTCCCTGCCTGCTGTGAACTTCTGTCAACTTGGGCTGGTGTTTATTCTGCCTCGACCCAGAGGCTCTGTCGTGACAACATTTGTTCTTCATTAATTAGCCAGTCATGCATTATATGGAACCTGCAAATATGATGTACAGATCACTGAGCCTTGTTTAACTGAAATAGGACACATGTGGAGCAATGCTCCCTCTAAGCTGTGGAGTCTTGTGAGCAAAAATTCTACTTTGTGAGCTACTGGCATTAAAGTTTTGAGCAAGCAATTTGGCTACTGCATAAATTAGTTTGCTCTGTGGCCATCCTTCCTGAACGAAGAAAAAAATGTGTGAGCCAGAGGCTAAAAAACTGTGAGCTAGCTCACACTAACTCAGCTTAGAGGGAACACTGATGTGGAGCTCTCAGGTTTGAACTGCACCAGGCATATAGTCAGATTTTCCAGTAAAAAATATGGAAGCAAGGGTCCAACCCTTTTCTGTTTATTGCTTCCATCATTATTGTAGAGGAAGTCCAGCTGTTTAAATATGTTTACACCATTCACCAGCTGAACCCTCTATACGTTCATACAAAATGTATGAGACTTGCACAGTGAGACTTGCTGCTCCCTGTAAGCTTGCACAGGATGATAACCCTAGTGAAGTGGCAACAATCAATACATTTGTTAATAACAAACTGTAAGTAACAACACTGGAACAAAACATTCACAGCAGTGTTTTATTAGGAAACAAACACAGGGAGTAACAAAAGAAAAATCCAACATGGCTCTAATAAAACAGGAACATTAATGGATGACACAGAAATGAATCCCCTCCCCTTTCTTCCAGACTAAAAATACCCTCATAGAATCTCCACGGCTAATTTGTAGTAAGTTGTTGTATGTGAACGTTGTAGTTACTACTGAGAGATACCATGAAATTTCATCACAGCAAAATTCTAATATTAATGCAGACTAAGATATTTCTGTGTTCTGAATTTGTTTGACAAGAGGGCCATTCTTGTGCTAAACTGTATTATGAATTACTAGGAATAAGTGGAAATAAATACAGTGGGCTATAGAAAGAGGCTCTGGGAGAGTGCCAAGGCCTTGGGCAGTCAGCATCAATTTGCTGTGGCAACCTCAGCAGGGTATAATGACACAGAGTCCACCATTTCTCCAGGGGAACTGATCTCTGCTACCTGAAGAGCAGTTGTAATTCTGAGTGATTTCCTGCCATCACCTGGAGATTGGCAACAGTGGTTCCCTGAGAGGGAATAGCTGGTTTGGAGGGCAGAGTCTATGGCATTGTGCCTGTCTGAAGCCCCACCCCTCCTCAAACCTCACCCTCTCCAGGCTCCACCCCTCAGATCTCCAGGAATTCCCCACCTGGAGTTGACAACTTTATCTCCTTTCCAGCCAAGCATCAACCTACCTTAATTTCCCTCTCACTCTCCAGCTTTCCATCTCCCCCCCCCCACCTGCAGCCTCTACCATGCTCTGAAGCCATGACTGCCATGGGGGGCATCTCAGCAGTGTATAAGGACACAGAGTCCACCATTTTATCCAGGGGAACTGATCAATGCCATCTGGAGAGCAGTTTTAATTCTGAGTGATCTCCAGCCCTCACCTGGAGATTGGCAACAGTGGTTCCCCAAGAGGGAATAGCTGCTTGGGAGGGCATTGAAGCCCTGACTGCCACGTTACCTTCTTTTGCCTCTTTTCCCACACTTTTTGGCCTTGGGGCAACTGTGAGCCAGCAGATGAGGAAGCCCCAATCAACCCAGTGAGTGATACACCTGCAGGTGTGAGAGTCCAAGGTATTCAGTCAGCAACAGGTGTTCTTAAACAGAAAGTCCTTTATTGCAAACAGATCCACTGGTTGTCTACATGTCTTGTGTTAGTAATGACAGGTTCCCAAAACACCAGGACAGATATACAGTATTCAAATGGTTAGTCCATAGGCAAACCTCCAATCCCAAAATAGATAAAAAGGCACAAAACTATACTGGCTACTTGTTCCCATAGTAAGAGTGGGGAAAAGACACTGTGCACCTGAAAAGAAGCAGAGCCTGGGAGCCAGACACTCAAGGTCAGTAATACAAAAGAGGCGATAAGCAAGCTGTGAGAGCAGCTAAGGCATTCCAGACACATGAGGTCTTCTTACCCCAGAACCACCACCCCTGCCCTGGGGATGGCAGCATTAGCTGACATTCTGCCCTCCCTAAGACCCCCCCCCCCAACAACTTCCCTTGGTTTCAAAGGGTACAACTTATGGAAGGCATGAAGCTTTGCAGGAGTGTTAATATGTATAGCATCTACCCATTCATTATCACCCGGCCCAAAATACCACCAACGGATAAGATAAAACAAGCATCTGTGTTTCAGTTTGGAGTCCAGAATTCCATCCACCTCAAAGTGAGGTTCACCATTCATCATCAGAGGAGTAGAAAGTTGGGGTCTCCACGCATTCGGCCCAGGGTCTCTTTTCAAGAGGCTGTAATGGAAAATGGGATGAACAAGTCTGAGTGACTTGGGCAATTTCAGTTCAAAAGTCACATCGTTAATTTTTGAAGTACAGAGAAAGGTCCCACATATTTCCACCCCAATTTACAGCTGGGTTGGAGACCCTTAATGTTTTTGGTTGAGACATAAACAGAGTCTCCTGGGAAGAGGTCCCAACCAGGAGCCCTTTCCTTGTCGGCATGCTTTTTGTAATTCACTTTGGCCGCTTCCAAAGTCTTAGCAATTAACAGCCATGAGTCACGTAAAGAGTTCCACTATTCCACTATTCCCAAATTGGGTAAAGGAACCCCTTCAAATCCTCCAGCTGCCGTAGACTCCCATTGAAGAATGAACAGCATTGTTGTAACTGTATTCCACAAATGGGAGCAACTCAGGCCAGTCATCTTGTTGATAGTTTGTGTAACATCTCAAAAACTATTCTAACACTTGATTAACTTTTTCCATTTGGCCATATTTTTGGGATGATAAGTGCTGCTGAGGACGGGCTCAACCCCCATGATTTGTAAAAGCTCCCGCCAGAAGTTAGCAACGAATTGTGAACCATGGTCGGAGATTATCTTCTGCGGAATAGAATGTAATTTGATGATGTTGCATAAGAATGCTTTAGCTAGGGATTTAGCTGTTGGGAGTTGCTTAAATGGGATGAAATGCGCCTGTTTCGAGAATGTGTCAACCACGACCCAAATTACTGTTTTCCCCTTCTTAGGGGGTAGGTTGGTAATAAAGTCCATAGAAATGGTTTCCCATGGTCTACTTGGGGTTTCTAAAGGTTTTAGTAGACCTGGCATTTTTCCACCTTGGTTTTTGCACATCAAACATGTCTGGCAGGAAGCCACATAAGTAGACACACTCCCTCACATACGGGGCCACCAGAATTGTCATTGGAGTAGGTGCAAAGTCTTAAGGTAGCCAAAATGCCCTGACAGTTTTGATTCATGAGCTGCATGCATAACCTCTTTACAGAAGGCTACAGGGACAACCAATTTGTGCTCTTTGAACCAACAACCATAGGGTCCCTTGGAAAAAGAATTCTCTGCCCGGTACTCCACAATTTTCTCCTTTGAATAGGAGTGAGAACCCTTTATGTTCCACTCTGTAGGTTCTGGGAATGCAGACTTTTTTGTTTGACTTCTTGTGAGTGGGAGTAAACACTGAGTCAATGATTTCATCTCTTTTGCAGTCATGTTGTGGCAGCTGGGACAGAGCATCGGCCAGTGAGTTAGATTTACCCAGGAAGTGCCGAAGGGTAAAATCAAATTTAGAAAATAAGTCTGCCCACTGCAGCTGTTTAACATTTAAAGAACGTTGGGTTCAGAGAGCTTCGAGGTTTTTATGGTCAGTCCAGACCTCAAATGGGGTCCGTGCCCCTTGAAACCAATGGTGCCAGGTGGTAATAGCTAGGCGAATTGCTGCTGCCTCCTTATTCCACACTGGCCAATTTTTTTTGGTCTCACCAAACTTGCATGAGACACGTGCCAAGGGGTGCAATTTCCCATCCGAGCCCTCCTGCAGGATCACTCCCCCCATGGCCGCATCCGATGCGTCAACCTGAACAATAAACTTTTTATTCTCATCTGGGTGAGCTAAGATCAGCTCGGAAGTAAAAAGAGTTTTGAGGGACTCAAAAGCCTGTTGGCACTTGGGAGTCCAGGCCAAACGGGCATTAGGCTTGGCTGAGTCAGGCCCTTTCCCTTTGGTCTTTAGGAGAACAGTAAGGGGGAGGCTGTACTTAGCAAAGTTGCTGATCAATGAGCAGTAAAAATTGGTGAACCCAAGAAAACTTTGAAGTTGCCGCCTCATACAAGGGGCCTCCCATCCCACCACAGCCGAGATTTTGGAGGGATTCATATCTAGCCCCCTGGGGAAAATACGATAGCCCAAAAAATCTATCTCTGACTTATGAAAATCACATTTGGATAGTTTGACATATAGTTTGTGCACCCGCAATGTAGCAAGGACTTCCTGGACCAATTTTATGTGTGAGGCTTCATAAGGGGAGTATCATCAAGATAGCAAAGGACCCCCTTAAAAAGGTGTTTGTGCAACACTTCGTTTATTAAGTTCATAAAAACTCCGGGAGCCCCTTGAAGTCTGAAGGGCATGACCAGGTATTCAAATTGCCCAAGGGGGGGTATTAAAAGCAGTCTTACATTCATCCCCTCCCATATGCGCACTCTGAAATAGGCATCACGGAGATCCAATTTAGAAAAGATCTTCCCTTGGGCCGCCTCTGTCAGGAGGTCCTTTATGAGGGGTAGGGGGTAAGCATTTGAAGTAGACACAGCATTCAAACCCCTATAGTCAGTACACGATCTCAAACCCCCATCCTTCTTTTTCTGAAAAAGGACCGGGGCAGCAAAAGGAGAAGTGGCTGGCCTGATAAAACCACGCTTTAAGTTCTTGTCGATGAATTTACGCAGTTCAGCCCGTTCAGCTGGGCTCATAGAATACAATTTCGCTTTTGGGAGTTTGTGGCCAGGTAAAAGTTCGATAGTGCAATCAGTATTCCGATTTGGGGGGGGGGGGGAATTCATCAGCTTCGGTCTCGCCGAACACCTCTGCCAAATTCCGGTATGCAGCAGGTATTGATAACAGTCTCCTCGCGCGAGACAAGCCGTTCTTCTTTTTAAACTGTTTTTTGTTAATGATAAACATATAAAATTTAACAATATACAAATAGTGTTGCATACATTTTTAAACATTACAGCAATAAGGATATGTAACTAACATGTGAGAGCTAGTGTGTTCTAGAATAAATAAGCAACAGTGTTTGGAAATTTATAAAAAAGAAAAGAAAAGAAAAGAAAGGTTTGTAATGACCAGAGCCAGAAGGTAAATGCTGTGTTTAAATGTAACTATAGTGAGTTGCCTGTAGGGTGTGAAGTGGTGTAGATTAAGATCCAAGAGGATTAGCAGTATAGCAAAGCTTGATACATAGGATTGTGCGGTATGATATCAGAAGCAGAGAGAAATTCCATGAGCGGAAACCACTTTCCTACAAAATTAGAAGATTTTGGGAATATTTCTGATTGCTGAAGGTGATCTATTATCTTTTCCAGGATTAGGTGGTCCTCCGACTTTATTGAGCCAGTTGGAGATGGTAGGGGCTTTATTGGCTTTCCACTTGGATGCAATTGAAGTTTTTGCAGCCACAAGAAGGCTAGTAACAAGGTCACGATGGAGTGATGGTATGTCTTTAACATTCCATAATTCTAAGAAGATTAAGGTGGGATCAAAGGGAATATTATAGCCCGTGATGAGTTTGATTTGATCCAGAACCTCTTGCCAGAATTTCTGAATGTGAACACATTTCCACCAACAGTGGGCATAAGATCCAATTTCACCACATTTCTTCCAGCATAGAGGTGAGTGCGAGGATGTTGCTTTAGATAGGCGCTCAGGTGTGAGGTACCAGCGTGAGATGATCTGGTGAGTTTGCAGCTTCGTTGAAATTACAGGAGAAGACATCAGTCTAGAAGTCCATATTTTTGACCATTGTTGAGTTGATATGTTGATTTCGCAATCTCGCAGATCTGATATCTTAACTGTTTGTCTCTTTGCCAACGAATCAGTGCGTCATAAGTAGTTGTGATTAAACCTTTCGAGTTGTGATTGTTGGGATCAAGAAGTTTTTCAATCGGGGTGGGTTGGTCTTTCAGTAAGTAAGATATGCCCAGTTGGTGGATCAGATGATTTAGCTGCAGGTAAAAATACCAAGGTATGGGGGTTTTTAGTTTACGTTCCAGCGTGGACTTAGGAGATAGACCCTCTTTGGTTAGGATGTCAGCCAAGCGGGACAAGTTTGCGAGCCTCCAAGTGTCAGACAATTTTTGTTCATTTCCTGGGGGAAACCAGGGCTGGTTAAGAAAGGTGGTAAATCTAGAATAATTAGGAAGAAGCTGTGACCTGCAGAGGTCCCAATTCTTCAGGATAGCCATCAGAAACATGTTACTGTTGATCAGATATGGGTGAGAAGTTGAAGGATTCCAAATAATTTATCGAATTGTGAGTGGTGATGTCAGAGGAGTAAACAGTTTAACCCAGTCCAGGTGGTCGCCCTGCCATAGTATCTTAATAATGGGGACCATCAAAGCTGATTTGTAGTAGAGTGACAGGTTGGAATAGTTTAGGCCACCTTGTGAAGTGTGTCTCCATAGTGTTGGGAAGCTTGTCCTCGGCTGTTTGTTTTGCCATAAGAAAGAGTTAAGGATCCCCTGCCATTGATTAAGCATGTCACATGACAAGGTGATAGGGACTGTGCGGAATAGAAATAGCAATTTGGGGAGAACAAAGGATCTGATAAAATGTAATCTGTCTAAGAAGGTAAGATTATGTTTCTCCCAGTTACGGAGCTCCGCTTTAATTTCTGAGATCTTGGAGGAGTGGTTTTTGGAGAGCAAGTCGGCTGTTCTGTTGGGAAGGTGTATTCCCAGGTAAGAGAGGTCAGAAGAGGCCCACTGGAATTCATATTGATTCTTGAGATCAGATTCGAGGTCTGGCGATATATTAATAGGCATGATGTACGATTTAGAATGGTTGACTCTGAGACTGGTGATCAGGCCGAAGTTTCTAAGAACTAGTTGGAGACGATCTATGGAGTTCTTTGGGTTTGTGATGTATACAAACATGTCATCCACAAATAGGCTTAGCTTGAAGATGTGTGGTCCAGTAGGCATCCCACTGATGTCATGATCATGTCTGATTTTGGCTGCTAGAGATTCAAGGGCTATGGCAAAGAGGATTGGGGATAAGGGGCAGCCTTGCCTGGTACCCCTATTGAGCAATATCAGTTGAGATGACAGGCCATTGATTTTAATACAAGCAGTTGGGGAAGTGTAAATTGAAGTTATGGCTCGGAGAAACATAGGGCCGAATCCCATGTGGCATAGAAGCATAAGTTGATAGGACGTCTCCAGTGAATCAAACGCTTTCTCTATGTCGAGCGAAAGAAGGATTGAATCTGAGTGCGATTTTTCGCAGGAGGAGATGATGTTTAGCGTTCTGAAGATGTTGTCCGTTAGGTCTCTGCCCGGAATGAATCCTGATTGGTCTTGGTGAATATATTGTGAAATGAAAGAGTTAAGCTGTGTAGTTAGTATCGCAGTGAAGACTTTGTAGTCTTGGTTTAGTAAAGAAATCGGGCGAAAAGAAGATGGGTTCGAGTTGTCTTTTCCAGATTTTGATATCGTTATTATAGAGGCAGAGCTCCAGGATGGTTGCAGTTGACCTGTAGAAAGTATATTATTGCAAGCTTCAGTAAGAGATCCAGCAAGTGAAGTGGTGAATTTTTTGTAGAACTCCGGTGGGTAGCCATCCGGGCCTGGTGATTTATTGTTTTTCAGGTTTTTTTATGAAAACAAGGACTTCTTTGGTGTCTATTTGTTTTTCAAGAATCTCCCAATGTTCTTCAGAGGGCATTGGTATGTGTGAATTTTTTGTCAGATAGGAGAGGATATCTGCAGAGGAAGGGTTAGATAATGTGTAGAGCAGGGGTGGCCAACCTGTGGCTCGGGAGCCACATGCGGCTCTTTCACACATATTGTGCGGCTCCTGGCAGGGCGGCTGGGGAAGCAAAGGGGAGGCATGCTTTTTCTCTCTTTCTCCCTTCCTTCCTTCCCTCCTCCCTCCCATCTATTTGCTTTCCTAGTTTCTCTCTCTCTCTTTCTTATAACTGGTTTTCCTCGTTTGTTTTTATTTTTGGCAGTCCCATTTAACGTTAATAAAAAGCAAATTTGCATATTTTTAAAAATAAAAACGTGTGTGTGATATTTGTTCCTGTCTTGCGGCTCTCAGACATCTCTATGTGGCTCTTACGTTTATTCTATGTGGCTCTTACGTTAAGCAAGGTTGGCCACCCCTGGTGTAGAGCATGTGGTAAAATTCAGCAAATATTTTGTTGATAGACAGTTGGTATGTATTTTCCCCTTTCGATCTTTAGCAGCCAGTGCATGATGGGACGCACGCTTATCTTTAACACACCAGTCCAAAAGATGTACAGATTTAGGTGAGTTAATCCAATATTTTTGTTTTACATAAACAAGGTTGTTTTGTATAGAAGAACTTTCTAAGAGGTCAAGAGCTTTATACTTAGAGAGAAGCTGCTTGTAGGTCTTTTTATTCCCAGTCCTTTTATGATCACTTTCAAGCTGTCTGATCTTGACAAGCATGCTTTCTTTTAGAGCTGATTTTTCTTTTTTCAGGCGTGAGGATAGTGCGATGAGGTGCCCTCTGAGGACCGCTTTCAATGCATCCCAGGTAAATGATGGGAAGTTCCTTTTGCGACATTTTCTTTTAAGTATTGCTGAATATGGAGTTCAATCAGCTCAGAGTATTGATCAGAGAAGAGTAGAGATTTGTTAAGGGACCATGATTTCAATGCTGGGTGTTCAGAAGCAGATGATAGGACACAGTTCACTTCAGCATGGTCTGACCAGGTGATGATGCCAATTTCGGAATCTAGTATGTTGTGGACAAGATTGGATGAGACAAGACAAGCCCGTTCTTGACCCACCTGAGGGCCCCATTGGGATTGCCACCTATGGTCCTTGCACTGGGGGGGAGACCCACATAATTCTGCCTTCACTCCACTTTATATATGGGTCATGGACTCCTCTCTGGAACTACAGCTCAATTGAACCTTATGGGGGAACATTTTACCACAGACAGCAGCCATCTTACAAACACAGGTAACTGCCATTTCGTTATACCTACCAACAGCAACTGAGGTAACAGTTGGTCCCACACAGGAGGGAAGCAGGAGAAGCATCTTCGTCAAGAGAGAAAGCCCTCTGCCAGAAATTCTGACAGGGCACAGTGGCTGAAGTAGTGGGCGGGGAAGAGGAGCAGACCCAGCATTCAGCCAATGGCACATGAGTACTCACAGCCAGTGGATAGGGACAGCTTGTGAGTGACACATCAGGGAGCCAACTGATTGTGTGTGAAATGTTCAGGATTGTTCATGGTGAAAACAGAATCGTATATAACTGGAGGATTCATAACAGACTGATCCACACTTTAATGGTAAATTAATTGTAATGATTCAAAAAGATACATTGTTTTCATTGTTCTTAGTTTGGCCATTCTACTATTCAGATTCCTTAATGTTTTATTAGTGTCTACTCATCCATTACTTCATCAGGTATCTGCTGTACTATCTATATGTTATGGAATTGCCCAGCCGTGATGATTAGGGGCTAAACTAGATGTTACTTTTTTGACAAACTGTTTAGGTTTCCCCACTATGACCCTCACACTCTTACAGTCAGATGTCAGTTGCTGGTAACTAAGTTCCTAAAAGACGTAATGGCCTAAGACTATGGTGTGAAGGGGAGGGAGCTTCAGCCTTCTGTCAGTGCCATTTTCTCAACTAAACAATCTGTACAACTGGGCCAGGTACAGAAAGGAGAGTTGTTGTTTCTACAAATCGGGGTGTGTGTGTTTGTCTTTGTTTTGTTTTAAAGAAGACATAAAAATTTTAAAAGTATTAAAATGCTGAGCTTGCCTCATGAGAATGTGGCAGCCATCAATCTGCAGTTGCCTAGGTAACCCAAAATGGTTGCTTCAGTTTCATTTTGAAACCTAAACTGAGTCAGAGGGGAAGAGTGGGCAGACAACAAAGGAGGAGGAAGGGAGAGGGAAAATGAAGCACAAGAGAGGGATGAGGGCTGGAGAGAGAGAAGGCGGGAAAGGCTGGAGGAAAAGTGGTAGATGGGAGGAAAATTGAGAAATGTAAGTCAGAGTGAAGGAAGGAAACAGGGAAAAGGGAGAAACTTCAGGGGCTGAGGGGGAGAGAAGAAAGGAAAGTGGACATCGTGTGGAGGGAAGAACCAGAGGGATGAGATTCCCTCCCAATGAGTCCTCATAGGTCCCACACTTATGTATGTTGCATGCAGGGCTTTGTTTCTGGGGGAATGCACCGGAACGGAGTTCTGGAACCTCTTCAACAAAATTCTTTTTAAAAAGGTTTAAAAATTCATGAGTTTTTAGTATGCAGAGTGCAAAATTAATCTCCTTCTTGAGAGTTCCAGCATCTCCCCCCCCCCCCCCCCAAAAGCCCCAGTTGCATCTATGTATATTTTATTTCCTGCTGGCTTGCAACAAACAAATATGTGAATGGCTGTCCTACTTCGGCTTTCCTGGCTGTTGTTCCAAAAAGCCTTCTAATTTCACTCCACTAATGATACTTGCCCAATTTAAAGTCCAGTTCTGGGCCCAGCCAACTCCACCGCGGTTCCTTACTGGAACTTCCAGCCCACCCGGTCTTCCTTCCTTGGTTCTGGTTCCCTGGTGGCAGTCCAATTACTCGTCCTCAGACTTCTTTCCAACTAGAGAACTTCAGGAGTCCTTCTTGTTGCCTTTTACCTCTACACACTTGTATCAGTAGACTACGCTGACTACTGTTCTTATACTTTCTCTCCTACTGGATACAAAATTTTCAATCCAGCTGAATGCATGGACCATCTGGTTGAATCTGGTGGATAGATACATTGCTGCAAAAATGACATAGGAATCCATCAAATGAATCCTTCTTTCTCATAGTCCACACCATAAGATGATGGCCTTCTCCCATGTCCAGAATCATACCCCTCTATTCTCTCCTCTCATGTATGGGCAGCAACAGCACCTACCCAGTTACACATTTATGAAACTGTGGTTTAGCCTAAGGCCAAAGATTTTTAAGTTACACATTCAGATTCTATTCTCATGGCTGATAAGTTATTTTAAAACTGCAATTAGTAAAGGCTACAATACAAACACATTCTTTTAAAAATATTGATTAAAATGCAACAATATACAAAGCAAACAATATGTCCAGTCCAATATGAAGGAAGAGAATGTACACATGTTTTCTAAAGAAAGAAATAACTATAGCTAAAACATTCATAAGTCTTCTTTCCTTTTACTGTTCCTTCTCTGCAACCTAAGATTGCAATACTGTATAAAGCATATCTAAATTGTTCCATGCAAATACCGTGTTATTCTAGTGTGACATCTAGTCAGATTCCCTGAAACTAAATCTATTTCACACTCACTAATCACTCTATTGTTTTCCCTCTTTGCATCCTTATTTTTGTAGCTGCTGGGGTACTGTAAGTTGCACCATCTGCCACAGCAGATGGAATCATAGCAAATTGAAACCATAGAGTAGAGATAGTTACAGGTCATCAAACACTCCCATTTCAGAAAACAACCAGTTTTCTCTCCCCACCCGATGAGCTATGCCCCAAACTTTGTTTCTCTCTTGGAGCCAGTTTGGTGTAGTGGTTAAGTGTGCGGACTCTAATCTGGGAGAACCGGGTTTGATTCCCCACTCCTCCACTTGCACCTGCTGGATGACCTTGGGCAAGCCATAGCTCTGGCACAGCTGTTCTCTCAAGGACAGTTGTCTCAGAACTCTTTCAGCCCCACCTACCTCACAGGGTGTCTGTTGTGGGGAGGGGAAGGGAAAGGAGTTAGTAGGCCGCTCTGAGATTCCCTTGGGTAGTGAAGGGCGGGGTATAAATCCAATCTCCTCCTCCTCCTCCTCTTCCTCCTCTTCCTCCTTTTCTTCTTCTTCCTTTGTTCTAGAACAAAGCAAAATACTTTGAAACATAATTGAGTCCCCTGCAGTCTTTACTGTTGGCCCTGCAAGGCGCTTATGAGCTCTTATGGATGAGAAATCCATAAGTGATAATAATGGACTGTGTTGTTAAGTGTTTAAAAGGGACTGTGAAGCCAAGTGGCCCGGGAGAAATGCCAGCTGCAAACCTATGCCAGCCGATGCTTGAGACAGTGTGTCAGTGGTTCCCAAGGTTGCCAGCTTCCAGAGCCTTCCCTTAACACAAAGACACCTACACAGAAATAGCCATTTGTCATTGTGGTGAAAACATGTGCCTTCAAACTCCATTAAGCACATGCTCTCCTACACATCGCAGGCAACACCCCCCCTCCAACATTCCTTGTCCAGGGAAACAAAGGACTTGCTCCCGAATCCACATAGACCATGGACCTTCCTGGCTGAGAACCGGTTTTGGCTGCCCAGAGAGACTGATCCCATCAGCAAGACAAAGACCCTAGCTAATGAGTCATCTTCCTTCCCGTCAGGTATCTCTGCAACCACCAGGTAGAATCCAACACTGACCACTCCCTCAAGCCCCTCTCTTAGTGGACAGGACTTGTGGGGTGGACCAGATAAGGGGTGTTCCCAGGGAAGGTATCCAGCCAGCCAAGCCCTCCCACAGAGCCCCCTAATAAGAGAGGACACCCAGCAACTGCTCTCTCTCTCCTTGCCTTTAGACTAACCCCGCGCTATCTGGCAGACTCTGGTGTAAGTAACCAAGAGTCTTTCCACGTGTTCTGCTGGTTCAGTTCACAACCCCCAATTCCTTGTAAACTCCCCTTATTTTTCCAGCAGGACCACACCAGCACTCCGGACAGGTAATTATTGCCCTCGACGGATACCAACAATATTCCTGCTGATGCAACTGTCTCTTAGTCTCTCTTTATTTCTTAGGCTCTGTATAAGTGTCTGTGTGAATCAGTATTGTTTGCTTGATTAAGATTCTCTCAGTAAAGAAACCATTTTATTACTGAAACCAGCCCCCTTGCTTATTTTCTGGTTTGTCTGGAAGGGGCAGGACCTCTGTATAAACAGGTGGTGACCCATTTTGCCAATTGCCAATGATTTCATAATCAGTAATTCCCCAATATTAATAAGAAATCAAGGCAATTGGGCTAACATTTATATGCACTGCACTTCATTTCATTTGCAAGTTAGGCTGCTTCCACATGATGATGATGATGATCCTCCATGTAGCAATGCAGAGGCATTCACAGTGGCAATGGAGCAGCCACCCAGCAGTTTCCCCATACTTCCCTTTCCACAGCTCCCCCCATCTATTTACTTGTTTCTCTGAATTCCCAGCTTTCATTTTGTATAAAGTGGAAAGCCCTTTTCATTGGAGAGAGGTAAGGGGAAAGGCATGTCTCAGGAACAAAAAGTGCTAGAAACTGTTTAAAAATGAAAGCTAGAAATTTAGAGGAACTTGTAGATACATGTTAGTAGCTGCATCATGTCCGTGTTAATAGCTGCACAAGTAATATATGCACTAGGTAAAGGTAAAGGTTTCCCTTGCTGAAAAGCCAGTTGAATACGACTCTAGGGATGCGGTGCTCATCTCTGTTTCCAAGCCAAAGAGCCAGCACTGTCCAAAGACGTTTCCATGGTCATGTGGCCGGCATGACTAGATGCCGAGGTGCACCGAACGCTGTTACCTTCCCACCAAAGCGGTACCTATTTATCTACTTGCAATTTCTCGCTTTCAAACTGCTAGGTTGGCAGGAGCTGGGGCCAGAGACAGGAGCTCACTCCATCATGCAGCACTCGGGTCTCGAACTGCCAAACTACCGACCTTCCAGTCTGCAGTTCAGCGTCTTAACCACTTGAGCCACTGCAGCCCCTCAGTATATGTACTACGTATGTATAATATATTTGGAACAGTGCTCTCTGATGGCTTTCAGGTCCAATACATGGTTATAGTATTGACCTGTAAAGCCCTATATGGCTTGGGGCCAGCATACCTTAAGGACCGCCTCTCCCATATGAACTTACCTGACCCCTCCAGTCATCTTTGAAGGCCCTGCTTTGGGTGCCCCCACTGTCTGAGAATAGGCGGGTGGCAACCCAAGAAAGGGCCTCCTCAGTCATGGTGCTGAAAATTCGGAGCTCCCTCCCCAGGGAGATCCATCTGCCTCCCTCTACTGTTGTCTTCTGTCAGTGGGTGAAGACTTTTTTGTTTTGTTTGGCATACCTTCAGTAACAATTATCGGCCCTCCTCCCATATTGTGTAATGTATGTTTGTGTGTTTATGCTTTTATTAAACTGTTTTATATATACTTTATTTTAAATGCTAATTTAATCTTTGATGTTTGCCATTTTAGGGAGCATATTTGGCAGGAAAGGCAGCATAGAAATGTTTAAGTAAATAAAATGTATTTCTTTATGGACCATAGTTGTAGTTGCTAAACAATGCTTTTTGTGGCATTGGCTTCTCACATTAGACTGCAGTCACATATTTAATAACATGCTTAGCAGTTCGAAAGCAAGAAATTGCAAATAGATAAATAGGTACTGCTTCAGAGGGAAGGTAACAATATTCCATGCACCTCGGCATTTAGTCATGCTGGCCACATGAACATGGAAACGTCTTCGGACAGCGCTGGCTCTTCAGCTTGGAAACAGAGATGAGCACCACCCCCTAGAGTCAGATGCGACTGGCTTTCAAGCAAGGGAAACCTTTACCTTTTAGCTAATAATATCACAACTTGAACAATAACTTTCTGGCTCACTTTTTTTACTCTAGAATGTGAGTCAGTCGTGGGTTGTCATTTGGTATAGACCACTAGTCAGTATTAACATCCCATAAACCCAGCTCTCCCTTTCAAGACAGAACTCTCCTCAGCTGTTCTATTTATTTACCCTTTTTAGGCAGGTTTTCACTAGTCCTGTTCTGAAATCAGTTTGTAGTTTCCTCCCAAATTACCCTGTATGCCGCCAATCCAAGCAATCTGCATTGTGTTCTCACTCCGTCAACATCAAAGGTATTTTCATTTTAGTGATGGGAAATAATATATCCTGAATATCCTAAATCACTGAAAAGATTATATGAGCTTTGCTTTCTTTGTCCTCCATATAATTGCTATCAACAGATTTTGCTTTCATGTGTACAAAATTAATCATGCTCCTATTTTCTGCTCATTGAGGATGCCAGACAGGTTTGTGCATCGGGCTCCATCCACTGCCTTTTCATTTCCATGGTTACTATTAGTCACCAACATTGTGTTTAATTCCCTTCAAATGGCACACTGATTATTTCTTATGCTGAGTGTAGTACAGAACTCGCCAATTAGGTTAACACTGAAATGTCAATTTGGCTCCCCATGTTGTCATCCAAGATACTGATTAACTCCTTATCGATGTATCATTTTAATATCAATGAACAGCTGTTAATCAAGATGATGTTTATTTCAAAGTGTTGATTAAGGCCACTCCTCATGTTACACATTTTGCTCATAGAAGTGTCACCTCACATTACTTTTGTGAGTAAAATGGGAAGATCAATATGCATATCTGCCCACAATAGGTATTTCCCCAAACAAACAAAAAACTGATTACAAAATAAATCCTAGTGGTTTATGTGCATGTGTGTGTGGGGGGGTTCCTCTTATGGGTGCTATATGTATGGCTTTTAGCCTCACCTACAGTTTGTAGCTCACAAAAAATGCTGCAGAGAATTAAAAGACAGCCAGGGCAGGCATTGATGATTCATCTGGCAACAAGAGCAACCTGGTTGCTTGGTGAGGAAAATGGCCACAGTGGATGCAGGGCAGACGTGACCTACCATACCAATACTAAATTTACACTGATGTCTAGTGCCAGAAACATGTGCTTATTTTCACCACAACTAAATCTTCCCACTATCATGATATTAACTTGTGGGATCATTTTCATAAGTGAAATTTTCCTGGAGTCTGTGCTCACACATACTTGAATTTAACAGCCCATTTCTGCACTTGAAGTCCTGGTCCTTCCCCACTTGTTCCTTATTCACACAACCACACAGTTGCAGGATTGCTTGGACCTTGCTCCTTGTAGTAAGCAAGGCCAGGCCAGCAGCTCAAATAACAACTCAAGGGGTTGTTTGTGGGTAGCAGTGTTTATAAGGGCACCAGTGAAGTCTGAGAGATGTATTCTTTCTTCACGTGAGTGGATACCAATGCACATCTTTTGGGTTGTATACAGCTGTACATATGCCAAGAGCTGTGTCATAACATCCTCTGTGCTATTTGGTCACAGTGATTTGTCCATATTTATCCATGCTCTGATAGGTAATCCTGTTTGGACTACTACAATACATTCTATGTGGGGTTTAAAGGCTGTTTGGAACCTTCAGCTGGTTCACAGTGTGGTACCTATCATGTTTAGGGATGGGAAGGAACTGGTAAAATGTGGCTCAGTTCATGATCTGTGGCATTCCCAGTTCACAAACCACAAACTTTTAGATGCTAAACAAACTGGTTCAGTTAGTGAGGTTTGTGGCATGGTAGAATGCCCCCCCGGTATGCTAGAGATTCACAGGGAGTCTCTGCCTGACTCTTCACTACCTGCCCTCCAAGTTTGGTGTGGATTGGATTTATGGGGTCTGAGTCACAACCCCCCAAAGAAGGTGTCCTCAGGAAATTGTTTTCTGGGTAAATGACAGGCACAGGTTTAGGAGTGTACATAATGGATTCTGTGCAAGCTAGAGACACCAAACTGACAGGGGATCTCTGACTGATTCTCCTCTACCTGCCCCCCCCAAGATTGGTGAGGATTGGATTTATGGGGTCTGAGTTGCAGCCCCCCAAAGAAGGTGCCCCCATCCTCCATTGTTTCCAATGGAGGGAAAAAACAGCAAAAAAAAAAGAAAGCAAGAAGCCCAGAAGAACAGAATCAAAGTACCAGAGAATCTTTGCAGTAGAAACTGAAGGCGGCGGGGGGGGGGGGGCTTTTTTGCAAGCCCAGCAGAACCAGTTCCACTGTGGCACTGCAAACTCAACAGGACTAAGGTCAAGCCAAAAAATCTCTGCAGTAGAAACTGAAGGTGGGGGGCATTTTTACAAGCCCAGCAGAACCAGTGCAATGTGCCCAGCAGAACAAGTGCTCAGTCAGGAGGGGATAAAACCTTGTTCCTCAGTCAAGGCTCTCAACGTGAGCAAAGAGACAGGGTGATTTAGAGCCCAGAGTCTACCTAACATCCCCAAACCCCAGCAGGGGAGTGGAGTTCACAATCAGGAAGGTATAAAAGGTGGGTCCTCAGCCAAGACACCCAGTAGTTAAGCCCCTCTGCTTAGTGTTAACAGAAAAATGTGAGGCTTCTGCTCAAAGTAGTCAAGGATCAGATCTTTGTTGATGAAACACAGTTCTTTATTTCCAAGTTCTACATTGGTACAGGTTCTCGGATTATTGTCAGAGATAACGCATACAATAGAAGCGGGTCTAATATACCTTCCAGCACAATTTGAATTGTCCATAGGTAACCAATCAACGGGGGGGGAAACCGCGGGCAAAAGGTTCTTTGGCCGTTTGCTTCCCACAGGAAAGAAAGTGAGGTGTGAAGCAGTAAATTTCCCTTCCCAAACCAGACCCCTCAGATGTAACCATCTTCACATAACAAATGCTTTCCCCAAGGCTTTCGCACGTTGAAAAGAACTGGTCCCTGTCCTCCCCTGTCCTCCCAGCCGGGGGGAATGGAATGCAGAGGCAGGAGTGTGAGAGGCCCATTGTTCTCATGCTTTGAAGTCGCCACTCTCCCGGGCAACCAGTTACATAGACCAGGCCTGGTCAGAGCCATAACCCTGGGGTCACAGAATATACACTCACAGTTGTCAAGCTAATAAGCAATAGGCATGGTTATATAGCTCATACATGAATAGGTTTGCACAGCATAGCAAAGTCAGGTTACAATATATAGCAGGAATGCCCAGAAACCCTTGTTAGAATCTGCAGATTCTGACAAAAAATAGGGGGGCTCAGAGCCCTGAGTCCACCTAACACCCAAACCTCAGCAGGGGAGAGGTGTTCACAAACAGGACTAATGAATGTTCTCTGCTTTTAACAAGTTCCCTGCCTGTCTTTCTAACTGCCAACAGCCAACAGAGGCAAGGCTGTGGAGCTGAGCTGATATATAGTATTCTGATTCCAATAGAGCAAAATGAGAACTCTATTATTGGCAGCCAGCAGTACCTGTAAAGCTTTGGAGCACTCCTATTGTTTCCAAGGCTGGAGAATTCTGCTACCGTGTTGCTTTGAATTTTTCTAAACATTTTAATTGAGTGGAGACAGTCTGTATAGAAATGCATCCATTCATGAACCACCACAAACAGCATGAAAGTTCATGGAATGTTCGTGCCAGTTGCCCTTCCACAAACATCATTTTGTGAACCACAAACCAGCCAAAACTTGTCATGCACTTTAGTTCGTGAGCTGGCTCATGCCCATCCTTAATGATGCTAGCAGGTTTAAGTTACAGGGACAGTATCTTCCCACTTTTAAAAGCTCTACAGTGGTTGCTTGTTTAGTTTCAGGCACAATTCAAAGTGCTGGTTGTCTGTAAAGCTCTTTACAGACTGGGACCAGGGTACCTGAAGGAGTACCTTACCCCATATGAGCTGGCTGACAATCAAGACCTTTATCAGAGGCTCTGCTTTTTGTGCCCCAATTTTTACCAGGCAGGTGGGTGAGCCTTTTCAGAGGCAGGGCCTTATCTGTACTGGTGCTAGTGGGAGGCCCACTAGGTAAATGATAGAGGAAAGTTATACATAAGAGGACACCTGGAGAGAAAAATATCACCAAGGCTTGAATGACATTTATTTCTTTTTGCAGTAAAATAAAATTGTGAATTAAGCGCAAAAACAGTCTTTCCTTAACATAGGCCAAAGATATCACAGATGATATGAAAGAGAAAGAAATTGTAGTTGTGCTGTAGAAAGGTAGAATGGTTGCTGCCTCCAGGCTTGTAATCTCCCTAGGCCTATTTACAGTTCCACTCTGTGCGTCCGCATCAACTTTTTGCTGAATGTATAATAGTTGGGCGAGAGAGGTCGGAATACTACCACAAACCACCAAGAAGCTACTAAACTGAGGAATAAGCAGCATGTTGTTGTGACCTCCAAGATGAGGAGGAGGAGGAGGAAGAGGAGGAGAAGATTGGATTTATACCCTTCTCTTCACTACCTGAAGGAGTCTCAGAGCGGGTTACAATCTCCTTTCCCTTCCCCTCCCCACAACAGACACCCGGTGAGGTAGGTGGGTACTGTGTTCTAATGGTGACCACCATGCGGCCAGGCCATGCGGTCAGGCCATGTGGTCCGGGGCAAGCACATGGCCAGGCGCAGTCAGAGCTTTGCTCCAGAACACAATAGACTGGCCAGATTGTAATTGAGACCTATCAATCAGGATGCAAATAGGGGCCAATAAATCCTAAAATGCAGGTAAAAAAATACACAATGAAGCCAGGGCAAGAGTGGGAGAAGCCCCAGGTCTGCAGAAAGATATATTTTAAAAATACATTGGTAGTAAAAAAATCCCAAAATAACAGAAACAACATCCACTTCTTTAGGGAAAGTATGCCACTGAGATTTCACAAGACTGCATTGTGACAACTTAGCAACCATTTGGAGGTTGCTTGCTAACAACTCCCAACCAATGTTGCCAAGTATAGGGGGGGGGGAGGGAGGAGAAAGGAAGACTAAAAAAGGTAACATATAGGAGGAAGAGAAGATAAAAAATATAGGAGGGGGAAGGAGCAAAAAATGGGGAAAAGAGAAAGCTGAAGATAGGGGAGGAGAAAATAGTGTGCCAGTGGGAGAAACACAAGCCAGGTATGTGGGTGGGATGGAAGGAAAGGCAAGGGGCTTCTAGGGGGAGATGAACTTCTGGATCGATAGCTGGTCTGGTAATGCCTGCCAGCTTACTGACAGTCCTTTGGAGTCCGAGTGTCAGACTCGTGGACAAACGTGTTCTCAACAACACTGTCTTGGCAGTGATATGTTTATTGAGGCATTAAGATGTTCCAAGCTAAGACCTTCTGTGTCAGAACTAATGCTTTTGGCGCCAGTCCTGAAATTATACATGATTCACACAAGCCCCCCCCACCCCAGTGACCCATCCAATCAATCTATTAAACCAGTCTGCCTAAATCTAATGTTCCATGCAGGCCCTCCTTTCTCCCACCTGCAAATCTACCATTATGTTATCTACGACAGCCAAGCTAGCAGAGACAGGAATCCCAGGTTGTTTACATTCTTCCCACTTCAGGAGGCTTCTTATGGAAACAGTTGCTGAGGCGAGGAAGCCTATTAAACAAACAAACAATACGTTTATTGGCATAATTCATACAATGCAGCAGGGGCGAACCTCAAGATAACCAGGTCTACCTTGCTATAGACCTCTCCTCCTGGACACCTCCAATAAGAAACTAGCTACAGGCTCCAGAATCTCCATACTCTGGGAAGACAACAATGCAGCAATTATACACTCCTCAGGTTGACCCAAATAAGGCGCCATCACCAAATCGATATATAAACACGTATATCATCATGAAATTTACAATGCAAAAGCACATGCCCAATAGATTCAATATCCCCCATCCCACATGGGCACAATCTATCTCTATAGGGGATTTTTTTGAACCTTCCCGATAGCACCGCTGGAGCCGAGGAAGCAAAACACTTCACACACACACACATCCACACTGATCTGTCTCCCCACATGCCCATGTACATAGAGAAACAAGGAACACAAGGAACACAAAATCACAGCAAGTTCTGAGTCTGACACAGAGTTCCAAAGCACCTCAGGATAGGGTCTGACATGGTTTTGTTGTCCACGAGATCTACAACCATGGCGTCCTCATCCATGAGGAATCGTCAGGTGCAGTCACACATCAGGGAAAGAAGCTGGAGGCACAGTGTCATACTGCCAGAGGAGGAAGAGGAAAAGCAAGAGGAAGAGATTCATCAGAGAAATGAAATCCCCCTGCAGAGTGTAGCAGGTCCCTCACTTGTTTAAACTGATGATTTTTTTTTGCTGAGTGGCACATCTTGACCTGAGGTCTCTGTTCATGGAGGACTAGTTCCAACATAGGCTAGGATTCAACTAGTGATGAAAGGAGATTAAGAAGAATCACACAATATTTGGGGCTACCCTGTTCAGGTATCTGAGTGTCGTCTTAGATATTATGCTTACAAAGCAGGCTCTCATGGCTCCACGTGGCCCTTTAAAAACCATTCCCAAAACTTGCCCTGACCTGGATAGCCCAGGCAAGCCTGCTCTCATCAGATCTTGGAAGCTGAGCAGGGTTGACTCTGGCAAGGACTTGGACGGGAGGCCTCCTTGGAATACTGGTAGGCGGGAGCAGGCTTTATTCAGCCACCTCCCTGAATATCCCCAGTAAGGGTCAGTCACCAGAGGTCGCCATGACTTCTAGGTGTGTTCTCCTTCTCTCTCTCTCTCTCTCTCTCTCTCTCTCTCTCTCTCACACACACACACACACACACACACACACACGAAAAATACAAAAAAAATCCCCAAATTTGAAAGAATTTCAGGAGCAATAGCCAAAGGAAGGAGCTAAGGCAGGGCAGGGGAGCCCAGAGCATACGTGAACAGAGTTGGGCATGCCTAAGGGATTTGTTATGAACCAACATGGTTAGCCGCCAGAGTTTCAATTTTGACTGATGGGGAGATATACAAGGGAAAGATAGCTTTAGGGAAAAAATCTTTATACATGTTGCCAGATTCCTGTTGAGAGCCAGTTTGGTATAGTGGGACAGCCAGTTTGGTAAAGTGGTTAAGAGCAGTGGGATCTAATCTGGAAAACTGGGTTTGATTGCCCACTCCTCCACTCCTCTTTCTGAGCTCTCTCAGCCCCACCTACCTCACAGAGTGTCTGTTGTGGGGAGAGGAAGGGAAGGTGATTGTAAGCCACTCCAAGACTCCTTTGGGTAGTGAAGAGTAGGGTATGACCAACTCTATTGGCTCCTCGTTATGAATCATTTCTGCTTATTACGTGTAGTCCTAAAAAGGTCTCATTCCAAAACATGTGCATACAGGAGAAAAAGTTATACCCGAACCATTCCAGAATTTATTTCAATGGAGTGCTTCCTAAGAGCCCCCATAGCTTGCAGACCTTATGTACTATTTCTGGCCGTGTCCATAACAGCAAACATCCTTTGCTTCTTGTACATGCTTTAGCAGTGCTGAAGAATTGCCATGGCATGATATAGGACTCTTCCATGCCTGCACCACAGAAGATTAGCCAGCAGCTTGGCATTTCCTATACTGGCTATGTGAACAGACCAGATTCATGGTAGCTTATGTATGGCTGCTGCTTTGCAACTGTGAGGAGATTTTGAGTGAACTGAAGGACTGTGTGGTGGAATAGCCCTGCTGACCCATGAGTGCTTCTCTCTTTGACCCTCTAAGGTGTCTGAGTGCCCAGTGATTGTCTTGAGTCTCCATCCAGGGACATGCTGCTTTAGCAGCCCACCTGACCCTTGGAAGGATTCTCTCTCTCTCTCTCTCTCCCCCCCTTCAGTATGCTGCTACCACCTGGTTGTCTTAGGAATTACCCAACGAGAGAGCCAGTACCCCCATGCTTCCCTTCTTGCATTGCTGTTCTAAGGTTCTACCAAGTGCCTGCATCTTCTGCTACCCAATGACTGATTATCACAAGGATGATTTATCCCATTTGCACATACCCATGGAAATATGGTCTGTCCATATTTCAAACGGAGTCTGCGCCCCCTCCAGCCAGTGCCGCCACGTAGTGAGGGCTAGCCGGATAGCTGCGGCTTCTTTATCCCAAACTGACCAGTTTCGTTCTGTTTCATTAAATTTTTTCGAAATGTAGGCGAGGGGGTGTAGTTTCCCGTCTGACCCCTGCTGTAAGATGGCCCCCCCCATGGCCACATCGGACGCATCTACATGGATCACAAACTCCTTAGTTTCATCGGGGTGGGCCAAAATGGGCTCTGAGGTAAAAAGAGTTTTAAGAGTCTCGAACGCCCTCTGACACTCCCCAATCCAGGCAATTCTCTCCCCAGGCTTCCCCGCCTCCGGACCCCTCCCTTTGGTCTTTAGCAAGTCAGTCAATGGGAGGGAGACTGTGGCAAAGTCTTTTATGAAGGTCCGATAAAAGTTACAAAATTCTAATAGGCTTTGGAGTTGCTTCCGCGTTCGAGGGGCTTCTCACTGGACCACGGCCTCTACTTTGGTAGGGTCCATCTCCAGTCCCTTCTGTGAAATGCGATACCCCAGGAAGTCTACGGACTCTCGATGAAACTCGCATTTGGACAGTTTTGCATACAGTTGGTTTTTCAACAGGGTGGAAAGGACTTCCCGGACTAATTTCACGTGTTCTTTCTTATCAGCGGAGTAGATCAAGATATCATCTAAGCAACATAACACCCCCTTGAATAAATGCTTGTGCAACACTTCATTTATCAAACTCATAAAGACCCCCGGCGCGCCACTCAAACCGAACGGCATCACCAGGTATTCGAACTGCCCCAACGGTGTATTAAAGGCTGTCTTGAATTCATCCCCCCCCCTTATGCGCACCCGAAAATAAGCGTCTCGGAGGTCCAATTTAGTGAACACTTTTCCCTTGGCCGCCTCCGTTAGCAAGTCCTTTATAAGAGGGAGGGGGTAAGCATTGGAGGCAGACACCGCATTTAATCCTCTGTAGTCCGTGCACAACCGCAACCCCCCGTCTTTCTTTTTCCGAAACAGAACGGGGGCCGCGAAGGGGGATTTAGCAGGGCGGATGAATCCGCGCTCCAAGTTCTTGTCTAGGAACTTCCTTAGCTCCTCCTGCTCCGGGGGGCTCATGGAGTAAAGCTTTCCCTTTGGAAGTCTCTCGCCCGGGATCAGCTCTATGGCACAATCCGACAGTCTGTGGGGGGGTCGTCTGCCTCGGTTTCACTGAACACTCCCATTAAGTCTCTATACTCCCGGGGGACAGCTGAGGGTGCCAGGGTGAGGGCCACCACTCGGAGGGGCACCGGAGGTCCTGGTCCCCACCCCGTGTCCCATTTGTGATTCTGGCACTTCTCGTCCACCCAGGAGATCTTTCCCTCACTCCATTTGATGTAAGGATCATGAGAGCTCAGCCAGGGGCTCCCCAACACCATGGGGAATTGGGTGTTTGGAGTGATGACAAAAGCTCGCTTCTCCCAATGCTCCCCCGTTCCCACAATTAGTCCCTCGGTCTCCGCCACGCACGCTTCCTTCATTTCCGAACCGTCCATTTGCGTGAACTTGAGCGGCTCCCCTAACGGGGTGACCTTGGGTCCTAGCCCTTCTATGTCTTCTAAGCCCTTCTAAGTGATTTAATAGCTGACCACCTCCTTTCCACTGGTGTCCATTTTAAATATCATGTTCAACTGGTGGATGTCTGTGTTATATGGAGAACAACTACCAACAGACAAAATGGTGAAGAATTTATTAAAAGTAAAAATTCCACACACATACTCACTGCACAACAACAGACTGAGCAAGGAATACAAAGAAAGGTGCAAAAATTCATTTCCATTTTCATGTTCTAGCTGGTCTTATTGTAAGGCAGCACTTTAACTTAGAAGTTACAGCTTGTTAAAAGCTTTCCATTACCTTGGAGTCCTTGTCCAGCCAGGCAGCCAGCCCTTTGTCTGCTTGACATAGCAATGGTGGCCATCAAGATGGAGCTCAGGTGTGAGAGCGCCTTCCTCCAAAAGTATTCAGCTAGCATGGACCCACCTAAAAGACCCCTCTCTCTCTGCATGAAGGGATTTTATCTTTTCTTTCCCACCACCACCTCAGGGTCAAAGAATCCTTTTCTGAAATCTCCAGGAAGATGCAATCTACCCCCTCGAGTCTCTGTGCCCTTTCTAGACATCAGATTTTAGCCAATGTGTGAACAGACCTTTCATTGTTTCCAGCCAGGATGGCTATTAGTATTTCCAAAGCTTTAATGATTGGTACTTGGGCAATACTTGAAAGCAATTGTAATGTAGTATGCTCTGTGTAGCAACCAGCCTGCCATGTGCTCCCAGGTAATGGTGCCCGCCGCATGGCCAGAGCACATGGTCAGGCAGAGAGAGGAGCTTGAATCTGGAGGAACAATAGACATCTGGATTGAAAGCCTCCACCAATGTGGGACCTAGGTTCAATAGACATCCAGATTGAAAGCCTCCACCAGTGTGGGACCTAGGTTCTCCCTGAGGAGCCAATGCAATCAAAGGCTCCTCCAGGGAACCTATGACAAACATGCACATATGTTAAGCCCCTATCAGGTCTTTTGGGTGTGGCCGGAGGTGTGGCTCCGGCCAGCATATAATGAAGGCCCTGGAGCCCTGGAAGCATGCTTGTTCTGACCATCTACTGGGCATGCTGAATCACTCAATAAAGGCTTCATGATTTCACCATTCCTGGTCTCCTGAGTCCAGTACTCTTCACAATGGATTTCCCCTTCCTGCCTGTCCTCTGTCAGGAGAGACAAAAACTTTAAAAACTGAATGTAGAGTTTTGGTCATGCCTAAACTCCCAAATAAAATGCATTTCTTTATAGACTGCACTAAAGTTCTGAAAACTGGATAGACTCCTATAACTCTGGGAGCACTGTAGAACTTCCTCCTCCTGCTTCTTCTAGAGTACTTAAGATGAAGACATTACTAAGGCAGAGTTGAAAATATTTGAGATAAAGATTGATCTGTATTTTAATGGTCAGACTTGTTCATCACCTGTAGCTGTTTGCCTTCATCTGCTGTTCAAAGCTGGAAGTTCTAAATCTGTTAAAAGTTTAGTCCCTTGGCATCTGGACCAACTGGGACAAATTGAAGGCATGTAGCATATACTGTGAAAAAGCCACAAAGCAGCTTGCTAAGAATCAAGGCAGGCCAACCATTCATGTCTACATGGGTGTAGGGAGCCCTGTCTCCCACTCCTGATTTTCCTTTAAAATTTTGCAAGTTCATACATGAATGTTTATCTCTTGATGGCAATGTGCCATGATGACTTGTATGTATTAAGAAATCCAAAAGTACCGACTTTTCAGTGATATCATCTTGTCTCCTCTAAACACACCACTTTTCAGTGAACTCACATTTTCATCTGCAAGTCACTGAATGATAAGCAACTGAGACATGAGAACACCGGATTGTCAACTGAAATTGAATAACAATAGGCTCAGGATGAACAGGGGAACGTAATTCTTCACCAGACATATAATCCGCCTGTGGAATTTGCTTCCTGAGATGTCTAATAGCTACGAACTTAGATAGCTTTAAGAGAATTGGGGGGGGGGATCATGGATGGATCTTTGATGGTCTATTAAACATGATTGCTAAATGAAATCTCCATGTTCAAAGGCCCATGAATTTCACTTGAAAACAGCAGTGGGGGACTGTGGCCTCTGTCCTACTCAGGGGTCATTTCGAAGAAAAAGAGGTGCAGGAGCTCATTACCATAACTCATTAGCATAAGTCATTTGCATATGTCACACCCCCTAACATACCGGAAGTGTGTCAGAAGGCAACACCCACCCCTCAGGCTCCACTCCACAGGTGAATGAAACTGACCTGCTCTTCCTCCATTCCCTTCCCCATCCAATGCTTTGTGCAATAAAAATAAGCGTAAAGAACACACCCTCATTCTCTTCCTGCTCCCTTGAAACCACCAGGTTTCAAGTAGACTTGAGATACCCAGGACATGGGCACCACCCATCCCTTTCCCTTCCCCTCTCCACAACAAGACACCCTGTGAGGTAGGTGGGGCTGAGAGAGGTCTTTTGAGAACTGCTCATGAGAGAACAGCTCTGAGAGAACTTGTGACTGGCCCAAGGTCACACCAGCAGCTGCATGTGGAGGAGTGGGGAATCAAACCCGGTTCTCTCAGATTAGAGTCCAACTCCTGACCATTACACCAAACTGATGGGGTGGAAGCTGCTGAAGGGTTAGTGAAATTTCTCCGGTACTTATGTGATGTGTACCCAGATAAAAAATGGTATACTTAGAAAATTTATGTGCCACCTTGAGCAAGTCTCTGGAAAAGCAGCACACAGTCATAAAAGGAACAATGATAAAATTATCAATATTAAAACAAAACATTAAAATCAATAAAGACCCTAGCATGGCTTTCCCCGGGGCGCTGTGCCTCTGCACTGCTCTGTCAGAATCTGACAATGGAAGGTTTGTCTGTTGCTGTGATGTTCTTACTACTTTCTGTTTCGATGTGCCATATTGTATCAAATTGTTTTATTGCTGCCTTGAAGTAGGGATAGCTGTCCTGCCTAATGTTACTTCTTTCCCTCCCGGGCGGATGGCCTGTCACATATTTGGTTGTCACATAAACCATCGCCTATCTTCTCTTGTTCACTCCTCCTCCCCTTCCGAGCCTGACGTATTTTATCAAAGTTGTTTCAATCTTGAAGGCTGTTTAATTGTTTCTAGCCAAATGTTTTGCCTAGGGTTCGCACATCTGGGTCACTCAGGGCAAGAGGGGAATTTTTATAACTTCCCCACCTTTTGGTGAGAACAAACGGTTGCTAATTTCTCCCGCTTTTTTGTATTTGTTCTGATTGGTCTGTTACGTTTAAGCATCCTCACCTGAAGGTATATTAACCCATGTTATTTCTATTTCTGTATCTCTAACAAACATTGAGTACCTGTTCCAGTACTAGAAATAAAGAGCTTTGCTTTAAACCCAAAGGTCTGATCTATTGCTGTTAGTACAGAAGCCTCACATGCTCAAGGAAGCCAAGGAGGGGGTGGGGCTTGGTCATGTGCCCGCCCCCTGGGCTTCTCACTCCCGGAGCTGCGCTCCTGTGCGCTCCCGCTCCAACGGACCCCTGGTCCTACTTGTGGGCTTTCTGGAAGCCTCAGGCTCACCACTGTCAGAAACTAGATGCTGAACTAGATAGACCCTCGGATCTGATCCAGCAAGGCAGTTTTATGCTTACAAGGTATCAATAAATGTACCCAAATTAGCAACTGAATGGAGAACTAGAAGCAAGAAACGGGGGACACTTAGAAGGCCATCTAAGAGAAAACAGCCAGGAAAGCCACAGGGATGCCAGATGAAACAAGTGAACTGACATTTTGAAAATGATGTCAAGTACTCTTTGAAGTATTTGGGCATGTGACAAGAAGTCACCAGCCAGGAACATCCACATACAATCACAAACAAATTCAGGCAGTCAGAATGGATTTCTAGAAAATGGGACTATTATAACACAACAACAACAACAACAACAACAACCACCCTTTACCTTGATTAGGCTCCTGTAAATTTTGACATTAAAGTTAGAGCGAAGCTTGTTAATTGTCTTTTTTTAAAAGTACTTTGTGCATATATTAAATGAAACACAAGGGGGCAGAGCTGGATAAGCTAACAGCAATGGATATAAGATTCTTAAAATATTGTTCTAACTTTTAGAATAGAATCATAGAGTTGGAAGGGGGCATACAGATGATCTAGATCAACCCACTGCTCAATATAGGATCAGCCTAAAGCATTCCTGACAAGTGTTCGTCCAGCCACTGCTTGAAGACTGCCAGTGAGGAACTCACCGCCTCCCTAGGCAGCCAATTCCATTGCTAAAAGATTCTTATTGTAAAAACAAAACAAAAAACACTCAAAAAACCACCTAATACCCAGCCGGTACCTTTCTGCCCATAATTTAAACCCTGCCCTCCTCAGTGACAGCCCTTCAAAAACTTAAAGAGAACAATCATGTTTTCCCCTCAGTCTCCTCTTCTCCAGACTGAACATTCCCAAGGAGTCCCTCAGTCTTTCCTCATTGGGCTTGGAATCCAGGCCCCTAATCACCTTGTTCCCATCTGCACCCACTCTATTCTGTCCACATCCTTTTCAAAGTGAGACCTCCAGAACTGCACACAAGACTGCAGGTGCAGCCTAAGCAATGTAGTATACAGCGGGACTAATGACATCTTGCAATTTGGATTATGCCTCTGATATACCCCAAGACGGCATTAGCCCTTTTTGCCACTGCATCACACTGACTGCTCATATTTAGCTTACAGTCCACCTCAAGATCTTGTTCACAAACCCTGCTTCCCAGAAGTATTTCCCTATCCAGTATGCATGTTTCTCATTTTTGTTACCCAGATGTAGATCTCTGCACTTATTCTTGTTGAATTGCATCTTGTTCACATCTGCCCATTTTCCCACTGTGTTCAGATCTCACTGAATTCTATCTTTGTCTTCCGTGGTGTTCACTACAGAGTTAGATGCCACCATATCACCTACAGAAGTTTTGAACATTTCTGATGTTTCCACTTGTTCTGTTCATATGGGTATCTTTCACTGGTTCCAATCAGCGTATGCAGCTGAGACCCCCCTGCCCGCCCACCCACACACTTGCACCACCTTTAATCCATAACCCTCATGACTTGCAAAATCTGCCAGAAGACTGTCTAACAGACATTGCCAATCCTAACGAATGAGCTGCTGGAAGACCTGATTTCTCGAAAACACCTGGCGATTTATATTAACCTTTTTATCATGTTGTAAAGACATTCCGAGGAATCTGTATACTAGCTTTGTTTACGAGTATGTTGTTTTCTCTAAAAGTGCAGTTACTGAATGTAACTATTGAAATCCTATATAGAATAATATAGTGAGACATTTAGGAATGTTCTATTTTTAATTTTTTTTATTGTATAAGTTGTATGTACCTTCTACTTTGCTTTTGTTGATGGCCATTTAGAACCTTCAAGGTAATAAATTTTGAAAAAGAAGAAGAAGCAGCTGTAGTCAGAACTTTATTGAAGAAAACATCCCTAGATATGACAGATTTGAAGAATTACCATCCAGTTTCAAATTTACTGTTCCTCGGGAAAGTTTTTGAAGAAGTGGTGGCAAAAGTACTCCAAGACTGAAAATTATTATCTGGATCCTTTTTTGTTTGGATCCTGACCTGTTCATTGTATGGAAACCATCTTAGTCATCCTGTTAAATGACCTACACCAATCTTCTGAAAGGGTAAAAGTGTCCATTTGGGTTCTCCTGGAGCATTCTGCAGTATTCAAGACCACCAACCAGTATTCTTCTGGACTGCCAGGAAGGATTGGGTCAGTAGTATCCAGTACATACTCTAAGCAGAGTTATACCCTTCTAAGTCTATTGACTTCTGTTTGGGATTGTACTGACAGTCCTACATTAGTTCCTAGAGAGCCCATTCCAGGCACTACTATGGAAGTTCTGTTCTACCCCATGACTTCTGGCTTAGGGGGTGCTGCATGGTTTCATCTTGTTCCCTGTGCTGTTCAGCATCTGCATAAACTGCGAGGAGAAATCATTCAGAGATCTGGGGCAAGAAGCCATGATTTATATGCTAATGACACACTGCTTTATTTCCACTCCCACTAAGGAGAGGTTTAAAATACTTAACCTTTGTTTGGGGGCCATGAAGGAATGGATGAGACTGAATTAACTGAAGGTTAATCCAAAGACACCTTTACCAGCTGATTTGCTACCTACAACCATTACTGGAAAAAGCAGACCTGGGTATTGCTATACATACATTGGTAATGTCCTGATTAAATGCCATAATGCATTCTATGTGGTGGGAAATTCCACTGGTTCAAAACATGGCTGCTGCTGAGGGCCAGCTCTATCACTAGGCCAACTAGGCGGCTGCCTAGGGGCGCAGCTGGCAAACAGGGCAGCAGAGAGACTGAGAGCGAGAGACTCGGCAAGACAGCATGAGAGCCCAGCGTGCTTTACAGGTAGCAACAGCAGCGTTCCTCAGCTAAGTTGGGTAAGCGGGTGGAGCCAAGGTGGAGCCAAGGTGCAGCCCGGTGCCTCCTCCTCCACCCCATGCTGCCTTCGAGGACTGGACCAACCGGGGATGGGGAGATGCTGGAGGGGGGCAAGGGAAAGGAGGGCATGTGCTGTGTGACTTGGCATGATGCATTGCTGTCAGTCTAAACCCCCCCGTACACGCACACACACAGCCCCCCCGACACTAACACCCTTCGGAATGACTGGGGGTGGTGGCGTTGGGGTCCGCACAGGTAAGAGGCTGGCCCAGCGAGGCTCTGTCGTGTCCATGCGGTTTGTTCCCTAAAGAACGGGACCCTTCCCACCATCGCCAGCTGGTGCTTTTCTCCTCTTGACATCCCTGGAGGCAGAGCTGGGGGAGAAGAGCTTTTTTGGGGGGTGGGAGATCAGGGGAGGTTTGGCCAGTTGTGAAGAAGAAGAAGAAGAGAAGAGATTGGATTTATATCCCGCTCTTCACTCACTTGGAGTCTCAGAGCGGCTTACAAACTCCTTTCCCTTCCCCTCCCCACATAGGGCTGCCAAGTCCCCCAGTAGGGCGGGGGAAACACCGATTTTTAGTGCTTTCCCCCGCCTTTTCCAAATTGGCCACCGGGGGGACAAAATGGCTACCTTAAAAGGGAAATGTCTGCAGAGAGCCTGCCCTGCAGTAAAAAGCCTCACCAGACATTTCCCCTTTAAGAAGTCAGCAAGAGAGCTTCCACAGCAAGAGAGGTCCGCCCAGAGATTAAGGAGGGGCTGAAGGAGCTGCTTTTGCATGTGGCTGGCAAGGTAAGTTTCTCTTCCAGCTCTTTTCCTTCTCTCTCCCTCTTTCTTTTTTCTGTCTGTCTGTCTGTCTCTCTCTCTCTCTCTCTGTCCCCATCCAGCAGAAGTCTATCAGTGGCTATTATTAGCCACAAGCTCTAAATGGAACCCTTTGTCTGGGGCAGTGATGCTCTGAATTCTTGGTGCTTGGGGGGCAACAGTGGGAGGGCTTCTGGAGTTCTGGCCCCGCTGCTGGACCTCCTGAGGGCACCTGGTATTTTTGGCCACTGTTGTGACACAGAGTGTTGTACTGGATGGGCTGTACTGGATGGGCCGATCCACTGTGGCTTCTCTCCTGTTCTTATGATATGAAAATCATATTAAGCACTTGTGTAGCTCTTAGTGCTTCATATTCTGCCGAGATGAGGAAGGATTCAGTAGGGCCGTTGCTCAGTGATAGGGCATCTGCTTGACATGCAGGAGGTATCAGCTTCTTCAGCTAAAAAAGGATCAGGTAATAGGTGACATTAAAGATCTCAGCCTGAGACCCTGGAAAGCCACTACCAGTCTGAGTAGTCAATACTGACCTTGATGGACCAATGGCCTGATTCAGTATTAGGAAACTTCATGAGTTCATGTGTCAGCATGTGGAAGCAACATCACAGGATGTGACATCACAAAATGATGTCACTTCCTTTCTCCTGGCTCCACCCCCAAAGTCCCCAGATATTTCCCAAGTTGGACTTGGCAGCCCTATCCCCACAACAGGCACCCTGCGCTGTAGGTGGGGCTGAGAAAACAGTGGGGTCACATTGTGTGTGTGTGTGGGGGGGGGTAGTTAGCCAGTAACCAAGTGGCAGAGAGGAAGCAGGAGTGGATTCTGCACGCGGAGGGGCGGGGTGGGGGGATGTCTGGCTGGGTTTAGCTGGAAGACTTGCTGCTCCAGGCTCTGGAAGAGACACTGCCTGGTGTAAACCTTCCCAGGAGAGTTTAAAGCTGGCGGGGAGACTGGGAAGGATGCTGCTCAAGGGACCCTGAGGGCGCCTTCTCCGTGGGGAAGGGGGTTCAAATGGTGCTGGGGGGCTGTTTTAATTGTGAAAGTGGACTGTGATGGGTGGCAGAGCGGGGGGTGGTCATCGTGTAGACAAGGAAACCAACATATAGTTAAAAAAACAAAACAAGAAGGCAACTAGCAGCAGGGTTTCTTTACAGGGGGCTGGCAAGGGAGAAGAGCACATTTGCATTAACAATGTGTGTGTGAGAGTGAGTGTGAAGTGCCTTCAAGTCGCTCCCAGCTTTGCATTCTTCCTAAAATGCATTTATGTTTGAAAATTGGTGGGCGCACCGGGGTGTGTGGGTGTGTGTGTGCCAGAAGGTATCCTCGCCTAGTGTGCAAAAACACTTGGGGCCGGCCCTGCTGCTTCTGTACTGCTGAAATGAACATATAACACCAGTGCTAGGTACTCTGATTTCCAGTATGGGCCTAATAGAAGACACTGGGTTTGCCATTTACAGTTAAGGTCTAAGCAGAGTTACACCCTTCTAACTCTGTTAAGGTCGATGGCTTCAATCCAAAAGACCTGGAAGACCACCTCCACTCATATCAACAAACCTGAGCGTTAAGGTCAATCAATGGGAGCTTCCTGCTGGAACCTTCATTATCTGAAGACTGGTGGGGGCTTGCCAGAGAGTTTTTTCAGCAGTCACCCCCTAATTGTGGCAGCGCTTCCCATAAGAGGAAGAAAATGGCTTAAATCTCCCTCCTATATCTCTTTAGGTCTTCCAGACAGTACTACAGAAGGTCTTTGAATGATGCTTGTGATGGCTTCTATCTCTTCTGCTTTTATTTTGCTGGTCTTACAATTGTGAATGGCCATTGCTTTCGGGAGTTTGTTGCTTCAATAATTTTCAAGTTTTTAAAAGAAATATATATGGTTTTATTAATTTAGATTTTCATTTTTTCCCAAGCATGAAAAAGCTGGGCACTGACAGTAACAGTAACAGGATATTTGGCTTTGAGAGGCTGCATTAGTCTGACTCGACACCGCTGGATCTCATGGTTCTTCTCTGTGCTACCATTTATTTCCCTTTGTCATCTGATGCCAGAACCAGATCCCAGCAACCACTGCTCAGTACAAGGAGAGCTTTTGTTTTTCCAAGAGAGTGAAATAATTCTCTTAGGGCCCAAATCTATTCATGTTTACCCAAACGTCCTCAGCTAAGTGCATCAGTAGGTCTCTCCATATCCACCCTTTCTCACTGATACAACCTACACTCATTAGCATTACAACCTCAGTTTTAGGTCCTGAAAACATATCCTGTTGGTCTTGTGTTTCATTTCTTCCTGAACCACAACAGAGCTAGTGGCTGCCCAGGAATATGGAGTATAACATGAAGAACTCAAAATCTTACAAAATGGGGATAGCTTTGCTGTAGATCATGTTATATAGAGGATAACATGAATGAGCTGCCAAAGAGTGTGTACCAGGAAGAAAAATTTCCTGGGAACAGTGCCCAGACTTGTGGCATGAAAGAGCAGATTTTTCAACAGAAAAAGGGTGGGAGTAGAGCTTGATGATTACTGTGTTAGCCCACACTCTTCGTGACCTGTAAGCCATCATAAGGTAGCATGAAATCCTTGTTTATCAAAGCACATTTTACTGTCGTACTCTTTTTTTCTGTACATGGCCTTGTAAACTGCCTCGAGCTTCAGGGAGAAAGGGTGGGTGATTGAAATGATAGGTAGATATGAACACTATGGAGTTGTCCTGAGCGTTGTTTATGTAAGCCCATATCTTTCAAAGAGCATTGGACTAGAACTCAGAGCAACCATGTTCAAAACATGGTCCCCCTCCTCCTCCCCCTCCCCCTCTTAGGGCAGGAGGAAATACAGATGCCTGTACTGCAGTCTTTGAAGAATCATGGCTGAGATAGACCATTTTTGAGGGATTTCCATGAGGTTCTTATCTCTCTACCACCTCTGTATTCTACTCATTCTCCCAGAAGTTCTAGCCACTATGCTACTCTGTCTCTGACACAATAGTCAGAAGTACCCTTTGATCACATGTAGTTTCCACAGTGCACGCATGCATTGTGCTTCAGATTGGGCTGATCTCTCATCAGCCCACCCACCTGGGAAGGATGCTTGCATGCTAAGCAGAGGCTATGCAGTCTTATGGGGTTGGGTGTGAGGTGCAAGCACAGGCAAGTCCCAAAGCAAAAGGCACCTTTTTCCTTAGGATATATTCTATGTTCCAGGTTGCCAACTGTTTCTAGCAGGACTGATATTTTCAACAGGTGTGTGACAAGCAAAATTCAGCAAGTAGAGCTTTAACTATTCAGAGCACCGTTGCAGTAATGGGAAAACCTCAATTTTCTGAATTATGCCGTTGTTCAAGACTTGATAATGGGTTAATGACAGTTCCTGTGCTTGGGCATATTGTCTGTGCCTTTAAGTGTCCAGAGGCACCACGAGAGTCTGCAGCAGCTGCCTGCAGCCCTTCTCTGACTGGACTTTAAAGAAACTGTGCAGATGTCACGTTTTACTGGGCTGATTGCATTTAGCTTAAGGAACAGTGATAGAGCAAAGGAATCTTGCTCCTGGAAAGCTGTATTATAATTGCCTGTAGCATTGTTTAGGCAAGCTCAGAGAAGAAATAACCATTCTTGGGGAACACTGGTTGGAGCAAAAACAAAAATCAAGATCTGGGATGCCTGCTTTTTTTTTAAAAAGTTTGCTCTTAGCAGTAGCTTGTTGCACAAAAACTGAACAGTTCCAGCGTTTCTCAAGCACTTTGTCCCTATGCCAAGGAGAACTTCTGCCTCAAGTTGGTGTTGAAAATACAGGATTACAGCCAGCCACAGTGACAACTCTATGCAGAGATTTTACTGCAGGGAGTGGGGAGATCAGTCCCTCCCACTGACAGGGAAGAGTTGCCTGGGACAACACAGAGTGCACTGAAGTGGAAAATTAGGTAGCTGTAGTCCCCCCCCCCTTTTTTTGTGCATCTTTTCCTGCCCCAGTTGCAGTAGATCCAACATAAGAGTCCAGTTCACAACTGTATGGTAAGCAGGAAAGGACAGGGGTCATTTGGGGCCAGAGTGAGGTGGAGTGGTGCTCCACCAGCTCAAGATTGGGCACTAGGGCAGCCACAAGCCGAATCAGATTCTCTGATCTGATTTGGCCCGCCACCAGAATTGCCGCCGAAATTCGGTGGTGACTTAAAAAGTGGCTGGAGGGGAGGGGGTTTGAGGGAGAGGCTCCAAACTTACAGGGTAGCTGCTGGAGCATCTCCTCCAAATACCCACCAAGTTTCAAGATGATTGGACCAGGGGGTCCAAGTCAATGGGCCCCAAAACAGGTTGCTCCCATTCCCTCCATTGTTCTCTATGGTGGGAAAAAAGTAATGTTTTTTCCCCCCACTATAGAGAACAATGGAGGGGATGGGGCAACCTGTTTGGGGGCCTGTAGAACTGGACCCTGGGGTCCAATCTTCTTGAAACCTGGTGGGTATTTCTGGGATAGGCCCCAGCAGCTACCCTGCAAGTTTGGAGCCTCTCCCTCAAACCCCCTCCTCTCCAGCCCCTCATATACCCTATGAGTTTTTGCCATTGACTTCAATGGCCCATAGGGTATAATGGGGCTGAAACTGACATTCGGCCAGCCGAATGAGTCCCGAATGGGCTTGCATTGCCAAAACTGACATGCGGGGGTCATTCAGCAGCCGGAACAGATGCAGCCTAATTTGGCCCAATCTGAATCCCACCCGTAATGGGCATAAATGGCAGTGGTGGCAAGCCCCTCCCACAGTTCCCAGCGGACCTGTGGAGGAAGTGAGGCAAGAAGGGGTTTAAAGTTTAAACCCCTTTTGTTTAGAGTCGTGCGGCGGCAGTGGCGCAAACTTTCCATTGTATTCTATGGGGCCCTTCTCACTTCGCTCCCCCCCCGCCCACTTTGGCAGGCCTGCCGGGGAAGGGAAGGGGAGGCTTTTGAAGATGCCCCCCATTTTGCTTCCCTTTCTGATACACTTCCGGTGATGCCAGGGGGCGTGGCATATGCTAATGAGTTATGCTAATAGGTATGCTAATGAGATCCTGCACCTCTTTTTCTGTGAAATGACCCCTGGGGAAGAACAAGAGGTGGAAATGGTGGGACCAAACATGGCCACTCGGTCTCCAGATTAATCAATGTGTTTTTAAAAAGTATACTCAGGTATCATAGGTAGCAGCCTACAAGTGGGAGAGCTGGCATGTCTGTTTATACTAGGGACGCCATGAACACAGTGGACAGATTTGGCAGATGAACACACTGTGCTAGCGATCACTGTTGAGCCAAGTTTTAGATCTGTTTGCCTTGCCGCAATCCACCCCAAGTAGCCGTCAAACAGTTTTGTGGATGCATGGTAACTGTAGTGTTTCAGATCCATTTCCTTCTGCCTTCCAAGTTGCTTTTGCATCTTCACAGTAGATGAAATATGTTCTCAGCTAGGGTCATGGATAGTTGGGTCAGGTAAATAGATGTCTGGGGGGGACTTAATCCCATAAGTGTGCAAAAACATGGATGTGCAAAATAATTTTATGATAACATGGACTTCAATGAAACCAGCACAGTAAAAAAAAAAAGTATTTATAACCACTGGTCAATCCATTAAAGAATACTGCAATGAACAGGGTTGAGCAGCTTGTGAACATCTGAGCAGTCTGTTGAAAAGTGGCTTCCAGCAAGCAGAATGTGAGCTGACCCACCTGGTCTTTGAGGATCCCTAGTCTATACTGATCTTTGTCAATTGTGTTTTGTCAGCCTTTCTGTTACAGACTCTCTTTTGGTAATCCATCTGATCTTTAGTTCAGAATTTCCACTGGCACAGTTAAAAATAATATCTTGAAATATAGAAATTATATCTAAATATTATTTTTTAAATATTATTGCAGATTACAATTTGAATATCTGATAAACTGTATTTATTTTTGTACCATAATAATGCTTTTTAAAATTTTCTACACTTTCATTACACAAGTGTTTTAAAAGAATGGGGGTCAGGTTGCTCCTCATGGTTTTCTACAAGTTTTCTTCTTTGACGTAAATAAACATCACAGTGGAACAGTTTTTGCTTCCTATACAGCATAAGGTTTTGCTCATTGTAACAGTACCAGCCTATCTGTAAATTAGTAATTTTGTGGGAATACTGTCATCATATCATTGGCAGCAGCTATTGGGACACTTTTAGAATTTGCAGGAAAAACCACCAAATTACAATGCAGAGATTCACCCGGTAGCTTTAAAAGTACTCATTTAAAAGCAGGAGCGGTGGCATTCCCCATCCATTTCTTCTGTCAGTCCTTTCCCAGCTGCTGCCTGTCTCCCCTGCAGTTCTGCTGTCTACAGGAGTCAGGAGAGGGGTGGACAAAAGAGATGGGGAGAAGAAACCACAGCTGCTATGTTTCCCACTTAATCGGTAGTTTAAAAGCTGCAGTGCAAATCTCCAGACTGCTGTTTGGCAACCCAACTGGCAGGGCCCATTACAAGAGGAGAATTGGGCATGTCTAGGTTCTGTTGCGTGGACACTTACCAGTTCTGAGGGTGAAATGAGGAGTCCAGTGAACAGTGCTTGAAGACTTGTGGGCAAATGGGTATTAATAGATGACCACTGAAAGCACAGGAGCCCTGACCCTCTTTGCATCCGGTCACCATTAACAAAAAAAAGTGTAGGAGACCTGGGTGGGTTTGAGACTAATATAAATGTTCTATAAATAAGAACATAAGAACGTAAGAGAAGCCAATGTTGGATCAGGCCAGTGGCCCATCCAGTCCAAAACTCTGTCACACAGTGGCCAAAAACACCAGGTGCCATCAGAAAGTCTACCAGTGAGGGCAGGAAGCCCTCCCACTGTTGCCCCCCCCCCCAAAAAAAACCCCCCACCAAGAATACAGAGCATCACTTGCCCCAGACTGAAAGTTCCAATCTATAATTTGTGGCTAATAGCCACTGATGGACTTCTGCTCCATATGTTTATATAATTCCCTCTTGAAGCCCTCCATGCTTGTAGCTGCCACCACCTCCTGTGGCAGTGAATTCCACGTGTTAATCACTCTTTGGGTGAAGAAGTACTTCCTTTTATCTGTTCTAACCCGACTGCTCAGCAATTTCATGGAGTGCCCACGAGTTCTTGTATTGTGAGAAAGGGAGAAAAGGACTTATTTCTCTACCTGCTCTATCCCATGCATAATCTTATAAACCTCGATCATGTCACCCCTCAACTGTCGTTTCTCTAAGCTAAAGAGCCCCAAACGCTTCAACCTTTCTTCACAGGGAAAGTGTTCCAACCCTTTTATAATTCTAGTTGCCCTTTTCTGCACTTTTTCCAATGCTATAATATCTTTTTTGAGGTGTGGTGACCAGAACTGTACACAGTACTCCAAATGAGGTTGCACCATCGATTTATACAGGGGCATTATGATACTGGCTGATTTGTTTTCAATTCCCTTCCTAATAACCCCCAGCATAGCGTTGGCCTTTTTCACTGCAGTCACACACTGTCTCGACATTTTCATTGAGCTATCTACTACGACTCCAAGGTCTCTCTCTTGGTCAGTCTCCGCCAGTTTGGACCCCATCATCGTGTATTTATAGTTAGGATTTTTAGCTCCAGTGTGCATCGCTTTGCACTTGGCCACATTAAACCCCATTTGCCATGTTGATGCCCACTTGCCCATCCTCAGCAGGTCCCTTTGGAGTGCCTTACAGCCCTCCGTGGTTCTCACCACCCTGAACAACTTTGTGTCATCTGCAAATTTAGCCACTTCACTGCTTACTCCCAACTCCAAATCATTAATAAACAAAGTTAAAAAGCATCGGACCGAGTACTGATCTCTGCGGTACCCCACTGCTTACCTCCCTCAACTGAGAAAATTGCCTATTTATATTCACTCTCTGTTTCCTTTTAATTAGCCAGTTTTTGATCCACAAAAAGACTTGTCCTTTTATCCCATGACTATTCAGCTTACTTAGGAGCCTTTGATGAGGAACTTTATCAAAAGCTTTCTGGAAGTCAAGGTAAACAACATCTGTTGGGTCCCCCTTATCCACATGTTTGTTTAGTCCCTCAGAGAATACTAACAGGTTAGTGAGACAAGATCTTCCCTTACAGAACCCATGCTGAGTCTTCCTCAATAAATTTTGTTCATCAATGTGCCTACTAATTTTTTCCTTAATAACAGTTTCCACCAACTTACCCGGTATCAATGTCAGACTGACTGGCCTGTAATTTCCTGGATCTCCTCTGGAATCCTTTTTAAAGATAGGAGTGACATTCGCTACCTTCTAGTCCTCAGGAATGGAGGCAGATTTTAAGGAAATATTACATATTTTTGTCAGGAGATCCACAAGTTCATATTTGAGTTCTTTCAGAACTCTCGGATGTATGCCATCCGGGCCCGGTGATTTATTTGTTTTTAAGTTGTCTATCAGTCGTAGGACCTCCTCTCTCGTCACCTCAATCTGACTCTGGTCTTTCAACACCCTTCCCGAAATCAGTGGTTCTGGAGTGGGCAGGCACTTCTCATCTTCCACAGTGAAGGCAGAGGCAAAAAATGCATTCAGCTTCTCAGCCATTTCCCTGTCATCCTTCAGTACACCTTTTACCCCTTGGTCATCCAAGGGCCCCACTGCTTCCCTTCCTGGTTTCCTACTTCTAATATATTTGAACAAAGTTTTATTGTTGGTCTTAATGTTTTTTGCGATATGCTCCTCATATTCCCTTTTTGCCTGCCTGATCACAGACTTGCATTTTATTTGCCACAGCCTGTGTTCCATTTTATCAGCCTCACTGAGACTAGCTTTCCACCGCTTAAAGGAATCCTTATTACTTTGTTTGTTAACCATGCAGGCTTTTTTCTATACCTATTTGTGCCTTTCCTAACCCACGGTATATATTTTCTCTGAGCCTCTAGGATTGTAATTTTAAATAGTCTCCAAGCTTCCCCGATGGTTTTGACCCTTTCTACTTTTCCTTTCAGTTTTCTCCTCACATATCCCCTCATATCAGAGAAGTTACCCCTTTTAAAGTTAAAAGTGGTTGTGTCAGTCTTTTTGGGCAACTCCCTATTTATACAATTGTTGAACTCAATAACATTATGGTCACTGTTCCCAAGCAGTGCAATCACTTTAACATCTCTCACCAGGTCTTGGGCATTACTTAGGACCAAATCCAGGATCGCCTCTCCCCTGGTTGGTTCTGTAACCATCTGCTCCATAGCACAGTCATTGAGAGTGTCTAGAAACTCAATCTCTTTTTCCCGACTTGAACACATATTGACCCAATCAATGTGTGGGTAGTTAAAGTCACCTATTACGTTATTTCGTCTAGCTGCTATCCTGAATTCATTCATCATTTTATAATCCTCCTCTATCTTTTGATTTGGTGGGCGATAACAAACTCCCAATATTAAGCTTCCTTTTTGGGCCCACTAATTCAACCCACAGCATTTCCAGAAGAGAATCCGATTCTCCTACCTTCTCAATCTTACTGGACTGTGTACCCTCTCTGACATAAAGAGCCACCCCACCTCCAACTTTCTCCCCCCCATCCTTCCGATATAATTTATAACCAGGAATCACCATATCCCACTGATTTTCCTCATTCTACCAAGTTTCTGAAATACCCACAATGTCTATGTTTTCCCCCAACACCAAGCATTCCAACTCCCCAATTTTACCTCGGACACTTCTAGCATTAGTATATAAACATCTATAGTTTCCCATACATTTTAAGCCCACAACTTTCCTCTTGCTGCCTCAAGACCTCGCCAGGCAGTACCTATCATTTGCCACAGTCTCAAAGAACAATTCTAATCCTTTTCCTTGTAGGAAAATAACAGCTACCCCTTCATCTCTTTGAGATGAACCATCCCGAACCAGAGATTTTTCATCTCCTGTCGGCTTTCCCCCAAATGCTACAGGCCTTTCAGTGCCTTACTTGTAGCTATGGAAAAATACCTTCTTGTATTAGGATGCTTATTAAACTAGTGCCACACATCCAAATCCACAAACTTCCCTCAGTCTAGCCCTTATCTCGTAATGTGACAAGAATGAATAAGAAAAGGAGACAGAAAAGTTTTTTTTTTTAAAAAAACCAGATGAAAATGTGTTTGTGATATTGTAAGCAATTATCTCTACATTTTAAGATGCTTTCCCCTGCCTTCTGAGAAGTGCAGGTAAACACTGTGTAGTACAACAGCTTGTATCTCAGCTTCTCTGCAATTATATAAGCAACTGAAAAGAGCACATTCCAGATTTAATTGATGTTGTAGTGTTTTCCCATTTCAAATAAAAAGTTTGGATTTCCTGACGTCAGCTGATGAAGGCTTCTCTTCTAAGATTCCCTAAGCATATGATGAATGCTTTGTGCCAAACTGGTGTAGCTCTTTCTGATGTCATTTTTGCCCTATGCAAAAAAACAATTTTAATTTGGGGGTTGTGTGGCCAGTCTAGGAAAAACAGAACCTTTGTTATTTATTATTTCTTACCAATAGCCTGCTGTGCTCTAGACACTGAAAAGTAAACTGGCCAGATTTAATAACATTCATAGATAGGAGCCAGTGGGGTGTAGTATTTAAGAGCGGCAGGCTCTAATCCAGATAGTTGGGTTTGATTCCCCACTCCTCCTTCGCATGAAGCCAGCTGGGTGACCTTGGGCTAGTCACAGTTCTCTCAGAGCTCTCTCAGCCCCACGTGCCTCAGAAGGGAAGGCGATTGTAAGCTGCTTTGAGACTCCTTCGGATAGAGGAAAGGGAGGTATAAAAACCAACTCTTCTTCTAGATAGTTCACACAAGTACAGTACTTTAGGGTTACCAGGCCACAAACCAAAGATCTGTCCTGGACCTTTCAATGCCCTGATACAGCGAACTGGATTTAGTGGCAGTGGCAGCTGCAGATTTCTCTGGATTCCCCCTGTAGTGGTTCTTTCCAGCCTAAAGGGAGTTGAGTGCTCAGACTGTGGGGCCCCTGTCAAGGAGCGTGGCCACTCTTAGCAAGACAGACCCAAACAAACACTAAAAACAAACCTTGGGAGAGTCTAAACGCCCTCAAGTCTTATAAGGTAGTCTGCCACCAGGTCTTCTAAGGGTTCCCAACAGACCAGGAGTAAATGACCCAAAGCTCCTGTCTGGCTCTGGAACTTAACAAGCAAAGTCAGCTTCTGCAAAATAGGACTGCAGGAACAAACAAAAAGCTTTATGGTAGTATGTGGTCAAGGGGTCTGAGGCAAACAGGATTTAGGCTTAGAGACTTGTTAGAATCAAGTACCGCACCAAGGTAAAATATATTTTCGTTTATCTAAGTGCAAAGCATGGAAACAAACAAGACTGTCAAGGACTTGAAAATAACAAAGACTTAGCTTATACAGCCCTAGCTAAAACATGAGGCAGGATTCAAAGTTACCTTTCCAGGTTACAGAGATGCAGTTGTTTAGCATACAAGTTGTTCAAGAGCCTCTCCAGGTGGGTTGTGGGGCAACAGTGAGGAGGGGAGACTAGCAGAAAGGGGGTGATTTCACTGCTTTCCTCATTGCAACCCCTGATCTATATGGCTTTTAGTCCACGCAGGTTTTGCAGCGTTGGTTGTCAACCTCTCCAGGATCAGATAGTGCTGCTTGGGAAAGGGGAAGTTTGGTTATCATCTGCAGTGATAACTTAATCAAACCTTCACATTTAAGCCAAACTATTGCTTGGAGTCCTGTCAGGGGCAAATATACAACTTCCAAGTTTGTGAGGAAAGCATCATTTCAAATTACCCAATTGTTTAGATTAAATAGATTTGTTTAAAATGTTAATCATATTATTATAATCTGTACAACAAAGTTATGCAACCATGGTAGAATTCCATAATGCTTCAGATTATTTACGTCTGGCTTTTTAATCTAAAAGCATTGGAATTGTGCCTTTTAATCTAAAAGCATTTGAATTATGCATATTATTGAATCGGTTGTCAAATATATGTTGCTCAGTTTTTAAAAATCTTTTGAATATTATGTTCCAGTCACCATCCATACTCACACTGGTGAAACTGTATGCAGTCAAGTAAATTTGCCCCAGTGTATGTGTATTTTATAGATAAGTATTGCTGAAATCAGTGTTGGCAAAATAAGTGAGTTGTATATAAAATGTAGGTGTTTCTCTGGTTGTTTAACAACTTGAATCTCTTGTATAGCGCCAGAGGCCGGTTCCGGTTGCAGCAGCAGCGGGAGGTGTCGACGTTTCTCCACACCACTGCACTGAATTCTATCTCTCTTTCGAGGTGTACAGCAACAACTGTAGCCTGCCGAGAGCTCTTGGAGGGAGTTTCGGGCATAGCCATTGTCTGAAGAGCAGCACTTGGGCGGCAGCTCAGTTGCCTTCGGACACAGCTGAAGCGAGAAGGGGAGACAAGAAGGTCTAATTTCGCTTTAGACTATAGTGTCAGGTTCCCTGTCATGTTTGGTATCTGCAGGTTCCCTGTCCTGGTCTGTATCTGTTACTGTTTGTATCCATAGGTCCTCCTGTCGGGAGACTGGCAGCCGGAGTCGTTCCCCATGCTCCTTCCCCCTCCCATCCCGTTTTGCCGTTTTTCCTTTGCAGGCTTTGCTTATCACTGTTGTTGCCCATTAACCTTGAGCTGTCTCACTCTCTGCTCTTCCAGGTGTCTTGGCATGAGAATGCAAGTAGATAGTACACAGGGGTATGGGGGGGAATTATAATTAGCTAGCGCACCTTTTTCATGGGAATGCAACGGTTTGGGGATTTTCGCGCTTCATGTTTTTACACTGATTGGTGCCTGTCATTTCTCTACTGTTTGAATACTGTATAATAAGTCCTCTCCCCAGTACCCTGGTATCCCTAACAAAGTATGTGTTCCTGAAAGACCATTAGGACAATAAAAGACTTTGCTTTCCACAAGGCCTGACTTATTGGTTCTCATCAGAAGTCTCACATATAGCAGCAGCTGGGGAACCACAGAGAAGTACTTCTAGCTATCCACAACCAAGATTTAGTGGATAAAATTCTCTTACCTTTGTGGGTTTTTCTTTTTTCTTTGCTTATTGTTTGTTTGCACGGAGCCTTGGAACTTTGGGAGAGGCTCGGATGACCTGGACATTTCAATCGATTGCCAAATTGTGGATGGGACTGGCTGCGGTGCATCCCTGTGTAGGTAACTTGCTGCAGTTTTTGGCATAAGTTGGAGGGATTCGGCTAAGTTCCATTACGCTGAAGGGCGGCTGCTGTTTCCTTGCTTGATGTGGAGTGTGGATTGGACTGTGGCTTTTGTAGTGTTCGGAAAGACTGTTTATTTCCGTTGGATTACCAGATAGACAATTGATTGGACTGGTCTGTTTTGCTGAAATTCATCACACTGTGAAGCAGAGGAGCGGAAGAAAGAGCGATCGTATTGTGGCGCTGTTAAAGAAAAACTTGTATTTCTTTTTTCTTTGAGTAGGTCGTTGGAAGAGAGAGGAGGTCAGGAAGTAGAAACAAGAAGAACAAGACAAAGAATGAGAGAAAAGGTGAAGACTCAGCAGAAGTGGAGTGGGGTCTTGTAAGCATATGAGCCATTGACTTGTGGACTGAACCTAAATTTAACTGCTTGGCAGTAGCGGTTTTGAGTCACGATTCTAGCAAACTTTGGACATTTTTGGAGCTGATTAGTTTGTTTGCTCCCTTTTCTTGCTTTGGGATTCTGTGGTGAGCTGGTGCTGGGAGCTGTTGAAGCAGGGAAATTTTCCCTTTCTTTTGGTGGGTGGCTTGGAGGTTTATTCCTGGAAGTGGATGATATTGAAGTAGGGTGAATCAATAACTACTAATCTTAAAGTTGTAGGCTGCAGTAAGATTACCTTGGTGTAGTATAGGCTAAATAGGTACTGTTAGGTGATTTAGGTTTAGTAAATAGGTAAGTCAGGTAAAGTAAAGTAAGCTAGGTAAGTTAGGCAAGTTAGTTAAGTTAAGTAGGTGAATCTAGTTAAGGTAGATAAGCTAAGTAAGTTAGGTAAGTTAGAGTTTAATTAAAATAGTAATGATAATAAATAAATAAATAAATAAAAATAAGTTTTACCTTTATCAGCAACCTACAAGGGTGTTTATTAAAAATGGCAAGTGGATCCAGGAAAGGCTCCCTTTCAGGCCCTCCTTCGGGCCAAGCTAAGATTACAGCTCCCAGTTCTGAGCAGTCCAATATCAAGGAATTAGGTATGCAGATACAGGAAAATCTTATGGAAGCTATGAACCAAGCCATACAAAATACCCTACCAAACCTAATTTCTAAGGCTTTGGAACCAATGCAGACAAAAATAGATCTTCTTAATCAAAACTTATCAATACAAATGGAAGAATTAAAAAAAAACAAATTACAGAGAACACTCAAGAAATTAATAATTTTTTTAAAATATATTTTTTATTAGATTTTAGTTCAAAGCAGGTAAACTGTTACATATATCCACATATAAAATGTTCAAAAAGATTTCAAAACTATTATAAATAACGATGTGAGAAGCATTCTAAGGCTGAGGACAGATTGGAGCTCTGCCGCACCACAGAAGCGGAGGCAGAGCAAGCCGGGGTGAACTGCCCCAGAGGGCGCCGTTTGCACTATGGTGCAAGGAGGCCGCCTGCAGGGTCCACACTGCGGGCGGCTTCTGGCGGCGGTGGCAGCAGGTCAACGCACAGCTCTGCACTTCCATGCACATTCACACCCACCGGAAGCAGGAGGAATGCACGCCCAGCCGCTGGGACACCAGTTTTAAGTGGTGCCCGGCTGCTGCGGGAGGAACGCGCTGTGGGATGGGGTAAGTCCGGGCTGCCTCCGCCGGGCAGCTGCGGCTGTGTGTACAGGCCCGCTTCCTCCACTTGCAAAGCGGAGGTAATGCGGGCCCAAACACCAATATGTCCTCAGCCTAAATACTGAACTAAAGAAGGAGTTATAACCCTCAAACATAAACCTAAACGTCGTATCATATAAAGATCAAGCCAAAAATAACACAACTAATATTTTTACATCTTGTAAAGAAAAAACACTTACAACTATAAATTTAACCAAGCATACAGTTTTCTCCAAACTATCTTAAAATCATCATCCTCTTTACCTTTTAAGGTTTTTGTAAGTTTAGCCATCTCAACCACTTCAAAAAATTTTTGTAGGAATTCCCGTTTATCAGGATTTTTGTCAGTTTTCCAAAATCTTGCATAGAGTATTCTCGCAGCGGTGATTATGTATTATTATTCGTCTGTCTGCCCTATTATATGCCTCTGGTATTATATTAAGGAGGTACAGTTCGGGTTTGAAAGATTTTAAAACTAAGTATACCTTGAAGCAACGATTGTACCATTAACCAATAAACATTAGCTTTTGGGCAAAGCCACCACATATGAAAATATGACCCAGAATTTTTTTTACACTTCCAACACACATTAGTTACTGTTTGTGAGTATTTGGCCAGCCTCTCTGGCATTATGTGCCATTTATAAAACATTTTGTAGATGTTTTCCGTGAATGCCGCGGCTTTAGTAATTTTGATGTTTGTTTTCCAAATCCTATCCCAGCTTTCAAGCTCTATATTATATCCTAAATTCCGTGCCCAGGATATCATTGCCGGTTTAACTGTTTCCTCTACCAATTTGTAGTCAAGAAGAAAACTATACAGCTTCCTAATAATCTTAACCTCAGAACCCAACAATACTTTGTCCAACTCTATTGGTTCCCTATAAAAACCCTCTTTCTTGTCCATTTGCACTGATCAATTTTGTGTTAATAGGTCTATTTTTGTCTGAATGGGTTCCAAAGCCTTAGCTATTAAACTTGGTAAAGTATTTTGTATTGCCTGGTTCATTGCCTCCATAAGGTTTTCTTGGATCTGCATACCTAATTCCTTTATGTTTGTCTGTTCTGTACTAGAAGCTATTATTTTAGTTTGCCCAGATGATGGCCCAGAAAGGGAACCTTTCCTAGATCTGGTTGCCATGCTACTTAATTTACCACTATCTAATCCTAATTTTGATTTATCTTATTCTAACTCTAATGCACCTAACTTCCCTCTACCTATCTTATTTATCTAACTTAACTATCTGTACCTTACTTAACTATAACTTGCCTACCTATATAACAAATCCTAAATTATATTATAACTAATCTTACTATATCCTAGTTTCTTAATTTTTTAACCTTATATTTATTTATTATATCTTCACATTTGGAACATCAATGAAAAGAAAAGGGCAAAAGAAAAAGCCAAGTTTCAGACATCCAAGCCTTAAAGATCCCCCCAATCGCCCAGAGTCTCTACCTCTTGTAGATTACAAACAGAGCTGAAAGAAGAGGCGACGTGGGGAAGAGTACACCTTGTTGCAATAGATTTGACCACACAGTTTAAAATACCCAGGCGTTGACTATCTCAAAAAGCACAGTCGGCATGGAGGTTCAAGTGCAAAGGTTCCAACTTTCTCAGCCTCCTGCATCTTCAGCACAGTGCAGCTTTGCTCGCTTCCTGATGCCAGAATGTCAGCTTCCCGGTATTTCTTTCTTCTTTTCTCCTCCTTGCCCTCTTGCTCTACTTTCACCTCTCAGCCTTACAACTTGTCTCTTCTTCCATCCTCTCTTTCCTTACTTTAATGTTTATTTGTAGTCTCTCGCTTTTCTGTCCCTCCGCTGCACCTTACGGTGTGTATAAGCAGACCAGACCAGTCGATGGTCGATCTATAATGCCAGAGATCATAGGATACTCTGCTTCTCTCAAAAAAGGCTACGAGCCCAAGACTCCTCAAACATTGAGCAGGCACAGTCAATAAGACCCAAGCTTTATGGGATCCCACGGGTCACACTGACCAAAAGGGAAAGAAAGAGAAAAAAGAGAGGGGAAAAACAGCCAGCTTGCTCAGAGTCACTTAGTGATTTGCCCCATCCATGTGTCGGCAATTGATTAAAATATCCAAGCCTTCCAGTTCTCTTCTCCTTGCTTCTGATCAGGGCTCCATGCAGACAAGAAGAAATGAAAAGCCAGCCAGCAAGAAGAAAGAATGCGCAGAAAAAAGGTAATAGGATTTAAAGTACCCACTAGTAGTCAAAAAGGGTAGTTAGAGATGTTTCTCTCTGATCCCGCAGCTGCTGCTATGGTCTGAAATATAATTCAACCTTCTTGTTTCTTCTTCTCACTTCGGCTATATCCAAGGGTAGCTAGCTCGCCCCCATTCGAATGATTGCTATGCCCAAAAGCTCCCTCCAAGAGTTTTGGTGAGGCTCAGTTAATTCCAAACCTCAAAAGAAGAGAATTCAGCAAAGAGGTGCAGAAAACACCAACACCCCCGCTGCCGCTGCAGCTGGAAACCAGAACTCTGCCAAGAAATTAATAAGTTGAAGAAGACTACTAACTCTAATGAAAGCAAGCTGGAAGAGGTTGAGGTACAAATACAAGACCTCCAATCAAAATGTGATTCGATGGAAAACTCTTTGTTGACACTAGAAATGGAAAAGGCAGCATATATTTTTAGATTCCAAAATATTCCTGAAAACAGAGAAGAAAATATAAAAGAAGAAGAAGAGATTGGATTTATATCCTGCCCTTCACTCCCCAAGGGAGTCTCAGAGCAGCTTACAAACTCCTTTCCCTTCCCCTCCCCACAACAGACACCCTGTGAGGTAGGTGGGGCTGAGAGAGCTCTTTCCCAAGCTGTCCTTGAGAGAACAGCTGGCACAGAGCTATGGCTTGCCCAAGGTCATCCAGCCAGGTGCAAGTGGAGGAGTGGGGAATCAAACCCGGTTCTCCCAGATTAGAGTCCGTGCACTTAACCACTACACCAAACTGGCTCAAAAGAGAATATGGCGATAGCCTTATTGGAATATTTGGGACAGGAAACACCTACTGAAATACAGGGTGAAATAGAATTGGCTTATAGACGTAATTCAGCATACATGAAGAGAAACAAAATCCCTAGAGAGATTCATGTGAAGTTTCATAAGAGAGCAATGAGAGACAAGATCCTGGAGGCAACAAGAGCCCAGTACTTAGAGATACACCCTGGAGGGTAAGGGGAAAATGGCAGGAGTACCACACATTGGCAATGGTGTTGAGGGAAAATGAAATTCCCTACAGATGGTTACTTTCCGAAGGGATATCTTTTATTTTTAGGAGTAAGAAACATAATTTGAGTTACATACTAAAAATGGAGGATTTTTTAAAGGAAATATGGGAATGAATTAGGGTTCCAAAAGGATGAACATGTAAGTTCTGAAGAAGAAGGCCAGGAAACAACAGAGCAAGATGAGGAGAGACCAAAGGAAGACAAAAGCCTCAGATACAAAAAACTAACCCATCAAGTGTGACAACCAGGCTTCAACAAAAAAAAGGGAAACAAAAAACCCCAAAAACAATGGACAGACAGAAAATTAAAATAGTCTCTATTAATGTGAATGAACTAAATGGTCCGCAAAAAAGAAAGAGAACCTTTACGCAAATTTTAAAATTGAAAGCTGATATGGTATGCCTACAAGAGACTCCCATCAGAGAAAAAGATAAAAAATTTCTTGTCTATAAAAAACTAGGTAACAATTTTGTTTCGTCAGATACATTAAAGAAAAAAAGAGAAATTGTCATGTATGTTAAACCTTATTTACACCCTGAATTAACCTACGAATTAAAGAATTGAAGAGTTGTGATGGTTAAGATCTGCAGAGAATGCAGAACAACTCTAATAGTTAACATTTATGCACCAAATAAGGGACAGGAACAAGGGAAATTTTTTGAATCACTTAGAGAAGTACTCTCTAAACAGTCTTGCAATGAGATATTCCTAATAGGAGATTTTAATGCGGTTGTAGACGGAACAATAGACCGGAAAGATTCCACTCAGAAATTGAAGAGACAAAATGAACTTCTCCACTCATTCAGAGGCCTGGTAGAGGAATTCAAAATTGTAGATATCTGGAGAGTGAGAAATCCAAATAAAAAGGACTTCACCTTCTTTTTGGCACATCATAGATCATGGTCCCAAATAGATATGGCCTGGACATCGCTACCTCTTATATCGGATATAGTTGAAGCTGAAATTCTTCCTGGGACATTTGCTGATCACAACCCTCTTATGCTGACACTTGAAGACAAACCTAGAGTTATTAGGTGGTCAATGAGAAATTGGCTGATAAATAAAGAAAATTTTGTTAAGGATTGCAAGGAAGAGTTTAAGTTTTTTTTCAAGGAATATTGTACCTGAGACCAATATAGCAGTTGTGTGGGATGCCTTTAAAGCATTTGCAAGAGGAAGATTGATTAGAGAAAAGATCTGGCAAAGGAAGCAAAATAGAAAGAAATACAACGACATAGTGGCTATAATTAAGAAGGATGATGTGCAATTAAAGAGAGATCCTTCCTCTGAAAGATTTAAAATTAATTTAAAGAAATCACATCATATGTTGAACTGTTTGTTATCTCAAGAGATTGTCAAAAAATTGAGTTATGCCAAGCAATTTTTTTTGAAAACGCAAATAAATCTACACATTGGCTGGCATACAAATTGAAGAAGGAACAGGCAGATAGATTTGTAAAAACCTTAAAGAATGATAAAGGAGAAGAATGCTCCTCACTTAAAGAGCTGAAAGAAATTACTGAAAAGTTTTATGCTGAGCTTTATTGTCAAAAAGATCAAGATAAACCTGCTATTCAAAGTTACTTAGAGAAATTAGTAAAGAAAAGATTTACTGAAGATCAGCAAAATTTATTGAAACAATCGATTTCAACATTTGAAGTGTCTGAAGCAATTAAGAGGATGAAGAAAGGCAAAGCCCCAGGACTGGATGGTCTGCCCATAGAATTTTACCAACAGTTTGAAGAGCAAATTGGGGAGCCATTGAAAATGATCATACAAAACATTTATGAAGAAAAACGAGTACCAGAGACCTGGAAGGAAGCCCTAATTTCATTGATACCAAAGAAAGGAACAGATAGCTCTGAGATTAGGAACTACAGACCGATTTCACTTCTTAACGTAGATTATAAGATCTTTGCCAACATATTGGCAAACAGGTTCAAGAAGGTTTTGTCACAAACGATACATAGAGATCAAGCGGGGTTTCTTCCCCAAAGACAGATGCAACATAATGTAAGATTCATTTTGAATATATTAGAATATTTTGAAGCACGACCCGAAAAGCAGCTGGCACTCATTTTTTTAGATGCCGAGAAGGCTTTTGATAATGTCAATTGGGAGTTTATGCTGCTACAATTAAATCAGTGGGGCTGTGGAGAAAAGTTCTATGCAATGGTGAAGGCGATTTATGAGAAACAAGAGGCAAGCGTACTAGTTAACGGAGAGACTACACAAAAATTTCAAATATCAAAAGGTACAAGACAGGGTTGTCCCCTTTGTCCTTTATTGTTTATTTTCGTACTGAAAACATTAAACAAGGTGATTAGGGAAGAAAGGGGTATCAAAGGTTTGACTATAAAAGGTGAGCCGTACAAGCTGCAAGCCTTTGTTGATGATATTGTTTTTATTTTAGAAGAACCACTACTCTCGATTGACACTTTACTTTTTATTCTACAAGAGTATGGTCGGGTGGCTGGTCTCAAGATTAATACTCGGAAGACAACTATCTTGACAAAAAATTGCTCCAAGGAGAGTCTAAAACTTTTGTGGGAGAAGACAGGATACGAAATAAGTAAAAAAGTAAAGTACTTAGGTATTAATTTGACAGATAGGTGTAGTTCCTTATTTGAAGATAATTATAACACACTTTTATCGGATATTCGGAAAGACCTTGGAAATGGGGAAGCTTGCAACTGTCGTTACTAGGTAGAATCGCTACAATTAAAATGAGTATCCTTCCAAGGTTAATATTTATGTTTCAAACTCTACCAATAATGAAAAACCAGAGGTTCTTCCGAAAGCTTGAAAAGACTATATCTGGTTTTATCTGGCAAAATAAAAAACCACAAATTAAACGTAAAGATATGCAAGACAGAACAAATAAGGGCGGTTTTGGTCTCCCAGACTGGGTATTATATTACAAAGCTGCCGTGTTGGTTTGGCTTAAAGACTGGGTAAACTTAAAAGATACAAGGTTATTAAACTTAGAGGGCCATAATTTGCTAATGGGTTGGCACGCCTTTCTCTGGTATGGACAGCAAAGAAGTTCTTTTAAACATCACATACTTAGAGGTGCTCTCATCAAAATATAAATTAGGCATAATTTTTATATTAGGATTCCGAATTGGGTGTCGCCATTTGAGGCGTTCATCAAACCTTCTTTACTTGTTGAGGGGAAGAAATGTTGTTTTGGTCATATACTAGATAAGGACAACAAATTATTGACACTAGAGATGTTGGCGAGGCAAAAAATCAACCTAACCTGGTGGGAAACGTTACAACTACAATTTAGATTTAATGTGGATAAGATAAAAGGTTTTTACAGGGATCCAACAGATTTTGACAAGATATGGCTGGAGTCAGATGCTAAGAGTATTAAGAAAATTTATAATTATTGACTGGATTTTAAGATGTTAGAGGAAACAGTTAAGCCAGCTATGGTATCTTGGGCACGTGATTTAGGCTACAATATAGAGCTTGAAAGTTGGCACAAGGTCTGGATGACAAACATCAAAATTACTAGAGCTGCGGCATTTAAGGAGAATATTTATAAAATGTTCTTTAAATGGCATCTAACACCTGAAAGATTATCTAAATATTCGAAGGTAGTATTAAATGTGTGTTGGAAATGTAAAAAAAATTCTGGTTCTTATTTTCACATGTAGTGGCTTTGTGAAAAAGTGAAAGATTATTGGCTAATGATACAGTCTTTGCTTCAGGATATAATCAACTCCAAAATATCCTTTAAACCAGAATTATACCTTCTTAATATCATACCAGAAGCTTATAAGAAAATAGATAGGCAAATTCTATTACATGGTGTTACAGCCACTAGAATTACATATGCAAGATATTGGAAAATGAACAAAATTCCGGACAGACAGGGATTTCTACAAAAATTTCTTGAGATGGATAAATTAACTAGAAGTTTAAAAGGTAAAGAGGATGATTTGTTCAAAATAGTTTGGGAGAAATTGTATGTTTGGTTGAATTTAAAGGATAAATAAGTATTGATGTAGTTATATAAGGTATGTGCTTTCCTTTCGTTTGATATATGGTTTAGATTATTTTGTTGTATATATTCTCCTTATTGGTTTAATTTAGATTGCTTCTCTTTATTGGAAATGTGATAGCATTGTTGTCTTTGATGTAAATAAAAATAATTTTAAAAAATTGAATCTCTTTAGCTCCATCCTTCATTTATGTCAGTAGTGACCTATTGGATTATAGCTGAGCTAAGTGTAAAGGATCGCTGCTTTGAAAAGAATGGTCTCCTTTTTGGTCACCAGCCAAATCATTAGAATGAGCTGCTTCCTTGACATCGCTTCTTTGCAATTCCTTCAATATTTAATAAACTCTTTTGAGGCTGTTAGATTGGTAGGATTAGACAGAGTCATATTTTGAAGCAAGTCAAGGGAAAGAATGAATTTTTAAACTGTCCAGTGCTTATAATTAGAGGGGGTATCTATCAGTGTTCCCTCTAAGCTGAGTTAGTGTGAGCTAGCTCATAGTTTTTTAGCCTCTGGCTCACACATTTTTGTCTTAGCTCAGGAAGGATGGCTCCAGAGCAAGTTAATTTATGCAGTAGACAAATTGCTCGCTTACAACTTTAATGCCAGTAGCTCACAAAGTAGAATTTTTGCTCACAAGACTCCACAGCTCAGGCTAAAAGAGGTGATACCTAAAATAGTTAAAGGGGACCAATATGGATTTGTGAGAGGAAGGAATATAAGTTACCCAATTAGGAATATCCTTAACATAATAGAACATGGCCAAAAAAAAAAATTGCCCTCCTTAAGCTGGATGTTTACAAGGCATTCGATACGCTATCTCATGAGTATATTTGGGAGATTATGGAGGGAAATGGGATAAGTGGAAATTTTAGGAGAGCCATACAAGAAGTATATAAAGGAGGGAAGGCAGTGGTAAGAGTGAATGGAGGGCACTCAAGGGAGTTTAGTTTACAGAGAGGAGTAAGGCAAGGATGCCCTCTCTCTCCATATTTATTCATCATGGGAATTGAGATATTAGCGGAAAGAATAAGGAATAATGGAAGAATAGACGGGTATTGTATAGTTAAGGAGGAACTAAAGATTAATTTGTTTGCAGATGATATAATGATAGCCCTGACAAATCCTAAAGATGGAATTAGAGAAATAGGAATTATATTGGAGGACTTTGAAACATATTCAGGGTTAAGAGTGAATATGGATAAATCTGAAATTATGTACTTCAACGTTGGTAAAGCAGAAAGGACAGAAATCGCAACAATGGCAAAATAGGCCCAGGAGCCAAGACAATAAAATACCTAGGCATCGAAATCAGGAAGAACTTGAAAAAAACAGGCGAAGGGAACTTTAAAATTGCCTGAAAGAAAGTTAGTAAGGATATGAAAAGATGGGCAAACAGAAACCTAAGTATTTCAAATAAAATAAGAACGGCCAAGATGTTCCTAATCTCTAAAATGATGTACTTACTGCAAACGCTCCCAGTAGAGCTAAATAAAAAACAGTTAGAAAAGTGGAATGGAATTATTAGGGAATGGATTTTTGGAAGTAAGAAACCAAGAACACAAAAGAAGTTTATATATAACCCGCAGAATGTAATGGGGTGGGGAGTACCTAATCTGGTAGATTATCATGAGGCTTTTATGGTTAAGTCACTGATGGAGATAGGAGAGGACGTGGACCAGAAATGGAAAATGAGTTAAACAAGTTTGGAAAATGAGTTAAACAAGGGAGTCGGGAGATTTGGTATCTTTACAAGGGAACTGAATAAGGAGTATGACAAAGCAGTGGGACCTAGGAGAATAGTGCTGAAAATATGGAAAAAATGGCAACCCATTTGGTTGAGCAAGCTTTCTAAATGGGCACCATTAGAAAGTTTATATGAGAAAATTGACGACCCATACTGGTGGGAAGTTCTTAAGGAAAAGGGCTTCACCAGAATTAGAGATATGTACGATGAAGGGGGCCAACTTAAGCCGCTACAAACAATAATAGAGACGGTAGGGAAACAACATTGGTTGAAATTGATGGGACTACATGGTGTAATAAAAAATAACCAGCAAAAGAGGGAGGGAGATTCAGAAGAAATTGCAGAAGTACTGTATAAAGAGAAGAGGAAGATAAGTAGAGGCCTGGTGGGTAAGATATATAAAAAAATGACTACAAACGAGGAGTCAATGATTAAAAGTATCCAGGAGAAATGGCATAGAGAAGGATTGACATCAGAAATAACCTTAAAAAAAGTAATGATGGGGGTTAAAAAGATTAAATTCGATAAATTCAGAGAAATGGAGGTGAAGTGCTTTACTAAATGGTATCGGACTCCAGCTCAACTTGCTAACATGATACCTGGGATGAGCCCGATCTGCTGGCATTGTAATCAGGTTAAAGGCTGGTACTCGCATATGTGGTGGGAATGTACCAAAGTCCAGGATTTTTGGAAGAAAATATTGGATAGGATAAAGGATAGGTATACTAATACCAATAGATATTAATTTAACGACATTAGGTGTCTTGAAGATGGAAAAAATAGAAAGTAAATATCAAGAGGTACTCAAGGCGATGGTATTGGCAGGGAAAGCTGTTATAGCATTAGGTTGGAAAGACAAAAATAAGTGGACTATGGAGAATTGGAATAACTACCTTTTTGAATACATCCAATCAGATATCGTGGCCTTGACGATGGAGGATATTACTTGGGAGGAGAAGAAGAGTCGGATAAGGGAAAAATGGTCGCCGTATCTTGATTGGATCAAGGAGGATGAAGCCAAGAAGGACATTCTTTGGAAACTTTGGACTCTGTGCCCGTGGCTGAAGCAATGACGGAAGAAGAAAAGGGGGGGAGAGGACTGAGGGAGGGGAGGGGGAAGGGGGAAAGAAAAAAAATGGTGGAAAGTTATGTGTATGAAAATTAGTTAAAATAAAGTAAAATATTAAAAAAAAAAAAAAACAAGACTCCACAGCTTAGAGGGAGCATTGGTATCTATATACTAATTCCAAGAGGGGTTTTTTCTGTGTGGATACTTATATCTACCAAAAGAGAGCTCACTCTCCCCCAACAGCTTTTCCTACATAGTCAGGGGCCTTCCTCAGTCTACAAAAAAATCCAAAAAGTTAAAAAAAAACTTCAGGGACCATTGAATTCCCCCCCAATACCTTTTGAAATGGCCTTCGCAGGGATCTCTAACTCCAGACATCAACTATGAGAGATTAGAATGTTGGGGGGAAGGCTTCTAACTGTTTTTGTCAGTAAAAGGCAGGGGGAGGGGCCCTTTACAGTTCTATTTTGGCCTTTCAGGGAGGGAGTCTTGGGGCCAGGCTGGGTTTGGGGAAGGGAGAGGCCTCTCCTGGGTATAGTGCCACAGAGGCCACTCTCCAAAGCAACCATTTTCTCCAGGGAGCCAGATCTCTGCTGTCTTGAGTTCAGTTGTAATTTGGGGGGTGTCTCCAGGCCCCACTTGGAGGTTGGCTACCCTAGGCCTGCCAGCAGTCTAGGGTTGCCAAGTACCCCCCTGGCCATCAGTAGCAGATCCAGATCCAGGCTGGGAAACTCTGGGACATTTGGGGGTGGAGCCTGGGGAGGACAGGGACCTCAGTGGGGTACAATGCCATAAACTCCACCATCAAAAGCATCCATTTTCTCCATGGAAAGTTATCTCTGTAGTCTGGAGATGAGCAGTGATTCCAGGGGATCCCCAGGTACCACCTGGAGGCTGGCATCCCTAGGCAGCATCCTCTGTGTGACTTGATACCACCTGATTTGCATTACCACCCGTAATTTTCCAAGGTAGAAGCTGCGGGGGAGGGGGGTGGAGATGGAAAGCTGAAGACAGAGAAAGGTAGGTTGGCTGTTGGGTGGGAAGGAAATAGGGTTGCCAGCTCCAGGTTGGGAAATTCCTGGACGTTTGAGGGGTGGAGCCTGGGGAGGGTGGGATTTGAGGAGGGACTACAGACCAGTATAATGCCATAGACTCCACCCTCCAAACCAGCCATTTCCTTCACTTGAACTACCATTGCCAGCCTTCAGACAAGGGCTGGAGAGCACCCAGAATTACAACTGTTGTTCAAGTGACAGAAATCAGTTTCCCTGGATAAATTGTCTGCTTTGGAGGGTTGAGTCTATGGCATTATACCCTGCTGAGGCTGCTTGCCTCCCCAATCATCACTGTCCCAAGGCTCCACCCCCAAATCTCCAGGAATTTCCCAGCCTGGAGCTGGCAGCCCTAAGGTGAATTGATCTCTGCAGCTGGGAGATCTACTGTGCTGTGGGGGGAGAGGAAGCAGGCAGGAGACTGGGAGAGTGATGGGGGCAGAAAGAGAGAGGGATGGAGTAGGGGGGCAGAGTGATGGAGTGGGGGGGCAGAAAGAGAAAGAGTGATGAGGTGGGGAGGCAGAAAAACAAAGAGAATGATGACGGGTCAGAAAGAGAGAGGAAGTAACATACATGGATGAGAGAGAGCGAGTAAGAAAGGAGGGCAGAAGGGAGAAAGAGTGTGAGAGAGGTAGGGGGAGAAGGGAGGAAGCAAAGCTGTGAGGAATAGGATAACCATCCCGCAAGTTTCTTGCGGGTCTCCACTTGTATATGTATATTTTTGGAAAGGTAGTATCCGCTTCAGGATTCATATCTTTACAGGTAGAATGAGTCTCATTTCATCATTTACTTAATTATAAAGAATATGTGTTTTCAGACATGGATGCTAATCTCGGTATATGATAAGGTATACTGTGGTGAGATCCTAAGGACTCAGCTAGACAATACCAGGGGTATGAACTGAATTGGGGGGAGGCCTCTCGGCCCGATTTGTGTTGCATGTAACATTGGGGAACTAATATTCCCAAGCGCTGCAGGGCAGGATTCAGCTCACAAGTATGCTATGGGGGGAAGAGAGAAGACTGTATTCCCTGCTCCCCCTGCACTGCGCTTGCAAGCCAAATCCAGTGTCAGAATCTACTGATTCAGACATTGCAATCTTGACTGTACCTACCCCATTTTGTATTCTCTGCTATCTGTGTAACTGTTATACTGTAGTTCTGAACCAGGCCTGGAGTTTGTAACACTGAAGGCGGGAGGGTGACACCTGCATTGTATGAGAACAAGGAGGGCCTCTCACACCGCTGCCTCCGCATTCCACCCGCCTCGGCTGGGACTTCAAGGGAGGATGTGTCTCATCTCTTATCACATGCAAAAGCCTCGAGGCCATTGATTGTTATGTGAACTGGTAACATCTGAGGGGTCTGGTTTGGGAAGGGAATTTACAGCTTGACACCTCACTTTCTTTCCTGTGAGAACCAAACGGTCAAGATCCCTTTTTGCCCGCCAATTTTCCCCTATGGTGATTGGCTACCTATGGGTAATTCAAACTCTTTGGAATGGTATAATAGACCTGCCTGTATTATCTGTCTCATCTCTGACAATAATCCGAGAAGCTGTACTAATGTAGAGATTGGAAATAAAGAACTCTGGTTAACCAACCAAGATCTGATCCTTGACTACTTTGCGCAGAACTCTCACAGATTGTCAGAGATCTGTGACTGGGACTTAGCCGTTCCTGACCATGTCAGACGACGACACGGTCCCCATCCCTACTACCCCCGAAGATACCCCCACCACCCCAGTGGACCAGGGGAACGGTGGTGGCGGTGGCGGAGGGGAGCCCGAAGTACCGGTGACTACGATTCAGGGGGCTCACTACATCCCGCGCCTACCTCCTCTTCAGAACGTGACCCCGAAGTACGCCTGGAGCCAGTTCGGTCGAGGGACCGTGGACTCTTGGGTGCACGACCGGAAAGGGGCACGGGTTTCGTTCCCGGGCGATCAACTCGACCGAGGGAGGCTGAGCTACCTGGGAGAAGACCGCGAGCAGATCTACGGAGGAGATCCGCGTCGCCCGTCCATGGAAGGAGAGAGGACCGGCCCGTATGGGCCCGATCCGTACCGAGGAGACCAGATGCAATCCCTAGACCGGATGATGGGGGATTTGCGGCTCCAACTTACCGCCGAACTCCGAGAATTGGCCCTCGATCTCCAGTACCAGTTTCGAGACGCCATGAGAGTCATGCAAGAGGCTCTTCCAGCCCCCGCGACAGGAGTCCAGCAGCCACCGGCGGCTCCCGGGGGAGTGCCGGCTCAGCCACAGGTGCCCGCGCAGCCGAGGCCGCCACCGCAGCCGGTTCCACCAGTCGCCCCTTCACAGGTGCCCGGTCCTGCCCCTGCGCCGGTCCCAGTGCCGGCAGGGCCGATCGTTCGCTCGGCCCCCGCCGACCCTTTGACAGCTACTTTCGATGGGGACCCTGAGAAGCTACGTTTCTTCCTGTTGGAGATCGAGCGGTTCCTGGACAGCTGGGGCCACCTCTATCCCACCGAGAGGGAGCGGATTGGCTACATAGGGTCCAAACTGAAGGACACCGCCAGCGATTGGTATGTGAGCCTGCACGATGCCCCCGGCCCTGAGCTACGCTCGCTGAACAACTTCATGTGGGCCCTCCGGCACCAATACGAGGACCCCCTGGGGGAAGAAAAGGCCCGGAACCAACTGCGGAAGCTGTTCCAGGGGAGGTCCACAGTGAGGGACTACACCGATAAGTTCCGGCGCGTCGCTGCCAAAATTCACGGTTGCCCGAAGAACTTTTCATAGAAAAGTACCGAGAGGGCCTCAACCCCGAAATATATGAGACCGTCCTGCTGGGGGGACGACCGGGAACGCTGGCCACCTGGATGAGAGCGGCCGTGGACATGGAGGAGAGATTCACCCTAATAAAGATGGGGACGTCAGCAACTGCCGCCAGCAAAGCCATGCCAAGAGCGAAGCCGAAGCCCAGTGTGCAAGACGTCCGAGATGCCCGGTTCCGGCAAGGGTTATGCATGAAGTGCGGGGAGAGTGGCCATTTCGCCTCAGCGTGCCCCAGAGGAGGTGGGAAGGGTCCGAAGACCTCTACCCCTGTGGGGGGAAGCACCCCCAGCAGGGGGAAAACCCCAATCAAACCCCGGGCGTTGCAGTTGGAAGGTGCCGCGAGCGAACAGGGAGAGCTGGAGCTGATGGAAACCCAGATGTCGGGAAACTCCAACGGCCTGCAGTGAGCGGCGCAGAACTGCAGGTCCCCCGCCAAGAAGCGCCATCTCCGGTGAGCATCCCTGGCCCCCTATTATATATGGTAGTGACTGTAATTACCCCGGGGACGGGCACTCACATGCGGGTTCGTGCCTTAATTGACTCTGGGTGTGCTCGGGACTTAATCAGCCCTTTGGTGGTAGAAGGGTTGGGACCGAAAGTCACCCAGCTGGCCGAGCCCCTAAAATTTACCCAAATGGATGGGTCAGAGATGAAAGAAGAGTGTGTGGCTGAAACCGAGGGCTTGATTCTGGGGACTGGGGAACATTGGGAGAAGCGAGCGTTTGTCATCACCCCAAATGCCCAATTCCCCATGGTGCTGGGAAGCCCCTGGCTGAGCTCGCATGATCCCTACATCAAATGGAGTGAAGGGAAGATCTCCTGGGTGGACGACAGGTGCCTGGCGCACAAGTGGGACTCTGAGTGGGGACCGGGGCCACCGAATCCACTGCCACCCACGGCCCTCGCCCTCGCCCCATCCACGGTTCCCCAGGAGTATAGAGACTTGCTGGAGGTCTTCAGTGAGACTGAGGCGGATGAGCTGCCCCCTCACCGACTGTCCGATTGTGCCATAGAGCTGATTCCTGGTGAGAGACTCCCTAAAGGAAAACTTTACTCTATGAGCCCTCTAGAGCGGGAGGAGCTACGAAAATTTTTAGACAAGAACTTGAAGCGCGGCTTCATCCGCCCGGCCAAATCCCCTTTCGCCGCCCCCGTTTTGTTCCGGAAAAAGAAAGACGGGGGGCTGCGCTTGTGCACGGACTACAGAGGGCTAAACGCGGTCTCCACTTCTAACGCCTACCCCCTCCCCTTAATAAAAGACTTGCTAACGGAGGCGGCCAAGGGAAAAGTGTTCACTAAGTTGGATTTAAGGGATGCTTATTTCCGTGTGCGCATAAGGGAGGGGGATGAATCTAAGACTGCTTTCAACACCCCGTTGGGACAGTTTGAATACCTCGTGATGCCATTCGGTTTGAGTGGCGCTCCGGGGGTCTTTATGAGCTTGATAAACGAAGTGTTGCACAAGCATTTATTCAAGGGGGTGTTATGTTACATAGATGATATCTTGATCTACTCCACTGATAAGAAAGAGCACGTGAAATTAGTCCGGGAAGTCCTTTCCACCCTGTTGAAAAATCAACTGTATGTCAAACTGTCTAAGTGCGAGTTCCACCGCGAATCTGTGGACTTCCTGGGGTATCGCATTTCACAGAGGGGTTTAGAGATGGACCCAGCAAAAGTAGAGGCGGTGGTCCAGTGGGAAGCCCCCCGGACCCGGAAGCAATTGCAGAGTCTCTTGGGATTTTGTAATTTCTATCGAACCTTCATAAAAGACTTTGCTACGGTTACCCTCCCCCTAACGGACTTGCTAAAAACCAAGGGGAGGGGTCCGGAAGCTGGGAAGCCCGGGGAGAGAATCGCCTGGAACGGGGAGTGCCAGCGGGCGTTCGAGACTTTGAAAACTCTTTTTACCTCGGAGCCCATTTTGGCTCACCCAGATGAGACCAAAGAATTTATAGTTCATGTAGATGCATCCGATGTGGCAATGGGGGGGGGGCTATATTACAGAAGGGTCTGGATGGGAAGCTACACCCCCTCGCCTACATTTCCAAAAAGTTTAATGAAACAGAAAGAAACTGGTCAGTTTGGGATAAAGAGGCTGCGGCTATCCGGCTAGCCCTCACTACCTGGAGGCATTGGCTAGAGGGGGCGCAAGCCCCATTCGAAATTTGGACTGATCATAAAAACCTGGAAGCATTACGCACGCAGAGGTCACTGAACGCAAAACAGCTCCGGTGGGCTGATTTCTTCTCCAAATTTAATTTCATGTTAAAACATTTTCCTGGGAAGGCTAACTCTTTAGCGGACGCACTCTCCCGGTTGCCCCAACACGAAAGCCTCAAAGAAGAGGTGTTTGACTCCATGTTCTCCCCCCAGCAGCTAGGAGGGGCGGTAACCACCAGAAGTCAGAGCAAACGAGTCCCGGTAAAAGCCGAAGCGTGTGATTGGGGGGGGGGAGTATTCACCCGAGGAAAATGAGGAATTAGAGACAGTGCCGGAGTGTTCACGGAGGGAAAATCAGTGTTGGTACCACGGTGATAAATTGGTGGTGCCCCGAAACAAGCGAAAGGATGTGTTATTAGCCTGTCACTCTTCCAAACTGGCTGGGCATTTTGGGTTCCTGAAAACGCTCAACCTAATTCAACGTCAGTTCTGGTGGCCCCGCATGCGGAGGGACGTTTCAGAGTTCGTCTCGGCTTGCCAAACTTGCTTGATGTGCAAAAAGAGGGGAGGTAAGGTGCCGGGGCTCTTGCATCCTCTGCCTACCCCTTCCCGCCCTTGGGAGGCAATAGCTATGGATTTTATAACTAACCTGCCCCCTTCAAAAGGAAAAACTGTGATTTGGGTGGTGGTAGACACGTTCTCAAAGCAAGCCCATTTCACTCCGTTCAAACAACTACCAACGGCCAAGGGGATGGCTAAAGCTTTTTTCAACCAGGTCATAAAGCTACACGCTTTTCCTAAGAGGGTGGTCTCCGACAGAGGCAGTCAATTCGTTGCCAACTTCTGGCGGGAGCTTTTGAAACTAATGGACATAGAGCCAGCCCTGAGTTCGGGTTATCATCCAGAAACCGATGGACAGTCCGAACGAACTAATCAAATTCTGGAACAATTCTTAAGGTGTTACACTAACTACCACCAGGATAATTGGGTGGACTTATTGCCATTTGCCGAATATAGCTATAATAATGCAGTGCACTCTTCTACCGGTGTCTCCCCTTTCATGGCTGTGGGGGGTTTTGAGGGAAAGCCCTTGCCTACCATCGAAGATGTGTCCAAAGCTTCCCCCATGGACTTCCAGAGTTGGTGGGCGACCCTACAAGACTCATGGCCCCTAATAGCCAAGGCGTTAGACCAAGCAAAAGAGGACTACAAAAAATATGCGGATCGGGGCCGCGCTGTGGGCTGGGATCTCCAGCCCAGGGATTCTGTTTATCTCTCTACCAAAAATATACATGGTCTGCAACCCAGCCGAAAATTGGGCTGGAAATATGTCGGCCCCTATAAGGTGTTGCGCAAAATTTCAGATGTGTCTTTTGAACTGGAGCTGCCCAAGTCACTGAGTTCTGTGCATCCTGTTTTTCATTTCAGCTTATTGAAGAAAGATCCTGGGCCGAATGCATGGCATCCAGTTCCTCCAGTTCCTCCTCCACTGATGAAGGGGGGGGGCCCCATTTTGAAATAACTGAGATCCTTGATTCTAAAATGCGTAGGGGCCGGTTGTATTACTTAGTCAGATGGCTTGATTTTGGTCCTGAACACAATGAGTGGATTCGTTCTGAACATGTGCATGCTCCTAAACTAGTTAAAGCTTTTCATAGAATGTTTCCTGATAAGCCCGGGTGAAGGTAATTATTGGGAGGCCAGTGTGTCAGAATCTACTGATTCAGACATTGCAATCTTGACTGTACCTACCCCATTTTGTATTCTCTGCTATCTGTGTAACTGTTATACTGTTGTTCTGAACCAGGCCTGGAGTTTGTAACACTGAAGGCGGGAGGGTGACACCTGCATTGTATGAGAACAAGGAGGGCCTCTCACACCGCTGCCTCCGCATTCCACCCGCCTCGGCTGGGACTTCAAGGGAGGATGTGTCTCATCTCTTATCACATGCAAAAGCCTCGAGGCCATTGATTGTTATGTGAACTGGTAACATCTGAGGGGTCTGGTTTGGGAAGGGAATTTACAGCTTGACACCTCACTTTCTTTCCTGTGAGAACTCCCTAAAAGACAGTTAAGAGAAAACATTAGAACTTTGATAAATGTGTTGGAGTACTATGAATCCCATCCAGAAAAAGCAGCAGCGTTACTGTTTGTAGACGCAGAGAAGGCTTTCGATAACCTATCCTGGAAATTCCTACTTGCAAAGCTACATAAATATGACCCAGGTGAAAACTTTACTAAAATGATAGAAGCAATATATAAAAAGCAATCCGCAAGGATTAGAATAAATGGAGATATTTCACAGGAATTTCCAATAGAAAAGGGCACTAGACAAGGATGCCCCCTGTCACCTCTTTTGTTTATTTTCGCATTGGAATCATGCTGTGAACAAGTTAGGAATAACAAATCGATCAAAGGTCTCAAATGTAAAGAATCAGAATTTAAACTCTGTGCATATGCAGATGATCTGATGTTTATAACAGAGGACCCATTACACTCAGTAGAAAGTCTACTAGAAGAGATCAAGAAATATGGGGAGGTAGCAGGCCTAAAAATTAATATTCAAAAATCAAAAATATTAGTGAAAAACTGCCCGGAAGAAATGAAAGATAAAATCCAAAAAATAACAGAAATGGAAGTAGTTAAAAAGGTTAAATACTTAGGAATAATATGTTCTAATAAAGCTAGTTCCTTAATTGATGATAATTATAATAGACTGGTTAAAAAAGTAAGAGAAGATTTAAATAAATGGAAAGGGCTTAAACTATCATGGCTTGGTAAAATAGCCACGGTAAAAATGAATATCTTACCGAAATTCTTATTTTTAGCTCAAGCAATACCCTTACTAAAAGCTAATAGTCAAGTATATAAAGAACTTAATGATATAACAAGGAAATTTATCTGGTCATCAAAAAAACCTAGGATAAAGTGGAAATTACTCCAAGAATGTAAAGAAAAAGGAGGAACAGGACTTCCCAATTGGGAAATATATGGTAAGGCGGCAGCAATGGTGTGGATTAGGGATTGGATACTATTAGATAATACCAGATTATTGGCGCTAGAAGGTCACGATTTATATATGGGGTGGCACGCGTACATTTGGTATGATAAACATAAAATACATTCAAACTTTAATCGACACATATTGAGAGCAGCCTTGATGAAGTTTTGGCTAGAAGTTAAAAATAAGAATTATAAGAAGATCCCGCGATGGGTCGCCCCTTTGGAGGCCTTTACTAAACCCTCACTAATTGGAACTAAACTTAGAATAAGCTATGATAAATTACTAGATAATAAGGGGATGCTTAAAAATGAATCACAAAGAAGAAATGAACTAGATTGGCAGTTATCCTGGTGGGAAAATGCACAGCTACAATCTAGATTCCAGAAGGATTTGAAAGTTGGATTTGATAAAACACCAAATGAAATGGATAAAATATGGCTGACAAATAATGATAAACTAATTAACAGGTTATATAGATTCTTACTATCTCAATATATGCTAGAAGAAACAATAAAAACACCAATGATTCAATGGATGAAAGATTTAGGTAGAACAGTAGAAGTTGATAAATGGGCATATATATGGAAAACAACTAAATTCTTAAAGGCTGTTAATTATAAGGAAAACATCTTTAAGATGTTTTATCGGTGGCATTGGTCACCGGATAAAATACATAAATGTTATAGGAGTGTCTCTGCAAACTGTTGGCTATGTGGTAGCGGCTCTGGTAATTACTTTCACATGTGGTGGAAATGTAAAGAAGTCAAAAAAATTTGGGTGATAGTTAAAAATTGGATATTGGAAATAATGGAAGTGAATCTACCAATAGATCCAACAATTTTCTTGTTGAACATTTTACCGGATGGATTAACCAAGGAGAAACAGAAGTTGTTGTCATGTATCATAACCGCAGCACGTATATCAAGGGCAAAACTGTGGAAACAATCGACTTTACCAAAAAAAGAAGACATCTCAAGTATGTTGCTAAATTGGGCCGAGATGGATAAACTTGGATATTTGTTGAATCCACAAACAAAAATCGACCCCCTGTTGGTCTGGTCTAAATTTTACACCTGGTTGGATTAATATGTATGGCTCTTTGTATAATTGTTCAGAAATGTAATATGGTATGGTTTAAAAGTAGAAAAACAATAAAAATTATGTTAAAAAAAAAAAAGACCTGCCTGTATTATCTGTCTCATCTCTGACAATAATCCGAGAAGCTGTACTAATGTAGAGATTGGAAATAAAGAACTCTGGTTAACCAACCAAGATCTGATCCTTGACTACTTTGCGCAGAACTCTCACATCCAGCCCCACAGTACTTGGGAATGTTAACTCCTCGATACTATGACTTGTGTCATATTAACTGTCTAGTTGAGCCCTAAGTATCTTTGCAGTATGATCCTACAGATCAAACTTGGTGGAACTCTCTGCCAAATAATGTTTGTGCACTGTAAGACTTGTTAGAGTTCCCCAGGGCCTGTAAGGCAGAGATGTTCCGCTGGGCATTTGGTTGAAAACAGCGACGGTTCCATCCTGGCACTCCCATCCCTCCCTCCTCCTGTGAGACAGTGGCGTTACTGGATCCTCTTGTGCCATCTCCAGCTACACTTCTCTGTTGCTGGCTTTTCTCTGCTACCTGTTTTTAGTTGATGGGTTATGACCATCTTGTACACCGCTCTGAGCCCAGCTTGCTGGGGGAGGGTGGTTGAAAAATCCCATTAAACAAACAGATAAATAAATCAAAGACCCAGAGAGATCCACAGTGCCGACTCTCAGAGAAGTATGCATAGAATTTCAGCCTCAGTCAGACTGGGGCCACTTCCACACTGTCATTTTTGTCACTCATTTGTCCCCTATTGCTTTGGGTCTCCCCACCCCTCCCTTCCCACATGTGTTTTGCTCCCTCTGGGTCTACTAGAGAGAGCAAAACGCATTGAGGTGTGTGGGAAACGAGACTCTTGCTATGGTGAAGTTGAATGAGCACCTCCCCCTGATATAGAGAATATATTTACTGGGCATCTCAAAATTCCTCAAAGCTCACATTATGCAGAATATAGGGGCAATTTTTGATTATATGACTGGAGGATTAAAGAAATGCAAAACACTGGTACGTGAACCAAGAACTTTAGAATTTCTATAAGGATTGATAAAATTTCAGAAAAGTTTTAGGCTCAAAACATGGTTCAGTTCAGGGCCTCTAACCTTTTAACTTAGTACTGTTTTAAGTGAATACCAATTATTGCTTTCATTTAAATCACCTTTTCACAGTTGTTAAAGAAAAAGTCCTGTTGCCCTACCTAACCCAACTCTATTTGTTTCTCAGACTGAAGGGCCAAATCCCTCACAATTCCTTCTGGGTAGCTAGAAAACATTCCGATGTTACTAGACCAGAGGAAACTATATGCACATAATTGGTACATTGGGAATATAGGTAGCTTCAGTGACCTCGGCACTTGAAGAAGCAGAAGAAGAAGAAGAGATTGGATTTATACCCCGCCCTTCACTACCCAAGGGAGTCTCAGAGCGGCTTACAAACTCCTCTCCCTTCCCCTCCCCACAACAGACACTCTGTGAGGTAAGTGGGGCTGAGAAAGCTCTTGACATTAACTGCTCTTTTTCAAGAACAGCTCTTATCAGAACTATGGCTTGCCCAAGGTCATCCAGCAGGTGCAAGTGGAGGAGTGGGGAATCAAACCTGGTTCTCCCAGATTAGAGTCCACGCACTTAACCACTACACCAAACTGGCTCTCTGAAGGCATTCAAAGAGTAAATAGAGCCATGTTAGATCTAAGGAGAGCATAAAGTCTATAAATCTAGAGCTAGATTTAAGTCCAGTAGCACCTTAGAGGCCAGCAAGATTTTCTGGGTATAAGCTTTTGATAGTCAAAACTCCCTTTGTCAGATATGAAGGGAATTTTGACTCTCGACAGCTTCTACCTCATAAATCTCTTTGGTCTCTAAGGTGCAGCTGGACTCATTCCTCTACTGCAGACCAACACAGCTGCCCTCTGAAACTATAAGATTACCTGGGGCATCAACTAAAATCAATAATCAGTGATGGTAATACAATAAAGCACAGTATTAATACAATACCTCTTCTTCTGAGCCTTCTAAGAGAAGCTGCATGTCCTAACAGATGTTAGAGGGAGATTTTATCAAAAGCCAGCTTTTGTATTTTAAGTTGGATGCTTCCTTTTTTCTTTTTCTTTTGCTTCTTTCATGCCAAAGGCCAGGGTACAACCTGACATCAGCACTATTTTAGATTGGCACGCGTGCTCAGCATTTCCCACAGAATGCAGACACGACAAGGCCTTAAGAACACGGCCTGAGACATAACCTGAGACTTACAATAACCAACCTAATGAAGAGTCCTGGAGACCTCAAAAGCTTGTACACTGTTTTGTGTTGTTTTGGTTGATCCTAATAAAAGGTATCACATGACTTTTGTTTTTGGCTTTTGTTTTGGACCGATGTGGCTACTTGCACCCTCTTCGTTGGTTACACAGAAGCAGTACTAAAGCATACTGAAAGATATTGAAAAAACAAAGGTTGTATAGAGTAATAGTTCAATACCATCTCTAGAGTGTAATAATACAAATACTTGCTGAAGCATCTCACACTGGCGACTAGTGAACTCTTGTCAGCGCTTATGTGAAGTTCAGGTTTCAGGTTCTTTGCTGCTAAATGTTGCTTTCTCCTAGAATTGCCAGGTCCCTCCCGGCCACCAGTGGTGGGGGGAGGAATGACAGGTTGGGCTGCCAGATCCAGAAACTTCTGGAGCTTTGAAGGGACGGAGCCTGGGGAGGACAGGAACCTCAGTGGGGTACGATGTCATGCAGAGTCCACTCTTCAAAGCATCCATTTTATCCAGGGGAACTGATTTCTGGAAATGAGCTGTCATTCCATGGGATCCCCAAGTCCCACCTGGAGGCTGGCATCTCTCCTTTCTCCTTGCATTGTGCCCTTATGTTTTGAATGGGTTGGTTGCAGCAGGTGCTATTTTCTGGTTGAAGGCGTATAAGTAAAAATGCTGGCTACAATGGCAGGAGGTACCTGAGAAGAATGAGAAGAAATGCATCGTTAGAAAATCCCAGATCCTCTGAAGCTGGAGCCTCTTTTTTTTTAATATAATTTTACATAGATGACTAGGAAGAAATATGCATGAGGCCCTTCCACTCCTTTCAGTGGTGGGGTATGTTCCAAAGGTCCACGAAGGTTCCCTCATTGCACTTGTGGAATATTATATAACTCTTGAAGCAGATTAAGTAAAGTCGTTCATGTGCAGAATGGCCTTGGAACCTTAAAAATCTGGAGACAGACAGAAGAAAAAGGGTAGAAATGTTATAATATGTAATTAGAAATAAATGTAGTCAATATATCTCTAAATAATACTTGATCCCAGAGCCTTCTAAGCATGAGAATTCTCCGCGGAATAACAAATATGCCTGTATTGATTTGGTGGTGACAAAATAAAAATCCAATTAAGACACTGAAAAGATAAAGATTTGCCATCTGTGAAGACGATTTAATGGTAATTAGTTCAAATGACAAATTCACATTGTACACTTCGGGATATAAATTAGAGGGATTTTGTGTTCTGAAAGCTGAAAAAAGAATACTCAGTGCAAATATCAGAGCAAGAAATTCAAATGGATTTGGTGCCTGAAAGTCCCCTATATTCAAGATAAGACATTCTGCTTCTGATTATTGATCTGGTACTTTTTGGTGCATCAAAGTTTTAACTTTGTTGAAGGCAAGTGGTTTGAGATTTTCTCCCTTGTAGTTCATCAAAACAAGTAGCAAGGAGCATAAGATTTTGTCACACACTCGTTTTATGCCAAGTGTTTATGAGGGAGATTTCTATCTGTGCCATGGTTTTAATCTATTGTGGTGCTTCTATTACTGTACAGTCTGATTTCGATCCCTGGGTGTGGTGGGAAAGCATAGAATCAGGCAATACAGTTGTGGTGGCAGGCCCCATCAGTACTGGAAGAAGTGTCTTTCCATGGTGCCACTTAAGGAAAAACGCAGCAGCCTAACAGAGTTAGGGAAAAGGCAGGGCTGTTTACAAGCCTTCTTGGGCACAATCACGGAGAGGCCAGTCTTGCTTAAACTTGTGAACAAGTAAGGTAACACTCCTGCTGGGGGCTCCAAACACTGACTGCCACCTTCATCTGGTGCATAACAAGGGAGTGGAAGCAGCCACAGGCCCCTTAAAAAGGAAACAGACAAGGGCCCTCCATGCCCAAAACTGTGTCCAAGGGTGAGTTTCATTAGGCTGACTGGGTCTCTCTCCCTCCCTCCCTCCTCTGCTGGCGTCAGCAAACCCCACCCTGTTCTCCTTCCCCTCAGTCAAGGGAGGGGCTGCCAGAACACCCTCCATGTACAGTTCTGAATCCACTGCAGGAAGGCCAATGTAATTCTGTGCCAGCCTTACTTAAGCATCTGTTTTGTAAACAAGGAAGAACACACATTGAGGATGAGTGGTTTTTTTTAAAATAATTTATAAAATTACTTTTAGACTACCTTTTCCCACAAAAACTGGCTCAAGTTGGTTTATGATAAAACCAGTACAAACCATTAAAATATTACATAAACCCATGCAAGTCAACAGTATACATATATCTAAAACAGGCATAATGACAACTCCAACAAGTGGAATTCCAAACATGTGAGTAACCACACCACGTCTCACAACTCATAGAAGGTGGATAGAGAGGCAACAGTACATAGTTATACTAATAGCCTGTTCCAGCATTTCAGTGCTTCTATTGAAAAGCCCAGGAATCAGCTACCATTTTTTCAACCTCCCTATAAGGGTGTATTACCAGGAGAGCTTTGAAGGATGAGGAGAGTACAAGGCTCATACATAAAGAGGCAGTCATCCCTGGATGCTCATACTTTTATCATGTACTGTGTCCTTGGACCAGTCTCCCTTCCAATACCCATCTTATCTGAATCTGTAACATCTGAATCTGTTACACCCCTGCATGTCCCCTGCCACTGGAAACAAGGCAGATGCTCCAGGTGTGGGGGGAGGTAAAATATGATCTTCCTCTCCTTCCTTAATGCACATTAAACCACGCATGAGTTGAGTGATCCCCTTGTCATATGCCCTTCCATCCTCATGCTCTGGCCTGTCTGAAAAGTTGGAGCACTTGGAACAGCATGGGTGAATACAGACCAAGATGTGAGGGCACTTAAGTTTTACTGACTACTTACATAATGTCTAAAAAGCTAGAAGCATCAAAGTCTATGGCACTTTTACAACACCAGACTTCTAAATGTATTCATCTTATTGAGCCACAGTAGCTGTTCATGAGACAATCTAGCTTTCCCATTATCAAACAAGAAAATTCCCTAAAGCTGGCAAACCCAAAGGAAGCTCTGCGACTGGATGTGTCTGTATTTAAAAATGAGCAGATGGATTGAGATAAAGAACTTAATCAGCTTAGTTCACAATGAAGGCCAATTTTTTTAACCTGCCTTGTGAGTATTGGATTAGTTATGGATTTTGTCACAATGGGTGGCACAGTACTTCCACTTAGCATAGCAAGCCTCCATATGAATAAACCAAATCCTTATTGGACATGAGAGGCAAACACAGGTTATCCATCTGCACAGGTCTTTAAGGATAGGGAAATGGTTCAGCTTTGTATGCTGAAAGATCCAGTTTAGAATTAAAGACTGAACACACACACACACACACACACACACACACACACACACTCCATTGTATCTTCTCTATTCTGTCCCCTTATAGCCCTCTTACACCTAGATAATTCCTTGCTCCTCCCTTCATCCTCCACCATCTCAGTTTCTTTTAGGTGTGGTTCACATACAAATACAGTCACAAATGTGTTGTATGAAACATCTTGAGGATTTACCAGTCTCAAACATTTATATATTCCTTTAAATTGTTTATATCCTGCACTCTCAATCAATTGATTCCCAAGGTAGTTAACAATCAGCAACAGCCATAAAATATAACACATAGTTAAAAACAATCAAATGTAGTCAACCTGGCAGCAGCAGCAGATTAAAATTAGTCACAGCAGATCCCTTTAAAACTCTGTCAGCAGCCTTTTCTTAAAATCGTTCGACCAAATAGCAGCATATGGCACAAAAACTGAGTAACAGTTACACAAACAGAGGCTGAGAGAACCGAGTTAAAAACCACTAAAAGCACCAGATACAGCCTACTAAGCTAAATATTAAATCAACACATTTATGAAAAGGGCTGGGAAGAAAGAAATGCATTAGATGTATCAGTTTTTGTGGGGAGGGCATTCCATACCTGAAGTGTTTCTTCAGCAAGAGCCCTGTCCTTTGTAGCAAGCAACCCACCTCCCCTTGCTTATTGTCAGTCCCTTCCACATATGGTAGAACTTTTCTTCAAGCAGGAGGCTGGCTCCAGTGGGACTTGCCTCTTCTATTAGAGGATGGTTTTATATGCTAGAGAAAGGCAGGCAAGGAGGTGCTGGGCAAGCTTGCAGCTGTCATCACTGCCCTTATAAAAACATCTATCTACAATACAAAATTCTGACAACAAATTATTATGAACAAAGCCTCATTTTAGGAGGTTATGGTTGCCAACTCTGGGTTGGAAACCCCCTGGATATTGGGGGGTAGAGCCAGGGAGGGTGGGGTTTGGGAAGGGGGGGGTTCAGCAAGGGTACAATGCTGTAGAGTCCACCCGTCAAAGGAGGCATTTTCCCCAGAGGAACTGTAGTCAGCTGTAATTCTGGGAGATCTCCAGACCCACCTGGAGGGTGGCAACCCAGGCCAGTGTCAGGATACCTTCAGGTGGGGGAGCTGTCAGGGCTCAGGGGTTCTCGCAGGGCCACTGCAGCACAACATGCCATTTCTCTGCCTGCTCACGTGTGAGTGCTTTGCCACCCCTTGTCTAGCTGCCCACAGGGCCTGGTGCCATCAGGGAAAGGGCTGGTGGCAGTGCAGAGGGCTGAGAGCATGGGCAGCAGGAGGGCTTGTGAACAGGACAAGGAGGGATGCACAGGCAGGCTGTGAACACATGGCTAAGGAGGTTAGAAGGGGGCCCTTGGGAACTCTGCTCAGGGCCCCCCAAAATCTGGAGCCAGCCTTGTTGGCCACTGAGGCTATGGGTCTGATATTCCTCAGAAATCCACTTATGGTTAAGGAGTGTGCAGCTGACAATGGTTTGGCTTATTTCAACGAGCCTCTGTCAAATGATGCCAAATGATTCCTTACAAAGCGACAGCAACGGACCTTGAAAGCTGAATACAGAATGTTTAACTTTTAAATAACTGCATCTAAATAATTGCTTTGCTGACTTTTTACTTTTGTGTGTGCATGTCTATTAGAAGTAGTCAGACAATTTTTGTGATAGTTTTTGAAAATCATTAGATAGTGTAAATGGATAAGACAAATCTTGTGTATTGGCACTCACTGCCTGCTCTCTGCATCATGTATGTAGATTATTTCCCGCCTAGAATGACTGAAAGTGTAAATGAACAAGAATAATAAATCATAATTTTAATCAAATCACTACTGATTTAGAGTCAAATGATGCTAGCATATGCGGATAGATTTCTTTTGCCCAGGTTACCTAGACATTCATTCTCTGAAAGTCAAAATTACCCTTGCTTCAACATGAATTTTTGACTGTGTGCCAAAAAATGAACTACTACATTTTAGCATTTCTAGTGATAAGGAACTAAAGAGATTAAATTAATCAGCATGCAGATACACATAACACATTTATATGATGCCTCTAGGAAATGTCTTTATGACTTTTAAGAATTTTTCTTTGTATTCATTGCAGTCCTAATATTCAGGGACTGCAGGTGGATGATACGCAATATGAATTACTAACAAGAAAGGTTATCACTTAATCAGTGCTTATCTTCTAAGAAGGAATTTAGCCAACTTAGAACCTGTGCTCAGAAGAAACGCCAGCCTGTGCTAAGTTCTGACTGCTTCACTCAGTAGCAAACCTGTCATGTGAACCAGTGTCATGTTTAGGGGTGTATGTAATAATGCAAGTTTGGCAGTGGAATGGTGGAAACCCACTCTCAGCAGGTGGTAGTATGGTTGATAACTGGTTCTTTTGAGCAAGCAGCAGTGACTCCAGCTCAACATGAGGTATCCTTGTCCCCAGGGGTCATTTTGTAGAAAAAGAGGTGCAGGAGCTCATTAGCAAACCTATTAGCATACCGCATTAGCATATGTCACACCCCCTGACATCATGGGAAGTGTGTCAGAAAGGGAAGCAAAAGTGGGGGCATCTTCAAAAGCCTCCCTTTCCCTTCCTCACCGGGCCTGCCAAGGCGGGCGGGCGGGGGGGGGGGAGCGAAGTGAGAAGGGTCCCATAGAATAAAATGGAAAGTTCATGCCGCTGCTGCAGCATGACTCTAAACAGTTTAAACCCCTTCGCTTCCCCCACAAGCCCGCTGGGAGCTGGCTGAGGAGCTTGCCACCACCGGGAGCTGGCTGAGGAGCTGTCATTTGTGCCCACTAGGGGTGTGCAAATAATTTTTTTTGGGGGGGGGCAATTCAGATTGGGCCAAATTAGGCTGCATCTGTTCTGGCTGCAAGCCGATTCGGGACTCATTCGGCTGGCCGAATGTCAGCTTCAGCCCCATTGTACCCTATGGACCACTGAAGTCAATGGCAAAAACTCATAGGGTATATGAGGGGCTGGAGGAGAGGGGGTTTGAGGGAGAGGCTCCAAACTTGCAGGGTAGCTGCTGGGGCCTCTCCCTGAAATACCCACTCTCCCCCAAATACCCATCCCCTGCATTGTTCTCTATGGTGGGAAAAACATTACTTTTTTCCCACCATAGAGAACAATGGAGGGAATGGGGGCAACCTGTTTGGGGGCTTGTAGAATTGGACCCCCGATCCACTTTTTTGAAACTTAGTGGGTATTTGAGGGAGAGGCTCCAGCAGCTACCCTGTGAGTTTGGAACCTCTCCCTCAAACCCCCTCCCCTCCAGCTGCTTTTTAAGCCACCGCCGAATTTTGGCAGCAATTTGGCGACGGGCTGAATCAGATCAGAGAATCTGATTCGGCCCATGGCTGCCCTAGTGCCCCCTCCAGGGCTGGCAGAGCACTGCTCTGCTGCACTCCGCCCCCAAATGACCCCTGCTTGTCCCACTGCTGACATGTGTTGAAACCGTCACGAGAACAGGTACTATTCATTCATGAAGTTTCTGGAATGGTGGATTTCCTGTTTCTCACCCAGTACAGCATGTTCACAAATATCTTGCCTACTATGACAGCATAATCCTTTAGTTTCGAAGATGACAAACATCAGGCAGTTAAAAGGCCTGCCTGACCCTGTAGAGCAGGACTGAGCCAGGAAATCCCTATGCCAATCCCTATGCCATGCATGAACCACTAACTTGTGGTCCCATGTCTAACAAGCCACCAGGGACTATGTTTTTGGCTCCAGGCAGATTGAGATGCTATTACCTGATTGTCTCTTCACAATCTTTTCCCTTTGCAAGCTCTCAGGAGGCTTCTTAGTTATTCATTGGTTTATGCCACCAGGGAGCATACATTCTTTGCCAAGGGATTTAGAAAATGTTGTACTCAAAGCACCTGCCAGGTTTAATTCTCTCACTCCCTGGTGAGTCTCATCCTGAATAGCTAGGAGAGCTGATGATGGTTTGCCCTAAGTAACGTGGGTGATATCCTTTGAAGATCTTGTGACATTACTTGAAACAAAAGGACTCATAAACAGTGTTCCCTCTAAGCTGTGTGCATGAGCAGCCGGTCATTGGCACAAGAAGCCCTGCTCAGCAGCAATCTGGAGCTGCACAGGGTCTTGCATTTAAGATTACAGCAGTTATATTCTGCTCACAATGTGAACTGTTCTGCTTAGTAGGGTAAAAAAAATTAGAGGGAACATTGCAAATAATTTTATTTATTTAATTTCTACCCTTCCCTCCCCAATAAGGCAGGCTCAGTATGGGGGCGTGTGACTGGCTCTGTCAGGCAGGAACAAACTAAGAAATCTTCTGTTTTTCTATTTGAATAATTTTAATACTCTCTTAATGCTACTTTTAAACTACCTTCATTTCTTGTTTATGCCATGTGATCTCTGATTTTCTCCTTTTATTGCAGTATTATATCTCTCATAGTTATATTCTTTAAAGTGTATCTACTTTCTGTTCTGCTAAGCATATGCTACTAATAACCAAACATTTTCTTGGGAGGAGTAGGAGTTATAAAGTAACAAGTGGAGACCTGCAAGAATCTTGCGGGATGGTCATCCCATTCCTCACACCTTTGCTTCCTCCCTTCCCCCCCTTCCTCTCTCACACTCTTTCTCCCTTCTTCCCCCACTTTCTTATTATTACTCTCTCTCTCTCATCCATGTATGTTACTTCCTCTCTCTTTCTGACCCATCATCATTCTCTTTGTTTTTCTGCCTCCCCATCTCATCACTCTTTGTTCTCTTTCTGCCCCCCCCCCACTCCATCACTTTTCCAGCCTCCTTCCTGCTTCCTCTCCCCCCACAGCAGCAGTGGCAGTGCTCTGGGAATCACTATGGATCTCCCAGCTGCAGAGATCAATTCACCTCAGGGCTGCCAGGTCCAGGCTGGGAAATTCCTGGAGATTTGGGGGTGGAGCCTTGGGACAGTGAGGATTGGGGAGGCAAGCAGCCTCAGCAACCCTCCAAAACAGACATTTTATCCAGGGGAACTGATCTCGGTCATCTGGACCACAGTTGTAATTCTGGGTGCTCTCCAGCCCCTGTATGGAGGCTGGCAATGGTAGTTTAAGTGAAAGAGATGGCTGGTTTGGAGGGTGGAGTGTATGGCATTATACTGGTCTGTAGTCCCGCCTCAAATCTCACCCTCCCAGGCTCCACCTCTCAAATGTCCAGGAATTTTCCAACCTGGAGCTGGCAACCCTATTTTCTTCCCACCCAACAGCCAAACTACCTTTATCTGTCTTCAGCTTTCCATCTCCACCCCCCTCCCCCACAGCCTCTACCTAGGAAAATTACAGTCTTTCTTCACAGTGGGGACTAAAGCAGCTTACATTATTATTTCCTCCTTGTTATCTGCACAACAGCCCTGTGAGGTTGGTTAGACTGAAAGTATGTGACTGGTCCAAAATCTCCCAGTCAGCTTCCACCGCAAGATGGGGATCTGAACCTGGGTCTCGCAGATGCCAATCTGAAGCTCTGTTACATCACAATGGCTTTCACTGCTGATGAACAGTAGCAAAGCAGCTGGGCCTAATTAAGTCATGCAAATCAGGTGGTATCAAGTCACACAGAGGGTGCTGCCTAGGGATGCCTAGGGATCTGGATCCACTGCCGGTGGCCGGGGGGGGGGGGGGTATTTGGCAATCCTAGACTGCTGCCAGTAAAAACCCTGCCTTTTACTGAGAAACCATTAGAAGCCTGCCTGTCCCCCAAACATTCTAATCTCTCACAGTTGATGTCTGGAGTTGATGCCATTTCAAAAGGTATTGGGGGAATTCAACGGTCCCTGAAGTTTTTTTTAAACTTTTTGGATTTTTCTGAAGACTGCGGAAGGCCCCTGACTATGTAGGAAAAGCTGTTGTGGGAGTGTGAGCTCTCTTTTGGCAGATATAAGTATCCACACAGAAAAAAAAACCCTCTCGGAATTAGTATATAGATATGATGCAGCATATTCATTAGCCAGGCCAGGTGGGGTGTGACAAATAATAAATAAGCAAGCTTTTGTAAGCTTTTAAATGTTCATGTGGGGATGTCCACAAACTCTTTTGTCCTGGGGAGTAACACGCCACCTCCACACCTATGTGGCACACAGTTATACATATTTGAAATTAAGGGAACTTAACACAAATAGTTAAGTTCTGTGCATTTCCGTAAGATATATGTATGCTTAACTCTGGTTGAACTCTCTCCACCATCTTCCTATTATGATCCCAGTAGGAAACTGCTGCTTCCACGTGTGCAGAAAAACACACATGGAAGGCTTTATGTTTTGTGTGGTGGAATGAGCATGAGTTCCACAACTGACAACCTGGGGTACTTCCATGTGAATTCTCTGTTTTGCTTTCATCCCTACTGCAAATGAAGAGAGGCCTGTGCAATGGCAGCAAAACTGCCACATGAGAGTCATTTGCACACTTACCTTCCCTGACTGTCTTTCTGGGCACCTTTACATAAAGATGGCAAGATAATACCTTTGGAGTGCAAACTTTCCAAAAAAGATCAGAGTAAAGCAGGTTTCAGAAAGGATACTGAGGACAGGGAAAGATGGTCAGAGCACAATTAAGGCATTATGTTACGTGGATGCTTGCCCTCCTCCCCCATGAAACACTTCACTTTGGATGCCAAAGCAAAGCAGAACTTCTGGTGTGGAAGGATCCATGGTCTTTCTCCTGTCTCCTCCTTCCTCACATCTTTTTCTAACATTGCATATTATGACAAATTGTGATAACATCATACTTGACATGCTTATCCTCACTGAACTGCACGATACTCTCCAGGCAGGTATAAGAATCATGTATGATTTAAGGGTCTGCCCAAACAAGCATGCCTTGGACTGCCCAAGCCTGGGTGACTGAATTGTGCTCTGAGTACCACATGTAAACAAGCAGATGCAAACGGAAATCCTCATAATTAGATTACAGGGTTGATGACTGATGACTGGATAAACTGGTGAAGCTCAAGTCGTTTTTCCATATGTACCTGTGGTGCAGTACATTATAACTAATTGGGGAAATTTCAGAAAGGGGGTTGTAAGAGTGTACTGTTTAAAAATTGTTGCCATTAACTGAAACCATACACCCTGATCTAATGCATTCTGCTTTTTTTTTAAAAATACTCATAAGGTACATCAGGATGTGGACAGTGGTGTATATTCAAATGCCTATCCTATGAAAGGCAATGCAGTGCAAACAGATAGTTTCCATATTCACATGCAATTGCCCATCGTTCCTAATCTGGCAAGCAACTTGCATACAGAAACCTGCTAATGCACATGAGAAGCAGCTTACAAGCACTGGTCTTCTTCACTGGGTCAGGTGGATAAAGTAAAAAAAGAAAGAATACAAAGTAGCTAGGGATGCCATCCCCCCTGGTGCGCCGCCCCCCCCCCCCCCCCCCGCTCATCTCCAGACTATGGATATCAGTTCCCCTGGAGAAAATGGGTACTTTGGAGGGTGGACTCTATGGCAGGGGCGGCCAAACGGTGGGTCGGGGGCCTCATGCGGCCCTTCCACACATATGGTGCCGCTCCCGGGAGGCTCCCCATCTATTTGCTTTCTTTGTTTCTCTCTCTTTCTTTCTTTCCACCTCTCTCTCTCTCTCTCTCTCTCTCTCAGACACATAAATATCATTAGCAAACAAATATCATTGATTAAATATCATTATCAATATCTGTTTTTCCCCTTTTGTTTTTATTTTTGGCAGTCCCAATTAATGTTAATAAAAAGCAAATATGCATATTTTCCAATAAAAACTTGTGTGTAATGTTTGTTCCTGTCTTGTGGCTCTCAAACACCTGCCGTTTATTCTGTGTGGCTCTTGCGTTAAGCAGGTTTGGCCACACCTGCTCTGTGGCATCCTACCCCACTGAGTACCTGCTCCATCCCCAGATCTCCAAGAATTTCCCCACCTGGGTCAGGCAGCCTCTCTCTCTCTCTCTCTCTCTCACACACACACACACACCATTTTTCACTGGTGGCCAGGGGGGACCTGGCAACTCTATACAAAACAGCAAATCAAGGTCTACTATTTTAATTCTATGAAACCTAGAAAGAAACTGTTGGCTGACAGAAAATTAAGCTTCTGGGGCTCCAGCTGCATTACACTATGTAGGACAGATGCATTTTAAGAGGAGGATTTAAGAGGTATGCTCTCTGTTTCGATGGAGGCTGAGGGAAATGCAGATGGTAGCTGTGGCTTTCTTTGTCAGACAATTCATGAAGAGGCTCTTGTGTCGCCATTTCTTAAAACCCCTCCCCCTTTTTTCTTTGCCTTTTTTACACCCTCCCAGTTGGAAGCATGGTTTGGAAGGAACAGATGGACAAGTAGATCAGGAAAACAACAATAAATTGCAGAATGAAAGCTGACTTGGAGGGGGGGAAAGAGAATCCTTATGTTCCACATGCATAGTTAACTAAACCAATAAAAGGAAGGGAACATAAGTTAAAGTAAACTATGTCCAGAAAGGGGTAGGGGTACCTTTATTATTCACACGTGAAGAAATAAGAAAATACTCAGTATACACTGAATGGCTGCACATTTTAAGTGCCAAGAGGAAAAGCTTAACCTAATGCGTAATTAACACTCCACCCTGCTACAGGATATCATTGGGGTTAAGAGGGTTCAAGACAGATTAGACATCTTTAAGGATAATGAGAACATCCATAGATGCATTACACAGGATTGTTTTTTTTAAAGAAGGGTTGCAAAGTGTCATGCTTGCAGAATATAAACTATGACAGGCCTATGGGATATTTATAGCCCCTTGGAAACTGTTCACATGCTTTGTGGTAGTTAACGTTGTTGTCCCTCTGCCCAGAGACTACGTCTGTCTGAAGTACTCAGGACAGATGCCACTGCACCTTCTGCCATGATCCTCTAGCAATATCTTTCAGCAAGAGCCAGTTGTGTTTTTATGCCCTTCTTCTCTTACCAAACTTGTATTTTATTCTGCCTTTATTGGGGGGGGGGGGGGGAGTAATAATTTCCTTTTCCCAGCATCGTGCAAGTGCACAATTATGCAGAAGTTTTTGTTGTTGTTTCTCATAGAGTTGGATAGCTTAATTTTTTTTTAGTGGCCCTTCTTTTTCATTTGTCTCCTGCACTGTAAATTAACTAATTTGCCTCTTGGATTCCTGGGCCTTTTGGCCTTGCCACTGAATGCATTCCCACCTCTTCTTTTTGTACTCATGTATAAATTTCTCCCAATTAAAGGAAATATCATTCATCTGAAAAAATGGGCTCTCACTTATGAAAGCTTATAGCACAATACATATATTCATCTTTAAGATGTCATAAGATTTTTGTTGTTTCTTCTGCATTATATCTTTGAGAATCACAAAACTCTGAAGGAAAAAATCATATCTAACTAAGCCATAGTGAATTATTTTAGAGATTCTGCTCTTTCAACATTACTCTTATCTTTCAGAGGCTGGTTTGTCTACAATACGTGTATAACTGTGCAACTCATCAGGGCAAGGGGAATCTCACTTTCCCTATATCCCTGTCCCCGCACTATCTTCGCTTTTCCCCTTTCCCTCTTCTCTCTCTTCCTCCTATTTCCTTCTCTCCCTCCTTCCCACTCACCTTCCTGTAGCTCTCTTCCCCCATCTTCAGCTTTCCCTCCTTCACTCCCTGCAGCCTTCCCCTTTCCTTCTATTCCACCCACCTACTTTTTTCTGCTTCCCCTTCCCCTTTAAATCCCTCTGTCCCTGCCCTTTCCCTGTTTTCCTCCTGTTTTTACTTTTTTCAGTCTAAAATGGCCACTGATATTTCTCCACACAGTCTTCTGCCATGTCAGTAGCATTCTTGACCAGTTGCAGACATTACTTGTATGATCTGGGGAGAGGGTTGAACCTCCCATGTTTTTGTTGTTAAGTTTCAAATTTTTCCCTAAACCTGGGAGTTCCCTCAAATGTGTATAAAGAATCTCCCCTGGCTGTCCCTAGCTCCATTATGTGGATTTTTTGAACAACACTCTACGGCCCGGTTCAGAATAAGATAGAACAAGTGGGAGCCTGCAAGGAATTGCAGGGGCATCTCATTTCCCTTTCCTCCACTACTTCCTCTTTCTCTTCCCCGAAAGCCTCTCCCCTTTTCCTGACTCCTTCCCACTCACCAGCCAACTTACCTTTATATACTCCCCTCTCTTCAGTTTTCCCTTCTTCCCTACCCATGGCACCTTCTACCCAGGAAAACTATGGCCCAGTTGCATGATGTTGTTCGCTAGGGTGAGCCCAGTTGCACAGTGGGCAGCCTGCTGGGACTTGCGAGGGGAGACCTCATTTCCCCTGTACCACCTTCCTCACACTATTTCTTCTTTCCCACCTCCTGGCAATCCCCATATACTCACCCAACTCTGCTTCCTTTTCTCCTTGCCACCCACATAAAAAGCTAATTTTTATCTACCACCATCATCAGCTATATTAATTATTTGCTTCATTTATAACCCACCTTTCTCCACTATGTTGACCCAAAGCCACTTACTTCATTCTCCTCTTCTTCATTTTACCCTTAGAAAAAAACCTGTGAGCAGAGGCAGACTGGGAGTGAAAAGGGGCCCCCCAAAGGAAGAAGGGTGAGAGGGACAGCCAAATATCTGTCCCTGTCCCACTCTATCAAAGGGGGAGGAAGGGAGGAAGAGGCAACCTGCCTAACCAGTTGGCTGGGTGCTGTGTTCCTTACCTCACAAAGGACTCACATGGGCTCGTGCCACTTCCCACACACCAGGCAGGTTGGGTGAGGCTTCCCTGGTTTTGTGCAAGGCTCAAGCAGGCCAGACCAGGAGCCACCTCCACACTCACCTCAGGAAGGCTGGACCAGACACCGCCTCCCCCCCCCAGCTTGGGTGGCCAGGCCATGTGCTGCCTTCCCTCTCACCCTGGGCAGGCTAGGCACCCCCTCCCACATTGTCTCATATCAGGTGGGCCAGACACTGCCTCCCCCATCTCACCAGGGCAGTCTAGGCCAGGTGTTGCCTCCCCTCAGAGGACTGGTACCACCTCCCCCACCTTACCTGTGGGCCTGGGCTGGCTGGGCAGCCCTTCTATCATGGGGTGGCCCATCCCAGGTGAGTCAGGATATCAGCCACCATCTCTTCTGTACGACAATGCTTAATCTCTATCAGCCTTTTCTGGTACAAATCTTTAACTAATGCACATTTAATACCAATAGATCTACTTCTAGCAATCGTGCTCTCTTCCTCTAACATAAGTATAGGTACAGGTTCAATTATTCCAAAATCTTTCAACATCTCAAAGATCCATTCAAGTCTGCTGCAGGCACTTGCTGCTGAAATGCACTCAGCTTCTGCTGTGGATTGCGCTACAACAGTCTGCTTTCTACTAGTCCAGTCTATCAGTCCGTCTCCATAAAAGAATAGGTATCCACTGGTAGACTTGTAGTTGTTCATCTCTTCTCCCCAACTGGCATCCATGTAGCCGACTAGTCTCGGTTGTTCAGTTGGTGCAATTTTTAGTTTTAAGTCCATTGTTCCTCTTAGGTAACGTGCCATCTTCTTTATTGCGCTCCAATCATGATGATTTGGCGAACTTACTTTTCTACTTAGAAATCCAACTGCTGTTGTAATATTTGGACGCGTTGATTTGCTCAGGTACAAGAGCTTTCCGATAGCCTCTCTGTATCCTTCTATGTCCTTTAGTGGTGTGCCGTCCTTCTCCTTCAGATATCCAGGTTCAAGTGGGATTGTTGAAGCTTTGCAGTTCTTCATGCCAACAGATTCTATAAAGTCCATAATCTTTCTTTTCTGGCATAAAAGAAAAGTTCCATCCTCGAGTCTCTCAATTTGCATTCCGAGGTATTGCTGAACATCTCCTAGCTGTTTGACTTCCACTTCCTTATTCAGTCCATCAGCTATAGCTTTGATGTCTCCTGTGTTTTGACAAGCCACGATCAAGTCGTCAACGTAAACAAGAACATACTGGTATTGTCCATTTCTGATTCTAGTGTACAGACAAGGTTCAGCTTTCCCTTGCTTAAAGCCTTGCTTCTTTAAAAGTTCAGTAAGTTTGTCATACCAGGCCTTTGCTTCTTGCTTTAGGCCGTAGAGTCCTTTATTGAGTTTGTAGACTAAGTTTTCTTGACCTTTGACCTTGAAACCTTCAGGTTGTTCCATGTAGATTTCCTCTGATAGTTCTCTGTTGAGAAAAGCAGTCTTTATATCAAGATGCTCTACTATCATGTTCCTAGATCCTGCAACACTTAGAAGTGTTCTGAATGTTGCTTGGTCAGTAACTAGAGCAAAAGTTTCAAAATAGTCAGTCCCATATTGCTGTGAGTAGCCTTTAGCTACTAGGCGTGCTTTGTATAGCTCCACAGTTCCATCTTCCTTGTGCTTTATTTTGAAGACCCATTTACATCCAACAGGCTTTCTGCCTTGAGGTAGTTGAGTGAGAGTCCAGGCCTCTTTTTCGCTAATGGACAGCAGCTCCTGTTCCATTGCTTCAAGCCATCTGCCTCTTTCACTTGCAGGTAAGTTGCAAACTTCCTTCCAGTTCTTGGGTTCCTTTGCAGGTTGCACAAGTTCACAAAATCCATACTTCATTGGAGGTTGTCCCTTAGAGCTCCTTTCTGATCGCCTCACACCGGGTGTAGGTTCTGCTGTGGGTTCTGCCATGGGTTCAGCAGCTTCCTCTGGTGTGGCCCCTGCTTCCCCTTCTGTTTCAGTAGTTTCCTCAGAAGGTGGACCTGCTTCTTCACTTGCCAGGTCCCCAGCCAGTTCACCAGCGGTCACTATAGGTAGCCAAGCAACGAACTCATCAGGTGCAGTCCCAGGCATCTTTGGATCAGCTGCAGTGGAAACACTAGGCAATACAGTCTCATCAACAAAAACAACATTGCGTTCTTCAACTGTGTGGGTTTGGGGATCGTATATCCTGTACCCTTTCCCACCAACAGAATAGCCTACAATAAGTCCAGTTTCAGCTCTGGAATCAAGTTTCCCCCTTTTTTCTTTTGGTATGTGTGCATATCCTTTTGCGCCAAAAGCTTTGATATGCCTTAGACCAGGCTGTTTCCTAAACCAGGCCTGAAAAGGAGAGGTTCCAATAATCTTTGAGGGTAATCTGTTGTGTAAGTACACTGCTGTGTTCAGGGCTTCTGCCCATAAACCATTTGGCAGTCCAGAATGCATTAGCATAGCTCTGCACATCCCTTGCAGTGTTCTATTTAATCTCTCAGAAGCTCCATTTTGCTGGGGTGAATAAGCAATGGATACTTTATGTTGAATTCCTTGCTCTTGTAGAAATTGTTTTAATTCAGCATTACAATATTCACCACCTCCATTTGTGAGTAAGCTTTGAGGTGCTTTGCCAAATTTATTTTTAACAATAGCCACATAATTTTTAAATCTACGCAGTGTTTCATCCTTACTTCTCAGCATATACACATAAGTGTATTTTGTTTTATTCTCTGTGAAAGTCACAAAATATTTGCTCCCACCTAGGGATGCAGATAAGGGCCCAACAAGATCACTGTATACAGTTTTCAGAAATTCTTGATTGTGCGCTGGGGTTTTCCCAGAATAACTTGGGGTGTCTCCCTTTGCTCTGAGACATGTTTCACACCTAGTTTCACTCTTTTCACAATGCACAACAGGTATTCCACATTGCTTTAACAACTGCTCAACAGATTTCAAATTTCTATGTCCCATTTTAATATGCCATGAATACATACATTTTTCATGTTTACATTTAGCATCACTGGTAGTTTGGCAAATCTGTTCCTTATCATCAACAGTCTCAATTTCCTCATTACAAACTACAAGGTAATTAAAGCCATTTTTCTCTTCCACTTTAAATTCAAGCTCTCCATCCTTGGTAGAGACCTTGCTTCCTTGCTCTGTTTTGAGCAGTACAATATGTCCATAAGGCTTTTTGTTGAAATTAAGCTCTCAACAGCTTCGGGCACATAAGCTGTATTTCGCAATTCAACATCAATTAATTGATTATCTGTAGTATACAATTGTAATTTTACAGTTCCAACACCTTGTACATTCAATAATTCCCTGTTAGCTTGGTAAATTCTTGGTTTGTTTTCAACATCTATGTTACTAAACCAGGCTTTTTCTCTACACACAAGTGTGCAAGCGCCAGAATCGATTAAAAATATTTTCTTATCATCTGTGTTAAAATCATCAGTGATCCTAAAAGCATTGCCTTTGCCCTGCGTCTGTGCTGCAAACTTCTTTCCTCTGTGCTGTGCGTGTGAAATGTGACCTCTGCTCCTCCCATAATGGCTTCCCCTTCCACTGGCTGGTTCTTTGTTAGTGGAACCATGTGCTCCTGTGGCTCTTTGTTCTTGGGGCTCATCATTAGGTGCATACTTAGAAGAGCAGTACTTTGCAAGATGATTTTTCCCACATATAAAGCAATCCACTTTCCTTTTAAATCTCTGTTCATGCTTTAGGCTCAAAACAGACATCTCATCAGACAAACTTTCTTTCAAATTTCTAGAATCATATTCCTCAGTTAGTGCAGACAAAAGACCTTCTAAAGTCAGATCATCATTCAGTCTAATCATACTGGTTACAGACTTATAGGAGCCAGGCAGACCCTTAAGAATTGAAGAAATCATATCTGTATCAAAGGGTACTTCATTCAGGTCTTTAAACTGTGTGTAAATGCCCATTAATTTGTCCATCTCTTTGGGAAGGCAGTCTCCCTCCTTCATCCTGAAATCAAAAATCTGTCCCTTGAGGGAATAGATTTTACTCTTGCTGTGCTTATCAAATTTGCCCTTTAGGTATTTAATCATCAATCTGGACGTGGCTAGCCCTCTTAATCCTGGTACCTCTGTGTAGGGAATACTCCCTAAAATAAGGGCTTTAGCAAAACCATCCATCATAAGGAATTGTGTCTTATCAGGGTCAGTTTCTGGAGGATTTTCAATTGTTAATACTTGAAGGGCATTGTGAGTCTGCAGGCGACTCTTCAAATACTCCTCCCACCACTGATAGTTAGATTTTGTAAGTCTGAGATTTGGCATTTCCTGGGATGGGGCATTAAAAGCCATTTTGTTACTTTTGTTACCTTTGGATTTGAGGTAGAAGCACAGGTTGAGCAGGGGAAGTCTTTGGTGCTGTGTTGGCCTCTTCGCTGGAATCCGGCTCACTCATCTACTTCTCCAGGAGCTCACAGGGTTAATCTTTCCTCTCTCTGCAGCAGTGGGAATTTCAACAGGCTCCTTTGCCTCGCCTTCCTTTCCTTTGTTCTCCCGGGCAGCTTCTCCAGTGCTCCAAGGCTCAGCTCCACTTACAGCAGGCAAAAATTAATCCAGTCAAAAAAGATCTTTTGCTCCTGGCAAACTGCAATCCAGCATAGGTTTTCCCCTGATCAGCAAGGAAATAGGGTTGGGCCTTTCTGGCTGCAAGATTGCTCTGAGAGCAGGAAGGAAAAAAAGTTGGTCGTTTTAAAAATCCAAGCCTCTAGCTCTTATTTCCTATTTCTCTTTCTCAATCAATCCAGAAAGCTTTAAGAGAACCAGACTCTCTTGCTACCATTTGTTAGGACTTTTGTCCAATAATCAGGGTATATTCAGGGTAATGGATCTTGCTTTTCTGGAAAGAAGAGATTGCTTCTTTAGTTTAAAAGAAACTTTATTACTAAAGGAAAAAGGGAAACAGGATTAGCTACAAATAAACAAAACATGCTTCCTAAGCAGCATTGTGCTGCGTCTGCACACTAAGACATCCTACTAGAGGGTGAGAGAGATTGCAATGGAGGATCTCACCTTCTTCTTGACCCCTGAAAGGAAACACCTGATATCAGTAACCAGTTAGCACAACAGTAAAGCTCTAGGTTTCCCGGGCTTAGAATTAATTGGTCAGCCACCAGGTATCACTTCCAGGCTAACAAAGGTAAACAAACAAGTTGCATAGGTTAACCCTATAATGACTGGATTTCTCAGGCCTTGTGTTACATACTCATTTCTCCAACAGGGACAAACCATAATCCACACCAATTTCATCTAGATGTTTGGAACACATATATTGGGTCCAAGAAAATGGGGCGGAATTCCTCTCCTGTCATCCTAAACCTAATTCAATAGTGGTAACCTCAGCATCGAGAAGTAAGCGTACCCATTCAGCCCCAGTGGACAAAGAAGGCAGGAAACTAGATGCATTTGGCAGAAAGTTTATTTGGCAGGTGCCATGGAAGTGAAAAACACAAATTACCTGACCTGTATGGGCTGACATCAATATTCTCTGTGGGAGCAACTATCAGAGATTCTACCAGTTCTCCCTGAAGATAAATGCCTTGTGGCCAGACACCTCCAGAAGGAGGGTATGACCCTCTCAAAGCAACAACTGAACTCTTCCAAGCACATGGTAGACATCTTTGCTAAGACGATCACATCTGTGATAGCCTTATGTAGGCATTCCTGGCTGCGTTCCACGTCACTTACACAGGACACTCCCTCCTACATGGAGGATCTCCCATACGAAGGGCAAGGCCTATTTCATTCCACAACAGATATGGTCCTGCAAGACATGGACAAAAGTATCAGAACATCATGCAACCTGGGAGTGACTGGCCCCACATGCCCAGCAAAACATAAGTCATGGCCTTGCCCATGGTCCAAGCAACAATACCCCAAGTCATCTCCAGAACAACCCTAGAAGACCAAGCAATTACATTCAGGAATTCGCTCAGTCTATACTAAGTCAAAATTCCAATCTAATCAACAACTGTCTAGGTACAAGGAATCCAGGACCCTCAAACAGGGCCTTTGACTCACGCCCCACCCTGTCGTCCTCGCTCCCACTCCCTCATGTCTACTCCTGGGCAGGGGTCTGTTGGAGCGGGAGCGCACAGGAGCGCAGCTCCAGGAGTGAGGAGCCCAGGGGGTGGGCACATGACCAAGCCCCACCCCCTCCTCGGCTTCCCCGAGCAGTGCAGAGGCGCAGCACCCTGCTAGGGTCTTTATTGATTTTAATGTTTTGTTTTAATATTGATAATTTTATCATTGTTCCTTTTATGACTGTGTGCTGCTTTTCCAGAGACTTGCTCAAGGTGGCATATAAATTTTCTAAGTATACCATTTTTTATCTGGGCACATCGCACATAAGTACTGGAGAAATTTCACCAACCCTTCAGCAGCTTCCACCCCATCAGTTTGGTGTAGTGGTCAGGAGTTGGACTCTAATCTGGGAGAACCGGGTTTGATTCCCCACTCCTCCACATGCAGCTGCTGGTGTGATCTTGGGCCAGTCACAAGTTCTCTCAGAGCTGTTCTCTCATGAGCAGTTCTGAAAAGACCTCTCTCAGCCCCACCTACCTCACAGGGTGTCTTGTTGTGGGGAGGGGAGGGGAAGGGATGGGTGGTGCACATGTCCTGGGTATCTCAAGTCTACTTGAAACCTGATGGTTTCAAGGGAGCAGGAAGAGAATGAGGGTGTGTTCTTTACGCTTATTTTTATTGCACAAAGTATTGGATGGAGAAGGGAATGGAGGAAGAGCAGGTCCGTTTCACTCACCTGTGGAGTGGAGCCTGAGGAGTGGGTGTTGCCTTCTGACACACTTCTGGTATGTTAGGGGGTGTGGCATATGCAAATGATTTATGGTAATGAGCTCCTGCACCTCTTTTTCTACGAAATGACCCCTGCTCCTGGGGCATGCATTTATTTCCCTTCCTTCAGAAATCTAAATGAATAACGTCAGACAAATGGGTGCTTTCCATTATCTCAGAAGGCTACATGATAGAGTTCCACAGCAAACCTTCTACCCCGACTTTCATCAGTACTCCCTTGTCACAAGTCCTACAAGACGAAGTTCAGACCCTCCTGGAGAAAGATGCTATCGAACCCATCCCTCACAATCCAAAGACCAGGGCTTCTGCTCCAGATATTTCACTGTCCTGAAGAAGGATGGAGGTCTCCGTCCTGTCATGGATCTCCGAACTCTGAATCAGTTTGTTGCCTATCAGAAGTTTTGTATGGTGTCTTTACAGAATATTCTACCACTCATCAAACCCAACACTTGGATGGCCACCTTGGACCTCCAAGGTGCGTATTTCCATCTCAACATTTGGCCACCCCATCGCCAGTTCCTAAGGTTTACCATCGGGGCACAGTGCTAGAAGTACAAGGTTCTTCCTTTTGGGATCTCCACAGACCCCCACACCTTCACGAAGACGACGGTGGTGGTAGTGGCTTATCTGAACCTACAGGGCACTTTGGTCTTCCCATATATAGACAACTGGCTTCTGGTTGCAGACTCCAAGGCCGAGCTGAACAGTGACATCCATTGGACAGTCAATCTCCTGACCTCTCTGGGTCTTTGGATCAATCACAAAAAATCTCACCTGACACCAACACAGCAGGTACAGTTCATCGGAGCACTCCTCAACTTCACAGTCAACCGAGCATTTCTTCCAGAAGACAGAGCCCTGGTGATAATGGCACTAATGCAAAAACTTCAAGCAACTCCAAGGACAATGGCCTTAGAAATCCAACAGCTACTAGGGATGATGGCAGTAACAACAGCAGTCCTCACCTTCACCAGACTTTGCAAGCAGGTGCTGCAGACCTGGTGGGAGGGCTTCTAGTGTCCTGCCCCCACTGCTGGACCTCCTGATAGCACCTGGTATTTTTGGCCACTGTGTGACAGAGTGTTGGACTGGATGGGCCATTGTCCTGATCCAACATTGGCTTCTTTCTTTCTTTCTTTTTTTAAAAAAAATTATTTATAATTTTCAAAGAATTGCATACAAACTTAAAAAGAACATATGTTTGAGTCTATACATTATTAGCCTTTAACCACTTAAACACCATTGACCACCTCTTGTCAAACAGAGTCACATCTTGACCTTTTAACTCCATATTAAGTCTGTCCATTTTGGCCAAGTCCAAGAATTTATAAATTACCTCCCTTCTCGAGGGGATTTTATCAGATTTCCAAACTTTGGCTAGCAGAATTCTGGCAGATGTCAACATATAAACCAACAGATGAACTTCATTATGTGTAAATTCCTCCAGGATTATATTTAAAAGATATGTCTCCGGGGTTAACATAAAATTTATGGCTAACATTTCAAAGATAATTCTCTGGATCTTCCTCCAATATGTTTGAATTTTTGTGCATCTCCACCACATATGATAAAAAGTACCAATGTTCGTTTTACATTTCAAACATACCTTTGAAACATTTTTATTGCATTTGGCAATTTTATCGGGAAACCAATACCATCTATGGAACATTTTAAATATATTTTCCTTATATGAAGTGGACCTCATAAATTTGATACATTTCCATATCTTTAACCAGTTATCTAGCTTAATGTTATAGCCAAAATCCCACATCCAAGATATCATAGTATCTTTAACTGTTACATCTTGCATGTAGGCATCTATCAAGAATCTATATATTTTCTGGATCAACTTATCACTGGATGAGAGCCAGATTTTATCAAGCTCATTCTTTTGGTCCTGAAAGCCAACTTTCTTATCCATGTAATATCGTGAATTCAATTGTACACTTTCCCATCACGTTAGCTTAATGTTATATCACCTTAAAAGATTTTCCTCTGACTTTAAGTTATTGTCTTTGTCTAACAACATCTCATAACTTTCTCTATTATGCTTCATTCAAAGCGAAGGTTTAATAAATGCCTCCAGAGGGGGTACCCATTTCAGGATTTTGGTATAATACTTATCTTTTACCTCATTCCAGATTTTTACTAAGGCTCCCATTAAGATATGCTGTCAAAAAATAGAATGTGTTTTATCCTTATTATACCAGATATACGCATGCATGCCCATAGGTAGGTCATGTCCTTCTAGAGCAGTGGTTCTTAACCTGGGTTCAATCGAACCCTAGGGGTTCGGTGAGTCAGTCTCAGGGGTTTGGTGGGGCCTCCAACTTAGTACTATTACTAAGTACTAAGAATTATTTTTCACTAAAGAAGAGTTCGGTGAATGCGCATATGAAACTGGTGGGGTTCGGTACCTCCAACAAGGTTAAGAACCACTGTTCTAGAGTTAAACCTCTAATATCCTCTATCAATATCCAATCCCTTATCCATCCAAGGGCTGCTGCCTGGTAATACAGGTTCCAATTTGGGACCCCAAAACCCCCTTTCTTTTCTATTTTGTAAGGTTTTCCATTTTATTCTTGATTTTTTGGGTGCCAAATAAATTTTCTAGTTATTTTATCTAATACCAAAGGAAATTAGGCCCCTTTCGAATCGGTATGTTTTGTGCCAGAATTAAAAAACTTGGCAGTATGGACTTCTGGTAGCTGGCGCTTTAATGGCAGGTGCTTCTCTCCGCTGCTGCGGGAGAGGTGACTCACTCTTGGCAGGATAGAAGGGGTCCTGGACTGGAGCCGGACCCCCAGGGACCCTAGAGAAGGGACCCTGCCTGGGGAGCTTGAAGGTAGCTTCTCCTGGTGGTGGCAACCACGGGATCAAGGCTCCTTCTTACCCCTATAGGTTCACCTGCTGCAGAAGCCTTCGGGCTACTCAAAGCATAGCCGTGAAGCTGCAGAAAATTCAGAGTGGAGAAGCGATGGGCTCTCAGATATGCAATGGCTAAATCGTGAGTCTTAAATGAACTTTTGAACTGAAGCAGAGGAGTGGGTTGGAGGATCATGTTCTCCCTCCCAGTAACTCACGGCTTAAGACTTTCACACGCTCTTGCTGTTATCCTGGAAGCGTTGCATTGGTGCTGGAGAGCTGATCGCACAGAAGAAGAAAGCTCCTTAAAGGCATTAGTGTGATAAATCAATATTATTTTCTTTGGGATCTCTTATCTAACTGTAAACAACTGAGAAAAGAAAGGAAAAATGGCGGGGCGAAAAATCTCTCTGAAAGTCAGAAGTTCTGTTCCTAGTTCAAAGGGTGAAATTACTGAGCTGAATGTAGTTTTGTCAGCAGCACTGCGACCCTGGTGAAAGAACTGGCTTCAGTCAATATCAAGCTAGATGCTATGCAAAAGGAAATCACGGAGTTTGGCAAAAGATCAGAGCAGCTGCAACAAGAACTCCTGGAAGTGAAAACTGCAGTAGCTGAAAATGACTCAAGACTACAGAAAATGGAAAAAGAAAAAGCTCTTCAAAAAGACAATGTCTTAAAACTTCAAATGGATCGTTCAAACTTCTTCTTGAGATTTCAGAACGTTCCTGAACAAAAAGGAGATAATCTTAAGAAAGTGTTATGTGAAGCATTGGCACCTGTGACAGGTTGGGAAGCAGAGAAACTACAAAGCGACATGGACATGGCCTATAGGTCATATCCAGAATTTGTCAAGAAGAAAAATCTGCCAGGTGAGATCATGCTAAGATTCTCTAAGAGATCAACCAGAGATGTGGTGTTAAAAGCCACAAACAGAAAGGTTCTGAAGATCCAAGAAGAGGAAATTAAAGTTTTAAAGGATATACCGTTTGAAATCAGGAAGAGAAGAAAAGCTTACAAGAGCTTGACTTCATGGTTACAGTCTGAGAGTATTTCCTATCGCTGGGACATCCCGGAGGGCTTGATGTTCAGCTATAAAGACAAGAAATATAAAATTGACTCTATTGAAAAGGCGAAAATATTTCTGGAAAAGCAGAAGAAGAAGAAGGCAGAGACTGATCCGGAAGACTCCCTAGCACAGCAGGAGAGTATGTATGGATTTGATGACTCAGAAAGTGGAGAAGCTGAAGGAGAGGACTCGGACTCAGAGAAAGGGGTGGCTGCCCCTAAATATCAGAAAGAAGGCAAGAAGAAAACCAAAGAAAAAATAGTTATATCACTCTTGTCATGAGAAAAGAAAATCTTCCTTTTCTTCCTTGGGTAGTTTCAGTGTTATTGTCTGATAACTCCTCTGACAATCAAACCACGGCTCTAGTGGCCTCCTTTTTAGCCACAGTGATTAGGAAAATAAATCACCCTGAGCTAAATTAGGTCATTACTGATCAGTGTTGACCATGTATGTACTTATTTGGAAATTTGAAGATTGTTATGCTGCTGTTATTATCTGTTTGAACTTAGGGCTGCTCACCTGCTTTTAGTCTGAACTATAGTTCTTAGCTTGTACTGTTGCTATGGCTTTTTTTGCTAATGCAATAAAGATTTTATTATTATTATTATTAAAATAAAGTTATAAATGTTTATGTTGTTATAACACACTATATCCTATAGAGTTCAAGTTTATGTTTTAAATTGCTTCATCTTCTGTATGTGACTCAGTTATCCAGCTTTTAAAATTAATTGTAAACAGCAGGAAGGATTTAACAGTTAATACCAAGAAGTAACATTGCTTTTCAGTTATTATAATGTTGGCTTTTTAATATCTATGACCGCATTTCCTGTATACCTTAGGGTAGTTTAGTTTGTAGCTTTTAGTTTACGTGTAGGGTAAAACAAAAAAAACAAACAAACTTGGCAGTATGTTCATTTTTAACGTAGACACTTTACCTAAAAGTGATAGTTGCAATCTTCCCCACTTGCCTAAATCGCTTTTTTACTTCACCCATCAGTTTATTATAATTATCTTCTATTAAGTTGCTGTTTCTGTTAGATAAAATAATACCCAAATATCTCACTTTCTTTGCTATTTCCATAGTTGTAATTTTCTGAATTTCTTCCCTGGTGTTAGACGAACAATTTTCAGTGATTAGTTTGGTTTTTTTCCTATTAATCTTAAGACCTGCTACAACCCCATATTCTTGCAATACTTTTAATAAGTGTGTAATAGAACCCTTAGGTTCCTCATGGAAAGTACTGGAGTCGGGAGGCCGGTAGCAGTGAAATCAGCATAGCTTTTTATTTGGTGGTCAGATGAGGCATGGACAACAGGGCTCCAGAGCCCGCTTATATGCTGGCCGGAGCCACACCTCTGGCCACACCGAAACGACCTGATAGGGTCATACATGTAGAACCTTTTGTCATAGGTTCCACGTGGCGGTCACCATTATGGAGCACATGGCAGTAGCCATTACACACATTCAGCATGGTACATTACACCCCTCCAGGGGTCATTTCGTAGAAAAAGAGGTGCAGGAGCTCATTAGCATAACTCATTTGCATATGCCACACCCCCTGACATCACCAGAAGTATGTTAGAAGGCAAGAAAGAAAGGAGAGAGAAAGAGAGAGAAGGAAAGAGAGAGAGAAGGAAGGAAGGAAGGAAGGAAGGAAGGAAGGAAGGAAGGAAGGAAGGAAGGAAGGAAGGAAGGAAGGAAGGAAGAAGAGCTGGCAGAGAGGGGACAGCTACTAATCCAAGCCTAAGAAATACCACTATTCTGGGAGAATAGCTTCAGTGGTGGCTGAAGCCTTCAGAAGGCTGGTCGGAGGAACAAGGACCTTTCCAGGGGATGGGGTCATTTTGCTGCAGCCATGATACAAGCAGGCATTCCCCTGTGGTGGTGGTGGGCTGGCACCAACTCCCGGAGCTGTGCTCCCCCGAGCTCCTGCTCGAAAGGACTCCTGCACCCCTCCCCCTCATAGTTCAGAACCACCCTAACACACATAGTCCTTTAAATATGTGGGCTGTCTTCACTCCTGGTCGGAGCACTTTGGGACCATGGGAGCCTCAGCCGTCAAGATGGGAGCTGGTGCTGGGGCATCTGTGGCTGCTTCAGTCGAGGGAAGGGCAGGTGTTGTGTCCAGTGGGACCTGGTCTTGGAGAGGCATGTGCTGTGCAGTCTCAGGGTCTTGGGTCTTGTCCTCATAAATGCCCGCTTCTGGAACAGCATCCTTGGAGTTGCCCATTGTCTCTGGAATGTAGGATGGGAGCCGGCGGCAGAGCTGATCCACGTGTCTCCTCCAGGTCTGTCCGTCCTCACCGGCAACCTCGTAGGAAAGGGGTCCGGTGACATGGATTATCCAGCCTGGCAGCCAGAGGGGCCCCCATGCATAGTTCCTTACATACACAGGGTCCTCGGGGATGAACCCTTGCGGTGCCAGGGGGACATTGGGTTCCTTGCTGGTCGATCCAGCAGGGTTGAGATGGCGGCCCATGAGGAGCTCAGCTGGACTGTGTCCCATGGAAGCGTGGGGCATTGTGTGCTGACCGAAGTGGAAGGCCATCAGCTTAAACTCCCAGTCCCCCTGGTCCATGCACCACAGAGCTTCTTTGGTCATCTGGACCATGCGCTTCGCTTGGCTGTTGGTAGCTGGGTGGAATGGGGCGGACCTTACATGTTGGATGCCATGTAGCTCCACGAAGTGCTGGAACTCTGCGGAGGTAAACACTGTGCTGTTGTCAGATACCAGTGTATCAGATGGTGGTGGTGGGGGGTGGCCAGGGCACTCGCCCAGAGCCTCTTTCTAGAGCCCGTTGTATTTATTCCCACAATGGGCCTTATTCCTAGTTAGAATATAAGAAGAGAAGAAACAGGGACCTATGAGGACTTGGAGGGAATCTCATCCCCCCTGCTGGTCCTTCTCTCCATGCTGTCACTGCTTTCCTTCTGTCCCCTTCACCATCCCTGCAGTTAATCCCACTTCCCAGCTCTCTTTCTGTTGTGTTCCAATGGTGACCACCATGCCGTCAGGCCATGCAGTCAGGGGCAAGCCCATGGCCCAATAACCGCCTAATAAACCATGAGCTGATTTCACTTGAGTGCGTCTCTGGACTGAATACTTTATACTTTCCTCCGACCTACCCCTCTCCATTCCCCCACTTGTCACTTAACCTTCATTTCTCTTCATTCTCATCCCCTCACAGCTTCAGTTCTTTCTATGCTTCCTTCTCTACCTCCAGCCATCCCCCTTTTGCTCTGTTTTTCTTTCCTCCCTCCCTCTACTCCCTCTCCCCATCTTTTTATCTTTTCTGCCTGCCTCCACCTTCTCACTCCTAATTTACCCCCAGTTTCAAAGTGAAACCTTGGCATCCACCTCATAAGGAAATCTCACAATTTTTGTATTTTAAACATCTTGAAATTTTTGTTTGCACTTCCCCTGTCAATTCCTGGCTCCATTGTACTGAGACCAGTTTCAGAGAGCAGCCATGTCCATGTTGGTCTGCAGCAGAACAGCTCGATACGAGTCTGGTAGCACCTGCTGCAGGGAGCTTTGATGAAGGAAGCTTTGACTCTCGAAAGCTCACACCCTGAAAATCTTGTGCTAGTTTCAGAATTATTTGTGTGTCCATGTGTGACTACTGTGGAAGATTCAAGCAGAAAATGCCATAGCAGGATTACAGCTGAACATCAAGAAGACAAAAGTAATGATTACTGGAAAAATACACAACTTTAAGGCTGATGAAGAAGAAACTGAAATAGTTCAATATTTTCTATCCCTTGGCTCCATCAGCAACCAAAAGGGAGACTGCATCCAAGAAACTGAGATGGAGACTTGGAAGGGCAACTGGGAAGGAGCTAGAAAAGATTCTTAAGTGTAGGGACATGTCACTGGTGACCAAGATTAAGTTAATTCATGCCATAGTATTCCCATTGGACAATGAAGAAAGATGACAGGAGGACAGTAGATTCCTTTGCAATGTGGTGTTGGAGGAGAGATTTCTGGATACTGTGGACCACCAAAAAGACAAATCAGTGAGTTCTAGACCAAATCAAGCCTGAACTCTCCCTAGAAGCTAAAACAAATAAACTGAGGCTATCGTACTTTGGTCACATTATGAGTAGACAAGAGTCATTGGAAAAGACAATAACGCAAGGAAAAGTTGAAGGCAAAAGGAAAAAAGGAAGATCCAGTCAAGGAAGCTACAGTCCTCAGGTTGCAAGATCTGAGCAAGGCTGTTAACAATAGTGTCAGATCCCCAGTCAAGTTACTCTCAACAACTCTCTCTTTGGCAGTAAAAGTTTATTACGATGTATGCATGATCCAGAACATCACTTGTGTTAGAACTAAAACATGCTTAATATAGGTAATTTGAACAAAAGCCCCTTCCTTCCCCAGGCACACGTCATTCACACACCACGCCTAGCGTTGCCGTCTCAACCAGGGAGGGAAAATATATGGTTTGGTTATTTACAGCTCAAGCTGGCACCAGAAAGCTTCAAGGACACTTTTCTCTGGGAAAGAGAAAGGAGGCATGACTTGCAAGGAAAGTTGGGGCTGCTAAAAGCAAAAGTTCTCATTCTCTCACTCACTCACTCAACTCCCCCCCCCACAGGAATTCCCTCCCCCCATAACACGGCAACCCAAAGCAAACAAAAGTGAGCAAGGTTTGACAAATGGGATGTTTTGGAAGTTGTTAATGTATAGGGTCATCATAAATTGGTAATGACGTGTGTGAATATAAAACCTTTTTTTATGTGGTTAACATAGATCTGAAGTGAATGAATCCAGGGAGTGTAGCTCAGTGATGGATGCTTCAAATTTACACGAGCAATGGTTCATGGCAACAAGTGAGCCTGGCCCTTGACAAGCTCATGATCTGCATACCACTGCCAGCCCATCTGTATGGGGCTTGTGGTAGTTTGCTGTGCTGTAGGTGTACCATTTTGGTTCTTCCTCTTACAAGAATCAGTAGATTAAAAACAAAATGAAAGCAATTGGTCTTTCAATGTGTTTTGAATTTACAAAGCATACTGGAGGTCTTTCAACAGTTCAAACTTAACTTATCTTGACTACTTGGTCCTGAGTATATGCTTGTGCTTAAGACCATAAGTGACTGGTGGATAATCAGCCCAGTAGCCTTTGCAAGATTCACACAAACAAGTGGCCACAAAAGGGCCCACTAGAAATTGGTCAGCGTGCTCTTCCCAGTGGACTTCCCCGGTTTATTTTCTGCCCAATCCTCTGCTAAGCCAGTTTTTTCATATGAGGCCTGCTTTACATATTTTAGTATTGTAACTATGTTCCAGCAACAAAGTGTCTTTAAAGAATAACACTTTTATCATGGCATGTACTTTTGTAGGGTATGGGCTACTTTGTCATATACAGTGAAGACAAAAAGCATCACGCAGTAGAGCTCAGGTTACTACACTTCACACGCAAATGCTCTCATGAACATGTATCTGAAACCCCTCAAGGAGAAAACTTAGTTGCTGGGAAACTGACAGGCAGGAGACAGGTGAAGCACACATGTCCTCCAACCCATATTCTTAATGAGTTCTAATCCATCCAGAATGCTGCAATTACTACCTACAAGATGGGTGTTAAATGCTGCTGTGAGAGTCCTACAGAGTCAGTCACCAACAAGTGTCCTTAAACAGGAATGCTTTATTTAGAAAGGTCTGTTATGGTCATCTGCACTTCTTGTGTTAGTAATGGGGGACACCGCCTTGTTCAGGATAATTATACAGAATTCAAAAGGTGTCTGGTAAGGTATGGAGACCAATCATAATGTCAAGGAAGAAGGTGCTTAGAATACTGGTTTACAGTTCCCAGGAAAAAAAGGGGCTTAGACTACTGGTTTAGTTCCCAGGGGAAGAAGCGGGAAGCAAAAGAGTCAGACAGGAGAAGAGATAAATGGGCCAGCACCAACAGTGTCTCAAGGTCTGAGTAGCTCCAAGAGTGATAAGCATGCCATGAGCAATATAACATTCCACAGTCCTGACGTCCAGGGTCCGCTCATCCCACCTCCCAGGCAGCATTAGCTGACAGCAGCTTTGGGAAAGCAATTATCACTTCTACTCCTCCTCATCTCCCTCCTCCATTCATAGTGCAAAGGAGAGGTATAGAATTCCCAGTCTGCATCTTGTTTGTAGCCCACAGTGGATTCCCACAATGAATGAAGTCTTTTTCCAGAGATCTCCATGAACTGCTTTTTGAACATTTCAGAAGACAGTATAAGAAGTATTCAGCAGACTGAAACCAGAGGCTTTACCCCCTGCCAAGTAGTCATGAAATTACATACAGAAGGATTTTTTTTCTCCTAAGGAGGGAGCCAAACTACACTTAGGATCAGTTACTTTGCTTTTATATATGGTGGTGTAGAACTTGAAACTCTCTGTTTGCTTTTTCCTTTGATAGGCTCTCTCTGAGTGATTTATAAAAATACTTTGCAGAGACACCATCCATCTTGGATTCTTTGTTATGAAGCCAAATCGCTCCAGGTGGCTGAACCAGATGCTAGCACTTTGACGACGCCCTAGTTTGTATACTATTTTAATAGATACTAATTACCCATTCAGTGTCATTACTGTGTCTTTCTGGCTCCAAAGGTACAGAGCAAGTTTCAACAGTAATGCAAAAGAATAATTTCTTTCTCTCACAAATATGTAGTGTTAAAAGACTAAAAAAATAGTTAGGATTTTATAAATATTGGGTAAAGATGATCTCTTGTGAATGTTTAATATCTGAAAGTCTAGTTTGCTCTAGGGGGTCTTGGTACATTAACATTTTCCTCTTCCACAGATATCATGTAACCTAATTTTTAGTGATTTTAGAAATTAAGTGTAAACCAAAAAGAAACCTGCTCTCTTGCCCATTTTTCCTTTGATCTACTGTTCCTCTTCGGAATGCAGCTTTATTAAGCACAGTACAGTTTCATTTATTCAAAAGATATCTAAAATCTTCATGAATCAGAAGCCAGCTGTATATGACTCTCTTGTGCACAGGAATACCTCATTTTGTCTACTATTTCAAAAAAGCAGAATTTATTTATTTGTTTGTTTGTTCGATTTATATCCCGCCCTCCCCACCTTTCGGCGGACTCAGGGCGGCTACCAACATACAATAAAATATACAATATCGTTAAAACATTTAAAACACAAAAGCAAACAGCTAACATACCCCACTACAAAATGGCGTTTCTTCTTTATTGGGGTAGCATCTGAGATGTTAAACAGTATAGATGGTGGGAGAACGTTCAGGCTGGCGGATTCTTGGTTGGGCCAGGGCCAGGATGTAACTATTGGGCAGCCCTGAAAGCCTGGCGGAAGAGCTCCATCTTGCAGGCCCTGCAGAACTGTAGTAAGTCCCGCAGGGCCCTGATGTTATCCAGGAGCTCATTCCACCAGTGTGGGGCCGGCACTGAAAAAGCCCTGGCCCTTGTAGCTGCTAGCCAGGCCTCCTTCGGCCCTGGGAGGACCAGGTGATTCTGGGATCCCGATCGGAACACTCGCTGGGGAACATACGGAGAGAGGCGGTCCCTCAGGTAGATAGGTCCCAGGCCATATAAGGCTTTATAGGTAAGCACAAGCACCTTGAACTGTATCCGGTATGCTATAGGCAGTCAGTGCAGTAATTTTAGGGCGGGCTGGATGTGCTCCTGTACAGGGAGATCCAACAACAGCCGCGCCGCCACATTCTGCACCAGCTGCAGCTTCTGGATTTGGGACAAGGGCAGTCCCATGTAGAGAGCATTACAGTAGTCCAATCTTGAGGTGACCAAAGCATGGATCACTGTAGCCAGTTCGTTGCGTTCAAGGAAAGGAACCAACTGCTTGATCAACCGAAGATGATAAAAGGCTGACCTTGCAGTGGCTGCTACCTGGGCCTCCATCATTAATGAGGGTCCAGGAGCACTCCCAAACTCCTCACCTCCGATGCTGGTACCAACTGCACCCCGTCGAAGGCCGGGAGAGGGATCCCTACCCCTGGTTCACTCCGACTCAAGCACAGGACCTCCGTCTTTGTCGGATTCAATTTCAATTGGCTCTGCCTGAGCCAACCAGCCAGAATGGGGCCTTGTCTGGCAAAGGAAGTATTCCAAAGTTACCTTGGTGAGTTATGATGGTAAACCATCCCAGCCAGGGAGGGTGTAATGTATGTAATGGCGATCGCCATGTGCTCTGTGTAAAGGCAACTGCCACGTGGCCAAATGTACATGGCCAGGCAAGCTACCTGAGCTTGAGTCAGGATGAACAATAGCTGGCCAGATTGTAACTCACCACCAATCTAGTGCCTAGGTTCCTCTAGGGGACCTATGATTTGTAACCGCAATCTTAAGGTCCTATCAAGACATTTTGGCGAGGTGGGAGGTGTGGCTCCGACCGGAATAAAAGAGGGCCCCTGAGCCCAGGTTGGCATGCTTCATCTGACCAGCTAATAAACTATGCTTGCTGAAATCACTACAACGCGTCTCCAACACCAGTACTTTGCACTGGTGACGAAGGTGGGATCCTGATGAATGACTCCCCAGCTGACTCCAGCTCCGCATCGAGCCCTGCAGATCTGTCAGCATCCGGCACCGCTTTGCTCCAGTGCCAACCAGCACTGCCAACCGCTCCTGAGGATCACGCAGAGCCTGGTATCCCCATGCTCCCTCACTGATGTCCCATACAATGACATCATCATGGTGTAGAACGGCTACTTCATGCCGAAGCCCTCGATGGTGGCTCTTTGAGTGAGCTTCAGTCACCAGGCTCAAAGGACAGGTGAGACCGCCACGGCCTTCCTGGCTGACCTCCGCCATATGGTGGTCGGCTGCGAGTTTACGGCAGTGGAGGAAAACCTCATGACCGCATTTGTTTTTGGGGTGCGGGAAGATAAGCTAAGGCGCAGGTTGGTGGCGCTTTCCAAGATCACCCTTGAGAAGGCCCTCCAGATGGTGGTGACCTTCGAGATGGCACAAGATGAGCGCCAAGGCTCCGCCACTGCCAGGCACCGCACGGCTTCCCTCAGCTCCGAGACATCGGATGAGGACGACGTCTGCCAGCTGCGCTGTCCCCTGAAAGGTGTGTCCTGAGTTCCAGGTTCCAGTTCCAGATCATCAGCCTCCACAGCCACTGCCCACTGTTCACCACAGCACCTCCGCCTCTTTGTGCGGTAGCTGCAGGGATACCCACAACCGCCGGACCTGCTGATTCCACGATGCCACTTGCCGGGCCTGTGGCAAGATGGGCTATATTGCAAAGGTCTGCCACTCCCATCCCAGCCTCCACTCTCAAGCAGCCCACCACGAAACAGACGACATCCACATGGCTTCTTTACCTCACCACCAGGTACTGAACTTGTCCCGTAATACCCCCAATAAAATCACAGTCCCAGTGCAGATTGAAGGAGCGCCCTGCTCAATGGAACTCGACACTGAGTCCTCTTATTCTATCATTTCAGCAGCCACATTCCAGAAGCTCTGTCCCGGGGGGGGGGGGGACGATTGCAGAAACCGACTGGACTCCAGCTCTGGGATTTCCAAAAGAACCTGGTCATCATCAAGGGGTTCGGCAAGTTCAGGGTCCAGTTCAAGGACTTTGATGGACTGTTGGACCTCCTGGTGGTGGAGAGCGACCTCACCAGCCTCCTGGGTCTATCCTGGTTCAGGCCACTGGGCGTGGGAATCATGGGGGTGCACAGAGTCAACTCCGTGGATTACCAGGCAGTCTGCGTGGAGTTTCCCGCCATATTTGATGGATTCCCTTGGGTCTTATACCGGTCCCCCGGTTTTGCTGGACCTTGATCCAGCGGTGCACCCGATCCGAATAGTGGCTAGGCGACCCCCCCAGCGGTCCAGTCAAAAATCGAGGCCGAGCTGGACAAGCTTATGGCTCAGGGGGTCCTGGAGCCGGTCCCCCATGCCAAATGGGAGACCCCCATTGTCACCCCCATGAAGGCCAATGGGGAGATCCGCATCGGTGCGGACTATTAATGTACGCTGAACCTGGCGCTACAGGACCACTCCCACCCAGTGCCAGTCATCAGCCATGTTCTCGCCTCTCCGGCAGGGGCCAGAGTATTCGGTAAGCTGGATCTGGCTCAAGCCTACCAGCAACTCCCCATGGATGACGCCACGACAGAGGCACAAACCATTTCTACCCACAGGGGGCATTCAGAGTAAAGTGACTCCAGTTCGGAGTCAGTGTTGCTCCCGGATTATTCCAGCAACTAATAGATGGCCTTCTGAAAGATATTCCAGGTGTCCAGCCATTTTTCGTTGACATCCTGATCACTGCTCCGGATATCCTGACCTCAAGACCTGGCTGCGGATGGTCCTCTAGTGCTTCCAGGATGCCAGGATCAAAGTAAAGAAGGAGAAGTGCATCCTGGGTGTCCCCTCTGTCATGTTCCTGGGCTTCACCATGGACGCCCAGGGCATCCACCCGATGCTGGAGAAGGTAGCGGCCATCACAGAGGCCCCCATCCCCACCTCGAAAGCTGAGGTCCAGGCTTTCTTAGGCCTCTTAAACTTCTACCATGCCTTCCTCCCCTACAAGGCAGCAGTAGCTGAGCCCCTCCACAGATTGTTGGACAAGGGGTTGCCCTGGGTTTGGGGGCTGCGGCACACAGCAGCGTTTCATGCTGTCAAGGACTTGCTGGTGTCAAACTCGGTCCTGGCTCATTTTGATGAGTCTCTGCCAGTTGTCCTGGTTTGTGACACATCTCCCTACGGGGTGGGGGCTGTTTCGGGCCACCAACTTCCTGACAGCTGGGAGGTGCCAGTGGCCTATCGTCCTGTCTTCCACAGAGCGCAGTTGTGCACAAATGGATAAGGAAGCCCTGGGCATAGTTGCGGGAGTAAAAAAAGTCCATGACTACCTCTATGGCCGGGCTTTCACAGTTGCCACTGACCACAAGTCGCTCCTGGGGCTCCTGGCCCCGGATTGCCAAACTTCCCAGATGCTTTCTCCACGGGTGTTGCGGTGGTCAATTTTTTTGGCAGGATATCAGTACACACTGGTCCATCGCCCTGGCAAGTCCATGGGCCACGCTGATGCCCTGAGCCGCCTGGCTCTCCCATCCTGTGACCCAGATCCAGCCCCTGCATACCACATTGCCCTCCTTGAGGACCTGCTGGACTGCCCTGTTCAGGTAGTGGATGTGGCCCGGCGCACCACCCGGGATTGCGTCCTCTCATAGGTCTTGGACTGGGTGGGGAGGGAGTGGCCCAGTCACCTGGGCTCGGAGTTTGTGGCATGAAGGCCAATGGGGCGATCTGCATCGGTGCGGACTATTAATGTACGCTGAACCTGGCGCTACAGGACCACTCCTACCCAGTGCCAGTCATCCTGGTGCAACAAACTTTCCACCCACAAGGGGTGCATACTGTGGGGAATGCGGGTGGTGATTCCAGAACCACTCCGTGATCGGGTGCTGGCTGCCCTCCATTGGGTTCATCCAGGGATCGTCCGAATGAAGGCACTGGCTCGCAGCTATGTGTGGTGGCCAGGCCTGGACAAGGACATTGAGGACCGAGTCCGCCATTGTGCATGGTGTCAAGAGTTGCTGGCCGATCCCCCCATGCACCCATACGGCCTTGGGAATCGGCACTCAAGCCTTGGTCATGGTTCCACCTTCACAATCCAGTCCAAGGGCAGCTGTTCTTCATTCTTGTGGACAGCTTTAGCAAGTGGCTTGAGGTGGTGCCAGTATGAATCATCTCCTCTAGTGCAGCCATTAGGGCCATGTGGCGCATATTTAGTACACATAGCCTCCAGACTCCTTAGTGACCGACAACGGCACAGCTTTTACATTCACAGAGTTCCAGCACTTCATGGATTCCCTTGGCTTCCAGCATGTCCATTCTGTGCCATTCCACCCCGCAACCAATGGCCAAGCCGAGTGCATGGTCCATATGACCAAGGAGGCCCTGCAGTGGATGGACCACGGTGACTGGAAATTCAAGCTGGCCGCTTTCCTTTTTGGCCAGCGAACAACACCGCACTCAACCATGGGATGCAGCCCAATGAAGATTTTGATGGGCCGGCGTCTCGGCACCCTGCTCGATCACCTCCCCCCGGCACAGCACAGCACAGAGCCCAATGTCCCCAAAGCTCCACATGGATTCTTCCCCAAAGACCCCATCTATGTTGAGAACTATGCGAGAGGTCCCACATGGCTTCCAGGGTGCATCATCTGACCGATGGGCCCACTCTCATATGATCTCGCCAGAGAGGAGGGTCAAGTGTGGTGGCACCACATCGACCAGCTACGCTGATGCCTCCCAACTTACACCCCCATCATCACTGGGGACTGTGAGGGCGATGTTCTGGACCCGATGCCGCTCCAGGAAGCCGACCCAGCCACGGTCCCTGCCAAGCTCCACAGGTCTTCCCCGGCGGCTGAAACACATCCAACAGCACCCCCTCCATCTCCTGAGGGAGGCCCCCCCCCAGACTGGCACCAGAGCCAGCAGCACCCGAGCAGGAGCAGGTTCCACAAGCACACCCCAATGCTCAGCGTGAGAGTGATGCCGTCCCACCTACCTAAAGGACTATGTTACCTAGGGGGGAGTTTGGAACATGGGGGGAGGGGTGTAATGTATGTAATGGCGATCACCATGTGCTCTGTGTAATGGTAACCACCACATGGCCAAACGCACATGGCCAGACCAGCTACCTGAGCTTGAGTCAGAACGAACAGTAGCTGGCTGGATTGTAACTCACCACCAATCTAGTGCCTAGGTTCCTGACTAGACTACACTGGGTGCCTGAAAGAGTTTTCTCTCTGAAGCTCAGCAGATCAGAGCCAGTACAGGAATGACTCTTGGGAATGGTATGCAGCTGCTGGAAGGAAGGACAGAATACAAATACTGTGAACAGATAATGACTGGCTATACTCCCACGGGTAATGGGGCTGTTGTGGAAGGAAGTTATTTGGATAAGGAGAGCTGTTAGGGATTTCCACATGGTGACCAGTCACTTTGGTTTTCTCGTTGCCATTGTGATTCAGGGCAGTGGCACTGAGGCTTCTACATGGCATGTTTTCCTGCATTTTTCCCACTCCAGTCCCCTACAGAAGCCATTTCCACTGTGGCACTGTGGGCTTTGTTGGGGTTTTTAAAATCAGAAATGTATATCATTATAGCACTACAACATTATAATGTGTGTCTGTGAGGTCCCCTGAACTCCCAGCTTTCATTTCCTTTTTTAAAACATGAATGTACCCCTTTTGTTGTGGTGGTATAAGGGGAAAGGGGTATCTCTGCAACACAAAAGAACTAGAGACTGACTTAAAAATGAGGGCTGGGAATTCAGAGAACCTAGCATACAGTACATTATAATATTGCAATGCTGTAGCAGCTTGTTAGTAACTGGTTGTTTTTTTTAGTCCCCCAAAGCCCCTTTGGTGGCATGTGGGGTGGGGGCACGTAGGGGACTGGGACAGGGGGAAATTATGCAGGATGTGGGCAGGAATGAGAAAGATCCAGGGTTTACCATCCACATAACATCCACCGTAGCTTTGCTGTGATCTTTCCTGAAAGACTGTACGAAAGCAGGTTTAAGGGAAATTGGCTGAAAAGTTGGGGAAAGTTCAAAAGTGCACAAGAGCACCACAATGCGGTGTGGAAGTAGCAGGAAATAAACTGCTTCACATCAGCGATGAAGTTGGACCAAATACCTGGTATGGTGTCCACAGATATCCTGTCAACCCAGGGGTAAAGGCAGTAGTTCTGGTATTATGTATTTATAAGCAGGGAGCCTACAAGGACTTTCTGAGGCATCTCTTTTATCCCACTGTTTCTTCTTTCCGGTCCCTGGCAGTCCCCATAACCTCTCTCTTTTTCCTGCTTCCCTCCTTATTTAAGTTTTATTTATTTACTTCGTTTATACCCTGCCTTTCTCCCCATTTGGGACCCAAAGCAGCTTACATTGTTTTCTTCTCCTCCGTTTGATCCTCACAGCAACCCTTGGAGGTAGATTCGGCTGAGAGAGGGCCAGCAACTTCCCATGGTAGAGTGAGGATTTGAGCCTGGGTCTTCCAGATCCTAGTCTGACACTGTAACTAGTACACAACACTGGTTCTCAGCTTTTCCTCCTTTCCTCTCCAGACTGCATGGAAACAAGTTGGCTGGTGGCTGCTGCTGAGCCTGGAAAGGCAAATCCCCACCCCTGCCTTTTAATAACAGAAACCAAGGTTTGAATGCTGGCAACATTGTTGTGGTTGTCTTGGAACCCCTATAATGGCCACTGAGATCTTCTTTAAAAAAGATTTCAGATTTTTCAGCAAACCTAGGGCTTTTGTAGAAAGAGCCAGGGCTATTTTTGGGCAGGAACGCACAGGAACGGAGTTCTGGCTCCAAGCTGGCCATGCCTACAGCCTCCCCCCCCCCCTCGGGTTCCCCAGTCTCCTCGCAAGCCGCGGAGTGCCTGGGGAAGCCAAGCCGATCCAGGGAGGGCAGGCAGCAGAAACTGCCTTCCTTCCCTCAGGTTCCCCGTGCACCCTGCAAGCCAAGGGGCACCTGGGGAAGCCGATCGTGGGAGGCAGCTGTGCTGTCAGGGGTGTGGCCTAATATGCTAATTAGTTTCTGCTGTTGGGTGTGGCCTATTATGCTAATGAGTTCCTGCTGGGCTTTTTCTACAAAAAAAGCCCTGGAAAGATCTATCTTGTCTATTCATGGCTCCAGTCTCTGGGTTTAGGTGTCCACATATGGGGCCATGTTAAGAATTAAATACATTGATTGTAGCAGATCCCAGTCAGAACCCTAGCTGCCAGATTTTGTTCCGGAAGAAATCTCTAGGCCATCTTCAAGAGCAGCCTCAGACATGGTTCAACCTGGATGCCACTAAGGTATGCACAGCAGTAGCCAGGTGTTGTGTACTAGTCACGTAATGGTGACCGCCATGCGGTCAGAGCACATGGCCCGATTCTACCTGAGCTTCAGCCAGGTAGAACAATAGACAGTCAGATCCAAAATGACCACCAATAGCCAGCCTAGGTCTCCCGCGGGGGACCTATGAACTACAACTTAAGACCTAAGGCCCTATCAGAACTATGCACATATGCTAAGCCCCTATCAGGTATTTTGGGTGCGGCCAGAGGTGTGGCTCCGGCCGGCATATAAGCAGGGCCCTGGAGCCCTGGCAGCATGCTTGATCTGACCATCTCCTGAACATGCTGATTCACTTAATAAAGTCTTTGCTATGATCATCATACAACTCGCCTCCTGACTCCAGTACTTTCCACTGGCGACGAGGATGGGATCCCGATGAGCGACTCATCAGCCACACTGAGCAGTGGAGCTCCGAGCACCGAGCCGCCAGCTCAGCAAGCCCCAGAGGACATCGCTCGCAACCTTGCTCCTGCCTCGGCAAACATGGCTGCCGCAGCGGGAAACATCCCTCCATTCGACACCTCCAAGCCCGAGCATTGGGACGCATGGGTCAGGCAGCTCGAGTTCCTCCTGACGGTGCATGGAGTCACCGAGGCCACCCTGAAGAGGGCCTGGCTAATGGGCCACTGCGGCATCGAGACAATGCACATCGCGCAGAATATCATAGCACCCCGAGACCTGCTGGACGTCTCCTACGATGACCTCAAGAAGCTGCTTGGGAACTACTTCGCGCCAAAACCATCCATGTTGGTGTTCCGGGTCCAGTTCCTCGAATGGAAGCAGCAACAGAGGGAGAATGCCGCCATGTTCCTGGCCGACCTCCGCCACCTGGCAGTCGGGTGTGAGTTTAAGAATGTGGAGGACAACCTGCTAGGCAGCTTCGTGGCGGGGGTAAGAGAAGCCAAGCTCCGCCGCCTGCTTATCACCACCCCCGAGCCAACCCTCGAGAAGGTGCTGCAGGCTGCCGTCGTGTTGGAGATGACCTACAAGGACAAGCAGGCGTCCAAGGTCCACCGCATCGCCTCCTCCGGGTCTGAGACAGACAAGGACGAAGACGTCCACCAGCTACACCGGAGCACACAGAAGGGTGAGTCTCGAGGCCGCGCCCGGCACACCGTAGCCGCTGCCGCTTCTTCTAACCCCAGCAGGCCGCCCCCGACATGCGCTAGCTGCGGGGACCCCCAAAAGAGACGCTCCTGCCATTTCCAAGATGCAGTTTGCAGAACGTGCGGGAAAACGTGTGGCACATCGCTAGGGCCTGCCGCTCCCGGAACGCGCGACAGTCCTCCGCGGCCTCCACCGCCCACTACGAAACAGTTGACAGCACCTCTTTGGCCACTCAGGTACTCCAACTGCGAGAGCCCCTCCCCGCAGCGATCCGGATCGACCTGCGGATCAGGGGCACTTCCTGCTCCATGGAGGTTGACTCCGGGTCTGCCTACTCCATAGTCTCAGTGGCCACTTTTAAAAAACTGTTTCTGCAGCAGAGCCCCCGGCTGCGCCGGCCGACTGCCCTCGTGCTCTGGGACTTTCAGAAAAACCCGGTCGCCATCAAGGGGCTGGCGCAGGTCCAGGTGCAATACCAGGGCGTATCAAATCCCTCGACCTACTAGTGGTGGAGCGGGACCTCAACAGTCTTCTGGGGTGCGCTTGGTTCTGTTAGGACAAGCCCCTGGGGGTGGGCATGACAGGGGCTACGACTCAGTCTGCGCGGAATTCCCGGCCGTTTTTGACGGCACCCTCGGTTCCTACTGGGGTCCCCCAGTCTCCCTGGACCTGGCCGTGCGCCCGATCCGGGTGCCAGCCCAGTGGCCGGCTTTAGGAATGCGGCCGAAGGTGGAGGCAGAACTAGACAAACTCATGGCTCAAGGCGTGCTGGAGCCAGTTCCCCATGCAAAATGGGAAACCCTTATAGTGACCCCGTTGAAGTCTAATGGGGAGGTCCGCATCTGCGCGGACTACAAATGTACTCTGAATCGGGCGTTACAGGACCACTCGGACCCAGTACCAGTGATCAGCCATGTGCTAGCGTCCCTAGCGGGAGCCAAGATTTTTGGGAAGCTGGACTTGGCACAAGCCTATCAACAGCTCCCAGTAGACGAGGCAACCGCGGAAGCTCAAACCATAGCGACACACAAGGGTGCTTTCAAAGTGAAAAGACTCCAGTTCGGGGTCAGCATTGCCCCTGTTCTGTTTCAGCAACTAATGGACTCTGTGTTAAAAGGCATTCCAGGGGTGAAGCCGTTTTTTGACGACGTCCTCATCGCGGCTCCGGACGTCACCACCTTCAAGACACGCTTACGAGCCGTTCTACAGCGTTTCCAGGACGCGCGTCTCAAGGTGCACAAGGACAAGTGCACCTTGGGAGTACCTTCAGTAATGTTCCTGGGGTTCCACGTGGACGCATAGGGCATCCACCCTACCAAGGAGAAGGTGAAAGTCATCACGGAGGCGCCGGCCCCAACAACAAAAGTGGAGCTCCAGGCGTTCTTGGGCCTCCCCAATTTCTACCACACGTTCTTGCCGCACAAGGCGGCGGTTGCTGAGCCCCTCCATAGGTTACTGGACACAGGGGCAAAATGGGCTTGGGGCCCGCGGCACGACAGGGCTTTCGCAGCATTTAAGGACTTGTTGGCGTCAAATGCGGTCTTGGCACACTTCGACGAGTCCTTGCCGGTGGTCCTTGCGTGCGACACATCTCCATACGGGGTGGGGGCTGTCCTGGGCCATCGTCTGCCGAATGGTAGGGAGGTGCCCGTGGCCTACTACTCCCGGACACTGTCAAAGGCAGAGTGGAATTACGCCCAAATAGACAAGGAGGCTCTGGCAATCGTGGCAGGGGTAAAAAAATTCCACGACTACCTCTACGGCTGGGCGTTTACGGTCACCACGGACCATAAGCCGCTTCTTGGGCTGCTCACCCCACACCGCCAGACGCCCCAGATGCTGTCCCCCCAGGTCCTGCGGTGGTCTATTTTTCTTGCAGGTTACCAGTACGACCTCATCCACTGCCCCGGGAAAGCCATGGGCCACGCCAACGCCCTCAGCCGCTTGCCTCTCCCGGACTGCGACCCCGACCCGGCACCTGCGTTCTACGTGGCCCTCCTGGAAGATCTTCCGGATCGCCTGGTACAGGTACCCGACGTGGCTCGCTGCACAGCGTGGGACCACGTCCTCTCCCGGGTTTCCGACTGGGTGGGGAGGGGGTGGCCCGACCATCTGGGCCAGGAGTTCACCGCTTTCACAGCTCGGAAACATGAACTCTCCACCCACAAGGGGTGTTTGCTCTGGGGGTCGAGGGTAGTCATCCCCGAGCTGCTCCGCCCGAGGGTACTAGCAGCCCTCCACGAGGCACACCCCGGAATCGTCTGGATGAGAGCCCTGGCCTGCAGCTACATGTGGTGGCCAGGCATGGACAAGGAAATTGAGGATCGGGTACACAAATGCAGCAAATGCCAAGAGTCGCGTCCCGATCCTCCCCATGCCCCTGTCTGGCCCTGGGAGTCAACTGACAAACCATGGTCGCGGCTCCATCTCAACTTCGCTGGGCCGGTCCAGGGGCAGTTGTTCTTTATTGTAGTGGATAGCTACAGTAAGTGGCTGGAGGTAGTCCCGGTGCAGTCTACCTCGACCGAGGCGGCCACCAGAGCCCTGTGGCGCATCTTCGCCACCCACGGAGTGCCAGACTCGCTCGTGACAGACAACAGAACGGCCTTCATGTCTGGAGGGTTCCAGCGCTTCACAGACCTGTTCGGCATCCGGCACATCCGCTCGGCACCGTTCCACCCCGCAACCAACGGACAGGCAGAACGGATGGTTCGCACAACCAAAGACGCCATCAAAAGGATGGACACAGGTGACTGGGAGCTTCAGCTAATCAAATTCCTTTTCAGCCAGCACAACACCCCACACACAGGAACGGGTCGCCGCCCAGCGGAGTTGTTGATGGGCCAGCGACTCGGCACCAGACTGGATCATCTCCACCCCGACCGCGCCATTGATGCCGACGCAAGGACGGAGCTCATCCGAGCAACCGGCCCGCTCTCGTACAAGGTCGGGATGGAAGAAGGAGCAACCTGGCAGTGCCACATCAATCAGCTCCGGCGGCGCACTCCTGACCACACACCAAGTGTTCCCGAGTCAGCACCTCCTGCGGAGCCATCACCAACACACCTACAGGACCCTGATCTGGAGGACAAAACCTCAAAATCCCTACCGGAGGAGCAGCCCGTGGACGGAGCACTGCCCGAGCCGCGGCCCAGCGCTCCCAAAAGCAACCAAGAGGGCACCCCGATCCCAGGGCCTGCTGAGGCCCTGCAATGCCCCGGCGCTCGGGTCACGAACATCGCTGGCCAGAATACCTTCAGGACTATGTCTGCCGAGTGGGACCGAACTATGGGGAGAGGGGTGTTGTGTACTAGTCATGGGCATCAACTACGGGGGGGGGCTCGAGGGCTCGAGCCCTCCCCCAAATTTCCCGGGGGGGGGCTCAGCCACCCCCGGCAAAATGGAGCGCCCTGCCGGTGGCCAGTCAGCCGGCCGTCACCGCCTCTCCTTCCCCCCCACCCCCGGCCTGCCCTCCTGCCTCCCTGGGGCGGGGGGGGAGAGAGGCGGCGATGGCCGGCTGACTGGCCACCCTTGGGCACTCCATTTTGCCAGGGGAGGCTGAGCCCCCCCCCGGGAAATTTCGGCACGAGGCAGAGCATCCAGAAAAACTGAAGCCGTTAAAAGAGAGGCACCTTTTAGCCCAGCTGGTTTTTCGGGCGAGTAAAGCAAAAGTCCTTAAACTTGAGCTTTAAGAAAGGAATTTAACTTTCGAGTGTCGATTAGGTTACTAGTCCCGGTGTGTGTGTAGGGAATCGTGCGTGCGGGGGGTGGGGGTGGGGGTGGGAGATAAGATTGAAGGAAGGCGAAGCCCATCGCAAACCGGGTCTGGAACCGCAGGAGCCCCGGGGAGGGTGCGAGCGAGAAGCGCCACCCCACCCCACCCCAACGCATCCGGCGGCAGCGGCAGCAAAGCCGCGTTCCGGAGGAGCGCGTGTGAGAGAGCGAGCAAGCAAGAAAGAGGGCTGTTTGTGCGGCCGGCGGGCGGGCAGCACGCTGGGCAGGAAGGGCGTGCGCCGCCAGAGGAGGAGGCGGCGATGAGCCAGGGCTTGAGACCGGGCCGGGCAGCTGCTGCTGTTGCTGCTGCGAGGGGGCACCGCGGCAACTGGAGCTGGACGGGTCCGGGCGGCAGCTCCCAACTGGGACCAGATGCTTCCTCCTCCTCCTCCTCCCGGCCGGCCGGCCTCGCCAAAGCGGCAGCTCCGGAGCCAAGCGCCACCACGGCTCCTTGCAGGTGCAAGGCCGGGGGCTCAGAGAACAAGAGGGGCTCTTGTCTGACTCGCGCGAGGCGGGGCCAGCCGCCAAGGAGCTGCTGGGGGGGCAGGTCCTCCGCAAGCCCTCTCGGCCTCGGCGCTGTAGCCCTGGCTCGGCCCGGAGGAGGCGGAGGCAAGACTACAAATCCCGTTAGGCTCCGGGAAGCGGCCCGTCACGCGCCTCCCTCCCTCCTTCGTCAATCGTGCCGCATTCTTCCCTGCCGCTGCCACCGTCAGGGAACACGCGGAGGAGCGTGTGCGGGGCGGCTCAGTGACCCTGAAATGCGCGGGGTGCCTCTGGCCGCCAGGAGCTGGAGAGGCCCCGTGCCTCCGCTCGCCCCAGCACTGCCTCAAGCAGGCCTCCTCCAAGGGTGACGCGCCGGCCCTGGCTGAAGGCAGCAGCAGCAGCAATCCCCGAGGTGAGCGGGGAGAGGGAGGGAGGGGGGCGGGGAGCGCGGCGGGCGGGCACTGCCCGGGGGAGGGAAGTGGCGGCGGCGGCTCCCAGGGGGGGAGAGCGGCAGGGACATGGTCCCGGGGGGCTCCCGGGGGGGGGGGAAAGCAGCGGGGACACGAGTGAGCCCCCGCCCCCCCGGGGATTTAAAAAGTCTACGCCCCTGGTTCTAGTCACGTAACGGCGACTGCCATGCGGTCAAAGCACATGGCCTGATTCTACCTGAGCTTCAGCCAGGTAGAACAATAGACAGTCGGATCCAAAACGACCACCAATAGCCAGCCTAGGTCTCCCGCGGGGGACCTATGAACTACAACTTAAGACTTAAGGCCCTATCAGGACTATGCGCATATGCTAAGCCCCTATCAGGTATTTTGGGTGCGGCCAGAGGTGTGGCTCCGGCCAGCATATAATGAGGGCCCTGGAGCCCTGGCTGCATGCTCGATCTGACCATCTCCTGAACATGCTGATTCACTTAATAAAGTCTTTGCTATGATCATCATACAACTCGCCTCCCGACTCCAGTACTTTCCACCAGGTCTGATTTTTCTAGAAATGACTACAAAAGGTTAACCAGTCTGATAAAAGACCGTCCTAGCCAGTGCTACCATCTCTTTATTTAGAAACAGTGAGGAGTCCTCAAGAGCGGGAGTGTAACTACATCCAGAACTGGTGAGTTTTGTCCCAAACTGATTAGTTTTGTTTAATCAACAGACTAATCCTAACGTTACTTGGAAATAATTCCCTCTGAATTCAAATGGGACTTGACATTACTGGTATCTATGCTTAGGAATGTAGCCTTAACTTACGAGATTTGTGTTTAAAAATAAAAAAGGACTTTTCCTGTTTTTTGAGGCTTAATATAGACTAATTTTCTGTGCAACCAGTAATAGCTCTAATCCAGAGCCCCATGCAATCTGTGGTATGTACATGGAGCAATTTTGCATGTGGGATTCTTCAACCCATTAAATGAAAGAAGCAGCTGCACACACACATACACACAGACACACAGACACACACACACCTCTTCACATAACCGCTGCTGCCATCTACAGTGAAAGAAGCCCAGATGTCCTCATGACTCAGGTCTTTCCATGTGTGCTCAGGAGACCCTGCACCCTCAAGCGATTATTGCTCTGAGCATTTGAATGCAGCCATCAGATTATGTTCCCTTTCTCTGAGCCCTGAGTAAAGCCACCTTAGGCCTTGATTTCAAATGGCTTTAACATAACAGCAAGTAGCACAGGAAAAAATGTCTCTTGTGCATGCTTTTTTTTTTGGTGGTTTATAAAGATCCTCAAAGATGCCATCCATTATTTTTGTATTCATTTTCTAAAGTGTCTATGATAGTTGTAATTCAAAGTTAAGTCAAAATAAGAAGAAAAAATCTTCCCATCTGACTTGTCATTAAAGCAACAAAATCCAAAACAGAGATTTTCCCAATAAAACTTAAAGTCCAAACATCAGTTAAAGGAAAGAAAAAGCTTTTATTTATGACGTCAGTCTCGGCTAGGGCGGCCAAATCCCCCGGTAGGGCTGGGGAAACACTGATTTTTAGTGCTTATCTCCCGCTTTTCCAAAGTTGGCCACCGGGGGGACAAAATGGCTGCCTTAAAAGGGAAATGTCTGCAGAGAGCCTGCCCTGCAGTAAAAAGCCTCGCCAGACATTTCCCCTTTAAGAAGTCAGCAAGAGAGCTTCCACAGCAAGAGAGGTCAGCCCAGAGATTAAGGAGGGACTGAAGGAGCTGCTTTTGCATGTGGCTGGCAAGGTGAGTTTCTCTTCCAGCTGTTTTCATTCTCTCTCCCTCTTTCTTTTTTCTGTCTGTCTGTCTGTCTGTCTGTCTGTCTCTCTCTCTCTCTCTCTCTCTCTGTCCCCATCCAGCAGAGGTCTATCAGTGGCTATTATTAGCCACAAGGTCTAAATGGAACCCTTTGTCTGGGGCAGTGAGGCTCTGAATTCTTGGTGCTTGGGGGGCAACAGTGGGAGGGCTTCTGGAGTTCTGGCCCCGCTGCTGGACCTCCTGAGGGCACCTGGTATTTTTGGCCACTGTTGTGACACAGAGTGTTGTACTGGATGGGCCGATCCACTGTGGCTTCTCTCCTGTTCTAATGATATGAAAATCATATTTAGCACTTGTGTAGCACTTAGTGCTTCATATTCTGCCGAGCTGAGGAAGGATTCAGTAGGGCCGTTGCTCAGTGATAGAGCATCTGCTTGACATGCAGGAGGTATCAGCCTCTTCAGCTAAAAAAGGATCAGGTAATAGGTGACATTAAAGATCTCAGCCTGAGACCCTGGAGAGCCACTACCAGTCTGAGTAGTCAATACTGACCTTGATGGACCAATGGCCTGATTCAGTATTAGGAAACTTCATGAGTTCATGTGTCAGCATGTGGAAGCAACATCACAGGATGTGACATCACAAAATGATGTCACTTCCTTTCTCCTGGCTCCACCCCCAAAGTCTCCTGGCTCCACCCCCAAAGTCCCCAGATATTTCCCAAGTTGGACTTGGCAGCCCCAGTCTCGGCAATGGTATTCCATCAAAGTTACTGAGCCCAGATTTTACTTGGGCTTGGCGTTTTATAGTCGGGGGTGGGGGACACACAGAAAGGAAGGGACAGTGTCATACAGCATCATATTCGTTTACAAACCATACGATGCAGCTCCGCCTTACTAACTTCTCAAGTGTTAGGAAGGTCTTTACCTAAATGTTGCTAATTGTCTGCCGTTCCCATGGTTCTATAGCCCACCCTAAGAGCAATAATGTGGCACGCTAAACAATGGAAGACTGTTAGCTGGATGTTGTTAGTGTTCCATATAACAGCAAAGCATCTTGTTTCGTTGACCTTGCGTTTCAAAGCTTCTAACTTACTAAGCAATATGCAGAGTTCTATTCAGCATAATTATTGATTAATTTTTCTTATTGCTTCATCATCTGAAAAAAATGAAAGACAAGAGAAGGGGGAAGATAATGGAAAAAGGAGGAGTGACTGAAATACCAGAATTAGGGGTGTGCATTCGGCTTTGCCAAAAAGCCAAAAAAAGCAAAAAAAACCAAAAAACCGTTTCAGGGTTTTTTCGGGTTTCAGGATATTGGGAAGGCTCCACAGAGCCTTCCCAGTATCCCGAAACCCCCCCAACCCCCCGAAAAAAACAGCTTTTTCCAGCTTTTCAGCTTTTAAAAAATGGCCGCTGTGGGGGTTTAAAGTTTAAAGGGAACAAGGGAAACAGCGTTTTCCCGCCGTTCCCCCCTCTTTCCAGCCTTTTGCTCCTGCTTCCAGGAGGGAGGGGGAAAGAGGGACCTAGATAGCCAATCACTGCAATGCATTTCCAAATGCATTGCAGGCAGCTTGTCTTGCAAATCTTTGCAAGACTGTGGAACTCCCAGGCACTAGCTTGCACTGGCAGCCAATAAGATTTGGGAATCTGCGCTCTGGCCACTCACAGAAGGTTGTTTCTCTTTGAAAACCTCTGTGTATGCCCAGAGAGCATAAAAGCAGACACTCTGCACCCCTGAGTCTCATTGCTGTTCCTGGTTTGCTGCTGCTGCTGGTTAGAGAGAGAGCTTGGCTTGGAGCGTGGCTGGCTGGCTTCTGCTGCCCCTGCTCCTTGAGCCTCCTCTCCTCCCAGTATTGCCTGCCTGCCTGCCTGGAGTCTCCGGAGTCTGCTGCTTCTACGAGCCTGCAACAAGGTTTTATTATATTAGAGCACTTTTTTATATTAAAAAAACCCTCTTTATTTCTTCTGGGTTGGGGGCTGGGGGTAGGTGTGGGGTGGTGGTGGGGTGGTAGGCCTCTAGGGCCTCTCTTAGGCCTCTTCCTGGGTTTTTTGAGGGGAAAGATTTTTCTAGTTTTGTGTTTTTGTAAGCCTATTGTTTCTTTTCTTTGCATTTGTTTTCCTTCCTGTATGTAATTTGTTAGTTGCTTATTTGCCTGGGACTTTTCCGGGGGGGGGGGGGTGTCTTAGTTTTTGGTTTTGCCAGCCTGTTGTGTTGTTTGTTTGTGGTTTGAGTTTTTTTTCCTTTTCCTTCATATTTATTCATTGGCTTTTCTGGCTTGTGGCTTTTTCGGGGGGGGGGGGGGTTGACTAGGCCTTCTTCCTGGGGCCTAGGCCCTCTGTTTTGGTTCTCTCTTGAGTTTTGTTTTGTCTTTTGTGGTTCTTCTGCTGTTTGCCCTTTTGGCAGGTTAAGTTTTTTAAGTTGCTTCCTTTATTGTATTTTCTAGTTTTGTTGGGGTTCAGTTTTTTGGGGGGGGGGGGAGCTAAGCCTGGGGCCTAGGTTTCTAGTGGTTCTTCTTGACTTCTTGTTTCTTCTGTTCTGTGTTGTTTTTGCAGTTTTCAATTTTTATTTTTTTTTTGTATTGTTTGTTTGCTCACTGGGCTTGTTGGTTTTTTAGGGGGGTTCTGGTTGGGGGGGTAGGTTTTGTTTGGGTTTCTTTATTGGGTCACTTACTGCTCTATGCGTGCTTCTGGTTTAGCCAATAGCCACTGCACCACTGTTAAATAGGCTTTTAAAAAAAGGTTAGGTTTATTTTTAACTAATATTTTAAAATAAATCTCAGTATAGGGCTTTAGCTGTTCTATCTTAACCTAGGCCAGTGTTAGGAGAACAAAAAGAGGCCAGGTTTGTCTTCACATAAAACAGAGGTCTAAGTTATTATAAGTTTTTTTAAAAAAATAGTGTGCTGTGTGTGTGCACTGAGTGAGCCTTGGTGAAGCCAGGCACTTCCCACCCCCCCCCCCTTGGGTCAGGGGTGGGCAATTGTTTTGGCTCGGGGGCCACTTTGTGGGAGCGGAGGTTAGTGGAGGGTCGCACCTTTTAAAACGATTGCATTCATTAGTTAACTTTGCATTTCAGAAAAGGTATAAATTGTATCATAAAAATCAATAAATATAAATTAAATAAAATAGTGGTAGTTTTATTCAATTTATTTATTGTGCTAATTTCATATCATCTATAGCTGCAAGCACATTTAATTTTAGAATCAGTTTAATTAGACAAATGTACCCTCTCACACTTTTCTACAATTTTTTTGAAATCAGGAGTGAGATTGCTTGTTGAGAAACCACGTGGCCGACTGTCTTGGTGGGCCGCAAAAAACTCTGCGGCTGGCCGCATGTGGCCCGCGGGCCGCAATTTGCCCACCCCTGCTTTAGGTGGTTTTCCATTAGGGAGCACCTCATTCCACAGGGAATCAGAGGTGGTTCCGGTAGAATCTAGATAGGAGTAGTTTCAAACCAATCCTTTTAATAAGGTTTTCAAACCACATCTCAAGAATAGTCTTTAAACCATAGTAAGGTTTACTGTAGGAATTCACTAATTCTAAAAAAAACTAGAAAAAACCAAAAAACAACAACAACCTGAAGCAAGGCTAGGTTAGGGCGGGGGGGAAACCCTAGTTTTTTGCTGGGAGGGTTTATAAAAAGATGCAAGGCTGTTTTAGGGTCAGGTGATAGTGCCGTTAAGTTAGGTGCCTAATACCCTCCCCACAAGTTAGCTAGAGTTTGGCCAGGGGCAACATGAGCAACAGGAAGGGAACGCAGAGGGGCCCTGGGGGTAAGGCAAAGGAAAAGACTAGAGGGGGGGAGGGGAGGGGGAGAGCCTCGGTTTCTCCCCCACCTCAGGACAGGGCCACAGCTGAGCATCCTGGCAGCACTCCGACCTCTGGGCAGAGTTGTGCTATGAATAAGCCATGCCTGGTTCTCTTTGAGAAGGATGCTCCTGTGGTGGTCCCAGAAGAGTGCCTGCAGGTGTTGCTGGCACTGGGCAGGTGTCTGCTGGTCAGGCAGTACCTCTTCCTGCCATTGCTGCTGAGGTGCAGCGGCAGGTGGCGGTAGGGCTGCCAAGTAGGGCTGCCAAGTCCCCCGGTAGGGCGGGGGAAACACCGATTTTTAAAGCTTACCCCCGCTTTTTCAAAATTGGCCACTGGGGGAGGCAATGGCTGCCAGCAGAAGAACCTCAGAGACTGCCCTGGCCTCTCCCTGCCAGGCCTGAACTTCTTAAAAGGGAAATGTCTGCAAAGAGCCTGCCCTGCAGTAAAAAGCCTCAACAGACATTTCCCCTTTAAGAGCCAAGCGAGCAAGAGAGCCCCGCCCAGAGATTAAGGAGGGACTAGGCTCTTTCTACTGAAGGGCGTGCTTTTGCATGTCGCTTGCAAAGTTGCTGCTGGGGTAAGCTGCTGGGTAAGCTGCTGGGGTCTCCCAGCTCTTTTCCTTCTCTCTCTCTCCCCCTCCCCCTTTCTTTCTTTCTTTCTTTCTTTCTTTCTTTCTTTCTTTCTTTCTTTCTTTCTTTCTTTCTTTCTTTCTTTCTTTCTTTTTTCTGTCTGTCTGTCTGTCTCTCTCTCTCTGTCCCCATCCAGCAGAGGTCTATCAGTGGCTATTATTCGCCACAAGGTCTAAATGGAACCCTTTGTCTGGGGCAGTGATGCTCTGCATTCTTGGTGCTTGGGGGGACAACAGTGGGAGGGCTTCTGGAGTTCTGGCCCCGCTGCTGGACCTCCTGAGGGCACCTGGTGTTTTTGGCCACTGTGTGACATAGAGTGTTGTACTGGATGGGCTGTTGGCCCGATCCACTGTGGCTTCTCTCCTGTTCTTATGATATGAAAATCATATTTAGCACTTGTGTAGCACTTAGTGCTTCATATTCTGCCGAGATGAGGAAGGATTCAGTAGGGCCGTTGCTCAGTGATAGAGCATCTGCTTGACATGCAGGAGGTATTAGCCTCTTCAGCTAAAAAAGGATCAGGTAATAGGTGACATTAAAGATCTCAGCCTGAGACCCTGGAGAGCCACTACCAGTCTGAGTAGTCAATACTGACCTTGATGGACCAATGGCCTGATTCAGTATTAGGAAACTTCATGAGTTCATGTGTCAGCATGTGGAAGCAACATCACAGGATGTGACATCACAAAATGATGTCACTTCCTTTCTCCTGGCTCCACCCCCAAAGTCTCCCGGCTCCACCCCCAAAGTCCTCAGATATTTCCCAAGTTGGACTTGGCAGCCCTAGGTGGAGGAGTGGCCAGACCTGTCCCTGGGGCTGGGCTTTGGGGACACTCTGTTCTCAGGGCTCAGTACAAGGACTGAGAGGGCTCTGGAGGAGAAGCTGGCTGGCCAGCCCACTTCTCTGGTATCTCCAGGCTCCAGCAGGCCTCTGAAGGGACAGGAGGAGAGGCAGGGAGGGGAGGAAGAGGGAGAGATGCAGGTGGTGCACCCCAAGCAACCACCATCTCAACCTCTTTCCCCTGCTCAGCTATCTCTTCCTGCCCCCCCAAGACACAGTGTGTCTGGCCCGAGCTCCTCACAGGAGGCAGCTCCGGGTATGGTCATTGCTGCTGGTCAGCGTGGCTGCCTCTTCACCTCTAACATCTGAATTCATTTCCGGGTGACAGAGGATGATCCCCACTTTGCACAGTGCCAGCTGTGTAGGGCCCGGGTAAGTCGAGGGAAGGACCTCGCCCATCTCTCGACCACCGGGCTGTGGAACCATCTGAAGCAGCACCACCAGGCGGTGATTCTTCAGGGGGAGAGACAGGCTGCTGCTGGGGTGCCCAAGCGGCCACTGCCAGCCAGCCAGGAGGTGAGTCGTCCTGCGACCACCTCCAGCGCTCTCCCTGAGCGTACTGCAGTAGGGACGGGGCAGGGATGCCAAGCATCTCTGATGGAGATATTTGGCGAGGGTGGCACTAGAGTGCCTGGGGGGGGGGGGGAGGAGGAAGCAGGCCAGCAAGAGGCTCACTCACCTCATTGCAGAGATGGTCGCTATAGATGGGTACCCCTACTCCGCAGTCGAAGACATTGCTTTCCGCAGGGTGCTCCAGGATGTTGCTCCCTGGTACACGCCCCCTTCTCGCACAATGCTGAGCAGGAGCATGATACCCTCATTGTTCAGGGCTGCCAGGGAGTACGTGAAGGCACAATTGTCCCGCGCTCGTGAGAGATATGTGCACTTCACGTCCGACATCTGGACCTCCTGTCAGGCGCATGATTCGTACATCTCGTTGACTGCGCACTGGTGGCAACCAAGTGAGGTTTTGGGTGGGGGTGGGGGAGGGAAACTTAGTGTCAGGCAAGGTCAGGGCCACCGGGCCGGCTACTGCAAGGCTCTGATTTCTGTCGAGAAACTCGACGGAAAGCACACGGCGAACAACATCAGGGCCGCCCTCGACAAACAGTTAGAGGCGTGGGTAGGCAGGGACCTCACCATGGGATTCATGGTGACTGATGGTGGTGTGAACATTAGGGCAGTGGCAGAGCAACTGTGCCTGAGGCTTCTTCACCTCATGATGAAGGATGCTCTGGCATTGGGTTCTACAGTGAATCCCAGTGTAGACGCTGTGACTCATGAATTCTGGCATCTCCTCCAGAAATGCCGGCACATCGTGGGTCATTTCTCATGCAGTACGAAGGACCTCTATCTGCTGTGGGAGAAACAGGTGCTGGCAGGTATGCAGGAGCACTACCTGCTTGGTGATGTCTCCACATGCTGGAACTCCACCTGCGTCATGCTTGAGCGCTTGGTGGAGCAGGAGAGCAACCTGACTGCCCTGGTCGCTGAGACCGGGATCTTTCAGGAAGAGAGCTGGCTCAACCGGGAGGACTGGCTGACCATCTCTCAGACTGTGCAAGTTCTTAAGCCCTTTGAGAGCTACACAGAGTTGCTCTCGTCTGACACGGCGACTCTGGCTCTCGTCATCCCCGTGGTCCACTCAGCCCGTGAGGACTTGGCCTCATTCCTGGAGCCAGCTGTGTGCACGCTGGTGGGAAGGCTGCAAAGCGGACTCGAGAAGCGCTTTCAGCCTATCCTCCAGGAGGTCTACATGATGGCGACCATGTGTGACCCGCGTATCAAGGGCAGGATCACCAAGCGGGCCAACGAGCTCACTCAATGGCGAGCTGAGCTCTCCTGGCGAGCTGAGCAGATGCGGGCCAAGAGGGGCAGGTTGCCACAAGCTGAGGGAGAGGGGGGTGTCATCCCCCTTCCCCTGCTAGGCAGGGTCCCCCTTATGGCTCCCGCTATGATGACTGTTGAGATGGCAGTCATCGGGCGGATCTTTGGCCCCTCCTCCTGGGAGCAGCAGGCACATCAGAGAGGACATGGTGGCTGTGATGGTGAGGGAGTACCTTGCGGAGCCCTACGAACCACAGTCAATGTGTCCACTGAGCTACTGGGCCATGAAGGAGGTGGTCTGGCTAGACCTCTCTGCCGTGGCCCAGAAGCTACTCTCGTGCCCTCCAACGAGTGTGCAGAGTGAGTGCATTTTTTCCCATGTGGGCGACATTGTCTGCTTGCATCGCTCATGCCTGAGCCCCTGGTCAGTTCAGCAGCTGGTCTTCTTGAAGGTCAACTTGCCACTGTTTGGTTACCCAGTCCTAGACATTGAGGGTGATTGAAGTGAGCACACATGCTTGTGCCTGCAATCCCCTCTCAGTCTGGGCTGGAAAGTTGGGTTATGCTCTTCTCAATTTAAAACTAGAGGCTAGGGAGAAGTAGCAGCCAGGGCCATTACCATTTTGATTGGCACAGAAATGCCCCACCAATCTCCCCACTTCCATCCATCCCACCTGCAGCAGAAATACCTCAACAGAACCCTGGTAGTCGTCCTGTGCAGGGTGATCTTGAGGGTGGTGTGTGTATGCACCTAAGTTACACTGCCAGCCACCCCAAACCAAAATTGCATGCTGAAATTAAAACAGCATCACAAAATTTTTCTCCATACGAGAGAGGTAGAGTAGGGTAGATGCCAACTTAGCACTGCTAGCAGCCAGAAACCAGCAGAACCCACAGGAGCACCATAAATAATGGCTGCAATGTAAATGACTGTTGTTCTGTGTATTGCTATTTTATTTCTTTGGCAGGGGTGGGTGGTAAAGGGAGAGCTTGTGATGAGGGGCGGCTGCCGCATTTAGGCTAAGGCTTAAGCCTCCTCCACTGAGGCAGGCAGTGATGGCCGTATTGGCTGGTGTTGGTGTACTGCTGCGAGAGAGGAGGATCGGTGGACTGATAGATAGACAGACACACTACCCCCTCCCTCTCACTTCTGAGGCATTAGTGGGCAGGAGTCGGACTGTGGTGATTTCTTGCTCTATTTCTTTAAATGTTTAGTGTGACTGCAGTAATGTAAGCAGTGGAGTTTGGATTTTGGAGTTTGAGTTGAGAGAGACTGTTTGTAGCACCAAGCTACAGGTTCCTTCTTTTCTCACCAACTGTTCAAAATAACCACAAACCTATTTTGTTATTTTAAAAATTAATCATTTATTGTTTAATCAATACAGCATTCACTCAGGTCCACAAGTGCCCCCGGACCCTAGGTCACACTTACAGAAGAGAGAGATTGGAATTTTAATTCCCGGTGGCAGCAGAGAAAACTAAGTTTATATTTATTTATTTATTTATTTATTTTATTTTTTCACATTTATATCCCGCCCTCCCCGCAAGAGAGTGCTTCAAGGTGGCACTGTGCAGGCCGGGTTGGACTAGATGACCTTGAGGGACCCTTCCCAGTTCCATCCAACTCTATGAGTCTCGCCATAGAGTCTTCTTGGGCCACATGAGACACGAGTAGAGGTAAGCTGACATGCTTGGAGAGACAGAGGCACTTGCTTGGCCGGAGGCAGGAAGAACCACCTTCTTATCTAACAAGAAAAGGGCTGTTCATGCCTCCAATGAAGTGGGCTGCGTTACAGCAAATCATTGTTCAGAACAGGGCCCAGGGTCCAGTGGGTGTGTGTGGAGGGGGAGGTGTTTGAGATTTTTCTGCACTGTGTGTGGGGTGGGTTGGGTTGGACTGGATGACCTTGAGGGTCCCCTCCCTGTTCAAAGTCCATGATGTGTCTAGCTGCAGAGTCTGCTTGGGCCACATGAGACACAAATGGATGTATGTCGAGGAAAGCTGACACATGCCTGGAGAGACAGAGGGGCTTCTTTGGCTGGAGGCATGAAGACCCACCTTCTAACCTAACAAGAAAATGGCTGTTCCTGCCTCCGATGAAGTGGGCTGCGTTCACACAGACCAAGGCACGGTTTGAGCAAACCATTGTTCAGATCAGAACAATGGTCCGCTGGGGTGTGTGTGGAGGGGGAGGTGTTTGAGATTTTCCTGCACTGTGTGTGGGGTGGGGTGGGGTTGGACTAGATGACCTTGAGGGTCCTTTCCCTGTTCAAACTCCATGATGAGTCTAGCCACAGAGTCTGCTTGGGCCACATGAGACACAAACGGATGCGTGTCGAGGTAAGCTGATATGCCTGGAGAGACAGGTCACAGAGGTGCTTCCTTGGCCGGAGGCTATTGAAGACCCACCTTCAGATCTAACAAGAAGTGGATGGATGTTCATGCCATCCACCAAAGTGGGCTACATTCACTTCACAGCAAGCCATGATTTGGGCAAATCATTGTAGGAGAGGCTAGTCCTATATCTTCCCGCTTCCTCAGTTTATGCTGCAGAGATCATCTGAGTCCTGTTGGGTTTGGGCACTGACTGGCATGGTGGCACTGTTTGTGGGGGCAAATTGCATGGGTTCTGCTGCTGGCTCGGCTGGCAAACATGCTCCCTTAGGATTTGGGCACTGACTGGCACAGTGACACGGTTTGTGGGGGGCAGATTGCACGGGTTCTGCTGCTGGCCCTGCTGGCAAACATGCTCCCTCAGTCTGGTTATGCTGCAGGGATTCTCTGGTTTGACCTGAGTGAGTTCTGTTGGGTTTGGCACTGACTGGCACGGTGGCACTGTTTCTGGGGGGCTGATTGCACAGGTTCTTCTGCTGCTGGCCTGGCAGACATGCCCCTCTCACCACCTCACTTACTTTCTTGGAAAGATTCTTCAGGAGACACTGTCTGCTGCCTACCTGCCTTTTTTCCCATAGGAAACAATGGAGAATGGGGGCAACCTCTTTGGATGCCCCTAGAATTGGACCCTCTGGTCCAATCTTTTCAAAACTTTGGGAGTCCTTTGGGGAGAGGCTTCAGCAGCTACAGTCCAAATTTGGAGCCTCTACCTCAAACCCCTTTCCCCCCAACCCCCTGGAAACTTTTCAGACTTTTTTGCCCCATAGGATTACAATGGCCCCATAGGGTATAATAGACCTGAATTTTTCGGGAATCCCAAACATTTTTGAATATCTACCCTATACCAGTATAGATATTTGGGTTTTTTCGGGAATCCCGAAAAAATTGGGTCTAATATACTCGAATCCGAAAAAATACCGAATTTTTTTTTGCACACCCCTAACCAGAATCTATAAAGAATATGAGGGTTTTTATCATTTTTGCATATTTAGATACTAGATTTAAGTGGACTGATAAAGCAGACTGTTGGTAGGAGTACAGTTTGGGGATTGAAGATGTTTTTGTTAACTTAACACGAAGAAGTGTACCTGAAGAATGAAGAGAACGGCAGGGAGCCTGAAACAAAAATAGGAGGGTAAAACAAGCTAAAGAGAGAGCTTGTAGATAACATGAAAGAAGTTTAAACAAGGTTCAAGAAGTTGGAAGTCAAGAAAGTGAAGACCTACGCAGGGTGAGGAGTAGAAAATTCTACTGCCTGACTTTCTGTTCATGAAGAAGAAGAGTTGGATTTATCCCCCACCCTTCACTCAGAGTGGTTTACAATCTCCTTCCCTTCCTCTCCTCACCACAGACAACCTGTGGGGTAGGTGGGGTTGAGAGGGTTCTGAGAGAACTGCTCTTGAGAGAACAGCTCTGAGAGAACTGTGACTGCCCTAAGGTCAGGAGGAATGGGGAATCAAACCTGGTTCTCCAGATTAGAGTCCGCAGCTCTTAACCACTACACAGGGCCGGCCCCAGGTTTCTTTACACACTAGGTGAGGCTACTTTGTGGTGCCCCCCCCCCCCCAGGTGAGGCTACTTTGTGGCATGCCCCCCACGCCATGTCAGTTCGCAGGTCACACACTCCACTGTGGCCAAACACTGGGAAAGTGGCCTTCTGGTCTGCCGATTAGGGGTCGACTGGGATAATCTCAGTCCCTCTGCCTTTGGAAAGGCCAGCCTTGCTGCTGGTGGGAAGGAACTGTGTTAGGCAGCCAGCCCCCCCTCTCCTGCCTTTCCCTCTCTGCGGGTCCCTGACTGCACTTGGCTTGGGGAAGGAATGGCCCATGATGAGGCCAGCAGGCCTTTGGCGAGGGAGGGAGGTCCCCGGGGCTGGTGAGGCCTGCATCTCCACGTGGGGAGGGAGGGGGCAGGTTGCGGGGCCCCTCTGCAGCCACCTGTCACTCCTTCCCAAGACCAATGAGGGCTCTGCCACTCACCATGGAGAGGCTTCACATCCACCTGAGCCCCTGCCAGGCCGCCTTTGCCTGGGAAGCCACTGCCAGTGGACAGACTGGAAGTGGAGGAGGAGAGGTGAGGAGAGGAAAGAGATGCTCCGGGTGGGGGGAAGGTGGGGAAGAGAGCAGGCTTGGGGTGGGAGGGGGAACCCCCAGGCAGGCCTGCTAGTAACAGGATGGGGAGGACGGATGTGACTAGGAGACTCAGGGTGTACCACATGAGGCGAGGGAATGGAGGGGAAGGCAGGGTGGCAGGCGGGCCAGTGGCACCTCCATTGAGCCAGCACCATAGGCAAGGGTCTAAAATTTGACAACGACGGGCCGGCCCTGCCACTACACCAAACTGGCTGTGGTCAGAAGTGAAGCTACGGCAGCAGTTGACAGAACAATCCTAATGTTGCTACAGGCTTCCTTCTTTTAAGGAAAATAATAACATTGGTTTACCTCAAAAGAACTCTCTCAAGCAGCAAGCTATTATGGCAGTATCATTTCTGCTGCATTTTCTCACATTCTCTTCAGTGAAGTGCCAATTTTTTTACGCTTGCAGGGTTCCTAGAACTTTTAAATTGGCCACCCACACAGAATTGTTTAAGCTGTCTTATCATTGTGATTTTCTTTGGCTCATATTTGAACTTGTCAATTTATATTTTGAAAGCAAGCCATCCTTAATTATTTTGTAATTTCAAGCACATCTTTCTGAAGTTTCACTTGCTATTTACATTCTCTTTGAAAGTATGTCTGACAGAAAACGCTCCTTCAAAAGACCATCTTAAATGCATAATGTAAGTATTTTGGAATCCCATGACCATTTTCTGAAGTCTAGATTTTTTCTGAAATGGCTTCCAGAGATTTGTAGCATTTTTTAATGTTCAGTCGGGAGCGGTAGCTTTCACTTGCTACTTTGACGGTCTCAGAAGCTGTGGCTTCCTAATTAGTCATAAAGACATCTTTTGAGTACTAATGAAAGCAATCCCCTCTGACATGTTTGTATATTTGGAGTATCAGTTTTAGGGACTCTTAATTTTTGTTGCCACAAAGAAGTTTCATTAATCATTGAATATTTTTTCTGATATTAGCACCTTTAGCTTTGGGCTGAGTGGTTGACAGATTCACTCATTTTACAAGATTGAAGAGGTGCTACTGTGTCTACTATGAGTTTTTAATGTGATAACAGACTTTCATTTTAGTGAGTCTACTTCACTTTCAATATTTTTTTCGTGCCTATGCCAGTGCAATTTTAAACTGGAGAAATTATGTGTCTGTGTGGACAGAGAGGGAGAGCAGGAGACTGTGGGCAATTGTGTCTCGCACTGGCAGAGCCAGGAGGCTAACATGATGCTTTCTGCATCCTGCCCCTGTTTGGCAAGCCATCTGGTATGGGCAGTGGCACCAGCCAACCTGATCACTAGCATCCTATTTGGTCTAAAGTAAGTGCATAAGAAGAAGGGAGCTGAAGTAGGATTGCCACCTTCTCTTGCCTGCCACTGCTCTAAGTGGTGGGAAAAGAATCTTTTTTTTAAAAAAGTCCGATAGGCTGATGCCACCCCCTGCTCTCACAGAGGAATTTCACACAGCCAATATGTTCCATTTCAGGAACTCTTCAGTAATGGTTTCTGTCTGACATTTCACACAGAACTGTATTAGTACCAGTTCCCTAATGGAACATATTGGCCCTTTCACACAGAAACGTGCCTCTCCCGTTGGGGAAGCGTTCCTGAGCCGATTTACCCGGAAACCTCCTCCCAAGCGTTCTTCAGTTCTTGTACTGTGTCCTGAAGCGCTACGGGGTGCTGTGTGAAATGCCCCTCCAAAGCACTTCCTCCAATGACAAGTGTTTTCGCGCCTCTTTTCACCCGCACGGGCCATCTCCATCATTGGAAAAGTGGGTTTTTAAAAAAAAATCCTGCCACAGGTTTTGAGTTTCTGGAATTCTCCTTGGACAAGATAGCGACTTATAAAATGGAGGCTGGGAAGGAGGGGAACAAAAAGGCAGCCTGTTGTCCTGCCCCTAAATACTGCCTGGGGTGGGTGATTTAAAGTGCCTGAAGGAGAAAGGTTAAGAGAAAAGGTTTTTAAATGACAGGCAGCCTGGAAGAGAGTGCAGGCACGGAAAGGGAAAGGACAGGACAGGACAGTTTATAAACACAGAAAGCATCCATTCCTACCTAATGTTCAAGAAATCTGATAAGTATTGGAGTCGGGAGTCCATGGAACAGTGAAACAGCATGATCTTTATTGCTGGTCCAGATGAAGCATACAACCCAGGGCTCCAAGCCCTCCTTTTATGCTGGTCAGGGACAATCCCCTGACCTCACCCAACTGGCCTGATAGGCTATTAGAAGTCTATTTACATCTCATAGGTTCCCTGGGAGAAACCTAGGTACAGGATTGGTGGCCGGTTTGAATCCACCTGGCCTTTGTTCTACCTGGCTGAAGCTCAGGTAGTTTCTTGGCCATGTGCTCTGGCCATGCTCTGGCCATGTGCTCTGGCCATGCGGTCGCAATTAAGAGAGCACATGGCGACCACATGGTCAATACATAACACCCCTCCCCCCATAGTCCAGAACCCCTCTGCACACATAGTCTTTGAGATAGTCCGGGCGTCTGCGCTCACGTCCAGAGCGCCGGGGGGTTGTAAGGCGGGGCGTGTTGCTAGTGTCGGCAGGTTGCGGTGTGCTGGTGGGGCCTGTCTGCTCGGGGGTCGTTCAGGTATGGATGGTGCGACTGCTTCGTCCGCGGGCAGGAGCGGCATCTCCGCAGTCTCCGGATCAGGGTCTGGCGCTGCTTCTGGAGTCGTGTCGATGTCACGGTTTGTTGGTGCAGGGAGTTCGGGGGCCTGGGTATCATCGTGGTTCTGGGTACGGCGTCGAATCTGGTCAATGTGCCGTTTCCAGACTACGCCATCTTCCGTAAGGACCTCGTAGGAATAAGGCCCTGTGACTCGGACGATCCTCGCGGGGAGCCATGTCGGACCCCGCGCGAAGTTCTTTGCGTATACGGGGTCTTCGGGAGCGAATCCTCGGGCAGCTGGCCGGTCCTCCATTGTCGGGTTCCCCTCGATTGCTCGGTCGGGATGTAGGCGGTCCAAGACGGTTCCCAGTCGTCTTCCCATCAGAAGTTCGGCTGGCCGGCGCCCGGTCCCTGAGTGGGGTGTGTTCCGTTGGCAGAACAGGAACTTGTACAGCTGCTGTTCCCAGTCGCCATGCTCCATCTTCTTTAACGCGTCCTTCGTTGTCCTCACCATGCGCTCGGCCTGGCCGTTGGTTGCGGGGTGGAACGGAGCGGAGCGGATGTGGCGCAGACCGCAGGCTTCCACAAACCGTTGAAACTCGCTGGAGGTGAAGGCGGTCCCGTTGTCAGTCACGAGAGTTTCTGGCATTCCATGTGTCGCGAAGATCGGCCAGAGACTTCTTAAGGCAGTGTTGGTGGAGGTCGAAGCTACCGGCACTACCTCAAGCCACTTGCTGTAGCTGTCAACAACGATAAGAAACAACCGGCCCTGGACCGGTCCCGCGAAGTCTAGGTGCAGGCGGGACCAGGGCTTGTTAGTAGATTCCCAGGATCAGACAGGAGCGTGTGGCGGATCTGGCCGTGACTCCTGGCATTTGGAACACTTCTGGACCCGCCCCTCAATGTCTTTGTCCAGGCCTGGCCACCATATGTAACTCCGGGCCAGAGCTTTCATGCGCACAATTCCCGGGTGAGCCTCGTGGAGGGCCTCTAGCACTCAGGGCCGCAGGGGCCCGGGGATCACCACTCGAGATCCCCCTAGCAGGCATCCCTTGTGGGCCGATAGTTCGTGCCTGCATGCCGTGAAAGCGGCAAAATCTGGTCCCGGTTTTTCTGGCCACCCCCTTCCCACCCAGTCCGAGACAGGGGAAAGGATGCAGTCCTGCCGCGTGCGACGGGCCACATCTGATACCAGTACGGGGCGCTCCGGTAGATCCTCTAGGAGCGCGATGTGGAAAGCGGGAGCCGGATCAGGGTCGCAGGACGGGAGGGGAAGATGGCTGAGGGCGTCTGCATGACCCATCGCCTTCCCCGGGTGATGTACCAATTCGTAGGAGTAGCCTGACAAAAAAATTGACCACCGCAGGACCCGTGGGGACAGCATGTGAGGGGTCTGCCTGTGGGGGGCAAGGAGACCCAGCAGTGGCTTGTGATCTGTGGCCATGGTGAACGACCATCCGTAGAGATAGTCGTGAAATTTCTTGATGCCAGCTACGATTGCTAGGGCCTCCTTGTCGATCTGGGTGTAGTTCCGTTCTGCCGACGACAGGGTCCTGGAGTAGTAGGCAACCGGTACCTCCTTTCCGTTGGGTAGACGGTGTCCCAAGACCGCCCCAACGCCGTAGGGGGATGCGTCGCAGGCCAGGATGACAGGGAGCCTCTCATCGAAATGCGCTAAGACCGCATTTGAAATTAATAAGTCTTTGACGGCCCGGAAGGCTGCATCATGCTTGGGACCCCAGGCCCAAGCCGCTCCCTTGTCCAGGAGACGATGCAGGGGTTCAGCGACCGCCGCCTTGTGCGGAAGGAAGGCGTGGTAGAAGTTCACAAGTCCCAAGAACGCCTGGAGTTCCGCCTTTGAGGACGGGCGGGGTGCACCTGTGATTGCCGCTACCTTCTCCTTTGTAGGGTGAATGCCATCTGCGGTGACTTGGAACCCCAAGAAGGTCACCGAGGAGACTCCCAGGGTGCACTTGTCTTTTCGAACCTTGAGACCCGCGTCCTGGAACCTTTGCAGCACCATCCGGAGGCGAGCTGCAAACGTGTCGGCGTCCGGGGCGGCGATGAGGACGTCGTCGAAGAACGGCTTCACTCCTGGAACATCTTTTAGGAGAGAATCCATTAGATTTTGAAAGATTCCGGGTGCTACGCTGACCCCAAATTGGAGGCGTTTTACCTTGAACGCTCCCTTGTGAGTCACAATCGTTTGTGCCTCGGCCGTTGCTTCATCTACGGGAAGCTGCTGATAGGCTTGGGCCAAGTCTAATTTTCCAAATATTTTGGCACCCGCGAGGGAGGCCAGAACATGGCTGACCACCGGTACCGGGTACGCGTGGTCCTGTAATGCCTTATTAATTGTACATTTGTAATCCGCGCAGATGCGGACTTCCCCGTTAGCTTTGAGGGAGGTCACAATGGGAGTCTCCCACTTGGCGTGGGAGACCGGCTCGAGCACCCCTTGTGCCACGAGCTTTTCCAACTCTGCCTCCACTTTGGGCTGGAAGGCGAGTGGTGGCCGGCGGACGGCCACGCGGATGGGCCGGACTGCCGGGTCCAGGTCGAAGGAAACCGGGGGTCCTTTGTAGCAGCCCAATGAGCCATCGAAAACGGCGGGAAATTCCTCGCAGATGGATGAGAAGTCAGTAGAGCCCATGCGGTGTATTCCGGTCCACTGCACTCCGAGCGGCTTGAACCAGGCGCGACCTAGGAGACTGGTTAGATTGCGCTCCAACACGAGAAGGTCCAGCAGGCCATTAAAGGCATGGTACTGGACCCGGACCCTGGCTAGCCCCTTAATAGCCACTGGGTTTTTCTGGAAGTCCTGGAGGACCAACCCAGCCAGCAGCCGCAGCCAGCGTGCCCCCTTCGGGCAGAGGCGGCGGAACGTAGCTGCGGACACAATTGAATATGCTGACCCTGAGTCCAGTTCCATGGAGCAAGGAACTCCCTCTATTCGGAGAGACACGGAAATTGCGCCCGGGATGGGCTGAGGCAAGTTCATTACCGTGGCCGTGGGAACGACACTACCCACTTCTTCGAAGTTTGCTGCTGGGGCACGGTGGCTGTTCCTCAGGCAGCAGGCCCGGGCGAGATGTCCTGCTTTCCCGCAGGCGCGGCAGATGGCATCACGGAAGCGGCATGTCCGTCTGTCGTGGGGGTCCCCACAGCTGGCGCACGTTGGGGCCTGCCTGTTGAGGGAAGCAGAAGAGGGAACAGAGACAGATGCTGGGCGCCGGCCCTTGGGCCTGGGGACGCCGGGCTCACCCTTCTTCAAGCGTGGTTGCATCCGGTGGACGTCCTCTTCTTCGCTTGAGTTGGGTTTGGGAGGAGCCGCCTGGTGGACTTTGGTGGCTGCCTTGTCCTTTTGCGTTGTCTCGAAGGCTGCTGCAGTTTCGAGCATCTTCTCCAAGGTTGGCTCCGGCATTGCAATGAGGCGCCGGCGGAGCTTAGCTTCCCGGACCCCTCCCTTGAAGGCGGTCTCCTCGTGGTCATCCATGTGGCGGAATTCGCAGCCCACGGCTAGTCGACGGAGTTCAGCCAGGAAAGTGGTGGCTGACTCCCCCGGCTGCTGCTGGCGCTGTATGAACTCCCAGCGCCTGGCCAGTTTTGATGGCTTCGGGGCGAAGTAATCGCCAAGGGTCTTGGTGAGCACGTCGTAAGACACCTCGGTGGGGTCTTGCGGGGCTAGTAGGTTCTGGGCCACCCGCATGACCTCCACCCCTCCGGAACTCAAGAGCCAGGCACTCTTCAGGTCCGCATCTGTGATTCCGCGGACCTTAAATGCACAACCCAGCGTCTTGAGCCAGGACTCCCACGTCTCGGGGCGAGACGTATCGAAAGGGGTAATTGGTCCCGGAGCGTTTGCCATATTTACCAGAGCAGGAGCGGCGGCGGCTGTTTGAGCGATGTCCTCGTGTCTTGCGGCGGTGCCGGGGAGCACTGAGGCTTGGTGCTGGCTAGTGCCGGAGGATTGGGCTCAGAGCGGCTTGCGGCGAGGCGTTGGAGCGCTGGAGCTCGGAGATGCCTGCGGCCGGCGGGACGGAGCTCGCTGTGCTGCTGTGGTCTGCTGGAGAGTCACTCATCGGGATCCCACCTTCGTCGCCACTGATAAGTATTGGAGTCGGGAGTCCATGGAATAGTGAAACAGCTAGATCTTTATTGCTGGTCCGGATGAAGCATACAACCCAGGGCTCCAAGCCCTCCTTTTATGCTGGTCAGGGACAATCCCCTGACCTCACCCAACTGGCCTGATAGGCTATTAGAAGTCTATTTACATCTCATAGGTTCCCTGGGAGAAACCTAGGTACAGGATTGGTGGCCGGTTTGAATACACCTGGCCTTTGTTCTACCTGGCTGAAGCTCAGGTAGTTTCTTGGCCATGTGCTCTGGCCATGCTCTGGCCATGTGCTCTGGCCATGCGGTTGCAATTAAGAGAGCACATGGCGACCGCATGGTCAATACATAACACCCCTCCCCCCATAGTCCAGAACCCCTCTGCACACATAGTCTTTGAGATAGTCTGGGCGTCTGCGCTCACGTCCAGAGCGCCGGGGGTTGTAAGGCGGGGCGTGTTGCTAGTGTCGGCAGGTTGCAGTGTGGGTAGTTGTTCTGCTGGCATTGGAGTCGGGAGTCCATGGAATAGTGAAACAGCTAGATCTTTATTGCTGGTCCGGATGAAGCATACAACCCAGGGCTCCAAGCCCTCCTTTTATGCTGGTCAGGGACAATCCCCTGACATCACCTAACTGGCCTGATAGGCTATTTACATTTCATAGGTCTATTTACATTTCATAGGTTCCCTGGGAGAAACCTAGGTACAGGATTGGTGGCCGGTTTGAATCCACCTGGCCTTTGTTCTACCTGGCTGAAGCTCAGGTAGTTTCTTGGCCATGTGCTCTGGCCATGCTCTGGCCATGTGCTCTGGCCATGCGGTCGCAATTAAGAGAGCACATGGTGACCGCATGGTCAATACATAACAAAATCAAAAACAGAAGTGTGCGCATGTGCCTGCCTGAGCTTCCACCTCCTATTTTTAACAAGGTTTTAACAAGCAACCTCATGTATCTCAGTGGAGACCAGGCATTCCAATGGGGTTGCTATGATGCTTTTTTGGTGTCCTGTTACAGCGTCATAGTGCTCTAAAGCGTCTCTCTAAAAAAAAGTCGCCCGGAGATTGCCTGTGCGGGTGAAAAGAGGCGTGAAAAGAAAGCGGCAGTCTGAAATGACAAACCGCTTCAAAAACGGCTCCAAAACGGTAGGGGAAGGGCTGTCTGAAATGGCCGTCACTGTACCGGTTTATTCCAAGCCAGTTCAGTAAGGTTTTTAAAGGTGTAGTATGAAATTCCCCGCAGTCTCTTGCTCAAGGTCAGACTGGGCCTGGCAACCCTAGACTGGAAGCTGGCTGGGCATTTGGCGTCATCTGTCAGGAGGAGATGTGTGTCTGTTGATGCGCTTGTATTCCTGTAGCGTGCATGGCTTTCCTGTGTGGTTCTGTGCTAGGACTGATAGTGGTACAAAGTGAGGCTCACCAGGCCTTAAACATTACTCCGTTTATTGTCTCAGAACACAGCTAACATCAACAATAAACTCCTCCCTCTTCAGCCACACCCAAAACTACAGGAGTTGAAAAGGTCCAAACCACCCCAACTAAATGGCATAACACCCTCAGAAATTAAAAAGTACTGGACTCGGGAGGCCGGTGGAGTGATTTTCAGCATAGCTCTTTTTATTAGGAGTCAGGAACAAGCATGGGGAAAGGTGGTCGGGGAGCCTGCTTATATTTACAGGTAAACCGCACCCCCAACTTCTCCTCCCACGGGGGATTGGGTGAACAGGGATTAAGTCTCCGCCAGAGGCTATCATAGGTCCATTTGAATATCCTCAGGGGGACAATCAGGATCCGAGGGTCCATTGTTCTCTCAGAATGAAGCTCAGGCAGGTATCGCTTGGCATTACAGGTGAACATGCCCAGACATGTCGCAGGGTACATACAGGAAGCAAGTGGACACTAGACAGTCCTTAAGTTTAAACTAGAGAATCGTGTACAGAACATCACAAACATAACAGAAATAAACAATACTCCTCCCCTGCTTAGCTAAGAAGGCGATACCCTTTCACGTTTAGGTCTTGGGTTCTCTAGTCAAGTATAGGATATCAATGTGACACAAGGGCATATTAACAGTTCCAACTTCTGATGACAGTTCCTTAGAGCTCTACACCTGGTGCATCTGAGGACTCTGCTATTGTCTCTAGGAATGGGCACAAACTGGGAAAATGCAGTTTGGTTCATGGTTTGTTGCATGCCTGGTTTGCGATCCACAAATCCTCATGAACTTTTAGGAATTAAATGAACTGGTTTGGTTCATGAGTTCCATGATCTGGTAGGATGGATCCTGTGGACATCAGAAACGCCAAAATCCCAGAGAATCTCTGGTTGACTCTCCTCTACCTGCTCTCCAAGTTTGGTGAGGATCAGATTTACAGAGTTTGACTTACAGCCCCCCAAAGGAGGTACACCTAGGAAAGTACTTTCTGGGGAAATGAGCACCTATTAGTTCCCCAGAAAGTACTTTCCTAGGGGCACCTTCTTGGGGGGGGGGGCTAACTTGGACCCCATAAATTCAATCCTCATCAAACTTGGATGGCAGGTAGAGGCGAGTCAGCTGGAGATCCCTGGTGAGTTTGGTGTCTCTAGCTTGCACAGAATCTGTTCTATATACTCCTGAACCTCCTAAACCTGTACCTGTCAAAATTACAGGAGGTTATTTTGACAGGGGGGCTGCAGTGGCTCAACTGGTTAAGATGCTGAACTGCAGACTGGAAGGTTGGTAGTTCAGCAGTTCGAGACCCAAGTGCTGCATGACGGAGTGAGCTCCTGTCTCTAGTCCCAGCTCCTGCCAATCTAGCAGTTTGAAAGCAAGAAATTGCAAGTAGATAAATAGGTACCGCTTTGGTGGGAAGGTAACAGTGTTCTGTGCGCCTTGGCATCTAGTCATGCTGGCCACATGACCATGGAAACATCTTTGGACAGCGCTGGCTCTTCAGCTTGGAAACAGAGATGAGCACCGCATCCCTAGAGTCAGATTCGACTGGCTTTTGAGCAAGGGAAAACTTTACCTTTACCTACCTTTACCTGCTAAGGCAGCCTTTTACCATCTTCGGCTGATTAGGCAGTTGGTTCCCTTCCTCGAACGTGACGACCTAGCTACAGTGATCCATGCTATGGTCACCTCGAGATTAGACCACTGTAACGCTCTCTACTTGGGGCTACCCTTGTTCCGGATCCGGAGGCTGCAGCTAGTGCAGAATGCCGTGGCCAGGTTATTGATGGGCCTCCCTATGGGTGACCATATCCGGCCTGTGCTGCGGCTGCTGCACTGGCTGCCTATAGCATACCGGATCCGGTTCAAGGTGTTGGTGTTGACCTTTAAAGCCCTATATGGTCAGGGGCCTGCCTACTTGAGGGACCGCCTTTCCCCATATGTTCCCCAGAGGGCACTGAGGTCAAGCACCCAGCATCGCTTGACTATTCCCGGTCCAAGGGATGCGCGGCTGGCCTGTACCAGGGCTAGGGCTTTCTCGGTGGCGGCCCCATGCTGGTGGAATGAGCTCCCGGACGACATCAGGGCCCTGCGGGATTTGTTACAGTTCTGCAGGGCCTGCAAGACGGAGCTCTTCCGCCAGGCTTTCGAATAGGAGCCGCCACCGGGGAGATGGCAGGACAACATCGCCCTAGTTCCACAGGCCAAACCTTCTGTTGCCGCTACTCTCCAGGAGCATGTAGATGCCGCCAGTACGGCTATGTTAGTCGTTTTTTAATGTTGTGTATTTATGATTTTAAATTGTAAACCACTTCGGTGCTTATGTTTATGTTGTGAGCCGCCTTGAGCCAGTTCACTGGAAAGGCGGGATAGAAATGCAAAAATAAATAAATAAATAAATAAAATTTTGACAGGCGCCAATTCAGAAGGCTCAGGAGTGTATAGATCGGATCCTGTGAAAGCTAGAGACATCAGATTTATTGGGGACCTCCCCCAGATCCTCCTCTACAAGCCTTCCAAGTTCCACCTCCTGTTGCTTTGAAGTTCTGTAAACATTTAGATTGGGCAGTGACAGTCTGTCTGGAAATGTGTCTGTTCACAAACTGGCATGAAGCTCCAGGAACAGCTGGAATATTTGTGCCAGTTGACCTGCCATGAACTTCCCTTTGTGAACCATGAAACGGCCAGAATTCATCACGAACTTTAGTCTGTGAGCTGGTTCGTGCCCATCCCTAGTTGTCTTTTTCCTTGATGATGACAGCCTTCTCAGCTGATCTGCATGCTGATGCCACACTGCACACCAAAGGCCCATCTGCACACCAAATCTTATAGGATAAAGGCTCAAAAATCACTGTGATGGTAGAAGGAAATCACCTTGGTCCAGATTCAAAGTTCCTTGCATAAATAAATTTCCTAAGGTGTATTGTTATTATTGTCTTTACTGTTTTTGCAACTAAAGTCATAAACATCAATTTTTATTTTTATTTTTGAAGGTCATAGGTCTTTAATATAGAATATTTTATGGCTATATGGCAAAAGGATATATAAATTCAGATCTGCAGTCCACCACCAAGACATTTAAAATCCAGCTATTCTGATGTTAAGTCCCATAACCCAGTCTTCCTGAGGTATAAATGAACAGAGATGGTGCTTGACAGGGAAGGGTCCAGAGTTCGTTTCTGTTTTCTTGTAGGTCCTAAGTTAAATCTGGATGGAGATGATGATCAACAAAAATTTTGAAACTTCACCCCAGAGGTAATTCAGTTGGACAGCTGCTGTTGGACAGGGAGTAACATGTTGAGCTTTGAGAAATCTGGTGAGATGTATTGGCCAATTTCCTCCTACAATCCACTTCAAAGCATCCTTTGTGGTCTGCACCATCTATTCTGCCAGGCCATTCCCTCAGGATGGTGTGGAGAAATTATGGCAGCTCTAATCAGGTTTCTTCTGCAAATTCCTGGAACTCAGTGGATATAAATACACACTTATTGTCCAGGAGAACTGTGTCAGGCAATCCATGGGTTGCAAATAGGATGCACAGTACTGAGACTGATGCTTTTGATGTTTGTGATGGCACTAAGACCACTTTGAGCCATTTAGAATAGGTCTACTACAATCAAGAAGTTCTTTCTTTGTAGGGAACCTGCAAAATCAATATGAATTCTTGACCAAAACTTCTTTGTTAGGGAAAAGAAGGTTCTCTTGGTAGATTATGCCTAGTAGCCTGGCACATGCATTTCAATGTCCAGGTCAATTTCAGGACACCTAACAAAGCTTCTAGCTAGTGTTTTCATGTGAATAATTCCTGGATGTGTATCATGCAATATGGACAATAGTTTGGCTACCTCCTTCTAAAATGAAAACACTATTTCCCCATAGTAAGTGACTTTTAAGGACCAACAATAGGCCAACAGTTCATGCAGGTGGCTTTTGAAGGGTTGAATTCCTCAGGCAGTTCCTTAACTGGCCATCCCCTCCAGATCCAGATCCAGTTTAAAACACAGGCCATGGAGGCATCATAAGCAATCTGCCAATCTGATCTGTCCAAAGAGGTGCATCTGGAAGGTTCTCCAGCATGAAGCCCTCCAATGTAGGAGATACCTCTCATTCAGCAACATGAAGGAGTAACTGACTCAGATGGTCAGCACTAGCAATTGTTCTTCTGGGTTTGTAGACCAGGGTATAATCATGAGCAAAGAAGTCAATGACTTCTTAATGTTCCAGAATCAGCTCCTGGCTGGGAAATACCTGGCTGGGAAATACCTGGAGATTGGGGGGGGGGTGGAGTCTAGAGAAGGTGGGGTTCGGGGAGGGATCTCTGCAGGGTATAATGCCCTAGAGTCCACCCTCAAAAAAGATCAGTTGTAATTCTGGGAGATCTCCAGGCCCCACCTGGAGGTTGGCAATCCTATCTGGAATGCATCTTTATGATGTCTAGTCCAATTCCATCATCAAAGTATGGAAGAAGCTCTGGAACTCCAGATAGCAGGATCTCCATGAATTGCTGGAAAATTCCAGGGGCAACAGAAATTCCAGACTGGAGAAGCTTCACCTGGAATGCCTCGATGTGTGGAAATTGTTTGGGTGTCTGATGTAGTATCATCGATAATCAGCTGCTGATATGCTTGGGCAAGACCCAGTTTTGCAAACACCTTTCCTCCTGCAAGGACAGCATGCAGTTGATTTACTGCAGAAGCAGGGGGGGAAAAGGATCCCTAGTGTGTGAATATAGGAAAAAAGCAGAAAATGCCAAGGGATGACCATCAAAGATTATATACACTTGAAATGTCTGAGTATAGAATATATTGACTAAATTTTAAATTTTCAAATAAACATCTACATTGAGTTGGTGGCCCACAACCCAAAACACAAGTGCTCATCATGGCATATCATACATCAATACTGAAATACAAAATCACATCACAATAGTTGTACTCACAGGCGCTGATGACAGGGTGTGCACACAGATAAGCCCCAACAGGGGTCACACAAACAGTAACATCACCATCCCACATTTAAAGTGCACTAGCTAATGATTTGCAGGTGTATCATTCTTAAGACAACAGCAGCATAAAAACGAACAATTCAAATTAAGGCAGAATAGTCCAGGCTCTGATTCATTCCAAATGGGGCATAAGTCTTGAGATCATAAATAAAATGGGTCTCCTTCTGTAAAATAATTTGAATGATATTCTGGGTGACATGAGGTCTATTATGGTACACAAAAATCATAAAAAAAATCATTTCCTCAGCAGAATGACTGACCTGAACATAATGCTCTTTCATAGGTGCTTGAACAATTTCATGAGGAACCCTTGAGCGATGCTCAAGGACACGTGTCCTGCTAGAGCATGTGGACATGCCTACATCTTGAAACCCACAAGGGCAAATAGAGATATACACAACATTTTTGGATGAACATGTTGCAAAAAAAGGGCATTTAATTTTTATATTGTTACTAAGAATACATCGCCCTCCAACATGAATTTGCTCACTGCTCACCTCCTGCATTTATGGAAATCTCTGGTGTTATTGTCATCTCAATCTGATTTATTTACTGAAACATCTGATCTCACTAGAATGTTCCTCAAATTGTGGTCCCTCCTAAAGCCACTATCCGGAGGCTTGCTACAACCAGGCAGATGGGAGACTACATGCCCATTTTTATATCCAATATGTTTGATATTATTACTATTGTTGCTGCTGCTGCTGCTGATATTATTGAATTCCTTTTGCTCTTAAAAATTGACCATATGGCAAATTAGACCTTAAGTAATACAGATGGTAAGAATTAAAAAACATATATGACTTTTTATCGGTTGGTTTATGGTAAGTTTTGATCACCAGTTTATTCTTTTCATTTTCATATACCAAAGTGTCAAGAAAATTAATAGCATGATTATTATAATGAATATCAAATTTTATAAATTGATGTAAAGTATTAGTCCATTTGAAAAAAGAATCCACCAATTTTTAACAGCAAAAAGGAATTCCTCTTCAGTGCATGATTACAGAATGGAGGCAGGAGCTTTAGAAAAACAACAGAGCAAGAGGTTACCCAGAATCTGTTATAAATAGGGGATCAGGGGGAGAAAAAAACGTTTACAATATAGGGAGAATATGTGGTAATATGACTTGTGCCATTCAGTTTTCCTATTTGGCTAATAATATAAAATGTATGTTGTTGTTTTAAGAATGATAACTGCAATTCATTAGCTAGTGCATTATAAATGTGGGATGGTGCTGTTATTGTTTGTGAGAACCCTGGGATCCAATATAGCTTAAAGAATTGGTAGCCTGTGTAATTCTCTTTGAAATTGGGTTAAGTGTATATATTGTCATTATCTGTTATTTTTAATGGATATTGGAGGTAATGCATGGATTGTATGTTATATTATTACTTACAGTTTCGCTATTCAGAAGAAGAAAAATTGAAATGTCCATATACCTGGGAAAGGTGTTTGGCTGTAGGAGATTTCCCACTGGTCGTCCTCTGCTTTATTTATGTCTGTTAGAGGTATTTGGACACTTTTATTGCATTCAGGCAAGAAGGAACAAGCTGTTGGGCTTATTTATGTGCATACCTTGTCATCAGCGCTTGTAAGTGTAACTACTGTGATGTGATTTTGTATTTCAGTACTGCTGTATGATATGCCATGAGCACTTATGTTTTAGGTTGTGGACCACCAACTCAATGTAGATGTTTATTTGAAAATTTAAATATTTATTCAATATATTCAGACATTTCAAGTGCATATAATCTTTGATGGTCTTCCCTTGGTGTTGATTTACTGCAGGCACTGGATATGGATGCTGTTTCAGTGCCTTATTTGCACTGCACGTCATCTGCACAGATTCTCACCTTACCATTAGGTTTCAGTACCACCCCAATTGGTGTAGCCCACTGAATCCATGTAACTGATGCAAGGCTTCTTGCTGAATAAGATAGTCAAGCTCTTCCTCAATTTTTATGGAGTACAAAAATTACATTTCTAGCTTTCATGCAAATTGGTGTGACTGCTGGACCCAGATAGAATGACAATGGCTTCCCATCAAAAGCACCCAAAACCTCAGTAGTCACATTAATAAATTTATCGACAATGTACTGAAGCTGGCTTGTGCTGACAGTATGGATTCCTGGGATACTGGTTCCTAGTGGTGAGAACCAGTTCCTTTCAAAAAGGCTTTTGCAGTGCTCTTTTGCAATGATGAGTGGAAGCTTACATTGGAAAAAAACCATAGGGTACTTTCACTTCACAGCTCACCTGTCTGCTCATTGGAATCATGTAGTATGGATGATGGACAACAACTTTCAGGAAAGCTCCTGTGGAAAAAAGTGATGAATTTCTTAAATATGGATATCCCTAAACCCCAGCCAATCCCTGTTTATGACCATTGATAAGTACTGTTGTAAAGGCTGCAGTTTTCAGAAGTTCCTTCTGAATGTGATACAGCCCCTGGATTACACTGGAATTCAAAAAGTCAAGATCATATAATGACAGGTGATGTAATTCTTTGCTATGATTTCTTGGCTGTCAGTAAACATTCTGAACTACATGCTTGCTCAAGGTAACCATTATTCTTGCAAAACCTACACTCTGCATCCTTGGATCTTCAGACAAAGCAATGATACTGTAAGCCAGTAGAACATTATTTGATACACTCCTATGAACTTTGATAACATGAGTTTGACCTTTGGGACTTGGTTCACTGCCTAAGGCAAAAGCACTCTCTACAGCCATGAGAGGCTCCAGCCCACAGCGGGAGACTTCCTCCAAAGCTCACAACTGCATGAGAAATCAACCTCCATTTCAAAGGTATATCTCTCAGGAAGAGCATGAGAATATACCTCAGAGAACACTCTCAAGAAGAAGTTGAAATGCATTTCAAAGAAGCTCTTACATCTACCACACATGAGAGCCACCATTCTACAAGACCAAGACTCCATTTCAAAGAGTCCTTTTCTTTCTACACTGGCCTCCTCTCACACCTGCCCCCAGCTATTCCAGTAAAGAGATTAGTCGCTTAGCAACTGATTACTGTCCATCAAGTGACCTGGCCGAAGCCATCACGAAGCCATCACGGGACCAGAGAATGGCGCCAAGAAGACTGACCAGTTGACCAGGTGTTAGTTTCTGATTAGCATTTTAGTGTTGCAATATTGCCCACTCCTTCCTGCCCCCTCCTAACTATGACACTAACCAATAGGACACCTAGAAATGACGGACAACCTACTGGGTGTGACAGTGGGACGTGGTCAGCGCAACCCGCCCTAATGCCACCTGTTAAAAGATCTTGCCCAGCAAGAAATCTCTCTCCAAGCCTCCCTAGTCCCTAGCTCTCTTACCCCTACCTAGCCTAGCTTCTACCCTCTTCAACCTCTATTGAGTACCTGGACTCCATCTTGAATCCCTGGTTTGCGCAGCCAGGACCGGAGCGTGTGTTTGCAGGTTCAGACCTTGCTCCTTAGATCTTCCAGCCACCCTTCCTCTATTCTTCTCGTGGAAGAGACTCAACCTTTACCAACCCAGGTAACGTGATTCCCCTCTCAACGGTATTCCTGCTCATGCAAACGTGCTATTTTCTATCTGATTTCCCCTAGACTTCTGTATGTACATGGTTCTATTGTTTTTCTTGTATGCCTGCTTAATATTTTATAGTAAACATCATTTATAGAAACCGCCTTGCTTCACGCCTATTTACTTAGAACTACTGGGCAGGTGGGACCTTGGTATAGTTGGCAAGAACCCGTTATAGTGCCGATTGCTACACGTAAACCAGAGCAGTCAGGCCAACAATACAGCCCTCCACAACCTGAGAAGGGATTGGGTTGCTTGGCTTTTCTTTAGATAATTTTGGCCTTTTCTGCACCTGTATTTTGCCTTGGTCTCTGAACGTGTCCTATTCTTCTGTTCTGTATTCCCTCCCACTGTCACTTTCACTTTGTTTTTCTTTCTCTTGTTTTTCCATTTGTTTTAAGGGATCTGCATTCAGACAACTTCCAGCACACTGTTTTCCCACAGCTACCAAAACTCCTTTTGCAGTGATTCTTTGTTCTCATCCATTTTCAAATTGGTAATACTTTCTAAAGTAGATTTTTTTCTGCAGGGATTTAAGTAATGCCTACTGCCCCTCCCTGCCTCTCTCTCTCTCTCTCTAGGTTGATGCTCCCTTCCTGTTCTGTTTTCTTTCCCTCCTTCTCCAAAGACAAAAGAGGACATGCCCTCCCACTCAGGCAAGCTTTTAAAAAGCCAGAGAGAGCATAAGAAGGAATCAGTAAATATAAAGGATGAGGGGATTCCCTGCTCCCAAAGGTGTCAGTCTTGCATGCGTGGGTCTGGATTTCCCCCTCCCTTAAATTTCTTTTTGCAGAAGGAGGGAGGGAGTGAGGTGTTGGCAGCCAGTTAGCTCAAAAAATGTGGGTTTTGCTTGTAGATGCAAAATGCATACAGACTACACAAATAAATAAACTGAAGGGGGGGAAACAGTGCAGAGGGAATGCGTGCAACTGCAAAGTCAACCCTTAAGGTTTGGCTCCTCAGATTCTCCGGAGCAACCTATCAGTGCAGAAAGGGTCATAGAAGGCGAATCTCCTCTCTTGAGCTCTGCTGACCTTGCTGCCAGAATTTCTCAGCCTTCTTGCTATAGATAACATTTACATTTCTGTGACATGAAATTAAGCAGTTTCACTAGCCAATGCCTTTTCTTGAGCCAAGTCAATTTTGGCTTAGACAACAAGCTTTGTTAGATCAGTTCATCATAAACCCCATACACCAGGCAACCTTTTAACATATCCCAAAAGTTGCAGTGTAAAGATGGCACAGCTGTGCAATGTAAGTACAAATGAATTCAACTAGTTGTGAAATTAAAACCCCTGCACAGTTACTGGTGGTGTTGGTGAGAAATAGGCTTTCAGTGACCCCCACAAGTTTGTCAAGTTTATTTATTTATACTTTTGATTTGTGAATCACCCTATCCCTGAATATCCAGGGCTCTGAGCAATGAATAACAATAGTAAAATACGTCAGAATAAATACAAGATAAAACAATTCAATGATTTAAATAAAACAATTCACAGATGAAACTGTGAAACTGCGCCACCACTTCATACTAAGACTGAAACAGAACTGGGAAGGGAAGGAGGGGGTGGATGGGAGAAGGCAAGGGACTGCCAGCCAAGATGGTATCCATTGCTGCCCGCAACCTGGTGGAATATCTCTGTCTTATGGGCCCTGCAGAACTGCATTAGGTTCTGCGGGGCATAGATGTTATTCAGCAGGGAGTTCCACCAGGCAGGGGTCAGGGCTGAAAAGGCTCAGGCCTTGGTCAAGGACATCTGGATGTATTTCGGGCTGGGGAAGAACAGTAAATTGTTCCAGGGGCGTAGAGTTTTGTAAATTCCATGGGGGGCTTTGCGCGCGTGCTCACTGGGGTGATGTCCCCCCCCCGGAAACTGCCGCACCTCCCTGGGCCCTTCCGAGGCCTGGCAGCTGCTGCTGCCGGTGCCTCTCTCCCCCCTCCCGCCCTGGCCACTCCTTCCCTCTCCCTCCCTCTTTTCCAGGCAAAATGCCCAGCGTGGTGATGTCACCCGGAAGTGACGCCATTACGCTGGGCATGTTGCCAGGGCGACACTCTAGCAATCACCCTGCCAACATGCCCAGCGTGATGGCGTCACTTCTGGGTGATGTCACCACGCTGGGCATTTCGCCCAGAAAAGCAGGAGGGAGAGGGAGAAAGAAGGACAGAGGAGTGGCCAGGCTGGGGGTGGGGTGGGGGGAGAGGCACCGGCAGCAGTGGCTGCCGAGCCTCGGAAGGGCCCAGAGAGGCACGGCGGCGAGGCGTGGTGGCAGGTGCTACGTTTTCTCGGGGGGGCTCGAGCCCTCAGGAAATTTTGGGGGTGGCTCGAGCCCCCCCGTAGTCTATGCCTATGAATTGTTCTCAGCAGAACATAATGCTCTTTGGCGGACATATTGGAAGAGGCAGTCCTGAAGGTATGTTGGTCCCAGACCACTCAAGGCCTTAAAGGTCAGTACCAAAACCTTAAACCTCACCTGGTCTGTACTGGAAACCAGGGCAGCTGATGCAGCACAGGTTGAATATGTGCTATCCATTGTGTTCCTGTCAGGACTCTTGGCGCCACATTCTGGATCAGCTGGAGTTTCCAGATCAATCTCAATGGCAGGCCAGCATAAAGCGAGTTACAATAGTCTAGCCTGGAGGTGACTGTTCGGGGTGAGCCAGGAAAGGGGCTCTTCTTCAGTCAACTCTTCTTCAACCATCCCACCACAGCCTTTAGACCCTTGGCCAGATTATGCGTTAATCTTGGAAAAAGCAGGTGCAGTGAAGGACTGCAAGGGAGGGAGGGAGGGAGTGGCGCAGAAGAAACGCTAGGGGGTTGGGCCCTGTGGGCCCCACATTAGCTACGGGCCTGCATACGGATAGGATTTGAATCACAGTCTGTCTTCTTAAACAGGAAAGAAGCTTAATATTAAAGATGGAGCACACATATGGAAAATAGCTGTCATGCCTAGTGGATGTAGATCTGAGGAAAAGAATACAAAAACATGAGTCTAGCTAAGTGACAATACAAGACATCCTTAGGTGGAGCAAACACACCTGCAAACTCCCAACTGCCCATTTGCAGAGGAGTTTGGGTCCTGGCATTGATCACAGCATCTGGTCAAAGTATTTGAAGAAAGAACAAAGGAGACTTCTGTCTTTTATACCTTTCTGCCTTCTTTGGTGAACAACTTGTGGGAGACACCCCAGACTCTCCCGGCCAGGTTGCCTGGCAAGCCCATGTCTCCCTTCCTCCATCAGGTTTTATGACCAGAATTAATCCCTTCCAGTTGGCATGTAAGCCAAATCGGCTTTCTCCAATGTAAACCCAATTCCTGTTTCTCCTGGTTCTCCGTGGTGCAAAGTGTTGTTGTTGTTGTTGTTATGTATGCAGCCCCTGAAACTCTACCTATATGGCAATGGTGAAGCAAGTTGCAAATTTCAATGCACCAGGCATCATGTGTAGCTGGCTGAGGACCAGAATGAGGCAGGTACGCTCAGTAGGTTTTTTCACACACATCTCTTCTTTCATGGACAATTGTATGCATCTAGGTTGGGACTGAGTGTGCTGATAACACACATAACTGACTAGTACAGAGAATAATTTCAATGCCTGCTGTATACTGCTGTTTAAGAAGCATACGTGTGTGTGGGATCTTAATATATGAGATGCAATCTTGTACTTTACTCAGTAATGCCATCAGCAGGGAATATCAACATTGGTCATAGGCGTAGAGTACGGGGGGGCTCGAGGGCTTGAGCCACCCCCAAAGTTTCCCAAGGGGGGGCTCAGCCACCCCCGGGAAAACGAAGCGCCTGCCGCCGTGCCTCCCCGGGTCCTTCCAAGGCCCTGCCACCGCTGCTGGAGAGGGAGAGGGAAGGGGATCGCGGACCCCCTGCTCAGCTCCGGCTCCCCGGCGGTCAAGCAGCAGCAGCAGGAGCAGCAGGAGGGAGAAAAGCCGCTCCAGGTGAGGTGCGCAGGGCAGGGGAGGGGAGGGGAGGGCTCTGCTCTTGCAGGGACACCAGGCCTTGTGCGATGCCCCAGCCAGCGGGGGTCACTCCGGAGCCACTTGGGGGGGGCGAGAAGCAGCTCCTGTGTCCTCCTGACCCTCGGGGGGGCAACCCCTCCTCCCCAGGGCATGGTGTGGACGCGGGAGGTGGGCGGCCTGCTTGCCCTCCTGGGGGCAAGAGAGGCAGAGGGTGCAGCAGTGCAGAGACATCCTCCCTGCGAGCAGGAGAGAGGCGCGCCCAGTCTGCCGGGCCACTCCCTGCCCAGCCCGGCCGGCCCTCTGCTCTGCCAGCAAGAGTGGGTGGGCAGGCGTGGGGGCTGGGGGCTTCAGGCTGGGCCAGGGCCGTGTGGCGCGCCATCGCTGCGGGAGACGGGACCACCCGGGCGCCGCCGCCTGAGTGGCGATTCTGGCCGGCTGCCTTGGGCCGCGAAGTTGCCCTTGGTGGGAGTGGGTGTTTCAGCAGAAGTACGGCCTCCAAGTCCCGCGAAGTGAGGGTCCTGCTTTACCCTGTGCTGGTGAGACCTCCCCCTGGCATACTGTGTTCCGTTTGGGGGCACCACAATTGAAGAGGGCTAATGCTCCCTCTAAGCTGTGGGGTCCTGTGAGCAAGAACTCTGCTTTGTGAGCTCCTGGCATTAAAGTTGTGAGCCAGCCATTTGGCTGCTGCATGAATGAGTTCCCTCGGGAGCCATCCCTTCCTGAGCGAAGGCAAAAATGGCCAGGAGGACCAAAGGTCGCTTGTTGGGGCGGCTCTCTACAAGCCAGAGAGAGGAAAGCGCTCTGCCCGGGGCTTTCCTTGAAGATACCCCAGAAACCAGAGTGGTTCAGAGTGTGGCAGCTGCTGACGGGACCCGCGATCCCAACCTGCCTGTTTCCAGCTGCCCAGCTTTCCCTCCCCTCTGTAGGGTGGGCTTGGGAGGTCACATGAGCCCACTCAGCTCCCTTGCTGCTCTTGACCAGCAGCTTCTGTCTGTCGCTCTCCCACTTGGAGCCTGTGACTTCTCCCTGGCCATCTCCACCTGGCACACTGGCTCCCAGGCAGGGGTTGTGAGGGCATGCTGGCACACCTGCACCCTCCCCAGTGTGGTTTCTCTGCTCTCCCCTCACCTTTGTTCTGCTCACTGGACCTCCAGCATGGATTACAGAGCAGCGAGGAAAGCTGTGGGCACCGATGCCAATGCATAGGAGTACTGCCCAGGAGATGAGCCACTGCTGCTTTGGAAGGCATCACCAGTAATATTGTGAATAAATTTGTCCCTTCCCCCCTTAATAGATTGAGGGTTTTTTGAGCTGCCCCCTCTTTGCACCCCCCCCCCCAAATCTGTCTATGGGGCTGATCCTATAAGCTATTTACCAATACTAAACTCCAGAGTAGTGATACAGTACAAACTATTATGAAGCAATAATAATGGAAGTTTCAGATGCGATGTCCCCTCTCTCAGACCTCCAGACAAGAGAGACTAGATATCTAGATAGGCATACTGACCTTTCTTCCTGTATCTACTCTTCTGCCACTGTCCTCTTCGAAATGCAGACTGTGTTCTCAGGGGTCAACCTCCCCTTCCTCCTCCTCTCTCTTTCTGGATGAAGACATGGTCTCTACCTGCACACACATGCGCTCCTCTCTTGACTCCATCCTTTAGCTAGTAAGTTAGTAATCTATCGATCTCTGCTCTTTCCTATCCAAAGTGTAATTCTCAAATAAAGAGAGGAGTACTTCTCTTCTAAACTTGCAATGTGGCTCTGTATAGCTTTATAAGCTGAGTAGCCTGGTAAAGTGACGCTCCTGCGTTTGTAGCTTTGCTGAAGCACTCTGCTAACTGATGGTGACTGGACTAACCACACCAGTTCACCTCAACAATAATTTGTTTGTTTTCAGTCGGACAGTGTAGAATGCCTGTTCCCTACTTGACAAGTAGAGGATATGAGTCGCTTTAGCAGCACATACTATTGTTAGCACTTTGACTGCTGAAACTGATTCCCAGGACTGGGACACGGGATCAAAATAAGGGATGCATGCGCATACTGCCAGCTGGCTACTAGCGTCCCTCAGCCCTTAATCCCCATCAAGAAAGGATTAATTCTGAAGAGAAAAATAACCTCCTTGCTTGAGGAGGATCAGTTTTAAATACTTGTGAATGAAGCAAACAACTATCTGTAGACAGAAATGTTAATTTACGTTACGTGAAATCAGCTACAATCTGACTACAGTCTGAATGTGTAGATCATCATCTGTTTTTGTTTTGCTTATGATCCGAGAAATCAAGTGGATGGCAGTGGGACAGAAATATCATAGATTGGTTTATAATGGCACAAAATTAAGTAAGAAAAACACTCATTAATGTATTTGCTTTTTATTAGCATTACTGTAGAAACTTAGACTAAAAATAAACTTTTCTTAAAAGATGTGCATGTCACTTCCCTCATTTTAATTTGATTTAATTTAGATTAGATCCTATAATTCTGTTCTGTTAATGGCAGAGCTTTCATCTATTACAAGGGGACTTCAGTTGATACCTTTTGTTTCTAGATACACAAAATCTGCTAAGAGAAACACCGTCAGAAATTGCCAAAATATAAACTGTATTTAACAAATATAAAGGTGGTGGTGTCACAACAAAATTAAGTGCATTCTATGAAAAGGGGGAAGGGATGCGAGGTTCACCCCATCTTCCTCTGTTCCTCCAACTGGCTCCTCCACTGCTTGACACCCAGACGTCACTGTGCTCACTGAACTCATTGGGGCCATGTCCTCATTGGTCACTTCCTGACTTTCAAAGTCCAACCCAAGGAGGAGGTGCACCCACCCACATCTTTCTGGCTTTTGCAAGAGGGTGGGCCTTTTCCCAAGAGCTGGTTGGGAGCTCCAGCCTCATACTTTCTTAAGTGGCTAACAATATCACCCTAAACAGAATTACTTCCTTCTCAGACCATCAACTTTAATGGATTTAAGAAAAGGATAACTCTGAGGATGGCACTGAAAGAATGGCAGAACTACATGATAAAGAACAATCAGTTTTGCAAGAGACTCCCCCCCCACACACACACACACTTATTCCCATGTTCTGTGGATTAAATCATTGGATTAGGCAATTTTTCAAAGGTTTTTAGAAAACAATATTAAATTTTTAAGGTTGTTGGAGCCAGGGCCGGTGCCAGGGTTTTTTTGTGCACTAGGCACTACCTTCTGGTGCCTCCCCCTCGTGGCCACCAATTTTCAAACATAAATACATTTTAGGAAGAATGAAAAACACTACATTTGAAATTGCTAATTCCTTTTTTTTTAATTGTGAGAACAAGTAATACACTCTCTGATTTTCTCTCTCAAACAGAAAAACACAAATCACAAAGCATTTTGAAAAATCCTGTTAATTGTGATGTTGAAATTTAAGTCTCTTTAATGTTTCGATTTCAGGCACATCAGAATCTCATTTTATGTGCCTTTTCTGTAGCAAATTTTGTCACCAATTCCTTCAGGTCAAGCACTGATGCTTCAACATGTTCAATTGAAATAGTTGCCAAACCAAATAGTCTCTTTTGCAGCATTGTCCTCACAGGGCTGGTGAAAGATGTCTTGTCCCTTTATTAGAGGCTTGGGTCGTGGTCACACGGCCCTTTAAAGTGGGAGGAACTGCTGTTTCCTCCCACATTTAAAGGGACTGACCAGACCGGCCACGGCTACTTCCACGCCGAAGTGGGCTCAATCACAGGTTCCTCCCACATTTTCCGACCCTGGAAAAATCAAGTATTGATTGAGCCTTGATTGAGCCTTGATTGAACCATGATTGAGCCTATCTGGACAGCCCTCTCTTGCAATGATTCCGAGAGAGGGCTGTCTGATCGTCCCTTCCGGGGGTTTTTCTTCCTTTTTTGCACTTGAGCACTTGGGCACTCAAGTGTCCAAGTGCAAAAAGGAAAAAAAATCCCCACCCCACGCTCCACTCTGGGCCCCAAGCCCTGCCGACCGCCGCCGCCTGGCACCCCCCGCATGCTTCTCCCCAAACTGACCAGGCAGTGGCCAGCTGAGCTTGGGGCCTGGAGCGGAGTGTGGGGCCAGCCAGCCAGCCAGCCAGGACGTGTCCAGATTCGCTGTCCCGGTGGTGGTGGTGGTGGCGGAGGGGGGGTGTAGAGTGCTCTCCTGCGAACCAAGCTGGAAGGGTTCCTCCCCCAGCTGCCACCACCAGGTTTAGGATGTGCGAACATCCCAACCCGAAAGAAAAAATCCTGGATAAAGTCCCAGCGGGACTTTATCCGGGATTAGGGTGCCGTGTGACCGCAGCCTTAATGTGTGGGAATGGCATGGAGGTAAATACCACCACTTGGTAAATAACATCCCATTAAACCTGTTAAAGGGACAGGGCCTTTTTTCCCTCCAGACAGTTGTAAATATTTTGTATCTGTGTTTTTATAGTACTTAGCACATTACTGTGGAATAAATGGCACAAAATCAGACTAACTCAATCCTATTCATGTTTACTCAGGAGTGTATCCCATTTTATTCCGTGAGGCTTACTCCATTGTAAGTGTTCACAAAAATGCAGGTTGAAGGAATATGAAGACTTCTAAGTAGTGCCAGTTTGGTGTAGTGGTTAAGTGTGCGGACTCTACTCTGGGAGAACCAGGTTTGATTCCCCACTCCTCCACTTGCACCTGGCTGGATGACCTTGGGCAAGCCATACCTCTGTACCAGCTGTTCTCTCAAGGACAGCTTGGGAAAGAGCTCTCTCAGCCCCACCTACCTCACAGGGTGTCTGTTGTGGGGAGGGGAAGGGAAAAGGAGTTTGTAAGCCGCTCTGAGACTCCAAGTGAGTGAAGGGCGGGATATAAATCCAATCTCTTCTTCTTCTTCTTCTTCATAAATACCCACAGAATCAGAGTAGACAATTGTAGAAAATATACTTTGAAAAATATCAAATTAGCTTGCTGTTGCAAATTGAAATATAGATTCTCTGTCATTAAATCAGTGGAAATCTGGTCCCTGTTGACTTAAGTTTAAAAAGTTAAGTTGAATTGAATTTAAATCTGCCGGTACTGAGCGGGATTGCTCAGATCCCCAGACGTGATCATATATCACAACACAACCACCTCTTTGACTGGCACTGACTGACAGATGAATAGGTTCTATACTGAGCAGAACCCACTCTGCATTGGGGCTTCCTGCATTCTTGCATAAACTTGGCATTCCAGCAAAGCACACTGTGATTTTGCAGGATGATTTCAAAAGAAAGTATTGTTACAAACATATATTAGTGTAGAAGTTGCCATATGCAAATCTATATTTCACTTTCTAAAATCATCCCTCCCCCAGCACAGGACATTAGAAGCCATATGTGGCATTGGCAAACATACTGCATTTAACTATAATAAGCTAACCAGCTTGATGAAGGCAGGATACTTTCCCACACAAGTGTAAATAGGTCCAGAACAAATAAACTTGTGTGGCAAGGATGTACTAAAATGAAGGACAGGATTGCCCATTGGAAACAATGGGCGAGGTGGCCCATTGGAAATAATGGGAGCAAGGAATGCCAATTGACTTGCATGGGTTCCACTGAAATACATTACAGCTCAAGAAGAGTTGCAAAGAAAATGTGGGATGGATTTTCCATTAAGGCCTTTGGACTTATATACACTACTCTGGGACTAGAATGACAGGTCCCAGAGTGGAATGACAGTGCCTGAGGGTAGCAGAAGTGTTCTGAAAGTGGAATGACAGGCCCCAGTGTGGAATGACAGCCCCTGAGAAGAGTGTCAGTTACACTGCATCTCCCGCCCGGGGGTTGGGACTCGACCAGTAACCTCACCCGTTGGAATGTGCTCATGTGCTGTTTAGTTGCCTGGCTTCCTTATCATGCCCCGCTTTGGTCTGCTACGCTCCCAGCCTGCTTGCTTCGCTGCCTGCTTCGCTCCCAGCTTGCTCAAGGTCTGGGACAAATCCTCCCCAACATGTTATTCTTTTTGCAGCTGCTCTCGAAAACATTTAGTAGAAGTTCCTTAGGAACAAAAAGCACAATAACCTGGTTACTGCCGTTTCTGTTGAAACCTGTTCAGGGGGCTGGAACAACCTTTAACGTTTTATGATTGGTGTAGTGGCAGGGAAGGGGTTTCCAATTGTTTAGTATAATACTAACTGTTTGTTTACAATAAAGTCATTACTAACAGGGAAAGTGTAACCAGTCCAATAAGAACCTCTTTGCAAATAAAGGATTTTTTGGTTCAGGAGACCTCTTGCACACTGCATCTTTTGGGACAATCGCACAGATTTTTTTTTCCTGAACCCATTCCACATTTCCTTTGCAACTCTTCTTGTGCTGCAATGTATTTCAATGGAGCCCATGCAAGTCAATTGGCATTCCTGGCTCCCATTATTTCCAATGGGCCTTCAAGTCTCTCCCATTGTTTCCAATGGGCAATCCTGTCCTTCCTTTCAGTATATCCCCATTTGGGAGTGTTTCTCAATGGACAACATGAATCACTTTGCACCTGGCCAATAATATATATATATATTCTCAGAAGCTCTAAAAAAAAAAGGAAGCTGAGCTTGCAAACTCCGAGAAGGAACGGGACCAAAAAGTGGTTACTCTGGGATAACAGGACCAAGGCTATTTTTGGGCAGGAACGCACAGGAACGGAGTTCCGGCTGGCTCTTGAGTTGGCCACACCCAGCTGGAACTCATTAACATAATAGGTGGCTAGAGGGAAAACTCCAGCAGCTCACTTGGCTTTCGCTGGTGGTTCTCAGCGAAGGGATGGAGAAGCCTATATAAGCCCTTTATGGTCAGGGACCTGCCTACCTGAGGGACCGCCTTTCCCCGCATGTTCCCCAGAGAGCACTGCGATCAGGTTCACAAAACCACTTGGCCCTCCCTGGGCTGAAGGATGCCAGGTTGACATCGACGAGGACTAGTGCATATTCTTTGGCAGCTCTGACCTACTGGAACGAGCTCCCTGGCAAGATCAGGGCCCTGTGGGACCTCTCACAGCTCTGCAGGGCTGTGAAAATGGAGCTTTTCTGGCAGGCATTCCAATAGGAGCTGCACGTTATCAGCCATGCCCTGCATCGACCTAAACCCAGAAATTACCAGAGTGGCAGCACTGCTGAATGCGTTCTTAAATGCACTTTATTATATCGCACTGCCATCATTATACTAACTGTTATATTAATTGTTTTAAATTGCTTAGTTGGATTTTATATTGAAATGGATATTGTTTTATTGGTCTTGTGTGACCCGCCCTGAGCCTGCCTTGGCGGTGAGGGTGGGGTAAAAGATAGATAGATAGATAGATAGATAGATAGATAGATAGATAGATAGATAGATAGATAGATAGATATAAGAAAACCTCTGCTTCCCCCCCACCCCTTTAGACGCCGACCCCTTTCTCTAAGCTCCATTCCTTGCCACTGGCAATGAGCCTGCCAAGAAGGGCTGGGGAGGGGGGAGGGCCCCAGCTGGCTCTCCTTCCCTGTGGGTGGTGCCAGGGGCTCCTTGTGGGGCAGAGGCCGCAGCCAAGGGATCCAATCCCTTCCTGTTCTTGCCCCGGCGCTCTCCTCCCTCACAGACACCCAGGCTGCTGCTGCTGCTGCTGGCACTCCTGAGAGCCAGCCGCTTACCGAGGAGCCAAGGAGGAGGCGAGCGCCTGTGAGGCTTCTGCTCAAAGTAGTCAAGGATCAGATCTTTGTTGATGAAACACAGTTCTTTATTTCCAATCTCTACATTGGTACAGGTCCTCGGATTATTGTCAGAGATAATGCATACAATAGAAGCAGGTCTATTATACCCTTCAGTACAATTTGAATTGCCCATAGGTAACCAATCACCAAAGGGGAAAAACGGCGGGCAAAAGGGGTCTCTGGCCGTTTGCTTCCCACAGGAAAGAAAGCTAGGTGTTAAGCTGTAAATTTCCCTTCCCAAACCAGACCCCTTAGATGTAACCATATTCACATAACAAATGCTTCCCTCAAGGCTTTCGCACGTTGATAAGAAATGGTCCCTGTCCTCCCCTTGTCTTCCCAGCCGGGATGAATGGAATGCGGAGGCAGGAGTGTGAGAGGCCCATTGTTCCCATGCTTTGAAGTTGTCACTCTCCCGGGCAAACAGTTACACAGACCAGGCCTGGTCAAAGCCATAAACCTGGGGTCACATAGCATACATTCATACTGGCAAAAGATATGGTTACATGGTGGGCATAGGGGCAACTAAAAGCAATAGGCATGAATACATAATGGGTGCAGACACAGGTTACAATACACAGCACATAGCAATAGAAAGCATAGCAGAAAGCCCCAGAAATCCTTGTCTGAATCAGCAGATTCTGACAGCGCCCTGCCTTGCAGAATCTCTTTGTAGGCTTCACATCTAATGCTGATGATTGTCAGTTCTGCACTCTCTGACGGCTGCACCCTTAGGCAGCCGCCTAACTTGGTCTAACTGGTAGCACTGGGCCTGGTTGGAGCATCATATGGGCATGGGTCCGAAGCCTAGTTTCCTCTTGTGCTTTGTTTGTGCAGAGCTGATCCTGTGCAGCAAAGCGCATTCCAGTGGCAGGTGCTGTTTGGCTCATCAGATGACATTAGCTTTACATGAAGCCCCTGTTGCTGGAGGAACATACTCCATAGCATAGGACATGAGGGTAGTGCAAATGGAAACCAAGCTTAATATTTAAAATGTCATGTGCAGATTATCAAAACAACCTTCCTGATACACTTCTAATACCCTCCAGCTGAATATGCTGCTGCTCTCTGCTGCTCTTTGGTACAGTAGATCATGCTATCTTGTGAGGTTCCACAGGGTGCAGTTCTATCCCACATGCCTTTCAATTTCTCTATGTAGAAACTTAAATCAAATCATTCACAGTTTGGGGGCTGGTTGTCATCAATATGCTGACAATACTCAGGTCTATATATCTTTATATCCAGATCTCCTGGTGATGCAGTAAAGGTCCTAACTAGTTGCCTGGCTGCTGTGGTTACTTGGCTTAAAAGTGAACAAACTGGAACTAAACCCTGAAAGGACAGAGGTGATGCTGGCTGGGAAGGTGGAGGTCTCAAAGGACATTATGCTCTCCACTTCCGCTGGGGTTCATCTGACCCTTGCTGACTCTTTTGAAAGCCTTGGGCTTATAGAGTATAACTTATACTGGATCCAGCTTTACTACTGGAGAAGCAAGTTAATGCAGCTGCAAAAAAAAGGCATCCTTCCAACACAGCCCAAGCCTGTAAGAGGGCCCCTTGCCTTGATACTGCTGATCTGGCTGCCTGGGTCCATCCCCCAGTAACATCAAGGCTAGACTACTGTAATTGACATTGGTCTCTCTCCTCAAAATCAACTCAGAAATTCCACCTGATCCAGAATGCTGCAGTTTGGCTATTATTGGGCACTAGATGGAGCATGCATATTACTTTCACTCTGCAGTCACTCCATTGGCTGCCCGTTTTGTTACTGGGCTCATGCACGCCCTTTGTGGCTTTGGTCCCTCTTACCTGTGGGACCGCCTCTCCTCCTATCGTCTGCCACAACAGCTTTGCTCATCTGAGCAGGGCCTTCTGCAGACGCCAACCAGTATGAGTATGGGAAAAATCAACAACTGCCTCTTCACATGCTTTCTCCATTGTGGCTCCTGCCTTGTGAACTGGTCTGCCTGAGGAGGTCAGGAAAAGGGAGAAGAGAGAGATTGGATTTATACCCCGCCCTTCACTTGGAGTTTCAGAGCAGCTTAGGATCTCCTTCCCTTTCTCTCCCCGCAACAGACACCCTGTGAGGTGGGTGGGGCTGAGAGAGCTCTTTCAAGGACTGCTCTTGTGAGAACAGCTCTAAGAGAACTTGTAACTGTCCCAAGGTAACCCAGCTGGCTGCATGTGGAGGAGTGGGGAATCAGACCTGGCTCTCCCAGATTAGAGTCCGCACTCTTAACCACTACACCAACTGGCTCCCACTCTCCCGGCATGCCACTTGCCATGCAAAACTGAATTATTCAAGAGGGCCTTTCTGCACAGGTAAATAGGGCTGCAGGGTACAAAATGGCTTACAAACTTCCTTGGATAAATGATTAGGGACGGTGGTCTGTATTGCTGTGTATAGTTTACTGTAAGTAGGATCCCATTATGCAGGGGTCATTTCGTAGAAAAAGAGGTGCAGGAGCTCATTAGCATAACTCATTTGCATAAGTCATTTGCATATGCCACACCCCCTAACATACCGGAAGTGTTGTCAGAAGGCAACACCCACCCCTCAGGCTCCCCTCCACAGGTGAGTGAAACTGACCTGCTCTTCCTCCATTCCCTTCCCCATCCAATACTTTGTGCAATAAAAATAAGCGTAAAGAACACACCCTCATTCTCTTCCTGCTCCCTTGAAACCACCAGGTTTCAAGTAGACTTGAGATACCCAGGACATGTGCACCACCCATCCCTTTCCCTTCCCCTCCCCACAACAAGACACCCTGTGAGGTAGGTGGGGCTGAGAGAGGTCTTTTGAGAACTGCTCATGAGAGAGCAGCTCTGAGAGAACTTGTGACTGGCCCAAGGTCACACCAGCAGCTGCATGTGGAGGAGTGGGGAATCAAACCCGGTTCTCCCAGATTAGAGTCCAACTCCTGACGACTACACCAAACTGATGGGGTGGAAGCTGCTGAAGGGTTGGTGAAATTTCTCCAGTACTTATGTGCCATGTGCCCAGATAAAAAATGGTATACTTGGAAAATTTATATGCCACCTTGAGCAAGTCTCTGGAAAAGCATCCCACAGTCATAAAAGGAACAATGATAAAATTATCAATATTAAAACAAAACATTAATAAAGACCCTAGCAGGGCTTTCCCCGGGGCGCTGCGCCTCTGCACTGCTCAGGGAAGCCGAGGAGGGGGCGGAGCTTGTTTATGTGCCCGCCCCCTGGGCTCCTCACTCCCAGAGCTGCGCTCCTGTGCGCTCCCGCTCCAACGGACCCCTGCCATTATGTAATTTTTGCGCCTCTTAATGTGTCATGTTAATACTTACCGTATACTTCAGTTCTATCTTTTAGATTTCTGGTTGGCTCCAGACCTGTCCTATCCTGGAGCATCTTGTTGACTCTGCTGACTCGCTCTGTGTAATCCACCTGGAGTTCCTGTGAGAAAGGCTGCCTATAAACATGGTAAATATATAAATAACAATCAATATTAGCATACGTTGGGTGGTGTAAAAACACCCTTTTAGTTCCTATTTGCTTTCATGTTGATGCTGTGCCTTTTTGTTTTGATCATTTTCATTGCTGATGTTCCCAGTTTCTTTGCTTTTTTAATAGCATTTTGCCACCTATATTTTGTAGACCATTTTATATAGTTTTCTATGAAATCAACATAACTTGAAGTATCAATTTTAACAGTATTAATTCTGTCAGACTGCAGTGGTACAGTGGGGGGGGGGGGGAGCAGTTTATCCCAAGTGAACAGAACCCATTTGAGAAATGGGAATTTTGGAAATAACACCCTACATTGATAAACTTTGATAACACAACCTACATTGATAAACTTTGATACCATCTCTAGGCAAATGCTGTGCTTTGGTGGACGCATATGTAGAGTATCTGAAGATAAAAGGTTTTGGGGGTTTTTTGCAAGGTGGGTGGCTGTAGGGGAGAGCAATCCAATGTGAAAATTACTGGATGTTGGTGTAAAACAGGATGAGAGCCTGGCGCTTGCAGAGCAAAGAATTCAGAGAAAATAGTCTTTAGAAGCATTTCCTCCACCCATCTATTATTACAGCGTATTTGAGTAGAAGATTACACAGAAAAACAGGCAAAGCTCTTAACTCCAAATTCCCTTAAGCTAAACTGTTTTCTTTTGAAACTACAAATCTTTGGGAGGAAATGTATATCACTTCATCATTTGCAGTTCACACTGGAATGTAATAATCCCATTTCATTTCTAAATAAGTCCTGTTTTATTTCTAAATAAGACACAGCAAAGGCTAGTGTATTGATCTTTAACAGAAAAGTTTAAAGCATGCCATTCAGTTGGTGAAAAGTCTTCTTTAGATCTTTAGGCTGTAATCCTACAGCCAAGTATGTGAGTCTGAAGCTGCAATCTTTTTATATATATATTATTAAGATGAGGGTACAGAAAGGAAAAGGAACAGGGAAATAAGATTTTGATAAAAAGATTTAACATATACATAACAGGGACATTCAACAACATAATAAGCAGAAGGTATTTAAAATACACGTTTCATATAATTATATTTTCCCCTCAATCCTAATTAAAATTAATGCTACATTAACAAATATTTAGTAATGTTTATATACTGTCTAACCTTATTAAAGCCCAAAAGCTATTTACCATTAACATTAGCTATTAAATGTTAAATATTTAACTTAATTTTTATATTGTATTGGAAAGTTGGTTTGTCTTAATATGATAGTTAACATAGTCAAACTATAACTAAAAAGGCAAATAATACATTTTAAGAATATTTCAGAGAGATATAACAACATTACTGACAACCTTAGCTCTATTGATGCCTAAGCCGTCCTGTAGTGATGAATCCAAGAAATAACCTTTCAATAATTTCAATACAGATCAAAGCAAATAAGGCCGAGGACAGACTGGCAGTCTGGCCCGCTCTGTCTCCGCTTTAAAAGCGGAGGCAGAGCGGCCGTTCAGACAGCCACATCTGCCCAGAGGAGGTGGCCTGGACGCAACGCGTCTGGCGCCGCGCTCCTCCCGCAGCAGCCAGGCACCACTTAAAAGTGGGGCCCCGGCTGCTGCGGTGAGCGTTCCACCCGCTTCCAGTGGGTGTGAACACGCGCCAGCCGGGGGAGTCGCGCGGCGTTCGCACGCTGCTGCCGGAAGCTGCCCACAGTCTGGATGCTGCGGGCGGCTTCCTTGCGGCGGTGTGCGAACGCCGCGTGGCGGGGGCAATTCCCCTCACCTTGTTCTGCCGCGTCGCAGAGGCGCGGCAGAACTTAAGTCTGTCTTCGCCCTACGAATTCACTCGTTTTCTATCTTTACTTATAATGATAGTAGTTCCCCCATCTTTTGCAGTCTTAAACACATGGTTGTGGAAGTGAGCTTCATTGATATACGTTTTGAGTAACAGAAATAATAAATGAAGTCTTTTTGGCGCATTCCATTTCAGATACAGATGGAGGAGACACATAACTGAATGTTCCCCCGTATTTAAAACTCCCTAAAAACAGAAAACTAAATCTATCTCAGCCTTCTTTTCAACATGTTAGTTTCCCACAAGCTGGGAACAGTTTTTCCAACCTTGGAATCACCTGCTTTCTTCAATTTTGGAATCATCTGTTTGCAATCTGAACAGTTTTGTTGGCCCCATTTTGTTTGCTTGTCCCATTTAGATCCCACGTAACCAAAGCTAGTCAACAGCACAAATAACTACTGAAGTGGGGAGTACCACACAGAAACATGTAAGCAAAATATTCTGCAAATGAATTCATGCAGACATGCTTAATGAATAAAGCGGAAGCATGAGTTTAGAGAGATATGGCCAAGGGCAGTGACAATTGATGTTCAAAGCTCTTCTTTATGTTTGAAAAGGGAATTGTTTGATATATGTGGAAGAAGATAAAAGAGGAATACTGTTTAAGGGTCTTTGTTCATTCCTTCTTTCCTGGTGCTTGTATATTGAGAACCTTCTTTATTCATTTAATTTGCCATTCTCGAATGTGTGGTTATAAATCTTGAGAGACGTTTCCAGGCAACATATTTCCGATGTAGTGGGGAGATCAAAAAGAAAGAAAAAAGAAGGGAAGAAATAATTTCGATCCATATAGATACTCACTATACACATGCAGAAAAATCCATGGATCTGAATCATTCTTGACATACCGCCAGGATTAATGGTTAGTAAATGCATGCTGTAAAAATATAATTGTTGACAGGCCAATTAAGCCCACTTAATAAGAATTAAATTTGAAAGAGAAACATATAACTTATTTTGTGCACAGCAGACTACATGACTGAAAACATGTTCAAGTACTTGTTAATCCTGTTTAGAATTTGGTTTTATGCGTTTCTTTCCTATTCCAGAATAGATGAGAAATCCAGATTAAATTCAGCTGATCAAGTGTACAGATTCTAGTGCAAATGCGGCTCCTCCTTGTCTACACTGTTGTGAACTAACTGTACATGGGTCCGTAGGCTTTGCCAATCCAATGAATTAAAATGAACTTTCACCCTGTCATAAACCAGGCAACTCCATTGTGGTGCTCGTGGGCACCCTGATGCTCAGGGATGTGTTTCCTGGTGCCCTCTTGCTTCTGCCCCAAAACAGAGTCAGTCCTGGCTTTCCTCCACTTTACTGGAGTAGGAAGAGAGTTGCCAACCACCAGGTGGGGCCTGGAGATCTCCTAGTGCTACTAGGGTTTTTAGCCCCCAGGTCCCAGTGAGGGTTCCCCCATTTTGGAGGGCTGTGATCTGCTGCCAGCCAGCTGGCTGGTGGGAGAAACCCCATCCCCAGATAGGGATGTTATTGAGCAACATCCTGGCCATGATGACGTCACCCAGAAGTGATGCTGCAGCCAACGCTCTGGATTTTGGGCAAACTCTATGGTTTTGAAGCCAAAAAACCATAGTTTTTGCCCAAAAACCAGAGAGTTTTTCATCAGTGGCTATTAGCCACAAAGTATAGATAGGAACTCTCAGTCTGGGGCAAGTGATGCTCTGTATTCATGGTGCTTGACAGGGGAGGGAACAGTGGGAGGGCTTCTAGTGTCCTGCCCCCACTGCTGGACCTTTTGATGGCACCCAGTGTTTTTGGCCAATGTGTGACAGAGTGTTGGACTGGATGGGCCACTGGCCTGATCTCTTATGTTCTTATGAGTTGCATGCAATGTTGCCGACACAATTACATCACTTCTGTGTGACATCATCGCATTGGGACATCACCCAGTGAGATCCCATCCACCCCAGAAACACCATCCAAATCCCCCCCCCCCCATGACAGCAAGGGGACCTGACAACCCTAAGTATTACAATGGTTCTCCACACTAGACAGATCAGTTCCCCTGGAGAAAATGGCTGATTTGGAAGGTGGACTCTATGGCATTATACCCCACTGAGGTCCCAATGCCTCCCTAGGTTCTTCCCCCAAATCTCCTGGAATTTTCCAACCCGGACTTGGCAACCCTAAGAAAGGCACATCAGGAAGTATCTGTGCTTGCAGGGAGCACCCATTTGGAAATAGTCATCATAGGAGGATGCTTAACTTGGAACTTCTTAATATTTTGTGGAACCTTAAAATGTTTTGTGCTTGGACCTAGCTCTCATGGCAGCCATACTGTTATAGCACCCACTATCTGTTCACAAAATGCCAGAAGTGCCCATAGACTCAGCACATTTTGGAATCCCATCAAAAACAGTCCATAGATGGAAAGCTGGTGTGGTGTAGTGGTTAGAGTACTGGAGTGGGACTAGGGAGGCCTAGGCACAAATCATACTCGGCTACGAAGCTTACTGAGTGACCTTGGGCCAGTCAATCTCTCTCATCCTACACTATCTCACAGGTTTATTGTGAGGATAAAACAAAGGAGTGGAGAATGATGCATGCCACCCCTAGCACCTTGGAGGAAGAGTGGGATAAAAATGTGATAGAAAAACTGAGCAAGTACCAAGCTGTTAAGTATTTAGGTGTTGTCTTTCAATAAACACGGTATTGGGAAATTGGGCCAGACATTTCTACTCAGCCTAACCTATGTCACAAGGTTGCTGTTAAAATTTCCAACTGGAATGGAAATTGCTTCCCAAGTCTACATGGGATTGCCCTCCCACCCATACAATAACCGGGGGGGGGGACGGGGGGGGGACAGTGTCTGCTCTTAGAACAGAATTCTTAAAATTTATGTTTCAGAGTTCACAACTTGTGGGAATGAATGGACCCAATGAAAAATATTCAGTGATTGGTTCAAGCTGGCGGTGTTTTATTTGCTAATTTTGAAAATGTAATCCAAAAAACCCAAAAGTCAAGAGAGGAATTTTTTTTACTTAAATACTAAAGTAGGGAACGCAAACATGAAGCTGCAGCAGATTCTTGACACAAAAACAACTGCTCCAGGGCTACAGAAATAAATACTGTACAAACTACGTTTACTAGTAGTTGCTGGCTCAGCAGGTATCAATGAGTGAAAATATCTACAATTTGTATAGCTAGAGTGATAACAAATGATAATTCTGACAAAAAATTGGCAAGTGCTCTGGCTTGTTTGAATGGAAACTGACATAGAAACAGGTAAAATAGCTGAACGGAAAAGGACCCATCAATTCCTTATCAGTTCGTGTGATTATACAGTTGAAGTATTTAAAATTTTACACAGTTCTGTTGGACTTCATCCCATAGTTTTAATCAAGATTTCTTGCTCAGTGTTAATATTTAAAGATGCAATCTGTGTGGTAGAAATATTTCATGATAGTATGCCAAATATAACATCTTTCATTGCAATTAAATAATGTCTGATGAGATAGTTTGTCCAGAATGGTGAACTGATAGCAATTTAATATTTTGGATAATTTTGGATAACAATTTATTGAACCTCCTAAGCATATTAGAAAGGTTGGGCGTGATCATACGCCCCCATTTGCCACGGAAGAGGGACGATTCACCACTGGATCAAAGTGGCGCAGTCACAGCAGCACAACTGGGAAGCATCCCACAACCGTCATCAAACCATTGCAAACCCTTTTGATCCGGTGGGGAAGCGTTGTAAAAAGCTACTAGTGAAACACCAGTAGCAAATGGTTTGCTGCGGTTCACAACTGGAGTTTCCCTGTTTGATCATGCCAGCACGGAAGTGTGGCGTCGCGGATAGCGTGATCACACGCTATCCTGACGCCACACGGGTTTTTTGTCCCCCTTCTCCATGTGGCCTCCCTATGACAGCCAGTGTGATGTAGCAGTCAGGGCTTCAGAGCACAGTAGAGGCTGCAGGTGGGGGGAGGTGGAAAGCTGAAATCAGAGGGGCAAATGAAGGTAGGTTGATGATTGGCTGGGAAGGAGATAGGGTTGCCAACTCCAGGTTGGAAAATTCCTGGAGATTTGAGGGATGGAGCTTGGAGAGGGTGAGGTTTGAGGAGGGGTGGGACCTCAGACAGGTACAATGCCATAGACTCCACCCTCCAAACCAGCCATTTCCTCATGGGGAATTCCTGCCAATCTCCAGCTGAGGGGGTGGAGATCACTCAAAATTACAACTGCTCTTCAGGTAGCAGAGATCAGTTTCTCTGGAGAAAATGGTGGACTCTGTGTCATTATACCTTGCTGAGATCACCACAGCTAACTGATGCTGAGTTCCCAAGGCCGGGGCACTCTCCCAGAGCCTCTTTCTAGAGCCCATTGTACTTATTTCCACAATGGGCCTTATGCCTAGTTGTAACATAATCTCTATATCACAGTCAAACAGAATCACTTAAATGTTGTTGCAAATGAAAGTTTGGAATGGATCCAGAACCAGACCCTCAATTATAGAAAAGAGAATTTAAATTGATCATATGATCTAGGTCATTCCGCTTCTCTCATTAATATTGAATTGCTGCTAGTTAAGTTTCTTGCAAACAAAGGCTGGCTCTAGATGTTTCCCCACAGCAGTGATAGCACAAGTGTGAGTGACTCATGTTTTCTCTGTTGCTGCTTGTGGGGTCCCATGCCAAGGGGAGGAGAGATGTTCCTCTACCTAAGGGAGAATGGACATCTAGTCACAGAAACAGATGTATCTCTCCCAGTTCACATGAGACTTGGAAGTGGCAACAGAGGGAGTGTGTGTGAGTGGCTCATGTTTTCTCTGTTGCTGCTTCAAGTGGTTGTTCAAAGTCACCCAAATATTTCTGTGTATTCATTAATACTTCTACTCTGCTTTTCAATAAAAAAATTGAAGCTTACAATAAAATTTACAATAAAATTACAACAAAGCAGCTTACAATAAAATTTAGAAATCACATTACAAAGTACAATTAAAACATTAAAAAAAACCCATACAAATAATAGGATCAAAACAATCATTAAACAAAGTGAAGCAATCAAGAGCTCCCAACAAAGAGCCTGCATGTGGGGAGGGCAGGATAAAAATGGGAATAAATAAATAAATAAATAAAACAGAATATCCAGCAGTAAGCAACTGAAACCACCATCGAACAGCAAAATCTGAAACCGGCATCAGTCCAACAACATATTAAGTAATTTAAATCAAAGTCATTGGGTTTTTTTAACCATCTTCCTGACAGGTGGGATGTAGGGAAAACAACAACAAAAATGGTAAGTGCATCAAATACAAATCAATATATGCTTCCCAACCACATTTTTGTTATAGAAGTTTGCTTCTAAAAAGAAGGCGCTGACCCAGTTTTGGTCATTCTGGGACAGCTGGACCTACCAACTCAGTCTTTGGCAACCACTGGCTGATGAATCAAGTACGTTGCACATAGTTCTACTGTATCTTTCCCCTGCTGAAAGCCAGATAAACATTTTAGCGAGCTCCCTCTGGCAGCCAGAAGAACGCCACACAGAGAAGTGACACCACTTTGGTTAAATTCTGCAGTGTCAAAAACACCTTCAAAATCTTAGGCAAGCATGGAGCTATTTTAGAGACCTTGTTGGTCAATATCTCTTCCACTCTGTCCAGAATACTAAATGAATAAAACCTGTTGGAAACAAAAGGGTTTCTAACTTTTTTTGCAATTAAAATAGCAATACAAGAGAGCACTCATAACTCAAGCCTCAATTTCCCTAAATCTGCTGATTATCAAGTTCATGTAGAATGATGTTTCAGTGCAGCAGGGTATAAACAGTACTCCTGTTTAGCAATTTAGCTGAAATCTTAATAATTTGGGTGTTCTCCAAGCCATTAGAATAAATAGGCACCTTTTAAAGTAACTTGAAATTGTGAATTAGTGATTTCAGGATTAGTCTTTTAAACTAAGGTCAAATCTACATCTGACTTTCCCGCTGGAATCATTCTAGTTTAACCCCCCCCCCCCCCCCCGTCTATACCTGTTTCTAGTTTCAAACCATACTTGTGCTAGTTTTAAAATTACTTTTTACATTCGCTAATTGCCCTCCTGTGGTCAAGCTAGCATTATACTGCTGTAAACAGATCCTGTTGCTTAGTACTCTTCAGAGCCAGGGAGTGACATTTGAAACCAGCATGAAATGAGCGTAGGAAAAGACAGCAGTCAAACTACTTCAGAGGGGAGGTGTAAATTGGGCCTAAGTTAATTATCACAATAAAACAGAAAAAGACAAATATAGACAAAAATGTTCATCCAGATTGTTTAAAAGAAAAAGAAGTTTGTTGCAATGGCTGTGGGCAAAAGAAAATTAAAAAATTTAAATTATAAATATTCTTATGGTAAAAAGCATATTGTTATAATGAGACCTCAGCTGTAATTTTCTACTTTCCCATCAAGTTCTGTACAGCTGCAATTTAGAATACTTTAATTCCTCCTAACTCACAAGAATGTCTTTTTCCTAGTTCTCATGTATGCCTTATATTATCGGCAGCGGTACAAAAATAATTGCCTGCAAATTTGTAACTGTAGCCTGCAGTCAGTGTGTATGGCCTAGTTGTCTTGGTGAAGAGATTATTTACAAATGATAGAGACCAATTCCATGGATGTGTTTCGCAGATGGCAGGTACATTAGCCATTATCCGCCTACTTGCAAAACAGTGATCTTCAGCCAGTCTCCTAAAAAAGTCTCTCTGCTCAGACCACCTAGCAGACACGGAGCCTGGGGATGAATACAGATGAGCATTTTACGACACAGGAAGGTTTTTTACCATGTTGCGGCTTGCTCAACAGTATGAGGACCCTGCATTACTACAAACACAAGTTGCCTTTTTTTGCTGCCATGTATTTTTATGAGTAGTAGTGATTGGGATCTTTACTGAGTGGTAAGGCTTCCTCACATGGAACCACTGAATGGGAAAGATACTCCACTTACCTGAAGTTTTGCCATTAGGAGTGGGTTGTTTTCTCTGCATTTTCACAATCCCAAATGTTGTTATGTACTCTGAAATATTTAAATACATGTAGTTGCTGTTTCAAGATTTTCATTTATGTATTGTTGTGTTTTGAAGTCTTTTATTTTTCCTTTGCAGAGGAATACTACCATGATAGTCTGAATGTATGTATGTTTGTATGTAGCATGATAGAGAGATTAGGTGCATGTGTGTGCTTAATTTTGATGTAAATGTGTCATGACCATTTCATAGGATTTTTAAATTTCACAGTGGAGTGTGAAATAAATATACATATCGGCATGGGCACACAATGATGGAACTATTGCAAAAATGGCATCTACTTGTGTAAAGGGTACTTATAAACAACACAGAATCATAGAATCACAGAGCTGGAAGGGACCTCCAGGATAATCTAGTCCAACCCCTTGCACAATGCAGGAAATTCACAAATACCTCCCCTACACACACACACACCTGTGACCCTTTTCCATGCCCTGTTCCATGCATGCATGGGTGATTTAAATTATGAACAATAGCGACTTGTTTTAAGCTTCCATCCAAGCACCTACTTCTGTGGACAAAGATGCAGGAAATAGTGACAAAATATGAAAGCAATGCATGGTACATACATCGGCTGAGGACAGACTGGCAATCGGCCCCGGGACAGTTCCGCTTGAGAAGTGGGGGAAGGGAGCCCGTTCAGACATGCGCAGCTGTCCCTTGGCTCCCTTTCGCACTTAATCGCTTTGAAGCTGGGTTTCTTGTGCTTTAGAAGGACACCAGGAGAAACCAGTGTCCGGAGGCCATCTTGCGCTTGCCTCCCGCTTCCAGGCAGTGTGAACCGGAAGAAGGCGGGAGGCAAGCGGAGGCGGCAGTGCGAACGCGGCGAAACAGCCGAAATTGCCGAAACAGCCCTATTACGAGCTGCGGAGGCCGGCCCACCTGGGGCCACTCCACAGCAGTCTGAACACTCCGTAACGGCATCCTTGCGCAATACACTGGCCAGTGTGAATGGCCAGCCCCGGGGAGTTTTCCCCCCGCAGCAGTTGCCTCCGCATTCATCCCGCTCCAGATTGCCAGTCTGTCCTCAGCCATAGATAGGTGCCATCAAGTCGCAACCAGTCTATGGTGACTCAAGCAAGGGGTTTTCAAGGCAAGCAAGAAGCAGAGATGGTTTGCCATGCCCTGCTCTGCAGATCCTTTCTTGGTGGTCTCCCCATCCAAATACTGACCCTGTTTAGCTCCCCAAATCTGAGAATATTGGGTTATACCATGTCACCATCCCTCCCCTTGCATAGCATAGCATGGACTATTACAAAACTAGCCATGGTTGTACATACTGCAGCATTTTAGTATGCAAACAAGCTTCTAGGATATGAGCAAACTTCTACACATTTCCCAAATGTTAACTTAATCCTTATTCACCCAGAAAAAGATCAGAGATGGTATCTGAGTCCTTAATGGGGGAGTCAACTAAATGTTACATGCAAATATGTGTAACAAAACCCAGATTGTTGTCTTTTATTAACAGAAAAGCCATTTTGTGAGGGATTTATTTACAATGGAAAAACAATGGATGGGAAGCAAGTAAAGAATTGCAACCTTTGAAAGCAGATTTCCTCTAAAAATGCAGCCATAAAAATGCAGGGTTTTTATTTAATGGATTCGTATGCAGTCCTTGGTTAGGCTGTAAGCATATCTGTCTTCTGCAGATGCTTACTATAAAACAACCAAGATAAAAACCATATGAATTGATCTTATGAGATACCCCATCATACAGAATGATACAATAACCAGTTAAAAGGATCAGATCACAGATACTGTAAAAGACTTCTACGAGAGACCTGCCTGCCAGTCAGAGTAGACAGTATTGTCCTTCTAGACATGTAGTCTGGCTCAGTACGGGTCAGCTTCATGTGTTCAAATCACTAGCACAGTAGGTGCAAAGCTTGTAGACTTCTAGCAAATTGCCCCATATATAGGGATGGAATGTGCCTAGTGTTTGACCTCAGTCAAGGCAATCTTGAAGAATCCACTAGGGATTTAATCTAGTTAATCATTTCTAGGTGTATTTAATCTGGAAGTTAAAAATGCGGAGGTGCCGTGGCTCAGTGATAAAGCCTTTGCTTGGGATGCAGAAGGTCCCAGGTTCAATTGCTGGCATTTCCAGTTAAAAGGACCAGGTAGTAGGTCACGTAAAAGACCTCAGCCTGAGACCCTGGAAAGCCGCTGCCAGTCTGAATAGACAGTACTGACTTTGATAAACCAAGGGTCTGATTCAGTACAAGGCAGCAGCATGTGATAATATGTTTGTCTTTCCCATTTGTTTTTTTTAAAGAAGTAAACATTGAAAATACTTATTAAAGAGTGAATAAACATTCAAATTAACAACAGTTGTCTAGTAATCATTGATGAAGTTAGACTATTCCCCCTTGTTTGCTTGAACATTATTTGTGACCACATATTACTGTTACAAATAGAGAGTAAATGCTCCTAATAACCCCCTTATAGACAAAGTAAGCAGGACATCAGAAAGAAGACTGTAAAAAAGAAAAGATATCAGATAGGTCTCTATAAAATCGATTCTGAGGCAGGATGTTATTTGACATGGTGAACTCATAAAAGGGTACCATTTTCCTACAAAACTGGTAGTTTGGCAAAGTTTATTGGTAATCTTCTCCATTAGGAACTGATCCCATACTTTTGTTAGCCAAAGAGATCTTGAAGGTTGTTGGTTTGATTTCCAGGTCTGTGCAACTGCCGTTTTAGCCACCATTATTAGACTTAAAATGAGATCCTTACAAGAATAAGGAATAGATGAATCGGACCAAAACTTTAGAAGGATCACTTCTGGGGTCCAAGGTATTGCATGTCCAGTTATCAAACTAATTTGATTGAGTACATCTTTCCAGAAAGTTTTAACTTTGTCACATTCCATCCAGCAATGGATATAAGAGCCCATTGCTCCACAGTCTCTCCAACATAGTGGTGATTTTGAGGGAGAAATAAGTGACAGTTTATGAGGTGTTAGATACCACCTGGTCAGGATCTTAAAATTTTGCATTTTGATCATCACCACTTTTGGATGCAAAAGGGAAGTAGACCAAATTTCGGACCATTGATCCTCCATAAAGATAGTATTACAGTCACGATGCCACGAGTGCTGATAAGGTAGTAATTTGGGTTTGTTGAGCCACAGGAGGATATCGTAGATTTTAGTGATCAAACCTTTCTTAAAAGGTGTAGTGAAGGATGATAGGGAAATGGCTGAGAAGTTGAATGCATTTTTTGTCTCTGTCTTCACTGTGGAAGATGAGAAGTGCCTGCCCACTCCAGAACCACTGATTTTGGGAGGGGTGTTGAAAGACCTGAGTCAGACTGAGGTGATGAGAGAGGAGGTCCTACGACTGATAGACAACTTAAAAACGAATAAATCACCGGGCTCAGATGGCATACATCAGAGAATTCTGAAAGAACTCAAATGGGAACTTGTGGATCACCTGACAAAAAATATGTAATCTTTGCTTAAAATCTGAGGACTGGAAGGTAGCGAATGTCATTCCTATCTTTAAAAAGGGTTCCAGAGGAGATCCGGGAAATTACAGGCCAGTCAGTCTGATGTCTGACGTCGATACCGGATAAGTTGGCGGAAACTGTTATTAAGGAAAAAATTAGTAGGCATATTGATGAACACAATCTATTCAGGAAGACTCAGCATGGGTTCTGTAAGGGAAGATCTTGTCTCACTAACCTGCTAGTGTTCTTTGAGGGAGTAGACAAACATGTGGACAAGAGGAATCCAATAGATGTTGTTTACCTTGACTTCCAGAAAGCTTTTGATAAAGTTCCTCATCAAAGGCTTCTAAGTAAGCTCAATAGTCATGGGATAAAAGGACAAGTCCTTTAGTGGATCAAAAACTGGCTAATTAAAAGGAAACAGAAGAGTGAGTATAAATGGGCAATTTTCTCAGTGGAGGGAGGTAAGCAGTGGGGTACCGCATGGATCAGTACTCGGTCCAATGCTTTTTAACTTGTTTATTAATGATTTGGAGTTGGGAGTAAGCAGTGAAGTGGCTAAATTTGCAGATGATACGAAGTTCTTCAGGGTGGTGAGAACCAGAGAGGATTGTGAGGCACTCCAAAGGGATCTGTTGAGGATGGGCGAGTGGGCATCAATGTGAGGCACTCCAAAGGGATCCGTTGAGGATGGGCGAGTGGGCATCAATGTGGCAAATGGGGTTTAATGTGGCCAAGTGCAAAGCGATGCACATTGGAGCCAAAAATCCTAACTATAAATACACGTTGATGGAGTCTGAACTGGCAGAGACTGACCAAGAGAGAGATCTTGGAGTCGTAGTAGATAACTCAATGAAAATGTCGAGACAGTGTGCAACTGCAATGAAAAAGGCCAACGCTATGCTGGGGGTTATTAGGAAGGGAATTGAAAACAAATCAGCCAGTATCATAATGCCCCTATATAAATTGATGGTGCTACCTCATTTGGAGTACTGTGTACAGTTCTGGTCACCACACCTCAAAAAAGATATAGCATTGGAAAAAGTGCAGAAAAGGGCAACTAGAATGATAAAAGGGTTGGAACACTTTCCCTATGAAGAAAGGTTGAAGCACTTGGGGCTCTTTAGCTTGGAGAAATGACAGCTGGTGGTGACATGATCGAGGCTTATAAGATTATGCATGGGATAGAGCAGGTAGAGAAAGAAGTCCTTTTATTCCTTTCTCACAATACAAGAACTTGTTGTCAGAATCTGACATTTCCCGGGCGGGAGGTGGTTTCCCTCACCCACTCTACGTCACTCGCTTCCCCGCAGAACTCATTATAGCTGCTGGGACTGTTATCTGTTTTGATGATGCATTTGACCTTGACTTCTTATTCCAACAGCTACACGGCTGCCAGGTGCTTCTATGGTAGCGGCCGGGGAATTGTTGGGGAGGTTTCGGTGGGGTGTGGGAAGGAATGCCTGATGATGTGAGACTTCTGCTCAAAGTAGTCAAGGATCAGATCTTTGTTGATGAAACACAGTTCTTTATTTCCAATCTCTACATTAGTACAGGTTCTCGGATTATTGTCAGAGATAACGCATATGACAGAAGCAGGTCTATTATACCTTTCAGAACAGTTTGAATTACCCATAGGTAGCCAATCACTAAAGGGGAAAAACGGCAGGTAAAAAGGGTCTCTGGCCATTTGCTTCCCACAGGAAAGAAAGTGAGGTGTTAAGTTGTAAATTTCCCTTCCCAAACCAGACCCCTTAGATGTTACCATTTCACATAACAATCGTTGGCCTCAAGGCTTTCGCACGTTGATAAGAGATGGGACCTGTCCTCCCTTTGCTGTCCCAGCCGGGATGAATGGAATGCGGAGGCAGGAGTGTGAGAGGCCCATTGTTCCCATACTTTGAAGTTGTCATCCTCCCGGGCTGACAGTTACACAAACACTTTGTCTGAATCAGCAGATTCTGACACACTGCCACCTCGAAAATAAATCTACCCGGGTTTGTCCGGGAACCTTTTATGAAAAGCTTTAACTAATTTAGGAGCATGCACATTTTCAGAACGAACCCACTCATTATGTTCTGGGCCAAAGTCAAGCCATCTAACTAAATAATACACTTGGCCTCTGCATAGTTTAGAATTAAGAATTTCCGAAATTTCAAAATGGGGTGCCTCCCCCTTCATCAGTGGAGGAGGAGTCGGAGGAACTGGATGCCATGTATTCGGCCCAGGATTCTTCTTCAGCAAGCTGAAATGAAAAACAGGATGCACAGAACTCAGTGATTTGGGCAACTCCAGTTCAAAAGACACATTAGAGATTTTACGCAACACCTTGTAAGGGCCCACAAATTTCCACCCCAGCTTCCTACTGGGTTGTAAGCCATGTATATTTTTTGTGGATAGGTAAACTGAGTCCCCGGGCTGGAGGTCCCAGCCCTCTGCTCTGTCACGGTCCGCATATTTCTTGTAGTCTTCTTTTGCCTGGTCCAATGTCTTGGCTATCAGGGGCCATGACTCTTGCAAGGCTGCCCACCATCGCTTAAAGTCTGTGGGGGGAGTGCTTGCCGCATTTTCCACTGTGGGCAGAGGTTTTCCTTCAAAGCCTCCTACTGCCATGAATGGAGAAACGCCAGTAGAGGAATGCACAGCATTGTTATAGCTATACTCAGCGAACGGTAGTAACTCCACCCAGTTATCCTGGTGGTAGTTAGTGTAACACCTTAAAAATTGCTCCAGAATTTGATTAGTTCGCTCGGATTGTCCATCGGTCTCTGGATGGTACCCTGAACTCAGGGCTGGTTCAATGTCCATAAGTTTCAGAAGCTCCCGCCAGAAGTTGGCAACGAACTGACTGCCCCTATCGGATACCACACGTTTGAGGAAAGCATGCAGCTTTATCACGTGGTTGAAGAAAGCCTTAGCCATTCCCTTTGCCGTAGGCAGCTGCTTGAAGGGGGTAAAGTGGGCTTGTTTTGAAAACATGTCTACCACCACCCAAATTACAGTCTTTCCCTTCGAGGGTGGCAGGTTGGTGATGAAATCCATAGCTATCGCCTCCCAGGGGCAAGAGGGGGTGGGCAGTGGGTGCAATAGTCCTGGGACTTTCCCCCCCTTCTTTTGCACATCAAACAGGTCTGGCAGGCAGTTACAAAGTCCGAAACATCCTTGCGCATGCGCGGCCACCAGAACTGTCTCTGAATTAAGTTAAGTGTCTTTAGGAATCCAAAATGCCCTGCTAATTTAGAGGAATGGCATGTCAGCAATATGTCTTTCCTTCTGCTTCGGGGTACCACCAGTTTATCCCCGTGGTACCAGCATTTATTTTCCTGGAGGGAGCAATCTCCTAAGGCCCCTAATTCTTCGACTTCTTCTGGGGAATAATCCCCCCCCCAATCGCTTTTCCCCGGCTCTACCGTCGTCTGCTTACTCTGACTCCTGGTGGTCACCGCACCTCCCAGCTGCTGGGGGGAGAACATGGAGTCGAACACCTCCTCTTTTAAACTTTCGTGCTGGGGCAATCGGGAGAGTGCGTCTGCTAACGAGTTGGCCTTCCCGGGGAAGTGTTTAAGCACAAAATTGAATTTTGAGAAAAAATCCGCCCAGCGGAGCTGCTTCGCATTCAGGGATCTCTGGGTGCGCAGCGCTTCTAGGTTTTTGTGATCTGTCCAAATTTCAAAAGGGGTTTGCGCTCCCTCCAACCAATGCCGCCAAGTGGTGAGGGCCAGTCGGATGGCGGCGGCTTCTTTGTCCCAAACTGACCAATTCCTTTCTGTCTCGTTAATTTTTTTCGAGATGTAGGCGAGAGGGTGCAGATTCCCATCCAGCCCTTCCTGTAGGATGCCCCCCCCCCATGGCCACATCCAAAGCGTCTACATGAACTACAAATTCCTTGGTCTCATCGGGGTGAGCTAGGATGGGCTCCAAGGTGAAAAGAGTCTTAAGAGTCTCGAATGCCCTCTGGCATTCTCCAGTCCAGGCTATTCTCTCCCCAGGCTTCCCCGCTTCTGGGCCCCTCCCCTTGGTTTTTAGCAACTCAGTTAACGGGAGGGTGACTGTGGCAAAGTCTTTTATGAAGGTGCGGTAAAAGTTACAAAATCCTAACAGGCTTTGGAGTTGCTTTCTCGTTCGGGGGGCTTCCCACTGAACCACTGCCTCTACCTTGGCAGGGTCCATCTCCAGTCCCTTCTGAGAAATGCGGTACCCTAGGAAATCCACGGAGTCCCGATGGAACTCACATTTAGACAATTTTGCATATAACTGATTTTTCAACAGGGTTGAGAGCACTTCTCGGACCAACTGCACATGTTCTTTCTTATCAGCAGAGTAGATCAAGATATCATCTAAGTAACATAACACCCCCTTGAATAAATGCTTGTGCAACACTTCATTTATTAAGCTCATAAAGACCCCGGGCGCGCCACTCAAACCGAACGGCATCACCAGGTATTCGAACTGTCCCAACGGTGTATTAAATGCAGTCTTGAACTCATCCCCCTCCCTAATGCGCACCCGGAAATATGCATCTCGGAGGTCCAACTTAGTGAACACTTTTCCCTTGGCCGCCTCCGTTAACAAGTCTTTAATAAGGGGGAGGGGGGAGGCGTTGGAGGCAGACACTGCATTTAGTCCTCGGTAGTCCGTGCACAAGCGTAGCCCCCTGTCCTTCTTTTTCCGGAACAGAACGGGGGCCGCGAAGGGGGACTTAGCGGGGCAGATGAAGCCACGCTCCAAATTCTTGTCTAGGAATTTTCTTAGCTCCTCCCGCTCCGGAAGGCTCATGGAGTAAAGTTTCCCCTTTGGTAGTTTCTCACCCGGGATTAGCTCTATGGCACAATCCGACAGCCTGTGGGGGGGTAGTTCGTCCGCTTCGGTCTCACTGAACACTCCCATTAAGTCGCGGTATTCCCGGGGGATGGCCGCGGGCACCAGAGTGAGTGCCGCCGCCTGGAGGGGCGCCGGAGGTCCTGGCCCCCACCCCCGGTCCCATTTGTGGTCTTGGCACTTGTCGTCCACCCAGGATATCTTCCCCTCGCTCCATTTGATATAGGGGTCATGGGAGCTTAACCAGGGGCTCCCCAACACCATGGGGAATTGGGTGTTGGGGGTGATGACAAAGGCTCTCTTCTCCCAATGTTCCCCCGTCCCCACAATTAGTCTCTCGGTCTCCGCCACACACGCCTCTTTCATTTCCGAACCGTCCATTTGCGTGAACGTGAGTGGCTCCCCCAACGGGGCGACCTTGGGTCCCAGCCCCTCTACTACTAAAGGGCTAATCAAGTCCCGGGCACACCCAAAGTCAATTAGGGCTCGGACCCGGACATGGGTCCCGGTCCCAGGGGCTATTACAGTCACTACCATATACAATAAGGGGCCAGGGATGCTCACCGGAGATGGCGCGTCTTGGATGGGGACCTGCAGTTCTGCGCCGCTCACTGCAGGCCGTTGGAGTTTCCCGACATCTGCGCTTCCGTCAGCTCTAGCTCTCCCTGCTTGCTTGCTGCCCCTTCCAGCTGCAGAGCCTGGGGTTTGAACGAGGTCTTCCCTCTGCTAGGGGTGCTCCCGGCCACCGGTGTGGAGGTCTTCGGAACTTTTCCCCCTCCCTTTGGGCACGCCGAGGCGAAGTGGCCACTCTCCCCGCATCGCATGCAGAGCCCCTGCTTGAAGCGGGCATCCCGAATCTCTTGCATGTTGGGCTTGGGTTTCACCTTCTGCGCCGCTTTAGCTTGAACCATCGCTGAAGTTCCCATTTTGATGAGGGTGAAGCGTTCTTCCACGTCCACGGCCACTCTCATCCAGGCGGCCAACGATCCGGGTCTTCCCCCCCTCAGCACCGTCTCGTACACCTCGTGGCTCAAGCCCTCTCGGTATTTTTCAATGAACAGGTCTTGGGTCCAGCCGCGAATCTTGGCTGCGATGCGCCGGAACTTATCGGTGTAGTCCCTCACCGAGGACCGCCCTTGGGTCAGCCTCCGCAGTTGGTTCCGGGCTTTTTCTTCTCCCAAGGGGTCCTCGTAGTGGTGTCGGAGGGCCCACATGAAGTTGTTCAGCGAGTGCAACTCAGGCCCAGGGGCGTTGTGCAGGCTCACGTACCAATCGCTGGCGGTGTCCCTCAGCTTGGACCCGATGTAACCAATCCGGTCCCTCTCGGTGGGGTAGAGATGCCCCCAGGTGTCTAGGAACCGCTCGATCTCTAGCAGGAAGAACCGCAACTTCTCGGGGTCCCCATCGAAAGTAGCCGTCAATGGATCGGCAGGGGCCGGGCGAACCATTGGCCCTGCCGGCACGGGGGCCGGCGCAGGTATGGGTGCGGGCACCTGGCGGGGAATGGGCAGAGGGACCTGTGGCGGCACTTGCGGCTGCACTTGTGGCGGCACTTGTGCGGGGACTCCTCCGGGAGGTACCACCGGTTGCTGGACTCCCCCCGCGGGGGGTCCTACCCTGGCCGGTGCTGGCTGAGCTGCTTGCATAGCCGTGAGGGCGTCCTGGAACTGATACTGGAGATCAAGGGCTAGCTCGCACAACTCGGTGGTAAGCTGGAACCGCAAATCTCCCATCATCCGGTCGAGGGCTTGAGTCTGGTCTTCCCCGTAGGGATTGGGCCCGTATGGCCCCATTCTCTCTCCTTCCAGGGATGGGGAACGCGATTCTCCTCCGTAGGTCGTCTCGCGCTCGTCTCCCAGGAAACTCGGCTTCCCGTGGTCGAGGTGATCCCCCTGGAACGAAACCCGTGCCCCTTTCCGGTCGTGCACCCAGGAGTCTACGGTCTTGCGACTGAAATTGCTCCATGAGTACCTCGGGGTCACGCTCTGAAGAGGAGGTGGGCGCGGGATGTAGTGAGCCCCTTGAATCGTAGTCACTGGCACTTCGGGCTCCCCTCCACCGCCTCCACCACCGGCACCCTGATCCCCAGGGGTGGCCGGCGGGTCTTCGGGAGTAGGGATGGAAAGAGTACCATCGTCCGACATGGTCAGGAACGGCCAAGTCCCGGTCACAGATCTCTGACAATCTGTGAGACTTCTGCTCAAAGTAGTCAAGGATCAGATCTTTGTTGATGAAACACAGTTCTTTATTTCCAATCTCTACATTAGTACAGGTTCTCGGATTATTGTCAGAGATAATGCATATGACAGAAGCAGGTCTATTATACCTTTCAGAACAGTTTGAATTACCCATAGGTAGCCAATCACTAAAGGGGAAAAACGGCAGGTAAAAAGGGTCTCTGGCCGTTTGCTTCCCACAGGAAAGAAAGTGAGGTGTTAAGTTGTAAATTTCCCTTCCCAAACCAGACCCCTTAGATGTTACCATTTCACATAACAATCATTGGCCTCAAGGCTTTCGCACGTTGATAAGAGATGCTGTCCCAGCCGGGATGAATGGAATGCGGAGGCAGGAGTGTGAGAGGCCCATTGTTCCCATACTTTGAAGTTGTCATCCTCCTGGGCTGACAGTTACACAAACCAGGCCTGGTCAGGGTCATAAACCTGGGGTCATATAGCTTACATACATACTGGCCAAAGTGAGGGTTCACATGGTAGGGGGGGACAACTACATAGCAGGTGCTGTAGAACCATACATAGCAACAGAAATCATAGCAGCAAGCAATAGAAAAGCAAAAGAACACTTTGTCTGAATCAGCAGATTCTGACAGATGAGCAGTCACACATTTGGGCGCGCTTTCCCTGGGAAGCTTAACGGATATGTATATAGTGCCATTTTTAACTAACCTGATTGGTGCCCCATCTCCCTCTTTGCTTTTGAATTAAGTATAACTTACCCACAGCCCTATGTTCTGTATCACTAACACAAGAAGTGCTACTATGGACCATTAAGAATAAAAAGGACTTTTGTTTCCAGAAGGCCTGGTTTCTTGGCTCAACAAGGGTTCTCACACTCGTGGGCACTTGATGAAATTGCTGAGCAGTCGGGTTAGAACAGATAAAAGGAAGTCCTTCTTCACCCAAAGAGTGATTAACACATGGAATTCACTGCCACAGGAGGTGGCGGCGGCTACAAGCATGGACAGCTTCAAGCGGGAATTAGATAAACATATGGAGCAGAGGTCCATCAGTAGCTATTAGCCACAAAGTATAGATAGGAACTGTCAGTCAGGGGCAAGTGATGCTCTGTATTCTTGGCACTTGATGGGGTGGCAACAGTGGGAGGGCTTCTAATGTCCTGCCCTCACTGCTGGACCTTCTGAGGGCACCTGGTGTTTTTGGCCACTGTGTGACAGAGTGTTGGCCACTGGAAGGGCCACTGGCCTGATCCAACATTGGCTTCTCTTATGTTCTTATGTTCTTCCCAGAAGGTGAGCCTTCTAGTAGACTCTCAAATTCCGTATGAGGAGCAGCCAGGATATCTCGAAGATGAAGCTGTGTGGCCATGTGTTTAAGCTTGCAGATATGTGAACCATGGGATTGGACGATTCAGTTTCTGCTCAAGAGCTATTTTTGGAAGGATGTCTGTTTTGGAAGATAGATCCAGATTTTCCCCGGGAGGGAGAGAGAGGGGGGAGCATGCTCTGCAGCTGCACGCTTGTTCCCCTATCAGATCTAGGGACTACAGTTCCCAGAATTCCAGCAGTGAGAAATCTACAACCATGCAGAAACAGAGCAGAATGGAGGCTGGAAAGTATTGGAGTCGGGAGGCGAGTGGTAGTGATTTCAGAGTAAAGCTCTTTACTGAGGGTCAGATGGAACATGGGGAACCCCGGGCTCAGAGCCCTCGTTTATGCCGGCCGGAGACAATGCCCCGACCTCACCCACAGGTCCTGATAGGATCTTAAGTCCGTGGTTGTAGTTCATAGGTCCCCCAGCGGGAGACCTAGGCTCATAATTGGTGGTCACTCAGGATCCGACTGGCTATTGTTCTACCTGGCTGAAGCTCAGGTAGATTCTGACCATGTGCGCTGACCACGTGGCGGTCGCCATTACGGGAGACCATGTGGTCGTGGTCTTAGTACACAACACCCCTCCCCCCATAGTCCAGTTCCCCCTTGCAAACATAGTCTTTCAAGTACCCCAGCCAGCGACGTTCGCGCCCCGAGCACCGGGGGGTTGCTGGCCGTGGCATGTCCGTAGTCTTGGGGATGTCAGAATCTGCTGATTCAGACAAATGTATCTTGCTATTTACAGCCATACTCCACCTTGTATTTGCTGCTTTGCTTTATTATAGTACTGTATGTATACTTTCATCAACACCTGTCATGTACCCCTCATCCTGGCCAGTATGTATTAGCATGTATGTAGAATGTGTAACCCCAGGTTTATGACCCTGACCGGCCTGGTTTGTGTAACTGTCAAAGCGGGAGGATGTCAGCTTCAAAGCTTGGGAACAATGGGCCTCTCACACTCCTACCTCCGCATTCCATTCATCTCGGCTGAGACTCTAAGGGAGGACAAGTCTCATCTCTTATCAATGTGCGAAAGCCTCGAGGCCATGGATTGTTATGTGAACTGGTAACATCTGAAGGGTTTGGTTGGGAAGGGGAAATTTACAACTTGACACCTCACTTTCTTTCCTGTGGGAATCAAACGGCCAGAGCCCCGTTTTGCCCGCCGTTTTTCCCTTGTAGTGATTGGCTACCTATGGGTAATTCAAACTGCTTAGAAAAGTATAATAGACCTGGTTTGGCCATCTGTATCATCTCTGACAATAATCCGAGAAGCTGTACCAATGTAGAGATTGGAAATAAAGAACTGTGTTTAATCAACAAAGATCTGATCCTTGACTACTTTGAGCAGAAGTCTCACAGGGGAGTGGGGTCGCTAGTGGCTCGCCGGGGCCGCTTATGGGAACATTCGGAGGTGGCTCAGACAGTGTTTCTTCCTCAGGCTGGTCCGCAGGAAGGGGTTCTGCAGCCTCCCCTTTGGGGTCAGGGTTCTGTAGTGGGGCCGGTACTGGTTCTGCGGGAGCAGGCGACTCGTGGATGTTGGGTGCGTTGCTTGGAAGACGCCGCCGGAGCTGGTCAATGGGGCGCTGCCATACTGGCCCGTCTTCAGTGCCAACCTCGTAGGAGAGTGGTCCAGTTGTGCGGATGACCCTTGCAGGGACCCACGCCGGACCTCGGGCATAGTTTTGAGTGTAGACAGGGTCCTTGGGGAAGAACCCTCTGGCCGCCGGCCGGAATTCGTGCTTTGCGTCGCTGCTGATGGAGTCTGGGTGGAGTCGATCTAGCAGGGAGCCGAGGCGCCGACCCATCAGTAGCTCCGCCGGTCGTCGGCCTGTCCCGGTGTGTGGTGTGTTCCGCTGGCCAAATAGGAACTTTATCAGCTGCAGCTCCCAGTCCCCTGGGTCCATCTTCTTGAGGGCGTCCTTGGTCATCCTTACCATCCATTCAGCCTGGCCGTTGGTTGCTGGGTGGAAGGGTGCCGAGCGGATGTGCCAGATACAAAACGAGTCCACGAAGTGCTGGAATTTCCCGGACGTGAAGGCTGTCCCGTTGTCTGTCATGAGTGTGTCGGGGAACCCATGGGTGGCGAAGATGCGCCACAGAGCTCTGACAACTGCTTCCATCAAGGTTGCCCATACCAGGACTACCTCCAGCCATCTGCTGTAGCTGTCTACTACAATAAAAAACAACTGGCCCTGGACTGGCCCTGCGAAGTCCAGGTGGAGCCTTGACCATGGCTTGTCGGTTGACTCCCAGGGCCAGATGGGTATATGAGTGGGATCGGGGCATGACTCTTGGCATTTGCTGCACCTGTGCACCCAATCCTCTATTTCCTTGTCCATGCCGGGCCACCACACGTAGCTGCAGGCCAGGGCTTTCATTCGGACTATTCCGAGATGGGACTCGTGGAGGGCTGCCAGGACCCTAGATAGGAGCGGCCCTGGGATGACCACCCTTGTGCCGCATAGCAGGCATCCCTTGTGGGTGGATAGTTCGTGCCACCTTGCTGTGTAAGCAGCAAAATCAGGGCCCGGATGGTCGGGCCACCCCCTCCCCACCCAGTCCAAAACGCGGGAGAGGACCCGGTCCCTGGCCGTGCAGCGGGCTACGTCGAATACCTGGACTGGCCGATCCGGGAGATCCTCAAGGAGAGCCATGTGGAATGCAGGAGCCAGGTCCGGATCACAGGACGGCCGCGGGAGGTGGCTGAGGGCGTCAGCGTGACCCATGGCCTTTTCGGGGCAGTGTACGAGATCGTACTGGTAGCCTGCAAGGAAAATACACCACCGCAGGACCCGGGGTGACAGCATGTTTGGGGTCTGGCGGTGGGGAGCGAGGAGGCCCAGGAGTGGTTTGTGGTCCGTGGCCACCATAAACGCCCTACCCTACAGGTAGTCGTGGAATTTTTTCACCCCAGCGACGATGGCCAGGGCTTCCTTGTTGATCTGGGCATAGTTGCGTTCCGCCGACGATAGAGTTCTGGAGTAGTAAGCCACAGGCACCTCCCAGCCGTCGGGAAGCCGATGGCCCAGGACTGCCCCCACCCCATACGGAGACGCATTGCATGCAAGAATTACCGGCAAGGACTCATCGAAGTGTGCCAGAACAGCGTTTGAAACCAGCAAGTCCTTCACCGCTTGGAATGCCGCCTCCTGCCGCGGCCCCCAACCCCATTTTGCCCCCTTGTCCAGCAACCTATGTAGGGGCTCAGCGACCGCTGCCTTGTGGGGGAAGAAGGCATGGTAGAAGTTCAGGAGGCCCAAGAACGCTTGTAGCTCCGCCTTCATTGTGGGTTGGGGCACCTTTGTGATGGCCACTACCTTCTCTGGGGTGGGGTGGATGCCCTGGGTGTCGACCGTGAAGCCCAGGAAGGTCACAGACGGGATGCCCAAGGTGCATTTGTCCTTGCGCACCTTGAGGTCGGCATCTTGGAACCACTGGAGGACGGCCCGCAGCCGCGTCTTCAAGGTGGCGACATCTGGGACTGCTATCAGGATGTCGTCAAAGAACGGCTTCACCCCTGGAATGGCTTTTAAAACAGAGTCCATTAGTAGTTGGAAAAGACCAGGGGTGACGCTGACGCCGAACTGGAGCCTTTTTACCCGAAATGCTCCCTTGTGCGTGACGATCATCTGTGCTTCTGCCATGGCATCGTCCACGGGAAGCTGCTGGTAGGCCTGTGCCAGATCCAGCTTCCTGAAGACCTTGGCCGCCGCAAGAGAGGCTAACACATGGCTGACCACTGGTACTGGGTATGCGTGGTCTTGCAAAGCCAGGTTCAGCGTGCATTTGTAGTCCACGCAGATGCGGACTTCCCTGTTTGATTTCAAAGGGGTGACAATCGGGGTCTCCCACCTAGCATGGGAGACTGGCTCGAGCACGCCTTGAGCTACTAGCTTGTCCAATTCGGCCTCTACTTTTGGCCGTATGGCCAGAGGAGGCCACCGGGCTGCCACGCAGATAGGGCGAACGGCAGGATCTAATTCCAGAGAACCTGGGGGCCCATGGTAGAAGCCTAGGGTGCCGTCGAAAATGGCTGGAAATTCCACACAGACGGCTGCATAATCTTCAGACCCCAAACGGTAGGCCCCGGCAACTTCCATCCCATGGGGTTTGAACCATGCGTGCCCCAAGAGGCTGTTGAGGTCCCACTCTACCACCAGGAGGTCGAGGAAGCGGCTGAAGTCATGGTACTGAACCTTAACTTTGGCCAGGCCCTTGATCGCGACCGGGTTCTTTTGGAAGTCCTGGAGGACTAGTGCTGCCGGGCGGCGTAGCCGGCCCCCCCCCCCCCCGCAGGAACAGTTTTTTAAAAGTGGCCGCTGAAACTACGGAGAACACAGACCCGGAGTCCACCTCCATGGAGCATGGGGTGCCCCCAATCCGCAGATCAACCGTAATGGCTTCGGGAAGGGGCTCGGGAAGATTCAGTACCTGTGCTGCAGAAGTGATGCTCTCCACCGTCTCGTAGTTCGTGGTGGGCACTCTGCGGCTCGTCCGGGAGCGGCAGACCTTGGCAATGTGCCCTGTTTTCTCGCATGATAGGCAGACAGCGTCCCGGAAGTGGCAGGAGTGTCGCTCGTGGGGGTCCCTGCAGCTTGCGCACGTTGGGGCCGGCCTGTTTTTGGGAGACGAGGGAGAAGCGGAGGCGGATGCTGGCTGCCGGGAGCGGCCCCGGGGGTAGCTGGCCTCACCCCTCTGTGATCGCTGTCAGAGTTGGTAGACATCCTCGTCCTCGGAAGACTCCAACCCGGAAGTGGAAGTGCGGTGGACCTTGGTCGCCGGCTTGTAGGTCGTCTCGAACGTGACGGTGGTCTGCAGCGCCTTCTTGAGGGCAGGCTCTGTGAGCATGATCAGCTGCCGCCGGAGCTTGGCTTCTCGCAGTCCCGCCACAAAACTGCTCAGAAGGTGGTCTTCTACATGCCGATACTCACATCCGACAGCCATGCGGCGGAGGTTGGCGAGGAATGCGGCTGCACTTTCTCCCAGTTGCTGTGTCCGCTCGAGGAACTGGACTCGGAGCGCCAGCATGGATGGCTTCGGCGCGAAGTAGTCCCCGAGCTGCTTTATCAGGGCATCGTAAGTGACGTCCAGCAAGTCTTGGGGCGAGATGAGGTCTTGTGCAAGGCGCATTGTTTCGACGCCAGGCCCGCTTCATGTCGGCCTCGGTGACTCCGCGCACCTTCAGGAGAAACCCGAGTTGCCTGGCCCAGGCATCCCAGGTTTCGGGTTTGGATGGGTCGAATGGAGGGATGTTTCCCACGGCGGCAGCCATAGCTACCGGAGTAGGAGCGGTGCTGCGAGCGATGTCCTCTTTGGCGCACTGGGTCTCGATGGAGCCAGTTGCTGATGGATCGGTGATCGATGTCCTCCTGCTCGGTTCGGCTGATGCGTCGCTCATCGGGATCCCATCCTTGTCGCCAGTGGAGAGTATTGGAGTCGGGAGGCAAGTGGTAGTGATTTCATAGCAAAGCTCTTTATTGAGGGTCAGATGGAACATGGGGAACCCTGGGCTCAGAGCCCTCTTTTATGCCAGTCGGAGACAATACCCCGACCTCACCCACAGGTCCTGATAGGACCTTAAGTCTGTGGTTGCAGTTCATAAGTCCCCCAGCGGGAGACCTAGGCTCATAATTGGTGGTCACTCAGGATCCGACTGGCTATTGTTCTACCTGGCTGAAGCTCAGGTAGATTCTGACCATGTGCGCTGACCATGTGGCGGTCACCATTACGGGAGACCATGCGGTCGTGGTCTTAGTACACAACAGAGGCCTTCCAATCAAAACAGAAAACTGGAGGGGGGGAAACCAGAGCTCTTTGTATGTGCAGTTTTACCCCTGAAGTTTTTGTTTCCCACTGACTTAGCCCCAAAAGGTACTATTGCCTACAGTTAACACTGACTGGGCAGCACACACCTTATTCTGTTTAAAGCCGGCTGCTGAGTTTCCATTCCACAGGACTGCTTCATTTGAAGTCTTTTGCCAGCTCACCAGGAAACCCCGCCCCTACAAGCAGACTCCAGAGCTCCCAGATAGCTGAAAGCAGCTTGGTGTGCACAGGCAGGGGTCGACTCATCTCATATGGCAGAGGTTCCCTGATCACGGCAAATCTCGGTGGCATCTCCATTTGATAGATAGAAATGCTGTCTCTGGTTGTGTTTCCCCCAGCCCAATTTGAGAGAACACACGGCACAATTCCTGTAGAATAGAAGAAACCTAGAACTTTATTAATAAAGGAAGGGAGCACAGGTACAACTAGGTTTTGGTTCCTCGAATACCCATACACTCTCCCCTAAGGTTACAATGGGAGACATAGGATTTTATATTCAGTATGACATTTGCAAATAAATCATGATTATTGGTTCCATCAAACTTTGTCATATGTCCGTCATAACCTTCTGATTGGGCTCGGACCAGCGGGTTGAGCTTTGTCAAGTAAAGATGTTGCAATTTTAGCTAAACAATGGGCCTACTTCTTCCCATGGGTATGAGGCTCTAAAAAGTATCTAATGTAGCAGATATGGGTACGTAGTGCTGTATGTTCTTCATCTAACTTAAGCTAACTGATATCAGAAGCATGTACGGTTATTGCTGGCCGAGGAAAAAGCAGGGTCATAAACAGTATAACTGCCTGTCAGCGTTTAGCCTTTTCCCCCAGCATGCATTTAAGCAACGGACCAAAGTGAATATCTGAATATATGTTCATGATTGATTTCTGTTTCTGTGATTAGAATCATCAATGGCACTTAACATATCTGTATGTCTATGTATGTTAGAGGTGCTAACTGAGTCACTAAGGTTAGCCTGCTGAGTCAGACAGAGTGCAGAGTGCATGACAGTGTTTCATAAACTGTGCATACAACACTCATAAGCAATGTTGTCCTTTGCCTCCTTTGACATGTTTAGGCTTCATGGGACGGTGAACGCTACTTCAGCCCAGCTAGGGCTGCCAAGTCAGCCCGGGGGGCGGGGGATCCCCCGCTACAGGGGTTCCCGATCTGCCAGCCAGCATTCGGCCAGCGGGGGGAACCCCACCCCTGAAGTCATCCAGTCAGGATGACGTCCCCAGCGTAATGACATCACCCGGAAGTGACGTCATCACGTTGGGGACGTTGCCGGGATGACGCTCTAGCAATTGCCCTGAAACTCTATGGTACCATAGAGTTTTGGGGCAATTGCCAGAGCGTCGCCCTGGCAACACCCCCAACATGATGATATCACTTCCGGGTGACATCATCGCGGCGCACGCATAAGCGCGTGCACCGGGGAAGCTCCCGGACTGAGGAGGACTCCCCCCTGCCGATAAGTCTCAACGACTTGGCAACCCTAAGCCCAGCATATAGTTTACTGTGCAAACACCAAAAGCCAAAGAGAAGATAAAAAGTGGTCTGAGACAAAGAACTGAAGACATGGTGCAATGTGCATTACAGATTAGCCTCCCTTAGAGTCTTAATTGCACAGGACTTAAAAGGTAGACAGAATATTGCAGGCAGCTGAGATGAAAGATCACCTATGCAGTAAGGAAAGAATGCATAACCAGCAGCCTGACTGTCTCAAGCCTGAGGCCAGCAGACCCTGATTTTACTGAACTGCAGCAGATAACACTAAGCCAAGTCATTTTTATGTTGGCAGTGCTTCATCTCTCTGATACCAAAGTTTTAACTGACAATAATGAGTTTTCCTGGTTATTGACTTGGGCAGTTCTTGCAGCTGCTCATCAAGGTAAACATTTCAGTTAGTTTTCTAAAATATTACTGTTTCCTTATTTTAACACTGAAAATTCTAAGTGCTAGCCAAATTATTTGCCTTGTCTGTTCACGAAAGCCCATAAATCCCACCTTCTCAGAGGGAGCCTCAGAAGGATCACAAGTTCCCCAGCACAAGCAGGACACAGCAAGTTTCCCAACACAGCTGAACCTGATGATGATGAATTCCAAAAAGCAGAATTTGAATGCCTTCCCAAGGCAATCACAAAAAGTTGCCATATTAAGCAGGTGCCAAAGCAGTACGGAAAAGAACCTGAAACAGGTTGTTCCACAATGCCTTGTGGCTGCAGGAACAGAAGATCCCCCACGCACAAGGTCTGCCTCCAAGGCATGCCCTTGCTCCCTTCTCCATTTATGGTAGTATGGAAGCTTACTCCTACAGAAATTAATTGTTCTTCAATAGAATAAAATCAGTAGGGCTGCAATGCTGAATCAAATAACAGGTTAAGTTAATCAGTCAAAGCCTTTTGTTTGACTAAAAAGGTATCTTCGATTAATCAAGCAGTAAATCTTATATATAAAAAAGTTTGAACCCGAACAGGTGATAACCAGAAACCAAGCTTGTCATTCTTTTTATCTGTTAAAAAACACTTCACTATTTTGCAGGCTAATTTAACAAGCCGCCATCTATATGTACAACTATGATCTGTAATTCCATTTCAGGGCCGGACTGTACATAGATCATTTTAGGCAGCTGCCTAGAGCGGCCCCATATGGAAGCGCTGCACTGGCTTGCCACCCCTTTCCTCCCTCGCCTCACCAAAAGCCTGCGGCTGCACATGTGCTGCCTGCTCCACTCACCCAGCTGCCTGTGCACCTGTGTGTTCCTCCTCCTTGTTTGCTGGAAGCCACTGGTATCAAGTATGTGCTGCCTGCATGCACCACACACAGACTTGCTGCCTGCCCGCTGTCTCAGCTGCCCACTGCTCCTCCCACCTGTTCCCTGGACCAGGAGGACCAACTTGGGAACTTGGAACCTGTGCCCCCCCTGGCCCCGGCTGCTGAATAGGTTGGTTATTATCACCTTGCAATTGAGAAGAGAGATGTGGGGACTCGGAAGGGACGAGACCGACGCGCCCCTTTCGGGAGGAAGCCCAGAGAGGTGCCGCTGGTGGCATGAAGGACAGCAGGGAGAGGCAGGAAGGAGGTAGGTAGGTCCCCCCGGGCCCCGGCCCTCACCTGGAAGCCTCAGGCTCCCAGGCCTGCCTGGTGCACCCCCCTCCCTGTCCAGCAAGTCATGGAGGGCGCTGCTGGGCTTCGCCTCCTTCCCGGCTCGCTCCTGGTTGTTCTGCCCCTCAGACCTCTACCCAAAGCCAGCTGCACATCCCAGTCTGCTCCTGCGGCTTCCCTCCTCCACTAGGATTTTGCTGGAGGGGGGTGGTTCGCTGTGGCTCCTAGTTCCTGCCCCCTTCTCTCCTCCTCCTCCTCCTTCCAGGCCGGACTGTCCCAGGACAAGCCAGTGCGCACACCTGCCCCTCTCTCCGCAGTCTTGCTGTGTCCAAATGTGAGTTGGCCTGGCCCCTTCCCACCAACCATGCACCTCACTTACTCGGTGAGCTCAGAGGAAATGCCAAAGTCTGGGATGGAGGGGAGGGGGACCTGGAACTCTGCACCTGCCCGGGCCGAGCAGAGAATGGCTGCTCCCAGCACCTCCTGCCAGCATGATCCTTTCAGCTGGATTTGGCCCTGCCCCACGTGTGCTGCTCTCCCACTGAGCCACAGAACCCTCCTAGGGGGAGGAAAGGGCCGTAGTGAGGTGTGTGGAGGGGGGGAGAGGTCAAGGGGAGGGTGAAAAGCCCTGGAGAGTGGGGGAGGGTGAGCAGCTTGGCCCATGGGAGAGAGAAGGGCATGGGAAAGGCCCAGGGCTGCTCAGCTCCAGGTGAGGCCTGGAGATCTCACAGAATTATAGCTGATCTCCACTTGGATTTGAACCCAGTCACCGTTTAGAGACCAACAAAAGTTCCAGGGGACGAGATCTCAAGAGTCAAGGCCCCTTTGTCACACAAGCAAAGTAGAAAGGCTTTTTGAGTACTTTTATCCTAGTCAGAAGGTGGGGAAAGTGTTGTAAAGAATGCTTGGGAAGGATGCAGAGATACCAGGCATACGCTGCAGTCAGCTTGATTAGAGCCGGTATGTGTGTGTGTGTGTGTGTGTGTGTGATTGCTTAGGGGCAAGCAGACAGCGCTGGACCTGAAGGAGTTGGTGACAACATTTGCTAAAGAAAAGGCACACAAAATTAGATTCTGATGTGCCTAAAAAGGAAACATTAAAGAGACTTCAATTTCAACATCATAATTAACAGGATTTTTCAAAATGCTTTGTGATTTGTGTTTTTCTGTTTGAGAGAGAAAATCAGAGATTGTATTACTTGTTCTCACAATTAAAAAAAAGAAATTAGCAATTTCAAATTTTGTGTTTTTCATTCTTCCTAAAATGCATTTATGTCTGAAAATTGGTGGGCGCATGGGGGGAGGGGGGGCAGAAGGAAGCCTCGCCTAGTGTGCAAAAAACAAAACAGAACCCTGGGACCGGCCCTGTATAGAATCCATCTAACCCGTATTCATTAAGCAAACTAAATATCATTATTTTGACTATTCCTAGGAAATTTTTAAAAATTCCTTAATAAAATTATTTGTGGCCATAGTCTTGGAACAATGGACACATTATTGCTTTGATCAATATTACCTGTACATATATAAAGGATCCTTTAAAGGCTTGGTAGGAAACATGAAGAACCTCAGCATTATTAACTGGTGGTGGAAAGTGCCATCAAGTCATAGCTGATTTATGGTGACCCCCTGAGGTTTTCAAGGCAAGAGACGTGGTTCACTATTGCCTGCCTTTGTGTCATGGCACTGGTATTCCTTGGAGGTCTCCCATATAAATACTAGGCAGGACTGACACTGCTGAGCTTCCAAGAACTGAGGAGACTGAGCTGGCCTGGGCTAACCAGGTCATACTGAGTTGGATACAATGAACCATGAATAAAATGAGTTTATAGAACTGAGCTCTCATTTCTCCCTTCAGCCTCCTGTACCCCTCCACAGACATTATTTACCCTGGGTTCAGTGCTGCTGGAAAGCAGGGTTTTTCTTGCTTCCCCAGTTTCATGGCGCATTTGTGTACCTCCTGGAGTTTCGCAAGATTTTATCCGATCTTTCTCAGGCCTGCTTTGCTGTGAAGTTTTGGGAAAGATTGCATCAAAGCCTGGGTGGCATCCATGTCAATGGGAATGTCCAGATTTTCCATTCACTGACCCTGTCCCCGGCGTGGCCATTTCCTCCTCTGCCACTGTGTGTGCGTGTGTGTGTGTTTTGTTTTAAAACTGGCAATTGAATGTTGTTATATTGATATAACACTACGTGTAACAAGTTCCCTGAATTCCCAGCTTCCATTTTTGTAAGTTCCTTTTGTTGTGAAGATTATGCTCTGTTGTATTCAACACAAGGGGCAAGACACTTTTTAAAAAAATGAAAGCTGGAGATTTAGAGAATATGTTGCATTTATTGTTATAATGCTATATTAATGTAACAATATTCAGTTACCGATTAAAAAAACCTGGGAAAACTCTGGTGGCCCCGGGAAGGGGATGGTCGCTGCCAGGGGACTAAGGTGGGGAAACTGCTGTGGGAACTGCCATGTTGCCACTGTGCCATACTGACTACTGCAGCAGTAACAGGGAGACCAAAGAAGGCTGTCCCTGTGTGGAAACCATCAAAGGCAGCGAAGAGATCATTTGCAGCCCCCCCCCAGTTGCATAAACTGTTGCTACAGATGTGGAAAGGCTCATGAAGGAAGCAGGGAGGGATGACTTTTGATGTTGTTACTAAAGTTTGACTTTCCACTCTCAGAGCAACCTTAAGGGGGGGGGGGGGGGGAGTCAGAGTCCAGACCCAACTGACCCCTATGCTGGTGTAATTCGGAGTTACACTGGCATAAGGGCAGTTTACACTGGTGCGGGGCACTAGTCGCACTGCACCGCTGAGCCCAACTGGTGCAGGAGTGCATGCCAGTGGAGCAATGGTGCAAACCCTGCTGCCAGCATAGGTGTGAACAACAAGAAGGGAAATTACTGTGAAAAAAGATGCTAAGTATAATAATAATAAAACAAAAATGTGTATCATATTTTTTTAGTGTAACCAATCCAACAGTGTGCAATTTTGGATTAATAATAAACCCCACAAAGTACAATTTTTAGACATTCCAAACAATTAATTAGGCACAAGAATATAATATATTATAGGTTTATTATTAATCCAAAATTGCCCACTGTTGGAGCAGTGCTGGCCCTACTGTGGTTGGCCTGGCCCTGCAGAACAAGGGGGCGGTGTTCACGAAGAAGGCAGGCAGCCAGAGCCAAAGTCATCCATGTGGCTGATGAACTTTTCCCCTGACGCAACCTGCCCCCTCTGCGAATGGCTCGCTGCCCGCTGCCAGCAGCCACCCCTGGCGGGTGACAGCCATGGGAAAAGCATGGGGGCGGGGCAGGGTTAGGGGATCGGTGGGATAGCCCATCTCCACATTCCCCTGTGTAAGGATGGCATGGCCATCACAACACCTGGTGGGGAGGATGACCATCGCCAGCCAAGAAGGCATGTACATGTTGGTGCGAGCATTGCCCTTAACACCCCCGGGTTCTGGGGCATGGCTGCAAAATGGGTGTCGGCCCTGGGACATGCTGTCCAGATGGAGATGTCCACTCTGAAGCACTGGAATGATTCCTTTGGTCCCCCTCAGAAGCTTTTCCAAGCCCGCATGGCCAAAGGTGTTCCTTACAAGTGGGTGGTGGAGGAGGGTCTGGCAGGAGCAGAGGCCACCATGTGGGTGGTGAGACCTCCCGTGGGGGTGGGGAGCCGTCACTTTGAGGTCCTGTGTGGTCAGTGTCATGGTCACCACCGCTGCCTGGCCCCAGTTGTGGGGGCCAGGTCCTGTCACCCCCTGCCTCCAACCCTCCATTGTTCTGATTGATGCCCCTCCACCCTGCAGGTGACTCACAGGTTGGGGATGCTGTCACAGGCCCGGGTCATGCTCCCTCCTCAGTGACAGGTGGCCAAGTCTTGTAATGGGAGCTGGTTTTTTTAAGGGGGGTGTATGGCAGCATTGCTCCTGTCCACCCTCTCCGGCCCTCTCCACTCTCTGCCAGTGATGGATGGTTATCTCGGCCACCTTAGCTCATGACTCCCATTAAGAACATAAGAACATAAGAGAAGCCAATGTTGGATCTGGCCAGTGGCCCATCCAGTACAACACTCTGTGTCACACAGTGGCCCAAACACACCAGGTGCCCTCAGGAGGTCCAGCAGTGGGACCAGGACACTAGAAGCCCTCCCACTGTTGCCCCCGTCAAGCACCAAGAATACAGTGCATCACTTGCCCCAGACTGACATTTCCTATCTATACCTTGTAGCTAATAGCCACCGATGGACCTCTGCTCCAGATCTATATATCTAATAGCCAAGTGCCCCCCCCCGCATGCGGATACTTAAATCCGCGCGGGGGGGCACTTGGAGGGCAGGGGGGGTTCTGCAGGTGGGGGGTAACCCCCCCGCCTGCAGAAAAATCCAAAAAGTTTTTTAAAAGATTTGGGGGATAGTTAAATCCCCCCAAAAGTGAGAAGTGTATTCTACGCATGCGCAGAGAATGCTTAGTGGGGGGAGGCGGCGCGGCCGCCGTGCTGCCGTTTGGAACACGGGGGAGGGGGTCAGGGCAGGTGGGAGGCGGTGCAGGGAGGGCTGAGGCCCGCCGCGCCGCCATCCAGAGCACAGGGGAGAAGATAGAAGGAGGTGGGAGGCGGCGCAGCAGACCTCGGGCCGCACCGTGTAGCCGTCCGGAGCACAGGGAGGGGGTTGGGGCGGGTGGGAGGCAGAGCAGCGAGGGCCAAGGCCTACTGCACAGGCGTCCAGAACATGGGGCAGGGGGTTGGGGGGGAGGCGCCGCGGCGAGGCTTTGCCTCCACCACCACTTTTGTTTTGTTTTTTTGTAAAAAAAATTTTATTTTTCAAAACATTAAAATTAATACATTTATCTTATACAAATCCTTTTTTCCATATTATATAACATTTTGTTCTATTTGTATAATCTTGTTTTTATCTTGTATTGGCGGTTTCCCACCACATGTGAAGCATAACACATTTTCCACTTTATCCAAAATAGTAATACTTATATCTATGTTTACATTTCTGGTAACAGTCATATATCTTAAAAATACTTATATACTAATTCTTACTTTCTATATTCTTATATAATTCTAAAATAAAAAACAACTTCATTATCTAATTATCCTTAATACATTCATATACTCTAATTCTATTGCTTTATGTTATTATAAACATGTATAAATGTAATTTTTCATGTCCCTGTATTTTTCAACATATTCTTTCAAATCTTTCCAATCTTCTAAAAAGGTCTCTGAGTACAGGTCATTCAACTTTCTAGTCCATTTATCCATTTCAGCCATATATAACAATTTTTTCAACCATTCCCACACATCTGGTATTTTTTCATTTTTCCAATTTTGTGCATACACCATTCTTGCTGTTGTTATCATATACCATATTATTGTCCTTTTCTTTACATTTATCTCTTCTAGTTTAAGTCCAAGCAATAACATTTCAGGCAACTTCTTAAATGTACATTTCAAAATTTTTTCCATTTCTGCATGTATTATAGACATATGTCTTTGCTTTATCACAAGTCCACCACATATGATAAAAAGAACCTTCTTTCTTTTTACATTTCCAACATTTGTTAGACATATTCTGATTAATATTTGCAATTTTTTTTGGTGTCATATACCATCTGTACATCATTTTAAAACAATTTTCTTTTAGGTTATAACATGTAGATATACCCATAGCATTTTCCATAAAAATTCCCAAGATTCCATTTCAATATCTTTGTTAAAGTTTATCGCCCATTTTACCATTTGTTCTTTTACCATTTCATCAGCGTTAAACCATTTTAACAAAATTTTATACATTTTAGAGATCATTTTTTTCCCACCTTCCTCCCAAACTTGTTCTATTTCATTATTTTTTCTCTAAAACCGGATTTTTTATCACTTCTATACATGTCATATATTTGTCTATATCTTAACCAACCATAATCAAAGTCCATCTGATGCTGCTCCTTCAATATAAAGTCTTTACCATGGCCAAGGACAGACTGCCGATCCGCCCCGGGACAGACGTGGGGCCAAAAGCCCCATGCGAAATGCAGCCCGCTGTCCCGGGGTGGAGGCGGGGCGGAGGCGCGCTGACGCGGGGGCGTCCAGACTTCTGCCCCCGCTTCCGGCACGCTGCCGATGCGTCCAGACTGCCGCAAAGTGGCAGGGACGCGCGGCTCTCCAGCCGGAGACCAGTTAGAAGTGGTCTCCGGCTGCAGCGGATGGACGGCGCCTCGCGGACGGGTGAGTCCGCGCCGACGCCAGAGGACAGATGCGGCAATGTGAACGCCCCCTCTGCCTCCGCTTTAGAAGCGGAGGCAGAGCGGGGCACATTGCCAGTCTGTCCTCGGCCCATGTCTTGTTAATAAGTCTCTATACTTCAACCAATCTTGTCCTTTGTGACGTGATACTGGATTTAAAACTTCTGCGGGTACAATCCACATAGGTATCTCTTCTGGAAAAAAGTTTTTATATCTTGTCCACGTATCCATTAGCGTTCTTCTCAAATAATGATGTTTAAACATATTGTCCATTTTTGTTTTACCGTAATACAAATACGCGTGCCACCCAAACCTACAGTCATGGCCTTCCAGGGACAATAACTTTCTATCTTGTAACATAGTCCATGTCCCTACCCAAGTCAAACATATTGCATCATGATATAGCCTTAAGTTTGGTAACTGGAACCCACCTCTATCTTTAGCATCACACATTATTTTCATCTTGATTCTTGGTTTTTTCCCTCCCCATACAAACTTAGACAATTCCTTCTGCCAGCATTTGAATGTTTTTACATCTTTCACAATTGGAATAGTTTGAAACAGAAACATTAATCGTGGTAGCACATTCATCTTAACCACCGCAATTCTACTCAACAATGACAAATTTAATACATTCCACTTTTTAATATCTTGCATAATTTGCAGCCATAATTTCTCATAGTTATTTTTATAAAGATCAATATTTTTCATTGTTAGGTTCACACCTAGATATTTTGTCTTTTTCACCACCTCACATTCTATAAGATTTTGTAACTCAGTTTGTTTGTTATTTGACATATTTTTACACATCACTTTCGATTTGTTCTTATTTACATAAAATCCAGCCAAGTCACCAAACTCTTTTACTCTCTGTAACAGATATGGTAGTGTAGTCATAGGGTCTTCCACTATAAACATCACATCATCTGCAAAGGCCCTATATTTGAAAGAAAAACCTTTGGTTGTTAAGCCTTTAATATCTTTATCTTCCTTCACATTTATTAGTAGAACTTCTAGAATCCAAATAAATAGCAACGGCGAAAGTGGGCATCCTTGTTGTGTTCCTTTTTCGACTTTAAAATCGTCCGTCTTTTCAGTGTTAATTATTAAAGAGGATTTCTGTTCTTTATATATTGACTTAATGAGGTTAAGCATATATTCACCAATTTCAAGATGTTCTAGAACCTCAAACATAAAATCCCAATTTAAATTATCAAACGCTTTTTCCGCGTCTAAAAAGAAAAAACCCACTTCCTTTTCAGGATGTTTATCGTAGTATTCTATAGCATCCACTACTACTCTTAGATTGTCCCTTATTTGGCGATTAGGTAAGAACCCTGCTTGTTCTGTTTGTATAGTTTCTTTAAGGTGTTCTTTTAGTCTGTCAGCTATAATCTTAGCAAAGATCTTATAATCATTATTTAGTAAAGAAATCGGTCTATAGTTCTTAACATTAGTTAAGTCTTGATTTTCTTTCGGGATAAGTGAGATGGTTACATCTTTCCAAGTTTCTGGGACCTCACCAGTGACTCCTATATCGTTCATTAATAGCAGTAACACTGGTGAGATCGACTCCTGTAGCATTTTATAAAACTTCGCTGTAAATCCATCTGGTCCAGGTGCTTTTCCTAATTTTGAGTCATTTATTGCATTTTTAATCTCTTGTAATGATACTGGATTGTTAAATAGTTCTTTAATTTTCTCTGTTGGTTTTGGTAACTTTAATGTTTGCAGGTATTCTTTAATCTTTCTTCTGTCTTTGTTTTCCTTCTTAAAAAGTTTTGCATAATATTTAAAAAATTCTCTCTTTATTCCTTTGTTGTCTATTATCTCAATGTTATCTCTTATCACTTTAGTGATAAATTTATTTTCACATTTTTCTTTAATTGCCATGCTAGATATTTTCCGGGTTTATTTGCACCTTCAAATGCCTTTTGTTGGAGTTTTTTTAAGTTCCAGTACGTCTCTTGGTCCAAATTAGCTTTTGCTTGGTCTTGTAGCATCCAGATTTCCTTTTGCAGTTTCTTTTTCCCTGGTCTACTCTTCAGTTCTTCTTCTTTTGTTTTAATGGCTTGTACGATATTTTCATATTGTTCTCTTTTCTTTTTATTATCTTTAGCATTTAATGATATCAATAGTCCTCTCATCACTGCTTTATATGCATCCCATACGGTTTGAATTTTTACTTCTTTCTGTATATTTGCTTGGAAGTATAGGTCTGTTTCTTCCTGTAATTTTTAAACTATTTCTTGGTTGTCTAGTAAGTCCTCATTTATTCTCCATCTCTTTTGTTTTTTTACCTGCCCAGCAGTCCATAAACACGGATTATGATCTGAAATTATTCTGGGTAGAATTTCCACTTTTCTTGTCTTAAACGTTAAATTAGTAGTCATCCAAATCATGTCAATTCTTGAATGCGAGTCATGTCTATTAGAATAAAAGGTAAAATCTTTTCCTTGTGGGTTAGCTTTCCTCCAAATATCTTCCAGCTTCTCTTGTTTTATCAGTTCTAAAAAGTTTTTTGGAAGCTTCCCTAATGCCTCATCCTTTCTCTTAGAGCGCCTGTCTAATTTGTTATTCACAGTTCCATTAAAGTCCCCCAACATCATGATTTGATCATAATTTACGTTATCCAATTCCACTTGTAATTCTTTAAAAAAAAATTCTTTGGCTCCATTTGGGGCGTAAATATTCACAATCAAAGTTTTCTGTCCTTGTAGTGAGATTTCAATAGCTAAATATCTTCCTTCTTTGTCTTTAAATATTACTTTAGGTTCCAAATCTTTTTTGACATATGTTACAACGCCATTCTTTTTATTGCTTGCTAAAGAATAAAATTCTTCTCCCAATTTTTTCCTTATTAAATATTTGTGGTCTTGTTTTTTAAGATGAGCTTCTTGTATACAAATTACACAACATTTTTGTTTCTCCAACCAATGCCCTACCATTCTACGTTTTTGGGGTGAATTAAGTCCATTTACATTCCATGTAAGTACTTTGTAATCCATCTTGATATATTCTTAAATATCACCAAGGTCATCTTTATTCTCTCCAAGAAATGCGTACATTTCTCCTGTGCTTTTAATCACTTCTCTGGTGCTGCCATAGTAAAAGCTTAATCCTTGAGGTATTTCCCAATGGAATCTAATTTTTTTCTCCTTCAATTTATCCGTCAGACGCTTGAATTTTTTCCTTCTTGCAGTATTGCTCTAGGCAGTTCTTTCATTACTATAATTTTCTTTCCATCTATTTCAAAAGGATCAGTAAAACACTTCTTGTAGATTTGTTCTTTTGTCCTTTTCATTGTAAATTGGACTACCACATCTCTTGGTATATTTTTATCTCTTGCGTATGTAGAATTGACTCTATAAACAAGATCCATGTGTTCTCTAACAACCTCTTCCTGTTCTTGTAAAAAATCTGCTAATGCTTCTTGCATTCTTGTAAAAATGTCTTCACTCAATTTTTCCTCAATCCCTCTAAATCTCAAATGGTTTTGCATGTCTTTATAATGCATCATCTTTTCCATCCTGTCATTGTCTCTCATTGTCTTTTGAGTACTTTCTTCCAGTTCTTTTACTTTAGTTTCAATGTCTTGTGTTCTTGTGGTTAATTTTTGAAATTCTGCTTTTAAGTCTATGAAGTTTTTATCTGCTTGTGCAGCTATGCCATTCATTTTAACATTTACCTCTCCTATAGCGTCTAACATTTTTTTTCCATTGCTTCCATAACAGCTAGTAGTTCTTTTTCTTTTTTTGCTGCCATTGTAGGAGAGGACCATGTAGCTGCTCTCGATCTTAGTCCGCGGTCCGTCTTGTCTCTTTAAAAAAGATCAATTTTATTTTATTTTCCAAATCAAACACCGATTAATGTGATCACACAAGCTAGTCTTGCCAAGTCAAATTTCGTTGGTTTCAGCCTTCTAAGTTATATAGTTTATGAGATATTACTGTTTAAAAATTTTATAAATCCAAAATGGTGGGTGCAACTTCTTTATGGTTTGTGTCAAAGGTTATAATCTTTTTACCTTGCTTCTGGCTTGCCGTAGTTTCCTTTTGTCCCTTCCTCTTGCTTACTTGTCTGCTCTCCGCACGTCACTTCCTGTTGTAGTCCTTTTGGTCCAGCAGTTTTTACAGTCCCCTTTGCTCTCTTCCGGTTCTTCTCCGTTTCCCTTCTTGTCTGCTCCTCAAGCCGTCACTTCCTGTCTCAATCCTCACAGCTTGGTCTCGCGATGCTTGGTTCCCTCCTCCCCTCTTTGTCTCACGATGCTTGGCTCCCCCTCCCGACTCTTCTTAACCGCAGGAATGTTAAACAACTTGTTTTTTTGGCTTTTTAAGTTCAAATTCAGCTTTTTAACATTTCAAAACTGCACTCATCCAATCTGCAACAGTCTATTGCTTCACCAGATCTGCTTTTCGTCTTTCAAAACGCGGTAATGGTAAGGCAAAAACTTTTTTTCCGTTACCTTATGTTGTTACTTCGCTTCAGATGTGGTCCCAACGTTTAAACTTTGTCTTCTTTGTTAAGGAATCAGGGGAATTGGAGATTTTATGCTGATTTAATCAGCTCGGCTCGGCTCCTTAGAGATACTTGCAGGAATCTTCTTCGGCTGCAGTGCTCAAGGTGTTGTAAAAGTCTCCTCCGAGACTTTTCCTTCACCGAGCTTGCTCAAACCTGGATTATATTGCTTGCTAGTCCTCACACTACCTGTGTGAGGTTGCGTCAGGTGGATTTGTCCACCCAAGCTGTCAAGAAGAGCCGCCGTCCGCCTTGCGCACTTGCAAAGCGTGTCAGACCTCCATTCCTCTGACCGGAAAAAACTCTCCACCACCGCTTTTGGAAAGGGAGGGAGAGGGGGGAGAGCCTTGGCGGATGGCAGGTCTCCCTGCTGCCACCGGTTTCCAGGCATGGAGGGAGGGGAAGAGTCTCGGTGGGCAGTGGGTCTCCTTGCCGCCGCTGCCAGGGGGGAGGGGGGAGAGGCTTGACATGCGCCAGGGGAAAGCAAGGGGGAAGAGGCTCACCTCCCCCCCGCGAGTATTGCGGGTCCTCCGGCTGAAAGCCACTCTGGCGGTGGGCGGTGGGGGGTCGGAAGAACATCGGCCTGGAGCTGCTTTCAGCCACTCCAGCTGGTGGAAAGAAAGGGAGGGGGCAGAGGAGCGGCTGTCAGCTTCTGCCCCCCTGCGAGTATCGTGGGTCCCCCTCCCTTGTTTTTATCTAATTCCCTCTTGAAGCCGTCCACGCTTGTAGCTGCCGCCACCTCCTGTGGCAGTGAATTCCATGTGTTAATCACTCTTTGGGTGAGGAAGTACTTCCTTTTATCTGTTCTAACCCGACGGCTCAGCAATTTCATGGAGTGCCCACAAGGAGTTCTTGTATTGTGAGAAAGGGAGAAAAATGCCTCTTTCTCTACCTGCTCTATCCCATGCATAATCTTATAAGCCTCGATCATGTAACCCCTCAGCCGTCGTTTCTCCAAGCTAAAGAGCCCCGAGCGCTTCAATTAGTCCTGCCTGCCCTGTCTATCATGTTGACCCACCTCACAGCAACACCAGAACGGAATGCTGCAGCGGAATTGCCATGGACACGGCTGCAGCGGCATCCAGCAACACTGTTGGTGCACCTTTCCCCCATTTGGCCACTGAGTACCTATCCCCTTAGGTACCGGACTAGTGGTGCCACAGTCAGCTACCACAGTGCAGCTGTATTGCTCTGCCTGTTCCTGAAAGTGACTGTTAGGAGCAGCTTTCCAGGAGGGCAGAAGGCTGCAATGGGAATGAAGAAGCAGGAGGAATTTGTTCTGTGTACTCATTCTGTTCATGGTCCACTGCATCCAAGCTGCTATACATTTGACATTGGCTATCTAAGCTAACCTTTTGTGAATGGGCCATGTGATGTGTACAAATCACAAACATGTCAAGGCAAGTCAGATACGAGCATGAAGTAGAGTTTCAGAAATGATCAGCACAAAGGAATCTCTATGTTGGCATGGTTCCTGGACTGGCCCAGCCCCCAAGGAAACCAGCATTTTAATTATGCTCACATACACATTAGAAACCATGGCCACTAAAAATTTTGAGACTCATAATTATGTAAAATAATTCAAATGTGGTTTCAAAACATCACTTGCCATTTTAATAGTGCTAAACACTGAGTACAACGTCATCTTAATAATTTCATCAAGGGTTTAATCAAGAAGACTGCTACCTTTTTCTCGTTGGGCTTTGAACATGGCCTCTCTTGACCTTCTTTCTTGAACAAACCCATAATCTGTTCCAGCATTACACTTTGCAGGTGTGATCTTGAATCAGCATTTACAGACATTGGAGTTTGCAGGATTTCCCTGTACTTCCAAGGATGTTGCTGTTAATATAAATTAGCAGCATCTGCCCGTGACAGAATCAAATCTCCTGAAAATGAATGTGCAACTGAATGATGTAAGTGCAAACATTAGTTGTAAATGGTCATATATCTGGTTGCTCTGAAGGTGACCAACAAAAAAACATATGGAATCACTAATCATATGTACACATTAGCTGCAGCAAGAATAGCAATGTTAGAATAGCTGCAGCATAAGAAAGCAGTGTTGTTAAAAGAAAAATATTTAAAGAAGCCAAGGCTGTGGCGGGGGGGGGGGGAGGATAGCTACAAATGTGAGCCTGGGGATGAATTTCAGGACTCAGAAGACTACTATGATCCAGAGATATATAACTCTTTCACAGTATGTTCTAGCACAAAATATAAGTGCAGAATTGACCCCTTTCCCCTTTTGCTTGGAACTGCCTCCCAGAACAATTGTACCCTTTTTCTCTGGCACAATCCCATAGTTCCCATCCCCAGCTGAGATTATATGAAAGCATATGTAACTGAAACAAATGTATATTCTCCCCCCATTTATCTCAGCCCCCACCTCTTGACCTTCAAGTCAAGTCAAGTCAGCCTTTATTGGCATAAATTAGGAAAACAATTTATACATATTAAAACCCATTAAAAACACAGATATAAAAATTCTAAAAGAACCTTTGGCGCAACTTTAAGGCCAAACAAAGAAACTTGGCCACCTTCTCCATGGTGTCCAGACTGTTGTCTTTGTTTTCTCTCATTCTCAGATTGCAAGCTCTGGGAAGCAGGAACCTGTCTCTTTGTAACTCCATAAAATGTCACGTGTGTTGATGCCATGATATAAATGTATATTCACAACAAGCATAACTGGAAAATAGAATGAAACACATCTAGGAGAGGACATTGTCTATGGTATATTGCTGGAGTCAGCCTTTAAGAAAAATGGATAATGGCTGAAACTGGAGTATTAATATTCTATTTTAGGGTTAGTAGCCCTCTTTCCTTTGAGATGTGATTATTTGTTACCACAAACCTTTTTAGTTAGTCTGGGTTTTTTTGGTTGTTTGTTCAAGAGAACTCTGTGGTGTGTGATCCTATTCAGAGGGCAGCTGAAGGGCTCTTTTCATTCAAGAACTCACAGGGTGCTGAGTTAGAGATTTTATCAGCTGTAGGCTTTCTGTTTGAATTGAGGATTTAACCAAAGGTTAAGGGAGATTACTTCAAAAGCCCCAGAACTGCTTTATAGGGAAGACTGGGTTTATTGACAATGTGCTGAGGCATATACATATACAGTAGAAGAGTTACACAAGCAATATGTCAGAAGAGTTTCCTTGAGAAGTGGTTTCAAAATGGATTTCCCACTCCTTTCAAGACTTGCCAAGATTGCAATCGCCTTGTGAAAGGCCTGCCTGTGCGAACTTGTTCCAAGGTGAGCAAATCCAGATGGTCATTGTGTAAGCTTAAGGGGGACCTCATCCTCAGTCCACCAAACTCGGCTCACATGAGAAAATGAAGGGGAGTGGTGCCTCTTCATCAGAGGGACTGTTAAAAGTTCCCTTTAATGAAATGCCACTTCTTTCATGAAGACCCAGAAACATTTCTTCCATTTTACAGGCACCCGCATTTCTTTGAAGAGCATGTTGAAGGAAATTTTGCTGAGGGACTCAGAACAGGAAAAGAAGGGAGTCAGGCTTTTTTTGAGAATACTATAATGATGCCAAGTTAGAGGTGACTGCAGCATGTTGTGATGATTGACAAGCATTTACAAGCTAACACATGCAATGGCAGCATGACTTATGTCTTACAGGGCAATCCTGTGCAGAGTTACTCTACTTTAAGTCCAGTGGGCTTAGGCTGGGCTAACTGCATCACCTTGGAACGTGGGGGAACACCCCAGAAATGATGTCTACTGTGGCAGGGCTTAGAAGGCAGAAGGTGAGGAGTACTGAGCCCTCCCCCCACCCACTCTGCGCAAACCCCTCTGTAAGCCCATCTCTCTTGGCTTCTGGGTTCATAGGGTTCATAGAGCGCAGAGGGTGAGGGTCAAGTGGCTGGAAGGGTTAGCACCCCTTCCTCATCTGCTGGCTCTCTACTTTAAATCATTCCTACCCTCCTGTTCTCCAGCTGTATGACAGACCCGCATCCCAGTACCTGAGTGTGTTGACATCACATGTAGTTCATCCCTTACAGGAACTATGTTCACTGGATAAACCTCTTTATCGCAAGCTACCTAAAGAATACGTAAAAGTTAGCTCAGTGCAACATTTTGAAAATTTAATGCTGAACAGAGTGCCGTCCTCAGCACAGTAGCAACATTCTAAGTCGATTAAAGCAAATGGATTCAGAAGGGTATAACTCTTCTTAGGATGCCACCATGGATTAGTTAAAATATACTTGAGGATTATATAAAATGTGCCTTCAACTCATTTTGCAGATATTGAATGGAGCTCTGCATACTGAATATCTGTGCTAACAGGTCCTTTTAAAAAATACATAATTTAACCTCCTTAATAAATGGTCTGTTCAAAGTGATCTTTGATGAGTACAAAACAGCCTGTCAAAGTTAATTCTTTGGACTTAATTATGTGAGGGAGATCAAGAAACCCAATCCTACTGATGGCTTTTAAATGAAGTATAAAGCATATTGTTAACTGAAAGCACATTTGTTAGACCTCAGTGTTCTCTCACAGTTAGATATTGGGAAATTCTTCTGCATATCTTTTCCTAACCAACTTTTTCATTTCAGTAACATAACATAAAGTCTGCTGTATTTTGTTGTTGTTGAAGATTAAGGTTTTATCAGATGGTATTAAAAGTTTCCTTTTTAATTAGTTATCGGCCTTCCAAATAATTCAGTGCTGTCTAGTGTCCAAAACTGGTAGATCTGTAGGGGCCCCCCCATATAGATAAACTGCAAATATTACAAAGAAACATTTGAATTATCTGGATCAGTATCTAGCAGTGTGTCCACACAGCATTATTTCTCAGAGTGTCACTGGAGCCTTTCTTTCACAAACATGCATAAACACATGAAGCTGCCTTATATCAAATTGAGGTCAGTACTGTCTATCTCAAACTGTTAGCAGCTCTCCAGGGTCTCAGGCAGAGATCTTTCACATTATCCACCACCTGATCCTTTTAACTGGAAATGCTGAGGACTGTACCTAGGACCTTCTGAATGCTGAGCAGGTACTCTACCACTGAGCCACAGCCCCTCCTACATTATCTTGGGGTGGCCTGGTAGACATCAAAGTTGTTTCATTGAATAACAAACTTTTCATCAATGCAGTTTGTGAAATTTGCCCAATGATTGTTTTTCATTCCAGCCCATGGGGCATTCATTTCAGTCCATGGGCCCATGGGTCTCTAATCAGAGAAATGATACAGGGAAGGAAGGAAGGTAGGTAGGTAGGTTCTGGTGCCTTGCTTGCATTGTTTCAGTTTTATGGGGGCAATAGGGGGCTGACCAACTGTATCAGCAGATAATGGAAGTGAAAACCACATCGTACAGCTTGCAGAATGTATTGATCTCATCCCCAAAGAGGATAGCTCCGATATGCCTCTGCACACGGCATTTCTGCCAATCTTTGCAGTGTATCAGTAGCCAGTGCTCTGCCACCTGCCTTTCTTGGGGTGCTGAATGGCTCTCTGTACCTGTTAGGAGACTTGGGTTTCATATGGATGCCTCATTCTGGGTCGCTGCCTCCATTCATCTCTTTCTTTACACTCAACTAGGAAAGGGTTCTTGAAGACCTCCTACAGTAAGAAATGGCAAATAACAGGAACCTAGTCCTGCCCTGGCTAGTTCAGGCTAGCCCAGTTTCATCAGATCTCGGAAGCTAAGCAGGGTCGGCCCTGGCTCATGAATGGCGGGGGGGGACCCCCAGAGACTTCCAAGGCCATGACGTGGAGGCAGACAATGGCAAACCACCTCTGAACACCTCTTGGCCTTGGAATCCCCCTCAGGGGGCCAGAAATCTCTAGTGAGAATGGAACATCCCAAAACCAACAGGAACTTGCTTTGCTACTTTTAACTGTTGTTTACTACTGCATTTAGGGTTTGGGACTGTATTTCTAAAAACTTGTTTTGAGGTGTTAGTTTTGTAATTGTTTTCTTTTCTTTTAACTTGTTTTAAATCATTTTAACTCGTTTTAAACCGTAAACCTTCATGAAGACTAGTTCTGGTGGGAAAAGATTCTTTCCTGTTCTTCTAACATTAAATAAATAAAATTACTTAACTAAGTTTATTTTCCAAGTTAATTTTATACATTCCTCTATATTATTTCAATTGTGATTCAAATTTAAGTCAAGCCTTTTTGGTTGGAAATAATTTCGAACATACAAACAAAAAAAATCTGTTGGTATGAATTATTTAGGAAAATCAAAATAAGTTCAAGCAAATAAAAAAGAAACACAAAACAGCATCCGACCTTTAGCTTAGCTGAAAGCAGATGTTCCCTTTGAGTCTTCAGGTTTTGCATGCAGTCAACAGCATGTGCATTCATTAAATAATGAGAACTGACAGATTGAATCACTTAAAATTCCTTCCCTGTCAAAGATTTTGCTCTCTGGGTAGAAATACCTTATAGTTAAGATGGCTAAAAATGTCCACAGTACAGTATAGGCACAGTTATCAGACTATCACTGGAAAAGTAATTATTCTTCAAATTATTGTTGACAATGTATGTAAGCATGTGATCATACTATGCTGCCAAAATCACAGTCAACAGTAACCAATCTTGTACTTATACAACATTTTATGCTGTTCAGAAATCAATATACCTGCACTGCACTGATATTTTTAGGTGGAGATAAATATTCCACAGTTATTCTTTTGAGGGTTTTCTTTTTCTGTCATTTGCAGCTAAAGCAACTCAAACTGTGGGAAATGAGGCAGGGAGTCCTCTGTGAACATGTCTATAATAGTACTCAAAATGATCCCAGATTATCTTGGAGACCAGGGACAACAGTCTGAGAATACATAAAAAGGTAAAGCTGCTCACAGAGGTATCTTTGTAAAGCAGTTATTTGAGACTGATGCCAACAGTTTTGCACTTCAGAAAGCAGGTAACTAGGTAAGGAGGAAATTGGTCTCCCAACAAAATGATTCAGTAATGCTGTATGTACAGCTCTCTTATCCTTTGAAAGTAAACGTCTTAATTTGGTTAATGCATTCTAATTGTCATTTTAGTATATTTACAGTGTTGCTGTCTGCATCTAGGTTTGATCAAATAAATCAAGAAATTACTCTACTTTGTACACAGAGAAACAGACAATCTGATTCCCTCCTCATTAAAATGGATTCTGTTTCATGTGTTCAGAGCACAAAAGCTGTCCCATAAGCCTACTAAGATTACTTATTCACTTACTGCTTATGCTCATTTATTGGGTGGGCACAACCCACTGCCAATGTCTTCTGGGCAGGCCCAGAAATGAATGGAAGTCACACAAAAACACAGCTGCTGTCTTGCACAATTCCCTTTTGTTTCTGTTGGCTGGCTTGCATAACAGAGGCTTCTGGCTGGGACTTGTGCCCAATTCATTTACACTTATATGAAATCAGTAATGATCACTTTAGGAATTTTATTTGGTTTTATATTGTTCTTTTAATATTTTATGTTATACTTAAAAAAAGATTATGTATCTATCAGCACAGAAGCTAATAAGGTACAGATAAAGCAATTCCTTTGTTTTATAATAGAACTATCTAAAGAAATGCAAAATTGTCTCCCCCCCCAGAATACTCTTAGCCCCATTCTAAACCCCTAACATTAGTGCTGCAAGTTGGTATCCTGTGCTTGCTCTGCAGAGAGGAAATAATAGAAACACTTCTGGCAAGCTACAGAGAGCAGAGCAATACTACATGAGTCCATAGCAACTCTACCAATCATGAAGCAGTGTGCCACTGACAAGCTATGACAACCCCACCCACTTCCTCCCCCTCAGAAGCAAGATTTCCCATCCATTTTTCTTTCCCTTTACTGACTGAACCACCCTAGTAATGTGTAAAAAAAGGTAAAGGTTTCCCTTGCTCGAAAGCCAGTCAAATCCCACTCTAGGGGGTGGTGCTCATCTCCGTTTCCAAGCTGAAGAGCCAGTGCTGTCCGAAGACATGTGGCTGGCATGACTAGATGCCGAGGCACACAAAATGCTGTTACCTTCCCACCAAAGTGGTACCTATTTATCTACTTGCAATTTCTTGCTTTCGAACTGCTAAGTTGGCAGGAGCTGGGGCCAGAGATGGGAACTCACTCCATCACACCGCACTCGGGTCTCGAACTGCCAAACTACACACCTTCTGGTCTGCAACTCAGTGTCTTAATCTGTGAGCCACTGCAGCTGTGCAAAATAATAATAATAATCAGGTTAGTTCAGATTCAGCTCTGCTGGACCAGAAAAATATCCTTATGTTAGCTGAATTGCTTTAATTTACGTTTAGCAATTGGCGAAATACACGGGTTCTTGCCAACTATACCAGGGTCCCACCCCTCCCGGGAGTTCTCAAGGAAGGAGGTACGTGAGGCAGATAGCAAGTTCAATGCCGTTTACTGGGTAATGTTGTTCAAGCACACCAAAAACGTAATCACACACACAATCACACAGGCCTAAGGAAATAAAGCTAGAAAATAGCATGTTTGCATGAGCAGGATTTCGATGGGAGGCGATACGTTACCTTCCTGAAGAGGAGTTGTCCGACCGAAGGAAGAATTGGATGGGAAGGAAAATATAGAAAAATATGAGACACGTGGCTCGAACCTGCAAGACCACGTGGTTCTCTCTGTTCCAGGATCCAGAGATTTAAAGATGGAGGCAAGGGTATTGGTATAGCAAGCTGGACATAAGGGGTAGCAAAGCAGATAGGGGACGATGGCTCAAGAGACTGATTGCCTCTGTGCAAGGTCTTTTATTAGGTGGTCTTGGGGTGGGCAGCGCTAACCACATCCCACTAACACACCTACTAGGAGGTCCGTCCCTTTCTGACCCTACCATAGGTTAAAGGTGAACAAAAAGGAGGAGGGTCGGGGAGTGGACAATATTGCAGAAACTATGATCTCACCAGGAACACACCTTGGGCAAGGCCCAATGACTCACCGGGGCCACATCTATTGTTAGTTAATGGCTCTGGCCGACTGGGTGATGGCCCGACCATCAGTTGCTAGGTAACCGTGTTAGCATAATCATTCAGGTAAGCTGGAGGGGGCAGGGGTTGACCAGCGTGGAGCGACAGAAAGAAACCTCATGGAACTCTCTAGGGTGTCAGCCTCCTGGCATGGGCTGGTGCTTTCCCCTATACTGGAGAATGCACATGGCCCTTCCAATATTAGCAACTCGAGTTCAAGCTTATGAATTTCAAAATCCATAAGAGCACTAAAAGTGCCTTGCTGGCCAACACTTACTCCTGAATCCCTAACTTTAAATAGCTTCCATTCCTGCTCTGGCTCATGTTGCCTCCATAGAGCGACACCTGAGAGGGAAGGGAAGGTGCTTAAAGTTTAAATACCTTCCCTCCACTGGGGACTCCCATGATAGGGGGAAAATATCCGACCCCGAATAAAAGCTGAATAATATCAGCTTTTTTTGGGGGGGTGGCTACTTTAGTAGCCAAACACAGATCTCTGATAGGGTATTTTCCAGGTATTTACTTGGCTCGGTATATACCAAGTGCACACTTGTAGTAGTAATGTGTTTGCTTTCTTTGCTGAAGAACTCTGGCTGTCCCACCCTGTCACAGTATGATATTTTGGCTGTTGGCTCAGCCCAGGAACCTGAGGGAAGAGTTAGGATTGCCTTTTAATTTAAACCACTAAGGTCAAATCTACATCTGACTTCCCCGCTGGAATCATTCTAGTTTAACCCCCCCCCCCTCGTCTATACCTGTTTCTAGTTTCAAACCATACTTGTTCTAGTTTAAAAATTACTGTTTACATGCGTTAATTGCCCTACTGTGGTCAAGCTAGCATTATACTGCTTTAAACAGATCCTGTTGCTTAGTACTCTTCAGACCCAGGGAGTGAAATTTGAAACCAGCGTGAAATGAGCATAGGAAAAGACAGCCGTCAAACTGCTTCAGAGGGGAGGTGTAAATTGGGCCTTAAATGGCACTTGAGGGGCTTTGAAATTCAAAAATAACAAAATATTTATTTAACATAGAGGGGAAAGGTCAGTTGAAATCAGAGGTTGAACATTTCTGAGGTAACTCAATATAGATAACTCTAAGGTAAAATTAGTACATGCATAGACTTTAGTGGTTATATTTCAGGCTAATGAGAGTTTCTTAAGCTATTCGCAGTTACTTAAAATCTTTATGTTGAGAGGCTTTTGTTCCAGTGTTTCCCCAAATACTCTAGTACACTTTATATTCTGACTCTTTTGATTTCCAGAAGGCTGGTCATCTCTTTCCAGTACCCAAACCCCTTTTCTTGATACCCCAGTACGTGTCTTGAATTTTTAACTGACTCTTAAGGTCTCTGCACAATTCAGAGATAACTCCCTGTTTGACTGGGTAGGGAAATTTTCCTCTCACTAGAAGATCTATCCCCCTTTTTTTTGGCCCAAATGGGAGTCTTTGCCTACTTCCAAAACTTCCTTGCCAACTTTTCCAAATTCTCCTATCTGTGTTAAACTGTTCTTAGTCAGGGTTGAATTCTGAAACTGTCAGTACTCAAATCTTCTGAGCTAGGGCTGAAATCAGACTGATTCCTCAGCATCCAGTTCAGAAGTCTTTCTCTGCTCAGCTGATGCTAACCAATCAGATCTCTTGGAACAGCCTGTCACTCAAGGCTGTCTAGCTCTGTGAAGAATTAACCCTTCACAGTCCTTTATCTGTTTACACAGCACTTTTAAGCTTTTAAAAGTGCAGTCTGTCACACAAGCAAATGGGGAGAGCCAAGCAGCACATGCTACTGCAAGAACACTTTATGATGTTGAGAAGCCAGTGCCCTTATTTATTTTGGGGGGGGGGGGGCTTTTAAGATGCCATTCCCTATGAGCAGGGCTCAGGACAGCATACAACAGAATGAGACATTAAGTTAAAATCAGTAATAAAATACAGTACAGAAACAATAAATAATACAGGCTATTCCAAGATGGTGAGGAATTTTGACAGAAAACTGAAACTTCCCATAGCCTCGGGGGGAGGGGGGCAGGTGAAGTGGAGTGGGAGACCTGAGAGCACCAGGCTACTTGCTGTCCTGTCACTGTCCTCAACGAAATGCCTAGTGGAACATCTCTGCCTTACAAGCCCTATGGAAAGGTAATAAATCCCGCAGGGCACAGATGTTCTTGAGTTCTACCAGGTGGGGGTCAGGGTTGAAAAAGCCCTGGCCCTGATTGAGGACAGCCAGATCTTTCTTGGGACAGGAACCACCAGGAGATTTTCGCTACCTGAGCATAATGTTCTATTGGGGGCATACTGAGAGAGGCGGCCAGTCCCTGACCACTAAGGTCCTTATAGGTCATAAGCAGCATCTTGAACTTGATCCAGTGCTCCACCAGAAGTCAGTGCAATTTGTGCAGCTCAGGTTGGATGTGTGTCATCTGGGGGTTCCCAGTAAGGACCCATGTGGCCACATTCTGGATGAGTTGGTGCTTCCAGGTCAACCTCAAGGGAAGGCCTGCATAGACTTAGTTACAGTAGTCTATCCTGGAGGTGACCTGGCTAGGTCAAAGCAGGACAGGTAGGGAACCAGTTGCTGAAACTGGTACAGTTGGAGAAACGCCTGCCTGGCAACCTTCGCTACCTGACAAGGTGGCATCCAGAGTCACACCCAGGCTCCTGAGAGTCAGTACCGGTGAAAGGAGAACTTTGTCAAGAGCCAGGAGTTGGGGGTGGGGTTGTTAGCATAATAAGACTCCCAGCCTGTGAGCACATGGAGCTGTCAAACTAGATGACAGGTAACAAGAGCAGTTGGTCAGATGACAAGGACAAGTACGAGCATGCTCAGAAGGAGTGACAATGACTCAGCACTGGATGACTCAGCAGCAGGCTCATTGAACAATGGGCTGCTCTGATATGCATATAGCTGTATGTATGTAGTGCTAACATTTTCTTCTCTCTGTAATACGTGTCTGGCGAAGCATTTTACTGGTGTGAGCCAGAATATACCTCACTTGTATAATAAAACTGTATATACACGGTATATGGTGTTGTGCAGTTGTCTGGTCTCATGGATTGGAGTCTCCTTTGCTGCTGCTGTTGAGCATGCCACAAACACCAACAGGGTTATGGGCCCAGTGCGCTGCACTCTACTCTGGAGGCTCCAAGCAAGACTGGTCTGTTGGTCAGAAGGAGGTAAGCGAGGAGGGCTGCTGTTGCTGTTGTTGCTGCTACTGTGGCTGCACTGGACCATTCCACAGAAGGCAGCTCAACTGAGGAGGAGAGCGAGGAAGAGGTCCAGGTGGCTGAGACTGATAGCAGCATGGCATTGTTGGTGGAGAAGCTGACTGCTTCAAACTACAACGTGTAGGCTCTGCGAATGGAGCATTACCTGAAGAAGGAAGGTTTGTGGCTATCTGTTCATGCTCCCCCTGATCCCTGCCACAAGATATCCTGAATGACCAAAAGGCCTTAGCTACAATCATCCTGAGCATGGCAGACGACCAACTTGTTCACGTCTCAGATAAGACCAAAGCAAAGGTTGCGTAGGACAGTCTGAGGGCTATGTATGTATGGCAGACAGCGGGTTCCCTGATTGCCATCACCTGGAGATTGTACAGGATGGTGATGAAGCCAGGGGGGGTCAGTCAGAGCTCATTTGAACACTCTGGCCAACTGCTTTCAGCAGCTGGAGCAGCAGGGAAAAACTGTGGCAGAGGAAGACAGAATCTACATTATCTTAAGCTCTCTTCCTGAGCAATTTAATATGCTTGTAATTGCATTGGAGTCTGTGGAGGCTGATAGACTAATGTTACTGGCCATTTGTTGGAGGAGGAGGTGAGATGGGAGGAACTCAAGGCCGCTTCAGCTCAGCCTTGGAACCGGTCCAGACTGGAGGAAGCCAGAGGGGCCAATAGCAACGGAGCTGACTGGGCTGATTGCAAACAGCGTGGAATGCCGCAGCAGGTTGCTATGAAGGTCCAGAGGTGCTTTGGATGTGGATCTACAACTCACCTGAAGGAAAGCTGTCTGGAGGCAAAGAAAAGAAGAGGGACATCATTCCAGAGGCCTATACCAAGCCAGAATGCAAAGCAGGTGGTTACTGCAGCTGCATCTGTGCATGGTGTGTGGATTTTAGACTCAGGTGCATCCCAGAACTTTTGCTAGGACAGGAGCCTGTTACAGAACGAATGAACGTCTCATCTGAAGCATGTCAGCCTTGCAAACAGCAGTAACTCTGCAGTACTGTGTGAAGGCAGTGTTTCCTTTCCTGCCTTGGGATATACTTTTGCTGTGTGCCTTCTCTGAAGAACAATTTGCTAAGCATATACACTCTGGATAAGGCTGGTTTCACTGTCTGTTTTGCTAACAAATCCTGTAAAATAACCATGGACGGTCAGGTCCTAGTGGCGGGTAAGTTACTGAACAATGTTTATGTGTTAGAGAATCAGCCAGTGGAGGCTAGGTCTGTGTTAAACCGTAGCCCCCATGACAAGTGTGTGCACTTATTGCACCAGAGGCTGGGGCATGCTAGTTATAACACTATTAACAAAATGCTGGCATTGTTGGGAGAGGAGACAGTGCAAGACTGTGATAAATACCTTGACTGCCAGGTATGTAAAAGTGTGAATCAAAAGCATCCCCTGTTGCTAATAAGAGTGACCGAGTGTCTGATAAGCCTTTGGCTTTAGTTCATGCTGATGTCATTGGGCCTTATGCCAAGAGCCATTCACAGAACTGGTTTGCCTTACTAATTGTGGATGACTATTCCAGATTTGCCTGGAAACAAACCTAGCGCACCACAAAAAGAACTAGAGTTTCAGGCTTCCAGACAATCTTTGGATCGCCTGACCATATTACACCCACTGCCATACAATAATTATCATTTATTCTACCCATTTTGAATAAGCATCTACCAATATGAGGAACATTTTACCCAGAAAGGGACCTGCATAGTCTACATGTAATCGCCTCCAAGGTTATCTGGCCACTCCCAAGGATGGAGGGGACCCATAGCAGGCATGTTATGGCTTTCTTGACTCACATCACAAGTCTGTACCATGTGCTCAATTTCCTGGTCCATTCCTGGCTAGGCAGGTAGCTTCTACCTAAGACTTTCATCTTAGTGATTCCAGGGTGAGCCTGGTGTAGGTCTCATAATACGGTCTCCCTTCCTTGTTTTGGAATCACCACATGGGCACCCCACAATACACATCCATCATATAAGCTCAGTTCCCATCGACATTGGTAGAATAATATAAGTTCTTTGTCTTCCAAAAAATGTGGCCATCCCCTCAATAGAAATTCCTGTATCAGTCTATGACGTTATCTGTCTGGCTGTCACTGGTGGAGTGGCAAGGCAATCTATTAGTAAGACATAATAATCATTGTGTACTGTGGGCACTTCAGGGAATGGTAGGCGGCTCAAGGCATGGCCCAATTCTTTTCCAGCTCTATACACAATATTATACTCATAGGCTTGGAAAGTGTCAGCCCATCTCTGATCCTTGGTGAAGCCATCTATGGTACCACTTTCATTTCATTAAATAACAAACTAGAGGTTTGTGGTCTGTGCAAATTGTAACATTCCATCCATAAATATATTTATGGAATTTTTGAACACCAAACATAACAGCTAATTCTTCCTGATCCAGTTGTGAATAATTACACAAATCCTATGGGTTGCTCAGATCCATTATCCATCTGATGGGCCAAGATTGTCCCAATTCCATAAGGAGAAGCATCACAAGTCAAAATCAAGGCTTTACTCATTTGATTATGAACCAGCACATCTAAAGTCTGCAGAAGCTGCATCAAGTTCTCAAAGGCCTGTTCTTGAGGAGCTCTCCATTGCCACTTGACTCTTTTCTTAAACAAGGTATAAAGAGGCCATAGAACTGTTGAGAAGTTAGGCAAAAACTTACTATAATAATTTAGCAATCCTGAATATGTTTTCAGCTCAGAACCATTCTTCAGTCTGGGAGCCTTCCAAATCACTTGAATTTTATTCATCACAGGGTGCAGCCCATGAGAATCTATTTTATATCCTAAATAAATCCTTCCATAGTCCTCTGAAAGATTGCTGTGGCAGAAGAAACTCCCAAAGGCAAACGATGATACCTATATTTTGTGTAGAGATTGTGTATTTTGTGTATATGTTGTGTATATATATTATCAGGGCTATTTTTGGGGAGGAACGCACCAGAACGGTGTTCTGGCTGGCTCCTGAGTTGGCCACACCTATAGCCAAAACCTCTGGCATGTGTGGCTACAGAGCATGCTGCCCTTCCCACGCTGCACATCAGGGGGAAAGGCGACATGTTAAAATGCCGTCTTTCCCTCTGGAGAGCCCTTGGGGATTTCCTTGTCAATTTCATCCCTGCCAGTCAGCTAAGAGTGAATTTGACAAGGAAAAGCCTCTCTCTGCCTTCCCTTCTCTAGCTGACATGTCGCAGCTGGAAAAGGGCAGGCAGGGAATCCAGGCATGTTGAAAATGACTTTCTTTCTCTCCCTGATCTGGGGGAGGGAGAGAAAGGCATTTAATCATGCCCCCCCCAGCACTTCCTCAAGTCTTTCCACAATAGTAGAGAGGCTCAGGGAAGAAAGGGGTATGTGTGCATGCCTGGGTTCCCCTCCTGATCTTCTCCAGGTGTGAGAAGATCAGGAGGGGAATGCAGGCACCTTGAAAATGCCTTTCTTTTCCTCCCCGATCTGAGGGAGGGAGTGAAAGGTATTTACCCATGCCTCCCTACACACTTCCCTGAGTGTCTCTGCAAAAGCAGAGAGGCTCAGGGAATGAATGGGGCATGTTTGCCTGGCTGCCCTCGGTCTCCCCAGCCTGCACATCTTGGCGGGCTGGCTGGGAATACTGAGGGCAGCCAGGCAAACATGCCTGCTTCCCTTCCCAAACTTTTTTTTGGGGGTAGTTGACTAGAAAGTCAACGCTGAAGTTCCTGGGATCTTTCAGCTCCCAGGCACTTCAGCATCGCCTTTCCCCGGCCGTCTGGTTCGGGGGGGGGGGGGGGGAAGGAGACTAGAAAGGCAATGCTGAAGTTGGGTGGAGAAGCTCTTTCAGATCCCAGGCACTTTAGCAGCATCTTTCCCGGGCTGTCTGGTTCAGGGGGAGTAGACTAGAAAGGTGATGCTAAAGTGGGGCGGAGAAGCTCGGGGGGGGGGGAGGCAAGCTTCCATGTCTGCCCTGTGATTTCTCAGCCCCCTGCCTAATATGATAATGAGCTGCACTGTCATTGGGTGTGGCCTAAAATGCTAATGAGTTTCTGATTTTGAGTGTGACCTATTATGCTAATGAGTTCCTGCTGGGCTTTTTCAACCAAAAAAGCCCTGTTTATTGTAACATGGTCTTTTGATTCTTCATCCAGTATAAATTGTTGATAAGCAGGATTCATGTCTAATTTTGTAAACAGATGACCTCCCACCAATCCTGCAAAAAGATCTATTTTAGGGATAGGGTATTGTTCCAGTTGTGCTACCCTTTTGCCGATCAATTTGTAATCTCCACATATACACAAGGAGCCATCCTGTTTTAATACAGGCACAATTAGAGCTGCCCATTTTGAAAACTTTACAGGTTCAGTAATACTGGCTTTTAATAATCTTTCCAATTCCATTTCAACTTTTTGTCTCATTGCAAAAGGAACAGATCTGGGCTTAAAACAATGTGGTGTACTGTTCGATTTCACATATATTCTTGCTACTAAACCCTTCGTAGAGCCTAATTCTTCCTTGAAAACTTCCTGGTGCATAGATAATACATCTTCCAAAGAAAATCTCTGCTCCAGGTTGAAAACCTGGCACTGTGTTTCAGAATTTAAACCCAAATCAGCTAACCATTCCCTTCCAAGTAATTTGGGGTCACTCCCACCAACAGTGGTAATAGTACTTTATAGGACACAGTGACCAAAACTTCACCTAGCAATTTAAGTTTTTCTCCTGTATATGTACTAGACTTCAACATGGGTACCCTTCCATCCTGCCCTAAATCTTCCAATGAGGCTTGACTCACAAGAGTTACACTGCAACATGTGTCCAGTTCAAAGGATACCTTCTTGTAGTTCACATAGATAGAAAGGCAAATAGGGTCCACCTCAGGAATTTTTGTTCCAGTCAGACTGTAAATTGCATATGCTACTTCCACATCTATACTTTCAAGGCTTCTCTCGTTGAATGCATATGTACTCTGAGTTGCAGAGTGACATTTCACATTACTTTGTGTGGCAGCACTCTGTGTTTTAGTCATACATACTCTACTAATGTGGCCAATCTGACCGCAATTGTAACATTTTGCATTTTTAACAGTGACAACTCTCCCTAAGTTTCTTTTTCTTTTCAGACTGACAATTTTCAAAACGTGTCCAGGTGTTCCCTGTATGAGGTCTTTCCCCCCTTGTCATAGGGCTGGTACCTGCAAATCCTATAAATGTTTAGTTGCAGATTCCATAGACAGGGCCAAGATTAATGCAGAATCAAAGGTTAAGGCAGATTCAGACAACAATTGCATCTGTGGGGTTTTTTTTTGTAATTTACTCCACAGATTAACTAATAACATCTGTGTCAACATGGCACCATAATTGCAGTTCTGAGACAGCTTCCACAGTTCAGCTACAAACTCCCCTATAGACTCCCCAGGTTTTCTGGATCATGAGTTACATTTAGAATGTTCCACTATCTCACTAGGAACAGGGTTAACATGGTTCTGAAACAGAGTTACTAACTCTCCAAAACTTTTACCACAGGGTTTTTCAGGTATTAAGAGATTTCTCATGAAACTATGTGTGGAAGGTCCCACACTGCTGAGCAGAATTGCTCTCTTTTTGTCCTCATCTGTGACATCATTTGCAGTGAAAAAATGAGTGAGAATTTCAAGTACTCCTCCCAAGTTTGTTGTTGCTGATCAAATTGTGAAACAGTCCCCACAGTGGCAGCCATTTTCTCCCAGCTTTAGAAATACTCACAAAGCAAAAGCACACCCTTCTGTGGTTGTTCAGTTGCTAGGATGCCTTCAGTTTATCCTCAACACTATACATAGCATCATGAACAACAAGACACATCAGTTTCACTTCAACTTAAGAAGGGTTCTTATTTAACTCTCTGACCTATTCTCCCTCTGCCTGGGCCTTCTTTCAGTTGGCCTCAATCAGCTTGCTCAGGCACTCTGCCATACAGGAGCCCTGCAGGGCCACAACTACAAGACATACAAAGCAGAAACTTGCCCCTAGAGACTGCTTGTATACAGTACAATAAGTGTGGAACCCAGGGACCTTCCCCCTTGCAAAAGTATACCCTCGCATACATCAGACCACAAGTGATTTGCTTGATGAAAAGTACTGGAGTTGGGAGGCCAGTAGCAGTGAAATCAGCATGGTAGTTTTATTGTGGGTCAGATGGAACATGAGAAACCCCGGGCTCAAAGCTCTCTTTTATGCTGGCTGGAGGCACACCTCCAACCTTGCCCAGATGTCCTGATTGGACCTTAAGATCAGGGTTACATTGCATAGGTCCCCAGGGGAAACCTTGTTACATGATTGGTGGCTGTTTAGGATCCAGCCAGCTATTGTTCTACCTGGCCAAATCTCAGGTAGATTTGGGCCATGTGCGAATGACCACGTGGCGGTCACCATTACCAGAGCACATGGTGACCACGATAGTAATACACAACACCCCTCCCCCCATAGTCCAGTTTCCCCCCTATGAAACATAGTCCTTTAAGTATCCTGGCCACCAGCATTCGCGCCCCGAGCACCGGAGCATTGCAGATTGCAGGGCAGCATTTAGTTCAGGGAGCAGAGCCACAGGCGTCTGTTCGGGGATGTCTGTAGGCAGGTCCAGAGGTGGCGCCAGCAAAATAGGTTCGTTTGTGCTCTCTGGGGTTGGCAGATCTACTGGCTCAGCATTAGGGCTGGATTCGATGAGCGGCCACTGGTCTGAATCCTCGACTGCAGGGGTCTCCAGGACGTGGGGTGCGGTGCTCAGGATGCACTGCCACAACCGGTTGATGTGGTGCCACCACACCAACCCTTCCTTGGTGAGGACCTCATAGGACAGAGGCCCTGTGGAGCAGACGACTCTCCCGGGGACCCATGCCGGACCTCTGGCATTGTTCTGGACGTAGATGGGGTCCTCAGGGGAGAAACCTCGCGGAGCTGCCCAGAACTCTGACCTGGCATTGTCGGCGGGGGTGTGGTCAGGGTATAGCCAGTTGAGCAGGGTGCCAAGGCGCCGGCCCATCAGCATCCCCACCGGACTGCATCCTGTTCTGGTGTGTGGAGTGGATCGCTGGCTGAACAGGAACTTTGCCAGCTTGAATTCCCAGTCTCCCTGATCCATCTGTCTTAGGGCTTCCTTGGTGGTTCTTACCATTTGCTCAGCTTGGCCATTGGTCGCAGGATGGAAGGGCGTGGAGCGGATGTGGCGGTGGCTGAGGGAATCCACAAAGTGCCAGAACTCCGCAGAGGTGAATGCCGTCCCATTGTCAGTGATGAGGGTGTCTGACAGGCCATGTGTGGAGAACATGCGCCACATGGCCTGAATGGCCACATCAGATGAGGTGGCCCACACCGGGACTACCTCCAGCCACTTGCTGTAGCTATCTGCAATGATAAAGAAGAGCTGCCCCTGGACCAGCCCCACAAAGTCTACGTGTAGTCAAGACCAGGGCTTGTTGGTCGACTCCCAGGGCCGGACGGGGGCATGAGGGGGCTTGGGGTGTGACTCCTGGCATCGGCTGCATTGGTGGACCTGGTCCTTGATCTCTTTGTTGATGCCGGACCACCACACATAACTGTGGGCCAGAGCCTTCATCTGGACAATCCCGGGGTGAGACTCGTGGAGCCCTGGAATTATTACCCTGGTTCCCCACAACAAGCACCCCTTGTGGGTGGAAAGTTCATTGCGCCTTGCGATGTAGGTGGCAAATTCAGGGCCCGGATGGTCGGGCCACCCCCTTTCCACCCAGTCCGAGACCCAGGAGAGGACACGGTCCCGAGCCGTGCAACGAGCCACATCAGATACATGGACTGGATGGTCTGGAAGGTCCTCAATCAGGGCAACATAGTGAGTGGGAGCCGGGTCTGGGTCACAGGACGGGAGTGGAGGTGACTCAGGGCATCCGCATGACCCATGGCTTTCCCCAGACGATGGACCAAGGAGTACTGGTACCCCGACAGGAAAATCAACCAGCGCAACACCCAGGAGGACAGCATGGGTGGCATCTGGTGGTAAGGAGTGAGGAGGCCCAGAAGCGGCTTGTGGTCTGTGGCCATGGTGAAAGCCCAGCCATACAGGTAGTCGTGGAACTTGCAGACTCCAGCAACTATGGTCAGTGCTTCCTTGTCTATCTGGGCATAGTTCTGCTCTGCCGCTGACAAGGTCCGGGAGTAGTAGACCACTGGTAGACCACTCGCCCGTCAGGAAGCCTATGGCCCAGGACAGCTCCCACCCCGTAAAGAGACGCATCGCAAGCCAGTACCACCAGCAAGGACTCGTTGAAATGTGCAAGGGTTGCGTTAGACACCAGCAAGTCCTTGACAGCTTTAAAAGCTGTCAAATGGCACAGTCCCCAGACCCACTTAGCCCCCTTGTCCAGCAGCCTGTGGAGGGGCTTGGCTATCACTGCCTTGTGTGGAAGGAAGGCGTGATAAAAGTTCAGGAGATTGAGGAATGCCTGCAGTTCGGCCTTTGATGTGGGGATGGGCACCTCGGTGATGGCCGCCACCTTCTCCAGAGTGGGGTGGATGCCCTGAGCATTGACAGTGAAGCCCAGAAATGTCACCAATGGGACCCCCAAGATGCATTTGTCCTTGTGCATCTTGAGGCCGGCGACCTGGAACTGCTGGAGGACTGCCCGCAGCTGGGTCTTGAAGGTGGCGACATCTGAGGCTGTAATCAGGACGTTGTCGAAGAAAGGCTTCACACCTGGAATATCCTTTAATACTGAGTCCATTAGTTGTTGGAACAACCTGGTAGCGACGCTGACCCCAAACTGGAGTCGCTTCACTTTAAAGGCTCCCTTGTGGGTAACTATTGTCTGTGCCTCTGCCATGGCTTCGTCCACAGGGAGTTGCTGGTAGGCCTGTGCCAGATCCAGCTTTCCAAACACCTGGGCCCCTGCTAGGGAGGCCAAGACGTGACTTACCATGGGTACTGGGTAAGTGTGATCCTGCAAGGCTAGATTGATAGTATATTTGTAGTCCACGCAGATGCGGATTTCTCCATTGGCCTTCATGGGGGTTACAGTTGGGGTCTCCCACCTGGCGTGTGGGACCGGTTCCAGCATGCCTTGTGCTACCAGCTTGTACAGCTCAGCATCTACCTTAGGCTGAATCACAAGTGGAGGCCGCTGTGCCACCATGTGGATGGGCCGGACGTTGGGGTCCAAGTCCAGTGACACTGGCCCCCCCAATAGGAGCCCAGCTTGCTATCAAAAATGGTGGGGAAGTTTGCGCAGACCGACTCAAAGTTCGCAGAGCTGATCTTGTTCACCCCATAGACTCCCAGTCCCAAAAGTTTGAACCATTAGAGTCCTAGAAGGCTGGTGAGGTTGCCCTCCACTACCAAGAGGTCCAGACACCCGTCAAAGTCCTTGAACTGGACCCTGAACTTGTCCAACCCCTTAATTGCCACCGGGTTTTTTTGGAAATCCCAGAGTATGAGTCCTGTGGGGTGTCTCAACTGGGGCCCCCCCTGTGGACATAGCTTGCGGAATGTGTCTGCCAAGATAATAGAGTACGAGGACCCAGTGTCCAGTTCGATTCTACAGGGGGCCCCTTCGATCCGAACATGGACCGATATTTTCCCGGGGGTTTGTTGGGGCAAGCTCAGTACCTGGTTGTACAAGGGGGTTGACATGCTGTCCACCAATTCGTTGTGAGCGGCAGCTGGTCTGGGCATGGCAGGCCCTCGCGATGTGCCCTGTCTTTCTGCAGGATCTGCATGTTCCCTCACAGAACCAGCAGGAATGATGCTCATGGGGGTCTCCACAGCTAGCGCATGTTGGGGGCAGCCTGTGCTGGGAAACAGGAGCAGAGGCAGTGGCTGGGGTCGTGTGCCGGGAACAGGAACCAGGGGAGCGGGACACACCTTTTTGTGAGTGAGGTTGCAGCTGGCAGATGTCCTCCTTTTCCGGTGCATTCGATTCGGAGGTCGCGGTGTGGTGTGTGTGGGAGGCTGAGCGGTCGCTCTGGGTTGTCTTGAATGCGACCGCTGTCTGGAGCACCTTTTCAATCGTGGGCTTGGGAAGCGTGATGAGCCGTTGCCGTAGCTTGGCTTCTCGTACCCCAGGCACAAAGCTGGCCAGCAAGTGGTCCTCCACGTGCCGGTACTCACAACTGACCGCCAGCAGGTGGAGGTTGGTGAGGAAAGCGGCAGCACTCTCACTTGTCTGCTGAGTACTCTGGAGGAACCGCACTTGGAGCGCCAGCATGGAGCACTTGGGTGCGAAGTAATTCCCCAGCAGTTTGAGGAGGTCGTCGTATGAGACGTCCAGCTGGTCTCAGGGAGCAATGAGACTCTGGGCCAGGTGCATTGTCTCAACACTGCAGTGGCCTAGGAGCCAGGCCTCGGTGACCCCTCGTACCAAAAGGAGGAACTTGAGTTGTCTGGACCATGCATCCCAGGTCTCGGGTTTGAAAGGGTCAAATGGAGGGATTTGTCCCATGGCAGCAGCCATATTTACCAGAGCGGAGCAGTGAGCGATGTCCTCTAAGGCTGGAGCTCGGCATTGCCTTTTGCCGGCGGATCAGTGTGTCGCTCAGTGTGTGCTCAGTGTGCTCAGTGTGTCGCTGCTCAGTTTGGCTGATGAGTCGCTCATCGGGATCCCATCCTCGTCGCCACTGAAAAGTACTGGAGTCGGGAGGCCGGTAGCAGTGAAATCAGCATGGTAGTTTTATTGCGGGTCAGATGGAACATGAGAAACCCCAGGCTCAAAGCCCTCTTATATGCAGGCCAGAGGCACACCTCCGACCTCGCCCAGATGTCCTGATTGGACCTTAAGATCAGGGTTACATTGCATAGGTCCCCAGGGGAAACCTAGGTACATGATTGGTGGCCGTTTAGGATCCGGCCAGCTATTGTTCTACCTGGCCAAAGCTCAGGTAGATTCAGGCCATGTGCGAATGACCACGTGGTGGTCGCCATTACCACAGCACATGGTGACCGCGATAGTAATATACAACACTTGCCCAAGACAGCTGTGAACAGGAGACTCCAATCAGAGACACAACTGTAGAGCACTCTACATACTTACAGCAAAAGTAACACTGAAAGCAAATCATATGAATGGGGTTGCCAGAGCTCGTGTTTCAGAAAGGCTCTTGTGTCTTTGCAGCTGCACTGACAAAGCAAACAGTCACATGCAGAGCTATCTCAGTCACTGTATACCTGTGAGAGAGACAGCTGTGCTGTTAAAAAAAAAGTATGCTAAGTAGCTAGTGCTGTTAGAACAAGACTATCAGCAACCCCACAGCTGGATGCCTACTGGTCATGTGTAACTGTTGGTCTTGTTTTTGCCTCAGCAGATGGTGGGCACCATAGGGGGAATGGGGTTCCTGTCCTCTCCCCCTGTTGGATGGCTGCCTGCAAACAGTCCAGAGCGACACAAGGACAAGAATGGGTAATGTTCCAGAGTAACAGCACAGAGGAAGTGGGCTCCAAAGGCCTGTAGCTGGTGTTCTAGCAGGATCCACATGCTTCCATTGGTGGGCTGCCACTGTGGGTGGACATGGTGTGATCCCTGGGCCAACACTTACCAGTCCATTGGAACTGCTGGGGCTGATCCTGCAAAGCCATAGGCATCAAAGATATTTGGCCAGCAGCAGCACAGGTTGTAGCGGAGTGGCTGGTTAACAAAGTGAGAATCCAGATACAACGTATCTGAGGAAGTGTGCCTGCACACAAAAGTTCATACCTTGAATAAAACTCTGTTGGTCTTAAAGGTGCCAATGGGCTCTAACTTTGTTCTGCTGCTTCAGACCGACACGGCTACCCCCCTGGACCTATCATCCTGGACTGCAGTTGTGCTTCCTGTGCCCCTCACTTGCAGTTATACCTGCATGGTGTCACAGTCTGTGCACCCAGGTGGGGGAGGAGCAGGGCCACCCCTTCAGTTTCTGCATCCTGAGATACAGTACTTTAAGGGGTCTGAACAGAACGGGGCTGAACACACACAAAACCGTTTGGCCCCTCCCTTGGCTGTTTGTGCTCCGCCCCTCCTTGCTGTGCTAAGAGCCTTTTCTGTGATGTTCAGACCACAAAAGCTCCCCCATGTGCATTCAAAGTGTGTATAACATGAGGCCAGAGCAACATGGCCCCATGCAACATACCCTCCGATCTTAGCTTTCCATGTGCTGGCTGGGGCTCCTGGCTGAATGCTTGGGAAGGCCATAATTAGTTGCTTTGAAGGGCTTCACACTTTAGCTGGTTATCCTCAGGGGTGCTGTAGCTTGTAACTTCTCAAATAAAGAGAGGAGTACTTCTCTTCTAAACTTGCAATGTGGCTCTGTGTAGCTTTGTAAGCTGAGTAGCCTGGTAAAGTGACGCTCCTGCGTTTGTAGCTTTGTTTAAGCACTCTGCTAACTAATGGTGACTGGACTAACCACACCAGTTCACCTCAGTAGGGAGTGGGTTGGGTAGGCTGGGGGTGCTTGGTTTCCCCCTTGCATGGACCAATATGGGATGTTTTTGAAATAGAGTTGCCAACCTCCAGATAGGGCCTGGAGATCTCCAGACTACAGAAATCACTTCCCTCAGAGAAAATGGCTGCTTTGGAGGATGGGATCTATGGTATTATGCCCCACTAAGGCTCCTCCACTCTCCAAACCCCACCCTGCCCAGGCTCCACCCCCCAAAACTTCAGGAATTTCCCAGCCTGGACTTGGCTTTCCTATTTTGAAGTATGATAGGGTTTTCAGTGGTATAAAGTTGCACTGGCAGTGGGGGTTTGCCTGTGGCTGTAGACCCTCTTAGCCCATGACACACCCTGACACCACACTGGGAGTTTGGGGGAGGTAGGCCTAGGCATCACATGGCATCACCCAATGCTGCTTCTGGTCATGTAACCAACTGCATAACCAGAAGTGAAATCACAATGTCACTGTGACACTCTAGCAATCTCCCAAATCTCTATGGTTTTGTCAGAGAGATCTGGTGGATTGTTAAAGCATTGTAGCAATGTGTGGCTGAAGACAGACTGGTAGTCTGCCGCACCTCCGCGGCGCGGCAGACTAAGGCGGGGGGAATTTCCCCCACGGTGCGGCATTCGCATGCCGCCGGAAGGAAGCCGCCCGCAGCGTTCAAACTGCGGGTGGCTTCCTACGGCGGCGTGCGGATGCCGCGCGGCTCCCCCTCCCGGCGCGCATTCACACCCACTCTGGCGGGTGGAACGTGCGCCGCAGCAGCCGAGCACCACTTTGAAGTGGTGCTTGGCTGCTGCGGGAGGAGCGCGGCGCCAGACGCAATGCGTCCGGGCCACCTCCTCGGGGCAGATGTGGCCGTCTGAACGGCCACTCTGCCTCCGCTTTTGAAGTGGAGGCAGAGTGGCCGAGACTGCCTGTCTGTCCTCAGCCTGTGACATCACTTCCAGTTCCACAACTGGAACTGAGGTGGCAGCATTGCTATGACACCAATGCCCCTGTTTTGCTCCTGCTGCTCTACCCTGCAGTAGCAGGACCCTGGAAGCCAGGGGTGGATGACCTTGATAGCCTACACCACCCAAGTCTGTGCTGGAGTGTTGTATATTGGTGCAACCAGGGGTCATTTCGTAGAAAAAGAGGTGCAGGAGCTCATTAGCATAACTCATTTACATATGCTACACCACCTGACATCACCGGAAGTATGTCAGAAGGCAAGAAAGGAGAGAGAGAGAGAGAGAACGGAGGGAGGGAGGGAGGGAGGAAGAGCTGGCAGAGAGGGGACAGCTACTAATCCAAGCCTCAGAAATACCACTATCCTGGGAGGATAGCTTCAGTGGTGGCTGAAGCCTTCAGAAGGCTGGTCGGAGGAACAAGGACCTTTCCAGGGGACGGGGTCATTTTGCTGCAGCCATGACACAAGCAGGCATTCCCCCACCGGGGGGGGGGCTGGCACTAACTCCTGGAGCTGAGCTCCCCCAAGCTCCTGCTCGAAATGACCTCTGGGTGCAACACTGGCAAAGCTTGCTGCCTGCATATCTCCAGGTATGCAGGTATATCTCTGGGATATACAAGTATATTTCTAAAGTAGAGCCAATGTAGAGCTTAGATGCCATCCTAAACCCTTCTAAGCTGAAGTTTAAATGTAAATCGGTCATTCACATGGCTTGGGAAGTCTTTTTTCAATTACATATTTTTTTTCGTCTTCAAAACATTTGACTATTTTGGATGTAGTCACTAGAATACATCTGTCCCCCACTCACTATCCCTGACAGCAGCAGACAGCTCTTTTGGGCCCTAGTCTGCACCATGCTTTTCATAGTCCTCTCTCTGATCATTTTATTCACCTTCTTGCATGTGATGCCTCACTTTCCCTTCACCTATCTCTCCCTGTTTTTGTTTTTACTTAAGTGACCTTGTGTCTTCTTTCTTCACTCTCCTTGCCATCCTTGAAAATGGCTTATTGTGAGAGCTCTTTCACCTTTTTCAAGCCTGGAAAGAAGAATGGTATAACAAAATATGCCGACTGACTGTCTTCTCTCTGAATCTGCAGGTATACTGCTGACCAGCTGAGTTCAATTAAAGGCCTCACTTTAATTGCCCAACCAAATTAAAATGGTCAGTTGTTGGCCTGTGTCCCACCCATCCAAGCCAAACAGGGGAAAAGAGCTTTGCGTGCAAGGACAATAATTCTAATAGTATTACTACATAAGATGCAAACAGTTGGATGTCTTTTAAGAATGTGCTTTTTAAAAAATGGCTTCTAATATAACTTTCCCAAGAAACCATACTGAGACAAGAATTAAATAGAAACTATATTGACACAAGAATTAAATTGATGTGCACTGGTTATGACTTATAGAGGTAAAGCCCTTTATCTGTCAGGTGAACCTGATGTCAAGTCAACCACAAACAACTAAACATAGAGGTGTGAAACAAGGAAATAAAACAAGAATTACAGAAAATCCTCACTATTTGTACTGCTCTGCCTCCGTTTCTTTAGGAATTTGTGTTGAAAGAATATTTTGCCTCGCTGAAAAGAAGACAGTTTCTCTTTATGGGCTTTGGGGTCCTCTTCCAATGGCTCTGAAGCACAATAATATTTTGTTGTTACTGTGTATTGCCCTTCTGATACTTTTGTGGTATTGTCACTCATCTTTCCATTCATTCTTCTGTCAACACAATGTAAAAGCATTATGTGGTAGGTGCTTCCAAGTAGATTCATTGCTAGGCTTTCTTGGATATTTACCAAAGCTGACAAAAAAGAACCCTTTATGTAAGTGGGTGATGTTAAATTCTTGTGCGAGGCTCCCTTAAAACGTCATTATTCTATGAACTCTTTTTTTGTTTGTAGCTACATTTTTTGATAGGATATTTGACTATGGGCCAAATGAGACATTGTGACAGATCTGTATATAAGAGGCAGGTCACAGCAAAACTGAAGGAGTGGGGGGGAAGCATTCAAAGTGCAGCAGGACTGAGCAGGAGAGAGTTGGAAACTCCGCCCCCCCCTTCTGGAAACACATCTGAAAAGTACTGGAGTTGGGAGCCCCCACCCCATATGGAGACGCATCGCATGCCAGGACCACCGGCAGGGACTCGTTGAAATGCGCCAGTACGGAGTTAGACACTAGCAGCCCTTTCACCGCTTTGAAAGCAGCCAAGTGTCGCAGCCCCCATTCCCATTTAGCCTCCTTGTCCAGTAACCTGTGTAGGGGCTCTGCTACCGCAGCCTTGTGGGGAAGGAAGGCATGGTAAAAGTTCAGGAGGCTGAGGAACGCTTGCAGCTTGGCTTTTGATGTGGGGGTGGGAGCCTCCGTGATAGCCACCACCTTCTCCAGAGTGGGGGGGATGCCCTGCGCATCTATGGTGAACCCCAGGAAAGTGACCAACAGAACTCCCAAGATGCACTTGTTCCTGCACACCCTTAGGCCGGCATCCTGAAACCGCTGGAGGACAGACTGCAGCTGGGTCTTGAATGTGGTGACGTCCAGGGCTGCGATCTGGACGTTGTCAAAGAAGGGCTTCACACCTGGAATATCTTTCAACACAGAGTCCATTAGTTGTTGGAACAACCCCGGGGCAACGCTGACCCTGAACTGGAGTCGCTTCACCTTAAAAGCTCCCTTGTGGGTGACTATAGTTTCGGCCTCCGCCGTGGTGTTGTCCATGGGGAGTTGCTGGTAGGCCTGTGCCAGATCCAACTGTGAGGTACTGAATAGATCCAATAAGCCAGGCCTTGTGATGAAATCAAAAGTCCATTTATTCTTAAAGGTCTTGTCAATCACACACGTTCAATGTTAGTGATGGCTTGGATAATGGGCACGGTTCAATTATACAGATTTCAAACAGCAAAGTGTGTACTAGACACCAATCAGAAAAGTCCCCCCAGAAGGTGCACAACTCTAACCGTTTGTCTTCCCACCAAAAGTGCGCGGAGAGGCAGAGATTACACTTGGCAAGCAAGCACCCCCTCCCATGAGACAGGCAAAGCTATTCCCACACAGTGAACCACCTGGAGTTTCTTTGTTACAATAACAATTCAAGGCTAGGCTTCAAAGGGTCAGATTACAGGAGCCACAAGCACAAGGAAGGGGAGGAAGGAACGCTCGGACGTGGAGACTCCTGGGTTGTCATACTCCAGGCGGGAGGAACGCATACAATATATGACAGGGAACCTGACAGGGAGGGGGAAACAGTAGCCCTGTTCTAACTCACCCCACTGGGGTTTGCGGTCCTGCACCAATCACGGACTAGGGGGCAGGGGAGAGGTGGTGATGCTCATTCGGGAGGCTAACACCTTCAGAGCACTCCCGCTGACAGAAATCATGGGCTTAGAGTGTGTCGGCTTGGTGCTGGAGGCCAGGGAGAGTGTGACGATCTGGCTGGTGTACTGACCGCCTAACACACCGGCCGAGAGCCTGCCGGTCCTGATGGAGGCCATAACAGGCTGGGTGGTGGAACACCCAAGGCTGATAATCTTGGGTGATTTCAACGTCCATGCCAATGATGCAGCTTTCGCACAAACGGTGAACCTGACGTCATCCATGGCAGCGCTGGGACTCTCCCAACTTGTAATGATCCCCACCCACCGGGCTGAACACATGCTCGATCTGATCTTCGCAACAGGGGTTACAGTGGACCGATTACTACTTTGGCAGTACCATGGTCAGACCACCATGCCCTGAAGGCCCGTCTGAGTGTCCCACTCCAACCCTGTTTAGGCAGCGAGCATATTTTAGCTCACCCTCAGAGCCAGATGAAACCTGGGCAGCTCCTAATGGCTCTGAGGGACCCGAGGCCCCCTGGTGGCTCGTTGGATGAGCTGGTGGAGGACTGGCATAGCCAGCTTTCTGCAGCCATTGATGAGATCGCTCCCAGGCGCCCTCTGCGCCTCCGTGCTAGGCTTGCCCCCTGGTTTACCCAGGGGTTGCGGCTTATGAAACGGGAGCTCAGACAGTTAGAGAAATGGTGGCGACGCGCTCGTGACAAATACAAGAGCATCTTATAGGATGTTTATGAAGGCCTATGAGATGGCAGTCAAGGCCGCTAAAAAGGATTATTATGCAGCTGAGATTGCATCTGCTAGCTCATGCCTGGCACAATTGTTTAGGACAATTCGGTCTATAACAGTATTGCCTCAAGGCAAACCAAATAGTAGGGAATTGGAGATTGGCTGCGAGGCTTTTGCGAGCTATTTTGCGGATAAAGTCTTGGTGCTCCACTGCAACCTTCCCACCACAGTTGATACAATGAGTGAACTTGAGGCCCCTTGCACGTCTACGGATCCGGGCTTGGATACCTTCAGCCTGCTCAGCCTTGATGAAGTTGACAGGTTGCTCACAACTGTACAGCCGACCACATGCGACCTTGATCTGTGCCCTTCCTGGCTTATTAAAGCTGGCCACAAGGGGTTTCGAGGTGCTCTTCAGGAGATTATCAACAGGTCCCTCTCGGGGGGGCAGTTTCCGAGTGCACTCAAGGATGGGATGGTCCACCCTCTCTTAAAAAAAAATCCCTAGATCCGGCCAAATTGGCTAATTACCAGCCGGTTTCCAATTTGCCTTATTTGGGCAAATTAATAGAGAGAGCGGTGGTGATATGGCTCCAGAGCTTCCTGGATGATGCTTCAGTGTTAGATCTCTTTCAGTCAGGCTTTCGCCCGGGGTTTGGGACTGAGACAGCTCTGGTTGCCCTGACTGACAATCTCCAGAGACATCTGGATCGGGGCAGCATGGTGGTACTGCTGCTGCTCAACTTGTTGGCAGCGTTTGATACGGTCGATCATCGGCTGCTGACCCATCACCTCGCCAACGTGGGGATACAGGGGAGCACTTTACAGTGGCTCGTCTCCTTTCTCCAGGGTCGGGGACAAAGGGTGGTGCTAGGGGAGCAGCGGTCCCAGAGACACCCACTTGAATGCGGTGTGCTTCAGGGGGCTGTCTTATCCCCAATGCTCTTCAACATCTATATGTGCCCCCTTGCCCAGATTGTCCGGAGGGCAGGCCTGAGGTGTCACCAGTATGCTGATGACACCCAGCTCTATCTGATGTTGGGGGGCCAGTCTGGCTCTGGACCGGACGCTCTTGACTGGGCATTGCATGCTGTGGCTAGATGGCTGAGGCTGAGTAGGCTGAAGCTGAACCCAGAAAAGATGGAGGTCCTGTGCCTGGGTCGGGGCAGGCCATGGGTGGGGCTCCCACTCCCAACATTAGGTACATTGGCCTCAAAACCACTAGTGTCCTGGATGGGGCACCATGCTAGAGGATAAAGCCCTTATAGACTACAGCAACACCACCTCCTTGCCCAGCAGACCCATGACGATGTATCACTGAGCACCGCAGGGGACACAGTAGGAAGATGTCAACCCCTCCCCCCTTCCCTAGCCAAGTCTCAGTGATATATGCCAAATCAGCCCTCTCATCCAGAATGAAATCCAAGATTTTATCCTGGGTGGCTGCTGTTTTCCCTGTGACTGGACGTCTTTTAAGCATTTCATTTGTCGTGACAGCGGGGCAACACTAAGAGAGGAGCTTAATTGCAACTATAATTAGAGATATCTATGTTCTAAAACATTTTAGAAATATTTTAGTTATTAAATAAGAACTTGAAAAACCAACCAGCTGCCCTGAGCCCTGCACCCTGCTTGTCAGGGAAAAGGAGCAGGATATAAGCCGATTTTTTAAAAAAATAAAGCTGCCTAATGGTTATTAATAGCCCCTTATTACCCTAAACAATGCAACACTTTAAATTGTCAGAGTGTGCGTAGTATGTGCCAAATCACTTCCAACTTATGGTGACCCTATTAATTAATGACACCCCCCAAATGTCCAGTCATTAACAGCCTTTTTCAGGTCTTGCAAACTGGAACACTTCTGGTTTCCTTTACTGAGTCAATCCATCTAATTTTGGTCTTCCTCTTTTCATACTGAAATATAAATAAAGCTATGGATTATATTTCAAGACAATGCACCTTTATGAATTTCTTTTTTTAACAGATGCCTATTTGCTGTTGCTCTTGCTGCTGCTGGAAGCCATTTAAAAAAACAACAACTGAAGGTAGGGCTCACTGAAGCTGATTGGGACAAACAGCATAGACCAGTGTGGAAACTGTATAATGCCTAATTCTATCCAATTGTATAATGCTTAAACAAAACTAAAACCAGCTGAACAGCTATTCAGGCATTATGAAACCAACAAATACACAGTTATATTCAGCTACAGAAGCCCCTTTTTGTCATCAAGTCACAGTTTATAGTCACCCTGTGGGGATGGCAAGAGACATTCAGAGGTGGTTTGCCACTGCCTGCTGTCAGCTATGGCTGCCATTCCCGAGTGGGAGGTGGCATATCTACTCCTCTCCCCTGGGTCTCTGACCCCCTCCATTGGAATGTCTCCTCTGTTCTCACTCTCAACTGCTTATCGCACTGCGCCTCCCTAACTTTGACTGTGTTGCTTTTTGCTGCTTCTCAGCCGCTTCCCTTTTCCAGGTGCTAACTGTATTTTTCCCACTTTTAGCCTGGGAAGAAATGTCCAGTATATTTGAGCACAATTTTATCAGTATGGTGATTGGAGCTTTCACTTTACATTACCCTGTTTGAATACACTATAACTGTACCCATTCTACCCTCATCCCTCCATTACTGACTCAAGACGGGTAGATGACTATAAGATCCACTGACAATAAAAGAATCTTCTGGTTAAGAACTTCTGGTTGCAGTTTGAAATCTCTTAGACTCTCACAGAGAGTCAGTAATCTTTCTGCTCTGGAGAGATCACCCGTACCTGACCATGATGGATGACGGGGCTGAACCTCCAAAGACTTCTGTCTCAGGACTTCCCATGTTCACAGGTGAGGAGCTGATCAGGGTCCCCACCTGCACTTGGGTGAACACCCAGCTGAGGGATTCCAGGTACTCATGGACTTCGTTTGGGACTGAACCTGTTGAAACCTAGACCCCTCGTAGGGACTCGGGCATGGGCCTAGGAGCGGGAGCCGAACCCTGGGGAGGGGCTCGGTCACATATCCCTGCCAGGCCTCGGGACTCCGGTTGCACCAGGGAGTCGGAGTTCGGGGACATGTGGTCCCATATGGATCGTTGGTTCAAGGCGATGCAACAGCTGTTACAACGAGAGATGACAGCTATACTGGAGGAGCTCCTGGCTGTGATCCAACAAGTGGTCGGCTGAGAGGGAGTGCCAGGCGATGGAGCTGATGGAGCAGCAGGAGGTGGTGATGGAGCAGGCATTGGGCCACAGCAGCTACCCACCAAGCCACCACCAACTGGGGTGCCTTCTGCTCCAGCCCTGGGGCCCCAGAGGCCAGCTGCACCAGTGTTCAGATTGGATCGATGTCCAATCCCTCAGGAGTTTTGGCAGCTATACTCGATGGGAATCCAGCCGAACTACAGTTCTTCATCATCGAGATGGGTCAGTTCCTGCAAACCTGGGGACATCTTTTCCCTACCGAGGGAGATCATGTAGGTTACATCAGTTCAAGACAAGGCTGCCAATTGGTACGTGAGTCTACATAACCCTCCTGGTGTCGAGCTGGAACATACAGATGATTTTATGGGGCCCTCCGAAAGCAGTATGAGGACCCCATGAGCGAGGAGAAGGCTCATAATCAGATCCAGCGACTGACCCAGGGGTGAGACTCCATGCAGGAGTATACCACGACCTTCAAATGCTATGCAGCAAGAATTAGGGGCTGGCCTGAGGAAGTCTTTGTCGAGCAGTACTGCCAAGGGTTGAACCTGGACTTGTACTAGACTATTTTGCGTAATATCAATCCTACTACACTGGCAGCTTGGGTGTGCGCAGCAGAAGAAGTGGAGTCCCGTTTCACTCGGATCCAGATGCGTACCCCTACTGGAGCCCACAAGGGTTCCAGCCAGGCTGCCACCCTAATGAAGTGCAAGTTGAAGGCCCCCCCTGAAGGATATAAAGGATCTCAGATTAAAGAAGGGTCTGTGCATGAGATGTGGGGAGGCCAGGCATTATGCATCAATGTGTCTGGCCGCTTCCCTGAGGGTGGTGCCATCCCCCTCGACCACTACAGCACAGCCCTTTAAGGGGCCCCAGACCTTGAAACCCCGAGCCCTGCAGCTGGATACCCCACAGGAGGTCAAGAAAATGGTGGTGGTCGAAACCTCTCAGCCGGTGGGAAACACCAGGGACCTGCTTTGAAGGGCGTGAAGCAGCAAGTCCCCACCCTGTCAGCGCCTAAAGCAGTGAGCTCTCCTGCCCCCTCCTTTATGTAATTGTGACTCTAATTAATCCAAGTGTGGGCACTCAAGTTAGGGTGAGGGCGCTGATAGACTTGGGTTGTGCTTGGGACTTGATCAGCCCCATAGTGGTGGATGGTCTGGGGGTGGGAGTTAACTCTTTGGATGAACCTTTGAGATTCACCCAGATGGATGGGTCGGAAATGAAAGAGCCCTGTATGTTTGAGACTCAGCCATTGTTAGTGGGCACGGGTGAACATTGGGAGCAAAGAGCCTTCGTCATCACCCTGCAAGCCCAATTCCCAATGGTTTTTGGAAGCCCTTGGTTAAGCACCCATGACACATACATCAAATGGAGCAAGAGTAGAATACGATGGGGGTCCCCCGAGTATGAAAAGCATAAGTGGCAACTCTCGTGGTGCCCTGTCCCTACCCAGGACTGCTTGCCTTGCCAAAGAGGAACTGTTATCGATACCTGCTGCATACCAGGATTTAGCGGAGGTGTTTGGTGAGGTTGAAGCCGATGAACTGCCCCCTTATCGCAATACTGACAGTGCCATTAAATTGCTACTGGGATGCAAACTTCCTAAAGGGAAGCTGTACTCCATGAGTCCAAATGAACGGGTGGAACTACGTAACTTCGTTGATAAGAACCTGCAACGGGGATTTATCAGACCAGCCAAATCCCCCTTTGCCGCCCCTGTCTTGTTCAGGAAAAAGGAAGATGGGGGTTTGAGACTTTGTATCGACTACAGGGGTTTGAACCCAGTTTCTGCTTCCAATGCCTACCAGTTGCCGTTGATCAAGGACCTCCTGATGGAGGCGTCCAAGGGGAAAATCTTCTCCAAACTAGACCCCAGGGATGTGTACTTTCGGGTGCACATAAAAGAGGGGGACACGTACAAAACAGCATTTAATACCCCCTGGGGTAATTTGAATATCTGGTCATGCCGTTTGGACTTCAAGGGGCTCCAGGCGTTTTTATGAACCTGATCTATGAGGTCTTGCATAAGCACCTATTCAACAGGGTCCTGTGTTATCTGGATGGCATTTTATTATACTCCCCTGATGAAGTGTCACACATCATGTTGGTGCGGGAAGTCCTGGCCATGTTAAGAGCAAATAAACTGCTTGCTAAGCTGTCTAAATGTGATTTATCCCCCCCGGGGGTTAGAAATGGACCCCTCAAAAATCTCTACAGTAATGGAGTGCGAGGTCCCTCGTACCCATAGGCAACTCCAAAGTTTTCTCAGATTTGTGAATTTTTACCACTCATTTATCAATAATTTTGCAACATACAACCTTCCCCTGACCAACCTTCTTAAAACAAAGGAGAAGGATCCGGAATCAACTAAGCCGGGTGCCTGTTTAAACTGGACTCCAGAGTGCCAAGTGGCATTCGACACCCTTAAGACTTTATTCACTTCTGAACCAATCCTGGCACATCCTGATGAGAACAAACAATTCATTGTGCAGGTTAATGCTTCGGATGCACCTGGGGGGGCAATTCTGCAGGAGGGGCCCGATGGTAAATTGCACCCATTAGCTTACGTTTCAAAAAAATTCAGATACACTGAGAAAAACTGGGTGGTGTGAGACAAAGAAGCAGCAGCTATCCGGTTAGCCCTAACTACCTGGCCGCACTGGTTAGAGGGGGCAAGGGTGCCCTTCAAGGTCTGGACTGATCACAAAAATCTCAAAGCCCTCCGAACCCAGTGTACTCTAAATGCCAAGCAACTGCGCTGGGCAGATTTCTTCTTTAAATTTAACTTCACTCTATGCCATTTTCCTGGCAAAGCCAACTCCTTGGCCGATGTGTTATCCTGCCTCCCGCAGCATGATTGTAAAAGAGACAATGTTGTAGATTCTATGTTTACATCTGCACATCTGGAGGGGGGCTGTGGTAACTCGGAGCCAGGTAAAGAGAAAAGAACTGCCCGAATCTACTGAGTGGAATATTAAATGTGCTCAAGCCTATGGGGACAATGAATTAGCGGAATTTCGAGAGGATGGGGCCACATCCCAGGGTCCTGACAGTTGCTTGTTCCGATACTGGAAACTGGTTGTTCCTAAACCTTTGCAGATGGAGGTGATGCATGCAGGCCATGAGTCTAAACTCTCGGGACATTTCAGTTACCTTAAGACTTTGAACCTGTTACAAAGACAGTTTTGGTGGCTGCGCATGAGGCGTGATGTGTTGGATTATGTGTCCACCTGCCAAACACGTTTAGTGTGTAAGAATCAAGGGGGGGGGAAGACTCCGGGTTTACTCCGACCCCTCGAAACTCCCAGTCAGCCTTGGGAGATGATTTCAAAGGATTTTATCACTGATCTACCCCCTAGTAAAGGGAAAATGGTCATGGAGGAGGGGGGTGGACACATTTTCGAAGCAAGCCCACTTTGTACAAATACTAGACTCTGCTTAGCTTCTGAGATCTGACAAGATTGGCATATTTGGGCTATCCAGGTCAGGTGTTCATTTAACCAACTGTAAACTCTACAGATAAATGGAACTAGCCTATAAGCTGATACTATGAATGTTAACCTCTTCTTCAGCTATTCCTTTCTCCCGATGATTCTTGTGCCACCTTGTGCCATTACAGATACTTGCCCCAACGTCTCGCTATCATCATTGTGTCCCTCTTTGTCTTCTGCATCTTTTAGCTTTGTTCCCTTACATAAAGTTTTTTCTCTATTAACATGAGCCGTTTTTGTGACTTAGGGAAAAGTGAGGTGGTACTGCCGCTGCCCTTAAGGTGCCTTTGGATTCAGTGTTGAGAGGACAGAGTGCTAAGTGTCCCGCAATTATTCTACCTCCAAACATTAAATTCGCTTAAGGTAGCTTTCTAGCCAGTGTTTTCCCCACCTCATCTTGGAACTGGTACAAAAACTGACAAGGCATTTTATGTTATCTATGCTGTTAATTGCAGTAGAGAATTAGAAATGTTGTGATACTTGCAACCCCAATCCAAATGTGGCTAAAGGCTCACCTTTGTGCTCACCTTTAGGCTCACCTAAAGGCTAAAGACTCACCTTTGTGTGCTGCCCCAGCAGGATAGAGATGGAAAACAATGGCATAATAAAATGAGAAGAGATAAGCAAATGCAACAATCTTGCTTTTGTGTTGCTTTAGTTTTCTAATGTAGGGTGAATATGGGAGTGGTAAATCACCAAAGCAGACAAAAAGCCAGCTTTAATAAATGGTTGGAAGAAGTGTCCAAATGTTTGAATATGAGCTTCTCCTTGATTCATCATTTGCTTTTGATGAATGGCTCCTATTTATTTGGTTAGGATCATAATTAAAGAAATAGGTGAGAAGCAGGATGACTCTCCTCCATATAGTAACATAAAATGCTTGATGTAGGGAAATTATGGGCATGTTAGCAAAATTTTCATGAGCCTGTAGATTGCTTCTATTTAAAAATGAAACAATTAGCCTTGGTTTTATTGCTTTTCCATAGTGCTGACTAAAAAGAAGATGGTAAAGCAAAATAAGAAGTAGAGCTTGAAGTCAGCCCTGGCAAAACTATTCTTAGAGCTGCATTTGTGTCTGTGAAGCTTCAGATAAAGTTTCTTCCTCAGACAGGAGCTGGATTATTACAACAGCAGAATACTTTTAATGCTTGTACCTGCTGTAGTGATATTCCTTTATACCCCTACACTTGTATCAAAGTTTATCACAGTTGTGTCTGCACCCTGTCCAGACTCAAAGGTTACAAAGTGCTTTTGCTGTCTGGGGGAGGGGAAAGAGGAGTGGGAATGATTCACCTTCCAAACATAATTCAGTGCCATTTAGGGCTGCCAAGTCCAACTTGGGAAATATCTGGGGACTTTGGGGGTGGAGCCAGGAGACTTTGGGGGTGGAGCCAGGAGAAAGGAAGTGACATCATTTTGTGATGTCACATCCTGTGATGTTGCTTCCACATGCTTCCACATGAACTCATGAAGTTTCCTAATACTGAATCAGGCCATTGGTCCATCAATGTCAGTATTGACTACTCAGACTGGTAGTGGCTCTCCAGGGTCTCAGGCTGAGATCTTTAATGTCACCTATTACCTGATCCTTTTTTAGCTGAAGAGGCTGATACCTCCTGCATGTCAAGCAGATGCTCTATCACTGAGCAACGGCCCTACTGAATCCTTCCTCATCTCGGCAGAATATGAAGCACTAAGTGCTACACAAGTGCTAAATATGATTTTCATATCATAAGAACAGGAGAGAAGCCACAGTGGATCGGGCCAACAGCCCATCCAGTACAACACTCTGTGTCACACAGTGGCCAAAAATACCAGGTGCCCTCAGGAGGTCCAGCAGCGGGGCCAGAACTCCAGAAGCCCTCCCACTGTTGCCCCCCAAGCACCAAGAAGGCAGAGCATCACTGCCCCAGACAAAGGGTTCCATTTAGACCTTGTGGCTAATAATAGCCACTGATAGACCTCTGCTGGATGGGGACAGAGAGAGAGAGAGACAGACAGACAGCTTTTTCACTTACTCTTGCCCAATTCCCAGGCTTTATTTCTGGCCCTTGTTTCACCCAGCTGTTGTCCATGTAAGTCCCATAACTTCTCCCCCCCCCCAGCATAGGCTTTTTGGTGGCTAAAGAGGACCTTTGTCCTCCCCTTTTCGCCAGCAGAAAAGCTAGTTGGATCCATCCCTAACTTAAAATACCGGTTACTTGATGTACAAATGCTTTTAAAAATGCAGATTTTTACTGCCGGGGGGGGGGGGGGGCACGGTTGAAAGAAACAGAAAATTGGCATAAAAATGAGGAATCCCAACTTTTATTTGCAGAAGGGAAATGAGGATTGGGGGGACCCAAACAGCCACGACAAGACATTTTAAACAATCCCACTCCCAGACCTTCTACAGGCAACCTCTCCTTGTGATGTTTACCTCTTTGGAAGTGACAGTTTATTCCTTTGACAAAACCACAGTGGACAGACAGACAGAAAAAAGAAAGAGGGGGAGGGGGAGAGACAGAGAAGGAAAAGAGCTCGCAGACCCCAGCAGTTTACCCCAGCAGCTTACCCCAGCAGCAACCTTGCACGCAAGCCCTTCAGTAGAAAGAGCTTAGTCCCTCCTTAATCTCTGGGCGGGGCTGTCTTGCTCGCTCAGCTCTTAAAGGGGAAATTTCCCTTTTAAGAAGTTCAAGAGGCCAGGGCAGGCTCCGAGGTTCCCCTGCTGGCAGCCATTTTGTCCCCCCAGTGGCCAATTTTGGAAAAGCGGGGGAAAGCTTTAAAAATCGGTGTTTCCCCCGCTCTACCGGGGGACTTGGCAGCCCTAGTGCCATTCAAATGCAAATAGGTGGAGCCACAAGAAAGGCAACAGCAAGGTCTCACCTTGGCTACTGAGTCATAGGAGGCCAAAGAAAAGAAGAGCCCCTTTCTGCAAGCAGGAAGAGAAGGAAGGTCTGCAGAGGGTGGGCAGAATGGGAGCTGATAACACTCTTGGACATGAGGAAGAAGCTCTCTTAAAACAGAGGTTCACCATGGGGTTCTCTTATGTCTTTTTACTTTCTATCATGAAGAATTAAGCCATTCTCCTTTCTATGCCTAGTGTTCTGCTTTAGGCAGGTACCGGTGTATGCAGTTAACTCAGGCCAATAACAGGAGCTGGTTATCAGAGGCAGGATGCCAGAGTTTAATAAACCAAGTCCATAAATGATACAAGAGTTTTCTGAGCTGGCCAAAGTCAGTTTCCGAAAAGCAAGACCAATAAAGCAGCAGTAGGTCAGCGTCTATGGGAACGTGTCGAAACCATGCTGAAGAACTCCTTCCCCATACTTTTATGCACTCCAAGACCTATGTCACACCTGCTGCTTCTCATCTCCTCTGGTGACGTTTGTCCTTCCTCTGCAACTGGCAGCTGATGTTGGGCTTGGAGGCAGGCCAATCTTCATCTGGACTGTAAATCCACTGTACACCTGCACCGACAATTGCTCTTGTGGACCTGGGGATCCTGGGGGAGATAGGTCAGCTGTCTCACCCTGAACTGCCAGCTCAGAGCTGGGGGATGAAACCAGCACCTCACTGCCTCCTGGCTGTGTATCCACAGCAAGCTGTGATTGCTCAGCTGCAGTCTGGTTGCTCAGCTGCAGCTGGCTGGTGGCAGGTAGACACAGAATCCATCTGTTCTTCATCAGAGGAATCAGGACTGTCTCCAAGGTCTGGCTGTTCCATGACACCTGGACTCCACCTTGAGTACATGTTGCTGAGACCCATACCCCCAGAACAGTGGTGATTTCTAAAAGTTTGAAACTCCAAGCATCAATAGTGTCTCCTGATTTCCCCCCATTTAGGGTATGTAAGAGTTAGGGTCTGCAGTGTTACTATCTTTTCTTTTGATCCTTGCTCAGTCTGTTGCAATTTCAATTGCAATTCAATTTTATTTCTTTATTAACAATTCTTTACATTTGAATGCAGTCAGTCTGATCTCTGTTATCTGTACTAAGTCCTGTTCAGTCATGCATACCCAGAGAGAGAGAAAAGGACTCCTAGAGAGTTCAAGTAAGACTGTGGATACACTTAGTAACCATGGGAGATGCTAAGGGCTGAACTACTTTGTGAAGCAGCAAAGTAGCAAGGAGTGTCTGTATGCTATCCCTCAGGCAGTTTCATGCCCTATGAATTGACTAGCTGGTGATGGCACTACCAAGAGAGAACTGGAGTAACTCCAGAGGTACAAAGAAAGAGTTGATTCACAGAGTAGGAGACTCAGTATGGCAGCAGAGCTCTCAAACTCACAAGTGGGCAAAAAAGAAGGCTTGTGTATCCTATGTCCTCATACCTGTAAAAAGAAATTATCCAGTGTGACAAATCAATGGGGTAGCATGGTGCTGTTCAGCATTAAGGGCCAGATATATTAGTCTGTTCTTTAAGTGCAGATCACTCTAAAATGACTGGCAGCTATACAAGAATGAACAGAGATGTGCCCTACATTGCACTTAAGAGCAGCAGACTCTAATCTGGAGAACCGGGTTTGATTTCCCACTCCTCCTCCACATGCAGACAGCTGGGTGACCTTGGGTCAGCCACAGTTCTTTCAGAGCTGTTCTCTCAAGAGCAATTCTCTCAGAGCTCTCTCAGCCCCACCTATGTGAGAGTCCAATATATTTCAAACCAAAACCAAAGGATCTTAAGCAAGAACTTCTTTATTTGGTGGATCTCTGGTGCACACTTGTTGAGTCAGTAATGGAGAGGTGAGGCAAGCACTGATAACAGTTATAGTGCATTCGAACGACATTGTCAGTGGGCATCTACCAATCATGATACAGTGAAAAAAGGCGCCCAAATCCCAGGTCCGTTTATTCCCAAGAGAAGAAGCGGGAAAGAAAAGTGGTTTGCACCTGCAGGAAAATTCCTAATTAGCAACAAAGTCTGTGAGAAGACTTGGCCAGGGCCATAGATAAGAAAGAGACAGAGGCAGAGGCGTAAGTGAGGGAAAGGAACACATTCCACAGGAGGGGGGGGGAGATAGTATGTAATCACATAGCTGCATCCCATCTCCCGAGCGGGAAATGTCAGATCCTGACACCTCACAGGGTGTCTGTTGTGGGGAGAGGAAGGGAAGGAGATTGTAAGCTGCTCTGAGACTCCAAGTGAAGGGTGTGATAATAATAATAATAATAATAATAATAAATAATAATAATACAGCTCCCATTAATTTAAATGGAGCTAGCAAATGAAAATTCACAGCAGAGTGTATGGGAAAACATTTGATACAGTAAAGATTATATGCACTGAACTCTGATTGGTACTTATGGCTTGTGTCTAGATAAGGAATACTTAAACACCCACCAGTAGTGAACAGGGAGCTGATTTTTAACAATCCATTTTTCTATCTATATATTTGTGGCTGTTCAGCTGTTTGCTTCACTTCCTTCCTATCAGTACATCACATTACAGTGCAACCAGATTTCAGTCATCCACATTCTCACACAGCCCCAGCTGCTTCCCCCTCTCCATGCTGTGCCATTGCTCTGATTGTTTAAATAGGACAACTATGAATCATATAAAGATCATACAAAGCAATCATAAATAAATGCTGTGTTTTTACAAATACCTACCAATCATCCATGATTGTTAGAATTGCACTCCATACCTTGTGACACTGAAAGCCTTCTGCCAGCCTCTGAGGGTTGAAAGGTTAAAGTTACACAGTTGTAAGGCAATGAGACTCTCAACATCCTCAAAGAAAACCTTTTTTTAATTAATGTACATATTACAGGGATTATTAACCTTTGCTACGAAAGTAGGCTGTGTGGCTGAGCCCTAGTTCAGATTAAGCTCATATGATGTACAGGCTAATTGGCTGACCTTTTCTTCACTCTGCTGGGAACTGTCTATAAAGTATGTCAAACTTTTAAAGAGCTTTTAAATTCTCTCCTCCTTGCTCCAAACATGCCTCATATTAAATGGATGGTCCCTTGACCTATGTATGTCTTTTTAGAACAACTCTTCTCATGTCCTTGCTATCCAGGAAAAGTCACCAGCTAGGTATATGAACCATAACACCAGTTGGCACTGACTGGTATGTTGCTCTGCTGGGTCTCCTGGGAAAGTCCAGCCACACTGACAAGTCTCTATTTAGAGCATGTGGCTTTCATACTTGTGACTTCTTGAATAATAAGTGTTTACAACTGTATGAGACTCGGTGTCAGAATCTGACAATAGCATGCCTGTCTTTCTTCGTTTAATAGATGTCTTTCCTTTCTGTTTGTAACCATTTGTTATTTACTGCTTGCCTTGAAGTATATTATCGGCTCTGCTAAATGTTACCACTCTCTAGTTGGGAGGATGGCGTCTTGCATTCCTGCATGTCACATAAACAACTGGGACTCTCACATCTGTCCACTCCCCCTTAGCCTTTGAGGCTCAAGGAATGTTATCGAGTTGTTACAACCTTGGGGCTTGTTTAATTGTTGCCGGCCAAATGTTTAGCCTATCTTTCACACTTGTGGGTCACCCAGATCAAGGAGGGAATTTTTATAACTTTCTCACCTCCACTGTGGGAACCTCAACGGTCACCTTTCTTTTTCCCGCTTTTATGTATTGGCTCTGATTGGTCCTGTATCTGTGTTCAATTGTAGCTGAGGGGTATATTAACCTCTGTTGCTTACTGTCATGTATCTCGAACAAACATCGAGAACCTGAGTCCATTATTAGAAAATAAAAGAACTTTGCTTTAAATCAAAGGTCTGGTCTGATAGTGTTAACCCAGAAGCCTCACACTCAGGCCTTCTGTGTTAACTTAGCAGGCAATGTATGGTACCATTAATAGCGCAATCCTAAGCAGAGTTAAACCCTTCTAAGTCCCTTCAAGTCAATTGACTTAGAAATGTGTAACTCTGTTTAGGATTGCACAGTAAGTCCCAGCAAGTTAAAAAAAAAACCCTAGCTAGATCAGTATGAAACCACAGTTCAGATTTATTATAATTACTTAGAAACTTGGGTTACTTAAAAAAAATATTACTGTGGTTAACTTTACAATTGCTGAGTGAAGCTGTAACAGTGGGAGCAAAATGAAATAAAGCTGTTCTGCTTCTTCTTGAGTTTACTGAACCATTTTAAAATGTTGGATTATGGATTGTCAGCTACGCTGCCATTTCCCGGCCAGGGGTTGGGACTCGACCAGTTCCCGGCCGGGGGTTGGGACTCAACCAGTGATCCCACCCGCTGGGATCATGTGCTGTTTAGCTGTGTGGCTTCCTTATCATGCCCCGCTTTTGCTATGCTCCCAGCTTAGCCTGCTTCGCTCCCAGCTTGCTCAAGGTCTGGGATAAATCCTCCCCTACCGTGTTATTCTTTTTACAGCTGCTCTCGAAAACATTTTAGTAGAAGTTCCCTTGGAACAAAAAGCACAATAACCTGCTTGCTGCCATTTCTGTGTGAAACCTGTTTAGAGGGCTGGAACAACTTTTTATGTTTTGTGATTGGTGTAGAGGCAGTGAAGGGGATTCCAGTTCCTTAGTATAATACTGTTTGTTTACAATAAAGTCATTACTAACAGAGAAAGTGTATCTATTCCAATAAGAACCTCTTTGCAAATAAAGGACTTTCTGGTTAAGAAGACTGTCGCAGACTGCATCTGTTGGGACAATCTCACAGGATTTCCCAAGTGCTTTCCCTTATCTTATGCATTTATATATGATTACTGTCTCACTGATTGTTTGTGTGAAACTGTGGATAGAATGCTGGCTTGAAATCTGGATGATGAAGGTAGGGGGATCTCAGCAGGGTATAAGGGGGGATGGGGGTATAAGGACACAGAGTCCACCATTTTCTCCATGGGAACTGATCAATGCCCCCTGGACAGCAGTTGTAATTCTGAGTGATCTCCAGCCCTCAACTGGAGATTGGCAACAAGGGTTCCCCAAGAGGGAATAGCTAGTTTGGAGGGAAGAGTCCATGGCATTGTACCTGACTGAGCCCCCCCCCCCCCCCAAAAAAAACCTCACCCTCTCCAGGCTCCATCTCTCAGATCTCCAGGAATTCCCCACCTGGAGTTGGCAACCCCAAGAGGGAATAGCTGGTTTGGAGCTGTCTGAGGCCCCAGCCCTCCTCAAACCTCACCCTCTCCAGGCTCTACCCCCTTAAAAAAATTATTTATAGTTTTTATAATACATAGACATATATGTTTTCATGCCTGTACATTTTACTATTGCCAAAAGGCAAGTATATGTCAGATTCTTTGCCATGAATTCATTGTCTGTCTTGAACACTGGTTCTTTCATTAGTCGGGAGGTTGGCTTGCTACTTACTCCCACGTCACCTTGCCCTCTCACTGAGCGCTATCTCCCCCTCGCCTCCTCCCCCTGTCTCATTCATTCCGGTGCCTCGAGACACCTAATCTTGCTTGGTAACCTTGAAGACTTCGGAAACTGATTTAGGCCAGGTGCCTGGCCTGTGAAACGCAAGCAGAGTTCACAAAGGGGCCGTGGGGTGCTAGTGCTTCCGTGCCTTTTTTCTGTGAGAACCAAACGGTTAGGGTTTTCGCGCTTATTTTATTTTATTCTGATTGGTGATTCACCTGCCTTTACCTTTTGAATTCTGTATATGAGACCCTGCTGCTTGTAGTCTGATATCACTGACAAACAACGCGTTCCTGAATGATCATTAAGAAATAAAAGGACTTTTTGCTTTCATCAAGGCCTGGCTTATTTGGTCTGCTCAGAAGCCTCACAGTATAACAATTCGATATATAGCATATAATATTAGAATGAGTCTAACTTCCAATTTCTTTATTTAACCAATCATAGTCTCTGCACCATCTTTTACTAAATATTTTTTCTTCCGTGCCTTTCAAAGCCGCTCATTTCTGCTAAATATGTTAGTTTGTTTATTTTATCCTCTCTCGTGGGGGTTCTTTCTATTTTCCAGTTTTTTGCTACCAAAATTCTAGCAGTGGTTAAAATATATGTTAGAATATAGCAGTCTGCACGATTATAACTAGCAGGAATGATATTTAACAAGAAAATTTCAGGGATAATTGGTAAATTGATATTCAGAATTTCTAATATAACCTTGTGGATTTTGCTCCAATATCTTTGTATTTTATTACACCTCCACCACATGTGGAATAAAGTTCTCACATTGTTCTTACATTTCCAACATATATTGGATGAGTTTGGATAACACATTGATTTTATCTGGAGCCCAATGCCACCTATAGAACATTATATATATATATATTCCTTATAGGAGGTAGATCGCATACATTTTGTTACTTTCCAGATTTGGTTCCATTGTTCTATTATGACCCTCACCTGGAGATTGGCAACAATGGTTTCCTTGGCTGGGAGGGCAGGATAGAAATTTAAATAAATAAATTTTCCAGGAGGAAAAGTGGCCTTTTTCTGCAATGGGGACCAAAGCAGCTTACATAATTCTCCTCTCCCCCTTTTGACTTGCAAAACAATCCTATGAGGTAAGTTAGGCTGAAAGTCTGTGACTGGTTCAAAATCACCCACTCAGCTTCTACAGCAAGAACCTGGATCTAGCAGACCCTGCTCTGAAGTAATGATTGCCACGCCTAGGGCAGCCAACCTCCAGGTGGAGTTTGAAGATTGCCAGGTATCACAACTGAACTCCCGACAGATCTCTCCCACACAGAGAAAATAACTGCTTTGGAAGGTGGACTTTATGGCATTTTGTTCAGCTAAGGCCTCTCCCCTCCCCAAACCCTGGCTTCCATAGACTCTATCAGAAAATCTCCAGGAATCTCCCTACCTGGAGCTGGCAACCCTAGTCAGGACTGGTCGCAGTGAGTTCCTCACAAAGGCCTGCAAAGGGTTTCCTTCTTTGTCTGAACCAAGCTTGGTTGCCTACTGTGGTGAAACAGGCTCCAGTTTACAACTCAGCTGTTAGCCTCCCACCCTCATCCCGTGGGTGTTTCTCACTCCTTCCCTGCCACCAGTCACTGAATTGTCACTGCCTTTTTAGAGGGACAGTGAGACCCCTGTGGCCAAATCTCCCTATTTGGAGATGCAATCCCCAATCTTTGGGGGATCCCTGGAAAGTTGGCAACACAAGAGTCTGGCCTTTCCTTCCTTCCCTGGGCTACCCCTCACTTTGGTATTGTGCAAAGCAGGGGGAGACTATGGGGTCAGAGCACAACACAGATTATTAGCCCATATAGAAGAATTTATTTTACTATTTACACAATTATGGAGCACACACACACCACACACACTAAATGAATAAGGCACAACTGTAGGATTAAGCACACACTATGAACCAACAGGGCATAAATTAACAGGGGTTAAACACAATCCTCCCAGGATGGGCTGGAGTCTATATTGATGGTGCCCCACCCCTTGGGATGGTCCCTCTTTTCCCACATTTTTTGGCCTTGTGGCAGCTGAGAACTGTAGGCTAGCAGATGAGGAAGCCCCATTCAACCCAGTGAGTGATACTCCTGCAGGCCCCTCTCTGGGACTACAGCTCAACTGAACCTTATGGAGGAACATTTTAAACAAACCACACACAGCAGCCATCTTAGAAACACAGGTAACTACCATTTCGTTACACCTGCCAACAGCCACTGAAGTAACAGTTAGTCCCACACAGGAGGGAAGCAGGAGAAGCATTTTCATCAAGAGAGAAAGCTGTCTGCCAGTAATTCTGAGAGGGCACAGTGGCTGAAGGAGTGGGCAGGGAAGAGGAGCAGACTCAGCCCCCAGCCAATGGCATGTGAGTACTCACAGCCAGTGGATAGGGACAGCTTCTGATTGGCAGGTCAGGGGACCAAAGGCCGAGGGTGTGTGTGGAATGTTGAGGCAAGAGGGACACGAAAACTCAAATATTATATAGAGAAATTCTGTCTTTGCCCCATCCCTCCAGCCTTGACCCAGAGCTCCATTCCACAAAGGCACCCCATCCCAGCTTGTCATCTGTATGCCTGACCTTTCTATCTCTCCTGCCCACACTTGTTCCTCAGATGGCCACTTGTAATGACCCCTCTTCATTTCCACCTTTTGAAAAGTACTGGAGTTGGAGATGCGGTGAAGTGAAATCAGCAAGCATAGTTTATTTGGGGTTCAGATGAAGCATCATGCAGAAGTCGGGGCCTGCTTATATTCACAGGGAAGCTGCACCCCCGATCTCTCCCAATAGGTATGATAGGTGAAGGTTCCCACCAGTGACTGACATAGGCCTGTTTGAATATTCTGAGCCTCTTACTGGGGGAAATTAGGATCCGGTCTGGCCATTGTCTGCCAGACCAAAGCTCAGACCTTTTCCTAGCCATGTGCTCGGCGGCGGCCACATGGCCATCGCCATTGCATACATTACACTCCTCCCCCCATAGTTCAGGTCCCCCCTAGCACACATAATCCCATAAGTAAGATGGTGGCCTGCGATCGCATCCCGAGCATCACTGGGTCACTGGTGAGGGGGTTGTTTCTGGTGTCGATGTGACTGGCTCTGAAGGAGGGTCGGGCGTAGCCAGGGCTGGACTGGAGTCCTGTGGAGGAGCATAGTCAACAGGGTGCTTCAGCGGCTCCAGTGGGTGACTCTCCGATGGGGTGGTTGGCCTGGGATCCTCGTCGGGGCCATCGGGTGTGTGATTGTCTGGTGACAGCAGGCGGCGGTGCAGCTGGTCAATGGGCCGCTTCCATAGCTGCCCTTCCTTGCCTGCAACCTCATATGACATGGGTCTGGTCACTCGAACGATGCGGCCGGGAAGCCATGTTGGACCGGCCACATAGTTTTGGACGTAGATGGGGTCCTCCAGGAAGAACCCACTGGGCGCCTTCTGCTGCTCGGTTTCCCCACTGTGCTCCGGAGCTCAATCCAGGTGGAGACGGTCCAGCCATGTCACCAGCCGCCATCCCATGAGAAGTTCTACTGGGCTGTGTCCCGTCGTGGAGTGGGGGATCATTCTTTGGCTGAAGAGGAAGGCTGCTAACTTGTAGTGCCAGTCGCCCTTGTCCATCCTGCGCAGCACTTCTTTGGCCATCCGGAACATGCGCTCCGCCTAACCATTCGTTGCTGAGTGGAATGGAGCGGACCTCACATGACGGATCCCATAATACTCCACAAACTCCTGAAATTCCTGTGAAGTAAAAGCTGACCTGTTGTCAGTCACTAACAAGTCCAGGATGCCGTGGGAACTAAAGATTCACCACATGGCACGTATGGCAGCCTGGGAGGACGTGGCTGATAACAAGACCACCTCCAGCCATTTTGTATAGCTGTCAACCAGGATAAAACAGCTGACCTTGGATGGGACCTGCAAAGTCCAAGTGGAGCTGGGCCAACAGCTTGTGGGAGGATTCCCAGGGCCTGATGGGTGCTCGTGGTGGCTCCAGGTGTGACTCTTGGCATGCCCAGCACTGTTTGACCCGGTCCTCTATCTCAGCGTCCAACCTTGGCCACCATATGCAGCTGCGGGCCAGGGCCTTCATACACACAATGCCGGGGTGCATCTCGTGTAGTGCTGTGAGCACCCGTTCTCTTAAAGGGGCAGGGATGACTACCCTGGAACCCCATAACAGGCACCCCTTGTGGGTGGAGAAATCCATCTGCTGGCATGTGAAGGTGGCAAACTCTGGGCCGGGCCTATGTGGCCACCACCTCCCCACCCAGTTAAGAACCCGCGACAGGAGGCAATCCCAGGCAGTGTGTCAGGCCACATCCTTCACCTGTATTGGGCATCTTGGGAGGTCCTCCAGGAGGGTGACATGGTGTGCTGGAGCAGGATCAGGATCTCAGGAGGGCAGCGGCAGGTGGCAGAGGGCATCAGCATGCCCCATTGACTTCCCCGAATGGTGGACGAGGGAATAACTGTAGCCAGCCAGAAAAATCGACCACTGCAGGACCTGTGGTGACAGCATCTGCGGTGTCTGCCAGTTGGGTGCCAGGAGTCCCAGTAGTGGCTTGTGATCTGTCACTAAGGTGAAGGGCCGGCCATACAAGAAGTCATGGAACTTCTTGACTCCACGACCATAGTCAGGGCCTCCTTATCAATTTGCACTTAATTGCACTCAGCTGAGGACAGGGTCCAAGAGTAGTAAGCAACTGGGACCTCCCGGCCATTGGGCAGGCGGTGGGTCAGGACAGCCCCGACTCCATAAGGGGATGTGTTGCATGCCAGGACCATGGTCAGCGACATGTCAAAATGCTCCAGGACAGCATTCGACGTGAGTAGATCTTTGACGGCCTGGAAAGCCACTGCGTGGTGGGGGCCCTAGATCCACTGGGCATTCTTGTTGAGGAGCCTGTGGAGAGGCTCTGCTACCACCACCTTGTGGGGAAGGAAGGCATGGTAGAAATTCAGCAGGCCCAAAAAGGATTGCAGCCCCACCCGAGATGAAGGTGCCGGGGCTTCCATGATGGCACACACCTTGTTGGGAGTGGGGTGGATTCCTTGGGCAACAACCATGAAGCTGAGGAAGTCCACCAAAGGAAAACCAGGCAGACACTTTTCCCGCTTCACCTTCAGCCCTGTGTCTTGAAAGTGGTGCAACACGGAGTGGAGGCACGATGCGAAGGACACGGCATCCGGAGCAGTGACTAAAACATCATCGAAGAAAGGGAACACACTTGGAATGCCTTTCAACAAATGGTCCATTAGTTCCTGGAACAGCCCAGGTGCGACACTGACCCGAAACTACAGGCAGTGGACCTTAAACGCCCCTCTGTGGGTTACAATGGTTTGGGCCTCTGCTGTTGCATCATCTACAGGGAGTTGTTGGTAGGCCTGGGCCAGATCCAACTTTCCAAAAACCCATCTGCCCACCAGGCCAGCAAGGACATGGCTGACCACCGGCACTGGATAGGCATGGTCCTGCAGTGCCCTGTTGAATGTGCATTTATAATCTGCACATATTCTTATGTCCCCATTCTGTTTCATCAGGGTCACCATGGGGGTCTCCCACTGAGTGTGGGAGACCGGTTTCAAAATCCCCTGTGCTACCAGCTGGTCCAGTTCTTTATCGATTTTGGGCCAGACCTCTAGGGGAGGCCGTCTAGCCACGATGCAGATCAGCTGGACTGCCAGGTCGAGGTCCAAGGACACGGGGGGGGGGGGCGGTGTAGGTACCTAATGTACCATCAAAAACTGCCAGGAATTCGTCGCAAACCTCCCTGAAGTCAGTGCCCGGAAGCTGGTTGACCCCTGTAATTCCCAGTCCCAGGGGCCCGAACCAGGCCAGCCCCATCAAGCTGGCGAGTTTTCCCTCTACTACTAGAATGTCTAGTTTCCCCTCAAAGTCTTTATATTTGACCCAGAATTTGCCGAGGCACTTGATGGCGATGGGGTTCTTTTGGAAATCCCACAATCGCAGTCCGGTTGGCTCATGTAGCCGGGGTCCCCCCTGTGGGCATAGTTTGCGCAGAGTATCCGCTGAGATTATGGAGTAGGCAGACCCCGTATCAAGTTCCATAGAGCAGGGGCACCTGTGTATGTAGACTGGTACAAAAATTTTGTTGGGAGTGTCCCAGGGTAGTTGCATTACCTTCTGATGGGATGACGACGTAGAGTGGAGGTCAGCGTCTTCCAAGTGTGCAGCTTGGGTATGGTGGGTGGCCCAGGAAGGGCAGGCCTGAGCAATGTGCCCCTTCTTGCCACACGACCGGCACTCTGCATCCTGGAAGCAGCAGCTCCGGCAGTTGTGCAGGTCGCCACAGCTGGCGCATGGGGTAGGGGCAGCTGACCTGAGTCTGGGGGCAGCTGACCTGAGTCTGGTGGCAGCATTACTCCTGTCTGGGACTGCTTGGGGTGCATATTTCTGGGTGCGTCGGAAGACCTGGAGGACGTTGTCCTCATCCAGTGTCTCAGACCCTGAGGCAGTCGTGGTGCGGTGCCTGGTCGAGGGAGGCTGCTCCTTTTGCGCCATCTCAAAGGTGCAGGCCATCTGGAAAACCTTATCTAGGGTGGGATCCAATGTCACCGCCAGCTTCCTGCAAAGCTTGGGCTCACAGATCCCCCCCACAAAAGCTGTGAGGAGGTTATCCTCCATGGACACGAAATCACAGCCGACCGCCAAAGGCGGAGGTTGGCCTGGAATGTGGCCACAGACTCACCAACCTTCTGGGAGCAGCTGCAGAATTCCAATCTTCTGGTCAGCCTGGAGGGCTTGGTTGTGAAGTAATTGTTCAGCGCCGTAAAGATCTCATCATAGGATGCTTCGGGGTGTGTGTGAGGTGTGATGAGGCTTCGAACCAGGCGCAGGGTGTCCATCCCACTTGTGCTCAAAAGCCATGCCTTACGCTTACCAGCGTTGGTGACCTCCTGCACTTCAAAGAAGAACCCGAGCTGGTCAGCCCAAGCTTTCCAAAGCTTGGGTCGGGATCGGTTGAAAGAGGTGATGTGTCCCAGAGCAGCAGCCATGGTGACTCGTGGTTCAGTGGGGCAGAGAGCAGTGTCCTCTGGAGCAGATGGCAATACGGGGTGCTGGAGCCGTGTTTTGCCGGTTGCTGATGGAGTGGTGCTCATTGCGATGCTGGAGTCTGCTGGAGTCGCTCATCGGGATCCCATCCTCGTCACCAGTGAAAAGTACTGGAGTTAGAGATGCGTTGAAGTGAAATAGCAAGCATAGTTTATTTGGGGTTCAAATGAAGCATCATGTGGAGGTCTGGGCTTGCTTATATTCACAGGGAAGCCGCACCCCCGACCTCTCCCAATAGAAGTGATAGGTGAAGGTTCCCGCCAGTGACTGACATAGGCCCGTTTGAATATTCTGAGCCTCTTATTGGGGGAAATTAGGATCCAGTCTGGCCATTGTCTGCCAGACCGAAGCTCAGACCTTTTCCTAGCCATGTGCTCGGCAGTGGCCATATGGCCATTGCCATTGCATACATTACACCTTTCTTTCTCTTTCCCTCTCACCCTCTCTCTCTTTCTGTTTCTCTTTCCGTCTTATTCTTCACTGGGGGATACTGCCCATAATATAAATCCCTGCCTACTGTTGCCAAAGACAACCTCCATGCTGAGGATTATTACCAAAGGGACAAAAAACAAAACAGCCAATATTATGAAGGCCCTGTACAGATCTATGAGCAGTTCTGGTCACTGTTATCTCTAAAAGGACACTTACAGAGCAGTACAAAGTAGAGAAAATAGCAACCAAGGTATTGAGGGGGTGAGGAACGGCTGAGGAGTCTGACACTTTTCAGTTTAGAAAAAAGATGACTAAGGGGGAGCATGACAGAATTATATAGAATTATGCATGGGGTGGAGAGAATCGATCGCCATCTACCACAGTACTAGAATTCAGGAGCACCCAATGAAGTTGATGGACAGGACGAACAAAAAGGTGTATTTGTTTACTCAAAGAGTGATTAAATTGTAGAATTCAGTGGGGTGTACAGTAAATAAATAAACAAACTTTATTTCAGCGGGTGAAATATTGTTGCCTGATAGTAGCCGAGAGTTGGCTGTGTGTGTGTGTGTGTTCAGTGCTGTCAAGGCACTTCCCAAAAGTCCTGTGGCTAACGGCGTTGCTCCGGCCTGGCAAACTGAGGGCCCCGGGCTTTGTTATTTGGGTGGGCTGTATGGGGAGGGAAGAGGTCAAAGTGTAGCCTGATCTCGATCTCAGAAGCTCAGCTGGGTCAGGGCTTGGAAGGGAGACCCCCAAGGAAGACCCTGAAGGGGAGGGCCATGGCAAACCCTCTCTGCTTCTCACCGGCCTCCTGTTGGGGTTGCCATCAATGGGCTGTGACCTGACAGCGCTCTACGCACACACACACGCACACGCACACACACACACACACACACCACCCCTGTAGACACAGAAGAAGTACACAAATAAGGGCTTGAAAATGCACCCATGTGGGTCAAAGCATTCTCTTTTCCCCCACAGCAGTCAAGGCAATAAATAAAAATCCTTACAACTGCTTTTGTTTCTGGGTCCCAAAAGCCACTCTGAGATCAGAGAAAGGGATGGTTCAGTCCCAGAAGGACACTACTGATGGGGGGGGGGTGTTGGGGGGGAATATGATGAAGGGTTGGTTCAGGCGGGGAAACATACAAAATAGAATTAAAATCCCATAAAATTAGGCATGCATTGAGGGTCTCATATTACTAGTATTGGTAGCCCTGGATATTAGGTGCTTGATAGTGTCATCCTAAGCAGCATCGCAGTCTTCTCACCTCATTGAAGTCAATGTGACTCTGCTTAACGTTGCACTGTGAGGATTCAAAAGTAAGTGTTTCATTTCTAACCATCCACTTATTTTGTTTCATGTACCTATCAATTGAACATGATTGCTTTTTGCATAGTAACAGAGGAGACAGGACACTTGCTCATGCTTTCCATCTGAGGAACCAAAGACAGACTGCAAAGAAAGTTGCTAAAGGCCGTATTAAACAGTTGCAGAGCCATGCTAAGCAGAGGCACCACTTTCTAAGGTTGTGGCTTCACTGACTTAGGATGACTGCTGCATTGCCTGCTGCCCCAGCAGAGACCAATATTGGGTACCCATCAAGATCCTTTGGTCTTCAGATGCCATAAGCGAGGGGGAAAGCATCTGGAATGGTATTAAAGATGGGTCTCTTAATCAAAGAAAGGACAGCATACAGCACACCAATCATGGAGCAGCCTGGTTTCTTTTATACTCTGGGAATACATCAAGAAGACTTAGAGCTCCTCACACACATTTGCCACAAACAACAACTCAGGTCTGCAGGATAATAAAGACATTTCCTTCATAAATACAGAGCTTAGATGCTACAAACATAAACTAGAGGAAGAATCATTTACCCATCTTCTGGCTATTGGCAGATCTGTATCAAGAATGCCTCCTTATCTGAATCACCCTTCATCAGACCCATATTAGGTATGCTTATTCAGATTCCCACTTTTGCCTTAGGATGACTGCACCATCCTATCACGGCCCAGATCCCAAACCTGCATCAATGAGGCCCCATATCCTAAAAAGGCACCAAACAGAGCACAACCAAATGTCCACCAGTGGGTGGCCAGGTTCTGAGGTTTTAAAAAGCAAAGGTTTCCCTTGCTTGAAAGCCAGTTGAATCTAACCTAGGGGGCCATGTGTGAGAGTCCTGCTCAAAGTAGTCAAGGATCAGATCTCGGTTGGTTAACCACAGTTCTTTATTGCCTATTCCTACATTAGTACAGCATCTCGGGTTATTGTCAGAGATGAGACAAATAATACAAGCGGGTCTATTATACCATTCCAAGGAGTTTGAATTACCCATAGGTAGCCAATCCCCTGTAGGGAAAATTGGCGGGCTAAAAGGTGTCTTGACCGTTTGGTTCACACAGGAAAAAAGTGAGGTGTTAAGCAGTAAATTTCCCTTCCCAAACCAGACCCCTCCGTTCACATAACAATTCATGGCTCCAAGGTTCTTTAGCATAGATAAGAGATGAGAGCCTTCCTCCCCTTGAAGTTACTGCCGGGGCAGCTGGAATGCGGAGGCAGGGATGAGAGGCCTCCTTGTTCTCACCCTAGGGGTTGTCACCCTCCCGACCAAGACAGGATAAATACAGGTCCAATACATAAGGATTATAAGGGTACATAGTATGCATGCAAGATTACATTGACTGAATTGACAGATTCTGACACCCTGCCCTCCCCATAATTTCCTTCACCTATCTTTTTCAGGGAACATTTTATGAAACAGTTTGGTCAACTTGGGGGCATGAACATGTTCAGAACGAATCCATTCATTGTGCTCCGGGCCGAAATCTAACCATCTAACTAAGTAATACAAGTGGCCCCTTTTCATCTTGGAGTCAAGGATTTCAGTTATCTCGTAGTGTGGACTCCCCTCCTTCATCAGTGGAGGAGGAACTGGAGGAACTGGATGCCATGCATTCGGCCCAGGATCTTTCTTCAGCAGGCTGAAATGAAACACAGGATGCACAGAACTTAGTGATTTAGGTAGTTCCAGTTCAAAGGAGACATCAGAGATTTTACGTAGCACTTTATAAGGTCCAACATATTTCCATCCCAATTTTCTGCTGGGCTGCAGCCCATGGATATTTTTAGTAGAGAGATACACGGAGTCCCCGGGTTGAAGATCCCATCCCGGTGCTCGCCCTCGGTCAGCATATTTCTTGTAGTCCTCTTTGGCATGGTCCAAGGCTTTCCCAATTAATGGCCAGGAATCCTGGAGGCTGGACCACCAATTCTTAAAGTCCGAAGGGGGGGCCTGGGGGTCTTCCTTGAGGGTAGGGAGTGGTTTACCTTCAAAGCCCCCCACTGCCATGAAAGGTGAAACCCCAGTGGAGGAGTGCACTGCATTATTGTAGCTATATTCTGCAAAGGGTAGTAATTCCACCCAATTATCTTGGTGGTAGTTTGTGTAACATCTTAAGAATTGCTCCAGAATTTGATTAGTTCGCTCGGATTGGCCATCGGTTTCTGGATGGTAACCCGAGCTTAAGGCAGGTTCTATGTCCATGAGCTTCAAAAGCTCCCGCCAGAAGGTGGCAACGAACTGACTTCCGCGATCAGATACCACCCTTTTCGGAAAAGCGTGTAATTTTATCACGTGGTTGAAGAAAGCTTTAGCCATCCCTTTGGCGGTGGGTAACTGCTTGAAGGGGGTGAAATGAGCTTGTTTAGAGAAAGTGTCCACTACTACCCAGATCACTGTTTTTCCCTTAGATGGGGGCAAATTGGTAATAAAATCCATGGCTATGTCTTCCCAGGGTCTGGAAGCAGTGGGTAGGGGGTGCAACAATCCGGGGACTTTACCCCCCCGTTTTTTACACATTAAACAGGTTTGACATGCTGAGACGAAGTCCGAGACATCTCGGCGCATGCGCGGCCACCAGAATTGACGCTGGATCAGGTTAAGTGTCTTTAGGAACCCAAAGTGCCCAGCGAGCTTGGAGGAGTGGCAATTTAGCAAGATTTCCTTGCGTTTGGTCTTAGGCACCACTAATTTGTCCCCATGTAGCCAACAATGGTCCTCTCTTTTGGAACACTCTCCCACCGTCTCCAATTTCTCTATTTCTTCAGGAGCATACTCCCCCCCCCACTGGCAGTTCCCAGTGGTTAGCTCGGCTTTCTTTGTTTTGCTCCGGGTGACAACCGCCCCTCCCAGCTGCTGGGGGGAGAACATGGAATCGAACACCTCTTCTTTCACACTCTCATGTTGGGGCAATCTGGACAATGCGTCTGCCAGGGAGTTAGCCTTCCCAGGGAAATGTTTTAACACAAAGTTAAACTTTGAAAAGAAGTCAGCCCAGCGCAGCTGTTTGGCGTTGAGGGACCGCTGCGTGCGCAAAGCTTCTAGGTTCTTGTGATCCGTCCATATTTCGAACGGAGTTTGCGCTCCTTCCAACCAGTGGCGCCACGTAGTGAGCGCTAATCTAATGGCCGCAGCTTCCTTGTCCCACACTGACCAATTCCTTTCTGTTTCGTTAAACTTTTTTGAGATGTAAGCTAAGGGGTGCAGTTTCCCCTCCGAGTCCCTTTGTAGAATGGCCCCCCCCATGGCTACATCCGAGGCATCGACATGGATTATAAAGTCTTTCGTCTCATCCGGGTGGGCCAGAATGGGCTCAGAGGTAAAAAGAGTTTTTAAAGCCTCAAACGCCTTCTGACACTCCCCATTCCACGCCAGTTTCTCTCCCGGCTTTCCCGCCTCGGGCCCCCTCCCCTTGGTTTTTAACAAGTCCGTTAAGGGAAGGGTGACTTTGGCAAAGTCCTTGATGAAGGTCCGGTAGAAGTTACAAAATCCTAAGAGGCTCTGCAACTGCTTTCTCGTTCGCGGAGCCTCCCATTGCACCACCGCCTCCACTTTCCCCGGGTCCATTTCCAACCCCTTCTGAGAAATACGGTAGCCCAGGAAATCCACGGACTCACGGTGAAACTCGCACTTAGACAGTTTCACAAAAAGCTGGTTTTTTAGTAACGTTGAAAGAACGTCCCTGACTAGAGTCACATGCTCGTTCTTATCAGTAGAATAGATCAAGATATCATCTATGTAACATAACACGCCCTTAAACAGGTGCTTGTGCAACACTTCATTGATTAAACTCATAAAGACCCTGGGCGCGCCACTTAAGCCGAACGGCATCACTAGGTATTCAAACTGCCCCAAGGGGGTGTTAAAGGCAGTCTTAGATTCATCCCCCTCCCTTATGCGCACCCTGAAGTAGGCATCTCGCAGATCCAACTTGGTAAAAATCTTCCCCTTGGCCGCCTCCGCCAAGAGGTCCTTTATTAACGGGAGGGGGTAGGCATTAGAGGTGGAGACTGCGTTTAGCCCCCGATAGTCCGTGCACAATCGTAAACCTCCATCCTTTTTCTTTCGAAACAGCACGGGCGCCGCAAAAGGGGACTTGGCGGGGCGGATAAACCCTCTTGCCAGGTTTTTGTCCAAGAACTTCCTCAGTTCTTCCCGTTCCGCCGGACTCATGGAATACAATTTACCCTTCGGGAGTTTCTCGCCTGGGAGGAGCTCTATGGCACAGTCCGACAGTCGATGGGGGGGCAACTCGTCCGCCTCGGTCTCACTGAACACTTCCAGCAAGTCTCTATATTCTTTAGGCACCATGGCAGGGGCAAGGGCGAGCGCGGCCGCGGGAGAAGGCGGGCTGGGGGGTCCGGGGCCCCATCCTGGGTCCCATCGGTGGCTCTGGCAGCGTTCGTCTACCCACGAAATCTTCCCCTCGCTCCATTTTATGTAAGGGTCGTGCGCCCCGAGCCAAGGGCTGCCCAACACCATGGGGAACTGGGCATTAGGTGTGATGACAAAAGCTCGCTTCTCCCAGTGCTCTCCCGTTCCCAAAATCAAGCTCTCAGTCTCTGCTATGCACTCCTCCTTCATTTCTGACCCATCCATCTGGGTAAACTTCAGGGGTTCTGCTAACGGGGTGACTTTGGGTCCCAACCCCTCCACTACCAGGGGGCTGATTAGGTCTCGCGCGCACCCAGAGTCAATTAAAGCGCGAACCCTCATGTGGGTACCTGATCCAGGGGTCACCACCGTCACTACCATATATAACAAGGGGCCAGGGATGCTCACCGGAGATGGCGCTTCTTGGCGGGGGACCTGCAGCTCTGCGCCGCTCACTGCAGGCCGTTGGAGTTTCCCGACATCTGCGCTTCCATCAGCTCCAGCTCTCCCTGATCGCTCGCCACCCCTTCCAGCTGTAAAGCCCGGGGCTTCATGGGAGTTTTCCCCCGGGTGGGGGTGCTCGCCGGTCCTGGGGTTGAGGTCTTCGGGCCTTTTCCCCCTCCTCTGGGACACGCTGAGGCGAAGTGGCCACTCTCCCCACACTTCATACACAACCCCTGTCGAAACCTCGCATCACGAACGTCTTGCACATTGGATCGGGGCTTCGCTCGAGGGCCTGCTCTGCTGGCTGCCGTCGCGGACGCTCCCATCTTAATTAGGGCGAAGCGTTCTTCCATGTCGGTAGCGGCTCTCATCCAGGTGTTCAGTGTGCCCGGGCGGCCCCCTAGCAGCACTGTCTCGTAGATTTCCGGGTTCAGGCCCTCCCAATACTTCTCCATGAAGAGTTCCTCCAGCCATCCATGGATCTTGGCAGCGATACGCCGGAACTTGTCAGTGTATTCCCTCACTGACGACCTTCCTTGAAACAGCTTCCTCAGTTGATTTCTGGCTTTTTCCTCACCCAGCGGGTCCTCGAACTGATGCCGGAGGGCCCACATAAAATTGTTCAAGGAGCGCAACTCAGGGCCAGGGTTGTCGTGCAGACTCACATACCAATCGCTGGCGGTGTCTTTCAGCTTGGACCCGATGTAGCCGATGCGATCCTTCTCGGTAGGGTATAGATGACCCCAACTGTCCAGGAATCTCCCGATCTCGAGCGTGAAGAAACGCAGCTTCTCGGGGTCCCCATCGAAAGTAGTCGTCAACGGGTCGGAAGGGGGTGGGCGAGCGGCCGGCGCGGCCGGGACTGGGGCCGGCGCGGGAACGGGCCCCGGAACTGGAGCTGGGGCGACCGGCGGGGCTGGTTGCGCCGGTAGAGCGGGCGCCTGCGGCTGAGCCGGAACCCCTCCGGGTGCTGGCTGCTGCTGTGGGGCTCCGACTCCTTGACCGAGGAGGGCGCCTTGCATCGCCACCATAGCGTCGCGAAATTGGTGCTGGAGATCGAAGGCCAACTCACGGAGCTCGGCGGTGAGTTGAAGCCGTAGGTCTCCCATCATCTGATCCAGCGGGACCGTCTGCTCCTCTCGATACGGATCGGGCCCATACAGATCCAGTCCCTCCTCTTCGGGAGGCGGGCGACGCGGCCCTCCACGGTAGATCGGCTCGCGGTCGTCTCCTAGGTAGCTCGGTCTCCCTCGATCGGGCTGGTCTCCGGTGAGTGAAACTCTCACCCCTTTCCTGTCGTGCACCCATGAACTCACGGGTCGGCCCCCGAAGTGGCTCCAGGCGTACTGGGGGGTCACGTTCTGATGGGTAATCGGGCGGCGCGGAATGTAGTAAGCCCCCTGGCTCGTGGTCACCGGCACCTCGGGACCTCCTCCGCCGCCACCACCCCCGTTCCCCGGATCCGCCGGGGTAACGGGAGCCTCCTCTGGAGTGGTAGGTTTGAGGGGGACAAGGTCGTCTTCTGACATGGTCAGGAACGGTTGAGTCCCAATCACAGATCTCTGACAATCTGTGAGAGTCCTGCTCAAAGTAGTCAAGGATCAGATCTCGGTTGGTTAACCACAGTTCTTTATTGCCTATTCCTACATTAGTACAGCATCTCGGGTTATTGTCAGAGATGAGACAAATAATACAAGCGGGTCTATTATACCATTCCAAGGAGTTTGAATTACCCATAGGTAGCCAATCCCCTGTAGGGAAAATTGGCGGGCTAAAAGGTGTCTTGACCGTTTGGTTCACACAGGAAAAAAGTGAGGTGTTAAGCAGTAAATTTCCCTTCCCAAACCAGACCCCTCCGTTCACATAACAATTCATGGCTCCAAGGTTCTTTAGCATAGATAAGAGATGAGAGCCTTCCTCCCCTTGAAGTTACTGCCGGGGCAGCTGGAATGCGGAGGCAGGGATGAGAGGCCTCCTTGTTCTCACCCTAGGGGTTGTCACCCTCCCGACCAAGACAGGATAAATACAGGTCCAATACATAAGGATTATAAGGGTACATAGTATGCATGCAAGATTACATTGACTGAATTGACAGATTCTGACACCATGCTCATCTCTGTTTCCAAGCTGAAAAGCCAGCACTGTCCGAAGGCTTTTTTGTGGTCATGTGGCTGGCATGACTAAACGCTGAGGCACATGGAACACTGTTACCTTCCCACCGAAGCGGTACCTATTTGTCTACTTGCAATGTCTTGTTTTCGATCTGCTAGATTGGCAGGAGCGGAGGCCAGAGATGGAGCTCACTCCGTCACGCGGGCACTTCCGGTCTGCATCTCAACCTCTTAGCCACCGTGGCTGAAGTTTTAGCCCAATGCTATTGTGGATCCTAGTGCTGCACCATATTAGGCAAGCAGCAGGCTTTCTCCACTGGCACCCAGGTAAATCTAAGAGCATAAGAAGGGCTTTCCAAACCCTCCATCCTTGTAGTTGGTCCTCCTCCAGAACCTTCTTACATCAACACAAAGTCGCCAGACCTTTCCTTGGCATGACAGGTGGAATATAGGATGTGCAATCAGATATATCCAATCGAAATATACATCCAAGAATACCTTATTGGTATTTCCCAGATATAGTCAGATATCCAGGTTTTCCATAATACCAGTAACTAGGTCCTGAAAAATTCTGGAAATATTTGGGATAGTTAGAGGCACCCAGGCTTGTTTTTCTTTTCTTTTACAGGATTCCTGGGTAATGGGAGAGAGGAGGGAGGGAGACAGCTGACCCAGGCAACAGGTTCAGACATAAGGGGGAGCTCTCCAAGTATCTGCCCAGTCATGATGATTCTCTCACAGCCCTCAATGGCTCTCTGAGCATGGGCAAAGAAGATAAAAAGTAAACCTGCAACTTGACACCATTTCAGGGTTAGATTTTTTGGAGTGCTGCTACTTGCTGATGCTATTCTGGTTTCTGTCATGAATTTCTACTGCCTAATGATGCCTGCTTGGGAAGACCTTGGCATTTTGTGCAAGCTGTACGTTTTCAGATCTGGTTTTCCCACAGCAGACTGTTTCAAAATAGTATTGCAAGTTTTTCTGTGGTTTTTTTGCTTTTACCTGGAGGAGTGCAGTTGAGTGGAAGAGGGAGCCTTTTTTCTTTCTAGTTCTTAAAAAAAATAGCTTTCCTTGGTTTGGTTTTGTGCTGTTTTTAAAAGGGGTTAAAGGGATGACGTTGGGCTTGCTTATCTTGGTTTGTTTTAGCATTTTTAACTGCTTTGCATTTTCTGTGTTTCTAAAAGGGTTTTTAATTTTTAGAGGGCCTGTGCGTTTGGGATAGGATTTTCCCCAAGGTGTTACCATTTTTAAAAGTGTATTTTTTCATTCTTTTGGTTCTGGTTTCACAGTTGTTCCCCCAATAGTTGGTTTAAGGAACTATAAGGAACTTTCCTCGGGGAAGTGACAATGTTGTGTTTGTGTGTGTGTCAGTGTCTTGCCAGATCTGGCTGGCTGCCTTGGTACTGGCTTGACAGGTTGCTTTGGCTTGGATTCTCTGGTTTTGTATTGGTTATCTTGGACTTGCCACATTGACCTTGGCTTCTGCTTGGCTTCTGTAATTTGATATTGTTTCTACAGGGCTTGCAAGAGTGTTGTTTGCCATTGGATTCTCTGGTTTGGTATTGGTTGTGTTGGCTTTGCCACATTAGCCTGTGGTTCTGCAGGTTTTGTTTGATTTGACATGGGGCTAGTTGGTTCTGTGTGCACTTGGAGGCTTTTAGCCATTGGTTGCTCTTGTGTGTTCAGCAACCAGCTTCTTTACCCTGGTGAAAGCATGCATTTTTTCCCCAGAAGTAACAATGGAGACAAGAAGGACGGATGGGGGCACCTTGTTTAGGGCCCCATGGAATTGGACCCCTTTATCCAAATCACTTGAAACTTGGTGAGCAACTTGGTCTTTAGTGGACAGGCAGAACTAGGCTTCCTGCAGTTTTGCTGTTATTTGACTGCAAAACAACCACTCTAGCCTCCTGGAAATTCCCCCCACTGGGAATAATGGAACTGAAAAATTCAGGATTTTTTGGGGGGGGAGGGGGTAATCCAAATTCTGAAACAATATCGGGTACCCAAGTTATCTGGAAGACCAACATGGATACCTTTTTCAAAATCTGAATCTAAAAAATTTAGATTTTTTTTCCTGTGCCCATCTCTAGATCTGCTCTCCTTCCTGAAATTAGGCGTCTGTCCTTTTAGCCATTGACATTCTTTTAGCTTCTCAGTTTCCCATTCAGGTCTGACTTGTTTTGCTGACTGCCAGCCCTTCCCCAATGTACCCTGTTCAGGGACTCCTTCCCTTCTACCTTAAGTGTTCATCCCCTGCCTATCCTGCTGCACCCTCTGGTCCCAGTTCAGGCAGCCTCTCCTCTTCCTTCTGTCTGGGTTAGTTTGCTATGGATGGAACAAGTGGGAGGAATACAGCTTGGGGTAAAACATAACTTTAAAAAGTAACAATCCTAATGTGCAAAGTGAGTGGTTTTATTCATTTCCATCTTTGCTTTTTCATACTGACTCCTTGTTTTTCTAATCTGTACCTTGATTAGGGTAATAAAGTTACTTGCTGAATAAATACTTGCCTCCCTTCCATCTTTTTAGCCTTGGATATATTGTGCCAAACTGGGAGTTAGGTATACAGCAGACCCAAAAAGATCCCTTTCTGCCCTGCGGCTGGTGTTTGGGGTTTTCACGCTCAGGGGGATGCTCTCACAGGACAGGGTGAGCATCTGGACTGCACTGGATCACAAAGCACTGTGGGTGTCAGAGAAGTGTTTTCTGCCATAGTACTGAGCTCGTGCTCACAATTGACACAATGCAATTTTGCCTTCTCTCAAATACACAACAAAGATAAAAGCCAGCTGTGCCTATTACACAACCACTCACACACAACATGAGTCTAGAATGGTGATGCCCATTCACACCAATGTCACACATCCATCCAAACAGTTCAATACAGACAGCGTACAGGACTCTGCTTTCACATGCAGATGTCCCTTAGTGATTTAGGTGAAAAGCCCTAGTGAACGACATTTCATTCCTATATTTTAAAGAGAAGTAGGGACATTGTCATTTGACACTAGGGCTTTTTGTTGATGACACATATCTCTCTATCAAGCAATAAACAATCTAAATGAAATCTTGAAGTGGCAATTCCCTGGAGATCCTGAGAAAACTACCTAGGAACATTAAGATAACCCTTAAAGGCTCTTTAGGGATTCCACATGTAGTTAAGAAGAAACTTGGAGCTCCAAGGTCTTCAGTTGGCAGCTAGACAAAATGGCAGGCCACTCTATGACTCAGTTCAGGAGCAACAGGAATGTCTTGCTCTGATATGGTAATTCTAGCATAACAGGTTCTCATGTTTCTTTGAAGTATGCTGTAATGACCTGGTTATTACTGCTCATCATACAATCATATCAACAAGACTATTAGAGCAGTTTGACTAGAGCTTTCAAGGACTGAGGCCTGACTAAATAGAAAACCAATAACAAAATCCTGTTCTGTAAACAACTGTTAGAAGTGCAAAATAAACTGGCAGAAAATCTGCATCTATTGCAAGTGTTGTAATCATCATAAGAGGACATGTGGGATATGCTTTGGGTGTTTGATTTCTTTGTTTTATTTGTTCTTTGTAAATTATGTCATTAATAGATTCCTAATTTTTACCAAGCAGCAATTTGGTTCAGCAGGACATTGATACAAGGGATGCTTTTAAACTGAACAAGGGAAGCCTACAGAGGAGCTTTTATTCTTTCATTACCTCTCTCTGCTTTTGTTGCTTGGATTGCAACACTACAACTAGGCTCCTGAGTTGTTTTCTCAGATTCATTGTTGAGAAATGCTTGCTCTTGACTTCCGGTTTTGGCGACTCTAATGGCGGGCATGCCTCATTGGAGCTCTGATAGAGGCAGCTCAGTGGACAGGAGGGGTACTGAACAATTCTGGACAACCCCCCCCCCCCCCGAGCCCTTGTAGGGGGCTTCCAGCATGGGGCATGAGGGGTGCCTCTCCTGAGGCAGTGGCCAAGGGATTGAGGCTCCCCTTTGCCCTGAAGGTCCCATCGCCAAGGTGCTACCATGGCACCAAGAGGTGCACACCAGACAGGCAAGCAAGAGATTGAGCGAATCAGTGAAGATCTCACCTTCTTATGCACATGAGAGAAGTGTGAGTTAACTCGTTAAACTGGATATGCGGCCAAGTGCTCTGAAGCCCTGATTTAAAGTGGGAAAGGGAATGCATTACCCCCCCCCATGCTAAGTGAACTTTGAAAATGATGTAAGGGGCTAGGAATACTGGCATTTGTGGGATTTAATCAAGTAAAAACAGATCTACCTAAAGCCGCTGTTTAAACAGGCTTTCTTTGACTAAAGTTTCCCGAACTGTAAACAATAACTGGCAGGGGAGAAAAGATGGCAACCAGAATGAAGCCCTTGCTGGGAACTACGAAATCAACATTTCTAGTTCCTAAACCAGAAACAAACACTGACTTTCCTCTTTTTTTTTGAATTTTTTTTTGAATTTTTTTTATTGATACAAAACACAGAATAAACATACAGATTGTAACTGTTTTTGAGCATAACTACAAACAACAAATACTAATACAGAGGATAAGGAATAAATTGGAGTTAGTGCCTGTAACATAGCATACACCATGGATGAAAATAACAACTGTTTTGGTGTTATGTACTGTGAAGTGAGGCAGGATGAGAGAAAGTTATGAAAGAGGTGATATGTGTTAGTGTTAGAAGTGAAGCCATGATGCATAACTGGGTTCCTGTGGTAAAAGGCCTTGCTCCGTCATGTACTGTAAGAATGGATACCAGGTACATACAAATTGGGAAAAGGTCACGTCAGAAGAAGTGCTGTGAGGTTTCAGAGTGTCAGTGATTTTGTCCATTATAAATTGCTCCCAAATTCTCTTCCTCCACTGTTCCAGTGATGGAGGGGTGTTCAACTTCCAGGAAGCTGCAATAGTGGTTTTGGCCGCCGTGAGTAGAAAAGTTGTCAGGGGGTGAAGTGGTTCCTCCCCAATGGAGGGGCCTCTGAGATGCAGAAGAAGAACTGATGGGTCCATAGGGAGAGATTGTGATGTAATATTTGTTATTTCTTTGATTACAGAGGACCAACATTGTTGGATTTGGGGACATGCTCACCAGCAGTGTATATAGTCACCCGGCTGTCAGCAGTTCTTCCAACAAAGTGGTGAGTGGTTAGCATTGATCCGGTGGAGACCAACAGGCTTATAGTACCACCTGGAAAACAGTTTGAAGAATTGAAATCTGATGTTGAAAATCCCAGATTTGTTGGCGGATGAGGACCAGATCAAAGCCCATTGTTGATCAGTTATGTTGTGTCCAATATCTTTACTCCATGCCATCTGATACTGGAGCTTTTGGAGAGTGTCTAGGTCTGAGATGATTTTGTAGATGTTCGAAAAGAGGTGTTTGGCATGCTCTGAGTGGACAGTTAATAAAATTTCAAATTTTGTTTTAGCATGTTTGAAGACACCCTTGCTCGACATGCATGTAGTCCCTACCCTTTGTTCACACCGCCCGTCGCTACTACCGATTGGATGGTTTAGTGACTCCCGAGTTGATACCCCTTACAGATGGATAACACCTGAAGGACTTGTCTTCAACTACAAAGAGATAAAGGAAAAGATTGACTATGTAATAAAAACAAAGGGTTTTTTGGAACTGGAACAAAGTACAGTGAAAAAAAAACCCAACAGAGGAGGAAGAAGAAGAAGCCAGCATACTTGAAATGGAAAGCTTGGCAAATACAGCAAGCAGTACCCCGGAAGAGGACTATGAATCAGAGAAAGGGGCAGCAGCCCCAAACCCCCTAGAAGTCAAATGGAACTTTGGAAAATGGAAATCTAGAGGAAAGAAAAAGAAATAATATAATCTAGTTAAAACATGGAAGCTTGAAAATTTTTGCAACTGTATGCACTTGATTTAATCATTTAAATACCAGCTTATAATAGAAAACCAAGCTACTATGCTTCAATAAATTAATCGCATTTTAGAGGAAATCTTCACTTAAGCCAATTGATGAATCTTATTATATGATCCTTGTATAGCTTTATTTTAGTCTAGTGTTTAGCGTTCGTAGTGTTTTACTGTTTGTAGAACCAAAATAATAAAAATCTTTCAAAAAAAGAGATAAATGCTTGTTCTTCTGTTGGATGGGCTGTAATCGTGGCACACAGTTATGAACACTCAGGTGGCTTTGAAATTAGTGGGTCTAAGTAGACAAGCACAGCTCTGGTGTCTACTTTCCTACTCAGGATATACCTCATCACATATTTACACCATAACTGTTGCAAGCCAGTTGCATGTTTTCTGTCTGGGTGAGTATCATACGAACAGAAAACATGCAAATCAGTTGCAGCAATACAGATAATCCTGTCTGTAAAGAATGACCCAGTTGATACAAATTAGGATGCAGATGTTCCCAACCTGCTCACCAAACCTTGACATAGCTGTGTATTTCACAATGCTAATGCATATCAGCCTTTCCCATGGGCATATTTACACATGGGAGTGGTTTACAGGAGCACTGCCAGGTTGTAAAACATTGTTGGACATTTGTGAGTCATGCACCCTGAATGCATTTGAATGGGGGTAAGGACAGACGTAGGCATCATTTTTATGTGAATTTTTGGTGGAGGAAATCTAAGAAAGTAGTAAATATGAACTTCCAGGTCCATAAACATAATTCTATATAATTCCGTTTCTTTCAGAACATATGTTTGATAGTACTGCGGTTTAATAGGTTTCAGGGATGCAATGCTTTTTAAATTTTATTCGCAATTGCTTGAATTCTCCTTTCATGATGGCTTCTTAGTTCCAGTTCAGTTATTAAAATTCATGTGAGCTCCAGAGCCACCAAAAATTATGCAATAGTGTACATATTGTGATCTAGTCCCAAAACATGGGGATTTGGCTAGACATCTTGTATCAGGAGGCCAATTGACACATTCCATTTCCTTGATGTGGCCAATTTTTCTTTGGTTTTATTTAGTGATTATTTGTTTTCTGCTCAATGCAAGGCTGAAAGTGTGCTGAAAGTATGTGGCCCAAATTCATTAGAGTCCTGCTATAGGTGTGGTGAACTGGAATGAAGGATGCAATTGCAGTGAGAGAGTCCTACAGAGTCAGTCACCAACAAGTGTCCTTAAACAGGAATGCTTTATTGAGAAAGGTCTGCTATGGTCATCTGCACTTCTTGTGTTAGTAATGGGTACCGCCTCAAGCAGGACAATTATACAGAATTCAAAAAGGGGTCTGGTAATGCATAGTAACCAATCATCATGTCAGAGAAAAGGTGCTTAAAATACTGGTTTACAGTTCCAAGGGGAAAAGCGGGAAGAATACGAGCCAGACAGGAGAAGAGATACATAGGCCAACACTACCAGTCTCTCAAGGTCAAAGCAGCTCAGAGAGCGATAAGCATGCCATGAGAAACATAACATAACATTCCACAGTTCTGACGTCAAGGGTTCACTCATCCCACCTCCAGAGCAGGAGATGGCAGCATTAGCTGACATGCAGCACACAAAACGTGTAAGAATAGAACTATGGCACCCTCAGAAATTGCCCTGTAGAGGCTCTGGAGTAATTTCTATTATCTAGAATATGGGATGGCACCACAGAGCAATTAGATTCTGCCACATACCAATTTTCAAACACTGAAAGCTGAAAACTGTTATGCCACTTCAGTACTACACTGAATTTAATTTCTCCTAAAGTAGAGTGCTTGGGGAATAAACACTCTTATCCCAGATTGCACCTTAAAGCAAAGTTAGGAGGGCTGCATGTTAAGCTAATTACAAAGGTGCCCTTGGTTAATGAAGTTATCAGTTTTTTAAAAACAAATTAATGTAAAGATTAACAATAACCACAGATGGCAAGAAGAGACATTTTCTCTCCCACTCATGAAATGTACAGTTTGTCTTTACAGTTATTCATATAAAAGGTATGCAGATTTAATCTATTAAAGCCTAGCCAGTTTATTAAAAAAGATTTCTTCAGTCAGTTATTCTGCAGAAAACCATTGCAAAAAGTGAAAACCGTGCCTTGCTTTTTTGTATCACAATTATCCCTGGGGTGACAGGATTATTACTGTACAACTATTTGTTGAATGGTTGCTTTCTAGGGTATTCCCCGTCTTCTGGATGATTAAATAAAAGTTTTTAAATTGATCTAATCAGCTCAGATCTCACCTTGTGTGAACTATAATTATAGGCCAATAAATCAATACTACAGGGCTAAGAACGTCATAGATTTCTTTATTTATTTTAGTTGGGACTGTTTAAAAAAAAAAGAAACCAGCATAATCGTTGCTCAAAGAATGGAATGTTGTCTAAATGCTAGCAATATTATTCAGCTGGGTTGTTTAATCAAGGAGTCCAGCAAAGCCTTTCTGTCTCACAACAGCCTTCTGGGGAGGACTGATTTGTTTCAAGCCCCTCCCCCGGGAAGGCTATTTCACATATTATTCTGCTGCAGCAAGCCTGACTTTGTCATAGATGGTTTGACACAAGGAGCCACGTGTTGGAATGCGCAAGGTCCACAGTGCAGCCTTGTGAAGAAGATCTACAGGGGGAGAGCCGGAGGACTGGTAGTTTGCACAGCTAGATTAGTTACTGCCCACAATTTCAAATTATGTCCTTGCTGTCTCCTCACTGGCTCTTCTGGAGACTTCCTGCTCTTGTAAAGCCTCCTTCTTGTTGTTGTTCCTCCTTCAGCAGTTAGGTTAGACAGTTAAGTTCTTGCTCTTCTATGATCTATTATCTATAACAGTTTGTTTTTCTTTAATAAACCTACTTATTTTTCTCTAAATGTTCAGTGCTCCACTTCCTTGCATATTTAAATTCTGCCAACACCATGGACCAGTCCTAGTTGTACAAGGAGTGACCCTGTGTCTTGTCACATCTTCATTTTACATGTTTAGTTTTACACCTATGATGCCTCAGTATGCACCTTAAAAACGTAATGCATGAAGCAGCTTTGGCTGACCTTTCCTGTGTACAAAGCCCCTGTGCCATACTGAGGCCTGGTTTAAATGTGGTGCTGCACCCATTAGATATGGGATCTCAGCTGCTTTCTATGCAAGGTTTAGCACATAAGATGTCCATTGTCTAGGCAGAAATTGCACTGGCATGTTAACTAAACACAAAAATCAGCATTGTACACATAGAAACGAGATATTGGACCCCTGGAAGATCCCACAGGTAATTTCTTCTTGACCATCAGCATCATATTTAAATCACTCCTGGCTTTTTAAAGTAAAAACTGCACTGTTGTGTATCAAGATAGCAATCGCCATGTGCTTGCGTAATGGTGACCGCCACGTGGACATTCGCACATGGCCTGAATCTACCTGAGCTTCGGCCAGGTAGAACAATAGCTGGTCGGATCCTAAACGACCGCCAATCATGAGCCTAGGTTTTCCCCAGGGTATCTATGAACTGTAACCACTATCTTAAGGTCCTATCAGGACATTTGGGTGAGGTCAGAGGATTATCTCCGACCGGCATAAAAGAGGGCTATGAGCCCGGGGTTGCCCATGTTCCATCTTGACCCGCAATAAACTACCATGCTGTTTTCACTGTTACCGACCTCCCGACTCCAGTACTTTTCATGCACCAAACTCACACATAATGTTAGGGTTGCCACATGCCCACTGGGGACATAGATCTCCTGCCCCTGCAGGCATTGTCCACTGACTTTCCAGTGGCTGGCAGAAGAACATTATTTTAAAATTTCCAATCGGACAATCCCGCAACCCAGCCAAAAGTCAAAAAAGAAACCCTCGACTGACAAAGGATTCCATGTAGTCTGCTGATAAAATGGAGGACCCCAGCAATCCCCTTACCCCATCCCCCTTTCCAGTGCAGGGCCCTTACAACCTCCTCCGAATCCACGTGTAGAGTCCTTTGTTCCTCTTCCTTGTCCTCCCTTGTCCTCCTCGGAGCATACAGTCAGCGAGCTCTTCTTTGTCCTGAATGGCCACGGCCTCGTAGCAGCCCTTCCTTTTAAGCTGTCGGGCTCATCCTGGAAGGTCCGCGCTCCTGCGCTGGACCCTCCCTGGCTGCGCCACTCCCTCCTTTGTCTTCCTTCAAGGATGGGGGGGGGGGGGCAAAAGCCGGCACTCACTCAGGAGCGAGCACAGGTCTTTCCAGTGGCTGGCAGAAGAATGTTATTTTAAAATTGCCATTGGCAATTCCAGAAAAACCTGAAGTGATATCATGCCTCTCTAGAAATCAACAGATACTCTCTGGTAAAACCAGAGTTTCCAGCAATTCCTAGAGAGCACTGATGTCACTTCTGGGTTTTTCCTGGAAGTGATATCATGCTGTCTCCCTATGTCTCTGCCTGACCCAGTTTCCTGCTGGTTGCCAGGCCAAACCTGGCAACCCTAGCTGTTTAACTGGGTGTGAATGCAACTAGCTTAAAAGGGCCACAGGACTGGCTGTTTTCTCCCAGTTGCCCGCCCTTCTGGTATCAGAGCCAGCTAAGAGAAAATGAGGTTGGAATACTATCAAAAGGAATACTACTGCTGGGTGAAAGTTTCAGTACTTTTTACCCACATGCTGTTTTGATCATAAACTTGGTCCACTCCTTGCTTCATGTAATGGGGTGGACCTATTGTCCTCATGTCTACTTTGGCCCTCAGTCACCTCAAAACACATTACATCTCTTCAGGCGTCTAGAGCTTTTAATACACTGAAAGGAGAGTCTGATATTAAGCAAATGGTTTTAATAAAGAATCTTCTGCTTTCTTAAATCTGTACTGCATAAACAACCAAGAGGGCAGGAATGTATAACATCATCTGAACTGGGAACAGCTGGTGTTTTCAACTAATCCTTTCATTCTCTCCAGATTTTGAAAGCAGTACCAATGGTAGAATTAAAGCCTCATATAAACTATAATCTTTGACAAGCATTATAACATTATTATGCCACAAGTTTGATAATTCCGGTCAAGGGAGTAAGGATAAGATCAACTACTGAGGTGTATAAGAAAGCATTTATTTGACCAAAAGTGTTTAGAAATGGAGGTGGCAAAAGCATCACACCAAATAGCAGTGTTCTCACTCTTTTTAAACTCAGGCCTCCCCTTCAGGTTCTGCACACAACTAATTGCAATCACTTTTATACCACAATTAACTGCTCACGAGAGAGAGAACATCTCAGAGTATCCTTGGAAGTATACTACCAATGGTAAAACTACAACGGTGCTATTCTTAGTAGTCTTAATTTATTCTTCCCAAAGTTTCTACATAACAAATTGTCACGCTCAGTCGTCCCCCCCGGGGGGTCAGCACCCGTCGCCATGGTCTCTTTGGCGGGAGGAAGGCGCTGCACCTGCAGGCAGGAACGGGAGGCGCAGCCGGGGCCTCAGAATGGCAAGGGGTGAGGGTTAACGACATCCTGGATCACCCTCCTGCCTCCGGGAGCAAGGATTCCTTTGCAGGCATCACCCTTACTTTCTCTCTCCTGGTCTGTCCTGCTGTCCGTCTCTCTCTTGTTTTCCCTTGCTCCATGGCTCCTCCTCCCCGGCCCTGCTTCAGCCCTCTACTTTTATTCCCTCCTTCCCAGTGCAGCACCTCCCTCCACCAAACCCCGCCCCCCTCTAAATATGCCAATGCCCAGCAGCTCTCCCAGTTGCTGTCGTGTCGCTGGACTGCCCTGGGGCTGCGGCGTTCCGCAGCCGACTTGCCCCTCCCATCGCCTCTTGGAGGCCTTCAGAGGGCTGGCGCAGCCCACGCCGGCCAGCCATCTTATCCCCGGTGTGCTGGCTGTGATATTAGCTGCCAGGGTTGCAGGTGGGTGGGCGGCAGCGTCTGGGCGTGGCGCTCAGGCTCCAGGGCGAGTGTGGCCCGTCCAAGGCAGGGATGGGGTGCGGCGCGACTGGCCAGCCTCCTCAGGGCACAGGATCACTTCGGTGGCCGACGTCTCCCTCTCCCGGGGCTGACCGCTGTGCGCTGCTTCAGCTGAGTGGTCTCGGGGAGATGCCGCGGCGTGCTCCGGCTGGGGGACGCGGACCAGGGGAACCAACCCCCGGGGGGCAAACAGCCCAGGATGGGACACAAATGCAGAAAAAGGCAGTTGAATACTATAGTGTTCACTTCCTAGTGATAGCATTTGGACCTGAACATTGGGTATTACAGATTTAAATGAAAATCTAGGACAAAATGCTAACATGGTGCCAAGTCGTCTGAAGAAAGAATGCATCATTTATCTACTTCACCATCTGAATGAACTAATGGGAGCCTTCAGTACTTGAAGGCTTGAAATGACTACTGCTGAAGGTTAAAGCAGAAAGTGCCAAGGCAGGATTACAGCTGAACATCAAGAAGACAAAAGTAATGACTACTGGGAAACTATACAACTTAAAAGCTGACAGTGAAGAAACTGAAATTGTTTAAGATTTTCTAGTCCTTGGCTCCATCAGCAACCAAATGGGAGACTGCACCCAAGAAATCAGAAGGAGACTGAGACGGGGAAGGGCAGCCATGAAGGAGTCAGAAAAGATTCTTATGTGTAGGGACTTGTTGCTGGCAATCAAGATCAAGTTAATTTATGCCATGGTATTCCCCATTACTATGTATGGATGTGAAAGCTGGACAATGAAGAAAGCTGGCAGGGAGAAAGTAGATTCCTTTGAAATGTGGTGTTGGAGGAGAGTTTTACGTATACTATGGACTGCCAAAAAGACAGCTAAGTGGGTTCTAGACCAAATCAAGCCTGAACTCTCCTTAGAAGCTAAAATGACTAAACTGAGGCTACTGTATTTTGGTCACATTATAAGAAGACAAGAGTCCCTGGAAAAGACAACAATGCTAGGAAAAGCTGAAGGCAGCAGGAGAAGAGGAAGATCCAACATGAGATGGATGGACTCACTCAAGGAAGCCACAGCTGTCAGTTTGCAAGACTGGAGCAAAACTGTTAATGCTGGGACGTTTTGGAGAATGTTAATTCATTAGGTCCCCATACGTTGGAAATGACTTAACGGCACTTAACACGCACACATACTTAAATGTGCAATGTGCATAGGGGAAAGGATGGAAGTTGTGTCCACAGGGATGAAAGTCATGCCCAACGTTCAGCCTAATGTTGGCATAGAGCTCATTACTATGCAAACTGTATGTGCAGAGGATCCATCTCTGTGATCAGGAATGTGCTGTTCCAAGGACCCCAAGTCTGGAAGGCAAAGCCCGCGCACATGCTGAAACTTTGGTGGGTGTGAATAGGGGGAGATGGGGCCAGTCAAGGCAGTCTTGTTCTCCACTTTATGCACTGCCTTTACACCCTTATGCCTTGTGTACCGGGTTTTTGTTTCAGTTACTGCTCATAAAATGTAGAATAATTACTCCAGCAGTGATCCCATGCCAAATCTGACAGGGAGTGGAGTTTTGCTCATTTTTGGAACATGCCATGTTGTCTGCTGAGAACCATGGTACTCATTCAAAAGATTTCCAGCACTCCTTGCCACAGATGAAAAGGAGCTGGTTTAATAGAACTGTGTAATTTATCATATTAACAAATCAACCCAACAGTCCTTTTCATTGGTTTCAATGAGACACATAGTTCTGGGTTTAAGTTTCCCATTCAGCCAGGATAAAAACTCTCAGAGATTTCTGATAGGAGAAAGTAGCTCCATTTTGCATGCAATTAAAGTTCTCATTTCAAGCACAAGCAGGCATGAATTGGCTTGAGTGAGGTTTTCCCCTCCTTTCCAGGCTTCCCAAGCAAGGAACAGGGAAGAAAATTTTTACCAAAAATTGAGTGCATGGGCAAGAGGGGCTAAACCGTGCTCCATCTTCCCATCTTACCATACTGTGAATAGCGCCACCCCTGGCCTCCTTAAAGGACTAGGTGCCTTAGGCACACCCTGAACTATGGGGGGAGGGGTGTTGTGTCTACTGAGTGCCACTAGGGGGCTAGCGGCTTTAGTCCTGAGCTTGGTCCCTGAACGCAATAGGGGCCGAGGATCCTAGTAAACACCAATAGGACACAATGGGGACTAGAGGATTAAAGCAGCCATCCAATAGGTTGATACTCAAGCAAGGGACAACCAATGGGGTAACTGGAAGATAATTCAAATCCTCCAGGAGGACAGTGGGTGTGTGTTAGGTATTGTTGTGGTTCTGTATATATGTTGGCCATTTTTGCCATGTGTGTGTCTTGCATTCGTGTGTAATAAACTTGAACTGTTCACTGTGCTGGATCACTGACTCTCCGTGCAAAGAACCCAGTATTTAACAAACACAATAAACAGTAGTTCTCTCTCTTACTTTACTGCTCTTATTGCTGATAGGAAGAATGGAACTAGGCAACTAAAAAACAGAATAACTGAATGGGCGTGGTTTGCATCAGGCCTTGACTAGTAAGTTTCCAATTGCATGTCCCCAATAGGCATGGATGCAACCCTCTTAAGGCAACCAAGTTGCCAAGCATGTGTAGTAGATGACTGAGTGCTTCATGTGAGTCTGAAGTGGAAATTCATAGATACAGTAATTCCAAACATTTCAGTAAACAGCTAGCTAGGTGACTATCCACAATGGGGTGCCTGTTGGAATAACAAGGGAATTTTACAATGCTTGAACATGGTTATTGTTTGAACTTTAGTTTCAGGATCTGAAGGATGAAGAGAAGACCCACCAAGTGCTGAATGTTCAGCACTTAAAGCTTATTGAAAACTTAAATGTGTGACACACTGAAACTCTAGTAAAGCAGAGAACAAGAGCTCTGTAGGTAGCTACGCAGGAGGCTGTCGCTCTATAGGCCCTCCGCACCAGCTATAGGCGCCTGCTTGTGAGGCTTCTGCACTATCAGCAAATGATCAGACCTTTGTAATCAAACAGTTCTTTATTTCAGATACTGGAACAGGTTCTCGATGTTTGTTTGAGATACAGAATAAAGAGGGGTAGGGATTAATATACCTACAGGCATAGTTGCACAAACAAATTCTACCAATCAGCACACACCTAAATTGCGGGAAAATAAATGGTGACCGTTTGTTCCCACCAAAGGTGAGAAAGCTATAAAAATTCCCTTCTTGCCCCAAGTGACCCAGATGTGCTAAGTCCTAGGCAAAACATTTGGGCAGTGACAATAAAATAACCTTCAAGGCTATACCCATCCTGATAACACCCTGGGAGCCTGAAACCAGAGAGGGGAGGAAGCTATGGCAAGATAGCTATTGTTTTATGTGACACATTGGAATGTGTGAGCCCATCCTCCCGGGGAAAGAGTAACATTAAGCAGGAGAGCAATCTCTACTTCAAGGCAAGCCATAAACTATGTGGAGTGATAGAAAGTACAAAGAAACAGAAAGTAACATTTAGAGCAGCAAGGAACAAGCACTCTACTGTCAGATTCTTACATCAAATAGTCTTACAGGATAACATGAAGCAAATCATATATATGAGAATCTGACACTGCTTAAGAGTGAAGTGTCAGTGGGCTTCTGGCCTTTTGAGTGTGCTGGTTTTGTTATCTTATTACACATTTTTTAAAAGTACAAAGATAACAAAGCATCTGTGATGACCTTTCTAATCTTCACAATATTATGAAGACAAGCAGACAAAAGGAAGCACTCCTACTGTTATTCCAAAGACTTGTATGGAGACTGCTGGGCTGACCGCATGGTAAGAGATTTGGAATGCCTAGGAGGCAGTGGAGGAAAGGATAATTGATCCCAGAAATATTTGTCCTGAGAAACAGAGGAAAAAAATCATAGCTAACACCCACCATAATATTGCACATTTATAGCACACCAAAAGAGAATTAGAGTCTGAAGAAGCATAGCTCCACATTTAGGCAATTTTCTATGGGCAGTCCTTTGTTTCCTCAAGCAAAACACAACGTTTTCAAAACCCAAGATTCATTTTTGTAGACATCTTCCCAAAAATTCAGAAATGTTTCCTATATAGTACTGTAAAAAGTCTGCAACAAAAAAGATGAATTTCAATGTTAAAATTATGGAAATAATAAAAATAATCAATTTTCTTTGAAAATAAAAGTTATGTAAATTGACCATAATCATACAGATCAACGAATGATTTAAAATGTGCTCCAATGTAACAATCTTATAGACTCAGTGCAAAAGCAAATTAAGGACATTCTGAAATTTTTGCCCTTAGAGCTGTCATTTAACAGTGAATGAAATTCCAAGATCAGTAATCAGGCCAGTAAAATCCTCACAACCCTATGGCCACAGCCATATGGAGGAAGTAACGTGTGGGCCAACAGGACTCTGATTTTTGGGCATATGACATGTGAATCTGTTGTGTTCTAATGGTGACCACCGCCATGCAGTCCAGGGCAAGCACATGGCTAGGCGCAGTCAGAGCTTCGCTCCAGAACACAATAGAATGGCTGGATTGTAATTTAGACCTATCAGTCATCCAGGATGCACATAGGGGCCAATGACCTGGGGAGACTTAATTGTAATCCTGTCAGAGTGTGTGGGCGAGGCCAGGGGCGCAGTTTAGATGCATATATAAGCAGACCCCCGAGCCCAGCTCAGAGATGTGTTCCAGAACCTCCTAATAAACCATGAGCTGATTTCACTTGAAGGCGTCTCTGGACTGAGTACTTTACAGAATCACCACCATGAAAACACATATATTACTGTCTAGAGGGCTGCACCCACAAAACAGTTTGCATGGGGGATTTTTGCTTGTATGGACTGGGCCTAACATTCAACCAATCACAGCTGCTGAACTGGGTTCTGAGGCCCACCTGGAGCTCTGCTATCAGGAAAGGCTGACCCTTTCACTTCATTGACATGACCGCTTTGGTACATGTATGCTTTTAAATGTGTGGAGCTGCTCTTTAATAAAGTTAATGGCCTTCATGCTACACATGCAAGAATATATCCATGCCTCAGTGTGTGCACACATGACTCTGAACAGAAGGGTAAGAATTAAATGCAAAGATATTCCTGTCAGCTAATTGCTGCCATTCCCAGGTGAGAGGTGGATTCCTCATTGGGCACACGTCACGGCCCTCACCCCCACCTTTGGAATGTATCTCTCTTCTCACGGTCTGAATGTAATCTCCTTAACCTTGGAAATGGGGAACTTTCTCAACGACTTTGCTGCTTCTGCTGCAGGTGTTTATTGTAACTTTCCCACCTATAGCCTGAGAATGAAATGTCTAAAATGTATTTTGCAAGCTCCAGGAGTGGAGCCCCTCCCTCATCACCAGGTTGAATGCACTATAACTGTAACCCCTCAACCCTTTCCTTTCATTACTGACTCAAGAACGTGTAGACGACTACAAGATCCACTGGAATAAAGACTTTTCTAGTTAAGAACTTTGTTTACAGTTTGAAATCTCCTAGACTCTCACAGAGAGTCAGTAATCCGTACATTGGAGTGATCTCCCCGTTCCTGAAATGGCAGAAGACAGGGAAGAACCTCCTATGACCCAGGGCTCGGAAGTACCGATATCCACCACCGAGGAACCTCTGGTGGTGCCTACGTGCAGTTGGGTGGATGTGTGACCCAGGGGTCCCCGTCAGTCATGGGCAATCTTTGGGTCTGAAACTACTGAGACATGGACTCCTCAGCAGCAGCTGAGTTGGAGTCTGGGTATGGCAGCTGACCTCTGGGAGGGTATCGGCCCCAGGAATGCGTAACACCCCGGGACTCGGGTCAGCCTTGAGGGCCCGAGTTTACGGATCTGTGGAGACAGATGGACAGGCATTTTGACATTATTGAGAACCGATTGGAATGCCAGATGACCACCCTCCTGGAGGGACTCCCGGGTGAGATTCAGTGGCTGTTTGGGGAAGTCCTAGGAGCAAGAGGGGCGGCAGGTGGAGCCGGGGCCAGAGCAGGAGCGTGGCAGCAGCCTCCAATCCAACCTGCTCCCATGGCCGTACTTCCGGTGCAACCCCCCCTGCGCATCCCATCAGACCCGCACCGGGCCCCAGAATCGGCCGTCATCCTGTTCCCCACGAGTTACTGGGGGTGATGTTTGACAGGAACCCAGCTAAACTGCAATTCTTCATTATTGAAGCTGGCCGATTTTTCCAAACCTGGGGCCATCTGTTTCCCACCGAAGGGGACCGAGTAGGCTACATCAGGTCCAGGCTCCAAGAGGAAGCAGCAGACTGGTATGTGAGCCTCCACAATCCCCCGGAACTGGAGCGCACTGATGATTTCATGTGGGCCTTGCGCAGACAAGATGAAGACCAGATGAGTGAGGTGCAGGCTCGTAACCAGATCCGGCAGCTGACCCAAGGGAAGGATTCAGTGAGGGAGTACACAGTGGCTTTTAAACGCTATTCTGCCAGAATCCGGGGTTGGCCTGAGGAAGTCTTTGTGGAGCAATACCACCAGGGGTTAAATGTGGACTTATACGAAACTATTTTGTGAAATGTTAACCCCACTACGTCGGTGGTGTGGATACAAACTGCGGAAGAGGCCAAATCCTGGTTCACTCTCATCAAGATGCGGGCGGGGGGGGATCTGATCCTCAACTCCCCACCAAGACCCAAGATGAAGTCGCCTCTGAAAGAGCTATGGGACTTTTGTATGAAGAAGGGATTGTGTATGCACTGTGGAGAAACCAGGCACTTTGCTTCCATGTGTCCCGCCACCTCGCCTCGAGGGGTCCAATCCCCAACGGCAACCCCAAGGCGGATGAAGGGACCCCAGGCCATGAAGCCACAAGCCCTATAACTGGATACTTCGGGAGAAGGTGACAAGATAGCAGTGGTGGAACAGCCCCAACCGGCGGGAAATGCCAGGGACCTGCTCTAGATGGCACGATGCAGCAGGTCCCCACTCCGGCAGCACCAAAAGCGGTGAGCTTCCCTGTCCCCCTCCTCTATGTAATGATGACTCTAATCAATCAGAGCTTGGGCACCCAAATGAGGGTCCAAGCATTAATAGACTCTGGTTGTGCTCGGCACTTAATAAGCCCAATAGTGGTGGATGGCCTTGGGGTGGGGGTGAACTCCCTAGATGAACCCTTAACTTTCACCCAGATGGATGGGTTGGAAATGAAGGAACCTTGCCTGTTTGAAACCCAACCCTTGAGAGTAGGGATAGGGGAACATTGGGAACAAAGAGCTTTTGTCATCACCCTCATGCTCAGTTTCCCATGGTGCTGGGAAGTCCCTGGCTCAGCACCCATGACCCCTAAATCACGTGGAGTGAGGGAAGGATATGCTGGGTAGCCCTGGATTGTACAAAGCATACATGGCAACCCAGTTGAGGGTCCCCTGTAACCACAACCTATGCATGCCTCGTAAAACGGGAACTTTTATCCATACCTGCCGCATAGTGGGATTTAGCAGAGGTGTTCAGCGAGGCTGAAGCAGATGAACTGCCCCCCCCCCCATTGTAACACGGACTGTGCTATTGAACTGTTGCCCGGGAGTAAGCTCCCCAAAGGGAAACTATGTTCCATGAGTTCCAGCGAAAAGGGGGAACTCTGTAACTTCATTGAAAAAACATCCAATGAGGTTTCATCAGACCAGCGAAGTCCCCCTTTGCAGCCCCAGTGTTATTCTGGAAAAAGAAAGACGGGGGTTTGAGACTATGCACTGACTATAGGGGGTTGAACGCGGTGTCCACTTCAAATGCCTACCCCCTCCCCTTAATTAAATATCTGCTTACGGAGGTGTCCAAAGGCAATTTTTTTCCAAATTGGACCTCCGGGATGCTTACTTCCAAGTGCACATAAAGGAAGGGGATAAATATAAGAAGGCATTTAATACCCCCCTGGGGAAATCGAATATCTGCTTATGCCATTCGGACTTCAGGGTGCTCTGGGCATTTTTAGGAACCTAATCAATGAGGTTCTACATAAATATTTGTTCAAGAGAGTATTGGTTTCTTTAGATGATATTCTGCTGTACTCCCAAGATGAGACCTCCCATATTCAATTGGTCCGGGAAGTGTTGGCGACTTTAAAAGACAACGAGGTGTTTGCTAAGCTGTCCAAGTGCAAATTCCATAAGACCGAAATCGATTTTTGGGGGTACCATATATCCCCCCAGGGCTTGGAAATGGATCCTTCAAAAGTGACGGCAGTAGCTGGGTGGGAGATGCCCCGGAATAGGAGGCAAATACAAAGTTTTCTAGGGTTTGCCAATTTTTACAGGACATTTATCAACGATTCTGCCACGTATAGTCTCCCCTTAACTAACCTGCTGAAAACGAAGGGGAAGGGGCCCGAGGCTACGAAACCAGGGGCCCGGCTCGACTGGACCCCAGACAGTCAAGCCGCCTTTGATATCCTAAAAACTCTGTTCACTTCCGAACCCATCTTAGCCCACCCCGATGAAAATAAACCTTTTGTAGTACAGTTAGATGCCTTGGAGGCAGTGATGGGGGGGGGGTGATTCTGCAGGAAGGGCCGGATGGACAGTTACATCCCTTGGCTTATGTATCCAAGAAGTTTGGGGACACCGAGAGGAACTGGGCAGTTTGAGACAAGGAGGCAGCAGCTATCCGTTTAGCTCTCACCACTTGGAGACATTGGTTAGAAGGGGCCAGGGTACCTTTTGAGGTTTGGACAGATCATAAGAACCTTGAAGCCCTATGAACTCAGCATACATTAAATGCCAAGCAGTTATATTGGGCTGATTTTTTCCCAAAATTCAACTTTACCCTGCGCCATTTTCCAGGGAGGTCTAATTCACTCGCTGACACTCTATCTCACCTCCTCCAGTATGACTGCCACAGGGACATAGTGATTGACTGCATGTTCACTCCTGAGCAATTGGGGGGCAGTGGTAACACACAGTCAAGCTAAAGTGAAAAGAGACAATAGCCCTTCCGAATGGATTGTTAAATTTGCCCAAGCTTATAAAGAAGGGGAATGGGCAGAATTCTGGAAAGACGGGACTATTAAACAGAACCCTGATCATTGCTGGGTTCGCAACGACAAACTGGTGGTGCCTAAATCCTTAAGGCGGGAGGTGATGCATGCGGCCCATGAATCCAAACTATCTGGCCACTTTGGGTATCTTAAAACTCTGAACTTATTGCAAAGGCAATTTTGGTGGCCACGCATGCAACAAGACATATCTGATTATGTCTCGGCATGCCAAATATGTTTAATGTGTAAATTCTGGGGGGGGGGGAACCCCTGGGCTCCTTCAACCCCTCGAAACCCCCAAGAGACCTTGGGAACCAATTTTCAAGGATTTTATAACAGATCTACCCCCTAGCAAGGGAAAAACAGTCATTTGGGTGGTTGTGGACACATTTTCTAAACAAGCCCATTTTACCCTGTTCAAGCAGCTTCCAACCACTAAAGCTTTAGCAAAGACTTTCTTACCCCATATCATCAAATTGCATGGAATGCCACGAAAGATAATCTCCGATCACAGATCTCAGTTCATTGCCAACTTCTGGCAGGAGCTTTTAGACTTTATGGGAGTAGAACCCGCGTTAAGCAGTGCTTATCACCCAGAGACTGATGGTCAAACAGAATGTGTTAACCAAATCCTTGAGCAATTTTTGCGGTGCTATACAAACTATCAACAAGATGACTGGGTTGATTTACTCCCTTTTGCGGAATACAGTTACAATAACTCTGTGCACTCATCTACCGGAGTCCGTCCCTTCATGGCAACTGCAGGCTATGAAAGAGTTCTCACTTCAAGGCCCATCCTTGGGGCCAGTGCCTCAGGGTCCCAGTGGACTCACTCACTGGTGGAATACGCTTCGAGACTCATGGCCTCTCATTGCTAAGACTTTAGAGAAAGCTAAAACAGACTATAAAAAACATGCGGATAAGGGGAGGTGTCCAGGGTGGGGGCTACTTCCCAGGGACTCTTGTCTATGTCTCTACTAAAAATATCAAAGGACTCCAACCCAGCCGCAAATTGGGTTGGAAATATATAGGGCCATTCAAAGTCATGAGGAAAATCAATGAAGTAACTTTTGAACTGGAATTGCCTAAATCACTGAAAAATGTTCATCCGGTTTTCCATTACAGCCTCCTGAAAAAAGATCCTGGGTCGAATGCGTGGAAAACCCAACGTCCATTTCCTCCTCCTCTGATGGGGGGGGGGGGGGTGAGGCTCATTTCGAAGTTGACCAAATCCTGGACTCCAAAATAAAAAGGAGTCTCTTGTGTTATCTGATTAGTTGGAAGGATTTTGACGGAATGTAATGAGTGGGTCGATTCTATGTTAACGCTCCTGCAAAGCTTTGTGCCTTCTATAAATTGTATCCCTTAAAACCGGGGGGGGGGGGGGTAAGAAGATCTTGGGGAGGCAGTATGTCAGCTAATTGCTGCCATTCCCAGGTGGGAGGTGGATTCTTCATTGGGTTCACGTCACGGCCCTCACCCCCACCTTTAGAATATATCTCTCTTCTCACAGTCTGAATGTTATCTCCTTAACCTTGGAAATGGGGAACTTTCTCAACGACTTTGCTTCTGCTGCTGCAGGTGTTTATTGTAACTTTCCCGCCTATAGCCTGAGAATGAAATGTCTAAAATGTATTTTGCAAGCTCCAGGAGTGGAGCCCCCCCCCCATCACCAGGTTGAATGCACTGTAACTGTAACCCCTCAACCCTTTCCTTTCATTACTGACTCAAGAAGGTGTAGACGACTACAAGATCCACTGGAATAAAGACTTTTCTAGTTAAGAACTTTGTTTACAGTTTGAAATCTCTTAGACTCTCACAATCCCAAGATGGCGTCAACAGGCTGGTGAGTGTTGGTGAACGTTATTGTTGCTGCAAAGATATTCCTTTGTTGTTATTCTCATAGGAGGATACAAATATTGGGTTACAAAAGGGACTACTCACTTCAAGGCCAACATCAGTTCATTTAACTAAGTTATAGTCATGCTGTTTTTTGTACTGACAGATGTATGCACAAAAATGCTCAACGTGGTCATGCTCCTAGAGTAACTTGGTGGTCTGTTGCATGATGGTGACATTGCAAATTGAGGGCCAAATGTTTGTCGCCTGTTCACCACAGGGACAGGCAGCCCCGTGCCAACTGCCTTGAGGCAGCTGCCTGTAAAAGTACCAAAGGCCTATTAGGTTCTGGTTAGGACAGCAGCAGCATGAGGGGAGGAGGGCCATTTTGGGCCAGGAAAATGGCACGGGAGGGGCTGCCAATCCCTGGGGCAAACATGTTACAAATGTCACATCTGATCAGTCCATGACATGGAGACAGGGTTGAACTTGCACAGCATGCTAGGTCAGTATCACTGCCTGTGGAACAACCACCAATGTAGTGCTAAAGTACTGGACATTGACCCATCAGATGGTGTATCCAAAAAGCAAAACACCAGCTGTTTGCAAACCAGCTGCAAAGCTCAGACTTCTGTCTCATTTGCTTTCTGTATCGACTCCTACTTCTGTCTGTTGCTCTCACTTAAACATACAAGAAATTTAGTAGCCACCCACCCACCATTCTTGCATATTCTAATCTCAGGAGCCATTGTACAAGCATGTTCAGATAGCTTTAGAACAGTATATGATCATCAGGCTCATTTCACTGGACATCACACAACAGTTTTCCTGTCACCTATATGAGACGCTGCTTGGTTAATCATAGTATTGATCAAGGTCTAAGAAGACAGCCTTTTCTACATGGCACTGTACTTCCCATAAAGTAGCAGGGTGGCAGCTTAGGGGTGCTATTAGATTCTGACCTACAGATGGAAACGAGGGCAGCTTTCACATGAATAATTTGCCCTGCTGTAGCTCTCCAAAAGAAGGTTTTCCAGAGCTTTCACATATTGTCGTCTTACTATTCCCCTTCCATCACCATCTGGGTTTTCTTGTACTTTGCTCTGATGTTTCTGAAAACTGCTTTGATGGGATGTTTCCAGAAACATCAGAGCAAAAGCAAAAAGGGTTGCCTGACCCAGGATGGGAAACTCCTGGAGATTTGAGGATGGAGCCTCGAGAGGACAGGGACCTCAGTGGGGTACAATGCCACAGAGTCCACATCCCAAACCATCCATTTTCTCGAGGGGGACTGATCTCTGTAGTCTGGAAATGAGCTGTAATTCTGGCAGATCCTCACCTGGAGGTTGGCATCCCTACATCTTGATAGACTACCATTGAAAAAACCAACCCTCTAAGCAATGTACATGCTTTTGATTCTTAGGAAGGTACAGAAACTTAGGAAGGTACAGAAAGAAGCTGATGCCTGTGAAGTTTGGTTTCATACTTGTACTCCCTTTAATGTAACAGTATGTCCCGTCCGGGACGGCCGAGCCTGGTCCCAACCTCCCGCCGAGCAGCCCCCGGACTCACCGGGGCGGAGCGGGGCACCCAGGTGCCAGATTCCCGCCGACCATCCCCCGGATTTGCCGGCACGGAGGGAGCAGCTGGCCGAAGAATCCAAGACCTGCCAGGAAGCATCCCGCGACGCGTCCCCCAAGCCGTGGGCTGATGGCGTCACTGCGGCAGGCGTCCCGAGGCCCCAGTGGGCTCGGACAACCACCAGAAGCCCCTGCCCGCCCGGCACTGGCAAAGGAGGCGTCGGGGAAGGCAGCCAGGAAGCCCCCGGGAGCAGCCACGCCCACACGGCGAGCCAGCCAGAGGGACAACAGCCACGGAGTTAAGGAGGCGAAGAGACGCTGCTGGGAGGGGCGGAGGAAGGAGGCTGCAGAGTCCTGCACGGCCACCGCGGAAGCCAGAGAGTGACCCGGAACCTCGCCCCAGAGACGCCAGGCACATCTCAGTCTATAAAGGGGGGCGGGGCAGGAGAGGGAGGGTGGTGGGCGGAGCAGGAGGAGGTCTGGGAAGGTGGCAGGTGGGAATAAAAGGAGGAGGAATGAGGACGCCAGGGAGGAAGTGCCAGGAGTGCGAATGCCAAAGCGTGTAAAAGAGCTGGAGAGAGAGAGACGGCCCACAGTAAGAGAGAGGGGCAAGGGAGAGGCCTGGCATCCCGGCGGCAGGAGGGCGACCTGGGTGTATTCAAACCCCGCCCCCTGCCAAATCTGAGGCTGAATTCCTCCCAAGTTCCCTACCCCACTTCCGCAGGACTTTTCTGACAAAAAGGGGAACACGGCGTCTGGGGGAGTGGCCCCGGGGAAGGAGGCAGAGCTTGACAAATTGGTGGAGAATGCGGGCAGCGCCTGGCCCATAGGGTGCCCACTACCCCGCCTCCCGACCCCAGCAGGCTGGATGCCCGCACACAGCTCCTTGCGACCCCCGACGTTTCAGCCCTCGCTCCATAGCCCGTCGGCGGGAGACCTGGGTCCGGAGGAGGTCCCGGCCGCAGAGATGGACTTAACACAATTCGGCCAATGGATGGCCGAGCATCAGGCCCAGTTGATTCGCGACCTGGCCCAGCAGCAGCAGACCGCCCAAGCCACACTCATGAGGGACCTGCAGAGGGTGCTGGCAGCCCAACCCGCTGGGGCTGGGGCCGCTGCAGCCGGTGGGGCGCCACCAGTGAGAGCACCTTGGCCGGCCCTGGCCAAGCTCGGCCCGGAGGACAATATAGAGGCCTTCTTGGAGGCCTTTGAGAGGGCGGCAGAGGCTGCCCAGTGGCCACCGGCCCAGTGGGCACATATCCTGGGACCGTACCTGACGGGTGAGGCGCAGGCAGCCCTCAAGGCACTGGAAAAGGCAGACGCCGCCAATTATGCAAAGGTGAAGGCCGCCATCCTGGACCGGTTGGAAATAACTCCAGAGACATATAGGCAGCGTTTCCGCAGTATGCAGGTACAGACGGCCGCCAGACCCCAGACAGTCATCGCGGCACTACGTGAGTCGGCTACACGTTGGTTAGCCCCCACCACAGATGATGGCCGGCGAGTAGTAGAACTGGTTGTTATAGAGCAACTCTTACATGTGCTCCCAACTCGCACCCGTCACTGGCTGGCTTGTTGGAAGCCCACTAGGCTCAGTGAGGCTCAGGAGTTGTGGGAGAACTACCAGGCGGCTGAGGGTCGAGAGCAGCCCCCTCCCAAGGTAGAGACAGGTCGGCATGGCCGAGGGACAGGACAGGTAGCCCGAGGATCCACCGGAGGTGGCGCTAACCCTCGGGACGATCCAGGAAGGCTGGGGAGAGCCCGGCCCAACTTCTCACGGGGCATTCCCAGTGGGGCAGACGCCCGCAGCCGGTTCTACCCCCCCCATCATGGGCCAGGCGGGGGAGGGCCCCAGAGGAGGCAGCCCCGGGGGCACCGAGCCCCCACCCACACCAGGCCCAGCACGCCGGGGCCCGGAGTTGGGCCCGTGCTACACCTGTGGCCAGTGGGGCCATCTTAAACGGGACTGTCCCCTTATGGAGTGCGACCTGGGTGTCGATGCGACAATGCAGGCCTCGGCAGGGGAACGCCGACCCCTGGCCTGGGTCTTACCGGTGGCCCTAGGACGCCGCCAAATGTTGGCCCTGTTGGATAGCGGCAGCTCCATCTCCATGGTGCGATCTCATCTCCTACCCCAAGCTCTCCCAGAGATCCGCACCGCCTCCATCGTGTGTTTCCACGGGCATGAAGAGCGTTGCCCCGTGGTGCTGGCGACCCTGATGTACCTTGGCCAGCAATGGGAGCTTCCAGTGGCTCGAGTCTCCCGGCTGCCGTATCCTGTCCTCCTGGGGCACGATGCCCCGCATTTCACGGCCGCCTTACGAGCAGCGGATCCGGGGTTAAGAACACTTTAGCCCGCATCCTGGCCCGTTTCTGTTGGCCCACTGTAGCCCGGGATGTAAAGGGTTACTGTCGTTCATGTGAGGTCTGTCAAAGAATGTCCCAATGCCCGGAGCCCCGAGCCCCCCTCTCGCCGCTCCCAATTATATGCACGCCCTTCGAGAGGGTGGCAATGGATTTCGTAGGGCCCTTGCCCCGGACACCCTGGGGAGCACGGTATCTTCTGGTCCTCATGGACTACGCCACCCGATTTCCAGAAGCCATTCCATTGCCCACCCTAAAGAGTGAAGGGGTGGCCAAGGCCCTTATGCGTTTTTTTTCCATGGTCGGTCTGCCCCATGAGCTTTTAACGGACCGGGGTTCCCCCTTTACGGCACAACTAATGCATCAGGTGTGTAAGGCGCTTGGCATTAAGCAGCTGTTCATGTCCGTGCACCATCCCCAGACAGACGGGCTGGTGGAGCACCTTAACCAGACCCTGAAGGCAATGCTGCGCAAGGTGGCCTACGACTGCCCACAGTCATGGGATCTCTATGTCGACCCTCTCTTGTTGGCGCTCAGGGAAACCCCCCAAGCCTCAACGGGATTTTCGCCGTTCGAACTCCTCTATGGACGCCAGCCACGTGGCATCCTCGGAGTGGTTGAAGGAGACAGGGTGGAGCCCGTAGCGGAGGAGGGAGCGGCTCCCGGCGAGTATGTCCAACAGTTGCAGGAGAGGCTGGAGATGGTGCGACAAGAGGCACGGGCGAACCTGGAGAAGGCCCAGAGCGATCAGAAGAGACGTTACGACAAGGGCACCCAGCCCCGTGCGTTTCAGGTAGGAGACCGGGTCCTGGTGTCCAAAGACGTCATGGCCAACCCTAACGGGGATCCTTGGCAGGGGCCTTTTCGGATCACCCGCATATTAGGACCCCTGTCCTACGAGGTACAGTGTGACCCGGGTTCCCAACGCCGCAAGCATGTCCATGTCAATGACCTGAAGCTTTGGCGTCCGAGGGAACCCGCAGCTCAGGAGGGGATGTTAGTTGAGAGTCCGGGCGAGCTACCGGATGGGTCCTTGCCATGGTGCGTTGCCCCGAGTTTGGGCGAAAGCCCGGTCTTCGATGAGGCCCTCTCGCCTACACAGCAGGAAGACTTACGCCGTCTACTGAAGGAAAACCCCTGTGTCTTTTCTACATGGCCAGGATACACCCAGTTGGCAACACATCACATCCCCACACCCCCGGGAAAGATAGCAAGAAGCCCCTGGCGCCCGGTGCCTCCGAAGTTGAGGGACGTGATGTCTCGAGAAGTGGCCGACATGTTACGTTTGGATGTGATCGAACCCTCTTGCAGTGCTTGGAGGAGCCCTGTGGTCCTAGTGCCCAAGCCCGATCAGTCTGTCCGCTTTTGCGTTGATTATCGAGAATTAAACAAACTGGCCCAATTTGACACATACCCCATGCCACGGGCCAACCTGTTGATAGACCAGCTAGGGGAGGCACGCTTCTTATCAGCCTTGGATCTGACCAAAGGATATTGGCAGGTACCAGTGGCCCCGGAGGATCGGGAGAAGACCGCGTTTGCAACCTCAGAAGGATTGTTTCAATTCAAACGCATGCCGTTTGGACTCCATGGAGCGGCCGCAACCTTTCAACGTCTGGTAGATCGTGCACTCGCTCAGTGTAGTAACTTCGCGAGAGCTTACCTAGACGACATTATAATCTGTAGCCCTGACTGGGCCTCCCATGTATCCCATCTGCAACAGGTACTGCGGGCGCTTGAAAGTGCTGGTTTAAAGGCCAACCCGAAAAAGAGCCGCTTGGGCTTCCAAGAGCTGAAGTATCTAGGATACCTCGTAGGAAAAGGACAACTCCAGCCCCTGCCGGAAAAGGTGTGCACCCTGGAAGCCCAACCCCGCCCACGGACCAACGCCAGTTGCGACGGTTTCCAGGGTTTGTAGGATACTATAGCCGTTTTATCCCCGGCTTTGCCTCCGTCGCCAGCTCACTTACGGACTGCCTTCGTAAGGCAGTTACCAACTTACCTGGGGCTCTGAGGAAGAGCAAGCGTTTCAGACACTGCGGTGCAGTTTGTTGGACTCCCCGGTCCTGAGGAATCCCGATTTTTCCCGGCCCTTTGAACTCCACACAGATGCCTCGGGAACAGGCCTCGGGGCCATGCTGGCCCAAAACATTCACGGGACCACCTGGCCGGTGCTGTTCATTAGCCGAAAGCTCCAACTGGTGGAAGTCCGATATTCCACGGTGGAAAAGGAGGCCCTAGCCGTAAAATGGGCTGTAGGGACGTTGCAATATTATCTGGTCAATAACCCATTTGAATTGGTAGTGGATCATGCCCCGCTACTCTGGATGGCTCAGCTAAAAGATTCCAATCCCCGTATTATGCGATGGTACCTATCACTTCTCCCCTTTTCATTTACAGTTCGACATCAGGCCAGAGCAGACCATTGGATCACTGACTATCTGTCCCGCCTTTTTGAGGATGATGACCCGGGCAAGGAGCCCAGAGGGAGGGGTGTCCCGTCCGGGATGGCCGGGCCTGGTCCCAACCTCCCGCCGAGCAGCCCCCGGATTCGCCGGCATGGAGGGAGCAGCCGGCCGAAGAATCCAAGACCCGTCAGGAAGCATCCCGCGATGCGTCCCCCAAGCCGCGGGCTGATGGCGTCACCGTGGCAGGCGTCCCGAGGCCCCAGCGGGCTCGGACAACCACCAGAAGCCCCCGCCCGCCCGGCACCGGCAAAGGAGGCGTCGGGGAAGGCAGCCAGGAAGCCGCCGGGAGCAGCCGCGCCCGCACGGCGAGCCAGCCAGAGGGACGACAGCCATGGAGTTACGGAGGCGAAGAGACGCTGCTGGGAGGGGCGGAGGAAGGAGGCTGCAGAGTCCTGCACGGCCACCGCGGAAGCCAGAGAGTGACCCGGAACCTCGCCCCAGAGATGCCGGGCGCGTCTCAGTCTATAAAGGGGGGTGGGGCAGGAGAGGGAGGGTGGTGGGCGGAGCAGGAGGAGGTCTGGGAAGGTGGCAGGTGGGAATAAAAGGAGGAGGAATGAGGACGCCAGGGAGGAAGTGCCAGGAGTGCGAATGCCAAAGCGTGTAAAAGAGCTGGAGAGAGAGAGACGGCCCACAGTGAGAGAGAGAGGGGCAAGGGAGAGGCCTGGCATCCCGGCGGCAGGAGGGCGACCTGGGTGTATTCAAATCCCGCCCTCTGCCAAATCTGAGGCTGAATTCCTCCCAAATTCCCTACCCCACTTCCGCAGGACTTTTCTGACAAAAAGGGGAACACGGCGTCTGGGGGAGCGGCCCCGGGGAAGGAGGCGGAGCTTGACACAGTAGCTACCTGTGTATGCCTTCCAAGCTTTTTGGTTGTTTCTGGAGCAGCCTGAAGGGTATAGGGATCCCATTTCTCTGCTGTAGGGGGACAAATGGGCATTGTAGATATTCCATCATAGCTGTGAATGCTTCTGCCTTTGCAGCAGCAAGTCCATCACGGGGAATCACCCTAGGGTGGAAGTAGCCTATGTTTTCTCTGAGGTCCTGATGCAGCAGGTGCATCTGTTCTCTGACTGACACTGTTATGTCCTGCATCACCAGTGTTGTGTTCTTAATGCTAGGTATCAGTAAGGAGGCAGGATGGTTTCAAACAGAAGCACAGTTTGATGAGTTCACTTCTTTCCCTGCCTGGAGCTACAGTGAATACAACTGCTTTTCTGCCTGTTCCTGCCCACACCAAGTCCTGGAGTGGACTAGGGCAGTCTAAAACCCTGGCCTAGAATGAAGGAACAGAGTTGTTCAAACACCACTGACAAAATCAGCACAAGTATCCATGTTTTACTCACATTTAGATTGAACTGTTGCAATGTACCTTTATGTGGGGCTGTTCTCAGTTAGTTCAGAATGACAGGCATGAAAACATGTCTCTCCCATATAAATGCCTTCTTTTCCCAGGCGAAATTTAAAGCATTTGTTATTACTTTTAAAGCACTAAACATTCTGAAAAATGCCTGCTCTAGTAAGTGCTTCCTTACAACTTAGAGCCCCTCCTGTGGTTCTTTTCTGAGTACCCCCACATTTCCTGAGGTGGCCCCTCTATGTTCACACCTTACTATCGCCTAGTGCCTAATCTCCTTTGTTACAGGTACCAAGTTATCATTTTTGTTTATCCAGGCATTTGACTGATTATAGTTTCCCCACCCCCTCAATTTCTTTTCTCCCTCACCCCCAGCATTTGCTTTGTGATGTTTAGTTATGTTTTTAATTGTGTTGTTTCAAGTTTTATATGCCACTTTTTTTTTTATTGGGTCATATTTATGGATGATTTTATCATTGTAGCCTCAGGAGCCTCATGTTGTTGGGAAACTTTCTTAAAATAAATACATGTGATTATTTCAATTGTTTACTGTCATGAAGTGTTTCTGTTGTCTGTTTATGCAATTACAGGGATTAACATCTAGAAATGAGTCTTCTGAATTCTAGCTTCAACTATCAGTGATCATTTTATGAAACATGACTCAGTAAATAATTATATCCACTTCATACATTCAGTCACATACATGAAGGCAATTTGTGCTAACATTTTAGGATACAAATAAAAAATTGGTGGCAATAATGACTTAAAACTTAGAAATGTTATTAAATATTAGATCAATGTTTTATAGTATATGCTTATAATATTTGCTATTGTTGTACTATTATCAAAATACAAATGCAAATTTTAAAAAATGGTCTTGTACATTGTGATAATTTGACCACCAGTAAAAATAATACGAGGATAAAAAAAATCAATGAAACATTTGTATAAAGGAGGGAAGCTTCCAGCTTTTAAAGGTTATTTCCTGTCAATGAGATATATTACACCAGTGAAGGAACCACTCTCTTATCACTTAAGGTTTTAAAATTAGATTGATGAAAAAGCTTGGAGAAAAGAAGATTTAGAAAACAAGCTGTTGCTGTTACAGAGACAAACAGGATGATCTAATTACTGTCATTTTTTTCTGGTCTGATTGAATAAAACATTCCACATTAGGATTCTTTTAGTAATTTGTAACAATTAAAGTAAATTGACTTGTAGATTTTTAAAAGAGACATTTTACTGCCTGTAGGGAAATGAACCTCATTTTTCACACGATTTAGAAATAAATGCATTTTTCAGAGAACCACTTTTACTTGACTAGCTGGTTCTTCTTTATCAAAACATTATGTTTATTTTCTGTTCCTTTGTCCTGTGTACCTGTTATGTTCTGAGCACGATTTTCTAGCTTGAATTTTAAGACTTCCTAGTGTTAACTTACTTCCTGGATGTACCCTGTAACATGTCTGGGCATGTCGCCTGTAATGCCAAGCGATACCAGCCTGAGCTTCAGCTCCAGAGAACAATGGACCCTCGGATCCTGATTGTCCCCCTATCAGAGGCTGAGGATATTCAAATGGACCTATGATAGCCTCTGGCGGGAACGTAATCCCTGTGTACCCAATCCCCATGGGGGGGGGGAAGTCGGGGGTGCAGTTTACCTGTAAATATAAGCAGACTCCTTGACCACTCTCTCTCATGCTTGTTCCTGACCTCCAAATAAACTTGACATGCTGAAAATCACTTCACTGGCCTCCCGAGTCCAGTACTTTTCAGTGGCGACGAAGGTGGGATCCCGATGAGCGACTCACTGGCCCGCGACTCCAGCACCACTCGAGACCGGCTCGTCAGCCACACCCGGCACTACTCGCCCCCCTGCGCTGCCTCGCCGCTCCAGGCTCCAGAGAACCTGGTTACTCACCTCGCTGAACCAGACGTCACCAAGATGGCTGCTGCTCCGGGACATCGCTTAGAGGTATTCGACCCAGAATACCAGAATTCTGGGAGGCCTGGTCTGACCACGTAGAGCTTTTCTTCAAGTCACAAAAGATCATCGATCTTGAAGACTGCAAATTGTGGCTGCTAAGTTCATGCGGTATGGCTACCATGCGCTTGGTAAGAAGTTTACTTTCACCCCGCATCCCTGCAGAAGCTTCCTATGACAAGATCATGGAAGTCCTTAATGACTGTTTTAATCCCAAGCCCTCAAAGCTCACCCAGCGGGTGACTCTCCTCACCCGTGTCCAGCAAAAGGGTGAGACGGTGGCCATGTATATGGCTGAGCTCTGCCGGCTTGTGGTGGGATGTGGGTTCAGGGAAGTGGATGAAATTCTACTATCCGTTTTTTGGGGGGGGTATGGGAACCCAAGCTGCACAGGAAGCTCATGGCAATCACAGACGCCACCCTAAGTAACGTCTTCCAGGCAGCATGTGCTTTTGAAATATCCCAAAAAGACAGGGCGGCCAGCGGCACGACGGCCTCACACTGCACGGCTTCTGCCTCCGAATCTGAGGCCTCAGCCAAGGACACTGCACTTCAGGTCTGCCACCAACCAGACAGCTCCAGTGCTTGCCCGGCGGCTGAATGACATGGCCACAACAAATACAGGTCAGCCAACCAAACCCCAGCAGCCTCCAGAACTGGCACCCCAGCTTGTGCCAGCTGCAGCGATCCGCATGACCGCCAGACCTGCAGGTTCCGGGACGCAGAGTTCCAGTCTTGCGGAAAGAGGAGGCACATTGCCCGGGCCTGCCAATCCAGAAACAACTGCTGCACCCAAGCCACGTACCTCGAATCTGCAGAACTCAACTCAACAGACATCTCGCGCCACCACCAGGTAATGAACTTGCCCCCAGCTGACCCCAATAAGATTAAGGTCCCTGTCCTTATAGAGGGCTCCCCATGTTTGATGGAACTGGACACTGGGTCCTCGTATTCCATCATCTCTGAGGCCACCCTCAAGAAACTCTGCCTGGGGGGGGCGCCTGCGGAAACCTTCGGGGCTCAGGGTCTGGGATTTCCAGAAAAATCCTGTGGAAATCAGGGAGCTGGGCAAGTTCACGATCAAATTAAAGGACTTCCAGGGTAAACTGGACCTTCTGGTGGTGGCGGCTAACCTTACAAGCTTGCTGGGATTGTCCTGGTTTGAACCACTGGGACTAGGAGTGACTGGGGTGAACTTGGCCTAACTGCCACTGTCACTGAGAAGAGACCTCAGCAAACCTTTTTGCTCCAAGGACGTCCCTTTAAGGGAATCTTGGACACTGGTGCCGACGTTACGGTCATTGGTGAGGATCAGTGGCCCCGAGTGGCCTCTGGAAATGTGCCCCAGTGTGTGGGGGGTGGGAGGACGCCAGGCAGCTCGCCAAAGCGCAGCGTTTATCACCTTTTCTCTTCAAAATTCTGAGACTCATGTTCAACTGCACCCTTTTGTGTTGCCAGTCCATGTAAATCTTTGGGGCAGAGACTTACTTTCCCGGCTTGGAGCCACTTTAACTTTTGATGGCTAACTCCACTGCCCTGCCCTTGCACTGGCTCACAGACACCTCGGTATGGGTGGATCAGTGGCCACTGCCACAAGATAAGCTCACTGCTCTGGAAAGTTTAGTGAATGAGCAGTTAGCTGCAGGTCATATTGAGCCTTCCTCTAGTCCTTGGAACACCCATTTTTGTCATAAAAAAGAAAAGTGGCAAATGGCAATTGCTGCATGATCTGAGAGCAGTGAACGCCTGCATTCAGCCCATGGGCTCCCTGCAATGTGGCACGCCCAACCCAAATTTAATTCCAGCTGATTTCCAACTGTTTATTAAAGATTTGAAAGATTGCTTCTTTACCATTCCCCTGCATCTACTAGACCGGCAGTGCTTTGCATTCACAGTCCCGGTGTTTAATGACACTCTCAGTGGACTGTCCTTCCTCAAGGCATGCTAAATTCACCTACTCTTTGTCAGTATTTTGTTGACACAGCCCTCAAATCCTTTCGTCTGGCTCATCTCTTGGTTCCCCAGCTCACTTTTCCAAGCCCCCTAACCTTGGTGGCTCTGCTCTGTTCACAGGGCAGGCAGCGTGTCTTAGAACGTGCTGGACAAGATTTAGTAAAAATAGTTTTTCTTTTTTCTAAGCAAGACTTTGAAACTGCTTCTGTCATATCTTCTAATCTCATTTCTGATTCACTGTATGTAGTGAAGCTGCTTACTTCTCTTCTAGGAGCTCACCTGGCTCCGCGCATAGACTCTAATCTGCTTAGCTTGTTTCTCACTTTGCAAAAGTTGTTAACTAGCCACACTCAGAAGTTTTTTGTTGCCCACATTAGAAGTCACAGTTCCCTTCCAGGGTCTCTCACTGAGGGCAATTCCTGTGCTGATGCTGTTGTACACTTGCTTTTCTATTCTCTCTCTGAAGCACAGCGCATTGTTTCTGCATGTCCCAGCTGTGCAGAATTAGCTCACATCCCGGAGGCTGGAGCTAATCCCTGAGGCCATGGGCCCTGTGATTTCTGGCAAATAGAAGTCACACAGGTCCCTGAATTCTCCCCTTGGAAATATTTGCATGTTTCTATTGACACCTATTCTGGAGTTATCCATGCAACCCCTCAGAGGGGTGAAACGGCAAATTGCTCTGGCTGACTTTGTGGGGGAAACTGCTTATCATTTCCCCCCCAATCCTCGCTTTACTCTGATGCAATCTGTACCCTGTAGCCTGACCTAAACAAATAAAGAAAGGGGAACTTTCCCCTCCTTACCTGGCTAACATTCAGAGGGCCGTGGTCCGAGTTTTATTCACTGTTAATCAGCTTAATGTTACCTCTGGAGCTGATCATGCCCCAAATACTGCTTTTTGACCAACATTCTCAGTCTGGTCCACCTTTGCCCCGTCCTCTGGTGATGTATCGGGCTCTGCCAAATCGAACCTGGCTGGGTCCGGTCCCTTTGATAACCTGGGGGAGAGGGTATGCTTCTGTTTTGTCTCCAACAGGTCCACTGTGGGTTCCTGCAAAGTGTGTTCGCCCCAGTCATGGCATGGCGCAGCATCAACAGCTCCAACCCCCTGCCCGAGATGATGAATGTCAGCCTGTCAGAGATGCAGTGCCCATTCCGGCAGCCCCGGCAGAGGGCACCTCTGATAACCTGGGGAACTGTCAAGCAGACCACCAACAGAGCGCAGTGCCTCCTGAGGGAGCAGGGAAAGGAACAGACCCCAGAGAATCTTTTTGCTGCAATTTGTGTGGTTATAACTGCAAATTCTACTCTCACCATTCTGTTTTGCCTTTGCTTGCTCTCCCTCCCCCTGGGGGGAGCTGTGAGCCTGCTGCCAGCAAACCCCTTTTCTAGGTCACACAAAAATCTGTGGGAGGGTCTGGCAAGGAGTGCTAATTTGAGCTCTTTCTGTTTGAAGAATGGCCGGTCAGCCCAAGGTCTGTTGACCAGCTGTGCCATTCCTGTCCGTACCCCTCTGGAGGTTTTAAAGAACCTTTCAGCCCTGCCCCATGCCACTTATACTGGGTGTTTTCTGGCAGACATCTCAAACTGTGCCTCCGGGTCCATTTCCCATCAGTGGGGACCACAGTCTTCTTGGGTCCCAGCTGGTGGACTTGAACTCACTACCCCTCATGTGATTTCCCCAAATGGAATCATGTGTCTTCACGTCTCGTCCAGTGACGACTGTCGAGGCAAGCCAGAGTGTGTGGATTTGGGAAAAAACTATTCTGTCTGGGACCTTAACTGTGCAGCCAAGTTGGGATTCGGGAGGGACACTAGTTGACACAAGTACAATTATACCATGCTCCCCGAAGGGTGGTTTTTCACCTGCGGATGGAAAACCTTCAACTACATCCCCGCAAATCTCCCCAAAACCTCCTGTTGCATTAGCTGCCTGGTTGTAGCCTTGCCTTCCCGTGAGCAGCTTAATGGCACCTACCATGTGCCTCCTAGCAGCCGCCGGCGACGGGAGGCCGCCCCCCTCAACGAACAGTGTAACCCTTCCCTTGGGCTGTTAAGCCAAGCCGCCTCTCTTGTAGGGATGCCTGCTTTGACTGTTATTAACCACCGTGCCCTTACTGCCATAGCCTGCAACCTTGCCAAGACCATCAATGCTACCTCTCGGGCTCTGGCACTGTTAAATGAGGAACAAGCAGTGCTGCGCCAGGCAATGTTGCAGCAATTGACTATTTGCTCTTGTCACACCATCATGGTTGTGAGGAACTGGACGGTATGTGTTACTTCAATCTCACTGACAACTCCAAGGCGACCGCATCAAATCCAGAATCTGCATGCCCTGGCGGAGTCCATCAAACAAGATATCCTGCCTGCCTGGTGGGCAGCTCTCTGGAGCTGGATCCCCAATGGGTGGTTAGGCCAGATTATTCAATATTGTGTGTTGTTTGCTGTATTGGGAATTGTATTTTGCTGTGGTTTACAATGTCTCTCTAGCCTGTGTCAACTTTGCCGGTTAGCTACCCCAAAGCCCTCAGCCTACCCCATGATAACTTTCGGAGGCCCACAGACCCGGTTCTGGACAGATCTCTTTGACGACACATTGAATTAGAGATCTGATACAGAGACCTGGCCTGGACAGCCCCCTTGCATGAAAAAACAAAAAAGAGTGGGATGTAGGGAAGATCTGAGACTGAGATGCTAGCCAGGTCAAAGTCCATGCTTCTCCCCCCTCCCTGCTACACAATGAGCATTGTATAAACCCTTCTGCAAATAGTATACTCTCGAGACAGATGTCTCCCATTCATGTGGATTCCACCCTCCCTGCTACACAATGAGCATTGCCCCATTAAGGCTGATAATTCCTTCTGCAAACAGCAGGCTCCTGAGACAGTTGTCTTATCCTCTCATGTTGATTCCATGTTGACCCTGTCTACTGAATGCTGACGCAGCAACCTAAGGGTGTGGCGTGTAAGTCTGTGTATGTTTAAAAATAAACTGCTCACTGCCAGAGAGCAGACTTGAGTTTTCCCCTTCAAACTCACTTGTCTCATGTGCAAGTCCTTCAAATTATCTACTACAACTCCAAGATACGGCTCCAATGTGCATCACTTTGCACTTGGCCACATTGAACCCCATTTGCCATGTTGACGCTCACTCACCCATCCTCAACAGATCCCTTTGGAGTGCCTCACAATCCTCCCTGGTTTTCACCACACTGAACAATTTCATGTCATCTGCAAATTTAGCCCCTTCACTGCTTTCTCCCAACTCCAAATATATTGCAAGGAGATAAAATTTACTTTTATTGAGGTAGATTCAGATTCACATTCATTTTATAGTAGAAATGTTATGTCCGCTGACCACCACTAGGCGCCAGCGACATGTAGTCTGAGCTTGGCTCCCGGAAACAATAGGGGCCAAGGATCCTAGACCACCTAGCACTCACCAATAGGAACTGTGGCGGGAGATTCAAACCCTCCAATGAGACTGTGGGTGTGTCTGAGATAAGTTGGCTGCATCAGCCAGTATGTGTTGTTGTGTTGTGTACCAATAAACCAGAGCTGTTCAATCATGCTGTAGTTTGGACTCTATATGCATCAAACCCAGTAAGCAACATTGGTGACGAAGGTGGGATCCTGTTGAGCTAGCTGGGCTGCCGGGGCACCAAGGAAGAAGGACAGCTGCTGCCGCTCCAGCCGACGAGCACTGAAGGCATGCAGGCCACTTCCGCACCACAACCGGGCAGCACAATGGCAATTGCTCCAGGAGCGGGGCTGGTTCTTCCATTCAATCCAGCTCATCTGCATCAATGGGTTGCATAGGTCATGGGACTTAAATCCATACTGGTTTTTTACCAGGTGATGGACGAGGAGAGGAAGAAGGGCCTCCTCATCGGCTCATGCGGCCCCGCCATCGTGGATCTGGCTCAAAACCTCCTTTCCTCAACAAAGCTGGAAGAGGCCATTTTTGAGCAGATCGTCATGGCTCTACAGAACCATTTCATTCCTCGGCCATCAGAGATGTCGCGCCACATGGTCTTCCACTACCAAAACCAACAACCGTGGGAATCGGCCATGGAGTACTTGGCTGAGCTTTGCCAGCTCGCCTCTGAGTGCAAATTCGGGACCCAAATGGTGATGGCCCAATGAGATTGGTTCATCTGCAGCCTACGGGAGGAGAAGCTCCAGTGATGGATAATGGAAGCAGAAACCTGTACCCTTGCTTCCGTCCTCTCTACCACCACTGCTTGGGAGAGGTTGCATCCATCCACAACTGGGTCCCCTGCCAGTCAACGTACAGCAGCCACGCACCCCATTGACTCCAACAATGAAAAGGTCCACCGGACTCTGCAGCCAACAAGAAAAAGAGAGCCAGGAATGGTGCCACGCTTTGCCCCAACCAAGGAGTCCACCAGGCAGGAGTGTGCCAGCTGTGGGGACTGGCATGACTGGAAGACATGCCAGTTCCAGGATGCCACTTGCCAGAGCTGTGGGCGCTCTGGCCACTTTACACATGCCAGCCACTCCAGGAGGTCCTGAGCCCCAACAACACGGCCGCCTCCACATCGCCAGTCCTCTGCACACTATGAAGGCGATGCGACCCTAGTAGAGCTCTACCTCCTCGCAAGCGAACCCCAGCAACAGGAACTGCGACTTCCGAGCCAGACCTCAGTCCCCAAAATCCAGGTTCGGGTTAAAATAGAGGGGTCCCCCTGCTCCATGGAGTTAGACTCTGCAGCGGAGACTTGGCGGAGACCCTAAAGAGACTGTGTCCTCATCGAGGGCCCTGTCTGCAACCCTCACCCATGACCTTGGTGGACTTAAAATGGAACCACATTCCAATACAAGGTGTGGGGAGTTTTTGGGTCCAGCACTGGTGTTTTGACGACTACCTGGATTTGATTGTAGTCGAAGGGAACCTAGTTAGCCTTTTGGGCCACACATTGTTTGCACCCTTGGGCATCTCAATTGAGAGAGTCAAGCAATGTGACCCTCGGGATTTTGGTGATGTGTGTGGGGAGTTCCGTATTCAATGGAACTTTGGGCCACTACATGGGCCCTCCTGTTTCTCTGCAACTTGACCCCATGGTGGCGCCAATCCGTATGCATTCCCAGAAGGTCCCATTTGTCCTGTGGCCAAAAATTGATGCAGAGCTGGACCGCCTTATGGCACAAGGGGTCCTGGAGTCGGTCTCCCATGCAGCCTGGGAAACCACCATAGTCACTCCTGTGAAACTGAATGGGGATGTCCGCGTCCGCATGGACTATAAATGTACGTTGAACAAGGCTCTGCAGGACCACACTTACCTGGTCCCAGTCGAAAGCCACATGCTGGCCACTTTGACGGGGGCGAAGATCTTCAGCAAGTTGGAGCTCGCTCAGGCCTATCAGCAACTCCCCATGGATGAGGCCATGGATATCGCCCAAACCATAGTGACGCACCGGGAAGCTTTTAAAGTAAAGAGGCTACAATTCAGGGTGAGCGTCACCCCGGGTCTTTTCCAACATTTGATGGACTCTCTTTTCAAAGGGATCCCAGGGTCACACCATTCTTCGATGATGTGCTGATCGCTGCAGCCACCCCGGAGGAGTTCGTAACCTGACTGTGTGCTGTTCTCCACCGCTTCCATGAGGCAGGGTTCAAGGTGAAGTGGGAGAAGTGCCTTCTCGGGGTCCCCTCTGTCAACTTCTTGGGGTTCATGGTCGACGCAGACGGCCTCCATCCGGCGAGGAACAAGGTGAAGGCCATCGTGGAGGCTCCTCTGCCCAAGTCCAAGGCAGAGCTCCAGGCATTCCTCGGCCTCTTGAACTTCTTCCATGCCTTCCTACATCGATTACTGGACAAGCAGGCCCCCTGGTCTTGGGGCCCACACCAGGCCACAGCATTCCACTAGTCAAGGCACTCTTGATCTCCAACGTGGTGCTGGCCCATTTCAATGAATCACTACTGGTGGTTCTGGCTTGTGACGCCTCCCCCTACCTCATGGCTGCTGTGCTGTCCCACCAACTCCCCAACGGACGGGAGGTGCTGGTGGCCTATTACTCCTGGATGTTGCTGGCTGCTGAGTAGAATTACGCCCAGATCGATCACGAGGGCCTGGCAATTGTGGCCGGCATTAAGTAATTCCACAACTTCTTGTATGGCCAGCCCTTCACCATCGCAATGGACCATCACCCTCTTCTCAGCCTCTTTGCGGCGGACAAGCATACGCCTCAGGTTCTTTCCCCATGGGTCCTCCGATGGTCCATTTTTTTGTGGGCTACGACTACAGGCTGCAGTAACATCCTGGAAAGCTATGGGGCATGCTGATGCCCTCAGCCACCTGTCCTTGCCTTCTGTCGAGGAGAACCTGGCTCCAGTGCATCACATGCTTCTGGTTGAAGACCTCCCAGATTTTCCCCTACAGGTGGCCAATGTTGCCCGCCGCTCGGCCAGGGACCCTGTTGTCTCCTGGGCTGGGTGATGAGGGGGTGACCCACTACCTCTGCGGGCCTGGAATTTGTTGCCTACACATCCCACAGGGATGAATTTTCCACCCACAGGGGATGTCTACTGTGGGGGATAGAGCCATTGTCCCTTGCGCACTGTGGCACCACATCCTCAAGGCACTTCACAAGGCTCACCCAGGGATCATCTGCATAAAGGCCCTGGCTAGGAGCTACAGATGATGGCCAGGGATTGATGCAGAAATAGAGGCATGGTTGAAGTGTTGCTAAGCATGCCAAGCTGTACGGCTGAATCCACCAAGTGTGCCAACCCAGGCCTGGAGGTCCACCCACATGCCATGGCCAAGACTCCACATTGATTTTGCCAGCCCTTTCCACGGACTATTGTTCTTGGTCACTGTGGAGATGGTTGGAGATAAACCCCGCCCCAGCAATGTCCTCCAAAGCCACCATCCACACATTACACCAGATCTTCGTGACCCACAGGTTTCTGACAATGGGATGGCTTTCACATCAGAGGAGTTCCAGGAGTTCCTCCAAAGCAACCTAATCCGGCACGTGAGGTTTGCACTGTTCCACCCGGTGACCAATGGGCAGACAGAGTGGATGGTGGGGACCGCCAAGGAAGCCCTAAGCTGAATTATGGAAGGCAACTGGGAATTCCATCTGGCCCACTTCCTCCTAGCACAACAGACCACCCCCAACCTGGTCAGCAGCTGCTGCCCAGTGGAACTTCTGATGGGCCAATGGCTGGCAATCCTATTGGACAGACTGCATCCCAATAGGGCTCCCGAGTCACACAGACTCATCGCACAGAGAGAGGCACCAAGGGGGTTCTTTCCGGAAGACCCTGTATACATTCGGAACTTCGGGAAGGGGCTCCCATGGCTGGCTGGCTGAATCGTTCACCTACAGGACCAGTGTTGTACGAAGTCTCCACGGATGATGGCCAGGTCATGCAGAAGCATGTAGATCAGCTGAGGAGATGCCTGCTCCCCTCCTCATCTGATGCCCAGTCTCCTGGGAACATCGAAGGAACACTGCCTGACAACGATGGAATTGACCCTCCCAACAAGATGATCCGGGAACAGGACTCCATTCCAGCTGCTGAATCAGGTGACAGGATGCCGGTCTCCACTGCTGTGCCTGACAAGGATTCCATGCCACCGCAGCAGAGCATACAGGCAGGTCTGCCTGACATGGCATCGGAAGCCCCGATTCCCGTTCCATAGCGTTCTTTGCGGGAACACCAGGCTCCAACCTATTTAAAGGACTATATAACTTAGGCTGAACTATGGGGAGAGGAGTGTTATGTCCGCTGACCGCCACTAGGTGCCAGTGACATGCAGTCTGAGCTTGGCTCCTGGAAGCAATAGGGGCCAAGGATCCTAGACCACCTAGCACTCACCAATAGGAACTATGGCAGGAAATTCAAACCCTCCAATGGGACTCTGGGTGTGTCTGAGGTTGGTGTATATAGTTGGCTGCATTGGCTGGTATGTGATGTTGTGTTGCATACTAATAAACCAGAGCTGTTCAATCATGCTGTAGTCTGGACTCTCCATGCGTCGAACCCAGTACGAAACAAGAAAGTAGATATAAGCTTTATCTAAAGAATACTTTTCCCCAGGGCTATTTTTGGGCAGGAATGCACAGGAACGGAGTTCTGGCTGGCTTTCGAGTTGGCCATGGGGTGCCTGGGGAAGCCAAGCTAATCCAGGGAGGGAAGGCATTTTAAACTGCCCCCCCTGGGTTCCCCAGGTGTCCCGCAAGCCACGGGGCGTCTGGGGAAGCTGATCCTGGGAGGGAGCTGTGCTGTCAGGGGTATGGCCTAATAGGCTAATGAGTTTCTGCTGTTGGGTGTGGCCTATTATGCTAATGAGTTCCTGCTGGGCTTTTTCTACAAAAAAAGCCCCGTTTTTCCCTATCACAAGTGGTCAGCTAATCCAACTGCATCTGTGTGAAACAGTGGTAGCATGGTTCCACAGGAGAGACCTGTAGAAGTTTCATGCCTCTTGCAAGACCGTAAAGAGTGAGAGAACACAAAGGCACTGGAAAAGGAGAAGCTCCTATCATAGGCAAGGAGAGGCATCCTGTTATTCAGGAAAATAATACGTACAACCTGATTCCAGTACAAAAAGTAATATACACTCCACTGTCCAGGAATGCTGAACTGTCTTTACTTCAATACCAGGAATCCATTCTGGAGATGAGGGCACAAAGAGATATCAGGACAGCAGTGGATGACCGGGGCACAGATGACAGGGAACAGTCTCAGCAAACTTGTCCTCAGATGCATTCAAGATTAAATTGCAAAAGGAAAAAGTTTATTTTAAGAGATTTTTTTTTGTTGCTTAATATGCCTCAACAGTGGCTGTAGCAATATGTTAGCAACATAGGTAAAGCAGTTACTTTTTAAATGAAAGGATTGTATTACGTGCATATATAATACATAGATTTATTTAGTTTTTTTAACTATAGTCCTCCATGTGTAAAACTAGTTGGTTAACCAGAAATATAGGTGCTCCCGAGGAACACTTAGTCTAAAAACAAAGGGGAATTTCACACTACACCTTTAAAAACGTTACCAAACCGGCTTGGAATAAACCGGTACAGTGACGGCCGTTTCAGACAGCCCTTTCCCTATCGTTTTGGAGCTGTCTTCGAAGCAGTTTGCCATTTCAGACTGCCGCTTTCTTTTCAAGCCTCTTTTCACCACACACACGGCATTTTAAGACTCAGCCTGGACCTTGATCTCTCTCTCTCTCTCTCACTCACCCCACATTTTAAGACTCAGCCTGAATATCTCTCTCACACACATGCACAAACATACGTGCACAAACACACACACACACAAACATACACGCACACACAAACACACAGACACACACAAAAACACACACACAAACACACACACACATACACAAGCACACACACACAAGCACGCACACAAACACACACATAAAAACACACACACACAGCATTTTAAGACTCAGCCTCTTAAAAAAATAATGGAGATCGCCCGCATGGGTGAAAAGAGGCACGAAAACACTCGTCATCAAAGGAAGTGCTTCAGGGGCATTTCACACAGCACCCTCTGTAGCGCTTCAGAACCGGTACAAGAACTGAAGAACGCTTGGGACGAGGTTTCAAGGTAAACCAGCTCAGGAACACTTCCCTAACGCTTCTGCCTGAAAGGGCCAATATGTTCCATTAGGGAACCGGTACTAATACGGTTCTGTGTGAAATGCCTGACAGAAACTGTTACTGAAGAGTTCCTGAAGTGGAACATATTGGCTGTGTGAAATGGCCCAAAGAGAATATCCATCACCTTTTAAAGCTGGTGCTCCAGAAGTCATTGGGTGTCAAAAAGGTCCCCCCCCCCCCAATCAAGCCTGTGTTGAAGACCTTTTTGCCAAGAGGTTGGCTAGCTGGAAATTACAAAAGGGTGTTGTAGGCACCTGTGCACACTCAACCTGGGGAGGCTACCACCAGTCCGTCTCTGTCCCTCCAGTCAGGAGCCAAAGGACAAACTCCTGATCTTACCAGGATTAACTAGGGAATCTTCCCTGCAAGGTTGGCTTACAGTAGGAAACCCACCAAAGGTGGCGGTCACACGTGCGAGATAAAGTGAGGAGGAAGCGAGGCTATATGCGCCGGAGTAATTTGACCCACAGTTGAGCAGTCACACAGTTCTGTGAAGCTCCGGGCACAACCCGCCACTGCGTGATCTGACACAACCGTGGGTGAGTCGGGGGGGGGTTTGTTTCTGATTCGCTTAAACAGGGGGTCGATGAATTGCATCTTCGCCCTGAGGGCTTCCTATGGCAGTGTGTGATGATGCACATACTGAGAAGGGGAAACAAACAATGGCATGGCATCAGGATAGCCTGATCAGGCTAGCCCGACACCATGAGTGAGCACTGGAGCGATCACACAGGGGAAAGTCCATCTGTGGCCCATAGCAACCCATTTGATACTGGATTTTTGCTAGTGTTTTTTTACTCCGCTTCTTTGACAGGGCAATACAGGTTGCCGATGGGTGCGGAACACTTGCCAGATGTTCTCTTGTGATCACACCCTTAAAGTCCAGCCGGGAGTAATGCCTATTGCATGCCTATTTGTGCATGTGATCGGGGCCAAAGTTACTGTTACAGTAGTAGACCACCAGTCTAGGCACTAGATTTCTTATTGCAGCTGAAGAGACAAAGAACCAAAACTTGGTATTTAAAATATAAGTTTATTAGGTGCAAAGAGTTATTTAAAGTGTGTAGGTTACTTAAAATACTGTGAGGAAGAAAACAATAAAAATAAGAGGAATTTCACACAGCCAATATGTTCCGTTTCAGGAACTCTTCAGTAACGGTTTCTGTCAGGCATTTCACACAGAACTGTATTAGTACCGGTTCCCTAATGGAACATATTGGCCCTTTCACACAGAAACGTGCCTCTCCCGTTGGGGAAGCATTCCTGAGCCGATTTACCCGGAAACCTCCTCCCAAGCATTCTTCAGTTCTTGTACTGTGTCCTGAAGCGCTACGGGGTGCTGTGTGAAATGCCCCTCCAAAGCACTTCCTCCAATGACAAGTGTTTTTGCGCCTCTTTTCGCCCGCGTGGCGATCTCCATCATATTTTTTAAAAAGCTGATTTAGAGCCAATTGGAATGCCTGGGCTCCACTGAGCCAACTCTAGTGCTCTAAATCGGCTCCTTAAAAAAAAAAAATGATGGAGATCGCCCGTGCAGGCGAAAAGAGGCGCAAAAAGAAAGCGGCAGTCTGAAATGGCAAACTGCTTCGAAGACGGCTCCAAAATGGTAGGGGAAGGGCTGTCTGAAATGGCCATCACTATACCGGTTTATTCCAAGCCAGTTCAGTAATGTTTTTAAAGGTGTAGTGTAAAATTCCCCACAGTATTAAGAAACTAACCAGATACTTTAAAACACTGGTTCTCAAAATGCAAGATGTTACCCATTCAGTTGTTCTGGGTCCAAAAAGCAGATCCTTCTCCAGAGTCCCAAAAGCCAGGCTGGTTGGCTTCAGCAGCAAAGTTTCAAGGTGGCCAAAAGTGAGCAAGGCAATGCCACACATCAGCACAACATGCAAGCACCATCAAGCCCCCTGAATAGGTTTCAAGGCAGGTAATTTATTGTTTGAATCCTAGACTGATGCTAGGCCTTTGCACCAACCAGGGTTCAAGCAATGTCCTATAGTTCCAGGTAGGGCAATCAATAGAAAGATGGTTTCACCGGTTCTCTGGTCATGTCAGAAGAGCAGTGGCATGATCTGCAGCACACCCGACTCCACCTCTCACAGGACTTAATTGAAATGGAATGTTAATTGGAAATCCAAAGCTGGAGAGAAGGAGGTATTACCTTGCAGGTGCACGGCCATTCCACCCTCCTTCAGCACATCTGTGTGAAACTCTGGAGACACAGAGGCCGATTTTGCACTAGCATTTGCCCCAGGTTTGCCCTCATGCATGCACCGGAGCTTCTGGTCAATTTCACACCAGTTGCTCCAGGCTCACGTTTTGCTCTGGAGTATCACCCTGCTGCACCAGAGTTTCCCTGGAGCAAACAAATCCTGTTTTTAGAGGATTTTCCTGTTTGCTCCGGGGGAGAACCCAAAATGAAAACACACCCACTCGCCCGCCTTTCATCAGGGCTGCCCCATTGTGGGAGTTTGTACATTTTTTGAAGAAAACTCTTTTTCACACTATATCGAAAGGGCTGAGGTTCCAAGTGGGAAAATGAAGAAAATACTCCGGAGGAAACTGGGAGGGGAAATTCCGGAGAAAACGAGAGGCAACTGGCCAGTGCGAAATCGGCCAGAGACAAACAGTTTCAGCAAACTCAGGCCACAGCCAGACTGAACAACACTCTTAGAACAGAACTCCATTTTGAATGAACCAAAGTTCTTGACATGGGGTTTCTGTTGCCATTTACAAAATGAGAAAAACCCATGCAGATTTGTCCTGTCCATAGTCAATAATATTGAATTCATCAATAGATTGGCAATAGATTGTCTTCGTAATGATAGGAACTAGCAGGGCTCCGTTGGGGCCGGGGCGCGCCGGAGCACCGCTCCGGGAGACAAGGGCCCGGGGGGCGGGCACATAATAAAGCCCCGCCCCCCAGCTCACTTTCCTGGCCTGCCCTTTGCTTCGCGCTCCAGAAGCAAGCCTCCCTCCCCCCCTCCCTCTTCTCGGGCCGCGGCAAACGCCGCCGGCCAGGGGAGAAGCCCTTCCCTCCCCCCCAATCACCGTTCCCGGGGCCGCGGCTGACCGCTGGCCCCAGGAAGAAGCCCTCTCCCTCCCCCCTCCACTCAACCATTCCTGGGGCCACAGCTGACCGCCGGCCCCAGGAAGAAGCCCCCTCCCTTCCCCCTCCACTCAACTGATCCTGGGGCTGCAGCAGGCTGCCGGCCCCGGGGAGAAGCCCCCTCCCTTCCCCCTCCACTCAACGGTTCCCAGGGCCGTGGCTGGCTGCCGGCCCCGGGGAGAAGCCCCCGCCCCCTCCCTCCACTCAACGGATCCCGGGGCCATGGCTGGCTGCCGGCCCCGGGAAGAAGCCCCCTCCCCCTCCCTCCACTCAATGGATCCCGGGGCCATGGCTGGCTGCCAGCCCCAGGGAGAAGCCCCCTCCCCCTCCCTCCACTCAACTGATCCCGGGCCGCGGCTGGCCGCCGGCCCCAGGGAGAAGCTCCCTCCCTCCCCCACTCACTGATCCTGGGGCGCGGGAGGGGGGCACAAGGGAGGGAGAAGCTGGGCCTGAGAGGCTTAACACCACTCAGGCCCAAGCAAGGGGGGGAGGGATGGAAACGCCAGCCCCAGTGGGGGGAGAAGCGCTTCTTCCTTCCTTCCTTCCTTCCTTCCTTCCTTCTCTCTCTCCCCCCACCTACCTACCTACCTTCCTGTTTCTTCCTTTCCCCCTTCCTTCCCCTCTCCCTTCCTCCCTCCCCCTTCCTTCCTTCCTTCTCTCTCTCTCCCCCCACCTACCTACCTACCTACCTTCCTGTTCCTTCCTTCCCCCCTTCCTCCCTCTCTCCCCCCTTCCTTCCTTTCTTTCTTCTCTCTCTCTCCCCCAACTACCTACCTACCTTACTGTTCCTTTCTTTCTTCCTTCCCCCCTTTCTTCCTCCCTCCCTCCTTCCTTTCTTCCTTCCCCCTCCTTCCCTTCCTTCCTTCCTTCCTTCCTTCCTTCCTTCCTTCCTTCCTTCCTTTCTTTCTTTCTTCTCTCTCTCTCCCCCACCTACCTACCTACCTTCCTTCCTGTTCCTTTCTTTCCTTCCTCCTCCCTCACTCCCTCCCTTCTTGCCTTCTGACACACTGCCCATGACGTCAGGGATGTGTGGCCTTTTGACACTTCCGGTGACGTCAGGGGGTGTGGCATATGCAAATAAGTTATGCTAATGAGCTTCTGCACCTCTTTTTTTACGAAAGGACCCCTCGGGACTAGAAACTTGTTTTGGAAGTCTAGGAATTTAGGAAGGCACATTCTAGAGAATGTGGCAAGCAAGGTTTTTTTCCTAGAACAGAGATTTTACTCTTTCCCCCTTCAGACAAATGTATCATGGCTGGCTAATCACAACTCAGATTAACCCATTTTACATACTGATTATGAGATGCTTTGAAAATGAAAAAAGAAGAAACACATAAAGGGTGCTGAAATGTGTGATTAGGTGGAACAAAATCAAAAGTGTTGTAACTGAATCTGTTATTCCACCCCCACCCACCCCCGTCCTTTCTCCAAGAGACTCAAGGCAATATGCGTAGCTCTCATCGGCTCTATTTTATCTTAACCACAGTCCTGTGAGATAGGTTAAGAGGTGGGTGGCACAAGATCATCCAGGGCAAATAGTGTATAGGGACTTCAACCTGAGCAGTTAACACTAACTACTCAGACTAATTACTACTGCATTCTGGCTCTTGGGTTGGAGTCCAAGGAAATGTATTTGTATGTTTAGAAGGAAGCCTTTTGAGGAAACTTATCTCACAACTATATAGTAATTCAAATATCTTTATCCGAAACACTGAAAATGAATAGTATTTAGTAGGGGTACCAACTTCCAGATGGGACCAAGAGTTCTCCCAGAATTTTAACTGATCTCCAGACTACAGAGATCATTTTCCCTGGCAGCTGCAAAGGCCAGAGTCTATTGTAGGAAGAACCGAAGTCCTAGAGTGACGTCACATCCCAGCTGAGCTCTGTCCTTCCCCTCTGTAAATTCCACCCTCCCCAAGCCAGTCAGCAACTGTAGTCTTTAGACATAAAGCCTTAGATGGCACCATCTCCGGGCAAGCAAAGTTGCTTGAATCTATTGTTTACAGAAACAGTTTGAAGTAGAAAAAGTTAATAGAAAACTGACACTTAACTTTTTATAGTGGACAGATTTGTGAAGTTTAATGTCAGAATCCTGTTTAAAAAAATACCATCTCTTGGGTGGTAGTACCTTTCTATGTTCAGTGCAGGGTTTTTTCCTTAAAAACAATCATTCATACTAATTGCACGCCATTGAGCTTTGCTCCTGTGTAGCAGGCTGCCGTGAATTTGAATTTTGCCTAGGAGCACCACTTTGTAGATTAGAACCACCTTAGTCATTGTTTTTTTTTTAATCACTACTGAAAACTACAGAATGTGTAAAGGCAGTCAGCCCACCAGAAGCATGGGATGGGGAGGAGCCTTACTCCCTCTCTGTGTCTCACATAAATGAACGGCAGCAGCTACTGCACAAGAGCAAAACTGAAAGAGGCAGCTGAAGCCGCACTGCTGCTCATGTCTTTCATTCAGATTACAGTGCAACGAGGAACCCTACTTCATGCTCTGAGTGAAGAACCTGCAGTAAATGCTCAGTCTTTTACAAGCTTCGCAGTGTCACATTAGCAGCAAACCCATTCAGTAGATCTGCCACCTCACCCAGTTGTTCTCACTGCAAAGTAACTAACTGAGTTTCTATAACTGTCTTGGGGGGCATTTGCCATGACAAATGGAAATACAAACTGCTTTCATTTCTAAAAGTTAAACATAGGATGGATGAACCGAAAACTATGTTTATAGGTGCTTGAAGAAGGGCAAGATAATAAAAAAATTGTGAACTTCTGATTTTGAATATGTATTGTATTAGGATTTTAGTATTTATTGTGATATTATTGTTTATCTGACTTTTTGAGTTATTTTATGTTCCTTTGAGATTCTTCTTGTTTTTATAACATGTAAAATGTTGTATTTTAAATAGGTTTTTTTTAAATGAGATGGATGAACAATGCAGTACTAAGTCAGAAAAAATTGCTGTGATTTTTACAGAAACACCATTTCCCCCTGATCTATGTGCATATTTCTTATACTGTTTTCAGACCTGGATGTGAGTTGCAAAAATGTTCTCATGATGTTCAGTTGTATCAAGGGGAAATGGCTTTTATGGCCTCGGATGTCCTCCAAGCCATCTGGGATATATTACATTCCTTCCCCCCCCCCCCTTTAAAACTATTATTAGGATTCTAAATAGATTTGCAATAATCTCTCAAGAACACACTTTATTTCAGAATATTATTCTTTTCAAAAGATGATAGCCTAGAAGGGATTATGGATTCCTTACATACAGACCTAACATACAGGAACTGGATTTGTTTACTAGCAAAATATCCATCATTAGTGGGTTTTGTATATTTTATCCTTGTGTACCATCTTGAGAACCATTTTTACCATGAGATGGTACAAAAACCAATCAGTCAGTCAGTTATGGTGGTTGATGTGGGGGTTGGAAGAAGAGGCTTGTGCGCTGCAAGGGTGTGGGGGGGGGGATGGGTCCTAGGGACAGAGCCACGTCACCTTTAGTGGGGAAAACGGCTGTCAAGTCATGGCGACCCTGTGGAGTTTTTAATCCTGCTGCAAAACAGTTGCAGTGAGACTGCTCACCTACAGTCAGACTCTCTGGCTTATGTGGGGGGCCTGGGTGTTTTTCATTCTGATCAACGGCATAGATTTGTGCTCCATGGAGATCTGCAGTGATTGCCTGTGCCTGCCTCAGAGACAGCTTGCCCATCCATTGCACTGATGGAATCAACTAGGGAACAGTAGACAGCAGGCACCAGGGTCAGCCCTGTCACTGCCTGGCCTGCGCACCCTTCCCATGGGGGCCTGCTGGCTCAAGTGGCAGCACTGTGCAGCACCCTCGGCAGTGGGCAGCTTGTGGTGAGTCTGCTCATGCCATGCCCTCTTCCTCCTTCCCTCCCCACTCTGCTGGGGGGGGGGGCAGAGCCATGGTTGGAGCCTTTTCCCAGGGCTGTGTTTGTATCCCAGCCTCCTCAAGTGGTATGTGTGGTGCTAAATATCCTTGGGCTGGTCCTGGCTTGAAATCTTGTGATTGTCTTGTCCCTGTAACTATCAATAGCTTGAGCAAGGGTGCAGCTGCTCCTTTAGTTAGGGGCCTTGACAGCCAGTTTAGTGTGGTGGTTAAAATCTTGGGCTAGGATCTAGGAGACCCAGGTTCAGATCTCTCCTGTCCCATGAAGCTTCCTCAGTGACTCTAATGCAGTCACTCTCCTATCCTTCGGGAGCAGGATTTAGGGGGCACCTGGGGCTGCAGTGGGACAGGGGAAACAAGAAACCCTTCAACCCATAGAAATACTCTAATGGATCTAAGACATTATGTGGATGACATCCAGGTTTATCTTTCTTTCCCATCACATCCCAGGGAGGTGGTGGAAATCCTGAACCTGAGTCTGAGATTCATGATGGGGGTGAACAAACTGACATTCACTTCAGTCAAGACAAATGTTAGTGGTTAATAATATACCTCATCTAAAAGAGAGGATATCGCCTGTCTGGGGTGAGGTTGCACTTCTCCCTAGGGGGGCTCTGGGATTCAGCGTGGTCCTGGACACTGAGGTGATGCATAGTGTTTGCCTGTTAAGATAGCAGCTGTGCCTCTTCCTAGTCAGCAGAAAGGCCACAGTTTCCCATGCCAGGTTAGATTACCGTAACATGCTTTACAGAGGACTGCTTTTGAAAAACACTTGGAAATTGCAACTGGTCCAGAATGTGGGTCTCTGTAGCATCATCAGCTGTGGTACTTCATCCCTGGGGAGGGAGGTCTTGTCCCTTTGCTGCCAATTTGTGGTGTCCGAAGGCTTTTTCTATATGAATCCTGCTCTTTAGTGTCTGTTTCAATTTATGGGATGTTGTACATATGGTTTTACATATGTACATATGGTTTTATTTATTTATTTAGAACATTTTTATGCCGACTCTCCACCTGATCAAGGGGTGCACATGGCAGCAAACATAAAAAACATTAAAACATTTGATCAATTAAAATGCAGTTCAAGTATCATATAAGTCAATAAAAACACATCAGTAACATCAGACAGAGGGCCAGTAATAGTTATCAGGGGTATGCCTTTTTTTTTTTTTTTTTTGCTGTTGGGTCCCAGCCAACTTTTGGCGACCCTGGAAGGTTTTCAAGTGAAGAGGTGTTCAGAGGAGGTTGGCCGTTGCCTGCCTCTGTGTAGTGATCCTGGTGTGCCAACAAAACCAAAAAGTCTTCACCTGCTGGCACAAGACACAGATAGAGGGAGACAGCTGAATCTCCCTGGGGTGGGAGGGCCCCCAAGTCTTGGTGCCACAGTAGAGAAGGTCCTTTTAGTGATTTAAAATTGTATAAAAGGACTGAACCTGACCAACTGATGGTATTATTAAGATAAAATTAATTAACAAGAGTTAAGGTTTTGGGCACAATCCAGTTAAAATTAAACACTTTGAAGTACCATCGGTGATGTCAAAGATCTGCGTTATTTATTTATTTAAAATATTTTATGCCATTTCATTTGAGTCCTGCTCAAGGTGGCTTACAGTTAAAAACCACAGTTATATTTTAAAATGCCATTATAAAAACAAATTGTTAAAAAAAGACATCAAACATAAGCAGACAAAAATTATTAATTAAACATAAGCACACCATTAAAAAGCTGGTAAGATAAAACCCATTAAAAACCTAGGGAAAAGATGTGTTTTAGTTTGATGCCTAAAAGAAAGTATAATTGGAGCCAAGTGAGCCTCAAGGAGAGAGCATTACAAAGGCAGGGGACCACCACTAGTTCCCATCACTACCCACGCCCCCTCTGAAGGTGAGGGCACAAACAGAAGGACTTCAGGGTCAAATCTTGACTGGTGGGCTGGATAGTGTGGCAGGAGATTGCACAAGGCATATGCTGAAACCTGTAGGATTTTATAGCACTGAATTTTAGGTGAATTGTGCCATTTTATTTATACAGTGTCCCTGAAAGTTAGATTATAAAAGCAAAAGTCTGAAAATATCAAATTTAAATTTTGAACATTCTCCAAATTATAATGTGGTGCCCAATTTTACCCCAGATCAAATTTATACCATCACAATGCAATCTGAAGCAGAGTTATCCCCTTCGAAATCAACTGGAGTCAATGGGTGTAGCTTTGTTTAGGATGGCATTTTTTTTAGTGTGGTAGCTCTTGTACTATAATCATATAAGTTTGGGTACTGTGTTTTGGTTTGAGCTAGAATTTGCTTTATGTTATATTTCACTGGTTGTTCAGCAGCACTCTGTACCCTAAAGGGAAAAGAGAGCCACAGAGATATATTTTGCCAATGATAACACACTAAGGTGCTTTTACTTTTAATGCTGAAGGCAGTTGGATTCTGTCAGATTTCACATTTGCACATGTTTGGGCTAGATATACCAGCCAACATAATAGATGTTTTAATTAACTGTCATTAGAACAGAATAATCTAGTTATACTTTATATACAAACGTTCCCCACTGAAATTAACTTAATCTACCCCCCTCATAATTTTAATTTGCATTCATCTTTATTGACATGCTTTTTAAATCCCGTTAATATTTAACTAAATTTTGTACTTTACATACTAGGTCAAGAAAGATGAATTAGTCTCTCAGGATTTTCACCATTCATTTTTGAGGTGCTTGTGATTCAAATTGTTTTTGGATTTATTGTGGTAGTTGCACACTTAGGCCCAATTTATACCTCCCCTCTGAAGTAGTTTGACTGCTGTCTTTTCCCAAGCTCATTTCACGCTGGTTTCAAATTTCACTCCAGGGGGTCTGAAGAGTACTAAGCAACAGCATTTGTTTAAAGCAGTATAATGCTAGCTTGACCACAGGAGGGGAATTAACAAATGTAAACATTAATTTATAAACTAGAACAAGTATGGTTTGAAACTAGAAACAGGTATAGACAGTTTTTTTAAAAAAAAAACTAGAATGATTCTAGCGGGAAAGTCAGATGTAGATTTGACCTTATCATTTGATGAATAATGTGAGGCAATTTTCAGCATCCTTCAATGGGAAATACGCATTAACATGTAAACAGAACCTATTTTTCAAGAGGGCCCTCAATAAGTTACTAGATTCAAAGAAACAGTTGAAATGAGCCCTTTTTTGCTTATTCACACAGACACATTCTGATCAGGGTGTTCTTTATTTTGTTTCATAAACAGATTAAGAAATAATATTTATACATATCAATCTAGCGCACCCTTGATGGATTATTTTGAAGGGCATGGAACAGACAGACCTGAGAAACAAACAGGATTTATTTCTTCAAAGGCTAGAATGGGAGAAGGTAAGAGCTTGTTGGGGATATGGCTGAGGTTTAATAAACTCTGGTCTGTAACAATGGTAAATCTCTGCTTATCCCTTCCCTCCATAGCCAAGTCTTTTTAGAGAACATACTGAACAGGGTGGATTGGCCTCAGCCTTTTCACTTTGGGTACCTAAAAGGCTAAATCACTTACCTCTCACTGACTGTCAGTGCAGTTGACTTACTGTTAAATAGTGGGTTTAACAAGGCAGAGGTGAAGGCAGAGTGATTTCAACAAGCAGCAGACTGCATCTCAACAGAAATGTTTTACATGGGGCAACTGCCCTAACTATATACACCTAAGCCCTCCCCCCTAACTCTGGTCCTTGGTCAGCAAATGTAGTCCTCTAGGTAGCAGGGCCTCACACATTCTTGCTGGGAGCGGCAGGGCTCCGGTGCCAGGGTAGCCGCCGGCAGTGCAGGCTGTATGACAGCTGGTGTGCTGATGCTGGGTGGCTCAGGAGGTTCTGGGAGGGTCACAGGTCCAGGCTGTAACAGGGCTGGGGAGACCACAGCTCTGGGCTGAGGCAGGTCCAGGTGGTGATCACCCAAGGGTTGGAGTGGTGCAGCTGTTGTTGAGTCCGTGAGGCAGCGGTGTAGCTGGTCCACATGGCAGCGGAGAGTCCGGCCATCTGGAGTGGTTACCTCATAGGAGACGGGGCCAGTGACTCAAGCAACTGTCATAGGGATCCATGTGGGGCCATCCACATAGTTCCTGACATAGACGCGTGCTGCTGAAGAGCCTTATTAAGTATGCATTTGTAGTGTGCACATATTCGGACATCCCTGTTGGGCTTAATTGAGGTGATGATTGGTGTCTCCTAGTGAGCATGAGAGAACGGCTCCAGGATGCCCTGAGCGATGAGGCGATCCAGTTCCTCATCGATCTTGGGCTTGAGTGCGAAGGGGACACACTGGGCCTTCATTCGGATGGGCATGATGGAAGGGTCAAGGTGCAATGAGGTCTGGGGTTCTGTGTAGCAGCCCAGGGTCCCCTTGAAGGCAGGGGCAAACTCCTGGCAGATGGCATCAAAGTCCTGTTGGCTGATGCGCTGAACTCCAGTCACCTGGATACCAAGCAAGTTGAACCACGCAAGGCCAAGGAAGAAGAAGAAGAAGAGATTGGATTTATACCCCGCCCTTCACTTGTAGTCTCAGAGCGGCTTACAAACTCCTTTCCCTTCCCCTCCCCACAACAGACACCCTGTGAGGTAGGTGGGGCTGAGAGAGCTCTGAGACAACTGTCCTTAAGAGAACAGCTGGTACAGAGCTATGGCTTGTCCAAGGTCATCCAGCAGGTACAAGTGGAGGAGTGGGGAATCAAACCCAGCTCTCCCAGATTAGAGTCCGCGCACTTAACCACTACACCAAACTGGCTCTCTGGAGGCTGGTGAAGTGGCCCTCTGCGATGATCAGGTCAAGGAGTCCGTTGAAGTTCTTTTTTTTTTTGTAAATTTTTTTTTATTTTTCAAAACATTAAAATTAATACATTTATTTTATACAAATCCTTTTTTCCATATTATATAACATTTTGTTCTATTTGTATAATCTTGTTTTTATCTTGTATTGGCGGTTTCCCACCACATCTGAAGCATAACACATTTTCCACTTTATCCAAAATAGTAATACTTATATCTATGTTTACATTTCTGGTAACGGTTATATATCTTTAAAATACTTATATACCAATTCTTACTTTCTATATTCTTATATAATTCTAAAATAAAAAACAACTTCATTATCTAATTATCCTTAATACATTCATATACTCTAATTCTATTGCTTTATGTTATTATAACCATGTATAAATGTAATTTTTCATGTCCCAGTATTTTTCAACATATTCTTTCAAATCTTTCCAATCTTCTAAAAAGGTCTCTGAGTACAGGTCATTTAACTTTCTAGTCCATTTATCCATTTCAGCCATATATAACAATTTTTTCAACCATTCCCACACATCTGGTATTTTTTCATTTTTCCAATTTTGTGCATACACCATTCTTGCTGTTGTTATCATATACCATATTATTGTCCTTTTCTTTACATTTATCTCTTCTAGTTTAAGTCCAAGCAATAACATTTCAGGCAACTTCTTAAATGTACATTTCAAAAATTTTTCCATTTCTTCATGTATTATAGACCAATAAGTCTTTGCTTTATCACAAGTCCACCACATATGATAAAAAGAACCTTCTTTCTTTTTACATTTCCAACATTTGTTAGACATATTCTGATTAATATTTGCAATTTTTTTTGGTGTCATATACCATCTGTACATCATTTTAAAACAATTTTCTTTTAAGTTATAACATGTAGATATACCCATAGCATTTTCCCATAAAAATTCCCAAGATTCCATTTCAATGTCTTTGTTAAAGTTTATCGCCCATTTTACCATTTGTTCTTTTACCATTTCATCAGCGTTAAACCATTTTAACAAAATTTTATACATTTTAGAGATCATTTTTTCCCACCTTCCTCCCAAACTTGTTCTATTTCATTATTTTTTTCTCTAAAACCGGATTTTTTATCACTTCTATACATGTCATATATTTGTCTATATCTTAACCAACCATAATCAAAGTCCATCTGATGCTGCTCCTTCAATATAAAGTCTTTACCATGTCTTGTTAATAAGTCTCTATACTTCAACCAATCTTGTCCTTTGTGACGTGATACTGGATTTAAAACTTCTGCGGGTACAATCCACATAGGTATCTCTTCTGGAAAAAAGTTTTTATATCTTGTCCACGTATCGATTAATGTTCTTCTCAAATAATGATGCTTAAACATATTGTCCATTTTTGTTTTACCATAATACAAATATGCGTGCAACCCAAACCTACAGTCATGACCTTCCAGGGACAATAACTTTCTATCTTGTAACATAGTCCATGTCCCTACCCAAGTCAAACATACTGCATCATGATATAGCCTTAAGTTTGGTAACTGGAACCCACCTCTCTCTTTAGCATCACACATTATTTTCATCTTAATTCTTGGTTTTTTCCCTCCCCACACAAACTTAGTCAATTCCTTCTGCCAGCATTTGAATGTTTTTACATCTTTCACAATCGGAATAGTTTGAAACAGAAACATTATTCTTGGTAGCACATTCATTTTAACCACTGCAATTCTACCCAACAGTGACAAATTTAATACATTCCACCTTTTAATATCTTGCATAATTTGCTGCCATAGTTTCTCATAATTATTCTTATACAAATCAATGTTTTTCATTGTTAGGTTTACACCTAGATATTTTGTCTTTTTCACCACTTCACATTCTATAAGATTTTGTAATTCAATTTGCTTATTATTTGACATATTTTTACACATCACTTTCGATTTATTCTTATTTACATAAAACCCAGCCAAATCACCAAACTCTCTTACTCTCTGCAATAAATATGGTAGTGTAGTCATAGGGTCTTCGGCTATAAACACCACGTCATCTGCAAAGGCTCTATATTTAAAAGAAAAACCTTTTATTGTTAAGCCTTTAATTTCTTTATCTTCTTTCAGATTTAGTAGCAAGACTTCCAAAATCCAAATAAATAGCAACGGCGAAAGTGGGCATCCTTGTCGTGTTCCTTTTTCAACTTTAAAGTAATCCGTTTTTTCAGTATTAATTATTAAAGAGGATTTCTGTTCACTATATATTAACTTAATAAGATTAAGCATATAGTCTCCAATTTCAAGATGTTCCAGCACTTCAAACATAAAATCCCAATTTAAATTGTCAAACGCTTTCTCCGCGACTAAAAAAAGAAAGCCCACTTCCTTCTCCGGATGTTTATCATAGTACTCTATAGCATCCACTACTACTCTTAAGTTGTCTCTTATTTGGCGATTAGGTAAAAATCCTGCTTGTTCTGTCTGTATAGTCTCTTTAAGATGTTCCTTAAGCCTATCAGCTATAATCTTGGCAAAAATCTTATAGTCATTGTTTAACAAAGAAATTGATCTATAATTTTTAACATCGGTTAAATTTTGACTTTCTTTCGGAATGAGTGAGATGGTTGCTTCTTTCCAAGTCTCCGGGACCTCACCTGTCACTCCTATGTCATTCATTAATAGCAATAACACTGGTGAGATCGATTCCTGTAGCGATTTATAAAACTTAGCTGTAAATCCGTCTGATCCAGGTGCTTTCCCTAGTTTTGAGTCATTTATTGCATTTTTAATCTCTTGTAGTGATATTGGGCTGTTAAGTAGTTCTTTGATTTTCTCTGTTGGTTTTGGTAATTTTAATGACTGTAGGTATTCTTTAATCCTTTTTCTGTCTTTATTTTCCTTCTTAAAAAGCTTTGCGTAGTATTTATAAAATTCTCTTTTTATTCCCTTATTGTCTATTATCTCAATATTGTCCCGTATCACTTTAGTAATAAATTTATTTTCACGTTTTTTCTTTAATTTCCATGCTAAATACTTTCCAGGTTTGTTTGCACCTTCAAATGCTTTTTGTTGCAGTTTTTTCAGGTTCCAGTAAGTCTCTTGATTCAAAATAGCTTTTGCTTGGTCTTGTAACATCCAAATTTCCTTTTGCAGTCTCTTTTTTCCTGGTCTGTTCTTCAGTTCCTTTTCTTTTACTTTAATGGCTTGTACAATGTTTTCATATTGTTCTCTTTTCTTTTTATTGTCTTTAGCATTCAGTGATATCAATAATCCTCTCATCACTGCTTTGTACGCATCCCACACAGTTTGAATTTTTACTTCTTTTTGTATGTTCGCTTGGAAATATAAATCTGTCTCTTCCTGTAATTTTTTAACTATTTCTTGGTTGTCTAATAAGTCTTCATTTATTCTCCATCTCTCTTGTCTTTTTGTTTGCCCAGAGGTCCATAGACAAGGATTATGGTCTGCGATTAGAAGGTAGGTAGAATTTCAACTTTTTTTGTCTTAAATGTTAAATTAGTAGACATCCAGATCATATCAATTCTTGAATGTGAATCATGCCTATTGGAGTAAAAAGTATAGTCTTTCCCTTGTGGGTTAACCTTCCTCCAAATATCCTCCAGCTTTTCCTGTTTTATCAATTCAAAAAAATTTTTGGGAAGTTTCCCTAGTGTGTCGTCTTTTCTTTTAGAGCGCCTATCTATTTTATTATTCACAGTCCCATTAAAGTCTCCCAACATCATGATTTGATCATAGTTTACACTGTCCAGTTCCGTTTGTAGTTCTTTAAAAAAAATTTCTTTGGCTCCGTTGGGGGCATAAATATTCACAATCAAAGTCTTCTGTCCATGTAAAAAAATTTCAATAGCTAAGTATCTTCCTTCTTTATCTTTAAATATTAGTTTGGGTTCCAAGTCTTTTTTGACATATGTTACAACTCCATTCTTTTTATTACTTGCCAATGAAAAAAATTCTTCTCCCAACTTTTTTCTTATTAAATATTTGTAGTCTTGTTTCTTAAGATGGGCCTCTTGTATACAAATTATACTGCATTTTTGTTTTTCCAGCCAGTGACCTACCATTCTACGTTTTTGGGGTGAATTAAGTCCATTTACATTCCATGAAAGTACTTTATAATCCATCTTGTTGTAGTCTTAAATATCACCAAATTCTTCCTTGTTCTCACCAACAAAAGCGTACATTTCTGCTGAATTTTTAATCACTATTCTGTTGTTATCATAATAAAAACTCAGTCCTTGTGGTATTTCCCAATGAAATCTTATTTTTTTCTCTTTCAGTTTGTCTGTCAGACGCTTGAATTTTTTCCTGTCTTGCAAAATTGCTCTGGGCAGTTCTTTCATTGCGATAACTTTCTTTCCACCTATTTCAAAGGAGTCTGTAAAGCATTTCTTGTAGATTTGTTCTTTTGTCCTCTTCATTGTAAATTGAACTACTACGTCCCTTGGTATATTTTTGTCTCTTGAGTACGTAGAATTGACTCTGTAAACAAGATCCATATGTTCTTTAACAGCTTCTCCTCCTCTTGTAAAAAATCTGCTAATGCTTCTTGCATTCTTGTAAAAATATCTTCACCTAATTTTTCCTCTATACCTCTAAATCTCAGATGGTTTTGCATGTCTCTATAGTGCATCATCTTTTCCATTCTGTCATTATCCTTTATTGTTTTTTGAGTATTTTCTTCCAGTTCTTTTACTTTGGTTTCTATGTCTTGTGTTCTAGTGGTTAACTTTTGTAATTTGGATTTTAAATCTATAAAATTTTTATCTGCTTGTGCAGCTATGGCATTTATTTTAATATTTACTTATCCAATTGCGCTTGCCATTTTTGCATTTACCTCCCCTATTGCATCCAGCATTTTTTTCCCCATTGCTTCCATAACAGCTAACAGTTCTCTCTCTTTTTTTGCTGCCATTGTAGGGGAGGACCATGTAGCTGCTCTCGATCTCAGTCCGCGGTCCGTCTTGTCACTTTAAAAAAGATCGATTTTTTCTTGTTTTCCAAATCAGTCACCAATTAGTGTATTCAGACAAGCATATCTTGCCAGTTCAAATTCCACTGGTTTTAGCCTTCTAAGTTATGTAGTTTTTGAAATATTAATGTTTGAAAATTTTATAAATCCAAAATGGCGGGTGCAACTCCTCTATGGTTCGTGTCAAAGGTTACAGTCTATTTACCTTGCTTCTGGCTTGCCATAGTTTCCCTTTGTCCCTTCCTCTTGCTTACTTGTCTGCTCTCCGCACGTCACTTCCTGTTGTAGTCCTTTTGGTCCGGCAGTTTTTACAGTCCCCTTTGCTCTCTTCCGGTTCTTCTCCATTTCCCTTCTTGTCTGCTCCTCAAGCCGTCACTTCCTGTCTCAATCCTTACAGCTTGGTCTCACGATGCTTGGTTCCCTCCTCCCCTCTTTGTCTCGCGATGCTTGGCTCCCCCTCCCGACTCTTCTTAACCGCAGGAATGTTAAACAACTTGTTTTTTTGGCTTTTTAAGTTCAAATTCAGCTTTTTAACGTTTCAAAACTGCACTCATCCAATCTGCAACAGTCTATTGCTTCACCCGATCTGCTTTTCGTCTTTCAAAACGCGGTAATGGTAAGGCAAAAACTTTTTTTCCGTTACCTTATGTTGTTACTTCGCTTCAGATGTGGTCCCAACGTTTAAACTTTGTCTTCTTTGTTAAGGAATCAGGGGAATTGGAGGTTTTATGCTGATTTAATCAGCTCAGCTCAGTTCCTTAGAGATACTTGCAGGAATCTTCTTCGGCTGCAGTGCTCAAGGTGTTGTAAAAGTCTCCTCCGAGACTTTTCCTTCACCGAGCTTGCTCAAACCTGGATTATATTGCTTGCTAGTCCTCACACTACCTGTGTGAGGTTGCGTCAGGTGGATTTGTCCACCCAAGCTGTCAAGAAGAGCCGCTGTCCGCCTTGCGCACTTGCAAAGCGTGTCAGACCTCCATTCCTCCAACCAGAAACTTGAGTCCGTTGAAGTTCTTGTAGCGAACCCAGAACTCGCTGGTGCCCTGGACCAGAACACAGTTCCCCTGGAAGTCGGTGAGCAGCAGTCCAGGCAGTTCCAGGTGTGGCCCACCTCTGAGGCAGAAGCACTTGAAGGTCTTGACGGAGATGATAGAGAGTGCTGAGCCAGAGTCAGCCTCCATTTTGCAGGGGAACCCTTGGATTTCCACTGTTACGTGTATCTTCTCTCTGGTCAGCAGGCAGATGCTCTGAATCAGGTGTCAGCTATGCTGCCATTTCCCAGCCAGGGATTGGGATCCCAGCCAGGACCCCACCCACAGGAATGTGCTCATATGTTGTTTAGGTGTCTGGCTTTCTTATCACACCCTGCTTTTGCTTGCTTCGCTCCCAGCTTGCTCAAGGCTTTTGCTTCACTCCCAACTTGCTCAAGGTCTGGGATAAATCCTCCCTACTGTGTTATTCCTTTTGCAGCTGCTTTCGACGACACTTAGTTGAAGTTCCCTGGGAACAAAAAGCACAATAACATACTTGCCACCATTTCTGTGAGAAACCTGTTTAGAGGGCTGGAATCACTTTTAATGCTTTATGATTGCTGTAGACGTAATGAGGGGATTCCGGTTGCCTAGTATAATACTAACTGTTTGTTTACAAAAAAGTCATCACTAACAGGGAAGGTGTAACCATTCCAATAAGAACCTCTTTGCAAATAAAGGACTTTCTGGTTAAGAAGACCTGTTGCAGACTGCATCTTTTGGGACAATCTCACATCAGGTGGACCTCGGTGGTGTAGAGCTCTTTGTGGTGGATGGACTCATGGTGGACCCCTCGGTGGTGGGGCGATGGTGCTCTGGGTGTGCCCTGGGAAATTTTGCTGCAGTCGGCACGAGTGATGTGGCCACACTTACTGCAGATCCAGCAGATTGCGTCCTGGAATCAGTAGGACTGGCATTCACGGGGGTCCCCACAGCTAGTGCAGGGGCCAGAGATGGCAGCTTGTTGAGCTGGCTGGCCGGCTGGCAGAGCCTGGCGGCTAGAGTGCTTCTGGGCATTGCAATGGACCTATTGCACTTCCTTCCTCTCTGAGTCTTCAGAAGCATCTTCATGGCGGACAGCCTCAGCCCTGGGGATTGTAGTTGGGCTATGGGAGGCGTGGATTTCTCAGACAGTGCCCTCGACCTTTTCGAAAGCCAGGGTGGTGGCTTGGAATGTCAGCTCTTCCTTGGCAAAGAGCTTCCGCTGCATTCTCTCCTTTTGAAGGCCACAGACAAACTGGTCCAGGAGCATTTCCTCTATGTCTTGGAACTCACAGTGGCAGGCAAGATGGCGGACTGCTGCGAAATATGTGGACACGGACTCCCCAGCCACCTGCTCCCATTTGTAAAAGGTGTGGCAGTGAGCGATGCGGAACGGCTGCAGTGAAAAATGGTTCTTTAGAAGAGCCATAACGTCCTTGTGTAAAGTGTCCCAGAGTTCAGCCGGCACCACAAGATTCTGGGTGATCTCGAAGGTTGCGGAACCGCAGATGTTGAACAGGGTGGTGTCAGTTAACTGCCATAAATTCTGTTCAATAACTGTGTTACTGCTACTGGGTGTATTTACATGACCCCTGGAAAGGTTATTGGCTTTCATTTATTTTTCCCTCCTTCTTGGTGACAGGTCCCACCCGGGAGTTCTCAACAGGGCCATGACTCCCTCCTCAGGAATGTGTGCTCTGCTCTGCTTCGCTTGCTTGCTTAGCTCGGCTTGCGCATGCCTGTCTCAGTGCTTTGCTCTTCCCTGTTATCTCTGTGCCCTGTCCTTGAAAAGAACTGCTAGCAATTATGTGGGAGTCAAACCCACCAATGTTTTGTATTCCTCTTATCCATGCCTTGAGAACTGAACTTTAGAGATGGTCAACATCATTATTTTCTGGGAACCCCTTTTCCCGCGTTTTCTATGGGAACTCTAAGCCATTATAATTGAGCGCCTAAAATACTGCATAGAGATTGGTAGAACACCCTGAAGCCATATTTGATATCCAGTATATCAATACATGTCCTCCCTAACCCCAGTATTACTAACAGTGAAAGTGTTTTCAATATGTATGACAGAGGATTTATCACATTATGAAAATCTACATGGATGCAAAACTGATTTGTGAAAACTTCAGGTGCTCTCAGTTGCTATTTTTTCTTTCTTAGCATCTTAAACAAAGGCCCAGTAAGTCATCAAGGTACTTAATATGTGCAAAGCCCCTTCAAATAGCACTAAGTGTATAAAGAACAGTAGTTGGTGCTAAACCATGGGATTAAATCCAAAAGTACACTTTATTTTACCAAAGCAGTATTTCTCATCAGGGAGGGAATCTTTCAATGAGGAGACAACTCTTTTGGGTATGCAATTGATCCTACACGGTCATTCTATAAGGGATATGTTATTCCTTGTCAAGAGGTAGGAGATATTTGCATGGTTCACTCTAATACCCAGAATGTAGAGATACTGTCCAATGGCCTAATAAATATAACATGCTGATCTAATACTCTCTTTCTCTGAAAAACTACTTGTAAAAGGGTGGTCATACCCACACTACAGGTATTTATTGGATTTATTCCAGTTTAACTACAGTCAGATAAAGAACACAGGAATAATTTTTAAAAGAGTCTTTTGAGAGTTTGTTTCTCAAAATAGGAAGCCAGCAACTGCTTTTGCCGCTCATAACCATTTTGTTCTAATCCAAGTAATTTTTAAAAGCTCATTTATTAGCATATCTGCACATTGCTAGGGCAGGATTCATACCATCTGTATAATTCTGAACCTGGCCCTCATACAGATTGATAGAGCCAAAGAAAGGAGTCAGGTTCAAATACTGAGGTGTGCTGTCTGTTCATACGCTTCCATCAGAGCCGTTGCCTGATGGCAAAGGTGGTGACGCTGAAGCTACGTAGAAGGAGGGAGTGGTGGTCAGAGTGGTTGGGATGATGACAGGCTGTCAGACAGAAAATAGGGGAGAGGGGTGGGAGGAGGAGCAGCTGCCCCCCCCCCCAAATGCATAACCTGGGTGTTTGGGAGAGGAGCCTCTGCTGCCACTGCCACCCTTGCTAGAGGCGGGCAGGAGAAGAGAGTCACCACTGCAGGCGGGGTGGGTGTGGTGCTTAAGTGCAGCCTGCTGGCTGGCTGGCAAGTGATTGGTCTACTGAGCAACGGGGAAGAATGAGGAAGGGGGAGTGGTGGTGCTGGCAGAGGGTGGGAGGGCTGTGCAACAAGTGGCTGGCCTAGTGAGCCAGTTGGGGGAGGATGGGATTTCTCCACACCCACAAGTCTTGCAGGCTCACACTGGTTTTTGGCCAAAAGCCCAAAATAGCAAACTCTTCAGGGATGGAGTTCCCAGAACCAAGTTTAAATGTAAGCATGGTGTTGATGTGTATGAAAATCATTACTGTCTGGGGCCTCTTCAGGTGATCTGCTGTAGAAGATTCTTTGCTGTTGCTCTTGGCTAGAAACATCAGCAAATGCAGAATATCTGTCTGTGGTCCTTATGTTACAAGGTTCACAAAGACAAGTGTGTCTTTTATTCTGGGCCAGCTTTCCTTCTCAGAGTTGCATTTCACATTTTCTTGGCTTTAACCATTCTAGATTTTTGTATTTCTTCCTGAACTTTCATCATTTGATCTTTCACAGAGTTCAGATAACCAAAGAAAAAATGGTGAGCTTCAAAAGCAATCTCATTGTATTATGTATCACATTAGATTGTGTATTACAGACTGAAGCTCAGCATTGAAGCTCAATTAGTCCCTTCTCCCTTGCTAAGTAACCTCAGAAATAGGGTAATTTTCATTGGAGAAGGGATGGAATGGGAAGGAATGTTTGATTTTTCCCTGTCAGTAACTTTCCCCCATCAGAGGTCGAAACCTGAACATGGCTCACTGGAAAAGGTTATAGCTCCTGGAGACAAGGAACTAAGTTTTTGGGGAAAGCAACTGGTCTGGAAAGGGTTAAGCTCTCTTTTCTTTCCTGTTCCTTCTCCAATGCAAATTGCCCCTTGTAGGCTTTCTTACAATTATTTTATTATTATTATTTATTAAATTTATACCCCACCCTCCCTGCAAACAGGCTACAAGAGGCTGGTAGAGCAATAGGCAACCTGCAGAAGAGAACTGCTTGTGCTGGCAGGGACCTTTATGCCTGCAGGCCTACGTCTCCGTCTGTTACTGCCAAGGCAGCCACTGTGGTTTGCCTTTGAAGCAAATATGCAGAGCAGCCGCTTGGGCATCAAGCTGCACATTTCTCAGATTCCACATGGTGGACTTACAAGGTAGATGAGTTAAAAGGGTTACCCCAGGCAACTCTTTTGCACAGTACTCTGAAGCTCTACTACATTGGAGGCGGCTTCGTCAAAGGTGGGATCGCGCCATCCAGGCTCTGAATATGCCCACCATTGATGCCGAGAATTATCATTAAACACCACCCAAAAATTTATTAGCTGCAAAGAGGCAGTATAATTTAGCACATCCAAAGAACATCAGAAGATATGGGCCTCTGTCTCCAGCTCTTGCCATGGGCACTTTTTTTTTAGGCTGATAATAGGCAAGTTATTTCAGCTTTCAGAAGAACCTTAACTTTCTTCCTTATAATTTACATTGCTCCATATAGACTCTGTTTCATAGCTGTAGGCACAGTAGTAGCTTCCACTATGAACACAATGTAATCATAAAGGACTTGTATGATGCTAATATGTCAAATCTCACTATTTGAAAAATCAGATTTGGTTTTGGGGAGAGGCAATGTTAAAAACTCTAAGGTTATGCTTTGATTAAAAATGTCACATTTATACTTTGCTTCTGAATAAGTTTTATTTTTCAACACATAAAAACATACAAACACATATACATAAAAGGATTGGAGGATATCAAATAGTATCTCTAAAATAGTTTCTTACAAGTGGAGACCCACAAGAAACTTGCGGGATGGTTATCCCATTCCTCACACCTTTGCTTCCTCCCTTCTCCCCCCTACCTCTCTCACACTCTTTCTCCCTTCTGCCCCCCCTTTCTTACTCTCTCTCTCCTCCATGTATGTTACTTCCTCTCTCTTTCTGACCTGTCATCATTCTCTTTGTTTTTCTGCCTCCTCACCTCATCACTCTTTCTCTCTCTTTCTGCCTCCCACCTCAAATCCCACCCTCCCCAGGCACTGTACCTCACTGAGGTCCCTGTCCTCCCTAGGTTCCACCCCCAAATCTCCAGGAGTTTCCTAGCCTGGATCTGGATCTGCTGCCAGTGGCTGGGGGGGATACTTGGCAATCCTAGACTGCTGCCAGTAAAAACCCTGCCTTTTACTGACAGAAACAGTTAGAACCTCCCCCATTCCCCCGAACATTCTAATCTCCACACAGTTGATGCCTGGAGCTGATGCCATTTCAAAAGGTATTGGGGGAAATGCAATACCTTTTGAAATGGCATCAGCTCCATTTTTTTTAACTTTTCAGATTTTTCTGCAGACTGAGGAAGGGGCCTGACTAAGTAGGAAAAGCTGTTTGGGGAGAGGGAGCTCTCTTTTGGCAGAAATAAGCATCCAGACAGGAAAAAACCCTCTTGGAATTAGATATATAGATATCATCTAGTTATTAATTTCTATACAGATAGTCAGGGCTTTTTTGTAGAAAAAGCCCAGCAGGAACTCATTAGCATAATAGGCCACACCCAACAGCAGAAACTCATTAGCATATTAAGCCACACCCCTGATAGCACAGTTCCCTCCCAGGATTGGCTTCCCCAGGGGCCTCACAGGTACATGGGGAACCTGAGGAGGGGAGGCAGGACTGCCTTCCCTCAGCGCCCCGTGGCTTGCAAGGTGCCTGTGGAACCCAAAGGGGGGAAAACTGTAGGCGTGGCCAACTCGCAAGCCAGCCGGAACTCCGTTCCTGTGCGTTCCTGCCCAAAAATAGCCCTGCAGATAGTGACCTAAGAAGCCAGTCAAAGTAATCTGCAGATTGTTAACAGTAGTTGAGTGACTCTAAATGTAGTCAGAAAGTATTACACTTTAGAGAAGTAATCGTATGCATATTTACCAGAGAGTAAGTCCCTTTTAAATGGTTGTACCCTTTTAAATGATTGCACCCCCTACTTCAGTCCTAGAAACAAAGGACTTAAATTTCACACCCTACAAACTTTCTTTAAAATATGTATGTGCTTAGTCTTCTAGTCCTCAGTGAGGGCAATGCTTAGTCTATGGGCTACCTGGCATTCACTTGGCCTATTATGAAGGGATTATAGGCTCGAAGGAACCATAAGTAGGCTTGATGAAAATGACTAAGAGACAGGTTTATTTCATGGTATGCTGGCTTGATTGTTTCTTGTCTGATTCACACTTACAACATGGAACAGAAAGGCTTTTGACTTTTAACTGTTTTGACAGAAATTGCACCCAAACCCTTCAAAATATCTCAAATCCCTAATGGACTTCCTGCTTAACCACCCAGCCTCCTAACCCTTCTCCGGCCAAAATCCAGCAACTCTCAATTCTGTCAGTTGGCCAGCAGTAAACTGCCAAACTCCTTCCCCTTTTTAAAATTGCCAGTGTTCCAGTCCCATTCAATTGGCTGAGGCTCCTGGAGAGTGGAACTTAAAACCATCCATCACAGTGACTTTTGGCCACTTCTGAGAGTACCCAAACCATTTAGACCATACTGAAAGCCAATAGGACCCAGAGATATCTGGGGATGCAGTATCTTAAGGGGTCCACCACCCATGCAAAGGAGGGGAGAAGCTAATGCCAACCAAGCCTTCAGATGATCTCAATTCAAGTCTCTTAATCAGGTCACCAGAAACCTACTCAGTGCAGAACCATGATGTGTTGGGCTCATATCAGCTTTTCTCTTCATGTGTAAAGTGTTGTCAAGTTGTAGCTGATTTCTGGCAATCCCATAGGGTTTTCAAGGCAAGTGAGAAGCAGAGATAGCTTGCCAGTGGCTTCCTTGGTGGTCTCCCATCCAAGTTCCAACCCTGCTTAGCTTCTGAGATCTGATGAACAGATTGTAATTCTTGTAATTTATTGAAATGTTTTTAACGGTTTTATATTGTAAACCTTCATGGTAATGGGTTTTTGTTAGCCGCCTAGAGCCAGTCCGCTGGCTAGGCGGGGTATAAATTGAACAAACAAACAAACAAATAAATAAATAAACATAAGAACGTCAGAAGAGCCCTGCTGGATCAGACCAATGGTCCATCTAGTCCAACATCCTGTCTCACATAGTGGCCAGCACAGAAAATTTGTACATGACAAATAAAAATGCCAAAGAAATCTTTTTAACAAAACAAGTGAAAAAAATTCCAATAACCTATCATGACAGAAAGGTAGTGTGTTTTACATTGAAAATAGTACAAAAAGGTTAAGCAGAATGCCTTTACATAATCAATATAGCAGTTTCGTATCTTTCATAAACAGAAATTATATCTTCCAAATATTTCCACAAGATGAGTGAACCACAAGATGAATGAAGATGAAGATGCCGGCTTATGCTATTCATTTTGTGTAGTCTTCTTCAGAATACTGAGAATTGAATTATATACAAAGAATTCTTCAGAAATTCATTTTACAGGGAAAACCTCCAAATATGAGCAAAGACTTTTGTTCTAGCTGTTTCTAGAATATCCTCTGGAAATATAGTCCTTTACTTAGGGCAGAATGATAGCATTTACACCGAAACTGAAAGTTCAAGGAATGAAATTAGTGCAGGGGCTTAGTACCAAGTGAAGCCAAAATGTTTTATTTCCAGCTAATAGTGGCATATTGCAGGCTGGAGCAGTAAACCCACTGAAGTTAGCCAGTCACATTCTCTTACACAGGCTAGACGGAACTCATTGAAAAATGGTGCTGAAATGTGAGAGCAGAAATCTCTGATAAGATCATAGAGCCCAAATGTTGCAATGCAGGACAAAATAGACCTCTTTTCCACAGACACCCTTCTTTTTTGGCCCTCAGTAAGCCCAAATATAGATTTTTAAATGTGGGCTTGCCCCATATGATTTTCAGTGTCACGCATATGTCAGAAATAAAGTGTCTGAACAGTGTACTAAAGGGCTTCTGGGTTGTAGCACAGTGAGACAGACAGCACCTGGACTCGCTCCTCGGCACCACCAGCTTTTTGCTCACTTTATTTATTTATTTATTTATTTATTTTTCGCATTTTTCCCCACTTTCCCCACAAGTGGGCTCAGGGTGGCTTACAAAGTGGCACAACGCCAAGTTTAAATACAATTAAAACACTTTAAAACATTAAAATTACCAATAAAGGGCCCACAATAAAGTGCTGAAAATCAGCTTACATCCAGATGGCGTCCTGCAATTTCTCTTGTGACCTAGTGTGAATTCTCTTGGGCTGGCCCTCATCTCTGATGGTAATGGAGATGGTTGATGGTAGATAGATGGTGGCGGCTCCTAATCGAAGGCCTGGCAGAAGAGCTCCATCTTGCAGGCCCTGTGGAACTGCATAAGGTCCCACAGGGCCCTGATCTCCTCCAGGAGCTCATTCCACCAGATTGGAGCTGCCACCGAAAAGGCCCTAGCCCTGGTACCAGCAAGCCTGGCCTCCCTTAGCCCCAGGACCGAGAGTCGATGCTGTGATCCTGACCGAAGTGCTCTCTGGGGTACATGCGGGGCAAGGCGGTCCCTCAGGTATGTTGGACCCTGGGCATATAGGGCGTTAAAGGTAAGCACCAGCACCTTGAAGCGAATTCGGTATGCTATAGGCAGCCAGTGCAGCACTGCCAGGACAGGACCGGTCGTTTGTGATCCTGTTTAGGGAGATCCATCAATAGCCCGGCCGCGGCATTCTGCACCAGCTGCAGCCTCCAGATTTGCAACAAGGGCAACCCCATGTAGAGAGTGTTACAGTAGTCCAGTCTCAAGGTGACCATGGAATGGATCACCGTAGCCAGGTCGTCGCGATCGAGGAAGGGAACCAACTGCCGATGCAGCCGCAGATGGTAAAATGCTGACTGAGCAGTGGCTGCTACCTGGGCCTCCATAGTTAAGGAGGGATCCAGGAGCACTCCTAGACTCCTAACCACCGACGTGGGCACCAACGGGACCCCACTGAAGGTCGGGAGCAGGACCCCCCCAGACCACTTCGACCCAGGCACAGGACCTCCGTCTTCGCCGGGTTCAATTTCAGCCTGCTCAGCCTAAGCCAACCTGCCACGGCATGTAATGCCCGGTCTAGGTCTTCTGGGCAAGAGCCCGACCGGCCACCCAACATCAGATAGAGCTGAGTGCCATCAGCATACTGATGGCATCCCAGCCCATACCTCCAGGCAATCTGGGCAAGGGGGCGCATATAGATGTTAAACAACATAGGGGAGAGCACCGCACCTTGAGGCACTCCGCATTCAAGTGGATGCCTCGCAGATTGCTGCTCCCCTAGCACCACCCTTTGTCCCCGACCTTGGAGAAAGGAAGTGAGCCATTGCAAGGCCCGCCCCTGTATCCCCATGTCAGCAAGGCAGCGGGTCAGCAGCTGATGATCGACCATGCTGAACGCTGTCAACAGGTCTAACAACAGCAACACTGCCACGCTGCCCTGGTCCAGATGTCTCCGGAGGTTGTCAGTAAGGGCGACCAGTGCAGTCTCCGTCCCATGACCTGGGCGGAAGCCAGACTGGAAGGGGTCTAAGACCGAAGCTTTATCCAGGTAACCCTGTAACTGTACTGTCACCGCCCTCTCAATTAATTTGCCCAAATATGGCAAATTAGACACCAGCCGATAGTTGGCCAATTCGGCTGGATCCAGATTTGGCTTTTTCAAGAGAGGGTGGACCATCGCTTCCTTGAGTGCCTCCAGGAACCGCCCTTCACTGAGGGACTTGTTGATAATCTCCCAGACAGTACCTCAAAACCCCTCGTGGCCTGCTTTAATAAGCCAGGAAGGGCACGGATCAAGAATGCATGTGGTTGGGCGTCCAGTCATGAGCAACCTGTTGACGTCCTCTAGGCTGAGCTGGTCGAACCCATCTAACCCTGAAATTGAAGACGCGCACGGGGCCTTGAGTTCACTTACTGTTTCAACTGTGGGGGTAGGTCACGGCGGAGCATCAAGATCTTATCTGTGAAATAGCTCAGAAATGCCTCACAGTTTCGGGAGCTTCCGAACTCTACTGCACTCCCCAGAGGGGGGTGCTGTGCAGGGGAATTGATCCAGGCTCCCCGCTTTTGGTGGCAGGCGGGTGGCAGACTCAGAGTGTCCCTAGCAAGAAGCAAAGAAGACCACTCATGGCAGCCATGAGTCGCTACCCGACTAGGAGGGAGGAAGAAGTTTGGATCTCATCTACAACATCGATGTAGTATTATGCTGTGAATAAAGTCTAAAGCAACAACATCGGAAATTTTGTTATTCATCATCTGCCCCTTTAAAGTTTAAAAAGACTGGAAGGGAGGGGTGAGAAACTCTCCTCTGACCCCCCCTTCTCCTTTATCGTGGCTACGAAAAGGATCTAAAGCTTTTTTCTTCTGAATTCCTAAACATTTTTTGGGGGGTGAAGAAACTACGAGAAGGACTTTGTTTAAGAGACTTAAAATTTACAAGATTGTGATTGGAATTTTAGTGATCTGAAAATCTGTGGTATCTGTGATACTTTTCCTTTTCTATATCCTTTTGTCTGTTTTTGTTTTGTTCTGTTCCTTTTGTTTGTTCTGAACATAAAAAATATTTTGAAAAAACAGTGTACTAGAGAGCAAGGGTGCCCTTCTGTGTAGTTTACCCCCTCCCTGCTTCCAGCAAACCATCCAACAACACAGATAAAGGATATCTGTCTGTGTGTGTGTGTGTTTGTATGTGTGTGTGATATAGCTAGTATGAAAAGAAAATCCAGGGTGCCCAGCTGGAGCAAGAAAGCTAGACCTGGTTTGTGGTAGTGTAAATGTAACACACTGTGGTTCACACAGTAGGTAATTGTGTGAGATTGTGCTAGGAATCATTAATTATTGTTAAAATAATCTCTTCCTTCCTTCCTTCCTTCCTTCCTTCCTTCCTTCCTTCCTTCCTTCTTTCCTTCCTTCCTTTAGCTTCTATGACCAAAGGTCTTAAGCTCAGCCAAAATAAGGCAGTTATCAAACATGGGTATACAGCAGTCGCCTCAGGATATAAAATTTGCAATCAAAATTTACAATCAAAATAATCAAATCTAAAAGATCTAAAATGTTAAAACAGAAGCCGCTGATAAAAACTATAATTCATTTAAATAGATCATAATATCTAAGTATTACAAATTCTGTTACAATCGGGTCAAGCCAGATTTTTGTTGCTTTACAGATAAAACTGTCATTAAAAATCTTATAACAAAATAAGTAGTTTCAGAATTAATATCTGCCAACAAGTAGGGGATCACCCAAAGTTCAGTAGGTAACTGGTGTTTGGTAAGAACTGGAGTGATCCAAATCGATCTAGGAATCGACCATTGGTGACAAAATAATAGAAGATGGCCAAGTGTTTCCACAACTCCAGTCTTGAGTATGGAACTTTAGAAAAGCGACCTGTTAACTCAGCAGTGGGAAAAGAGTTAAAACTAGCAAGAGTGAAAACACATCTGTAATTAGGTATTTTTAAGGATCTAGTATAGGAAGGAAGGCAATCATTTTCAAAGTTTTTTTCTGTGTCTCAAAAGATAGATACTGTGTCACACCATGTATATGGAAGAAGGTCAACATATCAGTGAGAAGCAAGGTATGGAAGGGTGGATGCTGAAGGTATATATATAAATGCTGCTGCTACAGTGTGAGACTTCTGAGGAGATCCAATAAGCCAGGCCTTGTATTGTAGGACAAAGTCTTTATTCTTAATGGTCTTTCAGGAAACACTTGCGTTGTTAGTGATACCACATACAGAATGGGAGGAACTGATATACTGTCTTCAAACAGGAGCAAAAGCGCGGGTACCAATTCGAATAAAAATATCAAGCGCCAAAATGCGCTACCGTTACTTTCTCAGAGAAAAAGGCACGTAAGCTGAGCGTAAATTCCCATCCCCGACCCTGTGTGTAATCTACATGCATTCCCACGCAAAAGACACCTGGAAGAGCGGAGGCCCAGTTGCCCAAGGTTACAAGGGCAGCAACAGAGATAACTGAAGTCTAGCAAAATATATGAGCTCACTCTGAGGAAGGAGGGGTGAGGCGGCGGGGGAAAGGGGGGGGAACCGTCAGGAGGGAAGCTGATGCCGATCTCCCACTGGGACCTGAAACAGGGACTGAGAAAAGGAAGCAAACATGACAGGGAACCTGACATACAGCCACATCAGAGTCCACTCTTTTGATAATAACTTTCGTTTGCCCTGTCTTTGCAGTATGCCAATTATGTAATAAAGATGTACATCTTATTCTTTTTTTAATTATTAAAAAATTAGATCCAATCAAATTACACAGCACACTTACACCACAGAAGTGTCAAGTTCATCTGATTCCTTATGCAATGAAGGTGATATGGTGGATGAGATGGTGTCAGCTTCCCGTTGAAGTGTAGAGCACTTGCTGTCCTGTGAATGACTGCAGTATTCTTCATTGACTTACAACCCCCCTTTTCACTGGAGAGGCTGAAAAATGCTTTATATTTGTCTATTGAGAAGGTTTTCTTCACTTATTTATGTTATGTCAAATCACATGTAATAAGAACATAAGAGAAGCCAATGTTGGATCAGGCCAGTGGCCCATCCAGTACAACACTCAGTCACACAGTGGCCAAAAACACCAGGTGCCATCAGGAGGTCCAGCAGTGGTGCCAGGACACTAGAAGCCCTCCAGTTGTTGCCTCCCCAAGCACCAATACAGAGCATCACTTGCCCCAGACTGAGAGTTCCTATCTATACTTTGTGGCTAATAGCCACTGATGGATCTCTGCTCCATATGTTTATCTAATGCCCTCTTGAAGCCGTCCATGTTTGTAGTCACCACCACCTCCTGTGGCAGTGAATTCCATATGTTAATCACTCTTTGGGTGAAGAAGTACTTCCTCTTATCCATTCTAGCCCAACTGCTCAGCAATATCATGGAGTGCCCACGAGTTCTTGCAGGGGTCATTTCGTAGAAAAAGAGGTGCAGGTGCTCATTAGCATAACTCATTTGCATAACTCATCTGCATATGCCACACACCCTAACATACCGGAAGTGTGTCAGAAGGCAACACCCACCCCTCAGGCTCCACTCCACAGGTGAGTGAAACTGACCTGCTCTTCCTCTGTTCCCTTCCCCATCCAATACTTTGTGCAATAAAAATAAGCGTAAAGAACACACCCTCATTCTCTTCCTGCTCCCTTGAAACCACCAGGTTTCAAGTAGACTTGAGATACCCAGGACATGTGCACCGCCCATCCCCATCCCTTCCCCTCCCCTCCCCACAACAAGACACCCTGTGAGGTAGGTGGGGCTGAGAGACGTCTTTTCAGAACTGCTCATGAGAGAACAGCTCTGAGAGAACTTGTGACTGGCCCAAGGTCACACCAGCAGCTGCATGTGGAGGAGTGGGGAATCAAACCTGGTTCTCCCAGATTAGAGTCCAACTCCTGACCACTACACCAAACTGATGGGGTGGAAGCTGCTGAAGAGTTCGTGAAATTTCTTCAGTACTTATGTGCCATGTGCCCAGATAAAAAATGGTATACTTAGAAAATTTATATGCCACCTTGAGCAAGTCTCTGGAAAAGCAGCACACAGTCATAAAAGGAACAATGATAAAATTATCAATATGAAAACAAAACATTAAAAACAACAAAGACCCTAGCAGGGCTTTCCCCGGGGCGCTGCGCCTCTGCGCTGCTCGGGGAAGCCGAGGAGGGGGCAGGGCTTGGTCATGTGCCCACCCCCTGGGCTCCTCGCTCCCGGAGCTGCGCTCCTGTGCACTCCCGCTCCAACAGACCCGAGTTCTTGTATTGTGAGAAAGGGAGAAAAGGACTTCTTTCTCTACCTGCTCTATCCCATGCGTAATCTTATAAACCTCGATCATGTCACCCCTCAGCCATCGTTTCTCCAAGCTAAAGAGCCCCAAGTGCTTCAACCTTTCTTCATAGGGAAAGTGTTCAAAACCTTTTATCATTCTAGTTGCCCTTTTCTGCACTTTTTCCAATGCTATAATATCTTTTCTGAGGTGTGGCAAACCAGAACTGTACACAGTACTCCAAATGAGGTTGCACCATTGATTTATACAGGGGTATACTGGCTGATTTTTTTTCAGTTCCCTTCCTAATAACCCCCAGCATAGCGTTGGCCTTTTTCATTGCAGTCACACACTGTCTCAAGATTTTCATTGAGTTATCTATTATGACTCCAAGATCTCTCTCTTGATCAGTCTCTGCCAGTTTGGACCCCATCAAAATGTATTTATAGTTAGGATTTTTAGCTCCAATGGGCATCACCTTGCACTTGGCCACATTGAACCCCATTTGCCACGCTGATGCCCACTCACCCATCCTTGACAGATCCCTTTGGAGTGCCTCACAATCCTTCCTGGTTCTCACCACCCTGCCCTTTGGTTCTTGCCCTTTGGCTCATGCCTCTTGTGTCTTGTGCCTCTGGCCAGGTGCTGCCTTAAATAGAAGCCTCCCCCAGCAGAGGATGTGGCTAGCAGCTATTCAAATGCACCCAGGCACTCAAATACAGTCAAAGAATGGCCCTTTCTCAAGCAGCTACCACTGTGCCACAACTCAAAACTCATTCACACACTTCCAAAACACAGTCCCCACACACAGTACCCTCAGCTAATCCACCTCAGCTGAAAGCAAATTAAAAAAACACTCACCCCTCTTGCAGCTCTATCTCCTGCTGCCTTCCAGAAACCATTATGTCAAATAAATATGCCTAACATATATATGGAAATATTTGATTTGATGGTTGGTTGATTTGCAGTTAGAGGTACTAGTTGTCAGGGGGCCCTGACAAACCTCTCATTGTTTGCTTTGATCACATGAAATGTTACATGTCTCCCTCTCTGTCTGCTTCCCCCCTCCCTCCTTTGTCACCTTGAAATGTATTGCTTTTAGATGCCTGAACAATGTAACCATTTAAGTCGGGAGAGTGGCGACCCCATATCATCCCACGTCACTGACAAACAAATGGCGCTTCCTCCCATGCATTCCCTCCTCCCTTTTCCTGGGACAGGGAATGTCTTATCTTGTTGTGAGAACCTTGAAGGTCTGTTATTGCCACCCAAAGCCATTTGTTATGCATAGGTTTCACACATCTGGGTCAGCCAGTTCAAGAAGGGAATTTTTATAACTTTAGCACCTCATCTTCCTGTGGGAATCCAAACGGCTCGATCCCTTCTCCCGCGTTTTCTATTCTGAATGTGATTGGTTTCAAGTGGGGGTTCAAACGAACAGGAGGGTATATTAACTCTGACTGTCTTCTACCTGGTATCTCTAAAAAACATCCGAGAACCTGTCAAGCAGTATTAAGACTAATAAAGAACTCTGTTTTCATCAACAAAGGGCTGATCTTTTACTGTTAGTACAGAAGCCTCACAGATTGTTAGAGATCTGTGTTTGGGACTTTGTCATACCTGACCATGTCAGATGATGATACTATTCCCGTAACTCAAGACGAACTGTTGGTGCCGGCGGACAGTGGACCCACCGGGCTGGCGGAGAAACCGGTGACTATGGTGCAAGGCGCTTACTATATCCCGCGCCCAACACAGCAGCCACCGTTCACCCCGAGGTACTCATGGTCCACATTTGGCCGCGGTACCACCGACTCGTGGGTGCACGACCGGAAGGGGTCCCGCGTGTGGGTCGGCGGGGACCGTACGAAACTAGGGCACCCAAGCCTGTGGGAAGATGACCGTGAGTGCTTGGGAGGCGACTGGCAGTTCCCGATGCTGGACGAGGAGCGAGGCGCTCTCTTTGGGCCTGATCCGGGGAGCAAGGATCTGGGTCGCAATTTGGACCGGAGGATGGGAGAAATGCGAATCCAAATTACAGCGGAGCTGAGAGAGGTAATGATGGACATGCAGCAACAACTGCGAGATGCCATTGCTGCGGTTCAAGTCCCAGGGCAGCCGCCAGCCGGGGGAGCAGGTGGAGGAGTTCTGGCAGGTGGGGCACCCCCTCAACAGGTCCCACCGGCAGGGCCTCCAGCGGGGGCCCTCAGCAGCCGGCCCCCGCTCCTCTCCCTGTGCCGGCTGACCGAATGATCCACCAAGCCCCTAACGACCCGTTGACAGCAACTTTTGACGGCGACACCGAAAAGCTTCGGTTCTTCATCATAGAGATCGAGCGATTCTTGGAGGCATGGGGCCATTTCTACCCTACCGAGCGAGACCAAGTGGGCTACATCGGATCCAAGCTGCGAGACACCGCCAGTGATTGGTATGTAAGCCTGCATAACCCCCCTGGACCCGAGTTACGCACTGTCAATAATTTTATGTGGGCCCTCAGGCAGCACTATGAGGATCCCCTGGGGGAGGAGAAGGCAAGAAACCAACTGTGGAAGCTGACCCAGGGGCGGGCCTCGGTGAGGGAATACACCAACTGGTTCCAGCGGATAGCAGCCAAAGTGCAAGGCTGGTCCCAAGACCTATTCATCAAGAAATATAGGGAGGGCCTGCACCCCGAGATCTACGAAACCATTCTGAGGGGTGGGAGGCCCGGATCCCTTGTGGCTTGGATGAGAGCAGCAGCCGATGTGGAAGAGCGGTTCACCCTGATCAAGCTGGGGACCTCTGCAGCTGCCCAACCCAAGGCCCCGCAGAAGGTGAAGGGGAAGACGAACGTCCAGGAACTCCGAGACAGCCGGTTCAAGCAAGGGCTTTGCATGCGGTGCGGGGAGAGTGGTCATTTCGCCTCAGCCTGCCCTCGTAACAGCGGCAAAGCACCCAAGACCTCTACCCCGATGGGGGGGCACCCCTAGCCGTGGCAAGACACCGTTTAAACCCCGGGCATTACAGCTGGAAGGGGCAACGTGTGAACAAGGAGAGTTGGAGCTGGTCGAGGCACAGCCGTCGGGAAACTTCAGTGACCTGCAGTAGGCGGCGTAGAGCTGCAGGTCCCCTCTCCCGATGCACCATCTCTGGTGAGCATCCCCGGCCCCTTACTGTACATGGTAGTGACTGTAATAGCCCCAGGCACAGGGACCCATGTGCGGGTACGTGCCCTAATTGACTCGGGGTGTGCTAGACTTAATAAGCCCTTTGGTAGTAGATGGTTTGGCCCCTAAAGTCACCCCCTTGGGGGAGCCACTCACGTTCACTCAGATGGACGGTTCCGAGATGAAGGAAGCGTGTGTGGCAGAGACTGAACTGTTAATTTTGGGGATGGGAGAGCACTGGGAACAGAGGGCTTTTGTCATCACCCCCAACACCCAATTCCCCATGGAGCTGGGAAGCCCGTGGTTAAGCTCCCACGACCCCTACGTGAAGTGGAGCGAGGGCAAGATCTCGTGGGTAGACGAGAAGTGCAAGCACCACAAGTGGGACCCGGGGTGGGGACCCGGGCCCCCCGTCCCTCTCAGGGCAGCGGCACTCACCCTAGTGCCTTCGCAGATCCCTTGAGAGTATAGAGATTTGGCCGAGGTGTTCAGCGAAGCAGAGGCAGACGAGCTACCCCCTCATTGTTTGTCAGATTGTGCCATTGAACTACTGCCCGGAGAAAAGCTACCAAAGGGGAAATTGTACTCCATGAGCCCCACGGAGCGAGAGGAGCTGAGAAAGTTCCTAGATAAGAACTTGGAACGCAGTTTCATCCGCCCGGCCAAATCCCCTTTTGCAGCCCCCGTGTTGTTCCGGAAAAAGAAAGACGGGGGGCTAAGGCTGTGTACAGATTACCGTGGGCTAAACGCTGTCTCCACTTCAAATGCCTACCCCCTCCCCCTCATCAAAGACTTGCTGGCGGAGGCCGCCAAGGGGAAAATTTTTCACTAAGCTGGATTTGCGGGATGCTTACTTTCGGGTGCGCATCAGGGAGGGGGATGAATGCAAGACTGCCTTTAATACGCCATTGGGCCAGTTCAAATACCTAGTGATGCCATTCGGCTTTAGTGGCGCGCCGGGAGTTTTTATGAGTTTGATAAATGAAGTGTTGCATAAGCATTTGTTTAAGGGGTGTTATGTGTTCTAGATGATTTCTTGATTTATTCTACTGATAAGACATCTCATGTGCAGCTAGTGAGGGAGGTATTAGCCACACTACTGAAGAACCAGCTATATGCAAAATTGTCTAAGTGTGAGTTCAACCAAACTGAGGTGGACTTTCTGGGGTATAGGATTTCCCAGAGGGGGTTGGAGATGGATCCCGCCAAAGTAGAGGCTGTGGTGCAGTGGGAGGCTCCCCGAACCCGTAAGCAATTGCAAAGCCTCCTAGGATTTTGCAAGTTCTACCACACTTTCCTAAAGGACTTTGCCACCGTCACCCTCCCCCTAACTGAGCTGCTAAAGACTAAAGGGAGGGGCCCGGAAACAGGGAAGCCAGGAGAAAAAATAGAATGGACCAAGGCATGCCAACTAGCATTCGATAAGTTAAAAAGACTATTCACCTTGGAGCCCATCCTAGCTCACCCTGATGCAACTAAAGAATTTGTAATCCATGTAGATGCGTCAGATGTGGCCATGGGGGGCACGATCCTTCAAAAGGGTCCCTATAACAAACTACACCCGCTGGCATACATCTCAAAGAAATTCAACGAAACTGAGAGAAACTGGTCAGTGTGGGACAAAGAAGCGGCCGCCATCCGCTTAGCCTTAACCACTTGGAGACACTGGCTAGAAGGGGCCCAAACCCCTTTCGAAATATGGACTGACCATAAAAACTTAGAAGTGCTGTGGACGCAGAGGTCCCTTAACGCTAAGCAGCTCAGGTGGGCGGATTTCTTCTCCAAGTTTAACTTCGTACTAAAACACTTCCCTGGGAAGGCAAATTCCCTAGCAGATGCTCTGTCCCGATTACCCCAACACGAATCACAGAGGGAGGAAGTATTCGATTCCATGTTCTCAAGGCAACAATTAGGAGGGGCAGTCACAATGTGGAGCCAGAGCAAACCTGCGCCTGTTCAATCATGGAGTGATAAATGTGCGGGGGGCTATTCAGAGGAGGAAACCAAAGAGCTGTCAGGGATTGAGGACTGTTCCATGCACCCAGACAAATGTTGGTATCATGGGGACAAGTTAGTAGTGCCCCAGTCACCCCGCAGAGACATTTTGGTAGCTTGCCACTCCTCAGAACTGGCCGGCCATTTCGGATTCTTAAAGACTCTTAATTTGGTGCAACGACAATTCTGGTGGCCGCGCATGTGCAGAGATGTTTCGGACTTTGTAACTGCTTGTCAAGTGTGTTTAATGTGCAAATGGAGGGGGGGGGAACCCCTGGACTATTACATCCATTGCCTACCCCCTCCAGGCCGTGGGAAGCCGTGTCTATGGACTTTATTACTAACCTGCCACCCTCCAAAGGGAAAACGGTCATTTGGGTGGTAGTGGACATGTTTTCCAAGCAGGCTCACTTTGTTCCCTTTAAGCAGCTCCCAACAGCAAAGGGACTGGCCAAAACGTTCTTTAATCACGTGATTAAATTACATGCCTTTCCTAAGTGCGTGATTTCCGACAGAGGGAGCCAGTTCGTTGCCAACTTCTGGCGGGAGCTTTTGAAAGTGATGGACATTGAACCTGCCATGAGCTCGGGTTATCATCCAAAAACCGATGGACAATCCGAGCGAATTAATCAAATCTTGGAACAATTTTTGAGATGCTATACAAATTACCATCAAGATGATTGGGTGGACTTACTACCGTTTGCAGAGTACAGTTATAATAATGCAGTCCATTCGTCTACTGGGGTGTCACCCTTCATGGCAGTAGGGGGTTTTGAGGGAAAGCCTTTACTGTGAGGCTTCTGCTCGAAGTAGTCAAGGATCAGATCTTTGTTGATGAAACACAGTTCTTTATTTCCAATCACTACATTACTACAGGTCATCGGGTTATTGTCAGAGATAAAGCATACAATAGAAGCAGGACTAATATACCCTCTTGAATTACCCATAGGTAACCAATCAAAAGGAGGGAAAAAACGCGGGCTAAAAGGTCCTTTGACCGTTTGCTTCCCACAGGAAAAAGGTTAGGTGTGAAACAGTAAATTTCCCTTCTTAAACCAGACCCCTCAGATGTAACCATCTTTCACATAACAAATAACTCTTGCCAAGGCCTTCACACGTTGATAAGAAAACTGGTCCCCGTCTTCCCCGGCAGGGAGGAAAGGAATGCGGAGGCGCGGGGGTGAGAGGCCGATTGTTCTCATGCTCTGAAGTCGCCACCCTCCCGGACAAATGGTTACATTAACCAGACCCAGCCTGAGCCATAAACCCAGGGTCATAAAGGAATGAAAGGGGGGACATTACATAGTGGATTGCGAGGCAGGTTACAGCTCAAGACAAGCAAGCATCAACTATAGGTTACATAGCAAATACAGGGACAGGTTACAGAGGGGGGGGGAGAGGAGGAGGTTGTGTATAGCATTAAACCCCCAGAAGCCCTTGTTAGAATCCGTAGATTCTGACACTCTGCCACCTGAAAAATCTAATCTACCCCGGCTTATCTGGAAAACGATTGTGAAAAGCTTTAACTAATTTAGGAGCATGAACATTGTCAGAAAGAACCCATTCATTTAGTTCAGGACCAAAGTCTACCCACTTGACTAGATATAGCAAGCGGCTCCTACGCTTTTTTGAATCCAGGATTTCGGAAATCTCAAAATGGGGCGCCCCCTCCTTCATCAGTGGAGGAGGAGTCGGAGGAGTTGGATGCCATGCATTCGGCCCAGGATTCTTCTTCAACAAGCTGAAATGAAAAACAGGGTGCACAGAACTCAGTGATTTAGGCAATTCTAGTTCAAAGGACCCATCAGAAATTTTGCGCAACACCTTGTAAGGGCCAACATATTTCCACCCTAGCTTCCTGCTGGGTTGCAGACCGTGTATATTCTTGGTAGATAGATAGACAGAGTCCCCTGGTTGAAGGTCCCAACCTTCCGCCCTTCCGGTCCGCATATTTTTTGTACTCCTCTTTGGCTTTGTCTAGAGTCTTAGCAATCAACGGCCACGAGTCTTGCAAGTTGGCCCACCATCGTTTAAAGTCTGAAGGAGGGGCGTCCGGCGTCTCCCCTATGGTGGGCAGGGGTTTCCCTTCGAAGCCTCCTACTGCCATGAAAGGGGACACGCCCGTGGACGAATGAATAGCATTGTTATAACTATATTCAGCAAACGGCAGCAACTCTACCCAGTTGTCTTGATGATAGTTAGTGTAACATCTTAAAAATTGCTCCAATATTTGATTAGTTCGTTTGGATTGGCCATCGGTTTCCAGATGGTAACCCAAACTCATGGCCGGTTCAATGTCCATCATCTTCAAAAGCTCCCGCCAGAAGTTGGCAACGAATTGGCTGCCCCTATCGGATACCACACGTTTGGGGAAGGCGTGTAGTTTAATCACGTGGTTAAAGAATGCTTTAGCCAGTCCCTTGGCGGTAGGCAACTGCTTGAAAGGGGCAAAATGGGCTTGCTTTGAGAACATGTCAACCACCACCCAAATAACAGTCTTTCCTTTCGAAGGTGGCAGGTTGGTGATAAAGTCCATAGCTATCGCTTCCCATGGACGAGAGGGGGTGGGCAATGGGTGCAACAGTCCTGGGACTTCCCCCCTCCCCCTTCTTTTGCACATCAGACAGGTTTGGCAAGCAGTGACAAAGTCCGATACATCCTTGCGCATGCGTGGCCACCAGAATTGTCGCTGGACTAAGTTAAGAGTCTTTAGGAAACCAAAATGTCCTGCTAGCTTTGATGAGTGACAAGTCAGCAATATGTCTTTTCTCCGAGCCCGAGGCACCACGAGTTTGTCTCCATGGTACCAGCATTTGTTAGCCCGGAAAGAGCATTCCTCTAAGCTCTCTAACTCTTCTGCTTCTTCTGGGGAGTAGTCCCCCCCCACTTGTCTTCCCAGGATTCTACCGCTGCCTGCTTGCTTTGGCTTCTGGTAGTGACGGCCCCTCCCAATTGCTGGGGGGAGAACATGGAGTCAAACACTTCCTCCTTTTGACTCTCATGTTGGGGTAATCTGGACAGAGCGTCTGCTAACGAATTGGCCTTCCCAGGAAAATGTTTGAGCACGAAATTAAACTTTGAGAAAAAGTCGGCCCACCGGAGCTGCTTGGCATTCAGAGACCTTTGGGTGTGCAGTGCCTCCAAGTTTTTGTGATCGGTTCAAATCTCAAAAGGGGTCTGCGCTCCCTCCAGCCAATGTCGCCAAGTGGTTAGGGCCAAACGTATGGCTGCGGCTTCCTTATCCCATACCGACCAGTTCCTCTCTGTCTCATTAAACTTTTTTGAAATGTAAGCCAGAGGGTGTAATTTATTATCCGGCCCCTTCTGAAGGATGGCTCCCCCCATGGCCACATCGGAAGCATCTACATGGATCACAAATTCTTTAGTCTCATCAGGATGAGCAAGAATGGGTTCTGAGGTGAACAGTTTCTTTAAAGTCTCAAACGCTCTTTGACAGTTCTCAGACCAGGCTATTCTCTCTCCTGGTTTCCCCGCGTCTGGACCCCTCCCCTTGGTTTTCAGGAGTTCTGTTAGCGGGAGGGTGACTGTGGCAAAATCTTTTAAGAAGGTGCGGTAGAAGTTGCAAAACCCCAATAGACTCTGCAGCTGTTTTCTAGTTCGGGGCGCCTCCCACTGCACCACTGCCTCTACTTTGGCAGGGTCCATTTCCAATCCCTTCTGGAAAATGCGATACCCCAGAAAGTCCACCGAATCTCGATTGAACTCACATTTAGATAGCTTAGCATACAATTGATTTTTCAACAGCGTAGAAAGCACCTCCCGGACCAATTTTACATGCTCCCCCTTATCAGTAGAATAGATCAAGATATCATCTAAGTAACATAACACCCCTTGAATAAATGCTTGTGCAACACCTCATTTATCAGGCTCATAAAAACTCCCGGCGCGCCACTTAAGCCGAATGGCATCACCAGGTATTCAAACTGTCCCAGGGGCGTGTTAAATGCAGTCTTAAATTCATCCCCCTCCCGGATGCGCACACGAAAATAAGCATCTCGAAGATCCAGCTTAGTAAACACCTTCCCCTTGGCTGCCTCAGTTAGCAAGTCTTTTATGAGGGGGAGGGGGTAAGCGTTGGAAGCCGACACTGCGTTCAGACCCCTATAGTCTGTGCAAAGTCGCAGCCCTCCATCCTTCTTCTTCCTGAACAAAACGGGAGCTGCGAAGGGGGACTTGGCAGGGCGGATGAAGCCTCGCTCCAAGTTCTTGTCTAGAAATTTCCTTAGTTCCTCCCTCTCTGAGGGGCTCATGGAGTAGAGCTTTCCCTTCGGTAGTTTTTCTCCTGGGAGCAACTCTATAGCACAGTCTGACAGTCGGTGTGGGGGTAGCTCGTCCGCCTCGGTCTCACTGAACACTCCCATTAAGTCCCGATACTCCTTGGGGATGGCGGAGGGCACCAAGGTGAGAGCCGCCGCTAGCAAGGGGGCCGGGGGACCCGATCCCCACCCCAGGTCCCACTTATGGTGGTGGCACTTCTCGTCCACCCACGAGATTTTCCCCTCGCTCCATCTGATGTAGGGGTTGTGGGAACTCAACCAAGGGCTCCCCAACACCATGGGAAACTGGGTGTTGGGGTGATGACAAAAGCCCTCTTTTCCCAATGTTCCCCCGTCCCCACTATCAACCTCTCAGTCTCTGCCACACATGCCTCCTTCATTTCCGAGCCATCCATCTGCGTGAACGTGAGTGGCTCCCCCAACGGGGTGACTTTTGGGGCTAGCCCATCCACTACTAATGGGCTGATTAAGTCCCTGGCGCACCCTGAGTCAATTAGGGCACGCACCCGGACATGAGTCCCAGTCCCAGGGGCTATTACAGTAACTACCATATACAGTAAAGGGCCAGGGATGCTCACCGGAGATGGCGCGTCGGGATTGGGGACCTGCAGTTCTGCGCCGTTCACTGCAGGCCGTTGGAGTTTCCCGGCATCTGAGCCTCCGTCAGCTCCAGCTCCCCTTGCTCGCTCGCAGCCCCTTCCAGCTGTAATGCCCGGGGTTTGAACGAGGTCTTTCCCTTGCTGGGGGTGCTCCCCGCCACCGGGGTGGAGGTTTTGGGGACCTCCCCACTCCCGTGGGGGCACGCTGAGGCATAGTGGCCGCTCTCGCTGCATCTCATGCAGAGCCCCTGCCTGAACCGGCTGTCTCGGATTTCCTGGACGCTGGACTTGGGCTTCACCTTCTGGGCAGCTTTGGCTTGGGCAGTTGCCGAAGTCCCCATCTTGATGAGGGTGAATCGCTCTTCCACGTCCGCCGCCACTCTCATCCACGTGGCTAAGGAACCGGGTCTTCCTCCTCACAGCACCATCTCATAAACTTCGGGGTTGAGGCCCTCTCGATACTTCTCGATGAAGAGGTCTTGGGTCCAGCCGCAGATCTTAGCTGCTATACGCCGGAACTTGTCGGTGTATTCCCTCACGGAGGACCGCCCCTGGGTTAACTTCTGCAATTGGTTCCAAGCCTTCTCCTCTCCCAAGGGGTCCTCACAGTGTTGTCAGAGGGCCCACATGAAATTGTGCACCGACCGCAGCTCGGGCCCTGGGGCATTGTGCAGGCTCACATACTAGTCGCTGGCGGTGTCCCTCAGCTTGGACCCGATGTAGCCAATCCGGTCCCTCTCGGTGGGGTAGAGGTGCCCCCAGGTGTCTAGGAACCTCTCGATTTCTATGAGGAAGAACCGTAGCTTCTCGGGGTCCCCATCGAAAGTAGCCATCAGCGGATCATTGGGCGCCTGACGGATCATCTGCCCCGCGGGCACTGGGGCTGGGGCGGGTACGGGTGCGGGAACCGGGTGGGGGATGGGTGGCGGAACCTGCAGTGGCACCTGTTGCGGGATGACTCCCACGGGAACTCCCCCGGGGGGAACCGGTTGCGGCGGGGCTCCCCCTCCTGGAGCTCCGGCCCCTCCTGGGGCTGCCCGGGCTGCCTCAATAGCGGTCAGGGCATCGCGGAACTGGAACTGCAGATCTAGGGCTACTTCTCGTAGTTCTGTGGTGAGTTGCATCCGCAAATCCCCCATCATGCGATCTAGGGCTTGGGTCGGGTCCTCTCATAGAGATCGCGACCGTAGGTTGCGCCTCTCTCCTCTTCCAATGGCGGAGGCCGCCAGTCTCCCCCATAGCCCATCTCGCGCTCGTCTCCCAGGAAGCTCGGCCGCCCGTACTCGGTGCGGTCCCCCTGGACCGAGACCCGCACTCCCTTCTGATCGTGGACCCACGAGTCGACTGTCCCATGTCCGAAGTTGCTCCAAGAGTACCTCGGGGTCACGCTCTGGTGAGGGGGTGGTCGCGGGATGTAGTAGGCCCCTTGCGCCGTAGTCGCTGGCACTTCAGGCCCCCCACCGCCGCCTCCAGCTCCGGCACCCTGGTCGTCCGGGGTCACCGGTTGATCTTCGGTTGTAGGGATGGGAATAGTACCGTCGTCCGACATGGTCAGGAACGGCCAAGTCCCAGTCACAGATCTCTGACAATCTGTGAGGCTTCTGCTCGAAGTAGTCAAGGATCAGATCTTTGTTGATGAAACACAGTTCTTTATTTCCAATCACTACATTACTACAGGTCCTCGGGTTATTGTCAGGGATAAAGCATACAATAGAAGCAGGACTAATATACCCTCTAGTACAATTTGAATTACCCATAGGTAACCAATCAAAAGAAGGGAAAAACGCGGGCTAAAAGGTCCTTTGACCGTTTGCTTCCCACAGGAAAAAGGTTAGGTGTGAAGCAGTAAATTTCCCTTCTTAAACCAGACCCCTCAGATGTAACCATCTTTCACATAACAAATAACTCTTGCCAAGGCTTTCACACGTTGATAAGAAAACTGGTCCCCGTCTTCCCCGGCAGGGAGGAAAGGAATGCGGAGGCGCGGGGGTGAGAGGCTGATTGTTCTCATGCTCTGAAGTCGCCACCCTCCCGGACAAATGGTTACATTAACCAGACCCAGCCTGAGCCATAAACCCAGGGTCATAAAGGAATGAAAGGGGGGACATTACATAGTGGATTGCGAGGCAGGTTACAGCTCAAGACAAGCAAGCATCAACTATAGGTTACATAGCAAATACAGGGACAGGTTACAGAGGGGGGGGGGGAGAGGAGGAGGTTGTGTATAGTATTAAACCCCCAGAAGCCCTTGTTAGAATCCGTAGATTATGACATTTACCCACAGTGACTAATTCGGCGGAAAACCCCCCCTCTGACTTCACTCAATGGTGGGCTAAACTACAGGACTCTTGGCCATTGATTGTTAAAACTCTGGATAAAGCTAAAGCTGACTATAAAAAATATGCTGACAGAGGCCGTGCAGAAGGATGGGACCTCCAGCCAGGGGACTCGGTCTATCTCTCAACAAAAAATATTCATGGACTCCAACCCAGCAGGAAATTGGGCTGGAAATATGTTGGTCCTTATAAAGTGTTAAGGAAAATTTCTGATGTATCGTTTGAGCTTGAACTACCTAAATCAGTGAGCTCTGTGCATCCTGTCTTTCATTTCAGCCTGCTGAAGAAGAATCCTGGGCCGAATGCATGGCACCCAGCACCTCCGACTCCTCCTCCGCTGATGAAGGAGGGGGACACTCATTTTGAGATCTCTGAAATCCTTGATTCTAAAATGCGTAGGGGCCGCTTACTGTATCTAGTTAAGTGGGTAGATTTTGGCCCTGAACTAAATGAATGGGTCTTTTCTGAGAATGTTCATGCTCCCAAATTAATTAAAGCTTTCCATAAGCGCTTTCCTGATAAGCCGGGGTAGAATGTATTTTGAGGGAGGTAGGGTGTCAGGGGGCCCTGACAAACCTCTCATTGTTTGCTTTGATCACATGAAATGTTACATGTCTCCCTCTCTGTCTGCTTCCCCCCTCCCTCCTTTGTCACCTTGAAATGTATTGCTTTTAGATGCCTGGACAATGTAACCATTTAAGTCGGGAGAGTGGCGACCCCATATCATCCCACGTCACTGACAAACAAATGGCGCTTCCTCCCATGCATTCCCTCCTCCCTTTTCCTGGGACAGGGAATGTCTTATCTTGTTGTGAGAACCTTGAAGGTCTGTTATTGCCACCCAAAGCCGTTTGTTATGCATAGGTTTCACACATCTGGGTCAGCCAGTTCAAGAAGGGAATTTTTATAACTTTAGCACCTCATCTTCCTGTGGGAATCCAAACAGCTCGATCCCTTCTCCCGCGTTTTCTATTCTGAATGTGATTGGTTTCAGGTGGGGGTTCAAACGAACGGGAGGGTATATTAACTCTGACTGTCTTCTACCTGGTATCTCTAACAAACATCCGAGAACCTGTCAAGCAGTATTATGACTAATAAAGAACTCTGTTTTCATCAACAAAGGTCTGATCTTTTACTGTTAGTACAGAAGCCTCACACTAGTGTGCATCTCAGCCAGCATCAAAGATGTGTCCAGGTAGCTCAATGGGCCCAGGTAAGCATCACAGTGCAGTGGCATCTCCAAGGGCGCACTCAACTCTCCACTTTCTGCATGCACATAAGCCCACTTCTGTATGCAGGTCTTCCTCACTGGATCAGAATTTTTAAATTCAGTAAGCATTCAAAATGTCTGACAAACCCCCCCCCCCAATAATTCTTTGAATTATAGTCATTGTCAGACATACCGGAGTACACGGCTTCATGTAAACAATGACATATTAACAGTTTAAAACCACAGTATTATACTTCCTTTGAACTGGAACACAGATTAAACAGTTTTCTTGCTCTGCATTCTAAAAAGCTGCTTTAAATTATATTTTTACTGATAAAAGTATGTCTATTATAGATTATAATTAAATAACCAAATTAAGTAAGCAATGTGGCTAGTTAAATGGAGCCAGTGTCCTTCAAAGGTATCATGGAGCTCTTCCGGTGTGTTAGGGACAGAAATTCTGTCATCAGTAAACTACCTGTCCTCCCAGCATCATTAAGGAAATAGCTCAAAATCTATTATTATGAGGCAATGCTACTTAACTAGCACATAGAGTTCTACAGCTTGAGCATTAGGCTCATTTTATTTGATGGGAAAAGGCGAAAGACATCTCCTCATGGTCACAAAAGAGGTGAAGAAAGACTTGTCTAAATTCACACTGCAGGTCAGTGGCACAGCTGGAAATAAGGATTCGGTCTCCTAGCCATGGATCATCTGTTCCTAGGGACCGTAGTGCTCTTGAGCTCTCAAAAATGTTTTGTCTGTTGGAAGCTGAATCTGGGCATCATGCTTCCCCCCACCCACCCCATGTCCGTTATCCATCATCTTTGTGATAAAAAAAATATGAATGAAATAAATGAGGTGTTTTAATCTAGTGAGTTTGGAGGGGTGGGGTGGCTTCAAGGCTTGTCTTCCTGATCTGAAAACCGCTGTATTCTAGCGTCAATTTTGCATGGCTGTCTCTGGCACAAATCACAAATACTTTGTGAATATGGGTTCTTACTAGTTTTACCATGCCCCCCCCCATCTATCAGCCTAGTGCACTTTTTAAAACCCCTCACAAAAGAGGACTTTTCTTTGGTTGTCTCAGTCCTGCTTAGGTGGGGACGGTTGGGGACCTGCATGGCTTGTCAGTCTAATATTGCAGCCTTGCCCATTTTACTTCCCTGCCTGACTCCCACAGCTAAGCCTGTGGATGTGTGTTGGTGTGCATTAACTGCATTCACTGGCTCCCTGGCTCCCACCCTACTGAATGCTGCCATGGCACAGATACAAAACTACTTAGCATGCAAGCAAATCCTTGAAGAGATTACATGAAGTGCTCGGCACAACAGGACACGGAGACTCTGGACAAGGTTAGTATGGATTTTGAATGTCTTATTTGCAAACATCAAACCATCCCTGTCCCTGTAGTAAGTCATACTACTTATCAAGACATGCCTCATGGTTCAACTATTCTGGGCAGAACCAATCAAAGGCCCATAATTAACAGTCAAATGTAAACGTGTCCAGCAGTACCATTGTTCCAATGAACAGGGTGAAAAATTCCTGCCAGTTCTGCTCAGAAACTGCTAATTATCTTGGATGAAACATAGTTTATTTCAGGACAGCTGTCAGGAAAGCCGGTGCCTATTTTTGTAATAACATAATCGAGGGTTAGATCCTACAAACCAAGAGCACAAGCCATTGGATAGATGCAGCCCTCTCCTCCCCCCCAATCAGTCCCTTGCAGTTCCCAGAAAGACAGTGGTGCAGAGCTATCAGAGGAACCTGGTGAACAAAATGCAGCGTGGCGCAAGGGACATCAGTGCTGAGAGAGAACCACATAAAACCACCCACCTTCCTTCTTCTACCAATAGAGAGAGTGTAATGTAGTATGCTCTGTGTAGCAACCAGCCTGCCATGTGCTCCCAGGTAATGGCGCCCGCCGCATGGCCAGAGCACATGGTCAGGCAGAGAGGGGAGCTTGAATCTGGAGGAACAATAGACATCCGGATTGAAAGCCTCCACCAATGTGGGACCTAGATTCTCCCTGAGGAGCCAATGCAATCAAAGGCTCCTCCAGGGAACCTATGGCAAACATCTGCATATGTTAAGCCCCTATCAGGTCTTTTGGGTGCGGCCGGAGGTGTGGCTCCGGCCAGCATATAATGAGGGCCCTGGAGCCCTGGAAGCATGCTTGTTCTGACCATCTACTGGGCATGCTGAATCACTCAATAAAGGCTTCATGATTTCACCATTCCTGGTCTCCTGAATCCAGTATAGGGCTGCCAAGTCCCCCGGTAGAGCGGGGGAAACACTGATTTTTAAAGCTTTCCCCCGCTTTTTCAAAATTGGCCACCGGGGGGACAAAATGGCTGCCAGCAGGGGAACCTCGGAGCCTGCCCTGGCCAGCCTCTTGAACTTCTTAAAAGGGAAATTTCCCCTTTAAGAGCTGAGCCAGCAAGAGAGCCCCACCCAGAGATTAAGGAGGGACTAAGCTCTTTCTACTGCGTGCAAGGTTGCTGCTGAGTAAACTGCTTGGGAAAGCTGCTGGGGTCTGCGAGCTCTTTTCCTTCTCTGTCTCTCCCCCTCTTTCTTTTTTCTGTCTGTCTGTCCACTGTGGTTTTGTCAAAGGAATAAACTGTCACTTCCAAAGAGGTAAACATCACAAGGAGAGGTTGCCTGTAGAAGGTCTGGGAGTGGGATTGTTTAAAATGTCTTGTCGTGGCTATTTGGGTCCCCCCAATCCTCATTTCCCTTCTGCAAATAAAAGTTGGGATTCCTCATTTTTATGCCAATTTTCTGTTTCTTTCAACCGTGTTCCCCCCCCCCCCCCGGGGCAGTAAAAATCTGCATTTTTAAAAGCATTTGTACATCAAGTAACCGGTATTTTAAGTTAGGGATGGATCCAACTAGCTTTTCTGCTGGCGAAAAGGGGAGGACAAAGGTCCTCTTTAGCCACCAAAAAGCCTATGCTGGGGGGGGGGGGGAGAAGTTATGGGACTTACATGGACAACAGCTGGGTGAAACAAGGGCCAGAAATAAAGCCTGGGAATTGGGCAAGAGTAAGTGAAAAAGCTGTCTGTCTGTCTCTCTCTCTGTCCCCATCCAGCAGAGGTCTATCAGTGGCTATTATTAGCCACAAGGTCTAAATGGAACCCTTTGTCTGGGGCAGTGATGCTCTGAATTCTTGGTGCTTGGGGGGCAACCGTGGGAGGGCTTCTGGAGTTCTGGCCCCGCTGCTGGACCTCCTGAGGGCACCTGGTATTTTTGGCCACTGTTGTGACACAGAGTGTTGTACTGGATGGGCCGATCCACTGTGGCTTCTCTCCTGTTCTTATGATATGAAAATCATATTTAGCACTTGTGTAGCACTTAGGGCTTCATATTCTGCCAAGATGAGGAAGGATTCAGTAGGGCCGTTGCTCAGTGATAGAGCATCTGCTTGACATGCAGGAGGTATCAGCCTCTTCAGCTAAAAAAGGATCAGGTAATAGGTGACATTAAAGATCTCAGCCTGAGACCCTGGAGAGCCACTACCAGTCTGAGTAGTCAATACTGACCTTGATGGACCAATGGCCTGATTCAGTATTAGGAAACTTCATGAGTTCATGTGGAAGCATGTGGAAGCAACATCACAGGATGTGACATCACAAAATGATGTCACTTCCTTTCTCCTGGCTCCACCCCCAAAGTCTCCTGGCTCCACCCCCAAAGTCCCCAGATATTTCCCAAGTTGGACTTGGCAGCCCTAATCCAGTACTCTTCAGAGAGTGACAATTTTACCTTATTTATCTGGTCATGGAAAAGAAGAATAAAGCAAGGGAGCCGTACCTATCAATAGTTATCAGAGACCCATCCAAACTGGGAAGTTATTGAAATGTGAAAAGGGCATTCCCTAGTGCATGCAATTCTGTGGGAAAAAAGAAGAAGAAGAGGAGGAGGAGGAGGAGGAGGAGGAGGAGGAGGAGATTGGATTTATACCCCTCCCTTCACTACCCAATGGAGTCTCAGAGCGGCTTACAAACTCCTTTCCCTTCCCCTCCCCACAACAGACACCATGTGAGGTAGGTGGGGCTGAGCAAGGGCGTAGACTTTCCAATTTCCCAGGGGGGGGGGTGCTGGGGCTGGGCCAGAGACATTACAGGCCATTGTCTCTAGGGGAGGCTCAGCATGTCCTGGAAAAGTTTTGGGTGGGGGGGGCTCCAGCTCCCCAGCTCCCCTGAAGCTGACGCCTATGGGACTGAGAGAGCTCTGACAGAAACTGCTCTTTTTCAAGAACAACTGTGACAGAACAAGGTCATCCAGCAGGTGCAAGTGGAGGTGCGGGGAATCAAACCCAATTCTCCCAGATTAGAGTCCACGCACTTAACCACTATACCAAACTGGCACTCTAAGGGGTGGATACAGGATTAGTATAACATTTAAAAATGCAGGAATGTTGAAATGCAGTTGTAAGTCTACCTTCCTGCATTGCCATCCATAGATTTATAAACCAGATACAAGGTGCATTTCTGTTGTAAAACCAAGAGCTTGAGAGAGGTGGGAAAGCTCTTTAAGATGCTCTTGTGAAATCTATCTGAACCTCCCTGCCTCACGTTGCCAAGTACAAAATAATTCTAGGGATCACGTTCACAACCACAGTCTGGTAGAACCACAGGCCATCCCTTTTCCACAAAGCTGCATGCACTCAGGAATGCCTGTTTAAAAATGGGCCTAGAAAAAGTGGAACTGTCTGTTGCCCTGGAACACTACCTTGTGACATCACGCTCGGCTGTGTCAATAGAGTGTGTATGCGAAAGGGGAAAAAATGGAACAGCACATTACCACCTCTGTGGTGATAACAGTACAGATGGGATTAAATTACAATCCTTCACTGCATCCAGTGTGCATTAAATGCTCCTCCTGGAAGGTGGGAAACCCTGAAGGGATCAAATGAGAGGGATATGCAGCAACTGGTGGATTTAGTCTGTATCCAACCCTATGTGATGCTATTATATCCATGGATTGCATATTATTTCCTGTATGGGATGAATGATCTTGAGATGCTACTCTTTTGGAATACTTCCTTTCTAATATGAGCAATGCTAAAGCTTTTTATCTATCTATCAAATCTATACCCTGCTGCTTCTCCCCTGAATGGGACTTGTTCCAACCATTCTGGAATTTACATTCTCTACTTTATATGCTCTAACTTCAATCCCAGATCCTTGCAGTTATTTGTAGTAATGTAACAGGATTTTACAGATGTACTCAATATTATTCTCATATTGCAGAATGACAGGAGCATCAATTAACTGCTACTAGAATCTGGCTCAGATAAAAGTAAAGGCTATAATGTTTTCAGTTAGACACCACAAACCATTATGCAATTACCCTTCCCAAAGTCATTCTCTGTAGTTTCTGTAAGGACTTATTTTGGTTATGCTGTATACTGAACTGATTTTTGCTACATTCTCCCCCGCCCCAATCCTTTGGGCTAAGCTTTCTAAGTCTAAGGAGCCAGTCTGGTGTAGTGGTTAAGTGAGCGGACTCTAATCTGGGAGATCTGGGTTTGATTCCCCACTCCTCCACTTGCACCTGGCTGGATGACCTTGGGCAAGCCATAGCTCTGTACCAGCTGTTCCCTCAAGGACAGCTTGGGAAAGAGTTCTCTCAGCCCCACCTACCTCACAGGGTGTCTGTTGTGGGGAGGGGAAGGGAAAGGAGTTTGTAAGCCGCTCTGAGACTCTTAAGTGAGTGAAGGGCGGGATATAAATCCAATCTCTTCTTCTTCTTCTTCTTCTTCTTCTAAGTTCATTTAGCCAAAGTTCATATTAAAATGACCTGTTTTCAAGCAGTAACATCCCTGGGCTTCAAAATGCTGTTTCTGAAGATGCTTTGTCTTGTGACTCTTGTGAGTAATGGAGGAAAAGAAATGGGTGGAAACACAGTGCCACTCATGGAGCAATTATAGCATAGATATTTAGAGCTCATTCAGGTAGCTTTCTGGTAGTCAGCCAGTTCCAGCTTTCAGGCATTCTACCACCAGCTGAGGCAAGAGTGTGACTGAAGCATAGTAAAAATGGTACAAGAAAGAGCGTTGGAACAGGCTCCTTTCCAGTGGCCTCCAACTTTCAGCAGTGATGAGAAAAACGAAAGAGCCCTGCAGCAGCAGTTCCTGTGCTACCAACAATAATGTTGAAAGTTGCCATCAATAACATGGCTGCCATTGCATGATCAAGCTTGTAATGCTGTACTATACCACCGTTCCAGAGATTACAACTGGTCAGGCTTTCAGTCACTTTGTGGATGGCTACCCTAGGCGAGTGCTTGTTAAATCCCATTTTCCCCAACGCAGAAACAGAGAATTATTAGTTTTTATGATTTGTTTTTTGCCTTTAAGTTGCAGCTGACTTACGGCGATGCTGTAGTGGTTTCCAAGGCAAGAGGCATTGAGAGGTGGTTTGCCATTGCCTGCCTCTGCACAGAGACCCTGGCCTTCCTTGGTGGGCTCCTGTCCAAGGAGTGAATAGGGCCAGCCCTACTTACCTTCTGAGTTCTGGTGAGATTGGGCTAGCCTGGGCTAGCCGGGTCAGGGTTGTATTAGCATGACAGGTAATTATTTTATCTGAACTAAGAATTCATCCTTCACAACAGGCCAACACATTCCAGTATTATTACTCTGGAGGAGGAAGTCTGTTCCTCTGAGGCCACATATCCAGTTGTGTTCACTATGGGCTATGGCTGCTATGAGAATAGACCTGGGGACTCTAAATTGGTTGCAGGTCATATGTGTGTGTGTGTGTGTGTGTGTGTGTGTGTGTGTGTGTGTGTAATCATTAAAATACGGTCATAAAAAACCCTATATGGCATGTATTAATATGTGTAGCTCTGATTTCATCAGCAAGTTCTCTAACTTTGCCTGCATCATGGCATCACAGTGACTTACCAGGTTTACAGCGTGCTAATTGTAGGGAGGTCATCCGCCAATAATTACATGTTGCTAGAGTAACCCTAGGCATGTAGTGCACTTCAGCATTCCTAATTCACTTTGTATACCTGGGTTATCAGTGCTGTTATATTCGACACTCATCAACTTGAGCAGGTTTTATAAGTGAAGGTACCATTTTTGCACAAGGCCAAGGTTAAAAAGAATAAAATCAAAGCTCCTGGCTCTAGTTCGAGTCCAGTATAAACAAGAGCAAATCCACCCAAGTCAACAGAGCAGCACTGTCTAACAAATTCTAATATGACTTCAAACTTGGTCATAAATATAGGTCTTGCTTCACCATATTTTCAGTGGAATTCCCATTCACAATTCTGCTTTGTCTCCACTTGTTTTAGCAGAGGAAGGGGAACATTTTTTTTCTTTTAAAAATGATAAAACTGAAATAGTTGATAGGGGTTTTTGAATGTCAGCCCAGCCAATGTGCTCATTTCTGGGACTTGGGCTTATGCACCATTTTCTGGAGAAGGCTGAATGGCTGGCCTGATTTCATCTGCAACTCAGGCCACAGAATCCCACCCTTTGTGGTAGCTTTCTCTTGCCTGCAGTATTTGAATCTGATATGAACAGAGCATGAGAAACTGACATCACATAGACAGAGTGATCAAAGGCCTTATTAAGGAGCCAGGATTCTGAAACACTAGCACTGTCCTCTCCCTTCCAATAAGGTAGCAGAAATAGTGCAAGTCACTTGTAAATATTACCACGCTAGATTATACCAGCTAATTCCCTCTTCTCTGTTTTATTCCACTTTCTTATCAGCAGCCTTCTCCCATATGGAAGGGTGAGTAAGCAGACTAAACCTTGCTTTTCCATCATACTTTCTCTAGAGTTACACTTAAGTCAGTTTGGGACAGCAAAAGAACACACTCTGCCAACATCTGTTCTTCAGCTCCCTTTCATTTGGCTCTGGTTTCCAACAAAGAGTATACAAAAAGAGGCCAGGAAAGGTAACGCTCAGGGTTGAGCACGAATGACCCTTTGATCTCTTCTACTTACTTTTTATAGCACTGTGAGATAGGGAGCTGTAAGTAAGCAAGCATATAAATTGTGGATTTAAATTGCCAGATGCCAGAGTTTGACCTCTAGGATCAGGCTTCTGCCAGCTGGACAAAATGGACACTTGCCCAGATTGCTGCCTTGATTTAGCTTCTAGCCTGCCAATTTTGGAACTACAGTGATGATAGGATACATGTGTGCCTATGAAAAAGCTCTTTGGGATGGCTTAGCATTCTCAAGCCATCCAGTCTCCCCAGGTTGACCAGAGGTTGCAGGTTGTTTCCCACTCTTTCTCCAAAAAAGGCTCAGGATGGCACACGTCAGAAAATCCCTGTTTATCATCTCAACATCCCCCATGAGTTTCAACTGAGAGTTAATACCTTGATCAAGTGTCACCAGATGAGCTTCTTGGCCAAGCAAGGATCTGCAAACACGTCTCTCCTAGTCTAAGCCCAAATTTCTTCCCACTGCCCCCTACTGCCTTTCAGCTGAGAGCACTAAATGCTTCAAGGGCACAGGAACATAATCTATTTAGGGATGAATACAGATCAATACATGGTTTGAGAAGGAACTCTTAGGCAGACTCTAGTGGCCTAGTAACTCTTTTGTGTGAGATAAGCAGCATTAACTATATTGATTTGCGGCCGAAAATAAGAAATTGGATTTATACCCCACCTGTCACTACCTGAAAGAGTCTCAGAGTGGGTTACAATCCCCTTTCCCTTCCCCTCTTCACAGCAGACAAACAGTGATGTAGGTGGGGCTGAGAGCGCTCTCTCAAGAACTGCCCTTGAGAGAACAACTCTGAAAGAACTTGCGACTGACCCAAGGTCGCACCAGCAGCTGCATGTGGAGGAGTGGGAATTAAACCCGGGTCTCCCAGATCAGAGTCCACACTCCTAACCACTACACCAAACTGACTCTCAAGAATGGCCACCTACTAAATAGTGCCTACTTTATAATGCCCTGCATGGTGGTTCTAAGTTTGTGAAAACCCAGTCATTTATAGATTACAATACATGAATAAAGTGTTACTATATTGCCAACACCATTTGGAAAACTAGGAAGCCAGGGCATGGGAACAGTTAAGTTCTGTAGACTGGAGTCTACAGGCAACCATCTCACTGCTCTCTGCCAGCCACCGTACACACCCTTTTGAAGCACAGTAATTTAGTAAGTGATCTTCTCTTCCCACCCACCATACTTAATATCTTTAAGATGGTGATTTTAAAACTGTGTTCTGGAGAAACCTATCAAGGTAGTGGTGGGTTGTTCCCCCCCCCCCCCCCATGAGATGATCAGCACAGGGAAGGCAGCTGTCAGAGGTGTAGATGTGGGATGCCAGTGAATTGAGCCTGCTCCAGGTTAGAATATGCAAGAATTCCCTCAACAGATAAATTGATGTGGAAAGGATACATAGAAAAGCTGCTACTTTATAATCAAATACACACATACAGAAAGCAAAATCCAATACGCACATACAGAAAGCAAAACCCAGCCTTCCCCAGTTTTTGAATATGTATGTTTCCACAAATTACTTAAAAGATTTTTGGGTTTAGAACAGGCATCTGGCAAGCCTACTGTGAACAGATTTAAGCTCTCTATCCTGAAATAAGCACAGTGGCACCTAATGGATGTGTCTCTCAATAATGAGAATTTAAATATTGCAGACACAATACGGAGTCATTCATCGATACATATAATTGCAACCTCAAACCTGTACTACCACTGTAATACTTGCTATTAAATTATATATTTACTTTGATATCCCACTGAAGGGTTGGGTATGTTATACCATTACACAATATGTAAACCTTTCATTCCCATATGCAGTCCTGGACATACCAGCTCTGGCCTCCTTCATAATCATGTTTGGTGAGGAATAATGCAAAAACGAGACTACATTGTAAACAGAGAAAATCTGTGGACATAGTCACCATCATAGAAGTTTGTACATAAACGTAGCTCTCAGTTTTCAGCTTTGTTTCCTGGATTTGGTGGTTTTCATCTCAAGTTTTGCAGTACCTCAGTGACGCATGTCAACACAGTGTACTGTGGCTTGTTCTACTGTTGCTTTCCCCCTATAATGTGGTGCTTTCATATGTTTAGTGTGGCTAAAACTTACATGAAAAACAGGTGCTGCTCACAACTATTTTACTTACCTGCCCATTATGTCTGTAATAGTTATAATCACACAGCAAGCCAAACTGGCCTCACCCTTACACTGAGAAAATGGCCTCCACCCTAGCAAGAGCAGCAGTCTGGATAAAAGCATTGGGCCTAACACAATTGTATTAATCATGGGACATTGTCCTCTGGACCACATCCCATCAGCTCACCTTGATTCCTGCTAGTCAGCACTTTTATAGTAACCTCATGCTCCAGACAGATCCTAAAGCAAATAAAGAGACATCAGGAATTGTAGCCAAGTGTAAGTAAACATAGCCTAGCACAAACCACACTGACCCAGAATTAAAAACCCATTGTAACCAACTTCTAACCAAGAGCCAAACTAGACGTTTGTATTTTTAAAAAGTTGGGTCTAGGTTTCCTGCATTCAACGCTGGTTACCCACAGCTGCAGAAATGGCAATTAAAAGACAAAGCAGAGCCTATTTGGGCTCAGAACACTGCCCCATGCCACAGGGGAAAGGAAGCCTTCTGGCCCTTAGCCATTTTCTGCCCTGAAAGAGCATGGGGGGAAGAGTTAGGTCAAATCTACATCTGACTCTCCCGCTGGAATCATTCTAGTTTCAAAAAACCCTGTCTATACCTGTTTCTAGTTTCAAACCATACTTGTTCTAGTTTAAAAATTACTGTCTACATTTGTTAATTGCCCGCCTGTGGTCAAGCTAGCATTATACTGCTTTAAACAGATCCTGTTGTTTACTGCTCTTCAGACCCAGGGGGAAAAAAAAAACAAAGTGAAATTTGACACCAGTGTGAAATGAGTAGGAAAAGACAGCAGTCAAACTACTTCAGAGGGGAGGTGTAGATTTGGCCTAAATTCCCTGTTTTTCTTGTTCTGGGTGCACAGAATACTCTGGGGAACCCAAGCTGGGGCTAGGAAACCCAGAGCCAGTTCTTTTAAAAAGTGAGTATCTAGTTTAAAAAGTGAGTATCTAGATTGGCCCTAAATAACAGTGCCTTCAGGAGCAGACAGAGAACTGAAAATGACCCTGGACCAAGCCGAGTGGCCCCCTCAGGCTTCATCAGCTAGCACTGCAGGGACCACTCCACTCAAGAATGCCAACAATGACCATTAGCTTACTGATTACTTTCTCCTGCTAATTAGCAGCAGTGCAAGAAGAGGCATTTGGTGAACTGACACCACTTACATTCAGGGGTCATTTCGAGCAGGAGCTTGGGGGACCTCAGCTCCGGGAGTTGGTGCCAGCCCCCCCCCCCCCCCGTGGGGGAATGCCTGCTTGTGTCATGGCTGCAGCAAAATGACCCTGTCCCCTGGAAAGGTCCTTGTTCCTCCGACCGGCCTCCTGAAGGCTTCAGCCACCACTGAAGCTCTCCTCCCAGAATAGTGGTATTTCTGAGGCTTGGACTAGTAGCTGTCCCCTCTCTGCCAGCTCTCTCTCTCTCTCCCCCCTCCCCCTCTCTTTCTTGTCTTCTGACATACTTCCGGTGATATCAGGTGGTTTAGCATATGCAAATAAGTTATGCTAATGAGCTCCTGCCCCTCTTTTTCTACAAAATGACCCCTGCTTACATTACTGATGAAGGTTCTGAGCCAAGTGGCCCCTGAACCACTGGCTGGTCCTGGGGTTTGGCTCTGCTTGCTGCTGGCCACTAGTGGCACTCTAGAACAATGGATTGCCAGGAAATTTCCTTGTAAGTCCACCCCAAAGTGCCATCATAAACAGAGTTATATCCTTCTAACTCCACCAGAGACAATAATCTTAGAAGGATGCAACACTGCTTAGAATTGCACTGTAAGTTTAGAAGTTGCATTCTTGCAGGATGATTTTTTGCATATTCACTCAAATCACACTGAAATCAATGGAACCTACTTCCAGGGAAACAGGCAGAGCACTGCAGCTGCAAAGTAAGAATTTAGTAATCTCTACACTACCTCCCCCCCCCACCCCCCAATTTACAGAAATTTACTAGGCTTAATGTAGTATACACATTGTACACTATGTTAATGCTTCAAAGCCATATTAGCCTTATCAGTTAGAACCATCACAAGTATACCCTTGATCTAAAACTTTTACAGTGTGAACTGCTAAAAAGCTTACTTGGGTATCTGGAAATCAGATTTCTAATGTTGATGAAACATAATGAAACCTTTAAAATGCGAATATAGCTTTTGCTGATAGCTGTGGAGATCTATTTTTATACAAGTTAAAGGTCTGTTCTCTTTTTTTAAAAAAACAATCTGCAAACAATCCAGTGCCACAAATGAACATTAAAACAATACTCAGGGTTTTCACCCTCACCTGATATTTTAATCCACAAGCATTCAGCAGTGTGAATAGTCTCCTGTGTAAAGCTTTCTGTGGTAAAGGAAATCAATACATATTTAGTAAGCATTCAGCAGCAAAGAGCATTAAACCAAACATGGTATTGCTCATATGGAACCTTTTGACTGGTGTAAATGAGAAGGCTGAGATCAGGTCATACAGCTATACTGTTACAAAACCTTAACAGAATTCCTTTGTCACCATATTAGTTTGTAGTAGTCTGGGCTTACAATCTGAAATGCAAGTCAAAAAGACACCGCAAGATACTGCCCCCCGCCCCCCTTCTCCAGGTCTGGTTCAGCCAAATACAAGTAATACTACAAATCCAACTGCAAAATGAAAAGACAAGTACTGTGATCCTGTTATCTTTAAATGGCTGAGGGTTTTTCTATATGTCACGATTAAAAACACATTTGTGTTGTCACATACAGCTTCCACTTGCAAGTATTTGCTCAAGATAGTGCTAAAGTTCTACAGATGCTGCCTTTACTTTATCCAGACAGCACATTTGTTGCCAGTATAATTGCAAGGGAAGATGTGGGTATACAATTGTCAAAAATACTGGTTAGACATAGGAGAGGATCCAAAAAAACACTCACCTCTTTCCAAATGGCCAAGGGAGTTCTGAACATGTGTTTTTTAAAAGACAAGCTGTCCAAGCCTCTTTTGGAACTAAAGAAAGGGTTCAAATACAGCATGGAGGTCCAACCCCCCCCACCCTGAATGTGCCCATGCCCTAGCTCAGTGATGGCGAACCTATGGCACGTGTGCCAGAGGGGGCACTCAGAGCCCTCTCTGTGGGCACACATGCCATCGCCCCAGCACAGAGTTTGCCAGGGAGTGGTGGCCATATGTGGTGTGGCCATATGTGGTGGCCACCACTGCCGCCACCAGCCAGGATAAGTTGAGGTGGGGGGGGCTTGCTTGGGGAAGGAGCAGGAGGGCGCTCAGAGTGTCCTCGAGCCATCTGCCGCTCCAAACCGACGGGGAAACTTTCCCCATCGGCTTGGAGCGGCAGCGGCGATGGGCGGCTCGAGGACGCTCCTGGGGGGGAAGCTTGCCTGGGGAAGGAGTGGGAGGGCACTCAGAGCATCCTTGAGCTGCCCACTGCTGCTCCAAGCCGATGGGAAAACTTTCCCCACCAGCTTGGGGCAGTGGCAGCAACAGGTGGCTTGAGGACGCTCCTGGGGGGGCTTGCCTGGGGAAGGAGCGGGAGGGCGCTTGAAGTGTCCTTGAGCCACCCACCGCAGCCACTCCAAGCCGATGGGGAACTTTCCCCGTCGGTTTGGAGCGGCTGTGGCGGGTGGCTGGAGGATGCGCCTGGCTGGTGAGCTTGCCTGGGGAAGGGTGGGAGGGCACTCGGAGCATTCTCGAGCCACCCGCCGCTGCCCGGCCCCAGCACTGAGAAGGGGAGCCCGCAGCGAGGCATGCCACCCAGCCAAGGTGAGGATGACGACATGGGAATCACTTGTGCATGGGACTCCTTTAATCCATTGGGAATGTGATAAAGGAAGTTTAACAGTTGGTTTCTTTGGACTGAAAAGCAGACCTGACAATCATCTGTCTATCCCTGGAGAAAAAGTTGTAAGGACGCTCTTTTAGATTAAGTTGCTGCCCTTTCTAATGTACTCAGAGGCCAGTCGGTTCAAGTCCTTTCTGAGCTTTCACCCACTGCTGCCTTTCCCAGCTCCCTTGCAGCTTGTTTCCCCGTCTCAAACTTTTCTCTCGTGTACCATCACTTATCTTCTTCATGATCTTGGTGCCTCTTCCCTGCTTGCATCTTTATCTTACTTTTATAGTGTTGCTTAGCCATGCATTTTTACATAGTAAAATCTCAAAAGCTCGTCTGCCATTTTAAATCCATCAGTTTTCAGTTGGGTGGAGGAGCTGTTCGCCTACCCTGGGAGGGGGAGGGAAAGGAGATTGTAAGCCGCTCTGAGACTCCTTCGGGTAGTGAAGGGCAGAGTATAAATCCAATCTCTTCTCTCTCTTCTTCTTCTTGTCATCCCACTGAACTCAATTAAAAACTATTTGTTTGAATATGCGTTTTATGCAGGTGGCCTTGTGTATGGGAACAATGTCCATCGGTCAATGTTAATGTATGAGTTGTTTTTTCTAAACTAAAATCTCAGTATTCAGGTTAAATTGCCGTGTTGGCACTTTGTGATAAATAAGTGGGTTTTGGGTTGCAATTTCGGCACGGTCTCTAAAAGGTTTGCCATCACTGCCCTAGCTCTTTCAATCATTGCCTTAGCCTGTCATGTAACACACTCCACAACTCCTTCCATCTCAGTATATTAGCTGCCCAATTTTGACGATTTTTCAAAAGCAGTTCTTTAAACAGCTTTGCACTCCCTGCTGCAAAACTTTTGCCAAAGACCACCTCCCCCCCCCCCTTAGATTTTTGTTTCAATTCCTCAGGCATGCCACCACGGTATATGAAAGCTATCTACCCCCCACGGGGCCGGTTCCAGGTGTCTCTGGGCCGTGGCTGAATGTGACGGGGTCCCTTTGGTACAGCCCTTTTCTCCTCTAACCACACCCCTTCCATTTGTTTTGTTAGATTTCTACCTCCCCCTCCCCCTTTGGTTCCCTTTAACCACACCCTTTCCATTCAATTTGCTTACTCTGGTAAAGAGAAATCATACAAAATGTTGCTTTCTTGGTTGCATAAAAGCATCACAAAAAATTGTCACCCTGTGAATGCAGCCATAGTGTAAGTTTCGGCTTTCAGTAGAAAAGAGGTTTAGTATATTACTACACTGTACAGTTAATGTGGAAAAGGAACTCATGTTGGTTCCTAAGTCAAGTGGGTCCCACAGTTGGCAAGTGCAGAACTTCTAACATCCCACAGAAAGTGGACTCTTGGGGGGGGGGGGCGGGGGGGGAAGAGCCTGTTGTTCCCTCATCACTCCCTTTCTGATTAATAAGAAATTCATAAATATATTCCTGAAAAACAATTTCCACCAGTCTTTAAAGTCGGCTATTACTTCTTGCTGTAAATATTTCTGCCACTGTAACTCATCAGTCTTTCTCTTACTGTTCCCAGTTGATCCTCTTATATCCTGAGCTACAGACCCGTGGCAGCGCCTTGCATCCCTAAAGAAACATGAAGGAAAATCGTCCTGAGAAATCTTATGGGGAAGGAGCCAAGGTGGGTGTGGCCTGTTGCTAGGGGGTGGGCTTGTTTTATTACCTTTTGCTCTTAATGGCCCATTGCCTGCAGTAACCCGAGTCCCCCGCCTGTTACTGCAGCTGGAGATTCTTGGTGAAGTTTGCAATGGCAAATGGCAGTTGTTAGTCTTTCCAGTGGGCCTGTGGGAAGCCCCTGAGCTTCAGCATTTGCCTCGCCTCCCCAACTGCTCGTGCTTACTCCCCATTTCCAATGGGAACTGCGCTGCTTTTACATAGTGAGAATTTTCTGTTCTGCATTTACTGTCACTGCAAATGCCTCTGCATTTGCCCCAGCAAAGAAGCCTCCGCACAGTAGTTTTCTGCACTTTCCTGTCAGTCACTGTTTTCCCAGTATTTTCTCCCCACTGCCAACCGTTTCCCAGTGACTAGTTATTTAAAAGCAGGAGTGAAATAGTGCTGGTGTGGGTGAGATTTTTGAAAATGTGCACCTTTCCATCCAGATGGCTCTTGGACTGCATTGTTTTAGAAAAGGCCACCATGAACAGATCTGAGAACATGTGTGCCAAGGACCGGGGGAACATAGACAGTGGGTAACTAAAGGGTGATTCTGCGTGGCTGTGCCTCCACTTCGGAAACACCAGCAGAGAAAATAACTCATGCAGAAGCAGCTGAGGACTGTATTGCTGCTGAGCCTCACATGACAGTATATGGGCCACAAGTTATGACTGGAGCACCATTATATGCAGTGGACGTCAAGTGTGGTGCCTTGGCCTATGCTAAATCCTAAGGCAATCTGAGTTTAAAGAGAAGACTGTACCAGCTGGTTTCATAAATGGGTCTGCTGGGAACATTTATTGGCTTTAATTTGGGTTTGAACAAAGAACCACCATTATCCAGCTCTGTGGAACAGATGTTGGGATTTTTTCCCCCTTTGGGTATGTGGCTTAGTTTCCATTTGCTTTCAGTGGTCCATTGATAACATTTAAATTACCAGAATTTACATCCTATTCATATTTTAGTATCTGAAGAAGTGTGCATGCACATGAAGAAGAGTTGGATTTATACCCCACCCTTCACTAAGACCGGCTTACAATCTCCTTCCTTTCCTCTCCCTACAGCAGACACGTGTGAGGTAGGTGGGGCTGAGACAGCTCTGTGAGAATTGGCTCTTTAGAGAACTGCTCTGAGAGAACTGTGACTGATCCAAAAGCAGCCAGCTGGCTGCATGTGGAGAAGTGGGGAATCAAACCCAGCTCTCCAGATTAGAATCCGCTGCTCTTAACTACTAAACTAAGCTTATACCCAGAATTAAACTTTGTTGGTCTTAAAGGTGCCACAGGACTGAAACTTTGTTCTGTGGCTTCACAACACAGCTATCCTCCTGAATCTATCCTATTCATGTGTGTGTGCAGATGTCATCTCAAAATATTTCTGTTCATAAATTTCTCAGTAAGACATAAATTGGAATCTGACCCAAACATTCTGACACCACACATTCTGGCATGCTAGTTATTAATAACACAGAGTGTTGCTTCTATGTCTTCCACTTTTTTATTTTACTTTTATGAAGGAACAAACTAATTATTTTAGGGCACATTATGAAACTGTTACTGTTTGCTTTGTACTATGGAAAAAGGTACTAAAAGTTCTGTTTCCCCCTAGAAAACAGATAAACAAATTATATAAAGAAATGAATACTGTCCTACATATTCAGAAGGAAATTCAAAAATTAGAATTTCCATCCAAAATTAATTTTTGGTATGAAATAAAAGGCGTGAATTTAGGGAATTTACATCCTGAATGAAATGCAAAAACTTTTGTTTTGAACTAAAAAATAAAACTAATAAGGAGACAGACTAAACTCTGTCAGTGACTAGCTCTATCATGTTTTCTGGTCAAACCACAACTGAGATAAAACACGTTTTCAGTGGCTGTAACACAAAATAATCCCCCCCCCCCCCCCAGTATTTCTTGGTTTAGAGAAACAAGTGCCTTTTAAAGAGTCAGCATGTATCACAACAAAGCTGATTTCTTTTCTTTACCAGTTAAAATATATAGGTTGCAATCTCTTTAAATAAAAAAAAAACCAGAACTTTTTTTGTAGGAGCTTCTGTTATCCTTTGGAGGAGGTAATTGGTGACAGTAAATTTGGCTACAAAGTGGTGCAAAAATGAATTATTATATTTTGTCATACTGCAAACACACTCACTGAGTCATTTAAAAAAGAAAGAGAGAATCTAGTAATTCTTCATCCCAGAGATGGGGGGCGGGTTATTGCACAGACGGGCAAAACCGAGGGGGCCGGAAGCATAGCTGCGCGGGGTCCCTGAGACGCTGGCCTGGGGAGGCGGCGGCGCCGGCGCCGGCTGCTATACGAGGGATTCGCTGACGGGCACCGAGTCCGAGTCTTGGCTGTGCATGGAACTCAAGCCCGTGTCGGAATCCTCGTCGTTCTCCCCGCAGCCTTTGCCCAAGCCGCGGGCGGCCTGCTCGGCCCAGTCCTCCGCAGGGAGGGGTGCGGGATCCGGGAGGCCGCCGTCCTCGGGCCGCGAGGGGGCCTCCTCCCGCTCCCCTTCCAGAGCCTGGAGGGCCTCGAGCAGGTGCTGCAGCTCGCGCTCCTTGTCGGCCCAGGCGCCCTGCGCGGCCTCCAGGTCCGTCTTGACGGCCTCCAGGTCGGTGCTGAGCCGCAGGCCGATGTAGAGGCTGGTGCTCAGCTGCGTCTTGACGCGCTCCTGCTCCACGTGCAGCTCCCCGCCGCTGATCAGCTCGGTGGTGTTGCAGTCCGTCTCGGAGAGGCTGGTGCGGGAGCCCTTGACGGCCGCCAGCTCCTCCCGCCGCCGCTTCATCCACCGCGCGTTGAGCTCCTGCTGGATCTCGCCGGCCAGCTGCTCGACGAGCTCCTCCTGGCGGCGCCACTGCTCCTGCAGCCGCACCACCTGCTCGCACTTCCGGGCGTACTCCTCCAACTCCCCGCCGCCGCCCGCCTCCTGTCCGCCGGGCGGCCGCTCCGCCTCCTCGGGGGGCTCCGGCTCGCCCCCGACCAAATAAGTCTCCTGCACGTAGTTCACCCCGTGGCGCTTGATGCGGTCGAAGTGGATCGTGGCCTCGTAGCGGTCGATCTCCCGGTCCAGCTCGCGGATGTGTTTGACCTGCTGCCGGATGGTGTGGTCCTGCGAGAGGACGAGGTGCACCAAGGTCTCCATCCTCTCGGCCGCCGAGGCCTCTCTGGCCGGCTCCTCGTGGGGCTGCTGCCCCCGCCGCTTGTTGATCTTGGCCAGCTTGCGGAAGGCTTTGCGCACCACGCGGCGCTGCCGCTCCTGGCTCAGAGCCAGGCTCGCGCGGGCTGCAGCCCCCAAGCCATGCTGGCCAGGGCTCTCCTTGCTGGGCACCACCCGGGCCTCGGCGCTTCGGGGCCCGGTGTTGGGCAGGGACGCCTCGCTGCGCACCAGCACGAAGCGCACGTTCTCCTGCTCGTCCCCCCAGGCGGCCCAGAGGCGCAGGATCTTGGTCTTGTTGGGCAGGGTTCTCTCGAAGCCGCGCCACTTCTCCACCATGCAGTAGGACTGCGGGGGGCCCGACAGCATCCCCCCGCCGCACTCCTGCAGCGAGGCCAGCTGCTGCTGCTGCTGCTGCTGCTCCTCCGGCTGCTGTGGCCCCTGCCGCCGCCGCCGCCGCTTGCTGTCCTCCAGAAGCACCCGCACCACATCCGAGCAAGTGGTGCGCTTGGAGAGCCCCGAGACCAACTTCTCCTCCTGGCAGATCCACACCGAGATCTTCTTTTCCTCCGGCTCCATCAGGGCGCGGCGGCGGGGGCTGGGCGCGGCTGGGGCCCGCTGCTGCTCCCGGCGGACGAGGGATCCCCCATAGAAGCGCTCAAGAGAGCCGCTGCCCCGGGCGTGCTGCTGTCCGGGAGCCCGGCCGCGGCATGGCTTCGGGGAAGTCCCGCGGGCTCCCGCTTGGCACGGAACTAATCCGAAGCCAGACGAGCCAGGCGCCGAGGTCGCGGCTCCGGACGGACGGCCCTCTCCCCCCGGACCGACTCCCTTCCGCGCTCACCCAGTCTGGCCGCGTCAGCCGCAGGAGCCCCGCGAGGCAGCCCGGCTCAGGGCTCCAGCTCCGCCCGCCGCGACTGCCGCAGCCGCCTCCGTCCCGAGCCGCCTGGGCTCTGACCCCACCCTCGCGCGGCGGCCGCCTCTGGCGCTCGGGTCACGTGGCCTCCCCTCCCGCGCGCCCGGGCAGGCGCTCGCCCTGGCGGATGCGGCGCCCCTGGCTCCCCTGCCGAGCCCCCGCCGCCCTCTGGCCAGTCACTTCGGGGCCGAGGACGTCTGCCCCTCGGGTTTGCTCCGGAAGCCTGTGCCCACGTTCGTGGCGGGTTCAGGAGACGCGTTGCGGGAGGGCCTCCCTGCGAACCCCCAGCAGCCGCAAGAGGGGGGGGTGGGGGAGACCAGACTTCAAAGGGAGCAGCCAAAACCGGCGAGATTTCTCTTTCGTTTCTATAAAACCTCCAGCCCTGTAATTAAGAGCGGTTCATGTGTTCTTTGCAGGTGATATGGATGTGAGCAGTAACACAGCTAAGTGTCATTAAACGCCTTGGCGGCGGCTGCTGCTGCTGCTGCCGCCGCCGCCTGGATTCAGAGAGAGCTCAGGCCGTATATTACAAGGCGAGAACTGGACTGTCAGCAGGCCCCTCGCGGACATGGGGCCCACAGGGTCTGGCCCCCTGGCGTTTCTTCTGGGCCCCTCCCAGGCTAGCACCAAGGTACCTCAACTTGCTGCCTGGGCCGTGCTGCCCCCGGCCTGGCTGCCAGACAACTGAGCGCCTTGGCTGCTTCCCCACCGGCCTCGCTCCACTCCCAGCCAGCCACATCCAGAACAGTGGCAGCGGAGGAGGCGGCAGTTCCAGCAGCAGGAGGCGCCTGGCTTGCTCGGTGGTGTGGTGGGTGGGCAGGTGGGCTTGCTGGGCTCGCCCGAGTGAGTGGGCTGGGGAGAGGGTCCTGCTGCCTCTTCCCACTCCCACCGTCAGGTCTCTCTCTCTCCTCCAGGCTGCTGCTGCTGCTGCCCACTGCCTGCTTCTCCCTGCCTGGCTTCACAACTTGAGCAGGTCTGCAGTGCCCCGGGGAAGGGGGCAGCTACGGCTGCTGGGCATTACCCCCCCCCCCCACTTGCCCTGGAGTCTGGCGGGGGTGCAGGGCTGCCGTAGAAGAAGGCTGGCTTCTGAGGAGCTTCACTAATTAACTTTGACTTAATTAGCTGGTGCCCTCCCAGCCCCCCTCCCAAAATATCCCCAGCTACAGGGCTGACTGTAAATCTAGATTTCTGAACACCTCACACAACTCCCCTCCCTCTTCATGTTGGGTTATAAAACAATTTCGAGCATAGGTGTGGGTTGCCTTAACCTGTACAGGAGAAAATGATTAATAGCCATTACAGTAATAAAAAATTGCATGTCGTTTTTTTTTTTACAGAATTAGATGCAAAGCAGAGTTTTTTCCATTTAGATGTTTATGATGCCCTTGGTGGCTTACGGCATCATTATCTTACACTCTCTTTTATCCTTGCGACAATAACCCTGTGAGGAAGATGAGGCTGAGGAAGAACGGCTGGCCCAGGCTCCCCCAGGAACCTTCCCTGGCAGAATGGGGGTGGGTGCCTCAGGTCCTGGCCTGACACTCCGGAGTGCTGCCTCAGGGGAACACCACTGAAGCTGAATGGCCTGCTGGGTGGGAGGAGCTGTGGTCTTGCACAATTGGTAGTAATTTCTCTGCAGGAAGAAAACTTTCTGTAAGCCAACTAGGAAAGGTTTCCGTGGTTGGTTAAAAACAATCAGACCGAAAGAAGAGAAAGGAGGGGAACTTTGCAGTACATACCATTACGGTACATTGGCTCTGAATTGCTTTTGAGACTGTATCTTCTGGACCAAACAGGAAGGCATATAATTGAAAAATCATCCAGGGTATATGTACCTGATCGTGACACAAAGAGGCTTCCATAATACTCCTATGCATACATCATTGATTATAACTTTAATACTAGATTTTGGTCCTACATTGGTTTTGCAGTATTGAATCTAAATGTACTATCTATGCTTGACCACTGAAGAAGGCCAGTAAGGCTGAAACGCATCAGTTTGCATTAGGTTTCATTTGTGTACATTGTATGATTTTATCTTGTACTGAGGCTATAGTTGGGCCCATAACTGTTTTTATCTTGTAATAAAGGTATGTATTTTTGATAATTTTGCAGTATTTATTTTACATTTATTGTTTTTAGAAATTGACCCTCAGATTTGTATTTGTATTTAACCATCCTGGTGCTTAATTTAAAATAATTAGAATCATGGTCCAAGGGAAGGATGAATAAATTTGACCAGTAAAGTCAAGCCCAAACTTCAAGCCCAAAGGTATTCTAGATTTTTTTTTTAATTACCCTTTCACCGCATGAAATTGTATGCATAGGATGGAATTGTGGGAGAAGGAGCATGTTACCAGCAGGGTTCCCTCTAAGCTGAGTTAGTGTGAGCTCAGTTTTAAGCCTCCGGCTCTCACATTTTTGTCTTAGCTCAGGAAGGATGGGCTCCAGAGCAAACTAATTCATGCAGCAGCCAAATCACTCGCTCACAACTTTAATACCAGTAGCTCACAATATAGAATTTTTGCTCACAAGACTCCACAGCTGAGAGGGAGCATCTGTCACAAGTTTGTACCAGCCCAGAGAAATGATGCTTAGATCAGAATGATCAGAATGTCTGAATGCTAAATGACTGGCACCAGGGGCGTAGACTTTTGTAAAATCCGGGGGGGGGGAGGGGCTCTTTAGCGCGCACGCAAAACGCGCACACTTGCTGGGGTGATGTCTCCCCCCCGCCGGGAAACCTCCGCGCCTCCCCAGGCCCTTTCGAGGCCCGCCAGCCACTGCTGCCGGGGCCTCTCTCTCTCCCACCCCCACTCCTTCCCTCTCCCTTCGCCGGAAGAGAGGGAAGAGTGGCCAGGCGGGGGGGGGGGAGGCACCGGCAGCAGCAGCTGCTGACCTCGGAAGGGCCCTGGGAGGTGCGGCGGCAGGCGCTACGTTTTCCTGGGGGGGGCTCAGTCCCCCCCCGGGAAATTTCGGGGGAGGCTCGAGCCCTCGAGCCCCCACATAGTCTACACCTATGACTGGCACGTATATTGGATACAAACTTTGTTCCATTCTGAAATGTTAGTCCCCCATAACAAGATTGTATTCCATGCACCCTATTTGAATGGGCTCTTAAGACCCCCAACTATGGAATATAATTCTGACCGCAGCATCTTCAGTTTGGGACACCCCTACCCCCACACCCCTACCTTGCATGCGCTGAGCAGCTGTCTGGCTCCAGTGTTGTTATGGGCTTCCTGTGCTAGAGAGGAGGGAGAATCTGGCAGGAAGAGAACTGGAATTTGAAAGCTTATTAAAGTATTGGGCAGTTGGGTTTGCCAGGGAAGCAGATTCAGTTGGTTTTTTAAGTGTTTTTCAGTGACATCTTAGAGGCTTTGTTATAAGTGCACAGTGATTGGTTCAAACTGCATGCAGGCTTGGGCAGACTTTTATTGGTTTGGTCACGCTAAGTTCTTACTTGGAAGGGTTTCTTCAAAAGCATAATGTCCTGCTTTTTAGAATTCAGTGTAGGAAATTTTAGAATCTGAGGATCAGATCTGCATCTATGACGGGGTGGGTCCTTTTCTTAAATGGATGTTTTCAGAAGGGGAAGATGTGGAGGGTGTTTTAAAATTTATAGACAAACTGCAAATGAACAAATAACCAGGACCAGATGGTATCCATCCTAGAGTTCTTAAAGAATTCAAATGTGAAATTGCTGAGTTTTCTGACTAAGATATGCAACATGTCCCTGAGATCAGCCTCTTTACCTGAGGACTGGAGAGTGGTCAATGTAACTCCCATTTAAAAAAAAAAATCCCAGGAAATTATAGGCCAGTTAGCTGAACTTTCAAGTTTCAAGTGAATTGCTGGAAAGTATTATTAAAGATAAAATTGTCAAGCATATAGAAGGACATGCCCTGCTGAATAAAAACCAATATGGCTTCTGCAAAGGTAAGTCCTGTCTCACTAACCTTTTAGAGATCTTTGAAAGTGTCACTAAGCATTGACAGGAATAAGCCAGCAGATATTTGTCAGCTAATTGCTGCCATTCCCGGGCAGGAGGTGGATTACTCATTGGGTTCACGTCACGGCCCTCATCCCCGCCTTTGGAATGTATCTCTCTTCTCACAGTCTGAATGTTATCTCCCTAACCTTGGAAATGGGGAACTTTCTTAACGACTTTGCTGCTTCTGCTGCAGGTTTTTATTATAACTTTCCCGCCTATAGCCTGAGAGTGAAATGTCTAAAACAGGGGTGGCCAACCTGTGGCTCGGGAGCCACACGCGGCTCTTTCACACATATTGTGCGGCTCCTGGCAGGGCGGCTGGGGAAGCAAAGGGGAGGCATGCTTTTTCTCTCTTTCTCCCTTCCTTCCCTCCTCCCTCCCATCTATTTGCTTTCCTAGTTTCTCTCTCTCTCTTTCTTTCCACTTCTTTAATTCTTTCTTTCCATCTCTCTTTCTCTCTCTCTCTCAATATCATTAGCAAACAAGTAATATCATTATCAATAACCGGTTTTCCTCGTTTGTTTTTATTTTTGGCAGTCCCGTTTAACGTTAATAAAAAGCAAATTTGCTTATTTTTAAAAATAAAAACGTGTGTGTGATATTTGTTCCTGTCTTGCGGCTCTCAGACATCTGACGTTTATTCTATGTGGCTCTTACGTTAAGCAAGGTTGGCCACCCCTGGTCTAAAATGTATTTTGCAAGCTTCAGGAGTGGAGGCCCCCCCTCTCATCACCAGGTTGAATGCATTATAACTGTAACCCCTCAACCCTTTCCTTTCATTACTGACTCAAGAACGTGTAGACGACTACAAGATCCACTGGAATAAAGACTTTTCTAGTTAAGAACTTTGTTTACAGTTTGAAATCTCCTAGACTCTCACAGAGAGTCAGTAATCCGTACATTGGAGTGATCTCCCCGTTCCTGAAATGGCAGAAGACAGGGAAGAACCTCCTATGACACAGGGCTTGGAAGTACCGATATCCACCGCCGAGGAACCTCTGGTGGTGCCTATTTGCAGTTGGGTGGATGTGCGACCCAGGGGTCCCTGTCAGTCATGGGCGATCTTTGGGTCCGAAACTACCGAGATGTGGACTCCTCGGCAGGGGCCGAGTTGGAGTCTGGTTACAGCAGCTGACCTCTGGGAGGGGTATCGGCCCCAGGAATGTGTACCATCCCGGGACTCGGGTCGGCCTTGGGGGCTGGAGTTGACAGATGTGTGGAGCCAGATGGACTGGCGTTTTGACATTATCGAGAACCGATTGGAATGCCAGATGACCACCCTCCTGGAGGGACTCCCAGGTGAGATTCAGCAGATGTTTGGGGAAGTCCTAGGAGCAAGAGGGGCAGCAGGTGGAGCCAGGGCCAGAGCAGGAGCAGGAGTGGGGCAGCAGCCTTCAGTCCAACCTGCTCCTGCAGTCGTGCCTCCGGTGCAACTCCCTGCGCCTCCCATGGGACCTGCACAGGGCCCCGGAATGGACTGTTGTCCTGTTCCCCACGAGTTACTGGGGGCGACGTTCGACAGGAACCCAACTAAACTGCAATTCTTCATTATTGAAGCTGGCTGATTTCTCCAGACCTGGGGCCATCTGTTCCCCATGGAAGGGGACCAAGTAGGGTACATAGGGCCCAGGCTCCAAGAGGAAGCAGCGGACTGGTATGTGAGCCTCCACAATCCCCCAGGACCGGAACTGGAGCGCACTGATGATTTCATGTGGGCCTTGCGCAGACAATATGAAGACCCGATGAGTGAATAGAAGGCTCATAACCAGATCCGGCGGCTGACCCAAGGGAAGGATTCGGTGAGGAGGTACACGGCAGCTTTTAAATGCTATTCTGCCAGAATCTGGGGTTGGCCTGAGGAAGCCTTTGTGGAGCAATACTGCCAGGGGTTAAATGTGGACTTATACGAAACTATTTTGTGGAATGTTAACCCCACTACGTTGGCGGCATGGATACAAGCTGTGGAGGAGGCCGAATCCCGGTTCACTCTCATCAAGATGTGAGCAGGGGGGAACCCGATCCTCAACTACTTTGGTGACCTCCCCCCCACCAAGACCCAAGGTGAAGCCACCTCTGAAAGAGCTACGGGACTTTCGTATGAAGAAGGGATTGACTCACTTTAGGAAAATTTATCGTCATAAAACACAAATATGTGTGTTGTTGAGGTGGTGAAGTTTGTATCATGCTTTCTTTTCTATGGTGATAATTATGATGGAATTGTAATCTGTATAAACTTTAATAAAATGTACTTTTTTAAAAAAAGAAGGGATTCTGTATGCGCTGCAGAGAAACCAGGCACTTTGCTTCCTGTGTCCTGCCACCTCCTCTCAAGGGGCCCAATCCCCAATGACAACCCCAAGGCAGATGAAGGGACCCCAGGCCATGAAGCCACAAGCCCTACAACTGAATACTTCTGGAGAAGGTGACAAGATAGCAGTGGTGGAACAGCCCCAGCCGGCGGGAAACGCCAGGTGACTCTAATCAATCAGAGCTCGGGCACCCAAATGAGGGTCCGAGAGTTAATAGACTCTGGTTGTGCTCGGCACTTAATAAGCCCAATAGTGGTGGATGGCCTTGGGGTGGGGGTGAACTCCCTAGATGAACCCTTAACTTTCACCCAGATGGATGGGTCAGAAATGAAGGAACCTTGCTGTTTGAAACCCAACCCTTGCGAGTAGGGATAGGGGAACATTGGGAACAAAGAGCTTTTGTCATCACCCCTCATGCTCAGTTTCCCATGGTGCTGGGAAGTCCCTGGCTCAGCACCCATGACCCCTAAATCAAGTGGAGTGAGGGAAGGATATCCTGGGTAGCCCTGGATTGTACAAAGCATACATGGCAACCCAATTGGGGGTCCCCTGTAACCGCAACCTATGCATGCCTCGCAAAACGGGAACTTTTATCCATACCTGCCACATACCAGGATTTAGCGAAGGTGTTCAGCGAGGCTGAAGTGGATGAAGTGCCCCCCCCCTCGTAACACGGACTGTGCTATTGAACTGTTGCCCGGGAGTAAGCTCCCCAAAGGGAAACTATATTCCATGAGTCCCATCAAAAGGGAACTCCATAACTTCATTGACAAAAACCTCCAGTGAGGTTTTATCAGACTGGCCAAGTCCCCCTTTGCAGTCCCAGTGTTATTCTGGAAAAAGAAAGACGGAGGTTTGAGACTATGCACTAACTATAGGGGGTTGAACACAGTGTCCACTTCAAACCCCTCCCCCCTCCCCTTAATTAAAGATCTGCTTACAGAGGCATCCAAAGGCAAAAAAAATTCCAAATTGGACCTCCGGGATGTTTACTTCAGGGTGCGCATAAAGGAAGGGGACAAATATAAGACGGCATTTAATATTCCCCTGGGGCAATTCGAATATCTGGTTATACTGTTCAGACTTCAGGGCGCTCTGGGCGTTTTTATGAACCTAATCAATGAGGTTCTACACAAATATTTGTTCAAGGAAGTATTCGTTTATTTAGATGATATTCTGCTGTACTCCCAAGACGAGACCTCCCATATCCAGTTGGTCTGGGAAGTGTTGGTGACTTTAAAAGACAACAAGCTGTTCACTAAGCTGTCCAAGTGCAAATTCCATAAGACCGAAATCAATTTTTTGGGGTACTGTATTTCCCCCCGGGGCTTGGAAATGGATCCTTCAAAAGTGATGGCAGTAGCTGAGTGGGAGGTGCCCTGGACTAGGAGGCAAATACAAAGTTTTCTAAGGATTCACCAATTTTTACAGGACATTTATCAACAATTTTGCCATGTATAGTCTCCCCTTAACTAACCTGCTGAAAACGAAGAGGAAGGGGCCCGAGGCTATGAAATCAGGGGCCCGGCTCAACTGGACCCCAGACTGTCAAGCCGCCTTCAATACCCTAAAAACTCTGTTTACTTCCGAACCCATCTTAGCCCACTTCGATGAAAATAAACCTTTTGTAGTACAGGTAGACGCCTCAGAGGCAGCAATGGGGGGGCGATTCTGCAGGAAGGGCCAGATGGACAATTACATCCCTTGGCTTATGTATCCAAGAAGTTTGGGGACACCGAGAGGAACTGGGCAGTTTGGGACAAGGAGGCAGCGGCTAGCTGTTAAGCTCTCACCACTTGGAGACATTGGTTAGAAGGGGCCAGGGTACCTTTCAGGGTTTGGACAGATCATAAGAACCTTGAAGCCCTACGGATTCAGCATACATTAAATGCCAAGCAGTTATGTTGGGCTTTTTTTTTTTTCTTCAAAATTCAACTTTACCCTGCACCATTTTCCGGGGAGGTCTAATTCGCTCACTGACGCTCTATCTCGCCTCCCCCAGTACGACTGCCACAGGGACACTGTGATGGACTGCATGTTCACTCCCGAGCAGTTGGGGGGGAAGGGGGGCAGTGGTAACACACAGTCAAGCTAAAGTGAAAAGAGACAATAGCCCTTCCGAATGGATTGTTAAATTTGCCCAAGCTTATGAAGAAGGGGAACGGGTGGAATTCCAGAAAGACAGAACCCTGATCATTGCTGGGTTCGCAATGACAAACTGGTGGTGCCCAAATCCCTAAGGCGGGAGGTGATGCATGCGGCCCATGAATCCAAACTATCTGGCCACTTTGGGTATCTTAAAACTCTGAACTTATTGCAAAGGCAATTTTTGTGGCCACGCATGCAACAAGACGTGTCTGATTATGTCTCGGCATGCCAAATATGTTTAATGTGTAAATTCCGGGGGGGGGGAACCCCTGGGCTCCTTCAACCCCTCGAAACCCCCAAGAGACCTTGGGAACCAATTTCCATGGATTTTATAACAGATCTACACCCTAGCAAGGGAAAAACAGTCATTTGGGTGGTTGTGGGCATGTTTTCTAAACGAGCCCATAAAGGCCTTGTCTACACATGCTTCAGAATAAGGTGATAGCCAGTGCCCACTGAAACAAAAATTGCTTTAGAAAGGCAGCAGGGTCTAATGAGATGGTGCTTTATGAATCTGTTGTGATCAGCCATTTCACAGGGTGTGGGCCATCAGAGGACAAATTATTGCTCTCACTAAGGCCAAGCAAACCTCTGAGAAGGAGGGAACCTCCAACAACAATTGTTGGGCTGAGTGGAGTTGATGACTCTATAGGGCTGGGAATTCTGAAATTTTCACCCTAGCAATTATCATAATGGTTTGCTGTGCATGAACATAGGGTGCCTGTGGCAGAGGCACATGGACTAATTATTTTCCTTTAGAAATTAACAAAACCTGAAAATCAAAAAATATGCCAAGTGTTTAGTAGTCACTTGCATAAGTATGACATGATGATGATAAATATGTCTCAGAAGTAAACTAACAATCTTCAGAAAAGCAAACCGTCGTTAATATAACTTCTGTCCTCCAAATAACGATGATTAATCCAAAATGAACTAAAAGAGATTAAAATAAATCAAAGTTTGGGGTTGGAACAGGCAGCCACTGCTAGCCTGATGTCATTGTCTCTGGAAGCAGTGTTCCCTCTAAGCTGAGTTAGTGTGAGCTAGCTCAGTTTTTTAGCCTCTGGCTCACACATTTTTGTCTTAGCTCAGGAAGGATGGCTCCAGAGCAAACTCATTTGTGCAGCAGCCAAATAGCTTGTGAAAAACTTTAATGCCAGTAGCTCACATAATAGAATTTTTGCTCATAAATCTCCACAGCTTAAAGGGAGCACTGTCTGGAAGTCCTAATAATAATATGTCCTGCCATTTTACAGCTCAGCAGAAAAACAAAAGGAATGGAAAGAGCTGTTGTCCTTATTCAAAACAATTACATTCACATAAGAGTCTAAATGACTGATTTCAAACCATTCGAAACACAGGAACCAGCATCACATTAGCAATGAGAAGGTAATGTGTGACAAGCACATCAACACTTTCAGTGAGCATAGTAATTTGAGTGCAACTACTTTGTGGAAACCATTGCTAGACCATTGTGGCTGTATCCATGAATATGCCAGTGTTCCTGGAGAAAGTGATAGGCATGTCTAGGGATAAGGATGATTCAGGAAGTAATGCATGGAAGCAATTTTGCCTCTTTGTTTCAGTGTTGTGGAACTTTTTCTCTATTACGGTTGTTCAAAATCTAGAGGATTTTATGTCAAAATTAAATTTTCAAGGTGCAGAATCTGTCATTTTCTTGTCAAAGCAATTTCTTAAAACATCCCATTATGTCATTCATTTTTGGGACTTCAGATTCTAATGCTCAGTAACAGTTCTCTTCAAAGGAATTTCAAAGGAAGATTAGAGAGACTGCTGAATTGCAATTGATAATGAAGCTCAAGACAATACAAACTCCTGGATTGAATTAAGGCCTAGGTTTCTTGTCTCATTACCAATGCTGATTTCTCCATGTCTATTACTCCTCTGCTTATCTCACCTAAATCCAGTCACACCTGCTATTGTTATTCATCTGCTATTGTCATGTGCCTACTAATGTGATTCAGCATCTGAAATCACTCCACTTTCCAATAAATAGGACAGATGGACTCCCATTCTAGCTGTATCTGAAGAAGTGAGCACTAACTCACAAAAAACCAGCTACATATTTTGTTAGTCTTTAAGGTGTTACTGGACTCCTGCCCTTTTCTATTGCTACAGACAAACACAGCTACCCATCTCGATAACGCTCAGTAGATTTGCTTCAGCTCTCATTGTTTTGAAGGTACTGATGGCCTAAGATGATGACCTCCATCTAAATGTAGACAAAAAGCCATGCTTCCTTATTGCTCCTCCTGGATCTTTCAAGGCAATTGTAGTAGTAGATAATCAGGATGTGCCTTGGACTGGTTTAAATAATTCCTCATGGATCAGACACAAAGGAATAGCCACTGGAGACTTCAGTGCGGTAGCTGTCTTGTGAGATTCTGCAGGGTTCTTTCTTATCCGCTATATTATTCAACTTCTGTATAAAACTTTTAGAAGAAATGAATCATTTCTTTGAATGTCATCAGTATGCTGATGACAGTCAGCTCTATATAAACCCTCGTGATGCTGTTGAAGTCTTGAGCCGCTGCCTGACTGCTGTGGTTGAATCGTTGAAATGGAACCAATTGAAAGGGAAACCAGGCAAGATGTGTCACTGACTGAGAAGATGGAGATCTTGAAGAATACTGTACTTCCCATTTTAAGTGGGGTTCAGCTGACCCTTGCTGATCTAAGGGACTTTAGATCCGGTGTTGCTACCAGAGAACCATGTTAATGCAGCTGTAAAAGACATTAGTCTAGTCTACCTTGATGTGGCTGATCTGGCCACCTGGATCTACTTCATCGTAACACTGAGATAAGACTACTGCAATGCACTCTACATAGGTCTCCCCTCAAAGTCATCTTAGAGATTCCAGCTGGTGCAGAATGCTGAAGCTTTGTTATCATCAGGAGCATTTTGCAGTCACTGCTCATCCGCCACTGGGCTCAATTCAAAGTATTGGCCATCAAACCCAAAGCCACCTCTCCCCCATGCGCTACCATGACAGCTTTGCTCATCTGAGTAGGGCCTTCTGCAGGTGCCAGCCTGCAAATGGGCAAAAACAGTGTTATGCATTGGCTACGGACACTGCAACATATCTGGGCATGTTCGCCTGTTATGGTAAGTGATACCCGCTGCACTTCAGTGACCAGAGAAGAATAGACCCTAGGATCCTGATTGTCCCCCTATCAGAGGCTTAGGATATTCAAATGGTCCTATGATAGCCTCTGGTGGGAAACTAATCCTTGTTTACCCAATCCCCCATGGGGGGGCGAGGCCAGGGTGTGGCTTACCTGTAAATATAAGCAGGCTCCCCAATCCCTCTCCTTCATGTTCCATCTTGACCCTCAATAAACCACAATGCTGTTTTCACTACAACCGGCCTCCCAACTCCAGTACTTTTTAGTGGCGATGAAGGTGGGATCCTGATGAGCGACACATCAGCCAACCCGAGCAACACCGCACCGAGCACCAATCCAGAGGCACCTGGCACTGAGGAGTTCCAGTGCTCCGCTCTTGAGCCGCCTGCTCACAAGGACTCCAGTCACCGCTGCAACGCTCCGGGTAATAATATGGCTGCTGCTGCGGGAAACATTCCCCCATTTGACCCTTCCAAACCCAAGACCTGGGACACATGGGCAAGGCAACTCAGGTTTCTCCTCTTGGTACAAGGGGTCACAGAGGCTGATATGAAGAGGGCCTGGCTGCTGGGCCACTGCAGTGTAGAAACCATGCACCTGGCCCAGAGCCTGATAGCACCCCAAGACCTAATGGATGTCTCGTACGACGATCTGGTGAAGCAACTGGGAGACTATTTTGCACTCAAACCCTCCATGTTAGCACTGCGGGTGTGGTTCCTCCAGAGGACCCAGCAGACAGGGGAGAGTCCTGCCACTTTCCTCACCGACCTCCGCCGGCTGGCAGTCGGTTGTGAGTACTGGCACATGGAGGACCACTTGCTGGCCAGCTTCGTGGCCAGGGTACGACAAACCAAGCTATGGCAATGGCTCATCACACTCCCCAAGCCCAAGATTGAAAAGGTGCTCCAGATAGCGGTCACGTTCAAGATGACCCAGAATGACCACCCGGCCACCCACACGCACCGTACTGCGACCTATGAATCGGACGCATCAAAGGAAGAGGACTTCTGCTGGCTGCAACCGCACTTACAAAAAGGTGTGTCCCGCTCCCCCGGTTCCTGTTCCCGGCACATGGCCCCGGCTGCTTTCTCTGCTCCTGTTTCCCAGCACAGGCCGCCCCCAATTTGTGCTAGCTGCGGAGACCCCCATGAGTGTCGTTCCTGCTGGTTCTGCGAGGCAACATGCCGATCCTGCAGAAAGACGGGGCACATCACGAAGGCCTGCTGCTCCCGGACCAGTCACCACCCCCCAGCCACTCACCGCAAGTCGGTGGACAGCATGTCAACCCCCGCACACAGCCAGATACTAAGCTTTCCCCAAAATACTTCAGGGAAAATACTGGTCCACGTTCGGATTGAAGAGGCCCCCTGTAGAACTGGACACCGGGTCCTCGTACTCAATTATATCGGCGGACACATTCCACAAGCTGTGTCCACAAGGGGCCTCCGGTTGAGATGCCCTATGGGACTTACACTCCGAGACTTTCAGAAAAACCCGGTGGCAATTAAGGGGTTGGGCAAGTTCAGGGTCCAGGTCAAGGACTTTGATGGGGGTCTGGACCTCCTGGTGGTGGAGGGCAATCTCACCAGCCTCCTCGGACTCTCCTGGTTCAAGCAATTGGGACTGGGAGTCTATGAGGTGAATAAGATCTGCTGTGCAGACTTTGAGTTGGTATGTGCAGAGTTCCCTGCTGTTTTCGATGGCAAGCTGGACTCCTACCGGGGCCCCCAGTGTCATTGGACCTAGATCCAAATGTCTGGCCCATCCGTGTGACGGCTCAGCGGCCTTCTCTTGCGATCCAGCCTAAGGTAGAGGCTGAGCTGGACAAACTGGTCGTGCAAGGCGTATTAGAACCAGTCTCGCACGCTAGGTGGGAGACCCCGATTGTAATCCCATTGAAGGCTAACGGGGAGATCCACATCTGCACGGACTACAAATGTACCATAAATTTAGCCTTGCAGGATCACGCATACCCAGTACCCGTGGTCAGTCATGTCTTGGCCTCCCTAGCAGGGGCCCAGGTGTGTGGAAAGTTGGATCTGGCACAGGCCTACCAGCAACTCCCCATGGACGACACCACGGTGGAAGCCCAAACAATATTTACCCACAAGGCAGTCTTTAAAGTGAAGTGACTCCAGTTCAGGGTCAGCGTCGCTCCTGGGTTGTTCCAGCAACTCATGGACTCTGTATTAAAAGATATTCCAGGTGTGAAGCCTTTCTTTGATGACATCCTGATCATGGCCCTGGACATCGCCACCTTCAAGACCCGGCTGCAGTCAGTCCTCCAGCGGTTCCAGGATGCCGGCCTCAAGGTGCGCAAGGACAAATGCATCTTGGGGGTTCCGTTGGTGACCTTCCTGGGATTCACAGTAGATGCACAGAGCATCCACCCCACTCTGGAAAAGGTGTCGGCTATCATGGAGGCTCCTGCCCCTACATCAAAGGCCGAGCTGCAAGTGTTCCTTGGCCTCCTGAACTTTTCCCATGCCTTCGTTCCACACAAGGTGGCAGTGGCAGAGCCCCTACATAGATTACTCAACAAGGGGGCTAAGTGGGAATGGGGGCCGCACCACATGGCCGCTTTCAAAGCAACTAAGGACTTGCCGGTGTCCAATACATAGTGGCGCATTTTGATGAGTCCCTGCCAGTGATTCTGGCATGCGATGCATCTCCATACGGGGTGGGAGTGGTCCTCGGCCATTGACTTCCGATTAGCGGGAGGTGCCGGTGGCCTACTATTCACGCACCCTATCAGGGGCCAAGTGGAATTATGCCCAAATTGATAAAGAAGCCCTGGCCATAGTCTTGGGAGTCAAAAAATCCACAACTACTTGTACCACAAACCGCTCCTGGGCCTTCTTGCTCCACACTGCCAAACTCTGCACATGCTTTCCCCACGGGTTCTACGTTGGTCTATTTTCCTGTTGGGATATCAGTACTCCCTGGTGCATCGGCCTGGGAAAGACATGGGCCATGAGGACAATCTGCATCGCCTCCCATTGCCGTCCAGTGACCCAGCCCCAGCCCCTGCTTTCCACACCGCCCTAATTGAAGACCTCCCAGACTGGCTGGTACAGGTAGCAGATGTAGTTCACTGCACAGCCCGGGACCGAATCCTCTCTCAAGTCTCAGACTGGGTGGGGCGGAGGTGGTGCGAACATCTGGGGCCAGAGTTTACAGCCTACACAGCAAGGTGCAACGAACTTTCCACCCACAAGGGGTGTGTGCTGTGGGGAACCAGGGTGATCATTTCTGCCCATCTCCAAGCCAAGGTACTGGCAGCGCTACACGACATGCACCTGGGGATAGTCCAGATGAAGGCTTTAGCCCGCAGCTATGTTTGGTGGCCCGGCATGGACAAAGAGATTGAGGACCAAGTCCACTGATGCAGTCAGTGCCAAGAGTCACACCCCGACCCCCCTCATGCCCCTGTTCGGCCCTGGGAGTTGACCAACAAGCCCTGGTCTTGACTCCACCTCAACTTCACGGGGCCAGTCCAGGGGCAGCTTTTCTTTATAATTGCAGACAGCTACAGCAAGTAGCTGGAGGTAGTCCCAGTGCAGGCTACCTCCTCTGACTCAGCCAACCGAGCCATGTGGTGCATGTTCACCACACACGGACTGCCGGACACCCTCGTCACCAACAACAGGACGGCATTCACCTCCACAGAGCTTCAGTACTTCATGGACTCCCTCAGCCTCTGCCACATCCATTCAGCGGCCTTCCATCCTGTGACCAACAGGCAAGCAGAAAGAATAGTGAGAACCACTAAGGAAGCCCTCAGAAGGATGGACCAGGGTGACTGGGAATTCATGCTGGCGAAGTTCCTGTTCTGCCAGCGATCTATTGCACATACCGGAACGGGATGCAGTCTGGTGGAAATGCTGATGGGCTGGTGTCTCGGCACCCTGCTCAACCGGCTCCACCCTGACTGTGCCACCAACGGCAACTCCAGGTCAGAGGTCCAGGCAGCTCCATGAGGTTTCTCCCCCGAGGACCCCATCTACATCCAGAACTATGCCAGAGGTCCGGCATGGGTCCCCGGGAGAGTCGTCCATTCCACGGGTCCTCTCTCCTACGAGGTTATCACTGAGGAAGGTTTGATGTGGCAGCGCCACATTGACCAAGTGCGGCGGCGCCTCCCAAGCACTGCACCCCTCGTCTCGGAAACTCCTGCAACCGAGGTTCTTTTTTTTTTAAAGATTTTATTGATTTTTAACCCTACACCTAAACTAATAGCTACAAACTAAACTACCCTAAGGTATACAGAAAATGCGGTCATAGATATTAAAAAGCCAACATTATAATAACTGAAAAGCAATATTACTTCTTGGTATTAACTGTTAAGTCCTTCCTGCTGTTTACAATTAATTTTAAAAGCTAGATAACTGAGTCACATACAGAAAATGAAGCAATTTAAAACATAAACTTGAACTCTATAGGATATAGTGTGTTATAACAACATAAACATTTATAACTTTATTTTTTCTTTGGTTCTCTTCTTTTTGCCTTCTTTCTGATACATAGGGGCAGCCGCCCCTTTCTCTGAGTCCGAGTCCTCTCCTTCAGCTTCTCCACTTTCTGAGCCATCAATACTCTCCTGCTGTACTAGGGAGTCTTCCGGATCCGTCTCTGCCTTCTTCTTCTTATGCTTTTCCAGGAATATTTTCGCCTTTTCAATAGACTCAATTTTATATTTCTTGTCTTTATAGCTGAACATCAAGCCCTCCGGGATGTCCCAACGATAGGAAATAGTCTCTGACTGCAACCATGAAGTTAAGCTCTTGTAAGCTTTTCTTCTCTTCCTGATTTCAAATGGTATATCCTTTAAAACTTTAATTTCCTCTTCTTGGATCTTCAGAACCTTTCTGTTTGTGGCTTTTAACACCACATCTCTGGTTGATCTCTTGGAGAATCTTAGCATGATCTCACCTGGCAGATTTTTCTTCTTGACAAATTCTGGATATGTCCTATAGGCCATGTCCATATCGCTTTGTAGTTTCTCTGCTTCCCAACCTGTCACAGGTGCCAGTGCTTCACATAACACTTTCTTAAGATTCTCTCCTTTTTGTTCAGGAACATTCTGAAATCTCAAGAAGAAGTTTGAACAATCCATCTGAAGTTTTAAAACATTGTCTTTTTGAAGAGCTTTTTCTTTTTCCATTTTCTGCCGTCTTGAGTCATTTTTATCTACTGCAGTTTTCACTTCCAGGAGTTCTTGTTGCAGCTGCTCTGATCTCTTACCAGACTCCGTAATTTCCTTTTGCATAGCATCTAGCTTGATATTGACTGAAGCTAGTTGTTCCACCAGGGGTGGCAGTGCTGTTGACAAAACTACATTCAGCTCAGTAATTTCACCCTTTGAACTAGGAACAGAACTTCTGACTTTCGGAGAGATTTTTCTCCCCGCCATTTTTCCTTTCTTTTCTCAGTTGTTTACAGTTAGATAAGAGATCCCAAAGAAAATAATATTGATTTATCACACTAATGCCTGTAAGGAGCTTTCTTCTTCTGTGCGATCAGCACTCCAGCACCAATGCAACGCTTCCAGGATAACAGCAAGAGCGAGGGAAAGTCTCAAGCCGTGAGTTACAGGGGGGGGGGGAATCCGATCCTCCAACCCACTCCTCCGCTTCAATTTCAAAAGTTCATTTGAGACTCACGATTTAGCCATTGTGTATCTGAGAGCCCGTCGTTTCTCTGCTCTGCATTTTCTGCAGCTTCACGGCTACGCTTTGAGTAGCCCGAAGGCTTCTGCGGCAGGTGAACCTATAGGGGTAGGAAGGAGCCTCGATCCTGCGGTCGCCACTGCCGGGAGAAGCTACCTTCAAGCACCCCAGGCAGGGTCCCTTCACTAGGGTCCCTGGGGGTCCGGCTCCAGTCCAGGACCCCTTCTATCCTGCCAAGAGTGGGTCACCTCTCCCGCAGCAGCAGAGAGAAGTGCCCGCCATTAAAGCGCCAGCTACCGGAAGTCCTGCAACTGAGGTTCTGAATCAAGGCACACCCTGAGAAGCCAGCCTGGACACTGAGCCAACCGGGCTCTCGACCCCAGAGAGTCCAAGTGAGCCTACTTTGCCAGTGCCACCGCCAGACCTGCCGATGGCCATCCCTGAGTGAATGCCTGCCGCCCCACTCCCTGAACTTCACGGTGCTCCACACCTTGCAATGCCCCGGCACTTGGGGCATGAACGCCGGCGAATGGGTTACTTAAAAGACTATGTTCAGTAAGGGGGGACTGAACTATTGGGGGAGGGGTGTTATGTATTGGCTATGGACACTGCGACATGTCTGGGCATGTTCACCTGTAATGGTAAGTGATACCCGCTGAACTTCAGTGACCAGAGAACAATAGACCCTAGGTCCCCCTATCAGAGGCTTAGGATATTCAAACGGTCCTATGATAGCCTCTGGTGGGAAACTAATCCTTGTTTACCCAATCCCCCACGAGGGGTGAGGCCAGGGTGCGGCTTACCTGTAAATATAAACAGGCTCCCCAATCCCTCTCCCTCGTGTTCCATCTTGACCCGCAATAAACCACAATGCTGTTTTCACTACAACTGGCCGCCCGACTCCAGTACTTTTTAAACAGCAATTGCTTATACACATGCAATCTCTGTTGTAACTCTCTCCCCTCCCCCTCCCCTTGCCTGGTGAGATCAGAAGGTTCACACTCTCCTGGCATTCTGTAAACTATACAAAAATAAATTATTCAGGCGGACATTCTTACGAATTGCAAAGGTAATGGAGCTATACTATAATGGAATAGTTCAGGAAGATGCACTGTGGCAAAGGTGTCGAACTCATTTGTTATGAGGGCCGGAGTCATGTAAATATAACTTTGTTTGGCCAGGCCATTCATGCTATAAAACGTAACACGAGGGACCAGCAGCGGTGGATCTATATTTTTGGGGCCCTGAAGCTTGAACTGTTATGGGGCCCCTTTGCAACCAGCAACAATAGGGCAACATCCAACAAGGTTCAAAGGGCCTTGCTGCCCTTGCAAGGATCTCAAGGCTCAAATGGCAGAAAATAGGGTAGTGGGGGTGGAGCCTGTCAAAATGGGCCATACAGTGAGCCCCTTCCCACCAGCAAGGTGGTCTGGGTAACTGCTGCTATCTTCTTCAGTGGGGTTATTCCACGGCAGATTATCACATTTTTTTAAAGAAAAATTAACCACGACATCTCAGTTTTTGATTAAAATTGCTGTACTGGTTTATCTTACATATCAAAGTCACTTTATTAAATAAAAATTTCCTAGGCTATGCTTTATAGTTTTCAGGTTATGGAGGATGAAAATTAGGGAAACGTATACACGCATGATGCATCATAAAATGATGAAATAAAACATAGCAAAGACCACAGTTAATATATTTTATTTTAGACATCTTTGAGAATACATACTACATGAAACACATTTTACAAAATACTCTTTTTTCTGTTTTTTTCTAGCAACATCTTCACAAACAGTTTTGTCATATGAGAGCTTCCTTGCAACATCATTTTCTACAGACAATATACATAAAGAACCATGGTAGATTGAAATTTGTTCTTTATAAAGGGAAGCTTTGAGAAATTCCTTTCTGTTTCACAGCTTGTGATAGGCATTGTCAAGTACAGCGTAAGCACAGTAATAATATTAGGGAACACTTCAATCAGGCGTTGCTCATAAATAAGCTGAAGAACTTCTGCGCATTGCATTTTAGATGGCGTGTTTTCTTCTGTGTTCTGGGATTTCCTCAGGTGTAAATATTCTTTGAATTGGTAACACTCATTTACTAATTTATGGTCATTATCATCTTTGTAATGCAATACTATAAGTTTAATATTGTCCTCATCAATTTCAGAATTGTTCACCAATTCTGAGAGGAACTTGAACCTTTTCGCAGTCTGCTCATATGGGTCAATCCTCTTGCTTAACTGGATTACCAAGCAGTCATAGAATTGATTTAGAACTTCTATCCTAAATTTTTCTGCTCCTTTCAAAGAAGCCCTTCCACTTGTTCCATCTGAAAATTTCTTTGTAACCATGCGTTTGGAAGCATCAGAATAACTTGAGATAATATCTTCACACAAACCTTTTGCTTCTGATTCACAGTACAGTCAGCTGAATTTTCACAGAGTTCTTTAACAAATGAAAGTAAAGATAATAACAGAAGATAACCTTCAAATAAATTAAAACCAGGAGTTTGGAGTTTCTTGCTTGTTTTGTTGAAATGCTCAAGAACTTCTTCCCAAACAACTGTTAAAATAGCAAATTCCAACTTTACAAGCTTGTGGTATAAATTCTTTGCATCTCATTTACATTCAGGCTTCTCTTCTGAGTCTTCAAAAATATGTTTGAGAGTTGTAAAATACCTATATGTCCATTTTTAATTGCCTGGACTGCTTCATATTGTTCAAGCCATCTAGTTACACTTAATCTCCATAGGGAAAAATCTAGATTGCCATGTGTGTTTAAAATTCCCCATCTTCTTGAAGATCCAGAAAAGAAAACATACAGCTCCTGCAAAATGCCAAAATAGTCAACAACTTCAGGCACAGTAGACACTGCCTTTACTCCAACAAGGCTGAGTGAATGGGCTGCACATGGTACATAGTCTGCATGCCTGTTAATGTTTTTAAAGCGTGCTTGCAGCCCTTTCTCTGAGCCCTTCATGTTAGATGCATTATCCTAGGACTGACCACAGATATTTTCAACTGTCAACATATGTTTGCCCAGAACTTCTTGTATTTTGTTGAACAAGGTCATGGATGAATGGTTTTCTGTTAGTATAAATGTTAAAAATCTCTCACAGGGTTTTCCATTATAGCAGTATCAAACCACAATTACTAACTGGTCAAAATTTGTCAGGTTAGGCATAGCATCAACAATAATAGAGTGGTATTTGGTTTCCAGATTGTTGATTTGAGTCACAATTTCATCTTGCACATGTTTCCCCATGATTTCTATCAGTTCTTCATACATGGTTTTGGATAGGTAAGTAACATTTAAGAGTTTGCAAGCAAAACAGTATGTACAGTTTTTGCTCTTGGAGTTAGACTAATGAGGATCTCATCACAATCTGACCATTTTTCAATCTTTTTTCAAAGTATTTGTTTGAGAAACTTCTGTTTTGCTCCTCATAAGCCTTGCTGGATTCAGTATGTACATCATCTGTTGTATTATTTTGAAAAAAACCTTTAATGTCTTGCATTAAAGAATTCTGTATAAAATCATTATCAACTGTTATGGGACAGTTTGCAAGGTCACTGTATTCTTTGAAATCACTGAATTTGCTTCCTGTTTCCTGTTTCTGCTCTGTCTCTTCTTGTTCCATGGTACTTCCATGTTGACCACTGTGATTGTCATCTGTATCAAAAGTGTCAACAGAGCTCCTATGGTTTGTGCACCATCACTGGCTTCACTGGTGCTTGCTTGGCTTGTTTCAGCTGTAGGTGTTGACAGTGTTTGACTTGACATCGTAAAATAAGTTTGATAAATTTTGACATTTAGAAATTTCATCTGACCGTTTCTCCTTGAGTTTGCATTTTTGGTATCCACTTAAGTACTTTCTTGAACTCATTGCTTTTCCTCTTGGGGTCTTGATCTCTACAATTACAGCCTTAAAGTTGTTATTGTTATAAGTTCTACTGCAATTACATTTTTAAGTATTGAGCACGAGGCGATGAATTCAAACAAACAGGCTTTTATTCAGTAACATTGTTCAGCTCAAAAGACAGCTCTATGAGAGCAGCACTTTCATTTATACTGTTCCAACACATAACTTTCAACAATGTAACTATATACAAGCAATACTATTGGACCCAAGCAGGGCTCAGTGATTGGGAATCTAGGGCCCCATCCACATGAGCGAGATAAGCCAGATGGGAAGTGACACAAATTTGTGGCAGCGCAATTTGTGCCGCTTTTGCAGGATCACACAGGTGCATGGACCTGTGAGGGTGAACCGCCGCTGTGTGATCACACGCAGCCACAGGCGAGTTGGGTTTGGGTTTTTTTGCCGTTTTCAGTGCGCTTATCTGCTTCTACAAGGGATCGATGACTTGCCTCTCCACCCTCGGGGTCATCTGATGATGCGCATACCGGGATAGGAGGGGGGGGGGGAAACAAAAAGCCCACTCCCCAACACCACTTGTTTGCGCTGGCGCGATCACACCAGGACAGGTCAGTCGCAAACCACTTGAGACTTCCTTTTCACTGATAGCTAAATAAGTCAATTCCCCACTGGCTCAAAGCGGTTTGTGACACTTTGACACCGGCTGCAGGATGCTTCCCAGATGTGCTTGTGTGATCATGCCACTTTGAGCTGGTGGGGAATCATCCTTCTAATGTCGCAAATGGGTGCGTATGATCGTGCCCTAGATTGGCTTCAGGACCAATGGGAGTCTTTATTAATCAGACAATAGGAATTGGAGCTTTAGGATACCAGAGCCCTTTTCAAGCTATTACTGCTTCATATTCTAAACAAACACAACATACATGTATTTATGAATAGCTGTGAGGCTTCTGCACTAACAGCAATAGATCAGACCTTTGGGTTTAATCAAGCTCTTTATTTCTAATACTGGAATACATACTCGATGTTTGTTTGAGATACATGAAAGAAGTAAACATGGGTTAATATACCTTCAGGCATAGGTGCTTGAGCATAACCAACCAATCAGAATACATACAGAAAGGCAGGAAAGAAACTGGCAATCGTTTGTTCCCACAAAGGTGGGAAAGTTATAAAAATTCCCCTCTTGCCCTGAGTGCCCAGATGTGCGAACTCTTCGGCAAAACATTTGGCCAATGACAATAAAATAGCCCCAAGGTTGAAACAACTTTGATAAAATACTTCAGCCTGGCAGCGTGAAGGAGAAACAGACTCTTTGAAGTGGAGGTCCGGTTTCCTTGATGGTGGATGCATGTGAAGTAGACGTGAGAGTTCCTTGAAATGCATTCTTGCTCCCCATGCAAGTGTGAACTCTGAATGAAGTCTCCCACTGTGGGCTGGAGCCTCTCACGGCAATAGAGAGCGCTTTTACCTTAAGACAGAGAACCAACCCCAAAGGTCAACCTTATGATATTAAAGTCCATAAGAGCATATAAAATGCCTTGCTGGCTTACAAAAGAAAAGAAACAGAAAATAACCTCAGAACAAGCACTCTACTGTCAGATTCTGATCCCAGATTCTGACACCCTGCTCTCTCCAAGATTAGCCCCCCCCCCCGGCTTATCAGGGAAACATTTATGAAAAGAACGAACTAATTTAGGAGCATGCACATTATCAGCAAGGACCCATTCATTAAGCTCAGGGCCAAAATCCACCCATTTCACATGATAATGGAGTCGACCCCGGCGCAATTTGGAGTCCAGTATTTCAGAGATTTCAAAATGCTGCTCTCCCTCCTTCATCAGAGGAGGAGGAGGATCCAGGTGCCATGCATTCTGCCCAGGGTTCTTCTTCAGCAGACTGTAATGAAAAACAGGATGCACAGAGCTCAATGATTTAGGCAATTCAAGTTCAAAAGACACCTCCGAGATTTTCCGTAGTACTTTATAGGGTCCCACATACTTCCAACCCGGCTTCCTACTAGGTTGCAACCCATGAATGTTTTTTGTAGAGAGATAGACAGAGTCCCCAGGTTTTAAGTCCCATCCTTCGGCCCTTCCCCTATCAGCATATTTTTTGTAGTCTGCTTTAGCCTTGTCCAAAGTTTTGGCTATCAAGGGCCAGGACTCCTGCAATTTAGACCACCATTGTGTGAAGTCAGTCTCACTCGAATCGTTGGGGTCACTTAAAGAAGGCAGCGGCTTTCCCTCGAACCCCCCCACAGCCATGAAAGGAGAGACACCAGTGGAGGAGTGCACCACATTATTGTAGCTATACTCTGGAAAGGGGAGTAACTCCACCCAATTGTCTTGGTGATAGTTAGTGTAACACCTTAAAAATTGTTCCAATATTTGACACGCTCGGATTGTCCATCGGTCTCTGGATGGTGACCCAAACTTAATGCGGGCTCAATGTCCATAACCTGTAAGAGCTCCCGCCAGAAGTTGGCAACGAATTTGCTCCCCCTGTTGGATACGACACGTTTAGGGAAGGAATGTAGTTTGATCACGTGATTGAAGAACGTTTTGGCCAGGCTCCTTGCCGTGGGTAGCTTTGTAAAAGGGACAAAGTGTGCCTGCTTGGAAAACATATCCACAACGACCCAAATAACGGTTTTACCCTTCGACGGAGGGAGATTCATAATAAAATCCATTGAGATGTTTTCCCAAGGCCAAGAGGGGGTAGGGAGTGGGTGCAATAATCCCGGAACCTTCCCCCCCCCCTCCGTTTACACATTAAACACACTTGGCATGAAGTAACATAGTCCGACACATCTTTTCGCATGCGAGGCCACCAAAACTGCCGTTGTACTAAATTCAGAGTCTTAAGAAAACCAAAGTATCCTGATAGTTTTGACTCATGGCAAGAATTTAAAAATCTCCCTCTGCAGAGAAGTGGGCACAATCAACTTTGAGCCATGATACCAACAGCCATCCAGAGCTTTAGTATTTTCACAGTCCTCCTCCCACTCTTTCACCTCCGCTTCAGTATAACCATTAGCACATTGTACAGTCCAGGAGGGGGTCTCAGAAAGGGTTTTCTTCTGGCTCCGAGTCACAACTGCCCCCCTCCCCATTGCTGCGGAGAAAACATGGAGTCAAACACTTCCTCTCTCTGGGATTCGTGCTGGGGTAACTGGGACAATGCGTCTGCTAAGGAGTTTGCTTTCCGGGGGAAGTGTTTGAGCACAAAATTGAACTTAGAGAAAAAATCTGCCCAGCGAAGCTGCTTAGCGTTTAGCGACCTCTGAGTGCACAAAGCCTCCAGATTCTTATGGTCAGTCCAAATCTCGAACGGCTTTTGCACTCCCTCCAGCCAATGCCGCCAGGTAGACAGGGCCAATTTAATGGCAGCAGTCTCTTTGTCCCACACTGACCAGTGGCGCTCCGTCTCAGTAAACTTTTTAGAAATGTAAGCCAAGGGATGCAAGGTGCCATCAGAGCCCTTTTGCAGGATCGCCCCCCCCCCCATCACCACATCCGAAGCATCCACGTGAATTATAAACTCCTTAGTCTCATCTGGGTGCGCAAGAATGGGCTCGGAAGTGAACAACCGTTTCAGTTCATCGAACGCTCCCTGGCATTGGGGGGTCCAGCATAGCTTTTCTCCGGGTTTCCCTGCCACCGGGCCCCTTCCCTTAGTTTTCAACAGTTCCGTAAGGGGTAGGGTGATTGTGGCAAAGTCTTTTAGAAAGGTCCTATAGAAGTTGCAAAATCCTAAAAGACTCTGAAGTTGCCAATGGGTTCAGGGGGCCTCCCACTGCACTACCGCCTCTACCTTGGCTGGGTCCATTTCCAGTCCCTGCTGCGAAATGCAGTACCCCAAGAAATCCACCTCTGTTCGGTGGAACTCACACTTAGATAGTTTCGCATATAGCTGGTGTTCTAAGAGGGTTCCCAGCACTTCCCGCACTAATTTCACATGCGATTTCTTATCAGCCAAATAAATCAAGATATCATCAAGATAACAGAGCACCCCCTTGAATAAATGCTTATGCAGCACTTCGTTGATCAGACTCATAAATACCCCCGGTGTGCCACTTAAGCCGAACGGCATCACCAGATATTCAAACTGCCCTAGGGGGGTGTTGAAGGCAGTCTTGTATTCATCCCCTTCCTGAATCCGCACCCGAAAATACGCGTCTCTTAAATCCAGCTTCGAAAAGATTCTCCCCCTCGCCGCCTCTGCCAGCAAGTCTTTAATCAGGGGAAGGGGGTAAGCGTTTGAGGCCGACACTGCATTCAAGCCCCGATAATCTGTGCAAAGCCTCAGGCCCCCGTCCTTCTTCTTCCGGAACAAAACAGGGGCTGCAAACGGGGACTTAGCAGGGCGGATGAAACCTCGCTCCAGGTTTTTGTCCAGGAACATCCTAAGTTCCTCTCGCTCTGCTGGACTCATGGAATACAACTTTCCCTTGGGTAGCTTCTCCCCCGGAAGCAATTCGATGGTGCAGTCCGTGAGGCAATGGGGGGGAAGTTCATCTGCCTCAGTTTCACTGAACACCCCTCCCAAATCCCTGTATTCCTCTGGGATCTGTAAGGGGGCTAGAGAGAGGGCAGCGGAAGCGAGAGGGGAAGGGGGCCCCTTTCCCCAACTGGGTTCCCACTTGTGTTGAGAGCATTTGGGGTCGACCCATGATATTTTTTCCATTGCTCCACTTAATGTGGGGGTCGTGGGAGCTCAGCCACGGGCTTCCTAGTACCATGGAGAATTGGGTGTTGGGTGTAATCACAAAGGCCCTTTTTCCCAATGCTCCCCAGCCCCTACTATCAACAGTTCAGTCTCTGCCACGCACGACTCCTTCATTTCCGAACTGTCCATTTGGGTGAACCGTAGGGGTTCCCCCATGGGGTCACTTGGGGTCCTAGTCCCTCCACCACTAATGGGCTTATCAAGTCTCTCGCACACCCCGAGTCTGTGAGAGCCCGGACCCGTACATGGGTCCCTGTGCCCGGCACTATTACAGTCACTACCATATAGAGTAAGGGGCCAGGGATGCTCACCGGTGATGGCGCGTCAGTTGGTGGGACCTGCAGCTCTGCACCGGTTACTGCAGGTCGTTGAAGTTTCCCGACAGCTGCGCCTCGACCAGTTCCTGCTCACCCTGCTCACCTGTTGCCCCTTCCAGCTGTAGTGCCCGGGGTTTAAAAGTTGTCTTGCCGAGTTGCGGGTTTCCTCCTGGGAGCGGTGTCGATGTTTTGGGAACTTTCGTCCCTCCCCGAAAGCAAGCCGATGCGAAGTGCCCACTCTCCACATTTTATGCACAGCCCCTGCTTGAAACGGGAATCACACAGCTCCTGGAACGCGAACTTCCCCTTCACCTTCGGGGTGGCCCTTGGCTGATGGCCTGCCAAAGCCCCCAGTTTGATCAGGGCGAACCGCTCCTCCACATCCGCAGCTGCATGCATCCACGCGGGCAGAGATACCGGTCGGCCACTCCGCAGGATCGTCTCGTAGATTACAAGGTTCAGCCTCTCCCTATATTTTTCCACAAACAGGTCTTCGGACCACCCCTGCACTTTGGCCGCAATGCGTCGGAAACGATGGTGTACTCCCTCACCGAGGAGCGCCCCTGCACCAATTTACATAGTTGGTTCTGGGCTTTCTCCTCACCTAGAGGGTCTTCGTAATGCTGCCGTAGGGCCCACATGAAACTATCAAGAGTTTGTAATTCAGGCCCCGGGGGGTTGTGCAGACTTACATACCAATCACTTGCAGTGTCCCTTAACTTGGATCCGATGTATCCCACTCGGTCTCGCTTGGTTGGGTACAGATGGCCCCACGCTGTTAGGAACCTCTTGACCTCTATGATGAAGAACTGGAGCTTTTCTGGGTCGCCATCGAATGTGGTGGTCAGCGGGTCATTGGGGGCCTGCCAGATCATCTGATCGCCAGGCACCGGGACCACGGGTGCTGGCTGTGGGGGACCCCTGGAAGGGGGTAACTCTGGGGCAGCTGGTTGTTGTGGGATTCCACTCACTCCTCCAGGAGCCTTCCCGGGCAGCCCGGCACCCTCGCCGCCGCCGTCTTGGGGTTGCAGTGGCACAGGGACCCCTATCGCTGCGATAGCACCCATCATCTGCTGCTGCATCCCCAGCACGACCTCCCGTAGCTCCACTGCTATGTGGTCATGCATCTCGCTGAACCTCCGGTCCAGCATTCGGTTCAGATCCTCTCCCATAGGATCAGGACCCCTGGGCAGTCTGTGCTCCTCTTCCGGGAAGCTGTACCGCCAATCGTCCTGGCTTCGCGAGCGACCCCGCTCTTCATCCAGGAAACTCGGGCAGCCGAATTCCGAGTGGTCTCCGCTGAACCGCACTCGGGCCCCTCTCTGGTCGTGTATCCATGACTCGGAAGTGCCGACCCCGAACGTGGACCATGAGTAGTGAGGCGAGGCAGGCAGCCAGCCCGGCCCTGCTCCGGTTCGCAGAAGTTGGAACAAGTCCTGACTCATAGTCACTGGTACCGTTTGCTCGGTGGGACCGCTCGCTGTGGACACTGGAACCTCTCCTGGTGTTACGGGGATGGTCTCATCGTCTGACATGGTCAGGTATAAGAAAATCCCAAAGCAAGGGATCTCAAACAATCTGTGAGGCTTCTGCACTAACAGCAATAGATCAGACCTTTGGGTTTAATCAAAGCTCTTTATTTCTAATACTGGAACAGGTACTCGATGTTTGTTTGAGATACATGAAAGAAGTAAACATGGGTTAACATACCTTCAGGCATAGGTGCTTGAGCATAACCAACCAATCAGAATACACACAGAAAGGCGGGAAAGGAACTGGCAATCATTTGTTCCCACAAAGGTGGGAAAGTTATAAAAATTCCCCTCTTGCCCTGAGTGGCCCAGATGTGCGAACTCTTAGGCAAAACATTTGGCCAATGACAATAAAATAGCCCCAAGGTTGAAACAACTTTGATAAAATACTTCAGCCTGGCAGCGTGAAGGAGAAACAGACTCTTTGAAGTGGAGGTCCGGTTTCCTTGATGGTGGATGCATGTGAAGTAGACGTGAGAGTTCTTTGAAATGCATTCTTGCTCCCCATGCAAGTGTGAACTCTGAATGAAGTCTCCCACTGTGGGCTGGAGCCTCTCACGGCAATAGAGAGCGCTTTTACCTTAAGACAGAGAACCAACCCCAAAGGTCAACCTTATGATATTAAAGTCCATAAGAGCATATAAAATGCCTTGCTGGCTTACAAAAGAAAAGAAACAGAAAATAACCTCAGAACAAGCACTCTACTGTCAGATTCTGATCCCAGATTCTGACAATAGCACACTTAAACACAAACATAAAAGAGGGAATGCAACGGATGCAATTTAACATTACAATGAACTATATAAACAAAAGCGTGGCCGTTTTCATAGGAGTCCTTGATCATTGCAGTCCAGTTGCTATTACTTCATAGCAAGGCTTTTTAGGGTATTATTGGCTACAGATATCTTCAGCATCCACAAAGATGCACAGTGCAAAAAGTCTGAACACATAAGTAATACATATATTGTAAGTCCAGGTTATCCTCACAATATTGGAACATCAGGTAAGATTTCTAGGCTGTATCTTGCAGTCTGCAGTTCTTCTCACTTGGGTCCTGAATCCCACTTCACCTTTGTTTTAAAAGATCTCTAATACTTGCACAGATTACCAACATTTACTTGCAGTAATCCAAAGCAGGCCTTGAAAACACAAGATCTGGGCAGGCCTTTCCCCACCCTTATGGTGCTGTTGTTTCTTCCTGGGCCAGGCTGAGCTGCTAGGCTGCTGAGAACAACCAGCCCACTTTAGGGGAAGCAACAGCACTGAGCGTGTTCCATTCTAAGGTAAGTATTAAGTACTTCAACCCACTGGCTTATGATTCTGTCACTAAAATAGCTTTATATTTTAATAACAAACACTTAAAAAATTCATTCATTAAAAAGAAAGTTGCTTCAGGGGCCCCCTGGGATTGGGGGCCCTGAAGCTTAAGCTTCATTAGTTTCACAGTAGATCCGCTTCTGGGTACCAGAGATATAAACTTTATAAAGATGATTTCAGATGCCTAATGGCAATAGCAGACATGATTGGATTAGATATGATATGCAGAGGGGAGGTACGTATGGAGATATCAGCACTGGTAATGACACAGGAAGCCTAGGTCTCAGTTCCATCCAGAAGAATTCAGTCTAGGAGGCTGCAAAGAATAAATGGACATAAGTCTGACATTAGAAACAACAACATTCAGTTGCTGACCTAAGAGTAGCAGTGCTCTTTCAAAGGAATTTCAAAGGGAGATTAGAAAGCAAGAATGCTGAATTGCATCCTCCTGGACTGAATTGAGAAAGGACAGAGAAATCCAATCATTAAAAAAAAACAACTTTTCAGAATAAGCCAAAATAATTTCCTCAATGTACCTTGCGCTTGTCAAAAGAATCCATCCACCCACCCACCGTCCAAAGAAGTGTGCTTGCACACAAAAGCTTATACCTGGAATAAAACATTGTTGGTCTTAAAGCTGGGACTCCAATTTTATTTTCTCTCTGTCTCTTTCCTTCTCCTCCCTTCCTCCCCAAAAGAGGAGGAGCAGCCCTGGAGAAGAAAGCAGAAATGATCTCCCCCCCCCCCCCCGTGTGTGTGTGTGTGAGAGAGAGAGAGAGAGAGAGGCCAGGCAGGCTTGTCTTTTTATCTCTCTGGCAAAGCAGCCACGAGACTCTCTCTATGTATGCTAACTAATTCAGTTCTCACATATGTATTCTCAATAAGAAGGACTATACATCCTCTGTATTTTAGTGTTTTTTTTTCCAGAATAGTATATTAGAATACAGAATGTAATGCAAGGAATATTAGGATGTTTTGCTGACATGACACTGCATCCACCTTAGAAAGTGCTGTTAAGTGATCTCCACGCCTGGGAGGAGAGAATGGAGATTCTTGGTTTGCTTCCCAAAATTAGAAAAGGCACCTTTAGACATTTATCTGCTATTTTGACATATTTATTGCTTTACAACTGTTGACTGTATAACTTTAGCTTGTAATTTTTGACTTTGCATATCTTAAACATCATCATGTTACATGTTCATTTTCTGTTCAGTCACTGTCTATTAGTCTGAACCTTACCTACCATTCCAATGCACGCACACAAAAGCTCATACCTTGAATAAACCTTTTTGGTCTTAAAGGTGCCACTGGACTCTAAATTTGTTCTACTGCTTCAGACCAACACTGCTGACCACCTGGATCTATCTACATGTGTGTGTGTGTGAGAGAGAGAGAGGGAGGGAGGGAGGGAGGTGGGAGGGTAGCTTGTTTTTGTATATCTCCAGCATGAAGCAGTCACAAAGCTCTCTCTGTCTGTGTGTGTGTGAGAGAGAGAGAGAGACAGTGAGAGGGAGGGAGCAGGAAGCAAAGAGCCACCGAGAGAGCTGGAAAAAGCAAGCTAGGGTGCAGCTCAGCAGCAGCCCTGGGAAAGGAAACAGGAGAAGGAAGCTACTTGGAGAGCTGGTTTAGAGCCCTGTGTGGGCTGGATCCAGCCTGCAGGCCACACATTTGACTCCCCTGGTATATAGTATTTATTATTTGTTGCTCTATGTTATTATCCTACTACGTTGTTCCTGTACCATTTAATATGTCATGTTAATGGTTTGTTCAGTTTTGTTTCAGATTTTTGCAATCCAAAGCTCTATTGTACTGCTTATTGGATGTCCCATTCCTATTGATTTAAATTGTCCCATACTGTGACAATTTACACATACTGTGTAATCTGCCTTGAGTCTCAGTGAGAAAGGCAGACTGTAAATGACATAAATAAATGAAATTTGGGTGAGAAGATGGTCTCTGATGGACTGAAGGACCCAACCACACATGTTTGGTGTTTGGAGGGCCAGTTTGGTGTAGTTGTTAAGTGTGTGGACTCTAATCTGGGAGAACTGGGTTTGATTCCCCACTCCACCACATGCAGCTGCTGGTGTGACCTTGGTTCAGTCATAAATTCTTTCAGAGATGTTCTCTCAAGGACAGTTTTCAAGAGAGCTCTCTCAGCCCCACCTCTTCTTCTTCTTGTGCTCCTCTCATTGTGTAGGTGCGTGTGTGGTCCTCATTTCAACTAGTTTACAATGTGGGAAAGGAACTGAGAGTGTTGCACACACTCTTATTTTAGTTCTACCATTATGGAGTATGGAAGGGAGGCACACGTGGTACAACAGGCCCTACAGGCAGCTGTTTTTGCTATGGGGAATGTGGAATTTACACCAGTCTCACACTGCTAGACTATAATAACTTCTTCAGCTTCCACCATTCCCCAGCACATTTTAAGATGACTTGTTGCTGCCACCAGCAGGCCAATAGAGGCATATCCATTTGGTGACCTGCAACCACACCTTTTTCTGTCCCTAAGGAGACTTTTCCTCCAAACTAAAAAAAAGTCATTTCTCCTATTCCATATCTAATGTGCAAGCAGAGAAGCCCTGGAAGTCTTTGTTCTCTTAGAACTAAAGAGGTCATCCTGTTTGCAACTTACTAAGCACTTGGTATCTTTAGGTTTTATGTATGGATGCAGGTAAAAAAAACACACCCCAATTTCAGAAAAAGAAAAAAATATCTTTAATTGTGGTCATTGATTACAAAAAGAAAAATATACAGTTGTGTGACAACATCTGAACAAAAGAAAATAAATTCCTGTCTCCTTAGTTTTAAACTTAACCCAATTTAAGATGGTAAATGAAAGGGTATGCTGAATAACCTTAAATTTCTATATTTCCTGTTCAGGGTCTGTCTGTATATTTTTACCATTCTGATGGCCTCTTCTCTGTTTAAACTACACATTGTCATTGTATCCTGTGTGCCTCTCAGGCCTCCATGTGCATGCACCTCTGCCTCAATTGTGTTTATAGTGAAAATTTACCAGGTAGATACCAGAAAATCCTAACCTTCTCCAAAGCTGAAGTATACCCACTCTAGGCAAGGAACAAGGTCATTGCCTTCTGAGCTACCTCCATTAATATATAAATTCCCTACTGCTACCTTAGCTGACTGAAAACTGGATGGGGAAAGAACACTGCCTCTTTTGGCTTGAATAGGCTAATCGCTGAGGGTGCACAGAGTGCAAATTCAACATTCACATTGGAAAATAGTCAATTTTTAGAGAGATAACTGGGATGAACTGACATATCACTACAGGACACATTAAAAGAAGGTTATTATGAAGGGGAAATGACAGACATGACATTGTGAAGGTATTCTGGGAACAGGGGATATCAAGCACCAGGTTGGGCTTGATATGTCCTTATAAGATCAGTGTTCTAATAGGTTTGGGACTGAGCAGGTTAGAGGCTACTTCTGGGCACACTAGGACAACAGAAGCAGTTCATTAAAAGGTACAAACGGTGATCCATAGCCAGGTAAGAAGCAAAACTGAGTTTTCTTAGACAACTTCATGAGCCGTAAGATTTCCCCCTTCCTTATTTAGGGTTGCTCATATGCAGAGACCAAGCAGGGGAGGCAGCAGCTAGACCTGAGATAACTGACATAGAAGAGAGACAGAACAGGTCTGGGAATTAATCTGGACAGGAAGGATGTAAGAGACAGAAAGAGGGTGGACCGAGAACACTAAGGCAATGTATATGTTAGGCTTGTAAGACTGCCAGTCTTACAGGAAGGTATTAAGAGATAAGCATCAAAAAGACAGGGCAGGTCAAGGCCATGAAGAGGCTTGACAGTCTCCAGTAATTGCTAAGCAGTGGGAGGAAAGTTGATGGAGAAAACTGAGAGGCCTGAAATGGCCAGGGTGGCTAGCTAGGTGGATTGTCATAATTCCATATAATTTTACCCTGTCTAATAGTAAAGTGAGAGACTTGTAGTAATAACAAAAGCCGTAAAACCAGGCCACCTGCAGATGAGGTAGGAGTTTCTCCATACTGAGTGAGTGGTGGACTTTGCAAGTTAAATTTACCACCAATGATGGCAGCAAAACTGGCCAAACAGCAGAGGGCAAGGATTTTTTGTAAATTCTGGGGATTACGCAGATATGCAGGGGGAAAAATGTATGTGAAAAAAATCAGGGGACACCCAAAAAACCAGCCCTCAAAACGATAAAAATAGCTGCATCTGGGGGAGGAAGGACCAAAATAGAAGAACCGATAACTGAGGACATGCATATTGCTTTTTAAAAGTTGCATGTGTTTTATTTGTTTGCCTGCAACTGTAACTGAGAGGCCGTTGGCCTCATGTGGAAATGTAAAGATAGCTATAAAGTCCATATGTTGTATACAGGAAGAAATTCAATACATTTTTTGTGATTATTGTATGGAGAAACAGACAATTAGACTTCATTGTCAAGAGGGGCAGGTTGATAAGTTTTAATATCTCCAGTTGTGAGCCATACAGAGCCATGGAGCAACATGGCTAATGGGCTTTTAGAGATGCAACCCCCAGAACTGGGATTGGCTCCATGGTGATATACACAACTGGAAGGGAAAGAGTTAAAACAGCCTGTCTGTTTGGAATAGATGGGTGGAGACCCAGGGAGGAACTGAGAAAATCCTCCCTCACGCCTTCTGTCATTCCATGCCCCTTCTTCCTGGTGGGGGGCGGAGTGCTATGAATGCAAGATCTAGATAACCTTCAAGTCTATCTAGCTAATTTCTTTTTTTCTGTTGTATTTCCTAGACACTGGACTGTGTAAGCTGATGTGTCCCAGTTCATCTATATTGGAATAGCTGAACTGAATGCATGTTTGTTGAATAAACTCCTTTTCTTAAGGTGTGCTTAAGGTCAAATTTACATCTGACTTTCCTGCTAGAATCATTCTAGTTTCAAAAAAAACTGTCTATACCTGTTTCTAGTTTCAAACCATACTTGTTCTAGTTTATAAATTAATGTTTACATTCGTTAATTGCCCTCCTGTGGTCAAGCTAGCATTATAGTGCTTTAAATAAATTCTGTTGCTTAGTATTCTTCAGACCCCCTGGAGTGAAATTTGAAACCAGCGTGAAATGAGCTTGGGAAAAGACAGCAGTCAAACTACTTCAGAGGGGAGGTGTAAATTGGGCCTAAGAATTGCATCCTTATTTGTTCATCTGATTGCTCGGTCATCTCCCTTCCTGGCAACCTCAGATATCAAGAAATTTTGGGGAGATTAAATAGAACTGGGGTAGGTGGGGGGGGGTGGCAGAAAGAGCTTTCTGTGGGGGGAAGAAGGAAAAATCACCTAACTGGATTGATTTCCTCCAAACCACGCATCCTGCAGGGCAATTTAGCTCTCTCTGCTGCTCACTGTCTTGGACCAAATGACAGAGGGAGAGAGTAAGGAACCCATGTGATAAATACTGGAGTCGGGAGGCCGGTCGAGTGAGTTTCAGCATGATCAAGTTTATTGTAGGTCAGGAACAAGCATACCTGAGGTGGCCTGGGGGTCAGCTTATATGCACAGAAAAGCCTAGCCCCCATCCGCACCCACACCGCAGGATAGGTTAATCTTCCCGCCAGAGATTTACATTGGTTCATTTGAATATCCTAAGCCCCTGATAGGTGGATCTTTAGGAGCCTGGGTGCTACTGTTCTTTTACCTCAAGCTTGTACCTTTTCCAGGCAGTCAGACCACATGGCCTGTGCCATAACATATTGGTCACATGAAAGAATCATACAAGTATACACATAGAGAATTGCAGCCTAGTTGTCTGTGGAATTGCATACAGGACATAACACCCCTCCCCCCATAGTTCAGGCACATCCCTAGCACACAAAGTCTTTGAGATAGGTCGGCCTTCTCCGCTTTCTGTCCGACCAACAGAGTGTTGGAGTGTTTGGGACCACGGTCTCTACTTGGGAACCGGAGCGGCTGGAGTCGGGATCTCAGGAGCGACTTCTGGCTGGCTTGTTTCCAGGGCCAAGTTCCGCGGGTACTCCTGGGGTACAGTGGTTGGGTCTGGATCAGCCTTCCGTTGGTCCTCCTCATCCATGCTGGGGTCGTGGATGTCAGGTCCTGGTCGGTCTGTGGTTCCTGGATGGCTGGAGCTTGACCAGCGTCGCAGCTGGACTATGTGATGACACTATACTAGGCCATCCTCTGTGGTGACCTCATAAAAGAGGGGTCCATTGACTCTGGTGACTCTACCTGGTACCCAGAGGGGGCCCCGTGCATAGTACCTAACGTACATGGGGTATTTTGGGAACAATCCTCTCAGAGCTCAGGGTGTGTCAAGTTCCTTGGACTGGTGTGGGGCGCTGTCCAGATGCAGACAGAGCCATTTACGAGTACTTGTTGGGTACGATTTTTCAACCAACCATGAATCCATCCAATGGTTGCACCATCCAGTCCACATTTAACCAGCTTATCCTCAAGGAATTGAGCTCTGGAAGGCGGCAGAAGACAGAGATGCAAGAGGAGTGAGTGTTTTTTATTTGCTTTCATACCAAGGTGATTTAGCTGAGGGTACTGTGTGTGGGGACTGTGTTTGGAAGTGTGTGAGTGAGTTTTGATTTGTTGCAGAGTGCTGGCTGCTTGTGATAGGGTGAGAAAGTGCCATTGTTTGACTGTAATTGAGTGCCTGGGTGCATTTGAATAGCTGCTAGCCACACCCTCTGCTGAGGGAGGATTCTATTTAAGGCAACACCTGGCCAGAGGCTTGTGCCAAGAGCAAGAACCAAAGGGCTGGGCTCTTGGCCTGTGGTTCTTGGCCTAGGGACTCTTAGACCAGGGGCTTGTGAGAAGCCAAGGAAGAGCCAGAACACCAGGACCCTAGGTTCCTGAGGTTCTCAGTAAGGTAAGTAGACTTCTATGAGGATAATACAAAGGATATAAAAGGGGGATTATATAAAATTATTTTTAAAGCAGCTATGAAGCCAGAATGTCAGCTTGGGGTTGGGGGCTCTCCAATATTTTGCATGGTGTGTCACATGTATGATTATCTGCCCACTGGGCAGAAGTCTTGGGTGTGTGCCCGGTGCAATGAGCTCCTGGTTCTCAGAAAATGAGTTTGCTCCCTTGAGGTCAAGGTGGCTGACCTGGAAAAGCAGAGACAGTCAGTTAGGTGCATGGAGAAGACTCTTGGGGACTTGTTAGATATGTCCCACTCTGAATCTGGCAGCCCTGCCACTGTCAGGGAGCATGAGGGTCGAGAGGGAACAGGGCACCATGCTTTGGATAAGGGGAATGTGCCCTCAAAAGGGACCTCTTCTACAGCTGGTGAACGGGTATCCTTTTGTACCAAGGAACCATTCCTGGGCAGGGAGGGAGGAGGGCTCTTGCTAGTTGGTGATTCAATCCTTAAGCAGGTAGACAGCTGGTTGGCAAAACCGCATATTGACTGTATGGTGACTTGCCTGCCTGGTGCGAAGGTAGCAGACATTACGCGTGTTTTAGATAGGGTGGTAGATAGTGCTGGGGAGGGACTTCTGGTTTTGGCTGGCTTCATGGCGGGCACATTCTCCCAGAGTGCCAGGAGGCGTGACCTGAACCCAGTGGCGAGGGGGTTCCAAACAGGCTTTGGACCGCCAGGAGCCCTTGGAGGGGGCTCCTGCCTGAGGTGCAAGGGGAAGCCTCTCTCAAGGTGGCGACCCAGGGATCAAGGCTCCCCTTTGCCTCTAAAGGTTCTGCCACCATGGTGCCTTTGGGGTCTCCGAAGTGCACACTGGACAGCTGCAGGATCAAAATGAGCAGCAAGAAAAAGATCTTCTAATAGAAACAGATGGCGAAACTGTGAGTGATAGATTTTAAGTGTGATTCTCGGGTTGGAACTTGAAGCATGGAGCAGGGGATTTAAATTTTAAATCCTCCCCCTCAAAAAAATAGCTATATATTAACAACTGAGAATCTGAATGCTTACTGAGTGGCTGGAACTTAAATGGGAGTGAGGCAGCTATAAGAGAATCAAGAAAGAATAGCTTTTAACTTACTCCTGAAAACTTTTTGAAATTGTAAACAAAAAATAATGACTTGGACGGGGAGAAAAGATGGCGGGGAAACCTAGACTTTCTCCGAAGTCTGCATTAACACTTCCGGCAGCTAAGACCGAGACGAGTACAGACCTAACTGCTGCACTGGCAACAGTATTGCGCCCTCTGATGGATCAACTGACTGTTGCTAATTCTAAGCTGGATAACTTGCAACAACAGCTGGCAGATGTGAGCAGAAAATCTGACCAGATAGCAAAAGAACTGGTAGAGGTTAAAGCCAAAACAGAGAAGACTGATATAAGGCTGTGGTCACACACACTACATAATCCACTTTCAATCCACTTTCCAACTGGATTTTGCCAGTTCACACAGTAAAATCCAGTTGGAAAGTGCAATGAAAGTGGATTATTTAGTGAGTGTAACCTCAGCCTAAGACTGGACGTGATGGAAAAACAAAGGAACTCTGACAGGGACAATGTATTGAGGATTCAGTTGGAACGATCATCATACTTTTTAAGATTCCAAGGGGTTCCTGAACAAAAAGGTGAGGATCTCAAGAAGATATTCAGTGAAGCTTTAGCTCCAATGGCAGATTTGCAAACGGATATACTACAAAACGATATGGATATGGTTTATTGAACCTATCCTGAATTTGTAAAAAGGAAAAATCTGCCAGGAGAGATTATGGTGAGATTCTCATAAAAATCAGCTAGAGACGTGGTACTCAAGACCACAAACAGAGCTGAAGATCCAAGAAGAAGATATTAAAGTTTTGAAGGACATTCCATTTGAGATCAAGAAGAAGAGGAAACCTTATAATAGTTTAACCACGTTGTTGCAAACAAAAGGCAGGAGGCTTACCCCGAGGGCTTGGTATTTACCTAAAAAAGACAAGAAGCAAAAGATTGACTCTGTTCTAAAAGCCAAGAAATTTTTGGATTATTCTAAAGACAGAAAAGAAAAAACTTCTGCAGAGGACTCATTAGAGCAGCAAGAGAGCATTTATGGACTGGAAAGCTCAGGTGAATCGGAAAGCAAAGAATCAGGGGACGAAGAGTCTGATGCTGATTTGGGCGCGGCAGCACCAAAAACCCCAAGACCAGAGAAGAAAAAGAAAAGACTGAAGAAAAAATAAGCTATGTTGTGTTATAAGCTATAATTGTTTAGTGTATCCCATTTAAGATTTCAGCCATGTATGAATAGTGTTATAAATCTGAGCTAGATAGTATTCAGCCTCTATAAATGCCTGGATATTATAAGTTTTTCTTGAAATAATTGAAGAAAGGATTTTATAATAGCACTAGGAATAAGGCCCGTTGTGGAAATAAATACAATGGGCTCTAGAAAGAGGCTCTGGGAGAGTGCCAAGGCCTTGGGCACTTAGCATCAATTTGCTGTGGCAACCTCAGCAGGGTATAATGACACAGAGTCCACCATTTTCTCCAGGGGGACTGATCTCTGCTTCCTGAAGAGCAGTTGTAATTCTGAGTGATCTCCTGCCCTCACCTGGAGATTGGCAACAGTGGTTCCCCAAGAGGGAATAGCTGGTTTGGAGGGCAGAGTCTATGGCATTGTACCTGTCTGAGGCCCCACCTCTCCTCAAACCTCACCCTCTCCAGGCTCCATCCCTCAAATCTCCAGGAATTGCCCTCCTGGAGTTGGCAACCCTATCTCCTTCCCAGCCAAGCATCAACCTATTTTAATTTTCCCCTCACTCTTCAGCTTTCCATCTCCCCCACACACACACCTGCAGCCTCTACCATGCTCTGAAGCCCTGGCAGCCACGTCACATTGGCTGTCATGGGGGGGGGGCATCTCAGCAGGGTATAAGAACACAGAGTCCACCATTTTTTCCAGGGTAACTGATCAATGCCATCTGGAGAGCAATTGTAATTCTGAGTGATCTCCAGCCCTCACCTGGAGATTGGCAACAATGGTTTCCTTGGCCAGGAAGGCAGGATAGAAATTTGAATAAATAAATTTCCCAGGAGGAAAAGTGGTATTTTTCTCCTCTCCCCATTTTGACTTGCACAACAATCCTGTGAGGTAGGTTAGGCTGAAAATCTGTGACTGGTTCAAAATCACCCACTCAGCTTCTACAGCAAGAATATGGATCTAGCAGACCCTGCTCTGAAGCACTGATTGCCATGCCTAGGGTACCCAACCTCCAGGTAGAGCCTGAAGATCGCCAGGTATCACAACTGAACTCCAGACAGCAGATCTCTCCTGTCCAGAGAAAATAACTGCTTTGAAAGGTAGACTTTATGGCATTCTGTTCAGTTGAGGCCTCTCCCCTTCCCAAACCCTGGCTTCCATAGACTGTACCAGAAAATCTCCAGGAATCACCCTACCTGGAGCTGGCAACCCTAGTCAGGACTGGCCCCAATGAGTTCTTCACAAAGGCCTGTGAAGGGTTTCCTTCGTCTGAACCAAGCTCGGTTGCCTAATGTGGCAGAATGGGCTCCAGTTTACAACTCAGCTGTTCACCTCCCACCCTCGTCCCGTGGGTGTATCTCACTCCTTAAGTTCCCTGCCACCAGTCACTGAAGTGTCACTGCCTTTTTAGAGGGACAATGAGACCCCTGAGGCCAAATCTCCCTATTTGGGGATGGAATCCCCAATCTTTGGGGGATCCCTGGAAAGTTGGCAACCTAAGGGTCTGGGCTTTCCTTGCTTCCCTGGGCTGGCCCCTCCCTTTGGTATTGGCAGAGCGGGGGAGACTATGTGGTCAGAGCACAATGCAGATTATTAGCCCAAGTAGAATAATTTATTTAACTATTTACACCATTAGGGAGCACACACACACACACTAAATGAATAAGGGACAACTGAATAAAACGGGTTAAACACAATCCTCCCTGGATGAGCTGGAGTCTATATTGATGGTGCCCCGCCCCTTGGGAGAGTCCTTCTTTTTCCCGCATTTTTTGGCCACAGACAGCAGCTGTCTTTTAAACACAGGTAACTGCCATTTTCATTTCACCTACCAACAGCCACTGAGGTAACAGTTGAACCTTATGGGGGAACATTTTAAACAAACCACAGAGAGCAGCCATCTTTTAAACACAGGTAACTGCCATTTAGTTTCACCTACCAACGGCCACTGAGTTAACAGTTAATCCCCCACACGGGAGGGAAGCTGGAGAAGCATCATCGTCAACAGAGAAAACCGTCTGGCAGAAATTCTGACAGGGCACTGAGGCTGCAGGAGTAGGCGTGGAAGAGGAGCAGACCCAGCCAATGGCATGCGAGTATTCACAGCCAGTGGATAGGGACAGCTTCTGATTGACATGCCAGGGGACCAAAGGCTGGGGTGGCGTGTGGCATGTTCTGGAACATGCCACCACCAGCAGAGAATTATGTATAAGAGAGATAGAAATTTGATCCTGTATACCTTAGGGTAGTTTAGGGTTTTTAGTTAGCGTAGTAGTTTTAGCATGTATGTAGTTGTAAAAAATCTTTTTTTTTTCAAAAAAAGAGTGCTGGGGAGGAGCCAGTGGATATGATTCATGTTGGAACCAATGATGTGGGGAAATAGAGTCATGAGGTCCTGGAGGAAAAATTTAGGCTGCTAGGCAGGAGACTCAAGGCAAGGACCTCCAAGGTAGCTGAAAAGTACTGGAAGCGAAGGCTGGTTGATGTGATTTCAGCAAGCACTTTATTTAGCTGGTTCAGATGAGGCATACAGATGGAGGTCAGGGGACCTGCTTATATACACAGATAAGCCACACCCCTGACCTTGCCCAAACAAGGTAATTGGATAAGGTAATTGAATAAGTTTCAAGGTAATTGAATAAGTTTCAAGGTAATTGAATAAGTACCAAGGTAATTGAATAGGTCAAGGTAATTGAATAGAGGAAGAAAAAGAAGAGATTGGATTTATACCCCGCCCTTCACTCCCCATGGAGTCTCAGAGTGGCTTACAAACTCCTTTCCCTTCCCCTCCCCACAACAGACACCCTGTGAGGTAGGTGGGGCTGAGAGAGCTCTTTCCCAAGCTGTCCTTGAGGGAACAGCTGGTACAGAGCTATGGCTTGCCCAAGGTCATCCAGCCAGGTGCAAGTAGAGGAGTGGGGAATCAAACCCGGCTCTCCCAGATTAGAATCCACGCATTTAACCACTGCACCAAACTGGCTCTCAAGGTAATTGGTCTCAAGGTAATTGAATAAGTCTCAATTGAATAGTAATTGAATAAGTCTCAATTGAATAAGTAATTGAATAGGTCTCAAGGTAATTGAATAAGTTTCCCGCCAGAGGCTGTCATAGGACGATTCGAATATCCTCAGCCCCTGATAGGGGGACATTAGGATCCTAGTGTCCTATTGTTCTCTGGCCCCAAGCTCTCAGCTTCACTGGGCCATGTGCTCTGCAGGGGCCATGTGGCTTCCGCCATTACATATATTACTCCCCTCCCCCCATAGTTCAGACACTGCCCTAGTGGCCCACATAGTCCCTTAAGTAGGATGGTGACTTGCACTCTTGCCCTGAGCACTGTGGGGCTGCCGGCGAGGGGGTGGCCTCTGGTGTCATTGTGATGGGTGTTGGAGGAACTTCTGGTTCTGCTGTGGCCGGACTGGGGTCTGTTGGCAGCTCACGGATGACAGGGTGCTCTGTTGCCTCCAGCGGTTGGCCCAACTGCTCCCTCACCTCAGGTGTGTGTGTCCATGGCTCCTTGTCCAGGTCCTCAGGCATCTTGATGTCCGGTGACAGGCAGCCACAGTGCAGCTGGTCTATGTGTCATCTCCATAGCTGTCCTTCCTCCCCTCGTATGACACTGGTCCGGTGATTCATACGATGCGGCCCAGCACCCAAGCCAAGCTGGATGCATAATTTTGGATGTAGATGGGGTCCTCCAGAAAGAACCCTCGTGGTGGTTGTGGCTAGACAGTATCTCTGCAGTGGTCCGGTGCGCGGTCCAGGTGGAGGCAATCTAGGTATGTGGTGAGGAACCAGCCCATGAGAAGCTCTGCGGGGCTGCCGCCTGTCATGGTGTGTGGTGTTGTCCTCTGAAGAGGAAGGCCGCAAGTCTGTAACGCCAGCTGCCCTTGTCTAGTCTCCGCAGTGCCTCCTTCATTGTCCGGACCATATGTTCAGCTTGGCCATTGGTTGCTGGATGGAAGGGGGCGGACCGGACGTGGCAGATGCCATAATGCTCCATGAACTCCTGGAATTCCCTGGAAGTAAATGCTGTTCCGTTATCCGTAACTAGGGTGTCAGGGATGCCATGCATACTGAAAATAAGCCACATGGTTTGTATAGCCACCTGAGAGGATGTGGTTGCCACCGGGGCCACCTCAAGCCACTTTGTGTAGCTATCCACTAAAATAAAGAAGGTCTGACCTTGAAAGGGGCCCGCAAGGTCCAGGTAAAGCTGGGACCAGGGCTTGCCAGCAGATTCCCAGGATCAGCCGGCATCCGGAGTGGTTCGGGACGTGACTCCTGGCAAGCGGCGCATCGCTGCACCCGGTCCTTGATGGCTGCATCCATTCCTGGCCACCAAACATAACGCATTACACTGGAAAAACAGCCCTACAAGACAACACTGGCTTACAAAGCTCTGGAATATGTATATTACAAGAGACGGGACCTGCAATACTCATGGGGGGGGGGGGAGAGCAGAGCCAGCAGCTGCAGGTTTGTCCTGCCTCTCTCTCCCCCCCACCCAGCATCCACTGCAAGGCCTGGGCCTGCCGATTCCTCCCCCCCCCCCCCGTTATAGCAGCAAGCCCGCTGAAGGGAGGAACGGCTCTGGCGGTGATTCCTCCAGCCAATTCCCCCCTCCCACTATAGCGGTGAGCCTGCTGAAGGGAGAAACAGCGTGGGGGTGTAGAAATTGGGGCATCAAGTGTGAGGGACAGGGGGCACAAAGGAAGGAAGGAGGCGAGGCCTGGTGGGCTGGACTGGCTTGCCCCTGTCAGCGTGAAGTGGTGGAGCCATGGTGCTCATGGACAAGCGGAGGTGGCTTTCCTGAGCCAGCAGGTGAGCTGGGTGGGCGGGGGGGAGAGAGGCAGGATGAAGAGCTGAGGCTTCCTTCTTCCCCTGGAGGAGAGCAATGGCAGAAGTGGCAGCAAGTGCCTATCCCGGGACTGCACCGTGTCCCCACAAGTGCCTTCGAGGCTCCTCGCCTTAATCCAGCTGGAAGGGGCCTGGCGGCTTGCTTCCCTCTGTCTCCCTGATGGTGACTGGAGGAGCAGCGCCCAAGGCCCTCTTCTCCATTGCCTCTTCGCTACTGCTGCTGCTGTTGTTGCCACTGCTGAAGGACTCGTGCTCCTACCCACTGAGCACTCCAGTGCATGCGCCGACGCTCTTTAACTTTGGGGGGATTTAAATATCCCTCCAAAAGTTTTTTAAAGTTTTAAGATTTTTCTACACACCGGGGGAATCCCCCAAGTGTGTAGGAAAATCTCCCTGCCCCACAGGTGCCGCCCCCCCATGCAGATTTAGATATTCGCATGCAGGGGGTGCCTTCGCTATTAGTATATAGATGTATAAAATTACAGAAAATATTTGTGACAAAGATGTACCTGCAACTTCTTCAAACTTTGTTGTAATTTGGTTTCCTGTATTACAGTACTTAGTGCAACAAGATGAAATACCACCGTTAATTGATAGTTTGCATTTGTGGTAAAACATTATATATATAGCCAGGGGTCCTTTCATAGAAAAAGAGGTGCAGGAGCTTATTAGCATAACTCATTAGCATAACTCATTAGCATATGCCACATCCCCTGACATCACCAGAAGTGTGTCAGAAAGGGAATGTCAGTTTCAGCCCCATTATACCCTATGGGCCATTGAAATCAATGGCAAAAACTCATAGGGTATATGAGGGGCTGGAGGGGAGGGGGTTTGAGGGAGAGGCTCCAAACTTGCAGGGTAGCTGCTGGGGCCTCTCCTTGAAATACCCACCAAGTTTCAAGAAGATTGGACCACGGGGTCCAATTCTATAGGCCCCAAAACAGGTTGTCCCATCCCCTCCATTGTTCTCTATGGTGGGAAAAAACATTACTTTTTTCCTACCATAGAGAACAATGGAGGGAATGGGGGCAACCTGTTTGGAGGCCCGTAGAATTGGACCCCATGGTCCAATATTCTTGAAACTTGGTGGGCATTTGGGGGAGAGGTCCCAAAAGCTACCCTGCAAGTTTGGAGCCTCTCCCTCAAACCCCCTCCCCTACAGCCACTTTTAAAGTTGCCACCAAATTTCGGCAGCAATTCAGCAGCGGGCCGAATCAGATCAGAGAATCTGATTCGGCCCGTGGCTGCCCTACTGCCCCTCCTGAGCTGGCGGAGCAGCACTCCACCTCGCTCCGGCCCCAAAGGATCCCTGTATATAGCTATACCTTTGAAAAATTAGAGTGAATAACAGATGTATTTCTTTTTTCCTATGTTATTTATATACATTACCTCTTGTAAGTTGAATTTTGATGCATTTAATAAAAAGTTTATTTTAAAAAAAGAAAAAAATATTTAAGGCAGCTAGATGCTCTCTAACCATCTCCTTACTTACTCTGGACTGGCAGTTCCTCCTTCTTTCATATGTCCCACATTCTTCAGTTTGTATACAGCTCGCCTTACGGTTAAAGACTGACGCAAAGTGAGATTTAAGTAATTCTGCTGAATTACTGAAAGTCAGAAGGGCTTTGATGACTTTATAGCTAAAAGAGTGTTGGGGTGGGGATAGGAAAAATATTAGGAATAGAGGGAAAGTGCTTTCTTGGATCCTAATTAATTATACCCCACACCTGGCACTCTCAGAATTGCAAAGGGGGCAGAACACCCAATAGCTTATACTATCCTGGAATGAGGATGGCTGGCATTAGGGCTATGGGATGCATGCTGAGCAAATTATCATAATCAGCACAGAAAAGAAGAGGTAAAAATACAGCCCTGTGGTGCTCTGCTCGTGCTCAGAGCTTCCTGCTCACTTGACCTGGCAAACCAGCTTTGTGGCCAAATGAGGTATAACTAGATGGCTGAGTTTTGGGGTGAAGTGAGCAGGGAGCTAGCCAGCACAGTCACACCTTTGTCCTATGGGGAGATTTTCTAATTGTTCACCCTTCTTCCTCCTCCACCTGTGAGAACTGGTAAAAAAATCGCAGAGAACAGGCCCCTGACTTTGGTCCTTTCTGCACTAACGGCTCACTGTGGCTTACTCCAGAGAATCTGAGCAGTTGAGCCTTCAGGATTAACTCCGTATTTTGTGTCCCTGTCCTCTGCACTACTCTTTTTTCACCAGTTTATTTTTGTATATGCATTCTGCATCTATAACCAAACCACACATTTTTTGCTGAATTATGGTTAACGTCACTTGTGACCTGAGGAGGGGGTGTCCAGTTGCCACTGACTTGGTCAAGTGTATAAGCCAGGGATGGGGTACACTGCACCCTCCCCTTTCCCTCCTCTCCTCCCCGCTCTCCCACCCCCTTTGGCTAGGTGCTGGCATGCACGTCACATAGAGGGATGCAAGCTTGATGGCTGGCTGGCTTGTCGGGAGGGGTCCTTGGGAGGGAGTGGCTGGCTAGCTGGTCTGTCGGAAGGGTTTTTAATTTAAAAAAGGGCCTTCAAGCCTCTCCCATTGTTTCCAGTGGGCAATCCTGTCATTCCTTTTAATACATCCCCCTCCAAGTTGTGTGCAGATTGGCTTTGGGGAAGAGGGTAAAGATCCCTCCCTAGGGTCCAATGTGCAAGGGGAGGAGGAGAGTGTGTCAAATGCCCCTTCCTGCAAGCTAGAAGCATCAGACTTGCAGAGGACCTCCCCAGTCTGCCCCTCAGCCTGCCCTTCAAGTTGTGTGCTACACGAAAATTAAATAGAAATGGAAATAGGGATGGGGGAATGGGCAGAGATGACTAAAGCCTCGTCAAGTAGTCTGCTTATTATTCCCTCTGAACTGGAAGTGGAAGAGGTAAAAGGTCCAGTCCAAAACCACATTCAGATACCTCGGGGCAAAGCCATAATGACTGGGAAGTCAACGCTGAACGGCCATAAAACTATGCAGAACCTCCAAAATAACCCAGTGCACAAGGAAAGTGAAGGCAGGGTGCAATGCAGAGGGAGATGAATGTTCTGACGTGGCTGCAGGAAAACAGCAGGGAAACAGATGGGTGCAGAAAGAGCCTTCTTGTCCTTTAATGTACCCTATTGCTAAATAAGCTCCTTTTATTGTGATGCTGGCCACGGCTGCATTTCCATGGCCATCTGCATTGTTCTGTTCCCTCATTTGTCATAGTGAGAGATCCTAATGGCATGGAGTCAGGATTACTTCAAGGAAATTGTTGCTTTTATATTTTTGATTGCCTGTTGGCTGGTCGTCTTGGCTTTTCAGTCTGTCTTTCTGGTGGGACATTGGATTTTGCTGTATCACTCATATTTTTTTTTCACTCCAGGAATCATAGGTGTTAAGGGGATTTATGGGTCCAGATATGTGCATTCTGTTACAACATGATTAGGATACCAAGTGAGGATGAATGAACTATGCTGTGCTGCTGATCATCATATGCATGAAGTGTTCATCCATTGCAAATATTATATTCAAAGTAACATGCAAGAGAAAGACAGGTGTTGGGAGATGTTACAAGGAGGGGCCAGTCTGAAACAATAACCAATAAAAGAGTGGGTGAAGACCACTCCCAGCTGTTGATAAAAGGGCAGGGTCAAATTAACATACAATTAGATTTAATCAAGGAAGGTAGATTGTGAAACCTGATAAGCAGAACTAATGAACATCTGCAAAGGGTGGGTCAAATGGAGCTATCAGCACCTGCAATGAGTGGGGAAACCTCGGGGGAGAGACAGCGTTGATCTTCTTTCATCTCTGATTCTTCCTTTCAAGCTCTTCTGTAGAAGAACAGTAACCTTTAGATGAACAACAATATGTTGCTAAATACTGCAATTTTTAATGTCAGACCTGTGTTCATTATTTTGTATGGGGATGTGGAATGGTATAAGATAGCCTGATCTTGTTAGACCTTGTAACCTGAGCAGGGTCAGTACTTGGATGGGAGACCAACAAGGAAGATTGTAGAAGAAGGCAGTGGCAAATCACCTCTGCTTAATCACTTGCCTTGGAAACCTTATGGGGTCCCCATAAGTTGGCTGCAATTTGGTGGCATGTCACACACACACATTTTTGTATAGGGACTGCCCTGTTTTCTAACGTCGAGCACAGAAGGGCACTGTTGACTCATATTTTACACTGGAGAATGAGCAAGTGGAAAAGCCCACAGAGGTATAACTGATGTTAATAGGTCCAGAGATTTTTGAGGTATAACTGATGTTAATAGGTCCAGAGATTTTTGAGTCTTCTGATTTTAGCTCCTTGGTCCTGCTGAACATGCAGTTCATACTTCCAAAAGGGCCTTTGGTAAAGATCAGTGTATGGGACTTCTCAGCACCTCCAATAAAGTTCTGGTTTTTAATTGCGCTTTTTTTGAGGGGGTATGAAATCATTTAGCCTATCAGAATTACCTCTGTCCCCTCTCACACTATTTATTTCACCCAGGTATTTGAAATAACCTTGCAATTCTCTTTTCATTTTCCCTCTTGGAATGTTTCTTGACCCATAGTTGCATTTTTATTAGATATTCAACTTATTTTAATGAACACGAAACAGGTAAAAGTAGAGATACTTTTTGTTTGTTTTGCTGTTAAGTAGCAGCCAACTTACGGTGACCCCTTGTGGGGTTTTCAAAGCAAGAGACAGTTAGAGGTGGTTTGCCCTTGCCTGCCTCTGTGTAGCAACCTGGACTTCTTTGGTGCTTTCCCATCCAAGTACCAGTTAGGGCTGGCTAGGGCTGACCTGCTTAGCTTCTAAGGTCTGATGAGATTGGCCTAGGTTGGGCTATCCAGGTCAGGGAATATATCTTTTACCATAAAGTAATGAAAAATGAATGTCAACAGAAGGCCTCTACTCACAATTTGATGCATAGTTATGCACACCAACTGAAATAAATTGGACTTAAGTACACTGCTCTGACCTGGATAGACCAGACTAGCCTGATCTTGTCAGATCTTGGAAGCTAAGCAAGATTGGTCCTGGCTAGTATTAGATGGGAGACCAACAAGGAATATCAGGGTCATGATATTGACGTGGGCACTGGCAAACCACCTCTGAACTGCTCTTGCCTTGAAAACCCCACAGGGTCCCCATAAGTCAGCTGTGACTTGACAGAAATTTCCACGACCACCAAACAGTACTCTTGTTAGTGTCAGAAACTGGGATTGCCTGTTGTGACATATGTTTGATCTGTGCCTAATTGTTATGCCTTAATTTACCAGTTCCTAATAAGTTACTCTTTCTTCATGTAAGCTTCATGTAAGCTCATTCCTCATTTCTACCCCCTAGTTGCAACAACCGGTTCTTAATCCCTTTTCATTCCCAGGTCCCGCCCGGGAGTTTGCATCAGTTCATCAACCCACCCCACAGGAATGTGGAGTCTCTCCTGTTGCTTAGCTCTGCCTGCTTGTTGCTTTCCGCTAGCTTGCTTACATTTGCTTGCTCCGTTCTGCATAGCCTTTTACTAGCGTGCGCACTGAGTGATTTACCTTGTCTCAAGTTATCTCCTCTCTTGTGTCCTTGAACAGAGGGGAGGAAGAAATACTCTGTGAACTGCATACTTGTTATGTTATCAGGTTTTGAGAAACTGAAAACTAGACTCAGCAACAACTTTGTGCCGTGAGAACAAGTACTCCTTTTTCATTTCCCCTGGGAACTAGCTTTCCCGCGTCTTCCGTGGGAATTGGTGTTACTGTTAGAAGTGCGCCAAAATTGTAGCTCACTGATTGGTAGTATACCTGTAACCATGTAGCAGTTTTAGTATATCTATGAATGTAACCCATAGCACTCCATTACTAACAGAACAAGTGTATGACTCCAGTGATCTTTCTACAGGTAAAGGACTCTTTACCCAAAGACCTGTTGTGGACTATATTCATTGGAATATTCTCACAGTTAGATTGTTTCTCATTTTTTAAAATCTTTTTTTTAAGGCTTAGAATACCTTCTGAAAATAATGATACCCATACGTAAATGTATCCATTGTGGGTAAGAGCAGTATTGTTTGTGCTGGATGAACCATGGCAAGCTGAAGCTGAGTTTCAGTCCAACAGCTTGTCCTGAAGCTACTCTTTGTTCCTTTCCCAAGCAGCCAATACTATTTGTTTGGTGCCTCTCCCTGGGTTCCTGTTAAACTTTTTTTACAAGACTTAGGGATGGGCGCCTTACACTTGTTTTTGTAATGGTGAGAGACAAACATCACTGCGAGACAGAAGGCACAATAAGGCCATTAATCAGATCAGTTACAGGAGAACCTGCTGGGGTTTTGAGCTATTTGAATAGTGAAGAGGCTACTTGAGCCTACATATCATTCTTTCACGGATGTTTTATTTTGTTTCATACCTATTTGTTCCTGAAAGCATAAAAGAGAAGGATCAACTCGTGTTGCCTCGGGAAATCTGCTGCTCCTAGTTAGAATGCACGTCATGAAACTCTAACCCCTCAGTCAATAGCCATATGCAGAGCACAGCTGAGATAGTTCTCTAGCCAGGCTTCTTTTGGCTATTCTTTGCAACTGGGAATTACTTGTTTCCCAAAGAACTTGAATTTAGCGACATGTTGGTGTCTGCAAGCTATTGCATACTACCTTTTAGGTTCCCCTTGGTGTCAGATTGATTAATTTAGTTAGTTGGGCTTTGCTGAAAAGATTATTCTGGAGGAATATCCAGATATCTAGATAAACGTCTGGAGAAGCTGAATGTTGTTTACAACACTGTATACTAGTATAGATGTCCTGAGTGAGATACACAGTAGGAGTGCTGGAAGAACAAAGTGGGATAAAAGATTAACTGGATAACTGAGGGTCTAATTAATAGTGGTTGTTCTGTATTTACCATCTATTTATTAACCTAGGCTCCATTATCATAGCAATAGTTTCACTACCATTCTTCTTTAATAGTTTAAAATATATCTTCAATTTCAAACCCAGAAGGCTTTTGTGTAACTCAAAATCTTACTTGCATTGCCAGTCAAAATAAATAACTCCTAATAAAAGAACCAAAATTTCTTCTCTCCATCTGTGGACTGGAAAAAAAAATTAACTTGAATCATCGAACATCATCTGCTAGAAAATAAATCTCTCCTCTCTTTTGTCTTTCCCATATACCCCTTGTCTTGAATATCTAGCCCAAGGAAGACTTTCACAGACCCAAAGTTTATATTTTGGATTTTTAAATACTAGTTGGACCAAATAAATGTAGCTTTCATCTTACTCTATTTCTGTTTGCTACTGGGACCAAGGTGACTTCAATGGTTGAACATATTTTATCTGTGCTTGATTCCTTTGAGACTCCTGCAGTATTTATTAATTAATTTACTTCTTTTATACTCCACCTGTCTCGGGGGTGGGGGAGTGGCTTACATCATTCTTTCCCATTTCATCCAGTATGAATAGCACAGCACATTTCTTTACAATAATAGCAAAGTTCAGAGCAATATTTACTAAAAGAACTGAGGCTGCTATTATCCCGTAGCTCCAGAGGAGATGTAATTATAAAGAATAAATTGAAATCAGCTGTACAGTTCTCATTAATTTAGAAATGCAAACCAAATAGTTACATGCAGAACAACAATTCCTGATACATCCTATCACTTCACATTTCTTCACGGTTAGCAATTTTCCAGTTAAAGAGAGAAATGCAAGAATTGGGATTTCTGTGCCCATTGGCCATCACCAAAGAACAAACGCATGATGCAGCTGCTGAAGGTCGTGTTAGAATTCAGAGAGAGCTGTGACATGCTTGGAAGGTAACCAAAAATAAAAGATTTAGGAAGGAACACCGGAAGGAAAGAAGAATTTGTTGATACACTTCTCCTTGAGGGCATGTTGCCTGAAATTGCCTCCACGTCTTAAGAAGAAAGCATTTTTATCTTAAATTTGTACAGGTTGCAAGGGTCATTTCCTAGAAAAAGAGGTGCAGGAGCTCATTAGCATAACTTATTAGCATAACTTGTTTGCATATGTTACACCACCTGACATCACTGGAAGTATGTCAGAAGGCAAGAGAGAGAGCTGGCAGAGAGGGAACAGCTACTAATCCAAGCCTCAGAAATACCACTATTCTGGGAGGATAGCTTCAGTGGTAGCTGAAGCCTTCAGAAGGCTGGTCGGAGGAACAAGGACCTTTCCAGGGGACGGGGTCATTTTGCTGCAGCCGTGACACTAGCAGGCATTCTCTTGGGGGGGGGGGGGCTGGCACCAACTCCTGGAGCTGCACTCCCCCGAGCTCCTGCTCCTGACAGGTTGTAAAGGGAAGAGATACTTTCCTGCGCCTTCTGTCACAGAAGTCCAGAAAATGGGCAGTTGTGAAACAATATGTAAGTTTGCTTTGTGTGTGTGTGTGTGTGTTATATAAATGTAAGAAGTAGAAGGAGGGATATGTACACACACACACACACCTCCTTCTCTCTCCTCCCCCCCACCATTGATTTCTGAAGGTGCTGGATAGAGCCCAAAGATTTCATTGTTGGAAGCACTGAGTTTGGTACAAACTTGAAAGTTCTTTCCAGGCTTGTTAGCAACATGATGAAGCTACTTCATATAAATGGTATAATTGCTATACCAACCAAGGCCCAATACCATCGTTGGCAGAGTTCTCAGCATGCAGCTTGAGCTCACATGTGCTCACAAGTATTGTCTGTGGCTGCCTTTTTATTGTTTGCATTACAGCTCTTAAAGGCATAGAGAAGACAGTACCCAATTTTAAAATAGTCAGGAGGTCTGAAGTCTTGGAATCAGTTAAGAACATAAGATCACAATCAGAGAGCCTTAGTGTATCAGACAAGTGGTCTGTCTAGTCCAGCAGCCTGTCTCACACAGTGGCAACCAGTTATACTGGGGGGACAACCACAGAGCATAAAGACCTTCCCCTAATGTTGCCTTCTGGCACTGGTATTCAGAGGTTTATTGACTTTGAACATGGAGGTTCCCCTCCGTCACCATGGCTAGTTGTCACTGATAGACCTATCTTCCATGAATCTGTCTAATATCCTATTAATGCTGCGGCCATAACTACATCCTCTGTTGGCCAGCAAGGCACTTTAAGTGCTCTTATGGATTTTGATATTCATAAGCTTGAACTTGGGTTGCTAGTATTGGAAGGGCCATGTGCATTCTCCATTGCAGGGGAAAGCTCCAGTCCACGCCAGGAGGCTGGCACCCTCAATAGTTCACAAAGACAGAGACAAAGACTCCTTCTGCCATGAGGTTTCTTTCTGTCACACCACACTGGTCAACCCCTGCTCCCTCCAACATACCTGAACGGATTATGCTAACGTGGTTGCCTGGTAATTGATGGTCGGGCCATCACCCAGTCAGCCAGGGCCATTAAAAGACAATGCAGTGGCCCTGGTGAGTCATCGGACCTCACCCAAAGTGTCAGTTCCTGGTGAGATCATAGTTTCTGCAATATTGTCCACTCCCCGGCCCTCCTCCTTTTGTTCACCTTTAACCTATGGTAGGCTCAGAAAGGGACGGACCACATAGTAGATGTGTTAGTGGGATGTGGTCTGCGCAGCCCGCCCCAAGACCACCTAATAAAAGACCTTGCACAGAGGCAATCGGTCTCTTGAGCCATCGTCTCTTGAGCCTATCTGCTTTGCTACCCCTTATGCCCAGCTTCCTATACCAAAACCCTTGCCTCCATCTTTAAATCTCTGAATTCTGGAACAGAGAGAACCACGTGGTCTTGTAGGTTCAAGCCTCGTGTCCCCATTTTTCTATATTTTTCTCCCCATCCAATTCTTCCTTCGAGCGGACAACTCCTCTTCAGGAAGGTAACGTATCACCCATCATCGAACTCCTGCTCATGCAAACATGTTATTTTCTGTCTTTGTTTCTTAGGCCTGTGTGAGTGTGTGTGTGATTACGATCTCGTGTGCTTGAAATACACATTTTCAGTAAATCCCATTTAAACTGAACAACAGCCTCACTGCCTATTTACTGGGAACTCCCGGAAGGGGTGGGACCTTGGTATAGTTGGCAGGCTGCGCAAACCACATCCCACTAACACACCTACTAGGTGGTCCGTCCTTTTCTGACCCTACCATAGGTTAAAGGTATTTTGCCAATTGCTAAACGTAAATCAGAGCAATTTGGCTAACACCTCTGGCAGCAAATTCCACATTTTAATCACCCTCTGCATAAAGAAGTATTTCCTTTTGTCTGTCCTGAATCTACTGCCGATCATCTTAACTGGATGCCCTTGAGTTTTAGTGTTTCAGAAAGGAAGAAAAAGTTTGTTTTGTCAACTTTCTCCACACAATGCATAATTTTATAAATTTGAATCATGTCTCCCCTTAGTCATCTCTTTCCTAAACTGAAAAGCCCCAGACTCTTTCCTCACAGGGAATGGTCTCTAACCCCTTAGTCATCTTGGTTGCCCTCTTCTGGACTTTTTCCGGTTCTCCAGGGAGCTGTACAAGAGAGACGGTCTCCACTTATCCCAGGAAGGAACCAGGCTGCTGGTGCTTAAAATCAAAAAGGTGGCAGAGCAGTTTTTAAACTGAATATTTGGGGAAAGCCGACAGGAGATGAAAAATCTCTGGTTCAGGATGGTTCATCTCAAAGAAATGAAGGGGTAGCTATTACTTTCCTACAAGGAAAGGGATTAGAATTGTTCTCTGAGAATGTGGCAAATGATAGGGACTGCCTGGCAAGGTCTCGAGGCAGCAAGAGGAAGGTTGTGGGCTTAACATGTCTGGGAAACTATAGATGTTTATATACTAATGCTAGAAGTGTCCAAGGTAAAATCGGGGAGTTGGAATGCTTGGTGTTAGGGAAAAACATAGACATTGTGGGTATTCCAGAAACTTGGTGGGATGAGGAAAATCAGTGGGATACGGTGATTCCTGGTTATAAATTATATCTGAAGGATGGGGGGAGAAAGTTGGAGGTCAGGTTACTCTTTATGTTAGAGAGGGTATACAGTCCAGTAAGACTGAGAGGGTAGGAGAATTGGATTCGCTTCTGGAAATGCCGTGGGTTGAATTAGTGGACCCAAAAGGAAGCTTAATGTTGGGAGTTTGTTATTGCCCACCAGATCAAAAGACAGAGGAGGATTATAAAATGATGAATGAATTCAAGATAGTGGCTAGACAAAATAACGGTGTTGTAATAGGTGACTTTAACTACCCACACATTGATTGGGTCAATACATGTTCAAGTCGGGAAAAAGAGATTGAGTTTCTAGACACTCTCAGTGACTGTGCTATGGAGCAGATGGTTACAGAACCGACCAGGGGAGAGGCGATCTGGGATTTGGTCCTAAGTAACGCCCAAGACCTGGTGAGAGATGTTAAAGTGATTGCACCACTTGAGAACAGTGACCATAATGTTACTGAGTTCAACATTTGTATAAATAGGGAGTTGCCCAAAAAGACTGACACAACCACTTTTAACTTTAAAAGGGATAACTTCTCTGATATGAGGGGATATGTGAGGAGAAAACTGAAAGGAAAAGTAGAAAGGGTCAAAACCATTGGGGAAGCTTGGAGACTATTTAAAATTACAATCCTAGAGGCTCAGAGAAAATATATACCATGGGTTAGGAAAGGCACAAATAGGTATAGAAAAAAGCCTGCATGGTAAACAAACAAAGTAATGGAAGCTGTAAAAGGTAAGAAGAATTCCTTTACGAGGTGGAAAACTAGTCTCAGTGAGGCTGATAAAAGGGAACACAGGCTGTGGCGAATAAAATGCAAGTCTGTGATCAGGCAGGCAAAAAGGGAATATGAGGAGCATATCGCAAAAAACATAAAGACCAACAATAAAAGATTCTGGGGGGTTTCCGGTCGGAGGAATGGTGGTCTGATGCGCTTTGCAAGTGGGCAAAGCGGACGGAGGCTCTTACTGACAGCTCGGGTGGGAAATTCCACCCGACGCAACCTCACACAGGTAGTGTGAGGTCCAGCAAGCAATATAATCCAGGTTTGAGCAAGCTCGGTGAAGGGGAAGTCTTGGAGGAGACTTTTTCAACACCTTGAGCACTGCAACCGAAGAAGATTCCTGCAAGTATCTCTAAGGAGCCGAGCCGAGCTGATTAAATCAGCATAAAATCGCCAATTCCCCTGATTCCTTAACAATGAAGACAAAGTTTAAACGTTGGGACCACATCTGAAGAGAAGTAACAACTTAAGGTAACGGGAAAAAAGTTTTTGCCTTACCATTACCGCATTTTGAAAGACGAAAAGTAGAACTGGTGAAGCAATAGACTGTTGCAGATCGGATGAGTGCAGTTTGGAAACATTAAAAAGTCGGATTTGAGCTTAAAAAGCCAGAAAAAACAAGTTGTTTAACATTCCTGCGGTTAAGAAGAGTTGGGAGGGGGAACATCACAAGACAAAGAAGGGAGGAGGGAGCCAAGCATCGCGAGAACAAGTTGTGAGGACAAAGACAGGAAGTGCGGGCTTGGGGAGCAGACAAGAAGGGAAATAAAGAAGAACCGGAAGAGAGAAGAGGGACTGTATAAACTGTCGGACCAAAAGGATTACAACAGGAAGTGACGCGTGGAGAGCAGACAAGTAAGCAAGAGGAAGGGACAGAAGGAAACTACGGCAAGCCAGAAGCAAGGTAAACAGACTGTAACCTTTGACATGAACCATAGAGGAGTTGCGCCCGCCATTTTGGATTTATAAAATTTTTAAACATTAATATCTCAAAAACTATATAACTTAGAAGGCTAAAACCAGTGGAATTTGAACTGGCAAGACATGCTTGTCTGAATACACTAATTGGTGACTGATTTGGAAAACAAGAAAAAATCGATCTTTTTTAAAGTGACAAGACGGACCGCGGACTGAGATCGAGAGCAGCTACATGGTCCTCCCCTACAATGGCTGCAAAAAAAGAGAGAGAACTGTTAGCTGTTATGGAAGCAATGGAAAAAAAATGCTGGACACAATAGGGGAGGTAAACGCAAAAATGGCAAGCACAATTGGAGAAGTAAATACTAAAATAAATGGCATAGCTGCACAAGCGGATAAAATTTTTATAGATTTAAAATCCGAATTACAAAAGTTAACCACTAGAACACAAGACATAGAAAACAAAGTAAAAGAACTGGAAGAAAATAATCAAAAAACAATAAAGGATAATGACAGAATGGAAAAGATAATACACTATAGAGACATGCAAAACCATCTGAGATTTAGAGGTATAGAGGAAAAATTAGGTGAAGATATTTTTACAAGAATGCAAGAAGCATTAGCAGATTTTTTACAAGAGGAGGAGGAAGCTGTTAAAGAACATATGGATCTTGTTTACAGAGTCAATTCTACGTATGCAAGAGACAAAAATATACCAAGGGACGTAGTAGTTCAATTTACAATGAAGAGGACAAAAGAACAAATCTACAAGAAATGTTTTACAGACTCTTTTGAAATAGGTGGAAAGAAAGTTATTGTAATGAAAGAACTGCCCAGAGCAATTTTGCAAGACAGGAAAAAATTCAAGCGTCTGACTGATAAACTGAAAGAGAAAAAAATAAGATTTCGTTGGGAAATACCACAAGGACTGAGTTTTTATTATGGCAACAACAGAATAGTGATTAAAAATTCAGCAGAAATGTACGCCTTTGTTGGTGAGAACAAGGGAGAATTTGGTGATATTTAAGACTACAACAAGACTACAAAGACTACAACAATCCAGTACAATAAGTACTGGATTATAAAGTACTTTCATGGAATGTAAATGGACTTAATTCACCCCAAAAACGTAGAATGGTAGGTCACTGGCTGGAGAAACAAAAATGCAGTATAATTTGTATACAAGAGGCCCATCTTAAGAAACATGACTACAAATATTTAATAAGGAAAAAGTTGGGAGAAGAATTTTTCTCATTGGCAAGTAATAAAAAGAATGGAGTTGTAACATATGTCAAAAAAGACTTGGAACCCAAACTAATATTTAAAGATAAAGAAGGAAGATACTTAGCTATTGGATTTTTTTTACATGGACAAAAGACTTTGATTGTAAATATTTACGCCCCCAACGGAGCTAAAGAAATTTTTTTTAAAGAACTACAAATGGAACTGGACAGTGTAAACTATGAACAAATCATGATGTTGGGAGACTTTAATGGGACTGTGAATAATAAAATAGGCGCTCAAAGAGAAAAGATGACACACTAGGGAAACGTCCAAAAAACTTTTTTGAACTGATAAAACAGGAAAAGCTGGAGGATATTTGGAGGAAGGTTAACTCACAAGGAAAAGACTACACTTTTTACTCTAATAGACACGATTCACATTCAAGAATTGATATGATCTGGATGTCTACTAATCTAACATTGAAGACAAAAAAAGTTGAAATTCTACCTAAAATAATCTCATACCACAATCCTTGTCTATGGACTTCTGGGCAGGCAAAAAGACAAGGGAGATGGAGAATAAATGAGGACTTATTAGATAACCAAGAAATAGTTAAAAAATTACATGAAGAGACAGATTTATATTTCCAAGCGAACATACAAAAGGAAGTAAAAATTCAAACTGTGTGGGATGCGTACAAAGCAGTGATGAGAGGATTATTGATATCACTGAATGCTAAAGACAATAAAAAGAAAAGAGAACAATATGAAAACATTGTACAAGCCATTGAAATAAAAGAAAAGGAACTGAAGAACAGACCAGGAAAAAAGAGACTACAAAAGGAAATTTGGATGTTACAAGACCAAGCAAAAGCTATTTTGAATCAAGAGACTTACTGGAACCTGAAAAAACTGCAACAAAAAGCATTTGAAGGTGCAAACAAACCTGGAAAATATTTAGCATGGCAATTAAAGAAAAAACGTGAAAATAAATTTATTACTAAAGTGATACGGGACAATGTTGAGATAATAGACAATAAGGGAATAAAAAGAGAATTTTTTAAATACTATGCAAAGCTTTTTAAGAAGGAAAATAAAGACAGAAGAAGGATTAAAGAATACCTACAGTCATTAAAATTACCAAAACCAACAGAGAAAATCCAAGAACTATTTAACAGCCCAGTATCACTACAAGAGATTAAAAATGCAATAAATGACTCAAAATTAGGGAAAGCACCTGGATCAGATGGATTTACAGCTAAGTTTTATAAATCACTACAGGAATCGATCTCACCAGTGTTATTGCTATTAATGAATGACATAGGAGTGACAGGTGAGGTCCCGGAGACTTGGAAAGAAGCAACCATCTCACTCATTCCGAAAGAAAGTCTAGATTTAACCAATGTTAAAAATTATAGACCAATTTCTTTGTTAAACAATGACTATAAGATTTTTGCCAAGATTATAGCTGATAGGCTTAAGGAACATCTTAAAGAGACTATACAGACAGAACAAGCAGGATTTTTACCTAATCGCCAAATAAGAGACAATTTAAGAGTAGTAGTGGATGCTATAGAGTACTATGATAAACATCCAGAGAAGGAAGTGGGCTTTCTTTTTTTAGACGCGGAGAAAGCGTTTGACAATTTAAATTGGGATTTTATGTTTGAAGTGCTGGAACATCTTGAAATTGGAGACTATATGTTTAATCTTATTAAGTCAATATATAGAGAACAGAAATCCTCTTTAATAATTAATACTGAAAAAACGGATTACTTTAAAGTGGAAAAAGGAACACGACAAGGATGCCCACTTTCACCGTTTCTATTTATTTGGATTTTGGAAGTCTTGCTACTAAATCTGAAAGAAGATAAAGAAATTAAAGGCTTAACAATAAAAGGTTTTTCTTTTAAATACAGAGCCTTTGCAGACGATGTGATGTTTATAGCCGAAGACCCTATGACTACACTACCATATTTGTTGCAGAGAGTAAGAGAGTTTGGTGATTTGGCTGGGTTTTATGTAAATAAGAACAAATGGAAAGTGATGTGTAAAAATATGTCAAATAATAAGCAAATTGAATTACAAAATCTTATAGAATGTGAAGTGGTGAAAAAGACAAAATATCTAGGTGTAAACGTAACAATGAAAAACATTGATTTGTATAAGAATAATTATGAGAAATTATGGCAGCAAATTATGCAAGATATTAAAAGGTGGAATGTATTAAATTAGTCACTGTTGGGTAGAATTGCAGTGGTTAAAATGAATGTGCTACCAAAAATAATGTTTCTGTTTCAAACTATTCCGATTGTGAAAGATGTAAAAACATTCAAATGCTGGCAGAAGGAATTGACTAAGTTTGTGTGGGGAGGGAAAAAACCAAGAATTAAGATGAAAATAATGTGTGATGCTAAAGAGAGAGGTGGGTTCCAGTTACCAAACTTAAGGCTATATCATGATGCAGTATGTTTGACTTGGGTAGGGACATGGACTATGTTACAAGATAGAACGTTATTGTCCCTGGAAGGTCATGACTGTAGGTTTGGGTGGCACACATATTTGTATTATGGTAAAACAAAAATGGACAATATGTTTAAGCATCATTATTTGAGAAGAACACTAATCGATACGTGGACAAGATATAAAAACTTTTTTCCAGAAGAAATACCTATGTGGATTGTACCTGCAGAAGTTTTAAATCCATCATCTCACTACAAAGGACAAGACTGGTTGAAATATAGAGACCTGTTAACAAGACATGGTAAAGACTTTAAATTGAAGGAGCAGCAGCAGTTGGACTTTGATTATGGCTGGTTAAGGTACAGACAAATATATGATATGTACAGAAGTGATAAAAAATCTGGTTTTAGAGAAAAAAATAATGAAATAGAACAAATTTGGGAGGAAGATGGGGAAAAAATGATTTCTAAAATGTATAAAGTATTGTTAAAATGGTTTAATGCTGATGAAATGGTAAAGGAACAAATGGTAAAATGGGCTATAAACTTAAAGACATTGAAATGGAATCTTGGGAATTTTTATAGAAAAATGCTATGAGTATTTCTACATGTTATAATCTAAAAGAGAACTGTTTTAAAATGATGTATAGATGGTATATGACACCAAAAAAAATTGCAAATATTAATCAAACTATGTCTAACAAATGTTGGAAATGTAAAAAGAAAGAAGGTTCTTTTTATCATATGTGGTAGACTTGTGATAAAGCGAAGACTTATTGGTCTATAATACATGCAGAAATGGAAAATTTTTTGAAATGCACATTTAAGAAGTTGCCCGAAATGTTATTGCTTGGACTTAAACTAGAAGATATAAATGTAAAGAAAAGGACAATAATATAGTATATGATAACAACAGCAAGAATGGTGTATGCACAAAATTGGAAAAATGAAAAAATACCAGAAGTGTGGGAATGGTTGAAAAAATTGTTATATATGGCTGAAATGGATAAATGGACTAGAAAATTGAATAATCTGTACTCAGATACCTTTTTAGAGGATTGGAAGGATTTGAAAGAATATGTTGAAAAATATTGGGATATGAAAAATTACATTTATACATGGATATAATAGCATAAATGAATAGAAATAGAGTATATGAATGTATTAATGAAAATTAGAAAATGAAGATGTTTTTTAGAATTATATAAGAGTATAGAGAATAAGAATTGGTGTTTAAATATTTTAAGATATATAACCGTTACCAGAAATGTAAACATAGATATAAGTATTACTATTTTGGATAAAATGGAAAATGTGTTATGCTTCAGATGGGGTGGGAAACCACCAACACAAGATAAGAACAAAAATGTACAAATAGAACAAAATGTTATATAATATAGAAAAAGGGATTTGTATAATACAAATGTATCAATTTTGATGTTTTGAAAAATAAAAATTTTTATACTAAAAAAAAAAAAAGACCAACAATAAAACTTCCTTCAAATACATTAGACATAGGAAAACAGCCAGGGAAGCAGTGGGGGCCTTGGATGACCATGGGGTTAAAGGTGTACTGAAGGATGATAGGGAAATGGCTGAGAAACTAAATGCATTTTTTGCCTCTGTCTTCACTGTGGAAGGTGAGAAGTGCCTGCCCACTCAAGAACCACTAATTTTGGGAGGGGGGTTGAAAGACCTGAGTCAGATTGAGGTGACAAGAGAAGAGGTCCTACCTGTGAGGCTTCTGAATACAGTATCAGACCAGACCTTTGATAGAATGCAAAGTTCTTTTATTCCAATAATGGTTCAGGTTCTCGATGTTTGTTAGAGATACATGACAGCAGGTTACAAGGATTAATATACCCTCAGTCCCAGTTGAATACAAGCTGTGGGCCAATCAGAAGGGATACCAAAAAGCGGGAAAGAATGGCAACTGTTTGTTTCTCACAGAGAAGGTGGGAAAGCTATAAAAATTCCCTTCCTGTCCTGGATGACCCAAATGTGTAACCGATAGGCGAAACATTTTCCTAGCAACAATTCAAGAGCTCCAAGGTTATAACAGCAAGATAACATTCTGTGAACCTCAAAGGCTAGTGGGAGTAGACGGGTGTGAAAGTCCCGGTTGTTTATGTGACGTTCAGGAATGTGGCTCGCCATTCTCCTGGGACAAGACAGTTACATTGAACAGAGCAGGTAATCTACTTCAAGGCAAGCAGTAAACTAACAATTGCTACAACAGAGATCATAGAAACAGAAACTATCAAATGGTTACAATAGAGATTACAGACACACAGGCATGGCATTGTCAGAACCTGACACCCTGCCCCCTTGAAAATTAGCTCCCCCCCCCCCCCCGTTTATCAGGAAAGTGTTTGTGAAAGGCACAAAGCAATTTAGGAGCATGAACATGTTCTGAAAGGACCCATTCATTAAGCTCAGGGCCAAAATCTACCCACTTCACAAGATAATATAAGCGACCCCTGCGCATTTTAGAGTCCAAGATTTCAGAAATTTCAAAGTGTTGTTCTCCCTTCTTCATCAGTGGAGGAGGAGTCGGAGGTGTCGGGTGCCATGCATTCGGCCCAGGATTCTTCTTCAGCAGGCTGAAATGAAAAACGGGGTATACAGAACTCAATGACATAGGCAATTCCAGTTCAAATGATATGTCAGAGATCTTCCGCAACACTTTATAGGGTCCTACATATTTCCACCCCAGTTTTCTACTGGGCTGGAGTCCATGGATGTTTTTTGTAGACAGATACACAGAATCCCCTGGCTGCAAATCCCAGCCCTCAGCCCTCCCACAGTCTGCATATTTCTTATAGTCTGCTTTAGCTTTATCCAATGTCTTAGCAATTAGGGGCCAGGATTCTTGCAAGTTCCTCCACCATTGAGTGAACTCAGAGCCCGGGACCACGTCCGGATCTGTTAACGAAGGCAAAGGCTTACCCTCAACCCCCCCCCACTGCCATAAATGGAGAAACACCAGTAGAGGAGTGCATTGCGTTATTGTAGCTATATTCCGCAAAGGGGAGTAGCTCCACCCAGTTATCCTGATGATAGTTAATATAGCATCTCAAGAATTGTTCTAAGATCTGATTAATGCGTTCGGACTGTCCATCGGTCTCTGGATGATAACCCGAACTAAGGGCAGGTTCAATGTCCATCACTTTGAGAAGCTCCTACCAGAAGCTGGCAACGAATTGGCTTCCCCTGTCAGATACCACCCTTTTGGGAAAAGAGTGCAGTTTAATTACCTGATTGAAGAATGTCTTAGCCAATCCTCTAGCTGTAGGCAATTGTTTAAATGGGACAAAATGGGCTTGCTTGGAAAACATATCAACTACGACACAAATGACTGTTTTTCCCTTGGGGGGGAAGGTTTGTAATGAAGTCCATAGATACGCTTTCCCAAGGTCTGGAGGGGGTGGGTAGAGGATGCAACAGTCCTGGCACTCCCCCCCCCTCCGTTTACACATAAGACACACTGGACAGGCAGTTACATAGTCTGATACATCTTTGCGCATGTGTGGCCACCAAAACTGCCTCTGGATTAGATTGAGTGTTTTAAGAAAGCCGAAATGTCCAGACAATTTAGACGCGTGGCAAGACAATAAAACTTCCTTACGCAAAGAGGATGGCACAATCAACTTGGAACCATGGTACCAGCAATCATCAGAGTGTTTTTTATTCTCACAGTCCTCAGCCCACTCCGAAACCTCCTCCTTAGTATACTCACTGGCACACCTTACAGACCACTGTGAGGGGGCAGGAGCTCATTTCCCTTGGCTTCGCATTACCACTGCCCCCCCCCCCAGCTGTTGAGGTGAAAACATGGAGTAGAACACCTCTTCCCTCTGGGATTCGTGCTGGGGTAAACGGGACAGCACGTCTGGTAGCGAATTTGCCTTCCCAGGGAAATGCTTCAAAACAAAATTGAACTTCGAGAAAAAATCAGCCCATCGGAGCTGCTTGGCGTTTAAGGATCTCTGAGTGCGCAAAGCCTCCAGATTCTTATGGTCAGTCCAAATTTCAAACAGCTTTTGCGCCCCTTCAAGCCAATGCCTCCAGGTGGACAAAGCCAGCCGAATAGCTGCAGCTTCTTTGTCCCACACTGACCAGTGTCTCTCAGTCTCATTGAATTTCTTGGAGATGTAGGCTAAGGAGTGTAGGGCGCCATCTGAGCCCATCTGCAAGATTGCCCCCCCCATCGCCACATCAGAAGCATCTACATGAATTACAAACTCTTTGGTCTCATCGGGGTGGGCTAAGATGGGCTCTGACGTGAACAAGCGCTTTAATTCCTCAAAGGCTTTCTGACATTTAACAGTCCAACACAGTCTCTCCCCTGGTTTGCCCGCATTGGGACCCCTCCCTTTTGTTTTTAAGAGTTCCGTGAGAGGCAGAGTGATGGTTGCAAAGTCCTTTAAGAAGGTCCTATAAAAGTTACAGAATCCTAATAGGCTTTGGAGCTGTCTGCGGGTTTGAGGGGCCTCCCACTGCACCACCGCCTCAACATTGGATGGGTCCATTTCCAGCCCCTGCTGGGATATGCGGTAGCCCAAGAAGTCAACCTCGGTGTGGTGGGATTCGCACTTTGAAAGCTTGGCATAGAGTTGGTGCTCCAGCAACGTTGCGAGCACTTCCCGCACTAATTTCACATGGGAAGTCTTATCAGGGGAATAAATCAAGATATCTTCTAAATAGCAGAGCACTCCTTTAAACAGGTGCTTGTGCAACACTTCATTGATTAGACTCATAAAAACGCGGGGTGCGCCACTTAATCTGAACGGCATCACTAAATATTCGAATGGTCCCAAGGGAGTGTTAAAGGCAGTCTTATACTCGTCTCCTTCCCTGATGTGTACGCGAAAATAAGCATCTTGTAAATCCAGTTTCAGAAAAATCTTCCCCTTAGCCGCTTCCGCCAATAAATCCTTGATCAATGGAAGGGGGTAGGCATTGGAGGTGGACACAGCATTCAGCCCTCTATAGTCAGTACACAGTCTCAAACCCCCATCCTTCTTTTTCCTGAACAGGACCGGGGCGGCAAAAGGGGATTTGGCCGGGCGGATAAATCCTCGTTCTAAGTTCTTATGCAGAAACTTCCTAAGTTCCTCTCGTTCCACTGGCCCCATAGAATACAACTTCCCCTTGGGCAGTTTCTCACCCGGAAGCAGCTCGATAGCACAGTCAGTGAGCCAATGTGGGAGAAGTTCATCTGCTTCCATCTCACTGAACACTTCGGCCAGGTCTCTATACTCAGACGGGACCTTTATGGGGGCCAGGGTTAGAGCTGCTGCAGTGATGGGTGGGTGGGGTCCGGTACCCCAACTGGGGTCCCAGGTGTGATTGGTGCACTTGGGATCGATCCACGAAATCTTCCCATCACTCCACTTAATGTAGGGGTCGTGTGAGCTTAGCCAAGGGCTTCCCAGCACCATGGGGAATTGGGCATTGGGGGTGATGACAAATGCCCGCTTCTCCCAATGCTCCCCAGTCCCTACTATCAGGAGCTCTGTCTCTGCTACACACGCCTCTTTCATCTCGGAGCCATCCATTTGAGTGAACCGTAGCAGTTCCCCCAATGGGTTAACTTTGGGCCCCAACCCATCTACCACTAGTGGGCTTATCAAGTCTCTGGCACACCGAGTCTATAAGGGCACGCACCCACACATGGGTTCCTGTGCCTGGTACCATCACAATCACAATCATATAAAGTAAGGGACCAGGGATGCTCACCGGGGGTGGTGCGTCAGGAGGGGGGACCTGCAGCTCTGCACCGGCTACTGCAGGTCGTTGAAGTTTCCCGATGGCTGCACAGCCACTAGCTCCAGTTCTTTTTGCTTGCACATTGCCCCTTCCAGCTGTAATGCCCGGGGTTTAAATGGAGTCTTGCCAGGTCGAGGTGTTCCACTGCCAAGGGGGGTGGAAGTTTTCGGGGTCTTTGCACCTCCACGGGGGCATGCCGAGGCGAAGTGGCCACTCTCCCCACATCTCATGCACAGCCCTTGCTTGAAACGGGAATCGCGGAGCTCCTGGAGTGCTGTCTTGAAATATGATTTCTGGGCAGCTTTGGGTTGGTGAGAGGCAGAGGTCCCCAACTTGATTAGGGTGAAGCATTCCTCCACATCCGCAGCCACTCTCATCCACGCTGCTAGGGTCATCGGGCGGTCGTTCCTCAGGACCGTCTCGTAAATCTCGGGATTCAGCCCCTCTCGGTACTTTTCCACGAACAAATCTTCCGACCACCCCTGCACCTTGGCCGCAATGCATCGGAAACGATCCGTGTAGTCCTGCACCGAGGAGCGTCCCTGAACCAGCTGACATAACTGGTTCCGGGCCTTCTCCTTGCCCAGGGGGTCTTCGTAGTGCTGCCGCAGTGCCCACATGAAATTGTTCACAGTACGTAGCTCTGGCCCTGGGGGATTGTGCAGACTCACATACCAGTCACTGGCCGTATCCCGCAACTTGGATCCAATATACCCCACACGATCTCACTCAGTTGGGTAGAGGTGGCCCCACGCTGCCAGGAACCGCTTGATCTCGATGATGAAAAACGGAGCTTCTCTGGGTCCCCGTCGAATGTGGCTGTCAAGGGGTCGTTGGGCGCCTGGTGAATCATCCACTCCCCCTGGGTGGGTGCCACCAGTCCAGGCTGTTGCGGGGCCCTCAGTGGGGGTCCCACAGGGGCCGTGGGTTGCGCTGGCATGCCCCCTGCTCCTCCCGGTACTTGGCCCAGTGGCGCTCCACCAGGACCCCCCCCCCATCCTGGGGGGCCGTGGGTGCTTGGCCACCACCTGCAACGATGGCTCCCATCAGCTGCTGCTGCAGTTCCAGCACGGCTTCTCACAATTCCAAGGTGAGGCGATCGTGCATGTCGCCAAACCTCCGGTCCAGTACCCGGCTGAGCTCTTCTCCCATGGGATCGGGGTCCCGGGGCTGCCGGCATTCCTCATCCTGGAAACAGTACCGCCAGTCGTCTGTCCCCCTCGGGTAGTACTGATCCTCATCTGGCAGGCACGGCATGCCAGTCTCTGAGCGACCCTCGCTGAACCGTACTCGGGCCCCCTTCCAATCGTGAATCCATGACTCAGAAATGTTGCCGCCAAATGTGGCCCACGAGTACCTAGGGGAGGGGGGCCAGCCAATCCCCGCTCCTGGGTGAGGCAGCCGGTAGATGTCCTGTCCCGTGGTGACCAGCACCGACTGCTCAACGGGTTTACTGGGAGTCACTGGGACTCCTTCAGTAACTGGAACAACGGGAATGGTCTCATCATCTGACATGGTCAGGTCTGACATGGTCAGGTATGAGCGTTCCTGAAAACAGATCTCTAACAATCTGTGAGGCTTCTGAATACAGTATCAGACCAGACCTTTGATAGAATGCAAAGTTCTTTTATTCCAATAATGGTTCAGGTTCTCGGTGTTTGTTAGAGATACATGACAGCAGGTTACAAGGATTAATATACCCTCAGTCCCAGTTGAATACAAGCTGTGGGCCAATCAGAAGGGATACCAAAAAGCGGGAAAGAATGGCAACCGTTTGTTTCTCACAGAGAAGGTGGGAAAGCTATAAAAATTCCCTTCCTGTCCTGGATGACCCAAATGTGTAACCGATAGGCGAAACATTTTCCTAGCAACAATTAAAGAGCTCCAAGGTTATAACAGCAAGATAACATTCTGTGAACCTCAAAGGCTAGTGGGAATAGACGGGTGTGAAAGTCCCGGTTGTTTATGTGACGTTCAGGAATGTGGCTCGCCATTCTCCCGGGACAAGACAGTTACATTGAACAGAGCAGGTAATCTACTTCAAGGCAAGCAGTAAACTAACAATTGCTACAACAGAGATCACAGAAACAGAAACTATCAAATGGTTACAATAGAGATTACAGACACACAGGCATGGCATTGTCAGAACATGACACTACATCTGATAGACAACTTAAAAACAAATAAATCACCAGGCCCAGATGGCATACATCCAAGAGTTCTGAAAGAACTCAAATGTGAACTTGTGGATCTCCTGACAAAAATATGTAATCTTTCCTTAAAATCTGCCTCCATTCCTGAGGATTGGAAGGTAGTGAATGTCACTCCTATCTTTAAAAAGGATTCCAGAGGAGATCTGGGAAATTACATGACAGTCAGTCTGACGTCGATACCGGGTAAGTTGGTGGAAACTGTTATTAAGGAAAAATTAGTAGGCATATTGATGAACAAAATCTATTGAGGAAGACTCAGCGTGGGTTCTGTAAGGGAAGATCTTGTCTCACTAACCTGTTAGTGTTCTTTGAGGGAGTAAACAAACATGTGGACAAGGGGGACCCAATAGATGTTGTTTACCTTGACTTCCAGAAAGCTTTTGCTAAAGTTCCTCATCAAAGGCTCCTAAGTAAGCTCAATAGTCATGGGATAAAAGGACAAGTCCTTTTGTGGATCAAAAACTGGCTAATTAAAAGGAAACAGAGAGTGAGTATAAATGGGCAATTTTCTCAGTGGAGGGAGGTAAGCAGTGGGATACCGCAGGGATCAGTACTTGGTCCAATGCTTTTTAACTTGTTTGTTAATGATTTGGAGTTGGGAGTAAGCAGTGAAGTGGCTAAATTTGCAGATGACACGAAGTTTTTCAGGGTGGTGAGAACCATGGAGGCTTGTGAGGCACTCCAAAGGGATCTGTCGAGGATGGGCGAGTGGGCATCAACGTGGCAAATCGGATTTAATGTGGCCAAGTGCAAAGTGATGCACATTGGAGCCAAATATCCTAACTATAAATACACGTTGATGGGGTCTGAACTGGCAGAGACTGACCAAGACAGAGATCTTGGAGTCGTAGTAGATAACTCAATGGAAATGTCGAGACAGTGTGCGACTGCAATGAAAAAGGCCAATTCTATGCTGTGGGTTATTAGGAAGGGAATTGAAAACAAATCAGCCAATATCATAATGCCCCTGTATAAATTGATGGTGTGACCTCATTTGAAGTACTGTGTACAGTTCTGGTCGCCACACCTCAGAAAAAATATTATAGCATTGGAAAAAGTGCAGAAAAGGGCAACTAAAATGATAAAAAGGTTGGAACACTTTTCCTATGAAGAAAGGTTGAAGTGCTTGGGGCTCTTTAGCTTGGAGAAATGACGGCTGAGGGGTGACATGATCGAGGTTTATAAGATTATGCATGGGATAGAGCAGGAAGAGAAAGAAGTACTTTTTTCCCTTTCTCACAATACAAGAACTCGTGGGCACTTGATGAAATTGCTGAGCAGTCGGGTTAGAACAGATAAAAGGAAGTCCTTCTTCACCCAAAGAGTGATTAACACATGGAATTCACTGCCACAGGAGGTGGTAGCGGCTACAAGCATGGATGGTTTCAAGAGGGAATTAGATAAACATATGGAGCAGAAGTCCCTCAGTGGCTGTTAGCCACAAAGTATAGATAGGAACTCTGGGGCAAGTGATGCTCTGTATTCTTGGTTTTTTTGGGGGGGGGGGGGCAACAGTGGGAGGGCTTCCTGCCCCCACTACTGGACCTTCTGAGGGCACCTCATGTTTTTGGCCACTGTGTGACAGAGTGTTGGACTGGATGGGCCATTGGCCTGATCCAGCATTGGCTTCTCTTATGTTCTTATGCAATATCCTTTTTGAGATACAGTGACCAGAACTCCACACAGTATTCCAAATGTGACTGCATCATAGATGTATACAGGGGCATTATAATACTGGCCATTATGTTTTCAACCCTTTTCCTAATAATTCCCAACACAGAGTTTGCTTTTTTCACTGCTGCAGTACACTGGGTTGACACTTTCATTGAGCTTAGTCTCAGCAAGTTCAGACCCTATTAGCACATACTTGACAATGTAATTTTTTGTCCCAATGTGCATTCCCTTGCAGTTACAAGCATTGGACTTCATTTGCCACATCCTCTTGGGGCTCTTCACAGTCATCCTTGGTTTTCAGCATCCTGAATAGTTTCGTATCATCTGCAAACTTGACCACTATGTTAGCAGACAGACTCCTTCTCTCCCAGAGGGGCAGTTTATAGCTCACAGAGGCAGAAACACCTGTCCATACATCACCCCATATCTTAATGCAGGACACATCCTGGGCCAAAATGCCTGTCAGGAACAAGCCCAGGCAAGTAGTTTAGAAGTGTAAGAGCGGCTGACCGTCCACTGCCCCCTCCACACCCCAGAGAAATGCATAATTTAGGGTACATTTTGCCCTATATCTGGAGCACCCTGCTTCCCAGAAGCGTGTGTGAGTGTGTGTTCCTAGTACCAGCCACATACACCTCCACTTTGTGGGCTTCTTCTCTTCATGAAATGCTGGCCATTTTGCTGCTTCCATTGATCTCTTCAACATTGGTAAATATTACCCTTCCCTAAAAAGCTTTCCCACTTCCACCCGCCCTTTCTCAGTTAGCTCTTGGTTTTTTTGTTTTATTCTGTCCTTTTGAATAAAACCTTTCAGGTTGAACATGTGCTTGGTTTATTTTGAGAGTTCTCTTAAAAAGAAAAATCCTGTATATATAGGTGGAGAATTCCAGTTACCCCCTCTCGCTCTATCTCCTTAAGCTAATTCCCCCAAATAATTAGGAGACCACATATTTGGGTAACAACTACATGGCTCGCCCTTGGTTCCAGATAATTTATGAACCAAATAAATAGTACTGGCCCCAGTCCCGATCCTTGGGAGACCACACTGCTTACGTCCCCCCATTGTGAGAACTGTCCATTTATTCCTTCTCTTTGCTTCCCGTCATTTAATCAATTTTTAATTCCAGGTACCTTGTCAAAAGCCTTTTGAAAGTCCAAGTATATAATGTCTACTGGGTCATCATTATCTACATGTTTGATCAGTTTATCAAAAAAACTCCAAAAGGTTTGTGAGGCAGGACTTCCCTTTGCAGAAGCCTTGCTGATTTCCCCCTAACTGGCTTTGTTCCTCTATGTAACCAATAATTCTATCTTCAACTACAATTTCTGCTAATTTGGTTCAAACAGACCTTGGACCGATTGGCCTATAATTTCCTGGTTCCCCTTTTTAAAAATTGGTGCAATATTTGTTAGTCTCTAGTCTTTAGGTACAGAGGCTGAATTTAATGATAAGTTACATATATAGGTTAGTAGATCAACAATCTCACATTTGAGTCCCTTGGGTGTATGCCGTCAGGATCTGGAAACATTTTTTAAAAAAATTTCCCCAATAGGTCTAAAACTTCATCTCTCATCACCGCCACTTGATTCAGTTGTTCAGGTTTCCTGAAAATAGTGGCTGTGTCATGGATCCATGCCCCACACTTTCCACAGTGTACACAGAAGCAAAAAAAAATACATCATTAGCTTTCTCTGCCATCTTCCCATCTTTCTTTAGCAATCCCTTTAAAGAAATATTTATTGTTTTCTTGATGGGCAGAAAGAGCTGTCCTTCTGCATCTATCAAGAAAAAAATAACTCTTCCAGCTCAGTATCAGTGGCAGGGGGAGAACTATTCAGGTTGGGATATAATCTAGCATTGGAATAGGAAGGGGGACTCTGTGTTTTTGAGGGTTTTTGTTTTTCCTTTCACATGCACTGGTGGGAAAGGCTGGCTTTTAGTAACCTTTTTCATCCAAAGAGATAAAATTTTTTTTGGCAAGGGTGGGTTTGAGGCAAAGCACCCTGATTTCTCTCAAGGGTTAATGTGAATAGTAATAGGCTTATTCCATCTTGCAGGTGTTGCTGATTGGGTCTCTCTGCCTACTCAACCCTTATAACCTTCAAGGCCAAAGCTGGAAATGTGGTAATTAGCTTCTCATGAGAACCTGCAGCCCTCAGCATGGGAGGGGGGGAATCAGAAGTGATGAGGTAACTTTCTAGCGGGTTCCATCAAGAACATGTCCTGATTGGGTGTCATCATCACCTGATGCTGCTTGGCCAAAAAACTATAATTGAGCTAAGAGCCTAGAGAAAGGAAGCTAGATTTGATTCTGATGGATTAAAGGCCTGGACTCATATTGCAATAGACAGCAATGTAGAGAACGCATAAGCTATGGCCTTTGAACTTAAAGTTTGTGCCATCTAACACAGGTCTTGGAAATGTGTTAGATAGTTGTTATGTCCCGACCGTTAAGTTGCACATGCTGTCGGCCAAACACGTGGCCAGGCAAGGCTGTCAAGCTTTGCATCCAGGACAATAGACCCAGAGGATCCTAGCTGGGGACCAACAGTGAAGCCTGCATCCGTAGATAGACCTATAGGATTCAGGGGCACTGTAAATAGCCAATCATGGGTGTTGGGTGTGTGCATGGGTGCGGTCAAGAACAGGGATATAAGCGGACCTGTAAGTCTGGCTGGGCAGTCTAGTTCTGACCTCTTAATAAACTTATGAGCTGATTTCACTGAAACACATCTCTGGACCCAGTACTTTACACTGGTGACAAGGATGGGATCCCGCTGAGTGACACCGACTCCAGCACCGCATCGAGCACCGCTCCTCTGGCAACTGAGCAATACCTGGCTCCAGCACCACCCGGCACTGCCGACTGCCCTACAGGACACCGCTAACCTCATCGCTCCAGAGTCATGGCTGCTGCCCCGGGACAACTCACTGAATTCAACCCCACTCACCCCAAGCTGTGGGAAGCCTGGGTTGAACAGCTAAAGTACTTCTTCCTGGTCCAAGAAACAACAGATGTGGATAAGAAGAAAGCCTGGTTCCTAAGCACATGCAGTGGTGCCATGATCCACCTGGTGCAAAGCCTCATTGCACCCAAGACGATCACCAATTCCTCGCTCGACAAGCTGATTATGGCGCTGACAACATACTTCGCACCAAAACCATCGAAAATGGTGACGCGGATGGATTTCTACGCTTGTTCCCAGAAGGCCGGAGAATTCACCGCGGACTTCATGGCCAACCTGAAACAACTAGCAGTGAACTGTAAGTTCCCGTCTGTCGAGGACACCCTCCTCAATCATTTCGTTTGGGGTGTCCGTGAGCCCAAGCTCTGCCGCAAACTCATGGTGATTGAAGACCTGAAGCTAGACTCAGCTTGTAAAGCAGCCACTACATTCGAGAAGGTGTAAAAGGATCGCCATGGATCCACGATGCACCCCTTGACCACCATCAGCCCTGTGACATCAGATGAAGAGGAGGACATCCTTCAGATCCACTGACCAGACCGCCGAGGGCCACTGCGACCAGCTGCTGCATCCGCACAAGCCATCACACACACCAACACACCCACAATGTGTGCCAGCTGTGGGCACCCCCACAAATGCCGGAACTGCCAGTTCTGAGAGGCAACCTGCTGGTCCTGCGGAGAGATGGGCCACATTGCCAGGGTTTGTCACTCCCAGAGCTCCCAACACACACAAGCCACACATGTGGAATCCTCCAACCTGCACTCCACGACCTCCTCCCACCACCAGATAATGAACTTGCCCTGGGACACCCCCAACAAAATACATGTACCCGTAATGACAGAGGGCCCCCCCTGCGAAATGGTACTGGACACTAGGTCTGCATTCTCGATAATCTCCGTGGACACCCTACATAGACTCTGCCTGCGGGGGGGGGGGGGGCATTACGGAAGCCCATGGGACTAAAACTACAGGTAGCAATCAAGGGATGGGGCAAGTTCTGAGTCCAGTACAAGGACTTCAATGGACAATTGGACCTCCTGATAGTGGAGGGCAAGCTTACCAGCTTACTTGGACTATCCTGGTTTGGACCCTTGGGGCTGGGGGTGACTGGGGTTAACCAGGTGTGGGAGGGGAGGTTTGACGCAATTTGCGTGGAGTTCCCCGCAGTTTTTAATGGCGCACTATGCTGCTACACAGGGCTGCCAGTCATCCTGGACCTCAACCCACAGGTCCACCTCATCCAATTGATGGCACAGCAGCTCCCATTGGTGCTCTGCCTGCAAATTGACACGGAGCTAGACTGTTTGGTGGCACAGGGTGTGCTAGAACTGGTATCCCATGCTAAATGGGAAACACCAATAGTCACTCTGGTGAAACCCAATGGGGATGTCCAGATATGTGCATATAATAAGTGTACCCTGAATAAAGCCTTGCAGGATCACGCGTATCCCGTCCCCGTGGTGAGCCATGTCCTTGTGGCACTGGCTGGGGCCAAGGTTTCCAGCAAGCTGGACCTGGCGCAGGCCTACCAGCAACTGCCCATGGATGCGGCCACCAATGAGGCCCAGACAATTGTCACGCATAGGGGGGCATTTAAGATACGGCACCTACAATTTGGGGTTAGCGTCACCCTGGGATCTTCCAAAATCTAATGGACTGTTTACTCAAAGGCATCCCCAGTGTCCAGCCCTTCTTCAGTGATGTTCTGATCACAGCACCAGACTCATCGACCTTCGCTTCCCACCTGCAATGATCTTGCAATGATTCAACAAGGTGGGGTTGAAGGTGAAGCATGAAAAATTCAGGCTGGGGGTCCCTTCTGTAGAATTTCTGGGCTTCAAGGTCGACACACAGGGCATCCACCCCATGCTGGACAAGATCCGGGCCACCACCAAGGCACATTCACCCTGTCCACTGCGGAGCGCAACTATGTGCAAATCGACAAGGTTATCATAGCTGGAACCAAGAAGTTCCACAACTATCTCTACAGCTGCCCCTTCACCATCCTCACCAACCACAAGACACTCCTGGGTCTGGACCGGCAGACTCCACAGATGCTGTCCCCCAGAGTCCTCTGCTGGTCCATCTTCTTGGCCAGCTACAATTACACACTGGTCCACCACCCCAGCAAGCCGATGGGCCACGCCGATGCCCTCAGCCACCTCTCATTCCCTACCTGCGACCCCGATCCTGCCCCAGCACACCATGTCACCCTGCTGGAGGACTTGCCCGACCGACTGATCCAGGTAGTGGAAGTGGCCTGCCACATGGCCAGGGATCACCTACTCGCCTGTGTCCTAGATTGGGTGGGGAGGGGATGGCCTGCCACAGTGGGTCCTGAGTTCACAGCATTCTCATCCAGGTGAGATTAGCTGTCAGCACACAAGTGGTGCCTCCTATGGGGGAGTAGAGTCGCTTTACCCCCCCCTGCAAAAAAGGGTCCTAACAGTGCTGCACGAGATGCACCTGGGCATAGTCCACATGAAAGCCTTGGCCCAGAGTTATGTCTGGTGGCCAGGACTGGGCCAAGAGATTGAATTCAAGGTCAAGCGGTGCACCCAATGCCAAGAGTCCTGGCTGGAACCACCCAGTGCCCCCACAAGACCCTGGGAGTCAGCCCAAAAATCGTGGACACAGCTCCATATAGACTTTGCCGGGCCATTCCTGGGTCATCTCTTGGTGGATGCCTACACCAAGCGGCTAGAGGTGGTTCCTGTGGGCTCCACCTCCTTGCAAGTTGCCATCCGGGCCATGTAGAAGATCTTCTGAACACATGGCATTCCCAATACCCTAGTCTTGGACAACGGCACAGCTTTCACATTGGCAGAGTTCTTGGAGTTTGTCCAGTGCTATGCGATCTGGCATATACACTCAGCACCATTCCACCCTGCCACTAACAGCCAGGCCCAACGTATGGTCTGCACCGCTAAAGAAGCACTGCACTGCCTAGACAAAGGGGATTGGCACCACAAATTGGCCACCTTCCTCTTCAGCCAATGGATGACCCCCCCACATACCACAACTGATTGCAGCCCGGCAGAGCTCCTGATGGGCCGGCACCTCACCATCCGGTTGGACCACCTACATCCTGACTGGGCCCCAGAACATAGCACTGCTCCAGAAACATGACCAGTTCCAAGAGGGTCCTTCCCGGGAGATCCAGTCTTCACCCAGAACTTTGCAAAGGGACCCCAATGGGTCCCAGCCAGGGTAGTACAAGTGACAGGCCCCTTGTCCTACGAGGTCTCAACAGAGGCCGGGCAAGCATGGCGGTGGCACATTGACCACCTCTGGTGCCGGGTCCTGCCAGAAGACCCAGAGGATGAGGACAAAGGGGAGTCTCAGCCAGAAGCGGGCAGCTCCCCTCCAGACAGTAACCCACCACCAACTGAACCACAGGCTGCCATCACAGACACTTCCCCGGCTTGCCAGAGGGACCCGACCCGACCCTGAAACGGGACTCCCCAACCCTGGGAGTACGTTGGTCTGCCCGAGAGCAGAAACAACCAACCTACCTCACGGACTATGTATGTCAGGGGGAATCTGAACTATGGGGGGAGGGGTGTTATGTCCTGACTGTTAAGCCATGCATGCAGTTGGCCAAACACGTGGCCAGGCAAAGCCATTGAGCTTCGCATCCAGGACAATAGACCCGGAGGATCCTAGTTGGGGACCAATGGGAAAGCATCCATAGATAGACCTATAGGATGCAGGGGCACTGTAAATAGCCAATCATGGGTGTTGGGTGTGTGCATGGGTGCAGTCAAGAACAGGGATATAAGCAGACCTGCGAGTCCGGCTGGGCAGTCTAGTTCTGATTTCTTAATAAACTTATGAACTGATTTCACTGAAACACGTCTCTGGACCCAGTACTTTACAATAGTTAAGTTAGTTTTTCTTGCTGCATGCTTTTTAGCCTGTGGTGTTGCCTATAGATTAAACATTTTGTTCTGAAGGATATTAAACGTAACCTTACATCATTTTTTAAAAAAGGTTTGGCTACTAGTGTACATCAGCCCTGGAAACCCACGGGGTTCAACCTTGGACTCCTTGCTAATGGGAGGCTTCCACAAGCCTACTTAGTGCTAACAGATGCATCCAATCAAAGCTAGTTGGGTTGTATACAAAGGCTAGCGATCCTGACAGAGGTAAACAAATCTCTACTTTGCCAATTCAGGTCCCCACTTTTTCTTTAAGCTAGCCAACATTTGGCTCAGGGTACTCTCAGCATTCACTTTCCCTCCCATGGTACCACTATACAAATTACACTATCACAGCAAAAACCTTCTCTCTTCAACAGAATCCCTCCACTGTCATTCTAAACGCACCAATCACTTATAGTGCCTTGTTTCCAAAATAGAATCTATATTCTAATTCCGAGAGGTTTTTTTTTCTATGTGGATACTTATATCTGCCAAAAGAGAGCCCACTCTCCGCCAACAGCTTTTTCTACATAGTCAGGCCCCTTCCTTGGTCTGCAGAAAAATCCAAAAAGTTAAAAAAAAACTTCAGGGACCATTGAATTCCCCCAATACCTTTTGAAATGGCATCACCTCTAGGCATCAACTGTGAGGAGATTAGAATGTTCGGGGGAGGGGGGGGGTTCTAACTGTTTCTATCAGTAAAAGGCATGGTTTTTACTGGCAGCAGTTTAGGGTTGCCAAGTACCCCCCCTGGCCACCAGCAGCAGATCCAGGCTGGGAAACTCCTGGAGATTTGGGGGTGGAACCTGGGGAGGACAGGGACCTCAGTGAGGTACAATGCCATAAACTCCACCCTCCAAAGCAGTGTTCCCTCTAAGCTGAGTTAGTGTGAGCTAGCTCACAGTTTTTTAGCCTCCAGCTCATACATTTTTGTCTTAGCTCAGGAAGGATGGCTCCAGAGCACATTCATATATGCAGTAGCCCAGGGGTGGGCAAATGGTGGCCCGCGGGCCACATGCGGCCCGCCACAGAGTTTTTTGTGGCCCGCCAAGACATGAAGATTAACAAGAGTAGATATAGATGCTCTTTGACAGACATTAACTTGCAGGCTGTGATGAGAATCTCAACAAGCAATCTCACTCCTGATTTCAAAAAAAGGGTAGAAAAGTGTGATAGGGTACATTTGTCTCATTAAACTGATTCTAAAATTAAATGTGCTTGCAGCTATAGATGATATAAAATTAGCACAATAAATAAATTGAATAAAACTACCACTATTTTATTTAATTTATATTTATTGATTTTTATGATACAATTTATACTTTTTCTGAAATGCAAAGTTAAGTAATGAATGCAATCATTTTAAAAGGTGTGGCCCTCCGCTAACCTCCGCTCCCACAAAGTGGCCCTCGAGCCAAAACAATTGCCCACCCCTGCAGTAGCCAAATCACCTGCTCACAACTTTAATGCCAGTAGCTCACAAAGTAGAATTTTTGCTCACTGGACTCCACAGCTTAGAGGCAGCATTGCTCAAAAGCATCCACTTTCTCCATGGAAAGTTATTTTTGTAGTCTGGAGATGAGCAGTAATTCCAGAGGATCCCCAGGTCCCACCTGGAGGCTGGCATCCCTAGGCAGCACCCTCTGTGTGACTTGATACCCCCTTGTTTGTATGGCTTAATTAGGCCCAGCTGCTTTGCTACTGTACATCAGCAGCCACCCTATGAAAGCCATTGTGATGTAACAGTTATAGCTTCAGATTGGCATCTACGAGACCCAGGTTCAGATCCCCGTCTTGTGGTGGAAGCTGACTGGGAGATTTTGGACGAGTCACATACTTTCAGCCTAACCAACCTCACAGGGTTGTTGTGCAGATAACAAGAAGGAAATAATAATGTAAGCTGCTCCCCACTGTAAGCTGCTCTCCACTGTGGAGAAAGACTGTAATTTTCCTAGGTAGAGGCTGCGGGGGAGGGGTGGAGGTGGAAAGCTGAAGACAGATATGTTAGGACTTTTGTCCAATAATCAAGAAAATTCAGGGTAATGGATCTTGCTTTTCTGGAAAGAAGAGATTGCTTCTTTTAGTTTAAAAGAACTTTATTACTAAAGGAAAAAGGGAAACGGGATTCGCTACAAAATAAACAAAACATGCTTACTAAGCAGCATTGTGCTGCGTCTGCACACTAAGACATCCTACTAGAGAGAGAGAGATTACAATGGAGGATCTCGCCTTCTTCTTGACCCCTGAAAGCAAACACCTGATATCATTGACCAATTAGCAAGACAGTACACCTTTAGGTTTCCTGGACTTAGAGTTAATTGGCCAGCTGCCAGGCACTTCTAGGTTAACAAAGGTAAACAAACAAGTTGCATAGGTTAACCCTATAATGACTAAAATTCTCAGGCCTTGTGTTACATACTCATTTTTCCAACACCCCTTCTCAAGACCTGAAATGGAAGTCATTATACATGCATACACAAAACATTATTCAACATTAGCATCAAGCATATTCAACATTTCACGAAGTCTTTCAAACTTGTCTTTGGTTAGTCAGGACATCAGCCACCATCTCTTCTGTACAACAATACTGTACAACAATACTTAATCTCTATCAGCCTTTTCTGGTACAAATCTTTAACTAATGCACATTTAATACCTATAGATCTACTTCTAGCAGTCGTGCTCTCTTCCTTACATATAGTTATACAAGCTTGATTATCCTCTAACATAAGTATAGGTACAGGTTCAATTATTCCTAAATCTTTCAACATCTCAAAGATCCATTCAAGTCTGCTGCAGGCACTTGCTGCTGAAATGCACTCAGCTTCTGCTGTGGATTGCGCTACAACAGTCTGCTTTCTACTAGTCCAGTCTATCAGTCCATCTCCATAAAAGAATAGGTATCCACTGGTAAACTTGTAGTTGTTCATCTCTTCTCCCCAACTGGCATCCATGTAGCCGACTAGTCTCGGTTGTTCAGTTGGTGCAATTTTTAGTTTTAAGTCCATTGTTCCTCTTAGGTAACGTGCCATCTTCTTTATTGCACTCCAATCATGATGATTTAGCGAACTTACTTTTCTGCTTAGAAATCCAACTGCCGCTGTAATATCTGGACGCGTTGATTTGCTCAGGTACAAGAGCTTTCCGACAGCCTCTCTGTATCCTCCTATGTCCTTTAGTGGTGTGCCGTCCTTCTCCTTCAGATATCCAGGTTCAAGTGGGATTGTTGAAGCTTTGCAGTTCTTCATGCCAACAGATTCTATAAAGTCCATAATCTTTCTTTTCTGGCATAAAAGAAAAGTTCCATCCTCGAGTCTCTCAATTTGCATTCCAAGGTATTGTTGAACATCTCCTAGCTGTTTGACTTCCACTTCCTTATTCAGTCCATCAGCTATTGCTTTGATGTCTCCTTTGTTTTGACAAGCCACGATCAAGTCATCAACGTAAACAAGAACATACTGGTATTGTCCATTTCTGATTCTAGTGTACAGACAAGGTTCAGCTTTCCCTTGCTTGAAGCCTTGCTTCTTTAAAAGTTCAGTAAGTTTGTCATACCAGGCCTTTGCTCCTTGCTTTAGGCCATAGAGTCCTTTATTGAGTTTGTAGACTAAGTTTTCTTGACCTTTGACCTTGAAACCTTCAGGTTGTTCCATGTAGATTTCCTCTGATAGTTCTCCATTGAGAAACACAGTCTTTACATCAAGATGCTCTACTATCATGTTCCTAGATGCTGCAACACTTAGAAGTGTTCTGAATGTTGCTTGGTCAGTAACTGGAACAAAAGTTTCAAAATAGTCAGTCCCATATTGCTGTGAGTAGCCTTTAGCTACTAGGCGTGCTTTGTATAGCTCCACAGTTCCATCTTCCTTGTGCTTTATTTTGAAGACCCATTTACATCCAACAGGCTTTCTGCCTTGAGGTAGTTGAGTGAGAGTCCAGGCCTCTTTTTCGCTAATGGACAGCAGCTCCTGTTCCATTGCTTCAAGCCATCTGCCTCTTTCACTTGCAGGTAAGTTGCAAACTTCCTTCCAGTTCTTGGGTTCCTTTGCAGGTTGCACAAGTTCACAAAATCCATACTTCATCACAGGTTTTCCCTTAGTGCTCCTTTCTGATCGCCTCACACCGGGTGTGGGTTCTGCTGTGGGTTCTGCCGTGGGTTCAGCCGCTTCCTGTGGTGTGGCCCCTGCTTCCCCTTCTGTTTTAGTAGTTTCCTCAGAAGGTGGACCTGCTGCTTCACTTGCCAGTTCCCCAGCCAGTTCACCAGCGGTCACTACAGGTAGCCAAGCAACGAACTCATCAGGTGCAGTCCCAGGCATCTTTGGATCAGCTGCAGTGGAAACACTAGGCAATACAGTCTCATCAACAAAAACAACATTGCGTTCTTCAACTGTGTGGGTTTGGGGATCGTATATCCTGTACCCTTTCCCACCAACAGGATAGCCTACTATAATTCCAGTTTGAGCTCGGGGATCAAGTTTTCCCCTCTTTTCTTTTGGTATGTGTGCATACCCTTTTGCGCCAAAAGCTTTGATATGCCTTAGACCAGGCTGTTTCCCAAACCAAGCCTGAAAAGAAGAGGTTCCAATAATCTTTGAGGGTAATCTGTTGTGTAAGTACACTGCTGTGTTCAGGGCTTCTGCCCATAAACTGTTTGGCAGTCCAGAATGCATTAGCATAGCTCTGCACATCCCTTGCAGTGTTCTATTTAATCTCTCAGAAGCTCCATTTTGCTGGGGTGAATAGGCAATGGATACTTTATGTTGAATTCCTTGCTCTTGTAGAAATTGTTTGAATTCAGCATTACAATATTCACCACCTCCATCTGTGAGTAAGCTCTGAGGTGCTTTGCCAAATTTATTTTTAACAATAGCCACATAATTTTTAAATCTATGCAGTGTTTCATCCTTACTTCTCAGCATATACACATAAGTGTATTTTGTTTTATTCTCTGTGAAAGTCACAAAATATTTGCTCCTGCCTAGGGATGCAGGTAAGGGCCCAACAAGATCACTGTATACAGTTTCCAGAAATTCTTGATTGTGCGCTGGGGTTTTCCCAGGATAACTTGGGGCGTCTCCCTTTGCTCTCTGAGACTTGTCTCACATCTAGTTTCACTCTTCTCACAATGCACAACAGGTATTCCACATTGCTTTAACAACTGCTCAACAGATTTCAAATTTCTATGTCCCATTTTAATATGCCATGAATACATACATTTTTTATGTTTACATTTAGCATCACTAGTAGTTTGGCAAATCTGCTCCTTATCATTAACAATCTCAATTTCCTCATCACAAGCTACAAGGTAATGAAAGCCATTTTTCTCTTCCACTTTAAATTCAAGCTCTCCATCCTTGGTAGAGACCTTGCTTCCTTGCTCTGTTTTGAGTAGTACAATATGTCCAGTGTTCATAAGGCTTTTTGTTGAAATTAAGTTCTCAACAGCTTCAGGCACATAAGCTGTATTTCGCAATTCAACATCAATTAATTGATTATCTGTAGTATACAATTGTAATTTTACAGTTCCAACACCTTGTACATTCAATAATTCCCTGTTAGCTTGGTAAATTCTTGGTTCGTTTTCAACATCTATGTTACTAAACCAGGCTTTTTCTCTACAAACATGAATGCAAGCGCCAGAATCGATTAAAAATATTTTCTTATTATCTTTATTAAACTCATCAATGATTCTGAGATTATGGCCTTTGCCCTGTGTCTGTGCTGCAAACTTCTTTCCTCTGTGCTGTGTGTGTGAAATGTGACCTCTGCTCCTCCCATAATGGCTTCCTGTCAGAATCTGTCAATTCAGTCAATGTAATCTTGCATGCATACTATGTAACCTCATAACCATTATGTATTGGACCTGTATTAATCCTGTTTTGGTCGGGAGGGTGACAACCCTTCAGGGTGAGAACAAGGAGGCCTCTCATCCCTGCCTCCGCATTCCAGCTGCCCCGGCAGTAACTTCAAGGGGAGGACGGCTCTCATCTCTTATCTATGCTAAAGAACCTTGGAGCCATGAATTGTTATGTGAACTGAGGGGTCTGGTTTGAGAAGGGAAATTTACTGCTTAACACCTCACTTTTTTCCTGTGTGAACCAAACGGTCAAGACACCTTTTAGCCCGCCAATTTTCCCTTCAGGGGATTGGCTACCTATGGGTAATTCAAACTCCTTGGAATGGTATAATAGACCCGCTTGTATTATTTGTCTAATCTCTGACAATAACCCGAGATGCTGTACTAATGTAGGAATAGGTAATAAAGAACTGTGGTTAACCAACCGAGATCTGATCCTTGACTACTTTGAGCAGGACTCTCACAGATTGTCAGAGATCTGTGATTGGGACTCAACCGTTCCTGACCATGTCAGAAGACGACCTTGTCCCCCTCAAACCTACTACTCCAGAGGAGGTTCCCGTTACCCCGGCGGATCCGGGGAACGGGGGTGGTGGCGGCGGAGGAGGTCCCGAGGTGCCGGTGACCACGAGCCAGGGGGCTTACTACATTCCGTGCCGCCCGATTACCCATCAGAACGTGACCCCCCAGTACGCATGGAGCCACTTCGGGGGCCGACCCGTGAGTTCGTGGGTGCACGACAGGAAAGGGGTGAGAGTTTCGCTCACCGGAGACCAGCCCAATCGAGGGAGACCGAGCTACCTCGGAGACGACCGCGAGCCGATCTACCGTGGAGGGCCGCGTCGCCCGCCTCCCGAAGAGGAGGGACTGGATCTGTATGGGCCCGATCCGTATCGCGAGGAGCAGACGGTCCCGCTGGATCAGATGATGGGAGACCTACGGCTTCAACTCACCGCCGAGCTCCGCGAGTTGGCCCTCGATCTCCAGCACCAATTTCGCGACGCTATGGTGGCGATGCAAGGCGCCCTCCTCGGTCAAGGAGTCGGAGCCCCACCACAGCCGCAGGCACCCGGAGGGGTTCCGGCTCAGCCGCAGGCGCCCGCTCTACCGGCGCAACCAGCCCCGCCGGTCGTCCCAGCTCCAGTTCCGGGGCCCGTTCCCGTGCCGGCCCCAGTCCCGGCCGCGCCGGCCGCTCGCCCACCCCCTTCTGACCCTTTGACGACTACTTTCGATGGGGACCCCGAGAAGCTGCGTTTCTTCACGCTGGAGATCGGGAGATTCCTGGACAGTTGGGGTCACCTCTACCCTACCGAGAAAGATCGCATCGGCTACATCGGGTCCAAGCTGAAAGACACCGCCAGCGATTGGTATGTGAGCCTGCACGACAACCCTGGCCCTGAGTTGCGCTCCCTGAACAATTTTATGTGGGCCCTCCGGCATCAGTTCGAGGACCCCCTGGGTGAGGAAAAAGCCAGAAATCAACTGAGGAAGCTATTTCAGGGGAGGTCGTCAGTGAGGGAATACACTGACAAGTTCCGGCGCATCGCTGCCAAGATCCATGGGTGGCCGGAGGAACTCTTCATGGAGAAGTATTGGGAGGGCCTGAACCCGGAAATCTACGAGACAGTGCTGTTAGGGGGTCGCCCGGGCACACTGAACACCTGGATGAGAGCTGCCACCGACATGGAGGAACGCTTCGCCCTGATTAAGATGGGAGCGTCCGCGACGGCAGCCAGCAAAGCAGGTCCCCGAGCGAAGCCCCGATCCAATGTGCAAGACGTACGTGACGCGAGGTTTCGACAGGGGTTGTGTATGAAGTGTGGGGAGAGTGGCCACTTCGCCTCCGCTTGTCCCAGAGGAGGGGGGAAGGGCCCGAAGACCTCAACTCCCGGAGCGGGGAGCACCCCCACCCGAGGGAAAACTCCAATGAAGCCCCGGGCTTTACAGCTGGAAGGGGTGGCGAGCGACCAGGGAGAGCTGGAGCTGATGGAAGCACAGATGTCGGGAAACTCCAACGGCCTGCAGTGAGCGGCGCAGAGCTGCAGGTCCCCCGCCAAGAAGCGCCATCTCCGGTGAGCATCCCTGGCCCCCTGTTATATATGGTAGTGACGGTGGTAACCCCTGGATCAGGGACCCACATGAGGGTTCGCGCTCTAATTGACTCTGGGTGCGCGCGAGACCTAATCAGCCCCCTGGTAGTGGAGGGGTTGGGACCCAAAGTCACCCCGTTAGCAGAACCCCTGAAGTTTACCCAGATGGATGGGTCGGAAATGAAGGAGGAGTGCATAGCAGAGACTGAGAGCTTGATTTTGGGAACGGGGGAGCACTGGGAGAAGCGAGCTTTTGTCATCACCCCGAACGCCCAGTTCCCTATGGTGTTGGGCAGCCCTTGGCTCGGGGCGCACGACCCTTACATAAAATGGAGCGAGGGGAAGATTTCGTGGGTAGACGAACGCTGCCAGAGCCACCGGTGGGACCCCGGATGGGGCCCTGGACCTCCGAGCCCGCCTTCCCCCGCGCCCGCACTCGCCCTCGCCCCTGCCATGGTGCCTAAAGAGTATAGAGACTTGCTAGAGGTGTTCAGTGAGACCGAGGCGGACGAGTTGCCCCCCCATCGACTGTCGGACTGTGCCATAGAGCTCCTCCCAGGAGAGAAACTCCCGAAGGGTAAATTATATTCCATGAGCCCGGCGGAACGGGAAGAACTGCGGAAGTTCTTGGACAAAAACCTGGCAAGGGGGTTTATCCGCCCCGCCAAGTCCCCCTTTGCGGCGCCCGTGCTGTTCCGAAAGAAAAAGGATGGAGGCTTACGACTGTGCACTGACTACCGGGGGCTAAATGCAGTCTCCACCTCTAATGCCTACCCCCTCCCGTTAATAAAGGACCTCTTGGCGGAGGCGGCCAAGGGGAAGATTTTTACCAAGTTGGATCTACGAGATGCCTACTTCAGGGTGCGCATAAGGGAAGGGGATGAATCTAAGACTGCCTTTAACACCCCCTTGGGGCAATTTGAATACCTAGTGATGCCGTTCGGCTTAAGTGGCGCGCCCGGGGTCTTTATGAGTTTAATCAATGAAGTGTTGCACAAGCACCTTTTTAAGGGCGTGTTATGTTACATAGATGATATCTTGATCTATTCTACTGATAAGAATGAGCATGTGACTTTGGTCAGGGACGTTCTTTCAACTTTACTGAAAAACCAGCTTTTTGTGAAACTGTCTAAGTGCGAGTTTCACCGTGAGTCCGTGGACTTCCTAGGCTACCGCATTTCGCAGAAGGGGTTGGAAATGGACCCGGGGAAAGTGGAGGCGGTGGTGCAATGGGAGGCTCCGCGAACGAGAAAGCAGTTGCAGAGCCTCTTAGGATTTTGTAACTTTTACCGGACCTTCATCAAGGACTTTGCTAAAGTCACCCTTCCCTTAACTGACTTGTTGAAAACCAAGGGGAGGGGGCCCGAGGCAGGAAAGCCAGGAGAGAAACTGGCTTGGAATGGGGAGTGCCAGAAGGCGTTTGAGGCTTTAAAAACTCTTTTTACCTCTGAGCCCATTCTGGCCCACCCGGATGAGACAAAAGACTTTATAATCCATGTCGATGCCTCGGATGTAGCCATGGGGGGGGCCATTTTACAAAGTGACTCGGAGGGGAAACTGCACCCCTTGGCTTACATTTCGAAAAAGTTTAACGAAGCAGAAAGGAACTGGTCGGTGTGGGACAAGGAAGCCGCGGCCATTAGGTTAGCGCTCACTACGTGGCGCCACTGGTTGGAAGGAGCGCAAACTCCGTTCGAAATATGGACTGATCATAAGAACCTAGAGGCTTTGCGCACGCAGCGGTCCCTCAACGCCAAGCAGCTGCGCTGGGCTGACTTCTTTTCCAAATTTAACTTTGTGTTAAAACATTTTCCTGGGAAGGCTAACTCCCTGGCAGACGCATTGTCCAGATTGCCCCAACATGAGAGTGTGAAAGAAGAGGTATTCGATTCCATGTTCTCCCCCCAGCAGCTGGGAGGGGCGGTTGTCACCCGGAGCAAAACAAAGAAAGCCGAGCTAACCATAGGGAACTGCCAGTGGGGGGGGGAGTATGCTCCCGAAGAAATAGAGGAATTGGAAACTGTGGGAGAGTGTTCCAAAAGAGAGGACCATTGTTGGCTACATGGGGACAAACTAGTGGTGCCTAAGACCAAACGCAAGGAAATCTTGCTAAATTGTCACTCCTCAAAGCTAGCCGGGCACTTCGGTTTCCTAAAGACACTTAATTTGATCCAGCGTCAATTCTGGTGGGCGCGCATGCTCCGAGATGTCTCGGACTTCGTCTCGGCATGCCAAACCTGTTTAATGTGTAAAAAACGGGGGGGAAAAGTCCCAGGATTGTTGCACCCCCTTCCCACTGCTTCACGACCCTGGGAAGACATAGCCATGGATTTTATCACCAATTTGCCCCCCTCCAAGGGAAAAACGGTGATTTGGGTAGTGGTTGACACTTTTTCTAAACAAGCCCATTTCACCCCCTTCAAGCAATTGCCCACAGCCAAAGGGATGGCTAAAGCTTTCTTCAACCACGTGATAAAATTACATGCTTTTCCGAAGAGGGTGGTATCTGACCGCGGAAGTCAGTTCGTTGCCACCTTCTGGCGGGAGCTTTTGAAATTAATGGACATAGAACCTGCCTTAAGCTCGGGTTACCATCCAGAAACCGACGGCCAATCCGAGCGAACTAATCAAATTCTCGAGCAATTCCTAAGATGTTACACAAATTACCACCAGGATAATTGGGTGGAATTACTGCCCTTTGCTGAATATAGCTACAATAATGCAGTGCATTCCTCCACTGGGGTTTCACCTTTCATGGCAGTGGGAGGCTTTGAAGGTAAACCACTCCCTACTCTTAAGGAGGACCCCCAGACCCCCCCTTCGGATTTTAAGAGTTGGTGGTCCGGCCTCCAGGACTCTTGGCCATTAATTGGGAAGGCCCTGGACCATGCCAAAGAGGACTACAAGAAATATGCTGATCGAGGGCGAGCACCGGGATGGGATCTTCAACCCGGGGACTCCGTTTATCTCTCTACTAAAAATATCCATGGGCTGCAGCCCAGCAGAAAATTGGGATGGAAATATGTTGGACCTTATAAAGTGTTACGTAAAATCTCTGATGTATCCTTTGAACTGGAACTGCCTAAATCACTGAGTTCTGTGCACCCTGTGTTTCATTTCAGCCTACTGAAGAAAGATCCTGGGCCGAATGCATGGCATCCAGTTCCTCCAGCTCCTCCTCCACTGATGAAGGAGGGGAGTCCACACTACGAGATAACTGAAATCCTTGACTCCAAGATGAAAAGGGGCCACTTGTATTACTTAGTTAGATGGTTAGATTTCGGCCCGGAGCACAATGAATGGATTCGTTCTGAACATGTTCATGCCCCCAAGTTGACTAAACTGTTTCATAAAATGTTCCCTGAGAAAGCTAGGTGAAGGGAATTATGGGGAGGGCAGGGTGTCAGAATCTGTCAATTCAGTCAATGTAATCTTGCATGCATACTATGTAACCTCATAACCATTATGTATTGGACCTGTATTAATCCTGTTTTGGTCGGGAGGGTGACAACCCTTCAGGGTGAGAACAAGGAGGCCTCTCATCCCTGCCTCCGCATTCCAGCTGCCCCGGCAGTAACTTCAAGGGGAGGACGGCTCTCATCTCTTATCTATGCTAAAGAACCTTGGAGCCATGAATTGTTATGTGAACTGAGGGGTCTGGTTTGAGAAGGGAAATTTACTGCTTAACACCTCACTTTTTTCCTGTGTGAACCAAACGGTCAAGACACCTTTTAGCCCGCCAATTTTCCCTTCAGGGGATTGGCTACCTATGGGTAATTCAAACTCCTTGGAATGGTATAATAGACCCGCTTGTATTATTTGTCTCATCTCTGACAATAACCCGAGATGCTGTACTAATGTAGGAATAGGTAATAAAGAACTGTGGTTAACCAACCGAGATCTGATCCTTGACTACTTTGAGCAGGACTCACACACTTCCCCTTCCACTGGCTGGTTCTTTGTTAGTGGAACCATGTGCTCCTGTGGCTCTTTGTTCTTGGGGCTCATCATTAGACACATACTTAGAAGAGCAGTACTTTGCAAGATGATTTTTCCCACATATAAAACACTCTATTTTCCTTTTAAATTTCTGTCCATGCTTTAGGCTCAAAACAGACATCTCATCAGACAAACTTTCTTTCAAATTTCTAGAATCATATTCCTCAGTTAGTGCAGACAAAAGACCTTCTAAAGTCAGATCATCTTTCAGTCTAATCATACTGGTTACAGACTTATAGGAGCCAGGCAGTCCCTTAAGAATTGAAGAAATCATATCTGTATCAGAGGGTGCTTCATTCAGGTCTTTAAGCTGTGTGTAAATGGCCATTAATTTGTCCATCTCTTTGGGAAGGCAGTCTCCCTCCTTCATCCTGAAATCAAAAATCTGTCCCTTGAGGGAATAGATTTTACTCTTGCTGTGCTTATCAAATTTGCCCTTTAGGTATTTAATCATCAATCTGGACGTGGCTAGCCCTCTTAATCCTGGTACCTCTGTGTAGGGAATACTCCCTAAAATCAGGGCTTTAGCAAAACCATCCATCATAAGAAATTGTGTCTTATCAGGGTCAGTTTCTGGGGGATTTTCAATTGTTAATACTTGAAGGGCATTGTGAGCCTGCAGACGACTCTTCAAATACTCCTCCCACCACTGATAGTTAGATTTTGTAAGTCTGAGATTTGGCATTTCCTGGGATGGGGCATTAAAAGCCATTTTGTTACTTTTGTTACCTTTGGATTTGAGGTAGAAGCACAGGATGAGCAGGGGAAGTCTTTGGTGCTGTGTTGGCCTCTTCGCTGGAATCCGGCTCACTCATCTACTTCTCCAGGAGCTCACAGGGTTAATCTTTCCTCTCTCTGCAGCAGCACGAAAATTCAGGGTAACACCTGATATCATTGACCAATTAGCAAGACAGTACACCTTTAGGTTTCCTGGGCTTAGTGTTAATTGGCCAGCTGCCAGGCACTTCTAGGTTAACAAAGGTAAACAAACAAGTTGCATAGGTTAACCCTATAATGACTAAAATTCTCAGGCCTTGTGTTACATACTCATTTTTCCAACAAGATAAAGGTAGGTTGGCTGTTGGGTAAGAAGGAAATAGGGTTGCCAACTCCATGTTGGGAAATTCCTGGACATTTGAGAGGTGGAGCCTGGGGAGGGTGGGATTTGAGGTGGGAGGCAGAAAGAGAGAGAAAGAGTGATGAGGTGGGGAGGCAGAAAAACAAAGAGAATGATGACAGGTCAGAAAGAGAGAGGAAGTAGCTTACATGGAGGAGAGAGAGTAAGAAAGGGGGGCAGAAGGGAGAAAGAGTGTGAGAGAGGTAGGGGGGAAAGGGAGGAAGCAAATGTGTGAGGAATGGGATAACCATCCCGCAAGTTTCTTGCGGGTCTCCACTGGTCCCTTCATATTTTCAACCTTATCAACAAATCATATCCCACCAGAAATCAGCACAGAACTCTCTGTTTCAAACAAGAAAACGGTACCTCTTCATGTAAACACGCATGCACACTCTCTTTCTCTCTCTCACTGCAAGCACAGCTTCAAATGCTCCCTCCCAAGTATTCCAACCCCTCCCCCAAATACAGTCAATCACACAAGCACACACTCCAAAATCCAGCTTTAACATTTAGTTGTTTACCCTCTTCATGCTGAGATATCTTTCCCCTTCTGAATGTGTTCAGACATTCTGTGGATGCTTCCTCTGTACTTGCAGGTGTCCTCAATAGGTTTTTTACTCAATGAATGGGAGGAGGATGAATATTTAGGTACAAGGCTTTTTAATGGTGCCAGATTATAGCGACAAACAAGGGTTGCCAGGGGAAATACCTGGGGTGGAGCTTGGGGAGGGTTTGGGGAGGGCAGGGATCTCAGCAGGGTATAATGCTAATCCAAAGCTGCCATTTTTTCCAGGGGAACAGATCTTTATTGTCTAGAGAGCAATTGTAATAGCAGGAGATCTCCTACGACAGACCCTGCCATCTTCCTCAAACTGATAAGAAGAGTAGCATATGTGAAAAAGAGTGAACATGAGAATAACCAAAACAGAACCAGGGAAACCAATTTTGAATGAAATTTTAGACCTACTAGAATTTGGTATCTACCGCTTTTTTAAAATATATTGTACATTTTTGTTCAGTGAAGTAAAGCACAATGCCCCCTACTAGCTATGCGTAAATGACATTCTGTCACTTTTAGTAGTACTTGGCTGCAAGTCTAAGCATGCCATAGTAAGTTGTGAAAACCTTACAATGGTGAGTTTGCCTTTGGTTATCCTGAATCAGCAATCTATTTCCTGAATGGGGATTCAAATGTCCGTAAGACACCTGTGTTGTGAAGCGGCTTCTTCATTCATGAATATCGATGGAGCTGAATGGAGTATATGGATGAGGTATTGCCATTGAAATTAATGGAGATTCTTGTATGTAAAAGATATGTAAGATCATATCACATGTGTTACTGTGAATAAACCATTCCATGTGATTGTTATACATAAGCTACAATGTTTCCCCTCAAATTTGGGACATAAATATATTTGAAACATTTCAACCATTGGCAATGTTCTTCCTTACTGCCAAAATCAAGTGACAAACTGAATAAGAAAGGCAAAGATGAGAAGAAGGTGAGAGTCTGTCTAACAGTTTAGCTAGAAGGAGATCCCTGAAGTAAAGTGTATTTATGTATTTATTATATATAAATGTATTTATACATCACAGTCAATTCAAAACAAAGACCTCATTGAAAATTCCATGATTACCTTTTAATGACTAAGTACTTGAACATAATAGGTTTTTGGGCCCCTGCCATGGGTTCAGCTGGGGCTTCAGCTGCTTGGAGCGATATGGCACAACATTCAAGGCCATGTTACCTTGGAAGAATTCACATCTGATCATTAACGCATTCACAGGAACAATCGTTCAGTTATTCAGCACAAGGTATTTGTAAAACACGTTCTGGGAAGGAGTTGAAAGGAAACTGGTCCAACAATATTTGATGGAAATCTTGTGTGCATCAGGCTGTACCTGGAACCATTCAGCAAAGCTGCAATGGTAATTTTGGACAGTGTAGTGATGGGGGTGGCATAAGTAGAGGCTTTATAGAGGGGTCTTTGCAGCTGTGTTTTGCCCATGGATTGGCTTGTTATAAGCAGTGTTCCCTCTAATCTGAGTTAGTGTGAGTAGGCTTACAGTTTTTTAGCCTCTGGCTCACACAGTTTTGTCTTAGCTCAGGAAGAATGGCTCCAGAGCAAGCTAATTTATGTAGTAACCAAATCGCTCGCTCACAACTTTAATGCCCAGTAGCTCACAAAGTAGGATTTTTGCTCACAAGACTCCACAGTTTAGAGGGAGCATTGGTTATAAGTAGCCATTTTGATAGATGTTAACCTTTCCCACCAGTATTCAACAATTTTACTGTTTTAGTGTTGCACTGGAAAAATACAAAATAGGGGGAGTGCTGTTTTTTTGTATTTGATTCAACCAACTTTAAACAGTGAAATTGTGGATGAATTTGAGCTTCACAGAGTTTTTCTTCCTAAGTGAGAGAACTTAACTGATGAGAACAAGTCCCAGCTGTCACAGGAAGTGACGGGTAGTGCGGTGACTGTTCTCAGCTAGAAGGCCCTGGCCGAACCAGTCCTCTTGTGTCCTGCTGTGGAACGGATGCACATAGCAGCCTTCACCTGCCCGAGGGGACATATTGTACCCTTACCTTGGCACTTGCATGCCTGATTCTGGGACCTACTGCCTCAATGCCAGGGTTCATAGGAACTGGCCGCCACATTGGATCTGGTCAACAGGAAGCCTGGCGTGTTTGAAACAAGGGCTAGGATTCTCTGGAGAGAACTGAGGAAGGAAGACCACCTAAGCGAGGAACTTGGAAAGTAAATATCTACATGTTGTAGAATCAGGCATTGATTCAGACTCATGTTAGCATTACTGTGTTTTTTCTTCCTTCTCCACCAGTGCTGGAAATTACCTTTGAAGATGGATCGTTTTATAAAATGCTGAACATAGTGTTTCCAGAGCCTCTGGCATTTTGCAAGAAATGCCTGTAATCTACCCCATCCGTTACTGTATTAAAGGATACATTTTCAAAGCAATGTGAGCAAATTACTGGTACAAACAAATCCTCTTCACAAATAAGAGGATATAGGTGTGTAGCAAAGATCTGTCTGCTTTGCCCTGGGGAGGGCAAATGTTTCCCTAGGACTTGTAATGGTATCACAATGAAATGCCATGAAATTTAGCACCATATTCTGCTGCAGGCCTGGACCCAGTTGGAGTGCTGTCCAAGAGGAATATTAGGGACCTCATGCACAGACTAGTGTGTTGCTTTTGACTGCTGAGTGAGCACTGAGGTGGCTTTCATTGGCAGGCCATGTTGAGAAAAGGTACAAATCCATCTTGCTGTTTCCAAATGGCTTACCCACAGGACTATTTCTAGCCATGGCTATAAAATGATTCACTCCAAATACAGATATTAAAAAAAAAGCTCATGGCTTCAAAGATCAATTGAATCTTCTGTTCCCAAGAAGCAATTTCTACTAGGACAACAGCTTTTAAATAAATTGTATCATTTATAGGGAAAGACTGCAGGAACATCTTGATTCTATAGGCTTACCTATACCACCCAGGTCTTTGGAAGAAGATTTGGACATTGGTGAGCTTGGTAAGGAGAAGAACCTATCCCTGCTTCTTGTCCAGTGTTTTAATTGTTCTCTTTATGTTTTTGTATGTATTTTAGCTCTGGTTTTAATTGTTTAATGATGTCTTTTTGTTGGTCTTAATGATTTTAAATTGTTATTTTATTATGTATATTTTAATCTGTTTAATTGCCTTCGTGGCCCTCTTGAAGGCAAAAAGGTGGGGTGTACAAATTCTGTAAAATGTGTAAATCATTATAAACCTGGCTGGCCATTGTTGGAATCAGAATACTGGACCAGGTGGCCCTTGACCTGTTTCACTAAGTACGTTCTTATGCATGGCTCATACAGCTCTCTGTGAAACTGAAGGATCCAGTCGTTTATTTCCTTATTTTACTAGCTAAGAAAACATGATGCTGTCTTCCACTGAGTCAGACCACTGGTTGCACAAGGTCACTATTACCTGCTCTGGCAGCAGCTCTCTGAGGTCTCACGTAGAAGTTTTTCAGGTCCCCTGCTTTTTGATCCTTTTAGTTGGGGGTTGAACCTGGGACCTTCTTCATGCAATGTGTCTGTTCTACCACTGAGCCACAGCTGCTCCCCAAGCAAGGCTAGAGTTCCGCTTGCCAGCACCACTGAGCTGAGAGAAGCCATCTTTGAAAAATGTTTCCCTTCCTGCATGGCAAGCGGGCAGCAGGCTGCGAGGTAACAGCCGTAATTTACTGCTGACGAGAGGGCCAAGTGCGTGCTGTAATTGCAATGTTGTGCTGTTTTAAAAAGATTCCAGTTGGTGGTTGTGATTAAAGGATACAACTGTGAATTGTGTATTGCCCTTGTTATCTGTATTGATGGAAATCTCTATATTGCATATGTCATGTGTCAAAATGTATTTTAAAGCTTACATAATACATTGAGTGTAAACAATAGGCTCTTCATTCAGGCCAACTTGTACACAATCACTTTGCCCCCATCCTGTCGTTTTATTTTCTATTATTGTTAATAGCTGTGAATTGCACATCAAAAATACATTATCCCAAAATGCAGTTATTAGAGCAGCAGAAAAACAGGTCATTCGGGGAGTCAACTGATGCAGATTTGCTGCCCTCTAGTGGACTGTGGAAGAAACAGAAAAGAGAAAAATCTTCAAAACTGCAAGAACTCCTGAGGCCTGTGGGATGCTGCTCATTCCTCACCACTCCCTTCCCACCATTCTGCACCACCTAATTCACCAGCCAAGCGGATCCATTGCCAGTCCAGCAACCAGAGGGAACAGTCTGATAATTTCCCAAGCATTTTTAGTTCGTAACTGTTGAAATTGGACATAAAAGGTCCTACAGTCAACTGTTTCTTATAGATCACTTTGGATTATTTGAATGTTTGTATTTTTGCATTTCATTACTACACTTTCTGCACCTTCCTTGCATGATGCATCAGAAGGCGAGGAATGCTGCAGTTTCCCAGTCTGGCCCTGAGGAGACCCAGAACTTTGATCTATTGCAAGTCAACACAGTTGCTGCCTCAGATGCCTCCAGATCATCTCCAATGACCAAGTTACGCTTCTAGACAGATTTCTAAATAGGTATCTTATGTAAAAAGCATTCAGAAGCATAATTGCATGATGAAAAAAATGGTTAATTTATTGCTTTTCTAAATCCACTTTTTTAATTAAAGAGAAACTTTGTTAACAGGAAATGAAGAGCAGAGATATAGACATAGGCAGCAATCTCTACTGTGGCTTTTTGTAACATCAAACTAGTGAGTGCAGTATACCAGAATGTGGACATTAATTATTCTTCACCCAAATACTAATTCTCCTTATTTGTAGCCATTGCTTTTGTGGAGCTGTGGCTTGTATTTGAAGGCAATCTATATAATCTGTGCTTTTGATGTCTTTCATTTCAAAGAACCCATTGTTAAAGTCCCCAGTTGGGTCAAAAAGCAAACATGTTACACCATCATGGGTGCGGATTTTGAGTCTACCAGTTTCTACATAACCATGATGGAGAATGTCCTGGTTACGTTCAGCTGACCCTGTGTGAATCTAAATCTTATGAGGAACAATTAGGGTTGCAAAAACAATAGCAAAGAAACTCTGTGATGTAATGTTCTTACCCCCCAAAAATCCCTTTTGCACGTGGGTACACTTTCTCCGGTACATAATCTGCAAATACAGGTATGTTTGTGAAACATGAAACAGTAGAGAAACCTCCAAAATCTTCATTATCTTCTTGAAACTCTGGGTCTTGCAACTCATATTCCACACTGTGAAATGAAGAAGCCCTACCTATATGCTGAAAAAGAGAAGACCTGAAGATTATAAAATCTTTTTGATTCTGGGATTGATGGAAAAGTTCAAGAAGCCAGTGCCCAGGCATCTAATCATAGAACATCAAGAGGAACCGGGCCAGTTTAATAAGATCTGAACTATGATAGAGTTTTCCTATGTAGCCCAGACTTGAAAATGATACAGTGGTCCAAGATTTCACCTCATTTTTGACATAATTTTGTATAGTCAATACAAAATTCTTGGTGCAGACAATACCATCTTCCAGCATCAAATAATACCAAGAGAGATTGGCAGAAAAGTTAAGTAAATAAGTGTAGTCCACATTTTGTTTGGATCGATACAGAGCTTTTTCCTGAGCATTAAAGAAAATTTCTTTCATATGACTTATAGGGGGATAAGCAGTTAAAGAGCTTTCTATAGCATGCTCACCAAACTGAGCCTCAATTTCCTTGGCACTTTGCTCATTTAATTTAGAATCATTATTGGCTAGGTATATAACAACTGCTATCAGGTTTAATTCTTCTGGCTTGCAGTGGCTGTAAATTGACTTGAGGGTCTTCAGCAAATAATGTTCTCTCTTTCTGTGGACAGCAGAGATTCCAACGGTCAAGAATTCTAGAAGAGGCAAAAGAAAGAATGATACTTTACATCCACCAAATACTTAGCACATGACCAAAGCCCTTCACATGCATTATTTCAGTAGTTCTTAGGATAAAAGAAAATGACTTGACTTGACTTTGTAGGAAAGGTAAAATTCAAGACAGACTCCTAGTTCTGATCTCATTTGTTCTGATCATATATGGTCTTGTGATCAGCTCCATGCTGGTCTGGTGCAAGCCCTCATTGTCAAGGGACAGTTAAAGCCTGACTGAACGCCATGCAGAGCTGCCCCCAAGCCTACAGCTTACAATGCTCACGGCTGCACTGTGAGAGGCCACCAGCATGACTTCTTGTAGGTGTGAAGGGACCTTGTAAGGGCCAAACGTTATGTAATGCTGGAAGTCTCCATCTCCAGAGTGCCAAAGCATTTGCTTTTTTTTAGAATGGCAAGGGCCCTGATTTGGACTGGGACCAGGAGGGAGGGCAAAGGCTCATGCTGTTTTCCAAACCTGAAGTGGTCCCGTGAAGCAAGCAGACAGGCAACGTACAGAGCTCTTGTATTTTTACTCCAGTGGAGCAACGTGGATATCCCAGACAGTTTTCACAAAGGAGAGTGTTTGCAGGCGGTATCATCCATCTTCCCCTGCCGGCTGTGCTCTGCGAAGCCTCTGCCGAGAATTCAGGCTCCTCCTGAGCAAACTGCCACACACAATGGGGAGAAGGGCTGCAGAAGGCAGAGGGAATTGCGGGAGAAAGGGCTTCTAATTCTCACTCTTGGGTTAAGGAGCAAGCTTTGTTCCACAGTTTCCAGCTGATACCATTGCCCCTGAGTTTTGTGTTTAGGCTGCCCGCACTGCCTTGGCAAATGTCAGGAGATTTCGAGGGAAATGCCTGGGGAGGGTAGAGTTTGGGGAAGAAGCAACATCACTTCTGGGTGACACTCCAGGAATTTCCCCTAAACTCTATAGTAAAGACCACAGAGGAATGGAGAAGCTCTGAGAGCATTGCTATGGGGGCCATTCCCCCCCCCCCCATTCCGCTGTTTCTCAAGGGTGGAGGCGTGGGCCTGAGGCCAGGGGTTTACCTGCTGCAAGCAGGAAATGGCAAGCCTACTTTTATGGCAAACATTTCAATAATCAGATACTATATAATAAGGCCCATTGAACTGTTTAGGACTCATTGGGCAAACAAGCGTTCAAACAATAAAACATGGAAAATGGTTTAAAGGGGGGAAAAGGCTCATTCGTGTATTTCAACTTAAGCAGATAGGTAGCTTGTAGCATAGCTGCTGGATCAGTTGCTTTTTCATTTAGATTCCTGTGTTTCACATACATGTTGCTGTAGTCATAATAGCCTGCACTTACTTTTTTTAATTGGAGGATATCCCAAGAGATATTTATATGGAATAGGTAAGGGATCCATCACATTTGCTATAACAGTGAAATTTGGATTTTGTGATATCTTCCATATAATATTTTCCAGGTTGAATCCTTGCACATCCTTGAACATAAAACAGTATTGTTTTCACCATTATCAGCACGTACCCTATCCTATAACATTTTGTCATTTTCTGAATTTTGCAACATTTAAATTGCCCTTCCGATAGACATCCCTCAGTAGAAAAACCTGCAGCGCATATTGCATTTGTTTTGAATGCTTAATATACTTGTTGCTAAATATAGTTTCTGTGAAGGGCAGATGACTGTGTGGGGAGCAGTGCCCACTGCACTGGGAGTTACCCACCTAAAATCCAGTTTTTTCTATTCCTGGACATTGGCATTGCTCTTTGCTTTGCTTCCAAATAATGACAAGCAATATAGTAAGCAGCAGCTCTAGAAGAAAACACGATCTAGAGAAAGCTCTCCAGTAGCAAGCCAGTGGCATCTTGAAGTTTCTAGTTTTCATTGTAGTTTTTCACTCTGGATCCATTCAAATGGAGAAAACAGGTGCTACTATTCTGATAAGAAAACATTAAAGAAGAGAACCATGTTTCCATGTATGTCTGTATATTGTGGCAGGTTTTCTTGGGGGGGGGGGTTGCTAATGGAATCTATTGAAAACAAAGTGATTCAAAACACCCAGTATATTTACAAAAAAGTGATCTTCCATTCTTTCTGATATATGGAGTGCAAGCCTATGTGAGACAAAAAGTTAAATGCAGGGTTTTAGTCTTGCTGCTTCTTCAATTGGAAGAGAGGTTGTGCTGTGGGGATTGGGGAGGGGTTGCTGGCTTTACAGCTAAAGGCTCCTTGTCTTTGGTTGGTCAGAAAGAAGTGTGAGATCCCCCTTTTTGATGAATATTGTCTGTCATGGCTAAGCTAAGATATTGGCTAAGCAAATGCCTATTTGCCAACTGTCCAGTGCTGGAACACCATGATACAGACCCAAAGCACTTGGAAGGGCCCCTGGAAAGGCCCTGGCTCGCCCTGAGTAGAAAGCTATGCCAGCCATATTGTGATGCTTGTCAACAGTGTGACTGAACAGGAAGACCCGCAAAAGGTAAGGCTACAGGAAGGGGAGACGGCATCAAGCAGGTCTATTATATGACCGATCAATGACCTTTCCGAGCACAGAGAAAGGAAGAGAATCAAAGGAGAAATAGCTTTATAACTGTTTTTTGTTTGCTGTAATAACACACCAAGCCTTGCAATCTTAAAATTTATTATTTAGATTGTTTCCTCTGCTGTATGTGGTTCAAAGGTCTAACATTAAATTTTTGTTTGTAAACAGCAAGAATGAATTAACAATGCATGCCAAGAAATAATTTAGCTTTTCAGTAACTAATGATGTTAGTATTATTAGCATTACGAATGCATTTCCTGTATACCTTAGGGTAGGATAGTATGTAGTTTTTTTAGTGCAGGTGTAGGGTAAAAAATGCAATAAAAAAATTAAAAAAGAAAAAGAAAAAGATCTTTCCGAGCACACATACACCCCTTCCTGCTTTTAGGCATGCCAATGTTGCTCTTTAAGGAAATTGTTACAACAGCACTTACAGAACCTTTTTAGGTTTTAGGGTACTCTTCAGTTCAACTGGACAGTCCTCTAGCAATAGTTCAGCAGGAACAGGAAGGGGCAGGCTTTGGGAAAGCAGCTGCAGTGGAATAATTAGGGTCTTTGCCTGTAGGCCCCAACTGCCATTGCGCTTTCCCTCCTCTCTCAGCCTAGATGCTTCCAACTGCCAGTGATACTAGAATCTTCTCTTAGGCTTCTCTCACAACACTGTCTGCCAAAATTGCATTATTTTAAAAACATTTCATTTTTTAAACCATCCCTCTTTCTGTAGAGATGCTTTATGATTGTGTAATAAAATTAGAGTTGCCAACCCCTGGCTGGGAAATTCCTGGAGATTTTGAGGTGAAGCCTGAGGAGGGCAGGGTTTGAGGAGAGGAAGAACCTCAGCAACCTCCAGAGCAGCCATTTTCTCCAGGAAAACTGATCTCTATATTCTGGAGAGCAGATGTAATTCCATAAGATCCCATGTGAAGGCTGGCAAATCTAAAGAAAATCATAGCTTTCTGTTTGCTCATAATACCAATGGCATTTAGACATGTGAACAAAGATTATTTATTTAGTGTATTTATATTCTGCTTTTCTCCCCAGGGGGACCCAAAACAGCTAGCAAGATGCAGGGAAATAACAAATTAACAAGAAAGTAAGGGGAGGCTTCTGATGGTCAAGCAGGTCTTCTGCTGGCTGATCTCCTGCCCAGCTCCAGGCATGAACCTCAGGCTAAGAGCCTAAGAGACACAGCCCCTGGGCACACCCTGGCCTTATAGATCTGTGTGCAGAGGAAAACTAGCAGGATCTCCCTCACTTCTTCCCCTGCCAGAGATAACATTTGTATATGTTACTGTGATAACCAACTAACCTAACTTGGATGGTAGCCTCCAGGTAAGATCCCCCATAATTACAGTTTATCTCCAGACTACAGTTCCCCTGGAGAACATGGATGCCTTGGAGGGTGGACTCTATGGCATTGTACTCCACTGAGGTCCCTGTCCTCCCCAGGCTCTAGCCCAAAATCTCCAGGAGTTTCCCAGCCTCGACTACACAACCCTAAACTAACCCAAAGTAGTTATCTTTTACTGCTACTTTGTTATTTCACGTGAAGCTGCCTTACACTGACTTCAACAGCTCTCCAGGATCTCAGGTAGAGCAATGTCTTTCTTAGCATTCACTACCTATAACTGGATGTTTCAGGAGCTGAACCTGGGACCAATAAGCTCTAGCCTCTACCTTTAATAATCATGATAATGAGTACTCTCTATCTCTTTTGTTTTTAATCAAACCTTCTCCTTGCTAGATAGCCCAGTTAGAGTTATTTAAAAGGGCTATTCTGGGGCTAGAACACCCCGGAACAGTGTTCCGGCTGGCTTCCAAGCCCACCCCACCTCACCCTGCCCCTCCCTCTCCAAAAGTCCTGCTCTGCCCTGCCCTCAGAGGAAGAAGAAGCGTCAGCAAGCACTAGAGCACATGCTCATCCCATTGCTGCCTGCTGCTGCTCCACCGTACCAAAAGGCCAAAAGGACTCTGGGGCCAGTTCCTTAGGCAAGGTAACTGAGCCAACACTGTTGGGGGGGGGAGTAAGCAGGGGGTGGGGGTGGGAAGGCCCTGGTGCCCTCCTTCCCCTCTACAGTATGGCCTGGCAGCCCTTGAGAGCCTGTTGTGGCTGGCACTGTTGGGGAAGGTGGGTGGGGTGTGTGTGCGCGCATACAGGGTGAGGGGGAGTGTGGTGGTGGGGGATGGAGAGGCCAGTGGTGGAGGTGGGAGAGGGGCAGGTAAGCTCAATTAGTGAGCCGAGGAGGGAGCGGGTGTGCTCTGGGGAGAGCAGAGAGGGTGCGTGAGACTCGTGCTCGCCTGGGCAGGCTCCCAGCAGCAGACCCGTGTGCTGCTTCCATCCTGCTGCTCCTCCAGCTGCTCAGAGGCACACTTTTAGAGCCACCCCCCACCCCTGGTGGGACTGCAGCTGCAGTGCCGGCAGCCTCAGGAAGCGGGGCCCAAACTGGGCTCCTCCTGTGCCCTCTACTCCATTGCCCACCAGTGCTGCACCTCTTGAGATGATTCTTTGTCGCTTCCCCCTCGGTTCCCTTCTGGGGGGAACGCTTCTGGCAGTGGGATGGTGGCAGTTGATGGGTGGGCTGGGGGAACTGGCACTTAAAGCCCCTCCCCTGTGGCTGTGTCATCTGCCTGCAGCACCGGGCTCAGCCTCTGGACTCTGGTGGAGCCTGTCCAGGGCACCCTTCCCCTTACTGCCACCGCAGGCTGTGTTGCTGGGCCCCAAGCCCAGCAACTCTTCACTGCCATTGCCCTCTGCTTCTCCTTTCCCCATGAATTCCTCCCCACCATGTTCTTGCCAGTCCCTGCTTCCCAAGCCTAGCCCATATGGCACTGAGTGGCAGCAGGCCAGCCTTAAAGGAGCCGGTGCCACCAAAAGGTGAAAATTGCATGGGGCGCCTTGCCTCGGGAATGAAAGCCTATGTCTGGCCCCAGGACTGGTTCTCAATGAGTGGATGCAGCACCAGGGGGATCCTTATACTTTGGCATACGTCCTCCACTTCCCTGCAAGACACCGCCCCCCCCCCCTGTCCTCTTCTCCCTCCAACAGGAAAATTCTCCACTGAGTCAATGCCACTAGATAAGGGGTGGGTGGGGAGAGAAATGTTTTGCTTTTGCCAGCATTCTTTGCAAAGAATCACATGCAGCAGAGAGTTTCCTGGTTTGTTTCAAAGCAGGGAGAGGGGTGAAGAGAGAAATCAGAGTGTCTGGCAAATCAAGTTTCCAGAATTTTTTTTAAAAAATCCCCCTCCCAGCACAGTGCTAATGGTTTCTGCCTTGGTTTCTTTTCTCCAACATGCACCTGATGTTTTGGAGAGAGTTTGCAAGAGCTTCCAGCTATTTTGGCTGCCTTTGGCTGGCTGCCTTTGCACTTGAATGACAATAGCCCAGAAAAAAGACTGTGTGTGCCACTGGTGCCAGCTGCTGAAAGCTTCCAGGTAGCTGCCTCCCCCGCCCCCATCCCACCATCCATTCGTCCCTAAGCCCCTGCCTTTCCCTGCAACACAGAACGGCCCTGCACCCCAATTCAAGGCATGGTGGTGCAGTTTCCACAGAAGTTTGGTTGGGCTGCCTTCCAAGCAAGGACTGCGGGCTGGCAGCCCCAAGGGTGCAGGTTGACTGGGGGAAAGCCTACCCAACTACTTCAGGGGAGGAGACAATGTTACTATGCCTTTTCCTTTGGGCATGCAGATTGACAGGGTGCAGCGAGGACCCCTACACTAGCCATGCTTGCTTCTGAGACATTTAATTCTGTCCATTCATTTTTGTTGTTGTTGTTCAGTCACACAGTCAAGTCCGACTCATCTTAGGGGTACTTAAATGTGCCTGGTTTTTTCTGAAATGTCACTTAGAGTGCATTCAGATGGTTCTTTTGAGCCCCGCCAGGCACAAGTGCCTGGTGATTTAAAGTGCATGTCCAGACCTCAACATCTGGGAACTGTGCTGCTTTTGTTAGTAGCCTGTCAATCCCTGTCGGGGATCCGTACTTAAAAGGTAGTGGTTAAAGTCCGGTCTAAAGCTGGCTGACAGGCCAATGCTGGACTTTCCACCGTCAGGTCATTCCACCAGCGCGCAATCAACCCATAGGAATGGTCTCCAGACCATCCCAAAAGGCCGCCATTTTAAAAAACTCTTAGCAATGCACACATAACTGCTTAAACATGCGACATCCTCCGCAGATGGTGAGGCACATATGCACATAAGCAGATAAGCACATATGCAGAGATGCACATGCACAACAGGATTTTTTTTAAAAAGCCAACTGCATGGCTCCTTAAGGTGGATGCTGTCTAGACAATCCACTGCAGAGTCATGTGCGGTAAAGCGATTCACAGGGGAGCTGTCTGGTCATACAATGCTGGATTAAAAAGATCTAGATCAAATTACAGCTGGGCCAATGGCGGGATTAGCTGCCCGTCTGAACATACCCTTATAATACAGTGTTATACAGTGATTCAGTCTGATATTTGTTAGACATGTAAATAGTAGAGGGTTTTGAACAACGGCTTTTGGTTAGTGAGCAGCAAACATCACTGGAGAATACCAAAGCCTTCATGGGGTTTTCTAGTTTTCTTTCCTGTTTCAAATTTTAAATCTCTCAGCAGAATTATTAGACCTGTAAATTATCTCTTTCCAAACCTTGTATAATTTTAACTTCTTAAAAAAGGCTGCAAACCTTGTAATTGATAAATTGATCAGATGAATCTTTATTTATTGCTGAAAATATACCTTTAAATTATTCAGTTTGAGTGTGATGGGTACATAGCCGTGTATTCTACACATACATGGCACTGCCCTCTTTCAGATGTCAGACAATATGAAAAAGAAGCTTTAAAAAGGCCTGTCCTCCATATTTTACCTACTAGCTCTACCTTGAAACTGAACCAGCAATAATTTTCTTTCTAACTATAAGAATGAAGTTGATAGACTTGATTCTGTTTTCACTTATAATGTTTAAATCAGTTTGGGAGGTAGTGAAGAGAAAGGGTCTTTTTGTAAGCTGCTGTGTAATTAAGCGTTTTCTTTTGAGGGACTCTTTGCCTTTCCTAGATGGATTTGCAAGTCTTCCCTCTTTGAGCTAAGCAAGTCTACCAATATAGTGGAAAGTGATGGGTAGACCTGTTATACTACACTGTGGAAGTATACCACGCTGAGGTCCCTCCACTCTCCAAACTGCACTCTTTCCAGGCTCCACCCCCAAAATCTCCAGGTATTTCCCAACCGAGAGCTGGCAGCTGTATCTGGGATAATAAATGCTGTAGATAAACCATCTTTTTCCAATAATGACCACAAGTGAAATGACCTGCCCAATCTTGACAGTTTACTAAACTGAAGTGTGTCCAGGGGTCCGTTGGAGCGGGAGCGCACAGGAGCGCAGCTCCGGGAGTGAGGAGCCCAGGGGGTGGGCACATGACCAAGCCCTGCCCCCTCCTCGGCTTACCCAAGCAGTGCAGAGGCGCAGCGCCCCGGGGAAAGCCCTGCTAGAGTCTTTATTGTTTTTAATGTTTTGTTTTAATGTTGATAATTTTATCATTGTTCCTTTTATGACTGTGTGCTGCTTTTCCAGAGACTTGCTCAAGGTGGCATATAAATTTTCTAAGTATACCATTTTTTATCTGGGCACATAAGTACTGGAGAAATTTCACCAACCCTTCAGCAACTTCCACCCCATCAGTTTGGTGTAGTGGTCAGGAGTTGGACTCTAATCTGGGAGAACCGGGTTTGATTCCCCACTCCTCCACATGCAGCTGCTGGTGTGACCTTGGGCCAGTCACAAGTTCTCTCAGAGCTGTTCTCTCATGAGCAGTTCTCAAAAGACCTCTCTCAGCCCCACCTACCTCACAGGGTGTCTTGTTGTGGGGAGGGGAAGGGAAAGGGATGGGTGGTGCACATGTCCTGGGTATCTCAAGTCTACTTGAAACCTGGTGGTTTCAAGGGAGCAGGAAGAGAATGAAGGTGTGTTCTTTACACTTATTTTTATTGCACAAAGTATTGGATGGGGAAGGGAATGGAGGAAGAGCAGGTCAGTTTCACTCACCTGTGGAGTGGAGCCTGAGGGGTGGGTGTTGCCTTCTGACACACTTCCGGTATGTTAGAGGGTGTGGCATATGCAAATGAGTTATGCTAATGAGTTATGGTCATGAGCTCCTGCACCTCTTTTTCTACGAAATGACCCCTGAGTGTGTCCCAGTGTTTTTTGGTTTTTGCCTTCTCATTCTCTCCCTCCTCCCTATTGCTTAAGCATCATGTTGAGGACTCTGATGCATCTTTTTTATATATATATAAATTTATTTTCATTTTCCATATCTTACACTTATGCTTTGTTTATAACAAGGAAAAACCAGAGCATTCCATAAATTCTACATAGTATTTTCACATGTAATGTAATTCTTTATGACCAAGGCAGGGCCCGCACATGACCTCTGCCATTGGAACTCAAACCACAAATACAAGAATATTTATTATTTCCAGTCTATTTTTCCTTATTACAATCAGTTTTATACAATATCTTAGTGAAAAAGAAATTTTGCAAACACGCATAAACAAGAACATGTGATAGAGTTCATACAGGGTTTGTACTTGAACCATTTGAGAAATCTAACTAAGTCTTTTTTGTACAAACATCCTAAACAACAAAATTCGAGTCTATACTCCCATCATATTTTTAACCATTTATAAACACATCCCCATCTTTTTTTAAATATCTCATCATTATTAAATTTTTCTGTCAAACTTAAACGATCCATAACCGCAATATCCAGCAGTTTGTGGATTATCTCCTCTCGAGGGGAGTCTGTCCGATTTCCAATTTTTAGCCACTAAAATTCTCACTGCTGTAATTATATATGTAAGTACACACATTTCTGACTTTAAATTGTTTGGTAATATGTTCAATAAATATATCTCAGGCAGTAAAGATAGCTCAATCCCCAATATTTCCTGTATAAGTTTCTGTACATTTTCCCAATACCGCTGCAGTTTGGGGCATCTCCACCAAACATGAAAGAATGAACCAACATTATTATTACACTTCCAACATATATTTGAAATTTTTGGAGAGCATTTTGCCAATCTGTCCAGCGATAGATGCCATCTATGGAACATTTTAAATATATTTCCCTTATAAGGAATTGCTCTCATTAATTTCTGAGACTTCCAGATCTTAGACCAGTTATCCATCTCAGTGTTATATCCCATACCTTTCATCCATCTTACCACTGTGGGTTTCACCGCTTCATCACAAATATAGTCTTCTAGCAAAAATTTATACATTTTCTGAATGAATTCCCTGTTATCTGGTATCAAAACTTTATCTAATCCGTTCATTTCTGCTTGAAACCCTCTTTTTTGATCCTCATTAAATCTCTGCTTTAGCTGTATCCATTCTAACCATGTTAACTTTACACCTTGTTTACATAATAACGCTTCTGTTTTCAATATGTTATTTTGATTCAGTAATTTACCATAAGCTACTGATTTTCTACCGATAACATTGACGGTTTTATAAATGCTTCGAGTGGGGAAACCCATTTTGGTATCTTAGAGTACATACGATCTTTCACATTTATCCATATCTTAATTAATGCACTTCTGAAAATATTATTGCCAAAGTTAGAGTGTATTTTCTCTTTATCATACCATGCATAAGCATGCCAACCCATGCTTAACCCCGAGCCTTCTAATTTTAATAGCCTTAGATCTCTGATGCATCTTTAGTCTTCTGGATTGTCCGTTGCTTGTGAATGTCACTGCTGGGCGACCACAGGATCTCTGAGTATTTATGAGGGAAATGCTTTTCGAAACAGTGTATCTTGCTTGCTGCTTAGTTCATGTAATTAGGCTTTGAAGGACTGTTTTGGAAATGATCTGCTTAAAGGCTCTGATGTGATGGAGAGGGTGTCCTATGTTTCTTATACTTGCTTCTAAAGGTTTTGAGTTACAGTTTGGTGTAGTGATTAGGAGCATGGACTCTAATCTGGGAGAACTGGGCTTAATTCCCCATTCCTCTACTTGCAGCTGCTGGTGTGACCTTGGGTCAGTCACAAGTTCCTTCAGAGCTGTTCTCTCGAGCAGTCTCAAAAGAGTTCTCTCAGCCCCACTGTAAGCCTGCAAGGCGCTTTTTGTGCTCTTATGAATTAGAAAGTCATAAATGATAAATAAACTGTGTTAAATGTGGGAGAAAAACTGTGAGGCTAAGTAACCAGGGAGAAAACAGCTGCAAACATATCCAGCAAGAGGCTTGAGATGGTGGTTCCTGAGGTTGCCTTTTCCTATTTCCCAATGTGTTTCTGAAAGAGTTTACTACAGAGTCATTGTTTTGGAGGAGTAGCATTCACCTAAAGAAAAACCAGTCAGGGCCTGCTCACCAGAGTTACTTTTAGGTATTGAAGTCGAGAGACAATGAATCAAATGCAAGCTTTTATTTCAAACATCATTCAACTCAGGGACAACTCTAGCAAGAGCAGCACTCAATTTATACGTTCCAACAGATAACTATATACATTGTAACTATGGACACATCTTTTCATTGGACCATAGCAGGGCTCTGTGGTTGGTTCCCTGGATTGGCTTCAGGACCAATAATGAGTCTTTATTAGGCAGCCAATAAGATTGAGGGACTTGTACAAGCAGAACCCTGACAATGCAATGCATCATAGTGTACTAAGACATAACACTCCTCCCCCCTTAGTTCAGATAACATAGTCTTTCAGGAATGTGGGGGGGGGGGGCGTGCCTGGTCCAGCTGGACTGACGCGGCAATAGCAGACTCAATTGAGAACGACCTGTTAAGTCCGGGGACTCCTGAGACCCGTTGTAGTCCCAAATGGGGGCATAGTCCGAGCGGCCCAATATTGGTTCTGCCTGTGGGTGGGGAACTGCCAAGTCCTGATCAGGAGGTGGTTCGGGAGACCGTTCACGGAGGACGTCCCAGGTGGAAGTTGACATTTGACTCCCTTCAGCGTGTCGACTCTCCCGAGTGCTGACATCACAATGAGCCAGGAGGTCTCCCAGGCTGGCTGCAGGAACTGGGGTGTGTCACAATTCCTCCTGGACTGGGGAACGTCACACTGGCTCGGGAACTTGGGGGCGTTGCAACATCTCTGGAACTGGGGTGCATTGCAGTTGTTCCTCTTGCACTGGCCAATGATGTCTAAGTTGGGCCAGGTGCCAGCAACAGACCTGCCCCACGTTGTCCTGCACCTCGTAGGAGATGGGGCCCATTGCATGGAGGACCACAGCCAGAATCCAGTGTGGACCTGCCCCGTAGTTCCGGGCGTAGATGGTGTCACCTGGAGTGAAGGACCGTGTGTTACTCAACATGATGGGGTTGCGGTGGACATCCGGCGCTAGGTCAGGGTGGATGCGGCTCAGAACAGTGGACAGCTGACAGCCCATGAGGAGCTTGGCTGGTGACTTCTCGGTGGCTGCATGTGGCAAGATGTGCTGTTGGAGCAGGAAGCTTGTGAGATTGGATAGAAAATTCCCGTCTCCCAGCCTGTGTAGTGTCTTTTATGGTCCTCACCATCTGCTCTGCCTGGCCATTCGTCTCAGGTTGGAACGGTGCCAATGTAACATGCCACGCTCATCCAGGAACTGCTGGAATTCGGCAGATGTAAACTGGGCCCCATTGTCGGACATGAGGAGGTCCGGCCAGGGCCGGTGCCAGGTTTTTTTGCACACTGGGCGAGGCTACCCCCCCCCCGGGTACGCCCACCAATTTTCAAACATAAATGCATTTTAGGAAGAATGAAAAACACAAAATTTGAAATTGCTAATTTCTTTTTTTTAAAAAAATTGTGAGAACAAGTCATACAGTCTCTGATTTTCTCTCTTAAACAGAAAAACACAAATCACAAAGTAGGGATATTGGATATTGGTTTCTTATCTCACTACATATGCTTAACTCATTCAGTCCTTACATATGTATTTTCATCAAGAAGGGCTATACATCCTCTTTATTGTAGTGTATTTTTCATTTGGAATGGTCAATTGGAATAGTGATTGGAATGTAATGCAATGAATATTGGAATGTATTTCTCTGATCTGGTGACAAGAGGAGACATAACACTGCACAACCATTCACCACACCTCAAAAGAAAAGGATGCTGTTAATTACCTCCATACTTGAGAGAAGATGAATGGAGTGTAACAACAGGGTCTCAGTTACTTACTCTTTACATCCCACAACTAAGAAGGATACATCTACACATCACTCTCCTATTTTGACATATTTATTTGCTTTACTGTGTTCCCCCATAATTAAATCCAAACAAATAAACTTAGCTAGTTATTCCTGATTGGTCTTTGCATTTGTTAAAACATCTTCATTAGGCTGCATGCTAATTTGCTGTTCACCCTCTGCCTATAGGTATGGACTGTTAACTTCCATTTCAAAGTAACTGAGGAAGTGTGCGTGCACACAAAAGCTCATACCTTGAATAAAACTTTGTTGGTCTTAAGGGTGCTATGGGACTCAAACTTTGTTCTACTTTTTCAGACCAACATGGCTGCCCATCTGGATTTAGACCAATACAGTAAGCCTTTTAAATACAATGGTTTTCAAACATTTTTTTGAGTGAATTTCTATTCCACATACCAGGGGAGGCAGAGATGAAGGGACAACATTGACAACACTGGGTTGGGAAATCCCTGGAGAGTTTGTGGGTGAAGCCTGGGGAGAGTGGGGTTTGGGGAGGCCAGGGGCTTCATTGGGCTGCATTAGGTTTCCCAGTTTTCTTTAAATGATAGTTACTATAAGAAGAGGAAAAATATGAAATATCCTTAAGAAATCTGTCCATTCCTGGGCACTGTGAGTGGAATTGTTGATCTAGCCTTGCATACTTACAGCACTGTGATCTGTCCTGGAAAGGGGGGGTGAGAATGTCTCCCACTCACACAGATGTACACGCACACAGACACACTCCCATGCCTTGAAGACCCAACAGGGTCTCCATAAGTCAGCTGTGACTTGACAGTCCACCACCAAAACTTCAAATAACAATGAAAAGGGGAGGGTCTGTGCAAATGCCTCCCCCAAGAGCTTTGAAGATCTGAAAAGAGCCAGAGTCCAGGAGCACCTGAAAGACTAAGAAAATGTGTGGCAGGGCAGGAGCTTTCATGAGGCACTGCTCACTTCGTCAATCGCCCAGATCAGCAACGCCCAGGGTTTCATTCTGCCCTAGAAGAAGAAGAAGAGAAGAAGAGATTGGATTTATATCCCGCCCTTCACTCACTTAAGAGTCTCAGAGCGGCTTACAAATTCCTTTCCCTTCCCCTCCCCACAACAGACACCCTGTGAGGTAGGTGGGGCTGAGAGAGCTCTTTCCCAAGCTGTCCTTGAGGGAACAGCTGGTACAGAGCTATGGCTTGCCCAAGGTCATCCAGCAAGGTGCAAGTGGAGGAGTGGGGAATCAAACCCGGTCCTCCCAGATTAGAGTCCGCGCACTTAACCACTACACCAGACTGGCTCTCAAGGAAGGGAGAGCCTCTGGGCATGCACAGAGCACACTTGAATCCTTCACCAAGCACACACACACACAGGCAATCTCGACTTCTCTGACCTCCACCAGGGGAAAGGAGCTCCCAGTAGTGACAGAATGCCTGATCCAGCACCTTGTAGCCAGGTGCCACAGGGCGAGTTAAGGAGCAGGAGCCGAGCAGGGTGGCAAGACTCCACAGCTTAGAGGGATCATTGCACCCCAGCTTCGCCAATCTCACCTGGAATCTTTGAGGGTCCTCAAGCAAAGGGGGCTGTCGGGAGGGTCCCCTGTCAATCCTGGCTTCTCCTCCCTCCAACTGTGCAGCCCTTGCATCTGCTGCCCCCGCCAAGCCGCCCTCGCATGTTGGCGGAGGCCCCTCGGAGCGCGGAATGCTGAGGAGGAGGAGGAGAAGGGGGGAGCAGACCCGGGCAAGGGGGCTTGTTGTCGACCTCCAGCTGGCCTGGGAGGAGGGATGCCACCTTTGCGCCTGAGCTCCTGGACTCTGCAAGCGGCCTCACCAAGTGGTGCTCCAGAGAGGCAGCCATGAATCCCAGTGCAGCCAGGCCCAGGGGAGCCTCGCCACTGCTGAGATGGAGCGCAGCAAGCGGGCAGAGAGAGCGATTTGGACTGACCCGGCAGCGGTGGCTGTCGCTCCTGCTCCGGCTGCTGCCTGGGCCTGGCTCAGCTCCAGCAGCTGCTGCCCAGGAGAGGTGGCGAGGTGAGGGAGGGGAGGGCAGATGGGGTGGCAGGCAGGCCAGCATGGCCGCCTCCTCTTCAGGGGGTGCTCAAGGCAATTGACTTACCTCGCCTCTATGACTGCACCAGCCCTGCGCCCACCATCCGAGGCGCTGGGGTCTGGGGAACAAGATGAGGAGGAGTGGGCATGGTGCCAAGTGTAATGCAGAGCATGGGGTGGGCTTTTGGTGAGGCAAGGTGACTCAGGCGAGGGAGGGGAGGGGTGGTAGGCCAACACAGTGCCCTCCGACCGAGCTGAGGAGCACTGAACACAGCCAGCCAGCCAGCCAGGTGAGCGAAGCAGCTGAGCACAGTGTGAGGCGGGGAAGCGGGCATGGGGAGGGGAGGGGGGCACAGGCATTTCTGCACCCTCTGAGGCTTCCGCCCTTAGGCAGTCGCCTAAGTTCGCCTAATGGGTCCACTGGCCCTGCGTCCAGCAGGCCGAAGGTGGCGAATAGGCAGTCCAGGCAGCGGGCAACAACGGCCAATGTCATGGAGGTGACGGGAAAATCCTCCAGCCATTTCAAAAAGGCATCTACAATTATCAGGAGAGTTCTGCCTGGAAAGGGCCAGCAAACTCTATATGGATGCAAGACCACGGACCTCTCGGCTTCTCCCATGGGTGGACTAGAACTGTGGGGGCTTCCAGCCTCAACTCCTGGCATGGCTGGCATGTCCAGACCCACTGTTCAATTTGCTGATCCAGGCCAGGCCACCAGACATAACTCTGGGTGACAGTTTTCATTTTCACAATGCCCGGGTGGCCCACATGTGAAGCGTCCAGCATCCATTGTTGAAGTGGGGGAGGGATGATGACCCAGTTTCCCCACAGCAGACAGCCCTTGCTCACCGACATCTCCAATGACCTTGATTGGAACAGCTGGAACTCAGCCTCGAGCCTCCCAGATGGCCATCCCCTCCACACATAGTGGTAGACTCGGCTGAGCGTTCGGTCCTGGCTGGTGTGGAACGCTATGCCGGCGACGGAGAGTGGAGGCTGTGGCAGCTCCTCAATGAGGAAGGTCTCTTGGATTGGAGCCTCATGCAGTTCCGGCAGTGGCAGGCGGCTGAAGGCATCTTCATGCCCGATGGTCTTCCTGGGCCTGTGGAGGAGGTGAAAAGTGTAGGCAGATAGCAGGAGAGTGGAGGCTGTGGCAGCTCCTTGATGAGGAAGGTCTCTTGGATTGGGGCCTCATGCAGTTCCAGCAGTGGCAGGCGGCTGAGGGCATCCACATGCCCGATGGTCTTCCTGGGCCTGTGGAGGAGGTCAAAAGTGTAGGCAGATAGCAGGATGGCCCAACGTGTCATCTGTGGAGACAAGATTTGAGGGGTTTGACGGTTGGCTGTGAAAATGCTGAGCAGCAGCTTGTGGTCGGTGATGATCTTGAACTCATGCCCATAGATGAAATTGTGGAATTTCTTCACAGCTGCAATAATTGCCAGTGCCTCCCAGTCTATCTGGGCATAGTTTCTTTCTGCTGCTGATAGAGTCCGGGAATAGAAAGCAATAGGGGCCTCCTGGCCGGATGGCAACCAGTGATTTAGGACAGCCCCGATCCTGTAGGGTAACGCATCACAGGCCAACACAAGGGGCTTCTTCTCGTCATAATTGACAAGGACTGCATTCGAGACTAGGAGAGCCTTGACGGACTGGAAAGTGGCATTCTCTTGGCGGCCCCACACCCAGAGAGCTGATTTGTCCAATATGTGATGGAACGGCTCATTGTGAGTGTGTGAGATTGTGCCAATAGATGTAGTCCACAACAGGTCTCTTTAAACAGAAAGTCCTTTATTTGCAGAAAAGATCTTGTTGGTCAAATACACTTCTTCTGTTAGTAATGCCCAAGCATAGGAATACAACTACAATTATACTTAATATGAAATATGCCCCCCTTAACATCCACCAATCAATTGGGAGGATTATTGGCGCCCAAATATACTGGCCCACTGTTCCCAAGGAAAGCACGGCAAACTAGGTTCTCAGGAAAATCACTGTTCAGATTTTTGGGGCAGATGTTCCCAAGGAAAACCAAGTAAAGGAACTCATAACACCTGTGAATAATATAACACATAACAGGAGGCTTCCCGTTCAAGGCCGTGAGCTAGGGAAAGGCGAACGAGAAATGAGTGGAGAAAAAGCTAATGAGTAATAAGCATGAGTAATAAGCATGAGTAATAAGCTGCCCTGAGCCCGTTTGTGGGGAGGGCGGGATATAAATCTTGAAAATAAATAAATAAATAAATGTGCAAAGCGAGCGAGGCGCGCATTCCAGAGGTGGGGGTCACCCCACCAATGCTATCTCCTGTCCGGGACCTAGAGAAGACTAAATAGAACTCAACACTAAGGCAAGGTTAGTTGACCATCAGATAATCGATAACAACCTTTAGCATTGATTCATGAAACGAACTCAGCAGGATTATTTATAATAGTAGTCAACAGTAATTTATGGCAGTGCTAACTGACAGAGTGGCCTTGTTGGGCAAAAATGAATGATAAAAGTTCAAAAGTCCTAAAAAGGACTGCAGCTCTTTCTTCGATTTCGGTGGGGGTGCGTTGCGAATTGCAGCAACCTTGTCTGGAGCAGGATGAATGCCGTCTGCATCTAAAGGAAGCCTACGAATTGAACAGCAGGGACGAAAAACTCGCATTTCTCCTTCTTGAGCCGTAGGCTGACTTCCTGTAGACAACGAAGGACCTCTTGCACCCGAGTAGCCAGTTTAAGTTCAGAGGCCCCTGTAACCAATACGTCATCAAAATAAGGCACGGTGCCTGGCAAATCTTGTAGAAGATGCTCCATCAGCTCCTGGAAAATGCCAGGGGTGATGCTTACCCCGAATTGCAGCTGGTTCACCTTAAAGGCACCTCAATGCGTCCCAATGGTTTGTGTCTCGGCCGTGGCTGCATCGACTGGCAGTTGCTGATATGTCTGGGCTAAGTCGATCTCGGCAAACGCCCGTCCCCCGGAGATTGAGGCTAGTAGATGGCTCACCACAGGAACTGGGTATATATGCAGTTGCAGGGCCTTGTTGAGGGTGCACTTGTAGTCAGCACACAGCCAGATCGATCTGTCAGGTTTGAGGGGAGTGACGATCGGAGTCTCCCATCAGGCATTTGGAACCGGCTCCAGGATGCCTTGAGCCAACAGCTTGTCAATTTGCTCATTTATCCGCTGCTTGAGAGTGATGGGGCAGTGTCTAGGCTTGAGGCATTTGGGTTGGACGACAGGATTCAGGGTAAAGGAGACAGGTGGACCTCGGTAACAGCCAAGCTCTGCTCTGAAAACATCGGGGAACTCTTCCTCAAAGTTGATGATGTTTTGCTGACCGACGTGATTTATGCCAACAATGTCGATGCCCAGGATGGCGAACCAGTCCAAACTGATAAGGCTTGTGCGGCGACCTTCCACCACAAGCAGATTCACACGGCCGGTGAACTTCTTGTATCTGACCTGGACTGTGGCATGCTGACTACAGGAACTTGGTGCCTTTGGAAATTGAGCAGCTGTAGACTGTACTTTTGAAGGCGACATGCAGGGAAATGAGGGCAAACTTGTTGGAAAGTGCTCCACAAGTTGATTGACAACGCGGACCTGGGGTCTACTTCCATCTGGCATGCCTGGCCTTTGATGAAGATGGTAGCCTTGATTTTTGGGCACGGATGCAACCCTTGGTGGATGTACAGGCGATTTGTGTAGTCTTCAGACACGTTCATTTCGTTACTGTATTTTGGCCTTTGCTCAAACGACCTAGATGACTTGGAATGATACGATTGTCGAGATGCATTAGCAGACCCTTGTGTAGGCCGGGACTCTTCCAAAACAGCACAACCTTGTGATGAGCAGCAGACTTTGGCGAGGTGGCCCATTTTCCCACAAGAATGACAGATGGCATTGTGGAATTGACAGTCTCTACGTGCATGCTTACCACCACAACTGGCACACCCTTTTCTTCGCTGGCTTTTTTGAGAGTGGTGCAGGCTTTTTTGAAAATGGTGTGGTCTCTGATTGGCCCCCATGCTGTAGATCATCGAACACATTGAATTGATCGTCCCGGCAATCAGCGGAGTCAGTGGTACTGCCATGGTGTGAAGAGTCAGCGTGGCATGATGTGTGACTTTGGGGACCCAGTCACAGCTCACGAAGAGATGGGTTGGCTGCCTCTACCCGCAGGGCTTCCTCAAGGGTTGATTCATAAGTAAGAGTCTTTAGCAACAGGAGCACCCGCTGAATGCCATTGGCTCTGAGGCTGCAGAGCTGACGGTCTAAGAGGACTGACTTCAGGTCGGGGAATTGACAGTCTCGAGCAGCCTGTCTTAGTGTGGTGAGGTACTCTGTGACAGACTTGCCCTCCTGGTTTCGCTGATGAAATGTGCATCGGTGTGTGGCAGCCAATGTCTTCGGTGAGAAATACTCGGTCAGCCGAGCTTTGGTGATGCGGAGAGAGGTCTCGAGTAATTTAGCGGGAGCTACTAAGTCACAAGCAATGTCAAATACAGCCTGGCCGTATGTACTTAGAAAAGTGGCATGGCAGACATCATCTCCGTCAATACCGTTTACTATGCGGTAGCATTCAAAACAATCGAGGTATGACTCCCAGTTCCCAACCATAGGGTTGAATGGTTCGATATGGCCCTTGGATGTCATGCCTGTAGTGATTCAGCTCCTAAGCGCCCTTAGTGATTTCAGCTGGGCAGGCAAGAGTGATTTCAGCTGTTCAGTTAGGACTGGGATCCCATCCTCGTCGCCAGTTTTAGGTATTGAAGTCAGGAGATGATGAATCAAATGCAAGCTTTTATTTCAAACATCATTCAGCTCTGGGACAGCTCTAGCAAGAGCAGCACTCAACTTATAGGGTTTCAACAGATAACTATATACATTGTAACTATGTACACATCTTTTCATTAGACCTAAGCAGAGCTCTGTGGTTGGTTCCCTGGATTGGCTTCAGGACCAATAATGAGTGTTTATTAGGCAGCCAATAAGATTGAGGGATGTGTACAATCAGAACCCTGACAATGCAATGCATCATAATGTACCAAGACATAACAGTTACTATCCTCTGTTCAAGTCTATACTGTTACAGTTTGTTATACTTAGTGAACAGTCTCTAGTCTACATAATTTGTAATTGGATTACTTAGATATATGAGAAAACAGTATAAAGGATGGTATTTTTACTATATTGATAGTTGTTTTATATTATTATGCATTTATTTTCACAAGAAATATTAATAATATTCTGGCCTTATTGAGATGGTAAATATTGTCCCTCCCTCTAACAAAACCAAGCTTTCCTGGTGTCTCAAAACCCAAAGTAATCAGTAGATATAAGACAAGTGTTTTTCAAATGTTACGTCTGAGGGTATCCAACCGTGTATAATTTGAAGCATGCACTATTAAAAGCCGTCCTGATACACACGCTCCATTTCATTTGAAATAGGCACCACACATATTTTCATCTTTGGAACCAAGCCACACTGAAAGTATGCATGACACCATTTTCAGACAAAATGGCAACCACAGTTAGTACAAGGACCACGGGTAACGAGTTCCCAGTATACATTTAAAATTTATTTGATGGTTGGATACCCCCCGTCGTAATACCTGAGAAACACTCTCTCTTCCTAAACCAGTGCTCCCTGTTTCCCTATTCCACTTGTTGTCTGAATATGATTTTAAAGAGACATGAGATAGTTCCCGTTGTATCTGTCTTTTCCAAAGGTCAGTAGGCTTCAAGCTAACAGCCACCCAAGCCACACACTTGCTATTGGTAAGTAACCACTAGATGGCCCTATTTACAGTGCCTCAACCATTCACTTACCAAATACTGCAAAATCCACCTGCTGCCTGTCTTAAGCTCTTTTCAGTAGCTGTGATTGCTCACTATTACCTTGATACATAGGGAGGAAAATGGCACTGAATCATATCATATGCCCTATTGTCAGTGAACTTATTCTACATATGTAATACATCTAATTTTCTTCTGGTACTAATGATGGTCACCAAGGACTTTGCTGTTCATCTCTACTCACCAGAGATGCTTTTATTAAGAGCTTCAGTAGCCATCGAAAAGAAGAACAAATTGTGGCAAGCATTTAAGGTGTCAGGATCTGAAGTGCAGCCATTTGTTATTCTATTCCACCATTAAGGAAAGCTCACTGGTTTCTACAACCTGACAAAGTCTGAATGAAATAAAATGTATCCCTTTTGCTTGGGGCAAAACTTTCTACATGCTGGACCAATTGAAAGATGCATTTTTGTCTTATTTTTATTTTGCCTTGGGATGCATACAACCACGCACTTTCCCACCTGCTGGCAGAATTTCTGGTGTAATCTAAGAAGAACTTTAGCACTGTTTGAGTAAACTGGACCTGAAGTCTTCCATCCTGTGTACAACAGCAGTCAGCAAGACAGCCTGGGAAAGCCCAGAAGCGGGGTACAAGGAAAATGTTTTGTCCCCATTATTTTGACTTTGTTTCATTTTTATTAAGAAAACATTCATTCCCCACCCACCCCCTTTTAGCTATTGCATTCTTAATTTTCATTTCCTGTAGGTTTTAGTGGGAAACACTTCTCTGCCCATAATACTTTTGTTTGCCTTTCCAGCAGGATAAGATTGGCACGGATTGTTCCCTGTCACCCAAGTATCAGGCAGATAGGAGAAAGTCCCAGTTTTATAGGCAATTAACAGTCTCCCTTGCAGAGTAAGCTGAGGCAGGTATTTGGGACACCCATAAGGCATGCAGAGTGGACAGAGGAATACGTCTGGTACTCCATAGAGACAGGCAATTTTGCATGACAAGCACAGAGGTTTGCATTTGATTTGTCAGGAAATAAGCAGAGTTAGAGAGGGAAGGAAGAAGCCCTAGGCAGCCGAAGAAGGGCAGGCAGAGGCAGGAGAGAGGTTTGACACCAATAGCAGACAAGTCACAATAGATGGGGCAGAGCTGGCTGAATGCCCCAAGACCAACAGCATGCAGATGAGAAAGAGGCTTGCACTTCAAAAAAAACATGGGAAACATTACAAAATGGGCAGAGGTTTGCATTTGGCATCCCAAGAAAGGCAAGCAGCAGTACAGAACACCTGGAAATGCTTGTATCCCTGGAAAAATAGCTAGAGTGACAGAGTGAGCTTGCATCATAGAAAAACAATGGAGTAGTGCTGCTTGCTACAATAAACTGACAATGTGTGCACATTTTAGCGAGTCACACACAAGCATTAAAGACATATGCGCACTGCAAATAATCATGCTAACACACACGACAATGACGTTAGCAGACTTACAGGAGTAGTGAATTAACAGACACAAGAACTAGTGTTAAAAGAGTAGTGGAATATTCATATAGCCTGAATAATGTACTTTTTTGGTGAGTATTTTGTGTTTGTGTCTGTGTAAGTGTGTGCATGTGCTTGTGAGCCTGGAAGTCATGGTGACTTCCAGGGACCCCTAGTGGGGCTTCGATGTTTTCAGAGAGGTAGCTTGGTATTGCCTGCCTCTGAGTCCCGGCCCTGGCATTCCGTGGAGGTCTCCCTTCCAAGTACCTGCCAGGCTCAGCCTTGCTTAACTTTTGAGATCTGATGAAACAGGGCTTGCCTAAGTTATCCAGGTCAGGGCTTGAATAATGCACTTTCAATTCACACGCAATGCATTTGCAATGGCAAAATCCACTAGCAGATAAATAATTTCAATGTATACACAACAAATCTGATGAAGGGAGCTCTAACTCATGAAAGCTAGTACTGGAATACATTTTGTTAAAGGTTCCACTGAACTAAGTATTTTGTAAGAGGAAGAACAAAACAGTTTTGATTCTCTGCCTTCCATTTCCTTGACCTGAGATCATCATATTCAGTTATAAACAAACAGCAACATTTTTGTTCTCAAGTCATTGCTGTTCTGTGATTTTCTACAATCCACAAAGATTCAAACAGTTTTACAAAATTGCAATATGATCGGTCATTAACAATCAGACCTGGCTGGCACTTTTGTGAGCCTTCCCCAGAGTGAGGGAAGCCTGGAGGAAGAAATTATCCCTTCATTCTTACAGATGGTCTCTTCAGAACAGAGAGAGTGTAATATACTGACAGGTGCACACAAGGACATTTATGACCCCTGCCTTAGCCGGTAACTAAAGGGAACTTTGCTTGCTATTGTTCATGGACAAAGGCTTAGCTCTTATTTAAATGGAAATAAACATCCTGTTAAAAGTAAATTTCTTTTGAGTATAGCCTGAATTGTAACAGAAGTTAATTACAAATGTTAGAAACCCAGCGTGTTTGTCTTTTCACTTTTTTACTTACTGTTGTCCATCAGCTTGTTAAAAATAATCACGGCATTTAAAAACATTTCATCTTCTTAGGATCCCTAATTTAGGTAACTGTTTGTCTCGTAGGCCCAGTTATCCAGTTATTGATCCAAGTCACACTGTCTTAATGGGGTTTCATGTAATCATGATCTTGCTGTGACTGCTCGGAAGGGGCAGTCTTTTCAACCTTGAAATCCTTTTACACTGGAATATACTCTCCCTCCCACTTTAAAGTGACTCATTATGGCCATTTGGCCAATATGTTAATCTTTTAAAAATCTTCTTTGGAAAAAATCATCTCAGTTGGTCCTAATCAGAAGAATCTAAACCCTACATGGGTTCCCAAAAGCCTTCCAATTTCCAGTTTTTCTTTGCATCAGCTTCCTGTTCCATTTCAATTTCAATTTGTCCAGTCAGAGGAATTTTGCTAGCAAAAGGGTAGATTCCATTACGAATTGAAACAAGAGATATTTCCCATGATCAAAACCAGAGAATGGACTGTGAACTTTCATCTCATTCATTTTGCTCACCCACAAGCTGGATCATCATGAAACACTACTGAAACAAAAGCATTCACATCTGTGACAGGAAAGTTACCAGCTGCCATATGTCACTCTGATATGCATCTGCTAACATGGGCCCAGCCAATGGAGTTCCTGCAAACTCGTCCATGACCCTGTGGTCCCACATAATGGATGCTCCATTGTCAGCAGTGCTAATGCTATGCAATCTGTTTGGCCATATTGCAGCACGTAACCCAGCTCTGTGCTGCAAAACACATTTTGCCACATAAGCGTAACTCGCTGGATGCCTTCCAATCTGTTGCTCTTGCAGGCTGGAGGCTCTGCTGTCACATTTGATGCGGCCTGTTGGACCACAAAGGAGGCACCTTATTGTCATCATGTTAGGTATTCTGTTTAGCAGTTCTTCCGAGAGCAGCTGTCTCAGAGTGTCAGTCTTAAGACTGCGTGCCAATGACTTTGATTGTTGCCTCAATACAAGCCACATGGCACAATAAACTTGCTTTTTCCTGTTCCTTTATGTGACCACATTAAGCTTTTTCACATCTTATGTCAGGTAATAATGTTCCATATTACAGTCATGCTACAGATTCTTATATTGACACACATTCTTATATTGGCATCAGATGGCCAGATTTGGTTTTTGTGCACTACTGGAGTGTAACTTGAGGATTTCTTAACAGGACTTTTTAATTGACAGATGAAGCATTTGTTATTAGTTAACTGATTAGTAAATGTGAGTTCAGAGTCACCTGTTCAGTTTTGGAAACTGTTTTGGCTCTGATGTACTGTTGTCATTGTTAATGGGAATGAATAGAAAGAAAATGTTAGAAAAGTCCTAACAAGTGGTGCTGAGATCTTGTTTTCAAGCAATCTTCAGCTGACGCAGTGAAATCAGTGACATCAGGGCCACTTGGTTTAATGGAGAACATTATACATTATTGCTTCTACATTTTACATTTTTAACTGTAGTTTTGTAAGCTAACATAAGTGTAGGAAAAGCAGCAGAGAAACATTTTAACTGACTAATTGAGCCATTAGTCCCAACAAGGAAACGAGCCCTTTTCTGTTAACACTCAGATTTGTTTGCATAAGCGAAGGATTGATCGGGGAATGCAGAGAGCTGCCATCATCCTGGTTGTCAGTGGAGGGTGGTGGGACTGATGACTGCATACAGTGTCCCAACCTGGACTTGGAATGGGCAGAGACCACCGGGCTGAAAACAAAGACAGTGACCCAAAGCTGTCCAGTGAAGGCTTCCTGGCTGCAAGGCGAGATCATCGATTCAGGGCAAGGAATGCAGTTTCCACATTGCTCATGGAGGAAAGTGAAAAGATATATATGGAGACATAAAAGTAAAGGAAGAGAGCCCATACTGGGGGAATTGTTTAAAGAATCCACAATCAACAGCATTTTATAACTAATTACAGTATTCATTTGGTGTTTTTCATGTACGTTATTTGTGTAAGTAATGTCTTGCCATATGCGATGTGTTGCACAGAAGTGGGAGGAACAATCAAATTTCTGTATTTGAAGTTTTTGGAATTGTTTGATATTCAGGTTAGAAATGTTGAAGGACAGACAGCAGGTACAGTACAAATGTTAAAAAAAAACCCAGTGACACAGTGCCATTTTTAGGCACGGTGATTTACAGAGTACAAGGTGACAGGTCCCTGCCCCTGAGGCATTTACGTGAGGACAGAGGGGGAAAGAGGGTGGAATAAAGCACAATGTGAACCCAACAATAAACCAGGCTTGTGTTTATCATGGTTTAATGCCAGTTAAAAGCAATATCTGAATGCCACCATGCAGTCATAGTAGTTGTTTGACAGACTTATGCTCCCCCGTCTGTGTTCGTGTAGCTGTGCTGAAACAACCTGGTCTCAGAAAATCATGAGATACAACAAACCAGCACAGAATTGTTTCAGGAATAGAAGAGAGCTGAACCAGTGGCTAAACTGATGGCCAAGCCATTTGGAAATCAATTAGCAGCCTGGTTTTGTATGACCCACCGCCATATACGTCACTCGCACTATGTTTGGAAGCTCTTCAAATTTTTCTTATTCAAATATAAAACAAGTTCTGCTGAGAGTTGCAGTGAAATGAAAATGCTGCCAAGATTTCTTTTTTTGGTAAAAGATTTCCATCGTAATAGCAGTGGAGGTATTGCAAAAGCTGCAGTTTTTAAATAGAGAAGAAAAGGCTGTCTGTGGTTTTTAAAAGAGCCTTTGAATAGGGCCACCTGGATCTAGTCACTGCTCTTCAGAGAAGTCCTAGGTCAGGGGTGTCAAACATGCGGCCCAAGGGCCAGATCAGGCCCCCAGAGGGCTTTTATCAGGCCCACACTGGAACTGGCCATCTCCTGCTTCCAGTTCTGTTGCTGCTGCTGCATCATAGCTTGCTTCATCAGACTCTCTCAATCGCTCAGCCATTTCATGTTTTCCCCTGGGTCCCAGACTCAGGACTCTGAGCATGAGATTTCTGTGGTGAATGTCAGTAATTCAAAAGTAGGTTTGCAGCTTACAGATACACACCTGAACAGCATACTCAAGATTGCAACAGCACAGACATTTTGATGCAATAATTCAGAGCAAGAGGTGTCAGTTATCAGAGACTGTTAAATAAACAAAATATTGCAAGACTGCTAATGTTTTTTTAAAATAAATTTTTATTAATTTTAATTTTCATAACAGAAAAATATAAATCTGTATCTAATGCTTGAATATATCAATATGTCTTTTTTTACAACAATATACAAACAAATAAACACACAACCAACATAAAAATCTAATTACCCACCAAGCTGAACAGGGAAGTATACAAAAGTAATAACAATACTTTTCATTGCATTTAAATTAAATCAGCCAACTGGTTTTCAGAAAATTATGGTATCAATAGTCTTGAATGTTATTCTGGAGTGTCAATATCTTATCAAGGTTTTCTAATATTGGCCACCATCTCACAACGTAATTTGATGGGCTCAAGGAAGGATCTTGGCAGGATACAAAGTCTGAAATTCTATCCATAAGTAAATGATACCAGATTTTGAATAGTTACTTCTTAATAGAGGGAGCTTCAAGTGCTTTCCAGCATGAGGCTATGGTGGTTTTGGCCTCTGTCAAAAGAATCATTATAAATTCTTTCCTGATTTGTGGTATCAATGTATCCTGCCAATAATTCAGTAATATCGTTTCAGGTGTACAGGGGATGGCATATTCTGTGAAAAGTTGTATTTGTAATAATACCTTTCGCCAAAATTTTTAACCACTTTACATTCCCACCAGCAATGTAAAAAAGTACCAACTGCCCTGCATTGTTTCCAGCATAAGGGTGAAATATGCTTATTCATACAATTAAGCCTTCTAGGGGTTAAATACCAGTGGCTAATATCTTGTAATTTTGTTCTTGCATGTTTATAGATTTAGTACGAAGTGCATATGAGGACCAAATAGACTCCCAGTGTGATTCAGTCAGTCGTGTATCGCAGTCTAAATTCCAGGAGAGTGAGTATGAAGGTAAGTGTGTCATATCAGTTTCCAATAATACTTTGTAAATGATAGAAATAAGTCCTTTCTGTGTCCAGTTTTGATGTAGAATAAGTGTTTCAAAAGGTTTTAAAGGTGTTTGTAGGGCCGCTACCAATGGTGGAGAGTTGAGTAAGTGTTGCAGTTGGGTATATTCAAACTAGGGAACATTTAGTTTAGCTTTAGTGTCCAAGTCCTTTTTTGATAACATATGCCCATTTTTGATTATGTCAAAGAGTCTAGTTAGGTTTGCAAATTTCCAAATCTGGTATGTGTCATGGTTCAGTGCAGGAGGGAACCATTTTTGTCTTAAAAAGGTCGAGGCCAGTGAGATTTTGGAAACTAAGTCTTTTCTTCTGCTATTATGTTTTCATTAAGGAGTTGAGAAATAGGTTGTCTGTCAGCTTGGTGTGTTCAAATTTGTCTATCCATATATATTCAGTATATCTTTTTGGGTAGCAGTAGGTTTCTTCTATGTTTATGGTTTACCCACTCTATGGTGCAGTATACGAAGCAAGGTAGATAATTTGGCTGCCTCGTAATATAATCTTAGATCTGGTACTGCCAGACCCCCCCCCCCCAGAGCGGGGTCTGCATAAGGTGTAAAAACTAATACTTGAAAATTTCTTTCCCCAAATGAATTTAGTCCAAGTGTTTTGCCATTTGCGTAAGGTAGAAATTGGAATTCAGACAGGTAGGACCCAGAATAAATATAAAAATTTTGGGAGTAAAAAGGATTTCAAAATGTTTTTTTCCATCCAAGTTATATTTTTAAAGTCCCATTGGGTGCATTGTGTGTTTATGTCTTGTATGGTGTCTAAATAGTTAATTTTGTATAAGTCTTGGAAGTTTAAAGGTACCTTTATTCCCAAATGGGTCCAGGACTTAGTTGGCCAATGGTATAGATAGTGCTCTTGAAGGTGTGTCCTCGTGGATGTAGAAAGGTTACTGGGATATAGTGTTGTCTTTGTAGGATTGACTTGAAGGCCTGCATAAAGGCCAAATTCATGTAAAGTTTGTTCCAAAATGGGGAACAAATGCTCAGGTTGAGAAATATATAAAACAGAGTCATCTGCAAATAAACTAAGCTTATATGTGTGTTGGTTGAGTGTCACCCTGTGTATTGTATCTGTCTTTCAAATCATGTTAGCCAGGGGTTCAATAACTATGGTGAAATGTAATGGTGACAACGGACACCCTTGCCGGGTGTCACGAGATAGGGTAAAATCAGAAGAATTGAAACCATTGATAGAAATTTGCATAGTGGGAGAGGCGTATATTGCCTCAATTACCCTCCGAAAATTTTGACCAAAGCCCATTTCTGCAATGACTGTTTTAAAAAATGTTGGTTCTACCCAATCAAAGGCTTTTTCAATGTCTAAAGCCAATATACAAGTCTCAGATAAATGTTTTTTACCATATTGGATTATGTTGAGAGTTTTCCTCACATTGTCAGTAATGTCTCTTTTGGGGATAAAACCAGATTGATTTAAATGGATATAATTTCCAGTAATTGAATTGAGCCTAGTGGTCATTACTGTTGTGAACAGTTTGTAATCACAGTTCAGAAGAGAGATGGGTCTGTATGATTTTGTAGAAGTGGGGTCCTTATCTTTTTTAAGAAGGACTATTATTTAGCTTCATCCCATGTTTCGGGTTTTCTTCCTGTGTCCATTAGTGAGTTACAAAGATGTGTAAAAGGTGATCGCAAAATATGTTTAAATTTCTTGTAAAATTCTGCCAGCAGGCCATCCCTGCCTGGTGTTTTGTTAATCTTCAAGTGTGAAATGGCCTTATCTACTTCCTGTTCTGTGATAGGGGGCTCCATAATGTCCATGTGGGCCTCTGTAATATGAGAGACCAAGTTATTTCGCCACAAATAAGCCTGTATATCAGTACAGGAGGGATTGTCCGAGCTATACAGGGCCCTGTAATATTTTTGAAAAACCTGTAAAATGTCAGGTGAAGCGGAAACTGTTTTACCTGTGTCAGTTTTTATCAAATTGACATTTTTACGTGTTTGTCTTTCTTTCAGTTTCCACGCAAGCAGTTTAATTGATTTTGGGTGTCTATGCCAATTGTCTCATATATAAAAGGTTTTTTTGAACTTGAGATATCTCCAGTGTCTCAAGCTTTTTCCTTTCCAACAATAGTATAGCATAGTTTTTCTCTGAGCCACACATTTTGTGTTTGTCCTCTAGAGTTTTTACCTTTGCCAAAATTTCCTGTCTTAATTGATTTTTCCATTTATTGTAGGAGGCAGTTACCGAAATGAACTTGCCCCAAATCACGGCTTTCATGGCATCCCACACAGTCTCCTAAGGGACCCCACACGAAGAATTAAACAGAAAATACTCTTGGAGTTTTTCCTCAATCTCTGATACTATTTCCTGATGAAATAAAATAGTTCTGTTTAAAGACCACTGTCTCATGGGTTTTTCTAAAGTAACATCAGTCAAAATACATTCAGTCCAAGCATGGTCTGATAAAGTATGTAGGCCTATCTCTGAGTGTGATGCCTTATTGACTAAGGAGGATGATAATAAAATCAAGTCAATTCTGGTAAAAATGTTATGTATAGGAGAAAAATAAGTATAGTCTTTAACACCAGGATTCTGCAACCTCCAGATGTCCCTCAAATCATGCTTTTCCATTAAAGATTGCAGGAGTGTAGTTTTAGTTTGTTTGGGCTTAGGAGTAGTGTTCTGCGCAGGTGTAAAAGTTCTATCCCAACACATGTTAGGGATACAATTGAAGTCACCTCCTATAACCACATTACCAGTCTTAAAGGTTTCCTACTGTTCAAAAACAAATTAAATACAACAATAACCTTTCTAACTCTCCCTCCATAACCTACAGGAGGAATTAAACAACACACCTATACCCCAAATAGGGTTACAGCTAGTGAGAAACTATTCTGCTGCTCACTATAAAAAAGAAACTTATCTAAATAGAGACCAAAAGAGGACTCCCCCCCCCTTTTTGACAATAATATGATTGAAAGATCTTAGCCTAAAAGTTAAAGTAAAAAAACACACAAAGGTGTTCAAGCCTTGCGTTTGTTCTTGTGGACTCTGATCCAACTTAACGTTGAGTCTGCATTGGAGTCGTCTGAGTCCTCGGAAGGAGGAGGTGTTGGTCGCTTGAAGTCAAGTTGCAGCATTGTAAGCAGATTATAGCCGGACTGTAGATTGTTAGCAGATAGTCTTGTTCCTTGATGTATCACCAAGAGGTCAGTAGCCGAAGTCCAGCGATAATGAAGCTTATGGTGAGATAAGACATCTGTAATGGGTCAGAGGGATTTCCTGTGTTGGACAGTCTCAACAGAAAGGTCAATCATTATTAAAATCTTAGAGTTCTGGTAAGTTAAACCTTCTTCCGATCTTGATTTTTTAAGTATGGCATCCCTTGTCCTTGAGTCTGGAAATGTAGCAAGAATGTCTCTAGCAAAGGACTCAGAATGTCTGTTCAAGGGACCCACCCGGAATGCAGAATCAATGAGTGGAGCTACATCGTCTTCCAGAGCTAAGGAGCGAGCTAACCAGGAAGCTAAAAATATTTTTAGTTCTAAGTTGCCTTCTGCTTTTTCAGGCATCCCGCGTATTTTCAAATTCTGTTCTTTTAATTTATTTTCTAACGCCATGATTTTACCTCTAGACCATTTGTCTGCTGTCTGTAGCTGCTTTACTTCTTCATGCGTAGTTATTGCGGCCTCTAATGCTGTGCCGGCTGTTTTTGAAATTTGCTGCATGTTGGCAGTCAAGGCTTCCATTTTGTCTTTAAGAGGTTTGATTTCTGATCGAATTTGTTGTGCTATGTTCTTTTCTAGCATTTGTAGTAGAGTAGAAATTTCTCCTTTTGTAATGGTGGAGTCGTCTGTCTCTGCTGGGAAAGTTCCGTCTGCCATTTTGTCTCCCGTTTGGGCTTCTGCCTGTTTCTTTTCACCTCAGGTGAAATAGGTGGCTAGAGCTCCCGAAGGCGCTGTTTTCGGGCTCGGTTTGGTGTGGGACTTTTTGTGAGAACCTTGTAAGATCCAATAAGCCAGGCCTTATGTTGAATATAGTCCTTTTATTTTCTTAATGGTCTACTCAGTAAACACTTTCAGTGTTAGTGATGACAGTTACAGGGCAGAGGATAAGTTATACTATATTCAAACATCAGAACCAGAACCTGGCACCAATCAGGTGAATTGTAAAAAGGCGCAAAAATACTAGCCGTTGTTTTCCCACCGAAAAGGCGCCAACCCGAGGCAGCTCAGACTTGGCAGCCCTCCTGCACCTCCCACCATACATCCCCGTTGGTTCCCATAACCCCACCACCTGGAGTCAGTGCCGTTAGAAAAACACTTCAAGGTTACAAGCATTGCTTAGAGAAACAGATATAGGCATGAGAACAAACTGTGGGGGAGCAAGAGAGTGCTAAATGACGTGGAGAGCAGCAGGCATCCAACTCCCGCCCGGGAAAAATGTCAGGAACCTGACACTTTTTGCCCATCCTCTGTAGTCTGACATTTAGTGTGTAGAAGAGGCCAGGATCATTTTAAAGTTGCGAGTGTCGGGGAGAGAGAGCTCTAGGCATCCGCCATGTTCCACAGCGTCGCCACACCCCCAAGTGCTAATGTTTTAAGCATGTTTTTATTTTAAGTAAAAAAAATTCTTTATCTTTGTGTCCTTTGTAAAGTTTATATCTCTGCTACCTGGCATTACATTTTATGACACACATGGCCCAGCCCAACAAGGTCTCATTTGTGTCAGATCCGGCCCTCATAACAAATGAGTTTGACACCCCTGTCCTAGGTGATGTCAGGGGTCTTGAAACCTAGCACTGGGGCTGATGTTTGCTCTTGGGTTCTGAGATCTTACTCTCACATTTACAGCAGGAATACTGAAGGGCAGCCCATAATTTTTCCTTGGAAAAATAAAATCAAAGCCACTAATAAGCCATCAGCTCTCAGCCCTCAGGCCCAATTGCATGGTAGAGTATGAATTATTACAGGCCCGATAGATTTTCCTTATTGCTTAAACATGGCTGAAGGCATCAGTCTCCAGATCTGTGTCTGACCTTGTGCCAGCGGCACTTATTAGTGGCTGTACAATACAAGACCTGTTATATCCCTTTATTTGCCTGGCAGTTCTAACAAATACTTTAGTTATATATTTTTTTTGCGCCAAAGGTCACTGGAATCTAATTCATCTTGTAAAGCTCAGCAGAGTAAGTTAAATGGATTTGCAAGTTAAACAAAATGAGCACATGGCTGCTTTAGCCACAACCAAAGTAGGAGTAGAAGAAGGGAGGAACTCAATGGCTTACAATAAAAATAAAATGATTATAAAAACAGTTTTAAACACTCCAGGACCTCTGTAGCTGTATAGCATTCAGTTACATATTAAATGTCGAACAGCATAAAGTGCTACTTCATATCTACTACAGCAAACAAGAAACAATATCTTATGCTGAAGTGGTCTTCCCAAGACTGGCATTCTGTTCTCAGGGTAACACTATAAAAGTAATCATGTCCAACCAATCTCTCAAGACATTGTAGTTTTGCTGATATTTAAAATATGCATTTATGATAACAGATTCCATTCCTCTCCACCTCTAGTCCCCTCCAAATTTAACCCCCCCCCAATTCATTACCATTGCTTGAGGATTTCAGAACAGTCCAAGATCCTTTATCATTCAGGTGACAACAGTGATGGTTCTTTTCACCCCTGCTTCACCTCTGACCTTCCATCTGCCTCTTTATTTCCCAGAAGTCTAGATGTCTGTATGCCATACAACTTTACCACAATAATCTGTGGGGTAGCTGAGCTAATTGCTCATGTGCACAACCATACTTGCATGACCCATGTCTGTCTCTTTCCCATCCATTTCTTGGGGTACTGTTCTCCAACTGGTACACATTTTTTTCTTATTTAATTTAAATAATAAACAATTTAAATGACCATCTGTTACAGAACCAAAAATCACAATGACCAACCATCTAAACTCCATTGCATCAGGAGAATTACATCCTTAACACATAGAAATTCTGATTTCCATTTGCCATCCAAATTGGAATAACAAGACAGACAACGTTGTGGAATCAAACAAAGGGCCACTTTATTAATTGTTTAACTGTCAAAACACGTCAAGGGACTAAGTGGGGGGGGGCAGAACAGGTAAGGCAGATGTCAATACAGCCAACCTACATGCCTCACAAATGGGCAAGCCACCAGCCCCGGTCTAAGGCCACTATTCTGGCCCTTGGCCAGCAGCCCAGGTTGCCCCCCAGGAGCGCCTACCCCTGAAGCCCTACAGCCTGCAGGGAGGCACCAGCCTAAAGGAATTTTCAGAGGTGATCACCATTTGCAAGCCGGGGCCCTAAAACCTGCAGACTGCTCATGATAACCCCCTTTGTTTCCAAGTGGGAACTGGCTGAAGGTGCTTACCGGTTCTGCTTTCCCAACCCACATGCAAGGCCAAGCCTCTGCTGCCCTAATCCCCTACAGTAAGTCCTCAAGAAACAAATCATTGCCCTTGTTTGATAGGTGAACACCATCATCCCTATACAGGTCAGGCAGCTCTACCTGTATCTCGAGATGAGGCAAATAACAACCTAGACCACCCTCCATGGCCTTCCGCAGCTGTCAATTCCGCAGCTGCCAACCTAACCAGCTGCATATCAGGCCACCATGCTCAGATTCTGGCTAGATCTTCCTTAACTTGAAGCAACAACACAATGCCCTTTTACAAACCAAGGTCATTCCCACTGAGATGGATGACCAGAACATGCAGAGGGGGCACACACCTCACCCCAAACAACAGTGGGAGGAATCTGGGCCATCTCATGCCCCTGCTACCCAACCATTCAACTTGCACCCACTTGCTGAGGCCCAACTGAGAACCTACAGGTGTTCTCCTGGCCCAGTGGACAGCCCAGAAGACTATGCTGTGACCACAGACTAGGACTCCTCATCTCGCCCGCCAGGCGTCAGCACCTGTAATGAGAACTATGTAAATAACAGTAACTCAAAACTTATATTTCCTAACATAACCTTTATAACAACGAGAGTGCCAGTGGCCAATGTCACGGCTCTCTGAGGTAGAGTACCCCATCACTGCTGCCGTGGATGCTGCACCTATGTGAAAGGAGTGGGTCCTGAAACAAAAGGCCCCCAAGTCCAGCTCTTCCAATGCTTTCTGTGTCAGCGACCAAAATTGGAATTTCGTGAGTGGGGTGCTGTCCATATGACAAAACAGAATGTCCTCCCTGGACCCACACCACAACAAGTAGTGATGTAAAGCCAAGACGGCACAGCTAGTGATCCGAGCACTGCCCCAGCTCTACAACTGAGCCTTTGCCCCTTTGGTCCGTCTTGGACTGCCTAATCACAATCGTAACCTTGTCCACTGCCAGGGTGAGGTCACACAGACAAAGCACCTGGCCGGAATTGTCCTGCCTAGAGGCTGCTACAAGCTCGCTAACTCGCAGCACCCAAAAAAATGCGGCCGATGCAGCGGCATGAAAAAGGGAAGCCTCATATGTGTCAGAGCAAAGGCTTGCCCACAAAGCCCTGAGACCTTTGAGCACGGCTGGGGTCAAAGGCTCATGACTGTCCTCCCTGGAAGAGTCTTCCCGGGACCAACCCTCAAGCATCTTTCTGATGTGGAAATCACCAGAAGAATCCTCATAGCCTGCCACCTTACTGGCATAGGCAAGGGAGGACAGCTTGCTACAGATGGAACTAACTGACAAGCCTTTCTCCTTCAAATAAACACAGAATTGTATGAACTGGGAGACCGGTATGGCCCAAACCTGAGAAGGTCAGCCATCCACCAGAAAGAGAGAAATTCCTGACCTCCCCTCCTATAGGCTCTCCTGGTTGATGGCACCAGAGCTAATCCAATTGCCCTGTCTGTTTCAGCCCGCCAATCCCCCAAAAACTCACTGGCATCCTTACCAGGGACTGATCTGCTTCCAGGGCCAGCAGACGGAACCTCTCTTATCTGTTCACAGGAGAGAGTGTCAGCAACCCCATTATTTGCCCCTGTGCTTTAAACAGAATATTATGCTTCAAACAAAGTAACATGAAAGCCCTAACTAATGCCATGACCCGCACTGACCTGGAAGTCAAAGAATTAATAACTTGCACCGTGCCAAGATTGTCGCACCAGAAATAGACTGTATGACCAGCAAAATCTGCTGTCCACAGTCCAACTACTACTACAATCGAAAGAATTCCAAGGTTAGGTCCTTAACCCAACCCACCTGGAACCATCCCTCCAGCCAGTCCTTGGTGCATCAGTGATTTCAGAAGTAAATACCAAAACCCGAGGAACCAGCCACATCCGAAGTGACCTGAAGCTTGGCCTCAACCAAGAGTTCCTCCCACCAAAATGATATTCCATTGTAAGACTCTAAGAATTCCTGCCAGACCAGAAGGTCCTCCTGAATTCCCTTAGTCACCCTAGTTCTGTGGTGAGGTCAGCATAAGCCTGCCATGGCATCACAAAGTCGATGCACGAATGCCCTGCCCGGGTCCACCACTTTGCAAGTAAAGTTCAGCTGACCCACAAGGTGTTGCAACTCAACCAGAGAGATCTTCCTCAGGGATACAGTGTGAACAATGAACTTCCTTAACTCATGCAGCTTGTCAACCAGCAGCTGAAACAACTGCTGCTCAGTGTCTCTCTCAATCCCCCCAAAAGTCAAAACTGGGGTAGGGCCCTCAGTCTTTTCATGTGCCAACAGAACACCCAGCTCCGCTGTCAGCTCCATAAAAGACTCAAGCAAAAACTGACTTCCTGTAGCTGGCGCTTTAATGGCAGGCACTTCTCTCCGCTGCTGTGGGAGAGGCAACCTGCTCTCGGCAGGATAGAAGGGGTCCTGGACTGGAGCCGGACCCCCAGGGACCCTAGAGAAGGGACCCTGCCTGGGGTGCTTGAAGGTAGCTTCTCCCGGCAGTGGCGACTGCGGGATTAAGGCTCCTTCTTACCCCATAGGTTCACCTGCCACAGAAGCCTTCGGGCTACTCAAAGCGTAGCCATGAAGCTGCAGAAAATGCAGAGCGGAGAAGCGATGGACTCTCAGATACGCAATGGTTAAATTGTGAGTCTCAAATGAATCTCTAAAATTGAAGCGTTTGAGGGGTGGGTTGGAGGATTGGATTCCCCCCCTCCCTCGTAACTCACGGCTTGAGACTTTCCCACACTCCTGCTGTTATCTTGGAAGCGTTGCATCGGTGTGGGAGTGCTGGATCGCACAGAAGAAGAAAGCTCCTTAAAGGCATTAGTGTGATAAAGCGATATTATTTCCTTTGGGATCTCTTATCTAACTGTAAACAACTGAGAAAAGAAAGGAAAAATGGCGGGGAGAAAACCCTCTCCGAGAGTCGGAAGTTCTGTTCTTAGTTCAAAGGGCGAAACTACTGAGCTGAATGTAGTTTTGTCAGCAGCACTGCGACCCCTGGTGGAGCAGCTGGCTTCAGTCAATACTAAACTAGATGCCATGCAAAAAGAAATCACGGAGTCAGCCAAGAGATCAAAGAAGCTGCAACAAGACCTCCTGGAAGTGAAAACTGCAGTAGATAAAAATGACTCAAGACTGCAGAAAATGGAAAAAGAAAAAGCTTTTCAAAGAGACAATGTTTTAAAACTTCAAATGGACTGTTCAAACTTCTTCTTGAGATTTCAGAACATTCCTGAACAAAAGGGAGAGAATCTTAAGAAAGTGTTAAGTGAAGCATTGGCACGTGTGACAGGTTGGGAAGCAGAGAAAATACAAAGCGATATGGATATGGCCTATAGGACCTATCCAGAATTTGTAAAGAAGAAAAACCTGCCAGGTGAGATCATGGTAAGATTCTCCAAGAGATCAACTAGAGATGCGGTGTTAAAAGCCACAAACAGAGTGGTTCTGAAGATCCAAGAAGAGGAGATTAAAGTTTTAAAGGATATTCCATTTGAAATTAGGAAGAGAAGAAAAGCTTACAGGAGCTTGTCTTTATGGTTGCAGTCAGAGACTATTTCCTATCGTTGGGATATCCCGGAGGGCTAGATGTTCAGGTATAAAGATAAAAAATATAAAATTGACTCTATTGAAAAGGCGAAAATATTCCTGGAAAAGCACAAGAAGAAGAAGGTAGGACTGATCCGGAAGATTCACTAGCACAGCAGGAGAGTATGTATGGATTTGATGGCTCAAAAAGTGGAGAGACTGAAGGCGAGGACTCGGACTCAGAGAAAGGGGCAGCCGCCCCTAAGTACTAGGAAGAAGGCAAGAAGAAAAGAAGAGAACCAAAGAAAAAATAATGTTATAAATGTTTATGTTGCTATAAACACTATATCCTGTATTTCTCAAGTTTGTTTTAGGTTGCTTCATCTTCTGTATGTGATTCAGGTGTCTAGCCTTTAAAATTAATTGTAAACAGCAGGAAGGATTTAACAGCTAATACCAAGAAGTAATATTGCTTTTCAGTTACTAATAATGTTGGCATTTTTAATATTCATGACCGCATTTTCTGTATACCTTAGGGTAGTTTCGTTTGTAGCTTTTAGTTTAGGTGTAGGGTTAAAAATCAATAAAATCTTGAAAAAAAAAAGACTCAAGCAAAAACTGACAGCAGCCAGTACCCGCACCACCTACGAACAAAAAATCATCAAGGTAGTGTGCAGTACTATGCAGGCCAGTCCTGAAATGGAGGACCCAGTCTAAAAATAAACTGAATTTCTCAAAAGCAGTGCAGGACAAAGAGCACCCAATCGGGAGAGGCCAATCCATATAAAATGCACCATCAAATGCAAAACCTAGCAACTCAAAATCCCAAGGGTGAACCGGGAGGAGTCTGAAAGCTGACTTGATGTTGCACTTTACTAACTCAGCACCCTGTCTGCAACCACGGACTACCATCATAGCCTGGTCAAATGACATGTACCAGATGGAATAGAGCTCCTCAGCTATCGCATCATTAACCAAACAGCTGTGAGGATAAGACAGATGGTGTATAAGTTTGTACACCCAGCATTTATCTTGGGGACCACCCCTAAAGGGGAAACCCTTAAATTGGGAACTGGAGGTGATGCGAAGGGCCCCAAAACTCTCCCCTCCCTGCATTCCTTGTAAATTTGTTGACACACAGTATCCTCCATCCTGCTTAATGACCACAGGTTGGGGGCCAAGTAAGGCCTCCTGTCACCCAGACAGAGAATCCTGAAACCTGATATAAAACCATCTAACCAATAACCACCATCCCTTTTATTAGGATAGTGTGAGACTTCTGATTAGATCCAATAAGTCAGGCCTTGTAGTTCAAAACAAAGTCTTTATTTCTTAATGGTCTTTCAGGAAACACTTGCGTTGTTAGTGATACCAGATACAGAAGAGGAGGAATTGATATAGTAAATTCAAGCTAGAGTAAAAACGCGGGTACCAATGAAAAAAGAACAATCAAGCGCCAAAATGTACTACCGTTACTTTCTCAGGGAAAAGGCACGTAAGCAGAGCTACTTTCCCATCCCTGGCCCTGTGGTTTTTTCTACATGCATTCCCACACAAAAGACACCTGGAAAAGCGGAGGCCCAGTTGCCCAAGGTTACAAGTGCAGCAACAGAGATAACATGAGTCTAGCAAAATATCTGAGCTCATTCCAGTGAAGGAGGGGGGGATGGGGGGAGGAACCGTCAGAGCGGAAGCTGATGCCGATCTCCCGCCGGGACCTGCAACCGGGATAGACATAGGGAAGCAAAACATGACAGGGAACCTGACAGATAGTCTTGCAACAAGCACACTGACACCTGAACCCTGATGGGACGAGACCCTTTTCCAAAACTGCCTTGCAGGCTGCCTCCCCCTGAGGGGCATTTTCTGCCCCGACTACCAGATCTGGCCCTGGGCTTGGGGCAGCCAGACAATGGATGGGGGCCAGAGCACAACAGGCACTTGTGCTGAAAGGAACAGACCTTCCTGCTGCACATGCCCTGTGATGTAAATTCCCAGCAGAGGGGGCGTTTCTGAGAGGGTTGACCAGCCGTCCCTTTTGTGGTAGATTGCCATGGAATCCTGTTAACCACGTGGCGACTATCTGAGTGCTCGCCCACCACTGGCCATGGAGCCAAGGATGGATCTGATCCCACCTTAAGGACGGATTCATGGCAGCTCTCATATGAAAGCCCTCACCATACTCAAGCCATGCTAGCCCCATGAAATCTGTGTATGCCTTGTATATGTTACCCATATAACTGCAACATGGGCGAGGCCCGCCATGGCTGGTGGCGAACTATAACTCCTGTGTAAATCAAGAACCCCGGGTGCCAATTGGCCCAAGACCTATCAGCCCTCCACTTTTTAAGGCGCTCTTTATCGCACTTGTCCAAGTCCTCTTTGTCCTTCTTCTCCATTTCTCTAAATAAGAGACCAAAGATGTCGATAGTCCCCTCTAAGAATCCTATCCCTGGTTGCTGCAGAAAGATGATCCACCAGCGGCATTGCCAAATCACCATTGGTCAAGGCCTTTGCCAGAACCTGCTCATATGTATATCCCCCTGGAGCAGGACCTGACCACCCAGGCCACCCACTTAGGGGGTAAGAGTAAGTGGACGGTGGCTCACCCCACCACCCATGTGGTGGATGCTGACCCTGCCAGCCCATTCCTGCCAGAGATAAGTCTGCTGCAGACTGCTTGCCAGAGGACCCAGTGTTACCATGACCCCAAGGCCAAGCCTTCGCATCCTGAGGAACCTTGCCATCCTTACCTTCCTGGGACAGCGGTCCCTTGTATACCTCCAGCTGGTCCTCATTGACGTCCTCACCCTGCTGGCCACCGGCTTGCTGAGGTGCAGTACATGAGGAACCCTGGCCGTCCTCCAGCATGGCCAAGCGTGCCAACATCTTGGCTTGAAAAGATGCAACTGGCTTAGGTTTAGTTTTCTTAGCCCTGGCTGGGGCCTCAGTCTCTGAAAGAGGCTTGCCACGCTGCTTCTCTAAAGCCTCCAAGCATGCCAAAATGGCCACATTAACAGGGTCCCCATAATCATCCGATGACTCATGATTTGCTGGCTTTGCCGGGGGACACTTAGGGGCAGGCTGCTTGCCCTTAGATGGACCTTGGCCCTTCTTAGGTGCCATAACTGCCTGGGCACACTACACTAAAATTGACACCCCGTAAACAACTCAGTGTGGGGTGGGGTTGGGAGGCAAAATCAGACCTCACAAGGAAAACTATGGTAGAGGAGGGGGGGCCACGAGCAAGGGCCATAATAATAATAATAATAATAATAATAATAATAATAATAATAATAATAATATCCTGAACCAGGCCTATTCAAAGCCCTGGCCCACTACACCCAGCCAAGCCCATGGGGGGGGGGATAGCAACCCGCTCGGCTTGCCAAGCTTGAATTGCACCAATGGCTGCCTGCAGCTGCTAGGGGGCCTGAGAAGCTGGTGCCGCACACCAGGTGCAACCTCCTGTCGCCTGCTGTTACCCAACCTCCCCATCCCTGGCCTCCTCAATGATCCCCAATGCAGGAGTGCTAGCCTCTCTAATGGCCCCCCAAAGGACCCTGGCCATCACACCAATTGCAGCCACTGCTGCTCATCACCATGCCAATGGCCAACACAGCTGCTCCGCTGATGAAGATCACACTGCTGCCTCACAGATCTGCCATCGCTGCACTGTCGCTGACACCGAGCTGCTGTCACTGTTGCCACCCCACAAAATTCTGCCACTGCCACTCCAGCCGGAGCCCCCAGGGCACAAGTAGGCCTCCCCACACATGGCTGAAACATGCTCGAAGCTACTCTCTCCGAGCACAAGGCAACAACTGGTGTGGGCGGGAACAGGCCAAGCCTATAAGGCCAGCCCTGCCCCCGCCCTCCATTGTGACACGTGGTGTCACAAGGCCGTTGCCCATCCCACCATCCTCCTGGGTGGCAAAACAGCTCCCGCGCTCCATCAGCGCTGCCGGGAGCACAAGAGCCCATGTTTTGTCATATTTAAATAAAGGGACTACCATACGTAAATCCCCCCCCAAATGGATTATGCATAATCCTACCCATCAGGTATTATTCCCAGATTTTCTGGTACCATTTTTAAAGCAAGTATTCCATGAGGGATTTCCAATTTCTGGCAATGACCAAGCGAGCAGAAGTAACCAATGTAGAGGCAAGAAATTTGGTATTTTTATCAAGCAAAAAGTCAGTCCAAAAATCCAATAACAAAAATTCCGGAGAATAAGACAATGGAAGACCCACGATATTGGATATCTCGTTATGAACCACCTTCCAAAAGTCCTGAACCAGATGGCATTCCCACCACATATGTAAAGCAGTGCCTTCCTGCTCACTGGACCTCCAACACTCAAAGACTTGTTCATCAGGTTTAATTTGTGTGGTTTTAAATACCAATTAGATAACAACTTATAAAATTGGAGTTTAATATTCCATCAACAAGACTTGGAGGGGGAATTCCAAATCTATTTCCAGTAGGATTCCGAAAATGCCAGTTACAGAGAATCAGACCATTTTTTTGGTATTGTAAAGGGTCTTTATTTATTTATTTGTTAAACTTTTACCCTGCCCTTCCAGCATAGCCGGCTCAGGGTGGCTTACAACAACATAATACGCTACAAGACAGTACCAGATACAATACAAAATAAAGTAATATACAAATTTAAAATCATAAATATAACATATATAAAGTGCTAGTACTTAATTCCTCAGGCACACAGTCAGTTTCCCAATTTCTGTCAGTTGTCCACAGTACTCAGGTCAGGCTACAGTTGGAGAAAGGGAACGGGAGGAAGGGGGCCCAGCATGATTGGGCTCAGTCATCGCAACCTGTCAGTAGTGACAGTGTCAGTAGCGGTAGCGGTGGTAACAGTGGTGGCCCCAAAAGCCTGGTGGAAGAGTTCCATTTTACAGGCCCTGCGGAACTGAAACAGGTCCCACAGGGCCCTTATCTTGTCCGGGAGCTCATTCCACCAGCGTGGAGCCACCACTGAGAAAGCCCTGGCCCTCATTGTTACCAGCCTTGATGTTTGGGAGGACCAGCCAGCTTTGGGTCCCTGATCACAGTGCTCTCTGGGGGACATATGGGGAAAGGTGGTCCCACAGGTATGCAGGTCCCTGTCCATAAAGGGCTTTAAAGGTAAGAACCAGCACCTTGAACTGAATCTGGTATGCTGTAGGCAGCCAGTGCAGTATTCTTAGGGCAGGCTTAACGTGTCCCACACAGGAAGGCACAATAACAGACTCGCCACTGCATTCTGCACTAGCAGCAGCTTCCAGATCTGGGACAAGGGCAGCCCCATATAGAGGGCATTACAGTAATTCAATCTTGAGGTGACCATCGCATGGATCACTGTTGCCAAGTCGTTGCATTTGAGGAAGGGAACCAACTGCCTAATCAGCCTAAGGTAATAAAAGGCCGACTTGGCAGTGGCTGCTACCTGGGCCTCCATTGTTAAGGAGACATCTAGGAGTACTCCCAAGCTCCTAACCCTCGGCACTGGCAACAATGGTGCCCTGTTGAAGGCTGGGAGTGGGATCCCTACCTTCAGACCACCCCAACTCAGGCACAGGATCCCCATATTAATTGGATTCAATTTCAACTGGCTCAGCCTAAGCCAACCAGCCACAGCTTGCAACATCCGGTCTAGATATTCCAGTTCAGAGACAGACTGACCGCCCAACAACAGATAGAGCTGGGTGTCATCTGCATACTGGTGACAACCCAGCCCATGCCTCCGAGCAATCTGGCCAAGAGGGCCCATATAGATGTTAAATAACATTGGGGACAATACTGCTCCTTGTGGATGCCTTCAGGACAGTTGGTCCCCTAGCACCACTCTTTGTCCCCGACCTTGGAGAAAGGAAGCAAACCACTGTAAGGCCAGCCCCTGGATTCCAGTGTCAGTGAGGTGGCAGACCAGTAGCTGGTGGTCAACCATGTCAAATGCAGCTGACAGATCTAACAACAGTAGCCTCTGGAGGTCATCCGTGACTCAATCCAGGTGCCTCCAGAGGTCATCCGTCAGAGCAACCAGTACTGTCTCTGTCCTGTGGCCTGAGTGGAAACCGGACTGGAATGGGTCTAATATGGAAACGTCATCCAAAAAGCCCTGTAACTGAATTGCTACTGCCCTCTCTATTAACTTGCCCAAATAAGGCAAGTTGGAAACCGGACAATTTGGCCAGGTCTAATGATGGCTTTTTTAAGACTGGGAGCACCACTGCTTCCTTAAGTGCCTCCAGGAACAACCTCTCAACAAGGGATCTGTTGATTATTTCCCACAGTGCACCTTGAAATCCCTCATGGGCAGCTTTAATTAGCCACGAAGGGCATGGATCAAGGGAGCACGTGGTGGGGCATACAGTTAGGAGTAATTTGTTGACTTCCTTAAAGCTAAGTGGGCTGAAATAATCCAGAATGTAACAAGAAGACATGCTAGGAGCCTCGAGTTCCTTTACTGTATCAACTGTAGTGGAAAGGTCACGGTGGAGCGACAAGACTTTATCAGCAAAATAGCTCGCAAAAGCCTCACAGCCAATATCCAATTCCTTATGGTTCAGTCTGTTTGGAAGAAGAAGAAGAAGAAGAAGAAGAAGAAGAGATTGGATTTATACCTCACCCTTCACTACCCAAAGGAGTATCAGAGCGGCTTACAAACTCCTTTCCCTTCCCCTCCCCACAACAGACACCCTGTGAGGGAGGTGGGGCTGAGAGAGCTCTTTTTTCAAGAACAGCTGTGCCAGAACTATGCCTTGCACAAGGTCATCCAGCAGGCACAAGTGGAGGAGTGGGGAATCAAACCCGTTTCTCCCAGATTAGAGTCTGCACTTAACCACTACACCAAACTGGAGTCAGAGTAGTAATGGACCAAATTGTTCTAAACAATTGAGCTGGGCGTGAGCTTGTGGATGCAACCTCGGCTGTATAGTACTGTCGTTTAGTGGCCTTGACTGCCATCTTATAGGATCTCATAAATGTCCTATAAGATGCTCTTGTAGCTTTGTCATTGTGAGAATGTCCCAAAAAATATAGTCCACAACAGGTCTCCTTAAGCAGTAAGTCCTTTATTTGTAGAGAAGATCATTTGAGTCAAACACTTCCACTGTTAGTAATACTGGGTTTAGGGATTACAGGTATTGATATACTGGATATGAAATATGGCTTAAGGATATTCTACCAATCACTAGGCAGGATTTTAGGCACTCAAATATACTGGCCAGAAGTTCCCATAGAAAACGTGGGCAAAGGAGTTCCCAGAGAATAATGATGTTGAACATCTCTAAAGTTCAGTTCCCAAGACATGGATTAGAAGAATACAAACTACCGGTGAGTTTGGCTCACACATAACTGCTAGCACTCCTGTTCAAGGACAGGGCAAAAGAGATAACAGGGGAGAAACAAGTAACTTAGCCGGGCATGTGCAAGCAAAGCAACCAAGCAAGCAAGCGAGCGAAGCAGAGCCCAGATTCCAGAGGAGGGAGCCATGGCTCCGTTGAGAACTCCGGGGCGGGACCTGTCACCAATCATGAGGGTAAAACACATGAAAGCCAATAACCTTTTCAGAGATCATGTAAATACACCTTGTAGCAGTCATACAGTTATTGAAAAGAATTCATGGCAGTTAACTGACAGTTGTGAGCACGCCACCACTGCCTCTCTAGCCATCTTAGCTCTTGCTTCATTAGTCTCAACTCCCGGGTAAACCAAGGAGCTTCAGCTGAGGGTACAGAGGATGCCGGGGAGCGATCTTGTTGATGGCTGTCAAGAGTCGGCTGTGCCAGTCCTCTACCAGCTCATCCAACGAGCCGCCAGGGGGCATTGGATCCTGCAGAACCATCTGAAGCCACACAGGGTCCATTTGGCTCCGCGGGTGAGCCAAAATAGGCTTGCCATCCAAACATGGTTGGAGTGGAGTATTCAGATGGGCCTTCAAGGCAAAGTGGTCCAACTATGGTACTGCTAGAGCAGTAATCCAGTCCTCTGTAACCCCAGTTGCGACGATCAAATCAAGTGTGTGCCCAGCCTGATGAGTGGGGGCCGTTACAAGTTGGGAGAGTCCTAGGGCCACCATGGACAACACCAGGTCTACTGCCTGAGTAGAGGCTGTGTCATTGGCGTGGACATTGAAATCACCCAAGACTATCAGTCTAGGGCAGTGATGGCAAAACTTTTAGAGACTGAATGCCCAAACTGTGACCCAAAACCCACTTATTTATCGCAAAGTACTAACACAACAATTTAGCCTGAATACTGAGGTCTTAGTTTAGAAAAAAACTCATACATTAACATCTTTTGTCTTAAAAGAAAAACACAATAACAGAGCTTTCAATGATACAAACAACTTTTTATTGAAAGGTAAAAGTTTGCATTTGGCATGCTTTTGAACAATTAATATGATTTTTGCTGTTGCATGCATGCTGATAATTTGTCTAACCTTGGCAGGAGCTGGGGCCAGAGACGGGAGCTCACTCCATCATGCAGCACTCGGGTCTTGAACTGCTGAACTACTGACCTTCCAGTCTGCAATTCAGTGTCTTAACCTCTGAGCCACCGCAGCCCCCAACTCAGAATTAGATACCATTGAATTCCCATAAAATTGTTAGGACAGTTAAACTATAGCCAGTTTGGTGTAGTGGTTAAGTGTGTTGACTCTAATCTGGGAGAACCGGGTTTGGTTCCCCACTCCTCCACTTGCACCTGCTGGATGACCTTGGGCAAGCCATAGCTCTGGCACAGCTGTTCTTGAAAAAGAGCAGTTTCTGACAGAGCTCTGTCAGCCCCACCTACTGTGAGAATGTCCCAATGAATATAGTCCACAACAGATCTTTGAGTAAAAAGTCCTTTACTTGTAGAAAGATCATTGGAGTCATACACTTGTTCTGTTACATCCATTGATATACTAAACTGCTACATAATTATGAATATACCACCAATCAGTGCACTATATTTTGGTGCGCTTCTAACAGTAATACCAGTTCCCACGAAAGACGCGGGAAAGTTAGTTCCCAGGGAAATAGTCATTCTTCTGGCTTAAAGTTGTTGCTGAGTCTAAAAATCAGTTTCCCAAAGCCTGCAAACATAACAAGTTCTCAGTTCACAGAGTATTTCTTCCTCCCCCTGGCCAAGGACACAGGAGAGGAGATAACACACCATAAGGTAAAGCACTCAGTGCGCACGCGCGTAAAAGACTAGGCAAAAGCAGTGCAAGCAAAGCCAGCTGGCGAAAGCAAAGGGGGGCCAAGCACTCAGAGGGGGAGAGAAGACTCCACATTCCTTCGGGATGGGTCACCCGGCTGCTGCAAACTCCCGGGCGGGACCTGAAACAAAAGGAGTGAGGGTTGCCGCTGTGGCTGTTGGGGGAGAGGAAAACACTTACTTGAAAACGTGCTAAATCATCAGGTACCTTTAGCATTAATTAAAATAGATAACAGGCAATTACATATCACGCACATGTCATAACAGGGAAATTCATGTCAGGCACTGACACCTACCTCACAGGGTGTCTGTTGTGGGGAGGGGAAGGGAAAGGAGTTTGTAAGCCACTCTGAGACTCCTTTGAGTAGTGAAGGACGGGGTATAAATCCAATCTCTTCTACTTCTCTTCTATAGATTCAGGTGGGTAGCTGAGTTGATTTGAAGGAATAGAACAAAGTTTGAGTCCAGTAGCACCTTTAAGACCCACAAAGTTTAATTCTGGGTATAAGCTTTCACACGCACACTTCATCAGATACATGCATGCACATGAAAGCTTATACTGCAAATTAAACATTGCTGTTTTTAAGATGCCACTGGACTCAAACTTTATTCTGTTAAACTAGGTTTACCTCAGAAGCAGATCCCATTGAAATCAAATCCAAATCAGACGGTCTGTTAGACTACCATGCTTGGAAGTCAGTCTCACTGATATCAAGCCAAATTGGTCAGGGGAGTCTGTCAGACTACATTATTAAATGCATTTACTCAGAACTGGATCTTCGTGAAATCCAGTCAAATTGGTTGGGAGAATATGTTGGGCTACAATATTGGGAAGCAGTGTTTAAGCTGAGTTAGTGTGAGCTACCTCAGTTTTTTAGCCTCCAGCTGACACATTTTTGCCTCAGCTCAGGAAGGATGGCTCCAGAGCAAACTAATATATGCAGTAGCCAAATAGCTCACTCACAGCTTTTACGCCAGTAGCTCACAAAGTGGAATTCTTGCTCCCAAGACTCCCCACAGCTTAGAGGGCACATTGGTGGGAAGTAAACCCCACTGGAAAATCAGGTCACCTAGATTAGACCTAGCTGTTAAGTTTCTCTCTTTCACCTACTTTTTAAAGCTTCCCTCCGGTTTCCCCTCTCCTAATCCCCTCAGCGCCTTTCCCTTCCTCTCTGCTCTCTCAAGCTCCTGCCCTCTCTGGGTGATCCCGTTGCTATCCCTCCCAGCTACTTGTTCGCTCCGCCACCTTTTTTGCTGGGCGGCTAAGGCCAAACTGGACACTTCATCCCTTTTGCAGTAAGCACAGAATATTCAATGGCGGGGGGGGGGGGGAGGAAAGTGCTTCTTTCCACTTGATGGCTGCTGAAAACCCCCCAAGGAGAACATGCCATGCCACCGTCCAATGCCCTGGGACCCTCTAACACCCGCATAAAGGGAGACGATGCCTGGGGGAGGGCAAAAGAGGAGCAGATGGAAAGTTTGCGAACTCCAGGCGAGGCACGCATTTGCAGCAAGAGAGAGACAGAGGAGATGCTCACGTGTGTGCGCCGCTCCAGTTTTGCACCTGTGGCAGCCCAGCTGCAAGTCTGCATCATCTTTTTCCTTTTAGAGACTGAGTGCCCAAACTGCACGCATGCCCACAGAGAGGGCTCTGAGTGCCACCTCTGGCATGCGTGCCATAGGTTCACCAGCACTGGTCTAGGGTGTTCCAATGCCCAGCCTGATATGGCCTTGACCAGGGACGGTAACTGGCCGGTGCGTTGGGCGGTCGGTACACCAGCCAGATTGCCGCACTCTCCGTGGCTTCCCATACCAGACCAGCACACTCAATGCCCATGATCCTCGGTGGCTGGAGCACCCCAAAGGGGTAAACCTCCCTAATGAACAATGCCACTCCGCCCCCCCCCACCCCCTAGTCTGAGATTGGTGAAGGACCAAGAACCCAGGAGGAGCTGCTTGGGAGAGAGATACTGTTTCTCCTTCTCGCACCCACGTCTCGTGATGCACGCCAGATCTATATTCTGCTCCTGTAGAAATTCCTGCAGGACTGTGGTCTTATTATTTATAGACCTGGCATTACATAACACCAATGTTGGAAGGGGCAGAATACTGCCATTAGTAATAATTTATAGAGGGCAGAAATCATACCTTGTTTACCACCATTCCCATTCCAGATTAAGTCCTCAAATGGGATTAGTGGCCGACTGGCACACATGTTGAGGGATATTACATTTTTAGTGGGGTTGGATGCAGAGATCAGTGAAAGGAGCTGGAAAATATTTGTCCCTTTTACCCTGCGGTAATTTGATGGTCAGGGTGACTGGACCCACAGGGACTAATAAGCATGGGTGTCAGGGGACTGCTAAAAAGAGTAGGGAAGGGTGAAATAGTCCTCCTGCATCAGAAGAGATGAATTTGCCATTTTCCCTTCTGGCATTTCTTCAAATGATTCAACACTATAGGTTGAATCCTGATTAAATTTACTGTTAATGGAAAGCACTTCCATCAGTGGAATGTAACTTTCCTGTCTACTGCTGTATTTATTTTTATTAAACATTTTAATGCTCTCTCTTCTTTCCCCCCCATTTATTTCGTAATATTCATTACATGAGACTATATGCTATATAACATATAATAGAATATCCATGAGGTAAGATCAATCTAAATCATGTTCAATATCTCTTTTTTGATTAATTCTTTTGATTTATTTCTATTCCAAAAAGTAATGAAGGTGTGCATATCTGTCTCCATCCCAGAACATCCTACCCTCAGATATTTTTCACATCAACATAGCGCACCATACTTTCTTTAGCCATTTCTCAGTATCTGGTGCTTTCTCCTGTCTCCATGCTGCAGCTATTAACATTCTGACAGCAGTGACTACATTTTGTATTAAATACATCTTATTAACAGAGATCCTTCTGGGCATATAGTTTAAAAGAGATACACTAAGATCTTTTCATACAACTATGTACCAAATTCTCTCACCAACACCTTATTGCAATAAACATTTATAATCAGGCACTGCCACCAGATACAAATGAATGAGGTCATGGTTGCGGTCAGATGTGCAGTTTGATCTTGTGCCGTTGCTGTTGCTTTTTGAATTTAAAATGCACGATTAGACAGAAACATCCGTTATGCCCCAGTTGTCTGCGTCCCGTTCTCGCCCCTTTACTGTGTGTTTATTTGATACTTGTAGAAGTCCAGTCCTTTTGGGCTGAGCTGGTTTCACACCGGGTTTCCTGTTGTCTGATCCCTCTCTGGCAAACCCGAGCCATTAGATAGGTCTGACCAGGCTCTTTTGCTTTCCTGGCTGCCATTTTAAAAAACTAGTTAGTGGTGTGCACATAACTGCACCTCCACACCCAGGCTGTGAAGCTGATGGGAGGGACAGGTTGCCACTGTTTTCGGCTCACCTCCTCTTTAAACAATTTATCCTGTCAGGGGAAAGGACCTCTGCACCTGGACTGTGAAGCTGAGGGGAGGGACAGGCTTCCACTGTGTTTTTGGGTACAGTCTGATTGATCAACCATGGAAGTCTGATCACAACTCTTCATGACAAAATACTCTTGATTAGACACACTTAGGCTCCCTGCAGATGCTGACAGCATCTTGTGGGGAGCCGTCTTTGCCTCTGTTGAAAAGGAGGAAGGAGGAGTCTGGCTGTGTCTCCAGCTGGGTCCTGTAGGGGTGGGGCCAGTACTGCATTAATGGCCGGCCCCAGCCCACTCCCTTTCAGTCTTCACCCCATGCTCGGTTAGAGTGGAGCACAAGGTCTTTGCTGCTTCCCTTCGGGTTTTGGGCCTGGAGGCAGCAGCAAAGAAAGGTGAAGTAGAGACTCCTAGCTGCAGCGCACTTACCTGGCGACCTGGGAGATGTGTGGCAGCGGCTCAACTCGGCGTGGTGGCTAGCAGTAGGACGCTCACGGGGGTAGCGCAGGCTATGTGGCAAACTTGCTGAGCAGCCCTTCGGAGGAGGCGGCTTTAGGTGGTGGCAACGTTTTGTGGCGGTGGCCCTCTTGGGGTTTTTTTACAACATTATTTGAGGGCTGAATATACAAATAAGGCCTTTCCAATTTTTATAAAAGGAATAAGGTTGTAGTTTTAATGTCTGTGAAAGATCCTTAGGCAATTTTGTTGCATTATTTATGTGTTACCTATTTATTTACTTCATTTATAATCTGCTCTTCTCACTGACTGAAAGGGGATCACACATTTTAAAACAATGTAATAAGCAGCATAGTACATACGGCCAAAGAAAATTACAAAAATCAGAACACATACAACAGTGTCACAAAACCAGATCAGAAAATCAGAAAACAGTACAACAGTAATATATCTATCGATATCTATATATACTAGGAGTAAGGCCCATTGTGGGAAGAAATATAATAGGTTCTAGAAGGAAGCTCCAGGTGAGTGTCCCAGCTGTGGCTGGTGGGGCGGCAGAGGGAAGGGGAAAATAGAGGGAGGCAAGCCATGTTTATTTCCTTCTGCTCAGCTATAAGGCAGGGCTATCTCAAGTCCTTTTGCCACCCCAAGTGGGTGGTATGGGAGGACAGCCTCATGGTAACAGGTATGGTTCCTTCCACCCCTGACTTGTGTTGATTTGGGGCAATACAGTGGCAGCTAAGGTAGAAAAGCCCCTCCTCCTATGCCATGTCTTCTGGGTTCCAAGGGTATGGAAAGTGGTTCCATAGCCAGTTACAGGGCTGCCAACTCTGGGTTGGGAAATACCTGTAGATTTGAGGGCCTTGGGAGGACGGGGTTTGGGGTGCGGAGGGACTTCAGCAGGGTATAATGCCATAGAGTCCACTGCCCAAAGCAGCCATTGTCTTCAGGAGAACTGATCTTGGTCATCTGGAGATCAGTTGTAATAGCTGGGAAATATTTTTTAGGGGAAATGATGTGCTGTGGCTGCAGAACACGGTGATTGGCAACTCCAGTGACCGTTGAAGGGAAGATTGGGAGATGTATTTTACCTCAGAACACATTCAACAACTTCCAACAGCAACAGCAAACTGTTTAGAATGTTAGAGGCAAAGGCCAATCAGGCAAACTCTTTAGAATGCAGGAAGCTAGACTCAGGCAACGCAACCAGTGGATAGGGACAGCTTGGGTGACAACTGATTTTGGAGCGTGTGGAATGTTCAGAATGTGCTACCCCACTTCTGAATTATATGTATCTCCTTATAATAATCCTGTTTTAGGGTGGCAAGATTCGATGCGTGCCAAAATCAGTTGGCAGCCTGAACTGCCACTCAAAAGGCAGCAGTTACTGGCTGCATTGCCTAAGTCCCACCCACAGAACCAGTACCCACCAAAATTCTCAGAAGACAGCGTCACCTCAGGAGAGAGGATGCATTTTGGGAAGTTGGCCAGAGGCATAGGTGGGAGGCTCACCCGGCGGCTGCCGCCAAGCCCCCTGTACCCCACCCCCAGGGAAGGAAGAACCCAAGCCCCCCCCCGGCAAAAAACACTGCTCCTCAAGGTGGCCACCAGCTCCAGCCACTCCAGGTACTCCTGCTCCATCAGCTCCTTTGCCACCCGGCAATGCTTCCTCTCCCACCAGACCTGGTGCTCCTCTAGCGACGGGGGGAGGGGGCGGGTGGCAGTGGTGCAGCAGTGGCTCTCTGGCAGTGGAGGCATGACGGTGGGGGTGGAGAGCATCAGCTGGTGCAGGGCATGCTGGGTAGGCAAAGAGCAGCATCCTCCCCCCAGCCCCTGCAGGGGGAACAGGCCAGGCTGGGCTGGCAAGAGGCGGTGGTGGGGTCGCTGTCCTTCCCTCTTTGTGAAGCTGGCCTTCTGTGTCTGGCCACCGCAGGAGGTGAGTCGGGTCCTGATGGCCGGAGTGTGCTGCCTCCCCCCTGACAGAGCCAAGTAGGGTAGAAGGGGCCAGCCAGGCGGCCATTTGAATGCCTGGCAGGAGGATGGACGGGCGGCTCTGAGGGGCTGGTAAGATGTCGCTGGGTGCAGTGGGCTCCAGGTGGGGGCTCTCCTGGTGCGCCAGTGGGGCAAGGGGGGAGCTTGCTTGCACTTGTCTGCCCCCCACTGGCTAAGCTTCTTGATGGCCACTGCCTCCGAGTCTCCCAGCCCCGGGGACAGGGAAGGCCGCTGCTGCTTCCTCCTCTGCCCTGCACGCAGATCTGCACATTCTCCCCCCCCCCCCCCCCATAGCTAGCAATTCAAAACAGTCCAGTGGCACTTTTAAGACTCAGTTTTTATTCAGGTTCCAGCTCTTCCTCCTCTGTGAGGGAGAATCTGCACATTCCCCGCCCTCTAACTACCAGGCCAAAATAGTCCAGTGGCACCTTTAAGACCAGGTTTTATTCAGGTACATGCTCTCCCTAACATAAGGTATGTGAGACTTTACTTCCACATTTGTATCTTTCAATTACAGATTGCTAATATTTACTTTACCTCTTTCCAGCCTATGCATTCATTACACCTCACATCTTTCTAGAGCCCGTTGCATTACTTTCACAATGGGCTTTGCTGCTATAGTAAGGAGATATATGTATATAGAGACTAAAGCAATGAAAACATTTCATAGACATGAGCTATTACTCTTGTTTCCTTTATTAGAAAAAAGGCAATTCTGCTTTACACATTCTGCAGAATGAAAAAAGCGTGGGGGCCTTCTTGATACTGTTTTATTGCACATTTTAAAATGTAATCTGCCTTGAGCCTCAGCAAGAAAGTGAAGAAGACATATAAATGAAGAAAACAAAACAAAACAATGTATAATAGGATGTATACATAGGCGTAGCTCCCTTCAAGGAACTTGATTAATTTGGAGGCCATCCGATTCTGGCAGAAATATGAGTTTCTCAAACCAGCCGTTGAGGCAACTACAATGTGCAGAGCTGCCTAGAATGCAGTTGTGTGCAAGTGTCCCAGACACCTCTGATCTAGTCCCCGCAACAGCAGCGATGACTCAGCCCTCTCCCCCCCCCCCCCCGGCCTTGGTTTCTCCATCAGGCAAAGAACTGACAATTTCCATACCAATTAAAACAAAAGCAACAGTGACTTTATTTTCTTTATTTTCAATCGATACTGTATGAATACAAAGTTTCTAGAAAGCTACAAAAAATCTACCACTTTATCAAGAAGGCATCAAAATGTGTCACTTTGCAAAGACATGGAACACCTGCAGTAACCGACACAAAAATAGCATTTTTAGAGTGATGAAATAATTGCACTTAACTGTCATGGATATTAAAGTTATCACACATATGTACCGCAAAAGCTAGAATACATTTTTTTTTTTACAAAGCACTTTTATAAAAAAATTCTCTGCACACAAACCCTATAATTTTCATATTACTATCATACTAAAGATAAATTCACTTTAAAGCCAACACTTAAAACGTTTTCAAAACAAAAAAGGTACCAGTACCTACACACAGACAACAACAAATACAAGAATACTGTACTGCCAAGGTTTGATTGAAACTCATGTTGAAAACTTCAAAATATGTTAAGACAAGATTTGAAAAGTGTAATTTTCTTAATAAAAAAGAGCTTTCCCTCTGTATCTAAGCAAAGGTACTGTCATTGAAAGGCGGAGTCTACTTTAAAAAAAATAACCAGCAGCAGTACAATATTAAAGTAACCACTGACCATATATGAATATGCTTAAGTCACAAACCCAGTTTATACACATTACACAAATAAACAAAGTGAGAATTCCATTAAGTTGTTTACAAATGTGAACAAATGCACGTGGCAAATTAAAAAAAGAAAGATATTTTTTTACATAAAATGTACTGATATTGAAGAATTAAAGGCTATTCAGGTTTTAAAAACTGTTATAAAACTCTTATGTCTTTTTCAGGCACATATTGTATTTTTTCTGCAGTCAAGAGCCTGAAAGCAAAGGCCCATTAAAAATAAAAAAATAAAAAATGCAAAACAAAACCCAAACTGTTTTGTAAGGAGGTAAGAGGGGCCCAGCGTGTCTGTGAACTGAGTGCATTTCAAAGGTAAATTGGTGTTTAAAAAACCTCACAGTTCAACTTGCTAAACTAGGGATCAAAACTTCCACATTTATTTATACTCTGAACTGCCCTATCTATCTTTTTAGGGGTGTGGCTGGGAGAGGAATAGGAAAGAAATTATAGGTTAACCTGAGGATCAAACTAAGGTCTGAAATGAGGATCCATTGATGAATTATTTACAGCCCATAGGTGCTGCCTCCAAACCTTTCCCTGGTCCAGTTATTAACATAGCAGGGAATAACATTTACCTTTACCACATGCCTTGATCCAAAATCACACAGTGCATCTGTGGCTACCAGGGGCATAACACCTGGGGCAGAGGCACTGAATGTTATCCCTGCTTAGAAGGAGTGCTTTTCAGTGGCAGCCAAACTGAGCAATGTGTATATCAGTCCCTATAGATGAAAATACGTTGTATGACATACACCACTGATGTGAGCAATTGGTCAGTAGCTGAGTGATCCTAAACTGTCAACAACACAGGATTAATTCAGAAATCATGCCAAAGCTAACAGTGTTAACTATCATTTAGAACCAGAAAAACACTGTTTGCATTTCCAACAACACAGCAGGCAAACTATGATCCTAACTATGGTCTGTTGATTCAGACATAATGCCAAACCATAGTACAAATTATGGTTTACAAACCTACTACAAACAATGGTTTCTGTTTTATCTGCAGATTATAAACCATGGTTTATCAATTTAGCCTGGTCAAATTATAGGCAAGCTTCCCTGGTTTGGCACGAGGTCTGAATGCAGCCACAGAAGAGCAATAAAGTCCTAAGAATTAGACTAAGGCAGATAACTAAGAATTAGACTAAGGCAGATAGCTTACAGCTGACTTCCACCTCTCAGCCGATTCCATTCAGTGTAACAATTCACTTTTAATTACCTGAAGTGGACAAAAACAGGGAGCTTGATATCAGGGGAGTTGCCAAAATGAACAGGCTCCAAGGTTGGTAGAAAGCAGGAACATAGGCATAGACATTGTGAACCATTCAACGTAGTGGTACAGTACCTAAATCAATCATTCTAGAATTCAAGTAAGTACAGAAATTACATTTGTAAAGTAAGCTATGTTTCAACTGCCACAAATGGTACCATTATTTCTTTTTCAATTTTGTACGTAAGACAATAAATAAAATGATTCCTTTGCGATAAAATATACTCCAGCCACTTGCTTATTTTTATCTGTCTCAGTGGATGGTTGCAAATATATACTGTATTTTTGAGGCCAAGAAAACCTTTGTAGATTAGGTGTGAGAAAACTTAGATAGATTTAGATCTTTGAAGGATAAAATCAATCTGTATATATGTTTAAGAAACAGGGATGGAGTATAATCATTAATCACTTTGTGCTACATGCTAATTTAAAATAAAATTCTTTAATTTGTCCATTAAACCAAAGTGTATTCACAACTAAAAATCCCTCTGCCAGCTTTTGGTTTTAATGCTGTTTTCATTGTATTTTAAAAAACTGTTGTGTCTCTCTGAAACATTATAAAAATGGTAAGGCCAAATTCACAAGCAGTGTTAAAATGGCACAAAATACCAACAGGAGACCTCTGTTTGGTAGAACGACAGGGAGGTTCTGGACAGTGCCATCAAAGGTTGTTTTCAAATGGCATTCATTATTCAGTCCTAACAATTTGGGGCTAAAAAGCACAGGTCAGGTGACTTTGTTCTGCGCTTTCATTTTCAATTTTAGGCATCGATCTGCTCAACTTTGTAAACAAAATAAGTGCAAATTTAGAATAAAGAAGAAAATTGTCTTCACAGATTCAGAGCAACTATAATGATAATGTCACATTTGTCCATTGTCTGAAATTCTGCCACTTATACAGACTCACATTACTCAGATGCAAGACTGGATGGAAAGACCTGGCAAGGTGAAATACTGACTGCTTTTCCTGTCATAAATATAGCAACCGCCAGTCAACCATGCTGCTGAAATGACAACAACCAGCTGAAGAATGTGTAGAATAGTTTCCCAGCCTCCTGCATTCTAGTGATCTGCAAAAAGCACGCTACTATAAACAGGTACTCTTTTGAGAACGGAGGCCTGTTAGTTTTTACTGTTTCCAATAAACCAAAGGCATTATGGTGATCTCTAAATATTTTTGGTCTCTACAACTGTCATTATTATGGCAGCACTTTTCTAAGCTGGAATTTGAAAACCAAAGGCACTTGCATGCGAGAGTGCAGAGAGTCACAAAGGTTTAAGTATTTGGTCATGAGAATTTAAGAAGGCAGCATAATTTGGACAATTCACTTTTTGCAGAAAATTGTAGAGATATAACATTTCCTTTTGGTATAGATATTCCACCTATGTAGAAAAGGGGGTGGGGTGGGGGTTGTGTGACTTATCTTATTGGTGTCTTAGACCAAGTAGTCAAAAAAGGCTTTTCTCTAGAAGGTGTTTTTTTAAAAAATAAATAAATAAAATAAAACCAATTAATAGACTACATAAGATTGGCATGAGAGGCTAAAATGTACTTCTAATGTAGGACTAAGGCACCGCATATTGTAATGCTTTGGCAGTTCGGAATTAAGAAGTTCCTACCACAGAGTAACAGTAACAAGATAGATGCTTCCAGCTTACAAAAGAGCTCACAGTTTATAGGCAGCCTTTTGGACTACACAATCCACACTGAACATCTGACAGACTTAAGGCTTTCCAGAAGAAACATGCATCAGGGGAGGGGAGGGGTGTTGAATCATTTACATCCACATGAAGTCAAAGACAAGGCAAATATTTCCCCATATGTCTTACAAAAGTGAACGGCAACAAATGTTGTGACTCTTCACACCATACAGTTATTACACACATCATGTCCCAAACTGTATTAAACACAAAAAGTGTACCCGGTTTTGCAAACTGACTGCTATTTTAATACACCTCAAGGTATTGGCTTGAGGTGTATTAATTATTCTAGAATGTTACATTTTTTAAAAAAAAAACTTCATCAAAATCAAAAGTCTCATAAAATATAACATTTTAAAAGAGCAGTTATCTATTTTTAACACCAAGTGCTTCAGATAGAGGGTTACTTTAAAACAGGAAAGATGCAGTGCTTTTGTTGAACTCATCATTTTTTGTAAGAAAAAAACACCTGATGAAGAGACCCAGCCACAAACATCTAGTTTTACAGTTCACAGAGTTAAACTGACTGAGAGGTTCATCTGTCTTAATATCTATAGGTCAAAAGATGTTCAACCCTCCAAAGGGCTGCAAGATTCAGTTGGCTAAACTTGGCATCCTAATCCGGTTCCTTACCCCTTCCCAACCAGGTGTATGTACAGCCGGGGTCATCCTCTGCCTCAATAAAAGTTTCAGAGGGTATCAGCCTGTATGCGACCTGCCACATGGTGTGGTGTTCCACAAGCTGAATGCCATAGCCCTGTTGTAACCATCAGCCTTACAGAAATTTTGAGGCTACTTTAAGCTAGATAAGATTTCAGTCTTAATGATCAATGTTTCCAACAGTGCAAAAGATTATCAGGATTTTATGCAAAAGTATAATCAGCAGCAGCCTGCCTATTTTATGATACATAGTGACTAATCTAAGCTGCACACTGAAAATGTTTTCAAGTATGTATGTATTTATAGGGGCATTAAGAAAGGTATATGGATATTTACTAGTTTGTAACTTAACCCTTACATTTTCTAGATGATACAACTTCTGGTATCTGAGGGAGGAATGCCAGATTCCAAAGGTCCAATGTACAGGCCTGGAAAAATTGTTTTAGCTAGTATGGAAACTGTAAAGTAGTGCTAAATGCTTGTCACTTTTTAAATACATAAAACCCGTGACCAATTCAGTTTGCACAAATGGAGAAACAAGGCATATTTAATTCTTATTTATGCTTAATATTGTGATACACCAATACTTCAAAACCAATGAATTAAGTGTTATACTTGTGGTCAAGGCTCATTTCGTAGCAGGAGCTTCTTTGCATATTAGGCCACCCAGGGGTCTGTTGGGGCCAGAGCGAGGTGGAGCGAGGCGGAGCAAAGCTCCGCCAGCTCAGGACTGGCCAGTAGGGCAGCCACGGGCTGAATCAGATTCTCTAATCTGATTCAGCTCCCCGCCGAATTGCCGCCGAAATTCAGCGGCAATTTTAAAAGCCACTGGAGGGGAGGGGGTTTGAGGGAGAGGCTCCAAACTTGCAGGGTAGCTGCTGGGGCCTCTCCTCGAAATGTCTACCAAGTTTCAAGAAGATTGGACCAGGGGGTCCAATTCTACGGGCCCCCAAACAGGTTGCCCCCATTCCCTCCATTGTTCTCTATGGTAGGAAAAAGTTAACATTTTTTCCCTCCATAGAGAACAATGGAGGGGATGGGACAATCTGTTTGGGGCCCCATAGAATTGGACCCCGTGGTCCAATCTTCTTGAAACTTAGTGGGTATTTCGAGGAGAGGCCCCAGCAGCTACCCTGCAAGCTTGGAGCCTCTCCCTCAAACCCCCTTTCCTCCAGCCCCTCATATATCCTATGAGTTTTTGCCATTGATTTCAATGGCCCATAGGATATAATGGGGCTGAAAGTGACATTCCCTTTCTGACACACTTCTGGTGATGTCAGGGGACGTGGCATATGCTAATGAGTTATGCTAATGAGTTATGCTAATAAGCTCCTGCACCTCTTTTTCTGCGAAAGGACCCCTGAGGCCACCCATCCCCAATGTAGCCAATCCTCCAAGAGCTTACAGAGCTCTTCTTACAGGGGCTACTGTAAGCTCTTGGAGGATTGGCTACATCAGGGGTATGTGGCCTAATATGCAAAGGAGCTCCTACTACATAATGAGCCCTGCTTGTGGTAAAATAATATTGTGCTCTTAAAAAATGGCACATACAGAAAAGTGTATGTAACGAACAAAAAAAGACAAGAGAAACTCAGCTTAGAAACAAAGGTATTATAGGCAGGTATGCACTGCATTAGGTTGTATGTACTACTTAGAGCTTACTCTTTGCTAGCAAACTGATTAAATAACTGCCCCGCCTTTATTATTAATGGTAAATATGCCTTGAAATATGCCTTGAAAATGGACTCAAGCCCTATACACAATTGTATATCTACCAATACCCACTCATTAAGAGCATCAAAGGTTTTTTTGAGCAGTGAGAAGAGTGGCATGTCATTCTGAGAAGCCTCAAAAAGGAATCGTTTCACAATGCAATGTACCATCTGATGCTCCATGGTTTGAAACTGTATGACATACACGTGAACTGGGCCAATGCACAGAAAGGGCTTTGGACTGTGGGACCCATGCAATGCATATGGGCACAGGGTACACACACATACAAGCTGTATGAGTCAACTCCATCTTCATGATTGGAAATACTACTCTTCAAACATTCCTGGTCATGGTTACAGAGTCTATGTACCTATGACACATTACCACACGTTATGACTTGACACAGGAGAAAATGGATCCACTGCATTCTATTGTTCCTGATCCCTCACTATGTGCGTTGGCCTTGTCCACATGCAAGTCATTTATAGAGATCTCACAGCAGTAAGCTAAAAAAATCTCACAAGACAAAACTGCAAAAACTGTGAGGCCCTCAAGAGAAAGGCAGCCTACCTCCCATGTACTGGCTTGGATCCCATGGAAGATTTCCATGGATGGAAGGGAGGGGGGAAAAGTTTTGCAGCTTCCACTGATTCCCCTGGACCGTCACTGGCATGTATTTTTCAGCTGAAACAGCTCTCTCTCTCTCTCTCTCTCTCTCTCTCTGGGGTATTTTGGGATGAAAGGAAAGGAGTCATGATCTCCAGATGGAAATTCCTTCTCTCTGCAGAAATCCTCCACTGGGTCTAAGCTGTTATGGATCACTAAGTTTTTGGCAACTACTGTGTTTTTGGATTTCCAGGTAGGCAGGCAAAACAGGAGACTTATCAAGGCTTTGATAGGCCACAATACACAGCTGGCAGAATGTGTTCATCTTGGCCGATTACAAGATTTATAAGTCTCCTGAAAGATAGTCATTGTGTCTTTTTGCCTACCAATCTCTATGATTTTCTAGACATTAAAAACAGATGAACCTTTTGCTTGCTTACCTATTCTCTTCTTGGCCACAGTCATTTTGTGGTTTTCAGTTGACAACATAATTGTAATACAGCAGTCATTTAATTTTTCTCTACCTTACATTTGCTAATCACTAATTTTGGTGTTGCAACTTCTTGATTCATGATGAAAAAAACAAAACAACCCCCCCATTCTTATATAAAATATAACCACACACATAAGATTACATACACCATAAATCTAATTTTTCAGAATTTATCTAGTTATTGCAAAACGAGCCATCTTTTTAATTAAATAATCAAATGTCCTTATTAGTACAATACTTTTAATATATTTTTAAATACACTAGATATGATTAGTAAACGGACAAAATCTCGCTTTGCAATACCTGCTTGAAATGTTCAATGGATTAGAAGGTTAGTTTTAATACAGGGAAGGAAAAAAATACATTTTTTTCTATGTTTAGGACCTGTCTGCTCCCATCAGGCATTTCTTAAGGCTATGTTTGTCTTTTGGCTTCAAAAAGAAATAGAGTTATAAAATAATTTAGTGAATTACATTCGTCTGTAACATCCACAGTAATCAGTTATGAAGATAATTCTAAAAAAACCCCTGTGTTCTAATTTACACATAGTTAAAATTCATTTCAATTTCACTTTCATCTTAAAAAAACATGTTTTTAATTTAGATAAAACCTCATAAATTCTTATAATTGCAGTTAAAGTTTTCCCATGGCAAATGCTCTGTCTTATATTTTTCTAACACAACAACTACAACAAAAATTAAAACTTTCACAAAGGCCTTGAAATCCTTAAATATAATCTCCCCAAAGAAGTGTAATTTTATAAATTTGAAGAACACTTTGTTTAAAAAGAATTTGTACAACTGTACCAGAATTTCACAGCTACAATGAATGAACACACTCAAATGAGGTTTAGAAAAACGTAGGGGAAAGCTCAGCCAGAGGAACTGCCGCTTCACGTTGAGGCTGGCTGTCTGGGTGTTGAGAAGCAGCTGTAAGGAAATGGGTCTATAAATAACTGTTCAGTCCTTTACAAGCCTGTAGATGTGATGCTGTGCACCGTGTTCGCTGTTTGAAACTTCAAATACACAAGCCATGCAAAGGAGGGTTTCTTGCGTGTCCCTGTTTGTTACAACCTGGTTTGGATAAGGGGGGGGGGGGGGGGCAATATGTTAGAAAATTGTCAGATGCTTCCATATCCACAAAATCAAACAATATGGTTTTAATATTACAAAATATCTCACTCTCACACACTTTGTGCGTCTCTAATGCTGACATCTGACCTAACAACAACAAAAAAGAGAAATTACGAGTATTCTGAGTATACGAGAGATGGACTATTATATACAGAATCTGTCTTCTAAAATCCCCCCCCCCCCCCAAAAAAAACCTTTCTTCCCTGCAGTAATGCCAACTGGCCTTAGGAAAGCAGGGGCAAGCAGGCAGCTACTAGACAACTCTGCTGCTATTTCGGTTGGGCGGAGCTGGGGCTGACTGCCTTTTCATCTTTCAAGGCTTGGGAGCCTGAGGAAGATTTGCAGATGGGGAGCAGAAGATATCATGGGAGAAATGAAGAAAAGTAGACTCAGAAAGGAAAATGTTTTTTCACATCCTGGAGCTTAAAGCAGCGTAGAAGAGCCATTTCCAGTCAGAGAAACAGCATGTGTATGGGCAGTGAGTATCCCCACCACCACTATGGCCCAATCTCATCCTCACTGTGGTTTCATCTGGCAACTCAACTAGCACTCAACTATGCGGCCACAATTGCGTCTGCGAGCTCCCACCCAGCCCAATTATTTAGAACAATTCGATCTATTACTACCCTGCCACAAATGATAAGGACTTGGAGATTGGCTGTGAGGCTTTTGTGAGCTATTTCGCAGATAAAGTCTTGTTGCTTCACCATGACCTCCCCACTACAGTCGATACAGTAAGGGAACTCAAGGCTCCATGCACATCTTCTTGTCAAGTTTTAGATTATCTCAGTCCACTCAGCCTAGAGCAGGTCAACAAATTGCTCTCAGCCTTGACCACCTGCAGCCTTGATTCGTCCTTGTCGTGGCTAATTAAAGCCGGCTGCGATGGGTGACAAGGTGCACTGAGGGAGATCATCAGCAAGTCCCTCTTGGAGGGATTGTTCCTTATGGCACTAAAGTGGTCCGCCCTCTCTTAAAAAGGTCATCTTTGGACCCGGCCAAATTGGCTAATTACTGGACGGTATCCAATCTGCCCTATTTTGGCAAATTAATTGAGAGGGCGGTGGCGAGTCAGCTGCAGAGTTTTTTGGATGACACCTCTGCATTAGACCCCTCCGGTTTCTGACTGGGCCATGGGACAAAGACGGTACTGGTCGCCCTCACAGATGACCGTTGGAAGCATCTGGATTGGGGCGATTTGGCGGTATTGTTGTTGTTAGACCTGTCGGCAGCATTCAACATCATCAACCACCAACTACTGATCCAACACCTCACTGACACCGGGATTCAGCGGTCTGCCTTGCAGTGGCTTTCCTCATTTCTCCAGGTTTAGGAACAAAGGATGGCTGTGGGGGAACAACTATCCAGAAGGCAGCCGCTGGTCTACAAAGTGCCCCAAGGAGTGGTGCTTTCTCTGATGTTATTCAACATCTGTATGCACCCCCTTGCCCAGATTGCCCGGAGTCACGGACTGGGTTGTCACCAATATGTGGATGACACCCAGCTCTATCTGTTGTTGGACAGTGAGTCAGACCCTAGTCCGGAAGATCTGGACCTGGCTTTGAAGGCTGTGGCTGGTTGGCTTAGACTGAGTTGACTGTAATTGAATCTGAAGAAGACGGAGGTCCTGTGCTTGAGTTGGAGTGGCCCGAGGTTAGGGATCCCACTCCTGAGCTTCGATGGGGCACCGTTGGTGCCAGCACCAGAGGTTAGGAGTTTGGGAGTGCTCCTGGATACCTCCCTAATAATGGAGGCCCAAGTAGGCCCTGTGAAGTCAGCCTTTTATCATCTGCGGCTGATCAGGCAGTTGGTTCCTTTCCTTGAATGCAATGACCCGGCAACAGTGATCCATTCAATGGTCACCTCGAGACTGGATTACTGTAATGCTCTCTACATGGGGCTGCCCTTGTACCAAATCTGGAAGCTGCAGCTAGTGCAGAATACTGCAACCAGGCTGTTGTTGGGTTTCCCTATGCGGGAACACATCCAGCCTGTGCTGAAAACACTGCACTGGCTGCCTATAGCATACCGAATTCAGTCCAAGGTGCTGGTTCTCACCTTTAAAGCCCTATATAGTCAGGGACCTACATACTTAAGGGACCCTTTCCCACATGTTCCCCAGAGAGCACTACGATCAGTGTGCCAAAACCGCCTGGACCTTCTGGGCCCTAAAGAAGCCAGGCTGGCTGGACAAGGGCCAGGGCCTTCTCAGTGGTGGCTCTGTACTGGTGGAATGAGCTCCCGACGACATCAGGGCCCTGTGGGACCTTTTGCAGTTCTGCAGGGCTTGTAAAACGGAGCTCTTTCATCAGGCCTTTGACTAGGGATCCCCCCCTCTCAATACTGAGGCCCTGGCCCTAATGTCGACCCTAATACCAGCACTAATATAAAAATCATGATTAACAGCCAGCCACATTCTTGATTATGCTGTAGCTGATTACTTCAGATGCTACATCACCCGCCATCGTTTATAAATGATACTAGCACTTTATGATGTTTTATTATTATATTCTGTGGCTTTATGTAAATTTGTGTTTAGTAGTTTTAATATGCTGTACGTACGCTGCCCTGAGCCTGCCTTGGCAGGGAGGGCGGGATATAAATAAAATAAATAAATAAATAAATAAATAAATAATTCTACCTCAGTCAAGAGTTCAATCAGGCCATGAAAAAAAATTGCTCCCCTATAGCACTGCAAGCTCCCTAGTAAGTAGTATCACAATATCAAATACTGTCATGGGACTATTACCTTTGAAGTAATGTGCTACTTAACATAAAGGGACCCAAAGCAGCTTACATCAGTCTCCTCTCCTCCATTTTATCCTCACAACAACTCTTGTGAGTCAGATTAGGTTGCGAGAGCGTTGCTGGCCCAAGGTCACCCAGAGAGCTTCCACAGCACAAGTGGGGATCCAAACCCGGCTCTCCCATATACTGGTCTTACACTCTTAACCACTACATCACACTGCTCCTTACAAATACATTAAAAAGGCAAAAGTTTGCAGAAAGACACCAAAAAGAAGTGAGGCATTACCAACAAAATAGTAAAGTTTTCCAGCACACTGTTCATCATATATTTCTCTGGCAAATGCTTGAGCTTGTGGATGAAATTGATCATATATTCACACATTGGAGAACGGTTTATTCTATACACAAACCGGCCATTCTCAAACCGTGCATATTCCGTCTAAGAGGAAAAACAAAGAGAAAAGTTCAGAATTATAATAAAATTAGATATGTAAATGAATTCAAGTGTTTTTAATTTTGTTTTTAAAGAGATCTATTGATTATTCCATGAAATAAATGACAATAGTGCTATATATCTTTAAGACTATTTAATTAAAATACTGAATGGAATTTAATTTATAGTCAAGACATACATTTCTCAGAAAAGACGACAAGCGCTCTGATACACACAGCAGAGCCGGCGGTGGGGGTGGGGAACCGTGTGCGCACGGGCATTCCTAGTCTTGGCTGAGCAGGGACTGCCGAGTGAAGAAAAGCAGATGTCCCCTTCTGTCCTTTCCCGGCACTTAAGAGGGTGGCATGAGCAGACTAAGCACAGGCCTAGGGCCTCAGATTTGGAGAGCATCCTTTATTCTACAGCTAGGCAAAAAGTGGAGTCATCTAATATAGCATCCAAAATTGGTATAATCTAAGAACTGGAGACATGAACGTCAAGTAGAAAGAAGCTGCCATGAAACTTCTGTGGAAATAGAACATTTCTCTCCTGAAGCCGGAATGGTCAATTTTATCATGGCCAAAGAGGGTTTAAACCATTGGTTCCCAGCTTGTTGAGTTTGTGAGCAGTTTTGGAATTTTGAGGAAGGGCAGCAGGACCCATAACAAAATGGATGCCACGGGCAAGGGTCATTTTGTAGAAAAAGAGGTGCAGGAGCTCATTAGCAGAACTCATTAGCAGAACTTATTTGCATATGCTACACCACCTGACATCACTGGAAGTATGTCAGAAGGCAAGAAAGAGAGAGAGAGAGAGAGAGAGAGCTGGCAGAGAGGGGACAGCTACTAATCCAAGCGTCAGAAATACCACTATTCTGGGAGGATAGCTTCAGTGGTGGCTGAAGCCTTCAGAAGGCTGGTCGAAGGAACAAGGACCTTTCCAGGGGACGGGGTCATTTTGCGGCTGCCATGACACAAGCAGGCGTTCCCCCACGGGGGGGGGGGGGGGTGCTGGCATCAATTCCCGGAGCTGAGCTCCCCCGAGCTCCTGCTCGAAATGACCCCTGGCCATGGGCATGGGACCAATCACAAAATAATGGAACATTCCACAAAATATTAGAAGGGTCTAAGCCAAACTCTCCTCATGACTTTCCAAATAAGTACCCAAATATTTAGAGTCAACACACAAAAAGGGATCATGTATATCTGTAGTATGTATTACGCTGTATCATCAGTTTTATCCTCATGATTTCAAATTAAGCATAAACAAGACAGAAAAAAACACTTTAAAGGAAAATTGTGAAGTAGTATCAGTATAAAGAATTACAGCCATGCACCTTAGTCATCATTAAGCAGAAAAGTCTTATTCATTAGCAAAACAAACAAACAAAAAACCCAAACAGCAGATTTGCAAATCCTACCTCTACTTTTTCTACTACTTGCTTCCCAAATGAGCAGACTTTGGTGGAACAGGTGATTGTCATGTTTTCTGAGCTTTCATACTGACTAGTTACACCATAGAATGCCCCTGTATCATCTTGAATGTTGCAATTTAAGTCTGCCTGCAGAAAAAGATAACAGAAGTTCTCTCATTGTTGTGAACAAGAATTAACAACTGTTAGCATGCCACTATTAAAAATGCCACATTTGAAAGATATTTTGAAGTCATCATTTGTTCTAACAGTCCCTTCCCTTAAAAATGCAAACCCATGACACGAAGAAGGAAATCAAACTGCTTTCCATTATGGTGGGGGAAAGAGACCAGTAGATGTGAACTGAAGGTTTGAGAGGACAGAACTGGGATGCAGACAGTACCTGCAACCCCAGGTATATCTCAAATGGAGTGCCCAGAACAGTTCTTATTGCCAAGGAGAACAGCTACACTATTTCTCTGGAGCTCTTAATAATCTCGTTTCTAATTTCAGGCACTGATTTGAAATCAAGAAGATATGGCAATACAATGGAAACTCTAGGACCCCCCTCTTTCCCCTCATTTGTATACAAAAGGTTCAGTTTGCAATGGGACCCTCGTAAGTACCATGGACACAAAATCAAATAATTAAGATCCACAAAAAAGAACCAGAAAATATAACACTGCTTTGACCTGAAAGGAACACGTTCTTCAGTCCCATGCTGGATGGAAGTAAAAAGATCCATGCTGGATCTTCAAGTAAAAGATGCATTCCATGGTACAATGGCTGCTTTACATACCAAGGACTGAAAAGCAGATATGAAATACATAACATTTGCTAAGATAATGTGAAGAGGCATTCAAAACACATACCTCTGCCACAATCCATAACAGAGGTAAGTGCACAACTATCCCATTATTTCAAAGGGCTTTGCTTAAATCTGTACTCTATTGTGACCATCGTGTTCATACCTACCACTTTAAATTACTACAACTACACTCAATTTTTCCCCACTTCTGCACCATTTACTACTACGATGAGGTCTCTGATCAAAGTAGCTGGAACCTTGGTATGCATCATGGGTGAAGTGTCAGTACTAGGACAGAGCACAGTAAGGAAATCAAACCCATCTGTGATGACCTGGGACATGAAAGCTGGGACATGAAAGCCATCATTGTGCAGTGGTTGGACTAGGAACTGGGAGACCCAGGTCTGAATCCCCACTTTGCCATGGCAGAGTAACCTTGGGCCAGTCACACTCTCAGGCTAGTGAACCTCATAGAGTTGTTGCAAGGATAAAATGGAAGACAGGAAAACAGTGTAAGTTGCTTTAGTTCCCCACTGGGGGGAAAGGTGGGGGTATAAATGAAGTCTTATGCTTTCTGGAACTCAAGGGAGTACCTGAGATAGGAGGTTTTCCTCACCCAGTGATCACAAGATACGGACTACAATACATAGGCCTTACTTGGGATGAGGCTAATTTAGCTTGTCAATCTTCCTGGTTTCCTGGAGTCTTCTAGTTTAGGGGTACTCCCTTTACATTGCCAGAGCCCAATGCTTCCACCTACGTGGGAGAACTTTCGGTGGGAGTTTGACCAGTGGTGAAGGACCCCGTTGCCTATACTCATGAAGATGGCATGAAGATGGCAGCACTTTACATCCATTTGGTCTCATTGGTCCAAAACTAATAAATCAGTTTGGACTACCTAGATGTTTTGTCCATCTGCTCTCCAAAAAATGTTCCCCTTAAATTAAGCAGACTCCCTTAATGGACCAAATCTATCTCCAAGTCTTTAAACCAAGATGTGACATCCTTGCTATTGGGGAGACTGTTTCTCCTTTAAAACACAATGTGTGTAGTCACACAGGCTCAACTTTCTTGTATATAGGTATAGATATAGACATATAGATATGGATAGATAGCCACAAGTTTGTCAATGACAAGTCTGTGAGTAACATTTCTTAAGAAAATATGTTTACGTAAAGTGTCTTCTTGCTCCTCACTCGCTTTGGCCAAAAGGTGCTGGTACTTTTTCGAGACTTCCTCTTTTTGATTTAATCTTGCTTGCATATTCACAATTGTTTGATGTGCAATTTTCAAGGCACGAGGATAAGCAGTGTCATTTTCATTTCTGTCTAGCTCAACTATTATCTTCTTTCTCTCAGAAGTTGCTGGTAAGTGAAGTATTAGTTCATTTATGATGTCTCTAGACAAGATATTTTTCACTGCTTTCCACAAAGCAGTTTCTTTTTCTTTTAATTTCTCTTCTAAGGATTTGCAGGTTGCTTGCATTTCCAGGATTGTTCTAACATGTTCTCAACTTTTCTTAGCTTCCACATCTTCTCCCATAAAAATGGATCCACTCTGCAGCTTTTCAGTATTTTCCTTGGAAGGATCAGATATGTTTTCCTTGGATTTTTCAATTTCAACATTGTTGGCCTCAACTGTCACTTTTTCATCTACAACTTCTTCTGTAACTTCAGTTTTAGCTTCTGCAATCAGTTCTTGGATTGGTTTATTGGAAGTGACAGTAACAAATGGATGCTGGAGAAGTTCAGCTTCACACACTGATGGTCCCTCTTCTTCACTGTACAGCATGTCATTATCCAACATACCATTTGCAAAATCTGGCTTCCCCCTGCCTTTTTGTGCAAGTTCTGCATGTGGAAACACTACAGGGTTTCCAAGATTGTCTGAAGTGTGTTTTCAAGCAGTGGTTTTGCAATGGTAGAGAGTGCTTGATCAGGTGAGGACTCTGCCCTCAGAGAGTCAAGTATGGTTTTTTGCATAGCCACTACAAAATCTTTAGTTGTTGTATTAATAGAAGAATTATCCAACTGTAACTTTGCACTGCTGGTGTAAATTTGAGGATAACGTTGACGCAAGGCACACAAAGCAGCTTCAGTGCATATAGACTTGATGTCAGCCTCTGACTGGCTGGTTTTTGATCTTATGTTTTTTAACTCAGGGTCTGTTTTAATCTCTTTCTTAAGCTCTTCAGAGTTTTCATTAATGCGTCCTCCTTTTTCTAGGGATACTAGTTCAGCAGAAGAAGAAGAGAAGAGATTGGATTTATACCCCGCCCTTCACTCACTTGGAGTCTCAGAGTGGCTTACAAACTCCTTTTCCCTTCCCCTCCTCACAACAGACACCCTGTGAGGTGGGTGGGGCTGAGAGAGCTCTTTCCCAAGCTGTCCTTGAGAGAACAGCTGGTACAGAGCTCTGGCTTGCCCAAGGTCATCCAGCCAGGTGCAAGTGGAGGAGTGGGGAATCAAACCCGGTCCTCCCAGATTAGAGTCCACGCACTTAACCACTACACCAAACTGGCTCTCCATGTTAGCAGTACTAACATGGATTTCTGAATCTGTGTCTCTCCTTTCCTCCTGCAATGTATCAATTGTGTCTGTTGCTAAGACCCCTAGGGACTTGCTTTCTGGGCCTGTTGGTTCGCCTTGAGGCAAATCTTTTGAGTTTGTACATATTTGAATCCTTGCCTTTGCTCCCATTACATTCCTTCCTAATATTACTGGTATTTTCTGTTCTTTAGCAACTGCTACAGGGAAATATTCTTCTTTTCCTCTCCACTTAATTTTCAGCTGTGCTAATGGCACACTTCTAGAATTTCCCCAAACACTTTGTAAGGAGATATGTTTATCTGGAAGCATGTTTTCCTTGTTCTCTCTGACAAGTGTTACTGCAGCTCCAATGTCTAGAATTGCCAATGTTTCTCTCCCATTTATTTGGATTACTTCTCTCAGTTCAGTATCCTGAGCAAATTTTTCTATCTTTACGCCACACAAATAAATTATTTCTTTAGCTATGAGTGAGGGAGTGGTTTTACTGGACTTTTCAGGCGTCTCTGCTATGTCACTAGAGTCTCTAGCCTGCTCTCTCTCACTTTCTGATGTAAACCTAGTGACTCACTGTACATGCTCAGGGCTTGTCTACTTGGGTTCGTTCCTTAAACACTGGTAGGATAAATGCCCGTTTTGACCACATACATGGCATTGTCTGTCTTTCCAGTAACTCCCTTTGTTTTTTTCTATATTTTTATCCTGTCTCTTTGTAATCTCAGTTCTTTCATATGTCCCTTTTTTCTCTGAGTGAACTTCTCTCTGGCTGGACCTTTGTTTTGAAAGCTGGTTTATAATGATAGTCTCTCTTTTCAACCTCCTCCATTAAGCATTAGCTTATCAGCCCAATCCGCTTCCTGTTTGACATTTTCTGGGAGCCTATCTTTCACTAGAAGTCTGAGGGATGTTGAAAAAGAAATTGATCTAAAATCACAAACTCCCTTATTCCCTCTTTAGAGTCAGCTTTGGCCTATGAAATCCATTTGTCAAAATAGTCTGTTAGCTTGGCACTAAATGACTTAAATGACTTCTTTTTCTGAGGAATTGGGCTTCTAAATTTTTCTCTGAAGTAATCAGCACTTAATTTGAATATGTCGTATGCTGCCTCCTTAAATTCAGCATAGACAACAGGCTTATCTGAGGGAAATGTGTTATAAATTTCAGCCAATTCCCCTCTAATTAAACTGGGCAAATCATAGATTGAGTCTCTGGTATTCCCCAATTTTGAGCAGATTTTTCAAAAGTTGACAAGATTTGTGGATCTTCCTGTCACATACATTATGAAATCTTTTGGTGTAACTCGAGGAAACTCATATCTGAAATCAGGGTTTCCCTCCTTCCCCCTTCAGTTTTAAGTCTCTCTCTTTCTAATTGTAATCTCTCTGCTTCCAATTGTATTTCTTTATTTCTAAGTCCTGTTGCCTGTTCTAATTCTTTATACTTGAATTCTGCTTCTTTTTCCATCTCTTTAAGCTTTAAGTTCCAGTTCTTTATTTTTAATTTCTGCTTCCTTTCCCATCTCTTTAGTTTTAAATTCTGCTTCCTTTTCGATCTCTTTAGCTTCAAACTCCATTTCAACTCTGAGTTTCTCTTTCAAAAACTCTAAATATTCTGGACTGGGGTTAAACATTCCCTCAGGGTTTTTCTCAACTGTGGTTTTACTAGCTTCCACAGTGCTTTGAATCAATATAACTCTCAGCTCTTCTACACTTTCCCCTTCAGAATCAGAGCCTCCTTCTTCAATCCTAGAAACACTGCCATTTTTCTCCCAGAGTTTTCTTTCTCCCAGAATTTTTATCCCACTTAATATATGTTTTCTTCCTCAGGATGTTTGGATCCCACCACAAGTGCCAACACTCTGTGACATCCTTGCTATTGGGGAGACTGTTTCTCCTTTAAAACACTCTCTGTGTATATAAACTTGGTAGATTTCTGCTCCCACCAGGAATTAAAAATTCCAACTCTCTCTATTTTGGTAGAATGACCCAGTGTCTGGGCGCTTCAGAGGACTATGTGGCCCTGAAAAAGGACTGATCTGATTTCGGGGATAAGTTTAAACAAATAAGGATTTATTTATAAAAAAACCAAAATAGGTTTCTGGTTATTTTGAATTGTTGCTGAAGAAAGGAACTTGTAAATATAACTGGCAAAGCTTGGTGTCACACACAAGTCACTCAAACACCAAAACTCTCTGACAGGCTTATATCTCTCTCTTTCACGTAGCCACACAGGCTCAATTTTCTTGTTCATATATATAGCTACACAGACTGAACTGTTTGTCTCTCTTAGCCACACACGCTGAAGTTTGTCTTATTCACAAAAAATAGACTCAAACTCAAAAATAGACTCACACAGACTATGCTCTCTCTCCAAACTTCTCACACACAGAATCACCAAATCACTTCAGAGTCATCTCTCCTCCCATACTCTCAGTCATCATGGTGAGGAGGGTGGGATAGAAATCCAAATATAAATAAATAAATCAGCCAATCACATCACACTTATCTCCCCCTGTCATTCTTCTTACATTACTGGAGTCACACTAAACATTTAAACTTCACACACAGAATCACCGAATCACCTCAGAATCATCTCTCCTCCCACACTCTCAATCTCATGGCGGGGAGGGCAGGATAGAAATTCAAATATAAATAAATAAATAAATCAGCCAATCACATCACACTTATCTCCCCCTATCATTCTTCTTACATTATTGCAGTCACACTAAACATTTAAAGAAACATACACATCAAAACATGAAATCATTACACAAGGCCATGAACACAGTGATCCTTTCCACATAATGCACAGTAATCACTAATTAAATTATGTACAGCAGTGCAACAAAGACAGATAATGGAACATCATAGCCACACAACTATTCCCGATAACAGTTCTTTATCAATGATGCCCTTATCACTAGAAAGAGTGCTGAACCTATCTCAGTTAACAACAGCAATTAACTCAATTGATCTGCATGGTACAAGATCCATGTTTATGTTTGCCTGGTTTGTAAGCAACATGCTTTCTCTAGGGACGAGCAAGATTTTCTAGCTAAGGAGGCAGCTGATTTAATCCCATTCAGTAAAGAGATACGATGATGGAAAAGAGATATGGTGATGGAAGCTTCAGATAGAGCAGGACCTTGTGAAACCCACCTTCTGGAGGACATTGAGGGGCAAAGTGAGGTTACCCCCTGCAAGGCTTTGCAGGTTCTACACTAAGTAACTGGACCGAGCGTGGCAGCTGGCACCACACAATTGGGCCTGACCCTGGTAGCTATGCAGTTAGGCCTAGCCTGGCAACTGGCACCATGCAGTTTTCTCAGTAAGAGGCTGCCAGGATAGGGAAGGAGGGAAAGCTGAAGATTGGGGGGGGGGGGGCAGATAAAGGTCAGCTGGCTGGTGAATGGAAGGAGAGAATGAAGCGGGAAAAGGGGAAAGGTTAGAGAAAGGGAAGAGGAAATAGGGGAGGGGGGAATGAGTTAACCCATTAAGCTTTGCTGCAACCTTATTTTTTGCAGATGCATCACTAATGTTTTATGCAAATCATGGCCAGAGATCTGGCTTCTTAAAAGCCAGCAAAATATAACTAATTTGTCATTGTAGCCAGGCAACTATTAAGTTAGAAATAAAACAAAAGAACAGCAATTTAGCCAAAACATGGTTTTTGCATGCCATCTCATTTCACAGGCTACGTGAAAGTCAAGTATTTTGTCGTGGAAGAATACTCAATCTACCCAACGTGGTTGCTTAGGTTGTAGCTGCCATTCTGTCTTAGCATTAAAGCTTTACTAGTTTCATAGATAGCAACACTGCCAAAGGAAATAGGAAATCATCATTACTATTCTCCCTAGTTTGCATAATTTAAAATGACATAAAATTGAAGGATTTTTTTTTTGAACTTGTGGGAAGAATTTGATTTTGAATTATCCTATAGCTGTAACTCCACTGGAGTGCCTTACTTGATCTTTTGATGTCTCCCCAAACCCTTACTAAAGTTCATGAGAGCCCTTGCCACAAAAAGATAATACAATAAATAATTTTAGAGGGTAGCTGTGTTGGTCTTCAGTAGAACAGCTAATTCAAGTTCAGTAGCACCTTAGAGACTAACAAGAGCTTGTTGGTCACTAAGGTGCTACAGGATTCAAATATAGCTTCAAGAGTTGTGCAGCAGTAGATCCATGAATCTATCTAATCCTCCTTTAAAGCTGTTTATTTTTGTGGTGATCGCTACATCCTCTGACAGCAAATTCCACATTTTAAATACTCTCTGTGTAAAGAAGTATTTCCTCTTGTCCGTCGTGACCCTACTCCCCATCAGTTTCATTGGATGCCCTTGAGTTCCATATTTTGGGAGAGGAAGAAAAAGGATTATTTTGTCAACTCTCTCCACCCCATGTATGATTTTATAAACCTCTATCATGTCCCCCCTTAGTCGTCTCTCTTCTAAACTGAAAAGTCCCAGACTCTTTAGCCTTTCCTCATAGGGAAGTTGCTCCAACTCCCTAATCATCTTGGTTGCCCTCCTTTGTACTTTTTCCAGCTCTGCAATGTCTTTTTGAAGATATGGTGACCAGAACTCCACATAGTATTCCAAATACGGCCACACCATTAATCTATACAGGGGCATTACAATATTGGCCATTTTATTCTCAACCCCTTTCCTAATATCCCTAATACAGAGTTTGCCTTTTTCACTGCAGCAGCACACTGGGTTGACACCTTCATTGCGCTATCCACTATGACCCCAAGATCTTTTCCCCTCTCAGTCTCAGCAAGTTCAGACACCATTAACCTATATTTGAAACTGGGTTTCTTTTTTAATCCCAACGTGCATCACTAAACAACACTAAACTTCATTTGCCCACTCACCCAGTTTGTGGAGGTCCTCTTGGAGCTCTTCATAGTCAGCCTTGGTTTTCACCATCCTGAATAATTCTGTGTCATTTTCAAACTTGGCCACTACTCTACTCACCCCTAATTCCAGATAATTTATGAACAAATTAAATAGTACCACCCCAATACCAGTCCTTGTGGGACCCCACTACTTACTTCCCTCCATTGTGAGAACTGTCCATTTATTCCTACTCTTTGCTTCCTATCATTTAAACAGTTTTTAATCCACAATTGAACCTCTCCTCTTATCCCATGACTGCTAAGTTTACTCAGGTGAGGTACCTTGACAAAAACCTTTGGAAAGTCTGGGTATATATTGTCCCCATGCTTGTTCACTTTCTCAAAGACTTCCAAAGGTTGGTGAGGCAGGACTTTCCTTTGCAAAAAGCCATGCTGGTTTTCCCTCAGTTTCTACTCATTTGCCTGGGACAGGCGTTAGGCTGGCTGGCCTGTCATTTCCTGGTTCCCCTCTGGATCCCTTTCTAAAAATTGGTGCCACATGTGCTACTTTCCGGTCTTCTAGGTTACATATATGGGTTAGTAGATCAACAATCTCACATCTGAATTCCTTAAAAACTCTTGGGCGTATGCAGGGCCGCGTTATGACTTTCGTGGGCCCCTCCCACCATAATATTATCAGTACTGAAAATTATTATTTTTATATAACTTCAAATACTTCAGCTTTTTTTCTGTTTTAAGCAAAATGTAATTAATTTTTGTGGGCCCTAAACATTTCATTTTTTTCTGTGCTGAGAGAAAAAAATAAAACATTTTCTTTAACCCTAAAAGTTTAACTTTTCCTTCTGATTTTAAAAGAAATTAAAACATTTTCATGGGCTTCTAAAAGTATCATGGGCCCTAAGCATTGTGCCTATTGTGCCTAACAGATAAGCTGGCCCTGGTTCAGGACCTGGTGACTTATCAGTTTTTAACTTCCCCAGTAGGTCTAGAACTTTATCTCTGGTCACGTCAATTTAGTTCAGTTCTTCAGACTCCCTTCCTGAAAATAGGGACTGTGGCATGGGTGCCTGCCCTATACCAGGGGTGTCGAACTCATTTGACATGAATTGAACTTTGTCAGGCTGGGCCATGTGTGTCATAAAATGTAATGCCAGACAGCCAGGGCCGGTGCTACCATAAGGCGAGGTTAGGCGACCGCCTAGGGGCACAGAACCCTGATGGGTGCAGAGGCCAGCAACTGGGGTGAGGACGATGGGGAGAGCAGCCCTGACTACAAGGAATCCTTGTCTTTGTGTTTTTCATTCTTCCTAAAATGCATTTATGTTTGAAAACTGGTGAGCACACGGTGGTGGTGGGGGGGGCACCAGAAGGTAGCCTCGCCTAGTGTGCAAAAAAGCCTGGCACTGGCCCTGCAGGCAGCAGAGATATAAACTTTACAAAGGACACAGAAAAACACAATTAAAGATATTATAGCAGCTATTCCATTAGAGCCCCACATTAGGGGCTAGTATTTCTTTGCAAAATGAAGTTCCTTGAGTTTGTTGAACTCTATATTTTAACTGTGGTTAGTCCCAAACCTCCCCGCTCTGAGCCTAGGATTTAGGGAAAGAACATGAAACAGCTGAGCATTCCAAGCTTCTCCCCCCCCCCCCCCCCCCCTACTCAGAGTGGCAGTGGCTCTCCAGGTTCTCAGGGTTTTTTTTACAGGGTGGTTTGAGATAGTAATTTTGGGTGTCTGCTTCAGCACTTGTTCTGCTATTATGCCATTGGAGCTCCACATTAGGAGTGTGTGTGTGTGTGTTAAAACTAGTATATCTCTTCAAAACTAGAGTCCCTTGAGTTTGCAGAACTCTATATTTTAACCCTGGCTGGTCCCAAACTTCCCCCCCAGCCTTAAAACATGCCTGCTTAAACTCAAACGGTGGGGGAATTATGGGATTTTGCAAAGCCAGTCATAAAATACAAAGAAGCGCAAGGATCACAGCAGAAGGACCCCCCCAGCTCCTACCTGTGACATGGACTATGGAGGCTTGGAGCTGTGGCTGGGAAGTCTGGAAGCCCCGCCCTTTGCTTCTTGCTCTGTGGCAGTCCCACCCTGAGCTCTCTGCTCAGAGGCATCCCCACCCTCGACTTCCTGCCATCTCCCCATCTTTCTTTAGCAATCTCTTTCTTTTTTCGTCATCCAAAAGCCCCCGTTTCTCTGGCTGGTTTCTGCTCTGGATATATATTTTAAAAATGTTTACTATTTGTCTTGATGTTTTTAGCAACCCACTCCTCAAAATCTCTTTACACATTTAATTATTGACTTACTAGGAGTAAGGCCCATTGTGAAAATTTGCTGAGGCAACCACAGCAGGGTATAATGACACAGAGTTCACCGTTTTCTCCAGAGGAACTGACCTCTGCTACCTGAAGAGCAGTTGTAATTTTGAGTGATCTCCAGCCCCCACCTGGAGATTGGCAACAATGGTTCCCCAGGATGAAATGGCTGATTTGGAGGGTGGAGTCTATGGTATTGTACCTGTCTGGGGTCCCAACCCTCCTCAAACCCCACCCTCTCCAGGCTCCACCTCTCAAATCTCCAGAAATTTCTAAACCTGGAGTTGGCAACTCTATCTCCTTCCCAGCCAACCATCAACCTACCTTTATCTGCCCATCTGACTTCAGCTTTCCATCTCTTCCCCCTCCCTTCTAGAGAGCAGTTGTAATTCTGAGTGATCTCCAGCCCCCACCCAGAGATTGGCAAGAATGGTTCCCCTGGAGGAAATGACTGGTTTGGAGGGTGAAGTTTATGGCATTGTACCTGACTGAGGTCCCACCCCTCCTCAAACCTCACCCTCTCCAGACTCCATCCCTCAAATCTCCAGGAATGTCCCATCTGGAGTTGGCAACCCTATCAGGACTGGACCCAATGAGTTTTCTCCCAAAGGCCAAAATAGCTGTGGAAACGGCCTTTTACTAACAGAACCAAGCTTGGTAGCCTAGCAACAGGCAGTGAAGGGAAAGTAGGGTTGCCAGCTCTCAGCAGGGAAATACCTGGAGATTTGGGGTGTGGATCCTGTGGAGGGCAGCACTGTGGGGGGGGGAGGAATCAGCATGGTATAATGCCATAGGGTCTACCCTCCAAAGCAGACATTTTCTCCAGGGGAACTGATCGCTGTCATCTGGAGATCAACTGTAACAGCGGGAGATCTCCAGGTCCCACCTGGAGATTGGCAACCCTAGGGGAAAGTAAGCCATTCCTGTTTTCTGTGTGTATAGCCCCATCCTCTATCTCTGCTTATGTGTGTATCCACTGGCTTTTTTTTTTTGATAACTTGGGCTGGTTCCCCCCCCCCCGCCCCCCCCGCCATGCTGACAGCTGTTTACTTGGCAGTTTTTTCCCTAGTTCTGGAAAGTGTTGCCTCAGCAAACTTGGCTTGGAGGCTAAAGATGATGGATTTTGTCCTGAGGGGATCAATTGTTGTCTGGCGAGGAGAATGAAGACAGTAGCTGTGTTCACCGGAGCGAAGCAACTGTCTTCTGAGGAAAGTTTTGGCAGGCGCTGCTTCAGGCAATGCAGCCAGTGGATAGGGACAGCTTCTGACTGACACATCATGGAGCCAAATGATTTCGGAGCATGTGGAATGTTCAGAAAATGCCACCCCACTACTCAATTATATATAAGGAGAGATATTTCTTTTGCCAGACCCTCTGGACCCTCCTGTTCAATTCATTGGGGCAGATCTTCCACTTTTTAAAAGAAGCCTCTTCAATTTTTATAGCTTCCTTGATTTGCATTGTTAACTGAGCAGGCCTTCTTTTAGACTTGGCAGTGCCTTTCTTAACCTGTGGAATGTATTCTATTTGGACTTCAATTAGCATGGTTTTAAACAGCTTCCAAGCATCTCTAGGGATTTGATTCTCTTGTGAAACATTCCTTACCCTGTGCTTTCCATCAGTGTACCTTATACAGCAAAGCTGGCATGTAATGTTCTCATTTGCAAGTAAAATTAAATTCAAGACTATTTTGCCCTGCGTGAGAAAAAACTGGGTGAAGAGGAATCTTATCTGAAGAAAATCTGAACTGTACCAGTAGCAAATTGGAGTCAGAGGATCAATGTACCATCTACTTTCAACCCAAATGTTTATAAAAATGAGAATGCTAAATTTTGTGCCCTGGTCAAAATATATATATATATTTTATGGCTCAAGAATTTCAGCATCAGCTTTCCTTTTAGTGTAAAGCCCTTGATCAATTTTTAAGGGAATGTTACTTCCCTTCTCACAAACACTTGCTCCCTCCCCCCTGGAGATAACAATATAATGCATTTTCATCAATCTAATCAAGTTGTCAGTGTGGAATACTGAACTGTTTTACCTTTCAAGATTAGCAACTGTTTAACATGATGCATAAAAAGCCACCACAGAATGTAATGAAATCAAAACTGGCTATAAACAAAAAGAGTACTCTATCCATTAACTGTCTTTCGGTTGTAGAGAAAGGCAGCCTAACACCTTGGCTCAACCATGATTCCAGAAAACAGCACACAGAGCAATTACAAATTGCTCCCACCACCAAGAGCTAGGAAAAGTAGCAATACAGAGGGATTTCCCAGGGGAGCTGCATAATTAAAACACAAATATCCAGCAGTTAAAATTGAACAAGTAGGGTCACTTGTTAAACATAACGCAGGCATCAGTTGCTGTGCACTGCAATGAGGAGTCATTCATATGAGTGCATTATGCTTCCCCTTCCTTCTCGCTGAACAGTGATCAAAGGGCAGCGATTCCCAGTGGTGAAGCAATTTCCCCCCCCCCCCCCCGAACAGCAGCATCTGGATCTTTGGCACATCTCATTGCCAGTTGTGTGCTGCAGCTTTGGAACGGCTTCCAGGTCTGCCACATGGCTCAGCTTTTGATGACCAGGCCAAGCTACTCTTCATCCCAGCTGCTCTCTGACTCATTCAGGAGCACGAAGACTCTTGCACCAAGTTGGGGAAGAGTTTTGCATTAGTGCCATAAAGACAAGGACCTCTTAGGAGAAACAGAACGGACTCCCTCCCTCCACACAGATCTGTTTTAAACATGTCTGGAAAAACTGGCCAAAAACATCACTGGCCTCATCTCTCAGCTGCACTTTTGTTTGCCAAGTCTCATTCTGTTATGCAATAAAAATCACATGGAAGGAGGGGAAAACATTACAATAGCTTTTTTGTGAATGAAGGAAACAAAGAATCTACATGCCCCTAAAGACTCTGCAGCAGACATGCACGAGGGACGTGGGAGGAGGCCATGTGGCCAAGCTCTTTCCAAACACTAACTGCTCTGAATCCATTATTTGTTAACAGTGCTTGACAAAGAAACAGCATTATTTCTTTCCAGGTCACAGCTATTTTACATAATGAGAATAGGAATAAACTTAGCCATCCGCCTCATGTTACTTTACCACTAATTATGGCATATATTTACATCCATAAAAGTGGGAGAGATTTTTGGACATGATTTAGTGCCCTTTTATTGTGCAGATTCCTTTATTTCCATTCCACATTTGAATTTCAAAAATGTTTTGGACTTCAAAGCTTCTTTTAAAAAAGCCTGCACTAATTACAATATGCATTATTTTCTAGAACTGCTTGTTTGCAATGCAGATTCCTGAAAAGATAGGTATTCATTAAAATATACCAATTAATATCACCCATACATTTTAGGGTGTTCTGTTCTCCATTTCAAAAGGGTGCTAATGCACAAAAATTGTTTTCAGTGTATGAAGCAACCCTGTAATTCTTAAACATTGAAAGACAGTTAATACTACGTATCTATTAGTGATGATCAACAACAACAACAACGAAGTATGCTTTCTGCTGACCCACCGAAACTGCACAGAAGATGTGCATATGTTCTACACAGTGACCGTTAATCCTTCTGGATATGAATTCTTTAACTTGCTGTGATATAGTACAAAACTGGGGTGGATATTACATGGGTATTACAACACAAAATCTTAAAAAATACATATGACATTTCTTGATCCAGCAAGCCTGTACATGCAGGAAAACTGCCACATGGATGACTGAAGATTCAAAACAAGAAATGCTTCCATGTGTTAAGCTTCTTGTATTGGGAACTTACAAACCTTCGTTCTAGGGTTGCCATGTCCCTTCTGGCAACTGGTGGGGGATTCGGGGAGGGAACTTACTGGGAATGGGAGGGGGTCCCAGCCATCATTGCAGTGATGTATCTACATCACTTCTGATGTGACCTGGAAGTGACATCATCATGCAGCGACATCAGGTCAACGCTCTGGCATTTCGGCAAAAACTCCATGGTAAATTTGGCTTCTACCTTAGAGTTTTTGCCCAAATACCAGAGCACCATCCTAACATCGCTGACATGATGACGTCACTTCGGAAGTGACATAGACATGTCACTGTAACTTCAGCTGGGCCTCACTCTTTTTCTGGATAAGTCCCCCCCCCCGCCAGCCAGCTGATTGGCAGCAGGGGACCCCCGCCTCCACCAGGGGACCTGGCAACCCGACTCCAACCAAGGCCCACAGCTTTAGCGCCATCACAAGATACCCACTGAATACCATCCTGGAATACATCGCTTTACTGATGTGGCCCAGAATGATCTGGGAATTATCAAAAGCTGCAGAGAACAGGGCCACAAGCTGAGCAGATATTTATGACGACAGACAGAATACAGGAGACAGTGACAACAGTATAGGTCTAATGACACATAACAGCAAAGCTTGTTTACTGGCCTCACTACTCGGGCAACAGAAACACCCCCAGCTCCTTATGTGAACGTATGCCTTAATTATACACTCGAAGTTGATGGTAAAGTGAAATCCCTGCACTCAACACTGGGATGGGTGGTTAGTGATTGCATTTATCAGGCCTACACACTAAGAATGAAGACACGCTCAGAACAAGTTTACACATTACACTTACACCCTGAAAAACAGCCACCTTTACACGTTCACCACTCTGAAGCCTTTCACTACAGGTAAGAAAGGCTGGAGAAGCTTGAATCACCTGATGGTGGCTAATTTCCTGCGCCAGTCCCATTGCCCTACTCAGGAAACCAGCAAACAGGGAAAGGCACAAAAGGAAAAGGCCTGGCCAGTGGCTCCTCCGTCCCTGCTAAGCATGACTCAGCAAACAGAAAGATCAACAGTGAGTGGGCGTTTCAAGCTCCTCCAACTTGCTTTGCCTTTGGAGTTCTGAATAGGTAGAGGCAGGCTGCTTTTTTACATGGTGAATGTCAAGTGTAACCCAGCTCTCAGATGCCAGGGCAAATGACGGCAGGGAGCTAAAAGCAGGGCAGGCACTGAAGAAGAAGAAGAAGAAGAAGAGAAAAGGAGATTGGATTTATACCCCGCCCTCCACTCCCCAAGGGAGTCTCAGAGCGGCTTACAAACTCCTTTTCCCTTCCCCTCCCCACAACAGACACCCTGTGAGGTAGGTGGGGCTGAGAGAGCTCTTTCCCAAGCTGTCCTTGAGGGAACAGCTGGTCCAGAGCTATGGCTTGCCCAAGGTCATCCAGCCAGGTGCAAGTGGAGGAGTGGGGAAGCAAACCCGGTTCTCCCAGATTAGAGTCCGCGCACTTAACCACTACACCAAACTGGCTCTCAGCTATGCTGGCACAACTATGCTGTCTTCACCATGTGTTTACCTGCATAGATTGATAGTTTTTATGACCCTGTCACACCTATTTGTATTGCAGGCAACTTTTGGTGGCAGTTCGTGAAAAACTTTGAAGTAAATGTATACCAGTTAAGGCCAGGAAATGGTATACTCTTTGGCACTTGAAATGTCTTCTAGAGAACAAATCCAGTTAAGCAATTGTCAATATATCTTTTGAGCCTTTGCCTATTCTGAAAATGCTTAACAAAGCTATTTCTGCTTTCAGTCCCGGAACACCCCAGGAACACTTGGAAGTCCGGACGCCACATGGTCACGTGCAAGCCAGCACCGCTCCTGTTGTGACTGGTCAGACTCATTAACCTGGTACCAGGTTGGTGATGGCTCTCACAGGAGGTACCAGGTTGGTGATGGCTCTCATGAATCACTAGCTACCAATGGTAGTTGTTACACAGGTTGTTCAGTATCCTGGATCCACAGAACACCTGATTTTGCTAAGGCTCAGCTGCCAGTATTATTGCATTAATCCAGTGCAGCACAGCAGAACTGAATACTCCTCTTAGGCATTTGCTCTACTGAAAATTACACCGTTTTTCTGAGCTCTTCTGAACTTCAGTGTTCCTGCACACACTCCACAAACGCGTTAATATAGCCCAATGCAGCCAGTACCACAGTCGATACCTTTTTCTGCACTTGAAACAATAACCTTCAAAGAATGCTCCTCCCATAAATGTTAAAAAATTGAATAATAAAAACTGAGCAGGCATACTATGCCACCATTAGACTGGCCAAAATCAAATTTAGTTTTTTAACTTCATGAAAAACTCGACTGAACTAAAGTAGTTAAGTGGCTTTTTGGTACAAGAGGAATCATTTCCACAGATGTCCCAATTTTGTAGCCCGTATTCCTTGTGTCTACCACTAGATGGCAGGTGACAGTTTACAAATGGCTTCATTACCAGTTTGAGAGAGAAGAAACATGCCCACAAGCAGTGGTATTTATAGAGGCATGGCCTTGTTTATCTGGATTATATTAACCTCTTATAGGATAACCATATATTAAGAATGTATTTATGAAATTTTATTTTAAGAAACATGCTGACATTAGTTCTGAATTGCCCATAAGCGCTTGCAGGAGTCAACAGGATTGAAAATGCCTCACCTTATCCACTGTTCTGAATCAAACAAGTTAACAATTTATCTCAGATTCTGAACTCTGACATTATCTAAAAACAGCTTATTTGACTGCTGACTTAGACAGCAGTACGAGAACAGTTTATCTATTTTAAGTACAGATGAAGCTGCCTTATATTGAGTTAAACCACTGGAGTATCAGCATGGTCTTCTCTAACGGGCAACAGATCTCAAGAGGTCTCATCCTTTTAACTGGAGATGTGAGGGTCTTACCCTGGGACCTTCTGCAAGCAGTTACTCTACTGTGCAACAGCCTCAGATGGTGATTAGATATGAACAAGTGGAGACCCACAAGAAATTTGCAGGAGTGGCTATCCCATTCCCTCCACTTGTGCTTCCTCCCCTTCTCTCATACTTCTCTCATACTCTTCCTCCCTCCTGCTATCACATTCTTACTCTCTCTCTCCTCCATGCCCCCCCTCCCCTTTACCCCATCACTTTCTAGCCCCCCTAACTCTCCCAGCCTCCCCCCACCCACACAGCAGCAACAGCGGGGGCAGCACTCCCACCTGCTCCCTCCCACAGCATCACTGATGGCACTGCTGGAAGGGTGGTGCAAAAGCTTAGTAAACAAACAAACAAACTCTTCAAGAATCACAGATTACAGAGATCAGTTCCCCTTAAGGTTGCCAGTTCCAGGCTGGGAAATTACTGGAGATCAGGGGGTGGAGCCTTGAGAGGGGGAGATTTGAGGGAAGTGACTTCAGTAGGGCACAGGGCCATAGATTCCACCCTCCAAATCAGCCATTTTCTCCAGGGGAACTGATTTCTGTCATCTGGAGAACAGTTGTAATTCCAAGTGATCTCCAGCCCTCACCTGGAGGTTGGCAATACTAGTTCCCCTGGAGAAAATGGCTGCTTTGAAGGATGGAGTGTATGGTATTATACCCTCCTGAGGCATTATACTTACTTGAGGTCCTTCCCCTTCTCAAATACCCCTCTCCTCAGTCTCTACCCCTAAAATCTCCAGGAGTTTCCCAACCTGGAGTTGGAAGCCCTATTGCCTTCCCACCAAAACACCAACCTACTTTTATCTGCCTCTCTGTCTTCAGCTTTCTGTCTCCTCCCCCACTGTAGCCTGTACCTAAGAAAGCTATGTTCTTTCTCCACAGAGGGGACCAAAGCAGCTCACATTATTCTTCTCTCCTCCTTTTTATCTACACAAGAACCCTGTGAGATAGGTTAGGATGAAAATATATGACTGGTACAAAATCACACAGTCAGCTTCCACAGAAAGATAGGGATCTAAACCTGGGTCTCGCAGACCCTACTCTGAAGCTCTAATCCCTACACCACACTAGGGTTGCCAGGTCCCTCTTGGCAACCAGCGGGGGAGGGGGGCTTGCCAGGAGCATCAGGGAGGACCATCCAATGTACAGCAACGTGTTCATGCCATTGCCTATGTGACCTGGAAGTGACATTATCACGTTCAGGAGGTCAGGGCTATGCTCTGATATCTGGGCAAAACTCTATAATAAATTTGGCTTCTACCAGAGTTTTTGCCCAAATACCAGAGCAAAGCTCCAATGTCCCAGATGTGATGATGTCACTTCTGGGGCCATGTGGGCAGTGATGTAGACATGTTACTGCATATTGGATGGATCTCCCTCTTTTTTGGGGTAAGTTCCCCCCCCCCCGGCCAGCTGATTGGCAGCAGAAAGGTGGGGCCTGGCAACAGGGGACCCCCGCCTCAACTGGGGGGAGGTCTGAACCCTACGCCATACTGGTTTTCATAGGTGGTTGCTGTTGAATGGGAGCAAACAGCCAGGACTAGTCGAGTCATGCAGATTGGGTGGCATCAAGTCACCCAGTGCTTGCTGCCAGGGCTAGGGCTGCCAACCTCCTCGTGGGACCTAGAGATCTCCCATAATTACAACTGAACTCCAGATGATCGAGACCTGTGCCCCGGGAGAAAATGACTGATTTGGATGGTGCGCTCTATGCCATTATATCTGGCTGAGGCCTCTCCCCTCTCCAAACCTTGCCCTCCTCAGACTCCACCACATAATCTCCAGGGATTTTCCACCCTGAAGCTGGCAACCCCAGGTGGGCCTGGCCCTAATGAGTCCTCCCTCAAAAACCAAAATAGGCCTGAAAGGGGCCCTGCCTCCTCCCCTGCATTTTAATCACTGAAACCTAGCCTGGAATACTGTTGTTGCCTAGCAACAGCCACTGTAGGAATCCCTTGCTTAAAGCTACAGGCACTCCTTTGATCGTTTTCAGATTCTTTTAAAGCCCCCAGTGTATTTTGAGAATTTATATTTTCATGCAAAACTGGGGCCCTTTTCAGGTTTGTTGAAAGATCTGCCTTGCCCACTCACAGCTCCAGTCTCCAGATTTAATTATCCAAAGATTAGCCTACTTCGCTATTCGAATATAAGATTCCTAGCTTTGTTTTACCCCTCTCTTCCCCTCAGGTGCTCAGGGCAGCATACATGATTCTCCTGCCTCACAGCAACTAAGAGACATAGTTGAGACTGAGAGAACGTGACTGGCCCGTGGCCACCCGGAGATTCAGGGCTGAGTGGGAATCAGAACTTGGGTTTCCCTGGTCCTGGCCTGGCAGTCTGACCCCGACACCGTCCTGCCGCTCAGGTTTATTAATCAAATGGACATGCTGCCGTGGCACTTGATACCTCAAAAGGATTTGTTACTGTTCATGACTTGTTAAGATAGGTATGTATTTTTTTATTTGCACATGACTGCATAACCTTGTGATAGGGCTGGAATAGTCTGGGCAACTAATGGCGTTTTATGTAAGTAATAGCAAGTCTTGATTTATATTTTAAAATGAAAAAAATCACTACATAAAGTAAATATTAGTTGTAAATCACATAAATTATTAGTCACCTTACCCAAAATTTTACTAGGAAGAAGGCATTCTGGGGCCCTTTCCCAAACAATTCCTTCAAACCACCCTTCTTCTCAGGAAATTTATCATAAATCTGACGAATATCCACTGATTCCAGCAATGGATCACTGTAAGAATGGTTGGCATGTCCAATGTGCACAAAGAGATGTTTGTTGTACTGCAAAATAAAGGAATAAAAAACAAACAAGCATATTAATTTACTGAGGCAAATAAAACATCTTCACATGCTTAGAAAGGCTTCCTAGAAATTCCTAGAAACTGTACAGTACTAAGTAAAATTCTAAGCACTATCAGTAGCCTCCCTTGAGGGATCACCTGTGTGCAGGTGAGACACAGCCTGTTTGAATGATCTGCCTTGCACATTTTGTACAAAATGAGGACATCAGGGAGAAGGTTCTAGCCTAGTCTAACATATACTAATGTTTATATGTGCAGTGTGGTTTGGGGAGCATTTAAACATTCATTCTGTATGGTTCAGTCCAGCCACAGACTCATCAGACGAGGTTCCCTGGGGGGCGTATTTTAAATAACAACGGTGCTGAACCGCACCATCTACCGTTGGGGGCTGGGACACAACTTCATTATGCACACAGGCACCTAATAGGCAGCATATGTTGGAGAACTTCAGCAACAGAAATAAAAAGAGAGAAATGGCCAGCTGCATGCACATCAGTCTGCCTCTGCCTCTTTCAGCCCTGTCAATGAACAGCAACCACCAAGTGTGAAATAAAGGGAATCTGAACATGGAACTTCCAATGCTATGCCTCTGGCTTCAGAGGTAGAACAAAGAAGCTGGAACAAAATGCAAACTACGTCTGAAAGAAGCCAGCACGCTATGCTATTTAACTGTTCAAGTCAAACCCCATGGACAGCTGCAGCTTATGCCGACCTCTAGTCAGGATCAGTGTTCCTTCTAAGCTGAGTTAGTGTGAGCTAGCATGCAGTTTTCTAGCCTCCAGCTCACACATTTTTGTCTTTGCTCAGGAAGGATGGCTCCAAAGCAAACTAATTTATGCAGTAGCCAAATTGCATGCGCACAACTTTAATGCCAGAAGCTCACAAAGTAGAACTTTGCTCACAATACACCACAGCTTAGAGGGAGCATTGGTCAGGATAGCTGTATTACAGTAAATAAACATTTAGTGCCAGGTTATGACAATCCATACCTTCCTGCTCACCTGCTCTGGATGCCACCACTGGGTTCCGGGGCACTGCATTTAAATATGGGAGGCTGAAATTCAGCTACTCACTCCGGGGCTTTGGGAAAGTATAAAGCTGCCTAATAGTCAGTCAGCCCAGTATTTATTTTGAGGGGAGTGATTCTTAAATATCACAGGCAGCAGTTATCTTTCTAGCCCATCTGCCTGAGGTCCACTTAACTGGAGATGCCAGGAATTCAACCTCGGACCTTCTATGCTCTATCCCTCTGAACTACAACCCTCTTGTGAAGTCAATATATTTCAGGCAAAGCTTCCTCACAGAAATGGCTTAGGAATAATGAGCACAGTAGTAATAAAGACCTTTGTACACTGAGAAATAGTCTAGAGACATTAATTTCAGCCTTAAAGAAACTAAACAGCCAGACAAGCCTTTCAGACTAGGGTATCTTTATCCAGCACATCATTTATTTAGAACTCTGCATCTTAGGCCTCAGGGAAGATCACACACAGATCTAGAAAGCTTTAAATGTAGAGGAAAATACATAAAAATGGACCTCTGTCCTGAAAGGAATCACAACTTCACAAGCTTAAGAATTATGCCGGTTCTGCCCTGAAAGGGACCAAAATGCATGGGGGGGGGGGGGAGTCAATAGAAATGCAACGCAAGTCCCAGGTAACCAGCCTACAGAACCTTTGCCACAAGTGCCACAGGCAATGGGAGTCTGCGGCATCTCTGGAATGAGGCAAAGGGAGCCGGCAAGCCTAATGGAGGCACAGGAGTGAGGCCAGGCTCCTGTCTGACTTTCAGGGCTGTGCTGCTGCTTACTCTACAGCTAATCAGACTAGAGGCCAGGAGACACGAGCCCCGTTTACAAGTTACAATGAAATCAGGTGCAATACAATACAATAGAAAGTACCCTTGATCGTTCTCTGCTTGTGTGTTGAGTAATTCTCATGTTATATTCACTGCACATACAGCTGAATGTGTGACTGAACTCCCACATTTATCCAGGCAATCATTCTTGGTTTCATTAGTAAAGTGAATGTGCATTGGTTTTCTTACAAACAAATATATGCATGCACATGATGGTTGTACAAGCATTCATTGTAACGTGTGAATGATGTAAGGGAGCTGCAAATGTACAACTATGTGGTTCTCTTACTTTGGACTTAACCTGTGGTACACTATTAGTGGGATCAATAAAAAGCTCATCACCAGGAATCAATCTGATAGCTATGTTTTATGCTAGTTATCTTTTAAAAATAATTTGGTATGCCAAAATATATATTTTTTTATTTTTCAAATTTATATTCCACCCTCCCTGCAATGGGCTCAGGGCAGATCACAACAAATAATCAGGCCACAAAAACACAACAACAGAGAGTTCATTAAAACAAGGAATTTCAAAACAGATTGCACCAAATATACTGGTGACACTGGTGCCACTGGACTCTAAATTTGCTTAACCCAGACTGAGGAGAAGTGGTTCCCATATGTGCTGGCTGAATCTGAAAGACTAATGTGTCTAAAGCTACCTCATCTGTTTCTGGCTGACTCGTGAAAGTTCCAGAACCTGTACAGGGCCAATGGGCACATTTATCAAATGAGGGAAATGATTTGTTTTTAGAGGACTTGCGGCAAGGGGTTAGGGCAGCTTTGAGCTGCTAGGGGGTGTAAAGGTCAGAGCAGAGGCTTGTCCTTAGCAGTGGCAGGGTAGTGCAGGTAAGAAAGCAAAACCGGTGAGCAATGCTCCCTCTAAGCTGTGGAGTCTTGTGAGCAAAAATTCTACTTTGTGAGCTTCTGCCATTAAAGTTGTGAGCAGGCAATTTGGCTACTGCATAAATTAGTTTGTTATGGAGCCATCCTTCCTGAGCTAAGACAAAAATGTGTGAGCTGGCGGTTTAAAAACTGAGCTAGCTCACACTAACTCAGCTTAGAGGGAACACTGCCGGTGAGAACCTTAAGGCATATTCCTGTTGGGGAACAAGGCCTTTGGGTTTTGCGGCCCAGGGCTGGGAATGATGAACAACTCTGGGAACCTCTTGGATGGGCTCCTCCCTGCAAGTTGTGCGGCTTCAGGGGTGGGTGCTCCTCGGTGGCAACCAGTTTGCTGGGCTGCTGGTCGTGAACCAGACTGTTGGCTCAAGACCGGGGCTGGTGTCTCACCCCATGATGGGCAAGAAGGCTGGTCGGAGAGTGACACCTGCCTTGCCAGTTCTGCACCCGCTCAGCTTCTTCCTTGCCACTCAGTTTCTAGTTCTTCTAAATAGTTGACAAAGTGGCCCTTGTCTGATTCCAAACCGGTGTCTGTCTTGTTGTTCCGATGGGGGGGGCGGGGGGCAATGTGAACCCAAGACTTCCTGGCTCCCAGATGTCACTGTTAAGAGATTATCTCAACTCTACATATGTTCTTCACTTTCTTGTACCAGTTAGCTTGCATGTGAGATCAATTCAATAACTAAAAAATTATTTTTAAAAAAGTTTAATTCTGTGGGCTATATTCCTAATGCAAAGTAAACCATGCAATGTCCATACAGCCCACAGCAATCAAAAGATCAATCAACATTGTTTGAGAAGGCTAAAGCTTGGGGAGGTTTGGGTCCGTGGGTGATGGATGAAGCAGAGTTGGCATCTGCAGGACTCCTGAGTCATGCGCTCTGAACCATTTGATAAACATACTTTTTCCCTGCTTACATTATCATCTGTCCTGAGCCTCTGGCATGGAGGGCAGCATAAAAAAGAAATACTGACAGTTATGTGAAGTTGATGTTTTAAAGTGTTGTGCTTGGAAAACCGTGGACACATGAGAGATACCTCTTCAATAACTGCATGATCAAAAGCTGAGTTTAGGTGAACACTCATCCCTGGGAACCCTTATATACGACAATTTGATCCACACATCACTCATGCATTCCTTAGACAACTACTTCTCCATTCCCTAGACCACGGAAATCAGATCAAAATTCTGTTCAGAGTAGCAAAAGATAGATTACAGAAGACACTGTGCTTTTACAGTATGAAGCAAAGTTAAAGGCAACTGTAATGCTACAGTTGTTTGCAAATCTTGCCAAAAATACCAGATGCTGCTGCAGCAGTGAAAATTCCACCGTGTTTTAGAAGGACAGATGGCATGGCAGCATCTGACAAGGACATAAATGTTTATTTTGATGTTTCATGTGTGATTATTTTTCTCCTTATGTTATTGTAATACCTATACTAAACAGAATGATTACTCATGGCATGTTTGTAATGAATTCTAGCAAAAATATAAACACTAATCACTAGGTTCTGAAAGACTTTCGTATTTATTTAGAGATAAGATTCATTTAGAGATAATGGTACATTGGACCTTACCTGAAAGTTCTTTCTCTTCAGGGGGGAGAAGTCATCCAGGAAGTGGTTAGGTCACACCTCTGCTTGCTCGGATAGGCTATGCAAATTTCTTTTATAGCATGGCTCCTATTGGGGGGACCGAGGCTGACCTCTGTAGTTATGTCCAAGCCCTGTGCTACACTTCCCTGTCTTCACCGATCGACCTTCACCCATTGTTCTCTTGCCACCCTTGGCTTGATTTCAAGGTAGCAGCACTCCATCGTAGGGTGGGATGTGGATGACTTCTCCCCCACTGAAGAGAAAGAACCTTCAGGTAAGGTCCAATGTACCGCTCTCCTTCAGTGGGGGGAAGTCATCCAGAAAGTGGTTAGCTGTACCCAAGCTGTTCCTCTAGGGTGGGTGTTTCTTTCTGTCTTCAATACTCATTGTAATACTGATCTGCCAAAGGCTGCCTCAACGGAGGCCACCTGATATATTCTGTAATGCCGCACAAATGTGGAATTTGCGGCCCAGGTAGCTGCTCTGCAGTTTTCTTCCTCAGTTGCTCACGTGGAGAATGCTTCCATTGCTGCTGCTGCTGCTGCTGCTCTTGTGGAGTGCGCAGTCACCTGACCTGTCAGTGCAAGTCCTTGCACCTTGTCGGTCTTGGCCATACATTGTCTAATTCAGTAAGCCACTGTGGGCTTTGAAACCTTCTTCCCCTGGTTCTGAACACTGTGTGGTACAAACTGCAAGTCTGACCTTCGAAAGGTTAAGGTACCGTTCTTTCTCTTCAGTGGGGGAGAAGTAATCCAGGAAGTGGTTAGGTCACGCCTCTGCTTGCTCGGATAGGCTATGCGGAAGGGCCTGGCTGGAACTGCGAAGGTATGAGTGGGCCCGGTGCCACGCTGACTGGGCTCTGCAGCAATTGCAGCTGGTGGGGGAACTTGCTGCTGCTGGAGAACCTGTGTTAGGAGGCCAGCCTGCCCCCAGAGTCCTGCCGCCCCCCTTCCCACCCTGAGGGCCTGGTCCTAGTCCCTGGATGGGTGCTGGCACGCCTCCTGTGGAGCTGCTCCCCACTGGGTTTTCCCCCGCCACTGAAATGGGCTCACCATGAGGGCTTGCTGGCCCTTTGTGTCTCCTGCGCCATCCTCTTGCCTCCTGGCTGCCGTCCGCTCTGTAAGCTGATTCCTTGGCTGCCTTTTTTGGGTGCCGGGGGGGGGGGGGAGCAGGAGCCTACTGGCTCCGCCCACTTGATCTGCCCGCTGACATCTCTGTCTGCTGCACCAGCTTTTTGCTGCATTGTCTGCTGCCGGGGGGGACGGGGATGAACGGGATGTGAGCCTGCCTGCTCTGCACGCCCGACCAGCCCCATGTGCTGGCACCTTCTCTTTTTGCCAGTTGCTCCAGCACAAGTCCCGGCTGTTGAGCCAACGTCTCTCTGACCCCCGATGCCTCAGGGGTAAGAGATTGCTGCTCTGTGGCAGCCTCCACCGCTCCTTCCCTCCTGGTTCTAACCGATGCTTCGGATGGGGGAGGGGACCCTTCCTCTTCTTTGTCCCCGTGTTTTCCCAGGACATCTTCACGCCGGGTTCTCCTTCTGCGCCTCTTATTAGCTTCCTGGAGTGGTAAAGCAAGAGGAAGTTTCCTTGCATTCATTGAGGTTGTTACTAGCCTCCTAGTAAAATCATTTTTAAAATTTGTTTTGCTTTCCCTGGCTTGGAGCTGGCGCTCCAGACAACCTACTGAGTGCAGGGCTATGCAGGAACTGGAGAGGTCAGCCTAGGTCCCTCCAATAGGAGCCACACAATAAAAGAAATTTGCATAGCCTATCCAAGTGGCCTAACCACTTCCTGGATGACTTCACCCCACTGAAGGAGAGGTAACCCTTGCTGCAAAGAAAATAAGGTCCAAAGTGGCAGCGGGAGGAGGTGCTACTTAGATATTTGTTCTCACCACTTTTACCACTGTACAGTATTTGTACTTGCATCCTTTATACTGAATTCGGGTTCCAGGTGATACTTTTCATTCTTTGTAAATTTTCAGCAGGCATGCTATCTGTATCCCTCTTAGTTGAGGGTTTTGCAAATCTGTAACGGCCAATGACTGTCTGCAATCAACTGAACTGAACTGATAAGTACATACAGACTTCACACACATACACACCTAACAGGTACGTTCCTCATATGTGGCACTGTGTGTGAAAAGAGAGTAGCAAGCAAGGGGGGCAGGGAAGAGGGATTTAATTGGCCACTGAAAGACGATGAATGTCACGAAAAAGTTCCTGCTGTTACATGGGAAGTGAAGGGACAGGAAAGCTGGCCCACATTCCCAGCCCCAGCTTCCTTTCTGAAAGCTCCACATCCTTCAACTCCCCCCACCTTTTCAGGCAGGGTTACCCAAATCACTCATACACGTGCATCCCTGTAGTCAGCAAAAGCGTCCTTCTGCTAGCAAAGAGAAAACGCCATGTATTTTGGGGTACTGATTACCAAGGTCATAAACCTATGTCTACCAGGGTAAAGATACAGACCAAAAGTCAAAAGAAAGGAATAGGAAAAAGCTTCTTAAACAAGAAAATAAATTTCTTAAATTAACAGAAAGAGGACCAAGTTAAGTCAAGTAAATAAAAATAGAAGTACAAACACAGTTTAAACCCTTTCCCTAATAAACAACCTGCTACTGAGGGAGAAAATAAAAGGGGAGAATCAAAGACATACAAGCCTGCTTCCTGAAGATGAATGGGCAGCTCTGGAGAGGCACAACAGGGCAGGATGGGAAAGTGGAGAAGCCAACCATACCGCTGGAATAACAGGATGGGATTCAAAACCTGCTACAAATTGGACGGACTGATGGATAACTTTGTATACATTTTTGCTAAGATTGAGGAGGGGAGAAGGTGTTGGCATTGAAATGTGGGAGTGATGAAAAGTCCATCTTTGTTACTTTGAAAAGGGGTTTTGTGTGTGCACTGTGGAGGGTTTTTCTTCTTTTGCATTACAGGTAAAAGTATCAAGGAGAAGTGTTCCTTTAGGAAGACTGAGAGTTTAGATGGGCAAGTAGGTGGCTGAGTACTTTACATGATGAAGTAGGGGAGAAATCTTCCTGTCCAGCACTGAAGACAAGAGGAAATGGCTGGGGCTGGCCTGTTGCTCATTGTCTTGATTATCTGGGTCGTTATTAAAGCCATGAAATGTTCACGAAATGTTTCATCTTACAGTTTGAAGCAGCCCATGTAGTCTTGAGAAAGATGCTTCTTACTGAACTTTTTTATTTGAAGAATGCAGTAAAGCCATGAAAAAGGGCTTGTCAAATAAAACCAGGAGAAAAAATTATAATCCATTTAGGAATTCAAAGGAACCAAGACAAATTGCTGGTGTCAGGGGATGCTAACATGCAAGCAGTGGCAAAACAAAGACATATCACCTGCATTTGTTTTACTTTTAAGATATAATTAAGCGTATCATTATGTTTTTCTTTAAAACAATGGTCCCAGTCAAAGCCTAACAACAAAGGTGGAAACTCACAAATGGAACAAGTGCTTGATTGTGGGGGAGCGGGTTGCAACATGGCATGCTTCCATTTAAACACTGTCATTCAAGGAAAACCAATGAAAATACAAGTATATTTTAACATATTCAGCAGTAATTGCTAAAATCTATGTTACTAAAACCAATAATTTAGTAAAATAACTATCTTTGCTGCTTCTTGACAAAAAGTCTTCTCCCATGTCAAAATGTAGGGTAAGAAAATATTTTAAATTTTATTTTAAAGCCACCATACCCTTGTATTATTTACTTGTATCCATATTTTGACCAAAGGCAGTTTATATTCGTTTAAAAGAATACCAAATGATATCTAAGGCAGCCCTTGTACTTCTATAAGAATGACTGCAGTGTATAGAAATTCTGTTCTACCCGCCCACACAGAAAGGCATACTGCTGGTTGTAACACTGGGTAGTGGGTGGTAGCATTTCATGAACTCCTTCACCCTGGCTGGTGCCATCAAATCATATGTCATGGATGGGAGCCTTTCAGTGAGACCACAGAGTTCTTGCAACATAGCTTGCTGTCGCTGATGCTCCAAGCATAAGAATAACATTGAATATGCAACCATCTTAGGAAGAACCCTTGTCTGGCTTCTATTTATTCATTTAACAGAGTACCTGGTTCTGGTTCCCATTGCCTTAAACAAAAAAATAATAATAACTTTAATAATGATACTTTTCGCCCAGAAAAAAGAAGAGGTTCCAACTTCAAATTGCTCTGAATGAAAAACAACCAGCTAACAAACGCCCTATGCTGTATAATACACTGTTAACCCAATGCTTCTCATGCTTCTTGACCCCCATTTGGAACTGATGTTACCCTAAGTCTTCCCTCTGCACCAGCCATCTTTATCAAATGAATGCAGGCATAGCTTCAAACATAGTTGCGTATGCACAGCTTGCTGTCCACCCTGGCATGGTAAATGAACTTTAAAACAGTATCTCAGGCTTCCTCCTAAAAACCAACCTGCCAAGCAGGAGTGGAGAAGGCGCTGAGGCCAGAAGCCCCCCCCCCTGTCAGAATCTGCTGATTCAGACAAAGCATTTCTATTGCCTACAGCTATGTTTTCTGTTTTATTGCTATGCTTCTAACTGTCATGTCTGTATGCCATACTATATTCATATTACCATGTATGTATGATAGCTGCTTCCATAACACTTGCCATGTAATTGCCCCTCTCTTAGGTAAACCCTAACTTTGGCCAGTATGTATGTAGAATATGTGACCCCAGGTTTATGACCCTGACCAGGCCTGGTTTGTGTAACTGTCAGGGCGGGAGGATGACCCCTGCAATGTATGGGAACAATGGGCCTCTCACACTCCTGCCTCCGCATTCCATTCGTCCCGGCTGGGACTCCAAGGGAGGACGAGTCTCATCTCTTATCAACGTGCGAAAGCCTTGAGGCCATTGATTGTTATGTGAAATGGTAACATCTGAGGGGTCTGGTTTGGGGAAGGGAAATTTACAACTTGACACCTCACTTTCTTTCCTGTGGGAAGCAAACGGCCAGAGCCCTTTTTGCCCGCCGTTTTTCCCGTGTAGTGATTGGCTACCTATGGGTAATTCAAACTGCTTAGAAAGGTATAATAGACCTGCTTCTGTCATATGTGTTATCTCTGACAATAATCCGAGAAGCTGTACCAATGTAGAGATTGGAAATAAAGAACTGTGTTTCATCAACAAAGATCTGATCCTTGACTACTTTGAGCAGAAGTCTCACCCCCCCTCCCCCCGTGTTTGCTGCCCCTGGGAAGCTTTGATGGATAGCCTAGCAGTGTTAATAGATGCTGTGGTTAGCTATGCTGATTGTGAGGTCTCTGTCTTCCCTGGAACTTTTGTGCTGACTTCTCTCAGTGTGGAGGAGGGTACCACACAGTTTGAGAATCACCATATCAGTCCACCCATGGCCCCAAAACGAAGGGGACTGGAAACTATTTTGATTTTTTTTAATTAGAATTTTGTATGAATAAGAATGAAAATGGGGTTCCTGAGTTTTAAACTGCTGACTGTAACCTTTTCTATTCAACCCTCTATTTTAAAACATTAAACACGCCTAACCCTCCAGGCTTCATGACTCCGTTTCCTTCAGCCTTAGCTGGAACCCTCTCTGTCATTTCCTCAACTGCCATTCTTTAACTCCTCCTTCCCTAGATTCTAAAAGGTTCATTATAGGTTACTCATTTAACAAATTCTAATACAAATTGTTTTTTTAACCAGTAGAAAAGAGTCCAGTAGCACCTTAAAGACTAACAAAATTTGTGATAGGGTATGAGCTTTTGTGAGTCACTATTCACTTCTTCAGATACAGCTGGAATGTGAGCCCAACTGTCCTGTACATTTGAAAGTGAAATGATTTCAGATGCCAAATGACATAAGCGGGCGAATGACAACAGCAAGTGTGATTTGATTTGGCGTGATATGCAGAGAGGTGGTAGGTGTGGAGAAATCAGCATTGGTAATGATACAGGAAACCTAGGTCTTGATTCAATCCAGGTGGATGCATTGTCTTGAGCTTCATTATCAGCTGCAATTCAGCAGTTTCTTATTATCACAGTCTCTTATTAAAAATATTATTTAACCAATATTTTTAACCAAGTTTTTTTAACAACCAATAACCCAAATAACATTCTAAAGAGCCATTAAAAACTTTTAGAAAGTATTTTAAATATATTGCATATAGTTAAAGTAGAATTTATTGAGTAAGCCATAGGCCATAACAAAGTTACAAAACATTCAAAAACAACAGTGAAATAGATACTGCATATATAAAAATAGTGTGATGGTCACTTTGTCAGAGTAACTGGATATGCTTTTCCAGATTCTAGGGTTACACTATGGAGGAAGCAATCGCTGTACCCTTATTTACAAGCAGGCCTGTTTAAACAGTATCTAATGCTCCTGTGTAAACTCAGTGAGTCCGCCAACATTGCCAGTTGTAGGAATCGTTGTTGTGTGCTGCCCATTTCTGGTTTATTATCGGCCTCCAATAGCTTCCAAGTTCTGCTGTGAGACAGTCAACCACAATTATTTTATTAATTAAAATATTAAGCCCACACCTTTCTTCTCTTACAAGAGGCTTGGGGCACTTAAGTTCAGGACAGGGTTAGATAGATACATGGCTGCTGATTGGGCAGCAGCACCCAATTTTGGCTGCTAGCGCCAATATACCATGCCTTCAAGTGCTGACCTAGTTGCCCTACCTGACTCCAACATCATCATGTGACACCTACTATGAAAAACACAGGCTTCCTCCCTTTTGGTTGACACTCAGCTGTGGCTAGTTCCTCTACCTGCCACACCCCTTATCAGCTGATTCAGAATGAGAAGAAAAATGTATAACTCAGGAAAGGACAGCACTGCACAATATTCATCTTCCACTGTTTGGTCATTTTACACTTGTAAATACAACATAATGTGTTATCATCATGGATCTCATACCCCCTGGTCCAATCTTCTTGAAACTTGGTGGGCATTTGGGGGAGAGGTCCCAGAAGCTACCCTTCAAGTTTGGAGTCTCTCCCTCAAACCCCCTCCCCTACAGCTGCTTTTAAAGTTGCCGCCGAATTTCGGCAGCAATTCGGCAGCAGGCCAAATCAGATCAGAGAATCTGATTCGGCCCGTGGCTGCCCTACTGCCCCTCCTGAGCTGGTGGAGCGGTCCGCCTCGCTCCGGCCCCAAAGGACCCCTGATACTATTCAATGCAGTCAGCTCCAAGCTGAGTTACTGGGCATGTTTTTTTGAATAACAACATAGGATATGACGTTTTGGTGCCTGCAACTGTCAAGGCTGCACCTTTTAAACATTTGTAGACAATAATGCTGCTAATGTAGTCACTTTTCTCAGTTAGTTCCACATTGTTGGCATCTGTGGTGAGACCAGTGTTCACAGATAATCTACTGAAAACAAATGTGGTCAAATTCATACTGCTCTCCGGAGGAAAAACACAAAGGCTGCCTAGCTACTAAATTGCTCCACTGCTTGTTTTTGCAGTTGGGAGGAATGACCCTTTCTGTATATACACAGCCTGAACATTAAGCCATAAATATAGTAAACATGTTATGATAATTACAGGAATATCAGAACAATACTAGCAGGACAGATAGAAACAGTGAATGGCAGAACTTTATTTGGCAGTGGATTTTACTCAAGTTCCTTTTGCAGAGGCAATGGGGTATGCAGGGTCAAATTTCCTGTATATATATAAAACCTCTACCTGCACAAAGGCAAAGATTTAGGCAAGTGAAGTCATTGCCTAGCAATGGAACAGGCTGCTCTCTCATTGCTTCATGGCTATTCAAACAGTGGGCCTGGCTCAGACCTCATGCATCTGTGTATCACGCTCCCCCTGAAGGGAGAAAAGAAGGCAGGAGGTGAGGGAAATGGTAAGGAACGGAGAGGTCTGTTTCTTTCATTCATGCAAGAAAATGTTGCCTGTGCTCAGCAAAGAGACTGGGGAAAGGAATATAAGAAGCACGCTCTTACACAGTCTCCCAACACTTCACAGAGACACCCCCATTTCTCCTCTGCCTGCTCATGAATCTCTGGCTCCTGAGATGGCAGCTGGGGGGTGGGGGGAGTACTCCCTCTCAGATTTATTCAGCTGGCCAGAGAAGATCAACATGAAGATGGAAACAGCCTGATGCACATGTGTTCTACAGAGCTGAGTTAGTTAAATTACACCAGATACTGTGACTGTATAAATAAGAATGACTCAACTAGCCTGGCATCTTATCCCTTTCTGCCTCTTTCAACCCAGCAGTTCAGGACTCTGCTTACAGGAAAGGGACTGGAGAGCCAAACTTAGGCTATGATCACACACATGAAATAATCTACTTCCAGTGCACTTTCCAACTAGATTTTTACTGTGTGAACTGACAAAATCCAGTTGTAAAGTGCACTGAAAGTGGATTGAAAATGGATTATTTAGTGTGAGTGACTGCAGCCTTACAAATGCCAAGGATGTAATCAGGTTCTCTATGCCTTTGGTGAACTTTGTCTTAAGAAGGAGATGAACCTATTTTCATCTTTCCAAGAAAATCTAAGGAACTGCTTATCCCTTTATCTCTTTCACAGGCTCCTCCCTGCAGCACAGCATACAAGCATTCATTAACCCTTGATGTCAGAAACTATACTAGGAGAAGAAAAGTTCTAGCCCATTCTATGTTTAGACAATATCAAGCCATAGACTCAGGTTAGAATTTAGGTAATTTTTGAGCTTTAGCCAAGAGTTAAACCTAATGTACAGAAACTCCATGTGATGCATTAATTGGTGCATACGTTGTTGGAATTAGGGATGGGCATAAACTGGGGAAATGCTGTTCTATTCATGGTTTTGCAATCCACGGTCATGAACTTTTAGCCACCAAACAAACTGGTTCATTTTGTGATATGCTAACAGCCCCCAGCAAGTGAGAAACTCACAGGCAATCATTTCAGGAGTGTATAGAATGGATCCTGTGCAAGCTAGAGACACCAGACTAGGAGGGGATCTCCAGCTGTCTCTCTACCTGCTCTATTGAGTTTGGTGAGGATTGGATATATGGGGTCTGAGTCATCGCCACCAAAGAAGGTGCCCCCAGGAAAGTGCTTTCTGGGCAAATGACAGGCATAGTTTCAGGAGTGTACAGAACAGACCCTGCGCAAGCTAGAGACATCGAAGTCACAGGAAACCTCTCCCAGATGCTCCTCTACATGCCATCCAAGTGATGCTGCTTTGAAGTTTGCTAAACATTTAGACTGAGCGGAGACAGTCTGTCTGGAAATGTATTCATTCACAAACCACCACAAACCACCATGAACAGCTTGAAAGTTTGTGGAAAGTTTGTGCCAGTTGACTTGCCACAAACTTCACTTTGTGAACCACAAACTGGCCAAAATTCATCATGAACTTTAGTTCGTGAGCCAGTTTGTGCCCATCCCTCACTGGAATATCCTGTTTTATTTTACATGTAGAATCCCAAATGCTTTCCCTCATAAAACACTCCCTGCACTTAAAGACTAGATTAACAAAGAGATGTTTCTAGATGAGCCTTTTCTCTAATGTGCTGGTTTTACTTTACGGGAGGGAATACTTTATAGGATGGAGAGTGAATGTGCACAGGTAGGGACAGAGGATTGTGAAGGAAGGCTTCACACATGTACGTGTTCAACAGGCTACGAAAACAGCACCTCTGCATGTGCAAGAATTCCATCTCTAGCCCACAATATGAAATGGCACAGTCCAGAAATAACATCATGTAGGTCTTCAGCTAGTCACATTTTTGTTCAGAAAGAAAACTGCCTGAAACACAATTCAACAGTTGGGATGGGAGGCTGGTTTTCACAAAGCTGCAAAGCCACATCAACATATATGTCCACATGGAATACTGTTTATGTGAAGCAGCACTCATGAAAAAGGGGCTTAGGGGGCTATTCCGTACAAGCCATTTTGCAAATTGAAAGCTATCCATAATTTGTTGTTACAAAGTAGCAACTAACTCCACCAGCATAACATTTTAACCAGGCCAGGTTCATAATGCACTCCATTTCAAAGCATAGAGGGAAGCTCATGGGGAAGTACATTAATTCTATCACTTTAGGGCTCTGTCATCTCATAGTTCTGCACATCTGAACCAGACCTGATAAAAGGGAAGGGCTGGCAGAGTAGAAAGGTAAAGAGGAAGGGGTAACTGTGAAAGGGTAGCAGAGTAGAGAAATAATGGGAGTACATGATCCTCCCCCTTTTTCTGATTCAATTTCTCCCCTTCTTCCGTCACTTCACATGGGGGGGGGGTTTCCAGGAGTATTTTTAACCCTACAAACATACCTCTGAAATCCAATGGGGAGAGGAGAGCAGGTACAGTGCAAAAATAGATGAGAGAATGGTTACGCTCTCCTTTACTTTCCCACAACAGAAATGGCTGCTGGGGTTTTGTAAACATGTATGAAACCTAACATGGAGACCTGCTCTTAAATGTTAACTTGTTTCTGGACTTGTCAGCTCAAGCAGCTTTTCCGCCCCTGTCCCATGGAAAACAAAGAGCTTGTCTTTCTGGCTTAGTCTTGGTCACTATTTTCCATCTCTCAGAAGTCTGTCAGAACTTGAAGCTAAATGATTAACCTAGTAGTGTTCTTAATTTATGAAGCAATGTCATCCGAGAGGGCTTTAGAGAAATGCTGTATGATCTTCATCGGCTCCTATTAAACAACTGGTAGGGTTCGGGCTGTTGGGTTCCAAACCACAAACAGCCCAAAATGGCTTGCAATTCAGTCACCAATGAGATCATTTTATTCCCCGTGATGGTTTTTGGAAGCCAAGACCAGCAAAGCCAAGACAGTTGGGCATCTCTTACCATAAACAAAAGCAAGCTGCTGCCAGGATGCATGCCGTCAGGAGTCCCTACATCAGAGTCTTCCAGAACTTATATCCAGGGGTCATTTCGAGCAGGAGCACGGGGGAGCGCAGCTCTGGGAGTTGGTGCCAGCCCCCCCCCCTGCCATGCGGGGGAATGCCTGCTTGTGTCCTGGCTGCAGCAAAATGACCCCGTCCCCTGGAGAGGTCCTTGTTCCTCCAACCAGCCTTCTGAAGGCTTCAGCCCCACTGAAGCTATCCTCCCAGAATAGTGGTATTTCTGAGGCTTGGATTAGTAGCTGTCCCCTCTCTGCCAGCTCTTTCTTTCTTTCTTTCTTTCTTTCTTTCTTTCTTTCTTTCTCTTTCTTTCTTTCTCTTTCTTTCTTTCTTTCCTTTCTTTCTTTCTCTTTCTTTCTTTCTTTCTCTTTCTTTCTTTCTTTTTCTTTCTTTCTTTCTTTCCTTTCTTTCTTTCTCTTTCTTTCTTTCTGCCTGCCTGCCTGCCTGCCTGCCTGCCTGCCTGCCTGCCTTCTGACATAACTTCCGGTGATGTCAGGTGGTGTAGCATATGCAAATAAGTTATGCTAATGAGTTATGCTAATGAGCTCCTGTACCTCTTTTTCTACTAAATGACCCCTGCTTATACCTGACATTCATTTTGGCATCTCAAAAGCCAGCTCCAGTGATCTGAATATTAGAAACAAGGTAGTGGAGTACTGTAAGTAGACAGTGTGTATTCAGTTGCATTTGCATTTTTTCAGAAGTTGCAGACATATTTGGAAATTGTGGGATGTTGTTGAGGGCATTCTATTAATGCAAAAATTACTACTTGAGTAAAAAAGGCCAGAGTAGACTAAGCCTTCTTAAACACACTATGGAAGCCCAGAGGTAAAATCCACAATCCAATTTAGGAGTATTCATTGTTGCAAAGGATACTTCCACAGGGATGATTTGCTCTGCTCAGCTCTCAAACTGAGTGGGGTTTTTGGGGCATCCACATGATGTTGTCTCCTTCCCATTCCCTTCTGTCACCATATGTGGTACCCCTTACTTTGCTCTGACATTTTGGGACCCTGCTTTGATACAATGTTTCTTGAAACATCACATGTGAACACAATGGTGAGGATTTCTGAAGCTGTTTTCCCACCACAGTGCCATCCTTCCTCCACATCCCCCCACGCACCCCTCACTCCCTTAACACACAGGGAAGCTTTTTGCCAGATTAAAAAAAAATCTTTAGTAGGTACATTGATAGAACACTATACCCACTACTGATCATTTAAAAAGCTCTCCAACAATGCAGGATGAGCAGGATGAGAAGCCTGAGGGACTGGGAAAGAAACAACCAAGAATCACCCTTCTGTGCTCCCTGTGCATTGGCAGTGGATCTACAATAGTGAATCATCCTTGCTCAGAAGCAGCCATAGTTAACCTGCAATAGAAATGGGTGCCACTAGGGGTATGAAGTCTTAAATCATGGGGAAAATCATGGCCCAAATGCTGTTGGTGGGTTTTTTAAAGAGAACCTGAACCCAACACAGAGTAGCTGTGGTGAACGTCTGTTTGTTTTTTAAAGGAGAGCCTGTTTGAGTTTGGGATTTATCAAGCAAAAAGGGAACAACTACAACAGCAATCAAAACCAAGAAACAAAGAATTGCATATATAAATACAATAATATTATATATAAATACAAATACTTGAAGTATATAGTGTTAAAAAAAACCCTCTGAAACTTATCCATGACCTTATGGATTCATTACCCCACCCCCTCCAAACCCATGTATATTTCAAAAGCAGGAATAGTAAAAGATAGTGTGCATGTAAAATTAAATACAAAATACCCCTTTATTTACAAAGTATAACTAAAAGAGCAAGCATGTTTCAACAGTCGCCTTCCTCAGTAGTCATAAAATAAATAACTCATGGGGATAAAACATCACAAAAAATGTATAATAAGAATGTATAATAAACTACGGGCTGGGAATTTTGCCATGGATGATGGTTGGGGAGCTCCTGCCTTCCACCATCTGTTTTTCAGTGCCAAAATGGTGTTGGAGAAGGAGTTATTTCCCCATTTTTGCTGCTCCATGTAGACAGAATACTCCACACGGAGCAGAAAAAAACAGGGAAGTAACTTCCCTAGCACAATTCTGGCACCAGAAAACAGTAGGGGTGGGAAGGCAAGGAGTTCTTCCTCCCCCTGTGGCCAAACCAGTTTTCCTTTGTTTTTAACAGATATTCCCCACAGCTGCTATGTGGTTAGGGAGAAAAAGAGGTGGGTCTACATAACCTGGACCCAACTCTTTAAAGAACAGCATGTCTCGTTCAGCCCTCAGATTGTATGGACTTTTGTACTGTATTTAAAGAAAGAGAGATATAACAAGATGGATCATAACTAGAGGAAGATGGCAATGCTCAGGAAAACAAAGTGGCGCTGACCTGTAACTCTTGTTCATTGACGTCTTCTGTGCAGACACACATTGGGACTGCGCCTCTGCACGCTGGCTGTGGAGCATTTTTTCCTTGCTTAAAAAGCTCCAAAGGGGATGACCCTCCCTTGCTGGAGCCAGCGCATGCACAGAATTTCCCACCCAGGTGTCCTATGTTCTAGCAGCAGACACCTCCTTCCTTCAGTTCCTGCACAGCTGCCACAACCTTCCACATGCCCATAATAAACATCATGTGAAAGGCCATAGCGGGGCAGGAGGGAGGCATTGTGTGTCTGCACTGAAGATGTTGATGAATAACAGTTACGGATAAATGCAACTCTTTCATCTTCTGTCTTCAGCGCAGCCCCCTATTGGGACCATAAGGGAGCTACTGACCAGAGGAGAGGGGGGTGGAGCTCTTATTGTTAATGGGTCTGAAGGGCCGCCATGCTGACATCAGCATCCCTTCTGGCCTGAAGGTCCAAGGCGTAGTGCTTCACAAACGTATCTTCTGCAGCCCAAGTTCCAGCTTTGCAAATGTCCACCAAAATAACTTTTCTGTGGAAGGCAGCTGAAGAACCCTGTGCTCATGTAGACTGAGAAGTAACCTCTAGGAGAAAAGGCATCTCTGCCATTCTATAACAAGAATGAATGGCAACAACCACACACCTGGATAGTGATTGTGATGCTGCTGCTTTCCCCTTCTTAGAGCCCCAGTAACAGACAAAAAGTGCCCTATCCTTGCGAAAGGGCTTAGTCCTGTAGAATAGGAGGGCTCTCCTAACATCTAATGTATGTAGAGCCCTCTTCGCATCAGACCTAGGAGAGGGAAAGAAAACTGGAAGGAGGATTTCCTGTGCTAAATGGAATTTGGAAACTATCTTGGGAAGAATATCCAAACTAGGGTGAAGAACAATCCTCTCCTTAAAAACCTTAAAAAAGAGCAGGTCCACCCAGAGGGCCGCCAACTTGTTCACCTTTCTAGCTGAGGTGATAGTTACCAAGAAAGCTACCTTTCCTGAAAGGAACACTAAAGGACAGGTGGCCATGTGTTCAAATGGTGGCTTCATCAGCCTGGCTAGGGTAAAGAACAAGTAAAGGGTGAAAAACCTTTCTGCCACTTATTTCTCTAATACTCTGCTCAGAAAGGGGAAAGGCATACAGGAGCATCCCTGACCACGAAATCTGAAATGTGTCCCCAGTGAGGTGGGACGCTGCCTGCCAGTGAACAGAACAGTGGAGCCTTCTTTGATTAGGCCACAGTAAACAAGTCTACCCGGGGGTACCCCCAGACATCAGACACCTTGTTGAGATACTTGGGGCGGATAGACCATTTGCAATCGGTCTGGTAGACCCTGCTTAAAGCATCTGCCTCCATGTTGAGGCTCCTAGCAATGTGAATTGCCCTGGGGGATAGCCCAATATTGGTAGTCACCTCCCATGCTGCCATTGCTTCCAGACAGAGTCATCGGGACACTGTACCACCCTGTCTGTTGAAATAATATGTTGTAGAGATGTTAGCTGTCAAAATCAGAACCCTCCTGCCTCTGAGAATATCTGAGAAGGAGGTAAGGACAAACCTAACTGCACAGAGCTCCAATACAGTGCTATGGAGGCTTAAGAACATAAGAGAAACCAATGCTGGATCAGGCCAGTGGCCCATCCCGTCCAACACTCTGTCACACAGTGGCCAAAAACACCAGGTGTCCTCAGAAAGTCCAGCAGTGGGGGCAGAAAGCCCTCCCACTGTTGCCCCCCCAAACACCAAGAATACAGAGCATCACTTGCCCCAGACTGAGAGTTCCTAGCTATACTTTGTGGCTAATAGCCACTGATGGACTTCTGCTCCATATGTTTATCTAATTCCCTCTTGAAGCTGTCCGTGCTTGTAGCCGCCACCACCTCCTGTAGCAGTGAATTCCATGTGTTAATCACTCTTTGGGCGAAGAAGTACTTCCTTTTATCTGTTCCAACCCGACTGTTCAGCAATTTCATCGAGTGCCCATGAGTTCTTGTATTGTGAGAAAGGGAGAAAAGGACTTCTTTCTCTACCTGCTCTATCCCATACATAATCTCATAAATCTTGATCATGTCACCCCTCAGCCGTCGCTTCTCCAAGCTAAAGAGCCCAAGCGCTTCAACCTTTCTTCATAGGGAAAGTGTCCCAACCCTTTTATCATTCTAGTTGCCCTTTTCTGCACTTTTTCCAATGCTATAATATCTTTTTTGAGGTGTGGCGACCAGAACTGTACACAGTACTCCAAATGAGGTTGCACCATCGAGTTATACAGGGGCATTATGATACTGGCTGATTTGTTTTCAATTCCCTTCCTAATAACCCGCAGCATAGCGTTGGCCTTTTTCATTGCAGTCACACACTGTCTCAAAATTTTCATTAAGCTATCTACTACAACTCCAAGATCAAAAGCTTCTACAAGCAGGGAACTACTGACCTTGTACTGAAACCCCCCACAATGGGCCCCCCACCCTGAAGGGAGGCATTGGTACTAAGGGAAACCTGGGGAACCCAGAACCCAAATTCCTGGATCATACATTGGTGTTGGACCCATTCTAATTTGGCATCCGCCCTGGCTACAGGATGGAGACTGCATTGGTCACCCTCACAGACTCTCCGCAGGCAGCTGGACCAAGGTGGGTCGGGATACTTCTCGACCTTACAGCAGTGTCTGACACAGTTGGTTATGATCTGCTGACTCACTGCCTTGATGACGTTGGAATCCACAGGGTGGCCTTGCAATGGCTTACCTCATTCCTCCACATTTGGGGACACAGGGTGGTGCTGGGAGGGGAAGTGTCCCCAAGGCACACACTGGTGTGCTGGGTTCCTCAGGGGGCACTCCTCTCCCCAATGTTGTTTAACATCTACATGTGCTCCCTTGCCCAGCTGGCATGGAGTTTTGGACTGGGGTGCCATCGGTAAACTGATGACACGCAGTTATTTCTGCTGATGGGCGATCGGCCAGATGTCATTCTTGTGAATTTAGTAGAGGGTCTGGAGGCCGTGGCTTGATGGCTGAGGCAGAGTCAGTTGACACTGAATCTGGGCAAGACAGAGGTTCTATGGGCCGGGTGGGGGTGGGCCACATCTGGGCTGCCAACTCCTGGCTCTTGATGGAGTGCCCCTTTTACTGGTGCCAACCATGAGTCTGGATGCCACCTTGTCAATGGAGGCCCAGGTTGTAAAGTTTGCCAGGCTGGTGCTTTTCAAACTGTGCCAGGTTTGGTAACTGGCTCCCTACCTGTCTCCCCTTACCTAGCTACAGTAAACCATGCAACGGTCACCTCCAGGATAGACCAATGTGACTTGCTGTATATGGGCCTTCCTTCAAGGTTGACCCAGAAGCACCAGTTGGTCCAGAATGCAACTGCATGGGTCCTCAATGGGACCCCTTGCATGGGTCCTCAATGGGACCCCTAGAATGGCAGACTTTCAACTGGTGCTGCGCAAACTGCACAGGCTTCTGGTGGAGAACTGGATCAAGTTCAAAGTGTTGGTTTTGGTCTCTAAGGCCCTTAGTGGTCAGGGACTCACATACCTTTGGGACTGCCTCTCTTAGTATGTCCTCATCAGAGTGTTACGATCCAGTAGTAAAAACCTCCTGGTGGTCCTCGGCCTGAGAGAGATCTGGTTGTCCTCAACTAGGGCCAGGACTTTTTCAGCCCTGTTCCCCACCTGGTGGAACCCTCTGGCAAAGGATATCCCTGCCCTGCGGGTCTATGACCTTTCTGCAGGGCTTGTAAGGCAGAGATGTTCCACCAGGCTTTTAGTTGAGGACAGCAACTAATCTGGCACTCTCCTACCTTCCACCTCCCCTCACCAACCCCCTTAGGAGGCTATGGTGGAAGATGCAGTTTTTCCCCCCGAAATTTTTGCTATCTTGGAACAGGCTGTTTTTTATCTATTGATTTATATGGATTTTAACTAAATCTAAATTATCTATTGTTCTTATCCTGTTGTAAACTACCCTGAGCCCTGCCCATGGGGAAGGGTGGTCTAAAAGTCTAAATTAATAAATAGTAAATAATAAATAAATAACCCCTGCAAGCAAGTTCACCTTCTCTAACCACCAATGGATAGAACACTCTGGGGATAGGAAAACAATGTTCCGAGACGTGCTTTGTAGGATCGCATCTCCTAATGAGCCAAAACTGCAGCTCATGCATATGTAACCTAGTGAGGGAGGATCACAGCAGTGGTAGAGGTCACTAGCCCCAGCAACCTTTGGATGGATCTGAACTATTGCCATCTTTTCTTCAGGAAAACATGAGTTAAGGAACTCAGCATCCTAGTTCTGTTCACAGGTAGGAATGCCCCGGCACTGACAGCATCCCATAAACCCCCAATGAACTGTACTCACTGAGAGGGTTCCAAATGGGACTTCTCCCAATTTACCATCAAACCCCACTGGCTGCAAATAGAGAAAACCAGACAAACTTGATCCTTTAGGACAGGGGTGGGCAATTGTTTTGGCTCGGGGGCCACTTTGTGGGGGCGGAGGTTAGCGGAGGGCCGCACCTTTTAAAATGATTGCATTCATTAGTTAACTTTGCATTTCAGAAAAGGTATAAATTGCATCATAAAAATCAATAAATATAAATTAAATAAAATAGTGGTAGTTTTATTCAATTTATTTATTGTGCTAATTTCATATCTTCTATAGCTGCAAGCCCATTTAATTTTAGAATCAGTTTAATGAGACAAATGTACCCTATCACACTTTTCTACAATTTTTTTTAAAGCAGGAGTGAGATTGCTTGTTGAGAAACCACGTGGCTGACTATCTTGGCGGGCCACAAAAAACTCTGTGGCGGGCCGCATGTGGCCCGCGGGCCGCAATTTGCCCACCCCTGCTTTAGGAGATCCTTACTGGGGGCTACCATAAGCTAATTGTCTAAGTAAGGGAATAGAGTACAGCCCTTGCAAAGATAGGCCACTGCAACAGCCATGCATTTGGCGAAAACCCTTGGAGCTGGTAGTGAGGCCAAAAAGAAAGCAATATACTGGAACCCTGACTGAAATGCAGGTATTTTCTATGAACAGGGTGAATGGCCAGGTGAATATAAGTGTCCTTCAAGTCAAGGATCACAGACCATGAATTCGGAGTAAGAAACTCAACGACTGCAGACAGAAGGACCATTCTGAACTTTGAAACATTCACAAACTTATCTAATGCTCTAAGATCAAGGATGGGCCTACAACTTCCATCCTTCTTATCAACCAGGAAAAATCTGCAATCGGAAACCCTGTGCCAAGAGACCTTCAGGCTTCTCACTACTGCTCCCTTGTGGGAGCTTCTCACTACTGCTCCCTTTTAAGCTTATGTTGTTTTCAAGCTTATAAGCTATTATTTATATTGTTGTTTTAGCTATTGCATTTTATGTAAGCCACCCTGAGCCTGCTCCGGTGGGGAGGGTGGGGTACAAATAAGTTTGACCTGCTTTGTAAGGATCTCAGGGTCAGGATTGTCTACCACCAAGAAGGTGGGACAGCAGGGAGGAAGGGTGAGAAACTCTAACCTATAACCTTCAGAACTATGGACATAACCCAGCTGTCTGCACCTACGGGAGACCATGCTTCTGAAAACTGTGCCAACCAGTGTTCCCTCTAAGCGGACTGTGAGCTAGCTCACAGTTTTCTAGCCTCCAACTCACACATTTTTGTCTTGGCTCAGGAAGGACAGCTCCAGAGCAGTCTAACTTATGCAGTAGCCCAGGGGTGGGCAATTGTTTTGGCTCAGGGGCCACTTTGTGGGAGCGGAGGTTAGCGGAGGGCCGCACCTTTTAAAATGATTGCATTCATTAGTTAACTTTGCATTTCAGAAAAGGTATAAATTGTATCATAAAAATCAATAAATATAAATTAAATAAAATAGTGGTATTTTATTTAATTTATTTATTGTGCTAATTTCATATCATCTATAGCTGCAAGCACATTTAATTTTAGAATCAGTTTAATGAGACAAATGTACCCTATCACACTTTTCTACAATTTTTTTGAACTCAGGAGTGAGATTGCTTGTTGAGATTCTCATCACAGCTTGCAAGTTAATGTCTGTCAAAGAGCATCTATATTTACTCTTTTTAATCTTCATGTCTTGGCGGGCCGCAAAAAACTCTGTGGCGGGCCGCATGTGGCCCGCGGGCCGCCATTTGCCCACCCCTGCAGTAGCCAAATCGCTCGCTCACCACTTTAATGCCAGTAGCTCACAAAGGAGAATTTTTGCTCACAAGACTCCACAGCTTACAGGGAGCATTAGCGCCAACCTATTTTTAAAACAAGGTTTTTAAAACCTAAACTAGGGTTGACAGGAGTAACTGCGATGTTCAGGAGTAACTGGGATGGATAGTTTTGGGTGTTGTTGCCCTGTCTCCCTTTGTGAGGTCTGGTGCCCAGTGGATCTAGGCCATGCTACACTCTTCCTCTTAGGGAAAGGAGAAGACTGGTAGGAGCATTGAGGATATGTGTAGGGTGCTGGAGCCTGTTGGTGTCTCTACCCCTCATAAAATGGAGTGGCAAATCCATGTTGCCTCTGAGTGAAATGCTGCCTCGAAGTGGTAGTGAACAGAAATTAACTGTCAGTTTCTCTACATGGTTAAAAGGAACTCATCAGTACCCTGGGAAACAGAGTTGCCCCTTCAAAAGGAAGGCCCTCAGCCAAAGGGAGAGCCACATGATGGAGCCAGGAGTGGCACCTGAGGACTCATGCAGAGGCCATTGGACAGCCGGCTTATTGCCTCTGACTGGATGAGCTTGGCAAGAGATTTAGATTCACCCAGAAGCTTGTCTGAATACTGGGAAAGGCTCTCCCACAGGAAGAGCTGATATCCCGCCCCCCCCCCCCCCCATGATCATCTGGTAGTTGGCAACTCAAAAATTGAGGGCAGCACTTCCGGAAGACTTGCGAGCAATGGCGGACACTTCCCACCGCACTAGTGGGGGAAGCAATCCGTGCCCGACAGGAAGAAGGGGCTCTGGACAGGTGCCGAGCCCCCAGAGACCCCAGTGAGGGGGCTCTGCCTGGGGTGGCACGAGTGGGGATCTCTCCCGGTGGTGGCGACCGTGGGATCGAGATCCCCCCCATCACCCCCATAGGTTCCCCCGTCGTGGAAGCCGTAATGGCAGCAGCGCAAACCGTGAAGCAGCAGAGAATATGAAGTAGAGAAGCACAAGATTCCTGATACGCATGGTGAAAATGTGAGTCTCGAAGTAAAAATAAGCAAAACTTAGAGGGAACGCGGCGGGCGGAATGAAACCACCACCCCTCCTTATCGGCGTACTTACGAGGCTCTGTTCACGGCGTTACTGAGAAAATAAAAGCTTCTATGAACTGCTAGAAGGCGGTATCGCGTACTTGAAGGCATAATCATGAAAACGATATAAGTGCAGTTAAGAAAATCGCTTCTTTTGCCCATCTTATCTAACTGTAAACAATAGCGTAGTCTCAACAATGGTGGGGAAACCGAAACCTTCCCCCAAACTAGGAAGTACAGCTCCGAGTTCAAAGGTCAATACCACAGAGATGACCGCTGTGTTCTCCTCGTTATTGCGACCTCTAGTGGACCAAATGACGTCTCTCAACACTAAGATGGATAAAATGCAGACGGAACTGAAGGAGTCAAATAAGATTACAGAGAAGCTGCAGCTGGACCTTATGGAGGTTAAAACGTCAGTAAAAAATCAAGACTCAAGACTACAAAAAGCGGAAAAAGAAAAGGCTCTTCAACAAGATTCGATTTTAAAATTGCAGATGGAACGATCAAATTTCTTCCTAAGACTACAGAACGTACCAGAAAAAAAAGGAGAAGACCTTAAAAATTTGCTAAGTGAAGCATTGGAGCCAGTAACAGGTTTAAAAGCAGCGGACTTAAAAAGTGACATGGATATGGTTTATAGGACCTGTCCTGAGTATATTAAAAAGAAAAGCCTGCCTGGTGAAATAATGATAAGGTTCTCCAAAAAATCTACAAGGGATGTGGTGCTAAGAACCACGAACAAAGCAGTTCTGAAGATCCAAGAAGAAGAGGTGAAAGTTTTGAAGGACATACCATTTGAAATATGGAAAAGAAGAAAAGCCTACAGAAAGTTAACAACGTGGCTTCAGTCTGAGTCTATTGTTTATCGTTGGAATATTCCAGAGGGACTAAGCTTCAGCATTAAAGACAAGAAATATAGGATTGACTCTGTTGAACAAGCGAAAAAATTTCTGGAAAATGGCAAAGAAAAGAAAAGAGACAGAGACTCAGATGATTCACTGGCTTCGCAAGAAAGCATGTACGGCTTTGATGGTTCTAAAAGCGATGAAGATATTTCAGACTTGGAAAAAGGGGCGGCAGCTCCAAAAGTACAAGTTGAGACCAGAAAGACAAGAAGAGGACAAAGGAAGAAATGATTGTTAAATCGTTATATTAAGCATGTGCACTAATATTATGTATAAAATGTGTTATTAAGTGCTTTCTTTAAAGTATGCATACCTGCCAAATAGCTCTTTTAGTAGAAACAGTAACAATGTAATTTGTAGTTAACCACGGTTTTATTAATGCTTCAGATTTTTTTTTACATAACCGGATATAATTAAGCATTTTTTAAAGTATTCTCTGTATAAGGTATATGTAGCATAGTGAATAGCGTGTAGAAGTAGATAATAGATAAAATCAATAAAATCTTTTTTTAAAAAAAATTGAGGGCAGCTGAGGAGTAGAGTTTATGTCCCAAGGCATCTAGATGACGACTCTCCCTGTCCGCAGGGGGTGAGTGTTGTCCTGGCCTCTAACAGGCCTGTATGTCTTTTGTCACCAAAGATGATGGGGGAGGATGAGTAGTTAAAAATTCACATGAAATCTGCTTAACTCTATGTAGGTGTTTGAATTTGCGAGGCATGACCAGATCGGACATTGGTTGGTGCCAGATCAGGGTCCTAAGATCTGAGAGACCCTCTAAAAGAGAGAATGCCACTATTCCCAGGGACTCAGGATAGAGACAGCTTAGGATTCTGCCCTTCGGTTTATTATCTGAGGGTGCAACATCAACTTCAAGGGCTTTGGCCATCCTCACCATTTGCTCCCCATACAAATGCAGATCCTCACTAGGCAAAACAAAGGTCAGATCTCCCATGGTATCATATGGTGATGGGTCAGACAAAGTCTCCAAACTGCAGTGAGAAACTACTGACACCTCTTTGGCAGGTTCATGAAATGGAGAATGGAACAGAGCGAAGGAGGGGTGGGATCCCACGAGTTGAGGGTCATCCTGATTCCATCTGGTATCGAACGGAAGAGGTTGGTGGGATTCCCATCTCAAGGTAGGTAGATGACATGTAGAACTGAGGTGGTTCCACCTGTTGCCAAGCCAAAGGTGAGACCAGTTTCAGTCTAGAAAACTGGCCAGCTGGGATACTTCAATGATCATCCACCAAGTCGACAAGAGATCTTGGTGGGGAATCAGAATGCAGCAACAGAGTGCATGGAGGCACCAAGATGATGTATTCATCTGCAGTCTTTTTCGAGGGCAGATGATCTCTGGTATGCTTATTTTTATTTTTTATGTTTCTTTGCCGGAGGCTCCGAATGCGAGCAGGCAGGAACTGACGCAGTCAGTGAAAGGGACTGAGGCCAGCTGGGTTTGGAAGCTGGAACTACCAAAGAGGCTCTTTTAATAATGGCTGATATCTTCTTAGCTGTTGGAGCCAATGGGACTGAGGGCAGTCTGGAACAGGGCTCAGGTATTGGGTCAGAAGTCAGAAACCAAGCTGGACAGATCTGAGCTCAGAATGGATTTAGGAGCTGGAGTGGACAAGGCTTTTTCCTAAAATGCGGCCTTGAGCCTTGATGCTCTAACTGATCAAGGGGTAAAGTGCTGGCAGATTTGGCAGGAGCTGACATTGTGGGACTCGCGCAAGCATAACAGGCAAAACTCATATTCATTGTTATGCATCATTTTTGTCTCACATTTGGAACATTTTTTAAACAACACCTTGGCCACCAAAATTTCAGTCTTCCAAAGAGGAAACAGTTCAGCCTCACACTGTCAAGAAGATCCCAGAAGAAACAAAAACTGGAAAAAACACAGGTCGAGACAGCATGCCAGAAGAGCTTCCTAACTCTGCGGCAGCGAAAAAGGAACTGAAGGTGTAATATATGCAATGGCGACGGCCACATGGCCACCGCCAAGCACATGGCCAGAAAGGGCCTGAGCTTCGGTCCGGTAAACAATGGCCCACCAGGATCCTAATTGTCCCCCTGTCAGAGGCTTAGGATATTCAAACAGTCCTATGATAGCCTCTGGCGGGAAACTAATCCAATCACCCTGTTTGGGCGAGGTCAGGGGTGCGGGTTGACTGTGAATATACGCAGGCCCCCTGACCTCTGTTCCTCATGCTCATCTGAACCTTCAATAAAGCATGCTTTCTGATTTCACTCCAGCACATCTCCGACTCCAGTACTTTCCACTGGCAATGAGGATGGGATCCCGATGAGCAATTCTTCAGCCGACTTCAGCACTGCAACGAGCTCTGACCCATCAGCACCTGGCACTGCTCGGCTCCAGCGCCTCGCAGCACTGTCAACAACTCCAGATGACATCGCTCACTGCCCTGCTGAATCATGAGTCACCATGGCTGCCACTCCAGGACAACTCTCCACAAAATGAAAAAAATGCCCGGTGGGTATGGGGCCCACGCCACGCTGCGGCATCTCAGGCTGTCAAAGATCTACTGGTGTTGAATACCACCCTAGTGCATTTTGATGAGTCACTGTCCGTGGTCCTGGCATGCAATGCTTCCCCTTACGGAGTGGGTGCAGTCCTGGGCCACTGCCTGCCCGACGGCCGGGAGGTCCCAGTCACTTACTACTCCCAGACCCTGTCCTTGGCCGAGCGCAACTATGCACAAATCAATAAGGAGGCCTTGGCTATGGTCGCGGGGGTGAAGAAGTTTCACGACTTCTTGTACGGCTGGCCCTTCACCATCGTGATGGACCAAAAGCCCCTGCTGGGGCTCCTGGTGCCTGACCAAGAGACGTCACAGATGCTCTCCCCACGGGCCCTACGGTGGTCTATTTTCCTGGCCAGATACTCGTATTCCCTCGTCCACCGACCGGGAAAGTTGTTGGGGCATGCAGATGCCCTCAGCTGCCTGCCACTGCCTTTCTGTGACCCTGATCCAGCTCTGGCACACCACGTCGCCTTACTAGAGGACCTGCCCAGCCGTCCAGTCCAGGTAAAAGACGTGGCTCGGCTCACTGCGTGAGACCTCATCCTTTCGCGGGTCCTCAACTGGGTGGGAAGGGGGTGGCCCAGCAGTCCCAGCCCTGATTTTGTGACATACACATGCTGACAGACTGAATTCTCCACCCACAAGGGGTGTCTTCTATGGGGTTCCAGGGTGGTCATCCCCGCCCAGTTGTGAGAAAGGGTCCTTACAGCCCTGCATGAATCACACCCCAGCATTGTATGCATGAAAGCCCTGGCCCTCAGCTACATATGGTGGCCAGGGCTGGATGCCGCCATCGAGGATCAGGTTAAGCGATGCCGGGCGTGCCAAGAGTCCTGTCCAGAGCTGCCAGGGGTGCCAGTCAGGCCATGGGAGTCCACCCATAAGTCATGGGCCCGACTCCACCTATACTTTGTGGGTCCCTTCCAGGGCCAGCTGTTCTTCCTTCTCATAGACAGCTACACGAAGTGGCTGGAGGTAGCCCCGGTGTCGGCCACATCATCTCAAGCGGCCATCCAATGCATGTGGCACATTTTCAGTACCCACAGCATCCCGGACACTTTAGTAACAGACAATGGGTCAGCATTTACTTCACAGGAGTTCCAGGACTTCGTGGACTACTGCAGGATCTGCCATGTGAGGTCCGCCCGGTTTCACCCAGCGACAAACGGACAGGTGGAACACATGGTCAGGACAACCAAGGAGGCGCTGCGCAAAATGGACAAAGGTGACTGGCACCACAAGTTAGCTGCCTTCCTCTTCGGCCAGAGAATGATACTGCACACCACAACAGGACCCAGCCCAGTGGAGCTCCTCATGGGACGGCGGCTCACAATGTGGCTGGTCCGGCTGCATCCGGACCGAGCCCTGGAGCACAGCGGAGAGGCTGAGCATCGGAAGGCACCGTGGGGGTTCTTCCCAGAGGATCCGGTATACATCCGCAACTACGCGGCTGGTTCCGCCTGGCTGCCCAGGCAAATCATTCACGCAACTGGACCTCAGTCATGCAAGGTCTTGGGGGAAGAAGGCCAGTTATAGAAGCAGCACATCGACCAGCTGTGCAGACGTCTCTGGTCGCCAGAATACGACACCACTGAGGAGGCTGCTGAGAACCCCAGACTGTCCCCTTCACAAAGGGACCAGCTGCCGGATCAAACACTGGAGCAACCGGTCACCCACGTTCCCGCTTCACCACCAGAAGGCACCCCGGACATGACCACACCCAAGCCACTTCCGGAGCCCATCAGGATAGCGCCCGAATCAGCCCTCTCGCCCTCGGGTCCCTGACGCTCAGCACGAAACCACAGGCTATCATCCTACCTTCAGGACTATGTCAGCTAGGGGGGGTCTGGACTATGGGGGGAGGGCTGTAATATATGCAATGGTGATGGTCACATGGCCACTGCCGAGCACATAGCCAGAAAGGGCCTGAGCTTCGGTCCGGCAAACAATGGCCCACCAGGATCCTAATTGTCCTCCTATCAGAGGCTTAGGATAGTCAAACAGTCCTATGATAGCCTCTGGCGGGAAACTAATCCAATCACCCTGTTTGGGCGAGGTCAGGGGTGTGGCTTGGCTATGAATATAAGCAGGCCCCCTGACCTCCGTTCCTCATGCTCAACTGAACCTTCAATAAAGCTCCGGGGCCAGCTGGCCCAGGCACAGTCCCACTGTGGGGCTGCCCCGAAAACGGAAGATGGACATTAGGTATTTTCCAGCATGAAGAAAGAAAAACATTCTAAGAGCAAACTAGAGTTTGAAAAGATCCTCACTTATGAGACAAAGAATTGCATCATGGCAATAAGTTGTAATTTTTTAATGAAGGGAGCTTTTAGCACAGGTATTTCTGTTAACAGATACTTCAGATAACAGCTTTATTAGAATAACAAAGAATCAAAGTTCTTCCTGACCCCCCCCCCCCCAATAGAGGGAAAGACTAGGTCAAAGCCTTTTAATAATATATACCCCTTAATAAAGTTAATCAATCCGGGCCATATTATAAAGACTGTGGCAAATAAATAGATAAATATGGTCACTGTAGCATTTGACTATTTTTGGTTTCCCCAAATGCATGTGCAAGTCATCAGAACTGACACCAAATGTACTGAATGAAAATCCACTCCTTGACATGAATCTACAGTGTGTGGCTTGATGCAGTGATACTTCCTACATTACTTTCTTAAGTGGCACACCAGTGTAAGTTCCAGTGCATCCCACTGACACACAACTTCCTTTTAATTTCAATTACACCCCAAGAAGAAAGTGCTGCTTGATTGTATAAGAATAAGCCTTACCTTGCCTTCCCATTTCTCTAGGTGGAGAGCTGAGCCTCTGCTTCAGAAATCAGTCACTGGGCTTTTTCTTTTGTGGCTTTTGTGTGTGTGTCCCCAGAACTACCCAATACTTTTCTATGCAGAGAATCATGGCAACAGCAATCCAACTTCTTTGCAGGCAGTCTGTAGTAGCTTGGTCAGCTTGGTATGAAAGCACTCATCAGCTGAAGTGACTGCTGAGGTCTGATTAGGAAAGATCAGTCACCTCTCCAGGAAGATCAAGGACGCACTTACAGTTGAAGTCGGCTGGAGCTTTCAGGTGTGAAAGGTGAAACCTGAATTTCAAAACTTTTAAGCATGCTGACAACCACTGTAAATATTTGGCCCCAAGGGCTCTGTTTCAATGAACAACTCAACAGTCATGAATTACCTACCAAGAGCAAAATCATCCCTGCTTCTGAATATGAACTATTCACACTGCTGAAGAGCTGCACTGAAAAACTAACCACATTGTGCATCTTGATATCTGCACTGTAACACTGGTTTTTTCACTCAGTTTTATTGTTATGAGGATTCCTCTGACGTAAGGGTTACTGTGCTATATGCCTCTGATCTCCCTTATTCTAGGAACACAGTCTCTTGATAATATCCCTTTGCAAGGGTACATACATTCTATCCTTTAAGAAAAGAATTATGCATGTGATAGCTCTATTCTGCTTCTGACTATTGTTTGTAGCAAGCTGAACAGAGAAAAGAAAGGTTGTATATCCCACATGCCTGTGTTATTTGCTTTGGCGGGGGGGAAGGCTTAATGACATGTTTTCTTCCCTGCAAAATTAAACAAGTCCATTGATTTCTGCCCTTCTGCAACACACTATACAAATGGCAACTGATGCAAATAAACAGATTAAAAACACTTCAAATTATTTCATTATGTATCATCAGTGATTGTCAATGATACTTTGATTACAGTAATGGCCTTTCCTGGAATGTAATGATTTACAATCCTGTTTTCAATATCTGAAGTAAACATGATACCTCAAATCACTCTCAGTATGTTTAGCAAGGCCTGCTTCACACACACACACACACACACACACACACACACACACCACCTCTCCACAATGCTTGAGGCAACTACCATAAAAAAATCATCATTGCTACTTGCACTTTTTCCTGCAAATAAGGAACTGTCCACTTTTTACCTTTGAGGAAGACTTCCTACATCTTCTGATCTGCAGAGGAAGCCACAGCAGTCCAGTGTATTGCAGAGGACTCTAGGACTTGTTCTAGGGCTTACATGATTCACATGGACTACTGATCAGGCCTCCAAAGTCTTACTGCGTTCTGTGTGAACAGAACGTACAACCTAGAAAATACTTTCCTATGAATGCATATTGCGAGAGAAATTCGGTAATAGAGGGCAAGTATGTTTTTCAGAAAAGACTGGCTACCCTCACTGTTCCTCTTTGAGGAATTCCTAATTCTACCCAAGCTCATTTCCTTTTCTGCATTTGTTTGAACAAATGATCTTTTTCTGTATGTCCATTTTTAACAGCTGAGCTTGGACAAGGTCCTGTGATTGGAAGAGTAAAGAGTACCACTGAAAGAATGCTGCACTGAGAAGGTGAAAAAGGCCCATTTCTCAAGTTTGTATAATCTGAACCCTCTATGTTCTTTTCTTCCTCTTCTATTCCATCCCTGATCACCAACAGCCACTATGTCATACTGTTCTGTAAAACAATGATTTAAAATGCTTATAAACTACCTTTCAATCATCAAGTGTCCATTAGGCAGCTTAAAATACCTACAAGAAATGACAGAACCCTAGAATCTTCCATTGCAATGCAGCATGAAAGTATAAATATATACAAATGTATAAATCCTGTCATACAAGATTAAAGTACCCTAAAGACTGCCAAACCAGGAGATGAATACATTCCGCAATCTTAATACCATGACAAAAAAGCATATTGCTACCCAACTAAAGAGTCAAGATGGCTAGCCCATGTTAGTCTGTCTGTAGCAGTAGAAAAGAGCAAGAGTCCAGTAGCACCTTCAAGAGTAACAAAATTGGTGGCAAAGTATGAGCTTTCGTGAGTCACTGCTCACTTCTTCAGAAAGCAAGAGTCCAGTAACACCTTAAAGAGTAACAAAATTTGTGGCAGAGTATGAGCTTTGACTCACAAAAGCTCTTACCCTGCCACAAATTTTGTTAGTCTTTTCTACAACTAGGGAGTGGCGCACAAAGCACGGCCTCCTTTGCTGATCTCAACACCCAGAGAGGTTTGTACGGGAGGAAGTGGATCCTGCAGATGTAGATCCCTAGAGTCAGAAGCATGCAGGAAATTATGATCAAAAATGGGATGGGGGAAAGAGGCACAACATCAGTTAGGAAGGGCATTTTGGGGACTCACTGATTCTGGGTCTCTCTGTTGTTCAAGAAAAGCTGAGAATTCCACCAGTCTGAGTTTAGTTGTTCCAATAGATCGACCTTGCCAAGCAGGAACTGAAGGTGCCGGAGCTGATGCAGGTTCAAATCCTGGAGTACAAAAAGTTTGCTCTATGAAAAATCAGCAGTTTCTTAGTTTATAAATTACTAATGCACTGCATCATTAATTCCCAGATATCAACAATACCCTAATCCCAAACTACCACTCTTACAAATGCAATCATTTAAAACATTCTTCTCTGTAGCTTGGAACTATGGTCCTAACACACTTGCTATGCAATGAAAACAGTTAATGAATGGGGGGGAATCCCACACCTTACTTTAGCACCAGTGTTAAAAAATTTGTGTTTTCATTTTTTTGAATTATATTATTTTTATTCTAATTTACAATTCTTCTTTAACAGATAGAAACAGAACCAAAGTATTGTAGCTCCAAGTTTCTACAATGTCTGCACGGAAAAATTTGCCCTGCAGGCAACATTTTCAACACTGCTGCTGCTTCATATAACCTTATTTGACAAAAAAACCAAAGTAGAAAAATGACCACAAAAACCAAAGTACAAATGACTGTTCTCCCTCCCTCCCTCCTCGTGGCTTCAGACTGGGTTCTCAGCCCCTGCCCTGGGTGTCAGTTCCCACAGGTTCCTCCTGGGTCCTGGGAGAAATTTCATTACCCTTCCCCCCCCAGGTAGTTAGTTCCTTGTAGGTACAGCTACTCTCCAAATCCTTACACTGGGGTGCCCATCACTTCCCTTGTGCCACCTCTTACCTCCCACAGTCTGCTGCCCAGCAGTCCTTTCCCTCTGAGGACTAAGTCTTCATGTCCCCTCAGTCCCTGACAGTTCTTGAGCCTCTGGCTCTGTCCCAGTGCCTGCTGGGGCTGCTTGCCTTGGGCCTTCCCTTCCCCAGCTCTTGGCTGCCACCCAAGTCCTGGGTGTCCCATTCTTCTGGGGCCTGAGCTACCTCACCAGATCCTCAGCCTCTCTCCAAGGCCTCATGGCTGCTGTGCCTGCCACCAACACTTGCTCTCTCATTCCTGCCAATTTGCTGTTCAGAGCGTCCTCTGTGCTCTGTGGCTACTGGCTTCCCCTGCCCAGTCCATCACCAGCCTTTGAAGGACCCAGCGGCTGGACCAGGCCCCACCCTTCCATTGGCACACCACTTCTGGTTGAACTGTTGGAAGTGCCTTACTGCTACACAGCCCCACACAGTAGCATGGTTGGCCACAAATGTATCTCCTCTGTCTGAGATTCAGTTATAACAATTTAATGATTTGAACCCAGGGGAAGAAGATCCTTGAGAAATTCCACCAGGACTAACAACTTCCATGTTCATTCATTTGAACCTGGACTAGTTCCACATAGCAAATCCACCTTCTGGATGCCACTGCATAACTGCATGATATAAATCACTACCCATTATCTACATATTTTCACTAAGAACACACCACACAATTCATGGCCTATAGCCAAACAGTGAGATATAGGTGGTTTCTGCATAGGGTTGCTATGATTATACAGGTTGCTTACCTGTAATTGGAGATCTTCGAGTGGTCATCTGTGCATTCACACCTCTGGGATTATGTGCGCCTGCGCCGATCCCGATCGGTAATCTTCAAAGCCTAACGGATTTTCGCGCCAACTCCCTGGTCATGTGCATACCCCACTGCGCATGACCCGGGGAGGGGCACGAGGATCCCGCCAGTTCCTTCTGACCGCTGCCAACAGCCCCCAAGAGAAAGAGGGAAGACCAAAAGCAGAGGGGAAGGAGGGCAGGTGGTGTGAATGCACAGATGACCACTCGAAGATCTCCAATTACAGGTAAGCAACCTGTATATCTTCTTCGTGGTCTCTGTGCATCACACCTCTGGGAGAATAGTGAGCAATAAACATACCACGTACCTGGAGGCGGGTGCTGAAGGTCTCACACCTGAGCTGCCTGCAGAACTGCACGGCCCACCACAGATCGCTGATGGGCACGGACGTCAAGAGCGTAATGCTTCACAAACATGTGAGGCGACGTCCAAGTAGCAGCATTGCAGATGTCTCCCAGGGGGATGCCTTTGAGGAACGCCGTAGAGGCAGCCACAGCTCGAGTGGAATGAGCCCACAGGGACACCGGTAATGGCCTCTTGGTCACGAGGTAGGCAAGCTTTATCGTCTCTACGATCCATTGTGAAAGTCTCTGAGACGATAGCTTCTGTCCCTGTCTGGGCAAGGCATAAGCGACGAAGAGAGCTGGAGATTTGCGGAACGATTTCGTCCGATGCAAATAGAATGAGAGAGCTCTTTTGACGTTGAGGGAATGCAAACTACGTTGCACCGGATCCTGAGGATCAGGGAAAAACACCGGCAAAGTAATGTCCGCCTTGATGTGGAAATCAGAAACCACCTTGGGCAAGAAGGCAACATCAGGAGCCAAGGTAACGGCGTCATGATGAAACGTGAGGTATGGAGGGTCACAGCGGAGAGCCGACAACTCACTCACACATCGTACCGAAGTGACGGCCACTAAAAAGGCAACTTTCCAAGAAAGGAGCTGAAGGCTACAGGAAGCCATAGGTTCAAACAGTTTGCCCATTAATTTGGTGAGGACCAGAGGCAGGTCCCAAGCTGGTACGGGGGTCTGAACCGAGGAGTAGAGATGACACATCCCTTTCAAGAATTGTTTCATGGTAGGGTGAGAGAACACAGAATAACCGTCAATTGTCGGATGGTTGACGGAGATGGCCGAGAGGTAGACACGGATAGATGCATGGCACAGTCCTCTATCCTTACAGGACAACAGGAACCCGAAAACATCGTTGAGAGTAGATGGAATGGAAGGCTGTCGCACAGAGGCCAGGAAAGACAGGAACTTAGTCCATTTTGCTGCATACGAGCGACGTGTGGACGGCTTACGGGAGTTCAAGAGAACGTGTGCGATGCGAGTGTCTATTTCTGAGGCCGAATCAACCATGCTGTCAGCTTCAACCTGGGAATGTCGTGGTGAAGCACCTGGCCCCCGTACATCCCGAGCAGATCTGGGTGTGTTGGGAGATGGAGATAGGACCCGAGGGAGAGATGGAGGAGAGTCGGGAACCAAGGTTGCCGCGGCCACCATGGTGTGATTAGGATCGCCAACGGGCGTTCTGACAACAGTTTGTGTACCACCTGCAGGATCAGTGGAATCGGGGGAAATAAATACAGGTGCTGCCCCGTCCATGGGAGGAGAAGGCCATCCCCTAGGGAGGCTGGGTCCTTGCCGGCCCTGGAGCAGAAGAGGGGACACTTCTTGTTTTCCCGGGAGGCAAACACGTCCACAGAGGGGTACCCCCAAAAGTCGAAGATTGGGTTCAGATAGAGAGGGTTGAGCTCCCATTCGTGTAGGGACGCCCCGCCCCTGCTCAGGAAGTCTGCTTGTACGTTGAGCAGACCGGGAAGATGAGTCGCTACGAGATGGACTTTTAGCGACTGGTATTCATTTCAAAGTTCCACTGCTAGATGGCAGAGGCCATGGGAAACCGTCCCACCTTGTCGGTTGATGTAGTACATGGTGGTCGTATTGTCCGTGAGAACAGCCAACGTCCTCCCTGACAAGAGGTGGCGAAAAGACCGAATTGCATACAGGACTGCAAGCAGTTCCAGGAAGTTGATGTGGTTGTGGGCCACTGAGGGGTCCCACTCGCCGCCCACACACAGACCGTCCAGGTGGGCTCCCCAACCCCACATGGAGGCATTCGTGGTGATGGTTGCTGAAGGAGGCGGACGTCGAAAGGGGGCGCCCAACTGGAGATTCTGGGGTACGAGCCACCAATCGAGAGCGTCCAGAACCGAGTCTGATAAACGGAAACATTTGGAAAGGGAGTGCACACTGGGGTGGAAACGACGAAGGAACCAGAGTTGCAATGGTCTCATCTGTAGCTTGGCGAACGGGATCACTGTGGTGGTTGCGGCCATAAGGCCCAGGAGACGAAGCAATTGTCTGGCTGTAGCCTCCTTGACTTCTCAAAGGGATCTGAGAAGGGAGACGATGTCCAGTGCCCTGTTGGGGGGCAGGAAGGCCCTGCACTGCAGGGAGTCCAGAATGGCTCCGATAAACTGTACCCGTCTGGAGGGAGTGAGCATGGACTTTGTCATATTTATCGTCAGCCCTAGGGAGTCTAGGGTACGAAGAGTCAGGGCAATATGGTCCTGTAGGGTCCTCTCAGAGGGCGCAATAAGGAGCCAATCGTCCAGATAGGGGTAGAGATGAATGCCCTGAAGGCGGAGGTGAGCCGCCACTACTGCCATGAGTTTTGTGAAAACACGAGGCACCGTAGAGAGCCCAAAGGGGAGGGCCTTGTATTGGAAATGACGCGGACCGACCACGAAACGGAGGAATGGTCTGTGAGAAGGATGAATAGTCACATGGAAATATGTATCCTTTAAGTCGAGCGTCACCATCCATGCTGGACTCCAGCAGGGGTAGAATGGTCTGGATGGTGGTCATGCGGAACTTCTTGTAGGCTATAAAGGCATTGAGGTTCCGAAGGTCCAGTATGGGCCGAAGCCCGCCATCCTTTTTTGGTACCGTGAAATAGCAGGAGTAAAAACCCTGCTGTAGGTGGCCGACGGGCACTGGCTCTATGGCGTCCTTGGACAGAAGGGCTTCGACTTCTGCTGACAGGGTGTCGGAGGGAGGAGTGACGACAAAAGAAGATTCCAGAGGAATCTCCAAGAACTCTATCTTGTAACCCTCGGCGATGACTGAGAGGGCCCATTTGTCTGATGTGATGTGTTGTCATGCGGGTAGGAAGGGTGACAGACGGGTGGGAGGACCGGAGTGGAGACAGAAGTCAAAGACTCTGTTTGTTCGGCTTGGGGGGGTTCAACTTGGATGTAGAAGCAGCTGGGAAGTGGGGTTTATGACCATACGGCTTCTGCTGATAGGGAGAGGGAGAAGACCTCTGCCATTGAGGCTCAGTGGGCGACCTCTGTGGTTGCTTCTTGGACCAGGATCTCTGCCACGATCTCTGCTTCTGTGGTTTGGGCTGTGAGACGCCTAGGTTGTGGGACGTCTTCATGCTCTTGTCTAGTTCATGCAGAGCGGTATCTGTCGTGGAACTAAAGAGGCCTTCGCCCTCAAAAGGGAGGTCCTCCACCAGGGATTTGGTATCCTGGGGCAGGAAAGTCGACCTCAGCCAGGCGTGGCGTCTGAGAGACACTGCTGACGTGAGCGTCTTTGCAGTTACGTCTGCAGAATGTTTAGAAGCAGTGAGCTGATGCTTTGCGAGGGTCATACCCTCTTTCTGGATCTTCCTGGCTAGACGCTGCTTGTCCTCGGGGAGATGGGCAAGAAGTGCGGTCATTTGCTCCCAGAGGGAGTATTGGTACCTGCTCATACAGGCCGTGTAATTTGCTATCTTTATGCCCAATGCACCAGCGGAATAAAAACGTCTACCAAAAGAGTCCAGTTTCCTTCCTTCCTTATCTAAAGGGGAAGAATGCCCACTGCGGCCCTTGGCTGAGGGGGTCATGATCACGGAGTTCAGTTTAGGGTGGACGAACAGGAATTCGGCCCCCGGTTCCTGTATCTTATACATATCGTCCAGCCTCTTACTAGAAATTGGAGTAGAGGAGGGATGTTCCCAGGATTCTTTGGTCGTGTTCATCAGGACCGAGATAAGGGGTAGGGCCACTGCAGTGGAGGTATCCATCTGGACGATATCAAAGATGGAGTCTGTGTCAGTCGGGGTCGGTTGTACCGTTGCCAAGGCTAGTGAGTGTGCCATTTGCTTGATTAGTTCCCCATAGGGCTTTACGTCCTCAGAGGGGGAGATTGGTAGGTTGTCCGTGACAAGCAGAGTAGGAGACGGGCGAGGGGGCGACTCATCCTCCGATGCGGAAGAGGCTGAAGACTCCGGTATCGATCTGTCGGAATGATCCGATGGTGATAGCGGAGTCAAGCTCGAGGGGTCTTGTGACGGTTGGAGTGGGAGGTGTTCGACATCGGCCGGCGGATGGGTCGGTGTCCGTCTCGGGGCCGGAGGATCTCGGCATTGAGAGACTCTGGATGATGTCGATTGACGGTCCCATTCCGGAGGATACCATTGCGGTGGTGGAGGGTAGGAGCCATACAGGTATCTCCACTGTCGAACGTCCCACGGTACTGAGGAGTATGGAGGACGCCAGTCTCGATCCTCTCTCGGTGCTGGGGGTTGGTCCGTCCCGATTTCAGGACTGTCTCGAGGGACCTGCGTAAGGTCGATGTCGATGTCGGAATCCGTCAGTTGGATAGGTCGCAGCATCGGGGAGGTTGAACTGCCCCGGGATCGCGCACGACTGGGAGAGTCAAGCAGTACGGGCCCGGGTTGGGCCAAGTCAGGCGCCGGCTGCATCAACTGAGCACTAGGAGTCTTCCTGTGCTTCTGCTTGCCCTTCTCCTCTTTGCCCTCTCTGCGTTTCTTTGCAGGAGTGTCTGGCAAAGGGAGTGGTCGTTTCGGTGTTGACTTCTCAGTACCGATGGCGCTCCGTGCCGGGGACGATGCCGGAGCCATCAGTGTCGATGGCGGGGCTCCCGAAGCGTTGGCTGAAGACATGCCTGGAGTCAATGTCGATTCCAACAGAGCCACTTGAAGTCTAGCTGCTCGGTTTTTGCGGATCTGTTTTGAGAACGCTGCACAGCTGGAGCAGGAATCTACTCTGTGAGACTCACCGAGGCACAGTAAGCAGAGCGAGTGTCTGTCCGGGGGTGCTATTTTGCTGCCGCACTTCAGACAGCGTTTGAAGAACCCCCACCGCTGGGCCATAGGCCGAGCAGGAGGAAACAGAAGGGAAGTCCGAAAGAAGTCCAAGTCACAGTCCGAAGTCAAGTTAGGAGAAAAATCAGTCCGAAAGGCTTTCCAATAGGAAAAGAGAAAGTAAACTACCGACTGAAGCGGAGAGAAATTCTCATGACGCAGCTGTCAGAAGAGAATTGGCGGGATCCTTGTGCCCCTCCCCGGGTCATGCGCAGTGTGGTATGCACGTGACTGGGGAGTTGGCGCGAAAATCCATTAGGCTTTGAAGATTACCGATCAGGATCGGCGCAGGCGCACATAATCCCAGAGGTGTGATGCACAGAGACCATGAAGAAGATCCTCCACTGCTGGTGCAGCTGCAGATAAAGTGCAGTGGTGATGGAGTTTCCACATGGCTGGCTTCCCTGCAATTTCCCTTTTCCAATCTCCCAGCAATTGCCCTCGCCAGGGCCACTGTGGTTTTTGTAATTTTTTAAAAAAATCAACACTAGACTATCAGATTATCATTACATCAGTACTAGGAATAAGGCCCATTGAGGAAATAAACACAACAGGCTCTTGAAAAAGGCTCTGGGAGATTGCCAAGGCCTTGGACACTCAGCATCAATTTGCTGTGGCAACCTCAGCAGGGTATAATGACACAGAGTCCACCATTTTCTCCAGAGGAACTGATCTCTGCTACCTGAAGAGCAGTTGTAATTCTGAGTGATCTCCAGCCCCCATCTGGAGATGGGTAACAGTGGTTCCCCAGGAGGAAATGGCTGGTTTGGAGGGTGAAGTCTATGGCATTGTACCTGTCTGAGGCCCCATCCCTCCTCAAATCTCACCCTCTCCAGGCTCCATCCCTCAAATCTCCAGGAATTTCCCACCTGGAGTTGGCAACCCTATCTCCTTCCCAGCCAAGCATAAGCCTGCCTTTATTTCCCCCTCACTCTTCAGCTTTCCATCTCCCCCTCCCATCTGCAACCTCTACCATGCTCTGAAGCCCTGACTGCCATGTCATATTGGCTGTCGGGGGGGGGGGGATATCAGCAGGGTATAAGGGCACAGAGTCCACCATTTTCTCCAGGGGAACAGATCAATTGCCATCTGGAGAGCAGTTGTAATTCTGTGGGATCTCCAGCCCTCACCTGGAGATTGGCAACAGTGGTTCCCCAGGAGGAAAAGTAGTCTTTCTTTGCAAAGGGGACTACAGCAGCTTACATCATTCTCCTCTCCCCCTTTTGACTTCCACAACAACCCTGTGAGGTAGGTTAGGCTGAACGTCTGTGACTGTTTGAAAATCACACAGTCAGCTTCCAGAGCAAGAACTTGCATCTAGCAGACCCTGCTCTGAAGTGCTGACTGCTACCCCTAGGGTAGCCAACCTCCAGGTGGAGCCTGAAGATCGCCAGGTATCACACCTGAATTCCAGACAACAGATCGCCCCCCCAGAGAAAATGACTGCTTTGTAGGGTGGGCTCTAAGGCATTCTGTTCAGTTGAGGCCTCTCCCCTCCCCAAACCCTGGCTTCCATAGACTCCAGGAATCTCCCTACCTGGAGCTGGCAACCCTAGGTAAGACTGGCCCCAATCAGTTTTCTCCCAAAGGCCAAAATAGGTGTGCAAAAGGCCTTTTACTGACAGAACCAAGTTTGGTTGACCAGCAACAGGCACTGAGGGGAAAGTTATTCTCACAGTGGCTGGAGCGGGCAGGGAAGAGGACCAGACCCAGCACCTGGCCAATGGCACGCAAGTACCCTTGAGTGGCAGCTGACAGGCCAATGGCTGATGGAGCGTACTGTGGGTGGGACTCAGGCAATGCAGCCAGTGGATAGGGACAGCTTCTGAGTGACACATCATGGAGCCAACTGATTTAGGAGCATATGGAATGTTCAGAATATGCCACCCCACTCCTGAGTTATATATAAGGAAAGATACCATTACAACAATAAGTGTAACAGGTTCTATGTATTCCCAGGTTTTATTTTGTTAAAAAAAAGTAAGTCGAGAGGCTTCTAGGGAGGAGGGAAAGCCAAGAGCCAGTGTAAGTGTAGTGGTAAGAGTGTCAGTCTAGGATCTGGAAAACCCAAATTCACCCCCCCCCCCCCGGCTGTGAAAACTTGCTAGGTGACCTTGGGCCAGCCACTTTCACTCAGCTTAATCTACCTAAGGATTGTTCTAAATATAAAATGGAGCAGAGTAGCATGATTTAAGGTGCTTTGGATCCCCACTGGAGATAAAGGTAAAAGAAGTAAATTACTAATAAACACAACAGGAAGACTGGGTGGAAAATAAAAGAAAGGTTATTTGTTGAGTGGGAAAGCTAGAAGAAAGCTGGAAAGGTTATGAGGGCTGCCAGTTGAAGTGATAGAGGGCATAGTGTGGGGGTACAAGAAGAAGAAGAGATTGGATTTATACCCCACCCTTCACTTGGAGTCTCAGAGCAGCTTACAAACTCCTTTCCCTTCCCCTTGCAGGTTCCCTGCTTGTTATTTATATTTATATCTCATATTATTTCCTTTGACTCATGGGAACTAGCAAAGCAACAAGCTGAAAGGATATAAAAACAAAACAATTAATTCATTGATTATCACATGGCATTGTGTGTAGTATAGCCAGGAAATCCAAAGATTGTCTGGCAGCCTTAATTTCTAACTCTTTCAGGTGGCAAGCTAGACTTTGGGGGGGGGGGGGGGGTGAGAGAGAGCTCTGAAAGCTGTGACTGACCCAAGGTCACCCAGCTGGCTTCATATGGTGGAGGGTGGAATCAAACCCAGTTCTCCAGATTAGAGTCCACTGCTCTTAACCACTACACCACGCTGGCTCCCTAAAACAGCACAATGTACCATTAACAAGATAAAAGCCATACTCAAGTTAAAAACAGCCACATCTGGCAAAGAATTTACCCCCGAACACATGGCCTTTGAAATAAAACCATCTTACACACCTTGCTTACATGCTACTCACTCCGGGAAGCCAGTCCAGAGGACCAGCCCTGCCATGGAAAAATCCTTGTGGCCTGACTGTTGCTATCCAGACGACTCTAAGGGAGGGCGCACAAACAGAAGGCTATCTGAAGAATGTAGTTGGTGCATGGGAATACCCAGGGATGTGTGGTTTGATAAAAAGGAGGGCCCTAGACCACAGTGGGTTTTAAAGGTAATAACCAGCACTTTGAATGAGGCCCAGAAACTAATACAGAGCGATTACCATTTTTAATTTTAAAGCAATTTTATTGAAGAAAGGATTTTATAATTATACTACACCACCAAAATCAGTTAATAATATAAACGATTACCATTGATTCCACACTGGAATTATATTTTCTGAGTGGCTGACTCCAGGCAAGAGTTTTGCTTCTGCATTTTATACCAGTTGGAAGTTTCTGAGACACCCTTAAGGCAGCCCAATTTAAAGAATGTTGCAGTAGTTCAGTCAGGAAGTTACAGTAGCATGACTAAGTCTGTTGTTGTCATGTCCAACTCTTGGTTATTCTATGGGCCAGCTCTCTCCATGTTTTCCGATCTTGTACTGTTTCTTTCAGTTGTTCCATGCTCAGGCTGGTGTCAACTTTTATGACGTCTAGCCACTGTGTTCTTTGGCGGCCTAGTTTCCTTTTGCCGCTAACCAATCCAAGCATAATTGCTTTTTCTAGTGAGCTCTTCTGCATGACATGGCCGAAATAAGTCAGTCGCAGTTTTATGCTTTTTCCTTCCAATGTCATGTCTGGTTTTATGCTCTCCAATACTTGCCTGTTTATCACCTTCGCTTTCCAAGGAATGTGCAGGAGACTTCTTCAGCACCACAGCTCAAATGAGTTGATTTAGCGGAGTCTAAATAACGGGTCAGCTTATGAGCAAAATGTTAAGAGACCGCAACTGTGTCTAGCAACAGTGCTGACTAGGGATGGGCATGACCCACATTCCTGCAGTTCAGTTAGAGGTTCATGGTTAAACCACAAACCAAACCATGAACAGACAGGACGCTTCATGAACCAAACCGGTTAATACCAGTTTGTGAGACATTTAAGGTTTAAATCCCAGCAAAAAGTGGTGGGGAGCAAAAACGAGAGGTTTAAATGCCTCTAAGCCATTTAAACCCCTATTTCCTGCTATTGTCCCTTCTTACAGGTCTGATCCTACTTTACCTACTCATCAATAGTTGTTGTTGGTGGAAACTGCCATTATTATTATTTATTAGATTTATTAATCACCCTATCCCAGCTTGCGCCAGTCGCTGACTTACAGTGACCCCAAAGGGTTTTCAAGGCAAGAGAAGTTCAGAGGTGGTTAATGCCCTTGCCTGCCTCTGTGTTGTGAGCCTGGACTTCCTCAACAGTCTCCCGTCCAAATACTAATCAGGGCTGACTCTGCTCAGCTTACAACATCTGATGAGATCAAGCGAGCCTGGGCCATCCAGGTCAGGGCCCATCCACAGGTACAGGTGGCCCATATCTACTGAATGTCATGTGTTTTAATCTGTGCCCTGTAATATTATCTGACACCACTATGCCATGGTTTTCAGTCAAGCTTTTGACAGGGTTTCTCAGGATGTTCTGATGGGAAAACTCGAGGACTGTGGACTGGACTCCAGGATAGTTAGGTGAACAGGGAGATGGTTGAAGAACTGCACCCTGGGACTCTCAATGGCATTTCATGCGATTGGAGAGAGGTCTTCAGTGGGGTGCCAGAGGGCTCGGTACTGGGCCTGGTACTTTTCAATATTTTTATAAATGATCCGGATGAGGGGCTGGAGGGACTACTCATTAAATTTGCAGATGACACAAAATTGGGAGGAACAGCGAACACACTGGAAGGCTGAGATAGAATTCAATGAGATCTGAACACAGTGGAAAAGTGGGCAGATGTGGACAAGATGCAGTTCAACAAGGATAGGTGCAGAGTTCAGTATCTGTGTATCAAAAATGAGAAGCAGGCATACTGGATGGCAGATACATCTTGGGGTATGGGTGGACCCTTGGGAATGTTCAGTCTGGAGAAGAAAGCCTGAGGGGGGACATGGCTGCTCTCTTGAAGTATTTGAAAGGCTGTCAGAGGAGGCCAGGGAGCTGTTTCCGTTGGCAGCAGAGGAGAGGACCCACAGTAATGAGGCAGAAAGGTACTGGCTGGATATTAGGAATTTTTTTTTTACAGTAAGAATAGTTCAGCATTAGAATCAGCTGCCTAGGGAGGTGGTGAGCTCCCCCACACTGGTAGTCTTCAAGCAGTGGGACTGGACAAACAATTGTCAGGGATTCTGAGAGCCAGTTTGGTGTAGTGGTTAAGAGCATGGTCTCTAATCTGGGAGAACCAGGTTTGATCCCCACTCCTCCACATGCAGCTGCTGGTGTGACCTTGGGTCAGTCATAAGTTCTTTCAGAGCTGTTATCTCAAGGACAGTTTTCGAGAGAGCTCTCTCAGCCCCACCTACCTTACAGGGTGTTTGTTGCAGGGAGGGGAAGGGAAAGGGATTATAAACTGCTCTGAGACTTCTTTGGGTAGTGAAGGGTGGGGTATAAATCCAATCTCCTCCTCCTCCCTCTTCTTCTTCGGGCTGATCCTGCATTAAGCAGGGGGACCAGATGGCTTGTATGGTCCTTTTAAGCTCTATGATTCTATGAAACTGGATCTTCTAGCCTCTCTTTGTAATTTTGCTGTTAGTAATTCTGGGTACAAATCTCTCTGTCAACTGAATGTACCACTTCACACCCTCTGACAAAGTCAGTTTGGCTCAGGAACGCTGCTGTCACAATTAATTCATTAGGCTTTAAGGTACCCAAAAACTTTCTGTCATTTTGGCGGTGGCAGACTGACATGGGTATAAACCTTTGGAATCCACTGCAAAAATAAGGGCTAGCAAATCAACACTTACTCCTTGATTTACTAACAAATCACACTTTGTTCATGAGGTAAATTCATTTATTTAGAAAAAAAAATTTATGCTGCCTTTCCAGGAACCTGCCTGCAGCGGCTTACAAAATCATAAAAACACAACTTTAAGAGATAATAATCAAAATGCAGCATTAAAAGCCCAGCCCAACATAAAAAAACAAGACCATAGAAACAGAATAGTTTCCAGACTGAAACAGTATAAAAAATTCAAACTGAGGCTGAAAGGACACTCCGATTCCCCAACTTGAGCACACATACACCCACCCACACCCAGAGTAATAATTGAAGACTTCCTGAGTTTGGAAGCTTCCAATGTAACTCCAATTTCTTGTGACATCTCAATCAGGATGACTCATCAATTTTTTTTTTTGCTGGTGTGAGGAACTCTAGAATATGTAGCAAGTCTACCCAGAATTAGGAAATACTGTTAGCAATACATATATAACAATGTATCTATTTCTCAATGTGGCTCCATCTGTAGATACTCAAATCCTGAGACTGGGGCTGTAGACAGACAAGACAAAGCTGACAAAAGCCCCAGGTTTGCAGAGAAATCTGAAATATTTTTTTAAAAAATTTAAAATATGGAGGCTTAACCCAAATAACAAATGGAATGCCTGTAGCTTTAAAGAATGAATACTCTCACTGGCAGTTGCTAGACATTTAAAACAGTATTGTCAGCCTTCAAGCCTTGGTTTCTGTCAGTAAAAGGCCACTTTCTGGGACTGTTTTAGCCTTTGATGGAGGACTCATTAGGGCCAGGCCCACCTGCAACCACCAGGCAACTCGCTACCACATGACTTACGTGACTCACCCAGGCCTCGCCACTTGCTACTGTTCAACAGCAGCCACCACAAGAAAACCAGTGTGGTGTAGTGGTTAGAATTTCAGACTAGGATCTGAGAGACCCAGGTTCATATCCCCAATCTAATGTGCAAGCTCACTGGGTGACTTTGGGCCAGTCACACACTCTCAGCCTAACCTATCTCACAGGGTTGTTGTGATAATAAAAAGGAGGCAAGGAGAAAGATATAAACTACTTTGGGTCTCTATTGTGGAGAAAGATGGGGTATAAGTTAAGTAAAAAATAATTATAGCCAGGGCTATTTCTGAGCAGGAATGCACAGGAACGGAGTTCCGGCTGGCTCCTGAGTTGGCCACACCTACAGCCAAAACCTATGGCATGTGTGGCTACAGAGCATGCTGCCCTCCCTGCATTACATACAAGAGGGAAAGGCAGCATGTTAAAATGCCCTATTTCCTTCTGGGGAGCTGTTTGGGATTTCCTTGTCAATTTCACTCCCCCCCCCCCCCCCCCAGTCAGCTGAGAGTGAATTTGACAAGGAAAAGCCTCTCTCTGCCTCCCCTTCTCTAGCTGACATGTTGCAGCTGGAAAAGAGCAGGCAGGGACCCCAGCACGTTGACCATGTCCCCCCCCCCTGCACTTCCCCGAGTCTCTCTGCAATAGCGAAGAGACTCAGGAAAGAAAGAGGCATGTGTGCATGCCTTCCTTCCTTTCCCCAGTCTGTCCGCTGTGGCAAACAGGCTGGGGAAAGAGGGCAAGCATGCAGACATGCCTGGGTTCCCCTCCTGATCTTCTCCAGGTGCAAGAAGCCCAGGAGGGGAATCCAGGCACATTGAAAATGCCTTTCTTTCCCTCCCCGTTCTGGGGAAGGGAGAGAAAGGCATTTACCCATGCCCCCCCCCCCTTCCCTGAGTCTCTCCACAAAAGCTCAGGAAGGAACGGGGCATGTTTGCCTGACTGCCCTTGGCCTCCCCAACCTGCGCACCATGATGGGCTGTCTGGGGAGACTGAGGGCAGCCAGGCAAACATGCCTGCTTCCCTTCCCAATCTTTCGGGGGGGAGGGATAGGAGACTAGAAAAACAAAGCTGAAGTTCCTGGGATCAGATCCCGGGCACATCAGCAGTGCCCTTCCCTGTCTGGTTGGGGGGCGGGGTAGGAGACTAGAAAGGCGTTGCTGAAGTGCTTGGGATCTTTCACTTCAGTACCACCTTTCCCCGGCTGTCAAGTTTGGGGTGGGTGGGAGGAGACTAGAAAGGCAATGCTTCAGTAGTGCTTTTCCTTGGCCGTCTGGTTCTGAGGGGGCAGTAGACTAGAAAGGTGATGCTGAAGTGGGGCAGAGAAGCTCAGGGGAGGAAAGAGGCAAGCCCTCTGCTTTCCATGCCTGCCTTCTGCTTTCCCAGCCTCCCGCCTAATATGCTAATGAGCTGCGCTGTCAGGGGTTTGGCCTAATATGCTAATGTGTTTCTGCTGCTGAGTGTGGCCTGTTATGCTAATGAGTTCCTGCTGGGCTTTTTCTACAAAAAAAGCTCTGATTATAGCTGAAGATGGGGGAGCAGATAAAAGGTTGGTTGGTAAGTGGGTGGGAAGGAAAGATGAGGATATAGGGGCTGACTGGAAAAAGGAAAGAGGGAATAGTGTGGGGAGGGGATAAATAGGAAAGTGAGGGACCCCCTGCAAGTCCTTCCAGGTTCTTCCTGGTGCAACTGCACCTGGCTCAGGTGACACCTCACAACCTAGTTACAGTTCTCCAGGGAGATACTGCTGGGGGGGGAAGCTGAAGATGGGGGTGCAGATGGGGAAAATGAAGATGGGGTATATAAAGGGAGAGTGGTTAGAAAGGACAGAAGGAAGCAGGAAAAGGGGAGCAGCTACAGGGACTGCCAGGGAAGGAAAAGAGAAAATAGTGGTGAGGGTAAAACACAATACCCCCTCTTCCCAAGGTTCACTGCTTGTATGCTCCAAGCTCTGCATGTGTGAATATGCAAATATACACAAAAACATACTTAATGCATCAAGACTGGTCTCTGTAGTATGTGAAATCATCTTTGGCCAAGACAACCAAGCCCTTCTTGTACATTTTATAGTTAAAAGTATTAATAATTGCACACCTGTGCCAAACTTAGACAACAAGGTGTGAAAAAATACACAAGTCTGTAAAACAACAACGTTACCTGAAATAGGGGTTGCAACTGTTTGCTGTATGGGATAGGCCTGCTGAACAAATGGCTTTATGCTGAAAGAAAACATTGGATATGAAATCAAACTCTAGTAATTCAACTGTAGTTTATTACCGTTGAAGCCATTTAATAACCATTAGCTGTTTTTTGTCACATAGTTGGTGCATTTGGCATAGTGAAACATCACTCAGATGAACTTCTTTCTATCACAAGGTTTCCTAAAGTCTGTTTTCATTGTGGTGGCTAAAAGAACAGAAAAGGTAGGTTGCAGCAGAACCTAGCAAAGCCTCGTGCATAACACAAGCTATGAATAGGAAATATCTGCTTCAGATCTCACAGCTGCCATATGCTAAGTGGAAAGATTCAGACAAACCAGACTTTGCATTGTTAATATGGGGTTAACACTTCTGGTCTACTCTGAAGGGCTGCTGTAAGAATTGCTGCATAATAAAATACTTTTGTTATTACAGTGGACCTTCCACTCCTCCCCCTGGAAATACAGGCATGCAAAATGCTATCTGCAGTCCCCTTTCACCATGCCTCTCTCCTAGCAGCCGATTCTGTACATTAGTCTCTCTCCCCCCCCCCCCCCCCCACTCAAGCACGTAGAATGACGGTGGGCAGATCAAAGGATCACATACTTCATCTTTATACATTTGGGAATGAATCGTTGGTTTGAGGGCTGCACAGGATCTCCTTTGACGATGAATACTGAACCTGCTAGGCCAATATCCAAGACCAAAGAAAATCCCATATTCAAGAGAAACAGAAGATGCTGCAGGTCAGGTGTTTATTTCTATGTACAGTGAAGGGAGCAGAGAGGAAGGATGTTAGCCTAAGATCTGCTACAGATGTCACTACACATAGAGGTGAGCAGCTGAAGTGATGTCTGAACATCAATGCCTTCTCAATCACAACTGCCTTTAGTTTTGAGATCCTTCATCCTTTGCAAAGGAAACAGAATTCTTTTCACTGCAGGAATAACCAGAAAAAAGTATTTTGCTTTGTACTATTCACAAGCTGGACCATATGAGTAATGTGATTTCTACTGCAGGATGAAAAGTAAAGTTTCAAAGTACAACGATATATAAGAAAAAATTTAAAGGGTTGATCCTAGGAGGAAAAATAACTGACTTCAATGGTGCTCTGATACTGAGGCTAGCAGAACCGAGGTCTCCAGTTACAAGTTATGCCACTGCTTCCCACACAGGGACAGTGTTGTGTGGTTTCCCTGCGGCTAGAACAACAGCCAATACAGTGCAGAGTCAATGGGGGCTTCCACAGGTTTCCCTGCAGTTTCCTTATCCCAACAGGCAGGTTTCTCTGAATTCCCAGGTTTCATTTTTTCAAAAAAAACCCCCTTAAGTGTCTAGAAAATGCCTTTCCCCCTGGATCTCTACAATGGAAAAGGTAGAGACTTCTTCTTGGGGAATAAAAAAAGCTGGGAAGTCAAATAATTTACAAGTAGTGTTATAAGATTATATCAATAAATGATATTTAATTGCAGATTTTTTAAAAAAGCCCTCTGGTTGAAGGGGGAGGAAATGGTTGCCAAGAGACAGTGTCAGTGAAAATGGCTGCCATGTAGGTGAGATAATCCAAATTTTCCCACCCACTTGGCAGCCACCCAGGCTTTACTGTGATGTTTCCAAAAACTTTGCAGTGAAGCAGGTTTGAGAAAGACCAGAGAAAAGCTGGAGAAACCATGGGAGGTACACAAATATACAATGATGTTGTAGGGAAGCAGGGAAAAACACACTCCCCAATAATGTTGAACCTGGGTTAGATAACCTGCATGGAAATGGCCCAGGTTTACCTCCCATTAAAAATACTGCCCCTTCAGACTTTAAAGGGATCTTATTTTGAATCTCAGTTGCATGGGTTCCCCGCTCTGCAGGCAGTGCCCCCTGGAAACCAGCTCTAGCACTCATTATTGTCTGCCAGCTGTTTGGTGATGCATACACCACGTAAATAAATTTTAAAAGAATGTTGTTTCCTACAGGGCCAAAAATAACTGCTCTTTAAAATTTAAAGCTAATGTATGCTGCCAAAGAGCTGTTTGCTAGGCATGGCACTCTCTCTAACTCCCCCCACCGCCGCCTCCTGTTGCCTCAGGGTGGGGGTGGTGGCAAAACAAATGGTCAGAACCAAAAAGAAAAAAGAAATCAGAACCCTGAACTGGTAACCACACTCTTGAAAATTTGGGATATCATAAAGCATGCCCTCCCTGAAGGCCCAAAATGAAATTAATGTGAAAATTTTCGAAATACCCCCACCCAGATGAGTAACTGCACTAACCCATTTCTGTTACAGGAATGCTTAATCTGCTTTTAAGAGAGTGCCCATCATTTGCCCCTGTTCAGGACACTTAATTCTTTTCTCTAGGTACATATAATTTTGAATATACATGCAGTTAAACAAATGCTTTATTTATAACACATGCACATACAAGCAGAGAAGTCTGGCCTTATTTTTTAAACTTACTCTTGTGAAGATCCTGGCTGCCCTGTTTGTATCATTCCTGGCCAAAACTAGATAAAGGAAAAATGACAAATATAGCAATTTAATTGTCATTTTTATGAGCATATTTATTCAATTTTTTCCACCAATTTTTTTTTGAAAAGACAGACGAAAGTTCATTTTATGCAGAAATTAATTGGCATAGACTTCATTTCCTACAAATCATTGTCTAAAATGTCTTTTCTATTGCAGCCAATTAACTTACTCCAGGTGCTCCAGGAAATGCAGGACGGGGAATTCCTGGCAGGCCCAACTTATTGTGAATCGCTGTGGCAGAGACTATCTGAGCGGAGGACATGGCCGCCATGTGCTGGAGTGCTTTGTCCTTTGCAGTCTGATCCTTTAACATGACAATTATAGGCAATTAGGCACAACAAATCACACTTGAGCAAACACAGCTAGAAAGCACATATGCTTAAATTAAAAGAGGCACAGGAAACATGAAAAATAAAAGCATGCAGAAAAAATGTAGCATAGGGCTAAAATGATTCAGACTACCTCAGGGCAAAGTTCTCTCCTTATTGTTATTGTAACTCTCATTAACTTTGAAAACAATTCTGTTACAAAGAAGCAGGGAGTCAAACCCAGCTTGAACTTTCTGCCGCCCCAAACTAGAATAGAGCCTAAGCTTTTGTTGAGCCCAGACTAGAACACTACAGAAACAAAATTGTTAGAATAAAGCTTCAAATAAAAATGGTTCAGAATAAAGATCTTTTAAAAATCTGGCAGGGTGGTCGACTTACTGGCCCCAACCAAGTTGTAATATAAAAATAGGAAAGCAATATCTGGGAAGATGTTTGCACATTTTGGATTTTGCCTGGCCTCCTTATTCAGTGCCCATCAAGGGCATGGAAAAGTGGATGATCTTCTGTCTTAAAGGCAACAATTCACCCCAGCAGCCTGTGAGAACACACAGCCTGGCGGAAGAAGGGATGGAAGGCAGCTTTCCTGTCCACTGCAGAGTGCATCTCACACGCCAGTCTCAGGAGTTATTAAAGTTTTTTTAAAAAACTGAGCCAGAACACAGAAGGCACAATCCAGCCAAAGTTAAACACATTTAACTTCTGGTCACCTGAAACAGAATGATTTAAATATTGTGCTGAACTCTCCAGAGAGAGAGGATTTGAAAGTGCTTGACACCATGCAAGAACTGGGGCTGCGGCTGGAACCTTTTCATCGGGGACCCTCCTAAGAAAGTCTTTGCTACTCAAAAGAAGGACTGTTCCTTGTGACTGGCAATTCTTTAGCAAGGTGTTTTGTTCAAGTGTATACTGTTATCTTGACGTGAAAAATAGTTTGTATTGAAGTCTATTATTCCTGGCTGGATTCATATATATTATGTGTTTTCCCCTTTCTGATTGTACTTCTGTTTCTAGTGTGTTAGATAGGGTTGCCAAGTCTGGGTTGGAAAATACCTGGAGACTTTGAGGGTGGAGCCAGGAGAGGGCGGGGTTTGGGGAGGGGAGGGGCCTCAGCATGGTACAATGCCACAGAGTCCACCCTCCAAAGCAACCATTTTCTCCAGGGGAGCTGATCTCTGTCAGCTGGAGATCCGTTGCAAAAGTGGGAGATCCCCAGGCCCCACCTGGAGTCTGGGAACCCTAGTGTTAGATGATTTTAAAATCTTATTTATAATATATATAACTTGGTTTCTTAAAAATCTTTGTTGTTTGTATGGAATATCAGTACAAACACCTTGACACAGTTATTTCTTGATTTACTGACACCATGCACTGGCAGAAACACTGGTAGAAGCTGCCTCACTGGTAAATGTTTTGTTTCTGAGATCTTACTCCAGATCAAGTTTGAAAGTGGACTATGCTTTATAGTAGATGGTGGCTCTATGCTCTCCCCACCCCAGCTATCAGTGATGTCAGGGAGATGCCAGAAAAACAGGTTGCTTACCTTTAACTGATGATCTTCGAGTGGTCATCTGTGCATTCACACTATGGGTTTACTGCGCCTGCGCAGGAATCATCGGTGTCATAGAAAGCTTTCAACGGATTTTCGCGCCCAGCATCTCCGGGCATGCGCAGGGGCCCCTTTGTGCATGTCCAGAGGAGCAGGGCATGGACATCCCGCCAGTTCCTTCTGACCGCTGCAAGACCAGACCGAAAGGAGGAGTACAGCCTGGCCGCAGAGGGGAAGGATGGGCGGGTGGTGTGAATGCACAGAGGACCACTCGAAGATCATCAGTTACAGGTAAGCAACTTGTTTATCTTCGATGTGGTCTCTGTGCTTCACACTATGGGCGAGTAGCGAGCAATGGCCTACTTGGAGGCGGGTGCTGGCAGGCTGTCACTGAGAAGCGGTAGACAGGATAAGGCGACCCATGTCTGTGCGCCGTGCTGCTCTGATGTCTAATGCATAGTGATGGATGAATGTATTTGGTGTCACCCATGCAGCTGCTTTGCAAATGTCCAGGAGGGATGCTCCTTTCAGAAATGCGGTGGACGTAGCAATAACTCTGGTAGAATGGGCTCTCAGTGGTCCGGGAACGGGAATGTGTGCCAGGTCACAGGCCAGGCGGATCAGTGTACAATCCATCTGGAGAGTCTCTGGGACGTAATAGGTAAGCCCGACCTATGGGGAGCATAGGAGACAAAGAGATGGGGGGTTCGTCTGCCAGACTTAGTACGATTGAGGTAAAATAGGAGGACTCTCTTGACATCCCAGGTGTGTAGGAGATGCTCCGCCTTGGACTTATAGTTGGGGTAAATGTCCGGCAAGAGGACCTCTGATTGCAGATGGAAGGCAGAGATGACCTTGGGGAGAAAGGAGATGTCTGGCATGAGTCTGACTGCATCAGGTAGGAATGAGAGGAATGGAGGGTCAGGCCAGGAGTTCCTCTACTCTTCGTGCTGACGTGATGGCCACGAGAAAGGCCGTTTTCCATGCCAGGAGTCATAGGTCGCATGTCGCCAGAGGTTCGAAGGGCTTTCTAGTGAGTGTCCGTAGAACCAGGGGTAAGTCCCAAGGGTGAGCTGGTGCTCTGAGGGGAGGATAAAGGTGCAGCAGCCCCTTGAGGAAGTGCTTTGAGAGTGGGTGGGTGAATACAGAGAAATGGTCCACATCGTTGTGATAGGCAGATATGGCTGACAGGTAAACTCTTAAAGAAGAAAGTGACAGGCCAGTCTCTGCCAGAGAGAGGAGGAACTCGATGTGTGGGAGCCCAGCAGAGGTTGGCGAGACTGAGCGGGGTGCCAGGAATGCGCAAAACTGGGCCCACTTGTAACCATAGGATTTACGCGTGGAGGGTTTGTGTGAGTTGAGGAGGATGTCAGCTACTCTGTCAGAAAACTGGAAGGGGTGATCATCCATGCTGTGAGTTTGAGGTGTGGCACATTGTGGTGTAGGAGTGGGGTCCCGGAGACCACTAGGAGATCTGATTGGGATGGTAGGTGGATGTACATTCTGTTTGACAGAGACAGAAGTACTGGAAATCAGGGTTGTCTGGGCCACCATGGTGCTATGAGAATGCCGTTCGCTGCCTCTTGTGCCAGTTTGTGGATGACTCGGCCTAATAGAGGCAGTGGTGGGAAGAGGTAGAGGAGTTCCCTGGACCAGGGGTATAGGAGGCCATCCCCGAGGGAGAGGGGATCTCGCCCTTCCTTGGGTGCAGAATAGCAGGCATTTTTGGTTTTCTCAATTGGCAAAGACGTCTATGTGGGGAAAGCCCCAGCAAAGAAAGATAGGGCTGAGGTATTTCCATTGGAGCTCCCATTCATGTGCATGGGTGCATCGTCTGCTGTGATGTTTAGTGAGCCGGGGATGTGAGTGGCTCTGTGGAATATTCCATTGTCCATGCACCAATCCCACATTTCCAAGGCGAGAAGGCATAGGTGGCGTGATCTGATGCCACCTTGTCTGTTTATATAGCTGACAGCTGTCATATTGTCTGAAAGGATGGCAACACACTGTCCGTGTATCACAGGAAGGAAAACTTGAAGGGCATAAGAGATGGCTAGAAGTTCAACGTAGTTGATATGGTGGGACAGAACATGGTTGTTCCATCGCCCCCCCCCCCCACCCCGTGTTGTATCCGAGGAGGTGTGCACCCCAACCAGACCTGGAAGTGTCTGTGGTCAGAGTGAGTTGGGGTGAGGGAAGATGAAAGGGGGCCCTTGGAGGAGATTTTCATCTAGTGTCCATCACAGGAGGGACTGTCTCACCTTGGTCGGTGGAGAGAGGAGGGTTGACTGTGGTTGGGATTGAGGATTGAAGGTCCTGAGAAACCATAGTTGCAGGGGGTGCATTTTGAGTTTTGCGAATGTTAGAACCGCCGTGGTGGCCACCATAAGGCCCAAGAGACATTGGATATTGAGGGCTGTCGAGACTAACTGTGAATAGATTTGTAGAGCTAGGCTGCTGATGGGAGAGGCCCTGTCGCTCAGGAGATGGGCAGTAGAGTTGAGGCTCACTCCTATATATTGTACAGTTTGGGATGGGGAGAGATGAGATTTCTCCCGGTTGACCTTGAGACCCAGGTGATCCAGAAGGGAGCAGGTGAGCGAGATGTTGTGCATGAGAGTCTGCCGGGAATGTGCAACTAAGAGCTAGTCGTTGATGTATGGAAAAACAGCAACCCCCTGGAGGCGTAGGAAGGCTGTGACCACTACCATCGTTTTGGTGAAGACTCTAGGAGCTGTAGAAAGTCCTAAGGGGAGAGCCTTGTATTGGTAATGGCGTGGGCCTATGGTGAAACGGAGGTATTTTCGATGCGCAGGACAGATGGTCAAGTGGAAGTATGCATCCTGCAGATTGATGGTAGCTAGCCACGTATGCCTGTGTATGAGTGGGAGAATGGAGTGCAGTGTGACCATTCAGAAACAACAGTAGAGGATGAATTGATTCAGCCCACGCAGGTCCAGGATTGGCCTGGTGCCGCCATCCCGCTTAGGAATCACGGAGTAGCGAGAGTAAAAACCGGTCTGTTGTTGTTGAGTGGGCACTGGTTCTATGGAGTCCTTGGAGAGGAGGACAGAGACCTCTTGGAAGAGGGTATCCAAAGGTGGGGTGTAGAGTACCTGGGGGAATGACGGGGGCTAAGCAAATTCTATTATGTACCCCCAGGTGATGATGAACAGTACCCATGAGTCCGTAGTAACGAGGGCCCAGGTGGGAAGAAATGGGTCAAGACGTGTGGTGTGGAGGGGGAAGTCAAAGGCTCTGCTTGGGTGGTCGGGGAGCCTTGGACCGGCCAGGTTGCTGTGCTGGCGAAAACCTTTGCTTTTGGCCATATGGGACCCTCTGAGTGGAAGATGAGCTGCGTGGTCTCCAGGAATGTTCTGGGGAGCTCCTGCTGGAGGACTTTCAGGACCAGGAGCGGGACCAGGATTGTGGCTTAAATGATCATTGGGTCGAGGAAACTCCTAGGGTGCATCATGCTTTAATACTTTTATCCATATCCTGTAGGACTGTGTCCATGGTGGAATGAAATAGACCCATACCGTCAAAGGGGAGATCTTTGATATATGCCCTGGAGCGTCATGGATCATAGCCAAGAGTGGCAGCAGAGAGTGATGGCGGAGGTCATGGTCTTCGTGCATGAATTGAGAGCATGCTTACGTGTATTAATTTGCTGCTTAGCAAGAACTAACCCCTCCTTTTGTATTTTGCATGTGGCTAAATGCTGTTCCTCAGGGAGGAGGACGAGGTATGGAGTAAGCTGCTCCCAAAGGGCATACTGGTATCTGGCCATGCAGGCTAGGTAGTTTGATGTTTTCAACCCTAATGCTCCAGCTGAATAAAAATCTCTGCCAAAAGCATCAAGTTTCTTGCCCTCTTTGTCTGCCGGGGTGGAGTGAGTCTTTTTGGATTTAGATGCCGAATTCATCACCATAGAGTTTGGGTGGGGGTGATTGAGTAGAAACTCTGCTCCTGTTTCCTGAACTCTATACATGTGGTCTAGTCTTCTAGAAGAGACCGATGTGGAGGAAGGTTTATCCCATGGGCTCTTTGCCGCCTGGAGCAAGACCATCAACATCGGTAGGGCAATCGATGTGGACACATCGGATTGGACCATGTTGAAGACTGCGTCTGTGATGTCTGGTTTAGGTTGGGCCACAGAAAGGCCTAGGGACAATGCCATACATTTTATTAGGTCTCCGTATGAGGAAAGATCCTCGGACAGTGAGATCGGTAAATTGTCTGCCATGTCCTGCTTAGGGGATGGTTCATCCGGTGGGCTGGGAGTGTCTGACCGATCATCCTCAAAGTCGTTGTCAGAGGAATACGACGGCTGCAAGGGAAGGTGGGACAGTCCTGCTGGTTGCTGCAGTTGAGATTCAGCCATAGGGATTGGTATTGATATGGACTGCATCGGTATTGGAGGGTGTAGACGCTCCCTCGCTGTCAAAGGGGCTGGTACTGGGGCCTGAAGTGGTGGTACGATTCTCCGGGGTGAAGGTGGCGAGCATTGCCTGTAGTCCTGGGCGATATAGTCCGAAGGGCAGGAAAGAGAGGCCGGAGGTGGTTGATGAAACGCCCTGGGAGAGTGTGGGCAGTGCTGCCGGTAGCATTCCCATTCCGTGTGAGCTGCTGGGGAAGACCACAGCATCGATGAGAAGGTGCCATGAGGATAACGATGTTGGTGTTCCCACAGCATAATGGGTAGGGATGGGTATCCCCATTAGGCATGGAGTGGGGATTGGTGTCGAGTGGATTGATGTAGGGGTGATTGATCATGATAGCCCCTCGCCCGGTCTCTCTCGTAGGAAGGTAGTAGGCTGGTGGTGGATCCACATCCAGGTTGTGACAAGCCTTGTGATGGTGGTTGGGATCGAAAGGAGATGGTGATCAGTCCGGTGACAGGGATCTGGAGCGAGATCCGTGTTGACCTGGAGTCGGAGCTGGGTGGAATCGATGGTCTGGCTCGGAGAAGTCCTGTGTCTCCAGGATGTTTTCTGGCAGTATCGGTGTGACTTGCCTAATAGGTGAATCCAGAAGGTGGATAACAGGCAATTCCATCAGGGCAGGAGGTGGCGGTGCTGCGGCCTCAGTATTCAGAGGCATTGCAGCTGTATTCGGTGGTGCAGAGGTCACTGAGGAAGTTGAAAATGGCTTAGGGGGCTTGCCCACAATGTCTGCTGTGACCATACGCCTCTTTTCCGCCTTGTCCTTTTTCTTTTTCTTTATCAGTGTGGAAGCCATCGATAGAGAGGGAAGTGGTTGTTTCGACGTCGACTTGACTATATTGGATGCTGCCCTAGAGGTGGAGGGTAGGGTCCTGACGTTTGATGTCGATGGGACAGACTCCATGGCTGAAGAGGGGAGCAACGCCAATTCGAGGAGGGCGACTCGGAGATAAGCGGCTCTATTTTTTCTGGTTTGATTGGAGAATTTTGCGCAATGAACGCAAGAGTAGGGAACGATGTTCTTCTCCAAGACAAATCAGGCAGAGTGAGTGCCCATCGGGGGTGGCAAGTTTGCTCCCTCACGAAGCGCACTATTTAAAGCAGCCCCACTTTTTTGCCATGCAGAGGGCACGGAAGTGGGGAAGTGGGCGGCTCAAGGCCCCAAAGGACCCGGGAAATAAAAGATAGGGTTTTGGGTTTTTTTGAAGAGGATAGGAGGGAAAAAGGAAGGAACTAACCAAAAACGAAGACAGGAGGAAGATTAGCTTTGAACAACTCTAACCGACAGAGAAAAAGTAACGAGGTACTACTAGCGCAGCGGTCAGAGAAGAACTAGTGGGATGTCCGCGCCCTGCTCCTCTGGGCATGCACAAAGGGGCAGCTGCGCACACCCGGAGATGCTGGGCGCAAAAATCCATTGAAAGCTTTCTATGACACCGATGATTCCTGCACAGGTGCAGTAAATCCATAGTGTGAAGCACAGAGACCACATCAAAGATCCATGGGCAACTGTAGCCTGAAAATTATGTTCTCCAGTTCAGATTCCATGGAATCATCAGCAGGCATTGGAGACGTGAGCTGGAGATTCAGGCACTGCAGGCACTGTAAGACAAAGCCCAGCCTGGGCATTCTAAACAATTCCTGTTGCCTGCCAACCAGAGGAAGCCATACTAAGCACCTTTATTTACTCCTGCACCTGAAGGCTCTGGGGCATGGGTGCATCCAATCTAGGGTAGCTCCCTGGCTCAGCCCCAGACTCAGATTATAATATGAATTCTGCCCCAAGTGGCAGAAATTGTTTCTAGTTTTAAATCTGTCTCATAGGCTCTGTGTCTTTTAAAACTGGAAAGCCTTTTAACCTTTTAAAACTGGAAAGCAGAAACAAATACAATAGAAGTACAGACAATCCTGTGTAGATGTTGATATCCTACACGGGGGGGGGGGGGGGGGGGGGTCAAGACAGCAGCTTCCCCATGGCATGCCCCGTACATTCTTGCCTATACATCTCTCCATGTGTATAAAGTCTACATGTAAAAAACCTGGGTGGCTGAGAATGAGTAATGCAACCAATGGGTAGAGAATTTTTCATATTAAAGACCTAAGTGACTGATACTACCCATGTGGTTGCATTATTCATATATAACCACCAGCCATGTGAAATTACACCATGGAAAAATGGTGGCTGGGTGGGCTAATAAGTAATCGATACTGGGCTCAGTACAGTTTTCCAGGAAGATATTGGTCATTTGTAGATTTTTACAGAGCAAGCATGATGGAGTGATTACGGTGTCAGATTAAGGTCTGGGAGACCCAGATTTCAGTCCCATTCTGACATGAATGCTTGCTGGGTGACCTTGGACCATTGACTCTCTCAGCCTAACCTCACAGGCTTGTTGTGAACACAAAAGGGAAGAGAGGGGGAAGATGTTGTAAGCCACTATGAATATTTATTCGGGGGAAAGACACAGGCAGATAGATAAACACACCCTTCAGGGCCTTCCACTGAGATATTCAATATATCTAATTCTCAGCATGGCCCATCTGCAGATACTTAAATCTGCAGACAGGGGCTATGGAGATAGAGAACAGATTTTCCTGAAAATCTGGGGGACCCCCCCCACTTGGTTTACACTAAATCTGAACAGTTTTAACAAATCCCCCCAATGGAGGAGCACTGTCTGTGCTCATGTGCGCCACGCACTTCCACTCCCCAGCGTCATCCATGTCTGCCTAGTAGCCAGAGGAGGGTTGGGGGGGGGAGGAGCAGGAACTGCTGCTGCTGCTGTGGGAGCCTCGGCGGTAACAGTGATGGAGGTGGGCATGTGTGCCAGGGAGGAGCAGGAGCCGCCCTCTCACCGTGAACTGTGGAACAGCAGAAGTGCCGGCACACGGGGGAGGAAGGCGCTGCCACCACCATCCCCTCAAGGAACTGCAGAGACAATGGAGGCAGGCATGTGGAAGGGGAGATAGACAGGAGCTGGAACCATGGAACTGCTGCTGCTGTGTTAGCTGAGGAAGTGGCAGCAGTACAGATGGGTGAGTAAGTGAGCTGTAGGGGGCAACAGTGCAGGTGGGCGGAAGAGGAGGGAGCCAGTGCTGCAGTTCTGCCCTCCCCGGCATGAAGCAGCAGTAATGTTTGTAGACTGGCTGGCAAGGAGGGGAGTGGAAGCCAGCAAGGGGGCAGCTCAGTGATTCCCCCCCCCCCCGAGTCTCGCAGGTCCCTGCTTGTATTCTCTAACTATAAGTGAATCTGGCAGTGTTAAGGGGAGGAAAGTGGAAAGTTTAATATCTTAACTGCTTTGCTTTGAAAATGTTGCTTTAGAAAATGTGAACATTTTGATATATGACTCAATGATGAAGAAACACAAGCACCAAGAGGCAGATTCATTGTTACAAGCATAGTTGCGAGCATGCTGGCCAGGAATGCATGCCATCCTAGTATAGGGTGTACCAAGTCACACACATGTTCCCTAAAAAGCCCATACAGAGTAATGAGATGGTGAGCAGCATCTTCTTTCGAACAGCTCCTTTAGAAAAAGCACAGGCTAGCAGTACAGTTAAAGCTAGCTAAAAAGGAGGGGAAAAACTGCCAAGCACAGATAAAATACATAAGGCTTGCTTTACTGAAAATACTTACCATGCTTGTGACCTGGATGTAACAACAAAAAGTGTGTTAAAATGCTTCTAGACAAGTGCATTTTCTTAGGAAAATATGCTACAGTCCAATTAAGAATGGAAAGTGTTCTCATCTTTATATGCAAAGTGTAATTATTCATTTTTACCAAAGGACCGATTCAACAAAAGAATAAAGGGGCTAATCATATTCATGCCTACCACGATGATACAGTGAAATGCCTAGTTTGGCAGCTGTTGGGGTTTTCAGCCTGCTTGGATACCTGAAGGAACAAGACAGACTACTGTAGCTTTATCCCCAAACCAAAGGGGTCGGGCAGCAGGGGGAGCAGCTGCTCTCCGCAGTGTTCTCCTGGCCATCAGGTGCAGATTTGGAGGCAGAAACCTGATCAGGTGTTAATGCTTCCAGAAGCAGCATTAACACCTGTGGACCCATCTGTAGCTGCTCCTGCAGCCACAGAGGAGCCGGCTGAGAGTGACATGGTTCTTGAAGAAGCCACGCTTTTAGCAGCAGCGGGGGTGCGGTGCAGTGAGACATCTACTTATTCAAAAGATTGACCCAACTGCCTGACCTATTTTTGGCTCATAAGCTTTTGGTCTAGCATTATTATTTTGAACAGTTTGAAACGGAACCTTCCTCGGAGTGAAAAATTGGCTGCTGTTTCTAAACCAGATTTAAAACAAAAAGGTCTTGCTTTTTGCGGGTCTGTAACATTCACCGGCAGCCCACTTATCCAGCATCTGCTGGTCTGGTCTGAGGAAGTCAGGCCAAGAAACTGAGAGACCAGCAGGCAGAAATTCTGCACAACTAGGAACTGGACATGTCAGTGAACAAGCATACACACCACACAGCATACACACCACATTTGACCAATCCAGAGATTCCTTCCTGCTTGCTAATAACAGAGGCCAATGTTGCACATTTCTGTTTCCCTTTCTGCCTTAGGACATCAGTATGCACAGACATCTTTTAAGCAATATCTCGGATCAGGAGACTACAGTGTAAATCCCAGGATCCCTGCCATCTGGGCATCATTCTTTCAGAAACTTGGAACTAATTTTAATGGGTAATAATTGGTACAACAGTATTCTCCAAGATACACATTTCTCACTTTGTTCAATTTGCTTTGTTTGTTGTCCTTTCCTATAATATCTGATTCAGTTGTTTAACTGCACTCAAGACCATTTTCTTTTTTTATTTGTTCGTTTGAAGAACCACCTGCAAAGGTGTGCTTTGTTTGTCCCAGCACAGCGGATGGCCCTCAGCAGCATGGATTATGTAGATCATTTGCAAGACAGTTACTATATGAAACATTCTAACATATTGCCAAAGAAGGAGGGAACTAGGCAGCTTTCACAGTCTCCTCCCATCCTATGAGCATATCTTTATTTATTTATTTATTTGGATTTATATCCCGCCTAGCCAGCACAGCACATATCAACTTTATATAATAAAAATTTCCTCCTTCACAGATATGCAGCCACCTCTGGAGAGACACGTAACAAATGATTAATCACACGTTAAAATGCTACATGACAGCTTCAGCAGCTAGTGAAGAAGACTACATCCAATTAAAACTGGATGGGGAATTTAGGCAGGCAGATTAGCAGTAATTATCCACACTGGAATTTGGCCAAGAGACATGCCTTAACACCCTTATTCCGCAACTCAGAGTACCCTGAGATGTTTAATGAACACAAGGCTTTTGACTTCCTAAGAAAATGAGTTTTTGTTCACACTATCAGTTAACCTGCAATACGTATGAAATAGCATGATTGGAGGTTAATGTAATTATGCAATCACTTGGGCAAATTTGAAAGAATTTTTGCTTACGATACCATGCCTTAAAAGTGCTATGGTTGGTTCTGATACCGCTAACATTATTTTCTGCCTCAAGCATTCCTTGGGTGACTCTTATCCTAACCAGATTCTCTTTATGGCCTTAGAAAGAGACGATGTTTTCTAAAACTTACACTGAATAGTTTTTGGGCATCTCCTATAATTACCTATTTTGTCCCTCTCTGGATTGTTGATACATGAACTTCTGAGCTCAGTTGCCCATCTAAATGTATTAATAAGTTCCGTAGCAGACTGCTCCCCTCAGGGCCCTCAGGCTCCCTCGTGGAAGGCCCCCCTCAGCCACATCAGAGGTGCAAGAGAGCCCTGCTCTGCTTGGCCCAGGCACTCCCTCCCAAGGCCCCGTGCCTGACAACTGACAAAACTGAATTTCTTTTTAAAAATAAAATCATTCATAAAATTCAAAATGTATATGAATATACAGAAAATATAGAATATGTCTAAAAATACAATGCCTATCCTGAGTCTAACCATCTAAACTCCAATTCAGTATTTCTCCCTAATCACAGAAAACCTTTCATTAGTGACTGTCAATATTACTACTATTTTACTTATACCATTATCATCTCCATTCTTTACATTGCTCTTGACCATAGAAGTTCTATTCTACATAAATCTCTATTATTCCAGTAAGCAGTTTATTTAACTAAAGTATATATCTCCTTTATCTTTTCCAACCAATCTTGTAATTTGGAGAGTTTTTTGGTTTCTGTTGCTTGGCAAAAACCAGCCTGGCAACAGTAATCATATGTAGAACCAGGGGTCATTTCCTGCTGGAGCGCGACGGAGCACCGCTCTGCCACTAAGGAGCCCGGGGCGGGCCCCCCCAGGGCATGACCCCACCACCATTCCTGGCCCGTCTGCACAGGCGGATGGGCCAGGGAAGGCCTGCAGAGCCCCCTGCCGCCTGGGGGGTTTTAAATGACTTTCCCTTCCCCACATGGGGAAGGGAGAGAAAGGCATTCTAAACATGCCTGGGTCCCCTGCCCGATATTCTCTAGGTGCCCCGGGCTGGCTGGAGAAGATGAAGGGAGGGGAGGCAGGCAGATATGCCCCCCCTTTCCCTTGAGTCTCTCTGCTTTTGCAGAGAAAGTCAGGTGAGTGGGGTTTTTTTTAATGTCTTTCTTTTCCTTCCCCAGATGGGGAAGGGAGAGAAAGGCATTCTAAACATGCCTGGGTTCCCTGCCCGATTTTCTCTAGGTGCTCCGCAGCAGCGGGCCACCTAGATAAGATCGGGCAGGGAAAGCAGGCATGTCTGCCTGCTTCCACCCCCCTCCTCTGGAGAAGGGATAGGGAGGGGGGCAGACATGCCCCCCTTTCCCCTGAGCATTTCCACTTTTGCAGAGAAACTCAGGGGAGGGGGGATTTAAATGCCTTTCTTTCTCTTTCCCAGATGGGAAAGGGAGAGAAAGACATTTTAAACATGCCTGTGTTCCTGTCGGGGCAGCTCTGAAGGGAAGGAAGAGTATGGTGGCTGGTGAGGGTTACAATTGGTGGGCTCAGTGGCAGGCGGAACTGGCCTGACGGCTCCTCTCCCCCGTTACCACTGCCGCCCTCCACCCAAGTCCCGGCCATGTCGCTGCTTCAGTTGGTGCTGGGTTTCCTGGCCAGGCCGAGCTCCTTGGGGACTGCAAGCCGAGACCAGAATGACTTCATGGGGCAGGTGGGGGAGATGGGCGAGGTGAAGCTGCGGATCAAGAAGGTCATCACCGAAGCAGTCCTGTGAGATAGCTCACTAGATGAGTTTCATGGATCTTGTCCCTTTCCTATTTTTGCCACACAACAGCCCTGTGAAGTAGGTTCGGCTGAGAGGGAATGACTGCCTCAAGATCACCCACTGCAAATTTTGTTAGTCTTTAAGGTGCTGCTGTACTCTTTTCTGCTGCTACAGACAGACTAACACAACTACTATCTATCTTGAGCTGTCAAGATCATCTAGTTTATTTTATGGCAAGTAGGGATTTAAACCTGAGTCTTTTTGGCCCTAGTTGATCTACTACACCACACTGGCAGTCCTAAATGATGCCTGCGTGCCTAGTATGCTTTTATCTCATATGCTGAGGAACTCAGAGAACTGCAAATATTCATTCTTTCCTATTTTGGCTGCACAACAACCCTGTGAGGGAGAGAAGCCCACGGTCACCCATTCAGATTCATGGCAGAGCAGAGGCTTGAAACCTGGACTCCTAGATTCTAGTCCAATGCTGTAAAGTGCCACCTTAGAACCTGACTGCAACATGTAGAGTAGAATTTGCTTTTTTTAGAGTAAGGCAAGGGTTGCAAACTCCTGGGAGGGAGGTGGGGAGCTGCCTCCTGTTCCATAGGGAACACTTTGACTAAAATGAAAGTCTCCCTGGTATGAAGAAGCCTCATTTTGAAAAAATTTTAGATCATCAGAGTGATGATGTTTCCATCAACAGGAAATTAGTAAAAGACAAATGCTTATTGTGAAAGGACAGGAGGAAGAACAACTATAAGGGGGAGGTGCCTGTTCCTGGGCTGTTAGCATGGGATGCGAGTGGTGTGATCTCGTTCTGCTTTCTACATGATCTCTTTGCTACATGGATGCAGAGGGAAAGAGTGAGCCTTCTTCACCCAAGGAGTGATTAACGCATGGAATTCACTGCCACAGGAGGTGGCGGCGGCTACAGGCATGGACGGCTTCAAGAGGGAATTGGATAAACATATGGAGCAGAGGTCCATCAGGGGCTCTTAGCTACAAGGTGTAGATGGGAACTCTCAGTATGGGGCAAGTGATGCTCTGTATTCTTGGTGCTTGGGGAGGCAACAGTAGGAGGGCTTCTAGTGTCCTGGCCCCACTGCTGGACCTCCTGAGGGCACCTGGTACTTTTGGCCACTGTGTAACACAGGCTGTTGGGCTGGATGGGCCATTGGCCTGATCCAACATTGGCTTCTCTTATGTTCTTATGTTCTCTCAGTGCCCTGCAGCCGCGGGCCACCTGGAGAAGACCAGGTAGGGAACCCAGGCATGCTTGCATGCCCCCCCTTTGCAAGGGGGTGTGGCATATGCAAATGAGTTATGCAAAGGAGCTCCTGCACTTCTTTGTTTTACAAAATGACCCCAGAGTAGAACAACCATTTGTTGATCTTTAGACGTGTCAGCTAAGTAATTCAACAATAAAGTCTCTGGTCTATGGGGGATTTGTACTTCTAACCCTACTGAGATAGCTTTCACCACTAATTTTCAGTAGTTAGAAGCTCGTATACATTCCCACCATATGTGGTGATAAAACTGAATTTCTAACATATTAGAAATGTTCCACTAAACCACTAAGGTGATGTATATTCTTGGTGGTTTATAGTGCCCTCCTCTGTCCCAATACCATCTCTCATTTTAAGTTTTCCAAACAGACAGGGAAAGCTATCTGGGTTGGGGGAAATCTAAGTAGGAAAAAGGTAATGCAATGGTTACCTCTGACACCTCCATTTTGCCAGTCTGTAAGGAGAGGGAACTACTCTAAGGAGCCCCCAACATAAGGATTTCTTTTTCAAAAAAACCCAGCGTGCATTTGAGAAAGAATGTTGAGAGATTTATTGTTACAGTTTCAGCGGGTAGCCGTGTCGGTCTGCAGTAGGCTAGATTTAAATCCAGAAGCACCCTTGAAACCAACAGGATTTTCAGGATATGAGCTTTTGAGAGTCAAAAGTTCCCTTTGAAGATGCTAATGGGCTTGAATCTAGCTGTTTAGAGCAGACATGTTGAACATATGGCCCAGGGGCCAAAACCGGCCCATACAGGGCTCTTATTTGGCCTGTGAGCAACAGAGGGAAAACCAGTCCAAATGTGGACCAGAAAGGCCTATATTAGGGTATTATACCCGCTGCTGAGATCCCTCCCTTCCCCAAACGCAGGCCCTCCCCAGGGACTTCCCCAAGATATCCAGGAATTGCCAAACCCAGAGTTGGCAACAGTAAGGGGTGAGGAGGTCTGGCCTGGCCCTGAGCTCTGCTGAGGAGGGGCATGGGTCACCGTCAGTGGTAAGATATCTCCAGTACCTGGCATTACGTTTTATGGCACACGTGGCCTGGCCCGAGAGTGACCTTGATATCAGACCCAGCCCTTGCAACAAAGAAGTTTGACACCTCTGGTTCAGAGATATTACCTGATCCTACATTCTGTAAGGGAATTATTCAAGGACTAGACTGCCCAGCAGTCATGACTCTGACCTAAGTTAACAGTAGGAGGGAAACAGCCGAGAATAGGGAAGAAAAGGTGAAAGCAGCAAGGACACCTGCGGGGCTTGTGGAAGTTGAAGCAAAGAATTTGGATTCTTGCCATCAAACTGAAGCTCCAGATGGAGACTTGTTATATTGACTGTGCCAGAAGAACCCTGGGAAGAAGGGCCCGAAACCTGGGAGGGCATATGCAGCCTAACTGGCAAGCATAAAAGGCCTAGTTAAAGACTTACCTTTGAACCCACCCCTTCTTGTCTGAAGTGTTCCTGTTTACTTACCTCATTAATGTTCTTGTTGCTGTTAACTACCTGCCCTTAATAGTTGCTAGAATCCACCAGGGTTGATAGAAGTCCAGCCCTGAAGTGTGTTTCTGGACCTACCTCAAAGCTTATTTACCCAGGCAAGTAACTAATTTGTATTGATAGTACAATTTTCTAACAAAACAGCAAGAAAAGCCTTGATGGATTATATCAAGTGTACTTTGAAAACCAGAATCCCTTTTAATCAGTGGTCAACTAAATGCTTTCAGGAAGCTTATAAGGAGAAAAGGAAAACGGCACCCTTTCCTATGCTCCATTATTTAGCATCCAGAAAGATACTGCAAAAAATAAATACCACATATTTGACATGGATAATAATCCTTGGTTGCAGTCACATGCGCAAAATAAAGCAGTGGGGGAGAGAAGCTATTTCCTTCGGCGGAAGTTAACGCGCACTTGCGTGATCACACAGTCATTTGAAGCTGCAAGCTCAGCCCACCATTGTGTGATCAGACGCAACCACGGAGGAGTCGGATTTTTTTTGCCATTTGTTTCTGATGCACTTAAACAAGGGATTGATGATTTGCACCTCAGCCCTGAGGGCTCCCTATGGAGTGTGCAATGATGCGCATACTGAGGGGGGGGGGAAACAACGGCATGGAGTCAAGATGGCCTGATCAGACCATCCGGACGCCATGAGAGCATGCTGGAGCGATCAGACGGGAAAGTCCGCCCATGGCCCATAACAACCTGTTTGCTACTGGACTTTCCCTGGTGCCTGTTTACTCTGCTTCTGTGGTGGAGCAACACGGGTTGCTGCTGGCTGTGGAACGCTTCCCAGATGTTTGGGTCTGATCACGCACATTAAATCCACCCAGCATTCGCTCCTATGTCAGGGCTAATTGGGCATGTGATCGCAGCTTCTGAGTCCTATCCTTTATGGATTTGTCTAATACCCTTTTAAAGCAACCTAAGCTAGTGCACAATTTATGGCAGCAAATCCCAAAATTGATTTATTGTACTTAAATTCATTTATCTTCCATGAATGTACTACCCATGAATTACATTGGGAGAACCTGTTTCATAGAAATTTTTGTTTATTCCCCTTCTCTGGGCATCATTGTTTCTTGAACCTTTTAGTCATCTAAATTAAAAAGCCCCAACTGCTTTTGCCTTTAGTTACAGAAAAGTTATCTAGTCCCTAGATCATTTCTGTTGCTCTTGCAAGGTCAGGAAAAGAGATTTGTGAGGGTTAAAAACTGAGAAGAGGAAAAAAAAAACTTAGCCTGCCAATACAAAATAGCTGCCGGCAAATAAGGGAGAAAAGTGTAAGGGAAGAGTCCTCTACATTCTGTCAAATTCTGAGCTTACAGCCACCACTACACTGAACACAATCTTTGCATGATTTCTACATGTTTTTAAATTGCTAGTCATTTTAGGGCATTTGGCTATATGGGCTATATTAAAATCTAATGTAAACAAACTTATCTTTTAATGAATCAGATCTCTGGGTTTCCATGTTTGCCCTCTAGCTTTGAAAAAACTGCCACATGAGGTGAAAACAATTAGTCATATCTTTTAAACAAATGGTACTAAAGCAGATTGAATTGAGTTTTATGTGGCAAGCAAATTTGGGACTTTCAGTTACCATCTTCTTAAAACAAACATATACTGAAATAATTCAATCAGCTCAAGCTAGTTCTAATGAAAATGACTTTATATTCTAGGGAGATAAAAGGCATGCTCGGTAGAAAACTTTTGAAAATATGTCTGGGTATAGTTTTTAAAAAGGGACAATACCATTTTTAACAAATGTGTAAGTCCTGAAGCAATATATCTTTCCCATTAAAACCCACACATATGCCTGAGTAAATGTAACTTTAAAAAAATAACATGAAGCCAAAGAAAGTGACATTTACTCTTAAAATAAAATTTACTTTTATAGAAAATCAAGAAGTACTAACATAAAATACTTTTCTAATAACTAATTTTGCAAAGCTTATTTCTGCTCACATATTGTATTGATTTGAATAACCTTTGCAATTATTTTCTCTAGCTGGGAAAAAAGGTAAACAAACCACAGAAGTATACAATTGTTTTGGACAAAAGACACTTTAATAACTGTAGCCATGATCTCCAGTTTGCTTATTATCAGAGAAGACAGCAGGACATACAAAAGCTGGCTATTTCAGACAGGCGATAGCTAATGCTAAAAAGAGAATGCACATTCAAAGCAGTCCCAACTTGCTGCCTAATGAGCAGCAATTAATCCATTTTATTGTATTTCAAAATGCAGAAGACTGCTTTCACATTGAAGGGAATTTTTCAAGGCTTTTACCACTTACCAAATATATATATATATATATATACACACACACACACACACACACGCACACTGTATAGAGCTATCTTTAGTATCTTGTCAACAGTGTTTTCTTTTTGCTTGGAGATGGCATGGAATGTACACTAATGGATTTTAAAGCATGGCATACACGTGAACTGTGGGCATTTTAATTTTTTTTGCCTCCTTTAATGAATTTTAAAATCATATGCTAATGAATACTGGAAATCAAAAACAAAGGTTTAGCCATTTATAAAACGCCTCCTCGTGCATTTAATGGGGTACAGTCACATCTGTCTTGCTCCCTCCAGTATGAAACTGTTTAGCAGTTTTGAATAAGGAAAACATAATAGTGCATCAGCACAAGAGGAGTTACATCATTTCCTACTTGAGAGAGAAGCAGCAGCAACTATTCTAAGCCAGGCATCTAAATTATCAATAGCGTTCAAGAAACTTCAGTCATTTATGGGAACATTCACTATCCTAAATTAGAATACATAAACATTTCTCTTAAGATCTATTAATGGAAAATTACAGAGGTGTTTCTCACAACATAAAAAGTGTCTGTTCCCAGTATTACGCGCTGGGGCCTAAATTTGCAATGATCTCTGCCACTGTGTAGCAGAATTTCTATATAACATATCATTGGAAATACCTTCTTTGTATGCATATTTGTAGAAATGTTTTTAAATAGGCTATAAATGGTCAGGCCATATTCCCACCTACATTGTGTTGTTGTTTTTTGAAAAGATTTTATTGAAGTCACAATTTTCATTAAACAATACATTCATCTTATTTTTTACCGACCTCTTTTTATTTTCCTCCTCCTCCCCCCTTTTAGGCTTCCAGCAGACCCCACACCTGTACTTAAACTTAGATTAACAGGTACATTACTAATTAAAAAGATTAAGTATTTAGCTCTTTTTCTATAACATATGTACCTCTAATGTTTTTATATATTATTCCGTTCCTAAAAATGTTAGATAAATATACAGTTACTACAGATTTTTCAATAGTTAGAAAATGTAAATATGTTTCCTTTTAATTCTGTACACTTTTCTGTATATTCTTGCAGGTCCTTCCATTCTTCTAAAAATGTCATAGAATCTTGATTGTTCAGTTTCTAGGCCATAGTCCCACCTACATTGTATAGTAGGATAGGCAAGTTATATGCAAGAAAAGAGGCAAAGGTCAAGCTGGTGCTCCAAAAGAATAATTTAATGTATAAACACTATCTCTTCTATTTAAAAAAATCACTTATACTCTCAGAAGCCTCTTCTATATTGCTGATTTGCCACAGGTCCTGTGTCAAGCTCTGTCACTGTAACTCTTGATTCCAATTGTCTGTCCTTCATCTCCTTTCCCTCCCTTGTCATGTCTGCATTCCTAAGGCGGGGGGGGGGGTACGTTTCGAGAGCGCACGGGAGTAGCCAGCTTTGTAGTTCTTCTTCAAGCGTACCCCAAGGAGTTCCCGTGAGATTCGTCCTTCGAGAGCTAGGTGCTAGTCCAGGGCCCATAGGGCATCACATACCTTTCATGTTGCCATGGAAACGCTAAGGAGTAGAGATGATGAGTGAAAGTGTGAATTCCCCGGATTGATCTATGTACTGTGTATCCCGCCTTGCTCCCCAGTCCTCACAAAGGATTTGGTACCCACAGCATTATTACTTCTTCAGTAAAGCACAACTTTTTTTAATTTGAAAGTGTCTGGAGAGTAACTTGACTGGGGGTCCTGACACCCTGTGCTTTTGGGATGCTGTTTCCCCCCAGTTCTCCACAGCATCATGGGGCTTCTGTGTACCAGACTGGTCTTCCTTGACTTTTCTGCAGTCTTTCCCAAACCTGCTTTGCTGTGACATTTTGAGAAAGATTGGGTCCACCATGCCAGACCCACAGCTTTCACACTGAACTGGCAACGGCAGTAACAATGGGCTTCTAAAATCAAGTGTTGCCGGCCGCAGTTCCATTTGCAAAAAGACCCTTTAAAGGGTCTTTTTGCGAGCAGGGTGGGGGCCATGGCACTGATTTCCCAGCAGTGATTTACTGCTTGGGAGACAAGCCTGCCTCCCCTCCTGGGGCTTGGGGTGTCTCCACCCCCAAAATGCCCCCTAAATCCCCCTGCTGGAGTGACAAGAGGACCTGGCAATAAGAGTTGAACCATTTGTCAAAACTTGTTTTGTGAGTATGTTTAATATTACAAGTTTAGCTCTTAAATTTACTTCATTTATTTAAGCTTCGACTTATATATTCTGCGGTATGTGGCAAGCTATTACGATAAACATACGATACACCATACTTCCTTGTTAACATCTAGAAGAAGAAGAGATTGGATTTATATCCCGCCCTTCACTCACTTAAGAGTCTCAGAGTGGCTTACAAACTCCTTTCCCTTCCCCTCCCCACAACAGACACCCTGTGAGGTAGGTGGGGCTGAGAGAGCTCTGAGACAACTGTTCTTGAGGGAACAGCTGGTACAGAGCTATGGCTTGCCCAAGGTCATCCAGCAGCTACAAGTGGAGGAGTGGGGAATCAAACCCGGTTCTCCCAGATCAGAGTCAGCACACTTGACCACTACACCAAACTGGCTCTCATCTAACATGTATTTCCATTATCTGATCAGGATGCACCTCCTAAAGCATCATACAGATGCCCCTGGAAATGAACTGGCAGAAGCTAGGGAGGAGGAAAATGGTTATGAATGGATCAGGTCTAGGGGCTGTGTGTCAAACCAGTTGCTATCAGGCCTCATACCCTTAAACTTGCTCTGTTGACTGTGGATTTAACTGCCTTACTTTTGTAAGCTTTGGACAACTGTAAAGTAAATCACAGCTAATTCATCCATCTTTGACAGTGCTTGCCTTCAAACCTACAACAAGAGTTGGGTCAGAACACTCCTTCACTGTTCATAATTAATGTTATCATTTATTTGTTTACTTCATTTATACTTCTTTTCTCTTTACTTTTCTGCGAAGATCCAAAGAAGCTTAAAACATCCCCCCCTTTCTCCATTTTCTCTTCGCAATAATCCTGTGAGTTAGGTTAGGCTCAGAATGTGTGACTGGCCCAAAATCACTGAACAAGCTTCCATGGCAGATGGAATTGCCAGGCCCTCCCTCCTTCGGCCACTGGAAGGAAATGAGCGGCTAGGATTGTCTGATTTAGGTTGGAAAAACTCCTGGAGATTTGGAGGGGAGGACAGGGACCTCAGTGGGGTACAGTGCCATAGAGTCCACCCTCCAAAGCATCCATTTTCTTCAGGGGAAGTGATCTCTGTAGTCTGGAGATGAGCTGTAATTCCAGGAGATTTCCAGGTCCCAATTCAAACCTGTGTTTCCCAGATTATTGTCTGACATTTTAACCACTACACTATGCTGGCTATCAACTGTTTAAATGCTGGTCTCTCTCTCTCTCTCTCTCTCTCTCTCTCTCTCTAAATCAGCCCTTCCTACAAGGAGCTCAGGCAACCTCCACAGTTCTTCCATACTCCACACTGCCCTCACAAGAACTGCTTGAGGCAGGTCAGGCTGAGATTGTACAACTTGATCAAGGCCCCTCAGTTTCACAGCAGAATGGATATTTCAACCTGGGTTTTTACAGTTCTAGTCTGACGCTCTAACTACTACCCAATATTGCTGGACTCTTAGCCAGTTCCCTTACTGTTCCGAGATTTATTTTATTCTGCTATGCCCCTTTAACTGTAGAACTGGAGCACTGGCTCCCCACGCAGGTTACAGTCACCCACTCCTCCTGACCCCCTTCTGTTTCAGACTACAGGCACCCTGCCTAGCCACTGGGACCTGAACTCGAAACGGCCAGGTGCCAGACACCGCATATTCACCTAACAATCTACTCATATTTGCCTGCTGCTGTCTTATGTGGCAAGAATGATGTTCTACATACGCAGGTAACACTAATGGACCAGAAGGAATGACAACAGCGACTGTATGCTGATGGAGAGGATGAAACACTGCAGAGGAAGAATTGTTGAATAAACAGTTCTCTAAACTAGTTGAGGCACCGGAAAACCCGTTACCAGGAGGTGAAGGCAGACAATCCTGAGAGAACGTATATTCGGCATTCTAAGATAGAAGATAATTAATGAGTGGAACATGCTACAAAGTGAGGAGTCTGATCCTTTGTCACTCACAAGTCTTCAAATTAAACCTTTTGGCCTTTTCAGAAAATGCACTTCAATCAAGAACAAGCTGGCGACACTGAGAAAATTCAATGGCACATGCTATGGAGCAGGCTAGGCTACATTAGGACACTGGCTCCTCCTTACTTTAAAATCTATGGACTAAACAAATGGTATTCCGCTTTACTGTCCTGTACTTCGTCTTCTATCTGACAGCCCCTTCCTGCTGAAGAAGCTGGGGGAGGGGAGTCAGACTCGTCCCCTGATGCCGCAGAGGCACAGAAACACCCCCTTTTCTTCTTTGCTCTTACAAAACAATTTGTTGGCTGATGTGTTCCAGAACAAATTAGGAGGGGAGCGTTGCTCAGAAGAACCAGGGTAGTATCTACATATCACTGGATGCTGCACTGTTGTAATAGTTCACTTCCTGAATTTTCTTGTCCAGACGGACTTATCCAGGAGATAAATTATTACAATAGCACAATATCCAAATATGTGTGGATCCTCAGCAGGTATACAGGAGCAAATGTATCCAGTATTTCTCCTGGACTAGGCAGATCAGGAACATAGGCGTAAACTGGGGGCGCCCGAGAGCTCGAGCCACCCCCGAAATTTCCTGGGGGAGACTGAGCCCCCCTAGCAAAATGGAGTGCCTGCCGCCATGCCTTCCCGCTGCTGTGCTGCCGCCAGTGCCGTGCCGCCACCAGAGCCGCTCTCCCCACCCACTTCTCCCTCCCCCCCTCCCAGAGAGCGGTGGCGCGGCGGCTCGGACCGTGGCGGGGACATTGTCCTGGCAACAGTGGGGGGGACACCACTGCCGCAAGCCTCCCTGCCTGCCGCAAGCCTCCCCCCCCCCCCGTCGGCTCCCTCACACCCACTCCCTCTCTCTGAGGGGTGTGTGGGAGCCAGGCAGGGGGGAGAGGTGGCGGTGGGGACATCGTCCCGGCACCGGCGCGCATGCTTTGCACGTGTGCGAGCCCCCCCCCCCCCCAGGAGAATGGAAAGTCTATGCCCCTGATCAGGAACAAGTATTGCTTGTCGTCTCATGCTCTCAGCTATTTCTTACCAATGTATCAGTCAACATAAAGCACATTGTATGTAGGGAGGCAGTTGCAACTAACTATTAATTTGCATTTCTTCTTCTTTCTCAGCCCATAGGAAGAATGGAGGACTGGGCCAGGTTAGATGAGACTCTGCCTCCAGAACTGACCTTGTGTTGGGTCCAGGAGCACGTCTCAGCAGATACATGACCTCTCCAGCTCATCTTGCTCTCTTCACTATGGGTGCAACACATCCGCAATAGGACAGGATCTTACTTCAATGCAAGCCTTGGACTCACTCCAGAGTTCAACTTAGGGACAGTTCTGGAGGCCAGTATCATTTCCATTTTGTTTCTACCTTGCAGAAAATAATTTATTATAATTGAATCAAGACTTGTGCAGAAGTCTTTATGAAAACAGCTCCTGGGATAGTTGCATAGTTGTTTTTCCCTTCATGTTGACTGGAAGAACTGAGAGCAAGACTGACGGTTCCTGAACCACTGACTAATTTTCACTGGTACCTTGTCACACAAACACATTACAATGCTGCAGCTTGCCCCTTGCGCTGATGTACACACCAAAATTCCTTAAGCAAATTCTTTAGAGCCAAACATACTAAGCAGAAAACAGATGCTAAACTCAATTTGCTATAAACATACCAAATGCCCACTCAGAAAGGGAATTTGCAGGTATCACTGACACATTACCTTTGCTGCTTTGCTCTGCAGAAACCTTCATCTTTATATATAAAAGAAAGTCCCCTCACCGTAAAATCAACGCCCAGGCCAAACCGCTGGACCTAGAAGCACCAAATTCGAGGAGAGCACTCCTACCACGGCATAGGTGCTCACTAAGAAGGGATTTTTTAGAAATTTGACTCCTAAGTGGGTCAAAAGGGGGAAAATGTGCTCCCCATTGATTCCTATGAGGCTGCCAGGCTGCTGCCTCCTTGCACCCCCCACTCTCTGATTGGTCATCTGCAGAGCTCAGCATTCTGAGGTAAAAAAAAACCAGTTACAGGAGACTGCAGAGAGCTAACAACAGTTGAGGAAATCAGGAATGGCCAACAACCACCTGTGAGGTGCAGTGATGCTGCTGGCCTCCGATGGCTTCCAACACACTCCCCCTCACCTCCTACACCTCACAGGCAGTTGTCTATCAGGCACAGCAGTGGTTGCAGGGTGCTTAAAATCATGAAAGAGCCCACCCCAGCTGTAATGTCTTAGTGATCCTGCTGGTCCCACCTCCACAGTGGCTTCTAATACTCCTCCCCCTCCCCCTCCCACACGGCCTGTCAGGTGTAGGAGAGGAGGTGGGATGCTTACAGCCACCGGGGAGGTTTGCTCAGCAGGGTTGCCTTAGTCCTGCTGCTGGCCCAGCCTCCCGGATGCCTTTAAACATAATCCCCACACACACACCAGACAGCAGGGCCAGGGTACTTTAACACTACAAGGAGGAGGCGATTTAGGAATGCAGCAAAGACATTTGCACATAGTACTCCTGCAGGGCCCTGAGCTGCGCAGGCCAAGTACCAGCGAGATCACCCTGAGGTGCTCAGAACAACACAGTCTCCATATGAGCAAAACAATCCAGGAACACCAGTAGAGAGGCCATCAATTTTGTGGAAGGTGGCAGGAGCTGACTTAACAGAGGACTGCTTCTCACGTGGACAGTTCTGTGTGGCCTGCTCCAGAGTGAGCCCACCAGGCAGCCTGGGGATCCCAGCCCTCTGAGGGCAGAACCACCAATGTGGTCTACACAGAGGTCCTTCAGTAGAGAAGCGGGGGGGGGGGGGGAGTAGGTATGTCTCACTTCGTTTCTTACACTACAATCTTCTCCATTAGCATTCCTATAACAAATGTTACATTTCAAACTTCACATCATCAATATTATACCTGGATTTACGGAACTTAAATACCATAAGGAAGAATGGGTGCCAGGCTCGTTGTCAATAAAGGAAGTGCAGCAATAAGAACATTATTGTTTTAAAAGGGGTACCCTTTAAAGATTTTAGGTGTGAGTTGGAAATATTCCAACGCATTTTCCCATTCAACAGAATGACAAAATTGAACAGTTTAACCCTGAGAACCAAAGAAGAAGCCACTTGAGAGAAATCTATGGATGCCGTCCCTGCAAACAAAGTCAGGAATGTGTTCCCACAAAGGAGGCTGCAGGTGCCCAGCATTCATACAGGCACAGGCAGAGAGAGAGAGAGAGCCAGTAAGCTTGCCTTGGGTTCTGAAATGAGCTCAGGTGCCTAATTTTACCCATCAGGATTGGATGGTTTTAGTTTGAAATGCTACAGCCTTCTGTATTGTTGCACCCTGGGTTAAAAAGCAGTATGCTTAAGTTGCCTTCGTTCTTCTTCCCCTGCCCCATCTGCTCAGCCAGTGCAGCTCAAAAGCCAGCCACCAACAGCCATACAAGCTTGCCAGCATGCTGCCCACAGCATCTTGAAAACCAAAAGCTCCTGACAAGTAGGACAGGGACAAAGCCAGCCTGTTCTTTACACACTGCAGTTCCGGGATTGTGGCAGAGAGCATCCAGGGTGTTTACTGCGTGCAATCACTTTCTACCATGTCAGGCTTCCAAGTCAGTTCAGAAAATATACTTGTTCTCATATTCTTTAAAAAAAGAACTCAGCAAAAATATAAGAAGGATTTTAGGGAACATCCATGTTGCTCGGGTTTTACCAGAAATTTAAAAAAAGAAGAAAATAAAATCTAACTTCATTGCACTTCTTGTAAATTTTATATGATTAAAATTTAAAAAAACAGTATTTGCTACTGATTCTTGCTTATGTTCACAAATACGTGTGTCCTCAGAAAATGTGGAAGGAAAATGAGAGCTGTAGTTCTCTTTTAAAAAGAGGCAATGAATAACTTCCTCAAGGTGAGTTATTTACGATACTGCCAAGATAAAATAACTCAGTCGAAGTGAAGCACTTTTACTCCATTGATTACATGTGCCCACATAACTATGGAAGCCAAAGGGCCTTGGAAGTGCTTTACTCAGAAAGGAGTAAAGGGGCGAATGGGGTACAGTGAGTGATGCATAAAAAGTAGACTTGTTAAAATGGTATTGGAAGGACTGTGGAAATCACAGGCAAGCATTTTTAAAGTAGGAGGCAATAGGCATAAAATCTAACGCTTTTATCAGATTTTTTTTTTTTAAACTTAAGTGTTAAAAATCTAAATAAGAAAATTGTATCTAAATTTCATTCACTGGAACTTTGTGTGTGTTTCTGTGCACAACACAGAAAATTTTCCTTTTAGCAACAACATATTAAACAGTATTATTTTTTTAAAATCTAACTGTTAAAATAAAAGGACCACGTGATTTTCTATTATGTATGAACATAGCAAGTAACATTTTCAAGGGTGTTAAAATATTTTTAATACAGATGCTAGTGCAGAAATCAGAGAGAATGACGGAGAGACAGAGATAAGAAATGCAAACAGCTGCCACATGCAAGGAAACTAGGTGACAAGCATCACAGCACCAGGCATCCACCAATCACCAGGGAAAACAGGAAGTGAAATGCATAGCAACCACAAGCCCAAAAGCAGAAAAGCGCATACCTTTAGCTTGGAATGAAAATCACGAGATTTCCTTCTGGCAAGAACCTGAATGTGACTAGACACCTGCAGGGTAGGGGAAGGGAGGGAAACAAAGGAAAAGCCTGTAACCATGGAGATGAAAAGCCCCCTACAACTGGGCGAGCCAAACGTACCTTAATGGCGGCTTGAATTTCTCGAACTTTCTTCCTGGCTAAGACCTGTATGTGACTAGACACCTACATTGTTCAGAGTTATAAAATAAAAAAGAAAAGAGAACAAAAAAGAAAGAAAAACACAAAAGAAACACACAAAAATCAAATACAAAGTATTTCTTAGTTTAAAAAATAAAATAAAAGTTATGGGGGGGCAAGTTATTTGCACCTTCAGTAAAAGCTTTGCTGTGAAAAGACCCCCTCCCCCCCCCCCCCCCGGGCCCACTCAGCAGAGAAGTTGGCCAGAGAACAGTCATCACTGCAGTGACCTGATTATGAAGAAAAAAATTAAGCTACTCAATTTTTGTTTCTATCAAAAGTGAAACAGGTGTGCTGCCTGGAGTTAGACAAGGGTTGGGTGCTCTTTTCTTACACCTTTTTTAAATACAGGGAATGAATACTGTCTTTTCAATAAAGCCGTGTTATAGTTTTTTCCAGAACTGAACAAAAGAGGATTTATTATATCAAGCAACAATATGTGAAATTATAACAAATATATTTGGACAAAGTCACACTGTTGACTTGTCAGTAGCTCCAAGTTCTACTGTAACTGATGAAACATAAGTTTTCGCACAGTTTGTGAAAGAACGCTGAAAAAGTTCTCATAAACTCTGGGTGTGTGTGTGTGTATGTGTGTGTGTCTTTTGGCCACACTGTATATATAATATTATTTCACAACATACCAAAAGAAAAAAAAATGGAGAAAGTTATTCCAAAAAGTCAACACAGTCATGCAGCACCCCAATTAAAGAAAATGATCATTAAATTACATTATATCATATTTGTATCCTGCCATTTCTTCAGTGGCATATACAGGGAATATCTCAACTTTACAACAATGCTGCAACATAGGTTAGGGTGAGAAAGAGTGCAGCTGACCCCAGAGCATCCTGATATCTTTACTGCACAGTGGAGATTGGAACTCAAAATTCCCTTGTCCAAGTCTGAAACTTAGAAAGCTGAAGACTAACACAGTATTGCAAAATACACAACGGTAAGTTCTCACTATATAATTACACAGGTCATATGAAAACAACTGATGTAATGAAATCACACAGGAAGGTTCACACTTCTAGTAATGCTCTTATATCAAATGATATACAATATTTCTTCAGTGCTTTGTGGCAAAGTTCAAAGAAATTGAGAAATACAACCAGTCCAGTACCTGCTTCCATACTCCTTGTAACAGTGGGTATTCATAATGCAGAAGAGAGCTCCAAAAACAAATATACATCCAATTTTTAAGAAAGAAAATTAACAGGCGTAACATAAGCAAGTAGTTAAACTCAATTCAACTTGTGGGGAAACTCACAGTATATGTGCACTGCCTGGGTATGTGCAGGGCTTTTTTGTAGAAAAAGCCCAGCAGGAACTCATTAGCATAATAGGTCACAACCAACAGCAGAAACTCATTAACATATTAGGCCACACCCCTGACAGCGCAGCTCCCTCCCAGGATCGGCTTCCCAAGTTGCCCCGTGGCTTGCGGGGCGCCTGGGGAACCCGAGGGAAGGAAGGCAGTTTCTGGATCAGCTTCCCCAGGTGCCCCACAGCTGCCTGGTCCCCAGTGGGGGACTTTGGATGGGGTTCCCAGAGGGGGTGGGGCATCCCCAATGTGATGATGTCACATTGGGGACATCCGGGCTCCAAGTCCCGCCCCCCGTGGGGATCGTCTCGCCAGCTGCGAGCCACAGCTGGAGGTCCCCACCCACCTGATCTCCGAGCAGCACTGCCGCTCAAAGATCAGGTGCGTGGGGCCCTTTCCCACCAGCTGCCTGCACTTAAAGGGGCTCCCTTTAAGTGCATGCAGCCGGAGGCCCCCACCTGCCCAATCTCCACACAGAGATCAGGTGCGTGGGCCCACAGCCACCGCTCTCCCTCCTCTCTCTCAAGAGAGGGATGGTTGCAGATGTTGGGGCTTGGGGGTGGGGCTTCTCCCACCAGCCAGCTGGCTGGCGGTGGGTAGAACCCCCCAAAAAGCAGGTGACCCCTGCCAAACCGGGGGGGTCTGGCAAGTCTAGATTGGAAGCCTTTGTTATGAAAGACCCCCTGAAGAAGCTATAGGTGGAATGTGTTGGGATCAAGAAAGAATAAAAAGTTTTTTCCAGCACTTTGATCTTTTTCCTTTTCTGCTGCCAATTAAAGTGGGCAACAGCTGAACTAACAGACTGTATTCCTCGCCAGATCCAAGTGTGTTTTCCACGCAAGAGATGCTTCAAAATGGACTCCCAGGTATTTAAATTGATTAACCTGTTCCATAGATTGGCCTGCTATAAAGCATCTGAAGATTTCCCACCTTTTTCTTTAACTAAATACTATGACCTTAGATTTCATTACATTAATAGATAAGCATTTGTGGGTACGGTAATACTCAACATTTTTTTAATCAGTTTGCAGAGTCCCACTGCTGATTGGACATTATTGCTGCATCATCAGCCTATAAAAGGATCGAAATTTCACACTTGGACAGATACAGTGTTGTTAAGGCTGTGAACTAATGCAGTAAGGCTTATGATTGATTGATCCCCCCCCCCCCAGAGAGTGGGGCTCTATGGGGGGGGGGGATAAGGGCATCTCTTCAATGTGCAGGGCTTTTGAAAGTTTGTTAGCAAGAGATAGAAATGATATGAAATAATTTTTGTTCTTAGCTTGGGTCCTAAAAAAAATCTTTTTCCTCTCCGTGGACTTGAAGAACTGAAACACGATGTGGCTTGTGTTACTTGTAAAAAGATCCTAAAGGTCCTCTAAACATTTTCACAGAGCTGTCCATGTTACTGTTTTCAGAAACATCATGGCAATAATTCCTAGATATAGCTGCAATAAATACAAAAAGTGTGTGTGAAAGTAAAATTCTGATTGCCAAGTATTACCATTATAAGATAACTTGATCAATCACACTTGCAAAGACTGAGTTTGTCATTACCACCAGTCATACAAAATCATAGCTAAAAGTAAACTGGACTAGGGGTAAAAATCTGGTGATTGGAACATATTCTGATTATAGCCAGAAGCATAATCTAAAGTGTGCTTTTGGATTGGGCTACTCGCATTCTTAACACCTATTGTACTTTGGTTTCTTCCAAACAAAGAACTTTACCAACAAAACATAAATGGCTGAGTATGAGCCCCTGGCACGGAGCCCCCCCCCCCCTTCCCTGGCTCTCTTTTTGCTGAATTGGCATTACTTTTCACGGTGCCACAAAACAGACACACTAATATGAAATGCATGACATCTATATATGCGGAAGTTGGAGTTAACTTTTCCTCCGAAAGGAACTGCCCATTGAGAGCAGAGGGAAATCTTCCGAAAAGCATGCCACGAAGCACTGGGGATTGTAGAAAGAACAGAAACTCAGCAGGAATTATTCATTGTCCGGCAAGGGAGAGGGAGGTTGTCCCAGCTTACAATGATGGTTTTGTGGGGGGAGCGGGTACAGTGGGCATCTGGGAAAAGGGGAAGCTCATAAAACTAGATTCAGTGAACTGACTCTGATCATGGGATTATAAAACCAACATGGCTGTTATTAGTCGAAGCGATGACCAGACAATTCTAAGCCATTCCTTCTTCTTAACCATTCCTCTACTTTTTTCCAGGTTGCAATGCAGGTCAGGGTTTTCCATGCAGTGTTTTTAGTGTTAGGTCTGACTTGCAGGGCTTTCTTGTATCATAAAAACTCTCATTCAGCAAATTTAGAAGAGATCACAAAACACTCTAAGTCGTTCTTCAATTTTAAAAACACACACATACAAACTCCAAACAATTCCAGTTTAAAACTCTGTATTTTTAAATCAATCTCAGCTTCATAATGTGACAGAACAAGAACTCATTAAGGAGGTACACTGAAAATTCTAACACTTCCTCATGACCAGGAAGCGAATTTATTCTTCAGAAAGATCTTTAAATATGTTTCTTTAATCAAGAAATGAGCCCATAATAATACTCATACAGCAATGTTCTCAGTTCTGACCACATTTCAGACACAACAGGTTTGATCAAAGAGTAGTTTCTTTACCAAAAAAACGACTCTAATTTATTCTGAGATCAACTAATTAATGTTTCTAGGCTACTTTTCCACGCAGGAGCTTACAGTTTCCAGTGCGCGGTGTGCCTAATAAACTGTCACTGCAGTGATGAACAGCACAAGCAGCAGCATTTTAAAGCAAAGTTGAAAAGACAACGCAACATCTAGCCAGAGCAGAAGCTAACTCAGCCCCTGCAGCCAGAACCCCCATGGTGTCATGCGTGGTTTTCCCTTCTGAAGGACTCTCTTACCTGTTTCCTGGTCCGTGTCTTTCCCGTTCTAAGTTTGATGTATCTGGCTATCAGTTCATTCCTACCTGAAACAATAAGAATTTACAATGAAAGCCAAAGCAGCAATTCAGAAAGAATGTTAAAAACGCATGATGTAGAAATCCTGACCAAATGTCATCTGTAATTTCAAATGTCACATATTTTAGTTCTTTTCCCAAAACCTGATTTTCAGATTAAATAACACAAAGAAACTAGCATGCAGAATATGACTGCAATGAAAATACTTTAAATAAATCTAAGAGTACATCAGAGACCAAACCAACTCACAAGTCATCTACATGCGCAATTCCAAAATTAAGCAGCATTTTGTGAAGTCAATATAATCTGACTGTTGAAAATGGCAAAGCCTTTCAAAACTAAAATGACTGTTGAAAATGGCAAAGCCTTTCAAAACTAAAATGGTCCAGCATGCTGTTTCACACAGTGATAAACCACAAAGAGGGCAGCCAAGATCTTCCCTGATGATGCCTCTTAGCATTGATATTCAGAAGTTTGCTGTCTCCACATGTGGAGGGTTCCTTATTCACTCTGGCTAGCAGTCACTGGTGGACCTACCCTCTATGAATCTGTCTGATACACTTTAAAAACCCATCTACGTTTGTAGCCGTCACTACATCCACTCGCAATGAATTCTACAATTTATTAACTTGTTGAATAGAGAAGTTTTGTCTGTCCTGAATCTTTTGCCCATCAACTTTTATTGGGTTCTCCCAAATTCTATTATTACGGGAGAGGGAGAAATGTTTATCTTTTAATTCTTTTAACTGTACTTTCTGCCAATCACCAACAATGTGAAAGCAAGAGAGAAAAAACTAAGATGTGCAGCCCTCCTTCCTCACTCTTGATCAAGAAAGGAAAAAAGGGTGCATCTGTCCGTGCATGCAAATCAAGTCTTGTACTTTGTGGGCTGCTAAACTGAGACTGTGCCTAGAGGCTGAGAGACTGACAACTGACTTTCCCCTCATTTTTAACCCTGTTATATAAACTTGGAATTACCCTGGTTGATTAATGCACTTCTCTCCTATATTGTGGGAATCAAGGGCAGCTAGGGAAGGAATGAACAGGTCTGAGATCCTGAACATTTCCTCACCCAGCAGATACAACACTGTTTTCCTCAGATAGTCATGGACATTACGGAAAAGTAACACAAAGATTAGAAGTAACTCCTAGAACAGGCCTGGACATTTTTCTTAAATCAGAACCAAGTTGGTTCATGTAACTATCACTGCTTACAGTGGCCTCAGACCAGAGGTTGCCACTATGCTGGCAAAGCCTCTCCTTGGCTGCGTAACACTATTCACAGCAAGGAATTGACTTCTCCAGCATGCACTACAATGCTGAACCCACCCCTCAAGGTTGCAGTGTCTCTCCATTCTCAGTCCTGCTTTGTCCCCAAGGTCTGTCCTCACTCCATTGTCCTTCCTTGTAGCCTTCTGAAGGCCTTTACCGCTGGCACTTTAAGTCTCTCTGTCCTACCAAGGAGTTCCCCTCCAATCTCTCTAGACTGTCATCCAACCCACTGGCACCTTCACTAGGACTGGCACCTCCCCCGAGTCCTACCCCTTCTATACTGCAGGGTGCCAGGTAAATTCTTCCCCTGGCATCTCCTGACTCTGCACTTCCACCTCTATCTTCACTGGTTCCCAGCACGCAAGTCTGTGGCTCTTGTGTGTTGCAGGCACTCCCTCCAGCAACCCCAGTATTTTGATCCCACCCGTTTCACCCCCAGCTCTACTGCTCCATGATCTATGTGATCCTCCACACTTGGTGTCTTTGCCTAAGGGGCCCTCCTTCCTGATTTAGGCTGCAATGTGTCAGCTAGGGCTGCCATCTCTCCCGGGCGGGAGTTGCCGTCTCCTGGCTCACTATGTAGTCTGGGTGGAATGATAAGGTTTCATTTCTCTGCTGCAGCTGCTTTATCACTCGCCGCCTAGCTCTGACCTTGGTGTCTGGAGCCGCTTCTTCCCTTGGGAACCTGTAGCCGTTAATTTAGGCTTGTCCGGCAAAGTGGGGTAGAAAGATAATTAATTAATTAATTAATTAATTAATTAATAGGGGCTTGGCTAGCTTTATGCAATTGGTTTATTGTTGGTGGGATTTCTCTTGAATTCTGTATAACTGTCCTTCTCTGGGGTTCACTCACCATTACTGACACAGAGCGTGTATGGATGACCTACTACTTTCTCAATAAACTTCTTCTAGTTAAGCAATGTTGTTGGGACTGGTTCTGTGGGACTCTGACAGAGTGTCAGTAGTCCACTTTAATCACCTTTGCCTCGTACCCTACAATGGACGACAGAGACCAAGGTGGTGTACCGTAACCACGGGGACAGAGACTCCAGTGACTACCGAGGATGCTCAGGTGATTCCCATGACCATGGCGACCATTACTTTTCCATTGTACCCGAAGGATGCCTACTCATGGGCCAAGTTTTCCACAACCCCACAAGAGACTTGGTCAACCACCCCGCAATCGTCGGGGTTCAATCACCCCGGTTGCGATTCATCCCAACTGGTGGGTGCGATGGGTGGAGGGGAGGACCCGTGGTCCTGGACAGAGCAGCAGTTAGCAACTTTCCAAGAGACGATGCGGGAGGAGTTCGCTGCAACCATGATGAGCTTCTCAGTGGAGTTCAGCTTTGTGGAAACGTTGACAAGATTTTCCTCTCCACGGAGTTGCACCAACCTGAGCCTGCTGCCAAGGCACAGAGGAGAAGCCCTCGAAGCAACAACTCAGTGGCTCCCCTCATTCTCCAGCTGCTCCCCATTTCTTCCTCCTCGATAGACGCCATCTTGCCGGCAGCTAGTGATCCCTTTCCTCTCTCACTTTAAACCGTTGGCTAATTATCTTAAATATGCCGAGGACTGTTTGATGAAGTTCTTATTGGCAGACAACTATGAATCTGTCTCACGCAGTGTTGCTAAATATTGTTATCTGGTAATTAAAAAGCGCAGATTATATTGTAAATTGAGTCATCAATGATGGAAATGGCCGGTTTATTTTTTAGAGCATATGGCTGCAAGAGCTTTTTATTGGAGAGTATGTGTTGTCCTATTTTAGCTTATTTTATGGGTTTTATGATCGTTTTTACTACAGTTTTTAACAGTTTAACCTAGTACTTTATCTTATCTTTGTATTATTAGTATATAAGTTATAATTAAGGCACATGTTTGTTTGAATTCTGATCTTGGATCGTAATAAATCAAACTGAGGAGGAGTTCGCTGAGATGTTCCTGGATATCCCGAGGCTGGTGGCGACATAGATCCAGCACAAACTCCAGGTGCAACTACCTCCTGGTTCAGGGGCCCCACCGCTGGGACAACAGCAGGTCCCTGTGGGCCCCCCGGCACAACTGCCGTTGGCACAGAAACCAGCACCCAGCTCGGGGCGAGCGGGGCCATGAGGCCCTGCAGCTCCAGTGTTGGAGCACCCCAAAGAACTGTTGGACACCACTTTTGATGGAAATCCGGACAAGCTGTCTTTTTTTTTTTGCTGCAAGCCCAGAAGTTTCTGCAGAACTGGGGCCACCTCTTCCCTAATGAGGGGCACCGGATCGATTATATTGGTTCCAAGGTGCAGGAACAAGTGGCTGACTGTTACATGAGCTTCAACAACCTCAGTGAGCTGGAACTCTGCAGTATGGGAGCCTCCATGTGGGCACTGAGGTGACAGTATGAAGACCTGATGGGAGGAGAAAAGGCCGGCAACAGTCTATGAGCCTTGAAGCAAGGGAATCAATCAGTGTGTGAGTACTCGGATGAATTCAAGATGCATGCGGTTAAGATCCAGGGGTGGCCTGAAGATATATTAGTTGAACAGTACTGCATCAGTTTGAATCACAATATCTTAGACTCAGTACTAAGAACCATGAACCCCGTGACTTTGGCAGCCTGGGTAAGGGAAGCGGGTGATGCGAAAAGTAGACTGCAGTTAAGCCACATGCTTAACCCTAAAACATACCCCAAAACCCCAGCGGCCACCAGGAAACCAGTTGCTTGTCCCAAGCTAAAAGAGCCCCTTCGGGACCTGCATATGCAGCAGGGGTTGTGTCTGAGTTGTGGGGAATCCAGCCACTATGTGGCTTCCTGCCCAGCAGGAGGGCCAGCATCACTGGGTCCTGGACCCCGTCCCAAGATGACTTCGACACCAGTAATTAAGGGGAGCAGCTGACCAAAGCCCCATGCCCTCCCGCTAGGGCAGCTGAAGGGAACCTAATCATCTAGTGGATAGGAGATTGTGCAACTGACAGGAAAGGGTCGGGACGTGCTGTAAAGGGTGCAACCCAGCAGGTCCAAGAGCAATCCGTGCCACAATTGGTGAGCAACCCCACCTCCTTGCTTTTTGTGATCATATCCATGATAAATCCGGATATGGGAACTCACATTAGGGTGAGGGCATTAATTGACTCAGGGTGTGCCCAAGACTTAATAGGACTGGAGGCGGAGACCCACAGACTCTCAAAACCTTTGCTTTTCACTCAAATGGATGGGTCCTCCATGAAAGAGCCATGCAAATACAGGATAGGGGCCTTAACTGTGGGTATGGGGTCACATTGGGAAAAACAAGGCTTTATAATAAATCCCTTGGCTCAATTCCCCATGCTGTTGGGCAGCCCTTGGCTAGGGGCACACGATCCCTACATACAGTGGAGGGAGGGGAAGGTGTATTTTGTGGCTCCTAGATGCAAAGATCACATATGGAAGCCTGAGTGGGGGGTGGTGCTGACAGAGACGAACCTCCATGTCGGGTTGGCTGAGGGGGAGTTGTCTTCCATCCCTCCAGAGTACCATGACTTGGTTCGGGTGTTTGAAGAAGAGAAGGCCAATGAGTTCCCCCCCCCCCCACTCGAACACTGACTGTGCGATCGAACTACTGCCAGGGTATAAGTTACAGAAAGGGGAATTGTATGCGATAAGCCCCGCAGAAAAGGTTGAGTTACGGAAGTTCATTGACAAGAACTAAGCTTGTTCGTTCATCCACCAGGCCTCCTCTCCCTTCATGGCTTTCGTCCTTTTTAGAAAAAAGAAAGATGGGGGGCTATGGTTATGTACCGATTACCGGGACTCAATGCAGTTTCTACCTCAAATGCCTACCCTCTCCCATTAATAAAAGACTTGCTGGCAAAGGCCGCCAAAGGGAAGATTTTCTCAAAATTGGACCTACGAGATGCTTATTTTCAGATGCACATTTGAGAGGAGGATGAGCCCAAAACAGTGGGCCAGTTTGAGTACTTAGTGATGCCATTTGGACTTCAAGGGGCTCCGGGGGGTTTTCATGAACTTAATAAACAAAGTATTGTAGAAGCACTTATTCAAGGGGGTACTAGTTTATCTAGATAATGTCCTTTTATAGTCCAAAGATAAAAAATCACGTCAAATTGGTCAGAGAAGTATTAGAAACATTGCATAAGCACAAACTGCTTGCTAAGCTGTCTAAGTGTGAATTCCATCAAACTGAAATAGACTTCCTTGGATATCACATCTCACCTAAAGGGTTAGAGATGGACCCAAAGAAGGTCGCGGATGTCTTAGGGTGGGAGCCCCGTCAACCCGGCACTAATTACAGAGTTTTCTTGGGTTTGCGAATTTCTACTCAACATTCATCCCCAACTTCACACAAGTGAGCCTCCCCCTCACGGACTTGTTAAAGACAAAGGGGAAGGGGCCCCATAGTGTGAAGCCTGGGGCACAGCTGGAGTGGACTCCGGAATGCCAGGGGGCTTTTGATTGCCTCAAACTCTTGTTCACATCCGAACCCATTTTGGCCCATCAGGATGAAAATAAAAAATTTATTGTGCAGGTTGATGCCTCAGATGTGGCCATGGGGGGGGGAGGGTGATTTTGCAAGAGGGGTCTGACAGGAAGCTTCATCCACTGGCTTACATTTTGAAAAAATTTGGGGCGAGCGAGCACAATTGGTCAGTCTGGGAGAAGAAAGTGGCAGCCATCTGGCTGGCTCTTTCCACCTGGAGGCATTGGTTGGAGGGGGTGCGCACATCGTTCGAGGTTTGGACTGATCATAAGAACCCTGAAGCATTGAAAACCCCGCGCATCCTTAATGCCAAACAAGTCCGGTGGGCGGAATTTTTCTCTAAGTTCCATTTCATCCTGCACCATTTCCCGGGGTAGCAGATGTGTTGTCCTGCCTCCCACAGCAAGAAAGTCTACGCAAAAAACATCATAGACTCTATGTTCATGCCATCCCAGTTGGGGGGAGCTGTGACAACCTGCAGCAAGGCCCAAGCTGAACCCCAGAGGAGGGGGCTTGGACTACAAAATTTACTCAGGCAGTTAATGCGATGGATTTAAAGGAAACAGAGTCTGAGTTGGGCCTGGAGAAAGGGGGAGAGGGACAATTGCTGGAGAAAGGGGGAAAAATTGTTAGTTCCCAGGTCCTTGAGGGGAGAAGTCATGCATTCAGCTCATGAATCCAAGATTGCTGGCCATTTCGGGTTCCTAAAGACATTTTATCTGGTGCAATGACAATTTTGGTGGCCATGTATGCGAGGGGATGTGCCTAAATATGTGGGAGTCAAGTCAAGTCAAGTCAAGTTTATTATAACAGTCATAGACCAGATAAAAGTAGTTTTACACATGAATTGCATAAAAACTTTGGTGGCAAATAAAACATTTTCTATATAACACGTACAGGTTGAATGGAGCAGGGGCACAACTAATAGTAGCATTTCATTTATAGGGCATCCAGTCCTGATGGCATTGTAAAAGACTTGTGAAATGAGAATAAAAGTTGTATTCTCCCTGCACCTAAAAGTAAAAGAAGCTTAAAAGAGCAATCAAACGGCAGTAAAAGAAGGTTAAAACAGGAATAAAATGCATTTAGAAATTTATAAGAGGCAAACGATAAGATGCATTTAAGATTCTTAAGAGACAGACAGTTAACAGTTAGGTGATTTGATTTCCTCTATTATAAATTTTCTAATTCTTAGAGCTAGCCATCCATATCTAGCCACTAGAAGTGTTACCTCTGGATATCTGTCTGCCAGGAGATTTTTCATAATATAGACTCTTTGCCTGCTACTAAGAGGTAAAGATTTAGAGAATGGGAGTGAGTTCCAGAGATTATCATATACCTTACAATCGAAAATGATATGTTCTAAATTTTCGATACCATTGTTACAGCAGGGACAGATGTGTTCCTCAAATAGGATTTTCTTATACTTTCCCTCTGTAACTGCTAGAGGAAGGGCATCCCAACGCATCAGAGTAAACGTTCTCCTATATTCGTTGTTTGACAATTGGTGGAGATAAGCCATAGGACTAATTCTGTTAGAAGGGTCCAGAATTCCATTCCATTTCTCTACTCTGCCAATATCGTTCTGCCTATCAATATCTATAATCCTCTGTTTTGTCAATCCTCTAGCTTTATCATATGCAAGAGAGCATAGGTATTGTTTTGTGAGGCCAAAGTGAGGGAGTTTTTCTTCTATGGCCTTAAGCCAGGGGGGTATAAAGGTGTCTTGCAAAATTAAACATGTGAGCCCTTTGGATAGAAAAACTAATTTCAGCCAATAATGAATCACCGTGATCCATAACCTTGCCTCCACAGTAATCATTCCAGTTTCAATTCGAGTAAGTGCATTTGGAATGCCATTCGGTACCTGTAGGACGGATCTCAAAAATTTTGATTGCACTGTGTCCAGTTTCTTGTAGTTAGATGTAATATTGATGGGAGCGCCAAAGGTAAGTTGACTAAGGGATTTGGCCTTAAATAGTCTAAGGGCCGCTACAAGACATTTGCCCCCTTTATGTCAGTAAAATTTTTGTATTGCTCCCGAACTCCTTTTGGTGTTTGTGGCAATAGAATTTATATTTACGGTTCTTGAACCATTCGCCTGAAAATTAACACCCAGATACTTAAAGCAGGTAACTTGTTCAATGGGAACAGAGTTTAAGTGCCAAAGGAAAGTTTTGGAGGATCTTTTAGTAAAGGCCATTACTTTAGTTTTTGAATAGTTAACCTCTAGTTTGTTATTCTGGCAATACTGGGCAAAAGAACTCATGGCTCTCCTAAGACCTATGGGTGTCCTTGCAAGTAGGATGGCATCATCTGCATATAGGAGCACCCCTATATGTCTGTTGCCTAGCTTTGGGGGATGAAACTCAGGCCTGTTTAAGTAGGCTATCACATCATTGATATAAAAGTTAAAGAGCAGTGGAGCCAGTAGGCAAATATGTGGGATCATTTCAAAGCAGACCCAGGAAACCGCTGGGTCTCCTGAAACCGTTAGAGACTCCCGGCCGGCCGTGGGAGGTGATTTCCATGGATTTTATAACTGACCTACCCTCAAGCAAGGGGAAGACTGTGATTTGGGTGGTTGTGGATTTGTTTTCCAAACAGGCTCTTTTCATTCCCTTTAAGCAGGTGCCCACCACAAAAGCATTAGCCAAGGCATTTTTGTGTCATACTGTTGTCGGGGTGTGTGACATGCTTGACCGCACAGCACCAACCCAGGAGACTTGAGTCCACAAGACCACACCAAACTGCACCACACCAGCAAAGTGTATTTACAGTTTACAGTGCAATACGAGATACTGACGTCCACCACCAAAGTGCTACGCCAAACAACCGTTTTTGTGAGAAGAGAAAAACACTCTGTACAGTTACATATATACAATATTGGAGCTACTCATTAGCCAATGAGTGAGCTGCTGAGTCATGGTGAATACATCAATCAATGTCACCTTCCCAGAACAAGCCCGTACATGTCCTTATACAGTTTCTACTTGGCTCAGTCACATGACTCCTTGTTACCTGTCATCCTAGATCATTCTGATCTGACAGCTCATTGTGCTGAAAGCTGTGAGTCTCTATGACTGACAATTGTAAAACTGCATTCAGTCCCCAGCAAGGTGGTCTCTGACCGCGGGTCCAATTTGTTACCAAATTTTGGAATTGGGGATTGACCAAGCCCTGAGCAGTGCCTATCACCCCGAGACCAATGGGCAGACTGAATGGGTCAATCAAGTGGTGGAACAATTTCTCAGATGCTTCTCGAACTTTAATCAAGACGGTTGGGTGGACCTGTTGCCTTTTGCAGAATACAGTTACAACAATGGTGTTCATTCTCCACTGGGATCTCCCCATTTATGGCGGTGCATGGGTATGAGGGGGCCCCTTTGCCCACTATTCCCGGAGGGCTCTGAGGACTCTGGAGACTGGTGGCGTAAATTGCAAGACTCGTGGCCTCTGATTGAGAAAACTTTGGATAAGGTGAAAGCTGACTATAAACAGCAAACGGACAAGGGAAGGGCTCCATTGTGGTTGCTCTCCCCGGGGGAGTCTGTTTACTTGTCCACAAAGAACATTAGGGGCTTGCAACCTAGTAGGAAACTCGGTTGGGAATACATCGGGTCGTTTCCTGTACTGTGGAAAATCAATGATGCGACTTTTGAACTCAAGCTGCCTTAATCACTCAAATCCCTGCATCCCATTTTCCATTGCAGCCTACTGAAGCGGGATCCTAGGCCAAATGTGTGGCATCCCCAACAGCCAGCCCCTCCACCTCTGATGCTGAATGGTGAACCCCACTATGAGGTCTCCCGAATCCTGGATGCCAAACTTTGGAGGGGCCACCTGTATTACCTTGTTTAATGGGTTGATTTAGGGGTGGGGGAGAATGAATGGGTAGGATGCATGCATGTGAATGCTCCTGCATTGCTTCGTGACTTCCACAAGCGTTCTCCTGGTAAGCCAGGGGGAAAGGGATTTTTTGGGGGGGGGGGGGGCGGAAGGTCAGCTGGTGCTGCCATCTCTCCTGGGTGGGAGTTGCCATCTCCTGGCTCACTACGTAGTCTGGGTGGAATGATAGGTTTCATTTCTCTGCTGGCTGCCTTATCACTTGCCGCCTAGCTCTGACCTTGGTGTCTGGAGCCGCTTCTTCCCTTGGGAAGCTGTAGTTGTTAATTTAGGTGCTTGGCTAGTTTTATGTGTTTGGTTTATTGTTGGCGGGATTTCTCTTGAATTCTGTATAACTGTCCTTCTCTGGGGTTCACCTGCCATTACTGACACAGAGCATGTACAGATGACCTATTACATTCTCAATAAGCTTCTCTAGTTAAGCAACATTGTTGGGACTGCATTTGTGGGACTCTGACACAATGTCGGCTGTCTCTTTGTCTCCAGTCCCTGCCTCTAAGTCTTCCTGCCACTGCTTTCTTCCCTTCCTCAGGCACTGCATCCATCAAGGCAGTTTCTTCCCACTTTGCTGATCTCCCCATCGGCCTTTAAAGATCCTGGTCATTGGGTCAGATCCTGCCCTCTCATGACGGGTGGCCTGCCACTTCCAGCTTGATCATTTTCACATCTGATAGAGCCGTGAGAAGCCTCATCCACCAGCTGAGCCCTGCAGGACCACTCCTTTGGACACAGTGAATATCATGCCACCAGCATCCCAAAAATGACTATGATAGATGGATAGGGCAAGACAGCACCTGAGCAAATAAATTTTGTGGATTTACAGGTAACAACTGCTTTGTTTTGGAATACAGTGTGGTTCCTCTGCTAGAGTCAGACAGCACAACTGGGTGGCTAGAATTCTTAACTCTGGAGATACCTGGGTCAAATTACTATTCTGCCACAAAGCTCACTGAGTCAGTCACTATGCCACTGCTTCACCTACCACATCATTGTGAGAATATAATGGAGATAAGGAGCTTTATGTTTCCTAGACGTTTTCTAAAGTCTCCCTTTCCCTATTGGGGTACTGTTATTGGTCCACAGAGGTAAGATTGGTAAGAATATCTAGCTGTGGTCCTATGTTTGTTCTCAAAATGACTCGACCAAGCTGTACTGGAGACCTACAAGTCCGTTTGTGTCAGGTACTGCAGATAACTATGTTATGTGCTCAGTTTTTCACACCCTCTGTTTTATAAAAAAAAGAAGAAAATATTGAAATATAAGTATAACCAAGAGTGTTTCTGGCACTGTTAAATACAGGTGCGGGGGGTCAAACTCAGGTTTGATATTAAATGAGATGTGCCTTGATTGGATGTGCTACATTTTATTTCAGTTTCAGTGTTCAGTTGAATTATATTACAAGCAAACAAATGGAATGACAAACAAGCCGGTACATAAAAAGAGTTTACTTTGTTTAGCTGTTAACATCTGATCCAAGCAAAAGGGGTAATAAAGCAATTTTTTTCACACCTACATATGAAATCAGGTTTTGAAAAATATTGCCAATACCTAGGAATCAACATTTCTTCTTTTACGTGTATAATGTTTGTAAAAGATGTAGTAAAATTTTCAAGTTCTGTTATCAAATTTGTAGAAATTTTTTAGACCTGCTTATTAAAAACAACACTAAAATCTATCCTTACCTCTAATTCATAATGCTTGAGGAAAGCCCTACATTTCCTCTGGAAAGATACACAGCCTTGGGCAAACTCAGTACCAAATCTTAAATAAACTGCAACTTCAAATTAATTCAGGGGAGAATTTTTGATCCTATTACAACTGCTTTAGTGTTAGTTTTAATACAGCTTTCACTAGTAGTTGGATTGGTGGTATCAGAATGACTATTCCTTGCAAGCAACTTCACAAAAAGCATTTTAAATCAGCCTCAGTGACATCTGTATGTGTTTGAGCAATCAAAAATGTCAGCATCTTGTATTCACATAAGGTGTGCTCCAACTCAAGGATGGTTCCATGTCTTGTGCTGAAGGGAGGGGGAAACACCTCTTGAACAGCGAGGGGGCAAAGAGGACATTTTAAAGCCAAATTAGCTAACGAGAAACCTCTTGTAGATAAAAGTCAGCAACTGATTAAACAGGTTCAACCACCAAGTACAACACCGGCTATTTAAAAGCCACAAGCAAAATCTATTTTAAGCCTTTTAAAATATTATAGGCAGGTGTTAAGTCATCCCCGTAGTGAGTTTTAAGAGTGCTCCCCTTAGTGAGCGGGTGGAGTGGGGGACTGGCCAATGCCTTCCTATCCCGGCAGCATTTTGTTCAGACAAGCTTACGGCAGAAGGTCATGTGACACAGGCCACATAAACAGCATCTGGGGATTTTCAATTACAGACCTTCACCCAGCATGCCTGCACTGTAATCTCTACCAGATGAGGCTCAGGCCCCACTATTTTCAATAATTCACACACTGTGTACACATAACATGACAATAAGGGCATTCATGCAACCGCCTGATTCGCACATCAAAGCTCCCAAATGGCCAGCTGTAAGCATACTGACTGCTGAATAATTCATTCTTTTCACAGGCTTGAAAAAACGCTCAGCAGGACTTGGCAAGCTTGTGTTCTTTCCTGTGTGGTATGCTAAACTCAAATTTTGAAAGAGGTACAGCCCCACTTAAAAAAAAGAGGAGATCCAACCATTTAAATGCACATTTGCAAGGATTCAAATAGCTTTAAAAAAAACAAAACAGTCAACTGAACGAACTACAATTCCAAATGAGGGAATGAAAGTGCTCAGGGAGGGAGAGAGAACAGACACAAAACACTCATGTTTCTAAGGCAGGTGTTTAATTTAAAAAAAAGGCAGCTTTTCTACTGCAAAATTGTCTCTTGCATAAATCACATATACAATCCCCCCCCCCCCCAGCATTTACAAGTTCAGCAAACTTAATTTCCATCTAACTAGTATTTGTTCTACCACAGTACCATAGCGAGTAGGCTTTGTGCTAAGACCTCTGTTACTTGGAAAAAAAAAACTGTAATCACAGTGACAATAAGGCCAACTTGGATGGATTAAGCTTTAAGTTTGGGTTCTTTTTGCCTTATTATAAGGCTAAAAAAAATGCAGCTTTCATTTTGATTGCAAGACAGATATGCCAAAGCTCTTCTAACGACACTACTGTACTCTGATAAATTTTCTGCCCAAATCCTCCCAAGTATGGCCTTTTAAGGCAATTCCCCGCTTCATAATATCAAGTTTTCTTATCTGTCAATCAACACTAGAACCAGCAGGCTCAACTAGTCACGACCTCCCCTCATAGCAAACACATGCTGCTCACCAGCTGTGGGCTGTGTATTTTTACACCCTTTCCCCTATCATTCAGAGTGGTTTCCTCTTAATCACAATAATCCTAAAAGTGCTAAAACATATCAATCGTCCTTTAAGCCCTGCCTACAAAAGGCCAGCCATCCTGCCTTTATGGGCTTGTCCAGCAGCAGCTGATATTTCATTCAGCTGCAAATCCAATTTAGCAGCTACAAGAGGTTTAACATCCCTGAAAAAATATTGGGTGTTGATCCTGCACAGTTCAATCAGCAATATTCCTCTAACATATTGTTTTGGATTTTCTGCCATATTTGCACTACTGCTGGAGTTCCCTACATGATCTCAAACACAGTTTTCTGGTATTACTGTTTGTCCTAACTACACAGGTTTTTTGTTTTCATTTTAAATCATTGTGGAGTATGACAGACTTATGAAAACATTCATAAGTCAAACGTTACAAATGTGAACACACTAAAAGACAAGAAATGAAAATGTACATTAATATATCATTCTAAAAAACCTGTTCAAAATATGTGCCTATGGGAAAATCCACAGTAATTAATTTGCTTTCTGTAGAGTACAATTATTATCTTACATTATTAAAAATTTGAAACTGGAATGACTCCATAATTTTAACAATTTTTTAATAAATCCGGAACTGAGAATGTTCATGTCCCTGGTTTTTCAAACACAACTGTGTTTGCTTTATAAAGAAACCTACTTACAAGGCTTTGATTTGAACTCTCTTCTCTGATTGTTTTTAATTTGGTCCCACAATATACCTCCCATGATAACCCATGTTCTGCAAACGCTGTACTTAGTGACCACAATCTAACACAACACTTGACTCTCTGGGTTTAAATACCTTTAATTTTGTGTTGCATTGTGGTAGGCTACTTGGCCTTTGCAAACCCATTCTGCAATTCAACACTACTATTTGTAGGACCAAGGAAAAATATAAAGAACTGCAAAGGAACATTTCAGCTTCTATAACTATCAAACTCAGATTTATTTTCTAGTGTTTCTAGCTTCAACAATAGAATACTCATGATTCACAACAGATATGGTATGGGTTGATTTCAAAGTTTTGATGAAGTTGATCAACTGCCTTATAATTATTACATACTTTGCTATGTGGTAAATTCAGTCCATTAAGAATGTAAATATTAAGCTGCAAACCTAGAACGAAGTCTCGTTGATGCTGAACAGAGGTGAAATTGAAACTATCTTCTAAATAAGGTGGCAGAAAGATCATTATAATTTATTCCTCTTATGACGTACGTATAAACAAACCAGTTAAATACAATTTTATAGGCTGAATTTGTATTTGACTTTTCCAAAGTGCTGATTTATACAGAGTCAACCAATGTTAAACAAGTGTTCTTTGCCAAGAGCTCCTAATGAAAAGTCCAGCTTGGGCAGAAATCCTTCAAATAGGCAGACAATAGGCTGGCTCATCTGTCATGCATGATGGATGAGTTGAGATTAAAATCAGTATTTGCATCATAATAGATAAAAATTAGCAAAATAGAATTTCTCAGTAGGTGGCTTCAGCTTTACTTGTTCTTCAAGGGAAAGGGGGGTTCATTTTTAGAAGAATTACAGTTGGCTTACAATATTCACTTGAAGAGGCTTTATTTTCAATGCTCATGGACTCACACTGAAGAATGAAATAAGGTTAACTTGGATATGTTTCAAAATTTATATAAATGTTTTAAAGTTGGTATATTATCACTTTAAATTATCATTACCTGCACAATATGGGGTTTTAATCCATTTTATATACTTTACACTGCCAGAAAGAAAATATTAGAGGAAAAACATTCATGAAATTTAAAGTTCTAATACTGTGAGATTTGGAATGCACCTTTCTGCTTTTGAACAATGTCAGCTAGATGTCTGAATAAAGAAGAAGAAGAAGAGAAGAAGAGATTGGATTTATACCCCGCCCTTCGCTACCCAAAGGAGTCTCAGAGCGGCTTACAAACTCCTTTTCCCTTCCCCTCCCCACAACAGACACCCTGTGAGGTAGGTGGGGCTAAGAGAGCTCTTTCCCAAACTGTCCTTGAGAGAACAGCTGGTACAGAGCTCTGGCTTGCCCAAGGTCATCCAGCCAGGTGCAAGTGGAGGAGTGGGGAATCAAACCCGGTTCTCCCAGATAAGAGTCTGCGCACTTAACCACTACACCAAACTGGCTCTCTGTAAAGCAAGTCTGTTTTCATATTACTTAGAAGAGAGTGACACCATTCTGTAGATTCAACTAAAATTATAGAAAAGGGGTGTTCATAGTGCTATCAAAATGCTATACAACGGTAAATATCACACTACAACATAAACAGTTAACATAAGAAATGCCAATAAAGGTATACGAATAGTTAACATAAGATTAACCAGAAGAATATGAGTATGAGAAATAATTAGAAAGTCTTTCATACGAAGACATTTTGGTGAACTGATACATACTTAGTAGTACCCAAGTCACCTTTGAGGGCACTGCAAGTCAACATACTCCTGCTCTTAGTAGCAAACTATTGGTTGTGGGAGTCTGCTTTTCATGGTTCTTACATACTAACCCCACCCCACCACCGTGTACTGCCTGGTCTGTCTAATCATTTTAAGTATTCGGTACAGTAGGACAGAATGGGGTAATTTTGTTTCAGTGAGGTTACTATGGACTATGTCACCAGTGCAGCACAAAGCTACTGTTTTACAGGGTTTCTTCCAGGGTTAGATTTAAAAACAGAAAGAGCAAATGGTGTTTGTTTATCACAGTGAAGGCTATCATGAGTTTGTGAAAAGTCCACTGCCTTGCTGAGGCCTTCCAATTAAAGGGCTCAGTAAAATAAATGAATGCTATTCTCCGGATTTGGACTTCTCCACACCGCCCCAGGACACCCCAAAGGGAGACTCACCTGGCATCTCTGGCTCAGGGTCGGGGCAGGGGGACAGCGGCAATGGTGCCTGGCCGCCTGGGGTCCCACCGGCTGGCCGCAGCAGAGGAACACGAGCAGAGCCGGCGGGGAGTCTCCTTGGAAGACAGGCAATGAGAGAGGCGGGGAGGCGAGGAACAGGGCAAGCCCAGCAATGCAGCTGGGAGACTCGCCCACAAGATGTGGCAGAGGCCCCGGCATTGGGTGCACCAAAGCTGAGCCGAGCCGTGGCAGGAGAGAGCTGATGCGAGACACTGACCGCGCCCAGGACCAGTGAGGAGGGAGGCAGGCAGGAGCCCTTAAAGGGGCAGTCTCCCTTGACCAATACGGAGAGGGAAGGAGAGGACAAATGGGCAGATGGGCCATGGGGGAGGGGAAGGAGAGGGGGAGGAGGAGGATGGGGGAGTATAAAATGAGGCAGGAGTGCTGGGGTCGAGGAGGAGGAGGAGAAGAGGGGAGTGGCCATGGGCTGCAGTAGAGAGAGAGGGAAGTCCAATTCCAGAGGATGCCTGCTGCCGGCTGGCCAAGGCCCGTTGCCTGAATACTGAAACCCTGGCAGCCCCTTTTGAACCCCCCCTTCAGCGCCACAGCGGAGGAGTGCTGAAGGATGACCAGAGGCAGCCTGACAGCTGTGGCCATCAACTGACAGTTAAGGGAACTGCATCAAAAACCCGTCTATAGTAGAGAAGCTGTTTATTTAAAATTATTTGATGTCTAGCAGGTGCAAAGAGATATTTAAACTCAAACTGTGTTATGTAAGAGATCTAGAATCAGATTACACATTATGACAAGTTCAGATAGCCAACAAACAAAGACCAAATGGCAAGCATGTAACCAATGTGTGTTCCACTTTTTATGCATACAGCCCCTAAACTTGATTTCTTAATGGTTGGTTATGGAGTCGGTTATTTTCTAAAAACTTGTTTTTTTTGGGGGGGGGGGGTGTTTTTTGGTGTAGCACTGATGTGAAAGTATATTTTCTCCCATTTGTGAATGCACAGGCCTAGAAACATTACTTTTAAATAATCAAATCACTAAAATTAAGAATGATTTTGTGCTAGGGAACAAAAAAGAATGATCACTCCAGTTCCTGATCCAATCACACCTTCTATTGTCATTTGCCTACTAATGTCATTTGGAATCTGAAATCACTCCACTTTCCAATATATAAGACAGATAGACTTCCATCTAGCTATATCTGAAGAAGTGAACAGAAAGCTCATACCCTACCACAAATTTTGTTAGTCTTTAAGGTGCTACTGGACTCTTACTCTTTTCTACTGTTACAGACAGACTAACACGGCTACCCATGTAGATCCATCTCCAGTTCCTTTGACACCAACTATGCATCATTCCCTTTGCCATCCGAGGGGAAAATCAGTCCAGTATTCAGAACTACCATTTTGAATTATAACGATACTTTTGCTTCTTTGCCCATTAACTGTCTGTAATGTAGACAAGCAAAGAGAAAGAAACATGTGCATAGAGGATGTAATAGTGGTCTCTTCCTGGATTAAAGAGTAGAATCATTGAGTCATAGAGTTGGAAGGGACTTCCAGGGTCATCTGTACAACTCCCTGCACAATGCAGGAAATTCACAAATACCTCCCCCACCACACCCGCAGTGACCAATGTTCCACACCCAGAAGATGACAAAAAACCCTACAGGATCCCTGGCCAAACTGGCCTGGAGAAAAATTGCTTCCTGACCCCAAAGTGGCAATCAGCATTTCCCTGGGTGTGTAAGAAAGGGCCACAAGAACTAAGCACTGAGACAACCCTTCCTGCCTTCCCTCTCACGATCTGCCTAAGTTCATAGAATCCGCATTGCTGTCAGATGACCGTCTGAATACCTCCAAAGAACCGACAGCTCACCCGAGGAAGCCTGTTCCACTGAGGAACTGCTCTAATTGTCAGGAAGTTCTTCCTAAAGTTTAGCCGAAAACTCTTCTGATTTAATTTCAACCCATTGGTACTGGTCTGACCTTCTGACCTGGGGGCAACTAGAGATGTGAAGGCCCGGAAAAAACGCAGAAAAATTAGGGAAAAAACAGTTTTTTTCCATTTTTTTCCTGAAGTCTTTTTCTGAAAAACTGAAAAAAGAAAAGGAAAAAAAATGATTATGGAACGTTTTATTTTAACATGTTGAATAAAATATTTTAAGACAAGGTGTTCAAACATTTCCCAAATCATTTCTAAAAAATATGTATGGTATCAGATTAATCTGATTTCTATGCACTGAGGCAAGCAAGTCCTAGGTTAAAAACTGAACTCACCAATGCAAGAACAAGATGCATTTCTTCCTTTAGGAGGTGCTATTGTCACAAGAAAAGAAAAGAAAAGGGTTTCAGTTTTGTTTTTGCATGTGGGTGGGTATACTAGCACTCAGGCAGCACTAGGCCTCAAAGCATTAGAAGAAAATACAGAGCAACAAAAAGGACCTGAAAGTATAGTTTTTAGAAGTCCATAATAACTGTGATAATGGCAGATGCAACAGAGTAGATGCAGAAGCAGGCACTGAAACTGATAATGACAGCTCAGAAAATGATTCTGATTGAATTTCATGCCCATTCATTGAAACTTAGTCCCACACTCCCTTCTATACACTTCCCCCCTCTTCAATTCTTTTTATAAGAACGGGGTTTTTAATTTAATACAGTGGAGAGGAAATATGAATAATTGTTACTTCTGGATTTTAAAAAATTGTTTTATAGAGGGTTTTTTTGGCCTGTTCCACATAAACTAGTAAACAGTTCAGGAGATTATTGCTCCATTTGTTACAATTACAAATAAATATTATTTAAAAAGTAAATTCTGTTTGTAATAAGTGTTTGGATACACTAATAATATGCTAGTTGTGATAATTTAATGCCAAGTAAAATTGTCCATAGTCGTATTTTATGTTCCTAAAGTAACAGAATGACTTTCAGTCTGGAAAAGAAAAAAAAGTGCTAATGTAGCATTTTTTTCAATTTTTCCAAAAATTTCCGTTTCCCCCCCAAAAAACCCGGAAAAAAACGGGGGGTTTCCTGAGCTTCAAAATTTCCAGGGGCAACAGAAAACAACTTTGTACCATCCTCTATATGACAGCCCTTCAAGTACTTGAAGATAGTTATCGTATCACTTCTCAGTCGTCTCCTCTCCAGGCTAAACATACCCAGCTCCTTCAATCTTTCCTCATAGGACTTGGTCTCCAGACCCCTCACCATCTTCATTGTCCTCCTCTGGACACATTCCAGCTTGTCTATATCCTTCTTGAATTGTGGTGCCCAAAACTGAACACAATACTCTAGGTGAGGTCTAACCAGAGCAAAGTGGTACCATCACACTGTGTGATCTGGACACTATAATTCTATTGATACAGCCCAAAATCACTTTTGCCTTTTTAGCAAACACATCACACTGCTGACTCATGTTCGGTGTATGGTCTACTAAGATCCCAAGATCCTTATTACACATACTACTGCCAAAACAAGTCTCCCCCAACCTATAATTATGCAATTGATTTTTCCTATCTTAATGCAGAACTTTACATTTATCCCCATTGAAATTCATTAAATTTCTTTTAGCCCAGTTTTCCAGCCTGTCAAGATCATCCTGAATCCTGAATCTGTCTTCTACCGTATTTGCTTCCCCTCCCAATTTAGTACCATCTGCAAATGTAATGAGCATTCCCTCTATCCCTTCATCCAAATCATTGCTAAAGATGTTGAACAAAACAGGTCCCAGGACAGATCCTTGAGGCACTCCTCTCCAAGAAGATGAGGAACCATTCACAAGCACTCTTTGGGTATGATAACAGTCATAGAATCCAAACCACATTTTTTCCAATTTGCCAACAAGTATATTATGTGGAACCTTATCAAAAGCCTTACTGAAACCAAGTTAAATTATGTCTACAGCATTACCCTGATCCAGCATGGTAGTAACTTTCTCAAAAAAAAGAGATAAGGTTAGTCTGACATGACTTGTTCTTGAGAAACCCATGCTGGCTCTTAGTAATTACAGCCATCCTTTCTAACTGCTCCAGGACTGTCTGTTTGATTATTCGTTCTAAAACTTCCCCAGGTAGAGACGTCAGGCTGATGGGTTGGTAGTTACCCGGATCCTCCTTTTTCCCCTTCTTGAAGATGGGGACAACAATTTGCAATCTAAAGATTAATCAATCAATCAATCAATTAATTTTTCACAGTTTTAACCCGCCCGCCCTGCAAGCAGGCTCAGGGCGGCTTACAAAGTGGCACAGTGCCAGGTTAAAATAAAACAGTTAAAACAGTTTAAAACATCATTATAACAGTTCAATAAAATTTCGATAAAGTGCTCGCAGTGATGGTAATCAACTTATGTCAGGATGGCGTCCTGCATTTTCTCTTCGTGACCTAGAGTGGATTCCTTCAGGCCAGCCCTGATCTCCGATGATGATGGAGATGGTCGATGGTAGATGGTGGGTGGTGGCGGCTCCTAATTCAAGGCCTGGCAGAAGAGCTCTGTCTTGCAGGCCCTGTGGAACTGCATAAGGTCCCGTAGGGCCCTGATCTCCTCCAGAAGCTCATTCCACCAGAGTGGAGCTGCCACCAAAAAGGCCCTAGCCCTAGTACCAGTGAGCCTAGCTTCCCTCAACCCCGGGACCGCAAGTCGGTGTTGTGATCCCGACCGAAGTGCTCTCTGTGGTAAATGAGGGACAAGGCGGTCCCTCAGGTATGTTGGACCCTGGCCTTGTAGGGCTGTCGCGCTCCTTGGGGCTCCCCAGGGGTGGGCTGCCCATGGCTGTCACACCGCAGACCCCTCCTGGCTTGGGCCGTCATGTGGGTTGAGGTTTGCAGCTCTCCCAACATGTGGAGTAGGAGCGCTGGGGCACTGAGATGGGTTGTCCCCACCCATCAGGTCGGGTGGGGCTGGGAGATGGATGCAGCTATGGGAGCCCCGGGTAGAAACCTTGGAGGGGTCTTGGGGAAGGCCTCAGAATGCAGAGGACAAGGAGGTTACTTCACCTGCCCATCTCTGCTTGGAAACAGCTTCCTTTCCCCTGCTCATTCTGGCTTTCTCTCTCTCACTCGCTCACTGGTTCTCTCTCTTTCATTCTGCTGTCTCCACTCTCCTCATCGGCCTTCCCTCCTCCTCCTTTATCCTGCCCCGCTACCTGGCCGGCCCTCCCTCTCCCGGGCCCCACCCCCCCCTTGAAAAGGGAAGACGCTGGCCCTTCCATCCCTGGGCTGCCCTTTCCCCTCCCGCTTCAAGCACTGGCCTCGTCATGCCGCTCGTCAGCCTGGGCCCTGGCTCCCTGCCTCCCTGCTGCCCCGTCGTTCTCCCCAGTTGTTGGGGCTCCTTCCCAGCCCCTCCACTGCTGCCTCAGCTGGGCTCAAGCCCAGCCACCGCTGCTGCTTCTTCCAGTCGCTGTAGGGGCTGCGTCTCCTGTTCTGGTAAGTGGAGGGTTTTCCTGGGGTGGGTGGCTATTGCGGCTCCCAGGGGGGTTGCTGCCAGTGGGCCCAAGGTCTCCCAGGAGTCCCGGGGGAAACTGGGACAAGGGCTTTAAAGGTAAGCACCAGCACCTTGAAGCAAATTCGGTACGCTATAGGCAGCCAGTGCAGTGCCGCCAGGACAGGCTGGATGTGATCCCGTTTAGCAAAATCCATCAATAGCCTGGCCGCGGTGTTCTGCACCAGCTTCAGCTTCCAGATTTGCGACAAGGGCAGACCCATGTAGAGAGTGTTACAGTAGTCTAATCTCGAGGTGACCGCTGCATGGATCACCGTGGCCAGGTCGTCGCGATCGAGGAAGGGAACCAACTGCCAAGCTAGCTGCAGATGGTAGAATGCTGACTTAGTAGTCAGCTGGGCCTCCAGAGTTAAGGAGGGATCCAGGAGCACTCCTAAACTCCTAACCACCGACATGGGCACCAACAGGACCCCGCCGAAGGTCAGGAGCAGGACCCCCCCAGACCACTCTGACCCAGGCACAGGACCTCTGTCTTCCCCGGGTTCAATTTCAGCCTGCTCAGTCTAAGCCAACCTGCCACGGCGTGCAATGCCCGGTCTAGGTCTTCTGGGCAAGAGCCTGACCGGCCACCCAACATCAGATAGAGCTGAGTGCCATCAGCATACTGATGACATCCCAGACCATACCTCCAGGCAATCTGGGCAAGGGGGCGCATATAGATGTTAAACAACATAGGGGAGAGCACCGCCCCTTGAGGCACTCCGCATTCAAGTGGATGCCTCGCGGATTGCTGCTCCCCTAGCACCACCCTTTGTCCCCGACCTTGGAGAAAGGAAGCGAGCCGTTGCAAGGCCCGCCCCTGTATCCCCACATCGGCAAAATTAATTTTGTTAGGTTGGATCCAAAGGTTCTCTGCCGGTCACAGAAGCAGAGAACCATGAGCAGGGGGCCTTTGAATCCAACTATATAATCTGGATGCATTCTGACTTTTTTTTTTCCCAAGTAGGGAAGAACAGCATACCTGAAGCTCCCACGTGGCTTCCCATCCAGGTCCACAATCATTTATTTGTACAGTAGATCTGAGCCTATCTCCAGCCACCTTATAATAAAATGGCTCTGTGGAAGTGCTTCCACAATACAAAATGCAAGTCATCATACCCAGGAAAGGTAGGGAAACAGGGATCTTCCACAACACCAGTGCTTTATCTGATGAACTAGGGGCTAGGACTCTTCTTCTTCAAAACCAGCTGTATTGAATCTACCCAGCAAGCTGCAAGACATTCTATGAGGTAACATGCTTTATACCATTAGTCTCCAACAGAATGAGACAGAAATGTGCTCAGCAGAAAAGTGACTACTCTGGAAAAAACCATCAATAAGCAATACCTGCAGCAAAACATTAAGAGTCTTAACAGTGTGCAGCTTCTCCCAGAGGTACAGCAGAGTAAGCAGGAGAGATTAATGCTACCATCCACATGATAAATCTCCCTTCTACTCACATTCTCTTCAGCATGGCTATCTTACCGAATGGCTTTACCTGAGAATAGCTTAAAATTTTTGACAACACCAATTGATATTTCAAGATGACCAGAGGATATCATTCTAGAGTTTAGAAACAGTCTGATAGTGGGGAGAGGGGTGGAATACTTGAGTGGACCAAGAGCAGATGATGCTGTTTCAGTGCACTTACCCTTCCTAAAGCTGATGTAACTGCAAAAGTTAAGCTGCAATTAACTGAAAGCAAAACATTTTGTACATTCCATATAAAAAATCCAGTATTTGTGAAAATATGAAACCCCTCAGTTTAATTTTTATGACATGTACTTTCTTTATAGTCCCCCACGACCATGACCTTAAAAAACCATTGCCTCATATGCTTTTAGGGTTGCCAGCTCTGGATTGGGAAGCTCTTGGAGATTTGGGTTGGACCCTGAGGGACGGCAGGGTTTGGGGAGGGGAGGGACCTCATCAGGATATAACCCTCCAATGTTGCCATTCTCTCCAGTAATACTGATCCATGTCATCTGTAGACCAGTTGTAATCCTGGGACATCACAAGGCCCCACTTGGAAGTTGGCAACCCTAGCTATTATGCTATCTTTATAATCCCCTTTGTAACTGCTGTCACATGCAAGTCTACTCTTGGATTTTGATATTAACCTTAAGAACAATTATCCAGAAGAAAAACTGCCATTAAGAACAAATACTTCACATAGATTGTCATGGTGAAGTGTCAAATGGTGACTTGACTCATTCAGTTTTTGACATTAAAAGAAATGTGTGTGTGTGTGTGTGCGGTCGCCAAGTCACAGCTGACTTTTAGTGACTCCACGAGGTTTTCAAGGCAACAGACATTCAGAGGTGCCTACCTCCACATCACAAACCTGGTATTCCTTGGAGGTCTCCCATTCAAATACCCTGCTTAGCGTACGAGATCTGACAAGATCGGGCTAGACATGTCCCCAAAACAAGATCAATCTAGTTTTGTATTCATATCTGGTAAAGACTATTAGAGAAAACCCTTCTTCTCAATGACACACTTTGTCTCACAATAGAAAGACTTAATGAAATATAACTCACCCCATCTTCATCTGTAACTTATGCAACCTGTGTATAACAAGTGAGTAAAAATCATCTCTGCTTACCTACACAACCCAAGATAGATGCTGTATTCAGACATCCCGAGAAACTTCTGTGATGGACATGGATATGCCCTAGGAGTCACATTTGTGAACTCTCTCTCTCCATGTGCTCCCCTCATATTCAAAGCATGATTGAATGCTTCCTGGTTTTAGCGCCTTCAACGAAACCCCTATCAGATGTGATGGATAAATGCGGGCACCTGGGCAAATTGGAATTCATATAGTTAGGAACTTTTTAATGACTCTCCAGAGCCAGCATGAAGTTTACTGCATTCTCACAAACCAGGATTTTAAACCATATTTGAATTCCAGTTTGTGGCAAGGATTAGCACTCCAGCATGCCCAGGTGCCAAACCAGGAAGCCTTTAATTACTTCTCACATGTGAGAAGAGGAAGGGAGCATGGAAACACAGCCGCTAAGTCCCTCTATGCTACAGTCACAGACAAATCAAAGTTAAGCATGGCCTGTAAAAGATGTAGACTCTTAAAATGTTGCTAAAAGCATCAACCACATATCTTCCCAAGAGATTCTACTCTGTAATGAATGTAACCTAAGAAAAGAATAATTTGTGCATAATTTTCCTTCATACCATACACAGATCCTGTTTCACACACATACAATACAGAATAATTTAGTAAGCACAGCAATTTTATAGAAAGACAGGGTACTGATAGATGATGTTTGCCTGTTTGCCATAAAATAACAAAATATGAATTATTATATGTAGCCCCACCTGTGGATACCTAAATCTGGAGATTGGAGCCATGAACAGACAAGGTACATCTTTCTACAAACCTGAGGAAAAAAACTGGGGGGGGGGGGGGGGGGGGACACGGGGAGCTAACCTCCACGCAAATAATAGAAGCAGTATCTGTACCTTTAAGAAACAAATGCCTTTGGAGTAGTCATTCTAGGGGTTGCTAGACAATGACAACAATACTACCCAACTTCAAAAGCCGTGGTTTCTGTCAGTTCTGTCAGGGGGCTCCTGGTCCTATGACTCATCAGAAAGACTCATCATAGCTAGGCCTGCGAGCAACCAATGGGAGACTTGCTACCGTGTAACCTGTATGACTCACCCAGGTCCGTTTTTTTCCTTCAGTTCAACAGCAGCCACCCCATGAAAGGCAGTGTGGTAAAGTGGCTATAGTTTCAGGCTAAGATCTGGGAAACTAAGTTTCAAATGTCCATTCTGCCATGGAATTTGCTGGATAAGTCTGGCAAAGCTTTATCTGACTATCAACATCTCTTGAAGGCATACAGGCTCAGAATTAGGGTGCAAGTCATAAGAAATAAAGTAAAACAGAGAAAGATTTCTAATCTAACTTGAAACTACAGATGCCTACCATTGCCCCTCCTCCCATCATGGGCTGGAGCAAACAGCTGTATGCACAGAGAAAGCTCCCCAGCTGTCACACACACAGAGAGAACAGCTCCTTTTCAGTTTGTCCTCCTCAGCTGCCTTGGAGGTGCAAAGTCAATCTGGGCTCTACAATCCTGGCCCTGGGAGCCTGCCAGAACACAGCAGCCAATGGGCTGATGTTACTCATATCAGAGGGATTATTTTCACCTCAATATACACAATGCATTGATCTGGGACTGAGATCTTCCCAGCACAGCTGCCTCCATCCTACTGGTTCATCCCCTTCCTAAAATGAGTTTCCCCTTCTTTCATACACATTAGTTATAACTTTTGCATCTGTGTTACCTTAGCTTTCTCTGGATGGACAGTCTTACTTGAACTACTGCAAACCTCTTCTCGGTTGCTGTCTTCCCAACAACTACTGTTTCTGTTCTACCAACCACATGTATTTCCTAATCCAAAATCACACATGCTACACAACACATATTGCTCCCCAGGCAGCCTTTTTAACAGAGAGGTTCACATTATTTCTAGCATTTCCTACACCTTGAGTAGTTAGCTTTGCAGCTATGCATTATATTTTAGCAAAATCTGTCCCACTGAACCATAGTAATGTCCTGTTTAGTTTAGAGTCAATCATAGGACACAACTCAAAAGAATGAAGCAATACACCCTGATACACTATCACTCTAATACAAACAATCTTTTCAAATATATTTATCATTCAGGCATGTGTGGCCTTAACTTCAGAAGAACCGGTTTCCCTTTAAAAAGACCCTAGATTTTCAGGCCTCTGTTTCTTAAATAGCAAAGCTTCATTGTTTTTCCATGTCCTGAGTCAATGCAAGCAGTAAGTGCTTGTTGAAAACATTTCCCCCCACTTTCTGCATTAGCTAGCACTTAGTGCTACCTACCTACTTAGTACATTGAGAACCACTGTCCTACATAGTCTTTGGCTTTCAGAAAAGTAACACATCTCACACACACACAAATTAAGTATCTTAACAGCAAATAGCAGAAGTCATCCCAGTTCATCCAAGTTCCCTCCTTTCCACCCTGGAATTTAGGCTTTATCATGACAGCCTAAAACAAATACACCCCCCCCCCCCCTGTATTTTGATAACAGCGTTAGTTCTGGTGCAAGAGAAACAGTAAAGTGAGATTACAGTTTGAACTAGATGTTAAGGTAGATGCATATGTTGCTATCACTCAAAATAGGAGTCCCTGGTTTCCTGGCCCCCATAATATCTAGTAAAACCAAATGTGTGAAGTGACATTGTGTTCCAGTTTCACCATATAAATCAACTGGTTACAACTTGCAGGAATAAGAAAGACCATACCATATTGTCACATCATGGTGTTTATCACTTGAGTTATTGGGAAAGAGGAGGAGATTTAGAGCTAGGAATTTATTTATTTATAGCGCCACCTTTCTCCCCAATGGGGACCCAAAGCAGCATACAGCCTTCTCCTCTCCTCCGTTTTATCATCACAACAACCCTGTGAGGTAGGCTAGGCTGAGAGGGTGTGACTGGTCCAAGGTCAACAAGCAAACTTCCATGGCACAAGTGGGGATATGGTCTTGGCTCCTAGGTACATCTGACACTGTTAACCACAACAGCCATACATCCTCCCTGATGTTGCATTCCAGTCTATACCCTTTATTGTCCAGCACTAGCCCGGGTTGTATCAGAAACGTGGCATGGCTTCAAATGCCATGAAGATGGAAGCCTAAAGCCTGAGCTCCCACCCTCCCCCCAGACTCTAATGGTTTATTTGAATAATAGGAGACTTGAGGACAACAACTAAGATCATGGGAAGGAAAGGCGATTCAAGAATTACAAGCTCTACTATAAAATCCCACTCTGTTAAATTGTACTTCACGCAAGGGAAACCTGATGAGGGAAGGAGATCAGATTTTACAATGGTCGCTGAGGATTCCACTGCCTCACTGGACACAGCACCAATTACAAAAACAGATCTAATAGAAGCCTCCATGAAGACCGAGATCTTAGAGGAGATATCCCTTCTCTTAAAACCCATCACAGACCAGATAGAAGAACTAAAACGTGGCCTAGAGCAAACTACGCAGGTAGCTGATACGGTGATGGGAATGGGAATAGTAGCACAAGAGGAAATCAGAGACCTTCAACAACGTGAACAGACAAAGTGATGCTGCTAGAAAACAAAATTAAAAGTGGACACTTAACATTTCGGGGATTACCAGAGAAGGAGGAAGGCAACACAGAGCTCTCAATCTTTTTGGCTTCCTGGCTGGTTTCAACGATGAACTTGGGAGGTTCTAAGCCACACATCCTCTCATAATGGAGGCTGCTGTTTTTAATGGGTGCTCCCTGCATTACAAGTATAGTGCCTCCTGGGTTCTTATGAAGCATATCTTGTGCCAATGAAGTGGAAGAAAACCAGGATTGGCAATTTACTTTCTAAAATAAGCAAGTGGGCACCAGGAAACTTTTTGGCAGGTGCCATCCTTTGAAATCACTGCTTTACAACAAAGGAGTACACAGACTATATTAATTGGATGATAAATCTTACGCTCTCCGAAGTGAATTAAACACTACAAAAAAGGGGCTGTGGGGGAAAAAAACAAAAATAATCAGATCATTTAAAAAAAATAAAATTGTCTCTCACCAGAAGATATGGCATGCCTCCCCCCATCTTGGAATGTTTGGGGGGAAATCAAGGGGAAAAAAGCACATCACTGCTTTTACACAAAGCCTGCTTCAAAAATATCACCCCTCACAGCCAGCAAGAACTCACCTCTTTCCATGGAGACTTGTCCCACGCTTGATGGCTATGGTTATAATTTCCATTAATATTTCTGTAATACCACATAGATGAGCAAAATGATGAATAGCCCATTACTATGATTACTGTATTAAAAAATGAGAACTTGGGGCACACACCAAACCAACTGCACTGCCAGGTCACAGCTAGTGTTGCACAAATGTCTGAGATCCATTTTCAAAAGAAGATGCCAGTGGCACTGTTTAATTCTGATTCAGCCACCAAATGCTTTTGAGCCTATTCCTGAAAGAACATCTTCTCTCATTTGAACACTTCTGAATATTAAAATGAAAAGCAGCTTTCAGCTGTTGGCAAGGAATAGTCTGCCTTAAAAATGCTCAAGATTATATATGTACTTCTTTATCACATGCTGCGGCCATCTAGGATTGAAATCCCCCCCCCCATATGGTTTGACTATTTGGCTATAACTTCTTGTGCAGATTTTCAGGACTCAAAATGGACCTATTAAATTGGATATTAGAATTTTGTTTTGACTTCAATTATTGTAACATAAGGCATCTTTATTTGGGGTGTATCTGAAACGTTTTTCTGAACTGACTATGGTAACTTAATTCACCTTGAGTGTCTTTGAGAAATCTGCTGCTGAGGCCCTGCTCACAGTATAATCTTTTTTGCAGGATACAGGTCTGGCATCCACCAGGAGCAGGATTGGAAGATTTGTCTCCACTTACCGTGAAGCTTCCTTCTCGGTGGTCCAGAGTGGGGCAGTCCTTCAATCCTCACTCCTGGGAAGCTCCTCCCATCCTCCGGAAGCAGGGTCGGCAACATTCAATCCTGGATGGGGAGGGGCTTCACTCCGGATCTCCAGTCAATCCAAAAGCCACTCTTCCCCTGCAAGTGTCCAACAACACACAGTCCCCCCAAACTTATCCCCCTACCCAACGCCCAAGGGCCAGGCCGGTAAAGAAGAGTATCATGAGGACTAAACATGTTAAAGAACATGAACAGTTTTATTAGCAATAACAATGAACAGCAGCAATAACATCTTACATGCCTGATTCCCGCCTGCCCCCTTCACTGCTGTGCCGGGTGCTGGGGCCACTTGTCCAGAGTAAGTAACTCTGTAAGTAAAACTCAATAAACTCAGTAAGCACCAGAAGTCAACCCTTCGATAGGGCAGGTAGGAGTGCCCCACTCTGGACCACTGAGAAGGAAGCTTCATGGTAAGTGTACAAATCTTCCGTTCTCTGGTGGTCCAGGAGTGGGGCAGTCCTTCAGTCCTCACTCCTGGGATGTAACCGAGCAGTGTCCCTCCGGGTGGGTCAAGTGAGACTTCATGTGCTTACCCTACCTGTTTCAAAACCGTCTACCCAAAAGTCGCCTCCGCTAAGGCTAGTTTGTCCACCTGATAGTGCTTTGTGAAGGAGTGGACTGACCGCCGGGTGGCAGCCTTAAAAATCACCTCCATTGAGGGGAAGGCCCTGTATACCGCCAAGGTGGCTGCTCCCCTCATTGAATGTGCTGTGACCCCTTCTGGAGGGGCGGCCCCTTGCACCTTATATGCCTGCATAATGCACTCCCTGATCCATCTGCTGATGGTAGCCGTGGATACCCCTTTTCCCAGGGTTGTCCGACTGAAAGAAACAAACAGAGATTCAGTTTTTCTCCACTCCTTAGTCCTGTCTAGATAAAAGTACAACGCCCTACGTACATCTAGACAATGCCAAACTTTCTCCCTCTGAAGCTTTGGGTCCTGACAAAAGGAAGGTAATACAATCTCTTCCGCTCTATGGAAGATAGAATTGACCTTTGGAATAAAGGCCGGGTCAGATCTAAGGACCACCCTGTCATTATGAAAAATACATAGATCTTTATGGAAAGACAGTGCCCTCAGCTCTGAAACCTGACGGGCCGAAGTTATTCCCACTAGGAAAATGATCTTGAGTGTAAGTTCCCTTATGGGGCATGATGCCATGTATTCAAAGGGTCCCCTGCATACGGCTCTGAGAGCCGTATTCAGGTTCCAGGTCGGAAATCTATGTGACTGCGGAGGGTTCAGTAAAGCTGCCCCCCTCAGGAATCTCTTCACATGTGGATGGCTGGAAAAGGATTTACCCTTGCCCACTCCCCTCACTGCCGAGAGCGCCGCCACCTGTCACCTAAGGGTACTGGTGCTCAGACCTTTCCCCAACCCTTCTTGTAGGAAGGCCAACACCGTCCCCACTTGAGTCTTAAGTGGGTTTAAGCCCTTAGACTGGCACCACCCCGAAAAGGTTTTCCAGGTTCTATTGTACATCTTATTGGTGGAGACCTTTCTGGAAGCTAGCAATGTGGTAACTACCCCTGTCTCATACCCCAGGTTCTCTAATTGTCTCTGCTCAACCTCCAGGCTGCTAGCTGAAACATTTCCGGCCTGGGGTGTAGTGTCCCCTTGTGTCAGGTCCCTTCTGGGAGGGAGTTTCCAAGGGTCCCTTATCGATAGTCTCAGCAGGTCCTGAAACCATAATCTTCTTGGCCAATATGGAGCTACCAGAATGACATTTGCCTTTTGGTCTATTATGAGTTGTACGACTTGAGGGAGAAGCGGTAGAGGTGGGAAGGCATAAAGAAGTGTCCTTGGCCACTGTAGGGTCAGGGCGTCCGTCCCCAGGGTCCCCTCTACGGGTTGTTTGGCCACAAACTGATTTGTTTGGCGGTTGCGCTGTGTCACAAATAAGTCCACCTCTGTGCTTCTGAATATTTTGCAGATCTCCAGCAAAATAGTTCTGTTTAGTCTCCACTCATTCTGGTCCACGGAGTGCCTGCTCAGCCAGTCCGCTACTACGTTCTCTGATTCCGGGACGTGGACTGCCTTGATGGATAGAATGTGTTTCTCTGCCCAATGCATGATTTGGACAGCTTCCTGGTGTAAGGGTTGATATCTCATGCCACCTTGTTTGTTTATATAGGCTTTTGCCATGGTGTTGTCCGTTTGTACCAGCACATGCGAGTTCTTCAGCTGTGGTTGCATCTGTAGAAGTGCTAGCTTTATTGCTCAGAGTTCCAAGAAATTGATACTCCTGAATTTCTCTGAGACTGCCCAAGTCCCTTGCTCCATGAGACCCCTGCGAATGGGCTCCCCATCCGAAGAGGCTTGCATCTGTTGTTAGTACTGTTTTCTTGGGTACTGTGAAGAATACAGAGTAGACTCCATGGGTCCATTCCATCTCTGGGACTTCCTCGATTGCGCCGATGCACTCTCTCCATTTCAGGGGTAGGACTTTCTTCTTATCCTTGTCTTCCACTAGATAGCGTTCCAGGCCTGCTCCAAAAAGGTGAGTTCCTTTCAACAGGACTGCCACTACCTTGGCTCTCGCTGCTGGGTTGGCTTCCCAGTGTCGCAGCCATGTGTTCCTCCTGGCTGTTACGCTACACGCCATGGATCTCGCCACTAGTTGCATCGCGTTTAGTGATGCGTCCGCTGTGAAGGTGGTGGCCAGTGCTATCTTTTTAATCGAGTCCTTGAGTTTTTTGGGGACATCGCTGCCTGCCGAAGTCAGGTCAGAGGCCCAACTATATGCAGTCCTGGCAAACAGGGATCCTGTGGCCGAGGCTCTTAGAGAGGCTGCGGCCGCCTCAAAATCTCTGTGTAGAGCTTTCTTGACTCTTTTGCCGCAGTTGTCCTTTGGCAACCCGTCTGAGTCCATGGGAAGGACTGAGGTGGATGCCAGAGAGTTTACTGGGTCATCCACGGCCGGCAGCTTGAGCTTTTTGTTTGCTTCTGGAATAAGGGAATAAAGTTTGTTGATTAGAGGATTCCCGGCCTTGGGATTAGCCAGGTGTTCCCATTCTGCCATAATTATGTGGTAGAAGGGATAGGTGCTCCCGGTGCCTTGGCAGAGGTTTCGGGTATGGCTTTGGTGGACCCCACTGGAAGACCAGGATCCTCCTTGTCTTCCTGTGCTTTTGGGGTGTAATTCAGCTCCAAGGTCCTAATGACCTTTGGTAGGAATTTGTAGTAAAGGTCTTGAGGAAAGAATCTGGATTGGATTGTTGGTACTGCTTCCTCTTCCTCCTCAGATAACTCACCTTCCTCTTTCTCGGCCAGGGAGGGCTCCAGGTCTGAGTCCTCATCAAAATCCGTGATTCGTGGGGTGAAGCCTTTGTCAGAGGTAGATAGTCTCTGTCTCTTACTAGGGATTTCTACGTCATAGTCCCCTTCAGAGGCTTCATCTGTGGGGATCTGTGGCTCATGGCTCCTGAAGTCCTTTCTTAACTCTTCCTTGAGCCAAGAAAGAAGGGAGTGTCTTGCCTCCTCTTCTGAGGGCTGCCTTGTTGGGATGCCTGGTAGACTGTTTTGTGAAGTCTCTATTTCCAGGGAGCTGGGGGTTTCTAGCTGGTCAGCCATTTTGATTTCCTAAAAGTGAAAGTAGGCCATCAACCCCTGGCCTCAGATTCAAAATGGCCATCCCCTTCTTCCCCCTGCCTCTGCACACGGCTCTGGCAAGGGAGTAGGTTCTGGCTCTGTTACCCCCTTTGCAGTCCCCCGCTCTAATTTGTGGCTGTGGGGTGGTTGGAGGGGGTGTTTAGCCCTTTTGCGCAGTGCGGGCTGTTTCCCTGTGAAGATAGTGGGTTAAAATGAGCCCTGGTGGGGTGGGGGGGGTGCCTCGCTGGGGGGGGGGAGTTAAAACACTTCTTTTCCCCTCTTTATTCACCTCGCACCTCTGGTCCCCATTGTTTGTTTCCTACCGTGTCTTCACCATTCTCGGGGGTTACTCTGGAGCCGCCAGTCTGCCTCAGTTCCTAGGAAATAGAAGGGACCGCTCCAGTGCCAAATGGGGCAGCAGCGGAATCTCCACACCTCCCTTGGCCTCCGCTGGGACCCATGGCTCTTCCCCTGGCTCTGTACGAGCCGCGCGCCACCAAGGCTGGTGCGGCAGGGGGGTTGAGAGGGACTCCACTCTCCCCTCTGGGTCTGGGCAATCTGGCGGCGGCGCATCTGCTCAGGGGCCTCCCGAGGCTGCCGGCACCACGCTCTCCTTCTCCGAGGCTTTCTTCTCTCTGCGCCTAAGCCTCAGAGCTAGTTAGGAATTGGGCGGGGGCGTTTTTTAGAAGGAGTACCTGTCCGTCCCCCACAATAACTTTCTTGTTCTTCTTCCAGGTCTTCATGCTCGGAGGAGCACCGCCGACACGTCCTGCTTGGAAGCAGGGTCGGAAAGACTGGGGATCCAGAGTGAAGCCCCTCCCGATCCAGGATTGAAAATTGCTGACTGTGCTTCCAGAGGATGGGAGGGGCTTCCCAAGAGTGAGGACTGAAGGACTGCCCCACTCCTGGACCACCGGAGAACCTGTTTTTTCTTCATTGCATTTTAATCTTGCTTTTTCTCCAAGGAGCTGAGGGCCACATACATTGATATTCCTTCTTCCATCTGACCGTCATGGCAACCTCTGAGGGAGGTTAGGCTGAGAGAATGTGACTGGTCAAAGGTGAGCTTCCTTGGCAGCAGGCCTGTAGCCACAGTGGGGCATTTGGGGCCCTGCTCCCCAATTAAAGCCCTGCCCCACACACAGACATGCCAGAAACCTTATTTTTAGGAGAGATCCCCTACTGCTGGTAGCGGCCAGGATAAGAGCACCGCAGCTTTCCCTCAGGCTTCCCTCTCCCTTCCATTGCAGAATTTTGGGAGGGCAAGGGACCTGGGAAAAGACAGCTCAGGGAGCACTTAAATACCTTTAGTTCCACAGGACAAAAAAAGCCTAGAAAGCACTCAAGAGTGGTACCTTCAATACATCTCCAACAATCCTCCTTTCTGCTAGCCCAGTCCTGCTGTATACTACACTGTATACTACATAGGTCATGGTGAGTCTTTCAAAAGCATCCCCTTGAGCCTTTGAGAAACATACAGCAGGACTGGGCTAGAAGAAAGGGGGCTGACTGGTGAAGTGTTGAAGGTACCAGTCTGGAGTGCCCTTTTAAGCTTTCTTGCCTTGTGGAAGGGAACTCAAAAGGCATCTGAACGCCTTCTGAAGGCAATTAAAAGCACTCTGAGCTGTTTTTCCTAGGAACTGACGTGTTCGCTGCCCTGTCCCTTGAAAGGAAAAGCTAGAAACAAGCCCAGAGCTTCCCCCTTTAAAGACAGGCCTTCAGAGTAATTTCATTAACTTTAATTTAACTGCCCCCTTAAAAAATTTAATGCCCCCTAAACAAAAAATTCCTGGCTACAGGCTAGGGCTGCCAAGTCCTACTCACCAATTAGCGGGGGGAGTCCCTCGCTGCCCGGGAGCCGCCCGGGAGTCTCCCTCCCGCGCGCGCCGGTGACGTCACCCGGAAGTGACGTCACCGGGAAGTGGCAGCCCGCCCAGGGAGAGACGGGCGGGAATTGCCGCAGACGGCTGCTCTCCGGCCGCCGCTGGTGGCTCCTCGTGCGCGCCCTGTGTTGGCGCAGCTGGGCTGGACTCCGAAGGCGGGAGAGGGAGGGTTGGGGGGCCGCGTTTCTTCTTGCTCCGGCGGCGGCCGGCTTCCTCCGCGATGAGGGCGCTCTGAAGGGCAACGGCAGCAGGCAGAGGGGAAACCGGCCACTAGGCGCATTGCCTCCATCTTTCCTGCGCGGGAGCCAGGTGGAGGGGACGTCGCAGTCGTCCAGGCAGGACGACTTCGGGGGTGGGGTTCCCCCTGCCGGCCGAATGCCGGCCGGCGGGTCGGGAACTCCTATAGCGGGGGATCCCCCGCCCCCCGGGGGGACTTGGCAGCCCTACTACAGGCCTGCGTGGCAGAGTGGGGATTTGAACCTGGGTCTCCCAGATCCTAGTCCAACACTCTAACCACTGCACCATATTGGCTCTTTCCAGTGATTGCTCCAGTGTTATAGAACACTTTCCCTGGCAGATCATTTGTCTTCTTCGCCTATTTCCTTTACCTGCACCTTTCAGGATGGGCCAGCTAACTGAACTAAGTGATCTGTCTCTGTTTAGTTTTTGGTTATAATGGTTTGATTGTTATTATGATTAAAATATTTATATTCATTCTGTTATTGACTTGCCTGACTACTTAAACCACTGCCAGCATTTGTTGAAAAGCAATATAAAATGCAGTAAATAGGTACATAAACATGTATGTTTTTAGCACTCTGTCCTACTCAGGTGCACTACCACTCTTTTCTTCATTATCTCAGGTATGAATAAGTTCAATCTCATGGGCACCCTTTCCTTGACCTGCTGTCTTATGGTAGAAAACAACAATATCAGGCATTTTTCAGAATTTACCAATGGGATTTTTTGGTGGTTGTTTTTTTGCCCAATTTCCTTATCAATGTGATAGGTTTTCAATGAACGAAGAAGGAAGGAAGGAAGTAAAACTGTAAATATTGGCCAATTCTTTTTAATCCTTTGGGTAAAGCACTGTACCATCCCATGGTCAGTGCAATGATAAGCTCACAGTTTCATTTCCTGCTACTGACTTTTTCTTCTTCTTCTTCACAAAATCCAGTTCCAAAGTCTTTCTGCATACCGATGAGAAACATTATTGTTCAACTTGCTCTTGCACATTTTGTTATATCTCAAAAGATAACATACATGAACTAGTTAAGCAGGTTCAGAAACTGAACTAAAATTAACAGAGATTGTATCTGCATAGTGAAAAGCTCACATGTAAATATTCCATAAACAAAATGCATCAAAGTGAAAACCTCTGACTGTCTTTCAGCCTTTGCGCTTCACACATTAGACCATCAGCAGCAAAGTCCATTAAGGTATCTCAGTATCATTCAAAACATGTGTTAACTGGGGGGGGGGGGGATATGAGAACACGGATATTTATGTATTTCCATTATTTAAATCCTACTAATGCAACTGCTTTTATAGTTTATAAATGTTTGATTTAAAATATAGCCATTTTATCATTTGTACCACATTTACCTCATCTTACCACTATTCTGACTGGATGAGAGGCTAATGTAGTGTACACTGTCTGGTCAATTATTGCATGGGCGCTGGGGACCAATTAATGCCATCCATAAAAGCCTGAATCATTCTGTCAATTAACTAGAACTAACTATGTCATCAGATATATTACTGGTGAGCCAGTCTATTTGGTTGCAATATGTCTTGAAGGAGAGCAGTATCAAATGAATCACAATTGACTTGGACAACTGCTAGCATAATTTCAGAAGATGAAAAGACAAATGTGGGAGTTATTAGTGGTCCCCTGAGGAATTACGGCCAAGCAATTGTAATGTGCTAAGCCGGTACTAGCAGGTGCCCACAGCACAAATCAGGAAGAGGGTTAAATCAATATTTTCAATTTCTTTGGATCAATTCAGTGTTTGAACAAGATGGAAACTTGTTAGCAATTGGCAGAATGTGTAAATGAAAAGTCAAACTTCTTATTATTTGTTAAAAGGGAATGGGAGCGCTGCATCATGCCCTTGGCACAGAGTAGTGCTTTCATGATCTAGTTGCTCGGGCATTCGCTAAGAATCAAGCAGTTCTTAAATTTTAATAGAGTGCAAAAGGTTAGTTGTATACACGTTGACAATTCAAGAGCTTTAAAAATGATTGAAGTGTCAATAGGAATGTTTTTGAGGTGTGACAACAGTACAGTTATTAATGATTAGTGCAAGAACCAGCAAGAAAAAGAAACAGTTGGCTGTTTTAGAGAAGAGTCCTACTAGGAATGCTGCTTAATATCTTACACTACTTCACATTTATTCTTCTCGGCATGAAATAGTCCTAGAATGAATAAGATTTTTTCTCTATACTAAACATTATGGTCCCTTACATCCACATAACCTGAAACGCAATTGCATTAAACACTGTTGATTTATATAGTTATGTTTCCTAAAGTGAAGAAATTATACATGAGAGATGAAGTTTATCTTCAAACTGACAGTAAATTATATTCTAGCTGTAAATGGTACAGCATAAGAACATAAGAGAAGCCAATGTTGGATCAGGCCAATGGCCCATCCAGTCCAGCACTCTGTGTCACAGAGTGGCCAAAAACACCAGGTGCCCTCAGGAGGTTCACCATCAGGTCCAGAACTCCAGAAGACCTCCCAATGTTGCCATCCAAGCACCAAGAATACAGAGCATCACTGCCTCAGACATAGTGTTCCATCTATACCTTGTGGCTAATGGCCACTGATGGAATTCTGCTCCATATGTTTATCCAGTCCCCTCTTGAAGCTGTCTATGCTTGTAGCCCCCACCATTTCCTGCAGCAGTGAATCCCACGTTAATTACTCTATGGGTGAAGAAGTACTTCCTTGTATCTGTTCTAAGCCTACTGCCCACTGATTTCATTGAATGCCCACTAAGTTCTTGAATTGTGAGAAAGGGAGAAAAGTACTTTTTTCTTTACCTTCTCTATCCAATGCATAATTTTGTTAACCTCTGTCATGTCACCTCAATCATTGTTCCTCCAAGCTAAAGAGCCCTAACCTCTTTAACCTTTCTTCATAGGGAAGGAGTTCCATCTCCTCAATTATTTTAGTTGCCTTTTTCTGCACCTTTTCCAATGCTACGATACCTTTTTTGAATATTCCAAATTAGGTTGCACCATAAATTTATACAGGGGCATTATGATACTGGCTGATTTGTTTTCATTCTGCTTCCTAATAATCCCCAGCATAGCATTTGCCTTTTTAAAATTGCAGTCACACACTGAGTCAACATTTTCAGTGAGTTATCTACCATGACTCTAAGATCTCTCTCCTGCTCAGTTATCACCAGTTCAGACCCCATCAACGTATATTTATAGTTAGGATTTTTGGCTCCAGTGTGCATTACTTTGCACTTGCCCACATTAAACCTAATTTGTCCATGTACTACTAAGTGTCTTCATAGTGTGATAAAATTAAATAAAGCTCTTCTCTTCACTACGTGCTCCTGGGAACATACTGTTGGATGGCATGTCTTGGGCAAAACCATCTGAAATTTTAGCACCTGACTTTACTGTTTTCCTTCCAGAGCCTTGGCAAACTGTTCATTTAAGCTCCTTAGGAAAATGTGCTAAAAGGATAGCTAGAGGGCCAGATTCAAAGTGGGTAGCAGATTAATGTTGTTTATTTCAAAATGGGTATGCTGTGGCAAAGTTTGATGAAATCTAGTACAAGATGATGCTTCATGGGGTGAGCAGGTTAGACTTCTACACACATCCGTGCTTTGCAATTTAGAGACTACAAAAAAGAACAGGAACACACATAGTCTTCAAAGAAATAAAAAAGTTCAAATGGGTTTTTATGCTCCAAAATGGTTCAAGGAATAATATACAACTGGAGGAGGAGCAATAGTACAGCATACTTTCCATGCAGAAAGTCCTAGGTCTAATCCCTGGCATTTCCAGTTAAAGGATCAGGTAGCAGGGGGTGAAAAAGACCTCTGCTTGAGACCCCAGAAAACCACTGCCAGACAAAGTAGGTAATATTGAACTGAACAGACCAATGGACTTGCTCAGTATAAAGGTGGCTTCATCAGTTCACATAACTTGTGGCAAATTTGCAAATCTATCTGAGGAAAGACAAGATGTCATTGTCTTATTTATATCAGTCATATCACAAAAAGAACTCCAGGCACTTGAAACAAACTCACAGACGATGAAATTCATAGTTTCTTCAAGTGTGAAAAAGTCTGTTTTGAAGGACCACAAGTGGATTTGGGGTTGGAAACGTCTGTCCTGGGTGCCTCCGCCTGAGGTGATCTGAGAGATGCTAGCAATAAAGGCCACTTTTCCTCACAAGCACTCTTGCTGACTCACAGGAACACAGGTTCATGCTGTGATTAGTTGCCAAGGCATCTTGAAGAAGACGCTTTGGTATGTGCTACTATAAGTGGCAAAGAAAGTACATTTTTTAGACAGAAAACTTGAAGAGTTTAATGAGAGGAAAGGCTGAGGAACATTCTGGCTGGATTAGTAAAGTACAGGTGTGACCTGTCGTAATATTTGTCGCTCTTAAACTAAAAATCATTCAGATTCCAAACAACAGGGCTCCTCTACTGGGCACACATTAACTGGTGGCAACAAGCATAGCTGAAATGGTTTTCTCTGTTCCTGTGATGTCAGGAATTGCTGGTGGCAATGACATGATATTACTCCAGTATTAATATAACAATTCCTCTGCAGAAAGAAAGAGGGGTGGGAACAGCTTGCCATAATTCAAAGACATCACATCAACATGAAGCTGCCTCGCACTGAATATTTCTGTTTGTGTTCCCCACCCTGCTGGCTGACCAAATGCAAAGTGCCACACATTTGACAGATTCATGGAGCACCAGTCAACTTTGGCTTAGTATTGTCAGACATCGCAGTTGTATTTAAAGCTGCTGAGGATCTGCTGAGCATGACCTATAATAATTATGTCTTCAGACTTGGCAAAGGACTTTCTGTTAAATAAGAAAAGGGAACAGCAGTTTAAATCTTGCATTTTTCATGAAATGAGAAGAAAATCCCCAATAATTTAGACAATAGACTCAGTACTACAACAATGTTAGTTTCTCATTCTTAAAGGCAAAATGAATTAGTGACGAGAGTTAAAACAATTCAAAAACAAGCAAGACACTTCACAGAATGTTATTTCTTTTATCCAAAAAGTTTGTAGCATCATCCTACAGCATGCTAAACATAGTTTAAAACAAATGCTAAAAGTTTACCTGTCTTTACTGCAGTCATCTCTCTTATATATAAAGCTGTTTTCAAAGCGGCAAAATTCCATGGGGCGCCAAAATCTGTTGGCTGCAAGAACTGCCACTCAAAACGGCGTCCTTGCCCACTGGCTGCATTCCCTCCTTGCGTTGCCTCACTCCCGCCCACAGAGCATTGCACTTCAGGAGTTGTAGTTCTCTGCTGGCTTTACTGCAACCATGGCAAAGAGAATTAGAACTACAACTCCCAATTTGGGAGTCCCAAAAGGCAGTGGGTCAGGATAACTAATTAGCCGGTGTTCAATGGGAAGGAGCTTTGCAATTGAAAGGGCTTGCGGGGAAACAAAACGAAAACATCCAGCACAGAAGCTTACGGTCAATTCACTGTGCATGCCCCTGAAAGGCTACCTACAGTTAAACTTCGTGGGTCATAAAGGTGCAGCTGGACTCAAACTTTGTTCTGGAAATCAGTTAAGTGCTGGCTTGCAGCAAGTCTCTGGCTCCACTGCTCTGCACCAACCTCTGGGGATTTCTGTAGCTTCGGGAGATTAGAGAAGAGCTGCAGACAGTGGGGCTCAGCACACAAGGAAGCATTTATTTGCTTTCAAAATCGACGACAGGGGAGAGCCCCTCTGCAAGCCCTTTTGCGGTGCCTAAAAAATGGAAATAGGTGAGCTGGCCCCAGCTTTCACCCTAATAATGTGTGTGTGTGTGTGTGTGTGCACAGCCTGTTTACTCGGGAGTAAGGAAGGAAGAGAGATGCACTCCGACACCCACTCAGTTAATAAATGCAACGCCCTATACAAAGAGACTGTTGGACGGGGGGGGGGGGAGACAGCAAGGATGCGAGGGGGGGGGGGTCGCTGAGAGGAAGAAGGAAAGAAGTTGAGATAAAGAGAATTGCTTCCTTCTTTTTCTTCCTCTTGCTAGCGCCCATTGCATTGTTGCCTGCAACGGGCCTTGCCCCCAGTTAATATTATTAAAGATTTTATTTAAATGCACACCTTATCCCCTTTAACTTTTTAATCCACCCTATTTCAATCACCAAAAAAAGATGGACATACAAAAACTGGTACAGCTTGAAGCCAGCCCACTCATTGCCCAACAAAAACTGAACGCTTGTGTCTCCCACTCTGCTGAGACACACCCTCTAATCTCCATTCTAGAAAAGCACATTATTCTGTTCATAGGCCAAAAAGCTAATTGACTTCATTGTCTACTGTATAAGAAGCTATAAAACAAAGACATGGAGAACAATACGAACATACAGCTATTTTAACTGTATTACAAAGGTTTACTGTTTTGACAATAGCCCTGATCAGAGAATAAATGCAGCGATTGTTTCATCCGGTTGCCACATCACATGAAGAATCCGTAATTTAAGTAATTGTGAACTGTATGTCCAGTCATAAAATTCCATCTTCTGTGGAACGGCAAAACCCGCTTTATGTTCTGCTCATTACTCACGATTTACATGAAATATCAGAACTGCATCATCAACAATCACCATTTGTCTATAAATATACAGATTCTGACATTTACAGCCCAATCCAGATTTACTTGCAAATAATTCCTTCTGCAGACCTAAGTATGCAATCCTAATTTTTAAATAAATAATAATTGTTTAAAACTACCATGTAATATTCAAAGTATAAAAGGGTAAGAGTCCAGTATACTGAAAGAAAAAAAACCCTGTCTGCTTGCAATCTAAAAATAATAATTATGCTTTATTTCATTTTAAAGTTATTTGCGGGATGTTTAAAAATTAGTACTGTATTTGTTCAGGTGTAGGGAAAATGACTACTTTTTAGTCTGGCATAACGATGTTGTTTTCTAGAGCCTTTGCTAGTTTTCCAGAAGCGAGCTATCTATTTATCTCCTATGTATGCAAATAGCAAACTAGATGAAGACTAGTTTCAGAGAGTACCCATGCTGGTCTGCAGTAGAGCAGTCAGATTTGAGTCCAGGAGCACCTTACAGACTGACAAGAGTTTCAGGGTAGAAGCTTTCGAGAGTCAAAACTCCCTTCCTCAGATATAAGTAGAGTAGAAATGGAGATCTCTGAGTCCTTTTGCCCTAGTCAGAAGGTGGGAGGGGTGTGGTAAAGTTGCTTGTAAAGGATGTAGAGATTCAGTGCATATTGCAATCAGCTCGATCAGAACAGTGGGGAAATGCTTGGGGGCAGAATATTAGCATCTGTAGTGAGATAAGGATCCTGTGTCCCTGGTCAGCCCTGGGGAGTCCATTATTCTGAAGAACAGCATTCATTAATAGGTCCTGTGCATGCTGCTACTTCTGCCCACTCCCCCCCAGGCAATCCAACTGCTGGGACAACTACTTGTGGCTTTCTTTTTTAAAAGCTAAAAGAGTGGGTATTTGATTCCCTCTGCTGCTCCCTGTTCCTCCCCCAAAGCCTTTTGAAAAGGTCTCCAAATAGACATTCCTGGCTGAAATATGTTTTTTGCCGTCAAGTCACAGCTGATTTATGGAGACCCCGTGGGATTTTCAAGGCCAGAGGCATTTAGAGGTGGTTTGCCTTTGCCTGCCTCTGCATCACAACCTTTGTATTCCTTGGTGGTCTCCCATCCAAATACCAGCCAAGGCGAAAACTCCACTTAGCTCCCAAGATCTGACGAGATCAGGCAAGATCAGGTTGGCTGAAACACACGCTGTGATTAATGGAAAACTTCTGCGTTCTGTCTCCACGTTTATGAGCACTGATGTCTTGCAAACTTTACCATAAATCTCTCACAAATAAAAACTATCTAAACTCAAATTCTGATGATAACGAACATGCTGAATTTGTTTGTGGTGGATGTGAACTTAGTTAACTGTCTCTTTCCCTCTCCCCCATATAGTATGCCCCAGTTAAAGATTTAAATCTCCAATGCCAATCAGTTTTGATGCCCAAATGCAGATATATTCACCAATTCAAATTTGTTTTTATCCAGCAACTAGGATTCTTAACCAGGACTGAAACATGGTTATTCTATTGCCTAGGGCAGAAACCTTAACCAGTAATAGCCAGGGACTTCCTGATGATTCTCCATGTCAGGTAGGGCTGCCAAGTCCCCCGGAAGAGCGGGGGAAACACCGATTTTGAAAGCTTTCCCCCGCTTTTCCAAGATTGGCCACCGGGGGGACAAAATGGCTGCCAGCAGGGGAACCTCGGAGCCTGCCCTGGCCAGCCTCTTGAACTTCCTTCCTTCCGAAGTTCCTTCCCTCCTCCTCCTGCCCGCCTGGGCTGGCGCGGCAGCGTCGCCGGGGCCGGGCTGGGGTGAGCGGCGGCGAGGATGACCGGAGCGGCGGCGGGGCAGCAGCAGCAGCAGGAGGGGCGGGGGCGGCGTCGGCGGCAGGAGGCGAGGGCTGCGGCGTCGGCGGGGCGTCGGCGGGGCATCGGCAGGGGCGTCGGCGGGGGGCGAGGAGTCGTCGGACAGCGAGGCGGAGCACGAGGGGCCCCAGAAGCTCATCCGCAAGGTCTCCACCTCGGGACAGATCCGCAGCAAGGTAGGCGGGAGGGGTGTGTGTCCGTGTGTGCCTGAGCCCCTCTCCCTTCCTGCCCGGGACGAGGCCAGACGGGGCCAGTAGGGCTGCCAAGTCCAACTTGGGAAATATCTGGGGACTTTGGGGGTGGAGCCAGGAGACTTTGGGGGTGGAGCCAGGAGAAAGGAAGTGACATCATTTTGTGATGTCACATCCTGTGATGTTGCTTCCACATGCTGACACATGAACTCATGAAGTTTCCTAATACTGAATCAGGCCATTGGTCCATCAAGGTCAGTATTGACTACTCAGACTGGTAGTGGCTCTCCAGGGTCTCTGGCTGAGATCTTTAATGTCACCTATTACCTGATCCTTTTTTAGCTGAAGAGGCTGATACCTCCTGCATGTCAAGCAGATGCTCTATCACTGAGCAACAGCCCTACTGAATCCTTCCTCATCTCAGCAGAATATGAAGCCCTAAGTGCTACACAAGTGCTAAATATGATTTTCATATCATAAGAACAGGAGAGAAGCCACAGTGGATCGGCCCATCCAGTACAGCCCATCCAGTACAACACTCTGTGTCACACAGTGGCCAAAAATACCAGGTGCCCTCAGGAGGTCCAGCAGCGGGGCCAGAACTCCAGAAGCCCTCCCACTGTTGCCCCCCAAGCACCAAGAATTCAGAGCATCACTGCCCCAGACAAAGGGTTCCATTTAGACCTTGTGGCTCATAATAGCCACTGATAGACCTCTGCTGGATGGGGACAGAGAGAGAGAGAGAGACAGACAGACAGACAGACAGACAGAAAAAAGAAAGAAAGAGGGAGAGAGAGAGAAGGGGAAAAAACTGGCAGAGGCACTTACTTCCATTTAGACCTTGTGGCTATAATAGCCACTGATAGACCTCTGCTGGATGGGGACAGAGAGAGAGACAGACAGACAGAAAAAAGAAAGAGGGAGAGAGAATGAAAAGAGCTGGAAGAGAAACTCACCTTGCCAGCCACATGCAAAAGCAGCTCCTTCAGTCCCTCCTTAATCTCTGGGCGGACCTGTCTTGCTGTGGAAGAAGCTCTCTTGCTGACTTCTTAAAGGGGAAATGTCTGGCGAGGCTTTTTACTGCAGGGCAGGCTCTCTGCAGACATTTCCCTTTTAAGGCAGCCATTTTGTCCCCCCGGTGGCCAACTTTGGAAAAGCGGGAGATAAGCACTAAAAATCAGTGTTTCCCCCGCCCCACCGGGGGACTTGGCAGGCCTAGGGGCCAGCCAGGCGCGGGGGGGGGGGGGGGAAGGCTCTTAGGGCTTCATATTCTGCCGAGATGAGGAAGGATTCAGTAGGGCCGTTGCTCAGTGATAGAGCATCTGCTTGACATGCAGGAGGTATCAGCCTCTTCAGCTAAAAAAGGATCAGGTAATAGGTGACATTAAAGATCTCAGCCTGAGACCCTGGAGAGCCACTACCAGTCTGAGTAGTCAGTACTGACCTTGATGGACCAATGGCCTGATTCAGTATTAGGAAACTTCATGAGTTCATGTGTCATCATGTGGAAGCAACATCACAGGATGTGACTTCACAAAATGATGTCACTTCCTTTCTCCTGGCTCCACCCCCAAAGTCTCCTGGCTCCACCCCCAAAGTCCCCAGATATTTCCCAAGTTGGACTTGGCAGCCCTAATGTCAGGCAGGGCATGGAAAATGGTGTGTGTGTGTGTGAGAGAGAGGGGGGGTCAGCATGTTGGAGTCACTTCCCGTCTCAGAACAGAAAGTGACATCATGATGCTCTATGGTACAGCCTTGAATATTTTTGAAATTCCTAGGATGTCATGGCATCACCTCCTGTCTTAAAGTATGAAGTAACTTCCAACCCTCCATGCTCCAGGGGATTGCCAGCCAAGAGACAGCATCCTTAGCTAGTGAACCTGGCATTCGAATGAAGACGCCCTCTTCTGTATCAGGGCATCGTGCAAGGGGAGAAGGGCAGGGCACCCAAGCCTGGTCATTAGCCCAGTTCAATCAAATGAGCGTTTGAGTTTGGTCACAAATGACTCTCAAACAAACATACAAACCAACAAAAGAGACTTTGAAAACATCAGTTCTCAAGGACAGAATTGGCTTAGTAACAGAAATTTTTTCTTCATTACTTTCAAGAGATTGAGGAGAAAATAACCAATTCTTTTCAACTTGTACTAATTTAATGCAATGGCACTGCAATTATTGTAGGGACATGGAAAAGGCTAATATTTAAAGTAAAATGAGAAAAATTATGTTAGCTTCCAGTATATGTACTCTCACACAGTGTTCATTTCTGAATGTCTACCCAGGAAATTCTAGAAAACAGAAGTATCAATATTGCTACATTTAATGATCCCAGACAGTTTATTTAAGGACACTGCTTGCAGAATAAAGTATACAGCCAAATCTTGCTGCACCAGTCAAGAGCTCTGTGAAAAGCCACACCAGTCAACATCAGACAACATCACACTTTTGACCAGCAACCTCATGATGACAGAAACACAAGCAAACTTGCCCATTTATGGTTCTAGGATTGGATGCTAGATACTAATGTCCATGTTAAAATGAAATTAATGGTGCATCCCTGTTCATTATCACTGTCTGAAGTACTACCTCACATTAAATATCCAGTTTTCAAAAGTTAAATGGAGCCTGGAATAAAGCATCTACCAAGACTATATCTGAACTAGATGCATTCTAAAGAAGGGCTAGGAAACAAGGCATCTGGCAAGGTACCTTTAACCCACACAGGCTTCCCCCCAGTATTCAGAATGGCATCTGGGTCTTTTGTCCATGAGATTTAAACATTGTTGCTTTCTAGTAATTATAGTAAATGCTCAGATACAGCCAAACAGAATATAAGAGCACTAGGGAATAGCTTTTTTTGCCTCTAAGGCAGTATAAATAACATCACAGTTCCCTACTTATTTGCTCAGCAGAAGTAATAGAACAGCTGTAAAAAAATTCAGTAGCAGTAACATTATGTAGAATGCAAATATTAAATTCAATAGCTTTGTCTGAGCCAGAGCAAACCATTCTAAACAGAATAATAGTTACAGACTCAATTGTATTATATACGTAAAGGTAAAGGTTTCCCTTGCTTGAAAGCCAGTCGAATACGACTCTAGGGATGCAGTGCTCATCTACATTTCCAAGCAGAAGAGCCAGCGCTGTCTGAAGAGGTTTCCGTGGTCATGTGGCCGGCATGACTAGACGCTGAGGCACATGGAACAGTGTCACCTTCCCTCCAAAGTGGTACCTATTTATCTACTTGCAATTTCTTGCTTTCGAACTGCTAGGTTGGCAGGAGCAATTGTATTATACCCTCTGTTAAAAAAAAATAGTTTGGGGCTATATTTTCTCCATGTGACTTTCTCTGTATCTTTTTCATACCTAACATGAGAACTGCCAGTTGCATCAATTTAATATACAAACATTGTTTGGCTGATGGCTTCAAGGGTGTTTTCTGAATAGGCAGAAGTCTGATAATCTGCAGGTTACAAAGATGTACACCTTCTGGCCACTTATCAACATGCCTTTTTTGAGGTTCATGTGTGATTCAGTTAAACTGGAAATCAATGTTTCTGTGCGAGATTTCTATGAGGATTACCCTCAGGGAAGGTATATACGCCATGGAGAGAAAGTAACTCAAGAAAATTTAATTAGAAGCCCTAAATGTACAGCATGTATACTTAGCTAATCGGATCAATTGCAGCCCACTAGCAAAGCATATTCTAATTATCAAGACAGATGAAATTTTGCCACCTCTCAGCAGTTGTGCAAGCCACCTTCAGGAACATAAGAAAACGCAGACAAGGCAGATCTCTCATACTCTGCACAAAACTGAGTTTTTCTGCTTGCATTTTGCCGAGAGACCCCCCCTGTGGATTTCTGATTTGTTAAAGGTGGTTTTATCGCATTGATTTTCTACAGAGACATCTACCATTTTGAAAAACCAGATCCTTTGCAAAGCAGGGCTTTACCATTCATCTAGTTTGGTAGGAACTTTGATCTTCCAAACTAAGTGTCACTTTGCCCAGCTTCAAATTAATTTTCATGAGAGGGATATAAATTCCTCTGTTAACATAAATTATTTACATAACCCTTACATCTAAAAAAGGAGACATGAAATTGAAGTGCAAAAAAGAACTGCTATCTCAGACAAATTCCACTGTTTACCACCATGCTTTAAAAATACATCTGGTAAATGTAGCTTGACTTACAAAACATTAAACAAAAATGGAGGGATTTAAACTGATAATAGTCTTGGTGAAAGTGGTTCGTGCTAATCCAATTGCACAAAATTTGGAAGTGTTTCATACGAATCCCAGATTTCAATCACAAACTCAGAGATCACCAAAAGGACCAGTTTTTGAGGTTCTGGGAAACCTCTGAACTAGACTGCCGTGTATTGCAAAGAGGACGGGAGTGGAACAGTCCCCGAACTTGTCTGATCAAGTCTGGGAAAGTTCTCCCACCTGACTGACCTTAATTTTTATTTGTTCACTGCAGGACTTTTCCTCAGTTCCTGTAACAGTAAGAATGGCTGAAAGGAGCACTAAGACAGGCTGTTACCAGTCACATGACCAGCAAGGAGGGCGGACAGGTCTTGCAGAAAGATTATAAAGCAATTCTGCTTAACCTTTAACTCAGTTGGGTGGCAAATTACTAGGGCTGCCAGCCTTCAAGTGGTGTCGGAGGAAGAGAGATCACCAGACAGACTGTAGTTTATTAGTTGTTTCCTCTGAAGCAAAAAGGTCTCAAATCTATCTTATGATGGTGCAGCACTCATTGGACCTTTTCTCTTAAAGTTTCATCAGATGAGACCTTTCACCCTTCATATTTTTACTGCAACTTAATGCTAGTCCAATAGAGGAAGCATTAAGTTGCAGTGAAAATATGAAGGGTGAAAGGTCTCATCAGATAAAAGTTTAAGTGAAACGGTCCAATGAGTGCTGCGTGGTCATAAGATAGATTTGAGACCTTTTTGCTTCAAAGGAAACAACTTTAATGACTTGTTATACACTGGACGCATTAAATATATATTTTTTTCTAATTGTTTAAATCACAACTTCATTATCACATCATGGTTGTTTTCCTAACGAACTACAGCCTCCAAGTGGTGGCTGGAGACCTCCTCTTATTACAAGTGATCTCCAGGTGACAGAAATCAGTTCCCCTGGGGGGGAATGGCCACTTTGGAAGGTGGACTCTGTAACATTATACCACATTTAAGTCCCTCCCCATCCCAAACCTGCTCCCCTAAGGCTCCACCCCCCAAATCTTCAGGTGTTTCCTAACCTGGAGCTGGCAATCCTACAGGTCAGAGTATAACCAATTCCTTTTCAGTTTCCTGAGCCGTGCTTTGTGGGATCTGGAGCCTTGAGGCAATTTTGTACACTTTTCAGTGTTCAGAACTGGGACGTTTTGCGATGGCTAGTCAAACGTGCTAGGAAAAGTAGACAGGATTTTGTTGTTAACAAAACTGAAAATGAAACTAAAAAGATAATTTTTGGCTTGGCTCCACTTCACATATTAATGCTCATCACTTTACTGATGCGTGAATTATCAGTATGTAACAAATGAACCAGCACAAACCAAACACCAAATATGGTTTCCATGTTACATCACAATGATTTTATATGAAGTCACAGTTCACCTATTTAAACTGTCTTTGTGTTAATAAAAACTGATAAAAGATCAAGTGAGGTACAGGCTCATAATCCCAAATAAATGGGATTAAATCAACTGTAATTCATATACGGGGCCTGAATGGAGGTTTGCAGTGTGACAAAATAGTTTGGTTCAATAATTGAAATATTAGAAGGAAATGAATATGGGTGTACCATTGGCTTTGTTAAGGTTAATATATTTGAAGTAACTTTTCATCATTTCATCTGGACAACTCCCATAACGTACCTTCCAGATGCAACACAGGACATCCAGACAAAATTTAATGGCAACAAATTACCTCCACTGGTTATAATTCACCTCACTACCGGGTAAACACACTATAGGTAAAAAGTTCAATATACCGTATTTTCCGGCGTATAAGACAACTGGGTGTAAAGGCCAACCCCCAACTTTTCCAGTCAAAATATAGAGTTTGGGATATACTCGCCGTATAAGACTACCCCTCTTCCAATGCACACCAAATACAGCGCCAGACCTTCAGTTAGTCCTTCTCTCTCAAGCGGCTCTGTGGACGCCGGAGGCTAAGAAACTGTAAGCTAGCTCACACCAGGGGCGTCATCTTTTTAAATTCCTGGGGGGGGGGGGGGGGCAGGGGTTTGTGCGCCAGCACAAAACCTCCCTGCAGCTGCTGTGAGTGGTGTGGGGCCTCCCCGTGAGCGGCATGGGGGCTTCCTTTCCCGCGGCTGGCAGCGGTGCAAGCCCCCCTGAGAAATGAAACGGCTGCTGCTTACGCCGCCGCTGGCCTTGGTAAGGGAGGCCTCGCGCCACTTGCACCACCCCCGGCTGTGGGGCCTTGCCGCAGCTGGCGCAAGCAGCGCAGGGCCTCACCACCACAAGCAGCGCAAGGCTTCCTTCCACGTGGCCGGCAATGGCACGAGCAGCACAAGACCTCGCCGTGGCCGCAACGAGTGATGCGAGGTTTCCCTCCCCGCGGCAGTGCAAGCGGCCCAAGGCCTCTCTTCCCGCGGCTGCCGGCGGCGCGAGTAGCAGCTGCTTCATTTCCCAGGGGGGGCCCTGCCTAGTCCTGCCTCACTAAGCCCCGTGCGCCGTCTTTCGGAAAGCGTCCTTTGGCTGGAGGTCTGCACAGTGCCCTTCCCTTTGGTTGCCCCCTCGTTCCCCTCTGTCGGCCGAGCCGTGGACGTGGTAGGGATGGGGTAACAGCAGATTCTCCAGTCCGGCTTGGAAGTTTCATCACCCGCCCTATAAGACGACACCCGGCGTATAAGACGACCCCCGACTTTTGAGAAGATTTTCCTGGGTTAAAAAGTAGTCTTATACGCCAGAAAATACAGTATTTGTGTCTTATATATAACAAGTCTGGGCCTGTGATCCCTGCAGGGGGATCCACCCCTTTCTCAGCAGGCCCAAGGGCTGCCTCAGCTTTGGGGGTTGCCCCACTGCTGGCAGTGTGCCCAGCACATGGCTCCTGGGCTGTGCAGTCAATACAACAGGCCCAGCATGATTCCGGGACTGCGCTGCTGCCGCTGATGGGCCCAGCATGACTCCAGGGTTTCCTTAAGCTGGCGGCAGCCACCACCAGGCTCAGTGGGGCTCCCAGGTTATGCTCCAGAGGGGCTCCTGCACTGCGCAACCACTGCTGCCAGACGCAGCATGACTCAGGGACTGCAGCAGCCATTGGAGGTAAATCATCCGGGGGCGGGGGGGATGTTAACCCCTGTGCATTTTTTTAAATTTCAGATTTTTCTGCAAACCTGGAGAGTGCCCCCAATTTGATGAAAGATCTGTTTAGCCACCACGTGGCCCTGATCCGCACATTTAGCTATCTGCACATGGGAGCCACAGGTGACTTAGCAGTATATATAGATGCTCGATCTAAGTAAACAACAACACAGTTCACAAAACTGTCTTGCTACACCACAGTCTGGTGTAGTGATTAGGAGCGCAGACTCTAATCTAGGAGAACTGAATTTGATTCCCCACACCTCCGCATGCAGCTGCTGGTGTGATCTTTGTTCAGACATAAGTTCTTTCAGAGCTGTTTTCTCAGGGCAGTTCTCCAGAGAGCTCTCTCAGCCCTATCTAGCTCACATGGTGTCTGCTGTAGGGAAGGGAAGGGAAAGCTGCTCTGAGACTCCTTCAGTCAGGGTATAAATCCAATCTCCTCTTTTTCTTCTTCTTGTATACCTAAGAAAATTCATGACAACCTTTGCTAATCTTTGTAGTGCCACAGGGATTTGAGTTTTTTTCTGAATTTCTAAAATTTACATTTGGTTATATGCTTCAATTACACGAGCAACACTAGCATGTGTCTGAGAAGGGTTATACAATACAATGTATGTGATAATTTTAGGGTCTGCAAAAGTCAGGTATTCCCAGGATTGGTGGGTCAGCCTCTCCTCCTGCACTTCCATTGTTTTCAGCATTCAAGAAATGGCCAGCATTCCGCTTCTTCGAGAGCAAGACAATGAAGTAATTACAAACTCTGGAACACTGCAGCTAGCCAAGCTTGGAGGAAGCACCTCCACTGTGAGCAGAAAACCTGGGCAGGATACTGGTCTTGTACCTTCTCTCTTTCTGAATCAGTTTTTCCAGTGGTAACAGAGAGAACAATTAGACCAAAACAGTACTTTCACATTTTAACTTTTGTCTCTGCGGAAGGACTGTCATGTTCAAAACAAATTGGGAATTCTGCTTGGAAATAAAATATTATCTCCACCAGTAGGTTTTCATATCTGTCTACATTTCAGCTAAAATTAATCTCTGCAGGGAAAAGGCCAGGGAAACTTATGAATTTAGGCTCATATTTCAGGGTTGCAAGAAAACCACAAAATTATGATAACACAAGCCTTGTACTGTAAACCAGATTATAGACAAGCCACATGTTACTGGAAATGTGTGTTGGTATGACTAGTTCACACGGTAGAACTGAAGAAGAGGCTTCACACATGACTGAATTGTACTAAGGAGTTGAAACAACTCTGATAATATAGTATTCAAAATTCAACAAAAAAATAAAGGCCACGGGACTACGTCAGGAATAGAAGGAAGCTAGTACATTGGATAGAATAACTTTCAGTAGAACAAAAATGACAAAAAACAAAAAAGTTCCACATTCTGTAGAATGTTTCATCAGGGCGGATACGTTCTCTTTAAAACCGGGGGGGGGAAGGGGGCACAGCCATGATCTTAAGACATTATCTTATCATCCATCCTGTATGAAATGCTGAGTGGGTAAGCTGTGTAAGTTGCACCCTGGTCTTCTGGAAGGGACAAGCAAGAAATGGAAACCTCCCATTGAAAACAAAAACCAACCAGCACCATTTTAAATCTGACACCGATTCAGCATTCCATACAGAATGTTGATAAAACAATTCCCTAAGACCATGGCCTGCTCCCTGTTCCTTCCGAAACTATCCAAACTGATGAAGAGTTCCAGGAAATTCAAAAGGTACTACATGGCTTTTGTTTTGGAGATTTGATTTGGACCAATGGGGCTACCTGCACCTCTTTCCATGTCTGATTCCATGGTGGGAGTACATTCCACCCCCTTTGACACCAATCCTCAGTCAAGCCAATATGATTAACATCATTTGTCTTCAGTGATGTCATATTGGATACATTCTGTTATAACATTCACTACAGAATTCTGGACTAGAACCATCAGGAAATCAAACACCTTAAAACAATTCCAAAGGCAAGAAAAAGGTGGACATTTTCCCTTCCCCCATTTTGTGTTCAAAATCAAATCAGGCAAACATTTGGGCACAGGCCCAATCTGCCTTCAAAAGGGACAATGTAAGAAGTTTATTGAACCATCACTTTGAAGAATCCAGCTTTGACTCTATAAGCTAAGCATTTTTAAAGCAGCCGTATGGAACAACAGAAACTGGGCACAGACATTTCATTTGTAACTGCCATAAGGATCTCTATCTGCCTCTGATGTAATGTGTGTACATGTCAATAAAAATTAGCATAAACAGTAATTATCTGGCTGTAGTATTATGCATTGTAAACATGAGAAAAGGCCCACAGATTGCTCAGCAGTGACTCTGAAAAGCCACTCCAGAGTATAATATCTATGCAGTTCACACAGCATATAATCATTGTGTGCTCTGAGGATTTCACTAACACACTTGTAAAAGGCGTAAATTAAATGGGATTACACAATAATTACATGTTTTATCTGTGGCTTCCAAAACATAGGGTTATTAATGCTAACATCATTTTAACATGTACTTTGGCAAACAGAGCCCAAGGGCTCTGACACTGAAGACCACTCATGGACTTTTTTTAGTAGTTGGCACCTGACGGTAATGTTTCCTGGGGGGGGGTGTTTCCCTGCGTGTGAGCCTTATGCACTAGAATGGCCTCCAGCACAAGCCCTCCACCTCCTCTGTCTTAGCTTACCCAAACTGTTCCATGAACATCAGAGGCCACGGACACTGGAAGGACTCCAGAAGTGAAAGAGGCTCTACCAGGGATGTTGCTAAGCACTGAGTTGCTATGCACCAGACCTTGGAAACCTTCCTCTCTTGGCAAGACACTGTCATATGAGTAGTATTTAGAAGAGAGGGAGATTTCCTCTCTAACTCTTCCTGCTACTCTGCTGTCATCCCAGTGAAGACCCCGTTACAACCAGGAGAACCTGGAAGTAAAGAGAAGAAGGGCTCTGAATGAGAGCAACAGCATCACTGCACTGTCACACACACACACACACACACACACACACCTTTTCAAATGTAGTAGAAAAGAGTGAGAGGTGCAACAATTGGTTAGCAAGATGGAAAATGCACTGGCCATCTGGCAATGAACTCCGTTTAGGGCAAAATCAAAGTTCTGGACACATGGGTAATGACCAGGAAAGAATCAAGTATGTGTGTGCGTGTGTGTGCGTGTGTGTGTGCGCGCACATGTGCAGAATGGCACTGTATTTCAGTCAGTTCAAGTTCCATTGCAGGTAGTTAGGGAACAGACAGAAACAACTATTCATTCCATCATTTTCTGAACTGTGACACAGCAGCTAATTCCCAAATACTCCTCAGCTTTCAATCTGTCACAATGAATACCAGCTAGCTCAAATGTCCAGCTATTTTCAGAGGAATTAATATAGCAACTGATGGTAGCTAATACAAGGCTGATCTACTCACATGAGCAGGCTGCTTATTTTACCTACACAATCTCTCCCATGTATGGAATTGTACAGAGAAACTACAGTGTGAACTCTACTATTTGCCTCTTAAGTCAACAGCCATTTTTATTATTATGGTGGCACTGCTACCATGAAACAGCTGCTAACTTGTGTGGAACCTCTGAAAATCTCAACCACCAGGTTGTATTAATCTCATGTTGTTTACAGGAAATACTGAGACCACAACAGGAAGACAGCCAGGAGTAAGCAGAGATAGTGCTTTTTAAATATCACAAAACACATATGGTTGTGTGTCAGAATCTGCTGATTCAGACAAGGTTTTCTGGAGCTTGCTGCTATGATTTCTATTTCTTTGTATTGTTCTATGGCACCCACTATGTATACATGCTTCTTGTTGTGAGTTGCCCCTATGCCTACCATGTAACCCTCACTTTGGCCAGTATGTATGTAAGCTATGTGAACCCAGGTTTATGACCCTGACCAGGCCTGGTTTGTGTAACTGTCTGCCCGGGAGGATGACAACTTCAAAGTATGGGAACAATGGGCCTCTCACACTCCTGCCTCCGCATTCCATTCATCCCGGCTGGGACGTCAAGGGAGGACAGGTCCCATCTCTTATCAACGTGCGAAAGCCTTGAGGCCAACGATTGTTATGTGAAATGGTTACATCTAAGGGGTCTGGTTTGGGAAGGGAAATTTACAACTTAACACCTCACTTTCTTTCCTGTGGGAAGCAAACGGCTAGAGACCCTTTTTGCCCGCCGTTTTTCCCCTTTAGTGATTGGTTACCTATGGGCAATTCAAACTGTTCTGAAAGGTATAATAGACCTGCTTCTGTCATATGCATTATCTCTGACAATAATCCGAGAACCTGTACGAATGTAGAGATTGGAAATAAAGAACTGTGTTTCATCAACAAAGATCTGATCCTTGACTACTTTGAGCAGAAGTCTCACATTGTGTCAGTTTAAACAAATAATATATATAGAACAGCAGCTACAGAGCAACAAAATGTATATAGATACAAGGTGCTAAATCATGGCTTCAACTCATTTAAAAATCATTTTGACAGAAGTGCAGCTTCCAAGAAAATCTGCTGAGAATTCTGAACAAAGTTTGAGCCCAGTGGCACCTTTACGGCCAACAAAGTTTTATTCAGGGCATAAGCTATTGTGTGCAAACACATTTCTTCAGATAACAGTGAAACAAAACTTCTTCAACCATCATATGTAGTTAGAGAGAGGGTGGGGGCTCTGTGGGGACACCTTCAAGTGTGTTCATTTTCCATTAAATCAAAGTGTCCTGGACTTTTTTAAAACTTGCAGCACTGAGCTCTCTTTGGCTGTTTGCATGATGGAAAACTATGAATCTGTGATCATGGCAGTACTTGTTCCCAGTGGCTATGAACTGCTATAGTGGTATACATATACTACTCACACCTCCCTTCCTCCAGATGAACATGCCCCAAAGAAACTGTTGAATTTAAGAAGCTGCCTGACCCAATTATCTAGTTCAGAACTGTATACTGTAACTGGTAGCAGCTGTCCAGGGGCTCGAGCACAGAAAGGTCTTTTCCAACACCAGCTGTCTGAGATCCTTCCGCTGTAGGTGCCAAGGAATAAATCTGGGAACTTGTGCACACAAAGCAGATGTTCTGCTACTGAGCTACAACCTCTTGTCTGAATATTTGAAATTGCCTTATACTGGGCAAGACCCATTTAATTCAATAGTGTCTACTCCGGCTGGAAGTGGTTTCCAAGGAAAAAATCATCTTTCTCCTCCAGCGGAGGAAGTCATCTAAGTGGTTAGGTCATACCTCTGCTCGTGCATGTAGGGCCATGCTCATTTTTCGTGGACTCCTATTGGAGAGATCATAGGTTGACCCTCCAGTTTGGATAGCCCTACTGCTCAGGTAGAAGTCTTGAGCCATGCTCCATGCTAAACTTTGAAAAACAAAAAACAAACAAACCCATTCTCTGAAGACTTCAGCCAACATTCTTAGCAAGCGATGGAGCCTGAAACAGGCACAGCTAGAGCACCTGTGGCAGCATCAACAGTTCAACCATGGTCTCAAGAAAGAGGAAAGAGGCTGAGGAAAGGCCCCATGCCAAAAGCTTCAGGCAGCTGCAAGGCTGCCAAAGAAGGGCTCCCCCCCCCCGCCCAAACAGGTGGCCAACAGGTGGCCAAGGAAAGCCCCCCCCCCACTTGAAGCTTTTATTTATTTATTTGCTTCATATTTCTACCCCACCCTCCCAGCCAAGGCTGGCTCAGGGCGGCGGAGAGGTGGCTCCAGAGATCTCTGTGGAGGCAGCAAGACCAACCGTGCAGGCAAAGCAACCCAAAGCTTCAGGTTTTAGCCTCCCCACCATGCCAAGCAAGAGAGAGTTGGTGCACTCATACCACCACCGCAGTGTGGCTTTGCAGCGTGCGGGAAACCTCTGTGGGACAGACACTGAGTCAGAAGGCCCTTCTGGTGAGACGACCCCCCCCCCCCCGAGTGGATAGGACCTGGGGGAACATAGCCAGGTCAACAACCAATCTAGCTCAGGAGGCATGGAACAACCTGTTGAAAGGTGGTTTCAACATTCTGCTGAGAGTCTTTAACTGGAGATGTTGTTTCCATATGATCACATTCTTCCATATTTGTATCTAATAATTTTGAGAATGTTTGCTTATTTTTTAAAAAGCTAACTAGCATCCATCCCTTAAATGTGGTTGGTACAGTTTGTAAATCATGCTTTACAACTTTCATTTGAGCACAACGTATAGGTTGCTGCCCTCAGCACCAAGAATCCATTTTGCTGGCTTTTGACTCCACTGCCTTCCCCCTTGGCTCTGTGACCAGCCCATGCCTGACGATCACGTGGATCAGAGAACATGCAATTGAGGCTATTTGCAGAATAAAGCAGGGAAGCTGACAGAAGAATAAGTAGAAGTGGAAACATCCAGCCTGACTGCATTATAGCCAAGAAGGCATAATGAAAAGTCAAAAGGTATTCAAGGATTCTGTTATAAGCTCAAGGAGACAGTAACTGGCACAATGAAAACTCAGAGGAAGTGGATCGGTTCAGGCACTGAAAGCTTTTAGACTTTCGTTCAGAACTGCTGCTCAGTCAAGGTGCTGCTTGGAACAACTCCCTGCTGACCTGCCTCATCCCCTTCTAACAAAAGGGATCCCAGTGACATCAGCATCCAACTAATGAAATTTTATCCCACAAATGACAACCCACACTCTGAGGATGCCTAAGACCACCTTTAACACACCTCCTTCCCACCCAAGCTCCCCTTTTTATTTCCTTACTTAGACATTTTTGTATGCCAGGAGAATACCTGTTGCTACACCTCCATCCAATCAGAAGGCTTGGCTCTGAGCCCATCAACATTCCCTTCTCAAGCCTGAGGAACTCAAAGGTTTTGTTCACATAATTCCCCTTCTTCTTTATCCAGAGCTGCAATAACTTCCCTAATGTCTGCTCAGTGACTTGCTCCTAGGCCATTCCACTCTGATGCCCTTTCTGAGTTTTCGCTCTGTCGTTGGGCTCACTTCCTTTTCGCTTGGCCACTTCTACCTGTTTTCCCTCAACTCTCTCCTGAATCTCTACTTAGATCTTTGCTTGGGTCCCCACTCTTACCTCAGCACCCCTCTAGGTTTGTGCAGGCCGAAATTACTGTTGGATTTACATTTATACTGGGCATTCTAGTATTCAGTGCTATGTATGTACTTAATATTTGGACTGCATGACATATATGAGACTCATACTCTCTCCAGTTCAATATTCTGGATCTCTGTGCTCCATTCCAGCTTGTCTACGAGACATGATCCTTTCTTTAAATGAACTCCTAGAAGTGTATACGTCACTGCCCTCTTGTTCTAGGTGTTAAAATATAATTCTGCAGGTGCTTTAGAACAAGAGCAAAAGGTCACAGAAGAAAAGTGTGTGTGAATTTGAACCCAGCTGGAAAACAGCCCTTATCCCCATGGACACATTTTGGTACATGCATGGCACAGGAAAACAATCAGCCCATACACCAGAATTCAACTGTACAATAATCAAGACTATTTAATTGCGCATGGACAAATGGACATGTGCATGCACGACTTGTAGTTGCCTAAGCAATTCAATTTTAATCTCCTTCAGTTGGCTATCTAAATTTGGGGACATTGAATACACTTTATAGTAAAAACACTACATTACATTTAAGTTTAATCAAGGATAAAAAAAATGCAGACGATATGGGTGCAAGCAGAGATAGCTACATTTTTAGCTATGCATAAAAACCAAGGGAGAGAGCAGTTAATCACCACAATGTGCATAGCATTGGTGCAGCAATATACGAGTAGTGACCACTGTTCAAGCAAATACGCTCTGTCAGATACTCTGTATAGAGAGCAACAGAGAAGGGAGCAGGGCACGTGGTAGGGATCTGACAGGCCCCACGAGTACACCTGATTCAACACTGGCTAAAATAGTAGCATACAGGTGAATGCCACCCATGTTAGCCAGTGCTGAATCAGGTACACTGGGGAATTCTGAAGAGATCAAATATTACTTTTTGTATATTTGCTTTTTATAATAAGCTTTTTATAATGGAATTGTAAGTGACTTGTAAGTAATGGAATTGTAAGTGATTTGGCACACTTTAATCACACAGGGTAGGCTTGTGCCAGACATTATGTATGCCATTTCCATAGCATTGGGGGTGGGGGGGGGGTCACTGCTTCAGCCAATGAAGATTTAGAAACTTGCTTTACATAACAATTTCATTTTAGAGCAACCTTATCTTTGGGGTAGTTTCATACCCAAACCACTGTCAGTGAATCTTTGTATAAAAAACAACTTTTCCAGTTGACTTATGGACACTTGGAATCTCCACAGGAGGGATGGGGCTGATGTAACAGCAAGAAAATCAGTGTACCTAAATTTGCAATATATGAGCAACCTAACTGTGCATACTGCTCCTCAGTTCAGAACGATGCCACAGGAGTGACACAGGCAAAGTATGCCAGATGAAGTAGTTGATGTCTAACAGTAACTAACCAGACATGCCTGTTCCATTTAGTGATAAGAGCTAAATTAAACAAAAGTTACTTTCAATATTCACCCCTTAAGATGTTGTAAGGGATTCCAATAAACTGTACACTTAAAGATGGCATTGATAAATAAAATGCATGATATAATTGGAATCCCCAGTCCTCTGAGCAAGATGTAGTTAAAGGATTAAATTATTAAAACCAGGTATTTGAATCGTCCCATGGGCCACAGAAATTTAGAAGGGGAAGGGGAGAACAGGCTCTAGAATTCTTACAGCTAGTTAATGCCCCTTTCTGTGCCTTTGACATTTTCATTAAGATGACAGGTATACATTATGTCACTGCAACAAATGACAGCATTGTTGGCTGTTAATAACTATGCTGAGTGGAGAAGAAACAGCGACAGAAAAAAATCCCTGGTGACAAAGCCTCATTGTGCTCATTAAACAATTATTGCAACATGAAATGAGACAGAGTTGTCATGCAATAGCTTTGTTTTACTGCAAGGGAAATGGGGACAGATCTTTTCAAACACAGAGAAATACTCCAACTTACTGGGATTACTTCATGTCTCCCAAGCTGCCTATGGGTGGCATTTAATTTGCACTTCAACAAAGAATGCCGTAATGCTGAAAATTTGCAAAATATATTGCCTTGCAAGATAATGTATAATTGAACATTTTGTTAGTGGAAGTAGTTTAATATTTTTAAATACTGTTTGCCTTTCATAAACTCAAGAAAGCATATTCCTACATAGCAGTTAGGTTAATTGACAGAAGAATCCTAGTCACACTTACTTGAGAGTACTGCCATGACAGTCCCATCCACTTCCCTCCCTCAGAGGCAAGATTTTTCCTCCATTTTTCTTTCCCTTTACTGACTGAGCCGCCCTAGTAATGTGTTTTCTTCTTAGCTGAAGGACTCTGGCTGTCCTACCCTGCCACAGTACGATATTCTGGCTGTTGGCTCAGCCCAGGAACCTGAGGGAAGGATTGGGAGCCTGCTTTAACTTAAACAACTTAAATGGCATTTGAAGCATTTTGAAATTTTATTTAACTCTATAGGGGAAAGGTCAGGTGAAATCAGGGGTTGAAATTTCTGAGGTAAAACCAGTACACGCTAATGAGAGTTTCTTAAGCTATTCCCAGTGAAATCTTGATGTTGAGAGGCTTTCGTTCCAGTGTTTTCCCCCAAAGACTTCAGTACATTTTCTTTGAGTATTCTCTGACTCTTGGTTTCCAGAAGGTCGATACACTCTTTTTAGTACCCAAACCCCTTCTTCTGAAACACCAGTACTTGTCTTGAGTTTTTAACTGACTCTTAAGGTTTCTACAGACAGTTTCTAACCACACCAGACCAAAGATCTCTTCACAGCTAACTCCCTGTTTTGACTGGGTAGGGAATATTCTTCTCTTTAGATGATCTATCCCCTTTCCTTGACCCAAAATGGAGTCTCCTCCTAACTACCTACGGATCCCTGCCAACTTTCCCCCCATCCTCCTGTCTGCTCTCAGCAGGGCTGAATCCCCAAATTGTCAGTACTCAACTCTTCTCAGCTGGGGCTGAAATCAGACTGAATTTTTCTCAGCATTCAGTTCAGAAGTCTTTCTCTGATCAGCTGATGCTAACCAATCATTTCTCTTGGAACAGCCTATCACTCAAGGCTCTTTGGCTCTGTGAAGAATTAACCCTCCACAGTCCTCCACCTGTTTGTACAGCACTTCTAAGCTTTTAAAAGTGCAGTCCATTACAATTGCCTATTGATACAGCATAGTTCAGCAAGTGAATGAGCCTGGAGGATCCCCAACAAGCTTCCACACTCTCTACCCACTTCTCCTCCTTTTTGCTCTTACACAAAGCTTGGCAATTCAACACTTTCATATATAACCATGCCAACAGATAAATAAGGATCAGGCTGCACCAGTGAGATTTTCACATTGTTATTATATCTTTCCAGATAGCTTGCCTGAAAATAGTGGTTCAAGGATTATTCTGCTAGACAAACAATGAGATAGACCTTCTCTCAGAAAGTACAGGTGTTTGTTGAAGACAACATGAACTTTCCAGCCCAAGGCATTTTGCTGCCCCAAGCGGCTCCCAGTTTTGGCCCAGAATCCTCTGTCACATTGCAAAAAATCCTGTGTTGAACTTCCCAAACCATTACAACAAAGTTTGAGTCCAGTGGCACCATTAAGACCAACAAAGTTTTATCCTGGGTTTAAGCTTTCATGTGCTTGAATAAACCTTTGTTGGTCTTAAAGGTGCCACTGGACTCAGACTTTGTTCTACTGCCTCAGACCAACATGGCTGCCCACCTGGATCTATTCCCAAATTATTGTTGTTTCACTGTCGCCCTTACAAATGCTGCCACTAAAGGCTACTGTCTAGACTTGCTTGTACTGTTGGCACTAACTTCTCTAAAAAACCCACAGTACCAAAAGATATGTGTATGGGTCAGAAAGACAAAAAATGTATCAGGAAAGCAATTAGGGACAAAACCAGTCAAATCATATAAAGTGCAAGAGTGTTTCTGAGCAGTCATTCCCATGTAAAAAAAATTGAAAAAATTATTAACCTTCCCATGTAAAATTTGTTGAAACACATAATACATGTAAAAAGGGTAATGGTCCCAACACTGCACTATCAAAAAACAGCACAAATTGCACTGAGAGGTAACAATAAACTCTCTCTATTTTGTCATCCAATAGATACAAAATACAAAATTCAAGGTCTAATCAAGAACATGATTCAAGTACATTTGAAGTGCACACATACACCCCAAGCTGGCAGAGACAATACAAAATAGTTACAAAACAATCACTGTTCTAGTTTAAGGGGAAGCATTCCCTTTCTTTTGCTACCAATTGCATGTTCAAATTAAATGGCAGCTGGAAAATATGCCGCTCTATCATGCAAAAACATGATAATGTTAAAAACAAATATATAGCAAGACTTTCCGTTATGCTTCTTTAGAGGCACTATTTAATACAAAGAGTGTGAAGAGATCAATGGCTGCTTGGCACAGCTGAATACTGCACTGGCTCCACATGATTTCAGGAAGGTGTTTTTTTAAAGGCAAAATAATAATGTTTTGAGTATTCTGATATTAAGTTCAATAGGAGCAGACTGCAGCTGTAGAAAACTACCAAGATTTGATATTTTTACTTCTGGGATGGCTTTCTGTGAAATCACACCTATTTTTCCCAGTCACAATGTGAATGTTTTATATTCAATCATTTAAGGGTAAATATTCACCTACATCCTGGTTTTGTCCCATGATCTGCTTATATTTCAATCCATTCTTAAAATAGGGTTGGATACAGACTAAATTTCCACTTATTCCCCCTTCCTGCTGCAGACTTCCCTCATGTCATTCAGATTCCCCAATGCCCAGAGGCAGCATTTTGTGGAGATCACTGGGTTACCAGTGATGGGTGGCAGGCAATGTTCCCTCTAAGCTGTGGGGTCTTGTGAGCGAAAATTCTACTTTGTGAGCAACTGGCATTAAAGTTGTGAGCAAGTGATTTGGCTACTGCACAAATTAGTTTGCTCTGGAGCCATCCTTCCTGAGCAAAGACAAAAAATATGTGAGCCGGAGTCTAAAAAACTGAGCTAGCTCACACTAACTCAGTTTAGAGGGAACACTGGTGGTGGCGGCGGCGGGGGGGGGGGGGGTTCCATTCTGCCACTGAAAAATTTAGCCTAGATTCAACCCACTGTTTCTACAAAGGACATTTATAGAACGGACCAGTGGATGCTCACCGTGAGGGGTCCTTCTCCTCTGAGATAAGGAGGACATCTTGATGGGTGTTTCCCATCCTACTTGTAGGGAGGCAGGAACTAAATTCTTTACTTCCTGTCCTCTAGATGGGACACGCCCCCTCAGGCCAGTTCGGGAACTCCCAAAAGCAGTAATAGCTGTAACAATAAACTACTAAACACAATTGTATAACATATTAACTAGGTAGCTCAAGTGAGCAACATCAGGGTAGATGTGAAAAATGGACAGGAAGATTCAGAATAAAGAGTAAGAAAAAAACTTAGAAGATGATGATCCATTGGGAGGGCGAAGATGTCCTCCTTATCTCAGAGGAGAAGGACCCCTCACGGTGAGTATCCACTGGTCCATTCTCCCTCTGAGAGGAGGACATCTTGATGAGACCTCCCATAGCAGTGTCCCTTTAGCTGGGTGGGACGTCGTCTTCTTCATTAAGAACATGTTGTAGGACCCTTCGGCCGAAGGCTGTGTCCACTGAGTCAAAGAGGTCAAGCTTGTAGTGTTTGATGAAGGTAGACACCGACATCCATGTGGCTGCTCGGTATATCTCTTCAATCGATGCCCTGTTGGAAAAAAGCTGCAGAAGTAGCAGCACTCCTGATGGAGTGGGCCGTGATCCCGGGAGGGACTGGTATGCCTCTAGCTCGGTATGCCTCCATTATGCACAGCTTGAGAGTGGAACTAATGGTGGCTTTTGACATTTAGTGTCCCCAATTGGGAGGGGAGACTGAAATGAACATTGACTCTGTTCTTCGGAAACTACTGGTGCGGTGTAGGAAGGCTTTGAGAGACCTCCTAACATCCAGGCAATGGAATAATCATTCCTTCTGGTGAACCGGCTTGGGGCAGAAGGATGGAAGGCATATCTCCTGCGAACGATGAAATCTGGAGTTTACTTTAGGAAGGAATGACGGGTCAGTGAGAAGAATATCTTTGTGAAAGGTGCAAAACCTCGGGTTGACATAAAGAGCTCCGAGTTCAGAAACTCTTCTAGCCGAAGTGATTGCCACCAAGAAGAGGGTCTTCATCCGGAGCCACTTGAGAGATATTTCCTGAATAGGCTCGAAGGGCAGAGCAGATAAGGCAGATAGCACAATGTTCAGCTTTCATGTGGGAAAGCGATGAAAGACCGGTGGATCCTTAAGGGCCGCTCCCTTTAAGAATCTTCGGACATGAGGCTGTCTTGACAGGATCCAACCATCCAGTCTTGGTATTACTGTTGTCAGAGCTGCTATCTGATGACGAAGTGTGGAGGCCTTCAGACCCGCTTCGTGCCCATCCTGGAAGAAGGACAGGACGTTGGTCATATCTGGTTGCAAGGGATTGATCTTTTTCCTTCTTGACCATCTGACAAAGGCTTTCCAGGTGGGGTTGTATATTCTGTTGGTGGACGGTCTACGAGAGGCCATCATGGTGGATGTCACTGATTCTGAGTACCCTCATTTCAGGAAGTTTTGCCGTTCAACTTCCATACGGTTAAACGTAGCCATGACGGGTCTGGCGATATTGGTAGAGAGAATGGGGGTAGGACCGCCAGGTTCTGTAACTCTGAGAACCAAGGTCTCCTTGGCCAAAAGGGGGCCACCACTATGATCTCTGCCTGTTGTTGCTTGATCTTCCTGAGGAACTTCGGTAGGACAGGTGTCGGAGGCAATGCATACATTAGACCCGGGGGCCAATGGCAGGTCAGGGCGTCTGTCCCCTCTGCCTTGTGATGAAAGAACCTCGTGAAGAACCTGCGAGTCTTGCAGTTGTCCGGAGAGGTGAAGAAGTCTACCTCTGGGCTGCTGAACCTGTTCTTGATGAGTTGGAAAAGTTCCTCCTTGAGCGACCATTCCCCTTTGTGTAATGACTTGCAGCTGAGCCAGTCTGCTCATATGTTCAGGGATCCCTTTATGTGTTCTGCTCCGATGGATAGATATTTCTCTGCCCAGGACAGGAGTCTCATTGCTTCCTTGTGAAGTAGGGAGGACCAGGAACCCCCTTGACTGTTCAGGTATGCCTTTGCTGACGCATTGTCTGTCCTGTTGAGGACGTGGCATCCTGCAATCTGATTCTGGAAGTGGAGAAGTGCCAGGCGGATGGCTCGAAGTTCCAGAAGATTTATGGGTAACCGCTGCTCTTCCCTGGACCATAAACCCTATGTGGGGGAATTGAGAAGAGCTGCACCCCAGCCCTTAAGACTGGCATCCGTCACTATTTGTTTCCAGTCCGTGATGTAGTAGCAATTTCCTCGGGTGAGGTTCGGTAACCTGGTCCACCAAGATAGGCTGATCTTGGTAAGTTGGAGAACAGTGATTGGGATGTCCAGCCTCGCCATTATCCTGAGTTGGAATGGTCTGAGAAGCTGTTGCAGGGGCCTCGCATGGAGTTGAGCCCAGGGAACCGAGTCTGTGGAAGAAATGAACAGTCCCAATAGCTTGGACAGGGACATAAGAGTAGATTGCCTGGCCTTGATGATCTGGAGTGACAGGTCGCGAATCTTCTCCACTTTGGGGCGTGGGAGAAAGGTGCGAGTAGTATATACAGGTTGCTTACCTGTAATTGGAGATCTTCGAGTGGTCATCTGTGCATTCACACCTCTGGGATAAAGTGCGCCTGCGCCGATCCCGATCGGTAATCTTCAAAGCCTAACGGATTTTCGCGCCAGCTCCCCGGTCACGTGCACGTCCCACTGCGCATGACCCGGGGAGAGGCACGAGGATCCCGCCAGTTCCTTCTGACCGCTGCCAACAGCCCCCAAGGAAAAAAGTGAGGGAGACCGAAAGCAGAGGGGAAGGAGGGCGGGTGGTGTGAATGCACAGATGACCACTCGAAGATCTCCAATTACAGGTAAGCAACCTGTATATCTTCTTCGTGGTCTCTGTGCATCACATCTCTGGGAGAATAGCGAGCAATAAACACCACATACCTGGAGGTGGGTGCTGGAGGTCTCACATCTGAGCTGCTTGCAGGACTGCACGGCCCACCACAGTACGCTGATGGACACGGACATCTAGGGCGTAGTGCTTCACAAACGTGTGAGGGGACGCCCACGTTGCAGCATTGCAGATGTCTCCCAGGGGAATGCCCTTGAGGAATGCTGTGGAAGTAGCCACGGCTCGAGTGGAGTGTGCCCGGAGGGACGCCGGCAGTGGCCTTTTGGCCAGAAGATAGGCGAGTTTTATCGTCTCAACTATCCACTTCGAGAGCCTTTGAGACGACAGTTTCTGTCCCTGCCTGGGCAAGGCATAAGAAATAAAGAGAGCTGGAGACTTGCGAAAGGATTTTGTCCGGTGCAAGTAGAAAGACAAGGCTCTCTTGACATCTAAAGTGTGTAGACTACGTTGCGTTGGGTCCTGGGGATCAGGAAAAAATACCGGCAAGGTGATATCTGCCCCTATATGGAAGTCCGACACTATTTTAGGCAGGAAAGTGACATCTGGAGCCAAAGTGACGGCATTATGATGAAACGCGAGGTATGGTGGGTCGCAACGGAACGCCGAGAGCTCACTCACGCGTCGAGTAGACGTGATGGCCACCAAAAATGCAACCTTCCATGACAAAAGCTGAAGACTGCATGAGGCCATGGGTTCGAAGGGTTTTCCCATCAGCTTAGTGAGAACCAGGGGCAAGTCCCATGCCGGGACTGGTGTCCGCACTGGAGGATAGAGGCGATTCATTCCCTTGAGGAATTGTTTCGTTGTTGGGTGGGAAAACACCGAATAGCCATCAATCTTAGGATGATTGACTGAGATGGCTGACAAGTAGACTCGGATAGATGAGTGACACAGTCCCCTGTCCTTACATGACAGGAGGAAACCAAAAACATCTTTAAGTCCAGCGGGGACTGAGGGCCGTCCCACAGACGCCAGGAAAGTTAAAAATTTAGTCCATTTTGACTCATATGAACGTCGAGTGGAGAGTTTGCGGGAGTTCAGTAGCACTTGAGCAATGCGTGATTCTAACCCTAAGTTTGGATCAGCCACGCTGTCAATTTTAGCTTGGGCACATCGTGGTGCAGTACTCGGCCCCCGCACATCCCGAGGAGGTCCGGGTCCGTCGGGAGATGGAGATACGTCCCTCGTGAGAGGCTGAGGAGCGTGGGGAACCAGGGTTGTCTCGGCCACCATGGGGTGACGAGAATTGCCCACGGTCGCTCTGTCAACAGTTTGTGGACTACTCTCGGAATGAGAGGGATTGGGGGAAATAGGTACAACCGTTTCCCTGTCCACCGGAAGAGGAGACCGTCTCCGAGAGAGGTCGGGTCCGTTCCCGCTCTGGAACAGAATAGATGGCACTTCTTGTTCTCCCGAGAGGCGAATACATCCACGGATGGATGTCCCCAGTGGTCGAAGATCGGAGTCAGGTAGAGGGGGTTCAGCTCCCACTCGTGTAGGGATGCTCCTCCTCTGCTTAGGAAGTCCGCTTGGACGTTGAGTAGTCCTGGGAGATGAGTCGCCACTAGGTGAATATCTAGTGCCTGGCACTCGTTCCACAGCTCTATCGCTAACCGGCAAAGTCCACGGGAGACCGTCCCGCCCTGGCGGTTGATGTAAAACATAGTGGTGGTGTTGTCCGTAAGGACAGTCACCGTTTTCCCCGTTAGGGATTGGCGGAAAGATCTCACTGCGTAGAGAACTGCCAGCAGCTCTAAGAAATTGATATGGTTGTGCGCCACAGAGGGGTGCCACCTGTCTCCCACACCTACACCTTCCAGGTGAGCTCCCCAGCCCCATAGGGATGCGTCCGTGGTGACAGTCACTGAGGGGGGTGGAAGCCGGAAAGGTGCACCTGAGTGTAAATTCTGGGGCACAAGCCACCAACTCAGGGTCTCCAGGACCTGGGTAGATATCTGGAAACGTTTGGAGAGGGAGTGGAATTTGGGGCGGAAACGCCTCAAGAACCAAAGCTGCAGTGGTCTCATTCGCAATTTGGCGAAGGGAATTACTGCCATTGTCGCGGCCATCCGGCCTAGCAGGCGAAGGATTTGTTTGGCTGTAGCCTCCTTGGTCTCTTGGATAGCCTGGAGAAGGGAGACTATATCCGCTGCTCTGTTGGGGGGTAGGAATGCCCTGCATTGCAAGGAGTCCAGGATAGCTCCGATAAACTGAACCCGTCTGGAAGGGATAAGCATGGACTTTTTGAGGTTTATAGTCAACCCTAGTAATTTTAGGGTGTGAAGGGTAGTAGAGATGTGGTTCTGTAGTTCCGTCGTAGAAGGGGCGACTAGAAGCCAGTCGTCCAGGTAGGGGTAAAGGTGGACACCTTGGAGTCTCAGATGTGCCGCTACTACTGCCATAAGCTTCGTGAAGACACGAGGAGCTGTAGAGAGGCCGAAGGGTAGGGCCTTGTACTGGAAGTGACGCGGACCGATCGCAAAGCGTAGGTACCGTCTGTGTGACGGGTGGATCGTCACATGAAAGTATGCGTCCTTTAAGTCCAGCGTCACCATCCACACGTTGGCTTCTAGTAGCGGTAGGATGGTCTGTAGAGTGGTCATACGGAATTTCTTGTAGGTGATGAACGCATTGAGGTTCCGCAGATCTAATATGGGACGAAGTCCGCCATCCTTTTTTGGGACCGTGAAGTAGCGGGAGTAGAACCCCCGCTGAAGGTGTTTTGTTGGTACCTGTTCTATGGCATCCTTTAAGAGGAGGGCTTCGACTTCCGACGATAGGGTGTCGGAGGGAGGGGTGGTTACGAAATACGATTCTTGTGGAATCTGGAAAAATTCTATTCTGTAGCCTTCTGCTACAACCGACAGTGCCCATTTGTCTGTCGTGATACGTTGCCATGCTAGTAGGAAGGGGGATAGACGGGTGGAAATATCGGAGCGAATGGGAGAGTCAAAGACTCTGCTTGTTCGGCTTGGGTGGTTTAGCCTTAGAAGCGGAAGCGGACGGAAATCGCGGCTTATGGCCATAAGGTTTCTGCTGATAGACAGTAGACGGTGGTCTCTGCCATTGGGGTTCAGTGGGAGATCTTCGCGGTTGCTGTTTGGACCAAGATCTCTGCCATGTCTTCTGCTTCTGTTGTCTCAGTTGTGAGACACCCAAGTTACGAGATGTTTTGATGCTTTTATCTAAATCATGAAGAACTGTGTCCGTCGTGGAGCTGAACAGTCCTTCACCCTCGAAAGGGAGATCTTCCACTAAGGACTTGGTGTCTTGTGGAAGCGAAGTCGACCTCAGCCAGGCGTGGCGACGAAGGGCGACTGCTGAAGTGAGTGTCTTGGACGTGACGTCCGCAGCATGCTTGGATGCGTTAAGCTGATGCTTTGCTAGCACCATGCCCTCCCTCTGGATCTTTCTTGCAAGGCGTTGCTTATCCTCAGGAAGCTGAGCCAGAAGAGGTGTCATCTGTTCCCATAGGGAGTACTGGTACCTGCTCATGCAGGCTGTGTAGTTTGCCGTTTTTATGCCCAATGCACCGGCTGAATAAAAACGTCTTCCGAAAGAATCGAGTTTCCGTCCCTCCTTGTCCAAGGGGGAGGAATGTCCGCTACGTCCCCTAGCCGAGGGGGTCACGACGACTGAGTTGGGCTTGGGGTGGATGAATAGGAATTCTGCCCCTGGCTCTTGGAGCCTATACATGTGGTCCAACCTCTTGTTTGAAATTGGGGTTGAGGAGGGGTGGCCCCAGGATTCTTTGGCAGTGCTCAAGAGCACCGAAATTAGTGGCAACGCTACCGCGGTGGATGTGTCCATCTGTACGATATCGAAGATGGCGTCGGTAGCGGTAGGCGTTGGTTGGACCGTGGCAAGCGCCAAGGAATGTGCCATTCGTTTGATAAGTTCTCCATAGGATTTCACATCCTCGGAGGGGGAGATTGGTAGATTTTCAGCCACATCAGGGGATGGTGACGGCTGGATGGGAGATTCGTCATCGGATGATTCGGGAGATTCGGGCATCGAATGGTCAGAATGTTCGGAGGGAGACATAGGGGTCGACGGATCTGGCTGATAAGGAGGGAGGTAGATATCGGGTGATGTGGGTAACGGCATCATTAGTTTCGGTATCGGTTTCGGTTTCGGTAACGGTATCGGAGTCGGAGGCGGGGCCGGGGGATCTCGGCATCGGGAGACTCTTGACGACGTCGATTGGTGATCCCACTCCGCTGGGTACCATTGTGGAGGTGGCGGGTAGGAGGAACCGTACAGGTATCGCCATTGACGGACGTCCCACGGCACCGAAGATGGGGGAAGGCGCCAGTCTCGCTCGCCTCTCAGTGTCGGCATCGGGTCAGGCCCTGTCTCGGGACTGCTGTGAGGGATCTGCGTCAGCTCGATGTCGGGTTCCGAATCCATGAGCTGGATGGGTCGCGGCATCGGGGAGACGGGGCTGCCCCGGGGTCGCTCGCGCCCAGGAGGGTCAAGCTGTGGAGACCCGTGCTGGGTCATGTCGGACGCGGGATGCGTCGACGAAGCACTCGAGGTTTTGTGCTTCAGCTTGCCCTTACCCTCTTTGCCCTCCTTACGCTTCTTAGCGGGAGTTCGTGGCAGTGAGAGGGGTCTTTTCGATGCCGACTTCTCGGTGCCGGAAGGGCTTCGCATCGGTGGCGACATCGGGCCCGTCGGTACCGATGGGGATGTTGCCGAGGCGTCGGCTGCGGACATCTTCGGTGACAACGCTGCCTCCAAGAGGGCCACTCGGAGTCGGGCCGCCCAGTTCTTCCGAGTTTGTTTGGAGAACGCGGCGCAACTCGAACAGGAGTCGACGCGATGCGACTCGCCTAGGCACAGCAAGCAGAGGGAGTGCTTGTCTGGGGGGGAGGTTTTACTCCCACACTTAAGGCAGCGTTTAAAGAAACCCCACCGCTGGGCCATAGGCCGGGCGGGGAGTGGAAGGAGGATAATCCAAAGAGAGTCCCGAAAAACAGTCCGTAGGTCAAGTAAAGTCCAAGAAATCAGTCCGAAAGGCCTTTCCAAAGTTGGAAAAAGAAGAAAGTTAACTACCGACCGGAGCGGAGAGGGGGTCCTCACGACGCGGCGGTCAGAAGAGAACTGGCGGGATCCTCGTGCCTCTCCCCGGGTCATGCGCAGTGGGACGTGCACGTGACCGGGGAGCTGGCGCGAAAATCCGTTAGGCTTTGAAGATTACCGATCGGGATCGGCGCAGGCGCACTTTATCCCAGAGGTGTGATGCACAGAGACCACGAAGAAGATCTAGGATCACTCTGAGGTGTTCCAGAGATTGAGATGGTGAAAGGCAGCTTTTCTGGAAGTTTTTATGAAGCCATGGGATTGCAGACAAAGGACAGTTTCGGCGGTGTCCTGGACAGCTTTTTCCTTGGAGCTGGAGCGTATCAGAAGATCGTCCAACTAGGGATGGACGTGGATTCCTCTTTCCCTGAGCAGAGCGATTGGATGAATGAGTATCTTGGAGAAGACTCTCGGGGCGGTTGACAGGCCGAATGGAAGGGCCCTGAACTGCCAGTGTTGGTCTTGAACAAGAAACCTGAGAAAATGCCTGTGAGCTGAGAACATGGGCATGTGCAGGTATGCCTCCGTCAGATCGATGGAAGACAGGAATTCTCCCGGATGCAGTGCTTCTGTGATGGATCTGAGCATGTCTCAATCTCACAAATCGATTGACATATTTTAAGTCCAGAATCACTCACCCACCTCCGTTCCTTTTGGACACTGTGAAGAAGATCGAATAAATGCCCCGGCCTCTCTCATCTGGTGGAACAGGTTCTATAGCTGAGATTGCTTGGAGGTGAGCTATGGCTTCTGATGTTCTTGCGAGCTTTGAAGGATCCTTTAATGGTGGAGAAGGAACAAACCGATCCCGGGGCTTTGTCTGAAATTTGATGGCATAACCCTTGGACGTGATTTCCAAGGACCAGGCGTCTGCTTTGGATTTGTGCCAATTGTGGTGGAAGAAGAGCAGACGACCCCCCCCCCACTGGCGCCCTTTTGTAGTCATGCTGAGGAGGGCTTGTTGAAGCTACCTCCCAAGGACTTGTCATCCCTGTTGGGGTATGGTCTACCGGGTCGGCTATGGAATGGATTTCTTCTAAAGCCATGTCTGGGCAGTCCCCAGGTAGGTCTATAGTAGTCCCTGCTGAATCTAGGAAGGGATTGCTGAGTACGAAAGGAATTCTGGTTAGAGACATATTGTCTGTACATTCTGCGATCAGGCCTGCCAAGGGTTCTGGGCATCGCCTTTTTCTTGTCCTTGGTTTCTATAAGAATCCTGTCGAGGGCTTCTCCAAATAGTCGATCCCCTTGAAAAGGGTACGCGGTGAAAATCGCTTTAGCGTGGAGGTCCACTGGCCAAGCCCTAAGCCATAGGGTGCGATGTGCAGCAACGGCAGATGCTAGAGCTCTGGAACAAAAGATCATGGCGTCCAGGGTGGCATTAGTAGAGAAGGAGGAAGCCTTGAGGAGACGGTTAGCACCCTCAGCCAATCGCTTGTCGGAAGGTGGAATGAGCTGAATGAGCTTCTGAGACCAGGCTATGGAGGCCCATCCCACCACTGTGGCCATCGCTGATGCTTTAATGGCCATGACAGTGGCTTCATGCACCTTTTGAGTGCGAATTCGGCCTTTCTGTCCAAGCTCTCTCTAACAGAGCTGTCGCTGTCTTCAGACAGAAGACCCGAACTCTGGAGCACTGTAACAGGTGCAACCACTAGGGGAACCTGCAAAAGCTTATTAGTAAAAGATGGTAAGGCATAAAGCTTTCTTATATTCGGAGGGCAACACTTGTTAGCCATAGGCTTTAGCCATTCTTTGGTCGATTGGGTTTCAAGAAATTCAGGAAAAGGGAAAAACTTCTCTGTGCCCAGGGTTCTAGGAAAATAATCCTTACTGCCCCTGGGTCTGAATGTGTCTACCGCATGGGAGCTGGCCAGATCCTCTCCCTGTAACTTGGGTTGTAGATCAAGGGCAGACAGAGATTTTGATATGAGGTACTGGTATTCTTCTGGCTTGAAAAATCTTGCAGAGGGGTCTGGAACCTCTAACTCCTCCTCCTCTTCCTCATCTGAGAGGAACTCTCCTTCTTCTCTATCCCCTATTTCGCTACCCACGGAAGTGGAGGGGTCCCAGGGTGGGTAACCAAGGTCTTTTATGGCCACTTTGGTGAGCCAGTGAGGTCTCTCTCCCTCTTCATCCTCCCCCTCCAGGAAATGTCTGCCTGGGAATGCTCCCTCAATCGGATTGGTCTGAGTGGGGGGGGGGCTCTGAAAGGGATGGGAAGATACTTCCTCCCTCACCGCTTGCTTAATGGCATGGATTAAGGCAGGGGATAGGGACCCTTCCTAGTCTTCGGAGTTACTCACGAGTAGGCCCATCTGGCCTAAGAGTCCTCCCGCTGATCTTTGGGTCGCGACTGGGGCATTGGGGATGTCCTGCCCGTCGGTGCAGGGTATATATTGGCTTGTGGAAGCAGCGACGGCCGCTCTGCAGCCTCTTCCCGCCATTTCTGGGGTTGTTTCTTTTGCGGGCTGACTCACAATGGCACCCGCGATTCCCTCCGTGGCTGTGTGCTGCCGCTTGTTCGCACACATCTTGCGGCGCAGCTTTCTTTTTCGGAGCTGCCGCTGGCGCGGCTCCCTGCTTGTCCTTGGGCTGGTGTTGAGTGCCCGAGGCAGGAGAGACCTCTCGCTCCCCTTCTGAGAGGAAGCCATCACCCCCGTCCATTCTGGACATGTTGGTTCAGGGGGGGGAGGAGGGTAAGAAAAGAGATAGTGAGATGGAATAGGGAATAGGAGTAGAAAGTTGTCAGGATAAAGAGAGAAGGAATAGAGGAGACTGAGGGATGAAAAACCTGAAAAAATAAAACATAAGGCACGAGTGGCCACAACGTACTGCTCTCCCTACTGAGGCAGGAACAGAACTGGCCTGAGGGGATTAATTCCTGCCTCCCTACAAGTAGGATGGGAAACACCCATCAAGATGTCCTCCTCTCAGAGGAAGAAGAACCCAAGTCAACTCAGTCCTGCCTAGTGATAATCCAAACACACAAGACTTTTGTAGAAATAAACAAAAAATGTGACAATCTTTATATCAACAAAATGGGAGCTCAATTTTAAATTGTATACTAGGTAAAGCACCAAGAGAAGCCAGACTAAGTAATATAATCCAGTAATTGAGAGCATACGACTCAGCTAGCAACTTTTTGCTGGGGGGGGGGCACCTAGTTTTTGCTCAGGGGGGCAGAGGTTATATGTCTGTGGGATCAGACCTCTGATCCTATGCAGCCTGTTTCACCGACAGACATGTAGCTACTGTGGAGCTCAGGGGGAGGAGAAGCCAAGGCTCAGGTTGGGGTCCTGGAAGAAACGTTAGGGGGCCGGGCCCCGTGTTAGCTATGGGCCTGATACAACTCATCCTTTAGTTACCACCCAAAGCTGGTTAAGTTTAGGAAAGGGTTACTATTATGTACTGAGATCGAGGCAGCGTTGCAAACAAGTGATTTCTTTATTCATTCTCAGAACACAACAACCAACACACAGAATGAGCCAACTATATACAGTTTGAACAGGAAAACCACACCTCCTGGAACAATAACGTCCAATCACAGATCAGTGCTTGGGGCCAATGGGAATTGTTTCCACCGAAGGTTAAAGTTTGCAACAGCGACCAATCCGGTTGCATATTTCTTGGATGCTGGCAGTCTATGGAGCTGTAACAGAAGCTCACACTTGCAAGCTATGCATCTAACCCAATACATAAGAGGTACCACAGCAGAGAGGTCTAGCAGCAATGGAGGCCTAAGCTGGTCAGTAACATGATGGGGCCCAAACTGAATCAGGCCACAGTTTAAATTAGTTAATATCAGACCAATCAGAATCAAGACCACTTAAGTTGTTTGTGTCCCTCAGAAATAGGGTTAATGGGCTCATCAACAGATGCTCAGCTAACGATTGTATTGAGGCAGCCACTGTTTGTCAAGAATGCTTAGATTCCAAAAGAAATATTTCAGGGTTTATATCCAGTTACCTCTGTTTGTTCTATAATCTAGTTTAGAGCAAGTTTCTCCATGGCAGCCAGCCAAGAAGTTGTTTGTTCTGTGCATCTTTTAGTTCTCAAAAGGAATTTCACAATTGTAGAGCATTTCACATTGCATATTCCAAAGCCTAGTGTGGAAACTGTACTTAGACTATAATCTGATGATGTAAAGTTTTGACCATTAACACTATTATATTAATAGATATTAACATCCTTCTTCTTGTTCCTTCTCAGGAAAATGTCATAAGCAAGAACAACAGATCACTGTTCAGACATGTGAATTCATCACAGATATTTTTGAACTACCAAATGCTATGTAGAGTAACACATAAACAAGCTTCTTATCACCATACAGCTTTCCATACAGCATTAAAACGTCTTAAGTACACATATCATGAAAAAGAAGATGGAACTAGTACTTCTATTAGGTTAGGGTTTGTGCACACTTTAAACTCAGGAGCTCCAATGAGTACATAGAGGTTTCCCATCCCATCAGTTTCAGAGGACAGAAAAGCTACCCCCAAAAAACCTTTATACATGAAAAACCCCCAAAAACCTTTATACATGAAAATCTACTTTCTCCATTGAAAGGGTGACATGGATCATACACAAGAGAACTCTGTTTATGCACCAGAAATTCCTGTGACAGGGTAGTCATGCTTTATACTTTGCACAATATGCCTAGAGTCAACTACCATGTTGCAACAGCAGCAAACTACAGAGTAAATTTAAAAAAAATTAGAATAAGGAGTGAAAATGAAAGAAAGGAGTTTCTTTCCCTTGTGTTCAAGTGTCATCTTTGTGAATTTGGAACAAACTGGAAAGAATACTTCATTAAAACAGACACGTGATGAGGACATGTGTACCCTCCTCATCACACTGGTCTACTGGGACATCACAACACATTGACCAGTGTCATCAGGCATGGAAGGCAAGACAAATCTCCTTCATATGCCAGTCATATTGGTAAGTTTATAGTGAAATATTTATTCAAGAAAGTGGGAAAACTATTCTGAATATGACTACTTTGATTTCATTTTTTCATTTGAAATAAAGATATTTACCACAATCATTTTTAGATTTAATATTAACACTATGAAGATTTACATAAAAGCCCTAGCATACACAATATGCTACTGATTTATGTGAAAGCTCTTCTTTATTTATTCACTTAATTTATATCCAGCCTTTCTTCCTGATGGAGAACCCAAGTTGTCAACATCATTCTCCTTTCCTATGTTTAATCTTCACAACAACCCTTTGAAGTACATTAGACTTACAGTGTGTGACTGGCCCATGGTCACCTAGCAAGTTTTCATGGCAGAGTAGAAATTTGAATCTGGGTGTCCCAGATTCTAGTCTAACACTAACCACTACAAATACACTGGCTTGTGGCTTGCTTTCCCTTTTAAAATTATGTATTCAGTTATTGAGTCTGGAGAGATTTAGAAGAAGAAGAAGAAGAAGAAGAGATTGGATTTATATCCCGCCCTTCACTCACTTAAGAGTCTCAGAGCGGTTTACAAACTACTTTCCCTTCCCCTCCCCACAACAGACACCCTGTGAGGTAGGTGGGGCTGAGAGAGCTCTGAGACAACTGTCCTTGAGAGAACAGCTCGTATAGAGCTATGGCTTGCCCAAGGTCATCCAGCAGGTGCAAGTGGAGGAGTGGGGAATCAAACCCAGTTCTCCCAGATTAGAGTCTGCGCACTTAACCACTACACCAAACTGGCTCTCAATACAGGAAGGTTAATTTAGTGAAGGTTAATAAGAACAGCTAAAGAGATGAGAAATCATGACTGAAAGGTGTGTTTTTTACAATCTCAATTACAATTACTTATAGTCCTGGGTGACTTCAATGTCCACGCTGATGATGTGGCCTCTGGGCCGGCGATGGACCTGGTGTCGGCCATGGCAGCACTAGGACTCACCCAACTTGTAACGGTGCCCACGCACCAGGCCGAGCATACGCTCGACTTGATTTTTGCGGCGGGGGTTGGGGTGGGTCCAATTACTGCTTTGCCAGTACCACGGTCGGACCACCATGCTCTGAAGGCCCATCTGAATGTCCCACTCAGACCCCATGTGGGCGGCGAGCATATTTAGACTCGCCTGAGGAGCCAAATGGACCCTCAGCGGTTCCTGATGGCTCTGCGGGATCCCACGCCCCCTGGCGGCTCGTTGGATGTGCTGGTTGAGGACTGGCATGGCCGGCTCCGGGCGGCCATCGACGAGATCGCCCCCAGGTGTCCTCTTCGCCCTCGCTCTAAGCGGCCTCCCTGGTATACCGGGGAGCTGCGGCAGATGAAACAAGAGCTTAGACGATTAGAGAGACGGTGGTGGCGAGCCCACGACGAAGCGTCAAGAGCATCTTATAGGACGTTTATGAGATCCTATGAGATGGCTGTCAAGGCTGCAAAGAGACAATTCTATGCGGCTACAATTGCGTCTGCTAGCTCATGCCCGGCACAACTATTTAGAACTATTCGGTCCTTAACAGAACTGCCGTATGGCAGACTAAACGATAGGGAATTGGACATTGGCTGTGAGGCTTTTGCGAGCTATTTTGCAGATAAAATCTTGCTGCTCCGCCGTGACCTCCCTGCCACAGTTGAGACAGTGAGCGAACTCGAGGCTCCATGCACGTCTTCTAGTTCTATTCTGGATTCTTTTGGTCCACTCAGCCTTGAGGAGGTTGACAGTTTACTCTCTACTGTACGCCCAACCTCATGCAACCTTAATCCGTGCCCTTCATGGCTGATTAAAGCTGGCAGTGAGGGGTTACGAGGTGCCCTTAGGGAGATTGTCAACAAATCCTTCCAGGAGAGACTGTTCCCAGGGGCACTCAAGGAAGCGATGGTCCGCCCTCTCCTGAAAAAACCATCACTGGACCCGGCCGAATTGGCCAACTATCGGCCGATCTCCAACTTGCCCTATTTGGGCAAGATTTTGGAGAGGGCGGCGGCGATTCAGTTGCAGAGTTTCCTGGATGACACTTCCGTGCTAGACCCATTTCAGTCCAGCTTCCGGCCAGGTCATGGGACGGAGACGGCGCTGGTCGCCCTCATGGATGACCTCCAACGGCATCTGGATTGGGGCGGAACGGCGGTGCTGGTGTTGTTAGATCTGTCGGCTGCATTTGACATGGTCGACCACCAGCTACTGATCCACCGCCTCGCCAACAGGGGTTCAGGGGCTTGCCCTACAGTGGCTCGTCTCCTTCCTCCAAGGTCGGGGACAGAAAATGGTGCTGGGGGAGCAGATGTCCCAGAGGCACCCGCTGGTATGCAGTGTGCCACAGGGGGCAGTGCTATCTCCCAGGCTTTTTAACATCTATATGCGCCCTCTCGCCCAGATTGCCCAGAGGCACAGGCTGGGCTGTCACCAGTATGCTGATGACACCCAGTTGTATCTGTTGTTGGGCAGCCGGTCCAGAGCCACCCCGGAAGACCTGGAGCGGGCACTTCAGGACATGGCGGGCTGGCTCAGGCTGAGCTGACTGAAATTGAATCCAATGAAGACGGAGGTCCTGTGCCTGAGTCGGAGTGGACCGGGGGTAGGGATCCCACTACCGGCCTTTGGGGGGTGCCATTGGTGCCAGCGCTGAAGGTCCAGAGCCTGGGAGTGCTCCTGGATGCCTCCTTAACCATGGAGGCCCAGGTAGCAGCCACTTTCAAAGCAGCCTTTTACCAACTACGGCTGATTAGGCAGTTGGTTCTCTTCCTCGAACGCAATGACCTGGCGACAGTGATTCATGCTATGGTCACCTCGAGGCTAGACTACTGTAATGCTCTCTACTTGGGGCTGCCCTTGACTCAGCTCCAGAGGCTGCAGCTAGTGCAGAACGCTGCAGCCAGGCTGCTGATGGGCCTCTCGGCGAGGGACCACATCCAGCCTGTGCTGAGGGCACCGCACTGGCTGCCTATAGCGTACCGGATCCAATTCAAGGTGCTGGTTTTAACCTTTAAAGCCCTATATGGTCTGGGGCCTGCCTACCTAAGGGACCGCCTTTCCCCGTATACACCCCAGAGAGCACTGCGGTCAGGCACGCAACATCGCCTGACCTTTCTGGGCCTGAGGGAGGCCAGGTTGGCAACCACCAGGAATAGGGCCTTCTAGGTGGCGGCTCCCCACTGGTGGAATGAGCTCCTGGAGAACATCAGGGACCTGCAGGAACTTCCAACTCACACGCTGACTAGACTTAAAGTGAAAAGGCACAGAGGAGAATTTGGGCTGTCCCACTGTCCTTGAGCTATTAAGAAGCAAATGTTCCATTTTGTTGGCATTTGTGTAGACCAGACGTCAAGTGAAGTGATCCAATTTGTCTGAGAGGACATTACATTTTGAGAATTTCCTTTATATGGTCCAAGGAAATAATACATAAACCATCAAGGTCCTTCAAGAATGCAATTTAACCAGGAAAAAAATTATTGGCTTTCCAGATCCAGCTAACAGATTATTTTAAAGCATTTATACAGTTTATTTTTAATTGTATCCTTGTATATACACTACAATGCATATTCTTCTTTTCTCTATTAAATGATTGCTTAAGCTGGCTGACAGGTATGATTTGAAGGAACGTGTTATGTATGGCAGCCATAGGGAAGTTAAGCAAGTCTAGATCTAAGTCAGTAGCTGAATGAAAAACTACTTGGAATCCATCCAGTGAAAGCCACCTTGCATACTGGATGGAAGAAAGATGGGGTCAAAACAAACCTCTTTCTTTAAAAACAAACACACACACACTGCTATTATGTTTCTAGATTGAAATTTACTTTTTGTTTCATACTAGAACAATCTTGCAGGTAGAAATACTTGTTACACGCCTTCCATATACACAGCCATGTCCCTATTTTGATCCGTGAGATTTTGGAAGGGGCACTGATAAATATTGAAATGCTAAAGAAATTTTCAAAGAACACTATATCCCAATAAATTGTGGCTTACATTCCATGTTGTACTTCTTCAGGAGCGAACTGTATATTGTTTGGGTTGACAAAATACCTTGAAACAGTCCCAGCCTAGCCTATTTCATTGGGTAAATTTAAATGAATTAACATTACACCAGGGCCTTGATGTGAAGCAACCAGGCCTCACCTCTTGAGCAGTCTGCTTCCTGACAGGGGCCAATGCAAACAAAGTCTTCTGTGATTCACCTCGTGTCAAATAGCACCTAGGTGACAGAAGTGGTTTGAACTGTAGTCTCCCCAGTTCTAAAATGCCACTTAACCACACTGTTTGATCAATGTTATGGAAGTGTCAAAAGAATTAAAACAAATCTTATCACCTGATAAAAGGGAAGTCTTTTTATTATTATTTAACCCTGCAAAGTATGAGTATAATCACATTCCAGAATAATAAGATTATGATTTATCCATCTATATACAAATTTAAAGTTTAGAGTTTGGTCATACTACTTTAAATTTTGTTGTTATTAACGTATAGGCAACATTTTTTTTAAGGGGCTGCAGTGGCTCAAGTGGTTAAGATGCTGAACTGCAAACCGGTAGTTCAGCAGTTCACGACCCAAGTGCTGCATGACGGAGTGAGCTCCCAACTCTGGTCCCAGCTCCTGCCAACCTAGCAGTTCGAAAGCAAGAAATTGCAAGTAGAGAAATAGGTACCGCTTCGGTGGGAAGGTGACAGCATTCCATGTGCCTCGGCGTCTAGTCATGCCGGCCACATGACCACGGAAACATCTTCGGACAGCACTGGCTCTTTGGCTTGGAAATGGAGATGAGCACCGCATCCCTAGAGTTGTATTCGACTGGCTTCCGAGCAAGGGGGACCTTGACCTTTAACATTTTTTTAAAAAAAATCACATACTGTATTGAATTTTCTATTTCTTGCATATTTCTACACATTCTTACTCAGCAACCAGCTATGAAGAGCATTTTAAATTTTTTGACAGACTTGATTCATTTCTCGTTCAAATTCAAGGTGTTCTTTCAAATTGAAAGAGACATAATAAATGCCAAAGATCCCACATCCATCTAGAAATGCAACATGTATTATTTATTTAGGAATGCATTTTGATTGATTTAGCTTTTACTATTGGCAGTCCTGTCTGGAGTATTTAAACTGCTGACTTTTATGAGTTTTATAACTGTTTATTGTGCTTTTTTATAATGTTCTATTAATGTTGTAAGCCGCCTTGAGTTCTGCAAGGGAGAAAGCTGGGTTAATAAATGTTTTAAATAAATAAATAACTTACTCAGGGCCAGGGGCGTAGATTTTTCTGAAGTCCGGGGGGAGGCGGGGGCTCTTTAGCGCGCGCGCTGGGGCGATGTTTCCACCCCCCCAGAAAACCTACCGCCAGCCGCCGCACCTCCCCGGCCCTTCCGAGGCTCACCAGCCGGTGCTGCTGGTGCCTTTCCCTCCCCCTCCGCCCTGGCCACTCCCTCCCTCACCCCTAAAAGAGGAAGAGGGAGAGATAAGGAGGGAGGAATGGCCAGGCTGGTGGGGGGGGGGAGAGGCACCAGCTGGCAAGCCTCAGAAGGGCCCGGGAGGCGCGGCGGCAAGGCGCCGGCGGCAGGCATGACGAGAAATTTGGGGGGGGGGCTCGAGCCCTCGAGCCCCCCCGTAGTTTACGCCGGTGCTCAGGGCTATTTTTGGGCAGGAACACACAGGGACGGAGTTCCAGCTGGCTCCTGAGTTGGCCACACCTACAACCAAAACCTCTGGCATGCGGGGCTATAGAGCACGCTGCCCTCCCCATGTTACACACAAGAGGGAAAGGTGGCATGTTAAAATGTAGTCTTTCCCTTTGGGGAGTCCTTGGGGATTTCCTTGTCAATTTCACTCCCCCCCCCCCCCCCCCCAGTCAGTGGAGAGTGAAATTGACAAGGAAAAGCCTCTCTCTGCCTTCCCTTCTCTAGCTCACATGTGGCAGCTGGAAAGGGGCAGGCAGGGACCCCAGGACGTTGAAAATGCCTTTCTTTTCCTATCTGATCTGGGGGAGGGAGAGAAAGGCATTTAACCATGCCCCCCACACTTCCCCGATGTGTGCATGCTTGCCTTCCTTTCCCCAGCGAGCAGGCTGGGGAAAGAGGGCAGGCATGCAGACATGCCTGGGTTCCCCTCCAGATCTTCTCCAGGTGCAAGAAGATCAGGAGGGGAACCCGGGCATGTTGAAAATGCCTTTCTTTCCCTCCCCGATCTACCCATGCCCCCCACACTTCCCCAAGTCTCTCCGCAAAAGCAGAGAGGCTCAGAGAAGGAAAGGGGCATGTTTGCCTGGCTGCCCTTGGTCTCCCCAGCCTGTGCGCCTTGGTGGGCTGCGTGGGGAGACCGAGGGCAGCCAGGCAAACGTGCCTGCTTCCCATCCCGATCTTTCAGGGGGGGGGGGTAGGAGACTAGAAAAGTGATGCTGAAGTGCCAGGGACCTTTCAGATCCCAGGCACTTCAGCAGTTCCTTTCCCTGGCCATCTGGTGTGTGTGTGGGGGGGGGGGAGGAGACTAGAAAGGCAATGCTGAAGTGGGGCGGAGAAGCTCAAAGTGGGGAGAGGCAAACTTCCATGCCTGTCACAGGCTGGATGCCGGTAGGTCAGGAGCCAAGTCGAAGTCCGAGACAGTCCAAGGTCAAGCCAAATCAGGAATGAATTACCAAGTCCAAAACACAAGCCGAAAGCAGAGTCAGCCTAAGCCGAGGTCAGAGAGGGAAACTCACGAGCAAACCAGTCCGAGGAGTCAACCAAAAGCTGAAGCCAGACAGAGCCAGAGTCACGAGCCAGAAGGTCCAGAATCAGGTTTAGCTGATGCGAGCTGAGCGGGTGCAGAGCTTAGCCAGAATGACTTGTTGCTAGCACAAGTTGCTGGTCTTTGTGCTGTGCTTAAATACCCAGCCACTTCCTGTGCTTGTTAGCAGCTGGCAGTGAGGTCCCGGCTCCCTCTAAAACTCAGGGCTGAGTGATCTGCGACCACGCATGCGTGCCTCTTTTCTCCTAGCAGCTAAGTCTTGCCTGGATCATGACCTTAGCCATTCCACCCAAGGAGGTGAATCAGGTGGGCTTGAGCTTGGCTGTGGCTCAGCTGCTGCTGGTGCTGGGGTAATGCCCTGAGAGGTGCTTGCTTGAGCCTCGTCAGCTTCAGGTTGAGGCTCCTCTGGAGCTGGGGACTGGTCCTCCACCGCACTTAGGTCCGCAGGAGGTCTTCAGAGGCACTCCTGACAATGCCTGCCTTGTGCTTTCCCAGCCCCGCCTATTATGCTAATGAGCTGTGCTGTCAGGGGTGTGGCCTAATATGCTAATGAGTTCCTGCTGGGCTTTTTCTATAAAAAAGCCCTGAATCTACTAATAAAAACTCAAAATCCTTTTGACCAATAGGTACCCTTTTTGGAGACAGCTTTTTGTGCCCTGAGAATATCAGTCAAGCTTCTCCTTCTTCTAAGGGCCCTGTGCACAGAAGAATATAAGGTTCTCCATTATAGGTGACTCTATTACTTTACAAATTGACATCCTATTATCAGAATGAATTATTGATGCCTACTTTCAAAACAAGTTTAGAAAAGGTCTTATTTTATTTTCAATCACCTATTCTTGTTTTTTGTAAGGAAACTGTCTTTCCATCTATATCTATTTAAAAACAAAAAAACATAAGTAATGGCTTGAGTGATCAGAAAATGCTTCTACCTGGCCAATGTTCCCTCTAAACTGAGTTAGTGTGAGCTAGCTCACAGTATTTTTAGCCTCCGGCTCACACATTTTTGTCTCAGCTCAGGATGGATGGCCCCTGAGCAAACTGATTTCTGCACCGGCCAAACCGCTCGCTCACAACTTTAATGCCAGCAGCTCACAAAGTAGGATTTTTGCTCACAAGACTCCATAGCTTAGAGGGAACTGGGACTACAAGAATCTTTCTGGCTTCTGCTATTTTTCCCCAGCCTACAGTCCCTCCCCTGCTACATCCCGTGCTTATATCACTGAGGGTCAGGTCTCCTTGCCCTTAGAGCAGCTTTTCAGAGGATTTAGGGAAGGCACCATGTTTCACAGTGGAATAACCTCCATGAGCAAAATTTCATGTTATCAAACCACACACTGTCTCTCCTGCCAATAAGGTGATGCCTACTGTGCACAGTGAAGTCACTTATGAATATCAGCTACAAGGTCTGATCCATCCTACAAGTCCTTTCAGACATATTCAAGGACATTGGCTGCGCCTAAAGGGTCTTCTGATCTTGAGATCAATGGGGCTTGCAACTTTCCCTCTTTATACTGTAGGTGCCCATGTCATATCACTCTGCTTTTGAAATCACCCTTGGTTTTAAACCCAGTGTGGAATGGCAGTTTGAGAAGCACAAGACAGTGCTCACCCAGTAGGCAAAACTAGCTGGAATGGGTTACATTTTTTACAGAGAATGGTGCAAAAACTGGCCTTTTTCATATTATATATAGACAAACAAAAGATCTTTAGTTCCAGGCTCTGGTTTATATATCCCTCAAAAAATGGCACCCTGATAACAACGAAAGTTAAAGTACTCATTAATGAAACAATACTAAACTTCAGCAGATTTTGGGAGAATTTTGTACCTGTAGCTCAAGACACCAACAGTACAATTGAAGCCAAGTGGCTTAGAAGGCTGAAATTCCATTTAAGATGGTCCTGCAAAGCGGCAGTTAAAGCCAGGCTGCAGGTTAACAATTCTAACTGAAAAACCTCTATTCACTAACAGATCAATTATTTTTATCAACCCAGGCTGTCTCAGGATATGAGACAGCTGCATACTAGTTTGTTGTGCATGCTTTGTACATCCATGTGAAATACATGAACTTAAAATTAATCCTACCCTCTGCATATTTCCAAAAAGAAACTAAACAAACATCACATCAATCTGTCTGCACAATGACCTCGAGCCTATTCAGATTAAAAACATAAAATGAAACCAGATCTCTTTTATATTACACTGGTCACTAAATAATACATCCTCCTTGCTCTTTTTCAGTTAAATGCTTTGCATTTCAAATGTGTAAAGTAAGAACTCTGACTAATATGGTAAGCAATGTTGACATACTAAATTCAATTCAGCCTATAAATTGGCTCACAGAGATGGGTATCGATGTGATTTTTCAAAAAGCCATATTAAAAATATACTGTTGCAAGGTCTCAGGCATGCCATTCTGCGTTGGATTGTATCCTACCAACAGGCACAGAATTCCTTTTATATATTGTACAGAAACAAAAGCAAATGAAGAATATAATTTTGGGAAGAACAAATGAGTAGCAGATGATCAAACCCTCTTAATGCCCAAGAAATGGGCTTTTGAATAGCAGGGCTCTTCAAGGAAGCTTTTTTTGTTGGGTTTTTTATTCAGTGTGTAGAAGGTGCTCTAATTATAGAGCACCAGGGCTGGAAGATTACTAATTATTCCATACTCTCAAAAACAAGAGAACTTTCAATAGGTCAGACTACAGTCTGCACACAGGAAGGGAGTGTGAATAAGGGTTTTTCTCTTAAAATGCAATGCAGCCTTAGTGTGCCCAATAATTTAAGGTTTAATGTAAACCACTGCAAACTTCAAGTTCTGTTTCTGTAGAACTTTTAAAAAAATGTTCCTAGTTTTCACACAGCAGAGCGCTGTTCAGCATCTTGCTGCCATGGCGTTTTTCTGTCTTGACAATTCACTTCCGTGAGCAGGCATGCAGCCAACTCAAATGAGACCCAGCGCGGTGAAAAGCCCTTCAGGTAAACAGTGTGATAAGCTAAACTGCAAAAACTAGACAATGTTTTTGGACTATGAGGCAGTTGCTATGGAGACAGTTGCTAATTAACTGCATTCAGCCAAGAGAACAAAGGATTTTAAGGGCAGACAGGACTCAGTATCTTAGAGTGAGCAATGTATAACATCTTATGCAATCTGCACATCTCTCATATCTGAAATACCTGAGCCTTTGCTTTGGTTGCAAAATACCTTAAGAAAATACCTGAGTAGTTCCTTCAAGCTTAGCCAGATTTGGCACATCAAATACCAAACAAAACATTATAAACACAGAAGACTACATTTGGGTCAAGGATGTGTTAGACATTGTTTGGTTCAGTCAGAGAAACATTTTCTTATCCTAAAACTACAGCAGAAGTTTGGAATAAATTTATTAATTGCAACAATGAACTAAGAAATAAATGTAAAAGGCAGGGACCGACTTACTTCCTAACATTGTGCAGGCCCTGCAATTCAGCAGGAAAGCATCCCATTGAAATGATTTGTTCACAGCGGTCTTGTGGGAGTACTCAGCGAAGACCCTCTGTTTGCAGTCTGCCTCACCATGAACTGGCATGCCCACATGTTGAACAGTATTGTTTTGATACAGAAGCTTCCACCTGTACTTTGAGGATTAAGCAGTTAGTGTTTAAATAATGCAGGTAGCTTTGAAAAAGCCAGCATAATGCAGCAAGTATACTGTTGGGACTGGTATTCAGGAGACCCAGATTCAAATCCCTGCTCACCTAGTGACAATGAGATGTCACCTCTTTCTTTAGTTTGATTATATGTGGGGGGAAAACCTCTCTGAGGAAACAGTTGGGAAAATGTGATGTTTAATGGGTTTCCATCAAAACTGGCCTCTTCAGTTACAGACTGAACAGCTTACTGAGAAAACACTCAGTTACATTAATGTGGGTTAAGAGAATATTTCACACTAAACTGCTTATGATTACAACTTCTCCCCAGACTCTCAACATAAGCTTAATTCTTCTGTAGAGTGCTTAGTTTTTAAATACTAATTAAAAATAAATACTACAACTACTGGTAAAAGAAGTCAGTCCTTAATTTCCCTCAAACTTCCTTTAAGAACACAGGGTGAGCCCTGCTGAATCAGGCCAGTAGTTCTGCTTCAGCATGCCATTTAAACAGTGGTCAAGACATTGTACTGGGGGGGCACTCAACAGGGCACAGCATCCAGGGCCTTCCCCAGTGTTGCCCCCTAGCACTGATATTCAGAGGTTTGCTGCCTGGAGGTTCTCTCTAGTCACTACAACTAGTAGCCATTGGTGTACCTATCTTCCATGAATCTTTCTAATCCCCTTTTAAAACTGTCTACACTGAAGGACATCACAATCTCCACTGGCTGTGAATTCCACAATTTTATCTCTCTTTGAGTAAAGTGGTATTTCCTTTTTTCCATCCTGAATTTATTCCTGTCAACTTTACTTGGTGCCCCCGGGTTCTAATATTATGGAAGGCAAAAAAATTAAAGCAAAAGGAAATGGACGAAAAGAGAAGATCTGGGGTGAAAAGGGAACCAGTGGGGTGTGGAGGTTTGGCCTAAGCTATTTATTTAGGGCTCCTAAGCATAGGCCCCAGCTCTGCAAGGTAGTAGGCCGACAGTGACAAAGCATCTGGAATAAGGGAATAAACAGGCGAGTTTAGCAGACGTGCAAGTTCAGCAGCAGCATGAGGAAACTAGGGGACTAGTCTCTCTACATCCCTAAATGGATAAGTATACTTTCCACAAACATATCTACATAAGTAAGACATTTATTTTTAAAAGGGGGGAGCAATTATGAAGGTACAATGCCAGCAGGGGGTTGCGGGCTATCCACATGTATTACTATTTGCCAGCTGGACAGAAGTCATGGGTGTGTGCTTGGTGAAAGGAGCTCCTGATTCTCAGGGAATGAGTTCGCATCCTCAAGGTCAAGGTGGCTGACCTGGAGAAGCAGAGACAGCAGAGTTAGGCACACAGATAAGACCCTTGGGACCTTGCTAGATGTGTCCCACTCCAAGAATGGCAGCCCAAGGGGAAATGGGGCACTGTGCTGCAGAAAGTGGGAATGTTCCCTCAGAAAGGACCCCTTCTACAGTTGGTGAACAGGTATCCCTTCTCACCAAATGCTAGAAATACCCAAATTAAATGGGGGAGCTGGAATGCTTAGTGTTAGAGGAGAACATAAACATTGCGGGTATTTCAGAAAACTGGTGGGATGAGGATAATCAGTGGAATATGGTGATTCCTAGATATAAATTATATAAGAAGGATAGGGAAAGAAAGGTCAGAGGTTTAGTGGCTCTGTATGTCAGAGAGCACAGCCTAGCAAAATTGAGAATCTAAAAAAAAATAGATTCACTTACAGAAACACTATGGTTGAAAATAGTGGGCCCAAAAGGAAGCTTAACTCTGAGAGTTTATTGCCCACCAGATCAAAGGTTAGAGGATGATTTAAAAAGAGGAAAAGAATTAATGAAAACAGCTAGACAAAATAGCTGTGTCATAATAGGTGATTTGAACTACCTACACATTGATTGGTGGAGAAACAGATTGGGTTTCTAGATACTCTCAATGACTGAGCCATGGAGCAGATGGTCACAGAACCTACTAGGGGGGAGACGATCCTGGACTTGGTCTAATTAATGCTCAAGACCTGGTGTGAGATGTAAACATGATAGCACCAGTTGAGAACACTGACCATAATGCTATTAAGTTCAGCCTTTCTGTAAATAGGGAGTTGCCCAAAAACACCAGCACAACCACATTTAACTTCCTGGTCAAGTCATCCACAAGCACACTGTCTTTGGCAGTGAAAAGCTTTACTGAGTTAAACAAGTTCCAGGCATGATCAATACTGTGTCAGTTCTGAAGCATTTTGGCAGGTACAGCATAGATATAGAAAGTTCAACCTGTAACCCCTCCTAGGCCCACACATACGTCAAGTCATGTAGCCAGGCTCCCGTGTGTCTACCCCCTTCCCATGGGAATGTATGATCCCATTATCTACTATACAGGCTGGCGCTGAAAGCTTCAAGGATGTCTCCCTGTGAACCGGGGAGAGGCACATCTTGAGGAAACTGTTTCGCTGTCTACAATAGAGCACTCTCACACAAACCGCATTCACTCCCACCACTCCAGGAATTCCCCTTCCCCCAGGATCTATGACAAACCATGTGAAGCGAAGCAAAACAGAGTTTGACATTCTGTCCCCCCCAAAAGCCGCATTCACCCTCCCGGCTTGAGGGGGCACTGCCTATGAAAACTATGCACCAATTTTGCAGCTTAAACATGCATAGATTCAACCCATTCATTATGGGAGGGATCAAAGTCTTTCCACTTAACCAAATAATACAACCTTTCCCTCTTCATTTTAGCATTCAGAATTTCTTCCACTTCTTGATGGCATTCCCTGTCTACCATCAGGGGAGGAGGAGCTGGAGGATATGGTTTACACTTGGAGGGTCCAGGATCCTGGGAAACGAGTCACAGGATGGACATGATGCAAACTTTTAGGCAGCTCAACCTTCAGTCACTTTGTTAATAAGACATACTACACTGAAAGGCCCAACTTATCTCCGCCCCAGCTTTTTTTCCTGGTTGCAACCCCCTAAGGTTCTTGGTGGAGATGTATACAGAGTCACCAGGTTTCAGTTCCCATCCCACCCTTTGTCAGAATAACATTTGTAATCCTTTTAAGCTTTGTTCAGAGTCTTTTGAAGATGAGGCCACCCTTGAGTTACCTTGGCCCACCAGGTTCTAGCATCCCCTGGGCCTGGGTTGTCAGTGTACAAAGTGGGTAATGCCCCCCCCCCCTTCGTAGCTGTGCATGGCTTTAAACGGGGAAACTCCGATGGAGCTGTGCGCTGAATTATTGTAACTATATTCTGCATATGGCAATAGGTCAACCCAGTCATCTTGCTGACGGTTTATGAAACATCGCAAAAATTGCTCCAACACTTTGTTGATTCTTTCAGATTGCCCATCAGTTTTAAGATGGTGGGCACTGCTTAAGCCCTGCTCCACTCCCAATAGTTTCATCAGCTCCTTCCAGAAACCTGCCACAAACTGGGTACCCCGGTCAGAGATTACTTTGCGGGGTAAAGCATGGAGTCTGATGACATGCTGCATGAACATTTGAGCCAGTCTTTTGGCCATGGGCACCTGTTACATGGCACAAAATGTGTTTGCTTTGAAAATAAATCCTCCATCACCCAGATAGCAGTCTTTCCCCCTACTAGGGGGTAAATCTGTGATAAAGTTCATGGAGATAACTGACCAAGGTCTGTCTGGGGTTTCCAGTGGTTGGAGGAGCCCTGGAGGCTTCCCAGGATGCCATTTACTCGTTAGGTACGTTTGGCATGAGGCCACATATTTAGAGATGTCCCCCTGTATTCAGGGCCACCAAAACTGCCTTTGAATAAAGTTCAGGGATTTTAAATATCCAGAGTGCCCAGCCATTTTATTATCGTGACCCATGGTCATTATTTCCCCCCTCAGGGATTCTGGAACAAACAATTTCCCATTTCAATACCAACATCCATTCTCATCTTGGGCAAGGGACCCCTCCCTCTCGATGTCTACTTTGTCTCTATTCGACAGGGTGGATTTGACTTTCTCAGTCCAAGCGGCCCCCTCTGGGGTTCACACTGTTTTCACTTGGCTGTGAGTCATCACGGCCCCTCCCAGCTGGGCAGGCATGAACATGATATCCACCACCTCCTCCTGTTGGCTTGTGTGCTGAGGGAGGCAGGACAGCAAATTGGTCAGAAAGTTAGATTTCCCTGGGAGATGGCTGAGTGGAAATGAAACTTAGAGAAAAACTCTGCCCATCTTAGTTGCTTCGCGCTCAAGCACCGAGGGGCTTTGAGGGCTTCTAGATTTTTATGATCAGTCTGAACCTCAAAAGGGACCCTCGCCCCCACCAACCAATGCCTCCAAGTCATAAGGGCCAGTTTTATAGTGGCAGCCTCCTTGTCCCATACCACCTAGTTCCTTTCAGCAGTGGAGAATTTTTTAGGCACGTAGACTAAGGGGTGTAACTTCCCATCTTACCCGCTCTGGAGGATTCCCTCCCCCCCCCCCATGGCCATGTCTGAGGTGTCTACTTGCACCACAAACTGTTTCCTTTCGTCTGGGTGGTGCAAAATGGGCTATGAGGTGAATAGAGTCTTTAAATGTTCAAATGCCTTCTGGCACTCGGGGGACCACTCTCCCCCCCCCCTTCTGGCTTTCCAGTTCCTTCCCCTTTATCTTTAATAGGTTCATCAAGGGGAGGGTGACCTGGGCGAAATTGGGGATGAAGGGCCGGTAAAATTTGGCAAACCCCAGGAATTTTATTTTATTTTTCACACGTTTACCCCCGCCCTCCCCGTGAGGAAAGATTGGAGTTGCCTCCCTGTCCGGGGGGGGGGGGGGGTTCCACCACACAACATCCTGGACCTTTTTTGGGTCCATGTCCAGGCCCTTCCCAGATATGCAGTATCCTAAGAAGTCCAGCTTCTCTTTGTGGAACTCGCATGTAGACAATTTAGCAAATGTGATTTTTATAGAGGGCTTTGAGGACATCCCAGACCAGTTGCACATGAGATCAGATAAAAGGAAGTACTTCTTCACCCAAAGAGTAATTAACATGTGGAACTCACTGCCACAGGAAGTGGTGGTGGTGGCTACAAGCACAGACAGCTTCAAGAGAGGATTGGATAAACATATGGAGCATAGGTCCATCAGTGGCTATTAGCCTCAAGCTATAGATGGGACACTATGGAACAGCAATGCTATGTATCCTTGGTGCTTGGGGGCAACAGTGGGAGGTCTTTTGGAGTTTTGGCTCTGCTGGTGAACCTCCTGATACCACTTGGGTTTTGGTCACTGTGTAATAGAGTGTTGGACTGGATGGGTCACTGGCCGGATCCAACACAGCTTCTCTTATGTTCTCTTATAATTGACCTACCTCGATTACTAGATTATTCTGTTAACAAAATATTACCAAAATGCCATCAACTCCATGTTCTGTATGTGACCATCCAAAGGTGTTTAGCTACTGCTGGAAACAGAATGCTGGACTAGACAGACCCTTGTTCTAATAACCATGACTCAAACCACGCACGTTTTCTTTTTACAGATTCATCTCTTATCCAGATCCTCTAAAATGCTAATTTCTAGTCTTCCTTCTAAGACAGGCAAAATACCATTTCTTTCACCTCATTTGGTCATGCTAACTCTCCTTCAGTATTTGGGTTGCACAAATAAGCTATCAAGAAGGGATAAGGAAAACAGCTTACCATGTCATGGCCAAATACCGCTGGCCAGCCCTCCACAAAAGCTACCCCAAAGATACCAACTTATCTTTAAAAAGTTGCACAATTAAGTGTGTGTGTGTGTGTGTGTATGTGTGTGTGTGTGTGTGTATATATATATATATATATATATATATATATATATATATATATATGCCAAATATTATGTCAAATAATATATATATGCCAAATTATATAATTTTTTTGGAATATACTGTCCAGCAACTCCAGGCTTTCCTGGATGATGCTTCCATCCTTGACTCCTTCCAGTCTGGCTTCCACCCTGGCCATGGGACGGAGACGGCTCTGGTCGCCCTCACAGATGACCCTCCGTAGACATCTGGACTGAGGTGGGTCAGTGCTGCTGTTGTTATTAGACCTAACGGCAACGTTTGACATGGGTGATTATGATCTTTTGACTGACCGCCTCGCCGACATAGGAGTTCAGGGGACTGCATTGAAATGGTTTTCCTCCTTTCTCCATGGCTGGGGACAGAGGGTGGTACTAGGCGAGAGGGTCTCCCCATGGCACCCACTAGAATGTGGAGTGCCACAGGGGGCGATCCTCTCACCAATGTTATTCAACATCTATATGTACCCCCTCACCCAGTTAGTCCGGAGGCATGGGCTGGGCTGTCATCAATATGCTGATAACATTTAGCTCTATCTGTTAATGACCGGCCATCCGTCCTCTGTCCCTGGAAATCTGGCTGAGGCTTTGGACATTGTGGCTGGATAGTTAAATCCATCGAAGACGGAAGTCCTGTACCTGTACCTGGGCTGGGGAGGTGTGGAGGTGAGGACCAGGATTCCCACTCTGGAAGGGGCACCACTGGTGCCGGCCCAGTCAGTGAGGAGCCTGGGAGTAAAACTGGATGCCTCCTTGTCTACGGAGGCCCAGGTTGCTGCAGCTGCCAGATCTCAGGCAGATCAGGCTTCTGAAGCCCTGTCTCTCCCCCCAGGACCTAGCTACGGTGACCCACGCAATGGTCACTTCCCGGCTTGATTACTGCAACTCGCTGTACGCAGGCTTACCCCTGAAGCTGATCCGGAAATTACAGCTGATGCAAAATGCAGCGGCGCGCCTACTGACGTTGACGCCTGTGCGGGCTCACATTCAGCATGTGCGTTGCCAGGTGCATTGGTTATGTCAGGTTCCCTGTCATGTTTTGGTTTTGCTACTGATTGCATTCACAGGTCCTCCAGTCGGGAGCTGGCAGCCGGGTTCCTTCCCCTCGCTCCTTCCCCCTCCCATCCCGTTTTGCCGTTTTCCTTTGCAGGCCCTGCTTATCGCTGTTGTTGCCAGTTAACCTTGAGCTGTCTCACTCTCTGCTCTTCCAGGGGGAATGCAAGTAGATTGTACGCAGGGGCATGGGGGGGGGGGGGGATTTTAGCTCGCGCACCTTTTTCCATGGGAATGCAACGGTTTGGGGATTTTCACGCTTCATGATTTTACACTGATTGGTGCCTGTCATTTCTATTCTGTTTGAATACTGTATAATAAGTCCCAACCCCAATCCCCTGGTGTCCCTAACAAAGTAAGTGTTCCTGAAAGACCGTTAAGACAATAAAAGACTTTGTTTTCCCACAAGGCCTGGCTTACTGGTTCTCATTAGAAGTCTCACAGGTTACCAGTTGAGTACCGGATCTGCTTCAAGGTGTTGGTAATAACCTTCAAGGCCTTATAGGGCCTGGGACCAACACACCTAAGGGACCACCTCTTCCTGAACGCGCCCCGAAGAGCATTACGCTCTGACAGTCAACATCTCCTGGTGGTCCCTGGCCCAAAGGACGCCTGCCTAGCCTTGACCAGGGCTTTCTCTGCCCTAGCCCCAACCTGGTAAAACATACTCCCTATTGAGACCAGGGCTCTGCGGATTTTCCCCAATTCCGCAGGGCCTGCAAGATGGGGCTGTTCTGCCAGGCCTTTGGTTGAGGCGGCAGGTGTCCACACATGGCCTCCCCCAGGTTGCTGTCACCAGCCCACTGATAATCAGCCAGATCTAGTTACATCAATGGGCCAGAATCTCCCAATGGCAAGCTGCAACTACTGATTTTATATGTTTATAATCTGATTTAAATTTTATTGTATTTATTAATATGATGTAACCTGCTCTGAGTCTGTTTATGGGATGGGCGTGATATAAATGTGAAAAATAAACAAACAAATAAAAATATAAACAAACAAACAAACCTATTCAAGTTAAAGAGCTAGCTGGTCTCCATCTCTTTTCCTTGGCATAACAAATGGTGCAGGCACCTGTGTGACACTCTGGCATTACATGTGTTAGAATTCCTGGAATGAACCCTACAAACCACACTTCAGCACCTGCGCTAATGTACTGGCCCTGACTGGATCCTAAGAACCTCTTGATTGGGTCCCAATCACTACCTTAAGGGCAAAAATACAGACTTCTTGGTACAGATCAATGTACATCGATTTTACTTTTTTTTTTTGCCCTAAAGATGTACTGAAGAGTGCTGAATTTAATTTAAATGGAAATATATTCTTTTTTTTAGCTGATTCATACTCCAATAGCTTTGGAACATGGACAGTTAGCAACTCTTCAATGGCCACAGAGGAGTAGGGTCACAATTATCTGTTTGTTCATATTGCCCATTTGGGACTGCCACAATGGGGAAATCTGGGATTGTCTTTTTGCTGGCATTTCAAACAGATTTCTACACTAATCCCAGAATTCTTCCTTCCCCTTGCAAAACAAATTTAAATTCAGCCTTTAAGGCATAAGATTTTTGGAATAAGGAATCAATAGCAAGAAGCTCATTTCCATTGTACTACATTTGGTTTTCAGTGCCTGAGCAGCGGGAGTTAAGAACCTCCTTAACAGAAGAGTCTGGGGAATGACAAGCAGAAACTGGGAATTTATACTGACAAAGGTCACTTTTTGTTATTGAAAGAATACATACGCACACACACACACACAACCTTTTCCTTGAATTTATACACACTTCAAGCCTCCCTTTTGGGATATTTATGTCTACATATTTGCATCCAGTTAGATAATTTTAATAGTCATTCCTTTTTCATCTGTAAAATTATCTGTGATATTCAGGGTTGACTGCTGAAGACTATAAATCTATTTATTACAGTTGTCTTGAAGTTTCACAAAGTATATTTTGGGCTGCTCGAACAACTCCAGTGGAAAACTAATGTCTTGTGAGATTGTCTCATAAAGATGCAGTGTGCCTAGCCATGGTTTATAAGCCACTGTGCTGACATTATACAGACTGAAGCATCACGCTTAAGCATGCCAGCAGTGATATAAGGAAGCAGGTGGCATCTTCACACAGGTTCTGGAACAGGATCCTGACCCTAGCAAAAGCAGCAATCAGTGCAGCTGTTTGAGCATGTCTCAGCTGCTCCTGCACAGCTGTGCCACACAAGGACCTTTACATGGCTCTGACACTAGGGCACCCCGTAACATTTGAGTGCGTAGCCTACAATGAAACTCAGTAGCACAAGAGTGATACCTCCTCTTTTCCACAGTATCAGGAAGATCTAGGTGACCCAGTTTAAAAGATGATATCAGATTGATCTACAGAGGCAAAAGCTGCATTAACAGGTGAAGTCATGAATGTAATAATAACTGTTATCTCTTCACAGTTGAGAATCAATCCCTAGATCTGAGGTTGTCTGGCAATAGTGGGCAAGTGCTGTGTCTTTTATGGATGCATCAGGCAGAAATTCATTAGACATGTCTGTAAGAAGTGTTGAATTGCTGCCTGAACATATCCCCCAATCCTGAACATATCCCCCAATGGTTGGGCTGTAACACCAAGGCAAAGTATCTCTCCTTATAATAATTGTGAAGTGGGGTGGCACTTTCTGAACAGTCCACACATTCCTAAGTCAGTTGGCTCCATGATGTGTCACTCAGAAGCTGCCTCTATCCACTGGCTGTGTTGCTTGAGTCCCACCCAAAGTGCGCTCCATCAGCCATTGGCCTGTTAGCCGTCACTAAAGAGTACTTGCATGCCACTGGCTGGGTGCTGGGTCTGCTCCTCTTCCCCACCCACTCCAGCCACTGTTCCCTGTCAGAATCACTGGCAAACGGCTCTCTCCTAGCTTTTCCCTCAGTGGCTGTTGGAAGGCAACCAAGCTTGGTTCTGTCAGTAAAAAGACAAAGAAACGAAACCCTTTCCATGTCTTTGTGAGGAACTCATTGGGGCCAGTCCTGACTAGGGTTGCCAGCTCCAGGTAGGGAGGTTCCTGGAGTCTATGGAAGCCAGGGTTTGGGGAGGGGAGAGGCCTCAGCTGAACAGAATGCCATAGAGCCCACCCTACAAAGAGTCATTTTCTCGGGGGGGGGGGGAGATCTGTTGTCTGGAGTTCAGTTGTGATACCTGGTGATCTTCAGGCTCCACCTGGAGGTTGGCTACCACAGGTGTAGCAGTCAGCACTTCAGAGCAGGGTCTACTAGACCCAAGTTCTTGCTGTGGAAGGTGACTGGGTGATTTTGACCAGTCACAGACTTTCAGCCTAACCTACCTCACAGGTTTGTTGTGCAAGTCAAAAGGGGGAGAGAATTATGTGCACTGCTTTAGTCCCCACTGCAGAGAAAGACTACTTTTACAATGTCTCTTGGAGAGGAAAAAACATGCTCATGCTCTGAGTAACTGGTCACGATTATTACATACCTCCTGCATAAAGAACATGAAAGACTACTGGGTGATGGTTGCATGGACTACTTTTCCTCCTGGGGAACCACTGTTGCCAATCTCAGTGAGGGCTGGAGATCACTCAAAATTACAACTGTTCTCCAGATGGCAGAGATTTAGTTCCCCTGGAGAAAATGGTGGACTCTGTGTCTTTATACCCTGCTGAGAGGGCTCCCCCATGACAGCCAATGTGACGTGGCAGACAGGGCTTCAGAGCAGGGTAGAGGTTGCGGGGAGGGGGGGGGGAGATGGAAAGCTGAAGTGAGGGGGAAATAAAGGTAGGTTGATGCTTGGCTGGGAAGGACACAGGGTTGCCAACTCCAGGTGAAAATTCCTGGAGATTTGAGGAGTGGAGCCTTGTGAGGGTGAGGTTTGAGGAGGGATGGGACCTCAGACAGGTACAATGTCATAGACTCCACTCTCCAAACCAGCCATTCCCTTCTGGGAACCACTGGGAGGGTGGCAGTGGGGGAGCAACTGTCCCAGAGACACCCGCTCGTGTGCAGTGTGCCACAGGGTGCAGTACTCTTCCCAATGCTGTTCAATATCTATATGCACCCCCTCGCCCAGATTGCCCGGAGGCATGGTCTGGGTTGTCATCAGTACGCTGATGATACCCAGCTCTATCTGTTGTTGGGCGGCCAGTCAGACTCTAGTCCGGGAGATCTGGACCTGGCGTTGAAAGCCGAGGATGGTTGGCTTAGGCAGAGCCAATTGAAATTGAATCCGATGAAGACGGAGGTCCCTGTCGGAGCGGAGTCGGAGCGGCCCAGGGTTAGGGATCCCTTTCCCAACCTTCGATGGGGTGCCACTGGTGCCTGCGTCGGAAGTTAGGAGTCCGGGAGTGCTCCTTGACCCCTCGTTAACTATGGAGGCCCAGGTAGAAGAAGAAGAAGAAGAGATTAGATTTATACCCCACCCTTCACTCATTTGGAGTGAAGGTTTACAAACTCCTTTGTACAAAAGAGCGGTTTACAAACTCCTTTCCCTTCCCCTCCCCACAACAGACACCCTGTGAGGTAGGTGAGGCTGAGAGAGCTCTTTCCCAAGCTGTCCTTGAGAGAACAGCTGGTACAGAGCTATGGCTTGCCCAAGGTCATCCAGCCAGGTGCAAGTGGAGGAGTGGGGAATCAAACCCGATTCTCCCAGATTAGAGTCCGCGCACTTAACCACTACACCAAACTGGTATTTTACCAAACTGGTAGCAGCCACTGCAAGGACGGCCTTTTACCATCTATGGCTGATCAAGCAGTTGGTTCCCTTCCTTGAATGCAACAACCTGGCTACAGTGATCCATGCATTGGTCACCTCAAGATTGGATTACTGCAATGCTCTCTACATGGGGCTGCCCTTGTCCCAGATCCGGAAGCTGCAGCTGGTGCAGAATGCAGCAGCGAGGCTGACGCTGTGTCTCCCTATGCGGGAGCACATCCAGCCTGCCCTAAAAGCACTGCACTGGCTGCCTATAGCATACTGGATTTAGTTCAAGGTGCTGGTGCTTACCTATAAAGCCCTATATGACCAGGGGCCCACTTACCTGAGGGACCGTCTCTCCCTGCACGTACCCCAGCGAGCACTACGGTCAGGCTCCCAGAACCATCTGGTCCTGCCAGGACCAAAGGAAGCCCAGTTGGCAGTGACCAGTGCCAGGGCCTTTTCAGTGGCAGCCCCGCACTGGTGGAACAAGCTCCCAGATAACATCAGAGCCCTGCGGGACCTTTTACAGTTCCTCAGGGCCTGCAAGCCAAAGTTCTTCCCCCAGGCTTTCAAGTAGGGGCCGCCTCGGTTTTGTAGTTCTGGCCCTGGCCTAACTAACACTGACCGCCAACCTATCCACTTTACTGAAATCGGGAAGATGGTGTGCCTGCAGACTGCCATGGGTATGACAGTGTAGTTCGCCATCTTGTTTTTTCTTCTTAGGATTCTTAATATTTTAGCTATGTATAGCAGTGTTTTAGGATTGGTTGTTTACTATATGTATGTATTTATTGTATTGTATGAATTGGTTGGTAGCCGCCCTGAGCCTGCCGTAAATGGCAGGGAGGGCGGGATAAAAATCTCAAAATAAATTTTTAAAAAAACTGTTGCAAATCTCCAGGTGAGGGCTGGAAATCACTCAGAATTACAACCGTTCTCCAGGAGGGAGGAGATGGAAAGCTGAAATCAGAGGGGCAGATAACGACAGGTTAATGCTTGGCTGGGACGGAGACAGAGTTGCCAGCTCCAGGTGGGAAATTCCTGGAGATTTGAGGTGTAGAGCCTGGAGAGGGTGAGGTTTGAGGAGGGATGGGACCTCAGACAGGTACAATGTCATAGACTTCACCCTCCAAACCAGCCATTTCCTCATGGGGAACCATTGTTGCCAATCTCCAGGTGGGGGCTGGAGATCACTCAGAATTACAACTGTTCTTCAGGGAGCAGAGATCAGTTCATCTGGAGAAAATGGTGAACTCTGTGTCCTTACACCCTGCTGAGGTCACCACGGCAAATTGACGCTGAGTGCCCAAGGCCTTTGCACTCTCCCAGAGCCTCTTTTTGGAGCCCATTGTATTTATTTCCACAATGGGCCTTATTCCTAGTAAATATATAAAGCTTAATTTTCATGCAGTATAGTATTTGAATATGTGTTCACTGTTTACATTGCACAGGTATTGCTGTGGTGCTTAGTGCTTTTTTTTCTTTTTGAAACATGGCTTGATTTGTAAGTGGCTGATCTCTTCTTTTCAAAAGTTTCCTGGTTTTTCCAAAATGGGAGAATCACTCAATTAGTAAGGAAGGGTAAAGAAGCCTCATTCTCTCTCTCTTTGTCCTATACACTCTTCCAACTCTCCCAAAACCCCACTCATTCAGCTGAGCAACATCCCACCGCACACTTTCATTCACACTAGCACTGGCGTTTTCCCACCACAGGCACTTTGCTACTATAAGGCAACTAGTCCAATGCCTCTAAAAACCTAATGAACAAAGGATGAAAACTCTCCTCTCCTGTTATATGTCTCCAGTACCTAACTGTTCAGAGACAGTGTCCCTGCCCTTGCAAAATTCTTCAGCTATCATGGTCAATCCATGTCAAATCACTTGTACCTTCTTAAGACCTCTTTCAGACTTTGAAACTTTAATCAAAAACACTGAAGTCTTCCGCACAGGTATATTATCAAAAATATATAAGCTATTAATCATTCCAGATCTTAATAAACCTTTTAAATATCAAGAACAATGGATCTTGGACTGTGGTCTTCCTTCAACTGCCCAAGTTTGGAGGATAGTTGGGTCCTTCCCTAATAATGTTTCCAAAATGTAATGTTATCCTAGTACAGTATGTGTTTTAAGTAATTCATGTATCTATTGTTTTATCATGTGTACGCCACCTTGAGCCAGCTTGCCCAGCAAGGCAGGATAGAAATCAAAGTAATAAATAAATAAATAAATAAAATATCGAATGTGAAATTTCAATTCTTTAAAGTCTTCTCCCACTGGTACCTCACCTCAAAAAGACTTTCTCATATTTAACTTTCTATCTCTTCCAAATGTTGCAGTCAAGAATAGCAGTCAAATCGGTATATACCGACATTGTTGGTGGGATTGTCCCTACATAAATACATTTTGGTTGGATATCCGTAACTATATTAAAATAATTACAACCATAGAGCTGCCCTTCATACCAGAGGTGATGTTATTAAACTACTGGCCAGATCTATTTATACGAAACACCACTAGCGAACTGATTGCTGTTTTATTAGTTGCTGCATCCTTAGCCATAGCTGCAAAATGAAAAGAACTCTATAGCTAATTGGCATGATAAAATTTGGGATCAATTTATAACAGCAAAACTCTAATAATATTTCTTATCCAGATGGACAACAATAATAACACTCTAAATTTGTAGCAACATGGTATCTTGTCTTATAATAAATGGCTGAGCAAGACATAGTTCCCATAAATTTACTATAAGAAAAATAGTGCATTTTTAGGAAATTAAGGTATATTGGTTAAATTAATAACGTTAATGTTGTAGAATAACAATGATCAGTATGTTTATGGTTCATGTATGGCTGGGCTATTCTAATGTTTTAACATTATTCCTTCAATGTTTTATATTTAACTGCTGTGTAAGCTAATAGTTTACAGGTTATAGGTTATAATTTCTGTTCACTGTTATATGACTGTATTGATTTTGATTTGCATTAATGATTTTTCTTAAAAAAACAAACTATCAAGGTCAACAGCAATTGCTAAGCAAACATGGCAAGAGCAGCCCTGCTAGATGACAACAAAGGTGCACCCAGCCCGTTTTCCACATTTGCCAGACAGATATTGTAAACAGGAGCTAGTATAAGCAGAGAGACAGAATAAAATATTTATATTTAAGAACAAAATAACAAAATAACGTAGGCTACTTTACCTATAGCTCTCTAAAAAGTTCCTTTTATGTCCGCCACCCACACTCTTCCATTTCTTCTTGCATTCACCATTCACATACTCAGACATTCCTTATGTCTTCCACACACAGACCTTTTCTACTCCTGGCTCCTATTTACCTGCCTCCATTTTTTCTGCTTTAGTCAGCCTATTCTCTCTGTGTGTGTGTGTGTGTGTGTGTGTGTGTGTGTGTGTGTGTGTTTTCCTGTCCCATTTACATTCAAATGTAACTGAAACTTTATATCTACATAATGGCTAATGGGTATTTTAGCTCTCAGGCAGCTTGATCCATGAGTTTCTGAACACATAGTTAAAGTCTGTTGCCATGACCCAGTTCTCCTGTTAGAAGCTATTTCTCTCTCTGGTAGAACCACATCTTGTCAGCTGTAGGCTCTTTGTGCCATCATAATTCTGATCATCCTCATTATACCATTTTCTTTCTAATTACATAACCCTACTGGATATGCTCACTAACCTGCAAGAATTTCAAAACAAATTTTACATGGGAAATCTTAACACCTCCACATTTGAATACTTAACAGATTTTCATCAAGTAACAAAATACAACATTTCTGGAAATTGATTTTTAAAAATTGTGTATATCTTCCTTATTGGAAAAACAATATCACAAACAGCTCATTTGCGGCTGGAACGAGCTGGAACACCATTCCAGCAGTAAGAAGCCCAGGAGCAGCAAGCCCCACCCCCAGCAGCCCTCAGTCAGGCCAGGAGGAGCCGTGCTGCCTCTCTCTGCTTGCCACACATCAGCCAGAAGGCAAGGTATTGGTGGGGGTGTGGGGCGGGGGCTTGTTTCAGGTGGGGCTGGCTTGGCTGGTGCTGGTGGCTTGATTTGGGGGGGTGGAAGAGCCGTGGGCAGCCTGGCTGGTGTGGGGGTGTGTGTGACAGGGGCTTGAGCATGGGTGGGAGAGCCATGGGTGGCCTGGCTGGGGTGGGTGGGGGGGCTTGACTGAGTGGGGTGGGTGGGAGAATTGGTGTGCAAGCCACCCCACATGGGGATCCTGGCCCTCTTTCTCTTCCTTCCTTCTCTCCTGGTCCCTCCCCATCTCTTTGCCCTCTTTCCCTCCCTCCCTCTTTCTCTTCCTTCCCTCCTCCCCATCTCTTTGCCTTCTTTCCCTCCCTTCATCCCTCTATTTCTTCCTTCCTTCCTTCCTCCCCATCTCTTCCTTCCTTCCTTCGCAAAGTTAGAACAAAACAGAAAGGAGGGTAGGCTTGCCAGCTCTGAGTTGGGAAATACCTGGAGATTTTTGGGGTGGAGCCTGAGTGGTGAGTGTTACCTTCTGACATACTTCCAGTGATGTCAGGGGGTGTGGCATATGCAAATAAGTTATGCTAATGTGTTATGCTAATGAGCTCCTGCACCTCTTTTTCTACAAAATGACCCCTGACCTCAAGTACTGTAAACTGCAATTTGAACCCATATTTTAACTTCTGTAACACTTTTGCAACAGATCAACCCTACATTTAGCCAGATTATACCCATCTCACTGCTGAACTTCAGGTTGATGGGACAAAATGTTTGGATATTACCAGTATATCTAATTCTTAATGTAATCCTATGTGTGGATACGTAAATCTGGAGACTGGGGCTATAGACAGACAAGACAGATCTCTCCACAATAAAAAGTTCCAGGTTTGGGGAAAAAATCTGAAACCTTAAAAATACATATTGAGTTTACCCTCCCACGAATAATATAAGCAGCACCTGTGGCTTTGAGAAATAAATGCTCTTAGTGGCCATTGCTAGGCAACCCAATGGTATTTCCAGTTGAAGCTATCGTTTCTGTCAGTAAAAACAGGGGGATCGGGCACGTGCCTCCTTCAGGGCTGTTCTGGCCTTTGAGAGAGTACTCCTTGGGGCCAAGCCTGGCAGCAGCCATGAGTGACTGGATACCACCCAACTAGCATGACTCACACAGGCAGGGCTGATTGCGACTGTTCAACAGAAGCCATGCCATTATAGTGTTGTGCAGTGGTTAGAGTTTCAGATTAGGATCTGGGGGACCCTGGTTTGGATCCCCACTCTGCCATGGAAATTCAATGTGTGATGTTGGGCTAGTCACACACTCTCAGCCTTACATACATCACAGGGTTCATCTGAGGATAAAATGGAGAAGAGGAGGATGTCAGGCCCCAGTCAAGTTACTTTCAACAACTCTCTCTTTGGCAGTGATAAGTTTATTGATGTATGCATGAGGATGAGGATGAAGAAGAGACTGGATTTATACCCTGCCCTTCACTACCCGAAGGAGTCTCAGAGCGGCTTGCAAACTTCTTTCTCTTCCCCTCCCCACAACAGACACCCTGTGAGGTAGGTGGGGCTGAGAGAGCTCTGACAGAACTATGGCTTGCCCAAGGTCATCCAGCCAGGTGCAAGTGGAGGAGTGGGGAATCAAACCCAGTTCTCCCAGATTAGAGTCCGCGCACTTAACCACTACACCAAACTGATCATCCAGAATATCACTGTGTTAGAACTGAAGCATTTTGGCGGGTACATACTTCATGTAAGTAAAGCAGACAAAAGCCCCCTCCCTAGTCATATGTCATTCATACATCCAGCGTTGCCATCCCAGCCAGGGAGTAAAGATGCATAGTTTGGCTATTTCCTGACCAAGCTGGCATCTGTGCTACTTCAAGGACAATCTTCCATGAGAATACAAAAGGAGGCACACTTAAAAGGAAGTTATGGCTGCAAAAGCGAAAGGTCTCATTCACCCACACTCATCCACACACACCCTCCCTGCAGGAATTCCCTCCCCCCTAAATCATGGCAATCTGAAGCGAGCTAAGCAAGCAAGGATTGACAGAGGATAGTGCAAGCTGCTTTGGGTCCCTATTATGGAGAAAGGTGGTATATAAATTAAGATAATAAGTGAAATATAGCTAAAGATGGGAGGGGGAGATAAAAGGTAGATTGGTGGGCGAGTGGGAAGGAGAGAAGGGAAGCAGGAAAAAGAGGTAAGGATATGGGGGGCTGCCAGAAGGAGGAAAAGAGGAAACAGTGTGGGGAACAGATATAGGAAAGTAAAGTGTCCCCTATAAGTCCTTGATAGTTGCCCAGCAAATGCACCTAGTCTGGCAGCTGGCACTCTACAGAATTTTCCCAGTGGGAGAAAAGGAGGAAAAGCTGAAGAAAGGGGGCAGATAACGTTAGGCTGGCTGGTGGACAGGAAGGTTAAAAGGAGGCAGGAAAAGGTTTGAGGCTATAGGGGCTTGCAGAGAGGAAAAAATGGAAATAATGGGGGAGGGGGAAATGAGATGCCTCCACAAGTCCTTGAGGGTCCCACACCTATACAGAATATCAAGTTTCAGACATTATGAAAGTAAGATACTATGAAACAAATGTGGCTTGACCATGCAGGGATGTCTCTCTCTATAGCAAGCACAGCAGTCTCTGAAGCACACCTGTGGTTATGGTGGTGGCAAGCAAGTGTCCTGGAGCAGGCGGGGCACAGAAGAGTATCGCATAGTCAAAGCGCAAGCCAGCCAAAGGTGCAGACACCATCCCCTGCAACATGGTCAGAGTCCAGTCCTAGGTCATACACAGAGTCAGTGACAGAAGCAGACGACAACGACAACTACTGGCATGTTTGTGTATGTGTGTGGGTGGGTGGGTCTGCACCGGGAAGTCACGTTGATCTCTGGTGACTGACCCCACTGGTGGCCTGGAGGATATTCAGAGAGGTGGCTGAAGAAAGCCTACTTCCGTCCTCCTGACTTGGTATACCAAGGAAGTTTCCCATACTAGCCACTGTCGACCCTACCTAGCTTCCGAGACCTGACAAGATCAGGCTTGCCTGGGCTATCCGGGTCAGGGCACCACTACTACCACCACCACCACCACCACTCCTACTTTTATACCGCTCTCCCTGCAGAGCAGGCTCAGAGCGGTGTACAACATTTTACATCAAAGCATAAAAACAATCCATTGGTCTAAATATACAAATAAAATACAGAATCTTAAAACAACAGATGGTATATAAAAAAACCCTAATGGCGGGGGAGGGGGAGGCAGCTAATTGGCCAAACCACTGCTGTCCTCAACCATATGCTTGGCGGAACATCTCTCCCTTACAGGCCCTGTGGAACTGTAACAAGTCCCTCAGGGCCCTGATGTCATTTGGCAGAGAGTTCCACCAAGCTGGAACCAGGGCCAAGAAAGCCCTGGCTCTGCTTGAGGACTGCCAGATGCTCTTTGGGCCAGGGACTTCCAGTAGATGTTGTTCTCTCTCTACGGTTCAGGGCAAATCTGAGAGTCACGGTCTAGATACAGTCTAAGAGTCAGAATCACAGTCCAGAGTCGGTGGCAGCAAGGTCAGGCGTAATTAGATCTGTTGCTTCCACGGCCCTTCCTTCTCTCTGTCAATTATAGGCAATACACTTGTCTCACAGCTGGGTTGCATTAAGCAGGTGTGAGCGCTTTCCTCCATACTATCTGGATCCAGATGTCTCTGGGCTGCTAATCGCACATTCTGCCTTCTCTCTAATAACTCATGGCAGAGCCCCCTTCTTTTGCGTTCCAATGGTTGTTGTGACGAAAGAGGCGAAATAGATGGTGAGACCCTCTCTGGTTCTGAGTCCTGGACCTAAACAGTTGGGGTGCTGCTGCCAGATTGTGCATTGTCATTTGGCAGTGTTGCTTCCATCAGCACGGTTGTCTGAAACTGACTGTGAGCTGAAATCTCCTTCAGCAGCCTGCCCTTCTTCCCCAGAGTCTTCTTCCAGACTGGCTGTGCCAGACTGATCCACAACAGCAAGTTTCACACAGAACATATAAGGCTTTTTCTTTCTTCTTCTTTCATAGGGGCTACAAGCATGACAAATACCTCACTATGCATCCCGATTAACTGATACAATGGCAGTTGGACGACACCACCCTAGAGCTGCTGGGTCCGATGGAAGCACCAATAGTGGCAGGTGGAGGAGGAAAAAGTTTCAGGAATGGATGAGCACCCTCCAGTAGTTAGTTGTAAGACAGCTTAGATACCTTCACATAGCAGATAATGAAGCAAATGTAGCACTCCAATTAGAGTTGGTATAAAGGGAAACTGTCGTCTTTAAGTTTTTATCTTCTTCATGTAGTCGTTAAGAGATTTTTCCCCATGCTGCACCATGACATTTTAAAGTTTGCCATAACTAGGCACCAGAATCACATTTATCTTTGTCCTTTGTTGAAGGGGTAATTCTGAGAAAACGTTACCCTTAATCTTAAAATGCCACAATAATTTCACAGGGTGATCATGCGTAGATGAAATCCATGGCTTAGTTATTTTACAGGGGCCTCCCGTGACAGTTGTATGATATCAATAACTCCTGAAAGCATATAATTAAAATAATATTAAATAAATAAAATATTAAAATAATTAAAAAACCAGCAGGGCATAGCTAGGCCTCAGGGGTCAACAGAACACCCTCATCAGCTGCCTGTCTTGTTTCTAGGGGCTGTCACCGCCTGACGGGGCCCTTCGTGGTCGGACAGAATGCACCGCCCAACATGTTTGCCGTGCGCCAGTGCCATTCCTCTCAGGGACTGCTCAGTCTTATCTCTGCACATGCCTGAGCATTCGCCATCATGTTTTGGAAGACCTTGTAACATGGATCTTTTCCCAAGGGGCACTGGGGGATGGGACACATGAGAAGCTACCTTGTACAGAGTCTGTCGTTGTTGTCTACGCTGACTGGCCATGGCTGTCCAGAGTCTCAGGCACAGGTCCTTCACGTTACCCACCACTTGATCCTTTTGTCTAGACACGCTAAGAAGATTGAACCAGGACCTTCTGCAACAGCAAATGCTCTGCCACTGAGCCCAAATCACTCCTGTTATTGTGTCATTTTATGAACACTCTGGCTCACTGCATGCTTTTATACAATATTTTTATTGTATTTTCACTTTCCTGTAAGCTACCCTGAACTGTGTGAAAAAGGTGGGATAAAAATTAACCGGGGGGGGGGGGGAAAATAAAACACACTCTTATGAGTCTGAAGAGAACTTGTTGTGGAGGGGGGGACTGTCCCAAACAAGCTTGAAGCAGCTCCAGAACCACCTGATCAGCATCCTGTGCAGGATAATATGCAATAAATCCCATATACAGAACTAGTCTGCAAGCGAGCACTTGTCAGTACCTTTTCTAATAAACTGAAAGTTGTCTACAGCACAAGTATTGTTTCTGTGCATAAAAAGGAGGATGAGTTATCCAAACTGCTACATACCAGACATGTGTAGTAGTTAAAGTGTTTGACTAGCACAGGGGTGGCCAACCTGTGGCTCGGGAGCCACATGTGGCTCTTTCACACATATTGTGCGGCTCCTGGCAGGGCGGCTGGGGAAGCAAAGGGGAGGCATGCTTTTTCTCTCTTTCTCCCTTCCTTCCTTCCCTCCTCCCTCCCATCTATTTGCTTTCCTAGTTTCTCTCTCTCTCTTTCTTATAACTGGTTTTCCTCGTTTGTTTTTATTTTTGGCAGTCCCATTTAACATTAATAAAAAGCAAATTTGCATATTTTTAAAAATAAAAACGTGTGTGTGATATTTGTTCCTGTTTTGCGGCTCTCAGACATCTCTATGTGGCTCTTACGTTTATTCTATGTGGCTCTTACGTTTATTCTATGTGGCTCTTACGTTAAGCAAGGTTGGCCACCCCTGGACTAGCATCTGGGGGAGCCAAGTTTGAATCCCCACTCTGCCATGACAGAGCATCGAGTAAAGATTTATTAATTAAAACATTTATATCCCACCTTTTCCCATGGCTCAAAGTAGCTTAGAATACATAATTAAATCATCATACAACTATGAAACCCCAAATTCCCATCAGCTAATAAAAATTAATAAAGCCTTTTTTGTTGTTGTTCAGTCGTAAAATGCCTGTGACCCATCCTGCATTTAAAGCTGTGATGAATAAAGCAGACCTATGGAGCCTCCTCAAAGTTTCCAAGGACAATGTACCAGTCTCTACCTTGGGAATCCTTTTCCATAAAGTAGAACAACCACAGAAAAAGCATGGGCCCTTGACAAGATGCCGAGTGGACCATTATTAAGGAATAACCACAGCTAGCACACAGGGACATATGGGGGTCCTAGGCCGTGAAGGGTTTTAAAGGTCACAACAAGCATCTTGGACTGAACTTGCAAATAAACTAGCACCCAGGGAACATACTTTAAAATTAGCAAGGTATCTTCTCAAATGACCTTGAGCCAATCACTCTTTCAGATTAACCTATCCCATAAAGTGGATGTTATGAAGATAAAATGGAGGAGGAGTAACATTGTTGTAAGACACTTATGGGACCCCACCAGGAAAATGAGTGGGTACAAATATCTAAACCAATAGGGATAGATCCAATCAACTTTCCCATTGGTGATAAAGGCGGGGGGGGGGGGGTCAACTTCGACCACCCAAAAGGCTATGCTAAGAATCATAGGCCCTGCATAGGCAGAAGTCACACTGTATCAAGACTGTAGAAAAGACAGGCAATCAAACACAATTTAGTGAAAAAGTTGGCTGGTGTGTGTTACAAGGGGCACAATTCACCTAGCCATATTGCTAGTCTACCCAGTCACAAACAGAGCCAGGCAGAAGAGCTTGGTCTGTCTTAAGGACTCTTCTTTTGTCTGATCAATACAAATACAGTTCTTTGGTTCTTTGGTTCTGGAAGATTATTACCTCTATCTCCAATTCAAAGACACTCCCTCAAATCCCCTTGTTCTTTGCTTCTTTGCTCTCTTGTGTTTCTTTTCCCAGAATTTGCACTCTCTCAAAGTTTTCCCATTTGGCTAGATTACTACATCTTAAAGGAGCCCTTCTTGGCCTTTAAAACTTTCTTGACTCCACTCATTACCCATTCCAGGATTGTTTCTACCATTCCTAGTCAGTGGCATACTTTCTAGCCAAGTTCTGTTATTGTGGTTTTAGATAATTTCTCAATATCATGAAGAGATTTGACTCTGTTTCAATTACCTTTTAACTAATACTCTCACCTTTGAGAAGCCACCTATTATGAAATTAAGCGTGCTGTGTTAGACTTTCCAGGCAACTTACTGCTCAGATGCATATTGAATTTGGTACACCCATGGTCACTGTTTCCTAATGGTCCACCCAAGATCCACAAAGTGAAGAATTCTGGATGGCCCATGCCCTTGGAATCTGGCACTCTCACTCAGACCCTGTGTTATCATGATTCATAATTATGTGATACCACAAACTTCCTGAGAAAGTAGTAGTGTATTTGTGATCTTCTGGAACACAACCTTTGGGTCACCAGAGTCTGGTATCAAATTTCTATAAATTTACATTTCATGCAAAGATGGACTACATGCATTCAATAATGCCATCCATGATACTACAGCACACCTGTCAGTTTAGCTTTGTGGCTTGTCTTCAGCAACAATTTAGACGTGGAGGCAATTTCTATCTTTAAGGCAACAGCACTGCTCTGGATATGGAGCCACTGTATGAAGTTTTATGGCCTTATTTCCATTGCTCAGTGCCTCTCCTCTACATGAGATATATCAGTGAAATTTTAACATCTGGCTCACAGAAAGGGCTTCAAGAAATTACACTGCTACTTTATTAACTTCCATCTTACTACTAACTTTAGGCAGGACTAGTTTGTGCAACAGGCTCATTTTATGGACACTGAAACCACTGACCATTACAGTTACCTGTATGCTTCCAGTTACCATGCAGAACATTCCACACAGCCTACAGCCAAGTCTTGTATCTGGCCCATTCCTTTAGACAGACAGATACTTGCAGGATTTACATAACTTTCCTAAAACTAGAATATGGACCTACAGCTCCCAGCTCTCTTCAGCACTTAAAGACCTATAGTGTTTCCTACAGACACAGCTGGAAGCTGCCCCAGCCTGGCCCAGACCACAGACAGAACAAGTACGGTGGGGTTGCAGACCCTCTGTTCAGGCACCTGGAGCCAGTCACATGGCCACACTCCTCCTGCGGGGAGGGAGCAACCCAGGAAACAAGTACAACTGAGTCCGGGCCCCAGGACACATCCTGGTTCAATGAAAGGGTGCAGGGGAGAAAGGGAGGGAGGGAATTGGAAGAGTGGCCTATTTAAGAAGGACCTGCAGCAGGCCAGGGAGGATGGGGTATCCCCATTCAGGCAGCACGTGAAAGGAGGAGGCATGGAAAGGAGGAGGAATCATGCGGTGCAACTTCCCCCCTTCTCCAGTCTGAGACCTTGAAGGTCTTCTGCTGCAAGGAAGGACACAATGGAACAGGGCAACATGGATTTAATGAGGGGGAGCATCACCAATGGATCACCCAAGAGAGGGACCGACTCCTGCAATACATCCCAGTGTCCACTCAAGTGAAAGTATTACAAGACCCAGGACCACCATGGGAGAACCATGCACATTTGCCTGCACACCATCTGATATGCTATATACATTAGCAAAACTGTACTGGTCAAGGAAAACACTGACAAACCAGTATTTCAATAAAAGTTACCATACTTCAGCAAAATTAAAAGTGGCAGTAGGAAACTGTGCATTGGAATTAATGTGCAGATTTGACACTGACTGGGAATGGTTAGCTCATGACAGAGAGTAATTGCTCCTTTCCATCTTATTTTACCAATTCCTCAACATTTGGCTGTGGCTCACACCCACTCTAGTTGGACTATTTATTCTTGAGTGAATCTTAATTTATCTATGCTCTACAATGTAATTTAATACCCCAGAGCATAGAATGTTGGGGCTCCTGGCCAGTCTCTGTCATACCTTCTCCCCTCTTAATATGTATTTGCCAACTGATCGACACTTCATGCATCAGCCAAAGTGAGATGTGGCTCAAGGAACTTTATGCCTCGACACCACATTTGTTAAACTTTAAGGTGCCGCAAGATTCTTTGTAGGAATCCTGCAATTGTATCAGGTGAATCTCATCTTGTTTACATTTGAAGAGAAATTCCATTAATGATCTCCAGCAGGCTATTTCTCAAAACAGTGGTATTGCAAGTTGTCCAGCATATCTTCCTGAACTCTGATGCTGGACTGCTAATTTCCCTTCACTATTTCAGTGCACAGACTATTAGTCACATTCTCTCCCAAAGACTCACAATTATAAAAGCTTGAGGATCAACGTGCTAGAAATGTTGTGCTTCCTGCAACAGTTTGAGGAGCTGAAATGTTAAAAATCAACGTCTGTGGTAGAAAAATGGTTTAAATTAAGCTCAACATTCTTTTAACACATGTTCTGGATGTTCTAGTGAAACTCTTCAGCACCAACAGTTTTTTAACTAGGCCAAAATAAATTGCCCTCATTCATAGTCTCCCAGACTTTCATAATGAGAACTCACCGATCACAGTTCAATGAACGATTACAAAAGATAGTATTCCAAATGGCTAAAACAAGTAAGCAGGTTCGCCCTTGCAGCATGATCCAGGCCACTGCAGGAACACACGCAGAGGATCCTGAAGGAGCCCGAAGGAGAGGCTTCATTGCCTGATTTCTTGCACATGCAGCTCATTCATCATCCTTTATACTGAGCCCATTCTAGCACCATCTATTTGATTTAGTTTGTCCTGGCCACAAAAGGCTCTGCTTCCAACACAGCCATTTCTAACACTGAACAACATTCCCATAAGTACCACTACTACTACTGAAGAGGATTTTATTTAATTTGTTTTTATTCATATTAACAACAACTAGGAGGTGGTCCATCCCCATCACTAGAAGTTTAAATAGTGCCTAACCAGAAAAAAAAATAGAACATCACTATAGGAGAAGGTCAAGTTTGCTGCCTGGATCAGCTTTTACCGGTTTCATTAAACACACGTGGATGACCGTATCACAGCCAGTATGTTCCGAGCTGGAGCAGAGTCACAGGCACCAAAGTGCAGTTGGCACTGCCAAGGGCAAGATGAGATCCCTGCTCAGCCATAAAGATCGCTGAGTGGTCTTGGTCAACTCATACCCTCTCTCTCTCTCATCTACCTCACAGGGTGACTGAATAAAGGAGGGAGACAATCATATACAGAAATCTCTGATCTCCTGCAAGGCAGGAAGTATTACAGTTATTACAAGTACAACGCTATACACAAATTGCTACCATAGGTTTGTTATGGTATGCTTCGACTGTTTTGTATACAGCCTCATAGCCACCAGCTACTAGCAAGAGAGGCCCCAGCTCTGAGGTATAGTTTGTGTATGTTGCTGTGAGACAGAAATTGCAAGCTACATCTTTGTACAATGATTGCAGTAACCGTCGGATAAACATGCAACCCAATACCTCACATCTGGTATTTCATCTCTCCCAATACTACTTCTGGATTCAGATACACATGCCCTTAATACTGTGCAAACTTTATGACTTCCATCTTTATAGCGGTAGTAATGAAAAGGGAACTTCTTGGAGTGAAAAAAAACAACAATAAACTCTCTGTACATTTAGCAGAGAATTAGATAATTACAGCAGCTTTTTATTTAAGAAAACGGGGATAGAGAAATCACTGATAAGGATGTTACCTATGAATGACGTTTTTACAATACTGCTACCTCACACTACTAACGTAACACTGGCTTCTTCAATAGCAACATTTTTATTTGAAAAATGGAAACCTATAACTGAGACTAGTAATCAGGTACAAGAGATGCTCAGATTACGACTTCCTTGGGAATACACTTTCCCCACTAAATTTCTGCTACTCAGACATCCTTCATGCTCAGCTATCTAAATGAACCCTGTTTACTTGCACAGACAGAAGCGCACACACCTGGACAGTCACACTGCACCCTGAAGGTCCTGGATACTTGAATGATGCACTTTAAAGGATGGTCTAGGCCAGGGGTGGGCAAACTGTGGCTCGGGAGCCGCATGCGGCTCTTTCACATATATTATGTGGCTCCCGGCAGGGCGGCTGGGGAAGCTAAATATCATTAGCAAACAGATATCACTGGACAAGTTAATATCATTATCAATATCTGCTTTTAGCCCTTTTGTTATTTTTGGCAGTCTCATTTAATGTTAATAAAAAGCAAATTTGTTTATTTTCCAATAAAAACAGGTAATATTTGTTCATATAAGTGAAATAAATAAATAAATAAATAAATAATGTCTTGTGGCTGTCAAACATCTGATGTTTATTCTATGTGGCTCTTACATTAAGCAAGTCTGGCCACCCCTGTTCTAGGTGGCTCTTACGTTGAGCAAGTTTGCCCACCCCTGGTCTAGGCCAGTTAATTAACACTGCATTCACAGAATAATAAGCATATTACAACCTTAGTAAATACAATAGAATTACCATTACCCAAACCTGTGCTATCTAAGCTTTAGTTATCAGAACACACAACAGAAGAAGAGATTGGATTTATACCCCACCCGTCACTACCCAAGGGAGTCTCAGAGTGGTTTACAAACTCCTTTCCTTACCCCTCTCCACAACAGACACCCTGTGAGGTAGGTAAGGCTGAGAGAGCTCTGACAGAAGCTGTTCTTTATCAAGAACAGCTCTTGTCAGAACTACAGCTTGCCCAAGGTCATCCAGCAGGTGCAAGTGGAGGATTGGGGAATCAAACCCAGTTCTCCGAGATTAGAGTCCACGCACTTAACTACTACACCAAACACCTGTATCTCCCACATGTGCCAGTGCAATCCATACATTTCTCTCAACTGATTTATGTTTTCTAAGTCTACATGGTTTGGTATTATGTCCAAAGTGACACCACACCAAAATTCACAGATGTATACAAATTTTAAATCAAACCAACCATCAACTCAATAAGTAACTTTTTCAGTGGCATAACAGATCTTGTTTAGGCTAATAAAGAATATGGACTGCATTTCCCTACAAAATTCTAGAGTATTCATTCTTATTACCTTTCCCAAATACAATCCCTTCCGAAGTGGCGACATGTGCTCGCAAGTGTCCTGCCAATTAGCAAATCCACAGGAATCACTAGAAACAACTCCACTGTCAACAACAAAAACGGCCCACAGTTTGACCAGAGCACAAACACAGGTAAGTATATTTCCTTTAATGATTTCAATTTTATTGTCAAAAGTTAAAAAAGCCTACTTGTTTTTATGCAAGAAAAAAATAACGTCATAAAGACACTTATAATCAAATATGGTGTTATATATTTTAATCAATACTTCTCGTGACCCACTGAGTGAGGTCACTAAAACGTCCCACACAATGAGCATTTCTCAAAGGCAAAGCTGAAGGCTTGATTTAAAGAGCCCTTCGAAGGTTACTATTTGATGCTATTCATTAACGAGGTGTGAACTGCTAGTGGCTAAGGGTTAATTATACCCAGGTGGTAGACCTAGAACTGAAAGGCAGGACACAAGTAGAAGAAAAAACAGTCATAATAATAACAGTTACAATTTTAGCTCTATTTTCTAGCAGTGAACTGCTGGCCATACCTTTTGGGAAAGATCCTAAATCATTAGGTACTATATCAATAAGATGGAGAGAGTGGAATATCCAAAGAACAGTTCATGAACTTTTATCCTCTATCGGCCGCCTGCCTCTGTCTAAAACAAACAAAATGCAAGGGAAATTCAGGCTCAGGGTACAGGTTACTTGCTCATAATATCCGAATGGGCCACGTTCAGTGGTCAAAAGTTCATCTGACCACCACAGGCCACACTGTACCTAATTCGCCATGAGCTATGTGTCATGCAGACAGGGACTTGGAAAGGGAGTCCGGAGAAATATTTACATATTACACATTGCTCCTGCTCTAAAGCACTACCTTTTAACTCTCCCATTTTCAGTGTCAGAAGCTTCCATAATGGCAAACCTGTGTTTTAAGCACTGGTTCATCAATCTATATATCTAATAGCGAAGGCGCCCCCTGCGTGCGGATAGCTAAATCCACGCGGGGGGGCACCTGGGGGGCAGGGAGGTTTTCCTACACACTTGGGGAACTCCCTAGGTGTGTAGAAAAATCTGAAAAGTTAAAAAAAACTTTTGGGGGATGTTTAAATCCCCCCCCCCAAGTTAAAGAGCGTTGGCGCATGCGCTGGAGCGTGCAGTGGATGGGCGTGCGAGTCCTTCAGCAGCAGCGAGAACAACAGGAGCAGCAGCAGCGAAGGGGTGGCGGAGAAGAGGGAGACAGAGGGAAGCAAGCCGCCAGGCCCCTTCCGGCTAGATGAAGGCGAGGAGCTTGCTGGGAGGCAGCGCGGTCCCTGGGCGGGTGCTGAGGCACTTGCCGCCGCTTCTGTCGTCACTCTCCTCCAGGGGAAGAAGGAAGCCTCGGCTCTTTGTCATCCCTCTCCCGCTCCCCGCCCCCCAGCTGACCTGCCAGCCCATAGGCAGCACTAGGAGAGCCTGCTGAGCTGCTGTATCATCTCTGTTTTCTAATTATATCAGTTTTGTGTTCTGCTCTGAGGCTGGGCTCACCAGAAACTTTAGCAGAACTACAGATTTGCCCCGGCCAACTGTAATCCGAAGCACTCTGACTGGAGAAAACCCAATTGCTTCCTCAAAGGGTTAACCTTCCACGGCTCCTGCCTGCCCCTTTAATTGCTTTCACTTTCCCCGGAGTGGACGTTGAAAAAAAGAGCCCCTGGAAAGCAAGGTAGAGTGAGCGCGGCGTGGGTCCTCAATGTCCAGGACTGTGGAGGCACCTGCCCGCTGAGCAAAGAAGTGGAGTGGAAAGACTCTACTACTACTGCATGAAATTCGTGCTCTCCGCCTATTCCACCCTCTTCTCCGTAGGTGACTCAGGCGCATCTCACCCCCGCGCCATAGGTGGAAAGCCACCAAAACGCCGTCCTCCTTCTCCTCCTTTTGCACGGTGCTCAAAGAATCAGGCAGAGAACCACTCTGTGTGCGGGCAAGGGAGAGAGAGGGAGTGAATTCCCCCCCCCCCCCCCAGCTCACCTGCCGGCCCAGGAAAGCAGCACAGACGTCGCTGCTGCCACAGCAGCTTTCCCAGAGAAGCCACCTCTGCGCTTCCTCCTGAGCTCCTTCCCCCACTCCCCGCAAGTATCGCGGGTCCTCCCTCTTGTAAAAATATAAAAACTTTATTCAACGTATGCTGCAAATCAGATCAGTAACACAACATAGCGTTAACTGTTTTTATGGAGGAACCATGTTTTCTGTCATTGCTTTTTTTTTTAATTTTTATTGCTTTTCTACATACACTACAACACTAAAACCACTACAACACTATAAACTAAAATATAGCTACACAAGGATCATGAATTTGCTTTTCTACATTGATTAAACAGAGCTCCCTTGAAATTAAGAATTGTTGTAATGGAGCGTGATATTTATGCTTTCTCTTTTAAGCTGGTATTGCATAGGTTAAATAAAATAAGTGTTAGTTTAAATTTCTTAAACTTTCAGATCAGAGAAACCATTATGTCCCTTTCTTCCCTCTTCATTTTGGTTTGTCAAAGTCCCATTTGACTGCCAGGTGCTTCAGGCAGCCGCCCCTTTTTCAGACACAGAGTCCTCTAAAGAACTACTCGGTGTGCTCTCGGAGCTTTCCACATCATGTATGATGCCTTCCTCGTCTTCTTCTTCCTCTGCTGTCTTCTTATCTTCTGCTGATCATTGTTGCAATTCCAAAAAAATCTTTGCATTTTTAAGAGAGGTAATCTTTTCCTTTTTTCTTTTTTTTTTTTGTAAGGAAGTTTTTATTTTTTCAAAACATTAAAATTAATACATTTGTTTTATACAAATCCTTTTTTCCATATTATATAACATTTTGTTCTATTTGTATAGTCTTGCTTTTATCTTGTACTGGCGGTTTCCCACCACATCTGAAGCATAACACATTTTCCACTTTATCCAAAATAGTAATATTTATCTCTATGTTTACATTTCTGGTAACGGTTATATATCTTTAAAATACTTATATACCAATTCTTACTTTCTATATTCTTATATAATTCTAAAATAAAAAACAACTTCATTATCTAATTATCCTTAGTACATTCATATACTCAATTTCTATTCCTTTATGCTATTATAACCATGTATAAATGTAGTTTTTCAGGTCCCAATATTTTTCAACATATTCTTTCAAATCTTCCCAATCTTCTAAAAAAGTCTCTGAGTACAGATTATTCAACTTTCTAGTCCATTTATCCATTTCAGCCATATATAACAATTTTTTCAACCATTCCCACACTTCTGGTATTTTTTCATTTTTCCAATTTTGTGCATACACCATTCTTGCTGTTGTAATCATATACCATATTATTGTCCTTTTCTTTACATTTATCTCTTCTAGTTTAAGTCCAAGCACTAACATTTCAGGCAACTTCTTAAATGTACATTTCAAAATTTTTTCCATTTCTGCATGTATTATAGACCAATAAGTCTTCGCTTTATCACAAGTCCACCACATATGATAGAAAGAACCTTCTTTCTTTTTTACATTTCCAACATTTGTTAGACATATTTTGATTAATATTTGCAATTTTTTTGGTGTCATATACCATCTGTACATCATTTTAAAACAGTTCTCTTTTAGATTATAACATGTAGAAATACTCATTGCATTTTTCCATAAAAATTCCCAAGATTCCATTTCAATGTCTTTGTTTAGGTTTATCGCCCATTTTATCATTTGTTCCTTTACCATTTCATCAGCATTAAACCATTTTAACAATACTTTATACATTTTAGAAATCATTTTTCCCCCATCTTCCTCCCAAATTTGTTCTATTTCATTGCTTTTTTCTCTAAAACCAGATTTTTTATCACTTCTGTACATATCATATATTTGTCTGTACCTTAACCAGCCATAATCAAAGTCCATCTGCTGCTGCTCCTTCAATTTAAAGTCTTTACCATGTCTTGTTAACAGGTCTCTATATTTCAACCAGTCTTGTCCTTTGTAGTGAGATGATGGATTTAAAACTTCTGCAGGTACAATCCACATAGGTATTTCTTCTGGAAAAAAGTTTTTATATCTTGTCCACGTATCGATTAATGTTCTTCTCAAATAATGATGCTTAAACATATTGTCCATTTTTGTTTTACCATAATACAGATATGTGTGCCACCCAAACCTACAGTCATGACCTTCCAGGGACAATAACTTTCTGTCTTGTAACATAGTCCATGTCCCTATCCAAGTCAAACATACTGCATCATGATATAGCCTTAAGTTTGGTAACTGAAACCCACCTCTCTCTTTAGCATCACACATTATTTTCATCTTAATTCTTGGTTTTTTCCCTCCCCACACAAACTTAGTCAATTCCTTCTACCAGCATTTGAATGTTTTTACATCTTTCACAATTGGAATAGTTTGAAACAGAAACATTATTCTTGGTAACACATTCATTTTAACCACTGCAATTCTACCCAGCAGTGACAAATTTAATACATTCCACCTTTTAATATCTTGCATAACTTGCTGCCATAATTTCTCATAATTATTCTTATACAAATCAATGTTTTTCATTGTTAGGTTTACACCTAGATATGTTGTCTTTTTCACCACTTCACATTCTATAAGATTTTGTAATTCAATTTGCTTATTATTTGGCATATTTTTACACATCACTTTCGATTTGTTCTTATTTACATAAAACCCAGCCAAATCACCAAACTCTCTTACTTTCTGCAACAAATATGGTAGTGTAGTCATAGGGTCTTCAGCTATAAACATCACGTCGTCTGCAAAGGCTCTATATTTAAAAGAGAAACCTTTTATTGTTAAGCCTTTAATTTCTTTATCTTCTTTCAAATTTAGTAACAAGACTTCCAAAACCCAAATAAATAGCAACGGCGAGAGTGGGCATCCTTGTCGTGTTCCTTTTTCCACTTTAAAGTAATCCGTTTTTTCAGTATTAATTATTAAAGAGGATTTCTGTTCTCTATATATTGACTTAATAAGATTAAGCATATAGTCTCCAATTTCAAGATGTTCCAACACTTCAAACATAAAATCCCAATTTAAATTGTCAAACGCTTTTTCCGCGTCTAAAAAAAGAAAGCCCACTTCCTTCTCCGGATGTTTATCATAGTACTCTATAGCATCCACTACTACTCTTATATTGTCTCTTATTTGGCGATTAGGTAAAAATCCTGCTTGTTCTGTCTGTATAGTCTCTTTAAGATGTTCCTTAAGCCTATCAGCTATAATCTTGGCAAAAATCTTATAGTCATTGTTTAACAAAGAAATTGGTCTATAATTTTTAACATTGGTTAAATCTTGACCTTCTTTCGGAATGAGTGAAATGGTTGCTTCTTTCCAAGTCTCCGGGACCTCACCTGTCACTCCTATGTCATTCATTAATAGCAATAACACTGGTGAGATCGAATCCTGTAGTGATTTACAAAACTTAGCTGTAAATCCATCTGATCCAGGTGCTTTCCCTAATTTTGAATAATTTATTGCATTTTTAATCTCTTGTAGTGACATTGGGCAGTTAAGTAGTTCTTTGATTTTCTCCGTTGGTTTTGGTAATTTTAATGACTGTAGGTATTCTTTAATCCTTCTTCTGTCTTTATTTTCCTTCTTAAAAAGCTTTGCATAATATTTAAAAAATTCTCTTTTTATTCCCTTATTGTCTATTATCTCAATATTGTCCCATATCACTTTAGTAATAAATTTATTTTCACGTTTTTTCTTTAATTGCCATGCTAAGTACTTTCCAGGTTTATTTGCACCTTCAAATGCTTTTTGTTGCAATTTTTTCAGGTTCCAGTAAGCCTCTTGATTCAAAATAGCTTTTACTTGGTCTTGTAACATCTAAATTTCCTTTTGCAGTTTCTTTTTTCCTGGTCTGTTCTTCAGTTCCTTTTCTTTTATTTTAATGGCTTGTACAATGTTTTCATATTGTTCTCTTTTCTTTTTATTGTCTTTAGCATTCAGTGATATCAATAATCCTCTCATCACTGCTTTGTACGCATCCCACACAGTTTGAATTTTTACTTCTTTTTGTATGTTCGCTTGAAAATATAAATCTGTCTCTTCATGTAATTTTTTAACTATTTCTTGGTTGTCTAATAAGTCCTCATTTATTCTCCATCTCCCTTGCCTTTTTATTTGCCCAGAAGTCCATAGACAAGGATTGTGGTCTGAGATTATTCTAGGTAGAATTTCAACTTTTTTTGTCTTAAATGTTAGATTAATAGACATCCAGATCATATCAATTCTTGAATGTGAATCATGTCTGTTAGAGTAAAAAGTATAGTCTTTCCCTTGTGGGTTAACCTTCCTCCAAATATCCTCCAGCTTTTCCTGTTTTATCAGTTCAAAAAAATTTTTGGGAAGTTTCCCTAGTGTGTCGTCTTTTCTCTTTGAGCGCCTATCTATTTTATTATTCACAGTCCCATTAAAGTCTCCCAACATTATGATTTGTTCATAGTTTACACTGTCCAGTTCCATTTGTAGTTCTTTAAAAAAGATTTCTTTAGCTCCGTTGGGGGCGTAAATATTTACAATCAAAGTCTTCTGTCCGTGTAACAGAATTTCAGTAGCTAAGTATCTTCCTTCTTTATCTTTAAATATTAGTTTAGGTTCCAAGTCTTTTTTGGCATATGTTACCACTCCATTCTTTTTATTACTTGCCAATGAAAAAAATTCTTCTCCCAACTTTTTTCTTATTAAATATTTGTAGTCTTGTTTCTTAAGATGGGCCTCTTGTATACAAACTATACTACATTTTTGTTTCTCCAGCCAGTGTCCTACCATTCTACATTTTTGGGGTGAATTAAGTCCATTTACATTCCATGAGAGTACTTTGTAATCCATCTTGTTGTAGTCTTAAATATCACCAAATTCTTCCTTGTTCTCACCAACAAAGGCGTACATTTCTGCTGAATTTTTAATCACCATTCTGTTGTTACCATAATAAAAACTCAGTCCTTGTGGTATTTCCCAACGAAATCTTATTTTTTTCTCTTTCAGTTTGTCTGTCAGACGCTTGAATTTTTTCCTGTCTTGCAAAATTGCTCTGGGCAATTCTTTCATTACGATAACTTTTTTTCCACCTATTTCAAAAGAGTCTGTAAAACATTTCTTGTAGATTTGTTCTTTTGTTCTCTTCATTGTAAATTGAACTACCACGTCCCTTGGTATATTTTTGTCTCTCACGTATGTAGAATTGACTCTGTAAACAAGATCCGTATGTTCTTTAACAACTTCCTCTTCCTCTTGTAAAAAATCTGCTAATGCTTCTTGCATTCTTGTAAAAATGTCTTCACCTAATTTTTCCTCTATACCTCTAAATCTCAGATGGTTTTGCATGTCTCTATAGTGTATCATCTTTTCCATTCTGTCATTTTCCTTCATTGTTTTTTGAGTATTTTCTTCCAGTTCTTTTACTTTAATTTCTGTCTTGTGTTCTAGTGGTTAACTTTTGTAATTCAGCTTTTAAATCTATAAAATTTTTGTCTGCTTGTGCAGCTATACCATTCATTTTAACATTTACCTCTCCTATAGCGTCTAACATTTTTTTTCCCATTGCTTCCATAACAGCTAGTAATTCTTTTTCTTTTTTGCTGCCATTGTAGGAGAGGACCATGTAGCTGCTCTCGATCTTAGCCCGCGATCCGTCTTGTCTCTTTAAAAAAGATCGATTTTATTTTATTTTCCAAATCAAACACCGTTTAGTGTAATCACACAAGCTAGTCTTGCCAAGTCAAATTTCGTTGGTTTCAGCCTTCTAAGTTATATAGTTTATGAGATATTACTGTTTAAAAATTTTATAAATCCAAAATGGCGGGCGCAACTTCTCTATGGTTTGTGTCAAAGGTTATAGTCTTTTTACCTTGCTTCTGGCTTGCCATAGTTTCCTTTTGTCCCTTCCTCTTGCTTACTTGTCTGCTCTCCGCACGTCTCTTCCTGTTGTAGTCCTTTTGCTCCGGCAGTTTTTACAGTCCCCTTTGCTCTCTTCCGGTTCTTCTCCGCTTCCCTTCTTGTCTGCTCCTCAAGCCGTCACTTCCTGTCTCAGTCCTCACAGCTTGGTCTCGCGATGCTTGGTTCCCTCCTCCCCTCTTTGTCTCGCGATGCTTGGCTCCCCCTCCCGACTCTTCTTAACCGCAGGAATGTTAAACAACTTGTTTTTTTGGCTTTTTAAGTTCAAATTCAGCTTTTTAACGTTTCAAAACTGCACTCATCCAATCTGCAACAGTCTATTGCTTCACTAGATCTGCTTTTCGTCTTTCAAAACACGGTAATGGTAAGGCAAAAAGTTTTTTTCCGTTACCTTATGTTGTTACTTCTCTTCAGATGTGGTCCCACTTTGTCTTCTTTGTTAAGGAATCAGGGGAATTGGAGATTTTATGCTGATTAATCAGCCCAGCTCGGCTCCTTAGAGATACTTGCAAAAATCTTCTTCGGCTGCAGTGCTCAAGGTGTTGTAAAAGTCTCCTCCGAGGCTTTTCCTTCACCGAGCTTGCTCAAACCTGGATTATATTGCTTGCTGGTCCTCACACTACCTGTGTGAGGTTGCGTCAGGTGGATTTATCCACCCAAGCTGTCAAGAAGAGTCGCTGTCCGCCCTGCGCATTTGCAAAGCGTGTCAGACCTCCATTCCTCCGACCGGAAACCCGTAATCTTTTCCTTTTTGTCTTTGTCGTTGAATACAAGTCCTTCAGGAAAAATCGATCTATAACAGGTTGAGTGTTTTTTGCAAAAAGTTTGTCAGGCTTTTATATTGCTTCCTTCTTTTCCTTATTTTGAAAGGAATATCTTTCAAGACTTTGATTTCAATGTCTTTGATTTTTAGCGTTGTCCCATTTGTGGCCTTGAGCACCACATCTCTTATAGATCTCTTGGAGATTCTCACCACAATCTTCCCAGGCAGGTTTTTCTTCTTTACAAATTCAGGATATGTCCTATAGATCATATCCATCTTGCTTTGTAGGATATCCTGTTATTGTAAACCTGTTATTGGAGCTAAAGCTTCACTCAAAATTTTCTTGAGATTGTCGCTTTTCTGTTCAGGGACACCTTGAAATTGTAGAACATACACTGATTTTTCCATTTGTAGCCTTAAAAGTTGGTCTTTGTCAGTTGCTCTTTCCTTCTCCGCCACTTTTAATCTCTAATCCATTACTTTTGTCTTGGTTTCAACTATTTTAACTGTTTTGGCCATTTCCTCTGCTTTGATATTAGTTTCTTTAATCTGTTTTTTGAGTGCATCAAAGTTTTGGTTCAAGTTAGTCATCTGATCCAGCAGAGGGCGCAGTGCTGTAGATAACATGGTGGGAAAGTCCATATTAACATCCACTTTGGGGACCGGAAGTGCTGAAGATGTAGTTTTTGGGAAGGGTTTTGTTCTTGTCACCATTTTTTCTCCCCTGCCAGTCATTGCTTACTTTTCCAAGAAGTTCATAAAGTCAGAGAAAGTTTATTTAAAAGTCCGCTTTAAAACGAGCTACACTCCACTTGGTTTTCCTCTGCAGTGCTAGCCGGCCAGATCCCCCGATTCAATACTCAGTTCGTTTAAAATGAAGGGAGGGGCAAACGTTCCCCCCCCCTCACCGCTTTATATTCGGGACCTCGGCATTTGCTGTCATTGTTCTTGACAGGGGGGAACACCTTGGTAGGCCCAGCAATGCAGCCTGGGAGCTAGGGATGGGCACAAACTGAAAAAAAAGTGGCTTATGGTTCATGCCGAGTCCCGAACTGAACCTGACCTAAAATGGCTCCTGATGAACTAAACCAGTTTGGTCAGTTTGGGACACAGCAAAATGCCCCCCTGGCAGGAAAAGCCCCCTAAACAAAAAGCAGGCCAGAGGGGGTTGTAAAATGGCAGAGAGAACAATCCTGATCCCCCCCTTCACAGCCAAAAAGAAAAGAAAGCAGAATGGGCAACACTGAGTCGACCTAAACAGAGGAACCCAAGGCAAAGCAAAGCCCCTGGCAGAAAGCAAAGCGCAGCAAGCAATCCCCACACATCTAGCAAAGCTCTTCAACTTCATTCTCTCTCTCTCCACTCTCCTTCCACTCCATCTCCAACTGCAACCAAAAACCAGCGGAGGACACGTACATTCCACTTGGACTTATATAGCTTATACAGCATCTGAATTCCATTGTAATGAATGGGAGCTTTATTATTGGCAGGCAGCAATGCCTGTCAAGCTTTGGAGGGTCCCTGTTTGTGTTTCCAAGGCTGGAAAATACCACCCCCACCACTGCCTAGCAGTTCCATGCTGGGCTTTCTGGGATTGTTTCCGTTTATTGAACTGCACCACGCTGAACTGAGTCACTCCTGAAGTTCAATAAATGTTCAGTGAGCGTGTGCTGTCCCCAAACTTCGCTTCTTGATCCCCGATCTGTCCAAAATTTCATCTCATCAGCCATGCCCACCCCTACTGGGAGCTGCACCAGGCCTGACTACAGTGATGGGGAGAGGGAAATGAAGGCATCAAGAGGGGAACCTTCAGCAGCTCCAGAGCTACACGGGGTTTGCCAGCATAAGTGGAGGGGGGAACAAGCCTCAATGGGCCTGGATGCTGGGAGCCACGCTTGCTGCCTTTGTCCTTGACAGTGGAGAGGGGAGGATCAGCAGGCCCAGAGGCTGGGAGCTAAACCAGGCCTGGCTCCAGTGATGGGGGGAGAAAAATAAAGGTAACAGGTGAAAGGAGTATCATGGGTTCCCATTTGTATTTTCCTACACTGGCTTACAATTTCCCATCTGACATTAAAATGGCTTACAGTTTTCCATTTGACATTAAGATATACTTCAGATTGCCTTAATCTCCTAGTCTCATTTTTCAAACTGTACATTTTACAGCCAGCATGCTGTAATGGTTAGAGTTTTGGACTAAGATTGGAAGACCTACGTTTAAATCCCTGCTCTGCCATGGAAGCTTACTAGGCAATCTTGGGCCAATCACACACTCTAAGGCTAACCTAGGGTTCCTGTTGGGGAGAAACGAAGGGTAGAAATTAATTAATTAACCTGAAGTGATTATAAAACTTGAGTGCTAAGCTCTTGTCCCCAGGTTCTCTTTGGGCTCCACCTGTGTCCCAAGGCCACACCCAGGTAGTTTTTTATTTCAGTAGTTGATGGTCCCCACTCCCCACCTTTTTTCCCTGTCAAGTCGCACCCAACTTATGTTAACCCTGTACAGTCTCCCAAGGCAAGAGACTTCAGAAGTGGTCTGCCATTGCCTACCTCTGTGTTGTGACCATAGAATTCCTTGGTAGTCTCCCATCCAAATGCTAATCCTGCTTAGCTTCTTAGATCTGACAAGATTGGGCCAGCCTGGGCTATCCAGGGTTGACAGCCCTACATGGAGAAGGAGTCATATAACTCAGGAGCCAACAGTAATTTCTGTAATCACAGAACTACTTTGGGTACCAGGTACAACCAATGAAACTGGCCACCTGTTATCTTATGCATTTATTTGTGTTACCCTTATTCATGATCACAGAACTTTGACTGTTAACCAGCTTTATTAATACCAGGAAGGATTCAAAGATCCCCCAGGAAACTCCCCTCTCCTTCAGCTACCTGAAGGAGCTGGGCAGTCAGCACCCACTTTAACAAGGTCTGCAGAAGGCCAATAATTGACTGACACCTTCCTCCACCACCTCAACAGAAACCACTCTGCAATTTCTTTGCAGGTGTCAACTTGTTTAAAGACCATTTCAGTCAGAAAATTATCCAGTACTTACTTTGACCTTTTTCTGTGGTTCATGGACACTCACCACACTATAGCATCCTACAAAATTCTGTGGCTGCTTTGAAATACCGTAATTTCTCTGTCATAAGCAAAATAAAATTCATATGCCATCAAAAAGTATTCTTTTTCATTATGCCACACAGTATTGAAAACGTTTTCACTGTTTTGATTTCAAAATCCTTGGAGAACAATTATGCTATTACAGCCATAAGACACTATTATAAAGTCCTCAAAAACGTAGCATGGTTTCAATAAATCCTCAAACACTACAAAGCAGTTGCTCAGCTTGAAGAATGAAAACACAAGTTCATCCAATAAGGGAGAATCAGGATATAAATTCTACCAACACAGTCATCTGCGTTTCCATAGACTATTTCTTTTTTCATAATGAAATTCTGCTACAATGTAGACATTTAATTGAAATGACATAAAATGTCACCTCAACATGACAAATGCTTTTAAAAAAACATCAAAATAGAGTAGCTTTGTATTCTAATGAAATAAAAATACCCACTAGATATATTCAGTAGTTATATTTACTGTAACCTTTCAAATTATGGCTCTTCTACCATTTTACAATCTTTTGTATTTGGTATTAAGCAATTTTTATATCAAAGTTGTTAAGACAAATTATTCACACACACACACTGTTTGCTCCCTGTGCCATACATTTAAAATTTTTATATATATTTACACTTCAAAGGTTTTCCATGTACAAGAAATTATGATTGCAAATTAGATGCACAGAGAGAGGGGGGAGTTAAGGACCAAGTTTCAAGCGCTGATATTTTAAACATATGCACACACCTTTGTGTATATATGCTCTTCTGTAGAGAACAAAACTGTACTGAACTACATTCTTCTAATTTTACGATGATAAAAGAATAATCATGACAACAGATCATCAAAGCAAAAAATACAAATATAGATGGAAGAGGAGAACTAAGGGAAGAGGGAAATGACAAAAAAATATCCAGCAAGAAAAGAAAGACCAAGGAAGTTTCTGCCAGAAGCAGCTGAGGTGCTTCATCACAAGCCTATTTTTCCAGACATTATATTTCATTTGGCTTCAGGGGTCACATGACAGCTGCAAACTTATGCCTCAAGGTCTGTTTCTGCCTCTCTGTGACACTGACAAGCTGTGTGAGACTCCAACACCACAGAAAGAATTTCTCTCCCTTGTTTCCATTACATCATCCAACCAATACAGGGGGGAGAAGGAGGGGGGCACACAGCTGGTGGCAGCTGCAGTGCCATCTGCTCTCCACTTACAGTGCATGCTAGTTTGCGCTGCGTATTCCTACAGATCCTTTCTGGGGAAGGGGCTGCGTTTCAAGACAAAACACCCTACTGTGGAAAACATATCAGCAATTGTACAGTAGTAAGTTGTTCTCTAATTCTCGGGGGGAGGATTCATCAGGTAAGGATTCCTGGTCGCTTTGGAAAGCCTGACAGCATGAAAGACCCCCCCAAAAATATTGCTAAACACTCAGTGATTATGGAAGAATAAAGAGCAAATCAACAACCTGCCACCTGCTTTCCACAGTGTGAGAAGCCAGAACTAAAACTCTATAGTCAGCAATATTTTTTCGAAAGGAAAAGGGGGAAGGGAAAAGAAGCTTAAGTCTCCCCAGTCAGAGATTAGCTGGAGCAACTTGGAAAGAACAAAAAAGTAAAAACAACTTATCTCTGGACTGGATAAACATCAAATATATTTATTAAATGCTGTCAGCACATCTGATAATTTATAACAGGCAAAGCTGGAAGAAACAACTTTGCAGTTGCTTACTGAAATTAGGTTGTGGAAGTCAGGACTTCATAATAAAACATTTGCAGTAAAGCACTATGTAAACTGCCAAGTTCAAGTTGGATTTATATTGTAATTAGCCATTAAAAATGCTTCATATATTTACTGTGTATTAATCTCTTATGTTTGTCTTATCTGTGGTATCCTGTTTGAAAATATTCAAAGACTTCAATATAAAGTTTATTTATAGCCCACCTTTCTTGCCCAGACTCAAGGTGCATTATAAAATATTACCCCAAAAATGCAGTTTTACCAGTTCCAACAATCTCTTAAAACACTTCAGCTGCATTTTGCAGTTTAGTCACTGAGATGCTGGGAAATGGGAGGAAAGGAAAATGATACACAGGAATTTAAGCTTTTAAAATGATGTAACCTACCTTCTATTCTTTTCGTACTTTGCCTGATAAAGAGTTTCTTTTCAGCACAGAACTGGACTTCAGCTACACTTCTTATCATACAAGCCAAACCACCACAACTGCAGTTCTCCCCATTAACCCCCTAAACTGATTGGTCTTTCTTTCTGGTAGATTACATTAGTAGCAGTCTTGAGGATTGTTTCCAGAATTTCACTTTGTACAACCTTGTCTTTTGTTTGTATGGAAAGGGAACTTCATGCAATGCTGAGTGAACAGCTGTATGACTTACCATACATTTTCCCTTCATCAGATAAGATGATTTTCCTCCTCCCACAAGGGGGATATATAGCTAGAGCCTCCTGAAAGCTCTGCTCAATATCTGGGCTCCAGACACCTTCTGCATCATTGTCAATTGGTTTATCTGCAGAATCACTCATTCTTTCAATATCCTCGGCAGGGCTCTCGCTGCCGCTCCAGCTGCTGGGCTCAATGGTGATGGCTGGTTTTTCCAAGCCTGAGCCTGGAAGCTTTAAGAGAAGAAACCTACAGGGGATAAATAAAGACAAAGAATTCCAGGTGAACAATCCTTGACTAATATTACCAAGGGGGACAACAGAAGTTATTGTAAGGAAGCAACATAAGTACAGTTTTACTACCCTAAAGTATGTGTGGGGCCAAGTTCAAGTAGTCACTTCTTTTCATATACATATAGTCAATGAGTCATATTTTATGTGCTTAGCTAAATAATATATTAGTATAATGCCAAAATGTTGAAATTATGTGTTAGTTCCACTGAATCAGCCCACAGTATCTCCCTCACTTGACCTATACGAACGGCACAGGCTGTGCCTGAGAAAAACAACAGGCAGTCGTTCCTTTTTTTTTTTTTAAGATACCTCAAGGAAAGGAAATTAGACCAGACTTTACACTTATTTCACAAAAAGTGTCTGCTATGGAGCAGAAAATGTGGAACCAATTTAATAAGAAACAATCTAATGTGACAGCACCTGCTAGCACCACTCCACCCACAGATTCTTCAGTATTTCTTTTGTATTTGTGGAAGACATACTGCTGGTGCAAAGGTGTGCTCTAGGTGAAAGACAGATATGCCAGGCTGAACTCTTCTCTGTGGTAAGCCTACTGACCATGGTGAAGAAAGCACCAGGAACTAATTTGCCTCAACCTGCTGAAGCATCACTGATTCTTATTAAGGAAAAGATGTATATAAATGGAGAAATGCTGGGTGCAATATAGCTCCCAAAAACATTCCTCTTAAATTTATACATCTTAATTTTTATAAAACACGAACTGAAGCACTGACAGGAACAGTGATGTGCTTTCTCATTTTTCAAAGTAGCGGGTGCACTGAAGTACGGCTTGATTCGGAAAAAAAATAAGAAAAATAAGAAAAGCCCAAATCTTACTGAACCATCTAATTGGTTTTTAAATCACTCCATGTTTTGAACTAAGAGGTTCTTCCCCAGGTATATAGTAAATGTTCCAAGCAAAAAAATCAGGTAGTATCTGCCTAGTATTATGGCTGCCTGGCTGGACATTCTACTAGAAGAACAAAGGAGGTAAGATGGCACAAATCACAGTCATCACATATAGAGCCTCACTATTCACCTATCCCACTGTGGAGGTATCAGTGCGAGCTCCTCACTGCTGAGAAATCAGAGTGGTCCAGAGCTGCTTGCATACAAAGCTGCCAGCCAGGGTAAACTACCCCTCCCCCCCCCCCCCCCCTAGAAACCAGTTCTCATGAACCAGAGAGAGCTTTTAACCAATTCTAGTTTTGTGTGGATGTTGACACTGCTGATCAAGGCAACAAGCTGAGAATGATTCCGTCTTTCAGAGGAATAATGGACAACTCACTTAATCACTTCAAGCTCAGAACCATGTACCAAAAAGATATTCCACTTCATAGTATTTTTGAATTCTGAAACCTTAGTGATGATTCACTGGTATTCTGCTAGAGTTTGGAGAAACTATCCGGGAAAGCACCCTTTATTTGCCACTTTTTAAAGCTATGCCACACTGCTAAAATGCTGGAAGAAACTAAGTTTTCCTGGCTTCAATTTCAATTTTTAATAAGTGACTACAATTCAAAATACATTTACCTCTGTATCATCACCAAAATACAATTCAACTTTTTAAAAAGTAACACTAGTATGTTGAATGCTGAAGTATATGCTGATCAGCTTCCAAACAAGGGAAAATTCCATAATCAAAGGTCTGTTTGAGAACTCGACAGCTGTTTTAAACTGGTTATGCTGTGCAATACTTTCACTGACCTTATAGTATGCTAGGTATAAGGCCTGTTATGGAAAACAAAATACAATGGGCTCTAGAAAGAGGCTCTGAGCAGGAGCCCAAACCCTGGGCACTCAGCATCAATTGCTGTGATAACCTCAGCAAGGTATATGACACAAGAGTCCACCATTTTCTCCAGGGAAACTGATCTCTGCCATATGGAGAGTAGTTGTACTTCTGAGTGATCTCCAGCAGTCACCTGGAGATTGGCAAAAATGCTTCCCCAGGAGGAAATGGCTGGTTTGGAGGGTGGAGTCTATGGCAGTGTGTCTGTCAGGGGTCCCACCCCTCCTCAAACCCCACCCTCTCCAGGCTCTACCCCTCAAGTCTCCAGAAATTTCCCAACCTGGAGTTGGCAACCCTATCTCCTTCCCAGCCAACCGTCAACCTACCATTACTACCCCTCTGACTTCAGCTTTCCATCTCCGCCCCCCCCCCCCCCAGCCTCTCCTTAGGAAAAGTACAGTCTTTCTCTGCAGCGGGGCCCCAAGCAGGAGGAAAGCAACCTCATCAGGGTACAATGACACAGAATCCACACTGCAAAACAGCCATTTTCTTCAGAGAAACTGATCAGTGCCAGCTGGTCAGCAATTTTAATTCTAAGTGATCCCCAGCCCTCACCTGGAGATTGACAGCAATGGTTCCTCGGGAGAAAATAACTGCTTTGGAGGATGGATTCTATGGCATTCTGTTCAGCTGAGGCCTCTCCCCTCCCCAAACTCTGGCTTCCGTAGACGCCACCATAAAATATCCATAAATTTCCCGACTTGGAGCTGGCAACCCTAGTCAGGACTGGCCCAATGAGTTCCCCACAAAGGCCAAAGTAGGCCTGGAAAGGGCCTCCTGCCTATGCCTTTTTACTGTCAGAACCAAGCTTGTTTGCCTAACAACAGCTACTGAGGGGAAAGTGAGTCCCACAGTAGAAGAAGATAATGGTTTGACGGCCGGTGGCCAACCTCAATAGCCAGCCAGCCACAGAGGAGCCAAACAGGAAAAGTGTCTTCATCAGGAGAGACAGCCGTTTTGGCAGTTTATTCTGACAGGAAAGAATTGTCAAGCTGGCAGTGAGTGGGCGAGAGGAGCGGACCCAGCACCCAGCCAATGGCACACAAATACTCTTGAGTGACAGTTGACAGGACAATGGCTGATGGAGTGCACAGCACAACCAGTGGGAGAGCTGGAAAGTGCCAATACATTAGGGCTTTTATATATCTCAGATGCCTGAAAGTACCTAGAATTAGCTTCTTCAAACTCTGCTAGACCAACAAAATCCATGGTTTGGGCTCTCAAGTGTGAAGGGGAGCTTCCACATGGAGGAATAAAAAAGCATTAGCACAGCCATGCATGTACATACCACCTTCCTCTATGTATGTGCCTTATTTGGAATATGGGACCCACATCTCAGATTTAATTTCAATAATTGCATAGCCATATTAGCTGAAAGTGGCCCGTGACAGAGCTACTCTCATAGCCTCACCTCAACACAAACTTTGATACATTTGAAGTGATGAAAAATCAATAAATATCTGGATTAATTCTTTGAAAATTTAGCAAAGAAGAAGAAGAAGAAGAGCTTGGATTTATGCCCCGCCCTTCACTACCCAAGGGAGCCTCAGAGCGGCTTACAAACTCCTTTCCCTTCCCCTCCCCACAACAGACACCCTGGGAGGTAGGTGGGGCTGAGAGAGCTCTTAGTTGGGGTAGGTGGGTTAGCTCTGAGTGAGGTAGGTGGGGCTGAGAGAGCTCCTTGAGAGAACAGCTGGTACAGAGCTATGGCTTGCCCAAGGTCATCCAGCAGGTGCAAGTGGAAGAGTGGGGATTCAAACCTGGTTCTCCCAGATTAGAGTCCGCGCACTTAACCACTACACCAAAGGAAAATACAACAGTTTTAAAAGGCCATGCTGTTAATTCTTCTGGTTTTCTATAGGCTGCTCACAACCACAGCACCTTTAAATGATTGTCAAATATAGCACATACCTCTCAAGAGATTGACTGGAACTATATTCAGGAAAAACTATTCAAGTTCAAAATGACTGATTATACAATATTTAGAAATTATGCGTAATTCTTTAGGCTGCACAGAAAAAAGGACATGTGCCTTGCTGTAAATGTTACTTACTGAAACCCTGAATAAATCCCCAAAGCAGAGGAATGACTTAAACAACTTTTGATCAGCACCACACACCCAGTTAATCACCTTAGATTCTGAAATTTCTTGTTTGAGAAAACATTTTTGTTCTGTTGATTACAGCTTTATACATACAAATCAGTATGTTTTATAGTCCACACTTGTCATTAAGCAATGCATTCAGCATCTATCCCACAAGCCTGTTTTTACAGCTGAGCAGCCATCATCAAGGAGGTTCTGCATACAAACAAGGGGGCTCTTTGCAAATACTCATAGTAATCAAGGCTGCCCAGCCTTTCGACTGTGAACGCAAACTGAATTATTTCACAGGTTCAAGATCTTTTCATAAACCTATAAAATATGATGATTACATTTGCTTTTTTTTAAGTGTCTAACTGAAACCAGTTCCAGTTTCTCAGACTGTGTATAATCACAAACTGTGGCTTCTACATTGACAGACTGGTTGTAAGGTGGTCTCAATCTTTTGAAGCAGCAGTACAGAAACAAGAAATAATAGTTCAGCTGTGGTGTAGCGTTTTGAAGGAGTTCAAGCATCAGACTAGGGCCTGGGGCAGGTACATGAAGCTCACTTGAACCAGTCAGTGTCCCTCAGCCTAACTTTCCATCTGTCACAGGAATTTGAGTGTCATGCTTTCCAGGGAGGTGTGACGGAGCTCTCTGAACTCTCCCCAGCCACGACTGAGTGGATCGAAAATCTAGATATTAGTACTTAGGGGGATTGCCCAATTAGTCTGCATACCCGTTGTATCAAGTTAGTTACATATTTTATATAATTTTATTTATTTTTGAGATTTATATCCCGCCCTCCCCGCCAAACGGCAGCTTCCTGTATGTAACTCTGCCATATAATAAATAATAACCTCACAGTGTTGATGTCAAGATAAAAGGGAGGAGGAAACCAGGCAGTCATCTGTACACGATCTGTCAGTAATGACGAGGGCCTCTCAAAAATGGGACAGTTATACAGAATTCAAGGCAAAAACCCAATCACAATATAGTAGCAACATGCCTAAAATAACGGTTCTATGTTCCCAAGGGAAGAAGCAGCACCAGACACCAAGGTCAGAGCTAGGCGGCGAGCGATAAGGCAGCTGCAACAAAAACGAAAGTCAACATTCCACCTGAACGATTTAGGCATGAGAGAGATTATAACTCCCGCTCAGGAAACATGGCAGCATTAGCTGACATTCTGCCCCCCCCCCCGAAAATGAACTTCTCCCACGGCTTGTCCGGGTAGCATTCTACCCACTTGTTCTCTCTCCCCCACCCCGAAATCTGCCCATTCAATTAAATAATACAGGCGCCCCCTCCGGAACTTGGAATCCAGTATACAGGAGACTTCAAAATGAGGTTCACCAATCAGCATCAGAGGAGAAGGGGCTGGCCGATGAGGTCGCCACACATTCAGCCCAGGGTCCCGTTTCAGTAGGCTGCAACGGAAAATAGGATGCAAGGACTTCAGCAATTTAGGCAATTGAAGCTCGACAGTGACTGCATTAATTCTGTGCACCACAGGAAAAGGCCCTACATATTTCCAACCCAACTTCCGACTAGATTGCAACCCCTGAATGTTTTTAATAGACAAATAAACAGAGTCCCCAGGGCTGATTGACCGTAAGGGCACCCTCCCCTTATCCGCATGATGCTTAGTCAGCCTTAGTCTTATCCAAAGTTTTTCTAATCAATGGCCATGAGTCTTGCAAGGTGGTCCACCAGTCTTTTGGGTTTCCGGGTTCAGTAGTGCTCCCGGGTAAGACAGGTAGGGGGACCCTCTCGTAACCATGGACCGCTATGAAAGGTGAGACTTCCATGGAAGAGTGGACTGCATTGTTGTAACTATATTCCACAAAAGGCAATAAATCCACCCAGTCATCTTGCTGAAAGTTTGAGAAGCACCTGAGAAATTGTTTGACCACTTGGTTTACTTGTTCGGTTTGGCCGTCAGTCTCTGAGTGATAAGAACTGCTGAGTGCTTGCTCAATGCCTAGAACACGCATCAATTCCTTCCAAAATTTGGCAACAAATTGGGCTCTGCGGTCAGATACCACCTTATGGGGAACTGAGTGCAATTTTACAATGTGATTCATGAACGCCTCAGCCAATGCCTTGGCTGTAGGGACTTCCTTGAATGGAATGAAGTGGGCTTGCTTTGAAAATAAATCCACTACAATCCAAATCACTGTTTTTCCTTTACTCAGGGGGTAAGTCAGTTTGGGAGAGCCAGGGAGAGCCAGTTTGGTGTAGTGGTTAAGTGCGCGGACTCTAATCTGGGAGAACCGGGTTTGATTCCCCACTCCTCCACTTGCACCTGGCTGGATGACCTTGGGCAAGCCATAGCTCTGTACCAGCTGTTCCCTCAAGGATAGCTTGGGAAAGAGCTCTCTCAGCCCCACCCACCTCTCAGGGTGTCTGTTGTGGGGAGGGGAAGGGAAAGGAGTTTGTAAGCCGCTCTGAGACTCCCTTGGGGAGTGAAGGGCGGGGTATAAATCCAATCTCTTCTCTTCTTCTTCTGTCAGTTATAAAATCCATGGTAATCACCTCCCAAGGCCACCTGGGCGCGTCCAGCGGCTGCAATAAATCCAGCAGCTTTCCAGGCCTGCACTTGCTCATAAGGCATGTTGGGAACGATCCTACATATTGAGAGATGGCACCCCGCATCTTTGGCCACCAGAATTGTCTCTGAATTAAATTTAGTGTTTTTAGAACCTAAAATGTCCAGCAGTCTTGGATTTATGGGCAAAGTGCATTACTTACCCACACAAGGATTTGGGGACACCTTTTCTCCAGCACCCATCTGATCCCTTATCCAGACCACCCTCAACCTACAATTCCTCCAAATCCTCAGCTGTCACTGCTTGAAAAAACTTTACAGTCCAACACCCCTCCGTAGGGGTTGCCAGCCGGCTTTTGCTGCAGGTGGTCACAGCCCCCCCCCCCCACTGAGCGGGGGTGAACACAGAGTCAATGATTTCCTTGTGGAGACTGTCATGTTGCGGGAGGTGGGACAGTGCATCAGCCAGAGAGTTTGCCTTCCCTGGGAAGTGAGGCAAGGTGAGGTGAACTGGAATTTAGAAAAGAATTCTGCCTATTGGAATTGCTTAGCATTGAGGGTGCGCACAGGGTTTTTAAGGCTACAAGATTCTTATGATCAGTCCAGACTTCAAAAGGAGTGCGTGCCCCCTCCAACCAACGTCTCCAGGTAGAGAGGGCCAAATGGATGGCTGCCGCCTCCTTGTCCCAGACCGACCAGTTACGTTCTCTGGCCCCAATTTTTTTTGAAACATAAGCCAACGGATGAAGTTTACCATCCGATCCCTCTGGCAAAATCGCACCCCCCATAGCCACATCAGAAGCATCTACTTGTACAATAAACTTTTTGTTTTCATCTGGGTGTGCTAGGATGGGCTCTGAAGTGAAGAGAAGTTTGAGGTGGTCAAAAGCCTCTTGGCAGTCAACAGTCCACTCTAACTTAGCTCCAGGTTTCACGCTATCTGTCTTCTTTCCCTTAGTCTTTAACTAGTCCATGAGGGGAAAGCTCAGCAGGGCAAAGTTGGGAATGAAGGTCTGGTAGAAATTCGAGAATCCTAAGAAACTTTGTAGATGCCGCCTGGTGCAGGGAGGCTCCCATCCTAACACATCTGCCACCTTCTTTGGGTCTATCTCTAACCCCTTGGGTGAAATGTGATACCCTAGGAAGTCAATCTCAGATTTGTGGAACTTGCATTTTGATAACTTGGCAAACAGTTTGTGCTTGTGCAATGTTTCCAACACTGCACGCACTAACGTAACATGGGATTTCTTATCTTTTGAGTGTAAAGTATATCATCTAGAAATACAGCCCTTTGAACAGGTGCTTGTGCAACACGTCATTTATCAAATTCATAACGACCCCGGGAGCCCCTTGAAGACCAAATGGCATCACCAGATATTCAAACTGGCCAAGTGGAGTGTTAAATGCAGTCTTGGGTTCATCCCCCTCCTGGATATGGACTCGGAAATATGCATCCTGTAAGTCTAGTTTGGAAAAAATCTTTCCCTTAGCTGCCTCAGCAAGCAAGTTCTTTATTAACGGAAGGGGGTAAGCATTCAAAGTAAAGACCACATTCAGCCCTTGGTAGTCTATATAAAGCCTTAATTCCCCATCCTTCTTTTTCCTGAAAAGAATGGGGGCTGCATAGGGGGACCCTCGGGCCATGTTTTTATTAATAAATTTCTACAACTCCGCTTTCTCGGAAGGGCTCATTGCATACGGCTTCCATTTGTGTAATTTACGGCCAGGTAACAGTTCAATGGCACAGTCAGTATTCCGGTGGGGAGGTAACTCATCAGCCTCACCTTCTTCGAACACTCTAGCCAAGCCACGGTACTCAGGGGGGGATGAGGTTGGCCTCTACCGCCATGACCACCAATTCTGCCTTCCATAAGTGCTATCACACCGGGGGGCCAAAAAGTATCTTCCCTTCACTCCATTGCACATAGGGATCACGTGCTCCTAACTACGGGCTACCCAACACCATAGGAAACTGTGCTAATGGATTTATTACGAACTCTCGTGTCTCCCAATGGGATCCCATCCCCATAGTTAGGCCCCAGTTTTATATTTACAGGGCTCTTTCATGGAAAACCCATCCATTTGAGTGAAAATCAAAGGTTCGGAAAATTTGTGGGTCTCAGCCCCCAGACCAGTGATTATCACCAGGCTGATTAAATCACGGGCACACCTGGAGTCTATTAGTGCCCTCACTCTAATATGAGTTCCTAGATCTGGGTTCATCACTGATATGATTACGAAAAGCAAGGGGTAGGGTTCCTCACCAATTGTGGCATGGCTTGCTCTTGGACCTGCCGGGTTGCGCCCTTTACAGCAGGTCCTGGCCTTTTCCCACCGGCTGAGCAGTCTCCTCTCCACTAGATGACAAGGTTCCGGGTGGTGCTCCCAACTGGAGTGCATGGGGTTTGGCTTGGCTGCTCCCTTTGATTACTGGTGTCGAAGTCATCTTTGGACGGGGCCCTGGTGCAGGGGGCGTCAGCCCTCCCCCAGGACATGAAGCCGCGTAGTTGCCCGATTCTCCTCATACAGAGGTCCCTGAGGGGTTCCTTCAACTTGGGTCAGACCATGGATTTCCCAGCGGTTGCTGGGGTTTTGGGGTACGTTCTAGGGTTGAGCATATGGCTCAGATGCAGTCTACTTTTTGCCTCCCCCGCCTCCCTCACCCAGGCCGCCAACATCATGGGATCTGTTGTTCTTAACACAGAGTCCAGAACATTATGATTCAAGCCTATGCAGTACTGTTCAACTAGAACTGCTTCAGGCCACCCCTGGATTTTAGCCGCATACATCTTGAGCTCATCGGAGTACTCACACACAGAGCGGCTACCTTGCTTCAGGGCTCGAAGACTGTTGTGGGCCTTTTCTCCTCCCATCGGGTCCTTGTACTGCTGTCTCAGTGCCCACAAGAAGGTTTCCACACTGTGCAGTTCTGGCCCACTCAGATTGTGTAGCCTCACATACCAATTGGCCGCTCGCTCCTGCATCTTGGAGGCGATGTAGTCAATCCAGTGCCCCTCATTTGGGAAAAGGTGACACCAGTTCTGTAAGAACTTCTGGGTCTGCAACATGAAGAAAGACAACTTATGTGGGTTCCCATTGAACGTGGCATCTAATAGTTCCTTGGGTCACTCCAACAGCAAAGCGGCCAGGGCAGCGGGCCCTAAGGGTCTGGGCACTGGTACAGGTGCCTGTGCAGGCACCTGTTTAGGGGGTGGTTGCACTGGGGGCTTGGCCAGAACCACTTGTTGCACGGGCAGTGGGACCACTGGGGCCACAGGCACTTGCGGTTGGAGTTCATGCTGGATAGTGGTAGCCACCAGTCGCAGAATATCCAGGATAATTTCCGCCACTTCTCCATTCCATCTGGGCCCACTGGTTGCCACTGGGTGTGGTCGCCCCTAGGGGTGACCCTCTTCTCGGCTGGAGGTCATAATGGATGAGCGACGATAAACGTGGGGTAGTCGACCAGGTCTTGCTTGGGACTGTCAAAAACTTTGCCCACGAATAGGGATCCCTCTGCCATCACGGGAATATGATGGGTGTCACAGTCGTAGGGACCACTGGAGCATCCTCCTTGGTAACTGGCCCTTCGGTCCCCGTGGTTGTGGGTACGGGTACTCTACCTTGATCGCCATCGTCCATCGTAGGGTACAGAGCGTAGGCATTGGAAGTGCTTTACTGACACTCTGTCAGAGTCCCACAGAATCAGTCCCAACAATGTTACTTAAACAGAAGTATTTTATTGAGAAAGAAGTAGGTCATCTGTACACGCTCTGTGTCAGTAATGGTGAGGGCCTCTCAAAGATGGACAGTTATACAGAATTCAAGACAAAACCCTGCCAAAGAGCCCCAATCACAATATACTAGTAAAGCACCTAAAATAACAGTTCTATGTTCCCAAGAGAAGAAGCAGCACCAGACACCAAGGTCAGAGCTAAGCAGCGAGCGATAAGGCAGCTGCAACAAAAACGAAAGTCAACATTCCACCTGAGCGACGTAGGCACGAGAGAGATGTTAACTCCCGCCCAGGAAACATGGCAGCATTAGCTGACAAAGGGAAGGGCTGTCCTAGAAAATGGGCTATCCCTTGTTCTGGATGGGGTTGCACTCCGCTTAAAGAAATAGGTTCATAACTTCGGGGTGCTCCTGGACCCAGGCCTCTTTTTGGATAAACAGGTGGCAGCAGTGGCCAAGGGTGCCTTTCAGCAGCTTTGGCTGGTGAGCCAGCTGCAGGCCTTCCTGGACAGAAAAGATCTTGCCACTGTGGTGCAAAATTTGCTAACATCTAGATTAGGTTACTGCAATGCATTCCATGTAGAGCCATGTAGAGCTCTTGAAGACTGTCTATAAGCTACAGTTGGTACAGAATGCTGCAGACAGAATGTTGACTGGAGTGAGCTATCTTGTTCCACCTGCACTGGCTTCCAGTTTGCTTCTGGGCTTAATTCAAGGTGCTGGTGCTGACCTTTAAAGCCCTGAATGGCTTGGGACCAATATACCTTAAGGACTGCCTTCTTCCATACAAACCTACCCGTTCACTTGGCATACTTTGGTTGCCCCCACCATCTGAGGCTAGACAGGTGGTGAGCCAAGAAAAGACCTTCTCCATCATGGCACCAAAACTTTGAAACTCCCTCCCCAGAGAAATTTCTATGTCTCCCTCTACCGGTGTTTTCCACCAGCAGGTGAAGACTTTTTACCTGGTATACCACAATAACATTTTTAGTATTTACCACTTAAGTGTTTCTAGTGTTGTTTGTTTACATGTTCTTATTGAATTTTATATTTTAAAACTTATTTTAATATTTTAATGTTATGTTTGTCACTTTATAAACCCTGATTGGGTGGAAAGGTGGCACAAAAATGTTTTGAATAAATAAACATTCAGGTTAGAATACTCCAAGATGGGTAGCTGTGCTAGCCTGTCTGTAGCGGCAGAAAAGAGTAAGAGTCCAGGAGCACCTTAAAGACTAATAAAATTTGTGGTAGGTTATGAGCTTTCATGAGTCACTGCTCACTTCTTCAGATACTGATCAGATACTCATATACTACCACAAATTTTGTTAGTCTTTAAGGTGCTACTGGATTCTTACTCTTTTCTATAGGTTAGAATACTACAATGCACAGTACCTCTGAAGACTACTTGAAAAGCCGCCTTGAGCCGGTTGAATTACTGGCAAGGCGGGATATAAATGAAACAAACAAACAAATAAATAAATAAATAAAATGTAAAGCAATTTAAAACACAGAAACTAGATTGCTGGCTGAGATTCTCTAACTGGAACACCTCTCTCCAGTAGTGAAAAGTAGAAACGTCCAATCTGAACTTTACTAATCAAGATCCAGCAGCCATCATTCCCAGCAGGTACACAGCCCTCCACCACTGAAGACAGTCATAGAAGAGGTGTTTTTTATACCCCGCTCTTCTCTATCCTACAGAGTCTCAAAGTGAGTTATAATCACCCTCCCTTTCTCTTCCCACAACAGTCACCTTGTGAGGTAAGTGAGGCCGAGAGAGTCCTGACAGAACTGTATCTGGCCCACGGTAACCCAGCAGGCTTCCTGTGGAGGACTGGGGAATCAAGCCCGGTTCTCCAGACTAGAGTCGTCACTTTTAACCACCACACTGGCTCCCAGAAACCAGGTCTCAGGCTTTCCCTTTCGCAGGATTTGAGACTGGGAAGGCAGTTATTTTGCTGTGCTCCCTCCTCTGCATCCTACTCGGTTCCCACCCTCTGGAGCAGCTTTTGGGGGGATTCAGGGGCCACAGGAGAAAAGAAGGGAACAGGAAATACTATCAGCATGACTACCTTTAATGCCAACATTGAAGAAACTGGTTCAAAAAGTTAAGATGACATACAGAACGGCTCCAAACCTTTTAAACACATCCCCTCATGTAAAACTTTTCATTTACTTCTACTTTTGTTCTGGGGCACAATTCAAAGTTTTGGTTTTGTCCTTGAAGTATTCGGTTTGGTGAACTGAACAGCTACCTTTCCTTGTACAGTCTTTGTAACAATTTTCTACTAGATTTTGGACTTGAGAACATTTTTGTCATATGCCAAAAATGTTACTCACTAGTACTACACCACGCAACCTAACCGACTAAATTTTTAGTAATTTTGCTCTTGTTAAAATACTAAACAACTTTCAACAGTCCATTTGGTTTTGCATAAATTAAACCCAACAGCATTACAAAATACCTGTACTAAAATTATCAGATAGAATATACATTAATGCCCTTTCAAACCCTGCCCCAATCCCCACCGCCAATGTACTAATATCATAGTATGCCAGCTGACCTCCTCTTCAGAGGAACAATCAGCTTTCTCATGACAAAGCTCTTCAGGCTAAAATAGACCTATTTAAGGGCACATCTTGTAGACTTGTTTTCATAGTTTCAGCATGTAACTAATTAACTCGCCTTCCACCCATATGTTTTTTTTTTAAAAAATAGAAAGAAATTTGCTTTACATTGTAGAAATTACTTTCTACTTGACTGTAAAAACACAGGAATGTTGCAAGTATGGCACGAGTAGGAAAAGTATAGAAGCTCAAATGGCTATATAATGCTTTATGAGGAAAAGAAAAAAACATTACTTCAAAAGTAATCCAGAGCACTGCACTGAATTTTTACAAGGCAAAAAGTTGACCTGGAAATTCCCCCAAATACCATACTAAGTAGCTGTCAGGTTAGAATTAGAATGGATAAAAGGAAGTCCTTCTTCACCCAAAGAGTGATTAACACATGGAATTCACTGCCACAGGAGGTGATGGCGGCTACAAGCACAGACGGCTTCAAGAGGGAACTGGATAAACATCTGGAGCAGAGGTCCATCAGTGGCTATTAGCCACAAAGTATAGATAGGAACTCTCAGTCTGGGGCAAGTGATGCTCTGTATTCTTGGTGCTTGGGGGGGGCAACAGTGGGAGGGCTTCTAGTGTCCTGGCCCCACTGCTGGACCTCCTGAGGGTACCTGGTGTTTTTGGCCACTGTGTCACAGAGTGTTGGACGGGATGGGCCACTGGCCTGATCCAACACTGGCTTCTCTTATGTTCTTAGGTCTATCTCTGGAATATCATAACAATTCACTGCCTTAATATGCTTGATCATGTAGCAAAATTGGTGATACGGGACCATGGCCTCACAGCAATCCCACTCTAAATAAACTGCAGAGGGTGGGACTTCCCCTCAGTGTTGAGGCAACCAGGCCAACATTTCCTGCCTTCCTGTGCTACACTGGTGGTATCATTGCCTTCCATGGGGTATGGCAAGACTTCCACCCTCTCCAGCTCTAGACATACATGATTATTTCCAAACATAGACCTGTCGATGCTCTGTACCAATTTGCACACAAATTGATCAGGAAGGGTTACACAAATAAGCTGCTATACATGGCTGGAACAGGGGATCGGGAAGGCTGCATCGGGTCGCGACTCCGTGAAGAGGCAGCTGATTGGTACATTAGCCTCCATAATCCTCCCAGCCAGAGCTAGACTGGGTGGAAGAATTCATGTGGGCCCTGAGGAGGCAGTACGAGGACCCTATGAGTGAGGAGAAGGCTTGTAACCAGCTGCGCCACCTTACCCAAGGGCAAGACTCAGTCCGGGTGTGCGTAGCCACCTTTAAACGGTATGCTGCGAGAATCCGGGGTTGGCCTGAAGAAGTGCTGGTGGAATAATACCACCAAGGGTTGAATTTAGAATTATACGAGACTATCTTATGCAATGTGCGGGCAGCAGAAAAAGTGGAATCCCGTTTCACTTTGATTAAGCTGTGCACCCCCTCGGGAACCTCGAAAGGCTCCGGTCCAGCAGCCACCCCGATGAGACTCAAGGCCAAGGCCCCACTAAAAGGCACCCGAGACTTGTGTTTGAAGAAGGGGCTGTGCATGAGATGTGAAGTGGGCCACTATGCCTCCTCCTGTCCAGTCACATCTCCAAGGATGGCGCCCACCTCTTCCATCTCCACCCTGCGGCCAGTGAAAGTGCCCCAGGGTGAGAAACCCCGGGCGCTCCAACTTGACACCACTCCACAAGGGGAGAAAGAGGCATCCGTGGAATCTACTTCAACAGCGGGAAACAACGAGGACCTGTTCTGAAGGGCACGAAGCAACAGGTCCCCCCTACTCCAGCGCCTAAAGCAGTGAGCTCTCCTGCCCCCCTTTTGTACGTTATCATGACTCTAGTTGCCCCTGAAACAGGTACCCACGTGAAGGTGAGAGCATTGATAGACTCAGGACCTAATCAGTCCCATCATGGTGGATGGATTAGGGGTGGGAGTGAACTCTCTAGACAAACCCTTACAATTCACCCAGATGGATGGCTCGGAAATGAAAGAACCGTGCCTTTTTGAAACTCAACCGGTGGTTCTGGGGGTGGGAAAACATTGGGAACAGTGAGCTTTTGTCATCACCCCACATGCTCAGTTCCCGATGGTGCTAGGAAGCCCATGGCTGAGTACCCACGATCCATACATTATTGTGGAGTGAGGGGAGGATCTGATGGGTGGCTCCAGCCTGCAAACAACATACCTGGCAATCTACCTGGGGAATCGAGCCTTCCCAAGAGAAGGTGTGTCTAGCCAAAGAGGATTTATTACAGATACCTACCGCATACTGGGATTTAGCGGAGGTTTTCAGTGAAGTTGAAGCAGATGAGCTACCCTCCCACCATAACACAGGACTGTGCCGTTGAATTGCTGCCTGAAGTCAAATTACCCAAAGGAAAATTATATTCTATGAGCCCCTCTGAGAAGGTTGAACTGTGCCATTTTATTGATAAGAACTTGCAGCGGGGTTTCATCAGACCAGTGCAGTCCCCCTTTGCAGCCCCCATTTTATTCAGGAAGAAAAAAGACAGGAGGTTGCAATTATGCACGGATTATCAGGGCTTAAATGCTGTTTCGGCCTCAAATGCCTACCCACTGCCTTTGATAAAAGACCTGCTAACAGAGGCGTCAAAAGGGAAAATTTTCTCGAAGTTGGATCTCCGGGATGCGTATTTCAGAGTATGCATACGGGAGGAGGATGAATACAAAACAGCCTTCAATGCCCTCCTGGGGCAATTCGAGTACCTAGTGATGCTGTTCAGACTTTAGGGCGCTCCAGGCATCTTTATGAATTTAATTAATGAGGTCCTACATAAGCATCTTTTCAAGGGGGTGCTTTGTTACCTAGATGACATCTTGTCGTACACCCCCGATGAGAAATCACACATAAAACTCGTGCAAGAGGTACTAGCTACCCTGAAATAACATAAACTGTTTGCCAAATTATCAAAGTGTGATTTCCATAAAACTGAGATTGACTTTCTGGGCTACTGCATCTCCCCTAGAGGGTTGGAGATGAATCCCTCAAAAGTGACTGCTGTCAAAGACTGGGGGGTGCCCCAAACCCACCGCCAATTGCAAAGTTTTCTTGGATTCACCAATTTTTACCACTCGTTCATCAACAACTTTGCAAAATACAGTTTACCCCTTACTGACCTTCTCGAGACCAAAGGGAAGGGGGTGGATGCAACCAAGCCGGGGGCGAGACTACATTGGACTCCCGACTGCCAAACGGCTTTCGAGGACCTAAAGACTTTGTTTACTTCAGAGCCCATCCTGGCACATCCAGATGAAAATAAAAGTTTTGTTGTGCAAGTTGATGCCTCCGATGTAGCTATGGGGGGGAGCAATACTGCAAGAGGAAGCTGATAGGAAACTACACCCTCTTGCATACGTGTCAAAAAAGTTTGGGGACACAGAGAAGAATTGGGCTGTGTGGGACAAGGAGGTGGCCATCCGTCTAGCTCTCACTACTTGGAGACATTGGCTGGAGGGGGCGAGAGTCCCATTTGAAGTTTGGACTGATCATAAAAATCTCAAAGCTCTCAGAACTCAATGCACATTAAATGCCAAGCAACTGCATTGGGCGGATTTCTTCTCCAAATTGAACTTTACTCTACACCATTTCCCGGGAAAATCCAACTCACTGTCGTATGCGCTATCCCACTTTCCCCAACATGACTGTAAAAAAGACCAAGTCATAGACTCAATGTTCACACCGGAACAATTTGGGGGGGGGGGGGGGGGTGACTAGGAGCCAAACAACCAAACCGGGCACTACTGGCCCTATAGTCTGGGTTTCCAGATGTGCCAAGGCTTACGACCAATCGGATTTAAAGGACTTACAGGGTCTTGAGCAAGTTGTTCAAGATCCAAATGGTTGTTGGTTCAGAAGCGGGAAGTTGGTGGTGCCGAAATCACTCCAGGGTGAAGTTATGCATTCAGCTCACAAATCAAAATTGTTGGGTCATTTTGGCTACCTAAAAACTTTGAACCTGTTACAGAGACAATTTTGGTGGCCTCGCATGAGACGAGATGTATCTGATTATGTCTCAGCCTGTCAAACCTGTTTAATGTGCAAACGAAGGGGGGGGACCCCTGGGCTGTTACAACCACTGGAGACCCCAGCCAGACCTTGGGAAGTTATATCAATGGATTTTATTACGGATCTCCCACCCAGTAAAGGAAAAACAGTCATCTGGGTGGGAGTGGATATGTTTTCCAAGCAAGCCCATTTTATTCCATTTAAACACCTTCCTACTGCCAAGGCTCTGGCCAAAGCTTTCATGGCTAATGTCATTAAGCTTCACAGGATCCCGAGGAAGGTGGTCTCTGACCGCGGAACCCAATTTGTTGCCAACTTCTGGCGGGAGCTCCTGGAGATTCTGGGAGTGGAACCTGCGTTAAGTAGCATTTATCATCCTGAGTCTGACGGCCAAACCGAGAGGGTTAATCAGGTCTTAGAATAATTCTTGTGCTGCTACACTAATTACCAGCAGGATGATTGTGTTCAGTTGTTGCCATTTGCGGAATATAGTTATAACAATACTGTGCATTCTTCTACGGGGGTCTCTCCTTTCATGGCAATGGGAGGCTATGAAGGAGTCCCTCTGCCATCTCTTGAGGCTGCTTCCCCGAGTCCTAGCCACCTGGCAGAGAGTCTTTACGTGACTCTCGGCCACTAATTGCTAAGACTTTAGAAGCGGCTAAAAAGGATTACAAAAAGTATGCTGACAAAGGCAGGGGTCAGGGATGGAATTTGGAACTTGGCGATTCGGTGTATGTGTCTACAAAGAACATCAATGGACTTCAACCTAGCAGAAAATTGGGCTGGAAATATGTGGGACCTTTTAAAGTTTTGAGGAAGATCAATGCAGTGGCATTCGAATTAGAGTTGCCTGAATCTCTAAAAAATGTTCATCCAGTTTTCCATTTCAACTTCCTGAAAAAAGACCCTGGACCAAACTCGTGGAGACCCCTTCGTCCAGTTCCACCTCCTCTGATGAGGAAGGGTGAACCTCATTTCGATGTGGACCAAATCCTGAATTCTATACTTAAGAGAGGCCGCTTAGTCTATCTGATTAGTTGGTGGGATTTTGGTCCTGAGCATAATGAATGGGTTGACTTTGTGCATGTAAATGCTCCTGCTAAGATTCGTGCCTTCCATAAGTTGTACCCGTTAAAACCTGGAGGGAGATTTTCGGGAGGGCAGTGTATCAGTGGGACTGACATTTCCCGGTCGGGAGGTGGGATGTACTACAGCAAGCTGAGCCCGTCTTTCCCCCAACTTTGGAATGTACTCCTCCCTCGCTTCACCTCTCGCTTATCTGCGTCCTTGACTGTAGCTTCTCACAGACTTTGTTTCTAATTGGGAATTTTCCTACAGGTGCACTTTCCCGCTTTTACTCTGGGAACAAATGGGCCGAATGTATTTGTGCACCTTTTTCCTGAAATGTTGACTGGGGGTTTCAATTATCACAGCACTATTTGAATATACTATAACTGTTCTTCTACAGCACCTCACTTTCATTACTGACTCAAGAAGTGTAACCCAGTTGATACACCTCAAATAAAGAAGCTCTTGTTTAAGACCCTTTGTTTGGAGTTCGAAATCTCTTGGGACTCTCACTACTATTAACTATTTAATTCAGGCACACAGTGTACGGAGTAGATGGGATCACATACAGAATAGTTATCATGGGTAGACAACCACTTAAAACCAGCTACCTTTTAAATATATGTGATGCTTTTACACTCATATCATCAGGGACATTCATCATATTGGAAGACACTCAGAATGTGAAGACTCAAATCACAGTCCCTAGTCAGTAGTGCAAGAGTGTGTGAAGTGTTTTCAATCCAATTCAGAATGCTTGATGAATATGCTCAGCTTTGGGAATCTGGCTATCAGAGAAAGCAAGACTGGAATATTCAAGAGACAAGTCACATGCTTCCCCTTACTTCTCATCAAAACTGAGACATTTTGTAAGCAGGCCCCCCACCCACCCAATTGAGTGGGTAGTCATGGAAAAGCAATCTCAGAACACACCTGCACAGACCATTTGCAATACAATTTGGAACAATTTTGAATGCTTACAAAAATTTTATTTGAATTGTTCATGAACACAGATTTGTGATTAAAATGTGATTTGAACATAAGAGTGATCATACATCACTTCCCTTTAAGATGTAGATGAAAACTGTATCTTTTGTACGAGAATGGCACCCTTCATTAACAGGATAATATTTTCAGCCTAGCAAAATCATGTGACCGGTTCTATTCCTGCTCCTTTGGATATGTTCAGCAGCACTTCAGCAGTCATCCTAGATGCACTAACCAGTGCTGCAGCAGAAGCAACCATTCTTTCTACAAATCAGTGGAAGCAGAAACAGTTGGAATTTATTTTATTACACTTAAAACATTTTTATGCCGCCTTGCCACCTACTTAGGAGTCCCCAACATGGCAAACAATCAAAATGTTAAAACATGCTTTAAAACACACACACACACACAAGCAACTATCAGAAACACATATAAAGGAAGGAGGGTATGACAGACTCCTGGCTTCTTCTTCACAGTGAGGCAGATTTTCCCACCAAAACGCTGTTCCCCACTCTGACTGAGCAGCCTCTTAGTAGCATATTTGAATTATAGAATTACTAAGAATAAGGCCCATTGTGGAAATAAATAAAACGGGCTCTAGAAAGAGGCTCTGGGAGAGTGCTAAGGCCTTGGGCACTCAACATGAATTTGCTGTGGCAACCTCAGCAGGGTATAAGGGCACAGAGTCCACCATTTTCTCCAGGGGAACTGATAAATGCCATCTGGAGAGCAGCTGTAATTCGGAGTAATCTCTAGCCCCCACCTGGAGATTGACAACAGTGGTTCCCCAAGAGAGAATAGTTGGTTTGGAGGGCAGAGTCAATGGCATTGTATCTGTCTGAGGCCCCACCCCTCCTCAAACCTCACCCCCTCCAGGTTCCACCCCTCAAATCTCCAGGAATTCCCCACCTGGAGTTGGCAACTCTATCTCCTTCCCAGCCAAGCATCAACCTACTTTTATTTTTCCCCCACTGTTCAGCTTTCCATCCCTCCATCCCTCCAGTTTCCATCCCTCCAGAGCCAGTTTGGTGTAGTGGTTAAGTGCGCGGACTCTAATCTGGGAGAACCGGGTTTGATTCCCCACTCCTCCACTTGCACCTGGCTGGATGACCTTGGGCAAGCCATAGCTCTGTACCAGCTGTTCCCTCAAGGACAGCTTGGGAAAGAGCTCTCTCAGCCCCACCTACCTCACAGGGTGTCTGTTGTGGGGAGGGGAAGAGAAAAGGAGTTTGTAAGCCGCTCTGAGACTCTCTTGGGGAGTGGAGGGCGGGATATAAATCCAATCTCTTCTTCTTCTTCTTCTTCTTCTTCTTCCCCCGCAGCCTCTGCCATGCTCTGAAGCCCTGACTGCCACGTCACATTGACTGTCATGGGGGGGCATCTCAGCAGGGTATAAGAACACAGAGTCCATCATTTTCTCCAGGGGAACTGAGCAATGACATCTGGAGAGTAGTTGTGATTCTGAGTGATCTCCAGCCCTCCCCTGGAGATTGGCAACAGTGGCTCCCCAAGAGGGAATGGCTGGTTTGGAGGGCAGAGTCTATGGCATTGTACCTGTCTGAGGCCCCACTCCTCCTAAAACCTCACCCTCTCCAGGCTCCATCTCTCAAATCTCCAGGAATTCCCCACCTGCAGTTGGCAACCCTATCTCCTTCCCAGCCAAGCATCAATCTACCTTTATTTTCCCCTCACTATTCAGTTTTCCATCTGTTCAGCTCCACCACCACCCCGTCTCTGGCTTGTAGCTTGGATCAGCACAGGCAGCAGGAGACTTTCCTAACCTCCTGCAGGGCGAATGGATGGGCTGGAGTCTATCTCAATGGTGCCCTGCCCCTTGGGAGGGTCCCTCTTTTCCCACACTTTTTGGCCTTAGGGCAGCTGAGAACTGTAGGGCCAGCAGATGAGGAAGCCCCATTCAACTCAATTAGTGATACCCCTGCAGGACCCTCTGTGGAACTACAACTCAGCTGAACCTTATGGGGGAACATTTCAGCCAACTTGTCTGGAAAGGCGAGGTATAAATGTAAATAATAAATAAATAAATAATAACATTTTACCATAGACAGCAGCCATCTTACAAACACAGGTAACTGCCATTTCGTTACACCTACCAACAGCCACTGAGGGAATAGTTAGTCCCACACAGGCGACAAGCAAGAGAAGTATCTTCATCAAGAGCAAAAGCCGTCTGCCAGTAATTCTGACAGGGCACAGTGGCTGAAGGAGAGGGCAGGGAAGAGGAGCAGACCCAGCGCCCAGCCAACGACATGCAAGTACTCAGAGCCAGCGAATAGGGACAGCTTCTGAGTGACAGGGCAGGGAGCCAAAGGACTGTTGAGGAAAGAGTCACACAAAAACTCAATGATATAATAACTTTCTGAATGTCCCACCCCATGATAGAGAAGTTATCTGGCTTTTGCCCAGGCCAGAGATTTTTTGAAATTCAGCAGGAGCCCTCTTATAAATCTCTTTGGAAATGGCACTTGACACAAAGTAAAGTTCAAACAGAAAGGTTGGTTTTATTGAACAAGCCCAGCTGAGTTAGGACTAGGGCAAGGGACAAGAAGTTGAGGTAAATTTTGCTGTTTATACAAATTATAGTATTTTGAACAGGCAACATAGTATAGTTGAAGCTTATATTCTTATACACTCAGTTCTTAACTGTGAGAGATTTGTTTGTCTTGGAGATTCCTTTCATCAACAATGTGTCTTAATAGATTTTCATAAACCTGTCTTAGTTTCCCGGAAGTTAGTACAGGAATACTTAAATACGTCCCTTGTGGGATTATAACTCTTTTTTTTTTACTCTTGAAGAGTCTAAGACCATTTCCCTTTTCACACAAATCAGGGGTCCCTTCTGAGTTGAACCTTCTGAATAACTGGGTAAGAAATATCCTCCTCTTTCTAGAAGCGATAATTCTTTTCTGTTTGGCCAGACTGGCAGTTTTCAACCTCCTTTCCAGTCTCTTCTTGTCAAACCTAAACCCCAATTCTGGAAACTGAATAACTGAATTCAGCTATGGTTGATACCTAAGACTTTTAAGTTCTGATTTTTGAACTTTTCCTCAAATGTGTTGGTACACAGTAAGGGCAAGGAGACATGTCCCCTCTCTTCCCAAGTGAACAGGTCTGTTTCCCTCAAACTGACACACACACACACACACCCTCCTGAAGGGCTATTGCCAAGTCCAAACAACACTGACTCCTCTGAAAACACTGAAAAGACTTTCTAGAACTCTCCTCAGCTGGTGCTGACCAGTTAAGAGTGGGAAGGGGGCGCAGGCAGGCAGCAGCCTGTCAATCAAAGAGCTTTACAGTGAGGCATTAACCCCTAATCTCCCAACTCTCTGAACATGATGCACTAAGCATCCTGCTCTTGCATGTCAGTTCACAGAGGGTTAAGGAGGGAAAGCCAAACAAAACAGAAAAGTCTTTACCCACTGACTGAAGACAATGATAGAAAGGGATAGACAAATCTCCCTGGGGAAGGAATCGTAGTTTTGGTGCCATGAATGAGAAGGCCCTTTCCTGCGTTGCCACCACTCTAGCCTCATATGGCAGAGGAACCTGAAGCTGGACCCCTGAAAATCACATAGCAGTCTGGTAGGTTTATATGGGAGTAGGCAATTCTTAAAGATATGTTGGTCCTGAGCCATATAGGGTTTTAAAGGTCAATACAGCACCAAGAATTGGGCATGGAAGCAAGCAGGAGCCAGTGTTGGTGGAATAGTGTTGGTGCGGCATGTTCTCTATGATTCCTTCCAATAAGCATCCTCACCCCAGCATTCTGTGCCAACTGCACCTTTCAGACATGCTTCAGGGCAGATCCACATCAGCTGTAGCAAAGTGCTCGGGGACCTCAGCATTATCAGCAGTAGCTGCTTGAGATGGCGCCTCATCCAGAGTGTTCAGCCAGCCAGGGGGGCTTATCATAGTCGAAGGCCATGTGAGAATGTACAGCCCTTAACTGTAAAATGGAAGTCTGAATGATCCACAGATCGAATGTAAAGGTGGAAAAGTCTCTGCTGCTTGTTATTAGCCCTGCAGTGCTCATGGAAAGAAGCTCCCCGGGTTCCAAGACTTCTGCACTACAGGTATGCTTCTTAAATCAACAAACATAAGGAAATAGCATCTCACTGTGGACGACTTTTTACTTTAATAAATCTACATTAAGAAAGGCATTTTTTTTCTTATGATCCATGCATTCATTCGATTTGTACCCTGCTCTTCCCCACTATCATGGGGCTCAGAGCAGGTCACAACACATAACAACAAGATTAATATAAAGGTAAAACAAACCAATTTCAAGCATTTCCAAACATTTACAGATTATCAGTGTATAGTAACATTATGGCACTGACCTAGGAGAAGAAAAGGGGAGGAAAGGCAGGAGAGACTGTATAGGCAGGAGTTCTCCTGGCTTCACCCATATGCTTGGCGGTACATTTCCATTTTATAGGTCCTGCAGAACTGTACCAAGTCCTGCAGGACCCAGATCTCATTTGGAAGAGCATTCCACCAAGGCTTTGGCTCTACTTGAAGCCAGGCAACTACCCCCTGTTCCTGGGATTGTCAATACGTTGTGGTTCAAAGAGCACAGTGCTCTTTCGGGGATAGGCCAGGAGAGCCAGTCCTGAAGAAATGTTGGTCCCAAACCAGGAAGGGCTTTAAAGGTTAAAACCAACACCTTGAACTTGGTCTGGTGCTCAATCTGGAGCCAGTGCAGCTGGCGGAGCACTGGTTGCATATGGGGTCTGATAGGGGTTCCTGTAAGGACCCACACCACTGCATTCTAGTCCAGTTGATTTCCAGGTCAGCCTCAAGGGTAGCCCTACATAGAGCAAGTTACAGTAATCTAGTCTGAAGGTGACCACCATATGGATCACTGTGGAAAGATCAGGATGAGCTAGGAAGAGTGCCAGTTGCTGGACTTGGTGTAGGTAGAAAAACACCAGCCTGGCCACACTTGTAATCTGGGCCTCCATTGAAAGGGAGGCATCCAGAATCACACCCAGACTCTTAACCATTGGTGCTGATGTTAGAGGAGCATTGTCCAGAGTTGGGAGTTGGCTACCTGATCCCAGGACTCCCTTCCCCAGCCACAGGATCTCCATCTTTGATGGATTTAATTTCAGCCGGCTCTGCTTCAACCATCCATCCACAGCCTCCAATCCCTTAGCCAGATTTTCTGGGGCAGCATCCATAGGTATAGACTACTGGGGGGGGGGGGTTTCCCCTCAGGGGCTCGCACCCCCTCCCCCAAAATTTTCCGGGGGGGGGGGACTGAGCTTCCCCCGGGGGCAACTGGTGCCAGCCAGAGCCTTGCAAGGAGGTTAGGGGGGAGGCTGGCATCCATGGAGGATCACTGGTCTCGCGGTGGCTGGGTGCCCTTCCTGTGGCCTTGTGCTGCTGTTCTTTCCCACTCCCCAGGAGGCCTGCCTTGGGCAGCCACGCGGGGAGGTCATTTCTTTCTTTCCTTCCCCTTCTGTCTTCACTTCTCTTTCCCCATCTATTTGCTTTCTTTTCATCTCTCCCCTCCCCTCCCCTCCCCTCCCCTCCCCTCCCCTCCCCTTTCTTTCTTTCTTTCTTTCTTTCTTTCTTGTCTCCCCATCTATTTGCTTTCCCTCCCTCTCTCCCCTCCTCCCTCTCTCCCCATCTGCTTTCTTTCCATCTCTCCCCTCCCTCCCCATCTATTTGTTTTCATCTCTCCCCTCCCTCTCTCTCCTTCTTTCTTTCCTGTCTCCCCATCTATTTGCTTTCTTTTCCTCCCTCCCTCTCTCCCTTTCCTCCCCATCTATTTACTTTCTTTCCATCTCCTTCCTTCCTCTCTCCTCAACTATTTGCTTTCTTTCCACCTCTCCCCTCCCTTCCTCCCTTGTAAAAACATCCCTAGTTAGGGTTGCCAGGTTCCCTCTGTGACTTTCCACCTCTGGGGGATGGGGGGATGGGTGGCCTGATACAGGTTAGGAAACTCCTGGAGATTTGGGGATGGAGCCTGGGAAGAACTGGGACCTCAGTGGGGTACAATGCCATAGAGTCCACCCTCCAGAACATCTGTTTTCTTCAGGGAAACTAATCTTTATAGTCTGAAAATGAGCTGTAATTCCAGGGGATCCCCAGGTCCCACCTAGAGGCTGGCACCGCTAGCTCCAGTGCTGAAAGCTCTGGTTCTGCCGTGTGAGTTGGTGGAGGCAGACCACTGGCATTGGCTGGCACCTGCTGAATCACCCTGCTTCGTGTAGGATTCTCAACAGCCAGGTGGAGGAAGGGAGGGGTGTCATTTTACCAAAAATGAGAGTGTTTGGGTCTCTCTGTGAGTTTGAGGACAGGAACTGGCACTGAAGTGAGATTGGAAAAGAGTATGTGGCTTTCTGAAAACGCTTGGAGAGGGAATAAGTGTGCTGTTGGAAGGGGCAGAGCAATATGGATCCCCTTTTCCATTTCTAACAGATGGAGGAGGATAAGAAACCTAACAGGTCACCAGGGTCCAACATACCTAAGGGATCTAAGGGACATACCTAAGGGACATACCTAAGGGACCATATATACCCCAGCGGGCTCTGCGATCAGGGTCATACCATCAACTTTGTGTCCCAGGCCCCAGGAACGTCAAACTTGCCAGAACCAGGGCCGGGGCTTTTTCGGTGGCAGCTCCTGTCTGGTGGAATGAGCTCCCAGAGGAGATCAGGGCCCTGCGGGACCTAATGCAGTTCTGCAGGGCCTGCAAGACAGAGCTCTTCCGCCAGGCCTTTGAATAGGAACCGCCGCCATGGATATCACCCATCACACACGCTATCTGTGGTGTAGCTGGCCCAAGTGTAGCCCGGGCCTAAGGGCATGGGGCCATGGAACTCCCACTAGGTAGCCATTCTGAACTACTGATACTGGAAGTTTGTTTGTAATGTATTTTATCTATTGGAATTGTTTTAGCGGATTTTACTGTTTTAATGTATTTATGTATTTAACTGGCCTTTGTGCCCTTGTTAGCCACCCTGAGCCCGTTCGTGGGGAGGGTGGGATATAAATTTGAAGAATAAATTAAAAAATAAATAATAAAAAAAGTACAGCTTGCATTCCTTATTAGTGAAAGGGAGCAAGACCCAGCAGCACTTTAAAGACTAATGAAGTTTCTGTCAGGATAGGAGCTTTCATGAGACACTGCTCACTTCTTCAGATACATACAGCTAGAATGGGAGTCCAGCTGTCCTTATATCTTGGAGAGTGAAGTGATTTCAGATGCCAAAAGACAATACCAGGCATTGTTAATGAGAGAAACAACCTATGTCTTGATTCAGTCCAGGAGTTTGCATTGTCTTGAGCTCCATTATCAGCTGCAATTCTCCAGTCTCTCTTTCTAATCTCCCTTAGAAATTCCTTTGTAAGAGAACTGCTACTCTTAGGTCAGCAACTGAATGTCCTGGATGTTCTCCCACTGTTTTTTGAATGTTGTGGTTTGTAAGCAGTAGAAAAAGTAAGAGTCCAGTAGCACCTAAAGGCTAACAAAATTGTGGTGGAGTATGTGCTTTTATGAGTCACTGCTCACTTCTTCAGACTTATTTCCATTTATTCTTTGCATCCTCCTGGACCTGAAGAGCAGAAATTAACCATGTACAGGAATGCAATTTAATTATGTGATTTTTTAATTAATAATTTATTTGGAATGTCTGTGTTTTAAGGTGGAGCTTCTAAGCAGTGTCCTAAGAAGGCACCTGTTACTGGGGTTAGCCCAGGGGCATTGCTAGGGGGATTCCCAGGGGTTCCCAGCCCCCCCTTAAATTTCTGGGGAGCCCCTCCCTAAATCCCACATGGCTCCACCTCCAGAGTGACAATGGCCTGTGATGTCATTGGCTCCTTCCTATGTCGTCATTGGGTTCCAGTTCTTTTAATGACTTAGTAATGCCTCTGGCCCAGCCCCAGCCCCCCCCCCCCAGGAAATTGGAAAGTCTACACCCTTGGTGGTGTCCATCCATTCGTCCACCCATCAACAGTTACAGCTGGGTGTCATCAGCGTACTGGTGACAACCCAGCCCAAAACTCTGCACCAGCTGGGTGAGGGGATGCATACAGATGTTTAATAACATTTATGTCTACTGCTAGACACCACACCTAGGTCTCTTTCCTGGTATAGCAGCTAGGAGTTTATGTCTTGCAATGTATTGATTGAATGTTCACCTGTACATAGATACAGTTTCTCCAAATCAGAACCAGGTAGAGAAAGAAGTCCTTTTCTCCCTTTCTCACAATACAAGAACTCATGGGCACTCCATGAAATTGCTGAGCAGTTGGGTTAGGACAGATAAAAGGAAGTCCTTCTTCACCCAAAGAGTGATTAACACGTGGAATTCACTGCCACAGGAGGTGGTGGCAGCTACGAGCATGGACGGCTTCAAGAGGGAATTAGATAAACATATGGAGCAGAGGTCCATCAGTGGCTATTAGCCACAAAGTATAGATAGGAACTCTCAGTCTGGGGCAAGTGATGCTCTGTATTCTTGGTGCTTGACGGGGGGGGGGGCGGGCAACAGAGGGAGGGCTTCTAGTGTCCTGGTCCCACTGCTGGACTTTCTGAGGGCACCTGGTGTTTTTGGCCATCGTGTGACACAGAGTGTTGGACTGGATGGGCCATTGGCCTGATCTAACATTGGCTTTTCTTATGTTCTTAACCATTAAATATATGCCTGTTCAACTCAAATAGATACATAAATATATATTTAACATAGTTGCTAATCTATCTGCTTTCATGACTTAGGTACAGGTGGTATTGCTCATAGTTTTTGAAAAGGTACATGTGAAATGACAGAACTTTCCAATCCTTCTGGGCAAATTTTTTAGTCCAGGGCAAAAACACTTCTGAGGTGCTCTCTAGAGCTCAGCGATATTTCTACTTACTTTCTTCAGATAACTCTACCCGACTAGAAGAAGAAAAGTGCTGTCTAGTCACACCTGACTCATGGAGAACCCATCCACTGGGCATTCCAAATAAGAGATGAGCAGAGGTGGTTTCTCAGTGCCTTCCTCCAAACAGCAACCCCAGCTTTCCTTGGGGGTCTCCCATCCAAGTACTGACTGTGGTCAATCCTGTCTAGGTACCAAGCTCTGATGGGCTCAGTCTAACCTGGGTTATTTAGGCTGCTGCCTTACTGGAGAATTTATTTACTTCACATTTCTCCCTGATGGGGACCCAAAGAAGGCCATCTCATTCCTTTACCTCCATTTTATACTCACAGCAACTCTCTGTTGTAGGTCAGACTGAATGCGTGCGATAGTCCAGCCTTACCAAGCAAGACTCCATGGTAGAGAGGGAATTTGAACCTGGGTCCCCCAGATCATGGTCCAGAACTCTGACCACTACACTACAGCAGCTATACTGGTTACATTTACAGTCTTCTGCAAAACTCTTACAAATATCTACCATGTCCCAATGTTTAGAAGCACAACTGTATCTTGGTTTCGCAACTATGGTTAATACTGAATTAAGCCACTACACTGTGCTTGGGGCTATATCTTCCTAGTAAGACAGGAAAACCGGACTTTGCTGGTAGCAGCTGTCTATAAATCCCACTCTACATTTTGCACATGGGTGGGAAAAGCCTTCCGGCAGCAGGTGCAAAGAGGTGCGAGAGCCAGTCTTGCACTTGATAGCTATATAAACCCCCTGGCAGCCAGCCAACCATGTGGGTCAGCCATCCTTTGAACCTGCCAGCTGTATTCCACATTTCAGAAACAGGTTGCTACAACAGCCCTTTGGCTAGTTATTTATTTCCACAACAATGGACAACCAAGCCATTCATTAAAAACGTTGGAAGAATCAGAATGAGCTCAACTCACATCCGCCCAAAACATCCTAAGAAAGGCAAAAAGGGTGAGCTTCAGAGAACTGCTGTGAGGTCTAAGCTTTTGTCTTGCAAAGCTAAGGAGAGATACCCTCATACTGATGACAGCCCTGTCTGTGGCTCCAGCTTTGCGCCTTTGATGGCAAAGCAGTGACACTGCAAGCTTTCTGCAATGGAAGAGGCTCTGTTATGTAACCAGTTGGACAAAAAATTTACCTTCAGCAAGGGAGATGAGAATAGAGCAGGGAAGCCACAGCTAGGACTATGTCAAACAATAAATAATGTACAGTTTGAAACATTATTTAAAATTTATAATTTTAATTGCCTCCATTTGAATTGAACACATGAAGCTGCCTTATACTGAATCAGACCATCGGTGCCTCAAAGTCAGTCTTGTCTAAGATTAGTAGCAGCTCTCCGGGGTCTCAGGCTGAGATCCCATCCCCTCCTGCCTGGTCCTTTAAACTGGAGATGCCGGGGATTGCACCTGGGGCCTCCTGCGTGCCAAGCGGGTGCTCTGCCACTGAGCCACAGCCCCTCTTTTACCACGAGTGGATGGTGAAGGAGTGTCCCTGCATCTGCCAAACATGCCCTGGGATTTTATGCCTGCTTTTCTGTCAAGCTTTTCTATCTTTATGGATTTGGAGTCTGGTAATGCCCTCCGGGTAGATGTCCTCAGGCTCCAGCTTGCCCACATACCTATGCATATCTCATGACATGTACTGATTGCAACCCATATGGCTGTGCTAATTCCAGGAAAAAAAATTATGGTCACCACAGTTATTTGCAGCTGGATATATATGAGTGTTCTTCCAGTTCACAGGTTACTTCCTTCCTTCCAATCCAGGCATATACAAACCCTAAGGATTTTCACATGCAGGAAATATATGGCATTATCACATGTGTGAACTGGCCTTGTATTCTACGAAGCAAGCAACTGCACAGCTGCTTCCAGCATGATTGTATTTCATGAAAGCACAGAATCCAAACTGACAATACATATTATGGCACCTTTCACATTGCCTTAAAAATCCACTCACATTGCCTGATCTTACTGTGGTTTTTTCCTTGTGTTCGGACAACTTAGTAAACATCCCAGCACTCTCTCATATCTTCCCCATTTTTCTCCTGTTCCTAATAAAACTGGTATTTCCTGCACTTTTTCCCCAAAGCGATATACAGATTTGCAGATCTGTAATCTGAACTAAAATTTTTGCATTGGTGATTTACGGCATAACACCCCAGCCCGCCAAAATCCACCCAGAAAGGGCAGGCTGGGGTGATGTTTTTTTTAAAATTTGCATCTCAATGGTGAAACGTATTGAAGTCGGGAGACGATGAATCAAAATATAAGCTTTATTTCAAACATCATTCAGCTCTGGGACAGCTCTGGCAAGAGTGGCCCTCAATTTATAGGATTTCAACAGTTAACTATAGACATTGTAACTATTTATTTATTTATTTATTTATTAAATTTATATCCCACTCTCTCCACCAAAAGGCAGGCTCAGAGCGGCTCACATCTTACACGCAGTCTCATTGGACCCAAGCAGGGCTCTATGATTGGTTCCCTAGGTTGGCTTTAGGACGAGTGAGGGGTCTTTATTAGGCAGCCAATAGGAATGAGGGAGTTAGGATACTAGAGCCCAGATAACGTGAATCAACACAACAAACAAGACATAACAAAACGTTTAGTGATCGAAGGTGCCTGCATTGGGGCTCTTCCTCTTTGGCTTGCAAGTGTGTGGATGTGTGTGTGTGTGTCAGTCTGCTCTGCTCTGCTCTCTGTGACTCTCTCTCCAGACTGAGAAAGCCAGGATCGTGTCCCCCTCTTCAATACCAAAGCCAATGCTGCAAATAAATTATCTTTTGTGCTTCAGCTACTGCACTTTACACAAGAGTAAAGGGGGCTGAAATGCCCAAACGTGCAAAAAAAACCCAAACAAACACCAAAACAAAATTCAAAACAAAAACCCAGAACAGATGGAACCCATGAGGGGAAGTCTGAATGGATCCCACTGATAGTGCAATCATCAAAAGCGGCACAACGTGCTTGAAAACACGAAAGGTGTTTGCAGTCTGAAAAATGCCTATACTTTAGTAACTGGATTGGATGCCTAACTTAGAAGTCATGAGTAATGATTTAATTCAAATGAGACTCTTTCTGGCAATTCCAAAATTTATTCCAAAAGTGGCCTTTTCAGGGGAAGGCTGTCCACCACTGTGAAATCGAGGAACCTCTGCTAAGGTTCTAAGAAGCCCAAGTTAGCTTGAAAACCACAGGCCCAGATCACCTAAAATTGTCATTAATTTGGAATCCTGTCTTACAGCACTAACTGAAACTAGCTTCCTCAAATAATGATCTATATAAACAGCCATTTTTAGGACAACAATTGTCAATGGAAACCCAAAACATATAAAAAGGATTGGGCAATCACAGTGCAATCAGATATCAAACTTAATTAAATTTTACTCGGTTAGCAGCGCTCTGAAAAATGACACTCATGAATTAGGAAAGAACATCATCTTCCAAAGGGGAAAAAATTCAAAGGAGAAAAAGAAGAGATAAATTCATGGTAGCAACAGCCTCCTAAGAATTCTGGGCTTCTTGTCACCATTTACTCATCTTGTAGTTCCTTCTTTATGAACAGAAGTAGGGAGCCAGCATCATTCAGCAAACAGACCCACAGGTAGTGCCACAAAAGATACAGATACCCTGGCCCTAACACTGGAAAATTTACTGCCATCTCCATCCAAGTCTGTTAATCATGGAAACTCTAGTATCAAACCTACTTACATGGAATTCTGCCTTTCAGATAACAATCCCACACTACAGTGATCTTTAATTGCTATCCCTTTTAAATACATCCAACAATGACATTTACCAAACCCAGTATCATAGGTTATATATTCAGCCTACATGTCCCTTAAAGTTATCGCTTGTCACTGAAGCACCTTCTGTCACCAGCTCAGATTTATGGAGGCAGCCTATTTTATCTCTTCACCGCTTATATAGTTTAGTCTTGTTTTTAAGGTATCAGTTTACTATAAAAATAACCCTGCTGGCATCTATCAGGATTGTGAAACCTTGGAGACCCAGACAGAGGAAACAACACAAAGCATAGAAATACAGTTGCATAAAAAAGGGAGAAGGGATTATAAAATAAACTTATTCTTTTCTTAAAGGCGGATGGGATACAGGAGTGTAGGAAAAACTTGAATTTTACTTGAGTAAAGTCCCTGCACTTACACAGAGCTGCACAGAAAGCACTTTACGCTATGTGTGGGAATGTATCTATGGGAATGCTACAGCCACAAGGGCACAAGTCCTTCTGCAATTCTTGTACAAGTCTTTTTCACATTGCACCAATGCTTGTGGTATGCTAGGGGTGCAAAGGAAAAATGGCTACTTTATGGGAAAATGGCCAGGGGAAAATGGCTACTTTATGGCTCTGAGTGGATGAAGGAGATCTGAGTTCACAATTAAAGCAAGTGAGCACAGTGGAGACCACAGCCTATTTCTTTTACGGAATGTGAAACAGCTGATACTTTATATACCACCTTCTGCATCTTAAGGATTCATGCCCTTTAACAATAAATCACATCATTCTAATCAAGCCAGCTCCCACATGACTAAGTCATTCAAAGGTGTACATGAGCTTAGCATTTTTTCATGGAAACTGCCCAGCGTTAAGCTACACTATGTTGTTTCCTGAATAAAAATTAAAACTATAAAACGGGAGAGTATTCGAACTTGAGAGAAACTTGTAATGGTTCACTTTATGGCAAAACACAAATAAGAAATATTGGAAAGGCTGAGGGCCCTCCAGCTACCTGCTACTTGTAGCTTTACCAGACAGGTCCAGGGAATTAAAATTAGACATATAGTGAAAAAATATATTTTCATGCCACCAGTTATTCTGTTTAGTAGATAGCGATAATACAAATTTATAAAAATTCCTGCCCTAATCAAAAGCAATTGAGATGTTTACTAGGTAATGGAGAATAAGTTTCCCATCTGTGGGATCCCATACCTCCATCGGAAAAGCAATAGTCTAAGAACATGTACCATGTGGTCCAGTGTACCTCAAGAGTATTAAACTAGGTGAAATGTTTAATTCACTCTGAATGAACACTGACCTGGGATTTACATATACATTGCATATTTTGGTATTTGGTCAATGATAATTTTACCTCTAACAAATTCTGCCACATGTATTATAAAAGAGGAGGGCTAAGAGTGTTCGAGGGAATAACTGATTTTAATCATTATAAGCTAAAGAAAATTTAGAGAGAAAAACTAAGACAAAACATTGAATGGATAGAAGAAAAAACACTAGTACTGGAAAATAAATTATTTTTGACAGAGCAAAAGATGAGATTGAACAATTCAAGGAATTTAGTTAAATATTTTTAGTTTACACAAAGATAACTAAGGACTGACATGATTAGTTTATAAACTTGTTAAAATTAGATGCTTATTCCTTTCATAATATTAGAACCCTTTAGTCACCTTCATACAATCTTTGTGTCGGATCTGGGAAGGGTGGCAGGGAACATCTGTGGCCTATTGCCACGATTAGCAGTCTTGTTTATAAATACCGTGGCCTTCCCTTCCCCCTGCTTGTGGGCCACCTAGCTCACCACTGCTGGAAAACAAACGATGGACTCGCTGGATCTAAGATCCATTAATCAGTGCTTTTCTTGCACTCTTATGGGGGGGGGGGACATAACTGAACTAGACAGAGAAACAGATCGTTTATTTGGGCAGTGACAAGTAAAATTTTGGCACAAACCTTGTCATTTAGAGACAGATTAGAGAAATAATCTCTTCAATGTGCTGTCCAAGTGATTATGTTTGTTGGGTGAGGAACTGAAAAACCTCAGATGCCTCATGTAAACAAGACCTTAAAACCCTAAAGTGGTGTGGATAGAAAAGATGAGGTGATACCACATTACAAGGGGAGAAGAAGGGGGAAAGCAGCATTTGGTGGATTCTTTGAGAAAAACTGAACACATGAAGCTGCCTTATACTGAATTAGACCATTGGTCCATCGAGGTCAGTAGCAGCTCTCCAGAGTTTCAGACAGTGGTCTTTCACATCACCTTCTACTTGATCCTTTTAGCTGGAGATGCCAGGGGTTGAAACTAGGACCTTCTGCATGCCAAGCAGATGCTCTGCCTCTGAACCACAGCCTTCCCCAAGTTCTGAATGTAAGGGTGGTAAGGTGCAATGAGTTTACAGAATGTTTCATAGGAATATGTCAAGAGAGCTGGATGAATGAATGCCGGTCAAGGATACAGATGTTACCACAGTGAACTCTATGACTTTTTGAAAACCTCTTTGATTTTGCCCAACTGCAATGTGCTTCCTAAGTTTCAAAAACCAAGTAGGCCAAATTGTGCTGTTTACATACATAATGAGCTCTATGGTACTTGTAACATCAAATATGGCAGTCCTTCTGTATGGAAAGGCCACAATAGTAAAATAAGTCTTAATTATTATTAAATTTTAGTTAATAATCACAGGAAAAGAATGTTAGTCTGTTAAGCCAGTTTGGCATAGTCATTAAGTGTGCAGACTCTAATCTGGGAGAACCGGGTTTGATTCCCCACTCCTTTAAATGCAGCTGCTGGGTGACCTTGGGTCAGCCACAGTTTTTGCAGAGGTGTTCTTTTGAGCAGTTCCCTGAGAGCTCTCTCACATCCCCACCTACCTCACAGGGTGTCTGTTGTGGGGAGGGGAAGGGAAAGGAGACTGTAAGCTGCTCTGAGATTCCAAGTGAAGGGCGGAGTATAAATCCATTCTTCTTCTTCTTCTTCTTCTTTAAGACTCTTAGGCCCTGTCCACACGAGCGAGATATGCTGGACGGGAAGTGACACAAATTTGTGCCGGCGCAATCAGCGCCGCTTTTGCGGGATCACACAGGTCCATGGACCTGTGAGGGCGAACCGCCGCTGCGTGATCACATGCAGCCGCGGGCGAGTTGGGTTGCAGTAAGGCTGATTCTCACATTAAGTAAGGCTGATTCAATAAGGCTGATTCTCACATTACTTTTCAGATGCACAGGAATATACCTGCCATCTAAATACATACTGGCGAGAAGACACGCGACTTCTGAACTACTTCCGATTGCCTTGTACATTTATCATTCAGTTACTTCATTACTATTCAAACAAAAGTGTATCTGTGTAATTGAAAAGAAAATAAGAACTACTTCTGGTCTTCTGTTAAAGCAGATGCTACAGTTTTATTTTATGAACACACCTTTTGTTCACTGTTTAAGGCTTCCCACCTGCATACACTTTAAAGCATGGTTTTTCAAAAAGCACTTCTGTAGCCACCGGTAAAAACACCACACAATGAAACAAAACCAGAACACCAAACCAGTATCCCAAATTATTCCCACATAGAAGCCCAACTGCAATCCTGCTTAAATCTAATTTTACAATACAATGGTCAGCAATTTCCATTCAGTATCCTGTTTTTTTCATTATTTCAGAGTTCGCAGTTAACTGTGCCAATCCACAGTACTGCATAGTGCTGGGAGTCTTAATAGAAATATACATTATGCACACAAGCATACAACCAGGAATAGAGATTTAATTTTACAAACTGAAGTGTATTTTTTAAAAAACCCTTTTATACCTTGAAGATTTTGTATCCACTGTGGACCAGTGAAGGCTTAATCCGTGCATCCTCTTCCAAGAAGACTGCCTTTTGATTTTCAAGGTGTTTTGGCTTGTACTGTTGGCTCAACATGGTTATGACTGAAATGATTTGTATCAGGAAGTCTTTCAGGCATGCTTTAAAGAGTTCACAGAGGCCCCTGAAATTCAGCTGATCTTTTCATACTCATACTAGGGCATATAGTTACCCAGTACTTTGAAAAAGCTTCTTTAATATTAGTTTCTTATCAATCTTACGCTGTTTGTTCTCATAAAACCTGTCCTATTGCCCATTATATATTAAGCAAGTTGCAAGTCTCATACAAACTTACCATCTCTCTCTCACACACCCTTGTTTTAATTCCACACTTTCCACAAGCAATTATAATGCAAAACCAAAAAAGTTAGAAAGTATTCTTGCTAGCTGCTTTGTATTGAGCCCTGATGGGTCTATTACTCATCTGGGGAATTCATATAGTAGACTTCCTCTGCAGACACTTTTCTATTCATGTAATTGCTTGTGTTAAAATTTCCTTTAAAAAACCCAAATTGCTTCTGTTGCATAAGCTACCATTCAAAACACATATTTTCCTTCACCTCCTTTCTAGGAGGTGAACAAATTTCTAGACTTTTACAACACCGCACATCATTGTTTTATTAACGCACTTTCCCCCAAAGAGATACTAAAATAAATACAATAATCTTATAGTTAATTACATACTGTGTCACACCAAGTTCTCTTCATTCCCTTCTCCCCCCCAACCCCCCCACTCCACTAAATTTGAATGACCAGTGGACTTACCGTGAGGGGTCCTTCTCCTCTGAGGGTTGGAGGACATCTTGTGGGTGATTCCCACCTATCTTCAGGGAGGCAGGACTAAAACAAACTTCTTCCTGCTTCCTGTGGTGGGAGTCGCCCCAGGATCAGTTCGGGTGCTCCTAAAGCTGGATGAACTACTCTACATCGAATATATGAAAGGAAAACAACTCAACAATGCTGTTAATACATGTAACAGGAAGTGAAGAAAAAACAGGAAGAAGATAATACTTTCTCCCCCAATTATATACAACTTTGGTTATGATGAAATAGGTATCAAACAACCCAACCTCGGTGAACTCTCTCTATTTCCCTCCTTACTGCACCACATTGTTCGCGTTGACTTGTGGTCACATCACAACTTCTTAGAGGTGAGGACTTGTCTGCAGGATATTGATGACGACCCGGGAGGGCCAAGATGTCCTCCAACCCTCAGAGGAGAAAGACCCCTCACGGTAAGTCCACTGGTCGTTCTCCCTCTGAGGTGGAGGCCATCTTGTGGGACCTCCCAGAGCAGTGGTCCTAAGCTTGGGGTGGGTGGTCGTCATCTGATGAAAAAACTGCTTGTAACACACGACGTCCGAATGCGGCGTCTGCCGATGCATATGTGTTGATTTTATAGTGGCGTATGAACGTGGTTGGCGAAGACCAAGTCGCAGCTCTACAGACTTCCTCTATGGAGGCCCTGTTGTTGAATGCTGTACTCGTGGCTGCACTTCGGACGGAATGGGCGGTGATGCCCTTTGGAACTAAGAGGTTCATACTTTTGTATGCTTCCAGAATGCATGCCTTGATGGTATAGCCTATGGAAGCTGTGGACATTTTCTTCCCTGTATGAGGGGGGGAAACATTGATAAACATTGCCTCTGTTCTCCTGATGGACGACGTTCTAAGAATGTAACATTTCAGGGCTCTTCTGACGTCTAAGGTGTGCCACGTCCTTTCCAACAGATAGGAAGGGTTTGGAGAAAAGGAAGGCAGAAAGATTTCCTGCATCCTATGGAATCTAGTGTTTATTTTTGGACAGAAGGATGGGTCCGTTCGAAGAATCACTTTGTCCTTGTGAAACACACAGAGGTCGCTTCTGATTGAAAGAGCGCCTAATTCTGAGATCCTTCTTGCTGAGGTAATTGCTATGAGAAATAATGTCTTCATCCTCAGGAATTTGAGTGGTACGTTTGACAAGGGCTCAAATGGCTTTTTGGTTAGAGCTGTAAGAACGGGATTCAGTCTCCAAGTTGGAAATCTGTGACAGGTTGGTGGGTCACTGTGGGATGCACCTTTGAGGAAACGCCAAATATGTGGGTGTTGTGATATCGGTAGGCCCTTATATTGGGGAAGGACTGTAGACAGCGCTGCCATCTGTCTTCGAAGGGTGGAAGCCTTAAGGCCGGTCTTCCATCCGTCCTGAAGAAAGGCCAAAATGGTTGCAACCCGTGGATGGAGTGCATCCACCTTCTTCCTTCGAGCCCAACGGACGAACGCTTTCCATGTTACATTGTAAATTCTAGTAGTGGAAGGTTTCCTTGAAGCCAGGATAGTGTTGATGATGGAGTTATCGTATCCTAGCCTGAGGAATTTTTGCCTTTCAACCTCCACGCGGTCAGTTGAAGCCATCCCGGATCTGGGTGATGGATCAGGCCCTGATGAAGCATGTCTTCCGAGATGGGTAGTTTGAAGGGCGGGGCCACTGACAGCTCCTGAAGTGATGTGAACCATGGACGACGAGGCCAATAGGGTGCCACTACTATGATTTCCGCCCTCGATGTCCTTATTTTCCGGATCAGCCTCGGGAGGACCGGTAGGGGAGGGAATGCATAAAGAAGTTCCGCAGGCCATGGAGATAGAAGTGTGTCCGTTCCTTCCGCTGATGGATGAAAGAACCTGGTATAAAATCTGACCAGTTGAGCATTGGTTGGGGATGCGAAAAGATCTACTTGAGGGGTTCCCAGTTTTGATGCAATCAGATTGAAGATGCTCCTGTGAAGAGACCATTCTCCCTCTTGAATGGCTTGGTGACTCAGCCAATCCGCCTGGATGTTGGTAGACCCCTTCACGTGTTCCGCCTGTAAGGATGCCAGGTTGGTCTCCGTCCATCTCAGGAGAAGGTCGGCTTCTCTGGATAGAGCCGTCGATCGGAGACCCCCTTGTTTGCTCAGATAGGCCTTGGCCGAGATGTTGTCTGTCCTGATGAGTACGTGCTTCTGCTGTATCTGAGAGGCGAAGTGGAGTAGGGCCAGGCGGACAGCTCGCAGCTCCAGTAGATTGATTGGGAGCGCTGTTTCCGAGGCGGACCATTGACCTTGAACTGGTTGTTGAAGTAATGTGGCTCCCCAGCCATTCAGGCTGGCGTCCGTGAAGATTTGTATCTGGTCCCGAATCCAGAACGATCTGCCGTGCGTTAGATTTGACTTTCTGGACCACCATCTTAGACTTGACTTGACCGATAATGGTACCTTTAGGGAAAGTTCCATCTTAAATGCGATGGAGTTTTGGTAGGGTCTGAGAAATTTCTGAAGAACCCTGGAGTGGAATCGTCCCCACTGGAGGGTGTCGAAGGACGAGACCATGAGGCCCATCATTCTGGTCAGCAGAGAAAGGGATGAGAACCGCGCCTTGATGATATGCAGGGCTATCCCTTGGACCTTCTTTGCCTTGGACGCCGGAAGGAAGAGTTTCGCAGAGTGAGTGTCTAATATGACTCCCAGGTGTCCTAGCCGTTGGGTTGGGCTCAGGGAACTCTTCTGTTCGTTGATGAGGAAACCGAAGTGCCGTAAGCACTGGATGGTCTTGTAGATGTCTCTGTGGCATTGGTGCCTTGACGGAGAACGCAGCAGCAGGTCGTCCAAGTAGGGATGAATGTGGATGCCCTGTTTTCGCAGGAGGACCACGGGATGGACTAGGGTTTTTGTGAAGACCCTTGGGGCCGAGGACAGGCCGAATGGGAGGGCTCTGAACTGCAGGTGGGTCTCGCCTACGCAGAAACGCAAGAATCTCGTGTGCAGGGGAGATATCGGAATATGGAGATAGGCTTCCGTCAAGTCTATTGAAGCCAAGAACTCGCCTGGTTGTAGTGATTCTGCGATGGACCGCAGGGTTTCCATGCGGAAATGCTGTAGGTGCACGAATTGGTTCAGAAATTTTAGGTCCAGGATGGCTCTCCAATCCCCATTCTTTTTGGGGACGGTGAAGAAGATGGAGTACACCCCGGTCTGGTGTTCTTTCGGCGGCACTGGTTCTACGGCCTGAATTTGGATCAGATGTTTCATAGCTGCAAGAGTACTGTTTTGTTTTTCTCTGTTGGGTTGAAGTGGTGAAGCCAGGAAGTGTTGTGGTGGAAGAGACCGAAATTCGATTTTGTAGCCTTCGGAGATGAGTTCCGCGGTCCAAGCGTCTGGTTGGGAGGTTAACCGGGCCTGGCTGAAAATAGATAGTCGACCTCCCACCGGTGGTTCTAGATAGTCACGCTTTAAAGGACTTGGGGTCACCGCCCTTGTCCGGTCTGTTTCCGGGGTTTCTGCCGAAGCGGTTACTGTTGAAGCCTCCTCTGCGAAAGGACTGCCTGTTGGAGTTCCAAGAGGGGCGTCTGTAATCCTGACGTGGGCGGTAGGGCGAGTTGAAGGGACGAAAGGACGAAGAAGTTGATGGTGAACCCGCTGGTCTTCTAGCAGAGGGGCGAATGGTTTTGGGTAAGGCTTTCTTCTTGTCACGTGTTTCCACGAGGATCTTGTCTAATGAGTCCCCAAACAGCTTTTTTTTCCCTGGTAAGGGTATGATGACACCGTGGCCTTGGACTGGTAGTCTGCTGGCCATGATCTTAGCCACACTGTACGTCGTGCCGCGGCCGCCGTGGACATCGCCCTGGCTGAGAAGACCATGGAGTCGAGAGTTGCATCCGCTGTGAAGGATATCGCCTTAAGCAATCTGTTGGCCCCTTCCAGTAGCCCACGACTGTTCTCCGGTATCATCTGGATCAGTTTGCGCATCCAGACTATTGATGCTCTAGATACTGTGGACGCTGCTGAAGATGTCCTGATGGCTAAGGTGTTTGCCTCATGGGACCGGCGAAGGGCAAACTCTGCCCTTTCATCCAGACTATTGCGCAGTGTGCCGTGGCCATCCTCAGCAACTAGACCAGTTGACTGCAGAGCTGCCACCGGTGCGTCCACCACAGGGACCTGTAAAAGTTCTGTAGCAGAGGCATGCATTGGGTAAAGCCTTTTAGTAATATTGGGGAAGGCCCTTGTAGATAAGGGGTTTTCCCATTCAGCTTTCACTTTCCTAACATAGAAACCGGGGAAAGGGAAAGCTATTTCAGAAGGATCCACTGGGGGGAAAAACTCATCAGTGATTTCTGATCCCTCTTCATTGCTCTGAGGATCAGGAGCCGGGTTAGAGGCCTTATTGCCATATTTTATGTGCAAGGCTGACAGGGTCTTAGTAAGCAAGAACTGGAGGTCCTCAGTTCTAAAAAAGCGGAAGGACTGGTCTTTTGGAAGAGTAGGCTTAGGTGCCAAGACTTCCCTGTCTTTATCCTCATCAGAGGAAAATTCACCCTCCTCCTTATCACTTGAATAGTGAGATGCATCATCCCCTTGGAGACTTTGTCTGTCATGGGGGCAGGTTTTCTTGGCTGTGCTCTTCTGAGCAGCCTTAGTGGGCCACTTTCCCTTGTTCCCTTGGGGAAGGCGCGGAGGTGGTGAGGGGGAGGGCGAGGTGGGGGAAATAGGACGTCCCTTGGCCCTGTGGAATAAGGCTATCTCCTCCCTCATCGCTTTCTTAAGGAAGGCTATGGCTGCCCTAGAAAAGAGAGGGGATCCCCCATCTACGTTACCCATCTGCTGGTCTTCTTCATCGTCCTCCTCGATCTCCTCATTCCCTGCTTCCTCCTCCTCCTCCTCGTGGGCGAAACTTTCTTGGATCAGGCGGACCTGATCCTCCCTGGTGTAGCAATTAGCCTCGGGGTCCTCCAGTCGCGGGGGTATGGAAGGTAAGCCCTCCCCGGCTTGATAAGATTCACGGCTTGATTGCGCCGAAATGGCCACCGCCGATGCCGCTTTCGTTTTTGTTTTCGCGGCTGTGCGAGCGCTGGCCGTTTGTTTGGCGCGCTTTTTTGCGCTGCTGCCGCTGTGCCCTTCCCCGGGCTCTTCAGGCTCCACTTGCCTCTTGTGCCGGTCGGCGCCGTTCGTTTCGCCAGCGCGCTCCCACGCGTCCATCTGGCTCGTTGCGGAGGTCTCTCCGGCGGCAGCAAGTTCTCCGGTCTCCGTGAGTGGAGACGCTACTAGTCGCTTCCCCCTCGGGGGGGTGGATTGGAGGGGAAGAGAGAGAGAGCGAAGAGGTTTTTTTTTGGGGGGGGGGATATAGAGAAGAATATATAGGAGAAATAGGGTAGGAAAAGGAGACAAGAGATCTAAGCTGTAGGTTTTAGGTGTTGAGCAGAGCCAACACCAAGCTGCTCTCCCTTCTGAGGCAGGAAGCGAACTGATCCTGGGGCGACTCCCACCACAGGAAGCAGGAAGAAGTTTGTTTTAGTCCTGCCTCCCTGAAGATAGGTGGGAATCACCCACAAGATGGCCTCCACCTCAGAGGGAGAATGAGACTTGCATCTTGCTTAATAGATTATGGGTCATAGGACAGGTTTCATGAGAATGTATAGGAGAAAGGAGAAAAGAGTCAAATAGATCTGTGGATTACATTTCCCAGCTTATGTGGTGCCTCAAATGAAGCAAATGCCAATGCACCAAGGGGAGATAGGATATTCTTCCCTTCTCCCACTGATACCACAAACTTTACAAGTAAACGGGATTGTGGGTAAGTGGACTATGGCATGAGGATGGTTAGGACTTATGGGAAAGCTTAACAAAGTATGAATGCATTTAGAATTTTCAGAAGAGAGAAGACTGTTTTCCCTTCCAAGAGCTCTACAAAGCTGCTCATAATTTGCCAGTGCTTTCTGACTGAAGCCTACAAAAAATTATCCATCACTACTAAATCTGCTGTTCTGATGTATCAGTTGAAAAGATATACATACCACTATTCAGCTGAAAAAAGCAACTTCTCTGGCAGTGGGAACTACTGACCATGCATACATCTCAGCTCTTTAGCCTGCAGTCTTATACATAAACAAATCCCCATGTACTCCCATTTACAGAGCTATGCTGAGCAGTGGCAACTAAGCTGCTGACATGTGTAAGATGAACAAGACAAATAAGGGAGTTGTGACAATTCAGAGACTGTATTCAGATATGTAACCATAGTTAAGGAAAACTGTACAAATCCAGCTTATTATTGGGCTCATGCCTTCTCGCTCCAAAAATCCCAGTTAAATACTAAATCTGACTAAACCCAACATATGAATGTAGGCACACTAATTAACCAATTCTTCCCCCCCATAAGAATACTAAATGTGGTAGGATCCCTGTAATGATTTCATGTTTTGGTGTATGTGTTCTTTTAAATGTTGAGTGTGACTGCAGTACTGTAAGGAGGGTGATAGGGGGAGACAAGTGTGATTTTGATTGGCTGGTGACCCTGAGAGGAGATGTTCTGAGTGGAATCTGTGTGTGGACGGCTATGAAGGATTCTGTTTGTGAAGTTTGAAGAGTGAGCGTAGTCTATGACTATGGGTTTTTGAGTCTTTTTCTGAGTGATTAAGGCCAACAATTTAGTTTGTGTGACTAAGAGAGATGATTCTATTCTGAGTGAATAAAACAAAGAATAGCCTGTGTGGCTATATATATATATATATATATGAGAGAGAGATAAACCTGTCAGAGTGGAGTTTGAGAGAATGTTCGTAGCATCAAGCATTGCCAGTTATCTTTACAAGTTCCTTTCTTCAGCAACTGTTCAAAATAACCAGAGACCTATTTTGTTCTTTATTCAATAAATCCATTTTTGTTTAAACTTATCCCAGGAATCAGTACAGTATTTCCTCAGGGCCACATAGTCCTCTGAAGTCCCCAGACCCTAGATCATTCTACCAGAAGAGAGAGATTTGGAATTTTTAATTCCTGGTGGCAGCAAAAAAACTACCAAGTTTATATACACAGAGAGTGTTTAAAGGTAAAACCGTTTCCCCAATAGCAAGAATCTCACAATCCCTATTAGTGGAGGGTGGGAAATTAATTCCAACTAATCCACAAACCTGCATTCATGCTTTAGAAGTTACAAGAGTTATTATTTAACCACGTTTCTCAGTGTGAGAAAGGAGGCGTGGAGGGAAGTGTGGCAGATGTATGAATTTAACAATGGGACAGGTCTGTGCACATCCTTCTTTAACCTCAGTTACATATGGCATCCCATTGTTATATTAGTATTGCTGTTTCTTGACCCTCCAAAAATGGGCAAACTATCTAAATGTTATCTATACATATTACTCTAAAAATGTTCAACATATTTCCAAAAATATATCTTGAGGTTTAAGAACCACAGACAACTCCTGGAAAGTTCAAGGAAGTGAACTGTAAAAAATTTAATGAAAAATACTCAGACAGGTGAGCCTGCCACTGAGGTGGCCTCCTCCGTTTACATGCCATGAATAAGGGATACATTCTGGTGGGTAAATAGCATAGCTGCTTGTCGGTAGGAGAGGATGGGGACAATGGGCTAGAGGCTATGAGAAGATTCTAAGAAAGGAGCAGAAATCAAGCCAGTGGCTTCAATGGCGAGGAAGAAATGGAGGGTACAAGATTAGTAGAAGGGACTATAAGGTAAAGAACTGAAACATCAAAACATCACAGAAACTCCAAGGAGAGCACTTCTCTGTGCATCGGTCTCAAAGAATTTGCCTCACAACCACAAGGCTGAGCTGATCATTTGATGCCACAAACAATGCAACACTACCATTGTGGGATGAACCCCAAGAAGCAGGACATCCTGAAATGTTTAGAGAATATCTAAACATGGATGTTTGAGTGACAGGGTCGGTAAATATTTAAACTCATTGCAAGCCTCAGCTAGTCTTGCATTAGAACAGTCATAAATGAGCTCAAAATAACATCTCTCACTGTCCTTTGTAATGCCTGAACAATCCCCTCTTTTTAAAAAATGTCTAGCTATTTCTTTTGATAGAACAGTCGGGAAAACGTTCAGATGCTAAACTGATCCAAATTCCATTAGCTGATATTTTTTGTGGAGATTTTAGCTTTCTTAACTTTGGCAAAGGATTTTTAGCTACTTTTGGAAGCTCTGGAAAAAAATCCCATGCCTCTGCTTTTTATTATTAAATGGTATCTTTATTTCTACTGAGCAAGCAAAACCTATGCTACATGCTCAAGTTTACAACAGGGCAAAATAAAGAAGCAGGAAGAAAGGCTGCTAAAGAACCTTTCAGAGACTTGGTGCATTCACCATAATTGGAGCTGTCCTGTTTTAAACCCCCCAGATTCATGTGTAAATGCAAAGCTTTTAAAGCAAATTCAAATTGCAGATTAATTTCTACTTCTAAATATTTCCTATATGGGCTAAGGTGCATGGTGAGTTAATGGGATTCTCTGAAGCAACTGCAAACCTTCACTTAAGACCATTTAACTGCCTGGTCTTCCCCAAGGAACCTTTAGAACGGTGGTTGAGAATGTGTGAGGTGGCTCTAAGGAACTTCACCGCAGGACAGGGTATGTAACAATCAAAAACGTTCTGCCTGTTCTGCGTACTTACTTGGGAATTAGTCAATCTGAGTTCAGTGAGATTTAGATGCACGAAAGTGGATAAAACATGGTAGATTTATAGGGCAAACTTAACCAGGGTTATACCATTTTAAGTTCATTTACTTAGATGTACCACTGTTTAGAACATTCTCTATGGAATGGTTACAAGAAAAGGACAAAAATAAACTTACAAGCATAACAAGCAAATTAAAACTTTTCTTTGCCAACTATTGAAAGACAGGTTTCCTACCTGTAACTGGTGATCTTCGAGTGGTCATCTGTGCATTCACACTGATGGGGTTACTGCGCCTGCGCTGGAATCCATCGGTATCGTAGAAAGCTTTAACGGATTTTCGCGCCCAGCAACACCAGGCATGCGCGGGAGCCCGACCGCGCATGCCCAGAGGAGCGGGCGCGGGAATCCCACCAGTTCCTTCTGGCCGCTGCGACCAAGCAGAGATAGAGAGAGCCTGGCAGCAGAGGGGAAGGAGGGTGGGTAGTGTGAATGCACAGATGACCACTTGAAGATCACCAGTTACAGGTAGGAAACTTGTCTATCTTCGACGTGGTCTCTGTGCTTCACACTGATGGGAGAGTAGCGAGCAGTGTCCTACCTGGAGGTGGGTGCAGGCAGGCTGTCACGTAGAGGCAGTGGATAGGACCAGACGACCCAGGGAAGAGCGAGAAGCGGCCCGGGTGTCCAAGGCGTAATGTCTCATAAAAGTGGTAGGAGTGGCCCATGTGGTAGCATTGCAAACGTCCGTAAGGGAGGCTCCCTTGAGGAAGGCCGTTGAAGCCACCATGGCCCTGGTGGAGTGGGCCTGGATCGGGCCCGGGAGTGGCATCCGAGCGAGCTGGTAGCATAGGGTTATAAGGGCCACTATCCATCTGGAGAACCTCTGTGCTGTAATGGGAGATCCCAGTTTGTTAGAGGCGTATGACACAAACAGTTTCGGTGTTTTACGTGACGCCCTCGTGCGGGCCAAATAGAACAAAAGGGCCCTTTTGACGTCTAATGTGTGGAGGAGTCTCTCCTCCTGTGACGTATAGTTTGGGTAGAAGTCTGGCAGAACAGTCTCAGCGTGTAGGTGGAAGTCTGAAACCACCTTGGGCAGGAAGGAGATATCCGGGAAAAGCCGCACAGAGTCTGGTAGAAATGACAGGTAAGGTGCGTCATGCCGAAAGGCCAGAATCTCTCCAGCTCTGCGTGCGGAAGTGATGGCCACAAGGAAAGCGGTCTTCCACGCTAGAAGGTGTGGAGCGCAGGTAGCCAGCGGCTCAAAGGGTTTCCCTGTGAGGGTGCGGAGTACGAGCGCAAGGTCCCAGGGATGGGCTGGCATCCTGCGTGGAGGATAGAGGTGGCGAAAACCTTTGAGGAAACGCTTAGACAGCGGATGTGTAAAAACTGTACAGTTGTCCACGTGGTTGTGGAAGGCTGAGATAGCGGCGAGGTATACCCTGAGTGAAGAATGGGCGAGTCCGGCTTCCGCCAGAGAGAGCAGGAATTCGAAGATCTTGGAGAGGCCCGCCAAGGAAGGAGAAACGTGGTCGGTAGACAAGGCTGAGCAAAAGCGCGCCCACTTGTAGGCGTAAGACTTCCTAGTGGATGCCTTGCGGGAGTTCAAGAGGACGTTGGCCACCCGCTGTGAGAAGGTGGAGGGGAAATTCTCCACGCTGTTAGCTTCAAACGAGGAATGTCGTGATGAAGCAGGGGGGGGTCGCCGACTTGTAACAGGTCTGGCTGGGGTGGGAAGTGATGAAATCGCCTCATTGACAAGGAGAGGAGAGTTGAAAACCAAGGCTGGCGTGGCCACCAGGGGCAGATGAGGATGCAGTCCGCTCTGTCTTGCAGGATCTTGTGGACTACTCGGGTTAGGAGCGGGAAGGGCGGGAAAATGTATAGGAACCCTTCATTCCAAGGGTGGAGAAGACCGTCGCCTAGGGAGAGGGGATCTCGACCACCCAGGGAGCAAAACGTCCTGCACTTGGAGTTGCATCTGGTGGCGAAGACATCCGTTTGGGGGACACCCCAGGTCTGGAAAACCAGTTTGAGATAGGCATCGGATAGTTCCCAATCGTGGGTCTGGGCGTGCCCCCGGCTGAGCAGGTCTGCTTGGGTGTTGAGAATGCCTGGGATGTGCGTTGCCCTCAGATAGATGCCATTGATTATGCACCAGTCCCAGAGGGTGAGAGCGAGCCTGCAGAGGCGGCGAGAAGCAGTGCCACCCTGTCTGTTGATATAGCTTACGGCCGTGGTGTTGTCCGAGAGGACTGCCACGCAGGTGCCCGCGACGGTGGGAAGGAAGGCGCGTAGTGCATAGAGAATGGCTAGTAGTTCGAGATAGTTTATGTGCTGGGACTGTAAAGAGATGTCCCAAGCAGCACCAGTCCTCATGTTGTTGAGGTGGGCTCCCCAGCCCCAGTTGGACGCATCGGTAGTGAGGGTGAGCTGGGGGGTGGGGATATGGAAGGGTGCCCCTTGAATCAGATGTGGCAATACTGTCCACCACACGAGGGAGTCTCTGACCTCGGTCGTGGGAGAGAGGAGCATGTTCTGCGGGTGTTGAGAGGGGCGGAAGCGACGCAGGAACCAGAGTTGAAGGATTCGCATGCGGAGCCTGGCCAATGGCAGGACGGACGTGGTTGCAGCCATAAACCCCAGCAGTCGTTGGATGGAGAGGGCTGTGGAGGAGGGTTGTGAGCGCACCTGGCTGGCTAGCGCAAGAATAGGTTGGGCTCTGTCCAGTGGGAGAAAAGCTGTAAGCAGGGTGGAGTCGAGTTCCGCTCCGATGTAGCGCACCCGTTGGGAGCGCACGAGATGGGACTTCTCGGAGTTGATGCGGAGACCCAGTTGCAGAAGGAGAGACTGCGTTGTAGAGATGGCATCGAGGAGGTCTGGTTTGGAGTTGGCGACGAGCAGCCAGTCGTCGATATAAGGAAAAATCATAATGCCTTGGAGGCGTAGGAAGGCGACGACTACAATCATAATTTTGGAGAAGACCCTGGGAGCGGTAGAAAGGCCGAATGGAAGGGCCTTGTACTGAAAATGTTCCTGCCCTATAGCGAACCGGAGAAACCTGCGATGGGGAGGGCAGATGGAAACGTGGAAGTATGCATCCTGGAGGTCTAAGGTGGCCATCCAGGCGTTCTGGCGAATGAGGGGAAGAAGGGAGGGTAGGGTTACCATCTGAAACTGGCGGTATTCGATGTAGCGATTGAGTTCCCTGAGGTCCAGAATTGGTCTGGTTCCGCCGTCCCGTTTTGGTACCGCAAAATACCTGGAGTAGAACCCTGTGCGATGGTGCTGCGCGGGAACGGGTTCGATGGCATCCTTTTGGAGGAGATTGGTGACCTCTTGCAGGAGTGGGGTGGAGGGCGGAGTTGAAACGAACACCGGGGCATCCGGGGTAAAAAGGAACTCGATGAGGTACCCTCTGGTGACTATTGAGAGAACCCACTGGTCTGTGGTGATGGTTCGCCAAGCAGGGAGAAATGGCGCGAGGCGCGGGAGGTCGGATGGGGCACAGTCAAAGACTCTGTTTTTGTTGGCGTGACTGCTTGGAGCGGTTAGACTGCTGAGGTGCAGGAAAGCGCTGTTTCTGTTGATAGTGGGGATGCTGAGGTGCAGTGGAAGAGTGAGGGCGCCAGGTGCGATCTGGAGAGCTTCTAGAGGAAGAGCGGCGAGACCATGGCCTGGACCAAGATCTAGGTTTAAATTGCCTGGTGGAGGGGGCAACACCCAGGGTCCTAGAAGCCTTAATGCTCTTATCAAGCTCTTGTAAGGCAGTGTCGGTAGAAACGTGGAAGAGGCCAAGGCCATCGAAGGGAAGGTCCTCCACATAGGCTCTGGTATCCTGCTGGAGTGATGTGGATCTGAGCCATGAGTGGCGCCGGAGAGCAATTGCTGAGGTCATTGTTTTTGAAAAAGTGTCCAGAGCGTGTTTCGATGAGTTAAGCTGTTGCTTAGACAAAATGAGGCCCTCCTTTTGGAGGCGGCGGGCAGCAGGGCGATGCTCCTCTGGAAGGTGGGCAAGCATGCCTGAGAGTTGCTCCCATAGAGCATAGTGATACCTGCTCATGCAAGCGAGGTAATTAGCATTTTTAACGCCGAGGGCTCCTGCTGAGTAGAAGCGGCGACCAAATGCGTCGAGCTTTCTGCCCTCCTTGTCCGAGGGAGTGGACATAGACCTGCGAGTCTTGGTGGAAGAGTTCACCACCAGAGAGTTCGGTTTGGGATGTGAAGCGAGGAACTCGGCTCCCGCTTCCTGGATGCGGTACATGTGGTCCAGGCGTCTTGAGGACACCGGACCGGATGCTGGTTTGTCCCAGGGGGCTTTAGCAGCTTGAAGGAGCACGGCAGACATGGGAAGAGAGACTGCGGTGGACGTATCGGACTGGACGATATCGAAAACGGGATCGTCAACTGCTGGCTTAGGTTGAAGAATAGGAAGTCCTAGGGAGAGAGCCATTCGCTTGACCAGCTCTCCGTATGAGGATATGTCTTCTGAGGGCGAAATCGGCAAATTTTCTGCCACGTCAGGGTTAGGGGAGGGCCGAGAGGGTGGTTCCTGGTCGGATTCAGGATCATCGCTGTCCTCTGTAGAAGATGAGGATGCGGGCGGTTCAAACGGTTGCGTCGGTATCGAAGGGGTCGGTGCCGACGGTGGTTCCATTGTGAGTATGGTCTGTATCGGGATCGGAGTTGGTATCGATCCTTGAGGCGCTGAGCGTGCCAGTGGGTGAGTCGGTGGAGGTCGAAGAGGTAGCTGTTGCGGTGGCGACAGCGGGCGAGGCTCGGCAGCCTGGAAAGCGTGCGGTCTGGCCCAAGAAGCAGAAGGCAGGTGATGCGGAGGAGAGGCTCGCGAGCGGGAACCGAAGCGATCCCATTCCGGGTAGGCGGAGGGTGACCACGGCCTCGAAGCAGCGGAACGGTGTGCATCGAGGTAGTAAGATCGGTGCCGATCCCACCGAGGAAGGGGCTGTGGAGGAAGGTCCCATCGGGACGGGCCCAGAGATCGATGTCGAGAAGGTTGATGGCGATGCGGGGATCTGTACCGAGGAGATCGAGATCGGTAGTCCCTGCGGTGGGGATCCACATACTGGGGACGCTTGACATCGTCTGGGTATATGTCAGGGAGCTCTGGATCGCAGGGCTCCGGTGAGAAGGACCTCGCAGACAAGGGCGACCTCGAGATGGAGCGCAGTCGGTGCGGTTCCGGGCGTTCGTGGTCGTCATCGGGAAAGGGCTGAGTTTCCAGGATGGTGTCTGGTGGCACGGCATCGACCTGACGGATCGGGGAGTCAAGGAGATGAATGGTAGGAATCTCCCTCGACGACGCCGGCACAAGTGGAGGAGACTGGACGGGCGCACTCGGCTCCGATCGGATAGGGAGTGGAGGTGCGGAGGCTTTCTTGGGCGGTTTCCCAGTATGCCCTGTAGAATCCTTGTGCTTCTTCTGGGACTTGTCCTTCTTTTTCTTTTTCAAGGGTGTCGAGGCCACGGACTGAGTAAGAGCCGGGCGTTTCGACCCCGAATGCACAATGTCCGACGCCGGTCTCGACGTCGAAGGCGGTCGAGATGGGGTCTTCGATGTCGATGTCGACGGAAGTGCGGTTGGAGCAGGAGTACCGGTCGACTCCATGGCTTTGGACGGAGATGGGAGGAGCGCGGATTCCAGTAGGGCGACCTTCAGTCTCGCGGCTCTGTTCTTTCGTGTCTGGTTACTGAACCTAGCACAGTGAGGGCACGAATCAGGGCGATGGGACTCGCCCAAACAGAGGATGCAGAGCGAATGGCTGTCCGGAGCCGCAATCTTTCTCCCACAGTCCAAGCACCTTTTAAAGCAGCCCCACTTCTGAGCCATGCAGTAGGCCAGAAGGGGGGAGAAGTAAAGAGGGGGGGGGAAGCCCGAAGGCAAGAAAGAAAGGTAAGAAAGCCCCACACCAAGAAACACCTCTCTTTTTTTTTTTTGTTATTTAGAAGAAAGATAAGAAGAGAAGAGAAGAGAAACGAAGAAGTGGGAATAGGCCAAAGCTTTCCACGACGGAGCTGACTGAGTGAGCTGTGAACAGCGCGGCGGTCAGAAGAGAACTGGTGGGATTCCCGCGCTCGCTCCTCTGGGCATGCGCGGTCGGGCTCCCGCGCATGCCCGGTGTTGCTGGGCGCGAAAATCCGTTAAAGCTTTCTACGATACCGATGGATTCCAGCGCAGGCGCAGTAACCCCATCAGTGTGAAGCACAGAGACCACGTCGAAGATCCAGAATTACTAGCCAGACTGGAGAGCCAGTAAAGTCACTTTTCACTTTTTCTGGCTAGGGAGAGTACAAACCATAAGCTAAAGGAGAAGTGGTAGAAAGCGAGCTGGAGAATGTGGAACAAGAAACTGAACAGGAGATGAGTAATTACATACAAAGGTGTTTTGTTTTGTTTTTTGAACTGTCAGAAAATTGGATGGGTCTACAGTACATTGATGCTGCTATACATTGCTTTCAAGAACCAAAACGGAGATCTTCTAGTTGACAACTGATTCCACTGGTTTTTGCCCTTCTCTCATTCTATAACATATTCCCTTGGTCCTCATCCTATTCTTGATAGAGACGAAAAAAACCCTCTTAACTTAAAACTGCTGTCCTATGTACTAGTCAGTCTGGTGTAGTGGATAAGAGCGCAGACTATAATCTGAGTTTGATTCCCCACTCCTCCACATGCAGCTGCTGGTGTGACCTTGAGTCAGTCATAAATTCTTTCAGAGCTGTTCTCTTAAGGGCAGTTCTTGAGAGAGCTCTCTCAGCCCCACTTACCTCACAGGGTATCTGTTGTGGGGAGGGGACGGGAAGGAGATTGTAAACTGCTCTGAGACTCAAATGGGTAGTGAAGGACAAGGTATAAATCCAATCTCTTCTTCTTCTAGTCAGTATAATTAAACTCAAGGAGACTTTTGGGTATACATATCTACAATTTGTGTGCCGGCATCCCCACTATCAATAATTTCAGGAGTAGGAGATAAAATGGGAGGAAGGGGATGGTATCAATGGCAACATTCTAAATTTCCCTAGTTTCTATGTTCTTTACCACAGAAGTGGTGTCATAGCCTCCTGACGCATCATCAGGCATTGCCCCACAAATTTCCTGGCATTTGTTGGTGCTGGGTCAAGAACCCTAAGTGTGGTGGTTGCACTCAGGCCAGGGAGACCAGAATTCAAATACCCACTCAAGGTTAAACTCACTGGATAACTCTGGGCTTAAAATTAAAGCTCACTCAACCTAACCAACCTCACAGGATGATTGTTGTGGTAAAATTAACTATGTGTGCTGTCCAAAGTTCCTTGTAGTAATTGTAGGACAAAAAAATGCATGTTGCACAAGTAGTCATTATCACAAAAACATGCTGACATTGTTGCAATTCCGTAGTAGAAAACATGTCTCTACAAGCAGGAGACCCATAGAGTTAACACAGAGGGGGGAATACCATGGCCCCTTCTAACCCCCTCCTTGAACTGTTTTGCCCCCCCCCCTTTACCAGCTCCCCTCTTTTCCATCCCCCCCTCCCGCTTTCTCCAGTTTCCACTCTTTCTCCCCCCTCCCTCTGCCTCCATTCCCTTTCCATTCTCACAGCTTACCCTTCCTGTTCCCTCCTGTCTTTCCTTCACTTCCAGTAGTCGCTGACAGCTCTCTCCATCCTACCTCTAACTCCTGTTTCCATCCATCATCAAACAAAAATATTTGTATTTTATTTAACTGCCATTGTAAAGTGCAAAGATTGCACAAAGATCTCACAAACTACCTTGTAAGATTTCAGTTGCCATTTAGGGTTGCCCAGGCAATGTTAGCAGTAGAAAAGAGCAAGCATCCAGTAGCACCTTAAAGACTGGCTGAAGAAAGCTCATAACCTGCCACAAATTTTGTGAAATCTTTGAAGTACTACTGGATTCTTGCTTTTTTCTACCGCTACAGACAGGCTAACATGGCTACCCATCTTGATCTGTCTCCAAACCATGTTGTCAGATCACACAAGTTAGTCCTAACAGGTCTGCAGAAACATCAGGTCCACCTGGCTAATGTGTGTCCAGAAGGTTCAGAATTGCATTGGTCTCATTTCTTCCTGGCAGACAGATACCAGAAGGCAATGTCCATGGACTTCTGCTTAGTTCTGCAGACAGTAAATTCCTAGATCCCATCCCCAATGTTTTTCAACATCTAAATGAAACTAGTGGAGGAAATCACGTAAAGATTTGGAGCAAACTGTCATCAGTGAACAGACAACACACAGCTTTACCTTTCTTTTCCATCAAACGCCAGGGAGGCAGTGGGAGTGTTAAACTGAGATTTGGAAACAGTGAAGGACTGTGTGAAGAAATGCATTTTTTCCCTTGGAGGTTTGAAATGAGAAGAACCTTTCCTCAAAGTTTTAAAAGTCCCCCCCCCCCTTTTGGGTAGAGAACAGGCAGTGCGGAGGAAGTCAGTCAATGGCTTTCCAGGCTCACTTCAGCTACCTCTTAAGAAATGCTAATTAATCTAGCAGGAGAAATAATGGGTGGGTTAAGCTCTCCCCCTTCTCCAAGCAGGGAACAGAGATTAGGAGGACTTTAGACTAAAAAGCTCCAGAAGAATCTTCAGGAAAAGCTTCCTTGACCTGGCCTGACCAGGTAAGTGGGAGAGGAAAAGGAGAAGATAAAGCTCAGGGGAGGAAAGAGGAAGTTCTCTCTTTCTTTGGGTGCTGAGTCCATGAGAGCAGACAGAACTCTCAACTGAAAAGGCAGCCATTGATCATGTGCTCACCTGAAGAGCTGGGAGAAAGCTGCAAGGTAATGGAACTCTGTAGAGATCCATAACAACCTAAGGGGCCTGTCCTATATTCCAACAATCGATAGGGCGTGTATAGAGAGAGGAACAGAGGATTTGTGTTTAACCAATTTCTTTTGAGTCCCTTGCTCAATCTGGTGCTGTACAAAAGTATGCTTGTGAACATTTCTTTTTAATGAATATTTTATAACTTTGATGGTAGTAGTGGCTATCTGTACCATACAGACCTTCACTGTCTCGGACACTCTTTTAAAAAGGGGTGCCGGGGGAAAAGCAGGCAGTTGGCTACTGGCTATTCCTCCAAAGGCGCACAAGGCAATAAACTGTCCCCATGTTGACCAGACACTGGGCAGCGAGAAACAGAGCCAAGGCCTCAGAATGTGGAAGGGAAGCTGAGAGTCCTGACCCTCCCAGTGGGCAGTTCCTACAAAGGTCAGGTGGTGGCAGCGGTTGAACTGAGAAGGAGAAAAAGCCCCTCCAGGTGTTGGAAAAACCCAGGAGGGCGGGGTGAACCAGGGCCTGCAGGCCAGAGCAGGACTGTTCCACCATACATGGTATAAGCTTTCTGAACTAGCTACACTCCTGAGTGAACATGCAGTAAGCCCCCCTAGTGTCTGCAGACCTTGAGAGCAATACAGTATTGCTACACATTCCCTTAGCCACCTGCTACAAATAGGTTGACTGACTTTTTGAAAGGCCTGTGTGCATGTTAAGTGCCATCAAGTCACTTCCAACTCATGGCAACCCTATGAATTAATGACCTCTGAAATGTCCTGTGGGGTTAACAGCTTTGCTCAGGTCTTGCACACTGAGGGCCCTTGTGGCTTCCTTGACTGAGTCAATGCATCTTCTCTTGGGTCTTTCCCTTTCCCTGCTGCCTTCAGCTTTTCCTGGTATCTGAATGCCCTCGTAACATCTAATCTAGTCTAATGAGGGCCTGCCCCTCCCACACTTTGGGTGGGATGTCTTGGGACAGAAAGAAGGAAATTTCAGCCAAATTATGGAATAATGTGTTCACCTTTGGCATGAAGGTGGGGTTGGTATGGAGTATCACCATATCCTTATGAAACACACACATAGGCCCTTAGCTATGGAAAGTGCATCCAGCTCCAGTACTTTTTTGGCTGATACAATGCTCCCTCTAAGCTATGGAATCTTGTGAGCAAAAATTCTACTTTGTGAGCTGCTGGCACTAAAGTTGTGAGCAAGCAATTTGACTATTGCATAAATTAGTTTGCTCTGGAGCCCTCCTTCCTTAGCTAAGACAAAAATAGTGAGCTAGAAGCTAAAAACCTGGGAGCTAGCTCACACTAACTCAGCTTAGAGGGAACACTGGTAACCACCATCAAGAGCAACACCTTGAGAGCAAAGAACCTGAGAAAAATTTCCCTTTATTGGTTTGAATGGAGCCTTGGAAGAACATGCAATGGTAAGTGTACTGTCCAAGAGAAGAAATGTCACAGCTGGAGGATGTTCAAGGGAAGCACCAGCTAGGATCAGGATAGGAAACTGGGCCTTGTGTCAGCATGTCTAGTGACACTGGACATCCCCACAAAAGTTGTACAGAAGAGACAAGAGGCTTCGAGAACCACAGGTTTTGGGGCCATGCTGAGATGATTTACATCAGCTCCACTGCCTCCCATTTCAGCTTTATCAAAATGTTAGGAAGCAATGGAATAGGGAGGAATACATATGGTGCCCCCAGACCATGGTGCTGTCAGGGCATCTATCTGTTCTGCCATAAAACATTGGAACAAAAAAAAAAGAAATGCAGAAGCTTGGTGTTCTCTAGTGTTCCGATGAGATCTATTGTTGGCTGTCCACATTTCTTTGTCAGCTCTCAAAAAAGACTGCTGTGCAGGGTGTGCTCCTCAGGGTCCAGATGACTATGACAGTTCTAGTCCACCTGCATATTGAGGGAACTCCTTATGTAACCAGTCTTTGGTGAGGGTAAATAAGCCTTGGCTCAAGTCAGCAGAGCTGCTGCCTCCCACTGAAGGTTCCTGGATCTGGTGCCCTCTGATCGTTTATGTGGGCCTTTGCTGTTGCATTGTCCATCTGAACAAGGACATTGAGATCGGCAATCCAATCATGGAGGTAGACTGGGCTCAAATGGATAGCCCTGAGTTCCAGTAGTTTTATACTGGAAGGCCTCTGAGAGTGTCCAAAGTGCCCTGGATATGACCTAGAGGACAGTGGGCTCCCCAACAGGATAGGCTGGTGTCTGTTGTGAATTCTGATGTAGAGGTTTGGTGTAGTGGTTAAGTGAGCGGACTCTAATCTGGGAGAACCAGGTTTGATTCCCCACTCTTCCACTTGCACCTGCTGGATGACCTTGGGCAAGCCATAGTTTTGTCAGAGCTGTCCTAGAAAGAGCAGTTTCTCCCAGAGCTCTCTCAGCTCCACCTACCTCACAGGGTGTCTGTTGTGGGGAGGGGAAGGGAAAGAGGTTTGTAAGCCACTCTGAGACTCCAAGTGATGGGCGGGGTATAAATCCAATCTCTTCTCTTCTCTCCTCTTCTTCTCTTCTCTTTTTATTCCAGGGACACTTGGATCAGTTTTCCTCAGAAGTATGACTTTACTGTCCGCCATTTCAAACCCCTAGAAGGCTTTGGTTACATTATGCTTTCTCGAAGCATGAGATGGTCCGCTGAAGAAGACATGTACGCATCCTGGACCATAGAAAACACATTAATAGTCAAGATCATTAACTTTTGTGGGTGAGTGAAGAACATGAAAGCCACTGAGAGAATGGACTAAACTGGCCACTGCCGTGATCTTCCTGACCATATCCACATGATCGAGGACCCTTCCTGAGGAGGCAGTTGTGGAGGTGTGGTAAGACACCTCACGCCAGAGTAATCTTCTGGCCCCTCGACTAGGGAATGACTTGCTGTAGCTCTCATGACAAGGACACTGCCATGTCAGAGGCTTCTGCCAGTGAGCCAGCAGAGACCACTGTTGCAGCTGAAGAAGCCGCCAGCAAAGGTGGAAAAGATTTTTTTAAAAAACAGAGAGTGGAGAAAAGTTTTCATAATAGCTTAGAGGTAGAAGAGAGAAGAGAGACACACAAAGGAAAAAAATCAAACTGAAAGCTCAAGGAGGAGAAAGTACAGAGCTCTCCAAAAGCCTTGCCCTCAGAAGCAGGCAGGGGGGAAAACCTGAGGGTGGCAAGCACTCCCACTCCACTGGAGAGACAAAAGAGCAACCTACTTCTTGCCTCCAAGGACCATGGGTAGGAGAGTGTCCAAACACCTCAGGGCCCCCTCCTTTCTTCCAGCGAAAAAGTGATTTTTGTGACATTTCGATTGGACTGTATTTAACAGAAATTTAATATATTTTACTGTTTACTGATTATATTGTGCTACAAATTGCCTTGAGGACTTCATAAGGTGAAAGGTAGTCTGTAAATAATTCAAAAGATATAAATAACCAAGGAAGAAATTACTGCTCACTGATGTTACATTTCTGTTGAATCAACTACTGATTGTATGAACACAAGATCTCCAGATTCAGGAAGGAATTTTTTCTTCTACAGTTCCAAACTACTTTCTGAACTAAAAAGCAAGCGTTCTATTATACAAGTCACTTGACTGAACTGTCACAGAGCACAGGGGCATAAAGTTATGTCCTTATAAAGTCAACTTCATCTTGTTTAACGAAGGAATAACATGTGCTGTTTTAAAGTGTTCAAGCATTAACGCCAGAAAAATAAACTGCATATTTTACTCAGATAAAAATATGTTCCAGTTGAGTAGTTACAATTATGTGTTGGGTATTTTTCAGATTTTTATCCTGTCCTTCTTCCAAGAAGTTCACAATGGCATACACGTTTGTGTCCAACTGCACTCTCGCCCCTTTGAGGACCATCAGGGCAGAAGATGGAGCAGCCCTAAAAGCCCAAACTAGCCTGATCGCATCAGCGCTTGGAAGCTAAACAAGGTCTATACTTGGATGGGAGACTGCCAAGGGGGGGGTGGAGCTGTTATGCAGAGGAAGGCAGAGGCAAACCATCTCTGTTCACCTCTTGCCTTGAAAACCCCACAAGGCGGAAGTTCATGGGGTTTGCCATATGTGGGTTGCAACTCAACAGCACTCTTTACTTACTTAAGCTGGAAGATAGTGACTGGATCAAGATTAATGACAGCCTTGCAGCAGAACCGAAAGTTGATCCAGGATCTCTCTGTCTTAGTCAAATGCTCTGATCACTTCACCGTGCTCGTGCCACACACCAGATATTGTAGGTTTTGCTATTTTTTTTACTACTAGATGGTGGTACGAATGGAGGGAGGCCAGACCAGCTGCAAGAATTGTCCCCAGTGGGACAGTAGCAACAGTTGCCTTTCCTAGGGACACTTCCTGCAAAGCTGCAAACAGATTTGACAGAAGAGAATGGCAAGCTATTTAAAATTTGGGATATCAGAGGCAGCAAAGGGAGCTTTTAGGTGTGAGACTTCTGATTAGATCCAATAAGCCAGGCCTTGTATTTCAAAGCAAAGTCTTTATTCTTAATGGTCTTTCAGGAAACACTTGCGTTGTTAGTGATACCAGATACAGAAGGGGAGGAATTGATATACAAGGGTAAAAGCGTGGGTGCCAATGAGAATAAAAATATCAAGCGCCAAAATGTGCTACCGTTACTTTCTCAGGAAAAAAGGCGCATAAGCAGAGCTAACTTCCCATCCCCGGCCCTGTGTGCGTAATCTACATGCATTCCCCTGCAAAAGACACCTGGAAAAGCAGAGGCCCAGTTGCCCAAGGTTACAAGTGCAGCAACAGAGATAACTGAAGTCTAGCAAAACATCTGAGCTCATTCTGAGGAAGGGGGGGGGGGACCGTCAGAGGGGAAGCCGAGGCCCATCTCCCACCGGGACCTGCAACCGGGACTGACAAAGGGAAGCAAAACATGACAGGGAACCTGACATCAGGATCTGCTGGTGTCAAAGGTATACACAATGCAAACCCATCCATGTCATCACTCCCCCCACTGCACAGAGAGGCAGAGCAGGCTCACACACGCTGGTCCTGCCTCCATGGAATCGCCAAGTGGTCTGCATGTAGTGAACACATGGAGACAGTGTCCCCATGTACACCTTCTCCACATGGTCAAGCAATGTAATAACATGGCCAGCAAAGCAATAAGATGGCCATTCCAAAACTAGCACTGCTGATCATGGGGGGGGGGGGGAGGAGGTATCAACATGACCACTTCTTCCATGCATTTGCCAGGTACAGGGCATTTGGCGATCATGTAGAGACAGGGAGCAGGGCCATTGCTCTAATGCTCACTCTCCCTCCCCCTGCAGTAAGCGAACACATGGGCTGGGTTGTCTGCATAGGCTAGTATCTTCTACATACGTGTGGATAGAAGGGACACCAATCGTGCTTTATAGGAATGTGATATTCTGAATTCAGGTACACTCCAAGAAAAACTGGATAACCTTTGTACTAAAGGTTGGGATGTTCCAGTGCTGAAGCTTTTCCTAGAATGCTGTTCCATGCATATCTTATTTACCTACCACTACAGGAGGATGGCAGTAGTGATGTTGTGCCTGTATCTGATTATTTTTGCTTTCTTGTTGTTTTTTCAGTATTTATGACAATATGACAGTGAGTAGACACTTAATGCTATTACTTTTGTATTAAAGTAGTATTTGCTCTGAAGTTTAATGGAACATAACTCTTCAACCTGAAATAATGTAATAAGAGTGATTTATGAGCAGAGAGCCAAAAAACTGAATGGGCTTGGTTACTACACAAAATCTGTAATCGTTGTCACTCTGCCTCCTCCAGCATGTAGGAACTGGATCTTTTTTCTGAAACCACTTTGAGCTTCAGAGATGTTCAGATCACCTCCGAATCCAACTCATTCAATCATCCAGCTTAAAAGTTACAGGCTAAATGTGTCCCATTAAAGTTAAAGCTGCTATAAGAAAATACAACTTAAGGAAATAACTTTAAAAACTCTTTGTCAGGGCATGCCACTAGTCTCATGGAAATGACTAGCTAACGTCACATATCACACTTGGAACTACCTTTTTTACTTAACCTCTTCTCACATACCAAATTCAGGAGGGTAATTATCAGTTCTGAGAGACTTCTCATGGACTGAAATTTGCATGTTCCACACTCTTAACCAAAAGAAAAAACTTCTGACAGACTTCTATATTTATGTTTTATTTTGTTTACATATTCCCAAGTGGGAATATAAGGGAAGGGGACCGAGATGCAGAAAGGCTCGACCCCCTTCCAGCCTGCGTCCCATCCCCAAGGTAGCAGGCAGTGGGGCTGGGATGAATAACCCTCCTCTGACATTGGTGTTGTGCAGCACCAGGTCCATAAATAATAAGACCATGGTCCTTCAGGACTTCCTACAAGAGCAGGGTGCTGACCTGGCATGCATGACCGAGACCTGGGCGTGAGACAGAGAGACATTAGCTCTCTCCCAGTTGGCTCCTCCTGGGTTCTCAGTCCTTCACCAGTCGTGGACTAGAGGGCAGTGTTGGGGGGGGGGGGGAGGGATGGCCCTGTTCATCCGGGAGGCTTACACCTTCAGGGCGCTCTCGTCTCTGAAGACTGCTGGCATAGAATGTGCTGGCCTGGTGTGGGAGGCTGGGGAGAGTTTGGCCATTTGGTTGGTGTACCATCCACCCAACGCACCAGCCAATGCCCTGCCAGCCCTGGTGAAGGTCGTATCAGGCTGGGCATTGGAGCACCCTAGGCTAATAGTTCTGGGTGACTTTAACATCCATGCCGACGATGTGACTTCCATGCAGGCGACGGAGATGGTGTCATCCATGGTGGCACTAGGACTCTCTCAATATGTAACAGCACCCACTCACCAGGCCAGGCACACACTGGATTTAGACTTTGCAGCAGGGGTTACAGTGGACCTGATCACTGCTAAGGCAGTTCCATGGTTGGACCACCATGCCCTAAAGGCCCATGTGAATGTACCACTCCAACCCTGTTTGGGCAGTGAGTGTATTTTGGCTTGCCCACGCAGCCCTCCGCTAACCTCTGCTCTCACAAAGTGGCCCCCGAGCCAAAACAATTGCCCACCCCTGATTTAGAATGATTGGTCATTGACTATGCTGTCACAGGGCAGGCCAAAAGATAGGGAATTTGACATTGGTTGTGAGGCTTTTGCAAGCTTTTTTGCAGATAAAGTCCTGTTACTCTGCCATGACCTGCCCGCCACAGTTGAAACAGTAATTGTTTCATGCACATCTTCTAGTCAGGTTATGGATCATTTCGCTCAACTCAGCCTAGAGGAAGTTGACAGAATACTCTCAACTGTACGCCAAACCACTTGCAGCCTTGACCCGTGTCCATCGTGGCTAATTAAAGCTGGCCATGATGAGCTACAAGGTCCCCTTAGGGAGATTATCAACTAGTCCCTCTTTGAAGGGACTTTCCCTGGGGCACTTAAGGAAGCAGTGGTTCTTCCCCTCCTAAAGAAACCATCTCTGGCACCGACCCAATTGGCTAACTATCGGCTGGTCTCCAACTTGCCCTATATGAGCAAGATTATCGAGAGGGTGGTGGCAATTCAGTTGCAGAGCTTTCTGGAAGACGCTGCCATATTAGATCCATTCCAGTCCAGCTTTCGCCCAGGTCATGAGATGAAGATAGCACTGGTCGCCCTCACAGACAATCTCCAAAGGTATCTGGATCAGGGTGGGTTGACAGTATTTTTGTTGTTAGACCTGTTGGTGGCATTTGACACAAGTCGACCATCAGTTACTGATCCACTGCCTTGCTGATGCTGGGATAAAGGGGACTGCTTTACAATGGCTCTCCTCCTTCGTTCAAGTTCGGGACCGAGGGCGGCACCAACGGAGCAGCTGTCTCAAAGGCACCTGCTGGTCTGCGGGTTGCCACAAGGGGCTGTTCTCTCCCCATTGTTATTTAACATCCACATGCACCCCCTTGCCCAGATTGCCCAGAGGCATGAGCTGGGATGTCACCAGTACATGGATGATACCCAGCTCTATCTGTTGTTGGGTGTCCAGTCCGACTCCAAACCGGAAGATCTGGACCTGGCGTTACAAGCTATGGCTTAGGCTGAGCCCACTGAAATTGAATTTGATGAAGACGGAGGTCCTGTGTCTGAGTTGCGGCGGTCCAGGGTTAGGGATCCCAATCCCGACCTTCAACCTTTGGTACCAGCATTGGAGGTTAGGAGTCTGGGAGTGCTCTTGGACACTTCCTTAACAATGGAGGCCCAGGTAGCAGCCACTGCCAAGTCGGCCTTTTACCATCTTCAGCTGATTAGGCAGCTGGCTCCTTTCCTCCAACGCAGTGACCTGGCAACAATGATCCATGCATTGGTCACCTTGAGACTGAATTACTGTAATGCTCTCTACATGTGGCTGCCCTTGTCCCAAATCCAGAAGCTACAGCTGGTGCAGAATGCGGCAGCCAGGCTGTTACTGTGTCTCCCCTTGAGGGAGTACATTCAGCCTGTGCTGAAGGCACTGCACTGACTACCTATAGCATACCGGATTCACTTCAAGGTGCTTCAAGGTGCTGGTATAGGGCTATAAAGCCCTATATGGCAATAGTCCTGCATACCTGAGGGACCGCCTTTCCTCATATATTGTCCAGAGTATGCTACAGTCTAGGTCACAAAATCTCCTTGTCCTCCCTGGCGCAAAAGATGTCAGGCTGGCCACAACCAGGGCGAGAGCTTTCTCGGTTAGTGACCCTGCTTTGGTGGAACAAGCTCCCAGAGGACATCAGGGCCCTGTGGGATTTACTACAATTCTGCAGGGCCTGTAAGATGGAGCTCTTCCACCAAGCATTTGATTGAGGGGCCGCACCTAATCAGCACACATCAATCAAGGAACCAGTGCTTGGTAATATATCTTTGGCCGACTGCCTCTGTTTAGGTGTTTAACATCTACACCCACATTATATATGGGGTCAGACGCCAGTCTACGTCCAATGCTGATCAGATTTCTATGGTGACAATTGAGGACAGTTAATTCACCATCAAAACTAACATTTTATGAATTGTTTTACATTTTATCTTGTTTTATCTTTTTAAACTTGTATGATATTTGTGGCTCTGTAAGCCACCCTGAGCCTGCTTCAGTGGGGAATGCGGGGTAAAAATTAAATGAAATAAATAAATAACTGCCAAGAAAACTGTCATTTTGTTTATAAGCCACTTTGCTTAACAGTGCAAGCTTTATTACTATTATCAATGAAAAAATTAGGAGAGTAAAACAGAACGTTGTGTTTGGAGTATTTTTGAAATTAGCTTGAATTATTTTTTAATAATAATATTTGAGTGGAGATAGTAAAAGAAATGGTACAGCCCCTTACACAGAAAGAACAGGTCATCATGTTTAGAGACTAAAGTAGCTTTCCAAGTTAACACCACAGTGGGAAAACTGGAACTCTCAGAAGTATCCTATGATCATACATGGAAAGTAATTCAAAAATAAGTTGATGCCAATAAAGCTCCCCCACTTTTTCCAGAGAAGGCTGAATTTATCTACATATACAGTGCCAACACAGTTCAGAAACTCTTGCAATCAAGCTGTATTTATTTATTTTGAAATATTTATATCCCTCCTTATCTCTTTGGACACAAGACAACAAACAAAGCAATTGTCACTGCAGAAACACAAGAATGTGTCTAGTAACAAGATTTAAAACAATACAAACACACAATTTAAAAAAAATGCAACCAAATTTGCCAAAACAGTTTACTCTCCACTAAATGCCCTCGGGGGGGGGATTTATATACCCCACCCTTCACTGCCCAAAGGAGTCTCAAAGTGCTTTACAATCTACTTTCCCTTCCCCTCCCCACAACAGACACCCTGTGAGGTAGGTGGGGCTAAGACAGCGTTCGAGAACTGCTCCTATGAGAACAGCTCTGAAAGAACTTCTGCGTATAAGCTTTCATTTGCATGCACACTTGCATTGACTCTGAAAGAACTTGTAACTGACCCAAGGTAACACCAGCAGCTGCATAAGGAGGAGTGGGGAATCAAACACGTGTGAGAGCCCACAGAGTCAATCAACAACAAGTGTCCTTAAACAGGGAAAGCTTTATTGAGAAAGGTCTGCAATGGTCATCTGCACTTCTTGTGTTAGTAATGGCGGGCAACCCGGGGCCCAGGTCTAATATACAGAAATCAAAAGAGGCCAAGTGGTTATTACGCCCCAATCAGAGCACATAAAAAAGGTGCTTAAAATACTGGCTTTCAGTTTCCAGAGTATAGGCGGGAAGGTATAGAGCCAGACAGTAAAAGATACAACAGGCAGTACCAAGATTCCCCAAGGTCGAAGAGCAAACAAAGCGATAAGCTCGCCCTGAAAACAGAGAACAAGACGTTCCCCACAGAGGTGATGTAGAGGGAGATGTGATCCCAGGGAATGGCAGCACTAGCTGACATCACGGTTCTCCCAGATTAGAGTCTGCGTTCCTAACCACTACACCAGACTGGCTCTCATACTTTGTTATATGCTTTCCCAAAGTCAGCAACTGAGGGTGCCCTCCAATCCCACTCTGGTTGGAGTAGATTCACCGCAGGGGAAAATCCCCCCCAAAACATGTGACCTACTTGTTGTCATACATTCCCAGCAGAGGATACCACCAGGAGAAGACTACCTGAAGATGATAAGTGGCACATGGGGGTATACCAGGATATGCAGTTCAATAAGGTTGAGGGCCCCAGGCCATGAAGGGCTTTAGACTGAGCTGGAAGCAGTTTAACAGAAGCTAACTGGTAACTAGTACAGCTCACACAGCATTGGAGTTATATGTCCTGAATGGATGAACCTAGACAGGAGTCTCACTACCATATTTTGTTCCAGTTGAACCTGCCAAGATGCCTTCAAAGATAAGTCTTTGTAGAAAGTACTACAGTAGTCTAACCTGGAGAGTACAATAGTGCCTATCAGTATGGCTCAGTTGGCAGAGCCTAAATAAACACTTATTTAAATAAGGAGCCAGATGTAACTGAAAGAAGATGCTCCTAGCAACAGTTCTGGCCAGCTTATCTATCAAGGCCATGTTCAGCTCTTATCTTGAACTACTGAAGAAAGCTTAACTCCATCTAGGTCTAGACCAGCGAAGCACCATCCCTCTGTCTTGATTAAATTTCAGTATGTTCATTCTTAGCCACCTGTCCACAGCTTCAAGATACTGGCCCAAGATCTACATACAAGTTAAAGAGCATTGGGGAACTCCATACAGTAATGGATCCTTGGCGAACCCCATCCAACAAGTCCCAACATAGCAGGTATTGGGAGAAAGAGGCTAAATAGCTTTCAACAGATCAACATACCTAATTCTCAATGTGGTCTGATCTGTGGATACTTAACTTGGGCGACTGGATCCACAAACATTAGATATTTCTATGAACTTGAAAAAAGTATCAGGTTTGCAGAAAAATCTGAGTTCTCCAAAATGATAGAAACTGCCTGAAGTTTTAAGAAACAAATGTCCTCAGTGATTGTTGCTAGGCAACCATATAGTATTGCCAGCCTTAAGTCTTGTTTTCTATCAGTAAAAAGGCTGGGGGAGGGTTGTTTTGAGAACGGAGTCATTGAGACCAGGCCCACTAGCAAGCATTGGGCAATTTGCTACCAACTAACTTACATGACTCACCCAGGCCTGGCTGCTTGCTTCTGTTCAGTAAACCAACTAGACCAGCCACAGTAATCAAAGCTAAGTACCAATAATATATCCTGTGGCTGTAAAAGCACCATAAAGACTTAAATGTTCTATCAGAATATATTCAAATGATAAACAAAATATAACAGTCAAATTTGAACAGAAGTTTCATCCAATATATAACACTCTCAAAAACAAAGAAACATGGTTCTTCTGTCTACTCTAATTGTATACATTCTAATTGTGTATAGCAGTCCACAAGTAACAGATAGGAATCTTCCCCCTTTTTTTGAATGCTGACATGTTTTCTAGATAGTTTCCACATTTCGAGGAGAAACCTTCTTCTAAGCAGATTCCATAGTTCTAAAATTGTAAAGAATATACAATGAAATATATACAGTATCATGAAACCCAGTATAAAAAGCCTCAGGGTGCCAAAAGATCACCAAGGACTCACCAACCAACATTGTCAAAGTTTCTTATAAGTAAAACTCAATAGTTTCAAATCTGTAAACAAATATAAAATAATTATAACAAATTATATCTCATCTGGTGGCCCTGAAACCAAATACGAGAAGTCTTCAGACGCCATAAGCCTCCAGATACTCACCTACAGTATCAGTATTTCTCTAAAGGTGAGGCAAGGGTTCACAGAATATATTATTTGGCTTACAGCTCTGCAATCTTTATGACTCAAAATGCCTTCACAAAATGGCTTATCATACATGGTGCATTATATCCATACCACTCTTAACAATTGCCATCTGTCTCAAAGGTATATTACACAAAACAGTACCTATTCTGTCAAAGAAGCTCATTGGGTGACTTTGAGCCAGCCACACATTCTCTGCCTAGCCAACAGGGTTGTTGAGAGGTTAAAATAGAGGAAATGATAACAATGCAAACTCTTTGGGTCCCCGTTTGGAGAAAAGTAGATATAAATGAAGTAAATAAATATCAATATAGCCAAAAGTGGGGGCAGGCAGATAAGCATGAGGAAAGATTAGCATGAGGGTTCCCAGAGGGAGGGGGAAAAGAAACTGTGGGGATGGGGGGATACGGGGAAAAGTGAACCCCATGCAAGTACTCGCAGGTTCCCCACCATGCAACTGGGCCCAGCGGATGCCACTGTGCAACTGGGCCATGATTTTCCTGGGTACCGGCTACAAGGGTGAGGGATAGAGGGAAAGCTGGAAGCTGGACAGATGAAGGCAGACATTGCAAATGCATAAAAGCCTATATGCTGCAGACTAATCATTTTTCACATAATTCAGTACCTCTGATAAATTAAATGATGCCAATACTGCTCCCCTCACCCTTTAATTTCTGGTGTTTCCACTGCTGAGGTGGCCTAGATTTGCCAGCCCTCAATCCTGTGGGCACTGTGAATACACTTTAATCTGTGGAAAATTAGAGAGCAGAAGTCAACTATTAAACATCCTAGGAACACATACACACCAACTCTGGTGTTTCCTGCCCACAAACCAGCATTCTAAACCATGGTTTATTCCCAGTTTGTCAGGAGAAAAAAACTCCAACTTGACCAGGCACCTGCATTCACACAACCATGATAAATCTGATTTAATGCTTACAAAACCCTGAAACCCCCACTTATATTCCAAGTGCTAGGAATGGGTAATGGGGAGGAAGGAGCACACAATCCAGCACCAAATCATGTCTGTCCCTGCTTGTGAATTAACTGAGGTTTGTCTGGGACCTCTGAACATAGCCATAACTTTTGTGTTTTAGAGATTTTCCCATCATCTGTCAAAATAGCTGAACTATTTATGTACTTGCACACACAAAAATGATATCGAGACACCTGCATGAGATTAGTAAAGCATTCCATGTTACATGGTAAGTCTTAGGTGTGGCTCACATAAGCATGTACATCTCTTAACTTCTCCGCACTTGATTACTGCACACTTGATGGTTATCATTTGAAAATCTGAACTGACTCAAGGTAACATGATAAGAAATTTAATTTCTATATGTGGTATTACACTGGTGATGGCCCATTCACATTTAAAAATCATCGTTCAAGTCTACAAAAAAAATCCTACAATTTCTCTCAAAGACATTCTTGTAAAACAATTCAGTTCCAAAAGCAACAAGTCACAATGAAATCTCAAACATACAGGCCGTCTTAACATGATGCAACCCTGTGCTAAATAAATTATCTGATCGTTTTTTGTCTATAGAACTACAGCAAATTTTGCCTAATGAATTTTGTTAATTTGCCTAACCTTGTTTAACAGAAATTGATCAAATATATATAACCTTTACTTTGCATCTATCAGATTGTACTGTATATTATACATAATATTCAATTCTCATATACATCACTGTTGTGTTCACACATATATACTTTTTGTTCTACATCTGTGTGCGAGAAACTGTAGCCACATATAGTTTTGCACACACAATGAAATCCCTACCCATGTACTAATCACATCACAAGCAGCTATATCCATGTGCTACAACTTATTTCTTAAAACAGAAGCTTTGTTTTGACGGCTGCATTTTTATCCTAAGGAGCTCAGGGCACCATATGCCTCTTCCACTTGAGTCACATAGTATGCCTGTGAAGTGGGATGGGAAAGGCCAACAGGGCCAAGATCATCCTGTGAGTATGGCACTGCAAGAAGCAGACTATACTGTTCACTACTGAAACCATACCTACTTGCTGTTATTGGAAGCACAATTCCTTTCCCAAACATAGGTCGAAGTATCATGACCATCTTCTGCTGTATTATAACAATATCTTTCTGACAGCAAAAAGCTGTAGGTTGGATTCTGCTAGCTTTTCCAATAGCACAAGAGGGAGAAGGGACAATTTTATCCAATTCCCTTCTTTACTGCTCTGACAGTCTGCACTTTTAAAAGCTTAGAAGTGCTGCTCAAACAACAAGTAAAGGACTGTGAAGGATTATTTTTCATAGATCTAGAGAGGTTTGAGTGACAGGCTGCTCCAAGGAATCTGATCGTTAGCATCTGTTGAGCAGAGAAAGACTTCTGAACTGGATGCTGAGGAGAATTCAGTCTGAATTCAGCCCTGAGTGAGAGCAGTTTAACATAGAGGGGAGAGGCTGGCAAGGATGAGTGGGTAGTTAGGCAAAGACTCCCATTCAGGCCAGAATAGAGGACTGATCTTCTAATGAGAGAAGAAATTTTCCTACCCAGTCAAAAACAGGGGGATAATATTGAAGAGTGGAAAAATCCCTGGCCTGAAACCTGGCCTTTTGAAACCTAGAGTCAGCAAAGCCTAAGAAGAGTACTGGTGTGGGTACTGGATAGTGTGTATGAGCCTTCTGGGAACCAAAAGCCAGCTCCTGACTCTTCCTTCAGGTTCCTGGACTGAGCCAATAACCAAAATATCATAAGGAAATTAAATTCCTGGATGTCAGTATAAGAAGGGTGGGGAACACAACAGAGACCAGCACCTACAGAAAACCTACAGATGCCAACTCCTTTTTGTCTAGCAACAGCTTTCACCCACCACATCTATCTATCTATCTATTTATTTTTCATATTTATACCCCGCCCTCCCCGCGAACGGGCTAAAAAAGAACCTTCCGTATTCCTAATTGTTGAGGCTTAGGAAAAACTATAGCCAGTATTCTGATTTTGTTCAACAGGCTAAAGTATTAATGGGCCAATTTAGAAACAAGGGCTACTCTTCTAGAACTGTTCAGCAGGCTTTCCATATGGCAAAAAATAACAGTAGGTCCTCCCTCTTGATGCGTAAGAAAAGACAAGGTCAGTCTGATAGGATTATTATTCCACTGAGTTATGATGGAAAATCAACTCAGGTCAGTAACATCATTAGGCAACACTGGCATTTATTAACCAGTATTCCTTCATGTGAGACTGCTCCTCTCTTTGCCTACCAGAGCTTAAAATCTTCTCCAGCAATACACAGGGGAATAGATTGGCAAAATTTACCAACTGGCCACTTTCCCTGTGGAAGATGTGAAATTTGTAATTTGATGTTACGTACTAATTTTTGCTATGATTTAGCTAAGCAGAAAAGAAAATGTACATTTTTCAACTGTAACTCAAAGGGTCTTATCTATGGCATCATCTGTAAATGTGAAAAAATGTACATAGGTTGCACCTCAAGGCCAATAAAGATTAGGATCACAGAACACAGAAGCTGCATCAGACGAAGAAAAAATGCTCCCTTCACCGATCACTTTTTCACAGCTGAGCGCAGTGATAGAGACTTCTCTTTCTTCACTCTGGAATATGTTTGATCTTGCAACGATCTGCCAATGACTCAGTGTTTGAAAACCAGATAATTGTTTTGGATCCATGTCCTTAAAACTTTAACCCCATGTGGTTTAAATGAACAGGTGGACTGATGTGTGGTATGATTTTATGACAGTTTAACATCTAGTCTGGGATTTGTATTGTTTGTAGTTTTAAATGTTATGCTGTATGTGGGATGTGCAATCACATGACTATTTCAAGGCATCCCACAAGGACTGCATCATCTTTTACCTGGTGTAAAGCTCCAGCACTTTAGTCTATCAGCACTCCCTCTTTGCTAAAGGGACAATTTTACTGAGGAGGCTTTGGCTTGAACTAAACAATCATTAAAAGGCACTTTCTGGACCAGAAGTAACAAAATAATTTTATTTATTAATTACTTTTTGAATTAAGTTTCAAAATTGTAGATTGCATTGGTTTATAATTTTTTTTGCTTCTAGATTATTTTTAGTGAAATATCACTTGGCACATGATTGCATCTTTGGAGGCCTTGTTTATACTTTTATTCTGTGCCTAGTGGTTTCACTTTGGAAGTAAGTCAACATGTTTTTTTAGTAGAATATAGGTATTGTTTATTTATTCATTTTATTATATGTATTTAATTTCACGGTTTTTATTTTTTACAGCAATTCTTTTCTGGTCTGTTTTGTATCCATGTTGCCTAATTGCATAATTGTATTGTATTATGATATAAGCCAACTTGTTCCTCATTGTGTTTGACCTCTGAAGAAGGCCTATACAGGCCGAAACACGTCAGGTCAAGTCCACTGGCCCTTGTGTGTAAGATTTTGGTATTTTTACATGAGGTGCGATTGGGCCCTTATATGTTTTTTAAATCTTTGCTAATAAATACATGTATCTTTTTATATTATATACATTAAGTTTTTATTGTTGTCCCTCTATTCTTTTTGACTTACCTCTTTTGGTTCTTGATCCGGGATGTCAAAAGAAACCACTCTCTTTCCCCATGGAAAAACTAGTAGGATCCAACCCCATGTCTCTTAACTTCAACATATGCCTTTCCTCCATGGTGGAGCTCAGGGCATCTCACAGAGGGCACACAGATCAACCAAGACCTGCTTAACTTCAGCAGTTACTAGATCGTCTGCCCTCCAACTCTGCCTGGGTCCTTGCTCAGACTAGTGCTTCCTGTACATTTTCCATTTTCATTCTTTTTATGCACACCGTAGCTAAAGAAGCAGTTAGTAATTTCACAATTTAATATGTAAGAATAATTGATCAGTGATATTTTAGAATTTACAAAGTTATATGTTCTGTCTCTTACTGTAAGGGCATGAAGCAATTATTATAAAACACACTGTAAAACACAGAGCAAAATATTTAGTGCCAAGCTCTATTTTTTAAAATAACTAATAGGCTTTGCCACTTCTCAGGGTTTTTTTTACAAAAATCTGCCCAGCACTCAAAAAACTGCTTTCCTACATGTTTATTTGTGGTTTTGTGCAAGTGCTGAATTCCACAGATTCTTTCTTGCCTCATAAAACATTAATAGAATGCTGCTTTCTTGGGGGGGGGGGGGGTACTAGTACTATCTTCCCTGGAGTAAAATGTAATGAGATCCTAAGCAAATAAGCTTTTTTAATTCCAATGCTTAACAAAATAACCAAAAGCCAGTCAACCTGGAGATAGAAAAGCTGTATACAAGTTTAATAATAAATACATGAACAAATATTATCTGCTGATTTCATTGTTCCAGGACCTGTCTGTACATGAGGAACTGATTTCTTTTTTTCTGCTGGAGGGGGGAGGGGGGGCATTTTTGCAAGTATAGAGCTGTTCCTGTCCCTGTCCTGCATGGATTCCGATTCCAGCAACATAAGGCTCTTTGGTACCAATGTTTTTAGCCAGGCAGTTACTAAAACGAAATAGCTTTACAAGCAGAAGGCTTTAACTGGAACACCTGCTGCCTGATAAAACTGTTGAATACTGTTTAGTAATAGTAGCATAGGAATGTTCTATTGGCACAGCCAACAACAAACTCGTCTGCATTATAACCTATAGTTTACCTACAGCATCAATATACACCTTTGTCAAAAAAGGGTCAGGGCAGATGCACATGCACAGATCCAGGAACTGCTTTCTGCACTCTTCTCTAAGATGATCTGTGACAACTAATTACTGACATCAATCACCAATTGCAGATTAAACCATAGTTGACAAGTTATTCATAGTTGACAAATCACTGGAGACGTCATAGTGCAGAGGCACTGGCCCATTTATCTCCCAGCTGTAGAAACTGGAATTGAATGTACAGCTCTGCCCATTTTAAATGTTTTAAATTGGTTTTATTGTATTATCTGATTGTATTATTTATAATTGTATTACTTATTGCTGCCAGCCGCCCTGAGCCTGTTCGTGAGAAGGGCGGGATATAAATCGAAACAATAAATTTAAAAAACTAAGATGCATCTGGTAGCTTTGTCGTGAGACTGGTATGAACTCTAATACTGAACACAGGACATAGTTCTGAAAGTATCTACAGAGTATATAAACGCATGCAGATGACAAAAAAGCACTGGAGGTAGAATGGTTATAAGACTGGATGTGGAGTGAAAAACCAAGGTATGAGAGCAATTCAACAGCCAAAGGTATTTATTATTTATCTGGGGCATGTTTTCATGCCTTTCTGCTCTCAGGAGCATGCAAGCCTGTCCCCAAGCTGACAATACTATAGATGCAACAAATTAAAAACAAGATATAAACACAATTAAAATGAATAATTATAAAACTATGAAAACCATCACTAAAACCAGGTAAACAACATGCTGCAATTTACTTCTCACCACAACTCTCAGTATAACAGACAAAATCCATTTTCGAAAATCTCTTCAGAATAGGCATACTTTTAAAGAGAAGACAAGTAGAGATGGGGCCAAGCAGACATTTAGGGACAAGAAACTGCATGATCTGAGGACAAAGCTGGAAAGGTTCCAAAATGAGAACCTGATACCTGCAATACTGCACAATTGGCTAGCCTCAGGTCTTATGGGAGGATGTGATTCTTTGGACCCAAGACGTATCTAAATATTTTAAATCTATAAACAAAGGTATCTGCATTCCTCCCAAACATCTCAGGACCCAAGGCAGGTAACAACATAAAAACAATTTGATAAGGCAACATACCTGAAAGCAACAAAGTTAAAGAAATTAAAAACCAATCTCGAAATACCTTGTGCTGCCCTATGCCTTCAAAATAACTACCTGACAGCTTTGCTGGAAAACTAGGAGGATAAGAGCTACCTGACCTCTTCCATGCCAGATGAATGGGGAAGTCAGCTGGAGTCCAGGTTTAGAGTTTAAAGCTAGCACTTTGAACTGGGCTTAAAAAGAAATTGGGAACCAGTGCAGTTAAGCAACCTTTGGTGTTCTATCTTCACCGCAGTCACTCCAAGCCCCTGCACTTTGCACGAACTGAAGTTTCTGAACTACATTCAAAGTCCACCATCTAGGACATCCTACAGCAATCTAGTCCAGATGCTCCTAAGATATGACAGTAGTCCGCTAGGCCTTCTTCAAGAACAGCCACAGCCGATGAACCAGCTTAAGCTAGTAAAAGGTATTGGGGGTCGGGAGACAAACAAAAGGTTTGATCTATCCAATGTGGGAACAGTATCACACCAAGAAGAATCCCCATATAATTTTATGGAACTCCATGCCCCAACATACAGCAAACTAACACAGCTCCCCAACGTGACTTCTGACAAGGCATTCTTTCTTTGCAAGCAGGTGGGTCTGGATGGGTTATGGAAAGTATGCATAGGTCTCCCATTGACTCTAACATCCCAGCATAGTGCCTGACTAACAGCTGTAGGGGAAACCGAAAAACCAAAGCTCAGTTACGCTTTGTGTAGATTGTACTCCAATGAATTGCCTCAAGCCCATAAAAAAAAAAGATACATCTCCAGGTTTAAAAACCAAAGAAGACTTTAATTATTGGTGTCTTTTCCCCTGAAAATAATAGTTAAATCTTTGCTAAGAGAGAAATGACACTTAGCATATGTAGATATGAGTCAGCTTTCTGATATCTATACACAAAAGGAAAACTCAATGAAAAAGCCAATTAAAATATGTTTTGTTTAATGTAAACAAGCTGCTGCATAGGCCATATGTCTTTGTTCCTGTAAATGTAATCCCCCTCCCCATTGCTATACCCTGGACTGGAGACTTTGAAATTCCTCTTAAGGATAATAACAGTAGACAGCACTTGAATGCTCTCTTTGAAGCACGCACTATACAGACTTTACCGCTGACCTTCAATTTTCAACAAGATTAATCCCAGATCTACAGTTGAGGTAGTCTAAATGCGATTATCAATCAGAGTTGCCTCCCCCCACATTGTTGTTGATCATCTTGAAATACACTGCAAAGTGGCAACCAGTGGGATATAACTACTTGTTCAACATTTCATTAATATTTTATGCATTTTTTAACCTTATAACTTCTTAAAGCCCACTCCGCCACATGTTGATTACTTCTGGACATTTGGATGCCTTGCTTTGTACACTAGCCAGTGTATAATTACAGCGCATCAAGAACAGCCAGGGGACATTTGGCCCCAAGCCTAAGGCCCCTTCTAGATAACAGCAACAAGAGTGATTTGTGGGGTTTTTGTTAGTACCATAAAGGTACTATCTTGATGCAGGACCACAATATATAGTCCTCAGGACATAATGAAGTGTGAGAAGCAATGTTTGGAAGAAGTGGCAACAGAAATGGTAGCATGGAAGTATCCTAAAGCATATCATACCAAGTGATGGGAGAGAGGAACCTTGGAAAACCATTGTCATTCAGAGACGAGCCAATACTGGGCTAGACAGATCAATCTCACCTGTTAGTGTGAGACAACAGGACAGCACCAGTGTTCCCTTTAAGCTGTACCAGGCTGTGCAGCTCAGTGCAGGGCCAGGAAACTCACCATCACCCCGCCCCCGCCCAGCTGCCTCAACTGCTGGGGAGAGGCAAAAAAGCCAAGCTTCCCCCCCCCCCAACTGCACCGAACAAGGTCTCCTCCCCCGGGGAGGAAGGGAGGAGGAGCTGACAGCCACTTAAGGACAGCAGCTGAAAGGTGGGGTCCGCCAATCAGCTGTTCGCTTTAAATGGCCAGCAGCTGTTTAAGGGCCCCCTTCCACTTCCCCCCACTTGGAAGGGGGGGAGTGAAATGGAGCCCTAAAATGGCTGCTGGCTTTAAAGGGTGAGAACCCCTTCGAGGCTTCTCTTTCGCCACACACACACACCCGTTTAGAAGCAAGGGGAAGTGAAATGGAGCCCTGAAATGGCTGTGTGCCCTTTAAAGCCAGCAGTGGACGGGTGGACCCACTGGCTGCTGGTTTTAAAGGGTGGGAAGCAAAGAACTCCCTTTCACTTCCCTCAGTTTGAAAGTAGGGGAAGGGAAAGGGAGCCCTGAAATGGTTGCCCCACCCTTTAAAGCTAGCAGCTGACAGGCTGGGAAGGAGGGGGGAGCCAAAGGGACAGCTGAAATTACTGCCCTTCAGTAGAGGTAGCCTCTCCTTCTTTCCTTTTTCTTCTTCTTTTCACCCCTTCCTTCCTTCCTTCCTTCCTTCCTTCCTTCCTTCCTTCCTTCCTTCCTTCCTTCCTCTCTCCATCTATTTGCTTTCTATTTCTTTCTTCTCCATTCCATTTCTTTCCATTTTCCCTTTTTACCCTCTTTCCCTTTCTATCTCTTTCTTTCCCTTTCCTCCTCCCTTTCTTTCAATTTTCCCCACTTCTTTCTTTTTCTTTCTTTCTTCCCACTTCTTTTTTCCCTTTCTTTCTTTCCATTTCTTTCTCACTGTTCTTTTTCCCTTTCTTTCCTTTTCCCTTTCTTTTTGTCCTTTTTTCTTTCTTTCCATTTTTCTTTCCCTTTCCCTTCTTTCCCTTTTCCCCTTGCCCTCCCTCCCTTTCTTTTCCCCTTATTCCATTTCTTCGTGTTTGCACATTTTTAAACTTAAATTTAATTTAAAAAAATAGGCATGCTCACAACTTTTATGCTCATAGATTTTTTGACTCACAAGGTAGGATTTCTGCTCACAACAGTTGACAGCTTAGAGGGAACACTGGACAGCCCTATACTTTTCTAGCACAGAAGTATTCTTCTCTGCTACATCCTATCAAATTTCAGAAGGGATCTGAGATAAGACATTTGAGGGCACACTGTATTCCTCTTGAAAATAAAAAATAGTCCAACAACATGTGCACAAATCTTTTGCTCACTACAATGTAGCCAGTGGCCTCTGGCCAGAGAAAATTAATCATATCCATGTCTCATTGAAATCAGTGGGACAAGTATATCACGACTAATTCAAATGCCATTGATTTCAACAGTATTGTATGTAAAACCTCTAATCCAGGACTAAGAGGCAACAACTCCCCCATGTTACAAAGAAAGTCCAGGTTATGATGCACAGTTCTCTGTGTTAACAGTTCTGTCATAAAAATGTACAAACAGAGGAGCTATGAGGAATCATACAACCTACAACACCTCCTAGAGCTAACACCAAAAAAGAGATGTCCTTATCATCATAGGGAATTGGAATGCTAAAGTAGGAAGTCAGAAGGTAACTGGTATAACGGACAAGTTTGGCCTTGGAGACCAAAATGAATCCGGGCAAAGGCTAACAGAGTTTTGTCAAGGAAACAAGCTATATAAGGGTCAAGAAACAACAATCAGAACCAGATATGGAACAACTGATTGGTTTAGCATAGGAAAAGGAGTACAACAAGGATGTATATTGTCACCCTGCTTATTTAATTTAAATACAGAGTACATCATGTGAAATGCTAGCCTGGATGAATCACAAGCCAGAATTAAGATTGCCGGGGGAAACATCAACAACCTCACATATGCAGACGATACCACTCTAATGGCAGAAAGTAAAGAGGACCCAAAGAGCCTCTTGCTAAACATGAAAGAGGAAAGTGCAAAACTTGGCTTGAAACTCAACATCAAAAAAGCTAAGATCATGGCATCTGGCCCCATTGCCCATTGGCAAATAGAAGGGGAAGTCATGGAAGCAGCGACAGAATTCACATTCCTGGGATCCAAGATCACTGCAGAGGGTGACTGCAGCCATGAAATTAAAAGACCCCTAGACAACCCTAGACAGTATAATAAAAAATAGAGACATCATCCTGTCAACAAAAGTCCATATAGTCAAAGCCATTGTATTATCATTGTTGTGTCAAGGCCTGCTTTGGATTACTGCAGGTAAATTATTATTGTTTCGAACTGTTGCAATACATGTTTATAGTATTCTGTTTGTTAATGCTTCTGAGGAGTTTGGCCTGGCCCAGGAAGAAGCTGCACCATAAGGGGAGGGAAAGGCCTGCCCAGATCTTCTTGTTTCAAGGCCTGCTTTGGATTACTGCAAGGAAATGTTGGTAATCTGTGCAAGTATTAGAGATCTTTTAAAACAAAGGTGAAGTGGGATTCAGGACCCAAGTGAGAAGAGCTGCAGACTGCCAGATACAGCCTAGAAATCTTACCTGATGTTCCAATATTGTGAGGATAACCTGGACTTACAATATATGTGTTACTTATGTGTTCAGACTTTTTGTACTGTGCATCTTTGTGGGTGCTGAAGATATTTGTAGCCAAAAATACCCTAAAAAGCCTTGCTATGAAGTAATAGCAACTGGACTGCAATGAACTGCAGTGAATAAGGACTCCCATGAAAACCGCCACACTTTTATTTATATGGTTTATTGTAATGTTAAATTGCATCTGTTGAATTGCCTCTTTTATGTTTGTGTTTAAGTGTGTTATTCATAAATACATGTAGTTGCAGTAGAACTAATAACAATAACAACTTTATAGCTGTAATTGTTAAGATCAAGACCCCAAAAGAAATAGCAATGAGTTTGAGAAAGTACTTAAGTGGATACCAAAAATGCAAACTGAAGGAGAAACGATCAGATGAAATTTCTAAATGTCAAAATTTATCAAACTATTTCACGATGTCAAGTTAAACTTTGTCAACACCTACAGCTGAAACAAGCCAAGCAAGCACCAGGGAAGACAGTGATGGTGCACAAACCATAGGAGCTCTGTTGACACTTTTGATACAGATGACAATCACAGTGGTCAACATGGAAGTACCATGGAACAAGAAGAGATAGAACAGAAACAGGAAACAGAAAGCAAATTCAGTGATTTCAAAGAATACAGTGACCTTGCAAACTGGCCCATAACTGTTGATAATGATTTTATACAGAATAGTTTAATGTAAGACATCAGGTTTTTTTCAAAATAAAAAACAGATGATGTATATACTGAATCCAGCAAGGTTTACGAGGAGCAAAACAGAAGTTTCTCAAACAAATACTTTGAAAAAAAATTGGAAAATGGTCAGACTGTGATGAGATCCTGGTTAGTCTAACTCGAAGACCAAAAACTGTACATACTGTTTTGCTTGGAAACTCTTTTCTAAATGCCAAACATTACTTATAACAGGTGGGTTTTCTGACTGGATGAATGTATTCAGAACTCTGGGGAATCATGAAGACAGCATGGAACATAAGAGGGCAATATTGTGTTGGGTGACAAGAAAGTCAAATAAAAACACTGGATCAGCAACTTGATGAAAAGATGAGAAAAAACATACAGTACTATTTTGAAGTACTGAAAAGAGTTGTAGCTATTACAGGTTTTAAGTGAAAGAGGTTTAGCTTTTAGAGGTCATGAGGAGAAGTGGGGCTCACCAAATAATGGAAACTTCATGGGGGCCATTGAACTTATTGCAGAGTTTGACCCATTTTTACATAAATATCTTGAGAAATTTAAAAATAAAAAAGTAAATATTACTTACCTATCTAAAACCATGTATCAAGAACTGATAGAAATCATGAGGAAACATGTGCAAGATGAAATTGTGACTCAAATCAACAATCTAGAAACCAAATGCCACTCTATTATTGTTGATGCTACACCTGACCTGACACATTTTGACCAGCTCATAATTGTAGTTTGATACTGCTGTAATTGAAAACCCTGTGAGAGATTTTTAACATTTATACTACTAACCAGGGGTCATTTCGTAAAAAAAGAGGTGCAGGAGCTCATTACCATAACTCATTTGCATATGCCACACCCCCTAACATACCGGAAGTGTGTCAGAAGGCAACACCTACCCCTCAGGCTCCACTCCACAGGTGAGTGAAACTGACCTGCTCTTCCTCCATTCCCTTCCCCATCCAATACTTTGTGCAATAAAAATAAGCGTAAAGAATACACCCTCATTCTCTTCCTGCTCCCTTGAAACCACCAGGTTTCAAGTAGACTTGAGATACCCAGGACATGTGCACCACCCATCCCTTTCCCTTCCCCTCCCCACAACAAGACACCCTGTGAGGTAGATGGGGCTGAGAGAGGTCTTTTGAGAACTGCTCATGAGAGAACAGCTCTGAGAGAACTTGTGACTGGCCCAAGGTCACACCAGCAGCTGCATGTGGAGGAGTGGGGAATCAAACCTGGTTCTCCCAGATTAGAGTCCAACTCCTGACCACTACACCAAACTGATGGGGTGGAAGCTGCTGAAGGGTTGGTGAAATTTCTCCAGTACTTATGTGCCATGTGCCCAGATAAAAAATGGTATACTTAGAAAATTTATATGCCACCTTGAGCAAGTCTCTGGAAAAGCAGCACACAGTCATAAAAGGAACAATGATAAAATTATCAATATTAAAACAAAACATTAAAAACAATAAAGACCCTAGCAGGGCTTTCCCCGGGGCGCTGCGCCTCTGTACTGCTCGGGGAAGCCTAGGAGGGGGCGGGACTTGGTCATGTGCCCGCCCCCTGGGCTCCTCACTCCCGGAGCTGCGCTCCTGTGCGCTCCCGCTCCAACGGACCCCTGCTACTAACAGAAAACCATTCATCCATGACCTTGTTCAACAAAATACAAGACGTTCTGGGCAAACATAAGTTGACAGTTGAAAATATCTGTGGTCAGTCCTAGGATAATGCATCTAACATGAAGGGCTCAGAGAAAGGACTGCAAGCACTCTTTAAAAACATTAACAGGTATGCTGCAGACTATGTACCATGTGCAGCCCTACTCAACCTTCTTGGAGTAAAGGCAGTGTCTACTGTGCCTGAAGTTGTTGACTATTTTGGCATTTTGCAGGAACTGTATGTTTTCTTTTCTGGGTCTCCACGAAGATGGGGAATTTTAAACACACATGGCAATCTAGATTTTTCCCTAAAGAGCTTAAGTGTAACTAGATGGTTTGCACAATATGAAGCAGTGTGGGCAATTAAAAATGGACATACAGGTATTTTACGAACTCTCAAACATATTTTTGAAGACTCAGAAGAGAAGCCTGAATGTAAATGAGATGCAAAGAATTTATACCACAAACTGGTAAAATTGGAATATGCTATTTTAACAGTTGTTCGGGAAGAAGTTCTTGAGCATTTCAACAAAACAAGCAAGAAACTCCAAACTCCTGGTTTTGATTTATTTGAAGGTTATTTTCAGGTTCCCTGTCATGTTTGCTTCCTTTTTCTCAGTCCCCGTTTCAGGTCCCGGCAGGAGATCGGCAACGGCTTCCCTCCTCAGGGTTCCCCCCCCCCAAGGGATCCTGTTTCAGGTCCCGGCGGGAGATCGGCTTCCCTCCTCAGGGTTCCCCCCGCTCCCCTCCTCACCGCTCCTTACTCAGAGTGAGCTCATATATTTTGCTAGACTTCAGTTATCTCTGTTGCTACGCTTGTAACCTTGGGCAACTGGGCCTCCGCTCTTCCAGGTGTCTTTTGCGTGGGAATGCATGTAGATTACACACAGGGTCGGGGATGGGAATTTAGCTCGGCTTACGTGCCTTTTTCTCTGAGAAAGTAACGGTAGCACATTTTGGCACTTGATATTTCTATTCTAATTGGTACCCACTCTTTTGCTCCTGTTTGAATACAGTATATCAGTTCCTCCCATTCTGTATGTGGTATCACTAACAACGCAAGTGTTTCCTGAAAGACCATTAAGTAATAAAGACTGTATTTTGCAATACAAGGTCTGGCTTATTGGATCTCATCAGAAGTCTCACAGTTATCTTCTGCTGTTATCTTTACTTTCATTTGTTAAAGAACTCTGCGAAAATTCAACTGACCGGACTGTACACTGTGAATCAGAAGCAAAAGGTTTGTGTGAAGATATTATCTCAAGTTATTCTGATGCTTCCAAATGCATGGTTACAAAGAAATTTTCAGATGGAGCAAGTGGAAGGGCTTCTTTGAAAGGAGCAGAAAAATTTAGGATAGAAGTTCTAAATCAACTCTATGACTTCTTGGTAATCCAGTTAGGCAAGAGGATTGACCCATATGAGCAGATTGCGAAAAGATTCAAGTTCCTCTCAGAATTGGTGAACAATTCTGAAACTGATGAGGACAATATTAAACTTATAATGTTGCATTACAAAGATGATATTGACCATAAATTAGTAAACGAGTGTTACCAGTTCAAAGAATATTTACACCTGTGGAAATCCCAGAACACAAAAGAAAACACGCCATCTAAAATGCAATGTGCAGAAGTTCTTCAGCTTATTTATGAGCAACGCCTGATTGAAGTATTCCCTAATATTACTACTGTGCTTACGCTGTTCTTGCCAATGCCTATCACAAGCTGTGAAGTAGAAAGGAATTTCTCAAAGCTTCCCTTTATAAAGAACAAATTTCAATCTACCATGATTCTTTATGCATATTGTCTGTAGAAAATGACGTTGCAAGGAAGCTCTCCTATGAAAAAACTGTATGTGAATATATTGCTAGAAAAAACAGGAAAAAGAGTATTTTGTAAAATGTGCTTCATGTAGTATGTATTCTCAAAGGTGTCTAAAATAAAATATAATAACTGTGGTCTTTGCTATGTTTTATTTCATCATTCTATGATGCATCATGCATGTATACGTTTCCCTAATTTTCATCCCCCATAACCTGAAAACTATAAGGCATAGCCTAGGAAATTTTTATTCACACAAGTAACTTTGACAGGTAAGGTAAACCAGTACAGCAATTTTAATCAAAATCTAAGATGTAGTGGTTAATTAAAAAAAATAAATAAATGTGATGATCTGCTGTGGAATAACCCCATTGAAGGAGATAACAGCAGTTACCCAGACCACCTTGCTGGTGGGAAGGGGCTCACTTTATGTCCCATTTTGACAGGCTCCACCCCCACCAGCCTGTTTTCTGCCATTTGAGCCATGAGATCCTTGCAAGGGCAGCAAGGCCCTTTGGGCCTTGTTGGATGTTGCCCTATTGTTGCTGATTGCAAAGGGGCCCCATAACAAGTTCAAGCTTCAGGGTCCCAAAAATGCAGATCTGCCGGTCTTTAGCACAAGAATGTTAGAGAAGATCAACCTGCAAAACAAGTCTAACTCTACTTGTCTAGAAGTGAACATTATACCCTCCAACACACCTTTCTAAGATTCCTTGTGAGCAGACAACTTGAGAAATCCAGTACCAGGTAATCAGTCACAACTGGATATGACATGCCTTCGCTTTATACTACACCATTTCAGTAATCTGCATCTAAAGTGAATTAGAGTCTCTTTTGTGACAAGCCTTGAATAAATCTTTAACAGTTTTACATCCCAACCTCCTTGAGGTATTAACAAATAGAAATGTTGGGAAATTCCAATAATCTCTGAGCTACCAGAATCTAAAACCTGTTGGACAGGATTTCTGCTTTTTATGTCAGCAGAACCAAGGTTTCCCCAGTTACACATCAGAAAAAGTAGTCCATGGTTACCAATGGTAAATGAGTAGTTTCACTGTAACTCTTTCTAATTTTATTTCCAGGAAACACAGTAGTATGCACATGCTCACACATACTATATGCATATTACACAGTATTATCAGCTTTACAAGCGGCTCCACTACAATTACCAGCACACAGAATTCTTATTAGCCTCCTCACTGGTCATCTGCAGCGCCTTTCACTAATTATGTCTTTTCATCATCTATCCTCCTTGTTGATTCAGCTGAAATGACCAGGCTGATCTATACTTTTGGAACCTTTGTATGACCATAATGGGTTATGAATGGGGCTGTCCTTAAAGAAAATCAGAAGCTTCAACCAGTACAAAATGCAGCAGTCTGTCTGTTGTCAGGCGCTAGCCAGCATGAACACATAAGCCTGTATTAAAGCAGGTGGAGTGGTTGTCTGCTTGGTTCAAAGTGCAGTGTACAGTATAGACTCTTATCTTTGAAGCTCTTTGTGATCTGGGACTCACATATCTGAAGGGCCACCTTTCCCTGTATGAACCCATGCATTAGTTACATTTCCAGCCTGTTATTTTAGCAAAGCCAACTACATTTTTATTCTATTTCCCTATGGGAGAAGTTGCTTTTCCTACTCTGACTTCTCAAGCATCAAAAGTTAGAAATTTAAATAAATAAGTTTGTCTCAGAGGTCTTCTGCTAGATATATGGAAGGAAGAATTTTTGCTCCTTTCCTGGGAGCAGGTGGCACTCTGGTAACTAGTCAGCAGGAAAAAAGGCCGTTGGGTCCACTGGGTTCAGCTTGCCCGTTTTGTTTTGGGGGGTCGGGTTTGGTTCAGGTTACCCATCATATGATCAGGTTAGTGAGATCTGAGGAGTTATAGTAGTAGAAAATATCATAAGCAACCAAACTGACCCTCCAAGATTTTCTTATTAACACCTTCATGGCTTTGTAAAATGTATCTGGAATTGGTATTTTAAAAAATGAGTGAGTTTTGCAGTGACTACTGAGCAGAATCTAAAATCAAAACTAGATTTTTATGTGTGTTTGTATCACATCACTCCTGTGCTGAAAGACCTGCACTGGTTCCCCATTCATTTCTGGGCAAAATTCAAAGAGCTGGCTCTTCCCTTCAGGCCCTAAACAGGTTGGAGGCAGGGCACCTGAAGGACCATCTCCCTCCTGTACTATCCAGCCCACCAGTTAAGATCTGCCTCCCAAGCCCTGCTCTCTCTGTGCCTCTGACTTCAGAGGTGAGGCAGGTAGCAAATAGAGACAGGGCATTTTCTCTGCTACACCATTCCTTCTGAGGCTTGCTTGGCATTATCTACTTTACTTTCTTTTAGATGCTAGCCCGAAACACAAATTTTTACCCAGGATTTTAATTAATGGTTTTATCTTACCAACTGTGTAACGGTCTGCTTCTGTTTTATGGATAGTTTTTATTCTGCTTATGTCCAAAGGCTTGTTTTTAATATTGTGTTTCGGTTTTTATTGTAAGCCACCTTGAGGAGGACTCTAAACATATCCTCAACAAATAAAGAAATATTCATTCATTAACAAAGATTTCTGTACTCTGGCATACATACAAATGCATCCTTTAGCAAATATCTAATATTTTAAGTTGCAAATTCATATCTGAAAGATGCTTTAGGTGTTATAAATTTGATCTAAAAAAATGGAAATAAACCTGTGTTTGAAAAAAAAATACATACATGCAAGTTGGTTGTTACGTGTAGCAGAATTATGGTCAAAAACAGTATATGTTAACTATCTATTACTGAAAACTTGGCGGATCATCACCATCACGAATTTCCCATTTGGTCACTTTTGGAAGCAGAATTCTGCACTGGGTGGACACTGTTCTCATCTGATAGCATAATTTTAAGGTTCTTATTGAACTCACAGCAACTTCATTTTCTCTTTCTGGTAGGGTTTTTTTTTTGTATTTTTCTTATGTGCATATGCATGTGTGTGTGAGTGTGTGTGTGCACCTGGAAGTCATAGCGACCTCTGGTGAATGACCCCTGCTGGGGGCTTGGAGGATATTCAGAGAGGTGGCTGAATACAGCCTGCCCCTACCTCCTACCTCTGGTATTTCAAGGAGGTCTCCCATCCAAGTACTTGCCAGAGTTGACCCTGCTTAGCTTCCGAGATCTGACGAGATCAGGCTTGCTTGGGCTATCCAACTGAGGGCGCAACTTCATTTTCTTGAAGGGCCAACATAGGGTAGATTTATAGTAAGGAAGATAGCAAAGAATTAAAAGGTATGAAGGGCAGATGAGACGCTACCCTCTTTTTCTTTCCCTTTGGAAATCACAATACAAGTGACTACACAGCATGGCTAAGGGTTTTCACAGCTCTTATTCAATCATATTTACTTATTTCAAAATTACATGGATGACTAAACTTATAATTTACATCTACTACTGCAGCAATTTATACAGATGTGTTTAAAACAGTCTTCATGTTTAAAACAGACCCTGGCATTTAGAAATCTGAAAATTTCCATCTTTAATGGGCTGTGGTTTGGTCATGTCAAAGATGAGACATTTAATGTCTGAAATTTCAGTATAAACCTCCTTTCTTTCATGAGGTTAATAATTGCCCAGGGTGGTGGTGAGGGATGACTGCGCAAGATTTTTTATTGGGATTACCATTAAAAGCAAATTAAAAGCACCAGTTAAAACTAGATATGCCTCCAATCATTTGCCCTTTTATGTATATTCTGTAGTATATACAAAAATGTGTCATTTGTTATATGATTAAAGCAGCTAAGAAAGAAAATGCAGCAAAACTAAATGCTGGTCATGTTTCATTATGTATGTAGACTTCCTCTTGCCCCAAGCATAAACAATTCTGGAAACTCATCAAGAGGAAAATGAGCCTTCACACTTGACCTCACACTACACAGGGGGATTTGAATGACCATGCACAACTTTAAAATCCCAAGGAGGAAGACTTGCATTTCAGCATGAACATATCGTTACTTGCTACAAACTCTTGGGATAGGAAGAGTTACACAATGAACAAAATGTAAGTGCCATAGAAATAAAATCTCTTTACAAGTATTGGATGGAGTGAACAACCTGTTACTGCATGCCAGCAGATCATGTCTAAGGGCTTCAAGCCTTGTAGCTCCACCTTTCACCACACCATTTATTATGTGACCTGCATTAACATGGGGTAACTGTTTGCTCCAGTGGGGACACTTGCTCAGATCTGAACCATTCTACAGGAAAATCTTGGTGCCAGTCCCAGAAGACTGGCTCCTAGCAGCTGCCAACGGCATACTGCCGGGAGACGCCGTTGCCTCCATGAAAAGGAGGAATGACGTCAGGAGGGCTGCGTTAGTAGTAGCCGGGTTCTGAGGGGGCGGGGCCAGTGCTATTTAATGGCTGGCCCCATCTCTAGCTTCTCATTCGCGCCTTGTGCTCCGCAGAGGAGGAACACGAGGCTTTTGCTGCTGGCCCCTGAGGTTTTCGAGCCTGGAGGAGCAAGTGGGTTTTTTTTGACAACTGGAGGAGGCTTTTTTTGTCCCCCCCCCCTTTTTTAGAGATGGCTGTTCTGCGGAGCCGGCTGGACTAAGGGGTGGTTCAGGCACCTCACAGGTGGAGGGCGGATCCTGTGCTTGGGGAGGGGAAGGACTCAGCAGGGTATAACGACCCAGGGTCTATCCTCCAAAGCAGCCATTTTCTCCAGGGGAACTGATCTCTGTCATCTGGAGATTAATTGTAACAGCAGGAGATCTCCAGGTCCCACCAGGAGATTGGCAACCCTAGGGGAAAGTCAGCCACACAGCAGGGGGTTGAAGAGAATGGTTTGACAGCAGAGCTAAGCAGGAAGGACAGCCATTTTCACAATTTATTCTGACAGGAAAGTAGCCAAGCTGGCAGTTGGTGGGAGAGAGGGTTACACTGAAAGTCTGTGAGTGGTCTGAAATCACCCAATCAGCTTCCACAGCAAGAATCTGGGTCTGGCAGACCCTGCTCTGAAGTGCTAACTGCTATGCCACACTGGCTGTGGTATCACTTGGTACCACAACTGAACTCCAGACAACAGATCTCTCTCTCCTCTGGAGAAAATAACTGCTTTGGAGGGTGGGCTCTATGGCATTCTATTCAGCTGAGGTGTCTCCCCTCCCAAAACCCTGGGTTCTGTAGACTTCAGCACAAAATCTCCAGGAACTTCCCAACCTAGAGCTGGCAACCCTAGTCAGGACTGGCCCCAGTGGGTTCCCCACAAAGGCCTGGAAAAGGCTTCATTCCTTTTGTCTTTTTACTGACAGAACCAAGCTTGGTAGCCTAGCAACAGCCACTGAGGGAAAAGTTAGTGCTGTGGCAGCCTCAGCAGGGTATAGTGACGTAGAGTCCATTATTTTCTCCAGGGGAACTGATCTCTGCTACCTGAAGAGCAGTTGTAATTCTGAGTGATCTCCTGCCCTCACCTGGAGATTGGCAGCAGTGGTTCCCCAAGAGGGAATAGGTGGTTTGGAGGGCAGAGTCTATGGCATTGTGCCTGTCTGAGGCCCCACTCCTCCTCAAACCTCACCCTCGTCAAGCTCTACCCCTCAAATCTCCAGGAATTCCCCACCTGGAGTTGGAAACCCCATCTCCTTCCCAGCCAAGCATCAACCTACCTTGCTCTGAAGCCCCTCTTATAAACACAGGTAACTGCCATTTCATTTCACCTACTAACAGCCACTGAGGTAACAGTTGAACGTTATGGGGGAACATTTTAAACAAACCACAGGCAGCAGCCATCTTATAAACACAGGTAACTGTCATTTCGTTTCACCTACCAACAGCCGCTGAGGTAACAGTTAATCCCCCGCACAGGAAGGAAGCTGGAGAAGTGTCTTCATCAAAAGCAAAAAACTGTCTGCCAAGAATTCTGACAGGGCACAGAGGCTGAAGGAGTGGGCAAGGAAGAGGAGCAGACCCAGCCAATGGCATGCGAGTATTCACAGCCAGTGGATAGGGACAGCTTCTGATTGACAGGCCAGGGAACCAAAGGCTGGGGTGGCGTGTGGAATGTTCTAGAGAGTGCCACCACCATCAGAGAGTTACTATATAGAGAGATAACTATTTCCCACACTGAGTGTCCAAAGTTGCCATGCTTGGGCTCAGTTTAGTCACAGGGAAGCCATTTCTTCTTCTACTGCTGGCTCAAAATATGTACCTATTTCCAGAGCAAAGGAGAAACACACATTAAAGAAAGAACTGTTCTTCTAGCCACTGAATCCCAGAGGAGAGGGCCTCACTGCAGTATAGAATATAGCCTTTGTCAGTCAGGTTACCTAGGAGTGAAAGTTATGTCACATAATCCTCAATTCTGCTCCATACTGTACACCATCTGGAGACAGTCAAAAGCTAATCTGATTTCTGGTTGTTGTTGTTTTAAGTACCTACTTGGATTGGACATTGTATATGCCATCTGGCAGGAGAAACTGTTTACTCATATCTACTGCTTGCCTATGAATTGCTCACAAAAAACCAACAGCACAACCCTTCATTTTCTTAATTTAGGAATGTTTTAGAAATGTAGGCACTGTATTTGATACAAATCCACTTATGCCAATATCCAGCCAAACAGCATTGTATACCTTCATATTTTCTTGGAACTCAGCATTTTGCATGGGCAAAGAAATTAGTATTATGACAGAGGTAAGTAGTGTAGGATCAATGCAGCTGCAGGCAGCAGATAAAACTACCTTCAAGCACCTATTACTTTATAAGGGGGGGGGGGGGGGGGAAGCTGGTTTACAAGTTCTTGAGAAGCATACAGAATGGACATCCTCAAACAATTTTATGGGGACCAATCCAGAACGTGCCAAACCGAACTAAAAGACTGATGCTTTATTCTACTTTATATAAATACTGGTTTTTAATCCATATCATTGCAAACACATTAACAGCATTCAGAAAAACTTAAAATAAATAAAAGGAACAGAATTCCTAAATAAAACATTGTGTATATATATTTTAGAACACATTCCCTGTCAAGGAGTCCAAAGCTGGATTCCATGGGTCCCCAGGGTATTCTACACAAGAAACCAAACCTTCTCTTTGTTCGATTAAAAGATTGTGAAGTTTTATTTAATTTCTGTCAAAATAAAGATTTACTCTACTGGCTCCAAAGTCATACAGCAGAAAAGCAAGAAAACTAGCTTACCTAACACATTTTCAAGACTTCCATTAGATGGCACAAACCTTAAGTCCAAGAATCAAAGTCTGTAGCTCATGCATTCTCTATGTTGCATATCTACTGCATAGATATTGCTGTCTACGGTCCTTCAGAATCCAAGCTAGCCTTCTCTCTCTAGACCCTTAGGTCAATTATAGTTTTTGGTCAGACAGCATCAGGTGATGACGATGATAGCCAATTAGGACACATTCTTGCTGGAACTCTCTGGAAAATTCTCTCATCACTCCTGATTCTCCCCCTCCCACCTGTGGGCCACAGGTTCTCATGAGAAGCTGATTATCACATTTCCAACTCTGGTCTTGAAGATGATAGGGACTATTAGTCCAAGATACCAATTAGTAACACCTGCAGGATAGAACCAACCCGTAACCATTCACATTAACCCTTGGCCGGGGGGTGGGGGGTACCAGGGGTGCTTTGCCTCACATTCCCATTTTAGTTTTTGATTCGGATGTAAAATGTACAAAATATGAAGTGCCCCATGCACACTGAAATGGCCCAGATGGACTGAATTAAAACAGAAGTCGTGATTGCAAGATCAGACCTTCCATGCATGTTCATTGCAAAAAAATCTTTCACTGAAATGAACATAAACTAATCACAATGGATGGTCCACCATGTTTATTTTTCCACCCTTTGGTATATTTTGTATCCAATTTTAAAAAGGAAACGATGAAACAGCTCTAAATTTATTCACGTATCTGTGTGAATCCAAATTTATAAGAACCCATTTAAAGAAAAAGGTAGCCTTCATAATCTGCACAGGACTAGCATTCAGAGAGCAGCATACAGCTTCTCTCCAACAGAGAAACAACAAGATTCTAATCAAGCTAATATGTTGCAGTACTTAGTGTTAGACTAGGACCAGAGAGCTCTGGGTCTGAAATTCTCACTTGCCACGTAACTTACTAGGTAACCTTGGGCCAATCACTTTTTGTCAGTATCGCCTAATTCACAGGGTTGTTGTGAGGATGAAAACAAAGGAGATGAGAGTTGAGTGTGCCACCCTGAGCTTGGAGGAAGGCCAGGATGAAAGTGCACCAAATGAAAGCTCCATCACATTGAAACAGTTTGGAATGTTCATTAGCCATTTTCCACATATGGCATGGTCACAGTTTATCCAGAAGAGACTGAAAGGTTAGACTCATAGTAGGCAGTGCCAACGTTTTCACCCTGGCTTTCCTATACCACCCAAAATGGTCTGTAACATTTTTCACTTGCTCCATGTACGGTTTTTACAATGTTCATGAATTTTTCAAGAAAATCATCATCATACAACCTGCCATACAGACAAGTGCTCCAGTAAATGAACAGACCGATCAAATGTTCTGTTTATGATAAAATGACAACGGACAGCCTCTCCAGAATTGAAACACAAGGGCACAAGCTGAAATGGGGGGGGGGGGGCATCTGGGATGCATGCTCAAGTCAGGAATGCAGTCAATCTTGACTCCCTGAAGAGTATATGGTATGATAAACTTGAAAATATGTTAGTCACCTCTCTTTGATCTTCTATATTAATTTTTGATATTTATCCCAGGAAAAGATGCATATTAAGACCATTTTTATTCTCATCTGTTTGAATATCCCTTAAGGAATCAAACAATTAATTTGGCATAAGTCTGTACTAAAACACTGATTTTTATACCCAGTTCATCCCCCCTCTTGCTTGTTTGCCATGAAACTAGCAAGCAACACTATACCTTCTTTATCTATACCAAGGAATTTTTAACACTTCTTTTCCACTTCTGATGCTCAACTGCGGTCTGAACTACTAACCTTCCTCCTCTTTATTTTATACTCAAGACCTTGCCTATTTCTTAAATGATAAAGTAAAACAATCTACATTATTAGTTGTTGTAGGTTTTCTAGGCTGTATGTCCGTGGTCTTGATTTTCCATACAGCCCAGAATATCTACAACAACTAATGAACTCTGGCTGTGAAAGCCTTCAACAACATATTAATCTAAACTGTTTTCTCTACCTCTCACTTCCAGCTCCCCCTTCCCACACTTCCTTCAATTCTTCCTCCACATTTCACTCAGTATTACTAAGCTGCTGATATCATCCAACCCCTCCACGTTCTACTATATACTGTATCCCTTCACCAACTCCTACCAACTGACATCATTCTCACCGCTAAATGGACTGGATCCTGTGAAGGATTTCTATGAATGGAAAGGGGGAATGATTTTCACTTATTTCCCCCTTCCTCGCAGCAGACTGATGATGCTCTAGCGCTGATCCTGCATTAAGCACGGGGTTGGACTAGATGGCTTGTATGTCCTCTCCCAACCCAGTGATTCTATGAGAGATCATTAGATTCTTGGCTCACTTCTGTTCTCTTTCTACACATTGTCTCTGGATGGCCTCATCAAATTACATGGCTGTCAATACCACTTGTACATGTAGGACACCAAGCTTCATTTCTCTTTTGACCTCCCTCTAATCTCACATCTCCAGTTACTTGCCTGATACGAATGTCTCAATTCATCTCACACTCAGTATGTCCAAGACTGAACTTGCCACCTTTCCTCTTCTTGTACACACCCCAAATTTACAGCATTACTATCCGCTCTGTGCAACAAACATGGATTTACCTTTTTTGACGCCTTTCCCTTTTGTTCTCCACATTCAATACATTTTATTTATTTATTTATTCTTTAGTTTTATACCCTGCCCTCCCCGCAAGCGGGCTCAGGGCGGCTAACATGGCACAAAGTGCAACATACAGTACAATAACATTTAAAATCCACTATAAAATCCTAAAACAATCTATTTACAGTAAAATTCCAGTTAACCAATGCTTCCAATTATAATATAAAAACAGATGGCTTAGGGTCAAGTACGGCCTTCCATGGCCATCAGGCCTGGGCAGCCACCAAGGTAACCCACATCACCAGATAGCAATCATGATGTGGGGCCAGCGGTGGCGGCTCCTATTTGAAAGCCTGGTGGAAGAGCTCCGTCTTGCAGGCCCTGCGGAACTGCATAAGGTCCCGCAGGGCCCTGATCTCACCCGGGAGCTCATTCCACCAGACAGAGGCCACCACCGAAAAAGCCCTAGCCCTGGTTCCAGCAAGCCTGGCCTCCCTGGGGCCCGGTATACAGAGTAGATTTTGGGGCCCCGACCGAAGTGCTCGCTGGGGTATATATGGGGATAGGAGGTCCCTCAGGTATGTTGGACCCTGGCCATATAGGGCTTTGAAGGTAAGCACCATACATTACCAGGTCACATCATTATTCTTTATTCATCACTCTGAACCATGTTATTTTCCTCCTTAAATCTCTACAATGCCTTCCTTCCTACCCCAAATCCAACACAAATTTCACATTTGTAAAAACCAGCCTAGCTTTCTTGCTTTATCTCTTTCTCTCCCCTCTTTTTTGAGTACATTCCAGTCATGGACCTCAGTCTTCCAGCTCCAACATCCTCAGACATTCTGATTTTGTCTACCTCACCTTTCTTGTTATTCTTCTTATACTATAATTACCTCCCAGAGGTAATTGCATGAGATCATTTGCATGAGACCACTCCCACTTCCAAATCCCTTCACAGACTCCACCATCTCCGCAAGCTCTCTGGCATAACCTCTTGGATGTGAGCATGGATCCAAGTGATCTGGCTTGCATCCAAATGTGTCAGTGGAAAGCACATCTGCCTGGCACAAGGGTAGCCACAACTTCAGCAGATTTCTTCAAGCTGCAGTTCTCATCATATTGTTTGAGGGACCCATGGGTATTCTGGAGATCTAATGTAATGTTTGCAAACCTTCTCAGTCCTCTACAGTTTGAAGAACTTATTTCCCTTGTTTTGCTCATTTCTTCCAAGAGACAAATTCACTACACACTTCCTGGGCTTGGCACAACAAACAATCCAGAAACACAAAACAGAACAATTGAGAGGTTCTTGAAAGAATTTTTAATTGAAAAAAAATTATCCATATGAGCATTTCAAACCCCAGCCTTTTCCTCAAGAATTCCAAACAGATATAAATTCATTTTTTGACAATATAAAAGACAGTTAGTTATATTACTTATTTCTTCAACATTTTCACATTACATAAAAGTGTGCAAGCACATTCACTTTATATAGTAGCTATGTCTGCCCTAAACAGCAAGTCAAAGGGGGAGGGGGGGGTCAATGCACTAGAGACTCAGTAGAAGAGCTAGGATTTGAGTCCAGTAGCACCATACAGGCCAACACAATACTGGGAGTACAAGCTCTCGAAAGCCAACTTCCTCAGGGACAAAGGGAGCTTTGACTTTTGAAAGCTTACGCTCCGAAAATCTTGTTGGTCTCTTAGGTGTTGCTGGACTCAAATCTAGTTCTTCTATTGCAGAACAACATGGCTTTCCTCTGAAATGACATACGCTGTGAACATGGGCCAGGTGACCCAGTAATGACCCAGCTGTGTGTCCTCTGCATGATTATGGATACACGTCTACTCCACACACCTCACATGTTTACTTTGGGGGGTAAATCACTGCCACAAAAAAAATTGCTACATAAAGTATGAAGCACATCTTAAACACCTGGCATGATTTTTCTTCAATGAACAAGTTCCACAACCTTGGCAATCACATTTTAAAAAGAGCTGCCTGCCAGAAAATGCATGCCTTCCGATAACAAAGCAGTGAAGTCATCTTGGACACATGTCACTGGGCTGTCTTTTCTTATGTGCAGCACCTCTGCACTCTACTCAATGTACACAATGCTTATAAACGGAATGATTCTTGAAATAAAACCCCAAAAGAGCACTGGTTTTATAAAGAGAAACTATGTAGGGGAAACGCAGAAAGAGGAGCAGCATAATCAAAATATTTGGGGAACGGTGTACAACCAGCAAACAATTAGTATTGTAAGAATTAACACATTCTCAAAAAAAGAATGGCATGTTTGGCCTACTTTTGTTAAGATGGTATAAGATTTGTTAAAAAACACTTAATGCCTTTTCCTTCTTTTTTTAAATAACAGATATATGGCCTTAACCAGCCAGAGGTCTGACAGGTGAAACTAAAGAACACCTGGTCACTCTTTGGGAAAGATGAAGGAAGATCAGATGAATTATTCGATGAGCGGAACAGATTATACCATAGTTAAACACTACTACCCTGTGGTAAGTCTAGCTGGACAGACCACAAACTGAAATGCAAGTTCTTTGTTTTGTAAAGCCACCTGAACAAGCAAATCTTTTACTAAATCAGTATCAATACACCATTCACGACTAAGGACTGCCAGCATCATTAGCATGCTTCTCCAACACTGAATGCAAACAGTAGAGGAACATGCAAAATATCACAACTGCCTCACCTTTACTGTGGTTCTTTGCACACATAAAAAAAAGTTCCAGCAACACCATTAAACAAATTTGTGGAGGCCTCATCTAAGCAAAATATTCACTGGAGTCCTCGTCTCTCATTTACTTGTGCAAAATGTTGCTTTGTCAATCAATACAAGGCCTGCTGAAATACTATCTACAACTCCAACTCTAACTAGCAGGGTTAAAGAGATGCCATATTTCATCAAACTAGTTTCCTGGTTCATTTGTTTTCTCCCAGTGTGCAGGTGCTGGGATGGAGGAAAGAGCCGGAAAGCCTGAGGCCTTGGCCTTTGCACTGGATTTTGGCATGAATTAGAATCTGAACATGCCTGCCATTTAAGGAGGAAAAGGACTGTTCACCAACCAAAACCATCTTCTTACCCTGTTGCCTCTAAGCCTACCAAACATACTATAGTAACTTACAAGCAGGCACAATAAGGTGCTATTCAGGACTGCATCATGCTTCTTACCTCAATATTTACAGCAAGAAAACATTAAGACATTAATTCTGGGATAACTTTTCATTTTTATTCACAGTTGTATCTTATCTTTTATTCGACACAGAAAATCTCCCATTTTATACTCACTAGCTACTTATAAACTAGGTGAGACTAAGAGAAAGGGCCCAATACTTAATAAAGATCTCATTCAACAAATTACGTTCTGCACTAACTTCAATCCATTTCCAATCAATGCAGTCAGCAATGCTGGAAGGCTGTTATACCAACACACCTGTTGCCCGTGTGGAGATCTAGTGCCAGAAGTTCTGTGCCATTACCTGTTATCCTGTTCACGCTACCGATTCCCTAGGAAGAAATCTCTGGATCCAATCTTGGCTTCCTTAGGTACTAGAACAGAAATGGAAAAAACTCTAGTTCTACAAGCAGACGTCGAGGGTGAGATTTCCTACAAGGGGACCCTCTTTGCCTTTGCCACAGAGAAGCTTGATTACCTGCGGAAGTCTGGATGGGAGAGATGGAATTATTATAATGTTTTATTGTGCCCTAACTCAGTTTTTTATTCTTCTGGTTTAGAAGTTTATATAGATGTTATTGTTATATATTATATATTGTTCTGTCATTGTAACGGCCTATGGCTAAAGGCAATAAACTGAAACCTGAACCTGAGATTAAGAGAAAGCAGCAGGCCCAAGAACAGGGATTTAATTTTTTTCTCCTTCATCAAAGTCTGATTAGTGATCCACTACACCACTCATAAATTTTAATCTATTACAGTTATCACATCAGGGAAACAATGTATTAAAAAATAGGAAGGAGGAACATAGGGAAACCTAACTATTGAGAAATCTCTAATTGCAACAAAAATCTTAGATGTACTCTAGAATAACAAAAGAACCCGTAATGGCCAAAGAAGGCCCTAACATGAAGCCTTTCCACTGTGCCTCTGGGACCACAGGCCTGCTACGTGATGAGTTTATATGTGTATCGTCAAGACCATGCAAGTATGTATCAAAGAGCTTCTCTTTTAGACTGCAGTAACAAATATTTTGTATTATTTGTGATTCCTTTATCTCACAATTAGAATGAAATGTAGTCCAATGCAAGAACTGCAGACGATACTGAAATGCCACTTCATAATTCTCTATAACAATTCTCCTGAGGGCATAACAGCACATATCTGGATGCCTCCAGCAGCAAGACAATTCCACAGGAAGAAATGTTCTTTCTTCTGCATGCATACCAAACAATCTGTCATGTCACATGACCACATCAATAGGAGGGGGGGGGCACAGAAAAAGAAGAATGCTTTGAGAAGTCAACACCAAATTGAAATGTAATAATTTATTGAAAGGAGAAAAAATACTGACCTATGGTGGATGAATTCTCTTTATTTTAAGTTTTACTTGATTGGGGTTTTCATTTAAAATTATCTCATATCAAACAAAATTCCAAATAATGGAGATAGGAAAGAGGCCTGTGCCTGAATTTCACTTCCTTGGAAAGCAGATGCTGCAGGACGTTGAGCGATTATAAATCTTATAATGGTTGACATTTACTATGATGGATGAAATCCTGTTCAGCCAACAGTCAGCCAGGTAATAAGGCTGAGCTTGTAGCATAAACAAACCCAACATGTCCTAAAGCTAGCTACAACAAATGAACCTGAGGCATTAAAGTCATGATTTAACATACAGCAGCAGCAGATCATAAGATGGGACCTCTCAGGATCGGAACAAGGGAATTTCTTTCACTGCAGATGGCATGAGCTCCATCTCTACTGGTGGGGTAGCAAAGCCGCAATTCACCAACCAGGACTAGCTAAAAGCAACTAGAAAGCACAGATCTCCTTTATATAGCAGCAGACAATAAGTGGCTTCTTTGAAGGAGAAAATGGGACACACAATGGCTAACAGTAGTTTATACTGCTTTGCAGCAGCAACCTCCATCTTGACCCCCATCAAAACAACATCGCACTCACCAACTGCACAGTGAAAGGGACACAGGTGAACTGAAAGGCACAAGGGAGGTCACTCGGGACACTTAGCTGCATGGGAAGTTACAACGGAATCCAACCTACAGATGATCCTGTGCCACTGACCTGCTTGGTTTGCTCACCCACACAGGGGGGGTCCTGTTCTGTTCTCTACACCCTCCTATTGTTCACAGATGCCAGTAATGGTATTTCTCCAAGATCTTTTTATTTCAAAGAGATAATTTACACTTCTACTTCATGGCACCCTATCACTATGCCTCTGTCCCCAACCTGCTGTTAGGAAGTGAAACCTCTGACCCTGAATCCAATACCAAAGGATCAACTTGCACAACTTCTCTCCCCTCCCCCATAAGACTGTACCCCAGTTTCAGCTAAGTCTAGCTAGAAACTTTGTGCTCTCTCTCATGTTCCAATTTTCCCCTCAGCAAGCAAGCTACCCAAAAAAAATGGAGCAAACTGTTAAGTGTTAGAATGCCAGTGATTTTGTTTTTAATGCAACTTTGCCAGCGATTGCTGCACAGCTTGGGGGTAACAGGGGAGGAAGTGGCAGTGAACAGGATGGATAACTTGCATAGTAAAATCACCTACACCACAGAAATTGTGTTTTTACTCCACAAAACAGAACACACACACGCATGAAAAAAAAATCGGGAATAATGAAAAAATAGCAGAATTGCAAATTATTACTGACCTCGTATGACTCTGTAGTCACTGTCTGTCGGGCAACTGCCTCTCCAGGGCCTGCCACGGAACCACCCTCACCGCTTTGAAAAGGCAACAGACTATGGTAGCAAGCCTTTACAAACAGTAAAAGGCAGGATTAGATTGTCTATGAGACTTGTCTAAAGCTGACCATATATACACAAAATGTTTTTTTTTTTAAACTAACCATCGCTGTTGCAGAAAGAGGAACAATTGTCTATAACTTCTGCTAGCCATTCAATGTAATGCTTTACTTACCTCACCATAAAGCTACTTAATTCTTATTGTAATTCCAGACCCCCTACTTATCTCCCTTAAATTCCTTATACCCTTTGTCGCACTTGTTGTCTAGACCACTGGGCTTGATTACAGGAGTTCACTTCCCTCTGTTTGTCTGTTTCTACTGCTCGGCATCTTTATTTCTAATTTATGCCTTCCCATTTAATTTCTGTTCCACTTTCTTCTAGTTGTTGTTCAATGTATCCTTTCCCTTCATTTTTAAAATTCATTGTTTTAGATAAAAAGATCGCCATGCTAATAGCTGGATTCATTGTGTGTTTATCTTACTTCATTGACTTTTTAAAGCAATGTTTAAGACAACTATTTATTTTCTACATTTAGTAAAACTGACTACACACTCAACATTCCATTCAACTTTCTTTAATTAAACAAACTGAATCTTTAGATTGTTGTAATCTGATACAAAAGTTATTCAGATCAAATTTGCAACTTATTTTGTCAGTTTAATTATTCAAATTCCCTGTAAATTAACTTTTTAAACAGAGTAGTTACACATTCAAAATTAATATTTTAATTTTCTAAGGAAGCCATATAATGGGTTGAATTCCATGCAGCACCAGTGTGTTTGGTGGAAGTGGATTTTTTCCCATCTCCTCCACCCCCAGCAGCCAGAAAAGGTGGTACCAAAGGGCAGAGGACCCCCACATGAAGGAACACTATGCAGCACAGTCAGATTAACTGATAAAAGCAAGTGAGATTGATCCGTTTTGCCTCTTTTGTCAGTTTACCTGTGCCCCAGCTCCAAGAATCACCTCTGCAAAATTCACAGGTGATTGTTGGGGGGAGACTTGGGGAAACTTTCAACATTTCTTATGCTGGTGCTGTACAGAATTCAGGTTTCAGTAATTTAAGAACTAAAGCCACTCTTATGTTATTTATTTTCTTCCTTCCCTAAGCTTCGTCATTACTTCGTCCTGCATTTCTTGGAAACATCATGAATTTGAGGTGAAAAACCCAACTCAACCATGGCAGAATAGCCAAAAATCACAGTTTTATTACTAGTTCATGTTGTGCAAATATTTGCACAATTTTTAGATGACTGAATAAGCAAGCCTGTGTTTAAAATAATATTTTTAGAGAGATCCATACAAACAGTTAGAAGGAAGAGAATTACATGCTTTTTTGCTTCTTGAGTGTTATTTGGTATATATCTCAAAAGAAATCATAATTCTACAAATTAGATCAATATGTCACTTGAGCAGCCACTTTCTCAATCTTACTACCTTCAAACCTTCATTATACCCCTCACATACTGTTAAAGGACATTATAAACTACTGTGCTCCTTGAGCAGCTTCAGAAGTTATACACAAGCAGGACAGGAGGAAGTGAATGGCTCATATCTTGTTTTCTTCTTAACTTCCTACGCAGCATCACAAACTGAAAACATCAACAACAACCTTTATGGTAAGATCAGGGAGTACAACTGTAACACCAGTACAACTGATGCATTTCTCTGCAAGACAGATGAATAAACTCCCATTTTGCATGTTAACAGGGACTTTGGTCATTTACTTCTTTCACGCCAACCTGTAATATCCAAAGCTGCCTTGAATAAAGCAGGGCTGCCAATCACCCATAGCTGGAAGAGAGAGAGACGACATTAAGCAATTATTTTAACTGCCCAGCCATTCATAAGACTGGCTCGCGCCTGTGTCCTGCCTCTGTGTCTTGCTTTCCATAAATGTACTGTTTCCTACCTACAGCCGCCTCGGTCATTATGGTGCCTGAACTCTGCCTGGTGGAATGAGCTCCCGGAGGACATCAGGGCCCTGCAGGACCTTGCACAGTTCCGCAGGGCCTGTAAAAAACGGAGCTCTTCCACCAGGCTTCCCATTAGGGTGCCGCCTTTAACATCATGGCCCTGGCCCAAATAGCAACACTACTACCAGCCTGGTGATCAACAGCCTGGCAGGAGCCTGGATTGGGGGTAAGCAGCCATTCAAACGCTGAGAGAATGTCGCCATCTGTTATTAATATTTATGTTCTGAGTAGTTATGCTTTTTTTGTACAGTGATTTTAATGTAACCTTGTTCTTAGCATTTTGGACTTTTAATGTAAACATCTATGTGTATGTTGTAAGCTACCCTGAGCCTGCTATGGTGGGAAGTGCTGGATAACAAATTTAATAAATAATGTAATAAATATTTGCTCTTGAACCTTACCAATTTCCTACTTGGCTGTTCTGTTCCCTCACACTTCATTCCCTTCTTCAACATTTTCTCCTGTAGTATCAGACCTTGAGCCAGAGAGCCAGGGTGGAGTAGTGGTTAAGAGCGGCAGACTCAAATCTGGTGAACCGGGTTTGTTTCCTCACTCCTCCACATGAAGTCAGCTGGGTGACCTCGGGTCAGTCACAGTTCACTCAGCCCCACCTACCTCACTGGGTGTCTGTTGCGGGGAGAGGAAGGAAAGGCGATTGTAAGCCACTCCAAGACTCCTTCGGGTAGTGAAGAGCAGGGTATAAAACACAACTCTTCTTCTTGAATTCATATAAGGCCCCCATCTAGCCCTACTGCTGTACTTCCTGGACACTTTCACTAAATGTATTGAGACCTCGAGCTGCATGCAGCTATACTGATCCTGACTTCACCTTAAACTTTCTGGGTGGCTGATACTACCAGAAGTACTGCTCTATTCATGAATTTAGTCTGGGGGACAAGGTGACTAGATGAAATTGCTGATGGAGAGTCTCATAGATTTAAACCAGGGGTGGCCAACCTTGCTTAATGTAAGAGCCACATAGAATAAACGTCAGATGTCTGAGAGCCGCAAGACAGGAACAAATATCACACACATGTTTTTATTTTTAAAAATATGCAAATTTGCTTTTTATTAACATTAAATAGGACTGCCAAAAATAAAAACAAACGAGGAAAACCGGTTATTGATAATGATATTACTTGTTTGCTAATGATATTGAGAGAGAGAGAGAAAGAGAGAGAGATGGAAAGAAAGAATTAAAGAAGTGGAAAGAAAGAGAGAGAGAGAAACTAGGAAAGCAAATAGATGGGAGGGAGGAGGGAAGGAAGGAAGGGAGAAAGAGAGAAAAAGCATGCCTCCCCTTTGCTTCCCCAGCCGCCCTGCCAGGAGCCGCACAATATGTGTGAAAGAGCCGCATGTGGCTCCCGAGCCACAGGTTGGCCACCCCTGATTTAAACTAAGACACACATGGTTGAAGTGAACAGAGCATAGAATATTTTTGGTAGAAGAAAAAAAGGTAGCTCCAACATACCTCCTGATCTCAGCGCCTACTAAAATACAATCATGATGATGATTAACCCATCATTGTATCATTTTAGTGGAAGAAAATAAAGGGTTACAGAGCCAGAAGTGCAAATGTGTGTGTTACAAACAATTATTTGTATAGCAAGTTTAGAACTTCTTGGAAAAACACGAAGAGAGTTTGGAAATAAAGATGGTCTTTTTACAATCTAAGACAACTTCTTTTTCAGTTTTGGCACAACTTGTAAATAAACCCAAGACATTCCAAGCTGCACCCATTCACAAACAACTCACCTCCCAGCAGCAGCAATGGGAGAGAGATAAGAGAGAGTGCTCCCTGGGCCTTCCTTTGGCCCAAAAGTCTTAACAGTACAAAGTTCTTTACTAAAGAAAACCATGACAACTTACGTTTTCTAGAACATGTATCAAGTACTTCTTATTGGCAAGACTTTAGGGCCTCTTCAAGGCCTCAGGGACAGTGCTCCCTTTTGTGCCCGATCCTGGAAATTGAGTGTTGAGGAAAAGGGGTTGGGGTTTGTACCAAGACATTTGGAATGAGCCCTATGGTTCCTGAATTTCAGAGAATTCTTGGGGAGAGCTGTTTCCAAGAATTTCCTTTTTAAAAAATCCCAAAGGACAAGCTCATTCTGAACCAATTCCAGTCTTCTATATAGTCCTGAACCCTACAAGTCAAAATCAAAGTTACAGCAATTATTACAATTCATGCAAAGTTTTTTTCCATCACATTTTACCAAATACTAGTCTTCATCAAGTCTGTCTTACACAACCACACTATAAGGAAAATACACACAAACGCACAAGCAACAAACGCACAAGTTTCCCAAACCTTTGGCAACAACCCATAAACAATATAAGCCAAAGACCTTGCCTTTCAAGCTCTTCATTTCTGCCTTTCATTTATACACATATTGATGGAACTGTTTATATTTTAAACTTTTCATGAGTAATTATTGTCAGGTGTAATGCAGTATAGTAAAACTACAAAAAATAAAGTTGATGTAATCACAGTATCAAAAGAGAAATAGACTTCAAATCAGGTTTTGGGTTTTTGGTGGGATATAAATGCAAAAAACAAAAAAGAATAAGCTTTGTTATTCTTTGAAGTAATATAGGGATGCCTTTACAAACCTGATAAAAGGAAAAAAATCTCAAGTGTTTTTGAATCACATATTTTCATTTAAAAATACCTTTCCTGCTATAGTGAGTTAAGATCTCGTTCATTTATTGTTAACTGTTAAATGTTTCTTTACTTTAGAGGCAGATGGTGGCTATCTTTTCACATAGGTCAGGCAAAAAGATATCAAAGCTCTGCTTTTTCTAAAGAAAAGTAAGTGGAAATGTTGCATTCATAAAAATGTAAAAGCATTGCAGGAGAATGTGTTTTCTTTGAACAGCCACAGCAAAAACATTTCACAGCATAAACATTTCGATACAAAATTAAAACACTGGTTTACCCTTAATGCATATTACTAAATTAAGTGTTATGACAAGTGCAACATTAATTCCCCCTCCCCAAAAGTATTATATTCTCCTATATTGTTCAAAGTAGCCCCTTGGCTTAATTATTACATTTAGCACGAAGGGCAGCAATTGCTCAACATGGCACCTGCCACGAGTCTACCACATAATTACATACCCCTGACCTTTCTATAAAAGCATTGTGGAAATGTTGTTACTAGAAAACGAAAATTGCCTCTCGTACAAACACTGAACGGGAGCTACAACTATTTTTTTTCTTTTTAAGAAATAAGTGCTTGCCCAAAGGAGGAATTGAACAAATTCAACCACCTAATACGCCAAGACTTGGAATCGTTTGCAAAAAAAACAAAGTTTCTGCTCTTTCAAGACAAAGTAGGGTTTGCAACAGACACACAGACGCAAAACTAAAAAGACGCCCTTGAGTCATAATGGCGGGGCTCTACGGGATGTCGTTGAAAAGCTGTTCTCCAATGATGTCCTTTTATCCAGAATTTTACCCTGCATGTTCAACCAGGGTAGGGTAGCGAGTCAATTGAAATTGTGACTGTTACTACACTGTAAGCATAAAATTAAGCAGGAGGGGAATACATGCCATGTACTAGAAATAGTTATGTTAGGATGAGAGCAGGCAGAACTTTTGATTTCCAGTGGACTCGATGTCCAACCAAAACCTGTCCTAAAATCTCTACCATAAAGGCTTAGACAACGCACTCCCCTTAGAGAATATTAATAAAAGCTAATATTATGTAAAAGGCACCAGACCTGGATTCAAATCCCTGCCCAAATGGAAACTCTCAAGGTGTCTTTGCACAATCAGTCCCAGTTTCTCCCTCTCTAGCAATGCAAATTAACTACCTCCATCACCAAGTTGCGTGAGGATGAATAAGACCGCTCTAAGAACACTGCATAGGCATACATGTTCCAGAAATTATAGGTATGAGAGACTTGCCCTGACAGGGTTAAAGAGAGAACAAATTCTGTAAGGGCTGCAAAGTTCTTTACACCCTACAAGGGAGTAACACATGGATAATAATAGTTTCTGCCAATTACTTTCATTGAGGGCTTGGTAATATCTCTGTTTAAGACTACTATTTCAAGTTGAGCAAAGTCCTACAGCTGTTGTGTGCACATGCTATTTTTAAAGGTGCAAAAAAAGTGTTCCTGACATAAAGCATCCACCCGCAGGCACTCCTAGTTTGACACAGGGCATAGAGCCCAAGAATCTTCCATTTTCTAGCCATGGGACGGGACATCAAAAACTGGCCTAGAGCACCCACAAGGCTATACACAGTTTAGGCAGCCACATAAAAACTTTGCCTTTAAGCAAGGGAATACGAGGCTGATGCATTAAAACTATGCCTAGACTAAAAGGGCTATACAGCATAGAGAATGGCTGCCACTCTCCTATCGGGATAAAGATCACTGTGACTTTGCCCTCACTGACAAGAATTTTACATATTGGAGGAGTGGTTGGGTCAAGGCCATGGCATGCCTTCCTCTGTGCATAACTTCCATATGTTGGAGGTGACCACCACACAGAATCTGGCAAACGTATACACTCACTTATGTGAGCTGCATGGTGCCGATTGTGTGGCAGTCAGGAACAGCTCAAGAAGGCAGGGGCAGCAGGCAGCGTACCACTGCTACTGCCACAAATGCAACTGTGCGACAAGCACACCATTCAGGAGCACTCACAATACACAGGCCTTCCTGCCTTCCCCACCAAAAACAGCTCTCCACATTTTACTCCTGATCTGGGTCCCAGTGGAAGAAAGCCAAGCAAATGGAAATGTTTTCAAGAAGTGCTGGCAGAGATACAGTTCAGTCCCTGTGCCTGCCTATCATGCCCAGGCTTTCAACCCCATCCCTTCCTTCATAGAAATTCAGCACAATTCACACTGCAACACACGGGCAGTGCCATGAACACAAGGAGTTAGCCTCGCATTATGAAATATGAAGTATTATAATACATCTTCAGTTAACACATCTTTATGCCAGGTTTTGCAAGTACTGCTTCAGAATTTAACACACACATATTGACACAGTTCAAACGGGGTTTACCATGTGACTAGAACTCTAAAACTTTCAGGCTTTCTGAGATTTGGGGGAGAAGGAAATTACAAGTTACATAGAATATGACGGGGGGAAGAGAGTGTTCCAGAACTATTGATACCGATATCAAACTCCGTATACGTGGTTATTGCCATTATTTACTCACAGCTGCAATCCCACAAGCATATGAAAACAACATTTAGTACATTGGCTGGGGTTATGCAAGTATGCATCTTCCTTCTGTACTGCCAACACATATATGAAGAAAGAGAATTCATAATCTGTTTTCCCTACAGGAGCATGTAGGGACATACCAGAAGTCTTGGCTCTCCCTCCAACAAAGCAAATATAGAGACTCCAGGAGGGGGAAAGTGGGCTTTGCTAGTGTTTATGAGAGTATTAACAGAGGAAGAGGAGTCAGTAAGTACTCACTTAGCCTTGTTCCTTCCTCTTTTTACTCTGCTCTCCATATGAAATGTTTTAAAATTTTAAGAACATTCAATAAAGAGAGAGAGCATGCAAATAGTGTGTGTCCTAGACACTATAGGTTGCCATTCAAATGTACATAGAAAGCTACCTCATTTAGATCACTGCAGCTGTAGGCAAAGGGCAGAGTGACCTCTCCTTTCTAGTTTCTAGGCACTAATATTTATTTATTACATTTATACCCCGCCCGCCCGGCCACAGCCGGCTCAGGGTGGCTTACAACAGGATAAAACAACAATAAATAGTATAGTAATCATAAAACCATTGACAAGTACAGCATTAAAAGGTGCTAACAATAAGATAAAACCACTAAACAGATTAATAATTTAACATTACATTTAAGATGGCGCTCAGACTTCCATGCCATCCTGGTGGTCGATCTCAGTCTAATATTATATGGGTTACCCAGGCTGCCCCAAGATTTCAGAGGACAGGGCATTCCCTCCAGGGTGGCTCCTAGTTAAACACCTGGCGGAAGAGCTCCGTCTTGCAAGCCCTGTGGAACTGCATAAGGTCTCACAGGGCCCTGATCTCCTCCGGGAACTTGTTCCACCAAAGAGGAGCCACCACCCAAAAAGCCCTAGCCCTGGTTGAAGCTAGCCTGGCATCCTTTATTCCGGGCAGGATGAGTGGATGTTGAGATCCTGAACGTAGTACTCTCTGGGGGACATATGAGGAAAGGTGGTCCCTCAGGTACGTAGGTCCCTAACCATAATATGACAAGAGATAGCCCTTGTAAAGTTTTAAGATCAGAGCTCTTATCTCTGAATGCAAAATCATCTCAGAAAAGAAGAATCCTACCTGTAGTTTCAACCTCCCCCTCTACTTGGCACAAGTGGATGCTACCATGCAAATCAAAGGACGTGGCAATATGCTTCTGCCTTCCTTAGATTTTCAGCATATTTAGTGTTCAAAGTGGTGTGATGTTACATATACTGCAGATAGTATAATGGATTGGGCTGCTTAATGTAATCATGTGGGGAGGGATTTATGAAAAAAGGCTGCAGAAGGCTATACTAATTTGTAAGGAAGGTTTTTGTTAAGAGGGGGGATTTAAAAATCTGATAGCCCCCCCCCCCACACACACACACCTCTCTAGCACTTAGAAATGTTTCAAGCCATTTTACCACCTAATCCTGCCGCCGCATGTGATGATCCAGACAGTGTGAAGCATTAACAAGGGCCAACACAGTCATACTTCCATGGTATCCACATTCGTTGACCTGAAAATCTTCATCAAGGGGCAAATCCTGCCATAAAATGGATATTATTTGGGGCGTTTGTGGAATTTGCCTTAGTTTAGAAAACGGGCTTAAGTTGAACCTAGCCCTGGGGAATCAACTTTAACTATGGTTATCTGTATGTCACTGGTGAGTGTGATGTTTATTGGAACTTTTGGGTACAGATGTCAAGAAACAGAAGTTCTAACTATCTGAAATCTTGTCACCAGCTGAAGAACATGTATAGGACTCTGAAGCAGATCAACGGACATTATTTCTGTGTTACAGATGGTGGGAGATGGGTGGGACTAAGTTTATGTAAGAGGACAAACAGAAAGCAGATCTATGTTGAAAAGCAAGCAATCCCAGTCTCAGATTTCCCTTTAACACCCCAACTGCACCTGCTAGTTCTAGCAGCTGCAGTCCTTCCCCAATGACAGCTTCACCATGTCTAAATATGACTCGTTAGGTATGCTTACTGTTTCATGTCTGTGCAACTACTGTGAATTTTCTTTCCTCTTCACACTCATAGGTTTTTAAAAGCACTTTCATAAGTCAAGAATTAGTTGTCAATTTAAAAGGACATTTTGAATAGCTAATTAGATGCTGCGCAAATTACATGCTTCACAGGATGCATACATCCAACCTTCTCTATTTAGTAGGGATAGATCCTATTCTCTGATACTTCTCCTCATTCTGCCTTTTGGGAAGCATCTAGTCCCCCAAGTTCAACTGGACTTACTTCAAAATAAGTATTTGTAAGATCACAATCATGATAGAGATGGATTGTTAGAACCTAACAGAGCTACTCCCTTTTTAATCAAAGGCTGCACACTTAACTCCTTATATACATTCACAGAACCAGGTTGCAAGCATTCATTCATTCAATTCTTGAAAATAATTATTATGGCGAATTTGTTCAATTCATCTGCTTAAAAGGACAGTGCAGGTCAGGCTACAGCAGAGTAAGTTAATATGCAGCGGGCAGAAGAAAGACTACAGCAACATGAGATGGAGTATGTGTGGTGAGCAGGGCTGCCAACAACCAGGAGAAAAAATGTCATGTCCCATTAACAGAGGATTACTGTATGGGAATGGCCAGCTGAAGCTTTTCATGGCATCCAGGTGAGTAACATCACTTAGCAACAGGGGTCATTTCCTGCCAGAGCAACGCTACAGCAGTAAGGAGCCTAAGAGGCGGGCACATGTAGCAAGCCCCTGCCCCCTGCTCAGAGCAGCCCTCAGTTGGGCCACGAGGAGCTGGAAGAAACAAGCTAAGTTGCCTGCCTGCACCTCCCCCTCGCCTTTCTTGGCCCACGCCTAGGTGCAGGTCCAGGAGAAAGGCCTCCACACACCCCTCCCTCACTTCTCCCGGCCCACGCCTAGGCGCAGGTCCAGGAGAAAGGCCTCCGCACCCCTCACTCACTTCTCCCGGCCCACGCACCCCCTCCCTTGCTTCTCCCAGCCCGTGCCTAGGCGCAAGGCCAGGAGAAAGGCCTCTGCAAACCCCCCGCTTCTCCCGGCCCATGCCTAGGCACAGACTGAGAAAGGCGGGGGGTGGGGGGGGTGGGCAGGCAACTTACCTTGCTTCTAGTTCTTCCAGCTCCTTGTAGCCCGAGCCTGGCTGAGGGCTGCTCGGAGCAGGGGGCAGGGCTTGCTACATGTGCCTGTGCCCTGGGTGCCTTACTGCAGGAGCGACGCTCTGGCCCAAAATGACCCATGGGTATAGAATCACAGAGTTGGAAGGGGTCAAACAGGCCATCTAGTGCAACCCCCTGCTCAATGCAGGATCAGCCGAGAGCATCCCTGAATTATTAGCCCAGGGGTGGGCACATACATTGATACGCTGTGGAAAAAAGCAAAAGCATACCAACTTGATCTGTATTTTCATGCTTGTTTTAGGGTAGCTTCCCTGCAAGAGCAAAGGAAACCTAAAGTGTCTTTAGTTAAAGTGTAAAGCTGGCTCGCCAGCTCTGAGTTGGGAAATACCTGGAGATTTTGGGGGTGGAGCCTGAACGGTGGGTGTTGCCTTCTGCATAGCGGGGAGGGCGGGATATAAATAGAACAAATAGAACAAATTCTGACACACTTCTGGTGACGTCAGGGGGTGTGACATATGCAAATAAGTTATGCTAATGAGCTCCTGCACCTCTTTTATTTTACAAAAGGACCCCTGCTTAGCAAACAGTATTTCATTAAACCTTTATTAAAGGGAAAGGACACTTTCTTCAGGCTGTTGACAACCCACATGGAGTGATCCTCAACATGCATATAGTACAAGTACTCAAAATAGTATAAAAGGCTGGAAAGTAAGAAAATATGATCGCCTATAAATTCACTGACAAAATTGTCATTGTATCAAGCCTGTTCAATGAGTTTCATTTGTCAAATGAAGTCATAAAATCAGTTTCATTCTTAACTATGGAAAACTTCTGTCTGGTTAACGTTACGGAAGACGACGACATACAGTGCTGCATAGAACAACATGAGAACCCTGTTTCAGACCACGTGCGAGGCAACCTATTTAACACCAAGGGCAAAAGGGACAGTAATTTGCCTAACATTTTCTTAAAGCGACAGAAGTCCAGCAACCAGGCTGAAACAGCTACTCTCAGATCACAAAACCAAAAATTAACATACCTGTTCTGAGAACCAAGAAATAATGGATGAGTCCATCTCTCACTTTGTTCGCTTACAGAAGTTCTGAATCTGCTCCAACCTGAGGATAACATTAACGGCCAGTTCCATTATTTATCATGGCTTCAGACTGTGATCCCCAAGTGCATGTAAGACAGCCCTTCACCATGCTCACAGTATGCAGCATAACACAGCCACTCTGGGTAGACGACATATGCACAGCAGCCCCTCGCCACCAGTAATTACCAACGTGCAGCCTCATGTATTACCATCTAGTCGCTGACGACCCCTGCGTGCACCCAACATTAGATTGTACGCCATCGATAGTTGTGAGCACTTTAATAACTGTATTTTTTTAATGACGAAAGTTTTTATTGCTTTATTGTGGACTTGGTTCACTAAATTGTGTAAGCTGCTCTGAGCCTGCTGTGCAGGGAGAGTGGCCTAGAAATTGAATTAAATAAACAAACAAACAAAAATGTGCAAGTCTTGCCTCACAAAGGAAGGAAGAATATCAGTTCATTTGGTATTTTGTGCCTATTGGCATCCACCCATAACATTTGTATCACATGTTTTATCAGCAGCTTGGAAGAAACAGGAACGCCTATTCACATGGCGATTACTGGAACAGCCTGGATAAGGAAGGGAACAGGATCTGCAGTACAATCCTAAGGGGTGGAGGGAAAGCATTCAGGAAGTCAACTAGGCTCTATGATGGCATATCGCGTAGAAATACCATCATAAGTAAGACTTGTGCTGGCCTGGTATCCCACCACTGCTACACTGGTTCTGTCGCCAGCAGCAGGCCACTGCACCTGCACGGAAGTGGGTTGGCCAGGAATGTGGCAGGAGCTAGTCAGGTCCTTAAGCTGCTCCGGCCCAGAAACACCTCCAAACAGTGGCAGAAAGTTACACCACCAAAAAAGACAGCAGAGCCCCTAGCAAAAGTCCAGCAACCCCCGCTCCACTGGTGTAGCCCCACCTACAAGGCCCAGCAGAGCACAGGAAGCTGACTACAGCCGTACCCAGTCACCTACCTCACCAGCTGTGGCCAAGCCCCCTCCCCAATCGTGGTCCCCCAGCCCTGGATAAACTTTTGCCATGGCATGGGACTCTGTCCCAGAACTCCCTTCTGCGTGGACCGAGAGCACACAGCATTGTATTTTGGTGGTGGGGAAAGCACAGAGTGGGCACTTAGCACTAACATGAAAAGGGTCAGCAGAGTCCACACTGGTAGCATTTCACTGCAGAGCCCTAACAGGTACCCACTTCCTGGAGGCTCAACTCCAAGGGGCAGCCATGCACTGACAGGTAATCAGGGGCCCGACTCCCTCAGCATGAAGTCAGGCACAACTGCTGCAGCCCCCCCCCCCCCACCATATTGGCTTCCGCAACCAATGCCAATAGTGTGTTGGTGGGGGGATGCCCTGAGCCAGCCCTTCCCCACCATGGCCCATGTCATGGAATGGGGTGGACTCCTAGGTAAGTGTAACTGGGAGAGTGATCAGGGCACAATTGTGCCTGGGAGCCTGGGGGCTGCCCCACTCTGCTTCAGCTAGCCGAGCTACCCGGTGACTCATTGCAGGAGCACAGCCCTATACAGCAGCAGCATCTCAGTCATTTGAGGTGGGCACTGGGATGGCACCAGCATCTGCCACCGGGGGGGGGGGGGTGTTCTCTGGGCAAACACCCTCCCTGGATGAGACCACAAAACTTGCCAGGGCACCACACACACACACCCAAGTCCAGTACAGCATCTGTGTCCTCTGTCACCACTATACGCATTTGTTTTGCTGTCCTGCAAATGGTGATTCAACAAGGATGAAGATGAGAAGACAAATGGTGCCAAGGAAGAAGTCTTCAACAGTTCTACAATCCCTACAGATTTTGGAAAAGCTTCGTCAGGGGGATCTTTCAGAATCTTCAAAGATCTGTTCCCATGCATGCACCATAGCAGAGTCACTGGAACCATTAAAGACTCCTTCCTTGGCACCGAATGTTTTCTCATCTTCGTTTTGCCTTGGTGCAGTCCCCTCTTGTTGGCGATTCAACAAGGACATCTGGCAGCACGGCCATAACTCCTCCCCCACCCTGACCGTGCTCCAGTTCAAGCCCATCTCCCGAAGGACCCCCCCCGGAAGTTTTGTACCTCAGAGTTTACCTCGCTTGGAAAGTGCCGCACTAGGGAAGGATCCGGTGGCCCCTGGGAGCAGCTCTCATGAGCACGGGGGCCACACTCGACAGAGCTGGCAACTCCCCTTCTCAGACCCCATCATGACTTTTGCAGTTTAATGGAGTCTGGTTTGTTCCACAAGTGTGCCCGTCAGTTTGCTTGTGAGAGGATGAGATCTGCCCCACCTCCTCCCCCCATCTATGACCTCCCCTTAGGGCTACCCCTTCACCTCTCCTGGACAGTGTGCTCTGACTCAAAATTACCTGTGCTGTAGTTGGTTATCCAGGTGCATCTAGACATCTGGATTGTTCAGCTGCCAAACACAGCAGGGGTCTGGTGGGACCTTTGAGGCTAGATGCTGTGTCCAGGGGGATGGGCCACTGGGTGGCTCGGGAATGGATGCCAGTTCGGCCTCCTCCGGAGGGAAGTGCACGCACTCCGGCAAGTATCCCAGCATGGTGTCTAGGAAGATATGCAGGCAGTGGCTCACCAATGACTGGGACTCTTCCAGAACTCAGCCAGGACCCCTCAGAAAGAGCCAGTAGCTTTGAGATTTGGGGTTTCCGGTTGGGAGAATGGAGGTCTGACACACTTTGCAAATGCGCAAGGCGGACAGCGGCTCTCCCTGACAGCTTGGGTGGGTTAATCCACCCAACGCAACCTCACACAGGTAGTGTGAGGACCAGCAAGCAATATAATCCAGGTTTGAGCAACCTCGGTGAAGGGAAAGCCTCGGAGGAGAGTTTTCCGACACCTTGAGCACTGCAGCCGAAGAGGATTTTTGCGAGTATCTCTAAGGAGCCGAGCTGATAAATTCAGCATAAAACCTCCAATTCCCCTGATTCCTTGGCAAAGAGGACAAAGTTTAAACGTTGGGACCACATCTGAAGTGAAGTAACATCAAAAGGTAACGGAAAAAAGTTTTTTGCCTTACCACTACCGCGTTTTGAAAGACGAAAAGCAGACCGGGTGAAGCAATAGACTGTGGTAGACTGGATGAGAGCAGATTTGAAGCGCTAAAAAGCTGAATTTGAACTTAAAAAGCCAAAAAAACAAGTTGTTTAACATTCCTGCGGTTAAGAAGAGTCGGGAGGGGGAGCCAAGCATCGCGAGACAAAGAGGGAGAAGGGAACCAAGTATCGCGAGATTAAGACGTGAGGACTGAGTTAGGAAGTGACGGCTAGAAGAGCAGACAAGAAGGGAAAAGGAGAAGAACCGGAAGAAGGTAAAGAGGACTCTAAATATTGCCGGACCAGAAAGACCACAACAGGAAGTGACGTGCAGAGAGCAGACAAGTAAATAAAAGGAAGGGACAAAAGGAAACTACGGCAAGCCAGAAGTAAGGTAAAAAGACTATAGCCTTTGACATTTACCATAGAGAAGTTGCGCCCGCCATTTTGGATTTACAAAATTTTTAAACTGCAATATCTCAAAGATTATATAACTTAGAAGGCTGAAACCAACATAATTTGACTTGGCAAGAAGAGCTTGTTTGAATGCAATAATCGGTGTTCGACTTGGAAAACAAGATAAAATCGATCTTTTTTAAAGTGACAAGACGGACCGCGGATTAAGATCGAGAGCAGCTACATGGTCCTCTCCTACAATGGCAGCAAAAAAAGAAAAAGAACTACTAGCCGTTATGGAAGCAATGGAAAATAAAATGCTAGACGCTATAGGAGAGGTAAATGTTAAAATGAATAATATAGCAGCTCAAGCAGATAAAAATTTCATGGAATTAAAAGCAGAATTTCAAAAATTATCCACAAGAACACAAGATATAGAAACTAAAATAAAAGACCTGGAAGAAAGCACCCATAAGACAATGAGAGAGAGTGAAAGGATGGAAAAGATGATGCTTTATAAAGATATGCAAAACCATCTGAGATTTCGAGGGATTGAGGAAAATTTGAGTGAAGACATTTTTACAAGAATGCAAGAAGCAATAGCAGATTTTCTACAAGAACAGGAAGAAGTTGTTAAAGAGCACATGGATCTTGTTTATAGAGTTAATTCTACATACGCAAGAGATAAAAATATACCAAGAGATGTGGTTGTCCAATTTACAATGAAAAGAACAAAAGAACAAATCTACAAGAAGTGCTTCACTGATCCTTTTGTAATAGATGGAAAGAAAGTTATAGTAATGAAAGAATTGCCTAGAGCAATGCTGCAAGAAAGGAAAAAATTCAAGCGTCTGACGGATAAACTGAAGGAGAAAAAAATCAGATTTCGTTGGGAAATACCTCAAGGACTAAGCTTCTACTATGGCAACTCTAGAGTAGTGATTAAAAAAACAGAAGAAATGTACGCATTCCTGGGAGAGAATAAAGATGACTTTGGCGATATTTAAGAATATATCAAGATGGATTACAAAGTACTTACACGGAATGTAAATGGACTAAACTCACCTCAAAAACGTAGAATGGTAGGTCATTGGCTAGAAAAACAAAAATGTAATATAGTTTGCATACAAGAAGCTCATCTTAAAAAACAAGACCATAAATATTTAATAAGGAAAAAATTGGGAGAAGAATTTTATTCTTTAGCAAGTAATAAAAAGAATGGTGTTGTAACATACGTCAAAAAAGATTTGGAACCTAAAGTAATATTTAAAGACAAAGATGGAAGGTATTTAGCTATTGAAATCTTACTGCAAGGACTGAAAACTTTGATTGTGAACATTTATGCTCCGAATGGAGCCAAAGAAAATTTTTTTAAAGAACTCCAAATGGAATTGGACAATGTAAACTATGATCAAATTATGATGTTAGGAGACTTCAACGGAACTGTTGATAACAAATTAGACAGGCGCTCTAAAAGAAAGGATGAGACATTAGGGAAGCTTCCAAAAAAATTTTTTGAACTGATAAAACAAGAGAAGCTGGAAGATATTTGGAGGAAAGCTAACCCACAAGGAAAAGATTTTACTTTTTACTCTAATAGACATGACTCACATTCAAGAATTGACATGATTTGGATGACTACTAATTTAACTTTTAAGACAAGAAAAGTGGAAATTCTACCCAGAATAATTTCAGATCATAATCCGTGTTTATGGACTGCTGGCCAGGTAAAAAAACAAAAGAGATGGAGAATAAATGAGGACTTACTAGACAATCAAGAAATAACTAAAAAATTACTTGAAGAAACAGACCTATACTTCCAAGTAAACATGCAGAAAGAAGTGAAAATCCAAACAGTATGGGATGCATATAAAGCAGTGATGAGAGGACTATTGATATCGCTAAATGCTAAAGACAATAAAAAGAAGAGAGAGCAATACGAAAATATTCTACAAGCCATTAAAACAAAGGAAGAAGAACTGAAGAATAAACCAGGGAAAAAGAAACTGCAAAAGGAAATCTGGATGCTACAAGACCAAGCAAAAGTTATTCTGAACCAAGAGATGTACTGGAACTTAAAAAAACTTCAACAAAAAGCATTTGAAGGTGCAAATAAACCCGGAAAATATTTAGCATGGCAAATAAAGAAAAAACGTGAAAATAAATTTATCACTAAAATGATAAGAGATAATATTGAGATAATAGATAACAAAGGAATAAAAAGAGAATTTTTTAAATATTATGCAAAACTTTTTAAGAAGGAAAATAAAGACAGAAGAAAGATTAAAGAATACCTGCAAACATTAAAGTTACCAAAACCAACAGAAAAAATTAAAGAACTATTCAATAACCCAGTATCATTACAAGAGATTAAAAATGCAATAAAAGACTCAAAACTAGGAAAAGCGCCTGGACCGGATGGTTTTACAGCGAAGTTTTATAAAACGTTACAGGACTCAATTTCACCGGTGTTACTGCTACTGGTGAACGATATAGGAGTTACTGGCGAGGTACCAGAAACCTGGAAAGATGCATCCATCTCACTGATCCCGAAAGAAAACCAAGATTTGACTAATGTTAAGAATTATAGACCGATTTCTTTACTGAACAATGACTATAAGATTTTTGCTAAAATTATAGCGGACAGATTAAAAGAGCACCTTAAAGAGACTATACAAACAGAACAAGCAGGATTTTTACCTAATCGACAAATAAGAGTAGTAGTGGATGCTATAGAATACTACGACAAACATCCTGAAAAGGACGTGGGCTTCTTTTTAGATGCAGAGAAAGCGTTTGATAATTTAAATTGGGATTTTATGTTTGAAGTTTTAGAACAACTAGAGATTGGAGAATATATGCTTAACCTCATTAAAGCAATATATAAAGAGCAGAAATCCTCTTTAATAATGAATAATGAATTAATAATGAAAAGACTGATGATTTCAAAGTTGAAAAAGGAACAAGACAAGGATGCCCACTTTCGCCGCTGCTATTTATTTGGATCTTAGAAGTTCTACTGTTAAACGTGAAAGAAGACAAAGAGATTAAAGGCTTAACAACTAAAGGTTTTTCTTTTAAATATAGGGCCTTTGCAGACGATGTGATGTTTATAGTGGAAGACCCTTTGTCCACATTACCATATTTGTTACAGAGAGTAAAAGAGTTTGGTGACTTAGCAGGATTTTATGTAAATAAGAATAAATCGAAAGTAATGTGCAAAAATATGTCAAACAAGAAACAAAATGAGTTACAAAAACTTATAGAATGTGAGGTGGTGAAAAAGACAAAATATTTAGGTGTAAACCTAACAATGAAAAATATTGATCTTTATAAAAATAATTATGAAAAATTATGGTTGCAAATTATGCAGGATATCAAAAAGTGGAATGTATTGAATTTGTCATTGCTGGGTAGAATTGCGGTGGTTAAGATGAACGTGTTACCACGATTAATGTTTTTTTTCAAACTATTCCAATTGTGAAAGATGTAAAAACATTTAAATGTTGGCAGAAGGAATTGTCCAAGTTTGTGTGGGGAGGGAAAAAACCAAGAATTAAGATGAAAATAATGTGTGATGCTAAAGAAAGAGGAGGGTTTCAATTACCAAACTTAAGATTATACCATGATGCAATATGTTTGACCTGGGTAGGGACATGGACTATGTTACAAGATAGAAAGTTACTGTCCCTGGAAGGTCATGATTGTAGATTTGGGTGGCATGCATATCTATATTATGGTAAAACAAAAATGGACAATATGTTTAAACATCATTATCTGAGAAGAACACTAATGGATACGTGGACAAGATACAAGAACTTTTTCTCAGAAGAGATACCTATGTGGATTGTACCCGCAGAAGTTTTACATCCAACATCACGGTACAAAGGACAAGATTGGTTGAAGTATAGAGACTTATTAACAAGACATGGTAAAGACTTTAAATTGAAGGAGCAGCATCAGATGGACTTTGATTATGGTTGGCTAAGATATAGACAAATATATGATATGTATAGAAGTGATAAAAAAACACGGTTTTAGAGAAAAAAATAATGAAATAGAGCAAGTTTGGGAGGAAGGTGGAAAAAAAATGATTTCTAAAATGTATAAAGTCTTGCTAAAATGGTTTAAAGCTGATGAAACAGTAAAAGAACAAATGGTAAAATGGGCGATAAACTTTAACAAAGATATTGAAATGGAATCTTGGGAATTTTTCTATGGAAAATGCTATGAGTATATCTACGTGTTATAACTTAAGAGAAAACTGTTTTAAAATGATGTATAGATGGTATATGACACCAAAAAAAATTGCAAATATTGGTCAGAATATGTCTAACAAATGTTGGAAGTGTAAAAAGAAAGAAGGTTCTTTCTATCATATGTGGTGGACTTGTGATAAAGCAAAGACTTATTGGTCAAAAATACATGCAGAAATGGAAAAAATCTTGAAATGTACATTTAAGAAGTTGCCTGAAATGTTATTGCTTGGACTTAAATTAGAAGAGATAAATGTTAAGAAAAGGACAGTAATATGGTATATGATTACAACAGCAAGAATGGTGTATGCACAAAATTGGAAAAATGAAAAAATACCAGAGGTGTGGGAATGGTTGAAAAAATTGTTATATATGGCTGAAATGGATAAATGGACTAGAAAATTGAATGATCTGTACTCAGAGACCTTTTTAGAAGATTGGAAAGATTTGAAAGAATATGTTGAAAAATACTGGGATATGAAAAATTGCATTTATACATGGTTATAATAATATAAAGTAATAGAATTATAGTATATGAATGTATTAAGATAATTGGATAAAGAAGTTGTTCTTTATTTTTAGAATTATATAAGAATATAGAAAGTAAGAATTAATGTATAAGTATTTTTAAGAAATATGACCGTTACCAGAAATGTAAACATAGATATAAGTATTACTATTTTGGATAGAGTGGAAAATGTGTCATGCTTCAGATGTGGTGGGAAACCGTTAATACAAGATCAAAACAAGATTATACAAATAGAACAAAACGTTACATAATATGGAAAAATGGATTTGTATAAGATAAATGTATTATTTTTAATGCTGGGGGGAAAAAAATTACAAAAAAAAAAAGAAAGAGCCAGTAGCTTTGAACCAGAAGGAAATCAGCACCTCCTGCAGGGCAGGACTGGTGCAGAGCTTGGGGGCCTGGCCCTGCAGCACTGGCCTGAGCTACTCACACAGCACCTGGATGGCCGCCCTGCCCAGATGCCATCAGACAGCTGCAGCATCCTGGTACATCCCCAGCAGCACATGACATGGCCCCTTGTCTGGTGTCATCCAACCATCCAAACAGACAGCACAGGAAGGAGGTGGATCCCTAGCGGGGGGAGGTGACAGTAAGGGATACCATCCGAGGGCAGCCCAGTCAGTGTCTGGAGGGAGGGGAAGGTGGTACAACCAGGGGTCCGTTGGAGCGGGAGCCCTTCATGTTAGATGCATTATCCTAGGACTGACCACAGATATTTTCAACTGTCAACTTATGTTTGCCCAGAACTTCTTGTATTTTGTTGAACAAGGTCATGGATGAATGGTTTTCTGTTAGTAGCAGGGGTCCGTTGGAGCGGGAGCGCACAGGAGCGCAGCTCTGGAAGTGAGGAGCCCAGGGGGCGGGCACATGACCAAGTCCCGCCCCCTCCTCGGCTTCCCCGAGCAGTGCAGAGGCGCAGCGCCCCAGGGAAAGCCCTGCTAGGGTCTTTATTGTTTTTAATGTTTTGTTTTAATATTGATAATTTTATCATTGTTCCTTTTATGACTGTGTGCTGCTTTTCCAGAGACTTGCTCAAGGTGGCATATAAATTTTCTAAGTATACCATTTTTTATCTGGGCACATGGCACATAAGTACTGGAGAAATTTCACCAACCCTTCAGCAGCTTCCACCCCATCAGTTTGGTGTACTGGTCAGGAGTTGGACTCTAATCTGGGAGAACCGGGTTTGATTCCCCACTTCTCCACATGCAGCTGCTGGTGTGACCTTGGGCCAGTCACAAGTTCTCTCAGAGCTGTTCTCTCATGAGCAGTTCTCAAAAGACCTCTCTCAGCCCCACCTACCTCACAGGGTGTCTTGTTGTGGGGAGGGGAAGGGAAAGGGATGGGTGGTGCTCATGTCCTGGGTATCTCAAGTCTACTTGAAACCTGGTGGTTTCAAGGGAGCAGGAAGAGAATGAGGGTGTGTTCTTTACGCTTATTTTTATTGCACAAAGTACTGGATGGGGAAGGGAATGGAGGAAGAGCAGGTCAGTTTCACTCACCTGTGGAGTGGAGCCTGAGGGGTGGGTGTTGCCTTCTGACACACTTCCGGTATGTTAGGGGGTGTGGCATATGCAAATGAGTTATGCTAATGAGCTCCTGCACCTCTTTTTCTACGAAATGACCCCTGGGTACAACAATCCAAAGGTGCAGGCCCCAGGAGCTCCCCTCCAAACACCCCTCCACTGCCCCCTTTCCCAGGGACTGTGCCTATACGGCATATTCCTACTCCCCAGTGTCCTTTGGGTATACGGAGGAGGGCAGGGAACATTCCGAGGACCCTGGGGCCCCCACACGGTCACGCCCCATCTCCACATTTCCCTGTGTGCCACTGTCGTAACAACAGTGGCATCTGACAGTGGGGATGACCATCACCAGCCTAAACGTGCTAAGACAAAGAAGATGCTGCTGTATGTGTCGGTGGTAATGGACCATGCCACTGTGGCTCTCGCCACAGCCAGGGGCAGCTCAGCTACTACTCACCACCTTGCTTTCTGCTGCATGGCAGCAGAGCAGGTCTCTGTTCTGGACCATGCTGCAGAGATGGAGATGGCTGCTCCGAAGCACTGGAATGATTCCTTTGGCCCGGCTCAGAAGCGTATGTGTGCCCTCATTGCCCATAAGAGCAAGTGGTGGTGGAGGAGTCTGCCTGGAGCTGAGGCTGCCATATGTGTGTGGTAATACTGGCCATTTATTTGAGCAGCCCTAGCATCAAGCTTTTGTCCACTGGGTGTGAGGCGTGGTGGTCACAGCTCATTCTTGTGTGATCATGGGCCATTCCCATGCCCTGACCCCTTCTAGACCAGACATGGGGGCCAGGGCAGTTGCTCTCCGGACATGGGACACTGCAGGGTCCCTGGAGTCAATAGCTGGGGGAGCCTATGCAGCAGGTGGCCTCAATGTTCTCAGAGGAGGGGTGGGGGGGTAGATATGAGGGGATACCAGCAAGAGAGCTGGACAGCCACCTCAAGTCCCGGGGGCTGCAGCTGCCGCAGCCACCTGGGATACGAGGGACTCAGAAGCCTTGCCAGGGCCCAGGGCCAGCACAGTTCATCCCCTCACCCCCTCTTCCATGTGGGCAGCAACTGAGTGGGAGCAACTGGAGATCTGCCACGCATAGAGGGATCACCAGTGCTTGGAGGGGCTGGCTGTGTCTGTGGCAGCAGCTGGCAGGCAGCTGGCTCTTCCTAGGGACACGGGGGATGGCCAGGCATGCATCCAGGGTCTTGAAGCATCTGTGGGTGCCACTGCACGCTTCTGCACTGGGGCCCACTCTGCCAACCTCCTTCCCGCCCCATCGCCAGTTGGGTAGGCACCTTCCACAGTGTAGCCAGCCCACTGGGAGGTGCCCCCAGCTGGCTGGGCACACTCTCCTTGTCATCTCCTCATGCCCCTTTCTTGGAGGTTGCAGCATTTGAGTGTGGACCTGTTTAGAGTTGCTGCCAATGGGTAAGCTGCTGGGGCTGCTTGCCCACCACTGTCTCTGTCAGCTGCCCCACTGCTGTTTGGCACAGCCGTTTCCCTTTAAAGAGATGGGCAGGTGTTCTGCTGGCATGGCTCTGAGGTCCCTGGCTCCACACCTCCCTGGCCCTCAGCTGCAATGTGTGCAGGGCCGCATCCCTGTTCCTAGCAGCCTGGGATGGCTTCTTTTTGCCCTGGGTGTGCCAGGACGTTTTACCCTGAGTGGCAAAGGCGTGGTTGCTGGGGAGTCTGGTGTGGTTGCAGCCCATGCAACCCTGCGTTTCGGTCTTTTGGCTGCCTCCTGGTCAGGCAGGGGACTAGTAGTGCCACAGGTGCCCTGGCAAGTGCCCACTCGAGCAGAGGAGACCCTCAGGATTGTTCTGCCCAAACAGTCTCCCAGAAACAAGAAACAGAATTCCCTGCGACACCCCATGTAACAGCAGCGTGCACTTTACAGTTGCTTCACGTCAGATGTGGAGAGCGCACACACATTTAACACTGCTGCATTTCTCAACAAAAGCACGACAAGCAAGGACTGCATTCGTCTTCATTTATCAGTTCCATCTATTTTGTGCTCTTGGGACTCTGTTGCAGGTATTTTATACTTGGTACTTTTACACAAGTACTAGTTGTGCAAAAAGTAACTTTTACGTCACTTCCAGGATATGTTTAAGCTCAGACTGATGAGCTTCTGAGGAAAAAGGAATTCCACAGCTGTGAAGCAGCCACTGAAACCACTTCTCTGTATGTCAGGGTTGTCCAGACAATGCAGGGGGTGAGATAGTCAAGAGCATGCTCTCGTTAATCCTACAAGATTTCACAGGACTTATCCCCTTTCAGTCTTTCAGCATCAGTGTCCCTACTTTCCCAAACCAATCTCTGTAATCATCAAGTGGTAGAAATTATGAACGAATTCTGCTTTTCACAGTGGCAATAAAGCCATGTCACTAAAGAGAGGTCCCTTAACAGGCGTTTGCAGCACCTTTGAGTTAAGTGCGCAGACTCTAATCTGGGAGAACCGGGTTTGATTCCCCACTCCTCCATTTGCAGCTGCTGGATGACCCTGGGCAAGCCAAAGTTCTGTCAGAGCTCAAGGACAGTTCTCTCAGAGCTCTCTCAGCCCCACCGAACTCACAGATTTCTGTTGTGGGGAGGGGAAGGGAAAGGAGTTTGTAAGCCACTCTGAGACTCCGAGTGAAAGGCAGGGTATAAATCCAATCACTTCTTCTTCCTTTCCCATCACTGTTTGATATCAAACCATATTTCTGCTTGTCAAAAATCCTGTAAGAGTAACTGTCATGAGCAATCTATTCCTATTTATTTGAGCAAACAAAGCTTTTCCATTTTTAATCTCCCCCCACCCCCCCCATACGCACAGTTTTTCTGGAAACAGATTTAACAGCCATAATCCAATGCAAAGTCTGGTGTTCAATGACACAGATGTGCTTAAGCACAGGACTTTCTGGTGGGTTGTGGCCAGCATCCATTTCTTTTTCCTTTTCTTCAGAATATTCAGAAATTGAGCCATGTTCCAAGGGAGAAGTGAAAAGAGACCGATACTAATTCTAAATATGTAGAAGAACTTTAAATCTTATACACAGCTGCTGGAAATAAATGACAGAATAGATGGAGAGAGTTTTGCTGATGGAGTGGTTCAGATGGATTGACACATTTTGAACACGGAAGACAACAGCACCACTACCACTGACATCGATAACTGAACACTTTGGAAGCATCAAAGACAGGATAAGGCGCTTGTACACGGAAGTACAGTACTGACAGAAAATACTCCCTAGTGATCTGCGGTGTGTAAAATAATTGAATTTTTAAAGGATGCTTTTTGTTACCAAAAGTTGGAGTTTTAACTGCTTTTTCCATTTAAGATAGGGTACGTACTTCATATCCCAAGAGTTGATTTCTGCCAGACACTTCTTTCACTAGGGACTTAAAGGTTGATTTACACATTCAGAATACTTGATACGATACTACTAGGACAGCACCACATAAAACTATAGGTGGGAGGAGAGTGTTATAAAAGATTTGCTTACATCAAAATTCCTCCCCTGCAGACAGCTATTATGGAAGGCAAAAGACAAGGTTAGAATCCTCGTCTTTGACCTGCTGGGTTTTCAAGTACAGACTGATACAGGGAAGGCATTAAAGAAAATGATAACCACCCCAACTTCAGATTCGTCCTTCTCTGCACTGTACCAGATGACTGTGGTGACTAGTAGTTCAAGCTTTTGTATTCTCTTCATCCATTCACTGTCCAGAGAATCATTATAGAAAGAGCTCTTGGACACCTTTGCACTATTACTCCATGCTATTTATCTGTAGTGGTGTGCACAAAGATAGGAAACTAGCCATATTAATCTGAAAGGGATGAACCTCAACATAAGATCGCTGCCCGTAAGAAACAATTATACATGGTAAAAATTACTATCCGACATAACTTTAACTTGTATGCATGTAAGATGATCTCTTTTTCCAGTGGCATGCCTCAGGAGGAAATTTGAGTAAATACAGTACTATGAAGAAAGCTCAACAGAAATTTTACACACACACACACACATATATCTATATATGCGCAACAGGAAGGATCTGCCTCCGCAAACGTGGATAAAGAAATTCATTTGATGTCATTTGGTTCCATTTTGTCTAACATGTTCCTTCAAGATTATGCTGCTTCTCAATGCGGTTAATAAGATAATCTGTTATAGGAAACTTACACATCCATTTAAATTGATTTTAATTAATTAATCAATCACACTAGCCACTGATGGCTACATTTATAGACAATGAACAACTTCAAGCCCCAGGCTTCTAATTCCCACCTGAAATTCAAATCGTAATGGTAAATTGCCCTTTGGGCGGACAACCAACCAGTCTGCTTTTAAGTCAAGTGATTTGTTAATGCAACTGTAGATAGAATGACAAATATAAATCTCAAGTTTATAACCTCATAGTTTTTTATTAACTTCATCACAGAAAAATTGCCCTTATACTGCCTGAAACCATAGTTCTATATATTCTTTTACCATACGCTTTGTTGTTCAGTGCAGTTATAATTACAGTTGTGTTAAAACAACTACTACCAATTTGGTTCAAAAGCCCCACACAGACAGATCCAAGGTACTTAGTATTCCTTAGACTTCAGAACAGCCCACTTTTTGCTGAATTAACTCAAGGTTGTCACTGCCTACAAATTATTGGCCATCTGCTATGAAGTAAAAGTTCTTGATATACTGCAACTCAGCAGTAGAACTCAAATTTTTTTCATGAAGGAGGTCCCAGGTTCAATTCCTGGTCTACCCAAACAGGGCTTTGCCCGCTGGATTAAGAAAATACTGGGTGAAACAGGCCCAAAACCACCCTCAGGGCCATTACAGCACTTGTTCACATTACCTTAAATATTTTTTAAGACAAGCCTTTTAATTTGTGACTGCTTCCATTTAACCAATCAGCTTCTTAGCAAAATAGGAGCAGGAGTTGTTTGGGCCCGGAATGCGCCAGAGCGCCACTCTAGGAGCTCAGAAGCAGGCACAAATGGCGACAGTGGCCAGCCCTGTCCCCAGCTCCCCACCCCCAAGCTCCTTCTCTCTGTGGTGCGACTCTAGACAGAACGGGTTTAAACTTTAAACCCCTTCTCTCTTTGCTTCCCCCACCCACCCACCTTGGCAGGCCGGCTGGAGAAGCAAAAGGAGGGGCATCTTCAAAAGCCTCTCCTTCCCCAGCTGGCCTGCCAAGGTGGGCTTGGGGGGGGAGCAGCGGCGCAATCTCTCCATAGAATGAAGAGATTGCGCCACTGCTGCAGTGCAACTCTAGAGAGAAGTCCGCCAAACCCCCCCCCCCCAACGCCCTTCCTAGCTCACCTGCCAAGGCAGGCCATCTAGGGAGGGTGCAGGAAGGCAGGGCACAAGCTAGGAAGGCACAGGAAGACATTTAAATGTCTCCCCGGGGTTTTCTGGCTGGCATGCTGAGGCGCACCAGCCAGAGAAGCTCACCAAAGGCCCCCCCCCACCGGCACCCTTCCTAGCTCGCCTGCCAAAGCCGGCCAACTAGGGAGGGCGCAGGAAGGTGCAGGGAGACATTTAAATGTCTCCCTGGGGCTTCTCTGGCTGGCATGCTGCGGCCGGCTGGGGAAGGTTAGGTTTTTGAAGATGCCCCCCCCCCCTTTGCTTCCCCTTCTGATATCACTTCTGGTGGTGTCAGGGGGCGTGACATATGCTAATGAGCTATTATCCTAACACCTTATTAGGTATGCTAATGAGCTCCTGCAGCTCTTTTTCTATGAAATGACCCCTGATTTCCGATTTTAAAAAATATATATATCAGCAGAAATTAGTGCTCCTCTCCCAGTAGGTAAGTTCCATACTCTAGTCACCAGATCCAGCCATCCCTGCCCACCCAGAATTCTGGCTAAGGGGAGAATTTTCAAGATGACGCTCATCCACTGACAAGGATGCTTAAGAATGGGAGGGCAATCTGCGTTTAGTTACTAAGTGTGTGGCTATATTAGAGTGCTTCAGGGAGGCAAAGGGTAAAATACAATGATATTGAAAATACGCACCCTGCACATTATGTCCTACCTTTCTAGCACCCTTCTAGATTCATACGCATAGTAGCTAAAAGGGAACTTAGCACACCACACAAAAATGGTTCAATATGTAGGAGCATATTATACAGCTAATACATCAGCAAGTAAGTCTTATCTACCAAGTCTTCATGACACCTCATTACTGAGATATTAATATTCAGTTCATACTGAGATTTGTGCATCCCTAGCTCACATGTTGCTTTGAACATGGGGGGCTTTCCTGCTCAGCTGACTGAGTCTCACAGAATGTCAGCATTTAAAGTAACATCCAAATTGGATGCAAAGTTATTATTATCCTTATTTACAAAATTTATATCCCACTGTTTTGCTTTTATGTATTTGGATGCTGTCCTTGGGATGAGAAATAGCATAATGTTTCCCTGCTCTGATGAAATTTTCCATTCTTTCTTGCTTCCACATTGATAGATGGTGGAAATGACCAAGAGGTAAGAGCATAGAGAAGTCCTTCAGCATTCACACACACAAACAGGAAAGAAGATGTGAATGATATCAAGAGCTGGGCTTTCCCATCTACTTTGCCCCATCCCCATCCCCTCGGAGGCCTTACAAAAAGCTATGGCCTCAAAAGAATTTTGAATATCTGTTTTTAAGGGTTTAATTCTCTAAAAACTAGCCATCTACTGGTTGAGAAGCATGAAAGTGGGTTAATTGTTTCTTTTAATCACTAAGTTGTTTTACTACCAGTAGTCAATAGTATAGCTTCAAAGTATAATTTCCAGTCAGTCTGAAATAGATAGCTGAACTTAAGATAGTGAGAATCAAAATGGCCTAAAGTTGCCAGGTCCCTTCTTCTGGCAACCAGTGGGGAGTGGGCAGGCTTACAAGGAGAAAGAGAAAGGCCTAGGGCTTGTCACCAGCGTCACACAGAAAGCAACACTCTGGAATTTGGGCTAAAACTCTATGGTAAAACCAGCTTCTACCATAAAGTTTTTACTCAAATACCAGAGCATCACCCAGATGTTGCTGGCATGATGACATCACTTCCCGTGCAATGCTGGCAATGAGGGTTCTCCTTTCTCCTGGTAAGTCCCCCTCACTGGCCAGCTGATTGGAGGCTGGGGGTAGAGCCTGGTGGCAGGGGACCTCTGCCTCCACTGGGGTGTCTGGCAATGCTCACATGGCCTTGGTTATAAAGAGCCAAACAATCTTCAAAAGCAAAAGGCAAACTAGGTTTTTTTCCTCTCTGAACTATATCCTTCTGTTCGGCGTCCTCCTTTTTTTTTTCTTCCTGCTCTTAGCTTTAAGTGGGAAAACCTGATTTTGCTAAGTCTAGGAGTTCTCAGATTGTGTTTGCCACATTTACTCTTGAAAAATCCAGGTAAGAGCTCTGAGTCTAGAATATGCCAAGCTATCCTAACATTCAAATCAAATTATAAACAGCACAGATTATATGCAGCATCAGGAAACAAAATTGAATGCCTCTGTACCTCAGACATACATCTTCCTATTGCTTACAAAAGTAGCATATACTAACCACTAACACAGCTATAGCCAGCACTGAGAAAGGAAGTTATTCAAGTCTGGATTTCCTGCTTTTGGTTGTAGCCAAGAACTGTGAGGCTTTTAGTGGTTTCAGGAACTGAGTCATCTAATGATTCATGGATTAGATACTAGTTTTAATATGTTCCTAATCACAAGACTGAAAAACTTGACAACCAGCCTAGATGAGGCTTAATTTCTAGTTTAAAGATAAAACAAACTGATGTTATGATCAAGTTAAAAAAATCAAAACATTACAAATTATACTCACTCTAAACCCAGCTTCTCTTTGATATGTTCCTTCCATTTGTTACCATTTTATTCTAATAATCTCCTTGTTTTAAATAGAAAAACATGCTATTTCCCCTTAGGCTAGGCCTGACTAACAGTAGAAATTATTACCATCAAAACCCAACACTGTCTTTGTGGCCGGCCTATATGTGCTCAAACTTCCCCCAAAAAAGGTGATACGTGGGATATCAATTATTTTAATATGTGTCCCCCTAGAAATAAAAATATTCACATCCATATTTTAAATCAACAAATCCATGGTTGCAACTTCTGATTCACATGATTTAGGTAACTACGTCTAATCAAGGACCAACTGGCAACAACCAGTGGGAAGAAGTTCCACTTCCAACTTGTGCTCATGGTGGAAATGTGAAATCTTTACACAAACTGCCTTTGGGATCTAGTCACTATCTTCTGCAAAAACCAAATATATCATGAAGCAGAAACAAATGCTGGAACACACACAAAAAATCTGTTCTGGGTGGCCTGTCAGTGTATTTCATAAACCCCAGAGACCATTTCAAACACCCAAAGCCTTGATACACACTTTCACATGAAACACTTTCTCCTGTGTATTCCCCCCCCTTGCGCATTTCATAACTTTTACCAGTTCTCTGAAATGTCATCAGGTAATCTGTGATGAGAAAGAAGCTGTAATATCTCCAGAGAACTTAACAATGTTCCCAGAAACAATATTTGGGGGGGGGGGGAGACCCGCAGGGGAAATTTTTCTACCCCAATGTTTATTTTGTCAGTAGTAAAAACCAAATCCCAAAACACCCTGATTGGTCCAGGGTAAAAAAAAAACCCAGCACCATCACAAAAAGTTGATTTCCATGCGCTTTTAATTTACGGAAGGCAGCCAGTGAGCAGTAAGTGGATATTCTTTGGGACCATTTTTTACAGGTGACAATGTCCTAAAAGAAAAGGCTGAAGAGACCCTCCTATATGCATTCTGCCCCCTCAGAAAAAATCTGGATAGAATTTCACCTCAAATAGTTGGTAAACAGTAAAGACAGCTAAATCAAGTACAAATCCATAACTAGTCACCAGCACCATGCATGTCTAAATGGGAGGGTAAAGAATGACTATATTGTAACCTGAACTGCAGAGTGCTTACCTAAGAGGAGGCTTGAGATTAAAAAGTGAATTCTGCTGTATGGAAAAGTACAGGCTTGATTTTTCATTTCTAAAATGCAGCCACTCGCATGCCAGCATATAGTAATGCTAGGTGGGTTGACAGAGGGAATATTGCAGGAGGCTCCTTCCCTCTTAATTTCAGGATGCACATTACTAGCATTTTCAAAAGAAAGTGTAGCTTTTTTTTTTTCTAAAAAGGTAAAACAGTTGACAAGAAAAGGCCAAAGTGCACCCTGTGACTGGCTGTCATTTTATGGCTTTAGTCCTCCAGCAGATTTACTTAGATGACGTCAGTGCCTCCAGTCCAGCTTTTTCTTTGGTAGCATTTACCACTTGCCTCTTGAAGCCTCCACTGTGCTACAGAGCTGCAGACCATAATCAAAATTCCCTTTGTGAAATAGAGTTTACCTCAGGGCACACAGGCCTAGCTAACTGAATTGAAGGCTCTTCACCCTGCACTTCATGCCTAGAAATAAATAGCCTGCAATACTGTACTTTCCTCAGCACAGAAGAAGCATTACAAGCAGCCTGCTACCTTTTTTTTAAATTTTGCTGTTTGCTTCCAAAAAATCTCACATGCCAGAGCATTACTTAATATTCCAGGCCTATTATGTGTCTCACGATAACTCCAAGGGTGTTTTTACTGGGTTGTGAGTATCTCACATAGATCTGGAAATGCTCGTAACTACTAGAGGGTTTATGTATGTAGAACTTTAAAAACGTGCCAAAATATATTCCAAGCAGTCTTGGAAAATTTAAAAAAACAGCAAAGCTCACTCCAGCAGCGCTTCAGAAGTAGGAAGGTCATTTGGGCAAAGGATCTGCACAGTCACGATTTCTAATATTTGCCAACCAAAGTATAAATAAATGTAGAACAGACATAAGTCTGAAAACGATGGTTTGCAAATGGGAAGATATCCTTGGGAACAAGCAAACTGAACTGAAGTAATGGGCACCTCCACATTTACAGGCAGGATGCTGCGTGAGACAGGATGCTGGCCTAGACAGGCTACTCTTCTGATCCAGAAGGGCTCTTCTTATGTTCGTCTTAAGTAGTCCCTCCTTCCTCTGTGGCACAAACTACCTCCCTCTGTTTTTTGTTCTTAAGTATAGTTTAGCAGTGTATCAGCATCAGGATGAACTATGGCAAATGGTAACTGGTTCCTTCGTCACCAGGCTTTCAGACCTGCAACGTACTCTGGAATAAAACCTAAATGGAATTGGAAGTCTTAGTGTTAACTATGTTTAGAATTGATACAGATACAACTCCTAGCCATAGTTAACAATGACAAGGGGAGGGAACATTTGCACTGAAGAGGGGAAGGCTGAGTCCTAATTCCAGGCCTGGCTTGCAGGAAACAGAGTTATATCTGCACCGCATCATATAAAATTGCAAATGACCTCTTTGCCTGCCTGTCATCATAATGCTCAACTGGGAAACTCACATACGTTGCAGCTGAAAACATGACAGACCAAATCTGCATTAACTGGTTTATTTTGGTTCACACACAAATTCCTTTTTTTAAAAAACAGGTAATGTTAGGCTTCCCTCTTCTCCCCGCCTATACTGCAAACTGCAGATTTCATTCACTAGGAAGTAAGCCCCATGGAAACCTGTCAGACTTGCTTCAAAGAACACACTGTCAGGATTCTGGGAGAAGGACCAGTAGCCAAAGTGACACCAAATTGCTTCAAAGTATCTCACCCATTAGGATCCCTGATTTCAGTAAGGTGTATGCCAGGTGTATTCTAAGGATCAAACATGCCCCTCTCTTCCTCCAGTGCACAGTGCTTCACTGAGCACTTCCTGGCTTCATGAAGGCCCAGTTAGTTCCCCATGAGGTCTGAATGCCCTTGCTCACCACCACTGAAGAGTGAGCCTGAGTAAAAAGGCAGGAAGGGAAGGCAAGCCCACAACTAACTATTTGCCACTGCTTGATTACCATCAGGATCTAGGCAGACTACACACATCACACTTATCCTGCACACACTCCACTGGTTACTGATTAGTTTGCATATTCAATTCAAAGTACTAGTTCAAAGTACAAGTTATCACCTATAAAGCCCTTCATGGCCTAGGAGTGCGTTCAGATGGGCAGCTAATCCTGCCATTGGCCTGGCTCTAATTTGATCCCAATCTTCTCTATCTTATGCCACACGACCAGACAGCTCCCCCATGAATCGCCTTACCGCGCACGGACTCTACACTGGATTGTCTAGACAACATCCACCTGAAGGAGCCACGCAGTTGGGTTTGTTAAAAAAAATATTTGTTTGCGCATGCGCATATATGCCTCATTGTGTACTTGTTTTTCTGTGCATGCGCGGACTTGAATGGTAAAAGCACTACCAGTGGTACCTTCCTCTAGGTACCATTTCAATTAACAAAGTTCATAAATTTCACAGGCCATTCAGAAACATGAAATTGTCTGGAACATTTGAGCAGAGCTCTGTAGCCATCGCACGTTTATGCGTATATTGCTAAGATTTTTTTTAATGGCGGCCGTTCAGGATGGACTGGAGTCAGACCATCCCAACAGGCTGATTGCGTGCTGAAACGATCAGATGGGGGAAAGTCCGCCATTGGCCCGTTGGCAAGCATTAGACTGGACTTTCACTGGTATCTTTAAAGTACAGCTCCCTGGTGGGGCTCAACAGGCTGATCACAGCAGCAGCACCTTTCCCAGACGTCGCTGTCTGGATGTTCCCTTTAAATCCACCAGGCACTCGTGACTGGGTCGGATCTAAAGAGCTGTCTGATCGCAACCTAGGACACATAAAACTGTAGAACTGCCTCTTTAAATATACTCTGCTCATCAGACAGAACCCTTCTGAGTGTACCACCCTGCAAATGGGTTAAATTAACAGTTGCCTGTGCCCAAGCATTCTCTGTTGTAGCTCTCACTTTTGGAAGAACTCCCATGCTTCTAGCATCTCACATAATGCGTATAACCATATTGTTCAAAGGCCATTTTTATAAAAGAAACAGGGTTGCAGTTAATTGTGTAAAATTTAAGTAACTTCAATTGCTTTCTCCACTGTGTATTTTATACCATTTTAGTGTGTTCTGTAATTTTGTAAATCAATTTTATTGCATTGTTAAATCTATGTATTACACTGTTCTTGTTACATTTTTAATTGGTGTTATAAAAAGGGTTAAGTGGGAGTTTTACTGTATTTTTATTTGAAATTGTAAACCACCTCAAGATGTAGAAAGGCAGAGTATAAATATTAAAATAAATAGCATAATCCACCTTGAGCTTCAGCATAATCCACCTTGAGCTTCAGCAAGAAAGGTGGATTATAAATGGCCTTTAATTGTAGCTTATCACCATGCCCAAATGTAGGCCATAACTTCACAAAGGGTTTCCCTTCCGTTGTTATCCTTGCTGTAGAATATTAATAACATCCAAGCAAGAATTAGATAAACTCATACTTGAGCAAATTACTACCGCTGCTTAAATTTTGTGTTTTTATTTTAATGAGCTGGAATCTAAAGAGTTTAAACATGCCCAAAGGCTTGAATACATACAATGAGGTTTTACCCTCTCTGAACAGCAGACTTCCCTGACATTATTCAAATTGCTTTTCAAAATCCTCTGAGTTTCAAAAGCAGTTTCCTATATGGTGAGAGGATGTAGCTGTAAAAAGTAACTACAGAAAACACGAGGAAACAGCTGCATGGTTCTTTGGACCCAGCCATTATTGTTTACAAGATGAAAGCTGAAGTAACATCATACAAGAATACAAGAATATCATAACTACTATATCTAATATCTAAGGGCTGACAAATCAGCACAACCGTGCCAACTACAATTACTATTTAGGCTTCTGCAAACCCAGAGGAACCCCTAAATTTCAAGCAAACTACTAGGAGTAACTCCCCAAGTTAATTGCCATGCCACCCAAAAATTCCAGCTAGAATCTGAGTGGCATTTTGAGTTTCCATAGCAACTCAAAACAGCATATGAAACCATGGCAGCCATGAGGAGGCAGTTACAAGGAGAGAGGAAGTAAACCAGAGACAGTTGGGAGGGGAGGCAAGCTGGAGCAGTTAGAAAGGAGGAGAGGAGGAACATGAGATTTCCCCTCCCCTACATGTCCTCAACAAATCACCTTGTATTTTTTTATCAGCAGAAAATAGCTGCCGTAAAATGGTCCAATTCCTTGTACCTCATGAGTGTGGACCAAAAAAATATAACATTACTCTTCATCATCTGCCCATCACTTGGGCTAATCCTCAAAGAGCAACCTTGAACATGTACAACGGGACTTGGATTCAAGTCCCTTTTGTACTGTCTTTTGTTGGTTTCAGAAGCAAGTACTCCATTGCTCATCCCTTTCCTCTGGCAATACATGGCTTTTGGTTTATTAATTTTAATTATTAATCCTCTGGTAGTCATCTTGCTGAGGACCACCTGAGGCTTAAAATCCTTACCTATGAAGCCACAAAATGGAAAAACCCCTACTCCTTATCTTGCTCTGTTGAAAGTCCTCTCCATATCAAACTGGTTTTAATACAAAGGAGTGATAAACAGTCTGGGGCCAGCATACCTTAGGACCGCCTCTCCTGACACACCCCCTGAAGAGCATTACGCTGTGGGGAGCAAAATCTCCTGGTGATCCCTGGCCCAAAAGACATCCGGCTGTCCTCAACCAGGACCAGGGCCTTTTCAGCCCTGGCCCCAGCCTGGTGGAACTCTCTGCCCGGTGACATCCATGCCCTGCGAGACCTGCAAGATGGAGATGCTCTGACAGGCCTACAGCTGAGGACAGAAATGGTTCACCATCAAGCCTGGCCTCCATCTCTTGCCCTCCCCCCCCTCCGATGCCTTCAGACAAACACATTGTTGCACTGTATTGTTTTAATTGTTTTATTGAATTTATTTAAACTGTTTTATTTATTGATATGCTGTTATATGCTGTACACTGCCCTGAGCCCTCCAACGGAGGATGGTTTATGAATCAATCAATCAACTAAATCTGAAGCACCGTTGGCCACACAGATCTAGTTTCACTGTCTTTGGAAAACAAACCTTCATTACAAAAATGTAAACAACACTTTTTTGGGGGAAAGATTACAGGGTTAATTTTGTACAAGCGATCCAAAACCAGTCAAAAGGAAACTGTACAAGAATCATGACAATTTTGTTATGTTTTAAAAATGAACTTAGACCTGGCTCAAAAATAAAACAAAAGATGTCAACACAAGAAAAAACATCATTGTGGCTATATCCAGGATGGGAAAAAAGCCTCTGAGGAAGGCATTCTCAAACAACAAATCTAGGTTGCTCTATAATACTCTATATTTTGTTTAGTATATCACCTAATTTAAATTATTTTACAACCATTTTTATTAAATACAGTCTACAATTACCATACTTAGCAGCAGCATTACAAAGAGATCAGAGTAGGACCAGGTTGTACTTTGGTGCTGTATGAACTGGCTCAGTGTTCACAATCTCCTTCTTCTACTTATGCACTGTCAGTTAATTAGAGATTTCTGATTTAATGGAGCCCATCATTTGTCACGTTACTCAGGCAAACTATTGTTTATACTTAAAAAAAAATTCAAACATTACTTGTAAACTTCACTAAAGTGGAAGCACAATCTATAGTTTATTGTTCTGAATGCAAAGGCAAATTATGTTTAGCGCTACATTCTAAGTCATTAATTGATTCAGCATGTAAATGGAAAAAGGAGTATTCAACCACAGGACTTATCCATGTTTGGCAGTACTCTAAACATGCACCACATAGTATCACAAAGTAATTTGGGCTCAGAAATAAGTAGCTGTGATGAAAAAATTAGAAGATCAGCACTGCAGTAAAAAAGTACATGAAGAGGAAGGTGATCTTCAAGAAGACTGGCTAGAGGGACAAAGAGAAAGGAAGTGGCCTGTACACTGCTGGGGGGGGGGGGTGGAGAGGGATTTTAAAAGGGGGTTAAAAAGAGAGATTGGTACAGATAATGGAAGGAAAGTCTTGAAATGGCTCACAGAAGTATATGAGAGATATCCATGAATAAGGAAACACATGAGGAATACGGCAGGCTAAGTCCGGAAGACATTACAGAGCATAAGTGATGAACAACTACGAACATGAATGGTGCTGAGCTCAAGGGGTAAGGAAGAGACCCCCCCCCCCCCCAGGCACGGAATGTCTGGTAGGGTCAGAGTGCAAGATAGAAGGGTCCTATTGCAAGGCTATTCAATGAAAGTGAATGTCAGACAGACAATTATAACTGATATTTTCTTCTACAAGATACAGAATGGGAAACAGAAGGACTTCTAGTATATTCTGTGTCTATTACAAAATGGTGTATTCTTCAGAAGATCTGATTATAAAAGAAATCAGATTTGATTTACTGTCATAATAATCAAAGTGAAATTAATTATACAAAATCAAGATTTTAGTAGTTTGCTTATTGTATTTCACTTAATGGTTTTAATAGTATTTCAGCCATGAATCAGTAAATAAGATTACACAAACAAGAAAAAATATTTAAGATGATTTTTCCTGATTTCTTTAAAGCCTAGTTTATTATTTTGGTTTGATACATTTAGTCCCAGTTAGTTTCAGCCAAGACCACACCTAGGAGGAAACCTAACTAAAGATTTTAAGATGGTTTGAATTCAAGGCATATTATTATTTTCAGATGAGAACAGTTTCTACAGGGTTTTTTTTTCTGAAATTTGAGTTGCCAGTACAAATCATAATCAAGCATTTAAAAACTACTAAATGGGTCATATGAAAGACATACTGATTTTAGATTTGATTCCTAAGTTTGGGAGGCTGCCTTCTGGCATTTTATCATGTTTAACACGATATAAATTTGCTGTAAGAGTGGATGAGCCACACAGCCTTCATCACTGACTCCAGAACTGTCTTTGAAGTATCTGTTGATAACAGGAAAAGGGCTGAGCAAAGCTACACACTCCCACGAGAATCAAAAGAATTCCAGAATGTTCTGTCATGATGGAGTGCACCCAAAGTTATTTCAGAATTGTAGCTAATCTGAAGTTTCTATCTGTCCTTTTAATGAATGTATTCTCCAACTGTAGATTTTAAAAGGCCACCAAGAATCACATGAAGGATTCATGATAAAAAATACAGTGATCAGCAACTCTGCAAACACTTCAAAAAGAGAATAACTCCAAACGGCAACATCACTATTCCCACATATCAATGCAATAAATAAGAGATTCCATTGAAAGATTAACCGGGGTTCCTGTTCACATTAAAGGAATATCTGACACCTGGAACAGTCAAGCCCCGTAACTGCTGGTGATTCAAACATGAAGCATATCAAAATGCTATTGATAAACTAAATTAACTGATAGCTTATCTGAAGCATATACCAGCCATATGGTGCCACAACTTCTGTTGCCTGTTGCTAGCATAACAATAGGCTACTGCAGACTTCTACTGGAAGCACTATTTGACAAACTGTCAGCAGCATTTTTTCCCCAAGAGCTCTGGGGCAGTGGCGTGCATGTCTATTTGCATTTTTTAAAAAACAGGTGAACAAAGAGTAAACCAGATGTCAACTTTAGAAATCGAGCTGTCTGGTTGGGGAGAGTTAACAGAGGCAGACACACTGTTAGAGCTCAAAGCTAGACAATGAGCTTTTCTCAAAACACTCTGGTCTAGGGGAGTGGCTATTTAAAACACTTGGCTTCTTTTATTTCAGCACTGTGGAAGTGAATTCTGCTCTTAAGTGCCAGCTCAAATGAAGTCATTTTGTTTCACTGGGCTTTTTCTTTGCATTTTAGCCATGTAGCATGTACTGTAGCAACAAATGAAACACATGGATTTCTGTAAAATGTCATTTCATTTTTAAGCACGAAATTTGATATACAAACCAACTTAATGCTTTGATTCTGTACAAGATAGAAAAATCCTCTGAACAAATCATTTTTGGTTTAAACAAAATTGGAAATTACTATCCTCATGCAAGAATGTTTTGAAGGTTGAACTGAACTGAAATTTACAAACCTATCTAATGCCACAAATGCAAGGTGTGAGTAAGTGATAGATAAGGATGATTAACTTTTATATAACAACACACACATCTGGTTTATGTTGCAAAATCATAAAGATCTTTTTCATGCTGTAATTATTTTCGTTGCCTCTGTATTGTTCCTGAAAGTGTTTTTAATGGCAGTACAGTTTGATTTTCATATACAACACCTCAGCAACTCTAACAAAAATCAACATATTAATTTTATTTTGTAAGCTTTGATGGTATTTTTGAAAGCAAAGATTAACAAATGAGGCCAGTCTAATATGTTTGGGAAGGGGGACAGACGGGTGAGAAACACAGAGCACCCCACCCCATGGTAAGGATAACAATAAACTTTCATTTTATATTTTCAGATTTCAATAAAGTTGAACATGTTAACATTAAGTTACCTTTGAGATTCCTTTCATGTTAAATTGATATTATGCCTTGAACATTTTCCAAAAACCAGTGCTGTACTGAATTATGATAATTAGAAAACTGTGTGCATAAGAGGCACTGAAGTTGATGCACTTTTTAAAAAAAAAAGTTTGTTGCAGAGAATATAAGTTCAATATGTTCTCACATAATTAACATTTCCCATCATTAACAGCAGTTTTCAGTTTATGTACTTATAAAAGCAACAGCATTCATCAATATTTTAGATTTCCAAGCAATAGAATTTTAATTGCTGTCATAATAATGCTTGCCTTTTGGTGTAAAGAAATGCACTAGACACCAAAATTTTAAATCTCAAGAGACGCGTCAGTTTTCAAAGACATTAGGTGGTTCTGTCCCTGTGGCGGGAAGAAAGCAAATTGACACATAGGAAAAACTAGAACTGTAAAACGACTTCGTTCTGTAAAACAGGATGCAGAAGCAGCATTCGGCGAACACGCCGAGGAGGAAAAGGGCCGGCATTTTAAAAAGGCACCCTCCAGACGCTGTTTGGTCAGGTCAAAAAAGAAACGAAAAGAAAAGCATCACTTAAGCAAATCTGCCATGTTTCAAGAATACGGGGTAGATTTTAATTTTTTTGTGTGGGAGCTACTTTGCTTTCTTCTTTCAACTTCCACCTGAGTCTCATGGCCCTCATTCCCAATCACCGCAAAGCTTTTAGTCCCATATAGCTGCATTTGCTCATGGTTATCGCTTCTTGTCCTGGCCTCTCTGTTTTTGCTGCCTCTCCCTGTCAAAAGACGAAGTGCCACGGAGCAGAGCCTCGTTGCTTATGTTGCACAATTTAGAACTGTGTACAATGAAGGTACAATAATAATCTTCCATTCAATTTTTAAAGTTTTAAATAGGTTTAAAAAGTAAATATAGGTTTTCTTTTAAAAAATATCTAGTTTCCTTAAGACATGCAAATATTTACTACAGAAGTCAGTTTTGGACTCTGGATTATTTTTGTGACCAACCTTTTGGTAAAAATCTCAAACTAAACTTACCCATTCTACAAAGCAATATTGGAAGACTTTTTGGTAATTTTGTCTTAAATTCAGCAAATTAGTGTTCAGGATGAGGCATACCTGTGGTTCCATCAGTTCAACATCACAAGACTGAATCGTCTTGAACTGTGCAATGAGAACTTTGATACAGATGGGATATATAGTACATTTTTATCTCTCCCTTCTTCCAAGAAGCTCTGACTGGCATACATCACCCCCCTTCCCCTTTTATCCTCAAAACAACCTTGTAAGGTTGGTTAAACTGCAAGTGTGTAACTGGCCATGGTCTCCCACATTCCAGCCGAACATTCTAGCCCATATATTATACTTTCTGTGTAGATATTGCTCCGCACCCATCAGCTGCTGGGTACAGAGCTGGATCAATAACTTGATACTGAAAAATCAAACCTCAGTGAGGACAGAGTCAATATGCTCTTATGGGAAGTATTACAAATCTTACATTTTCAAATATAGCACAGATTATCATTTCTACAGCCTAGAACTGTATTACAGGCTCCAGAAATGGTTGAAATGCACATAATACAATAACCTCTCTAGGTCTGGATCTGGCCATGTTTAGAATGGGGGCCCACACAGAGATCCCATGCACAAAGCTTTCAGCTATATGATGGAAGAAAGGCCAGGAATGAACAGACATCCAAAATAAGTATTAGTCTGAACTGAAACAAAATGTATAACCTGCTGTTAACACTTTCCCCAACTCCCAGATATCACACTGTATCAAACTTCATCAGAAGCATCTAAAGCAATAACCCTCAAATGACTTCAGCAATGCAACATCCCATACATTTTCAGTGTCTCATGCGAAAAGAGTCCATTCTGGAAAAGCAACTGGTTGAAATTAAGAGCTAAAGAAATATTCAGAAAGAAGACAAGAACTAATAATTTATTTGCAAAACATTGTAATTTTTACTGTACAACGCAACAATTAAATTCCCAGAAGGCTATATCTGAATAATCATGAAAAGTTGTTATTTACTTATGTACATACAGGACCTTCTAAGAAATAGATCCTTTCCTTATTTTTCCCAGTTACAGCAGTGCAAATCACTTCAAAGGTCCACAGACTTACAAAATCTACTAAACCTGTGCTTCTGAAAAGAATGCTGTTGAAGGGACAGAGTTTTGTTCTCCCACTGGCACAGCCCACATTGTATTATCAGCCTTACTCACAGTACAGATTCATGATAGACATTTAGTGAAGATTTAGTTGGTGAGTGCTAGTTTGCATGATGATAAAAATGATGGCTTTTATGTCCTAATTCTCTTATTCGTCAGAACATCGTAAAATCATATATATCTAATCAGTAAAGTTTTGATCACATGCGCAATACACACTCCCATTTTAACATCACTGGCCTGATCAAACTACACTAATAAAATCTAGACTAATAAAAGGGCTTTATGAAACATGGTGTCAGAGTTTCAAATATAATATGAAACATGTTATCACGCTAGAGTAAATAGTAGTTTTTGAGCAATTCACAAAACATGTCCCCATATTTTTGTAAGAGGTACAGATCTTAAGATAGCTTTTCCCCAATGACACAGACAATCCAACTGTATACAAAATTCTACATTATGGAATTAACCTCAAAAAATTAAAAATGAAATTAATCATTTCCACAATCGTCTACGTAGGCATCTTAGTATTCACTACTACAGACTGGCGAGTGCATTTTTACTACTAACCTAAAGAGTATTTTTACTTCTTGTGTGAGATGTCTTTTACATGCCAACTCTGATATGCAATCTTGTTACTCCCAAGAAGTGCAACTGACTTTATATATTGCACCCTCTTACTTTGCATTATGTAGATAAATAGCAACCTGTAGAGTAGACCTGCTTAAATTTTTTATCTGTGAAAAAGCATTTTTCACAACATAGAGCATTCTACATACTAATAAGTTTAACTTTTTATGTGGTGCCTTTGCTTGTACAAAGAAAGTTAATTTTAAAAGATACTAAATCTCTTCCTATATATAAAATATCACCTAGGCAAAAGAAAAAAAAATGACTTCATGCATTAAAGTTATTCCACGGTCACATAAATGTAGACACACATACACACAGAGAGAGAATTCAAAATTCAAACTCTTTGAACATCAGCAAGCTTCCAATTGGAATTCACTAAAGATTGTTCTCAGTTGCAGCAGGACTGTTCTTTTCCACTGTTTACTACACTTCTTAAACAGATGCTGTTTTTCCCTAAAAAGCATACTTAAAACCAATATTTCACTCCAGTTCTCCTTGGGCTAAGTTTTGTGGATGCATTCCAAATTTCAGTACTGCAATTATCTAACATATAATGTGAAAGTGCATAGATTTGCCAGCTGAACTGGTCTTCCAAAGTCACTTTGACAATGAGACACCACTGTCCCATTATTATTTCTATGTTATTCCACAGAAGAAAAATACGAAAACCATCACTTTAGTTAGAAAATATGCTGCTGATCACTGCAGTACATAATGGCATAAAGAAGTATCCAATTAAACACTCAGCATAACTACTCCTCAAGTTATAACATACATTATTGACAAAGTACCACAGTAAAACCATGTATTTATTGAGAAATAATCTATTTAAAAATTGGGAAATGTTGAGTAGAGGCCAACACTATTCCCTGAGAAAAGGTAACATAATCAAATCAGTTACAAAATTCAGACAGGCCTGAAGACCTTCCCCTTCACATTTTTAGCAGGTTGTGAATTCTTAACATTCCATCTGAAAAACAGGTATGTGCTGTGTATACAGAGGCAGCCTCAGGAACTAAGGCAGAGTAATATTGCCCTCTGAATTATCTGAAATCATTTTAGCATGTTCCATCCATACAGTCTAATGTCCTTGCAATGGTATTCCCCAACTATTTATAGAGATGGCGATACACTATGTACCCAAGGGCAGGCATTCCAAATTTAGGAATACAATTTTTTTTAAAAACTTGCATGATTAAGAGTGTGTCTCCAGTTACTATTTATGTCCCTATTGCATTGTGCATAATTCTTTCTTTCCCTTTAGGAATTTACACATTTACATAGGATTTACACATTTAGATAAAACATGTACTAAAAAAACATGAACATTCAGCAAAATGTGATAGTAATTTATAAAATACTGCCATCAATCCTCATACTTAATATCAAATATCTTGAAAAGCCTTATGACATTATCTTTCTTCAACTTTATAAGCAAAGGGTATAGAAAGGTAGGTGCTCCTGAGAAGAGATTTAGTTGTCCACTTTCTTCTATTAGCCACCTTAAATCAGAATCTACATATATATCAAAAATTTTAAATCACAGGCTGCCAATGTAATCTGATATACTACTCTTTTTAAAAACTTACAAAATGTTTTTTCTAGAAACAGGTTTCCATCCTTTCAAACATATTATATACAATGGTAGCCATGTACAAACAGAAAACAGGGAACATATACCTGCTCGCTAACTTTTGAGACATTTGTTGGAAGTTGCTTTTCATTTCTCCAAATCAAAAGCAGATACTTGTTTCTAATTGCTTAACAACTCTCCTGAGAAACACAGGTGGCTGTTATTTCATTGTTTCATAAATATTTTTATACAGTGGCAACAGTCAACTTGAAATAAATTTCTTAAATCAAGTCCAGCATTGTATGTGTGTGTTTCCCCCTCAAAGACTAGAAACTCAGCTTGGATGGTAGACCTGCCTTGCTGCTTCTGCTTTGTCCTGGATTCTGCTAAAGTATTCTCCCTCCAACACTGCCATGTAAGTGGACTTCCTTCCTTTGAAAGTGTGAATTCTGTGAACAAAGACGACTACTCCTCTTTGGGCAAAGCACCATTAAACGGTAGGGAGGGATACACAGTTCCCTTTTGAAAGGTTAAAGGGAGAGAAATAATCCTAGGATTCCTACCGAAAGGAAGTTTTCCAGGGACAGTCTCCTCGTTTTGTTGGAACTGCGACTTTTGTCTTTTTTGGATACAATGTTTCTGCTGACTCCGGAAAATTTTCCACTTGAATGTACAATTAACCCGCAGCAGCAGCTCTGGAGAAAGCAAAGAAGCAGCAAAAGAGAACATTCCTTCTTTCATCTTTAAGAGGGGGAGAATATTTTCAAGCGGGGGTGGGGTGGGGTGGGGTGGTGGGGTGGGGTAGGAGGCCAGGAGCCCAGCAAAGCAGAACTGTAAACTAGCCAAATCTCCGATCCAGCCACTTCCCAAAGCACACCACTAGGAAGAGAAACTTCAGGGATAGGGATCATTTTACTTCACAAGGCCTGATCTGCTCCCAACTTATTCCTTCTTGGCGAAAAATGTGAAAAATGCCAAAGATTTGTGTGTGAGAGAGTGTGTGTGTGTGCGTGTGTGTCTGTGCGCGCGCCACTGTGTGTGCGGGGGGGGGGGGTGCGCGCGCGCGCGCCAGGCTACAAAGCAGTGACTCAGGCAACTAAATGAAAGCAGCGACGGCAATAAGGAGCAGAGAGGGAGAGGAACGGCCGCCTGTTGCAGCGCTGGCGAAATCCCCAAAGCAACCAAAACTCCGCAAGAAACAACTTCTCTCCCGGGGGGACTTTCTTGCTTCTCCCTCCCGCTCACCGCCACCCCAGGTCACCTGCAGAGACTGAGACGGGTGGTAGGGAAAGGGGGGGGGGGGGTTGAAGGGGCGAAAAGAGGGCAATCGACATGATACTCCCCGGTAAATAACAGAGGACAACCCCCCCCCCCTTTCCCTACCACACAAAACAAAGGGCAGAGAAGCAGCTCTCTCCAGCCAGCCACCACTCGCCCGCAACACACAAACACACACACACCGACAAAACTTACCTCCACTTCACTCCCCACCTTTGCAAACAGTCTTTTTGCAAATCAATTGCAAACTTCTTCCAGCTTCCCCCGGGGACTTTGCTTGCTTTAATTGATAGCCTTGGTGTTTTTTGCTTCTGGTTGTTATTATTTTTTTAAAATTATTATTATTATTATTATTATTTGGTAGTGTTTATGTCTGGGCTCTACAGCTTTGTTGGCTGGCGGGATTATGGGAGCCCTTCAAGTGATTAGTTACTGCCCCCAAACCGGTGGCGGCAGGGCGGGCTGGGCTTTCGGATGGGCTTGTGCGGCGCGAGCGATGCTAAGAATGTTCGGAATGAGACGAGGAATGAGATGAACGCGAGGAGCGGACGCTCGGCAGGGTGGGCGGAGCCACGGCCCGCCACAGCCAGGGGGAGGCGGAGGGGAGGAGCCGGGGAGCGGCTGGTGACCTCATAGACAGTCCAGGGGGAGGGGGGGGAGGAGGAGGAGGAGGAGGAGGGGTTTCCAGGGGAGCTCAGGTCACATGGGAAGGAGTGCCCGGGGCGGGGGGAGAGGGAGAGGTGGCCGGAGCGCGTTTCTGCAAGGGGCTCTCGCTGTCGTGCCGAGGCAGAGTCTGTGGCCTGCAACCCCCCCCCCCCCCGCGGGAGTCGCAGCTGGAAGGCGCCGGCTGGCGCCTTCCAGCTGCGACTCCCGCGGGGGGGGGGGGGTTTGCAGGCCACAGACTAGGGAGGCTGCCGGCGCCCTGGGGAGGCGCGAGGCTGATGCAAACTTTCTGCGCTGGGCTGGTGCGCGCGAGAGAGCGGAAGGCAGGAAATCGGAGGGAGTGGGAAGGAGGACCGGTTGGAAACCTGGAGGGGGGGGCTGGAAATAGAGATCCTTCCCGTGGCGGTGGCAGGCGGTCACAGACTCGGAGTTGTAAATAAAATACTCCCAACAGCAATGCGCTGCGTCTGACTGGAACCTCGCACTCTCTTGCGCAGCTCTGTTTGAATCCCGTGTTCCCCTTCTCCTCCTTCAGTCCGTGTGATCGACAACCCAGAAAGCCACAGCCCACATTGTGTTATCAGCCTTACTCACAGTACAGTTTCATGATAGACATTTAGTGAAGATTTAGTTGGCGAGTGCTAGTTTGCATGATGATAACAATGATGGCTTTTATGTCCTAATTCTCTTATTGGTCAGAACATCGTAAAATCATATATATCTAATCAGTAAAGTTTTGATCACATGCGCAACACACACTCCCATTTTAACATCACTGGCCTGATCAAACTACACTAATAAAATCTAGACTAATAAAAGGGCTTTATGAAACATGGTGTCAGAGTTTCAAATATAATATGAAACATGTTATCACGCTAGAGTAAATAGTAGTTTTTGAGCAATTCACATTGTTTCTGTGTACAACTTTTAAGTGCTTGATTTTAATATATAAATTAAAAGGCTGAGTTACATAATGGGCACACAGAGGAAATAGGGCAGCGTGTGTTTTCTAAATAACAAGGTTAGTTTTTTTGGAGGGAGGGAAGGTGATTCTTAAGAGAAAGACCTGGCACTTCCACAGTTCTTTTTTTTTAATAACATTTTATTTCCAATTTTACAATCAGTATACATCAAAGTAACATTCAAGTACAGCATATATGTTTCTTATATCTAAATCAAGATAATTACATTTTCAACTCAATTTTAAAAGAAGAAGAAGAGATTGGATTTATATCCCGCCCTTCACTCACTTGGGAGTCTCAGAGCGGCTTACAAACTCCTTTCCCTTCCCCTCCCCACAACAGACACCCTGTGAGGTAGGTGGGGCTGAGAGAGCTCTTTCCCAAGCTGTCCTTGAGAGAACAGCTGGTCCAGAGCTATGGCTTGCCCAAGGTCATCCAGCCAGGTGCAAGTGGAGGAGTGGGGAATCAAACCCGGTTCTCCCAGATTAGAGTCCGTGCACTTAACCACTACACCAAACTGGCTTAACGTTTGATAAACAGGATTTTTTGGAATAACATTTTGTTTTTCTAAGTTACTACAGGAAACCAGACATAACCAAATTTTTTTCTGGTATTGGTTCAGAGGAGTATTACATACAGTATAAGATAATTTTGATAAAATAAAATATTCCCATAATTTTTCATACCAACTTTTAACTGATGGAGCTTGTTTGTCTATCCATTTCAGGGCTATAACACTTCCACAGTTCTGTAATTCCATGGAATAGGAACATCATAAAGTTTATGTAAGGAAAATAGAGAAACCACTGTGTCACTGCAATACACTTACTCACCATCTGTCTCTGTTATAGGATTGCCAGGTCTGGGTTGGAAAATACCTGCAGACTTGGGGGATGGATCCTGGAGAGGGCGGCATTTGGGGAGGGGAGAGACCTCAGCATTGTACAATTCCATACAGTCCACTCTCTGAAGCAGCCATTTTCTCCAGGGGAGCTGATTTCTGTCAACTGGAGATCAGTGGTCAAAGCGGGAGATCTTCAGGCCCCACCTGGAGGCTGGCAACCCTACTCTTATGTATTGCTGAAGCTTCTGAATTGTATCCTGCATTAGCCTGATTGGTGTTGGCAACAGAAACAGTGCTGTGAAATAGTTAACAACCCGCAAGGACTTACAGGAGGTATCTCATCTCCCCCTCCCCCATTATTTTCTTTTTCCCTTTCCTGAAAGCCCCCATGGACTCTCCCTTTCTCCTGCTTCCTTCTTAAGGTTGCCAGTGTTAAGTTGAGATATTCCTGGAGATTTGGGAGTGGAACCTTGGGAGATGAGGTGTCCTGAGAGAAGCAGTCTCAGCAGGGTATAATGCCATAGAGTCCACCTTCCATAGCAGCCATTTTCTCCGGGGGAACTGATCTCTCATCTGGGGAGCAGTTGCTATTCTGGCTGATCTCCAGCCCCCACTGGAGGTTGGTAACCATCGTTCCCATCGTTCCCACTTGTGTGTGCCAGCCACTGGGCCAGGCTCACTTGCATGGCAGGGAACCTTCAAGGACCTGTGGGATGGTACCTCACTTTCTCCTGTATCCCCCTCCCCACACTATTTCATCTTTTCCCTCCTCCTGCCAACCCCCATATCCTCTCTCCTTCCCCTGCTTCATTCTTGTCTTCTCAGCCATTCACAATTCTACCTTTTGTCTACCTCCCATCTTCAGCTATATGTATGATTTATTTGCTTCATTTTTACCCTATCTCTCCACAGTGAGAACCAAAGCAGCTTATATTATTCTCTCCTCCTTTTAATCCATGCAACAGCTCTGAGAGGTGGGTTAGGCTGGAAGTATGTGAGTGGCCCATAATTACTCAGATGGGAGTTCAAACCTGGTTCTCCCAGACCCTGCGCTGAAGCTCTAACTGCTATACCACACTATGGGTGGAGGTTTGTGACATTGTACAGGAGGCAGCAATCACAACCATCCCAAAGAAAAAGAAATGCAAGAAAGCAAAGTGGCTGTCTGATGAGGCTTTACAAATAGCAGAGGAAAGAAGGAAAGTGAAAGGCAAAGGTGTAAAGGAAAGGTTTACCCAACTGAATGCAGATTTCCAGAGAACAGCAAGACGAGATAAGGAGGCTTTCCTGAATGAACAATGCAAAGTAATAGAGAAAAACAATAGGACTAGAAGGACTAGAGATCTCAGCAAGACAACTGGTAAATCAAAGGAACATTCCATGCAAAGCTGACCATGATAAAGGACAAAAACGGCAGGGACCTAAGAGAAGCAGAAGAAATTAGGAAAAGATGGCAAGAATACACAGAAGAACTATACAAGAAGGACCTCAATGTCCTTGAAATCCACGATGGTGTAATCACTGACCTCAAGCCAGACATCCTGGAGTGTGAAGTCAAATGAGCCTTAGAAAGCATTACTAACAACAAAGCTAGCAGAGGTGGTGGTATCCCAGCTGAGCTATTCAAAGTCTTAAAAGATGATGCTGTTAAGGTGCTGCACTCCATACGCCAGCAAATCTGGAAAATGCAACAGTGGCTACAGGATTGGAAAAGGTCAGTTTACATTCCAAACCCAAAGAACAGCAATGCCAAGGAATGTTCAAGCTATCACACAATTGCACTCATTTCACACACTAGCAAGGGCATGCCTAAGATCCTACAAGCTAGGCTTCAGCAGTACATGGAAAGAGAACTGCCAGAAGTACAAGCTGGGTTTTGAAGAGGTAGAGGAACTAGAGATCAAATTGCCAACATTCACTGGATTATGGAGAAAGCAAGAGAGTACCAGAAAAACATCTACTTCTGCTTCATTGATTATGTGGATCACAACAAATTATGGCAAGTCCTTAAAGAGATGGGAGTCCCAGGACCACCTCACATGTCTCTTGAGAAACCTGTATAAGGGTCAAGAAGCGACAGTTAGAACTGGATATGGAACAACTGGTTAGTTTAGCATAGGGAAAGGAGTACGACTAGGATGTATATTGTCACCTTGCTTATTTAATTTATATGTAGCGTACATCATGCAAAATGCCAACCTGGATGAACCACAAGCCAGAATTAAGATTGCTGGGGAAAACATCAACAACCTCAGATATGTAGACGATACCACTCTAATGGCAGAAAGTGAAGAGGATTTAAAGAGCCTCTTGCTAAGGATGAAAAAGGAGAGCACAAAAGTTGGCTTGAAACCCAACATCAAAAAAACTAAGATCATGACATCCGGCCCCATCACTCCTTGGCAAATAGAAGGGGAAGTCATGGAAGCAGTGACAGACTTCATGTTCCTGGGATCCAAGATTACTGCAGACGGTGACTGCAGCCATGAAATTAAAAGACGTCTTGTCATGGCGCCCATGGGTTGCCACCTTTCTCTGCCACCACTCTGGACTTAGGGTCCCTTGGGAAGGCCCAGAGTACCCTCCCAAGCCCAACCAAAATGCCCTTTTTAAGCCGAGAAATATAGGCGTGATGACCAGGCAGAGAACTAAGAAAATGGTTTATTACTACAGTAATGGGACAAGGAAAACAAGACAAGGTGCTTAAAATATCTAACAGTGTCTAAAGGTAAATAAATCAAATCTAACGCAGCTACCTATTTCTCTTAACCGGTTATTATTCAAGGCCCACAGCCTCTTATACCAGGCAGGTGCCTGTACTCATTCTGTCCCAAGTGAGAGATCTTTTCTCTCAGCTTAATTCCATGACAGAGAAAAAGAATGCTGTTCGACAGCCCACAAAGTTTTTAAGTAACAGTCCCCTCATACAATCCCTGGACACCAACTGGTTACAACTGTCACCAAGCATTGTGGGGATTGTAGGCTGTCTACTTTCCACTCTCACACAGGTCTCCTGGGCCCAGGCCTCACTAGGCCTTGTCTCCCAGTCCTACACAGATCCTGACACACCTGCTCCTTGGGAGGAAAGCTATGGCCAACCTAGACAGCATAATAAAAAGTAGAGACATCACCCTGCAACAAAAGTCCATATGGTCAAAGCCATGGTATTTCCAGTAGTAATGTATGGCTGTGAGAGTTGGACCATAAGGAAGGCTGAGCACCAAAGAATAGATGCTTTTGAATTATGGTGCTGGAGAAGACTCTTGAGAGTCCCTTGGACTGCAAGGAGATCAAATCAGTCAGTCCTAAAGGAAATCATCCCTGACTGTTCCCTGGAAGGCCAGATTCTGAAGCTGAAGCTCAAATACTTTGGCCACCAAGTGAGAAGGGAGCACTCCCTGGAGAAGACCCTGATGCTGGGAAAGACTGAAGGTCAAAGAAGAAGGGGACGGCAAAGGATGAGATGGTTAGACAGTGTTATCGGTGCAACAAACATGAAATAAAGCAAACTCCGGAGCATGATGGAAGACAGAAGGGCCCGGTGTAATGTGGTCCATGGGGTCGCAAATTGTCGAACTTGTCTGTGCGTCTGATCAACAAAAACAAAAATGTGGAACTTGGAGGTTTCCCAGAATAACAACTGAACTCCTGATGACAAGAGATCTGCCCCCTTGGAGAAACTGGCTGCTCTAGAGGGAGGACTCTATGACATTATATCCTGCTAAGGCCTCTCCCGTCCCCAAACCCCACCCTCCTCAGACTCAACCATAAGATCTCCAGGAATTTTCCACCCCGGAGCTGGAAAACCTTGTTACCCAAAGTGGGCAGTCTTAACTTAATTTGGGGAAATTAGCTAAAGGAGACAGAGAACTCTCAAAAATAACCAGGCAGATGTTCAACCAGTATGGTTTTTATTAAAAAATAAAAAACAAGGGCACACTCACACTCAATTCATACATATGAAAGCTATCCAGGAGAAGTAGGGAGGAAAGAGGAAAGCAGTTTAGGGGAGAGGTGATATTGGTTCCCTTCCTCAAACACAATGACCTGGCGACAGTGATCCATGCAATGGTCACCTCAAGATTAAACTACTGTAATGCTCTCTACATGGGGCTGCCCTTGTCTCAACTCCAGAGGCTGCAGTTAGTGCAGAATGCTGCAGCCAGGCTGTTGATGGACCTCTTGGTCCGAGACCACATCCAGCCTGTGCTGAGGACACTGCACTGGCTGCCTATAGCGTACCGGGTCCCGGGTCCAGTTCAAGGTGCTGGTTTTAACCTTTAAAGCCCTTTATGGTCTGGGGCCAGCCTACCTAAGGGACCACCTTTCCCCATATGTACCCCAGAGAGCACTGTGGTCAGGCACACAACATCGCCTGATCCTCCCTGGACCTAGAGAGGCCAGGTTGGCAACCACCAGGGCCAGGGCTTTTTCGTTGGCAGCTCCCCACTGGTGGAATGAGCTCCTGGAGGACATCAGGGCCTTGCAGGACTTATTGCAATTCCGCAGGACCTGCAAAGTGGAGCTCTTCCACCAGGCTTTTGATTAGGAGCCGCCACTGGGTGGGGAAAGGCCCTGGTTTAATTTGCTGGCCTGGGAAATCAACTGGTGGTAGCTCTCTGGTCTGGGTCAGGTGGGTCGCTGTGCTCGGTGGGATGTTTCTGTATTGCCACCTCGAGGTTTTATTGTGTATTTTAAGTAACTGGTTTTATCTTTATTTTGTATGGATCTGATATTAACTTATTGTTAGCTGCCTGGAGCCGGCATTGCTGGGCAGGCAGGGTATAAATGTAAAATAAATAAATACCAATCCTGAAGAGGTCCACAAAAGCAGCAAATCAAGGAGGGAAATGGCTAGCATTTCGGGAAGCGAGAGAGAGAGAAGACCCACACTCAAGTGGGGGGGGGGGGGGGGAGGATCCAAGAACACACAAACACTGCTAGAGCAGCAGGGTGACATATTCATAGGGTAAAACATATCCTGAGGCAGGTTGACTCACTGCCAGAGGACTATGAGTTGATGGTTCTACTGGAGGTGGACAAAGAAATGAGAGAGGTTTGATGGCTCAACAAGCATCAGATGGGAAGGGTAATTGGGTAGGTGAATAGACTTAAGCCGTGATTAATTGCCACTTAATCAAGGGTAATGGGTGAAGAGGAATTCGGGCTGGGGTGTTGATGGGATTATACTGAGTGAATGAATATGTCCTGGGTGACCCATTGTCCTAAAGTCCTGCACCTCACTAGGGCAAGGAGGGGGTATTAGCTATCCAGCCAGCCGCTCTGACATGTGCCTTGATACTGATTTCCCAGGTTGATGCCTGGCTGGCATCCATCTTTTGGCCCAAGCAGTGCCCTGCACTTAAGGTACTGGGATAATATTAAGAAGAGTGTTTCTGACTTCATAACCTATAAACTGCCCCTCAGCAGGAGGAGGGGTTTGACTGCTAACTATCTAGCCAGGAATGGTCCCAATGAGTCCTCCCTCAAAAGGATAAAATAGGCCCTGCCTTCTTCTCCTGCCTTTTACTGACAGAACCATGCCTGGAATCTGTGGTTGCCCAGCAGCAGCCACTGTGGGAATCTATTGCTGAAAGCTTCAGGCAGTACATTTATCATTGGGGAGGGGATTAAACCCCCCGATATAAGTTTTTAAGATTTCAGGTTTTCCTGCAAACCTGTGGCATTGTCCAGGTTTGTAGAAAATTTTTGTCTTGCTTGTTCATCCAGTCTCTGGATTTAAGTATCCTCAAATTTGACCAGCTTTGCTATTAGTATATAGATATTTTAATAAAACACCCTTACAAATGTTTAACAGAGTATTCATCTCATATTGGGTATATCGTTGTATTTACACACATGAGCAAACACATGAAGCTGCTTTGTGCTGACCATTGGTCTATCCAGATCAGTATTGTTTACTCTGACTTGTGGCAGCTCCCCAAGGTCACAGGTTGAGATAATTCATATTGCCGATTAGCTGATCCTTTTAACTAGAGGTTTAAATATATATATATATTTCTTTATCTCAAAAACTACAGAAAAGAAGAACAGGAAAGGAAAAAACCTCAAAATCTAGCAACTAAGAAAATTGGGGGTATATATAAAGTAGAAACAAAAATATAACTTCAGTGGTATCAGATCTATACAAAAGTTTCTTCAAAGATTTCCAAAAACCTAAAAATAAGTCCATGCACAATTTTTATCTGTATGACATGCATTCATCTTATCTTTCCTTATTATATAAAGCCGTTTTCAAGTGGCAAGATTCCATGGGGCACCAAAATCAGTTGGCTGGAAGGACTGCTACTCAAAATGGGTCCCTGGCCACTGGCTGCATTCTCTCACTGCTTTGCCTCAGTCCCGCCCACATAGCCACTGGCCAGCATCTTGGCCTCAGTCTGGAGGGAGCCGGCGAAGGGGAAGGACTGGGTGCTGGGTCCACTCTTCTCCTCCGCCTACTGCCAGGTGGGTCTAACTGTCCCCTCAGTGGCCTGCTTCTGTCAGTGAAAAGACAATGGACTTTCAGCATAACCCCCTCCCCCCACCCACTGACTTTCCTGTCAGAATAAACTGAAAATGGCTCTCTCTCCTGCTTAGCTCCGCCATGGCTGGCTGGCTAATGAGGTGGGCCAGCAACCATCAAACCATTCCCTTCAACCCCCTGCTGTGTGGCTGACTTTCCCCCTAAGGTTGCCAATCTCCAGGTGGGACCTGGAGATCTCCCGCTGTTACAATTGATCTCCAGATGACAGAGATCAGTTCCCCTGGAGAAAATGGCTGCTTTGGAGGGTAGACACTATGGCATTATACCCTGCTGAGTCCTTCCATCCCCCCCCAAATGCTGCCCTCCACAGGATCCCCCCCCCCAAATCTCCAGGTATTTCCCTAATCAGAGCAAGCTAGGTTGCCAAGCTGGCAGTGTGTGGGGGAGGGGTTATGCTGAAAGTCCATCGTCTTTTTACTGACAGAAGCAGGCCACTGAGGGGACAGTTAGACCCACCTGACAGTGGGCAGAGGAAAAGAGTTGCCAATCTCCAGGCAAGGGCTGGAGATCACTCAGAATTACAAGTGCTCTCCAGATGGCAGAGATCAATTCCCCTGGAGAAAATGGCTGCTTTGGAGGGTAGACACTATGGCATTATACCCTGCTGAGTCCTTCCATTCCCCCCCCCAAAAAATGCTGCCCTCCACAGGATGCACCCCCCAAACCACCAGGTATTTAGGGGCTGGCAACTTTCTCCTCAGTGCCTGTTGCTAGGAAACGAAGCTTGCTTCTCTGAAAGCCCCTTTCCACACCTATGTTGGCCTCTGGGAGAAAACTCATTGGGGCCAGCTGAACAGAATGCCATAGAGGCCACCCTCCAAAGCAATTATTTTCTCCGGGGGGGGGGGGGAGATCTGTTGTCTGGAGTTCAGTTGTGATACCTGGTGATCTTCAGGCTCCACCTGGAGGTTGGATAACCTAGGCATAGCAGGCAGTGCTTCAGAGCAGGATCTGCTAGACCCAGGTTCTTGCTGAGTGGGTGATTTTGGGCCAGTCACAGACTTTAAGCCTAACCTACCTCACAGGGTTGCTGTGCAAGTCAAAAGGGGGAGAGGAGAATGATGTCAGCTGTTTTGGTCCCCATTGCAGAGAAAGACTACTTTTCCTGCAGGGGAACTATGGTTGCCAATCTCCAGGCAAGGGCTGGAGATCACTCAGAATTACAAGTGCTCCCCAGATGGCAGAAATCAGTTCCCCTGGAGAAAATGGTGGACTCTGTGTCCTTATACCAAGGTGAGATAAACCCCCTATGACAGCCAATGTGACATAGCAGTCAGGGCTTCAGAGCACAGTGGAGGCTGTGGGGGGAGATGGAAAGTTGAAGAGTGAGGTTGATGATTGGCTGGGAAGGAGATAGGGTTGCCAACTCCAGGTGGAAAATTCCTGGAAATGTGAGGGATGGAGCCTGGAGACAGTGAGGTTGGAGGAGGGGCCTCAGACAGGTACAATGCCATAGATGTCATCTTCCAAGCCAACCAGTCCCTCATGGAGAACCATTGTTGCCAATCTCCAGGTGAGGGCTGGAGATAACTCAGAATGACAACTGCTCTCTAGAAGGGAGGAGATGGGAAGCTGAAGCCAGGGGGCAGATAATGATACATTGACGGTTGGCTGGAAGGGAGATATGGTTGCCAACTCCAGGTTGGGAAATTCCTGGAGATTTGAGGGTGGACCCAGGAGAGAATGAGGTTTCAGCAGGGGTGGGACCTCAAACAGGTACAATGCCATAGAGTCCACCCTCCAAACCACCTGTTCCCTCATGGGGAACAATTGCTGCCAATCTCCAGGGGAGGGATGGAGATCATGCCAAATTACAACTGCTCGTCAGATGGCAAAGATCTTTCCCTGGAGAAAATGGTGGACTCTGTGTCATTATACCCTGCTGAGGTCACCACAGCAAAATGATGCTAAGTGCCCAAGGCTGGGGCACTCTCCCAGAACCTCTTTCTAGAGCCTGTTGTATTTATTTCCACAATGGGCCTTATTCCTAGTATATATGTAAAAGAAAGTCCCCTCACTGTAAAATCAATGCCCAGGCCAAACCACTGAACCTAGAAACACCAAATTTGAGGAGAGCTCTCCTACCATGGTTTAGGTGCTCATTAAGAAGGGATTTTTAGAAATTTGACCCCTAAGTGGGTCAGAAGGGGGAAAATGTGCTCCCCCATTGATTTCTATGAGGCTGCCATGCTGCTGCCTACTTACACCCCCCACTCTCTGATTGGTCAGCTGCAGAGCTCAGCATTATGAGGTAAAAACAGTTACAGGAGACTGCAGAGAGCTAATGGCAGTTGAGGAAATCAGGAATGGCCAACAATCACCTGTGAGGTGCAGTGATGCTGCTGGCCTAGCCTCTCCAATGGCTTCCAACACACTCCCCCTCACCTTCTACACCTAACAGGCAGTTGTCTGTCAGATGCAGTAGTGGCTGCAGGGTGCTTAAAGCCATTAAGGAGCCCACTCCAGCAGTAACATGTTAGTGATCCTGCTGGTCCCACCTCCACAGTGGCTTCTAATACTCCTTCCCCTCCCACACTGGACAGGCAGCTGCCTGTCAGGTGTAGGAGAGGAGGTGGGATGCTTACAGCAAAGCAATCCAGGAACACAAATAGAGAGGCCATCACTTTTGTGGAAGGTGGCAGGAACTGACTTAATAGATGACTGCTTCTTTAATGGACAGTTCTATGTGGCCTGCTCCAGAGTGAGCTCACCAAGCAGCCTGGTCATCCTAGCACCTGAGGGCAGAGCCACCAATGTGGTCTACAGAGAGGTCCTTCAATGGAGAAAAAAAAGAACCTATGTCTTACTTCATTTTTTACACTACAGTCTTCTCGATTAGAATTCCTGCAGCAAATCTTACACTTCAAACTTCACATCATCAGTATTATAACTGGATTTACAGAACTTAAAATACTGTAGCGAAGCATGGGTATCAGTCAAGTATATTGATAAAGTTGTAAGGTCTTCAATCCATTAATTTATAGAAGGTAGGTGTTTATCTCTCAAACATTGTAGTACAAGTTTTTTAGCTGTAGTTAAGAGTATGGAGAGTCCATTCTCAGTGACCATTGTTTAGCCTCCAAGAGTTTAAAAGTAAGTCAGCATTCTCAAAAATCTATGAAAATTCTAATACAAAATTGAAATGAGTAATAATTTCCTCCCAGAACAACCAAATGAGTGGACACATTCAAAGCATATGTTTAAGGGACATATCCAGTGAGTTACAGTTCAATTAGATACTTTACTCAATCCTTTAGTAAAGAGTTGCTGTGGTATCCAACCTGATCCTTTTAACTAGAGGTGCTGGGGGGCTGAGTCTAGGACTTTGTACATGCCAAGCAGATGTTCTAACATTGAGCTACAGCCCCACTCCTTAACTATAGAACAGCTGCAACTAAAACATATGCAGTGTCAGACCTCTGAATAAATCAGTTTCTAACACCAGTCATTCAAAAGAATAAGTTTTATTGAGACATTAATAGGATTCAGGTGCATAACGTAAACTTTGTTAGAACTTATGAGAAAAGGTGTGAAGCAAGCAATTATGCTCAAAGCATACATCATACTGATAAACAGAAATACTGTCTCTGGTTGTGTTTTCCCCAGCCCAGTTTGAGAGAACACACATCACAATTCCTGTGGAGTAGAAGAAACCAGAACATTATTAACAAAGGAAAGGAGCACAGGTACAACAAGGTTTTGGACCTTCAAATACCCACAAACTCTCCCTAAGGTTACAATGGGAGACATAGGATTTTATATTCAATATTACGCTTGCAAATAAATCATGATTATTGGTTCCATCAAACTTTATCATATGTCCGTTATAACCTTCTGATTGGGCTCGGACCGGTAGGTTGAACTTTGTCAAGTAAAGGTATTGCAATTTTAGCTAAACAATGGGCCTACTTCTTCCCATGGTATGAAGCTCTAAAAAGTATCTAATGTAGCAGATATGGGTACATAGTGCTGTGTGTTCTTCATCTAACTTAAGCTAACTAACATCAGAAACATGCGCAGTTATAGCTGGCCAAGAAAAGCAAGGTCACAAGCAGTATAACCGCCTGTCTGCATTTAGCATTTTTCCAGCATGCATTTAAGCAATGAACCAGAGTGAATATCTGAATATATGTTCATGATTGATTTCTGTTTCTGTGATTAGAATCATCAATGTCACTTGACACATTTGTATGTCTATGTATATTAGAGGTGCTAACTGAGTCCACTAAGGTTAGCCTGCTAAGTCAGTGGCAGAGTACAGAGTGTACAACACTGTTTCATACACTATGTGTACAACAATATTGATAGTTCTGAGCCAATCAGGAGCAGATAGGAGCCTGCCAAAATAACGGACACTGGTTCACAGGAGAAAACTGATACTAGGCAGAAAATACAGTCAAGGTTGCCCTAGCAGGCCAGTGTAGATAAAGGGGCTGCTGAGAACTGAAACCAAACATTCCAAGCTGTCTCCCTCTCCATGGCAACCAAGCTGAGTAATGGCAAGGTCTGACATCATGCCCCCACAAAGACCTCACACACATGCCCCGGTTTCAAAGGGAAACGTTTATGAAATGTGTGTACAAGCTTAGGAGCATGAACATGTTCACTCCGCACCCATTCATGGTGCAAAGGGTCAAAGTCCTTCCAGCTAATAAGGTAATAAAAGCGGTTGCACTTAAGCTTAGAGTGCAAAATCTCTTGCACCTCCTGATGGGGCTCACCACTTGTTGGGCCCCAGGTCCTTCTTGAGCAAGCTGAAATGAAACATAGGGTGAATGGACCTGAGTGATTTAGGCAAATCAAGTTCTACAGTCACATCATTAATTTTTCTGACAACTGCAAATGGGCCCACATCTTTCCACGCCAACATCCTCCTAGGCTGAAGTCCACAGAGGTTCTTAGTGGAGAGGTACACAGAGTCCCCAGGTTGTAAGTGTGAGAGTCTAAGAGATTTCAAACTGTCAACAAAGTTCTTAACTAAGAAGTTCTTTATTCCAGTGGATCAAATAGTCGTCTACATGTTCTTGAGTCAGTAATGAAAGGAAGGGGTTGAGGGGTTACAGTTATAGTGCATTCAAACTGGGTATGCAAAGGGGGGCTCCAATTCTGGAGCATGAAAATTACATTTAGATATGTTAGAAGTTTTGTTATCAGGCTAAAGGCGGGAAAATGTTACAATAAACACCTGCAAATGCAAAGCAGCTAAGTCGTTGAGAAAGTTCCCCATCTCCAAGGTTAGGGAGGCATGATAGATAACATTCAGACTGTGAGAAGAGAGATACATTCCAAAGGTGGGGGTGAGGGGCCGTGACATGAACGCTTGTGGGAATCCACCTCCCACCCGGGAATGGCAGCGTATAGCTGACAGTAAGTCCCACTCAGGAGCTCGGCCCCTGTCAGCATGCTTTTTGTAATCCTCTTTGGCTTTATTCAAATCTTTTGAGTAGAGTCCCACTAATCAGTCAGGCCCCACCATCATGACTCCAGATCCCCCTGCCTAGGGGGTGAAGCATCCATGGTTGGGATAGGGACCCCCTCATACCCATACAAGGCTTTAAAGGGGGACAGACCAGTGGAACTATGGATTGAGTTGTTATAACTGAATTCTGCTTATGAAGAAGTTCAGCCCAGTCATCTTGCTGGTAGTTAGTAAAGCAGTGGAGAAACTGTTCCACAACCTGATTCACCCATCTCCTCATCTGTCTCGGGGTGGTGTGCACTGCTGACACCCCACTCCACACCAAGAATCTGGAGGAATTCTTTCCAAAATTTGGCAATAAACTGAGACCCATGGTCAGATATTACTTAACGTGGTTATTGAATGCCGTCTAACAATGTGGTGCATGAACAGTTTAGCCAGTGCCTTGGTGGACGGTAATCGTTTGCAAGGAATGAAATGAGACTGCTTGGAAAACAAGTCCACCACCACCCAAATGACCATCTTCCCTTTACTGGGCAGTAGATCAGTTATAAAATCCATGGAGATCACCTCCCAAGGCTGGGGGTTTCTAAAGGTTGTAAAGTCCTGGGGGGCTTTTAAGGTCTCTGCTTTGCCATGAGGCAGGTTTGGCAAGCCCCCACATACTGTGAAATATCTCCCCATATACATGGCTTAAAAATTACCATTATGTACTTATGCTAATACAGAGACTCCAGTCCCATAGGAACTTGCACACCTGGAGGAGGAAGAAAGCAAGTTTCTCTAGGCTGCCATCGAAGGTGGCATCTAGCATCTCTCAATGTTGCTCTGGTCCAGGCATCAGTGCGAGGGGAGCCGCCGGAGCTGCTGGGACCTCTCCCGGTGGAACCTGTACGGGGACAGGGACACTGGGCTGCCGTTGCCCACAGTCGGGTCTTCCTTTCCCATCTGAATCAGGCCTCGTAATTCGTGCTGCACAGATGTGCTGATGAGCGGGGCAAGTCTAGCATCATCTCTTGCATCTCTTGCTGGAGTTCTTCAGTCTCAGCCTGGAACTCCATGTGCACTCTATCCAGGTCGGCCTCTTCCAGCGCGAGGTAGTGTCCATAGCCCTCTTGGTAGGTACTCCCATACTGCCGGCTATAATTCATTAACTGTGGGGCAGGTGTCACCGACCAGCTTTCCTCCGTCCAAGTGGGGATATAGGCCCATGAGTCAGTGCCTCATCCCCACGGGATTCTTGGCTCTGTGACCATCGTGGGTTTGGCTGTAGTGGTGGACACTACCTCGTCAGGTCTTCCCCATTTTCTTCACCTGACATGGTTGTGTGTGAAGCAGGGGAACTGTAAATCAGTTCCCAACAACAGTCATTCAAAAGATGAAGGTTTATTGAAACATTGATAGGATTCATGTGCATAACGTAAACTTTGTTAGAACTGATGAGAAAAGACGTGAGGCAAGCAATTATACTCAAAGCATACATCATACTGATGGCTCTGGGACAATCAGGAGCAGGTAGGAGTCCGCCAAAATAACAGACACTGATCCAGATATTAGGCAGAAAATACAGTCAAGGTTGCTCTAGCAGGCCAGTGTAGATAACGAGGTGGCTGAGAACTGAAACCAAACATTCCAAGCTGACTCCCTCTCCATGGCAACCAAACTGAATAACGGCGAGGTCTGACATGCAGAAACATTTGCTGTTGGGTAGTTACGGAAATAGTGGGAAAGGATGTAGTTGACAAGATGGTTATCCTGTAAGGAGCAAGGTGTCAATCTAGAAATCATTCTCAATGCACATGGCTTGTGCCATTTTGGAAAGGTTTTTTAATCCTGTGAAGATGGAACAGACCCAGAATAAATACTTCTGGCCTTAAGTTTTTATCACCCTAATTTTAGATTACTGCTTCTGAAAGATCTGACTCTGTACTCCTTATTTTTTTTTTGTTGCACCCATCTTCTTTAGGATCTTGTTTGAACTTGCTTTCTCTTCCTGATTGCATCTGTTCTGCCATAAACTATCACTCTACTGATAACCCAGCCTTCACTTTGAATTGTACATCACTGCAGTCTACCTCTGCTTGGAGACTAGTTTGCAGTTATGTGGTTCTTGGCTTCCTGACTACTCCATAATAAACGGCATTGAAGTAAAACTGTGCTTGTAGTGGCCACCTATAAAAAAACTAGAAGTGAAATCTAATGTTATTTATTCACATGTCCATTCTTTCACATGTGAAATGTGGTGGGTTGTTATAGAACAGAATGTGCAAACAAGAATAACTTAACCATGCCCCATTTTCCACCTTCTTTCTTCCTTACTTCATTTTAAAGCCGGCGTACGCTGGCTAGGTGGGGTATAAATCCAAAAATAAATCTAAAAATAATTAATTAATTAAAAATACATTTTTTCATTAAAGAAATTTGTTTTATAAAACACAGCAAAGTCTTATCAAGAAAACTGAAGCTTTACATAAAACAATGGTATACCATTGGCATACAGTAGAAGTTTATAATGTGACACATCTAACTTTAATTCAGTAAAGGGTAAGTCAGAATCCCTTATAGCAGTAGCTAATGGTTCTGTTGAAAAGCAAAGCCAAAAGAGGGCATCATTGTTTCACATCTCTATTCACCAAATTAGGATTAAAGAACACATTATGAATGGATAAATGTGAATAAAACTGTATATGTAATTTTAGTTCTCTCCCATCCCAGGTCGTTCAGGACTGCTCCCCCCCCCCCCTGTGCCCAACCTTCACTTACCAATGCCGGCTGAAGCCTGCTTGGGGAAAACACCTCCGCCCACCATGGCCTCTCCCCGGGGGAAGGGGGCCCAAGGGGGGGCGAAGACAGATGATGACGCATTCCCAGCCAGGGCTGAAGATCGGCCGGCATGAGCCTGGAGCCTCACCCGGGCCCCACGCTGGCTCCCGGCCCTGCAGAAAGCTGCCGCTTCAGCAGCCACTGCAGCACCAGAGCTGAGAGCAACGCAGCGGCCGGAGACGGAGCACCAGAGATGGAGAGCAATGCCGCGGCCGGCCGCATAGAGGGAGGAGTAGAGAGAAAAGGGCTGCACCCTCAGGAAGCAGAGCAAAGAGGCACGGATGCCTCTGGAGCAATGGGAGAGTGTTTTTCCATATCAAGGGGGGTGGGGCCAGGTGGAAGGGAAAGGATCTGCACCTAGGGTGGTTCTGGAAAGGGAAGAGGGGCTAATAAAAAGGAGTGGCAAAAGCAGGGCCAGGGAGAAAGTGCCGGAGGCAGAGCGTGAGAGGAGGCAAGAGAGACAGAGCGAGAAGGAGAAAGAGAGAGCGAGGTGATGGAGGAGCTTGCCAACGGAGGCAGGTGGACAACTATGGGTGAAGTTAACCCCGTCCTCTGCCAATTCTGAGGCCCTGCTATGCCCTTTGAGCCAAACCTTTCCTGCCCAGAGCCAGTCACGGTGTGGAGGCATTACGGCCACTGGGGGTAGTCTCACAGGGGACAGGGCGGAGTGTGACAAGTTCATATTTTAAAGCCATCCCCAAAGCCAAAAGCTTCTAAGCAGTAATGGAGAAATAAATGTTCTACATGATCAAAAGCTTTTTCAGCATCTAAAGACAGAATATAGTCCTAGTTCAATAAGCTAAGTGGACAATAAGAACTCACATTATAAGGATATTTACCTGATTTGGAAAAAATAATCAATTTTTATTCAGACTATGAAGGGGACAATGCTTTCAAACTGCCAGTTTGGTATAGTGGTTAAGTGTGCAGACTCTAATCTGGGAGAACCGGGTTTGATTCCCCACTCCTCCACTTACACCTGTTGGATGGCCTTGGGCAAGCCATAGTCCTGGCAGAGCTGTTCTTGAAAAAGAGCAGTTTCTGTTAGACCTCTCTCAGCCCCACTTACCTCACAGGGTGTCTGTTGTGGGGAGGGGAAGGGAAAGGAGATTGTAAACTGCTCTGAGACTCCCTTGGGTAGTGAAGGGCGGGATATAAATCCAATCTCTTCTTCTTCTTAAATATTAATAGAAGCAATAATGGGTTTACTATCATTTCTTTAAAGATCTAGTGAAATCTATTTGCTTTATTACCAAGTTCAAAATATCTTTGGCACATATGTAGCATGGCACATATGCCATGTAAAATCTTTTTCCTATTAAAATGTTATAGAAAAGTTATGAGAGCATGATCTGTGTAAGATATCAATTCTGTTTGCAGATCTCTTTATAAGTTTTGTAAATTTATTAGCTGTCAAGACCATACCTAGTCTTGAATAAATATTATGAGCTGCTGAAAACTAAGTTTGATCGTGGGTCTGTAAATTTTGAACTTGCTGAATATCTGTTAAATGAAAGAACTTATTCTTTTAAATTAAATTTAGTAGTGCCTTGCTATTGCTTGGGCACGATCATACGCACCCATTAGCCTCGCGAGAGGGACAATTAACCAGCAGATCAAAGCAGCACGTTCACACCAGTACATCTGGGAAACATCCCACAACTGTCGTCAAACTGTCACAAGCCATTTTTCTCCACCAAGGAAGCAGAGTAAAAAACCACTAGTTAAACTCCAGTATCAAATGGTTTGCTGAGGGCCACAGCTGGACTTTCCCCATGTGATCATGCCAGCGCAAACTTGTGGCATCGGGGATAGTCTGATCAGGCTATCCCGACCCCATGCTGTTGTTCCCCCCCCCCATCAGTGTGCGCAACATCGAAAGCCCTTAGGATGGAGGAGCGATTCATCAATCCCCCGTTTAAGCGAATCGAAAACCAACCACAAAAAAAAAAAATTAACTCACCCACAGTTGTGTCTGATCATGCAGCAGCGAGTTGTGCCGGCAGGTCCGCAGACCTGTGTGATCGCGCAACTGCAGGGCAAATTGATCTGGGGCAAAATAGCCTCACTTCCCCTCCAGATTATCTCACTCGTGTGACCGCGGCCCTATTATGTTTTCTGATAGATCTATCTGTTTATTTACTCAATAGTGCTTTAACATTTCCTCCCAATATCACATCACCATTAGCAAAACAGAGAACAGCTTCTTCAAGCTCATCATAGAAAGATTCCATTAGACTCAGACCCTTTCCTTGAACCACTACTAATCTGCCATTCAGAGCATAAATATTAGCTACAGTTAAGCTTTGGCCCCTAAATGTTTCATTTATAACTAAGTTCTTTTGGAGTCTGTCTTTAAATCAGTTACTTTAAATATTTCAATTCACATAGATAGCAATTCCTTTACTTGTGGTAGTACCTAAAGTTATACAGCTTTCTGATGTAATGATATGAGAAAATTGTAAGAAAATAGCACTGGCCTTTCCCTTTTTTTAGCATTTAAAAAGTCTGCCTTCTTTTAGAAGGTTCATTGAGCTTGTTGGCATTAAATAAAAAAAAATCTTTATTTGAACCATATTATAATCCCAAAAGAACAAGAGGCTATAAATGCAAAGTCACTGCGTAACAATCAGGGGTCCGTTGGAGCGGGAGCGCACAGGAGCGCAGCTCCGGGAGTGAGGAGCCCAGGGGGCGGGCACATGACCAAGCCCCACCCCCTCCTCGGCTTCCCCGAGCAGTGCAGAGGCGCAGCACCCCGGGGAAAGCCCTGCTAGGGGCTTTATTGTTTTTAATGTTTTGTTTTAATCTTGATAATTTTATCATTGTTCCTTTTATGACTGTGTGCTGCTTTTCCAGAGACTTGCTCAAGGTGGCATATACATTTTCTAAGTATACCATTTTTTATCTGGGCACATGGCACATAAGTACTGGAGAAATTTCACCAGCCCTTCAGCAGCTTCCACCCCATCAGTTTGGTGTAGTGGTCAGGAGTTGGACTCTAATCTGGGAGAACCGGGTTTGATTCCCCACTCCTCCACATGCAGCTGCTGGTGTGACCTTGGGCCAGTCACAAGTTCTCTCAGAGCTGTCCTCTCATGAGCAGTTCTCAAAAGACCTCTCTCAGCCCCACCTACCTCACAGGGTGTCTTGTTGGGGGGAGGAGAAGGGGAAGGGATGGGTGGTGCACATGTCCTGGGTATCTCAAGTCTACTTGAAACCTGGTGGTTTCAAGGGAGCAGGAAGAGAATGAGGGTGTGTTCTTTACACTCATTTTTATTGCACAAAGTATTGGATGGGGAAGGGAATGGAGGAAGAGCAGGTCAGTTTCACTCACCTGTGGAGTGGAGCCTGAGGGGTGGCCTTCTGACACACTTCCGGTATGTTAGGGGGTGTGGCATATGCAAATGAGTTATGCTAATGAGCTCCTGCACCTCTTTTTCTACAAAATGACCCCTGGTAACAATATCTTCTGCCTCATTGATTGTTCTGATACTCCAGTTTGTACCCTGTTCACTGAAAAGCAATCTAAAAGGAAAGCCCTGTCTATAAGCTATCCTACTGCTCCTAAGTCTGTCTGTTAAAAAAAATAAATTTCTCATTTTTAGGAGAGTCAGTGATAGATAGATATGTTTTATTCACAGTCATCGACCAAAACATAAACCAATGACATTTTGTTACATGGGTAAAAAAAGTCACATTAAAATAGGAACAGAATTTTAAGACTGGTTATAAAAATACCATAAAAACCATAATGGTTAAAATTAATAAAACTTGATCGTAATTCTTCTCTTTTTGAGCTACTATAGATTTTCTAATTCTTAGGGCAAGCCATCTGAGCCTAGCCACACGATAGATAACTTCTGCTCCGCTATCCGATAGCAAATTTCTTAAAATGTAGATTCTTTGCCTGCGAGAGCGGGGGAGTGTCTTAGGGAAAGGAAGAGACTCGCGGATGTTATTATATGCTTTACAGACAAAAATTACATGTTCTACAGACTCAATACCATCCTCACAACAGGTACATGTTCTTTCTTCATAAGGAATCTTGTTAAATTTTCCTTCTAGGACTGCAGATGGAAGTACATCCCAGCGCATTAGTGTAAACGTTCTTCTGTAGTCCTGATTTAATAAACGGGAAAGGTAAGGCATAGGGATTACTCTGTTATCTGGAGCCAGGAGGACTCACCATTTCTCTATCATATTTAAATCATGTTGTCTTGAGATATCCAGTATCCTCTGTTTTGCCATAGACTTGGCCTTTTCATAACCCACAGAGCACAAATATTGTTTAGACAAACCATAAAAGACTAATTTCTTACCTAGCACCTTAAACCAAAGGGGTTCAAAATGGTCTGACATAATTAAACTTGGGTAGAAAAGCTAGCTTCAACCAAAATATTATCACTGCAATCCATAGCTTTGCCTCAACCGTAATCATGCCTGTCTCTATACGAATAAGGGCATTTGGAACCCCATTAGGGGCTTGTAGAATTGCTCTGAAAATTTTTGACTGAACTGTATCTGCTTTCTTAAGGTTTGCTGTAATGTTAATGGGGGCTCCATATGTGAGCTGAGACAAAGATTTAGCTTTAAATAATCTAAGGGCAGCCTCAGGACATTTACCCCTTTGTTCCAGTAAAATTTTTGAATTGCCCCAGAGCTTCTTTTGGCCTCTGAAATAACAGTGTTTATACTTACTGATCTTGAACCATTTGCCTGGAAGAAAACTCCCAGGTACTTAAAATATGAAACTTGTTAGATTGGAATCACGTTTAGAGACTTTGGTGATTTGTTTTTTTTGCAAAGGCCATTACTTTCATTTTGGGGTAATTGACCTCTAGTTTATTTTCACAACAGTATTGGGTGAAAGTGTTCATAGCTTTCCTCAGGCCTACCAGGGTTCTTAAAAGTAAGACAGTGTCATCTGTGTATAAAAGGACCCCAATATGTTTATTGCTTAACTTAAGGGGATGGAACTCAGATTTATTTAGATATGTTACCAGGTCATTGATGTAAAAATTGAAAAGGAGAGGTGCTAAAAGGCATCCTTGTTTAACTCCTCTGCTGGTCCTGATAGGATCTGTGAGGTGCCCCTGTGAGGAACACCTGACCTGTACGTAAGTCTGATTGTAGAGAGCCTGGATTAGAAATAATAATCATCTGTCAATACTTGTCTCCCTCAACTTATGCCATAATATGTCTCTATCAACTGAGTCGAAAGCTGATTTCAGGTCCTGGAAGGCAGCACAGAGGGATACCTTTGAATTAGAAGAGTACTTTTAGATCAGGTGGTCCAATACCACACAATGGTCCAGAGTAGACTGACCCTCCCTAAATCCTGCCTGTTCATCTGCTAAACAAGAGTTCTCCTCCATTCAGTCCCTGCGTTTCCACAGGAGATGTTTTGCATAGAGTTTGCTTGCTATACTAAGCAAGCTAATAGGTCTGTAGTTGTTGGGATCATCTTTGTTACCTTTTTTGTAAAGGGGAACAATCACCACCATTCCCCAATCCTTAGGGATTTTCCCTGTTTCATCTATTTGGGTGAATAATGAGGCTAAAACTGGGACCCACCAATCTGCCTTCTGTTTTATCAGCTCTGGAGAAATTAGGTCTAGGCCTGAGGCTTTTTCTGGTTTTAGGGTATCAATGAGCTGTTTCACTTCATGGGGATCCACTGGGGGCCAGGTTGAGAGATTATTAATGTCCTCGGGTTCTGGATTTCTTACTACTACATCCTTGTACAGACTCTTATAATGGGCTTCCCAAGTGCTAGGTAAGATGTAGTTATTCCAGGAAGTATGTGGCCTATCTGTGAGGGCAGCAACCAATCTCCAGAAAAGAGCTGTGTATTTCCCTTGCTGCCTTCCTAAGAACTTCCCAGGATTGCCTGATGGCTTCCTGTTCGTTGTACCTAATAAGAGCCTTGTACTGGGCTTTTTGGTATTTTAGATCCTGCAGTGCGACTGGATCTGGGTTGAGCCTATATTTGGCATAATTCACATTAAGTTGTTTTTTTCATACTTCTGCAATCTTTATCAAACCAGGATCTAGAAGGGTCGTACTTGTAGTGCGAAGGACCAGAATTAACACTTCTCAGAACCATTCAAAGTTCTCCCAATATTAGTATGTATTTACCTAGGCAGGACTCAATATTCTCTGCTGCCTTCAATCTATCAGCAGCAGTCTTAATCAGCTCTGACTGCATCATTTCAGCCAAGGTCCTACCCAGAGAAGCCTTCTATTTTGGTCAACAATATCTGTCCCCTTCTAAAGGACCTAAATAGAAATCATGTTGTTTTTTGACCCACAGATCAGCCCTTTGCATGTCTAATTCTAAGACCAGAGGTAGATGGTCGCTGTCACAATGTGGGGCAACCTCAAAATGTTCTATATATTGGGCTGTATCTTCAGAAACCATTATGTAATCGAGAACCCTCATTCTATCCCCGGACCAATATGTAAATTCAGCTGCATAATTGCCTGGGAAAGACCCGTTCAGGACCTGAAGTTTAGTTCTTTTTGTTATTTGACTTAGCAGTTGACCCGCAAAGTTAACCTTTGTGTCTTTTGAGAGTCTCTTCAGAAGTTGCATTTTACAGTTTGCACCCTGGAGATAGTGGCTGCCCTTCATGGAGGAGTTAGAATAATCAGCACCCATCCGGGCATTAAAATCCTCTCTTGCAATCAGGTAGGCCAAAGGGTAAGCCGTTGTTAAATACTGTAGGTAAGATTCAAACCCAGAAAAAATTATCTGAGTTAACCCTTCGTCTTTAGCAGGGGGCGGATAAACATTTACAATTAGGCAGTCAGTAGAGAGAGGTCAGAATGAAAGTATTGTTTCACCTCCTATTACCAAAGGTTCTTCATGCTGTTTGTTTAATAGTATCTGTTTAGTGCAATAAATCTTAGAATTGACCCAGTATCCTGTTCGAATCCTAACCCCATCTGGGAAATCAGACCTGATAATACTGGAGAACAGATTTCCAAAGACATTACAATATTGTCACCTTCCTCTCTCTCCCTAACCACTCTAATTTTTAAAGAAGCTCTTCTCAATTTCTTATCAAGTTCCTCTATCTTCCTCTATCTTATCTCTAAGTTCCATGATCTTGTTATCATTTCTATGTGAGATAGCTTCATTAATTTAGAGCTGAGTGTCTCCACTTTGGATTTTAATTAATTAATTAATTAATTGCTACTTGCTGATCCTTAATTTCATGTTAATTTCTAAATATTACCTCCATTTTTTTCTCATTAATTTCTAAATGTTACTTAGAGGTTTTAATTTGTTTTCAAAAGTTTCCGTAATTTCAATTTCAAAATTCTTAAATTCATTAACAAGAAGCTCTCTAATATCATTTGAAGACAGTGTATCCAACATTTCACAGTTCTTTTCCTTGGGCATTCTATCATAAAAGTTATACTACAAACCACTAGAGAATTATAAACTCTACCTGTCAATCACTGTCAAATCTAAACAGCATAGTTTATCTTTCTCTATATACAAAGATTTTGAGGGAAAAGTACTTCACAGAATTAGTCTGCTTTCCCACAGCAAAGATGTGTTGTTTCAATCACTGCTGCAAATGCAGAGGCATGCATGCTGGCAGGAAACTATCCATCTGGGAATTTTCAATGTTACTTCCTCCATCTTTTTTCCCCCATTCCATTTGCTGTGTATTGGCTGTCAAAGACTTGGTTACTACTTTCTGTTGTTGTTTCTCTTCACAAAATTGCTATAGCACAGTATCAACATACAAGTAATATCCTTCCAGCCATCTTTCAACTTTCCCTCCCAATTCTTTTATAGACAATTGAGACAAAAACTACTTGCACCTTTTGTCTTATTTATTTGTTTTACAAAATCTATATCCTACCTTTCTGACTTCACAAAGGATCACCAAGGTGGCTAACAAATTAAAACATCCATAATAAAATCACATTTTAAAACCACCCCAAAAGCCACAATTAAAACAAAACCTTAATGAGAGGTCATTATTTCAAAATGAAACCTGGGCAATTAAAAGAACTAAAACTGGAAATGGAAATAGACAAGTGACAATGGATTGTTATATTGCTAGGACACAGTAACAATTACTGTTTTTTAGAAGCGGGGGGGAAGTTCTGCAGTGATATGGCGGGGGGGATGTTGGGGAAATGATACCAGTGAAGGAGGATTGCAGGCAGTAAAATGGCGCTCAAGGTGATGGGATCTTCACAGCTAAAAAATTTCCTCCCACAGAATGTATTAACGCACTTGATTGCATTCTTTCCAAAACGGTAAAGAGTAAAGCAGATCTGGGAAGGAGTGTGTTGAGCACACCAGTTCGGAAACCAAAGCAGAGGGAAAACCTCCTTGTGGAAGCATCCTTGGAGAAGGCCTTACAGGCCATCTAGTCCAACCTGTAACTCAATTGAGGAAGCCCAAAGAAGGCTAGAGCATTCCCAACAGAGGGCTGTGAAGCCTCTGACTGAAGTTGTACAGTGAGTGACAGCCTCTCCCCCTATAATTGTCAAACTGATCTTGTGGTGGGAAGTGCCATCAAGCCGCAGCTGACATGCTCAGCTGACCTCATGCAGTTTTTAAGGCAAGAAAGTGTCAGACGTAGTTTGCCATTGCCTGCCTCTGTATATCAACTCTGCCCTTCCTTGGTGGTCTCCTATCCAAGTACTAACCAGGGCTGACCTTGCTTAGTTTCTGAGATCTGATGAGACTGAGCTGGCCTGGGCCATCCAGGTCAAGACCAAAATGGTCTTACATTCAGAAAGTTTCTTCTAACCTGTTGTAATTTAGTCCATTCAATCTGGTTTTGCCTCTTGGAGCAGCAGAGAACAAGTCTTTGACCTCTTTTGTGTGGTCATATCTCTCCTCAGACTTCTTTCTTTGAGGCTAAATACAGCTAATCCCTTCCACTTTCCCCCCATAGGATTTATTTGCCAGTCTCCCTGACCATCTTCATTGCCTTCCTCTGAACTAGTTGCAGTTTTCTACATTTTTCTTGAAGTGCAGCATCCAGAACTGGACACAGTACTCCAAATTGTTGTGAATGAGGGGCAGCTGCCTTCAAAGAAAATGCACATAGATGTGTACAAGTAGTCCTTTTTATTATGACTAATGTATGAGAAAGCAGAGACAACTGGACTCACTATCAAGAAGGGCAGATTGGTAAATTTTAATAGCTCATCAGCCATAAAGAACAGTGGGACAAAATGTTATTGTTTAGGACAACAGAACTTTGGCAGGCTTATAGAAACTCAGCCCTAGAGATGGTATTGGCCCAACAGCAATCTACACAACTGGGAGGGAAAGGGTTAAAACAGTCAGGGAGGAAGAGAGAGCATCCAGCATGGTGCTTCCTGTCGTTCACTCAAGTCTACACAGCTAGTATTTCTCTTTTCTGTTTTATTTGCTAGAAATGATATCCTTTGCCAGAGGAGTATTCCTAGCTTATCTGTGTTGGTATAGCAACACATATCTGCTTTCTTGGTGACCCCAGTCTCCAAGAGTATTTGAGGAAGAATAAAGTCATGGAAAGTGTTTTGGGAGACATCTCCTGAAGGGTGTGAGGTCCCCCCCCCCAACCTATGTATTCCTGTGGGCAACTGAGCTCCCTGGACCCCCTGCTGTCTTGGAACAAGTGACTGAGGGGAAGATCAAAAGTGAGAAATCTGACACAGGATTGTGATACAAATAAGGTTGTTCAGATTAATACAGAGGAGAGTGTAACTATTTCTTCTCAACAGTTGAATAGTACTATTAATTAAGCGAAAATTGCATTACCCTTTTTGGAGTCACACGTGCAGCTTCAAAATGAGACAGGAGTCCACAGGCACCTTAAAGACTGACAGAATTTGTTCTAGCATAAGCTTTTGTGAATCAGAGCTTGTTCCATCAGATGCATGAGAAATACATCATCAAGCCAATTTATATATGCAACAGAAGGGTGGAGAAGAATGATCGTAGGCAAAATAGGATAACTATAAAATCAGTATAGTGTAGCGTGAACCATGATGTACATATACAATTAGAATAGTATAGAGATATACCTGAACTAATTAACATGAAGAATAAGAGAGGAGGAGGAGGAGATTGGATTTATACCCTGTTTTTTATTACCCAACTCTTGCTAACCTAGCAGTTCGAAAGCACGAAATTGGAAGTAGATAAATAGGTACCACTTTGGTGGGAAAGTAACAGCATTCCGTGCACCTTGGCATTTATTCATGCCGGCCACATGACCACGGAGAAGTCTTCAGACAGCACTGGCTCTTCGGTTTGGCAATGGAAATGAGCACCACCCCCTAGAGTTGGGTATGACTGGCTTTCAAGCAAGGGAAACCTTTACCTTTTACCGTTTCACTACCCGAAGGAGTCTCAGAGCATCTTACAATCTTTTCCCTTCCTCTCCCCACAACAGACACCCTGTGAGATAGAGGAGGCTGAGACAGCTCTCTTGAAAACTGCCCTTGAGAGAACAGCTCTGAGAAAACCTGTGACTGAACCAAGTTCACACCAGCAGCTGCATGTAGAGGAGTGGGGAATCAAACCCAGTTCCCCCAGATTAGAATCTGCGCTCCTAACCACTAAGGAGTGGGATGTGCCAACACATTAGCACCTACAGCCAGTGAGAAATGATCTGTTCTTGTTAAGATATGGCTGTGAAACAGAGTTAAAATTTTTGGTGAATGCTAATTCAGCAATTTCCCATTGGATTTTCCCTTTGAAGTTCAACAGCAGAATGCCCTGGAAGATTAAATTGTTCTCCCACTGGCATTTGAATAATTTTTAAATGCCAGATTTTTGTCAATTTATTCATTCACATAAGAACTGACCTGGTTTTCTAATGTGGAGACAAATGATTCTAGGTACCATTTGTTTATCTGTTTCTCTGCTTCATTCAGTGGGATGGGTAGTCCCAAGAATTCTTGTTGTAGATCCTTAAAATAAGAGTCCATGTTGGAGGGCTTGGAATAGATGCTTTTATAAAACAAGGTTGTACTTACTTGTAACTGTTGTTCATCGAGGTTTTCTGTGCAGGCAAGCCAGTGAAGGCTCCAAGTGTGGGGATTAGGACTGCCAAGTCCCCCCGGGGGGCGGGGAATCCCCCGCTAAAGGGGTCCCCAATCCATCGGTCCAGATTTGGCCGGCGGGGGGAACCCCACCCCCAAAGCAGCCCGATCCGGCATGGGGGAAGGGGTGCAGGGAGGCATTGAAATGCCTCCCTCTGGCTTCCTCTGCCTGCTCGCGAAGCGGGCGAGCAGAAGAAGCCTGACAGAGGCTCCCCCCCCCCCGCCTTTCCTAGCTCGTTCACCAGGCGAGCAGGCAAGGAAAGGCATGGGGGGGGGGGTGCAGGGAGGCATTGAAATGCCTCCCTCTGGCTTCCTCTGCTGGCTCGTGAAGCGGGTGAGCAGAAGAAGCCCGGCAGAGGCTCCCTGCTGCCGCCTTTCCTTGATCGTTCACCAGGCGATCAAGCTAGGAAAGGCAGGGGGGTGCAGGGAGGCATTGAAATGATGTCATCATGCTGCGTGTGTGGCTCCTGGAACAGGAGTGGGACTCCACCACCCGTGGGGGTAAGTGACTTGGCAACCCTAGTGGGGATGCACAGAAAATTGAAGATGAAAACTTACCTGTAACTGTTGTTCATTGAGGTCTTCTGTGCAGGCACACATTCCCTCCCCTCCTGCCTCGCTGTGAGTGCGCTGTTTCTTGGCTTGCAGCAGCTCAGATGGGACTGGGGAATGGAGGAGGCTCCTCCCTGCAGGACACATGACTATTGAGCGGGAAAAGGCTCAGACAGCCTCCTGCAAGGGAGGGCCCCCCTTGCAATGCCTTTTAGAGCAAGTAGCTGTAAAGAGCCTCTGGTGGCCGGCCCGTGGAAGCACAGTGCCCAGTGTGGGAATGCACAGAAAACTGAAGATGAACAGAGTGCTTGCATAAATAATGGATTGTTCTTTACATTGTGGGTGGGACGGGGACCTATTATGTCTAATATGGTCCTCCAAGTTACAAAAGAATTATTACGAAAAATATAGACATTTATTAGGGTGTACATATAAATTTTAAAAAATAAAATTAAAAGAGACAGTCCAAGTATCAGACATTTTAAACTAGGTTCATTAAGAACTAATTGCAGTACATAATCAACTGATGGATAAAACCTTTGACCTAAGGACCATATGCGTTTCAGCCCCTATGGGACTTCCTCAGTGGTCAATATACCTTATTATAAAGTGACACACATCCAAAAATACATGCATTCAGAATGTTGTATATAAATAAGACCAGGTGTTGCTGTCTTGAATATATATATTTGCTACAACTAGTAAATATATATATTTGCTACAACTAGTAAAATAGGCTTGTGGTAGCTGCGCGAATTCTCCAAATTAGTCTGGTATCAAATGTCCCATTTGTCAGGATGTGTGTCACTTCCATCAAGTGAAATAGTCAAGTCACAAACTGCTGAGATTATAGTGGACCCAGGGATGATGCAATCACCCCCACGTATTGCACCATGCTCTTAGCCAAGGAAGGGATTACAAGTTGGGAGCGGCAGATGAACAGGGGAACATTTTTTCAAAGGCAGCAGGTCCAATCCAGTTCTTCATTCCGTCCTTGAGGAGCAGATGTCTGTAAATGATGAATCCAAAATAACTTAAGTCTTTGGAGAAGTTTGAGCCTGTTTGAATTTGTTGTCTGAACTGTTTCAATAATCCAGAACTTCAGCTGGTTTTCAGTATGGCCCAAATCAAGGTAGTGATTGACAAGTGGAGTGTTCCTTTTCTTTAATCTAATCCAGCTCCTGTGTTCCCCAGTTCTTACTTTCACTGGCCTTGATGTTAACCCCACATATTTTTTCCCACAAGGACGTTGAATTGCATAAATAACTGAATGACTTTTACAATTACAGAATGAATTAACAAAAAAAATTCTAGTCCTTGTAGAATTGTAGAAGTATTTTTTAGCCTCAGCATAGTTACATACAGAAAAGCCTCCACAGGGGAAAAAAAAAACTTTTGGTAGATGACTCCTCATGCAGCTGGTGTCCTTCAGTTCAGAAAGCCTGCTTCTAACCAGTATGTCTCTGAGATTTTTAGCCCTCCTGGCTGTGAACAAAGGAGGATTTTGGCATCTAGGAGTGTTAGATAGAAAGTGCCAGTATTTATTTAAAATAGTCTGCACTGGTTTGAATGTACTGTTGTAAGTTAATGGTATAATCATCCTTTCTACCCTTTGATTATGAGTCTTGGGAGTAAGCAAAGTTGCTCTAGATATGTTATAGGCTCTGTGAAAAGCTCTTTTCAAAATTCTGCATGAATATCCCCTGTTAGCAAGTTGATCCATTACAATGCCTGCTTGCCTTTTGAAGTCACTGTCCTCATTGCAATTGCATCTCAGTCTAGTAGGTCTTTTGGCTCACAGAGTAGAAGTTTGGCTTATGAGACTCCACAGTTTAGAGAGAACATTGGTACAACCACCTCACCAAAACTTAGTTGCATTATCTATGCTGATGTCGGAAAACCCCTGACTGCAGTTTGACAAGCATTGTGGTATAGCTCTAGCATGTACACTGAAGCCACATGCCTGAAGATTCAGTGGCAGATAGGAGGAGCAAATAACAGCGATTGGGAGGAGGGAACTATTTGGGGAGGAGAGACAACAGGGAGCAGGAAGGGGAGGAAGTAAGGATGAATACTGAATCTCCCCCCCTTCCCTTGTTTGGAACTACTAGGGATGGGGAAAACCTGGAGTGGAAAAATTGGAAGAGAAGGGCTTAGAGCTCCCTTATTCTCACTTTTCTGCTCTCACCTTCTTCTTCCTGAAATTATTTTTCTCAAAAATTGCATCAGGAAGGAGGAGGATCCAATCCAATGTTTGTGTGTAATGTGTAGCTGGTCCATTTTTGCCTAAAGTGTATACTGACTTGTGTCAGTCACAAACTTATCTGCCTTTTAACAAAGATCTTGATTTTTAAAAATACATTCACTGATATTGGTTGCTCTCCTACCCCTAAAGGCTTCACAACCATTCTCTTCATCAGTATAGGTACTAATGATAGTATCTTCAACTATCTGTAACAGCAAAAGGCTCTGACTAATAGCATTCTTCCCTGCCAGAGATTTCTGGCAATTGGTGCAGAGCTATTGTTAGTCCCCACTAAGGACAAAATTGGCATTGGGACTTGGCACAGCTAACTTATCCACCCTCACCCCACTATTGCTTGATACTGGTCTCTGCTGCTCTTTCCAGCATATGTTGCTCTCTGTAATTGATAAGGCACATAGTCATCCTGACTAGAAATACAGAGATTAAAACAGGAGGTTATACCAGTTTGGCATAATTTGGACAAAGTGGAACATCAAGCAGTTAAACAGCTAGAACAGAGGAAAGATATTGTTATCGAACCAGCAGATAAAGGTGGGGCAGTAGTGGTGTGGGGCAGAGACGAGTACATTACAGAAGCATACAGACAATTGAATAACGAAACACACTACAGAAGGAACAAAGACAATCCATGTAATGCCATCAAGAAAGAGATACAAGTACTCCTGGAGGAGGGAATAGCAGAAGGGTATATAAATAGAACCACCTATGATTTCCTCTTAACATCAGAGGAAAGGGTTTCACAATTCTATCTTCTACCAAAAATTCACAAAGGCACCCTCCCAGTCCCTGGCAGACCAATTGTCTCTGGCTGTGGGTCTATTTTGGAACCCTTGGCCCAATATCTGGACCTTTTTCTCAAGCCCCTTGTTCAAATGACACACTCATATTTAAGGGACACTGAGGATTTCCTTAACCACATCAATAATTTACAACTACAGGCAGAAGAGCTGTTTTTTGCCACCCTGGATGTAGGGTCCTTATACACTAACATTCCACAAGATGAGGCCTTGGATGTTCTATGGGAGGTATTAGATGATAGAACAGAGCAGTCCAGTTCTGGCTTATTGAAACAGTTCAGACTACAAATTCAAACAGGCTCAAGCTTCTCCAAAGACGCGAGTTATTTTGGATTCATCATTTACAGACATCTGCTCCTCAAGGACTTTCCAATAAAGGGTGCAACAGCCCAGAGAGTCCATGGCTGCATACCTGGCGGAGCATGCACCGGAGTGTGAATTTGGAGCATTCATGGATAAAGCTCTGAGAAACCAGCTCGTGTATGGCCTGAGGGACGAGAAGCTGAGACGACGCATAATGCAGGACAAGAAGCACACCCTCACCTCCACTCTGGCAATGGCAACCACCTGGGAGAGATCGCATCCAGCAGTGGCTGACTCCTCGTCCAGCCACTGGGTGGTCGCAGCCCCCCCACAACTGGCTCCAATTGCAGCAACAGGGAAGGAGTCCATCACATGCAGCCGACTGGGCGGCACGACCGGGGGACAGCGAATCACCCCACACCTGCAGTGGAGTTGACCTGACAGGAGTGCACCAGCTGTGGAGAGCCGCATGACTGCAAGACTTGCAGATTTCGAGACGCTGTCTGCTGGAGCTGCGGGCGCTCCGGCCACATCATGAGGGTCTGTAGGTCGAAAGGCTCATGAGGCCCAGCTCTGCAGGCCCCCTGCCACTGCAGGGCCATCCGGGTGCACCAGGAGGATAAACCAATAAACTAGCTGATAGCTATGTCGTCGTCCGCCTCTTCAATGCCTTGAACCCTGTACACAATAGTTGTCCACACAGGTAACTGAGAATCATGTACTATAGTGGGAAATCAGGGAGCACAGGATACAACATAATGTGACAAACCTCAGAATGATCTGCTACCCTGTACCACTTCTATACACATTGGTCCCTGTCTAGCAACAGCTAGCCATGAATGCTACCCAATAGTGTGCATGTTTAGTTGTAGGTTTTACTGACTTCAGTGTGACTTAAAGTGTGAATAGACCTGGGGACACAGTCCCCAATCCCACTTCAGTGGGCCTAATTCCTGTGCTCAATGAGCCTAATTCCCAGAGAAGGATCCATAGGATTGCAGGCAAAGTCCCACTGAAAGCATTGATGCTTAAGTTAGTCTAGTTCCACTGGTTTCAATGTAAATTGCAACATGATCATAAACATGGTTACTCTCAGACATAATGTTGTATTCTAATGGTGACCGCCATGTGGTCAAGCCATGCGGTCCAGGGCAAGCACATGGCCAGGCACAGTCAGAGCTTCGCTCCAGAACACAATAGACTGGCCGGATTGTGATTTAGACCTATCCGTCAGCCAGGATGCAAACAGAGGCCAATGACCTGGGGAGACTTAATTGTATTAATTGTAATCCTATCAGAGTGTGTGGGCGAGGCCGGGGGCGCAGTTTAGGTGCGCATATAAGCAGATCCCCGAGCCCAGCTCATGCATGCCATCTGATCCTTCCAATAAACTACATGTGCTGCTTTCACTAATGATGTGTCTCCGACTCCTGTACTTTTCACATAAGTACCACTGAGCTGAATGAGTGTTTAGGAGTGCAGTTCTAGAGATTACTAACTTTTGCTAGCTCAGGAGCAGACACTGCAAAGTTCAACTTTGTTTAAATCGGTGATTTTACTTTGTTCTTTTAGTAAACCAGCCCTTATTAAACCCTTTTTGTAAACATGTTGAGTGTCTAGATTTAGAGTCTGGGGTGCAGTTGAGAAGCACTACTTCAACACATGGCATAGCATATTGGGTTGTGCCCTTGGTACAGAATAATCCCTTATGAACAATGAGTGAGACATCAAAACTGAAATAATGCCTATCCAATCAGAAGGCCACAAAAAGACCCGTCAAGGCAGCTGCATAATGCAGTAGACATTGTGATAGAACAGTGAACAGCTTTCTTCACATTACAAATGCAGCTGCCAGGCTTGGTAAAACCTGTGGACAGGGTGAGGGGACAAAACAAATAACAGCTCAGTAATTAAGCACAATGCATGAATCTCTAGAGGGAAGCAAGGCAGGGACAAAGGATGCCAGTGTCGCTCAGAAAGTGAGCCAAGAATTGGAAACAGGCAATTCCACACACATCCAGCTTTAAAAAGTGAGCACAAGCACTATGAGAAAAGGCCATGACCCATGTTTCAGTTTTAGTGATTTTATTAATAGAGACATGGCAAAGGCAACAGTGTGCTAGCTGAATGCACGAAGCCCGAAAGTAGTTCAGGGCCTGTTAATAGGGGTCCTTCTTCTTCTTCTTCTTCGGTGGAGATAAATGCTGCTTATTCTGGTACTAAGTCCAAATACTGCTAATATAAAGTAGACTGAAAATGTGTAATATATGTATTAATTTTCTTGCATTTTATTTTGTTCCCAGACTCACAAGACCTATTTTACCTGAATTCTTTTTTTAAGATTAGAGGCTGAAGAGCCGTAGTGTTCAAAAGCAATTCTGCTTTAGTCAAGAATGTTCAGTTCCCAAATCATTCTCATAAGAAAGGCACTGGGTCAGTAAACTTTGTGTCTTATGTATCCTACATGACACCCGTATGAACTTGTTATCAGTCACTACGTATGGAAAGTGGGGAGTAATCTTGCTGGCAGCTCTTCTTGTTAGTAATTCACAGTACAATCCTAAACACATATACGTAGAAGTAAGTCCTATTGGGCCTTACTCCAAATCTCCAAAAGGATATTGAAAAGCTGGAAAAAGTACAGAAGAGGGAAACAAAGATGATCTGGGGGTTGGAACACCTTTCCTATGAGGAAAGGCTAAAGAGTCTAGACTTTTCAGTTTACAAAAAAGATTACTGAGTGGGAATACAATAGAGGTTTGTAAAATTAAACATGAGTGGAGAAAGTTGAAAGTCCCTCTCCCATAATAGAGGAACTCAAAAGAACACCAGATGAAGTTGATAGGAGATAGATGCAGGAAAGCAAAAGGAGATACTTCTTTACTCAATGAGTAATTCAGTTGTGGAATATAGTGCTTGTGGGCGTCAGGATAGCTCTGATGACAGCTGACTTTAAAATGGGATTAAACAGATTCATGGAGGAGAGGTCTATCACTGGCTACTAACCACGGTGAGCAAAGGAAACCTCCATATTCTGGGGCAACAAACATCTGCACAATTGTGCTAGGAGGCACCATCAGAGGAAAGCCTTGGCCTCTACCCCTGTTTGTTGATTCATATTCCTGGATATATGGGGGTGGAGCGTGGGAATAGTGGGGCTTGGAAAGGCAAGAGACTGCAGAGGGGTGTAATGCCACAGAGTCCACTCTCCATCTTATCCAGGGGAAGTAATCGATCCATTGAAATTCTAAATCTCCAGCCCCCCTTCCCGATTTTGACAGCCTTAACTGATGCAAGAAGCATATTTCTAGAACAGATGGACCATTGGTCTTATCCAGAAGGGGTCTAATGTTCTAAGAGTGCTTAGGATGTAAACTACCTATTTTCAAGAGACTATCCTCATGACATCCTTTAGAAACTTCAGATTACATGATATGAGGCTATAATCCTAAACACATAGTGCAATCCTAAACAGGTCTGTTGAGAATCGTAGTCAGGAGTATTCAACAAGGCTTAGTCCCAGGAAAGTGTTCTTAAGATTGCATTGGTCATTAATTTATGTTTAAAATATCAGGGCTTACATCTGAGTAGAACTGTTTAGTCTTAATGTTCCTGCATTTCCATCACAGCCTAAAATATATTAAGAAAAAAAGCCCTGCCGGATCAGATCAAATCCAGCATCCTTTCTCCCTTGGTGGCCAATCAGAGTTTTTAGCAAACCTACAAGCAAGGTCTAATGGCAATTGTCTAGTCTACTCCCACCTTCCAGCAACTTGTACACAGTGGTACACTGCCTTTGAACAAGAAATTTAATTTAGCTATCAAGGCTATCAAGGATAGACCTATCCACCATTAACTTCTCTAGTTTTATTCATTTGTTTGTTTATGCTATTTATAGTCTGCCTTTTTCACTGAGACTCAAGGCAGATTACACAGAATAAGTCAATACAATCACTAGGACGGAACATTCAATAAACAGCGCAATACGATTTGATTGCAGAAATCTGGAACTAACCAGAAATCTGAAACAGAACTGAAGCAACATGTTAACAATGCAAAATTTTTGTAGTAAGATCCTACTTACAGCCACAAACAGTACAAACTATACATCGTTGCACAGATCACAGTTCCTAACCCTTTACTTATGTATCTTTCTGAACCATGTTGATACAGTAGAGACCTTCTGGAATAATTCAGTTTTGCATCAATTGCAGAAAGCCAGGACAGTGGGAGCTTTCCTGACCTTCTAAAGCAGGCCATTTCATAAGGTGGGAGATATGAATGAAAAATGCATATGTATGGTCAGTTGTTGATTTTACCCATTTGTATGGTGGCATCTGACAAAGGCCCTGCTCAGATGACTGAAGCTATTGTGGTGGAGCATACGGACAGAAGTGGTCCTGCAGATATGATGGATCAAGGCCACAAAGGTCTTTGTATGTGATAGTGAGAACCATAAATTGAGCCAGGTAATTGATGGATGGTCAATAGAGTGATTACAGAATGGGAGCAATATGCATGCGCCATCTAGCGCCTGGTAACAGCTGAGCTGTGGTGCTTTATTTATTTATTTATTTATCACACACACACACACACACACATATATTGCACCAACTGGACTCTCTGAGCTGCTTTTGATGGGAGAGCTAACTGTGGGATAGATCTAGGTGGTCGGATTGGCTGTATCAAGGTTAGAGGAGCATCTTTCAGGCTAGAGTGAATTGGAAGAAAGTGGTATTCGGTGTTTTTTGCAACCTTGCTCCTCCAGCAGTAATGTTGGATCCATTACAACCACTTGGCTCTTAACTGAGTCAGCAAAGGTCAGCTGAACCCCGTCAACAGTGGAGGGCACAATCTCCTAGATCTCTGGCTTCCCAAGCAGCATTATCTCTGTTTTTCCAGGGTCTATGTCCAATTTGTTCACTCTTAACTAATTAACCTCAGCAGCCAGACAGCAACTCAGGACCTCTACTGCATCACCAGATTTGGATAAAGATATATTGAGCTGGGTATCATTGGCATACTGATGATAGCCAGTCCCATACCTATGAAGGATTTGTCCTAAGGGTTTTATATAGACACTGAAAAAATTGAGGATAGGATTGTACCCTGTGGTACCCCACAGGATAGGTCCCACACTGATGATAATTGGTCTCCAATGGCAACCCTTTGAGTCTGATCCATGAGGAATGATTTGAACCAGTCTTACGTATCTCCTGATACCTAATTCTACCTCCAAGCACCTCAACACAACAGTACAGTCCACTCTACCAAATTCTGCAGATCAATCCAGGATCAATGAAGAGGCATGGCCTTTGTCTATATTCAAAAAGAGGTTGTCAACTAAAGCCACCAATGCCATCTCTGTCCCATAGCCCTGCCTGAAGCCAGACTGAAAAGGATCCAGAGCAGGAGTTATTCAAGAAGAACTGGAGATGGTCTACTACTGCTCTCTCAATCACTTTGCCTAGAAAGGGCAGCTTTGAGACTCGGCAATAATTTGGCCACATTGTTTTTCTTTAGGGATGGGATACTGGATAACTACCTCATTGAATGACTGAGGGAAGGTGCCTTGGATTAGTGATTTGATTTATATGAGATATTAATGGCTTGTTGATGTGATCTCTACATGATTTTAGCAGCCAGGATGGGCAAGGATACAGGGCACAAGTAGTTGTCTTCCCAGATCCCAGGATCTTGTCAACATCCATCTTTCATGTGTGGGCCCATTATGATTTGAGAGACACCCAAGAGAGTAAGAGAAGCTTTAAAATCTTGGGCCAGCCCAGGTATCCTCAGTATAAATGTTACAATCCCAGAAGTCCCCCAGAACAATCAGTCTAGGTGTCTTCAGCACCACATCCAAGAGTACCTCTGTCAACTGAGAAAGGGTACCCACTGGGAAACAAGGCAGCCAGTAAACAAAAAGAATGTCTAATTTATCCTCAGTCCCTAATTTAGGGATGAAAGTGATCATTTGTACTGAAAGTCTGCAGAAGTTGAAAGACTCATGGAGGACAACAGCCAGGCCTCCACTGCATAACCATGATGGCATTAGTTGGGACAGACACACATCTTTTAAAACCATCTAAGCCATAGCTATTATCACAGCTGTGGCAGGGAATTCCATAAATGAATTATATGTTTGAAATTCTGTGAAGAAATACTTTCTTTTCACTGTTCTAATAAAAAAACATTTCTACTACTTTTATTTTTTGAAAATATCATTTTTTATTAAGAGTGAAGAAACCACAGGGAATTGATGTTAAATTCTTTCCTGGCCAACAATCTTGCATTTCTCCTCCTCTGAAATTTCAACTTTGTGTTAACACTTATTAATGTAGCCAAGGGCCAAGGGTTGGCCCCTATGTGGATAATTAAATCCCCACAATGGGGCCAGCCATGACTATCATCTAGGATTCTGGATCCCTTAGGTATGCAGAAAAATTAAAAATTGTAAAAGAAAAAAATATTCCCTCTAAGCTGCACAAGCCTGTGCTGGCGCACAAATTCCCAACCCCCAGCACACAGATCCCTAGCTGAGCACAGGGCGAGGAAACTCTCCCAACTCCCTCCCCAGGGCTACCTCTGTGCTGCAGCCTGCCCCACCCAGCTCCCTCCATCACATGGGGGGGGAAGAGGCACAAAGCCAACCTTCCTCACCCCCCACCAGCTGAGGTTTCCTCCCCCTCTCCCCAGGGAGGAAGAGCTGCTAGCCATTTAAAGCCATTTCAGAGCTTCCTTTTGCTTCCCCCTGCTTGGGAGTGGGACAGCAAAATGGAGTACTCTAATGGCTGCCTGCTCTTTAAAGCGAGCAGCTGACATGAGGCTTCCTTCCTTCCTCTTTCCTCATCTATTTTCTTTCTTTCTTTCCCTCCCTTCCTCCCTTTTTAAATGTAGGCTCGCTTGCAACTTTAATCCTAGAAGGTCTTTTGGCTCACAGAGTAGAAGTTTGGCATATGAGACTCCACAGCTTAGAGGGAACATTGGTACAACCACCTCACCAAAACTTAGTTGCATTATCTGTGCTGATGTCGGAAAACCCCTGACTGCAGTTTGACAAGCATTGTGGTACAGCTCTAGCATGTACACTGAAGCCACATGCCTGAAGATTCAGGGCAGATAGGAGGAGCAAATAACAGCAATTGGGAGGAGGGAACTATTTGGGGAGGAGAGACAACAGGGAGCAGGAAGGGGAGGAAGTAAGGATGAATACTGAATTCCCCCCCCCCCCCTTCTTGTTTGGAACTACTAGGGATGGGGAAAACCTGCAGTGGAAAAATTGGAAGAGAAGGGCTTAGAGCTCCCTTATTCTCACTGCTTTTCTGCTCTCACTTTCTTCTTCCTGAAATTATTTTTCTCAAAAATTGCATCAGGAAGGAGGAGGATCCAATCCAATGTTTGTGTGTAATGTGTAGCTGGTCCATTTTTGCCTAAAGTGCATACAAATACATACAGTTGTAACTTGTGTCAGTCACAAACTTACCTGCCTTTTAACAAAGACCTTGATTTTTAAAAATACATTCACTGATATTGGTTGCTCTCCTACCCCTAAAGGCTTCACAACCATTCTCTTCATCAGTGTAGGTACTAATGATAGTATCTTCAACTATCTGTAACAGCAAAAGGCTCTGACTAATAGCATTCTTCCCTGCCAGAGATTTCTGGCAATTGGTGCAGAGCTATTGTTAGTCCCCACTAAGGACAAAATTGGCACTGGGACTTGGCACAGCTAACTTATCCACCCTCACCCCACTATTGCTTGATACTGGTCTCTGCTGCTCTTTCCAGCATATGTTGCTCTCTGTAATTGATAAGGCACATAGTCATCCTGACTAGGATTACAATGACAATTTTCTTTGCACTCTTCCACCACATGGAAAATTTAAAAATTAATATTTTTAGGGACAAACTATAAAGACATGAGAGCTACATTAAATGTTTTGTACTGAAATAGGGAGGTGTACAAATTTATCAGTGAAATTATAAGTAACTTGTAATTTGATTTTTCCACATAGGCCATTTTTCCATTGTCCCCTTCAGCTTTCCTATGGGGGGGATATGGGGTCTTGATATATTTTCTATTGTGGAGGGAGAAGCTGTGAGGAGGGGATATAACTGTGATTTTAAAAATGGCCCAAGAGAAACAGTTAAAGACATAGCACTTGCCCATTGTAGCTGCATTTCAGTAATTTTTTAAAAAGAAAAAAACATGCATTTCCCACATCTTATCTACTTCTGGTACTCAATTGTGTTTATAACCTTCCTCTGTGCAAAAAATCCTGCAGCCTTCACCCCATTAAAAACCCTTGTAGAGGGGTCATCAATGCTTTCTTTAATGAGAGCTACTTCCCAGTAATGAAAAATATCCCAAGCTGCACTCCTTCCCCTGAAACAAAATATCAACTAGGCAGAAATGACACTATCAGCTCGGCAGTACAGAAAAAATTAAAATGAAATAAAAGGTTTTTTTTTTAAAAGGAAGTAAAGGGGGGGGGGGGGAGCCTAAAGCAGATCTCACAATCTTTCCCTAGGCGTTGTCTAGGAGGGAGCATGAGTTACTCTGCTGCAGCCAGCAAGCTACTGGTAGTTTACAAGCTCCCTGTTGGAGGTCCCTGCCCTGGCAAATAAAATGGCCTTGCAACACCTTCCTGTCAACTTCCAGAGAGGACACTTCCCACCTCCTCCTCAGGGAGCCCATGCCATAGCATGGGAGCTATGACAGAAAAAGCACAGGCTGTGAACAATGCCAGGCAGGCTCCCTTAAGTGGGGTGGGAAGTCAACAACTGGCAGCCCAAGGGCTGTAGTTGACATATGGGCACATATAGGAAGAGACAGTCATTTAGATATGTGAATCCTAGGCCATGAAGGGGTTTAAAGGTCATAACCAGCACCTTGAATTGAAAAGAGAGCATGTGGGGCAGTGGTTAGGCTATTGGATTAGGATCTCGGAAACCCAGGCTCAGATCCCCACTTTGCCATAGAAGCTTGCTGGGTGACCTTGGGCCAGTCACATGCTCAGCCTACCCTATTTCACAAGGTCACTGTGAGGAAAAAATGGAGGAGAGGAGAATAATGTAAGTTGCTTTGAATTCCCTTTGGTGAGAAAAGTGGGGTATTGTCAGCTACGGTGTCATATCCCGCCTGGGAGTTGAGACTCGACCAGTGATCCCACCCGTTGGAATGTGCTCATGTGCTGTTTAGCTGTCTGGCTTCCTTATCACACCCCGCTTTAGTTCGCTACGCTCCCAGCCTGCTTGCTTCGCTCCCAGCTTGTTCAAGGTCTGGGACAAATCCTCCCCAATTATGTTGTTCCTTTTGCAGCTGCTCTCGAAAACATTTAGTAGAAGTTCCCTGGGAACTAAAGCATAATAACCTGTTTGCCGCCATTTCTGTGTGAAACCTGTTCAGGGGTTGGAATAACCTTTTACGTTTTCTAATTGGTCTAGATGAAGTGAGGGGACTTCCAATTGCTCAGTATAAGACTGTTTGTTTACAATAAAGTCATTACTAATAGGAAAAGTGTAACCATTCCAATAAGTATCTCTTTGCAAATAAAGGACTTTCTGGTTAAGGAGACCTGTTGCAGACTGCATCTTTTGGGACAATCTCACAGGTATAAATAAAATAAATAAATTTGGAAACAGCTGGCAGCCAATCCAGCTGTTTTCAAATAGGCAAAATAGTTCCCATGAGCCAGCCCCTGCCAAGAATTGGACTACCGTATTCTGAAGCAGTTGCATTTTCCAGGTTGTCTTGAGGGGCAGCCCAACATAGAATCTGTTACAGTAATATAACTATGGATTAGTAAATCCAGGTTGGCCAAGTCTAAGAAACAAGAGAGTTAGTGAACCAAATGTAGAAGGCACTCTTGGCTACTACACAACTTGCTTTTCAAACAGCAAAAACTGGGTCCATGAGAACCCCCAAGTTCTTAACCTGCTCTGCAAATGCCAGCTCTTCTCCATCCAAGAAAAAGTGGGTCTAATCCAAAGTATCAGCTGTCCCAACAAGCATTATCTATGTGTTGTCTGGATTCAGCTTCACCTTGTTTTGCCTTAGCCACTCTTCTGGGGCTACATCTAGAAAAGGGGAAATATTCACAAACTGTATTATTAACTCATGGAAGCTGCTGGCACAGATTTGATGACTGCAACTGCCTTAGACGGCTTTAGAAGAAGGTTTTACAAAGTCATGGAAAATGGAAGTCTCAACCTTGAGGCTATTAGACCTCATTACCAAACTGACTCTTCAAAGTCAGAAGGCAGTGCATATCATTTGCCCCAGGCACCCCAATGAAGACAGGAGATAAAACCATTGGGTTTAACTAGTTTATTTAAATAATTAATTATGCAGGTCTATGTCATACCATTAAATATCCTAACATATTGAAATGGGTGGGCTGTGCCAGGCAATGACTGCCTTTGTTGGGAAGACCCACTCTGACTCCAGACTTGGCCCAATATGTGTAAATAATCAGACGAGACCAAGGGTGGAGATTTCTTAGAAACTTTATCTGCAGAGAAAGCAGTGGAATCTCTACAAGCAGGGATTCCCTGAATGATGGGTTACACAGCATTTTATGCACAAGCATTATTCTACCCTGGCCATAAAAGCCACCAGAGAGAATTGATAGCCAGAGAGAATTGATAACCCGTGAGGAATTGATAGAGAGAATTGATAGCCTGCGAGGTTCCCTGAATGATGGGTTACACAGCATTTTATGCACAAACATTATTCTAACCTGGCCATAAAAGCCACCAGAGAGAACTGATAGCCAGAGAGAATTGATAGCCCGTGAGGAAAATGGACCATCTCTGGATGGGGGGTCTGGTGGTCCAGGGCGAGGAGGTCCAGGAGTGGCTTATGGTCCGTGGTGACTGTGAAATTCCGTTCATACAGGTAGTCGTGGAATTTCTTTATGCCGGCCATGATTGCCAGTGCCTCCTTGTCTATTTGGGCATAGTTGCACTCCGCTGAAGACAAGGTCTGGGAGTAGTAAGTGACTGGAACTTCCCGGCCATTTGGCAAGCAATGCCCCAGCACCACCCCCACCCCGTATGGAGATGCATCACAGGCCAACACCACAGGAAGGGACTCATCAGAATGGGCGAGGACTGCATTAGATACCAGGAGGTCCTTCATGGCCTGGAAGGCAGCCGCATGGTGGGGGCCCCAAGCCCACTTAGCATTTTTGTCCAGGAGCCTGTGCAGAGGCTCTGCAACTGCCACCTTGTGGGGAAGGAAGGTGTGATAAAAATTTAATAGTCCCAAGAAGGATTGGAGCTCAGCCTTGGACTTCGGGGCTGGGGCCTCAATGATGGCCCTTACCTTGTCCTGAGTAGGATGGATTCCCTGTGCATCCACGGTGAATCCCAGGAACTCCACCAATGGCACACTGAGCAGATACTTCTCCTTCTTCACCTTCAGGCCCACGTCTTGGAAGCGCTGAAGGACGGCCCGGAGGCGTGTGGAGAAGGTCGTGGCATCCAGAGTTGCAACCAGGACATCATCCAAAAAGGGCTGGACTCCTGGCAACCCTTTCAATAAGCGGTTCATCAGTTCCTGAAACAGACCTGGGGCGATGCTAACCCCGAACTGCAGGCGCTTTACCTTAAACGTCCCTTTGTGTGCTACAATAGTTTGAGCCTTGGTTGTTTGCGTCATCGACCGCATTTATATGTGAGCCGCATTTATATGTGAGCCGCTTTAAGCCCGCTTGTCGGGGAGAGCGGCATATAAGCTTAATAAAATAAATAAATAAATAAATAAATTTCTGAAAACTTTAGCGCCCACTAAGGTAGCCAATATATGGCTAATTACCGGCACGGGATAGGCATGTGCCTAAAGTAAAGTATTTATTGTGCACTTGTAATCCACGCAGATGCGGATGTTCCAATTAGATATAAGTGGTGTTACAATGGGGGTTTCCCAGCAGCTGTGTGACATGGGCTCAAGGACCACCTGCGCAACCAATTTGTCCCGCTCCTGCTCAATTTTTGGCTGAACGGCAAGCGGTGGCCGGCCGGCATGCAGATTGGTCAGACTGTGGGGTTGAGGGCCAGTGACACAGGGGGGCCAGTGTAGGAGCCTAGTGTGCCCTCAAACACTGCTGGAAATTCTGCACAAATGTCCTGGAAGTCTGTAGCCCCGAGGCTGTTAACCCCTGTGACTCCCAACCCCAGGGGCTGGAACCAGGAAAGTCCCAGCAAGCTGGTGAGGTTGCCCGCCACCACCAGGAGGTCCAGTTTTCCACAAAAGTCCTTGAACTGGACCTTGAACTTGCCCAGCCTTGAACTTGCTGAGCTAGAGTCGGCCAGTGAGTCATTCGTCGGGATCCCACCTTCATTGCCACTGAAATGTACTGGACTTGGGAGGCCATAGAGTGATTTCAAACAAGCTCTTTTTATTAGGTGGTCACTGGAAAAACTTGGGGTTTTTTTGGAAATCCCGTAGCTTTAACCCCGAGGTTTTCCTTAACTCTGCAGACAGAGTTCCCGGAATGTGGCTTTCAAAATAATGGAGTATGAGGACCCTGTGTCCAACTCCATGGTGCAGGGGGAGCCCTCAATGAGGACGGGGACCTTAATTTTGTTGGGGGTGTCCCAGGGCAAGCTTAGTACCTGGTGGCAGGGTGATGAAATCACATGCAGTTCCGCCGATTCCTGGAGGGTGCTAGAGTGTGGCAGTTGGAGTAGGAGCAGCAGGCCCGAGTTATGTGGCCCTTCTTGCCACAGGACCGGCACGCTGCTTCCTGGAAATGGCAATTCCGGTGGTCATGCGGGTCGCCACACCTGGCACAGGCCAAGGTGCTGGATCAGGAATGTGCAGTGGACGGGGTGGCTGACCTGCATGCGCTCGAGTGGGTCCTCTCAGTGGCTAGTTGGGAGATGGATCCTGGAGGTTGGTGGCAGACCTGGAGGGTATCCTCATCCTCGGAGAACTCAGATTCCTAAGAGACTGTGGTGCAATGGGTGGCTGTGGTGATATACCGAATAAACATACATACATACTAACTGTGCTGGGTGGCCGTGGAGCCCCCGGAACTGTCCCTCTGTGAAATCTCAAAGACACACACAGTTTGTAACAGAGTATCTAAAGTGGCATCAGAGAGGGCCATGAGCTTCCTGCAAAGCTTGGGGTTGTGGACCCCACAAATGAATGCAGTGAGGAGGGTGTCCTCCACTGCCCGAAATTTGCAGCTGACAACCAGTTGGCGAAGATCGGCCAGGAATGTGGCCACGGACTCACCCTTCTGCTGGGCTCTGCTGCAGAACTCAACACGCTGGGTGAGTTTGGAGGGCTTCGGTGTGAAGTATGTGCCGAGCACCTTCATGATCTCATTGTAGGAGACTTTGGAGGGGGTGCGAGGTGAGATGAGACTTCTTACCAGCCAGAGGGTCTTGACGCCACAGGTGCTCATTAGCCAGGACTTGTGTTTCCCAGTGTCCATGACGTCCTGCACATTGAAGAATGAGACGAGCTGGTTGGCCCATGCCTCCCAGTCCTCGGGGCATGTAGGGTTGAAGGGAGTGATCTGCTGTCCCAGAGCGGCAGCCATCTGGACTCATGGAGCTGCATCGTGTCGAGCAGGATCCCTGGGAGCCAGAAGTGGGGGTGCGGGGCCCGAATGGTGCCAGGGACTGGCAGATCTGGGCTCACTGCTGAGCTGGAGTCGGCCAGTGAGTTGCTCGTCGGGATCCTACCTTCGTCGCCACTGAAATGTACTGGACTTGGGAGGCCATGGAGTGATTTCAAACAAGCTCTTTTTATTAGGTGGTCACTGGAAGCATGAGGGAGGGTGGTCAGGGAGCCTGCTTATATTTACAGGTAAGCCACACCCCTGACCTCGCCCCCCCATGGGGGATTGGGTAAACAGGGATTAGGTTCCCACTATAGGCGATCATAGGACCATTCGAATATCCTAAGCCTCTGATAGGGGGACAATCAGTCTCCTAGGATCTATTGTTCTCTGGGGAATGAAGCTCAGGCTGGTATCACTTACCATTACAGGCAAACATGCCCAGACATGTCGCAGGGTATATAACACCCACATAAACTGTTCCCTGCCTCAACTGAATAACTTCTCAATGGTATAACCTCCACTTATACAGAAACCCCACATTACACATATCTGCATGCTTCCAATTATCACCCTGAGTACACCACACAAGCCATCGCATTCAGCCAAGCACTATGGTACAACCACAGTTGCTCCTTGGCCAGAGACCCACACCTGAAAGATTTACAACAGGCATTTGTGAAGAAATTATTCACAAGGCTAGACTGGTTCCTAAAAATAGCCATCTATAAAAACAGACCCCAAAGATATAAGAGAACAGCAATGGTTGTTACCTTTAGTTCTAAGCTCAAATCCATTCAGTGTGTCATTAATAAACTGTGCTGGACAACAAAGCTCCTCTCTTACAACAGCACTCCTCTCTTACAGGACTTGGATGGTCGACCTTTACTTGCTTACAGACCCCACCCTCCTCTCACATATACCAAACAGCTTCTTCTTAACAATAATGGACCACTTAACAGAGTCACAAACCCATCTGTGCAACAAACCTAGATGCCAGCTTTGTCCACATGTCCATCAGGCAATACAGAACCTAATAACAGTAGGGCTGTGATCACACACATGAAATAATCCACTTTCAATCCACTTTCAGTGCACTTCCCAACTGGATTTTACTGTGTGAACTGGCAAAATCCAATTCAAAAGTGCATTGAAAGTGAGTTGAAAGTGGATTATTTAGGGTGTGTGATTGCAGCCTAAGTATGCCATGATGGGCTAATCCTCTAATACGATATATGCCATTGCTTGTCGACATTGCCCTTCCACTCTCTACATGGGGGGGGGGGGGAATTACAATAATTAAACAAAAGAATAAATGAACAATCCTGACATTGAAAATGGCACTACACAGAAACTAGTGGGGAAACATTTTATTCTCCCAGCACTACTGTTATTTACCATTGCCAAGCAAACCCACTTTGAGTTAAGGCTGTAGGGATAAGACTACTGACAAGAAGATTACAGTAAACAAAGATAAAGTATCAAAGCATCTTCTTAGATAACATCTTGACTTAACCTTCTTTGTGATGTGCAGATATCTGTCTGCTTGGGTGTATATAAATGCAAACATTAAGCCATTATAGTTGTTTGGGGTGGGGGAGAAGGAGGAAGGGTGTCGGGAAAACCAGAGTAAAAATATTTATATTAACTGCACTTCCACAGACTCAGTGTGATCTTAGAAGAATTTACACAGAGTTTGATGATGATATTCACACCTGATCACTATCATTAAAAAAAATCCCTTAGAACTTAATGTTAATGAGAAAAAAAAGAACTTAATGTTTGGGAGTAAAAGTATTCAATATAGTTGGCTGTGGAATATAACAAAAATGTTCTTGTTATGCAGATGAATATTTTGGTCCAGAAAGCAATCTGAGTATAGCCTTAGTATAGGAAGTATATCTATAATATAGAAAGTACTACTAATCACATTCCAATTCCATGGTCCAGTGGTAACAGAGAGAATTTTATGGGCTCAGATCCTCAGTTGCATATATAAAGATCCTCTTGCACAGCAGTAGCCTCCATTCCCTCTGCTGCACACATATATCCCACCCCCAGCCCTGTCAAACAAATGATCCCTGCTATCAGTGTAATAGTGTAGGTGGAACTAAGAGTTAAGAAAACAGATAGAAGAATATCTCACTCATGCAATGGAAGACAAAGAATGATGGAACAACATCTGGGAACATCTGGAACAACATCAGCATAACAACAGAGGCCAAAACTAAGCGGGATCTAGAGCAGGGGATGATAAGCAGAAATGGCCAATAAAAAGACTTCATTTTATATACCTTGAGGGTGACTTTTAATTGTTGCCAAAGACCTGTGACAAAGACCTCTTGAAACAATCTACTCTGACTTTTCCTCTTTGGGGGAAAGCAGTGCCTGGTTCAATCCCCTTGCTGCCAGTGGACAGTAGTAACGACCTGTTTTTCACTGTGCTAGAGAACCACGTGTGCTACCTACGAATTAGGTGTGGCTGTTGTTTTTTCTTTCCTAAAGTTCCCTGCTTAATTTAAGTAGGTGCAGAAAATGAATTTGTGTGTGGAGATGTGCTTCTGAGCGAATTGTCCTGGACAAGGGTAACGATGTTTCCAAAGTTCCAGTGTGCCTAGCATTAGGAAAGAATGAAGTTGGTAAGTTAATTTGCATCTGTTACTGACAGAAGAAGAGAAACTGGTTGAAATGTAGACACTTTTTTTTTTGCAAGAAAGAGACTATGAACTGAAAATGTGATATGTTAATAGAATAAATTCCTGAGGGCAGTAGGCAAAAACAAATGGATTCTGAATGTTATCAAACACACAGAATGGCAGTTGGAAATAATAACAGTATTGGAAAAACTGGAACAAAAATTAGCTTTTCCTGGAATGTGCACCTTTTCCTGGAATGTGCAGAAACGAAAGCAGAACTGAACCCAATATAAGATGGCAGTAAAGAGGATTTTCTTGAAACTAGATTAAACAAATACAGACTTTAACCTAAGTACAGGTGTAGCTTAGCAATATAAAAAGTTAGTGGAATCTCCTTCCATTGAGGTTTATGAGGACCAATTCAAATATGACAGAAGTTCCTCAGACTGTTTCCAGTATAATGTGGAGTTATTTTATGTATTGCTTACCATGATCAAATCAAGTGGAAAGACTGCAGTCCACACTTTCCATGTGACCTAGCCAACATCAAATAAAGATACAGCACCCTTCAATGGAGCCACTACTGTGTGGAAGCATTTTTGGCAGTTTCAGCATTGGACTCTTCATGTTAGAACAAATCTTGAGAAAACCCTGGATGAGCATCTGCCAGGAATGCAAGCCCAACATGTTTTACTGTTAAATGATTTTAAGTCCTTAGCTATAACTCTGATTTGGTGCACAGGGTTATCCCTAACGTTGTGGGTATAATTTTTGTGCTCCTAAATTATTGTATCACCAGTAAACCACAGGTAGTGCCAGTGGCTTCTGATGTCTAACAGCTTGTTAATTCACTCAGCAAATTACTGTTCAATTCATTGTGGTTACAGAATTACCGGCTCAATTTATTAGAGGTCATTGCTGAAAATCAGGTGCTAAATGAGCTTTGTGTGGGAGCTTCCTAATATAATTAAATGTCCAATGGAACAGAGCCATTTCAGAGGCCTTGTTGCTTGCGCATTGCTACAGTAAGGCTGTGGCCACACATACTAAATAATCCACTTTCAATGCACTTTACAACTGGATTTTACTGCGTGAACTGGCAAATTCCAATTTGAAAGTGCATTGAAAGTGGATTATTTAGTATGTGCAATCACAGCCCATGACTCTAAGTATTTGTCTTCAATGTGTCCATCTGAAATCATATAGTTTAATTAACTGCATGAATAGTTTTATTAATGGCTGTATATCTATCATATCTTTGCTCATAAGATTACTTATTTATTTGTATCCTTATTTTCAAGAACTCAGAACAGTATATTGGGATTTGAATCCAGATTTTCTTGTCCAGGTCCTACACTTTGTCCACAACATCACACTAATTCTAGTATTGAATCACCTTTTAATCTTCTGTAAGTACTAAATAAATATCATATTTGCTACTGACTATTCAGTCTGATTAGCTCAAGCAGAGCAGGATTAATTTAACTGTATAGGATTATACTTCATAGCATTATTCTCTCAGTAACATCAAACCAACAGTACTTCAAACTATGTGCATGGCTTCTATGACACACCTCTTCCACCTCCCTCCCTTAGAGGCTAGATTTTCCTTCCATTTTTCTGTCCCTTCACTGACTGAGCAGCCCTGGTAATGTGTTTTCTTCTCCCCTGAAGAAACTTTGGCTGTCCCACCTTGTGTCAGTAATATATATTGGCTATTTGCTCAGCCTAGGAACCTGAGAGAAGGGATAGTATTGTCCTTTAACTTAAAACCTTGAAAATGGCACTTGAGATGCTTTTACAAATCAAAAATAACAAAATATTTTGTTTATAACTTCAAGGGAAAAGGTCAGGTGAAATCAGGGGTTGAAAGTTCTGAGGTAAAACTAGTACAAGTTAGAATTTTGTTCTTAAATATCAGGCTAAGGATAGGTTCTTAAATTATTCAGAGTTACTTAGATCTTTATATTGAGAGGCTTTTGTTCCAGTGTTTTCCCAAACACTATAGAACACATTATTTGAATAATTGCTGACTCTTTTGGTGCCCAGAAGGATGTGACCCTCTTCCCAGTACCTAAACCCCTTCTCTTTAGAACATTAGTACTCTTCTTGAGTTTTTGACTGACTTTTAAGGTCTCTACAGGCAGTTTCTAATCACACCAGACCAGGAAATTCTGGACTCCTCAGAGATAACTCTCCCTGTTTGACTGGGTAGGGAATCTTCTTCTCTCTCTAGAAGATCTATCTCCTTTCTCTTGGCCTAAATGGGAGTCTTCTCTACTACCCAAACTTCCTTGCCAAACTCTCCCTCAGATCTCTGTCTGTATTGAAATTGCTGTCAGCTGACACTGACTTCAGACAACCTGACTATGTCAGCATTAAACACTTTTTCTGTCAGGGCTTATCACAGATGGTCTCAGTATACATCTCTTCTCCATTAAGGCAGGAAACTGACTGAACCTCTCCTCAGCATGCAGCTCTCAAGTCTTTCTCTGCTCAGCTGATGCTAACCAATCAGATTGCTTGGAGAAGCCTGTCACTCGAGGCTTTATGAAGAATTAATGCTTCACAATCTTTTAGTTGTTGGTACACCACTTCTAAGCCTCTTAAAAAGTGCAGTCCATAACAGCTTCATTATGTTCTTGCATTCACTCTTCACAAATAATGATATCTTCTACATAAGTAGTTTGCCACCAAGCAACGTCATGAAACAAGACATATCTACATATGGCTGTTAAAATATTTGTGTGGGTTCTTTTATAAGATTTAAACATGTGGTGTTCAACACTCTGTTTATAAACGAATACCGAGAGCCACTGTAACCCCTAGCTAAGAATGAAATGAGCCAGGAAGGGGTGGAGCCTCTAGATGCAGAAGGGTGCAGAGACTGTGTGGAAAGTAAAGGAGGGAAGTAAGACTGCCCTGTGGGGGAGCTTGAACCTTAATCAGAGGCTCTTGACACCTTGTTTAAGATTTATTTATTTATTATTTTGATTTATATTCCGCTCTCCCTGCATGAGCAGGCTCAGGGCGGCTTACAACAAGTTAAAACAATAAATACACTAAAACGTAGATGCATTAAAAGAATAGTAATCTAAACATTCAGGAAAAACAATCAAATTTATAAATAAAGTGAAGTTGCATGTAGATAGCAGTAGCGTCTCACAGGCTATTTTAGATAATGCAATGTGGCCAAACCTGTATTATTAGCTGTTCTTGTTGCTCTCAACATCAGGGTCTTAACTGTTCAGTTGTTAATGGTTCAGATGTTATCGATGGGTTAGTGTTAGTGGCGGCTCCTAATCGAAGGCCTGGTGGAAGAGCTCCGTTTTACAGGCCCTGCAGAACTGTAAAAGGTCCCACTGGGCCCTGATGTCTTTTGGGAGCTCATTCCACCAGTATGGAACCGCCACTGAGAAGGCCCTATCCCTGGTCGAGGCCAATCTAGCGTCTTTCAGACCAGGGAGAGTCAGACGATTTTGCGACCCTGACCTCAGTGCTCTCTGGGGAACATGTGGGGAAAGGTGGTCCCTTAGGTAGGCAGGTCCCCGACCATATAGGGCTTTAAAGGTCAAAGCCAGCACCTTGAAGCGAATTGGCAGCCAGTGCAATGCCTTCAGCACAGGCCAGATGTGCTCTCGTGTAGAGAGGCCCATCAACAGCCTGGCTGCCACATTTTGCACCAGCTGCAGCTTCTGGATTTGGAACAAGGGCAGCCCCATATAGAGAGCATTGCAGTAGTCTAGTCTCGAGGTGACCATAGCATGGATCACTGTTGCCAGGTCATTGCATTCGAGAAAGGGAACCAACTGCCTGATCAGCCGGAGATGGTAAAAGGCTGCCTTGACAGTGGCTGCTACCTGGGCCTCCACTGTTAAAGCGGCATCCAGGAGCACTCCCAAACTCCTAACCCTTGGTGCTGGCACTAACAGTGCCCCGTTGAAGGTCAATAGTGGGATCCCTACCCCCAATCCACTCCAACTCAGGCACAGGACCTCCGTCTTCACTGGATTCAATTTCAGTCGGCTCAGTCTAAGCCAGCCTGCCACATCCTGAAGCACCCGGTCCAGGTCATCTGGGTTAGAGTCGGACTGACCACCCAACAACAGGTATAGCTGGGTGTCATGTGCATATTGGTGACAACCTAGCCCATGCCTCTGGGCAATCTGGGCAGTGGGGTGCATGCAGATATTAAATAACGTCAGGGATTATTGTTTCAGGGCTGTGTCATCTAATGGGGAGTTCACTTGGGACCTTCATCCAAGAGGCTGGTGCACAGAGTGTTCAGCTGGTGACTTCTTGGCCCACCAACAAGAGGAAAGAGATGGACTTTGGGAGTGACTTAGCTGTGAAGGAGGGGAAAGCTAATTGTCTGGACTTTAAAAGATCACTGTTCCATTGTGTTACTGATAAGTATTGGAGTCGGGAGTCCATGGAATAGTGAAACAGCTAGATCTTTATTGCTGGTCCGGATGAAGCATACAACCCAGGGCTCCATGCCCTCCTTTTATGCTGGTCAGGGACAATCCCCTGACCTCACCCAACTGGCCTGATAGGCTATTACAGGGGTGGCCAACCTATGGCTCGGGAGCCACATGCGGCTCTTTCACACATATTGTGCGGCTCCTGGCAGGGTGGCTGGGGAAACAAAGGGGAGGCATGCTTTTTCTCTCTTCCTTCCTTCCTTCCTTCCTTCCTTCCTTCCTTCCTTCCTTCCTTCCTTCCTTCCCTCCTCCCTCCCCGCTCCCATCTATTTGCTTTCCTAGTTTCTCTCTCTCTCTTTCTTTCCACTTCTTTAATTCTTTCTTTCCATCTCTCTCTTTTTTTCTCTCTCTCTCAATATCATTAGCAAACAAGTAATATCATTATCAATAACCAGTTTTCCTCGTTTGTTTTTATTTTTGGCAGTCCCATTTAATGTTAATAAAAAGCAAATTTGCATATTTTAAAAAATAAAAATGTGTGTGTGATATTTGTTCCTGTCTTGCGGCTCTCAGACATCTGACGTTTATTCTATGTGGCTCTTATGTTAAGCAAGGTTGGCCACCCCTGGGCTATTAGAAGTCTATTTACATTTCATAGGTTCCCTGGGAGAAACCTAGGTACAGGATTGGTGGCCGGTTTGAATCCACCTGGCCTTTGTTCTACCTGGCTGAAGCTCAGGTAGTTTCTTGGCCATGTGCTCTGGCCATGCTCTGGCCATGTGCTCTGGCCATGCGGTCGCAATGAAGGGAGCACATGGCGACCGCATGGTCAATACATAACAGTTACTAAGATCTATGTTTTTATTACATGCTGTTAAGTGAAAAGTTAATCTTTTTAATTTCTTTTACATTATTGCAAGATTCATTCCAAGTTCTGCCCTCAGAATCCACAAACTGAGGTTACACTACAATACAGTCACATAATCTTGTCGCAAAAACTGAGGTTCAAGCTTTTGGTTCTAGGATGCAACAATGTCATGTGAAAAATATTGCTAGGTCTAAGAACACTGGCAGTGGATACTTCAAAATGGAAGTACCCTGAATTTACACCAGGTTTGGCAAACCAGAAGCTTCATAATCCTTCTGCAAGAATAGATGTTTCATAACCTGTTTCCTCAGTGTGCTGGAAGAAGGATCTGTAACTGAGACCTGTACTAAAACTGCCAAGACAGCCAGTAGGCCAGGGCCTCGTCTCTGGCTATGAGGCAGATCTCATTCAAGACCCAGAATTACTGTTTAAAAGGTTACTAGGTTCCAAAGAAGCTGTACACTGGTTTTGCAAATGGAAAGTGCTCATCATTTTTCTTAATAAGAAGGGAATAGTAAACTGTTACAAGGATTCACAAGTTAACTGTGACTGCACAAATCACTGTACTGTTGCAGAAAAATGTATCAATAGGCTGCCCACATCAGGAAGAGAAAGCAAAAGGAAAATAAGCACATTCTTTTCTGCAAGAAGTTAATCCAATAAGAAAATGGGATCAACCTTTCTTCCCCTTCTTACAAGGGGAGAAAAAGAGGATAGAAAGCTATAGGCATATCTACCTCAGGAGATAGTGTAACATGCCCCCCACTCTCCATCCATAAGCATCTCAATTCTGGTTTCCCAGATCCAAACCCAAGTGGATTCACATGATGATTGCTTTGAACAGCACTGCAAGGCCTGACCCACAGCAGAGTCACATAGCAGCATGCAAGAGGTGAAAGACTGATGTACAAGGAATTGCCACAACATTTTCACTTTCCTGCACTGTTCTGTGAAACCAGTTTCTGTTCCTGCTGTCACTAAGCAGTTGCAGCAATAGAACAAGGTCTATGCTCTAGATTTTAACATGCCAAATCAATGGAAATGTCACTCTCTAACAGATGGTGCTAGTGGTGCAATAGGTCACCACACACCAGCTTGAAAAGGCATTTGGAGAGGGGGGGAAAAACATGTGAGGGTGGAACATTCTCCCCTGACATTATTCTGGCAATTTCAGGAGGAAACCAAGCGCTAGGGAAAATATGTAAACAAGGTGCACTACAGGCAGAAGAGCCTTCTGCATTTGTTGCTTTATTTTGGTTTTGCTGTTTAGCTGATCTGCTTTAGATCATAACACAAGACCATCTCAGTTCCTCAAGGTGATCCAAGCATAAAAATATCTATGAAGTTATATGATCTCATTATTGTTCTCTGAGCTGCCTCAGTCAAAAAGTCATAATGTTTTGTGGGAATTGTGGCTGTGGTTTCGAAAACAGCTTTTAAGGCTGATTTTACATCTGACTTTCCCGCTGGAATCATTCTAGTTCCAAAAAAACCTGCCCATACCTCTGTGCGGTGTGAAACCGTGCTGCCACTGAAATGTCCATATCTACTAATTGCCCTCCTGTGGTCAAGCTAGTATTATACCGCTTTATTCTGCTTTAAACAATTGTGGTTTCTTAGTGCACTTAAACCTCCTGGAGTGAAATTTCACACCACTGTGAAATCAGCACAGGAAAAGACAGCAGTCAAACTACTTTAGAGGGGAGGTGTAAAATCAGCCTAAGACTCCTAACAGCAGAGTTACACTCCTCCTTCATTGAGGTCAGCGGACTTGGAAGGATGTTACTCTGCTTAAGGTTCCCTTGCAAGCTGCTTCATGATCCTAGGATGATTTTAATCCATCACACTGAAAGCTCAGCAGATCCCTTTCCACCTTGTCCTATTCCAGGTCTATTTTTGTCCCCTAAGGCTGCATCGACCACCGCCATTAAAATTGCTAAAGAGGAGCAGATAAGCTCCAGCAACTCATCCATTTTGTCAGAGCCCCATTTTCTCCTTCTCCAAAGCTGACCCTAGGAAGGAGCCAAACAGGCACGTGAGATGGCAGTTCCTCAGGAACCTTGTGTTCCTGTAATTACAGGATTGATCAACAGCAATACCTTTTTTCAAGAACTAATCAAACAATCACAAAACGGTGTGCATTATAAAATCACGAGCACTGGGGGATACATATATGGAATTGTGACTTGTATGTATGATTCAGCATTCATCACAAGCACAATTTTGAAAGCATCCAGTATCAACTAAACTCAACAGCCTACTAGCACTGGTTTCCCAACTCAGCCTCCTTCTAGCAGCTTTCCACTAAAAATAATACCTGTAGGAATACTCTGATTAACATATTGTAGTGATAAGGCCAGGGGCTTTAGAAGATGTGCAGAAAGTCTATCTCTCCTTATTATATAAAGCTGTTTTCAAGTGGCAAGATTCCATGGGGTGCCAAAATCAGTTGTCTGGAAGGACTGCCACTCAAAAGGGGTCCCTGGCCACTGGCTGCATTCTCTCCCTGCTTTGCCTCAGTCCTGCCCACAGAGCCACTGGCTCTTGGCTTCAGTCTGGAGGGAGCCAGCGAAGGGGAAGGACTGGGTGCTGGGTCCATTCTTCTCCTCCACCCACTGCCAGGTGGGTCTAACTGTCCCCTCAATGGCCTGCTTCTATCAGTGAAAAGACAATGGACTTTCAGCATAACCCCCTCCCCAGCACACTGCCAGCTTGCCCAATTTCCTGTCAGAATAAACTGTGAAACAGGGGGGCATTTCACACAGTACCCCGTAGCGCTTCAGGACTGGTACAAGAACTGAAGAACACTTGGGAGGAGGTTTCAAGGTAAACTGGCTCAGGAACGCTTCCCCAACGGGAGAGGCTGTCAGAATCTGCTGATTCAGACAAAGGATTTCTGTTTCTTACAGCTATGTATTCTGTGTTAGGCTATCTTATACCCTATTGCCATGTATGTATTGTAGTTGCTGACATAACCCCTACTATGTAATTGCCCTCACTTTGGCCAGTATGTATGTAGAATGTGTGACCCCAGGTTTCAGTGCCTGCCCAGGCCTGGTTTGTGTAACTGTCAGGGCGGGGGAATGACACCTGCAATGTATGGGAACAATGGGCCTCTCACACTCCTGCCTCCGCATTCCATTCGTCCCGGCTGGGATTTCAGGGGAGGATGAGTCTCATCTCTTATCAACATGTGAAAGCCTTGAGGCCATTGATTGTTATGTGAAGTGGTAACATCTGAAGGGTCTGGTTTGGGGAAGGGAATTTACAGCTTGACACCTCACTTTCTTTCCTGTGGGAAGCAAACGGCCAGAGCCTCTTTTGCCCGCCGTTTTTCCCTTGTAGTGATTGGCTACCTATGGGTAATTCAAACTGCTTGGAAAGGTATAATAGACCTGCATCTGTCATATGTATTATCTCTGACAATAATCCGAGAAGCTGTACTAATGTAGAGATTGGAAATAAAGAACTGTGTTTCACCAACCAGGATCTGATCCTTGACTACTTTGAGCAGAAGTCTCACAGAGGCACGTTTCTGTGTGAAAGGGCCAATATGTTTCATTAGGGAACCGGAACTAATACGGTTCTATGTGAAATGCCTGACAGAAACCGTTACTGAAGAGTTCCTGAAACGGAACATATTGGGTGCTTTCAAACGGCGTGCTGGAGCTGGCTGGAGCCGGCTCAAAACGCCCCACTTTGAAGTGCCTCACCTCGTGATCGCGATCACACAGGAGGGTTGGTTGGGTTTCTTTTTTGTTCCCCCCCCCCCCAAGTTTGCACATGCGCATAAGGCAATCATCCGGAGATCTGGAAAACTAAAAACTTGCTCATGTGCAAAAGCAGTAAGCAAACCCTCTCAGTCCCAGAAGCAACGCGATTTCACTGCCCTGACAAAACACATCCCTTTTCGCCCCAAAATGGCCTCCTTGGGAGCCCGATGTCAGAAGTAGTGGCCATTTAAATCTTTGCTGTATTTAAATCTTTGCAGAGAAGTGCCTATGTGCATATCGCCGATGCTAAAAAAATGGTGGGTGAAAAGCGGAAGCCAGAGGCTTCCTGGCGATCTTCAGGCTCCACCTGGAGGTTGGGTATCCTAGGTATAGCAGTCAGTGCTTCAGAGCAGGATCTGCTAGACCCAAGTTATTGTTGAGTGGGTGATTTGGGGCCAGTCACAGACTTTAAGCCTAACCTACCTCACAGGGTTGTTGTGCAAGTCAAATGGGAGAGAGGAGAATGACTACTTTTCCTCCAGGGGAAGTATGGTTACCAATCTCCAGGTGTGGGCTGGAGATCACTCAGAATTACAAGTGTTCTCCAGATGGCAGAGATCAGTTCCCTTGGAGAAAATGGTGGACTCTATATCCTTATACCCTGCTGAGATGGACCTTTTATGACAGCCAATGTGACATAGCAGTCAGGGCTTCAGAGCATGATGGAGGCTGCGGGGGGAGATGGAAAGTTGAAGAGTGAGATTGATGATTGGCTGGGAAGGAGTTAGGGTTGCCAACTCCAGGTGGAAAATTCCTGGAGATTTGAGGGATGGAGCCTGGAGACGGTGAAGAGTGGGACCTCAGACAGGTACAATGCCATAGACTCCACCCTCCAAACCAGCGAGTCCCTCATGGGGAACCATTGTTGCCAATCTCCAGGTGGGGGATGGAGATCATTCAGAATTACAACTGCTCTCTAGGGGGGAGGGGGAGGAGATGGAAAGCTGAAGCCAGGGGGCAGATAACGATACACTGATGGTTGGTTGGGAGGTAGGGTTACCAACTCCAGGTGGGGAAATTCCTGGAGATTTGAGGGGTGGACCCTGGAGAGGGTGAGGCTTTAGCAGGGGTGGGACCTCAGATAGATTCAGTGATATCGACTCCACCCTTCAAACCACCCACTCCCTCATGGGGAACCATTGTTGCCAATCTCCAGGGGAGGGATGGAGATCATGCTGAATTACAACTGCTCTTCAGATGGCAGAGATTTTCCCCTGGAGAAAATGGTGGACTCTGTGTCATTATTCCCTGCTGAGGTCACCACAGCAAATTGACACTGAGTGCCCAAGGCCGGGGCACTCTTCCAGAGTCTCTTTCTAGAGCCCGTTGTATTTATTTCCACAATTGGCCTTATTCCTAGTATGTCTATAAGTCTAATTTCTATAAGTGTGGAATGTCTATATGTCTGCAGTCACACAGCAGTACAGCCAACTGCACTATTCAGGTTAATGGCTTCTGCCATAGGTTGGTTGAAAAACTTTTTAAAATTCAAGATTGTTTTATGAAGCCTAAAGCTAGTTTCACTAGAACAGTGGCTTAGAACAGGGGTGGGCAATTGTTTTGGCTCGGGGGCCACTTTGTGGGAGCGGAGGTTAGCGGAGGGCTGCACCTTTTAAAATGATTGCATTCATTAGTTAACTTTGCATTTCAGAAAAAGTATAAATTGTATCATAAAAATCAATAAATATAAATTAAATAAAATAGTGGTAGTTTTATTCAATTTATTTATTGTGCTAATTTCATATCATCTATAGCTGCAAGCACATTTAATTTTAGAATCAGTTTAATGAGAGAAATGTACCCTATCACACTTTTCTACAATTTTTTTGAAATCAGGAGATTGCTTGTTGAGAAACCACATGGCCGACTGTCTTGGCGGGCCGCAAAAAACTCTGTGGCGGGCCGCATGTGAACCCCGGGCCGCAATGTGCCCACCCCTGGCTTAGAAGATCCTAAATTGCTGTTCTGCTGATGAAACAACAGTACTGCTGATGGAGGAGGGGAGGGTGATTGTTGCCAATTCCCCCTCTCACTGTAGATCGTACCCCCCCCCAATTTCTAAAGGTCCATTGACCTACAGGAGTGCAATACTGTGGGGCAGAGAAGGCTACAGTGGGAGAAGGAAGCAAGAAGATTGCTTTCCTCTAGGACAACTCTGCTTGTGCGCATTTGGATCCAGGCCAGTAGTCTTTATTCTCTGAATTTTCCATAAAACCCCATCTTACTCTATGTACCAGCAACCCCATCTAGTCAGGCTTCTGATTGTTAGAAATCTCTTTTGACAACTCGCAAAGAGCTGGAATCGACTGTTATTATTATTCATTTATTATTTATCATATGGCAGAGTTACACACAGGAAGTATATAATTATATAAAATATGTAACCAAGTTGGTACAACGGGTATGCAGACTAATTGGGCAATCCCCCTAAATACTAATATCTAGATTTTCGATCCACTCAGTCATGGCTGGGGAGAGTTCAAAGAGCTCCATCACACCTCCCTGGAAAGCATGGCAGGCTGCGCCACAATCGTATTTGGGCTCTGGTACTTTGCCCCATTTAAACGACAGGTCTGCACAACTGCCAAAGCCTGTTTGTATTCTATTAGCCATCTTCCATACTTTATGTGGCAAGTAAAATTTATTTATTTTATTTGTTTGTTTTTTGCTATTTGTATCCCACCATACACCCCGCAAGTGGGCTCAGGTCAGCTCACATCACATCATCAAAGACAATTTAAAACGTCACCATAAAAATAAGATTAAAATTTACATAAAAATATAAAAAATAAATACAAATCCTGAGGGCTTCTCATTGGTGTTTATCAGGTTATGGCTATCAGGTGGAACTGATTGCATCCATGTTCACAACCATTCGTTCTCTAGAATGAAATTTTGTGATTGCAGGATTTGTGCAGATCGTATTGCTGGGTGTCAGCATCTTAGTCTGGAGAGGCCCACATCAGCCATGTCTTTGTGGATGGGCAACTGTCTGTTTTCAATTATCTTTCTATATTCACAAAGAAGAGCATCTTGTCTTCAGAGATGGGGTGAGCGATGTGGCACAATGTGGGTAGCCAATAGATCTGAGTGGGCTTAATACATCTGCTGATGGTTCTCAGGAGTGCAATTCTAGCTTGCCTCCTCATGGTGCACCTTGGATAACATTAAAGAGCTAGAACTTCTGGCAGCCAGACAATCGTAGGATCTCCTGGCTACACTACTACACACATGGACTCAGCTCCGAGGCTGCTTAACACACACTGGAAATTGTATGTGTAAAGTGCTGTCAAGTTACAGCTGAGTTATGGTGACCACCAGAAAGGAGCTTTCAAGGCAAGTGAGAAGCAAAGGTGGTTTGCCATTGTCTACCTCTTCAGAGTCTTTTGGTGCTCTTTCTTCCAAGTACCGACCCTGCTTAGCTTCTGAGATCTGATGAAATTAGGCTATACCATGCTGCCTTCCCTCTCTCCGAGACTATAAACATTGCTTAAAGCCATTTTTCCTACATAAATCTGTTGGCAAATGATTTAAAGCATTGTTTACAGGGCACCTTTTATGAAATCTGAACAAGTTAAAACTTATTCTTAGGAGAAAAAGCCTTAAATTGCAATTAATTGTCACCATCTCCCTCAGCAAACAACACAGAACAATAAAATGCATCGTTTTCATAAATGTATCACAGTTATTAGCTAACTTTTTCATTTATATATGCTTGCACTGCAGATATACAAAATATTGATTGGTCTTGATTACAGGATTGTATTCCAGGCATCACTTTTTGAAAGAGGCATTGGAAAAATCAAGGGAAGGGGCAAATGTTAGTGGTTCCAGTACATGCATCATATGCAGAGGGTCCTGAATGCAGTCTCCAGCAAGCAGCAGCAGGTAGCTCAAAACCAGATATGAGGAAACATGGTGGGTTACCTACATGAACATTTCATTCCTAACCCTTCTTAGAGCGAGGGCTCACAAGCACTGGAGAGAGCCCTGACGGCCACTGACTCTCAGAACAGACAGCGCTGAACTAGATGGTCTCACAATATGAGGCAGCTTCACATTTCACTTTCTACCATTGAAAAGAAAGTACCTGAGGGCCAAACTATGTTAGGTTTTGGGGGTTTTTTTGGCAAGCTGAGTTGGAGTTTCCCATATCCAACTTGCTTTTCCTGCAGTGACACAGCCAGTGTGGGGAAAGGCCTTTTCAAAGTCCCCAGGAGCCCAATTCAGGTTGGCACTGCAGTGTGAGGGGAGGAGGGCTCCTCATCCATGACCTTTCCCAAACTGAAACAACTCCCTACAGGGAGTTACTTGCATAACTTCAGAGCTGCTTGTGGAGTATTTTGAGTCCATTCAGCTCCAAAGTTCCGCATATGTTATGCAAAGTTATGCTGTGGCTCATTTTGGCTCAGGAAAACAGAAGTGGGGGGAAGGCAAGAGCCTCTCCACCCTTCATACTGCGATTCCAAGCAGAATTGGGCTCCTGTGGACTTTTCTTTCTCCATAGCTGTTGTGTGGCTGAAGGAAAAATAAGTTGGGTCTGGGGAACCCCAACCTACTTTGCCAAAAAAGTAACATGGTTTATTCTGACTTTTGCTAGTTTGTGCCCTAATTCTTAATGTATACAAACCTAAAACAGAAAGCATATAAGATAAGTATTACATCAATATATCTACGTGTGTGGGAAGGAGAAAAGGAAAGAGGGAAAGGTGAGGATATGAGGGCAGCCAGGAAAGGGGAAATGTTGTGGAGAGGTGGGTACAGAGGAAAGAAAGAGGCCCTCTACAAGTCCTTGCATTTGTGTGACTTAGGGCTGCCAACTTCCAGGTGGGGCCTGGAGACCTCCTGAAATTACAGTAGATCTCCAGATTACAAAGATTAGTTCCCCCAGCGGAAATGGCACATTTGGAAGGCAAAATCTATGGCATCTTATTCCTGCTGACCTCCCTCCATTTCCCAAACTGTTCCTACCAGGCACTGCCCCCCCCCCCCCCCAGTCTCCAGGAATTTTCCAGGCCAGAGTTAGCAATGACTGCAACTGGGTCTGGCTTAGCAACTGGGATGATGCAATTGGCCCACAGTTTTTTGAGGCAGAGCTTCGAGGGGGAGGGAAGAATGGAAATCTGAAGACAGAGAGGTAAATAAGGGTAAGTTGGCCAGGAGAGTGAGGGAGAGTGGGAAGGAGAGAAAGAAGCAGGGAAGGCTGACAACGTGGAGCCGGTCAGGAGGAGAGAAAGAGAACGCAGCATGAGAATGGGGAGACCTGGGGGAAAGTTAGGTGCTCCCTGGAAGACTCTTCACTGTGCAACTAAGCCTGGTCTAGCTGACAACACACAGTTGGGCTCAGCTCAGCCAGCATCATGTAACTGGGCCCAGGGCCAGCTGTGAGGCTTCTGCTCAAAGTAGTCAAGGATCAGATCTTTGTTGATGAAACACAGTTCTTTATTTCCAGTTTCTACATTGGTACAGGTTCTCGGATTATTGTCAGGGATAACGTATACAATAGAAGCAGGTCTAATATACCCTCCCGTACAATTTGAATTGCCCATAGGTAACCAATCAACAGGGGGAAAAAACTGCGGGCAAAAGGTTCCCTGGCCGTTTGCTTCCCACAGGAAAGAAAGTGAGGTGTGAAGCAGTAAATTTCCCTTCCCAAACCAGACCTCTCAGATGTAACCATTTTCACATAACAAATGCTTTCCCCAAGGCTGTCGCACGTTGATAAGAACTGGTCCCTGTCCTCCCAGCAGGGAGGGAAGGAATGCGGAGGCAGGAGTGTGAGAGGCCCATTGTTCTCATGCTTTGAAGTCGCCACTCTCCCAGCCAAACAGTTACATAGACCAGACCTGGGCAGAGCCATAAACCCAGGGTCACAGAATATACATTCACAGTGGACAAGCTAATAGGCAATAGGTATGATTACATAGTTAATACAGGAACAGGTCTGCAAAGCATAGCAAAGTCAGATTACAATATATAGCATGAATTCCCAGAAGCCCTTGTTAGAGTCTGCAGATTCTGACACACTGCCACCCGAAAAATCCATCTACCCCGGCTTATCTGGAAATTTATTATGGAAAGCTTTAACTAATTTAGGAGCATGAACATTTTCAGAACGAACCCATTCATTCAGTTCCGGACCAAAGTCTACCCACTTGACTAGGTATAGCAAGCATTTTAGAATCAAGGATTTCAGAAATCTCAAAATGGGATGCCCCCCCCTTCATCAGTGGAGGAGGAGTCGGAGGAGTTGGATGCCATGCATTCGGCCCAGGATTCTTCTTCAACAAGCTGAAATGAAAAACAGGATGCACAGAACTCAGTGATTTAGGCAACTCCAGTTCAAAAGACACATCAGAGATTTTGCGTAACACTTTGTAGGGGCCAACATATTTCCACCCCAGTTTCCGGCTGGGTTGCAATCCGTGTATATTTTTTGTGGACAGGTAGACCGAGTCCCCTGGTTGTAGGTCCCAACCCTCAGCCCTGCCACGATCTGCATACTTCTTGTAATCCTCTTTAGCTTTGTCCAGAGTCTTAGCAATCAGAGGCCATGAGTCTTGCAAATCCGCCCACCAGTGTTTAAAGTCTGAGGGGGAGGTGTCTCCCACAGCCATGAAAGGAGATACACCAGTGGATGAATGAATAGCATTATTATAGCTATACTCTGCAAACGGCAGTAATTCCACCCAATTATCCTGATGGTAGTTAGTGTAACATCTTAGGAACTGCTCCAGGATTTGATTAGTTCGTTCGGATTGGCCATCGGTCTCTGGGTGGTAACCCGAGCTCATGGCGGGTTCAATGTCCATCAAACTCAAAAGCTCCCGCCAGAAATTGGCAACGAACTGACTGCCCCTATTGGATACCACACGCCGAGGAAAAGCGTGCAGTCTGATCACGTGGTTGAAAAACGCTTTAGCCAGCCCTTTGGCGGTGGGTAATTGCTTGAACGGGGTGAAGTGGGCTTGCTTCGAGAACATGTCTACCACCACCCAAATAACAGTTTTCCCTTTCGAGGGTGGTAGGTTGGTGATGAAGTCCATAGCGATTGCGTCCCATGGGCGAGAGGGGGTGGGCAACGGATGTAACAGTCCTGGGACTTTCCCTCCCCTCCTTTTGCACATCAAACAGGTTTGGCAAGCAGTAACAAAGTCCGAAACATCTTTGCGCATGCGTGGCCACCAGAATTGTCTTTGGACTAAGTTAAGCATTTTTAAGAACCCAAAGTGTCCCGCTAGTTTTGATGAATGACAAGTTAGCAGTATGTCTTTTCTTCTGGCCCGAGGTACCACGAGTTTGTCCCCATGATACCAGCATTTATTTTCCCGGAGGGAACATTCCTCTATACTTCCCAGTTCCTCGGCTTCTTCCGGGGAGTAGTCCCCCTCCCCCATTTGTCCACCCACGACTCCACCCCTGCCTGTTTGCTTTGACTTCGGGTAGTGACAGCTCCTCCCAACTGTTGGGGGGAGAACATGGAGTCGAACACTTCTTCCTTTTGACTCTCGTGCTGGGGCAATCTGGACAGCGCGTCTGCTAACGAATTGGCTTTCCCAGGAAAATGCTTGAGCACGAAATTAAATTTTGAAAAAAAATCGGCCCATCGGAGTTGCTTGGCATTTAGGGACCTCTGGGTGCGCAGAGCCTCCAGGTTTTTGTGATCAGTCCAAATCTCAAAGGGGGTCTGCGCTCCCTCTAGCCAATGCCGCCAGGTGGTGAGGGCCAGTCGTATGGCTGCAGCCTCCTTGTCCCATACTGACCAGTTCCTCTCTGTCTCATTAAACTTTTTTTATATATAAGCCAGAGGGTGCAATTTATTATCTTGTCCCTTTTGTAGGATGGCTCCCCCCATGGCCACATCAGAAGCGTCTACATGAATCACAAACTCTTTGGTTTCATCAGGGTGGGCCAGCATGGGCTCTGAGGTAAACAGGGTCTTGAGAGTTTCAAACGCTTTTTGGCAATTCTCAGACCAGGCTATTCTCTCCCCGGGCTTCCCTGCTTCCGGGCCCCTCCCCTTGGTTTTGAGGAGTTCGGTTAGCGGGAGAGTGACCGTGGTGAAGTCTTTCAGGAAGGTGCGGTAGAAATTACAAAATCCTAATAGACTCTGCAGCTGCTTTCTTGTTCGGGGCGCCTCCCATTGCACTACTGCCTCTACCTTAGCAGGATCCATCTCCAACCCTTTTTGGGAAATGCGGTACCCCAGAAAATCTACTGAATCCCTATGGAATTCACATTTCGACAACTTAGCATACAACTGATTTTTTAACATCGTAGACAGCACTTCTCTGACCAATTTTACATGCTCCTTCTTATCAGCAGAATAAATCAAGATATCATCTAAGTAACATAACACCCCCTTGAATAAATGCTTGTGTAGCACTTCGTTTATCAAGCTCATAAAGACCCCCGGCGCGCCACTTAATCCGAACGGCATCACCAGGTATTCAAACTGCCCCAATGGTGTGTTAAAGGCAGTCTTAAATTCGTCCCCCTCCCTGATGCGCACCCGGAAGTATGCATCTCGAAGATCCAACTTAGTGAATATCTTCCCTTTGGCCGCTTCTGTTAGCAGGTCCTTGATAAGGGGGAGGGGGTAGGCGTTAGAAGCCGACACTGAGTTTAAGCCCCTGTAGTCCGTGCACAAACGCAGCCCCCCGTCCTTCTTTTTCCTGAACAGAACGGGGGCAGCGAAGGGGGACTTAGCAGGGCGGATGAAGCCTCGCTCCAAGTTCTTGTCTAGGAACTTCCTTAGCTCCTCCCTCTCCGAGGGGCTCATGGAATAGAGCTTTCCCTTTGGCAACTTTTCTCCCGGGATCAGCTCTATGGCGCAGTCCGACAGTCTGTGAGGGGGTAGTTCATCCGCCTCTGTTTCGCTGAACACTCCCATTAAATCTCGATATTCCCTGGGGACGGTGAAAGGCACCAGGGTGAGCGCCGCCACTTGGAGAGGTGCCGGGGGACCCGATCCCCATCCCGAGTCCCACTTATGGTTGTGGCACTTCTCGTCCACCCACGAGATTTTCCCCTCGCTCCATTTGATGTAGGGGTCGTGGGAGCTTAACCAGGGGCTTCCCAACACCATGGGGAATTGGGTGTTGGGGGTAATGACGAAAGCTCTCCTTTCCCAGTGCTCCCCCGTACCCACTATTAGTCTCTCAGTCTCTGCCACACAGGCCTCTTTCATTTCCGACCCGTCCATTTGGGTAAACGTAAGTGGCTCCCCCAATGGGGTGACTTTGGGGCCTAGCCCATCTACTACTAAGGGGCTAATCAAGTCCCGGGCACACCCCGAGTCAATTAGGGCACATACCCGGACATGGGTCCCAGTCCCGGGTGCTATCACAGTCACTATCATATACAGTAAGGGGCCAGGGATGCTCACCGGAGATGGCGCGTCACGGATGGGGACCTGCAGTTCTGTGCCGCTCACTGCAGGCCATTGGAGTTTCCTGACATCTGTGCTTCCGTCAGCTCCAGCTCTCCTTGCTCGCTCGCGGCCCCTTCCAGCTGTAATGCCCGGGGCTTGAATGAGGTCTTCCCTTTGCTGGGAGTGCTCCCGGCTACCGGGGTGGAGGTCTTGGGAACTTTTCCGCCGCCGCAGGGGCATGCCGAGGCGAAGTGACCGCTCTCTCCACACCGCATGCAGAGCCCTTGTTTGAACCGGGAGTCCCGGATCTCTTGGACGCTCAGCTTGGGCTTCCCCTTCTGGGCAGCTTTGGCTTGGGCAGTCACTGAAGTTCCCATCTTGATGAGGGTGAAACGCTCCTCCACGTCCGCGGCTGCTCTCATCCAGGTGGGTAAAGAGCCCGGTCTTCCCCCTCGCAGCACCGTCTCGTACACCTCGGGGTTAAGACCCTCCCGGTATTTTTCGATGAAGAGATCCTGGGTCCAGCCACGAATTTTAGCTGCTATGCGCCGGAACTTGTCCTCACTGAGGACCGCCCCTGGGTCAGCTTCTGCAGCTGGTTCCGAGCCTTCTCTTCTCCCAAGGGGTCCTCATAGTGTTGCCTGAGGGCCCACATGAAGTTGTGCATGGAGCGCAACTCAGGCCCGGGGGCATTGTGCAGGCTCACATACCAGTCGCTGGCTGTATCCCTCAGCTTGGACCCTATGTAGCCAATTTGGTCCCTCTCGGTGGGGTAGAGATGCCCCCAGGTGTCGAGAAACCGTTCGATCTCTATGAGGAAGAACCGCAGCTTCTCGGGGTCCCCATCGAAAGTAGCCATCAACGGATCGGCGGGTGCCTGGCGCATCATCGGCCCTGCCGGTGCCTGGGCCGGTGCCGGTACGGGTGCAGGAACCGGGCGGGGGATGGGTTGCGGGACCTGCTGTGGCACTTGTTGCGGGACGACTCCCGCGGGAGCTCCCCGGGGGGAACCGGTTGCTGCGGGACTCCCCCTCCTGGGGCTCCAGCCCCTCCTGGGGCTGGCTGGGCTGCCTGCATAGCTGTCAGGGCGTCACAGAACTGGTACTGCAGGTCGAGGGCTATCTCTCGCAATTCCGCGGTGAGTTGCAGTCGTAAATCTCCCATCATACGATCTAAGGCTTGGGTCTGGTCTTTCCCGTAGAGATCGGGCCCGTAGGGTGTGCCTCTCTCCTCTTCCAAGGGCGGGGGACGCCAGTCTCCTCCGTAGATCATCTCCCGCTCGTCTCCCAAAAAGCTCGGCTTCCCGGGCTCAGTGCGGTCTCCTTGGATCGAGACCCGTGCCCCCTTCCGATCGTGCACCCACGAGTCTACGGTCCCGCGACCGAAATTGCTCCATGAGTACCTCGGGGTCATGCTCTGATGAGGAGGTGGTCGTGGGATGTAGCAAGCCCCCTGAGCTGTAGTCACTGGCACTTCGGGCTCCCCGCCGCCGCCTCCACCACCGGCACCCTGGTCCGCCGGGGTCACCGGTTGATCTTCGGTTGTAGGGATGGGAAGAGTACCGTCGTCCGACATGGTCAGGAACGGCCAAGTCCCAATCACAGATCTCTGACAATCTGTGAGGCTTCTGCTCAAAGTAGTCAAGGATCAGATCTTTGTTGATTAAACACAGTTCTTTATTTCCAGTTTCTACATTGGTACAGGTTCTCGGATTATTGTCAGAGATAACGTATACAATAGAAGCAGGTCTAATATACCCTCCCGTACAATTTGAATTGCCCATAGGTAACCAATCAACAGGGGGGGGAAACCGCGGGCAAAAGGTTCCCTGGCCATTTGCTTCCCACAGGAAAGAAAGTGAGGTGTGAAGCAGTAAATTTCCCTTCCCAAACCAGACCTCTCAGATGTAACCATTTTCACATAACAAATGCTTTCCCCAAGGCTGTCGCACGTTGATAAGAACTGGTCCCTGTCCTCCCAGCAGGGAGGGAAGGAATGCAGAGGCAGGAAGGTGAGAGGCCCATTGTTCTCATGCTTTGAAGTCGTCACTCTCCTGGCCAAACAGTTACATAGACCAGACCTGGGCAGAGCCATAAACCCAGGGTCACAGAATATACATTCACAGTGGACAAGCTAATAGGCAATAGATATGATTACATAGTTAATACAGGAACAGGTCTCCAAAGCATAGCAAAGTCAGATTACAATATATAGCATGAATTCCCAGAAACCCTTGTTAGAATCTGCAGATTCTGACACCAGCACCCCAACCCAACAACTGGCACTGTGGAATTAGGCCAGGGTTTTCCCAGGCTAAGTCTGTCAGGGGGAGGGAATGAAAGAACACTAAATATGGTGGGCAAATAAAGGCAGGTGGCTGGTAGGTGAGAAGAAGAGGATGAAGCCGTAGAAGGGGGGAGGCTATGGCAGAGGTGTCAAATACACAGCCCAGGGCTCTTATCCCAGAGCCCATCCAGGGCTCTTATCCAGCCTGCAAGCAACTGGTGCAAGGGAGGGAATGCAGCAGGCTGCTCTGGGGGGTGAGTGAGTGAGTGCCCATGGCGAGATGTGTGTGTGGTTGAAGATGCCAAGAAATAGAAAGGAAATGGCTGGGGGTAGGACTTGTGGGGGGAATGACAGCGAAGGTGGAAAAAGAGGAGGCATGTTTTTTGACAGCAGCTCAGTGAGAATTGGTGAATCCACTATAGTGGGGTGGAGCTGAGCAGTTTTCACTGCCCCTGCTGCACCAAACAGCGACCATGAGGGTGGTTGGTGAAGGCAGGTGCTTGGAGCAGTAGTTTGCTGACAAAGGGATGGGGCCAGCACAGGAGTCATGCCTGCTCCTGAATTAGCCCCTGACAACCCTGACCAGGCTCCTTTAACAGACACAGACGTAAGTCTTGGGGAGTCAAGCCTGCAGCAGGACCCACCTGCGGCTGTTCACGCTCTGCCCGGTCCAGTGTCAGAATCTGCTGATTCAGACAAAGAGTTCTATTGCTATTCTATTGCTTGCTGCTATGCTTTCTGTCTTGCTGCTATGATTTCTGTTGCCATGTATGGTTCTATAGCACCTGCTATGTAGTTGCCCCCCCCACCCTGTAAACACCCACTTTGGCCCATATGTATGTAAGCTATACGACCCCAGGTTTATGTAACTGGTTTGTGTAACTGTCAGCCCGGGAGGATGACAACTTCAAAGTATGGGAACAATGGGCCTCTCACACTCCTGCCTCCGCATTCCATTCATCCCGGCTGGGACAGCAAGGGAGGACAGGTCCCATCTCTTATCAACGTGCGAAAGCCTTGAGGCCAACGATTGTTATGTGAAATGGTAACATCTAAGGGGTCTGGTTTGGGAAGGGAAATTTACAACTTAACACCTCACTTTCTTTCCTGTGGGAAGCAAACAGCCAGAGACCCTTTTTGCCCGCCGTTTTTCCCCTTTAGTGATTGGTTACCTATGGGCAATTCAAACTGTTCTGAAAGGTATAATAGACCTGCTTCTGTCATATGCGTTATCTCTGACAATAATCCGAGAACCTGTACTAATGTAGAGATTGGAAATAAAGAACTGGGTTTCATCAACAAAGATCTGATCCTTGACTACTTTGAGCAGAAGTCTCACATCCAGGCTCATCGCCCCCAGGCTCGCCTCCACCTGTGAGCTGGCTCCATGAACGAAGATGCCAGGAGCTAAGAAATAGGAGGAGTGAGGCGCGCATGCGGGGGAGACGAGCTCTAAGTCCTGAATACTAGCAGAAGCAGGACGGTGTCCGGAAGCTGCTAATTGTTTAACGAGCCGGCATGCTATATCAACAGACTTCTGGCTCTTAGCAAGCCGTGCTGGCAATGTTGATTCCTGGACAGGACTTCGCTCTGCACCTCTCTGACTCCCATGCGTCTCCTTGGACTTCGGACCTAGTTTTGACTTCGGACTCTCAGCTTCAGACTCTCCTGCATCTTGATCTCGGCTTTCTGACCTCTGGCATTCCTGTGACAACGTCTTCCGCTCGACTCCTCTGAATCGAGGTGATTTACGGCTCTGACCTCTGGCTTGCTTAACTACTGCTCGGCTCATCAATTAGAACTGTTTGAGCTCTCTTCTCGGACTGAAGTCTTGGCTGACTGTGGAACTGTTATCTGACCTGCGTTGTTTTGCCTAAGCCTAATGGCCAGCATATGGATTGGGAGCAGTGTTGGATTGGGAGGACCAGCATATGGATTGGGAGTAGTGTTCCCTCTAAATTGAGTTAGTGTGAGCCAGCTCACAGTTTTTTAGTTTCCGGCTCACACATTTTTGTCTTTTAGCTCAGGGAGGATGGCTCCAGAGCAAACTAATTTATGCAGTAGCCAAATCACTCACAACTTTAATGCCAGAAGCTCACAAAGTAGAATTTTTGCTCACAAGACTCCACAGCTTAGAGGGAGTATTGATTGGGAGGCAACTGGGCTGTCTTCTGCATGCTGCTCTGAGGGGAAAGACATCCTGGTCTTGGAGGCAAGTGGAGAAGCAAAGGGGAAAATGGGTGCTGCTGTCATTGCCACAAGTCTGAACAGCTGTGGAGCTGAGAGGCAGAGTGAGTGCTGGGGCGGGTGAGAGACAACTACCCTCCTCCCCCACACCTGTTCTCATGCCATGAAAGAAGAAGGGTCATCAGAGGACAAAAGGTACCCCTTGGAAGTTTTGGAGACAACTCCTCTGTCAGGTGTTCCCCTCAGCCTGGCTGTTTCTGTGGGAAATGCAGGAGGGATGAGAACTGGAGGTGGGGAGATTTGGGACAGCCAGGTTCACCTCCTCTTGAGCCAGGACTCTGTTGTCTGGGTCACCCAGGGCTGGTCGCTCAAACTGGACTATCTCACAGGTTTGGTGATGGTGGTGGAGGTGGGGTGGTGGAGGAGGAAGTCTGGTGTGCCTCCTCAAGATCTTCAGTAGGAATGGGCACAAACCACATTTTTGCAGTTTTGTTCACGTTTTGTGGCTGAACCATGAACCAAACCATGAACCCATATGAACCAGGAGGTTGGTTCACAAACTGATCTGGCTCGTATTGGTTTGTGAGCCATTTAAAGTTTAACCCCCCTGCTTTCTGCTCCCCATGGCTTTTCTTGGAGAGCAGAAAGCAAGGGTTTCCAAACAGCTGAGCAGCAAAACCACAGCTCAGCTGTTTTGTCTAAATGCCTCAAAGCAATTTAAACCCTGCTTTCTGCTCCCCACAAAAAGCTGCAAGGAGCAGAAAGCAGGAGGTTTTAAACAGCTAAGCAGTGGGGAGCTCCCACCACTCAGCTGGTTTTTGTGAAGAGCAGAAATCAGGGTTAAACCCCTTCTCCCTGCTCTTCATGAACTGCCATGAACGGCACCAAAATTTGTGGAAGTTCATGGTGGTTCTTCAGTTCATGAACATCACTTTGTGAACCACAAATTGGCTGAAATTCATGATGAACTTTAGTTTGTCAGCCAGTGGGTGCCCATTCCTAATCCTCAAGAGGTAGGATGAAGGAAGAAAGGAAACAAAGAGCAAGAGATGTATTGTAGCTGTGCTCAGCTACTGAGGCTGGGCGTACTTGTAGAAAGATCACTGGAAACAAACACTTCTTCTGTTAGTAATGGGTTACATTCACTATGGGTTACATTCACTGATATACTGAACTGATACATGAGCTAAAGCTTGACCCTCCAATCAGTATCCTACCTTCTTCCCGCGCTAGCAGTTCTCACCAAAAACGCGGGGAAAATTAGTTCTCAGGAACCTCCAAACTTTCCATTCAAAACTATCTATGTATCGAGACTACAACTCCAGGTTCCCAAAATCTGTTTAGCAAAACATTCACAGTTCACAGAGACTCCCCTCCTCCCTTGCCCTGGCACAGACACTTCAGATAAGACATTCCAAAGTGTTAACTAAGTTGATGAAAAGCTGAGCGTAGTGAGGGGGGAAGAGCGGGGAGGGAGAGATGCTCCACATTCCTTCGGGGCAGGTGGAGGAAGGGATGCTAACACCCCGTCGGGAACCTGTAGACATAAAAGGATTAGGAATGAATACTTTCATATGCAAAGGGGACCCATTACGCCTTTAGATATCAACACAGAGTAGAAAACAACTGAGAGGAAAGGGTAAGTGAACTTTGTGTATTCCATACAGCATATAAGAACAAGTGCAGGGATTGCAAGAACTGTCATGTCAGGCACTGACACTCATCTCCTAAAAGTGCTATAGATACAAAAAGTAACTCATTTGTATGGAAATGTAAGATATCCCCCTTTTATGGTATCCCTTGGAAAAATCCTAGTCTTGCATATGATTAAATACATTTATTGGGGCTTTTGTGGGATCCCCAGTAAATCAATTGCTTTCACTCCTAGGAATCAATTGCTTTTGTTTGTATTTTGGGTTAAAATAATGACATTAATTGGGTTTGCCTGTGTCATTGATAAAGTTTATATCTCCAGTACCTGGCATTACATGTTATGGCACACGTGGCCCAACCAGCCAAAGTAAAATATATATCATATCCGGCCCCCATTAATAAATGAGTTTGACACCTCTAGGCTATAGGAAGGAAAAGAGGAAATAGTGGGGACAGGAAAATGAGATGCCTCACACAAATCCATTTAGGTTCCCCACTTGTAGACTCTATTTTGCACCAGGCACAGAATGTAATAACAGAAAGTCCAAAATTTACACTACACAATTTGTATTTTTTTCCTTTAGGAGGAGAAGAGAGTAGTAGTTACAGTTTTCACCCTTCTGTTGCCATGTCCATATGTCACAATTTATGGGAGATTTGTATACTGACTGAAGCTCATCATGAAACAATGAACACCCCTCCCTGAATATAAGAAGAGCCCTGCTGAATCAGATCAGTAGTCCATCTAGTCCAGCATCCTGTCTCACACAGAGGACAACCAGGGCCAACAACAACAGGGCGTAGAGGTTTATTGATGTTGCCTCCTAGCACTGATATTCACAGGTTTACTGCCTCTGAATGTGGAAGCTCTGTTTACTCACCATGGCTAGTAGTTGCCGATAGACCCGTCCTCCATGAATCTGCCTAATCCTCACAGCTCACGGCTTGTCCCTGTCTTGCATGTATATCTGGCCCATTATGGCGCTGGCACTGGGCCACTGCCCCTTTTGCCCATTGGACAAAGAGGCTCAGAACGCTATACAGCAAAATAGCATCAGCCCAGCTGCTTTAGCAATGTAAGCACATTCTTCCCCTCCATACCCCTATTCTCAATGAGGGCAATATTTTATTTGTCCTTAGTGACACTGCCACATAGCCAAATCTGATTTGATACATGGCATGGTTATATCATCACATTCACAATGTGTTTCCTGACTGGCTGGGATCCTTTCATTTGAAAAAGGAACTGAAAAAGATGACAATGAGGGAACAGCTGAAAAGGGAGATACAGAAGCTACAAACAGCCATGAACAAAACTGAAAGAAAAGAATGTTTGTGAGGTTTTGAAGGGTGATTTTGTGTCTACCTAATATACAAGCTTCATGTTAAAAACCTTTGAATGAGAATATTTCGTCCAACTCCACTCAGCAGGATAAAGTTCTTTAATGAGATGCTTTTTGTCTCAGGAGCTGTCTTTTCACTACTGTTAGCATGAGCTGAGATTTCTCTAAAACAACCTGTTTGCCTAGTGAGATGGGACTACACTTTCTTCTTTATCACAAGAGGGAATAACTGAATGCCATCACTAGCCCCTTTATTATTCCAGGGCGCCATGCATTTGAAGACCATGTAGGCAAGGATCAGAGGGAGCCAGAAATGTAGGCTGGCCACCTGGTTTTTCTACAAAACAGCAGCTGGGAAGTCACAATGAGGAGCAAAAAACCCCCACACACCAAACCTTCCACTCCTAACTAAAAATGCTTCTGCCCCCTCTTTTATTGGAGAAATAAGGTTCTGAAAAAGACCACCTAGATATCATTGCATCTACTAGAACTCTTATAGGTAAGGAGTGTCGAGAGCAGAATGAAATGCCAATATTATTCAATATAACAATAGGAGAAAATATATTACGAATATAAGAACACAAGAAGACCTCTGCTGGATCAGACCAATGAGGGTCCATCCAGTCCAGCATCCTGTCTCATACAGCGGCCAGACAGTTCCTCTGGAGGGCCAACAACAGGGCATAGAGGCTGAAGTTCCCCTGATGTTTCCTCCTGGTCTGGGATTCAGAGGCTGACTGCCTCTGACCATGGAGGTTCCCTTCAGTCACCAAGGCTTGTCGTCACTGATAGACCTATCCTCCATTAATCTGTCTAATCCCTTTTTAAAGCTGTTGATTCCTGTGGCCACTCTCTGGCAGCAAATTCCACATTTTAATCACTTGCTGTGTAAAGAAGTATTTCCTTTTGTCCATCATAAATCTACTGCCAATCAACTTCATTGGATGCCCTCAAGTTCTAGTATTTTGGGAGAGAGAGAAAATTCTCTTTGTCAACTCTCTCTACCCCATGCATAATTTTATAAACCTCTTTCATGGCCCTAGGGCTATTTTTGTGCCGGAATGCACTGGAACAGCGTTCTGGCTGCCTTCCAAGTTGGCCCTGCCCAGGAGCTGCAAACCCCGCTCTCAGCAGCCCTCAGTCAGGCCGGGGAGCAGGAAGCAGCATGTGCTGGCTGCTGCTGCCACTACTAGCAGCAGCCAGGGTAAGTTGGGGTGGTGGGGGCTTGATTGAGGGGGAGGGGTGGGCTGCCTAGCTGGTGTGGGGTGGCGGCAACGGGGACTTGATGTGCTCCTCAGGGGGGGTTGCGCACCTCGGCTGGGTGAGACAGCTTCCACTGTTTCCAGGATTCTCCGGCATCGTGGTTGCTGCCCCAGCCGTCTCTGCTGCTGCCACTCTGTGTCTCCAGCTGTGGTGCAGCTGGGCTCCCTGCCTGCACAACCTGGGAGGCATTGTTGCTGGCCTCACTGCTAGCTGGTATGCCCTCCCCTCTCCATGGTGTTGCATTGGGGCCAAATCCTGAGGTGTCGCTGGCCAGATCTTGCCACTGCCCACCAGCGCCCCCCTCTGCTTCCACTGGGTCCCCTTCTCCCTCACTGTCCCCTTCACTCTTGCACCTTGCTCATCCCTCCATACTGTCCTCACCCGTCTGGCTAGCTCTGGCTAAAGAAGGGAGGGGAGCAGAAGCCACAGCTGGGCAAAGCAGCGCTCTGCTCCAGCTTGAAGCCGCCCATGGCCTGGCTGGTGCGGGGTGGCAGCAGCGGTGGGGGCTTGATCGGGGGGCCACGGAGGTGGCGGGGCCTTGATCGGGGGGTGGGAGAGCCTGCCTTCCTCCCCCCATCTCTTTGCCCTCTTTCTTTCTTTCCTTTTCTCTCTCTCTTTCTTTCTTTCCTTCTTTCTCTCTTTTCTTTTCCTCCTTCTTTCCCGCCAGTGTTGTGGCCAGGGAGGGAGGGAGGAGGTGAGGGAGGAGGGCCCTGCCTGTGGTGACCACCCAACTGGACTGCACTGCACTGGGCAGTCAGGCAAACCACCCCGCTATCCCTTCTCTTCCTTCCGCTGTGCCTGACCTCACATCCCACGGCTCAGCTGGGCGGGGCTTGAGCGGGGCCACCTCCTCCCTCCTCCACCTCCTGCAGGGCAGCTCCCTTCCTGGCCCAGCCCTGCTGGAGTTCCGCAGCAGCCCTGGGGAGGAGGAGGAGGTGCGCCCGGGATCCTGACGTGCGGCTGATGCTTTTCCTGCCTGCGGGGTAGGGGGCTTCAGGGGAATAGGGATCCACCGCTGCTGCTTCCCCTGGTGGGTGGGTGGGCCGGCCTGCTTGTCTGATGACAGGGACTTTGACTCTGGAAAGCTCACATCCCCATAATCTTGCTGGTCTCTAAGGAGCTACTGCACTCAAATCTAGCTGGATACATAGTATTGGGCCTTGGAACTCGAGGCAGTCCTATCTAAGCATACAGGAGTGGAATTGTTCGGGCTTCTTGGCTATAGCGCTCAAATTACATTTCCTTCTACAAGTGCCCATGTGGAGTAACATGATCAAGATAGGAACATCGTGTCCAGCTGTCCTCCATAGTAAACTACTACCTCCGCTGAGGATGGAAGAAAAGAGGGTCTTGCCTTGCTCAGTCTCAAAAATTTAGCATGTCTGAACCTTTTTGGGATGCTGAGCCAAAAAATACCCATTGTGGATGTCATATCAGTCAAGCCCTTGCTCTTCGTGTCACTAACTGGCATTCTGTCAGAATCTGCTGATTCAGACAAAGTGTTCTATTACTTTTCTATTGCTTGCTGCTATGATTTCTGTCTTGCTGCTATGATTTCTGTTGCCATGTATGGTTCTACAGCACCTGCTATGCAGTTGCCCCCCCTCCACCATGTAAACCCTCACTTTGGCCAGTATGTATGTAAGCTATATGACCCCAGGTTTATGACCCTGACCAGGCCTGGTTTGTGTAACTGTCAGCCCGGGAGGATGACAACTTCAAAGTATGGGAACAATGGGCCTCTCACACTCCTGCCTCCGCATTCCATTCATCCCAGCTGGGACAGCAAGGGAGGACAGGTCCCATCTCTTATCAACGTGCAAAAGCCTTGAGGCCAACGATTGTTATGTGACATCTAAGGGGTCTGGTTTGGGAAGGGAAATTTACAACTTAACACCTCACTTTCTTTCCTGTGGGAAGCAAACGGCCAGAGACCCTTTTTGCCCGCCGTTTTTCCCCTTTAGTGATTGGTTACCTATGGATAATTCAAACTGTTCTGAAAGGTATAATAGACCTGCTTCTGTCATATGCGTTATCTCTGACAATAATCTGAGAACCTGTACTAATGTAAAGATTGGAAATAAAGAACTGTGTTTCATCAACAAAGATCTGATCCTTGACTACTTTGAGCAGAAGTCTCACAGATTGTCAGAGATCTGTGACTGGGACTTGGCCGTTCCTGACCATGTCGGACGACGGTACTCTTCCCATCCCTACTCCCGAAGACCCGCCGGCCACCCCTGGGGATCAGGGTGCCGGTGGTGGAGGCGGCGGAGGGGAGCCCGAAGTACCAGTGACTACGATTCAAGGGGCTCACTACATCCCACGCCCACCTCCTCTTCAGAGCATGACCCCGAGGTACTCATGGAGCAATTTCGGTCGCGGGACCATAGACTCCTGGGTGCACGATCGGAAAGGGGCACGGGTTTCGTTCCAGGGGGATCGCCTCGACCGCGGGAAGCCGAGTTTCCTGGGAGACGAACACGAGACGACCTACGGAGGAGAATCGTGTCTCCCGTCCCTGGAAGGAGAGAGAATGGGGCCGTACGGGCCCGATCCCTACAGAGAAGACCAGACTCAAGCCCTCGACCGGATGATGGGAGATTTGCGGTTCCAGCTTACTACCGAGTTGCGAGAGCTAGCCCTCGATCTCCAGTATCAGTTCCGGGATGCTCTCACGGCTATGCAAGCGGCTCAGCCAGCACCAGCAGGGGTAGGACCCCCCACGGGGGGAGTCCAGCAACCGGTGGTACCTCCCGGAGGAGTCCCCGCACAAGTGCCGCCGCAAGTGCCGCCGCAAGTGCTGCCGCAGGTCCCTCCGGCCGTTCCCCGCCAGGTGCCCGCACCCATACCTGCGCCGGCCCCCGTGCCGGCAGGGCCGGTGGTTCGCCCGGCCCCCGCCGATCTGTTGACGGCTACTTTCGATGGGGACCCTGAGAAGTTGCGGTTCTTCCCGCTAGAGATCGAGCGGTTCCTAGACACCTGGGGGCATGTCTACCCCACCGAGAGGGACCGGATTGGCTACATCGGGTCCAAGCTGAAGGACACCGCCAGCGATTGGTACGTGAGCCTGCACAACGCCCCCGGGCCTGAATTGCACTCGCTGAACAACTTCATGTGGGCCCTCCGACACCACTACGAGGACCCCTTGGGAGAAGAAAAAGCCTGGAACCAACTGCGGAGGCTGACCCAAGGGCGGTCCTCGGTGAGGGACTACACCGATAAGTTCCGGCGCATCGCAGCCAAGATTCGCGGCTGGACCCAAGACCTGTTCATTGAAAAATACCGAGAGGGCTTGAGTTACGAGGTGTACGAGGCGGTGTTGCGGGGGGGAAGACCCGGATCGTTGGCCGCTTGGATGAGAGCGGCCGCGGATGTGGAAGAACGCTTCACCCTCATTAAGATGGGAACTTCATCGATGGCTCAAGGCAAAGCGGCGCAGAAGGCGAAACCCAAGCCCAACCTGCAAGAGATTCGGGACGTCCGCTTCAAGCAGGGGCTCTGCATGAGATGTGGGGAGAGTGGTCACTTCGCCTCGGCGTGCCCTAGAGGGGGGGGGAAGTTCCGAAGACCTCCACCCCGGTGACCGGGAGCACCCCCAACAGAGGGAAGACCTCGTTCAAACCCCGGGCTCTGCAGCTGGAAGGGGCAGCGAGTGAGCAGGGAGAGCTGGAGCTGACGGAAGTGCAGATGTCGGGAAACTCCAACGGCCTGCAGTGAGCGGCGCAGAACTGCAGGTCCCCAGCCACGACACGCCATCTCCGGTGAGCATCCCTGGCCCTTTATTGTATATGGTAGTGACTGTAATAACCCCTGGGACCGGGACCCATGTCCGGGTCCGAGCCCTAATTGACTCTGGGTGCGCCCGGGACTTGATTAGCCCTTTAGTGGTTGAAGGGCTGGGACCCAAGGTCGCCTGTTGGGGGAGCCACTCACATTCACGCAAATGGACGGTTCGGAAATGAAAGAGGCGTGTGTGGCAGAGACCGAGAGACTAATTGTGGGGACAGGGGAGCATTGGGAAAAGAGAGCCTTCGTCATCACCCCCAACACCCAATTCCCCATGGTGTTGGGGAGCCCCTGGTTAAGCTCCCATGACCCCTATATCAAATGGAGCGAGGGGAAGATCTCCTGGGTGGACGAAAAGTGCCAAGGCCACAAATGGGACCCGGGGTGGGGGCCAGGACCTCCGGTGCCTCTCCGGGCGGCGGCCCTCACTTTGGTGCCCGCGGCCGTCCCCCGGGAATATCGAGACTTAATGGGAGTGTTCAGTGAGACCGAAGCGGACGAACTACCCCCCCACAGGCTATCGGATTGTGCCATAGAGCTGATCCCGGGCGAGAAACTACCAAAGGGAAAACTTTACTCCATGAGTCCTCCGGAGCGGGAGGAGCTAAGAAAGTTCCTAGACAAGAACTTAGAACGCGGTTTCATCCGCCCCGCTAAGTCCCCCTTCGCGGCCCCCGTTCTGTTTCGAAAAAAGAAAGACGGGGGCTACGCTTGTGCACAGACTACAGAGGACTAAATGCGGTGTCTGCTTCCAACGCCTACCCCCTCCCCCTCATTAAAGACTTGTTAACGGAGGCGGCCAAGGGAAAAGTGTTCACTAAGTTGGACCTCCGAGACGCATATTTCCGGGTGCGCATCAGGGAGGGGGATGAGTTCAAGACTGCATTTAATACACCGTTGGGACAGCTCGAATACCTGGTGATGCCGTTCGGTTTGAGTGGCGCGCCAGGGGTCTTTATGAGCTTAATAAATGAAGTGTTGCACAAGCATTTATTCAAGGGGGTGTTATGTTTCTTAGATGATATCTTGATCTACTCTGCTGATAAGAAAGAACACGTGCAGTTGGTCCGAGAAGTGCTCTCAACCCTGTTGAAAAATCAGTTATATGCAAAGTTGTCTAAATGTGAATTCCATCGAGACTCCGTAGATTTCTTAGGGTACCGCATTTCTCAGAAGGGACTGGAGATGGACCCTGCCAAGGTAGAGGCAGTGGTTCAGTGGGAAGCCCCCCGAACGAGAAAACAACTCCAAAGTCTGTTGGGATTTTGTAACTTTTACCACACCTTCATAAAAGACTTTGCCACAGTTACCCTCCCGTTGACTGAGTTGCTAAAAACCAAGGGGAGGGGCCCGGAAGCGGGGAAGCCCGGGGAGAGAATAGCCTGGACTGGAGAGTGCCAGAGGGCGTTCGAGACTCTTAAGACTCTTTTCACCTCAGAGCCCATTTTGGCTCACCCCGATGAGACCAAGGAATTTGTAGTTCACGTAGACGCTTCGGATGTGGCCATGGGGGGGGGGGCCATCCTACAGCAAGGGCCGGATGGGAAGCTGCACCCTCTCACCTACATCTCGAAAAAATTTAACGAGACAGAAAGGAATTGGTCAGTTTGGGACAAAGAAGCCGCCGCCATCCGACTGGCCCTCACCACTTGGCAGCATTGGTTGGAGGGAGCGCAAACCCCTTTTGAAATTTGGACAGATCACAAAAACCTAGAAGCGCTGCGCACCCAGAGATCCCTGAATGCGAAGCAGCTCCGCTGGGCAGATTGTTTCTCAAAATTCAATTTTGTGCTTAAACATTTCCCCGGGAAAGCCAACTCGTTAGCAGATGCACTCTCCCGATTGCCCCGGCATGAAAGTTTAAAAGAGGAGGTGTTCGATTCCATGTTCTCCCCCCAGCAGCTGGGAGGTGCAGTGACCACCAGGAGTCAGAGTAAGCAGACGATGGTAGAGCCGGGGAAAAGCGACTGGGGGGGGGATTATTCGCCGGAAGAAGTCGAAGAATTAGAGACCTTAGCAGACTGCTCCCTCCGGGAAGATAAATGCTGGTACCACTGGGATAAACTGGTGGTACCTCGAAGCAAAAGGAAAGACATATTACTGACCTGCCATTCCTCTAAATTAGCAGGGCATTTTGGATTTCTAAAGACGCTTAACTTAATTCAGAGACAGTTCTGGTGGCCGCGCATGCGCAAGGATGTTTCGGACTTTGTAACTGCCTGCCAGACCTGTTTGATGTGCAAAAGAAGGGGGGGGGGAAGTCCCCGCTGCCCACCCCCTCTCGCCCCTGGGAGGTGATAGCTATGGACTTCATCACCAACCTGACACCCTCGAAGGGAAAGACTGTAATTTGGGTGGTGGTCGACATGTTTTCTAAACAAGCCCACTTCACCCCCTTCAAGCAGCTACCTACGGCAAAGGGAATGGCTAAGGCTTTTTTCAACCACGTGATAAAGCTACATGCTTTCCCCAAACGTGTGGTATCCGATAGGGGCAGTCAGTTCGTTGCCAACTTCTGGCGGGAGCTTCTGAAACTTATGGACATTGAGCCAGCCCTGAGTTCAGGGTACCATCCAGAGACCGATGGGCAGTCCGAACGAACTAATCAAATTCTGGAGCAATTTCTAAGGTGTTACACTAACTACCACCAGGATAACTGGGTGGAGTTACTCCCGTTCGCTGAATATAGCTATAACAATGCGGTGCATTCCTCTACTGGCATTTCTCCATTCATGGCAGTAGGAGGCTTTGAAGGAAAACCACTGCCCACTGTAGAAAACGTGTCAGGTACTTCCCCCACAGACTTTAAGCGATGGTGGGCAACCTTGCAAGAGTCATGGCCCCTGATAGCCAAGACCTTGGACCAGGCAAAAGAGGACTACAAGAAATATGCGGACCGTAGCAGAGCTGAGGGCTGGGACCTCCAGCCCGGGGACTCCGTTTACCTATCCACAAAGAATATACATGGCTTACAACCCAGTAGGAAGCTGGGGTGGAAATTTGTGGGCCCTTACAAGGTGTTGCGTAAAATCTCTGATGTGTCTTTTGAACTGGAGTTGCCCAAATCACTGAGTTCTGTGCACCCTGTTTTTCATTTCAGCTTGCTGAAGAAGAATCCTGGGCCGAATGCATGGCATCCAGTTCCTCCGACTCCTCCTCCACTGATGAAGGGGGAGGCACCCCATTTTGAAATTTCGGAAATTCTTGATTCTAAACTACGCAGGGGCCAAATATATTATTTAGTTAGATGGCTTGACTTTGGCCCAGAACAAAATGAGTGGGTTCGTTCTGAACATGTGCATGCACCTAAATTAATTAAAGCTTTTCATAAAAAGTTCCCGGACAAACCCGGGTAGATTCATTTTCGGGGTGCCAGTGTGTCAGAATCTGCTGATTCAGACAAAGTGTTCTATTACTTTTCTATTGCTTGCTGCTATGATTTCTGTCTTGCTGCTATGATTTCTGTTTCCATGTATGTGTGAGACTTCTGCTCAAAGTAGTCAAGGATCAGATCTTTGTTGATGAAACACAGTTCTTTATTTCCAATTTCTACATTGGTACAGCTTCTCGGATTATTGTCAGAGATAACACATATGACAGAAGCAGGTCTATTATACCTTTCTAGGCAGTTTGAATTACCCATAGGTAGCCAATCACTACAAGGGAAAAAACGGCGGGCAAACGGGGCTCTGGCCATTTGCTTCCCACAGGAAAGAAAGTGAGGTGTCAAGTTGTAAATTTCCCTTCCCAAACCAGACCCTTCAGATGTTACCATTTCACATAACAATCAATGGCCTCAAGGCTTTCGCACATTGATAAGAGATGAGACTCGTCCTCCCTTGGAGTCCCAGCCAGGACGAATGGAATGCGGAGGCAGGAATGTGAGAGGCCCATTGTTCCCATACTTTGAAGTTGTCATCCTCCCGGGCTGACAGTTACACAAACCAGGCCTGGTCAGGGTCATAAACCTGGGGTCACACATTCTAAATACATGCTGGCCAAAGTGAGGGGGTTCACCTAAGGGAGGGGTAATAACATGGCAGGTGTTATGAAAGCAGCTAGCATACATACATGGCAATAGGAATATAGAAAGGCATTTGCTCAGGGCCAAAATCAAGCCATCTAACTAAATAATATAAGTGACCCCTACGCAGCTAAGAATCAAGGATTTCAGATATTTCAAAATGGGGTGCCTCCCCCTTCATCAGTGGAGGAGGTGTCGGAGGAACTGGATGCCATGCATTCAGCCCAGGATTCTTCTTCAGTAAGCGGAGGTGGCGCGTCGTGGCTGGGGACCTGCAGTTCTGCGCCGCTCACTGCAGGCCATTGGAGTTTCCTGACATCTGCGCTTCCGTCAGCTCCAGCTCTCCCTGCTCGCTCGCGGCCCCTTCCAGCTGTAGAGCCCGGGGTTTGAACGAGGTCTTTCCTCTGCTGGGGGTGCTCCCGGCCACCGGGGTGGAGGTCTTCGGAACTTTCCCCCGTCCTCTCGGACACGCCGAGGCGAAGTGGCCACTCTCCCCGCATCTCATGCAGAGCCCCTGTTTAAAACGGGCATCCCGAACTTCTTGCACATTGGGCTTGGGTTTCGCCTTCTGCGTTGCTTTGCTTGGGGCCGTTGATGGAGCTCCCATCTTGATGAGGGTGAAGCGTTCTTCCACGTCCGCAGCTGCCCTCATCCAAGCGGCCAACGATCCTGGTCTTCCCGCCCGCAATATTGCCTCGTACACCTCGGGATTTAAGCCCTCTCGATACTTTTCCATGAACAGGTCTTGCGTCCAGCCGCGAATCTTGGTTGAGATGCGCCGGAACTTATCGGTGTAGTCCCTCACCGAGGACCGCCCTTGGGTCAATCTCCGCAGTTGGTTCCGGGCTTTTTCTTCTCCCAAGGGGTCCTCATAGTGGTGTCGGAGGGCCCACATGAAGTTGTTCAGCGAATGTAGCTCAGGCCCAGGGGCGTTGTGCAGGCTCACATACCAATCGCTGGCGGTGTCCCTCAGCTTGGACCCGATGTAGCCAATCCGGTCCCTCTCGGTGGGGTAGAGGTGTCCCCAAGTGTCTAGGAACCGCTCGATCTCTAGCAGGAAGAAGCGCAACTTCTCGGGGTCCCCATCGAAAGTAGCCGTCAACGGATCGGCGGGGGCCGGGCGAACCACCAGCCCTGCCGGCACGGGTGCTGGCGCAGGTATGGGTGCGGGCACTTGGCGGAGAACGACCGGGAGAACCTGCTGCGGCACTTGCGGCTGCACTGGCGGCGGCACCTGGGCGGGGATTCCCCCTGGAGGCACCGCTGGCTGCTGGACTCCGATCGCGGGAGGTCCTCCCATGGCTGGTGCTGGCTGAGCCGCCTGCATAGCCGTGATGGCATCCCGGAACTGATACTGGAGATCGAGGGCCAGTTCTCGCAACTCGGTAGTAAGCTGGAACCGCAAATCTCCCATCATCCGGTCGAGGGCTTGAGTCTGGTCTTCTCGGTAGGGATCGGGCCCGTACGATCCCGGTCTCTCTCCTTCCACGGACTGGAGACGCGAATCTCCTACGTAGGTCGTCTCGCGATCGTCTCCCAGGAAGCTCGGCTTCCCGCGGTCGAGGTGGTCTCCCTGGAACGAAACTCGTGCCCCTTTCCGATCGTGCACCCAGGAGTCCACGGTCCCGCGACCGAAATTGCTCCATGAGTACCTCGGGGTCACGCTCTGAAGAGGAGGTGGGCGCGGGATGTAGTGAGCCCCTTGAATCGTAGTCACTGGCACTTCGGGCTCCCCTCCGCCGCCTCCACCACCGGCCCCCTGATCCCCAGGGGTGGTTGGTGTGTCTTCGGGAGTAGTAGGGATGGGAAGAGTACCGTCGTCCGACATGGTCAGGAACGGCCAAGTCCCAGTCACAGATCTCTGACAATCTGTGAGACTTCTGCTCAAAGTAGTCAAGGATCAGATCTTTGTTGATGAAACACAGTTCTTTATTTCCAATTTCTACATTGGTACAGCTTCTCGGATTATTGTCAGAGATAACACATATGACAGAAGCAGGTCTATTATACCTTTCTAGGCAGTTTGAATTACCCATAGGTAGCCAATCACTACAAGGGAAAAAACGGCGGGCAAACGGGGCTCTGGCCGTTTGCTTCCCACAGGAAAGAAAGTGAGGTGTCAAGTTGTAAATTTCCCTTCCCAAACCAGACCCTTCAGATGTTACCATTTCACATAACAATCAATGGCCTCGAGGGGTAATAACATGGCAGGTGTTATGAAAGCAGCTAGCATACATACATGGCAATAGGAATATAGAAAGGCATACAGACATGACAGGGAGAACCATGGCAATAAAACAGAAGACATAGCTGTAAGCAATAGAAAGACTTTGTCTGAATCAGCAGATTCTGACAGTATGGTTCTACAGCACCTGCTATGTAGTTGCCCCCCCTCCACCATGTAAACCCTCACTTTGGCCAGTATGTATGTAAGCTATATGACCCCAGGTTTATGACCCTGACCAGGCCTGGTTTGTGTAACTGTCAGCCCGGGAGGATGACAACTTCAAAGTATGGGAACAATGGGCCTCTCACACTCCTGCCTCCGCATTCCATTCATCCCGGCTGGGACGGCAAGGGAGGACAGGTCCCATCTCTTATCAACGTGCGAAAGCCTCGAGGCCAACGATTGTTATGTGAAATGGTAACATCTAAGGGCTCTGGTTTGGGAAGGGAAATTTACAACTTAACACCTCACTTTCTTTCCTGTGGGAAGCAAACGGCCAGAGACCCTTTTTGCCCGCCGTTTTTCCCCTTTAGTGATTGGTTACCTATGGGTAATTCAAACTGTTCTGAAAGGTATAATAGACCTGCGTCTGTCATATGCGCTATCTCTGACAATAATCCGAGAACCTGTGCTAATGTAGAGATTGGAAATAAAGAACTGTGTTTCATCAACAAAGATCTGATCCTTGACTACTTTGAGCAGAAGTCTCACAATTCTGCTAGTAAATAAAAGTAAGTGCAGCAGACTTCCTTCCTTCCTTCCTTCCTTCCTTCCTTCCTTCCTTCCTTCCTTCCTTCCTTCCTTCCTTCCTTCCTTCCTTCCTTCCTTCCTTTCTGTCACCCCCAGTGCCCTGCCCAGAGATGGACAGATGTTAGCCATCGTCCTGAGTCAGTGAGGCGGGGGGGTCTTTGAGGAGAGAGAAGCGAGGACCTCAGAACAGGGGGGGCTGGGGTTACGTCACCACTGAGGCCTAACACCCATGTGAGCCCAGTGACTTTGTAGCCAGACCTTCTCTCTCTCCATCTGTCTTGGCTGTCCCTCTGTTTCTCACCATCTCCTCCCTGGTCCTCCCTGGCTTCTCTTCCTTTATACCCTCCTCCTGCCTCATGTACTCTGTCTTCCCCTGCCCCGCCCCTTGTCCTCAGTGGATCCTTTCCCCTGTCCTTCACTTGAGTCTCTCTTCCCATTGGCTTCCCTCCTTCTGCCTTATATCCCCTCCCTCCGCCCCTTTCCTCCCAGGTGCTGGCCCTGCCCGGTCCTCCATGTCGACGCAGGGATGCGACAGGGTCCTACATGGTTGGAAAACCTCCTGGCCCATCTAGTGCTGGTAGGTGTGGGTGAGGCGGGGGTGGGCACCCATGCCCAGGTCCGGGCGTACCCCAGGGCTGGGTGCATCCTGGTGGCCACCTCCTCAGAGCCAACCCAGGCATGTGTGACAGGTCACACCTGGGCAGCTTCTTCGCCAGCAGCACTGTTTCCAGCCCCCCCCCCATGTTCTTCCGAGCCATGGCGGTCAGCTGAAGGTTGTGGGGCTGGTTGCTGGGCTCTTCTTTGCAGTTTCGGGTCTTCGCTGTTGTCCCCACCACCTCCCTGGGTTGTCCTCTCGGGGGGGGGGGCGGTCCTGGCATCTTGGCGAGTCTGGAGGAGTTGTAGTGGGACACCTTCCTTCCTTCCTTCTCTTTTTCTCCTTCTTTCCTTCTCTATCTCTCTCTTTCTGCATTGTCAGGTGTGTCCTAATATGCTAATGAGTTTCTGCTGTTAGGTATGGCCTATTATGCTAATGAGTTCCTGCTGGCCTTTTTCTACAAAAAGAGTCCTGTGTGCTCCCCTTAGTTGTCTCTAAACTGAAAAGTCCTGGATTCTTCAGCCTTTCCTCATAGGGAAGGGGCTCCAACCACCTAATCATCTTGATTGCCCTCTTCTGTACTTTTCCCAGTTCTGTGATGCCTTTTTTGAGATACCATGGCCAGAACCAGGGGTCATTTCATAGAAAAAGAGGTGCAGGAGTACATTAGCATAATTCATTAGCATGACTTATTTGCATATGCTACACCACCTGACATCACCGCAAGTATGTCAGAAGGCAAGAAAGAAAGAGAGAGAGGGAGAAAGAGAGGGAGAAAGAAAGAGAGAGAGAGAAAGCTGGCAGAGAGGGGACAGCTACTAATCCAAGCCTCAGAAATACCACTATTCTGGGAGGATAGCTTCAGTGGTGGCTGAAGCCTTCAGAAGGCTGGTTGGAGGAACAAGGACCTTTCCAGGGGATGGGGTCATTTTGCTGCAGCCATGACACAAGCAGGCATTCCCCGCGGGGGGGGGGGGGCTGGCACCAACTCCCGGAGCTGCGCTCCCCCAAGCTCCTGCTCGAAATGACCCCTGGCCAGAACTGTATGCAGTATTCCAAATGGTGCCACACCATAGATCTATACAGGGGTATTATAATATTGGCCATTTTATTTTCATCCCCTTTTCTAGTAATCCCTAACATAGAGGTTGCCTCTTTCACCACTGCAGCATACTGGGCTGACACTTTAATTAAGCTGTCTACTATGACCTCAAGATCTTTCCCCCTCTCAGTCTCAGCACGTTCAGACCCAATTAGCCTATAACTGAAGCTGGGATTTTTGTCCCAGTGTGCACCACTTTATACTTACCAACACTGAACTTTATCATCCATATTGTAGCCCACTCACTTAGTTTGTGGAGGTCCTCTTGGAGCTCTTATTTATTACTTAAACTTGTACCCCGCCCTCCCCACCGAAGTAGGCTCAGGGCGGCTTACATAAAAACAGTAAAACAATAAAAACAGTATATATCTCAATATAGAAATACATTTCAGAACAAACTACATAGTAAACAGCTTGTATCAATGGTGGTTCACTGAGTAAAGTGCATTTTGACATGGTCAGTTGAACTGCCGCTCTAGATGACTCCTGGCTCTAGGGCAGCCCAGGGCATGGCTAGTAAGATGTGGCTCCTATTGAAAAGCCTGCCAGAAAAGCTCTGTTTTCATGGCCCTGTGGAGCTGTGAGAGGTCCTGCAGGGCCCTGATCTCGCCAGGGAGCTTATTCCAGTAGGTTGGAGCCACTGCAGAAAATGCCCTGGTCCTAGTCTATGTCAATCTAACATCCTTCGGACCAGGGAGGGCCAGGTGATTTCGGTGTGTGGTGGGACCCAAAGCAACTCTTAAATGAGCATCATGGGCAGCAGCCTTTGCTTCTGAGAGCCAGTTTGGTGTAGTGGTTAAGTGCAAGGACTCTAATCTGGGAGAACCAGGTTTGATTCCCCACTCCTCCACTTCCACCTGCTGGATGACCTTGGGCAAGCCATAGCTCTGTACCAGCTGTTCTCCCAAGGACAGTTGTCTCGGAACTCTCTCAGCCCCACCTACCTCACAGGGGTGTCTGTTTTGGGGTAGGGAAGGGAAAGGAGTTTGTAAGCCGCTCTGAGACTCCCAAGTGAGTGAAGGGTGGGGTATAAATCCAATCTCTTCTTCTTCTCTTCTTCTTCCAGTTGTTCATGTATGGTGTGATGTGAACAACAGTATTCTAGGGATTTATGTATTTATTTAGGATATTTCTATGCCACCTTTTCAAAGTCCTGCTCAAGGCAGCTTACATTTAAAACCATCCCAAGATTAAAAACAGCTCTTAACAAGTGCTCGGACATAAGCAGGGCTTTTTTTGTAGAAAAAGCCCAGCAGGAACTCATTAGCATAATAGGCCACACCCAACAGCAGAAACTCATTAGCATATTAGGCCATACCCCCGACAGCACAGATCTGCCCTCACAGAGGAGGGAGAGCTTGTACCTGAATAAACATTGGTCTTTAAAGGTGTCCTCAGGAGCTCCACCAGCAGGGCCAGAACTCCAGAAGCCCTCCCACTGTTGCCCCCCCCAAGCACCAAGAAGACAGAGCATCTCTGCCCCCCATAGAAGCAGGGCCGATGTACCCATTAGGCCAACTTAGGGGACCGCCTAAGGGCGGAGGCCTCAGAGGAGTGCAGAAATGCCTATGCCCCCCTCCCTTCCCCACACCCACTTTCCACCTCGTGCTGTACTTGGCTGTTTCACTCACCCTGGCTGGCTGGCTGGCTGTGCTTCGTTCTCCTCAGCTCAGTCAGAGGGCACCATGTTGGCCTACTGCCCCTCCCTCACCTGAGTCACCTTGCCTCTCCAAAATCACCCCCCCCTGTGCTCTGTCTTATGCTTGGCGCCATGCCAGCTCCTCCTCATCTTGTTTCCCAGTGCCTTGGGTGGTGGCGGTTGGATCAGGAGCAGGACGGGCGTCTACACAAACGAAGTCTTTCAGTTCTCGCTGTTACCCAGAATTGAACTTGGTTGGTCTCAGATGTGCCACTGGACTTAAACTTTGTTCTGCTGCTTTAGACCAACATGGGCCCCCACGTGAATTTTGTGGGGCTTACTTTCGAGTGAACATGCATAGGAAGACTGTGCCCAGGCAGCATTGATAAAAAGAATTATTCTGTGCCCAGAGCACCTGAACAGTCCCAGTGTAACACGTACTACACAGCAGCAATCTGTGGAAACTTTAAAGCACCTGAACCTGCCTGTAAACTGACCCGCCACCTCAAAGAGAAAGAGGAAGGACTACAGCGGGGCCTCAGCCAATCAGAAGCATCAGCCATGGCAGCTAAAACATTCTCAGCCAATGAGCACCGCCATCACCAACTGCATGGGTTGCTGCTTGCTCTTTGTGTGAGGTCAGCTATGGTTGCTACTGCAAGGAAGGAAAAGGTGAACAGGAGCTGGAGGCTGTAGGTCGGGGTTCAGTGGAGGAGAGGAGTCCAAGAATGGGGGTGTTGCTGTTTGCCTGGACTTCTTGGTCCCACATGACCAAGGCCCCGAGTAATGGGGGGGCTGTATACTGCAAGGGGAAGATGCTTTCTTGGAAGAATAACCTGGTGGTCTCTTCGGGAGGGGGCTAAAACTGGGACATCTTGTAGGGGAATGAGTAGCCTTCAGGATACAGGACATGTGGAAGGGGGTCTAAATAGAAGAGGTAAAGCAGAATTTATTTATTTGTGTAGAAAAAATATTGCCTGCCATTTATAATAATTCTAATGGTTGAGCAAAAATTTAATATGATCAGCACTTCAACCCAACTATCTAAAGGAGATGATCAGTAAAGGGGGGGGGGGGAGAGAGCTAGTACATGCCATCAAATACATAGGCACATATTCTGGCTTGACTGAATAAACTAGCCCCAAATATGACAGCCCTCACTAAAGCAAATGGTTTGTAATTTACTGGGCCACTACTGAGAAAATCCTCTCCAGAGCAGCTTGTGATTGAAGAGGGCCATCAGAAGATTTATCTGTGCCTGTTCTTAAAAAGTGGGGTGGTCTAGGTGAAGCTGTAGGGGAGAAGACCGTCCCTTGAGAATTGGAAGGTTATGTTTGGATTCAGAAGGGCAGCTCTTGAGGGCAGGTGATAGAATTTGTACATTTCTGAAACTTTAAATAAAGGACATATAGCAGAACTGTGGGGGTGAAAATTCTTAAAAGGTTTGTGATCATTCTGGTTGAGGACCTTGTACAAATGTACACTGCCTGCCTGTGCATAGGACACATTTACATTGACTACTTGAAATTGGTGAAATTACCGTATTTTTCGGACCATAAGATGCACCTGACCATAAGACACACCTAGTTTTAGAGGAGGAAAACAGGGAAAAAAATATTCTGAACCAAATAGTAGGTAGTTGGGGGGGGGGGAGAGAGAGAAGAAAGAAAGAAAGAGAGAGAGAGAGAGAGAGAGAGAGAGAGAGAGAGAGAGAAAGAAAGAAAGAAAGAAAGAAAGAAAGAAAGAAAGAAAGAAAGAAAGAAAGAAAGAAAGAAAGCGGGTAGGTAGGTAGGTAGGTAGGTAGGTAGGGGGAGAGAGAGAGAAGGAAGGAAGGAAGAGAAAGAAAGGAAGGGAGGGAGGGAGGGAGGGAGGGAGGAGAGAGAGAAAAGGAAGGAAGAAAGACAGAAAGACAGACAGAAAGACAGAAAGAAAGAAGGGGTGTTTCCCTCCCCCCCCCTTGCTTGGGCCCAAGTGGCTTAACGCCACTCAGGCCCAGCTCTTCCCTCCCGACCTCCCACCCCTGCAGCCCGGGAAAGGTGAGTGGGGAAGGGACGGGGGGTAGGGAGGGGTGAGAGAGAGAGAAGGAAGGTAGGTAGGTAGGCGGGAGAGAGAGAGAAGGAAGGAAGGAAGTCAGAAAGGAAGGAAGGAAGAAACAGGAAAGTAGGTAGGTAGGTAGGTGGGGGGAGAGAGAGAAGGAAGGAAGAGAAAGAAAGACAGAAAGAAAGAAAGAAAGAAAGGAACAGGATGGTAGGTAGGTGGGGGAGAGAGAGAGAGAGAGAAGGAAGGAAGGAAGAAACAGGAAGGTAGGTAGGTAGGTAGGGGGAGAGAGAGAAGGAAGGAAGAGAAAGAAAGAAAGGAACAGGAAGGTAGGTAGGTAGGGGGGAGAGAGGGAAGGAAGGAAGGAAGGAAAGGAACAGGAAGGAAGGTAGGTAGGTAGGTGGGGAGAGGGAAGGAAGACAGAAAGAAAGACAAAGAAAGAAAGAAAGAAAGAAAGAAAGAAAGAAAGAAAGAAAGAAAGAAAGAAAGGTAGGAACAGAAAGGTAGGGAGGAGACAGAGAAGGAAGGAAGACAGACAGAAAGAGAAAGACAGAAAGACAGAAAGACAAGGTGTTTCCCTCCCCCCCCTTGCTTGGGCCCGAGTGGCTTAACACCACTCGGGCCCAGCTCTTCCCTCCCTACCTTTTCCCCCCGCAGCTCAGGAATGGTGAGGGGGGAGGAATGGGGCGGGAAAGGTGAGCGGGGGAGGGAGGGTGGTTCTCCCCGGGCCGGTGGTGTGCTGACCCGGGAAGGGGGAGGGGGGAGGGAGGGGGCTGCTTCCCGGGGCGGCGGCACTTGCCTGGTGGAAGAGCCCCGTGGAAGAGCTCCGTTTTGCAGGCCCTGTGGAACTGTAAAAGGTCCCACGGGGCCCTGATGTCTTCCGGGAGCTCATTCCACCTGTGTGGAGCTGCTACTGAGAAGGCCCTGGCCCTGGGAGAGGCCCCTTGGAGGGCTTCTATCAGGCCCGCACTGGAACTGGCCATCTCCTGCTTCCAGTTCTGTTGCTGCTGCTGCATCATAGCTTGCCTCGCCAGATTGTCTCAATTGCTCAGCCATTTCATGTTTTCCCCTGGGTCCTAGACTCAGAACACTGAGCATGAGATTTCTGTGGTGAATGTCAATAAATCAAAAGTAGGTTTGCGGCTTACAGATACACACCTGAACAGCATAGTCAAGTCTGCAACAGCACGGACATTTTGATGCAATAATTCAGAGCAAGAAGTGTCAGTTATCAGAGACTGTTAAATAAACAAAAAGTTGCAAGAGTGCTAATGCTTTAAGTATGGTTTTATTTTAAGTTAAAAAAAATCTTTGTGTTTGTGCCCTTTATAAAGTTTATATCTCCGCTACCTGGCATTACATTTTATGGCACACATGGCCCAGCCCAACAGGGTCTCATTTATATCAGATCCAGCCGTCATAACAAATGAGTTCGACACCCCTATTGTAGAGAGGTATATTGCCTCTGTACATGGAGGTTCCATTAACCACGGCAGCCAAAAGCTACAGAGAGCCCACACCCCCTCGCTTTTCCTTACCAATCTGTCCAATGAACTCCACCTTGATGCCCTGGTGTTCCAGCCGCTTGTTTGGGTGCTTGAGTGTAAGGATGACCCGCCCCGAAATGGTCTCGACATCGTAGAACAGGAAATATTTCTCCTTCTTGCCCTCCTCTGTCTTATGCTCCGCCCGGCGCCTGCTCTCCGCATCGCTCAGCACCAGTTCCAACTCAGCACTCTGTCCGAACCCAAAGAAGCTCATTGCGGTGTCAGGGACAAGGGGCAGCACCCCAGAGACGTATGGCACCTCAGGCAGCACCCGTGCCGGGCTAGGAAATCGTGGTTCGCCAGAGAGAAGACCTGAGCAACGAAGCGGTGCCCTGAATCCTGTCTCCTTTGGTCAAGAGGCTAACTGGTCAAGCAAAGGGAGGAAGCCCCTGGAAATGGGGAGCCTTCAACACAGGCAGATCTTGGGGGGGGCACATGCAGCTTGGGGGATCTGGAGGGGCTCAATGCACAGGGAGGCCTGGCTGCTTAAGAAGACGCGCAAAGGTTAACGACTGGAACGGTGTCCTGCAACCTGCAGAAATGACCCCTCCTCCAGATGTGACTCCAGGAGTCAGCGGTCCAGAGGCTGGGCCGAGGAGGCGGCTTTCTCATATAACCTCCAACGCGGGGCAGGTGGGCGTGCGAAGGCGGGGGCAGAGGAGGCTCCTGAGAGCTGGGGATGAGGGTGCAGCGCTGCAAGCCAAGGGGGGACAGGGGAGACCGGGATGCAGAGAATGCCATTGCTCCTGGCAATCGAGATGTGGGAAGGGGATGATGGAGAGGCATGCAGGAAAGGGGGGGAGCGCAGCGCGGCCAGGGCAGGGGGGCTTACGAGGAGGTGCCAATCCAGGGGCCCACCGCTGAGGCTGTAAAGAGAAAATCGATGGAGGCGGAGGTGGTGGGGGAGCTGCAACAGGGGCGTTGCTCCTCCGACAGAGGCCGCTGCAGGTAGGCCCGAGGCTTGGGGGGCTCCGTGCAACTGCAGCTGGCCACGCCGGCGCCTGGGCGAGGGATAACAAGCAGCAGCAGCAGCCTCCACAGCAGCTCCTGGCGCGCTCGCGCTCCCTTCTCCCCCCGGCTTCGCCTGGGCTGAGCTGGCTGCGGAGCTCGCACCGCTGACCCGGACCTCCAGCCTCGCCATGCACACGCACCACACCTGGGCCTGTGGGGGGAGGGGGGAAGGCCGGAGGACTCCCGACTGCGCACGCTTGACAGGGAAGGGAGGGAGGGAGGGAAGGGAGCTGGCTGCGGAGGGAAGGGAAGCTTGACAGGGGAGGGAGGGAGGGAGGGAGGGAAGGGGGCTGGCTGTGGAGGGAAGGGAAGCTGGCTGCGAAGCTTGCGCCGCCGACCCGGACCTCCAGCCTCGCCACACGCACGCTTCGCACCCGGGCCCGCGGGGGGAGGGGGGAAGGCCGGAGGACTCCCGACTGTGCACGCGCTCGGCGGAGCGGCGCGGACTGAGGCAGGGAGAGGCCACGGCCCCGGGAGCCTGATTGGGGAGGAAGGGGGCTTCCTCCTGGGGCCGCGGCAAGCGCCACGGCCCCAGGAGCTTGACAGGGAAGGGAGGGAGGGAGGGAAGCCTGGATTCGCACCATAAGACGCACACACTTTTCTCCCCACTTTTTGGGGGAGAAAAAGTGTGTCTTATGGTCCGAAAAATAGAGTAAATTAATGGTGATGTGCCCCTTCTCCCTGCCCCCCCCCCAAAAAACACCCAGGGAACACTTGTCAAGGGAAGGAACCAGGCTGCTGGCGCTTAAAATCAAAAAGGTGGCAGAGCAGTTTTTAAACTGAATATTGGGGGAAAGCTGACAGGAGATGAAAAATCTCTGGTTCGGGATGGTTCATTTCAAAGAGATGAAGGGGTAGTTGTTACTTTCCTACAAGGAAAGGGATTAGTATTGTTCTCTGAGACTGTGGCAAATGATAGGGACTGCTTGGCAAGGTCTCAAGGCAGCAAGAGGAAGGTTGTGGGCTTAACATGTATGGGAAACTATAGATGTTTATATACTAATGCTAGAAGTGTCTGAGGTAAAATCGGGGAGTTGTAATGCTTGGTGTTGGGGGAAAACATAGAGATTGTGGGTATTTCAGAAACTTGGTGGGATGAGGAAAATCAGTGGGATACGGTGATTCCTGGTTATAAATTATATCTGAAGGATAGGGGGGAGAAAATTGGAGGTGGGGTGGCTCTTTATGTCAGAGAGGGTATACAGTCCAGTAAGACTGAGAGGGTAGGAGAATTGGATTCGCTTCTGGAAATGCTGTAGGTTGAATTAGTGGGCCCAAAAGGAAGCTTAACATTGGGAGTTTATTATCGCCCACCAAATCAAAAGATAGAGGAGGATTAGAAAATGATGAATGAATTAAAGATAGCAGCTAGATGAAATAACTGTGTTATAATAGGTGACTTTAACTACCCACACATTGATTGGGTCAATACGTGTTCAAGTCGGGAAAAAGAGATTGAGTTTCTAGACACTCTCAATGACTGTGCTATGGAGCAGATGGTTACAGAACCGACCAGGGGAGAGGCGATCTGGGATTTGGTCCTAAGTAATGCTCAAGACCTGGTGAGAGATGTTAAAGTGATTGCACCACTTGGGAACAGTGACCATAATGTTACTGAGTTCAACATTTGTATAAATAGGGAGTTGCCCATAAAGACTGACACAACCACTTTTAACTTTAAAAGGGGTAACTTCTCTGATATGAGGGGATATGTGAGGAGAAAACTGAAAGGAAAAGTAGAAAGGGTCAAAACCATTGGGGAAGCTTGGAGACTATTTAAAATTACAATCCTAGAGGCTCAGAGAAAATATATACCGTGGGTTAGGAAAGGCACTAATAGGTATAGACAAAAGCCTGCATGGTTAACAAACAAAGTAATGGAAGCTGTAAAAGGTAAGAAGGATTCCTTTAAGCGGTGGAAAGCTAGTCTCAGTGAGGCTGATAAAAGGGAACACAGGCTGTGGCAAATAAAACGCAAGTCTCTGATCAAGCAGGCAAAAAGGGAATATGAGGAGTATATTGCAAAAAACATAAAGACCAACAATAAAACTTCCTTCAAATACATTAGAAGCAGTAAAGGTAAAAGAGTGTAGTGAAGGATGATAGGGAAATGGCTGAGAAGCTAAATGCATTTTTTTTGCCTCTGTCTTCACTGTGGAAGATGAGAAGTGCCTGCCCACTCCAGAACCACTGATTTTGGGAGGGGGGTTGAAAGACCTGAGTGTGAGATTTCTGCTCAAAGTAGTCAAGGATCAGATCCTGGTTGGTGAAACACAGTTATTTATTTCCAATCTCTACATTGGTACAGCTTCTCGGATTATTGTCAGAGATAATACATATGATAGATGCAGGTCTATTATACCTTTCCAAGCAGTTTGAATTACCCATAGGTAGCCAATCACTACAAGGGAAAAACGGCAGGCAAAAGAGGCTCTGGCCATTTGCTTCCCACAGGAAAGAAAGTGAGGTGTCAAGCTGTAAATTCCCTTTCCCAAACCAGACCCCTCAGATGTTACCATTTCACATAACAATCAATGGCCTCAAGGCTTTCGCATGTTGATAAGAGATGAGACTCATCCTCCCTTGAAATCCCAGCCGAGATGAATGGAATGCGGAGGCAGGAGTGTGAGAGGCCCATTGTTCCCATACATTGCAGGGGTCATCCTCCCGCCCTGACAGTTACACAAACCAGGCCTGGTCAGGCACTGAAACCTGGGGTCACACATTCTACATACATACTGGCCAAAGTGAGGGTTCACCTAAGGGCGTAGCAACTACAATACATACATAGCAATAGGGTATAAGATAGCATAACCCAGAATACATAGCTGTAAGAAACAGAAAACCTTTGTCTGAATCAGCAGATTCTGACACACTGGCACCCCGAAAATAAATCTACCCGGGCTTCTCCGGGAACCTTTTATGAAAAGCTTTAACTAATCTAGGAGCATGCACATGTTCAGAACGAACCCACTCGTTTTGCTCTGGGCCAAAGTCAAGCCATCTGACTAAATAATATAAGCGCCCCCTACGCATCTTAGAATCAAGAATATCAGATATTTCAAAATGGGGTGCCTCCCCCTTCATCAGTGGAGGAGGCGTCGGAGGAACTGGATGCCATGCATTCGGCCCAGGATTCTTCTTCAGCAAGCTGAAATGAAAAACAGGATGCACAGAACTCAGTGACTTGGGCAACTCTAATTCAAAGGACACATCAGAAATTTTGTGCAACACCTTGTAAGGGCCCACATATTTCCACCCCAATTTCCTGCTGGGTTGTAAGCCGTGTATGTTTTTCGTGGAAAGGTAAACAGAGTCCCCTGACTGAAGATCCCAACCCTCAGCTCGACCACGATCTGCATATTTTTTGTAATCCTCTTTGGCTTGGTCTAATGTCTTTGCTATTAGAGGCCACGATTCTTGTAGGGTCGCCCACCATTGTTTAAAGTCTGTGGGGGGAGCATCTGAGGCATTTTCAATTGTGGGCAGAGGCTTTCCCTCAAAGCCTCCCACTGCCATAAAGGGAGAAACGCCAGTAGAAGAATGCACTGCATTGTTGTAGCTATACTCAGCGAATGGCAGCAACTCCACCCAATTGTCTTGGTGGTAATTGGTATAACACCTTAAAAATTGTTCCAGAATCTGATTAGTTCGTTCGGACTGTCCATCGGTTTCTGGGTGGTAACCAGAGCTTAGAGCAGGCTCTATGTCCATAAACTTCAGAAGCTCCCACCAGAAGTTGGCAACGAACTGACTGCCTCTGTCGGATACCACACGTTTGGGGAAAGCATGTAATTTGATCACGTGGTTGAAGAAAGCCTTGGCCATCCCCTTTGCCGTAGGCAGCTGTTTGAAAGGAGTGAAATGGGCTTGCTTAGAAAACATGTCTACCACCACCCAGATTACAGTTTTTCCCTTTGATGGTGGTAGGTTAGTAATAAAGTCCATAGCTATCGCCTCCCAAGGGCGAGAGGGAGTGGGTAGGGGGTGCAGGAGTCCCGGGACTTTCCCCCCCCTCCTTTTACACATCAAGCAGGTCTGACAGGCAGCAACGAAGTCCGAGACATCCCTGCGCATGCGTGGCCACCAGAACTGCCGCTGAATTAAGTTGAGTGTTTTTAGAAACCCAAAATGCCCAGCCAGCTTAGAGGAGTGACAAGCCAGTAATATGTCTTTCCTTCTGCTTCGGGGTACCACCAGTTTATCTCCATGATACCAACATTTATTCTCTCCGAGGGAGCAGTCGGCCACCGCTTCTAATTCCTCGACTTCTTCGGGTGAATACTCCTTCCCCCCCAGTCGCACGACTCTGATTCCACTGTCGTTCGCTTACTTTGACTCCTGGTGGTCACAGCCCCTCCCAGCTGCTGGGGGGAAAACATGGAGTCGAACACTTCCTCCTTCACGCTCTCGTGCTGGGGCAACCGGGAGAGCGCGTCTGCTAACGAGTTGGCTTTCCCCGGGAGATGTTTCAACACAAAGTTAAATTTTGAGAAAAAATCGGCCCAGCGGAGCTGCTTCGCATTCAGGGATCTCTGCGTGCGCAGCGCTTCTAGATTTTTATGGTCTGTCCATATCTCAAACGGGGTCTGCGCTCCCTCCAGCCAGTGCCACCACGTAGTGAGGGCTAGCCGGATAGCTGCGGCTTCTTTATCCCAAACTGACCAGTTCCGTTCCATTTCATTAAATTTTTTTGAAATGTAAGCGAGGGGGTGTAGTTTCCCGTCTGACCCCTGCTGTAAGATGGCCCCCCCATGGCCACATCGGACGCATCTACATGAATCACAAATTCCTTAGTTTCATCGGGGTGGGCCAAAATGGGCTCTGAGGTAAAAAGAGTTTTAAGAGTCTCGAACGCCCTCTGGCACTCCCCATTCCAGGCAATTTTCTCCCCGGGCTTCCCTGCTTCCGGACCCCTCCCTTTAGTCTTAAGCAATTCAGTCAATGGGAGGGTGACTGTGGCAAAATCTTTTATGAAGGTGCGATAAAAGTTGCAAAATCCTAATAGGCTTTGGAGTTGATTTCGCGTTCGGGGGGCTTCCCACTGGACCACTGCCTCTACCTTGGCAGGGTCCATCTCCAGTCCCTTTTGTGAAATGCGATACCCCAGGAAGTCCACGGACTCTCGATGGAACTCATACTTGGACAGTTTTGCATACAATTGGTTTTTCAATAGGGTGGAAAGGACTTCCCGGACCAATTTCACGTGCTCTTTCTTATCAGCGGAATAGATCAAGATATCATCTAAGTAACATAACACCCCCTTGAATAAATGCTTGTGCAATACTTCATTTATCAAGCTCATAAAGACCCCCGGCGCGCCACTCAAACCGAACGGCATCACCAGGTATTCGAACTGCCCCAACGGTGTATTAAAGGCAGTCTTGAATTCATCCCCCTCCCTTATGCGCACCCGAAAATAAGCGTCCTGGAGATCCAGCTTAGTGAACACTTTTCCCTTGGCCGCCTCCGTTAACAAGTCTTTTATAAGAGGGAGGGGGTAAGCATTGGAGGCAGACACCGCATTTAATCCTCTGTAGTCCGTGCACAACCGCAACCCCCCGTCTTTCTTTTTCCGGAACAGAACGGGGGCCGCGAAGGGGGATTTAGCAGGGCGGATGAATCCGCGCTCCAAGTTCTTGTCTAGGAACTTCCGCAGCTCCTCCCGCTCCGGGGGGCTCATGGAGTAAAGCTTTCCCTTTGGAAGTTTTTCGCCCGGGATCAGTTCTATGGCACAATCCGAAAGTCTGTGGGGGGGTAGCTCGTCCGCCTCGGACTCACTGAACACTCCCATTAAGTCTCTGTACTCCCGGGGGATAGCTGAGGGTGCCAGGGTGAGGGCCGCCACCCGGAGGGGCACCGGAGGACCTGGTCCCCACCCCGTGTCCCATTTGTGATTCTGGCACTTCTCGTCCACCCAGGAGATCTTCCCCTCACTCCATTTGATGTATGGATCATGGGAGCTCAGCCAGGGGCTCCCCAATACCATGGGGAATTGGGTGTTTGGGGTGATGACAAAAGCTCGCTTCTCCCAATGCTCCCCCGTTCCCACAATTAGTCCCTCGGTCTCTGCCACGCACGCTTCCTTCATTTCCGAACCGTCCATTTGCGTGAACTTGAGTGGCTCCCCTAACGGGGTGACCTTAGGTCCTAGCCCCTCTACCACTAAAGGGCTAATTAAGTCCCGAGCACACCCAGAGTCAATTAGGGCGCGAACCCGGACATGGGTCCCAGTCCCAGGGATCATTACAGTCACTACCATATATAACAAGGGGCCAGGGATGCTCACCGGAGATGGCGCGTCTTGGCTGGGGACCTGCAGTTCTGTGCCGCTCACTGCAGGCCGTTGGAGTTTCCCGACATCTGTGCCTCTGTCAGCTCCAGCTCTCCCTGCTCGCTTGCTGCCCCTTCCAGCTGCAGAGCCCGGGGTTTGAACGAGGTCTTTCCTCTGCTGGGGGTGCTCCCGGCCACCGGGTGGAAGTCTTCGGACCCTTTCCTCCACCTCTCGGGCACGCTGAGGCAAAGTGGCCACTCTCCCTGCATCTCATGCAGAGCCCCTGTTTAAAACGGGCATCCCGAATTTCCTGCACGTTGGGCTTGGGTTTTGCCTTCAACGCTGCTTTGCTTGTGGCTGTTGAGGAAGCTCCCATCTTGATGAGGGTGAAACGTTCTTCCACGTCTGCGGCCGCCCTCATCCACGCGGCCAGCAATCCCGGTCTTCCCCCCCGTAGGACTGCCTCGTACACCTCTGGATTTAAGCCTTCTCGGTACTTCTCTATGAACAGGTCTTGCGTCCATCCACGGATCTTGGCCGAGATGCGCCGGAACTTGTCGGTGTAGTCCCTCACTGAGGACCGCCCTTGGGCCAATCTCCGCTGATGGTTCTGGGCTTTTTCCTCTCCCAAGGGATCCTCGTACTGGTGTCGGAGGGCCCACATGAAGTTGTTTAGCGAACGGAGCTCAGGACCGGGGACGTCATGCAGGCTCACATACCAATCGCTGGCGATGTCCTTCAGCTTGGACCCGATGTAGCCAATCCGCTCCCTCTCGGTGGGGTAGAGATGTCCCCAAGTGTCTAGGAACCGCTTGATCTCCAGCAGGAAAAACCGCAACTTCTCAGGGTCCCCATCGAAAGTAGCCATCAACGGATCAACGGGGGCCGGGCGAACCACCGGCCCTGCCGGCACGGGGGCCGGCACAGGCATGGGGGCAGGCACTTGTTGAGGAATGACCGGGGAAACCTGCTGCAGCACTTGCGGCTGCACTGGCTGCGGCACCTGGGCAGGAACTCCTCTGGGAGGCACCACCGGTTGCTGAACTCCGATCGCGGGAGGTCCTCCCATGGCTGGGGCTGGCTGAGCCGCTTGCATAGCCCTGATGGCATCCCAGAACTGGTACTGGAGATCGAGGGCCAGCTCTCGCAACTTGGTGGTAAGCTGGAACCGCAAATCTCCCATCATCCGGTCGAGGGCTTGAGTCTGGTCCTCTCGGTAAGGATCGGGCCTGTACGGACCTGTCCTCTCTCCTTCCAGGGACTGGAGACGCGAATCTCCGGCGTAGGTCGGCTCGCGTTCGTCTCCCAGGAAACTCGGCTTCCCGCGGTCGAGGTGATCCCCCTGGAACGAAACCCATGCCCCTTTCCGATCGTGCACCCACGAATCTACGGTCCCGTGACCGAAATTGCTCCATGTGTACTTCGGGGTCACGCTCTGAAGAGGAGGTAGGCGCGGGATGTAGGGAGCCCCTTGAATCGTAGTCACTGGCACTGCGGGTTCCCCTCCGCCGCCTCCACCACCGGCCCCCTGGTCCCCAGGGGTGGTCGGTGTGTCTTCGGGAGTAGTAGGGATGGGAAGAGTACCATCGTCCGACATGGTCAGGAACGGCCAAGTCCCAGTCACAGATCTCTGACAATCTGTGAGATTTCTGCTCAAAGTAGTCAAGGATCAGATCCTGGTTGGGGAAACACAGTTCTTTATTTCCAATCTCTACATTGGTACAGCTTCTCAGATTATTGTCAGAGATAATACATATGATAGATGCAGGTCTATTATACCTTTCCAAGCAGTTTGAATTACCCATAGGTAGCCAATCACTACAAGGGAAAAACGGCGGGCAAAAGAGGCTCTGGCCGTTTGCTTCCCACAGGAAAGAAAGTGAGGTGTCAAGCTGTAAATTCCCTTTCCCAAACCAGACCCCTCAGATGTTACCATTTCACATAACAATCAATGGCCTCAAGGCTTTCGCATGTTGATAAGAGATGAGACTCATCCTCCCTTGAAATCCCAGCCGAGACGAATGGAATGCGGAGGCAGGAGTGTGAGAGGCCCATTGTTCCCATACATTGCAGGGGTCATCCTCCCGCCCTGACAGTTACACAAACCAGGCCTGGTCAGGCACTGAAACCTGGGGTCACACATTCTACATACATACTGGCCAAAGTGAGGGTTCACATAAGGGCGTAGCAACTACAATACATACATAGCAATAGGGTATAAAATAGCATAACCCAGAATACATAGCTGTAAGAAACAGAAAACCTTTGTCTGAATCAGCAGATTCTGACACTGAGTCAGATTGAGGTGACAAGAGAGAAGGTCAACTTAAAAACAAATAAATCACCGGGCCCGGATGGCATACATCCAAGAGTTCTGAAAGAACTCAAATGTGAACTTGTGGATCTCCTGACAAAAATATGTAATCTTTCCTTAAAATCTGCCTCCATTCCTGAGGACTGGAAGGTAGCGAATGTCACTCCTATCTTTAAAAAGGATTCCAGAAGAGATCCGGGAAATTACAGGCCAGTCAGTCTGACGTCGATACCTGGTAAGTTGGTGGAAACTGTTGTTAAGGAAAAAATTAGTGGGCACATTGATGAACAAAATCTATTGCGGAAGACTCAGCATGGGTTCTGTAAGGGAAAATCTTGTCTCACTAACCTGTTAGTGTTCTTTGAGGGAGTGAACAAACATGTGGACAAGGGGGACCCAATAGATGTTGTTTACCTTGACTTCCAGAAAGCTTTTGATAAAGTTCCTCATCAAAGGCTCCTCAGTAAGCTCAATAGTCATGGGATAAAAGGACCTTTTGTGGATCAAAAATGGGCTAATTATAAGGAAATAGAGAGTGAGTATAAATGGGCAATTTTCTCAGTGGAGGGAGGTAAGCCGTGGGGTACCGCAGGGATCAGTACTCAGGCCGATGCTTTTTAACTTGTTTATTAATGATTTGGAGTTGGTAGTAAGCAGTAAAGTGGCTAAATTTGCAGATTACACGAAGTTGTTCAGGGTGGTGAGAACCAGGGAGGCTTGTGAAGCACTCCAAAGGGATCTGTCGAACATGGGCGAGTGGGCATCAGTGTGGCAAATGGGGTTTAATGTGGCCAAGTGCAAAGTGATGCACATTGGAGCCAAAAATCCTAACTATAAATACACGTTGATGGGGTCCAAACTGGCAGAGACTGACCAAGAGAGAGATCTTGGAGTCGTAGTAGGTAGCTCAATGAAAATGTCGAGACAATGTGCGACTACAATGAAAAAGGCCAACGCTATGCTGGGGGTTATTAGGAAGGGAATTGAAAACAGCCAGTATCATAATGCCCCTGTATAAATCGATGGTGCAACCTCATTTGGAGTACTGTGTACAGTTCTGGTCGACTCGCCACACCTCAAGAAAGATATTATAGCATTGGAAAAAGTGCAGAAAAGGGCAACTAGAATGATAAAAGGGTTGGAACACTTTCCCTATGAAGAAAGGTTGAAGCGCTTGGGGCTCTTTAGCTTGGAGAAACGACGGCTGAGGGGTGACATGATCGAGGTTTATAAGATTATGCTTGGGATAGAACAGGTAGAGAAAGAAGTACTTTTCTCCCTTTCTCACAATACAAGAACTCGTGGGCATGCCATGAAATTGCTGAGCAGTAAAGGAAGTACTTCTTCACCCAAAGAGTGATTAACACATGGAATTCACTGCCACAGGAGGTGGTGGCGGCTACAAGCATGGTTGGCTTCAAGAGGGAATTAGATAAACACAAGCTGGTGGACCCGCGATACTCGCGGGGGGGCAGATGAGCCTCTCTCCCCTCCCTCCCCCCGTTCCCCCCCGAAAATTGGCGACAGTGGCAAGAACCGCCGCTCACTGAGGCACTCCCCCCTGGCCCGCTCTAGTTCGGGCCTGAGTGGCATTAAGCCACTCGGCCCCGGCGTTTCCCTTCCTCCTGCCCCCTCCCCCGGCCCACTCACCCCCGGCTCCCAGGCCTGAGCAGCCAAGCGCTACTCAGGCCGCCGCTTCTCCCCCCATTCGCCGCCTCCCCCCTCCCCACCCCCTCCCCCCTTCCAGAGTCGGTGGTGCAGCTAGACCTGAGGCCCGCTGCACTGCCTCCCCCCTCCCCCGTTTCTGCAGACCGCCTGCCGGCTGAACCAGCGGCAGATCCGCTGGTCTCTGTTTTTCTCCCGCTTCAATTTCACCATCTCCTACATCCCACACACCCAAAACCAGAAAACGGATGCCCTATCCTGTCGACCAGATTACGCCTTCGCGGTCGCTGACGAAACCCCCAAAACCAGCATCCTGCCACCCACAGTCTTTGCTGCTGCTCCTGCCGTACCGGCTCTTGTGAATGAGATCCGGACCAGCCAGGCTACCGACCCCTGGGCCCAAAAGCACACGCAGGAGATACACCAAGATGCTGCAGGGAACCTCACCACCCGTGATGGACTGCTTTACCATCTGGAGCAACTATACGTTCCCCCCAGGCCTCTCAGATCCCGCATCCTCTGCCTCACCCACGATGCACTTCCGGCCGGACATTTTGGTCAGCACAAGACAGCCCATCTGCTGACCAGGGACTTTTGGTGGCCCCGTGTTCGAGCAGACGTCAGTCGGTACATGAGCTCATGTGATGTCTGCCGTCGGGCCAAAAACGTGCCTGCCAAGCCCTCCGGTCTCCTGCATCCACTCCCCGTTCCCTCCGGTCTTTGGGATATTGTGTCCATGGACTTCATTGTCGACCTACCTCGATCCCAGGGACACATGTGCATTTTTGTAGTGGTGGATCTATTCACCAAAATGGCTCACTTCATCCCCTGCGCCAAAGTTCCTTCGGGACCAGAAACTGCCCAGCTCTACCTGGCCAAGGTTTTCCGCCTGCACGGATTACCAACGCAGATCATTTCGGATCGGGGCCCGCAATTTACCTCCCGCTTCTGGCAAGCCTTCCATCAAGGTTTGGGAACTGAAATCCACCTATCCTCCGCATACCATCCCCAAACTGACGGCCAGACAGAACGCACCAATGCCACCCTGGAGCAGTACCTGCGCTGCTATACCACGTATCAGCAGGATAACTGGGCCTCCCTGTTGCCGCTGGCTGAATTCGCCTATAACAACACGGTGCATAATTCCACGCAGACCACGGTGTTTGTGGCCAACTACGGTCAGCATCCCCATTTCTTCCCTCCGGTCGGCCCCTCCTCCGATGTCTCAGCAGCTGATGGCCAGATAGACGAGCTCCACGCTCTCCATGCCCTGCTTCGTGCCCAGCTCCAACGCACCAAAGATGCATACAAACGGGCCGCAGATCAGCACCGCCAGGAAGGGCCGCCTCTCCAGGTCGGGGATCTCGTGTGGCTGTCTACTCGGTACCTCCGGACCCCTGGCCATTCCCCCAAATTGACTGTCCGGTTCATCGGCCCGTACCCGATCGAGGCTCAGGTCAATCCTGTGGCCTTTCGGCTACGCCTGCCGGCCCATCTCCGGGTGCACCCCATATTCCACCGCTCCCTCCTCCAACCGGCAGCTGCCCCAGACCCCAACCGCGATGTCCCCCCGATGCCTCCACCACCGGTCTTAGGTGGATGACGAGGAGGAGTACAAGGTCCACCAGATCCTGGACTCTCGGCTGCACCAAGGTCGCCTCCAGTACCTCGTTGACTGGAAGGGCTATTCCCCCGATGATCATTCCTGGGAATCAGCTACCCACGTGCACGCCCCTGACTTGCTCCAGCTGTTCCACGAGGCCTAGCCAGACAAGCCAGGTGGTTTGGATGAGGGGGGGGCTGAGGGGGGGATAGTGTCATGCCTGCTCCTGACCCTGCTCCTGACCCAGCCCTTGCAGAACAAGATCAGGCTCCTTTAACGGACCTGGACGTAAGTCCTGAGGAGTCAAGCCGGCAGCAAGAGCCACCTGAGATTGATCAGGCTATACCTGGACCGAGTGAACTCCCTGAATCTCCACCACCTGTCAGCCGGCTCCATGAAAGGAGACGCCAGGAGCTAAGAAACAGGAGGAGTGAGGCACGCATGCGGGGGAGATGAACTCTAAGTCCGGAGTATTAGCAGACGCAGGATTGTGTCTGGCAGCTGCTAATAGTGTAACAAGCCAGCATGCTATATCAGCAAATCACTGGCCCCTAGCAAAGCGTGCTGGCAACGAATGATCATCCTTGACGAGACCTCGCCCTGCACCCTCCTGACTTCTGTGCGTTCCTGTGGACCCTTGACCCGGCTTTGGACCTCGGATCTCTGACTCTGGACTCTGGACTTTGCTTTGTGGACTTTGACTTCAGCGCTCTGGCTCTGTTCCTGTTGCTCTTTCTGGCTATCTGACTCTTGGCATTCCTGTGACGACGCCTCCCTATTTTGTCCTTCGGCTCTGATGGTAATTTACGGCTTGATTACTGGACTGTTGAATAACCTTTGCTCTGCAACCTGTTTAACTACCTGCCTGCTGAGAAACTCCTGGCTGACCGCCTGACCGGTTGCAGCTTCTGCCTTGACCCAGAGGCTCTGTCATGACACAGAGGGCTTCTTTGGTTGTTCTCACCATTCTTTCTGCTTGCCTGTTGATCACAGGTTGGAAGGGTGCGGAAGGGATGTGGCAAAGGCCGAGGGAGTCTGTAAAGTACTGGAATTCTGTGGACGTGAATGCCGTCCTGTTGTCAGTGACAAGAGTGTCTGGCAGGCCATGTGTGGGAAACACGCGCCACATGGCTCGAATGGCTGCGTTAGATGAGGTGGTTTTCACCGGGATTACCTCCAGCCATTTGCTGTAACTATCTGCAGTTATAAAAACAGCTAGCTCTGGACTGGCCCCACAAAGTCCAGGTGGAGCCGAGACCAGGGCTTGTTGGTCAACTCCCAGGGCCAGACAGGGGTGTGAGGAGGCTGAGGCTGTGACTCTTCAATCTCCTTGTCCATGCCTGGCCACCAAATGTAACTGCATGCTAAGGCCTTCATCTGGACTATCCCTGGGTGAGCATCGTGGAGTGCTGCTAGCACCTTGGCTCAGAGCGGGTCTGGAATGACCACCCTGGTTCCCCAATACACACACCCTTTGTGGGTGGAAAGTTCATTGCACCTTGCGGTGTAGGCGGCAAACCCTGGCCCTGGATGGTCGGGCCACCCCCTCCCCACCCAGTCTAAGACCCGGGAGAGGACATGGTCCCGGGCCATGCAGCAGGCCACGTCTGATACCTATACAGGCTGGTCCGGGAAGTCCTTGAGCAGGGCAATGAGGAAAGGGGGGGCGGGGCCAGGTCGCTGGATGGCAGTGGGAGGTGACTCAAGGCATCTGCGTGGCCCATTGTTTTCCCCAGTCAATACTCCAAGGAGTACTGGTACCCTGACAGAAAAATGGACCAACGTAGCACCCGGGGGGGAAGCATGTGTGGGGTTTGGCAAAGTGAGGAGGCCCAGGAGTGGCTTGTGGTCCGTGGCCATGATAAAAGTTCTACCATACAAGTAGTCGTGGAATTTGCAGACACCAGCAACTATAGCCAGGGTTTCTTTATCTATCTGGGCATAGTTCTGCTCAGCCGCTGACAGGGTGTGAAAATAATAAGCCACCAGCACCTCCTGCCCGTCAGGGAGTCAATGGCCCAAGACAGCCCCCACCCCATATGGAGACACATCACATGCCAGGACCACCAGCAGGGACTCATTGAAATGCGTCAGTACTGAGTTTGACACTAGCAGCCCTTTCACCATTTTGAAAGCAGCCAAGTGTCATGGCCCCCATTCCCACTTAGCCCCCTTGTCCAGTAACCTGTGTAGGGGCTCTGCTACCACAGCCTTGTGGGGAAGGAAGGTGTGGTAAAAGTTCAGGAGGCCAAGGAATGCTTGCAGCTCAGCCTCTGATGTGGGGGCGGGAGCCTACATGATAGCCGCAATCTTCTCTGGAGTGGGGTGGATGCTCTGCACATCTATGGTGAACCCCAGGAAAGTGACCAATGGAACCCCCAAGATGCACTTGTCCTTGCACACCCTAAGACCGGCATCCTGAAATAGCTGGAGGACAGACCGCAGCCGGGTCTTGAATGTGCTGACATCCGGGGCTGCGATCAGGACATCATCAAAGAAGGGCTTCACACTTTGAATATCTTTCAACACAGAGTCCGTTAGTTGTTGGAACAACCCCAGGGCAACGCTGACCCCGAACTGGAGTCACTTCACCTTAAAAGCTCTCTTGTGGGTGACTATAGTTTGGGCCTCCGCTGTGGCATTGTCCACGGGGAGTTGCTGGTAGGCCTGTGCCAGATCCAGCTTCCCAAAAACCTGAGCCCTGGCTAGGAAGGCCAAGATGTGGCTGACCACTGGCACCGGGTATGAGTGATCCTGCAAAGCCCAGTTAATAGTACATTTGTAGTCTGTGCAGATGCGGATCTCCCCACTTGCCTTCATGGGGGTTACAATTGGGGTCTCCCACCTCGTGTGTGGGACCGGTTCAAGTACGCCTTGCGTGACCAGTTTTTTCCAGCTCAGCCTCTACCTTGGACTGGATTGCAAGGGGAGGCCGCTGAGCCGCCACGCAGATGGGCTGGACGTTAGGGTCCAAGTCCAGTGACACTGAGGGCCCCCGGTAGGAGCCCAACTTGCCATTGAAAACGGCGGGGAATTCTGCGCAGACTGCCTCAAAGTCCCCGGAGTCTGTCTTGTTTACCCCATAGACTCCCAGTCCCAAGGGCTTGAGCCAGGAAAGTCCGAGAAGGCTGGTGAGGTTGCCCTCCACCACCAGGAGGTCCAGACGCCTGTCAAAGTCCTTGAACTGGACCCTGAGCTTGCCCAACCCCTTAATAGCCATCGGGTTTTTCTGAAAAGCCTGGAGTATGAGTGTGAGGTCTGTCCCAAAAGATTCAGTCAGCAACTGGGATCCTTAAACAGAAATCTCTTTATTGCTTACAGGTTTTGTTGGTCACTTGCACTTGCTGTGTTAATAATGCCTGAGGTTGATACATACAGAATAGAAATAGTGTATTCAAAATGGTTACTTCCCTGAACCCACCAATCATGAAGGATAAAATAGGCACCTAAATTATACTGGACATACATTCCCAGACTAAAAGCGTGAAAAGTTGCAACTTGCATCTGAGTTTGGAAAGCAGCTGGGAGCAAAAGCATTCAAGGCAGAGGAGGCACGGGAAGTGATAAGTGTGAGACTTCTGCTCAATGTAGTCAAGGATCAGATCTTTGTTGATGAAACACAGTTCTTTATTTCCAATCTCTACATTGGTACAGCTTCTCGGATTATTGTCAGAGATAACACAGATGACAGAAGCGGGTCTATTATACCTTTCTAAGCAGTTTGAATTACCCATAGGTAGCCAATCACTACAAGGGAAAAACGGCGGGCAAAAGGGGCTCTGGCCGTTTGCTTCCCACAGGAAAGAAAGTGAGGTGTCAAGTTGTAAATTTCCCCTTCCAAACCAGACCCTTCAGATGTTACCAGTTCACATAACAATCCATGGCCTCGAGGCTTTCGCACGTTGATAAGAGATGAGACTTGTCCTCCCTTGGAGACTCAGCCGAGATGAATGGAATGCGGAGGTAGGAGTGTGAGAGGCCCATTGTTCCCATACTTTGAAGCTGACATCCTCCCGCTTTGACAGTTACACAAACCAGGCCGGTCAGGGTCATAAACCTGGGGTCACACATTCTACACACACACTGATACATATTGGCCAGAATGAGGGTTACATGACAGGTGTTCATGAGAGCAGCTAGCATACATACAGTACCATAAGAAGCAGAGCAACAAACACAGAAAACATATCTGAAACATGGCTGTAAGCAAGAGAAATACTCTGTCTGAATCAGCAGATTCTGACAATAAGGAGCAAGCAGCAAGCATGAGAACAGTCGGCGCATTCCAGAGGGAGGGGCGGCTCTGTGGTATCTAACTCCCACCCGGGGGATGGCAGCATTCGCTGACAATGAGTCCCGTAGGGTTTCGCAACTGGGGCCCTCCCTTTGGACACAGCTTGCGGAATGTGTCCACCGATATGATGGAGTACGAGTTCCATGCTACAGGGGGCCCCTTCAATCCGAATGTGGACCGGTATTTTCCCCGAGGTTTGTTAGGGCAAGCTCAGTACCTGGAAGTGTGCGGGAGTTGACATGCTGTCCACCAATTCATTGGGAGCAACTGGGGAGAGGTGGCAGGTCCGAGCGCAGCATATCCTGGCGATGTGGCCCGTTTTCCCACAGGAACGGCACGTCGCCTCGTGGAACCAGCAGGAACGCCACTCGTGGGTGTCTCCACAGCTAGTGCATGCTGGGGCCAGGCTGTGCTGGGAAACGGGAGTGGAAACAGTGGCCAGAACCATGTGCTGGGAATGGGAACCAGAGGGATGGGACGCACCTTTTTGTGAGCAAGGTCGCAGCTGGCAGATGTCCTCCTCTTCCAATTCGGAGGCCTCAGTCCAGTGTGTGTGGGTGGCTGGGCGGCCATTCTGTGTCGTCTTGAACACGACCACCACCTGTAGCACCTTTTCAATTGTAGGTTCTGAGAGGGTGATGAGCCGTCGCCGTAGCTTGGCCTCTCGCACCCCAGCCATGAAACTGGCCAGCAAGTGGTCCTCCACATGCCGGTATTCGCAGCCTACTGCCAGCCAGCGGAGGTCAGCGAGGAACGCAGCTGCACTCTCACCCATCTGCTGGGTCCTCTGGAGGAACCACACCCGCAGCGCCAACATGGAAGGCTTGGGTGCGAAATAGTCTCCCAGCAATTTAATGAGGTCATCATACGAGACATCCAGCAAGTCACGGGGAGCGATCAGGCTCTGGGCCAGGCGCATGGTTTCCACGCCACAGTGACCCAGTAGCCAGGCCCGCTTCATGTCGGCCTCAGTGACCCCTCACACCAAGAGTAGGAACCCAAGTTGCCTGACCCATGCGTCCCAGGTCTCGGGTTTGGAGGGGTCAAATGGGGGGATTTGTCCCATAGCGGCTGCAGCCATGTTACCCGGAGTGGCACGGTGAGCAGAATCCTCATTGGCAGGCGGCTCTGCAGGAGAGTGCTGGAGCTCCTTGGTGCCGAGTGCCTCAGGACTGATGCTTGGTTCAGCGTTGCTCAGCTCAGCTGATGTGTCGCTCATCGGGATCCCTCCTTCATCGCCACTGAAAAGTGCTGGAGTCGGGAGGCTGGTTGTAGTGAAATCAGTATGGTAGTTTATTGTGGGTAAGATGGAACATGAGAATCCCCGGGCTCAGAGCCCTCTTTTATGCCGGTCGGAGATAATCCTCCGACCTCGCCCAAATGTCCTGATAGGACCTTACAATTATGGTTAACTGGCATAGGTCCCCTAGGGGAACCTACGTTCGTGATTGGTGGCCAGTTAGGATCTGGCTCTCTATTGTTCTTCCTGGCTGAAGCTCCGCAGCTCCGCAGCTCCACACCTTGTGAGGACAACCATATGGCGATCGCCATTACAAGACCTCATGGTGACCGTGATTACAATACATAACAGGATATATATGGCTGAGCCTGGCCCGAAGTTATTACTGCTGCCACTGGTGAGGTTCCCGAGGCAGTGGGCATGGCCTCCTGTGCCCGGCCCAAGGTTTCTGCTGCTGCCACTGCCAAGTCTCCTATCTCCTTCTGTGGTCCAGGTAGGTTGGAGTTGCCGGGGAGAAGTCCAGGTGTCTGGGCTTCACTCGGGCCTGAATCCAGCACCCTGTGTGACGGGGTGTCCCTGACCCCGAATTGGAAGAATCCCACTTAGGGCACTTGAGAAGCAGTTCCTCATACAGCACAATTTGCAATGCGGTCCTGAGAAGAGTTGCACCCTTCTAAGCCCACTGACTTCAGTGGGCTTAAAAAAGTGTAACTGTGCTTAGGATTGGATCATTATTAATTTTAGGACCTACGAGGCTTCTACTGAATCTGAGGGATCTTCCCTGCTCTTTTTCTGTTCTAGCCATTGACACCTGGTGACTCACAACAAGTGTCACAGGAAGGAGGTAACTGGCTACAGCTAAAGACCATTTTAGCTTAAAACACCTGGTCAGTGTGTTTAATAATTTCCATTTTGTATACAGCATATAGTTTGATAGATGGCTGAGGCTGGGGGATGAATGGGGGTAGATAGGAAAGCCATGCCCACCTTCCTTGGACCCAAGTGGGAAGAAATTCTGGAGCAAGACACGGGCGGCTCACTGTTTGGGAAGCTCCATGGATCTGAGCAGTCTATATTTCCAGATGGGAAGAAACTCATTATTCCCTAAAGCCTAAAGCCAGTGCTCTTTTCACAGAATGTGCAAAACAGAAATGTTCTGAAGGGTGTTCTTATAAAGGGAACTTTAGTATAATGTAACAGCTCAGGAGCTGGCTTTTATAGCAAAACAGGGTTGTAGTGTAAAGTGATGATTATTGTATGTATCACTTTGCTTTTACTGCATTTATTGTACCTTTGTAACCCACAGTTACATTGTTTTCCAGTTCTGTAATCCTAGTCCTACTGCATTGTTTATTGGAAGTCTTATGCTGTTTTATTGTATTTTTCTATTTTGTAATCTGCCTTGAGTCTCAGTGAGAAAGGTTGGCTAAAAATGAAATAAATAAATACATTTAATTGATTTGGTTTGAATAATAATTGTTTTAATACTCTGAACAGGAAGTGGTTATAGTGTGTAGAATAAAGATTGGGCTGAGAACCTGGTGAATCAATTTGTAGAGTATATTTCCAGAAGACATTTGGACCTGCAGCAGTTCCTGTCTGGAGAGGACCAAGCCAACCAATGGAACAGCAAAGAACAACTAATCCTTCGAGTGATGACTGCATCATGTTAAAGATTTCCTTTTACCCAGGGATGTATGTACTTTGATCTCTTTGCAATCTCTATACAAAGTGATAAATGTTTGGTCTGCTAACCTTGAGGCCTGAATGGTCTCTAAAACAATCTTGCTATAAAATAGCTTTAGTAAACATAGGCCCCGTCCACACTGTCACTTTTGTCGCTCATTTCTCCCTATTGCTTCAGGTTCCCCCACCCCCCATATGTTTTGTTCTCTCTAGTAGTCCCAGAGGGAGCAAAACACATGTGGAAAAGGGGGAGGAACCCAAAGCAATAGGGAGAAATGAGTGACAAAAGTGACAGTGTGGACGGGGCCAGACTCTGCTAGAGTAAACCTACCTTGATTTGAACTGAAAATCCCCAGGCATCTGAAAAGTGAGCAGTAATTCATGAAAGCTCATACCCTGCCACAAATTTTGTTATTCTTTAAGGTGCTACTGGACTCTTGCTCTTTTCTATCAAAAATCTCCAGTTATCTGATGAGTTGTATAGTTAAAAATGCAACAAAACAGATGACACTCTTCATTTCCTTCTGCACTGTGTGGGGATTGTTACTATCACCAGATAATGGAGAACTGGAGAGATTCAAAGTGGACAGGCTATACGCACAAAATAATATTGTACTGGAGCCCAGAATATCTGAGAACATCCCTTAAAACACCAGCTCTTCACTGAGAACAGTGAGTGGGTGCCAAAATAAAATGGCTGCCAAGGGGCTAACCATGAACATATATATTTCTTAAAATAAAGTTTCAATTAAATGAAACATTCAGGGGAAAGAACGGAAGATTTAAATTTCATACAGGACCAAGAAAACTTTCAGACAATAGTGGAATTGTCCAAGCTTACTAATATTTATGCCATTGAAATAAATGGTATTGTTGCCTTAATTAGCATCTGCAAATCTTTGTGATTAGCATCTGCAAATCAGGGTTTCTAAGCTTTCACTTCACTTTCTGAAACTGTAGTCTCTTCTTCAAAAGGTTCTTTTTGGGAGGACTCTGTAGTCCTTTCATCTCTTTTGTATAGTTCTTCAGTGTATCATTCCCATATTTTCTCTGTTTTATCCTGTTCCTTTAATGTATTTCCATGTTGATCTTTCAGTATGCCTAACTGTGCTTTAAATTTCCCTTTGATTCCTTGGATCTTGTGGAACAGATCTCTTGTTCTTCCTTTTTTTGTTGTTCTCTTCTATTTCTTTACACTGGTTATTGTAATTGTTCTCTTCGTCTCTGCATTCAAGTCACTGGAACACTGCATTTAGACTTCTGATTTTATTTCTGTCACTTTTTACTTTTGCTTCTTGTCTATCTTTAACAATTTTTAGAGTTTTATCAGTCATCCATTGAGACTTTTAATTTCTGTGGGCTACTGAAATGGTCTTTGCATATTCTCCCTTGAGAATATCTCTGGCTTAAACACATTGTTCTTTCACTTCATAGTCACTTGAACTTAGAAATGCAAATCTGTTCTTTCAATGTTCTTTAAACTCTTCAGGAATGTTTGTTTAGATTGTATTTTGGCACTATGAATGTTTTGGTGTTTTTCTTCAGTTTTATTCTAATTTTCAATATTAGCAGTTCATGGTCTGTACCACAGATAGTTCTTGGTCTTGTTTTGGCAGAGAAAATAGAGTTTCTCCATCTTCTGTTTCCATTTCTGTAATACATTTGATTTCCATATTAGCCATCGGGTCCCCATATACAATTACCTGTTTGGTTACCCAAACAATGAACAACTTATTGTCTACACAGAATTCTACAAATCATTCTCCTGCTTCATTTTGTTATCCTAGCCCAAATCTTCCTACAGTATTTGATTCTATTTTGTTTCCCACTTTTGCATTACAGTACCTATAGTTATCAGGATGTCTTGTTTAGGAGTGTGATCAATTCCTTCCTGGACATTTGCATAAAAGCTTTCAATTTCTTCCTCTTTCTCTGTAGCTGGGGCGTGAACTTGAATTATGGTTATATAAGCTTTCTATGTTGATAAGCTTTCTATGAAGACTGATATTATTGGGTCAGATTTTGTATTATAACCCCTGATAACTTGTTCATGCCTCACTACTGGAGCAACTCTGTTTCTTCTGTGTTTGTCATTTCCTGAGTAAAACACTCTAATTTTCTGACTGAAAATGTCCTAATCCAGTCCACTCTAGTTCCCCCACTCCTAGAATTACCATATTTAAACATTCTATTTCTCATTCTATTTCTATTTTTTAGGGGCTGCAGTGGCTCAAGTGGTTAAGACACTGAACTGCAGACTGGAAAGTCTGTAGTTCAGCAGTTCGAGACCCGAGTGCTTCATGATGGAGTGAGCTCCTGTCTCTGGTCCCAGCTCCTGCCAACCTAGCAGTTCTAAAGCAAAAACTTGCAAGTAAAATAGGCACCACTTCAGTGGGAAGGTAACAGCATTCCGGGCGCCTCGGCATCCAGTCGTGCCGGCTACATGACCACGGAAATGTCTTCAGACAGTGCTGGCTCTTCAGTTTGGAAAAGGAGCACCGTATCCTTAGAGTCGTATTCGACTAGCTTTTGAGCAAGGGAAACCTTTACCTTTACCTATTTCTCATTTTACAATTTCAGTCTTATGTTGAGTCATAGTTTTTACGTTCCATGTTCCTATTATATGTCAAGCAGCTTTGAACTTTCCTTTTCCATCCATTCACATCAAAAATGAACATCCATTTAGCTTTAATCCAGTTGCATCATTAAGAACGGCGCTACTCATACTTGTCCTCTGCTCTTCCCCAGTAGCTGACTGAGTGCTATCTGACCTGGGGGGTCCTGTCTTCCAGTGCTGTATCTTCCTTCATTTTGAATTGTCTCATCATAGGGTTTTTAAGAAATGGCTTTACCATTGCCCACCTGCTGTGCAGTACTAACCAGGGTTAGCTGGAGTGGCCCTGCTGTTGTCTATGAAAGATCCTCCACCAGTGTCACCTTCCACTACCACTGCTGCCCAGCCGCTACCCGTCAAGGATTCTTCTGCCCCCATCTCCACTGGAACTGTCTGTATTCTTCTGCTGATGTAGCCATTGATCCCTGAAGGGGGTGGATGCATCATAGGTCCCGGTCACAAGAGCGAGATAATCCAGGGGGAAAGGGAGGCTATTTGCTCCAGAGTAATTTGACCCGCAGTTGCGCGATCACACAGTTCTGTGAAGCTGCAGGCACAGCCCGCCACTGCGTGATCAAACGCGATTGCAGGTGAGTCGGGGGTGTGTGCGTTTTTTCCCCGATGCACTTAAACAGGGGATCGATGAATTGCATCTCCACCCTGAGGGCTTCCTATAGCAGTCTGCAATGATACGCATACTGAGAAGGGGGACATGGGGAAAGTCCATCTGTGGCCCATAGCAAACCTGTATGATACTGGACTTTCCCCAGTATCTTTTAACTCCGCTTCTTCAGCAGAGAGAAACGGGTTGCCGACAGGTGTGGGATGCCTGCCAGATGTTCTGGTGTGATCGCGCCCTTAAAATCCGCATGGCATTCATGCCTATCGTGTGGCTAATTCTGCGTCTGATTGGGGCCTTAGTCTGGTGTCTCAGTTGTCACCATTCAGCCTTGAGTGACTCTGCTGGGAGTTTAGCCTCTTGGCATTGTTCTCAGCTTCGCTGACACAGAAACATCCTCACCATGTTAAGGGGTGCATCCAAGTGGGGGATATCCAGTGTAGTACATTGTTAAAAGATTGGAATTTATGGATGGGCACAGCTAAAGTGGCATGCTCTGGAAGAGGCAGAGCCTATGATAAAAGTATGGCAGTGTTTCTTAACAACTATAGATATGTTCGATTGTCTTGACAGTGGGGGGTGGGAGGGAACCATCTGGGAGTGTGGGGGCGGGGCAATGGCACTGTGTGTGATATCAGTGGCATGGTAACATCTCACGGAAGTGACATCACCATGCAGGGAATGTCGCACATTGACACTAACATTTTAGCCAAAACTCTATGGTTACCATACCAATCTGCAAGTGGCAGATTGGAGCCCCAAAGATCGGGGGATCCCCTGGGTGGACCAGGGGTTTGGAAACCCTAGTCTGCAGTGGGTTTTAGTTATTAGAAAATGGCCTGGTTTAATGCAGCCATCAAGGCTTAGATGGCTTAGCATCAGTAAGCGACATGGAAAGGAGTACAGCTTCTGGGGCTGACCAAAATGCCTTGCAGGTGCAGGATCTCTTTCTGGGGATCTGAGGTGGGGTAGTGGTTCTTCTGTTCTGTAGGAGTGCTTTTTTGCATCCATCTGTGTTCTATTGGAACATCTGCAAAATTTAAGGAATCCAATATGGCAAAGACATGTTAGATCTCAATTGCTCCCATCTCTGAAGGGAACCAACCCAGGTAACGCACTACCTGCAGCTTCGCAGTGCTCAGAGAAATGAAGAGTGCATAACAATACGAGGAAGGCAGATTCACATACCCTTGTATATACGAAGTGATGGGTTTGGCCTAAAGTGGCATGCGTTTGGGGGTGGGGTGGGGGAAGGGTCACATTTGCCCTGGGGCGGAGAGTAACTGCACATCATATGAAGCGATTGCTTAACTGTCCTGTTGTGATTAATGGGATTTAAAGGTGCTGAACCGTGACTGCGTCGTGCCCACTGTCTACTGCAGTGCAAAAGTGGCTGTACCTAAACTAACTTCGTTGGTCTCAGAGGTCCCCCCACTGGGGACTCAAACTTTGTTCTGCTGCTTCAGACCAACCTGGCAACTCACCTGAGTGTATCTAAACTAGGTTCTTCTTTAGGGAAATTACAGTGTACTCTTCCAGAAAGGAAGCAACAGAATCTTCCTGGTGAAGACTACTGACAAGACAAGTTCCAGCATACAGGGTGATGGGTTATTTTCTGATCACTCAGTCCTCCTTTCAGTTTGTAGTACCAAAGCCCTTCTAAGCACATGCAGCTATATGTACTATTGCCATCTAGTGGAAAGGTAAGTCAAGAACGCAAGTGTTTAATTTGATAAACCAAGCTAAAGGGGTTCATGATGGTGGAGAATGATTTGTGTTAATTTTAGCACCATCTGAAAAGCACATCTCCCACTTCTTTTATGGAAGGCTGCCCTGTTTCTCAAAACATTTACTCAAAAGAGACAGCTCCTTCTTGAAACCCCCCCCCCCCAAACTATTCAGTTTCTTTGGGCAAGTTCCCATGATATGCAGCTAAAATATTTGCCACATATACGCCAGGAGCTGAAGTGGCAAGTACTATACATGCTTTGACGTATAAATGTATTTATAAACAGCAGTGGACTTCTCACTCCATCCAACCACATGTTACCATGCTTCCAAACCTGTGTTTGCACTTTTCCCTTTTCTGGTGTTTGCTGCAGCGGACACCCCTGAGTGCATCCCGCAAAACCCTTGCTGCCTATAGCATAAATTGGCCCTTATGTCACACTTTGCATGCCACAAAATGGTCTAAAATATTGCTGATATATTTAAACATGAAACTGATTAGTGTCCTGGTGCATCTATAAAAGAAATCATTACTGTAAATAGCAAGTGACACACACCAGGGAACTCTTGGACCTCTATAGAAAAACTTACTGCCTAGCGATCAAGATGGAGCTCTGCAGGCATTACCCATCATTGGACCCAGTCTATTCTTCCTACGGTCTGTTAACAGAGGTTTTTTTAAAAAAAATCAAAGAGGCTATACATTTATACCCACAGCTAATCAGACATCTATTTTTGTACACAGTTTTCAGTTGCTGGCTTGAGATGATGCTGTGTTCTTAGACAGCCCACTGTATCTGGCAGTTTTTTTAGACTAGTTTGTCTGAAAGGAACAAACTTCCATGCTAGTTAATATTTAAGAATGTATACATTCTATGAAGCATTAGATATGGCACCCTGGTGCAGGGGAAAGGAAGGAATAGGGAAGCAGGTTACAGTACAGTCTTTCTTTGCATATGCTACCTGTCACAACTTTGAAAGAAGCCATAGAAGTTTCTTATACATGAAGAGAAAGATTAGAACAAATGGAGCATGATGGTTTAACTGCCCTTAAAATTCATTACACTTCCTCTCAGGCTAAACAGACTGTTGATCACCCTGTAACTCTCCCCCGTATTTGGTTCTTCATGTACTTCATGCTCCCTGCTGTCCTGTTCCCCTAGGAATGTGTCTAGTGCCCAGACATTTCATTCACTGTTTTGTCCCTAGCAGAGCTCAGGGTGGTTTGCATGGTTCTCCTGTCCCTTGTGTTATTCTCATAGCAGCCTTGTGAGGTAGGTTAGGCTGACAGAGTGGGACTAGACTAAGGTCACCAGTAATCTTCATAGTGGAAGAAGGTCTGTGCAGTCTTTGCACAATTTTATTGAAAATTTTAATTTCCCAGATCATTCACCAGCTAGAACATTTCCATGTGATGTGCTTTCCAGAGGCTATGGAAGTGGGTAAGATGGCTCCTTTTCTACGATGTCATGGTCCTTGCTGATGATCTCTCAGTGGTACTGTGTAATACATTTGTAATATCATATCTGTAACATTGTTTGGCCCTGACTGAATGATTGATCCATTTGCTGAATAATTCAGAATTGTTACAGCAAGCCTGAAAACAGACTTGAAATAAGTAGAAACCCACAAGGACTTGCAGGTAGCATTTCATTCCCCCCCCCCCCCCCCACTATTTCCTCTTTCCATTTCCTGAGAAACTCCCATACTATCTCCTTTTCCTAATGTCTCTCTCCTTCCAAGGTTGCCAGCCTCCAGGTAGTGCCTTGGGATCTCTTGGAATTACAACAAATTCTCCGTGTTGCCAGCTCAGGTTGGGAAATTCCTGAAGATTTGGGGGTGGAGCCTTGGGAAGGTAAGCTTTGGGTGACCTCAGCATGGTATAATGCTATAGATCCCACCCTCCAAAGATGCCATTTTCTCCAGGGCAACTGATCTCTGTCATCTGGAGAGCAGTTGTAATTCCAGGTGATCTCCACCCCCCACCTGGAGGCTGGTACCCTTGTTCCCATGGAGGAAATGGCTGCTTTGGAGGGTGGAGTCTATGGCATTATACTCTTTTGAGGTGCCCCCCCAGGCTCAAACCTCCTAAAACTCTAGAAATTTTTTAACCTAGAGTTGGCAACCCTATCTCCTGTCTATCTCTCCCTTTCCCTGCCTCATTTTTCCTTTTCAGCCATTCACCAGCCTACCTTTTAACTGCCTCCCATCTTCAGCTGTATTTATTATTTATTTACTTCATCTATACCTCACCTCTCTCCACATAAGGGACCAAAGCAGTTTACATTATTTACCTCTCCTCCTTTTTATCCACACAACCCTAGGAGGTAGGTGACTTGTCCAAAATCACCCAGTGCGCTTCCACCGCAAGATGGGAATTCAGACCTGAGTCTCTCAGACCCTGCTCTGAAGCTTTAACTGCTCCACTACCCTGGCTTTCATAGAGGCCCTTTCTGCACCAACAGCTCACTGTGGCTTACTCCGGAGAATCTGAGCAGTCAAGCCTTTAGGGTTAACTCCATATTTTGTGTCCCTGCCCTCTGCACGACTCTTTTTTCACCAGTTTATTTGTGTGTATTCTATTACGTATTTTGCATCTACTACCAAAACCCGCATTTTTTGCTTAATTGTGATTAACATCACTCATGACCTGTGGAGGGAGCGTCCAATTGCCACTGATCTGGCCAAGTGCATGAGCACACTGCACCCCCCCCCTCCTCTCCTCTCCTCTATCCCACCCCCTCTGGCTAGCTGCCGCTGGGGTACTCCAGGCATGAACAACCCATAGAGGGATGCAAGTGGCTTGCTGGCTGGCTGACTGGTCTGGCAGGAGGGGTGGCATCCCAAGGATTTTAAGTTTTTAAAAAAGGGCCTTCAAGCCTCTCCCATTATTTCCAATGGGCAATCCTTTCATTCCTTACAATATGATAAGTATTAGAGTCGGGAGTCCATGGAACAGTGAAACAGCTAGATCTTTATTGCTGGTCCGGATGAAGCATACAACCCAGGGCTCGAAGCCCTCCTTTTATGCTGGTCAGGAACAATCCCCTGACCTCACCCAACTGGCCTGATAGGCTCTTATCAGTCTATTTACATCTCATAGGTTCCCTGGGAGGAACCTAGGTACATGATTGGTGGCCGGTTTGAATCCACCTGGCCTTTGTTCTACCTGGCTGAAGCTCAGGTAGTTTCTTGGCCATGTGCTCTGGCCACATGGCGACCGCATGGTCAATACATAACACAATACATCCTCCCCCCCCCCAAGTTGTGTGCAGATTGGCTTTGAGGAAGGGGGAAAAGATCCCTCCCTAGGGTCCAATGTGCAAAGGATGGAGGAGTGTGTCATAATGTCCCCTCCTCACAAGCTAGAAGCATCGAACTCATGGAGGTCCTCCCCAGGCTGCCCCTCTACCTGTCCTCCAAGTTGTGTTCAGATTGGCTTTGGGGAACAGGGAAAAGATCCCTAGGGTCCAATGTGCAAGGAGGGGGAAAAGTCTAGTCTTTTGTTTCTCTCTGCTGCCAGCCAAGAGTGGGAGAAATCAAACCTGGGGGAGATGTGACAAAAGAAAGGAGAGGTGGGAAAAGAGGTGGAAATGGCCAGAGATTTGGGTGGTGTCACACAATCTGAGATAAGATGTCTGCTTAGCATTACCTCCGACTCAAAAGTGGATCGATCTTTGAGTTTACTGCAAAACCATTTTTGGATACCCCGGGGCAACACAGTACTGACTCCAAGATCATCATAAAAGTATGCAGAAACTCCAAAAAAGACCCGACGCAGTCAGAAAGTGAAAGCGCGATGCAACACAGAGGGTGATTAACAGCTCTGGGAGAACAGTGGGGAAAACAGACAGGTGCAGAAAAGCCCAGAGTGGCTGGTGTTGAATGGCAGCAAGCAGCCAGGCCTAGTTGAGTCGTGCAGGTCTGGTGGTATCAAGTCACCCAGAGCTTGCTGCCAAGCATAGGGATGCCAGCCTCCAGGTGGGACCTGGAGACCTCTCAGAATTACAATTGAACTCCAGACAACAGAGATTGTTTTCCCCAGAGTAAATGTCTGCTTTGGAGGGTGGACTTTATGACATTATATCCAGCTGAGGTTTCTCCCTCCCCTTCCCAAACCCTGCTCTCCTCAGATGCCACCACAAAATTTCCAGGATTTTCTCAACTTGGACCTGGCAACCCATGGCCTAACCCCAATAAGTCCTCCCTCAAAGGCCAAAATAGGCCTGGAAAGAACCCTCCCCCCCCCCACCTTTTATTCACTGAAACCCAGTGATTGCATAGCAACAGCCACTGGGGGAGTCTGTTGCTTAAAGTTACTGGTGCTCCTCTTATCATTTTTGTGTTTTTTAACCCACCCAATGTATGTTTTTGTAGATATTATTTTTGTGCAAACCTTGGTTCTTTTTCAGGTTGGTAGAAAGATCTGTCTTGCCCATTCACAGCTCCAGCCACTAGATTTAAGTATCCAAAGACTGGCCTACTTTGCTATTATAAGTTGTGTGCCCCCAGCAGGCACTGTCCTGGCAGCAAGCCAGCCAAGCCATGTGTACAACAGAATGTTATGTAACAGAGAAGCACTTCCATGGAGCTGACTTATTCAGACCATTGGTCTAGCAAGGCCAGTATTGTCTACTTCGACTGGTACTGCCTCTCTCAGGTCAAGGTCTTTAGCATCTCCTACTGCCTAATTGTTTTAACTGGAGATCCTGGGGATTGAATCTGGATCTTCGGTATGTAAAACTCACAGCCACACACCCTCCCCTTCATACTTTTGATCATTCTCAGACTGTGGTAGGGGGGAACGTATATATGTTTTATAATGTATACCTACTTGTGAGTTTTATTTGGGGGGGAAATTAACCATTTAAATATGCAATTAATTTTAAACAAGTAGCCATTTTGACCAGGGTAATGCAATTGCTGGAACAATTGAGCTTTATCATGAAGAGGGGGTCAAAACTGGACTATTTCTTTTGATATATTCTGCTTTTAGACTCGCTTAGCTTGAATAACTAGAACCGCCAGGTATCTGCTTTTATGTAGATATAAATAACCTCTCTGATAAGAGTTCAACAAAAATGCAGGCGAGGCTCTGTCCGGTGAGGCATATTGTGCCATTTAAACCGTGATTTAAACTAGGGACTCTCCTGAAATACCAGTGGCACAATGTGGCTATACAACTTGGTAGTACAATAGGGCTATCCAGATAAAAGAAGATGAGATTCAGTTTTGGTAACCTTAACATACATGTCTTCTATTACTTAGATATTTAAAATAGCAGGATAACATTTTCCATCTAGCATTTTGAATGCATTCTGTGTCTTATTCATGCAGCACAAGGATGACATGACGGTTGGTACGTTAACTTTGTTACCAGACTCTTCTGTGATTTTAGCCACATACATATTAGGGCGAAGATTAGCTATTTTGACACAAAATGATTTAGGCTTTCTTTAAATGAGAAGTTGGATGCATGGAATGCACTTACCCAGGCAGGGTTCCATGTGGTTTGATGTTATGTTTAAAGAGTTCTTAATCCATTCGCCAACCCCTGTGTGCCTTAAATTGCTGGTGTAAACACACAGTGCTAGCATACAGATTAAGAACTTGTTTAATGTGAACTCAGATCACATGGAACAATGGGTGCATTCAGATGCGCCATTTAATCTGGTTTAAATGGCCCCACTCTGTTGCGATTATTTTTACTGTGGACTATCGCAATCACATGGGAGCGTGTGTCAGGTTTCCCCACCCCCCTAAATGTGTGCATGTGCATAACTGCTCATCCATAGAATTGAAAAACTTTCTCCTTGTGCATGCGCAGAACCACTAGGGCAAATCACAGCTTTTGTTTGACAGTCCCACAGAGCACCGTGATTTCACCACTATGACAGAAGACTTCCCTTTAAACTTTCCCCCCAAAACTGGCGTCTTTGGGATCCCGAACTCAAAACTAGTGCCTGTTTAAATGTTGGTTTTATAAACGCAGGAGCGGAGCTCCGCTTATGCGCATACCACCAACACACACACACAAAAGTGGGCGAAAAGCTGAAGGGGGTTTAAACTATCGGATGTGGCTTGACACCAGAGAAGCGATCACACAGGGAAAACTGCAGCTTTAAATGGGAGAGCTGAGAAAACACCACTTGGGACCCAGTAACAAAATACTCCAGCTGAAGGGGGGTTTTGAGCAGGAAACCAACGGATCGGGACAGGAGGCAGATGTTGCCATGTGAACGTGCACATAAAATCCGTTATTAATCAGTCACGAAACCTGATTAAATGGCGCGTCTGAACAACCCACTGTGTGACATCAGGCCTGATGGAACCCTGCATTTAGAACAGGTATTTTTAACTGTTTTTACTAGCAGATCTTAGAAGAAATTTCACTGAGCGATGGTTCTTCACTGGGACAACAATTGGCTAGGGAAATGTCATAAGATGAGGCATTGTGGCAATGAAAGGTGACCCAAAGAAGGCTTTACACTGCAGACCTAAATGGCAGTGGGCATAGATGGATGTACCTCTGCTCACAGTCTGCGTAATTGTGCATTGCTATGATTTTAACAAAATATTGCCAGATGCAGTGTGGTATTTTCAAGCACAGCATTGAACAGAGAAAGGATATGACAGAAACATAATAGAGGAACACTATTACAGTTATCACAAAGGCCACTGTAACAAACAAGCCTGTGTTGTTTTGCATGTCTTGCCTAATATTTTAAGTTTTATTTACAATGCAGTTAGAAATGATAGGCACCATAACAGGTGGATTTGAAGTGTTGTGGTAACTATGCCTACAGAAATCACTCTATGAACAATCACAGCTGCCCATGCCTTTCGAAATCAGATAGTTCTGGGTCATGATACTTTGGGCTGATGCACATTGTATGACTTCAGGATACAAGCAGGTAAATCCTGTGACTGGAATTCTGCAGAGGCTTTGAATAACCAAGGAGCAAAATAATAATTGCTATTTATTCAGGAAAACCAACTTTAGGCAATTTAAAACAAAGTTAACTGACCCTGGCTTTAATTTTATTCAGGTGACAATCTGCAAATAGGCTTCTGTTTTAAAGATACCAAATCTTAGTTATCTAGATTCAGGTGGGTAGCTGTTTTGGTCTGAAGCACTGTATCTGAAGAAGTGTGCATGCACACAAAAGCGTATACCTTGAATAAAACTTTGTTGGTGTTAAAGGTGCCACTGGACTTAAACATTGCTCTGTTAGTTATCTAGATAATCTCACAAATATCTAGATAATCTTTGCCAGATTAGGTGGAACAACTTCCCAAAATTATCAAGCAGCTGGCGTTCAATTAAGTCAATGTGTTGAGATCATCAAGAGTTAAATAGAACCTCTTCCTTATCAATGGAAGGCTTTCTCTGACACCCGGGAAACATTAAGACTCCTGATATGCTAAAACGATCTCTTCTTTGAAGCTTTAATTAACACCAGGGCTGATGTAAGGGCTAAAAATATGAGCTGTAGGTCAGGAAAGTCTTCAGTTCAAACCATGCCTTAGCGGTAAACTCAGTAGATAATATTAGGCCACTGTGGGATGGAGCAAACGTTTTCCTTTCTACCAAGTTGGAGCCAATTACCTTTCTCTGCTAAGAGTTTCTTTTATATATATATATATATATAATTTTTATTGTTTTTCTACTTTTAAACCATGTCATATTATATTTCTGAACAATTATACAAAGAGCCATGCATATTAATCCAACCAGATGTCAAGTTTAGACCAGACCAACAGGGGGTCGGTTTTTGCTTGTGGATTCAACAGATATCCAAGTTTGTCCATCTCGGCCCAATTTAGCAACATACTTGAAATATCTTCTTTTCTTGGTAAGGTCAATTGTTTCCATAGTTTTGCCCTTGATATACGTGCTGCAGTTATGATACATGATAACAATTTCTGATTCTCCTTAGTTAATCCGTCCGGTAAAATGTTCAATAGGAAAATTGTTGGGTCCATTGGTAAATTCACTTCCATTATTTCCAATATCCAATTTTTAACCATCACCCAAAATTTTTTGACTTTTTTACATTTCCACCACATGTGAAAGTAATTACCAGAGCCACAACCACATAGCCAACAGTTTGGTGAGACACTCTTATAGCATTTATGTATTTTATCCGGTGACCAGTGCCACCGATAAAACATCTTAAAGATGTTTTCCTTATAATTAACAGCCTTTAAAAATTTAGTTGTTTTCCATATCTGTACCCAGTTATCTACTTCTACTGTTCTACCTAGATCTTTCATCCATTGAATCATTGGTATTTTTATTGTTTCTTCTAGCATATATTGAGATAGTAAAAATCTATATAATCTGTTAATTAGTTTATCATTATTTTTCAGCCATATTTTATCCATTTCATTTGGTGTTTTATCAAATCCGACTTTCAAATCCTTCTGGAATCTAGATTGTAACTGTGCATTCTCCCACCAGGATAACTGCCAATCTAATTCATTTCTTCTTTGTGATTCATTTTTAAGCATCCCCTTATTATCTAGTAGTTTATCATAACTTATTCTAAATTTGGTTCCAAGTAGTGAGGGTTTAGTAAAGGCCTCCAAGGGAGCGACCCATCGTGGGATCTTCTTATAATTCTTATTTTTAATTTCTAGCCAAAGTTTCATCAGGGCTGCTCTCAGTATGTGTCTATTAAAGTTTGAATGTATTTTATGTTTGTCATACCAAATGTACGCATGCCACCCCATATATAAATCGTGGCCTTCTAGCGCCAATAATCTGGTGTTATCTAATAATATCCAATCCTTAATCCATACCATTGCTGCCGCCTTACTATATATTTCCCAATTGGGAAGTCCTGTTCCTCCTTTTTCTTTACATTCTTGGAGTAATTTCCACTTTATCCCGGGTTTTTTTGATGACCAGATAAATTTCCTTGTTATATCATTAAGTTCTTTATATACTTGACTATTAGTTTTTAGTAAGGGTATTGCTTGAGCTAAAAATAAGAATTTCGGTAAGATGTTCATTTTTACCGCTGCTATTTTACCAAGCCATGATAGTTTAAGCCCTTTCCATTTATTTAAATCCTCTCTTACTTTTTTAACCAGTCTGTTATAATTATCATCAATTAAGGAACTAGCTTTATTAGAACATATTATTCCTAAATATTTAACCTTTTTAACTACTTCCATTTCTGTTATTTTTTGGATTTTATCTTTCATTTCTTCAGGGCAGTTTTTCACTAATATTTTTGATTTTTGAATATTAATTTTTAGGCCTGCTACATCCCCATATTTCTTAATCTCCTCTAGTAAGCTTTCTACTGAGTTTACTGGGTCCTCTGTTTAAACATCAGATCATCTGCATATGCACAGAGTTTAAATTCTGATTCTTTACATTTGAGACCTTTGATTGACTTATTATTCCTAACCTGTTCACAGCATGATTCCAATGCAAAGATAAACAAAAGAGGTGATAGGGGGCATCCTTGTCTAGTGCCCTTCTCTATTGGAAATTCCTGTGAAATATCTCCATTTATTCTAATCCTTGCAGACTGCTTTTTATAAATTGCTTCTATCATTTTAATGAAGTTTTCACCTGGGTCATATTTATGTAGTTTTGCGAGTAAGAATTTCCAGGATAGGTTATCGAAAGCCTTCTCTGCGTCTACAAACAGTAACGCTGCTGCTTTTTCTGGATGGGATTCATAATACTCCAACACATTTATGAAAGTTCTGATATTTTCTCTTAACTGTCTTTTAGGAAGGAATCCCGCTTGGTCTCTGTTAATTATTTGGTTTAGAACCTTTTAAAATCTGGCTGCTAATATATTTGCAAAGATCTTATAGTCTACATTTAACAGGGAAATAGGCCTATAATTACCAATTACCTCCCGTTTCTCTTTCTCTTTTGGAATTAATGTAATTAGTGCAGAGTTCCAGGATTCAGGTATTGTATTTGATTTGGTTATAGCATTTAATAAGTCTTTAAAGATTATCGAGATTTGTCCTTCAAATGCTTGATAAAATTCCCCTGGTAAGCCATCTGGACCTGGGGATTTGTTATTTTTTTGTCTCTTTATTGCTTCAACAACCTCGAATATCGAAATAAGCTCACTTAAGCTTCTCCTTTGCGAATCCGAAAATTTTTCTGAACCTACTTTGAAATTTAAATATACTTTAATTTGTTCTTCATTTTCTTCTTTTTGCTTATATATTTTACTAAAGTACTCTACGGCTATCTTTTTAAAATCTACTTGTAAGAATTTATTAATCCCATTCTCATCTTTTAAAGAAATTATAGATTTTTTAGCCTGTTCTTTTTTTAATCTATATGCCAACCACCTTGATGGTTTGTTAGCATTTTCAAAAAAAAAAATTTATTTTCTTGTATTTTTTTCCCGGCCTCTTTAGTTAATAATAGGTTTAACTTGTGTTGTTTAAAGAGAATTCTATATTTACATTTATCATCTCCCTGTGTTTCTAATCTGTTTTTTTCCTCTGCCTTAATCTGTTTCACTAAATAGTTATATTCTTTATTTTCCTGTTTTTTTTTCCAAATTGTGTGGCTGATTATTTTTCCCCTGACATAAGCCTTAAAAGTGTCCCATACAACATTTATTGGCGTCTGTGGTTGTATATTTCTGATAAAAAACTCTTTAATGTCTTTTTTTAGTGTCTGCACAAAGGGTTGATCTTTCAGGATATACTTGTTCATTGTCCATCTAGTGTTTATTGGCGTATCTCTCAAGGATAGTAGTAATGGATTGTCGTCTGCAAACGTTAAGGGGAGGGTTTCTATATCATTTACTTCCATCATTAGTGATCTTGAGAGGCAGGCCATGTCTATTCTTGACCAGGATCTATGTCTGGCCGAATAGAATGTAAAGGCTTTCTGGTTAGCATATTTAACTCTCCATGTATCCAGGATGTCATGTTCTTCCATTAGGGAGTAGAAATTACTTGGTAGTGTCTGTCCTTTTTTCTTAGCACGGGAGTTGCTCTTCTGATCTAAATCTCTATTTACCACAGCATTAAAGTCACCTATCAGGCATGTGTTGTTACATCTTTTAATCTCCATTACTTCTGCAAGATCTTTAAAAAATGTTTGTTGGTTTGCATTTGGTGAGTATATATTTATTAATAAGTATTCCTTTCCTTGCTTTGTTATTGAGATTGCTACTATCCTCCCATCATCTGAGGTGTAGACAGGCTGTGGGTGTAGATGTTCCTTAGCATAGATTACTACCCCCCTTTTTTTTCCTTTTTATCAGCGGATATGAATGCTAATCCCAGTTTTTTGTACTCAATAAATTTTATATGGTCTTTTTTTATATGTGTCTCTTGTAGACAGATTACCTCAGCTCTAAGTTTGGTTAGTTGGTGAAATACCCGTCTCCTTTTTTGTGGTGCATTTAGGCCGTTAACATTAACCGAGAGGATTTTAAACTCTTTATTGGTCTGCGCCATCCTTTCCCTTACCTCCTCCCCGCCTGTACTTCATTTGGTATCTGGTCTGCATTTGCCACGGTGTTAAGGAGTCGGTTCTCTTCTTTCCTTTTGTCTTCCCCTCTTTCTTGTTTTCTTCTTCTTTCTTTTCTTCTTTGTCTTCTTCCTCTTCCACCGGACCTTCTTCCTTTTCTGATGCTGAACTGTCTTCCTCTTCGATTATTCCAAAATCTGTTCCATATTCATCCAAGAAGTTGTCTAGCTTAAATGTAGAGTCCAGTTTGTGTCTTCTTCCTTTGTACTCGAAGACAAGCCCTTCTGGAATGTTCCATCGGTATGTTATGTTTCTTTCCCGTAGGCTAGCCGCCAGTTGTTGATAACCTTTTCTTCTCTCTTACTCTCCATGGGGTTTCTTTTAGGAACTTGATTTCTTCTCCTCGTATACAGTTCTTGGTTTCATACGCTGCCTTTAAGATTTTATCTCTTATCGTCCTTCTATTGAATTTAATATGTACTTCTCTTGGCTTTTTGAATTTCCTAGCGAAGGCGGTACTTCTTCTGTACATTATGTCGATTTCCTCTGAAATTTCTTCTTTAGTTCCTATTTTTAGCTGTTCCACTATTACATTTATTATTTCATCTTTCCAATCCATGTTGAGTTCTTCCGGTACATTTTGGCATCTCAGGATCAGTGCCGCTTTGTCCATTTTGAGATTGATGACTGTCTCTTCCAGTTTTTCGTTGGTTGCTTTTACCTCCTGCAGATCCAGATCTAGGTCTCTGTCTCTCGCATGCGTTTGTCTTCCGCTCACCATTAATCTTTGGATATCCGTTTTATTGGACATCACTTGCGTTTTCATTTCTTCTATGTCTGTCTTGATTTGTGAGGCCAACTCGTCCATCTTTCCATACATTGGTATCATTTCCTTTTGTATTATAGCTGGAATTCTCTCCTCCATTATTGCCGGAATTCTCTCTTCTACTTTCTCCATGAGTGTAGGTAGAGTATTTTCTACTACCGCTTTGACCGCAGCAGCGACGGCGTCATCGATCATTGATTTGATTTCTTTACTTGATGGTCCTGTGTTGCTCGCTGATGACTTCATTTGGCTTAGTAAGGTCGGGTTGGCAGGTGAAGGTATGGAGCTTTTCCTAGAGGCGCCTGAACTGCCTGATGCCATATATCCTGTGCACTTTTTATTAGGGTCAGTTTAAGGTTATCGTTAAGCGTAGACAAAAGTTATAATGGTATAAATGGTATTCTTATTTGTTAGGTATTTACCTTCTACTTGTCAACAATCAACTCTTTTTAAGCTACTAATTAAATAGGTTGTGGTTTTAGTCTATGCGTTGTTAATTGTTATTTTTAAATTATTCTTAATTACCTCTAATTATTTAATTAACTTATTTATTTAATTATTCTTAATTACCTCTAATTACACCTAATTATTTAATTAACTTAATTAGCTTTTAATCAAATTTGGGGTATTTGTTCTTATATCAATTTATTTATCCCCCCTCTGTGTTTATATAGTTGATCTCTTTACCTTTTATGTAATCCCCTTTACCTAGAATCAATTATTGTCACCAGTGCCTATTCCTTTAAAGAGTACTATGGATTATGTTACCGCTTATTTACTTCCCCTTGTTAATTACTTAATAAATTGCTTATCTTAATAAGTTGCTTAACTCAGCAAATATATAACACTCCAGCAATTATTCACACATTTAAATTTCAATACACCCTACTGCATATTTTGCCACAATAATTATATGTTTACATCACATATAAAATATATACCAAACAGAGGTAGCTCAATCCTTAAGCTTACTTATTGAGGCACTTATAAAACTTTAGCTTTCCGATTTTCCCCGTTAATTAGTAATTATTTAGCTTAATCCCCACTAAATCACCCACAAGTTCATTTCACGTTCTCCCCCTTTCTCTGACTTTTTTTTCCCCCTGCAGTATTTATCAGTATCTGTCAGTTTTTTCCCAATTCAATTGGTTTACTTCCGTGTTCCACGCCGGCGTCAGTTTGCTCTGTTATGTCCCCTCTCTTTCTCCGTAGTCTTCCTTGATTTTCCTTTGTCTTCCTTGGTGCTTGCGCACTCCCAGCGGCTGCGCCCGACGCCTGACTCTCTCCTGCCTCTCGAGTAGCTCCTCCGCGTCTGCAAGGCCACCCTCCAGAATGCGACCTCCCGAACTCTCACAGACAGGACCGAAAGCAAAGGGAAAACAGAAACAAAGAGAAAAAGTTAGTGCAGCGTGTTTTTTAGGTGTTTCCCCCTTTCCCCAACCCGGTTGCTTCTTTCCGCTGTTCTGGCCGCTTTACCGGGTTTTGCACTCTTATCTTAAGGTCTTTAAATTCTGGGCTGACTAGAGAAAGAATAGTCTATATCTATACTCATCTTTTCCTTGCTGTTGCTGTTGTCTTTTTTTGTTGGTCTTGTCTCCTCTTCGGCTCCACCACGGTCTTCCCCCCCTCTTCTCCCGTTCATGAAAAATGGCAGTGTACCTCTTCGGGCTCCGCTTAGAGCAGGCTACCGCCCACAGGGGGTTGCCTTCCCTCTTGACGGGTGCCCCAAGCTCCTTGCTTCTTCTTGTCCCACAAACTAGAAGAAAGGCAGCAATAATGCCTGGAAAGTCCAAAGAGTAGTCACAGCAGACGGAGCTCTAGCTCTTTGCGTCCGCTGTGTTTGGGGCCGGAACCGGAACTCTCTGCTAAGAGTTTCTTTAATGGTGTGGTAAGTCCTTCATTCATTAGCAAGTTCATTGGTGGACTTTTTCCTCTGTTGGAATAATTCTTTTCCCATTAGAGAAAGCCCCCCCCCCAATGAAGTATAACCTACTGGAAGGAAGTCAGCAGATAAAACTTCGCAGAAGAGATTAATTGAATCTAGCCCATCGTGAAGTATTTCTCTACTGTTTGTTATTTATACATCCATATCAATTCCAACAAATCATAGCATTGGTATGGTCATTATGGAGTTACAAGAGGTCAGATCCGCGATACTCACGGAGTGGGGGGAGAAGGAGCTCCACACAGCAGAGGAAGCAGCTGCAGGTGTCTTCTCCCCGACCCTGGCACCCATGGTGAGGCCTGGGCCCGCCAATCATTCTCCCCCCCCCACCAATGGTGAGGCCTGAGGCTTCTAGCTGCCAGGCCCACCGATTCCACCCCCCCATGGGCACTGGTGAGGCCTGAGCAGCTCTTAGCCACTACGCCCGCCAATCCCCCCCACCCCCCGGCACCAGTGAGAAGGCCTGAGCGGCTCTCAGCCACCAGGCCACCGATTTCCCCCCAGCACCAGAGGCAAGGCCTGAGTGGCTTTCAGCTGCCGGGCTGCCGATTTCCCTCCCCCACCTCTAGCACTGGCAGTGAGGCCTCAGTGCCTCTCAGCTGCCAGGCCACCACAGAGTTCCCAGAGGGGAATGCTCTTTAACTTTGGGGGGATTTAAATATTCCCCCAAAAGTTTTTCTAAGTTTTAGGATTTTTCTGCACACCTGGGGAGTCCCCCAAGTGTGCAGAAAAATCTCTCTGCCCCCCAAGTGCCCCCAATGTGCAGATTTAGATATCCACATGGAGAATTAGTATTAGCATGGAGAATTCCGCCTTGGGAATTAGTATATAGATGGTTTTTAGGCTGTAAGAGCTACAAGCTAAAAACTGGTATGGTTTGCATGATACAGAATTGTAAATATGCAGAACTGGCCATGAAACAAGAGATAAGACCCACTGGGTTCAATTGCACTTACTTCCTAGGAACTATAAATAAAATTGCAGCCTCATGAAATAGTGTTTGAAATTATGAAAACCTGGTTAGAAGACTTTTCATGACTGGATCAAGTATACAGGATTTAAAGCACTCTCTTTAATTTCATGTATGCCAGTGTCTCCTTCTCCTGTTTTGCAAATTTAGGAGCACAAATGAGAGTGATTTCAATGACCTGTCAAGCAACTCAACTCGAGAGATAAACTGCTGTGGCTTTTCTCCCATTTAAAATTATTTCATGGAATTATTCCCTCCCCCCACATGATCTTGTAAAATTTTACAACTGATCTAATATCTCTTTCTTGTAAAATGTGTTTGTGTGGAAGCCAAGTTTATTGCTAACGTGTTAGGCTCTGACTTGCGTTACGTGTGTGTGTGTGTGTGTGTGTGTGTGTGTGTGTGTGTGTGTGTAAGGTATAACTGTATGCAAGTAAAAACTTAAAAATTAACAATGCTCAACAATGGAGTCTGTTGCCCATATGACACACTTGGGACGGCTATTCTCTACTCGTAGTTCTCTCTGCTTTCTAAGACTGTTTTCTGCTGCTGCTTTTCATATCATGATTTTGATTCCATCTCATCTCTTTCTACATCTAGGCTGTAACTAGATCTTTATGCTTGTTTTTCTAAATCTTCCCCCCCTCCCAGCTCTGTAGCTGCTACTGACCCCTCATCCAATCCTGTTGCCTCTGAACTCTCAGCCTCGTCTTCATTAGCCTTTCCTGAATGTGAGGGAGGCCCCCTCTGCCTATTTTGCAGAAAGGGAGCATTCTTCATCAGTTGTTGGGAGGAGCTCTAAGACATTCAAAATATTATATACAAAATTATCCCAGTGGTTTCCTTTTTGTCTGTGGCTAATACAGAAAATTGTATTAAGGTGTGGTTTACTTAGAGAGTATAAATCAATGTAATGTTGGTACTTATAAGTTGAATAGCCAATAGCCAACTTTGAGCCCTGCAAATGTCAAATTATATTATATAATGTAATAGTGCTGCCTAATTGATTTTTAATTCTAAGACGCAGCTTTGATCAGCATTGTTCATCTTTAAATGATACATCATCTCAGCTGGACTGATTACTCTCCACTGAAAACCTCTGAATCTCAGCATTCAGTAAAACAGCACAGAATAACTTTTCAATAACTGTAATTACACTGGCTTTGTAAGATGAATTTTCTCCTAATTTGTACTGTGCAAACCTCTAGGGTAAAAGAATACCTGAAGCAGACTATCTGATGCAGTGTAAACCTTAAGCTAACAAAAATGGTTTCAGAGAACAAAAGGATTAATTTGTCAAATTGTTTAAAAAGCTGGCCAAACCATTTCAAAAACATCAGAATGTTCTGTGTTGGTTATGGGACTGGGTGTTGTTTTAGGATTTTTCCCCAGCTGTTCACAGATAAGTCCAATTATGAGACTAATGGCTGAATGTGATCTAGTGCACTGTAGAGTCTAATAGGTGTATCCAACTGGAATTCACAAATCATGATCCCATTCAGAAATACAGTAAAACTTCCTAATACAAATAAAAATATTCTTGACATTTAGAAACAATCAGAATTTTGATTGGATCATTACTTTGGCATATCATTTCCTGATTTAATTTTCCCATGCACTGAAGCAGGAGGAAATGGGCAACAAGGGAGAAAATTACAGCAGATATATATGTGCTGAGGATATCATCCGGCCAGAATATTCACATGAAACAAGATTCTTCCAGTTGATATTTTAGTGCTGAGTGTCTTCATATTATTCAAGTTATTGCATGCACTCAGTAGCTTGGGGACCACTTTCTTATTCTGTATAAACATGGATCTTGTTTTCCTGAGTTATTTTGTTATTCAACGTTGTACACATGCAAGGCAGATAAGATGATTGGATTAAGCAACTTCCAACAATTTCATTGACCTTTTACAAATTGGGTTCCAGCCCAATTATGGGACTTGCAATGGCCTTAGTGACTTTTGTGCATTATCTGATTCTGTATGATAATCTCTCCTGATATATAATTGAGTATTCGTGTCCCTCTTGCCTCAACATTCCACATGCTCCCACAGACTTTGGCCCACTCAGCTGCCACTCTCATGGTCTCCCAATCCCCTGGCCACCACTCTAGAAACTTGTGTGCCATTGGCCAGGTGCTGGGTCTGCTCCTCTTCCCTGCCCACTCCCACTTCAGCCCCTGTTGCCTGTCAGATTTACTGGCAAACAGCTCTCTCTCCTGAGGAAGACACTTCTCTGGGCTCCACAGCACCACACATCACCACTGTGAGATTCCTGCCCTTCCTCACGCCTGACCTCAGCAGCTCAACCTCACAGCGGCCCTGGCGGCTCCCTCAGCTCCATCCAGTCGGTGCCTGCTCTGCCCTCTTCCTTCCTCCCTCCCTCCCTTCCTTTGGCCAGGGATCCCAGCACCCTTCACCTCCCACTCCGCCTCTTCCCTTCCCTGGCTGCTCCTGGAGCCGTCTGAAGCCAGCCCCACTTTTCCTGACCCAGCAGGCTGGCTGGCTGACTGGGCAATGCTCTGCTGTGAGGAAAGGGGAGAAAAGGAGAAGACAAAGCAGTGACAGAAATGTGCTGCTCTCAGGGCCAGAGCTGCAGGGAGTGAAGCACAAAATGGAGCATTCATTCACTTTTTAAAAGGTCAGCTTTGGATTTATTGTCACTCCTTCAAGGGGCTACTTTCAGAAAGAAGCATTCTGGCTTAGGTTTCTTCACACAGGAGCCCCGATGTCTTCGTAAGCCGTGTGTGAAGCCTCCAAGCAGCCAGTTGGTCATACTTTAAAGGCACTCAGGGTGCTCCAAGGACTGAGGGGCCCCCTCAGCCATTGGTATTTTGGCTCCACCAATCATTTCAGCAAAGAACCAGGGTTCCAGGTGTTATGTCCGCTGACAGCCGCAAGGCGGCAGTGACATATGGCCCGCCAATAAGATCTCTGGCGAGAAATTTAGGCCCGCGGATAGGGTCGGGAGAAGTCGAGGCTACTGTATATAGTTGGCCCCTCACGGCCAATACGCCATTACTGTTTTGTGTACCAATAAACTAGAGATAGCTATGTCATTGTCTGTCTCCTCGATGCCGTGAACCGAGTACACAAAAGTGGCTCGACAGGAGTGCGCCAGCTGTGGGGAGCTGCATGACCGCAAGACTTGCAGGCTTCGAGATGCGGTCTGCAGAAGCTGTGGGTGCTCTGGCCACATCGCGAGGGTCTGCAGGGCGAAAGGCTCGTGAGGCCCTGCTCCGCAGAGCCGACCCCCCCACTGCCGGACTGTCCGGGCGCACCAGGAGCAGGAGGACACGGACACAGAGGATCTCTACCTTCTGGCTGCAGAACAGGTACTGAAACTCCCCGGCCTCCCTTCCGCCCCTAAATTCCAAGTGACTGTCCAAATAGAGGGGTCCCCATGCACCATGGAAGTAGACTCGGGGGCTGCCTTCTCCATAATTTCGGAAGAGACCCTGAAAAGGCTGTGTCTGGGGTGGGGGGGCGCCTGCAAAAGTCCCCGATCACCCTCACAGACTTCCAGTGCAATCGGGTGCCAATCAGGGGCATTGGCAGCTTCTGAGTCCAACACAAAGACTTTAACGGCCGCCTGGACCTCCTGGTAGTCGCCGGCAACTTGAGCAGCTTGCTGGGGCGCTCATGGTTTGAGCCCTTGGGGTTCTCGGTTGCGGGGATTAAGAGCTGTGCGAGGGACTTTGGCGAAGTGTGCAGCCAATTCCCATTCGTTTTTGAGGGGACTTTGGGATGTTACAGGGGCCCCCCAGTCTCCTTGCAACTTGACCCGCTGATTTCACCCATCCGCCTGAGAGCCAGGAAGGTTCCAGTAGCCCTGCACCCTAAAATTGAAGCGGAACTCGATCACCTGCTGGCCCAAGGGGTCCTGGAGCCCATGTCCCATGCCCCCTGGGAGACCCCCATTGTCACACCAATGAAACCGAACGGGGAGATCCGCATCTGCGTGGACTACAAATGCACATTGAACAAGGCACTGCAAGATCACGCATATCTGGTACCAGTGGTGAGCCACGTTCTGGCCATTCTGGCGGGGGCACGGATCTTTGGTAAATTAGATCTTGTGCAAGCCTACCAGCAGCTCCCCATAGACGAGGCTACTGCGGCCACTCAGACCATTGTCACACACGGGAGCCTTTAAGGTGAAGTGACTGCAGTTTGGGGTGAAGGTCATGCCGGGCTTGTTTCAGAACCTAACGGATTCTCTCCTTAAAGGGATACCAGGGGTCACCCCGTTCTTTGATGATGTGCTGATCACCGTGGCCATGGCGGACAACTTTGCCTCACAGTTTGGTGTAGTGGTTAAGTGCGCGGACTCTAATCTGGGAGAACCGGGTTTAATTCCCCGCTCCTCCACTTGCACCTGGCTGGATGACCTTGGGCAAGCCATAGCTCTGTACCAGCTGTTCCCTGAAGGACAGCTTGGGAAAGCGCTCTCTCAGCCCCACCGACCTCACAGGGTGTCTGTTGTGGGGAGGGGAAGGGAAAAGGAGTTTGTAAGCTGCTCTGAGACTCCCTTGGGGAGTGGAGGGCTGGGTATAAATCCAATCTCTTCTTCTTCCCATCTGCGTGCAGTGTTGCACTGCTTTGCTGAGGCCGGCCTCAAGGTGAAGTGGGGAAAGTGCCTCCTAGGAGTTCCTTCCGTCGAGTTCTTGGGCTTCATGGTCGATGCCGATGGTTTGCACCCGGCACGAGACAAAATTAAGGCCATCGTCGAAGCGCCGCTGCCAACATCCAAGGCAGAGCTACAGGCGTTTTTAGGTTTCTTGAACTTTTACCACGCCTTCCTCCCCCACAAGGCGGCAGTAGCCGAACCTCTACACCGGCTGCTAGACAAGCAGGCCCCCTGGATGTGGGGCCCGTGCCAGGGCGCTGCCTTCAAGGGGGTGAAGGCGCTCCTGATTTCTAACAAGGTGCTCACACACTATGACGAGACTTTGCCTGTGGTACTAGCCTGTGACGCTTCCCCGTACGGGATGTGTGCCATCCTGGCGCATCTGCTACCGGATGGCTGTGAGGTGCCAGTGGCCTACTACTCACGAACCCTATCTTTCGCAGAACGCAACTGCGCACAAATTGACAGGGAAGGGTTGGCAATTGTGGCTGGCGTGAAGAAGTTCCATGACTTCCTCTATGGTCGCCACTTCACCATAGCGACGGACCATTGGCCGCTCCTGGGGATCTTTGTGGCAGATCGCCAGACACCTCAGGTGCTCTCCCCGTGGGTCCTCCGCTGGTCTATCTTCCTGGCAGGCTATGACTACACCCTGCAGCACCGCCCGGGCAAGGCCATGGGCCATGCGGATGCATTGAGCCGCCTTCCCTTGCCCACAGTTGATGAAGATCTGGCCCCGGCACACCACGTCCTCTGGGTGGAGGATCTCCCAGATGAGCCCCTCCGGGTGGCTGACATCGTGTGTTGCATGGCCCAGGACCCTGTTCTTTCCCGAGTTCTGGGCTGGGTGCAGAGGGGGTGGCCCAGGGAGGGGGTGGGTCCAGATTTTACCCCCTACCTGGCTCACCGAGAGGAACTCTCCACCCACAAGGGGTGCCTGTTGTGGGGGGACAGGGTGGTAGTTTCCAGACCTCTGCAGCAGGGCGTCCTAAAAGCCTTGCACGAGGCACATCCAGGGGTCATGCGAATGAAGGCTCTTGCGCAAAGCTACGTGTGGTGGCCGGGCATGGATGGGGAGATTGAACCATGGGTCAAGCGCTGCTGCCAGTGCCAAGAGTCCATATCCCTTCCCCCAACAGCACCCACCCAAGCATGAGAGTCCACCCGCAAGCCGTGGTCAAGACTCCACATTGACTTTGCGGGCCATGGGAATGATGGTAAACAAGGTATTATTTCAGCCCTCTATACATTATTATTAACGGCAATATATAAAGACCCTTTTCTTTACCAAAAAAAGGGGGGTCTAATTCTTTGAAACTGACCATTTCAGAATCTGACTGGAAAAAGATTTGGAATTCCCCCTCCAACAAATCCTGTTGCTGGAATATTAAAGTCCAGTTTTATAAGCTGTTATCTAATTGGTATTTAACACCACACAAATTAAACCTAATGAACTAGTCTTTGAGCCCGATATGTTGGAGATCCTGTGAGCAGGAAGGCACTGCTTTACATATGTGGTGGGAATGCCATCTGGTTCAGGACTTTTGGAAGGTGGTTCATAAAGAAATATCCAACATTGTGGGTCTTCCACTACCTTATTCTGCAGAATTTTTGTTATTAGATTTTGGGGCTGACTCTCTGATAAAAAAAATACCAAATATCTTGTTTCTACATTGGTTGCTGTCAGCTAATGCTGCCATCCCCTGCCCGGGAGATGGCATAGGTCACCCTGTGATGTCAGGTGCATGGAATGTTATGTTTTGTTTCTCATAGCTTGCTTATCACTCACTTTCTGGCTCTGACCTTGGGGGACTGTGGCCTGACTATGTATCTTCCCGCTTTTTACCTGAGAACCTGAAGCAGTATTTTGGGTGCCTTTTATGTGATTTATATGATTGGTTGCATTCCTTTGCAAGACCCTCTTTGAATTCTGTATAATTGCCCTGCCCAGGGATTGTTCTAACCATTACTGACACAGAACATGTAGATGACCATAGCAGACCTTTCTCAATAAAGATCAACTTCTTGGAAGCCGCTTGTTGTGACTGACTCTGTGTGAGATTGTCCCAAAAGATGTAGTCTGCAACAGGTCTTCTTAACCAGAAAGTCCTTTATTAGCAAAGAGGTTCTTATTGGAATGGTTACACTTTTCCTGTTAGTAATGGCTTTATTGTAAACAAACAGTTAGTATTATACTAAGCAATCATAACTCCCCTCCCTGCCACTACACCAATAAAACGCAAAAGGTTGTTCCAGCTCCCTGAATAAGTTTCACACAGAAATGGCGGCAAACAGGTTATTGTGCTTTTTGTTCCCAAGGAACTTCACTAAACATTTTTGAGAGCAGCTGCAAAAATAACATGGTAGGGGAGGATTTGTCCCAGACCTTGAGCAAGCTGGAAGCAAAGCAGGCAAGCTGGGAACCTAGCAGACTACAGCGGGGCATGATAAGGAAACCAGACAGCTAAACAGCACATGAGCACATTCCAATGGGTGGAGTTACCAGTTGAGTCCCAACCCCCGGGCAGGAGATGGCAGTGTAACTGATATTAGATGGCAGTGTAACTGACATTCTGCCCTCTCCAAAGAAGCCCCCCCTTAGGTTTTAACGGGTAGTTTATGGAAAGCACAAATTTTGACTGGTGCATGAACATTAGGTGCTTCAACCCACTCATTTTCTTCAGGACCAAACTGCAACCACTTAATAAGGTAAAATAATCGACCCCTTTTTAGTTTGGAGTCTAGAATCTGGTCTATCTCATAATGAGGCTCATCATTCTTCATCAGAGGAGGAGAGGAAGAGGAGGGTCTACACTTATTTGGTCCCGGGTCCCTTTTCAACAGGCTGTAATGAAAAACAGGGTGAACAAATCTCAGTGATTTCGGCAATTTAAGTTCAAAAGTCACATAATTAATGCATCGGACCACTGGAAAAGGCCCCACATATTTCCAACCTAATTTTCTGCTCGGGTGCAGCCCTTTAATGTTTTTGGTGGAGAGGTAGACCAAGTCCCCAGGAGAAAGTTCCCATCCCGGCGTTCTACCCTTGTCTGCATGCTTTTTGTAGTCTGCCTTGGTGGCTTCCAACGTTTTGCAATTAGTGGCCAAGATTCTCGGAGAGAGTTCCACCAGCTAGCAAATTCAATGGATGGGTTTGCAGCCGGTGCCAAACTGGGTAAAGGAACTCCCTCAAAACCCCCTACAGCCATGAAGGGAGAAACTCCAGTTGAAGAGTGTACAGCATTATTGTAATTATATTCCGCAAAAGGTAAAAGATCTACCCAATCATCCTGTTGATAGTTAGTATAGCATCTTAAATACTGTTCAAGAATTTGATTAACTCTTTCGGTGTGGCCATCAGTCTCTGGGTGATAAGTGCTGCTCATGGCGGGTTCAATGCCCATAATCTGTAATAACCAGGGGTCCTTTAGTAAAAAAAGAGGTGCAGGAGCTCATTAGCATAACTCATTTGCATATACCACACCCCCTGACGTCACCGGAAGTGTCAAAAGGCCACACATCCCTGACGTCATGGGCAGTGTGTCAGAAGGCAAGACGGGAGGGGGAAGGAAGGAAGGAAGGGGGGAGAGAAGGAGGAAGGGGGAAGAAAGGAACAGGAAGGTAGGTAGGTAGTTGGGGGGGGGAGAGAGAAGGAAGGAAGGAAGGAAGGGGGGAGAGAGGGAGGAAGGGGGGGAAGGAAGGAACAGGAAGGTAGGTAGGTAATTGGGGGGAGAGAGAGAAGGAAGGAAGGGAGGGAGGGAGGAAGGGGAGAGGGAGGGAGGAAGGGAGAGGGGAAGGAAGGAACAGGTAGGTAGGTGGGGGGAGAGAGGGAAGGAAGGGAGGGGCGCTTCTCCCCCCCACTGGGGCTGGCATTTCCCCCCCCTTGCTTGGGCCTGAGTGGCGTTAAGCCACTCAGGCCCGGCTTCCCCCTCCCGGGAGGCAAGACGGGCCTTTCTCGGCGGGTCCGGCGGCGGCGAGCCGCGGCCCCGCAGAAGGCGACGGGGGCGGGACGGGGCTTCTCGGCGGGGCCGGCGGCGGCCAGCCGCAGCCCCGCAGAAGTCGACGGGGGCGGGACGGGCCTTTCTCGGCGGGGCTGGCGGCGGCCAGCCGCGGCCCCGCAGAAGGCGACGGGGGCGGGACGGGGCTTCTCGGCGGGGCCGGCGGCGGCCAGCCGCAGCCCCAGAGAAGGCGACTGGGGCCGGGACGGGGCCCATCCGGCCCTGCCCCCCGGCCCCTTCTCTCCCGGAGCGGCGCTCCGGATCGCTCCGGCCCGCTCCGGCCCCAACGGAGCCCTGGTAATAACTCTCGCCAGAAGTTGGCAACGAATTGAGAACCACAATCAGAGACCACCTTCCATGGAATTCTGTGGAATTTAATCACCTGATTTAAGAAGGCTTTAGCCAAAGTCTTAGCCATAGGTAACTTTTTAAATGGAACAAAATGAGCTTGTTTGGAAAAAGTGTCCACCACCACCCAGATTACTGTTTTTCCTTGGCTGGAAGGAAAGTCTGTTATAAAATCCATAGAGATGGTTTCCGAGGGTCGGCTGGGGGTTTCTAAAGGGTGTAAGAGTCCCAGCGGCTTCCCCCCTGCTTTTCCATGAGACACATCTGGCAAGAGGACACATAAGTCGACACATCCCCTCTCATCCGGGGCCACCAAAATTGTCTCTGCAGTAAATTCAATGTTTTTAGATAACCAAAATGTCCAGACAACTTAGATTCGTGAGCAGCGTGCATGATTTCCCTCCGCAATGAAGCAGGGACTACTAGTTTGGTTTCCTTAAGCCAGCAATTGTCCGGTCCCCGGGTTAAGGTGGGGAGTGTCTGGAATTCTCTGTTTTCAGCATCTGTGTATGCTGTAGCAAATTTTACAGTCCATTCGGATGGCTCAGGAGCCTCTAGGCTTTTCTTTTGGCTCTGAGTTACAACAACTCCCCCCAACTGTGTTGGAGTGAACATAGTCTCTACTACCTCGTCTTTCTGTGAATCATGCTGAGGCAGTTGGGAGAGGGCATCGGCTAAAGAGTTGGATTTTCCCAGAAAATGGTGTAAAACAAAATTAAATTTAGAAAAGAAATCTGCCCATCTGATTTGCTTTGCATTTAAAGTCCTCTGTGTACATAAAGCTTCAAGATTTTTGTGATTAGTCCAGATTTCAAATGGGAGTCTAGTCCCCTCTAGCCAATGCTTCCACGTTGTTAGAGCGAGGCAGATGGTAGCGGCCTCCTTATCCCAGACAGCCCAATTGTATTCAGTGTCCCCGAATTTCTTTGAGACATACGCTAAAGGGTGGAGTTTGCCATTAGACCCTTCTTGCAAAATTGCTCTCCCCATTGCTGCATCGGAAGCATCCACCTGCACAATAAATCTTTTACTTTCATCAGGGTGTGCCTGGATGGGCTCTGAATTAAATAACTGTTTCAGCCCATCAAAAACTCGCTGACATTCTGGGGTCCAATGTAGCCGGACACCCAGCTTTGTCGCATCAGCCCCCTTCCCCTTAGTTTTCAACTGATCAGTAAAAGGCAAACTATATTGAGCGAAGTTGACGAATGAGCGGTAAAAATTGGCGAATCCTAGGAAACACGGTAGTTGTCTCCTGGCCCGAGGAACTTCCCAGCCCACCACCGTGGCTGCTTTAGCTGGATCCATTTTTAAGCCCTGGAGGGAAATGTGATAGCCCAGGAAGTCAATTTCAGTCTTATGAAAATCACACTTGGAAAGTTTAGCAAAAAAGTTTCTTCTCTAGAAGTGTACTTCACTCATCAATTTAATATGTGATTGTTCATCCAGTGAGTACAAGAAGATATCATCTAGATACCAAAGAATGCACTTGAACAGGTGTTTGTGAAGCACCTCGTTAATTAAGTACATGAAGACCCCTGGAGCCCCCTGAAGGGCATAATGAGGTACTCAAATTGCCCCAAGGGGGTGTTGAAGGCAGTCTTGTACTCATCCCCCTCCCGGATGTGCACTCTGAAGTAGGCATCCTGCAAATCAAGTTTGGAAAATATCTTCCCCTTGGAGGCTTCATTTAAGAGATCCTTAATCAAGGGGAGGGGGTAGGCGTTAGAAGTAGACACCACATTCAGGCCCCAGTAATCCATGCATAAGTGCAACCCCCATCTTTCTTTTTCCAGAAAAGTACAGGGGCGGCAAAAGGGGAAGTGGCCAGGTGGATGAAACCACACCCCAGGTTTTTATCAATAAACTTGTGCAGTTCCAGTTTCTCATTGGGGGACATGGAATACAACTTCCCCTTGGGTAATTTATGTCCGGGTAACAGTTCAATTGCACAATCGGTATTCCGGTGTGGGGGGGAAGCTTGTCAGCTTCCATTTCCCAAAAACCTCCGCTAAATCCCTGTATGCAGGAGGTATGGATAAAAGTTCCTCATGAGCTAGGCAAACAGGAACAAGATTCGGCCGACTGCCCCAATCCTCATCCCATAGGTGCTCTGTTGTGAGACTTCTGAATCTAATCAATAAGCCAGACCTTTGATGAAGCAAAGTGTTCCTTTATTCTTAATGATGGTTCAGGTACTTCATGTTTGTTAGAGATACTTGGTTAGAGACAACAAGGATTAATATACCCCCCATCTTCAGGTAATAGCAGGCAGAGGGCCAATCAGGATGATTACAAAAAAGCGTGAAATTCTCTAAACCGTTGGTTCTCACAGAAAAGGCGCAAAAGCACTAAAATCCCCCCCATGCCCCTTAGTGACCTCTAATAGCAGTTTGCAGACCAGACACCTGGCTAGAACAACAGTTCCACAGTTCCCCAAGGTTACAAAAGCAGATAAAACATTCGAGTCTCCAGAGAGAGAAAAGGGAGGTGACGAGACAAGATAGCCAGGCTATTTATGTGACGTGATGGAATGCAGCAAGCCACCCTCCCGAGGAAAGAATGATACATTAAGCAGGACGGGCAATAAACCTCAAGGCAAACCGTAAATTACAGAAAGAGACCCCAGATACCAACAATTAATGGCAGAGACTTTAGGAGACTCTGACATCCTGCCCTCCTCAAGATTGCCCCCCCCCAGGCTTATCAGGAAACTGTTTTTGGAAGGCACACAACAATTTAGGAGCATGAACGTTTTCAACAGCAACCCACTCATTTTGTTCAGGACCAAAATCCACCCACCGAACCAGGTAGTATAATCGACCCCGCTTAAGCTTAGAGTCCAAAATGTCAGAAATCTCGAAATGCTGCTCCCCCTCCTTCATCAGAGGAGGAGGACTTGGAGGATCTGGTTGCCATGCGTTCAGTCCAGGATTTCTCTTCAGCAAGCTGAAATGGAAAACAGGATGCACAGAACTCAATGATTCGGGCAACTCAAGTTCAAAAGACACATCAGAGATTTTCCGGAGAACTTTGTAGGGACCAACATATTTTCATCCCAATTTCCTACTGGGCTGGAGTCCATGAATGTTTTTTGTTGACAAATACACAGAAACCCCGGGTTGTAGCTCCCACCCCCCAGCTTGACCACAGTCAGCATATTTTTATAGTCCCCACCTTCAGGTAATAGCAGGCAGAGGGCCAATCAGGATGATTACAAAAAAGCGCGAAATTCTCTAAGCCGTTGGTTCTCACAGAAAAGGCGCAAAAGCACTAAAATCCCCCCATGCCCCTTAGTGACCTCTAATTGCAGTTTGCAGACCAGACACCTGGCTAGAACAACAGTTCCACAGTTCCCCAAGGTTACAAAAGCAGATAAAACATTCGAGTCTCCAGAGAGAGAAAAGGGAGGTGACGAGACAAGATAGCCAGGCTGTTTATGTGACGCGATGGAATGCAGCAAGCCACCCTCCCGGGGAAAGAATGATACATTAAGCAGGACAGGCAATAAACCTCAAGGCAAACCATAAATTACAGATAGAGACCCCAGATACCAACAATTAATGGCAGAGACTTTAGGAGACTCTGACATCTGTACATGCAGGAGATACCCAGGTGACCTTTCCTTCAGTCCACGTAATGTTCGGATCATGTGCCCACAGCCATGGGCTCCCCAAGACCATAGGAAACTGGGCATGAGGCGTGATTACAAAAGCCCATTCTTCCCAATGGTCCCTTGTACCTATTATAATGGGTTCAGTCTCGAAGGTACAGGGCTCTTTCATTTCGGAGCCTACATCTGCATAAACTGTAACATATTCACCCCCAACCCCATGCCATCCACTAACATAGGGCTAATCAAGTCTCTGGCACACCCCGAATCTATGAGAGCCCTGACCCTCATTTGGGTGCCCAGATGGGGGTACATAACAGTTATTAGAATATAAAGGAGAGGCTAGGGAGAGCTCACCGTTTGGGGCGCTGTGGGAGGAGGGACCTGCATTGCGCCATTCAGAGCAGGTCCTGGTTGTTTCCCTGCGGCTTAGCGAGTTCCACCTCCTGGGGCTTCTCAGGAAAACATGCTTCCATGATTTCTAACACCCAAGGAGCTGGGGCTGGGGTGCCCTTCGTTTTCGGCCAGGCAGGTGGGGAGGGAGACGACTCTGCTCCCCTAGGGGTGGAGGCCAGACACGCTGATGCGAAATGGCCCGGCTCCCCGCACCTGGGCACAGCCCCTTCTTCATGCAAAACTCCTGAAGAGTAGAGGGCAGGAGTGGCTTGGGCGTGGCTGGTGTGGGCCCCGGGGTGGAACTCTTCAGCCCATTAAGAGGGTGTTGTATGCGGATCAGGGTGAAACACACCTTGGCTTCCTCCGCGGCTCGAATCCATGCTGGGAGGATAGTGGTGCTGACATTTCTCAATATAGTCTTGTACAGTTCCATGTTGAGGCCCCAACGATACTGCTCCACAAACACCTCCTCTGGCCAGCCCCGAATCTTTGCCTCCAAGCGCTTGAAGGTGGCTGTGTATTCCCGAACTGACATCTTCCCTTGAGTTAAGGCTCATACCTGGTTTTGTGCCTTCTCCTCGCTCATCGGATCTTCATATTGCCTCCGTAGAACCCACATGAACTCATCCACACTGTCCAGTTCAGGACCCGGAGGGCTGTGTAAGCTTATGTACCAATCGGCTGCTTCTTCACGCAGTCTGGAACCCAGGTAACCTACCCAGTCACTGTCATCTCAGAACAGATGGCCCCAATTCTGCATGCAGCACCCTGCTTTGATGATGAAGAACTGCAACTTAGCGGGGTTCCTGTCGAAGGTGGCCCCCATCAACTCATGCAGCACCGGGTGATGGTCTCCTGGTTGAGCAGGTCCAGGTGCAGGGGCCCCTCCTGGTGCGGCAGGCTGTCCCGGCTGCCAGGCTGCTGCACTGGTGGGCCAACTGGCTGTGCAGGCGGTTGCCCCGGGGCCTATACTGGTTGAGCCCCAACTCCCGCCGCTGCCAGCTGGCCTTGAAGCACCTGCACTACCATGTTAGGCAGGTCGGTGAGGAGCGCGGTCATCTCTTGGCACAGACCTCTCTGTATGGTGTCAAATCTCTGATCTATCTGTGCTCAGACTTTGCCTACTTGGAACTCTTCCATGGGTCTCTGATTTGTGCCTCGAGACCCCAAACGATGAGCACCGGCCTCCCAGCAGGGAGACCAGGCTTCAGTAGTTTGTAATCCAAATTGCGCCCAGGCTTGAGTTCCAGTGCTCTGGGGTTTAACATTAACCCAAGCACTGGTTACCTGCAACGCTGGCTCCTCCCCAGGCAGAACCTGGGAGTCTTGCTCAGTAGTCACTGGGATTTCAGAGCCATCGTCTTCCATGGAGGGTACGATGGACTGGTCCCAGTAGTGGGATTACTAACAGTCTGTGAGATTGTCCCAAAAGATGCAGTCTGCAACAGGTCTTCTTAACCAGAAAGTCCTTTATTAGCAAAGAGGTTCTTATTGGAATGGTTACACTTTTCCTGTTAGTAATGGCTTTATTGTAAACAAACAGTTAGTATTATACTAAGCAATCATAACCCCCCTCCCTGCTACTACACCAATCATAAAATGCAAAAGGTTGTTCCAGCCCCCTGAATAAGTTTTACACAGAAATGGTGGCAAACAGGTTATTGTGCTTTTTGTTCCCAAGGAACTTCACTAAATGTTTTTGAGAGCAGCTGCAAAAAGAATAACATGGTAGGGGAGGATTTGTCCCAGACCTTGAGCAAGCTGGAAGCAAAGCAGGCAAGCTGGGAACCTAGCAGACTACAGCGGGGCATGATAAGGAAACCAGACAGCTAAACAGCACATGAGCACATTCCAATGGGTGGAGTTATCAGTCGAGTTCCAACCCCCGGGCGGGAGATGGCAGTGTAACTGACATTAGATGGCAGTGTAACTGACACTCTGTAGGAAATCCCTCACAAGATCTTTGCTTTAAAAATGGTACCAGAAAATCTGGGAACAATTCCTGATGGGTGTGAGAATGTGTCAGAATCCGCTGATTCAGACAAAGTATTTCTAGTTCTTACAGTTATGCATTCTGTCTACTTTTCAATTCTATCATGTCATACTCTGTTGCCATGTATGTATTACAGATATATGCTTGTAGATGCCATGTTGTAGTGCCTAACCAGGCCTGGGTTTTGTAACTATTAGAGCGGGAGGGTGACACCTGCAATGTATGGGAACAATGGGCCTCTCACACCACTGCCTCCGCATTCCATCGGCCCCAGCTGGGACTTCAAGGAAGGATGCGTCTCATCTCTTATCACATGCAAAAGCCTTGAGGCCATTGATTGTTATGTGAACTGGTAACATCTAAGGGGTCTGGTTGGGAAGGGAATTTACAGCTTAACACCTCACTTTCTTTCCTGTGGGAAACAAACGGCCAGAGCCCCGTTTTGCCCGCCGTTTTTCCCCTATAGTGATTGGCTACCTATGGGTAATTCAAACTCCTTGGAAAGGTATAATAGACCTGCCTGTATTATCTGTGTCATCTCTGATAATCCGAGAAGCTGTACTAATGTAGAGATTGGAAATAAAGAACTGTGGTTTACCAACCAAGATCTGATCCTTGACTACTTTGAGCAGAACTCTCACAGATTGTCAGAGATCTGTGACTGGGACTTGGCTGTTCCTGACCATGTCGGACGACGGCACTGTTCCCACCCCTACTACCCCCGAAGACACACCGACCACCCCGGGGGACCAGGGGGCCGGTGGTGGAGGCGGCGGAGGGGAACCCGAAGTACCGGTGACTACGATTCAAGGGGCTCCCTACATCCCGCGCCTACCTCCTCTTCAGAGCGTGACCCCGAAGTATTCCTGGAGTCATTTCGGTCGCGGGACCGTCGACTCCTGGGTGCACGATCGGAAAGGGGCACGGGTCTCGTTCCAGGGAGATCAACTCAACCGCGGGAGGCCGAGTTTCCTGGGAGAAGAGCGCGAGCCGATCTACGCGGGAGATCCACGTCTCCAGTCCATGGAGGGAGAGAGGACCAGACCGTATGGGCCCGATCCGTACCGAGAAGACCAGACGCAATCCCTCGACCGGATGATGGGAGATTTGCGGTTCCAGCTTACCACCGAGTTGCGAGAGCTGGCCCTCGATCTCCAGTACCAGTTCCGGGACGCCATGAGGGCTATGCAAGAGGCTCTACCAGCCCCCGCGACAGGAGTCCAGCAACCGCCGGTGCCTCCCGGAGGAGTCCCGGCTCAGGTGTCGCCACCCGTGCAGCCGCGGCCGCCGCAGCAGGTTCCGCCGGTTGTCCCTCAACCGGTGCTGGCACCCATCCCTGCGCCAGCCCCGGTGCCGGCAGGACCGGTCGTTCGCCCAGCCCCCGCCGACCCGTTGACGGCTACTTTCGATGGGGACCCCGAGAAGTTGCGGTTTTTCCTGCTGGAGATCAAGCGGTTCCTAGACAGCTGGGGACACCTCTACCCCACCGAGAGGGAGCGGATTGGCTACATAGGGTCCAAGCTGAAGGACACCGCCAGCGATTGGTATGTGAGCCTGCACGATGCCCCCGGTCCTGAGCTACGTTTGCTGAACAACTTCATGTGGGCCCTCCGACACCAATACAAAGATCCCTTGGAGGAAGAAAAAGCCTGGAACCACCTGCGGAAACTGACCCAGGGGCGGTCAACGGTGAGGGACTACACTGACAAGTTCCGGCGCATCGCCGCCAAGATCCGTGGCTGGCCCCAAGACCTCTTCATAGAAAAGTATCGAGAGGGTCTCAACCCCGAGGTGTACGAGGCCGTCTTACTAGGGGGGAGACTGGGAACGCTGGCCACCTGGATGAGGGCAGCCGCAGACGTGGAAGAACGGTTCACCCTCATCAAGATGGGAACGGCATCTACAGCCGCAAGCAAGGCGATGCCAAGAGCAAAACCTAAGCCCAACGTGCAAGAAATTCGGGATGCTCGTTTTAAACAAGGGCTATGCATGAGATGTGGGGAAAGCGGCCACTTCGCCTCGGCGTGCCCCAGAGGAGGAGGAAAGGGGCCGAAGACCTCTACCCCGGTGGCCGGGAGCACTCCCAGCAGAGGGAAACCCCCGTTCAAACCCCGGGCACTGCAGCTGGAAGGAGCTGCAAGGAGAGCTGGAACTGACAGAAGCACAGATGTCGGGAAACTCCAACGGCCTGCAGTGAGCGGCGCAGAACTGCAGGTCCCCGGCCAAGACGCGCCATCTTCGGTGAGCATCCCTGGCCCCTTGTTATATATGGTAGTGACTGTGATGACCCCGGGGACGGGGACCCATGTCCGGGTCCGCGCCCTAATTGACTCTGGGTGCGCTCGGGACTTAATTAGCCCTTTAGTAGTGGAAGGGTTGGGACCGAAGGTCACCCCGTTGGGCGAGCCGCTCAAGTTCACGCAAATGGATGGCTCGGAAATGAAAGAAGTGTGCGTGGCTGAGACTGAGGGTTTAATTGTGGGAACGGGGGAGCATTGGGAGAAATGAGCTTTTGTCATCACCCCAAATACCCAATTCCCCATGGTGTTGGGGAGTCCCTGGCTGAGCTCTCATGATCCTTACATCAAGTGGAGCGAGGGGAAGATCTCCTGGGTGGATGACAAGTGCCAGAATCACAAGTGGGACCCAGAGTGGGGACCGGGACCACCCACGCCCCTCCGGGTGGCCGCCCTCACCCTCGCACCCTCCGCTGTTCCCAGGGAGTATAGGGATCTGATGGGAGTCTTCAGCGAGACCGAGGCAGACGAGCTACCCCCCCACAGACTGTCGGATTGTGCCATAGAGCTGATCCCAGGCGAGAAACTTCCAAAGGGAAAGCTTTACTCAATGAGCCCTCTAGAGCGGGAGGAGCTAAGGAAGTTCCTAGACAAGAACTTGGAGCGCGGATTCATCCGCCCTGCTAAATCCCCCTTCGCAGCCCCCGTTTTGTTCCGCAAAAAGAAAGACGGGGGATTGCGATTGTGCAGACTACAGAGGATTGAACGCGGTCTCTGCTTCCAATCCCTACCCCCTCCCCCTAATAAAGGACTTGCTAACTGAGGCGGCCAAAGGAAAAGTGTTCACTAAGCTGGATCTCCGAGACGCTTATTTCCGGGTGCGCATAAGGGAGGGGGATGAGTTCAAGACTGCCTTTAATACACCGTTGGGACAGTTTGAATACCTGGTGATGCCGTTCGGTTTGAGTGGCGCGCCGGGGGTCTTTATGAGCCTGATCAATGAAGTGTTGCACAAGCATTTATTCAAGGGGGTGTTATGTTACTTAGATGATATCTTGATCTACTCTACTGATAAGAAAGAGCACGTGAAATTAGTCCGGGAAGTCCTTTCCACCCTGTTGAAAAATCAACTGTATGCCAAACTGTCTAAATGTGAGTTTCATCGAGAGTCCGTAGACTTCCTGGGGTATCGCATTTCGCAGAGGGGCTTAGAGATGGACCCTGCTAAAGTGGAGGCGGTGGTCCAGTGGGAAGCCCCTCGAATGAGGAAGCAGCTCCAGAGCCTATTAGGATTTTGTAACTTCTATCGGACCTTCATAAAAGGTTTTGCCACGGTCACCCTTCCCCTGACGGACTTGCTGAAAACTAAAGGGAGGGGTTCGGAGGCGGGGAAGCCCGGGGAGAGAATTGCCTGGAATGGGGAATGCCAGAAGGCGTTCGAAACCCTAAAAACCCTTTTTACCTCCGAGCCCATTTTGGCTCACCCGGATGAAACTAAGGAGTTTATAGTCCACGTAGATGCGTCCGATGTGGCTATGGGGGGGCCGTTTTGCAGAGGGGATCAGACGGAGAATTACACCCCCTCGCCTACATTTCAAAAAAAATTAATGAGATGGAACGAAATTGGTCAGTTTGGGACAAAGAAGCCGCGGCTATCAGGCTAGCCCTCACTATGTGGCGGCATTGGCTAGAGGGGGCGCAAACCCCGTTCGAAATTTGGACTGATCACAAAAACCTTGAAGTGTTGCGCACTCAGAGATCCCTGAATGCGAAACAGCTCCGCTGGGCTGATTTCTTCTCAAAATTTAACTTTGTATTGAAACATTTTCCTGGGAAAGCCAACTCCTTAGCAGACGCACTCTCCCGACTGCCCCAACACGAAAGCATGAAAGAAGAGGTGTTCGACTCCATGTTTTCCCCCCAGCAGCTGGGAGGGGCGGTGACCACCAGGAGCCAAAGTAAACGAGTTACAGTGGAAGCTGAGTCATGCGATTGGGGAGGGGAGTATTCACCCGAGGAAATCGAGGAATTAGAGACAGTGGCTGAATGCTCCCTGAGCAAGAATCAATATTGGTACCATGGGGATAAATTGGTGGTATCCTGAAGTAAGCGGAAGGATATTTTACTGATCTGTCACTCTTCCAAACTGGCTGGACATTTTGGGTTTCTCAAAACGCTCAACTTAGTTCAGCGGCAGTTCTGGTGGCCGCGCATGCGCCGGGATGTCTCAGACTTTGTCTCTGCCTGTCAGACCTGTTTGATGTGTAAAAAGAGGGGGGGGAAGTCCCGGGACTCCTGCACCCCCTACCCACCCCTTCTCGCCCTTGGGAGGCGATAGCTATGGACTTTATTACTAACCTACCACCCTCGAAGGGAAAGACTGTAATCTGGGTGGTGGTAGACACGTTTTCTAAGCAAGCCCATTTCACCCCTTTCAAACAACTGCCAACGGCAAAGGGGATGGCCAAGGCTTTCTTCAACCACGTGATTAAACTACATGCTTTTCCTAAGCGGGTGGTATCCGACAGGGGTAGCCAATTCGTTGCCAACTTCTGGCGGGAGCTTTTGAAGCTTATGGATATAGAGCCTGCCGTGAGCTCGGGTTACCACCCAGAGACCGATGGACAGTCCGAACGAACTAATCAGATCCTTGAACAATTTTTGAGGTGCTACACCAACTACCACCAAGACAATTGGGTGGACTTGTTGCCATTCGCAGAATATAGCTACAATAATGCAGTGCACTCCTCGACCGGCATCTCCCCCTTCATGGCAGTGGGAGGTTTCGAGGGAAAGCCTTTGCCTACAATCGAAAGTGCCTCCGATGCTTCCCCCACAGACTTTAAACGATGGTGGGCGATCTTACAGGAGTCGTGGCCACTAATAGCCAAGACTTTAGACCAAGCCAAAGAGGATTACAAAAAATATGCAGATCGTGGCCGGGCTGAGGGTTGGGATCTCCAACCTGGGGACTCTGTTTATCTTTCCACAAAAAATATACACGGCTTGCAACCCAGCAGGAAATTGGGATGGAAATACGTGGGTCCCTATAAGGTGTTGCGCAAAATTTCGGATGTGTCTTTTGAACTAGAGTTGCCCAAATCACTGAGTTCTGTGCATCCTGTTTTTCATTTCAGCTTGCTGAAGAAGGATCCTGGGCCGAATGCGTGGCATCCAGTTCCTCCGGTACCTCCTCCACTGATGAAGGGGGAGGCACCCCATTTTGAAATATCAGATATTCTTGATTCTAAGATGCGTAGGGGCCGCTTATATTATTTAGTTAGATGGCTTGACTTCGGCCCAGAGCACAATGAGTGGGTTCGTTCTGAACATGTGCATGCTCCTAAACTGGTTAAAGCTTTTCATAAAAGATCTCCTGACAAGCCCGGGTAGGGGTGTTTATCGGGGGGCCAGTGTGTCAGAATCCGCTGATTCAGACAAAGTATTTCTAGTTCTTACAGTTATGCATTCTGTCTACTTTTCAATTCTATCATGTTATACTCTGTTGCCATGTATGTATTACAGATATATGCTTGTAGATGCCATGTTGTAGTGCCTAACCAGGCCTGGGTTTTGTAACTATTAGAGCGGGAGGGTGACACCTGCAATGTATGGGAACAATGGGCCTCTCACACCACTGCCTCCGCATTCCATCGGCCCCGGCTGGGACTTCAAGGGAGGATGCGTCTCATCTCTTATCACATGCAAAAGCCTTGAGGCCATTGATTGTTATGTGAACTGGTAACATCTGAAGGGTCTGGTTGGGAAGGGAATTTACAGCTTAACACCTCACTTTCTTTCCTGTGGGAAACAAACGGCCAGAGCCCCGTTTTGCCCGCCGTTTTTCCCCTATAGTGATTGGCTACCTATGGGTAATTCAAACTCCTTGGAAAGGTATAATAGACCTGCCTGTATTATCTGTGTCATCTCTGATAATCCGAGAAGCTGTACTAATGTAGAGATTGGAAATAAAGAACTGTGGTTTACCAACCAAGATCTGATCCTTGACTACTTTGAGCAGAACTCTCACAGAATGTCCCAATAGATATAGTCCACAACAGGTCTCCTTAAGCAATAAGTCCTTAATTTGTAGAAGAGATCATTGTAGTCAAACACTTTACCTGTTAGTAATGCTGTGCTTAGGGATTACATATATTGATATACTGGATATGAAATATGGCTTAAGAGCTGTCATTAGACAGAATTTTAGGTGCTCAAATATAGTGGCCTGAAGTTCCCATAGAAAATGCGGGGAAGGAGTTCTCAGAAAATAATGATGTTGAACATTTCTAAAAGCAAAGTTCCCAAGACATGAAGAAAAGGAATACATAACACCAGTGAGTTTGGCTCACACAGAATAGGAGGCACTCCTGTTCAAGGACAGGACACAAGAGATAACACCAGGGAAGCGAGTAATTGAGTCAGGCATGCGCAAGCGAGCAGAGCACACATTCCAGAGGAGGGGGTCATGGCCCTGTGACCTTTTCAGAGACCATGTAAATATACCTTGAAACAGTCATACAGTTATTGGAACGAAATCATGGCAGTTAACTGACAATGGGTAGGATTATGCATACTCTGTTTTTAAGGGATTTATGTACAGTAGTCCCTTTATTTGAGTATGACAAAATATGGAAACCAGTCTTAGAATTTCTCTGTGTTAAGGATGTAATTCCCCCCATGCAACATAGTTTAGATGGTTGGTCATTGTGATTTTTGGTTTTATAACAGATTGTTAATTCTTGCTTTGGTATTGTAATTTTTAAAAATTAAAAAGGGGAAAAAAGATTCTTACCTATGCACTTTTGCTACAAAAACAGCCTCATTTGGATGTTCTTCTTGGGAACGAAACTGGGAATGAGGAGGTGGTGGCAGATTACCAAAGGGAAAGGCTCGGAACAACTTTTTAATGGGGGCCTGGGGAGCAGTGATGGATTCCTGCTGGGACAAGTGGGTTGCTCAGCCAAAACAACTTCCTCCCTAAATTCTGAGTGGGGCTGTGCCTTGCCTGCTTGAGACTATTTTTTCGACAGTGAGGGTTACCTGAAAGGCACTGGTGGTGGAAGCATCACAATCCATACTGTTGTAACCTTACAAACTGGTTACCAAATTGCACTTGATTTTTGGCTGTTCCTGAAGACAATTCAGAAGCTGCACCTGGTGCTTCTACACCCTGATAAGTATTGAGAGGCTGGAATATATTCAGCCAATTTTTTTTGGCAACTGCAGCGGTTGCTTATGGTCTCTCAGGCCTGAGTTCAAGGTGCTGGTGCTTGTCTTTAAAGCACTTCATGAGCTGGGATCAACATACCTTGTATCAGGGGTATTGAACATAAGGCCCGGGAGCCGGAACTGGCCCATCCAGAGCTCTTATGTGGCCCACAAGCAACTAGTGCAAGAGAGGGAACAGGAAGCTACTGAGGGGTGAGTGGGTGGAGCTACTGCAACTGCAGCTTCAGCATGGTGGAACAACCTTGCCTGCAGCAGTCAAGTAATGTGGGAGTATCTGCCCAGTGCTGCACCGCTGGATCTCAAGTCCACCCATGTGGGGGTTTTTTGCACCTGCCCTCCCATGGGGCTATGCAGTGTGAGGATATATCAACTCGGAACTTACCAGCTGCTGTCCTTTGTAGAGTTTATATCTCCAGTACTTGGCATTCATTTTATGGCACACATGGCCTGGCCCGACAAAGTGATATTCATGTCAGATCCGCCCTTGTAACAAATGAATTTGACATCTGTGACTTATATGCTACCTCTCCCTAGATGATTTCTGCTCCATTTAAGATACCCGTATTAGGTCTTGCTCAGTTTACTCTCATTACGTGAGCTAAAAGGATCAAAAACAAAGAGTGGGGCTTTGACGGCCGGTACCATGGCTGCCAGGCTCAACCGAAACATATGAAAACCAGTCACACAAAACTTGGCCTGGTTCAGTGACTACCTAGTGCGATGGGCCCTGCCACAGTTTAACATCCACAGACCCTCCATCCTTCTTGGAGCCCTGTTGTCCCATCCTGCCATAGAGCTCTAGAGAAATCCAGATTAGCTCCTTGCTGATGGACTTCTGAAGTATGATTTTTGCGGATAATCTGATGGAGAGGCTAGTCTGAATCATTACCATTTGGGCTGCTGCATTTGAATCTGTTGCAGCTTTTAAATTTGTATTGCATTTTTATATAAACTATTCTAAGCTAAGGAAAGGTGGTAAATAAACATTTTATACAAACAGAGTAGTTCACGTTACTTGCTTGCTTCAGAGCACTGTCAATTCCTCTTAGCTAAGGTAGAAAGGCACCCCTCAAACTCAACTGGTGCTTAATGCTCACTCAACCCTTTCATGCTTCAATCTTTATGCCTTTTTCTTTTTGCTCTTGAACAGTCTATTTACAATTTTTATAAGTGTCTTTAAATCTGTAGATTCAGGTGGGCAGCTATTTTGGTCTGAAGCAGCAGAACAAAGTTTGAGTCTAGTGGCACCTTTAAGACCAACAAAGTTTAAGTCACGGTATAAGCTTTCGTGCACAACCACACTTCTGTATTTGAAGATGTGTGCTTGCACACGAAAGCATGTACCTTGAATTAAACTTTGTTGGTCTTAAAGGTGCCACTGCACTCATTCTTTTAAATCTGTAGTTGAGGCATCCTCATTAGACAAAACATAATAGAAAGCACCCTATAACAAAATACATGGATGGCAAACTAACAACTGATTGTCAATTAAACCTAAACAAATAATTACAATTATATGAAGGTAGAATTCTGCAATTAATTCAGCATTTCTAATATTAGCACGACAGTATACTTTTTATATGGAAAACTACATCAAATATGTATCCATGTCTAATTTTCTGCCTCAACCTGGATGGCCCAGGCTAGCCCAATTTAGTCAGATTTTGGAAGCTGAGTGGTGTCAGCCCTGATTAGTATTTGAATGAGAGAGTATCAAGGAATTCCAGGGTCACTATGCAAAGGAAGCTGATGGCAAACCATCTCTGTTAGTCTCCTGCCTTGAAAACCATATGGGGTCACCATAAGTTGGCTATGACTTGGCAGCACTTTACACACACACACACACACACACACACTCATTTTCTAATCTGAAGAACTGCAGAGTTATAGTGGTTTGGGACCAACCCTTCTGTCAATGGATGGAGGTGGCAATTACAGATGATTATTCTCCACCTTGTACCTCCCACTGTCCTTTGGGGTCCTCTGACTACCTGGGGCCAACCTTTTAAGGGCTACAGGAGAGGAGACAGAAATCTGCATTTCTGTCAGTGAGCTCCACTTATACAGTGTGTTGGATCCAACCAGACTCACATAAGAGGACCAATTCCTTCCCATTGTATACCCCTGCTCTGGTCCACATGGTATTCTCTCACGTGCCCTTCAAAAGAAGCTTTCCTGAAGATGCAGGAAGCTATAGTATGAAAGAATAATGGGAAATATCATACCACAAGTGAAAAGTTTGTTCTTAATCTTTTGGATCCACTCTGATGCGATTTTAATGGTGCATTAAATTAAAATACATCACCATATGCTTGCTCAGTTCAGTGAGTTAATAATCTGTAATCTTCCTTATATATAATTCTGTTTTCACCATGGACTCTCCTGAACATTCCACACGCTCCCAAATCAGTTGGTTGCTTGACCTGCCAATCAGAAGATGTCCCCATCCACTGGCTGCATTGCCTGAGTCTCGCCTCCTACATTCTAAACAGTTTGCTGTTCCTCTCACCCCCATAGCCAGTCGGAACACAGAGGTCATTTGCATATGCGGCCTGATTGGCCTTTGCCTCTAACATTCTAAACAGTTTGCTGTTGTTGTTGAGTCCTGAGGTAAAATACATCTCCCAATCTTCCCTTAAACTGTCACTGGAGTTCCCAATCTCCTTGAGGGGCCTGAAGATCTCCCAGAAATTACCGTGTTACCCAGCCACAGCACATCATTTCCCCTACAGAAAATTTCCAAGCTATTACAACTGATCTCCAGATGACCAAGATCAGTTCTCCTGGAGACAATGGCTGCTTTGGGCAGTGGACTCTATGGCATTATACCCTGCTGAAGTCCCTCTGCACCCCAAACCCCACCCTCCCCAGGCTCTACCTCTCAGATCAACAGGTATTTCCCAACCCAGAGCTGGCAACCCTGTAACTGGCTATGGAACCACTTTCCAGACCCTTGGAACCTGTCAGGAACTGACAATAGCATCTCTGTACTTTGCTTTCGTTTTCTTTGTTCTGACGGACCCTTTGACTGCATCCCTTATCTGTCTTACCCCCCTACCCCTGACTGGTTGTAAATGTCACTTTGAAGTATATTTGTTGCTCTGTTTCATGTTACAATTTCTAGGCGGGTGAGTGGCGACCCAAATTCCTAGGCGTCATCTAAAAACAAATGGTCTTCACTCCCTTGCATTCCCCCTCCCTTATGTCCGGGCCAGAGTATGTTATCTTGTGAAGACCTTGGGCGCTTCTTTATGGCCGCTTGCCTGGAAATGTTGTGCCTAGCTTCACACATGTGGGTCACTCAGATCAAGAAGGGAATTTATAACTTTCTCACCTTGCTGTGGGAACTTCAACAGTCCCCTTTCTTTTTCCTGCGTTCACCCTCTAATCCTGATTGGCCTAAGGCTGGGGTTCAATTGAGACTGGAGAGTATATTAACACTGCCTGTATTTCATTAAGCATCTCTAACAAACACTGAGAACCTGTTTGCAGTACTGGACAATAAAGAACTTTGATTCAACAAAGGTCTGATCTGTTGCTGTCTATTCAGAAGCCTCATAGATTGTTAAAGATCTGTGCTTGGGACTTTCTCGTTCCTGACCATGTCAGATGATGAGACTATTCCCGTAACATCGGTGGAAGACACAGTGCCCATAGAGAGCGGACCCACCGAGGTGGCGGTACCGGTGACAACCAACCAGGGAGCCTACCAGATCCCACGCCCTGGGCTGGGGTTGCACTGGCCCCCGGTCTCGCCAAGGTACTCGTGGTCCAACTTCGGACACAGAACCTCTGAGTCATGGATCCATGACAGGAAAGGATCCCGTATGCATTTCAGTGGGGATCGCATGGAGTTTGGCCGTCCCAGCTTGATAGAGGAGGAACGGGGTTTCTTGAGAGGCCAGGACAATTGGCGTTACTACTTTCTGGACGAAGAGCGTGGGATGCCATGCGGTCCTGATCCTGTGAGCGAGGATTTGGGACGAGTGCTGGACCGGAGGTTTGGCGAGATGCAAGATCGCATCACCGTGGAGCTACGGGAGGTCATGCTAGACATGCAGCAGCAGATGCGGGAGGTCGTGGCTGCCATGCAAGCCCCCATGCCGGCTCTCCCTCCAGGAGGGGGGAGCGCCCCCAGTTCCTGGGCCGGCGGGAGGAGCACCGCCGCAACAGGTACCCCCGGTTGGCCCTCCAGCGGGGCCCCCTCAGCAACCCGTACCCCTGGGGCCGGTGGGTCCAGATAATCTGATCCAGCAGGCCCCCACCGACCCATTGACGGCCACTTTTGACGGTGACCCAGAGAAGCTTCGGATCTTCATCATAGAGATTGAGAGATTTCTAGCTGCTTGGGAACACCTGTACCCCACCGAGAGAGACTGGGTAGGCTACATCGGTTCGAAGCTACGGGACACCGCGAGCAACTGGTATGTAAGCCTGCACAACCCTCCGGGCCCTGAGTTACGTACTGTCGATAATTTTATGTGGGCCCTGCGGCAGCATTATGAAGACCTGCTGGGGGAGGAGAAAGCCCGGAACCAACTCCGGAAGTTGGTGCAGGGGCGATCCTCGGTAAGAGAGTACACCAACCACTTCAGGTGCATAGTGGCCAAGGTGCAGGGGTGGTCCGAAGACCTCTTCGTGGAAAAGTATCAAGAGGGACTGCACCCAGAAATCTACGAGACCATCCTGAGGGGTGGCCGACCCCTATCACTGGCCGCTTGGATGAGGGCAGCAGCCGACGTGGAAGAGCGCTTCACCCTGATCAAGCTGGGAGCCTCTGTGGCAGCTCAACTGAAAGCCCCCCAAAAGGCAAAGGGGAAGTTGGTGTTCCAAGAGCTATGGGATATTCGGTTCAAGCAAGGGCTCTGCATCAAGTGCGGGGAGAGTCGCCATTTTGCATCCTCCTGCCCCCGGAGTGGCACGAAGGCACCCAACACCTCCACCCTAGTGGGGGGAGGGACCTCTCATCCTGGCAAGATGTCGTTTAAACCCCAGGCACTACAGTTGGAAGGAGCAACGTGCGAGCAGGGCGAGTTGGAGCTGGTCAAGGCACAGCCGTCGGGAAACTTCAGCGACCTGCAGTAGGAGGCGCAGAGCTGCAGGTCCCCTCATCCGGTGCGCCATCCCCGGTGAGCATCCCTGGCCCTTTACTTTACATGGTCGTGACTGTGGTTGTCCTTAGCATGGGAACCCATGTGCGGGTGTGTGCTTTGATAGACTCGGGGTGTGCCAGAGACTTAATAAGCCCCTTGGTGGTGGATGGGTTGGCCCCCAAGGTAAACCCCCTAGGAGAGCCTCTCACCTTCACTCAAATGGATGGTTTGGAGATGAAGGAGGCTTGTGTGGCAGAGACTGAACTCTTGGTGGTGGGGTCGGGGGAGCATTGGGAAAAGAGGGCTTTTGTCATCACCCCGAATACACAGTTCCCCATGGTGTTGGGCAGCCCGTGGTTGAGTTCCTATGACCCCTACATAAAATGGAGTGAGGGGAAGATCTCGTGGGTAGACGAGAAATGCACCCACCATACTTGGGACCCCGGCTGGGGCCTGGGACCCCCCACCCCAATCAAGGCAGCGGCTTTGACACTGGTGCCGGCACAAATTCCCCAGGAATATAGAGACTTGGCTGAGGTGTTCAGTGAATCTGAGGCGGATGAACTGCCACCCCATCGCCTCTCTGACTGCGCCATCGAGTTGCTGCCGGGGGAAAAGTTACTCAAGGGAAAATTATACTCCATGAGCCCAGCCGAGCGAGAGGAGCTGAGGAAGTTCCTAGACAAAAACCTGGGGCACGGCTTCATATGCCCCGCCAAGTCCCCTTTCGCAGCTCCAGTGTTATTTAGGAAAAAGAAAGATGGGGGCTTGAGACTGTGCACAGACTATCGGGGCTTGAACGCAGTGTCTGCCTCAAATGCCTACCCCCTCCCTCTGATCAAGGACTTGTTGGCGGAGGCAGCTAAGGGAAAAATCTTTACGAAATTGGACTTGTGAGATGCATATTTCCGGGTGCGCATTAGGGAGGGGGACGAATATAAGATGGCATTTAACACACCCCTGGGACAATTTGAGTATCTGGTGATGCCATTTGGCTTGAGTGGCGCGCCGGGAGTTTTTATGAGCCTAATCAACGAAGTGTTGCACAAGCATTTGTTTAAGGGGGTGCTCTGTTTCTTAGATGATATCTTGATTTATTCCACTGATAAGCAGTCCCACGTGGGTTTGATGAGGGAAGTGCTGACCACACTGCTGGAAAACCGTCTCTATGCCAAGTTATCTAAGTGTGAATTTCACCAGATCAAAGTTGATTTCTTGGGCTATCGAATCTCGCAGCGCGGTCTGGAGATGGACCCCGTTAAAGTGGAGGCAGTGGTACAGTGGGAGGCCCCCGCACTCGTAAACAATTACAGAGTCTGTTAGGATTTTGCAACTTCTACCGCACCTTCCTCAAGGATTTTGCCACAGTCACCCTGCCTCTTACTGAACTGTTAAAAACTAAGGGGAAGGGATCCAAGGCAGGAAAACCTGGGGAGCACTTGGGGTGGACGGAAGCGTGCCAAGCGGCTTTTGAGAAACTAAAGAGGCTGTTCACCTCAGAGCCCATTTTAGCCCACCTGGATGAAACCAAAAAGTTTGTAATTCACGTAGATGCCTCAGATGTGGCCATGGGGGGGCGATTTTGCAGAAGGGCGCAGATAATGCCTTGCACCCCTTGGCATACATCTCAAAGAAATTTAATGAGACAGAAAGACACTGGTCAGTGTGGGACAAAGAGGTGGCAGCCATACGGTTGGCACTGACCACATGGAGGCATTGGTTGGAGGGAGCGCAAAAGCCATTCGAAATCTGGACAGATCATAAAAACCTAGAGGCTTTGCGGACTCAAAGGTCTCTCAATGCCAAGCAACTCAGATGGGCCGACTTCTTTTCAAAATTTAACTTTGTGCTCAAACATTTTCCTGGGAAAGCCAATTCCTTAGCAGACGTGTTGTCCCGCCTACCCCAACACGAGTCCCAGAGGGAGGAAGTGTTCGACTCTATGTTCTCGCCTCAGCAATTGGGGGGGGGGGCAGTAACAACGCAGAGCCAAAGTAAAACCACTACTGAGCTCCCGTCTTGGACTGAGAGGTGCGCGGGGGAATATACTGAAGAAGAAACGGAGGAGTGGAGTGGGATTGAGGAATGCTCCCTCCACGACAATAAATGCTGGTATCACGGGTCCAAAGTGATAGTGCCCCTAAAGTTGCGCAAGGAAGTACTTATGTCGTGCCACACGTCCAAGTTATCTGGGCATTTTGGATTTCTAAAAACGCTAAATTTGATCCAGAGAGTTTTGGTGGCCGCGCATGCGCAAGGATGTATCGGACTATGTAACCGCTTGTCAAGTATGCATTATGTGTAAACACAGGGGGGGGGAAAGACCCCTGGATTGCTGCACCCTTTGCCCACCCCGTCCAGACTCTGGGAAATAGTGTCTATGGACTTCATTACGGGTCTCCCACCTTCGCGGGGCAAAACAGTGATTTGGGTAGTCGTAGACATGTTCTCTAAGCAAGCTCATTTTGTCCCCTTTAAGCAGCTGCCTACAGCCAAGGGGCTGGCCAAGACTTTCTTTAACCACGTGATTAAACTACATGCTTTCCCCAGGAGGGTGGTATCCGATAGGGGAAGCCAATTCGTTGCCAACTTCTGGCGGGAGCTTCTCCAGGTGATGGACATTGAATCGCCCTGAGTTCGGGTTATCATCCAGAGACCGATGGACAATCTGAACGAGTTAATCAGATCTTGGAACAATTTCTGAGGTGTTACACTAATTACCATCAGGACAATTGGGTGGATCTGTTACCCTTTGCTGAGTATAGCTACAACAATGCTGTGCATTCGTCTACTGGGGTGTCCCCCTTCATGGCTGTAGGGGGGTTTGAGGGGAAACCACTACCCATGCTAGACGACTCAACGGAACCCCCCCAACCTTTTCCCAATGGTGGGCCAAGCTGCAAGAATCCTGGCCATTGATAGCTAAAACTCTGGACAAGGCAAAAGCTGACTATAAAAAATATGCGGACAAGGGTCGGGCTGAAGGGTGGGACTTACAGCCAGGTGATTCAGTCTACCTCTTCACAAAAAACATCCATGGACTCCAACCCAGCAGGAAACGGGTGGAAATATGTTGGACCATATAAAGTATTAAGAAAAATCTCGGATGTTTCCTTTGAACTGGATTTACCTAAATCACTAAGCTCTGTACATCCTGTTTTTCATTTCAGCTTGCTGAAGAAGGATCCTGGGCCGAATGCATGGCACCCAGTACCTCCGACTCCTCCTCCGCTGATGAAGGAGGGGGAACAACACTTTGAAATTTCTGATATCTTGGATTCTAAACTGCGGAGGGGTCGTTTGTTGTATCTAGTTAAATGGGTAGATTTTGGGCCAGAATTAAATGAATGGTTTTTTGCTGAAAATGTTCATGCTCCTAAACTTGTTAAAGCTTTTCATAAACGTTTTCCTGATAAGCCGGGGTAGAATGTATTTTGGGAGGAGCTGGGTGTCAGGAACTGACAATAGCATCTCTGTACTTTGCTTTCGTTTTCTTTGTTCTGACGGACCCTTTGACTGCATCCCTTATCTGTCTTACCCCCCTAGCCCTGACTGGTTGTAAATGTCACTTTGAAGTATATTGGTTGCTCTGTTTCATGTTACAATTTCTAGGCAGGTGAGTGGCAACCCAAATTCCTAGGCGTCATCTAAAAACAAATGGTCTTCACTCCCTTGCATTCCCCCTCCCTTATGTCCAGGCCAGAGTATGTTATCTTGTTGTGAAGACCTTGGGCGCTTCTTTATGGCCGCTTGCCTGGAAATGTTGTGCCTAGCTTCACACATGTGGGTCACTCAGATCAAGAAGGGAATTTATAACTTTCTCACCTTGCTGTGGGAACTTCAACAGTCCCCTTTCTTTTTCCCGCGTTCACCCTCTAATCCGGATTGGCCTAAGGCTGGGGTTCAATTGAGACTGGAGAGTATATTAACACTGCCTGTATTTCATTAAGCATCTCTAACAAACATTGAGAACCTGTTTGCAGTACTGGACAATAAAGAACTTTGATTCAACAAAGGTCTGATCTGTTGCTGTCTATTCAGAAGCCTCACAGAACCCAGAAGGCATGGCATAGGAGGAGGTGCTTTTCTACCTTAGCTGCCACTGCATAGCCCAAATCAACATAAGTCGGGTGAAGGGAACCATACCTGTTACCATGAGGCTGTCCTCCCGCACTATCCACTTGGGGGCAGCAAAAGGACTTGAGACAGCCCTGCCTTATAACTAACCAGAAGGAAATAAACACGGCTGGCCTCCCTCTGTTTTCCCCTTCCCTTTGCCGCCCCACCAGCCACAGCCGGGACACTCACCTGGAGCTTCCTTCTAAAGCCCACTGTATTTCTTCCCACAACAGGCCTTTCACCTAGTTGATTATACAACTAACCAGTGCACAGGAGGATATGGACATTTTTAATGGACCTCCAAAGTCTAATTCTCATTTGATTGGTTGAGAGAGAACAAAAGAGTTGAACATTTTGACAAAGTATTCCCTATTAACTGGTAAAGGAATTCCACAAAAGACTGTAATTTCAAAGTGTGGTTGTACTATGTAATATTCAGCCTAATCAGGGAACATTTTTTAATACAGGAAAGCCACAGCGAAAAAGAAAAACCAGTTTAAATATGAAGTATGTTAAATACTGATACAACTTTCTGGCTAGTGCATGAAAACATAACTTTTAAAATAAACAGTACAATTTAGCACTGTTGGTGTTGGCTTAAACAAAGCACTGTCAAAAATAATCAAGTTGATTAATTGGAAATTACAAAAGATCTATATTCAACATAAAGCAAAGGTTAGGCACACTGATCAGGTACCATCTATCTTAATATCCAAGCAAGCTTTATTGATTAATAGTTCTGGCCCATGAGCCTTCTATAAAAAATCCTTACCAGATGCAATATTTGAACATTTGTAACAAAGATACATGGGTGAAATGTTACAGGCAGATTGTGGCAGGAAGGACAAGGGGGGCAAAAGATAGACAAAACCAACCCTCAGTCGTCTAACCTAGCATAGTTCTGAACCTTCAGATTTCCTCCCTCCACTGTGAAACTGTAAGAACTAGAAATACAGAGAGAAATTCTTGGGAACCCAATTTTAAGAGCTAAGCTTAAAATCTAGCTGGAACTCTGCTTATGCAGGCACTCAGTACCAGACCAGATGTAGCATCAATGTGGGAATTCACCCAGATACTTTTTTTGTATATTTCTTTTTAGTTGGGCAGGACTATAATGTATTTGATTCTGATGGCAAGCCGCATATTTGGGGGGTGGGTGGAGGCAGTGTCTTCCCCAATGATTAGAGGCAGTTGGGGGGGGGGCAGCTTAATGATCAAAGAATGTGCGGGAAAGGGACCTCTTCCTAGAATCAACAAAGATAGTGGTCAAGTTTAGAGGCTCAGAAGGCTCCATACTTGGAATTGTGCAGGACTACTCTGGGCTCAGAGCAAACACGAATGCCGACTGCATTTTCCAGAGCCTGCAGGACAGTTGATGATGAGCACAATTTGTTCAGTCACACCAGCATTTTTCAAGATGTCAATATTGTACAAATCATGGTAACCATGTGGTAGTGATTCATAGCACCATTTGTTGTGGGATCCTTGCTGGGTGGTGACCGTCCTCCACTGTCTCACAGGCAACTGCATATGGGATCCTGAGAACCTGAGCAAGGCTGAATGGACTAACAGTTGGGAGACATATAAAATGCTGCTCTGTGTGGCACTTCAAAGCATACCATGGCAGCATTTTGTTGTTGTTGTTTCTCCCGGTCTTCCCTCATCCTACCAGAACAGGACCTATGGCTTGGGACAATCTAGAGATTACATAATTGTAAAGCTCTTGCAAATCTATTATGAAATAAAAAATCACTTTACTGATATTATCAATAAGAAGAAGAAGAAGAGGAGATTGGAGTTATATCCCACCCTTCACACACTTGGAGTCTCAGAGCGGCTTACAAACTCCTTTCCCTTCCCCTCCCCACAACAGACACCCTGTGAGGTAGGTGGGGCTGAGAGAGCTCTGAGACAACGGTCCTTGAAAGAACAGCTCTGACAGAACTATGGGTTGCCCAAGGTCACCCAGCAGCTGCAAGTAGAGGAGTGGGGAACCAAACCTGGTTCTCCCAGATTAGAGTCCGCGCACTTAACCACTACACCAAACTTTCTCTTAAAATTCTCCAACAATCAAAAGAATGAATTCAGAACTTTGATAGTCACACAATTTTACTTAACTAGATTAACACTCATTCTGACATCTTTTAAAAAGTGATAATCCTCCTCCTATAGCAATATAGTATTATTATAGCATATAGTATAGTATATCTGTCTATATTTTTCAGCTGCAATAAATTATATAGAATATGTAGATTCTATTTCATATTAATTTCACATGGGTCATAAATCTACTAGAAATATAAACTAGGATCAATTTATATAGCACATATAAACCTGTGTATGAAAAATGACTAAACCATTCCATGTTATGAGTGCTGGAAAAAAATTCTTCAATTGAATTAAACAAATGCTTCCTACAAAACATACACATGGTCTTTGCTTTTTCAAGAGAAATGTTGTTCATGACCCCAAGTGTCCAATCACTTGTATTTTTTAAAAAATGTAACCAGCTTCATATTTACTCACAAGACATTTTACTGATCCTTGAATAAACATACTGGAATTTGGACAGAAACACTTCCAGGAAACAAAGTGCTACCATCATATTATGATGAAATGCTCAAAAAGCAAGCAGTGCTTAACACAGCTGCAATCTAGTAATGGTGCACTTGAGCAGGGTTCCCCCTTGCAAATGGCAAGGGGAGGGGATCTGTGCTTTCACAGAGTCCATTGTCTAAGACAGCCGGCCTCACGTCCACAGTTCCTGCCTGTCACTCTAGTCCAGTGAGGGACTGTATCCTTAGCTAGATGAGGAACTGCACCTGCAGAAAGGTGTTGCATATATAGTTCATTCACTGATTCAGTTGAAACGACTGTGCATACAGGGCTCTGATTGGGAAAAAATAGGCAGAGCTAATTATGTGTTCTGAAAAGGGAATGGAGGAGAAGCTGGATTCAGTCCTCTTCCCCACTGAACAGCTTGTGCAGCCTTCAGCTTTTGTGTGCTGCAAACACACTGCTCGTGGATTTTGGCTTGTTTTAAACATATGCATCCATTTTCTCATCAAAAGATGTCATATGAAGAACAGACTTAACAACCGGTTAGATTACATAAAACTTGCGGTGTATTTATGAACATCTCTAATATCAGCACCAACATAAGTTAGCTTCATATTTATTATATATGCAAATAAATGCCTTCTGATAGTCACTATTGTTTTATAGGACACAATTTGTTTAAAAAATTGGGGATTTCATAAACAGAGATTAACGGCTAACAATTGTCAACACGTTTAGACACAGTCCGATACCCTTTGCATAGACTTCTGAGCTTTGTTCAGGACAGGTTCTGACTTCTTCGCTAAATGTTGGCTAGAAGACTGATCTCCATGTGTACCTCTCAAACTATTAACTACTTTTAAAAATAAGATTTGTTTATTGTTTCAGAGATCAGACACCACCGCTATTGTTTACAGACTTCTTTTAAAAATTTTTTTTGCATTCTGTACAAAGCTAACTAAAGTGCAATAATAATCTATGTAACTTAATATTTAGCTAATGTCCGTGGAATAATAATGCAAATAAAATTAGTTACAGAATTCTATAGCTTGTTAGCTCTACTCTTTGAAAAGAGTTATCCAGGAATTTTGGCTGTACGTTTTCCCCTTGATCATAGCGTAACTATAAGCTAGATATTGAATTACTGTTCAAGTGATGAAGACTTTTCTGTTTTTCTCTGCAAACACTAAACTTCAATAATCTCTTTGATTTCATAGCTGAAGCCACTAGCATAGCCGTCTGTGTGCAAGATGGCCACAACTGAAAAAGGGTGTTGAAGAGTGAAACAGAGAAAACAAAAGGATTTTTTTAACAAAACTCCATCCTACTAGGGAGCCAATAACAGTAATACCAAAGAAGCAATGTCATAGTATAATTATAAAGATGAACTATATCATTGATATACAATAAATTAATACGTAGGAAAATGATAAAATGACCCCAAGGACATATGGCATATGACTAAATATGACAAGTTCTACAATTCAGCCCGAGAGTGAACTTGCTCACAAATACTTTGTCTACATCAATAGATTTTACACCTATGTGTAATTTCAGACCTTGATATAGTCAGCTGTGTGCTGTAGATGTTCTTGGACATTTGTATTTTCAATGTTTTATATTTTTTATCCTCCATTGTATATCAATGAAAGTTTGTTTTTCAGATACAACTATATACCATTTCTTTTTTTGTTATTAGTTATTGGTTCCATAATATATATTTTGAAAGTGGATTTCTTGTACTTGCAGTTATGTGCAAGGAAACACCCCACACTTCAAGGGTACTAAGCCAATCCTGAATCTCAACCCCAAAACTGGTCGGGGAAAGTTTCCCCCAGAAAAACAGAACCAAGCCAATCTTCAGATTTTTTTCTTGCTTTGAACCTGAATAGAAACCATTAAACATAATTATAATTAAGTATTTGCTTGTCACAGAACCTGAAAGAATGTGGTCCATAGTGATGATGGAGTAGAGGCTCCTTATAGATATTCCTGCAAAGAGGACCCAGTGCAGGTTTTTATTCTGTGAGGTGAACTCCCATCCCCTGCAATCTTCAAACAGCCTTCAACTCATATTTTCATTGCCCTTTGCTGCCACCTCTGTGCTTTCGAGGGGCTACTCAGCATACACATTAGTAGAATGTTTACTTGCTGGCACACAATTTGTTTTAAAGTTTGCTCCAGGGAGAAAAGTAAAAGTTAAATTTCTTGAACCAATTATTTTGTTTTAATGCTTCATTCCAATTAAGTAAAAACAGCTTATTTTAATTACCTTTCAGTGCCCTGATAGAACAGACCTCATCACTCTATTCTGTCAGTGTGTCACCATGCTGGCTTTCTCTGTGCTTTGCTGTTGAAGACTGGCAGGTTTGGATTTATCTACACGTTTAGTACCACTGTCTCTTCAACTAGCCAAGTGTTCCTAGTGCAGAAAATAAAACTATGAGGTGTGCTATTATGCACATATGAAGCCTACTGTAAACTTTAAGATACGAAAAAATTATAAGGAATGTGTAGACAGGCCACTATTGCATAGGAAACAATACTCAGGTGAAGCCCGTTTTGAAGGTTTTTCTTCTTCAATCACATTTAAGTCATACCACCCATGATATGCCCATATATTCTCCATGGTCTTCATAACAGCATCTTTATATCTCATTATGGGGAGGAGGGATCCTTCCCTGAAATAAATACGTACCCCACACACAGTCATGGCAAGTCACCTGTGGCCTGACGCACAACTCCATTGGACAGGACCATCCGATTCTAAGTTATTTATCTGCCAATTCTTAAACACCGCTTTGTACCATGACAGCTTAAGTGGCATCTTGCTGGTAATAAGGCTTGTTGATTCCCAAGCTTGTTTATTATTGAGCTAAGCAGTACAGAGTTGTGGTGGAGAGCCAGCAACAATAAAAAGGCCACATTAAGGAATGGTCCACTTCCCAGGCTGATTTAAGAGCTCTGCATGGTACACCGGAAAAGGGGCAGAGCACTGGAGCAGAGGGCTGGTTCCAGACTTCGCCATTCGGCAGGGCAAGAGCTCCCGTGCCACCGCCTCTGGGCAATAAGAAAGGGGAAATGCTGCTGCTTGCATTCGTCCCCCTCAGCCCAGTTCTGGATCAGACTTTATGCCTGTTCTTCATGAAGTTAAGAGAGAGTTTAAATAAATGACTTCTATAGTAGCATGGTGTCTCAGCAGAAAATGTGTGCATTGGGTTTTTACTGTATAACATATATTGGTAGCCCTAGCTTATATAAAACAAACATAGCAAGAGTATTCTGAGAAGCATGGTGTCTCCTTTGAGGAAAACATAGTGTTTAATTAAAACAGAAAGATGGCAAAGATTGGAGCGACTTCCTTGTTGGTTCATTTACAGCCATCTGTTGACAGTTCCAACAAATGCTTCATTCTAAGTTTCTGTACTTTGTGAACAGATTGTACAGCACTCTCAAGGTTGACTTCAAATCACAATTTACAATGTCTAGGGGAGAAAAAGAAGAAAGAAGAGTCAGCTTTTTGAATGATAAACAATGAACAAACAAAGGACCAAAATATGGAGGAAGCATCAGCATATTTTAACTTAAATTTGCAGTGGCTTATGTGCATTTGACTGAAGTGGGATTCTAACAGCCTTTGTTCAGGACTATTGCTAATTAGCTTCCAATAAAAGAAAAAACATGCACAACTGTCAGTCCACCTAACCAAACATAACCATCCATCCAGATATTATCGAATGACAAGTCCATAAGTTACTCAAATTCCTGACAAAGATGGCAAAAACATGGAGCTGTCAGTGCTTGGTAGACCTTGGTTGTGTGTCCCAAACTGAACCAGTAATCTACCAAGTCACAAGTGTTCCCCCTTCTCTCTTACCGCATATTCCACAAGCATGCTAGTTATTTCCTGGTTCTCAGAAAATCACAGTTTGCCATTACATCTGTGCCAGTAAACTATGTTTTCCATTTGCTCTGCAAACCAAATTACGAAGTGAAAACCACTGTTTGCCAGTTTCAATATAACAGTAATCTTTGGTTTGCTGAAGACAAAGAGATAACTAGAAAAGTACTGGAGTCGGGAGGCCGGTGGTAGTGATTTCAGCATAGCAAGTTTATTTCAGGTCCAGATGAAGCAGAAGAAAACGGAGGTCAGGGGGCCTGCTTATATACACAGGTAAGCTGCACCCCTGACATCGCCCAAAGAAGGCAGATGGATAAGGTAATTTAATAAGTTCCAAGTTAACTGAATAAATTTCAAGGTAATCCCAGGATAATAATTGGACAATCCCGGGGCAGATAAGTCTCAAGGTAATTGAATAAGGTTCAAGATAATTGGATAATCACAGATTTAATCACAGAACGTAACTAATTGGCTTTCAGTCTGTGAGTGAAACAGCGTGATATAGCCCATGTCAGTACTTGGACGGGACACTAACAAGGAGGACTCTGCAACAGCAAACCATCTCTGCTTCTCATTTGCCCTGTTGTCATAAATTGACGTTGGTGGATTCTGAGGCCAAGAATTCTGACAGTGCAATCCTATGACCTATTTCTGGCAAGTAAGTCCCAAAGAATAGACCTGAGTAGGACCCTATGTAGACCTGCTTATTATTGCTCTGGGTGCTGCTGTTGGTGTATGCAGGGCTCATTTCGTAGCAGGAGCTCCTTTGCATATTAGGCAACACACCCCTGATGTAGCCAATCCTTCAAGAGCTTATAGTAGCCCCTGCAAGAAGAGCTCTGTAAGCTCTTGGATTGGCTCCATTAGGGGTGTGTGGCCTAATATACAAAGGAGCTCCTGCTACGAAATGAGCCCTGGGTGTATGTTTATCAAGAGCAACAGACTTAAGTGTTATTCCCTGGGAAGAAAACTCACTGGCTGATCGCAGTTGGGCAGCACAGAAAAGGCCTTGACACAATGCTGTCCTTGAGCCCGCAGGTGTCAGAATCCATGGATTCTAACAGGGGTTTTGGGATTTTATGCTGTGCTGTGTACCTTTCTGTGTAACCTACCCCTCCCTGTGCTATGTAACCCATAATTGATGCTAGCTTGTTTGAATCATGTAATCCACTATGCAATGTCCCTTTTCATTTATGACCCTGGGTTTATGGCTCTGGCTAGGTCTGGCTAATGTAACCATTTGTCCGGGAGGATGGCGACTTCAGAGCCTGAGAACAATCGGCCTCTCACCCTCCTGCCTCCGCATTCCTTTCTGCTCAGCCGGAGCAGACGGGACCAGTTTCTTATCAACGTGCGAAGGCCTTGGAGAAAGCAATTTGTTATGTGAAAGATGGTTACATCTGAGGGGTCTGTTTTAGGAAGGGAAATTTACTGCTTCACACCTAACCTTTTCCTGTGGGAAGCAAACGGTCAAGAGACCTTTTAGCCCGCGGTTTTTCCCCTTTGTTGATTGGTTATCTATGGGCAATTCAAACTGTGCTAGAAGGTATATCAGTCCTGCTTCTATTGTATGCCTGATCTCCGACAATGATCCGAGGACCTGTACTAATGTAGTAATTGGAAATAAAGAACTGTGTTTCATCAACAAAGATCTGATCCTTGACTACTCAGGGCAGAAGCCTCACAGATTGTCGGAGATCTGTAACTGGGACTTGGCCGTTCCTGACTATGTCAGACGACGGTACTATTCCCATCCCTACAACCGAAGAGCAACCGGTGACCCCGGCGGACCAGGGTGCCAGAGGTGGAGGCGGTGAGCCCGAAGTGCCAGCGACTATGGCTCAGGAGGCTTATTACATCCCTCGGCCACCTCCTCATCAGAGCGTGACCCCGAGGTACTCATGGAGCAATTTCGGCCGTGGGACCGTCAACTCGTGGGTCCACGATCGGAAGGGAGCGCGGGTCTCGATACAAGGAGACCGCTTTGAGCACGGGAGACCGAGCTTCCTGGGAGACGAGCGCGAGACGATCTACAGAGGAGACTGGCGACCCCCACCCCTGGAAGAGGAGAAAGGCGCGACCTACGGTCCCGATCTCTACGGGGAAGACCAGACCCAAACCCTAGATCGCATGATGGGGGACTTGCGAATGCAACTCACCACAGAACTACGGGAGATAGCGCTCGACCTGCAGTTCCAGTTCCGCGATGCCCTGACAGCTATTCAGGCAGCGCGGCCGGCCCCAGGAGGGGTCGGAGCTCCTGGAGGGGGAGCCCCGCTGCAACCGGTTCCCCCCGGGGGAGCGCCCGCGGGAGTCGTCCCGCAGCAAGTGCCGCAGCAGGTTCTGCAACCCGTTCCTCGCCCGGTTCCCACTCCCGTGCCAGCACCAGTCCTGGGGCCCGTGGGACCGATGATCCGTCAGGCGCCTGCCGATCCATTGATGGCTACTTTCGATGGGGACCCCGAAAAGCTACGGTTCTTCCTCATAGAAATCGAGAGGTTCCTAGACACCTGGGGGCACCTCTACCCCACCGAGAGGGACCGGATTGGCTACATCGGATTCAAACTGAGGGACACCGCCAGCGATTGGTATGTGAGCCTCCACAACGCCCCCGGGCCTGAATTACGCTCCATACACAACTTCATGTGGGCCCTCAGGCAACACTACGAGGACCCCCTGGGAGAAGAGAAGGCTCGGAACCAATTGCGGAAGTTGACCCAGGGGCGGGCCTCTGTGAGAGAATACACCGACAAGTTCCGGCGCATAGCGGCCAAGATCCGTGGCTGGACCCAAGATCTCTTCATCGAGAAGTACAGAGAAGGCCTGAACCCCGAGGTGTACGAGACGGTGTTGCGAGGAGGGAGACCGGGCTCGTTAGCCACTTGGATGAGAGTGGCCGCGGACGTGGAGGAACGGTTCACCCTCATCAAGATGGGAACTTCGGCAGCAGCCCAACCCAAAGCCCCACAGAAGGTGAAACCCAAGCTCAGTGTCCAGGAAATCCGAGACAACCGGTTCAAACAAGGGCTCTGCATGCGGTGTGGGGAGAGCGGCCACTACGCCTTGGCGTGCCCCCGTGGGGGTGGAAAGGTTCCAAAGACCTCCACCCCGGTGGCGGGGAGCACCCCCAGCAAGGGAAAGACCTCGTTCAAACCCCGGGCTTTACAGCTGGAAGGGGCCGCGAGTGAGCAAGGAGAGCTGGAGCTGACGGAGGAACAGATGTCGGGAAACGCCAATGGCCTGCAGTGAGCATCGCAGAACTGCAGGTCCCCAACGCCGACGTGCCATCTCCGGTGAGCATCCCCGGTCCGTTATTGTATATGGTAGTGACTGTAATAGCCCCTGGGACTGGAACCCATGTCCGGGTGCACGCCCTAATTGACTCAGGGTGCGCCAGAGACTTGATCAGCCCCTTAGTAGTGGACGGGCTAGCCCCGAAAGTCACCCTGTTAGGGGAGCCACTTACGTTTACCCAAATGGATGGGTCGGAAATGAAAGAGGCATGTGTGGCAGAGACTGAGAGACTAATAGTGGGGACCGGGGAGCATTGGGAGAAGAGAGCTTTTATCATTACCCCCAACACCCAGTTCCCTATGGTGTTGGGAAGCCCCTGGCTGAGTTCCCACGACCCGTACATCAAATGGAGCGAGGGAAAGATATCGTGGGTGGACGAGAAATGCCACCACCATAAGTGGGACCCGGGGTGGGGATCGGGTCCCCCGGCACTCTTGCTAGCGGCGGCGCTCACGTTGGCGCCCTCCACTGTCCCCAGGGAGTACCGAGACTTGATGGGAGTGTTCAGCGAAACTGAGGCGGACGAGCTACCCCCCCACCGGCTGTCGGACTGCGCCATTGAGCTGCTCCCAGGGGAGAAGTTACCGAAAGGAAAACTCTATTCCATGAGCCCCTCAGAGAGGGAGGAACTGAGGAAATTCCTAGACAAGAATTTGGAGCGAGGGTTCATCTGCCCTGCTAAGTCCCCTTTTGCCGCGCCCATTTTATTCAGGAAAAAGAAAGACGGAGGGCTGCGACTGTGCACGGACTATAGGGGTCTAAATGCAGTGTCGGCTTCCAACGCTTACCCCCTCCCCCTCATAAAAGACTTACTAGCGGAGGCAGCCAAGGGGAAGGTGTTTACGAAGTTGGATCTGCGAGATGCTTATTTCCGCGTGCGCATCCGGGAGGGGGATGAATTTAAGACTGCTTTTAATACACCCCTGGGCCAGTTCGAATACCTGGTGATGCCATTCGGCTTGAGTGGCGCGCCGGGAGTTTTTATGAGCTTGATAAATGAGGTGTTACACAAGCATTTATTCAAGGGGGTGTTATGTTACTTAGATGATATCTTGATCTATTCTACTGATAAGAGAGAGCATGTAAAATTGGTCCGGGAAGTGCTTTCCACCCTGTTGAAAAATCAATTGTATGCTAAGCTGTCTAAATGTGAGTTCAATCGAGATTCAGTGGATTTTCTGGGGTATCGCATTTCTCAGAAGGGGCTGGAAATGGACCCTGCCAAAATAGAGGCAGTGGTGCAGTGGGAGGCACCCCGGACTAGGAAACAGCTGCAGAGCCTATTGGGGTTTTGTAACTTCTACCGCACCTTCCTGAAAGATTTTGCCACGGTCACCCTCCCGCTAACCGAACTCCTGAAAACCAAGGGGAGTGGCCCCGAAGCGGGGAAACCAGGGGAGAGAATAGCATGGTCCGAAAACTGTCAAAAAGCGTTTGAGACTTTAAAGAAACTGTTCACCTCAGAGCCTATTCTTGCCCATCCCGACGAGACTAGAGAATTTGTGATCCATGTAGATGCTTCCGATGTGGCCATGGGGGGAGCCATTCTCCAGAAGGGGCTGGATAATAAATTACACCCCCTGGCTTATATTTCAAAAAAGTTTAATGAGACCGAGAGAAACTGGTCGGTATGGGATAAGGAAGCCGCCGCCATACGGTTGGCCCTGACCACTTGGCGGCATTGGCTTGAGGGAGCGCAGACCCCTTTTGAAATTTGGACCGATCACAAAAACCTATAAGCCCTGCGCACCCAAAGGTCTCTGAACGCCAAACAACTCCGGTGGGCTGATTTTTTCTCAAAATTTAATTTTGTGCTCAAACACTTTCCTCGAAAGGCCAACTCGTTAGCAGACGCTTTGTCCCGATTGCCCCAACATGAAAGCCAAAAGGAAGAAGTGTTTGACTCCATGTTCTCCCCCCAGCAATTGGGAGGAGCCGTCACTACCCGGAGCCAAAGCAAGCGGGCAGCGGTAGAATCCTGGGAAGACAAGTGGGGGGGGAATACTCCCCGGAAGAAGCAGAAGAATTAGAAAGCTTAGCGGAATGCTCCCTCCGGGCCAACAAGTGCTGGTACCATGGAGACAAACTCGTGGTGCCTCGAGCTCGGAGAAAAGACATCTTGCTAACTTGTCACTCATCAAAACTAGCGGGACATTTTGGTTTCCTAAAGACTCTTAACTTAGTCCAGAGACAATTCTGGTGGCCACGCATGCGCAAGGATGTATCGGACTTTGTCACTGCCTGCCAGACCTGTTTGATGTGCAAGAGGAGGGGGGGGGGGAAGTCCCAGGACTGTTGCACCCATTGCCTACCCCCTCTCGTCCATGGGAAGCTATAGCGATGGACTTTATTACTAACCTGCCACCTTCGAAAGGGAAGACGGTCATTTGGGTGGTGGTTGACATGTTCTCGAAACAAGCCCATTTTACCCCGTTCAAACAATTGCCTACCGCTAAGGGATTAGCCAAAGCATTCTTTAACCACGTGATTAAATTACACGCCTTCCCCAAACGTGTGATATCCGATTGGGGCAGCCAATTCGTTGCCAACTTCTGGCGGGAGCTTTTGAAAATGTTAGATATTGAACCGGCCATGAGCTCGGGTTACCATCCAGAAACCGATGGCCAATCCGAGCGAACTAATCAGATATTGGAGCAGTTCTTGAGATGCTACACTAATTATCATCAGGACAACTGGGTAGAGTTGCTGCCGTTTGCTGAGTATAGCTACAACAATGCCGTTCATTCCTCCACGGGTGTGTCCCCGTTCATGGCAGTAGGGGGCTTCGAGGGAAAGCCCCTACCCACCTTAGAAGAAACGTCGGACGCCCCTCTCTCGGACTTTAAACAATGGTGGGCCAACTTGCAAGACTCGTGGCCATTAATTGCAAAGACTCTAGACAAAGCCAAAGAGGACTACAAAAAGTATGCGGACCGAGGAAGAGCGGAAGGTTGGGACCTCCAACCAGGGGACTCTGTCTATCTGTCAACGAAAAATATACACGGTCTGCAGCCCAGCAGGAAATTAGGATGGAAATATGTTGGCCCTTACAAGGTGTTGCGTAAAATTTCTGATGTGTCCTTTGAATTAGAATTGCCTAAATCACTGAGTTCTGTGCACCCTGTTTTTCATTTCAGCTTGTTGAAGAAGAATCCTGGGCCGAATGCATGGCATCCAACTCCTCCGACTCCTCCTCCACTGATGAAGGAGGGGGACCCCCATTTTGAGATTTCTGAAATCCTGGATTCTAAAATGCGTAGGGGCCGCTTGCTGTATCTAGTCAAGTGGGTAGATTTTGGTCCTGAACAAAATGAATGGGTTCTTTCCGACAAGGTTCATGCTCCTAAATTAGTTAAAGCTTTTCATAATCGATTTCCAGATAAGCCGAAGTAGATTGGGTTTTTGGGGTGGCAGGGTGTCAGAATCCATGGATTCTAACAGGGGTTTTGGGATTTTATGCTGTGCTGTGTACCTTTCTGTGTAACCTACCCTTCCCTGTGCTATGTAACCCATAATTGATGCTAGCTTGTTTGAATCATGTAATCCACTATGCAATGCCCCTTTTCATTTATGACCCTGGGTTTATGGCTCTGGCTAGGTCTGGCTAATGTAACCATTTGTCCGGGAGGATGGCGACTTCAGAGCCTGAGAACAATCGGCCTCTCACCCTCCTGCCTCCGCATTCCTTTCCGCCCAGCCGGAGCAGACGGGACCAGTTTCTTATCAACGTGCGAAGGCCTTGGAGAAAGCAATTTGTTATGTGAAAGATGGTTACATCTGAGGGGTCTGTTTTAGGAAGGGAAATTTACTGCTTCACACCTAACCTTTTCCTGTGGGAAGCAAACGGTCAAGAGACCTTTTAGCCCGCGGTTTTTCCCCTTTGTTGATTGGTTACCTATGGGCAATTCAAACTGTGCTAGAAGGTATATTAGTCCTGTTTCTATTGTATGCCTTATCTCCGACAATGATCCGAGGACCTGTACTAATGTAGTAATTGGAAATAAAGAACTGTGTTTCATCAACAAAGATCTGATCCTTGACTACTCAGGGCAGAAGCCTCACAGCAACACCCTCTAACCACAGGGAAATTGAACACCTCAATCTCTACAGTTTTATGGATGTGAAAATCATAAGAACAAGAACATAGGAAAGTCAGTAGGTAGCTTTCCCCCCTAAAATTGGAAACCCAGTAACAGCAACCTGCAATATGAGTACCAGTTTTAATTTTTTTCTCTCTACACAATCATTTTTTCCTGCTTCTTTCTGTCCCTCTTCAACTTTTCTTCCCTCTGATTTCTCTCTCTCATCCTTCTCCTCCTAAAAATCCTAAACAAAAGAAGATGGCCACTGGTATGATCCACAGCCAAAGACAACTTTTCTATAGTAAAAGGTATGGTGATCCTTTTTTCTTGGATTTTATGAAAGATGCTCCCAGGATACAATGCACAGTATACAAAGAGTAGGCTGGGAAAGGGAACATTCTGCTTTCCTAGCAAGAATAGGACCCAACTGCCATTTCAAGAGAAATGTACATGTCCCATTTAGCATTTCATTTTTGTTGCCTGATAACTATTATATAACTAGATAACCATTTTAAAAATTCATCCATCAAAATCTGATCAAAGCAAGTAAGGAATTTGAAAGCTATTTGCAAGTCACCTTTATATTATTAAGAGCCTTTTTAGTCTCTCATGCTTGGTGGAAATTTTTACCAAGGGCATTCTGCCTGATGTAACAACATAGAAAACAGACATGTTTCTTTCCCATTCCCAGGAAGTTTCATATTAAGCTTTTCAATAACTGCACAAGAAATGTCTTATACAAACACATAAATGAATGCTGAAATGTCTGTGCGATTTAAGAGTCATGCTGGAAAAAAATCTGCCATTTCTTTGAATAATAAATACCCAAAGAACTAAAATGCCTAAATGATATTAACTCTCCACAAGGAATACGGGATCACAGCAATGCTTTTCCTCTTCTATCTTCACTCACTTTGTCTGAGGCCATGTACTAATCTACCTTAGCAGGGTAATATAGAACAGTTCCTTCTGTGCTACTAATATCACCTCCTTACACCCACAATATTTTCAGTTGTACTTATTTAAGTAAAATAAACCCATTACATCTGCCCTTGAATGTGTATATGTCTGTTAAGAGTTGTGCACTTCTAGGAAAGTGTATACAATGCTTAAATTGGTTCAACAAAACTAGGGGATATTTGCTTACTTAAACATTGCTTTTAATTCTCATTTTAAATTATTAGTTTGTTGTTGATTCTATCACAGTAAAGATGCATTGCAGTAAGTTCAATAAAATACCTTCTGGCCTTGGTTTTGGTTTTTCCAGCCCTCCATCTTGCATTAGCTCAAATGCAAAGGACACATTAAGGACCTGGTGATTTAATTAAAAGAAACTGATCACTGACATTTTTATATTACTGTACAGAACCCATAGTGAGGCTCATTATTATCAAGAATATTCTTCACAGAAATAACTAATTTGTATGAACTGGATTAAGACCACAAATATATGTGCCTAAAGAATATTCAACTCGATCAAATAAACTTAACAAGCAGTGATATTAAATATCATATTTATCCCAACAGTCAAGTGAGTTTTCTCCCTTATCAATGGAGCTACAGTAAGAAAATCTAAACTTGCTGCTAGTACTGAAATTGTATCTTATGAAAATAATCTTATAGGAGTTATAGCATTCTCCATATAGAATCAAGAGATATTTTAACTGGAAGTTTATCATAACTGGATTCTTTATTGTTATGGATAGTTCCCACAACAGGTAAACTAGCAAAATAGTTTGTTAATATAAACGTAGTTTGAATTCCTTTTCTTTATCATCCACACTTTAGTCACAAACTAGATTAGTGTCAGATCCCTGGCCGAGTTACTCTCAACTGTAGGACTTTCCCTTCCCCCTTTTGTTATGGCAAACAGAGCTGGGTGCGAGGTTTGACAATTAGTTATTACTACAAGGGGGACCCGCGATACTTGCGGTGGGGGGGGGGAGTATTCTCCACAGCTCCTAGCCTGCAGAAGCAGGAGGAGCTCCACAGGAGGAGGAAGCAGCATCAGGTGAGCCTTCCCCCCCCCCCGGCGGCGGCAGTGAGGCCCACCAAGCCCTCTCCCACCCCCTTCTCCTCTCCACCAGTGGCGGTGGGGAGGCCCAAGGCCTGCCAAGCCCTCTCCCACCCCCTCCCCACCAGCGGCGGCAAGGCCTGAGGCCTGCCAAGCTGTCTCCCCCCCTCCCCCCCCGCAGTGGTGGCGGCGAGGCCCGCCAAGCCGTTTCCCACCCCCTCCCCCCGGCGGCAGTGAGGCCCGAGCGGCTCTCAGCCGCTGGGCCTGCTGAGCCTCCCCCCCCAATAGCCAAAGCATTTTCTGCGCATGTGCAGGGAACACTTTTACTTTGGGGGGGATTTAAATATCCCCCCCAAAGTTTTTTTTACTTTTAGGATTTTTCTATACTCATGGGGAGTTCCCCACATGCGCAGAAAAATCTCCCTGTCCCCCAAGTGCCCCCTCTGCACGAATTTAGATATCCACACGGAGGGGGCAACTTGGCTATTAGTATATAGATAGTTTTACTTATCTGAGAGCGAGGCTGTAAACTCTGATAATCCAAAGGGCTGACAGCACACTATCTGCGAGAAATGACTCTCACCCTAACCTTCCCTCACTGTTACACTTTTTTACACAGCTCCGTGCTTTAAATATGGACAGTGTTTAAGCTCCTAAAGGAAACTTCCTATGAGTCCTTATAGTTTGTTGCATATAGTAGAATTACCTTTTGTTCGAAACTATCAGGAGTCAAGAAAAAGCTGTGCAGAGGCACAAAATAACCTTCAAGAAGACCCATCAGGAGCACCAGGTACACTCCATCTGCAAACTTTAACAGAAGATAATTGCCTCAGCATAGAGTCTCTCAAAAGAAATCTCATTGCTCTGTGCTGAGATCAAATTATGAACAAAGAAACAATACTATGGCTGTGGCATACATGTAGAGATCCAGTATGGTTTAGTGGTTAGAGTGCTGGACTAGGATCTGAGAGACCCAGGTTTGAATCCCCCACTCCTGCCCTGAAAGCCTGCTGGGTGACCTCAGGCCAGTCATACACTCTCAGCCTCATTTACCTCACAGGTTCGTTGTGAAGACAACATGGAGGAGAAGAAAGTGGTGTAAGCTGCTTTCTCTCCTCATTGCAGAGAAAGTAAGCAAACAAACAAACAAACAAACAAACAACAGATCAACACTAGCAAAACTTGAAGCACAAATAAATGTGTTTAAAGCTGAGGTACCCAAACAGAGAATAATGATGCCTGGATTTACACAATATGAGATTCTGTTTTGCATTCAGGACTTGCTAATATGTTTGTAATAGCCCTAGAAAGAGCTGGAAGCCATCTTATACTTTGCAGTAAGTTTAGCATATGAGACAAGGGATTGACCATCCACAAGATGCACTAATGGGTCATATCAGTGAATGGGATGGATCCAGCTATCTATCAGCAAAAGGTGCTGAAGGCTTCCCATGTTCCCTGGCCCCTCAAAGTCCTTTCCAACTCCAGGAAAGTTTACTACACTGACAGAAGAGTAGGCAAGGCCAGTTTCCTTCCTGTTTCCTCTTGTCCACTGTAGCCTTGTGACCTGGGTGGCCAGTACATGTGGGTCCCCTTTCCATTGTTGGAAAGGACTGCTGGGGGGGGGGGGGGGAGGAAGATCCATGATTCTTACGTCCATGGGTCCAACCCCAATACATGTTCTCCAAAAGTCTCTGCTATAGATCTGGATGCTTTACATTTATTCTGAATGTTATCAGCTGGGCTCATCTAGTCTCTATTATTAGAATACACACTAGATAGCTAAACAACACAGTCAATCCTATGTTTGTTAGTTTCTCAATTTTATTAAATTAAAGCTGGTGGTCAACTGTTTAAGAAAAAGGTAACTAAGTGAATTCCTCAAAGCAACACAGGCACCTATTTTAGCAGGCATGTAGTGTAAATAAAATGACCACTGTTTCAGGAATCCAGAAAGCAGACAATGACCAACTACCTTATCACATACAAATCTCAACAGAGTGGAAAAGGGGGAAAATAATTAATTAAAACATTGCCATATTCTAAAGTGCCTATGGAACTTGCTTATTTCATTGTGCAAGCACTTCTTAGTGAGAAGCAAAATAAAACACAATTCTAACCAGATAACTGTAGATAGATCCAGGTAGTCAGCTGTGTTGGTTTGAAGCAGTAGTACAAATTTAGAGTCCAGTGGGGGCACCTTTAAGACCAACAAAGGTTTCTTCAAGGTCTGAGCTTTCATACGCAAGGCACCCTTTTTCAAATACAGTGGAATGGGAGCTGAGGTTGTAAAGCAATGTTGACCTTGTAACCTTAACTTGTTATTTAGTTTTCTACTTTGCATAACTTAAACTTCATCATGTGCCATGGTAATTTGCTGTTAAATCCCTCTCTATAAGGTTACAGCCTCATCTCCCATTCCACTGTATCTGAAAAAGTGTGCCTTGCACACGAAAGCTCATCCCTTGAAGAAACCTTTGCTGGTCTTAAAGGTGCCCCCACTAGACTCTAAATTTGTTCTATAGATAACTGTAGGTTGCCCAATCTATTTGGGGAAACTGTAGCTCTGGGATTTTTAAACATTTCTGCATCGTTTTTGTTAAACTTCACATCAAAGAGGTTTCAACACAAATGAATAAAAATCTGGGAGAAAGGATCACCTACAAACATTAATTACAACTTTGAAACTGCCAGACATGCCTAACTTTGTCCTGGCAATAGTACCAATTCACTGTTTCTAATTTTTTAATCAGCCAGTGACTGTTGAACAATGGAATGTTTTCTGTGGAAGAATAAAGCATCGGCCCCATACGCTGTTCTTATAGGCAGAAGTCTTTCCCAGCCTTGCTCATGGGGATTGTTCAAGCTGAGATCTTATGCAAATGAAGAATGTGCTCCTTTTCCAAACTCAGATTTTCTTGATACAGCAAGAAGGTCATGGTAGCACAGTGAATTTGAGGAGGATGTTCAGCAACCAGTACTACCAGTATATCCTGGTCCCTGAAGTAGAAGGGAGCTGGACAAATTCAGCTGAGGAAAGCTCTGTGTTCTCTTCCTACTTCTGAGGAAAAGGATACAGGAAATGAGCAACACCTCACCCCTCACAAATAGCTCCAGTTTGCTTTGGGTCAGTGGGTAAAGGCAAACACAACAAACATTTCTTGCCATTTTCATACAGATGTTTAATTGAAATAAGGATACCTGCAGACTGGGTCTGTCTAGACACTATTCATCATTTATTTCACTTACACCTTGCCTTTCTCCCCAGTGGGGACCCAAAGCAGCTTACATCATTTTCCACTTCTCCATTTTATCACCACAACAACCCTGTGACATAAGTTAGGCCTAAAGTGTGTGACTGACCCAAAGTCATCCTGCAAGCTTCCATGGCAGCATGGTGATTTGAACCTGGATCTCCCAGGTCCTAGTCTGACACTTTCACCACTGCACCACACTGGCTCTCATGCAAATGATAATCTTGTGGCACATTCACAGTCATCCACACAATCATTTGGAAGACTGAAATGTTACGAAATAGGGACTCATACCAGTGACTAAAACTGAGGTACATTGGACATGGCTGACCAGGGCCTACTAGGGGTGTGTGATTCGGGTTCACCGACCTGGAAAAATTTTTCCCTGGGTTTTCGAGACCCAGAAAGGCTTCCCTGAGCCTTTTCTGATCCCGAACTCCCCCCCCCTGAAAAAAACCGTTTTTTTCCGGGGGGGGGGGGGGTTTCCGACATTCCCAAAAATGGACTCTGGGGGGCTTTAAACTTTAAAGGGCACCACTGAAGTCGGTTTCCCCCACCCTTTCCTCCTCTTTCCCGCCTCCTTCACTGGTTTCCAGGAGGGAGGGGGAAAGAGGAACCTTCCAGACAGCCAATCACTGCAGTGTGTTTCTAAATGCATTGCAGCTTGCAACTTTTTGCAAGGCGGTTGCTACTGGCTTCAGTTGTGAGGCCCAGCTACTAGCTTGCTCCTTTCCCAGGAAAGGAGCCCTGGGGGCCAACAGGATTTTGCATCTGCTCTCTGGCCAATCACAAAAGAGCATTCCTTTTTGAAATCCTTCTGTATATGCCCAGAAAGCGTAGAAGCCTGACTTCATTGCTGTTCCTGGTTGCTGCTGGTGAGAGAGAGGGGGCTTGGGGCTTGTGCCTGGCTGGCTGGCTTCTCCTATTCAGCCCCGGCCCCTGCTTTCCTCCCAGGGCTGCTGCCTGCCTGGAGTGGACTACATTGGATCAAGAAGACTTCACTGAAGACATCAGACAGGTTTGATTGATTTAGGACACTTAAAAAAAACTCCTTTGTTTCTTGTGGGTTGGCCTGAGGTTGGGGTGGGGGTAGGTTGGGTAGGCCTCTCGGGCCTCTTCCTGGGGTTTTTTTGGGGGGGGGGGATTTTCTTCTGTTGTTTTTGCTTCTTCTTTTTTTGCTGTTTATTTCTTGGGTTGGGGCTTTTTTTGGGAGGGTGACTGTGGTTAGCCTGTTTGCCTCTCGCTCTCTGTTTTTGGTTCTTTCTTGGTTTTTTGCTTATGTCACCTTGCCTAGAAGTTCCTGTGTTTTCTGGGCTTGGTTTTTTTAGGGGTGTGTGTGTGTGTGTTTGTGTGATTAGGCCTTCTGCCTGGGTCCTGGGGCCTAGGCTCTCTGTTTTTGGTTCTTGTCCTTTGTGGTTCTTCTGTTGCCTTTAAGTTCCTTTAATTGTGTTTTGTGGGCTAGTTGGATTTATTTGGGGGTGGGGGGGTGTGACTAGGCCTTCTGCCTGGGTCCTGGGGCCTAGGCTCTCTGTTTTTGGTTCTCTGTGGTTTAAAACTTTTGGTTCTTGTCCTTTTATTGTGTTTTCTGGGCTAGTTGTTTTTTTTGGGGGGGGGGGGGAGCCTTCTACCTGGGCCTAGGCTCTGTCTGTTCAGTTGCCTTTATCTGTTTCTGTGCCTTTTAGCAGGTTTTATTTGTATTTCACAGAGCCTCGGTTTCCCCCCCACCTCAGTGCTGGACCACAACTGATAATTCCAGAAAGCAACATCTGGCTCTAAAGAAAATCTTTTTTCATATATTTATTTCTGGATGTGTGTTGTCTTACAATAGTAATATTGACCACTGAGGAAGGCCCTAAGGGGCCAAAATGCATATGGTCTATTGGTCATAAGATATACACATCAATTGTATATGTAAAAATATCAGCTCTCTGTGTCAAAAGTTTTAAGAGTCTGATATTTGGACCATATTAATGTGTACACCATAATAAATAATTGTATTTTTATAATAACTTATTTTGTTAGCTTGACCCTCTTAGAACACATCCATATTTTGGGTTGAGTTCCCCCCCCCCCCTTTTCCTCGGGTTTCTATAGGCCAGAGGCCAAGGGGACGAGCAGCTCTCCCCCAGCACCACATTCTGAAACTTACCTTCAAGGTAGGACAGAAACCACTGACAAATGGTGATTCTCAGTCTCAACCAGCTAAAGGTGGTCCAGAAGAATATCATGACCAATGGTATCAAAAGCCACTGAGAAGTCCAAGAGAATTAACAGGTTTGCACTTCGCTGTCCACCTTGTGCCCCAGGTCATCCACCAAGGAGACCAAGACTGCTTCAGTTTCATAACCAGGCCTGAAACCAAATAGGAATAGATCCAAACTAGGGGAGTGCATTTGGTAAACCCGAACCGGAAAAAAACCCAGAAAAAAACTTTTTGGGATTTTTCAGGTTTTCAGGATACCGAATCAGCTTCCCCAAGCTGATCTGGATGCTAAAAAATGAATGCTGGAAAAAACCTAAAAATTTTCAGTTTTTTTCGGGAATACCGAAAAATGGGCTCTGGGGGCCTTAAAGTTTAAAGGGCTCCACTCACCTTGTTTTCTCGGCCTTTTGCCTCTTTCCCACCTTTTGCTTTGGTTTCCAGGAGGGAGCGGGAAGAGGGACCTTGCAAACAGCCAATCACTGCAATGCATTACCAAATGCCATTGCAGCTTGCAACTTTTTGCAAGGCTGTTGTTGCTGGCTTCATTTGTTGAAGCCCAACTACTAGCTTGCTCCTGTCCCAGGGGAGGAGCACCGGCCAATAGGATTTGGCATCCAGTTGCTCTCTGGTCAATCAAAGAAGTTTGTTACTTTTTGAATCTTTCTGTGTATGCCCAGAGAACATAAAAGCGAGGGTCCATTCCTGTTCCTGCTGCTGAGAAAGAGCCTGGGTTGGAGATTGCCAGCCACTGCTCTGAGCCTGCTTTCCTGCTGCTGCTGACTTGGACTACTTTGGATCAAGACAACTGAAGAGAAGACTGAAGAGAAGAAGACATCACTGGTTTGAATTATATTAGGGCCACTTTTTAAAAACTTTCATTATTTTGATGTGGGTTGGGTGGGTGTGGTGGTGGTGGGTAGGCCTCTTGGGCCTCTCAGGTCTCTTTCTGGGGTTTTTTTGGGGAGGGGGGAGCGTTTTTCTAGTTTCTAGTTTTGTTGGCAGCCTGTTGTTTTTGGAGTTGAAATATTTTTTTTCTCTGCTTGATATTTTATTTCTTAGCTTGTTGGATCTTTTTTTGGAGGTGGGAGGTTTCTGACTAGGCTTTCTGCATGGGCCTAGGATCTGTCTGTTTTTGGTTCTTGTGCTTTGTGGTTCTGTTCTGTTGCCTTTTTGCAGTTTAAATTTTTTAAGTTCCTTGTATTGTGTGTTTTCTGGGCTTGTTTGGGTTTTTTTTGGTGTGTGTGTGTGTGTGTGTTACTGACTAGGCCTGTCTGGGGCCCAGGCTCTGTCTGTTGCCTTTTAGTGGTTCTGTTTCTGTGCCTTTTAGCAGGTTTTAAATTGTTATATTTTTGTGGACTTTTGGCTTTAGGCGTGGGAAGAAGAGGAGATTGGATTTATATCCCGCCCTTCACTCACTTGGGAGTCTCAGAGTGGCCTACTAACTCCTTTCCCTTCCCCTCCCCACAGCAGACACCCTGTGAGATAAGTGGGGCTGAGAGAGCTCTGAGACAACTGTCCTTGAGGGAACAGCTGGTACAGAGCTATGGCTTGCCCAAGGTCATCCAGCAGGTGCAAGTGGAGGAGTGGGGAATCAAACCCGGTTCTCCCAGATTAGAGTCCGCGCACTTAACCACTCCACCAAACTGGCTCTTCAGTGGGATCACTGCTCTCTGTGTGCTTCTGGTTTAGCTGCTGCACCACTGTTAAATAGGCTTTTAATAAAGTTTTCAGGTATTTTTCACTAATATTTTAAATAAATCTCAGCATAGGGCTTTAGCTGTTCTACCTTTAACTAGGTCAGGGCTAGGAGGACAAAAAGAGACCAGATTTGTCTTCAGTTTATGAAACAGAGGTATAAGTAGCATAGTACTTTCAAAAAGTAACGTGTTGTTGTTTGTGCTCTGACTGAACTTTGGTGAAGCCAGGCACTTTTTCAGAGAAATTTTTCCCCGTTAGCTTGTGTGTTTCAATTAGGGAGCACCTGCATGTCACAGGAAATCAGGTTGGTTTCAGCAGAATCTAGATAGTGGTCGTTTGATTAAAACCCTAAAACTTTTAAAAAGGTTTCCAAGCCACATCTCAAGGATAGTCTTGAAACCATAGTCAGGGTCAGTGTAGGAATTCACTAGTTCTAAAAAACAAACCCAGAAAAAAAGAGAAAACCCAAAGTGAAGCAAGGGTAGGTTAGGCTCTACTGAAAGAAACAAAACCCTAGTCTTTGGGTGGGAGGGCTTACAAAAAGGTGTGAGGCTGTTTTAGGGCCAGGTAAGTTAGTTGCCTAATACCTTCCGCATAAGTTAGGCTGAGTTTGGCCAGGGGCAACACGAGTGGCAGAAAGGGAACACAGAGGGGCCCTGGGGGCAAGGCTAAGGAGAAGTCTAGAGGGGTGGAGGGGAGCAGGAGGGCCACAGTTTCCCCCCACCTCTGTGCAGGACCGCTCCAGGGCCATCTGGCACCTCTCTAACCTCTGACCTCCGACCTCTGATCAGAGTGGTGCAATGAAGAGGCCACACGTGGATGCTTCTGAAATGGCCCCAGTGGAGGTGACATCATGAGTCACTTCTCTTGCAGTACGAAGAACATCTATCTGCTGAGACTCAGCGGCAGGAGGAGGTGCAGCCAGACCTGTCTTTGGGCACCATGCTGAGCAGGACTGTGATGCCCTCATTGTACAGGGCTGTCAGGGACCATGTGAAGGCACAGTCATCCCACACTCGTGGGAGATATGTGCACTTCACGTCTGACATCTGGACCTCCTGTCAGGCACATGATTCGCATCTTTTGTTGACTGCGCTCTGGTGGCAACCAAGTGAGGTTTTGGGTGGGGGAGGGGGAACTAGTGTCAGGCAGGGTCAGGGCCACTGGGCCGGCTACTGCCAGGCTCTGCTCCACATCAAGAAACTTGATGGGTCACACATGGCAGACAACATCAAGGCCATCTTTGACAGTTAGCGGGGTGGGTAGGCAGGGACCTCAACATGGACTTCATGATGACTGATGGTGGCTCGAACATTAGGGCAGTGGCAAAGCGACTGGGCCTGACGCACATTTACTGTGAGGCCCACCTTCTCTACCTCGTAGTCAAGGATGCTTTGGGGTTGGGTTCTGCAGAGAATCCCAATCTGGATGCTGAGACTCGTGAGTTCCGGCATCTCCTCCAGAAATGCTGGTTCATCATGAGTCACTTCTCTTGCAGTACGAAGGACATCTGCTGCGCGAGAAACAGGTGCTGACAGGTGTGCTGGAGCACCACCTGTTGGGTGACGTCACCACTCACTGGAACTCCACCTGTGCCATGCCTGAACGCTTGGTAGAGCAGGAGAGCACCCTGACTGCCCTGATCTCTGAGGCCGGGGTCATTCAGGAAGAGAGAGCTGGTTCAACCAGGGGGAGGACATCTCCCAGACTGTGGTAGTTCTTAAGCCCTTGAAGAGCTACACAGAGATGCTCTCATCTGACACAGTGAGTCTGGCTCTGGCCATCCCAACAGCCCACGTGGCCTCGTTCCTGGAGCCAGCCACAGGACGTGCAGACATGCTTCCAGCGGTGTGTGCGCTGGTGAGAAGGCTGCAAGGTGGTTTTGAGAACTGCTTTTGGTCTATCCTCTGGCAGAAGGTCTACATGATGGTGACCATGTGTGACCCCCGCATCAAGGGCAGGATCGCCGAGTGGGCCAACGAGTTCACTCAATGGTGAGGCGAACTCTCCCGATGGGTTGAGTGCATGCGGGCCGAGAGAGTCATGTTGCCACAAGCTGAGGGAGAGAGAGGTGCCAGCAGCTCCACTGCTGTTCATCCCCCACCTCCCCTGCTAGGCAGCATCCCCCCCCCCCCCCCCGTAGCTCCCACTGCAATGACTGTTGAGATGGCAGTCATCGGGCGGATCTTTGGCCCCTCTCCTGGGAATGGCAGGCGCATGAGAGAGGACACAGCGGCTGCGATGGTGAGGGAGTACCTTGCGGAGCCGTACAAGTCACAAGCAACCAGTCAACTGAGCTACTGAAGGATGCAGCCTGGCCGGACCTCACTTCCATGGCCCAGAAGCTCCTCTCATGCCTTCCGATGAGTGTGCAGAGTGAGCACATTTCCCCCCCCCCCATGTGGGCGACATTGTCTGCTCGCATCGCTCACGCCTGCTCCCCTGGAGAGTTGAGCAGTTCGTCTTCCAGAAGGTCAAATTGCCACTGTTCAGTTTCCTGGCCCTAGACTTTGAGGGTGATTGAAGTGAGCACACATACTTGTGCCTGTACCCCCTCTCGGTCTGTGCTAGGAAGCTGGATTACAACACTCTTCCCATGATTAAAACTAGAGAGGCTAGGGAGAAGTAGCAGCCAGGGCCATTACCATTTAGATTGGCACAGAAATGCTCCACCAGTCTCCCCACTTCCACCCATCCCACCTGCAGCAGAAATATCTCCACAGAACTCTGCCAGCCACCCCAAAGCAAAATTGCAGGCTGCTGAAATTGAAACAGCATCACAAAAATGGTTCTCCATTTGAACAAGGTAGAATAGGGTAGATGCCAAGCAGCCAGAAACCAGCAGAACCCACAGGCGCACCATAAATAATAAATGTAAATGTACGTTGTGTGTAATGTATTGAAAAATAGCGTTCTTTTTTGCAGGGGGGAGGTGGGAAAGAGAGGGAGAGGCTGTGATGAAGGGCAGCTGCCGCCCTGAGGCAGGCCGGGATGGCCGGTGTTGGTCTGCTGCTGCGAGAGAGGAGGGTCAGTGGGCAGACAGGCACTCCCCCCTCCCTCTCACTTGCTGAGGCATTCGTGGGCAGGGCTTCTTGCTGTGGTGATTAGGACCAAATCACATAGCTTAACAAAAACGAGTCTTGGGGCACATCAGAGACAAACAAATGCATTTTGAGGAAAGCTGACATGAGACAGAGGCTGGCTGGCTTGCTTGGCTGGATGCACAAAAAGTCACCTTCTGTGCTAACTAGATGTGGCACTTCATGCATCTGATGAAGTGGGCTGTGTTCGCACCAAACCACAGTTTGGGCAAATCACTGTTTAGAACAGGGGTCCTAAATCTTTTTCAGCTTGTGGGCACCTATGGATTTCCAAAACAGGCTAGTCATCTTCTGGGCACGGAGCAGGGGTCCCTGGGGGTGTGAATTTCCTGCATTGTGCAGGGGGTTGGACTAGATGACCCTGGAGAGCCCTTCCCTTTCAACTCTATGATTCTAGCCGCAGAGATGTCAAACTCATTTGTTATGAGGGCCAGATATAACATGAATGTCTCTTTGTCAGGCCAAATTGCACACCCCTAGTGATTACTAACTTGCACAGGTCCTGCCCCCCTCAGTTTATGCTGCAGAGATCCTCTGGTTTGACCTGAGTTCTGTTGGGTTTGGGCACTGACTGGCACAGTGGCACAGGTTCTGAGGGCCTCATTGTACTGGTTCTGCTGCTGCTGGCCTGGCTGGCAAACATGATCCCTCAGTTTATGCTGCAGAGATTCTCTGGTGTGACCTGAGTCCAGTAAAGTTGAGTTTGGGCACTGACTGGCACAGTGGCACTGGTTCTGGGGGGCACACTGCACAGGTTCTGCTGCTGGCCTGGCAAATGTGCCCCCTCACCCCACCCCCACCCCTCATTTACTTTCCTACAGAGAGATCTTTGTCTGCTGCCTGCCTTTTCCCCATAGGAAACAACTGAGAATTGGGGGCACCCTCTTTGGAATTGCCCCTGGCCCAATCTTTTCCAAACTTGGGAGGTCTTTTGGGGAGAGGCTCCAGCAACTATAGTCCAAATTTGCTGTCTCTATCTCAAACCCCCTCCCCCCCAGCCCTCTGCAAACTTGTTCCAAGATTTTTGCCACTGAGTTCAATGGCCCCATTGGATACAATGGACCCGAATTTTTCGGGAATCCCAATTTTTTTTAGGTATCTATACTATACCGGTATAGATATTCAGTCTTTTTCGGGTTTCCTTCCCCAAAAATCGGGTTTAATATACCTGAATCCGAAAAAATACCTAATTTTTTCCCCTGCACACCCCTAGTGCCTACAGCTGCCTAATGTAACAACCAGTCCCTTATGGTTGCAGAAGAAAGTTAAGTAAGTAGAGAATAACAGTTCAATCATCCAAGGGACAGGTTTCTGAAAAGATGCCACAGACCATTTCATGATGATTGATTTAGCTCTCTTAAACTAGCATGCAAGAAATATTGACATAGCCTAACAAAATTACAAAGGTAACCAACATATTCTAAAAACTAATCTGGCACAGTCCAGATCCCGTCTCACCCAGAACGGCCTGAAGAGAAAAGTCATGAATAAGCTGGAAAAGACGGAAGATGGCAGGTCACGGTTCTTCACTAGAAAACACAACTACGTGGTCTTACCTGGGTTTCCAGCTCTGTAACTTCCAAATTCAGCTTGTTCAAGTGTTTATTCACAAAAGTTATAAGGGTCTGAAAATTAAGAATCATTTTAACACTTTTTTTACAAAAACAGGACATAGTGGAAGATCCTATCAAATGCATCACAAACATTAAGCAAATAATACATTGACGTGAAATGATTACTACTTTAAAAAACTGAATTGTTACCACTACAGAAATATTATTAATAAAACAGAGAAAATAATGAGGCAGACATGAAGTAGTATAGACTGATTAATATCTGATGGAGAACACATGGCAAAAATAAACAAACAAACCAATAATAAAATTAATGAAAGTTAAAAATCCTGTATGTCCAGGGCTGAAGAAAACACCAAAAGATTTACATTACTAAGGAAGACTTTATAATTTATAATCTGATTTACAACCTAAACCCCAACAGTTAGACAGAGAGACAGATGTTCCTTCTCTCTGTCTAGTTGTAATGGTACATTTCTTCCTTTCTCCCTTAAAGGTTCTAGCTAGCTAAGGAAAGGTTTGCTGCTGCTGATAATTACAAAACACAAGCAAGGGAGATGTATGTTCCCAGAGTATGCACTGCTCTAACAATTGCTTCGAGGATGGTACATTCTTGCGCTATGTGTCCTGCACATGCAATGCATTTACCGCATCCTGTTGTTTGAACAGCTCCTAACCCTCCCTTTGTATTTTATTAGTGCATGGATTATTCAAAAACTACAGAGTTCTAATTTTAGTTACTTAGATCTTATTAATAAACCTACAAGGCTCCAGGGCTGCTGTTCTGACTCCTCCCTTAAGTTCTCCAACCTGGAGCCACATTTCCAGTTCCTTGTACGAATCAGAAAGAGCCAGTTCCCTCCACTGCATAGGAAGGCGGTCATAAAATCTGGCTCCTACAGTGATCAGCTGGGTGGTCTGGGGGTTCTCCTCAGTATCAGTATGAGGTATGTGACACAAACCACTGAGATTAAGGTGACTTGATCTGTTTCCATCCTAGGTTTTAAAATCTATTTATATGAGCTGATAATAAATAAACATTAGGCAAGATCATGAACACCATCAATGATCCATATGAAATTCCTTTGGAAATTCAAAGTTTTTGTTTTAGCTGTTTTTAGTGTCATTTTATGTTACTTAAATGTAGTACATCAAAATAAAAAATGCAGCCCAACCTTTTTCACGACATTGAGTTTGTCTGGAGCATGATCGAATAGGGTGTCAAATGCATCCCGTTCTGAAACAAAGGGGATAAAAATGTGTTAGGTTACAGTCCTACAGCACTGACACAGTTCATCATCGCACATTTTTTTAAATTCAGAAAACATTTATGCCCCCCCCCTCCAGGAACCTGTCCAAGACAGCTTACAAAATAAAAATGATAAAAAAGAAACATAAAAAACATACGAATTAAAATCCAGCATTAGAAAATAAACCCCAGCCCAGTATAAGAACACATGCCATAAAAACAGGTCAGAGACAGCTTAAAATAAATTTTCACACTGAAATAGTGATAAAAAATCAACCTCTTAATGAAAAGCCTGAGTGAACCGAAATGTTTTGGCCTGGCACCTACAAGAAAGCCACACAGGCGCCAGGTGGAAGCTCCAGGGGAAGGGCAGTCCACACCTAAGGGGCCACGATTGAAACCCCCCCACCTTGGTTGCCTGCCACCCACCTCCCCTCTGCCCAGAGAGCAGCGCTTGTGAGACAGACTGCAGCAGGCCGGCTGGACGATATGAGAGGAGGCACTCCTTCGAGTTCCCTGGGCCCAAGCCATTTAGGGCTTTAAAGGTAAGAACCAACACTTGGAATTGTGCCCAGAAACACATGGGCAGCCAGTGTAGATCTTTCAGCACGGGGTGATACAATCCCTAAATTCTGCCCCTGAAAACAGCCTGGCATTTTAGATGGACTGAAGTTTCTGGACCATGTTCAAGGGCAGCTCCATGTAAAGTGCCTTACGGTAATCTGACTTGAATATAATCACAGCATGGATCACTGTAGCCAGATCATGCTTTCTGAGGAACAGCCATAGCAGGCATTATCAGCTGAAAGTGATAAAAGGCACTACATGCCACAGAGGAGATCCGGCCCTCCAACTGTAGGCCAGGATCCAGCAATACTCCCAAGCTATGAGCCGGTGCCTTGGTGGGTAGTGTAGTCCCTCCAGGACAGGCTGACTCCCCAGTCCTCAAGCAGCTTTGTCACTGACCAGCAGCACCTTAATCTTGTCTGGACTGAGCTTCAGTTTATGGGCCTTCATCCATCCTCTATACCATCTCCAGACACCTGTTCAGGACTTCCACAGACCTACCTGACACAGCTGCTAAGGAGAAGCAGAGAAGCAGAGCGGTGCAATCCCCATATTGGTGGCACCTTGCTTCAAATCACCTGATGATCTCTCCCACCCAGCAGTTCCATTTAGATGTATGAGGCCAAGCAGCAGCCCCCCAGCACCACTTTCTGGAATCAGCCAGAGTTGAACCACCCACTCCCAACTCAACCAGCCCTTCCAGAAGAATACAATGGTCAATAGTACTGAATGCTGCAAAGAGGTCCAGGAGAATAAATGGGAGACACTCCCCCTGTCATTCTCCCATGAAGACAGCCTGTCAAGTTGATGACATATGTGATGACTGTTTCAGTTGTGCTGTAGTGCCAGTTTGGTGTAGTGGCTAGGAGTGCAGACACTGATCTGGGAGAACTGGGTTTGATTCCCCACTCTTCCACATGCAGCTGCTGGCATGACCTTGGGTCAGTTATAAGTTATTTCAGAGCTGTTCTCTCAAGAGCAGTTCTCTCAGAGCTCTGTCAGCCCCACCTACCTCACAGGGTGTCTGTTGTGGAGAGAGGAAGGGAAGGAGATTGTAAACTGCTCTGAGACTCCGAGTGAAGGGTGGGGGATAAATCCAATCTCTTCTCCTCTTCTTATTCCCTATTACTGGGATGTAGCCATGAGCAATCAGTTTTTACTGAGTTGCACTACAGGGATTGTGATTTGGACTCTGAAGAATTTTGTATATTAATTAATTATAGTATGGCATTGTGTGTAGTATAGCCAGGAGATCCTAAGATTGTCTGGCAGTCGGAAGTTCTAGCTTTTTTAGCATTATGCACCACTAGGTGGTGAGCTAGACTTGCTTTTTAGGGGCTGAGAGAGCTCTGAAAGAACCGTGACTGACCCAAGGTCACCCAGCTGGCTTCATGTGGAGAAGAGGGGAATCCAACCTGGTTCTCCAGATTAGAGTCCACCACTCTTAACCACTACACCAAGCTGGCTCTCTAATTTTGTATATACCATAACAACAAACAATACTATAATAGATAAATATCCAATATAACTGAAGCAAGTCTGTGCAAGAAGCGGCAATTTCATACAACAGTCTCAATCAAAACCATCAGGTGTCTTTTGGCAACTAAAATGGCCTATGTTTTGCCAAAAGTAGGTCCCTCACATACAGTCTTCTGGAGCAAAAAATTAGCACTGCAGGGCACCTTTGGCTTTGGAGTCCACACCACAGAGCCTCCCACTTCATTTAATGAGATAAGGCAGCTCAACTTGCACAGAGATTAATTAATTCAAGGTAGGCTAGGCACACAAAGTTTTCTGTAGTGGACCGTATATCCAAGAAAAAACAAACACAGATGTGATAGATAGATTTTTCTTTGGGTCATAGATTGTCGCGCTAATGTTCACGTGTTAAACAAGGCAAATATGAATCTGAATTAGGTTCATCTTGAAAAAACAGCAGCTGCAGCAGAATTAACTGAAGTACACTCTGGAAACCTCTGGAAAACTCAGACTTAAATGAGGCTTACCGTGCCGTCCTGACAATGCCCTGCAGGAAAAAATATAATGCAATTACACACTTGCACGTCATTTAATATACTTTTCATGTATAGAAACAAAACTGTACGCATAACTGGGGTAAATATACACATATGTGAACTGAGGAACCATCTGTACGAAGCATCATGCCTGGGGGACCTTCAGTTAAACTGCGCCTGTGCCTGGAAGGTCAAAACTTCCCTCAGCCAAGTCCAATGGGGAAAAGGGGAAGGATTCAAACATTCTTGCTTTCATTTCCCCCCCCCCCAACCCCCCCCCCCCCCCCAAGAATTACAATACTCATATTCTTTAGGTTGAGATCATTGTTCAAACTGAAACATACTAAAACGAAATATTTGGGCTATGCAAAAAAGGGCCCTTAGCGGTATAAAAACCAAAACACAAATTTAGAATATAACACTTTTCACCTGCTGGGGGTAACTTTTAGTGATGTATATCTGGAACCATTTTACCAGCTGAGCTATGAACGACTTAGAACACCAAATAATTAAGATTTAATGTGGCTAACAGTTGAATTTTGAAGATGTAACTGTGATGTTGACTACATACTCGGTGTTACCAGTAATTTCCTCTTGTATTTGTCGGGACTGGAGGATGCCATCACGCTTCTGAAAAAGAGATATTTGTTTATTTGCAGGTTCCATTTTTCCAGCTGATTTATGGGTTGCTTGTAGCCTGAAGGACTGTTGTATGAGTGCTATTTTAGGCTGTTCACTGTTTGTTACATGCTATGTTTAAAGTCCTGGCTTGTTTTTAATGGCTTGTTTGGCTTTGTTACATTGTTTAAGTTGTTATTTGCCTTGAGCCAGTCTCTGCATATAAATTTTCTAAATAAATAAATAAATACTTCAAATTGTGAAAATTAACTGCAAATGTAATTACATAAGAGCCATGGATATCAAAAACTTTTTGACTGAATTATATTGCTTCTGCTTCTGGATAGTCCAAAAGGCTCTGGCTAGACATCTCTCCAACATAGTGAGACTGGCATGAAACACAGCATGCTGATATAATGGTTATGGAGCCTTGGGACCTGTATCTGCAAACCGTGACAGAAAAAAAGTCTACACTGATCTGTGCAGAATAAAATATGACATTTTTAAAACTAATTTGATGATGGCCTGTTCAGCACCCACGTTTGACATGAAAGAATGACTGGAACAAGCACTATGCAGAGCTTAATACCTCACCTGTGTCTTTTCAGCCTCCTCCCCCCCCCCCCCCCGCCCCGGTTTACACTTAGTATCTGCATTATTTCCAATATGGCAGTCCTCCTAGAAAACCAGGCCAATTCAATCAATATTCTACAGTTATTGGACCAGTTTCTTAATGCAAAATATTTCTTTCACAGATATATTAATGCTCTAAAGAAGATGAGCCAGTTTAGGTGGCAGATAGACTGGCAATAGATGGTGGGCGAAGAGAAAAGGTAGAACAAGGAAAGAGAGGAATTAGGACGAAATCTTCAATTGGAATCTGAAGGTGGAATAATTTGGAGGCCATCAAGGCATGAATTAGGGCTGCAACCAGGTTCTGTGTGTTCCTGGTATTGCTTGAACTAAGTAGTTCTACCGGTGGTTCTCTCTCATATTTAGGGACTACTAAAAAGAACAACCAAACCCAGCTCTACAGAAGTGTTGTCTGAATATGAGATGCACAATTGGAATTCTAAGTGCTTACAAATGAGCCTGGCTCCAGCACTTTTCCTTGGGGCCTGAGTGCTACACTCTTACGTTGCATTTTCGTTAGTGCTCACATTTAGAGATAAGCGTGTACTTCTCATATATTTACAGCACTGATATGAGAAAACCAAGCTGTTCGGTTTACAGTATTTTTTCTCTGAAGTCAGTGCAGAACCATTCTAGATTTTTAATGGAATCTTAATAGCTTGGAAGTTAAATATTTGACTTCAACCCCATCTACCCAAAGTTTCCTGGTCTTTAGATCTTACCAACGTATTTCCACTCATGCATAGTTCAAAGAAGCTGACGAAAGCTGTGTTTATTAGGCAGTATAGCACAGGGCCAGCTAAGTAACATGCCCAGAACAACGAAGGGCTCAAATACATAGGCAGGAAAGAAAGATGGAAGCATCAGCAGCAGCTGGAGGTAGGGGGGAGAAACGTAAACTGGACGTGAACAACACAAAACTCAGCAAGAATAAAAATGAACAAAGCCCAGTTTTGTTAAAAAAAATAAAAAGAACGAAGGTCAAAAGTTTAGGGAACAAGCCTCAGCAGTGTAGAATGACTGGCAAACATTTCCCAAATTTATAGAAGAGTGTAAATTTGTAATCCAAATAGATTATAATAGAAAACTGCTTATTAAACTTGCGTTCAATGAAAAGAATTGCTTATTCAACACAAAGCATCATCTGAATATTTAAAATTGGAAGAGGAGTTCACCAGAAATATGAACAACATTAACTTTACATCTACACTACAAGCTAAAATAGCATTTGATATTAAATGTGTTAATATTATTATCTAGCATCAGGAAATTATGGTTCCTTTGACTTATTGAAGAAGTGTCAGAGTACACACACTGATTAACTTGATAGCTTTTTCAGAAAGCACCCCCATCTTGCCAGATGTTGGGAAAGAGTAGTCACAGGGAAGGCAGTTGCCTCCTCTCAGGTGAGTCCATTGCAAACAATAGCCTGCTTATGAGTAAGAGCCTGCTTAGAAGCGAAGCAAGGGAGGCAGAACACAGCATGGTTGAAAACCATATATTAACAGGCAAGAGGATGGATGAGACTGAGGAGGAAAACAGCTCTTCCTGGTGAGAGAGAGAGAGAGAGAGAGAGAGCGCATGCCTCAGGAGACTTGGCAGATGAGGCAACAGAATGGAAATAACCCTTCCCCCTCTGTGGTGGTGGAAAGTGCTGTCAAGTCGCAGCTGACTTATGGCAGCCTTGTAAGGTTTCCAAGGCAAGAGAAGACCAGAGGTGGTTAATGCCATTGTCTGCCTCTGTGTTGCAACCCTGGAGTTCCCTGGTGGTCTCCCATCCAAGTACTAACCAGGGCCAACCCTGTGTGTGAGATCGGGCCATCCCCCTGAGGCCAAATTGGTCCAACCCTTCCCACCCCACACATCCCTTTCTGACACAGCTTTTCTATTTTAAAAAAATGCAGAGAAATTTCAAATAGTCATGGATTTCATCTTTCATACCTGGACCACAACAACTTGAATGGACACATGATCCGGCAGTCTGATTGGGGCACGAAAATATTGTGATAATGCAACCAAAAGATGCAGTATTGCAACTAGACTTTTAGCATGGACAGCTGAAACAAATTGAGAACTCAAGTCACATAACTAAAACCAATATTTATTTTTGCATGCAGCATTCCCATCCTTGACTGTGTAGAATATTTTATTCTTTGATATCTGTGCATACTAGAGATTGCTGAAAGAGTATTTTCCTTTTAACGCTTTCTCCTTCCTGACATAAATCAACTGGCACTATGAAAACAATTCAATCAACAATATTCCTCAGGTTAGCTTTTGCTGCTTGTTTGGATTACAATTTCTTGAAAGGTGGAAATCTAAGCTTGAATCAAAAGGCAGATTTTACTATGCAGTAGTATTAAGTAATGTCTATTCACACACTGTGCCATTCTGTTACACTCACTATTCTAGTGTCGATTTATGAACTATCAGAAGGATATTTTCTATTCATAACATGCACTTAATTCATTTTTAAGTGTCATGATGTCTGCAGGAAGACGAACGAGCCCATTTAGCCTGTACCCTTGAGCAATAACTTACTAAACGGAGAGACCCAAACATTCCTCATGAACTTGTTAAGTGTGCTTGTTGTTGTAAGCTTATTCACAGCAGGTTTCCAATGCTTAGTTAACACTAACAAAACTACAAAGTATCAAAAGACTTACCGTAGGAAATATTTAATCCAATATCAAGCTCCTAGCTTCAAAGGAAATGACTTGTATCTAGCTGTTTTCTTATTCTAATTCATTTTTGGTGCCTGTGTGACTGCTGAATCTACAAAGATTGTTTTTAGGAAGCCTATGAATTATTGCACTACCAGTGTGTAGGGCTGCCAGCCTTGGGTGGCAACCCCTGGGAGCACTACGGGGATGGAGACATCTGGGGGTCACTTTCTGTAGGCAGCGATGTCACAATGGTTTAGGAATTTTAAAATCTCTATGGTAAACACCAAAGACTTCTGAAATCCTCAGAATGTCATGACATCGCTTCCTGTTTTGGACATCATGATCCTCTAGATATTTTAAAAATGTCTACCACAGAGATTTGAAAATCCCTAGAGTGTCATGACATTACTTTCTGTTCTGAAACAGGAAGTGAAGTCTAGGTGTTGATTCACATCATTTCTCCCTACCAGTTTCTCCCACCCCATAACTTCACCGAGCAACGGTAGGGGACAGGAAGCATTGCTCCTCTGCAACCAAATAAGTAGCAACACTACCAAAATGGCTAAAGAACCAAGGAGATATTCTTTTCCTGCAATAACCTGTTTTTATGCAGAGGTCCCTCTGCAACCACCACACAATGTATTCTAAATTACAAATTTGAAACAAAATTGCTTTGTACAAAAAGATTACGTACTGTAATTTATTTTCATGAATTCTTATTTCATATTGCAAAAGATCACATACTCAGGACTCTATATTACATAATGTAATCCAGCATGCTTCAGTCTCATTCAGATTCATTTCAACTGAATGGGACCCTCAGTATTCCTTATGAACCAGTGTAATTCAGTGAGCTAGAGGGCTGGATTTGGATCAAAAAAAATCTTGGTTCCACTTACCTGTAAGTGATGTTCTTTGAGTGTCTTCTGTGCAGGCACACATGGGACTGCTTCAGAGCAGGCGTACTGCTGAGTTTTCTACAAGCTTCTAGAATTTACAGCTGTCAAACCTTGCTGGCGTTGGGTTGTCATAGTTATGGGGGGAGGGAATTCCTGCAGGGAGGGGTTGAGTGAATGAGTGAGAGAATGGGACCTTTTGCTTCTAGCAGCCATAGCTTTCTTTGCAAGTCGTGCCTCCTTTCTGTTTTTCATAGAAAGGTGTCCTTGAAGCTTTCTAGTACCAGCCTCAGCCGCAGATAACCAAACCATATATTTTCCCTCCCTGGTTGAGATGGCAACGCTAAGCGTGGTCTGTGAATGATGTGTGACTGGGGAAGGAAGGGGCTTTCGTTTGAATTACCTATATTAAGCATGTACCCACCAAAAGGCTTTAGTTCTAACACAAGTGATGTTCTGGATCATACATACATCCCAATAAACTTATCACTGCCAAAGAGAGAGAGTTGTTGAGAGTAACTTGACCAGGGGTCTGACAACACCTGAGTGCTCCCCCTTGGCACAGCAGAGCTTCAAGCTCTGTTCCCGCCCAAATGATCTTGTGATGAGGGGCAGAGGGAGCACTCTTCTCTCAATTCTCTTTTTGCTGCAGTGGAGATCGAGAAGTAACTGCATGGCCCACAGTGGGGAAGGAGGGAAGGATGTGTGCCTGTACAGAAGACATTTGATGAACATCAGGTAAGTGCAACTATGTTTTCATCTTCGTGTCTTCTGTGCAGTCCCACATGGGAGATTAGCAAGCTCTGTTACCACAGAGGTGGGTGTGGGCTGGTTAATGAAACAGCTGCCTCTCTCTTGGAAATGACATCAATGGAGTAGTGTTTGAGGAACATCGATGGAGAGGACCAAGTCACTGCTCTGCAGATCTCCCTGATGTCAAGGTTGCATCGAAAGGCTGCTGAGGAAGCTTGAGCCCTTGCTGAATGCACTTTTAGGACAAACGGGCATTCCAAACCTGCTCTCGTGTATGGCATCTTAATTGCAGATGTCCTCCATCTAGACAGGGTTTGTGACGATACTGCTTTCCCCTTGTTTGGATCTTTAAAGCAAACAAAGAGGCTGTTACTTTTCCTAAATGCTGAGGTGTGGTCTAAATAAAATAACCATGCTCTCTTCATATCTAATGTGTGCATTGCTTGTTCTGCTGGGGATTGAGGATCAGGGAAGGAGACTAGTAGGATTATGTCTTGAGACGGGTGAAATTGCGAAACCACTTTGGTAGTAAAGTCAAGACTGGGCCTCAAAACTACTTTATCCTTGTGGAATCTAGTAAATGGAGGGTCGAACCTGAGCACTCCAATCTCACTCACTCTGCATGCATTTTGTGTTGTCTGCCAAGACAAACAGGTCTACCTGAGGGTAACCTATGTTTCAAAGATAGGGAGTAAATATTTCATGTTTATGGACCACTCATGTGTTAAAAGTGGGTCTCTGCTTAGATGATCTGCAAACTTGTTGTCTTGTCCAGCTATATATATGGCTATCAACTCTGTTTTGTTCTAAATGGCCCAATCCCATAGAAGTGATGCCTTATTGCATGATCTGAGGGAGGCCGTTCCCCCTTGTTTGTTGATGTAACACTTGGTTGCTCCGTTGCCCATGGGCAGCAGCCAAACCATAGCTGTGGTGGAGGCCATGAGGCCTAGCAGCTTCTGAACATTAACAGCTTTTTGGAATCTTGTGCGAGAAAATCTCGACACCCATTTTTGCATTGCCTTAGCTCTATTGACTGTGAGGTATGCTTTATATGAGATAAGAATTTAGTCTCATTCTGATGAACTCCACATCCTGAGTAGGGACTAGAATGGATTTAGGAAGCTTTATGACAATCCCCAACCACTCTAAGGTGTTTATTGTCAATGCTATATGTGACGCAGGTTGTGACTTTGACTCCCCAGTGAGTAATCAGTCATCCAATTAAGGATAGATAAGAACAGCCCTTCAACTTTAAATAAGCTACAATCACTGAGAAACATTTCATGAAGACTCTGGGGGCTGTGGCCAAGCCAAATGGTAACACTGCATACTGATAAAATTGCCCTGCAAACCTAAATCTTAAGAATTTCCTACAAGCCATGTGAATAGCGTTGTGGAAGTATGCATCCTTTAAAACTAGAATTGCGAACCAGCATTGATGAAGGGGAAGATGTCCTCTGGAGTTAATATTAGGGGGTGTGCTATATATATATATATGCAGAGAGAGAGAGAGAGTGTTCAGATCTATAGGATCGGGGTGGGGGAGAGAATGGAAACCCCCCCAAAACCCAGATCCCAATACTGGTCAAGTATTTGGATCCAGGATTTTTTGGAAACCCCCCCCCCTCCCAAATTGGGTCTAAAATACCGAGAAAAAAAATCAGTAGCAAGGCTACAAAAAACAGCTGAGAGGTGGTTCAGCTGGGGCTCTTTGGGGTGGTCCCTTTAAACCTGATGGCTCAAAAGAGCTAACAAAGGAGCCGATCCTGTGTGGAGAACACTCTCTGAAGGCTGGGCCGGGGTTCTGCTGGGCAGCCCAACTGAGCCCACCGTGGAGCTGATCCTATGGGTAGAACTCTCCCCTCAAGCTGGGCCGGGACTCTGCTGGGCAGCCCAGTTTAAACTGGACTGCCCAACAGATCCCGGTAAGCAGCTGATCTTGTGGGGAAACTCTCCCCACTGGATCCCCTGGAGCCATTTTCAACAGTTTGGTCAAGCCCTAGCTGACCTGGAAGGGAGAGTGCCCCCCAGCTGTTTTGTGGGCTTTCTTCTGCAGTCCCTTAAACACCCCATTTAAAGGGACTGCAAAAGAAAGCCAAAAAACAGCTGGGCAGCAGTAGCAATCTGCTCTAGCTCCTCAGTTGCTGTTCAGCCAAGATTTTTTCAGGGATTTTTTTCTGGTTCTTCCGAAAAATCCCAGATACATTTGGGATGCCAAAATATATTCCAAAACACTGATAGTGTTTTTGGGGTATATTTTCAATTCTGGTAGATTCAAATGCACACTCCTAGTTAGCATATGACACTTGCAGATGTCCAAATGGCTATTTAGTTCCCCTCAGGTCTAATATAGGCCTCATACCATCTCCCTTACTATCAAAAAATAGCTGGTAAAAATCCCTATGTTCTTTTGAGGGGTGTACCAACTGCACATCTCCCTTTTGGAGGAGATGCCGACTCTCTTGTTGTAGAAGCAAGCTGGAAGTACTAAAATCAATACAATAAGGAGTGGATTTAAATTCCATAAAGTTTCCAAACTTTATTATACACAAAACCCAAACATCTTGTGTAACTGAACTCCAATGGAGTGTGAACAAGGAAAGCCTATCAGAAAACTGGGTGAATCTACTCAGTCACTGGGGTGCCCTTTCTTTAGATGAGGGGTCTCTTGGATATTGTGCACCGTTGCCCTCTCTGCCTAGGCTGTTGCCTTCTTGGTTGTTTCTGGGAGTTAAAGAGGGTACGATAGTGTTGGTGATTCTGGGCAGGCTGAAATCTGTATGACTTTCCAAAATGATACTGTTGACTGAGTCTGGGGAACTACCTGGTTTTAAAGTTCCTGGCTTGGTGGGAAGTGATACCCATAGACTTGGCTGTCAACTTGTTCTTATGGATCCCGTCAAGTACTGCATCCATCTGCTCACTGACAGGGTCTTTCCTTCAAAGGGAAGATCCTCCACATGGGCCCTAGTGTCTGGAGGTAGGGCTCTTAACCATGAATGACATCTAATAACTATTGCTGAGGCCATAGTTCAGCTGCATGCATCTGCCACACGGCGTGATGCATTGAGTTCCTATTTTCCCAGTTTTATCCCCTCTGCTTGTACGATCTTTGCCTGATTTTTCTTGTTATCCAGGAGTGTCTCTATATAATGAGACATTCATTCCCATAAATGCATCATAATTGCCTTAAAACTAGCTATGTGGAGACCTAAGCCTCCTGATGTGTAGGCCTTGCACCCTAGAATGTCTACATGCAGCTGCTGGTGTGACCTTGGGTCAGTCGTAAGTTCTTTCAGAGCTGTTCTCTCAAGGGCAGTTCTCAAGAGAGTTCTCCCAGCCCCAGCTACCTCACAGGGTGCCTGCTGTGGGAAGGGGAAGGGGAAAGGGATTATAAGCAGCTCTGAGACTTCTTCGGATAGTGAAGGGTGGGGTATAAATCCAATCTCCTCCTCCTCTTCTACTTTACAGCCCTTCTTGTCAAGGGGGGCTGACTGTACTCCTGCTCTTTGCTTGTATGGGAGGACTTTCATCACCAAAGAGTTGGCTGGAGGATGCTGAAATAGGAATTTGCATTCCTCCTCTTTAATCTTATACAGGTTTTCAACTTTCTTAGTAGAGGCTTGACACATTTATAATCAGGTCTACAGTCCTCAGTTCTGGAGATGTGTATTCAATCTCTAGTGCCTTAACCCTTCTAACAAGTTGTTCAGAATATAGCTTAAAATCTTCAGTTGGAGAAACGGGCACAGGGTCTCCCACGGTGTCATCAGGCAAGGGGATGGAAGTGCAATCTGAATAATTTTCCAATTCTTGGTCTGGTTGGGTTTCAGGATCTGCATAGGAGTGTACACTATCCTGGGCTATTCGACAGCTCTCAGATGACCGTGATCTAGTGACAGAGTTGGTGCAACAGGTAGGTGGTTGCCACTTAGGGATGAAGGGTCCCACTGGTTTCATGGGGGCATAAATCACAGGGAAATGGGCCCCACTGCAGATGAGAGCTCTGTGTGATGTCTGAAAGGTGTTTGCATCAGAGGCTGATGTTGGCTTACCTAATGAAGCCTTCAGAGGTGATTAATTCAATCACATCCTCATCTGAGGATTGGTACTCTTTCGAGACCATAGAAGTGGAAGGAGTAGGAGGGTCTTTGAAAATGTGCTCTGCTTTCATCAAAGGAGTGACCACAACATCAGCTGTTAGGGCTTTGATGCTGAAGGGATCAAAATCTTCAGGTTGGAGAGGACCCTGGTGGTGAGCGACACGGAGACACCGAAGGTTGAGTTTGAGTCAGTGACAACAATCAAGGGCAAGGTGAGCCATTCCAACGTTGTGGAGATGTTGAGGAAATCTGTGACCAACCTCGAGGGGAAAGGGACTGTCAATGTTGTTCTGGGTCCTGCATAGGTGGTTCGACCTCAGGTCAGAGCTGGTCTGTTGCGGTCAAGCAGTTGACTAAGTCAAGTGTTTCAATGTCTTTTTTGGTTTCTGTGCAGGCGGTTCAGAAGCCTCTCTTGGGGTCTGTGCTGCCCTCCAGTATCAGGTTTTGATTGCGGTACTGACACGGAGATCACTGAAGGGGTCCTGGCCCTTTTTTGAGGGAATTCACCGTTTTGGAAACTCCAAGTGACTGCTCCCATAAAGTGGCTTTGAGGCAAAAAGCCCTTTCTTGCTATGTTTTTGGGGTAAAGAGGCTACATGCCTGACAAGAAGAGGTAGTGTGCTCTTCCAAGCATATGAGGCACTGGTCACGTTCATCGTTTTGCACTGTTTTTGTGCCACAATTATGGCATTTATTTAAAAGTGCCATCTAGAAAGTTGTAGGAAAAACATACAATTCCACCTTTGAGAAGCTGAATACATCCTCTCTCCATGGTGGCAGAAAAAGGACTGATGGAAGAGTGCTCCCTCCATCCCTTCTAATGGGATCATTTGGACGGGAACAGAGCTTGAAGCCCTGCTGTGCCAAGGGGGAGCACTCAGCTGTAGATTCTAGAAGCTTGTAGAAAACTTCTCCATGGGAGGCCTGCTATGAAGCAGTCCCATGTGGGACTGCACAGAAAATATGAAGATGTGCACACATGGGCTCCACTCCCCCCTCAGCCAAGAAGTTACCTCAGCCTAATAGTGCAATTCTAAACATTCACTTCAGTGGGTTCAGAAAGGTGTAACTCTGTTTAGGATGGCAACTGAACATAATTTTGCAGCATTACTGTAGAAGAATAAAGCCCTCAGCTTTCCAGAGAAAGAATGGGAAATAATTTATTTATCACGACAATATGTGTCTTTTTCATATCTATAGTTCCTCTAAGTCTCACAGGGAGACAAAACAGAAACACATCACCCATATTTGAGGGGGAAATTCTCAGAATGTCCATACAGGCTTTTGAGCAATACTGTGTACACAACAGAAACTGAAACATTCAACTTTTAAAAAATTCAGTATATTATTGTGTACACAGGCAACAGCAGTAGCTGCTTACCGGTCATATTTATGCAATTATCTACACTTAGGCACACACAAAATGATAATTCTAGTTATATACAGGAATACACACCTGAGATATTTGTTGAAGAGGTATTTGTTGAATCCCCTTCAACTAATTTATATTCAATATTTTTCATAATGTAATAGATTTTACAAACTACAATAAGACAACTTTTCACATTATTTGTAAGTGAGAATCCCACTGTAAAATACACAACTCACAGTCAACATTCCACTTGATGCTCCTTGGAGGGAGTTTAAGGGTTTCATTGATCTTTTCAAGCACTGTCTGCAGCTTCTGTTTCTGAGCTATTTCTGACTGGGTGACTTCAGCAACGTTGAGTTTCTCACTCTCAAGTTTCTCTGAAGTGATAATGGGAGAAAAAAGCAGCACCTGCTCGTCAGTTCCATGCACCAAGTGCAACGTGAAGACATCCCATTCCGCATACCACAATGGACTTTCTACAGATAACTAGTCTGAAGTTTCCGATTAACTACTGTCAATTTTTCAGCTTGTACAGCCATTTATATTTCCAGGGCAAACCTCTGTTCTCTTAGGGGAAGCACAAAGATATCAAATAAGCTGTTCTATTTATGAATTCAAAGTACAACAAAATCACAACAGCCTTATATATTACACTATCTGGAGCAGTTCAGTTATTTAAAGGGTTATCATCAATTATCTAAATGGTTCAATTATCTAAAGGGTATTGTTTTCCAGAATGGGAATCTTAATTCAGATGTTACTGAGCTCAGTTTAAGATATTGGCTATCACAAACCAAGCCCTTCATTGTCTTGGCCCCTCTTATCTTTCCCTGGGCACCGCCTTGACAACTCTGCTCATTTCAGCAGGGGGGTCTGCAGATGCCAACCTGCACCTGGGTAAAATCGCATGCTTTCTGCATTGTGGTTCCCGCCTTATGGAACGGGTTGCCTGACCCCCCCCCCCCCCCCTCCAGGTCTTCTGCAAACTAGGCAGAACTGAACTACCCAAGAGGGCTTTTCTGTGCCGGTAATAAGGCTGCACCATACAAAATGGTTCACAAAATAACTTGAATAAATGACTTGTGGTCTATACTGCTGTGTATATCTTATTGATATTGATACTGAGAGCCAGTTTGGTGTAGTGGTTAAGTGCGCGGAATCTAATCTGGGAGAACTGGGTTTGATTCCCCACTCCTCCAGTTGCACCTGCTGGATGACCTTGGGCAAGCCATAGCTCTGTACCAGCTGTTCCCTCAAGGACAGTTGTCTCAGAGCTCTCTCAGCCCCACCTACCTCACAGGGTGTCTGTTGTGGGGAGGGGAAAGGAAAGGAGTTTGTAAGCTGCTCTGAGACTCCAAGTGAGTGAAAGGCGGGATATAAATCCAATCTCTTCTTCTCTTCTTCTTAATTGTAAGTAGGATCCCATTATGTAATTTCTGCACTGTTTAATGTGGCACGTTAATACTTATGCTATGATTCAGTCTCTTTCTGGTGGTTCCAGACTTCAAATATCCTAAGGCATTGGTTTACCGGATGTCTCATTTTGTTGACTGTACTGACTCACTATGTGTAATTTACCTTGAGTCCTTGTGAGAAAGGTGGACTATAAACGACATAAATAAACGGAAATAAATAAATAACCTTCAAGATCATGCATCATAATACAAAATAGCTTCATAAACCTTTCAGGGTTTTAGCATGCACAAACAGGAGTGCAACACAAACATGAGAAAAGCTGTTGCATGAATCTTTGTGAAAAGTAAAGAGTCTACAAGCATATTGTTAAAAGTGGAGTTTTGGAGTCTCAGATTTATTTCTTTACTACTAGGCATCAGTAGTAAATGGACAGATAAGACCAGATGAGTTACTGCCATACTATGGAGTTGAAATGGGCTATAATACTATCTAATAGTGCTCTTACAGCTATCGCCCTGAGCAGAAAAAGGAGAAGGAACAACAGAGAAAACAATAGCCTCAAAGCACAGGATAAACAGAAAATATTTTAGTTTGTTCACCTCACCACTAGCATCATATATAATAAGCAGGAAAAATTTGTTTACCTAGGAGCAGTATGAAGTGGTATGGAATATAAACTAATAACCACTGTCTGAATGAATGACAAGCAAATGTCCCTCATCTCCAGCTGTGTGTGTATTTCTTACCGAAGAGTTTTTGCAATACTTGGCCATCGTACAGGTCCTCAGCCAAGTCTTTCACAATGATGCGTTCTCCTACCAACACATCATTAATCCAGTCAATCAACACCTGTGCAAGACACAAAGAATTAGTAATATTGCACATGTACATAAACACATACACTATTGGAAGCAATGGTAAATACTCAGAAAGCAGATCACCAAAGAAGCAATGAATAAAAAGCTGTAGATACAAAATCAGAATAACTGTTAGAGAAAACATACAAACCACAGAGATTAACACGTAAGAATGAGGCCTTGTGTGCATATTACATAAAAAGAAAATCAGTTTTATTTTAAGGCATGCTATTCATCCCAACTAGAGGTATGTTGCAATTATTCTCTTGTTTACTTAATGAATGCAACTCGCTAATGCTTTAAGAAAGGTTTGCCGCTACCTAGGAGGAGACATACAAGTTACCTGCAGAGATGAAGGACAAAAATGTAATAACTGTAATCCAGAGCACTGCTAAAAGCACTTAACTCTCACTGCACTCAGCAGGCCTTAAGCGCAATTAATTGTGAGCTAAATCAAAGGCTTGATTGATACTATATAGAGGTGCTTTGGAATGTCCGCTATATATGCCCTCAGTGAACAGTAACATTTTGAAGGATACACTTGTCTACAAACATACTGGAAATGGTCTATAAATTATGTAAATAAAATGAACCTTAATGATGATGCATCATAATACAAAATAGTCAGCTTCATAAACCTTTCAGGGTCTTGGCATGCACAAATAGGAGTGCAGTACAACATGGGGAAAGCTGTTGCAAGAATCTTTGTGAAAAGCACTCCTACAAACATACGAGAAATGGTCTCAGGGCAACAGGACTTGTCCAGTTGTGTGGGGTACCTCTCAGCTTTTTGGAAGCTTTCTCAACTTTTTGGAAGTTTTTCAAAAACTTGGAAAAACACAATTTTTGGAAGTTTGAGACCAACCATGTGCTTGTGCAACTCCTAAAGATACCTGCTCTGGATTCAGGAGAGTTGAATAACTACTGCCATTTTCAAATGTACCATTCTTGAACAAGATGGCAGAATAACTGCAAGGATTTCTGACTGAAGCAGATGGTTTGGATCTACTTCAGACTGGCTTCAGGCCTGGTTATGGGATTGACATAGCCGTGGTCACTCTGGTGGATGACCTGCACTGGGAGATGGACAGGGGAAGTACAACCCTGTTAATTCTCCTAGGCCTGTCACTGGCTTTAGATACCATCTGCCATGGTATCCTTCTAGACCATCTTTTGGAGTTGGGACTGGAAGCACTGTTTTGTGGTAGTTTCAGTTCAGCCTTGAATGTAGGTCCCAGAGCACAGTGCTGCTCAGTCCCTTGGCCTGTTGGGCCCTGCAAGGTTACATCCTTTATCCTTGCTTTTTTAAATCTATGTGAAGCCACGGAGAAAGGTTCTTTGGCGACTTTGCCACCAAAATGGAGATGACACTCAGCTCTTATCTTGCACTTCTAGCAGATCCCAGGGAGGCTATGGAAACCATTAAAAAGTGTTGGGAGGCAGTTTTGAGTTGGATGAGGGTTAATGTGCTAAAATGGAGGTACTACTTGAAGGAAGAAGGTCAGACCCTGAAACTGGGATATCTCCTGCATGGGATGGGGTTGCACTTCAGGTTTGTAGGTCAGGGGGCCACTGGACCTAAGCAGATAGCAGCGGTGGCCAGGGGAACCTTTCACCATCTTTGATTGGTGAGGCAGCTGACCACAGTGAATTGTTACAGCGGTCATGTCTACAACTCGATTAGTGATGATTTAATAGATGACTATCTCATATGGGTAGTTATAGCAAAAACAAATTGCCACAGCACAAACACTGAAGTATCCCTTAACCATGTGAGGATGCAGAACGAGTAAGATTACACCCCCACCCCTGAAAAAAAAATACCGAAGAACCTAGCTGGGAACGCAGATGAGTGGGAAAGTAGGCAAGGCTTACTCAACACTAGAGCTGTGATCTTTAAATCAATTTTTCTCAAGTTAGCCAATGATCCATAGGTCAAAAGGTTTCCAAAGATTCAGAAGGGGGAAAAACCTCTGAGGGGTTTGAGAAGCTCCACTGGCCTCATATTGCTTACTCCTGGTCCCTAAAGTTCAAACCTGAAGTAGCAGAATGAAAAATTACATGTTTATATTTTGTTACAAAACAGTCTGAAAGTCCTTTCATAATTACCTTCATCAGCTCCTGAAGTTTTGGATCATTTCTTGAATTGGGATCGATCATTGTTCGGACTTCATTTTCCTCTTTAGAAAATGTTGGAAGAGAACAAAAGAAATACATGTTACAAAAACACACCTGGTGTTCTATTTTACTTCAGCAATTTATGTTGAGGCAAATACAAATTATTTCCAGTTACCTAGCATAGTATCTTCAGGATCTAGTTCAAAAGGAATTGGGCTGAGCGGTAAGTTAATGGCATTTATTCCTTCTTCTTGTAACTCAGACACTAGGAGGGGGGAGAAAAGAAAAGTTTAGTGAAATTATGTCTTCAGTAGCAATAAGGATTTGACAAAGTTTTATGTCTGCATAAATCTCAGCTGCAAAATAACAAAATAATTGTCTAATGCAACACTGGATCTCCTTGGTTAGAACAGCCACTGGGTCTTTGTCAGCTAATGCTGCCATCCCCTGCCTGGGAAGTGGCATGGGCTACCTTGCAATGTAGGATGCTATTTATTTATTTATTTTTCGCATTTCTACCCCACCTTTTCAGACAACTGGCTCAAGGTGGCTTACAACAGTTAAAATACAGTAGTGTACAGTTTTAAAACATAAAATAATTTAAACATAGCATAATTTACGCATCAAACACCAGAAAAGCAGGCGGCAACAGAGTCACGCGGTCACAAAGAAAGGTGGTGGCCAGATGGAGCCAACTCCAGCAAAGGCTCGGCCAGTGAATTCCAGGGCAGAGTTGTTCTTGATCTCCCGGTGGCGGCTCCTAATTGAAAGCCTGGAGGAAGAGCTCTGTCTTCCAGGCCCTGTGGGACCTATTACAGTAACTGTAATACAGTTACTGTACTATTACAGGAACTGTAATAGGTCCCACAGGGCCCATATGGCCTCCGGGAGCTCATTTCACCAGTATGGGGCCACCACCGAGAAAGCCCTGGTTCTGGTACTGACCAGCCGAGCATCTTTCAGACCGGGGAGAGTCAAGTGATGTTGAGACCTTGACCTCAGTGCCCTCTGGGGCACATATGGAGAAAGGTGGTCCCTCAAGTAGGCAGGCCCCAGACCATGTAGGGCTTTAAATATCAATACCAGCCCCTTGAACCATATCCGGTATGCTATAGGCAACCAGTGCAGAGATCTCAGCACAGACTGGATGTGGTCCCACATAGAAAGACCCATCAGCAGCCTGGCTGCGGTGCTCTGCACCAGCTGCAGCTTTCAGATCTGAGACAAGGGCAGCCCCATGTAGAGAGCATTACAGTAGTCTAGTCTCGAGGTGACCATAGCATGGATCACTGTTGCTGGGTTGTCGCGTTTGAGGAAGGGAACCAACTGCCTAATCAGCTGTGGGTGATAAAAGGCTGACTTGGCAGTGGCTGCTACCTGGGCCTCCATTGTTAAGGAGGGGTCCAGGAGCACTCCCAGACTCTTAACCCTTGGTTCTGGCACCAGTGGTGCCCCCCCAAAAGTCAGAAGTGGGATCCCTAATCCCGACCCGTTCCGACTCAAGCACAGGACCTCAGTCTTCGTTGGATTCAGTTTCAGTTGGCTCAGTCTGAGCCAGTCTGCTAGATCCTGAAGCACCCGCTCCAGGCCATCTGGGTCAGAGTTGGACTGGCCACCAAACAACAGATATAGCTGGGTGTCATCGGCATATTGATGACATCCAAGCCTATGCCTCCGGGCAATCTGGGCGAGGGGGCGCATATAGATGTTAAACAGCATCAGGGACAGCACCACACCTTGAGGGACCCCACATATCAGTGGGTGCCTCTGGGAAGTCTGTTCCCCTAGCGCAACCCTCTGTCCCCGACCCTGGAGAAATGAGGCAAGTCACTGTAAGGCAAGCCCCTGTATCCCCATGTCGGCAAGGTGGTGGATCAGCAACTGGTGGTCAACCATGTCAAATGCCGCCGACAGATCCAACAACACCAGTGCCTCCGTACCGCCCCAATCCAGATGTCTCCGGAGGTCATTCATGAGGGCGACCAGTGCGGTCTCCATCCCATGGCCTGGCCGGAAGCCGGACTGAAATGGATCCAGCATGGAAGTGTCATGGAAGTGCTTGGAGTGTTCAGTTTCGTTTCCCTCCCTAACTGTTTATCGCTTGCTGCCTAGCACTGACCTTGGTAGCTTGTTAGTGCCTATTAATGTATCGTCCCACTTTTTATTATGGGAACCTGTAGCCAGTATATTGGGCGCCTTTTTCTGATTTATGTGATTAGTTACATTCCAATGCGAGACGCTGTTTGAATTCTGTATAACTGTTCTGCCTGGGGGCACTTGTAGCCATTACTGACACAGAACGTGTAGATGACCATAACAGACCTTTCTCAATAAAGATCAACCTTTATTGGCTACAACTTAAGGATGCTTGTTGTGACTGACTCTATAGGACTCCCACAGACTTGCATCTGTAAGCTGACAAAGATCCTTTACAATTTTGTTGTGATGTTCACCACTGGCAAAAAAAACCCCAGGTAATTTCTGCCAGTTCTACTGTCCCAGTCTGTGAACTCTTCAAGCCTGGTAAACCGAGGAGCTCCTGGTTTGGCTCTTTCTTTCCATCTTTGAAACACAAATTCAAAACGACAGTCCATGAACTCTCACAAAGATGGCCCATGAAACATACTTACAAACCCTTTTTCTCTGCCAGTGCAATGTGGGACAGTGCAATATATTACAGCAAAGGTCCTCAATTTTGTTGAGCCTCCCAAAATTTAGCCCCCCCCCCCAGCATTCTCTCATTTTCTCCTTTGCCTCTAGCTCACTTCCTTCTACACCAGCTTGGGAGCCAGTTTGTCTCTCCACAACCCTCCTCTCCCAGTTTCTGGTATATTGCCACCTCTCAGGTTTGCCTTCCCGTCTAGTAATTATTTATTTATTTAAAATGGTTTTGTGCCAATTTTCCATCTAGATCAGGATCTACAAGGTGACGAACATAAAAACACACCAACACATTTAATGTCAGGGACTGCACAAAACAGGATGCTGGAGAAAATGGACTACTGGTCTGATCTGCTGCTCTTACAGTCTTACCTATTACAATTTATTTTTGAAACCTTTCAAGTTTTCCAAGTCTACAGACAATGAATGGATAAAGCAGGATAACAAGCATTTATATCAAGAATTCACATTTTTCTAAATCGGAACACTGAGAAAATAGGAATATTTTTATTTGCTTATTTATTTAGAATTTATTAGCCACCTTTCTTCCACACAGAGCTGAATGCAGTTTATGATATTGATAAAATACATAAAATCCACAAACACAACTTAAAATCACAGTTTAGGACTGCTAGTAGATTAATCAAATGCCAGTAAATTTATCAAATAATTAAATATAACAGTATTCAACTTTCTCATAAAGACTGAAAAATGAGGAGGGTTCGGCACACCTCCCTGGAGAGATTGTTCCATTATTGTGGGGCTGCCACTGAGAAGGCATGAACAAATCCATGTCAAAGTACACACTCACAATCTAACAATATTTATATTTGTAATACATTTCCATCCACCATAAAGGTTCACAAGGCAGCTTAAAATAGTTAACAAAAACAGAGCATAAATGAATGAAATCAGCAGTCTGTTTTGTATGTAGCCTATTTACTTGTCTTGTCTGTATAAATATAAACCTTTAATACAGACTCTTACTGTGAAACGTGTATCTAAATTTGTGTGTCGACTGAAGACATTCTAAACAGAGTTTTGTGCAGAAAGCGTTATCTTTTTTTAAAAAACCTGAATTTATCATACATACAGTAAAATATACGTGGTATTTCTGGGGCTTCTCTTGGGACAAATCCTCCACTTACTTTTTACAATTTTACATTTTTTTTTACAATTATGTGTAAAGTGGATTTTACAATTATGTGTCCATAGCATGTTCCATGCCCACTGTGTCTAAACAGTGACAGAAGATCACAACTGCTGTGACTGATGTCTCCTTTAAAGAATTACTAGATATCATCACTCTTTGGAGGGATATCTGGATGCAGCCAGCACAGAGTTGGTGTGAGAGTTCTGCTCAAAGTAGTCAAGGATCAGATCTTGGTTGGTTAACCACAGTTCTTTATTACCTATTCCTACATTAGTACAGCATCTCGGGTTATTGTCAGAGATGAGACAAATAATACAAGCGGGTCTATTATACCATTCCAAGGAGTTTGAATTACCCATAGATAGCCAATCCCCTTAAGGGAAAATTGGCGGGCTAAGAGGTGGCTTGACCGTTTGGTTCACACAGGAAAAAAGTGAGGTGTTAAGCAGTAAATTTCCCTTCTCAAACCAGACCCCTCAGATGTAGCGAGTTCACATAACAATTCATGGCTCCAAGGTTCTTTTGCATGAGATAAGAGATGAGAGGCATCCTCCCCTTGAAGTTACTGCCGGGGCAGCTGGAATGCGGAGGCAGAGATGAGAGGCCTCCTTGTTCTCACCAATCACGGTTGTCACCCTCCCGACCAAGACAGGATTAATACATAGGGTCCAATACATAATGCATAATGGTTACATAGGTTCCAATAAACTCTAGATACATAGGACAGCTAAAGGCATGCATGCAAGAATACATTGGCTGAATTGACAGATTCTGACACCTGGTCAAGTGCTAATCTAGCTGCTTTGTGATGTATTTATTGATTTGAATTTCTATTCTATGTGGACTACATGGTATATTAAAAGCTACTACAAGAAAAGAGAAAACAGCCTTATATGCAAAGGGTAACATTCTCCCTAATTCATCACATAATTAATCATACAATAATGAATCAATTATACTTGAAGATGCTGACTCAAAGGCAGCAAAACACAACATTTTATACACGTATGCTTGCTAGAACGGTTATTTTTAGCTGGATAAAGCCTTCAATGAGATGATCCAGGAATACAAGGTCACAAATCTACACTGTAGAACCTAACAAATGGGCCACTATATCAGATAGTTAAGGGCAACAAAAAACACTGTACACAACGCAGAAAAATGCAAACAATATAATGAGTACAACAATTATTGTTTACACTGTAGCAGTTATATAAGTCTAAATAGTATAGAAGACACAAGTGTCTAATGTCATACCATAACTGTTGCCAAAGAAGGTACACAGAGCTAATGATACATACATGAAGCCCAGTTAATGTGGCTTAGGAGAATAAACATCAGCAATTGCAAGTAGTATTAACTGAAGACAAAAAGGTACAGAGACCTAATTATAATCAAATGAAGCCCAGTTAATGGGGCTAAGATAAATAATTATCCACAATTCCAAGAAGTATAACTGAAGAGACGAAGATGCCGTCCAGAGTCCTCTGTTTCGTTGGAACTCCCTCAGCATATGAAAGAGTTTAATTATTTGCACAGAGCATTTCTTTTCCCAGGAAGTGATTTCCTAGTAACGGTACGCCATGCAAAAGACGGGCTGCTGCTGACTGAACTCCGCATTGTTGGGTGTGGGGCTTTGGCAGGCTTCTCGGGCTGGTGGGGAGACATTTAAATGTCTTCCTGTGCCCTCCCTAGCTTGCCTGCCTTGGCAGGAAAGCTAGGAACGGTGTGGGGGGGACTTTGGGGGGCTTCTCTCTAGAGCCATGCCACAGCAGCAGCATGATCTCTCTATTGTATTCTATGAGGCCATAGAATAGAATGGAGAGATTGCACCGCTGCTCCCCCCACCCCCCCCAGCCCGCCTTGGCAGGCCAGCTGGGGAAGGGAAGCTTTTGAAGATGCCCCCCCTTTTTGCTTCCCCAGCCGGCCTGCCAAGGTGATCTAGAGATGCACCGCAGCGGTGGCGTGATCTTTCCATTGTATTCTATGGGCCATAGAATACAATGGAGAGATGGAGCTTGGGGGTGGGGAGCTGGGGGTGGGACTGGCCGCTATCACCATTTGTACCTGCTCCTGAGCTCCTGGAGCAGTGCTCTGGCACGCTCCGGGCCCAAACAACCCCTTGATATAGGTAAACTGCAATGTACCCTCACACCCCACACATACATTAGCATTCGCCCCAGCGCTACCTTGACAGATATATGGTGTCAGCCAGTTTGGTGTAGTGGTTAAGTGCACGGACTCTAACCTGGGGGAACCAGGTTTGATTCCCCACTCCTCCACTTGCACATGCTGGATGACCTTGGGCAAGCCATAGCTCTGTACCAGCTGTTCTCTCAAGGACAATTGTCTCAGAGCTCTCTCAGCCCCACCTACCTCCCAGGGTGCCTGTTGTGAAGAGGGGAAGGGAGGGAAAGGAGTTTGTAAGCCGCTCTGAGACTCCTTTTGGTAGTGAAGGGCAGGGTATTAATACAATCTCTTCTTCTTATCTATTGTAGCCTGGCAAAACAAGTCTCAAAGGCCGACTCTCATGAGAACAGGCCAAGGGGTATGACTTGGAAGAAAGTTATGGCTACAACAAGCAAGCACTCATACCTCCACACTCACCCCTTAGAATTCCCTCCCCCCAAAGCATGGCAAGGTGAACAGGGAAGCAGAACAAAGGGGAACAAAACGGAAACCTTGACACACATACAGTACTGTAATAATGATGCCTACAACTACTCTTAAGTCATTAAAAACTGAAGATTCAGAGAGGCGGGGCTACGCTGCAGCGAAGCAGTTGATCCTCGGGGCACTCCTGAGTATCATTGACTCTCCGTGCTGTTTAGGCGGGTTTCTGGGGGCTCCCGAAATCCCACTGGGTCTCCCAGAGAGAGACTGGGTTGCAGAGGACTCATTTCGAACTCATTGTGAGCGGCGGCAAGCGATTTGAAGCTGTCCTGGAACTGTCCTGAAGCACAAGCATGGAGGTGTGCAGACATGGAGTCATGACTGCAACTAAGCTGTAAGCACCCTCCACAAGAGAGTATTCTGCCTCACCATAACATCGGTGAAGATAAGATCTGCATCGTACCAGGGAATGCAACATTTAAAACTTGATGATTTTCTGATTAAGCCCCTATCATGACCCGCTGGGGGTTGCCACCTTCTGCCGCCACCACCCTGGGCGTAGGGTCTCTTGAGAAGGCCCCGGGTACCCTCCCAAGCCCAGCCAAATGCCCCCTTCTTTTAACCGAGAAACGTGAGGCGTGATGAGAGAACAATTAAGCAACAGGGTTCATCTGAACAATACTGGGGCAGGGGAAACAAGGCGAGGTGCACTAAAATCAGTAACAGTGTTTTAAAGGTCAACTGAAGTGAAGCTAACGAGACTAACTGGTTGTCCTTACCTGGTGCTCCTTAAGGCCTACAGCCTCTCACACCACCAGGCCTCCTGCCTGTTCTCCCTCCACCCCACTGAGGGACCTCGTCTCTCTCCCAGCCCAGACTCTCCCCTCGGCTGGACTCCCCGTCAGAGGAGGAAAGGCCGCAGCAGAGAGAAAAAGAACCATTTGTCAGTTACACACCTAAAGTTCCGTCGCCTTACACAGTCCCCAAATTCCCATTGGCTCCCACCGCTGCCAAGCATCATGGGAATTGTAGGCTGTCCCCTCTAACCCCAACACAGGTCTCTCCTATGCCTAGGCCGCACTAGGCCTGTCTCCCAGCCTGGCACAGATCATGACAGCCCCTTTAAATTAACCCCAAAAGTCGAGGGAATGAAGAGAAGGAATTCCCCCCTCCCTCTTTCCCCTTGCGACAAGGCTGGGACTTAAAGACCCAAATAACAGTGTAGGGGCAGAACGACTTAACTATTCTCATTTCAACTTTACAACAATTTCTATAACCTTCCACTGAACTGAACTTAAAATAAATTTTCCTTTGATTTATTGCATGAGACAAAAAAGAAGAAGAAGCCTGTTGGACGTTTTTGTCAGAGAAGGTTTCCCCTCTAATGGATTATAATCTCCATTATCTTTGCAACTCTTAACATAAGACTGTGTTTTTCCGCTAAGAATTTATAGAAGACTGATTGTTTCCCGGGGAAAATTTTGAGGCTCTACATTGTTTGGGTTATAAGAAAAGATCTGTGGACTCTAATATGGCTGCGGCAGTTTGTCTTTGGAAGCAGCAGACAGCTCTTTGAGGTGAAGTGAAACTCAATTGAAGAGGCTGCTTACACTGCTGAATAGCTTTAAATCTGGACGCAGCATGGAAATGGCTTTTCAAAATATGACTCAGGAAGATGCAGAGCTTACACAAGAGATGCAAACTTTCTGGGGAAAATTCTGAGAGATACTGGAAAATGAAATTCAACAGGCGATTAAAGCAGTTTTCAAGAGGCTTTATGGCACAGAGCAGAGCGCCCAACCGGAACGGGCTGCGGACAGGGAGGAAAACTGCAATCAAGAGACTTCGGAAGACCATACAGAACAACTCAAAGAGGAAACAAGAAATGTGGCAAGACAAGCTACCAGCTCTATGGAAAACCTGATTCTGACCACATAAAGAAGGGTCAGTGTTTGTAATAGAGAAAACCAAACACTATAGAAGCTTTCAAAGGTTTAGGACAATGCCTATCACAAAAAGAGCAATCAAGTCTCCTTCCTGAGTTTATCATAATGGCTAAACTCATCTCTTGTACCTGAGCCTCAATATATCTGTAAGCAAAAATTCAGTTACTATGTTTGAACTAATCATGATATCAGGACAATTTCCTGTCATAGTCAGCTTTTGCCCCCCCCCCCCCCCCCCCAAAAAAGATACTAGTAAAAGAAGTAAGTTTCTTTGAAGCCTGAAACTAGCAGATGAAGTAATGAACTATCACAGAACACCAAAGGCAGGAAATTGGGTATATAAGGTCTGGGATTTATTTTATTTTAATTTTATTTAAAATGTTTCTAAGCTGCCCTTCCACCCAAGGTGGAGACATTATAATCTTCCAGCCATTAAAAGCATTGTCTAGTGGCACAGTTAGCAGCAAGGGTCTCTGGCTAGCTCTATGCAAACCCAGCTCGTTTGAGGCAAGGAAAGGAAAGAGTTAAGAGATCAACAGGTAAGGGAGGAGCAGTTCTGGGCTTGGCCAGCATGGGGGAGCCTCAGGGATAATAAAGGAGATGTTACAGGAGAAATGGGGGGGGGGGCAAGCTGGCTGGGAATGGCTGAGAAGGAAGGAAGGAAGGAAGGAAGGAAGGAAGGAAGGAAGATAAACCTAAAAGGAGGAGCTGTGACCTTGGGCAAGATAAAACAACCAGCCCTGCCCAGACCTTCTGGAAACATCTCACACAGGGCCATAGCTCAGCCGCCTGAGGTCTTACAAGGGCAGAATGGGCAGGTGAAAGAAATCACACCTGTGTGGGTTTGGCTCATGGCAATAAATAGAACACTAATGAGGACCACTGAGTAAGTGAATGCATCCCTGCTAACAATGCATGACACTTTATGATGAGTGAGGCTATAAACATGCTCTCTTAGGGGCTGCCCTTCAGAAACTTCAGCTGGTCCAGAATGTGGCAGCTTGATTATGATCTGGAGTTTTGCACTTTGAACATATTATCATCTATCTTTAAATCTTTTCACTGGTTATCTGTTTGTTTCCAAGTTAAATTGAAGGTGCTGACTAGTACTTTTAAAGCACTACATGACCTGGGACCCATATACTTGGACCTTTCTCCTGGTACGAAGCCATGTAGCAACTTCAATCAACCCAGCAATTCCTTCCATCCATCCCTGAATGAAAGTAAGTGAGGTCAGCCAAGAATCAATTGTGGGTTCTCTCTGCAGGTGCCCTGTAAGGTGGAACAATCTTCCTGAGATGGTGAGGAATGTGCCCACCCTCATGGTCTTCAGGAAGTCCTGTGAAACAAAGCAAGAGGGCGTCTGAATTAAGATCATGGTAAGGTTTAGTTGCACACTGGCTTCAGGTTTTAGAATTGCTTGTGACTTTGATGTGTTCTTTTGTATTTTTTGGGCCCCATTAATAATGATCTGTTGTCTTAATTTTTACCATATGCTCCTTTGGGTCCTGACGTGACTGAAATGTATCCAATAAGCAAATTAAATAAATGAATAACAGATGCAAGAAAGCACGAGAAGCTACTGAAAATGATGTACCCCAGTGTTTTGTTTTTTTTTATTAAATTTATAAAAGGCCTAACAAGAACAAGGTAGGTATACAGAGAATAACAAGTGAGCAAAAAAAAACTCTTAACAACTAAAAAAAACATAAAAATATAGCTAAATAAATTTAACACAATACCACAAAAAAAGGCATTAGTTCTAAAAAGACACTAACAAGTTGAAGTGTATTGGCCGGAACTTTACTCTAACAAAGGGTAGTATTTATATAGACGATTGTTACTCGGTCAATACTGTAAGGTGAGGATGAAGCCATAATAACCACATTAGCAATCCTGTGTATATAAAATTTTACCGTTTGACCCTATCAATCAGTTAAGTCGGGATAAGATAGATAGGGCCATAGAGTAGGTATTATAAAAAAAGTTATTATAACCTACAACACTAAAAAGGATTGTAACGAGCTAATTGTAATGATTTCGTCCTGAACCTTATCTATGTCCAGTTTTGGTAGAAAGGGATACCATTTCTCAAGAGGATTGTAAAGATCTCTTTCTTTATGGCTGTTATTAAAGTAAACTAGACATTTCTCGAGTAGAAAGAACTCCCAAATTTTGTTAACCCACTGTTTAATAGTGGGTGGGGAAGCATCCTTCCATTTTTGGGCTATAACAACCTTAGCCGCCACCAGCAAAGTGTTGACTAGGTCTCTAATAGGGGCGGGAGGGCGGATTTGGGGCCACAAATGCAGTAGAAAAAGTTGTGGATTTAATGGCATAGAGTGACCTATCAAACTCTCTATAGTTTTGGCTACCTTGGACCAGAAGGATTGAACATAAACACAGTCCCACCAGTTGTGGAAAAAAGTGGCTTTAACTCCACATCGTTTCCAACATAGCGGTGAAGCATTAGAGATGAGGTGGGCTAGTTTAGCCGGCGTTAAATACCAGCGAAAGAGTACTTTGGAGGCCGCAGCTAGGATAGAATTCGATGAGGAGAGCTTGGAGTGAGTAGCCCAAATTTCAGTCCATTGTTCATCTGATAGAGTTATTTGGAGGTCTTTGTGCCAGGTATGCTGATAAGGCATCAATTTGGAGCACTCAGCCGTAATAAAGGTTTTGTAAAAAAAGGCTATAAGACCTCTTTTTTTATATGCATTGGTAAACATACGTTCTATGTTGGTTAATGGTTGTTTAATTTTGTCTTTCAGTTCGGGTCTGTTCAGGAGATGCAGCAGTTGGAGATACTCGAACCACGGTAGGTGAGTTTTAAAATGGTCTTCAAGTTCGGCTTTAGTAGCAATCCTTTTGCTTTTCAAATAGACATCTACTAGCCTAGTGATACCTGCTTTTCTCCATGCTGTAAAGGAGTGTGGGTCTTTGGCAGGCAAAAACCAGTCTTGCCCCGTAAAGGAGGCCAGAAGTGAGAAAGAAAGGTTGAACTTTGAGCGAACAGAATACCAGATTTTCAAGGTTGACTGTAGGAAGGGATTGCAAAGATTTTTATAGATACGGATTGGGTTACTGACCCATAACGCTTCTTTGATGGATAGGTTACGAAGATAAGTAGCTTCAATATAGGCCCAATCCAGAGTTTGTTCGTTGTGATATTGTCTAAAAAGGTTAGAGAGTTGCACTGCATTATAATACACTTGAAGATCTGGGATCGCCAAACCCCCATGTTTGGAGGGGCGACGTAATGTGTTGAAACCTATGCGGGGGCGTTTGAAGTTCCAGATGAACTTGTTGATGTTACTTTGCCATTCGGCTAGCATAGGGCGGGCATAGGGTTTCTCTTCAGATCGCATAAATCTTTCGCCTTTTACCCCAGTGTTCTTCATCAGTTGTATTTATTTTTAAAGCAGTAATTCCTTGCCTCCTTTGGAAGTAGCTAATCTACCCTACCTAGGAAAAGTCATCTGTTTCTGAAGGAAACCAGGTGCATTTTCCAAATCATGTAAATGTGATAAGCATTGTTTATTGTATTGCAGTGTATCTGACATCTACTTACAGAAGTTCTATACAAATGAGACTCCATGGACTTTAAGAACATAAGAGAAGCCAATGTTAGATCAGGCCAATGGCCCAACCAGTCCAACACTCTGTCACACAGTGGCCAAAAATATCAGGTGCCCTCAGGAGGTCCAGCAGTGGGGCTAGGACACTAGAAGCCCTTCCACTGTTGCCCCCCCCCCCCCCGCAAGCACCAAGAATACTGTGCATCATGGATGGTATACACCCAGAATTGGAAATGTGAGAGAACCCCTGACCTATGGGAATGGTTGAGAAAATTGCTATCTATGGCAGAAATGGATAAATGGACAAGAAAACTAAACAATCAAGACTCAGAGATGTTTTTAGAAGAATGGAAAGACTTGAAAGAATACTTAGTGCAATACTGGGATATGAAAAATAATATTTTTACACTGTCTAATTACTGATTTTGGATGTTTACAATAATATTAAGAAAAGAAGAAATAGTTCTTTTTAATGAAAATATATTGAACGTTTGATGTGATTAGAATGGCAGCCAGATTGCGTATAACCGATATTTAGATAATATTTTTAAACATTTAAAATTTTTTATAACCAAATATGTTACCTGTAAGAGATAATATTTCTAAATCTTTATAATTGTTGTTATATATATAATGGTGTAGGTGAGGTGGGAAGTCATAAAGAGTTTGAATTGTAATCGGAATACACAGTTATATAGAAAATATGATAGTGATGAAAATATTCTGAAGGTAATTGTGTAAAGTTTTGGATAAGAAAAAAATAAAACTTGTTTTCAAAAAAAAAAAAAAGAATACTGTGCATCACTTGCCCCAGACTGAGAGTTCCTATCTATACCTTGTGGCTAATAGCCACTGATGGACCTCTGCTCCATATGTTTATCTAATTCCCCCTTGAAGCCATCCATGCTTGTAGCTGCCACCACCCCCTGCGGCAGTGAATTCCATGTGTTAATCACTCTTTGGGTGAAGTACTTCCTATTATCCATTCTAACCTGACTGCACGGCAATTTCATGGAGTGCCCCCAAGATCTTGTATTGTGAGACTTCCTTCTCTACCTGCTCTATCCCATGCATAATCTTATAAATCTCAATCATGTCACCCCTCAGCTGTCATTTCTCCAAACTAAAGAGCCCCAAGTGCTTTAACCTTTCTTAATGGGGAAAGTGTTCCAACCCTTTTATCATTCTAGTTGCCCTTTTCTGCACTTTCTCCAATGCTATACCTTTTTCGAGGTGTGGCGACCAGAACTGTACACAGTACTCCAAATGAGGTTGCACCACTGATTTATACAGGGGCATTATGATCTTGGCTGATTTGTTTTCAATTCCCTTCCTAATAATCCCCAGCAGAGCATTGGCCTTTTTCACTGCAGTCACACACTGTCTTGACATTTTCATTGAGTTATCTACTATGAAGCCAAGATCTCTCTCTTGGTCAATCTTTGCCAGTTTGGACCCCATCAACATGTATTTATAGTTAGGATTTTTGGCTCCAATGTGCATCACTTTGTATTTGACCACACTGAAGCCCATTTGCCACGTTGATGCCTGTCAGAGTCTCTAGTAATCAGCAACAACGTTCCTTAAGCAGGTTCAGTTTATTGTAGTCAGTTTACTATACGTACTCTAAACACTATCTGTGTTAAGACTGAAGAGGGAAAGCGGAAAAGGGATTTTATACGGGGTTCAAACTGGGGTGTCAGATGGTTACAAACCAATGAATGCCACGTTACCCTCACGTGGAAAATAACGGCTTTTACTTCCAAGCGGGAACTCACAAGAGAAACCCGAGATCTTATGTAAACAGGGACAAATGCTAGAGGAGAATCTAAACAGAGACAAATGCCAGAAGAGAATCGAAAGTAACATTCCAGCGCCAATAACCTCCCTCCCTCCCTTTCCTTCATAGCGGCCACTCTCTCTCTACCCTCACCTTTTATTTATGACAGCCTAGCTGACATCCTGCCCCCTAAAGAGGTCCCCGCCCGGCTTAAAAGGGTACGAAGAGTGGAAAGCACGTAACAACTCAGGGGCATCGACATGACAATCCTGGACCCATTCATTTCCTTCAGGACCAAAATCCTTCCACCTAACCAAGTAGAATAGACAACCACGCCATATTCGAGAGTCCAGAATCTGATCCACCTCATGATGTGGTTCAGAATCAGAGGTTGCCAAATTCAGAATCAGACTCTGATTCAGAATCAGAGGTGGGGGGGCAGAGGAACGAGGGCGCCAAGCATTCGGTCCAGGATCTCACTTCAGGAGGCTGAAATGAAAGACTGGATGAACACCCCGAAGGGATTTAGGCAGGACCAATTCAACAGCCACTTTGTTGATTTTATGCACAACTGGAAAAGGTCCCACATAACGCCAATCCAGCTTCCTACTGGGTTGCAGCCCCTTTAAGTTTTTAGTGCACAAATACACACAATCACCTGGATTTATGTCTCAAGGTTCTGCCCGGTGCTTGTCAGCCTGAGTCTTGTAATCGGCTTTGGCCTTATCAAGTGCGTCGTGAATCACCGGCCACTGGTCCTGCAGACCGTGCCATCAATCATGCAAGTCCCCCCCCCCCCTTTTGAAGGGGTGTTGTCAGGCGTTACAGGGAGGGGCGTCCCTTCATAACCATACAAAGCCATAAAAGGGGAGACCCCTGTGGAAGAATGCTGTTGTTGCATATGGCAACAAGTCCACCCAATCATCTTGTTGATAATTGCTGAAAACACCTGAGAAATTGTTCTAGTGTTTGGTTAATTCTCTCTGTTTAGCCATCAGTTTCTGGGTGATAAGCACTACTGAGTCCTTGTTCAATGTCCAACAGGTGCAAAAGTTCTTTCCAAAATTTGGCAACAAATTACAATCCTCTGTCCGAAATTACCTTCCTCGGGAAGCAGTGGAGTTTAACCATGTGGTGCATAAACATCTTTGCTAAAGCTTTAGCAGTGGGTAGCTGTTTGAACGATACAAAATGCACCTGCTTTGAGAACGAGCCCCCCCCCCCCCACACACACACATAACATTATTTCCCTTGCTGGGGGGGAAAGTCAGTGATGAAATACATCAAAATCACCTCCCAAGGCCTGGGTGGGGTTTCTGAAGGTTTCAACAATCTAGGGGGTTTTCCCCCTCATCTTTTGCTCATGAAACAGGTAGGGCACGAGGTAACATATTGTGAAATGTCCACCCTCATATGTGGCCACCAAAACTGGTGTTGCAGTAAATGCAACAACTTCAGAAACCCCAAATGTCCAACTGGTTTGGATTCAGGGCCCCAGCGCATCACCTCCCCCCACATTGAAACAGGCACGAAGACTTTGGACCCCTTATACCAACAGCTGTCTTCGTGTTCTTCTAATCCCAGCATGGAAGCAAGTTCCTCCCGGTCTTTGTCAGACAAACCCTCCTTGAATCTGGTACTTCATGGAAGCACCTCCTTCTCCCCCCCGCTTTCACCTTACTACGAGTCAAGACCGCCCCACCCAATTGTGAGGGTGTGAACATAGAGTCAATCACCTCTTCCCTCTGATTCGCATGTTGGGGTAGGCATGACAGGGCATCGGCCAGAAAGTTTGATCTCCCTGGGAGATGGTGGAGGGTAAAATAGAATTTGGAGAAAAACTTCGCCCATCTGAGCTGTTTGGCATTGAGACTTTGGGAGGTGCATAACACCTCTAAGTTCTTATGATCAGTCCAAACTTCAAATGCAACCTGCACCCCCTCCAACCAATGTTGCCATGTCGACAAAGCTAATTTAATAGCTGCGGCTTCCTTGTCCCACACTGACCAATTGCACTCAGTAGTGTTGAACTTCTTAGAGATGTAAGCCAGGGGGTGGAGCCGCCCATCCGCCCTCTCCTGCAAGACTGCCCCCCATTGTGACGTCCAACGCATCCACTTGGACAATGAATTTTTTATTCTCGTCGGGGTGGGCAAGCACTAGCTCAGAAGTGAACAGTTTTTTAAGCGTCTCGAATGCATGCTGGCATTCCTCAGTCCCGTTCAACTTGGCCCCAGGCTTTGTACCCTCCACACCTTTCCCCTTTGTTTTCAGCAAGTCCGTGAGTGGGAGAGCTACCTGAGCAAAGTTTGAGATGAAACCCCTATCAAAATTACAAAATCCTAGGAACGATTGGAGATGGCGCCAGGTGGTGGGTGCTTCCCACCCCACCACATCGGCTACTTTTTTTTGGATCCATCTCTAAGACCCTCTGGAAGATGCGGTAGCCTAGGAAATCCACTTCCTCCTTGTGAAACTCATGTTTGGACAACTTAACAAACAGCCTATGCTCCAGAAGGGTCTGGAGGACCTCCCGCACCAATTTGACATGCGATTCCCTATCGAGGGAATACAAAAGAATGTCATCTAAGGACACTAGCGCCCCCTGGAATAAGTGCTGGTATAGCACTTCATTGATCAGGTTCATAAAAACTCCAGGTGCCCTCTGGAGGCCAAGTGGCTTAACAAGGTATTCAAATTGCCCCAGGGGTGTGTTGAAAGCCATCTTAGATTCATCCCCCTCCCTTATGCGCACTCTAAAGTAAGCATCCCGCAGATTTAATTTAGTGAAGATTTTCTCTTTGGAAGCCTCTGCCATCAAATCTTTGATCAGTGGGAGGGGGTAAGTGTTGGTAGTAGACACTGCATTGAGCCCCCAATAATCTGTACACAATCTGAGCCTGCCATCCTTCTTTTTCTGGAAGAGAACGGGAGCTGCATAAAGGGAGGAGGCGGGACAGATAAAGCCTCATACCAAGTTTTTAATCAATGAACTTCCACAGTTCCCCTTTCTCTGCAGGGCTCATGGAATACAATTTTCCCTTCGGTAACTAGTGCCCCGGCAATAGTTCAATAGCAGTCACAATTCTGGTGGTGGGGCAGTTCATCTGCTTCTGCCTCCCCAAAGACCTCAGCTAAGTCCTCATATTTGTAGGAGATCCACCCCACATTCTCCTCCACTAGGCAGGCAGTCACTGGTTCGTCTGGAGGAGACTCACCCCATTCGGGTGACCACACATGGGATTTACATCCTGGGTCAACAAAATGCACCACCCCTTTGCTCCACTGAATATAAGGATGATGTGCACACATCCAAGGTCTCCCTAACACCATTGGGAACCGAGCATTGGGGTTAATCACAAAAGAGCGGTGCTCTCAATGTTCTCCCGCTCCCATCAGCAAGGGGGCCATCTGGTATTTACACAACTCCTGCATAGAGGAGCCATCTATCTGGACAAAAACTAATGGCTCTGGAAGTTTTTGGACTGGAGTCCCCAGCCCCATAACAAGAGACAGGCTGATTATGTCTCTCGCACAGCCAGAGTCGATCAGCACCTGGAGTCGAATTTGCGTGCCCATGTCTCTGTTTAAAATGGTCACAGTCATGAACAGGATGGGGTCAGAACTGCTTACCAGAGGAGGCGCCTGCGGCTCTCGGACCTGTTGTTTTGCACCTCTTACAACAGGTCCCTGCCTTTTCCCGATGGCTCTTGTGTTTCCTTGCTGCTTGACAAGGTATCTTCCAGTTGCGCTCCCAGCTGCAGTGCTTTCAGCAACGTTCCTTTCTCACTGCTCGGTCGATTTGGGGTCCCCAAGGTTTTCTTCTCTCCAGCTTTTGGAGGGGTTGAAGTTGCGTTCAACAAGCAGGTGGCCGCAAAATGGCCGGCCTCTCCACACTTAAGACAGAGCCCTTGCCGCATCCACTGTTCTTTAATTGGGTCCTTTTCATCTGGGCTGGGTCATCTTCTGGGGAGCTCCCAGGTTTTTAGGGTACACTCACAGGACCCACATCTTGATCAACTACAGGCGGTTCTCCACATCATCTGCTTCTCGCATCCAGGCGGCTAGGATGAGGGGTTGCACATTACACAGAACCATATCAAGAATCCGGTGACTGGCCCCCGTCTGGAAATGCTCCATCAGCATGGGCTCCGGCCACACCTGGATCTTTGCTGTAATAATTTTGAACTCTTCCAAGTACTCGCGCACCGTGCAGCTGCCTTGCTTCAAAGTACAGAGGCGCACCCTCGCCTTCTCCTCTGCAAGCGGGTCTTCATACTGCCTTCGCAATGCCCACATGAAAGCCTGCACATCCCGTAGTTCGGGGCCCTGGATCTCATGCAAACCCACATACCAGTCTGCCACTCAACTTTGCGCTGACAGACTCAACACGATGCTCATCATCCAGGAATAGATGGCCCCAATCTTGTAGGAATCTGCGCACTTGCACTAAAAAGAATGCCAACTTCTCAGGGGTCCCATCGAACATAGCTTCCAGGAACTCTTTGGGTTGTTGCAGCCTGGGGACCCCAGGTGTCGGGGTTTTAGCTGGTTGCTCCAGCCTTGCAGGAACCCCAGGCGTCTCAGCGGGTGCTGTAGGCTGTGCAGGAAGGGCTCCTGGTTGCTCAGCTGGCGACCTCGTCGGCACTGCAGCTGCCCCTGGCTGAAGGAGAGTCTGTAGCCTCAGTTCATCCCGCACCGCGTCCGAGATCATTTGAGGTAATCTAATTGTTAGTTCAAAAACCTCGGTTTCCGGTTGGGAGAATGGAGGTCTGACACGCTTTGCAAATGCGCAAGGCGGACAGCGGCTCTTCCTGACAGCTTGGGTGGGTTAATCCACCCGACGCAACCTCACACAGGTAGTGTGAGGACCAGCAAGCAATATAATCCAGGTTTGAGCAACCTCGGTGAAGGGAAAATCTCGGAGGAGACTTTTCCGACACCTTGAGCACTGCAGCCGAAGAGGATTCTTGCGAGTATCTCTAAGGAGCCGAGCTGAGCTGAAAAATTCAGCATAAAACCTCCAATTCCCCTGATTCCTTAACAAAGAAGACAAAGTTTAAACGTTGGGACCACATCTGAAGCGAAGTAACAACAAAAGGTAACGGAAAAAAGTTTTTTGCCTTACCATCGCCGCGTTTTGAAAGACGAAAAACAGATCGGGTGAAGCAATAGACTGATGTTGATTGGATGAGAGCAGTTTTGAAGTGCTAAAAAACCGAATTTGAACTTAAAAAGCCAAAAAAACAAGTTGTTTAACATTCCTGCGGTTAAGAGGAGTCGGGAGGGGAAGCCAAGCATCGCGAGACAAAGAGGGAGAAGGGAACCAAGCATCGCGAGACTAAGACGTGAGGACTGAATCAGGAAGTGACGGCTAGAAGAGCAGACAAGAAGGAAAAAGGAGAAGAACCGGAAGAAGGTAAAGGGGACTCTAAATACTGCCGGATCAGAAAGGGGACTCTAAATACTGCCGGACCAGAAAGGGGACTCTAAATACTGCCGGACCAGAAAGGGGACTCTAAATACTGCCGGACCAGAAAGACCATAACAGGAAGTGACGTGCAGAGAGCAGACAAGTAAAGAAAAGGAAGGGACAAAAGGAAACTACGGCAAGCCAGAAGCAAGGTAAAAAGACTATAACCTTTGACATTAACCATAGAGAAGTCACGCCCGCCATTTTGGATTTATAAAATTTTTAAACTGCAATATCTCAAAGATTATATAACGTAGAAGGCTGAAACCAACATAATTTGACTTGGCAAGATTAGCTTGTTTGAATGCACTAATTGGTGTTTGATTTGGAAGACAAGATAAAATCGATCTTTTTAAAGAGGCAAAACGGACCGCGGACTAAGATCGAGAGCAGCTACATGGTCCTCTCCTACAATGGCAGCAAAAAAAGAAAAAGAGCTACTAGCCGTTATGGAAGCAATGGAAAAGAAAATGTTAGACGCTATAGGAGAGGTAAATGTGAAAATGAATAATATAGCGGCTCAAGCAGATAAAAATTTCATGGAATTAAAAGCAGAATTTCAAAAATTATCCACAAGAACACAAGATATAGAAACTAAAGTAAAAGAACTGGAAGAAAACACCCATAAGACAATGAGAGAGAATGAGAGGATGGAAAAGATGATGCATTATAAAGATATGCAAAACCATTTGAGATTTCGAGGGATTGAGGAAAAATTGAATGAGGACATTTTTACAAGAATGCAAGAAGCAATAGCAGATTTTTTACAAGAACAGGAAGAAGTTGTTAAAGAACACATGGATCTTGTTTATAGAGTTAACTCTACATATGCAAGAGACAAAAACATACCAAGAGACGTGGTTGTCCAAGTTACAATGAAAAGAACAAAAGAACAAATCTACAGGAAGTGCTTTACTGACCCTTTTGTAATAGATGGAAAGAAAATCATAGTAATGAAAGAATTGCCTAGAGCAATACTGCAAGAAAGGAAAAAATTCAAGCGTCTGACGGATAAACTGAAGGAGAAAAAAATCAGATTTCGTTGGGAAATACCTCAAGGACTAAGTTTTTATTATGGCAACTCCAGAGTAGTGATTAAAAGCACAGAAGAAATGTATGCATTCCTGGGAGAGAATAAAGATGATTTTGGAGATATTTAAGAATATATCAAAATGGATTACAAAATACTTACAGGGACATGGACTATGTTACAAGATAGAATGTTATTGTCCCTGGAAGGTCATGATTGTAGATTTGGGTGGCATGCATATTTGTATTATGGCAAAACAAAAATGGACAATATGTTTAAACATCATTATTTGAGAAGAACACTAATGGATACGTGGACAAGATATAAAAACTTTTTTTCAGAAGAGATACCCATGTGGATTGTACCCGCAGAAGTCTTACATCCAACATCAAGATATAAAGGACAAGATTGGCTGAAGTATAGAGACTTATTAATAAGACATGGCAAGGATTTCAAACTGAAGGAGCAGCATCAGATTGACTTTGATTATGGTTGGTTAAGATATAGACAAATATATGACTTGTATAGAAGTGATAAAAAACACGGTTTCAGGGAAAAAAATAATGAAATAGAACAAGTTTGGGAGGAAGGTGGGAAAAAATGATTTCTAAAATGTATAAAGTCTTGCTAAAATGGTTTAATGCTGATGAAAGGGTAAAAGAACAAATGGTAAAATGGGCGATAAAATTTAACAAAGACATTGAAATGGAATCTTGGGAATTTTTATGGAAAAATGCTATGAGTATATCTACGTGTTATAACTTAAAAGAAAATTGTTTTAAAATGATGTATAGATGGTATATGACACCAAAAAAAATTGCAAATATTGGTCAAAATATGTCTAACAAATGTTGGAAGTGTAAAAAGAAAGAAGGTTCTTTTTATCATATGTGGTGGACTTGTGATAAAGCAAAGATTTATTGGTCAAAAATACATGCAGAAATGGAAAAAATCTTGAAATGTACATTTAAGAAGTTGCCTGAAATGTTATTGCTAGGACTTAAACTAGAAGAGATAAATGTAAAGAAAAGGACAATAATATGGTATATGATTACAACAGCAAGAATGGTGTATGCACAAAACTGGAAAAATGAAAAAATACCAGAGGTGTGGGAATGGTTGAAAAAACTGTTATATATGGCTGAAATGGATAAATGGACTAGAAAATTGAATAATCTCTACTCAGAGACCTTTCTGGAAGACTGGAAAGATTTGAAAGAATATGTTGAAAAATATTGGGATATGAAAAACTACATTTATACATGGTTATAATAGCATAAAGGAATAGAAATATATTATATGAATGTTTTAGTTAAAATTAGACAATGAAGCTGTTTTTGTTTAGAAATACATAAGAGTATAGAAAATAAGAATTGGTGTATAAGTATTTTAAAGTTATATAACCGTTACCAGAAATGAAACATAGATATAAGTATTACTATTTTGGATAAAATGGAAAATGTGTTATGCTTCAGAGGTGGTGGGAAACCACCAAAACAAGATAAAAATAGAATGTACAAATAGAACAAAATGTTATATAATATGGAAAAAGGGATTTGTATAAGGTTAAATGTATTATTTTCGATGTTTTTTTTTTGAAAAATAAAAATTTCTTTACAAAAAAAAAAACCTCCTGCTGCACTTGTTCCCACAAGCGCGTTCCCATGCACTCAACTAGCACTTCGACCTCTCCTCCTCCACCCTGGTCCAGTGACTCTGGATGGCTGGGGTGCGCTTGGTCATAGTGGCTTGGCACAGCCACCTGAAGAGTCAGCATCCACGACTCCCTCGGAACAGTTGAGGGGTGCGCCCACGAATACAGGTTTCTCCCCTGGGGCCGAGCACCTCCCACTGGCCCCCAAACTGGAGCCGGGGTCTGCGTCCTTGTCGCGGGGACCTCGCTCACTGTGATGATGGGAATCTCCACCTCCATGACTGGCTGGTCTCCACCGTTCCCCGCGCTCATGTTGAGATTCGGGATGTGGAGTGCAGTCCAGGGATGAGGAGTCTTAACACTCTGTCAGAGTCTCTAGTAATCAGCCCTCAACAACATTCCTTAAGCAGGTTCAGTTTATTGTAGTCAGTTTACTATACATACTCTAAACACTATCTCTCTAAACACTATCTGTGTTAAGACTGAAGAGGGAAAGCAGGAAAAGGATTTTATATGGGGTTCAAACTGGGGTGTCAGATGGCTACAAGCCAATGAATGCCACGTTACCCTCGCACGGAAAATAACAGCTTTTACTTCCAAGCGGGAACTCACAAGAGAAACCCGAGATCTTATGTAAACAGATACAAATGTTAGAGGAGAATCTAAACAGAGACAAATGCCAGGAGAATCGAAAGTAACATTCCGGCACCAATAACTTCCCTCCCTTTCCTTCATAGCGGCCACTCTCTCTACCCCCACCTTTTATTTATGACAGCCTAGCTGACAACACCCACTCGCCCATCCTCGACAGATCCCTTTGGAGTGCCTCACAATTTTCCCTGGTTCTCACTACCCTGAACAGCTTTGCGTCATCTGCAAATTTAACCACTTCACTGCTTACTCCCAACTCCAAATCATTAATAAACAAGTTAAAAAGCATTGGACCCAGTATCGATCCCTGCAGTACCCCACTGCTTACCACCCTCCACTGAGAAAATTACCCATTTATACTCACTCTCTGTTTTCTTTTAATTAGCCAGTTTTTGATCCACAAAAGGACTTGTCCTTTTATCCCATGACTATTGAGCTTACTTAGGAGCCTTTGATGAGGAACTTTGTCAAAAGTTTTCTGGAAGTCAAGGTAAACAACATCTATTGGGTCCCCCTTGTCCACCTGTTTTTCCACTCCCTCAAAGAACACGAATATATTCCGTTACAGAACCCAAGCTGAGTCTGCCTCAATAGATTTTGTTCATCAATGTGCCTACTAATTCTTTCCTTAATAACCGTTTCTACCAATTTACCCGGTATCAGCGTCAGACTGACTGGCCTGTAATTTCCCGGTTCTCCTCTGGAACCCTTTTTAAAGATTGGAGTGACATTAGCTACTTTAATCTATGCTTAGACTTTAGTCTAAGCTTATAGTCATGAGAATGAAGTGAGCCGTTATAATGAGTTGCAGACAGGGCAAAAAATAAAAACAGAAGCAGGTAATACAAGTAGAAAATGGAAGCTTGACCTTCCAGAAGAATCTATTCAGATATCAGAAATGCTCAAAAATACAGTCTTATCCTTGAGCATTTCTGATATCTGAATCCATTCTTCTGGAATCAACATTTACAACTGGATTGTCTGCAACTGTTCTTGAAACCATTGGCAGTTACATTAAGCTGAATGTGCTATTTATCAGTATGAAAAAAAATCATTACAATATACCATCTATACCCAATAATAAAGGGCAATCCAGAACTACATACTGAGAAAAACTTTTGTTTTGAAAGGCTAGACTACTTTCTAAGATACAAAGCAGCATTTTCAGAACTGAGAGGAAAATTTAATAAAAGCTGAATGGCAATATAGTACTTGTCCAAAAATGTCCAAATGCATGTGCAATGTCTAAATTATCACAATATGTTGTGGTACTAGCTTAAATAAAAACACTATTTGTAAGGTGCTACAAAAATTGATATAATAGATTCTGGAACACATATGCTTGTCATCTATGAACATTTCATTTAGACTTCCACAACAAAATAATAAATTTTGCGTGCTGGACTCCAATACAACTAAAAAGTTGATACATGGTGAATTATGACATACTCTAGTGTTCTATTTCAGTGATGCCTACTTTATGCAATATCTAACAGATACACCATTTTGGAACAATTTATTTAGATATTCCAATTTTGTTTTGTTCGCTGTTCCTTTTCTTTTATGCATGAAATACTCATTAGGTTTTTCCAGTTTGCAAATGGCCATATGAGCAGCAGCTGTGGTTGAATCATGAATTTCTAGTGGCCTAAAGGCTTATACTGAGAAAATGGATAACTACAATTCTCCCAGATGCTCAGACACAGATTAGTGAATGCCTGAATTAGCCTCATGAGGAAGAGCAAGAGTAGCAGATCAGCTCTGTTGATACTGTGACAGACTGCACTTTTAAAAGCTTAGAAGTACTGTGTGAGCAGATAAAGGACTGTAAAGGGTTAATTCTTCACAAAAACACAGTCTTGAGTGAAAGCTGCTCCAATAGATCTGATTGGTTAGCATCAGCTGAGCAGAGAAAGACTTCTGAACTGGATGCTGAGGAGAGATGTAGTCTGATTTCAACCCTAGCTGAGAAGAGTCAAGTACTGACAGTTTCAGAATTCGGCCTTAGCTGAGAGCAGTTTTACACAGACAGAACTACAGGAAAGTTGGCAAGGACCAGTAGGTAGTTAGACAGAGACTTTCATTCAGGCCAAAGAAAGGGGATAGATCTTCTAGAGAGAGGAATGAAATCCCTACCCAGCCAAACAGGGAGTTAGCTCTGAAGAGTGAAGAGATCCTTGGTCTGGTGTGGTTAGAAACTGCCTTTGGAGACCTCATGAGTCATTTAAAAACTCAAGATGAGTACTGGTGTTTCAAGAGAAGGGGTTTGAGTACTGGAAAGAGTGTACCAGCCTTCTGGAAACCAAAAGAGTAATAGAATACACAAAGAAAGTGTCCTGAAGTATTTGGGGGAAAACACTGGAACAAAAGCCTCTCAAAATAAAGATTTAAGTCACTATGAAAAGCTTAAGAAACTCTCATTAGCCTGAAACATAAGAACTAAAGTTTATGCATGTACTGGTTTTACCTCAGAAATTCCAACCCCTGATTTCACCTGACCTTTCCCTTCTATGTTAAATAAAATACTTCATTATTTATGAATTTCAAAATGCCTTGAGTTCCATTTAAGTTGTTTAGGTTAAAGCGGGCTCCTGATCCTTCCCCCAAGTTCTTGAGCTGAGCCAACAGCCAAAATATCGTACTGTGACAGGGTGGGACAGCCAGAGTTCTTCAGCAAAAAACAACAACAACCCACATTACTAGGGCAGCTCAGTCAATAAAGGGAAAGAAAAAAGGAGGGAAAGTCGTGCCTCTGAGGGAGGGAAGTAGACAGGGCTGTCATATTTGGTGCTGAATTCCAAATGAAATCTCCTGGCTGTCCCACCCGGCCACAGATACCAACTGGGAAGACTTTAGGGAATGCTTAGCACTGATGTGATTACTAAACCATCATCATCCAAAGATAGATTCTAAATTATTAGACGGTAATTCTTGTTTATTATATAAAACAAAAAATAAAGCAATAGTATGTTTTTACTTGGTTATTTGGTAATTGTTGAACACGGAATATCAAACTCATTTGCTATGAGGGCCAGATCTGGCATAAATGAGACCTTGTTGGGCCCAGCAATGTGTGTCATAAAATGTAGAAGAAGAAGAGATTAGATTTATACCCCGCCCTTCACTCACTTGGAGTCTCAGAGCGGCTTACAAACTCCTTTCCCTTCCCCTCCCCACAACAGACACCCTGTTGTAATGTAATACCAGGTAGTGGAGATGTAAACTTTATAAAGGATACAGACAAACATAATTAAAGATTTTTAAAACTTTAAACAAAACATGCTTAAAACATTAGCACTCTTGCAATATTTTGTCTATTTAACAGTCTCTAATAAATGACACCTCTGCTCTGAATTATTGCATCAAAATGTCTGTGCTGTAGCAATCTTGAGTATGCTGTTCAGGTGTGTATCTGTAAGCCACAAACCTACTCTTGATTTATTGACATTCATTACAGAAATCTCATGCTCAATGTTCTGAGCCTAGGACCCAAGGGAAAACATGAAATGGCTTGACATTGCAACCTTTTGTACATAGGTTGCTTCGTGTGCTGGTCAAGAACATGAGAAGGCATCCTAACACAGACCGAGGGCTGGGTGTTCGTCTGCAAAACTATACTCTTCCCCAGAGAAATAACTACAACTTCCTACAAAGGAAATGTGCTGGATGAACTTGGTCTGGATGCACACTTTCAACCTAATCCACCTCACTGGCTTTTTGTTATTCCCAGTTGCACCCAGGAGACCCCTGGCAGGAGCCCAACAAAGCATACACACACACACACACACTGTAGCAAGGCATACAAAACCTCCTACCTTGAACAAAACTTTGTTGGTCTTAAAAGAGCTTTGTCTTCTGCAGCCTTGTCTTCCCTCCCTCTTTCCCCCTAGAAGAAGCCTCAGCCAGTTCTTTACCAGACTTTCTCAATCGCACACGAGAGGTTTGCCTATGCAATTGAGAGAGGCTGGTAAAGCAAGCTCTGATGTGGCAGCAGCAAGAGAACTGGAAAAGGAAGTAGGAAACAGCCAAGGCCTTGACACCCCTGGTATAGAAAGTAATATGGAAGTCATGGCTCATACTCACAGTGTCCTTGCATCAGGCAACTGGTACTTCTGCTTGTGCACATGTCTCTGTACTGCTAAATTCCACCCACTGCCCCCTCCTGTGTTGCACTGCGCTGTTCCACTGCAAAGATGCAGTACGAATTGCCTGTCCTTCTGGCCTCCACATACATGGTGCTGTATTCTTGGGACAATGTTTATCATATTTATACAGGATGGAATCTGTCCACAGCTGGACTCTGACATGGTGCAAAACCCAAAGGATTTCCCAGACCACAACTACCATATAGTTAGTGTGCACAGGTGCACAGAACAGCTGGAGGAAATATGTTGTTACTGAGAAAGCCACTGCACTGTTCCAGAACATAACCCAACACTCAATAGGGACTTTGGGGAGCTTGAGAAGGTTATAGTGGAAAGAAGAGCAAGAAAGCCCTGTTGTATGTGCTGAACATAGCACATGGTTCCTTGGACCTAAACCCTGGGTAAATCTCATGAGGCATAGCATAGACCAGTGCAAATTGAAAGGCAAATCAAAATAAGCAGAAGAGAAACTATTACTTAAGCAGCTGTTATATAAATCCACACATACACATACACTAAGTCTTGTTTTATTTATTACAGCTGCGTTATATAGGCTAATATCTCGTCTAAATGCTGGATAGCAACAAAACAATATGCTCATATGCTGACGAGACACAAGTCTACATTTTGAGTCAAGTAATGAAGTGATAGAGCTAACAGTTAGATGTTTAAATGTGTGATTTGATATTAAATATTGACTTCACAAAACCTCATAAACATATATTTGCAACTGCGCAGATGGCTTTTTATTGGGGGGGGGATCAGTGGAAGCAGTTATCTTCAAAACATAAATCTTACAGTGTTAAGTGATAACTATCCATTTGTTCTCAAAAACCTCATAAATGCAAAATAAAATAAAATAAAATTGAACAAGGATATGTTTATAATTGAAAATGTTTTTCAGGAAAGCATCAGTAGCAGATCACCATCGCTCATCCATTAACTGCTGACTTCAAGCCAATCACTTGTAAAATACGATATGCAAACATGCACCACTTTGATGCAGATGCATTAGTATACATTCTCCAGAAAGCGCCCATTTGCTTTGGCAGCCTCATTTCTCTGTTAAATAAAACATAACAGAAATAGGAAGAAAGAAGGGTGAAAATCATAGTCTAATTGCCTTGTGTGTAGTACAAATTAAAGGCCTAGTTCGTTCAGCTTCTCAAATGTCCAAAGTTGTTTAGGGCTTATTTACCGGTGTCTGGCTAATCTATCATCTTTCCCCACATTTTGTTAAATAGGACCAATAAATACTACATAATTGATCAAAGAGGACAAGGACCACACTATTCTGTAATTCTGTGGTTTGCATACATTTTAAAAATATACAAATGAGCTGGGGGCAAGTAATTAGCAGTTTAAAATATACTTCTCATTCTCCATTCTGATGATATGAGATTAGCACTTGAAGATATTTTGAGTATCAGAAGCAGGGCTATTTTGGTGCAGGAACACACAGGAACGGAGTTCCGGCTGGCTTCAGAGTTGGCCACGCCTACAGCCTCCCCCCCCCCCCTCTCGGGTTCCCCAGGTGCCTTGAAAACCACGGGGTGCCTGGGGAAGCCAAGCCGATCCAGGGAGGGAAGGCAGTTTAAACTGCCTCCCCCCTCCCTCGGGTTCCCCAGGTGCCTGCAAGCCGCAGGGCACCTGGGGAAGCTGATCCTGGGAGGGAGCTGTGTGGTCAGGGGAGTGGCCTAATACGCTAATGAGTTTCTGCTGTTGGGTGTGGTCTATTGTGCTAATGAGTTCCTGCTGGGCTTTTTCTACAAAAAAAAAAAGCCCTAATCAGAAGTACATTACTCAGCTGAATGCTCCAAAAATTCTTAACACCTCACTGACTTTTGTATAAATGGGGATGCATCAAGTATTTTGCAAATGCAGCTAACCACTTTTTCAAGAAGAATAATGCAGAAACAGAATCCAGAACCCTTTTTGGAACTGCTTTTTCTTGCTGAAAATAAGCTGTTTGTTCCCTCACAGGTGCCCATAATTCCCCCCCCCCCCCAGTGAGCACAAAGGCAACTGAAAGTAGGGTTGCCAAGTGTATTAAACTTACCGGCGGGGGGGGGGGGGAGCTCTGTGGCCGGGTGGCATCACTGGAAGTGACGTCAGCATGTTGGGGGTGTATGGTATCATAGAGTTTTGGGGCGATTGCCAGAGCGTCGCCCTGGCAATGCCCCCAACGTGATGGCGTCACTTCCGGGTGACGTCATTACGTGAGGGAGGTCGTCCAGGCTGGACGACTCGGGGGTGGGGTTTCCCCCACCAGCCGAATGCTGGCCAGCGGATCGGGAACCCCTGTAGCGGGGGATTCCCTGCCCCCTGGGCTGACTTGGCAGCCCTAACTGAAAGTGAAATTTTCAGAAGGCAAAATGGAAGAGGAAAAAAGTTCCCAATGCACTCTCTCTCTTACACACACACACACACACACACACACATGGAGTTCTTATAATTGAAAAAACAGTGTTTTGAAATTAGCGCAGAAAGAAACATATCATGTAGTTTGACCATTTTCCACATGGATTACATGGCCTGGATTTGATGCTGTTGGAAAGCTGCTTCCCAAACCACTGAGTGCTTTTGCACACCTCTTGGGTTTTCCCTGGCTTTTCTCCTGTCTTTCTCAAACCTGCTTTGCAGCAAAGTTTTGGCAGAAACAGCAACAAATCCTAGATGGCTGTCAGGTGGGCGAGAAAGTTTGGATTTTCCCCATCTCAGTAACATGGCAGCCATTTTCCCTGTCCCAGGGTCCATGGCTACCATTTTGCCCACTACGGGTGGGGGGCTTTTTGGCAACTCATTATTGATGAATGTTACATTGGCTGTGGTCACACACGCTAAATAATTCACTTTCAATCTACTTTCCAGCTGGATTTTGCCAGTTGGAAAGTGCATTGAAAGTGGATTATTTAGCGTCTGTGACCGCAGCGTCTATAAGATTTTTTGAATTTCCAGTTTTCATAGTTTAGAAACTAAGTCTCTAGCCCTTTTCATTACAGAGCTGTGTCTTTCCCCCTCACATCACTGCAAGGAAAAAGGCTAGAGACTTTGGGCGTGGGGAGCTAGGAATTCAGAGAATCTAAGTCATATTATACAATGTTACAACAATATTTAATTGCCAAGTTAAAAAGAAAATGGAGTGTGGGACAGCAATTTAGGAAAGACTGGAGGCAGCAAAAATGTGTGGAAAACTGCCATATGGAGGCCTTGTTGCCACTACACTGTGTTAGCAACTGCAGCAACAGTGGGGAAACTATTCCTGTGTGGAAAACAAACATGAGTCTCTGAAGAAAGCAGTTTACTCCACTGGGATGAATTGTTTCTGTCCTTGTTCTCTGAATTACTTACAAACCAATTATATTTTCACAGCATTTTTCAGGAAAAAACCTAAAAATCAATGATCAAAACCAGGGGTCATTTCGTAGAAAAAGAGGTGCAGGAGCTCATTACCACAACTCATTTGCATAACTCATTTGCATATGCCACACCCCCTAACATACCGGAAGTGTGTGTCAGAAGGCAACACCCACCCCTCAGGCTCCACTCCACAGGTGAGTGAAACTGACCTGCTCTTCCTCCATTTACTTCCCCGTCCAATACTTTGTGCAATAAAAATAAGCGTAAAGAACACACCCTCATTCTCTTCCTGCTCCCTTGAAACCACCAGGTTTCAAGTAGACTTGAGATACCCAGGACATGGGCACCACCCATCCCTTTCCCTTCCCCTCCCCACAACAAGACACCCTGTGAGGTAGGTGGGGCTGAGAGAGGTCTTTTGAGAACTGCTCATGAGAGAACAGCTCTGAGAGAACTTGTGACTGGCCCAAGGTCACACCAGCAGCTGCATGTGGAGGAGTGGGGAATCAAACCCGGTTCTCCCAGATTAGAGTCCAACTCCTGACCACTACACCAAACTGATGGGGTGGAAGCTGCTGAAGGGTTGGTGAAATTTCTCCAGTACTTATGTGCCATGTGTCCAGATAAAAAATGGTATACTTAGAAAATTTATATGCCACCTTGAGCAAGTCTCTGGAAAAGCAGCACACAGTCATAAAAGGAACAATGATAAAATTTTCAATATTAAAATAAAACATTAAAAACAATAAAGACCCTAGCAGGGCTTTCCCCGGGGCGCTGCGCCTCTGCACTGCTTGGGGAAGCCGAGGAGGGGGTGGGGCTTGGTCATGTGCCCGCCCCCTGGGCTCCTCACTCCCAGAGCTGTGCTCCTGTGTGCTCCCGCTCCAACAGACCACTGATCAAAACTATTTTAAATCACCAAGTGTGAGTGTGTTTTCTAAATGTAAAACTCCTAACTTGAAACAGTGATGAGATTCTAAATTTCTTGCTCACTTTTTCTTTATCATATACCTTCTGTCCTATTTATGTCCACAACCTGTTTCACCTTTCCTTCTTTCAGTACATAACCACAATGTCATCCTAAAGCCAGTGTGCTATAGTCGTTCATACGTTATACAAGCCCAAATGTCTTGATAGGACCTTAAGATAGTGGTTACAGTTCATAGGTCCCCTGGGGGAAACCTAGGCGCAGGATTGGTGGTTGTTTAGGATCCGACCGGCTATTGTTCTACCTGGCCGAAGCTCAGGTAGATTCTGGCCATGTGTGAATGTCCACGTGGCAGTCGCCATTACGCGAGCACGTGGCAATCGCGATCTTGATACACAACAGAAATCTTACTGGGTGGCCTTGGGCCAGGCATCTACTTTCAGCTGAAATTAACCCACAGCATTATTGCAAAGATAAAATGGAAGAAGGAAAAACCATATATACACTGCAGAATAAAAATGTGACAGATTTTTTCTTTCTCATGGGAGCCATTGTTGCCAACCCATCCCCCCATATTGTATTATGTACAATAAAGCCAACGCTGAAGATGGAGCGTGGCATTATTTACTTTATTGAAATCAAAGGGTGCAAGCACAGGGCTGGTGAGAGAGGGAGACTGGGAGGACAACATTCAAGGGGCCCAAATCAGCTGAAGGGCCCCTGAAGAAAGCATTATGCAGCATTGAGCCAAATGCCTTTCAATTTATTTTACTCTTTTACTCTTTTACTGGTTCTGGCTGCAGCCAGTAGGGCGCAGGGAAGTCTGCACACAGTAAAAGGCAGTCTATTGGCCAGACTCGCCTTTCTGCAAGACTGAAGCAAACTTGCTTAACAGATCATGCTAAGCCTATCAACCAAGCCAGCACTGGAGCAAGACAAGCCAGCACAGCTGATGTCTGCTGTAGTAATTGCCAGTCTGCTGCCTGCTAACAAGGTCATGGTCTCCCAACAGTCCATCCTTTCCCTCTTCCTTTTCTTACAACCAGCTGCATGGTTTTGCCTACCAAACCAGGGTCCCTTCCACACGAGCAAGATAATCTGGAGGGGAATCGAGGCTTTTTTGCTCCCAAGCAATTTGCCCCACAGTTGCATGATCATATAGCTCCGTGAAGCTGCCAGTGCAAATCGCCACTGCGTGATCACACACAACTGCAGGTGAGTTGTTTTTTCTTTGAGGCGGGTTTCCGAGGCGCTTAAACGGGGGATTGATGAATCGCCTTCCCACCCTTAAGGGCTTTCGATGATGCACATGCAGGGGAGGGGGGAACCAGTGTTGTGCCGGGATAGCGTGTAATCACGCTATCCATGATGCCATACTTCTGCACTGGCGTGATCACACAGGGAAACTCCAGCTGTGAGCCGCAGCAAACCATTTGATACTGGAGTTTCACTAGTAGTTTTTTTTACTACGATTCCCCACCAGATCAAAATGGTTTGCAACAGCTTGACAATGGTCACGGGACGCTTCCCAGATGTGCTGGTGTGATCGCGCCAGTTTGATCTGTCGGTGAACTGTCCCTCTCATATGGCTAATGGGTGCATATGATCGTGCCCCAGATCTTGCACAGTGGTAGTCAGTGTGTTGCAGCAAGATAAAAACAACCTTCCCCTCTTTTTTCAGTAATTTCTCTCCCTGTTTTCCACACTTTCCTCATTCATTTCTCTCTCCCTTCACCTAAAATTTCATTGCACCCCTTTATTTTCACCCCTTTGCACCCCTTTATTTTCAGTCTTGGTCTCAGCTCCTTCTCATCCCTATCCTGCTTGGCAACACAGAATGTACTTAACAGCAGTATTGTTCCAAACCTTTGTTAATATTAAGAACAGAAATGGGAGAGTTAATATTTCCCCATGGTCTTACAAAATAATGAAAGGATGCTTCCCCTCTCCACTCTTTACATGCATGATAATGGAACATTAATCTGTTTTAGTTGTTATACATTATGGAACAGAAGTTAGAAATACAGGTTGCTTACCTGTAATTGGAGATCTTCGAGTGGTCATCTGTGCATTCACACCTCTGGGATAAAGTGCGCCTGCGCCGATCCCGATCGGTAATCTTCAAAGCCTAACGGATTTTCGCGCCAGCTCCCCGGTCACATGCACGTCCCACTGCGCATGACCCGGGGAGAGGCACGAGGATCCCGCCAGTTCCTTCTGACCGCTGCTAACAGCCCCCAAGGAAAAAGTGAGGGAGACCGAAAGCAGAGGGGAAGGAGGGCGGGTGGTGTGAATGCACAGATGACCACTCGAAGATCTCCAATTACAGGTAAGCAACCTGTATATCTTCTTCGTGGTCTCTGTGCATCACACCTCTGGGAGAATAGCGAGCAATAAACACCACATACCTGGAGGTGGGTGCTGGATGTCTCACATCTGGGCTGCTTGCAGGACTGCACGGCCCACCATAGTACGCTGATGGATGCGGACATCTAGGGCGTAGTGCTTCACAAACGTGTGAGGGGACGCCCACGTTGCAGCATTGCAGATGTCTCCCAGGGGAATGCCCTTGAGGAACGCTGTGGAAGTAGCCACTGCTCGAGTGGAGTGTGCCCGGAGGGACGCCGGCAGTGGCCTTTTGGCCAGAAGATAGGCGAGTTTTATCGTCTCAACTATCCACTTCGAGAGTCTTTGAGATGACAGTTTCTGTCCCTGCCTGGGCAAGGCATAAGAAATGAAGAGAGCTGGAGACTTGCGAAAGGATTTTGTCCGGTGCAAGTAGAAAGACAGGGCTCTCTTGACATCTAAAGTGTGTAGACTACGTTGCGTTGGGTCCTGGGGATCAGGAAAAAATACCGGCAAGGTGATATCCGCCCCTATATGGAAGTCCGAGACTATCTTAGGCAGGAAAGCGACATCTGGAGCCAAGGTAACGGCATTATGATGAAACGTGAGGTATGGTGAGTCGCAACGGAACGCCGAGAGCTCACTCACGCGTCGAGTAGACGTGATGGCCACTAAAAACGCAACCTTCCATGACAAAAGTTGAAGACTGCATGAGGCCATGGGTTCGAAGGGTTTTCCCATCAGCTTAGTGAGAACCAGGGGCAAGTCCCATGCCGGGACTGGTGTCTGCACTGGGGGATAGAGGCGATTCATTCCCTTGAGGAATTGTTTCGTTGTTGGGTGGGAAAACACCGAATAGCCATCAATCTTAGGATGATTGACTGAGATGGCTGACAAGTAGACTCGGATAGATGAGTGACACAGTCCCCTGTCCTTACATGACAGGAGGAAACCAAAAACATCTTTAAGTCCGGCGGGGACTGAGGGTCGTCCCACAGACGCCAGGAAAGTTAAAAACTTAGTCCATTTCGACTCATATGAACGTCGAGTGGAGAGTTTGCGTGAGTTCAGTAGAACTTGAGCAATGCGTGATTCTAACCCTAAGTTTGGATCAGCCACACTGTCAATTTCAGCCTGGGCACATCGTGGTGCAGTACTCGGCCCCGAGGAGGTCCGGGTCCGTCGGGAGATGGAGATACGTCCCTCGTGAGAGGCTGAGGAGCGTGGGGAACCAGGGTTGTCTCGGCCACCATGGGGTAACTAGAATTGCCCACGGTCGCTCTGTTAATAGCTTGTGGACTACTCTCGGTATGAGAGGGATTGGGGGAAATAGGTACAACCGTTTCCCCGTCCACCGGAAGAGGAGACCGTCTCCGAGAGAGGTCGGGTCTGTTCCTGCTCTGGAACAGAATAGATGGCACTTCTTGTTCTCCTGAGAGGCGAACACATCCACGGATGGATGTCCCCAATGGTCGAAGATCGGAGTCAGGTAGAGGGGATTCAGCTCCCACTCGTGTAGGGATGCTCCCCCTCTGCTTAGGAAGTCCGCTTGGACGTTGAGTAGTCCTGGGAGATGAGTCGCCACCAGGTGAATATCTAGTGCCTGGCACTCGTTCCACAGTTCTATCGCTAACTGGCAAAGTCCACGGGAGACCGTCCCGCCCTGGCGGTTGATGTAAAACATAGTGGTGGTATTGTCTGTAAGGACAGTCACCGTTTTCCCCGTTAGGGATTGGCGGAAAGATCTCACTGCGTAGAGGACTGCCAGCAGCTCTAAAAAATTGATATGGTTGTGTGCCACAGAGGGGTGCCACCTGTCTCCCACACCTACACCGTCCAGGTGAGCTCCCCAGCCCCATAGGGATGCGTCCGTGGTGACGGTTGCTGAGGGGGGTGGAAGCCGGAAAGGTGCACCTGAGTGTAAATTCTGGGGCACAAGCCACCAATTCAGGGTCTCCAGGACCTGGGTAGATATCTGGAAAAGTTTGGAGAGGGAGTGGAATTTGGGGCGGAAACGCCTCAAGAACCAAAGCTGCAGTGGTCTCATTCGCAATTTGGCGAAGGGAATTACTGCTGTTGTCGCGGCCATCAGGCCTAGCAGGCGAAGGATTTGTTTGGCTGTAGCCTCCTTGGTCTCTTGGATAGACTGGAGAAGGGATACTATATCCGCTACTCTGTTGGGGGGTAGGAATGCTTTGCATTGCAAGGAGTCCAGGATAGCTCCGATAAACTGAACCCATCTGGAAGGGATAAGCATGGACTTTTTGAGGTTTATAGTCAGCCCTAGTGATTCTAGGGTACGAAGGGTAGTAGAGATGTGGTTCTGTAGTTCCGTCGTAGAGGGGGCGACTAGAAGCCAGTCGTCCAGGTAGGGGTAAAGGTGGACACCTTGGAGTCTCAGATGTGCCGCTACTACTGCCATAAGCTTCGTGAAGACACGAGGAGCTGTAGAGAGGCCGAAGGGTAGGGCCTTGTACTGGAAGTGACGCGGACCGATCGCAAAGCGTAGGTACTGTCTGTGTGACGGGTGGATCGTCACATGAAAGTATGCGTCCTTTAAGTCCAGCGTCACCATCCACGCGTTGGCTTCTAGTAGCGGTAGGATGGTCTGTAGAGTGGTCATGCGGAATTTCTTGTAGGTGATGAACGCATTGAGGTTCCGCAGATCCAATATGGGACGAAGTCCGCCATCCTTTTTTGGAACCGTGAAGTAGCGGGAGTAGAACCCCCGCTGAAGGTGGTTTGTTGGTACCTGTTCTATGGCATCCTTTGAGAGGAGGGCTTCGACTTCCGACGATAGGGTGTCGGAGGGAGGGGTGGTTACGAAGTACGATTCTTGTGGAATCTGGAAAAATTCTATTCTGTAGCCTTCTGCTACGACCGACAGTGCCCATTTGTCTGTCGTGATACGTTGCCATGCTAGTAGGAAGGGGGATAGACGGGTGGGAATATCGGAGTGAATGGGAGAGTCAAAGACTCTGCTTGTTCGGCTTGGGTGGTTTAGCCTTGGAAGCGGAAACGGACGGGAATCGTGGCTTATGGCCATAAGGTTTCTGTTGATAAGCAGTAGACGGCGGTCTCTGCCATTGGGGTTCAGTGGGAGATCTTCGCGGTTGCTGTTTGGACCAAGATCTCTGCCATGGTTTCTGCTTCTGTTGTCTCGGTTGTGAGACACCCAAGTTTCGAGATGTTTTGATGCTCTTATCTAAATCATGAAGAACTGTGTCTGTCGTGGAGCTGAACAGTCCTTCACCCTCGAAAGGGAGATCTTCCACTAAGGACTTAGTGTCTTGTGGAAGCGAAGTCGACCTCAGCCAGGCATGGCTACGGAGGGCGACCGCTGAAGTGAGTGTCTTGGACGTGACGTCCGCAGCATCCTTGGATGCGTTAAGCTGATGCTTTGCTAGCACCATGCCTTCCCTCTGGATCTTCCTAGCAAGGCGTTGCTTATCCTCAGGAAGTTGGGCCAGAAGTGGTGTCATCTGTTCCCATAGGGAGTACTGGTACCTGCTCATGCAGGCTGTGTAGTTTGCCGTTTTTATGCCCAGTGCACCGGCTGAATAAAATCGTCTCCCGAAAGAATCTAGTTTCCGTCCCTCCTTGTCCAAGGGGGAGGAATGTCCGCTACGTCCCCTAGCCGAGGGGGTCACGACGACTGAGTTGGGCTTGGGGTTGATGAATAGGAATTCTGCCCCTGGCTCTTGGAGCCTATACATGTGGTCTAACCTCTTGTTGGAAATTGGGGTTGAGGAGGGGTGGCCCCAGGATTCTTTGGCAGTGCTCAAGAGCACCGAAATTAGTGGCAACGCTACCGCAGTAGATGTATCCATCTGTATGATGTCGAAGATGGCATCGGTAGCAGTAGGAGCTGGTTGGACCATGGCAAGCGCCAAGGAATGTGCCATGCGTTTGATAAGTTCTCCATAGGATTTCACGTCCTCGGAGGGGGAGATTGGTAATTTTTCAGCCACATTAGGGGATGGTGACGGCTGGATGGGAGATTTGTCATCGGATGATTCGGGAGATTCGGGCATCGAATGGTCGGAATGTTCGGAGGGAGACATAGGGGTCGACGGATCTGGCTGATAAGGAGGGAGGTCGATATCGGGTGAGGTGGGTATCGGCATCGTTAGTTTCGGTATCGGTTTCGGTATCGGAGTCGGAGGTGGGGCCGGGGGATCTCGGCATCGGGAGACTCTTGACGATGTTGATTGGCGATCCCACTCCGCTGGGTACCATTGTGGAGGTGGCGGGTAGGAGGAACCATACAGGTATCGCCATTGACGGACGTCCCACGGCACCGAAGATGGGGGGAGGCGCCAGTCTCGCTCGCCTCTCGGTGCCGGCATCGGGTCGGGCCCTGTCTCGGGACTGCTGTGAGGGATTTGCGTCAGCTCGATATCGGGTTCCGAATCTGTGAGTTGGATGGGTCGCAGCATCGGGGAGACGGGGCTGCCCCGGGGTCGCTCGCGCCCTGGAGGGTCAAGCTGTGGAGACCCGTGCTGGGTCATGTCGGACGCGGGATGCGTCGATGAAGCACTCGAGGCTTTGTGCTTCAGCTTGCCCTTACCCTCTTTGCCCTCCTTACGCTTCTTAGCGGGAGTTCGTGGCAGTGAGAGGGGTCTTTTCGGTGCCGACTTCTCGGTGCCGGAAGGGCTTCGCATCGGTGGCGATGTCGGGCCCGTCGGTACCGATGGGGATGTTGCCAAGGCGTCGGCTGCGGACATCTTCGGTGACAACGCTGCCTCCAAGAGAGCTACTCTGAGTCGGGCCGCCCGGTTCTTACGAGTTTGGAGAACGCGGCGCAACTCGAACAGGAGTCGACACGATGCGACTCGCCGAGGCACAGCAAGCAGAGGGAGTGCTTGTCTGGGGGGGGGGGATTTTACTCCCACACTTAAGGCAGCGTTTAAAGAAACCCCACCGCTGGGCCATAGGCCGGGCGGGGAGTAGAAGGAGGAGAATCCAAAAGAGAGTCCAGGAAACAGTCCGTAGGTCAAGTAAAGCCAGGAAAAATCAGTCCGAAAGGCCTTTCCAAAGTTGGAAAAAAAAAGAAGAAACGAAAGTTAACTACCGACCGGAGCGGAGAGGGGGTCCTCACGACGCGGCGGTCAGAAGAGAACTGGCGGGATCCTCGTTCCTCTCCCCGGGTCATGCGCAGTGGGACGTGCACGTGACCGGGGAGCTGGCGTGAAAATCCGTTAGGCTTTGAAGATTACCGATCGGGATCGGCGCAGGCGCACTTTATCCCAGAGGTGTGATGCACAGAGACCACGAAGAAGATCTCCAAGGTCAGGTATTGAGTTATGATCATTATTATTGTGTTGGTGAGAAATATAATAGCCCTTTGTAAAGGCTATTCTGCTATATAACAAATGACATAATCTTTTTAATGTCAGCAAAATCAATCCCAGTGGTCCCAATACTTCTCATCCAGCACCACTAAATAATCCTGTTTGCCCCTGCTTTTATGCCATATAAAGCTGCAAGGGTAAACTAAAAAGTACTGTGACATGAAAATTTTGTGAGCCGCTTCACCAGATGTAAGAAGTGTATCCTAGTATTAGTAGACATATATAATTTTTTGTAAATATAATATTACAAAATTAGGCACATGGCAACAGAGAGTAATATTGAGGGGCACAGACTGTGCAAATGAAGATGTGGAGGGCATTTTTGGAAGGCATAATTTATCTGGAAAGAAGAAGAAGAGACTGGATTGATACCCCACCCTTCACTACCCGAATGAGTCTCAGAGTGGCTTGCAATCTTCTTTCCCTTCCCCTCCCCACAATAGACACCCTGTGAGGTACGTGGGGCTGAGAGAGCTCTTTCGAGAACTGCTCTTGAGAGAACAGCTCTGAAAGAACTTGTGACTGACCCAAGGTCACATCAGAAGCTGCATGTGGAGAAGTGGGGAATCAAACCTGGTTCTCCCAGATTAGAGTCCACACTCCTAACCACAGGGAGGAAAACTGCTCCTGCTTCTTTTACACAACTATGATGGTTTGATTCCGCACTCCTCCACATGTAGCTGCTGGGTGACCTTGGGTCAGTCAAAGTTCTCTGAGAGTTGTTCTTTCAAGAGCAGTTCTCAAAAGAGCTCTCTTGGATTCATAACAATTATCATACCCAGTATTTTTCCCCAATGGGGGCCCAAACCTGCACTATTCTCTTGTTCTTTATTTTATCTTCACACCCCTGTGAAGTAGGTCTGGCTGAGATTCTATCACCCAGCAACCATGGTGGATTAGGGATCTGAGTATTAGAGACACATGACAGGTTGCTTAAAAGCTCTCTTATTACACATTACCTATCATGAAGATAACCTGGTTCAGGAGTTCCAATTCCTTTCATTTTTGGCACCGCAACTTCCATAATTATTCTGGGGTTGGTGGCCAGTTTCAAAACACATAATATTATTTTCTGATGAGTTATGCCTGCCACAAACAGAGACCCTTAATTTCCACGGCAAATAGCAGGGGTGGTGGTGTTTGACTCAAGATAATCTAGGCCAGGATATTCCCAAACCTTATATATTTTTGGCTTTGGAACTCCCATAATCATCCTGAAGCTGGTGGCCAATTTTGAGTTTCCTGGCTTTATTCTCTGACTAGGAATAAGGCCCGTTGTGGAAAGAAATACAATGGGCTCTAGAAAGGGGCTCTGGGAGAGTGCCCTGGCCTTGGGCACTCAGTGTCAATTTGCTGTGGCAATCTCAGCAGAGTATAATGACACAGAGTCCACCATTTTCTCCAGAGGAACTGATCTCTGCCATCTGAAGAGCAGTTGTAATATTGAGTGATCTCCAACCCTCACCTGGAGATTGGCAACAATTATTACCCAGGAGGAAATGGTTGGTTTGGAGGGTGGAGTCTATGGCATTGTACCTGTCTGAGGTCCCACCCCTCCTCAAACCTCACTGTCTCCAGGCTTCATCCCTCAAATATCTAGGAATTTTCCACCTGGAGTTGGCAACCCTATCTCCTTCCCAGCCAACATCAACCTCACTCTTCAACTTTCCATCTCCCCCACCCCTGCAACCTCCACTGTGCTCTGAAGCCCTGACTGCTATGTCACATTGGCTGTCACAAGGGGTCCATCTCAGCAGGGTATAAGGACATAGAGTCTACCATTTTCTCCAGGGGAACTGATCTCTGCCATCTGGAGAGCAGTTGTAATTCTGAATGGTCTTCAGCCCTCACCCGGCGATTGGCAACAATGGTTCCCCAGGAGAAAAAGTAGTCTTTCTCTGCAATGGGGACCAAAGCAGCTGACATCATTCTCCTCTCCCCCTTTTGACTTGCACAACAACCCTGTGAGGTAGGTTAGGCTGAAAGTCTGTGACTTCTCCAAAAACACCCAATCAGCTTCCACAACAAGAACATGGGTCTAGCTGACCCTGCTCTGAAGTGCTGACTGCTACGCCTAGGGTAGCCAACCTCCAGGTGGAGCCTAAAAATTGCCATGTATCACAACTGAACTTCAGACAACATATCTCTCCCCCCCCCCAGAGAAAATGACTGCTTTGGAGGGTGGGCTCTATGGCATTATGTTCAGCTGAGGCCTCTCCCCTCCCCAAACCCTGGCTTCCATAGACTTTCCTGGTAGGAATTTCCCTACCTGGAGCTGGCAACCCTAGTCAGGACTGGCCTCAATAAGTTTTCTCCCAAAAGGGCAAAATAGGTGTGGAAAGGGCCTTTTACTGACAGAACCAAGCTTGGTTGCCTAGCAACAAGCACTGAGGGGAAAGTAGGGTTGCTAGCAATGCTCACTCTAAGCTGTGGAGTCCTGTGAGCAAAAATCCTACTTTGTGAGCTACTGGCACTAAAGTTGTGAGTGAGTGATTTCGCTTTTGAAAAATTAGTTTGCTCTGGTGCCATCCTTCCTGAGCTAAAACAAAAATGTGTGAGCCAGAGACTAAAAAACTGTGAGCTAGATCACACTAGCTCACCTTAGAGGGAACACTGGTTGCCAGTTCTGAGTAGGGAAATACCTGGAGATTTGAGGGGTGGATCCTGTGGAGGGAAGCATGGGGGGAAGAAGGATTCAGCATGGTATAATGCCATGGGGTCTACCCTCCAAAGCAGCCATTTTCTCCAGGGGAACTGATCTTTGTCATCTGAAGACCAACAGCCACTGAGGAAAAAGTTAGTCCCACAGAGGAGCCAAGCTGGAGAAGTGTCTTCGCCCGGAGAGACAGCCGTTTGTCAGTCATTCTGACAGGGAACAGTGGCTGAACTGGGAGTGGGCAGGGAAGAGAAGCAGACCCAGCACCCAGCCAATGGCACACAAGTACTCTTGAATGGCAACTGATGGAGCACACTGCACAGCTAATTGGAGAGCTGGAAACGGCCAACACACTAAGCAAATTATATATATAGATGAGTTAAGCCTGCCATAATTGGACAGATGGATGAACAGGCTGATTATTTTATTCCCACAGTTACAGCAAGCCAAGTGATTTGTTTTGTAACAATACTTGATTTGGATTAGGGTTATATGGGGGGGGGGGGATCAGGGTCATATGGGGGTGGCTCTTGACAGCCCAGGGGCCCATAGTGACGCTTGACAACCCTGTGCAAGCATGCTCTATTCCACTGTGGCCTGGACTAGGTCTTAAAACGTACCTCGACATGTAGTTTTAAAGAATAGTTTTATAGAAGTTAAGGGTGTTACTAATACTAATTAGTTTTTAAAAAGAATGAAAATACTACTCTAAAAAATTTCTAGTGCATGCATCAAAAATGTTTTCCACCTTATATCACATAGGAATGATATATGTTATCATGACACCCAAAATGAAAGGCATTGTAAGAAGTAGGTTAGATAAGTAGTTTAGGGAACTTAACATCATTACCACAACACTGAGAGATCATGCTTTTGCAAGGCTGTAAAAGACTTGTGGTCAAAGATCTGACTATTTGAAAAACAGTTCAATATTTGAAGTTCCGCCAGTCGCTCTTCCTCCTTGGAATGTGTTTAACCACGAGATCTCTGGCTTCCCAACTCTTTTCTCCATTTGTTCTGAGTCCCACGTAAAGTCTTCCAAGCTCCACTTTGCTTCTGCTAACTCTCAGCCTTGTCCACTCCCACTTCCTCCAAAGCCCTGCCTCCTACATGCAGGTATCTGATCCCTGGACTTTATGACCCTTAGATCCTCTACCTCTTGGGTTTGGTTTCCACTCTCCAGAAATACCTGTCTCGTCCCCTCTCACTTGGGATTTGAGCTCCTCCTTATGACTAGGACCCCATGGCAGAGTCCAGTTTACTATCCAGTCCTTGCAAAGCAGCTGCACTGTCTGTCAAAATTCCATTAGCTGTTCAAAATTCATGAATTGACAGAAATTTAGGGAAATGGATAGGTGGGGTTCACAGCGAAAAGCCTGTAATATCTTCCATTCTAACTAACCCCTAGGTTAGAATACTGCCCTCACTTGAGTACAAGCCAAAACTAATAGTTCCAGTGGAATTTAAGCTCATGTAATTGGATGCCGAATTACAACCATACAACGTGTGCATGCTGGTCTCAGTACTTTCACTTTGCAATAGCCATAATATTGTGACCACTAAATAAATAAATCTCAACGCTTCCCATGTCATTGCAAAGCTGTAATGTATTACCAAAAAACCTTCAAATAAGTCACTTCCAACTGGGAAGCACCATTTGAACAAGTATCATACCTTAATACCATAAATACCAATCTTCAAATGCCATGCGGCCATTTATAATAAAGACTCTTGCACACAATGAAATACTTTCCCCAGTACTCATATTTGAAAAATCAATCAATTTTTTTAGAATATAGGGAAACAAAGCACTTCATGCTATTATCGAGGAAGGTTCTTTCAAGTCAATGTTAAACTAAAGAAGATGTGAATCTAATACTACTCTAGTTAAGAGAGGTTTTGCTGTAATACAAATATAGAACAGTTTCAAATAAAGACTTTTGGACTGGTTGTGGAAATACAGACTCTAAAGTTTGCATTATTTTTCAGTTCAATTATTGGTGAGCTGAGCTCACTAAAATTAGTATTATGTGAAAAAAATTCACCTTTAAGCACATTAGCTGAAGTTAACTGATCTGATATCTGATCACCATAGTGCAACAGATAACAAATGTGACTGAAAAACCCCATTACTCATTTGGGAAACTAAAACATTAGCAAACAAATCTGAATATCACTACTGAAACACCCGAATACTAAAGACAGATCATCATGCAAACAACACAAATCAAAATTTAGCAAGGGCTGCAGCATATTCCTTACCTTTGGGGCACAAAGCTCCACATCCCATTGTATGCTGTCCAAGTCCTCATTTTATCAGCACAAGGAGAACTGGCTAAAACATCCCAATTTTGAAACTGCTTTCTGCTGCTGACCTGTGCAGCTGTATTAAGCTTGCAAGTCTGTTTCTCAACAGAATGCTCAATGCACATTGCAACTCTTAGCTCAATGCATCATAGTACAACTGACTGACTGCCTATATAATTTAATATGATGCCACATGAGACTCATAGACCATCTGCAAAACAAACTAAGTTTGCCATTCCCCATCTTGGCAAATTTCATTCTGGAAAGCCTAATGTTCCTGAGACACACAAAGCAATATTGTTTATCGAGTCAGTTTACAGAATTTACATTTTACGATGGTCTAAAATAGCTGCTGCTGCAAGAATGGTGATGGGCCCAGTTCCCTTGTATCACAGATATTGAGGAAGTGGTGAGAGGCACTGGAACAAATTCCCCATTCCCTTAAACCATCTTTTCACTGACTGATTAATATCTGACAAGAGTTTGGGACTACAAAGCTTCAGCTGTTACAGCTACCTGATCTCCTGCCTCCTCCTGTCCATTCTTTTTCTTGTCCCCGTTTCCCTTTCTCTGCCTCTTGTTGCTTTACCCTCACTCCCTGCATTTGAACACGTATTTGATACCCCGAAAGCAAAAGGCAGCAAATCTGCACTCAAGCTATTCCTATCACACTTAGGTCCTTCTGTTTGTCCTTGCCCCTTAAAGGCTGGCTGGTGATGAAAGGCTCAGCTGTGTAGGTGTCCTCAGAGGAAAGGAGGACAGAGAGAATTGGGCTTGTTAATAGGTTGGCGTGGAAAAAAATTAAGATGTGTTGCCTAGAAAGAACTCTATAGGATTGCTTACATCAGAGGTGTTGACCTCATTTGGTATGAGGGCTGGATCTGACATAAATATCACTTTGTAGGGCCAGGCCATGCGTGCCATAAAATGCAACATGAGGTACCAGAGATATAAACTTTATAAAGATGATTTCAGATGCATAATGGCAATAGTAGGTGTGATTGGATTAGGTGTGATTTACAGAGGGGTCGTAGGCGTAGAGATATCAGCATTGCTAGTGAGCCAGGAAACCTAGGTCTCAATTTGGTACAGGAGGATTCAGTCCAGGAGGATGCAAAGAATAACTGGAAATAAGTCTGAAGAACTGAGCAGTGACTCACAAAAGCACAAACCCTACCACAAATTTTGTTAGTCTTTAAGATGCTACTGGACTCTTGCTCTTTTCTACTGCTATTAGAAACCACACCATTCAGAAACCAGTGGGGGAACTTTTTAACCTTCCAGAAGATTAGAGAGACTGCTGAATTGTAACTGATCATGAAGCTCAAGACAATGATTCTCCTGGACTGAACAGAGACCTAGGTTTCTTCTCTCATTACCAATTACTGCTATTATCGTTTGGTGTCTGAAATCACGTCACTTTCCAAAATATAAGGACAGATGGACTCACATTCTAGCTGTATCTTAAGAAGTAAGCAGTGACTCATGAAAGCTTATGCCCTGAAACAAATTTTGTTAGTCTTTAAGGTGCTACTGGCCTCTAGCTCCCTTCCACTAATAAAGAATACAAGCTGTGCTGTTAGGTTTTTCCCCTCCCCCATCTGGAAAGGGGGATCTCTCCAAGTGCCACGGGACTCCATCTCTCTCTCTCTCTCTCTCTCTCTCTGGCTCTTTCCCTTCCTCCGCCTCTTTCCTTCCCCCCAAGAAATGTGCAGGCACACAAAAGCTTATACCTGGAACAAAACTTTGTTGCTCTTATAAGTGCTATGAGACTCCATTTCTCTCTCTCTCTCTCTCTCTCTCTCTCTCTCTCTCTCTCTCTCTCTGGCTCTTTCCTTCCCCCTCCCTCCCCAGAGGAGGAGGGGGAGGAGCCCTCAGCCAGTTGAGGGAAGGGAGGGCTTGGTTATTTCTCTTCTCTGCAAAGCAGGAAACAGGAGAGACTGGGCAAAAGGAGCTGCGATACAGGAAACAGAAAGCAGAAGAGAGCAAGTTGCTTGTGGGCCAGAGAGCAGCCCTGCAGGGGCCAGATGTTTGTTTGACACCCCAGGCTTATAGCGTCTGTGTAAGGCAGCCCCAGGTCCTGCTACTGACCAACATTACTCTCCCATCAGATTATATCCCACTAACCCACCCCTCCGCTTCCAGTACCCAAAGCACATCTGAAGTAGCTTACTGACTGGACACAAGAACAGAGCGTGGGAAGGGAATTAAAAGAGAAGCCCATTTCTCTAGTTCATGTTTGTCCACCTTCCCCTTGCTCCCTTGGTGCAGGCAATGGATCTCAGATCTGTACAAGGGTTTTATGGGAAAACCTGTCTTTAGACAATCTCACAGATCTCCCAAGCAGAATGGTGACTGCTGCCTGCATACACTGCCTTGATTACATCTGAATGGAGAAATACCAGATGACAGTTCCTTCCCATTCCAACTCTTGTAAGGAAACTAACCACATACATTAAATAACTGAGCTTAAGCTCAGTGTAAGAAATATATGCTGCTGCAATGTTTAGCTGGTGCATGAGACTCCGAGGACTGACCCCCTGGCACAAAACAAGAACACCCGCCCACCCCAGCGTACTCTAGAAATAGGAGGGTGAAGTACACAGGAACAACTTAACGATCAGAAACACTATGGATTTTTTCAAAAAATAATGGGTTCCAGAAACTAGTGAGGGAAGGGGGGGGGGGAATCAACTCAGAACTCTTATGAAGTCATAAGAAAACTGTGCCCACTGAACAAAACAAACGGGGGAATTAGACTGGGTGTATTTATTTAGATTTATGCTCTCCATCTCTGGAACCTGCTCTGCAGCTAATAACAGGAAAATCCTAACAGTAAAAAAAATGCAGATTCAAAGCAATACTTAAATACACGAAATGTAACTACAGGGCCACTGCTTGGCTGGCTGCATCCATGTGGGAAACAGGTTGTCTGCAGTGATGCTGCCTTACTGTGCCCTAACTTATTTTCAAACCCAAGTTGCTAAATTCTGAAACACAGGTGTAAAAATTTCCAATACCCTGCTTATTGTTTGGAAAATTTTCTAGAATGAAGGGCAATTTACAGCATTGGGTCCATAGTAGAAAATAGAAACACTATTTTCATCTAAAGTTCAGATGTAATTCTGCTACAATATACACCAAGGACTATTATGCTGCATTTTCACTTCAGTATAAAAACACACACGCTGTGATGGTTGCTCTGTGGTGCGAAGGAAATGAGCTTTCAAAAATGAAATCTCCCCACTGAGCTGTTTATCGAGCCAAGCAGAGGAGCATTAGGGGGAAAAGCTACAGCAACCTGCAATAACTAAAGGTCAAACTATTTGACTGACAGGGGACTATCACATTCCAAACAGTGGCTCCCGCCTCTGGTGCAGATTTCAGGGCCATGTTAAGGATATCTGCCAAAAGTAAAAACCATCTAGGCTTGCCCCCAAATTCACACAGATAAGAGATCCCTCCTTTTTCTCAAAAAACTCAAAATTGGGCCATGGGCAGTGTATCTTCATCCTTGCTATGTGGCATGGTCAGGTATTTGCCAGGGCCCTGTTACAAAACAGGTATGGTGCTTCCCCTTTTCCTGAGTGCCTTGGTTCCCTGATATACAGAAACCACATCTCATCCACTTCTTTACTGGAGGTTTTACACAACGAAGGGGTGCTTCGCTAAAGCAGAACTGCATTCAGATCAATATGCTGTGAGACAGCTGTGGGGCTTCACTAAAACAGAAGACCACTGGATTATTGCTCCACTGAAGCATCTGCTGAAAAAGGGAGCTGGACCACATCCTTCGTCATCAAACAGCTGCATCCCCGTTACAAAGCACAGTGCTGCAGAGTATTGGTCTGTGCCCAGTCCGCCCACTTCAGCTTCACCACACCCTATTTATAGAAGCTCTGGTGACCCCTTTCCCAACAATATGCCAGTACATTATAGTCTATGAGATCTTCTCCCACAGAGCTTTCCGCCTTCTTTCACCAAGCAATACTGTGTGTGCCCTAAGCTACGTTTGAGGTGCTGGCTTTTTCATTGTTGTTGTAAATCTCAGTTCTTCAAATTAAGTCACAATAATATGGGGAGAGGCTTTACCAGACACTGGGGGGTGGGATGCATCCGAAGTTCTAGAGATTCCCTTGCATAACCAGCACATGAGCATCAGGTGCTCCTGCACCTTAGGAGAGCTCTAGACTACCACACCCAGGATTTATGGACTGACTCCCCTCAAACACATACCAATTACATAAAGTTCCCTATCCCATTCAACAGCATTGTTACCCTATTAGAGTCTAATAGCATGTGTCAGTCTTAATCAAAAGCATGTAAAAGCTTGCTTATTAATTGCCTACAGTTCTAAGGAAAGTATATGAAAGCACATACACAAGAAACAAACTCCTTGGGATAAAAATCTAACCTAAAATTAACAAACCTGCAAATATACTAAAAAGGTGAATAACTGCAGAGGAAAGAAAAGGAAGCCATATTCATTTAGCTGTGCCCCCCCCCTGCCCCCGCAATAGGTACCAATCAGTCAGCTGCTCAGAGAAGGATCGTTTGCCCTTCCAGGAACACCTAGTTTGAAAACCAAACCCTAAATTTATTCAGGAATTTGCTTTTCTCAGTATTCTACAAAAGCACTTGAACATTTGCCAGTTTTTTAAGGCAAAGGCATTTACTGCCTTTATGAGGTTCACAGAACTATCAAGCTGAGGCTCTTCTGTGCCTCAAAATGTATTTTTTAAAGTGCGGCAACTGTCTTTGTGAGAGCCCCCCCCCCATTATCTCTTCAGTCATAAAGACAGAGGATGGAGAGCGAGAGAGAAAAGAAGAAGAAGAGAACAAAGCACCACGATAAAAACACCCCATTTAATTACTTTATTTAGAATATTTATATGGCACTTTTCTCCTATAACACAGAACCCAAAGCAGCTTATAGATTTTGTCATAAACAATCTTAAAACAGTGTAATAATTCAAAGTCCCATACAGCAAGATATTCATTACTGATGCCACTATTTTTACAAAAGTCCATCTTACATCAATCACACATCAAAAGCTTGTTTCATCAATCACAAAATAAACTCTAGAGCAGCAATTGATTTGGGGGGAAGATACTACATCACCAAAAGACTCCTACTCAAAGTAATTAGCAAAGGTGGTCCTCAGCGGGCCAAGGTGGTAGCAGCCTCTCTTCCCAGTCCCAGGTAGCAGGGCATTGTATAATCTCAGGTGGATTTAGGAGAAGGTAATCTACAAGCCAAGGCAGCAGCCTCTCCGTTTGTCCCCTGCTTTGTGTCACAAAGCAACTGAGATTTGTTCTTAGAAACTGAAATTGCAGTTGCTACTGATTTCTACTCAAAATCAGATCCAAACCAAGCAGCCAAAGATTGCCAGTGATGTTCAGCGTGATTATATGCATATTTACTCAGAAGAAAGTCAACTGGGTTTATTGGGCTTAGTCCCATGTAACAGTACACATAATCCCAGCCTTGAATATATGAAACAAACCGTTGGTTCATCTACCCCAACACTGTCTACTCTGTCAGTGGACCTGAGGGACACACAGCACCTTGGGACAAGCAGCACCTGAAAAACAGGTTGCTTACCTATAACTAATGATCTTTGAGTGGTCATCTGTGCGTTCGCACCTACGGTTTTCTGAGCCTGCGCGGAAATCCATCAGTATCATAGAAAGCTTTAATGGATTTTCGCACCCAGCCCCTCCGGGCATTCACAGAGGCCCATCGCACATGCCCAGAGGAGCAGGGTGCGGACATCCCACCAGCTCCTTCTGACTGCTGCGAACCAGACTGGAGAAGAGGAAGACCAAGCCTGGCAGCAGAGGGGAAGGATGGGCGGGTGGTGTGAATGCACAGATGGCCACTTGAACATCATCAGTTACAGGTAAGTAACCTGTTCATCTTTGACGTGGTCTCTGTGCTCACACCTATGGGAGAGTAGTGAGCAGTGGCCTACCTGGAGGAGGGTGCTGGAGGGTGTCACTGAGAAGCGGCAGACAGGATGAGGTGACCCATTGTCGTATGCCGACTAGCTCTGACATCTAGGGCGTAATGACAGATGAACGTGTTCAGCATCACCCATGTGCCCGTTTTGCATATGTCCAAGAGGGACGCTCCCTTCAGGAAGGCCGTGGACATTGCAATGGCCCTGGTAGAGTGGGTTCGTAGTGAGCCCAGAATCGGAATGTGGGCCAGGTCGTAGGAGAGGTGGATAAGTTGTACAATCCACCTGGAAAGTCTTTGAGCTGTAATAGGCGTCTGTGGGGTGCCTAGGAGACAAAAAGCCTAGGAGTTTGTCTGGTAGGCTTGGTGCAGTTTAGGTAAAACAGCAGGGCTCGTTTGACATCCAGTGTATGAAGGAGATGCTCTGATTTGGATGTACAGGTGGGATAAAAGTCCAGAAGAAGGACCTCTGAGTGGAGATGGAACTCAGAGACGACCTTAGGTAGAAATGAGATATCAGGAACGAGTCTGACTGCATTAGGTAGGAAGGAAAGGAACGGTTGATCAAGCCGAAATGCGAGGAGTTCACTAACCCTTCTTGCCGACGTGATGGCGACCAGAAAGGCCGTTTTCCATGCCAAGAATCTCGGATCACATGTCGCCAAAGGTTCAAAGGGCTTCCTGGTGAGTGCCTGAAGCACCAGAGGTAAGTCCCAAAGCTGAGCTGGTGTCCTGACAGGGGGGATACAAGTGGAACAGGCCCTTCAGGAAACGTTTAGAGAGTGGGTGGGTGAAGACTGAAAAATTGTCCACCCTATTATGGAATGCAGAGATGGCTGATAGGCATACTCTTAAGGAAGAATGCGAAAGTCCCATGTCAGCCAACGAAAGAAGGAATTAGAAGATTCGAGGCAGCCCAGTGGAGGTTGGTGGCACAGGCACCTGCGTGAGGGAGGAGCAGAAGCGAGTCCACTTGTAAGCATAAGATTTACGTGTGGAGACTTTTCAGGAGTTGAGTATGACACTGGTTACTCGGTCAGAAAACACAAAGGGATGATCCTCCACACCGTGAGTTTGAGGCATGGGTTGTCGTGGTGTAGGAGTGGGGTGTTGGAGACCCATAGGAGATCTGGTTGGGGTGGTAGGTGGAGGTATCTCCTGCTGGCTAGAAAGAGAAGGACTGGAAACCAGGGCTGTCTGGACCACCATGGTGATATGAGGATGCAGTCTGCTGTGTCCCGAACAATCTTGTGAACCACGCGGGTCAACAGAGGTAGTGGTGGAAACAGGTACAGGAATCCCTTGGACCAAGGGTAGAGGAGACCGTCTCCAAGGGAGAGGGGATCGAGACCTTCTTGGCTGCAGAACAGAGGGCACTTTTTGTTGCTTCTGTTGGCAAAGACATCTACTTATGGAAAGCCCCAGCAGGGAAACACTGGGCGCAGGTATGTCCAGGCGAACTCCCAGTCGTGGACCTGGGTGTGACCCCTGCTGAGGAGATCCGCTCAAGTATTGAGGGAATTCAAGATGTGGGTGGCCTGAATGAAGATTTTGTTGGTGCACCAATTCCACATCTGTATGGATAGAAGGCATAAATGGTGGGACCTCGTGCAGCCCTGTCTGCTGATGTAGCTGACTGCGGTTATATTGTCTGAGATAACTGCGACACAGTGTCCCCATAGCAGAGGCAGAAAGGTGCAAAGGGCAAAGAAGATTGCCAGTAGTTCTAGGTAATTGATGTCATGAGACAAAAGGTGAGAAGACGATGAACACCAACCGATGGAGCAAAGTAACAAGCTGTTACTAGCGCGGCGGTCAGAACAGACTGGCAGGATGTCCACGCCCTACTCCTCTGGGTGTGAAGCACAGAGACCATGTCGAAGATCATGGAAATATTCTGTGTGCAAAGCATGTGGTTTAGGGTAAACTAAACTATGGTCCATCTCTCCTTATGTGGAAAAACTGTATCTGAAAATTAGATTCCATGAACTCTTGCCACCAAAATGTGGTGTTGTACATTTAAGAGTCAGAAAGATCTGTAAAAATTACTAAAGCAATTTCTTATAAAGAGAATATTTATAAAATGTTTTATAGATGGCATATGACACCAGATATGTTGGCAAGATTTTATCCTGACATCAAATGCTTGTTGGAAATGTAAAAAAGTTGTTGGGTCCTTTTTTCATATGTGGTGTACATTTGATAAAGTTAAAAAATATTGGGCCTGGATTCATGAAATCTTACAAAAAATGCTGAAAGATACCATACCTTTTACTCCAGAGCTATTTTTATTGAATGTAAAACCAGAAAAGTATAAGAAAGATTTTTATTTGATTATACATGTATTAAAAACTGTGAGACCTACTGTATGTAAAATATTGGAGAAAAAATGAAATACCTTCTAAAGAAGAAATCATAAGTAAAATACTGGAAACTGCGGAAATGGATTAATTGACTTTATTTTTGAAAGGATTGCAGGAAGAGAAATTTTACAATACGTGGTCTAGATTTTATACATGGGTAAAAGGTTACATGAACTTACCTATATACTCTCTGACTACATTCTGAGTCGCCTAGCTATTGTTATCAATTTGCAGACTACTTGGCTAACCTCTTCTTAGGTCAACATCTGTATAGAAAATAATAACTAGGTGATATAAGAAAATATTTTAGCGATATTATCTGATATATTACCCTTTGATCTTTTTAAGTTTATGTGTTTGAAAAATAAAAAAACTTATTCTAAAAAGAAAAAAGAAAGACCTGCAGCAATGGAAAGGAATGCAGGGGGAACTACAGCTTCTGCACATAGAGTGTTAAATAGGGCCCAGTGTTTATAACACTCAAAAAACATCTGCATGTGTGTACACTTTGTGGTACAAACAAAACCCCAAATATAAGAAGTTATGGATCCTTCAAACTTCTTAATGACAGAAGTGTTTATATTATACAATATTTGTAAAAGATAAATAATTGAATCTTTAGATCTTCCTTCTGTTGGTGTGGTTTGGATTGGGGACATCACAGTTCCTCAGCACTCCCATGGGTCCTATTGTTGGCTTCCTACTTTCTCCCAATGCTGTATTTTGGCAGTTCCCTTGCATTCTGTGCTGTGTGCCCTTCTTTCTTCCTTATCGTTGAAGAAGAAGAAGAGTTGGATTTATACCCTGCCCTTCATTTGGAGTCTCAGAGCAGCTTATAATCTCCTTCCCTTCCTCTCCCCATAACAGACACCCTGTGGGGTAGGTGGGGCTGAGAGAGCTCTCAGAGAACTGCTCTTGAGAGAACAGCTCTGAGAGAACTGTGACTGACCCAAGATTACCCATCTGGCTGCATGTGTAGTAAGGGGGAATCAAACCCAGTTCTCCAGATTAAAGTCCACCACTCTTAACCACTACACCAAACTGGTGTAATAATAATAGACTTCAGATCTCAGGTGAATGGATTAATGTTCCTTCTTCCTCTGTCTCCTATTGGACTCTCCATCATTCCCAGCATACTCCTTGATGTCCTTTCTGAACTACCATAAGAACATAAAAAGGGCCCCATGGTCTATCAAACCCAACAGCCTATTTAACACAGCAGCCACCAAGTTCTCCTTGAAAGCCAACAAACAGGACACAGAGGCCAAGGCATTCATGGAATGTTGTCTCCCAACTACTAATATCCACACCTCTGAATGTGGAGGTTCCCTTCAATCACGGTGGCTAGTAGCCACTGATGGAACTATCCTCCCTTTTAAAACCAATTATGCTAGTGGCCATCACTGCATCTACTAGCAGTGAATTCTGCAATTTAATTGCTTGCTGAGTAAAGAAGTACTTTGTTTTGTTCTTCTATCAGCCGGCAACTTCACTGGATACCATTGAATGCTAGTACTATGGGATAGGGAGAAAAAGTTCTGTCCATCCACTTTCCCCATCTCATGCATAATTGTATAAACCTCTATCATGTCCCCCCTTCGCCACTTTCCCCCCCCAAACTGAAAAGCCCCAGACTCTTCAGCCTTTCCTCACAGGAAAGATGCAATCCCTTAACCACATGGGTTGCCATCTTCTCCACTTTTTCCCACTCGGCAATACTGTATGCAGTATTCCCATTGGTGCTGCACCTTAGATCTACATGGGGCATTCCAATACTGGCCCTTTTGTTTTCAGTTCCTTTCCGAATAATCCCCAGCATGGAATCTGTCATGTTCACCACTGCTATACACTGCCAACATTTTCATCGAGCTACCCACTACAACTCTTTCCCTGTCAATCTCTGCCAGGTCAGAAAATATTTAAATTTGGTGGTGGTGGAAAATGCCATCAGGTTGCAGTCAACTTATGGTGATCCCGTAAGGTTTTCCATGAGGACCTGGCAAAACTAGAATGTGCTGCTTCAATAGTACTTCCCGTTCTCTTTTCACACAAGAGCCAAGATCAAAAGCAGTGCAAGAAAATGTGCATCTCCTATCTCTTCCAGGTATCCTCAGTCAAAGTCCATTTTTGGTGGCTGTGAAGTATACCTGTGTAGTATACCTGTGTAGTATACACTGGACGTAGTAATGTAACAACAGTACAGCAACATAGGTAGGAGAGCAAGTGAGCTAACAAGAGAGGCACTAACAAGTGAGGAGAACAATTAGGAATTTCAGATTTTGCTATCTTATTCTGGTCTACAACATGTGGAGAATGAAGGAGAAATGAGATTCTTGAATGCAATGTACTACTTCCAAATGCAGGTTGGTGATTCCAATTTTAATTATCCTGACATGTAAAACAAAGATTCTGCTTGGAAACAGAGGAGGGAGAAGAGAGCTATTATATAGCAATTTAGCAAAATTATATAGCAATTTAGCTGCTATACCTGTTTTCTATTTGCAAGGAATTTAAAATAAGAAAGTATTCAAAGTAGTGTTCCCTCATTTGTAAGTGTCACAGTGTACTCTATTGTCTCATCCTTCTGCATGCATAGGCTAAAACAAACACTATGGGATAGGGAGGAAAACTCTATAAACATATCCAAACTCATCAATCCAGCCTTGCTTGTCACACAAAGTTTTGAAAGGTAACATCCCTTCTTCAAATATGTAATAGACATTTCTATTATAATTTTCAGAATAAAAGTTATCATGGTACCTTTCTCCTAGTCCTAGGCAGGGAAAAGTTCACAACATTACTTAAAACCTGATGTTTTCATGTGTCATTAAGGGTTACTTTCTTACTCCACAATTGTCAGTTTAGCAAAAACAGAAAGTTTTGCAAAAAGTGGTAGGAATTCTCTCTTTGGTGGTTTTGCTCATCCATTCACAAAACAGTTTACAGGCAACATAATACTATCAGTTTAATTTGTGAAAATGGATAAATTTACAGTGCCGTCCTAAGCAGAGTTGGACCCTTTTAAGACCACTGATTTTAACTGACTCAGAATGGTGCAATTCTTCTTAGGACTGCACTGTTAGTCACATAACAAATAAATACAGAAATAGCACTGGAATGGTTAGTTGAAAGGTTTTTGTTCACAGAAGAGGAAATTTAATTAAACCATGTAATGCCAATTACAGTCATTTCTAATTATATTATGGCTTCCTAGAAATAATACAGATGCAAGATTCTAAAGTTACCTGCATGTTTGATGTTAATAGAATAAAAATTATCTAGGCTCTGAGAAAATCCAGACAATAGTCAGGGGAAATGTGTGTGTGTTTTGAAACCTGGCTTTGTGTGTCACCAATTTAACTACTAATAGATCTTCTTCAAAGTGCTCATTACAAGAGAAATGACGAGCTTCCAATTTTATATATCATCATAACTTTATTTTTCAAATAAGCAAGATTATTTTTGAAGCACATGGGCAAATTCTTTCTTTATGGAACCCACCAGAGCCCACCCACTTCAGAGTGTTCAATAGCCCCCCACCACTGGCTTGGCTTCAACAAGAAAAAGAAACTCAAAGAAAATCTTGCCCAACACAACCACTTTGTTTTTTTCTTACAGTCACAGGCTGGAATAGTATGGCTGAATAAGGCATATCACAAATTCAGAGTGAACAAAGAACAATACTGCTACTGAAACACCGGTTCTGGAGATAAGCTTATATCTACTGGATTAAACAGGCCCCCTCTAGAACTGAGCTTCTGGCTGCTTTTTCCATTTAACTACCACTAAGCATTCATTTAATAAGAGGGAAATCCTAAACAAGTCTTCCCAGAAGTAAGCCTCACTTTATTCACTGGGGCTTACTCCCAGGAAGATGTAAAGGATTGCAGTGTGTGTGTACTGTTCAGTTCAGTTCAGTTCAGACACCTTTAAAGGCATAATAGTATGGAAGATACATTTAAAAGATACATTTAATTCTGGTAAGTTAGGACAATAAAATATGCATATTATATAAAAAAAATCTGTATCTAAGTGTGGTTGATTCTGCTAAAAATTTTGCAACCATAATTGTAGTATCAGTATTAACATCATTCAGAAAATGCTGAACAGTTTTAAGATTATTAGTAAACAAGTGTGGCCAAAGGGATAAGAATTTCATACGTGAGGATGTGTGCAGCTGGCAGTCCAGAATAATATGGAAAATTGAATCTGGGGCCACACTGGAACATCTGCAGAGTCTTTCTTGATAACCAATCCCTAGGCATACAATTAGATTATGTGGATACTGAGAACTCACTTCCCCATTTCTTTTCATTTCCCCGTACATCAAAAGATCTTATATTTAACAGTGTGGGCTTTAGACTGGCTGAATTTTGTGTTACTCACAGCTTGACAGTTTTGAACGGTATATCTCAATTCCCAGCCTCAAATTTACTTACATCTCCTCCCGTGGTTGCAGTGTGGTTGACTACTGTATTTACTCTCCCTTCACCTTTCCCTTTTGACAATTTTGCAATAGGCTCTAGAATGGGAAATGATCATTTACCCTTAGAATTCTCTTTAAGTTGTGGCATAGATCCAGGCCCAAACAATTCCATGGACGCACAAGCCTAGCTCTGATTCTGTGCTGAGGAAAATAAGACGGTCCCCTATTGTGGAGGAGAATCTAACCGCCCTACTTGATTCTAACATTGCAGTTAATTTGTTATTAACGTCTGCAACATCCCTAAATGACTCTATTTCCCTTTATGATCAAATAATTGATTTAATAGGTTCTCTAGCCAAACCGATCTTGACGAAGCCACATAGTTTTTTGTCTTGGATTGACATAGATTGTTTGCAGGCCAAAAGAACACTAAGAGCAGCGTATAATGAATTCCGCTCCTCCAACAACCCAGGAAAATTTATCACTTTTTGTACTCAAAGCAATTTTTATCAAGAGCTTACACAAAATAACAAGAAACTGTTTTATCAGAGGAAGTGGGCCAACTTACTATTAGCCTTAAAATCCAACAATAATAGAGCATTCTGGCAAGCAGTTAATGCATGCAAATACACTCCCCAAATTAAATATTACTCCCGAGACCTGAGTTAACTACTATAAGATGACCTTTGCTGACCCGGAAATTTTTCCAACAGACCAGGATAATACCATACCAGCTAATATTCCTAACTTAACTGGCTCCCAGTAGAAGCGGATGAACTAATTTCAGAACTTAAAACAGGCAAATCCCCTGGACCGGCTGGAATCCCCGCTGAAGTACTTACAAAACATCCTCAGTGGTGGGCCTCCCCACTTGCTAATCTGTTTACTCAAATTAATCAACATGGGATAATGCCGCAATTTTCACTGAATTCCATCATCATTCCGATTTTTTAAAAAGGAGACCTTAACTGTCCAAATAATTACAGGCCAATCAGTTTTTTCTCTGTAATCGGCAAACTTAGAAAGATGCCTAAAAACTTGGGCACTCTCACAACAAATCATTTGTCCCGAACAAATTGGGTTCTTAAAAGGCAGTTCCACCATTGACCACTGTTTTCTCCTATCCTTTTTAGCTGACAAATATATGAAGTCTGGTACCCAAAAACTCTATGCAGCTTTTATCGATCTGAAAGGCGCATTTGATTCTATCTCTAGACCTCTACTCTGGAAAAAGCTGGAACTAATGAAAATAGACCCCGTCTTTTATTTTTTATTTAAAAACTCCACTTATCCACCTTGTGTCAAGTAAAAAACACAGAAAGTGGACATTTGACAGCAAAGATTCCACTACAAAAAGGAGTAAAACAAGGCTGTATGCTGCCCCCCTTCTTTTTCTCTGTGTACTGAAAGTTTTCTATAAGCCCTGATTTCTGCAGTTTTGGTACCCAAGCAATATGAACAAAATATCTGAAAAGAGACAATAATGTTTGACTAGGGCAGGGGCGGGCAAACTTGCTCAGCATAAGAGCCACCTAGAGCAGGGGTGGCCAAACTTGCTTAACGTAAGAGCCGCATAGAATAAACATCAGATGTTTGAGAACCACAAGACATGAACAAATATTACCTGCTTTTATTGGAAAATAAGCAAATTTGCTTTTTATTAACATTAAATGAGACTGCCAAAAATAATAACAAAAGGGGTAAAAGCGGATATTGATAATGATATTAATTTGTCCAATGATATTTGTTTGCTAATGATATTTAGCTTCCCCAGCCGCCCTGCTGGGAGCCACATAATATATGTGAAAGAGCCACATGCGGCTCCCGAGCCACAGTTTGCCCACCCCTGGACTAGGGAGTTAAGTATAACTTGACCAGAACCAGACTGTGTCCAACAGATGATTATAATGGATGAAAAAGCAGATTTTACAATAGAGACAGACAGACACAAATGGGTTGTCTAAACAGACAGAAAGGAGGATGGGGATGAAAAAGCAGATTTTACAATGTGATTTTAAAGACAGAGAGACAGACAGACACAAATGGGTTATCTAAACAGACAGAAAGGAAGATGGGGTAGAAAGTAAGGTATATCCTCTGCAGTTACATTTCCATGGTCCAACTGTCTTGTTGATATAGTTATTTCTCAACATGGCCCCATCTGTGGCTACTTAAATTCAGAAACTGAAACCATACACAGACAAGCCAGACCTTTCTACAAACCTGAGAAAACCCCAGGTTTGCAGAAATATATGAAAAAAGCCAACATGGGGGGATTAAACCCCTCAAAATGATACAAGTAATTCCTGTAGTTTTAAGAAATGGATGCCCTCTGAATAGCTGCTGTGGGGTTGCTAGGTAATCACAGCAATACTGCCAATCTTCTCCTTTCTGTCAGTAAAAGGAAGGAGGAATGGGCAGGGCTCTTTTCAAGGCTGTTATGACCTTGCTGGTCACCCCTGCTCCGCTCTGGCCCATAGGAAGGACTCATCAGGACCTGGCAGCAACTACCAGGTGATACTTTACCACTTGATTTGCGTGACTCACCCAGGCCCAGCATCAAACCACCTGGCAAGTGGCTGCATGCATGCCAGTGTGGTGTAGTAGTAAGAGTGAGACTAGGATCTAGGAGACCCAGGTTTGAATCCCTACTCTGCCATGATTGGGTAACCTTGGGCCAGGCACTCATTTGCAGTGTAACTTACCTCACAGAGTTGTTGTGAGGAGGGAAGAATAATACAAGCTGCTTTGGGTCCCCACTGTGAAGAAAGGCAAGGTATGAACTGAATAAATAATAAACAACGCTGAACACTAGAGGGCAGGGAAGGTTAGTGGGTGGGAGAGAAGGAAGCAGGAAAAGGTGAAGATATGTGGGCTGCAGGCACATAGCTATAGTGGGGCATCTTGGGGCTGGGCCTCCCCCAATTTACTGACAAGGCCCCACAACCTCCCATCCATCCCAGGGCCCCCAAGCAGCAGAGGGTGTGGGGAAGGAGCCAGGTATTCCTGCACAGATGTCTGGCATGAAGGGCCAGCTATAGGGGCCACACAGAGCCAGACAGCACCTCTCTATTTCCCCCAGGAAGTCTATTTCCCCCGGAAAGTACTCTTTGCTGGCAGGCTGTGCTGTGCTGTGCTGTCTGGCACGAGGGGCCGGTTATGGTGGTGCGAAGGGGCTGTTGCGAGGAGGAAGTGGCGTGGTAGAGGCCTGGGTGGCGGAAACTGCAGATCAGCTCGGGATGGGAGTAGGATGTCCCCTAAGAAATAAATGCCCCCTGGCTAAAAAAATCCTGGCTATGGGCCTGGTGGGCTGCTGGAAAGATGGAAAAGGGAAACAGTGTAGGGAGGGGGATATGGAGGTAATCAGCCCCCCCCTCCCCCAGTCCTCGCAGGTTTCCAGCTTGTAGTCATGTATTACCTCATGGAACACAAGAAGACAGAAAGAGCAATGCCATTCCACAGAAGATTAAATTACAACCTGTGAGGCATTTTCACCTGGTAAATGGTAGAGTAATGATTGGACTTGAGTCTGCTTAGCCTTACATACTTTGCCAGGTGCCTAAAACTAGATAAAATATTGTTCATCTAATTCCAGTATTCAGTCATAACAAAATACAAGAAAATTTACACATTGCATTTATAAAAATTGTTATAAGGCTTTTGACAAAGTCTACAGAATTCTCATCTTTATGGAATGTTATATTTGATATCATACATATTGTTTACAGTATAAAATATCCTTTTGAGAAATGAAACAGCTGTTTAAGGAATTGTTTGATTTTATTCTATCACAGAAAGTTTCATGGAGTTAGTGAAACAATAAGCAAATATCAATCCATTATTGTAAAAATCAATATGAATCAGGTGAATCTACTGGACAAAAACGACTGTATAATGTATGGAGCATGGTTCTATCACCATCCATTAACCACAAAAACTAGATGGGAATCTCCATGCTCAGAGGCTTCTGTATACCAGATGCTGGGGACAAACATGGAAGGCTGTCATCTTCAATGATAGTGAGCTCCCAAAAGCACCTGGCCAGCTGCTGAGGGAACAGAATGTGAATTAGAGAATCTTTCAACTTTATCTTGCACAACTCTAACTAATGTTCTAACTAATCTCTTTTCCTGTTCCATTCTCCCACTTCAATCTTTGAAGCATGTAAGAACTGCCTTTTTGGAAGGGACCAATAAAACTATCAAGATGCCTTCAGGAAGCCCACAGGATATGGACAGAAGATTGTTCTCTGCATCTGGTAATCCATGACACACTGCCTTTCAAGGATAATAGATATGCCCGTCTATGCCTCAAACAGGATATTTCCATTATGAGATGCAATGGCTAGCAAATGAATTTTCTGTGCAGGCTTTTTGTAGTCTTTTTGGCTGCTGAGACGGACTCTAAGGATTGTTGGCAAACAGCAGCGAAACATGAGAGCGGCTAGGTCACATGACTGAGAGTTGTGGGGGCGAGTTGATCGGAATTCTCAGTGAAGTGACAGTTAACGGTCGGCAGTGGACAATGAAAGAGTTAGCTGGAGAGCTTTTGAGAGAGAAGGAGCCCCTGAAGCTGATACAGCAAGCCTTAAGTTTGAGAAAAACTGGGCCTAGATAACACTTTTACTGGTCCTCTCTAAAGAGAGAGGGTAGTGAGTTGAGAGGAGAAACTGAAGAACTCCTCAGTACTGAAGGAATAGAATTTTGAAAGCCATAATATGAACCAATGTTCAGAACTACTATTAGTTAGCAAGCTATGAAACCGCAAGGCCAAAAGCACACGATTCTCTGATGTTACTTGAAACGCATGCGTAAGAGCGTAAAAAGCACACAAGCGCCCATTGTTTTGCTTGCTACTATCCGAGATAGCCTAAGCCAGAAGACCATGAGAATTCTGGTAGCTCGTAACATAACTTGCAAAGAACATTCCAACTAGTCTGACTCTGTTAGACATACGCAAATAATGTAACTGGATGCTTTGCTTATGAAAACTATGCAGAATGTACAGAAATGACACTAACCCCTTTCTCTTCTGTAAACTCCCACCCCTTGGTATAAAATTCGAGCCTCAGCAAAATCAAGGCTCGGCACTTGCTCTTATAAATTTACTAAGGCCAAGTCTGATGTCATTAAAACAGCTTCTCCTGATCCTGGTGTCCAAGTGTCTTTGTCTTGGATTTTGTTTCTATTTCTGGGTTAACATGCTTCATTAGCCACAAAGCAAAATATATACTTCCCCAACGGAACTTGTGAGGTGGTTAAGGGAAAGACTAGGAGTCTGGAAGAGACTGGGAAATATCTAGAATAGGCTCACCAGTCAGTCTCAGCCAGATGGAGATCCAACCATAGATAGTTACTGGAGAGTGAAATCCCAAAGGGTTTCAATGTACCAAAGACAGTCTGTGACCAACTTAATGTTATATAACTACAGCCTATGTAAATGCAGAGAGAGAGAGAATCACTCATACAAAAAAGCAACAATATCTCCTGTGTAACTATCCCACCCCCTGTTGTGTTTCTGTGAATAGAGAGTTGTGCAGTTTGACTTTACAAAGTACTAGTGCCTGATTTCTTGATAAGGATTCATATCTGGCAGATATCCTCCATCCACAAGAGATACAAACCCCGAAGAGACTGTTTAATGTAAACTGGTCATCTAAAGAAAGATGAGGTGATCAGTCATAACAGGATAATAATCTGAATCCCATTTATAAAATGTGGAAGCTTTTCTGTTTAGTTTTGAAAGATAGATGAAAGAGACAGGATGTTGTACTTAAAACCCCAGATTTGCCGAGGTTTGAGTGAAATATACTCAGAAATGCGGGATGCAGAGACATCTATGAGTTATTCAAAGAAAGAGTTAGGATCAGATATGGGTTCACTGCTGAGCAAAGCAGGAAGACATTCAGAGACATTAAAAGGAAGCCAGGGAAGACATACTCTCAATCAAGGTGTCATTTAGACAGAGCCCTTAACAGATGGATTGAAGGAAGTAAAGTTACCACTTTGGGAGATTTGAAAAATCTAATTGGACTAGAACAATTTTACAGTCAAGTTCCCTCCCAGTACAGATGGATTTTGAGGAACAAAAATATTGGTGTGTGTGATGTGCTTGACCGCACAGCACCAACTCTGGAGACCACAAGACCACACCAAACTGCACCACACCAGCAAAGTATATTTACAGTTTATTTACAGTGCTATAATATTTACTGATGTCCACCAACAAAGTGCTACTCCAGACAACTGATTTGTGAGAAGGAAAAAAACCACTCTGTACACAATTACATATGTACAATACAGAAGCTATTCATCAGTCAATGAGTGAGCTGCTGAGTCATGGTGAGTACATCAGTCAATGTCACATTCATAGAACAAGCCCGTACATGTCCCTGTACAGTTATCACTTGCTTCAGTCACCTGACTCTGTTACCTGTCATCTGAGATCATTCTGATCTGACAGCTCATTGTACTGAAAGCTGTGAGTCTCTATAACTGACATTCCTCTTAGACTCGCAGTCTGACAAGCACAATTCTAGTTTTAGTTTTTCAAACTTATCCTGGTGAAAAGTTTTGCAATGTGTTTTGATCCTGGAACCCTGGTACCTGTTTTAAGTACAACTCTTCACTTATGGGTACATGTAGATAAGCAGTCGTAAAATCAAAGTGGTGCACTAGCATCCCTGCATTTCCTGCCTTGCTAAGTGCTGTTCTAACAGTTTCAGCTCTAACTGTCGGGGCAAATACTTGGTCGTAGTCCTCTCCCCAAACCTGAGAAAACCCTTTTGCCACCAACCTCGCCTTATACTGCCTTTCTCCATTCAAGAGTGATTTTACTTTAAACAACCAACAGCACCCAATTACATTCTTATCTGCTGGCAATTCAGTTAAGTCAAACACTTTATATTGCGCAAGAGATTTGTACTCTTCAGCCATGGCATTCAGCCAACACTTTCTCTCCCTCTCTGGCAAAGATAGTACGTCCTCATAGCTTTTTGGCTCTTTAACATATACATGATTAACAGCCGTCTTTGATTCAAAACCGTAACGAACTGGAGGAATTCCTTTAGTAGATCTTCCAGATACTCTGGGCACCGGCCTATCACTTTGCACTTGTTCAGAGGAACTCTGTACATGCTCAGAAGAGTCCTCCTCCTGTTTTACCACTGTTTCTGTGCCTTCACTCAAAGGAAACAACACTTGTGATGGCCCCTCTGTCCCATGAATTCTGTGCCAGTTTGTATTTTCACAGAAACTTGCTGACCTACTGAAACTTAAACCTAACTCATGCCTGCCTGGTAACCAAGGAACAAGAGTTTCTTTGTCCTGTCACCTCCCTTCCGTCTCTGGTTTAGAGGTATGTTAACCCAGGCTTTCCTTCCAAACACTCTCAGGTACCCCAAGCTGAGATCCTTGTTATACAACACTCTGTAAGGAACATCATTGATGGATTTTGACCACACTCTGTTAGCTATGTAGCACGCATTGGTGATTGCTTCAGCCCAGTATGACATTGGTAAACCCATGTCTGCCAACATGGCATGCATCATATTTTGCAACACACCAGCCCTGCGTTTGGCTACTCCATTCTCTTATGGTGTTGAAACATTTGTTATGCGATGTGCCACCCCGTGTCTTTAGCCAGTGATTAAATTCATTTGACATGAACTCTCCACCCATGTCTGTCTGCAATGCACATAAGTCATAGCCTAAATGTTTTTGCACTTTCCGAGCCCAGTATTTGAAGGGCTGAAATACATTTGCCTTCTTTCTAAGTGCGAAAATCCAACCAAATCTTGAAAAATCATCCACTAAAATCAGAGCAAACCAATTTTGTGAGTGGCTCTTTGTGTAAGGTCCTATGACATCTACATGTACTAGCTCCAGAGGTTTGTTAGACACTCTGTCACTTTTGTGTTCTACAGGGGATGCTTTAGACTTAACACTCTTGCAAATTTGACAGTCAAGATACCTGCTACAATCTTGCATTGTCTCTTTACCTTGTAGTGCTAATGTCTTGTTAATAATGTGAAAACTGGCATGTCCAAATCTCTGGTGTAGTAACTGAATGCATTTCTCATGTGGGCTACTGTTTGATACAAACCTAGCCTCAACATGCTCATTCTCTAGCACATATACATTGTTGATTAACTTACTCACCGCCAAAGTTACACCATCCCGGGTGATTTTACAAGCTTTGTTTTCAAAACATACAGAAAAACCTTTGTCCAGAGCTTTAATGCACAATAAATTGTTCTCCAGGATAGGAACACATAGAACATCTTTAATCGTAAATCCAAGTGTTGGGAAGAAAATTTCCCCTTCACACAACACAGGAGAGTTGATGCCATCAGCCAGGCTCACGTGCTTTAAACGAGACGGTCGTTCTTTCTGCAACAGACACCTGTCCTGACAAAAGTTCTGTGATGCTCCAGAGTCCAAAATCCAAACTCCTCAAGCAGAAGCAGCTTCTGTGACAACATCTGGCTGGATGCAGGCCTCTGGGTCATTGTTCCACACCTTTTCCTCAACTCTGGACAATCCTTCCTGAGATGCGTTGTTGCTCCACAGCCAAAACACCACCAGATCCTCAAAGCGACCTGTTGCTTTAATCCATACTACTTTTCCTCAGCAATGCTGCAGCCGGCTCCTGCGGATTCCACTGGTCTGGACTGCTTCCAAGGCTGAATTGCTGTGTCCTTGAAGCTCAATCTTATCTCCTCCTCAAGCAGCCGTCCGGTCACACAGGCCAGAGTGAGTCTTGGAGCTTCCACAGACTCCAAAGCTGTTACCAGCATGTTATACCGTTCTGGAAGAGAGCTCAAAATGATGTACACTCTATCTTCCTCCGCCACAGCCTTCCCCTGCTGTTCCAGCTGCTGGAAGCAATTGGCCAGAGTATTTAGATGTGCTCTGACTGACCCTCCCAGCTTTAACACTGTCTGATACAGCCTCCGGGTTATGACTATCAGGGAACCTGCCGTTTGGCGCACATATACAGCCCTCAGACTATCCCAAGCAGTTTTAGCAGTAGTCTTACCGGCAACGTGCACAAGCTGGTAATCTGCCACGTTTAAGATTATCGCTGCCAAGGCCTTCTGATCGTTTAGAGCATCTTGTGGCGTCACAGGATCAGGGGGAGCTTCCATGTACAGCCACAAACTTTCTCTTTTCAGATAGTGCTCCATACGCAGAGCCCAAATACTGTAATTACAATCGGTCAGTTTCTCCACCAGCAAAGACATGTTGAACTGCGCCATGCTGTCCTCCATCTCTGCTATATGGACCTCATTCTCGCCCTGCTCCTCCTCACCAGAGCTGCTTACAGTGACCTGGTCCTCAGAAGCCATGGTTTCAGCACTTTCAGCAACAGTAGCCATCCTGGCTCACCTCCTCACCAACAGTCCAGTCTTGTTCAGAGCCTCCAGAGCTCAGTGCAATGCACTGGGCCCATAACCCTGTCTGTGTGTGTGACGTGCTTGACCGCACAGCACCAACTCTGGATACTTGAGTCCACAAGACCACACCAAACTGCACCACACCAGCAAAGTGTATTTACAGTTTATTTACAGAGCTATAATATTTACTGACGTCCACCAACAAAGTGCTATGCCAGACAACTGATTTGTGAGAAGGAAAAAAACCACTCTGTACACAATTACATATAAACAATACAGAAGCTACTCATCAGCCAATGAGTGAGCTGCTGAGTCATGGTGAGTACATCAATCAATGTCACATTCACAGAACAAGCCCGAACATGTCCCTGTACAGTTATCACTTGCTTCAGTCACCTGACTCTCTGTTACCTGTCATCTTAGATCCTTCTGATCTGACATCTCATTGTGCTGAAAGCTGTGAGTCTGTATAACTGACAAAAAAATTAAAAACTGTGGAAAAGGCAGCTATCATGCTTGATGAAACAGAAGGGGATTTAGGAAGATCTATGTGGGTTGCCCCTGTGAAAAAACCCACAGTATGGAACCCCTAAGACAAATTTGGTCCTACTAACAACAACCCTGCTAGGCAGGCCAGTCTTCAAACTAGGAAGAGGGCGATTATCTGCTTCCATTGCCAAGAGGAAGGGCATTTTTAAAAATTCTGTCCAAAGCTAGAGAAGGGAAAAACAACCCTCCCAACTAAAACTGTTAAAGTAGTGAAGTGCTTGAATCCAGACACAGAGACAACTGAAATCTCTACCCCTACAGTGAATGCACCACAAGAAAAACCTACTAGTATGGAGGGTGCAGGAAGGTTTGTATGAGGAATATATAGAGACTGTGACAGTAAATGATAAAGAGGTAGAGGCTTATCAAGATACTGGGGCATAGGTTTCTTTGATCCAACCAGGATTAGTGCAGAGACATCAGTATTTGCCTGGGAAATCATACACCGTTAAAGGCATTCGAAGACTTGCATTTTAAGGGGCCCTAGCTGAAGTTCCTATAAAGTTCAAGGACTTCCAAGGCAAATGGATACTGGGAGTTCTTAAAGACACTGATATGTCGATTTTATTGGGAAATGATCTGGCCTCCCAAATAAAAAGCCAGCAAGATGTCTCAGTCAACATTGTAACCAGAAGTATGACAGCACAACAATTTGATCTGGCTGAACAGCACCCAGAGGAAGAGGAAACATTGTCACAGAGCGTACATGCAGCAGAGTTCCTGACTGAACAGCAACAAGATCCCAGCTTGCAAGAACTGTGGCAGAAAACCGAAGTAAGTGAACAAGAGATCACAGTGGAACCTCCCTGTCAATTTAAAATTTATGACCAAAGACTATATCGAGTAGCCTTAAAAAGAAAACATAATGTAGTCTGGGAGAAAAAGAAAGGGGAACACTGTTTTGGTGGCGAAATTGGCCTCATAGAGAAGAAGCAGGAGTCCATCATAACTGCCTGTCAGCTGTCATTTCCCCAGGAAGTACTTTCTTTGGGGCACCTTCTTTGGGGGGGTGGGGCATAACTCAGATCCTGTTGATCCAATCCTCACCAAACTTGGAGGGCAAGTAGAGGAGAGTCAGCCACAGATTCTCTGTGAGTTTGGTGTCTCCAGATTGCACAGAATCCGTTCTATACACTCCTGAACCTGCACCTGTCAAAGTGACTGCCTGTCAGCTGTCATTTCCCCAAAAAGCACTTTTCCTGGGGGCACCTTCTTTGGGAGGACAGTGACTCGGACCCTGTAAATCCAGTCCTCACCAGCCTTGGGAGGGCAAGTAGAGAAGAGTCATCTGGAAAGTCACTGTATGGTGTCTCTAGCATGCGGGGGGGGGGGGGGCATTCTACCACACCATGGACCTCACAAACTGAACCAGTTTGTTTGGCTCTTAAAAGTTTGTGGTGCTTTGTGGTTCGTGAACTGGGCATGCCACGACCCAAAAACCAAACTGCATTTTTCCAGTTCATGCCCATACCTATTCTGTAGTCACTCCATTGGCTGCTCATCTGTTACTGGTCAATTCAAGGTACTGTTTGTTACATACAAAGCTGTTCATGTCCTTGGACCCTACAGGACTGCTTCTCCTCCTATGCTCCGCCATGACAACTCTGCTCATATGAGCAGGTATTTCTGCAAGTGCCAACCTGTCAAGATCAACAACTATTTGTAAATATCCATTCTCTGTAGTGGCCCCCATCTTATGGGATGGCTGCCGGAGGAAATCAGGAAGGCTCCCATGATTCTGGCATAAAAAATTGTTCAGAAGGGCATTTCTATAAAGGGAATATAATGGAATGGTTCAGAAGATGCTTTAATAAAAAGAATGGAAGTGTGCACTGTACTGCTATGTGTAGTATATATTATTTATTTAGGATATTTCCATGCCACCTCTTCTGTTTGAGGTGACTTGCAATTAAAACCATCACAATATAAAAAACAAGCTGTTAAAAACAAGCCATTGGACACAAGCAACATAAAACTATCCAAGCAACATAAAACTATCCATAAAATAGAAGCAGACTGTTCAAAAGCTGATAAGATAAAACCCCTAATTAAAAGTCTGGGTTAAAAGACATGTTTTGGCTTGACACCTAAAAGAAAGTAAAGCAGGTGCCAGTGAGACCCAAAGAGGAGGGCATTCCATGCAATGTGACTTGTAAAACACCAAGGCATTTAAATCCCAGAAATATGCCAGTTAAGAGAACTGTATATGCTAAGTAAATTATAAATGATGCACTCACGTTGTTAAAGCAGGAAAATGGGTTTACGTTTGATAGAAAAGTAAGTAATGCATATATTTCAATTATAATATTTCTAATTTAATGGAAATCTGTTTTTCCTAGTACATTTCTCAGATGTATGTGGGAAAATATCTATAGAAGTGCAATCCAATTATGGAACCCATTTCGTCTTCATGAGAATTCTAGTATGAGAACAGTGTACATTCCATCTCTAGTGTATTTTAGAGGAGGAGGAGAGAGGAAACTTATCTCCTCATTTGATACACTAAATTCTTTATTTAAAAAGGCTCACTTCCTAGTAAACCATTAACCTCCAATTTGGTCAGTGCAGCAGGCTGTTTAATCTCATATTTATGATGGTTAGATTTTTATCTAAATTACACTTGTTACTTCTCCACTAAGTGCTTTACAATATAAAATGCAAAAAAAAGATTTTTTAAGACAGTACAATAGAATAATAAACTTTTCAGTTTAGAAGAGAGATGATTAAGAATGACATGACAGAGGTTTACAAAATTATTCATGGTGGACAGCTGACAAAAAGGATTTTTTCTCCCTGTCCCAAAATACTAGAGCTTGAGGGCACCCAATGAAGCTGATGATGGGCAGTAGGTACAGGACAGACAAAAGGGAACACTACTTGACACAGAGAGTGGTCAAAATTGGGAATTCTGTGTCAGAGGATGTAGTGGTGGCCGCAGGAATAGACAGCTTTAAAAGGGGATTAGACAGATGCATGGAAAATAAATCTGTGAATGGCTAATAGCCATGGTGACTGAGAGGAACCTCCGCATTCAGAATCACTAATCCTCTAAATCGCAGAACCAGGAGGCAACATCAGGGGAGGCCTCAGCCTCTATGCCGTTGTTGGCCATGCAGAGGAACTGGTTGGACACTGTGTGAGGCAGGATGCTGGACTACAGGGACCACTGGTCTGATCCAGCAGGGCTCTTCTGATGTTCTAATATAACCAGCACTTTGAAAATCTCTTAATAACTTGATATAATCAGACCCCTGCTAACCACAATAAAACGTCAAAAGTTACCTTCCACCAACCTGCTATATGTGTCAAGACACAAAGTAGATTTTTCCAATAGGTCTTCAAGTGCAAAGGAAGGGGCTAGAAGAGTGTCTCTTATAAATTACTTCCATAAAGTGGGTGCCATAACTAAGGCTGCCTGCTCCTCAGTCATAGACTGAAAAATGGTAAGAAGCAGGGCCTCTCCAATAGCTCTCAATGGACCTGAAAGGATAGATGGGTAAAGATGTTTCTTTAAACATGAAAGACCAAGACCATTTAGAACTTTGTAAAGGAAAGGAGTGACTCTTTGATTTGAACTCTGAAACTTAGTGGCATTCAGCATTACTGAGTGTGCGTGCACGTGAAAGCTTAAACCCAGAATTAAACTTTGTTGGTCTTCAAGGTGCCACTGGACTCAAAGTTTGTTCTGTTGCTGCAGACCAACATGGCTGCCCCACCTGGATCTGAACTAAAATAGATATTGTATAATTTGTATAGCACTGTGTTTTGTTCAAGCAAGGGAAAAAAGCAGCAAGAACTAGCAGTAGTCCAAGGAAGGTTACCAATAAATGAACAGTTATTGCAAGAACATCTGAGTAGTTGGTTTGTAGCCTGCTCTTCTGGAAGCAAAGCCAGAAAAAAGGACTTCTTGGGACCATTGAATGGGACCAGGAGGAAGACTGAACTGATATGAAGGCAAAGTGTTGTCCAGGAGAAGACAGCTTGGTCTGGATTTATCAGCTTAGGTTCAAGATCTTCCTAGACAACCCAGGGAATTTCTTTCCTCAGCCATCGCTGCCCACCCCTCAAATGAAAATAGTGACCTACTTCATAGCAGCATTGTAAAAGGCATGAAAATGGCAAAGAACTATGTAAAACCATAAGACAGTGTTAATATGTAACACAATACTGTGGAATGCCTGCAGGCATGTTTGGTTTGTCATTGTCTCATTTTCCTCCCAAGGAAGTGGTTTTACAAAAAAAAGTCTGCACCTGAATTTGGACCTACAGCCCAGGGTTTATGTATTATCAAAGTAGCTAACATGTAAACAAGCATGTTCAGGTGTGTGGGAAGTCCGTCAGACTGTGTCTTTTCAGCAGCTGAAGAAACACAAGTCAAGGCTTTCAGTGTATTAAACCTAACTCGGGTTCTTCACCTTTGGTAGTTTCAGACACTGAACGGATTTACAATTTTGGTCTTTTCTACTCCCAGGGTTTGCACCAGTTGGAACAGCTGTGCTGTGGCAGGAGCACCTGAATGCAAATGCAGCCGTGTCAGCACAGTAACTCCGAAAGGACTTGCCAGAAGTAAATGCCGCTTGACATCAGTCACTAGTAGGAGGAAGGAAATGAGGGACAGAAAGAAAAATAATAGGAAATAAAAATACTTCAAAGAACAAAATGTGTAGCTTTTCACTTGCAGCTCCTTTGCCATGTTAAAAACTCTATATTCACAATCAAGATCTGACCCAACCCAAGAAACAACACTTTTTTATTTAAACATGCCTTTGAAGATACGACCCACATGCAGTAACACATGACTAAAAGCAAGCAATGTTCTAACCATAATTAATTTGGCACCATTCTAGCTTCTGATAGTAATCAAAACAATATTCAGAGTGAGTTTGTACTCTCTTGTTACACGGTACCATTTTTTTAAAAAAAAAAAAAGCATGCATGACAATAATTTAATTATTATTTGAAGTCAACACACTTAGTTTTTTTCCCTACCTGTTTTAAAAGCACAGGACTGGAAATAGGTATTTTAAATAGGTATTTTACATGCTGTTTAGATTGGATGTGTCTGTTAATGTCACTTAAATGCAGTGAAATGAAGTAAAAAGTAGGTCAACATTTGGTTTAAGAAAATCAGGGCTTTGGTTACTCAGAGATTTCAAAGTAAATAGGTAACACTAGAGATTTCTCAGACTGTCTCCTCACATTTCTGCATTTGTTTTTATCTGTGGGATCAAGTGTGTTAGGGAGGCCTGGTAAGCATTGCCTCAGCCGTCATTCCTGGCTACGTACATCTGCAGTCAATTTTCCACACTTTCTTCCATAAAAGGTAAATGAGGCGCTGTACTTGCAATGGGATAATCTAAACAATATGAACAATATTACTGTTAAAGACCATCTGGCTCATCAAGAACAGCTCTGTATTCTTAACTCTTTGAGGTAAAATACAAAAATCAGGCAGCAGGCTTTAGGCAACCTGAAATCTACTTTAAAACTGAAGGGTTCAGAGCACACAAGGGACGCTGTTTCTCTTCTATTTTTATATCCCTCAGGTTGTGCTTGCTGCTATCATTAACCACAGTTATCATTAACTTACAGTATGGGCTTCAGTCTCCTCTGTGTAAGCCTCGTCACTGTGGTCTCCCCTACAGTTAGATCACTGTGAATTTGTAAAATGTTTTGTACTGGCTTCTAAAGCCATGTCTTGGAACCCCTCTCTTCCCCCTGCATTAGTGAGTGGAAGTCACTTCCACACATGCTGGAGCTTACCAATTCAATGCCAACTGCATCCTTTGTGCTCCAAAAATCACTCCAGAGGCTCCTCCAGCCTCTGGGAGATCCTTTTTCAAGAGGCTGCCACTAGAAAGAGCAGAAAAGCCCCTTGCCCAAGCATAAAGAAGAAAGCTGCTTTCTATTCAAGCCTATAACAGTAATTCTAGAGAGAAAGATTCTCAGATAGAATACACAGAGTAAGTCCTCCTGATAAGGAGATTTGTACATGGATCACTCGACATAGCAGAAGCCATGAGCATAAATTGGATGCAAAGAACATGGATGTTGTCACGCTATACCACACTTCTTTCAATAGATGCAGGTACTGGGATAGTTACTCAAGCATAAATGTTTGGTTAGGAGTGGAGGGTGCACGTTGCTTAAAAATATTTCACATTGGATCACAAACATTCTCACAACAAGCTTAAAAGAGTGGAGGACACTGAAGCAAGCACTGAATTGGCAGTCCCCAATATGGTGTCCACCGGCACCTTTCCTGGTGCCTCCCAAATGCTTTCAGAAAGTGTTTGGGGCCCAGTGGGACTTTTCCCAGCAAGGCTTCTGATTGGCCACTGGAGATTTGATTGGCTTTGCACATTTTTAAAAAAATGTTGCTTTGGCAGCAGCTGCCACTACAGCACAAGGATCTTCACTGTATGACTGAAGAGAAGCTGTGGCAGTTGCCGTTTTGTGGCTGGCTCCACCTCCTGTGACAGCCATTTTGTGGCTGTGTCCACCATGCTGTGTCAGAATTCCAATGGTGCCTATAAGGGTGGGTACCCCTGCATTAAACACTTCTAAACTCCATGGATTTCATATGCTTATCTCTCTTCCAATGAAAAATATGAGGCTTGCAACCTAACAACTCTTTAAAAAGAAAATCCCACTGAATTCAGAAGGGCTTGGTTCCTTGTAAGTGTCTTTTAGGAGGACTAGTCTTAGAAATCTTCACTTCTTACTTTATTGACTACATTTTTATCCCAGCCTTTCTCCAATGAGCTCAGGGTGGGATACATCAGTCTCCTACCCCCACTTTACTCTTTCAACAACTCTGTGAGGGAGGCTATGCTGAGAGGATGTGAGCAGTCCAAGACCACCCATTAGTCTTCAAAGTAGAGTGGGGGTTCAAACCTGGGTCTCCCAGATCCTAGCCCAACACTTTAACCACTGCACTGAGCTTATAATGCACAATATAAAAATATAGTAAATAAACCTACTTGTGGGAAAACATCTTTTATCTCCTGTCCAACACCTGAAAGAAGAAAGCACGCCATAATTGACAACACCTGACAATTTGCTAAATAAAGGAAAAGTCTGAGTGTCTCTCACAAGCTTGTTCATTTGGGTTGACTTTGAAGGCATATGGAACTATACCAATAAAAAGTATTTTTGTCCTCAGCTATGAGCCCTTACCATGATGCTTTAGTCTTAACTTTGTCTAATTCTAATATGACTTTTGATTGGATCCAACAGAGCTCCCGTGCAATCAGAAGGTACTTCTGTTTGCACAGGAAGTGGTTGCTAGATTTCTGCAGAATTTACCACTTAATGTGCAGGTACCTACATCTCATGGTGTTCCATGGTTATTTCGGGTAGATGATGAGGTTGACTGTAGAAGACGAAACAGAAAAGATCTGTTCGACAAGCTAGCCTGTGACATTAATTTTGAAAGTCTTATCACAACTGCAAACCTTTGAGATGGAGTTGGACTAAACAGCTGATCTGGATGACTGGGTCATTTTACTGTTCCCTGCATGCTGTTTTTAAAAAGCTGCAATGCTGTTTTCCTGTTTTAATTGTTTGTGTTTTTTTGTATTATTCTGTTACTTTTGTGAATTATGCTGAGTCCATGGAAAAGCATCATATAAATGTATAATATAAATATGGACTATGTTATAGGTATTTCTAAAATGCACCTCTTTTATAGAAATTTAAAAAGTAAAAAAGAGATAGAAAGGTGAATATACCAACTCGGCAAGCTAGATGATCATATAAGCTGATGTATTTTCAAAGCATGTCACAGCAACTACTGTTTGAGAGAGACAGAAAGCACTTTCGTTTAAAAACAGACATTCACTACCTTCAAAGAATACACCAAAATTTACTATTGTAAGGAAAGTGTGGATATTATCTTCACAGTTGCAGCTATGAAAACCTTGGCCAGCTAGCTTGACAAAACAGCAGAATTACGTTCCAAAGAGTGACCCTTCCACCAAAAATGGTAATTACTTTGTTAAATAAAATTATAAATCCTACTTTGACAGCTTCAGAGGGGGTTTTTTTGCATTTCTTTCTCAAAAATTTTTTAAGATGGAAACAAAACAACAGTTAAAGGGGAATTTACATGTGTTCTTTAAACATAAGCAACAACAGAACAAAGGGGGGGGGGTGTATGTTCATATTAACTGGTTTCCTGACGTTAGTTCCCTACTGACATATTAAACAGAAACACTGCTATATCTAGTTTCCAAGGTAGAATGCCTATTACCATGTCCTTAACCAGCTCCATCATGTTTTTCTCTCTTTCTGGAAATTTGTAGAGCCAAACTTCTGATACTCTCTCCCATGTAAAAGGTGACAATAAACAAGTTTTATTTTCATTGAAATTATTCCATTAAAAAGTTTCCTAAGTATGGAGCAACTTGAGCTCTGCATTTCTGCTGAATTATAGCAGTCTTCTATTCTAAATTTAACACCTAAGAAAAGTGGTTCTTTAGAAGAAAGAACTCGAATGCAAGGAGCTTGACATGGTGGTGAAGGAAGAGTGAGGCAACTCTTCTTTCCAAGACTATGTCTGCTTGAAAGCGGGAGGCTGCTATAGACGCCCAACCAAGCTGGGTGAAGAGACGACTTCAACGGAGCTAATGGGGTCAAAAACTGAAATATACAAGGATTAGCCACAATACACGAAGCTAAGTATAATTATACCCTCTCTTGAGAGTTGAAATAAGTAGAAGGTTAGATAGGGGGAAATGGATTTGAGCTGCTGGAGAAATAGAATTGCAGACTGTTTCTTTAAAGCGGCCATTAACAGAGAGCAAAATAACTCAAGAGGGGGGGGGGAGAAGGCAGCAGTAAAGGATTAAAACGCCAATAGCAAGTTTTTGGGATGTGCTGAAAATAGGTTTTACCTCCTTTTTTCTCTTTTTTCTGCTTCTATATATCGTGTCTCTGGATGCGAGAAGGTGGTGTGGGAGATGTGGATGCTGATTGGAGGAGTCGAGAGAGAGTGGAAGGCAACACGAAAGAAGGAAGGAGAGGTGGACGCGGCTCTTCAGCGACATAGAGAGCGGAGAAGCAGAGACGGAAGGAAAAGAAAGGAGGACGGACCGAGGCGAAGGAAGGGCAGAAGTGAAGCGGATGACCAGAGTAAGGGTAGAGCGTGATAAGATGAAGACGAAAGGAAAGAAAAAGAAGACAGACTGATGAGCCAATACACGAAGGAAGGGCAGAAGTGAAACGGACGGCTAGAGCAAGGGCAGAAGAACATAGTAGGAAAGGAAGAACTGTGTAAGAAGGAAAGAAGTGGACAGACTCTGAAAGGTTACAAGAACACAAAGGAGAAAAAAGAAAGACTGATATAGAAGATAGACTTGGTTTGGAGAAAATACATAGACTTAAAATTTAAATAAATGGGTGAGGTGGCACTAGGATATAGGTATAGGCGTAACGTACATTAAGTTAAAAATAGTACATTAAGTTAAAAATAGAAAAAACAATTGACCCTGAATAACAAAAGGAACAAATAATTAAGGTGCTAAAATACTTATAACTTATACATACAACATTAAAAGATAGTAAAATAAAACGAATGGCCTCAAACCCAGATGGCACAAGGAAACATTCAATAGCGTCTCCAGTTCAGGCAGGAATACAAAGTCTTTAAAAAAAGAGCACAATGAATGTAACTCAGTTAACAACTAAAGACTTAAAAGCTTTGATACAGGAATGTATGGCACAAGAAATGAAAAATGCCATAGAAATAACACTCCCACAACTAATGAAAAATACAGTGGAAACAACACTATCTCAGTTAATAAAAAAAGAAATAGAACCCTTGCAAACAAAAATAGATGAAATAGCTGAACAAATTAAAGCAGATTCCAAAGAGATAAAAAAAACAGATAGAAGAAAATAAACAAGAAATACAAAAAATTACAGTGACAACCAATAGTGTGGAAGAGAAAGTACAAGATATAGGACAAGAAATGCAAGAATTAAAGATAAAAACAGACAAAATGGAAGAAACCTTAATAGAATTGGAAATGGAGAAAGCTGCATTACTGATTAGGTGTCAAAACATCCCAGAATCAATAGGAAAAAAATCTAAAGGAGGAAATTATTAAAAACTTAACAGAACAATTACATATAGGTATATATGAAGAAATGGAGCAAGAAGTAGATCAGGTCTTTAGAAAAAACACATCATACGCAAAAAGAAATAAACTACCAAGGGAAGTTCATATAAAACTGACCAGAAGAGAGACAAGAGACAAGATTCTTAGAGAGGCAAACAAAACAAAAGTAATTATACAAGACAGTGAAATAAAAATACTAAAAGAAGTCCCATGGAGAGTTCGGGAGAAATGACAAAAGTACTCCACACTATCAAATCTGTTGAGGGAAAATGATATATGGTACAAATGGCTCGTATTAGGACTTTTATTTACTTATGAAGGAGAAAGGTATAAGATTGATTCTGTCCTTAAAACTGAAGGTTTTTTGGACAGACAAGGGGAAAGCCTAGGCTGGCAGAGAGAAGGAGAAAGTAATGAAGAGGAGGAAACACCTGGAGATGGAATAGACAGAGATAAGAAAGATAACAGATAGCAGGGGAAGAAACAAAAACACGTAACTCCGTCCCAAATATTGACAAGGTATCAGCAGAAGACAAGGGATAGGGGAACTAAAAATAAGAATGGAGAAAATGAAAAAGCTTAGATTACTTTCTGTCAATGTGAACGGGCTGAATAGCCCACAGAAAAGAAGAAGAGTGCACTCACAATTACATAAATTACAGGCAGATATTAACTGCCTACAAGAAACACATATTAAGGAAAAAGATGCTAGACATCTAGATAACAAAAAATTAGGCAAGGTATTTTATGCACTAGATCAAACAAAGAAAAGAGGAGTAGCTATATACGTTAGAGACTATTTGTTACCCGAGTTAATACGTGCTGAAAAAGATGGCAGAATAGTTGTAATCACTATTACAAATCACTATTACAAACATGAATAAAAAATCACTAATTGTGAATATTTATGTGCCCAATCAAAACCAAGAAAGGTTCTATAAAACTCTGAGAGAGCTAATAGCTAAGCAAAAAGTAGAAGAGATTTGTATAGTGGGAGATTACAATGCAGTGTTTGAAGCCAAGATAGATAGAAAAAACCAATCCAAAAAGAAGAAAACAGGTAATATATTACCCAAATCCTTTTTAAAACTAGCAGAAGAACAACCTCTAATAGATATATGGAGAACTAGGAATATTAAAAAAGAAGATTATACATATTATTCAGCCAGACACAATTCCTGGTCTAGGATTTATATGATATGGGATTCTACTACAATATTGAAGGAAATTATGGATTGTGAAATTCTTCGAAACACCTTTGCTGACCATAGCCTGATAATGCTAACATTACAAACCAGACAAAAAGCTACAAGATGGATTTTAAATAAAGACCTTTTAAAGGATCAAAGGTTTACGAAGAAAATGGAAATAGAAATTTCTGAGTATTTTAAAAGAAACATACAAGCTGATATTTCTATTAGTATGGTCTGGGAAGCATTCAAACCTTTTTTGAGGGGATGGTTTATAAATCAAGAGGCATGGAGAAAGAAACAAAGGAAGAAACAGTATGAAAACTTGGTTACATTGATTAGAAATGAAGAAACTAACATGAAGAAAGGAAGAGACTTAGAAGAGATAAAAACAAGTTAAAAACCTTACAACATCAAATGAATCTTTTATTAATGCAAGAAATTGCAAGGAAAATAGAATATGCAAAGCAGTATTATTTTGATAATGCGAACAAGCCAACAAGATGGCTAGCTGATAAGTTAAGAAAAGAAAGAGAGAAGAAAATGATTAAAACTTTACAGAATGAAAAAGGTGAAGAGAAAAACAATATACAAAACATTTTAAAAATTGCAGAAGATTTTTATAAAAAGTTATACTGACAAGAACAAGATGAATGGATAATTGGAGAATATTTAGGTAAACAAAATACAAAGAAGTTCAGCTCAAATCAAACATATTGAACGAACCAATATCAATCAGCGAAGTAATAGAAGCTGTCAAAAAACAGAAAAAGAATAAAACTTCTGGCCCAGATGGTATTCCTGTGGAGGTATACCAAAAATTTGAAGACCAAATAATGTTACTATTAAAGGAACTATTTCAAAAAATAACTAAAACAGGAGAAGTACCTGAAACTTGGAAACAAGCTTTAATAACATTAATACACAAAACAAACACAAAAGAGGAAGAAATTAAAAATTATAGACCAATATCATTATTAAATGTTGATTATAAAATATTATATTATATTATTAAATATTATAAAATATTTGCCACAATAATAGCCACAAGGATGGGAAAAGTGTTAATACAAATGATTCATCAAGATCAGGCAGGGTTTCTCCCTAAAAGACAAATAAAAAACAACATGAAGACTATAGTAAATGTAATAGTATATTATGAAGCACATCCAGATAAACAGATGGTATTAGTATTTCTTGATGCAGAAAAGGCATTTGATAGTGTAAACTGGAAATTTCTATTACAAAAATTGGAAATATGGGATTGTGGTAATAACTTTTTGACAACAATACGGGCAATATATAAAACACAATATGCAAAGATAATAGTAAATGGGGAATTAACTGAGGAAATAGAAATACAAAAAGGTACAAGACAGGGATGCCCATTATCTCCATTGTTAATTATATTTGTGCTTGAAATATAAGAAATCATACACAAATAAGAGGACTAAAGGTGATGAATACAAATTACAGGCATTTGCCGATGATTTGGTATTTATTTTGGAAGACCCAATAGTATCGATTTTGCACCTTATAAAAATAATACAAGAGTAGGGACAAGTTGCTGGTCTTAAGATTAACTTTAAAAAAACAAAAAATTGTACTTTACAAACACATAGATACTATACAAAAATATCAAAATATAAAAGTTGTAAAGAAAGTAAAATATTTAGGAATAGTATTGTCTAACAGAAACACTACACTCTTAGAAGATAATTATACTAAAATACAAAAGGAGATCAAAAGAAATTTAGAAAAATGGAATGATTTGAAATTATCATTGATGGGGAAAATCGCAGTAATAAAGATGAATATTTTGCCTAGATTTTTGTTTCTAATACAAAATCTACCATTACTAAGAAATATGAAGCAAGTGGAAGAGCTTGAAAAAACTTGTAGTAAATTTATTTGGACCAACAGAAGACCAAGAATTAGGTTAAAAACAATGCAAGATAAAATCAGCACCGCTGACAAGGGTAGGGCAATAGATGTGGAGACATCCAGCTGGATGATGTCAAAGACAGCATCAGGGATGACTGGCTTTGGCTGAATCACAGATAAGCCGAGGGAGAGAGCCATCCTTTATACAAAGCTGCCATAGGAAGTAAGGTCCTCGGATGGGGAGACAGGAAGGTTATCTGCTACATCCAGTTTCGGGGAAGGCTCATCGAGTACTATGAACATCTGAGTGTTCGTCCTCAGACTCCTCAGCCAACAACCCGGACACTGGTGGTGGAAGACAGGAAGGAACAGCAATATCTAGGCCCTTTGGAGGAGGAGGCGTTGATGGACTGTGCACATCGGCGGTGGGGGAGAAGGATGTCGCACGTCTGTGAGATGGTCCAGTGGTCTAGAAAAGGAGGCTGAAGGAGGCTGGCGAAAGGCTCTCGGTGAATGCGGACAGGAAGAGTAGTGGTCCCAGTTGGAGTGGGATGCAGGCGAGACCCATGGTATGGAGAAGTAGGCTCCATAAGGGTAATGATGATGGTGATCCCATGACATCATCAGATGTGAAGGACAGCCTCACTAGGAATGGATCGGAGGTCGACGCCGAGGCAATCAACGTTGAGGTGATCAATCCCCATATTCGGGATGGTGGTCCCTGTTGAGGGCAGAGTGATAAGCCATTGGAGGTTTGGTGTCGAATGGTCGAACATGGTGCTGACGGTGCTTGGAATCGAGCAGTGAGATGGAGCGGTCAGAGAGTGGGGATCTTGAGAGTGATCTCTGATGCTGAGGGGAATGAACCTGTTCGCGCCACCGGTCAGATTCGGAGAAATCCTGTCTTTCCAAAATGTTGTCAGGTAGAAGCACATCCAATTGCCTGATCGGGGAGTTGAGGAGATAGATGATAGGTGGCTCCACAACCCCCAGAGCAGCCGGTGCTGCCACCTCGAGACTCAGAGGCGTGGTGGAGGCAGGAGGCAGCAGAGTGAGGCTTTTGGGGGAGGCTTAACTGTGCCAGCCTCCAAAGCCTTATGCCTTTATCTTTCTTTTTCTTTTTTAAAGGTGTGGAAGCCACAGACTGGGTAGGAGTTAGGTGCTTCGACGTCATCTTGACGATGTCAGATGCGGCTCTCAACGTCAATGGGGCCATATCGACGGTCGACATTGGCATCTTGGACTGGTGCGCGGAGTCCATCGACATAGTGGGAAGTAACGCTGACTCCAATAGGGCTATGCACAAGTGGGCTGCTCTGTTTTTGCCCGTCTGATTGGAAAACTTAGCACAATGGGCGTAGAAATCAGGATGATGGTCTTCTCCCAGGCAAAGAAGACAGAGGGATTGTCCGTCGGGGGCGGCAAGTTTGCTGCCACACGAGGAGCACCTTTTGAAGCAGCCCCACTTTTTCACCATGCAGTTCAGGTGGCAAGAAAGGGGGGGAGCCCGAAGGCCAAGGCAAACCCCCACTCCAAAAACAAAGATAGTCCTTTTTTTAAAAAAAAGGAATAAAAGACGAAACAAAGGAAAAGCTGGAAAATAAGAGAGAAGGCGCTTTCCACAACACACTAACCAACGGAGAGAGGAAACAGAGATGTTACCAACGCAGCAGTCAAAAGAGAACTGGCGGGACGTCCGTGCCCTGCTCCTCTGGGCATGTGCGCTGGGGTCTCCGCACACGCCTGGAGGTGCTGAGCACGAAAATCCATTAAAGCTTTCTATGACACTGATGGATTTCTGTGCAGGTGCACTAAACCCATAGGTGTGATGCACAGAGACCACGTCGAAGATCAAGAGGTGTCAGTTATCAGATACTGTTAAATAAACAAAATATTGCAAGAGTGCTAATGTTTTAAGCATGTTTTTATTTTAAGTAAAAAAAAATCTGTGTTTTTTTTGTCCTTTATAAAGTTTATATCCCCGCTACCTGGCATAACATTTTATGACACACATGGTTCGGCCCAACAAGGTCTCATTTATATCAGATCCGGCCCTCATAACAAATGTGTTCGACACCCCTGAGTTAAAGTGTCAAACTAGGATCTGGGTGACCCAGGTTCAAAGGGGTGCCAGCAAAGAGCAGCACAAACAGGGGGCATTTAGACATCAGCCCCATACACCTCTACCTTGCTTGCTGCTTCTTTCACAGGAGAGGTGGTTTCCCCCCCATCTCTGTAACCAGCCTATGTCCATTTCTTTTGGATTTCCCCCCTTTTGTTTTATTATAGTCTTGGATTAAGGTATACACACCCACACATGATACCCCAAGATCAAATCAAGCTAAATAAGACACCATATTTCTACATAAATGGGATTACTAACAAACAATGTAGATATTTAAACTATTTCCTAAGAGCTCACAGTGAGAGGTCTACCAAGCCCTTGCTCTTGCAGGACCACTTCCCTAAGGTCTACCAGTCACATTCCACACATTCATTAAACAACCACCATGACGGTTTCCATTTTCAAAACTCAGAAGAATAATCACAAAAATCTAATAAAAATTAGAGACAGGCCTAAATTAACATTATTAGTAGGAAAACATATTTAAGAAACACAAGGAGTTCAGTTGCCTAAGCAACATAACACTTCTGGAAATGTAAAATTCATACAAATATCAGGGTAATAAAAACTGGCTTCCCTCTTCCCCCTCCCTGGAGACAGATTTTTATCAGTGTACCCACTTCACAAAGTCAGTGCAAGGTCATTTCTTAACTTCTGTATTGTTAGTGCTGATAAAGAACAATTTTTATTAAGCAACCAAAGTTAAAACTAGCCCCTTAACATTATAAGTAAAGCTGGTCTCTTACACAGGTAGTACACTGTTAATTTTTGTTTTTGTGAAGCTGATGCTCTGTATTTTAAAAAATGTTTAAGAAGTTCTTCTGTACTTGACACAAAATAAATATGCTAGAAGGAAGTGTGAAGGTTTATCATCATTTTAGCAACTGGATTACTTAAATTAATCCTCTTCCTCAGTAAAGTCAAGTTCAAAAACGGAGAGCTGGCTTTGTAAGAAATGAAGTCCCCAAATGTGAAAATTACACATTTTACCTTTTCCTTTTGGTAACTCGCACAGTAATAATACATTGGATAGTTTCCTTTCAAAAGCATATGGTCGTATGAGTTTCACACACCTAATATCTAGTGAAGTAAATGGGAAGAATAAGAGACCCTTATGCAAGAAACAAGTGGGGGGAAATGTTGCAGAGAAAACACTACATCCGACTGGCTGGCTGCCTCTAGATTTTGGCATTCATTATTTAAGTTCAGTGTATATTATCCAACCTTGGAGTGCATTACTGACTCATCCTCTTTAATTTTCAATTTCCTGTAAAGGGATCCATTAGTTTTTGGCAAGATTCAAGATAGCACTGCATTAAAAGGGCAGTTCTTAAACGTGATTTTTGCAAATTATTCCTGTGGCACAACTTTAATCAGGACAATATTTGTAGATAGACCTTATGTTTTTAGCTACCTCTACACATCGTAGTTATCCAGCGTACCACAGCAAAAGGTAGAATCTGTCTCAGCACTTCCTTGAACACTGTTTTTAATTAATACGAATCCACTAGACCTGCAGGTATGTAACTATCCATGGTGACCCTTGAAACAGAGCCATTTATTTCCCATTTTTGCAAATACGGCTCATTAGCCAATACAACCTCCCCCCCAAAAAAACCTCATTATAAAGAAGCCAATCAAGAATATAGACTTTACAATGACAGTGGCTGGATTTCCACTTATTTACAAGAACAAATGATGCACAAAACATAGCTCTGGTTTCACTGTGTTTATACTGGAATCCCTATGAAATGTGTTGAAATGCAAAAGCCATGCACCTATGATTGGATCTGTAAACTGAAGGTAGCAGGAATGCCCAGTTTCCAGTTCCTTCACATTTCTGAGAAATTTATGTTCAAAGCATTTCTATTCTTTTGATGATCATTCTTCATTGGAACAAACTCAAAGTCAGCGCTTATTGGAAATGGTACTTACCTATGGGCAGGCTGATACACGGTGGTTTGCATTAGTTTTCAAAAGTAGTATTGAGACTCCAACATGAGATTTATTTAAATATCATCTAGTCTACTAAAAAAATTACCTTCAGCTATTTTTTATTTTGTTCAGAAATAAGCAAGTGGACTATCTAGTGTTTTTACTCTGAAGTAACTTACAGAGGTATTACAACGCGCAAGGCAAATTAAGAACTTGCTTTAACTACTCAGGAGCAGGTTCAAAGATTAATAGAATACTATGAACAAGGATAAAAGTTTTAATTGTTAGGCCCACTATATATATAAATCAAGACAGCTGCAGTGCAAACCATAAGAGTTAACTCATAGGGGGGAAAATAACACAACATTGGTCAAGCCAATTTAAACCTAGATGCCAACCTTTAACTGTATCTCTTGTTTATGGTATTTGGTCCCCCTCCCCCCTAGTTTCAAAGAGAAAAGAGTCATCTCCAGCACCACTCTTAGGCCATGCTCAGCAACCAAAACAATGGTCCCTTTGCACACCAGCATATCAAACACACAAATCTGTCTACTACAATGTCTGCCCTCTCTCATTCACACCTGCAGAAACATAGGACCTGCATAACCTTAACACAAACCTCTTAGGATTACAGTGTGTGTGAGATAATACTAGAACCATGTGTGAGGACTCAGCCTTTTCCACCTAATCACTGGGCAGTCAGGAAGATCTTTCTTCAGCTGTACCACAGTAGTGCAGGACCTACTCCCTGACAGTGGCCTTACGCAAGTGACCATTGCCTATTCCACTCAGATTTGAGTCCAGCAGCATCTTCAAGACCACCAAGATTTCCAGGATATAGGCTTTCAAGAATCAGCAGATGCTTCGCAATTTACGTTACTAGGACTAACACAACAAAGACCTCTAATTATTTATTAGTATCTTTCAACAAAGTTCCATTAAGGGCAATTTCTATCAGAAAGTCTCAGTACAATTTGCTATCTATAGCATACCATCAATGTAGAGGTGCACAGCAAGTTAAACTTCTGTTGTATCCAAAAATATATATTCCATTTCCAGCCTAACTCATCTTGTAGCGCTGAGTAGTGTTCAGTGCTTTCATCATTTTAGGCTGTACACTGACTTAGGACTGGAACTCCATCCATTTCTCCCTGATTGAGAACAAAATGGGTTGGATCTCGTGGAAGATTCCCAAGGATGGGTGTGGTTTTAGCTGATTTCCCTTCTCCTATGGTAGACCTTTGACTCCCTCTTCATGCTGTTCCGGAGGATCCTCTGTCCCCAGGGACAGAGCGTTTCAGGCTGCAGCAGGAGGGGAGAGGCAAGAAATCACACTCCAGTTACAGAAATCCCTTCCAACAGTGGAAATTTCTGGTGGATTCAAGCCAATATTCAGTCACACCTACAGGTTAATTTATATGTTCTGGATTTATTATTCAAGCAAGAGATCAGGGCAATTTATCTTGATAAAATCAACTTTAGCCTTCATTTTCGTCAACTATCGGTTAGCTTAATTTGCCAGTGCCCTTGCTGTGTCTTGCTCTCAGATGTTACATAACCACACTTTGCATTCTGAAAAGCATACCAACCTTTAATCTGCAGTATTAGTTCATTTGACAAAATGTCAGATTGTCTTTTTTTCCTTGCAAGCCTTCATACAAAGCTGAGACCATCCAGATGGAAGCTGGCTAATTAAAATTAAGTTACTAATAAGTGCCAAATCCAACCCACAGTTTCTATTTGCCACTTCCAGATCTACTATTTGGCTATTTTTACTACTTCTATTTTCTTCATTAGTTGAAAACAGCAACATGTTTTGAAGTCAGATTTTCATGTTTTCCCTACAACTAAATGCTAGCAAACACTGAGAAAACAGAGAAGATCCATATTTGGGAAATTCATACCACAGCATCACAATCAATGGCTGGGGAGGGTCATAAGAGACACATGTGCAGCAATTGCATGCAAATTAGTCATCCTTCTCATAATAAGTCTAACCTCATGCGTGACATGCAAGCTAAGACAGCAGCCTTACCCCACAGTTTGGCAAATTCCAGGTGCCAGGTCATTACAGTGCCTAAAAATTTCATTGTGGCAACTGGTATTTTCAGCAATAACTTTATACTATGTTCTCTCAGTAATCTATGGGAGAAATACAAACTTATCTTTACACATCAGAATATGTTTTGCTGTATAACATATAACTTATGTATGCATGAATTTCTTGTCATTGCTTGTTTATATGTTAACTTTACACCACTTAGTGGTGGTTGATGAATTCATTCCTTAACCAGTTGCTTTCTAGAAAATTTCCTTAAATCAAATGGGTTTTGATTGCAGAACTGTGTATTGTACAATACCCGATAAATTCATATTAAATTATTTAAGTGCAAGAGGATTTTGTATGAACACATATAAGGCTCAGATGCCTTCTTATCACTTATTTGTTCTTCTTTAGAATTAATTTTTAAAAAATGGATAAAACACTGGAATGTAAGTGATATATCGTGAGCTACAGAGACATAAGTAGAGCACAGGATAATGTTCTACAGTTTTGCACCAAGAAAGATGTACTAGATTAGCAAAGAATCCCCCCAAAAAGAATAACAGTGGGTTTTAAAAAAAAATGTTATTCTCTATTACGACAAATTTTTGGTCAGTTCCTATGAAGTCTGTTCAGCTTCCAGTTCACCCAACCTCCATTATGTGCTGGTTACTGGGGCCACCTTGTGCTCCACGGAGCTTCTGCAGCTTGTAAATTTTGAACTAGAAAATCCACCCCAGGACAGAACCAGTCCCCAGACAAGTCTGGACCAGAGTTTAGCTAGACTCAGAAAACCTAAACGGTCTGATTAATAATAATTTTAAGAATGAAGTTATTAAAAGTTATTGTATACAATCAGTGCCTGAAGGATTTAAAAAAAAACAATATAAGCTGTTCCACACTTTAAAAAAGATGTAGAGCAGAAAATTACCATGGGATATAAAACTGGGGAAACCTGCAAGCACAATGGAGGACAGATATAAATGTGATCTTCATAAACTAACATACTAGGCTATATCTGTGAGGACTTAAGTTACTAGCATGCCACCTGGAAACATGGCACCCAAAGCATGGAATGCAATTTTTCTGACAATAATATGCTTTCCCAACGACTAAAGCTTGGGCATCAGGTGTGGCAGGAATGATCCTAACATTTTTAGAATACAAAGTTAATTGCAGCAGTATGTGGTCAAGTAGTGGCTGTCTCATTATGCTATTCTCTTTTGCTTTGGACCATCTATATATCTAATAGCCAAGGCGCCCCGTGTGCGGATATCTAAATCCACACATCGGGGGCACCTAGGGGGCAAAGAGATTTTCCTGCACATCTGAAATCTATAAAAAACTACTGGGGGATACTTAAATTCCCCCCAAAGTAAAAGAGCATTCCCTGCGCATGCGCAGAGAATGCTTTGAAAACTACTTTGCTGCCATTGCCGCTGCCAGGGGGGCAGGAGAAGGCTTGGCAGGCCGGTGGCTGTGAGCCAGTCAGACCTCACCACCGCCACTGGGGGGAGGGAGAAGGCTTGGTGGGCCGAGCTCAGACCTCACCACCAGTGCTGGGGGGGAGGAGGGAGATGGCTTGGCGGGCCTGGCAGCTGACAGCCGCGTGGGCCTTGCAGGGGGGGAGAAGGCTCACCTGCAGCTGCTTCCTTCTCCTCCATGTGGAGCTTCTCCCCCCCCCCCCCGCAAGTATCATGGGTCCCCCTTCTTGTTATGTACTAAGATCTATGAAGATAAATCAAGGCGGGTAGCCATGTTCGTCTGCCTGTAGCAGTAGAAAAGAGCAAGAGTCCAGTAGCACCTTATCTGAAGAAGTGAACAGTGACTCACGAAAGCTCATAACCTCCCACAAATTGTGTTAAGTCTTTAAGGTGCTACTGGACTCTTGTTCTTTTCTACTGCTAAGATCTATGAGGTTCTTGTTCTTTCACTGGACTTTTCTAACTGGAGATCAATGGAGAATAATCAACACTCTATGATGGTTCAGGATTTGTGAATATGTCACTGACCTACCAATGGATTAGGTGTTTTGATCAGTGATTAGCCTAATAGCATTAACCATATAACTGGTATACCACCAGTCTTGATATGGGGTATAGACACTAAGACTAACAACACCTAGTCTAATTCCCTTTTTTATCATCAACATCAATAATTCAATTTATGAATCGCCTCATCGCCTGGGCGATATACATCAACAATAACACAATAGGTAAAATCATATGATGATCCAAATATAGTTAAACATGTAATTTAAAAAAACCTAAAATCCAAGATGGTGCCCTAATAAATCTTATTCCCATACTGGACTGCACTACTGCCCCACGGGCAGGGCAGGAGGAAAGAAACAGAAGAAACAAGGAGAAAGGGGGGAGAGTGCCAAGGATGATCACACGGTCACTGCCCTCAGCCAAAAGCCTGGCAGAACATCTCTGCCTTACAGGCCCTGTAGAGCTCTGCAAGATCTCACAGGGCCCTGATAGTCTTCAGCAGAGTGTTCCACCAGGACAGAGCCAGGACTGAGAAGGCATCTTTGGGGTCAGGGATCACCAGCAAAGTATTCTCTGCCAATCGTAATACTCTCCTGGGGACATACTGGAGGAGACGATCCCAAAGGTATGTGGGTCCTGACTGCTCAAGGCCTTAAAAGTCAATACTAAGCCCTTGAACCTGATTCAGTATTCCACTGGGAGCCAGTGTAGCTGGCACAACACAGGTTGTATATGAGATGTCCGCGGCACTCCCGCCAGGACACACGCTGCCACATTCTGGGCCAGTTGGAGCGTCCAAGTCAGTCTCAAAGGAAGGCAAGCGTAGAGTGAGTTACAGGATGTGACCGTTGCATGGATTACTATAGCTAGTAATACAGAGCTTGACAAGAAGGGGGCTAATTGCCGTGCTTGGTGTAGCATAACGAGTTTATGCTACTTTAAAGAGTATGGGACACCAAGTTATCTTGCACTGGTGGATTTTAAAAAACTAAACATTTCCACTGCAGATTTATGCAAGGAAAGCAGCAGCATTACAAGCCTGCCATGGGAGCAAGCCCATCAGCGCAGGGGCAGGAATGGGTATGAACATAAGAAGAGCCGCCTGCTGACCTGACCAGTGGTCCATCTAGTCCAGTATCCTGTTTCACACAGCAGCTATCCAGTAGCCCAATTCACAGGACAGGTGCTCCAACCCCCTAGCCATCTTGGTTGTCTTCCTTTGTACTTTTTCCAGCTTTGCTTTATCCGTTTCAAGATACAGAGTACACAAATTTAAGATTTCACTATGAATCACTAACAAAAGCAGCTGCCTGAAAGATTACTTCCTGCTTCCCATTAAATCGTGAGCAATAACATATTCATAGGATTAACATCTAGGATATATAAGATACACACTTTACTGACCTTACTTCAGCCCCTAATCTTAAAAATCTTTAGGCAAAATAAGTATCACGAACTGTACACAGAATTCCAAATGAGGCAGGCTGTCCCTTTGCCAAAGCCGTGCTGATTTTCCCATAGCAGACTGTTCCTCGGTGTGTTTAGTAAGTCTCTCCTTTAATAACAGCTTCTACTGACCTGAAATAGCTAATTTTCATTTTATTGTTGGTTTGGGTATATCCCAGTGCACACCCCTAGTTTGAACCCTTATATGCATATAGGAATTTGTAAGCTTAAGGGTGCATACTTGCAGAGCATTTGATCCGCATGTAACCTCCACTTGCCCCATGGAATCCAAATCCTGGCATTGCCAGAAATTTTCTTTGTCACAGTTGTGAGCATGGCTCCTGATTGTGGAATTCTGTCGTTTGTGCCTAATATTCCAGCAATGCTGCCACTGGTTGTTATTCATCAAAGTGCCTTTTTCTTCAAAGCTCATTGTTTCACCCCTTTCCTGGAGTTCTCCTCGCACATCTCCCCCTTGCCACGGCCTTTTTTTTAAAGTGGGGTTGTGCAAAATCAATAAGCTGCACATTGCTTTAACAGACTACTCTAATCAAGATGCCTGGAAAAGTATTGGCAGTGTTTATGTGGAAGATAAGACCCACTGAACCCATGTTGCTGAAAAGATCTTCAAAGCAAAAAAGTAGTTCCTTTGGGCATTTGAGTTGTCTTCCCCACCAGGTGGAATGAAGCCGAAAACGACACACTATGTACAAGGTGGAGATGCAGGAAATGGAGATGACCAGGTTAATAGGCTCATAAGCAGGGTAAATTAACAGGGGTGAGACTTACCTAGGAAAGGACAACTTCATATCTGATTTAAATCTATGGATAATGTTGGAGGAGGGGAAAGTCAATTGTTATCATCCTTCTGGCTTAATATCACCCTCATAATACATAATGGGGGTGGGAAAAGAAGGAGAGAGATGCCATCTTCAGTCACAGGAAGTTGGAGAAAGGAGTTTTCCTTCTGTCATAGGTGAGCTACAGGTGAGTCTTTGGTACTGATGACCGTAGCTGCTGGAACTGATGTAGCCCCTGACCAGAAGTTAAGTGAAATATATACCAACAAAAATAATGGACATCAAATAATCTAAGGAGGTTGCATGTGTATGGACCCTGAATTGCAGGACTTCTCGATCCCAGTGATGGTTCTGGAGAACAGACTGTTCTTCCAGAACCAGTTTGGTGTAGTGGTTAAGAGCAGCAGACTCTTAACTACTGGATTTGATTCCCCACTTCCCCACATGCAGCCAGATGGGTGACCTTGGGTCAATCACAAGTTCTGTTCTCTCAAGAGCAGTTCTCTCAGCCCCGCCTACCTCACAGGCACCGTTTCCGCAAGAGCACTTACCCTGCTGTCAGCCCTCTCAATCATTCAGAGCAAGTGATTGTTTCCCCACATGATTCTCCACGGCTATCACCTCATCTCACTCAAGCATTTAATCTTATATAATTAATTAATCATGTTTTCTTTGGAATACCGGAGTTAGACATCCCTAGGAGAGTTTACAATACAATCGCTGGAGGGTCACTGTGCAACACTTTAATAATTTTACAAATTATATTACTTTAAACCGCAAACAGAGTACTCTTTATGCTCAGTATTGAGAGCCAGCCTAATGTCATGGTTAGTGTTGGTTTAGGATCTGGAACACCCAGGTTCAAATCATCACACTCCCACGGAAGCCTGCTGGGTGATCTTGGGCCAGTCACCCTCTCTCTTGAGCCAGCAGGGTGTAGTGGTTAAGAAGAGCAGTGGCCTCTGCTCCGGAGAACCGTGTTTGAGTCCCCACTCCTCCTCCTCCACATGGAGCCTGCTGGGTGATCTTGGGCCAGTCACAGTCCTTTCAGAACTCTCTCAATCTTACCTACCTCACAAGGTGCCTGTTGTGGGGAGAAGAAGGGAATGTGATCATAAGCCCCTTTGAGATGCCTTAAGGTACAGAAAAGCAGGGTATGAAAAGCAGCTCTTCTCCTCTTCAGTCTAACCTAGCTCCCAGGGGGGTTGTGAGAATCAAATGGAGGGAAGGAGAATGATAGTGTAAGCCACTTGTTGGGCTTGGGTCACCATCGGGGAGAAAGGCATGATATAAGTATATAAAATATATATCTGTATCTCCTTCGGTATGTTCTGCAGCACCTTTCTATTGTGTTTCTAACAATCAATATTATATGTTTAAATCCACATAACAAAATCATTTCTCTACTAAATGCAAAACACCATATTTTTTTTACACCAGACTAATAGAGGAAGCTCAGTTCCCAGTAAAGTATACCAACTAATCCTCAAGTCTGTCATATAGATTTTTTAGAAAGAAAAAATATGAACAGAATGCTTAGAGCAACAATCTCTCACCAAAAAAAGCCTTATTTAGACCACAAGAGGGATTAAACATGGCCTCATTCAAAAACAGATCAGCCTATGCCAGAGACTGGGAATCAACAGCTGCACAAAAAACCCCCCAAAATGCACACTACAATCTCACTGTCTGCAAAGGCCCCTCATGCACCTCCCAAGCATCTTAATCTTGGAGGCGGTCTTGTTGTGTGTGCCATATTCAATAAGCCTGCTCTTCAACACAAACCTGTATCTGTGCCCTGTAACTATCACTCAGGAGCCAGTATTGGCAAGAAAGGCAAAGAGGACAAAGGCATTTTTCTCACAGGAGCAGTCTAGGACAGTCAGGAAAAAAAGGTTGATTTACATAGCCATTTTTCTACACTTACAAGTCAATTGTGTTTATTACTTGTTGTGAGACTTACACTGAAATACACCTTTTGACAGATCCAACAGATTCATCAAATGCTCCACATGCACAGAAGCTGTGTGGCCCAATATATACTGGATCCCTTCCCAAAATATCTTTCCACAATGAACAAATCAAGGATGAAGAGCGATCAGCAGCAATCCATCATGAGTACAGTCTAAAGATACAGTATAAAGATATAAGAACATACGAGAAACTGTGCTGGATCAGGCCAATGGCCCATCCAGTCCAACACTCTGTGTCGCAGAGTGGCCAAAACTCAGGTGCCCTCAGGAGGTCCCACCAGTGGGGCCAGAACTCCAGAAGCCCTCATACTTTGGCCCCCCAAGCACCAAGAATACATACCATCACTGCCCCAGACATCGTTTTCCACCTGTACCTTGTGGTGAATACCCTCTACTTCATATGTTTATCCAATCCCCTCTTGAAGCAGTCTATGCTGCCACCACTTCCTGTGGCAGTGAATCCCATGTATTAATTACCCTTTTGTGAAGAAGTACTTCATTTTATCTGTTCTAAACCTACTGCTCATAAATTTCATTGAGTGCCCACCAGTTCTTGTATTGTGTGAAAGGGAGAAAGTGCTTCTTTCCTACCTTCTCCATCCCATGAATAAATTTGAAAATCTCTATCATGTCACCCCTCAGTTGTCATTTCTCCAAACTCAAGAACCCTCAAGAACCCTCAAGAACTCTTTGAACTTTCTATACAGGGAAGGTGTTCCATCCTCTTAATCATTTCCATTGCCCTTTTTTGCACCTTTTCCATTGCTTTATTGAGATGCGGTGACCAGAACTGTATACAAGTATTCCAAATGAGGCCGCACCATGGATTTATACAGGGGCATTAAGATACTGGCTGATTTGTTTTCATTCTGCTTCCTAATAATCCCCAGCAGAGCGTTGGCCTTTTTTATTGCCATCACACACTGAGCTGACATTTTCAGTAAGTTTTTATTTATTTATTTATTTATTTAATTCAATTTCTAGGCCACTCTCCCCGCACAGCAGGCTCAGAGCGGCTTACACATTTTAGTGGACCAAGTCCACAATAAAACCATAAACATTAAAACTTTCATTATTAAAACAATACAATACAATTCAGTTATTAAAGTGCTCACACTATCGATGGTGTACAGTCTAATGTTGGGCGCACGCCGGGGTCGTCGGTGACTAGATGGTAATACCTGGGCGCATGTTGGTAGTTGCTGGTGGAAGGGGGTACACGGAGGCAGCGGCCCCTATTCATATGCCTGGTGGAAGAGCTCCATCTTGCAGGCCCTGCGGAACTGCATCAGGTCCCGCAGGGCCCTGATCTCCTCTGGGAGCTCATTCCACCAGCGAGGGGCCGCCACCGAAAAAGCCCTCCTCCTAGTGGCAGTGAGCCTGGCTTCTTTCGGGCCAGGTATGGCCAGGCGGTGTTGGGCCCCAGACTGATGTGCTCTCTGGGGTATATACGGGGAAAGGCGGTCCCTTAGGTAGGTCGGACCCAGGCCATTTAGGGCTTTAAAGGCAAGCACAGCACCTTAAAGCGAATTCAGTATGCCACTGGTAGCCAGTGCAGTGCCTCCAGTGCTGGTCGTATGTGCTCCCGACGAGGGAGACACATCAGCAACCTTGCTGCGGCATTCTGCACCAGCTGAAGCCTCCAGATTTGCAGCAAGGACAGCCCCATGTAGAGAGCATTACAATAGTCTAGCCTCGAGGTGACTGTTGCGTGGATCACTGTGACCAGGTCCGCGTGGTCCAGGAAGGGAACCAACTGCCGCCCAAGCCTCAGATGGTAAAAGGCCGATTTAGCAGTGGCTGCTACCTGGGCCTCCATCGACAAGGAGGGATCCAGGAGCACTCCCAAACTCCTAACCACCGGCGAAGGCACCAACGGCGCCCCATCGAAGGTCGGGGGCGGGAGCCCCGACCATGGCCCGCCCAGACACAGGACCTCCATCTTCGCTGGGTTCAGCTTTAGCCTGCTCAGTCTAAGCCAACCAGCCACGGCGTGCAATGCCCGGTCCAAATCGTCCGGTCCCGAGCCAGACCGGCCGCCCAACATCAGATAGAACTGGGTGTCATCAGCATACTGGTGGCAACCCAGCACCACCCTCCGGACAATCTGGGCAAGCGGGTGCATACAGATGTTAAAAAGCATCGGGGACAGAACAGCCCCCTGAGGCACACCGCACTCAAGCGGGAGTCTCCGGGACTGCTCATCCCCTAGCACCACCCTTTGTCCCCGGCCTTGGAGAAAAGAGACAAGGCACTGTAAAGCAAGTCCCTGAATCCCCACATCGGCGAGGCGGCGGGTCAGCAGCTGATGCTCAACCATGTTGAACGCAGCCAACAGGTCGAGCAACAGCAACACCGCCACGCCACCTCGATCCAGATGTCTCTGGAGGTTGTCAGTAAGGGCAACCAGAGCTGTCTCGGTCCCGAACCCCGGGCGAAAGCCTGACTGGAAGGGATCTAACACCGAAGCATCATCCAGGAAACTCTGCAACCGTATCGCCACCGCCCTCTCTATTAATTTGCCCAAATAAGGCAAATTAGAGACCGGCCGATAGTTCGCCAATTCGGCCGGGTCTAGAGTTGGTTTTTTCAAGAGAGGACGGACCATCGCCTCTTTGAGTACACTCGGGAACTGCCCCTCCGAGAGGGACTGATTGATAATCTCCCTCAGTGCACCTTGAAACCCCTCGTGGCCCGCTTTAATAAGCCAGGAAGGACACGGATCAAGGAGGCACGTGGTTGGGCATACAGTCATGAGTAACCTGTCAACTTCATCAAGGCTGAGCAGGCCGAAAGAGTCCAAACCCGGCGTTACCAACGTGCAAGGGGCCTCGAGTTCACTCATTGTATCATTATCTATCATGACTCCAAGATCTCTCTCCTGGTCGATTACCGCTAGTTCAGATCCCATCAACCTATATTTATAGTTGGGATTTCTGGCTCCAATGTGCACTCGCCCATGTTGAACCTCATTTGCCATGATGACGCCCACTTGTCCAGCCTCGACAGATCTATCTGAAGTACCTCACAGTCCTTCCTGGTTTTCACCAGCCTGAACAACTTAGTGGTATCTGCCAACTTAGCCCCTTCACTGCTTACTCCCTACTCCAAATCATTAATGAACAAGTTAAAAAGCACCAGAACCAGTACCGAGCCCTGCAGTACCCCACTGCTTACTATCTTCCACTGTGAAAACTGCCCAATTATACTCACTCTCCATTTCCTGTTAATTAACCAGCTTTTGATCCACAAAAGGACTTGTCCTCTTATCTCATAACTGCTGAGTTTCCTTCAGCACCTATAATGAGGAACTTTATCAAAAGCTTTCTGGAAGAAGTCAAGGTAACCAACATCTATTGCGTCCCCCTTGTCCACATGTTTGTTCACTCCCTCAAAGAACATGAACAGGTTAGTGAGACAAGATCTTCCTTTACAGAATCCATGCTAATTCTTCCTTGTTCATCAATGTGCCTACTAATTCTATCTTTAATAACGGATTCCACCAACTTACCCGGTATCAAACTTAGACTGACTGTCAACTGTGTTTACCTAACTTTGGTATACCATGTCCTTAATATAACCTCACAAAAAGAAGTCTAGTGGGGTTGTGTCAGGACAGTGGGGAGGCCATGGGATTGGACCACCCTACCAATCCAGCAACTTGGAAATGTCACATTAAGGCAATCTCACACCTCCCTTCCTCACTGTAGTACAGCATTATTTTGCTGGGAAAAACACTTGACCGAGGTTAGGCAACTGGACAACAACGTGGTTTTGTAACATCCACAGGTAGTTAAGTTTGTTCATGGTCAGTTTATTGAGGAAATGTGGTCTCACCGCACGGCCATGCATGAATCTGCAAACTGGAGACTTTTTTTGGGGGGGGGGGCTGTCATGTTCCATCTCTCACACAACACAAGGCTTTCCAGAGCCCCAGGACACTTTTTTCCCCCTGTAATAAACTTTGAGTTGCTTTACCATAAGTAAAAACTGAGTTACACTATATGATCCCTTTCAGAAGCTGTACTTAATCAAAATTATAAATGTTTCAAATAGACACCTTCATATTCCTAAATTGTCTTCCTGCTAGACTCAGGTGACCTAGCCATACCAATTCATGGTTTCATGATTTATTTCTCTTAGATAGTTTGTTGTGATTGCTGGGGCACAATCACAACACAGTGTTTCAGAAGAGATTACAACTCAGAAGCCTCAAACAGTGGAGAATACAGCAACTTATCTACTGATGCTAAAGTCCATATCACGGCAATATTAATACAGCTTTGGTTCCCAACATGCTTTTCAGGAGCAGACTGGGAAATTAAAATGGCCGGGGAGCAAGCCAAGATCCTGCAGCACTATCCTGCGGGTGGGCATCGGCTCCCCCAGTGCAGCTTCCTACAGAACAGGAGTGGTGTGGGAGGAGCCTGTGAGTGACCTGACAGCAATGATCATTGCCTCTGAAGGCCCAACCCAAGTAGTTCCTGAGGCAATGGCTGACCTACTAGGTCCCGGCATGGGCCCCTCCTGGCCCTCACAGGGAATAGCCCACCAGGAACTGTCCCTGCGAGCTATATAGCCAGTCCACCCCTGATGCTCTACGCTCAACCCAAGGTGTCCGTACACCATTAAAGATCTTCATGACCTGGAATTCAGATAATTCCTAATATTCAGCTGGTACCTTTACACCTGTATATATGAAGGACTGTGTCTCCCTATACGAAACCCTTATTTGGCCTAACATTCAACCTTCTCATATTGCCTTCACTGCAATTTGGTATGTAGTGAAGCCCCCTGCTCAGTGCTTTTGCCACTGTTAATGCCACCCCCAGGAAATGGTTTCCAGAAATAGTCCAAAAGGTCCTATGCAATGCTCCCTCTAAGCTGTGGAGTCTTGTGAGCAAAAATGCTACTTTGCGAGCTACTGGCATTAAAGTTGTGAGTGAGCGATTTGGTTACTGCATAAATTAGTTTGCTCTGGAGCCATCCTTCCTGAACTAAGACAAAAACATGTGAGCCAGAGGCTAAAAAACTGTGAGCTAGCTCACACTAACTCAGCTTAGAGGGAACACTAGTCCTATGTTCCCCTGGTCTTTAGGAGGGTATGTAAGGCTGTGATATTTAAGAGGACCAGTTGTTGAGGGTTGGCTTTTAATTGTTAATTGAGAGCTGTATGATGCATGTAAGTTCTGTTTAATGTTAGAAAGATCACATGGCAAACTACATACAAACTTTGATTTATGTACTGTTATGGGTTGCAGTGGCTCAAGTGGTTAAGACACTGAACTGCAAACTGGAAGATTGGTAGTTCAGCAGTTCAAGACACGAGTGCCACATGATGGAGTGAGCTCCTGTCTCTGGCTCCAGCTCCCGCCAACCTAGCAGTTTGAAAGCAAGAAACTGCAAGTAGATAAATAAGTACCACTTTGGTGGGAAGGTGACAGCGTTCCATGCACCTCGGCATCTAGTCATACCGGCTACATGACCACAGAAACGTCTTCGGACAGTGCTGGCTTGGAAACAGAAATGAACACCGGGTCCCTAGAGTCATATTCGACTGGCTTTCCAGCAACGGAAACCTTTACCTTTACCTAAGTCACCTTGGGTGAAAATTGGAAGGGTGGGACAGTTTTTAAATAACTGAATAAATAAATGTTAAGAGCAAGGTTGTTCACTCCTTACCCGAGCAAATACACCCTATGTCTTAACAGCAGTTAAGGAACACATTGGCATCAGAGACAGCTACCCAGTTTCCCTATTAAATGCAGTTCCTTAAACTTCATCCCTATTTTCATGTCCTGGTAATTGGGGGGGGGGGGGGGGGGCATGCTGCAGCAAGGGAAGGCATGCTCCGAAGGCTAGCTCCTGCTCTTCTGATACTGCCGATCTTTTAATAATCATTTCAGTCTTGCAGGCCAGCAACCATAACATGGAAAGTCCATTCAGAAAGAGGAGCTTTCTGCGCACATTTAACCTGCAGTATCTATCCTGAAACGTGTAGCCAAACTGCATATTCCAGTTAATCGCCTTTTTTTTTTTACTGGCTCAAGTGAGCAGAGGGCAATGCTGCATTGTCTGACACCAAACTGTACTTCATAAAACTTCCCCTAGGAATAGCAAGCCTCTCTGCAAAGGCATGCAGCTGCCGACTTTTGATTTGTGTAGCTGCACGCAAGCCAAATACTGTCTATAACATTTTAACATTAAACGAAAACAACAAGGTGATGTGTGAGAGAGAACTAACTACAGAGAATTGGTGGTGTACATAAATCAACAGAGAGCACCAAGAGTGTCCTTCCCTTGCAGTTCGGGCATCCCACAGAACCTCCCAGCTTCTGAACTATCACCTGTTGCAAGCCAGCAGCTGTAATTAAAAAGATCCAATATCAATAGCATCATATGTTCCAATCCTGAATATATTTAATTTGAAGAAAATCCTATTAATTTCAATTTAACTTAGTTCCAAGTAAGCACACCTGTGGCCTTAGCATGCACCATGACAACCTCCAAATGATGTAAAGCACAGAACGGACGTTTTCTATCACTTACCGTGAAGCTTCCTTTCTCAGGGGTCAGGAGTGGAACCGTCCTCAACATTGAGAAAACGCTTAGCGGGAACGTGAGAAGACGACCCGGAGCGGGAGGGGAAAGGCCGGGGAGCGTCTCGCTCCCCGGCCTTTCCCCTCCCGCTCCGGGTCATCTTCTCACGTTCCCGCTAAGCATTTTCTCAACGTTGAGGACGGTTCCACTGCCTGACCACTGGAGAATGTGAAATTTTAAATCTTATTTCTGACAAATACGGAACACATCCAAATTCTAACATTTTTATCTACATTCACAAAAAAGATATGAGTAATGAACAGCACTAAAATAGTTCAAGCTACGTGTGGCCCATAATGCAGTGTCTTGACTAAGTTCTTGCATATCATTACAGGAGCCAGTGCAGCCTAGTGGCTAGAATGTCCGACTAGCATCTAAGAGACACCAATTCAAACAGCCACTCTGCCGTGGAAGCTTGGCGAGGTAACCTTGGGCCTGTGACCAATGCTCCCTCTAAGCTGTGGAGTCTTGTGAGCAAAAATTCTGCTTTGTGAGCTACTGGCATTAAAGTTGTGAGCAAGCAGTTTGGCTACTGCATAAATTAGTTTGCTCTGGAGCCATCCTTCCTGAGCTAAGACAAAAATGTGTGAGCCGGAGGCTAAAAAACTGTGAGCTAGCTCACACTAACTCAGCTTAGAGGGAACACTGCCTGTGACCTCACACACTCATAGCCTAACCAACCTCCCAGGGTTGTTGTGAAGATAAAATGGAGGAGAACAGAACAAGCCACTCTGGGTCCCCACTGGGGAGACAGGCAGGGCATAACTGAAGTAAATAAATAAAACAAATAAATATAATTCCAGAGTGGTGGCACAGTGAACAAGTCTAGAGTGGCTTATTTTTCAGCATGTCATTTCCCCCCCAACACTGAAAATGTTCTGGTACATCAAACAAGAGACTGTATTTATTTAACCTTTTGATTATCTGATATTTTATAAGCAATAGACCGTTCAAGCTAAATATCCCATTATCTAGCCAACGCCTGGGTTCACTTCTTGGTTTGCGCTTCTTCCAATGGCACTGACAAGATAACGGCAGGACTTTAAGAAAGAAGAGAAACCCAAGTCACAAAAGTCAGAGCAAGATTTGTTCTTCCTGCACCATCAAAACTAAATAAGCCAAAGAAGAAGAGTGGGCGAATTACTTAAATTGAAGTCACATCAACTGGGAAACTGACCGAGACACACATGGTACCATAATTGCACTCCATCAAATTCCTGGGTCCAAACTGTCTGTTTTCTATCTGCTCCCACACCAATTTAAGCAATTTTGAACTTTGCTCTCCCTTGGTGAGTGTTTCAAAGATTCATTAGAATGTCAGCGTCCAATTGTTAAGATTCTGTAAGACAGGTATTACAAGGTGTGGGTTTTTGATGTCCATCCCTGAATCCCAGGAACACTGAATGAGCACAATCACAGGGGCTTTACTCACCCTGGAAACCCATAATATAAGATAACAAGATACTTTAGTAAGAGGGAGAAGGGGCAGCAGCATTTGTTCTCATTTTCCACTGATCAAAAATACTTCACAGAAAATGGTTCTGATCACTGTGCTTTTAAAACACTGTATTTCTACCTACCAGAAATATCCCAGATTTTATATCTATTACAAAGGCTGAATCTGTGCTAATCCTATATGATTAACCTTTTCGCACTTCTCACTCCATTCACACTTGCACTATTACCTTGGAATACGAGAATGTTCATATAAAAATATTTTATGTCCAGCAGAACATACCAGCTTTTGAAAACACTGAGCTAAGAGACAGAAATGTGCTTTGTGCCAGCTACAGAATCTGAAGCAACATCGGCAGCCCCAGCAACAACCACTGTACTGTCAAGCACAGCCCACACCAAACTGCATTTCTGGTACCACACAAAACACGCACTAATCCAAAAGCAAGTAGAAATGCCCATAAAAAAGTTACTGTGGGAGTAATCCTAAACCGGTCTAGTCAGAAGCAATTCCCATTTTATTCAATGAGGCTTATTCCTAGGGAAATGTTTTTAGGATTGCAAGCTGTGTGGCACTCAGCGGCACCTAGCACAGCACCTTTCATATGCTCTCCATTTTTCAGCATTCACATATTTTCTCACTACTGCAAATGGAAACAGTAACAGTGAATCCACTACATGCAAAAGATACCCTAATTGCAACATTCAGAATCATTATTAACTTTAATATTTATAAAGAGCAAAAATATATAATGTGTTATGTCCTGGGGTGGGATGGGGGAACGACCAGTGGTAACTTACCGTGAGGGGTCCTTCTCCTCTGAGGGTTGGAGGCCATCTTGTGGGTGATTCCCACCTATCTCCAGGGAGGCAGGATTAAGTAAATCTTCTTCCTGTTTCCTGTGGTGGGAGTCACCCTCAACTCAGTTTCGGTAACTCCGACAGCTAGAAAAAGCTAAACTCAAATATAACAGTTAGAAACAGGAAGACAAAGTTAAGAAGGTACTCTCTCATAGATAATCAAAGTGAAGTACCATGAGGATGACCATAATCAATATCACCCATGCACCTCTCTCTCAGTCAGTATGCATGCCCCTACCTGTGGGTGGCGATCCGAGGAGGGCCAAGATGTCCTCCAACCCTCAGAGGAGAAGGACCCCTCACGGTAAGTTACCACTGGTCGTTCTCCCTCTGAGGTGGAGGCCATCTTGTGGGACCTCCCAGAGCAGTGGTCCTATGTTTTGGGTGGGGGATTGTCATTCTCTTGCAGGATAGTTTGCAGAATACGACGACCGAAGGCAGCGTCCGTGGATGCATAGGTATTGATTTTGTAGTGCCTTATGAAGGTAGATAAGGAAGACCAGGTGGCCACCCTGCACACTTCATCTACAGATACTCTGTTGAGGAATGCTGCGTTGGTGGCAGCGCTGTGTACTGAATGTGCCATGATTCCCTGTGGCACTTTAAGGTGCATGATGGTATACGCCTCTGTGATGCACATTCGAATCGAACGACTGATGGCCGATGTGGACATCTTTTTTCCAGTGTGAGGGGGAGACATGTTGATGAACAAGGCTTCCATACGCCTAACTGAATCCGTTCTCCGGATGTAGCACTTAAGTGCCCTCCTCAAGTCCAGGGTATGCCAGGACTTTTCCTTTGGATGTGTGGAGTTCGGAACAAAGGACGGTAGATAAATCTCTTGAGATCTGTGAAATTTGGTGTTAATCTTCGGACAAAAAGAGGGATTCGTGCGTAGGACCACGGTGTCCTTATGAAAGACACAAAAATCTGAACGGACGGAAAGGGCTCCAAGTTCAGAGATTCTTCTAACTGAAGTGATGGCCACGAGAAACAATGTCTTCAGTCTCAAAAATTTAAGCAAAATACTCTGTATGGGCTCGAATGGAGTTCTTGTCCGTGTGGTAAGGACCAAATTTAAATGCCACGTGGGAAATCTGTGACAAATTGGGGGATCCTTGAAGGCAGCACCTTTTAAGAACCGCTTTATGTGAGGATGTTGGGAAACTACCTGTCCCCTGTATAGGGGAAGCACCGTGGATAATGCCGCTAGTTGTCTTCTTAGTGTGGAGGCCTTTAGTCCAGAGTCCTGCCGTCTTGTAAAAAGTCTAAGACTTTTGTGGATGGATGTGGATGGAGAGGATCGATCTTTTTTTTTTTTTTTTTTTTCTTTTGACCCATCTGACGAAGGCTTTCCATGTGGTGTTATAAATCCTGGTTGTGGATGGTTTCCTAGAATCTAATATGGTATTTATTACCGACTCTTGATAACCTAATCTAACAAACTTCTGCCTTTCAACCTCCACGCGGTCAAATGGAACCATCCTGGGTCGGGATGTCTGATTGGACCTTGTAGGAGCATATCTTCCCGGACCGGCAGTCGAAGAGGAGGAGACACTGCTAACTCTAGTAGAGACGTGAACCACGGTTGACGTGACCAGTATGGGGCAACCAGGATGACTTCCACCCGCAAGAGTTGAATCCTTCTCAGAAGTCTGGGAAGTACTGGAAGAGGAGGAAATGCATACAGGAGCTCGTGAGGCCATGGAGACAGTAGTGTATCCGTCTGTTCTGCCTCTGGGTGGAAGAATCTCGTGAAGAATCTTTTTAGCTGTGTGTTGGTGGCTGACACGAAGAGATCCACCTTCGGGGTTCCCAACTCCGATGAAATGAGCTGGAATATCTCTGGATGTAGGGATCACTCTCCTTCCTGGATCATCCGTCAGCTCAACCTGTCGGCTTGAACGTTGGCTGAGCCTTGAATGTGAGTTGCGGTAAGGGAAGACAGATGAGTTTCTGCCCAGGTTAGGAGAAGATGTGCTTCCTTGGCCAGTCTCGGGGATTTCACACTGCCTTGCTTGCTGAAGTAAGTCATGGCAGAAATATTGTCCGTCCTGATGATGACATGTTTGTCTTGTATCTTGTGTGAAAAGTGAGTTAGGGCCAATCGAATGGCCCGCAGTTCCAGGAGATTGATGGGTAAGTTGGATTCTGCACTCGACCACATCCCCTGAATTGGATGACAAAGAAGGGCAGACCCCCCCGCTCGATAGGCTGGTGTCCGTGAAGATCTGGACCTGGTTCTGAATCCAGAAAAATCTTCCTTGAGTCAAGTTGTGACGAAAGGTCCACCAGCGTAGGCTTCATTTTACCTGTAGTGGAACCTTCATTGACATGCCCATTTTTAGGGCTATGATATTCCGGAAGGGCCGTAGGAACTTCTGCAGTTGCTGGGAATGGAAACAACCTCATTGCTGGGTGTCGAAGGTGGAAACCATCAAGCCCATCAGTTTGACCAGTACGGAAAGAGATGACGTGCGTGCTGTGATGACTTGGGTTGCTGTAGACATGATCTTCTGCGCCTTGGGTAAGGGTAGAAGAAGCTTGCAAGAACTCGTGACTATTATCACTTCTAGGTGTTCTAGACGTTGCGTGAGTCTTAAGTGACTCTTTGTCTAGTTGACCAGGAAGCCAAAGCTCTATAGGAGTTGAATAGTCTGTGTAACATCTCTGAATGCTTGAGCCTCCAACGCCGAACAAATCAGGAGGTCATCTAAGTACGAATGGACATGGATTCCAAGCTGACGAAGGATGCTCACGGGATGTATCCGGACCTTTGTGAACACTCGAGGAGCTGTAGACAGACCAAAGGGGGGTGCACGGAACTGCAGGTGAGTGTCCCCAATGCAGAAATGAAGAAATCTTCTGTGTGGAGGAAAAAAAAGGGTACATGAAGATACGCTTCCGTCAGGTCTACTGACGTTAGGAACTCCTGCGCCTGAAGGGATTCCGCGATGGATCGAAGCGTTTCCATACAAAAGTGCTTGAGCTCTACAAATCTGTTTAAGAACTTCAAACTGAGGATTGCCCTCCAATCCCCGTTCTTTTTGGCACTGTAAAGAATATTGAGTACACCCCTGTCCCTTACTCTTCCTGAGGCACTGGTTCTACTGCCTGTATGTGAAGTAGATGACTTATCGCACCAAGTGTTCTGTTCCGTTTTTATCGGGGTTTTGTGAACCGGAGAGGAAAGGAAATGCGACTGTGGTAGATATTTGAAGACTATCTTGTAGCCCATGGTCCAGGAGTCTGGTTGGGAGGTCAGCCATCTTTGACTGAAGAGAAGTAGGCGACCTCCCACAGCCAAGTCCACATAGTCACGCCTTGGAAGGTTTGGGATCGTTGGTCTTGTCTGTTGGTGCTGTGGAATCCTCCTCTACGAAAAGGCTGTTTATTCTGTGTCCAGGTAGAACGTCTGGTATCTGGTCGAAGAACCATAGGGACGAAAGGAAGATGTTGCACCGGGTCTCTTATCTCCGGTGCAGATGGTTCTGGGCAGTGTCTTTTTTTTTTTTTTTTGTCTCGGGTCTCCACCATGATTTTTTCCAAGGGGTCCCCGAAAAGCTTGTCCCCTTGGAAAGGATATGCCGACACCATAGCTTTAGATTGGTAATCAGCTGGCCATGCTCTCAGCCAGAGAGTGTGTCGTGCAGCTGCTGCTGTAGAGGTTGCCCTGGCAGAAAAAACCATGGGCTCCAGGGTGGGGTCTGCCGTAAGGGAGATTGCCTTGAGTAATCTGTTGGCTCCCTCCAGTAGTCCCCGATTGCTTTCAGGCAGCATCTGAATGAGTCTGCGCATCCAGACTATGGACGCTCGAGATACTGTGGAAGCTGCAGAGAAAGCCCTAATTGCCAGAGTGATAGCCTCGTGAGCCCTGCATAATGCAAATTCAGCTCTCTTACCCAAATTGTCCCTCAAGGTACCGTGACCATCTTCTGAAACTACGCCTGTTGATTGCAGAGCTGCCACCGGCGCGTCAATCACGGGGACCTGTAATAAATCTAAGGCAGATGAATGTAAAAGGTACAGCCTTATGGTGGAACCCGGGAAGGGTTTTGAGGTCAAGGGCCTTTCCCACTCTGCTTTAACCTGGAAAAGGAAAGGCTATTTCCAAAGGATCCACAGGAGGAAAAAATTCATCAAAGACATCTAAGCCTTCATCCTGATCCTGTGGTGTGGGATTGGGCTTGACTGCCTTTTGATTGCCCTGGACTTGGAGGGCAGCCAGGGTTTTATGAAACAAATAATGAAGATCCTCTGGTTTAAGGAATCTAAAAGCCTGTTCCTTAGCAGATTGAGGCTTTGGAATAGGTTCCCCTTCTTCCTCATTAGAGGAAAATTCCCCTTCCTCCTTTTCAATAGAAACATGGGATACAACGTCATCATCCTCTGGGTAATTATATGCCATGTGATGATATTTGGCATTGCTCTTCTGAGCTGCCTTAGTGAGCCATCTACTCCAGTTAGGAGGGGGCCTATTTGGAGAGGGGGGGGATAAGAGGGACAAAGACCTAGAGGGAGGACACCCCCCCGAGGAGCAAAAACGGGTCATCTCATCCCACATAGCTCTTCTGGAAAAAGCCATTGCCTCAGGGGAAAAAGGTAAATCGCCTTGTACGTTACCAAGTTGTCCTCCAGAGCCTCGCCTTCATACTTTCCCTCCTCCTCCGTGCCACCGGCAAAACTTTGTTGGATTAGCCGGATCTGTTCTTCCCCGATTGGCCTGGGGCCCGGGGGTAGTTGGAGTGCGGGGGGGGGGCATTCAGAGCCATTCCCGACTTGTCAAACTGCGGGGGGGCATTCAGAGCCATTCCCGACTTGTCAAACTCGGCCCAATGTTTCTAAAATGGCCGCCGCTGTTGATGTAGATGGGCCTTCCAGAGCCCCAAGATGGCCAGTTTTGGCGCACTTTTTTTTAGTGCCGCCGCCGCTGTGGGCCTCCCCACGGCGTTCCTCTGCGGCTGGGCGTTTTCTGTTGCTGCCAGCTCCTGGAGCATTGGGAGGCACACTCCGCTCCATCCGTGTCTCTCTATGAGGCTTTTCTGCTGGCTTGAGTGAACAGCTAGAGAAAGAGGCAGTGGGGGGGGGGGGCAGGGCCCTTCCCCTTAAGCTGGATCGGAGAAGAGGGAAGAAGGCTTCTTTTTTTGTTATTTGTTTTTTGAGAGAGGTAGAATGAAGTAAGGAATCGTAAGGAGAAAGTATAAGTAGATAAAATAGGTATTGAGAAAGAATTAGCAATGGAAGTTGGCAGCGCCAAAAGTTCCAGCTGCTCTCCCTATTGAGGCAGGAAACGAAACTCAGTTGAGGGTGACTCCCACCACAGGAAACAGGAAGAAGATTTACTTAATCCTGCCTCCCTGGAGATAGGTGGGAATCACCCACAAGATGGCCTCCACCTCAGAGGGAGAACAGTTCAACAAAATTACATTTTTCTTGCCCTTTACAAGAACTGTCCACTTGCCTGGAGACAATTCTAACTCCTTGCAGGAAGACAGACTTTTTGCAAGCAGTAGTAAGATGCACAGGATGCTAGGACAAGTCTGACAAGATGTGTTACTGAAAGGCAACGGAGTGGATCATAAATAATGTTCTATGATGGGATTCTTTTTTATCATCTAGATTTTTTTCAAAAAATAAGAACCCAAAGCATTATCTCCATCTCTCTCTCTCCCTCCCCCTCCCTCTGGTGGTGGCTGATGGGAAGGGCTGTCAAGTCCCAGCTGATTTATGGTGACCCTGCTGGGTTTTAAGGCAAGAAGAAAAGAGATTGGATTTATAACCCACCCTTCACTACCCAAAGGAGCCTCAGAGTGGATTACAATCCCTTCCCCTCCCCACAACAGACACCCTGTGAGGTCGGTGGGGCTGAGAGAGCTCCTTCCAGAACTGCCCTTGAGAGAACAGCTCTGAAAGAACTTATGACTGAACCAAAGTCACACCAGCAGCTGCATGTGGAGGAGTGGGGAATCAAACCCCGTTTTCTCCCAGATTAGAGTCCGAGCTCTTAACTACTACCCCAAACCAGTGGTTTGCCATTGCCAGCCTCTGCACAACTACCTTGGACTTCTCTGGTGGTCCCTCCCATCCAAATACTGACCAGAGCTGACCCTGCTTAACTTCCGAGATCTGACAAGTTTGGGCTAGCCTGAGCCATCCAGGTCAGGGCACATGTGGGTGTGTGGGTGTGTGTGTGTGGGGGTGTATATAAAAATTAAAAATTAGTAATTCTGACACCGTCTACTGCCATTCATAGCACTTCTGTCAGACTTTCTTGACTCTAACATTCTGTCACTTTCTCTTCCAGCTTTTTTCTAGTCTTAAATATCAATCTGGCCATGTAAATCTGTTTTGCCTCTTCCTTTAGGGGGCATGTCTGCAGAACGTAGGTGTAAATCCTTCATGTGACAGCCCATCTGAAGAACTGGAACACATATGGTTATATCAGTGAATGTGACTATATATAATAGATTACATGACTTCCATAAAACAGACTGCCGAACATAGGCAGCAACAAGCCTGGGGCACCGTGATGTACTCCACATGGGGCACCACTTGGAAGACTTCCAGAAGCTGCAGCTGGCACAGAATACAGTTGCTCCTTTACCAACTACAGACCGGAGTTGTGATCATGTTACTCTGATTTTAGAACTCCTCAACTGTTCTACCTGTATGTTTCCAATTCTGATTCCAAAGTGCAAAATAGTCTGGGACCCACCCGTACACCGGGAGGACCCTCTTGCCATATAAGAACCCGAGATTCTTGCAGCGCTCCCTCCTGTCTCCTCCTCCCCCCTTGGTTTTATTAGACCTCCCACAGCTCAGCAGTAATTTCTGGCAGTGACTTTAGCCCTTTCAAATGATTTTCCCAAAGAGAAGAAGAAGAAGAAGAAGAGATTGGATTTATACCCCGCCCTCCACTCCCCAAGGGAGTCTCAGAGCGGCTTACAAACTCCTTTTCCCTTCCCCTCCCCACAACAGACACCCTGTGAGGTAGGTGGGGCTGAGAGAGCTCTTTCCCAAGCTGTCCTTGAGGGAACAGCTGGTACAGAGCTACGGCTTGCCCAAGGTCATCCAGCCAGGTGCAAGTGGAGGAGTGGGGAATCAAACCCGGTTCTCCCAGATTAGAGTCCGCGCACTTAACCACTACACCAAACAATATTTTCACAAACACTGTTTGGCAACAGATTTTTATTTCACTCTGAATATGCATCTGGTTCAGTTCATATAGATATACCTGTGTTATAGTTATGCCACACAAAGGCCAAAAAGATAAAGTTCACAGACATCATCAAAAAGGCTGAATGAGTCCGACAAGAAACGTGCAATTTCCAACTGTGCAGATATCAAGTACTTTACTGTTTGGTGGATGGATGACAAGATGATTTGCCATTTTCAAACCCCAATAATGCAGCTATTAAATAAGCATTTTGAGTGTTCAAGTATTTTTATAGAAAGTCTTGACATTTCTTAAGAGCCTTTATAGTAGATCAATTTCAGTCTTTTGAAATAGCTTCCATTCTTCATGACTTAGCATCCCAACTAACAAGCTTACTCCAGGCGCAGTAACTTTTTAAAAATCGTGTGACACACACGTTTCGAGAAACGAACTGGTTCTTCCAGAGAAAAAAAAAATTACTTTTCCCATGCATCTTATTCCTTACAGGCTGCCAAAATAGATTCAGGTGGGTAGCCATGTTGGTCTGAAGCAACAGAATAAAATTTGAGTCCAGTAGCACCTTTAAGACCAACAATGTTTAATTCTGGGTATAAGCTTTCGTGTGCATGCACACTTCTTCAGGTACAGTGAAACTGAATGTTCTCAACCATTATTTATGGGGGTGGGGTCTGTAACTTGGCAGTTTGAGACCCTAGTGCCATGTGACAGAGTGAGCTCCCGTCTCTGCCCCCGCTCCTGCCAACCTAGCAATTCGAAAGCAAGAAATTGCAAGGAGATAAACAGGTACCACTGCGGTGGGAAGGCAACAGCATTCTGTGTGCCTTGGTGTTGTCATGCCAGCTACATGACCACGGAAACGTCTTCGGACAGCGCTGGCTCTTCAGCTTGGAAATGGAGATGAGCACCACCCTCTAGAGTCAGATTCGACTGGCTTTTGAGCAAGGGAAACCTTTACCTTTAGTTGCCCGGAAGGGCTAGTTAGAATCAAGATGCATAAATAACTGGGCGACTATAGCTGGTATTGGATTAAGGTGGTTGTTAAGATCTGTGAATGGCAGTAAATTAGCATACAAATACACATGTTAACAAACAGATGTGAGAACGAAGTTCCGAGGCTACCTATCATTAATGGTTGAAGAAATTTTGTTTCACTCTATTTGAGGCGCGCTTGCACAGGAAAACCTATACCGTGAATAAAACTTTGTTAATTTTAAAAGTGCCACGGGACTCGAAAGGTATGAAGCTGCCAAAAGGTATCTCAGAAGGTTCCCGACGTCTGACCCCAGGGTGGCTCCAGCAAGGGCCACACATAACCACAGCCAGTGCCCGAGAGGATGCGGCGCTCTTGCCCGGAGCCCTCCCCGCGCCTCTTCTTCGCCCTCATTTCAGAGAACGCCCTCAAAGGCTTCAACCCCCGATCTCCATTCTGGGCACTCCTTCCCGGCAGGCAAACGCGCCCGCGACCCCTTACAAGGCGGCCTCCGAGCAAGAAGGCAATCTGGAGCCTCGCCAGCCCGCCCAACCCACGAGGGTCTGTCTGCAAAACCGTCAAAACCAAGCGCGCGCGCGCCCACACGCACAGACACACACGGAAGCCCTGCCAACTGGCGGGGAGGGCCGATGCCTGCCTGGCACCAAACGGCCAGCTAGATGGTCCCGCTGGGAAAGCCCATCACGATTCGGAAGCGGCCCCGGGCGACAACATTTCCCAGCGGTGACGCCTTCCTCCTCCGGGCAGAGGACACACCCCAGCCGGCCCGGCCAGGCCAGGGCAGGCAAGCGTCCCGGCGCCTCCCGCACCCAGGGCAGCCAGCGGCAGGGCACCGCCCTCTTCCGAGGCGCCGCGCAAAGCCAGCGCGGGAGGGAGGCCCTTGGTCCCCGCCCGCCCTTGGTACCTTCTTTCGCCTTCTTCCTCCGGGCCAGGGTGCCGCCCAGCTTGCCCAAGAAGGAGTCGTCTTTCTTCCGGGACGGGGGCGACTTGGGGGTGGGCGACTTGGGGGCGGAAGGCGATTTCTGGGGCGAGGTTGCCATGTTGCCGCGGGGCGAGGAGACCGCGGTCGAGACTCGGCAGCCCGGGGCGGCAGCGGCTGGCTCCTCTTCCCGAACGGAAGCGGAATGATGCCAAGCCTCCCAGGCCGCGCTCGCTCTCCCGGCCTCCTTCCTGCCTGCCTGCCTGCCGTCTCCCCTCCCTCTCCTGCGACGCACGCCCGGGGAAGGAAGAAGGAGCGTGTCTCCCCTCGCCCAGAGACGCGCGCACTCAGCGCAGCGGCTGCGGCACCCTGCTGGGCGCTTCCCCTTTCCGCCCTCCCCCCCCCCCCCAACCCAACCCCCGGTCCCGAAATAGTCGCTTCGGCGGCAAAAATGTGGAACTGCGCAACCGCCTCCGTCGAGGCGCGCCTCCTCGGCAGGAACTCTCGCCCTGGCCAACTTGGTTTACACCCCGGCCGGCCAACAGGCGTGCTTATTCGAGCGCAAAGAAAACCTCCGAGGGCCTGATTTTGAAGAGCACCCCTGTTGGCTGATTCCAGGGGGACGGGGAGGGAGGGAGGGGGGCGCCGAGAGAAAGAGGCTGGCAGCGTCCTTGGCATTTCGCCAAAGGGCTGCCTGTAGCCTACCGGATCCGCTTCAAGGTGCTGGTTCTTACCTTTAAAGCCCTTTATGGCCAGGGACCTGCTTACCTGAGGGACCGCCTTTCCCCATATGTACTCCAGAGAGCACTGCAGTCAGGGACCCAGAGCCGGCTGGCTCTATCAAGCGTTAAGGAGGCCAGGCTGGCACCGACTAGGGCCAGGGCTTTTTTGGTGGCAGCTCCACTCTGGTGGAATGAGCTCCCAGAGGAGATCAGGGACCTGTGGGACCGTTTACAGTTCTGCAGGGCCTGCAAGACGGAGCTCTTCCGCCAGGCCTCTGGAGCTGCCACTACTGTTACCACCACCATGACTACCAGCTCATGGCAAGAGCCCTGATCCACTGGTCCCTAACTACCACCGGAGCCAATCCCCCCTCCTTTATGACATCTGCTGTATCTTCTATGACATCTGAAGCTGAATGGACTTATGATATCTGAAGTGAATGGAGCTGACATCACAATGATCAGCACTGAAGCTGTATGGCGTTGATGCGATAATGACGAGATAATGACTAGCACTTTACTAATTTTAATTGTGGTTTTATACTGAATTTTAACATGGTATTTTGTGTTACATGCCGCTGATTTTATGAATTGTAAGCCGCCCTGAGCCGGGATAGAAATCTCAATCAATCAATGATTTGTCCAATCAATAAATTCCTCAACAGATTGGCCATTTAAAAAAATAAATCATCAATATATCTTTAATATTTATTTAATGATCTCATTAAAAATGGGTTTTGTTGCTTGTCCAAAAAAACCCGTGTTTCAAAAAACAAAATGAAAAAATTCGCATTGCTTGGAGCCACAGGGCTCCCCATCATGACTCCACTCTTTTGCAAAAAAAATTCTTGTCCAAACTAAAAATAGTTTCCTCCCAAAATTAAATCTAAAATTTCCATGAGAATAAATGTAGGAGGGCTTTTATTTGGTTCTAGTTTCTAAGATATCTTCCACCACAGATCTTGCTTCATCCAATTGTATGTTAGTATAAAGTGAAGTAACATCCATAGTAGGCAAAATAGCCTCTGGTGGTACCTGTTATAATTCCATCAGACTGATGAAATGAGTAGTATCCTTAATGTATGTTTCCATTTTTTTAACAAATGGTTGTAAAATTTGATCTAAATAAATGGCCAGTGGTTCCAAAACTGAACTTATGCCAGATACTATAGGTCTCCCGGGAGGTGGCATCCCCACTTTATGGATTTTGGGTAATGTGTAAAAAATAGGAACTCTAGGGTAAGACTGTATGAGAAAATTGGCTTCTTTTCCCGTTAAACGTCCCGTAGATGTTGCATCCTGAATTACAATGTTTACTAGTCTCATAATGTGTTCAGTGGGATTATTTTCAAGCTTTTCATAATGGTGTCTATTGTCCAACAGGTTAAGTGTCATTTTCATATAATGTCTATCCATAACAATTCCCCCTCTCTTATCTGCTGGTTTTATAACTAGCTCAGAGTCCCGGGGGCTGTCATTCCACTTTGCAATCTGCCATTCCAGTCCCAGAGCACTGAACCTATTCCCAGGGGCTGTCATTCCACTCTGTGACCTGTCATTCCAGTCCCAGAGCACAGATTCTCTTCCTAGGGACTGTCTTTCCACTCTGGGGGCTGGCATTCCAGTGTTAGAGTAGCCTATCTGGGCCCAAAGACCTTAATGGAAAAACCATTCCACATTATCTTTGCAATTTTGTGCTGCAATGTATTTTAGTGGAGTCCATGCAAGTCAATTGGCATTCCTGGCTCCCATTATCTCCAATGGACCTTCAAGCCTCTCCCATTGTTTTCAATGGACAATCCTCTCATTTCTTTTAGTACATCTCAGTTGGCTGCCCCTTTGAAACTGTACTACACCATTTTAAGTAACAGCAAAATGAAGAGTATGAACATGTACAGAGTGCACATATCTTACCAATATTCTCCCTGGGCTGTACACAGGGCAAAAGGAAATTTTAAAAGGCCTCTGATCTGCATGTCCCCCTGCAATCTTGTTCATGCAGATGGATTTACTATTTAAAAAGGAAATGGAAATGGAAAGTAGAGATTAGGAGTGGCTGAAGCAGAGGGGGCCCCCCATTAAAAAAAACCTGTTCTCAATCAAGTATATTTAGACCCAAGTGAAATAAAATAGAAACACACTCCCCCCCCCAAATGTAAATTGGAACCCCGCAAGTATGTTGGGCCCAACAGAGGCTTTACAGTCTGATTGTTGCTACACTGTAAGTGGGTGGAGCCAGCCAGGATTACGGACTATATTTTCTTTTCCGACAGATAGGGCTGCCAAGTCCAACTTGGGAAATATCTGGGGACTTTGGGGGTGGAGCCAGGAGACTTTGGGGGTGGAGCCAGGAGAAAGGAAGTGACATCATTTTGTGATGTCACATCCTGTGATGTTGCTTCCACATGCTGACACATGAACTCATGAAGTTTCCTAATACTGAATCAGGCCATTGGTCCATCAAGGTCAGTACTGACTACTCAGACTGGTAGTGGCTCTCCAGGGTCTCAGGCTGAGATCTTTAATGTCACCTATTACTTGATCCTTTTTTAGCTGAAGAGGCTGATACCTCCTGCATGTCAAGCAGATGCTCTATCACTGAGCAATGGCCCTACTGAATCCTTCCTCATCTCGGCAGAATATGAAGCCCTAAGTGCTACACAAGTGCTAAATATGATTTTCATATCATAAGAACAGGAGAGAAGCCACAGTGGATCGGCCCATCCAGTACAACACTCTGTGTCACAACAGTGGCCAAAAATACCAGGTGCCCTCAGGAGATCCAGCAGCGGGGCCAGAACTCCAGAAGCCCTCCCACTGTTGCCCCCCAAGCACCAAGAATGCAGAGCATCACTGCCCCAGACAAAGGGCTCCATTTAGACCTTGTGGCTATAATAGCCACTGATAGACCTCTGCTGGATGGGGACAGAGAGAGAGAGACAGACAGACAGACAGACAGACAGCTTTTTCACTTACTCTTGCCCAATTCCCAGGCTTTATTTCTGGCCCTTGTTTCACCCAGCTGTTGTCCATGTAAGTCCCATAACTTCTCCCCCCCCCCCCCCCAGCATAGGCTTTTTGGTGGCTAAAGAGGACCTTTGTCCTCCCCTTTTCGCCAGCAGAAAAGCTAGTTGGATCCATTCCTAACTTAAAATACCGGTTACTTGATGTACAAATGCTTTTAAAAATGCAGATTTTTACTGCTGGAGGGGGGGGGGGGGACATGGTTGAAAGAAACAGAAAATTGGCATAAAAATGAGGAATCCCAACTTTTATTTGCAGAAGGGAAATGAGGATTGGGGGGACCCAAACAGCCACGACAAGACATTTTAAACAATCCCACTCCCAGACCTTCTACAGGCAACCTCTCCTTGTGATGTTTACCTCTTTGGAAGTGACAGTTTATTCCTTTGACAAAACCACAGTGGACAGACAGACAGCAAAAAGAAAGAGGGGGAGGGGGAGAGACAGAGAAGGAAAAGAGCTCGCAGACCCCAGCACCTTACACAGCTTACTCCAGCAGCAACCTTGCACGGAAGCCCTTCAGTAGAAAGAGCTTAGTCCCTTCTTAATCTCTGGGCGGGGCTGTCTTGCTCGATCAGCTCTTAAAGGGGAAATTTCCCTTTTAAGAAGTTCAAGAGGCCAGCAGGGCAGGCTCCGAGGTTCCCCTGCTGGCAGCCATTTTGTCCCCCCGGTGGCCAATTTTGGAAAAGCGGGGGAAAGCTTTAAAAATCGGTGTTTCCCCCGCTCTACCGGGGGACTTGGCAGCCCTACCGACAGACACTAAATGTATTCAAGAATTGATATGTTCTGGGTATCAAAAACCTTAGTTATTAATCTAGAGAGTGCAAAGATACAACTGAAAACCTTTGCAGATCACAATTACTGTTTACAACAGGGGTGTCAAACATGTGGCATGTGGGCCAGATCATCCTCGGAGGGCTTCTATCCGGCCCACAGTGGAACTGGCTGTCTCCTGCTTCTTGTTCCAGTTCTGTTGCTGCTGCATCGTAGCTTGCTTTGCCAGACTCTCTCAATTGCTCAGGAGAGATAGATAGGCAAGCTTCTGTTCCCTGCACTGTCTGAGGCTCCTCCCCCCCAGGGGGAGAGAGGGAATGAGCCAGAGCTTGCTTCCTGGCCAGGCTGCCTCAATTGCACAGGAAATCAAAGCAAGTCTTTCTTCCCCTCCATTGGCTGAGGCTCCCTGAAGGGAGGGAGGGAAGGAGGGAGAGCTTGCTTTGCTTGGCTGCCTCAGTCGCATGGGAGAAATACAAAGCACCTTTAAAACCAACAAAGTTTTATCCAAGGTATGAGCTTTTGTGTGCCTTGCATGTGTGTGTTTTGTTGGGCTTGTTATGCTGTGGCTCTCCTGGGTGCAACTGGGTTCTCTCACACTTTTCACTATATTCATGCCCTCATGATCCACTCTTTCTCAGTAGGAAAGCCATGAGAACTATTTAGATAAGGAATAACAACAAGCCAGTGAGGTAGATTAGGCTGAGAGTGTGTGTCCAGACCAAACTCACTCAACACATTTCCTTTGGGGGATTTTGAACTTAGATTTCCCAGATAGTAGGCTGATACTGTCCACTGAGGAAGACTAGTTTTGTAGACAAACACATAGCTCTAAGTCTGTGTCATGGTGCCTTCTCATGTTCTTGACCAGCACATGAAGCAATTTATGTACAAAAGCTCGCAATGCCCAGCCATTTCATGTGTGCCCTGGGTCCTGGGCTCAGAACCCTGAGCATGAGATTTCTGTAGTGAATGTCAATAAATCAGAAGTAGGTTTACAGTTTACAGATACATACTTGAACAGCGTACTCAAGATTGCAACAGCACACATTTTGATGCAATGATTCAGAGCAAGAGGTGTCAGTTATCAGACACTGTTAAATAAACAAAATATTGCAAGAGTGCTAATGTTTTAAGCATGTTTTTTAAATAGAAAAATCTTTATTTGTGTTTGTGTCCTTTATAAAGTTTATATCTCTGCTACCTGGCATTACATTTTATGATACACATAATTGTTTACTTGTAAAATTATATGGGAAACCCACAGATAAGAATGCCTATTTGAGATATGATTCTTTTAATCCCATAACATTAAGAAAAAGTTTACCATATGGAAAATATTTAAGAGCAAGTTGAAATTCTACTTTTTAAAGTGATTATCATAAAGAAAAACTCATTTTACATCAGCAATTTATTAATAGAAAATATCCAAAGGAAGTCATTAGCGCAACTGAAAACAGGGTTGAAAAAATAGATGGCAGTCATCTCTTCAAGGAAAAGGAACAAAGATGTGGCACATCTGTAATTTGGCGGTTACAGTATTCTTAACTTGCATCTAAAATAGCTGGGATTGTTAGAAAACACTGGCATATGATTTCAGATCTGCCAGGATGTGCAAACACACCTAAGATTGGATTCAGATGGAGAAAAAATATAAAAAACATATTAGTGCATGCAGATATCTTGGGGAAAACTTCTTTAGTTCCTCACAGGATCATAGGACATAAAAAGTGTAGGGGATTCTCTATTTGTAAATATACCATGAAAATAACAGAATTTGTTAGTCCAATTAATGGTTATAGGGTTAAATTTTGTCATTATTCCACATGTTCAAGTAATAATATTGTGTATGTCATCTTCTGCCCTTGTAAAAAAATTATATATCGGGATCAGTACCAGAGCATTTAAAACTCATGTCCTAGAGCACCGCTCCAGAATTGCTAATGACATTAGGAATGCACCCTTGGCTCAACATTGGTTCTACATAGCTAAGGCAAGCTGACATTCTGAGATTTTTTCCTTTTTTGTGAGCAGCAGCCCATTTTTAAACTATGCAGAGGTCTTTGGGAGTCGGTTCCTGTATTACTATCTCTGGAGAAATAGTCTGTAAAGTATATCTTAGGAGTGTTCCTGCTTTATACTATTTGCAAGTATTTCAGTATACTGAGGAAGTCCAAACGAAACAGGCCAGCATCTTTGTATCTTCGTGGCTGGATACTTCTCTTTGGTCTTTGTACCTGTGGAATAATATATTGTATAAGGGTTCAGATACCTGGATACTTTGGTCTTTGTATTGTAAAAGGTTTAGACCTGGAGTATATTATTGTATATTATGTGGTATTCCTTGCTTATTGTATTTTGTGTCTAAATAGATTTCTCTGCGTTATTTACAGGGGTTTTTTTTTGCTATACTACTTCTTACTGTGTTTATTGCCTTTGTATGTCAACATTGGCATGAACAGAAGCACAGCACAGAAGATATAAAATGTTGTGTACTTTACAGACATTGTCATGCCTGCCCGACTTAGCCCCAGACCCAGTGCCTGACAGCCGAGGACAGGAGGACTTGGCTCAGTTAACTGAGGAAAACATAAGTCCTGCAGAGGATCCACAGCCAAGTCCTCAGCAAGACCACCTGAGGTTGATCAGGCAGTGGCTGGGCCGAGCAATTCACCACCGGACTCGCCTCCACCTGTCAGCAGGCTCCGTGAAAGGAGGCGTCAAGAGCTGAACAGGCGACGCAAGGAAGCACGCAGGCAAGGTCAATGATCATTAAGTCCTGAGTACTAGCAGAAACCAGGACTTCACACAGCGGTGCTAAGTGGCTAATGAGCCGGAACGCTATTTAACAAGGCTGCTGGCCACAAGCAATTCGTGCTGGCAACATTGTTGGCAGAACCGTCCGTTCCATGCGCATCTTGCCTCTGATCCTGTTTGATTCTCTGGCCTCCAACCCGGCTTGCTTCGTGGACTTCCGACCTCTGCTTCCTGATCCTGGACTCCGGCTTGTGACCCTCAGCATTTCTTGACTCCAGCTTCAGATCTGCTTCTGACTGACTTTGGCTTGATTTACGGACTCTGACCTCTAGTACGTGTTGACTACGCTCGTGTTTTGAGATTGGGACTTGCCGCAACGCTCTGCTCACTTTCTCCATCCTAGTCACACCCGGACGTGCCTGCCGGCCTGTCTGTCCAGCCGGACTACCGGGCTCTGCCGTGACAGACATCAAAACAATACCTTTAGAAAAGAAAACGTACAAAAGATTCTGTTACAAAAGGAAACAGAGTTTATCTTTAAATTAGGAGCATGTGAACCCTTGGGACTCAGTGCACATGTAGATTTTACTGCTTTCCTTTAACTGACACCACTGTTAAACTGATTCGCTAATTTGCACCTGGAAGACATGGATGGGCTTTAAGTATTAAGAGATATGTGATAGTTCCCAAGAGCCATCTTTACATTCATTTAGATGGGAGAGCACCTACATGCATTGTGTATAATTTTAATTTAGAGACACTGCTGTACAATAAGACAGTTTGGAGGCTTTACTGGCTGAGAGTTCCTGTGGCTGTGTCTCTTTGGGAGTTCCCATTTATGTACAGTCCTGATGAAGGGATCGAAAACTCATTGAACAATCTGGAGAATGGGTTGACTGCAGTTCACTTCTTATTGTTTGTCTCCAGTCTTGAGGATGGGATTTACTTGCTGATTGCAGCTTACTTTATCTTAAGTCTTAAGAACTGAATTAGTTGCTTTATGGACATTTGTTAAGTTACATATGATTTATATCTATTCATCTATTTCCTTTAATTGTTGTAAGCCCTTGGGAATAGGCTTAGTGCTCTGGGACTGCAGCGACAGCCCTCAGAGTGGAATGATGGCCCCAGGGAGTAGCAGAGGTGTTCCGGAACTGGAATGACAGCCCTCAGAGTGGAATGATAGTCCCAGAATGCTTCTGCTACTCCCAGGGGCTGTCATTCCAGTCCCAGAACACTTCTGCTACTTCCAGGGACAGTAATTCCACTCTGGGGGCTGTCATTCCAGTCCAAGAGTACTAATTCTCTTCCTAGGGACCATCATTCCACTCTGGGAGCTGTCATTCCAGTCCCAGAGCACTGAGCCTATTCCCAGGGGTTGTCATTCCACTCTGCAAATTTAGAAGCTGCAAGGATTACATGATGAACATGGCTACTCATCCTATTTTTAATATGTAACTTCCTCCTTCAGAATCTTGATGTTTCCCTTTGAATTGTTTTCAGTCCACCATTCCATTCCATTTGCCATGGATAGATTTGTAATTAGAAATAGGGAAGTCCTTTCTGGTGTAGTTTGCATTGTTAATTAGAAGTTAAAGTTGTATTTCCGCAGTCTGAAGATCATTTGTTGAAGCCAAATGTGTTTTGCAAGTTGAAGAGCAGAAATTAACCATGCACAGGAATGTTGTCATTTCCCATAAACTTCATTCCACTGTGAGGACTCCCCTTCCACCTTCCATCTGACGGAGGACAGCAGAGTCAGTTGAAGAGAAAGGAAGTGCCGCTGTTTTCCTCCTCTTCATTGCCTGGGCTGAAAGGGAGAGGCCAGGGGCTGCCATGTCCATGTTCTTCCTTATCAGGGGAAGCTAGATTCTGCCTTACCTGTGCTCCCCCTCACTGGTTGCACCAGACCTAGGCTGATACAAGGCAAAGTCAGCTCTATCCATACCAGTGTTCCTCTCACAGGACGACGCTGAGTGCTGTGGTGCCCATTCTCTTCCTTACTGGCCAAACTCAGCCCAGGCTAGTCCAGGGCAAAGCTGGGTATTGCTGTGCTCTTCCACACCATGTACAGGCTGACAGAGCAAAGCCTGGTACTTCTGTACCTGTGCAAGGAAAAGCTGAGGGCTCCTTGCCCATGTTCTTCCTCACTGCCAAAACTGGGCACAGAGTGAAGCTGGGCATTGCCATGCTCATGTGCCTCCTTACAGGCCAAGCTACATGCTGCCATGGCCATACCATTTGCTACCAGGCAAAGCTGAGTGCCATTGGGCTCATCATCCCCTTCGCTGCACCATACCCAGGCTAGCACAGGGTGCAGCTGGGCGCTGCCATACCCATGTTCCTCCTTGCAAGGTGAAGCTCGGCAGCACACAGCACCCTTCCCCTTGCGGGCCACGCCAAGGCCAGACTGGCACAGGGCTCCTCGTACTATGTCTGAGCTGGCAGACTGAAGCCAGACACAGTTAAGTCTGCACTATACACATTTGTTTGTAACGTATAAAGCCTATTAAGCATTTCCAAATAACGTTTGGTTTTCAACCCTAGAAGGTCTGACATCCATACCGAAAGTCAAGTGTGTACATGGAGCTTCATGTATGCAAGGAATGCTTTGTATGCATCCCAGAACAAATACTCCCCTCCAAAAAAAACCCCAAACACTGAGTGCCGAGGAACTGCTGTGCACCCAGAGCTTTGATGTGCACTGGACGCCTGTGGAATTTTGGTTTATGGCCACAATATTTACTGTACCAATTAATCTAACCTTTATCTGGCATTCTGAAGGCACAGATAGCATCTTCCATGGACTGAAATACCCAAAACATTATGCAGTGCAATCTGAACAGACTACATTTAGGAAAATGAAACACAAAATAATCCTTGGCAGTGAGTGTATACAACCTCATGTCCCTTTCCTATGGGTTATGCTGACTACTTCAACACACACACAAACACAGAGACACACACACACAGCAGAAGGAAAGAAATACCCTTTTTATCTTTGAGTGGTCATGGGTCAATACTTTGAGTGGTAAAGGCTGATGCAACTGGGATTTTTGCAGCCTCTTATCCTTTCAGTGCTCACATCATGGAGGAAATGGGGCCAAACTCTAATTTAGCAAACCTTCAGGCATTTCAATGTGTTATTTTTTTCCTCCCAAATAATACTAATATTTTTTCATGCTGTGTGACCAAAAAGACACAGAGACAAAAATGCATCTATACGTACGAAGTACTCATGTACTGTACATCACATTTTGTAGTGTAATTCCCAATATAACTGCATTTGATATGCTAAATAAATTTTCTGTGAACAGTTATAGATCTTAAGAACAAACAGAAAAGTATATGAAAAGGGAAATGTATGCCTATAAGTTACATTTCTATGTAAACAACACACAATAATACATACAAAAACACTGTAGAATATAACACATTTTCCCTCTACCCTTCTCAGAAGCACCATGGCAGCAGAAAAACCAGGACCCTACAAATATTGCCTCTTAAGTAGTCATACTATTAGTTTTAGCTGCATTATACGATGTTTCATTACGCATTATTTGTAACCGTCCTGCTTTTCCTCCTACACCTTTTAGTGGAGCATTGGGGTATTTAAAAGGTAGCAACAGCATTTAAGCACCATTCACAAAGTGAAGTCTTTGTTAAATCTCTCTGTTAAACAGAAATGATCCCTCTTGTTTTGAGTCCCTCACCATAAATTTTAATCCAAGGGTTAAAAATCACCTACAGTAATTAATGGTGTCTCAAAGACTATACAAAGTTAATTGATAAATGCTGTTTGAGGATTAGTTCTTGCATCACTGAGCTGCAATCCTGCAAACAGGCTACCTTAATTCCCAGTGTTTTCAGTGGGATGTTAGTGCATGTTAACTGAGCTCAGGAGAGCAGCCCTGGTATAGATGTGTAAATTATTTATCTGGAACACATTTGTGCATTTTTCTTTTAACAGTAGCGTAAACATGGTTTAGTTATGTCTTGCTAGCAAATACTGGCATCATATAAAAATGTGGCCAATTGCTGTGTTGTCATCATATGTCACAGTTCTGGCTTATACACACCACCACTATGTGATAGGAGAGTATCTCCTAAAAAGATGCCACATTAGTATGTAGTTTTGTCAGCATATTTTGCCATAGTCTTTGGTTACAGCTGCAGAAGGTTCACTTGATCCCTTTTGTTAAGGATAATCCCTTTAATATTACACTACAGTACCACAAGTTGCAAATATTTACCACTGTATTACATTTTCAATTAATATGTACAGTGCACTAAACCTTGTAAATACACCTGGTAAATTATTTCTGCTTAACACTGCACTAACACATCTTCTACAGTTTATTTACCAATGGATACAAAATCCAATCACAAAACCCTTTTTCTCCACTATAAGAAGTAGTGTTGAAAGTTATCCCACGCCTGTACTGAAGATGCTGATGATGAAAATCTAAATACATGGACTTGTGACCATCTTAAAAAATAATATATATATATATACATAACACATCCACAAATACAGAAAGATGGATAGAAAGTGCTATGGTATCAAGAAGAAATAAAGCATGTAGTTCTTTTGAGAACTCTCAGAACTAAAATTCCAAAAGTAGGAAACAATGAACATTTTCATTACAATTTCCATAGAACAAGTCCATCAGGTAGGCACAAAGAGAAGTAATTCATTCTTTTAAAATTACTTATATAATCTCCATGTGACCCATTCTTAATGGGAACACTAGCCTTTCCTCTTGCAATTATAGTACATAATTCCTTCCTCTTCAATAAGATTCTAACAATCTTCCATTGGTGGTGTTCACAATGTTGAAAGAGCAAGGATTTGTCCAGAATTACTTCACGTCTGGCTGAATTGGTATCCTCTGGACAACACAGACTTTTCTAAGTGCTGATCTTCACCTTCTTCCTTTATCCTCTGCTCTTCTAAGGAAGATATAAACTTATCTCTTTCTTCAACCAGTTTCATCATCTCATCGAAAGTTTCGTACTCATCACTCAGATCCTTTTCAATATCCAAACTGTCTGTCACATATTTAAAAGAAAAAACTATAAAAGTTAGTTTCCTAATTTCAATAAGCGATGATCGCATATAGAGTACAAGGAGTCCACTTTTTAAAAAATAAAAAATTAAAGTGGGTGGTCAGAGACACCACAATACACAATACAGCGAAAACCACAGTAATGTATAAGCAAAGGGAGAGTCACTGTTTAACGCAGAATAAATCACAAACAATATATAATATAAACAATATAACAGCCCGACAGGGTCTATATGTATTGTAAACAACCCACCAGGGTCTACAAGCAAAACATATAGGTCTCTCTTATACAGAATATCTTGAAACAAAGACACATAATCTTCAGACGAAGGATGAAGATGCCGGCTTTGATCCTTCATTTCGTCAGGAGCTTCTTCAGCTTGAACCTCTTCAGAACGAGAAATCCAATTTCTATTCTATTCAAAGATGATTATTCCAAAAGTAAGAACATTGACGGGCAACCGATCCAAAAAGGGACACAGCCTCACATAGTCGGCACGCATCAAAGCCGGCATCAAAGCAGGATCAAAGCCGGCATCTTCATCCTTCCTCTGAAGATTATGTGTCTTTATTTGATTGTATTTTGTACAAGAGAGACTAAGGGTGCGATCACACGGACGTTTATTGCGGGCCTCGCGGCTGTTCCCCATCGCAATTAAAGGGGCTGACTAGATGGGCCGCATCTGTCCCGTCTCGAAGCCGCCCCCCCCCCCCCGCACTCGAGCCCGCTTTTCCAACCACCAGGAAAAACAAGTACCTTCCGTTTGAGCCATCGCGCTTGAAAGAGACCCGGGTTTAAATGCCCGTGTGATCGCACCCTTATATGTTTTCCTTGTGGGTTGTTTACTATACATATAGACCCTGTCGGGCTATTATATTGTTTATATTATATATTGTTTGTTATTTATTCTGTGTTAAACAGGGACTCTCCCTTTGGTCAGAGACACCCCCACCCTCTTACTATGGTTTTCCTCTCTGTAGTCTCTGCCTCAAGCACTTATCTCCCAGGGGAGCCACTTACGTTACTGAGCTTGGGAAAAGTTCCAGGGGAGAAAGACTGCAAGGCAGTAAGGAGAAGATTACTGAGGAGAAGATTTAGTCCTCCTCACCCGTGAACTCAGTATGCTCTCTGAATAGAACACCCAACACGACCTTACTTTGAAAAGATCTGGTTTAAAACATGCATAGACTGGCTGCCACTTATACTTCAGCCCTCTTCCTAACAAAAGCTGGCAGCCCTCTTCCTAACAAAACATCCAAAAGTTTTGATATTTTGGCCCTCTGTGCCAAAAAAGTAACTTCCTTGTGGTACCAAACTCCTATAAATAGTTCCATCAGCTTAAACATTTGGATTTTAGTATGAGAGCAGGAACAGGAGTAAGGAAAGCTGTATGTAGACAGCTGTGCCATTCTTTGGATCTGGCCATATCTAAAAGCAGTATGTTAAGAATGTATATCACAGCCAATCATTTGATGAGGGAATTAATATTCTGTCATTCACCTCGTGTTTCAGTTTCATACTACTGGCCAGTTTTCAAGCTCCGATGTCACATGGCTGTTATGTTTGCCCCAATAGCAGGAATCTCTATTATTATATGAACATTAGTCTTGTTAAGAAATAATTTGGGGTATATTAATTTCATTTCTTCATAACAGATAAAACAATACAAGTGAATCTCAAAAGCTCCATCTTCTGGCTATTCAGAAGAAATTACCATTGGCAGTTTGGGATTTTGAATTTGGGACTATTATCTAGTTTAAGACTGTGGCTATAATCCAGGGGTGAAGGCACCAACCAGTCCTCCAGTGGAATTCTATACTTTGATGCCTTTTCAGCAGCAACTCCCTCCAGCTCATAGTCCTCCTTTTAAACTGCTTTTAAATTCACACAAAAATATAAAAGATAGTGACTCAGTACAATGGCTGCACATGCACTATTCTTTTTATCTTTGTTTTCTTTATTGTGAGTATGATACTTGCTTAGATTATTGTTTGATTCTGGGTTTCCCTTGATGTTAACAACAACAACAAAAACCCACAATACATTTCTGCTAGTAACTTTTGTTTTCCACCTAATTGGGATGAATTTCTCAGGGACTGAACCTTCCCCAGCCAAGTTTTACGCAGACAGGGGAAAGTCCACTTTTGAACAAAATGTTCTTGCTTTTAAAATAACAGGCACAGAAAAGCATGAATTGGCATGACTGATTTTTTTCTTCTTTACTGGCATCCTCAAAGTGGGGGGGGGGGAGATAAGAATGGAGCCCATAAAAATGGTAAGTGGAACATTTTCTCCTTTGCTGTTCTCCCCACTGCTCAGACAACTGAAACCAGGCAACAGAATAACCATCAGAGCTGAGCATTTCCATTGTTAAGAAGCACTGGAAATTACTGCTATGGGATTTATTTATTTATTTGAAACATTTATTAGCCACCTATTCCTTATGGAGATCAAGCTGGCTTACAACATAAATAAAACATATATAATGAAATACATTAAAAACATAAAAGCCGAAATTTTAAAAGACAACTCAGGACTGATAGTGAACTTAATCAAATGCAGTCCTAAATAAAAACTGTCTATCAACTATAGTAATAAATGAATATGATTCAGGTCAGAGCTTGATTAATTATCTAGATGTGCATTCCTGTTTTTTGGTCAGTTTTTCTTTTCAGCAGCTCTTTCACTAAGCTTTCATCAACAACTTTGCAAACCAAGGGGAGGATTTAAAAAAACAACAACCACAACAGGGGTCTGTATCCTAACACTCTTGCTCTGCAAAGTGCGAAGTTTCCCTCCATCCTAAGGATCCACCCTCCAACTTAAGTGGCTCTTCTGCTGGAAGAAGAGCCACTTCACTTGGAAGAAGGCTTCATCAGACTTTGCTAAGTGAAATGGTAGGCCAGTACTGGAATCTGAGAAAGCTCCAGTGGGCATTTGACCTGGATACACAAGTATATCTGCATCATAGTCTACAACTGAATTCAGTAATTTGCTTACCATAAGTGGCCATTTTTTCTCTCAGTTTCTGCTCCAGTCGGCTTTGATGATCCTCTAATTCAAGCTCTTTGGCTCTGGGCACAAGAATAATAAAGGCTATGACAACCAACTAATCCTTGAATAGCTCTATTAAAAATAGAGACGTGGTGAACTTAAGATCCTTGCTCTTTTCCAGAATTATTAACAGGTAGGCAAACTAAGGCTATGTGTATTCCATTTTTCTGTTTATACAATGAAAATAGACCATTATTTGAATTCTTGAGGGACTTCAGAAAAGGAAATGGTATGCACAAAGAACTACCTATGACTCTGAGAAGAAGAGAAGTTCTGCATGTTATGTGCTGACAGTACCATTGTAGCATGGTCTACACAGCACTCAACTCAGACAAGTATCAGTCTATGAAACTTAGTAGGTGGTTAGTCAACCCATCCTATCTTACAGGGTTGTTGAGAAAATAAAATGGGAGAGTTTCATATATGCTACACTTTGCAAAACTAATATAAAAGCAAATACAAAGTTGTCTACAGCATGTATACGTAACAAGAAACCACCAGCCTTGATACACACATGAAAACGTGAACACACTACATTTTCAGTATGCATCTTAAATGTAATATGTGAGACAAAGTGTCATTCTTAATGCTTTCCAAATTATCTGCCTTGTCTCCCTCAAAAAAAAAAAAAAAGATTTCAGGCACACTAATTACTCTGGAGTGAGCCAACACTTCATGAGTGAAAACCTGATCATCTGACTTAGGCACCAAAACACTTTTCTACATCATTCCTATTCTGCTGTTTTGTTTAGTGTGTACATTATATGCATGATTAAAACCGGTAGGACAAAATAAGCCAGCCAATACTTTTCACGGCCCAGCTTTTCTTTTTGGTAAGAGTGTGCAGTCTTTAATTTCCGTTGTTTCCACCCCTGTCAGAATCTGCTAATTCAGACATTATGTTGTTCATGCATGTACCTTTTAAGTATCATATGTCTTTCCTTTTCCCTGTACCTATTGTGTATTAATGCTTGGCCAGACCGGGAGATTGTAGTCAGTAAGGCGGGAGAGTGACACCCGGGAAGTATGTGAACAAGGAGGCCTCACATCCCTGCCTCCACATTCCAGCTGCCCAGGCAGGAACTTCAAGGGAGGATACCTCTCATCTCTTATCACATGCAAAAGCCTTGAGGCCATTGATTGTTATGTGAACTGGTAACATCTGAGGGGTCTGGTTTGGGAAAGGAAATTTACAGCTTGACACCTCACTCTTTTCCTGTGAGAACCAAACGGCCAGAACACCTCTCTGCCCGCCAATTTTCCCTTAAGGTGATTGGCTACCTATGGGTAATTCAAACTCCTTGGAATGGTATAATAGACCTGCTTGTATTATCTGTCTCATCTCTGACAATAATCCGAGACGCTGTACTAATGTAGAGATTGGAAATAAAGAACTGTGGTTAACCAACCAAGATCTGATCCTTGACTACTTTGAGCAGAACTCTCACAGATTGTCAGAGATCTGTGACTGGGACTTAGCTGTTCCTGACCATGTCAGACGACGACACGGTCCCTACCCCTACCCCCGAAGATGTCCCCGCCACCCCGACGGACCAGGGGAATGGTGGTGGAGGCGGCGGAGAGGGCCCCGAAGTGCCGGTGACTACGATTCAGGGGGCTCACTACATCCCGCGCCTACCTCCTCATCAGAGCGGGACCCCCAAGTACGCTTGGAGCCAGTTCGGTCGTGGGACCGTGGATTCTTGGGTGCACGACCGGAAAGGGGCACGGGTTTCGTTCCCTGGCGAGCCGCTTGATCGAGGGAGACCGAGCTACCTGGGAGACGACTGCGAGCCGATCTACGGAGGAGAACCGCGTCGCCCGCCCATGGAAGGAGAGAGAACCGGCCCGTATGGGCCCGATCCGTATCGGGGAGATCAGATGCCACATCTAGACCAGATGATGGGAGATTTACGGCTCCAACTCACCGCCGAGCTACGAGAATTGGCCCTCGATCTCCAGTACCAATTTCGAGACGCTATGAGGGTCATGCAAGAGGCTCTCCCAGGCCCGGTGACGGGAGTTCAGCAGCCGCCGGTGGTTCCCGGAGGAGCCCCGATTCAGCCACAGGTGCCCGCGCAGCCGAGGCCGCCGGCACAGCCGGCCCCGCCGGTCGTCCCTCAACAGGTGCCAGGTCCCGCCCCAGCACCAGTCCCGGCGCCGGTCGGTCCGATCGCCCGCCCAGCCCCCTCCGACCCTCTGACGACTACTTTCGATGGGGACCCCGAGAAGCTGCGTTTCTTCCTGTTGGAGATCGAGCGGTTCCTGGACAGCTGGGGCCACCTCTATCCTACAGAGAGGGAGCGGATTGGTTACATCGGATCCAAGCTGAAAGACACTGCCAGCGACTGGTATGTGAGCCTGCACGATGCCCCTGGACCTGAGTTACGGTCGTTGAACAACTTCATGTGGGCACTCCGGCACCAATACGAAGACCCCCTGGGGGAAGAAAAGGCCCGGAACCAACTACGGAAGCTGTTCCAGGGGAGGTCCTCAGTGCGGGACTACACCGATAAGTTCCGGCACATTGCGGCCAAGATCCACGGTTGGCCCGAGGAACTTTTCATGGAGAAGTACCGGGAGGGTCTCAACCCGGAAATCTATGAGACCGTTCTGTTGGGGGGCCGCCCGGGAACGTTAGCCACTTGGATGCGGGCGGCCACCGACGTGGAGGAGCGCTTTACTCTCATTAAGATGGGAACGTCGGCTACAGCGGCCAGCAAAGCAGCGCCGAGAGCAAAGCCAAAGCCCAGTGTGCAAGACATCCGGGATGCCCGGTTTCGACAAGGGTTGTGCATGAAATGCGGGGAAAGTGGCCACTTCGCCTCAGCGTGCCCGAGAGGGGGAGGGAAGGCGCCGAAGACCTCGACACCCGTGGCGGGGAGCACTCCTAGCAGGGGGAAGACCCCGCTCAAACCCCGAGCGTTGCAACTAGAAGGAGCCACGAGCGAACAAGGGGAGCTGGAGCTGATGGAAACGCAGATGTCGGGAAACTCCAACGGCCTGCAGTGAGCGGCGCAGAGCTGCAGGTCCCCCGCCAAGAAGCGCCATCTCCGGTGAGCATCCCTGGCCCCCTGTTATACATGGTAGTGACAGTAATGACCCCGGGATCGGGCACGCACATGAGAGTCCGCGCCCTAATTGACTCTGGGTGTGCTCGAGACTTAATTAGCCCTTTGGTGGTGGAAGGGTTGGGACCAAGAGTCACCCCGCTGGCTGAGCCCCTAAAGTTTACCCAAATGGATGGGTCGGAAATGAAAGAAGAGTGTGTGGCTGAAACCGAGGGTCTGATTCTGGGAACCGGGGAACATTGGGAGAAGCGAGCATTCGTCATCACCCCAAACGCCCAATTCCCCATGGTGCTGGGCAGCCCCTGGTTAAGTTCGCACGACCCTTACATCAAGTGGAGTGAAGGGAAAATCTCCTGGGTGGATGATCGGTGCCTAACGCACAAGTGGGACTCGGAGTGGGGGCTGGGTCCGCCAACCCCTCCTCCCCAACCCGCCGCCCTCGCCCTCGCCCCCTGCCTGGTGCCAAAGGAGTACAGAGACTTAATGGAAGTGTTCAGCGAGACCGAGGCGGATGAGTTGCCCCCCCACAGACTATCGGACTGTGCCATCGAGCTACTCCCGGGCGAGAAACTCCCTAAGGGGAAGATTTATTCCATGAGTCCCTTAGAGCGAGAGGAGCTTCGTAAGTTTCTGGATAAAAATTTGGCGCGCGGCTTCATCCGGCCAGCGAAGTCCCCCTTTGCAGCCCCCGTTTTATTCCGGAAAAAGAAAGACGGGGGCCTGCGCCTGTGCACGGACTATAGGGGCTGAATGCTGTCTCCACCACTAACGCCTACCCCCTCCCGTTAATAAAGGACTTGTTAACCGAAGCGGCCAAGGGAAAAGTGTTCACCAAGCTAGATCTGCGGGATGCTTACTTCCGGGTGCGCATAAGGGAGGGGGACGAGCCAAAGACTGCATTCAACACTCCATTGGGACAGTTTGAATACCTGGTGATGCCGTTCGGCTTAAGTGGCGCACCTGGGGTCTTTATGAGTTTGATAAATGAAGTGTTGCACAAGCACCTGTTCAAGGGAGTGTTATGTTACATAGATGATATCTTGATTTATTCTACTGATAAGAGAGAGCATGTAAAACTAGTCCGAGAAGTCCTTTCTACCTTGCTGAAAAACCAGCTGTATGTTAAGTTATCGAAATGTGAGTTCCATCGTGAGTCAGTAGACTTCTTAGGGTATCGCATTTCTCAGAGAGGGTTGGAAATGGACCCAGCGAAAGTGGAGGCGGTGGTGCAGTGGGAAGCTCCGCGAACAAGGAAACAATTACAGAGCCTGTTAGGATTTTGTAACTTCTATCGAACTTTCATAAAAGACTTTGCAACAGTCACCCTCCCCTTAACGGACTTGCTAAAAACCAAGGGGAGGGGGACGGAGGCCGGGAAGCTGGGGGAGAGAATTGCTTGGAATGGGGAGTGCCAGAGGGCGTTCGAAACATTAAAAACCCTTTTTACTTCGGAGCCCATCTTAGCCCATCCAGACGAAACTAAAGAGTTTATAATCCATGTAGATGCTTCCGATGTGGCCATGGGGGGGGCCATACTACAGCAAGGGTCGGATGGGCAGTTACACCCCCTAGCTTACATCTCAAAAAAGTTTAACGACACGGAGAGAAATTGGTCCGTGTGGGACAAGGAAGCCGCAGCTATTCGGTTAGCGCTCACTACGTGGCGGCATTGGCTGGAGGGGGCGCAAACCCCGTTTGAAATCTGGACTGATCATAAGAACCTGGAAGCCCTGCGTACGCAGAGATCACTCAATGCAAAGCAACTGCGGTGGGCTGATTTCTTTTCCAAGTTCAATTTTGTGTTAAAACACTTCCCTGGAAAGGCCAACTCATTAGCAGACGCACTCTCCAGGTTGCCTCAACACGAAAGTGTGAAGGAAGAGGTGTTCGACTCCATGTTCTCCCCCCAGCAGCTCGGAGGGGCAGTAGTTACTAGGAGCCAACATAAGAAAACTCAGCTGGACATTGGGGCGTGCGATTGGGGGGGGGATTATGCCCCTGAGGAAAGCGAAGAACTGGAAACGATAGAAGAATGTTCCAAAAAAGAAAACCAGTGTTGGTATCATGGAGACAAACTGGTGGTGCCCCAAAGCAAATGTAAGGATGTGCTGCTGGCATGCCACTCTTCCAAACTGGCAGGGCATTTTGGATTTCTAAAAACACTTAACTTAATTCAACGGCAGTTTTGGTGGCCGCGCATGCACCGGGATGTTTCCGATTTCGTCTCGGCCTGCCAGACTTGCTTAATGTGCAAAAAGCGGGGGGGGGGGGGGGGGAAGGCTCCGGGGCTGCTGCATCCTTTACCTACCCCCTCTCGCCCTTGGGAGGCAATAGCTATGGACTTTATTACTAACCTGCCACCCTCAAAAGGGAAAACGGTTATTTGGGTGGTGGTAGACACATTTTCAAAGCAAGCCCATTTCACCCCCTTTAAGCAGTTGCCCACGGCTAAGGGAATGGCCAAAGCTTTCTTCAACCACGTAATAAAATTACACGCTTTTCCTAAGAGGGTGGTATCCGACAGGGGCAGTCAATTCGTTGCCAACTTCTGGCGGGAGCTCCTGAAAATGATGGATATAGAACCGGCACTGAGTTCGGGTTACCACCCAGAAACCAATGGACAGTCCGAACGAACTAATCAAATATTGGAACAATTTTTAAGATGCTACACCAACTACCATCAGGACAATTGGGTGGAATTATTGCCATTTGCGGAGTATAGCTACAACAATGCGGTGCATTCCTCCACGGGGGTCTCCCCCTTCATGGCGGTGGGGGGTTTCGAAGGAAAACCGTTGCCTACCATTGAGAATGTGCCCAATGCCCCCCCCTTGGACTTTAAGAGTTGGTGGACGACCTTGCAAGATTCATGGCCCTTAATAGGCAAGGCACTAGACCAAGCGAAAGAGGACTACAAGAAATACGCGGATCGGGGCCAAGCAGCAGGCTGGGATCTCCAGCCGGGGGACTCTGTCTACCTCTCCACCAAAAATATACACGGGCTACAACCCAGTAGGAAATTGGGATGGAAATATGTAGGCCCATACAAAGTGTTGCGAAAAATTTCGGATGTGTCTTTTGAACTGGAATTGCCTAAATCACTGAGTTCTGTGCATCCTGTTTTTCATTTCAGCTTACTGAAGAAAGATCCTGGGCCGAATGCATGGCATCCAGTTCCTCCAGCTCCTCCTCCACTGATGAAGGAGGGGGCCCCTCATTTCGAGATAACTGAAATTCTAGATTCTAAAATGCGTAGGGGCCGACTGTATTACTTAGTTAGATGGCTTGATTTCGGTCCGGAACACAATGAATGGATTCGGTCAGAAAATGTGCATGCTCCTAGACTAGTTAGACTTTTTCATAAAATGTTTCCTGATAAAGCTAGGTGAAGTTAATTATGAGGAGGCCAGTGTGTCAGAATCTGCTAATTCAGACATTATGTTGTTCATGCATGTACCTTTTAAGTATCATATGTCTTTCCTTTTCCCTGTACCTATTGTGTATTAATGCTTGGCCAGACCGGGAGATTGTAGTCAGTAAGGCGGGAGAGTGACACCCGGGAAGTATGTGAACAAGGAGGCCTCACATCCCTGCCTCCGCATTCCAGCTGCCCAGGCAGGAACTTCAAGGGAGGATACCTCTCATCTCTTATCACATGCAAAAGCCTTGAGGCCATTGATTGTTATGTGAACTGGTAACATCTGAGGGGTCTGGTTTGGGAAAGGAAATTTACAGCTTGACACCTCACTCTTTTCCTGTGAGAACCAAATGGCCAGAACACCTCTCTGCCCGCCAATTTTCCCTTAAGGTGATTGGCTACCTATGGGTAATTCAAACTCCTTGGAATGGTATAATAGACCTGCTTGTATTATCTGTCTCATCTCTGACAATAATCCGAGACGCTGTACTAATGTAGAGATTGGAAATAAAGAACTGTGGTTAACTAACCAAGATCTGATCCTTGACTACTTTGAGCAGAACTCTCACAACCCCCACCCCAAGATCAATCAGTATCCTCTACCCAAATAAACATGATCTCTGATCTCATGATTGAAAAGAAATCTTCCATTAACTCTCTGCACGAAACTGTTAACAGTAAAATAATATTAGAATATGCACTGAAACACAAAAAACTTGGGTTGGGGTGATAACACATATAGGTGATAACCCATCTGACTGTTTTAAATCTTTCCGTTTATCAGCAGCCAAATTATGAACAAACACATATAGTAAACTAAATATGAAAATTAGGCTATCGTGCTTTGCTCACATTATAAGAAGACCAGACTCACTGGAAAAGACAATAATGTTAGGCAAAATCGAAGGCAGCAGGAAAAGAGGAAGACTCAGCATAGATTGACTCAAAAAAGGAAGCTACAGCCTTCAGTTTGCAAGACACATTTTGGAGGTAATTAATTCATAGTGTCACCATAAATCGGATGCGACTTGAAGGCACGTAACACAGACAGAGATTACTAGATATCAAAATGCAGAATTATTGGCCTATTTGTGATCCCAGGTATATCTCCTTAGCTGCTTTGCTTTAAACAAAAGCACGCCTGACTGAGGCAGGCCATAACCTGTCCACTCATTCTGGTCATCTTCCAAGGATCTGTTTTGGTTGCCACTGCCATCTCTGGCTAGATGAGTGGCAGCCTGAAAAAGGGATTTTTCAGTCATGGCACCAAAACTTTGGAACTCCCTCCCAAGGGAAATTTGTCTGTCTCCCTCTCAGTATCTTCTGCCAGTGAGTGAAGACTTTTTTTTGGTTTCTTTTGGCATATCCTCAATAAGGGTTATTGGTCCTCCTCTTATATTGTTTGTTATATGTTTTATGGAATTGTAAACTTTTAAATGTTGTTTTGGATTGTTCAGATGTTTTAATTTTTTTAATATGAGCCATCTTGGGGATCTTAATTGGGCGGAAAGGCAGCATAAAAATGGAGGAGGAGGAGGAGGAGGAGATTGGATTTATACCCCACCCTTCACTACCCAAAGGAGTCTCAGAGCGGCTTACAAACTCCTTTCCCTTCCCCTCCCCACAACAGACACCCTGTGAGGTGGGTGGGGCTGAGAGAGCTCTTTCAAGAACTGCTCTTTCAAGAACACCTCTGACAGAACAATCAATCAAATAAATAACTTCCAGAGGAGCACTTTTACTGTTTATTATATTAATCTTCTGCTATTACTCCAAGAAGCTAAAAGTGACATATAGTGTTCTCCAAGGACCTGAAAGTGACATATGAATGATTACCCATTCAAGTAGAACAAAGTTTGAGGCCAGTGGCACCTTTAAGACCAACAAAGTTTTATTCAAGGTGTTAAGCTTTCGTGTGCACGCACACTTCTTAAGGGTGCCACTGGAATCAAACTTTGTCCTGCTGTTTGAGACCAACATAGCTATCCATCCAGGTGTTCATGATCTCATTGCACTAGTCAGCACATGAGCTGTTCTCCATGCCATCTCAAAATCTGTAGAACCAATTCTTCAAAGACCTTGCACCAAAGCTGAAGTAAGCATGTTTACAGAGCAGTCCAAGTACTTCCACTGTTCTCAAGATAACACATTTGTACATATCCTTGTTTTCTCAATTTGAAATAAATTACAAATGGCATTTGGATATAGATGTAGGGGAGCTCTGTTTTTTATAAGATGCTCATCTGGCACTTTTACCAGTTTGCCTTCCTGTGGATTAAGTGCCTAAAGGTTTATTAGGATTCACCACCAGAGAATATATTTACTATATAAATTATAGTATCTGTAATAACCTTAGTTCACTGAAAATGTATGTTCAAAACAGATTGCTGCTTTTGGGTGCATTTATTGTAAAACACAATAAGATCAGAAAAGCAGCTCTTGTGCTCCCTGTGCTAATGGCGATATATTATGCAAGGCATAATACAACAATTTAGTTCAATAATGACATCTGCATGCATCAGGAAGAAAATCCTCCGCATGGATCAGAAGAATATTCTGCCCATCTCTAACGTTTTTCATCACTAATAGCAAACTGTGAGTTTCTACTTACTTGATCAAGAGTTCAAATTCACAGCGCATTAATTTATTCTTCTCTGATACCAGCTCAAACCATTCATGTAACAGCTGAGTTTCATCTTGTGTGCCTGAATCTGTTTAAGATATCAAAAATAAATTTATAAAATTGTGTTTGCAGGATAGCACTGCCATATCTGCAAAGTTGTATCATATGGAGACCGAAGGGTTTTTTTGTTTTGTTTTGTTTTTTTGGTAGGCAGCAAACTCTGAAATTAAAGTCGTTCGACTGTCGTGACCACACACGCACACATAAGTTAAGGTCTATGTTTCAAACATAGCCAATTTTAGTTACTCATGAATTTTTTAAAGGATATAAAGCATTGGACCAGTAATGTCTATTCTAATTTCAAGGAACCCCAGGCACTCTTGGCCAGCACCTGAAAACTGGAGATGCTTAAGATCAGATCTGGGAAATTTGATGTCCATATATTCCATGCCCATCATACATTTTCCTGCCTTAAGACAAAAAGGAATGTAGAAAAAACTGAACACAACACTGCTATGTTCACATAGTGAGTGATTGTGGCTTCTTAGTGCTCATATGGATCTCAGAGTACAAGAGAGGCAGTGTCAATCAATCCTTGTTTTAATCTGCTGCATCAGGCAACAAACACAGATTTCCTGCTGTCCCTCATTCAGGCCCATTCTTTCCATGGTGGGAAAATTAGCACTGATTCCCACAACCTTTGTCCTTGGATCACTTTGTCATCTCATTATTATCCTGTGGGTCCAGTTTTGCCTTACAGCATAAGAAAGTTAGACCTGTGGCTCATACCAGGAACCCCATACCCTTAAGAGGACAAAACAAGGTCCCATCTGTTTCAGCATCTTGTTTCCAAAAATGGCCCAGCCAAATGCCTCTAGGAAGCCCAAAAGCAGAAAATGATGGCAATAGCTCTCCCCCAACTCTGGTTGTCCTCAGTAGCTGGTTCTAACCTTAGAGAAACCATTAAGTGCATGCAGATAGCATTTTACTTGTTACACACATAAACACACAGCTTTAGCAACTTGCCCACGGGGTGCAGTTGTTAGTCAATCTGTGTAGCCATGCCCAAATGTAGAAGAGATGAAGAAACATAATGTAGTCTAGTTGTAGATTTTCCGGGCTGTATGGCCGTGGTCTTGGCATTCTAGTACTTGACGTTTCACCAGCAGCTGGCGATACGTCTGGTACTCCAATGCCAAGACCACAGCCACACACCCCGGAAAATCTACAACAGCTAATGAACTTTGGCCATGAAAGCCTTCGACAACATATATTGTACTCTCTTTGGAACTCCCTGTCGCTGTTAGGTACCGACAGACTGAGAAATATTACAAGGCACCAGAGAATGAGCTGGGAATACTTAATGTTGAAGGGGACAATGGGTGTGGACCTAATCAGTGTACCCACAAAGAAGTCCAGTGGAGCCCCACCTAAGCTTCTGCGAGCGTACAAGAAATAAATAGTTGGATAGGAGTATAACACAAAACAAACACCCCCGAAACAAAAGATTAAATACCTAGCCACAAATCACATTCAACCTGGTCTGTTCTCTAATAATAGCCACCATTATTCACGGGATAGAGATTTTCTGATTTTTCTAATGCATAAATTGTTGTTGTTCCACTTGCAAGATCATCAAAGCCTCATTTGCTCATCAGCCTTTGTAGCACTTTGTTTCACCCCCACGCATGTTCTCTTCTTATTCATTAGCTACTGGACTGAATAGCTTCCACTAACAAAAGACCCTTTCATTCTGCAGTCACACAATTATTAGAGGGGCGCTGCATTAATGTCACGGAAGACTAGTGCTTGCAGGCCTGCCTCTAAATTTGGTTATTCACAACCTCTGCAGCTCGATATTATTGCTTAACTGTGATGTTTTTCTAATTACCTTAATAATACCTATTAAATCACTTGAACTCCATAAGCACAACCCTACTTAAATACAGCTTAACCTAATGAGAAATGGTCATTCATTAAGTAATAATGCACATTATTTTGTGAAAAGGATGAATGAATGGAATGGTATCAGCTGGAATTATACATTAACGACATGAATGTTGTTATAAGCAAACCCCAAAATTAATAGTTTTCATGAGTGGTTTACAGAGCTGGGAAAAGATTTTGCTTGTGATTCTTATGGCAGAGGAGAAATCACCGTTTCTTCCAGAACACCTGCATTTAACTTGCCACCAATCAATCAACAGACAGGGAAAATATAACCTTAATAAGAGAAATTATGTTACTAAGGACAATAATGAGCAAAGGGGCTTCTGTCCTTCAACATGAAGAAGGCAGATAAATGGATAATAATTTGGTAATTTGTACCAGATATTCTATGGTCATGTTGGACCCCAAGAACTTCAGCTCTACCCATGCAACTGATCTTGCTCAGCTGTCAGCTACGCTGCCATAGCAAGTGGGGGTTGGGTGATGGAGGCTGGGTGAAGCTTGTATTGCAGACAGATGTCTTCTAGTATTTTAACTTTCGATTCTTGCTCGCTATCTTATCTCCAGGGCTATTTTTGGGCAGGAACGCACAGGAACGGAGTTCCGGCTGGCTCCTGAGTTGGCCACGCCTACAACCAAAACCTCTGGCATATGTGAGTACAGAGCACACTGCCCTCCCCACGTTACACACAAGAGGGAAAGGTGGCATGTTAAAAGGTGGGGATTTTCTTGTCAATTTCACTCCCCGCCAATCAGCTGAGAGTGAAATTGATCAGAAAAAGCCTCTCTCTGCCTTCCCTTCTCTAGCTGACATGTCGCAGCTGGAAAGGGGCAGGCAGGGAACCCAGGCACGTTGAAAATGCCTTTCTTTCCCTACCTGATCTGGGGGAGGGAGAGAAAGGCATTTAACCATGCCACACTGCACTTCCCTGAGCCTCTCTGCAATAGCGGAGAGGCTCAGGGAAGAAAGGGGCATGTGTGCATGCCTGCCTTCCTTTCCCCAGCCTGTCCACTGCAGCGGGCAGGCTGGGGAGAGAGGACAGGCATTCAGAAATGCCTGAGTTCCCCTCCTGATCTTCTCCAGGTGCGAGAAGATCAGGAGGGGAACCCAGGCACGTTGAAAATGCCTTTCTTTCCCTCCCTGATGCCCCCCCTGCACTTCCCTGAGTCTCTCCGCAAAAGCGGAGAGGCTCAGGGAAGGAACAGGGCATGTTTGCCTGGCTGCCTTCAGTCTCCCCAGCCTGTGTGCCTTGGCAGGCTGGCTCGGGAGACCGAGGGCAGCCAGGCAAACATGCCTGCTTCCCTTCCCAATCTTTTGGAGGCAGGGGGGTAGGAGACTGGAAGGGTGATGCTGAAGTGCTGCAGTGCCTTTCCTTGGTTGTCTCGTGTGGAGGGGGGGTTAGTAGACTAGAAAGGCAATGCTGAAGCAATGCACTTCAGCACCGCATTTCCTTGGTTGTCTCGTTTGGGGGGGGAGTAGGAGACTAGAAAGGGGATGCTGAAGTGGGGTGAAAAGGGGGGGGGAAGGCAAGCTTCCATGCCTGCCCTGTGCTTTCCCAGCCCCCTGCCTAATATGCTGTTGGGTGTGGCCTATTATGCTAATGAGTTCCTGCTGGGCTTTTTCTACAAAAAAAGCCCTCCTTATCTCTATGCCTGCCAGTGTCTGACCTTGGTGCCTAGCTGCTCCTATTCCCCTGGGAACCTATAGCCGTTATTTTAGGCGTGCTTCTTTGCTATTTTGTGATTGGCTTTATTCCATCCTGGGCTGCCTTTTGAATTCTGTATAACTTCCCAATTCCCACCTGGAGTGTTATTCCTGACACAAAGTGTGTACAAGATGACCTGCCTTTCCTGCTTACAATAAACTGAATTTATTTATTTATTTATTATTTCAACTTTTACCCTGCCCTCCTAACTGTTTAAGGACCGTTCTTGTGGCTGATTGCTGCAGGACTCTGACAGAGTGTCAGGAATCTCCCTTTTCCCTCCGACCTCATACCTCTACCATGGGCGACAAAGGTAACAGAGGCGTTCCTGCAATCACCGCGGAGGAGACCCCAATGATGACTCCGGTTCCCACTATGGATGCAGTGGGCATCACATACAAGAGGCTGTACCAGAACCTGTATTCCTGGGCTAACTTCTCGATAGAGAAGTGGGAGTCATGGGTGACCACTCCCAGGCTGGTGAGACGCAGCTGCTATGATTTCCCGACGTACCAGGGCCCCAGTAGGGTTTATGCGGGAGCAAGCAGTTCAACAGAGGATGCTGTGGCAAGAATGCAAGCGCAGTTGGAGCTCTACCAGGAGAGGATGTGAGATGAGATGAATTAGATGTTTCTCGACATTCCCCAGGTGGTATCCATGGCAGTTCAACGTGAACTTCAGATGCAATGTCCGGCACCTCTGGTGGGGGGCCCTCCAGCTCAACCTCCAGTCCCACCAGGAGCCCCAGCGCTACTGCCACCTGCCCTGGTGCCTGCACCCCCTCCCAGAGGGGTACTGGCCGCCCTGGGGGTTCTGGCAGGTCCCATGGGGTAAGAGCGTCTGAAGGAGCTCCTGGATGCTACATTTGATGGGAATCCAGAGAAATTGGCCTTCTTTGTGTTACAAGTGCAAAAGTTCCTTCAGAACTGGGGCCATTTGTTTCTTACCGAAGGCCACTGTATTGACTACATCAGTTCGAGAATGAGAGAGAGGGCTGATGACTGGTACGTGAGCCTGCGCAATCTATCTCTGAGCCCTGGAGCAAGGCAGTAGATCAGTGCACAAGTACTTAGATGAGTTTAAGATGTATGTGGCCAAGATCCAGGGCTGGCCTGAGGCAGTGCTTGTACAGCAGTACTGCCTGGGGCTGAATCATAACATCCTAGAGACTGTACAGAGAAACGTGAACCCAATCTCATTGGCGGCCTGGGTGAGGGAAGCTGGGGGTGCCGAACACCAGTTCCAACTCATCTGGATGCATAACCCTAAATCGTACCCCAAACACCCAGTTGCTGCTGGGAAGTTGACTCCTTAACTGAAGCTGAAGGAGCCGATTCAAGTTCTGCACATGAAGCACGGTTTGTATCTTCGTTGCAGAGGGGATGGCCACTATGCCGCAGCTTGCCTGGCCGAGGCACCTACAACTCCCACCAAGGGACCCGATCTGCCAGCAATGACTATGCCAGCCAAAAAAGGGGCGGGCTGCTCGAAGATGCCAAGAGCTCTTCAGCTTGGGACGCCACTAGGGACCTTGTCATCCAGTGAAGAAGAAAACCCCCAGCAGGCGGGGAAAGGCCAGGACCTGCCGTAAAATATCAAACCATTCCTCTCATCATGGGCACAGAGACTCACTGGGAGTAACGGGAGTTTGTGATCAACCCACTAGCTCGGGTTTCTGTGGTGCTAGGCAGCCCGTGGCTCGGCGCTCACGATCCCTACATTTTGTGGAGTGCGGGGATGGTAAACTTTGTAGCCCCTTGATGCCAAGATCATATTTGGCAGGCTGAGTAGGCTCCACCACCTGCCCCTCTGCCGGCTCGTTTAGCTACTGAAGAGCTCAATTCCATCCCCAATGAATATAGAGACTTGGCTAGAGTGTTTGAGGAGGAGGAGGCTGACGAACTCCCCCCCCCCCCCCACATAGTACTGAACTGTGCTATTAAACTGTTACCTGGGCACAAGCTGCCTAAGGGGAAGCTATATTCGATGAGCCCAACTGAGAAAGGGGAGCTAAGGAAATTTATCAATAAAAACTTAGCAAGAGGTTTTATCTGCCCTGCCTTCTCCCCCTTTGTGGCACCCATCCTGTTCCGGAAAAAGGAGGATGGAAGGCTGCGGCTATGCCCTGACTATAGGAGATTGCATGCTGTGTCCACTACTAATGCTTACCCCCTCCTTTTAATCAAAGACTTGCTGGCTGAAGTGGCTAAAGTGAAAATTTTTACAAAACTGGATGTAATGAAGCCAATCACAAAGCAGGGTTTCCCATGCCGGCCAGCTGGCCAGTGGCAGGCAGAAGCCCCCAAAACTAGGGGATTCCCCACAGGGACCTGGGGAATGGCAACCCTTATGTGCATCAGCTCTACAGGTTCTAGTAGAATAATTCCTCTACTGCCCATCATACTTCACACATTTTTATAATAAATTCAGTTCTGAAGAAGTTCTTCAACTGAATGAAGAATTTTCTAATTTCTAGTATCTTCAGGAACACAGAAATCTTTGTATGAAGTAACTTCAAATAATTTCCTGTCTCCTGTTTACCTGATTCTCCTCGCAGTTCTTTCTCTAGCTGAATGCCAAACACCTCCAGGGCTCGTTGCTTCTCCTCTACTTCCTCCAGTTGCCGCTGGATAGCCTGCCAAAAAAATACAGAGATACTTTACATGCTTCCTTGCAAAATGGAGTACCTATGAACATATGAAGCTGTTCATACTGATCAGACTATTGGTTCATCTAAGTACTGTCTACTTTGATTGGCAGCAGCTCTCCACGGTCACAGGACCTTTCCTACAACCTGCTACATGAAATACTTTTAACTGGAGATATTGTAAATTTAACCAGGAATTTAGCTCAGTGACAAATCACATCCTTACTATGTCCTAAGACCATTAGCAGCTTGCAAACTTCATGGTGAAACGGGGATTTGAACATGGGGGTCTCATATCTTGGTCCAACAGTACACCACAATAGCGCCATGGAAATATAGAGTTTCCAGTACTCTAAAAAACTGTCATCTGAAAATGTCCTGAGTGACATAGACTGAAAATTAAAATATCTTATAAATATATCTAAGGCTTACTAATTTATTCATGATTCCAAACTCTCCCATTGGCTCTTGAAGAGTACCACATCACTTATTGGCAGATGAACTGCCACTCAAGAGTAATCAGTTGGCACTGGATGGGTGCTGGGTCTGCTCTTCTCTCCCACCCACTACAGCCTAGGCCACTCTTCTGATTGGGCCAGTGTTTCAAGGTCATTTGCATATGGAAGCTGATTGGAGCTCACTCCATTCTACATCTCAAACCGCCCCCCCCCCAGACAGTTGGAACTGTCAGTTGCATATGCGACCCGGTGTATCCTGCGGTAAAATATATCCTGACCCACAACACATCACTTCCCCTTCAAAAGAAACAAACCCAATAACACAACCATGCCACACCACAAAAAAGACAGATCACACCACAAGCAGATTACCACAAGGCAAAAAATCATAGGAAAAGGTGCCAGCAGTCACCCTATTACTGCCACTGCTATGTACCTGATAGTGCTACAGAGGATGGTGTGCAGCTCCCAGGTTCATGTTATAAAAGCTGCCTGGGGGATTATGGAGCATTCACATACTTTCAACCTAACATGCCTCACAGGGTTGTTGTGCAGATCATATGGGGGAGAGGAGAATGATGTCAGCTGCTTTGGTTCCCACTGCAGGGAAAGATTTTGGTGTATGTGTTTCTTTAAATGTTTAGTTTGACTGCAGTAATGATTGGCTGATGACTGAGAGTGTGGGAGGAGAGATGTCTCTGAGGTGATTCGGTATCCTTGAAGAGACGAGTGTGGAGTTTGTGAGAGAATCTGTATGGCAGAAGAAGCAGTTTGTCTTAGTCACACAGAATAGACTCAAACAGTTTAGCCTGTGTGGCTATGAGAAAGAGAGTTAAAACTGAGTGTCTAGGCCTGTCAGAGTTGAGTTTTGGTGTTTGAGAGACCTTGTGTGATGCCAAGCTTTGTCAGTTATATTTTCTTTCTTCAATAACAGTTCAAAAATATCCAGAAACCTATTTTGTTCTTTTATAAATAAATCCTTATTTGTTTAAACTTATCCCAGCAATCTGATCAGTCCTTCCTCAGGGCCACATAGTCCTCTGAAGCGCCCAGACACTGGGTCATTCTACCAAAATAGAGAGATTTGGAATTTTTAATTCCTGGTGGTAGCAGAAATTTTCTAAGTTCATGTACACAGAGTGTGTTTTAAAGGAGAAACCGTCTCCCCAATAAGCGAGGACGACACACTGCCCTTTCCTTAAGTAGAGGCTGCAGGGAGGGGAGAGGAGATGTAAACCTGAAGACAGACAGGCAGATAAAGGTAGGCTGATTGTTGCCTGGAAAGGAAAGGACATAGGGTTGCCAACTCCCGGTTGGAAACTTCCAGGATATTTTAGGGATGAAGACTGCTGAGGGTGGGGTCTGAGGAGAAAGAAGAGGGGGACCTCAGACAGATACAATGCCATAGACCCCACCCTCCAAACAAGCCATTTCTTCCTGGAAAACCATTGTTGCCAATTTCCAGGTGACAGCTAGAGAGCTCTTAAAGCTCTGGTGCTAATTCAAAGTGCTGGGGATGTGTTGCGTTTGGCAGGGGATGCTGTGCATGTAGGAAATGAATTTTTGAGGTGTGGCAACCAGAACTGTACACAGTACTCCAAATGAGGTTGCACCATCGATTTATACAGGGGCATTATGATACTGGCTGATTTGTTTTCAATTCCCTTCCTAATGACCCCCAGCATAACGTTGGCCTTTTTCACTGAAGTTGCACACTGTCTCAACCTTTTCATCGAGTTATCTACTACGACTCCAAGATCTCTCTCCTGGTCAGTCTCCGCCAGTTCGGACCCCATCAATGTGTATTTATAGTTAGGATTTTTGGCTCCAATGTGCATCACTTTGCACTTGGCCACACTGAACCCATTTGCCACGTTGATGCCCACTCGCCCATCCTCGACAGATCCCTTTGGAGTGCCTCACAGTCCTCCCTGGTTCTCACCACCCTGAGTAACTTCATGTCATCTGCAAATTCAGCCACTTCACTGCTTACTTCCAACTCCAAATCATTAATAAAAAAAGTTTAAAAGCATCGGACAGAGTACTGATTCTCTTCTACCTTCAAGTCACTTCTGTCCTGACCTCTACAACTACCTCTGACTTTGCCCCCCTCACTCCCCTCGACACCTGTTCTCTCACAGGCACACGCGACGACCACTTGCTCAGACGTGCAAAACTGACACCAGATGACTATGCAAAATGCACAGATGCAGAACTTACTGAACGCTGCACCCTGTCACAGCTTTTCCAGCCCTATGCATCCCAAATTCCATTCACCAACACTGTGATTATGGGCACTGCAACCTTACATTATACGACCACGGACAACAATTATCCTCTACTACCATAAGATATGCTGTTCTTCACTCCCACATTAGTTCTTTACACTGCAAAACACTACCCTGTGTTTACTCTGCCTGCAATATACAAAATAATTGACCCCACCCTCTTTCTAGAGCCTGTTGTATTCCCCCCCCACACACAACGGGCCTTATTCCTAGTGATTATATAAAAGCACATGAAGAGAGATCAGGACAGAGCACTAAGATTTTGTATAGGCTATGTTATGTCTTGTTTGTTATGATGCATTGCAATGTCAGGGTTCTGGTAGTTCAATCCCCTCAATCTTATTGGCTGCCTAATAAAGACTCCTTATTGGTCCTGAAGCCAATCCAGGGAACCAATCACAGAGCCCTGCTTAGGTCCAATGAGACAGCGTGTAAATAGTTACAATGTATATAGTTAAGCTGTTGAAATCCTATAAGTTGAGTGCCGCTCTTGCTAGAGCTGTCTCAGAGCTGAATGATGTCTGAAATAAAAGCTTGTATTTGATTTATCATCTCCTGACTTCAATACTTAAAAACTGGCGATGAGGATGGGATCCCAGTCCTAAATGAACAGCTGAAATCACTCTTGCCTGCCCAGCTGAAATCACTAAGGGCGTTTAGGAGCTGAATCACTACGGGCATGGCATCCAAGGGCCATATCGAACTGTTCGACTCTAAGGTTGGGAACTGGGAGTCATACCTCGAACGTTTTGAATGCTACCACATAGCAAACAGTATTGATGGAGATGATGTCTGTTGCGTCATTTTTCTAAGTACCTGTGGCCAGGCTGTATTCGACATTGCTCGTGACTTAGTAGCTCCCGCTAAATTACTCGAGACCCCTCTTGGCATCATCAAGGCTCGGCTGACCGAGTACTTCTCACCTAAGACGTCGGCTGCCGCACACCAATGCGTGTTTCATCAGCGAAACCAGAAGGAGGGCGAGTCTGACACAGAGTACCTCACCGCACTAAGACGGGTTGCTTGAGACTGTCAATTCCCTGACCTGAAGTCAGTCCTCTTAGACTGTCTGCTCTGTGGCCTCAGAGACGATGGCATTCGGCGGGCGCTCCTGTTGTTAAAGACTCTTACTTATGAATCAGCCCTCGAGGAAGCCCTGTGGATAGAGGCTGCCAACCTATCTCTTCGTGAGCTGCGATTGAGTCCCCAAGGCCACACGTCATGCCATGCTGACGCTGTACACCATGGCAGTACTGCTGACTCCGCTGATTTCCGGGATGACCAATCCGATGCATCTGATGATGGAGTCTACAGCACGGGGACCAATCAGAGATCACACCATCAGAGATCACACCATCTGCGCCACTCTCAAAAAAGCCTGTGAAGTAAAGGGTGTGCCGGTTGTGGTGGTACGCATGCGCGTAGAGACTGTCAATTCCGCAATGCCATCTGTCATGCTTGTGGGAAAATGGGCCACCTCGCCAAAGTCTGCCGCTTGTCACAATGTCGTTCTGTTTCAGAAGAGTCCCAGTGTACACAAGGGTCTGCTTGTCAGGTTCCCTGTCATGTTTTGCTTCCCCTTGTTTGTCCCTGTTGCAGGTCCCGGCGGGAGATGGGCATCAGCTTCTGTTCTGGCGGTTCCCCCCCCTCACCCCTCCTTCCTCCATATGAGCTCAGATGTTTTGCTAGACTCATGTTATCTCTGTTGCTGCACTTGTAACCTTGGGTAACTGGGCCTCCGCTCTTCCAGGTGTCTTTTGCACGGGCATGCATGTAGATTACACACAGAGGGCCGGGGATGGGAAGTTAGCTCTGCTTACGTGCCTTTTTTCCTGAGAAAGTAATGGCAGCACATTTTGGTGCTTGATAATTCTTTTCTCATTGGTACCCGCGTTTTTGCCCTTGTTTGAATACAATATATCAATTCCTCCCTTTCTGTATCTGGTATCACTAACAACGCAAGTGTTTCCTGAAAGACCATTAAGAATAAAGACGTTGTTTTGAAATACAAGGCCTGACTTATTGGATCTATGCTTCTAGCCAATTGTATCATTCTAAGTCGTCTAGGTTGTTCGAGCACAGGCCAAGATACAATAACGAAGTGAGTGTGCCTGAAGACTACACCAATCGCCTGTATATCTGCCAAGGGCTGCATCCGTGCCCTAAAATCAAGGCTACTGTCTTCATCGAAGGCCGGGCTTGCCAGATGGAAGTAGACTCCGGGTCCGCGTTGTCAATCATCTTGTGGAGCACCGTCCAACAAGTTTGCTCTCATTTCCCTGTATGCTGCCTTCAGAAGTGCAGCCTACAGCTGTTCGATTTCCAACGGCACTGAGTTCCTGTAGTCGGCATCGCCACAGTCCAGGTCAGATACAAGAAGTTTGCCAGCCGTCTGAATCTGCTCACAGTGGAAGGTCACCACACAAGTCTTATCGGTTTAGACTGGTTCGCCGCCCTGGGCATTGACGTTGTGGGCGTAAATCACGTCAGTCAGCAAAACGTTGTCAACTTTGAGGAAGAGTTCCCTGACATTTCCAGAGCAGAGCTTGGCTGTTATCAAGGTCCACCTGTCTCCTTGAATCCTTATGTCCAACCCATACGCCTCAAGCCTAGATGCTGCCCCGTCACTCTCAAGCTGCGAATAAATGAGCAGATTGACAAGCTGCTGGCTCAAGGTATCCTGGAACCAGTTCCAAATGCCCGATGGGAGACTCCGATCATCACTCCCCTCAAACCTGATGGATCAATCCGGCTGTGTGCTGACTACAAGTGCACCCTCAACAAGGCCCTGCAACCGCATGCATACCCGGTTCCTGTGGTGAGCCACCTACTAGCCTCAATCTCCGGGGGCTGGGTGTTTGCCAAGATTGACCTAGCCCAGGCATATCAGCAACTGCCAGTCGACGCAGCCACAGCTGAGACACAGACTATTGTGACACATCAAGGTGCCTTCAAGGTGAACCGGCTGCAATTCGGGGTAAGTGTCGCCCCCAGCATTTTCCAGGAGATGATGGAGCGTCTACAAGACTTGCCTGGTGTTGTGCCATATTTTGATAATGTATTTTTTTAATAAATTTTTATTGATTTTTCCCTATAACTACAACTATAACGCTACAATCTAAGCTACATATACCTTATACAGAGAGTACTTTATCATTTGCTTAATACTACCTTATTACATAATATAATTATGAAGCATTTAGAACCTTGGATAAATTTCAATTACTTTGTTACTGCTACTATAAAAAATATCAAAACTATTTGGCAGGCACGCCCACCTAGAGAAATACAGTTAATTAAACAATTTATAATACATAAGTGCAATGCTTAATAAAACAGTTTAATCACTATTTCTTCTTTCGTCCTCTTCTTGTCTTAACAGTCTCAACTACTTTTGGAGCTGCAGCTCCTTTTTCCGAGTCAGACACTTCTTCTTCACTCTTTGAGCTATCAAATCCATACATGCTTTCTTGCGAGGCCAGTGAACCATCTGAGTCTCTCCCAGTTTTCTGCTCTTTGCTTTTTTCCAGAAATTTTTTCGCTTGTTGAACAGAGTCAATCTTATACTTCTTATCTTTGATGCTGAAGCATAGTCCTTCTGGAGTATTCCAACGATAGATGATAGACTCAGACTGGAGCCAAGATGTCAATTTTCCATAGGCTTTCCTTCTTTTCCTTATTTCAAATGGGATATCCTTCATCACTTTTACTTCTTCTCCCAGGATCTTCAGAGCTGCTTTGTTTGTGGTCCTAAGCACCACGTCTCTTGTAGATTTTTTGGAGAACCTTATCATAATTTCACCAGGCAGGCTTTTCTTTTTAGTATAATCTGGATAGGTTCTGTAAACCATATCCATATCGCTTTTTATATCCGCTGCTTTCATGCCTGTCACTGGTTCAAGTGCTTCACTTAGCAAATTTTTAAGGTCTTCTCCTGTGTTTTCTGGCACATTCTGAAGTCTTAGGAAAAAATTCGATCTTTCCATTTGTAATTTCAAAAGCTGATCGTGGTGGAAGGCCTTTTCCTTCTCTGCCTTTTGTAGTCTTGGTTTTTTACTGAAGTTTTTACTTCCAGAAGTTCTCGCTGCAGCTTCTCTGTGGATTTATTCGACTCTTTTAGTTCTAGCTGCATTTTGTCCATCTTAACGTTGAGAGCTGTCATTTGGTCCACTAGAGGTCGCAATAACGAGGAGAACACCGCACTCATCTCCGTGGTATCAACCTTTGAGCTCGGAGCTGTACTTCCTAGTTTGGGGGAAGGTTTCGGTTTCCCCGTCATTGTTGAGGCTACGCTCTTTGTTTATAGATAGATAAGATGAACGAAAGGAGCAAATTTTCAAACAGCACTTATGTCCTTCTAAAGTTTATATCTCCAAGTGAGCGATGCTGCCATCTAGCAAGGCGGATGGGCTTTTATTCCTGCAGTAACGCCACGTAAAGAGTCTCATAAGTACGCTAGTCCCGGAGAGGAGGGGGGTTTCACTCCTCCCGCCGTCTTCCCGCTATGTTCTGCTTTTCTTACTTCAGACTCACGTTTTCTCCATGTGTTAACTGTCAGTTCCAGCCTCATTGCTTCGCACTCTCTGCTGCTTCACGGATTTGCGCTTTCAGCCATACGGCTCCCACGGCGGGGGAACCTATGGGGGTGATGAAAAGGGATCTCGATCCCTCGGTCACCACCATAGGGAGAGATCCCCTTCGTGCCACCCCAGGCAGAGCCCCCTCACTGAGGTCTCTGGGGGCTCGGCACCAGTCCAGAGCCCCTTCTTCCCGCCGGGTATGGATCGCGCTCCCCGCAGTTGTGGAGGAGAGCGTCCGCCATTATCGCAAGTCTTGCCAGAAGTCCATATTTTGATAATGTATTGATTGTGGGGGCCTCTGAACTTGAACTGGCTACTCAGGTGCGAGAGGTCCTTCGTTGGCTACAGGAGGTCGGCCTTTGGCTCAAGAAGGAGAAGTGTAAGTTTTTCATCCCTGCTGTTCAGTTCTTAGGTTTCCTTCTAGATGCAGATGGCACCCACCCTGCTCCAGACAAGGTTGATACAATTCACAACGCGCCCCCACCGAAATCAAAGAAAGAGCTGCAGTCCTTTTTAGGACTTTTGAACTTTTATCATTCATTTTTGCCCAATAAGGCTGCTCTCGCTGAGCCGCTCCATCACTTATTGGACAAATCGGCTCCGTGGGCATGGGGCCACCGAGAGAACACTGTTTTCCAGGCCGTCAAGACTCTCCTAGTCTTTGATGCGATCCTTGTCCATTATGACGAGAAGAAGCCCCTTGTGTTGGCCTGTGACGCATCACCCTATGGGATCAGGGCTGTCCTAAGTCACTGGTTGCCATTCATCCGGGAGGCCCCTATTGCTTTTTATTCCCAGACTCTATCAGCAGCAGAAAGAAACTATGCCCAGATAGACCGGGAGGCGCTGGTGATTATTGCAGCTGTGAAGAAATTCCACAATTTCATCGATGGGCGTGAGTTCGAGATCATCACTGACACTACTCGGCATTTTCACAGCTGACTGTCAAACCCCTCAAATCTTGTCTCCACGGATGATGTGTTGGGCCGTCCTGCTATCTGCCTACACTTTTTACCTCCTCCACAGGCCCGGCAAGACTATCAGGCATGCTGATGCCCTCAGCCGCCTGCCGCTGCCGGAACCACATGAGGCCCCAATCCAGGAGACCCTCCTTATCAAGGAGCTGCCTCAGCCTCCACTCTCCGTCGCCAACATCGCCTCCCACACCAGCCAGGACTGAACGCTCAGCTGAGTCTACCACTATGTGTGGAGGGGATGGCCGTCTGGGAAGCTCGAGGCTGAGTTCCAGCTGTTCCAATCAGGGTCATCGGAGATGTTGGTGAGCATGGGCTGTCTGCTGTGGGGAAGCCAGGTCGTCATCCCTCTGCCACTTCAACAACAGGTTCTGGATCAGGTTCTGGATGCCACCTGGTGTGAGAGTTCTGCTCAGAGTAGTCAAGGATCAGATCTTGGTTGGTTAACCACAGTTCTTTATTTCCAATCTCTACATTAGTACAGCATCTCGGATTATTGTCAGAGATGAGACAAATTATACAAGCGGGTCTATTATACCATTCCAAGGAGTTTGAATTACCCATAGATAGCCAATCCCCTTAAGGGAAAATTGGCGGGCAAAAAGGTGTCCTGACCGTTTGGTTCTCACAGGAAAAGAGTGAGGTGTTAAGCAGTAAATTTCCTCTCCCAAACCAGACCCCTCAGATGTTACCAGTTCACATAACAATCAATGGCTTCAAGGTTTTTGCATGTGATAAGAGATGAGAGGCATCCTCCCTTGAAGTTCCTGCCGGAGCAGTTGGAATGCGGAGGCAGGGATGTGAGGCCTCCTTGTTCTCGCAAATCATTGGTGTCACCCTCCCGGTCTGGACAAGCATTATTACATTACGGTTACATAGAATCCCAATACATGACAGATACATAGGAAAGCTAAAGGCATACATGAAAACTAAGGGGAGGAGGCCTGACTAATATATTGTCTGAATTAGCAGATTCTGACACCCTGCCCTCTTCATAATTAACTTCACCTAGCTTTATCAGGAAACATTTTGTGGAACAATTTCACCAGTTTGGGGGCGTGAACATGTTCTGAGCGAATCCATTCATTGTGTTCCGGGCCGAAATCAAGCCATCTAACTAAGTAATATAATCGGCCTCTCCGCATCTTGGAATCAAGGATTTCAGTTATCTCGAAGTGAGGGGCCCCCTCCTTCATCAGTGGAGGAGGAACTGGAGGAACTGGATGCCAGGCATTCGGCCCAGGATCTTTCTTCAGTAGGCTGAAATGAAAAACAGGTTGCACAGAACTCAGTGATTTGGGCAGTTCCAGTTCAAAAGACACATCCGATATTTTACGTAACACCTTATAGGGTCCAACATATTTCCATCCCAGTTTCCTGCTGGGCTGCAAACCATGGATATTTTTCGTGGAGAGGTAGACAGAATCCCCTGGCTGGAGATCCCAGCCTGCCGCTCGTCCTCGGTCAGCATATTTTTTATAATCCTCTTTTGCCTGGTCCAGTGCTTTGGCTATCAATGGCCAGGAGTCCTGCAAGGCAGTCCACCAACTTTTAAAATCCGATGGGGAAGCATTGGGTTCATTCTCAATGGTAGGCAATGGTTTCCCTTCAAAACCCCCCACCGCCATGAAAGGAGAGACTCCCGTGGAAGAATGCACAGCGTTGTTGTAGCTATATTCTGCGAATGGCAACAACTCCACCCAATTGTCTTGATGATAATTGGTGTAGCATCTTAAAAATTGTTCCAAAATTTGATTAGTTCGTTCGGATTGGCCATCGGTTTCTGGGTGGTAACCCGAACTCAGTGCTGGTTCTATGTCCATCATTTTTAGGAGCTCCCGCCAGAAGTTGGCAACGAATTGACTGCCCCTGTCGGATACCACTCTTTTCGGAAAAGCGTGTAATTTTATCACGTGGTTAAAGAAAGCTTTGGCCATTCCCTTGGCGGTGGGCAATTGCTTGAAGGGGGTGAAATGAGCTTGCTTTGAAAACGTGTCTACCACCACCCAAATAACCGTCTTCCCTCTGGAGGGGGGTAGATTAGTGATAAAATCCATAGCTATGGCCTCCCAGGGGCGAGAAGGGGTGGGTAAAGGGTGCAACAGTCCAGGAACCTTCCCCCCCCCCCGTTTTTTGCACATTAAGCAAGTTTGGCAAGCCGAGACGAAATCGGAGACGTCTCGGCGCATGCGCGGCCACCAGAATTGACGCTGGATTAAATTAAGCATTTTTAGGAATCCAAAATGCCCTGCTAGTTTAGAAGAGTGGCAGGCCAACAATATATCTTTACGTTTGGCCCGTGGCACCACTAGTTTGTCTCCATGGAGCCAGCACTGATCTTCTCTCTTTGAGCATTCTCCCAAAGCCTCCAATTCTTCCACTTCCTCGGGAGCATAATCCCCCCCCCAATCACAAGTCCCGACATCCAACTGCGTTTTCTTGATTTGGCTCCGAGTGACTACTGCCCCACCCAATTGCTGGGGGGAGAACATGGAATCAAACACCTCTTCCTTTACACTCTCATGTTGGGGCAATCTGGATAGCGCGTCTGCCAAGGAGTTGGCCTTCCCAGGGAAATGCTTAAGTACAAAATTAAACTTGGAGAAAAAGTCTGCCCACCGCAGTTGTTTGGCATTGAGGGATCTCTGTGTGCGCAACGCCTCCAGATTCTTATGATCAGTCCAAATTTCGAAGGGGGCTTGCGCGCCCTCCAGCCAATGCCGCCACGTAGTGAGCGCCAATCTAATAGCCGCCGCTTCCTTGTCCCAAACCGACCAATTTCTCTCCGTGTCATTAAATTTTTTCGAGATGTAAGCCAGGGGGTGTAACTTCCCGTCCAGCCCGCTTTGTAATATGGCCCCCCCCATGGCTACATCCGACGCGTCTACGTGGATTATGAACTCTTTGGTCTCATCGGGGTGGGCTAAGATGGGCTCGGGGGAAAGAGAGTTTTTAAGGTTTCGAACGCCCTTTGGCACTCTCCGTTCCAGGCAATCCTCTCTCCTGGCTTTCCCGCCTCGGGCCCCCTCCCCTTAGTTTTCAGTAAGTCCGTTAGGGGGAGAGTGACCGTCGCAAAGTCTTTTATGAAGGTTCGATAGAAGTTACAAAATCCTAACAGGCTCTGTAATTGTTTCCTCGTTCGCGGAGCCTCCCATTGCACCACCGCCTCCACTTTGGCTGGGTCCATTTCCAGTCCCCTCTGAGAGATGCGATAGCCTAGGAAGTCTACTGACTCACGATGGAACTCACACTTTGATAACTTAACATAGAGCTGGTTTTGCAACAAGGTAGAAAGGACTTCCCGGACTAGTTTCACATGCTCTTTCTTATCAGTAGAATAGATCAAGATATCATCTATGTAACATAACACCCCTTTAAACAAGTGCTTGTGCAATACTTCATTGATCAAACTCATAAAGACCCCGGGCGCGCCACTTAAGCCGAACGGCATCACTAGGTACTCAAATTGTCCCAGGGGTGTGTTAAAGGCAGTCTTGGATTCATCCCCCTCCCTGATGCGCACCCTGATGTAGGCATCACGCAGATCCAGTTTGGTAAATACCTTCCCTTTAGCTGCTTCCGTCAATAAGTCCTTTATTAAAGGGAGGGGGTAGGCGTTAGTAGTGGAGACGGCATTCAGTCCCCTATAGTCTGTGCACAGTCTTAAACCCCCGTCTTTCTTCTTCCGGAATAACACAGGGGCAGCAAAAGGGGACTTGGCTGGTCGGATGAAGCCGCGCGCCAAGTTTTTGTCCAGGAACTTTCGCAGCTCTTCTCGCTCTAAAGGGCTCATGGAATACAGTTTCCCTTTAGGGAGTTTCTCCCCCGGGAGTAGCTCGATGGCACAGTCCGACAATCGATGGGGAGGTAACTCATCCGCCTTGGTCTCGCTGAATACCTCCAACAAGTCTCTATACTCCTTGGGCACCAGGGTGGGGGTAAGAGCAAGCGCGGTGGGTGGGGGAGGAGGGGTCGGTGGTCCTGGACCCCATTCCAAGTCCCATTTATGCGCGAGGCAGCGGTCATCTACCCAAGAGATCTTCCCTTCACTCCATTTAATGTATGGGTCGTGCGAACTGAGCCAGGGGCTTCCCAACACCATGGGGAACTGGGCATTTGGGGTAATGACGAAAGCTCGCTTCTCCCAATGTTCCCCCATCCCCAAAATCAGGCTCTCGGTTTCCGCTATGCACTCTTCCTTCATCTCCGACCCATCCATCTGAGTAAACTTTAGAGGTTCCGCCAGCGGGGTAACCTTTGGTCCCAACCCCTCCACCACCAAAGGGCTAATTAAGTCCCGAGCACACCCAGAGTCAATTAAAGCGCGGACCCTCATGTGGGTGCCCGATCCCGGGGTCACCACAGTCACTACCATATATAATAGGGGGCCAGGGATGCTCACCGGAGATGGCGCTTCTCGGCGCAGAACTGCAGGTCCCCCGCCAAGAGTAGTCAAGGATCAGATCTTGGTTGGTTAACCACAGTTCTTTATTTCCAATCTCTACATTAGTACAGCATCTCGGATTATTGTCAGAGATGAGACAAATTATACAAGCGGGTCTATTATACCATTCCAAGGAGTTTGAATTACCCATAGATAGCCAATCCCCTTAAGGGAAAATTGGCGGGCAAAAAGGTGTCCTGACCGTTTGGTTCTCACAGGAAAAGAGTGAGGTGTTAAGCAGTAAATTTCCTCTCCCAAACCAGACCCCTCAGATGTTACCAGTTCACATAACAATCAATGGCTTCAAGGTTTTTGCATGTGATAAGAGATGAGAGGCATCCTCCCTTGAAGTTCCTGCCGGAGCAGTTGGAATGCGGAGGCAGGGATGTGAGGCCTCCTTGTTCTCGCAAATCATTGGTGTCACCCTCCCGGTCTGGACAAGCATTATTACATTACGGTTACATAGAATCCCAATACATGACAGATACATAGGAAAGCTAAAGGCATACATGAAAACTAAGGGGAGGAGGCCTGACTAATATATTGTCTGAATTAGCAGATTCTGACACCTGGGCATCGTGAAAATGAAAGCTGTCGCCCGGAGTTATGTCTGGTAGCCCGGTCTGGATCAGCAAATCGAATGGTGGGTCCAGACATGCCAGCCTTGCCAGGAGTCGAGGCCTGAAACCCCCACCATTCTGGTCCACCCGTGGGAGAAGCCAAGGGGTCCATGGTCTTGCATCCACATAGACTTTGCCAGCCCTTTTCAGGGCAGAACTCTCCTGCTAGTTGTGGATGCCTTTTCGAAATGGCTGGAGGTTTTCCCCTTCACCTCCATGACATTGGCCGTCATTGCCCACTGCCTGGACTGCCTATTTGCCACCTTTGGCCTGCCGGACCTCCTCATGTCGGACAACAGGGCCCAGTTCACATTCATTGAATTCCAGTGGTTCCCGGATGAGCGGGGCATCCAGCATGTTACACTGGCACCATTCCACCCTGAGACGAATGGCCAGGCAGAACAGATGGTAAGGACCATGAAAGATTCACTCCGCAGGCTGGGAGAAGGGAATTTTCAATCCAATCTCACAAGCTTCCTGCTCCAACAACACACCTCGCCACATGCAGCCACCAGGAAGTCACCAGCCGAGCTCCTCATGGGCCATCAGCTGTCCACCGTTCTGAGCCGCATCCACCCCAACCTGGCACCAGACGTCCACCGCAACCCCATCGTGTCAGGTAACACACGGTCCTTCACTCCGGGTGACACCGTCTACGCTCGAAACTACAGGGCGGGTCCGCTCTGGGTTCCAGCTGTGGTCCTCTGTGCAACAGGCCCCATCTCCTACAAGGTGAAGGATGACGTGGGGCAGGTCCGTTGCCAGCACCTGGACCAACTCAGACATCGTTGGCCAGCACAAGAGGAACAATTGCAATGCACCCCAGTTCCAGAGATGTTGCAACATGCCCCAGTTCCCGAGCCAGTGCAATGCTCCCCAGTCCTGGAGGAATTGCAATGCACTCCAGTTCCTGCGGCCAGCCGAGGAGACCTCCCGGCTCATTGCGACGTCAGCACCCGGGAGAGTTGACACGCTGAAGGGAGTCCAATGCCAACTCCTGCCCGGGATGTCCTCCGTGAACGGTCTCCTGAACATTGCCCTCAAGGTCTCCTGAACCATCTCCTGCTCAGGATTTGGCGGGCTCCCTACCACAGGCGGGACCAACAACAGGCCGCTCGGACTCTGCCCCCGGGTGGGATTACAACAGGTCTGAGGAGCCCCCGAACTTAGCGGGACATTCTCACTTGAGTCCACCATTGCCACATTGGTCCAGTTGGACCAGGCACCCCCCACACACATGTTTCTGAAAGACTATGTTATCTGAACTAAGGGGGGAGGAGTGTTATGTCTTGTTTGTTATGATGCGTAGCAATGTCAGGGTTCTGGTAGTTCAATCCCCTCAGTCTTATTGGCTGCCTAATAAAGACTCCTTATTGGTCCTGAAGCCAATCCAGGGAACCAATCACAGAGCTCTGCTTAGGTCCAATGAGACAGCATGTAAATAGTTACAATGTATATAGTTAAGCAGTTGAAACCCTATAGGTTGAGTGCTGCTCTTGCTAGAGCTGTCCCAGAGCTGAATGATGTCTGAAATAAAAGCTTGCATTTGATTCATCGTCTCCTGACTTCAATATTTAACAGGCTCTAGGCAGTAGTCTCCCCTCTCCCCAAAAGAAGCACCTACCGTCTATCCACCTTCTCCAGATACATTTGACAAAGTTGGCTGTTCCATAAGAAAAAAATCACTTCAGTACCTGTGCTTTATGGAGCCTTTTTAGTTGTTCTTGTTTAAACAGTTGCTTTGTTTCCTTTTCCAATTTTCTATTTCTTTTTAGTGTGTGTTTTTCCTGTAACAACAAAGACAAAGCACAAAAGGTAATCAATACTTTGTACTTAGCCACAGATGTTCATAGACTTTTCTTTTAATGTGGATGTTAGGCAGTTTATGACTGGGTTGGTAAGGCACATTCTAAGCCATTTGCCCTCATCAGTAGAGACCTTGTGAGGAATTAGCACTTTGTCAATGAAAGCAATGGCTATGTTCAATCAATGAGGATGAAACTGTACATCTATAAACCCAAAGCAAATTATCTTGGTGGCTAAAAAGAACACATTAGGGAGCGTAAGACTGTCACTCATGTCTTGACCTACTTATTGAATCTGCCAAAATGCTAAACCTTCTATCCCTTGTGGTTGAATAGAAATATTGTATTCTGATGAGAAATGCAACTAGAGTTGGAATTTTTCCTTTTGAACTAGAGTTACTGGAGATATCTTACCACGCATGGAATGCTTCACTCAGAAGGAAATACAGACAGACCACATACCCAGAAGAGACAGAGATAATTAAAAAAAAAAGAGGAGCTAGAACATGAATATTTGTATATGTGTTTCACAATACTTGTTTTGAAATTACTAAGAATTGGGAAGAAAGAAATTAACAAACCTGATGAAGCATGAAGGTCTTCAGAGCTGGGAGTCAAAGCCTATTCACACATTGGGAAATGCTAGATTCCTTAACACTTTATAGTGTTTCTCAAAACCTTTTCCCACTGCACAATTGTGCATGTGATCCCAGCCACTAATACTCTAATACTGAGATCCCCAATCTGCCATGGAAGATTGCTGGGTGACACACTCTCAGCCAGACCTACATCACAGGGTTGTTGTGAGGATAAAATGAAGGACAGGAGAACAATGCAGCTTTGGGTCTCCATTATAGAGAAAGACTGGGTATAATAGTTGTTACAAATCTAACTTTTAATGACATTACAAAGATTATATTATTTGTCATACAACAAAGTAGCCATTACAAAGGGCTATTAGATCTTCCTCCAACACAATAATAATGATAACAACCTAGTTATGCAACCTAGCGTCTGAACTCGGAATTCTACCTTCTGTTCCACATGTATAACTACTAAAAAAGATTAATGTTCCATTACTGTGCATATAAAGGGTGGAGGGAGGAGCATCCTTTTAGTACTTTGTTAGATCATGGGCTAACTCCCACCCTTCTGTTCGTAATATTAACAATGGTTTGCTACTGTACTACTATTAAGTACCTTCTGCTACCAAGCAAGATAGGGATAAAAAGGAGTTGAAAACAAGTTGGGGCAGGGGCAAGGAACAATGAGGTGGAGGGAGAGATAAATTAATGAGAAAACTATGGAAAAGAGGGAGCAAAATCAAGGGAAAGAGAGGGAAAGTTTGTTTTGTTTTGCTGCAATATACTAACTACCACTTTACAAGATCTGGCTGAGCTGGGTGCAGGAAAAGGCAGAAAAAAAGGCTAGACTGTTGGAGAAAATGACCTTCTTAGCAGGCTATAGGCGGGCAATTACTGTAGTGGCCATCAGCATACTGTCTTGCCGTGCTCCAGTGCTGGACTGGTTGATGGGCTTAGCATGCTTCACTCATGCAGAAAGGGGAGTCTAGTGGATGATCAGAGTGCCATTTATTGTGCTCAGACTTCCCTGCACCCATTTGTGGCTGCAGCCAGAACTGAATTAAAAATAAATGGAAAGACATTTGGCTGGATGCAGTATGAGGCTGGCTTCAGGGGCCCTTCAGCTGACTTGGGACCTCAGGCCCCCCTTCAGCTGCCCATGTTCTGAACATGTCGCTACATTGTGGACCAAAAAATCTGCAGAATAGGATCATCTAGGTATAGCTGGGATTTTTCTTGAGTTTGCAGAAAAATCTGGAAACTGGGGGGGAGGGGAATTGGCAGGTTAACCTCCTCCCAAAATAAATAGCAATGTGTGAGCACGTGCAGACATTGCCAGGAGCAGGAGGGAATGATGTTCAGGTGGCATTTTGGATTCCTCTACCAAAATGGTGCCTGACATTACAGGGGCCTCACCAAGAGGTAAAAGGACTGGTAGTAGGGGATAGGAATGGAGAGATGACACAGGGATTGCAAAGTTGAAGGGACCCTTTTAGTCCCAAATCAACCCTAATCAGCTGGCTAGCAGAGACTTCAGTGGGTTGGTTGGGATATTCCACATGCAGCAGCACTGCAGTAGTCAAGTGTGCAGACAACACAAAATTATTAAGGATGGTAAAAGCCATGAACAACTGGAAAGAGTTCCAGGAGCATGTCCATAAACTAGATGTGTGGGCAGCAATATGGCAAATGAAGTTCAGTGTAGGTAAGCTAAGGTGATGCATGCTGGAACAAAAAACTGAACTTCAATTATGGCTCTGAACTTGCCAAGAGGGAAATAGTCCCTGGGGTTGAAACTCAATGAAAATATCAACACAGTGTGCCACACTGGTGAAAAAGGCAAATTCTATGCTGAGGATTATTAGGAAATGGACTGAAAATACAACAGCCAATATTATAATGTCTCCATATAGATCTATGGTGCAACCACATTTGGAATACCATGTGTAGTTCTGGTCATTGTTAGGAATGGGCACAGACTGGCTCACAAACTAAAGTTTGTAACAAATTGTGGCCAGTTCATGGTTCACAAACATGGCAGGTTGACCGGCATGAATTTTCCATGATTCATGAATGGATATTTCCAGAATCACTGTGTCCACTCAATCAAACTGTTTACCAAACTTCAACGCAATGGGAGGTGGAATTCCAGCCCTGGAAACACCAATAGGGGGCTTCCAAAGCTTAACAGACATTGCTGGCTGCCAGTAACAGAGTTCTCATTCTGCTCTATGGGATCAGAATGCTATGTATACCCACAGTTCAGCTCCACACCCCCTCCTCTGTTGGGTGTTGGCAATTAGACAGAGAGGCAGGGAACTTGTTAAAAGATTTGTGTCCATTTATCCTCTGATGTAGGGTTTGTCCTGTTTGTCCTATGCAGAGAACCAAAGGGCATTGTTGGCATTTAACGGCATATACAATGTTAGAAGATGAGCCAGTGAATGAGCCTCTGATGGTGTGGTTGATGTTGTCAGGTCCAGTGGTTGTGTTGTCTGGGTGTGTATGCGGCAGCACAGTTGGCATCTGGGTTTATTGCAAGCTCTGGTCCCAGTGTCCATGTTCAAATTAGATGTTGCATTATTGTGGATGAGGAGCTGTTTGAGATTGGGGGTGTTGTCTGTGTGCAAGAAAAGGTTTGTCCCCTAGTACTTGTGAAAGAGAACTGTCACTATCCAGTAGATTTCTTTTCTTGTACACAGACTACATACAAGGGCATAGACTTTTCCAATTTCCCGGGGGGGGGGGGGCTGGGGCTGGGCCAGACGCATCGCTATGCTAGGTCCTTAAAAGAACCGAGGCCCAGTGACATCATAGGGAGGAGCCAGTGACATCACAGGCCATTGTCACTATCTATGGAGCCATGTGGGATTTAGGAAGGGGCTCCCCAGAAATTTAGGGGATCCTACTCTGGGGACCTCAGAGTGGCTATCATCCAAATGCCATATTCAGATAGATAGTACAGAATTTCAGTTAGTAAAACAGTAATTTGTTTGATATAGTCAGAGATCTAATAAGGCTCAAACAGAGAGGTAACAGCTTTACACTGTAACAGATGCATAACCTTTATTACTGAATGTTTCTTTAAGAATTCCTGAGTAAACCATTCCACCATATGCTCTCTCTTACATGCAATTAAAAATTGGTCTTAAAAGGTGCAACTAGATTTTTAAACATATTTTCTATAAAGACTACAACAGCCACACTTGATGGACCTACTGATAAATAAATAAAATAAATAAAGCAGCAGGCAAACTTGAACAATCCACAACACTCTTTGGGAGCAAAAAGGAGCCAGTTCTCCAGTGACACAGCTTCATCTTGCATACCCCTGCGTGATGCATAACATACTATTTGGAGCTCTCACAGCCAAGTCAGGAAATGGATCCTTCATACTTTTCATCAGAACACATACCTTAAATACACAGAATTAGGGTTGCCTGTTCTGGGTGGGGAAAATACCTGGAGATTTGGGGTGGGGAGCTTGGGGAGGGCAGGGTATGGGGAGGGACCTCAGCAGGGTACAATGCCATAGGGACCACCCTCCAAAGCAGCCAGTTCCTCCAGGGGAACTGATCTTGGTCACATGGAGATCAATTGTAATAGCAGGAGATCTCCAGGTGCCACCTGGAGGCTGGCAACCCTACATAGAATAGGATGGTCATGTATGTAGACGTTGCCCTGTCTGCTTTTTAGCAACTATCTAGAAGACAGATCACATTAAAGTTTTGCGAAATAAACATTCACATGCACACACAAACACACACCTGGTAATTTCTACATCACTAGGAAGAAAGAAACTTGAGAGCAAACACAGCCTTGCTGGACCAGATGAAGAGTCCACTTAGCTTTGAATTCTGTCCCCACTAATAGGCAGGCAGGTGCCGTAGGAAGGTCTCACAACCACAACTGTACTTTTCATTCTCCACCCCCATGTCCAGCAATCAGCGGTACATTGCCTTTGATCATGGAGATTCTTTTCTCAATGATACCTTAGTAGGTAAAATTACCTTTTTGCATGGTTTTATATACACACACACTACAGGCAACAGCCCATACAAAACCAATGCAATAAAACTCTATGACTGATTTCTCACAAGGAACTGCGGTGCTGTCACGCCTCCCTTACCCCCGGATCCATTGGTCAATTTCCCTCTAATCACCGCACGGCCGCATTTTAATCTGCGGCTTCATGTGATTTTCCCTGCGGCTTCTCTATCTTGTTTTTTTAGAATCTAGAAGCCGCGGGGAAAATCACGCAAAGCTGTGGATAAAAATGCGGCTGCGCGGTGATTAGCTGCAGTTAGGATAGAGGTCACCATTCTTAGATCCATTTTTGTTGTTTCTTCCGGTGAAATATTTAGCAAATATACTTCCAGAACAAGATCTAACTCAAGTCCTGTTATTTTGTCCATCATCTTCCTAATTTCATGCCAAAACTTTTGAATTTTATGGCATGACCACCACATGTGGAAAAACGTGCCTACATTAGCATTACATATCCAACATAATTTAGACATATTCGGGTAACATTTATGTAGCCTATCAGGAGGCCAGTACCACCGGTAAAAAAATTTATAGTTGTTTTCCTTATAATTCGCTGCTCTTACCAATTTAATTGCCTTCCAAACCTTTGACCATTCTTCCATTGATATATTATACCCTATATCCTGCATCCAAACAATCATTACTTTTTTAACAACCTCATCTTGCAGATGGCGGTCAATAAGTACTTTATATAATTTTTTGATAAGTTTTTCATTATTAGGTAGCCAAACAGCATCTATTTCATTATAAGAATTATAAAATCCTGTTTTTTTAATCAATTCCTAATCTGGTTTGAAGTTGGGCTTTTTCCCACCACGAAAATTTAATGTTAAATTTCTCTTTTAATTCATCCTCTGGTTTAATTTTATTCTCCTTGTCCAGCAATGTATCGTAACTAACTATTTTCTCCTTAGATAATAATGAAGGTTTTGTTATCACTTTTAGTGGCGAGACCCATTTTGGAATTTTAGTATAAAATTCTTTTTTAACCTCCCCCCAAGATCTTATTAGCACCGCCCTTAGCATGTGTGAGTGAAAATTGGAGTGTATTTTATCTTTTTCATACCACAGGTATGAATGCCACCCCATATAGAGGTCATGGCCTTCTAAAGCTAGTAATCTAGTATTTTCCAATTTCACCCATTCTTTTATCCATACCAATGAAGCTGCCTTACCATACAGCTCCCAACTGGATATTGCAAGTCCTCCTCTTTCCTTACTGTCTTGCAGTAATTTCCATCTAACTCTAGGTTTCTTGGGGTGCCAAACAAAATTTCTGGTAATCCTGTTTAGTTCTTTAAAAAAGGATGACTTCTCTTTCAAAAATGGAATACTCTGAGTTTGCGCTAGAAATAGAAATTTAGGGAGGATATTCATTTTAATTGCCGCTATTCTCCCTAGCCAAGACAAATTTAAAGCTTTCCTTTTTCTAAGTCAGCTTTAATATCCTTTAATAGTTTATTATAATTGTCCTCAATCAGGGAGCTAGTTCTATTAGTACATATAATACCCAGATACCGTACCTTCTTAACAAATTCCATGTTGGAGCCCTCTTAAATTTTTGCCATTAAGTCTTCTGTGCAATTCTTAGATATTACCTTAGATTTCTGAAAATTAATTTTTAGACCCGCCATCTTTCCATATTGCTCAAAAGATTTTATAATCCACGTTAAGTAAAGAAATCAGTCTGTAATTGCTGATTAAATCTGCTTCCTTTTGATCTTTTGGAATCAATGCAATTACTGCCTGATTCCATGAATCTGGCACAGTTCCCATTTCACCTATATTCTTTATAACTTGTTTAAATGGCAGTATGATTTGATTTTCAAAAATTCAATAAAATTCCATTGGTAATCTATCAGGGCCTGGGGATTTATTTTTCTTTTGCCTTTTAAAAGCCTCTATTATCTCACACATACTTACTGGATCACAGAGAATTTTTTTTTGGCAACTAGAAAATTTGTTTCCCTCTTCATGCTTTTGAAGATACCTATCTATTTGCTCTAACCTTTCATCTCCTTTTTTATACATTTTGCTAAAAAAAAACTATTATCTCTTTCAAATCCTTCATTAAAAATTTACCTTCACCACTTTCATTTTTAAATGTGAGTATAGATCTCTTAGTTTTTTCCTTCCTCAGTTTATATGCAAGCCACCTGGACGGTTTGTTTGCATTTTCAAAAAAACCCCAGCTTATTATATTCAATTTTTTTCGCAGTTTCCTTGTTTAGTAATAAGTTTATTTTATGTTGAATATTTTTAAGCCTAAGTTTACTTTTGGCCTGTCCAAGTGATGACTTCATACTTTCCTCTTCCAGTTTGGCTGGAGAAATTAAGTGGTCATATTCTTTCTTTTCCTGCTTCCTTTTCCAAGCAGTACAGCTAATAATTCTTCCTCTTATCTTGGTATTTATTGACGGTCCCTGGTCCACGAACTGCCCCCGCCTTGCGTCAACAAGGGTGAGGGCCTTCTCAGTAGTGGCCCCCATCCTGTGGAACCAGCTGCCCAAAATGGTGCTTGCCTTGCAGGGCCTCCCTAGGCTCCACAGGGCATGCCAGGCTGCTCTTTTTCAGGTGGCCTTTGGATGACTGTGATCCACCAGGCAGCTGGCATTCTTCAGCTGTGTCTTCACCATCTACCCATCTTACCCTGCTTGATAGTGGATAGATTTTAATGGGGAAAGATTCTTAGCCATTTCACGTTTTAAAGATTATTTATTGTGCCTTTGTATTGTTTTTACTGACATATTTTAAATGCTGTTAGCCACTCTGAGTCCCATTCAGGGGAGAGGGAGTGGGATATAAATTTGATAAATAAATATTAATTAATTAATTAACTGAGTAAGTCCTCAAACACATTCAGAAGTGTAGTTATAGAGACCTGGACCACCTTAGATTTAATTTTGTTCCCAATACTATAATTGAAAATTTATCAGAAATAGGAACTAGATACTAGTATGGATAGACCCAAAACAAAGCTGGCAAGGACTGGGGGTGGGGGGGTGGGGGGAGTATTTCCCAAACAAATAATGTTGTTTCCTTATTTATTTTGTCAGTGGGAGATAGATGGCATATCTAGGAATGGGACAGACATTAGTCAAAGATAAATGCTTGAATGCAGCCTGCTGAGACAAATGCACTCATTAATGAACTCAAACATTTTAGACTTCCCCTTCATTTATTAACATCTGTGTGCATAATACATTAAGCATACCATTTCCCAAAAAACATTAAAGTGGAATCAGTTAGAAAACTATCAGTCAGGAAGTGCCATGCCTAAATGTTTTGGGCTGCTTCTCTATGCACAGAAAGATTTCTGTAATCATCGGATTGCCTAAAATGAAGCAAAATTGCTTTAACAACAATATTTGTGTCCCAATCCTAAATCACTTATATAGTATGCTGGTTTGTGACTGGAGGTAGATATGACTTACTCTCTAGCTTTACTCACAGGCAGGAATTTATTCATAAGCTTTATTCATAAGTATATGCTGTGATTCTGTGGAATGGTTGACCTTGATAGCAAATACACAGGGAGCAGGAGCGCACAGGAGCACAGCTCCGGGAGTGAGGAGCCCAGGGGGTGGGCACATGACCAAGCCCTGCCCCCTCCTCAGCTTCCCCGAGCAGTGCAGAGGTGCAGCGCCCCGGGGAAAGCCCTGCTAGGGTCTTTATTGTTTTTAATGTTTTGTTTTAATATTGATAATTTTATCATTGTTCCTTTTATGACTGTGTGCTGCTTTTCCAGAGACTTGCTCAAGGTGGCATATTTTCTAAGTATACCATTTTCTAAGTATACCATTTTCTAAGTGTACCATTTTTTATCTGGGCACATGGCACATAAGTACTGGAGAAATTTCACCAACCCTTCAGCAGCTTCCACCCCATCAGTTTGGTGTAGTGGTCAGGAGTTTGACTCTACTCTGGGAGAACCGGGTTTGATTCCCCACTCCTCCACATGCAGCTGCTGGTGTGACCTTGGGCCAGTCACAAGTTCTCTCAGAGCTGTTCTCTCATGAGCAGTTCTCAAAAGACCTCTCTCAGCCCCACCTACCTCACAGGGTGTCTTTTTGTGGGGAGGGGAAGGGATGGGTGGTGCACATGTCCTGGGTATCTCAAGTCTACTTGAAACCTAGTGGTTTCAAGGGAGCAGGAAGAGAATGAGGGTGTGTTCTTTACGCTTATTTTTATTGCACAAAGTATTGGATGGGGAAGGGAATGGAGGAAGAGCAGGTCAGTTTCACTCACCTGTGGAGTGGAGCCTGAGGGGTGGGTGTTGCCTTCTGACACACTTCTGGCATGTTAGGGGGTGTGGCATATGCAAATGAGTTATGCAAATGAGTTATGCTAATGAGCTTCTGCACCTCTTTTTCTACGAAATGACCCCTGCAAATACAGATTCCTCTCCCCAAGACTCTTGGCTTCTGTTCCCCCCCCTTCTTTAAGGAGCGTTCCGGCATTACCACTTGTGGCTTTGTTTGCCCCTTTTATCAAATGGAGCAACACTGCTGCAGGGCTGGAAATGTTCCAGCCAAGGAGATAAGTGTCAGGGTAGCCACTTAGACAGCTACTCCCCTCCCAAGCAGGCCTTTTCTGTGTGCTTCTGAGATGGACCTGAGCAGCATCATTCCAAACCTGGTGCACTGGGGAGGGGGAGGAGACTTGACACTTCTTGGAACTTTGTATGTGCACATGAGGATAGACAAGGTCAGAGGGATTGCTGGCCAAGTTTGGAGCCAGGGTAGATCTGCAGCCCACCTTAAAATATGTTAACATATTTTAATAGATTATGAGATAGACCAGCCATTTAAAAAACTGGTCCAACCCACACTGTTGTCTCATGTCCTTACTCCGTGGGTGCCCGGGCAAGCAACTTCCCATCTTGTCTTTATTGTCACGAAGACATCCTGGGAAAGGGGACAGGCAGTGCTTTGAGAAATATTGGAAGCCATCGTGGTAGCTGAATAAGATTTGACTCAGGAGACAAAAACTGGCAGAATAAATGATGTAAACTGGAATAGGTAGGGTTGCTCCAGGTGAAAAAATACCTGGGGATTTGGAGGGGGCAGCCTAAGAGGAGCAGGGTTTGGCAAGGGACTTCAACAGAGTATAATGTCATAGAGTCTGCCTTCCAAAGCGGCCATTTTCTCCGGGCAAAGTGATCTCTGTAATAACAGGAGACCTCCAGCCACCACCTGGAGACCGGGCCCCCTAGGAGTAGATATGGATCACAGCTGGGTGGGAGACGGGGGAGTGCGGCCAGCCTTGCTAATTCCCAGACTGTGTACTGCAGGCACACAAAAAGTGCAGAGCAGAAATGTCCTGTGATAAGGTGGAACAATCTCTAAAACGCTTGCTCTCTCTTTCCTGGTAGGAAGTCAGCTGGTGCTGAGCCACCTAAAGATTAATATTCATTAATATTAACAAAGCGCTGATCTGAATTTCCTGATTATTTGATGCTGCAGATATGATGTATTTCGGGCTGCCATGCCCATATCCCTAAAACTGGGAAGCATAATTTGCATATTTATTATGCTTAGATTTATTATGCAAGTCAAGTGTATTAATTTGGGAATACTCCTAGCACATTCCACAAGGAAGTGGGGAAGTAACAGGGAAGAGTGGCCTTACTAATGCATTATGATCAACGTTATTATGTGATGCCACGGCACTTAAGAACATGGTGTTCCATTCTGCCCACAGTTTGCCCATTAGTACTTTTTATTTATTTAAAAAAAACCAAGAGCTTCACTTGTGGGAGAGGAATGTTGTAAATGTTTAGAGACATACTTAGGTGCCAGAATTTTTGTAACAAAAGAAGGTTACCTTACCAACAAGCTGTGATCAGTTCTACTGTCACAGGATATTAAAAAGATTTTTTTTTCATCATCTCACTAAATTATTTTTATACTTTTCCCCCTCCTATCCCTTGTCAACCTATTTGCTGTTCTTCTGCTTCAGGGGAAGAACAAGGGAACATAACTTGCTTCAAACACCAAAGAAAAGGAAAGTGGACCAAAAATCAGAGAGTTGGAGAAAACCAATACTGAAGTGAGAAAGTCAAAGTTTGGGGGCAAAAAAAAAGGCTTCTCCCTTTAGAGAAACAAAATCAGAAAAGGCAACATAATGACAGCAACTACAAAAAGATGAAGCTCTTCTCATGCACTCAGCATTGCACTCTTGAAGCCTTACTTTGTATGCCAGCATATCAGAAGGACAGTTTTTCCTGTACTATATGGCATGCTAAGAGTAACTTCATCTGCTGCATTTCTGTGTTTCTCCTAAAGACATAGGAACCACACTAGTAAAAAACCTGGCAATTCTAGGGGATAATCAGTATAGTGGGACATATATGTCACTGCTAACACCACAACTTTACCCCTCCATCTTCTCTGCTCTCCTCACTAGCTACAGTTCTTCTCTTAGGACCCACGGGTGAAGGGCCTGAGGGTAGGGTTGCCAAGGCTTACTTTTCTGTTGGTGGGGGGTAGTCCTTGCTGCCCCGGGAGTCTTCTGGCGCACGCACAAAGCATGCGTGCCGCGATGACGTCACCTGGAAGTGATGTCATCATGTTGGGCACGTTGGGGTGAGACCTCTGTAATTTGAGGGGAAACCAGAGTTTTCCCTTGAATTATAGAGCAACCCTCCCCCCCCCCGAAACATGCCCAATGCGATGACGTCATCACGTTGGGCACATCTCCACAGCCCGGCAATTTGGGGGTGGGGTTCCCCCCGGTGGCCCAATCTGGGCCGGCGGGTAGTGGGCCGCTCGAGCGGGAGTTTCCCTGCCCCCCGAGGGGACTTGGTAACCCTACCTGAGGGAAATATGTGATCACTAGTGCTTGTTCAGTAGAAGATGGAAATACTAGAATACTCTACTTAAAACACTGACGGATTTCAGGAAAAGATACCTATTAGTTTAAGACCAAAATGTCAAATTCTTAAATATAGTTCAAATCCAAACTGTTTGGGGAATGATGATGTTAAAAAGGATTACCTTGAGTGGTAATGACGGCTTATGTTCTAATTCATCATCCAAGGATGAAGAACAATAGCAAGTGACTTGTTTTCTGACAGGTAGATGTTCAGAGCCTAAAACAGAAACAAAATGCTCAGTGAGGCAGACCTTATTTTCCCGGGCACTTTGATCTTCTCCACAGGCCTTCATGTTGCATCTGCCCCTAGCTTTCCAAGACTACACCTAACAACTGGTTGATCACGTTAATTAAATTCTTGGCCACTGTTCAAGGCCTTCACCAAGCGGCAATTCCCTGGCCACCCCCATCTCGCAAATATATCAAGTTGTAGGTACGAATCAGTTAATTCCCATTTCCTATGCATGATGCCTCAAGCCTGCAATCAAAGCTCCAATCTGTTATTGAAATTTACATCTGAAGTTTGCTGTGTTATCTAAATGGTTGTCTAAGGCTCACCATGCAGTGTAATTGAATTGAATTCATCAAGTCTGAGCCAGCTCTTAAACAAATTACCCTTATGTGGCTTGTAGCATCTGGCACCCATTTTTACATTGTAACATCTGCTCAGTGTAAAATAGGTGGCGTCAGAATGTCTGGGGTGTGTGTGTGTGTGTGTATAAAACAAATGTAATCAGAAGCAAATGGACTTTGTGAAGGAGTTTTTATCACACAGCCCCATGCAACATAAATATTTCATAACTTAGGTCTAAACAAACATCACGTATTTTGCTCTCTCACACCATGGAAATGTGTGTGTATGTGTGTGTGTGTGAGAGAGAGAGAGAGTGAGTGTAAAAATTAAAGTATTCAGTCTCTGATGCACACAGTGCATTCTTCCACTAACTCTCTCTGAGACTAATTTTTGGTGCACTGGACGAATGGATAGCCCTCCCTCTGGGAGAAACTGTGTTTCAACTGTATCTCAAAAATTCAAATTGATTTGTTTTTATGTTTAGAATTTGTGTGTGTGTGTACAATGTGTCAAATGTATGTTTTGAAAGGCATTAAACATTTGTGCTCATTCTCTTGCGTTTATTTGCCTAATTCATATCCTCTCTAAAAGACAACAGAATAGGGTCAGGGAACATCTGCTGAGATACTTAACTTGCTGCAGGACTGACAATTAACACCCAGATTGGACTGTTCAAGCAGTGAGTGGCACATATACATGCTGCTTAAAATGATTGAGGATTTTGTGCTTTGCGAGCTAGACATTGTTGATTTGCCATAACCACTGTGAGATTGCAACATTTTATTGGGGGCAGGCATAACACCACATCCAACAAAATGTCTCCCTAGAGCCTCCAAACATTTATATTTTATATACTTTCTAACACAGAGATCAGATGATGACACTGCTTCAAGTCAGTTCATCCTACCAGGCAGCATTTATGCCAAGGAAAGATTAAAAAGCAGTTGTACAGTATACTTGGGAACTACAGAGGTTAGGGGCCATGTAAGCCCGGGACACCACATTCAAAAATTTAAATGTTCATACAGACGACAGTGTTCTATAAACAGAGATTAGGAAATACTACAGAGCACCATGTTTCAAAGTAGGGCTGCCAAGTCGAACTCACCTACTGGTGGGGGGGAGTCCTTCTTCGCCCGGGAGCCGCCCGGTGATGTCACCAGGAAGTGACGTCACCACGTTGGGGGCGTTGCCAGGGCGACGCTCTGGCAATCGCCCCAAATGGGCGATTGCCAGAGCGTCGCCCTGGCAACGTCTCCAACGTGGTGACGTCACTTCCAGGTGATGTCACTACGCTGGGGAAGTCGTCCACGCTGGACGACTTCGGGGGTGGGGTTCCCCCCGCCGGCCGAATGCCGGTCGGCGGATCGGGAACCCCTATAGTGGGGGATCCCCCGCCCCCCGGGCTGACTTGGCAGCCCTATTTCAAAGGCTTTGTCGGACATGACATGATAGTAATTTTTACTGATTTAAATAGAAAACACATCTCCACCTGTAACTTGCTTTGCAGCCAATTGTGATGAAGATATCAGAGAGACTGTGCCTCACTCAAGGAACCCTCTATCCCAGACTTCAGCCAGATAGAGGAAATGGAAGGCACAACATATTTCCAGTTCTCCCCTCCCTCCATCCACTTGGATTGAAATTTCTCAGGATGTGTAGGCCTTGCCTGATGAATTGTCCCTACCAAACTACTGACGGAGAAAAGGATTCCCGTTTTACAGGATATTAATATTGTTGTTTGCATGTGGATAAGCATTTCCTCTCCCTTCCATTCACTTCCGCCACCATGATATGGATGGAAATGGGGAGCAGGTGGATCTACTTTTAAAGAGAAAGGACAAGAGGTGCTAAACATGAACCCTGCCGCTGTTAGATTTTCCCACATCAAAACTGTTTTCTTGGATTAGTTATTTTCAAAGAACACACCCCCTGTGATCAATGGGATCTAAGCCATGCAAGTGGAACATTACTGCTCTACCACCACTGTGTGTGTGTGTGTGTGTGTGTGTGTGTGTGAAGTGCCATCAAATCGTTTCCAACTTGGTGCCCCAAGGAATTAATGGCCTCCAAAATATCCTATCATTAACAGCCTCGCTCAGCTCTTGCAGACTGAGGGCCTTTGTGGCTTCCTTGATTGAGTCTGTCCATCGTCATGTTGTATCCCCCTCTTTCCCTGCTGCCTTCTACTTATTCTAGCATTACTATATGACTCTTGTCTTCTCCTAATGGGACCAAAGTATGATAGCCGCAGTTTAGTCATTTTAACGTCTAGGGAGAGTTCAGGCTTGATTTGATCTAGAACCCACTGATTTGTCTTTTTGGTGGTCCACGGTATCTGTAAAACTCTCCTCCAACACCACATTTCAAAGGAATCAACTTTCATCTCATCAGCATTCCTCACTGTCCAACTTTCAGATCCATACATAGTAATGGGGAATACTATGGCATGAACCACCATATTTCAATTACTATCCCCACAAGAAATCTATCAGTCACATGTGGTATATGATGAAGCTTCGACTCTCAAAAACTCATCCTCCAAAAATCTTGTTGGTCTGTAAGGTGCTACTGGACTCAAATCCAACCATCCCCACATCTGCCTGTCTTTCTTAGAAGAAGTATATTTCCTTTTTTAAAAAACTGATTTCTTTGTCTAAGAGGCCACTGTTGGAGTATCAGATTAAATCCATTATATGGCCCCACTCAAATATGATTGCCATCTCTGAAAATGAAAAATTATGCCTCATTATATATTCATTGTGTCAAGATGAGTATGCCACGAAAGACCTTAAATAAAAGTTCTTGTTTGTTAAACTTCAGGGGTCACTGCAGTATGTGCTTCTCCTATAGTGGACTGGCAATACTGGAAGACCCCCACAAGGTTCTTGTCCATCCCAGCATTTTACATAATGCGATACGTCCCATGTTCTTTCTCTGCATATTAGATCAAAAAGTGCTCTTAGCTCATGCAGCCAGAGGAGAGCTCTCTCTCTCTCTCTCTCTCTCTCTCACACACACACACACACTCAGTCCAGTCCATCTTCAAGGTCAGCTAGACCCTAATTGTTAATGTGTGTAGAGCTCCCATAATGCCAGTGAAGCTGAGCTGTAGGCTAAACATCCAAGAAGTCCATCTTTGGAGTTGAGAGAAACCAACCTGAACATCCCCTTTGAGATGCTCTGGTCTTCCACGGCTGCTGGGACTCCCATGTGTCCCCAGTGCTACAGAGCTCAACCAGATAATGCAAAGCCAGCTACAAGGCTTACTGCCACTACCCACTGGACACTTCTGTGGCCAGCTAGTTAAACCAGCCAGCTGTACTGCTGGAATTATGAAGAGGTAGAATAATGTCTACTTGTTACCAGCTACAGAAAAAAAAATCTGAGAAATTATAAATATGTGGTTTGTAAGAAAACAGATAAGTTTGCATATTACTAAACCTATTAAACATAACCAACTTCACTTTTATACCTTTACTTTAAGAAAATTTGAATTGGCTTGGGTATGCAAATATTTCCTTGTGGTCAACAAAACCAACAAAGCATATTTAAAGATCTACTTACTTTCAAAGATATCCTGATAGGGTTTCTCAGTAAAACTCTATTTCCTCTAGACAGAAAAATAGTTCTCAAACTTCCTGAAGTGGGACCCACTGATCAACTTGCACCAGTTCTTACGACCTAGCTATATCTGTCCATATAATAGGGACTATACAGTCATACCAAGCTTCTAGACAGCCTTTCTATTCCGTTTTTAGTCACTGGTTACCAACAGAATTTTCTTGTCATTTCAGACACACCCGTTTTAGTAACCAGCTGCTAACGGATTTTTTTTTTTTTTTTACCTTTTCACACAATCCTGGTTGTCTCCCACTCAGGAAGAGTGCCTAAGCCATTGTAGCTGCAAACTGCCTTTCTTCCATTTTCAAGTCTTCTTGCTGGTTTGGAATCACTTTGGGTACTATGTGAAATGCCCCTAGCATTTCCTGCAATGATGCTGTTTTTCCCGCCCTTTTTGCTGTGTGCACAATCTTCTATGGAGGGTTTTTTTTAATGTTCTTATTGGAGCGCTGAAATGCTAAACAAATAGAGCAATTCAGCACCATTATGGACCATTATGGACCATGGTATCTCAGCTGCATTTGCAATTTTCCAGCCCCAGCCCCTGAAAGAAGCTCAGTGATGCAAAGAAGAGGGGGGAAATCCACTTTATCCCAAGGCTTTTTATCTCTCTTATGCCTTCTCTCTCTTCTTCTTTTTCCCCCAGTGAAGCATTGCCAGAGTAAAGGCTTTTCTTTTGGGAAGAGAGTGGGGTATTAATTGTGTGCTGCATTTGCTATTTGTCTGACAACAGGGGGCTTCCAGTTAATGAATGAGAAAGGTAATGTGTGCTGCAATCGAGGGCTCAGGGAGGGGGAATTATAAATGCAGCTGAGTGGCCAGGGAGAGTTTATGGATCCATAATTGCTCTATTTGTTTAGCATTTCAGCGCTCCCTTGAGAACCTTTTAAAAAAACAGCCAAGGAAGATCATGTGCACAGAGGAAATGGCGGGAAAAAGCAGCATGGTGTGAAATGGCCACAGCACTTCAGGGACAGCCCATTAATCGAAGGGAACTTGCTGTGTGACATGCCCATCCCTGTATCACCTCACTTGGAACTGGGACAATAATGAATGCCATCCAGTTTAGAAAGGCTGTCTGAAAAGGCCCATAATCTCAGAAATTTTAATTTTAGAAAAATTTGTTTAGAGGAAAAAGATTCCTCAAACAATTGATTCATTTCTTTCATTTTGTTTTTCTACCCATTATCATCCAAAAAAAGCACAACTGATAAACCATATTAAACTCAGGCTCTGGGGGCGGGGGGGGGGGGGGGGCTACGACCAGTGGTGGTTGGTAGTCGTTACCCACCGCTCACCATCTGCTCTCTCCTAATTTATTATTTGAGAGTCTGAAAACATGACCCCAAGGCAAGATAAGAAGGGGAAACAGAAGGCAAAGCAAAAAATGGATAATATACCTCCTTTGACAGAGGTTTTTGCTCAGGCTGAAGCTGACGCTGGAACCTCCTCCACAAGGGACTCAGGAAATACTGATAAGGAAGGGACTACTCTTACAACAAATTTTCTTTTAGAAGCCGTGGCTAAACAACGACAAGAGTTAAGAATGGACAGTGTGGAAATGCTAAAACCAGCATTCCAGTGTATGGATGAATTAGAAGAACAGCTTAAGCAAACTAAGCAAACAGCTGATAGTGCTTTAAAGAAGGTATCTGCATTGCAAAAACAAACTGCCTGCATCTCCCCTGGTTCATGGGCTGGAGCACGCCTTCTTTCCTTGGATTATTGGTCTCGTGAAATGCCTTTGAAGTTCAGAGGATTCAAATTAAATGTTGAAGAAGGAATGGAATTAAAAACTTCATTGCTAATTGGCTGGTTGGCGTTTTAAATTTGGAAGAAGGAGTGGCTCCTTTAATTCAAAAGGCTTGTCGGGTAGGCAGACAACAAGAGGAAACAGAGAAGGCTTCAGCTTACTATCGAGACATTGTTGTTGTTTTCAAGGACTTCAGAGCCAGACAAAAGATATTAACACAGGCAAGAGAAAAAAATGGTTTGGAATATCAAGATATAGAGATACAGGCGTTACCTGATCTTCCACCAGAGTTCCTTAAGATAAGAAGGGAGTTGAAGCCAATTATGACTAAACTCCGGGAGTTAGACATCAAGTATCATTGGCTGAATACGGGCAAACTGTGTGTGGAATATAACCAGGTGATTTACACAGCTTTTGACCAGGCATCTGGAGAGCAGTTGCTGGCTGATCTAAACAAATCATTAGGTGGACTATGGGAGAAGACAGACGACAAAAGGAAAACAAGATCACCTCCCACTCCATTTAAGGCAACCAGAGTCTGTCATTCTAAAGACCGAGAGGAGTTGGATGAACACATAGACTCCCTTTAAACAACAGGCATTCATGTTTTTCTCTGAGGACTGCCCTTGTTATATCTGAAATAGGGTGACCAGGTAGCGGCGAGCGAATGTTGGTATGTGCCCTCCCTTTAACAGTCCTTGGGTGGAAGGTAAATTCCTAGGGCTGCCAAGTCGTACTCACGCACTGGCGGGGGGGAGTCCTGAGCTGCCTGGGAGCCGTCTGGGAGCCTCCCTGGTGCGCGCGCAAAGCGCGCACACCCGGTGACGTCACCCGGAAGTGACGTCACCACGTTGGGGGTGTTGCCAGGGCGACGCTCTGGCAATCGCCCCAAATGGGTGACGTCCCTTCCGGGTGACGTCACTATGCTGGGGAAGTCGTCCAGGCTGGACGACTTCGAGGGTGGGGTTCCCCCCGCCGGCCAAATGCCGGCCGGCGGATCGGGAACCCCTATAGCGGGGGATCCCCCGCCCCTCGGGCTGACTTGGCAGCCCTATAAATTCCTTTTGGCCCTTGGGCCTCCCTTGGACTGAACTTAGGTTCAAAGAAGAACAGAGTAAGAAGTACTCTGATTGGTTTTGAGCCTATCTATTTTGTTTTAATTATGTGGTTATGTTGAAAAGTTTTGCTTAAAATACTTAAAATGCAGCATAGGTTAATACTGAGAAGATAGAAGAACTGAAGAGAAATAAAGAAGGGGAAAAAGGCTTTTATGGTAAATTATTAAAGCAAATTAAAAATGCATATGTACATCTATCAAAAAAACAAAAGAAGAAATTGTGAGGTAAGAAGTAGGTATATATTACTAGCTAAAATTGTAATCTTTATTTGTAATTCAATTCTTAAATAAAATAAAATTATAAATCTAAAAACCCCCCAGCTAAACTGAGATACACTAACAAGTGGAAAAATCCCACATTGTTTACTTTTCTCTTTCCCTTTCAAATCTTTTCACTATCTATGCTTAAATCCTCAAGGGAAAACAGTCTAAAATGATCAAGTGTTACAATTGCTCCAGATGATTAAAGATTTTTTTTGATTTAAAGAAAAATGAAACTGACAATCCTAGAAATCTAATGATCAAATAAAATACATCACAAACAGAAAATAAGAGGTTTTTAAAAAAAGGAAATGTATTTCCTTTGATTTACAGTCATACAGCACTGTGGAGGAAACAGTAATACAGGTCTTATTATACTGCTACATTTATCTTTGCAACTCAGTTGTCTATGAACAGCAGTGGCTAATGAATTGTGCAGAATGAGTTCAGACACACAAACAACAGCTCTGCGTGCTGTCCTGCTTTTTCCCAAAGAAGTGTCATGCCAGGGCTATGCCATCACTCAGAGCCAGCACTGTATATAAAAAGGGATTGCTTGACAGGTTGTGTCAATCTGGACTGATTTAAACATGATGCTGGAGAGCAAGAAGAATTTCATTGGGTGTGTGATCTTTCTTGTTTCCTGCCTGGCCAATGGGCCTGTGGCATACTCAAGTTGCTCGTGAAGATGAACAGATGCTAGGTGCATGAATGACCAGAGGGGCAAAGACCTTCATCATCCCATTTAAGGCATGCCACACATCACGTTGCAGAAGGCAGGCTCCAGCTAATAGCTTGGAAGTCACACCCAGTGCATACCGCCTTAAGTGTCTCCTTAAAATAACTGTGAATTTAGGCCAAACCAGCTAAGTTCAAGGAAAGAAATGCCAAAGCACATAGCAATATATTGCAAGATTTCCACAAATAGAGGGTGATTTTCACCAATTTCTCTCTTCCCACAGTAGACTTCAGACTTCCCCCATGCTGTTCCGGGGGATGGGGGGAATCCCCTGTCCCCCAGAAGCAGTATTTTCAATTGACATTTTTGGCTGCAGCAAGAGGGGAAGGCAAGAAAATTACTCACTTCAGGCAGAAACCCCTTCTATCTACAGAAATCCTCCATGGGACCCAATACACAGCATGGTTTCCAAACACCCATAGCAAATTTAAATGGACAAATGTCAATACATTTTAAAATGGTACTGCAATATCTTATAAAATGAGTGTTTTGCTTACCCACAAATTCTTCATTGCAAGGATAATTGGTTACTTCCTCAGTTGCAAAGATGGCACTGGAGGGCACAGGGGATGTTAAAGAAGGGTTGTTATCTTCATTGCCCCTAATTTTACTGAATAGATTCAGGAGATTGTTCCTCTGTACAGAGTTCTTTAGAACAGCATCAGAACTTTTGTTCTTGAGTCTTAGAGATGAACAATGAATCTGCTTTGGTTTACAGTTACTTAAGTCATCCCTAGTAGACTTCCAGAGATTCTCTTTAAGAGTAAACCTCTCTAGAAGGGTCGGCACATCATCAACATCAGTATGGGAAGAATATTCAGCTGTGCCAAGACTTTCAGATGGACTGGTATGCATGCTGTAAACAGGAAAAGTTGTGTCGTCATGTGAACATTCTTCTCCTGGACTGCTGGAAAAACTAGAACAATCTGAACTTCCAGTTTCGAGTCCTTTTCCTGGAGTACACAACTCATGGGGCTCTTGCATCTGTGTGTCATGCGCCTCATGATTCTTGCTATTTCTTAAACCGGCAGTAGAAGGGAAACTGAACTCTGTGTTTTCTGGAGGAAGTCTGGCATTTGTCTCTTGGGTTTTTTTCAAGCCTTCTGGGGGAGATGTAAGAGGTTCTATGATGGATTTCATTATGGTGCTGGCAATTAGTCTCAGTGGTGATTTAGACTGGCCAGCATTATGTCCTTTGGGACAGTTATCAGCATTCTTTGGAAGTTTGTCTTCTGGTGACATAACTGGCAAACAGCTCTCTGAGAAATTGGGATGTCTGTAGCAACTGGATGCTTTTGCAGTCTGTTCTAGGAATCCTTGGCTTTGCTGCTCTGTCCTTGCTCCATTTAGTTTAGCTCCATTCAGAGCATGCAGTCTGGACTGTTGTTCCATTGAAAATGTGAGCTTCCTCATTATCTTGTTTTTAGCTTTGCTTACGTGCTGGTCTTTTGAGGATACTGAAGCTGCTTTATCTTCCTTTTCAAAATTTACAGAGGAAGCATCTGAGCATTTTGCAAGCAATCCTGAGCTCTTGCATTCTCTGCATACTGTCTGGTTTTTCAAATGTTGGTCCCCAGTATCGTAACTGTCAGCTTCATGCTTCTTGTCAGTGGGAACTGAAGCCATGTCCCTATGATGGAAAGATTTACTATGTGCCAAAGGGCTGCTGTCTGTGCTGCTGTGAAATGAATTATGAGGAACACAGAAAGGGATTTCTTTAGCGGCTTTTCCTGTTCTTTGAAATGCCTGGCCGTGGAGTTCAAAATGTCCTGTTGTAATTTCTGGAGTTTTGTTGAGAGACATCAGCTGTAAGGAATGCATAAATGATTATTTTGGGAGAAAAATGGAGCCGTCCTAATACTATGTTTAGTGAACATTTACAAACAAACAAAAGAGAGAATACACTTCCCCATGTAAGTGTCAAGATAGTCATAGACTTTGAGAAAGAATCCAATAAACATGCAGAAACTAACAACTCGCTTCCTGCATTTATGCAAATGCTCCTGGGGACCGCCAAGATATTCAGATTTTCAGATACCCGTGGGAGTTCACTTTGCAAAGCATTACGTGGGCTTGGCAGACACACAGCTAGACATTTCAGATCTTAAATAATAAACTTCTATTGCCCAGCTCCAATGGAAACACTGTTAGCATTCTATTTTCAGAGCTTTCTTTACATTACATTTTGTACTTTGCTACATATCCTCTTGCTGCTTTGCCTTTTACGGTTATGTGACTAAAGGCCCAGAGAAATCTATGATTCTGCTGCATGCATTCTTTACAACTGATGTGTTGTGGCTTCAGTCCAAATGTGCAAGTGGGAAGCTACAGATGATCTATCAGTATAATCCTATACCAGGCCACCATTTGTTCTTCTGAACAGCTGGCACACTCTATCCCTGATTAACTTGAAGAGCTATTCGCATGCAGCCGTACGGCTCTAGCAGGGAAGGAACTACATGCACAGCACAGCACACATGTGAAGATGCACTCCTGGATATGTCTCCTAAAGGGCTCCTCAAGGTTTTGCTATATGCATATACATTCATACTCCATGTGTGCAGTCATGTCAATATCTGAATGCACGTTCATCCCAATTTTGTACCATGGTACTAGTACCCTGAAAAATCCAGGATACAGAGATCACTGAAAGAACTTGCATACGGTTGTGATAAGGGCTCAGTATGCCAAACAGATCATGCAAACATAGCGAACATGAACTGAGCGCATGTACACTGAACGTATGAGAAGGACTTTGGTCTTCCAGGAATGCCTAACCCAAGCAGAGAGGTCATGTGACATGATCAAGTTCAGTGATTTTCTGGCTCCGGGCTATTTCATTGGCTGCTGCCTGAGGGGGTTGGGAAATGGTGGATGTGATGACATGCCACAGATCAGCTTCAACTAGATGTTATTGGGAGATGTAGAGAAGAGAGAAGGACTGACGCCGAGCTGGCTGCACATTTGACCTCAGTCTCAATAGACCAAATACTTCTGGTACGGAGAGCGCACACAAGGCCTCTTTTCCTGACAAGAGTTGATAATACACATTAAGAGACAACCTAACCTGGCTTTCATTTTAAATTCCATAATGGGCATAATTAGACATTTTTGGATTGCATGAGAAGGTGGTTCACTTTCAAAGGCAAATTTAGCAATCTGCGCTAAAAGCCAATAAAGGCCCTAGCTCTAACTAACAGTATGCAATACAGAAATAATGTCTTGTATCCAGACACACTTCCCCACCATTAAGGACATTCACTGAAGCCTATTTTCTGTGCTCTGAAGGGAGCAAGTTAATTGAACTACGAACTCATTTGGTGAATGTTTTTGCACCTCCCGCCATGGGTGGTAAGGATCCTGGTCCAGAGCACATGGCCCCATGGCACTTTATTATATACCTGGTCAGGTTATGCAGCGGTGTCGTCTGCCCCCTAATTTTACAGCTCTTTTATCTGAAGTCACAGAGCAATTTAAAATGGCCCTTCTTACCCTATACTTATAGTATGCTCTGGAACTCTAGAGTAAAGGATTTTCACTGCAGTCATTTCTTTTCTACAGAATCCATGTGACAGACTGCTGGACAAGAGAGACAGCGAGAGGAAGCAATAAGAAAAAGGGAGCAGGAGGTAGACAGGGCACTAAAAGCATAGAGGAGAATTTAATAGGGATGCCATCCTCCAGGTGGGACCTGGGGATCCCCCAGAATTACAGCTCATCTACAGACTACAGAGATTCAGTTCCCCTGGAGAAAATGGATGCCTTTGGAGGGTAGACTGTATGGCATTGTACCCCACTGAGGTCCCTGTCCTCCCCCGGCTGCATCCCCAAATGGCCAGGAGTGTCTCAACGTGGGTCTGGCAACCCTGCTCCCCATCCCTCGCTGAGAGACTTGGCAACCCTAAGGAGAAAGGGTCTTACAGAATACCAGATTAACCACATTAATTCTCAGTGTAGAGTGAGGTACATGAAATGTGGAATCCTTGAGACAGAGAAGCAGATCCACTGCAAACCTGTTCCATTTTGCAGTTAATCGTTCAGTTGCTTAAATTCATTAACAAGCATACGGTAACAGACCCAAACAAGTGCATTGCTTGAAATAGGTTGCTTCTTACATCTGTGGGGAAGAGATCATCCTCAAAATCGCTTTTAATTCTGGCAGGGGTGTCCTTTGGATATGGGCCATTTTTCTTTGAGTTCAAGAGAGGAAAATCTATCAAAAGAAAAGTACATTAAAACATGATAGCCACCAAAACTAATTTTCTCTCTGAAAAATCTTGTGAATGTAATTTTGCTGCCCACATTAGCAGCATATGCAAATAGCCACAAAACCACAAATCAAAATGCTGAAAAGCAGCTGGTGACTCCAAGTGCCTCAAAACTCCCCCCCCTTTAAAAAAACAATTTTACAGAGAACTTGGTATTAACAATAAAGCCCCCAAACTGAGATGTTTAGAAGGGGAAATGGTAGTCCATAAATAGTGTAATGTGCCAAGCTGAAGTACAGAAAGAATGTTTAAAGTTGAACTAAATACCAGCTTCAGATTAAACAACAGCAATAATAGTTTCAAATATCTAAATCTGGTAAGAGTAAGGGGGGATGGGGGAGTGACAAGACATGCAGTCTAATCAATACAGTTTAACCAGCCAAATACCAATGTCAAGCCAGAAAGAAGGACCAAATTACTTGTTAGAGGGACCACTGAGTAGAGCAAACGGTACTGATGAAGGAATCATTTTCTCTGCTTCCTTTCTCCAGTCTGAATAACTATCTCCTCAAACTGTTGCTTGCCCTGTGTGTGTGTGTGGGGGGGGGGCTCTCTCACACACAGTGTTCCCTTTAAGATGAGTTAGTGTGAGCTAGTTAACAGTTTTTTAGCCTCCAACTCACACATTTTTGTCTTAGCTCAGGAAGGATGGCTCCAGAGCAAACTAATGTATGCAGTAGCCAAATCACTGGCTCACAACTTTAATGCCAGGAGCTCACAAAGTAGAATTTTTAGAGGGCCCAATCTCTGCTTGCAGAGAGGAATGATATAATTTGGTTTTTTCCCTGACTAGTGAAGTAAAATTTGGAAGAGGTGTGATTTTGATCTGGAAAACCGCACAGGGCAAAGGTTTAAACATGCCTCCCCTCGCCCCCCTGTGGTGAACTCAAAATTGTTCCTCCCCCTGAAGCTGCCTCAAAATTAAAACAAAAACATTGGTCTACCTACTCCTAGATCTCGCACCACATGTTGCAATCTGGAGAAGGGCAGCAGCTTAATAGTAGAATGCCTTTTTGGAAGCAAAATACAGTATTTGTGGGCAGTCCAATGCAGCATTACTAAGCTCTACAAGTTGACCCAAAGTTCATTGCTGCCTTTGGACTGCAGTCTTCTCATGGAGGTGGATTTCACCTAATGCTGAGGAAAGACAGTTGACAAGCAAACAATATTGACTGACCAGAATGAATGGAGGCAGGCTGATCATTAGTTATCTGGTTTTCTAACCAAACACTCAACATTTTCACCGCTCTGTTGTTTTCCACCAGTCTCTGCACAATGGAATCCCAGGCCAGCCTCTCCCCTGCATTGCCTGGGTGGCTGAGCTCTGCTCCTGGTGGCGCCAATTAAGCTCAGCAGGAGAGAAGAGCTGCAGCCATCAATGACCTTTTATTCCAAACATAACAGAGGGAAAGCTTTTGTTCCCTGCAACAGAGGAGACAATATTTATTCCAATATGGATTCTCAGATCACATAGCTTAATACTGAATTTGTATTTTTGTCAACAGAAGTAAGTGCTGGAAATATTTATACAGTTTAGGACAAAGCACATTTACCAATATACACATGATTACAGTTCAATGCAACTAAAAAGCAAAAAAAGTTACTCTAACTGGATGCCTGTGTAACAAACATAATGCAGCCTGAATCCCTGACCGGGGAGGGGAGCTATTCCCAACTGTACAATTCTACACTAACTCTACCACAGGTGTCTTTTTTTGAAACAACCCTTTCCCCTATAGTTAATACAGCAGCAGGGCTGTGCAGCATGTGCCTCATGTTCAAAATACTTTGTTGATCTGCAAAAGACTGGGAGTCATGCCTTATAAGATCCCTGAAGTGAAAACTGAATTCTCCATGCTAAAAATTCTTTTGGTGGTGTTATGTATTGGCTTTGGACACTGCGACATGTCTGGGCATACTCGCCTGTAATGGTAAGTGATACCCGCTGAGCTTCAGTCCCCAGAGAACAATAGACCCTAAGATCCTGATTGTCCCCCTATCAGAGGCTGAGGATATTCAAATGGTCCTATGATAGCCTCTGGTGGGAACCCAATCCCTGTTTACTGTCAGGATCCCTGATCCTAACAATGTTTCCTTTATGTCTTACATGAATTATGCCAGCATAGCTCAATCACAAATGTAACCGTTTGCTTTTTCTCTATGCATTCCCTTGCTTTCTTGCACCAAGCTGTCTCAGGTTTCCTCCCCTCTCTTTATTGCTTTGAGTTATATTGCTTTGTGAAGGTCTGGTCAATGTAACAGTTCCATCCGGGAGAGTGGCGTCCTCAAACGCTGACACGTCACCTGAGACCAAATGGCCGCGTCCCCTCATGCATTCCTCCGCTCCCCCGCCCTCCGGAACACGGCACCTCTTATCGCTGTGAGAAGGCCTTGGGATGGCCTTTGTTAAGGATAGAGGGGGCACATCTGTGGCGCCTAATTCAAGAGAGGAAAATTTATAACTTTAACACCTCACCTTTTCCTGTGGGAAGTAAAACGGCCAAAGATCTGTAACCGCGCTTTTTTCCCTTTTTTGTGATTGGTCGACTATCGGGGTTTCGAACTGTACTGGAGGGTATATTAACCCTAGCTGTTTTGTATACGGTATCTCTAACAAACATTCGAGAACCTGTCATGCAGTAACGGGACAATAAAGAACTCTGTTTCAACAACAAAGGTCTGATCTTTGACTGCTTAGGGCAGAAGCCTCACATTTACCCAATCCCCCATTGGGGGGGGGGCAGGGCGAGGCCAGGGTGCAGCTGACCTGTAAATATAAGCAGGCTCCCCAATCCCTCTCCCTCATGTTCCATCTTGACCCGCAATAAACCATAATGCTGTTTTCACTACGACTGGCCTCCCGACTCCAGTACTTTTCAGGTGGAATTTAAAAAAGCAGTTCAGAGTTATACAGCTAGCAAGTGCTGGAAATCAAGCACTTTTATGCTGTCTTCTACCTCAGCCTTCAGAGGGGGACTAAACATAGAGTGATAGAGAGGCAAGGCCTGATCACCCTTTCTGTTTCTCTGAAGTGTAGAATGCTAATCTCAGGATGAACTTCCTTCCTTCCTTCCGCTTTTGATCCCTCTCTCCCACACATTGCCAGACCTCTCCATCATGGCATCATGGATGCAGGATATGTTTTCCTGCATGTGAATCCATCCTAGCTAGTTAGATTAGGCTACTATCTTGTCTCTACTTTTTTCTGTCTAGAACTGAGTTCTATAAATAAAGGAACTCATATTAGCTCGAAATAGTAAAAGAGGTTCCATGTAATGTTGTTCTTATCAGCACACACAAACAGGCTGGAGAAGCTTCACTGTGTGGTAAACCTTGTGCACCCTGCTAACTTATTAACTTTGGCTATACCAAACCAGAGAGTCTAACAGCAAGGAACTGGAACTTGGGGTACCAACACTGGAACTGGTTATAAAAGGTTCACGTGTACAAGCATTCTTTGAAAACAACTTCTCACTTCTCAGCATTTTGCCACTGTCCTGATGCATGTCCCCAAAGCACCTTCCCGGGTGCTGTATTCTAGAATTTTATTAAATGTGTTTGGAAGACCAAACTATTTCCAGGGGGCTAAAAAGGCTCATGGAGTTGAATACTGTGGGCTTACATAAATTGCTAGGAGCAATGCTATTGCATTCCTAAGGGCAGTGTGGGGCACTGAGCAAGAAAGGTAACAGGAACTACCATAAAGTAAACAGTTTGGTGTAGTAGTTAAGAATGGCAGACTCTAATCTGGAGAACCGGGCTTGATTCCCCACTCCTTCACATGCAGCCAGCTGGGTGACCTTGGGTTAGTCACAGTTCTCTCAGAGTTGCTCTTTCAAGAGCAGTTCTCTCAGCCCCACCTACCTCACAGGATGTCTGTTGTGGGGAGGGGAAGGGAAGGGAAGGAGATTGTAAACAACTCTGAGACTCTGGCCCTTTCTGCATCTAGCATTCACCCACACTGGAACAGAAATGCCCCTCTGCATTGCCTGCCACTTTCACTTTGACTGGTTGTCGGATTTTATGGCAGTGTCCACGCTGCATGCCGCTTTCACTTCCTTTGATCTCTCGGTTTTATGGTAGTGTCTGCATAGATTTATGGCCATTTTATGGCCGTTCAGGGGTGACTCTGCAGTCAGTATGGTGTTGGCCTGGGCTATTTGACTGTGATTTTGAGCCATATCTCTTTCTGTTCCAGTGTGGGTTTGGTAAAGCAACGGCGCAAACGCTAGATGCAGCATGGGCCTCTGTCCTTTCTCACTAGCCCCTTCACGAGTGAAAGGCAGGGTATAAACCCAACTGTTTTTCTTCACAACAACAGAAGATTGGAGCAAAACAGACCACAGCTTTATCGCATACAGCATTCAGATCATTTGGCATAGCACAGGACAGGATCCAAGCATCAGGCAAACCAACTGTCAGCCAATGAACCACATCCCCAGCCTGCATGCTGGGGGAAACCAGGAGTGACAAGCAGGTGGTCCCACCAAGGCGCAAGCCCCTGCATGGAACCCTTTCCAGGCAACCATCCCTGAGCTGGGCATGCTGCTAAATGGCTTGACCCCCCCCCCCCAAGTCCCCATAAAGGGGTCCCCACCCTGGTAGGCGAGTACGCAGGTGCAGCGTTTCCACAAATGGGTCCAGCCCAATGCCTAAAACTGCCACAAAGCTGTGACAGACAATGTAAGTGAAATTACATTTGCAAGAACCAAATTTTTAAAAATGGGGGGAGGGCATGTCCAAAGCACAAGAAAGGACTCAGCACAGGCTGCCAGGCTTTAAATAAAGGAGGGGTGGGGCCAGGCAGCCACTGACACGGTGCCCGTCCCGTCCCGTCCCCAACCCAGTCCAGGGGGAGGAGCCAGCAAATATCCAGCGATTGGCTAGCAGCCTGGGAGTCTGCACAGCCACCTGAAGGCCCCAGAAACCACCATGGACCAGCTCAAGCCATGCTGCAGCTTTGCCACGTGGTTCCTTCCTCTGCCGGGTGCCCCCAGCCCTGCAACTGCAAAGCAGCCACCAGTAAGTTGGTGGCCACAGATGGTTTTAGTCAGTCATTACACCATCACAACGTCATCCAGAGATTTCTTTTCCCACTACCATATTATTAGTTTAATCTTCGGAGCCCAGAATCCTATGATTGGAAGGAATAAGCAAGTTCCTACCCAATCATATGAGATCTTCTTTACCTCCGTTTCTCTTTTCCTTCCATGTGCATCTATGCCACCCCATTAATACAGGCCAAAAGCAGGAAGCAGATTTGATAAGAACTCATCAGTACCTGATTAATTTTAGCTGTTGGCTTATCTGGGAAGAGCACTGAATGTGCCTAGAGGAGGAAAGTCCGGAACTGGATATCAGGGGGAAGAATATGAATTCACCATGAATAAAAACTGGCACTGTGGAAGCGGCGAATAAATTTGTTTGACAGGAACACCTGAACCAGTGGAACTCTTGCTCACTACAAGCCAATGGAGTATTGCCTGTGCTTCTCTGACTTCCTGAACTGACTTTAAAGTCCAATGTCATGTCACTGTACTTAACACAGATTCTGAAAGAAATCAGAGGCCTCCTTATTCCCACAGTGACATCAAGAAATGCATTCACGTAAAGGAAGAAAGTTGAACTCAACTCAGTTTTTTGTGACATGAATCAGTGTTAGAGATTCTGTTGAACTAAGATGCACAGCATTGTGTACAGATAGACTGAAACAGATAAACATTTTATAAAGATTTAAACAGGTAAATATTTGAAGGTAAGGCAGAACGAGATGGGGGACTGAGAACACCTCTCGGTTCACTTCTTTCAGCATAGCAGTTCTGGCCTGCTCGTAACACCACCCGGCCTCCTTCCCATAGGCACGCAGCTCCCTCTGGAGACTCCCCAAGAGAGAGACACGTGGATATTATAATGAAATGAAATGAAAATCAACAACAAAGCATTTCATTAAGCAGGAAATACACTTACCATGAAAAGCTTAAAATGTGATTGCATTCATGCTGCCACCTGCCCATTTCCCCCTCTTCCAAGGGTAAAGAAATTGCATACTGTTTGTATACACGGGGCCTCTGAGCAGTATCAGGCACTAACCCAATCTATTTTTGGATCCCCAAAGGACTCTATTAATCCTTAAAGCTACCGAGGCATCTCCAGGAGGAGGGGAGACTGGACTGCAGAATCAACTGCTGGCCTTTAGGTAGTCCCATATTTTGCTTTCCTAACAACTCTGGAAAAATAGTCCCAACGGACCGGAATGTAACAGCTGAGCTGGCACATGTGAAGTACTCTTCTGGGGAAAGTAGGAACAGCTACTGACAGCTACATACAATACTGTCTGTGGCCGCCTCCAGTTGAAGGAGCTTCTGTTTGGCAGGTTCCTCAGCAGTGCAAGTCAAGCATAGCTTGTCTGACAACACCACTCATGTGGAGTCTCCCCACACCAGAATCTTGAAACGGTGATGCTGAAATGGAAACCTTCCCCACAACCAACCCTGCAGGGCCATATTAGTTTATTAAAAAAAAAGCCATTCCAACTTTTTGATTAAAAATAATACCCAAAGTGGCACACAAAAATTCTAAAAATTCAGGACGCCCCTGCCGCCAAGACTCACGGGCACGGAATGCGCAGGCCTGGTGTGGGAAGCGGAGGAGAGTTTGGCTATTTGGTTGGGGTACTGTCTGCCCAACGCACCGGCCACTAGCCTGCCATCCCTGCTGGAGGCAGTCTCGGGCTGGGCATTGGAGCACCTGAGGCTGATGGTCCTGGGTGACTGCAGTGTCCATGCGGATGATGCCGCCTCCTTACAGGCGGTGGACCTGGTGTTGTCCATGGGGGTGCTGGGACTCTCCCAATAGGTACACGTTCCCACTCACTGGGCTGGGCACACGCTCGATTTGATCTTCACAGCAGGGGTTACTGTGGACTGGATCACTGCTACGGCAGTGCCATGGTTGGGCCACCATGCCCTGAAGGCCCATCTGAATGTTTCACCCCATCCCTGTTTGGGCGGTGAGTGTTTTTTAGCTCACCCGCAGAGGCAAATGGACCCTATGCGGCTTCAGATGGGTCTGCAGTATCCAATGCCCCCAGTGGCTCATTGGATGAGCTTGTAGAGGACTGGCATAGCCAGTTCTCTGTGGCCATCGACGTGATCACTCCCAGACTCCCTCTGCGCCCTTGCTCTAGGCTCACTCCCTGATATACCCAGGAGTTGCAGCTGATGAAGCGAAGGCTAAGATGGTTAGAGAGACAGTGGCGGTGGATACGCAGTGAAACTACAAAAACATCTTATAGGACGCTTATTAAATCCTACGAGATGGCAGTCAAAGCTGCAAAGAAAGAGTTCTATGTGGCCACAATTGCATCTGCAAGCTCACGCCCGGCCCAATTATTTAGGACTATTCGGTTCTTGACAGTTCTGCCACAGGGCAGACCAAATGCTAGGGAATTGGATGTTGGCTGTGAGGCTTTTGCAAGCTATTTTGCAGATCTTCCCACCACAGTTGAGACAGTGAGTGAGCTTGAGGCTCCATGCACGTCTTCTAGTTCGATTCTGGATTATTTCCGTCTGCTCAGTCTTGAGGAAGTCAACAGATTGCTCCAACCACGTGAAGCCTTGATCCATTCCCTTCATGGCTAATTAAATCTGGCCATGAGGGGTTTCGAGGTGCCCTCAGGGATATTATCAACAAGTCTCTCTCTGAAGGACTGTTCCCGGGGGCACTCAAGGAAGCGATGGTCTGCCCTCTCTTTAAAAAAACCATCTCTGGATCGGGCCGAATTGGCAAACTATCGGCCGATATCCAATTTGCCTTATTTGGGCAAATTAATTGAGAGAACAGTGGTGATACAGTTGCAGAGCTTCCTAGATGACATTTCCATGCTATACCCACTACAGTCTGGTTTTTGCCCGGGCCATGGTCACCCTCACAGACGACCTCTGGAGGCATCTGGATCAGGGCAGGATGGTGGTGCTGTTGTTGTTGGACCTGTCAGCAACAATCGACACAGTTGACCATCAGCTACTGACCCACCGCCTCGCCAACACTGGGATTCAAGGGCTCGCCTTGCAATGGCTTGTCTCCTTTCTCCAAGGTCGGGGACAGAGGGGGGTGCTTGGGGATCAGCTGACCTGAAAGCATCTGATGATTTGTGGAGTGCCACAAGGGGCAGTGCTCTCCCCAATGTTATTCAACATCTATATGCACCCCCTTGCCCAGATCACTCGGAGGCATGGGCTAGAGTGTCATCAGTATGTGGATGACACCCAGCTATATCTGTTGTTGGGTGGCCAGCCTGACTCTATTTCGGAAGACCTGGACTGGGTGCTTCAGGATGTGGTGGGCTGGCTTAGGCAGAGCGGATTGAAATTGAATCCGATGAAGATGGAGGTCCTGTGTCTGAATCGGAGCGGATCAGGGGTAGGGATCCCACTACTGGCCTTTGTTGGGATGCCGCTGGTGCCAGCTTCGTGGGCTCTTGGGAGTGCACTCCTTGGGAGTGCTCCTGCATGCCTCCTTAACAATGGAGACCCAGGTAGCAGCCACTGCCAAGGCGATCTTTTACCATCTTCGGCTGGTCAGGCAGTTGGTTCCCTTCCTTGAATGCAATGATCTTGCAACAGTGATCCATGCAATGGTCACCTCAAGACTGAACTACTGCAATGCTCTCTACATGGGGCTGCCCTTGTTGCAACTCCAGAAGCTGCAGCTGGTGCAAAATGCAGCGGCCAGGCTGCTGATGGGCCTCCCTATGCAGGAGCACATCCAGCCTGCACTGAAGGCATTGCACTGGCTGCCAATAGCATACTAGATTTGCTTCAAGGTACTGGTTTTGACCTTTAAAGCCCTATAAGGTCTGGGGCCTGCCTACCTGAGGGACTGCCTTTCCCCATATGTTCCCCAGAGTGCACTGAGGTCGCGGTCACAGAACCTGGGCCAAAAGACGCCCGACTGGCCTTTACCAGGGCCAGGGCCTTCTCAGTGGTGGCTCCATATTGGTGGAATGAGCTCCTGGAAGACATCAGGGCCCTGTGGGACCTTTTACAGTTCTGCAGGGGCTGTAAAACGGAGCTCTTCCACCAGGCCTTTGAGTCTTGTGTCTGAATCGGAGCGGATCAGGGGTAGGGAGCAGGAGTTGCCACCGATACCCCCAATTACAGCAATAACAACTGAGGCCCTTATTATCATGGCCTGAGAGATTTCTGTGTCTTGCTGCAACTGGACCTTATTATTACACCACTGTGGTCTAGCAGAACACCATCGTCGCCAGCATGCTATCAGCACTTTATCAGCACTTTTCGGCTTTTTATCTGTGATTAAATATGTGTATGTTATGAGTTTTATTGAACAATATCCTATTTTAATGTATTTTATCTTTTGATGTGAGCTGCCCTGAGCCTGCTTCAGTGGGGAGGACGGGATATAAATTAAACAAACAAACAAACAAATAAAGACCATATTCACTAAAAAAAACCAGTGCATGTAATGGAAAAGCAACTTAAAAGAAACAGTTTAAAACAATAACCTAATTTTAAAAACAAATGACACATTTCCAGAAATTTCCCAAGCCAGGGCTGGCAAGCCTATCCATGAGCGCTTTCTGGTCAGAAATAGGATCGCACTGGGGGAGGCGGCGGCGGCGGCAGCAGCAGCAAGACCTCTGATGCATGGCCCAGAGCAGTCTGAACTCCGAAGCCATTCACAGACTACTTACTCACTCTCAGTTATCCCATCTCTTAGTGACAAGACATCATCAGTAAAACACCCCTTCCCAACAACGTCAGGCTTCCGGTATGTTTATTTTTGTGGAATCCATTTACAGTGCAGTGTAGTAGTTAAGTGTGCGGACTCTAATCTGGGTTGATTAGAACCGGGTTTGATTCCCCACTCCTCCACTTGCACCTGCTGGATGACCTTGGGCAAGCTGTAGTTCTGGCACAGCTGTTCTTGAAAAAGAGCAGTCTCTGTCAGAGCTCTCTCAGCTCCACCGACCTCACAGGGTGTCTATTGTGGGGAGGGGAAGGGGAAGGAGTTTGTAAGACGCTTTGAGACTTCAAGTGACGGGTGGGATATAAATCCAATCTCCTCCTCCTCCTCTTCTCCTTGTCACACATTTCTAAGTCCTTTGAACTCAATGGACATAAAAGGTATAACTCTGCCTAGGATGGCCCTGTCAGTCCCTCAACTGAAATGTTACTATACAGAAACTGGAGAGGAACTAAATTTTAACTTGGACAAAACAGGCCTTTGGTGGGGACTGCAGAAAAAATGAATATAGGGCAACTTACTTGATTGGATTTTTTTCTTCCAGCTTTGGGACTTTTTGAGGGCTGAAGTGTCCCGAAGGCTACTGGCTCTTCGTAGAGCTAAAGAGAAAGCAAAGTGAAAATTCAAAGCAGTGATATGATTACAGAACTAGAAAAGATTATCCGATCTCTTTCAAGAGACACCCCATAGAGCCCGCTTGCGGGGAGGGCGGGATATAAATCGCAAAAATAAAATAAATAAAATAAAATAGTTTTGCATTAAAGGAAACTGATCCCTGTTTGTACCTTTTGCTTGGAGTACACCTTTCAATTCCACCCTCCAGCCTGGAAGTGAAATTCCATGGACAGTTGCCCACAATTCACATACTTGGCAACTAGGCACCTCCCACTCCAGCTTCTGTAACATACCAGTGAGAGCCAAGCCATGACCAAGAGTCCTCGCATCACTGAATAACTGAACCATCACATACCCTAGAAGTACCACCTGTAATACTAAAATGGAAGATTTTGTTCATTTAGCGTGAAGTTTCCTTCTCAGTGGCCCCGGAGTGGGGCAGTCCTCGAGTCCTCACTACTGGGACAGCTCCTCCTCTCCACAGGCAGGGCCGGCAAACTTCGATCCTGGACGGGAGGGGCTTGTCCTCTGGATCCCCAGTCAGTCACCAAACCAAGCTTCTCCGCAATGAACCTGTACAATACTGAACCAAATGAAAACAACCCGCCACTCCGCCAGTAATGGGTGCAACGACAAGCAATCCAACACAAACAACTTTATTAGGTCAGTAAACAGAACATACAAACCTTCAGTCTGAGTTACAGACAGTTCAGGGAACATCCCCTAATAAGTGCTGGAAGTCACCCCCCCAAAACCAGCGCGGGTAGGACTGCCCCACTCTGGGACCACCGAGAAGGAAGATTCATGGTAAGTGAACAAAATCTTCCGTTCTACGGTGGTCCCGATAGTGGGGCAGTCCTTGAGTCCTCACTACTGGGACATAACAAAGCAGTACTCCCCAGGGTGGGTCTGATGACTTCTGGACCTTACAGGGCAAGCTGAAGTACCCTCCTACCAAAGGCAGCCTCCGCAGAGGCCAACTTACCTATCCGGTAATGCTTAGTAAAGGAATGGGTAGATCTCCAAGTAGCTGCCTTACAAATCACCTCTAGTGAAGGGAAGGCCCTATACGCTGCCAAAGTGGCCACCCCCCTCAAGGAATGGGCAGTGATCCCCATAGGCAGCTCTAGACTTTGTGCCTTATGGCCTCTATGATACACCCCTGGATCCATCTACTAAGGGTTGACATGGAAATGGCTTTCCCCAGAACTGCCTTTCTGAAGGAAACAAATAGAGTCTCTGTTTTTCTCCACCCCTTAGTTCTGTCCAGGTAAAAACTTTGCATACATCCAACTGATGCCAACCCTTTTCCCTCTCATGTTTGGGCTCCTGACAAAATGAGGGAAACACGATGTCCTCTGACCTGTGAAAGGCCGAGTTCACCTTAGGGATACAGACTGGGTCTGGCCACAGCACCACCCTATCATTACGGAAGGTACAGAGCATTACGGAAGGTTCACCGACAGCGCCTTCAGCTCAGATACCCGGCGTGCCAAAGTGATCCCCACTAGAAACACCATCTTAAAGGTTAGCTTCTTTAGAGGGCATGAAGCCATGGGTTCAAATGGGGCATGACACAGGGCTCTCAACACCATATTCAAATTCCACAAGGGAAACCTATGCACCTGAGGAGGATTAAGAAGTGAAGTATCCCTCAGGAAATGCCTAATATGCGGGTGTTGTACCAAGGAAGAACCTTTCTTAGCCCCTCTGACTGCCGAAAGGGCCGTCACCTGCCTCTTCAAGGTACTTGTACTCAGACCTTTAGATAACCCATGTTATAGAAAGGCCAAGATATCCCTCACCCGTTCCCGGAGGGGGTCCAACTCTCTTTCCAGGCACCAAGCCTGAAAAACCTGCCAGGTCCTATCATATACACTCTTAGTAGACCGTTTCCTAGAGGCTAAAAGAGTGGTCACGACCTCTTTCTCATAACCCAGGTCCTCTAGTTGCTGCCTTTCAATTTCCAGGCTGCTCACTTTAACATGTCCGGTCTCAGGTGCACCATCTCTCCTTGCATCAACAGGTCCCTTTGTAGAGGAAACTGCCAAGGTTCCCAGACAGAGAACCTCAAGAGCTCTTGGAACCATGCCCTCCGTGGCCAGAAGGGAGCAATTAGAATCAGTTCTGCTTCCTGATCCACTTGTATCACCCTTGGAATCAGTGGAAATGGTGGGAACACATACCGCACAACCTTTGGCCATCCCAATTGCTCTTTATTTTGAGACAAAGTTTTCCACTTGTCTGTTCTGTTTCGTTGCAAACAGATCCACCTTTGCTCTTCTGAACTTTCTGCTTATCTGATGAAACACATCTGTGTGCAACCTCCACTCTGACTGGTCCACTGTCTGCCAACTCAACCAGTCCGCCAGGACATTCTCCTGACCCAGAACATGAACTGCTTTTAGAGACAGGATACGGGATTCTGCCCAAGTCAACACCTGTGCCGCTTCCTGGTTCAGCTTCTTGAAGTGTGTACCGCCCTGCTTGTTGATGAAGGCCTTTGTTGTCATATTGTCCGTCTGAATGAGAATATGCCTTCCCTCTAACAGACTTTGAAACCAAACCAAGGCAAGCTTTATTGCTCTCAGTTCGAGGAAATTGATGCTCCTGGTCGTTTCTTCCACTGACCAGGTTCCCAGTGTCACCTGTCCTAGGGCATGCGCTCCCCAACTGAACAGGCTGGCATCCGTAGTCACCACTGTTCTCTTGGGGTCCCTTAGAGGCATCCCCGCCACAAACCTGATTGGCTCCAGCCATTAACGAAGCTCCCGCTTCACAGATGATGGCAAATTCACTTGTCTCACTTTCTTGTGTGCTATGTTGCTCTGAAACCGGAGGAGAAAACTCATGTGTGGAACCTGGCCCAAGGCACTATATCCTAACACGAGACCAGCATTCCCAAGAGACAGGCCAAGGTCATTAATTCTATAGAGGATGTCCTCAGTACCTGAGTCAACAACTGTAAGAGTTTCTGCTGTGCTGCCTCTCCTGAGACAAGAAGACCCTCTCTAGTGCCGATTCAATCATTCAGGTGGGTCAGCATCTGAGATGGTTCCAGGGTACTCTTCTCTACATGTATCATGAACCCGTGATCCCTGAGTACCTACAAAGTCAACCCCAGCTGTTGACCTGTTAGCTAAGAAGAAGGTGCCTTTATCAAAATGTCATCGAGATAAGGAAACAGAGACACACCCTTCATCCTTAAAAATGCTATCAAAGTCACGAGAACCTTTGTAAAAATTCTCTGCGTGGATTTTAATCAAAACAGAAGGGCCCAATATTGGAAATGTCTGCCATGGCAGGCAAACCACAGAAACTTGCAATGAGCTTCCCAGATTGGAATGTGTAGGAAGGTGTTTACCAAATCTATGGATACCATGAACTCTCCAGTCTGTATGGATGACAGGATTGTCTGCAGAGTTTCCGTCTTGAACTTTCTTATTCTTATATACTTGTTCAACCACTTGAAGTCTAGTATAACTCTGACGTCCCCATTCTTTTTGGGAACCATGAAGAAGACAGAGTATACTCCTTGCGACTTCTTCCTCTGAGGAACCCTCTCTATGGCACCAATGTCAAGGAGATGTTGAATGGCCTTCTTGAGTAAGTTGTGTTTGTCTATGGAGCAACTCTTTGGTAGTTCCAGAAACCAAGAAGGAGGGTATCTCTTGAATTCTAGGGCGTAGCCATGAGTAACCGTATCCAGAACCCGTCAGTCTGTGATCGTCTGCTGCCACTGGTGAGAGAACTGTTGCAAACGGACACCCACCCTTGTTGTCTCTGAAACTGCGGCATAGACATGCTGGGATTTCCCTTCCTGGGACCTTTCTGATTCTGTCCTGCCTTTCCTGTGAATGGCTGTGGTCTCAAGTCCCGAGACCTATGTTGCCATCTGCCCTTGAACCCTCTGTTGCAGTTGGGTCTGTCATCTCGCCTGAAATCCCAAAAGGACTGAAAACATCTCTTTGCTTTTGCATCTTTCTTCTTTGATGGCAGAACTCTTTTCTTGTCCTTGTCCTCCATGAGATATCTCTCCAGACCTGCACCAAACAGGCTGACTCCCTTGAAAGGAACTGCTGCAACTTTTGCTCGTGCCGCTGGATCAGCATCCCAGGTTCTGAGCCACGTGTTCTGTCTAGCAGTCACACTGGAGGCCATTGCTCGAGCAGACAACTGGAGCGTGTCAAGAGAGACATCCGCTGTGAAGGCAGTGGCCAATGCCGTCTTCTTTAATTCATCTTTCAGACTCTTTGTTATGCCACTCTCTGCCGCTGTAAGATCTGAAGCCCAGGTGTAGGCTGCCCTGCCAAACAAGGAACCCGTGGCAGATGCCCGCAAGGAACTGGCAGACGCTTCAAAGTCCCTTCGCAGTGCCTTTTCAACACGTTTGTCACAATTGTCCTTGGGAAGACCACTGGCATCCATGGGCAGGATAGACGAAGATGACAGAGAATTGATTGGGTCATCCACCACAAGCAGTTTAATCTTTTTAGTCGACTCTGGAATCAGAGAATAAAGCTTAGAAAACAGAGGATTATTAGCCTTGGGATTAGCCAGGTGTTCCCACTCTGCCATGATGATGTTAAAGAAGGCAGCAGGCAGAGGAAACCCCGCTGACTTGGAATTAGGTTTAGGGATGGCTTTCTCAGATCCCACTGGAAATTCTGCAGCCTCTGTGTCTTCCTTAGGTGTAGGAGTATAAGAAAGCACCAGTGTCCTTAAGACCTTTGGAAGCAGCCTGTTATACAGCTCCTGAGGAAATAGCCTCAACTGGCTGAGGGGAACTGCTTCCTCTTCCTCCTCAGACAGCTCCCCCTCCTCCTTGCCAGATGCAGAAGCCTCAGACTCTGAGTCCTCTTCCACAACACTAAATAAAGAACAGGGATCTGCCAGTAGCTCACAAAGTAGAATTTTTGCTCACAAGACTCCACAGCTTAGAGGGAACATTGTCTGGAACTCTCCTAAGTCGCTCAAAGGCTTTACAGTGTGTGATATGTATTAACTTAGGAGAGTTCCAGATATGCTATGAGTTGAGAAATTGCCACTGTTGATCAGCCAGATTTAATAACAGTGCTGTTATCCCGTTTGAAGATATTCTAATTATTGGTCCACACCTGATGAAGACTGTGGAAACGAATGTATCTACCGGAGTTTTTGTTGATGATTTTGGACCTTCATCATTCACTATATTAAATGGATATATTTTGCAATAATCTTTGTATAATTTTGGAATTTTTGATGTATATGCTTTAATGGGAGAGTGTGTTGTTTCAGCTATCTGATTCTCTGATCTTAACTTATTCTATAGCTGCTGTGCTCATAAATACTGTATCCTAAGAAAAGGGAGCACGAGGGGCCAGCTTTATCCGCCATTTTGTTGATCCTGAAAGTGAAAGTAACCCACCATCCCTCAGGAATACCCACAAAATGGCTGCCTTTCTTGCCTTTTCCAAACTCCTCCATCCCAGCCAAGGGGTGTGTGGGATTTGGCTAAAAAGAACACACTCCCTCCACCTGGGCAGTCTCCTGCCCAAACACTTTACCCTTGCCCTGAAGCCCAAGAAGTCAACAATTTCCCTCTTGACTCCATAAGGAGCACTAGGAGAAGAACTGGGAGGGGGGGTGGAGCCTCCACTCTCTGCAGTAGCTAGGCTAGAACAATAAATTCAGCCGCAACAGCTCAGCTCCCTCCCCCATAATACACCCCCCTACCATGATTCAGAAGAGGCAGATTGAATCGTTGGAGCCACAATGCCCAGACTGTTGTCCTGCATGCAAAAGAAGACGGCTCCAGCACCGCACGGGACTGTGCCGGTCTGTGCCGCGCTACCTGTGAGCTGCCTGACCTCCACTGCTCTCTCTCTCTGCCTCTCTGTGCTTGGAAAGTGGAGGAGACTCTCGCTGGCAGCATGAAGCCATGTAGGGTGGCAGAGGCCGATCCCCATCTGCCGCATCTCTCCAGGGGCCTCCCAGAGGTGCCGACAGCTGCACTCCTCACAGGAGATGGGGCTGGGAGGGGTGGGGAGGCAGATACACCTTCCAGTTTGGTGTAGTGGTTAAGTGCGTGGACTCTAATCTGGGAGAACCGGGTTTGGTTCCCCACTCCTCCACTTGCACCTGCTGGATGACCTTGGGCAAGCCATAGCTCTGGACCAGCTGTTCCCTCAAGGACAGCTTGGGAAAGAGCTCTCTCAGTCCCACCTACCTCACGGGGTATCTGTTGTGGGGAGGGGAAGGGAAAGGAGTCTGTAAGCCGTTCCCTTGGGTACTGAAGGGCGGGGTATAAATCCAATCTCTTCTCCTCTTCTTCTTCTTCTCTTCTTCCCCCTCCTCCCGTAGAACTCACTTCCTTCTTTCTCTCTTCTATTCTTCTTTTTCTTCTACTTCCAGAACCTTTGTGCTCCCCAGAGCACAGCCAGACATCCTGCTCCAGAGGCAGGGCCAGTAAGACTGGGGATCCAGAGGACAAACCCCTCCCCTCCAGGATTGAAGTTTGCTGGCCCTGCCTGTGGAGAGGAGGAGCTAAGTCCCAGTACTGAGGACTCAAGGACTGCCCCACTACCGGAACCACCAGAGAACAGGTTTGCATTACCAAGAATGTACACACGAGTTAAGAATTCCCATCCTTCTTTATGAGCATTCATGTAAAGAGGCTGCTAGATGCTCAAAGGCCTTCCCTCTAAGAAATAGGCCCTGACCTGGGCGGCCCAGTCTAGCCCGATCTTGTCAGATCTCAGAAGTTAAGAATGGTTGGCCCTGGCTCAAATTTGGATGGGAGGCCATCGAAGAAGTCCAGAGTCGCTCTGCAGAAGCAGGCACTGGCAAACCACCTCTGAACATCTCTTGCTTTGAATACCCCATGAGGGGTCACCATGTCGGCTATGACTTGACAGCACTTTCCACCACCACCACCACCACCACCAAGAAATAGAGTGCCCATTTTACAAACTCATGGTAGCACCATGGCCTTAGAACTGACAATTTAAGATTTTCAATGAGGTGAGATGGAGATTCATGTTTAAATATTCGTTCACCACTAGAGGGCAACGTTCATCAACCAGTATTTCCACTGAGCCTCTATCCACTTCTTAAAGATTTGTATTTCAGTTTAGCAGATTCTTACATCACAAGAGTTCATTTGTGCTCTACCATTTCTATAGCTCTTATTATTTTCTTCTGCATCTGGGTTTTCACACACACGCAGAAAGAAGGAAATTAGTATTTTGCCTCCCCCTTTTTTGGAAGGTTATTTCTCACCCCGAGCATTCCCATGGGAAACACAGAGACTACAATAAAGGTAATTCTCACAACTAGCTTCAAGAAAAGCCAAGTCACATTGTTTGGCCTCATAAACAACACAGACATGAAAGTCCATGCAATGATAGAGGTAGGCAGGCACAGATATATAAGTCAACTAAGTAGGGCAAGCAGGACTGAAAAGGGACAAGAACACATGATCAACCATGTGACCTGCTGAGAAGAAAGAAGAGTTTCGAGATAAGAGACCTGGAAGCTGATAGGAGAAGCCTTTGCAGTCAGGTCATGTTCTTGGAAAGAAAGTTAAATTCACCAACAGAGGTTTGGACAAAACAGAGGCAGGGTGTAAAAAATAAACGACATTTACTTCAAATGCGCTTCTTCAGCTGGACGTGCCTTTGGGTTCATTGTGACATTTGAGCTAGAGGCTCCATGACACTTTTAGTGGCATGTGTGAAAATGCTCCAGTATGACTGTGAGAATAGCAGGGAGCATTTACAATATCTTTTGGGCAACATAGCTTTATTGTGGGATTCCAGTTGCTAAAGTGAAACAGAAATTTTGAGGTGAATCAATGGAATTTGTCTTGAATTCTGGCAACATTATTTTGCTTAGTATTTAAAAGGAGAGGGATGTGTAGGTATGCTCTGTGATGCCCTGTTATGCATCCCAAACCCCCCTCCCCCCCTCCGGAGGAACCCTCCAATCATCTCTCAGGGCTTCTTCATGCCCCAGAGACTAAAGTGAGTGAGATACTCAAGCCCCCCATATTCCTGCGGTGGGAGGGAGAGACTCAGGTGCCACGAGAGAAAAAGACACCATCCCAAGAAACCAAGCTAATTTCTAAGCTATCAGTCCACAGCAGCACAACCATGGGTGGTAAGCTTTCTCCTTGCCACCCCAGAGAAGACCAGACATGCTCCTGAAGTGCCTCTGAAGTGACCATAATAAACTGGTTTGATTCATAAATCTAACTGTGTGTGTATGTGTGTGTATGTCTTGCTCTCCTTAGAATTCTAAAAAAAGAACCTACAGCACCGTGGCTGACCCAGGCCAAGGACAGATTGAAGTTCTGCCGCGCTACAGGAGCGCGGCAGAACAAGCCGGGGCGAACTGCCCTGCAGTGCGGCGTTCAGACTCCGCTGCAAGGAAGCTGCCTGCAGCATCCACGCTGCGGGCAGCTTCCGGCGGTGGCGGCAGAATGCTGCGTGGCTCTGCCCGCGCGTGTTCACACCCACCAGAAGTGGGTGGAATGTGTGTGCAGCCGCCGGGACACCACTAGGAAGTGGTGCCCGGCTGCTGCGGTAGGAGCGCGCCGCCGGACAAGGTCTGTCTGGGACGCCTTCGGGGGGCAGACGTGGCAGTCTGGACAACCGCTCTGCCTCCGCTGCCAGTCTGTCCTCAGCCTCAGTAGAGCTGAGCTCTGTGCAACAGGACAGATTGAATGCTGAGCACCTTGCAAAAACAACAGGGATACCACACTGGCTACTTAAATTCTCTTACTCTTTGTAGGCTTGGACTTTTCATGGCATTCTTCTTTTTGGACCAAACTCGTGTTCAAGGGGAGAAGCCTCGGTGAAGTCGGGGTGTGGCTCCTGGGCTCAGGTGAAGGCAGTAGCCCTTTGTTAAACTCAGAACTGGATGAATCACCGTAAAAATCAGATTCTAGTTCAGAGCTATGAATGAAAGAATGAAGAAACCACAGGAATTAAGCCAGGCCAGCAATTTGCACAAAAACAGCTAATAATATTTCCAGCTGCATTTCTTTCCACCTTGTGTGAGCAGCTGCTGACTGCAATTTATATATTCCTCATAACTTAATAATACCAGTTATTATTACACTGAATTCTTCTTGGGAGCCTGAGATAACTGAATTTTGCACCAAAATCTGGGCTTTAAAAAAATGCAAATTATCTTCAGTGATAGCTCCACTAGAAGAGGTTTTCCACTAGCATGCTTTCCCTACATTTTTGTGCTAGTGCACTATTGTTATACTAATGTTAGATAATTTTGGATGAACTATTTCTTGGAAAAGGCATAAAAGGTCTTACTGGAAGTAACAAGCGCTGCTTTGATGCCTTTCTCCTCCCTGTTTCTAGGATGAATGTACAAAGAGTGGTTATGAAACTTCACTGAATTCCTGAAGCCTTTGCATGCAAGTTTCACATGGCCTCAGAGACCATCCTTAAAATATGTCATTATTCAAAATGTTGACCCTACTTGGCTGTTGGCACACACTGGCTCATTTTAACAACTACCTAATCCTTTCTTTGCCACAACTTTGCTACCTTTCCCCCTTTTGAAGTGTGACATAATTTATGAAGGGTTCCTCAAACCAGAAAGGTACTATAAGTGGAATGGGGGAGGGGACACAAAAATCCCTTGTTACCCAGTGCAAAAGTGGAAGGAATATCCTGTACAGTCAGCATTTATGATGGCAAAGCTCACAATCGGCAATATGCTTTGTATTCCAAAAATTCCAGCAGCCCTTATTTAAATACTGCAAATTGTACAATTTTAAAAAACCTTTGTAGCAAAACTTGGTTCAGTTAATTTTTTTTACCCCTCTAATTCAGGTCATTGTTTGGGGTGTAAAAATCTCCTGCAAGTGAGTCATGTGCCTCTGCCTAAGGTTTATAGAGCACCTGTAAAGATTAATGTTCTCGAGTCGCCATCCTTCCTTCCCCTGTATTACCTCGTGTTTAGCTAATGGAGTAAACTGGAGGGAAACCTCTAGAGCTGTGAACTTGCTGTCTATCTTCAGTTACCAAATGACAAGAAGTCCATAATACCTGCTTCCGTCACTGGTTACCATAACCCGGACAGCCAAAAGGTTGTGTTCAGTCATCTCTTCTTCTGGGATAACCCTTACGGAGGTCCACTCTGAGGACATAGAGGTCGGCCCCAAACCTAAAACAAGGCAATGGAGTATAAATGGCCATAGGCTACAACAGGGTGGTACCTTACAATATCTGGGGGTAATGATCCAGTCCTCAGGAATGAAAAAGGCTCACGTTGAATATGCCTCAAATTCTGGTTGCAAATCAGCTCAAGCCATTGTTAGATTTTTCTTCACAAAAGGGGGATAATTTTTACCAGCAGCCCTCAAATTATATCTCTTTAAGATGGTACCACAACTTATGTATGGGACCTTGGTGGGCCCAGCTCCATCAAATTTTGCCCCCCTTGAGAAAATCCAATCCAATCCAAATTTTTAAGAGCCATTTTTCAATTTCCAAAGAGTGTTTCTAGTACTATGCTACAGCTGGAAACTGGATTGTTAAGAATAGAGGCTAAAGTAAGCCTTGTCTCAATCAATGCTTGGCTTAAGCTTAGCCATTGTCCCTCAGATATCATCTCATTAATTCTAAAGGATAGGTATTGTTCTGCCTGGCTTAGGCTATTCATCAGAAGGTGTCTATGTTCAGTTTTTCACCTGAGTCTTTACAGATGATGGCCCTAGCCCAAGCAAAGGCCATAGTCAAGCAGAGAATGCTAGATACTGAGAGACAGAATGATATTGCCAAGCTCTCAAGATTTTATGCTCCTCTCCAAAAGACATATGTAGTTTCCCCATCTATCGAATCTGACAATTCCATCCTATAGAAGGGCCTTTACTATGGCCCAATGAAACACTTTCCCTCCTGCAGTTATAGAGGGTCATCATCATTGCTTTATTACAGTTTGTAACCAGCACAAAACAGTCCAGATATATCAAAAACTGGATATCAAACTATAGCTACAATAATATGAAATTTAGATACTAATGCAGAGACAGAACAAAACAGAAGCATTTACAAGTAATTAGAATGAAATATCATACAATCTATATCTATATCACACCTTTACATACTGTTTATGAATTCTGTAGGCTGCTGCTAAAAACTTTGCACACACCAGTGTGATCTCTAGATTAGAATCTGATAGAAGCATATTGCTTATTACAGTATTTGAGAAACCTGAAAATCTTTCCTGCCTAGGCTGAATAAATCTAGCTCGTATTTGATTGTAATACCCACAACTAAGCAGAATATGTGTGATCGTATCTACTTCTCCAGTACCACACAGGCAGACACACTCAGCCATCGGTGTCTTTCTGTAGTGGCCCACTACGACCTCTGAGGGGAAAATATTACAGTGGGCCACAGAAAAGGCCCTTCGATGAGATGGAATATCCAGATTTGACAAGTACGAAGCTGGGGAGACAATATATTGTGTTCAAGGTGAGGATAAAAGATTTGAAACCCTGACAACGTCATTCTGCCTCTCTACATCAAATATTCTCTGCTTAACTAGGGCCCTGGCTTGATTTATGGCCATTATCAGTTACAGAGAGTCATTACAAAAAGATGCCTATAGCTGAGCATGTTAGTCCATGTGGCACGAGCAAAGTAGAAATGATCAAAGATACTTTGCTTGAGTGTAGTCTTTACAAAAAAATACTAGCCAAATTTATTCAGCCTATACTGGCAAAATATATGGGCCTCCCAGACTCTGAATTAAGGAATATACTTTTGGTGGATTCTAACCCTCAAGTTACAATCACTTGCTCCAGATTTTTGGCTGCAGCCTCTAGAATCCACAAAGATTACATAAAGGAGTGATATAAATGTCCTCTAGGTTTTGCATTCTTCCCCGCCCCAAGAATATTAAGCCTTCTTCCTTGAAATATTTCTTTCTTAAGTCTTTGTGCATTTTACTATAATATTCCCATTCAAATGGCTGTGCACTTTCTGTATTTTATGTAAACTAGTTTGCTTCAATCTATGCTGGTCATGGGCCATAATAATAATAAACTATGGAACTATAGACACAGAGGAACCTTTGCCTCTAAAGTCAATTTCAGGGACATTCTTGCATTTCTTTGGAGAAGGTGGTTCATTTGTTGGATGATAGCAGCAGTCTAGGAAATGAAAAAAAGCCCCTCTGTATCATCTTATATCTACACCATCTTATATCTACACCAGTTTGGTGTAGTGGTTAAGTGCGCGGACTCTAATCTGGGAGAACCGGGTTTGATTCCCCACTCCTCCACTTGCACCTGGCTGGATGACCTTGGGCAAGCCATAGCTCTGTACCAGCTGTTCTCTCAAGGACAGCTTGGGAAAGAACTCTCTCAGCCCCACCTACCTCACAGAATGTCTGTTGCGGGGAGGGGAAGGGAAAGGAGTTTGTAAGCCGCCCTGAGACTCCAAGTGAGTGAAGGGCGGGGTATAAATCTAATCTCTTCTTCTTCTTCTTCTTCTATATAAAAGCCTTATGTATTGGCCATTTCCATCTCTCCCGTTGGCCGTGCAGTGCACTCCATCAGCCATTGGCCTGTCAACCACCACTAAAGAGTACTCACATGCAATGTTCCTTCTAAGCTGTGGAGTCTTGTGAGCAAGAATTTGGCTACTGCATAAATCAGTTTGCCATCCTTCCTGAGCTCAGACAAAAATGTGTGAGCCGGAGGCTAAAAACCTGTGAGCTAGCTCACACTAACTCAGGTTAGAGGGAATACTGCTCACGTGCCATTCTCTGGGTGCTGGGTCTGCTCCTCTTCCCTTACCCACTTCAGCCACTGTTCCCTGTCAGAATAACTGCCAAATGGCTGTCTCTCCTGATGAAGAAGAAGAAAAAGAAGAGATTGGATTTATATCCCGCCCTTCACTTACTTGGAGTCTCAGAGTGGCTTACAAACTCCTTTCCCTTCCCCTCCCCACAACAGACACCCTGTGAGGTAGGTGGGGCTGAGAGAGTTCCAAGACAGCTGTCCTTGAGAGAACAGCTGGTACAGAGCTATGGCTTGCCCAAGGCAGATACACTCAGCCAAATTTGATGAAGATGAAGACACTTCTCCTGCTTGGCACCTGTGGGACTATTCCCTCAGTGGCGGTTGGTAGGCAACCAAGCTTGGTTCTGTCTTTGTGAGGAACTCATTGGGGCCAGTCATGACTATGGTTGCCAGCTTGATATTGGGAAATTCCTGGGTATTCTGTGTCTAAGGAAGCCAGTCTAAGGAAGCCAGAGTTTGGGGAGGGGAGAGGCCTCAGCTGAACAGAATGCCATAGAGGCCACTGTCCAAAGCAGTTATTTTCTCCAGGGTGACAGAGAGATCTGTTGTCTGGAGTTCAGTTGTGATACCAGGCGATCTTCAGGATCCACCTGGAGGTTGGCTACCCTAGGCATAGCAGTTAGTGCTTCAGAGCAGGGTCTGCCATAGCAGTTAGTGCTTCAGAGCAGGGTCTGCCAGGTTCTTGCTGTGGAAAATGACTGGGTGATTTTGGACCAGTCACAGACTTTCAGCGTAACCCCTCCCCCGCCCACTCCCAGCTTGGCCACTTTCCTGTCAGAATAAACTGTGAAAACAGCTGTCTCTCCTGCTTGGCTCTGCCATGGCTGGCTGGCTAATGAGGTGGGCCAGTGGCACACAAACCATACTCTTCAAACCCCTGCTGTGTGGCTGCCTTTCTCATAGGGTTGCCAATCTCCAGGTGGGACCTAGAGATCTCCTGTTGTTACACTTGATCTCCAGGTGACAGAAATCAGTTCCCCTGGAGAAAATGGCTGCTTTGGAGGCCAGACCCTATGGCATTATACCCTGCTGAATCCTTCCACCCCACCAAAAAAGCTGCCCTCTACAGGATCCACCCCCAAATCTCCAGGTATTTCCCTACTCAGAGCTGGCAACCCTATTTTCCCCTCAGTGCCTGTTGCTAGGCAACTAAGCTTGGTTCTGTCAGTAAAAGGCCCTTTCCACACCTATTTTGGCCTTTGGGAGAAAACCCATTGGGGCCAGTCCTGACGAGGGTTGACTAGAGGAGAATGTTGTAAGCTGCTTTGGTCCCCATTGCAGAGAAAGACTACTTTTCCTCCTGGGGAACCATTGTTGCCAATCTCCAGGTGAGGGCTGGAGACCACTCAGAATTACAACTGCTCTCCAGATGGCAGAGATCAGTTCCCCTGGAGAAAATGGTGGACTCTGTGTCCTTATACCCTGCTGAGATGGCTCCCCTATGACAGCCAATGTGACGTAGCAGTCAGGGCTTCAGAGCAAGGTAGAGGCTGCGGGGGGGGGGGGAGATGGAAAGCTGAAGAGTAAGGGGGAAATAAAGGTAGGTTGATGGTTGGCTGGGAGGGAGATAGGGTTGCCAACTCCAGCTGGGAAATTCCTGGATATTTGAGGGGTGGAGCCTGGAGAAGGTGAGGTTTGAGGAGGGGTGGGACCTCAGACAAATACAATATCATAGACTTCATCCTCCCAAACCAGCCAATCCCTCCTGGAAACCAGTGTTGCCAATCTCCAGGTGAGGGCTGGAGATCACTCAGAATTACAACTGCTCTCTGAGAGGGAGGAGATGGAAAGCTGAAGTCAGAGGGGCAGATAATGGCAGGTTGATGCTTGGCTGGGAAGGAGATAGGGTTGCTAACTCCAGGTTGGGAAATTCCTGGAGATTTGAGGGGTGGAGCCTGAAGAGGGTGAGGTTTGAGGAGGGGTGGGACCTCAGACAGGTACAATGCCATAAACTCCACCCTTGAAACCAGCCACTTCCTCCTGGAGACTACTGTTGCCAATCTCCAGGTGGGGGCTGGAGATCACTCAGAATTACACTGCTCTCTGGGAGGGAGGAGATGGAAAGCTGAAGTCAGAGGAGCAGGTATAGGTTGATGGTTGGTTGGAAAGGAGATAGGGCTGCCAACTCCAGGTTGGGAAATTCCAGGAGATTTGAGGTGTGGAGCCTGTAGAGGGTGGGGTTTGAGGAGGGGTGGGACCTCAGACAGGTACAATGCCATAGACTCCACCCTCCAAACCGGCCATTTCCTCTGGGTTACAATTGTTGCCAATCTGCAGGTGAGGGTTGGAGAGCACTCAAAATTACAACTGCTCTTCAGGTAGCAGAGATCAGTTCCTCTGGATAAAATGGTGGACTCTGTGTCATTATACCCTGCTGAGGTCACCACAGCAAATTGACACTGAGTGCCCAAGGCCGGGGCACTCTCCCAGATCCTCTTTCTAGAGCCCATTGTATTTATTTCCACAATGGGCCTAATTCCTAGTAGTATAATAATGTCATGACATTTATTTAGGGATTGTTCAAATGTTACACAGAAACTGGGGAAGAGGAAGTGTAAGCTGTTTGCTTTTCCTCTTTCTGTACTTCTTGTGTTACCTGACTATGAATATTAATCTGCCTCTTCAGAATGAAAAAAGTAATTCTCCATGTGCTCATCTTTAAAGATGAGTTTAAAAACTAGTAAAGATCACTTGTCCTGTTAGTGCTGCTCAAGACAGTTTGTGGAGCACAGATTTGTTAACATGAGAGCTCTGAACTGTAACCTAGGTTCCTAAAGTCTGATGCTAATCTAGTCTAGGAAAATGTGAGGAATGTTAGCTATGTATTTGGTGCAGTGTTTCCAAGTGTGTGCTTTTCTTTAACAAACATCTATTTAAGATGCAATGCCAGTTCATATAGTTAAATATGTTTGTGGTACTTACTCTCACAAGAGTAAGTGGCTTTAGCTTACAGAAAACTTTGTTCTAGCCCAGTATTTTTTCCTGAAGGTACGGGCTTTCCACACCCCACGAAACATTGTCACATATTCACAAGGCTAAAGACAAATTCTGAGAACAATGTGGGGATTATTATTATGTGCTCAAGCAAAACCCCTTGACCATTCAGAATGGCAAACGTGACCCTGACAACCAAATTTATGCTCTTAAAGTGGCAGGATCACACAACCATTCTGTATTTCATTTATCTTTAAAGGACTTTTGTGTGTTAGTCTTCAGAATGCTCTAATCTCTTTCCTGGTTGTTTACTCAAAGATTTTTGAAAAGTGGCTCAAAATCATTTGATTACACATTGATGGAGTTCCAACACCTGCTGAACATGTTAGAATCCAGTGAAAATAACAAGTGTGTTAAAAGGTAGCCAGGAGGACAAACCATTAGGTACAGTTTAATGCCTTCAGCTCACTGTGGAGGTTCATATTAGAACTTGTGGTCTAAATTACTTATACAGTTGTTACATGGAAGATAAACAGAACTAAAGAGCAGGAAACAAAGTGTGACAGGAAAAGGGCTGCACACCAGAGATTATGATGCAGCTTGAATGTTTGCCTGTGGGATAGTTTTGAGCAGCTGTTCCATGCCTATAATTATCACAGCTTTCCTTTGCATTCTCAAACTGCCATCCTATGCATCTTTTGGCCTGTACACAAAAGGCAGGCTCTGAAAAAGCTCTCCAGCTGGCAACAGAAATGTATGTAGTCATCATCTAGATCTAAACTGGAACTCTGACAATGGGTTGCCCTTCAATCGTTTTTCTGCTTCTTGCTACCAGTTTGCATTAAACGATGGGGTATGATGACAATGAGCTGTGGTGTGGTTACCCTGTCCTTCATTTCAGTGACCTCACACAGCCTCTTTGTTACAAATACAGAAAATCTCTGCAGGTAACAGACAAAGAAAAAACACACCTCAGAGGATTTTCATGCCTTCTCCCTCCACCCTTCCCAAACTTGGAAGAAAGAGTTCATTTTGTTCACTTTTCAAAAACAGGTTACAATGGAAAGAAAACAAAAAAAATCAATTCTCAGTGGCAGAAGTAATTTCCAAGAAAACTATAATCTTCTGTTACAACCCTATTAAGCGGCCTCACTCACAGACTCAGAACTATAAGGAAAGAGAGTTCAGCCCAGAAACAGTAAGGTGCACTGTGATCAATGGGATTCAAGGGTCACATGTGCATTCCCATTGATTTCAGTCAACCTTAGGCACAGGTCTTAGGCCTGTATAACCCTTGCTCATTTGGTGGAGAAATACTCTCCACCAGGTACAGGTGGGAAAAATATTTTCTGCTTTTCTTGATCTAAAAGGGGCTTTTGATTCCATACCTAGGGAACTCCTGTGGGTTAAACTGAAGATGATGGGAATAGACAAAAGATTACTTTTTCTTATCTGGAAATTATACTCCTCTACGAGCTGCCAAGTAAGACATGGGAATTCCAGTATATTAACACCTAAGATTTCAAGAAACTGAGGAGTCAAACAAGGCTGCATTTTGGTACCCTATTTTTTTAAACTTATTTTTGAATGATTTAGACTTTTTTTTTGCGTGTGGTTGATGGTCACTGTCCTAAACTTGGTCCTTAGTCCATCACTCTATTATTGTGGATGGATGATGCTGTAGTACTATCCCACACCCAGAAAGGCCTTAAGCACCTTCTATCTGCTTTCACATCTTATTGCAAGAACAAATCTTTATCTGTTCATTTTGAAAAATCAAAAATCCTGGTGTTCTCAAGATTTTGGCAATGTTTCAATTGGCATAGAAATGGTAATGTCATCAAACAAGTCAAACATTTCAAATATCTGGGCATCCTCTTTCAGTATAATAATAGTTGGACAGGCCAGAGGAAACAAGTCATAAACCTGGCCGAGTGTAGCCTGTCTGTGATTGCTAGGTTTTCCTATGTGAAGGGCAATCAATTTGTCCCTGCAGCAATGTGAGTCTTCAATGCCAAAGTCGTATCCCAAATGCTTTATGGGATCCCTGTCTGGATTGACTCCTTTAATCAACAGGTTGAGCAGATCCAGGCAATGTTTGTGTGACATGTCCTTGGAGTGCCTAATTGTGTAAACTATGCAGCCATGTGCCTGGAGACAGGACAGCACCTCCTCCTAGCAACCAGAGCTTGGCGTTCGAACTTAAAATTCTGGTTACGCCTTTACTTTAGAACAGAACCTGAGAGTTATGTCCATCTGCTGCTGTCAGACTCATATCTAATTGGTCAACCTCAATACTGAGAAAAATACAATCTATTGGTATTCCCCTTGACCATCTGCTCATGTCAGGCAAATCTCAAATATTTAAAACATTGAGGCAGAGGATCCTTGACACTGAAAAACACTGAAAAACAAACTCTCTGTTTCGGTATTACTTCCTCCCCCCTGAAGTTTAATATAAAACCAAGGAACGGACTTATAGCTGACTATTTTTACTGCTTACAGCCCCACCATTAAGACATGTTTTTATGCTGGCACGTTTTGATGCTTTACCATCCACTGTCCTTTATGGTAGATTTGCAAATGTTCCCTACTCTGAAAGTATCTGTTGATGTAGTAGCAGGAAAACAGAATTGATTACCCACATCTTGCTTAGTTGTGAATTCTACAATAAAACACAGGATGTCCTAATCAGACCTCTTTTGATCAATAGGCACAGTTGTCCAGAAGAGAGACTAATATCCTTCCTTCTATTAGATCGCAGCCCTCGCATCAGCCATTGAACAGTGCTGGCACACTGGGAGACAATTAGAGATATGAGATTGTCAGCTAGTGGTGGCATGATAGAACGAATCGGCAGGGGGGGTTGCTCCAAAGCCTGTGAGTTGGTTCACAACAGAGCAGAAAATAGCAATCTGGAAAATTTCAACAGCAACTACACTACCATTTTTTACAAAATCCACTTTTTATTATCATTCCTCACAAGGCTCACTCAGTCTAGGGATAACCAAGTCTAGCTCGCCACTAGCACAACACTAAGAGCTAGAACTTGTGGCTGCCAGACAATATTGATGCTTCCATGTTAGATCATGGATACATGTGTTAATACAGGAATGGAATGCTTCAGGATCAGAAATAATTGTACTTTACTGCTGAGACAAAACGTTACAACTGTACACCTTTGATGATTTGGTAACCAACACCAGGTATTTCTAAGTTGGCTTGTTGGAGTTGCTGATAGACAAACTTTGTTTGCTCACTTAACAGATTGAAAAGAACAGTGGCACACCCACTAATAATTAATTAGTGGCACACCCACTAATAATTAATCATTGGGAAATGTTACCACATCTGGACCAAACTGAAGAAGAACAGGCAGAAGCATATGCTGTGTTTTGTAAAGCTAAAGCAACATTTTACTTTCCTGGAGCACATTTAAATCAGGTGAACTGGCCCTTCAACAGGCATGGGGGTACAAAAGTGTACTTTTGCCATGGCAGCAGCAGCAGCAGCAAACGGCATGGAAAAGGGAAGATGGTATCCATACAAGCCCACCATTTCTGCACTATGTGCTGCCACTTTCCCGGCCCTCCCCTTTCTTTGTCATGCCATGCAAAAAATTCAGACATGCCTGTCATGTCACCGGTTTTCCCCATAGCCTGGAAACCTCCCCTTTTCCTTCTAAGTTATGCTATAATACTACAACCTGGCTTGGCAGAGGAAGAGAAAAAGGCTTTGAGATAAAGGGGAGGGGGATAATGTGCTGCAGAAAGACGACCTGTGCCATTCTGAAAATGTTAAGCTCCACCCACTTTCCATAGCCGTCACTGAGGAAGCATCTAACAGCCTCTCCCTCAGCATCCATCAAGCAGGTTCCCCTTTGTGTCAGATGAGAACAGGTTTATTTTTAATCTGGTTTAAAGGGGAAAGCTCTGGTAACGCCACAAATCATGAGCACAGCAAATTGCGGATGTTTTAATGTAGGGCTCCTTGCTTACTATGTGGGGGGAAATCTCCAAGTGGAAGCAGCCTATAGGTCACTTTAGAAGTACTGCAGAATGCTGCCTTTGTATACTCTCTACAGAAACACCTCTACAATGAACAAAGGCTGCTTAATAGTGATTAGTGGATTACTCTTGTTAACTCAAAGGTTATCAAATAGCAAGGCAGCTTCTAAATTGTGATTACTGAAGTGTGTCAGGAAGTCAGGTTTCTTTGGGTTACTGTTATGGAGCACCATATTTTTTGTTCATATGTTTGGCCAGTTTATGCATAAAGCAGGAATGTAGAATAATATAAGCTTGTGGGTAACTGGAGCTGCATTCTGTCTCCTTTCTATTTGAATTCCCCTTTCTCCATCATCACATAAAAGCAAGCAAATATCTTGATTGGCCTTTAATCCTTTAGGTAGAGATAGTGTATGTTTCTTTAATCATTATGGGGAAACTCTTTGAGCATGCTTGAAAGCAGTTTTCTTTATTTCACTTATTCTACAACTCTGCCATGGTTTAGAAAGGCTCTGGAGCTGACCCTTTGCACAAAAGAAACTGCATCAGCTAGAAGAAGGAAATATTCTGTGCAGAGGGAAAAACTGGTTTGTTTCAAAATGCAAGTCCAGTAGCACTTTGAAGACCAACAATATTTTCCAGGGGTATAAGCTTTTGTGAGTCAAAGTTCACTTTGTCAGGTATCACTGAAGACAGTAATTTAATAAACCATCCTAATCCTAAACCCTATATGGTTCTAACATCAGAAGAAGGTCCAAATTTGCTTCTTTTTTCATCTTAAGGAAGAATTTACTTCTTTTCATGTTTAGCACACTGTATTCCAAGAATATTTTATAGAGACAAGCTAGGTCAGGATGTTCAGACAAGATATTTGAGTGATATAGCAGGCAAAGAAAATATTATGTTGAATCCAGTCAGCTTTTTCACTCAGTCACTGTACCCATCCCCCATGTCTTTTGTCTATGCAGGTCTTATGAACACCCCCCCCCCCCCCGATAGCACTTTGGTAGCCAGAGAGAACCCCTTCCCTTCCTTTTTCAGCCACAAAAAAAACGGTTTCATCCAACCCATTCAGTTCTCAATGGAGCTGAGACTGTAGAAACATAATAGAGTGACAAGCAGTTGTTGGGTTGCTGTAAACATCGTAACTTGGCCAAGTCAAACAAAAGGCTGGATCCTGCAAATACTCAAATCACTGTATTAGCTATCTATATTTTCACAGCCTTGAAAATAAGCCAAATTAACTATTGATTTGAGTACTGGCAATTACCTCTTGATCCAACTTTTGAAAGGAACTCAATATTTACAAGGAAAAATTCATTTATACAAAATTTTCAGTCACTTGTAAATTTCTTAGCAGAACCTGTTTGGTCATAAATTATTTTACTTTGTGGAGGCCCCAACTAGGGATGGGCATGAACTGGCTCATGAACTAAGGTTTGTGATGAATTTTGGCTGGTTTGTGCTTCACGAATTCAAGTTCGTGGCAGGTCACTCAGCACGAACTTTCAAGCTGTTGGTGGAGGTTCATGCCAGTTTGTGAGTGGGGACATTTCCAGACAATCTTCACTCTACCAAAATGTTTACATAATATTTATTTATTTATTTGGGTTTATATCCTGTCCTATTCCAAAATTAGCTCAGGATGGCTCACAACAGAATTAACTTCAAAATGACAACTTGGAGGGCATGCAGAGAAGCATCCAAAGGAGGTCCCCTGCAATTTCGATGTCTCTAGCTTGCACAGGATCTGTTCTATACACTCCTGAACCTCGGTCATTTTGACAGGTGCAGATTCAAAAGATTCAGGAATGTATAGAAAGGGTCCTGTGCAAACTAGAGATATCACAATTGCAGGGGACCTCCCCTGAATGCTCCTCTGCATGCCCTCGAAGGTTGGTATCTCACCCTTGCACAAGATCCATTCTATACACTCCTGAACCTCCACCTATCAAAATGACCTTCATGGGGGCTGTAACTTGGACCCTGTAAGTCCAATCCTCACCAAACTTCGAGTGCAGGTAGAGGAGAGTCATTTAGCAATTCTTCATGAGTCTCCTCTTACCTTTTTCTCCCCACATTCCCTTCACAATAAAAATTCCCAATGTCTATCCCCTTTCCTACCGAACACAAAAGGAGGTTCACCAAACAGCATTGTTTTTTTAAAAATTAGTTTAATTAGGAATCCATTAGCCCTCTGAATCACTAAAGGAAGCAATCAGAGTTTCAGCCCAAGCCCTATTTTACATCCAAAACTCCTCCTAAGAACATCTCCTGTTCTTCTTTGTTCTTCTTCAGCATTCCCAAACTCATTGTTTTACCTTTTAGTTAATTTCATCAATTCTTTGTTTCATGGGGCAATCACATTAGCATGCCCCCATGTCCCATTTTTTTAAATAACTAGGCAGCCACAGCTCTATTGCTGTGTATCTTGTCTGGGCGCCTAGTGACAACACCCCCCATGCCGTTTGGGTCCTTCTGTGAGGTGCTGGTCCACCTCACTTCTTCTCTCCACAGATTTTTGTTCTATAGGACAGGTAGCTATATCCCCCCGATATCTCCCCTATATTTCCCACTAATTCCTTTATTTACAAATAAATCTTGTATGTGTGTTATTTCTTGCCTGCTTCCTGTATGTTACCCTTCTTATTTTCTATCTTAATAAAATATATCTTTATTTTATTTTGGACTGGTTATTGAGAGTTCTCAATGGGAAAGACCCCTGTAAAACATAGGTAGAGGTTCCTGCTAGTTACCTCTCTCCCACAAACTTTCCTGTCTTCTTGCTAATTCCCCTAATAAACAGGAGGCAGCCTTTTTGGACAAAAATAACATTTGAGATAACACATGGTTCACAAACAGGGCACGCCACGAACCACAAACTGAATCACATTTTTCTTACTCACGCCCATCCCTAGCCCCAACACAATCCACACTGATTTTGTCGCCTTTCTACACAGCAAGTGTCAGGAAAAGGAGAGCCCCAAGGTGACACAGTTCATAGAGAGGAAGAAGTGCCCTTGACATGAATTTTCCAGCCTTCCCTGCCTCAACTTTTGGCTTTGTTCTAAAGAATGGAACTGTAATTTGTCACTCTCCCATGAAAATATACCTAAGATGAAAGAGCAGCAACTACTTAAAAGCAAGAAAAAAAGGTGTGCTGTTTTTGCTATTGCTCCACATGCCTTAACTGTGACCAAGATTGCCAAAGAGGAAATGCAACCTTTCTTTTGCTGAAGGGAAGGGTGAGCTTATTGCCAGAGCCTTGCATTGGTTCCACTCTTCGCCCAATGGATGAATAGGGGAATCTCTCTCTCAGCAGAGTTCACTCAGTAAGTCGATCTGCTGTCCATGTGCATGTGGAAGAGGGCAAGCTGTCAACTGTTTGAGAATTCAGCAAATGACAGGATAACTTAAGAGCCACAGGGACAGACTACACGTTATAATGTAGACGAGTCCTTCACAGGGACCAGCAGCCATGACACAGAGGCAAGTTCCCGGTGGCAATCCCCCCGTGCCCTTTTCCCAAGATGAAATGGCAATGGGGGGCATTATTGCCACATTAAGGGCCCCATATACACTGAATACCTGCACCTGCAGCTCCCCAGTAGGGAAAATAACACCCTGCCTCTTCCTACATGGTCCCACTGCAGCACGTTTAAATGGAATTCCCAGTGGGAACTTGCAGTTGCAATATTGGTGAGTCCGCTGGCAGACTTATATATTTTGTAATGTATGTAATGCTGATGACACCCAGCTATATCTGCATTACTTGGTTGCGGGTTTGGGGGCTGTGGTTGGGTGACTGAAACAGAGCAGGTTGAAAATGAATCCAACTAAGACAGAGGCTCTGTGGCTGGGGAAGGGGGCTTCGGGACTGGGGTACAGATTACCCATCCTTGATGGAGCTCCACTAACACCGGCATAATCTGTCAAGAGCTTGGGAGTGATCTTGGATGGCTCCTTGAATATGGAGGCCCAAGTTACGCACATTGCCAAACTGGCGTCCTTTCATCTGCACCAGGTTTGACAACTGGCCTTCCTGTCACACCCTGACCTAGCCACAGTAATCCATGCAATGGTCAGCTCCAGGCTAGACTACTGTAACTTGCTTTATGCTGGCCTGCCCTTGAGACTGACCTGGAAGCTCCAACTGATCCAGAATGCAGTGGTGCAAGTCCTGATGGGAACGTCACGGATGACACATATACATCCTGTGCCACGCCAGCTACACTGGCTCCCAGTGAAATACCCAGAGGCGGATCTACTATGAAACTAATGAAGATTAAGCTTCAGGGGACCTGATCTCAGGGCCCCTGAAGCAACCTTTTTTTTTAATGAGTGAATTTTTCAACAAAAATTAATGGAGTTTTCCAAGTGTTTGTTATTAAAATGACAGAATGACAAACTCATAAACCAGTGGGTTGAAGTGCTTAAGACTGACCTTAGAGTAGAGTACGCTCAGTGCTGTAGCTTCCCCTAAAGTGAGCTGGTTGTTCCCAGTGGCCTAGCAGTTCAGCCTGGCCCAGGAAGAAGCAACAGCACCATAAGGGTGGGGAAAGGCCTGCCCAGGTCTTGTTGTGTCAAGGCCTGCTTTGGATTACTGCAGGTAAATTATTATCAGGGCTCATTTCGTAGCAGGAGCTCCTTTGCATATTAGGCCACACACCCCTAATATAGCCAATCCTCCAAGAGCTTACAGAGCTCTTCTTACAGGGACTACTGTAAGCTCTTGGAGGATTGGCTACATCAGGGGTGTGTGGCCTAATATGCAAAGGAGCTCCTACTATGAAATGAGCCCTGATTATTATTGTTTAGAACTGTTGCAATACATGTTTTTAGTATTCTGTTTGTTAATGCTTCTGAGGAGTTTGTTCTGGCCCAGGAAGAAGCTGCACCATAAGGGGAGGGAAAGGCCTGCCCAGATCTTGTGTTTTCAAGGCCTGCTTTGAATTACTACAAGTAAATGTTGGTGATCTGTGCAAGTATTAGAGATTTTTTAAAACAAAGGTGAAGTGGGATTCAGGACCCAAGTGAGAAGACCTGCAGCCTCCCTAGGGCTGCCAAGTCCCCCGGTAGGGCGGGGGAAACACCGATTTTTAATACTTAGCCCCCCCTTTTTCAAAATTGGCCACCGGGGGACAAAATGGCTGCCAGCAGGAACGCAGGGGAACATCAGAGCCTGCCCTGCCCTGCCTTAAAAGGGAAATGTCTGCAGAGAGCCTGCCCTGCAGTAAAAAGCCTCATCAGACATTTCCCCTTTAAGAATAGAGTCAGCAAGAGAACTCCGCCCAGAGATTAAGGAGGGACTGAAGGGGCTGCTTTTGCATGTGGCTGGGGTAAGGTTGCAAGGTTGCTGTGGTAAGTTTCTCTGTCCCCATCCAGCAGAGGTCTATCAGTGGCTATTATTAGCCACAAGGTCTAAATGGAAGTAAGTGCCTCTGCCATTTTTTTCCTTCTCTCTCTCTCTCTCCCTCTTTCTTTCTTTTTTCTGTCTGTCTGTCTGTCTCTCTCTCTCTCTGTCCCCATCCAGCAGAGGTCTATCAGTGGCTATTATTAGCCACAAGGTCTGAATGGAACCCTTTGTCTGGGGCAATGATGCTCTGCATTCTTGGTGCTTGGGGGGCAACAGTGGGAGGGCTTCTGGAGTTCTGGCCCCGCTGCTGGATCTCCTGAGGGCACCTGGTATTTTTGGCCACTATTGTGACACAGAGTGTTGTACTGGATGGGCTGTACTGGATGGGCCGATCCACTGTGGCTTCTCTCTTGTTCTTATGATATGAAAATCATATTTAGCACTTGTGTAGCACTTAGTGCTTCATATTCTGCCGAGATGAGGAAGGATTCAGTAGGGCCGTTGCTCAGTGATAGAGCATCTGCTTGACATGCAGGAGGTATCAGCCTCTTCAGCTAAAGAAGGATCAGGTAATAGGTGACATTAAAGATCTCAGCCTGAGACCCTGGAGAGCCACTACCAGTCTGAGTAGTCAGTACTGACCTTGATGGACCAATGGCCTGATTCAGTATTAGGAAACTTCATGAGTTCATGTGTCAGCATGTGGAAGCAACATCACAGGATGTGACATCACAAAATGATGTCACTTCCTTTCTCCTGGCTCCACCCCCAAAGTCTCCTGGCTCCACCCCCAAAGTCCCCAGATATTTCCCAAGTTGGACTTGGCAGCCCTAAGCCTCCCAGGTACAGCCTGGAAATCTTACCTGATGTTCCAGTATTGTGAGGTTAACCTGGACTTGCAATACATGTGTTACTTATGTGTTCAGACTTTTTGTACTGTGCATCTTTGTGGACGCTGAAGAAATTTGTAGCCAATAATACCCTAAAAAGCCTTGCTATGAAGCAATAGCAACTGGACTGCAATGAACAAGGACTCCTATAAAAACGGCCACGCTTTTGTTTCTATAGTTTATTGTAATGTTAAATTGCATCCGTTGCGTTGCCTCTTTTATGTTTGTGTTTAAGTGTGTTGTTCCTAAATACATGTCGTTGCAGCAGAACTTTATGGCTGTAATTGGATCAAGACCCCAAGAGGAATAGCAATGAGTTCAAGAAAGTACTTAAGTGGATACGAAAAACGCAAACTCAAGGAGAAATGATCTGGTGAAATTTCTAAATGTCAAAAATTATCAAACTGTTTCACGATGTCAAGTCAAACTTTGTCAGCACCAACAGCTGAAACAAGCCAAGCAAGCACCAGTGAAGCCAGTGATGGTGCACAAACCATAGGAGCTCCTTCTAGCTATCATCAACCCACTGCTGACACTCTTGATACAGATGACAATCACAGTGGTCAACATGAAAGTACCATGGAACAAGAAGAGACAGAGCAGAAACAGGAAACAGGAAGCAAATCCAGTGATTTCAAAGAATACAGTGACCTTGCAAACTGGCCCATAACAGTTGATAATGATTTTATACAGAATTGTTTAATGCAAGACATGTTTTTTCAAAATAATACAACAGATGATGTATATACCGAATCCAGCAAGGCTTACGAGGAGCAAAACAGAAGTTTCTCAAACAAATACTTTGAAAAATGGTCCGACTGTGATGAGATCCTGGCTAGTCTACTCAAAGAGCAAAGGCTGTCTATACTGTTTTGCTTGCAAACTCTTTTCTAAATGCCAAACATTACTTATAACAGGTGGGTTTTCTGACTGGATGAATGTATTCAGAACTCTGGGGAATCATGAAGACAGCATGGAACATAAGAGGGCAATATTGTGTTGGATAACAAGAAAGTAAAACTCCCCACTGTGGATCAGCAACTTGAGGAACAGATGAGTACTATTTTGAAGTACTGAAAAGAGTTGTAGCTGTTATAAAGTTTTTAAGTGAAAGAGGTTTAGCATTTAGAGGTCATGAGGAGAAGTGGGGCTCACCAAATAATGGAAACTTCATGGGGGCCATTGAACTTATTGCAGAGTTGGACCCATTTTTACATGAACATCTTGAGAAATGTAAAAATGAAAAAGTAAATATTACTTACCTAACCAAAACCCCGTATGAAGAACGGATAGAAATCATGGGGAAATGTGTGCAAGATGAAATTGTGACTCAAATCAACAATCTAGACACCAAATCCTACTCTATTATTGTTGGTGCTACATCTGACCTGACACATTTTGACCAGCTGGTAATTGTGGTTTGATACTGCTATAATGGAAAACCCTGTGAGAGATTTTTAACATTTATACTAATAGAAAACCATTCATCCATGACCTTGTTCAACAAAATACAAGAAGTTCTGGGCAAACATAAGCTGTCAGTTGAAAATATCCGTGGTCAGTCCTATGATAATGCATCTAACATGAAGGGCTCAGAGAAAGGGCTGCAAGCACTCTTTAAAAACATTAACAGGTATGCAGACTATGTACCATGTGCAGCCCATTCACTCAGCCTTGTTGGAGTAAAGGCAGTGTCTACTGTGCCTGAAGTTGTTGACTATTTTGGCATTTTGCAGGAGCTGTATGTTTTCTTTTCTGGATCTCCAAGAAGATGGGGAATTTTAAACACACATGGCAATCTAGATTTTTCCCTTTTCTAGATAGTCTGCACAATATGAAGCAGTTAAAAATGGATATACAGGAATTTTACAAACTCTCAAACATATTTTTGAAGACTCAGAGATGCAAAGAATTTGTACCACAAGCTGGTAAAATCTGAATATGCTATTTTAACAGTTGTTTGGGAAGAAGTTCTTGAGCGTTTCAACAAAACAAGCAAGAAATTCCAAACTCCTGGTTTTGATATATGTGAAGGTTATCCTCTGCTGTTATCTTTACTTTCATTTGTTAAAGTACTCTAAGAAAATTCAGCTGACCGGACTGTACACTATGAATGAGAAGCAAAAGGTTTGTGTGAAGATATTATCTCAAGTTATTCTGATGCTTCCAAACGCATGGTAACAAAGAAATTTTCAGATGGAACAAGTGGAAGGGCTTCTTTGAAAGGAGCAGAAAAATTTAGAAATTCTAAATCAACTCTATGACTGCTTGGTAATCCAGTTAGGCAAGAGGATTGACCCATATGAACAGATTGCAAAAAGGTTCAAGCTCCTCTCAGAATTGGTGAACAATTCTGAAATTGATGAGGACAATATTAAGTGTTCCCTAATATTACTACTGTGCTTAAGCTGTACTTGACAATGCCTATCACAAGTTGTGAAGCAGAAAAGAATTTCTCAAAGTTTTCCTTTATAAAGAACAAATTTTGATCTACCATGACTGAAGAGCGCTTAAATTCTTTATGCATATTGTCTGCAGAAGATGACATTGCAAGGAAGCTCTCCTATGAAAAAACTGTATGTGAAAATGTTGCTAGAAAAAACAGGAAAAAAAGTATTTTGTAAAATGGTGTTTGCTGAAGAACTCATTCACATGCAGCAAATGTTATCACAAATTTCCCTTTATTTTCTAGTTCCTTGGGCTCAAGAACATTTACAGGATGGATGCAGGATGGATACAAGTTCATACTAAACTCTTTGCCAGAAATGTTGCTTAATTTACCCTGGAGGATGTAGGCATGCTGTGAAGTTAGAAGGTGCTAATCCTTGAGTGGCTCTTCACAAGCCAAAAGCTGTCCTTTAATCCTGGTGAGTTTGCCCATTTGCCAGATGGCTTATTCCAAAAATATCCACTCTTCAGAGCAACAGCCAATTGGACTGGCCAGTAATACTACACCTTATTTCACAATAGCTTAGTGAAAGGAACTAATCAATTTGTTCAGTAGTTCTTCTAGCCATTTAAGTGTTTTCAGTTGTACTGGAAACCAAAAAAGTTGGCCATTAGATCAAAATATGTCATAACTATTAGAAGAAAGAGTAAAATACTATACATTCTACCAGTGCACAACATCCCTACTTAGTGGTGGCTTATTAGATTTCCAATCATAGATTGTTAAGTACTGTTGAACAGACGGCCAATCATTTACTAATCTATTAGCCACACTTTCTTTCTCTTCATTCCTATTGTTCTGGAAAGCTTGCAATAGTAATCCAAGTGACAGCCCAGAATCTAAGTGAATCTAACCTAAAATCTAAACGATAACCCAGAAAACATCTGTACGTGACTAAAGTTGTACCATCCATGCATATGCATTTCCCTGGAAAAGAAGTCATCAACCTTACTATGCAAAGAGAAGTAACAGTTGTTGTATTTCTGCCAATTGAAAAGACCCGTGACAAATCAGATGGTATACTTAACGGCTAAACTTTTAATGGAATTTTAGCTTTCACTTCAAGCAAGGAAGCGCAACTCTTAAGCAAACCCATTTGAGACGCACCTGGCTTTTTAAACTTCATTTTCCTAATTTTGCAAAGATTTTCCTAATTTTGCAAAAACTTAAATTTTCCTAATTTTGCAAAGCAGAGCTTGGAAATATTATGTACACATGAATATATCACTAGAATTGGGTTTTTTGACATTTTAAAGCAATGGTCTTCAATAAGTGTTTATGCTCAATTGCTTGATAACCCTTTGATTACATTAGAAAAATCTAGTGGGAAGTCAGCCACAGCCAAACACGCCTCAAACCCCTTTCCTTTACTGCAACAGATGAATGTGCAGAATTGGCCAAATACCTATGAAGAGGAGAATTTAAAGCAGCGCATAGGATGAGGGAGAAGTAAGGTAAAATCTTCCTCTGCCTATGCGTTTGCCTTCCTAAGGTGACTTTTAGGCATTTTCTTCTTGTGTGGGGCTTGAATTTATTATTCATTTAGAAGAGATTTCTATATTCAAGGCAGCTTACAAAATTAAAATAACACAACATTATCAAAGCAACAACACAAGAAATGTCTCTATCAGCAAGCCTGAAACAAACCATAAAAGCAAGCCATAAAAAATTTGCTGGAGGATACAAATAGCAGAAAGCAACATTCTGCAGCCTACAATGATACACATAAAACAGTCTTCAAGTGAGAAGCAGACCATAAGAAGTGCTTTAAAAGACAGAACTCAGTTGGCAGAAAAGGGTGTTTTTAAACATGCTGCTCTGGCTGCCCTGTAGAGCTGCAGTGCGAGGAGCAAGGTTTGTTAGCAGATGGAAGGCGAGCATCAGCTGGCCAGGCAGGCAAGGGTGATTAAAACGGCCTCCCTTTGGATGAGCTGGAAGAGTTTTTTAAAAGTGTTCAGCTCCCACCGACTGATCGGTGATTTATATGGTGTTCACTCCTTGGTCTGTGTTAGCAAGCCCTAGGTTAAGCCCTTTTTATATGTGAAGCTGCTCCAGGAGCAGCTCCAGGATAGTTAGAGAGAGAAGCATCCAATTTCCTTACTGCGATTCAGAAGGAGCACTTGTGGTTTGTAATTTTAGAGATGTTTACGCAGGTGCATAAGGGGAAAACTGGTAAGAAGATACTCTAAAATCTGGCTCCACCACACAATTAGTCCATTCAAAGCCTAATCTATAAAAATGGCCAAGGGAGGGGTAGCATTATCTGCAGCTTTTGGGGTTTTTTTAAATGCCATCAAGAAATCTTGCAGCTGGAACACTTTAAATCTTGATGCTAAGCCATGTTTGTGATGGAGCATAGTCAAATCTCTCATGCAATGGACACATCCATGTTTGTTTCTAAAAAGTCCCAGCTGAAATCATTTCAGGTAATCCAAAGGTCAAAATAAATGTTACTCCTTTCCTTTCTTTTACACCCCAGGATGTTCTTCCTCTACAAATCAAGAGATTTCTACAGAGCTAGAAATGGTAGTCACTTCCACCACGGACACCATTTACCAATAGCAGCTTCTTCCTGTGAGATGCGTTCTCACCATCAGTTACACAGAAAATCCACCTCAATATCTAGTCCTTATAACTTGAATCATTTTGTGGTCCATAATCTATCTATGGCTGCTAGTTGACCATCCCCTACTGTAGCGGGATATTCTGTAACAGGACATCTGTAATTTTTCAGTATGTGAACTATTTTATGGAGGATGACAGAGCTAGTTTCTTTTTGATATTATTTTATTTTTTATATTTATTTTGTATGAAGATATAAAACAATTTAACAATTTGGTCTCTCACACCAACAAAGGATTTCACTATTTACCAAAGTGTCCCATTTGGCAAGAAGCCTATAGTTTCTAAATCAGTTTTTGGAGGAACTCACTGGTCATACTGCTAACTGGCAAAGGACATTAAAATATTGGTAGCTGGCTTTGTGCGTGCTACAATCAAAGGCCAAAGTGTTTTAAATAATTCTGCTATTGAGAAGGGATGGGCATGAACCTAAACATTCTGGCTCGGTTTGGGGTTCAGGGTGGATAATCTCTGCTAATGGACTGTTAAGTGAGGGAGCACCTACTCCTCTACTTCATTAATGTTTTATTAATAGTGTGTTTATTCTGTACATTGCTGATGTTTTTCCTAATGAAAGAAAAAAACTTTTATATCACGAGATTATATTTATTTATTTATTTATTTAATTAATTAATTTATTTATATGCCGCCCTCCCCACTGAAGTAGGCTCAGGGCGGCTTACATAAAATTCCATTAAGCAAATAATACAAAAAATTGGATAAAAATGAATTATAAATATAAATCACTACATAAAGTGCTAGTGCATATCATGCCCCGATGGCAAGGCGTCAGTAGCGTACAGTACAGTTGGCAAGCAACTCATTCTGGGTCATATCGGCGTATGTAGGCTGTTGACGGTGGTATTCATGTTGGGGCCAGGGCCTCGGTTGGTTAAGTATGGCTCACTAATCAAAGGCCTGGCGGAAGAGCTCTGCGTTGCAGGCCCTGCGGAACTGTAAAAGGTCCTTCAATGCCCTGATGTCTTCCAGGAGCTCATTCCACCTGTATGGAGCTGCCAGCCTGGCTTCATGGGGGCCCGGAAGGGCCAAACAATTTTGGGATCCTGATCATAGTGTTCTCTGGGAAACGTGTGGGGAAAGGCAGTCTCTCAAGTATGTAAGACCCTGACCATAAAGGGCTATAAAGGTAAGAACTAGCGCCTTGAAATGAATTTGGTATGCTACAGGCAGCCAGTGCAGTGCTGTTAGCGCAGGCTGGATGTGCTCAGGCCACCGCATTCTGCACCAGCTGCAGCTTCTGAATTTGAGACAAGGGCAGCTCTATGTAGAGAGCATTACAGCAATCCAATCTTGAGGTGACCATCGCATGGATCACTGTCGCCAAGTCATTGCGTTCAAGGAAGGGAACCAGCTGCTTGACCAGCTGAAGATGATAAAAGGCTGACTTCACAGTGGCTGCTACCTGGGCCTCATTAGGAAGGCATCCAAGGGCACTCCCAAGCTCCTAACCTCCAACGCTGGCACCAATTGCACCCCATCGAAGGTCAGGAGTGGGAGCCCTACCCTCAGACCACTCCAACTCAAGCACAGGACCTCCATCTTCATCAGATTCAATTTCAGTCAGCTCAGTTTAAGCCAACCAGCCAAAGCCTTCAAAGCCAGGTCCAGATCTTCCATGCTAGAGTCAGACTGGCTGCCCAACAACAGAAAGAGCTGGGTGTCATCCCCATATTGGTGACATCCCAGCCCTTCCCCTCGGGCAGTCTGGGCAAGGGGGCACATGTAGATGTTAAATAACATTGGGGAAAGTATTGCTTCTTGGGGCACTCCGCAATTTAGCAGGTGCCTTTGGGACAGGTGTTCCCCTAATGCCACCCTTTGTCCTCAACCCTGAAGGAACAAGGAAAGCCACTGCAGGGCAGACCCCTGAATCCCAGTGTTGGCGAGGTGTTGGATCAGTAGTTGGTGGTCGACCACGTTGAATGCTGCCAACAGGTCCAACAACAACACTGCCGAACCACCCCGATTCAGATGCCTCTTAAGGTCATCTGTGAGGGCGACCAGTGCCATCTCTGTCTCATGGTCTGGTCAGAAACCAGACTGGAAGGGATCTAATGTGGAGGTGTCATCCAAAAAACCCTGCAACTGAATTGGCACCGCCTTCTCAATTAATTTTTCCAAATAGGGCAAATTGGAGACTGGCCGATAATTAGACAATTTGGCCGGGTCCAAGGATGTTTTTGTTTAAGAGGGGGCATACCACTGCCTCCTTGAGTGCCGTAGGGAACAGCCTCTCAAAGAGGAACTTGTAGATAAAATCTCCTGGGGCACCTCGTAGCCCATCGCGGCCAGCTTTAATTTGCCATGATGGGCACGGGTCAAGGCTGCAAGTAGTTGGGCACACAGTTGAAAGTAGTTTGTCGACCTCTTCTAGGCTGAGTGGACTGAAATAATCCAAAACCTGACAAGAAGACATGCATGCAGCCTCGAGTTCCCTTACTGTTTCAACTGTGGTGGGAAGGTCATGACTGTGCAACAAGACTTTATCTGCAAAATAGCTCACAAAGGCCTCACAGCTGATGTCCAATTCCCAAGCATTTGGTCTGCCTTGTAGCAGCATAGTAATAGACCGAATCATTCTAAATAATTGGGCTGGGCAAGAGCTCGCAGACGCAATCAGGGTCGCATTACTCTTTCTTACCAGCTTTTACTAACATCTCATAGGATTTCATAAACGTCCAATAGGATGCTCTTGTAGCTTCATCACGAGCACACTCTAGCCATCTGAGCCATAGCTTCATCAGCCACAGCTCCTGGGTATACCATGGAGCGAGCCTAGAGCAAGGGTGCAGAGGGTGTCACGGGGCGATCTCATCGATGGCTGCTGAGAGCCAGCTGTGCCAGTCCTTGACAAACTCATCCAGCAAGCCACCAGGGGGCATCAGATCCCACAGGATCATTGGGCTCCACGTGTGAGTTAAAATATGCTTGGCGCCCAAACAAGGTCAGGGTGGAACATTCACGTGGGCCTTCAGGGAGTAGTGGTCTGACCATGGTACTACCATAGCAGTAATCCGGTCCACGGTAACCCCCACCATGAAGATCAAGTCAAGCATATGCCCTGCTCGATGGGTGGGAGCCATAACATATTGGGAGAATCCTAGTGCCATCATGAATGACACCAAGTGCAGATTTTTTGGGAGCTCCTGGCCTTATGTTGGTCTCCTTATGAAGCCATGTTGCTTGAAACTGCATTTATTTTGGGATTTTTGGGGGCCCTCCAGGTAGGAGAACTGGTAGCAAGCTCATGAATGGCCTTCACTAACATGCCTCTAGGGGTTCAGGATGTTTCTCTCGAAGCTGGAGGGGTATCTCTCTTCATCAGGTGGTCAAAGACTGACCAGTTGGGGCGGGAGCTCACCTACACCTTGGATATTTGCCAGGGGGGCCCTGCAGATGGGGCCCCACTGACCAGGTATCAGTTCACTGGCATATTGAGGGCAGTGGTGGAGGCCTTGGACCTGCCTTACTGGGAGTTTGGGCCCTACTCCTTTAGGATCAAGGCGGCAACCACTGCTGCGGGCCTTGGGTTCCCTTCAATGTGAATTCAGGCCTTAGGGCAGTGGTGCTCGAAGGCTTACAAGACATACATCAGGCCCCACCTGGATGGGGGCCATTAGAAAATAACTTAGCCTTCCTTGATTGCAGGGCTGCCGCAAAGGAGGGTCTGGATTTTTGGGCACAGCATCGTTTATTGGGCTGGATTGTACACAATATCTACTGGATAGAGCAAGGACTTGGGGCTGGAAGGCTACATACAGCTTATTTGGACAGGCCAGAGGGGCATGCAATGGCAGTCGTTACAGCCCCTGTTGGACTGGTACAGAGCACTGCACCACCCTGCTGATGCACTGGTGCTGCAGCTTGGGGACAACAACCTGACTGAGTGTACCGGGGTGTCTTGAGCACCAGGTGTTGGCCGACCTTGCATACTTGCAAGCGGGTTTGGCTGACACAGTCATATTTTGGTCAAACTAGCTTGAGCGTCACTCATGGTGAGGTACCATCCATCCCGGAAAAGTGAATGTGGCAAGGCAGAAGGTGACCGGCAGGTTAGGCAGGGCAGCGGTAGCTACAGGTGGTGTCTAGATACGCCATTCAGACATCTCCCATAGGCTGCTGCCCATGTTTCGACCAGACGGTCTGCATCTGTCCTATTGGGGCATGGACATCTGGCTACATGGAGTTCAGCATTCCCTGTTATCTTGGCTACAGCTGTAGGAGCATTGGTGGGAGCTGGATGGGTGGCTCTGCCCAGCTCTTGTGGCAGTAAGAGCATGGGGCCAGATCCATTTATGGAAACAGGCCTGCATGCCATTTACCTGAGATGGGGACCACCTTACGGGGTCCTGGCATGAGGGCTGACGAGAGCAAGCCTGCTCAGGGACTACCAGCGCTTGCCCTCACGTCCAGACGGCAGGGGAGAACATGAAGGGGCAGTCATCCACGTGGTCCCCAGTAACCTGCAATTCCGTGATCTTCACCTATGCCGGCAGGCTGGGTGACAGAGGTCCATCGGCTGGCGGCGGATCTGGTGGACCCATGCTGTGCCAATGCTTCTTACAGCTGTAATCAACCAAGTTGTGGCCAATTTAATCCACTTATTTCCATAATATATAGTGAGTGTGGTGATTTCAGGCAGGACCATGGGCATCTGATCAAACCTCTCCCTCCGACCTCAGAACTGGAGCCGCAACTCTTCCCTTACCAAAACATTGTCTACTTCAGTAAGGTGTGTGTGTGGAGGAAACAGAGTTCCATCCAAAGAACACCATCACAAAGCAGTTCTGGTTCTCCAAAAGCAAATGAGGGGTTAAAGCAGAAAACTAAAATAGTGCTAACACAGCAGCAATTTGTTAAACTGTTATTAGAAGCCGGGGTGAAGAGGACAGGAACTGCATATTTAATATGCTGCTGCTTTCAGTGAAAGACAGCCATTACATAGATGCATTGGAGCAATCTATGTTAGTCTGGTAGATTAATACCTGTAGTCACAATAATCACTGTGGAGCTGTAATGTTCAAGGCCATTACATTCAGTGCTTACTAAAGAAGCAAATGAAGAGCTACAATAAATCATTATTGAACTAAAAAAATGTCAGTTCAACCAAAGGAAAGCAAGGTAAGCTGGAGCAAGTAATTAAAGTTCCAGGAATCTTGAGCTGGGGTCTCTGGCAGTAAGACCCAGCTGATAATACAACTGTGCCGTCAACACACCATTTTTCATAGAGAGCATTGTCGTAAAGCTTTAACTAAATTTAGTGTTTACAATATTAGAGAGATCATATGCATCTCTCTATTAGTTCCGCAGCATAAGGCATGAAGAATTCCTGGTGGACAAGGTGTTACAACAACATAGTGAACAAGTTCAGTCAATGCCACATTGGTACAACTTGCATTTCAGCTGCTATTCTATTCTAGTTCATTGCACCACTTGTACTTGCATTCTTAAGAGCTTTGCATTATAATATTATTAGAAGTAGATCCAGCATAAAAAACTATAGCCTTACTAATTCACAGTTACAGTTTGATGCTGGAGTTCCTTGCAAGGAACACATACGACATTTCTTCACACTCAGGGACATGTGGTGAACACACCAGGGGAAGATGGCTGCCCATGCCTCTCTACAACAGGCACTTAGTGACACTGACGGGCAGCAGAAAGAGTGAGCAGTTCTTGTACAGTTTCCTCCCACCAACCAGCAGTGGCCGGGAAGAGTGCCTACAATAGGAGAGGCTAAGCATGCACTCGTAATGGGTTTAAATTAAGGGCTGGATATTAGGAAAACCTTTTTTGACACTAAGAGTTGTGCAGCAGTGGAATCAGCTGCCTGGGGAGGTGGGGAGCTCCCCCGTGCCGGCAGTCTTCAAGCAGCGGCTGGACAAACACTTGCCAGGGCTGCTCTGCATGGCCCCTTCCAACTCTGTAAGTCTATGATTCTTTTTGTAAGCTCTGGAGATATTCTGCAACACTGGATATTTCTAAGTTGTATTTATTTATCTAGAAGATTTATATGCAGAGACCTGCTCAAGAGCTTACAAAGTAAAAACAATAGAATGAAATAGTAAAAACAATAACAAGAATGATCAATAATAAACCAAACCATAAAAACAAGCCACATTTTCCTTACCTACACATTCTAGCCTATTTGGGAATAAAATAGTAATTAAAAACAGCTAAAATAGCTCAGGGTAAAAGAGACTTTATAATGATAGTCTCTGGCTCTCTTTTTTAGCTGACATTTTGGCTACTTTTTATTACTAGCGAAATCTGATTCTGGCTGTTGGAAAAAAGAGAATGTTTTTCAATTGCTGAAACCCCCCCAGGAAGAGGCTCAGGAGGATTCAGCCACGAAACCTGACAAGCCTACGCTCATTTTGATACTTTGTCTCATTCTCTGGAAAGGACCACGAGCTGTACTTGGACATGGCTGCAGATCAAAGTTCCTTCAACTTTCAGTATTTTACAGCAGGATATGAACTGTCTACCTTAAAGACTACAATTATTACACTACCACATTTTTGAGTCATTGTCTTAAATAAAAATGAAAAGGCCTGTAGGCTACTAAGTAGATGTCATTAAACAGAGATCTCAAGGGGGGGGAAGCCCAGATGGCCTCCTGTCTCTATTGCACACGCACACATGAAATTAAAAAAGCTTTTAAAACATTGAACAATTAAAGGCAAGATGGTTATTGCAATTAGAAGTCATATTGTAAACCATCAAGAACGTGACTTGAATCCAAGAGAGAGTGTTGGTCTTGAACCTAAGAGAAGATAGTTTAAATTCTACCTGCATAACAGAACCAAAGGATAGCCTTTGGCAAGCCATAAACCTCCATTCCTTTTGCGTAAAATAGAAAAGCAACCAATTTCACATAGCAGTTTGCCACCGCCTCCATGCACTGAGTGTACCTCCCCCCGGCATTACCGCCACCACCAACGCCTACTGGATCCCTTTCATGGGCTGCCAGAAAACACCGCCTCCCCTCACCCTTTGCAGGGGAGGGAATTAAGTAGCATTCTGTCAGGCTGTCATAAATAAAAGGTGGGGGTAAAGAGAGTGGCCGCTGTGAAGAAAAGGGGGGGGAGGTTATCGACAGTGGAATGTTACTCCTCTGGCATTTGTCTCTGTTTAGATTTTCCTCTAGCATTTGTCTATGTTTACATAAGATCTCGTGTTTCTCTTGAGAGTTTCCCGCTTGGAATTTTCCGTGTGAGGGTAACTTGGCATTCATTGGCTTGTAGCCATCTGACACCCCAGTTTGAACCCCGTATAAAATCCATTTTCCCGCTTCTCCTCTTTAATCTTAACACAGATAGTGTTTAGAGAATGTATAGTAAACTGACTACAATGAACTGAACCTGCTTAAGGAACGTTGTTGAGTGCTGATTACTAGAGACACTGACACATTCACATAATAGTTTGGAGATGTTGTTATACACTGTAAAATACTTTGGACATTAAAACTTGCTAAATAATATGTTCACTAATGGAAAGTGCACTTGACAGTCTTCTTATCCAAAAGGAAATCTTTTGTATACCACCCACATTAGCAATGCAGGAGTCAGCAGATATGGGAGCCAATGTGACAGAGAATGCTGGATATAAGTATTTTAGATAAATATTTATCTTTCAAACAAATAACAAACACCTGAAATTTGTGGAAACCTAAAATAAAGACAATGAAATTCTATACAATTTGTTGCTAAAACATAGAGTGTTCTGCCGAAGTATTAAAGCATAAAAGTCAAAACTTAAGAACTAACAAAAAAAATAGAGCTCTGAAATCTACCCTTTTGGAGAGAGGCTCAGGAGGAAAAAGGGAAACCTGGGGCCTGAAGAAGAGAATGTGCAGGCGCACGGGAAAGCAGAAAATGTCTGGAATTATGAATAATATCAACATCAAAGGTAAACAGAGAAGCTTATTGTTTGTGGTTGTGTTTTGAGAGGCACAATATTTTTTGATATAATTTTATGCAGATTTCACTTAGACTATATTGGAAGCAACTCATGAGCAACTTGAAGCCAGAAGAGAAATAATAAATGATATAAAGTGTGCAGCCGAACCATTTACCTTTAAGATATTCAAAGTGGGGAGGGGGAATCACTTGGGTGTGTTTCTGAAAACAAAAAGTTTAGAGTGGAGATTCAAAGTTTTCCAAAGATGGGGGGTGGGTGAGGAAGAGAACAGTTATGGAAAGGAGTCCAAGGCAAACCACAGATATCTTCTCCTTTACTGTGTGGTCTACTTGTATGAACACGTGACCTCTAAGACATAATTTATGAATTATGTTCCACTAAAGATATCCAGATGTTTAGCAACTACACCTTGTTCTATCATAGCTGATTCCAAAATAAGGACACTTTATGGTAGCTTTGCTGACAGTCAGCAGCAGTTATGAGGGAATGTTAGTTACACAAGCCTTTCGTAAAACAGCTGAGAACCACTGTGGGAAGGAAAAGGGGCAAAAGATTACTTCAGAACCCAGTATACTAGGTACTTGGTCTGAACTCAATCCCACATCTCTCTTCCTGGATAACTTTAGAGAAAAAGGAACACTCACCCATTCACCACTTTCTCTGTCCAAGAAATTATCACAGAGATATTGCCTTAGGGAAAGCATACCACAAGGTGCAATTTCTTTGAGGCCACAGGAGTCACCAAAATCATTCATCCGTGAGACTGTATCAGATGTATCTGTAAGGGATCTTTGACTCGCAGAAGCCTATATGCTAGAACTCTTGTTGGTCTTTAAGGTGCTAGTAGACTCAAAAAGGACATTGCAGAACTGGATAAAGCATGAAGGAAGGCAACCAAGATGATTAAGGGGCTGGAGCCCCTTTGCTATGAGGAAGGGCAGGAGAGTCTGGACCTTTTCAGTCTAGAAAAAAGACAACTGTGTGGAAACATAATAGAAGTTTATAAAAGTATGCATGTGGAAGAAAAAGTGGATAGAGGGAGCTTTCTTCCTCTTTCCCACAATAGTAGAACTGGGGGCACCCAATGACACTGTTGGGAAATACGTTCAGGACAAAGGAAATAATACTTTACTCACTGACTAATGAAACTGTGGAATTCACTGCAAGTGGAGTGATGGCCACAAGCACAAATGGCTTTAAAAGAGGGCTAGGCAGATTCATGGAGGGGTGGTCCACCAATGGTTGCTAGCCACGGTGACTGAAAGAAGCCTACATATCCAGCAGCAGCAAACCTCTGAAATATCAGTGATGTGAGGCAACAGCCGGAGGTGGGCCTTGGCTTCTACGCACTGTTTGCCCTCCAGGGTGCTTCGTTTGCCACTGTGTGAGACAGGATGCTGGACTAGATGGACTACTGGTCAGGTCCACCAGACTCTTCTTGTATTCTTATGCCTAAGGTTAAATTTTCAGGCCATGTCTGACTTTTCTTCCTCTTGTACCCACATATTCTCTAGAGGAAGGCTGACGTGAGGGAAGCCATCATTTCTCTTCTTGTGCCAGTAAAAACCTTGTAAGAAAAAGTGGAAAAGCAGAAGCTGTACAAATGGAACCTTTGTATGTCCTACTGTTGTACATTACTCTTAAGTAATGCTGGAGCTTTACTAAGTGATTCTGAGGTATATTGAATGGGGTGTCGATTATGATAAGTCATTCAAGATGTGAAGTGCAAAGTTTCCTCATGCTTCAGCATTATAGCTATATTAGGAATAAGGCCTGTTGTGGAAATAAATACAATGGGCTTTAGAAAGAGGCTCTGGGTGGGTGCCCTGGCCTTGGGCACTGTTTTCTCCAGGGGAACTGGCCTCTGCCATCTGAAGAGTAGCTGTAATTCTGACTTATCTCCAGACCTCACCTGGAGATTGGCAACAATGGTTCCCCAGGAGGAAATGGCTGGTTTGGAGCGTGGCGTCTATGGCATTGTAGCTGTCTGAGGTCCCACCCCTCCTCAAATCTCACTCTCTCCAGGCTTCACCCCTCAAATCTCCAGGAATTTCTCAACCTGGAGGTGGCAAGCCTATCTCCTTCCCAGCCAACCATCAACCTACTGTTATCTGCCTCTCTGACTTCAGCTTTCAATCTCCTCTCCCCTTCCTCCTGGAAAGCAGTTGTAATTCTGAGTGATCTCCAGCCCTCACCTGAAGATTGGCAGCAATAGTTCCCTAGGAGGAAAAGTAGCCTTTCTCCACAGCAGAGACCGAAGAAGCTTACATCATTCTCCTCTCCCCCTTTTGATCTGCGCAACAACCCTGTGAGGTAGGTTAGGCTGAAAGTCTGTGACTAGTCCGAAATCACCCACTCAACTTCCACAGCAAGAACCTGGGTCTGGCAGACCCTGCTCTGAAGCGCTAACTGCTACGCCTAGGGTAACCAACCTCTAGGTGGAGCCTGAAGATTGCCAAGTATCACAACTGAACTGCAGACAACAGATGTCTCCCACCCAGAGAAAATAACTGCTTTGGAGGGTGGGCTATATGGCATTCTATTCAGCCGAGGCCTCTCCCCTCCCCCAAACCCTGGCTTCTGTAGACTTCAGCACAAAATAGACTCCTGCCTTTGCCTTTTTATTCACAGAACCAAGCTTGGTTGCCTAGCAACAGCCACTGAGGGAAAAGTTAGTCCCACAGGAGCCAAGCAGGAGAAATGTCTTTGTCAGGAGAGACAGCCATTTTGACAGGGTTTTTTTTTGTGAGGGAAGAGTGTTCAGGTTGGCAGTGGGCGGGGGAGAGGAGCGGATCCAGCACCCAGCCAATGGCATGCGAGTACTCGAGTGAGGGTTGGCACAGCACAACCAATGAGAGCTGGAAATAGCCAATGCATCAAGAGAATTATATATATAAGATACTATTAACCACCCATGCCCCCGATCTGCAGATACGTAAATCTGCAGATCGGGGCCATGTGGATGCTAATCAGATTTTTCTTCAAACCTGGGGAGTCCCCAAGTTTGCAGAAAAAACTGAAATTATTTTTTTAAAGGGGGGCTTAAATCCCCCCAAAATAGAATTGTGTTGTCTGTGCATGTGCAGAACAATGCAGTTCGGAAGCCATTCCACCTCTGCATCAACAATGGCAACTGCTGCAGGCTTGGGCGTGGAGGAGGAGGAGGATGGTGGCAGCCCTTGCACCCCAGCTGCAGCTAAGAAAGATGCTGGCTGCTGCTCTGGGTCTGGAGTGGCAGCTGGCATCCTCCTCTGCTATGGCTAGGGCTGCAGCTGCTGCTAGGCTCACGAGTCCCCAGGTGAGGGAAGGGGATCCTCCCTTTTGCAGGCTCTGGCTCACTGCCAGCCAGCTGGTGGGGATAACCCTGCCCCCAAACAGACATCCTTGTGCTACATCAACAACACAAATCACTTCCGGAAGTGATGTGATCGCATCAGCGATGACACTCTACTTTGGGGGCAAAACTCTACGGTTTGTATCCATTTTTATTGTAGAGTTTCCCCCAAAAGTAGAGTGTCACCCCGATATCGTCAATGTGATGATGTCACTTCTGAAAGTGATGTTATCACATCGCCGATGTTCCTGCCCACCCCTGGGACATCCCTCCAATCCCCCTGCTGCCAGGAGGAAGGAACCTGGCAACCCTAGCTGCTGCTGGCTGCTATTGCTGGCAGCTGCTGCCAGCCATCATTCCAAGCCCAGGTATGGCAGTAATGATCACCAGCTGCTGCTGAAGTTCCAAGCAGAAGCAGAGGATGCCAGATGCCACTAAGGGCCCAAACCCGGCAGGGGCAGTTGCTGGCAACCGCTGTGGGCCCAGGTGCAGCAGTGAAGAATGCTGACAGCCACTGCAGGCTGAGTGGTAGGTGGTTGGGCCTGGATCCCCACCAGCCTCAGTGATGGGAAAGTATGGGATTCCCCCCGAGAGTCTCCTGGCCCCTCCACTGAGCCCTAAGGTGGGAATTAGCAGTGACGGGGGGAGGGATCCCCCCTGAAAGTATCATGGGTCCCCACTTGTTTGACCCTATTGTTAAGGACAACCAGGTTGTCCAAGCCAGGACCTCAAATCAAGTTTGTTTTCAATTTAAAAGACACCCATTTTTAACATTGGTTTCACGGTCTGGGATAAGTTCCTACTCAGTTGCATTTTTTGGCAGAGAAGCAGCTCTAAAACTTTTTCATCTTTGTTACCACACATTAGTGAACAATATCCCCAAAGTACAGCCAAACTGAGAGCCAGTTTGGTGTAGTGGTTAAGTGCGTGGACTCTAACCTGGGAGAACTGGGTTTGATTCCCCACTCCTACACTTGCACCTGCTGGATGACCTTGGGCAAGCCATAGCTCTGTACCAGCTGTTCTCTCAAGGACAGCTTGGGAAAGAGCTCTCTCAGCCCCACCTACCTCACAGGGTGCCTGTTGTGGGGAGGGGAAGGGAAAGGAGTTTGTAAGCGGCGGGATATAAATCCAATCTCTTCTTCCCTTCTTCTCTATAGTTTTCTTTCTGTACACAGAAAAGCTCATGTGTGTTTGGGGGTAGCCCTGTAACCTACCAGACGAGGAAAGAACTGGGCCAGCTGGAGCAGCTGACCTGACAAGGGCCTGCATTCACTGTGGAATTCACTGCCCCAGGAAGGGGTGGTGGCTACAAGCACGGATGGCTTCAAGAGGGAATTGGATAAACATCTGGAGCAGAGGTCCATCAGTGGCTATTAGCCACAAGGTACAGATAGGAATTCTCAGTCTGGGGCAAGTGATGCTCTGTATTCTTGGTGCTTGGGGGGGGGGAGGCAACAGTGGGAGGGCTTCCTGGCCCCACTGCTGGACCTTCTGATGCCACCTGGTATTTTTGCCCACTGTGTCACAGAGAGTTGGACTGGAGGGGCCATTGGCCTGATCCAACACTGGCTTCTCTTATGTTCTTATGCATACAGCAGAATTCAGCCCCACTCTTGTCAGTCAACACAGCAGGGCAGTCCACACTCCAGGTGCCAGGCCCATTTGAAGTGGGGCCTCTCAGGAGCCAGTGGCATGCCCAACCCAGCAGGGTCAGGTGAAAGAGGAACAGCTGCCATGTGGGGTGGCCCCAAACCTTAATGTACCACCACCAGCTGGCTGAGTGAGGCGGGGCAGCCATTTCAATGAGGTGGAGGGCAAGGCTGGAGGCCTGGCAATCACACCCAACTGGCATTAACTCCTGCCAGTCAACCAAGAGTGTGGTGGGGCAACCCCCAGGAAGGCAGTAAAGGGAATGGGGGCATACACCAACAAGTCTCCCTCAACAGGGTCAGGGCCTCAGGCCTCAGAGGAGAGGTTAGCCCCCCCTGCCAGCTAACTGACTACAGGGGAGGGCAGTAGAAAGAGAGGAGGAAGACCTAGGGAAGGATTAATCCCCTTCCTCTCTTTAGTCTGAGGCCTACTGAGTCCTCCAAGAGGGGGGTTGTGTCAGCCCTACCTAATGCTGACAGTGTGACAGACACTCCCACTGTGGTACAAAACCACAGAAATAGGATTTGGACTTTTGGGCACTTATTAACCCCAGCCTAGTAAATATGTTTGGGCTTTAAAAAATTCCCCATGAGCACTCCCTCCCCAGAAAACCATGCTCTGGTACAGCCTCTTTTGTTCATCTGGAAAACATCTTCCTCACCACAGAAAGATGTTCTCAGGGGAGAAAAATACTCCAGACCAACAACACAGTTTACAAGTTTTTGTATTAATGAAATTATTTTTGTGTCATGTGAAAGTGTGCATTTTACAATAGCTACACACCAGGAGCATGAAAACAATGTCTTTCTGCCACCAGACACACACATCATTGGGGGTCCGTTTTCTACCCCAAAATACATTGGAATTTGGTTGGCAATAGAAATATATCCCAGAATAGAATCAGTGTAAACTTTTTGCGAGTGTAGTCAAAGTACTGAAAATACTTTGTATTGATTTTTTTCCCTTTTAAAACCATGTATTTATATATATATATAAAAAACCCTTAGTGACTTTTGGATAATTGCCCTAAATTTGTTAAAGATCCAGTACATAAGGAAAACTACTACAAATAAAGATGAAAAGGCAAAAAGTTCTAGCTGGGGAAAGACTGTGTGCAACCCTGACAACTCCGTCAGCAACGTTCAAGAATGTTACTATGTTTTAAAACATTTTAAACACAAATGTGTCATAGGTTAAGAAAAAGTGAATATAATCAATGTGTCATGAGAAACTAGCCAATAGGAAAGTCTGAGGAAAGTCAAACCAGTTTCTGGGGTTCACAAGGAAGAGAGGATGCGATGTTGACAGAGAACTACATTTATTTATTTTTTACAGCCAGATGAGGAAATTAAACATTGCTGTGTGCAAAATACAAATTTCCATGTGACATTTTAAAATATATTTTAAAAAACTAACAAAAACTCTCAAGTTTAAGAAGCAAACATCAAAACTGAAATAATTCAGGAGAGAGGGACAGAATGCTTGCTGGCATTGTTTAAGAGATGAAGAATCTGCAAAAGAAATGAATATAGTGTAGCAGAGATTGCTGCTGCAAAAATCTAATTCTGATCAAACATGCAGAGTGTTTAGTCACAGCAAACAAGAACATCACTCTGTTAGAAAACCTTACACCCTTCCTAACCTTTCTGTTTTGACTCCAGGTTTCACTAACTTTTTAGAATGTAACAAGTGGAGACTGGCAAGAAACTTGCGGGATGGTTATCCCATTCCTCACACCTTTGCTTCCTCCCTTCTCCCTCTACTTCTCTCACACTCTTTCTCCCTTCTGCCCCCCCCCTTCTTACTCTCTCTCTCCTCCATGTATGTTACTTCTTCTCTCTTTCTGACCCGTCGTCATTCCCTCTGTTTTTCTGCTTCCCCACCTCATCACTCTTTCTCTCTCTTTCTGCCCCCATCACTCTCCCAGCCTCCTGCCTGCTTCCTCTCCCCCCACAGCAGCAGTGGCAGTGCTCTGGGAATCACAATGGATCTCCCAGCTGCAGATATCAATTCAACTTAGGGCTTCCAGCTCCATTTTGGGAAATTCCTGGGGTTTTGGGGGTGGAGCCTTGGGACAGTGAGGATTAGGGAGGCAAGCATCCTCAGCAGGGTATAATGCCATAGACTCAACCCTCCAAAGCAGAGATTTTATCCAGGGGAACTGATCTCTGTCACCTGGACAACAGTTGTAATTCTGGGTGCTCTCCAGTCCTTGTCTGGAGGCTGGCAATGGTAGTTCAAATGAAGGAAATGGCTGGTTTGGAGGGTGGAGTCTATGGCATTATACAGGTCTGTAGTCCCTCCACAAATCCCACCCTCCCCAGGCTCCACCCCTCAAATGTCCAGGAATTTCCCAACCTGGAGTTGGCAACCCTATTTCCTTCCCACCCAACAAGTAACCTACCTTTATCTGTCTTCAGCTTTCCATCTCCACCCCCCTCCCCCGCAGCCTCTACCTAGGAAAATTACAGTCTTTCTCCACAGTGGGGACTAAAGCAGCTTACATTACTATTTCCTCCTTGTTATCTGCACAACAACCCTGTGAGGTTGGTTAGGCTGAAAGTATGTGACTGGTCCAAAATCTCCCAGTAAGCTTCCACTGCAATATGGGGATCTGAACCTGGGTTTCGCAGATCCCAATCTGAACCTCTAACTGTTACATCACAATGGCTTTCATAGGGTGGCTGCTGATGAACAGTAGGAAGCAGCTGGGCCTACCTGAGTCAGGCAAATCAGGTGGTATCAAGTCACACAGAGGGTGCTGCCTATGGATGCCAGCCTCCAAGTGGGACCTGGGGATCCCCTGGAAAAACAGGTTGTTTACCTGTAACTGATGATCTTCGAGTGGTCATCTGTGCATTCACACCAATGGGTTTCTGCGCCTGCGCCGAAACTCGTCGGTGTCTAGAAAGCTAATGGATTTTCGCGCCCAGCGCCTCCGGGCATGCGCGGGCGCGGACATCCCGCCAGTTCCTTCTGACCGCTGGAACCAGAACGAAGAAGAGCTCCGCCTGGCTACAGAGGGGAAGGAGGGCGGGAGGTGTGAATGCACAGATGACCACTCGAAGATCATCAGTTACAGGTAAGCAACCTGTTTATCTTCGACGTGGTCTCTGTGCTTCACACCAATGGGAGATTAGCGAGCAAGACCTACCTGGAGGCGGGTGCAGGCAGGCGGTCAACGTGAAGCAGAAGCCAAGATGAGTCTTCCCATGGCTGTGCTGTCCGACGCCCTCGTGTCTAGGGCGTAGTGCCGTATAAAAGTGTTCGGAGAGGCCCACGTGGCGGCCTTGCATATGTCTGACAACACGGCTCCCCTTAGAAATGCTGTTGAGGTAGAAACAGCTCTTGTAGAATGGGCCTTGAGGGGGCCTGGTAGAGGAGTTTGTGCTAGCTTGTAGCAAAGTGAAATGAGTTCGACTATCTAGAGAGTCTGCGTGACGTGATTGGCATACCCATTCTGTTGTGGGCATAAGAGACGAAGAGGCGTGGGGATCGCCTGGTCGTCTTAGTCCTTTGGAGATAGTAAAGAATGGCTCGCTTGACATCAAGGGAGTGAAGTAAGCGTTCTGTCTCAGAGGTGTAATTGGGAAAGAAGTCGGGGAGAAAGACTTCAGCGTGTAGGTGAAATTCTGAAAGTACCTTGGGCAAGAAGGAGATATCCGGGAGGATGCGTACCCCATTGGGCAAGAAGGACAGGTACGGTGCATCATGTCGGAACGCCATGATTTCGCCCACTCTTCGGGCAGAGGTGATTGCTGTTAAGAAGGCTGTCTTCCATGTCAGGAGTCTAAGCTCGCACGAGGATAACGGTTCAAATGGTTTCCTTGTCAGTTGGCGAAGAACCAATGGCAGGTCCCATAAGGGAACTGGCTGTTTGACCGGGGGATACAGATGGAGCAGGCCCCGGAGGAAGCGCTTGGACAGTGGGTGAGTGAAGACTGTAAACGTATCTATAGCGTTGTGAAACGCCGAGATGGCTGCCAAATACACCCGAATGGAGGAGTGTGATAGGCCAGAGTCCGCCAGAGACAAGAGGAAATCGAAAATGCGCTCTAGCCCCACTGAGGTTGGTGAGGTAACGTTGGATCCCAGGAACGTCATGAATCTGGACCACTTGTAGTTGTAGGAAGCGCGGGTAGACAGCTTCCTGGAGTTCAGGAGGACATTGGCTACCCTAGATGAGAATCGGGGGGGAAAAGTCTCCACGCGGTTAGTTTTAGGTGGGGAACGTCGTGGTGAAAGAGTGGGGAGTTGGCGACGCTGAGGAGATGTGGGTCTGGAGGGAGATGAATGAAGTGTCCCTGAGCCAGAGATAGGAGTAGGGAGAACCATGGTTGGCGGGGCCACCAGGGGGCGATGAGTATGCAGTCTGCTTTCTCCACATGGATCTTCCAGAGGACCCGTGTGAGAAGTGGGAGAGGTGGAAAGATGTACAGGAATTCGGTTCCCCAAGGGAGAAGGAGGCCGTCTCCGAGGGAGTCTGGATCCATGCCGCCCTGAGAGCAGAATTTGGTGCATTTTGTGTTGTGCCTGGTCGCAAACACATCGATGTCTGGAGTGCCCCATCTGAGGAATATGGGGAGAAGATGTTTGTCTGAGAGTTCCCATTCGTGGGGGGAACTTAGGCCTCTGCTCAAGAGATCCGCTTGGGTGTTTTGGGCTCCTGGTATGTGAGTGGCCCGAAGGTACACACGGTGCTTGAGGCACCACGTCCATAGTTGTAGAGCCAGGGTGCAAAGGGACCTGGATACCGTGCCCCCTTGGCGGTTGATGTAAGCTACCGCTGTTGTATTGTCCGAAAGAATGGCAATGCAGTGGTCTCGGACAATGGTTTGGAAAGTCCGGAGGGCGTAAAACACAGCTAGCAATTCCAGGAAATGTATGTGCTTGTTTCTGAGGGAGATTTCCCACTGCCCTCCTGCGGTGTGGCCCCGGAGGTGCGCTCCCCAGCCCCATAGGGAAGCGTCTGAAGTGAGCGTCAGGGTAGGGTAGGGTAGGTGGAAAGGAGCTCCGTGGAGCAGGTTCCCCTGTATTGTCCACCACTCGATCGAGGTCCTCACCTCGGGCAGGGGGGAGAGTCTGGTTGATTGCGGGTCCCTGTTTGGTCGGAAGACACTGAGGAACCATATCTGGAGTGTGCGCATCCGCAGTCTTGCCATCGGGATGACTGAGGTAGTGGCCGCCATCAGTCCCAAAAGGCGCTGGAATATCAAGGCCGAGGACGTGGGCTGAGTAGCGACCTGGTGGGCTAGCGATGCGATTGGAAGTGCTCTGTCCTCTGGGAGGAACGCCGTCAGACAGTTGGAGTCAAGGAGTGCTCCAATGAATTGAACGCGCTGGGACGGTTGGAGGTGTGATTTCTCCTCGTTTATCCTGAGTCCTAAGTCTGCCAGTAGGGTGCGGGTAATCCTGATGTGCGTTAGAAGGATTTCCGGGGAGTTTGCTACCAGTAACCAATCGTCTATGTAAGGGAAGATGGTGATTCCCTGAAGATGAAGGAACGCTACTACTGCCACCATGGTTTTGGTGAACACCCGGGGAGCGGTGGAGAGGCCGAAGGGGAGGACCTTGTATTGGAACTGCCTGCCTCCGATAGCAAAGCAAAGAAGCTTTCGATGGTGAGGAGCTATGGAGATGTGAAAATAGGCATCCTGGAGGTCCAGCGTCGCCATCCAGGAGTGTCTTCGAAGCAGGGGCAGGAAGGACCGGAGGGTGACCATACGGAACCGTTGGTAACACACAAACTTGTTGAGATTCCTTAGGTCTAAGATGGGTCTCATCCCTCCGTCCCGTTTCGGGATCTGGAAATACCGAGAGAAGAAGCCTTGTCCCTATTGGTGTGTGGGCACCGGCTCTATGGCGTCCTTTTTGAGTAAGGTGGAGACCTCGTTTAGAAGTGCAGGAGTTGGTGGGGTGGCTACGAACACATAAAGAGGTTTTTGGTGCAGTTCTATGTGGTAACCCTTGGAGATAATGGACAGCACCCATTTGTCGGATGTAACCTCCTGCCACTTGTGTAGAAAGGGTGCTAGGCGTGGTGGTAGAGGAGGGGTAGGGATAGAGTCAAAGACCCTGCTTGGGGGGCCGAGAGAACTTTTGGCGGCCCATTTGTTGGCCTGTAGCAGAGCATTGCTTGGTGGCATACGGTTGCCGTTGTTGGGTCGGTGATGGGTGCGGTCTCCAGGTGCGTTCTGGGGAATTCCAGGCCGACGGTCTTCTGGACCAGGGTCTGGACCAAGTGCGGGGTTTGTACTGTCTCGTTGAGGAACTTGATATGCCCAGGGTTCTCGAAGCCTTAATGCTTTTATCTAAGTCCTGGAGAACCATATCTGTTGTGGCGTGGAATAGCCCCTGGCCATCGAAAGGCAGGTCCTCAATCAAGGACCTGGTGTCTTGCAGGAGGGACGTCGTACGGAGCCATGAGTGTCTTCGGAGCGCAATAGCTGTCGACATTGTTTTGGAGGAGGCGTCTAGAACATGTTTATCCGAGTTCACCTGTTGTTTAGCTAACACTAGACCCTCCTTTTGAATCCTCCTGACTGCTAGCTGCTTATCTTCTGGGAGACCCTGTATCAGGTCCGTCAGCTGTTCCCACAGTGCGTATTGATAGTGGCCCATGCAGGCCAAATAGTTACTGGTCTTGATGCCCAGGGTGCCGGCCGAGTAAAACCTCCTCCCAAAGGCGTCCAGGCGGCGGCTCTCCCGGTCTGGAGGAGTGGAATGGGACTTCTTAGAATGTGACGAAGAGCTTACCACCATTGAATTAGGTTTAGGATGAGTCAATAAGAACTCCACTCCCGTTTCCTGAAGGCGGTACATGTGGTCTAATCTTCTTGACGACACTGGTGCTGATGCTGGTTTGTCCCATTGTGACTTGGTAGCCTGTAATAGGACTGATGACATAGGGAGGGCAATTGATGGAGAGGAATCCATTTGCACTATTTCAAATACTGGGTTGGAGACTACTTGTGGTGGCAGTGCTATAGGTATTCCCAATGAGTGGGCCATCCTTTTAATTAAATCACCGTATGAAGAGACGTCCTCTGATGGTGAAATAGGAAGATTCTCCGACGTATCCGGCCTGGGCGAGGGTCGATAACTACGGGTGGAAGAGCCCTCATCCTCCGAATCGGTGTCGGAGGACTCCGATGCCGAAGGTGATTTGTCCGGAGCGGGCCTGTCCGGCTGTGGAGTCGGTGCCGGAGTTGGTTGTCGTCGTATCGGTGCTGGTGGTGGTATCGATATCGGTGCCGTTGCCGGTGTCGAAGGTGGCCTCTGCCTGTCCGGTATCGGTCTCCACGGTTGTGATGGAGAGCGGTGTCGGAGGGGAGCTGTACCTCTGGTATCGATGCCATGATGTCATGGAGGTTCCGTGTATGGATAATACCTGGGGGACCTCGATTGATATTGCAGTGGGTGGTCCCATGCCGAATGGGATGGAGACAGCCACGGTAATGTTGAAGACAAGGGGTAGGCTCCATAAGGATAGTATCGACGTTGATCCCAATGTCGGTAGTCGCGTGTGGAGAACGCGGGCAGTCTTGACGGTCTGGAGGTCCCTGTCTGGACGGGGGTCGAGGTGGAGAATGTGCCTTCGAGTCCTCTTGTGGGCTCTCGAAATCAGGTGGACGTGACTGGTCCGTGCCGATGGGGGAGGCTGATCGCCTGGAGTTAGAGTGTGAGGAAGCCCGTGAGCGCTCTCGGCGTGGCGAGGTGCACTCTGTGCCGAAGAACTCCTGCGTATCCAGGACCGTCTCTGGGAGATTGGGGCCCAGTGGTCTCAGTGGAGAATCCAAGAGATGGATGATCTCCGGTGGTGGCGGCAGTCGGGATGGGTCAGATGGCGCGCCTTCCGCTGTTGCCGTCGATATTGATTGCCTGGTGTCCGTCGCCTGGCGACCCGCAGCCTCGCCCTTGCTGCGGGACTTACTGGCTGGGTGATGTTTCTTTCGCTCCGACTTCTCCTCCTTCTTCTTCTTTTTGGTGGGGGTCGAAGAAGAGGAGTGGACCAGCTTGGGGTGCTTAGTAGGTCGGTGGCCCAAGTCCGATGCAGCCTTCGGCACCGGCGGTTTCGATGCCGAGATCGATGTTGAGGGTGCTGTCGATGTCGATGGCATAGCGTGATCCATGGAGGAAGCCGATGCTGGGCGCAACGCCGATTCTAACAGTGCCACTTTGAGGCGGGCCGCCCTATTCTTCCGGGTTTGATTGGAGAACTTGGCGCAATGAGCGCACGATTCCGGTCTATGGGTCTCACCCAGGCACAGTATACACAAAGAGTGCCCGTCGGGGGCCGCCAATTTGCTCCCACAGTTAGTGCACCGCTTAAAGCAGCCCCAGCGCTGAGCCATACAGCGAATCGGGGCTGTGGGGGGGGGGAAAGAGGGGGGACTCACTGAGCTCGAGGAGGGGAGAGCTCTACAGAAGCCGGCGTCCGTTAAGAAGAAGCGTAATCAAAGTCCAGTCCGTGTTCGTTATGAGGTAAAGTTCGTAGAAGCTTTCCAAAGTTTTCAGCGACTCGACGAGTTAGGCTGTTGCCAGTTCGGCGGTCAGAAGAGAACTGGCGGGATGTCCGCGCCCGGCTCTCCTGGGCATGCGCGGAGCCAGCCCGCGCATGCCCGGAGGCGCTGGGCGCAAAAATCCGTTAGCTTTCTAGACACCGACGAGTTTCGGCGCAGGCGCAGAAACCCATTGGTGTGAAGCACAGAGACCACGTCGAAGATTTACTGCTTATCTCCAGACTACAGAGATAACTTTCCATGGAGAAAATGGATGCTTTGGAGGGTAGAGTTTATGGCATTATACCTCACTGAGGTCCCTCTCTTCCCCAGGTGCCACCCCCAAACCTCCTAGAGTTTCCCAGCCTGGATCTGGATCCGCTGCCGGTAGGGGGGGGGGGGTACTTGGCAACTCTAGACTGCTGCCAGTAAAAACCCTGCCTTTTACTGACAGAAACAGTTAGAAGCCCCCCCCCCCATTCTAATTTATCACAGTTGATGCCTGGAGCTAGATCCCTATGAAGGCCATTTCAAAAGGTATTGGGGGGAATGCAATGGTCCCTGAAGGTTTTTTTTTTTAAACTTTTTGGATTTTTCTGCAGACCAAGGAAGGGGCCTGACTATGTAATAAAAGCTGTTGGGGGAGAGTGAGCTCTCTTTTGGCAGATATAAGTATCCACACAGAAAAAAAACCTCTGGGAAATAGTATATAATGTTGCTACATATTGCTTTCTTGAGTGAGATCTTCAGTGTTTCAGATAGTTCAATGATCTGCAGAGTATTTAACAACATAATCTGCAAAGTGATGCATAAAGTAAATGCAAGGGCCTGAAGGGAATTTCCCACTTAATCAATTTCTGTGAACAGCTTCTTTCTTTCAGGCCTACAGTCAAACTAGGCCTGTTCTTGTAACAGTGGATTGTGATTGTTGAGCAAATAGGGTTGCCAGTTCTGTGTTGGGAAATACCTGGAGATTTTGGGGGTGGAGCCTCAGGAGGGTGGGGCTTGGGGCATAATGCCATACAGTCCAACTTCCAAAGTGACCATTTTCTCCAGATGAACATCTCAGTTATCTGTAATAGCGGGAGATCTCCAGCCACTACCTGGAGGTTGGCAAACCAATGAGCAAAGGATCATTTTATAGCAGCACAACACACTATTCTGCTTTTTTTATTTAAAAGACTGACCCACTGATGATGTAAATTCCAGTGTAGAGGGTGAAGAGGGCTCCCTTTAAGGAAAGATAAGAGTATTGGAGCAGCGCAGTGTTGTTATTTTTTTAAGAAATGCAGGAGGGGCTAAATATTTGGCATCTCTAAAACTTCTGGAACAAGACCCGGCATATACAGGAGTGGCTGAATACTAACGGCAGCATCACTGGTGACAATCGCCCTGACTGCCCGGCACGTGCCTGTGCCAACAACACAACACAACACAACACAACAACGGGCCGCACGAGAGGCTGGGCTTCTGGAGCTGGGGGAGGGGGGGTTAGCTTGGCACTCTGAGGTGCTGCTAAAACATGAACACCCTACTCTTTGTTGCACGACAATCACTATCAAACTAACTGCGTCTCTGCCACACAACTAGGACAGTGATAAGAGTGCTTCTGTATTCCTAGAAATTCACTGGCTAAATGAGCCCTAGAAGTGAACAGTACTTTTTACAGCAGGAGTTTTTAATGACCCGTTGTCCAGATGAATAAGATTAATTCATTTGCATAGCGGAAGTGTTTGATGATCACAGGCTTATGTCTTGTTTCTATGAACTAGCCAGCATTTTATATGACTGGGTGTCAAATAAGACTGGGACTCGAGCATGGCAAGATGTATGGTAGGTGCTGCCCATTTGCCAATGGACTATTTTGTGCTATTTCTGGCTGACAGGCAATTCTGGGTGGGGGAGAGATGAGATCAGACTTCCTGATCAATCAAAGCAGGTGGAACTTATTGCTTCTTTGGAACCCTCATCACAGCATATACGGCACTCGCACATAAGTGTTTAGGACTGACTGTTTCTACAGCAACATTAATGTAACACTGTTGGATATTATGATGGTATTACAGCAATATACCAGCATCCAAAGCAAGTACACTGAAACTTATCACAGGTTCAGTATGCCCATTTTCAATGGCACAATGTTTGTTCATTACCTTAAAATTATCCTACACTTGCAGTTTAATCTTAGAAAAGAAGCAATCACATCTTTTATGAAAAAGATTTAATGCTTCATTTTTTTCTTTTAAAAGTCACTTTTGTCCAATGAAAGTGATCATATAATCCTAATGTATTTATCATCCAGGGATTTTTGTCAAGATAGAAAAATCAGTACATTAAAAAAAATTACTTCCTGATAAGTAGTTTACGTATGATCTAGATGCACTATTACATTCTTGGCCCATCAAACCACCGCAATTAGAAAAGGAGAATTAGCTAACATCTATTTATAAGATCTGAGGTTATAAGTAACTTGAAATACATGCAGGAGATAAGAGAAATTATGATTCCTTTTCTGAGAAATAAGCTATATTCAGTCATAAACTGCAAATCAGTTTAAGACAATCGTGCAAACTCTCATCTTTTGAGCATCCCAGGCGCACCCACCTACCCACCCACCCACACACACACAAATGCACACACACACAAACAGCTCAACATGGTTGTTAAAGTCACTGGCAGAGAGATTAGGTGCCATGCTCAGAAAATGGTAGTAAACCGAGCAATCATCTTACAGCAGGAAAGGTTCAGCCAATGAGTGGGCGTTTCACTGGAATGTTGAAATGAACTAAAGGCAACATAAAAGATTGGAAGAAGATTATGGAAAGAAAGAGCTTAACAGACACGAACTGACATTAAAATAAGATTCAACAAAGCAACCTTCCTTCATTGGTGAACAGCAGTATTCACCACATCGGCTAAGTTCAAGACAAATTTCAGTAACAAATACTTAACAGTTACAGTAAAACTTCCATTATTTGCAACTCCATTACCCAAATCTCATGCATTTGAACAGTCAAGTTGCTATGGGTCAAAGTAAACAATACTTCCATTTATTTCAGGATACCTTTGCACATGTATCAACCTCAGGAAGAATTCACATTTAGTTTGCACAACTGTATCTCCAATAGTTGTGCTTTTCAGATGATGCCTAAATTTAGCGTGCTGCTGAAAAAGTAGCCCAAATGATGTGCAGTACCAAAAATTAATAAAAGTTCACACTTGTATATACATTCCAGAAAGCACTGTGTTAAAAAAATGGCTTTAGACAGAACTGAAATTCTGATTATCCTCCCCATTTTTGATTAAATGAGGTTGATAGATATTCCAAGTCTAATGACACATTTTAACTGGCAGTAAAAATGACCAGTCTAATCAATAACAGCTTTTATCCTGTTCACATTTGCCAAAAATTATTTGGTATAACAGGCAACTGTTTCTATTAGGCTGTTCAACATGCACTCCTTCTGCACTTTTCAGCTACCCATTAATATGAAGATCATGGCATAAAGTTTCCTACTGGCTAGTTAACCTTGGCTGTACTGTGAATAATGTGTGTGACTTTTCTACTGCTATTTCTGTAACTGGCAAGCCTGTTTTTTGGGGGGAAAACTATCACAAGTCAGGAGCTTGTTTTATAGTCAGTTGATAAACAAGCTTATATAATCATGGGTTGAGTATAAAATGCAGACAATATTTTGATTTGCATTTGTAAATTTGAAAGAGGAATAGCCTTTTTAATTTGGATGAGGCTTGGACATTTGAAACACCTGCAGTTTCTATCAGGATGAGTCACATTCAGTGTGCAGTAGCCAATTCAAAATCCTGGTTTCCCCCCCTGAGCAGTTGCTTGACGTGCAAAAAACTGAATGAAGTATATAGACACAATGTGCTAAGTGGATCATACAGAAGTTTAACTTACAGTCAGAAGAAATAGATGACATTAAATAAAACCAATATTGAATATAACCTATTGTCCCCTAATATACCAGGTCTATAAAAACATTCTTAAATGTAAACAAGTCCTTAATAATGATACAGTACTTAAGAAGGGCCACTGCAACTGCTCATTAAAAAAGAACTTACTTTCAAGTAAGTGTGCTGAGCTGGTAGCAGCAATATACGGGGCCTCAACTTCCAAATAAGTGTGCTTAAGATGAAGGTGCAAGATGGAATGATATGTCAAACTTAATAACCCAATGTATCACAGAATGACTGAGGACAACCCTTTGAAAATGTAAACTGCAGGAGATACATGTTTCTTCTTGGCCGTCATTGTTGGCCTTTTATTTACTAAGGCATATGTGTGACAGAACAACAAAAATGTATTCAATGGAAAGCAAGTTTTTCACAATGCAACTGAAAATCCAGAGGCAAACTCTTCTGGACCATGTACCAGCACTTACTTTTTCTTTAACCAAAGACAAAATAGTTTCACAAAAGTTAACTGCTGTGACACTCTAGGAACCTCTTAAAATGTGTGCAACTGCTTGCAAACAGACTGTGGGGTTTTTCGTAGGTTTTCTCAGCTCTCCTGCATCAGATGGTTCTGAAAGTTATAAGTGACACAACAGGGCTGCTTATCAGGAAGTGTTAGAAGCCGCATTGTGTGCACTTTTACCACACCACCCTCTGTATAGAGGCATACTGCAATGTTGCAGTGGGTGTAGACTACCACTTATTTCTTTCTCTACCATCTCTCTAAAATTACTGAAATGAGAGATAACATTGGGATAGAATGAAATTTTGGTTCTGAAAGACCTCGATTGATCAAGGATTCTATTTTGATACTGGCTAAAAAATTACTCCTGAATCACAAGTACTAAACTGCTTTCTGTTTAGGAATATCCCACATGCCCAATGCAAATCTTTACTTTTAAAATACCAAGGACAGTATTACAATTCTTGTAGAAAAATCCAAGCAGGTGTAAATACCCAGTATTAGTTATTACCTGTCAGAGCCACAACCCAAATTCTACAATTTCACAGTGCCTACACTTATCTTGTAAGTGAACTACCAAGTCAGTTTCAAGATCTCTCTGTTTATGGTTGAGGACAGACTCAGGAAGTGGAGCGGGAGAGCTCCGCTTGTGAAGCGGGGAAAGGGAGCCCGTTCAAATAGCCACAGCTGTTCCCCGGCTCCCTTCCGTACTTACCCGCTTCCCTGCCACTTTCCTGCCACTTCAGTAGAACACCGGCAGAAACCGGTGTCCAGGGGCTGTCTGCTGCTTGTCTCCCGCTTCCTGGCAGTGTGGGCCAGAAGAAGCAGGAGTCAAGTGTGAATGCACCATTGTGGAGATATGCGCATGAGCGCTCATGCACCCATATGCATCCATGCCCCAATACAGGAGGTGGGGAGATTTTAAATTTCTAGACTGCTGATGCAACCATGTGCCTATGTGCATAGGCGCACATGCACATATTGCTGAAATGGCCCCGCCATGAGCTGCAAAGGCCGGCCCACCTGGGGCCGCTCCGTGGCAGTCTGAACACTCCCTAATGGTATGCTCCCGCAATACACTGGCCAGTGTGAATGGCCAGCCCCGGAGCACTTTTCCCCCGCAGCTTTTGGCCCCAGTTTCCTCCCGCTCCAGATTGCCTGTCTGTCCTCAGCCTATATGTCTCTCTCTGAATTAATTTCATATATTAATTATTTTACTACAACATTTTATAAAAGTAGATGATCTGGGAGAGGGTTAATCGTAGGATTTTATAAGTTATCATAGAAGTAGGTCTCATCAACATCAGTTATATGCAGTCTACTAGTATAATTGATGTAACTGCTGGGTGATTTGGGAAAAAATAAATATAGGCTATTCATTAAATATTTCTTTAATCTACCTTCTTTAAGTAACCTTCAACTCAACTACAATTTGCTCTTTTGATTTTTTCCTAAATATGACAATATAGGCCCCTGTGTTTACAAAGGATATCCCAAAGAGGAATTTAAAAAAGCATTATTAGAATTACTTTTCATTTTTTTAAAGCTATGCAAGTAAACATATTCTGTAGCCCCATAGCACAGGTAAAGCAAAAGAGGAAAGGAAAAATAAAGAATGTGCCATATTCAGGTTTCAAAAACCAGTCTTGCTGCTGATTCAGAAATGTATGAAAGGCCTTTCTTTCACAGTCTAATACAAGATAAAATAAAGAAACAAATATAAAAACCTGGTTATAATGGGAAATAGAAAAAAGGAAAAAACTATAAAAGTGATCCTTCATGTTGTCTCCATAGTTTAGAAATGTTATCTGGACACTGACCTTCATGATATAACAAAAAGTCTGAAATAACCTAAAGACTATAATTTTTATCAAGTGGAACTCTTGGTTCATTTAGAAACACCTACTGAATTGTAATTGAAGTGCAAGTATAATCAGAAGGCTGCTTGTTTTGGAAATCTGAAAGGCACAACAAAGCTTCAGAAAAAATTCAAATCCTTAAGAACTTTTCCACTAGTTCAAGGACATTTTCACAAGACAGCTCCACATCCCAGTAAATATGGGCAAGCAACTCTTGAAGTGCACATAGGAATGGCACACTGAAGCTTAGGAGTTCATACAAGTAGGTATAGTTGTATGCATTGTCCCTGAAATGAAGACTGGTAGAGTGCAGAAAACCATGCATCCAGTTAGAGAGGCGTCTTGGAAGGTCAAGCAGATCCCTTGTCACCTTAAGAGGCCAGCTTAGAGCTTTCCGAAAGAATGAAGTCAGGATACCTGGTGGCTGGGCCTCTGGGTTGTTTTTGGCTGCAAAAGTACATTCTATGGTGGTTTCTGCAGACATGGGCTCCTCTTCCCTCCACAATTCCACTTCCGCCTTTAAAGGGAAATATTTAAACATCATACAGAGCACCATAATTTCAACCATAAAGGACATACCTTTAAAAGATTCTTGAAATACAAATGAAAGTACAATGGCTGTATGACAGACCCCTGATGCTTTCCCACTCCCAGGAAGATTTTCCCGCCAAAAATATACCCTCATGAAATGGCACATGAGGCAAAACTGACTTTCAAAAACAGATTAAAGATTTTACTGAATAAGCAGGGAAGACAGATAAATAGTCAAGGTATAGAAATGCCGAGCTAAAATTTTATACTATATGCAGAATTGGAAACTTAAGATCACACAAGAGGGTGTATTTGTGGTTTAGTTACAAGGTTTTTCAGTTCTTATCAGTGAGAGGTACTTTTCTTATTATAGTTTAGCACAAACGCTAGCTCTTAATAATGTTTCTTTGCCAGTATAGTTCTTGCTTAAAGATTCTAGATTTCTCCCCTTAGAAATCTGGTTTCTCCATTCAGGTATTACCGCATTCTACTATCTCTTGAGATGTCCAAAGCCTAATCTCTCCACTACAGACCCAAGTTCCTCTTAGAGCAACGCCTATTCACTGGCAGGAATTATTCTTGTTTTTCCTAAGAATAGCTGCAAGAATGCTTGATATATTGCAAAAACAGTATAGATTTAATTACCAGGGCAAAAATATTATTTCATACAAATGTACATATATAAGTCCAATATTATATAATTAACAAACATCCGGTAATATTTTTCATTTCAAGGTGATTCTTCATCAGAAGAGGACCATCACATGGTGCTTAATACAAAACATACACAGTTACAATAAATAGTCTGTATTTATGTATGATAAAAAACCTTCATATCATTGTTACATATTGAAATTGTATTATTCAATACCTGTCATCAACACTGCAAAAAACTTTCTTCAATAGGTCAGGCCATTCCACTAAAGTCACAATTTCTACAACAAATAACTATAACAATTAATTCATACATTGCAATGTAGCATAAGCATTACAAAATTAGTACAAGACTACAGAGATTACAACTACAAATTAAGTAAAGGCTCCAAGGATTGCAACTCACCAATACAAAGGATGTCATGAATTCTAGGAGTTTTCAAATACGACCATACAGTCTAAACATTCATTTTAGTTGTTTGTTATACTGAGCCTGTGGTGCAATCAAATACATGCTGTGCTGTAGAGCATTTGGCTCTTAAGGGAACATAAGGAATATCAAAATGAAACCTACCTACCAGCAGGGCTCATTTTGTAGCAGGAGCTCCTTTGCATATTAGGCCACACACCCTTAATGTAGCCAATCCTCCAAGCGTTTACAGAGCTCTTCTTACAGGGGCTACTGTAAGCTCTTGGAGGATTGGCTACATCAGGGGTGTGTGGCCTAATATGCAAAGGAGCTCCTGCTACAAAATGAGCCCTGCCTACTAGCAGTAATAATCCTGAAATACTTAGAAATGTGGTGAGAAAGGGGAAGAGAAAAAAAGGGGGGGAGATGTTTTATGTGTTCCCCTGAATCAAAGTCTTACACTTATGGCATTTTTAAGGGGAAAGAGGTAGTGTCTTAAACACTCCCCTAAGATAAGGTCCTACACTTGTGAAATCTGCAAAGGGTTATTTATATATGCTGAGCATAATGCGCTGCTGGAGGGAGTTTAGGCCAAATGGCTGTAGCCTTTTTTAATCTTTGGATCCAGCATGCCTCCCTCTGCAGTAATTTCCTTTGTATGTCTATACTATTATATTTGGGTACATTCACTATTTCCAGCACCACAAACTTAAAATCCTCCGCTTTGTGATTCCCCCCCCCCCAAAAAAATGTGGGACCAACGGGGCTCCAAGGTAACCCAGTCTAATGCGGGATTTGTGTTCTGCTATTCTAACTCTTAATGACCTCATTGTGGCCCCTACGTATTGTAATTGACACGTACATTGAAGGAGATACACTGCCCGCTTGGTTACACAATTTGAAAAGAAATTAGAAACTCTAGTTTGGATCTCTCTAGTTACCTGTAGGTAGATTCCAATACTCCAGCAACCCTTAAAAATGCCACAAGTGTAGGTCTTTAATCCAGGAAAACACCAACAATAAATATTCAGAAGTATTACTGTTAGTATGTTTTCTAAGTATTTCAGGATTGTTACTGTTAGTAGGTAAGTTTCATTTTGATATTGCTTAGGTTTCCTGAAGAGGTACACATCCGACAGTGCATTATGCTCAACATATATAATAACCCTTTGCAAACATCACAAGTGTAGGACCTTATCTTAGGGGAGTGTTTAAAGACACTACTTCTTTCCCCTTAAAAATGCCATAAGTGTAAGACTTTGATTCAGGAGAACACACAAAACATCTCCCCCCTTTTTTTCCTCTTCCCTTTTCTCACCACATTTCTAAGTATCTCAGGATTATTACTGCTAGTAGGTAGGTTTCATTTTGATATTCCTTATGTTCCCAAATGCTCTACAGCACAGCATGTATTTGATTGCACCACAGGCTCAGTATAACAAACAACTATAATGAATGTTTAGACTGTATGGTCCTATTTGAAAACTCCTAAAACTCCTGGAATTCATGACGTCCTTTGTATTGGTGAGTTGCAATCCTTGGAGCCTTTACTTAATTTGTAGTTGAAATCTCTGTAGTCTTGTACTAAATTTGTAATGCTTATGCTACATTGCAATGTATGAATTAATTGTTATAATTATTTGTTGTAGAAATTGCGACTTTAGTGGAATGGCCTGACCTATTGAAGAAAGTTTTTTGCAGTGTAGATGACAGGTATTGAATAATACAATTTCAATATGTAACAATGATGTGAAGGTTTTTTATTATACATAGGTACAGACTATTTATTGTGACTCTGTATGTTTTGTATTAAGCACCATGTGATGGTCCTCTTCTGATGAAGAATCACCTTGAAACGAAAAATATTACCGGATGTTTGTTAATTATATAATATTGGACTTATATATGTACATTTGTATGAAATAATATTTTTGCCCTGGTAATTAAACCTATACTGTTTTTGCAATATATCAATTGTCCTTGCAGCTATTCTCACATTGTTCCACTACTTTCAGTAGCTGCTGTTCTTTTGTATATTTTTTTCTTTTTTCCAAGAAGCAATAATAACCCTTACTATTTGGCTTGATTGGGACTTTCAATCAACTCTTGCCAAATCTATTTCCCAGTAATCTTGTCCGAGTGAAACAGTTTTCTTAGCTTCCTGGACTATAATAACAATTCTCCCGCAGAGTAGATCAAATACTAATAGGGCAAAGGAGTCGCTTCTCCTCTCTCTATAAAAGGACCTTTTCTGATTAACCCTGTCAGAAAATTGACTCCTGTTATAGACGACTGTTTTAAGACACCAAATGACTGCTGGCAGACTGACTTTCCCCCCTCCAGAACAGCTGATAGTATGCTTTCTCTCAGATGATGCTGGTCAATCAGAGAACGTGTAGAGCAGCCAATCAAATAAGCTCTTCACTCCAGAGAAGATTAACTCTTAATCTCCCAGCTTCTCTGAAACAAGCAGCATTTTAAAACCTTCTTTCCTGTGCAATCCACCAAAGGCTGTATTGTGCCATTCCATGCTGGTTTTTGTCTTTTTATCCTAGCTCAATATTATCAGGATTTATTGCCCAGCTGCTGTCTCTGCCTAGCACCAAAGAGGTGGCAGGGCAGAGATGGACCCTTAAATTCTTCCCCCACTCCACCCTCACATGCAGGGCACACTCAGCTGGGGAGGGAGGAAGGAAGAAAAAGAGGGAGGGAGGGAAAGAGGGCAAAGAGATGGGGAGGAAGGAAGGAAGAGAAAGGGAGGGATGGAAAGAAGGCAAAGAGATGGGGAGGAAGAAAGGAAGAGAGGGAGGGAAAGAGGGCAAAGAGATGGGGAGGGAGGAAGGAAGAGAAAGAGGGAGGGATGGAAAAAAGGCAAAGAGATGGGGAGGAAGGAAGGAAGAGAAAGAGGGAGGGATGGAAGGAAGGAAGGAAGAGAAAGAGGGCCAGGATCCTCATGTGGGGTGGCTTGCACACCGGTTCTCCCACCCCACCCGATCAAGCCCCTGCCATTGGATGGACTACCTTTCCCTGAGCTGCTTTAAATGCCCTAGGAGAAAAGTGGCTCCCAGGTGCAGACTCAGAGGCCACAGGGAGGGGCTCTACAAGTCCCCCATCTTTCCCTGTGCTAGTCCCTCTGGGCCAGCTAGGGAAGGTCAGTTTGGAGCAGTGCGGCTTTGCTCCCAGCAGGATCTGATGGATGGACCAGCTTCTGCACCAATTGGCTGCTGCTGCACCAGGCCGCCCACGGCTCTCCCACCCCCCATCAAGCCCCTGCCACCCTGTGTGGCTCATCCTCCCCCCATCAAGCCCCCGCCATATGGGTTACCATATGGTGAAAGCAAAAAAGAGGTTCTGAACTGACTACTTCAAACAAGTGATCATTATAACAAATCCCATTTTAAATACCCTGACTGTTAAGCTGTGATAATTGCTGCTACTAACTAGGAATCTTCCTAACCTTCTGTTATGTTCTGGCCAAGGAACCGTACATGCGGTCAGCCAAACACGTGGCCAGGAGAAGCTGTTGAGCTTCGCTTCCAGAGACAATAGATCTCCCATATCCTAAAAGGGACAAATGAGTGAGTCTGCACCCTGGAATAGACAAATAGGTTGCAGGGACACTGAAAATAGCGAATCACAGGTGTTGGGTGTGGGCATAGGTGCGGTCAAGAACGTGGATAAAAAGCAGACCTGCAAGTCCAGCAGACTAGTCTCATTCAGACCTATCAATAAACTATGAGTTGTTTTCACTCAGTGCATCTCCGACCTCAGTACTTTCCACTGACAACGAAGGTGGGATCCCAATGAGTGACTCTCCAGCCGACTCCGAGCACACAGCGCACCAACATTACCTCCAGGGTCTCCGCTCCGCACTCCAGCACCGCCTCCAGAGCACTGCTCTCTACACCGCATCACTCAACCACTGTGAGCCATGGCTGCTGCTCCAGGACAGATCACAGCATACAACCCAGCCCGCCCTGAGCTCTGGGAAGCATGGTTGCAACAACTTGGATAATTCTTCAAAGTACAAGAGATTACTGATGTCGGTAAGAAGGCTTGGCTCCTAAGCATGTGTGGGGTCAACACGCTTCACTTAATACAGAGCCTCATCTCGCCAAAAACGCTCGATAAGTCTTCCTATGCAGAACTCATCCAAGAATTAAATGGCTACTTCGCGCCAAAACCATCTAAGATGGCAAGGCACATGGACTTTTGTGTATGTTCACAGAAGTCTGGAGAAGCGGCCGCAGACTTCTTGGTGGACCTACACCGCATAGTGGTAGGGTGCGAGTTTCCATTGGTCGAGGATACCCTCTTGACCCAGTTCGTCTGGGGCATCCAAAAGCTGAAGTTCCACCACAAACTGGTGGCCATTGAGGACCTCAAATTTGAGTCTCTGTTCACGATCACCACCGCATTTGAAAGGGCCCAGAAGGATCACCATGGATCCACCGCACACCACGTGGCAGCCACCGCCAGCCCCTCTACCTCAGACGAGGACGATGTTCTCCAGGTACAATGACCTGATCACTGTAGTTCACCCCGGCCTGCCACCACACATGGGCAGACCGACCCGTGCCCCGCTGCCCCAACGTCATACGAGTGTAAGAGCTGTCGGTTCCAAGAAGCAACCTGCCAGTCCTGTGGCAAGATGGGACACATTGTCCGGGTATGTCGCTCCAAGAACTCCCGCTGCACTCAAGGAGCGCACCTAGAAGCAGCCGACCTGCATTCCACTTCAGCCTCCCACCACCAGGTAATGAACTTGCCCCGGGATACCCCTAACAAAATCCATTTAACTGTATGGGTGGAAGGGTCCCCCTGCGATATGGAACTGGACACAGGGTCCTCATTCTCAATAATTTTGGTGGACACTTTGCATAAGCTTTGCCCAACAGGGGGATCCCCCATTACAGAAACCCAGAGGACTCATGCTACGGAATTTCCAAAAGAATCCAATAGCGATCAAGGGGTGGGGCAAGTTCCGGGTCCAATACAAAGACTTTGATAGACACTTGGACCTACTAGTGGTAGAGGGCAAGCTGGCCAGCTTACTTGGACTCTCCTGGTTTGGACCTTTGGGGCTGGGGGTGACCCCAAAATGTGGGAGGGGGATTTTGATGCCATTTGTAACTAATTCCCTGCCATATTTGATGGCACACTCAAGTGTTACATGGGACCGAAAGTCACCCTGGACCTTGACCCCCAGGTCCAGCCCATTCGCATGACCATGCGGCAGCCCCCATTAGCACTCTGCCCCAGAATCGACACGGAGTTGGACCGCTTGGTGGCCCAGGGGGTACTGGAGCTCGTGCCTCATGCCAAATGGGAGACCCTAATTGTCACTATGGTGAAACCCAATGGGGAAGTCGACATCTGCACAGACTATAAGTGTATCCTTAACAAGGCCCTCCAGGACCATGCATACCCAGTACCCATGGTGAGCCATGTCCTAGCAGCACTGTTGGGGAAGAAGGTTTTTGGCAAGCTGGATCTGGCACAGGCCTACCAGCAACTGCCAGTAGATGAGGCCACCACTGAGGCCCAAACAATAGTCACCCATGGAGGGGCGTTCAGGGTGAAGTGTCTGCAATTTGGGGTTAGTGTCGCCCCGGGAATATTCCAAAACCTGATGGACTGTTTACTTAAAGGAATCCTGGGGGTCCAGCCTTTCTTTGATGATATTTCAATCGCGGCCCTGGCGACCTTCGCCTCCTGGCTGAGAGCGGTCCTGCAATGCTTCGACAAGGCCGGCCTAAAGGTAAAGTGTGAGAAATGCTCACTAGGCGTCCCATCAGTGGACTTCCTTGGGTTCCAAGTTGATGCACAAGGCATTCACCCTACTCCAGGCAAGATCTGAGCCATCACCAAGGCCCCCCCCCGTCATCGAAGACAGAACTCCAAGCTTTCCTCGGCCTGTGTCATTTCTATCATGCCTTCCTTCCCCACAAGGCTGCGGTAGCTGAGCCCCTTCATGCCTCCTGGACAAGCATGTGCCCTGGGTCTGGGAGACCCAGCAGGCAGCTGCTTTCAAAGCGGTTAAAGACTTACTGACCTCCAATGTGGTATTGGCACATTTAGATGAATCACTCCCTGTGGTCTTAGTGTGTGATGCCTCCATATGGGGTGGGGGTGGTCCTGGGCCACCGATTGGCAGACAGCAGGGAGGTCCCAGTTGCGTATTATTCACGCACCCTGTCCACAGTGAAGCGCAACTACGCACAAATAGATAAAGAGGCCCTGGCTATCACGGCTGGAACAAAAAAGTTCATGATTATCTATATAGGTGACCATTCACCATCTTGATGGACCACAGGCCACTCCTTGGTCTCCTGGCCCCGGACAGGCAGACCCCACAGATGCTGTCGCACAGAGTGATCCACTGGTCCATCTTCCTGGTGGCCTACAATTACTCGTTGGTCTACTGCCCTGGCAAGGCCATGGGCCACGCCGATGCCCTCAGCTGTCTCCCATTGCCGGATTGCACTCCCAGCCCCGCGCACCACATCACACTGTTGGAAGACCTCCCCAACCGGCCAGTGCAGGTAATGGAGGTGGCCTGTCATACGGCCCAGGATCGCCTCCTCACCTGGGTCCTGGAGAAGGTGAGGACGGGGTGGCCCGCCATAGCAGGGCTGGACTTTGCCGAGTTCTTGTCCAGGACGAACTGTCAGCACACAAGGGGTGCCTCCTGTGGGGAAGTAGAGTTATTGTGCCCCCCCACTGTGCAAAAGGGTCCTATCAGTGCTACACAAGATACACCTGGGAATCGTCCCGATGAAAGCTTTGGCCCAGAGCTATGTCTGGTGGCTGGGGTTGGACCAGGAGATCGAAGCCATGGTCAAAAGGTGCCACAAATGCCAGGAATCCCAGCTGGTGCTGCCGAGCACCCCCACAAGAACCTGGGAGTCTGCCCACAAACCATGGGCATGGCTCCACATAGATTTTGCCGGGCCAGTCCAGGGACAAGTTTTTTAAAATCTTGGTGGATGCCTACATCAAATGGCTCGAGGTGGTTTCCATAGGCTCCACCTCATCGCAAGCAGCTGTATGGGCCATGTGAAAGATCTTTAGTACACACAGCATCCCCGACACCCTAGTCTTGGACAACGGCACCACCTTCACATCTGTGGAGTTCATGGAGTTTGTCCAGTACTACAGGATCCGGCACGTCCACTCAGCACCGTTTCATCCCACCACCAATGGCCAGGTGGAACAAATGGTCTGCACAACCAAGAAAGCCCTGCGCCATCTGGACAAAGGGGACTAACATCACAAGCTGGCTGTCTTCCTATTTGGACAGCGCACGACTACCCACACTGCAACAGGCCACAGCCCAGTGGAACTCCTGATGGGCCAGCGACTCACTACCCGTTTGGACCGCCTACATCCGGACCAGGCCCCAAAACACAGCGCCAATCCTGAGACGCAGCCGGCTCCAAAAGGGTTCTTTCCAGGAGATCCCATCTTTGCCCAGAACTCCGCGAAAGGGCCTCCGTGGGTCCCAGGCCAGGTGGTGCAGGTAAAAGGCCCCTTGTCTTATGAGGTCTCCAGGGAGGATGGCCAAGTGTGGCGGCGGCACATCGACTACCTCCAGAGGCGGATGATTCCAGAGGACCTGGAGGAGTCAACTGATGAGTACAGGGGTGACAGGGAGGCCCCGCCAGTTGCAAGCAGAGAACCCGACATGGACACACCATCCTGGGACGGCCCACCTCTGGGGGAAACAGCCATGCTTCCCGAGGACATTCCTCCCACAGCTCCAGAACCACGAATGGACATCAAAGACACTCCCCAGACACAGGCAGAGAGACCGGTTCCAGCCCCGGAGCTGGACCCCCCAGCTCCCGCGTTACGCAGGTCAACCTGAGAGCAAAAGCAACCAGCCTACCTCAGGGACTACGTGTGTCAGGGATCCTCAGAACTATGGGGGAAGGGGTGTTATGTTCTGGCCGAGGAACCACATACGCAGTCGGCCAAACATGTGGCCAGGAGAAGCCGTCGAGCTTCGCTTCCAGAGACAATAGATCCCCCATATCCTAAAAGGGACAAATGAGCAAGTCTGCACCCTGGGATAGACAAATAGGGTGCAGGGACACTGAAAATAACGAATCATGGGTGTTGGGTGTGGGCATGGGTGTGGTTGAGAATGTGGATAAAAAGCAGACCTGCAAGTCCAGCAGACTGGTCTCATTCAGACCTATCAATAAACTATGAGCTGTTTTCACTCAATGCATCTCCGACCTCAGTACTTTCCACTGGTGACGAAGGTGGGATCCTGATGAGTGACTCTCCAGCCGACTCCAAGCACACAGCACACCAGCATCACCTCCAGGGTCTCCGCTCCGCACTCCAGCACCGCCTCCAGGGCATTGCTCTCTGCACCACATCGCTCAACCACTGTGAGTCATGGCTGCTGCTCCGGGATAGATCACAGCATACAACCCAGCCCGCCCTGAGCTCTGGGAAGCATGGTTGCAACAAGTTGGATAATTCTTCAGAGTACAAGAGATTACTGACGCCGGTAAGAAGGCTTGGCTCCTAAGCATGTGTGGGGTCAACACGCTTCACTCATTCGGACCTATCAATAAACTATTACCTGTTTTCACTCAATGCATCGCCAACCTCGGTACTTTCCACCTTCCAACCCCAAAAGAGGGCATTTTCATCAGTTTAGAGAGCCCCAAAGAGGAGGACACCAAAAAAAGAGGTGTGAGTGTGTGTGAGAGAGTGCTGTTCTGGGTGGAGTTACTAAAAATATTCTAGCTGCTGACTCATGTTGAAGGGATGAGGCTTATGGAGAAAGGGTGTGTGTGAGGTGGCAATCCTTGGAGGTAATCCCACCCTCAGCCTGCCCCTCCCCTAAGACCCTCACCAGCAGCGCTTCTTTCCCCACCAGCGGGGTGAAATCCCACCGGGAGCTCTGCCCCAAGGCCCTCTCGCAGCGGAAATGTGGCGAGTCCTCTTGTCTCCCGTGGCACCGGTGCCCAGGAGACACCCTTCAGTATTCCTGCCAGTGGGGTCAAGGTGGAGCTAGGAGGGCATGCACATGTGCCTGCCTACCTGCTTGCTGGGGAGGTGTGCCTCATCCCACCCAGCACCTGTGCACAGGCCCCCGCCTCCACCCTGCATGGAGGGGGTGGATAGGAGTGCGCTCCTTCACCCAGACACCGTGGAATCATGTGTGGGTGTGTGCCTGCACAGGACCTCATGCAGTGGTCGAGGCGGTGCCGGCGGTGCCCCCCAAGCACTTCCCTTGGCTGGGGGCCAGGTGCATGTGCCTGCACCTGCAAGAGGCTAGCCCAGCCAGCACACTCTCGCCCAGCAATGGTGGAGAGGATAGGTGGTCGAATGGCTGCTGGGAGCAGGGGGCGGGGCTTGCTGCATGTGCCTGCCCCTTGGTCTCCTAACTGCTGGAGCATCACTCCTGTGCATTCTGGCAGGAAATGAACCCTGCAAGGACTAAACCTGAGTCCTTCTGCATGCAAAGGAGATACTCCACTACAGCCCCCCTCCTATGCAATAGGGGGCCAAACTACATATTGCTGTTTTCAAAGAGTTGTGTCTGGGGTCCCCAGACTGAACTTGGGTTACCCACAGGAAATGCCTTCTTTCAAAAAGAGAGTCCAAACGGGCTCTGAACTGTGCTGCCATTTTCTTATTCTGGGAGGAGTTATTTCCCTGATTGTGCTGATCCATGTGCACAGACAGTCCATGTGGAGCAACAAAATCAGGAAAACAGCCCCCCCCCCCAGGCATGGTTTTCATGTGGGAAAACAGCCTGGGGGAAGAGGCACAAGCCCTTCCTCCCTTCACAGCACCACTCTGAGCCCATTTGGGCTCTTTTTGTTTAGAAGCCATCTCCTGCAGCTGTTGTGTGGCTGCAGAAAATCTGAGTTGGGTCCCAGAAACCTGGACCCAACTGCTTAAAAATAGTAATGTAGTTTGGCCTTGAGACAGACCCTAAAAGGACATGGGTCAGGTTTCACCTGGAATATCCCCTGAACAAGCACAAAGATAGTGTTTGTGCTATTTCAATTCATTTCAATAGAGAGAATAATTTTAGAACCTAACTACATATGATGCAGAGTTATGTTTCTTTTCCAATACTTTAAAAAAAACCCTGAAAGGATTTTAAAGTTGCAACAACAGAAGAGGAGCCAAGATGGGGCAAACAGGGAACTCCATGTCATACCTAGCTGTATCCTCAGTGGACTGATCTGTCATATGTAGAAATATGCTGGTTGCTGATTAGCTTCTGGGCGCAATTCAAGCCTGTAACACTTTGGGACCACACTACATAAAGGACCCCTATTTCTCACATGAATCTGCCTGCCAGCTATGATAAAGTATAGAAATATGCTACAGAGATGAAGTTATTCCCTTCCTTCTGTTAGCCTGCTCTTGTAGCATGCTGTATCTACACTGGTTCTGAAGAATTGGGGCAATATTTCTTTTTCCCTCCAGGCTTTTTTGTTGATTTTGTGAATAGGAGTGGAAGGAAATTCTTTTTTTTTTACTTTTGTTTGGCTTCATTTTTATGATTCCCCTATGTTACCTCTTATGTTTTTTCTTGCACTGGTTTTAAATGCTACAGCTATTTGTTTTTTATTGCGAGTCTTTTAATCATTTACAATTTTGTGTCTGGCACTTCCCTTAGGATGTATGTGCAAAGAGACAATAAATATCTACACACATTTTTTAAAATTCTCCTTTCTGTCTCCTCAAAAATGTAGTACTTGCATACTTGAAACTCAAAAGATTGTTTTGTCACATTAAAGAAAAAACAGAAGGCTGTCTATGTGGACAATATATTGGAAAATAGATTTTATCTACTGAAAATGATAAACCCATCAAAATGTCACCTTTACTTTGTAGATTCAAGAATAGCAATCCCAGATCGATTTCCCACTAGTGCTGCTCTGGCGTAGGGTCCTCCGTTTGCCCTGATTGCCTGCTTGAATTTCCCACTATTTGCTGTGGGGCACATTTTGACCTGGGGCTCAGCACGATTTCTCAGCGGCTTCAGTGATCCTAAAAAAACCCAGGATCACCAAAGCCACGGAGGAAATCGCGCGGAGCCCCTGGTCAAAATGCACCCTGCAGCAAATAGTGGGAAATTCAAGTAGGCAGTCGGGGCAAATGGAGGACCCTACGCCAGAGCAGCACTAGTGGGAAATCGATCTCAGAATTATTTTATACCTGGCAATTCATTTTTACACACACAGTACACTATAAATTGTACTGTTTATGGCGGTAAAATATGACAGAGCAGTAAGTTAAAGGTTTTAAGTAAATGTCCATAATGGGCCTCTACTGAATACGCATTCCCTTGGCAAACAGATTTCCATTTCCTTGGGGTTGAGTCACACCATTCCTTGAGTTTAGTAGTATTCATAAGTCAACAGGATTTTATGCCAACTTATTAGAAGTAATGTGCATAAATAATAAATAAATTTATGCACATCTATATATCTAATTCCCAAGTGCCCCCCCCGCGTGCGGATACTTAAATCCGCACGGGGGGCACTTGGGGGGCGGGGAGGGGGTTCTGCAGATGGGGGGTGAGCCCCCCATTTGCAGAAAAATCAAAAAAGTTAAAAAAAGTTTTGGAGGGATACTGAAATCCCCCGAAAAGTTCCCTGCATGCGCAGGGAACGAACTTACCTGTTGTGTGGCTGTTGCTGGCGGCAGTGGCGTGGCAGCAGTTCCCTGCGCATGCGGACTTGTGGGAGTGCTGGCGGCGCTGGTGGCGGATGAGCGTGGCCGGGGGGGGCGGGAAGGGATGGTGCCGGGGGGGAGGAGGGAGACGCTGGGCCTGAGTGGCGTTAAGCCACTCAGGCCCCAGCAAAGGAGAGTAAGCTGGTGGGCAGGCGGACAAGCACGGGGCGGGGGGGAGGGAGGGAGGGGATGGTGCCAGGGGAGGAGGGAAACGCTGGGCCTGAGTGGCATTAAGCCACTCAAACTGCGGCAAAGGAGAACGGGCGGGAGGGGAACGCGAGGGCGGGGGAAGGAATGGTGAGGTTCCTCCGGCACAAAGCCGCGGGCCTCGCTGGGCCAAGCTGGGGTGGGAGGTGGAGAAGAGATGGCAAGGCCCGCGGCTCTGCGCCGGAGGGGCCTCGCCTCGGGCAGGCTGGAACACGGGCGGAAGGGGGGGTGGAGGAAGGAGGAGCAGCAGTCAGCTTCTCCCCCCCCCACGAATATCGTGGCCCCCCCTTGTTACTTCTAATAAGTTGGCATAAAAATTTACTTAACCTTTTCCAACCAATTCCAGCTCTTCGATATCAATGGAATTTATATTTTGTAATATCATACATACCTTTTCATGAGTCTTTAACATAGCTCTCCTCTTCCTGTGCTTATTATTTGTTTTACATTGTGCAAAGTGAAGCTTGCAGTAAAATTTATCTGAAAAACAAAAGTAATCACATTCTTCACTTTTTTTCAAAATGAAATCAAATAATAATTGTCTGGGGAAAAACTGGTTCTTGGAAATATAGTGGTGGAATCCAAAAGGTACTGGGCACACCCAAGGCCAACAAATTTATTCTTCAGTGATACGCTTTTAAAGTGTATTTTGCTATCTTCCTTCTCTCTTCTCGTATTACCACTAACAGCATAACTGGACATGATGCAGAATATACAAGACTAGGAATAAGGCCCGTTGTGGAAATAAATACAATTGGCTCTAAAAAGAGGCTCTGGGAGAGTGCCCCGGCCTTGGGCACTCAGTGTCAATTTGCTGTGGCGACCTCAGCAGGGTATAATGACACAGAGTCCACCATTTTCTCCAGGGGACGATCTCTACCATCTGGAGAGCAGTTGTAATTCAGCATGATCCCCATCCCTCTCCTGGAGATTGGCAACAATGGTTCCCCATGAAGGAATGGGTGGTTTGAAGGGTGGAGTCGATGGCACTGAACCTGTCTGAGGTCCCACCCCTGCTGAAACCTCTCCCTCTCCAGTGTCCACCCCTCAAATCTCCAGGATTTCCCCCACCTGGAGATGGCAACCCTACCTCCTTCCCAGCCAACATCAACCTCACTCTTCAACTTTCCATCTCCCACCCCGCTGCAGCCTCCACTGTGCTCTGAAGCCCTGACTGCTATGTCACATTGGCTGTCATAAGGGGTCCATCTCAGCAGGGTGTAGGGACATAGAATCCACCATTTTCTCCAGTGGAACTGATCTCTGCCATCTGGAGTGCATTTGTAATTCTGAGTAATTTCCAGCCCTCTCCAGGAGATTGACAACCATAATTCCCTTGGTGGAAAAGTAGTCTTTCTCTGCAATGGAGACTGAAGTAGCTGACATCATTCTCCTCTCCCCCTTTTGACTTGCACAACAACCCTGTGAAGTAGGTTAGGCTTAAAGTCTGTGACTGGCCCCAAATTACCCACTCAGCAGGAACCTGGGTCTAGCAGATCCTGCCCTGAAGCACTGACTGCTATGCCTCGGGTAGCCTACCTCCAGGTGGAACCTGAAGATCACCAGGTATCACAATTGAACTCCAGACAACAGATCCCCCAACCCGGAGATAATGTCTACTTTGGAGGGTGGCCTCTATGGCATTCTGTTCAGCTGGACCCAATGAGTTTTCTCCCAGAGTCCAATGTAGGTGTGGAAAGGGGCTTTCAGAGAAGCAAGCTTGGTTGCCTAGCAATGGACACTGAGGGGACCATATTAGTGCCGGTTCCCTAACGGAACATATTGGCCCTTTCACACAGAAACGTGACTCTCCCACTGGGGAAGCGTTCCTGAGCCGGTTTACCTTGAAACCTCCTCCTATGCATTCCTTCAGTTCTTTGTACCGGTCCTGAAGTGTTATGGGGTGCTGTGTGAAATGCCCCATTTCTGACAGTTTATTCTGACAGTTTATTCTGGGCATGCTAGCAGTGTGTGGGGGACGGGGGTTATGGTGAAATTCCATTGTCTTTTCACTGACAGAAGCAGGCCACTGAGGGGACAGTTAGACCCACCTGGCAGTGGGAGGAGGAGAAGAGTGGATCCTTCCCCTTCGCTGGCTCCCTCCAGACTGAGGCCAGGACGCTAGCCGGTGGCTCTGTGTGTGGGACTGAGGCAAAGCAGGGAGAGAATGCAGCCAGTGGCCAGGATCCCCCTTTTGAGTGGCAGTCCATCCAGCCTACTGATTTTGGCGCCCCATGGAATCTTGCCCCTTGGAATTTTAAAACGGCTTTATATAATAGGAAAGATTAGGATCTTCATTGGTTTTTTAAAAATAAGATCAAAGCAGCTGCAGGCGGGCCAAATTCAGCTATGATGCAGGGGAGAGTTCTCAACATTACCTACCAAGCTATTTTACTACCCAAGAAAGAAATACAGGTTGCCCAAGAAATGCAGGTCTCTGAATGTTTCTTCCATGAGGCTAACAGCTGTTTTGGGGGCAGGACATCAATCAAATCAGGAAATGTATTAAACTCCCATGCCCATTATGCCATTTTCTGGACCCAGTTTGCTTTCCCTTTCTCTCTGGTACTTGGATGTATTTAAAAAAAAACACCTTAAAAACCTACAGAAGATCATTACCACGGACTTCCTGTGTCCTGCCTACCTTGGTCCTATGTGGCAGCACCACAGGTTACCTTCTCCCCATTGTCATTTTTCCCTTAAATAATTAATCAAGAATTGCAACTTAAAACCTGTTAATAAGATAGGGTATAGTCATACTACACAGAACACACGGGATAAATGGTGACACTGAAGTACTTTGGATTTTTTTCCTCTTGGCTGTCACGCTTCCCAGAACCACCAGGTCGTGTGGTGAAGTGGTGTGATGACATGGGTTTTTTTTATTTTTTTAAATATTTTTATTCAAATACATAAAACTTATAATCGTCCAAAAATATAAAGCATTTTGTATAGAGAAGGCTATTACAAATAACACACTTTAAAATAATAAGGATTAGAGGGGAATAGCTTTGTTGTAGATAACTATTCAGCAATAGGAGATCACGGTATAATAAATTTCTGTTGTCTACAGAACTCAATGGAAGTTGATGCATTAGTAATTTTTCCCATTATAAAAAGGTCTTATAATTTAATGGCCCATTGTTCAATCGTGGTTCATGCGATTGCCTCCCTTCCCCCACCTTTTTTGGTTGTTTGACGGGAAGAAACATGGAAACCAGATCCATATGCCTGGACAAATGCTGGAGGGAGGATATACTTCATACTGTATATTCTCTGCACAATGAAGGAAAGTAATTCTCCACCATGCAAACCAAGCAGTATAAATGGAGACTTGTATGTTCAGTGGAGGTGAAGAATAGGTTTAAGGGACTAGATTTGATAGACAGAGGGCCTGAAGAACTATAGATGGAGGTTTGTGACTTTGCACAAAAGGTAGCAATCAGCACCATCCCAAAGAAAAGAAATGCAAAAAAGCGAAGTAGCTGTCTGATGAGGCTTTACAAATAGCAGAGGAAAGAAGGAAAGCAAAAGGCCAAGGTGAAAAGGAAAGATTTACCCAACTGAAAGCAGATTTCCAGAGAACAGCAAGGAGAGATAAGGAGGCCTTCCTGAATGAACAATGCGAAGTAATAGAGGAAAACAATAAAATAGAAAGGACTAGAGATCTCTTCAAGAAAATTGGAGAAATCAAAGGAATGTTTCGTGCAAAGCTGGCCACAATAAAGGACAAAAAAGGCAGGGACCTAACAGAAGCAGTAGGAAGAGGTGGCAAGAATACACAGAAGAACTATACAAGAAGGATCTCAATGTCCTTGACAACCACAATGGTGTGATCGCTGACCTCGAGCCAGACATCCTGGAGTGTGAAGTCAAATGGGCCTTAGAAAGCATTACTAACAACAAAGCTAGCAGAGATGATGGTATCCCAGCTGAGCTATTCAAAGTCCTAAAAGATGATGCTGTTAAGGTGCTGCACTCCATACGCCAGCAAATTTGGAAAATGCAACAGTGGCCACAGGATTGGAAAATGTCAGTTTACATTCCAATCCCAAAGAAGGGCAATGCCAAGGAATGTTCAAGCTATCGCACAATTGCACTCATTTCACATGCTAGCAAGCTCAAGATCCTACAAGCTAGGCTTCAGCAGTACGTGGATAGAAAACTGCCAGAAGTACAAGCTGGGTTTCAAAGAGGTAGAGGAACTAGAGATCAAATTGCCAACATTTGATGGATTATGGAGAAAGCAAGGGAGTACCAGAAAAACATCTACTTCTGCTTCACTGACTACGCTAAAGACTTTGATTGTGTGGATCACAACAAACTATGGCAAGTCCTTAAAGAGGTGGGAGTACCAGACCACCTCACATGTCTCCTGAGAAACCTGTAGAAGGGTCAAGAAGCGACAGTTAGAACCAGACATGGAACAACTGGTTGGTTTAGCATTTGAAAAGGAGTATGACAAGGATGTATATTGTCACCCTGCTTATTTAATTTATATGCAGTACATCATGTAAAATGCCAACCTGGATGAATCACAAGTTGAAATTAAGATTGCTAAAATCATGATGAAACTAAGATCACAGCATCCGGCCCCATCACTCCTTGGTAAATAGAAGGGGAAGTCATGGAAACAGTGACAGAATTCATGTTCCTGGGATCCAAGATCACTGCAGATGGTGACTGCAGCCATGGAATTAAAAGACACCTGTTCCTTTGCGAGGAAAGCTATGGCAAACCTAGATAGCATAATAAAAAGTAGAGACATCACCCTGCCAACAAAAGTCCATATGGTCAAAGCCATGGTATTCCCAGTAGTAATGTATGGCTGTGAGAGTTGGACCATAAGGAAGGCTGAGCACCGAAAAATAGATGCTTTTGAATTATGGTGCTGGAGAAGACTCTTGAGAGTCCCTTGGACTGCAAGGAGATCAAATCAGTCAATCCTAAAGGAAATCAACCCTGACTGTTCCCTGGAAGGAAAAATACTGAAGCTGAAGCTCAAATACTTTGGCCACCAAATAAGAAGGGAGCACTCAGTGGAGAAGACCCTGATGCTGGGAAAGATTGAAGGTAACAGAAGAAGGGGACGGCAAAGGATGTGATTGCTAGACATTGATGTGGTCCATGGGGTTGTGAAGAGTCAGACTTGACTGTGCGACTGAACAAAAACATGGGATGGAGACGGCACTGGTCTTCCTCACAGATGTCCTCTGGAGGCATCTGGATCAGGGCGGGAGGACGGTACTGTTGCTGTTGGACCTATCAGCGGTGTTTGACATGGTCGACCATCAGTCACTGATCCACCGCTGTGCCGACACTGGGATTCAGGGGCTTGCCTTGCAATGGCTTGTCTCCTTTCTCCAAGGTCGAGGACAAAGGGTGGCACTAGGGGATCAGACGTCCCAGAGGCACTCGCTGATTTGTGGGGTCCCTCAAGAGGCGGTTCTATCCCCGATGTTATTCAACATGTACATGCGTCCCATTGCCTAGATTGCCCGGAGGCATAGGCTAGGATGTCACCAATATACAGATGACACCCAGCTATATCTATTGTTGGGCGGTCAGTCTGACTCTGCTCCAAAAGATATGGATCAAGTGCTTCAGGATGTGGTGGGCTGGCTTAGACTGAGCCGATTGAAATTGAATCCAACAAAGATGGAGGTCCTGTGTCTCAGCTGGAGTGGATCGGGGGTAGGGATCCCACTACCGACATTCAACGGGGCGCCACTGGTGCCAGTGCTGAGGGTTAGGAGTTTGGGAGTGCTCCTGGATGCCACCTTAACAATGGAGGCCCAGGTAGGAGCCACTGTCACCTTTTACCATCTGGCTGATCAGGCAGCTGGTTCCCTTCATCGAACGCAATGACCTGGCAACAGTGATCCATGCTATGGTCACCTCAAGACTAGACTACTGCAATGCTCTCTACATGGGACTACCCTTGTTCCAAATCCGGAAGCTGCAGCTGGTACAAAATGTGGCAGCCAGGCTGTTGATGGGCCTCTCTAAATGAGAGCACATCTGGCCTGTGCTGAAAGCATTGTACTGGCTGCCAATAGCATACCGGATTCACTTCAAGGTGCTGGTTTTGACCTTTAAAGCCCTATATGGTTGGGGGCCTGCCTACCTGAGGGATCGCCTTTTCCCACATGTTCCCCAGAGAGCACTGAGGTCAGGGTTGAAAAACCGTCTGACTCTCCCTGGTCCAAAAGACTCCAGATTGGCCTTCTCAGTGGCGGCTCCATACTGATGGAATGAGCTCCTGGAAGACATCAGGGCCCTGCAGGGCATTTTACAGTTCCACAGGGCCTGTAAAACAGAGCTCTTCCACCAGACCTTCGATTAGGTGCCGCCACTAACACTAACGCACAGATAACTTCTGAACTGTTAACAACTGAACAGTTAAGGCCTTGATGTTGAGAGCAACAAGAACAGCTAATAATACAGGTTTGGCCACATTGTATTACCTAAAATATCCTGTGAGACGCTACCACCATCTACATGCAACAGCACTTTATTTATAAATTTGATTGTTTTTCCTGAATTTTTAGATGATTGCTGTGTTAATGCATCTTAGTGTATTTATTCTACTGTTTTAACTTCTTGTAAGCTGCCCTGAGCCTGCTCATGCAGGGAGGCTAGAATAGAAATAGAAAATAATAAATAAATAAATACAATGAGTTCTTCCTCTCTAAATGATTAAAATAGGCCTCTTCCATACTGGCAGCCATAAAATGTTTCTAAACTTCCCATTTCTTCATTACCTTCTTCTGCATCAAAGGCATACATCGTCAGGCGGAGAGTAGATGCACATGTGGCACACTTGAAACATTCTCTGTGGAAAAAGTGGCCTTCTACACTCAGCCGCTCCATGACATACACTCTTTTCTTGCAGAAACAGCAGATGTCACTCCCACCCACTGACTGGGGAAATTCTTTCTTCAGAGAACTCTGTAAATAAAATATGCATATATGTGATATTCTTAAGCTATAGCATATGAAACTGCTTGACTTAATACCCCACTATTTTTTTAAAAAAAAGAGATATACTTACAAGATGGCCATGTCTCACCTGGAGATTGGCAACAGTGGTTCCCAAGAGGGAATAGCTGATTTGGAGGGCAGAGTCTATGGCACTGTACCTGTCTGAGGCCCCACCCCTCCTCACACCTCACCTTCTCCAGGCTCCATCCCTCAAATCTCCAGGAATTCCCCACCTGGAGTTGGCAACCCATTCTCCTTCCCAACTAAGCATCAATTTACCTTTCCCCCCTCACTGTTCAGCTTTCCACCTCCCTCCCACACCTGCAGCCTCAACCATGCTCTGAAGCACTGACTGCCACATCACATTGGCTGTCATGGGGGGGTATCTCAGCAGGGTATAAGGACACAGAGTCCACCATTTTCTCCAGGGGAACTGATCAATTCCATCTAGAGAGCAGCTGTAATTCTGAGCGATCTCCAGTCCTCACCTGGAGATTGGCAACAGTGGTTCCCCACTGAAGCCCTGACTGCCACATTACCCTCTTTTCCCTCACTTTTTGGCCTTGTGGCAGCTAGGAACTGTGGGCCAGCAGATGAGGAAGCCCTATTCAACCCAGAGAGTGACACCCCTGCAGGGCCCTCTCTGGAACTACAGCTCAGTTGAACCTTATGGGGGAACATTTTAAACAAACAACCACAGACAGCAGCCATCTTAGAAACACAGGTAACTGCCATTTCGTTAAACCTACCAACAGCCACTGAGGGAACAGTTGGCCTCACACAGGAGGGAAGCAGAAGCATCTTCACCAAGAGAGAAAGCCATCTGCCAGAAATTCTGACAGGGCACAGTGGCTGAAGTAGTGGGCGGAGAAGAGGAGCAGACCCAGCACCCAGCCAATGGCACGTAAGTACTCAGAGCCAGTGGGTAGGGACAGCTTCTGAGTGACACTTCAGGAAGCCAACTGATTTTGGAGCATGTGGAATGTTCAGGAGAGTCCATGGTGAAAACAGAATTATATATAACTGGAGGATACAAGATTTGGCCACCGCAGTGCATTTCCTGATATGCTCACTTTTTTACTGTAAGGTGCTCTACATGAAGGTCGGCACCTGAATGTTTGGAATATTGTCCCGAATGTAGAAGCTGATGTGATTTCTGGAACTACACCAGACCTTTGTGAGCTTCACCACTTTGTTTTCAGGCTAAAATCAAGATGCTGATTCTTATTCTTAAAGCTATTTACAATTTGGGCCTAAGATACCTGAGGGAGTGCCTTCTTTCATATGTATCTTTTCACCATAAGGTTTAGATAGAGATAATCTTCTGACAGTTAAATTTTTGCTTTGGTCAGTAGCTACTATAGAGTTTTCTTAGTACACCTCCAATGTAGAACCAGTTGCCTATTAAGGTTCTTTTGGAATCTTTTAACATTTACTTAATCAGTTTTTTTACACCTATCTTAGAAAAAGATCCTACTGATTTTAATAGGTCTGGAATTTATCTAAAGTGAGAAGTACCCATTACACTGTGGTTTCTATATTTCATATAAACAATGCCGAAGTTTACTTTTTAACATTTAACTACATGTTAGGTTCTCTGCAGTTTCACCACTCACTCACCCATCCAAGCTTTAAAACTATATTACATTTTCAGTAACTGCAAACAGTACACTTTAAAGAGCATAAAAACAACGTTTCCTTTTCACTAATACAGTAGCATCTGTGAGCTATTACAATAAAACATAAGCAAACAGAGAAGAAAAAATACGGAAATGAAAAGAAACATTTCTCCAAGATATGCAAGAAGCAGCTGTCCAAAGAAACAATAATGGCTTAATCAAGATCTGTTTCACAAATCATACTTTTAGGTCATTGATATTCTTTCAAAGTTTATGATTAAAAATATATGCTAAAATCATTTCATATGTATAAAATATAAGTGGACACAAAATCAAGCTCACTAACACCCGTGTATGTATTAAAGAATTAATGGACTATTAAAACTGCAGAGGATACAAAGGGATCTGGAACCCAGTATGTCCAGCAGAAGTTTTAAAGGTCAGTAATGTAGTAATTCTGATGCTGGTTTGTTGGCATGGTGTTCACCAGTATTTTTATTTTTTCATCCTTGTTGATGTAATTTATAATACGCTGTAAGCTTCTACGAAAGCCACGGCTGTGAGTACTTTTTAAAAATGTCAATCAGTATAAAATGTAGAGGAGTACAGCATGTTTTGGATATACCAGCAAAGCCACCACGGTATATCCCATGGAAGCTTGCTGGGTGACTTTGGACCAGTCACTTTGTCAGCCCAATCTACTTTATAAGGCTGTTGCTATGACCAGAAAAATGTAGGAGGGGAGTATTATGTAAGCTGCTTTGGGTCCCCACTGGAGTCAAGGGAGGGGTTCACACACCTAAATAAACAAACAACATTTTGTATTAATTAGGGTCTCCGTACACAATATGTGAAGTCAGAGAACCCCCCAACCTGACTTACCTTTAAAACAGGACTGGGCGGGTGGGCCAAATCAGATGCGGAGCACAACACAGCAGCAGGAGGGGCTTCAGCCTCCCCTCTCTTCCACCCTGTGCTGCTTTCACAAGAAAAAAGAGCCGTGGGGGTGGGTGGTCCACCCTGCTGCCTGTTCCACATGTCTGCCCACACGCCCGGGGCCCAGGCAAGGAACCAGCAGCAAGACAAACCGCCCCCCCCACCCCCCCCGGTAGCCATTTCCCCCCGTTGAAAGCAGTATGGCATGGAAGGGGGAGAAGGCTGAAGCCCCTCCCGCTGCTGCCTGGTGCTCCAGAGATGACTTGGTCCCATGGACCCTGTTCTTAAGGTGAGTCCTGGGTCAGACATGAAATGGGAGATGGCTTACATTTTTGCCATATTGTGTACCGAGAGTGCACACCATCTAGCCATTTTAATCATCGAGAACTCAGAAACAGAATGCCTCGCCATGGTGATCAGAGACCACCCCAGGATCTTTCTGCTCGTAGTTTAATACCTGACAGCTCTGAGCAAAGGAAGGAAAAACTTGAGAAGGAGAAGAAGAGTCAGGAGAGGAAGCAGCAGCTGCAGCAGCTCCATCCGCTGGCTGGTTCTAAAGTCAACACAACATCAACAGCATTAAAAAAGACTCCGTTCCAATGAAACATCTGGTTAATTTGCACAGCTATATCTTGGGATAAACTACCACTTTTAAAGTATATGTATATTAGCTAGTATTCAAGAAGATCCTTGACGTGTTGTGTCAAGTTTAAACATGCTCAGGGCAGCTCATTCCTTTCAGTTTTGCACAGCATTACAAGCTGATTTTTTTAGAAATATACACGTCTTTACAAGTGTCCAAAACGCAGCCAAAATCAGTCAGAGAGTTAAATCGGAAGATCCAAGCTCTTAATCTCTTATACCTTAAAAACCACTAGCTGCAACAGAATTCCCCAAAAGGCTGCTCTTAAATTTAGCACAGTTATTCCATTAATTGTGGATTAAGCCTTACCATTTGTAAAGAGACAGGCAGAGGTTTGGGCCTATGATCGTTCATGTACAGATTGACAAGAACTTCTGCCACAGCACCTATTCCACGTGAAACTTTCCCTACAGTCATCTGACCAGCAAAGAGAGAGAAAGCAGGGGTTGGGGGAAAGAAGTCCATAATGGAAAGAATGAGAACTTGATTGAAGAAAAAGAAGCAATAGTAAATCTGAATGCGCCACGTGATAAAACAGTGATAAGTTAGAAAGACGCAAGCATATTTAGAAGTGTAGCGTAATATTTCATGCATTGAACAGCTCAAGGCTCCCTGCTTCTACCAACTCCTTCCTTTGTCTGAAGTCAAAGTATTTAATAATGTAGAAACTCTGAAGACATATGGAATATATCCCTTTTTAAAAAATACTTGCAAAAATAAATGCAAGCTTATACAGTGATGAGCAGAAAGGGAGTGAGAAAATTAATTATCCACAGTCATTTCTACTCCCATAGCTATTCCACAGTCACTATTCTTCACCCTAATAATCACCTCTAAAATAAACAGCACATTGCTGTCAGAGTATGGTATCAGCACAAAAGACAATAGTACACTAATTACTTCTAAATTGGCCTATTCCACTGAATCATTTGGACATGTTACTTGAATTCATTCACTGTTTTGCCAGTGCCCCTTTCTAGAGATTAAGCATCTGGCTGCCATGGTATATTGCACTGCATTCCCTTGGGATAATGGTACTCACTCAGTGGCTCAGGAGCCACATGAATCTCTTTGACTGTGGCTCTTCTGAGCACTGTTCCTCCAATAAGGCACTGACTTGTAATTCACCAATTTCCCTTTCCATTCTGTTCTTGAAGTTATTACAACACTTGGAACAAAAACCTCCCCAGGACTCAACAGGGATATTGGATTTTTATCCCATTACATATGCTAACTCGTTCAGTCCTCACATATGTATTCTCAACAAGGAGGACTATAAATCCTCTATATTTTAGTGTATTCCTTTTTCAGAATACTATATTAGGATACTCAATGGATGTCTGCTGACATTACATCCAGCTCAAAATATACTGTCAAGTGCCCTCCACACACTCTCTATGCCAGAAAAGAGATAATTAAGGTTATCTTATTTTCCACAATTAGAAAAAAATGCCTTTAGACATTTATCTGCTATTGTGACATATTTATTGCTTTACAACTGTTGACCTTAAAACCTTAACTTGTTATTTAGTTTTCTACTTTGCATAACTTAAACATCATCATGTGCCATGTTAATTTGCTGTTAAATCCCTCTGTATAAGGTTAGAACCTCATCTACCATTCCAATGTATTTGAAAAAGTGTGCCTTGCACACAAAAGCTCATACCTTGAATAAACCTTTGTTGGTCTTAAAGGTGCCCCCACTGGACTCTAAATTTGTTCTACTGCTTCAGACCAACACGGCTGACTACCTGGAACTGTCTTTATGAGGTTGACTTTAATTTACCTCCACACCAGTGCCTTTGGAAATTTTTTGGTAAATGAACATCAGCAAAAAGTAGCTCCAAGGCATCCAATATGGCCTGCTCACAGTGGCTCTGATTTTGAAAGATCGACAATTGTTGTCTAAACTTCAAGGCTCTCAACAGTTTCGTGCCATGATACCTCAAGGCAGGCACGTAATGTTAACACAGGGCTGTCGAGAGCCCCCATCGGCCCCTGGATGAAGATTCTACTCCCCCCCCCAACTTTGATTCCAAACCATGTATCTACTTTTATAATTTTATAAGTGTACCAATACTGGCCATATTCCTTTCATCTGATGAACTGGGATACAGTTCACAGAAACTTCATATCACAATAAATCTTTAGTAAGTAAATCAGTAAGAAATCAGTTTAAGTTTACTGTTGTACATTTACCTAGCACAAAAGCAGGGGGCAAGTTGATTATGTAGTGGTGCTGCGTGAGAAGTGCCGGGATCACTGGAACTGAAGCTGCTGACATGGTTTCTAGAAAGATGATGCCATTGTCCGTATAACATGCTTAACGTCTACAGTAGCAAAGTAGCATTTGCAAAGGGATAGTAGATATCCCACCATTATAACAACTATTCACTGCTGGAACAGTGTTTAAAATGTCATTCAATCTAATGTGGGAAGGGAAGGAGTTCTACCTCTGTTGAACTGCTACAACAGATTAACATTTTATAACATGCATGTAAAGGGGGTGGATTATCCTTTCACTACTTTGATGATGATGGGTAAATATTAACTGCCCCCCTTCTGTTAATAATATTAACAATGGTTTGTTGCTATACTGCTATTAAGTACATTCTATAAGTAGTCAATCAGGGATGAGAAGCTGAGATCAAGACTGACAAATAACAGGGGGAGATTATAAATGGGGAGAGAAAAATGAAGGCATATCATGAAAGGAAGATAGCAAAATTAAGGAGGAGAAAAATGTGGGAAAGAGAAAGACACACTAACAGGGAAGATCTGACTGAGCAGACAAAACTATGGAGCCCAGTGGAAACAACAACCTTGCTAGGAGGCTGCAACCTGGCTGGTCTTCCTTGCTCCAGTGTTGAGCTGGTTGATGGTTTTATCAGAATGTGCAAGTGTTTGCCTCCCTGTAGTAAAGCAGAAAGGCATGGCAAGCAGAAAGCAGAGCTACTATAGTTTATTGTGCTCTGCTTTCCCTGTGCCTGTAGAGGCTACAGTGTAGAACTGCATTAGAAATATACCAAGATGCATTGTGAACAGAGTGTGACGCCAGCTTCAGGGGCCCTCCAGCTGACTTGGGCCCCAAGATTTTTGTCCCCCCAGTGCCCCTTGGCAGCCCTGAGTGAATATGTTCACCAGCTCTTAGATGTCAGGGCTAATATTGTCTTGCATGAAGCAGCCCAAATATTATCATAGCTTCACATAGTTGCAGCCAACTTGCTTTAATTTGTTAGTCACAATGGTTCCTTCCCAGAATTAATGTTCTACAAGGCCAATGCATTATATTCTGCAAATGAAAGCTGAGCCAGAACATCCATTACAGTTCCAATAGAAGTTGTTCAAACATCTTAAGAAAAGAGCTAGGCTTTTAATAATTTGGCACACATTTTCTCCCTATAAAACTTCTACAATTCTACAGTGAATGATGAATTCAAGAAACAGCATGATCCTTCAGCTCAATAAGCTTAAGTAAATATTTAAAAAACGAAGACAGGCATTACTAGGTAAACAAAGGATGGGCAACTTACTACTCTAGCCAGATTCTAACCTTTGAAGTCAACTAGCATTTGGCATGCTGCTCTGTCTACCAGAACAATCCATGTCAACTTTAATCAGTCATAATGGCAGCTGGTAGAGCAGCATACCTGTGCTTATAAAGTTGTTTTCTTAAAGGAAAGCAAGAGCACATTCAAAACAACTCAATCAAAAATGGGACAAACTTTGAGTGTCTCATTTCTGGTTGAATGTCATATGATAAACCAATCCATACAGAAGTGATATACAGCAGTAATCAACGATGCAACGATGAAAGTGAAAAGCAGTGCTTTTCACTTGCATTTATATGATAAGCCAAAACATCTTAGGGAAGGAAATTTTGTAAAAAACATTTGCCAACTGACCAGGGGCATCAAGTTTTCAAAATCCGGGGGGGGGGGGGGGGAGCTCTTCCGTGCGCGTGCGCCCGGTGGGACCATGTTCCCACTGCTGCCACCTCCCCCACCCCGGCCTGACCTCTCCTGCTTCCGTCCCTCCCTCCGTCTGTCCAGGGGCCAGCTGGGCATTTGCTTAGCTGGCCCCTGGACGGATGGAGGGAGGGACAGAGTGGTCAGGCTGGGGGGAGGGAGAGGCAGCGGCGGCCCTAGGAAGGGCCTGGGGAGGCGCGGCGGAGGGTGCACCGTTTTCCCGGGGGGGCTCAGTCCCCCCTGGGAAATTTCGGGGGTGGCTCAAGCCCTCGAGCCCCCCCATAGTTGACGCCTATGCAACTGACGACCAAATTATATGTTCAAAAAGATGTAACAAGTTGGGAATACTTCACATACTGCTCCATGATGGGAAAAATAATTCTCTCTGGGCCATTTCAACCAGGGAAAACGGTGCAGGGGAAAAGCGTGAACCCTTCTCCCACCACACTACAGCCCTGAAGTGAATCAGGGACCGGTGGTCTTTTAAAAAAAACTGTTCTGAGAATAGTAGAACCCAGATCCAACTCATTAAAAACGTAATGTGGAGTTCTGAAGTGAAATTGTGTATTTGTTCAGGGTATAACATCTATTTACATGTATATATCCCCTGCAGAAATTTGATTTTAAAATATTGAAGAGGCAAAGCAGACAAATAATTAAGAGGGCAGAATGAACCACTGGTTTAAGAGTTAGGACAAGATAATACACATATAAATCCTATCACTTGAAGGCACAACTTCTGGTTTTTAAAATTAGACTGCAGCAGTCAAGTAAAAATAAAACTCTGAGAAATTTTCAAACCATGTTGTACAAGTTACCATTACTGAAATAAAGATATTCTGTGGTATGCTAACAAGGCTTCCGATTTTCACACAAACATGAAGAACTCTCCCTTTGATTTTCATTCACTGTGGGCTACACTAGTATCTTACTCTTCTCTCCCTAATAAGATAAGCCATCGCCAAATTATTTCTCTCCTCAGAATTTCTAAGACCCATCCTTTGCTGCTAAATTTCTCGTCCATGATTTGGCAACGTCATCCATATCATTGTTAATATCCCATTGTCATCTCTCCTCTCTTCAAACAGTTCAGAACATTTCTGAATTCAAGATTACTTTTATTGTCAACATGTTACTTTCCTCCTTCTTGATTGTGTACCAGTTCTCTGTCATTTCTGGCAAGAACACCAGAATGGTTTAATGACTCATTAGACTGTTGCACAGACAGTATACAAGGCAGATAAAAAAGCTTGGCATACAGAAAGTCCCAGGTTCAATCCCCAGCATCTCCACTTAAAAGGACCAGGCAGTAGGTGATGGGAAAGGTCTCTGCCTGCCCGAGACCCTGGAGATCTGCTGCCAGTCTGAGCAGCCAATATTGACTTTGATGGACCATGGGTCCGGTTCAGTAGAAGGCAGTTTCATGAGTAAAATAACTGAATGCATGCAACAACAGGAAAGGTAGGATTTAGGAGGATTGTGTGACTCTGACAACTACTCTCCAGCAGAAAGTCTAACTCTCATAGTTTCAGTTCCATCTCTGAGCTTTGATGTCTTCATGGAATCACTTCACAGCTGAAGGCTTCCTTGCTCCCCAACAGACACTTCCAACTTTCCCATACTAAACTAGCAACAGAGACAACAAGGGCAATAAGATAAGCCCTGTGAAACAGGCTCCAGGGCCACGGGTGTCGAACTCATTTCTTATGAGGGCCGGATTTGACATAAATTGGATTTTGTCGGGCTGGGCCATGTGTGTCAGAGTTTATATCCTTGCTACCTGGCATTACATTTTATGACACACATGGCCCAGCCTGACAAAGTCCAATTTATGTCAAATCTGGCCCTCATAAGAAATGAGTTCAGCACCCCGACTCTAGGCTATATTACATTTATTCACTTGATGAGGGGGTTACTGTATTAGAAGACACAATCACTGCTACTGACAGGCTGAAGCTGACTATGGAACAGCACTGGATGAGTCAGCCTTTTCCATATTTGAAAAAGAAGGGAGGAGGAAGCAATTTTGGAAGTTTTCCACAAGATTTATATATTTATAAGCAGCATGTTAACAAGCCCATACAAATTATACAGACATAGCCTGCAAGCCTAAGTGCACTGTAGTTTAACTTCAGATAATCAAGGATTTGTCCTAGGCTCTGAAGCTCATTATCTCATAGGCCAGAGCTCCTAATGAATGTATATTTCCAGTCTTTTCAATACGCTTTCAAGAACCAGCAAATACCTAAAGGGATTTAGACGGACTCTTCTGATACAAGCTAGAGGTCCACTCCAGTAGGACTGACTAGAGTTCATCTCTGGAATATGAGCAGAAGGGTCGGTAGCACTGAGTAAATATCCTCCTAACAACACTGATTAGACAGCAAGCCTTCCAGACACTGTTTTATAAAGTTAACTGGCATGCAAAATCTTGGGTCTTATTTTAACTCTTTATATTTTTACTAGATGTGAAGTAAACTAAGCACAGAGGTGAAACAAGGTTTACTTAGAAAGTCAAAGTACGGGAGATGGCCTTGAAGTCGGAGGCAGGTGTAGTCAAGTGACAGGGCTTTCAGTGCACAGACCTCAGCCCCCTCAGAACTGACATTCCTGTATTCAAAAGGCCACCTAGACAGCAGCAGAGGCCACTCACCCCACCAGGTCTTAAGTTTATCATTCTCTCCCTGAGTATTTTATGCTGTGAGAGCGGCTAACAGCTTCTTTAATGTGGTACATGATTTATAAAAATAGAAACAGTGCTGGTTTTGATGGTACTTCAGAAAAAGGAAATGGCAATAACTGTGTTACTCATAAATTATTTTCACTTCTTTTATTCTGACAAGCATGCAAATTGACCAGCCCACATTTTCAAGCAAAGTGCAGCACAAACACACACACACATTTTCTGTGCAGAGTTAAGCCTTAAAAGTCAAAGCCGACCTGGTGCAGTTGTTTGTTTGTTTTTTAGTGACAATCTGAATTTGAGATGGAATCTGTTAACAGAATACCTTTTTAAAATGAACAGCAGGGGAAGCGGAGTCAATAGATGACGAAGAGGAAGCAGCGGAGTCATAAGATGAAAGGCAAGAGGGAGGTGGGGGCTGAGAATGGGAGGGGCCTTTAGTAGGAAGTTTATTCTGTACAGAGCAGAGAGAGGAAAATTAGCCCAGATGATTTCCAGATTAATGAGTGTTAAAGCAACGGTACTGCACAGCCATGCACTCAGTTCCTGAAGAAATGACAACAGCCACAATCCAGAGAGCTAGGTGGACTTTAGCCCACTGATTTCAATAGGCTTAAGCCTGCATAACTCTTATGGTAGGTTGTGGCCTAACTGCTATTTACCTCCTCAATTTTCTATCAAGATATTAATGAAATATTGATCAGCCATGGACAAGCACTTTTATTATTTGAGATGAAAATGGATACCAGCATTTCCCCCTATTTATTTTGCTGCATCTGCAAAGCAAACACAGTATTCACCTTGGGGATGTCAACGTATCCGAACATTGATGCAAGATGAGCTGCTTTTTCTTTAATGTTCTTTTTATGAAACTCTCTATTTGCTATTGACTGAGCTCTCTTCTGCAGCAATAGGAAAAAGAAAGGACACAGAATAAAGATTTCAGTTATTGAGAAAAGGTAGACACAGTACAATTCAGAAATTCAGTTCCTTAATTAGCGAACAGAAAATCAGCACAGGAAACAAAGCCGTAGAAGGGAATGGTAGGAGATGGCAGCTTTCATACACGAGTATTCTGTAGATGCGTGGGTGAAGCCAGATGCGATATTTAGTTAGAAGTCACAGCAGGGTCTTCGCTTGCTTTGTTAGCCTGACAGCCTTCCAGCTACACAGTATCCACGGCTGATGTACAGTCTATGAAGTCAAATACTGGGTTGAACAAAATTAGAGTCCACTGGACTGCTTCAGACCAACATGGCTAACACCTGGATCCAAATACTGGGTTGGCCATGTTTCAGACAGGCTACCCACAATACGGTTTTTATTTTTAAAGTGTAGCAGCTGTTTATATGTTCACCCTTCACCCATGCAAACATTTAAAACTAACAAAACTGCTCTGAGGATGGGTCATGCATGTCTTGATGCCACAGGTATATTTCTAGAGTAATTTTACAGCTTTAAAAATATTATAATTTCTTTAAAGGGAGGAACTCATAAGATTGATAAATCTAATTGAGGTGTTTTAAAAATAATCTGTAATTTTCACAACTAGGTTTCAATAAAAAAAAACTTTTGTTAGCCATTTTTTTTCACCTGGAAATCAGCCCTGGAGATAGTTTGTGCTAAACACAGTGAGAAATATTCTAACCCAGCCTTAACTGTCCTACATATATCACACCAGTCTTCACCCTACATAAAATGTGTACATTTTCATGGATAAAAATATACAAATAGATGGCAAGATAGAAAGGTATCTGTGATAGCTAAAATGTACACCAGGGGTGGCCAACCTTGCTTAACGTAAGAGCCACATAGAATAAACGTCAGATGTCTGAGAGCCGCAAGACAGGAACAAATATCACACACACGTTTTTATTTTTTAAAATATGCAAATTTGCTTTTTATTAACATTAAATGGGACTGCCAAAAATAAAAACAAATGAGGAAAACCAGTTATTGATAATGATATTACTTGTTTGCTAATGATATTGAGAGAGAGAGAGAAAGAGAGAGATGGAAAGAAAGAATTAAAGAAGTGGAAAGAAAGAGAGAGAGAAACTAGGAAAGCAAATAGATGGGAGGGAGGAGGGAAGGAAGGAAGGAAGGAAGGAAGGAAGGGAGAAAGAGAGAAAAAGCATGCCTCCCCTTTGCTTCCCCAGCCGCCCTGCCAGGAGCCGCACAATATGTGTGAAAGAGCCGCATGTGGCTCCCGAGCCACAGGTTGGCCACCCCTGATGTACACTTTGCCACAGAGTGAACAGGCCCACTTTGAGATGGTTTTGGCAATATGAATGTGCCCTTAAAAGAACAGACAGACAAAGCAGAAAGAAAACAGAGGAAGAGATCGTCACCTGATTAAATTTTTCCTCCATGTGTTGAAGGCGTTGAAGCACACCAGATAGTGCAAAGGCAGCAGGACAGGAAGATGCGAGGGATTCAGAAAGGCTGGACTCCAGAGCAGTCCGTTCTATACACCTCGAATGCCTAGGCACTGGTCCGCCATCAGGCAAAGACTGTGTGGGATCCCTGACCGTATGTTCAGCCCTAGCTACTGCCTGAAACTGGGAAACACTTAATATGAGAAAAAAATGTTCTCTGTTCCATCAAAGCACATGCTACATTGAAACAGGCTGGGATGTACTATTAACAGAGTGCTCCCAGATAGACAGGCACCTCATACACAGGAAATACCTCTCTCTACAGGATTTAAAGAACTTTAAAAAAAATTAACAGGCAGCATTCTCTACCACTCATGTAAACAGTGCAGCTTTTAAAATGCCCACATGCAAGTATTCACAACTTGGGAGTTAAGCCACGCTTACCACAGCTAATGAGCTAAGAATCAGTAAACCACCGATTAAAATCTCACCACAACCATTATTATACTTGATAGAAGCCTCTTCATTCAACCTTAAGGAAGCCCCTCATTCAACCTTTTCCTCCACTCCTTCACCATCTACAATGCAGATACTCTAATGCAGATCTACCTCAGAGTTTCAGAAAGGATTGTTGAGCTAACGTACAAGAAATGTTTTGACCACAAACACTTACTATTTTTACATTATTACTGGTAGTCTCAACATGTTGTGTATCCTCATGAAAAGAAAGGCTTTTCATATAGTACAGGTCATGCTGTATATAATAAACATGCAACAAGCTTCACTTCTTTATTTAAATGCAAATACTCCAATTTTGGTATTTCCATCTGGAGATTTTCAAGAAAAAGTTGGGACTCTGTAAGAAATACTTTAGATTCCAAAGGGTACCTTGCCTTGGGACAAAGCAAACAAGGATTCCTTTCCCGTTCCAAGCCTCAAAAAGATTCCCAGTGTACAGAATTATAAATACAACTGAGAAGTATTGGGGTCGGGAGTCCATGGAACAGTGAAACAGCTAGATCTTTATTGCTGGTCCGGATGAAGCATACAACCCAGGGCTCGGAGCCCTCCTTTTATGCCGGTCAAGGATAATCCCCTGACCTCGCCCAACTGGCCTGATAGGCTATTATCAGTCTATTTACATCTCATGGGTTCCCTGGGAGAAACCTAGGTCCATGATTGGTGGCCGGTTTGAATCCACCTAGCCTTTGTTCTACCTGGCTGAAGCTCAGGTAGTTTCTTGGCCATGTGATCTGGCCACATGGCGGTCGCCATTATGGGAGCACATGGCAACCGCATGGTCAATACATAACAACAACTGTAGAACAAAGTTTGAGTTCAGTGGCACCTATAAGACCAACAAAGTTTTATTCAGGGTTGGTTTTAAAGGTGTCACTGGACTCAAACTCTGTTCTGCTGCTTCAGACCAACATGGCTGGATTTAAGTACCTGAATTTATGTACAACTGTACTACTGTAGTTACTGCTAGGATGTTTCAAATAATTTGTCCCTTTTTCTTATGTAGAAATGGGACAGTTAAGCTCACATTTTCCAGCTGGCTATCTTGGTTTATGTGGCATGCCAAGACAACAGCATAATCCAAAGGGAGTAGGTGAAATGCATGGGAAATTATTCAGGCAACTTTAACCACAGAACTCTGCTTAACAGATTTAGAAAAACTGGACAATTTTCTCTACTACTGGGTATTTCCCTGATGATGCACTTCAGATCTTTTACTGGCTTTCAGGTCATCCAACCATACCATATGCTGCCCTTGGAGCACAAAGTTCTTGTTACAGTAGTGCACTGTCAGCATACATAAACCATGCATCAAATATTGCTCACATCTTTGCTTTCCAGACTTCAGAAATAAAATTTACAGCTACTATAGTGTGTACAATGCATGCACTTAATCTGGTTTGTTAGGAGTCTCTTACTGTGTATTAAAACAGTCTATCCTTTTAAAGCCATTAAGAGCCAAATCAATATGACCCTTTTAACATGGTACACTAAAAGACAATGAAACCTGGGGGATAAACATTGATCACCTATAGTGTCCAGTCTATAGGTAACCAGGTAACAAGAGCAATACGAGAAGTGCAACAGAGATCAAATCAGCCACATGCCAGCATGATAACGAGAGTGTATGAACCGGACCTATGGTAGTTCAATCATCACTTCAACATCTACTGAAATAAGGAGTTTATCAGGTGTATCAGCCATCATGCCTTGCAGCAATAAAGATCACAATGCACTTTGTCTGCAAGAGTATATTCTCTTATGAATTCATACCTGCCTTTTTGGTGGAGATGGAGGGCTACAGGTTGGATCTCTGGGTTTAGCAAAGCGAGGATTTACAGGAGGATCAGAAGCTGGTTTATCTACTAACTCCTTGAACAGAAAAATAGTTTGAGGAGCCCAAAGAAGGATCTGGAGTTTACAAATCAATCGCATTTTTAACATTTTATTTTATAAATGCAAATATTTTGGAATACATACAATGCTATAAATTAAACAGCAACTTAATGCTCAACATTCCTCACACAGCTATTATTATTATCTTAATTTATAGTCTGCTTTTCTCACTGGGACTCAAATTGGATTATGTATGATAAAAAAACCCTTTTCAGTAAATGGATTACAAATCAAATCAAAGTTTATTACGGTCATAAGACCAGTCACAATAGGTACAGCTAAAAAGGACAGTTCATAAATTTTAAAATGGATAAATACATAAAAGGTGAAAAACATGTGTATATGTGTCAAAATAGTAAAAAACACACTCACTTCATTAATTTACTTCCCAGCAAATGACATTTCCTTTGTCAAGCGATTCTGCTTTCTGAGTGCTGTCACACAGAATTTTGCTACTCGGTGTGATATGGTTCTCTGGCTGTCAATGGTTTCAGGACTAAAATCTATATAATACTGTAGTGGTTTAAATCTACAGAGTAATGGAATAATTAATTGTAGCCTTTCTTCTTGATAGAATTCGCAGTGCAAAAGTATTATGTGTGACAGATTCAACCACTTTATTTGAACAGGGACAGCAATGCTGCTGCAAGGGCAGGTGGGAGAATCTTCCACACAAAACTGCAGAGGGAAATGCATCAAACCGTGCTCTAGAGAAGGCCCATCTACATCTTTCATTTGTAATATCCAAAAGGTATGGGGATACAGTGTAGCTCAGTCCTTTTCTTAAACTTTTATAATTTAAAGGGAGTATTGCTTCATCATTGTGGGACTCTATATCAATTAGTGTTTGTGTAATTAGAGCTTTTGCATTATTGAGTCCCATATCAAACAGGCCTACTGGGTCCAAATCAATCAATTTTATTAACTATCTTTGAGCACCATGTAGGATAAGGGTCAGAAGCTAACAACAGGGGGATTAAGCCCTTTGGTTCAAGATGAATTTTTATCCAGTAATGGATGACATGTTCCCAGATTTTTAATTTGACTCTGGGCAAACCAGCTTCTTGCCTAAGAATGACATTAGGAGTACAGTTGGGTACATTAAATAGAGATCTAAGAAATTTTGATTGGACTATTTCTAGGATCTTAACTTTAACAGTTAGTCCCATTTACAAGTTGAGCTAATGATTTTATTTGAAACTAGGAATAAGGCCCGTTGTGGAAATAAATACAACGGCCTCTAGAAAGAGGCTCTGGGAGAGTGCCCCGGCCTTGGGCACTCAGTGTCAATTTACTGTGGCGACCTCAGCAGGGTATAATGACACAGAGTCCACCATTTTCTCCAGGGGAAGATCTCTGCCATCTGAAGAGCAGTTGTAATTCAGTGTGATCTCCATTCCTCGCCAGGAGATTGGCAATAATGGTTTCCCATGAGGGAACAGGTGGGTTGAAGGGTGGAGTCGATGGCACTGAACCTGTCTGAGGTCCCACCCCTGCTGAAACCTCACCCTCTCCAGGGTCCACCCCTCAAATCTCCAGGAAAGTCCCCACCTGGAGTTGGCAACCCTACCTCCCAGTCAACCGTCAGTGTATCATTATCTGCCCCCTGGCTTCAGCTTTCTATCTCCTCCCCCCTCCCTGCTAGAGAGTAGTTGTAATTCTGAGTGATCTCCAGCCCCCGCCTGGAGACTGGCAACAATGGTTCCCCATGAGGGACTTGCTAGCTTGGAGGGTGGAGTCTATGGCATTGTACCTGTCTGAGGTCCCACCCCTCCTCAAACTTCACTGTCTCCAGGCTCTATCCCTCAAATCTCCAGGAATTTTCCACCTGGAGTTGGCAACCCTATCTCCTTCCCAGCCAACATCAACCTCACTCTTCAACTTTCCATCTCCCACCCCGCTGCAGCCTCCACTGTGCTCTTAAGCCCTGACTGCTATGTCACATTGGCTGTCATAAGGGGTTCATCTCAGCAGGGTGTAAGGACATAGAGTCCACCATTTTCTCCAGGGGAACTGATCTCTGCCATCTGGAGTACATTTGTAATTCTGAGTGATTTCCAGCCCTCTCCAGGAGATTGACAACCATAATTCCCCTGGTGGAAAAGTAGTCTTTCTCTGCAATGGAGACTGAAGTAGCTGACATCATTCTCCTCTCCCCCTTTTGACTTGCACAACAACCCTGTTAGGTAGGTTAGGCTTAAAGTCTGTGACTGGCCTGAAATCACCCACTCAGCAAGAACCTGGGTCCAGCAGATCCTGCTCTGAAGCACTGACTGCTATGCCTAGGGTAGCCTACCTCCAGGTGGAACCTGAAGATCGCCAGGTATTACAATTGAACTCCAGACAATAGATCTTCCCCCCTCCCTTGGAGAAAATGTCTGCTTTGGAGGGTGGCCTCTATGGCATTCTGATCAGCTGGCCCCAATGAGTTTTCTCCCAAAGGCCATCATAGGTGTGGAAAGGGGCTTTCAGAGAAGCAAGCTTGGTTGCCTAGCAACGGGCACTGAGGAGAAAGTTGTCGGCTCTGATGATGGAATAAGGTTCCCAACCTCCAGGTGGGGCTTGGGGATCTCCCACTTTTACAATGGATCTCCAGCTAACAGAGATCAGCTCCCCTGGAGAAAATGGCTGCTTTGGAGGGTGGACACTATGGCATTGTACCATGCTGAGGCCCCTCCCCTCCCCAAACCCCACCTTCTCCTGGATTCATCCCCAAAGTCTCCAGGGATTTTCCAACCCAGACCTGGCAACCCTGTGATGGAAATACCTGAAGATTTGGGGGGGTGGATCCTGTGGAGGGCAGCATTTTTTGGGGGGGGGGGGATAGAATGACTCAGCAAGCTATAATGCCATAAGGTCTACCCTCCAAAGCAGCCAGTTTCTCCTGGGGAACTGATCTCAGTCATCTGGAGATCAATTGTAACAGCGGGAGATCTCCAGGTCCCACCTGGAGAGTGGCAACCCTAGGGGGAAAGTCAGCCACACAGCAGGGGGTTGAAAAGAGTGGTTTGATGGTCGCTGGCCCACCTCATTAGCCAGCCAGCCATGGTGGAGCTAAGCAGGAGAGAGGGCCTGAGGAATTTCACACAGCCAATATGTTCCGTTTCAGGAACTCTTCAGTAACGGTTTCTGTCAGGCATTTCACACAGAACCTTATTAGTACTGGTTTCCTAATGGAACATATTGGCCCTTTCACACAGAAACATGCCTCTCCCATTGGGGAAGCATTCCTGAGCCGGTTTACCTTGAAATCTCCTCCCATGCATTCTTCAGTGCTTGTACTGTTCCTAAAGCGCTATGGGGTGCTGTGTGAAATGGCCCCATTTCTGACAGTTTATTCTGACAGTTTATTCTGGGCACACTGGCAGTGTGTGGGGGAGGGGGTTATGCTGATAGTCAATTGTATTTTCACTGACAGAAGCAGGCCACTGAGGGGACAGTTAGACCCACCTGGTGGTGGGCAGAGGAGAAGAGTGGACCCAGCACCCAGTCGGTCCTTCCCCTTCGCTGGCTCCCTCCAGACTGAGGCTGGGATGCTGGCTGGTGGCTCTGTGGGCGGGACTGAGGCAAAGCAGGGAGAGAATGCAGCCAGTGGCCAGGGTCCCCCTTTTGAGTGGCAGTCCATCCAGCCTACTGAGTTTGGCACCCCATGGAATCTTGCCCCTTGGAATCTTAAAATGGCTTTATATAATAGGAAAGATAGTTTCAGGGGAGCATAAAGCCCACACCTTCTCTTCTGAAGAATCTAAGGGTGACATTTGCGTTCTTTTTTGCAGCGTTTGCTGATGCGACTGTATGGGCTTTGAAGTTAGCATTGAATGTAAAGATGACTCCCAGATACTGAAAATGTTTAACTTGATCTATAGTGTTCCCATTAATTTCCTAGTTAGTTTTTTTTAAGTGTCTACTAAAATGCATAATTTTAGATTTTGAGTAATTAACTGTCAAAAGCTCTGTATCACATTGATCACTCAATTTTTTTATGGCACGCTTTAAACCAATTTTTGTTTGTGACAGGAGAACCGCATCATCTGCATACATGAAAAATGGTACTTTTCTTCCTGCAAGACTTGGGCATGGACATCTATTTTATGTGCACACTGAATCAGCGTGTTTACGTAGATATTAAATAAAAAGAGTGCTAATAAGAAATCCTGTCTGACGCCCTTCTGAACTGGGATTTTCTTTGATAGTTTACCGTCTTGAGTGTACCTTATCTGACATTCATTGTTCTCATGAAGCTTAATTATCAGGTATAACAATCTTCTATCAATGGATGTGTCTCCCAGTTTTGTCCATAATCTTCCTCGAGAGACAGTATCAAAAGCAGCCTTGAGATCTATAAATGCTGCATATAAATTTTTCTTGGGAAACACTGCAGGTTTGTGGATGAGATAATCTAGTACCAAGCAATGATACATGGTTGAACAGCCATGGGAAAAACCTGCCTGTTAAATTTCTAACAGGTTCTCTTGGTCTAGCCATTTACATAGTTTAAGACATAGATGTTTAGTGTATAATTTACAGATGACATTCAAGAGGCTAATTGGCCTATAATTGTTTGGATCATTTTTATTCCCTTTCTTATATATAGGGACTATGATGGCTAGACCTCAGTCCTTCGGTATCTGGGCTGATTGATCTATATATGTAAATAAGTTAGCTAATATTGGAGCCCACCAGTCTATATGTGTGTTAAACAATTCTACTATGATGAAGTCACTTCCTAGTGCTTTGCCGTTTTTTAGCTGTAATATTACTGAAATGACCTCACTAATCATAACTGGGGGCCAAGATTTGCTAAACAGTCAGTTCTAGGTGATATTTATTGTTGGTCTTTGTACAGGATATCAAAGTGTTTTCCCCAAATTTCTGACTGAATGGAATTTGTTATAACCTTAGGTTTATTCTCCTGCATTCCTGAAATTATTTTCCAAAAGCTTATATTATCCCTCTCCTTGGTGGCCTTAATAAGTGATTGCCACTGAGTGTGCACAGCCGCTAACTTCTTTTTTAAAAAATAAGCTTTTATACTCCCTCTTCTTTAATTGGGTTTCAAGGTCGGTATTTAGATTTAGGTTTAGCTGGAATACTTTTATGCTCTCTGTAAGTTCAGTCTTGGCTTGCATACACTCCTGATCAAACCACTTCTTATTCAGTGGTGTCTGCCTGTCTTTGAAGCTACCAACTCTTGATAGGAGAGGGGTAAGTTTTAATATAAGCATATCATATATTTTTAATATAGCGTTTCCATTTTCTATAGACATCAGTATATGGGGAATAGATTTTGCTTCTTCAGTCTGAGTCCAAATGCGGAATTTCTCACTAATTTTAATATTCCATTTATTTTTAACCCTCCCTACCTGGTCTATCATGTCTGGTCCAGTCTTGTCCCTAATCATAGGGGGCCTTGGTGTTACTCCCCAACTAACACTAAGGGATAAATGATCACTGTCTGGTCTCACATCAACCTTGAATTTAATATTACTATTGTAAAGGTGTAAATGGATTACAAGATATACCAGTCAATCAGTTAAGAGAATTCCAAGATATAACAAAATTTGCATCTGACAGAAAAGATTCCTGGTACAAACACATTAAAGCAGTTAGGCTAGGATTGCAGAAGGGGGGGGACACACATAGAGATGCAAAATTTCTGGAAATTTTGAAGCTCGGGAAAAACTCCAGGTTTTTTCCTTTTTTTGTGTAGAAAAAACCGGACATTTTTGGAAAAATTGAAAAAAATGCTACATTAGCATTTCTTTTTTCTTTTCCAGATTGAAAGTCATTCTGTTACTTTAGAAACATAAAATATGACTATGGACAATTTTACTTGACATGAAATTATCACAACTAGCATATTAAAAATATAGTGTATCCAAACAATTATTACAAACAGAATTTACTTTTAAAATAATATTTATTTGTAATTGTAACAAATGGAGCAACAATCTCCTGAACTGTTTACTAGTTAATGTGGAACAGACAAAAAACCTCCACAAAACAATTTTTAAAAACCCAGAAGTAACAATTATTCATATTTCCTCTCCACAGTATTAAATAAAAAAAAATTAAAAACCCATTCTCATAAAAAGAATTGAAGGGGGGGGGAAGTGTATAGAAGGGAGTGTGGGACTAAGTTTCAATGAATGGGCATGAGATTTAATCAGAATCATTTTCTGAGCTGTAATTATCAGTTTCAGTATCTGCTTCTGCAGCTACTCTGTTGCATCTGCCATTATCACAGTTATTATGGACCTCTAAAAACTATACTTTCAGGTCCTTTGTGTTGCTCTGTATTTTCTTCCAACGCTTTGAGGCCCAGTAAAGCCTGAGTGCCAGTATACCCACCCACATGCAAAAACAAAATTGAAACCCTTTTCTTTTCTTTTCTTGTGACAATAGCACCTCCTAAAGGAAGAAATGCATCTTGTTCTTGCATTGGAGAGTTCAGTTTGTAACCTAGGTCTTGCTTGTCCTCAGTGCATAAAAATCAGATTAATCTGATACCATACATATTTTTTAGAAATGATTTGGAAAATATGTGAACACCTTGTCTTAAAATATTTTATTCACCATGTTAAAATAAAACGTTCCATAATCAATTTTTTTTCTTTTCTTTTTTCAATTTTTTGGAAAAAAAACAAAAAAGTCTTCAGGGAAAAAAACAGAAAAAATTGTTTTTCCCCCGAATTTTTCCAGTTTTTCCCCGGGCCTTCACATCTCTAGGGCCACACAACAACAATGCAAGCAAACAAGGCAACAGGGCAACCAGTGTAGGAAACTTTTATCTCTAACAAAAGTGACAAAAGTCACCTGGTGAGCTCCTCAATTACATTGCAACTTGTCTCCCTCTCCCCCTTCCAGAATACACTCCTGAACAATTCTGTATTTGATGAAACTCTAGAAATGTGGGGACTTCCTAATCTCTTCAGGCAGACCACTCCATATTACAGGGGCTGCCACAGAGAATGCACTTGAAGGGACAGTTGCTGATTTGACCTATTTGCAGGGTGGCACCTTCAGAATGCCTTGCTCAGATGAGCAGAGCTGTTACAGCAGAGGACAGCAGGAGAGGCAGTGCCTTAAGGGCTTTGTAGGTGACAGAGTCAAGGTAGGGAACCATTTTCTGAGCTAAGTGGTGCTAACTATCACCAGAATGAACTGCAGTACATAATAAAACCATAGTACTATTCGAAATCCAGCTGCAAGGATTTTTTAAAATCAATTTGAAATGTTTAAAGAACCAAGTTTTGAGCAGAGGGCTTGCTGAGTTCTTGCTCACCTGGTTTTGTGCAGCAAACATGAATCATCACCAGACAACCAGGAAGAGGTTTTGTTACTTACATTTCTTACATAATATACATGCATAGGTGGGCTATGTAGATATTCTTACAAGCTAGAAAATTCTGCAGACTTTGTTTGCAGGACAAGTTTAAATCCACTGGGAATAGTTGGATAATAAACTTCACTATATAGACCAGGCTTTACATAGCAGTGTCCCTTAAAGTTTAAGTTGATCCAGAATGTGGATTGCTGAATGGGCAACAAAAGCTTCTGGGCCAAATCAGAGGCTGAGGCTTCCACACTGATCCTGCTTCCTCAGGGACCTGTAATGTTTAAAAGCTGCTTACCATGTCAGATTGGCTTGACTGCATGCCAAGAACGTGTGCAGCTTACACATTACAGGACCATGTACGGCAGTGGGGCTACATGAGAACTATAACAGCAGTTTACACATACTGACAGCTACAAACAGAGAACTTCTAGTATAACTAAAGACACTTTTTAAGGCTGATTTGATGCTGTCTTTTCTCTCAGGTCATCACAGACTGTTCCTCATGATACATGCCAATTTTGGAGATCAGATATGAAAACTATGCCTGAGCTTTTAAAAACTTTACCCTGCATGTACAAAAGTTTTCTCAAGTCACAATCAGAGACACATTGTCATGATACTTAAAGATACTGGTGTTCTCTTGCCAGGTGCACATACATAGCAACACACACACATACACACTTTGAAAAGCAATATAAGAAACTGTCCTACGATCTTTCACCAATGCTGCAATTTGACACGAAATAAACCTGATAGCCATGGCTCCCAAGAAAACAATTATGGATGCTATTGCTTTAATAAACAAACTTGTCTGTAGTCAGTTTTAGCTAGATCAAAGTATAACAAAAAAAATTTAAACCTCAACATTATGATGAGTGGTGTTTAATTTTTTTCAAAGGTGATGTTTCATAAGCCATATTGGCTGATACACAGACATCTCAATGAACACACATCAGGACACTGATAAACTGATCTTGACCACTGTAAGGCTTTGTAAGGGGACAATGCAGAAGACCCAAGTTTCCACTTCCGTCTGCTCCCGGGAGCGTTCAGGGGCTGCTGCCAGAGAGTGAGCCTCTCATTCTGTGCTGGCTTTGGGTGAGGGTGGACAAAAAACAGTTATGTCACGATTGCACTGAAACGAAAATCCCATGACAAGCTAATTGTGAGGAGTCATGAGATCCTGAAGTAGAATTTTTATTGACTTTTACTGAATTGAATTTATTTCTGTAGGCAGTATGTTAGCAAAAAAAAATACTATAAAATTATGCTATTAAACCATGCCAGATACAGAAGAATCTTAGATTTGTAACATTTCAAGTGGGAATATGTTTCACTCTGGAGAAGATACTCAAGTCTGCACCTTGTAGTTTCAAGCATCTTGTTTGGAGTGAAATATTACATAAGTACAACAGAACCCATGAGCTATTTCTGCTTCCTCTCACCTGCATGTTGCAATGGTCACAGCCTTCTGTCCCCGAGCCAGCAATCTGCTGTGCACATAGTAACTCCCACAGAAGGCACTTGCCACAAGAGCCATTCTATGTATGACTCAATACATATTGCAGTGCGTGTGCATTTGGAGCATCTAAAACACACGTAGATACACCATACGCAAGTCATTCAAAGAGACTCATTTCAGCCACTGGGCTCCCAGACACCCTGATTTATATGGCAATCCAAAGGTAATTTTTTTTTTACTCACCTGCCTCCGTAGTGATACACTGGGAGCATTTCCTTCAAACTTGGCCAAGAGCTGAGTTGTCATGGACTTCACTTTGTTCTGGTTAACTCCTTCTTTCGCATCCCCCAGCTGGTTCTCAGGATTTGTTCCCCGATTCAAAAAACTTGAAGACTTTAACCAACCAGGGGGGGAAAAGGGACAGGTGTTTTAAATTCTAAGCAACAGGAAGGGCTTGGGACAGTTCATCAGGGCATCGTGACCAGCAAATCAGTGCCAGTTATTCTGATGTTTTAAAGCCAGAGAACCACCATGCAGCACAAAGACTGTGCCACTACTTCCACGGAATCACCTCTTACTTCCACTACTTGTTTTAGTTACCGTCCCAATAGGTGCCAGAGCCATTCCTAGAGGCAGAAAGGCCACTGACTCTATAGAAGCAAAAATACATTAAAAACATGAATAGGATTTTATGTCTTTGAAACTGAATGATCTGTGCTTTCAAAATTACTGTATTTTTCGCTCCATAAGACGCACCTAGCTCCGCTCGGTGCCGTGGCTTGGGAAAGGTGAGGGGGTTTTAAGACGCACACACTTTCCCCCCCACTTTTTTGGGGAGAAAAAGTGAGTCTTATGGAGCAAAAAGTACAGTAAACACAAATACATGTGGGCCAAAAGTGTTTTCAGGGAGGAATACAAAAAAAGGGATAGAAAACAATGAGTTAGTGAAGAAAGAGGATGTTCCCAGGTACAATCAAGGATGCAATATACCCAAGGGCAGTCATAAACAGGTACATCTAACTTTTTTGACAGAGCAAAAGACATGGGCTGAGGATCACAGAGAAACTCACACCTTCTTCTCAGAGAGGCCCAGTCTCCGTTTTGAACATGGATCTAGGCAGATTTCTTAAATGAGAAAGGCAGTTTCCCTCACTCTTTTCATAAGGCTGCAATCCCACGCGCACTCACCTGGGAGGAAGATCCATTAAATACAACGAGACTTACTTCTGAATACATACACTACACTATACTATACTATACGAACTTTTTGGCATGTCAGTCAATTTAATCCAAACTCTTAAAATGTTGATTCCATTTAGAATATGGTTCAGAATAACATTTTTAAAAGAAGACTGTTTATGTTTAAATACACAATTCATGGTTTATATTTTATGAATGTATTGGTCTCCATTCAGTAAGAATCAACATGAGAGAGAGAATCAACATGACTTGGACAAAGAGAAGTCAATTGGTTATTAATGGACAAAAAATAAGAAAAGTGAACAATCCAGAAGAGTTGCTAGAAGGGAGTGCTGCTTCAGTTTTTATGAAAAGTAGTACTGAATAAGAAGAAAAAGTTATGCCACTCAAAGCTTTCCTTTTCAATTAAACATAAATTAAATTGGCTGTTACACAAGGAAGAAAACTACATGCACAAGAGCACAGAAATGTTTGCAGCTGATTGTTTAAGAGCCTGAACGTGGGCTCTTTCATACTCAGACTTCCCTCCCTTTACTCTTCGGGGGGTGGGGGGCAGGAGAGAATAAATTCAGGAATAAATTCAGTACCAACCTCTTCAAAATTTATAAGACTTTTACACCTCTTTTTATTTATTTCATTTTCTTCTCCATTTCTTTCAGCCTAGAAACAATGAAATCAAGTAAATACATATTTCATTCACAACTGCATATACATCCAGCATTTTGGTATGCCTGTTATTAAATCAATATAGTTAACATATTTTAAAAGCAAGTACTGAGTTAATTATTCCACCTAATGAGGCACATATAGGATACATAAGGCAAACAGAGCACTAGATGAATTGTACATGCTTAAAGAAATCTGGAATAATTACAAGACCCAGTTCAGCCAGGAAATTTATACACAAGCTTAAGAATATCTTAGAAGCCTGTGATTCAGGTACCCACTATTGGATATATCATCATTCTACTTCTGTGATGCCTGAAATGGCTTACTGTTTAGAAGAAAAGCAACACAGTTGCTGTCAGCCCAGGACAGTCGCTCTATATTCTAGTGAACTTAAGACCAAATGATAGATCCTGTTTTGGAGACAGGAGGAAAGGAAGCTGAGAAAAATCAGCTGTCCAAGGCCACTCTGAAGACTCAGTACTGAGCGAGGATAATTATGAAATCATTAATACTTTCAAAAGAATGAATAATTAATGCTTTCGGAAATCTTGGCTCTAGCTTTCTAAAGTTCTGACTCCTGGGAAAGTGTTAACTTAGATCCTTGATTCCGTAAAGTGCCAAGGCACACAAATCTTTCAGCCCCAATTATTTCAAGTGCAGTCATTTAATTCAGAAGAATGACTTTATCTATATGCGCCCCCCTCGCCCAGCTGGTGTGGAGTTTCAGGCGTGGGTGTCACCAGTATGCTGATGACACCCACCTGTATCTGTTACTGGATGGCCACCTGCCACTCTGCAAAACTTGGCTGAGGGCCTGGAGGCTGTGGTGGGATGGTTAAAAAAGAGTGGGTTGAGACTGAACCCAGCTAAGATGGAGATTCTGTGGTGGGGTGGGGGGCAGGCTTTCCACTCTCGACAGGGCACCACTGACTGCGGCACAGCCCATCAGGAGTTTGGGTGTGGTCTTGAATGCCTCCTTGAATATGAAGGCCCAAGTCAGGCATACTCCCAAGCTGGCTCTTTTTCCCCCCGCCTGTGCCAGGCTTGCCAATTGGCTCCACTCCTGTCGCACCCTGACCTAGCCACAGTAATCCATGCAACAGTCACCTCCAGGCTAGACTACTGTGACTCACTTTATGCTGGCCTGCACTTAAGACTGACCCAGAAGCTCTAGCTGATCCGGCATGAGTCCTGACAGGAACGTCACAGATGGCACAGATACAACCTGTGCGGCACCAGCTACGTTGGCTCCCAGAGTTAAGTTCAAGCTTTTGATTCTGACCTTTAAGGCCCTGAACGGTCAGGGACTGACATATCTATGGGACTGTTTCCTCCTGTATGTCCCCGGGAAGCACTGCACTCCTAAAGATGTCCAGCTGTCCTTGACCAGTTTGGTGTAGTGGTTAAGTGCTAACCTAATTCTAATCTGGGAGAACCGGGTTTGATTCCCCACTCCTCCACTTGCACCTGCTGGATGACCTTGGGCAAGCTGTAGTTCTGGCATAGTTGTTCTTGGGAAAAAAAGCTGTTTCTGTCAGAGCTCTCTCAGCCCCACCCACCTCCCAGGGTGTCTGTTGTGGGGAGGGGAAGGGAAAGGAGTTTGTAAGCCACTCTGAGACTCCCTTCGGGAGTGGAGGGCAGGGTATCAATCCAACCTCTTCTTCTTCTTCTTCTTCTTGACCAGGGCCAGGGCCTTTTTGGTCCTGGCCCCAATCTGTGGAACTCTCAGCCAAACACCACCAGGGCCCTGTGGGATCTGATGCCATTCTGCAGGGCCTGTAAGGCAGAGATGTCCTGCCAGGCTTTTGGTTGAGGGCAGCAATGGTTTCCATTCTGGCTGGCACCCTCTCCTTGCTCTTCAGACTTGCTTTGCCACGAGGTGGCTGGTAGTCCGGAATGGGAAGTAATCTGAAATTTGCTACCTGATTCTTTTAGATTTTTTGCCTGAGTGCTGATTATTAATTGTATTCTATTGTCTTCAATGTTTTTATTGAATGTTGTACATCACCCAAAGCCCTGCAGTATCAGGGACTGGGCGATTCAGAAATTTAATAAATAACAATAAAGACTACACCACTGAATAATTTAGGGCCAACATAAACCAAGAGGTTCAAATCAATAAACAGGAAATATGAGAAATTATCTGATCTACCAGTTAGTGATTTAAACAGCAGAGCAGCCTTTAATAACTAATTGCTGGCTCTGATTCAGTTTACCATAACTGAAAGCATACTTTAAAGATACCTTACATTCTAATAGCAAAGTCAGGATATCTTTGGATACTTAAATCCAGTGCCTGCAGCTGTGAATGGGTAAGACAGATCTTTCTTCAAACCTGAAAACCTTGAGTGGTCAGGGGAATGGAAAAACAGATCTTTCTATAATCCTGAAAAGGGCTTCAGGTTTGCAGAGATATATGAAATCTAAAGGGAGGAGAGTTTAAAAAACACAAAAATGTTAAAAGGAGCACCTGTAGTTTTCAGCAACAGACTCCCTCAGTGGCCATTGATAGGTTATAACATAGTCAAGATTAAAGGGATTTTTTTGCGAGTCTGCAACGACCCCTCTCCCTCCCTCCTGCTAGAATTAAAGGTTCCTCCAGCTGGTTGGTAGGCCATGTGGTCCCCACCAATCAGCTGAAGCCCTTTAAATCGGGCAGGAGGGGAGGGAGAGGGTGGCCAGGCTGGTGGCTGCTCTTGGGGGCGGGGCTTGGGGCAGGGCTTCCCCTCCCGGCCAGTTGAGCGTGGGCAGATTGAAGCCCCCAGAAGCAGGGGAACCCCTGCCTGAACCTGGGGACTGGCAACCCAAGGGCCAGACCTGGCTAGGGTTGCCACTCCAGGTTGGGAAATTCCTGGAGGTTTTGTGGTAGACTCTGACGAGGGCAGGATCTGGTAAGCAGAGAGGCTTCAGCAGGATATAATGCCACACACTTTCTAAAACAGCCATTTTCTCCAGAGGGACAGATCTCTGTTGTCTGGAGTTCAGTCATAATTCTGGGGGATCTCTGGGTCCCACCTGGAGGCTGGCAACCCTAGGCCTGGAAGTAACCTCTGGCTGACATACCACCTGACTTGCACAACTCAACTAGGCCTGGCTGCTTGCTCCTATTCAACAGTAGCCACCCTATGAAAGCCAGTGTGGCGCAGTGGTTAGAACTTCAGAGTAGCGCCTCAGAGACCCAAATCAAGGGTGGGGTTTAAGATGGGGAGGGACTTCACAATGGTATAATGCCACAGACTCCACCCCCAAAGCAGCCATTTCCTCCAGCGGAACTAGGGTTGCCAACCTCCAGGTGAGAGTTAGAGATCACCTGCAATTATAACAGCTCTCCAGATGACAGATATCAGTTTTCCTGGAGAAAAGACCAGTGCTTGCTCATAAGTAAGCACAGGCTTTTGCCCACATCCTTGGATGGAGACACAGGGGTGGGGTGAGCCTATGAAGAGGCAGCGCGGGAGTGCTGATCTACCAGGGAAGGCTGGTCAGCCGGATTTAGAGGCGGCAGCCATTTTCCTTGGCCACTCTGACTGCAGACAAGCTCAGGAGAGGACTACGGATGAGCTCAGGAGAGGAACCTTGTGGTGGAGTGGGCCTTTGCTACTGGGCCAAAGGAAGACTTGTGAGGTCTGGGGGACTTTGCCTTGGGGGGCTCAAGGGTGCATGGGTTTTCCTCCTTCCCTAGTTACCTTCGGTGGGGCTCCACACGTTCCTTTTTTACTCTCCTCTGGCCACAGCTGGCTTCCCCATGGTGCTCCATAGCGCTGACTCCCATGACAAGCCGCCTGGTGCCGATGCAATGGCCTGCTTGCTGGGTCCTGGATGCAGGGAGAGCATGGGGGCGGGTGTGATCATCCGCCCCGTCACCGCTTCTGCAAAGGGATGGTCTAGCGAGTACAGCAAAAGGCAGCTGGGTTTTCGGCTGGCTCCATGAGACCGGTGGGAGAGCATTGTGGGGGATGGGTTAGGGGTGGGAGACTGCACATGGTGAGCAGCGTGGGCACAGCTTCACCCTCCCCGACCCCGCTCCGCTGTGATGGCGCTGGGTACGAGGGCTGCAGGGCGGGGGGTGGGGGTGGGCGGCCTCCCTTCTCCCCATCATGCATGTTGTGCACCAGGCAGCCTGGATCAGTGCTGCCCTGCCCCCCACCTTGAGTGTCCTGGGCATCAGAGGGGACATGGCTTCGCGCCTCCGCAATGAAGTTGGGGCCGCACACAGCCAGTGGCATGGGGCATGGCTCCCCCTCCCCAGCCCGCTCCGCCGTGACAGTGCAGAGCACAAGGGATGGGAGTCAGGGGGGGCGGGCTGCTTCCTGTCTCCCTTCAGACCAGTGTTGCGCCAAGTGGCCTGGCTCCATGCTGCCCAGGCCCCCCATGGCAGTCAGGTTCGAATGGATAAAAGGAAGTACTTCTTCACCCAAAGAGTGATAAACATGGACGGCTTCAAGAGAGAGTTAGATAAACATCTGGAGCAGAGGTCCATCAGTGGCTATTAGCCACAAGGTATAGATAGGAACTCTCAGTCTGGGGCAAGTGATGCACTGTGTTCTTGGTGCTTGGGGGAGGGGGGCAACAGTGGGAGGGCTTCTAGTGTCCTGGCCCCACTTGGAGGACCTCCTGATGGCACCTGATATTTTAGGCCACTGTGTGACAAAGTGTTGGACTGGATGGGCCATTGGCCTGGTCCAACATTGGCTTCTCTTATGTTCTCTTATGTTCTTATGTGGACATGTGCTAGTTCATGAGCTAATGACACTTGGGTTGTGCACAAGGTGATGTGGCTACTGCATCAATCCACTCTTCCGGAGCGCAGGTGTAACAACTGTGTGCTGGCAACTAACAAATTGTGAGCTAGCCCAGACTACCTCAGCTTAGCAGAAGCACAGATCAGGAGGGCTACTTAAAGGGAGCGGGATTGTGGGTAAAGGGCCTCAGGAGTAACTTGTCTTTTTTCTCTCTCTCTGGTTGTCGGCAGTATGCCGGCTAAGAAGGTATCGCAGAAGAAGGGGGGGCAGGCTAAGGTGACACCCAAACGGGTGCTGCTGGCCATCTCGCCCTCTGAGGATGAGGGTGGCCCCTCCCTACAGGATCTGGCAGCAAAAATTGCTGCTTTGGAGTGAGTAAAAGCTGCGAAGCATAAACAGGGTGACACTGCTACTTGGGTGCTGCTTCCACGCCTAAGTGCACCAGGGTGGCCGCCTGTAAGCAAGGGCTGTGGGCCCTGTACATGCGTTTGGCGCAGCTGCAGGAGTCAGAAGAAGAGGAGGAGGATCGCCCAGCACAGGTCGAGGTGGCGCCGACAGATATGCCTGGGACAGGTGAGTCAATGACACCCCGGGGGGAGGTTGACTCCATCAAGGCCCGGCAAGGCCTGGCCATGGCCAGTTCACTCCCTTCCTCTGGGGGACCACCTGCTCCAGGCCACAAAGGCAAAGATTTGGCGGGGGAATATGTGGAAATGTTCACATTGCTGTTCCAGTGGAAGTTAAGGCTAGTGTCCAGGATGACCTGAGGAAGTTGGAAAAAATTAGGTGCCTCTGAACTGATAAGAACTTTGACAACTGGCTGACTGCCTACACCATTTATATGGGGTTGGTGCTACAAGCATACCCTGATTGGGGGTCTGCACTGGTGAAGTACCTGGATCTCATTCACCGGGCCTATAGAGAATAAAATGGGGCAGTGTGGCTGCACTATGATGAGCTGTTCTGTTCTTGGGTGGCTCTGGACCCAGCACTGCCTTTGGATCGGGAGCATCAGCAGCTGTGGTCACAATGCACCGGGCCGGCTGGGGCCATTGCAGGTAGGTATGCAGATACTGGCCACATGGTAGCACGCTCGCAGGCGGATACAGGGTGAGGAAGCAGCAATAAGCAGTGGGTTCAACTTCGCCTTGTCTGCTAAGATTTCAATGCTGCGAGGTGTTATCAGAAGTCGTGTAAGTACTGACACGTGCAGCTCTTGTGGGGGCGTCCACTCTGTGGTGTCCTGTAGGAGGGGTGATGATGGTAAGGCCAGCCCAATCAAGCTGGAGGTTTTGCGGGAACGGCTACGGTGGTACCCCCACAGAAGGGAGGCAGCGTACCTGGAAGAGGGGTTCCGGGAGGGATTCCGCATTCCTTTTGAGAGAGAAAGGAAACAGTGCATGGCTAGGAACTTGAAATCAGTGGTGGGGTTGGAAGATGTGGTCTGTAAGAAACTTGACGGGGAGGTGCGAGAGGGCAGGGTGGAGGGCCCCTTTGCAGATCTATCCATGCCCACTCTCCGCATTTCTCCCTTGGGTATAGTGCCAAAGAAATCGCCGGGCAAGTACTGGCTGATTCATCATTTATCTTATCCTCCAGGGACGTCCACTAATGACGGGATCCCGGGGGAACTGGCCACAGTCCACTATGCATCCTTTGACAGTGCAGTGGGGATGGTGGCCACTTGTGGGAAGCGTGCTCTATTGGGGAAATGTGACATCACATCGACTTCCTGCCTGTTCCCAATACACCCAGGTGATTTTGACCTGTTAGGCTTTACATTCGGTGGCCTGTTCTATTCCGACATGGCCCTGCCCACGGGGCATGCAATCTCATGCTCGGCGTTTGAGACACTCAGCTCCTTCTTAGACTGGGCGGTGCAGCAGAGAGCGGGGACAGACAGGGTCACTCACTATCTGGATGACTTCTTGTTCGCAGGAGGGGCCAAGTCTAATGTGTGTCAGAGTTCCATGGATATTTTTCAGGGCCTGGCGGCAGAGTTGGAGGTGCCTCTGGCACATGAAAAGACTGAGAGTCCGGTCACCAGTATGACCTATCTGGGAATTCTGCTTGACACTGAGAAGCAGCTTTGTGCCCTGCCTGCGTACAAGGTGGTGGGCTGGTAACCCTCCTGGAGCAGGCTTAACCTTATGGGAATGGCAGAAACTGCTGGGCCATTTGAATTTTGCCTGCAGGGTGGTGGCTCCGGGACAGGCTTTTGTACATAGGATCTGTGAGTCCCTGGTGGGTGTCTCCCTGCCTCACCACCGGGTTCGGGTCTCAGGAGGGATTAAGGCGGACCTGTACATGTGGCTGGAATTCCTAAAGGGGTTTAATGGGGTGTCATTCTGGTGCAGTTCCATGCTCCTGGAGGTGTCCTTGCAGGTCTCCTCTGATGCATTGGGCAGCCAAGGGTTCGGGGTCTTTTTCTGGGGGAGCTGGTGTGCCCAGTGCTGGCCGCTGGACTGGGTCCAGTCTGGCCTCATGGAAGACCTCACCTTTCTGGAATTCTTTCCTATGGTGGTAGCGGTTCACCTGTGGCACACCCAACTGAAGGACAAGATGGTGAAATTTTGGTGTGTTAACCTAGCGGTGGTGCAGGTGGTCAACAAACTGACTTCACGATCCCACATGGTCATGCAGCTGGTGCAGGTCTTTGTGCTCCGTAGTCTGCAATATAATATACTGGGGTGCACAACAACATTGCTGACACACTGTCTCGTTTCCAGGAGGTCAGGTTCCAGGAGCTAGCCCCAGGGGCACGGCAAGAACCAGAACTGATGCTGGCGGCCTTGTCAAGCCTTGGCAATGCGAGGTTGAAAGGGCAGTAGAGGCATCCTTAGCACCAAGTACGAGGATGGCATACTGGGGGCACCTTGAGTTATTCCGCAAGTTCTGGGGGGATGCGGGGCTAAAACAGCTCTGGCCAGTCCCAACTGAACACCTGCTCCAGTTTGCAGTGACCTTGAGGAGGAAACGTTTGGCAGTCAGTACCATTAAGGGGTACATGGCTGCGGTGGCTTTTCAATCCAAAGCACAGGGGTTACTAGATCACACAGGGGACTTTAGGTTATGGCGCATGATGGAGGGCTGGCGTATGGAGGTGCCCTCAGTGCTGGATACTACACAACCGTTTACACCGGACATCATCAGGAAGTTGGTCAGCCTCTTCCTGGGCATCTGCACTTCGCAGTGGGAAACAGAGCTGTTCTGGGTGGCAGCACTAGTGGCCTTTTTCGGGGCCTTTTGGATAAGTGAACTCCCAGTCAAGTCCTGGTGAGATGAACAACATCAATGGCAGATCTGTGGTTTCGGGGGGGGGGGGGGGAGTAATCTCACACCCGAAGATTAAGTTTGGGTGCCCGCAGCTCTTCAGGCCCGACAGTGTCCATTTGTCTGTTGCTGGTATGGATATGTTCCTGGCTGATCTTCAGCAGGGTCTAGGTGACCTTGTAAGTCGTGGTTGGCAGGAGGAGCGTTAAGCCAAGGCTAATTCCCCCCCCCCATGGTGGGAAACATGGGTTGAGGGGGTAGATTGGAGATGGCAAGCACCCTGAGATATCAGTGATAGGAGGGGTCCTCAAACTGGGTACCTAGTGGCTTGGCAGTTTGGGAGGCTCAGGTGGGGGGCCCCCTTCGGGGTTGGGGGAGCACATGGCGAGCCTTAAGGCTTAGCAGTCGGGGCGAGAGCATGCTCCTCTGTCTCTTCTATGCTCCTGGAGTGTGGGCTGAGCCGGGGTGGGTTTGCCCTGTTAAGAAGCCTGCTTCGCAGGCACAATGCAACCCGTGCTTGATTTGTAGAAAGGATGCAGATCAGCTTGTATGTAAATAAAGTCTCAGTTAACCCATAACTTGTGCTGTGTTTCATTTGGGAGTGGGTGGGCAATGGCTGCTTTGGAGGATGGACTCTATGGCATCATACCCTGCTGAGGTTGCTTCCCTCCCCAAAACTTGCCTTCCTAAGGCTGCACCCCAAATCTTTAGGAATTTCCCAACCTGGAGCTGGCAACCCTAGTGGGGAACTGATATCTGTAGATGGGATCTGTTGTGATTCCAGGAAATCTCCAGGCCCCACCTAAAGATATGAACCCCTAGAACAGGGGTGGCCAAACTTGCTTAATGTAAGAGCCACACAGAATAAATATCAGATGTTTGAGAGCCACAAGATATGAACAAATATTACATTTTTTAATTGGAAAATATGCAGATTTGCTTTTTAATAACATTAAATGAAACTGCCAAAAATAATAACAAAAGGGGTAAAAGCAGATATTGATAATGATATTTATTTGTCCAATGATATTTGTTTGCTAATGTTATTTAGGTTCCCCAGCTGCCCTGCCGGGAGCCACACAGTAAGTGTGAAAGAGCCACATGTGGCTCCCGAGCCACAGGTTGGCCACCCCTGCCCTAGAAGGAAAGAATGAAGCAAGGAAAGGAGAAAGGCTCTGGGGGCTTTCAGGAAAAGGGAAGAGGAAACGCTGAGGAGGGGAAAATGAGATGTCTCCCACAAGTCCTTGCAGGTTCCCACGTTAATGATAAAACTTCACACCCTTCCCCCTGCCCAAAAAAGATATCAACTTGTGTGTTTCTTCCATTTAGCTGTCAAGATCAACTACAGTTTACAGGCTCTGCAATCTACAGTGCCAGCAATAAAAGCCGAGACCAAGAACAAAGAAACTGGCTTCTTTTTTATATTTTCACTGCTTATAATAATTCATCATGGAGGGAACAGGAATTACCCAACCCTGACTTCTGGGCTGGTCTCAAAAGAAACAGATGACAGTTATGTTAAATGTTAAGTCTTCCAAGCACCAGCTCACGACCATAATATTGCGTCCTGTATAAGCATTTCTCTGCCTAGGAAGACTAAACACTGTGGTGGCACAATATGTTCTGCTGGAGTTTGGACATTTCCTGCTCATGGGACAACAGAACACTAGTCCAGAATCTTTGCCAAATAGATGTTTCCCCTCTCAAAATACAAAGACACCAGCCACAATATATTGTTTTTGAATTCTGAGCGTGAAATGTATTTTCATTACTTTACAAAATATGCTGTCAGCCCACTTAATTTGCAGTGCAGGAAGCCTCAGTTCCTGCTGCATATTACTGACATAAGAGGAACATTCAGAATTGTCAGCAACAGGTTGTGCTGGACTAATCACAAGTAGAAGCAGCAACATTTCCCCCCTACTTTCAATTATTAACTTCACATTATGAATAACGGGCAAGGTACACATGACCTTGAGGATCCATGGACCCCTAGGTATGTATTTCCATCACACAATTTCATACGCAAGGGACCCGATTTGGATTGGGGGACCCAGCACTGAGAAGGGGGTTAACTTCCCTCCAGTGTGCCTTTTCCCAGTTTAGAGAAATATGTTCTCTGGAATAAAAATGTTTAACCACAAGAAGAGCCCCCCACCCGCACAACCGAAATACACTTTAAGGGATATGGTCAAGAACTCCAGCATCATAGGCAGCTTGGGCCAAAGGCCGAAACCAAAGCAGATGTTGGAGATCTGTAATCAGATCTCCCGGCTTTAAGTGTTCCAGTGAATAGCAGCTGTGGGATAACCTATTGGATGAAGATGCTCCTGAGCTATTTTATCTCCAGGTGGCTATTCTACTTTCCTTCTCTGTTTATTTTCCTTATCTAGGCATACAGAAGGTTTGCTAGAATAATTGTGAAAATGGTAGGTGGGGGATAAGATTAACTCCCCTCCTACAGCATCAGATTGCCAATCAAGGTTTCAGGGTTCCCTACAGCAGCTTTTATATTAAAAAAATTGGGGAGAGTCAAACATGATCTTAAGGAAACCTATTTAAGTATTCCACATCTAAGCTGACAGGAGAGGTAAACACCACCATTATTTGTGTCATGACACTGATAGCTGCAATGGTCCCAGGGATTAAAGACGAAGGTTTTCTTTCTCCTTGGCTCAGTCTACATCAGAATCACAATGAATGCTTAAATTGTAAAGTTCCGGTCAGGCTTTTGCTTGTTTACAGTATTTGATAAGTTTCTAGTTCTGTTTGGTGCTTGAACTAATAAATACTGCACTACCACTAGCAGTAGGAACTCTACATTACTACTAGTGAGCCTGCCATGTGGCGGGAAGGGCGGGATATAAATCTCAATAAATAAATAAATAAAATAAATAGTATTAGCATTTTGCTTATCCAGTCTGGGATTTTAAAAAAAGCTGGGATGAGAGGCCTCTTGCGATCTGGCCTACAAACGGAGGTGAACTGCTCAGTAACCAGTAACCCACTGTGACCATTTTACTCAAGACTAAGCTGACAACATCTCTTTCATACAGACTTGGGTTTGACAGGGCCAGGCTTGTCCCACTGTTTGGGATATTTTTTTCAGTTTATTTAGCCTGGAGACATGGACAGGGTCCTTGGAGGTTTGAGACCTACCACCAGCTTTTATATTCCTTGCCTTTCCTGGTGACTTAAATCTGTTAGGGGGAGTAGCTGGGGAGTGGTGGGCTGACTGGATCCAAGAGGTAGTTAATGCCTCCTCAAGAGATGGGGCTTGCTGCCCCAGCTCTGAAACCCTGAACCAAGGTCTGGAGGCAGAATTGGATGTGGGCTGTGAACTGGGGCTTAATCCCAGAAGTGCCACTGGTGAGTGGAAGGTCTGACCCAGGATTTAAGACTTTACCCATTCTAGGTGGGACTGCACTCTCCTTGAAGGGGCAGGTCAGTAGTTGGGGGGAGCTCTCAGACCCAGGCCTACTACTGGATTAGGAAGTAGCAACTGTGGCCAGGACTGTGTCTTACAAGCTTCGACTAGTTAGCCAGTTGCAGATTTTTTGGGCAGAGAAGATCTGGCCACTGTAGAGCATGCCTTGGTTATATCTAAATTGGACTACGGCAATGCATTCTATGTGGGGCTGCCCTAGAAATGTGTTTGGGAACTTCAATTGGTGCAGAATGCTGCAGCCAGGATGTTGACTGGAATGGATCATAGGGACCATATCACTCCAGTCTTGGCCCATCCAAATTTGTTTGGAGTTGTTCAGAAGGTGTTGACCTTCAAAGTCCTATATGGCTTGGGACCAGTATATCTGAAGGATGACCTACTCCCTTACGAAACCTACCCAACTGCAACAATAATCTTCGGAGGCCCTGTTTTGAGTGCCCCCATCTTCTGAGATTTGGCAGGTGGCAACCTGGAAGAGGGCCTTCTTGGTCATGGCACCAAAACTGTAAAATTCTCTTCCCAAAGAGACTTGTCTGTTCCCTTCTGTTTCTGTCTTCCACTAGCAGATGAAGACTTTTGTATCATCTGGCACGCCTGCAGTGACCCCTCATTCCTTCATTTTGTTTGGGTTTAGCAAAAGACATATCATGTGTGTTTTTCATCTGTTAGCCACCTTGGAGGCCCTGATGACGGCAGGGCATAAATTTTGTAAATAAATAAAACTGAGGGACTAATGAAACAAGAAGTAAGTTCAACGCTTTGTTTTAATTTAAGTGTAGCGTGCAATACTAATACAAAGTATGCTGGTGTATGAAGTACTCAGCATTTTAACAATCGGTTCAGGACCTAATAAGAGGATCTGAGAGGTGACAGTCATACCATGAATAAACTTTACATAACACCTGAAACTCTCACGTTTTTATCAATCCCCTTTGCCAGAAGATTGTTTTAGTGAGGATTAAAGGGTGTGTGTGTGGGGGGGGGGGTTGGTCAGTTTGATTTCAGGCAGTCTGGCTTCTGTTGAATATCTGTGCCAGCTCTGTTTTGTTTGCACAGCTCAGTGAAGAAATGTTTCCTAAAAAGGGCATTAGATTACTGGTTGGTAGCTAAGCATTCATATGATTCGAAGATGTTATTTATAGAATGGGCAACATAGGAATGTGTGGTGATCTTCTGCTTTGTATTAGGAGGGGTTTGCTCAAATGTTTACTACAGTCAGGTGTTTAAAAAGACATGGTTGGGGCTGAAACGCTATTTCGCTGCTTTCATATCCTATCTTCCAGAGATGGTCACACACTTTTTTCATCTTTGCTGCTTGTTTGTGACCTATTTTAACATGCACTTGTTCTGCCATAGTTGTGATTTTATGATTCTGTGAATGTGGAACTACCTTCTGCAATATTTTATTATACAGTAAGTAATAAAATCTAAACATTGATTAAAACTAACTAAAATGTAAAATAATTTCAAACACAAATGATACTTTCCCCAACAAATGAAACCAGAGTTACAGATTCCCCCCCACCACCACCACCACAGGGGCCACTACTGATGATAAAGGAACATGCATGTGAATCATAAATGGGGTCAGAAGCGAAAACTCTTATTTTCTTTTGCATCATTAACACTAAATTGACCAAAGTATTACTTCAAAATTCAGTAAAAGTTCAGGAAAGAATGGAACATAAAAACCCCCAAACCCTTAGTTAGGGACTGCATGTAAACATTAAAACAGTGCACTGTACTACTGCAAAGTTTCTTGTCAATAAAGAATTATTAGGAACCTACTAAACTATTAGTTTCAATAATTTGGTGGTGGGTTCACATGTGATACTTTAACTACCATTACTGCACACTTGATGCCTCAAGGCAGTCACAGCAAGGCATGATGGAGACAGCCCTTCTCTGTTCTTAGCTATCACAGATAAACAGGTAATGAAAGACCCACCCTCCATTAATTTGCATAGTTTTTTTTAAGCTTGCCTCTTGCTATGTCATTTGGTAATTAATTTTATAATAACTATACATGCACGAAGTCTTAATTCTTAAAAACCTAGTGCACTGGGTCCATCAAACCATGAATGAACATTTCTTAACTTCTCTTTCTGCTGCGCTCCCTGAAAAGTTGCTTCTGAGGCCAAGGATCCTTGAGAACAACATGAAACATGGCAAAAAATTACAGCATGAGAGGGAGGAATCCACAGAGACCGCACACGTGCCTTCTAGCCACACCACCTTTGGATTCGAGCCACTGTCAAATTTTATTAAGGACTCGAAGTCTCAGTGTTTTGAAACACAAGAAAATAATTCAAACGGTCATCTATTGAGTCTGAGATTTAAAAACAGAATCAATGATTTTGCCCTTTCAGTCTCCACTGAACTTTGTTAAAGAATAAGCAGGATTCTTACTTTAGGTATTCTCTTCCTTGGAAATGTTAAATTGTAATTATTAGAGATGAACTTTGATGATTTCGTTGAACAAAGATCACTTTTTTCTCCATTTTGCTTGTCCACAGCATCTGTTTAAACATACAATAAACAATTGCAATTAAATGTATTGCCCAGCACTTGTGACACTCATATTAAGCTAGCAAAGTACTGTTTTTAAGTAGCTGCTGCACTGTAATCTACCTTTAAGGTAAAACAAGCCTCCTTTTGTTTTCCCCTACAATGCAGAAATCCTGTCACTTTCTCACACAAACATATTTAAAATGTCAGATCAAGATGGGCGGCCATGTTAGTCTGCCTGTAGCAGTAGAAAAGAGTAAGAGTCCAGGAGCACCTTAAAGACTAACAAAATTTGTGGCAGGGGAGGAGCATTCGTGAGTCACTGCTCACTTCTTCAGATACTACAAATTTTGTTAGTTTTTAAGATGCTCCTGGGCTCTTTCTCTCTTCTATATTTAAAATGAAATCATAATACGGCCAGAAAACGCCCAAGCCCACTTCACTTACATGAGAGCTGCCCTGCCATACTCAGTGGGGCTTATTATCGGGTCACTATGCATAAGATTTCAGCCAGTAACCTAGATGGCCATTATTTTATTTACTGTATTTATAGTCTACTTTTTCAATGAAATCAAAGTGGATTACACAGCATAAATTGATAACAGTCTCTATGAGAAGACATCTAATAAGCACAGTGTAAGTTGATTCAATCAATATGATGGACATCAAATAAAGTACTAGGATCACCAAATCTGAATGAACACAGCATACTAGCCATAATACACATTAGTGTGGGTATAATTGAGTAAAATGGTAGTAAGTACAACAGTAGAAAACAATGAAAGGACAATGGGGTAGATGTGGAGCAAACTGCTAATGTGTCATATATAGTGGTATAATCTGAAGTCCCTTTCCCTTTATAAAACTCATTCCTGAACTATATAGTATAGCCACTTACAGAGCAGCTCTTCTGAATTCCATTTTGCAAAATTTACACCTCAGACAAGCCATTCCCCACGGAGGGGACCACTATGCACATGAATGGGCAGCTGTTGATTTTGCCTGTTTGCATGGCTGCACCTGCAGATGGCCCTAAACATATGAGAGGAGCTGTCCTGGAAGAACATAGGAGGAGAGACAGTCCTACAGGCATGAGAATCCAAGGCCATGTTAGTCAGTGCCTTGAACTGGACCTAGTAACTGATCTAGAGACAACTGAGTGACTGCAGGATGGGTGTAATGTGCACGTATCATCTGGCTCCTGATAATTTCTGAGATATGCCATTCTGCACCAACTCGAATCCCAGGTACACTTTCAAGGGCAGACCCATGTAAAGTGCATTACAATAGTCTTAATCTTCCTGTGGCATGGATCCAGGTGACTAGGTCAGCTGAGTCAAGGTAGGGGGCCATCTTCCAGGCCTGATAAAGCTGGAAGAATGCATTTACTGCAGCTGCAGTATCTTGCTTTTTTAACAGTAATGCTAAATCCAGTATAACCTCTAGGCTATTAACTGAGTCAGCATGGGTCAGGTGAACTCCATCAAAGGTGGGAAGTGCAATGTCAGCCTTCCTAACTAGCATTACTTCCATCTTACCAGCATTCAGTTTCACTTTTTTTCTCTTGGCCATTGAACCATAGCAGTCAGACAGTGATTCAAGACCTCTAAAACACCATCAGGAGATTTGGATACAGAGCTGAGCATTTTCAGCATATTGGTGACATGTAATTCCAAAATTACAAGTAATTTCTCCTAAAAGCTTTACATAGAGGTTGAATAGTGAGGAGGGTAAGACTGCATCCTGTGTAACCTAACAGGTCAAGTATCAAACTGTTAACTCCAAACTGGCCTATAAAAAAACTATTTAAACCAATCCAAATTAAATTCCCTGAAACCTACTTTTGCCTGTAATGTTTCAAAAAGATAGTATGGTCTTCTGTATCAAAGACAGCAGATAAATCCAGTGGGAGCCAATGTTCCCTCTAAGGGTGTGGAAAAATAGGACGGCTCGGCACCCTTCCAGCCTGCGACCCATCCTGAAGGTGGTTGGCAGTGCGGCTAGGAAGGAGAACCCCACTCCGGCATTGGTGCTGTGCAATGCCAGATCCATAAACAACAAGACCATGGTCCTTCGGGACTTCTTGGAGAAACAACAGGCAGATTTGGCTTGTGTGACCGAAACCTGGGTGCAGGACGGGGAGACTGTGGCTCTCTCCCAGATGGCCCCACCTGGGTTCTTGGTCCTACACAAATCACTGACTAGGGGGCGGGGGGGCAGAGTGGCTATGCTAATTCGGGAAGCTTACTCCTTCAGAGCACTCCCGTCATTGGAGATCACGGGCTTAGAGTGTGTCAGTCTGGTATTGGTGGCTGGGGAGAGTGTGGCGATTCGGCTGGTGTACCGACCACCTAATGCGCCAGCCAATAGCCTACTGTCTGGCAGACCTGGTGGCATGGTGGCACTGGGACTCTCCCAACTTGTAACGACCCCCACTCACACTTGATTTGATCTTCACAGAGGGGGGTAACTGTGGACCGGATTACTGCTTCGGCAGTACCATGGTTTGATCACCATGCTCTGAGGGCCCGACTGCGCGTTCCACCACAACCCTGTTAGGCGGCAAGTACATTTTAGTGCACCCGCAGAGCCAAATGTACCCTGCGAAGCTTCAAATGGCCCTGCGGGATCCAATGCCTCCTGGCAGCTTGTTGGAGGAGCTTGTGGAGGACTGGCATAGCTGACTCTTTGCAGCCATCAACGAGATCACTCCCTGGAGCCCTCTACGCCCTCGCTCTAGGCTCGCTCCCTGGTTCACCGAGGAACTGCAGCTTAGAAAGCGAGAGCTCAGACAGTTAGAGAGACGGTGGCGTTGGGCTCGTGATGAAGCAACAAGAACATCTTATATGACATTTATGAGATCCTATGAGATGGCAGTCAAAGCCGCTTAGAAGCAATTCTATGTGGCCACAATTGCGTCCGCAAGCTCGCGCCCAGCTCAATTATTTAGAATGATTCAGGCTATTACAGCTCTGCCACAAAGCAGGCCAAATGTTAGGGAATTGGATATCGGCTGTGAGGCATTTGCGAGCTATTTTGCAGATAAAGTCTTGGCGCTTCGCCATGACCTCCCCGCCACATTTGATACAATGAGCGAACTTGAGGCCCCTTGCACATCTTCAATTCTGGCTTTGGACTCTTTCAGCCCGCTCGGCCTGGAGGAAGTTGACAGGCTGCTCAGGACTGTACGCCCAACCACATGTGACCTTGATCCATGCCCTTCCTGGCTGATTAAAGCTGGCCACGAGGGGTTTCGAGGTGCCTTAAGGGAAATTATTAACATGACCCTTGTGGAGGGACGGTTCTCGGAGGCACTCAAGGAAGCGATGGTCCACCCTCTCCTGAAAAAGCCATCTTTGGACCCGGCTGAATTGGCCAATTATCGACTGATTTCCAATTTGCCCTACTTGGGCAAATTAATTGAGAGGGCGGTGGCAATACAGTTGCAGATCTTTTGGGATGATGCTTCCATATTAGATCCCTTCCAGTCTGGCTTTCACCCAGGCCATGGGATGGAGACAGCACTGGTCGCCCTTACTGACGATCTCCGGAGGCATCTGGATCGGGGTGGGGTGATGGTTGTGTTGCTGCTGTTAAAGCTGTCAGCTGTGTTTGACATGGTCGACTACCAGCTGCTCGCCCACTGCCTCGCCGATGTGGGGATAAAGGGGCATGCCTTGCAGTGGCTTGTTTCCTTTCTTCAAGGTCGGGGACAGAGGGTGGTGCTAGGGGAACAGCAATCCCGGAGGCACCTGTTGGAGTGCGGAGTGCCTCAGGGGGCGGTGCTTTTCCAGATGCTTTTTAATACCTATATACGCCCACTTGCCTAAATTGCTTGGAGGTTTGGGCTGGGATGTGATCAGTATGCTGATGACACCCAGCTCTATTTGATGTTGGGTGGCCAGTTGGGCTCCAGACCAGAGGATCTTGACCGGGCATTGCACACTGTGGCTGGTTGGCTCAGGCTGAGTCGGCTGAAGCTAAATCCGGCAAAGACGGAGGTCCCGGGCCTGAGTCGGGGCTGTTTGGGGTTGGGGCTCTCACTCCTAACCTTCGATGGGGTGCCGTTGGTGTCTGCGCCAGTGGTTAGGAGTCTGGGAGTGCTCCTGGAACCCTCCTTAGCCATGGAGGGACCTTGTGCAGTTCCACAGGGCTTGTAAAATGGAGCTCTTCCACCAGGCCTTCAACTAGGAGCTGCCCCACCACCACCATAGCCCTCCCCCCACTACCATCGTCATACCACCCGTAGAACGGGAGGCTGCTGGGTACTACATTGCATACCATCTTGTTTCTGCCAACCACTGCGAGCACTTCAATGTTTATTTTTACTGTTGATTGCTGATGTTTTAACTGATTTTAAATGTTCTATATGGACCTTGGTGTATTCACCGAGCTTTGTTAGCCACTCTGAGCCTGCTTGTGGCGAGAACGGCCTATAAATATGAAAAATAAATAAGCTGTGGAGTGTTGTGAGCAAAAATTATACTGTGTGAGCCAAAAGAACTACTAGTATTCAAGTTGTGAGCGAGTCTGATTTGACTACTGTTGCCAACCTCCAAGTGGAGCCTGGAGTTCTCCAAGAATTACAACTGATCAGCAGATGATAGAGATTGCTTCCCCTTGAGGAAATGGCAGCATGGGAGGGAAAAATCATTGGAGAATGGATTCCCTAAATCCAAGTCAGGGTTTTAATACATATTCCACATACATATTATTCTCTCTGTCTCTAATGCCTTGTGCTAGCCCATTAATGTTTTTTTGTTTGTTTTCTTTGAACATCTGATGCCACTGCCATATCACAAAGTACTTATGAAACTCCTCTCCTTATGATACTAAAAAGAAGACACTGACATTAGGGAAAAATAAGTTAACCACAGGCCAAGAGAAAACAGGAGAATGAGCCAGTTGCTTAAACTGTCTTCCCTCCAGAGCAGAGTCATCAAGAAGAAAGCTTGGTGGGGAAAAGAGAGGCTAGTAACTGGGCCTTCACTCACTCCCAGAATGCAGGGACACCAGCCAACCTCCAGCATAGGGAGCACGGGAAATCTGCCACAAACTGTCAGAAGGGAAAGAGTTAAAATGCCCTAACATCAGTCCTCTGGATGCACTTTAAACACACACACACACACACACACACACACACACACACACACACACACACACACACACAGCAGTGTTAAGTCTTACTGGTGGAAGATTTGATTTGATTTGATTTGATTTGCAATGTTAAATATTAGTTTACCAAAATTAAAGTTTGCCTTCCCACGTTTCTAAAACCTCTGAATTGAAACGTGTCCCTGGTTGTTAGAAAAAAATGGATTAGGAACATTCCCACTATTGAAAAAAATTCCCAGCATTCACTTCAGCTTTTCTGCAACCATTTATTCCAGATCCCTCCTTTCCCCTACTCATCTGCCTTCCTACATTTGCGTCCATCAATACTTGTATCACTTTCTTTCCCCTGCAACATAAACCAGCTCCCTTTCCTGATATCTGGGGGGGGGAGCAATGATTTAACCCCTGCAAATATATAGAAAACCTCAACTGGCAAGACATGCTGTAAAGATCAAAGGAAGGGGATAGGTCCAAAAGACCCATAAGGAGATGAAGTTGGGGTTTTGTCAACTCTGCCCGTCTTCAAGGCCTTGGTTGCCATGGGCATGCAAGGGGGAGAATGGAATCTTCACTTTCACTTCTGCCCATTTAGCTTGTTATCTTTTTAGCTTGAACGTGTAACCTTGAGTAGTAGCCGAGCCTGGCATCCTCTTTCCCCTGGGAATTAGAGGCCATTAATTTTGGCGGGCCCCTGCCTTAGGTGTCATTGGCTCTGGGCCATTAGGATCCTGCTTGAACCCTGTATAATTTCTTGCTTCATGTGCTTTTCCCCAGTTCTAACACAGAAACGTTAAGAGTCAGGATCCTATCAATGTCTCAATAAACTTTTATTCTTTTCAATGACTGTTGTTGGGAACTGATTTCTCCAGGAGTCTGACAGGCTTCTTTGGATTGCTAAAAGAAATCAGGACTTGTGGGCTGGACAGAGAAGATCCCAAGTTATGGGTCAGAATCCCTCTTTAAGTTTAAGAACATGAGAAAAAGGCTGCTGAACAGTTCCCTTCTTTACTTAAGCAGTTAAATCTGGGATTTGTGTAAATTTGTATAAAATGAAGATTCCCTTTAATATGCATCTGAAGCTTATATCCAGAAGTTTAAAGTTTTTTATTGGTCTTAAAAAATGCTACTGGGCTCAAACTTTGTGAAATAAATGTTGTTAGTCTTTAAGGTGCCACTGCTAGGGTTGCCAGCCTTCATGCAGGGCTTGCAGACATTTTCTCCAGGCGAACTGATCAGTTGTAATTCTGGGCGATCTCCACAGCTTCCCAGATCTTGGACCCCCAGATTGTGACTTTCTCTCCCCCCACCCCCATACTGAGGAATGCAATAGAGATCAGGCCCCCCACCAAAAGGGAGGCCTTTCCAAGGGGGTGCAACAAATTTGGGGAAGAAGCTGGCAGGAAACCTCGTTGCTCCAGCTGAGCCCCATGTTAACAAGCCTCTTCCCCAGTGCGGGTTGATAATCTGATGCAACCCCTGGGTAACTTGTAAGAGGCAACATGTGCGTCTTTCCCTGCTCCAAGGCTGAAAGAAGCATGATACTGGCTTCAGGGGCCCTCCAGCTGACTTGGGCCACAGGAATTTTGTCCTCCCACCCTTACCAGCTTTGTCTATGTATATGAACTTGGGAGTAAGCCTCACTGGAAACTGAGATACCTGAGTAGACATGCAGAGGACTGCACTTCTATAACAACAAAAGGACAGTGGTTATTCTTGCTAGCTGCTCCACAAGTATGAAGTTCCCTTTTGGGGGGGGGGTTCCCCAAAACCTAAGACTGATAATCTTTAGAAGCATATGTATTTGTATTTTCTTTTATGTTAACAATGATAGAGGGGAGTTAAATGCAAAGATGGACAATGACCAAGTGCAAAGCAGACAACTATAAAATATCAATTTCATCTTGTTCTCCTCAAACTTGTAATGAAACATAACCCATGAGCAACATTAAGCATTTCCCTATTTCCTTTTAAAGTCCGAGGTAGCTACACTGCACAGCTAAATACAGTTGAGCATTCCAGAACAGTTACACTGGCACTGCAAGAAAAAAAAAAACACTTTGGCTCAAACGCTGTGAAAAATAAAAGGAAGGCTGTAAAAAATAATAATGTATGTCCTCCTACAAGCAAGAACAACCTAGGATGGCTTACCAACTGTTCTCAATGGCGTTCCCCTAAATAACTCATAGAATTTTGAGAGGTACATGACCATAGTAAGTTTATCAGGCTCTCCAGCAGACACGATCTCTTTCCCAGTGGTGACAGGAGGAATCCCAAACTCTCGTTCAGCAATGTCAAATGCCAGCTGGTTGTTTTTGACAGCATCTTCTTCATTCAGAGAATCAAAGTCACTGGGGATTAAAAGAAACAAAACAAAGACAAACCATGTCAGTGGAGAAGAGCTCCTTTCTGGCACTTGAGCAAAATTTGCCTCTTTAAGTTCTTTTCCTTCTTTTGAAACGTAAGTTTTAAATAAACATCAAAAAGGTTGCTGTAATACTCTAGAAAATTTTTGTTCAGGAAGTGCCAAAAAAGAAAAGAAAAAGAAAAAAGTATCCCCCCCAGTTTATTTCACAATTTACTTTAAATACCTTGGCAAATATAGGTTAAGATTTACCTAAATCTAAATAAATGTTAAAACTCGCTAAACTGAATCCGTGTGGGCTAGGAACCAGCAGAGTGCTGTCCTTGGCCCTGAGTGAAAGTTCAGACCTCATCCTTGAACTTACTGGGTGGCCTTGAGAAGATATGCATCTTTTCTTCAACTCCTTTTAAAACAAAATAATCTGGAATTGTTTTAGTTTACCAAGTGAATTTCTTAGTTAGATATGAGCAGATTTCTTCTGTTCTTACTCCATTATTAAATCCACTCCAAAAACAAAGGGCAATTTCAGAAAGAAAATGATTTTGCATAAGAAGAATGTTTATTCAAGATTTATATATTTTAATTCTAAAATTTTCCTGAATTTTGATTGCCTTTCCCCCTAAATCAACAGAACAGATTTCCTGCATAACATCAACTAATTTATGCCAAAGGACATTTTAAAAATGTTTGGCACACAAAAATGTAGATTTTTCCAGCTCCATCCTGCCTAGGGTTTATTCAATTTTTTAATCCAGGAATTTCATACCAAAAAATGTTTCACGGGTCACAGAAGTAAAATGAAGAGTAAAAATGCAGGTATTAAAGAAATAATATGTGTGTGTTGAGTGCTGTCTTTTCCGAATTATGGTGGCCCTATGAATTGATGACCCCCCAGTACATCCTACCATTGACAGCCTTGCTCAAGTCTTGCAAACAGAAGGCCTTTATGGCTTCCTTTATTGAGTTGATCCATCTCATGTTGGGTCTCTCTCTTTTCCTGCTGCCTTCAAGTTTTCCCAGCAACCAAAGTGCAACAGCCTCAGTTTAGCCATTTTAGCTTCCAGGGAGAATTTAGGCTTGATTTGATCTAGAACCCACTTATTTGTGGGTGGGGGTTTACGGTATCCATAAAACTCTCCTCCAACATTTCAGATTAATCAACTTTCTTCCTGTCAGCTTTCTTCACTGTCCAAGCTTCACATGCGTACACAATAATGGGAGAATACTATGGTATGAATTATCTTGACCTTGGTCCCTAGTGACACATCCCTACACTTACGAATCTTTTCTAGCTCCTTCATGGCTGCCCTTCCGAGTCTCAGTCTCCTTGTATTTCTTGGTTGCAGTCTCCCTTTTGGTTGATGATTCAGCCAAGGAATAGAAAATCTTTAACAATTTCAATTTCTTAATCATCAACCATGAAGCTGTGTAATTTCCCAGTAGACATTACTTTTGTCTTCTTGATGTTCAGCTGTAATCCAGCTTTGCCATGTTCATTTTGGATTGTCTCATCATAGTTTTTTCGAGGTAAGATGTGATCAAAAGTGTTTTATCATTGCCTTCTTCTGCACAGTACTAACCAAGGTTAGCTCTCAGCTTTGTTGACACACACAAACCCCCTCACCACATTAAGGTCTGCATCCAAGTGGGCAAAAGAAATAATGCTCCTCCCATTTCGTAACACATTGAGAACACAACAAAGGGGATTTTTAGGAAGTCCCATGACTGTATATTTCCTCAATCCTGAAGACCAGGATCCTATGAAACATGTACCCATATGTTCAAAGACTAAAAAGCCCACAACAAAATAACAAAGCCCTTTCAAAATTAGCTGTTTGTGATTTTATTTTCTTGGTTTTTTGTGTAGAAGACCACAACTGTACTCTTCTGAAACAGGGGGGAAAGGAGAACCCCCTTCAAAATTAACCCTTTTGTGCCAAAAATTTAACAACTTTCCTTTTAGGAAAATTTCTAACCCCAATAGTGTTGTGCTGGCTTGAACTCAAGGTGATACTAGCTACAGTCAAACAATTTTAACAAATCTGAAGCATCACACCCAAAACATGCTAGAGATGTACAGAATTTTCCAACCCACCACAATGTTGAGTTAGTGAAGAGTACTGGACTCAGGAGACCAGGAACGGTGAAATCATGAAGCCTTTATTGAGTGATTCAGCATGCCCAGTAGATGGTCAGAACAAGCATGCTTCCAGGGCTCCAGGGCCCTCACGCACCCAAAAGACCTGATAGGGGCTTAACATATGCGCATGTTTGTCATAGGTTCCCTGGAGGAGCCTTTGATTGCATTGGCTCCCCAGGGAGAACCTAGGTCCCACATTGGTGGAGGCTTTCAATCCGGATGTCTATTGTTCCTCCAGATTCAAGCTCCCCTCTCTGCCTGACCATGTGCTCTGGCCATGCGGCGGGCGCCATTACCTGGGAGCACATGGCAGGCTGGTTGCTACACAGAGCACACTACATTACAGTTAGAAAGCCATTTAACTTTAAGTGTATTTAGTCTGTTTGTTTTTTTTTAACACAGGGTATCTGATTGTCTAAACAGGGGCTTTCATCTGGTTGTTCCAACAAAAATTGATGCAGGGAATGGGAGGATTCCAAATTTATCACCTGGTTTTTTTTTATCCCCCCCTTTCTCTAAAGAGTTCAGGATCCATGCATGATTCACCCTGCCTACATTTTTATCAGTACAATAACGATGTGAGGCATGCTGGGCTGACAGGTAGCACATGGCCCACACAGGGCCACACAGGGAGCTTCATGGCTGAACTTACATCTGCCTGATCTTAACTGAATATTTGAAGGACTACACTATTCAAGATACAGAGAGATGGTATCTCAGATGTGACAATTTCTTCAAATATATGACTGACAATATAAGTGACAATTTCTTTCAATATATAAGAAATACAAAGTGTTCCCACCCAAAAAAAGATTATTAGCAACTTCCAACGGTCCAAGATTTGATGGTGAAATCTGCCCTAACAGGACTTTGATCATCCCTAGTAGCGCTTGATTTATGCCAAGAACTTGGATAACTGTACATTTCTCCCAAGGCGAAGCAGCAATTGAGGAAATCAGTTTTTGTAGGGGGAAAAGCCAGTGAGAATGACTAAACATCCCCTTTCCTTATCCCTGCTCTGTTCATCTGGGCAATGTTCCCCCATCCCCAGACATTCTGAGCTTCCCTTTGTACTGTGTTGCTTTCTCTAAGCTGCTTTCTCACTCCCTGTAAGCTGTGGAGTCTTGCGAGCAAAAATTCTACTTTGTGAGCGACTGGCATTAAAATTGTGAGTGATCGATTTGGCTGCTGCATAAATTAGTTTGCTCTGGAGCCATCCTAACTGAGCTAAGACAAAAATGTGTGAGCTGGAGGCTCAAAAAGTATGTGCTAGCTCATACTAACTCAGCTTAGGGGGAAAACTAACGGAGACTGCTGTATGTTCAGAAGAAAATTACAAAGTGGTATTTTGTGTGTGCATGTAGGATTTTTCTCCTAAGCTTCAAAATATCATAAATCGGTGGTAACAAACCTTGCCTGTGTTGTTCTCATGGCTCATAGGGATAAGCCCACACTTTTCCAATCAACAAACTGTGGATTAAAGTCTCCTTATGATATTTTTTGGTTTTTACTCTAATCTTAATGGCACAGCACAACTGATGCAACTTTAAATTTAATATTTAGAGCAACTACCATTCTTCTCATTCATTTTAATGGAAATGAATGACAAAAAAAAAGAATGCTTTACAGGCAGAAGGATCATTCCAAAACTCAGGGGCTTGGCTAGCTGATGAACACTCTTTCCACCATGATGGCAGAAGTAATGCCTTTCTTCCCAGTTGCTCAGCATTCTTTTCCATTCTTTTCTCTTCTCTAGAAATCCAATATATAAATTTAAACATGTCTCTTTAAGTGCCGTAACATAAATTTAACACTGTGCATAAAAGATGTGACGTATCAGCTACATAATGAAAGACATAGAAACACAGTTCTCTCAAACTGGAACTTGTGCACTTTTAAATGAAAGCAAATACTAAATCACCAAGATCAAACTCTAATCCTAGAAACTGCAATGCAAATATTCTGGAAGCTGTGTATTGCAACAAACACTTCTGGAAAACAGACATTACAGCTATACTAGTATTTTCCTACAAACATGCTCTCATGTATATTTTCAAGGCCTTATAGAAATTTCCTTTTAAAAAAGAAAACTGCCAACCAACTCGGATTTCTACTAAAGTAAGCAAAAAGTATACCATTAAAATCTCAAATAGTCTTTGAAACTGTATACCGTACATTTTCAGTTCTGGGCCAAGGATGTTGAAGGAGGAAAAAACTGAGTAAAGACATGGATATGGTTGCAAAACAGATGTTAAAAAGGGAAACAAAACCATCTTCTGTTTTGACTGGCATTACCCAAGTCTACACTTTTATGGTCAACCTGGCAAAGCCTACAATTAGCAGGCATCACACACACATGAAAACTTACATGAGGTCAGGTTTGAAGCGGTTCATAATGGCACACAAAGCGAGGCCACTCCTCCAAGAAGCCGTGAGGTCAGTGACAGCAACATTCCTGTATCCTTCTGTCTGCTTCTGACACCAGGTTAAAAGCTTGTTTGGCCGGATGTCAGATTCTGAAATTACAAGTCAAAGTTTAGCCACCAATTCTAGACTCCAGGCTCCCGCCCCATAATAAAATGCAAAAATTACACCAAACTAAACATGTCTGTACCATGTCTGGAAAGACCAATTGATCTTCTAATGGAGCTCACTCTTTCAAGGGGGCACTGCTGTAGTTCATTCGTAATATATAAGTGCTTCACCTAAGGGAAGAGGTACACAATGTAATAATCAGCACAGTCCAACACCTTTCTGTATTCAAGCCTGAGTTTTCCATCTCTGGATTATTCATAATGTCCATAGAAACCCCACAGCAATGTAGCACCCTCAGGGCTTATCTAAGACCACCCAACTGCACTTTCCTTATTAGTTGACTGTATCTCCAATTCTCACTGGAGATGAAAAGCAGTCAGAGAATCAAGAGGCTGGGATTTTTCCTGTGCAGTGCCTCAGGGCTTTGTTCTGTCAGCCATGCTCCTCAAAATTTGTATGATGTCACTGGATGAGATCATTCAGAGCTTTGGGGCCGAATGCTATTAAAATGTAGACTACAGTCAGCTCCATATTTCATTACTGAAGTTTCTAGTCACATCCATTTCAGGTCTGTAACTGTACTTTGAGGCTGTGGTCAAGCAGCTAAGGTAGAACAAGCTGAAGCCAAATCCATACCAGGAAGAGGTAATATTGGTTAGGAAGGCAGATGCTCTAGGGGGACTGGCCCTGCTTGTGGATGGAGTGGAGCTGGCATTTGCAGAACAGACTAAGACCCAACCTTGCTCGTTGAAAAATAGTTTGTTATTGTCCCAACAAGAGGCCTTCATTGCCCCTGGCTGCCGCAGACCCCCCTGCCACCTGCCGGAGCCCCCGCAGACACCCCAACACCTACCTGGAGGCTGGGGGTGGCGGAAGAAGGACTGCTGCAAGGTCCCCAGACCAGCCTGATGTTGCTGCAGAGCGGGGCGATGGAGGAAGGGCCGCCAGGAGGTCCCCGACCTGGCTCAACATCGTCACAATGTGAGGCTGCTCTTCAAGAGGCGGAATGGGCTTATGCAGTAGCCCCACAGCATGGAAAGCCAGCCGTGCTGGGCCTGTGGCCCAGCATGAGAGCCCACCCACACCCAAGGGCCCAGCGGCCTGGGATCTGCGGGAGAGCATGGTCAGGCTTGGAGGAGATGCCCAATGCTGAGGCCACTTCCGGGGCTCAGCGTCTAAGGCTAAATGGGGAGGCAGGGCCTCTGTGGGGAGGAGCAGAGGGGCAGGGCGGGGGGAGGGTTGTTGGAAGCGGGAAGGGATAAAAGCAGGGCAGCTTCAGGGCGCCAAGGAGGATTGCCTGGTCCTGGCGGAGAGCAACCAGAGAGAGAGAATCTTTGCAGGCCAGGAGGAGAGGGTGGTAACATGTGGTGATGTAACCCCCTCCCCGTTTAAGCGTCTGAGGCCCCTGCTGCCCTGCGGGAAGAGGATCAAAGGTGGCGGAGCTTATCCATAGTTCCAACTCTAGTGAAAGCGGGGGGAGGGGGTGTCAGTGGACTCTTGTGACGGTTGTGTAGCAGGTCAACAGTGCACTTGGTTCATCAGCTCTTTCCTTTCTTAGCCACAGTTGTGTTACTGTAACACACTCTCATTGGGCTGCCTTTGAAGACAAGCTAGAAACTGCAACTCATTCCAAATGAGGCAACCTAATTACTGTAAAGGGCTAGCAGATAGGAACATATCACACCTAGTCTAAAAGAGCTACATTAGTTGTCAGTTGGTTTCTGAGCTCAATTCAAGGTGCTGGTTATGACCTTTGTGGCCTGGCACCTCTGTTTATGTCCCCATGTGGGAACTGTGACCTTCAGCGGCCCACCTGAGTCCAATCAGAGCCTGTGCCTTTTTTATTCACAGCTTCCATTCTGGGCAACGGGCTCCCTGAGAAGGTGAACTGGGGCCCCATTTCTAGAAATTTTCAGGAGGTACTGCAAGCCCATTTTATTTGCCAGGTCTTTTAATGGGGAATCTACGTATTTTAAATTGTGATTTTTAAGTGACTTTGAGCTACAAGGAAAGATGGGCAATAGATATCCCTGGGAGTTCAACACTGAAACTAAGATACAAAAACTTCTATGAACGAATCCCCCCTTTTCTGTATCACTCCTCAGTGAGCCCTCCCAGCTCCTGCACATCCTTTGCTTACCTGATGAGGCCGAACACAGCTGGAATTCAAGTTCGGATAACGTGTTGCAGGATCAATGGTGTACTGGTCAAAGTTCTTGGTGAGATTTTCCGGTGTTGTCTGGGGCAGGAGTCTGTAAACGCTTTCCCTGGGAGGCAAAATGAGGGGTTGTTTTTTTAAGAGTCATACAGTTTTGGTTTTGTGTTTTTTTACCTTTTGTGCTACTGGCTATATTTAGAAGTTGAGAGTATGAATATATTGTCTGAGCATGAGAAATGTTTGGGGTGGGGAAAGCAAGAGAAAAGTATGTCTTCCTGAGGCAGGAAAATAGCTAGGAAGAAATGAGGTTGCCCCACCAAAAATCATCTGGCTTTGATTTTCCCGTCACATAAGAATGACCTCCTCCTCTAACCACAAGGCAGCAGCTGACAGAGTCACTCAGCCACCATTAGTCAGTTTGCCTTTCCATTTGCAACTGTACTGTGTGTTTGTCATCCCCAAACATGTGCTTACTGAGCCCTTACATAACCTTTATTCAAGCCCAAACTCTTGGTTTCCTCACCACCACAGGCAGTCCCATCCTCAAATAAATCAAACAGCTCTATCCCTCTCCCTGGGAGGGGGCAAAGGCATGATTAAGACATGCTGAGACCCTAAACTGTGTGATGTTTAAGAGACCTCACAGCTTTACCAAAAATGATAATTTTATAATTTTAGTTTTAAAATGTGTTTAGCGGTCCCTTATAATCCCAGGCCCTAAGCTGCATCTTATTTAGCTTTTATACAAATCCAGGTCTAATCACAGATTAAGTAGGAACAAGAAAGAAAGGAATGGATCTGATGAAACCAGGGGTCATTTCGTAGAAAAAGAGGTACTGGAGCTCATTAGCATAACTCATTAGCATAACATATTTGCATCTGCTACACCACCTGACATCACCAGAAGTATGTCAGAAGGCAAGGAAGGAAGGAAGGAAGGAAGGAAGGAAGGAAGGAAGGAAGGAAGGAAGGAAGGAAGGAAAAGAAAGAAAGAAAGAAAGAAAGAAAGAAAGAAAGAAAGAAAGAAAGAAAGAAAGAAAGAAAGAAAGAAAGAAAGAAAGAAAGAAAGAAAGAAAGAAAGAGCTGGCAGAGAGGGGACAGCTACTAATCCAAGCCTCAGAAATACCACTATTCTGGGAGGATAGCTTCAGTGGTGGCTGAAGCCTTCAGAAGGCTGGTTGGAGGAACAAGGACCTCTTCAGGGGACGGGGTCATTTTGCTGCAGCCATGACACAAGCAGGCATTCCCCCGCGGGGGGGGGGGGTGCTCGCACTAACTCCCAGAGCTGAGCTCCCCCGAGCTCCTGCTCGAAATGACCCCTGGATGAAACTTAAAACACAGATGGGGTAGATTTTGGGAGGAAAGGAATGGAAGAATGATATCTATATGGGGTACTGGAGTAGAATGAAGGAGGAGCAAAGCAAAAATGATACTGGGCAGGAGTTTCGTATCTTTTGGCCTTTGGCCACATGAAGACCTTTCCCCATCATAAACTAACATGCAGGAATGATGTTGCCAGTGAAGACAAGCAGTCATCAGCTCAACTCAACTCTCCAGGCACACAGAAGATTAGGAAGAGACAGACAGAGAGAGATCATTCGTGACATCAAGTAAACAGATTGCATAAAAGTCTACAGTCCTGGTTTGGTCAAATAAAACAGTAAGCACAGAGCCTGTAGGTTCTTTCCAAGATAAACCACAATGCACACAGTTACAACATTTATTTATTTATTAAACTTATACCCCACACTACCCTCCGAAATAGGTTCAGGGTGGCTCACAACATAAAACCAACAAGCAATAAAAATAGTAAAGCAATAAATAGCAATAGCAGATCAACCAAACCCATGCATTATGAAATAAGTACCCTAAGAAACTGCAGTATCCGGATGGTAGCCAGAACAGACAGGCACTGGAAAAAGGTCATAAACAGGGCTGCGGACAGGACAGGGGGCCCAGAATGGACTGAATGCCTGCAGCCTCAACCAAAGGCCCGGCGAAACAGCTCCGTTTTACAGGTGCTGCAGAACTGTGCTAGGTCCCGCAGGGCCTTGATCTCAAAAGGGAGCATGTTCCACCAGGCCGGGGCGAGGCTAAGTGGACATCCCTTGGGCCACGGACCACCAGGAGATGTTGATCAGAAGAGTGGAAAGCTCTCTGGGGCTCATAGAGGGAGAGGCAGTCCCGCAGGTATGATGGTCCCAGGCCACACAGGGCTTTAAAGGTCAAAACCATAACCTTGAACTGGATCTGGTATTCAATCGGCAGCCAGTGCAGTTGGCGCAACACCAGTTGAATGTGCTCCTGCACAGGCATCTCCATCAATAGGCGTGCTGCCGCATTCTGCACTAGCTGCAATTTCCGAATCAGGCTCAAGGGTAAGCCTGCATAGAGCGAGTTGCAGTAGTCTAGCCTGGAAGTGACCATTGCATAAATCACTGTTGCTAAGCCCTGGGGGGGGGGGGCAAGATAGGGAACTAGCTGCCTGACTAGCTGAAGAAGATAAAAGGCCGATCTGGCAACTGAAGTGACCTGGTCCCATAGTAAGTGAGGAATCCAACATCACCCCAAGACTCCTTACCCCCCCCCCCCCAACAGCACTGGCACCAATGGCACCCCACTGAAGACCGGGAGCCTAATTCCCGATCCCGGCACCCCACGACTCAGGTACAGGACCTCCATCTTTGTTGGATTCAACTTCAGCTAACTCTGCTGCAACCATCCAGCCACAGCCGCCAACGCCTGGTCCAAGATCTCTGGAGCAGAGTCCTGCTGGCCATCCATCAACAAATAGAGCCAGTTGTCACTGGCATATTGATGACAACCCTGCCCAAATCCCCAGATCAATGGGGACACTGGAGAGAGGATTGCCCCCTACAGTACCCTGCATTCCAGCAAATATCACAGGGACATCTTGTCCCCTAGCACCACCCTCTGTCCCCGACCATGGAGAAAGGAAGAAAGACACTGTGAGGCAGTCCCCCATATCCCAGTGTCGGCAAGGCATGGTCAGTCGATCATAAGTGACCGTGCTGAATGCTGCTGTCAGGTCTAAAAGCAACAGCAGTGCTGACCCGCCTGGATCCATATGCCTCCAGAGGTGATCCACTAGCACAGGTCCTGGATCCATATCCCTCCAGAGGTCATCCACTACCACAGTCTCCACCCCATGGTCAGGGCAGAGGCCAGACTGGAAAAGATCCAGTATGGAAGCATCATCTAAGAAAGCCTGTAGCTGTTCAGCTGCTGCCCTCTCAACCACCTTGCCCAGAAATGGAAAATTCAAAACTGGGTGGTAGTTGGCAAGGACCGCAGGGTCCAGTGATGTTTTTTTGAGAAGCGGACATACCACTGCCTCCTTCAAAATAGCTTCCAAATTCATGCAACAGAAGTGCTGTGCATTTTATAGGTTCTTCTACACACGTGTAAACAATCATCCATGATACATCTTAAAGGGCTGTTTCACAAATTACATGTCCTGCATGAATAAACTTCCACTAGGAACATTTTTTTCCCTCTTTTCCAGTTCTGTTTCATTTAAAAAGTCATGGTTTGGTTTAGCTATAATAGTTGTTAAAGCTATTTATTTGTAATTATTCAATTTGTTTTTATTTCTATTGGCTTCAACAGGAAGAACATTTCTGGCTGTAAACTCTTCTCACTATCTAATGGTGACAGAGGTTCCTAGGGATTGTAAGGGATCCTTGCTGCTAAGCTGCCTAGAGAGAAGAGAAAGGATTTCCATTTCATAGGCACAGCAGGCAAAGGGAGGTGGCTTGGCAAGGAAACTCCAGAAAGCATGTAACACTTCAGGAAGGACATATAGGTTTCCATCAGGCAGCTCAAGAAAACAGGCAGAGCGGCAGAACAGACACAAACTATTATCCCAGCTCATCCATACCTTCAGCTTCCTCAGTTTTCTTCTCTCTTCCCTAACCATCAACCACACTACCTTCTGTCTGGCCCCGCCATCTTCATCTTCATCTTCATCTTCATTTTTCATTTTATATTTATTATTCAGTTCATTTATATACTGCCTTTCTTCTGACTGGAGACCCAAACTAGCTTACATCATTCTATTCTTCTCCATTTTATCTTCACAACATTCCTGTGAGGTAGGTTACGCTGAAAGGGTATGACTGTCCTAAAGTCACTCAATCAGCTTCTACAGCAGAGTGGGGATTTGAACCTGGGTCTCTCAGATTCTAGTGTGAAGCTCTAACCACTGTGCCATACTCACTTTTGTTGGGAGGGTGCTGCTGCACAGTAGCAAACAGCCAGGAATGGGTGAACCATGCACTTCATGTGGTGGCAGCTGAAGGCCTGGCTGAGTATTCCACTCCTGCCCTGCTTAGGTGGTGAGCTGCTTTACGCTCGCCCATGGAGACTGCTGGGTCCAGTGCCCCATGGTGACTCATTAGATGCGCTAGTAGAGGACTGGCAGAGCCGTCTCTCTGAAGCCATCAATGAAATTGCTCCCTGACGCCCTCTCCGCTCCCGCCCCAAACCAGCCCCATGGTAATAACATGGAGCTACGAAGGATGAAATGGGAGCTGGGACAGCTAGAACATGTATGGTGGAGGTCTCGTGATGAAGCTACAAGAATGCCTTATAAGACGTTTATGAAATCCTATGAGATGGCAGTGAAGGCCACAAAGAAGAAATTCTACGCGGCCTCCATTGCGTCTGCTAGCCCAGCTCAATTATTTTGAATAATCAATTCAATTTGATTTATTATGATCAAAGATCAGCAAATACCTTAAAATGTTGCATATAGTTAACAACAAAGTACAGCCAGACAATTGGTATGGGTAAAAATTTTACTTAAGACAACATAGATTTTAAGATTTCCTAGTAATTAATAATCTTCTGTCTGGTTAGGATAGCAAGTCGTTAACTACACTTACTCAGGGCACCCACAACAATAGCAATCTGGCAATTAGCCATGAGGCCTTTGCAAGCTATTTTGGGGATAAAGTCTTGTTGCTCCACCATGATGTGACGGCCAGTATTGATACAGTACAGGCATGGGAGGCCACCTGGCTGTCTTCTGGCCCTGTAATGGACCACTTCAGCTGACTCTCCCAGCATGAGGCTGACAGGATTCTTGGTGCTGTGAAGCCCGCCACTTGTCTCCTGGATCCGTGTCTGGTGAAGGCCAGCGGTGACAGGATACAGATCTCCTGGCGGACATCACCAACTTGTCTCTGAGTTCAGGGTCCTTCCCAGGGACTTTAAAGGGGAGGCAGGGGCGAGGCCACCCTTAAGGAAACCATCCCTGGATCTGACTCATCCAGCCAACTACTGGCCAGTTTAGAATCTTTTGTTCCTGGGTAAGTTAGTTGAGAGAGCGGCAGCAGATCGGCTCCAGGCTCTCCTGGATGACTCCTCCACCCTGGACACACTCCAGCCCAGCATCTGCCTGGGCTATGGGATGGAGACAGCTTTGGTCGCCCTCACAGATGACCCCCACAGGCATCTGGACCGAGGTGGATTGGTGCTACTGTTACTGCTTGATTTGACAGCAATATTAGATATGGTCGATTATGATCTTACAACCCATCACCTTGCTGATATGGGGATATGTGGGACAGTCTTGTAGTGGCTCATCTCATTTCTCCACAGTCGGGGACAGAGGGTGGCACTTGGGGAAAGGGTTTCTCCACATTACCCCCTGGTATATAGTGTCTCTCAAGGGGCGATTCTCTCCCATATTTTGTTCAACATCTATATGTGCCCCCTCTCCCAGCTGGTGCGAAGCTTTGGGCTGGGTTATCACCAATACGCTGATGACACCCAGCTATACTGTTGATGGATGGATGGCTACAGCCCCAGATATTAGCCAGGGGCCTTGAGGCTGTGGCTAGCTGGTTAAAACAGAGTCGACTGAAATTAAATCCATCAAAGACAGAGGTCCTGTGCCTGAGCCAGGAGGGGGATGGGATTAGGGATCCAACTCCCACCTCTTGACAGGGCGCTGTTATCACCAGCACCAACAGTGAAGCATTTGGGCATGATTTTGGATACCTCCTTAATAACGAAGGCCCAAATCACGAGTGTTGCCAGATCAGCATTTTTCCACCTTTGGCAGGTCAGGCAACTGGTTCTCTACCAATCTCCCCATGACCTAGCCACGGTGATCCATGCACTCTAGGCTGGACTAGTCTAGGCTGGACTACTCTAGATCCACTCTAGGCTGGACTACTGTAACATGCTCTATGCAGAGCCACCCTTGAGACTGACCAGGAAACTCCAGTTAGTCCAGAATGCAGCAGCGTGTGTCCTTACAGGAACACCATTAAGAGTGCATATACATCCAGTGCTTCACCAGCTGCACTGGCTTTCAGTTGAGTACCGGATCAAATTCAAGGTTTTGGTTCTAACCTTTAAAGCCCTATGAGGTCTGGGACCACCATACCTTCAGGACTGTCTCTTCCAGTACGTCCCTCAAAGAGTGTTACGCTCTATGGACCAACATCTGCTGGTGATCTCCACCTTTAAGGAAGTCCACTTAGTCTCAACCAGATTCAGAGCCTTTTTAGCTCTGGCACTGGCCGGGTGGAACATTCTCCCAAGAGAGCTGGGCCCTGTGAGACCTAATGCAGTTTCGCAGGGCCTGTAAAATGGATGTTCTGCCAGGACTATGGTTGAGGCGGTGGCAACTTATCAGTATTGGCTTCCCCCAGCGTGTTTCCATCTCATATTGTCTTACTCATCTGCCCACCCACCGTATTATTAGTTACCATCTACTGTGCACAGACATGAAATTGATGTGAGAGTGGTGCTATGAACTGGCACTATAAATGATATTGCATTTGAATTTTAACAATTGTTGATGTTATGTTAATCATTTTATTGTATTTTATTATATTGCTCTGAGCCTTGCAACACAGGAGAGGGCAGGATAGAAATTAAGTGAAATAAATAAATAAGTCATCCAGAGTTTTTGCCAGGCCTGGCCCTAATCAGTTCTCTCTCAAAGGCCAAAACAGACCCAGAAAGGCCACCCCCCTCTCGCTTTTTACTGTCAGAAACCAAGGCTTCAAGGCTGCTGATACTGTTGTGGTTGCCTAGCACCCACCACTGAGGCAATTTGTATCTTTAAGCTACAGGTGCTGCTTCTATAATTTGGGGAATTAACCACCCAATGTTTATTTGTTTTAGATTTCATATTTTTCTGCAAACCGAAGGCTTTTCTTAGGTTTACAGAAAGATCTGTCTCATCTGTTCATAGGCCCAGTCTTGGAGGTAGGGTTGCTAACCTCCAGATAAGGCCTGGTGATCTCCTGGAATTACAGCTGATCTCTAGGCCATAAATATCAGTTCCTCTGAAGAAAAATGGCTGCTTTGGAGGGTGAACTCTATGGCACTATATCCTGCTGACCTCTCTCTGCCCTTTTCAAGCCTCACGCTCCCCAGGTTCCACCCCCCCAATCTCCAGGAATTTCTCAACCCAAAGCTGGAAAGCCTACCTGGAACCATGCTAAGGATTAGATATATTTAAGATAATATATAAATGCATTCTCATTAGTCTTATGGCTAAGTGGAAGGCTCACAGACCTTTAAAATAAATAAAATACCATTAGTTAGACATTACATAGTAGGACTGTGGTGAGGAGGCAAGGAAGGGGATCGAGTCAGGATATTGCTCACAGAGCCATTAACCAATGAGTCTCCCTGATCCGTTATGGATGTGAACTTTGCTTCTTTTCTTTTCTTTTTAACTTGAAGACGGCCACCTATTTTGGTGCATTGCTCATTAAAGTGCACAAACATTGAAAAAAATACTTAGGAGGGACACGGAAGGGCAAAAGTAGAATTTGCTTCCAAGGACATGGGATCCATGCCAGTGGGAGTGTTGGCTATCGTAACAGGTCCCTCACCCCCAGCCTGCAGTACTGCGTATTTGCCAGAGTACCAAACCTTTGCCCCTGTACCTGGCAGATGCAACACTAGAGAACAGAATGGCTTGTGCAAACAGGAGCCATTGTTTACAAAGAATCAAAGCCTTCCCCAAGTCAGTGAGCCTGCAACAGAATGAGGAAAATACTGTTGGAAAACAGACTCATCAGTACATCTGTTTGATGACAACTCTGTTCATTGATTAATATACCTGCCAATTACTTATCTACTGCCATACTCTCTCTCCTTTTAACATCCATAAACTCTGAAGTTTGACAACTAGGATGCAGTATAACACTATATGTATGCAAAAGGGAGACAACCCTGAATGCAAGATGACCCCCAACACACGGAACGTTACACATATATTTTAAAAATACAGTACATACATGCAACTTGTATGCAAGTGACGATGATACGACAAACCTTTCTTGGCACTGAGGGCACAAAACATTATGGGGAACAACAAAATACCAAGATACATTAATCGCTTGCACTTTGGCTATTCAAACCATGTCTTCTGATTGCATAATGTAAAAATTCTGCAACAGCCTCCATTGTTTCACAATTAGAATTAAACAGAAGAAAGGGAATAATTGAGTCATCAGAATGCCAGTGCTTACCATCTAAGAATGGAGTAATAAAACGAGACCGAATATCCCTATAAAAGGGACAATGTATGCAAGTGTAAGACGACCCTCCTCTTTTCCAAGCGGCGCACCCAGAAATGTATTCTGTGTTACATACATACCTACATATACTCTGCAGCACTTGCACAGAGTAAAAAAAGAAAGAAAAACTACATGGGCTGTGAAATATACTGGGTTCACACGTGTAGAGTGAACAGCTCATGGTTTATTAAGTGAGTTAAACCAGAACAAGACAAATCTAGCAGGGCCAAAGCCCTGCTTATATGCATGCAAAACACTCCACCTCACACCCACCCACTCCCTGTGATAGGCTATTTACAAAACGTTACTACTTGATTGGTTACTCCAGAGTCCTGGTTGGCTATTGTCCTTGTGCTCCAAGCTCAGCCAGTCTCTAGGATGATTCCATCAGGGATTATTCAATCCCAGTATCTAACAGGCTGTTATCACCAGAAGCTACAGTCGACAGCAGTACTTCGAAGTGGCCAGCCCCCCTGGCACCACAGTGCTCCCGTCCTTGTTCTGCAGAGCACCCAGCCAGTCTTCAGGGGGGACGGAAACGCTTCCGAAGGTCTCAGGAGGAGTCACCGTTCTGCTTGCTAGGGACCCTAGATCCTGTGCTCCCAGGGCAGCCCACCACCTGTTCTCAAAACTTCAATCATTCACACAGGCTCAACAAGGACAAGAGACCCCTGGATTACAGGAAAAATTCATACTCTATCCTACATAGAAGTATGGAAATTTTATAGCATGAAGTGGTTTCAAGACCAACATCAAGATAAATTTCTATCTTGCGAGGAATCCCACCTGTACCACTTACCCCTGTACAATTCCACTATATGCAGTTCTTAAATTTGCAATGAGAAACTCCTCTGGATACTTTGGGGACATACAATCACTCTCTGGAATCATTAAGAAGAAGAAGAAGAAGAAGAAGAAGAAGAAGAAGAAGAAGAAGAAGAAGGAGAAGAAGAAGAAGAGATTGGATTTATACCCCACCCTTCACTCCCCAAGGGAGTCTCAGAGGGGCTTACAAACTCCTTTCCCTTCCCCTCCCCACAACAGACACCCTGTGAAGTAGGTGGGGCTGAGAGAGCTCTTTCCCAAGCTGTCCTTGAGGGAACAGCTGGTCCAGAGCTACGGCTTGCCCAAGGTCATCCAGCCAGGTGCAAGTGGAGGAGTGGGGAATCAAACCCGGTTCTTCCAGATAAGAGTCTGCGCACTTAACCACTACACCAAACTGGCTTAAGCAGAATGGTTTTCAAGTAGTGCAAATTCAGCCACAGGTACTCTGATGTGGTCCAGACTTGTTGCATAGTTAAGATGGACTGAGGTATTTTGGATCAATAAGAGTTTGGTTTGAGAAATTATTTGAAGACAAGAAGAGGTGGAGGGATAGGCCTACCTTTCTGCAAGGATGTCAAGCGGGAGCTTTCCTTGTGCAAAACTTCTCACCATCCACGCTGTGTCAAATGCAGCCAGGAACCCTCTTGCACAACCAGTACCCATTGGCCAGAATGGCTGTTGAATAATATTTACAATTTAAACATTTAATACCATTACCATCCCAGAACTAAAGAAGCTCGCTCCCTTCTTTCACAATTGCAGATACTTTGCTTATATTCTAGATATTACAATACAACATTTCTAATTTTGTCAGTTATATGTTATGCTGCTTTTTAGTTAGGTGATGTTCAACATCCAATGCTCTTTTGCATTGTCCATCAGCTTCAGATAGTAATGTTCCTAACTTTGAATTAAATAGCAACTTTCCAGCCCTCATGGTTGTAGAAGTTAGCTTTGTGTATATGATGGTTTAAAATTATCAGTTTCCCATCTATGTTTTGCAAAACACACATGCACACGCTACCTCTAGTAAACTGTCTCCAACAAGAGCAACCAGCAGTTGATGTCTGTGCCTCTCTCGTATTAATGCAGCATTTTCAGAAGCATACATGGAAGTAAAATCAAACATTGCCACATCTGGTTGTCCATAATGATTAATTGCAAAATCCAAGGCAGGCAGTTGGTAATCTGTTGCAAAATCAGCAGCTTCTCTTGCATAGGACAGTAGATTATCTTGGTTTACATTTTCCACACAGAGGAGCATTTCAGTATCAATGTAATCCTAAATGGGAAAGCAAAATGTGTTCTACAAAAGATCTTTCTATGAGCCTTACTTAAAACCAGACTATATTATTCCACACAGGAAGCACTACAACTTGGGGTTAGAAGCTGATGCAGGTTATGTCCTGTCTTAAACTTTTCAAATTTAATGTAACACGTATTTTAAGCAGTTAAATAAATTTTACCATGTTTATAAACAGCAAATATCTAAGTGACAAATCAGAGTGTTGGACTAAGATCTAGGATATGGTTTGAATCCCCACTCAGCTATGGGAACTTGCTGGGCGATTTTGGGCCAGTCACACACATCCAGCTTAGCCTACCTCACAGGGTTGCTGTAAGGATGAAATGATAATGAGGAGAAATATGTAAGCTGCTTTGGGTCCCCGCTGGGGAGAAGGGCAGGAATATAAACAAGGTAAATAAATAAGCAATTTTAGTGAAAAAAATTAAAGTGAAGCCTTTCTTTTCTGTAGGGTTACCAAGTCCATCTTCGTCCCCAGTGGGGGACTTTGGGGGGGGGGGCATTCCCGGAGGGGGCAGGGCATCCCCAACATGTTGATGTCACGTTGGGGACATCTCAGCTCCAAGCTCGGCCCCCGCGGATGTGCGGGACCCTTTCCTGCTGGCTGCCTGCACTTAAAGGGGTCCCTTTAAATGCACGCAGCCAGAGGACAACGCTCGATCAGATGCACGGCCCACAGCCGCCCCTCTCCCTCCTCTCTCTCTGGAATCTGGAGAGCCAGTCTGGTGTAGTGGTTAAGTGCGCGGACTCTAATCTGGGAGAACCGGGTTTGATTCCCCACTCCTCCACTTGCACCTGGCTGGATGACCTTGGGCAAGCCATAGCTCTGTACCAGCTGTTCCCTCAAGGACAGCTTGGGAAAGAGTTCTCTCAGCCCCACCTACCTCACAGGGTGCCTGTTGTGGGGAGGGGAAGGGAAAAGGAGTTTGTAAGCCGCTCTGAGACTCTTAAGTGAGTGAAGGGCGGGATATAAATCCAATCTCTTCTTCTCTTCTTCTTCTTCTTCTTCTCTCTCTCAAGAGAAAAGGGAGACGGGTGGCTGCAGGTTTTGGGGCTTGGGGGGGGCTAGCCGGCAGTGGTTTGAACCCCCCCAAAAAGTGGGTAACCCCCACCAAACTGGGGGGTCTGGCAACTCTACTTTTCTGCCACAACACATCCAGTCCAGAGGTGGTGTTTCATTGCCTTTTTTTGTAAGCAATATGACATTACACCAGATATGCCTCTTTGCAGCACAGGGGTTTAATATACAACACAGGGTTAGTGCCATACTTATCATGTACATCCCAGAAGGAACCAGGGCAACGAATACCATGTACATGGAGGCAAAAAGGCATGTACTCCAGGGGCTTCAACTGAATGGAACTGTAGGATACCAACCATCTTCTATTTCCTGAACTGTATTTGTAGACTACATTTCCAAGATTTAAAAGTGTTTAAAAGATCAGCAACTCTGAAGATCTCCCTTAGATAACATATAGCAAGTGTTCACTTTGTAAACCCTGAGATAGTCAGGATGGGCACCACTGGGTATCTAAAGTTTCGCGATACATCTAAGGGGGCACTTGGCAAGCTTTGGGAATTGGCAGAAATGGTTCTTCTGTTTCTTATACATGTCATAGATGTTGTTTATAGAATACATTGCTTATTCAAGCCAACAGAGGCTGTACAAAAGAAATTTGACACCAAAATAACATTTTACAAATAGCAGTTAAATATTTCATTGCATTTACACATTATGGATAAGATAGTTTAGGTACATACATTAATAATCACTCCCTTTTCAAGAAGACTCTGCTTTTTTGCAGTCATCACAAAATAGTGAGTGCTGTCCTTGTAGTAGACAATATTCTCCAAATCAATTCCTGTGGAAGAAACAAAGACATTGGCAGGGGGAGCACAGAAACACTTATCGATGTAAATAATTCCCTTACCTGTTTAATGTCCTATTTAGCTCAAATTTGTAGTATTATTTTGGAGACACAGGATAGTTGCAACAAGGGTAGTTTATTTCAGAGCTCCAACGAAAAAATTAATTTCCTCATGTTAACACCAAAGTATACTGTATAATAGAACCTATATAGCTAGTTAACATGATCTTCCAGGTATACACTATAGTAGCTTTTATACTTTGTTTAAAATATTTATTAGCTCTCTTTTCATATAATGTTTAAACATCTGCAAGAATGATTCACACTTCCACAAAGGTCTCCATTGACTAGGATGACACCAATTTTCACAGACATATTCCCGCTATGTATTTGATAAGTGATGCTATTAAAACTGTAATATCTATGGTCTTAATCAAAACCTGTTAGCTAGCCTCCCTTCCTTTCAGCAACCTGAACTGCACTTTCATATAAAGGCAGGTTTGGGAAGCTACAGCATGCTGAATTAAAGCCAGAGGCAGCCTCAGACAGGTCAGTCTCATGGCACAAGGAGTGCTGGGTTTTGGTTCATTCACCTCTCCCACGCTAGTCCCTTACAACCCTAAGAAAGTTAACTCCTGGCGTTGCAAGACCAGAGTGGACTAATAACTGTAAGATCAAAATCTGTACTGGTACTGTAGAAATATTACTCAATGAACATTCCTTGCAATGTAAGCACATACCAACAGACCTGAGATTTTTTTGCATTCAAAATGGTTCAGTGTACACATTTGAAACAGTGACATCTATAGATTTTACTTTTACAACAAGAAGCACTCGTGATATTTATGTTTCAAATTAAGGACAAATTAGAAATGTTTGCTTTTTAAAAATTTAATGGGAAGCCCTGTTTCTTTAGATGCAGGATTCTGTTATAGCTGTATTCAGGGATCTTTGGTACACATATCCATACAATTGCTATTGGTAACACACTTATCATTATTTCTGTTTCAGGGTGTTTATCAAACCATGTCTTGCAATGTGACTTTTTGTCTATAAAATTCTTAAGTTCTTGTCACTGTAATTTTACCAGTCCATGAAAGCAGCTGACTCAGATTCTCGCTGCCCTATGGCACACCCATAGAATTGCCCCTATAGGGAAAAAACATTCTCTCCTCTGATCTCAGCAGCACGGTTTAAGTCAGTTGTAGAATTACCACTTTCACTAGGGACTAGATTTATAACAACAAAGTTTGAAACAATGTTTTGTTAATCACACACTTATCTCAACAGGAAGACTAAACCAATCCTGATGACTTCATTACTGAAATTATTTTCCTACTATAATTTTAGGCAAGTCAGATATCTGATTGTTTCATGTTGGGTGGACCTAGTGCAGAAAGCAGTGTTGTTATTTTAAGTACTGGAACCTAAAGGTTTCAGGGTTATGTCCCCCCCCCCCCTTTTGTCCCTAGTCATTTTAAGTATTTCAGATTCTGGATGGGGATTTAGCTGCCTCCTGCATACCGAGCTGTCATTACAGACTGTTCACATTCTGATAAGCTTTTTTCACACATCTGAAGATTAGAAACAAGCTAATTATCTGGATTCTCATTATGGCATTTTACTTTTTTTACCATCATATTATTTTTGTACTATCATTAATTTTGGCATAAATATTCTTGTAAATCAGTAGTTGTAATACTTTTTTCTGGGGTATACAAAAGGAGCTGTAAAATATTCACACATATACTTGGTAATGATAAAATGATTAGGTAGGAAAGAATTTTGATAGTGACTTGGAAATAATAATACCATCCTAGGTTCATTGGAAAATTTCTAACATACTGCCCTTAATAGACTCAGGTGGGTAGCCATGTTGATCTGAAGCAATAGAACAAATTTTGAGTCCAGTGGCACCTTTAAGACCAACAAAGTTTAATTCTGGGTATAAGCTTTCATGTGCATGCACACTTCATTAAACTCAAACTTTGATATAGTGCCCTTGAGCAAGATATTTTATATGCCGGGGGGGGGGGGGGGGTGGAGTTGGATAAAAGGAAAAATTCCAAAAAACAATGGTAACCTTTTTAAAAATGCTAGAACACTATTGTGTTTGTAGAAAACATATGACAAGAAATTCCAATACTAAGAACTATGTCTTTTGAAACATTTTCTTCTTGATATTTAGAAATTATTTGGGATCTTGTTTTCCCCTCTAATTTGTACTTAAAATATCAACTCTATGTACTTGTTTTTCTTAACGTTTTGTATTTATGGTGATTTTTTAAAAAACTATTTCCATGGCTTGATGTAATGCTTGGCTTGAAATCAATGGCTGAGATAAAAGTCATTAAAACTGAACCATATGGGTTTAAAATCATGGAGTATGTATAGTTTCCATAGTTTGATTGACAGCAGGATAAAGTAAACTAATAAAAGATGACTGTAGGAGCTGAAAAAGAAAATCTGACTTATCTAAGATATTTTTACAAGTTTAACTTGCAGTGCAAACATCCATGCTAAAAGTGCTGAAGGAGATTAAATCTATCTCTTTCGACTTGTCTGAAATCAGCACATTGCCATCACTTAATTAGTACCTTAGGAATAACTATTACAGGGTTATGTTCAGGGATTTATGCTGTACTTTGCCATGCTTAAAAGGAGAATAGGTGACCCACCTGTTTCTTCTTTCAAATCTTGGAAGAATTTTTGATTGAAGATGAAAGCAACCCCACTGATCTCTTCCACTTTAGCTTCCGCAGTTGTATTTCTGTTTATAAAGTTGGCAGTAATAGCAATAGCCAATTTCCCACGAAATTCTTTCCTCCTAAAGCCTTGCACAAAAAAAAGCATACCAGGGCAGTCTGGCAATCAACACAAAAGCTTTCTTCCTGATAAATTTAAAGATTAAAAAGAAAATCATCCTCCCAGATTGATTTAACATTTTGGTTGATTTTTAACTGGCAACTTTATTATTTTTTTTAAAAAAAATTATTTTAAAAGAAACAAGACAAACAAAACAATAAACAAACAAACATATATAAAATAGGGGTACATAGAAAATACGTATCTTAATCTCTATTATAGTACCTCATACACTCTCTTAAACAATATCATTTTCTACCATATAATTAGCTTACCAAGTATTTTTGTATTACTAATATTGTGGACTTTGTCTAAGCCATTTGGTAGATTCTTTGGCTGCGGTCACACACACTAAATAATCCACTTTCAATCCACTTTCAGTGCACTTTCAAACTGGATTTGCCAGTTCACACAGTAAAAATCCAGTTTGAAAGTGCATTGAAAGTGCACTGAAAGTGGATTATTTAGTGTGTGTGACCGCAGCCTTTGATGCTCATTTCCTCGCTCAGGAAAAAAACCAGAACAGAGTCATACTCAGTAATAGTCTCAATATATGCGGAATCTACAATATAGAGTATCAGTCTTAAACTCTAACATAATACCTCCTACACTATCTAAAACACAAACATTTTCTAGCTTATGATTATTTTATCAACTTTGCAAACATATGAATATATCATTTTTCCATTTTTTTATTTTTTATGTTTGTTATATTTCTGGTAATATGAACTTTGTTAAAGTCTGATTTATTTTATAGAGGTCATTATCTTACTCTGGAAGCAATACATTAGGGTCTTACTCCATCATCATGTCAGGGACACTCTCAATAAATGTAGGATCTCAAGGATTCCCTAAAGAGTCTCCCAAGTTATCACTTTTTTATCTTCTTCTTAATTTTCTGGTTTCTCCTTTTAAGTTTTAAAATCTTAATGTTATGTCTTTTCCCTTTGTAAGTGTAAAATTCCTCCCAAAGCAGCCATCTGTACTCAGTTTTAAGGCTGACTTGTAATTCCATGTGTTGGGTTCTTTGGTCTCTCTGTTGTTCATTAGAAGAGGACTTCTTTGTCTTCAAAGATGTCAGTTCTTTCCTGTAGAGCCTGCCAGTTTGGTTGTTGGTAGTGTTCCCTCTAAGCTGAGTTAGTGTGAGCTAGCTCACAGTTTTTTTAGCCTCCGGCTCACACATTTTTGTCTTAACTCAGGAAAGAAGGCTCCAGAGCAAGCTAATTTATGCAGTAGCCAAATCACTTGCTCAGAACTTTAAAGCCAGGAGCTCACAAAGCAGAATTTTTGCTCACAAGACTCCACAGCTTAGAGGGAGCATTGGTTGTTGGTGTCCTTTATATTTTCAGCACAGTCGTGTATTTCGTCCTTCTCTTTGGATACTGTCTGCTTTACTCTCTCTCTTAATAATGACCTGTTGATTCAGTAGCTGCTTTTCAGTTTGCTCCAGATGAAAAAACTCCTGCACTGCTGTTCTAAGAACTATCACAGCTGTGCTTTGAAAGATCCTTACAAAATCCTTCACGGAAAGCTGCATGAGTTCCGTGTCCCTAGGTACTGGTAATATATCTGGAAGCAAAGCCTCTGACAACTTCTGCAGTCTATCTGAGTCCTCCATTTTTCAAAAGTGTATTCATATTAGAGACTCACTGAAATGTTTTCCAAACAGCCTACTATAGACAGAAAAATGCTCGCATACTACAGGGAAATTATCCGTTACTTATAAAATGCACAGTAAGGTCAAAACAAAGAGGAGTTTTATCTTTCAACAAGAATAAACATACATTGTTGCGGGAGAAAAGAGTTCAGAGTAGGATCCATTTTACTTTTTAAACTTTAGGAAATAAAATCTTTTTAGACCATTTGAAGAGTTGTAGTGAATCCTAGGCCGAGGACAGACTGGCAATCTAAAGCGGAGGCAAAGCGGAGGGAACTGGTGCGGGGGAAAAACTCCACGGAGCTGGCCGTTCATACTGGCCAGAGCAATGCGGACCAGCGGCGATACGGAGCGTTCAGACTGCCACGGAGCGTTCAGACTGCCGCGGAGCCGGTGCGCACAGCTCACGCGCGCTGCTGCGCTTTTTTTTGGTTTTCCTTTGATGTGTTTCGCATGTGCAGACTGCCGCCTCCGGATGCCTCCCGCTTCTTCCGGTTCACACTGTTTGGAAGCGGGAGGCATGCGGAGGACGGCCCCTGAACACCGGTTTTACCCGGTGTCCTGGTAAAGCGGATGGAAAGCGACTGGGAGACGGGTAAGTATGAAACGGAGCCGACGGACAGATGCGCATGTCTGAACATGCTCCTTTCTTCCGTTTCCGAAGCGTGCCTGCCCCGCTTTACATTGCCAGTCTGTCCTCGGCCCTAGGTTCTGTTTGCAGAAAGTTAGTTAATTGTTCTCATAAGATTGCCATATAAGTTCCAAAAGTTATTTTTAGTTCCAAGTAAAAAAAAGGAGAGTAAAGATGCTAAAATTCCAAATCACTGTCTTTTCAACTTTAGTTCTCTTAAACAAGGTCTTTCTCTTAATTTCTTCGCCCCAACAACTATTTAAAATTACAAAAGAAAGAGGCTGTAAATCCTTTTCTTAGCCATGGTAGAGGAGAAAAGGGACTTTCCCCCCTCCTTTCCAGTCCTTTTACGCTTTGAACTTTAAAGGGGCAGATGAGGAATAACAAAGGGTTCTATTGTTGTTGCTTTACTCTTTACTCATGGTACGTTGGCCAATGGTGAGGATGAGGTACAGGCTTCTGAGCCCCTCTTAAGGGTAGCCACAGCTAATCACTCATGGCTGGCCATGAGTGGTCTCCTTCGCCTCTTGCTAGGGACACTCCGAGTCTTCCTCTCTCCTGCTGCCACAAACTGGGAGCCCAGATTGAGTCCCCAAAACTCCTCTGAAAGAGCCCCCAAAACTCCTCTAAAAGAGGCGAGAAGCCGGTGGTGCCTGGGAACAAGTCCCAGCTCCTTCCGTCTCGCAGCACTGCAACCGATTTTGGTTTTAGCTGGAACTTTAGACAACATTTGCTTGAAAGGTTTCTAGTCACAGCATATGGCAAGTCTTTTCTCCCCCATCTTAGATTAACAAACCCTACCATACTACTTAAAGAGAACTGGAATTTATCATAAATCCAACTTTAGGCTATGTGGAAACACCTATTGCCCTTCTGCAAGGAAAAGCAAGGAGAATATGAGATGATTGTGTTCTATGCAATCTCTCCTGTGCTGTTTCCAATAACTTCATCCCTTTGGCGTACTTTATGGCTTTGAGGTGGTTGTGAAGGTGAGGACAACCAGCAGCTCAGTCTGTAATATATAATATATGGGCAGTTTTCACAGTGGAGGGTGGTAAGTGGTGGAGTACTGCAGGGCTCAGTGCTTTTTAACTTGTTCATTAAGGATTTGGAGTCGAGAGTAAGCAGTGAAGTGGCTAAGTTTGCAGATGACATGAAGTTGTTCAGGGTGGTGAGAACCAGGGAGGTTGTGAGGTGCTCCAGAGGTATCTGTCGAGGCTGGGCAAGTGGGCATCAACATGGCAAATGAGGCTCAGTGTGAGAAAGTGCAAAGTGATGCACATTGGAGCCAAAAATCCCAGCTATAACTACACATTGATGGGGCAGAGACTGAACAGGCAGAGAGATCTTAGAATCATGGCAGATAACTCAATTAAACTGTCAACTCAGTGTGCAATGGCAATAAAAAAGGCAAATGTTATGCTGGGGATTATTAGGAAGGGAACTGAAAACAAATCAGTATCTTAATGTTGTTCAGTCGCACAGTCGAGTTTGACTCTTGGAGACCCCATGGACCACATCACACCAGGCCCTCCTGTCTTCCGTCGTGCTCTGGAGTTTGCTTTATTTCATGTTTGTTGCATCGATAACACTGTCTAACCATCCCATCCTTTGCTGTCCCCTTCTTCTTTAACCTTCAGTCTTTCCCAGCATCAGGGTCTTCTCCACGGAGTGCTCCCTTCTCACTTGGTGGCCAAAGTAGTTGAGCTTCAGCTTCAGGATCTGGACTTCCAGGGAACAGTCAAAGTTGATTTCTTTTAGGATTGACTGATTTGATCTCCTTGCAGTCCAGTGGACTCTCAAGAGTCTTCTCCAGCACCATAATTCAAAAGAATCTATTCTTCAGCACTCGGTCTTCCTTATAGTCCATCTCTCGCAGCCATACATTTCTACTGGGAATACCATTGCTTTGACCATATGGACTTTTGTTGGCAGGGTGATGTCTCTACTTTTTATTATGCTATCTAGGTTTGCCATAGCTTTCCTCCCAAGGAGTAGGTGTCTTTTAATTTCATGGCTGCAGTCACCGTCTGCAGTGATCTTGGATCCCAGGAACATGAAGTCTGTCACTGTTATCTTAATGCCCCTGTATAAATCAATGGTGTGGCCTCATTTGGAATACTGTGTACAGTTCTGGTCACCACACCTCAAAAAAGATATTATAGCATTGGAAAAAGTGCAGAAAAGGACAACTAAAATGATTAAGGGGATGGAACACTTTCCCTATCAAGAAAGGTTAAAGAGGTTAGGGTTGTTTAGCTTGGAGAAACAACAACCGAGGGGCGCTATGAGAAAAGTTTACAAAATTATGAATGGGATAGAGAAAGTAGAGAAAGAAGTATTTTTCTCCCTCTCTCACAATATAAGAGCATGTGGTCACTCAATGAAATTAATGAGCAGTAGATTTAGAACAGATAAAAGGAAGTACTTCTTCACCCAAAGAGTAATTGACATGTGGAATTCCCTGCCACAGGAAGTGGTGGCAGTTACAAGCATAGACTGCTTCAAGAGGAGACCAGAGAAACATATGGGGCAGAGGTCCATCAGTGGCTATCAGCCACAAGGCATAGATGAAACACTACGTCTGAAGCAGAGATACTCTGTATTCTTGGTGCTCAGGGAGGGGGGCAACAGTGGGAGGGCTTCTGGAGTTCTGGTCCCACTGCTGAACCTTCTGAGGGCACCTGGTATTTTTGGCCACTGTGTGACACAGAGTGTTAGACTGGATGGGCCATTGGCCTGATCCAGTATTGGCTTCTCTTATGTTCTTACGGAAACCCCTGCTCTTTGTTCCACAATGGGATGTTGAAAAGGAACAAAGGTATCACAAATTTCATAATGTACCTGTTCAGAAGTCAAACATACCCTGTTTGGCAATCGCAATCAGACCATGAGCTATGCAAGGATATGTTCACCTTGCATCAGGCAACTCAAACAGCCACTGAACAAGTTGGCAGTGGCTGTTCAGAAGCTGACTTACAGCGGCTTGAGGGATCAAATTCAAGTCTGATTCTGGTCTCCCGGCAATTTTTTCCATCCTAGCCTTGTTGTGCTGGGGCACAGGAAAATGTCAGGAGGGAACCAGAAGCCATCTCACAGCTGATGGGGATCACTTGCTAAGGGGCTTCTGGCCCATCCCTTCCCCCTCAGAAAAACTGCTGCAACAGTGAAATCGGAAATCAGAAGCAGTTGGATTCTGAGTTCCCCATGGCAAGAGGGAGAGAAGAAGAAGACAGCTTGCTTTCTTTTAGCTGCATCCCAAGCTGACAGTTTGGGGTGGGGGAACAGAGAATAAGAATCAGCTGGGCATCTTATCAACTCCTCCCCTGGTAAATGTGTGGCATCTCAGCCAATCTGGGCTACAGCATTATTCCGAGGATGGAATAGAAGAATCTGACTTGCAGCTTTTCCCCATGATCAGCTATAAATCAGCTACTGACACCAACCCTCCAAAACCCAGCAAATTATCCCAGCAGAATATCACAAGCCAGCTCCCAGCTGATCCCTCAATTGCTGGGAGCTGGGTTCTGATGGTTGCAAGTTGGCTTTTCACTCCTCTTGGGGTCCTTTGTCTGCTGGCTCACACACCATTTAATCAAAGCATTTCTTCCAAGTAGCTTGGGCATGATTGTTGCCACCTGCACACCCAATCAGCCCACAGCCTTTGAGGCCTCAGCAGTGGACCTTGGGGGGGGGGGGGATTGCCTCAACTGGGCAAGCAGTGCCAAATTGTTGCTGTTTGGAGATTTGGAGGCCATATCTACTGCTCATTGAAAATAATGGCCTTCTAAAAGAGACATTATTTTCAACGGCCACGGTGGCAGCCAGCTGATCAGTGGACTCTCCCTTCCTCATCACTCTTGCTGCCTGGCTGCCACTGAAAATAATGTCTTTTTAATACCACATTTCTGCCCTATTAGGAGGAAAATATCACAAAAGACTTTCACAGAAAGCCTTTCACAGGGCTGAATCCAAGAAACACTAAACCTTGTAGCATTCAGCAATCTCTGACTGCACACACCTAGTTCGGAGCCCCCAGTCTCCCCCCCCCCCCCTAACTAGCTGCTCAGGAGTGCAAGGGGGAGGAGGCTTTAGGTCTCAGCTCTTGTTTTTCCTGAGTTATATTTGCAGTCCCACAGCTTTGTTTTTCATCAGTAAAATGGCAAGCCGGAGAGCCTTAAATTGGAGCCCTGCATGCTGGCTATTGTGGAAGAAGAAATATATCACTGGGAGCTCCATACTGTCAGCTAATGCTGCCCTGGTTCCCCGGGCGGGAGTTACCATCCCTCTACCGGCTAAGAGTGTCATTTCTGCTGCAGCTGCCTTATCGCTCACCGCCTAGCTCTGACCTTGGTGTCTGGTGCTGCTTCTTCCCGTGGGAACATAGAACCATTATTTTAGGCACTTTGCTAGTATATTGTGATTGGGGCTCTCTGGCAGGGTTTTGCCTTGAATTCTATATAACTGTCCATCTCTAAGAGGCCCTCACCATTACTGAAACAGCATGTGTGCAGATGGCCTACTATCTTCTCAATAAACTACTTCTAGTTAAGTAGCGTCGCTGGGACTGACTTTGTGGGCCTCTGACACATACCTGGAACTAACTGCTTGTGTTGCTTGATTTCGTCTCAAGAGCTACCTTACTGGCCATTTGGGAGCACTGATGCTTCTTTATTATTTTCTGCAATATGAACAGTGTCAGCAGGGAATCTCACACACCATATATATCCTTGAGGACAAGAGAGGGAGCCATATCCCTCCACAGGACCCTGGCACACGCGTCCTTGTAGCCACACTTCTACTTTCTTGACCACAGCAACTGCCAGTTAAAACAGCAGCTTCTATCTTATCTTTTGACCAAGTCATCTCTCAGGTCAGCACTCCTGCCCAATTCAAGTATTTATGAAATGTGATTGTTTTATTTGTGTGAGTGTGCTTCTGCAACACCCTAGCACATGGCTGTATCTTTTGCGATGGTTTTAAACAGCTAACAGGTAGTCTAGTACTGTTTGAAAGAACTGAATTGAAAAAGGTACCCAATTAAAATCAATGGAAAAAAATATAATTAGCAGCAAGTCTGCTCATATGGTATCAAGAAAGCTGCTTAGCTAGTGTCTCACTGAAAACAGCTGAGAAGGGAGTTAGAGGTTTGTTTAATTATTATTTTGCAGATGTAACAAGATCATCCTTTCCATCCAGCTTTCGTTCACTCACCTTTTTGCTGAATATGTACTTTTGAAATCAATTCACTCTTCCTAAAGCAACCCACCAGAGGTCTTATTACACATATCAAATCTCTCGGTCATTGTTCGGTGATCACTGTTACTAATGGACTTTCTCCATTCATTATAAGCCTTACATGAAGTATCATTTTATGTTAAACAGTATCTACTCATGCTTTGCACCCTGACCTAGATGGGCCAGGCTAGCCCAATCACATCAGATATTGGCTGCTAAGCAGGGTCAGCCCTGGTTAGTACGTGAGATGGGAGACCACCAAGGAAGTCCAGGGTTGCTATGCAGGGGCAGGCAGTGGCTAACCACCTCTGACCATTTCTTGCCTTGAAAACCCTTTAGAGTCACCATAAGTTGGCTGTGATTTAACAGCACTTTCCACCACTACCACTCATGCTTGGCAATGAAAATCCTTTTAAAGTCAGCAGTGAAATAACTTTAGAAAATCTAAGTTAAGATGTTTTCTTAATGGTTTGAATAGTTTAAAAAGCATACATTACTCACTCTAACAGCGATTACAATTTAAGAAATAAACAGACCTTTACTGCCAAGTTAGTTTTAGTGTCGCATAGAACATACCTTCCAAAGTGTTTCTGCGGCCATCAGCACCAACAATTCCATCAAACTCATATTCTGACAAAGGATGATCGACTGGGAGAAATTCAGCCCGCCAACCTATTTCTGAAACAAATAAGCCTGTCAGCCAACATACAACTTAACAATAAGTAATCATTACAGTTTAGACTAAACATAACACCATTTGCAGAAATTAGGTCTGAGCAGCACATCAAGGAAGTTCATGGGAAATTTTTATTCATAGGTTGTCATGAATCCAGAAACTGCTCTAGACAGCCAGTGCATTTGTAACACTCGGGATCACACTCAATCCTGTGGTGAACCACCAAAAATAAATCTGACCAGGCTGTTCTTATGCTAAAGTTTTATCTACCCAACTTCCCTTTATGATAAATAATTTATTTTTATTTATTTATTTTATTGGACTTGTATCCTGCCCTCCCCACAAGCAGGCTCAGGCGTTGAAATAACAGGTGTTGAGAATTCCCAACTAGAACTTTAACTGGTAAAATCTATGCACATACTTCTTTAGAACCTGAACAAGCCAAGGTGAACAAAAGTGTTAGGGATTATTTAGAAAAACAACACAAAAACATAATTACAATCAATGGCATTAGTATTGAAATTAAATGCCATGTAGCAGGCTGAAACTCTTGAAATAAAAAGAGTTAATACATTTACCAAGGTCATTTATAATTATTCAGCCTGGGTCCACAGAAGTTTCACTGCATGGACACATATATGCTATATAGCTACATCATACTAAATCTGCCCTGTAACAGAAAAGAAATCTTGAGTGATGCTGCAATCCTGAGAGAGAAGGGACAATTTGCCTAATATGTATTTCACATTTCCATCAGAGGAAATGCCTGTACAGGTCAAATAAATTAAAACAAGCAACTGGTTGACAATGGTCAGCACATGCAGAAAAGGCTGGCTAGGGTTGAGAGATAACTGAGACCTCATCAAGAACCCCTTAAAACAGCACCTGGCTGTCCCAAGTGGAGAGTCAACACTACGGAGGCTTCCCTGACTCTCTCTCTCTACACTGAATCATTTCCCGGTCTCTCTCAGCTGGTCATTTGTCTTGGATTAATAAAGCATGGTATAGTGGTTACACTACAATCTAGAGACTCAGATTCAAATCCCTACTCTGCCATGGAAGCACACTGGGTGACCATACGCCAGACACCCTTTCAGACTAACCTACTTCACAGGAGTTGTGGTTGTGAAAATAAAAGGGAGGAGCAAATAATGATGTAAGCCACTTCAGGTCCCCACGGTGAGAAAAACAGGGTATGAATATCTAAATAACTAACATTCCTCCACACGATAGCCATTTTTGTTAGTGCCCTGAAGGAAACAGTCAGCTTGGAAAGAACAAGTAGTAAATTATTGAGTTAAAATGAAAGGAACAACAGCAAAAATGTAAAGAAGGTTGCTTACTTCTAAGTTTACCAGCCTCTAGGTGGAGTCTGAAGAAGTGCCAGAATTACAAGTGATCTCCAGACTAGGGATGGGAATGAACCTCATCACAAACCTAAATTCATCACAAAAATTATGCCTGCAATGAACCTCCATGGTTTTTACAGAGGTCCATGCAGTTCGTGTCAGTGGTTTGTGTGGCAGACATGCTGGCACTGATCAATTGATTGTCAAAGCAATGGGGGAATGGACTTCTGCAGCCCTTCTGCAGCTCTATATCCACCAATAGTGGCCCTCCAAACAACAATCAAAAGTGGTCCATGTGGGACCTGGAAGCGTGGAGAAAAGAATGAAAGAGTTCAGGTCAGGGGTGGAAGGAGATGAGAGAAAGGTGGAGGAGGGGTGTGTCCCAGTGCCACAGGAGAAAGAGGAGGCTTGGGGGAGAAAACGGATGACAATCTCCTTTTCGCAGAAGCGGTGGTAACATCAGGAAACTGGCCCATGGGGCAGTCAGAAGGAGGCTGGCAGATGAGGAGAGGCCAAAAAAGGGGGACCCTAGGAGGCCCAGAAATCAAGGACTGCAGGGTTGGAAGGAAGGGGGGGACAATCTCGTTTTGATAGAAGTGGCAGGAGTTCTCGGAAACCGTCCATGGAACAGTCAGAAGGAGGCCAGCAGATGAGGCCAGGCCAAAAAGGGGGACCCCTGGAGGCCCAGAAGTCTAGGATCACAATGTCAGAAGGAAAAGGGGGGGGGTGATCTCCCTTTGGTAGAAGAGGAAAGTCAGCTGGATACTTGCTGTGAGTTTGGCATCTCTAGCCCACAGGGGGGCCCATTCTACCACATCACGAACCTCACAAAACAAACCAGTTCAGTAAACAGGAAGGTTAATGGTTTGTGAGACCCCACAAATCATGAACCAGGTACAACCACCATTTTCCTGGCTTGTGCCCATCGTCATTCCAGACTACACAGATCACTTCCTTTGGAGAAAAAGCCACATTTTCAGTTCTACTTTTGCAGAAGAGTAATTCTTACAGTGCAAGATGACTCTTGTGTGGATAGCTCCTGAGATTTTGAAACTAAGTTTTCTTGCCATAATCCAAAGGGGTTTGCATTCCCTCACAAAAGATACTTGTTCCAGTCTACCTCCCTTTTCTGGTCATTCATCTACTTCTAATATATAATTTAGTTTCAGTTTATTAGTTTCAGTTCAGTTTATTAGCTTTGGCTATAACAATGAAGTAACAAGCAACATAACAAATAAAACAATGCTGGAAACAATCAATCACTAAACATACTCTGCCAGATGGAAAAATATATATAACAATATTTCAGATCATGTACAAATAGTGTTTAGCTGCAAAAACACAAGCTGTAATTTGCAACATGAAAGTCAAAATAACTGGGCCATCACTTTGCAGACGCTAGAATTAAGAGCTATGGTTCAGTTGATCAATGTGTTCTTCCTCCTCACTAAAAAAAAATCTTTTCTGGAGGTATGACAAATGCTGACAGTTTTTCAGCAACAAGTGTAAAAATCTGTTTTGTGTATTCTCAGTTTGTTTTATTTTTTGTATTTTTATTAAAGTATTTAATATGCCACCTTTCCCACAAGCAACTCAGGGTGGGTTACAGGCAACATATAATTACAGCCAAAAAGTATACAAGAAAAAAAGCTATACAGTTTTCCCTAAAGGTAACACCCGCATTATAAAGTTAACTGCAAAATGCCTGCCTAGCACAACAGCCTTCTTATGAAAGGTGGACGGCATAAAGACCCTGCAGTTCTTCTGTAACACTGGAGCCACCCCCAAAACATAGTGGACATTCTATGGTCAAATGGACAGCTCAACCTGAAGGAAGTCCTAGAAGGACCTAAGGATAGCCACAGGCTCCTAATAGGAGAGGGAGTCCTTCGGAGGGCTTTAATGATCAAAAGCAGCACCTTGTAATGGACCCAGAAGCATAATGGTAATCTACACAGCTGTTCCAAATTGTAGTTATACGATTCTACCGTCAAACAATGACTAATAGGCGAGTCATTTTATCCTGTACCAATTGTAGTTCCCAGAAGTCTTCAAGAACAGCTTTACACAGAGCACAATGCAATAGTCTAGCCTTGAATTGAGGTTACAGAAGTGTATTGTATTTCCTCACCATTAATACAACAGAATTTAAGATGGATTTTTGTACTGCCTCTCTAAAATCAGAGGATTATTTTTTTGAAATCTCAGTAAAGACAAAAGGCAATCTTAGAGGAAACTTTGGCAGGTTTTGTTATGTAATTTTCCAGGTTATGAAATATTATGATTGAATGTTGGGGACTTTAATATTTTATTTAGGATATATTTATTTGGGGAAAATATCCCTAAGGAACTTTCAAAATTCCAGCTTCTTTTATTTATTCATTTATTTATTTCATTCAATTTTTCTCTCCCCCCTCCCCCAGAATGGGGCTCAGAGTGGCTAGCAACGTATCAGTACAGTAACAATAAAAAACCCATAATTTCAACAAGATCCAATTAAAACTCAGCACACAGTCAGCTAACACTTCTGGCATTAAAAACAACAGTGGTGAAGGTAAGGGTCCACCTAAAATAGCTCTTAGAAGCGCCATGTAATTGGGTCAAATAATTTCTTGCTTCTTTAGGTATTTGCTTCTTTAGGGGGAAAAAATGAAATTAAGCCAAAAGTTGATTAGAAGTAAACTCTTCCACTGGGAGCATTCCAGTTCTCACCACTATAAGGTAGTTTCTTTAGCACTGGGGGGGTCGAACTCATTTGCTATGGGGGCCGGATCTGACATAAATGAGACCTTGTTGGGCTGGGCCATGTGTGCCATAAAACGTAATCCCAGGCAGTGGAGATATAAACTTTATAAAGAACACAGTCAAAATCAAAGATTTATTAAACTCTAAATAAAACATGCTTAAAACGCTAGCACTCTTGCAATATTTTGTCTATTTAACAGTCTCTGATAACTGACACATCTTGCTCTGAATTACTGCATCAAAATGTCTGTGCTGTAGCAATTCTGAATATGTCATTCAGGTGTGTATCTGTAAGCTGCAAAACCTACTTTTGATTTATTGACATTCATCACAGAAATCTCATGCTCAGTGTTCTGAGCCTAGGACCCAGGGGATTGAGAGAGGTTGGTAAAGCAAGTTGTGACGTGGCAACAGCAGCAGAACTGGAAAAGAAAGCAGGAAACAGCCAGGGCCTTGCGGGCCGGATTGGGGCCCTCCGAGGGCCTGATCTGGCCCACGGGCCACATGTTTGACACCCCTGCTTTAGCACTTTGTCCTGTCAAAAAAGAAATCTATCTGGGTAGAGCCTTCATATTTTGCTTACAGAGTTTATACAGGTAGCACTGTTTCTATGGTTTTCAAACCTGAAGCAACTTGGCTATCCCAGTGAACACAACAAAATGTCTGTATGCCAAATTTTAGCTTAACTGACTATGTTGGTCATTCTGGAAAAAAGTAATCCCAAATGGCAATAAGATGCAATCCCATCCAAATTAAACTGAATTGATATATCACATATATTTGGTGGCTTTAGAGCCAATCAAAACCACTTTGGACTTTTCATTGCTTAAGGATTTTACAACTAAAATGGCCCAAGGCATTTCACATGTGGGCATAGGATAAAAGTAAACTTTTTCAGACTGACTACACTTCAGTGTTTAGCTGAACTGTTATCAAGATGATGCCTAATTATTGTACCCAAAAGGTTAGAAGTGTCTAGATATAGGAAAAACACTGTGTTTATTAAATAAAATAAATGTGATGGTCTTATTAAGAATGAGCTACACAAATAAAAAAGGTTTGTCATACTTTGATTTTCTTGATCTTCAGGAGGCTCCAAAACTTTCACAAATTCTAAATTCACATGTATTTCCACTCCCAACATCAGTGCAACTTTGAAAAGAATAAGTTGAAGCTGTCTAATACCTATAAAAAAAGAAATAACGTGGCCATTATTAGGATATACATGTCTAAACATTATTTGATTGCAGCAAATGGAACGGAGGGAAAGACTTGGGGTTTTTAACACAATAAATGTATTATTTTGCTTCTGAAAGTTAACTTTTATATTTCTTCCATTGACAGTCGCTTTTCAAGTTAACCACCACACTTTGCTTCCTTCCTATTAGGTACAATAGTGCTCAACATACTAAAAGGATGCAATTAACAAACAATTCAGAAACCTTCACAAGTGCAATATGTACAAACTAAAAGAAACTGATCAACTGAACTACACTAAAAAAAAATTAAAAATAATTTGGTGGTATGGTTGGTACTCTAACCTGCACTGATCACCCTATCCAGGGGTCCTTTCCTAAAAAAAGAGGTGCAGGAGCTCATTAGCATAACTTATTTGCATATGCCACACCCCCTGACGTCACCGGAAGTGTCAAAAGGCCACATCTCCCTGACGTCATGGGCGGTGTGTCAGAAGGCAAGAAGGGAGGAAGTGAGGGAGGGGGAAGGAAGGAAGGAAGGAAAGGAACAGGAAGGAAGGAAGGTAGGTAGGTAGGTGGGAGAGAGAGAGAGAAGAAAGAAAGAAAGAAAGAAAGAAAGAAAGGAAGGAAGGAAGGAAGGAAGGAAGGAAGGAAGGAAGGAAGGAAGGGAGGAAGGGAGGAAGGAAGGGAGGGAGGGAGGGAGGGAGGGAGGGAGAAAGGAAGGAAGGAAGGAAGGAAGGAAGGAAGGAAGGAAGGAAGGAAGGAGGGGGGAAGGAAGGGGGAAGGAAGAAAGAAAGAAAGGAACAGTAAGGTAGGTAGGTAGTTGGGGGGAGAGAGAGAGAAGAAAGGAAGGAAGGAAGGGGGAGAGAGGAAGGAAGGGGGGAAGGAAGGAACAGGAAGGTAGGTAGGTAGGTGGGGGGAGAGAGAGAGAAGAAAGGAAGGAAGGGGGGAAGGAGGAAGGGAAAGGGGAAGGAAGAAGGAAAGGAAGGAACAGGAAGGTAGGTAGGTAGGTGGGGGAGAGAGAGAGAAGGGAGGGAGGGAGGGAGGGAGGGAGGGGAGCGCTTCTCCCCTCACTGGGGCTGGCGTTTACCTCCCTCCCCCTCCCTTGCTTGGGCCTGAGTGGCTTCTCCCTCCCTTGCACCCTGGGAACAGGCGAGTGGGGGAGGGAGGAGGCTTCAGTGAGTGGGGGAGGGAAGGGGCTTCTCCCAGGCCGCCAGTGCTTGCCGTGCGGCCCGGGATGGATTTGCTGGGGGGGGGGGAGGCAAGGGGCTTTTCCCGGGCCGCGCAACAAGCGCCGCCGGCCCGGGGAGGATCTGCTGGGGGGGGAGGCAAGGGGATGCTCCCAGGCCGGCGGCGCTTGCCGCGCGGCCCGGGATACATCTGCTGGGGGGGGAGGCAAGGGCTTCTCCCGGGCCACGCGGCAAGCGCCGCCGGCCCGGGAAGGATCTGCTGGGGGGGGAGGCAAGTGGCTTCTCCCGGGCCGGCGGTGCTTGCCGCGCGGCCCGGGATGGATTTGCTGGGGGGGGCAAGGGGCTTCTCCCGGGCTGCGGGGCAAGCGCCGCCGGCCCGGGATGGATTTTCTGGGGGGGGGGGAGGCAAGGGGCTTCTCCCGGGCTGCGGGGCAAGTGCCGCCGGCCCGGGATGCATCTGCTGGGGGGGGAGGCAAGGGCTTCTCCCAGGTGGCGCAGCAAGCGCCGCCCGAGAAGGATCTGCTGGGGGTGGGGAGGCAAGGGGCTTTTCCCGGGCCGGCAGCGCTTGCCGCGCGGCCCGGAATGCATCTGCTGGGGGGGGAGGCAAGGGCTTCTCCCGGGCGGCGCAGCAAGCGCCGGCCCGGGAGGATCTGCTGGGGGGGGGAGGCAAGGGGCTTTTCCCGGGCGGCGCAGCAAGCGCCGACCCGGGAGGATCTGCTGGGGGGGGGGAGGCAAGGGCTTTTCCCGGGCGGCGCAGCAAGCGCCGGCCTGGGAGGATCTGCTGGGGGGGGGAGGCAAGGGGTTTTTCCCGGGCCGCGCAGCAAGCGCCGCTGGCCCGGGGAGGATCTGCTGGGGGAGGAGGCAAGGGGCGCGCGGCCGGAATGGTCTACTGGGGAGGGAGGGAAGGGCCTTCTCCCCAGGCCAGCTGCAGGGCCCGGGGAAGGGTGAGCGGGAGAGGAGGCTTTCTTCCGGCTCCGCGCCAAAGCGCGGGCCGGGAAAGCAAGCTGGGGGGCGGGGCTTTGTCATGTGCCCGCCCCCCGGCATCCTCTCTCCCGGAGCGGCGCTCCGGCGCGCCCTGGCCCCAACGGAGCCCTGACCCTATCATTTTTTGGAGACATGGAGAGCCACATTAACAAGGCATGACCACTCACTGTCTTCAATATTTAATGTCTTTTTTGGATTGTACACAACAGTCATTGCATGATGGGCAGGGGGACTTGCAATGAGAAGGGGAATTGGTGAAGGCTCTTCAAGATCCCCTTAACCCTAAGGGCAACATTTTAAGGATGCAATGGGTTGAAGCAGGAGACAGAAGGCGTAGTTCCACAAGCAGAACTCTACTTGTCACTTGTTAGGAGTAGCTGTGTAACATAGTTTTCATACTACCATTAGAGCCCAAATAAATGTTTAGGGAGGAAAAAGGTCCCTTCAAGATATGAAGCCTATTACTTGAAAGTCAATACATGGCAAAAGCAAGCCTACCAGTCTGAAAGGCTTCTTATGTATGAAAATAAAAGTTAAATAAGAACTCTGTTAACTTCAGTGAAAGTTTGAAATAATATTTCAGCATCAAATTTGCATAATAATTATACTAAAAATGGCCACAGGAGAGACTGACCACAAAGCAAATGAGATACAGAAGTTCCCTGAACTATCTAATTCCTTATTCTTCTAAAAGTACTTGGCATGGACTGTTTGTAGTTTGATACATCTGTGATAGACTGGCATACCATATCGAGTAAACCAAGGCAATCCTGAACAAGCTCAACTGGATTAAACAGAATTTATTTGCATGTAACTTGGCAATTAACTGCACTAAATATGTCTGACAAGAAGACATTTAAAGAATATTTAGCATCAATCTGTTCATCTTTTAATCAAACACAGCAAACCTGCCTAATTTCTCATGGCCAGTATACTTACTAATGTGATCTATGGATCCTGCACAGAATTTCCCATAAAACTTTTTGGCTCCCAGGCTTCGAAGGTCATGAATAGTAAAAGGCCAAAGATGTAGTACATTGTTTCTTGAAAAAGTGTCCCGCTTCTCCACAACAACAACTTTGACTCCCAGGAAGGCAAGTTCTATGGCAGTCCGCAAACCACAGGGGCCTCCTCCAACAATCAAGCACTGAGGGGAGAGGGGAGGAAAAGAGCAATTATGATAGGGACTTTGTCATTCATGGTTAACAAACAAAATAATGGAAGCTGTAAAAGGTAAGGATTCCTTTAAGCGGTGGAAAGCTAGTCTCAGTGAGGTTGATAAAAGGGAACACAGGCTGTGGCAAATAAAATGCAAGTCTGTGATCAGGCAGGCAAGAAAGGGAATATGAAGAGCAAACTGCAAAAAACATAAAGACCAACAATAAAACTGTTCAAGACACATTGCAGTGAACAGCTCTATTTTATTTAGTGATTTCAGGAACACAACTAGGATAAACTCCAGAGCTGTGGTAACACTTGGAGTCACCCAGTGGTCGAAAAGGAAGGCTGCGAGTCTATGGTCCCAGTCTCCGTGGATGATATGCCTGAGGGATTCCTTTGTGGTCTGCATCATCCTCTCTGTTTGTCCATTGGTGGCCGGGTAAAAAGGAGCGGAGCAGACATGTCAGAGGAGGTAGCAGTTCAGGAACTCTTGGAACTCCCACAAAGTGAAAGCTGTCCCCTTGTTCATCACGACCATGTCGGGAAGGCCGTGAGTACAGAAGATTCGTCTGAGGGCCCGGATTGCCACCTTAGAGGAGATGGAGGCGACTGGCACGACCTCCAGCCATTTGGAATATGAGCTCACCAAAATAAAGAATATTTGTCCTTGGAAGGGGCCAGCAAAGTCCAAATGTATCCAGGACCAAGGTTTGCAGGTGGACTCCAACTGTTGCTCAAGTTCCTGGAGCGGTTCTGATCAGGTTTCTTGGCAGGCCTGGCAGTGCTTGACCCAGGCCTCTATCTCGCTGTCTAAGCCTTGCCACCAGACGTAACTCCGGGTGAGTGCCTTTATCCACACTATTCCAGGGTGAGTCTCATGCAGGTCTGACAGCACTCACTGGGGCAAGGGGGTGAGAACCACCCCCTGGCTCCCCCACAGGAGGCACCCCTTGTGGGCTGATAACTCATCCTAGCAGGATGAGAAGGTTGTAAATTCCGGGCCCACCAAGCTAGTGGGCCAGCCCCTCCCCACCCAGTCCAAAATGCAAGAGAGGACCCAGTCCTTCATGGTGTGGCAGGAAACATCTGTGGCCTGCAGAGGGCAGTCAGGGAGCTCTTCCAGGAGCAGAACCTAATGCATGGGAGCCAGGTCGGGATTGATGGAGCGGAGCGGCAGGCAGCTGAGGGCGTCGGCATGCCCTATCACCTTCCCCAGGTGGTGGAGAAGGGAGTACTGGTACCCCACAAGGAAGCTGGACCAAAGCAATACCCAGGCAAGGTCATCTGGGGGGTATGGCGATCTGGAGCCAGCAAACATGGCACGAGCTTGTGCTCTGTCATGATGGTAAATCATGGAATTTCTTCACCCCCACGAAGATAGCCAGCACCTCTTTGTCTATTTGTGCATAGTTGCACTCAGCTGAAGACAGGATGCAAAAGTAACGAGCCATGGGGACCTCCCTGCCATCTGGCAGCTGGGGTCCAAGGATGGCGCCCACACCATATGTTGAAGCGTTGCAAGCGAGGATGACAGGCAGCAACTCGTTGAAGTGGGCCAGGACTACATTGGAGGCGAGCAGCTCCTTGATAGCCCTGGATGCTGCAGCTTGTTTTTGGTCCCAGACCCACGGTGCCTTCTTGTCAAGGAGGCAGTAAAGCGGTTCTGCGAGCGCAGCTTTCTGGGGTAGGAAAGAGTGAAAAAAGTTCAATAACCCCAAAAAAGCCCGAAGCTCTGACTTGGAGGTTGGCACAGGAGCATCGACGATGGCACGTGCCTTGTCTGGGGCCGGATGGAAGCTGCCAGCATCTACAGAGAACCCCAGGAACTCGACCCACGGAACACCCAGGAGGCACTTCTCTCGCTTCACCTTGAGGCCGGCAGCCTGGAATTGCTGCTGGATGATGTGCAGCCTGCTGGTGAAGTCCTCCTCCATGGGAGCTGCGATCAGAATGTTGTCAAAGAAGGGCTGGACCCCGGAATTCCTTTAAGAAGAGAGTCCATGAGATTTTGGAAGATTCCCGAAGCCACGCTGACCTCAAACTGCAGCCGCCGCACCCTGAATGATCCCCTGTGCATTACGATGGTCTGGGCCTCTGCAGTTGCATCATCCACAGGAAGCTGCTGGTAGGCCTGGGCCAAATCTAACTTTCTGAATAACTTGGCGCCTGCCAGAGAGGCCAAGATGTGGCTGACCACCGGGATTGGGTAGGAGTGGTCCTGCAGCACTTTATTTATGGTGCACATGTAGTCTACGCAGATGCGGATGTCTGCATTGGGCTTAATGGGCGTTACAGTCAGGGTTTCCCAGAGGGCATGTGGAACTGGCTCCAAAACTCCTTGACCCACCATATGATCCAGCTCCTTGTCTATTCTCGGCTTCCATATGGGCTGCACCTCTGGGTTGAGCTGGAGGGAAATAGGAGGTCTAGAGTAGCGATCAAGCGTCCCGTTGAAGACGGCCAGGAACTCATTGCACACCCGTTGGCAATGTGGTGCACCCCAGTGACTCAGAAACCTAGGGGCATGAGCCAGGCTAGTCCTAGGAGTCTTGTGTGACTACCCCCTACTACCAGCAAGTCTAAAAATCCATCAGAATTCCTGTACTGCACCCGGAACTTGCCCACCCTTCTCACAGCCACCTCATTCAGCTGGAAGTCCCGTAGGATGAAACCAGCCAGTCTAAGGTGAGGCCCCCCCCAGGCAGAGCCTCCTAAAGGTGTCCTCCGAGATTATGTAAATAGAGGATTCGTGTCTAGCTCCATCTTGCAGGAGGCTCCCTCAATCAAGACAGTCACCTTAATTTTATCGGAGGTGTCCTGGGGCAAGTTCAGTACCTACTGTTGCTGCACAAGATGGTGTATAGTTCTGTTGTGTGTGCAGATGCCAGAGGTGTAGTCGGTCATCTCTGGTTTCCTTTGGAACGGCAGGCCCGGGTGATGTGGCCAACCATTTTGCAGCTCCGACATGTGGCATCTCGGAAACGGCAGGATTCCTGCTCGTGGGGCTCCCCGCAGCTGGCGAATGGCGGTTATGTGGCAGGTTCGATGGTGCGTGCTTAAGCAGATGATCGAGTGCCAAGGCAGGCTGGTCAATGTAGTTGCAGGACCTCTTCTTCCTCAGAGGTGTCCACGTGGTGGGCTGCAGTGGTTGGTCTCCACGAAGATGAAGGACTCTGTGCCTGTTGGACCTCTGCTGTGAACTGGTTGGTGGCTTTTGCAGCGAGGGCTATTTCCATTGCCCCCTTGAAGTTAGGGTCTCACCTCCATTGGATCTGCTCATCCCGCAGTCCGCACACCAGCCTCGAGGTTGTGGTGCTTCTTCGAGGTCGTGGAAGTCACAATGTTGGATGACCCATTGGAAGGCCGTAACATAAGGTGTGATCAATTCACCCGCTGCCTGGTTCCTAGTGTGGAACGTGTGGTAGGCTGCAATGATGGCAGGCTTCGGTGAGAAGTGCTCCTGTAGCTGGGCCAAAATCCTCTTGTACGTGGTGTTTCAGAGCTCTGCTGGAACTAGCAGCGAATGAGCGATCTCGAAGGTTGAGCAGCCACAGACACGAAAGAAAGTACCACACTTCTTTTCATCCTCCATGATCCCACCTTCATCACTAGTGTTAAATACTGGGTTCAAGATGAATTGCAGTGAACAGTTCTATTTTATTTAGTGATTTCAGGAACACAACTAGGATAAACTCCAGGGCAGTAGCCCTGTTTATATAGCATGCAAGCATCACACCCAAACACACCCCACTCCCAACAATAGTTACACAACACTACTTTTCGATACGTCTATTCCACGATCCTGGAGCAACAAGCTCAGGCAGCCTCAGGTACAAGCTTGGGGATGACTCAGGCTCAATACATAACAAAAACTTCCTTCAAATACATTAGAAGCAGGAAACCAGCCAGGGAGGCAGTGGGGCCCTTGGAGGAACAAGGGGTAAAAGGAGTACTGAAGGATGATAAGGAAATGGCTGAGAAGCTGAATGTATTTTCTGCCTCTGTCTTCACTATGGAAGAGGAGACGTGCTTGCCCACTCCAGAACCACTGATTTCAAGAGGGGTGTTTAGTGAACTGGAGAGCCAGTTTAGTGTATTATTTATTATTATTTATTTATTAAATTCTATCCCACCCTCCTGGCCTCTTAGCTGGCTCAGGGCAGCTACCAACATAATTCAAATACAATAAAATTCCATAAAACAGCCACAATATAAAAACATATAATACAACTTTAAAATTACACTGCAACATGGCGAAACTTCAATGCCCTCCTACGGGCGGTGTCAGCCAGCATTCTTCAGAGCTTCCGAGAGGTGCAGATGGTCCTTGTTGTTGGTCTTCAGTCGTCAGGCCAGGGCTATGAGATTGAGGCAGCCCCTACTTGAAAGCCTGGAGGAAGAGTTCCATCTTGCAGGCCCTGCGGAACTGTAAAAGGTCCTGCAGGGCCCTGATGTTATCTGGGAGCTTGTTCCACCAGTGCGGGACCACCACTGAGAAGGCCCTGGCCCTCGTTGCTGCCAACTGGGCCTCCTTAGGCCCTGGCAGAACCAGGTGGTTTTGGAAGCCCGCTCATAGTGCTCACTGGAGTACATATGGGGAGAGGCGGTCCCTTAGGTAACTAGGTCCCTGGCCATATAGGGCTTTATAGACAAGCACCAGCACCTTGAACCGTATCCGGTATGCTATTGGCAGCCAGTGCAATGCTTTTAGGGTGGGCTGGATGTGTTCCTGCATGGGAAGACACAACATCAGCCTTGCTGCTGCATTCTGCACCAGCTGCAGTTTCCGAATATGGGACACGGGCAGCCCTATGTAGAGAGCATTACAGTAATCCAGTCTTGAGGTGACCAACACATGGATCACCATAGCCAGGTCTTTGCATTCAAGGAAGGTGATAATAGGCAAGCTGTAGGTAATAAAAGGTGGACTGCTACCTGGGCCTCCATCGTTAACAAGGTGTCCAGGAGCACTCCCAAACTCCTAACCTCTGGCACTGGCACCAGTGGTGCCCCATCGAAGGTCGGGAGAGGGATCCTTAACCTTGGGTCACTCCAACTCAAGCATAGGACCTCCATCTTCGTCGGATTCAGTTTCAATCGACTTTGCCTAAGCCAACCAGCCATGGCTTTCAATGCCAGATCCAAATCTCCCGGACTAGAGTCTGACTGGCTGCCCAACAACAGATAGAGCTGGGTATCATCAGCATATTGATGACAACCCAGCCCATGCCTCTGGGCAATCTGGGCGACGGGGCACACATAGATATTGAATAGCATTGGGGAGAGTACTGCACCCTGCAGCACACTGCATAATAGCGGGTGTCTTAGAGACAGTTGCTCCCCTATCACCACCCTCTGTCCCCAGTCTTGAAGAAATGAGGAAAGCCACTGTAAGGCCAATCCCTGAATCCCAGTATTGGCGAGGCAATGGGCCAGTAGTTGATGGTCGACTGTGTCGAACACCGCCGACAGGTCTAACAACATCAACACTGCCATGCCACCTTGATCCAGATGCCTCTGGAGGTCGTCTGTGAAGGTGCCCAGGACCGTCTCTGTCCCATGGCCTGGTCAGAAGCCAGACTGGAAGGGGTCTAATATGGAGGCGTCATCTAAATAGCCCTGCAACTGGTCCACCACTACCTTCTTGATTAATTTACCCAAGTAGGGTAGGTTGGATACCAGCTGATAGTTGGCTAGTTCGGCTGGATCAAGCGATGCCTTTTTAAAAAGGGGGCATACAACTGCCTCCTTTAGGGCCCTAGGGAACACCCCCTCTATGAGGGATGTGTTAATGACCTCCCTTAGAGTCCCTCGTAACCCATCTTGGCTGGCCTTAATTAGCCATGATGGGCATGGGTCGAGACTACAGGTGGTTGGATGGACTGATAGAAGCAATTTGTCTAGGGCTAGGTCAAGTGAATCAAAATAATCCAGAATGTGACCAGAAGATGTGCATGGAGCCTCAAGTTCCATTACTGTATCAACTGTGGCAGGGAGGTCCTGGCGGAGCGACAGGACTTTATTTGCAAAATAGTTCCCAAAAGCCTCACAGCCAATGTTCAATTCCCTATCGTTTGGTCTGCATTGTGCCAGAGTCGTCAAAGACCGAATTGTCCTAAATAGTTGAGTTGGGTGGGAACTCGTTGACGCAATCATGGCTGTGTAGAAAACTGTTTTCGCGGCCTTAACTGCCATCTCATAGGATTTCATAAATGTCCTATAGGATGCTCTTGCCTCCTCATCAGTCTAAGCTCCCGCTTCATCGTCCTTAGCTCCCAAGGATACCATGGGGCGAGTCGTGAGCGAGGGCGCAGGGGGCGCTGGGGAGCGATCTCGTCAATGGCCGCCGAGAGCTGATTTTGCCAGTCCTCAGCTAGCTCATCCAACGAGCCACCAGGGGGCATCGGATCCCGCAAAGCGGCCTGGAATCGCATGGGATCCATTTGGCTTCGCAGGTGAGCTAAAACATGCTCGCCACCCAAACAGGGTTGGAGTGACATATTCACCCGAGCCTTCAGAGCATGATGGTCTGACCAGTAACTGTCCCTAATTCACCATTTTGCTGAAGAACAGCTTTCTTTTCTTGCGTGAACTGGTTTCTAAGAGAGTCCCATTTAAGCAGTGACCAAACTCAGACTTTATTAGCTTCAGCAAGGTCACTTTTAGGATTGCCATCCCCCCTGTGGGGCCAGGGGATTCCCCGATTTTGGGGGCACCAATCGGCCATGGGCCAGCTGGCCAGTGGGGAAAGCCCCACCTCCAAACAGCACCATCCCATGGGGACACTGCTGACACAATGATGTCCCCCTGGTAGTGACGCTCTAGCATTTTTTGGGGGGGGGGGGATTCTACAGTTATCACAGAGTTTTTGCCCTGAACACTAGAGCATCACCACGCAAGGACCCTAGCGTGATGATGTCACTACTGGTGATGTCATCGCCCCATGCATGCAAAGCGCACGGGGCAGAAGAACCACGGCAAGGGGCCAGGAGACCTCCACCAGACAAAAGGAAAGACCTGGCGACCCTAGTTACTTTGTCTCTTGCCATACACCATATCCTGTTTATTATTACAATCTGTATTTGACAGTTTCGTGGTGATCAACAATGACTCAACTTGCACATTTCCCAACAATACAGCAATCACCAAAACCTTTTATCATCAGCTAAACACACTGAAGCCTGGAGACATTCAGCTCCTGTTTCCTTCAGTCTAGCTTGGCCATATGAAGAGCCAAGAAGTTCTCAACCAGCTTATCCCTGAGCTAGCCAGGGACTGGTCTCTGCTACATCTTTTTAGTCCAGAGCAGCCATTAGTTCCCCAGGAGTTGCTGCTCAATGCTTTATCTTGGCTGCTGTACAGCTATTGTGTTCTGCTCCAGTGTAGCAAACACTCTCACATTAGCTCAGCACAGAGTTAAGCGAGGCATGTCTACACACATTCCCAGATAGATACTGACATCAGGAGACTTAAAAATAGGAGATAAGACAAACCAAAAGGAACAAGCAATGAATCAGGCCTAGTTTAACGTAATCAGCTTTCCAGAAGAACAACCAGCTAGCATCAGTTTTATTCTCAGAACATCTAGCTCGGTTTCATCATTCAAATACCCAATGTTGTTTTAAACAACCTGAGTTGACATTATAAAGTCAGAAGCTGACTTCACAGGAAATACAGAGACAGTTAAGCCACTGCTTTGTCCTAGTCACTCTCTCAGAAATAAAATGTCACCTCTAATGCAGAGACAAATAGTGAGAATGCCCTGGCATCAAGTGGCAGAAGTCATCAACACCACCAGCACTTCTAGATACCATTAAACACACTGCCATGCCTTTCACCCACCTTGATGAAAAAAATAGATATCCATGTTGATTCATTATGAGAAAAAATATCTAATGCAACAACACATTTAACATGAGCCGGTCATCACATATTAGAAGAGTCCCAGTACGTGTGAACACTCACTCCTGGGGTCACCATCCTGTTTGACACCGTGGGCCCCTCTGGAATTCTGATTCAGGCCACAGACACAAAATGGCCACCAGAGAAAGCACAGCCAGCCACAGCGTGGCTGTTGCAGCTTACCTTTACTCACAAAGTGAAGACCCTTGAGATGTGGTGTCTTTAAAAATCTGCACAGCCAACTGAACATCTAGCGGCCAATTAGAAACCTTGCTGGGCAAAAGCCCCACCCACTTTCTTAAAAACTCCTGGCAGGTACCATGGCCCCCATGGGTACCATGTTGGGGACCATTGGTTTACTGACTACTTGAGCTGATCCAAATAAAGATATTTCCCTGTTCCGCATTTTGTCTTGGTGTGGCATTCAATGAACACATTAAGCTTGCTAGTCCTGGTGCTAGCACAGAAAAAGCTTTTGTTACTAACATGTCCTCAACTTGCCCAGCCACCCCTAACCTGCAGACTAACCAAAATATAATGTTCCCATATTAAGCCAGACTAACGCTTCTTCATCACTTGGAGACTTTCCACTCCCATCCCCAAACATCTAGAAAAACATACAAAAACCTGGTCAATAAATGCCAACCCAAACCACAAAAACCCCTCTCATCCTGTTTTAGAGAGATTGGCTCAACCACTTCTTAAATACTATATTAATTATATAAAGACATGATATCATGAGCATTAATTACAATGAAATAACATAGGCCAATTTAATTATTTCTCTCTAGGGAAACACTTCTATCTGTTTAGTGCCACAAATTGGAGAGCAATGTTTGCCCCAAAAAAAGGGTGATGAGATCAGGACAGATTTAAGCACTGTACTCAGCAGACATGAATAAGTTTCACACTCTGCTTGACACCTGGTTTGCATTCTTTTACAACACAGCATGTTTTCATCACATGAAAGTTACTCACAGAGCAGTATGGGAGACACAACATTATTGCCGGTTCCCAGTGGTCAGGATATGAGTCACTCAAAAGAGCTTGATGTTGTAAAAACCACAAAAATAAAACTTAACTAGGAGACAGAAATTCATGATCAAGTATCTCAACATTTTCCCCTTAAAAGCACATCCGCCAAGGCCTGACAGATCATGTCAAGGTGCAAAGGGGTGGGGGCTTAACCCTTTCCCATATGCCATTTTACCAAATTTAAGTCTTCCATACCAACTATTTCCTCTGCAAGTACCAATCAGATTCATCTCATAAACTTTTTATTCATTCTGGCCATTCACAAAGTACTTTAAAAAAAAAACCTGAGCAGTCAAAACGGGGTAGCATAGGTAAAGGTCTCCCTTGCTCGAAAGCCAGTCGAATCCGACTCTGGAGTGGTGGTGCTCATCTCCGTTTCGAAGCCGAAGAGCCAGCGCTGTCTGAAGACTTTTTCCATGGTCATGTGGCCAGCATGATTAAACGCCGAGGCGCACAGAATGCTGTTACTTTCCCACCAAAGTGGTACCTATTTATCTACTTGCAATTTCTTGCTTTCAAACTGCTAGGTTAGCAGGAGCTGGGGCCAGCCATCTGACAAACACATCTAAAAAGACAGAAACCTAAAAATGTAGAAAGCAGATACGGGGCCTAATGTTTGGTTATGGGGATGAAACTCAATAAATGACAATACAAAGATTACAGGTAGAGGAATTACTACTCCATTTATGTAACTGTATTTATTATATTTATATCACTTTTCTTTAATAAGTTAGTATGTAGTTTCATAACACCTTTGGAACTATTTTAGTGGCTAAACATTTTCTATACCAAAGTATACATTAACCTGTGTTAAGTTTAAAATGGGGTGCAATTCTGGATCGCCTCCTCATGGTGCATCCTGTATAATGCCAAAGAGCTAGAACTTTTGGCTGCCAGAAAATTATACGATCTCCTGGCTACATGGAAACAATCAACCAAACAGTCCTTCTCAGGACTTACTTGACAAGGGTATAGGAGACTGCATCCAAATCTGCCAAATGAATATTGAGAGTATAAGCAAGTCTAAATGTTAATACCTGTCGCGATTCTTACCAGCCAATAAAATAGATTTAGCTTTTGTTCAAGAAACTCATCTTGATAATGAAAATCAAGCCTGCCACAGAGTGAAAATTGTGGGATGTTACTGGCATCACATACCCCCATACCTACAGCATAGTGACTTATGCCTGAAGCAATACTGAAAATGTGAAGCTGATATTGACCAATGTCCACAATGACATCCACACAATCATACTAAAAGTTGGGGAAGTGCCTGTTGTCAGTGTTTACAAACCACCTGCAGTTTCATGGCCAGCACATGTCCTATCAACCTACCTTCATCCTTCTGTGTACATCGGTGTAACAGCCACCATGGAAATTGGAGATGCACAGTTAACGATAAGAACGGTGAGGCACTCGTTGACTGGGCTGAAAAACATGGCTTGCATCTCATTTTCAACTCTAAAGACAGAGGCACCTTCAGATCACCGCCATGGAATAGAGAGTCCAACCATAATTTAACATTTGTTTCATCTGACCAGAGAAGTCAGCCTGTGTTTATATATCAAGACACGTTCTTGAGGTTTTCCCACACAGTCAGCATCGACCTGTAATCCTCGAGCTAGGAATCCGAATACCAGTTATCAGGTCTTTTCCAGGATCACGATGGAACTTTAAGAGGGTGAATTGGAAACGTTTCAGTGAAGATCTGGATAGGTGTCTTGGGTGGGCCCCTCCAACACATAATAACTACCACCAATTCATTGGAGCTGTTATATCTATGGCCAAAAGGCACGTTCCTTGAGGATATCGGAAAGAATATATTCCAGGCTGGAGCAATCAGAGTGAAAGGATGTATCAAAATTCCCTTGACAGTGGTGGGCGGGACGATGGCACATAGACCAGTCGACACCAGGAACTGCTCCTGACTACAACTAATTCTTTGTTCATTTTTGGGGGGGTTGGAGGATCCCAAACCCCACTGATCTCCTGGAGGGAGGTCTGCAGCAAGAGACTTGATTCGGGCCCACTTGCAACAAGCAAGCCCCTGAACCCCCATGTTGGCGAGGCGGTGGATCAGTAGCTGGTGGTTGACTGTGTCGAATGCAGCCGACAGATCTAACAACACCAGCACCACCATACTGCCCCAATCCAGAGGTCGTCCATGAGGGCGACCAGGGCCATCTCCATCCCATGACCTGGCCGGAAGCCGGACTGAAACGAGTCCAGCACAGAAGTGTCATCCAGAAAACTCTGCAACTGAATCGCCGCTGCCCTTTCCAAAATCTTGCCCAAATAGGGCAAGTTGGACACCAGCCGATAGTTGGCCAATTCAGCCAGGTCCAAAGTTGGTTTTTTCAGGAGAGGGCAGACCATCGCTTCCTTGAGTACCCCCAGGGACAGTCCCTCAGTGAAGGACTTGTTGATAATATCCTGAAGGGCACCTCGCAACCCCTCACAGCCAGCTTTTATAAGCTACAAAGGGCATGGGTCAAGGATGCATGAGGTCGGGCGTACAGTTGAGAGCAGTCTATTGACTTCCTCCAGACTGAGTGGACCAAAATAATCCAGAATGGAACTAGAAGACGTGCATGGAGTCTCAAGTTTGCTAACCGTTTAAACCATGGCCGGGAGATCGCGGCGGAGCAGCAAGATTTTATCTGCAAAGTAGCTCGCAAAAGCCTCACAGCTAATGTCCAATTCCCTATTATTTGGTCTGCCCTGTGGCAGCTCCATTAAGGACCGAATAGTTCTAAATAACTGCTGGGCGTGAGCTAGCAGACGCAATCGTGGCTGCATAGAATTATCTCTTTGCGGCCTTGACTGCCACCTCATAGAATCTCATAAATGTCCTATAAGATGCTCTTGATGCTTCATCGTGGGCACGCCGCCAACCGTCTCTTTAGCCATCTGAGTCCCTGTTTCATCTGCTGCAGCTCCCCAGTATACCAAGGAGCCCGCTTAGAGTGAGGGTGTAGAAGATGTCGGGGGGCAATCTCGTCAATGGCTGCCGAGAGCCGGCCTTGCCAATCCTCAACTAGCTCATCCAACAAGCCACCAGGGGGCATGGGATCCTGCAGAGCCATCAGGAGCTGCTGAGGGTCCATTTGACTCCACGGGCAAGCCAAAATATGCTCGCCGCCCACATAGGTTCGGAGTGGCACCATCAGATGAGCCATCAGGGCATGGTGGTCCGACCATGGTACTGCCACAGCAGTAATCTGGTCCACCGTAACTCCCGCTGCGAAAATCAAGTCGAGCGTATGCCCAGCCCGGTGTGCGGGCACCATTACATGTTGGGTGAGTCCTGGTGCTACCATGGCTGACACCAGGTCCATCACCGGCCCAGAGCCTGCATCTTCGGCATGGACGTTGAAGCCACCCAAGACTATAAGCCGCGGGTGCTCCAACACCCAGCACGACACGGCATTGACCAGCGATGACAGGCTAGCGGGTGGTGCATTGGGAGGTACACCACCCAGACAGCCAAACTCTCCCCAGCTTCCCACACCAGGCCAGAGCATTCTATGCCCGCGAGTTTAAGCAGTGGGAGCACCCGGTAGGAGTAAGCCTCCTGAATGAAAAGCTCCCGAAATGAAATAACTAATTTAAAATGTATTTTACTTGGCAATAAAAGGCAGGAAAAGTATCTGATGACACCAGACAGGTTAAATGAAAACAACCTGACTAAGATCACCCACTGAGCTTCATGGCTGCTCAAAGATTTGTATGTGGCTTTCCCACAATCATTGGTTCTAACATTTTCTAAAACTGTGCTTTCCAACTGCCCCCTAAAGCACAGGTTTGCTCACAACTGAACTCAGGAACTCAAAATTATCCCCAAGTTTTCTTCCTTCTGTTTATGGGATCCCAGCAGCGTTACTACACTGGCTAGATGCTATAGATGGATAAGAATTTGGTCCATTCTAGCTCCCAGCACCAACATGAGCTCAAAGTAGAGATTGCTCTGTGCTTCTTATCACTCATGTGCCATAGTTATATTTTTACAGCAGACAATGAATCATAAGTAAGGAATGTGTCAGAGACAGCCACAGTAAGGCTGCAGTCCAGAATCAATGTTTTTATTTGCATTGCCCAGATTAAATAGTTTCTCACAGAAAGGCTGCTTATACCAACAGCAGTAAAACCAACTTTCATCCTTTGTGAGATATTTTAAAAGATCTGATAAATCAAATAAATCAGAAAGTGGACTTTACTTACTTTGCAGTATATTCATAAACTGTCCATAAACCCTATTTTTTAATCAATATTATGAAGAGTCTTTCTTTATTGGGGGGGGGGATATATAAGGCTGTTGCTTCAAATAGGAGGGGGGGGCTTTTTCACAGCATAAAAGATATCCCGTGTTTTAACTCGTATGGTTCAAACTGTCCTAATAACATCAATAATACTGTAATCACATTTTAAAAATCAAGTTGTATCTTTTTTTTTTCTCCTACCAGCCTTTTGACAAGACATGTCCCTTCCTTTTAGGCACTGGTCATTTCCTGTCAATTTCCTGTTCAGTGTGACCATGGGAATGGCACCGCTGCTCTGGCATCTGACACATCAGAAACATTTTTTCACACTCATTCCTTTCCTGCCTTTGATTCATTTTAATGATGCTAAGCAAAATACTGATTAGCTTTACAAAAAAAGAGGTGAGGAAACAATTGGCAACATTGACACACCCATTTGAACGTATGAAATCTAACATTTTAACATGGTAACAGCTTTCTCCAACAAACAAACACTAAAATACATGAAAACATACAAAAATACAAAAGCAAATGTAACTTTCTGATGATGAAAGACGAGTCATGCAACATTCATTATTTCAGAATGTGGATTATTGTTTGAGGAATAAGTATTAGAAAGTGCTAAATGGATTTCTGATAGTCTGATACAAAGGACGGGCGAAGAGTACACCATGAAGAACTAGAAAACCAGGGGTTCTTTCAACAGGAAAGGAAATTAAGTGAGAATGGCTGCCAGTATGAGATATCTAAACTGAGAGGGTCCCCCGCCCCAACACTGCAAGCATTTATAATCTAGGCATGAGTCAAAGGGCAAGAGTTTACAGATTACAGCAGGAGTCCCCAGTGTAGCCCTCGTAGACACCGTGTGCCTAATGACACCTTTCCCGGTGCTCAAGTGTTTATAGAAAGTGGGCAGGCCAGGTGGGGCTTTTGTCGGTCAATCATACCTTTTATTGGCCTACTCAAGCATAGTACAAAAATAGGAACAGACAAAACATACAGTTCAAGATTAAGAACAGCAGGCTAAAATTCTTGGTGAAACATGCCCCTCCTAAGTTTTAATATACTTATCCAGGAATTTACTAACTGCCCTTGTGACTTCTATTTCATTATCTTTTAATAGGCAACAATAGTCAATCCCATTTACCAGGTTACAGGGAGGGAGGGAGAGATTACCAAACAGTTCCCTCCGGGGATTAGAATACAGTTTGCAGTCAAGCAATATATGTTGGATGGAATCTGGAATGTTTGCCCCACAAGGACAGATTCTCTCACTATATGGAATTTGGAGACATCTACCATAAACAACGTTTGAAGGAAAGGAATTCATCCTAGCCAACATAAATGCTCTCCTTTGTTGGGGGTTTTGGGGATCCCTGGATTAAAGCTTGTGGCCTTGGCCAGGGAATCCCTTTAGTCATCAACCCAGGATATCTTGTTTACTTGCCTTTTTTATCTTTTTAAAATATTTTTATATATAGATTGACTTAGAAGTCTGTTTTTTAGAAGATGTTTTGGGTTCCCATTGGGGAGAAAAGCAGAATAAAAATATGATAAATAAATAAAAGCATAGAAGGGATCAAAAACACTTTATACCATAATTAGTATGAAAACAATGTGTAGCATATAATTCTTGAGTCATTACAGCTATTTATTCAAGCAGATAAATTTAGTAGATTCATAGTTTACCTCCTGATCACCAGTTGAAGTTATCAGTCATACAAGAAGGCAACTCATACAGGTTGCTCTTTTAAGGAAAGAAAAGAAGCAAGGATCTAAATTTTGAAGTAATACATCATAATCTTTTTGCCTTACCTTAGTGCCCATACAAGATTTTCCACGCTTATATTCCTTATGATTTGCTCTTTTATCTAGTTTGTTCCATAAGGCTTTGGCCTTCCAACTGGTCACCTTTGATTTAAGTTTTGTATAAAAGTTTCTGTTGTCCAAAGGATCAAGCTCAAGTTGACGCGTGAGGATATTAAAGGCCTGTATGGTGCCCTTGCAGGTTGAGGCTTGCACAAAGTTTTCAAATAACTGGCCAGCTTGACTACAGTTGCCATCATCCTTTTCCCCCATCTTCCAGGAATAGATAGTGGAATATTCTAGTGGCATGCTCGCCAATGGCAGTGCATTTAGAAGACGCTATCAAGTTCTTCCAGGCATGTTGCATCTAGGAAAAACAACAACAGGTAAGGCAAGTTAGTGCCACGTCGGGATAGTAAAATTCAAAAGCTCACAGATCATACAATAAGAAGCCAGTTGGATGCAAACTGTATAGCAGGACTGACCTCCAGAACCTGAGGTGCAGCCACACAATGATTGCAGGACACAATACACTTGAAGCCCTCAGGTAGACCTTATGCAAGACTCACTGAATAAACTGAAGTCACACAAGGTCATGGAGGCTGGAGTACCAGTTTGCCAAACAGTATTCCATAAAATAGGATTTTTGTTCTCCAAAATACAACTAGTGTTGCCAGACTACTGGGCTGGGGGCTGGGGTATAAACCTTTTCCAGTCATAACACTGTTGTACCCTTCTTACTTAGATGTAGATTTAAATATGTAGAGGTGCCGAATTATTGATATTTTAACACTATTAGTTGCCTTGTATATCTCCACTTGATCAAAAAAGGAACAAATAAATATGTTTTAAATATTTTGCTGAATTTTTTAAAATTTGCTTCCTCTGGCATCACAGTTCCCCGTCTTTTTCTCCTCATAAGGGTTGTCAGCATGCCAGCTTTAATTCATTAAAGTTGGAATTGTCCAGATTATTTCAACTGAATAACCCAACCCAAATGGCTTCTACAGAATACATGCTGAGCTTCCCAGCATTTGAGCCAGAGTCAGGATCCCTCGAGGGAACATGGCAGTGTCAGCTAATGCTGCCCTCCCCCGGGCGGGAGGTGGTTCTCACAGGCAGGGGCTCAGGCCCAGGGGGGACCCACAGCCACACAACCCATGCACCCTAACCCGGCAACCCCTCCCACCACCCATGTTCCCGGCTGCACACACTGCTCAGCAACTCTGGTTGGGTGGACTCTGATCTGGGAGAACCGGGTTGGATTCCCCACTCCTCCACATGCAGCCAACTGGGTGACCTTGGGTCAGTCACAGTTAGAGCTGTTCTCTCAAGAGCAGTTGTCTCAGAGCTCTCTCAGCCCTACCTACCTGACAGGGTGTCTGCTGTGGGGAGGGGAAGGGAAGGAGATGGTAAGCCACTCTGAGACTCCGAGTGAAGGGTGGGGTATAAATTCAAGCTCTTATCTTTTTTGTCTACTGCTAGTGCATGGGGCAGTGCTCCCAGCATCTGGGTAAGGCTGTGTAGGTAGAGAGTGGGGAAGGGTGTTGGGGGGAGGGGCTGGCCACTGTTCAGAACTTGGAAATGGCCCTGCCAGCATTAGATCCATGCATCAGCCACTAACTAGAATTTAAATTACCCTGGGGCAACATTGTGCCACTATTTATCCCAATGATTCCATTTTAAAAGTATAAAGCAGCCTTAGAAGCTTCTGACCAAAGACAAAAAGCAGTACATTAAGAGAGTGAGGTAATTTTCTCTTCCTGGTGATTCCCTCCCCCACCACTGATGTCCCAGAAAATCAAAAGATCACCTGATTTGCAAAGATTCTAAGTTGCTGCCAGCAAGAAAGAGATCATCAAGGAACATCACATGAACACAAACTTTATATCCCTTTTCATTAAGTAGTAATTACAATCATATTTACTCCTCCTTTTTTCTCAAATCCAATGAGAGCTGAATGAAAGCTTAGCTCTTAAACTAACTTAGAATATTGTTCAAATAAGGGCAAAGTACAGCTTGAGTCATACCAGACAGGCCTTTGCTCACAGCTTATGTATTTTCCTCAGTGTATCAAAGGTCAACCACTTATGCTTCATAAAGGCTGCCATTTAACATCAACTTTACAGATGACAGGCTACTATGGATCAGGCTGACAGCCAACATCGCAGGGCCTTTTCTGGCACAGACAGGAAACGATCATTATGATGGCACCTCAAGGATATTATTATTATTGTTTGTCTCAAGCACCACCAATTTGAAATAGATCGTTAAGCTTCTCCCATGGCATGTACATTTCTGCAGAACACTTTATTGAAATAACTCTGGGAACTTTAAAATACATAAGCAAACATGGGTAGAGTCTAAGCCAGGTGCAAATCTCGGGGGGGGGGGGGGGGTTGTTAAAAATGAAATTGATATTTTTTTCCCTGCTGAATGTCTTGACCTGAAATATATTTTACCACTCATTATGGCAGCATGGTAGGTCCAACACTACTCACTTCTGATTTTAGAAGAGTCTGAAAGTGTTAGCCAGAAAATTAACGAGGCAGTGGGTAAAGGCCCTGCCCAATTATTCCAGTGATTTAGAGCAGAATTTTTTCATTTATTTACATCATTTATACCCCACCTTTCTCCCAAGTGAGGAACCAAAGCAGCTTACACACTTCTCCTCTCCATTTTATCCTCATAACAACCCTGCAAGGTAGGTTGGCTGGAGTGTGTGTGTGTCATCTAATGCTGCCATCTCCTGCCCGGGAGGTGGTATGCGTCGCCCTGTGACATCGGGTGTGTGGAATGTTATGTTATACTTCTCATAGCATGAAGAAAAGGTGCGCTTTGTAAGCACCAGATGTGCCAAGCACCGTTGGCTGCCTGAGTGCGGGCCCATGCCCACATCACCCTCTCTTAAAGTTTGCCTAGCTATGGATGAGTTTGAAACTATCCCTTTGGAATATGAGGACTTGAGCGGAGTGTTCGAGGAAACCGAGGCTGATGAGTTGCCTCCTCACAGGAATGCTGACTGTGCCATTGAACTATTGCCGGGTCATAAGCTGCCTGAGGGGGAATTGTATTCCATGAGCCCCACGGAGAAGGGGGAATTGCGCAAGTTCATTGACAAAAACTTGGCGCATAGCTTCATTCAGCCCATGACTTCCCCTATGGCAGCCCGTGTTGTTCCGGAAAAAGAAGGATGGGGGGCTAAGACTATGCACGGATTATCGAGGACTGAATGCAGTATCAGCATCTAATGCATACCCCCTCCCTTTGATCAAAGATCTCCTAATGGAGGTGGCCCAAGGAAAAATATTTTCCAAACTAGATCTCCAGGACACATATTTTCGAGTGCGCATACGGGAGGGGGATGAGTACAAGACTGCGTTTAATACCCCCCTGGGCCAGTTTGAATATTTGGTGATGCTGTTCAAACTTCAACGGATGCCCAAAGTCTTTATGAATTTAATAATTTTTTACATAAGCACCTGTTTAAGGGGGTCCTCTACTATCTAGATGATATCCTTTTGTATTCCCCGAATCGAATGTCCCATGTGAAATTAGTGCATGAAGTTGTCACAATCCTTCAAGCGCATAAACTCTTTGCTAAGCTGTCTAAATGTGAGTTCCACAAATTGGAAATTGACTTTTTGGGGTACCGTATATCTCCCCAGGGGTTGGAAATGGAGCCCACAAAACTGGCAGCGGTAATGGATTGGGAGCCCCCCAAAACCCACAGGCAGCTTCAGAGTTTTTGGGGGTTTGTGAATTTCTATCGCACATTCATTGCGAATTTCACCCAACTTAGTCTACCCCTTACAGACCTATCGAAAACAAAAGGGAAGGGGCCGGAGGGCGTACAACTTGGAACTCAACTCAATCGGACCCCCAATTGCCAAAAGGTGTTTGAGGCTCTTAAAACTCTGTTTACTTCGTAACCTGTGCTAGCACACCCTGATGAAAAATAAAAAAATCATTGTACATGTCGATGCAACAGATGTGGCGGGCGGTGGGGGGCAATCCTCCAGGAAGGGGAAGACAGAAAGCTACATCCCCTTGCCTACGTGTCTAGAAGGTTTGGGGAGACCGAACACAACTGGGCTGTTTGGGATAAGGAGGCTGCAGCCATTCGGCTAGCATTGACTACTTGGCGCCATTGGTTGGAAGGGGCGCGCCTCCCGTTCGAGGTTTGGACTGATCATAAAAACCTTGAGGCACTTAAGACTCATCATACATTGAATGCCAAACAGCTCAGTTGGGCTGAATTTTTTTCAAAATTTCAGTTTTCACTTCACTACTTCCCGGGGAAGTCCAGTTCCCTAGCTGGTGCACTCTCCCGCCTCCCACAGCACAATAGCCTACGTGATGAGGTCATCGACTCGATGTTTACACCAACCCAATTGGGGCTGGGTTGTCACTAGGAGTCAAAGCCGAGCCGCCATCAATCCTCCCCTTAACGCTGGGCAGGAAAAATGTGCTCAGGCTTATATGGAGGTGGATCGAACTGAAATCCAGGAGGATCCAGAAGTGGTTCAGGGCCCTGATGCTTGTTGGTACAAGGGAGATAAACTGTTCATTCCCCTTTCCCTCCAGAGGGAGGTAATGTATTCTGCTCACTAATCTATTTTTATCGGGCCATTTTGGATATTTGAAAATGCTTCACTTGTTGCAATGCCAGTTCTGGTGGCCATGAATGCATGGGGATATGTCTTCTTATGTAGGCTCCTGCCAAACCTGTTTGATGTGTAAACGCGCCCCCCCCCCGGCCTGTTAAAACCATTGGACACTCCCAGTCGGCTATGGGAGGTGATTTCCACGGACTTTATTACAGACTTGCCCCCTAGCAAGGGGGAAACGGTCATCAGGATGTTGTGGATTTGTTTACAAAACAATCTAATTTTATCCTGTTCAAACAAGTACCTACCATGAAAGTGTTGGCCAAGATGTTTATGAATAACATTATTAAATTGCACTCCATCCCACACAAAATAATCTCTGACCGTGGGTCACAATTCATTGTCATCTTCTGGTGGGAGCTGTTGCAAGTATTGGGGGTGGAGCAAGCGCTCAGCAGTGCCTATCACCCAGAGACCGATGGCCAAACTGAAAGAGTCAATCAAGTTGTTGAACAGTTTTTAGGTTACTACTCGAACTGTCAACAAGATAATTGGGTTAATTTGTTGCCATTTGCGGAATACAGTTATAATAATGCCACCCATTCATCTACGGGCGTCTCCCCTTTATGGCTTCTTGTGGATACGAGGGGGGGGGGCGCCTTCTGCAACTCAACCCTGTTGGACTCAGAGCGGGGGACTCCCAAGCCTGGTGGAAATCGTTACAAGACTCTTGGCCGCTGATAGCAAAGACTTTGGATAAGGCCAAGATGGATTATAAAAAAACAAGCAGACAAAGAGAGAGCGCCCGGGTGGGATTTGCAACCCAGGGACTTGGTGTATTTGTCGACCAAGAATATCAGGGGCCTTCAATCCAGTCGCAAGTTGGGCTGGAAATATATGGGGCCATTCAAGATGCTTTGAAAAAGCAACGAAGTGACTGTAGAACTTGAACTGCCTAAATCACTGAAATCTTTGCATCCCATTTTCCATTTCAGCTTACTGAAACAGGACCCTGGACTGAATATAAGGCAGCCCCAGCAACCTCCTCCTCCTCCTCCTCCTCCTCTGATGCTGAATGGTGAAAATCCTTACGAAATTGCGCAAATTTTGGACTCTAAAATTAAACGTGGTTGCTTGTATTATTTAGTGAGCAGGAAAGACTTTGGACCTGGAGAAAATAAATGGGTTCCATGTAGAACACTCCTGTATTGCTATGTACCTTCCATAAATTGTACCCGTTAAAGTCTGGCGGGGCAGGGGGAGCTTTGGGGAGGCAGAATGTCAGCTAATGCTGCTGTCTCCTGCCCGGGAGGTAGTATGTGTTGCCCTGGGTATGGAATGTTATGTTATACTTCTCATAGCATGATTATCGCTCCCTCATCTGCTCTGACCTTGGAAGACTGATGGTGCCTGCCTATGTATCTTTTCTTGTGTCTGGCTTTGTTTCTTCACACTTTTTCCATGAGAACCTCAGGCCGGTATTTGGGTGTCTTTTACATTATTTTTATAATTGGTTACATTCCTTTGCCAGACCCTTTTGAATTCTGTATAATTACATTGTTTGGGTATCGTAACAGCCATTACTAAAACAAAACGTGTAGATGACCACCACAGACCTTTCTCAATAAAGACTTCCTTTCCTTAAGGACACTTGTTGGAGAGTGACTCTGTAGGACTCTCACAGTGTGATTGGCAAGAGGTCACTCAGCAAGCTTTCATGGCAGAGTAGGGATCTGAACCCAGGTCTTCTTGTCAAAGTTCAACCATTATACCACACTGGTTCTCATTACTGGTAGGGTTACCAGTTACAGGTCTCCCATAGCTTTGTTACCCAAGACTGGTCTTAACTGGAGATGTCAGAGGCTGAATCTGCCACCTGAATTCCCAAGGGAATTCCCACTCACATGCTTTAGAAGTATTCAAAATCAACACAGGTGGTTTTAAACTCCATGTACAAACTTTCAGTATGGGAACTGAGAGAGAGGCAGTCAACCACAGGCAATATGTTTCAGAAATGTATTGTTTGGGATGAGATTATCACAGTCCTTCAACAGGACACTGAGGCAAGCATTCAAGTCTACAGAAGTGCAAATGAAACTGACATACCAATTTGATTCTCAGTTTTCTGTTTTCTTTCATAAATAAGTTCCTACAGTTTGTTTGTTTGTCTTCTTGTGCATCATGTCTTTTGCCATATAGTATGACTTATCAGTAAGGAACGACACAATCATGTATCTGGATAAAAGGGCTGCAAGTGAAGCGAGATGGCACTTGCATGCCTTGTGAGAGAAGCAAGCACACAACTCATGCTCCAAACCCACAGAAAAAGAATTTCCTTGCTTTATCACTACTGAAAACCTCTCATATCCCATACTGTGGAATGTCCCATACTGTGGAATATATTTATTTAAAGTGCAGAAGAACTACATATTAGATGCAAGGTCACACCATTATTGTAGAATATTTAAATAACTCTCCTGGAATCTATCTGTGAAGATTTAGGTTTTGTTTTCCAACGACTAAATAAGCTTTTAAAATACATTTGAAAAGAGAATATGGCAAGAGCAAAGCAAGAAAGGTACATTTCAATGTGAAATTTCCTTTTTCCAGTTACAGATAAGTCATAAAAATCCCTGGGGCAGTTCAAAAACTTTCTTCAAGATCTCCTGAAATTAGATAAATGTAATTTCCCTTTCAAGTCCAAAAGAGAAGCTGTGTCTTCTTGCATAAGTATTTTAAACCATGCAATCACAATAGGTAGGACTACCAGCATGTTTGAATAGTAAGCTAAACTTTATAGCATTGAAAACACTTAGCTCTTTAACGTTTTACGATGAACACATTATAGCAGAGGCGTTGAACTCATTTGTTACGAGGGCCGGTCCTGACATAAATGTCACTTTGTTGGGCTGGGCCATGTGTACCATAAAATGTTACACGAGGTACTGGAGAAATTAAAGATAATTTCAGATGCCAGACGGTAACAGCAGGTGTGATTGGATTAGCTGTGGTATGCAGAGGGGTTGTAGGTGTGGGGATACTGGCACTGGTAATGAGATAGGAAACCTAGGTCTCAGTTTGGTACAGGAGGATCCAGTCCAGGAGGCTGCAAAGAATAAATGGACATAAGTCTGAAGAGGTGAGCAGTGACTCACGAAAGCCCATAGCCTATCACAAATTATGTTAGTCTTTAAGGTGCTGCTGGACTTTTACACTTTCTACTGCTATTAGAAACCACAACATTAAAAAACCAGTGGGGGAACATTTCAAAGGGAGATTAGAAAGACAGACTGCTGAATTGCAACTGATAATGAAACTCAAGACAATGCATTCTCCTGGACTGAATAGAGACCTTGGTTTCTTCTCTCATTTTCAATGCCCTCTATTGTCATTTGGCATCTGGAATCACTTCACTCTCCAAGATGTAAGGACAGATGGACTCGCATTGTAGCTGTACCTGCAGAATTGAACAGTGACTCATGAAAGCTCATGCCCTGCTGCTAATTTTGTTAGTCATTAAGATGCTACTGGACTCTTGCTCCTTTCCACTAATAAAGAATCCAAGCTGTGCTGTTAAGTTCCCTCCCCCAGTTGTTAGAACTGGAAAGGGGAATCTCTCTCTCTCCCTCTCTCTCTCTCTCTGGCATGCTCTCTCTGGCTCTTTCCCTCCCTCCCCTCTCTCTCTCTGAAGAAGTGTGCTTGCACACAAAAGCTTATACCTGGAATAAAATGTTGTTGTTCTTAAAAGTGCCATGGGGCTCTGTTTCTCTCTCTCTCTTTCCCTCTTCCTCCTCAGAGGAGGGGGAGGAGCCCTCAGCCAATCAAGGGAAGGGAGGCTTGGCTTTCTCTCCTCTGCAAAGCAGAAATAGGAGAGACTGTGCAAAAGGAGCTGCAATGCAGGAAACACGAAACAAGAACAGGAAGAAGGAAGAAACAGAGAGCCAGTTGCTCACAGGCTGGATAGGAGCCCTGAAGGGGCTGAATCCAGCCTGCAGGCTGTATGTTTGATACCCCTGCATTATAGCATATTAAATGTTGCTAAAATTATTTACATCAAAAATTATTGGGAAAAGTTGTATATGTCTATAGCGTACATAGGAATTATCATTACCTAATGTTGTTTGTGTGTGTTGTGCTGTCAAGTTGCTTTTGACCTATGGCATCCTTATGAATGAATGACCCCCAAAACATCCTATTGTTAACAGCCTGAGATTGTCTTAAACAAAAAAAAAATCATCCTATGTGTTTTGAATAAAACCTTATTTTTCATTTCATTTCACTTATTCCTAAGGGAGGGAAATTGGAATTTTTTCCAATGTTCCCACAAATTTCGTATTTTTTTCACTGAAAAAAATGAAAAAGTCTACTTTTTCATATTATACATTGTGAGTGTGAAAAAAATCATGCTTTAAGAAGTATTTCACTCAGTGTAAAAGATAAAATATTTCAAAACAGGTTTTTCCACAGTGCTCCCCTGAATTTTCTACTGGAAAACCTGAAAAAAAAGTCCTTGAAAAAAATGGGGGGGGGGGACCTTTTCCCCTGCATTTTCCCCCTGGGCTCTTAAATCTCTAAGCCCAGCCAACAGGCTGAAGACTGATCATTGCCCAGGAAGCACAGATCCATCCCTGAACCCCAGCTCAGGTGTACTGCATTTATAGGGAGGATAACTGCCCAGTGGGGTCAGAACTGGCCTATGTCTGTTTCTAAACATAGATTGTATCTATAGAGGAAAACATTGTCCTAGATCAGAAATCTGAGAAACACTGCCCTAAAGCATTTTGTTAAACATTCTTTATCCCAGTGGTTAAAAGCCTATAATATTATGTACTAAATCAAAATTCTAGATTACTGTATATTTTTATCACCATTCTGATTCACTTACAGTAATCCTAACTTGTAATTGAATTCTGAACATAATACTTTGCCCATGTTATATTTTTGGAATGCAGCAGAAATGAAGCAAATCCCTGTTTAGTGCTCCAGTTTCTTTTTATTACAGAAGCTAAGAACTCAGTTTGGCTTCACTCCCCATCTTTGCTTTATGTTTGCAGGAAGGGCTGGGTATAAATTAATTAATTAAATAAATAAATAATCTAAAACACACAAGACACTAAAATTTACATTTAAAGCTACAGTCATCTTTTTTAAAGTTTAAAATATCTTCCTTAAAGACACAAAGGATATTAAATTTGTCTGATATTGTTACAGCCCACATAGCAGGTCCCCATGAGAATCACATTAACTGACTACATGGTGGTGGTAGGAAGGGCTGCTGTCACAGCCGACTTATGGGGACCCCCGGTGAGGTTTTCAAGGCAAGAGGCGCTCGGGGGTGCCACTGCCTGCCTCTGCGGACGGACCTTGGACCACCCAAATACTAACCAGGGCCAACCCTGCTTAGCTTCCGAGATCAGGTGAGACTCGGTTAGCCTGGGCTGTCTAGGGTCAGTGCAACTGATTCCACAGGTTACTCTAGAAATCTTCAAATTAGTAACAACAACAACAACATTGGGACATTACAGGGCAGAGGGTTGGATCCTATGTTTTATTTACTTATTTATTTATTCTGTTCTATTTCCCTGCATAGCAAGACTCATGGCGGGTAACATCAGTAGTGGAACAACTTTAAAACAGAAATATAAATTAACCATTAAACAATAAACCCCCAAGTTGCTGGTAGAGCTTCAGTCTCAGCAAGGCTCCAAAAGCCTACAAAACTATTGGTTTTACTGGCAACAGCCAATCAGAACTATGGAATATAACCCAATAGCTGTGCAAGGGCATAAAGTTACTTTGTATATAGTTCATGCAAATGAAGGATTCTGGCTGCCTACTTGTTATTGGTTGTTGTTTGAGGTGGGTGTGGTTTTGCAGTAGTATAATTTGGCTCCTGTTGAGCCTGGTTCTTTGGTTCACAGTTCAATAAAGAAGCATGTTGTTTTGAAAAGAGCTGCCTTGTCACAATATTTAATACAAGTAATAATACAATCAAAACTGAACAGTCAGTCGGCAAGCAAGACTTCTCCTTATGCATGTAGCACTTCTTATGCAGTAAAAAAAGCAAGAGTCCAGTAGCACCTTAAAGACCAACAAAATATGTGGCAGGGGAGGGGCTTTCATGACTCTCTGCTCACTCACGAGAGCTCCTCCCCCGCCACAGAATCTGTTAGTCTTTAAGGCGCTACTGGACTCTTGCTCTTCTCTGTTGCTACAGACAGACTAACACAGCCGCCCATCTTGATCTTTCTCCTTATCCACGTAGCACCTACTCTTGCAAGGTGCTGTCAATTTCCCCTACCGCTGCAGAGCTCTTGCAAATCCTCATACAGTTTCCAAAGTTTGACCAACCTGTAAGACAAAGATTTTGGCAACTACAGTAAGCTGCTGTGGACAGAGGTAGATAGTAAAGTTCCATTACAAGAATTCTGCTTAGGATCTACCCCAAAATATATAATAGCTAAAAAGCTTCTATTGAAGGTACCCCAATATTAGCTCTCATTTGACATGAGGCCAGAGGTAGAGACCATCCTTCTGTACTCTGAATTACAAAACTACCTGAAGTGCAAACTAAGGCAGATTCAGTTTCTTCACTGCAGACATTATACTATTGTTCCACTCATGTGAAGCAGGAGCCCACCAGCTGCACATTTGGAGATCACAAGGCAAGAGATGTTCGGTGGTGGTTTGCCAGTGCCTGCCTCTATGACGGTCCTGCTTAACTTCTGAGACCTGACGAGATCAGGCTAGGCTTGGGCTATCCAGGTCAGGGCCCCTCATCTATATAACAAAATTATTTTCACTAATAATCATGAAAGAAAATGAACAATAATAATGGCCAGAAAATAAATTCAGATGAGTAGTCATGTTGGTCTGGAGCAGCAAAACAAAGCTTGGCCTTAAAGGTGTCACTGGGCTCAAACTTCGTATTCAGTGGCCAGAAACGCAGACAGTGAAAAAATCTTGTATTTAACTTCGTATATATAGTTATTCCAGTAAAAAAAAATTAAATTCCAACACGCTATTCCATCACCTGGATAACCCCAGGATAGATCTCAGAAGCTAAGCAGGGCTGACATGGAGGCAGGCAATGGCAAACCACCTCCAAATGTCTCTTGCCTTGAAAACCCTACACACAGTTTCCCTCAACAGGGGGGAAAATTCCATACACTTCTGTTTTGAGCAGGCACTTGGGAAGACTTCTGTTCCCCATTTTGAAACCCAAGAAATTACCATCCGGAACATCTACAAAACATTTCTGAGAGCTAGGAGTCTGCCTCTGAACTAACTTTTACTAACTCTAGCCAAAGCATCACAAAATAGTGATTGCAACCTTCACCAGACTGGATGTTAAGAAACACACTACCCCCAAAGAAGACACCCCCATCCTCCACTGTTTCCAAAGGACTAAAGTCAAACCAGAGATTCTCTGCAGGAGAAACCTAAGTCGGGCATTTTTGCAACCTAGCAGAACCAGTGCAACGTACACAGTACCCGGCATAATATTAATAAAGGTTTACTACTGTACTACTACTAAATACATTCTGTCACCCAGCAGGATAGGGATGAGAAGGTCTTGAGACCAAGAAGTGAAAATAAGGCAGTGGGGGGGGGGGGGGTCAGAGTCTGCTTCATTCAGCCTCTGCCATTTGTCGTTTTTATCTGAAGCCTCCATCTGTAATTAACGGTTTGCCTTGAAGTCTTTGGTCTGTCTCGTTTAATGTATCTTTCCCTCCCCGGGAGGGTGGCTTGCTACATTCCATCGCGTCATAAACCAGCCCAGCTATCTAGTATTGTCACCTCCCTTTTTCCTCTCCGGATGCTTGAGTGTTTTATCTGCTCTTGTGACCTTGGAGAACTGTGGCATTGTTGTTTTACCCAGGTGTCTGGTCTACAATCTATGCTTAGAGGTCATTGGGGAATTCATGGGGGAAATTTTTAGTGCCTTCGCGCCCTTTTGGTGAGAACCAAACGGCTCTACTAATTTCACGCTTTTTTGTAACCATTTCTATTGGCCCTCTGCCTGCTTGTACCTGAAGGTGGGGGGTATATTAATCCTGGCTGTATGTAACCAAGCATCTCTAACAAACATGAAGTACCTGAACCATCACTAAGAATAAAGAACTTTGCTTCATCAAAGGTCTGGCTTATTGGTTAGATTCAGAAGTCTCACGGGGGGGCACAGAAAAATTAGGTGAAGGGAGACAGAAATGAATAAGAAATGTATGGAAAACAGGGAGATAAATTAAGAGAAGGAAAGGTTGTTTTATCTTGCTGCAACACCCTGCTTTGCAAGCTCTGGCTGAGCTGGGTGCAAGGAAAGGGAAAGAGAAAGCCTAGACTACTGGAGAAAATGACCTGCAGGCTGACAATTACTGTAGCAGCTCTTAGCATGATCTGTTAAGGACGTTTGCTTGAGTCTTGGAGAAAAGAGAAGCTTAGCTGATCCTAAAGCTTTTTGCTATGCTCAGACTTCCCTGCATCCCTAGCAGCTGCAGCCAGAACTGCATTTTAAAACTAAAAGGGAAGACATTTGGCTGTGCCTAGGGCGGACCACCCGCCACCACCCACTTGGTACACCACTGGGAAACTGGGGGTAAATTTGCCATGTAGAAGACTGTTGCAGCTGCACAAAACCACAAAACCACAAAATCCCATCCCTATGGATGTGGAAGACACCACTGCTGCCTGCTTTGGATCCCAACTATTGAGGTATAGACAGGGGCAGAGCTACTTTTTGGGGGCCCTGAAGCTTGAACTGTTATGGGGCTCCCTTTGCAACCAGCAACAATAGGGCAACATCCAACAAGGTCCAAAGGGCCATGCTGCCCTTGGAAGGATCTCAAGGCTCAAATGGCAGAGAACAGGGTGTTGGGGTGGAGCCCCTGAAAATGGGCCATACAGTGAGCCCCTTCCCACCAGCAAGGAGGTCTGGGTAAATTGATTAAAATTGCATAGAGGTTTATCTTACATGTCAAAGTCACTTGTGTAAAGAAAAATTTCCTAGGCTATGCCTTATAGTTTTCAGATTATGAGGGATGAAAATTAGGGAAACGTATACATGCATGATGCATCACAGAATGATGAAATAAAACATAGCAAAGACCACAGTTAATATATTTTATTTTAGACACCTTTGAGAAGACATACTACATGAAGCACATTTTACAAAATACTCTTTTCCCTGTTTTTTCTAGCAATATATTCAAATACAGTTTTCTCATACATGAGCTCCCTTGCAATGTCATTTTCTACAGACAATATGCATAAAGAATTTAAGCACTCTTCAGTCATGGTAGATCAAAATTTGTTCTTTATAAAAGAAAGCTTAGAGAAATTCCTTTCTGCTTCACAGCTTGGGATAGGCATTGTCAAGTACAGCTTAAGCACGGTAGTGATATTAGGGAACACTTCAATAAGGCATTGCTCATAAATAAGCTGAAGAACTTCTGCATATTGGTGTGTTTTCTTCTGGGATTTCCACAGGTGTAAATATTCTTTGAACTGGTAACACTCATTTTCTAATTTATGGTCAATATCATCTTTGTAATGCAATACTATAGGTTTAATATTGTCCTCATCAATTTCAGAATTGTTCAACAATTCTGAGAGGAACTTGAACCTTTTTGCCATCTGCTCATATGGGTCAATCCTCTTGCCTAACTGGATTACCAAGCAGTCATAGAGTTGATTTAGAACTTCTATCCTAATTTTTTCAGCTCCTCTGAAGCCCTTCCACTTGTTCCATCTGAAAATTTCTTTGTTACCATGCGTTTGGAAGTATCAGAATAACTTGAGATAATATCTTCACACAAACCTTTTGCTTCTGATTCATAGTGTACAATCCGGTCAGCTGAATTTCCTCGGAGTTCTTTAACAAATGAAAGTAAAGATAACAGCAGAACATAACCTTCAAAGACATCAAAACCAGGAGTTTGGAGTTTCTTGCTTGCTTTGTTGAAGTTCAAGAACTTCTTCCCAAACAACTGTTAAAATAGCATATTCCAATTTTACCAGCTTGTGGTATACATTCTTTGCATCTCTGAGTCTTCAAAAACATGTTTGAGAGTTTGTAAAATTCCTGTATATCCATTTTTAACTGCTTCATATTGTGCAGATCATCTAGTTACACTTAAGCTCTTTAGGGAAAAATCTAGATTGCCATGTGTGTTTAAAATTCCCCATCTTCTTGGAGATCCAGAAAAGAAAACATACAGCTCCTGCAAAATGCCAAAATAGTCAACTTCAGGCACAGTAGACACTGCCTTTACTCCAACAAGGTTGAGTGAATGGGCTGCACATGGTACATAGTCTGCATACCTGTTAATGTTTTTAAAGAGTGCTTGCAGCCCTTTCTCTGAGCCCTTCATGTTAGATGCATTATCATAGGACTGACCACGGATATTTTCAACTGACAGGTTATGTTTGCTCAGAATTTCTTGTATTTTGTTTAACAAGGTCATGGATGAATGGTTTTCTTTTGGTATAAATGTTAAAAATCTCTTACAGGGTTTTTCATTATAGCAGTATCAAACCACAATTACCAGCTGGTCAAAATGTGTCAGGTCAGGTGTAGCATCAACAATAATAAGAGTAGGATTTGGTGTCTAGATTGTTGATTTGAGTCACAATTTCATCTTGCACATGTTCCCCCATGATTTCTATCCATTCTTCATAGATGGTTTTGGTTAGGTAAGTAATATTTACTTTTTCATTTTTACATTTCTCAAGATGTTCATGTAAAAATGGGTCCAACTCTGCAATAAGTTCAATGGCCCCCATGAAGTTTCCATTATTTGGTGAGCCCCACTTCTCCTCATGACCTCTAAATGCTAAACCTCTTTCACTTAAAAACTTTATAACAGCTACAACTCTTTTCATTACTTCAAAATAGTACTCATCTGGGTGCGATCATACGCACCCATTTGCGATGTGAGAGGGACAATTCCCGCCGGCTCAAGGTGGTGCGATCACACCAGCACATCTGGGAAGCATCCCACAAGTGTCATCAAACTGTCGCAAGCTGCTTTGAGCCGGTGGGGAATCGACATAAAAAGCTACCAGTGAAAAGGCAGTAGCAAATGGTTTGCGACAGCCCGGAGCCGGACTTTCCCTGTGTGATCGTGCCAGCGCAAACGTGTGGCATCGGGGATCAGGCTTTTTCTCCAGCCCCCCCCCCCCCCCCCCCCGTATTTGCATCATCGGACAACCCCCAGGGTGGAGAGGCAATTCATCAATCCCTTGTTTAAGCAAATAAGCGAATCGAAAACGGCTGGGAGAGGGGGGGAAACCAACTCACCCACAGTTGCGTGTGATCACACAGCGGTGGTTTGCCCTCACAGGTCCATGGATCTGTGTGATCATGCAAATGCTGTGCAAATTGCGCCAGCGCAAATTTGTGTCGATTCCCGTCCGGATTATCTTGCTCGTGTGGCCGTGACCATCTGTTCCTCAAGTTGCTGATCCACAGTGGGGGGTTTTTAACTTTCTTGTTATCCAACACAACATTGCTCTCTTATGCTCCATGCTGTCTTCATGATTCCCCAGAGTTCTGAGTACATTCATCCAGTCAGAAAACCCACCTGTTGTAAGTAATGTCTGGCATTTAGAAAAGAGTTTGCAAGCAAAACAGTATAGACAGCCTTTGCTCTTTGAGTAGACTAGCCAGGATCTCATCACAGTCTGACCATTTTTCAAAGTATTTGTTTGAGAAACTTCTGTTTTGCTCCTCGTAAGCCTTGCTGGATTCGGTATATACATCATCTGTTGTATTATTTTGAAAAAAACTGATGTCTTGCATTAAACAATTCTGTATAAAATCATTATCAACTGTTACAGGCCAGTTTGTGAGGTCACTGTATTCTTTGAAATCACTGAATTTACTTCTTGTTTCTGCTCTGTCTCTTCTTGTTCCATGGTACTTTCATGTTGACAACTGTGATTGTCATCTGTATCAAAAGTGTCAACAGGGGGTTGATGATAGCTAGAAAGAGCTCCTATGGTTTGTGCACCGTCACTGGCTTCACTGGGGCTTGCTTGGCTTGTTTCAGCTGTTGGTGCTGACAAAGTTTGACTTGACATCGTAAAATAGTTTGATAAATTTTGACATTTAGAAATTTCACCAGATCATTTCTCCTTGAGTTTGCGTTTTTCGTATCCACTTAAGTACTTTCTTGAACTCATTGCTATTCCTCTTGGGGTCTTGATCCAATTACAGCCATAAAGTTCTACTGCAACGACATGTATTTAGGAATAACACACTTAAACACAAACATAAAAGAGGCAACGCAACGGATGCAATTTAACATTACAATAAACTATATAAACAAAAGCGTGGCGGTTTTTTTAGGAGTCCTTGTTCATTGCAGTCCAGTTGCTATTACTTCATAGCAAGGCTTTTTAGGGTATTATTGGCTACAAATATCTTCAGCGTCCACAAAGATGCACAGTGCAAAAAGTCTGAACACATAAGAAACACATGTATTGCAAGTCCAGGTTATCCTCACAGTACTGGAACATCAGGTAAGATTTCTAAGCTGTATCTGGCAGTCTGCAGTTCTTCTCACTTGGGTCCTGAATCCCACTTCGCCTTTGTTTTAAAAGATCTCTAATACTTGCACAGATCACCAACATTTCCTTGCAGTAATCCAAAGCAGGCCTTGAAACAAGAAGATCTGGGCAGGCCTTTCCCTCCCCTTATGGTGCAGCTTCTTCCTGGGCCAGGCCAAACTCCTCAGAAGCATTAACAAACAGAATATTAAAAACATGTATTGCAACATTTCTAAACAATAATAATTTACCTGCAGTAATCCAAAGCAGGCCTTGACACAACAAGACCTGGGCAGGCCTTTCCCCACCCTTATGGTGCTGTTGCTTCTTCCTGGGCCAGGCTGAACTGCTAGGCTGCTGGGAACAACCAGCCCACTTTAGGGGAAGCTACAACACTGAGCGTGCTCCATTCTAAGGTCAGTATTAAGCACTTCAACCCACTGGATTATGAGTCTGTCATGCTGTCATTTTAATAACAAACACTTGGAAAACTCCATCAATTTTTGTTGAAAAATTCACTCATTAAAAAAAAAAAGTTGCTTCAGGGGCCCCTGGGATTGGGGGCCCTGAAGCTTAAGCTTAATTAGTTTCATAGTAGATCCGCCTCTGGGTATAGAGAGCTAAACAAAATGTGCCTAAGGCATAAGGTCTGTCAGTCAGTAATGTGTTTGAAAAAGACTATCGAGGTAAACATTTACATGGGAAGAGTGAAGAGGTTAGAATCCAAGTTAGTGAGAAAGAAAGAGAAGTCGAGAGGCAACAACCCTGAAATACTGAGACTTGCCCACAATCTTTTTATCACTTATTTAGCAAGCAGATGCATTAACTTCTACAAAAACAAGGTCAGATGCAAGGAAGTTACATTGAAATACCTGATTAAGGCAATTAAAGTGATTTACATCAATGGATTACAATCCCCCCCTTCTCATGTTTCACAAATATATACCTTCTTTGAATGGACATTACCCACTGTTACATTACAAAGTAGTTATTCATCCACTGGTTGAAACTCTAGGGTTTAGCCTCTCCTACCAATAGTGTGACTACTGGCTAACATATTGTGCACTTTCTGCTCCTTGCTCCCAGACTCCAGTTCATATTTAAATTCTCTGACATCAAAAATTAAAGAGTAGGAAATTATCTTTGTTTCATCTAGAACAGGTAGGGCTGAGCTACTAACAGTTCTTGGACAGAGGCAGTTAAAAATAAAGCAAGATTTGTTGTGAAGAAGTTGCCCTTACTGTTCCCTTATGAATTTAAAGTGCACGATCAGACAGCAACATCTGTCTGTCGTGCCCCAGTTGTCTGAGTCCCCCCCCCCCAACAAGTTTCTTTGATACCTGAGAAAGTCTGGTCCTGTTGGTCTGAGCTGGTTCCAAAACGGATTTCTTGCTGTCTGGTCGCACTCTTGCACACCCAAGCCATCAGGCAGGTTTGACTAGTCTGTTTTCCGGCCACCATTTTTAAAAAAACTAGTTAGCGATGATCGCATAACTGCATATTTGCACCTCTCTCTCTCTCCCTCCCACCCCTACAGGGGCTGCTCAAAACTTTATTTTTAAAAACTCTCAAAGAAAAAAGCTTCTGTTCTTCAGCTTTTTTCTGTCCTTTGGGGAAGGAGTAAATTGAAAAGATTACAGGGAGGACAGCAGTGAACTCCATATCCCAGCATTCTCAGCAAGCGCTTGTGCACACGTCCAGAGGGAAAACTTTTAAAAGTAATGGCTGACAATCCCATGAATTACATATTCCAGCAGGCTAATTCCTGCTTGTGGGCACGCTCCTAGGACAAACTTCTAAAAAAATGGCCGACAGGCTGACTCCATGCTTGGTGCTGTCTGAGCACTGAGCAGTTGAATCACTTTGAAGAGTGCTAAAAGGGGTGAGTCTGGTCAAGATTCTCTGTAACAAAACAATCTGGCTCTATTAGAGGCGGGGCAACAGTGGATTGAACTGCCTGTCTGATCGCAACCATTGTTTTTATCTAAGATGGGATTTTCCTACCCTTTTGAGCCTGTGGGAACCTTTGGAATTATGACACCCAGTGGGCACAACTACCCTGTGGCTGCTTCAGAGGGAGGAGCCAATAACAAAAGGCAGAGCCACAAGAAGCAGAGCTAACCAAAAATGTCGAGCAGTGAAATCATGCATAACTCTTAACAGTAGCTCCTCAACATTTCCAACAAAATCTCTATTTAACAGGATGCCTTTTAAAATGAACAGATTGTTTTGAGATATTTTGCTGGTTACACGCAGCTTACCCACAGTCATCACACAGCCAATCAGAAGCCCATGGACTCCACATGGGGAACCCCAATCTAAGAACTTGCATAATGGCTAAGAGCATGCATAATGTATTTCTGGTCAATACTTACTGGTAGTATCATCTTAGGACAGCTTTAGCCACATACTTAGCGCAGCTAAGCTATAGGATAGTGATCCCTTATGTGACGCCCACATGCTTCTTCCCCAAATCAGAGAACCAGTCCTGGCTTTCTTCTACTTCATTGGAAAAGAAGGTACTTCAGAAAACCCCTAGAGGCACTTCTTTTGTGTGTGCAGGAGTACCACTTGGAAACAACTGCCTTTATCAAAGCACGATGCTTGGCTTGAAACTGTCTAACCGGAGCTCACTTAGGTGCTACCGCATAACAGATGCCGTCTTGTCTCTCCGAATATGCAGTACCCCCTTCTGTCTACGAGGGCGTGGCTTATGACATTCAAATATTGGGCCCGACTGCAATTTAACTCTGATCCTTCTAGCTGTAGCTACCAGATGCTAACTGAAACTGAGGGTTCACCCTGGCTTGCCACTATAGAGAAAAAACTGAGATCCTTGAATATCTCTCTTGAATCTATGCTGATGCTCTCCGAAATTGAGGTGTTCCACAAAATAAGGAGCAGATTACTGGAGGCAGAGTTGTGGAACTTGTATAATGCAGCCTTGTATAATGCAGACTTGCTCTCCTCTGAACCATGGGATATTTCTCATGGTAGGATGCTTGCACAGTTATTTCTTCCAACTGCAATCTCCAAAACTGTGCAGAATTTTTACACTGGCTAGACTTAATGTTTTACCCATGGCAGTTTTATTTGGAAGATTCCAGGGTGTTCCCTTTGCCAAAAGACTCTGCCCTTGTACATGTGGAACTACTGAAACTGTGTACCGTGTGCTGTTTGAATGTTGTTATTATGTTGGCATTAGGCAACGGGTTTTATCATCAATTTTGGATAGTGTGTCAGATTGTTCCAGGCCGAACAAACTACTATTTCTGTTAAATAGCACTGAGGAAAACATGACTGGACCTGTGGCAAAGTTTTTACTGGCTGCTGCCTCTATACATAGTAAAATTTTGTAGGTCCTTAACGTAGATTAATTTTTAAACAAAATTCTATTTTATGCAGAATCTAAATTTTTATTTCTTAGATATTATGTTTTTATTTTTGTGAAATGCCATTAAAGGAATTGTTTGTGCATGTGAAACTGTCTAACATTTTGTGGAAATTTCCAACATTTTTTGCCTGGTCTAGGGTGGCCTGGTCGCCCTGGCCACTGGCAGGGGATTGGGGGGGGGGGGATAGGGTTGCCAGATCCAGGTTGGGAACTCCTGGAAATTTGGGGATAGAGCCTGGGGAGAACAGGGATCTCAATGGGGTACAGTGCCATAGATTCCACCTTCTAAAGCATTCATTTTCTCCAGGGGAACTGATCTCTTCAGTCTGGAGATAAACTATCATTCCAGGGGCTGCCCAGGACCCACCCAGAGGCTGGCATCCCAGCCTGGTCCCACATCTCTCCATGGCAGCCATTTTACTGCGGTGCTGAGTACAGGTTCTCAGCATTTCAAAAGTGCTCACAGGTTCAACAAGGTTGGGGACCCTTGCTACAGTGTATGCAGATTATGTGTTGAGAAACACACACTCTTTGTAAAAAAGAGTAAAAAAATTATACAGCTTTGTTGTTTCTCCACCAACTAAGTTCTTCCTTATGAATTTCCAACATTATAAAAGCAACATAAATTGTGCAATATTAAGTATAAAGGTGTTACTTTAAGTGTTTTTTTAGCTTTTTACGAGGACCAAAAAGAACATTACAAATCCCCCACATCATAGGGGAAGGGGCTCCATAAGAGAAGATGCCCACTGCATCCCCATTCCTGACTTTATGCTCTTCAGAGAAAAGGGGAAGCAAGATGTACTTGCACTTCCTGTTCCACTGCTTTTTGTAACTTCCAAAGCATTTCCCCCAGCTGCTATTTTAGTAAGGATCAAACTCCTACTTTAAAACCACAATTAGAAGATGTTCATGTCAACATCTGTTAACTCCATATCCACCCTCCCAGCATGTGAGGGCTGTGCATCAGCAGATACTAGGTGCATTCCTTTTTAATATGATAATGATCAAACGTTATGGCCTGTTGGCAAACTGGCTCCAAACATAATGATTACGTTACAACTACTACTGCAATAAAACAGAGCCAATTTCAGACAGCAAAGTTTAAGAGGTCTAAAAAAAATAGTATCTCTGTGGAACTGTGAGAGGAAGAAAATACATTTAAACTGGTACAGGTCAAGCCTAGAAATTATTCCTCATCCCTGAAGCCACTTAAAATGTACTCAATTTCCCTCTTCACTTTTCATCCAATTAATAGGTATATGAACATTTCTCTGAACTGTCTGATACTTGATGCTACAGGCAACTCATCTTATTCTGCAATTATTGCATTGCCTTGTTTCTAGGGTTGAAAACTCTAGGTTGGGAAATTCCTGGACATTTTAGGAATGGAGCCTGGAGGAGGTGGGTGGGGTTTGGGCAGAAGACACATCAGTGGTACGTAATGCCATGCAAAACAGCCATTTTCTCCAGGGTGGCTTCTGTAGTCTGGAGTAGTCTGGAGATTGGCTGTAATTCCAGTTCTCCAGGCCCCCGCTTGGACGTTGCAATCCTACTTGGTTCAGTTATCAAGAATCTAATACAAACACTAGGAACTTCTGAGACAGAAGCCAATTGTGTAGCAAGAACAAAAGTTTTCTGCTTTTGATTAACAAACATTTACAAACAATTTTGATCCATAAGAAAACCTGTCCTGTTATCCCATGACTGTTTACTCAGGAGTAGGGATGGGCATGAACCAGACCACAGACCAAATTTATCCACGGACCAGGGCCTGGTCCGTGGTTTGTTTGCCTGGCCCTGGACCATGCCGTCCTGCTTTCCACGGACCATCCACAGACTGCATAGGGTTTTCCAGGGGTTTGTATCCTTCTGAGTCCACTTCTGCATTGTGCCGCTGCAGTGGCATGACACGGGGAGCTCAGAAGGCATTTAAATGGTGGACCAGAAGTGGACTCAGAAGACTGGAAGTGGAGCTCCCTCACATTACACTGTCCCTTCATCAGATACAGAAGCAAAAATTTCACTAAGCTTCTCTGCCATCTCCCCATCTTTCTCTAGCAATCCCTTTATTTCTTGGTCGCCCAAAAGCTTCTCTGGCTAGTTTCCTGTTCCAGATTTATTTAAAGAAATGTTTTTTGTCTTGATGCTTTTAGCAACCTGCTCCTCAAATTCTCTTTTGGCATGCCTAATTATTGACTTACATTTCTTTTGCCATAGCTTGTGGTCCCTTATGTTCAAGACATTGGAGTAGACCTTCCACTTTTTTAAAAAAGACTCTTTACTTTTTAAAAACGTCTTGATTTGCATTGTTAAGCATGCAGGTATTCTTTTAGACTTGGCAGTGTTTTTCCTAACCATGGGAATGCGTTCTATCTGGGTTTCAATTAATATTTTAGTTGTAAATATCCTCCAAGAACCCTCAGCTTCCTTCTAATTATTGTCCTGGTTGCTGTAAAGTTCCCTCTTCTGAAATAAACGTTACAGTTTTGGACTTTAGGGCTAATGTTACTTTGACATGAATGCTGAACTTAAGAGCATTGTTACCCCTGTTGCTGTGGTTGTCAGCGTCCCACAGCAATCAGTCCCAACAACGTCCCTGAAGCAGGATCAAGCTTATTGAGATCAGTAAAGGCAGGTCATCTGTACATACATTTTGTGTCAGGAATGGCTCCCAGGGCGGGAGCAGGGTAGTTATACATAATTTAAAGAAAAGCCTTCAATGGATGAGAGCCAATCATAAAAAGCAAGCAAGAGCACCTAAAATAACGAATATAGGTTCCCAAGGAACAAGAGCAACTAGACACCAAAGTCAAAGCTAGGCAGGGAAATAAGACACAGAGCAAGAAACAAAACCTAAAATTCCAAGAGATACAGGCCATCAATACAGGCATTCACCCAGCCACCACCAGCCTTCCCCCACTCACCATGGCAGCATAGCTGACAGTGGTATAACCTCTACATCTCTTACCAGGTCTTGTGACCCACTCAGAACCAAGTCCAAGATCATGCTACCCCTCTTGTTGGCTCTATGACCAAACTATTCCAGTGTACAGTCATTTATCACCTCTAGGAATCTCATTTCTATAGCATGACTCGAGCACATGTTTATGCAATCAATCTGAGGGTCATTGAAGTCTCCCAGTATCATAACATCTGCTTTAGTCATGTCCCTTATTTTCTTCTTCATGTCAAGATCAGCCTCAAGGTTTTGATCAGGTGGGCAACAGTACACCCCCACTGTTAAGTGACCCTTAGAGCTCAGCGCTTCCACCCATATTGTTTCTGTTGGGGAGTTCATTCCCCTAATGTTTTCTAACATTTGATTCTATTCCTCCTTCTATATACAATGCAACTCCTCCCCCAACCTGTCCCTCCCTGTCCTGCCTATAGGGCTTATACCCAAGGATTATTCTATTCCATAGATATTTCCCACTCCACCATGTTTCTGAAACACCACTAAATTGTCATTGAGCACCAAGCACTCCAACTTCCCCATCTTGGCTCAGAGACCTTTATCACCGGCCTACAGACACCTATAATGTGTTTCCCTCTCCAGCAACCCTCGCCTCCCTTGGCACCTTAGTCACCACAAATAGCCCTCAGTTGCCATTCTGCCCTCACTCCAAGCTCTATTATGCTCCTATCAATATTAACTGGAGTGTTCACACAATTGTCCCTTTGGAGTGACCTGTCCTGAACCACAGAGGCCCCCAACTCCTATTAGCTTTCCCCCTGGGATTTGTTTAAAAGCTGCTCTGCTACCTCTTTGACAATTGCCAACAGCCAGGTTCCCTTGTGGGTTAAAGTGAAGTCCATCTCTTTTGTACAGGTTCAGCTTATCCCAGAAAGTTCCCCAGTGCTTTACAAATCTAAACCCAGGAGAAAGGGGTTTCGATTTGTTAGGCACTGTGGAAATTTCTTATCCATGCACTGAGACCTCTCATCTTTGCCTTTCTAGCTGGCCCTGTGCGTAAAACTGGTAGCACTTCTGAAAATACTATCTTTGATGCCCTGGCCTTTCATTTTATGCCTAATAATCTAAACCTTTCCTCCTGGACCACAAAACTACATTTCCCAGTGTCATTGGTGCCAATGTGACTATGGCCAAATCTACACCTCCCTTCTTATTGTGAAACTAGAATGATTCCCGCTGGAAAGTCAGATGTAGATTTGACCTATGTCTGCTGACTCTTCCCCAGCACTATCTATCATCCTGTCTAGACGGCACGTGATGTCTACAACTTCGGCACCAGGCAAGTAAAGCCCCAAGCAGTCAAAACGCCTGTCACAGACCACTCTCTCTCTCTTTCTAATAATCAAATCACCTACTACCAAAAGCCCACCTCCCCCTAACTCCAGAGGGGCAATCTCAGTATGGGAAGATATTGTCCTGTCACCCAAGGCAGAGGTCCCTTCTAAGGGACCACATCCCTTCTTCACATGATGGCCTCCAACCTCAAGTCTCTCAGTCTCCACAACAGCAGAAGAGCTGTCAGCAGAGGAGTGGGACTATTAAGTCTCTGAAGGTCTCATCTCCAAACCTCCCTCTCTCTATCTCAGCTTCTCCAGGTCAGCAGCCCTAGCCTTGAGGGAAAGAACCTGCTCCCTGGGAGCCAAGGAGTCTGTGTATTGAGCATACACCCATAATTTCCACCCAATGACTAGATAATCATTACAGGTGGCACTCTCTGCAAAACACTCGATAGCCCCCACTCCCCTGCTAGCTTTCTACCTTCACAATTGGTTTGGTTGTTGAAACATGTTTTTAGAGTGAAATATGATGCTTACATGAATTTGTGTGGATTTCCATAGCAGGAAGGATACACCAGCATACCACCCTCCTTGCTGATGTGGAGCCTGTATGTCCTTTCTCAAGAAACTCAGACAAGAAGAGTTCTCTCTCGCACCTCCTTGGCCTCCCACACTGAACTCCCAAGTTCAGCTTCCCTATTCGAAATCCTGTTCTATTTTCACATACCAAATAAGGTATTTTTATTATTCTATTTTAGATTATATCGTTCTATTTTCACATACAGAATATTCAGTTATAAAGCCACTGTAATCGATAATATTTATAATCATAGTTAGAGTTGCTGTTTTCCTGACAGATTCTGTGCCTTTAGCAGTTGGGCAAGCAGTGCAGCTTTCAAGGAGAAAAGGGTACTAATGTCAGCTAATCCTGCCATCTCCTGCCCAGGAGTGAAAAGAGTGAACCCTTGACGTCAGGTCTGTGGAATGTTATGTTATACTTCTCATGGCATGCTTATCGCTCTTCGAGCTGCTCTGACCTTGGGAGACTGTTAGTGCCTGTCCATGTATCTCTTCTCCAGTCTGACTCTAATTCTTCCCGCTTTTTCCCTGGGAACTGTAAACCAGTATTTTAAGCACCTTTTCTCTGACATGGTGATTGGTTGCAATGTATTACCAGACCAGAATTTTTGAATTCTGTATAATTGTCCTTTTTGGGGCTGTGTCAGCCATTACTAACACAAGAAGTGCAGATGACCATAGCAGACCTTTCTCAATAAAGCATTCCTGTTTAAGGACACTTATTGGTGACTGACTCTATAGGACTCTCACAACTAAACATACTAACATGCCCCATTCACTTCAGCTGTTACTTCAAGCCCCTAACCTGCTTTAACTTTTCACTGAGGCAAATTTACATGATCCTTTCAGATTTTTCCAAACTGTGTGATGCTACACACAAATCAAAACCAAATTAAAATACTAGCTGGTTGTACAACATGTCTTGTCAGCAGCGACCTCTGATAAGCCAACAGTCCATGTTGGACACCTAGGCACATGGCCAGCCCTGTTTACAAAATCAGACCCTGAGGATAAACGAAAACCTGGTTCACATAAACACACACAAAATAGCTAGTTTTAAACAGGCTTATTGTGAATCTGCAAAACAGGAAGTTACTCCAGCCAAGGGCAGATAAAAAGAACACAAAACTCTTTTCCCATTCTTTCCTGCATGTTTCTGTTCAGCGTAGTAAATCTCCCACTATTTAGAATACAGAGTAGGATAACTCCCAGGTAGATGCAGAGAATAAATCTTGTAAACAGCAAGTGAGGCTTCAGAGTAACTCCTACAGAATGTCCTAGAGCCGTTCACCTTTGCCCATGCTTACACAGCCGTCATTGCCGCATGCCAAACACTAGTCATGGCAGGTTAAAAGGCTGATCTGATGGACCAGAAGTGCATTAACGAGAACGCCTCAGAGGCAAGGCTGTTATCTAAACCAGGTCATCACCTAATTATGATTTGAATAGTGGCTAAGCCTCTCTTCTTGTTCTGTAACAGCTGTTTTGATAAGCTGTCAAGAAAGTTCAGTGGGTCAACCTTTTCTCCCCTTGGAAATAAGAGTAGATTAGTGCAACCACTGAATGTACAGCTGGACAAAATAATTAATGGTCTGCTGTATGAGAGCCACATGCTAAGCATGACATCATGCCCAAATGGATACTTGGACTGTTAGCATAGTTGCATTGCGTCAAGATACCTGTTTCACACAGGACAATCTCCACTTCTGCCCTGTTTACCCTTCAGTGCATCCTAGATTCTCCAAACTGTCAAATGAGAATCGGTGCTCCTAATCACACATGGCTAGTATTCTCACTCACAGAATTTAATCTGCGGTTTCTGAGACTTAGGAGGATCCTAACAGACGAGTACGCATACAAGCATAAACACAGGGCTGCCAGCTCTGGGTTGGAAAACACCTGGAAATTTGGGAGGTGGATCCTGAGATTTTGGAGGTGGAGCCTGGAAAGGGGGGGCTTGGGGAGGGGAGGGACCGCAGCAGGGTACGATACCCTTCAGTGAAGCCATTTTCTCCAGGGGAACTGAACTCTGTCAGCTGGAGATCGGGGGTAATACTTGAAAATCAGAAGGCCCCACCGGGAGGCTGGCAACCCTAAACAGAATAGACTTGTTCAGATTTTTCTAAGAGACTGTATACTGAGGGGCTATAAAATGATGATGCAATTCAGTAAAAATGTTGCACAGACCAGCTCTTGGACGCTAGGCAATAGAGTCAGGCTTTCCTGCTTCCCTGCATTTACCTTGCTGACACTGGGTTTTATCACTCTCATTACAAATTCACAGTGCTGCAAAAAAGTTAGACTGAAAACAGGAAAAAAGACGTTTCTACATTATGGGAGGTAGTAAGTCTCGCAACTCATGAACTAGGTTACCTGCATCCTGGTACGTCTCCCATACCTGAATGCTGAGTACAGAATACTTAATACAGGCTGCCACATATACTTTACATACTAGTAGGTTTACACTATGCTGCTGAACAGACACATACAACAGGAGAAGTATGCACTAGTTTCACTTGCACAAATGTTGACCTTCAAAATTGCTACTCTAATTACATGGCTAAGCAAAAGTAGGCTCCCCCTTCTGGAAGTGATTTGAACAAGTTGGCTCTATGACATTCTCACTAGAAGTTTCACTGACTGTCCTTATTGCTGTGATTACAAAATGCTCACTTGGAATTCTGACCATGTCATTCGAGGAGAGAAATAAATCTTTTCCCTTGCAAGGAAATCTATACCTAGCTTCAGAAACATCAGTTTTATAGGATGTTGTTGCAAGCTAACAGAATAACAACGCAGGCCGACATTAAAGAGAGGATGTTCTATTGAGAAAGATGTTTTGTACTGCTATTACATAAAACCTTTTGACCCTTATAATAACTACACTGGCTGCTATTTATATAAGGGTGTATTATATTCCTTATATTCATAAACAAGAATCCTGAAATTAGGAAGTGTCAACTTCCTTTTTTCTCTTTTAGTATACATAATCTACTGTCCAAACTTGCACCATGTTACTGTGGAAGTTAATCTGCAACAACAACAACATCTCTAACGTTCAGATTATCGTGTACTATATCAGAACTGACTACAGGATTAAAATTTGGCTGTCAGAATAGCTTTATGCATTTTATTCTGTCTTCCATTGTATCTGGAAACAGGGGAGGTAAAGTTAAGGTGCCAAGGGGACAGTTTTCCATACTGCTGCTGACACTTGAGAACAGAAGAGCAAATACTGCAGAGTTCACTTCTTGAAATCAGTGACTTGGCTTCTGCTGACACCTGGTTTAAATTCTGGCCCAGCTTTTCTACTTCCCACACCAATGCATCGTCTCTTGCCTGTACTAACTATACTGTGAAAAGTCTGTGGTGGTTACACAAGTAACTGCACTAGAAATGTGCTATGAGATTGCTATCCACCTCTTTCAGTGAATACCCCACCCCAAACTCAAAAACACTTGGATTCAGTATGAATTGTACCTATCCAGTTTACTCCAAAATTGGCCAAGTTATAACCTAACAAGAAGGGGTCCCACGATACTCATGGGGGGGGGGGAGTATTCTCCACAGCTCCGGGCCTGCAGAAGCAGGAGGAGCTCCACAGGAGGAGGAAGCGGCACCAGTTGAGTCTTCTCCCTCCTCCCCCCACCACTAGCGGCGGTGAGACAGAGCGGCTCACAGCTGCCAGCCCACCAAGCTGTCTCCCATCCCCTCCCCCTCCCCACCAGCAGCGGCAAGGCCCAAGGCCCACCAAGCTGTCTCCCACCTTCTCCTCCAATGGCGGTGAGGCCTGAGTGGCTCACAGCCACCGGGCCTGCCGAGCCTCCCACCCAACGGCCAAAGCGTTATCTATGCATGTGCAGGGAACGCTTTTACTTTTGGGGGGATTTAAATAAACCCCCCCAATTTTTTTTTACTTTTAGGATTTTTCTGCACACATGGGGAGTCCCCCAAGTGCGCAGAAAAATCTCCCTGCCCCCCAAGTGCCCCCTCCGCGCGGATTTAGATATCCGCACAGGGGTGGGCCACTTGGCTATTAGTGTATAGATTATGGCTCTACCCAGTTGAAGAACTCTCTTGTTTGGGATAATTCTATCTGCTGGCAACTGAAAAAGCATAGGAAGTAACCCCTCCCTCCATTTTATCCACCTTTGATGGAATTTCACAATGATTAAGGAGCGTCTCCAAGCCAATTTTAAATTTATCTTGGAAGGTGCGAGTGGCTCCTCCTTGCTTTCCAGACAACTCTTCCTCAAGCAGAGCCTATTTGGCTAGGTAGGATTTTTATAGATATATTCCCTGCCTGTCTCACCCCAACCTAACCACAGCAATCCATGCAACTGTCATCTCTAGGTTAGACTACTGTAACTCGCTCTATGCAGGGCTACCCTTGAGACTGACCCAGAAGCTACAACTGGTCCAGAATACAGTGGTGTGGATCCTCACAGGGACCCCTTCTACAGCCCATATTCCACTGGTGCTTTGCCAGCTGCACTGGCTCCCGGTTGAATTACCAGATCAGATTCAAGGTTTAGATGTTAACCTTTAAGTCCCTAAACAGTCTGGGAGCATCGTATCTGTGGGACTGCCTCTCCTGGTATACCCCCCCAAAGAGCATTACGCTCAGGTGAGAAGAACTTACTGGTGATCCCTGGCCCGAAAAATATCTGGCTGTCCTCAACCAGAGCCAGGGCTTTTCAGCCCTGGTGTCAACCTGGTGGAACTTTCAGCCGAATGACGTCTGTGCCCTGTGGGAGTCTGTGTGGCGGCCCTTCAATGACTTACCTCATTCCTCCATGGTCGTGGACAGAGGGTGGTGCTGGGAGAGAACACGTCCTCTAGATACCCAAGATGTGATTTTATTTAACATCTACATGTGCCCCCTCACCAAGCTGACACAGAGTTTCAAGCTTGGATGTCACCAGTACACTGATGATATCCAGCTGTATCTGTTATTGGACGACCACCCAGATGCCACCCTGCAAAATCTGGCCATGGATTTGGAGGCCATGGTGGGGTTAAAGAAAGAGCAGACTGAGACTGAACCCAACGAGGATGGAGGTTCTGTGATGGGGGGGGGGGCTTCAGGGATGGGGTTCAGACCTACTGCTCTTGACAGGGTGCAGTCTGTCAGAAGTTTGGGCATGACCCTGGATGCCTCCTTGAATATGAAGGCCCAGGCTGTGTACAATGCCAGGCTGGCATTTTTCCACCCACGCCAGGCTTGGTACCTGGCCCCTTTCCTGTCGTGTCCCGACCTAGCCATGGTAATCCATGCAATGGTCACCTCCAGGCTAGACTACTGTAACTCGATCTATGCTGGCCTGCCCTTGAGACTGACCTGGAAACTCCAACTGATCCAGAATGAGGCCCCAAGAGTTCTGATGGGAATGCCACAGAGAGCACATATATGACCTGTGCAGCGCCAGCTATACTGGCTTCCAGTGGAGTACTGAGTCAAGTTCAAGGTTCTGGTATTGACCCTCAAAGCCTTGATCAGGGACCAACGTATCTGCAGGACTATCTCCTCCAATATGTCCCTGGGAAAGTGTTACACTCCTCAGATAACAATCAGCTGGTGATCCCTGGCCCTAACGTGTAATATCTTTAATGGCGACCACCATGTGGTCGCTGAAAATGCACTTGGTCGGGCTAGATGCCTGAGCTTCGATCTGGCAGACAATAGCCCAACCGGATCATAATTCCCATGAATCATATGCTTAGGATCTGACGAGGGTCCTATAGCACACAAACATGGGAAACCTAATCTATCTGCTTCATTGGGTGAGGCACAGTTTTAGTGTGAATATAAGCAGGCCCCTGGACCTCAGAAAGCATGTCATCTTCTCCACTCAATAAACTTCATGAGCTGATTTCACTGCAAGTGTCTCCAACTCCAGTACTTTATACTGGTGACGAGGATGGGATCCAAATGAGCGACTGTCCAGCCGACTCCAGCACTGCTTCCGAAGCTGAACCAGCTGCTACCAGCGACACCAGGCTCCAGCGCCTCTCCGCCCTGCTTTCAGCTGCTTTGGGCCTCAGCAGTGCATAGAACACCAGCCTGCTCATTCCCGGCGAAGCAAGGCTCCAGCGCTTCACCACATCACCATCGATCCCCAGCAATAGGCAGCCCACCGATCCTGCCACTTCCGACGATGCCCAGCTCTAGCGCCCCACTGCGTCATCAGCTGCTGCCCCAGACCAGGGTCGCTGCAACCCCACATCTCCGCAAGTCATGGCTGCTGCTGCCGCCCCAGGTCACATCGCTGCATTCAACCCTACCTGCCCCGAGCTCTGGGAAGCGTGTGTCAACCAGCTTGGGTATTTCTATGAAGTACAGGAGGTCACCAATGCTGGTGAGAAGAAGGCTTAGCTCCTGAGCACATGCGAGGTCGACACTCTGTGCTTGGTTCGTAGCCTCGTCTCACCCCACATCTAAGCAAAATCCTCCTATGATGACATCATGCCACAAACTACTTTGCGCCGAAACCATCCAAAATGGCAATGTGAATGGACTTTTGCGGCCACTCACAGAAGCCAGGTGAGACCGTGGCCGCCTTTATGGCCAACCTCCGCAGACTTGTGGTTGGCTGTGAATTCGTGTCAGTCAAGGACAACCTCCTGGCGAGCTTCGTGTGGGGTATCTGCGATCCCAAGCTGCGCCGTAAATTGGTCGCCCTTCCAGACGCAACATTAGAAAAAGCTTTCCAGATGGCCTGCGCTTTTGAGACAGCACGAAAGGACCGACATGACTCCTCCACAGCTGCCCACCGCACTATGGCATCCTTCAGCTCTGACGCCTTTGACGAGGACAACGTGCTGCAACTACTACACCACCCGCAAAGAAGATCCGCCAAGGCCCCAGCAGACGGAAATGCCTCAACTGGTTCCAGACTAAAGAGTACTCGAGTCCGGAGGCCGTTGGAGTGATTTTCAGCAGAGTGGAGTTTATTGTAGGTCAGGAACAAGCATGAGGGGGATTGGGTAAACAGCAAGGGCGTAGACTTTCCAATTTCCGGGGGGGGGTGCGGGGGGTTGGGCTAGAGGGGTGGGAGGGAGGGGGAGGGAAACAGAGAGAGAGAGAGAGAGAGAGAGAGAAGGTTTGGCAAAATTATTCCTGTTTAAGTCATTTCTCTGTGCGAGCAAAGCGCGCACACCGGGATGATGCCCCCCTGCCGCCACCGCCACAGCCTCTCCCACCCACTTGGCTCCCCCGCAACCCTTTCCCCACCCACTCCTCCCTCTCCCCCTTCTCTCCCTCCAGGCGACTGCCCAGCGTGACAATGTCACCCGGAAGTGACATCATCACACTGGGCACGTTGCCAGGGCAATGCTCTGGTGCCATAGAGTTTCGGGGTGATTGCTAGAGCGTCGCCCCAGCAACGTGCCCAGTGTGGGCAGTCACCTGAAGGGAGGGAGAGAGAGGGAGGGAGGGAGGTGTGGGTGCGGGGGAGCCGGGCAGGGAGAGATCCTCTTGTGGCAGCAGCTTTCTTAGGAAGGCGGGGAAGCGCAGCGGCAGAGAGCCAGTTTGGTGTAGTGGTTAAGTGCGCTGACTCTAATCTGGGAGAGCCGGGTTTGATTCCCCACTCCTCCACTTGCACCTGGCTGGATGGCCTTGGGCAAGCCATAGCTCTGTACCAGCTGTTCTCTCAAGGACAGCTTGGGAAAGAGCTCTCTCAGCCCCACCCACCTCACAGGGTGTCTGTTGTGGGGGGGGGGAAGGGAAAGGCGTTTGTAAGCCGCTCTGAGACTCCAAGTGAGTGAAGGGCAGGGTATAAATCCAATCTCTTCTTCTTCTCTTCTTCTGGAAGGTGGCGGCGCTCCATTTCGCCCAAGGGGCTCAGTCCCCCTTGGGAAATTTCAGGGGTGGCCCGCGCCCCCGAATAGTTGATGCCTATGGTAAACAGGGATTAATTTCCCTCCAAAGGCTATCATAAGTCAATTTGAATATCCTAAGCCTCTGATAGGGGGACAATCAGGATCCTAGGGTCCACTGTCCTCTGGGGACTGAAGTTCATGCAGGTATCGCTTGGCATTACAGGTGAACATGCCCAGACATGTCGCAGGGTGCATACAGGAAGTAAGTTGACACTAGAGAATCTCTAAGTTTAAACTAGAGAATCGTGTACAGAACATAACACAGACCTATGAACTCGTCCACCACCCTTTCCTGTTTCCTTCTCTCCTTCCCACCCAACAACCAACCTACCTTTTATCTGCCCCACATCTTTGGATATGTTGCTTTTATTTACTTCATTTATACTCCACCTTTTTCTATAATGGGAACTCAAAGTACCTTACATCATTCTCCTCTCTTCTGTTTTATCCTCACAATACCCCCATGTGGTAGGTTAGGCTGAGTGTGTGAGACAGGCCCAAAATTACTCAGTGAGTTTCCACGGTAGCCAGGGGATTTGAACATGGGTCTCCCAGATCCTAGTCTGCAATCACTACACTACTGGCTTTCTTTGGGTGGCTACCTTTGAACCCTAGCAAGCAGCTAGACCTGTGCAAGGTAGGCAAGTCTAGCGGCAGCAATTCATCTAGTGCAGGGGTGGCCAAACTGCAGCTCGGGAGCCACACGTGGCTCTTTCACACATATTGTGTGGCTCCCAGCAAGGCGGCTGGGGAAGTGGAGGGGAAGCATGTCTCCCCAATTAGGCTTCCCTTCCCCAGCCAGTGTCTGCCTCCCTGGGTAGGCTTGAGTTTGGGGGGGGGGGGACTGGTTGGTGTGGAGGCATGGGAGAACACATTTAAAGTTAAAGTTGCTTTTTTCCCACCTGTCCCCCACTCTCTCCCTCCCTCCCTATTTATTTACTTTCTTTCCACTTTCTTTCTTTCCACCTTTTTTCTCTCTCTCTTTCTTCCCTCCCTCCCCATCTGAAGTTAAATATCATCATCAATATCTGTTTTTACCCGTTTTGGTTTTGGCAGTCTCATGTAATGTTAATAAAACACAAATTTGCATATTTTCCAATAAAAACATGTGGGTTATATTTGTACATGTCTTCTGGCTCTCAGACATATAACTTTTATTCTATGTGGCTCTTACGTTAAGCAAGTTTGGCCACCCCTGACCTAGTGGTTACTAGCAGGCCTAGCCCTGACGAGTCCTCCCTCAAAAGCCAAAGCAACCCTGGAAAAGGCCCTACCCCCTCCCTCTACATTTTACTGATAGAAATTGAAGGCTGCAACAGCCAGATGACATTTGTTTCTTAAAGGTACAGGTGATGTTTTTGGAAGGTTTAAACCCCCCTCCATGTACTTTAGATCTGAGGTTTTTCTTCAAACCAAGGGCTGTGGGTTTTTTTCAGGTTCATGGAAAGATCTGCCTTGTATGTTCATGGCTCCAGTTCACAGATTTAAGTATCCACACATCTAACCACGCTGCGAATTAGATACATTGATGTCACACCAAATGCAGAAAATAGAAATTTGTATTTATCCAAGTTCAACGTGTACATAAATTTAAGAGTCCAGTGTCAGTAAAATGTAGAGGGAGTGGGAAGGGCCCTTTCCAGGGTTGCTTTGGCCTTTGAGGGAGGACTCGTCAGGGAGACGCAGTGAAATCAGCTCATGAAATTTAAGAGTCCATTAAATTATAGCATTAAAAATAGGCTGTCCAAACATAAATTTTTATGTTATCTCATGTCATGCTGTCCTTTGAAATGATAATGAATTTTGAATAAACATTTCTGCAGCTCTGGAAATAGCTGAGCTATGCTTGCTGTTCCAGTTAAGAAGCTGGTTTTACATCAAGAATACACAGATACTTTAAAGGTCAAGCCAAAAAAATATAAACATCCTTAAGTGTGAGTGGACTGAAACAGTGCCTTCAACAAGTACAATAGTAATAGTAGATCAACACGAATTATTTGCAGCACAAGTGGTAAGGGACTGATGGTTATGACAGAAGAGTCCATTATCTTCCAGATGCCAAGAGACCACCTGTTATAGACCACATAAGTCAGCATATTTATGGCAATTTTCTTCTAATATATCACTTTGGGAAAACACATCCTGACCCTCTGTAACAGCAAATTTTTCTTTGCCTTGGTCTGAGTGTAATATTGCCGGTCCTATCTCCAGCAATATAAGTCTTTAAGCCAGGTGTGACAAGCAGGCTCGTTCTGACCCACAAAGCAAATATATCCTGTTCCTGCAGTTACTAAAGGAACTTTAAAAAGATATGCTTGGTTTCCCTCATAAGAAAAGTGTCTAAGAAATATTAAAATCCAAATGATAGCTACTCGGTAATTCTATAATAAAAAGCCTGACGTATTTGAAAAATGCAGTGGTCTCTGAGAACTTAGCAGCTGTCCTACCTTGTTCTAACATATTTAACAGATGTCAAGGCAACTTGTCTATATACAGAATAACTAGCTACTTAGCCCCTCAATCCTACCTATCCGACTAAGGTCAAATCTACATCTGACTTTCCTGCTGGAATCATTCTAGTTTCAAAAAACCCCTGTCTATACCTGTTTCTAGTTTCAAACCATACTTGTTCTAGTTTAAAAATCACCATCTACATTCGTTAATTGTCCTCTTGTGGTCAAGCTAGCATCACACTGCTTTAAACAGATCCTGTTGCTTAGTGCTCTTCAGACCCAGGGGAAAAAACCAAAGTGAAATTTGAAACCAGTGTGAAATGAGTGTAGGAAAAGACAGCAGCCAAACTACTTCAGAGGGGAAGTGTAGATTTGGCCTAAGACTTCTTATAGTTCAGCCAAGCTCACTAGGGAGTAGCCCTGACAGAATGTTTCCTCAAAGCCTTTTCCACAGAAGAGTCTCCAGAAGTACAGAAAAGGTTTTGACACTAACTGTGAATACATCAGGGCACACATTGTTTGCACAGCTACACCTTTTAAAAGCATAAAACCAGGAAGGCAGTTGAAACAACTCCATAAAAAATACCCTTAATGTCATCTAGGAAAGAATTCCCCTTTCCCAATAGCCCAAGTAACCAGTGTGACTTAAGAAGAATTCAAGGCAAGCAAATAATCTTAACTTCATCTGTGTGACTTCAACATCCAGTCATAAGAATGAAAATACGGGGTGGTGTGTTTTCTTATTGCTGATAAGTCAGGGACAGGTGCCGTCAACTTGTTCTGGAATGTCAGGAACTAATCTTTGATACTCATTGGACATGCACAAGCCAATGGCTATATGCCTGCATGGCTTGAGTCTTCATGGTTCCATAGTCTCAGAAAACAGCTAATGCAAGTAAAACTGCTGACATAAAAATCTCATTTTCCTACTACAATCAAGGGAGAAAATATAAGTGAACTAGAGCAGAATTAATTTTCCCATCTGCCTTTAGAGCATCTTGATAATCACTGTTGTAAGGGCTCTGCCCCCTGCTCCAGCTGAGACACTCTTGGCCAGTGGAACCCCCTCCCCCTCTTATTTTGGACTTAGTTGTTTCAAATAGGCAATCTCTCCCAACTTGGGGCTCTCAATAACAATAAGACTTCACTTCATTCTCAGTAAAAAAAAGACTTTTCAACATTGGAACATCCTGGCATATCCCAGAGGTGTCTGCCCAGCCCAAGGAAGTTGCTATGCTATTTCATTAACCAATGCCCCATTCCTCTTTTTCCATGTTTTACTCTGTCAAGAAGGGCACTCAAGTCATTAGTTTATATTCCACCCTGTTTCAGGAGCTATCTTGACTCACCCAAACTTTTGTGTCAATGCAGATCTGGCTCACTTCAACTTAATTAAAGTATGTTAATTATGTTGCCTCACCCAAGCTCTTTGGGTCCATGCAGATTTGGATCACAAGAATGTAATCAATGTATTTTTCTCACTTTTTCCCACCAAAGTTTTACAGCAGCTAACTTTAAACCAACCAGTGAAATTCAATTTTTTATCTTGGACCTATCATGTTCCTGGGAAAGCGGGTTTTCTATTTTGAGCTATGGGACTATTCCCCATGAAAAGACCACCCCGTGTCACTAAAAAGCATGTCAGGTTTTCCCCACTACCTGAACTCCTCCCCCCCCCCCACCCCGTGCCTTGGACCTCTCCAGACCTCAAACCCCGGAGTTAAGGTTGCATGTCCTTCCCGTAAAACTTCCCAGTTCCCTCCCTTTTCCTTTTTATCAAGTGCACCCTCTTGCTGGTGTGTGAGCATGTGGTGGTGGGGGGGGGGGTTACTTAGAGAATTAGTTCTCAGGTGCCCAGTGTAGGCTCTTTACATTTTTACTTCTTTTATTTTATTCTGTATCCAATAAAATTATTTCTGTTTACAATCACTTTCTTGTTCTCTTTCTTCCTAATTTTATTGTGGGGTATCCCCACTGAGATCTACCCTAGTATACACAGACCCACAAGGTCCTGCATTGTTCCTTTCTGTAGTGGTTAAGTGCACGGACTCTCATCTGCTGGATGACCTTGGGCAAGCCATAGCTCTGTACCAGCTGTTCTCTCAAGGACAGCTCTGGAAAGAGCTCTCTCAGCCCCACCTACCTCACAGGGTGCCTGTTGTGGGGAGGGGAAGGGAAAGGAGTTTGTAAACCGCTCTGAGACTCCAAGTGAGTGAAGGGCGGGGTATAAATCCAATCTCCTCTCTTCTTCTTCCTCCTACTTTCTGGAACCCTTTTTTTAAAAAGCTAATTTTTCCTTCTCTGAGTCCAGTTTGAGTAACCCTGTGCTCACCAGATCCAGTTGCAGAGCCTGCCGAGAGCGCCAACAGTAGTGTGGTACATCTTGGTGTCATACAGGCTTCACCTAGGGCTGCCAAGTCAGCCCGGGGGGCGGGGGATCCCCCGCTATAGGGGTTCCCGATCCGCCGGCCGGCATTCAGCCGGCGGGGGGAACCCTGCCCCAGAAGTCGTCCAGTGAGGACAACTTCCCCCATGTAATGACATCACCCGGAGGTGACGTCATCACGTTGCCCTGGCAACGCCCCCAACGTGATGACGTCACCTCTGGGTGATGTCATTACGTCGCCGTGGCGCGCACGCGCCAGAAGAGCTCCCAGGGGGAGAACAACTCCCCCCCGCCGGTAAGTCGCCGGCACTTGGCAGCCCTAGCTTCACCGGCTCCTCATAAAGAAGGTCACAATGCCTCAGTCCTCACAGAACCAGCAACTGACCAGATCTGAAATGATAACAGTACAAAAAGAGTGCCTGCTTTTCTGTCTAGCCCACTTCCCAGGAAGCCAGTCACAGTCCGATAAAATTTAGCCATCTCTTAGCCTATCCCTTCTTTAGGTAAGAAAACCAGTCACTTGCCTAGCTACCCCACCCATACAACATTGAATTCTTCCCTCACTTCCTCCAGCACACCCACCCTTGATATTAAAGAGTTTAAGATTAATTGAACCCTGCTTATACCACTATACAGAACATTCATAGCCTCCATGCCTTCTTTAGTAGCTTTTGGAACGCTCATTTGTAGAATTATTAAGGCAATTAGTTTTTTCAGACAGGCAATCCAACACTTAAAATGCGCTTTCAGAACAAGTTCTATGAAGTGAACCATGCATCCGGCTCTGCAGCAGAAACAGAACGGGTGAGATATAGGGTTGCCAACAGGCCTGGAAAAAATGACCTGCCCCTTTAATAGAAGCTTACTGTGTGGAAATTGACAGGTGAAATTTTTCACAGCACAGAAGTAAATAACATCCTCTTAAGGCTGGAGGAACAAGCCTTTTCTTCTGCTGGCAGTTCGGCAACCCTAGAAACACACAGCCAGACAAAGCACAGAAGTAACTGGACAAACTATATTTAGTATTTAAAAGTATATGCCCACACTCTGAAAGATTGTTCACTGATGAAATAATTCAGTATTAACAGGCCAAAGGAGAACTGTCATGGCCATGTTTGGGTAAATTTAAGAAGGCTGCCTTGTGACTCTTTAGCGATGCTGTGGTTCCCAGCTCCTTCTCTCAGAAAATGCAGGGCCCATCACTACTACATTCAAGACAGTGGGAGGTGAAGTCTATGCTTCAAGATGGTTATTTTTGGAAAGAAGGTTTTACTTAGACATCTGCTTCTCTATCCCCACCTCCAAAGAACTGTTGTTGTTGAGTTGAGCACTCGAAACCTCTAAAAAAATCTTAGAGAACTTAAACTGAGCAGAGCCCTAAGGCTTTCCTTTTTTATTCTTCTCCAAAATATTTCTACATTGATGTTGCCTGTATTGAGGGCAGAGTTTATATAAGCCCGTTTTTTTAAAAAAGAATTATTTAACATAATTTGAAAGGAAAGTCTGACACAAATGAGAAATTATTTAACCTTCTACCAATAATCCATTTTTCCACAGAAATGCTGGACAAAAATTAAATAGGCCTTTCCCCCCCCTCCACCTTGTCTGCTTCTTGCTTCAAAGCACAGTTCCAGAGTATATACAATTTTACAAAAAGATGAAAATCGTAAAATTAATCACAGCATTAGAGCCTCTGTGATTTTCAGACTAGGCGTCAGCCACTGAACTGGCTTGCCTGCTTCAGTTTACACACTGACCACAGGCACTCCAAAACTGGGGTGGGGTGGGGATCAGTCATTTCTCTGCCCTTTGAAAATACTACCTGTCCTGTATGTACTTTGCCCCCAAACAAGGCTGACAGATACTCCTAGCCCTGATTGTTTGTATGAAAGCAGCCCACAGCAATTAGCAAAGATAAGCAGACCGGCCTGGCAAAGAACAACTGGGAACACTGCTTTGCTTCCTTCCACATACATCTTACACTGCAGATCAATGGGTCTCAAGGATACTTAGGAGAATATTGCAGGATAAAGATTAAGGAGATGACTTCATCAGCCAATCAAGACTGTCTAGTCATCTGTCACTGTTATACTCTGTGCTGTTCTTTTATCCCTATCCTCACACATCTGTTCTGCCTTGTGTACATGCACACTGGGAACAGCAGTGTGGGTGCGGAGGGAACACGCTGCTCTCCTAACAGATGGACCTGTTCAGACATTAATCAGGATTACCAAGGTATCTCACTTGGTTATACGCAAACGAAGAGTCTCATCCAACCTATATAGATATTTCCAAGAAAGCAACAGAAGCGTTTTTCATCCCCTGCTTTTTCACTGTTCCAATTTAACTATTTTCAAGGGCTTATTTCAAAATTCTGTGTTTGACTGCTTAAACAATCCTTATGAAACATGTTCTAAAGTTGTCAAGAGTTGGGGTAGGAGTTCGTAGAGAATATGGAATATTTGCAATGACTCAAAAAGCTATGCTTTGATGAAGAAAATATAGACTAGAACAGATTATCAAATCTTACACTGAGTGCCCCTCCCCCTCAAAAAAATCCATCTCAGAAGAGGCTCATAAATGTCCTCTTTTCCATAAGTGTACATACTAGTTTTGCAATAAACAAGTCCTCAAATCAGCTAACCAAAGTTCCTGCAAATGTTTCACTAGCACAGCCAAGTTATAATCTGCAGGTTTAAGGTATCTGAGTAGCTTTTATTTTCAAACAGTAAATCCAAACCATTAGCTTTTCTCTCAAACTTATATCTATAACTTGATTTTTAAAAACAGAAGTATTAGACACCTTCTAAGCTTTTATTTTCATGTTTACTTCACAGCCCTATAATCCAGTCTCAGTGCTCCCCACCATTTCTTTCAGCACACAATGTTAAGTTCACCAATAATGCAATTGCCCAAATTTAACATTGTTTTATAAAAAGCAGTTAAAAGTTTTCAGTTGTTGCATAAAGTAGTACATCTGTATAAAATGAAGTTCAATGCTACAAGAAAGCCGGTCTCAGCTTCAGTACAGAAAATATTTTCCCTACAGAAACACCATTTTATGTACAAGAGTGAGTGTTCACTATTATTTGTGAAGTACACAAACATATGGCAGAACTTATAAAACTCACATGCATTTGTCCTACACAGTGGTAATATCCACGCAGGGGGAAAAAATGCAACATGAGAACTTAGCTGCTCAGAATTACAAAAATATTCTTAGAATTAGGAACCCACCTTCCACAAGATTAGAACTTTCAAGTACTGGGAACACTGCTAAATAATACAGTGAGACTGATCAGAAGAACTCTAGCAATGAGAACAGCACCGTTATCGACTGAAACAGTCCAAGCACTCCAAAGACTCCAGAACTAAACTGCCATAGCTTGGTGGACGCACATTAATTCGGAAGGAGTAAGACAGATTTCCTTAGGTTGATTGGAATTGGATTGATGATAGCACAGAGAAATCCCTACCCCATATAGGCAGCCATCATATTTAAGTTTGTGGCAATATGTGACACAGAGAACTGAGGGGATATCTTCACGTTCCTCATGTTCCTTGAAATCTCAGACAAGATCCTTTAGAAATTTTAAAAGGTGAAAAACAGCACTTTATACCTTAGGACAAACTGTGCCTTAGGGAAAACTGGGAACCAGTACAGTTGTGTGAAAAATCAGTGCTATCCTCCAAACACCCCTTATAACAACATGGTATTGGTAACCAGTTGTAATTCCTGGGCTCTCTCCAAAATCAGTCCCATATAGAACAGCTAATGTGGATGTCAATAAAGTGTGGATTACCAGAGCTCAATTACTCTTTTCCCGAAAATGGTGCAACATGCCTTGCCATGGTTACCCATTTGTAAGGAAAAGGCACGCTTCATACACTGCCTAGGAATTCACTAGGTAAAGGTAAAGGTTTCCCTTGCTTGAAAGCCAGTCAAATATGACTCTAGGGATGCGGTGTTCATCTCCGTTTCCAAGCTGAAGACATTTCTGAAGACATTTCTGTGATCATATGGCCGGCATGACTAGAAGCCAAGGCACATAGAATGCTGTTACTTTCCCACCGAAGCGGTACCTATTTATCTACTTGCCATTTCTTGCTTTCAAACTGCTAGTTTGGCAGGAGCTGGGACCAGAGACGAAGCTTGCTCCATTATGCAGCACTCGGGTCTCGAACTGCTGAACTACTGATCTTCCGGTCTGCAATTCAGCGTCTTAACCACTTGAACCACTGCAGCCCCATAGGAATTCACTACTACCCTTCTTAAACAGGAAGCAATGAGCCATCCTACATTTTCTGTCTGAATAAGTTGCCAGTGACGAATACCCAGAAAAACTGACTGTTATTGCAAAGATAGTTGTGACTAAACACCCAGTGCAATCTTACAGCTAATACTAAAGAGAAAATATTAGCATTCATCATTTTCCTTTAAAGTGAGTGGAGATCATACAAGAACCCCTACAGAACTGAGTTAAGCTGCCTAAGATCTTAGGGGAACCAAACATGTCTCTTTCACAATGCCCATTAATTTTAGTGGTCCTTACGAGTTCCCTGGAGCTTTTGCAACAAGAGATGTGAAAGGCACAAGAGACAGCATATGGTGCACTAGTTAGAATGCTGGACCAAGATCTCAGAAAACCAGGCCCAGATCACCCCCCCCCCCCCCGCCATGACGTGCCAGTCATATGCACTCAGCCTAACCTACCCCGCAGGACTGTTGTGATGATAAAATGGAGATGAGGAAAACAAAGTCAGCTGCTTCGGGTCCCCCACAGGGAGAAAAGTGAGGCATAAATGAAGTAAATAAATAGAACTAAATAACTGAACAAACCTATAAAGCCAGTCAGATTAAGACTGGGTAGGAGCCCTTCGTAACAGAATGATTTCCTCCACTTGGCTGTGAACACAAAAGGGAAACAACCTTAACCCTAAAAACTAGGTTCAAGATTAGAACCTGAAAAGGTAAGTCAAACGGAGTAGAGGGCCAACAATTAAAACTTAATATATAAATAATATGTAAAAATACATGTATATTTTAACATATTATTTATACATTAAGTTTTAATTGTTGACCCTTTCCTCCATTTGGCATCATAAAGAAACCCTCAACCTGGATCGGTAAATCCACATCTACTATTTTGCTGCCTTACAGCAAGCACCTTAAGTCTACGATCAAGAAACACCTGGAACAAAGATAAACAAAAATTATGATTATGCCAAGGCTGGAAAAGGAAAGTACATTAATATTTCAGAAAGATACCCAGAAGAATCAGTGATGGAAGGGCTAGCCATAATGTAGAATGTGTTGGGGTACAAAGTTTTAGCTCCCTAAACACAGGATTTTATTTATTTAATGCAGAGTACACACAGTTCTGAGAAAAGGGAACAACCCAAAAGGAAAAGAGAAGCCTATGTACACAGCACAATCCTTTGTTTCCAAAGATTCAGAAAGCTGTATTTTCCAAGTTGTTCTTCATAACAATGAGGGCATGAAACTTGTACTCTTACAAAAGCTAAGCTAGTGACTCTTACATGCTTTTCTAGATAAATGTCCCTGCAAGAGAAATGGGTGGTATTAGGCATATGATTATTTATGCTAATATATCATCTCAATCCATAAAACAGGGCATTGGAAATTAGATTTGCCCAACGCAAAGTAATCTGGCTATTAATGGAAAAGAACGGAACATTCAATCCCTTGCATCTTGTGGCTTTTTTCCCGAAATTGTTCCATGATGTGCATTCGACCTCCAGATTGCTACAGCCAGTTTGAGAACCACATTATCATTAATCACACCATCATCTGCCTAAAATCAATAAATTATTTGCCAAGCATCTGATAAGACAGACAAAAAGGAACCAGAGCAAAATTAAAAATGAGATAATAGAGTGTTTAAAGCTTTCAGCTTTACTCCACTGAATAAAGATATACAATTATTGTATTGCAATCAAAGCTGAAATTCTATGCAGTAATATCTTCCCTTCCCTAGCTTACAAGGAACTTCACTAAGTGCACACCAAGAAAGAAGGAAGGAAAGTATAGCCACACTTGTAAATTCAGGCCACAATTCAGATTGATAAGTGTTGAACTCAGTCCCTGCGGCAGGGCTTTTCTTTCTTTTTTCTTTCACACATTCCAGCAACCCCAACAGTGATTTTATGACAGGCTTCCAAGACTTGTGAGATACCAGAGGCATGCTTAAAAGTGGTGCCACTGGACTCTAAATTTGTTCTACTGCTTCAGACCAAAACAGCTGACCACCTGGATCTATCTTCTTCTTCATGAAAGTTTAAAATTGCTATCCACAAGAACAGCAAGTTGTACAGTGTATGCACACAGTATCTATCTAACATTTCATCTGTAAAAAGTAACACAAAGCATGTAAAAAGAAGGAATTCAACTTTTGTTACATTTCTGCACTGTCAACAAGATAGCTTAATAAAGTTGATCTCACTTGATAACATATTTAACAATTTATGTTCACCTGCTAACACATTCAAAAATACAGCAATGTCAACAATGAAAGCCGTTGACTACAGTTCATAAGACATCTCACAGCTACAGAAAGTTGAGTGTTTCTAAAAAGTATCAAAATTTGATTTAAAAAAAATGCAAAACTTTACATTTTTCTTCCACAAAAATGGTCATAAGCAAGTCTTCTTTGATGAAGGATTCCATACTATCTGGGATGCCACTGAAAAGATTCCGTGTTGCATCACACTGCCTGCCAATCAATCACCCCATAATAGGAGAACCCCAAGCAAGACCCTGTGCAGAGTTCTGAATGACAGGGGGGCTTGCTTTGTTTCCCTCTGCTTTTTATCCCACCTCAGCAGAAGGCTTAGCACAGCTAACAATATCAACCACAAAAAAAGATAAATATATTAAAACAGCAGTTTGTGACATTGACCAATATAAGTAATTATCTAGCAAGATTTTTAAAAACCCAAGTTAATTCATGAGTAAGGCAAGAAGACAGAAACAAAAAAAAATCAAACCAAAGAAATGTGTGCGCGCACACACAACACAAATCAGTTAAATGCCTGGGTGAAAAGGAATGTTTTAACCAGACACCTAAAACTCTGGAAGCTAGGTGCCGGGCAGATATTTGTGGGAAAGGAGTTCTGTTGCTGAGGTCCCATGACAAAAAAGACCTTATCTCTAATAATCAGCCACTTCACTTCTGAGGGTAAAGGTTAAGCAGAGAGTCAGTGAAATAAATTAATTGATCAATACATCCCCATATGAGCAAGTAGTCATTTAATAACACCAGTCCTAGTCCTTACAGATATATAACAGCAAGTATTTATCTGAACTGTGGCTGGAAGTGAACAGCCACTGCAGTCCCTCAAGACGGGAGAGCCATGGAGCAGCTGGTGCCCATCAGTCACGTGGCAGCTGGTGTCTCAGTGCTTTTGGACCACCTTCTGGAACTTAAAAACTGTCTTCAAAGACAGTTCCATATAGAGTTTACTGCAGTGGTACAACCTGGATTAGATGAAAGCTGGAATAACTGTGGCCGCAACCTGCTTATCCAGGAAGAGGTAGAGCTGTTACACTGAATGAAGATCTCTACTTTCATTCACAAGTACAGATCTAAATAGTAACCTAAATTGGGAAATCTGCTCTTTTAAGTAGAGTGCAGCACCATTCAACACAGGTCAACTCCTCCACATTACTTATTGACTGGGCTTCAGTTAATTGACTCGTCTCCATCTGGATATTATTCAGGATATCCGCTATTTCATTTGACTCAGCTGAAGAGAAGAAGAGCCAAGTGTCATTTCGCTCTATACCTATGATGAGTTGCAAACAATAAACAGAAGGGAGACAGGAAGGAACTGTATAGGATCCCATGGCACAAGTGCTAGGGGGTCAAAGCAGGTGTCTCCCCCCCCCCCCAATGCTACCATCAGCCAACCAAGACAACAAGCACCAGAGCACAGTGCCATGACCCAGCAAAGGTCAATTGTCAGGGTGACCAGGCACTTGCAGTTCCAAAATTTAAGTGACCCCACTTGAACCTAAAATGTTCCATCTGCATTTGCATCTGTACATATGCAGGAAAGACTGTGTTCTAAATTGAATATATAGAATTTCTAAGTTTACTGCTGCCAAATCTAGTTCTTCAATCTTTAAAATAAACAGAAGAGCAGTTCCTAACCAAAGAGAATAAAAGCATTTCAGGGCTTTGTGATAGGTGCCTTTAGCTATGCTTTTATAAATTTGAATAAATATTGCTTATAATTTGTTTCTTCATACAAGGTATTTTTCTACAGCAATTACCAAGAGGTTCTGCCTCTAAGGGCAACAGGATATTTCTATAGCCTCTACCATCAAGATAAAAATATTTTGGATTGCTAATTAGAGTTTAGCGCTCCTGGGAAGCAAGCACTGCAAAGTTCTTCTTTTCCATATGTTAAAAAAAAGGAACTAAGTCAGACTGGTTAAGAAACTTGTACAAGATTCACAGCAAACTGATAGAAAACAGGGCAGATTTCCTCCAAGATTCCCATTTTATACCATGCTGCTTCGTTGGCATATGGAATAAACAGCAAACAGGAATAGGAAAGTTCCTGCTCCCGTGAATATGTTTCAACTCTGACCTGATGTGACCATCTCTAGTGGTGAGAACGTCATTCAGATTCCATGATCAAATTGCTTCTTGGCTGTGACTATTAGTCTGGGTGCCAATTGTAAAGAGTTTATGTACTATCAGCTCAGGTCTCTAACCTGCTGCACCAGCATATAAGTGCTCAGTATGTGGCTCATGAGCATAACGACAAGCTATAGCAGCACTATGCAAGGAACAAAACAAGAAGATTCCAACACATGATTTTATTCAGGCATCACAGACAATGCTGTCACGACACTGAGATCAATGACATAATTCTAAACACAAATTTCAAGTACCAGTCCATCTTCCTGCCTAGTAAGCGCATTTAGGAACTGACTGCAATTTTATAACTTTGCCATTAAGCACGTACACGGAAGAGAACCCTACCTAGTCATGACTCCCCAATTAGCGTATTTGTATGAAGCGCATCCATTGCATTGATAGTTTATAGGTGAATAGCTTAAAACATCTTTAGTTAACAGTTTTTTAAAAAATTAAAAAGCCACAACCCAGATAGATGAGAGTCAAGCACATATTCCTCTCTACAAGTGTCCTTTTCCTAAACACATTTACTTTCAAGTATATGCCATCGATTTAAAAAGACCTTATTACCTGTTAAATGACAGTCTAAAATTATATGCTTAGTACCATTAGGGATTTCAGGGTTTGTGCCGCTGTTTTAGGTATTGTTATCACTGAGTTCTGTGTTGCATAATTTTTCTCTTTTAATGTTGTAGATTGCCTTGGGAGCATCTGACAGTGCAGCTAAGTATTAACTAAATAATTCAAACAAGCACCATCCCACTGAATATTATATAGCATCATATTATGCCCCCCTCCAACCACAAAATATTTACAAGCCTAAGCTTGAGCAGGCATTCTGGCAGAATTAGTACTGCTTGCTCAGTAAGTCTTTCTACCACTGGGGCTGAGGGAGAAAGCTGGAACACTAAGGTGCTGTGTAAACATTAAAAACATTAGAGACCTAACAGACACCATTTTTATATTAAAAAGCTTGTTTTTAGAATTCACACCATTTTACTTTTTTCCCCCAGAGACCACAGAAGTTGGAAGGTTTTCCTATATGCAAAGGAGTCATCTCCTCAAGCAACTGCTACTAACTGTATTCATTTGGAAAAAGACTGTCAGCAAATCTTTTTAAAGTAACTAGGGCGTATAAAGGAAATACCAGCAGCTGCAACATTTTGTCTTAGAATCTTACTGTCCACTTTATTCAAAGGTACAGGTAAAGGGCAGTCTTGATGTGTAAAGCCAGAGTCTACTAAAATGACATGATGCAGACATTTCCCAAGTGATGCTACAGTATTTCAGATGGTGAACAACATCACAGGTGACAAAGGTCATTAATTTTCACTATCTGCCTACCAACCACCACCACGACCCATTTTAAGTTGAGTTGGTGTGGAATACAAACTCTGAAGTCAGAGAGCAGAAGCAGTGCCCAAAAACAGGATGTGGCATGAAACAGTTTTTGTCAATAGCTCTCATACAAGGCACATAAAGAAAAGCCTACCACTAATTAGCCTCCCCATACCATCAGTGACTGAGAAAGGAGCATCAGGAATTTAGATGGGCTTGAAGAACTCATCCAGTTCCTCTTCCCTCTACAAAAAGTAGCCGGGATTTAACATCCTTAAATAGACACACCATTTCTCACTATGTGGAACACACTTGTGGCAAAGAGGTGTGCTGACAGAGAAGACTAACAAAGAATACTTCAGCAAATGCTGTAAGACATGGTGCTCAGGTTTCAAAGCGCAAGTGTTTCACCCTTGTAGGCCACTATTTTATCTATTAGATAATCATTACAAGTTGTGCATTGTGCCACGAGCTTGGTGCAGAACAAGAGTTAACCTTATCAACAAGTTTTGGCACAAGCTTTATTGCTGGGAATTTCTGCTTCTGCAGTACACTGTGCAGCTCTAATCAGACTTAAACCCTTCTAAATCCATTGACTGTGGTGGACTCAGAAGGGTGTTAACTCTGTTTAGGATTACAGTGCTAGCAGACTACACAGGCTCCCCTCCATCTCCCCTAGCAGAGGGAACAGCATGCTCACCGCTGCCAGTAAACAACCTCTGACTTCCCTTCCACACCCAGATGTCTTCTGTCTACATTCTTCATCCACCGCACCTCCTTTCCCCTTTTACCAGGGACAGCCTCTTCGCTATCAGCCGCACTAGGAAAACTTTTATGAGTAGCCTAGTGCAAGTGTTGTAAAGAAGACCTCAGAAAGGCCAGTGTCACTTTCAGGACCCTCAGAAGTATATTGTCTCCATTTTAAGGAAATGTTCCTTGGTTTCTAGGATGAGCACGAAAGGATCTCAAGCCAAAGGGATCAAAAATGACTGACATTCATTCCTCTGCTTCTCTGTTTCACTGAGGCTGAAGAATATCAGAATATCAGACAGGAGCGCCTGGTTATTAGAGATTACAGTATGATTTTCTTTCCCCGACTGCCCATAAGCCTCCACCTCCTAGTAGAAACTCCAGGGAGAGAATTATGACAATAGTGCAGCACCCAGTGATGCTTGGGGATCCTCACAGATACAGACAGACACCGTAAGAGGAAAGGTAAAAGTTTCCCTTGCTCGAAAGCCAGGCACCAGACTTCCTCGTGAGAAGCCAGAGAGGCGGCGGCTGTAGAAGGCGCTACCTGGGAAATCCACCTGTTTAAACCAAGCAAACTGGGGGAAGAAAGATCCGCCGGGGGGGGGGGGGCGGCAGAGAAACGGCGTCCCGAAGCGCCCTCTTTCCCCCCGCGCCCGCGCTCCCCCCGGCGCTCCATTCCCGCCTCTGCCGGGGCTGTGGGGCTCTGCCGCGCCCTGGTGCTCCCCAGGCCAGGCTTGTCTTCCCCGGCAGCGTCCAGCGGACTCCAGGGAGTTCAGCGCCGTCCCAGCGGGAAGCTTCACGGAGCCCCACCCGGGTGCGGAGAGAGAGGCGGCCTCGCTGTCTCCCGGGCAAGCCCCACCTGCGCGCCGCCGCCGCCGCCGCCACCACCGACAGCAGCAGCGGCCCCGGGTGAGGAATGCCTGCGGGAGACAGCCGGCCTCGGGACGCGCCCCCGGCCCCCACGCGGACGTCGCCCTGGCTGCCCCGGAGCCCCCCGGGGCCCGTCCCCCCCCCCCCTGCCAGGGCGTCCCAGGGCGCAGGGCGGCCAGACCCGGGCGCCGGTCACTTACCCAGGGCGCCGCTCCGCAGCAGCAGCAGGTTGGCGAAGGCCGGCAGCTCCGGGGAGAGGCAGAGGCGGCGGGCGGGTGGCGGGGTGCCGGGGGGGGGGGGGGGGGCGCGGTTTCTGCCGCTGCTGCCGCCGCCGCCGGACGGGTCCCTCTCCCTGCCCGGCCGGGACTCCCTCGGCTAATCCGCCCGGGCGCTGCGTTGCGCGAGGCGGCGGGCGCGGCTGTGACGGGGCTCCCTGCCGGGCTGAGCCGAGAGCCGGGCGGGCGGGCGGGCGGGGCTCTGGCGGCGCTCTCTCGGCCAATCGGGCGCGGGCAGGAGGGAGCCCTGTCGCCGCCGCCGCCTCGCACGTGGGCGCCCCGCAGGGAGTGTGCTGCGCTGAGCTGAGCTGCGGAGGCGGCCGCCTGCCTGCTTCTCCCGGCCCGGGAAGTCAGCGGGGTCCCCGGGGCCTGAGGCGCCTCGCTAGAGCTTCCGCCTCTCTTCGGCCCCCGGCGCCTCCCCCTCCTGGCAGGAAAGGGCACCCCCCCCCCCTCGAGTCCGGTGCGGGTCCCGGTCGGGCGAGTCAGTCGGTGCCTCCGTCAGAACACCCGAGAAGCCCGCCTGGGAGCAGGCCGCCACCCCGCCACCCCCACGCCCGGTGTCACCCGGGGGCCAGAAGCACCGCCAAGTGTCATCCAGCAGAATCCGGGCGGGAAACTTTGCCTGGTGTGCGGAGGAACCACGTCGGGCCGCAGGTCGGAGAGCTCCATCCTGCCCAGGGTGCTGCGGCGGCACAAGGGCTGAGGGAACGAAGAACTGCCGTCTTGGAAGGATCCAGCTCAGATTTGGCTTTTTGTAGGTCGTTCTAGCACAAAGTTTGAGTCCAGGGGCACCTTTGAGACCGACGAAGTCTTACTCAAGGTATGAGCTTTTGTGTGCCTGCACACTTCCTCACAGCAAAGTTCATACCTTACATAAAGCTTTGTTGGTCTTAAAAATGCCACTGGACTCAAACTTTGTTCCACTGCTTCTATCTAAAGCGGTTGTTCTAGTAAGCACCTAGTGTGCAGGGTACAAGATTGACCTGCATGACAAGCAATGCGCCCTCTAAGCTGTGGAGTGGCTTATGAGCAGAAATTCCACTTTGTGGGCTCCTGGCATTAAAGTTGTGAGCGGGTGATTTGGTTACTGCATAAATTAGTTTGCTCTGGAGCCCTCCTTCCTCACCTAAGACAAAAGTGTGAGCCAGAGGCTAAAAAACTGTGAGCTAGCTCACACTAGCTCAGCTTAGAGGGAACACTGATTACAAGGCTGTTGCAAGGATTACACATTCATATAATGTTCTAAGTTGCCACACTGGTCCAAAATAAAACCCATGTAAAATACCTGAAACCACCTTTTCAAAAAAAATTAATATCCAACCTGGTAAAAGAGTTCTGGAGAACTTTGAAAGCTAGCGCACTGCTTTGCAACTTTTTATTGGCCTTAATTAAGGGTAATGCAAGGATTTTGATTCTGGGTATGTGAAACATGCTGTAAACCAGAGGTACCACCACAGTACTCTGTATTTTTTTAAAAAATCCCTTGCAAACGAGAAAGCCTTGCAGCACTCCTTAAAAAAAACAATGAGGGGACTTGACTTTCAAACTTAGGTGGGCTCCCCTCACCCCTTCACAGAGCACATTTCATAGTGTGGGAGCCACGATGGAGAAGGTCAGACCCTGGCTGACACCAGGCGGGCAACCCAGAGTGGTAGCCTGATAGCCATAGTTGGTGCATGGGAATGTATGGGAGGAGGCAGTCCTTCGAATATGCAGCCCCTGGCTGTGAAGGGGTTTAAAGTGGAGCTCTGTCTGATTCTGCTGACCTTCAAGTGGCCTATATCTCCTTAGATTGCATTTATGTAGGCTGAGCCTATGATTTTTTTAAAATCCAGAAGTAAATCCCATTGAATGTTACAGGGCTAGTTTCCATTTATGTGTGCATTGGATACTTTCCTTCATTAATAAGCTCCTTTAACCAAAGGTCTTGAGAAAAGTCAATAAATAAAATACTATAACAACAAGATTCAATGTTAGGAGAAACACAAGAATGCCTTAAAGAAATGACTATTGTTAAACATTTGGCAACAGAATGAGTTATTAATGAATCAACATCTGCCAGCAAAGAAAAGACCACCCAATGTTCAACAGGTAGTTGATGCTTATTCAGAATAGGCATAAGCCAAAGATCTTAAAATAAAACCCACTGATCACAAAATGAAATAAGATGATCTATAGTCTCAACCAGGGGTCCTTTCGAGCAGGAGCTCGGGGGAGCTCAGCTCCTGGAGTTGGTGCCAGCACCGCCACCCCCGCACTGGAGAATGCCTGCTTGTGTCATGGCTGCAGCAAAATGACCCCGGCCCCTGGAAAGGTCCTTGTTCCTCCGACCAGCCTTCTGAAGGCTTCAGCCACCACTGAAGCTCTCCTCCCAGAATAGTGGTATTTCTGAGCTGTCCCCTCTCTGCCAGCGCGCTCTCTCTCTCCCCCCTTTCTTTCTTGCCTTCTGACATACTTCCAGTGATGTCAGGTGGTGTAGTATATGCCAATAAGTTATGCTAATGAGTCATGCTAATGAGCTCCTGCACCTCTTTTTCTACGAAATGACCCCTGGTCTCAACTGTAACTGAATTATAACAGCAAAAACAATCTGAAAATGGAATTGGAGCAAAGTGCCCCCCCCCCAATTCTGCAGTTGGCTGAACATTAGATCATTAAATGGGAATCAGTTATTTACCATTATGGTTGGAACACAAACATGTAAATTCTGTATCACAAACTGCTGAAAGCTGTAACTGGTTTGCGCTAAAGTAGCCCTTCTAAAGTTAATTAAGGGCTTTGCTGGCTAAACCATTAGCAATTCTGAAGAAGTCCCATGAAAGCTGGTAGGAGTACATGAAAATGCAGCATAGCTATTATTTATGTATCAATTCAGTTAAATACATGCGCATTTAAAAGAGCAGACTGAATAATATTAAGCTGAGCTAATTTGTTATATAACAACTAATCCTAAAAGTAGGTCTTACCATAACTAAATTACATAACTAGCAATTTGCTGGGGTGTGTCTACCAATATGAAATGAATCCGACAAAATCTTGTCAAATTTGACATAGCAGATTTTAATAACACATTTACCAAGAAAATGACACATGTGAAATTCAGAATTTGAACATTTAAATCCAGATGCTGAAGTCTGAAATATTTTCACCAGTGGTGAGCTCGCCACTTCTTCTTGAGGGGACTTTTGCCTTCTGTCACACTCCTAGACTTCACTGCTGAAAAATAATTTTTGGGTGCTGTGACCATCTACAGCCGCATTATTCCCAGCAGTCCTTTATTTGTTATTTTGATGTTGTGTCTTCCTACTTTTATTAAGTAATAACATGCAAAACACTGTGTAGGCTAGGCTTGTATACTTATACTCCCATCCAAATGCATTCATGAGTTCACAGGCCCAAGATTTTTTAAAGTACTATTTGCTTGGATTACCTCTCATTTTCTTCAGGAAAATTAATCTCTATATTAGATCAGTCATAATGCCAGGAGAACTCTCACCTGTAGGTTGGTAACCCTGTTTACAAGTGTAAAGCTGCAATCTCTTACTTATTTAGATGAAATTTCCACTGAAATCAATGGAATCTGCTTCTGCATAAGCATATTCAGAGCTGGGTTGTTTAGAAATGAGACTAACATTCCTGTCTTAAATGTGTTTCATGAGAATTAATTAATTGGACTTTAATGCTTAAAAATATAACCTTAAGCAGGCTGTGGGTGTTGGCCTAGAGCATACTGTTGTGTTTTCCTTACTAAAATGGGCTGGGCAAACATATTCAGGTTCAAAGTTTGAGTTCAGTGGCACCTTTAAGAAGTTTTATTCACGATATAAGCTTTTGTGTGCAAGCACACTTCCTCTGATACAGTGGAACAGAACCTCCTCAGCAATTACTTATAGGCAGGGCTATTTTTGGGCAGGAACGCACAGGAATGGAGTTCCGGCTGGCTTCTGAGTTGGCCACGCCTACAGCCTCCCCCCCCCCCCAGGTTTCCCAGGTGCCTCGCAAGCCATGGGGCACCTGGGGAAGCCAAACCGATCCAGGGGTTCCCCAGGTACCCCGCAGCTGCGGGACGCCTGGGGAAGCCAATCTAGAAACTGCCTTCCTTCCCTCGGGTTCCCCATGGCTTGTGGGGCACCTGGGAAGCCAGTCCTGGGAGGGAGCTGCACTGTTGGGGGTGTGGCCTAATATGCTAGTGAGTTTCTGCTGTTGGGTGTGGCCTATTATACTAATGAGTTCCTGCTGGGCTTCTTCTACAAAAAAAAGCCCTGCTTATAGGGGTCCCTTCCTGACAACAGCCCCCACCCCCTATAAGTAATGGTTGAGGAGGTTCTGTTCCACTGTATCTGAGGAAGTGTGCGTGGACACAAAAGCTTATCCCGTGAATCAGACTTTGTTGGTCTTAAAGGTGCCACTGAACTCAAACTTTGTTCTGCTGCTTCAGACGAGCACAGCTACCCCACCTGAATCCACAGAGCTCAGGCTGGTGTGCTTGATTCTTCATTCCCCATTTTATGAGCACAACAACCCTGTGAAATAGGTTAAACTGAGAGAGTGTAACTGGGCCAAGGTCACCCAGCAATCTTCATGGCAGAGTGGAAATTTGAAACTCGGTCTCCCAGAGCCTAGTCTGGCTCTACACAACCCAGGGACCAAAGTGGACTGGCTGATTCACAGAACATAGACATCATATTGTCCTTGTTCTAGGGCTTATTTTCTATATTAGGTGCACAGAAGATGGATAGACAAAATAAAACAGTATCAATGCCATCCTAACTAGATTTTACTTCAGTGGACTTAAAAGGGTGTAACTTTGCTTAGGATGGCACTGTATGAGCACAGGTAATATTTATAGGTCTGTGTGCAAGACAGGTAGCATGGAAAGGGGAAGAGGAGAGAAAACATAGGCTGTGGTCACTCGCACCAAAGCGGGCTCACTCACGCAATCCTTCTGGTTCCCTAGCGAGTTTTCCAACACCAGGAAAACCTAGTACTTTCCAGGTGTTTGTGCTTTAAATCCGCAATTTCGCCAATCTGGACAGCCATCTCTCGCATGGATTGCAGTTAGGTCGTCTGACCATTTTTCGCGCGAAGAGGGTTTTCCCTCTCCCAGCTTCCACCTTTGTGCGCATGAGCAATCCTGCGCTGAATAAATTCAGCGTTTAAACTTTCAAGCGCACATTTAGACTCCAGCGCTTGGTAGTACGTCACCGGTTCATTTTGTTTGCTGTGCGGGGGGGACACCTGTAAAAACAAGGGAGTACGGCGAGTCCAGGTGGGGGCGTTGATTTGGCCATGTGCATGTGTGCATGCGCGAAGCAATTTTTTAAAAAAAAACTCGCACCGCACTGCCGCTATCTAGATAGCACCCAGAGCCTCGTCAGGCAATGCTTGCAGTTCAGGGAGGGATGTGTGATCATCCCAACCCGGGAAAAAATATTCCCAATCAAATTTATCACGGAAACAGATCGCAAAAACCTTGCTGTGTGACCACAGCCATAATCAGAGACGGTCTATCTGCAATGCCACAAACATCACAAGGTAGCTTACCAAGTCAAATTAATACAAACTAATTGCCCCTTGGGGCATGTTAATAAATGCATTGTCTGCATGTTCCTGGTACTTACTGATCAATAAGCTGCAGCAGACAAAAAGGGAAATAGAATTTCAGGCTTCAATTTAACAGGGTATTTTAAAGTAACTATTAAAAATCCTGGTTTGAGTCCAGCAGCACCTTTGAGACTAAAACGTTTTATTCTGGGCATAAGGCTTCTGTGTGCACACACACTTCTTCAGATACATTGAAATGGAAGTTACCAGTCCATACATATAGCAGCAAATTAGCATACACCACAATAAAGATGTTTAACAGACATAAGAACCAAACTGGAATAACAAGCTTAGTTTATAGTCACCATTTGTTTCAGTTTAATTCTGGGGGGAAATATAGGGTGTGATCACACAAGCAGTTTGGCCTGACATAGCCACCCCTCCCCTTCAATTTAAATGGGCACAATCAAACACGCACATCTGGCTTCCGTGCCCCAGTTGTCCCTATCTGACAGTAAAATGACTCCCACGCAGATTAAATAGCCACCAGCAAATTCCAGTGGATACCTCAGCGAGGCGCTTCCATGGTGGGTTTCCAGGCGTCTGATTGCACAGGTGTGCAGTGGAAATGCCTGAGCAGTGTGATCATCCCTCTTTGTTTCCAGCACATCCATTTTTTTCCTCCACTCCGAGGTTTGCTTCAGCACCCCATTGGCTGCCTGTGATGCTCCTGTGTGGAAGTGCACATGTGCATGCAAAGCCCGGTGTTTGGGTGAGGAAGTGTGGGAAAGTGAATTCCACTGATGCGAACGAACAACCACAGGCCCACAGCACTATGATGCTGCCTTAGTGGCCGCTGTGTGATCAGTGCAAAGCATCCCAAACACAAGGGGCTTATTCAGAGCTGATATACTGCCGTAGCAACCTGTCCATCTGACCACACCCATAGTGAAGGATATATATATGTACCCTTCTTAACTGTGGAGTGCTAAGATTAATTGAGACTCTGCTATCACACTCCATTCGTCTCCTCTCAAGTGTGGAGGCGACAGTACAGCATCCTCTTCTTTGAGATGGTGCAATTGGCTGTGTAGTATATCTCCCGTCCCTAGACCAGAGAAACACATTCCAATCTACCATTCCAAATTATATTACATTCCACTATTCATTACATTACAGTATACTGTTCCAGTCTACTATTTCAAATAAGAAATAAAATAAGGATGTATAGCCTTTCTGAGGGACTGGAGAAAATACAGATGTAAGGACTGAATAAAGTTAGCATATGTAGTGAGATAAGAAACCAATATCCCTCTTAAGTCCTAGGGGTTCCATTGTTCTGAGTGTTGTAATAACTTGTAACTCAATTCACATTCCTGGGATCCAAGATCACTGCAGATGGTGACTGCAGCCATGAAATTAAAAGACACCTGCTCCTTGGGAGGAAAGCTATGGCAAACCTAGACAGCATAATAGAAGTAGAGACATCACCCTGCCAACAAAAGTCCATATGGTCAGGGCCATGGTATTCCCAGTAGTAATGTATGGCTGCAAGAGTTGAACCATAAGGAAGGCCGAGCGCCAAAGTATAGATGCTTTTGAATTATGGTGCTGGAGAAGACTATTGAGAGTCCCTTGGACTGCAAGGAGATCAAATCAGTCAATCCTAAAGGAAATCAACCCTGACTGTTCCTTGGAAGGCCAGAGACTGAAGCTGAAGCTGAAGTACTTTGGCCACCAAATGAGAAGGGAGCACTCACTGGAGAAGACCCTGATGCTGGGAAAGACTGAAGGTCAAAGAAGAAGGGGACAGCAAAGGATGAGATGGTTAGACAGTGTCATCGATGCAATGAACATGAAATTGAGCAAACTCTAGAGGACGGCAGAAGACAGGAGGGCCTGATGTGATGTGGTCCACGGGGTGGCAAAGAGTTGGTCTGGACTGTGCAACTGAACAACAACAACTTCATTAGAAGATGAGCAAGTAAATGAGCCTGAGATGGTGTAGTAGTTGATGTTGTTAGGTCCAGTGATCAGGTTGTCTGGGTGTATGTGGCGGCAAAGTTGGCATCTAGGTTTATTGCAAGCACTGGTACCAGTGTCCACGTTGAAATTGGATGTTGTATTATTGTGGGTGAGAAGTTGTTGAAGATTGGAGGGCTGTCTGTGGGCAAGAAAAGGTCTGCCCCCCAAGTGCTTGTGAAAGAGAACTGTCATTATCCAGTAGAGGTGAGTCATTGATGATGCACTGAACTGTTTTGAGTTGAGAGCTGTCTGTGACCACTAGTGGGGTTCTTCTGTTATTGTCTCTTTTGGGCCTGCCTTGCAACAGGCTTTCTCTGGGTATCATTCTGGCATTCTTAAACCTCTGTTCCTCAAGCTGTTCTGAAAATCTTTGCTAAATTTTTCAAGAGAAATGTTCCTGATTCATAATTTAATACCAATTCTTTTTTCCCTTTTTTTTTAGTCATTGGAAGACATAATTAAAGAAAATTTGCAGAAGAGGAATTTGGGCTGTTTTTCTGGTCCACTGAAATGTATTTGTGTGTACCATGCGGTAGTTACAGTTACAGCTGGCTTAGGTTTCGTAAACTGCAAGAAATCTAAGGATATTGTTTCTTTTTGGTAACTTTAACTGAGACAAAGTTGTTTATTGCGACCATCTATATCTTGGTTTCATTGGAGACAGTGCTGAGAAACAGGTGATAAAATTACCCAAGCATCCATGGAATGCTTCATATTATCCCTTCCTAGAAATAGATTAGGCACATTTGTACTTAATAGCACTTTCAGACATAAATAACTATTTGTGTGCACAAGAATCAAGGACACCTTTCCTAGATTAGTTACACACAACAACCAGCAGTCTCTAATATTTCTTTTATTCCCACCAATTTGCACAGTAACATTAGAAACAGTTTACACATTCACACTGTCATGTTCTTTAACTGCAATTAGAAAATCAATATGCCATCCACACTCAAGATTTTAGACTTATAATATACAAGAGGGTACCCGTAACAAAATGTTGCATAATGTTTTGTGGCAGTCCTGGCAAGGAACTTGTGAGGCGGGGGCATTCCCCTACATTTCCCCCCCTCTCCCCCCCTTTATTGTCAAAATACCCTCCTCTTTCTTTCTGCACACACCCCACATCTACTCATCTTCCCTCACGTCCCCTTCTCCTCTCACCCCTTCTGTGTCAACTTTTCTCCCTACCCCATTTTCTAGCAATCCTTTCTTACCCTCTTTCTCCTCTCACCCCTTATATGTCTCACCCCTCTTGCCCCAGCCCTTCTCAATGTCCTTTTCCCCCACCCCCTCTGCCTGCCCCTCTCTTTCTCTCCACTATTTCTCTATCCCCATCTCCCCCTTTCTCTCCCCTTTCTCTCCCCCTCCCCTTTCTCTCCCCCTCCCTCAGACAATCTCCCATTCTTTTCTTTCTCTCCCCCCAACAGACAATTCCCTGTTCTTTCTCTGTCTCTCTCTCCCCCGCCCCCCCCAGAACCCCACTTCTTTTTGTTTCTCTCCTTTTGCAGCTGCAGGCCAGCAAACGTCTCCAGTCTGATTGCAGGAGGGAGGCTGCATCAACTGAGGGCCGCAGGGCCAGCTTGGGCAGCGGTGGCAGCAGCAGAGGGCTGGCTCGGCTAGCTCCCAGAGAGGCACCCCCGCTGCCCCTTTGGCTGGCTGAAGCTGTAGTCTTCATTGCTGGCGGTCCTGGCGGGGGCTGTCCTAGCAGTGGGGTGCGCAGCTATTGTGGTGGTGGCTTCCCTCGCGGCTCCAATGGCTTTTCCCGTGCCTCAGTAAGTTTTTTCTCTGCGCTTGCACAGAGTAAGCAGCTTTACTTTTGGGGGGATTTAAGTATCCCCATATACTTTTAAAAACATTTTAGATTTTTCTGCAAACCTGGGGACTGCCCCAAGTCTGCTGGCAGATCTGCTTACTTGCAGGATGGTCATCCCATCCCTCACACCTTTGCTTCCTCCCTCCTCCCCCTCGCTCTCTCACACTCTTTCTCCCTTCTGCCCCCCCTTTCTTACTCTCTTTCTCTCCTCCATGTATGTTACTTCCTCTCTCTTTCTTTTTTTTTAAATATAATTTTTTATTTTTAAAAGTTAGTAATACAATATACAGGTCAAATGATTCATGTGTACAGAGAGAGTTAACGACCAATACAAAACACAATATAAATCCATGTTAATTTTTTAAATGTATTAAGTCTTATAAACCTTGCTTCTTAACTCTTTCAGACTATTACAATGAAAGTGTGGAAATAAGAAAGTGAGTGCTCAGAAGTGCTCAGAGTACAGTGAGAATCACATTATACCTTCCAATCCACTTTCTCTCTCTTTCTGACCCGTCATCATTCTTATTTGTTTATTTATTTGTTTGTTTATTTTATTTTATTTTTATCCCGCCTTGCCGGCGAACTGGCTCAGGGCCAGCTTGGGCAGCGTTTTTTCTGCCTCCCCACCTCATCACTCTTTCTCTCTTTCTGCCCCCCCCCCACTCCATCCCTGTCGCTTTCTGCCCCCATCACTCTCCCAGCCTCCTGCCTGCTTCCTCTCCTCCCACAGCAGCAGTGGCAGTGCTCTGGGAATCACAATGGATCACCCAGCTGCAGAGATCAATTCACCTTAGGCAGGGGTCATTTCGTAGAAAAAGAGGTGCAGGAGCTCATTAGCATAACTCATTTGCATAACTCATTTGCATATGCCACACCCCCTAACATACCGAGAGTGTGTCAGAAGGCAACACCCACCCCTCAGGCTCCACTCCACAGGTGAGTGAAACTGACCTGCTCTTCCTCCATTCCCTTCCCCATCCAATACTTTGTGCAATAAAAATAAGCGTAAAGAACACACCCTCATTCTCTTCCTGCTCCCTTGAAACCACCAGGTTTCAAGTAGACTTGAGATATCCAGGACATGTGCACCACCCATCCCTTTCCCTTCCCCTCCCCACAACAAGACACCCTGTGAGGTAGGTGGGACTGAGAGAAGTATTTTGAGAACTGCTCATGAGAGAACAGCTCTGAGAGAACTTGTGACTGGCCCAAGGTCACACCAGCAGCTGCATGTGGAGGAGTGGGGAATCAAACCCGGTTTTCCCAGATTAGAGTCCAACTCCTGACCACTACACCAAACTGATGGGGTGGAAGCTGCTGAAGGCCTGGTGAAATTTCTCCAGTACTTATGTGCCATGTGCCCAGATAAAAAATGGTATACTTAGAAAATTTATATGCCACCTTGAGCAAGTCTCGGGAAAAGCAGCACACAGTCATAAAAGGAACAATGATAAAATTATCAATATTAAAACAAAACATTAAAAACAATAAAGACCCTAGCAGGGCTTTCCCTGGGTCGCTGCACCTCTGCACTGCTCGGGAAAGCCGAGGAGGGGGCGGGGCTTGGTATGTGCCCGCCCCCTGGGCTCCTCACTCCCGGAGCTACGCTCCTGTGCGCTTCCGCTCCAACAGACCCCTGACCTTAGGGCTGCCAGGTCCAGGCTGGGAAATTCCTGGAGATTTGGGGGTGGAGCCTTGGGACAGTGAGGATTGGGGAGGCAAGCAGCCTCAAATTACAACTGAACTCAAGACAGCGGAGATTTGGCTCCCTGGAGAAAATGACTGCTTTGGAGGGTGGACTCTGTAGCATTATACCCAGCTGAGGCCTCTCCCTTCCCCAAACCCAGCCCTTCTTAGAGTCCACCTCAAAACCTCTAGGAATTCCCCAACCTGGCACTGGCAACCCTTGTCAGGCCTGGCCCCAAGGCTCCCTCCCTGAAAGGCCAAAATAGAACTGATAATTTTATTTTTTATTAGTTCAACTTTTACCCTGCCCTCCCCCTGCCTTTTACTGACAGAAACAGTTAGAAGCTTCCCCCCCACCCCTGAACATTCTAATCTCTCACAGTTGATGCCTGGAATTAGATCCCTGTGAATGCCATTTCAAAAGGTATTAGGGGAAATTCAACATTTTTAAAAAACTTTTTGGATTTTTCTGCTGACCAAGGAAGGCCTCTGACTATGTAGGAAAAGCTGTTGGGGGAGAGTGAGCTCTCTTTTGGCAGATATAAGTATCCACACAGGAAAAAAACCCTCTGGGAAATAGTATATAGATTGTAGGATCAAAAACCCTTCTATTTAATAGGAGATGGACAGAATAATGGACACAGTTTAATTCCAAACAGTGTTATATCTTTCTAAGCCTATCTGTTAGTATTTCACTGATAGGATGGCAACTAACCAAGCCAAGGAAGAGAGCAGACGTTGTGTAGTGTATTTCTCACTGTTCTACTCAGAACCCGCTTGTGGGGAGGGTGGGATAAAAATGTGGAATAAATAAATAAATAAATAAATAAAACCCTTAGAGGTAGTCAACCTGAGGTGTCTCCATTCCTCCAGCTACAGGTGCTAGGGCTTGCTTTCAGCATTCCTGTTAGTGTTCAGTAAATGTGGGCATTGTTTCATAGCTGTCCTACAGTTCCCACCCTCATTCCTAAATGACCTCAGCTGTCTTGAACACCTGCCTTACTTCACTGTAGGCTTCACTGTCTGCACAGCTGTGCTCTTGAAAGAGGGAGGCAAATGCTCCTATGTGTGGTTTTTAGTCCTGTTTCTTTCTTTTGTTTTGCTGCTGGTTGAACTGTGGCTAGCCAAAAGGTGAATTTTGCATTCTTGTCAGCATGCAGTTTGCTACTGTGAAGAAATGCATTTTTTCCTTTGGAGGTTTGAAATGAACAAAACCTTCACTCTGAGTTTTGTTTCTCTCTCTCTCTCTCTCTCTCTCTCTCTCTCTCTCTCTCTCTCTGGGCAGAGAACAGCGAGGCAGTCAGTGCAATTACTTTCCAGACTTACCTCAGCCCACCTTCATACAAATGCTAATAGGTCTAGACAATGGGATGGTCAAGCTCCCCCCCCACCCCATTCATCCGTGAACAGAAATTTGGAGGTGTTGAGTACTAGAGAGACTTCAGGAAAGGCTTCTCTGACCTGGCCTGACCTGGTCAGTGAGAGAAAAGAGGGGTGATAAAAATCAGGGGAGCAAGGAAGAAGCTCTCTTTGATGCTGAGTCCATCAGAGCACACAGAACTCTTAACTGAGGTCTGGAGGAGGCCGCCATTAACCATGTGCTGGCCTGAAGAGCTGGAGGAAGCTGCAAGGTAATGGCACTCTGGAGAGAGCTATAACATCCTAAGCTAAGGAGCCTGTCCTGTATTTTAACATCTGCTAGGGCACGTATAGAGAGAGGGACACAGGAATTGTGTTTTACCCATTTCTTTTGAATCCCTTCCTCAGTCTGGTGCTGTGCTAAAAGTATGCTTGTGAACGTTTTCTCTTTAATAAATGCTTTAAAACTTTGGAAACTGGTAGTGTTTCTCTGGACCACATAGACCTCCACCGTCGTGGACATGCTGTTTTAAAAGGAGCACCAGGGGGAAGGCAATCAGTTGGCAAATGGCTATTCTTCCAGGGGCATACAAGGCAGTAAACTGTCCCCGTGATGACCAGGCGCTGGACAGCAGGAGACATAGAGGCAGGGCCTTGGAACTTAGATGGGAAGCTGGGACTCCTGACCCTCCCAGTGGGCAATTCCTTACGAAGGTCAGGTGGTGTCAGTGGTTACCCAAGAAAGAAAAGCCTCTGGAGCTTCCGGGTTGTGGGACAGCAACGCGGTTGATATCTTGGGGAGCTCCCAAGAATCACCCACTCTCCATGCTTTTTAGGGGGTGAACAGAGGCTCCCATAATCCCACCTGCTCTTCTGGAGGGAGAGCAGGCTGTACGGGACTTGATCCAGGCTCCCCCACAAACGGTGGTGAGCGGCTGGAAGCCTGAGATCGTCCTGAAGCAAAAGCACAGAGCTACATAATTATGGAGCCATGACTGCACAAGCTGTGATCACCCACATAAGAGAGCTCCAAGCCTCAAAAGTTAACATTTTTTCCCTCCATAGAGAACAATGGAGGGGATGGGACAATCTGTTTGGGGGGCCATAGAATTGGACCCCGTGGTCCAATCTTCTTGAAACTTAGTGGGTATTTTGAGGAGAGGCCCCAGCAGCTACCCTGCAAGTTTGGAGCCTCTCCCTCAAACCCCCTTTCCTCCAGCCCCTCATATACCCTATGAGTTTTTGCCATTGATTTCAATGGCCCATAGGGTATAATGGGGCTGAAACTGACATTCCCTTTCTGACACACTTCTGGTGATGTCCGGGGACGTGGCATATGCTAATGAGTTATGCTAATGAGTTATGCTAATGAGCTTCTGCACCTCTGGTTGCTATCATGCAATTGCTGTTTATTCTCATCTCGGTGCAATTGAGTGTTCTTCTTTACTGGGGAAGCGTAAGATCTTGCTGGTGCTGCACTGGCATTTGTAGCTCAGGTGTGAGCTGCTCCAATGCTGTCTCACGTAGCACGGAAACTGTAAGTCAAGGTGCCCTTGTTAGCTTCGGTGGCATGGAAGCAGGACCCATTATATAGTCTCTCCTTTTGTCCTTGTTTGCAATATAGGTTCCATGCACCCAAACTTTTAATTCTGACAAACCTATCATCCATAGAAACCTAAGACTATGTAAGTCTGGGGTAACATTCAAAGAGGAAGGATAGACAACTATAAGAAAAGGAGCAGATAAAGGAGATTTGGCAACAATAAAATGTGTCAGTAATTTTACGGACAGTATTTTCAGAGCAAAGGATGAAAGCCAGATTGCAGAAGGTCAACAGAGCAAGTCAGGATTAAAATGCATTTTCAAGAATTTCTGGACAAGCACCTGGTAGGTAGGTAGGTGTTTGTTTGTTTGTTTGTTTGTTTGTTTAAATTTTTATCCCACCCTCCTGGCCAAGGCCAGCTCAGGGCAGCTTACAACTGATAAAAGTTTAGAGTACACCTAATATAACAACTATCAATAAATACAATGTTAAAATTCAATATTAAAACCACAGATAAAATAGTAAAGTGCTAGTCATCTAGTGCTCATTGTTATAGCAGCAGCTCCATTCTGCTTCGTGTCGTAAGTCTGTTCAGCTTCAGCTGGCATAAAAGATGTGTCAGCTGTCACAAAGGGGGGGATTGGCTCGGGCAGTAATTCAGGGTCCAGTGGAGCAGGGCTCTTATCCTGAGGTGGTAATCACGGTGGTAGAAGTAGTAGTGGTGGCTCCAGAGGCCTGGTGGAAGAGCTCTATTTTGCAGGCTCTGCGGAACTGTAGAAGATCCCACAGGGCCCTGGTCTCCTCCGGGAGCTCATTCCACCAGAGTGGAGTCGCCACTGAAAAAGCTCTGGCCCTAATCATTGCCAGTCTGGCCTCCTTAATACTCGGGAGGGCCAGCCGGCTCTGGGTCCCTGATCGAAGTGCTCTCTGGGGTACGTATGGGGAAAGGCAGTCCTTCAGGTATGCAGGTCCCTGGCTATAAAGGGTGTTAAAGGTGAGAACCAGCACCTTGAAGCCAATCCAGTGTGCTATAGGCAGCCAGTGCAGTGCCTTCAGCACAGGCTGGATGTGCTCCCGCATAGTGAGCCCCATCAATAGCCTGGCCCAAGCATTTCGTACCAGCTGCAGTTTCTGTATTTGCAACAAAGTCAGCCCCATGCAGAGGGCATTACAGTAATCCAGTCTCGAGGTGACCATCATGTGGATCACTGTCGCCAAGTTGCTGTGTTCGAGGAAGGGAACTAACTGCCGATTTGGCAGTGGCTGCTACCTGGGCCTCCATTGTTAGAGAGGCATCCAGGAGCACTCCCAAACTCCTAACCTCCGGCGCTGGCACCAATGGCACCCCATCGAAAGTCAGATCCCTACCCTTGGACCACCTTGGCTCAGACATAGGACCTCCGTCTTCATTGGATTCAATTTCATCTGGCTCAACCTAAACCAACCACCCACGGCTTGTAACACCCTGTCCAGGTCTTCCGGTTTGGAGTCAGACTGGCCGTCCAACAGCTGATAGAGCTGGGTGTCATCTGCATACTGGTGACTGGTATGTAGGCTTTCAAACTTATTGGAAATTTTCTGTTGACTTTTGTTCCAAAAGAACATCTACCTTGGACTAAAAAGCTATTGTAACTGTACAGTTAACATGTCTGGGAACAATGCAGTCTTTAATGATACTCCAGAGATGCCTTCTGCCATGCACACCCACAATGATATAAATAAAATATGTAACTAAAAAAAGACTCTGGAAATCTGCTTACGTTGGATGTCTGCAGACACCTGTTTACCACTTGTCATCTTGTGGGGTGTGTAGATGTGGGGGGTGCATATTGTCATGTGACAAGACAGTATCCTTTGTGCCTGACTCCATAGGGAGGCAGTTTTTACCACATCCCCGGAGTTTCACATCAGTTGTGAATGGATGGTAAAAAGCAGCCTTAACATATGGTCAGATACTACAGTTGAGAAGATTCCTTGCCTGCTTGCATGGATCCTGAGGAAAAACTGCAAAAGTTTCCATGCAATGTAGCTGCAGAAAATAATCTTCCTAATTCCTGCAGCTGAAAGCTGCAAGCACTCTCGTCAAGGGTGACAATGAAAACAGCTGCCTGCAAGAATCAGCACCTTTAAAACAGTGTCAGCTTTCTGTCTAAGGAGAGGCATACACACAGAATACAGACTGGAGAAACTTATAATTTGCCTGAATGTGTAAGCTTGTTATGTCAGGTATGTAAATAGGGCTGACAACTCCTACTTTTAAAGATGATTTTATGTGTTATTTATGTACCAATTACTGTAAGCCACCCTGAGCCTGCCTTGCAGGGAGGGCGGGGTACAAATTCAACAAATAAATAAATAACTTGGGAAATTCCTGGAGATTTGGGAGGCAGTGTCTGGGAAGAGTAGAGTTTGGGGAGGGAGCTCAGTGGGGGATATGATGCCACAGATCCCACCCTCTGAAGCTGCCATTTCCCCCAGAGGAACTGATCTCTGTAGTCTGAAGACCAGTTGAAATTCCAGGAGAACTCCAGGCCCCACCTTGAGGATGGTAAGTAGGAACTGCAGGCTGGGAGCCACATAGTTCTCCAAAGTATTTTAAAGCCTCATTCCAATGCGATGCTGGTGAGGCAAAAAAAAAACTTAAAGGAGCTCAGCATCTTCTTGAAACTCTATTGCCGTCTATGCAAAGAATCTACTTTGTGTAGTTTGCACACCAAGAGAAGTGTAACCCTTGCAGATCTTGTGCTGATGTGATAACTAAGCACGTATAGCTACTTTGCATGGCTGCAGCAAAATCCGAACAAAAGCTGTTTGTCTTCCCACTATCACACTTAAATAGGGCTAAAGTGTGCAATGTGATGTAGCTGTTCCATAAGGTTTGATCAGAAACTGATAGACAATTTTGTTGCTGTTTGTATAACCTTCATGGAAGGCAGGGGTCATTTCGAGCAGGAGCTCAGGGGAGCTCAGCCGCCACTCAAGAGTACTCACATGCCATTGGCCGGGTGCTGGGTCTGCTCCTCTTCCCCGCCCACTCCCACTTCAGCCACTGTTCCCTGTCAGAATATGCTCTCTCTCCTGACGAAAACACTTCGCCTGCTTGGCTTCTTTGTGGGACTAACTTTTCCCTCAGTGACTGTTGATAGGCAACCAAGCTTGGTTCTGTCAGGAAAAAGACAAAGGAACAAAACCCTTTCCATGCATTTGTGAGGAACTCATTGGGGCCAGTCCTAACTAGGGTTGCCAGCTTCAGGTTGGAAAATTCCTGCTGAGTCCTTCCGCCCACCCCCACACTGCCCTCCACAGGATCCACCCCCCCCCCCCCAAATCTCCAGGTATTTCCCTACTCAGAGCTGGCAACCCCTCAGTGCCTGTTGCTAGGCAACCAAACTTGGTTCTGTCAGTAAAAGACCCTTTCCACACCTATTTTGGCATTTGGGAGAAAACTCATTGGGGCCACTCCTGACTAAGGTTGCCAGCTCTAGGTAGGGAGATTCCTGGAGATTTTCTGGTAGGGTCTATGGAAGCCAGGGTTTGGGGAGGGGAAGGGCCACAGCTGAACAGAACGCCATAGAGCCCACCCTCCAAAGCAGTTATTTTCTCCAGGGGGCCAGAGATCTGTTGTCTGGAATTCAGTTGTGATACCTGACTATCTTCAGGCTCCACCTGGAGGTTGGCTACCCTAGGTGTAGCAGTCAGTGCTTCAGAGCAGGGTCTGCCAGACCCAGGTTCTTGCTGTGGAAGCTGACTGGGTGATGTTCAACCAGTCACAGACTTTCAGCCTAACCTACTTCACGGGGTTGTTGTGCAAGTTCAAAGGGGGAGAGGAGAATGATGTAAGCTGCTTTGGTTCCCATTGCAGAAAAAGACTACTTTTCCTCCTGGGGAACCACTTTTGCCAATCTTCAGTTGAGGGCTGGAGACCACTCAGAATTACAGCTGCTCTCCTGATGGCATTGATCAGTTCCCCTGGAGAAAATGGTGGACTCTGTGTTCTTATACCCTGCTGAGATGCCCCCCCACCATTGTGTGACGTGGCAGTCAGGGCTTCAGAGCACAGTAGAGGCTGTAGGTGGTGGGGGGAGATGGACAGCTGAAGAGTGAGGGGTAAATAAAAGTAGGGTAATGCTTGGCTGGGAAGGAGATAGGGTTGCCAACTCCAGGTTGGAAATTTTTGGAGACTTGAGGGATGGAGCTTGGAGAAGGTGAGCTTTGAGGAGGGGTGGGATCTCAGTGCCATAGATGCCACTCTCCAAACCAGCCATTTCCTTCTGGGGAACCACTGTTGCCAATCTCCAGGTGAGGGCTGGAGATCACTCAGAATTACAACTGCTCTCCAGGAAGGGGGGAGAGATGGAAAGCTGAAATCAGAGGGACAGATAATGACAGGATGATGCTTGGCTGGGAAGGAAATATGGTTGCCAACTCCAGGTTGGGAAATTCCTTGAGATTTGAGGGGCAGAGCCTGAGAGGGTAAGGTTTGAGGAGGGGTGGGACCTCAGACAGGTATAATGCCATAGACTTCACCCTCCAAACCAACAATTTCCTCCCAGGGAGCCATTGTTGCCAATCTCCAGATGTGGGGCTGGAGATCACTCAGAATTACAACTGCTCTTCAGGTAGCAGAGATCAGTTCCTCTGGAGAAAATGGTGGACTCTGTGTCATTATACCCTGCTGAGGTCGCCAAAGCATACTGATACTGAGCGCCCAAGGCCTTGACACTCTCCCAGAGCCTCTTTCTAGAACCCGTTGTATTTATTTCCACAACGAGCCTTATTTCTAGTTATTTAATAAAGATAGTTGTGCTCTTTCTTCATGTTTTTGCAAGCAACTTGATTTAGTTACATCAGAGACTAACACTGGAATTTATCCAGCATACAGCAATAAATACTTTGAGCCAATGTGTACTTTTGGAGATAATGTTTGTGTAGATTAAGCCCAGTTATTTGGAAAGCAACAGTCCTTTTTAATTTATTTTAACTGTATGCATACAACATCTAAAATGTTCATCTAAACCAAATGATTGTCTGTGTCATCAAGTGCAAAAAGGCAAGCTTGAGTGTATTTATGTGATTCTGTGATCAAGCTTTGCAGACAGAGAATTACATATGGAGCACAAAATTCAACATTCTGAGATTATCAGCTTTTCATTTTTTTTTCCCCAAGCAAGTTTCTTGCCCTTAAGATAGCATGGGAGATGGAGTGGTATAGTGGACAAGAGAAAGACGTGTGATTTTCAAGCTCCCCACACCACCAAATCATGCCCCTACCAAGAATTAGGTGCCCTTTAGCTAGCCACTCTCTTTCAACCTCCATTTGTAAATAAAGCAAATATTACACCCACAGGAAAGTGTTCACAGTCATTCACACAGACCTTTCCCACATTCTCCTCCTCGTAGCATGAATGCAGATTTGGAGGCTATATTGAAGTGTGGGAAGGGGATGAAATAGGCTTCTTGCATCAGTGTAGCTGGAACTTGCAGAGGAGGGAGGGGAAGAGATATCATCCCCTTCCTCACCCCGCTGCAGCCCCAGACCTACAGGGCTATTAATCCTATGTGTACTGCAGTCCCAGAAGGCAACTTCCCATGTTCAGAAGGGACTGGTGGTGGGGTGGTGATGGTAATATAGGAATATTCCTGATCCTTGCAAGTACAGGTCAAAGGATCTAGCTGTATGGCTCCAGTACCCTTTCACCCAAAGGAAACTAGACATAGTTGTGTTGCCCTGGAACTTCTCACTGCTCAGGGAGGTGGAAAGAAGATAAATAAACCATCCTTTTCTGCATTTCCCCCTAATTTTATTCAGGAAATGCATATTTTAAAAAAGCAACATTTCTGCATTTAGAAATACCCACTTAGTTTAGCAGAAGACTGGGGGGGGGGTCATATTTCCTTTCAATGCTTATACATAATTTGCTCAAAACAATAATAAAACTGTCATTGTCAGTCAAAGGATGGCCCATCTTATTTGAAACTGCTGAAATTGATAAATTGACAATGGCACTTCAAGGTAAAGAGAACAAGTACTTTGGTAAAGTTTGGGCCTGATTTTATACATGGGCTGAAAGTTCCATGTGTGACTAAGTGTAAATAATCTGTAAAATTAACTAGAATAAATTTGGTAGAATATGTTTTGGTGCAAAAATAGTATAGAAAAATGTATATGGAGCCACGTGGGACGAAGATCGTCTTTTTTGTTATGTGTTAAATGTAAACCAATGAAGATATATATATATATAAAGGATGGCCCATCTCAGAGTGTTAAAAGCAATATTAACAGTCTGAAAGACAAATTTTAGACTCCACAGCATAACTTATATGAGTTGATCCTTAATGAATCAAAGCTTTAGCTGCTGCTCTTTTGTATCAGCTGTCACTCCTTTCTATTAAAGAGGGGGAAGTGTCCAACATTTCATCCGGCTACTGCCAAAAGAAAAAAGAAAGATCAGGATGGTGGAATCTAACTCTCCCCAGTTTCCCAAGCACAGAGATGTTTTAGGGACAATGTTACAAGATTTGCAGTGTAATTAGAGTTGCCATATTGCCCAGCTGGCTGTATTTTTCCTACAATCTTGACATGTCATTTAGGATCCATTTGGCCCATAATCTGGCCTGGATTTTCCTCTCTCTCTCTGTCTTTCTCTCCCCCCCCCCCCCCCAATCCCAGGCACATAGGGTTAAACCCTAACCCTTCTAGTTCTGGAAACCGGGAGGGGGGGGAAGTGCAGAGTTTTCTTTCTAATTTATGCTGAGGAAACAGGCCCATTGCACTTTCTCTTTGTTCTATCCAACGAGGGAAATTATAACTATAATCAACAGGTATAGGAAGCAAGAAGTAATGCTTTGCATTTCTGTTGCAACAAGCTGGTTAATTGGAGTGTTATGTCCTGGACGCAATTCCTGTACACTTGTATGATTCTTTGATGTGACCAAACATGTAATGGCACCGGCCATGCGGTCTGACCACATGGCCTGGAAAAGGTACAGGCTTGAGGTAAAAGAACAATAGCACCCAGTCTCATAAAGATCCACCTACCTTAGCATATTCAAATGAACCAGTGTAATCTCTGGTGGGAAGATTAACCTATCCCACAGTGTGGGTGTGGATGGGGGCGAGGCTTTTCTTTGCATATCAGCTGACCCCCGGGCCCTCTCAGGTATGCTTGTTCCTGACCTCTAATAAACTCCACTATGCTGAAACTCACTTCACTGGCCTCCAGACTCCCGTACTTTTCAGTGGTGATGCGGATAGGATCCCAATGAATGACTCATCAGCTGAACTGAGCAGCAAAGCACCGAGCACCGATCTGCCAGCACCAGGCATCGTTGAGCCCTGCGCTCCAAGGAAATGTTGCAAGCCCCTGAGGACATCACTCGCCGCGCCGCTCCTGTTCTGGTAACTATGGATGCTGCCATGGGACAAATCCCTCCCTTTGACCCCTCTAAACTTGGGACGCATGGTCCAGGCAACTAGGGTTCCTTCTGACCGTGCATGGGGTCACCGAGGCCCACATGAAGAGGGCCTAGCTATTGGGCCCCTGCAGCGTAGAGACCATGTGCCTTGCCCAGAGCCCAGTCTCTCTCCGAGATTTTCTGGATCTCACCTATGATGAACTCCTCAAGCAGCTTGGGGACTATTTCGGGCCAAAACCTTCCATGCTGGCGCTCAGAGTACAGTTCCTCCAGGGGACCCAACAGACGGGTGAGAGTGCTGCCACGTTCCTCACTGACATCCACCGGCTGGCAGTTGGGTGTGAGTACCGACACATAGAGGACCATTTGTTGGGCAGTTTTGTGGCCGGGGTGCGTGAGGCCAAGCTCCGGCAGCAGCTGATCACACTCGTGGAACCGACCCTGGAGAAGGCGTTGCAGACGGCGATTGCATTTGAAATGACCCAGAAGGATCGCATGGCCACCCACTTGCACCGCACAGCTACCTCGGAAGCAGACGTTTTGGAGGAGGAAGACGTCTGCCAGCTGTGACCTCACTCTCAAAAAGGTGCGTTTCGTTCCTCCAGTTCCCACTCCCAACGCATGGTCCAGGCCGCTGCCCCTGCTCCTATTTCTCAGCACAGGCCGCCCCCATTGTGCGCTAGCTGCAGAGACCCCCACGAGTGCCGTTCCTGCCAGTTCCATGAGGCAACATGCTGTGCCTGTGGAAAGACGGGGCACATCGTGAAGGCCTGCAGCTCCAAGGACAGCCGCTGCTCCCCAGCCACACACTATGAGGCGGCGGACAGCATCTCAGCAACAGCACATAACCAAGTACTAAGCTTACCCCAGCCCCTGCCTGGAAAGATATCGGTCCATGTCCTGTTCCATGGAACTAGGCATCAGGTCCTCATACTCGATAATTTCAGCTGCAACCTTCAGGCAGCTCTGCCCACGGGGGGGGGGGGGGCAGGTTGCACAAACCCACAGGACTGGTGCTCCAGGATTTCCAGAAGAACCCGGTGGCGATTAAGGGGCTGGGCAAATTCAGGGTCCAGTACCAGGACTTTAGCGGGCTCCTAGACCTCCTGGTGGTGGAGAGAGACCTTGTCAGCCTTTTGGGACTTTCATGGTTCCAGCCCCTGGGCCTAGAAGTCAGGGGGGTGCACCGCATGGGCTCCGCAGACTTTGAGTCGGTCTGCGCAGAATCTCCTGCAGTTTGTGATGAAGCACTAGGCTCCTTTATGGGGTCCCCTGCCTCCTTGGCTCTGGATCCCTTGGTCCAACCATCCGGGTCCCGGCCCGCTGGCCTCCGCTCGCTATGCAGCCCAAAGTAGAAAAGGAGCTAGACAAACTCATAGCTCAAGGGGTGCTGGAGCTGGTGTCACATGCCAAATGGGAGACTCCCATTGTGACCCCACTTAAGCCCAACAGGGAGGTCCGCATATGCGTGGACTGTAAGTGCACTCTAAACAAGGCACTTCAAGCTCACACCTATCCGGTGCCAGTAATCAGCTATGTGCTGGCTACTCTGGCGGGGGCCAAGATCTTCAGCAAATTGGACTTGGCTCAAGCTTACCAGCAGCTGCCGGTGGACGAAGCCACGGCAGAGGCCCAAACAATAGTGACTCACAAGGGGGCGTTCAAGGTGAAACGGCTCCAGTTTGGGGTCAGCGTGGCCCCAGGGATCTTCCAGGAGTTAATGGACCATCTATTAAAAGGGTTACCGGGTGTCCAGCCCTTTTTCGATGACATCTTGATAGCAGCACCGGACGCCCAGACCTTCAGGACGCAACTCAGGGCAGTCCTTCAGTGTTTCCAGGATGCAGGGCTGAAGGTCAAGACAGAGAAATGTCTTCTGGGTGTGCCATCAGTGGAGTTCCTGGGGTTCACCATGGACGCCCAAGGAATCCACCCCACACCGGACAAGGTAAAAGCGATCCGTGAGGCTCCGGCTCCCACGTGCAAGGCTGAGCTTCAATCTTTTCTGGGACTCTTTAATTTCTATCATAATTTCCTTCCGCATAAGGCTGTGGTGGCTGAGCCACTACACAGACTGTTGGACAAACCTGCTAAATGGGAATGGGTCCCTCGGCACATGGCTGCCTTCAAAGCCATGAAATCTCTTCTGACCTCTAATGCGGTCCTCACCCACTTCGATGAGTCCCTTCCTGTGGTGCTGGCCTGCGAAGCATCCCCTTATGGAGTGGGAGCTGTCTTGGGACACTGTCTGCCCAATGGCTGGGAGGTCCCGGTTGCTTACTACTCTAGGACCTTGACATCTGCGGAGAGGAACTACGCACAGATAGACAAGGAGGTTCTTGCTATCATGGCGGAGGTAAAAAAGTTCCACGATTACCTCTATGGCTGGAACTTCACAATCACCACTGATCACAAACCCCTGCTGGGGCTCTTTGCCTCTGACCGCCAGACCCCTCAAATGCTGTCTCCTCGGGTTCTACGGTGGTCCATTTTCCTCTCCGGCTACCAGTACTCCCTGGTCTACCACCCTGGCAAATCCATGGGGCACACAGATGCTTTGAGCTGCCTTCCGCTGCCCAACTGCGACCCTGACCCTGCTTCCGTCCACCTCATCGTGCTCCTGGAGGAGCTTCCAGACCGGCCCGTCCAGGTAACAGACGTCTCCCAGCACACAGCCTGGGATCGCATGCTCTCCTGTGTTCTTGTCTGGGTGGAAAGGGGGTGGCCCACATCTTCTGGGCCAGAATTCGCTGCATTCACAACCCGGCGCAGTGAGCTGTCAAGCCACAAGGGGTGCCTACTATGGGGATCCAGGGTGGTGATTCCAGAGCCCCTCCATGCCAGGGTGCTCAGAGCTCTTCATGAGCACCACCCTGGGGTCGTCCGGATGAAGGCCCTGGCCCTCAGCTATGTATGGTGGCCCAGGCTGGATAAAGACATTGAGACCAGGGTCCGGGCCTGTGTGAAATGCCAGGAGTCATGTCCTGACCCTCCCCATGCGCCAGTCCGCCCTTGGGAGTCGGCTCAAGGCCCATGGTCCCGGCTATACATAGACTTTGTGGGGCCTGTCCAGGGGCAGTTGTTTTTCATTCTTGTTGACAGCTTCAGCAAGTGACTGGAGGTTGTTCTGGTAAAGTCTACATCATCCGAGGCTGCCATCTGGGCAACGTGGCACATATTCAGTACACATGGCCTGCCAGACACTAGGTCTCTGACAATGGCACAGTACTTACCTCCTCAGAGTTTCTGCAATTCACAGAGCTACATGGCATACAACACGTAAGGTCTGCTCCTTTCCATCCAGCTACAAATGGGCAAGCCAAGAGAATGGTTCGCACAATGTAGGAGGCATTGTGGAGAATGGACCAAGGGGACTGGGAGTACAAGTTGACAGCCTTCCTCTTTGGTCAGCGCACAACGCCCCACACAGCCACCGGCCGCAGCCCAGGGGAGCTGCTCAGGGGACGCTGGCTTACGTCTCAGTTAGACTGTCTGCACCTGAACAGGGCCCCGCACCAGTCCAAGGAACCCGACACACCCCGAGCTCCAAGAGGATTCTTCCCAGAAGACCCCATGTATGTTAGGAACTATGCACGGGGGCCCCTCTGGGTACCAGCTGGAATCACCAGAGTCAACGGACCCCTCTCTTATGAGGTCATCACAGAGGACAGCCTAGTATGGTGATGTCATATAGACCAGTTGAGACACCGGTCAAGCTCCAGCCATCCAGGAACCACAGACCAACCAGGACCTGACATCCACGACCCCAGCATGGACAAAGAGAACCAACAGGAGGCTGATCCAGACCTGACCACTGTACCCCAGGAATACCCGCAGAACTCAGCCCCAGAAACAAGCCAGCCAGAAGTCACTCCTGAGATCCTGACTCCAGCTGCTCTGGTTCCCAAGGTAGAGACTGCGGTTCTTGGTCCACCCACTCCAACACTTCGTCAGTCAGACTGAGAGCGGAGAAGGCCAACCTATCTCAAAGACTTTGTGTGCTAGGGGGGTGCCTGAACTATGGGGGGAGGGGTTTTATGTCCTGTATGCAATTCCTGTACACTTGTATGATTCTTTGATGTGACCAAACATGTAATGGCGCCAGCCATGCTGTCTGACCACATGGCCTGGAAAAGGTACAAGCTTGAGGTAAAAGAACAATAGCACCCAGGCGCATAAAGATCCACCTATCAGGGGCTTAGCATATTCAAATGAACCAATGTAATCTCTGGTGGGAAGATTAACCTATCCTGCAGTGTGGGTGTGGACGGGGGCAAGGCTTTTCTGTGCACATAAGCTGACCCCCAGGCCACCTCAGGTATGCTTGTTCCTGACCTCTAATAAACTCCACTATGCTGAAACTCACTCCACCAGCCTCCAGACTCCAGTACTTTTCATGGAGCTTGCCTTTGTTCCACACCACACATGAGACCAGTTCTCCCATCCCCAGTTTCTCTCATTCTTGCAAATAAATTGATGTTTTTTTGCCACTGCATGTGGGCATTTTCCACCCCAGTTCCTGTTGACCACTGCTGTTCAGCTAGGCAGCAGGAGAAAATGGTTGGTGAAAGGGGGGGCACAGATGCATCCACAGTATGACATTGCTTCTGGCATGGCCCAGAAGTGACTTCATTGTGCTCGGTGATGCTGCAGCATTCATCTCAAACAGTATGGCTAGCATGTCACCCCAAGTGTTATGTCACTTCAAGGTCACACTGGAAGCAACATCATTGCTCTGGGGATACTGATCACTGCCTTCCATATTCCAGAATTCTTGGCCTCTCCATCTCCTGCTGGCAACCTTAACTCAGTGTCTGGAGACTGTTTTTAGATGTAGCAATACTTTGTCAAAGGCCCTGATTCCTATAAGACATGCCTTTAGGCCAAACCATAGTCTTATACCCATTCATGCTAATCAGTCTCACACACTATTAACTCCTGAGAAACTGTTTGGGACTGTGTATGCCTAATAAGGAAATCTGTTGACTCTAGGAAATAGAGTCTATGGGAGGACAAAGAAAGTGATGTAAGAAGTGATACATTTTCCCAGTAGAGAACCAAAGGTGAAGATTTTGGAATGATTTGCAAGCAACGCAACACATCCATTCAGAAGATTCCTAGAATTCCACTCCATCAGAATTCTATTATATAACATCAAGTATATGTGAGCTTGACTCAACCTGAAGATCATTAAGACAGCATGAATGGAAATAGGTGGAGGTCCCATGGGGACAGGTGATTGGCTGCATTTCACTGGATAAATATTAAGGAGAATATCACAGGATAAATATTAAGGAGAATATCACAAAGTGGTGGGAAAATGTTGGCAGGCAAAAGAGGCATTGCAATGACAACTTACAGTGATAGGAGAACTGTGAATTGTTAGTATGTGTGGTGGTGATCCGTAATTGCTAAAATAACATAGGTGTAGCTTTGTAAATCTCCTGCCAACCTAGCAGTTCGAAAGCAAGAAATTGCAAGTAGATAAATAGGTACCACTTCAGTGGGAAGGTAACAGCATTCTGTGTGCCTCAGTGTCCAGTCAGATCACAGAAAAATCTCCAGACATCACTGGCTCTTCGGCTTGGAAATAGAGATGAGCACCGCCCCCTAGAGTTGGATTTGACTGGATTTCGAGCAAGGGAAACCTTTACCTAGCTTTGTAGACTCCCAGAACATACATTTGAACAAAAATATGTCATTTTAAACCACTTTATGGCAGAGGGCCCCAACCAGAGTTCCCTCTAAGCTGAGTTAGTATGAGCTAGCTCCCAGTTCTTTAGCCTCCAGCTCACACATTTTTGTCTTAGCTCAGGAAGGATGGCTCCAGAGCAAACTAGTTGATGCAGTAGCCCAATCGCTCGCTCACAGCTTTAATGTCATGTAGCTCACAAAGTAGAATTTTTGCTCAACAGACTCTACAGCTTAGAGGGAGCACTGGCCCCAACCTTTTTCAACCTATGGGCACCTTTGGAATTCTGACATAAGGTGAAGGGTGTAACCACAAAATGGCTGCCACTGGAGGCAGAGCCAACTGCAAAATGTCAGGGAGTGAGGATACACATAACTTTGATAGCAGCTCTTTAACATTTCAAGCAGACAATCTCCTATTGTTTAAAAGATTTTCTTGCATACACACAAAATAAATGTACATATTGAACTAGCTCAAAAACCCTCATCTGGCAGTATGTCTTCATTTTTCAAGCATCTGATGCACATATGCAAAAGGGGGGAAACTGCTGCTTCTTCTGTGTGAGAGTCCACAGAGTCAGTCAACAACTGTCCTTAATCAGGAAAGCTTTATTGAGAGAGTTCTGAAATGGTCATCTGCACTTCTTGTGTTAGTAATGGTGGACCCTAAGGTGCCCAGTACAGTTATACAGAATTCAGAGTAGTGAGGTAGTAAACAATCATCATATATATATATAAGGCGGTTAGAATACTGGCTTTCTGTTCCCATAATACAGGCGGGAAGTTATAGAGCCAGACAGTAAAAGATACAACAGCTGGCACAGTGGGCTCTCCAAGGCTGGAGGAGCTGGTGGGGCGATAAACATGCTATGAGAACAAGCAACTAAAACATTCCACTGAGATGAGGCCCAATCCTGGTGAAGCCACCTCCCGGGCAGGGGATGGCAACATTAGCTGACATTCTGCCCTCCCAAAGATCTCTCCCCCAGCCCCCCAGGTTTCAAAGGGTACAATTTGTGGAAGACACAAAGCACTGCAGGAGCATTAACATGAACAACTTTGACCCATTCATCCTCCCCTGGCCCAAAGTCTTTCCAGTGTCCACGATAGAACAGGCGACCTCGTTTAAACTTAGGATCCAAAATCTGTTCATCCTCAAAGTGAGGCTCACCATTCACCATCAGAGGAGGAGGAGGATGGGGCCTCCAGACATTCAGCCCGGGGTCCCGTTTCAAAAGGTTGAAATGGAAAATGGGGTGCACAGATTTAAGTGAATTAGGCAGGTCAAGTTCAAATATCACTTCATTTATCTTTTTAATAACTTTAAACGGGCCCACATATTTCCACCCGAGTTTTCGGCTTGGTTGTAATCCTCGAATGTTTTTAGTAGACACATACACAGAATTCCCAGGCAATAAGTCCCATCCCGGGGCTCTCCCTTTGTCCACATATTTTTTTGTAGTCTCATTTGGCTTTTTCAAGTGTCTTGGCAATCTATTTATTTATTTATCACACTTTTACCCCGCCCTCCCCACAAGTGGGCTCAGGGCAGCTTACAATGTGGCACTCAGTGTCAAGTCCAGATAAAACAATTAAAAGCAATTTAAAACAACAACAACAATATAACAGTTTGCAGTAAAAGTTTACAATTTAAAGTGCTCGCAGTGATGGTAAACAACAAACCAAGTTGACGTCCTGCAGTTCCATTCATAACATAACATGGCAGCATTCGGGCTGGCCCTCATCTCAGATGTTAATAGTGATGGTCAATGGTAGCTGGTAGATGGTGGCAGCTCCTAATCGAAGACCTGGTGGAAGAGCTCCATCTTGCAAGACCTGCAGAACTGCATAGGATCCAACAGGGCCCTGATCTCTTCTGGGAGCTCATTCCACCAGAGAGGAGCCGCCACCGAAAAGGCCCTAGCCCTAGTACTGGCGAGCCTGGCTTCCCTGAGACCCAGGACCGAGAGTCAATGTTGCGATCCCGACTGAAGTGCTCTCTGGGGTATATAGGGGAAAGGTGGTCCCTCAGATATGTTGGACCCTGGCCATGTAGGGCTTTAAAAGTAAGCACCAGCACCTTGAAGTGAATTCGGTAAGCTATAGGCAGCCAGTGCAGCGCCACCAGCACCAGCCGGATGTGATCCTGTTTGGCGAGACCCATCAGTAGCCTGGCCACGGAGTTCTGCACCAGCTGCAGCCTCCAGATTTGCGACAAGGGCAGCCCCATGTAAAGAGCGTTACAATAGTCTAATCTCGAGGTGACTGTTGCATGGATCACTGTAGCCAGGTCGTTGCGGTCAAGGAAGGGAACCAACTGCCGTGCCAGCCAAAAATGGTAAAAGGCTGACTTGGCAGTGGCTGCTACCTGGGCCTCCATTGTCAAGGAGGGATCCAGGAGCACTCCCAGACTCCTAACCCCTGGGGCAGGGACCAATGGCACCCCTTCGAAGGTCAGGAGTGGGACCCCCCCTCCCCAGGCCACCCTGACTCAGGCATAGGACCTCCATCTTCACCGGGTTCAATTTCAGCCGGCTCAGTCTAAGCCAACCAACCATGGCAGGCAATGGCCGGTCCAAATTTTCTGGGTTAGAGTCCAACTGGCCACCCAACATCAGATAGAGCTGGGTATCATCAGCGTACTGGTGACACCCCAGCCCGTACCTCCAGGCAATCTGGGCAAGGGGGCGCATATAGATGTTGAACAGCATCTGGGAAAGCACTGCCCCCTGAGGCACTCCACATTCCAGTGGGTGTCTCGCAAATTGCTGCTCCCCTAGCACCACCCTTTGTCCCCGACCCTGGAGAAAGGAAGCGAGCCATTGCAAGGCCCACCCCTGTATCCCCACGTCGGTGAGGCAGTGGGTCAGCAGCTGATGATCGACCATGTTGAATACCGCCGACAGGTCCAACAACAGCAACACTGCCACACCACCCAGATCCAGATGTTGCTGGAGGTCATCTGTGAGGGCGACCAGTGCAGTCTCCGTCCCATGTCCTGGGCGAAAACTGGACTGGAAGGGGTCTAAGACCAAAGCATCATCCAGGAAGCCCTGTAACTGTATCGCCACTGCCCTCTCAATTAATTTGCCCAAATATGGCAAATTGGAAACTGGCTGGTAATTAGCCAATTCGGCTGGATCCAGATTTGATTTTTTTAAAGAGAGGGCGGACCATTGCTTCCTTAAGTGCCCCCAGGAACCGCCCCTCGGAGAGGGACTTGTTGATAATCTCCTGGATGGCACCTTGAAACCCTTCATGGCCAGCTTTAATAAGCCAGGAAGGGCATGGATCAAGGTTGCATGTGGTTGGGCATGGGCGTCAACTACGGGGGGGCTCGAGGGCTCGAGCCCCCCCGAAATTTCCCGGGGGGGGGCTCAGCCACCCCCGGCAAAATGGAGCGCCCGGTGGCCAGTCGCCGCCTCTCCTTTCCCCCCGGTGTCGCCTCTCCTTTCCCCTCCTTTCCCCCAGGTCGCCCGGTGGTCGTCGCCGCCTCTCCTTTCCCCCCACCCCCGGCCTGCCCTCCTGCCTCCCTGGGGCGGGGGGGGGAGAGGCAGGGAGAGAGCGTGAGGCAGATCGGGAGCCGGGGGCCTGCAAGGGCGACACGCCGGCCCCCGGCTGCAGGCGGCAGCAGCAGCAGCATTAATTTGCCGGCGCCCGTCCGCCCGAGGTGAGCGGGGAGAAGGAGGGAGGGGGGGCGGGGAGCGCGGCGGGCGGGCACAGCCCGGGGGAGGGAAGCAGCGGCAGTGGCTCCCTGGGGCGGGGGGGAGAGCGGTGGGGACATGGTCCCGAGTGCGCACGCGTGCTTCGCGCGCGCGCACAGGAGAGCCCCCGCCCCCCCCAGGGATTTTAAAAGTCTACGCTGCTGTGGTTGGGCATACAGTCAAAAGCAATCTGCTGACTTCCTCTAGGCTGAGTGGGCCAAACCCATCTAACCCCGGAATCGAAGGTGTGCAAGGGGCCTCAAGTTCACTCATTGTATCAACTGTAGCAGGGAGGTTGCGGTGGAGTGCCAAGACTTTATCCACAAAATAGTTTGCAAATGCCTCACAGCCTATGTCCAGTTCCCTAGCATTTGGTCTGCCCTGTGGCAGAACTGTTAAGGACCGAATTGTTCTAAACAATTGGGCTGGGTGTGAGCTCATGGATGTAATCACGGCGGCATAAAACTCCCTTTTTGCGGCCTTGGTTGCCGTCTCATAGGATCTCATAAATGTCCTATAGGATGTTCTTGTAGCTTCGTCCCGAGCATGGCACCACCGTCTCTCCAGCCGTCATAGCTCCTGCTTCATAAACCGCAGCCCCTGGGTATACCAGGGCACAAGCCTACTGCAGGAGCATAGAGGGCACCAGGGAGCAATCTCGTCGAAGGCCGTGGAGAGCTGGTTCTGCCAGTCCTCCACAAGCTCATCCAGCAAGCCGCCAGGGGGCATAGGATCCTGTAGAGCCATCTGGAGCCACATAGGGTCCATTAGGCTCCATGGGCGAGCTAAAATAGGCTCACCGCCTAAACAGGGGTGGGGTGGCACATTCAGATAGGCCCCCGGAGCATAGTGGTCAGACCATGGTACTGCCAAGGCAGTAACCTGATCCACTGTTACCCCCGCAGCGAAGATCAGATCGAGCGTGTGCCCAGCCCAGTGTGTGGGGGCTGTGATGAATTGAGAGAGTCCTAGTGCTGCCATGGACAACACCAGATCCACCACCTGAGTGGAAGCTGCATCATCAGCATGGACGTTGAAACCACCCAAGACCAATAGCCTGGGGTGTTCCAGCGCCCAGCCTGATACAGCCTCCATTAGGGACGGCAGGCTGTTGGTTGGGGCATTAGGTGGTCAGTACACCAACCAGACAGCCAAACCCTCTACAGCCTCCCACACCAGGCCGACACACTCCAAGCCCACAACCTCCACCAGTGGGAGCACCCTGAAAGAGTAAGCCTCCCGAATGAAGATTGCCACTCCTCCCCTGCCCCCTAGTCCACAATTGGTGTAGGAACAAGAAACCCGGGGGGGGGGCAAGCTAGGAGAGAACTACTATCCCCCCCTCCCGCACCCATGTCTTGGTCATGCACACCAGGTCGGCCTTCTGATCTACTAAAAAGTCCTGAAGGACCTTGGCCTTGTTATTTATTGACCTGGCGTTACACAACACCAATGTCAAAGGGGGTTATTTATCCTAGCCCCACTGCCAACAACCATCGGGATGGGTCGCAGGCTAGAAGGGCACCGAGCTGTCCTGTTTCTCAGCGTCCTTCCCTTATTTCTCTTCCTGGACCCACCGCTATACTTCCCCCTCCCCAGGAGCACCAGGATTCGTAGCTCAGGCATCACCAGCCATTCTTCGCAACCAGCCACAGACAGTTGGCGACTGAGCAGAGCTCACCTGAAGTGCTTTTGTAACAGACAACACCACCAGTGCTGTTGGATCTATTCCATTGTCCTACTAATTAACCCAGTCCTAATGATCACTACTAAATATCACCTCAATCAACCGGCAGTAAAAATATAAAGCCAGAGAATCAATTTATGCAATTTATCCCAGTTAGCAACCAACTAAATCATTATCCTCATTTTAGCAGGACAGGTCTCTGACTAAGAGCATGCAACCTCCTACCCTAATTACTTCCATCCCATTCTGCTCTATATTTAATTAACTACTGCCGGTGCAGAGTAACCCAATTTATACCCTCCCCGACCTATCCAGCCCGCAGGTATTGCCTGTCCACTGATTCAGATTTCAGCAGGTTCACCTCTGCCAGTGCCCATATGGGGGGAAATATGGAGGGAGGGAGAGCAGGTCTCCCTCCTCTTAAGAACATAAGATTCATGGAGGGAGTTCCACCAGTCAGCAAAGGCTCCCATTTCTGACCCCGAGGGGCCCAAATTGGGGAGAGGGACACCTTCAAACCCCCCTGCGGCCATAAAGGGGGAAATGCCTGTTGATGAATGGACTGCATTGTTGTAGCTATATTCCGCAAAGGGGAGCAATTCCACCCAATTATCTTGCTGATAGTGTAGCAACGCAAGAACTGCTCCAAGATTTGATTAACTCTTTCTGTCTGGCCATCAGTCTCTGGGTGATAAGCACTACTGAGGGCAGGTACAACTCCCATAATTTGCAAAAGCTCCTGCCAGAAATTGGCAACGAATTGCGAGCCGTGATCTTATGTGGAATGGAATGCAGTTTTATGACGTAGCACAAAAATGCTTTGGCCAACGCCTTAGCCGTTGGCAGTTGTTTGAATGGGATAAAATGAGCTTGCTTTGAAAACAAGTCTACTACGACCCAAATCACAGTTTTCCCTTTACTGGGAGGCAAGTCCGTAATAAAGTCCATCAAAATAGTTTCCCAGGGTCTACTTGGGGTTTCCAGGGGTTGGAGAAGCCCAGGAGTTCCCCCCTCTGCCTTTTACACATAAGGCAAGTTTGGCATATGCAGACATTCACATATGCAGACACATCCCCGCACATTTGGGACCACCAGAACTGGCATTGAAGCAAGTGCAAGGTTTTTAAATATCCATAATGCCCCGACAGTTTCAATTCATGCGCCCAGGAATTCCCCCCTCTGCCTTTTACACATAAGGCAAGTTTGACATATGCAGACATTCACATATGCAGACACATCCCCGCACATTTGGGACCACCAGAACTGGCATTGAAGCAAGTGCAAGGTTTTTAAATATCCATAATGCCCCGACAGTTTCAATTCATGCACCCAGGAATTCCCCCCTCTGCCTTTTACACATAAGGCAAGTTTGACATATGCAGACATTCACATATGCAGACACATCCCCGCACATTTGGGACCACCAGAACTGGCGTTGAAGCAAGTGCAAGGTTTTTAAATATCCATAATGCCCCGACAGTTTCAATTCATGCACCCAGGAGTTCCCCCCTCTACCTTTTACACATAAGGCAAGTTTGACATATGCAGACATTCACATATGCAGACACATCCCCGCACATTTGGGACCACCAGAACTGGCATTGAAGCAAGTGCAAGGTTTTTAAATATCCATAATGCCCCGACAGTTTCAATTCATGCGTGGCATGACTTCCTTTTGCAAACTGATCAGTACAATGAGTTTACTCCCTTTGTACCAGCAAGAGTCAGAACCTCGAGCAATGTCTGGGTCAGATTTACAGTCACAGTTCTCTGTGACAGAATAAGCTTGGGCACATTGGGTATGCTACTCTATGGCCTCTGAGTTAGCTGCTTTCTTGGCTTGGATCCTTGTAATTGCTGCACCCCCCAATTGGGTTGGAGTGAACATAGAGTCTATGACTACATCCCATTTAATCTTGTGCTGGGGAAGGTGGGACAAAGCATCCACTAGAGAGTTCACCCTCCCCGGGAAATGATGGAGGGTGAAATGAAATTTAGAGAAGAAAAAGAAGAAGAAGAAGAAGAGTTTGGATTTATACCCCGCCCTCCACTCACTTGGAGTCTCAGAGCGGCTTACAAACTCAGCTTAACACAGTTGTTTAGTGTTCAAAGTTCTTTGTGTTTTGAGGGCTTCGAGGATTTTATGATCAGTCCAGACCTCAAAGGAGTGTGCCTTCCAACCAGCGACACCAAGTAGTCAGAGCCAAATGGATGGCAGCGGCCTCTTTATCCCACTCTGCCCAATTGTGCTCAGTCTCCCCGAACTTATGAGAGATATAAGCTAAAGGGTGAAGCTTCCCGTCAGGACCCTCTTGGAGGATCGCCCCCCCCCAGCCCCATCTGAGGCATCAACTTGCACAATAAACTTTTTATTTTCATCAGGATGTGCCAAGACTGACTCAGAGGTGAACAGTCTTTTGAGCGTTTCAAATGCAGGTTGACATTCAGAGGTCCATACAAGTCGTTCACCGGGTTTTGTGGACTCTGGGCCCCTCCCTTTTGTTTTTAACAAGTCAGTGAGGGGAAGGCTATGCTGTGCAAAATTATCAATGAATACACGGTAAAAATTTGCAAACCCCAAGAAGCTTTGTAGCTGCCATCAAGTCTTAGTGGTTTCTCACTCCATGACAGCAGAGATCTTGACAGGGTCCATCTCCAAACCCCGGGGGGAGATGTGGTACCCCAGAAAATCAATCTCCTTTTATGAAACTCACATTTGGACAATTTGGCAAAGAGTTTATGCTCATGGAGGATGGCAAGCACCTCCCGTACGAGTTTTACATGTGAGTTTTTGTCAGAGGAGTACAGAAGGATATCATCCAGTAGCAGAGGACCCCCTTTAACAGATGCTTGTGTAATACTACATTGATTAGGTTCATAAAAACTCTGGGAGCCCCTTGAAGTCCAAACAGCATAACCAGGTATTTGAACTCACCCAAGGGTGTATTGAATGTCTTGTATTCATCCCCCTCCTGTATACACACCCTGAAGTATGCGTCTCGGAGATCTAGTTTGGATAAAATCTTGCCCTGAGATGCCTCTGCGAGGAGGTCCTTAATCAAGGGGAGGGGGTAGGCATTTGAGGTAGACACTGCATTCAGCCCTCTATAGTCTGTAAATAACTTCAGGGCCACATCCTTCTTTTTGTGGAAAAGCATGGTGCTGTAAAAGGCGAGTTAGCGACTCTAATGAAACCTCACACCAAGTTCTTTTCAATGAACTTGCGTAATTCAGTCCATTCAGCTGGGCTCATCGAGTATAACTTCCCTTTTGGCAACTTATGGCCTGGGAACAATTCAATAGACAAAGTCTGTGTTCCTGTGTGGGGGAAGTTCGTCTGCCTGTTTCCTCGAACACCTCAGCCAAGTCTCTGTATTCTACTGGGATAGAGTTAAGTTCCTGGCGTGCCAAACACACCTGCAACGGAGAACCAAGTGGACTTGGACCCCACTGTGTTTGCCAAGAATGCTCTTTACAATGAGGGGACACCCACTTAATCCGTCCCTCACTTCACTTAATGTAAGGATCATGGGCGTCTAGCCATGGACTCCCTAAAACCATGGGGAACTGAGCATGAGGGGTGATGACAAAAGCTCTCTTCTCTCAATGCTCCCCTATGCCAATAATTAATGGTTCAGTCTCATATGCACAGGACTCCTTCATTTCTGACTGAGCCATCTGTGTGAATCTCAAGGGTTCTTCTAAAGATGTCACCCCAACCCCCAGTCCGGTAACTACTTTGGGGCTGATCAGGTCTCTAGCATACCCAGAGTCAATAAGGGCTCTTACTTGGACCTGCATCCCTAATTCCGGATTAACTATGGTAAGGATTATGTATAGGAGAGGGGCAGGGGAGCTCACCACTGGTGGTGCTGGGTGTTGTGGGACCTGCTGTGTCACGCCGCTTAGAGCAGGTCCTGGCCGTTTTCCGCCGGCTGGTTGGGCTCCACAATCTTGACTGTCTCTGGCTCAGGTAAAGCTTTGAGTTGTAAACCTCATGGTTTCAGGGAATGGGGCCCCTTGATGACATGAGGTGCTGCAACTGGTGGGGCGGGGACTCCTTTGGGGGCTGCTGCCAGGCATGTTGAGGCATAGTGCCCAGCTTCTCCACTGTGCATGCAGAGGCCCCACTTCATGCTCAGGGCTCTGATGTCTTTAAGTAGTGGCTTCAGCTTGGGCTTGAATGGTGTCCCAGCGGTTGCTGGGGTTTTCAGGCTTGACTTAGGAGTATGCATGTGGATGAGCTGGAACCTGCCTTCCGCATCTTCTGCTGCCCTCACCCAGGCTGCCAACAATGTGAGGTTCACGTTTCTTTTTTTTCTTTTTTCTTTTTTTAAATATTTTTTATTGGAACAAGTAACAATACATAATATATATGATATACATTTCCAATATAAGAAATAACAGGTGTAGCTTTTAAAACTTTGTTTTTTTAAAAAAATACAACAACTTAGTACCAAATAAAAAACCGCTTGGTTTTAACTTATAATAATGGTATTTACCAGCGAAGAAAAATCATCGTTATCTGATAAATATTGAAGAAAAGGGAACCAAATTGCCACAAAGTTGGATTGATAATTTTCGTTCGATTTTTGTAACAAAGATTCAGTAATTTTATCTAAAATACATAATTCCCCAACTTTTAGTATCCAATTAGTAACTGAAATTGGTAACAGGCTTTTCCAATATCTAGCTATAGTCATCCTGGCTGCTGCACATAAATATTCCAATAGAGTCTTTGTACCTGCCAAGCAATCAGTTTTAGGCCATATATTAAAAATCAAAATTTTTGGGTCAAGAGGCAATGTATACAATGTTATATTGTGTATAATTGGTATAATCTCCTTCCAAAATTGTTGAATATATTTACATTGCCACCAAACATGCCAATATGACCCCTCCTCATTACAATTTCTCCAACACTTATTTGAAGCTGTTTTATTAATACGATATATAGCAATTGGCGTTAAATACCACCTTGAAAAGGTTTTAAACAATTGACTACGAATCAAAATATTTTTAGAAGTTGCTGTAAATGAAGACCAGATTTGTGACCATTCATCCTTGGAGATAGAAACAATATGATCTTTAGCCCAATGAGATACATAAGTCGGTGGCTGAATATATACCTTCTGCAAAAGAATTTTATAGATCATAGAAATATAACCTTTATGACCTATTATGTTTAATTGTAACAGTTGTTCAAAAGACATATTAGGTCTTAGCATACTTTCTTTAAAGGGAGGGGAATTTAAAAGGTTATTCAATTGGAAATATAAATACCAAGGCACCTTTGTCTTTAGAAGTAATTCCAATTGATTTTTAAGTAACAACACTCCTTTTTTTGTTATATCTATTAATCGAATTAAATTCTTATCTCGAAAAATTTTAAAGCTATTCTTTTCCTTTGCAGGTGGGAACCACTGTTGATCTGTAAACACTGCCAAGGGTGAAGGCCACGGCGCAAGATTTTTATAATACCTTTCCCAAACTAATAAAGTATTCCACAAAAACGGATTGTTTCGTGTTTCTTTATAAGCAGTTGGAGTCGAATGCCAAAAAATAGAGTGAAGTTCTTGGGGGTACACATAAGACTGTTCAATTAGATACCAATCTGGAGCAGAACTAAGAGATATCATTTTGATTACATTAGCAATTTGAGAAGCATCATGATATAGTAGCAAGTTTGGGTATGCCATTCCCCCAGCTTTATATTCTCTACATAAAGTTGTAAAAGATACTCTAGGTTTTTTAAAGTTCCAAATAAAATTATTCAGCATACTCTGCCATTGTTTAATAACCTTAAGAGGATAAAAAATAGGAATTGTTCTAAATAAAAATATAAACTTAGGCAAAATATAAACTTTCACTATATCCATTCTTTCCAGCCATGACAAATTAAGTTTATTCCACTTAAATAACTGTTTTTTAATCGAACTTTGTAAACTGCAAAAATTCTCCTTAAAAAGATCATCCAAATTCAATGGAATTTGTATACCCAGATGTCTCCAGTTACATTTAACCCATTTAAATGAAAATGTGTTTTTAATTTCTAAGCTTAATTTACTTTGGACAAATATAGGATAAAGCTCTGACTTTGCTTGATTAATCTTTAAGCCCGAAATTTGTGCAAATTGGTGTAATTCCTGCAAAATAAACTTTAATGATCTCATTGGATTAGCCACATACAACACTGTATCATCGGCAAACATACTAAGTTTAAACGTATGTGTTAGTATATCTATACCTTGAATTAGTTTATTATCTCTAATAGCTATTGCTAAGGGTTCTAAACAAAGAGCAAATAATATAGGGGACAAGGGACAACCCTGTCGCATTCCCCTTGTAGGACAAAGCATAGATGAATTAAAGCCATTAACTTTCAAAAACGTTTGAGGTGACTTATATAGTGTGGAAATACTTTTGCAGAAACTAGATCCAAAATTCATATGTTCTAAAGTTTGATGCAGAAAAGTTGGTTCTACAGAATCAAAAGCCTTGTGGATATCCAATGACAGCAATACATAAGGGATTTTACGAGTTCTACAGTAATGAATTATATTAAGTGACTTTCTAATATTATCTGCCATATTTCTAAGAGGAATAAAACCCGTTTGATCAGATTTGATATAAATATGAATTATTTTACCTAATCTAGTTGCTAAAATGGCAGAAAAGATTTTTGTATCCTGGTTGAGTAGGCTGATAGGACGATATGATCCTGGATCAGTTTTATCTTTATCTGGTTTTGGAATCAAAATTACTATAGCCTCATTCCAGGTATGTGGCATTATTCCCTTTTTTAAAACATCATTACAAACTTGCGCTAGTGGGTCAACTAGAAGATGACGGTAAGTTTTTTAGAATTCACCTGTGAATCCATCGCTCCCAGGAGATTTATAATTTTTCAATTTTTTAATTGTAGCATCAATTTCCTCTTTAGTAATGGGTGCATCTAGAAACTCCCTATGAGTTTGCTTTAGTTTTGGCAATTTAATCTTTTGTAATAAAAAATTGTTGATCTCATTTAAATCAGAAGATGTTGTTTGGTATAGATTTTTATAAAATTGCCAAAATATTTTAGTTATTTGTTCTGGATTAGTACAAAAGTTACCTTTAGTATCTCTTAGAGCAGATATAAAATCACAAGATGTTCTAGACTTCACCCTACGTGTTAAAAGTCTTAAATAATAAGGGGAGCATATCCACTTTTTTTGTTGGAAACGCAAAATTTGATGTTTAATTTTAGAAAGTTCTAATTTTTCCAAATTTTGTCTTTCTAGTTGTAATCTTCGATATACTTTTTGGCTTGTTTTTTTATGTAAATCTTCCAGCTCCTTTATTTTTTGAAGTAGATCTACTCGCAATAAGTTTTGTTGTTTCTTATTATATGCTGCATATGAGATAAAATGACCTCTTAAAATAGCCTTAAGAGCATCCTATACAACCTGAATTGAGGTACCTAAGTCTGTATTTTCTAAAAAGTAATGCTTTATTATTGTTTCTATTTCATTTTTAATATGATCGTTTAAAAGTAATGATGAATCCAGCTTCCATTGATATTTTTGTCTACCAATAGGTGTCCACTGCAAATTAGCCTCCACCCAGGAATGGTCCGAGTATATTTTCTGTCCAATTTGCAATTCTGACTTCATTAAGCTTAAATCTAAAGATAATAGTATAAAATCAATTTGGGTATGCACCTGGTAATATGCCGAAAAGTACGTATAGTCTCTAGCCGATGGATTACATTGTCTCCATATATCCACATAACTAAACTTATGTAACAAAGCTTCCAAACCAGTTTTAGTATTTTTAGTATTCCTAGCCCTACTTGTAGATTTATCTCACCTTTTATCCAATATATAATTAAGATCTGCTCCAATAACTGTAGATCCAGAAGAGAACAATTTTAATTTTTCAAACACCTCTTCTATAAATTCCAATTGTCCAACATTTGGGGCATACAAAGAAGCAATTGTGACCGGTTTCTCATTTAAATTTCCGGAAACAAATATGAAACGACCTTTTGGATCTTTCTGGATAGAATTCAGTTTAAAATTTACCTTGCTAGAAATTAAAATTGCAGTTCCTCTTGACTTAGAATTGCCTGCGGCATGATATTGAAAAGAGAATTTAAGTGTCTTGAAAATTAACTGAGTATCCTTTCTTAAATGGGTCTCTTGGAGACACAAAATATCAGGTTGAAGTTTTAACATAGCTGATTGAATACGCTTTCTCTTAATAATGTTATTTATGCCTCTGACATTATAAGAAATTATCTTTACATTAGCCATTTTTTTTAAATATTAAAATGAGTATTTAAAAATAGTAAATGTGACTCACTTAGCTTGACTTCAGCTCTAATAGAAAATATAAACAAAGAATTAATAATATATGCTATTTTATCTATTTTAACAGTACTAATTACTATGTAAAGTATTGAAAAATTTTTAAGCCCTATTTGCTCTTGGACCAGCAAAGCAAAAAAAATAAGCTGGTTACTAAAGCTAGTAAAATAATCACAATAAAAATAAAACCAAGCACTTTGTTTTCTTAATGAAGGTTGCCACACCAAAAAACAAAACCAGAAAAATAAACAAAAACAGGGAAGATTATCCCCACTGGGAGGAGAAGTCATACCTTCTCCACTAAAAACTTCCCAAGACAACAAAAGGGTTGCAACAAGCAAACCCAATATCAAAAACTGAAACATAGAGGACAATATCCGTGAAACTCTTTACCCCCATCCCTCCTTAGTGGTATCATATCTATTTTGCTGCACAGTTATATATATTATATATATTAAATTTACTTATATTAACTATATTTATCACTATATTTTATATTAAATTTTACTATAACAAGCTAAGATCTACATTAATAATTTTCTATGAGGTAAAACAAGGAAACAAGTAAAACATTCAAGTACTTAGTAACGAATCGGAATTTTTGACCATCTTGGAGTTGAGATTTGAAAGTCCAATTTTCTTTTGGTAGGTTTCTTTTCAGTAGAATCTGGATTTGGTTCCAAGTTCATCTGCTGCAAAAGTAGATGGCCGCTGTCTAAATCGTGTGCAATGTAGGAAGATCCTTGATAGCGTACGTTTAGTGAACCGGACGGTAGCCATCGATAGCGAATGTCAGCTTCACGTAGCTTAGAGGTAATTGGTTTTAATGCTGCTCGTATTATAAGATGTTCTCTAGGCAAATCTGGGAAGACTAGAATTTGCTGGGAGTTATATTGCAGAGAGCCTTCTTGCCTTGCCAAACGCTTTATAGTAGCTACTATTCGTGCATCCTGGAATTCCACTAAAATATCTCTCGGGCATCTCTGAGGGGAAGGAGGCAAAGGGCCCACACGATAGGCGCGTAGCACTAATGGCAAAATATGCTCATCAGGACTTAAAATTTTTGTGAGCCAGTGTGCCATAAATACAGCGATTTCCGTTGTGCCTTCGTCCTTCTCTGCTATGCCTCTAAACTTCAAAGAATTTTGTTTAAGTTTAGATTCCAGGAATAAAATCTTTTCTGTAGCCCAGTCATCTTTTTTCTGTAAATGCTGAACATCACTCTGAATAGCTGTACTCATTTCCATTGCTTTATTTGCAGTTTGAGCTACTTGCTGAAGCGTTTTTGTAATTGTATTAAGCTGGTCCTCGATAGGCTTCAATTTGCTATCAATATGTCCCAAAATATCACTCTTGAGAGATTTTATAATCTCTACAAGGCTATCTTCATGCGGCTGTGAGGCTAGAGCTTCCATATCCTCCGCAGCGGCCGCCATTTTGGAATTGAGCTTTGCAGACGAAGCTACAATTCCCGAAACTGGAACCCTGTCCAAAAAAGGCTCTAAGTTCGATTTTTGTTGATTCTTAGCAAGCTTTTTAGTTCCGGTGCATTTATCCATACCTTTAGCCGTCAAACGAAGGAAATACAGGCAGCTTTATACTGTTGTGAGGGAACAGGGACCGGAGCCTCACGGAAGCGCGTCCGCCATCACGGATGCCGACGCCACGCCCCCCGAGGTTCACGTTTCTAAGCACAGTCTCATAGATATCATGATTTAGGCCCTGCTGGAATTGTTCGACAAACACAGCTTCAGGCCACCCCTGTATTTTTGCAGCAAACTGCTTAAACGCAGTGGAATACTCATGCATGGAACTGCTGCCTTGCTTCAGAGTGTGGATCTGGTTGCGAACCTTCTCTTCTCCCATAGGATCTTCGTACTGCCGCCTCAGTGCCCACATGAACTTTTCGGTGCTGTGGTGCTCAGGACCCGGCATGTTGTGAAGGCTCACATACCAATCAGCTGCTTCTTTGTACATCCACAACGCAATGTATCCTACCCGTTCGTCCTCCGAGGGGAACAGGTGGCCCCAATTCTGAAGAAAGTGGCCTGTCTCAATTACAAAAAATTGTAGTTTGTTTGGGTTTCCATCGAAAGTGGCATCTAACAGTTCTTGAGGCACCAGGTGGCAATTCATCACCTGTCCTGGAGCTGCCGGTGTGGTTGGGACCCCTGCAGGACCAGGGATGGTGGGTACTCCTGCTGGAGGAAGCTGCTGCAGTCAATCCCGCTCTGGCCCCTGCTCTGTCTCCATCTCTATCATCTCCCTGAATCATGGCAGCAATCACCCTAGGGAGGTCCATGAACATCTCGGTCACTTCCTTATGGAGTGTCTGCTGTATTGCCTCGAATTTGCGCTCTATGTGAGTTCACATCTTGCTCTACGAAGTGGATTCTTGGGGTTTCACTGTTGCTTTAGCCGAGGTAGAGGCTTTGGCACCCAGGCTCATGGTTGACCCCCGACGCGGGGTTGACCATGTCTCCAAGGGAGCTGAGGCAAAATGAGTCCAAGAGTAATGACTCTTCAGTGGCCTGTCAGTGATCCACTTGGTCATAGTGGGTATCACAATTTCCTCAGCTGTGGACATGGGCACCTCCATTGGCACCATTGTGATGGTGGGGGTGACCACCATCATCCATAGCCGGGTATGGTGGCAGGCTTCCCGAAATAAAACATTACTAACACTCTGTGAGAGTCCACAGAGTCAGTCAACAACAAGAGTCCTTAATCAGGAAAGCTTTATTGAGAGAGTTCTGAAATGGTCATCTGCACTTCTTGTGTTAGTAATGGTGGACCCTAAGGTGCCCAGTTCAGTTATACAGAATTCAGAGTAGTCAGGTTGTAAAATGTAACCAATCATCATATTAAAAAAAAAAGGGGGTTAGAATACTGGCTTTCTGTTCCCAGAGTGTAGGCGGGAAGTTATAGAGCCAGACAGTAAAAAAGCTGGCACAGTGGGCTCTCCAAGGTCAGAGGAGCTGGTGGGGTGATAAGCACGCTATGAGAACAAGTGAGTAAAACATTCCACTGAGATGAGGCCCAATCCTGGTGACGCCACCTCCCGGGTGGGGGATGGCAGCATTAGCTGACATCCTGGCTATCCTCTTTACATGAGCCCTTGTCTCATGAGCTCAACCACTATTATGTATAATGATGACCCTTAGTACTGAAGGGCTTGTGAGAGCTCACTGCATGTGTGTTCAGTAACAGTGCAATTCTTGCAAGGTTTTGATAGGAACATAAATGATATCTGCAAAGTGAACAAAACTTTATGTAGCCCCACCCACTTTCCATAAACTATTGGTGGGCCCCAGGAAAGGTGCTGGTGGGCATCAGGGCACCAGACTGGGGACTTTCAGCAACACCACCAAATATTGCTGATACTAACCAATCACAGCACAGCAATGCTAGTAATGTTCCCATTTTAGATATGCACAAAAGGAGCAAGTTCCCACTCAGCAATACCAGAATGCCCCCATGAGGCCACAGTGCCCTACCATATGTACTAAAGAAACCCCTTTCCTCATGAATCATTGTGGTGCAGCCAGTAGCAATCATGTAACAGAAACACTCCACAGGCTCAATCGTTTGCTCATCTTCCAGAATATAAACCAGCAGTTCTCAACCTGTGGGTCACGACCCCTTTTGGGGTTGAACGACCATTTCACAGGGGTCACCGACTGGTGTCCAAGCCCACCCCACCCCTCCCCACTGGCAGGAAAGGGCCCCGCACTCGATCAAGTTCAAGGTCTGGCCTCCCGGCTCTTTGCCCTCAAAGGGAGCTTTCCCTTTAAGGGCAAAGAGCAGGGGTTGGTTGGGGCTGGAGCCCTGCCCCTTGCTTTCAGCAGCCCTTCCAGCAGGGGCCACGAGGAGGAATAAGCCAGCAGGTAAGTCAATGGCCGCTTCCCCCTCCCCACCGCTGCCTTTAAGGTGCTCCGCCGTCACCTTCTCTGGGCTCCACGCTGAAGTGCAGAGCCCAGGAAAGGCGGCAAAAGCTGCCCCCCCCCACCTTCCCTAGTCTCCGCGCTGAAGTGCAGAGCCCAGGAAAGGCGGCAAAAGCCACCCCCCACCGCCTTCCCTAGGTTCTGCGCTGAAGTGCAGAGCCCAGGAAAAGCAGCAAAAGCTGCCCCCCACCTACCTACCTTCCTTCCCCCTCTCTCTCCCCCTACCTTTCTCTCTCCCCCCTCTCTCCCCCCTTTCTCTCTCTTTCTCTCTTCCCCCCTCTTCCCCCTTTCTCTCTCTCTCCCCCTACCTTTCTCTCTCTCTCCCCCTTTCTCTTTTCTCTCTTCCTCTACCTTTCTCTCTCCCCCCTACCTGCAACAGCAAAAGCCGCCCCCCCACCTACTTACCTTCCTTCCCCCCTCTCTCCCCCTCTCTCCCCCCTTTCTCTCTCTCTCTCCCCCCTACCTTTCTCTCTCTCCCCCCCCATCTGCAACAGCCTTTCCCCCCCGCCTACCTTCGTTTTCTCATGGCATCTTCTGTTGAAGAAAAGTAAGTCTGAAGCCTGAGTTCATTGTTGTGTCTTGTTGGGAATAGCTTGCAAATATATGTGTGTCTAAAGTCTGTATTAAAGTTGTTTGGTGCTAACTGCCATGCAAGAGAAAATATCTGAAAAAGTAGCTTCATTGTTGTGTGTGTTGGCAGAATTTTATGGTTGGGGGTCACCACAACATGAGGAACTGTACTAAAGGGTCGTGGCATTAGAAAGGTTGAGAACCACTGAAATAAACCAACCTATTAGCTGAGCCATCTGTCACCTATGATTGTCATTGTCTTTTTCTTGATTCACAGGATCCAAAATTTGGGAGAGGTTTAGTAAGTTTTGGAGAACTCAATTCTAGTTAGAAACAAAAATGGCTGTTCTAACTGTTCTAAAAACAGATTCTAAATTGAAAAATTGCTAGAAGTTGAGGGCTACCAGATACAGTTAGAGACAATGTGGTCCATAGAGCTATTGTGATTTTCCTGTTACGTTTAATGCAGTGGCCCTGTTAGAAAACTGAGAATAGTATTTCAAAAATAAGGAGAGTCTTCTGTAAACTATGTTATTTCTCTATGGGAATCAGTGGGAATGTAGCCATTGAGGCATGTTGTACATTTTCATATCTTTTTTTTTTTTTTGGTCTTGCAAGACAAAGTCTCAGGGGAACTTAGCATTTTTGGGGGAGGAGTATGCCATTTACTGTCTACACCAGTTCTGTTATATTTGGTCTCAGTGGAACAAGGTCATAGGATGTCTAAAAATATTCTTTATTTAGATAGAGTTCTTGCCAACTCCATCCAAAGTTCTCAGAGTGCATATTTTTAGAAATTTACATTCACAGAATGAATCAAACAATTGTCACAAGCTCGTTTTGTGTGGGGGCACATGCCCAGGGAGGAATTTTCTGTTCCTGCCAATTCCTGTACCTACAGCTAGGAAACCCTAACCCTTTTTTGTGCATATCTGATCACTTCTAGGCCTACATCATACCTACCTCTCCTACATGATGTCAAAATTCTTACCATCCAATACACTTATCATCACCTTCTTTAAATTGAAATCTGGTTCTTCTTCAAATATCCTAAATGAAACTGAAATTACAATGACCTTTTTGACATTGCCATTAGAACACTGGCTGCAGTTGAGGTTTCAGGGATGCCAGCCTCCAGGTGGGGCCTAGGGATTCCCCCCAAATTACACCTCATCTCCAGACTCCAAAGATCAGTTCCCTGGGAGAAAATAGATGCTTTGGAGGGTGGATCCTATGGCCTCATACCGCACTGAGGTCCTTGTCCTCCCCAGGCCCAATAACCTAGTCTCCAGGACTTTCCCAACCTGGAGATGGCAACCCTAACCCCAAACCCCTGCTGGTGGTCAAGGACGACCTGGCAACCCTATGATGTTTCCACTGAGCAGATTAGAAAGCTTCTGGCTGTCCAAAGGTAGATAACTGAGGCCTGTGAAAATGGGGTTTCCTTGACTGTGCAAATGCACCTGAACAGAACCTCTCAAGTGGGGGGGGAGCTTCAAGGGGAATGATCCTTATAACATGAACAATTCATGTTGCTAAAGGTTAATAATAGTTATATTTTTAAGACATTTTGCTCACTTTTTCCCCGGGAGAGACAGTAAAATAAAGCTGACCTTGCAAATTTCTCATTTCATTCCATCCATGATTAATACATGGTAGGCTTGTGGTGAGGGAGGTGCACTCTGTATATGCCCAAAGCACTTCTGTCTCTGTTATATAATATACTAGTAGTTAGGTCCGTTGCGGGAATCAATGCAATGGGCTCTAGACAGAGGATCTGAGAGGGTGCTCCCGCCGGCAGCTGTGGCCTGCATCCTCCCCACAGAGACATCTAAAAGGCCCGGGGGAGGGAGAGATGGGCCATCGACGTGCAGCGCAGTGGCAAAGGAGAAGGGACGTGCCACCTGGCCATCCCAGTGGCTTTAGAAGGTGGGGGGTGAAGACGGTCTGGCGCCGGGCAGTGCACTGGCGAAGGAGAGGCCGCACACCACCCAGCACTCCCAGCGGCCCTCTCGGCAGCTTTAGAAGCCAGGGGGAGAAGAGAGGCTGCACGCAACCCGGCTGCCCCACCCAGCCTCTGCTGCAGGCCATGGCGGCTCAGGCCTACTGGCCGCCCCCTTCCCCGCCCAGAGCAAGGCCCATTGTGCAAGGAAGACAACGGGTGCTAAATAGAGTGCCCCTCTCCAGCAGCCTCCAGGGTGTAGACAGGATCCTTGCCCTCCCGATGCTGCTGTCACTGTGGGAAGCCCTGGGCCAGGTCCGCAGCCCAGTGCCTCTGCAGCGCAGCTCTCCAGCAACCTCCAGGTTACAGACTGCACACCCCACCTCCTCTGGCAGCCTCCCAGGTGGGCTGCGGGCCACCTTCTCCAGCAGCCCCTCGGCCGGCATGACAACCCAGGTTCTTTGGTGCGCTCCCGGGCAGCCCCACCAGCCACCTCCTCTGGCGCTGTCCTGGCCTCGTCGACAACCCATCTCGTCTGGTGGCTTGACAGGTGCCTCCTCAGGCCACCTCCTCCTTTGGGCTTGGCCTCCCAACACTCGCAGCGGTTCTGTGGGCAGGTGGGTGGGACTGTGGCACAGCATGGGCGAATCGTGGGGCACGTTTGGGCCAGCGCTGCATTGTCCAGTTGCCAGGGTACCTGGGCTGAGTGGCAGCTCATTCAGCCTATGGCTGAGGGAGTGCATTTTACGTGGGCCACCCCCAAATTTGTTTCATAATATAGAGAGATAATGCATCTTACAGCTGAACACTTGCCAGGGATTTCAGGGTGAGCTCACATTCCCTGGGAGCCCAGGCTCGGATTAAGGCTTTCCCATCTACAAGGCAGACAGGACTCTTGCCTCAGCATAAGTAGTTAGGTGAGGCCTAACTTGTGTCTTCTCCAGTACGTCTGGTTGTAACTATTCCTACTTGGAATTAATATGTGTTCATACTTCTGTGGACAGTCTCAGTCCTCAGTTTTTTGTGTTAATTTTGCAGCTTAGTTTGCATGGTGAATACATTTTGTATAGTTTATTTGCACAATGTATGCATGTATAAACATAGACAATGTACATAATTTATATATATATTACCCCATTTTTGGATCGTGAAAACCTATTGTTGGTTTTAAAAGAAATGGGTGTGTCACATCATCTGACTGTTTTGGTGTGCAACCTCTACTCTGGACAAGAGGCTACTGTTAGGTTGTAGAAGAGTTAGTATAATAGTGGTTTCTCCTACTGCAGACACTGCACTTTGTCCCCTATGCTGTTCCTGAGGGTGTACTGCCCTCCAGAAACAATATTTTAAGATAAATAAGCTTCAGCAGGAGATGCACAAATTATGTTGGGGCAAAAATGTATATTTTACGGAACAAATTCAGTGTGAAGAAATAGAAAATGCTGCAGTTATAAGGAGTCACATGTTTGATCTACATAAGCAAGAAGCAAAACTGAGACAGGGTTCTGGGGACTGAACAAGCAGTGGTAAAACATTCGCAATTCTCCACAGTTGTTATTTATGAGGAAGGAAGAAACACATTCTTGATAGTCCACCAGCAGAAGGTCAAAGTCTTTCTACAAGTTGGTCCACCCATGCCTCAACTATACCACGGTGGGTGGAGTAAACTTGTGTATAGGTCAGGCCTCTTGTACCTTTCACCATTGTGTAGCGGTGAGAATTTGGACATGCAGTGTTGTGTCCTAATGGAGACCGCCATGCGGTCAGGCCATCGGGTCAGGCCATGTGGTCCGGGGCAAGCACATGGCCAGGCACAGTCAGAGCCATGAACACAATAGACTGGCCGGATTGTGATTTAGACTTGTCGGTCACCCAGGATGCAAACAGGGGCCAATGACCTGGGGAGACTTAATTGTATTAATCATGACTATTGCTATTAGTTGTTCCTATTGCCATTTGCCATTTGCTTGACCATTGTGAATGTATGCTATGTGACCCCAGGTTTATGGCTTTGACCAGGCCTGGTGTATGTATCTGTTTGCCGGGGAGAATGACAACTTCAAAGCATGGGAACAATGGGCCTCCTATCAGAGTGTGTGGGCGAGGCCGGGGGCGCGGTTTAGGTGTGCATTTAAGCAGACCCCCCCCCGAGCCCAGCTCAGACATGTCATCTCCTCTCATCAATAAACTACATGTGCTGATTTCACCGAAAGGCATCTCTGACTCCTGTACTTTTCACTGGCAATGAAGGTGGGATCCCGATGAGCGACTCTCCAGCTGACTCCAGCATCGCAACAAGCACCACTCTGTCAGCAACTGGCAATGCATGGCTCCAGTGCCCCACACCACCATCTGCTCCAGAGGACGCTGCTCACCGCCCCACTGAACCAAGAGTCACCATAGCTGCCGCTCCGGGACACATCACCTCCTTCGACCCATCCTGACCCGAGCTCTGGGAAGCCTGGGCTGACTAACTCAGGTTCTTCTTCGAAGTGCAGGAGGTCACCGATGCTGGTAAGCATAAGGCATGGCTACTGAGCACATGTGTGTGAGGCTTCTGCTCAAAGTAGTCAAGGATCAGATCTTTGTTGATGAAACACAGTTCTTTATTTCCAATTTCTACATTGGTACAGGTCCTCGGATTATTGTCAGAGATAACGCATACAATAGAAGCAGGTCTAATATACTCTCCAGCACAATTTGAATTGCCCATAGGTAACCAATCAACAAGGGGGAAAAACCGCGGGCAAAAGGTTCTCTGGCCGTTTGCTTCCCACAGGAAAGAAAGCTAGGTGTGAAGCAGTAAATTTCCCTTCCCAAACCAGACCCCTCAGATGTAACCATATTCACATAACAAATGCTTTCCCCAAGGCTTTCGCACGTTGATAAGAAACGGTCCCTGTCCTCCCCTGTCTTCCCAGCCGGGATGAATGGAATGCGGAGGCAGGAGTGTGAGAGGCCCATTGTTCCCATGCTTTGAAGTTGTCATTCTCCCGGGCAAACAGATACATACACCAGGCCTGGTCAAAGCCATAAACCTGGGGTCACATAGCATACATTCACAATGGTCAAGCAAATGGCAAATGGCAATAGAACAACTAATAGCAATAGGCATGATTACAAAATGGGTACAGAAACAGGTTATAATATATAGCATGAGATCCCAAAAATCCTTGTCAGAATCTGCAGATTCTGACACACTGCCACCCTAAAAATCAATCTACCCTGGTTTATCTGGGAATCTTTTATGAAAAGCTTTAACTAACTTAGGAGCATGCACATGTTCAGAACGAACCCACTCATTCTGTTCTGGGCCAAAATCTACCCATTTAACTAGATATAGCAAGTGGCCCCTACGCATTTTTGAATCAAGGATTTCAGAAATTTCAAAATGGGGTGCCTCCCCCTTCATCAGTGGAGGAGGAGTCGGAGGAACTGGATGCCATGCATTCGGCCCAGGATTCTTCTTCAGCAAGCTGAAATGAAAAACAGGATGCACAGAACTCAGTGACTTGGGTAATTCTAATTCAAAAGACACATCAGAAATCTTGCGCAACACTTTGTAGGGCCCGACATATTTCCACCCTAATTTCCTGCTGGGTTGTAGTCCATGTATATTTTTGGTGGACAAGTAGACTGAATCCCCTGGCTGTAAATCCCAGCCCTCTGCTCTGCTACGGTCTGCATACTTCTTGTAATCCTCTTTAGCTTTGTCCAGTGTTTTAGCAATCAGTGGCCACGAGTCTTGTAAGGTTGCCCACCAGCGTTTAAAGTCATTGGGGGGGGGGTGTTTGGCGTTTCCTCTATGGTGGGCAAAGGTTTCCCTTCAAAGCCACCTACCGCCATGAACGGGGATACGCCCGTAGACGAATGAATAGCATTGTTGTAACTGTACTCTGCAAAGGGCAGTAGTTCAACCCAATTGTCCTGATGGTAGTTAGTGTAACACCTTAGGAATTGTTCCAAGATTTGATTAGTTCGTTCGGACTGGCCATCGGTCTCTGGGTGGTAACCCGAGCTTAAGGCTGGTTCAATGTCCATTAGAGTCAAGAGCTCCCGCCAGAAGTTGGCAACGAACTGACTGCCCCGATCGGATACCACATGCTTGGGAAAAGCATGTAACTTTATCACGTGGTTGAAAAAACTTTAGCCATCCCCTTAGCAGTGGGTAGTTGTTTAAATGGGGTAAAATGGGCTTGTTTCGAGAACATGTCTACCACCACCCAAATTACGGTTTTTCCTTTTGAGGGTGGCAGGTTGGTGATGAAGTCCATCGCTATCACTTCCCATGGGCGAGAGGGGGTGGGTAACGGATGCAACAGTCCCGGGACCTTCCCTCCCCTCCTTTTGCACATCAAGCAGGTTTGGCAGGCAGTTACAAAGTCCGAGAAATCCTTGCGCATGCGCGGCCACCAGAACTGCCGTTGGATTAAATTAAGCGTTTTTAGGAACCCAAAGTGCCCTGCCAGTTTTGATGAATGACAAGTCAGCAATATGTCTTTTCGTCTGGTTCGAGGTACCACGAGTTTGTCCCCATGGTACCAGCACTTGTTTTCCTGGAGGGAACAGTCCTCTATGTTTCCCAACTCTTCGGCCTCTTCTGGGGAGTAGTCCCCCCCCATTCCTTCCCCCACGACTCTACTGCCGCTTGCTTACTCTGGCTTCTGGTGGTGACAGCTCCTCCCAACTGCTGGGGGGAGAACATGGAGTCAAACACTTCTTCCTTTTGACTCTCGTGCTGGGGCAATCTGGATAGCGCGTCTGCTAACGAATTGGCTCTCCCGGGGAAGTGCTTAAGTACAAAATTGAATTTTGAAAAAAAAATCGGCCCATCGGAGCTGTTTCGCATTCAGGGACCTCTGGGTGTGCAAGGCTTCCAGATTTTTGTGATCCGTCCAAATTTCAAAAGGGGTCTGCGCTCCTTCTAGCCAATGCTGCCAGGTGGTGAGGGCCAGTCGTATGGCTGCTGCCTCTTTGTCCCACACTGACCAGTTCCTCTCTGTCTCATTAAATTTTTTTGATATATAAGCAAGAGGGTGCAGCTTCTCATCCGACCCCTTCTGTAAGATGGCTCCTCCCATGGCCACATCCGACGCGTCTACGTGCACCACAAATTCCTTAGTTTCATCGGGGTGGGCCAGGATGGGCTCCGATGTAAAAAGGGTCTTGAGGGTGTCGAACGCCCTCTGGCAATCTTTCGTCCAGGCTATTCTCTCCCTGGGCTTCCCTGCTTCCGGGCCCCTCCCCTTGGTTTTAAGGAGTTCAGTTAGCGGGAGAGTGACCGTGGCGAAGTCTTTTAGGAAGGTGCGGTAGAAATTACAAAATCCTAATAGACTCTGAAGCTGTTTTCTCGTTCGGGGGCTTCCCATTGCACTACTGCCTCTACCTTGGCAGGGTCCATTTCTAGCCCTTTCTGGGAAATGCGATACCCCAGAAAGTCCACTGAATCCCTATGGAATTCGCATTTCGACAACTTGGCATACAACTGGTTTTTTAACAGGGTTGACAGCACCTCACGGACCAATTGTACATGTTCTTTCTTATCAGCAGAGTAGATCAAGATATCATCTAAGTAACATAACACCCCCTTGAATAAATGCTTGTGTAACACTTCATTTATTAAACTCATAAAGACCCCTGGCGCGCCACTTAAGCCAAACGGCATCACCAGGTATTCGAACTGCCCCAGCGGTGTGTTAAACGCAGTCTTAAATTCGTCCCCCTCCCTGATGCGCACCTGGAAATATGCATCTCGGAGGTCCAACTTAGTAAACACCTTTCCTTTGGCTGCTTCTGTTAATAGGTCCTTAATAAGGGGGAGGGGGTAGGCATTGGAGGCTGACACTGCATTTAATCCTCTGTAGTCCGTGCACAGCCGCAGCCCTCCGTCCTTCTTTTTCCTGAACAGAACAGGGGCAGCGAATGGGGATTTAGTGGGGTGGATGAAACCTCGCTCCAAGTTCTTGTCTAGGAATTTCCTTAGCTCCTCCCGCTCTGAAGGGCTCATGGAATAGAGCTTTCCCTTTGGTAGCTTCTCTCCTGGGATCAGCTCTATGGCACAATCCGACAGTCTGTGTGGGGGGGGAGTTCATCGGCCTCAGTTTCACTGAACACTCCCATTAAGTCTCGGTACTCCCGGGGGACGGCAGATGGCACCAGAGTGAGCGCCGCCGCTTGGAGAGGTGCCGGAGGCCCCGCTCCCCACCCCGCATCCCACTTATGGCTTTGACACTTCTCGTCCACCCAGGAGATTTTCCCTTCGCTCCATTTGATGTAGGGGTCATGGGAGCTTAACCAGGGACTCCCCAATACCATGGGGAACTGGGTATTGGGAGTGATGACGAAGGCTCTCCTCTCCCAGTGCTCCCCCATCCCTACTATCAGTCTCTCGGTCTCTGCCACACACGCCTCTTTCATTTCCGATCCGTCCATTTGGGTAAACGTGAATGGCTCCCTCAATGGGGTGACCTTAGGCCCTAACCCGTCCACTACTAAAGGGCTAATCAAGTCCCGGGCACACCCTGAGTCAATTAAGGCCCAGACCCGGATGTGGGTCCCGGTCCCGGGTGCTATCACAGTCACTACCATATACAGTAAAGGGCCAGGGATGCTCACCGGGGATGGCGCGTCGTGGATGGGGACCTGCAGTTCTGCGCCGCTCACTGCAGGCCGTTGGAGTTTCCCGACATCTGTGCTTCCGTCAGCTCCAGCTCTCCTTGCTCGCTCGTGGCCCCTTCCAGCTGTAGTGCCCGGGGCTTGAATGAGGTTTTCCCTTTAGTAGGGGTGCTCCCGGCTACCGGGGTGGAGGTCTTGGGGACTTTTCCCCCACCGCGGGGGCATGCCGAGGCGAAGTGACTGCTCTCCCCGCACCTCATGCAGAGCCCCTGCTTGAAGCGGGCGTCCCGGATCTCTTGGAGGTTCGGTTTGGGCTTCACCTTCTGAGCAGCTTTTGCTTGGGCAGTCGCTGAAGTTCCCGTCTTGATGAGGGTAAAGCGTTCTTCCACATCTGCGGCCGCTCTCATCCAGGTGGCTAGCGAGCCCGGTCTTCCCCCTCGCAGCACCGTCTCGTACACCTCGGGATTCAGACCTTCCCTGTACTTTTCTATGAAAAGGTCTTGGGTCCAACCGCGAATCTTGGCCGCTATGCGCCGGAACTTGTCGGTGTACTCCCTCACTGAGGACCGCCCCTGGGTCAGCTTCCGCAACTGGTTCCGAGCCTTTTCTTCTCCCAAGGGGTCCTCGTAGTGGTGCCTGAGGGCCCACATGAAGTTGTGCACGGAGCGTAACTCAGGCCCGGGGGCGTTGTGCAGGCTCACGTACCAGTCGCTGGCGGTGTCCCTCAGCTTGGACCCGATGTAGCCAATCCGGTCCCTCTCGGTTGGGTAGAGATGTCCCCAGGTGTCTAGAAACCGCTCGATCTCTATGAGGAAGAACCGCAGCTTCTCGGGGTCCCCATCGAAAGTAGCCATCAACAGATCGGCGGGGGCCGGGCGAACCATCGGCCCTGCCGGCGCTGGGGCCGGCGCAGGGGCCGGCGCAGGTACGGGTGCGGGAACCGGGCGGGGAACGGGTGGTGGAACCTGCTGTGGCACTTGCGGCGGGACGACTCCCACGGGAGCTCCTCTGGGAGGAACCAGCGGCTGCGGGACTCCCCCTCCTGGGGGTCCGACCCCTCCCGGGGCTGGGCGAGCTGCTTGCATAGCCGTCAGGGCGTCTCGGAACTGGTACTGCAGGTCGAGGGCTAGCTTGTGCAATTCTGCGGTGAGTTGGAACCGCAAATCTCCCATCATACGATCCAGGGCTTGGGTCTGGTCTTCCCCGTAGAGATCGGGCCCGTAAGGTACGCCTCTCTCCTCTTCCAAAGGTGGGGGACGCCACTCTCCTCCGTAGGTCGTCTCTCTCTCATCTCCCAGAAAGCTCGGCTTCCCGCGTTTGGTGTGGTCTGCCTGGATCGACACCCGTGCCCCCTTCCGATCGTGCACCCACGAGTCGACGGTCCCACGACTGAAATTGCTCCATGAGTACCTCGGGGTTACGCTCTGATGACGAGGTGGTCGCGGGATGTAGTAAGCCCCCTGAACCGTAGTCACTGGCACTTCGGGCTCCCCGCTGCCTCCTCCACCACCGGCACCCTGGTCCTCCGGGGTCACCGGCTGATCTTCGGTAGTAGGGATGGGAAGAGTGCCATTGTCCGACATGGTCAGGAACGGCCAAGTCCCAGTCACAGATCTCTGACAATCTGTGAGGCTTCTGCTCAAAGTAGTCAAGGATCAGATCTTTGTTGATGAAACACAGTTCTTTATTTCCAATTTCTACATTGGTACAGGTCCTCGGATTATTGTCAGAGATAACGCATACAATACAAGCAGGTCTAATATACTCTCCAGCACAATTTGAATTGCCCATAGGTAACCAATCAACAAGGGGGGAAAACCGCGGGCAAAAGGTTCTCTGGCCGTTTGCTTCCCACAGGAAAGAAAACTAGGTGTGAAGCAGTAAATTTCCCTTCCCAAACCAGACCCCTCAGATGTAACCATCTTCACATAACAAATGCTTTCCCCAAGGCTTTCGCACGTTGATAAGAAACGGTCCCTGTCCTCCCCTGTCTTCCCAGCCGGGATGAATGGAATGCGGAGGCAGGAGTGTGAGAGGCCCATTGTTCCCATGCTTTGAAGTTGTCATTCTCCCGGGCAAACAGATACATACACCAGGCCTGGTCAAAGCCATAAACTTGGAGTCACATAGCATACATTCACAATGGTCAAGCAAATGGCAAATGGCAATAGGAACAACTAATAGCAATAGTCATGATTACAAAATGGGTACAGAAACAGGTTATAATATATAGCATGAGATCCCAAAAATCCTTGTCAGAATCTGCAGATTCTGACAATGTGGGGTCGACACCCTGCGCTTGGTCCGAAGCCTTGTCTCACCCCATACTCTTACCGAAGCAACATATGATGAGATCATCTGGGTGCTGAACAACTATTTTGTGCCAAAACTGTTCATGCTGGCCAGGCGCATGGATTTCTGTGGCTGCTCACAAAAGCCAGGTGAGACCGTGGCCGCCTTCATGGCCAACCTCTGTAGACTGGTGGTTGGCTGTGAGATCATCTCAGTCGAGGACAACCTCCTGATGAGCTTTGTATGGGGGGTCTGTGAGCCGATGCTGGAAGCTGGTCGCTCTCACCGATGTAACTTTGGAGCGGGTTTTCCAGACCTCATGTGCTTTTGAACAAGCCCAGAAGGACTGGCAAGGCTCCACCTCTTCCACACACTGCACCACTGCATCCTCTGGTTCCGAGGCATCAGATGAGGACGATGTCCTCCAGCTCCACCGCTGCCCACTGAGAGCATCGCCTAGGATGGCCACAGAATGGAGCAATGACACTGGGTCCAGGTCAGCCACCCCATCCACCGCGCTACCCCATCCCGGCACCACAGCCTCATGTGCCAGCTGTGGCGACCCGCACGACCACTGGACCTGCTGGTTCTGGGACACAGAGTGCCGGTCGTGCGGCAAAAAGGGGCACATCGCCTGGGCTTGCCATTCCTGGGCCACCCAATGCTCTCAAGCAGCTCACTCAGAAGACACCAACCTGCACTCAATGTCTGCGTCATGCCACCAGGTAATGAGCTTGCCCAGGGATGCCCCAAATAAGATTTTCATGCCAGTCTCCATAGAGGGGTCCCCCTGCTCTATGGAACCTGATATGGGGCCTGCCTATTCCATAATTTCGGCAGACACTCTTTGTAAATTATGCCCACGGGGGACCCCGGCTAAGAAAACCAACGGGATGGCGATTACGGGACTTCCAGAAAAAACCCATCGCCATTAAGGGCCTGGGCAAGTTCAGGGTCCAGTTTAAGGACTTTGAGGGATTGTTGGACCTCCTGCTTGTTGGGACTGTCCTGGTTTGGGCCCCTGGGATTGGGAGTAACGGGGGAGAACCAGCTCCTCAGCACAGACTTCAGGGTGGTCTGTGACGAATTACCGTCCATCTTCGACGGTGCACTAGGCACTTACATGCCCCCCCCCCAATTTCCCTGGACCTTGACCCGGCAGTCTAGCCAATCCGCCTAGTGGCTAGACAGCCTCCACTGGTGGTCCGCCCCAAAACTGATAAGGAGCTGGACTGGTTGGTGGCTCAGGGGGTTCTAGAACCAGTCTCCCACTCCCGGTGGGAAACCCCCATTGTAACCCTGATGAAACAGAACGGGAATATCAGAATCTGTGTGGATTACAAATGCACATTCAACAAGGTGCTTCAGGACCATGCATACCCAGTGCCGGTTATTAGTCATGTCCTTGCTTCACTAGCAGACGCACGTGTGTTCGGGAAGTTGGACTTGGCCCAGGCCTACCAGCAGCTCCCCGCAGATGAGGCCACAGCGGAGGCCCAAGCCATAGTGACCCACAGAGGTGTGTTTAAGGTCCACTGCCTACCATTTGGGGTCAGTGTCACCCCGGGACTATCCCAGGAACTAATGGACCATTTATTGAAAGGCATTCCAGGGGTGTTCCCTTTCTTCAACGTTTTGATCTCCGCACCAGACGTCTCGTCCTTCACCTCCTGGCTCAGCTCGGTCCTTCGGCACGTCAACTGGCCGGATTGTAATTTAGACTTGTCAGTCACCCAGGATGCAAATAGGGGCCAATGACCTGGGGAGACTTAATTGTATTAATTGTAATCCTATCAGAGTGTGTGGGTGAGGCCAGGGGCGTGGTTTAGGTGCGCATTTAAGCAGACCCCCCCCCCCGAGCCCAGCTCAGACATGTCATCTCCTCTCATCAATAAACTACATGTGCTAATCCATTCGGAACATCATAAAAATCAACCATTTTATCCAGATGATACCTAGAATTTAATTGATTGCATTCCCACCACGATAATTGCAAATTTAGTTCACTTTTTAGCTGATCATTGCACTTTAATTTCCCCTTATTATCCAACAATTTATCATAACTCACTAAATTTTTTGAATTTATCAGCGATGGCTTAATAAAGGCCTCCAGCGGGAGACCCATCTGGGCGTTTTTAAATAAAAATTTTCTTTTATACTTAGCCAATTTTTCATGAGTGCTGCTCTTAGAGTATGAGTACTAAAATTTGCATGGATTTTGTGCTTATTATACCATACATAGGCATGCCATCCCATGTAAAGGTCATGCCCTTCTAATGCCAGAATTCTGGCGTTGTCTAACAGTACCCATTCTCTCAACCAAACTAGGGCTGCGGCTTTCCCATAGATTTCCCAATTTGGTATGGCAATCTCTCCTTCCTCCTTCTGATCTTGTAAAATTTTCCACTTTACTCTAGGTTTTTTGGGGAACCAGATGAATTTTTTTGATAATTCATTAATATTCTTATAGAATTTAGCATTTTCTGCCAACAGTGGAATTGTTTGTGCCAAGAATAGGAATTTCGGGAGGATATTCATTTTAATCGCCGCTACTCTGCCTAGCCAAGACAGCTTTAGATCTCTCCAGATATCCAATTCTTTTTTAATCTTTTTTAATAATGTGTCATAGTTATCCTCTATCAAAGAGCTAGTCTTACTGGTACATATTACTCCCAGGTATTTCACTCTTTTCACTACCTCAATTCCAAATTTATTCTGTATTTTTATCTGTTCCTGAGTAGGGTAATTTTTAACAAGAATCTTTGTTTTATGTATATTGATCTTTAATCCTGAAACCTCGCCATAGTCTTTGATCTTTTCTAATAGTCTACCTAGAGATATTTCTGGATCTTCTAAAATAAACATTACATCATCGGCATATGCGCATAACTTATATTCTTGCCCCTTACATTTAAGGCCTTTAATAGTTTTATCCTCCCTAACTTGATCGCATAGGGTTTCCAGAGCAAATATGAACAATAATGGAGATAAGGGACACCCCTGCCTAGAACCCTTTTCAATTTTAATCTCTTGTGTAGTGTCTGAGTTAATTCTTACTCTTAGCCACTTACTCTAGATCTAAATTGGATGAATAAAAACAAACTTAATAAAATTTATAAAATAATCCTAGCTTATGAAATGCAGGATGAAAAGATAAAACCCTCAGTGGTGAAATGGATGCAAGACTTTGGCTATAATATTCAGGTTGATCAGTGGACAAAAATCTGGAAAACAATTAAATTTTTGGGTGTGATAAATTATAAAGAAAATATCTATAAACTCTTCTACCGGTGGCACTGGTCCCCTGATAGGCTTCATAAATGCTACAAAAATGTAACAAATAGATGTTGGATGTGTGAGGTGGAAATAGGAACATACTATCATATGTGGTGGAAATGTAAAAAAATGCAAAGATATTGGTTAATGGTGCATAATATGATTAAGGAGATAATGGGATTGGAAATATCATTAGCTCCGGAAATCTTTCTGCTAAATATACTTCCTGAAGGTCTGCTTAGCCATGAACAAAGATTATTGGCTTTTATACTGACAGCAGCCCGGATAGTTCGGGCTAGCGCGTGGAAATCTGCAATGCTTCTGGGTGAAGATGCTGTGATTGCTAAACTTCTGGACTGGGCAGAGATGAGCAAACTAGGTTTTCTTTTGAATATGAATGACAGGACAAATCCGATGAAGATATGGTCCAAATTTTATGCTTGGTTAAACTAAGATGTGTGGCTCCAAAAATTATGTATATGTTTTTCTTTTTGTTATAAGTGTTTAACTTATAATGTATAAAAAACTACTTTAAAAATAAAGTTAAAAAAAATAAATAAACTACATGTGCTGATTTCACCGAAAGGCATCTCCGACTCCTGTACTTTTCACTGGCAATGAAGGTGGGATCCCGATGAGCGACTCTTCAGCTGACTCCAGCATCGCAACAAGCACCACTCCGTCAGCAACTGGCAATGCATGGCTCCAGTGCCCCACACCACCATCTGCTCCAGAGGAGGCTGCTCACCGCCCCACTGAACCAAGAGTCACCATAGCTGCCGCTCTCGGACACATCACCTCCTTCGACCCATCCCAACCCGAGCTCTGGGAAGCCTGGGCTGACCAACTCAGGTTCTTCTTCGAAGTGCAGGAGGTCACCGATGCTGGTAAGCATAAGGCATGGCTACTGAGCACATGTGGGGTCGACACCCTGCGCTTGGTCCGAAGCCTTGTCTCACCCCATACTCTTACCAAAGCAACATATGATGAGATCATCCGGGTGCTGAACAACTATTTCGTGCCAAAACTGTTCATGCTGGCCAGGTGCATGGATTTCTGCGGCTGCTCACAGAAGCCTGAAAGTAAAGCATGAAAAATGCCTTTTGGGTGTCCTGGATGCACCATGGATGCACAAGGCATCCACCCCACTCCAGAGAAGGTCTGTGCAATCACTGAGGCACCAGCACCATCCTCGAAGGTAGAACTTCAGTTGTTCCTGAGCCTCCTCAATTTTTATCATGTGTTCCTCCCCCCGCAAGGCAGCGGTGGCGGAGCCACCCCATCGGCTTCTGGACAAGCATGCCAAATGGGTGTGGGGGCCTCACCATGCCACAGCGTTCCGGGCCGTCAAGGATCTGCTAACCTCAAACACAGTCCTGGCTCACTTCGATAAGTCACTTCCTGTGGTGCTGGCTTGTGACGCCTCACCATACAGGGTCGGGGCTGATTTGGGTGACCGGCTGGTGGCTGGCCAGGAGGTTCCAGTCGCTTACTACTCCCACATCCTGTCCTCGGCTGAGCGCAATTATGCACAGATAGACAAAGTGGCATTGGCCATCGTGGTGGGGGTCAAGAAGTTCCATGATTACCTTTACGGTCATCACTTCACCACTGTTACAGACCATAAGCCGCTCTTGGGTCTCCTCACTCCCGACTGCCAGATGCCCCAGATGCTATTGCCCCGTGCCTGCACTGGTCAATCTTCTTGGCAAGATACCAGTACGAGCTGGTCCACTATCCTGACAAGTCAATGGGGCATGCAGATGCCCTCAGCCATCTGCTGCTCCCGTCATGCGACCCGGATCCAGCCCCGGCCCACCACGTCGCTCTGCTGGACTGGCCCATTCAGGTAAAGGACGTCACACAGCACACGGCCAGGGATCGTGCCCTCTCCCACGTCTTAGACTGGGTGGGGAGGGGGTGGCCCCACAACCCGGGGCCCAAATTTGCTGCATACTCAGCCAGACGAAATGAACTGTCTACCTACAAGGGGTGCATTCTATGGGGCACATGAGTGGTCATTCCCGAGCCGCTGTGCAAGCAAATCCTCAGCGCTCTCCATGATACCCATCCCGGCATTGTCCAAATGAAGGCCCTGGCCCGGAGTTATGTGTGGTGGCCAGGGCTGGATGCTGAAATAGAGGACAAAGTCAGGCATTGCCACCAGTGCCAAGAGTCTTGGCCCAAACCTCCGCAGGTGCCTGTCCGGCCCTGGAAATTGGTTTTCAGGCCATGGGTGAGACTCCATCTGGACTTTGTGGGGCCCTTCCAGGGACAGCTGTTCTTCATTCTAGTGGACAGTTACTCCAAATGGTTGGAGGTAGTCCCCATGTCCGCAACGTCCTCGCAAGTGGCTATCCGAGCCATGTGGCACATCTTTAGCACACATGGCATTCCTGACACACTGGTGACAGACAACGGGATGGCTTTCACCTCAGGGGAGTTCCAGGCATTCGTAGACTACTACGGCATTCGGCACGGCCACTCCACCCCATTCCATCCAGCCACCAATGGTCAAGCCGAGCACATGGTGCACATGACCAAAGAAGCCCTGTGACACATGGACATGGGTGACTGGAACTACAGTCTGGCTGTGTTCCTGTTTGATCAACGAACAGCACCCCACACCACCACCGGGCACAGCCTAGCAGAACTGCTCATGGGTCGGAGGCTCACAACCAGACTGGACTGCCGGCATCCTGACCACTCTCCAAAACATAGCACAGGCCCGGAACAGCAGAAGACTCCCCCAAGGGTTCTTCTTGGAGGACCCGGTCTACATTAAGAACTATGCCAAGGGTCCGGCCTGGCTGCCAGGCTGGATAGTGCATGTAACGGGGCCTCTATCCTACAAGGTCGCCAGGAAAGAAGGACAGCTTTGGAAACGCCACGTGGACCAACTGTGCCGCCAGCTCCTGACCCTCGCAATGGACAGACCAGAGGAGAGCAAGGACGAGACCTCCACTCCTGAGCCTATAGACAAGGACATGGGTGAAACACCAGGAACAGAGTTTTGTCAGCCTCACCTGACAGCCGACACTCATACCGCCCCGTCTCTGACACCAGCCTCAGTGAGCAAACTAGGTCTGTCCCCGGAACCAGTTGTGGCGACTCCCGAGCCGCCCGCTGGAGACACAGCCATATGCTGTTCAACCAGGGAACTGTGAAGACCAGCCTACCTCAAAGACTTTTTGTGTTAGGAGAGTTTGAACTATGGGGGGAGGGGTGTTGTGTTCTAATGGAGACCACCATGTGGTCAGGCCATGCGGTCCGGGGCAAGCACATGGCCAGGCACAGTCAGAGCTTCACTCCAGAACACAATAGACTGGCTGGATTGTGATTTAGACCTATCGGTCAGCCAGGATGCAAACAGAGGCCAATGACCTGGGGAGACTTAATTGTATTAATTGTAATCCTATCAGAGTGTGTGGGCGAGGCTGGGGGGCACGGTTTAGGTGTGCATATAAGCAGACCCCGGAGCCCAGCTCAGACATGTCATCTCCTCTCATCAATAAACTACATTTCACAGAAAGGCGGCTCCGACTCCTGTACTTTTCATGCAGCATTCGCTACTCCAGGAGAAGCTGCATCTGGTTAAGTTTCTACATCATTTGACAGCACAGAATCTTATCATACTTTGCCTTTGCTTGACTTTGTCACCCAATAAATGGTCAATTGGCATTCTTCATTTACATACAGTACTTAAAAGGTCTCAGTCAATATCATAATTTAGAAGCGGCCACTGGCCAGATTTTACTGCCTGTCTATGTCTGGGGGGGAGGAATAGCACATACAAACCAAATACTAATGGAATGCATACTGAAAGAATCAGGACTTTGGATGTTGCGTAACAAAACAAGGACAGGCTTCAGAAACATCTCCTGGAATCCTAAATGCCGGAGGGAGAATAAAGAGAGATGGATCAGTTGCCAGCACAATCACTCTTAAAAATCTAGCATTCGTTACAGTGTTCCAGGAAGTTCATAGAACATTTTAATGAACTGAAAGGAAAACCCTCCTTCTCTCTCTCTCTTTCTCAGAGAAATTCTGGTCTGTTTTGCCAGTCATGATCTATCTTTTCAAACAATCCTTTCTGAATCCAGTAAAATGTGTTGTCTTTGGAAAAACTTCTTATCATATCATATGCTATTTATAGCCTTCATTCCTTAAGCTTTTTGCAATATGTTTCCTGTTCAGATATATCACCCATAATCAGAAAGTATCTAAACTGGTGAAACTAGTCACTTCTTGGTCTCTTTGAAAAGGAAGATGCCAAATCAATTATGCAAAGACAGTTTGGTTTGGAAGAAGACCTGTACTAAATGCGGCTTCCACTCAAACATACTGCGGGAGACAATTTGGCCTGTTCAGTCCTAAGTAGGGGTGTGCATTCAGTAAATTCGAATGGGGAAAAAAACCTTTTCGGGATTTTTTGGGTTTGGAGGATATTGAATCAGCTTCCTTGAGCTGGTCTGGATGCTGAGAAATGAATTCCAACCGCCCCCCCCCCCCGGGAAAACAGGCTCTGGGAGGCTTTAAAGTTTAAGGGGCTCCACTCACCTTGTTTTTTCCTGCTGTTTTTGCCTCTTTCCCGCCTTTTGCTTTGGTTTCTGTTGTGTACTAGTCACGAAATGGCGACCGCCATGCGGTCAGAGCACATGGCCCGATTCTACCTGGCTGAAGCTCAGTCGGATCCAAAACGACCACCAATAGCCAGCCTAGGTCTCCCGCGGGGGACCTATGAACTACAACTTAAGACCTAAGGCCCTATCAGAACTATGCGCATATGCTAAGCCCCTATCAGGTATTTTGGGTGCGGCCAGAGGTGTGGCTCCGGCCGGCATATAAGCAGGGCCCTGGAGCCCTGGCAGCATGCTCGATCTGACCATCTCCTGAACATGCTGATTCACTTAATAAAGTCTTTGCTATGATCATCCTACAACTCGCCTCCCGACTCCAGTACTTTCCACTGGCGACGAGGATGGGATCCCGATGAGCGACTCATCAGCCGCGCCGAGCAGTGGAGCTCCGAGCACCGGGCCGCCGGCTCAACAAGCCCCAGAGGACATCGCTCGCAACCTCGCTCCTGCCTCGGCAAACATGGCTGCCGCAGCGGGAAACATCCCTCCATTCGACACCTCCAAGCCCGAGCACTGGGACGCATGGGTCAGGCAGCTCGAGTTCCTCCTGACGGTGCACGGAGTCACCGAGGCCACCCTGAAGAGGGCCTGGCTAATGGGCCACTGCGGCATCGAGACAATGCACATCGCGCAGAATATCATAGCACCCCGAGACCTGCTGGACCTCTCCTACGACGACCTCAAGAAGCTGCTCGGGAACTACTTCGCGCCAAAACCATCCATGTTGGCGTTCCGGGTCCAGTTCCTCGAACGGAAGCAGCAACCGGGAGAGAATGCCGCCACGTTCCTGGCCGACCTCCGCCGCCTGGCAGTCGGGTGTGAGTTTGAGGACGTGGAGGACAACCTGCTAGGCAGCTTCATGGCAGGGGTAAGAGAAGCCAAGCTCCGCCGCCGGCTTATCACCACCCCCGAGCCAACCCTCGAGAAGGTACTGCAGGCTGCCGTCGCGTTCGAGGCGACCTACAAGGACAAGCAGGCATCCAAGGTCCACCGCATCGCCTCCTCCGGGTCTGAGACAGATGAGGATGAAGACGTCCACCAGCTACGCCGGCGCGCGCAGAAGGGTGAGTCTCGAGGCTGCGCCCGGCACACCACGGCCGCCACCGCCTCCGCTTCTTCCAACCCCAGCAGGCTGCCCCCAACGTGCGCTAGCTGCGGGGACCCCCACGAGAGACGCTCCTGCCTTTTCCGGGATGCCGTTTGCAGAATGTGCGGGAAGACGGGGCACATCGCCAGGGCTTGCTGCTCCCGGAACGCATGACAGTCCTCTGCGGCCTCCACCTCCCACTACGAGGCAGTTGACAGCACCTCTTCGGCCACCCAGGTGCTCCAACTACGAGAGCCCCTCCCCGCAGCAATCCAGGTTAACCTGCGGATCAGGGGCACCCCCTGTTGCATGGAGGTTGATTCCGGGTCTGCCTACTCCATAGTCTCAGCAACCACTTTTAAATAACTGTTTCTGCAGCGGAGCCCCCGGCTGCGCCGGCCAACTGCCCTCGTGCTCCGGGACTTTCAGAAAAACCCGGTCGCCATCAAGGGACTGGCGCAGGTCCAGGTGCAATACCAGGGTGTATGAAAATCCCTCGACCTACTAGTGGTGGAGCGGGACCTCAACAGTCTGCTGGGGCGCGCTTGGTTTAAGCCCCTGGGGATGGGCATGACGGGGGTTCACAAAGTGGAGTTAGCGAATTACGACTCAGTCTGCGCGGAATTCCGGGCCGTCTTTGATGGCACCCTCAGTTCCTACCGGGGTCCTCCAGTCTCCCTGGACCTGGATCCGGCCGTACGCCCAATCCGGGTGCCAGCCCGGTGGCCGGCTTTAGGAATGCGGCCCAAGGTGGAGGCGGAACTAGACAAACTCATGGCTCAAGGCGTGCTGGAGCCAGTTCCCCATGCAAAATGGGAAACCCCTATAGTGACCCCGTTGAAGTCTAATGGGGAGGTCCGCATCTGCGTGGACTACAAATGTACTCTGAATCGGGCATTACAGGACCACTCGTACCCAGTACCAGTGATCAGCCATGTGCTAGCGTCCCTAGCGGGAGCCACGATCTTTGGGAAGCTGGACTTGGCTCAAGCCTATCAACAGCTCCCAGTAGACGAGGCAACTGCAGAAGCTCAAACCATAGCGACACACAAGGGCGCTTTCAAAGTGAAAAGGCTCCAGTTTGGGGTCAGCGTTGCCCCTGGTCTGTTTCAGCAACTAATGGACTCTGTTTTAAAAGGCATTCCAGGGATGAAGCCATTTTTTGACGACGTCCTCATCGCGGCTCCGGACGTCGCCACCTTCAAGACACGCTTACGAGCCGTTCTGCAGCGTTTCCAGGACGCCGGTCTCAAGGTGCGAAAGGACAAGTGCACCTTGGGAGTACCTTCAGTAACGTTCCTGGGGTTCTACGTGGACGCACAGGGCATCCACCCCACCAAGGAGAAGGTGAAAGCCATCATGGAGGCACCGACCCCGACGACAAAAGCGGAGCTCCAGGCATTCTTGGGCCTCCTCAATTTCTACCACGCGTTCTTGCCACACAAGGCGGCGGTCGCTGAGCCCCTCCATAGGTTACTGGACACAGGCACGAAATGGGCTTGGGGGCCGCGACACGACAGGGCTTTCGCAGCAGTTAAGGACTTGTTGGCGTCTAACGTGGTCTTGGCACACTTTGACGAGTCTTTGCCAGTGGTCCTTGCGTGCGACGCATCTCCATATGGGGTGGGGGCTGTCCTGGGCCATCATCTGCCAAATGGTAGGGAGGTGCCCGTGGCCTACTACTCCCAGACACTGTCAAAGGCGGAGCGGAATTATGCCCAAATAGACAAGGAGGCTCTGGCGATAGTGGCAGGGGTAAAAAAATTCCACTATTACCTCTACGGCCGGGCGTTTACGGTCGCCACAGACCATAAGCCGCTTCTTGGGCTGCTCGCCCCACACCGCCAGACGCCCCAGATGCTGTCCCCCCGGGTCCTGCGGTGGTCTATTTTTCTTGCAGGTTACCAGTACGACTTCATCCACCGCCCCGGGAAAGCCATGGGCCACGCCGACGCCCTCAGCCGCTTGCCCCTCCCGGACTGCGACCCCGACCCGGCTCCTGCATTCTACGTGGCCCTCCTCGAAGATCTTCCGGATCGCCCGGTACAGGTACCCGACGTGGCCCGCTGCACGGCGTGGGACCACGTCCTCTCCCGGGTTTCTGACTGGGTGGGGAGGGGGTGGCCCGACCATCCGGGCCAGGAGTTTGCCGCTTTCACAGCTCGGAAACATGAACTCTCCACCCACAAGGGGTGTTTGCTCTGGGGGTCGAGGGTAGTCATCCCCGAGCCGCTCCGCCCGAGGGTACTAGCAGCCCTCCACGAGGCACACCCCGGAATCGTCCGGATGAAAGCCTTGGCCCGCAGCTACGTGTGGTGGCCAGGCATAGACAAGGAGATTGAGGATCGGGTATACAAATGCAGGAAAAGCCAAGAGTCGCGGCCCGATCCTCCCCATGCCCCCGTCCGGGCCTGGGAGTCAACTGACAAACCATGGTCACGACTCCATCTCGACTTCGCTGGGCCGGTCCAGGGGCAGTTGTTCTTTATTGTTGTGGATAGCTACAGTAAGTGGCTGGAGGTAGTCCCGGTGCGGTCTACCTCGACCAAGGCGGCCAAGAGAGCCCTGTGGCGCATCTTCACCACCCACGGAGTGCCAGACTCGCTCGTGACAGACAATGGAACGGCCTTCACATCGGGAGAGTTCCAGCGCTTCACAGACTTGTTCGGCATCCGGCACATCCGCTCAGCACTGTTCCACCCAGCTACCAATGGACAGGCAGAACGGATGGTTCGCACAACCAAAGACGCCATCAAAAGGATGGACACCGGGGACTGGGAGCTGCAGCTAATCAAATTCCTTTTCAGCCAGCACAACACCCCACACACGGGAACGGGTCATCGCCCAGCGGAGTTGTTGATGGGCCGGCGACTCGGCACCATACTGGATCGTCTCCATCCTGACCGCGCCATCGATGCCGACGCGAGGACAGAGCTCCGGCCAGCTGCCCGAGGTTTCGCGCCCGAGGACCCCGTCTACACTCGGAACTACGGCCGGGGCCCAGGGTGGATCCTGGCATGGATCATCCGAGCAACTGGCCCGCTCTCGTACGAGGTCGGGACGGAAGAAGGAGCAACCTGGCAGCACCACATCGATCAGCTCCGGCGGCGCACTCCGGACCACACACCAAGTGTTCCCGAGTCAGCACTTCCCGCGGAGCCATCACCAACCCAGCTAGGGGACCCTGATCCAGAGGATGAAATCTCAGAATCCCCACCGGAGGAGCAGCCCGTGGACGGAGCGCCGGCCGAGCCGCGGCCCAGCGCTCTCGAAAGCAACCAAGAGGGCACCCCGATCCCAGGGCCTGCCGAGGCCCCGCGACCTGCAACGCCCCGGTGCTCGGGCTGCGAACGTCGCCAGTCAGAGTACCTTCAGGACTATGTCTGCCGAGTGGGACCGAACTATGGGGGGAGGGGTGTTGTGTACTAGTCACGAAATGGCGACCGCCATGCGGTCAGAGCACATGACCCGATTCTACCTGAGCTTCAGCCAGGTAGAACAATAGACAGTCGGATCCAAAACGACCACCAATAGCCAGCCTAGGTCTTCCGCGGGAGACCTATGAACTACAACTTAAGACCTAAGGCCCTATCAGAACTATGCGCATATGCTAAGCCCCTATCAGGCATTTTGGGTGCGGCCAGAGGTGTGGCTCCGGCCGGCATATAAGCAGGGCCCTGGAGCCCTGGCTGCATGCTTGATCTGACCATCTCCTGAACATGCTGACTCACTAATAAAGTCTTTGCTATGATCATCATACAACTCGCCTCCCGACTCCAGTACTTTCCAGTTTCCAAGAGGGAGGGGGAAGAGGGACCTTGCAGACAGCCAATCACTGCAATGCATTACCAAATACCATTGCAGCGTGCAACTTTTTGCAAGGCTGTTGTTGCTGCTGGCTTCATTTGTTGAAGCCCAACGACTAGCTTGCTCCTTTCCCAGGGCAGGAGCACTGGCCAATAGGATTCGGTATACTGCTCTCTGGCCAATCACAGAAATCTGTTACTTTTAAAAAATATTTCTGTGTATGCCCAGAGAGCATAAAAGCAGGGGTCTCTGGCTGGCTGACTCCTATTCCTGCTGCTGCTGCTGCTGCTGCTGCTGTGAGAGAGCCTGATTTGGAGATTGCGTGGCTGGCTTCTGCTTCATCCACAGCTCCGAGCCTGCTTTTTTGCTGCTGCCACTGACTTGGACGACTTCGGATCAACAGAAGAGGAGACTGAAGAGAAGAAGACATCATCTGTTTGAGTTATATTAGGGCCACTTAAAAAAAACCTTTTATTATTTTGTTGTGGGTTTGGGGCCAGGGGTTGGTGTGGTGGTGGTGGTGGGTAGGCCTCTAGGGCCTCTCAGGCTTCCTCCTGGGGTTTTTTTTTTTGGGGGGGGTGGTGTTAGTTTGTAGTTTTCTTGCCAGCCTTTTGTTTTTGCAGTTAACATTTTTTTCTCTGCTTGATATTTTATTTCTTGGCTTGTTGGGGCTTTTTTTTGGGGGGGTGGGGGTGGGTTATTGACTAGGCCTTCTGCCTAGGGCCTAGGCTTTCTGTTTTTGGTTCTTGTGCTTTGTGGTTCTGTTGCCTTTTTGCAGTTTAATTTTTTTAAGTTCCTTATATTGTGTTTTCTGGACTTGTTGGTGGCTTTTGGGGGCGTGTTACTGACTAGGCCTTCTGTCTGGGGCCTAGGCTCTGTCTGTTGCCTTTTAGTGGTTCTGTTTCTGTGCCTTTTAGCAGGTTTCAAGTTGTTATATTTTTGTGGGCTTTCGGCTTTCTTAGGTGTGGGGTCACTGCTCTCTGTGTGTTTCTGGTTTAGCTGCTGCACCATTGTTAAATAGGCTTTTAATAAAGGTTTCAGGTATTTTGAACTAATATTTTTTAAATAGATCTCAGCATAGGAATAGCTGTTCTACCTTTAACTAGGTCAGTGCTAGGAGGACAAAAAGAGACCAGGTTTGTCTTCAGGTCATAAAACAGAGGTATAAGTAGCATATAACTTTTCAAAAAGTTAACTCTAAGGTAAGACAGTGTGTGAGAATCAGAAGCAACATTCCAAAGGGATGAAGACAGCAACGGTTGAGCAACCTGCTCACCCCCCCCCCCCCCCACTTCATGGCAGCGTAGCTGACACCCAGGTTCAAGTATCTCCAGATAAAAGTTCTCAGAAAGTGTCAGGAAATACTTTTTTTCTGCCCGAGCTTCTGGAGAACTGCTGCTAGTCAGGGCAGCCAATAAGATAGATCAGAGTGTCAAACCCCGGGGGCTGGAACCGGCACATCCAGGGTTGTTATGCAGCCTGTGAGCAACTGGTGCAAGGGAGGGAACAGGAGGCTGTTCAGGGGTGGGATGGGCGGGGCCACTACAACTGTGTTTCAGCACAGTGGAACAACCTTGTCAGCAAAACCCCTCCACTCCAGGGACAGCCTCACTGGTAAGTTGGGGGACACTGCAGCTGCATTCATACCTCTCCACTCAGCCTGCAGCTCCAGGGATGCTGTCCTAGATGGCCTCAGGGATCAGCGCTTGCATGTGGGGGGGGGGGGTGCAGGTGATCAGGTGATCCTCTGTTAAGGCCTGCTGGCAGCCAGCTCTGCCACCATATTTGTGCCCCCCCTCCCCGTGGCAGCTGTGCTTTGGCCCATGGGGGGCAATCTCTTCCACACATCATAGGCCTAGTCCTGCCACTGAGCATGTGACTTGGCAGCCAGGCCTTCCTCCCCCATGGACCATCAGCAGCCTTCAGCCAAAGGCAGCTGCCACCTCATGGGGGGCAGGGCTGGCAATCTCTAATTATACTGGTCATGGGGGGGCTGAGGCCTCTGCCACCCATGGAGTCTTGTGCAGGTGGTGCACAGTCCTCCATCAAATGATTTGGCAGCCTCCAGCCTGGGACAGCTGCTGCCGCATGGAGATGGCATGGCTTGCCAATGATCTCTGGCTTGAACCCCCAACATCGCCCCACTATGGATCACCTGGCAGCCTTGGCCAGAGGTGGCTACTGTCACATGGGCATCTCTGGTTTATTGGGCTTTGCTTGGCCTGAGTCCCACTGTGCACATGGCCTTGGACCTAGACTGCCACCACCCACTTCCGCAGATGTGTGTGGGGGTTAGTTCAGTTTATCTTTCCAGTCCCCCTCCATGGTGGCTTGGGGGCAGAGGGGACCTTGCAACACCCAGCCACTTTGCATATTACCAGGCCCATAGCTACATTGGGGCTTTTGTGGGCGCCCCCCCTCTCTTAAAGGCACAGCCCCATAAAAATTTCTCCTGTAAATGCTTTTTTCAATCAGTTTTAAACATTTTTTAAATACATGTGCTTCTTTAAGCAGAGTGGGGTGCTGTAATTTACTAATTTCTGCACTAAGCAAGGAGGTTGGAGTAGGTGACCTCTAGGATCCCTTCTAACTCTGTGTCAAGAAACTGGTCTCCTTTAAGAGAGGTTTTCTGCCTCAGTGTTAGCTTTCTTGACTATAGAAGTCATCACCCCCCACCTGCCTGCTTGTTATCTGAATTGTTGCTTAGGCTGGCAGAAGTGATTAACTGGCAGCAGCTGAGAACTGTCATCTAAAGTGGCTGACAGCTTGCAATTTAGAGATCTATCCTGGTAACAGCTTTCTGTTGGCTAAATGGTTAAGAACACCTATGTAGAATAGACATCTTGAGAAGACTCGAAGAGCAGAGACTGCCTCCAAGCTCTCTTCAACTTCTACCCTGGTGCTGTGCTGTCAGAGACTCTGCTCCTCAGGAATGCCAGCTGACATACCAGAGCCATGCATCTGATAGGAAAAACAGTGAGCAGAATAGCCAGCTAGGCTTTTTGTTTTGGTTGGCATCCCTTGCTGAACTGTATACATTCTTCCCCCTATCTATGAGTTGTTTGTCCTTTATTTTTGTAAATAAAGTGTTATGTGTTTCTGCACAAATTGGAGTGAGTTTACTGGCCAAACCCAGATAAGTATTTCCAGTGCCACGGCTACCGTCTACCAGAAAATTTATTCTCCCCCACCCCCTTCTCAGCCTGCTATTGTCACACACTCGAGCTAAGATTTTGCAGACGCATCTATGCTTTGATTTTAAAAGGCTTGATTCTACAGTAGCTGAGTCATAATCCTCAGAATTCTGGCTTTTCTTTCTGCACTGAGAACTTTGGTCTCACCAGAAAAAAATTGCTCCAGAAGCCACAGTGAGGACACACCAACTTGGAGCTTACCAGCTGCTGTCCTTTATAAAGCTTGCATCTCCGGTACCTGGTGTGGTGGGAATCATGACGGGGTCACCCCTTGGACCCCTTTCCCAGAACCGGGTTCTTTTTAAGTCATGGTGTTGGCCTCCACTTACCAAAGGGGCGTGTGAGGAAATGAAATGAAAGACAAGGCTCCTCCTTGAAAGAGATGACCCAGAGAACACTCACACGGCATTCCGAAGCATGATAGAAAGTTTATTAACTTGTTAGTACCAAGGTTAGGCCTCGCAAAATTACATTTCTAAAGATAGCAGAACCCTGAAATAAGCACAGAAGCAAAGACAGGCATACAGATAAGAGACTTCACCATCAGAGGCATGTGGAGGGCTTCGCCTCCCCCATCCCTCCATGGACGAGCCTGGCCACACTGCAGGAGGCCCAGGATGGAGTCCTCCCGTGTCTCTCAGAATGCAACAAGTTACGGAATAAAACTCCGGGCCACACCAGGGACAGACACTGAGAGTCAGTCCAAAGTGAGATGAAGAAGCATTAGAAACAAGCTAGTCTTATACCCAAAGATCAAAAGGTTTGTTGAAGAGTGACACAGTGAATCATTACAACATTCTGACTTCAATAAGATGTTTGCTGCACATGGGATGTTCTTTTTCTTGCTGATAAGGGTTACCATAAAATGTTTACAGAACATCAGGGGTCCGTTGGAGCGGGAGCACACAGGAGCGCAGCTCCGGGAGTGAGGAGCCCAGGGAGTGGGCACATGACCAAGCCCCGCCCCCTCCTTGGCTTCCCCGAGCGGTGCAGAGGCGCAGCGCCCTGGGGAAAGCCCTGCTAGGGTCTTTATTGTTTTTAATGTTTTGTTTTAATATTGATAATTTTATCATTGGTCCTTTTTATGACTGTGTGCTGCTTTTCCAGAGACTTGCTCAAGGTGGCATATAAATTTTCTAAGTATACCATTTTTTATCTGGGCACATGGCACATAAGTACTGGAGAAATTTCACCAACCCTTCAGCAGCTTCCACCCCATCAGTTTGGTGTAGTGGTCAAGAGTTGAACTCTAATCTGGGAGAACCGGGTTTGATTCCCCACTCCTCCACAGGCAGCTGCTGGTGTGACCTTGGGCCAGGCACAAGTTCTCTCAGAGCTGTTCTCATGAGCAGTACTCAAAAGACCTCTCTCAGCCCCACCTACCTCACAGGGTGTCTTGTTGTGGGGAGGGGAAGGGGAAGGGATGGGTGTTGCACATGTCCTGGGTATCTCAAGTCTACTTGAAACCTGGTGGTTTCAAGGGAGCAGGAAGAGAATAAGGGTGTGTTCTTTACACTTATTTTTATTGCACAAAGTATTGGATGGGGAAGGGAATGGAGGAAGAGCAGGTCAGTTTCACTCGCCTGTGGAGTGGAGCCTGAGGGGTGGGTGTTGCCTTCTGACACACTTCCGGTATGCTAGGGGGTGTGGCATATGCAAATGAATTATGCAAATGAGCTCCTGCACCTCTTTTTCTACGAAATGACCCCTGCAGAACATGTTATAAAAACAATTCACATTCTAAATTATGACATTGGGATCACTGGGTTAAGAAGTTTCTCAGTGTACTTTTGCTGTGAGATAACACAGGGCCTCCGGCGTTATCTCTGAAGTGCAAAGGAGGGTGTGAAAGGAGATGCCCTTTCATTCTATTGCATAGTTAATTGAGGGGTTTCTGGTCAGGGGTCTTTCCTGTCGCAGACCTTATGGCTTGGGATTCTACTTTTATGGCACCTCCAGTTGCCTGTACAAAGGCTTCAAAGACCTGTGAGGTTCCTGTTTCCCAGGCTGCTTGCAGGCAAGTTACTTCTGCAAGGCCTTCTGGAAGTCTTGCTCTAATAGCAGAAAGCAAGTTACTAGTTTGGCTCAGGCATAAACATTTGGTTTGATTCATTCAGGAGGTAAACCTACATACATTGTGAGGGTTCTCACAACACCTGGCATTACATTTTATGGTACACATGGCCTGGCCTAACAAAGCAACATTTATGTCAGATCCAACCATCATAACAAATGAGTTCGACACCTCTGAGCTAGATGGTCAGTTAATATAATGCAGATTCATGCGGTTGTGCGCTCTTTTTACTAGCCCGGATTGCAATTTGTTGATAGTGAATAGAATGTCTGATGATCTTGTTGGGCCTGTCGAGATTCAACGGACATCCCCAGGTTTGCCCCAGAGATGCACCACCATTTTAAAAGTGAGTTCCTAGCCAGAAACCCCTTGAAATTGGCATCATGGTCGCCAATTTTGGTCAGAACCACTGTGCAGTAGGGAAAGGAAGGAATCTTGTCTTCTTCCAGTGCCATTTTTCCTTCCCGAAACAGCACTGGACGCAGGCAGGGAGGAAAACCAGCATGTTGGGAGGATTTACTTTTTAAAATTTATTTCTTTCAAAAAACCCACCAGGAATAAAGAACAATTGGGGGGGGGGCTCAAAAGCCAGCAACTAAACAGAATAAAAAGAAAAAAAAACTACACACAAACACACACACATAGTGGTTGCAGACCTACACATAAGTTACTGTAAATGGTTTCCAGATATCTAAAAATAAATCCATGTGCAATTGTCTATATTTGAATACTGATAGAGTTCTAAGGTTCTCAGTCCACTTATTTACTGTAGGTAGGCATTTATCTTTCCAACATTGTACTATGAGTCTTTTAGCTGTAGTAAGGTTATGGAGGGTTCATTATCTTTGACCATCAGTTAACCTCCAGGAGGCAAGCAGATAGTTTAAAAGTACATAAGCATTCTCAAAAATCAGTGAACATTCCAATACAAAATTGATCTGAGTAATAACTTCTTCCCAGAAAAACTGAATGACTAGACACACCCAAAAGATATGTTTAAGGGTTGTGTCCTGTGAGTTACAATGCCAGCAGTAAGACATTTCACTCAGTCCTTTACTAAGGAGTCACTGTGATGTCCAAGATATCCTAAACATAATTTTTTTTGCTGAATAAGTTGCCATTTAAGATCAATGGAGAGAACAGGTATAAACTTTAAGGCCATATCCTATTGCTTTGGTAAAACGGCGGTTTAGCTCCTTGTTGTATTTATTGCAGAGACATCACGTATTAATAGACAAATATTGTAGGTTTCATTTTCTGCATTGATTCAGTTAGAGTTTCCAGGAGCAAAGGGTACTCTGAGACACTTAATGCCACAGGGCCATATTTAGATACCAACAGATGTTGCAATTGTAAATATTGCCATTCAACAGTAAACTGAGTAAATTTACTTGAGGTAAACAGTGTCATGTTACTGAGTCTGCTCTCAGACAACACACTTCATATTGGGTATAGCAAGATGTGATTTCAAGTGGCTATGCCTGCTCTTAGATACTGAAGGGGCTCTAAGGTAGCACACTGTTTAAGGATGGAAGATAGTTTATGAGGTCCTGTACCTGAGCAGTGGGGGTGTGGGATTGGGAATCCGGCTCCAGGGCCAGATTTAGATGAAGAGAGGCCCTAGGCTACTCCACTTTTGAGGCCCCTCCCAATCCCCCACCCTCACGACTAGAAGAAAATGGAAGGGTGTTATAAACAAAATTGAATGAAGCCAAGGATGATGACGGGTATTTAAAATTCTGCAATTCACAATTTCTCCTCCAAAGGACATGATGTTATTGTTAAATACCATAGAAATTGAAAAAAATGCATAAATGTTAAAATTAACACTGAAAAACTTTTGCAATAACTGAACTTTGTAAACCTTTTGTGGAATAAGCATTAATTTAAAGGAAAATGAAGTTGTAATGTTATTCTTTTTTTAAAAAACCTTGAGTTTACAAATTATATTACCTGGGAAGTGTAAATAATATGATCATGATTACCTGACAGTGTGGCACTTTTAGAATCTACTTTATGTTTTCACTAAACAGTTTTAAAATACATATTAAGAAGCAAACTACAACCATCAAATACAGTAAGACTAAAAATGTTTTTCTAGCCTTCCTCATAGCAAAATCATCCAAAACTTCATCAAAATTTGTTTGTCTAAGTTTGTTACTTTCAATGTACAGAATGCTCAGTGAGAACAACCTCTCTTGAAACATTGTGGCCCTTAATTCATTTTTAATTCTTTTGAGTCTTGAAAAACTCCTCTCTCCTGAGCAGTTAGTGACCATAAAGCTAAGAAATAGCCGCAAGGTTGCTTCCACATTAGGAAAGGCCATCTGAATTTTTTCCTTGTATATAATTTGATAAAGGTCTGTATGAGACAGAGAGTGCTCTTCCGAAAGCCTACGGCTTTGTCTCACATACAGGTGAAAGAGCAAAAGTTCATCAATAAGTTTCAGGTCAATATCTTCTGGGTATGTTTCCATCAACAGTTCAACACCTTGCTGAATTTCTTGTTTAGATGTTGTCAGATTAGCAAGAATGGAAAACAATTGTGCAACATCACTGTACACAGTACTTCTTCTTTTTGAATTGGCTTCAAGTGCATCTAATATAGGAACAAAGGATTTTATCCTAAACTTATCTCTTGAAGGAAGTGCATCTGAGGCATCAGGTGCACTTCTGTCATTTCTTTGCTGTTCCCTTACTCTTTGTCTCCTTGTTTTGTAATTAACATTTGGCAAGGTGGCTTTTGCTTGTTTCTCAAGCTCATCAAAATATTCTCTAATTTTCCTTTAAAAATCTAGAAATGAACTGAACAAACTTGCAGAAGAACTCAATAACAGGTCTGATTTCCGAAGGCCTTGCTGACCTTGTGAAAATGGGTCCAAAAATGCAGCTTAAACACAAATTCCAGTTCTTCCATTTTCTACAAAAGATTGTTAGCTTGAAGCCTGGTCTCCCCCTTCCCATTAACGCCAGAGTACAAATGACTGAGGGCATCAGTGATAGCACTGTAACTTTCCAAAACAGCTTCTGTGGCTTTTGCGTGTGCATCCCACCTAGTGTCTGACAAATATTTAGGCACTTTAGACTGAGGTGGCAAAAATGATTTTAGAACTGCCCATCTCTTTGCAGAGGATGAAAAGAAGGTATAAATTTCATTGATAATGCCAAAACAGTTCACTGCATCAAGGCAGCAATCCACAGCTGAATGGCCCAACAGATTTAAAGAGTGAATTGCGCATTGAATAAATCTTGCAAATTGGTTTTTTTCTGTGATTTTTTGCTGCATACCGTTGTACTTACCAACCATGTTGGCAGCATTGTTGTCACAAGACTACCCGTGGCATTTTCTAAAATCAGTTTCAAGCTCAGTGGTGAAATAGTTGAACATTAAATCAGCCATGCTTTCTCCTAAGTGGTCTTTTAGCTCAAGGAAAGTTTAAAACCTCTCAGTTTCAAACCATCTTTAGGTGATACATATCTGATAATTAAAGTCAACTGATCAGTATGTAAAATGTCAGGAGCGGAATCTACTGAAAAGCTGAAATATCCAGCCTTTCTCACATCAGCCAGAATTGCATCCTTAACTCTTTTTTTGCCATGAATTGAATCATTTCCTCACATATAGTTTTTGACAAATAAGAGGGATTAATTAATCCAGAATGTCCATACCAATTGATATGAGCAAGTAAAAATGGATCAAATTTTGCCACTAGTTCTAAAAGACCAAGATAATTTCCATTATTTGGAGTATGACTCCTCTGAATGGGAAGCCTTGTTCTACAAGAGTGCACATTACAGCAATAATTCTCTTCGTGACATGCTGCCAGTACTGCTGTTCTACTTTTATTTGTTCCTCTAGCTTGGAAGTTAACATTTGCCCTCGCTTCCTTGTTAGGTAGGCCAACATGGAATTCCTATGCTTCTCTGAGTTTTCATGAGTTTGGATAAGATGGGGGTTTTGCCAGTCATCAAACCCTTCAGTAGCTAAAGCTGTGGAAGAAGATGCAAGGTTTGGAAAGAGTTTACAAACAAAGCAATAAATCCGGCCTTTTGAGGGAGAATATACAAGCCACTCTCAGCTATACGTTTCCCCATTTGCTTTTCTTGAATAAAAAAAGAGCTTTTGTGCAAAACCTGGACTGCTTTTTGTACACTGGCTTGGAATTTGAAAATGATCCACAATGATGCAGAACTTGAGAGGGACCCCTCTCTACCCAACAGGATACTTCCTCAAGTGATAATTCTGACCACAAACCGACATCTGTTACAGTAGATCTATGTTTGGCATTATCTTTATCTGCATCTGGAACACCTTGGACTTGGCCTATCTTACCAGGTGTGAACTGCAAAATCTGACTATTTACATTATTTTCTTGTGGCTCCTTAGCCTCTCCCTGTCCAGTAAGTGACTCTTGAATTAGTTCTATATTTTCAGTTTGAGCCAGCATTGTGGCTGCTTCCTCCTAATCAGCTTGCTGTTCCACATCCTGCTTCGCTGTTTCTCTTTCAGAGAGGTTTTTGTCTGGTTGCATGCTAGTAGTTGGCTCAGGCTGGATCGCTTCACTGCTGGCTCTTGTTGCTTCAATGAGTGGTTGATGCACGAAAGCAGCGATTGGACTTAACTTCATTATCATAGCATTTTCAAGTCTGTCTCTTGTGCTTGCTAGCACCACTTTCAAATCTTTTACTCATGCTCAGATTAGAATCTAAAAATAAAAAGTAAAATTAATCTTCAACTGGATAAACACATGGATCAGAGGTCCATCAGTGGCTATTGGCACAAGGTATAGATGGCTGCTGCTGAAGGGTTACAGCAGGGCTCCTCAGACTTTTTAAACAGGAGGCCAGTTCACTGTCCCTCAGACCACTGGAGGGCCGGACGATAGTTTTAAAAAAAAACAAACTATGAACAAATTCCTATGCACACTGCACATATCTTATTTTGAAGTAAAAAAACCAAAATGGGAACAAATACAATATTTAAAATGAAGAACAAGTAAAGCTAAATCAACAAACTTACCAGTATTTCAATGGGAACTATGGGCCTGCTTTTGGCTGATGAGATGGTCAGTGTCCGGTTCCATATTTGTCACTGCTCGTCGTAACAAGTGATGCAAGTGGGCATCAGTTAGTCTAGATCTGGTTGGAGATTTCAGATGTTATTTTGCAGGTAAGGAAGGTGCACGGGGGGGGGGGGGTGCGCGCAAGCAAGGCACCCTTGACAGGGCTGTTTTCTTTCCCTCTCCGAAGAAACAAAGAACTCGGCATCCTCACAAACTTTTTAAGGCAGCAAGCCCCCAGCTGCTTCTCCCTGAAACTCCAGTACTGCAGGCATCATGATGGGAAACAGAAACCTCTCTCTCTCTCTCTCTCTCTCTCTCTCCCCCCCCCCCTTCCAATTCCCAGCAGCACAAAAAGCCTCGGAAAAGACCCCCGCCCGGCTCTTGGGACTGGCGCAGGTCTCCTAGCCGGCTGAGAGGCCTCTCAGCCGGCTAGGAGACTTGGGGCCAGCCGGAGCGCCTGCCACCCCACACTTACCCTCTTCCAGTCTTCCTTCTGCCTCCTCCTGGCTGACTGGAAGCAGGGGGGCGGGGCTTTGTCATGTGGCCCGGGATGAGTCGGCTCCAATTTTTCCGCTGCTTTGTGTGCTGCTGGGAATTGGAGGACAGGCAGCGGCACACCCGGCGGGCCAGAAAAATGCCCTCGGCGGGCCGCATGTGGCCCCCGGGCTGTAGTTTGAGGACCCCTGGGTTACAGAATTCAGTTTTCCACTGTGGCAAAATGGGCATCCACCTGGGGGACTGAGTAGCCTGTTTGCGCCTCATGAGCCCCACCTTCTTACCTCCTTGGTGGGCTCCTGTCCCTCTTCAGTAGCTGCCACCACTCAATGACTTCCCTTTGCCTTCCCACTGCTGCCTTCCCTGATCCCCAAGGCCCCTCTCTGCCTATGGGCAATCTGCAGCAAGAGCCTCCTGGTTTCTCTGAGGGTTGTAGGACGACTCCCCCCTCCCAGGCTGGCTGGAGCATTTCTATCTTCTGACTCTGCCCCCTGGCTTTCCCACAGTTTTTGGCCATAGAGGTATCTGGGATTTGTAGGCCTACCCTGGATTTGCCCTACTTCCCAGGGTGGGTGGCCATTTTAACTAAACTAAACAACCTAAACGAAAGCAAACACAAGATGGAGTCTATTCTGTCACATCCAACAAGCCAACCCTATAGCACAACATCATTTTCCAATCTAAACATTTTCAAAAGTTTATAAACTTCCAAAATTGCCAAAAGGATTCAAAATAATTTTCTCCAAGACACATGCAATTAGGAGGCTTGAAAATGATGCAAAAACATAGGTTAATAATAAACTATAATTTCTCATCTGATAATTCCTGCAGTAGCAAACATCAGGCTCCCATCCAACAATCAATACTAGCTGTTTAAAAGAGCTGCCAAAAATGTTATATAAAATAAATATGTCAAACTTTGATTAGATTCTGCAATGCCTTTGGAAAAATTAATCTACTATAAATGTATGAAGCAGTATTGTTTGGATTCATTGGCATGACAATTGACACCATCAATATTTCTTCTCATATCCAAGAAGTTCTGAGAGAGGGGTTGCAAGGGCATGCTGCAGGCACCGACAGGGCTCTGTGAAGGGTGAAAGAGAGACTTCCCTGCCTGCGAGGGGTGAGGCCAGTGCCAGTCACGTGTGCTTGCTCTGTTCAAGCCAAGGAGGAGGGAAGGAATGGAAGGGACTTGGGAGAGCTTGCTTGCCTGGCCCCCCACTCTCACTCTCCCACTGATTAAAGTGCAGCATGTACCACTACTGACCTGACCCTTGAGCTGGGGAAGGCTGTGCAGCTGGTTGTTGACTCTGGGCTGCTGGCTCTGGAGTCTGTACTCTGAATAGTGGCACCAGGGACCTAGAAGGGGCAGGGCTCGTCAGTCCAACCCCTGCACCGTCTCATCAGGGTTGGTCTTAAGGCAATTGGAACAATTTGGCCAAACTGGACCCCACGGGCCGCTCCTAAGGGGGCCCCCCACCAGGGCAATCTAGATGAATTTTATTTATATCTCTAAGATTCTGCAGACTTTGGCTGTGAACTGGGGCCCCACAAAATTTTTTCCACTTGAGCCCCAGAGTTTCAAATTGGGCCCCACTGGCTAGCCCTGAGTCTCATAGTTGCTGGGCCCAAGTTGCCCTGCACTCGCATGAAGTTTTGGGTTTGCAGTTTTGGGAGAGGGGAGACTGCCCGCTGGAGGGGGGGGCAGGGCTGTGGAGGCCCCCTAGATTTAGAGGCCCTAGGCTTCAGCCTACTTAGCCTATACATAAATCCGGCACAGTCCGGCTCCCAGCACTTGGTGGGGTGTCACTGGTGCCAGTGCCAAGGGTGAGAAGTCTTCAGGTGATCCTGGATCCCTCACTTCCTATGGAGGCCCAGGTCACCATGGCTGTCAGACTGGCCTTTTATCATCTTTGGCTGCTTTTATCAGGCAGCTAATTCCCTATCTCATGTCTCAGGATTTAGCTACAGTGATCCACACAATGGTCACTTCCAGGCTGGATTACTGTAATTTGCTCTAAGCAGTGGTACTCTTGAACCTGATCCAGAAACCACAGCTAGTACAGAATGTGGCAGCAAGCCTGCTGACTGTGTGGGCGCACATCCAGCTGGTGCTTCACCAACATCACTGGCTGCCAACTAAATACCGAATCTGGTTCATTTTTATGTTACTGACCTTCAAAGCCCTACACAGCTTGGAACCAGCATATTTTATATGTTGTAAACTGCCCTAAGCCCACTTGTGGGGTAGGGCAGGATATAAGTTTAATAAACAAACAAACAAATAGATCCTTTCCTGGAATGGAATACGCCCTTTCTTGAGACAACAATTTGCATCCAAAATAAGTGATAGTGACCTAAAGCCAACTGATATTTTATATGGGAAGTCTGACACATTCCTAATCCATGAAGACTCAGGTTTTACCTGATCAAAAAGACCCAGGTGAATTCATATACATAATACAGAGCCTGTAAAACTGAGTGATGATTTTCATGTGTAGCAGCTATTAGAGATCAAAACAGGACTGTGACATAAGAATAGTTAGTACATTTTATTTTCTCCTTGAAACATAACATTTTGCACATAGATTTTACACTGGTGGTGATATTTTTCAACTGAGCCATAGTTACAATTAAGTTGTAAAGAGATTGCCTAAATGTGTTGAAGAGGAGTTCATACTATGAAATATTGGCTAAAATAATATTTTATTCATTTATTTAAAACCTCTCTATTCCGCCTTATTTCCTTGGAGTCAAGAGAATGAATGATGACACAACCAAGGTGTAAGGACATACAGATTAAGTCTAATCAACAAAATTAAAGCAGATTGAAATACACAAATTACCAATTTAAAGTTAAAACACACAAGAATTAAAACAGACTTGTATGATGTACAAATCTGGTGGAAAAAATCACCTCTTTCCAAATACTCTCTGGAATAAAACTGTCTTACATGTATCCCCAATGCAGCATCCTTGCTCACTTTAGAAGGCCACTGCAAAGGGGTGAGGCAACCACAGAGAAGTCCTGTGGTCTTGCTTTAGCTGTATGGACAGTCCTAAGGGAGGGCACCTGTCTGAAGAGCCTAACTGGTACAGCAGGGTATATTAGGAGATGTGGCTCAATTCTATACCTCAAGTCTTCTGAAACTTAATTATAACCATCAGTCCTGAAGAACTCTTATCACAAGATACAAATGATGTCTGGTTGGTTTGGAAGTGAAATTAACTTGGTTTCCTGAACGATGAGTTTTACAGGAGAGAGGGGGAGAGGGAATTTTTATCTTGTCACAAAGTTATATTTAAAACCTACCTCACAGTTATTGCTTTCTTTGTTGGTATGTTCAATCCTCACTGTAAGTAGGAAGGTGTAAATAATTAAAGCTAAAATCATTTGCAGACTAAGAGCATGTTCAGCAGAGGGTATTTTAGCAGTGCAGCATTTAGATCAGCTTCTATTTATATTTCCAGTCTCACTCAGACCATACTTCTCATGTATAAGGACTGAGGTCCACCAGGAGCTGAGCAGGCTAACTAGTGGAAAAACCATTTGAAACCTCACTTCAAACCTGTAAGCCATTTCATCAGATCACCTCACCTCCTGCAACTTAAATATGTAGTTAAAGCTCATTTTAAAATTTTGATCTCCTATAATCTGATGTTGAGATTTCATTTGCCATAGAGTTAATCAAGTCAATAGGTTAGAGCATTATACTATTCTGAGGGCTGTCTCTCTGTATGAAATGCCAATTAAGGCTGCATGACACTCATGTGCAACCAAGAACTGGAACCAAAGGAGCAGTGTTAGCCTCCATCTTTGATTCCTTCTGAAGCCCTTTATGACAGATGAACTCTTCTGATGCCAGACAGAGCACAAGAACACCAGTAGTAGCAGTAGCAGTAGTAATAACAACAATAATACTAGTAATCATACTAATAATAATCCCCTGTGGGATGCTAGCTTGCTGTGCTGGTGGGGGCTATCAAACAAAGAATTGTTGCAAGATCCAAGAAGATCAAGAGATACAACAGTAGGATCCAGCAATACAGACACAACTTCCAATTCAAGACTAACCAAAGATAGTTCTACAAATCACTAGAGGGTGTTGAAAAAGCAGAAGTAAAACCAGACAAAGAAAACATAACCTTCTGGAAAGAACTCTGGAAGACTAGAAAGAATACAATTAAAACGTCACCTGGGCCCTGATCTAGAAGCCCAGGCAAGTACGATTTTGTCAGATCTTGGAAGCTAAGCAGGGTCCACTCTGACAAGTATTTGAATGGGAGACTTCCTTGAAATAACAGAGGTGGGAGTTGGGGGTAGGCTTTATTCAGCCATCTCTGAATATCCTCCAGGCCCCCAGTAGGGGTCAGTCACCAGAGGCCACCATAACTTCCAGGTGCACACACACTCACATGCATGCATGCACACACATTCATATATATTAAAAATACCCCCAAAAAAGCCACCTGGATCACAGATGTGGAAACAAACTGGAAGGAAAGTAAATGGGGATCTTACAATAACCCTGGAAAGCCTGTAAAAACAATTGAAGAAAGTAAAAAACTTGACAGTGCCTAGTAGAGATGAAGACCACAACTATTGACTTAAAAAGTTGACAAATCTTCATCCATGATTGGTGCAACAGTTTAATGATGCACTCAATTCCAAAGCAGTAGAAAACAACCTTTAGGACATTTCTCACTCTGGAAAACAAAGAGAAAGGAGCAGTGCCTGAAATATGTATTTTTACTAATACAGTTGATTTTACTTGTTGTATGTAACTATTCATAATATTTGATAATTTTGATGAATTTATATTTTCCCTTACTCCCTTTTCTCTTCTGTATCCCACTTTTTCCTGAGGAAATTTTTAAAAATCCTTAATCATGAGAAAAAGCAGTGCCAAGCAACTTCCACCCCATTACCTGCCACCCAACAACTTTTAAACTACTGACAGGAATTGTAGCCAATTCTATTCAAGAATAACTACAGCTCAATTCAGTTTACCACATGAACAAAAAGGAATTTTCTGAACATCTCGAGGCACTAAAGATCAGTTACTGGTTGAAAAAATGGCCATACAAAATTGTAAAAGGTGGAAAATCATCCAAAATGTTGCTTGGATTGATTACAAGAAGGCATTTGTTTCATCCCTCATACATGAATCCTGAAAACACTAGAAATGACAGATGTCAGCAAAACTGTAATTATGTTTATCAAAAATGCCAGGAATAAATGGAACACCAGGTTGTTAGTGAATGGAGATGAAATTGGAACAGTATAAAATGAGGAATTTTCCAAGGAGACTCACTATCACTGTTTCTCTTTGTCATTGCCCTAATAACACACACAATCATTCTCAACAGCACAGGCCTAGATACCAGCTTTCAAATACCGGCCCAAAGATTTTACACTTATTGTATATGGATGACTTGAAAATGTTTGGAAAGTCATCATCAGAGATTGATTCTTTACTAAATTCAGTATGAATATTCAGTAAAGAAAACAATGGAATTTGGCCTTGACATATGTGCAGCATGTTTGTTTGAATTCTGATCTTGTGTCGTAATAAATCAAACTGAACAGCATTAGCACTGAATATAGGAAAGATTGTTGAACAAGAAGAAATCAAGATGCCAAACAACATTACAACAAAACCCTGGGCTTTGAAGAAATCTACAAATATCTTTGGCCACCAAATGAGAAGGGAGCACTCACTGGAGAAGACCCTGATGCTGGGAAAAATTGAAGGTAAAAGAAGAAGGGGACGGCAAAGGATGAGATGGTTAGACAGTGTCATCGATGCAATGAACGTGAAGTTGAGCAAACTCCGGAGGACGACAGAGGACAGGAGGGCCTGGCGTGATGTGGTCCATGGGGTCACGAAGAGTTGGACTTGACTGTGTGACTGAACAACAACAACAACAAATAACCTGGAATTTTGGAAGCTGACATCAAACATATCCTTGCTAAGAAAAATACAACCAAGGAGTTCTATCAGAGTTAAAAAGATATTGCAACCAAAATTAAATGGAGGCAACATAGTAAAGGCAATTAACACATGGGCAGTCCCAATTCTAAGATACCCAGCTGGCATTATTGATTGGAAACAAGCAGAATTATAAGCAATAGCTTGCAAAACTCACAAAATAATGACAATGCATCACTTACTACACCCTAGAAGCCATGTTAATCATCTCTACTTACCAAGAAAACTAGGTGGAAGAGGTCTCCTGAAAGTTAAGCAAGCAGTTGAAGAAGAAAAACAAGCACTGAATGAGTATACCAGGAAAAGCAGAAGCTTCTAGTTGAAGTATACAAGGCAGACTTATTTAAGATTACAGAAACCAAAGAAGATTACAAAAAGATTACAATCAAAACTCACTTTGACAAGGGTATACATTTGATAACGAAAACACCTGGAAGTGGCTTCAAAATAGACACTTGAAGAAAGAAATGGAAGGACTCATTCTAGCTGCACAAGAACAGGCATTTGAAATGAAATGTATGAAAACCAAGATTCAGAAGACAAGAGATAACAGCAAATGTCGACTTTGCAGGGCAAAGGATGAAAGTCGACCACATGGTCAGTGCTTTCAGTAAAACTGCTCAGACTGACTATAAAGAATGTCAATGATAGAGCTGCAGCTATTTTGCACCAGAATCTTTACAAGAAGTATGGCTTACCATGAGCCAGAAATTCATGGGAGCACAAACCAGACAGTAGGATGATGAAACAAAGATTCTTTGTGTTTGTATTGGGGCTAGAACATTACAGAACTGGTTCTACCAGAGTCTGGCTGAGCTTGGTGCTCAAGAACAATAGCCCACCAAGACTCTGGAGATGACCAGTGAAGAATTAATGGTTCTGACAATAGCCTATCGTTGGTAGTTGTTTGGGAAGCGGATGGAGTAGCATGCTATTTAAACAAAGCCATTGCCCTGTGTTTTTTGTCTTGTTCTTGCTGAATCACTAATAAAGTAGAGCTGATCACTAGGCTGGGGGTCGGACCATCCATAGAACCCAGTATTTAACACTTTGGGACTTCCAGTTGCAAACAGATAAACACCTGGAGCGTAACACCCCTGATATCACAATTGTAGGGTGGAAATGAGAAATAGGGTTTGAATAATTGACATTGCAGTCCCAGGCAGCAGCAGAATAGAAAAGAAAGAACAGGAGAAGGTAACAAAATACCAAGACATATAAACAGAGTTAAAGCGCCTCTGGGAGAAGAAGGTTACCATCATGCCAGTTGTCACTGGAGGCCTTGGAGCAGTGCCTAGAAGTCTCAGGAAAATTCTGGGCACTTATTTATTTGTTTGTTTGTTTGTTTTTACCCTGCTCATTCTGGCCTAGGCTGGCTCTGGGCGGCTCACAACAAGATAAAACTTTTAATACATAAAAACATACATCACATTTAAAACAATGTTAAAACAACAATATTAAAGTGCTAGCAGCTCAGTAGTCACACTATATCTTTGGTCCACTTCAGTTGTGAGGCGAGAGAGTGGACTAGGCCAGTAGTAGTCACAGGGAGCTATGGGCCAGGGCTACCACCGTAGATGTCAGTTGTTACTAGTAATGCCCTCACTGGTCAAACTACAGTGGTGGCGGTGGTGGCGGCTCCAAAGGCCTGGAGGAAGAACTCCGTTTTACAGGTCCTGCGGAACTGTAAGAAAACCAGAATAGAGCCACCACCCTGGCCCTAGTTGTAGCCAGTCTGGCCTCCTTGATGCCCAGGAGGACCAGTCAGTTCTGGATCCCTGAACGCAGTGTTCTCCGGGGCATATATAGGGAAAGGCGGTCCTTCAGGTATATTGGACCCTGGCTGTAAAGGGCTTTAAAGGTGAGAACCAGCACCTTGAAGTGAATTTGGTATGCTGTAGGCAGCCAGTGCAACGCCTTGAGCACAGGCAGGATGTGCTCCTGAATTGAGAGTCCCATCACTAGCCTGGCCGTGGCGTTTTGCACCAGCTGCAGCTTCCGGATTTGCGACAAGGGCAGCCCCATGTAGAGGGCATTACAGTAATCTCGAGGTGACCATCATGTGGATCACTGTTGCCAAGTCGCCACGTTCAAGGAAGGGGGCCAACTGCCTTATCAGCCAAAGATGGTAAAAGGCCGACTTGGCAGTGGCTGCTACCTTGGCCTCCATTGTTAAGGAGGAATCCAGGAGCACCCCCAAGGTCCTAACCTCCGGCGCTGGCACCAAAGGCACCCCATCGAAGGTTGGGAGCAGGATCCCTACCCTTGGACTGCAGCGACTCAGGCCCAGGACCTCTGTCTTCGTCAGATTCAATGTCATCACCAAATAACACCAACTCAGTTCCAGAAGCCAGTGTTGCTTGGAACAGCAAGAGTCCTTTGAAGATACATCTGCAATTCCTTGGCTAGATCTTGAATTGCAGAATGCCATCTGACAGTTAAATATATGACTGTGACAATTCACAGTAATAGTAATAACAAGAGGTGGGACCTGTGATACTCGTGGGGGGGAGATGGAGCTTCACAGAGCGGAGGCAGCAGCCGCAGGTGAATCTTCTCTCCCCACCCCACACCCCCGGGCACTGGCAGTGAGGCCTCAGTGCCTCTCAGCCACGAGGCTGCTGCAGAGATAACAAAGTGTTTCCTGCCCATGTTCAGGGAACGCTCTTTAACTTTTGGGGGGCTTTAAATATCCCCCCAAAGTTTTTTTAAGTTTTCAGATTTTTCTGCACACATTGTCACGGCTGGGCCACAAGGTTTACAGCAAGCAAGAGACATTGTCAACAGTCCGAGTCAGCAGGGAGTTCAGTTCAAGCAAGAGAGGTGCAAACAAGTCTGTGATTTAAGAGAGCAAGCAGAGACAAGATGTGCTGGAGATCATAACCATAAATCAAACCTGAATCCAAGGGACAGGGCTGATACCGTAGTCCAAGAATGCCGAGGTCAGGGATGTCAGAATACAAAGCCAGGAGCAGATGGGAGTCAAAGTACAAGCCGGGTCAGATGCCAGAGAGACGTCAGTTCCGAGGGTTCGAGACGCAGAGTTTGGTCCTGCCAACGAAGTTGCCAGCACGATTTGCTCACAGCAGCTGGTCTCCTAAAGTAGCGTGCTGGCTTGTTAGCTCATTACCTGCAGTCCTGGCTCATGCTAGTACTCAGGACTCACAGATCGGGTTCCCCGTAGGCGTGCTATTTTTCTCCTGACTTTGAGTTCTTGCCGTCTCCGTTCACGCAGCCGGCTTACAGGTGGGGGAGAGTCTGGAGGTGATAAACTTGGGCCGGACAGAGCCTGATCAGCTTCTAGCTGCAGGCTTGACTCCCCAAGACTTGCACCTTCTTCTGTTAAAGGAGCCAAGTCCACTGGGTCAGAGGCTGAGTCTGGAGCAGGCATGACACACATGGGGAGTCCCCCAAGTGTGCAGGAAAATCTCTCTGCCCCCCAAGTGCCCCCGATGTGCGGATTTAGATATCTGCACGGAGGGGGTGCCTTGGGAGTTAGCATATGGATAATAATGTACCATCAAGTAACAACTGATTCGTGGCAAGCCCAGGACCATGGGGTTCTCAAGGCAAGAGATGAGGAGAGGTGGTTTGCCATTGACTTCCTCTGCAGCCACGTTAGTCTGTCTGTAGCAGTAGAAAAGATCAAGAGTCCAGTAGCACCTTGTTAGACTAACAAAATATGTGGCAGGGAATGAGCTTTCATGCGTATCTGAAGAAGAGAACAGTTACTTTTCTTCTGTAATGGGGAAGGGCTGTGGCTCAGTGGAAGAGCCTCTGCTTTGCATGCAGAAGGTCCCAGGTTCAGTCCCTGGTATTTCCATTTAAAAAGGACCTGACAGTAGGTGATGTGAAAGACCTCCCTGTGACCCTGGAGAGCTGCTGCCAACCTGAGTAGGCAATACTGACCTTGATGGACCAAGGGTCTGATTCAGTATAAGGCAGCTTCATGTGTGTCCTTGGTGATCTCCCATCCAAATACTAACCATGGCTAACCCTGCTTAGCAGCCAAGCTCTGAGGAGATCAGGCTAGTCAGGGCTATCCAAGCCATTCAGGAGCACTAAGGAGATTCCAAATGGCAGTCAGCTTTGGAGAGATGGCACAAGATTGATAAATGCTTGCTGTGAAGCAGTGTCAGCAGTACCTACAACCAATTAACAGATAGTGTTCCTTCTAGTTTGACTTTTAGACTGGAGACTTTTTAGTGTTTTTTGTAATATTTACTTTATTTACAAATATGCAAGCAGAGCTGGTAGGCATAAAGAGACACTCCTATAGGGCATCAGATCCATTACCCCACATCCGCTCCCTAGATATCCATACAGTTAAATCAATAGAAATTTAGTGGTTGCAGAGAAAACGTCCACAGTTGTTAAGAGACATTACTATTTGGGGGCTCATAAGCTTAGGTTCCAATTCACGGAGGCCAAACCCAATCACAATGATCAGGCAGCAACATCATCTACATGCCACCTGTTTTACTTACAGATTTTAATTGTTATGTCCTAACCACATTTCTGTAAATACTTTCTTTCTCTGTTTCACTGAGATTCTTGGGTGGGCACTCACCTGAGATGGTGGCCAGGCGATCGCGGAATGGCAGTCACCATGCGGTCTGACCGCATGGCCAAGAAAGGTCTAAGCTTGAGGTTAAAGGACTATAGCACCCAGGGCTCCTAAAGTTCCACCTATCAGGAGCCTAGAATATTTGATTGCACCAAAGAGAATCTCTGGCGGGAAGGGTGCCCGATCCTGAGGTATGGGTGCAGCCAGGGGCGAGGCTTATTTGTGCATATAAGCAGACCCCCAGGCCACCTCAGGTATGCTTGTTCCTGACTCAATCAACTTCTATGCTGAAAATCACTCAACCAGGCTCCTGAGTCCAGTACTCCTCATTAATACATAGGCTGTGATCACACACACTAAATAATCCACTTTCAATCCACTATCAATGCACTTTCCAACTGGATTTTGCCAGTTCACACCGTAAAATCCAGTTGGAAAGCGCAGTGACAGTGGATTGAAAGTGGGTTATTTAGCGTGTGTGACCGCAGCCAGGGCTATAGGGATTTTACTACTATCCTACCATTCCACTGAGCAAAGTTGGAAGCCTTCCTTCAATCTAAGGAGCCTTCCTCCAACAGAAATGCCACTTAAGCTGGAATAAGGCTCCTTAAATTGGAGGAACTTCTTCCAGCCTGTTATGTTCTGAGCACGATTTTCCAGCTTGAACTTTAAGACTTCCTAGTGTCAACTTACTTCCTGTATGCACCCTGCGACATGTCTGGGCATGTCGCCTGTAATGCCAAGCGATACCAGCCTGAGCTTCAGCTCCAGAGAACAATGGACCCTCGGATCCTGATTGTCCCCCTATCAGAGGCTGAGGATATTCAAATGGACCTATGATAGCCTCTGGCGGGAACCTAATCCCTGTGTACCCAATCCCCATGGGGGGGGGGAAGTCGGGGGTGCGGTTTACCTGTAAATATAAGCAGACTCCCCGACCACTCTCGCTCATGCTTGTTCCTGACCTCCAATAAACTTGACATGAAAATCACTTCACCGGCCTCCCGAGTCGAGTACTCTTCACAGCCTAAGACTGAATCCAAGCTAGTGTGAGAGTGGGTGACACACCCACAGAGAGAGAGAGAGAGAGAGAGAGATTGCAGACACTATTAATACGGTCTGGAGTTTTCTTCCAAAACAAAATTGTAACTGTTACTGTGTGTGTCTTACGACAAGGGGTTTCAGCAACGCTCCAACTGCATTGTAGTAATGATACTGGACAAACAGTAACTATACCTCAACAGTTCAAGACATTTTTAATTAAAATATCTTTTAATATTAGGATTGGAGAACTGCCAGCTAATAAATGTCTCCAGTCTGACTCCAGAAACAAAGAAATGAAAAAGAGAGGACTGGGAAAGACTGAAGAGTTTTTAAAAACCCTAATAATAAACACAAGGTAGAATAATTGAAAGAGCCGGATAAACCTTCATTTATTTTAAGTGTAAGAAAATAAGGATTTGGATAGGTATGTGAGCTAATCACATAGTAATTAAACCATTCAACAATGCACCTTTTTGTCCAGCATACAGGCTCAAATCCAGAATGTTGGACTGGGAGGGGGCAGAATGCATGGCAAGAGGGAAAACAGTACTAAACGCAGAAGTTCATGCACTTTGTTTCAGCTTTAAGGCCCAGTTTTGGGGATTAGCACTCCAGTGGTGTGTATTCAAACCTGTGGAGCCTGAATCCAAAAGTGGATTGTGAAGCCTGTGAAAAAGGTTCCTGGACTGTTGCAGTTTTAATGATGCTCTGCTTTTTATGTGGGTCACCATGACAAGTAAATTGGGCCTTTGGATTACCATCGTGAAAAGGCTAAGAAACACTCTCTAGAAAATATAGGAATATAACCAAAAAGCACTGTATAAACACACACTGGAAATTTAGCTCGATTATATTTAACTGTCTTTGGTGAGGCCAGTACTTTCCTCTCCCATATAGAGCAACTAGCCTGATACCCATGCTTCGCTACAGTATTTAAGTTCCATAAATCCAGTTATAATACTGATGATGCGAAGTCTGAAATGCAGCATTTGTTGTATGAATTCTAATGGAGAAGATTGTAGTGTAAGAAACGAAGTGAGACATACCTACTTCCCCCCCCCCCCGCTTCTCTACTGAAGGACCTCTGTGTAGACCACATTGGTGGTTCTGCCCTCAGGGGGCTGGGATCCCCAGGCTGCCTGGTGGGCTCACTCTGGAGCAGGCCACACAGAACTGTCCATGTGAGAAGCAGTCCTCTGTTAAGTCAGCTCCTGCCACCTTCCACAAAAGTGATGGCCTTTCTACTGGTGTTCCTGGATTGTTTTGCTCATATGGAGACTGTGTTGTTCTGAACACCTCAGGGTGATCTCGGTGGTACTTGGCCTGCGCAGTTCAGGGCCCTGCAGGAGTACTATGGGCAAATGTTTTTGTCACATTCCTAAGTTGCCTCCTTCTTGTAGCCTTGGTGTATCTGGCTTGACGTTTGCCAAGAGCTTTCTCGGGGGCAGTAAAAAGTGAGAGGTGTGAGTGGGAGTTGGTGTGAGGGAGTGGTGATGTGCTGGACATTTCTTCAGGTTCATGAGGGAGCCATGCATCAAAATGGCTCCTAGAAAGGTCCTTTACTATCTTCTCATGAATATTCGTAAGCTCAGTTGCCATGCTGGCTGTTATGAGAAAAGTCTATTCAGGAGTCTTAAATTGCTGATTTCTGTAACTGTCCTCAACTGTTTGCAGTCTCTTTTAGCTGTGTTTTTACCTCAGAACATGGAGAGCCACAGCTGAGCAATCAGAGGGAGGTAGGGGGTAGGGGTGTGCAAAAAAAAAAATTCAGCACAATTCGGATCGGGCCGAATCAGGCCACATCTGTTCCAGCTGGCGAATGACCCCCGCATGTCAGTTTTGGCAATGCAAGCTGAGTCAGGAATCATTCAGCCAGCTGAATGTCAGTTTCAGCCCCATTATACCCTATGGGCCATTGAAGTCAATGGCAAAAACTCATAGGGTGTATGAGGGGCTAAAGGGGAGTGGGTTTGAGGGAGAAGCTCCAATCTTGCAGGGTAGCTGCTGGGGCCGCTCTCTGAAATGCCCACCAAGTTTCAAGAAGATTGGACACAGGGTCCAATTCTACGGGCCCCCAAACAGGTTCTCCATTGTTCTCTATGGTGGGGGAAAATGTTACTTTTTTCCTAGCTGCCTATCCAGTGTAGAAGGGGAAGGGGGGGGAGGAGTATTAGAAGCCACTGTGGATGCAGGTCTGGCAGAATCACTAAGGTGTTACTGCTTGGGTGGGCTCCCTCATGGCTTTAAGCACCCTGCAACCATTGCTGTACCTGACAGACACCCACCTGTTAGGTGTAGGAGGTGGGGGGGAATGTGTCGGAAGCCATCAGAGGGGCTGGGCCAGCAGCATCGCTAAGGTGATCCTGCTGGGGTGGCATCCCTGATGGATTAAAGTACCCTGTTCCTGCTCCTACATCTGACAGACATCCGCCTGTCTGGTGTTGGGGATTGTATTTAAAGGCATCAGGGAGGCTGGGCCAGCAGCAGGGCTAAGGCAATCCTGCTGAGCAAGCCTCCCTGGCAGCTGTAAGCATCCCACTGTCGTGATGTGTGTTACGTGCTATAGCACACTGCGCCAACGTTAAGAGACTTAAGTCCACCAGACCCCTCTGCACATTAAGTCCATTAAGTCCATTAAGTCCACCAGACCCCTCTGCAATACACTGCACCACACCAGCGGTAGTGTATTTACAGTTTATTTACAGTGCTATCAAATATCCAAACAACAAACTGCTTCGCCAAGCAACAGGCTTGTGAGAAGAGAGAAGTAGTTCTGTACATCATTACATATATACAGTTCAGTAACCAGTCAGGTTGTTGCTGAGTCATGTAGAGTACATTCATCAATGTCACACTGGAAGAACTACTTTGTACAAGTTCTTGCTCAGTTCTACTGCCTCTGCTCCAGTTGCATGACTCCTGCTGGCTGTCAGTTAGATCCTTCTGATCTGCCAGCTTACTTGTGCATGAGGACTGAGAGTCTCAATTACCACCTGTCCAGTGTAGGAGGGGGAGGGGGAAGGAGTATTAAAAGCCACTGTGGAGGCAGGGCTGGCAGGATCACTAAGGCATTACTGCTGGAGTGGGCTCCCTTGTGGCTTTAGGCACCCTGCAACCATTGCTGCACCTGACAGACAGCTGCCTCTGAGGTGTAGGAAGTGGGGGGAGTGTGTTGGAAGTCATCAGAGAGGCTGGGCCAGCAGCATTACTGTACCTCACAGGTGGTTGTTGGCCATTCTTGATTTCCTCAACTGCTGTTAACTCTCTGCAGTCTCATGTAACTGTGTTTTTTTTAACCTCAGAACGCTGAGCTCTGCAGCTGACCAATTGGGGTGGGGGGGCAAGGCGGCAGCAGCCTGGCAGCCACATAAGAATCAATGGATGGAACACTTTACCCCTTTTGACCCCATTAGGGGTCAAATTTCTAAAAATCCCTTCTTAGTGAGCACCTCCGGCATGGTAGGAGTGCTCTCCCCGAATTTGGTGTTTTTAGGTCCAGCAGTTTAGCCTGGGTGTTGATTTTACATGGAAGTGTGAGGCTTCTGTACTAACAGCAAAATATCAAACCTTTGTTGATGAAGCAAAGTTCTTTATTATTCTTAATACTGTTTAACAGGTTCTCGAATGTTTGTTAGAGATGCCATGTAGAAAACAGTCAGAGTTAATATACCCTCCCCATTGTTTGAACCCTGACATTAAACCAATCAGAAATTAGAACAGAAAACGCGGGAGCAGGAATCGGGCCGTTTGGATTCCCACAGGAAGGTGAGGTGAGAAAGTTGTAAAAATTCCCTTCTTGATCTGGGTGACCCAGATGTGTGAAACTCATGCATAACAACTGGCTAGGATGGCAATAATAGACCTTCAAGGTTTTCACAATAAGATAAGACATTCACTGGCCCGGAAAAAGGGAGGAGGGATACATGGGAGGAAAGGCCATTTGTTCTTGGTGACGTGAAGGAATGCAGGGTCGCCATTCTCCCGCCGAAGACAGTAACATTGTCCAGGACTTTTGAAAGCAATATACTTCAAGGTGACAAGGAGGGAGGGGAGGGGGAGTAGACAGAGAGGGATACAGGCTGCAATTCATCAGATCAAAGAAAGTGAAAGCAAGCACAATGAAGCTCTTGTCAGGCCCCCTGACAGGAAGGGACTTTCTTTTTTTATATACATAGATAGATAGCCAGGACTTTTCCATCCATAGATATCATTAGAACAGATTATTTGCTGCTGATAATAAACCACAACAAAGAGCTTTTGTATAAAAGTATTTATTATTATGGAGGTTAACAGTTTTGACTAGGGTATTAATTGGAAGGGATTTCTCCACATGGCTGAAAGTAGTAAAGCTTCTGCATACTGGCAAGCACTGCAATTGTCATTCCCACTGACCTACCCATTCTAGGTAAACCCTTGGCAGATCAGGGGTTGGGGGAGATTCTTGTGGGGGTAGTTCTAAGGGGCTTTCTTCAGGGGATACACATATAGGGGCCACTGCAGTGTTGTTAGCCAAATGGAAGATAGTTGGGGCCTCTTCCTTAGGCCATCAGCCACGTGACCATTTGGGCTCTCAGACTTTCTAACTTTGCTAAGAAACTTTAAAAGGGATTCACTTCTTTTATTGTTGTTGCGATTTAACCAATTTAGCATTATTTAGGCGCTTTAGTACGACTCTTTGCCAGAACTTTTTCAGTTTCAAACATTTGCCTTTTCTTTGGTGTGTGGACCAGCACCCCCTGACCTGGCCTGCACCCATCTGCCTGAGACCCCTTTCCACACTTATACAAGCAGTTTTAGAGTGCTGTCACAGAAATCAGCTAAGATGGTCTCCACAGCTTTTAAAGCTCTGCTAGACACCCCTCTGCCTGTAGAGTGCAAACTGGATGCTTGTCTAGATAGAGCATTCATCTGACACATGAACCTCGCCAGGTTCTCACACATAGCTGTAAAAGCAGCATCAGGAGTAGTAATGTTCATTTTCTGTTTCTTGCTGGGCGGCAAAAGCCATCCCCTTTTTGTTTCCATTTGACTATCGGGGCCTGAATGCAGTTTCCGCCTCAAATGCTTACCCCCTCCCCTTGATTAAAGATTTATTGGCTGAGGCCGCTAAGGGGAAGATTTTTACGAAGTTGGACTTACGAGATGCGTACTTTTGGGTGCGAATTCGGGAGGGGGACGAGTTTAAAACAGCTTTTAACACTCCCTTGGGACAATTCGAATACCTAGTGATGCTGTTCGGCTTAAGTGGCGCTCCTGGCGTTTTTATGAGCCTGATCAACGAACTGTTACATAAGCATTTATTCAAGGGGGTGCTCTGTTATCTTGATGATATCTTGTTTTATTCGGCTGATAAGAAATTACACGTGAAATTGGTGAGGGAGGTGCTGGAAACCCTGTTAGAGCACCAACTGTATGCGAAGCTATCCAAGTGTGAGTTTCACCGAACGGAGGTTGATTTTTTTGGGCTACTGCATTTCCCAGCAAGGGCTAGAAATGGACCCCGCCAAGGTAGAGGTGGTGGTCCAATGGGAGGCCCCCCGAACTCGTCGGCAGCTGCACAGCCTATTAGGGTTCTGCAACTTTTATAGGACCTTCCTAAAAGACTTTGCTACGATTACCTTACCCCTTACAGAACTGTTGAAAACTAAGGGGAGGGGCCCGGAAGCGGGAAAGCCCGGGGAAAAACTGTGTTGGACCCCCCAGTGCCAGAGGGCTTTTGACAAACTGAAACAGTTATTCATCTCCGAGCCCATCCTTGCCCACCCAGACGAGACTAAGGAATCTGTAATTCATGCGGATGCCTCGGATGTGGCGATGGGGGGGGGGCAATACTGCAGAAAGACGAAAAGGGTGTTTTACACCCCTTGGCGTAGATCTCCAAAAAGTTTACTGAAACGGAGCGGCACTGGTCAGTATGGGACAAGGAGGCGGCTGATATTAAATTGGCCCTGTCTACTTGGCAGCATTGGCTGGAGGGAACGCAGCGGCCTTTTGAGATTTGGACTGATCATAAGAATCTAGAAGCCTTGCGCACACAGAGATCCCTCAACGCCAAACAACTTCGCTGGGCAGATTTCTTTTCTAAATTCAACTTTGTGCTCAAGCATTTTCCTGGGAAAGCAAACTCCTTAGCAGACTCATTGTCCCGACTACCCCAACACGAATCCCAAAGGGAGGAAGTGTTCGACTCTATGTTCTCCCCACAGCAATTGGGGGGGCAGTAATTACCCGTAGCCAAAAGAAACCCCTCTCAGAAACCCCTTCTTGGACTGTGAAGTGTGGGGATGCTTACACTGAGGAGGAAGTCAGGGAGTGGGCTGAGGATTGTGAAAACACCAAGTCTCTGGATGGTTGTTGGTACCATGGGTCCAAGCTGATTGTGCCCACTTCCCTGCGAAGGAAAATTTTAGTTTCTTGCCATGAGTTGAAACTATCAGGACATTTTGGTTTTCTTAAGATCCTTAACTTAGTACAGAGGCAATTCTGGTGGCCGCGCATGCAGAAGGATGTTTCTGACTATGTCACCTCTTGCCAAGTTTGCTTGATGTGTAAACGGAGGGGGGGGGAAGGTTCCAGGACTACTACACCCTCTCCCAACCCCCTCCAGGCCTTGGGAAAACGTATCAATGGACTATTACAAATCTCCCTCCTTCAAAAGGGAAAACAGTCATTTGGGTCGTAGTAGACATGTTTTCCAAGCAAGCGCATTTTGTCCCATTCAAACAATTGCCTATGGCTCAGGGCCTAGCCAAAACGTTCTTTAATCACGTGATCAGACTACATACTTTTCCCAAGCGCATAATCTCCGATAGGGGGAGCCAATTTGTTGCCAACTTCTGGCGGGAGCTTTTACAAGTCATGGACATTGAACCCACGCCGGGGTTGGGTCTACTATCTTGTGAAATGGGTGGATTTTGGTCCCGAGTTTAATGAATGGGTCCTTGCTGATAATGTGCATGCTCCTAAATTAATTCGTTCTTTCCATAAACGGTTTCCTGATAAGCCTGGGGGGAGCCAATCTTGAAGGGAGCAGGATGTCAGAATCTGACAATAGCTTGCTTGTTCTATAGTTGCCCTAATGTTACTTTCTGTTTCTTTGTGCCTTGCTATCACCAAATGTTTTATTGCCTGCCTTGAAGTAGAAATTGCTGTCCTGCTTAGTTTTACTCTTTCCCCGGGAGGGTGGCCTGTCACATTCCTATGCGTCACATAAACAACTGCAGCTATCTTGTCCGATTCCCTCTCCCTCCCGTTTGAGGCTCCGAGTATGTTATCAGAGTGGGTACAACCTTGGAAGTTATTTTATTGTCACTGGCCAAATGTTTTGCCTAGAGTTCTCACATCTGGGTCACTCAGGCCAAGAGGGGAATTTTTATAACTTTCCCACCTTTGGTGGGAACAAACGGTCGCTATTTTCCTTCCCGCTTTTTTGCATGTATTCTGATTGGATGTTTATGTTCAAGCACCTATGCCCGAAGGTATATTAACCCATGCCATCTTTATTCTGTATCTCTAACAAACATCGAGTACCTGTTCCAGTATTAGAAATAAAGAGCTTTGATTTAACCCAAAGGTCTGATCTATTGCTGATAGTGCAGAAGCCTTACAGATAGGACAAATGGACAATAGAAATGGAAGTGTCAAATCAACGGTATAGCAAGGGGAGAAGGGTGTGCCCCCCCAAGAACTTTGATTAGAGGGAGGAGGGCATCCTTCTGTTGCAGAGATTTCTCTGCAGCATCCAGTTTTCGGAGGCAACCCTGATCAACTTTCTTTTTTAGGTTTGGAAGAAGACATATTATAAGTATAAAATAAGTGTGTATGGAGGGAGTCCAGTTAAAGAAGAGAAGGAGTTTGAGATAAATTAAAGAAGAATTTAATAATGTTTAGATCATGAACTAGAGGAAGTTGTACGGGTTAAGTGGGTAAAGAAAGGGAATATGATAACAAGGATGGAGAATATATGCTTTTAATGTTTAATATGTTTTCTTGTAAGAGTAGAACTTAAGGAAAATGAAGTGGTAAGATATGTATAAAATATCTGGATATATGTACGCTTAATAAAAAAATATTAATAAAAAAAGGTTAAATAATACATTTTAAGTTTATTTCAAGCTTGGCAGATACTTGACATGTCTCAAGCGCATACACACACACACTGCCCCAACAACTGGGGTCATACTGTTATCAACAAGCCCCCCTCCTCCCACAGAATGTGCAGTTTGCATGAAGACAGATGATGCCATTCTGAAATAACCACCCCTAGGGGTCATTTGGGGCTGGAGTGAGGTGGAGCGATGCTCCACCAGCCCAGGAGTGTGCACTAAGGCAGCCATGGGCTGAATCAGATTTTCTGATCTGATTCGACGCACCACTGAATTGCTGCTGAAATTTGGTGGTTGTTAAAAAGCAGCTGGAGGGGACGGGGTTTGAGGGAGAGCCTCCAAACTTACAGGGTAGCTGCTAGAGCCTCTCCCCCAAATACCCACCAAGTTTCAAGAAGATTGGATTGGGGGGTCCAATTCTACGGGCCCCCAAACAGGTTGCCCCATTTCCTCCATTGTTCTCTATGGTGGGAAAAAAGTAAAATTGTGTATGACAAACTGATAGAAATCATGGGGGAATATGTGCAAGATAAAATTGTGACTCAAATAAACAATCTAGACACCAAATCCTACTCTATTATTGTTGATGCTACACCTGACCCGACACATTTTGACCAGCTGGTAACTGTGGTTCGATACTGCTATAATGGAAAACCCTGTGAGAGATTTTTAACATTTATGCCAATAGAAAACCATTAATCCCTGACCTTGTTTAACAAAATACAAGAAGTTCTGGGCAAACATAAGCTGACTGTTGAAAATATCCATGATCAGTCCTAGGATAATGCATCTAACATGAAGGGCTCAGAGAAAGGGCTGCAAGCATGCTTTAAAAACATTAACAGGTATGCAGACTATGTACCATGTGCAGCCCATTCACTCAACCTTGTTGGAGTAAAGGCAGTGTCTACTGTGCCTGAAGTTGTTGACTATTTTGGCATTTTGCAGGAGCTGTATGTTTTCTTTTCTGGATCTCCACGAAGATGGGGAATTTTAAACACACATGGCAATTTAGATTTTTCCCTAAAGAGCTTAAGTGTAACTAGATGGTCTGCACAATATGAAGCAGTCCAGGCAATTAAAAATGGATATACAGGAATTAGAGCTGCCTGGGTAGACGACGACTATTGGCATAATATATTTAAAATGAATCACATGATAAAATCAACAAGATAAAAGAACATGCTCAATTGTCTCGACCTGTCCAGAATTACAAGGACAGAGTCAGCTTGTGTATGGGGTATGAACATATCTCCCTTGCAGGAGGGCAGATTGTAAGCCAGCAAGGCATTTTATATGCTCTTATGAACTTTAATAACATAAGTTTGACCTTTGGGGTTGGTTCTCTGCCTAAGGCAAAAGCACTCTCTACAGCCATGAGAGGCTCCAGCCCACAGTGGGAGACTTCCTTCAGAGTTCACACTTGCATGAAGAACATGAAATACATTTCAAAGAACTCTCTCATGAAGAACACGAAATACATTTCAAAGAACTCTCTCTCATGAAGAACACGAAATACATTTCAAAGAACTCTCTCATGAAGAACACGAAATACATTTCAAAGAACTCTCTCTCATGAAGAACACGAAATACATTTCAAAGAGCTCTCACATCTACTTCACATGCAACCACCATTCAGGAGACCAAGACTCCATTTCAAAGAGTCCTTTTCTCCTCTACGCTGGCCCTCTTCACACCTGCCCCCAACAATTCCAGTAAGAGATTAGGTTGCCCGGCAACTAATCGTCATCCATCAAGTGACCTGGACGAAACCATCATGAGACCAGAGATTGGTGCCAAGAAGACCGACCAGATGGCCCAGGTGTTAGTTCCTGATTAGCACCTAGTTTTGCAATATTGCCCACTCCTTCCTGCCCCCTCCTAACTATGACACTAACCAATAGAAAGACTAGAAAGGACGGACAACCTAGTGGGTGTGACAGTGGGATGTGGTCAGCCCAACCCGCCCAAATGCCACCTGATAAAAGATCTTGCACAGTTTTAGCTTTAGCCTTCTGCCCTCCTCGACTTCTATCTGCTTTACCAACCTCTCATGTCCAGCTTCCTGTACCCAGTACCTAGCCTCCATCTTTAATCCCTGGTTTGCGCAGCCAGGACTGGAGCGTGTATCTGCAGGTTCAGATCTTGTTCCCCCTATTTTTCCACTCATCCCTCCTCATTCTTCTCGTGGAAGTGACTCAACCTCTATCAAGCCAGGTAACGTGACTCCCCCTCAACGATACTCCTGCTCATGCAAACGTGCTATTTTCTAACTAATTTCCCCTAGACCTTGTATGTATGTGGTTTTATTATTATTCCTTGAATGCTTGAACTACATTTTACAGTAAACATCATTTATAGAAACCACTTTTCTTCAGCGCCTATTTACTGAGAACTTCCGGGGAAGTGGGACCTTGGTATAGTTGGCAAGAACCCGTTATAGTGCCGATTGCTGAACGTAAATTAAAGCAATCAGGCCAACAGATGAGACAACATTTAATGGTTGTAAAGTGAAAGCTCTGCAGTGCTTTGGGAGTTCTAATGAATAAAGGTAACTGGATGGAGCAAAATTTAGGTTTTTGTTTCTTACTACTAAAAAGTGTGAGGCTCGTGCTCTGTCCATTTGGAGAGAAGTGTCCCATAATCTTTGTCTGACAACAGCTTTGGCTCCTTGAAATCCAAGGTGTAAAAGGGCAGTACTAGAGAAACCAAGAAGTGCCAGTTTGTATTCTATTGTGGAAACCCAGCTTGAGCAGAAACTATCTGAAAGGATTCAGGGGGCCAGCCCTGATGGAAGGAGTTTTAATTTAAGCAAAAATATATGGTATAAAACCAGACCTGTGTTTCTAATGTAACTAGGCCAGCCTCAAGCCTAAGCAGAGCATTGGGAACACATTTTGGTACTCCAAATAAAGATCTCAAAAATTTTGACTGAATTGTTTCAAGTTTGGTGTATTTTTTATACAGGAATATTTATGCTATTTTAACAGTTGTTTGGGAAGAAGTTCTTGAGCGTTTCAATAAAACAAGCAAGAAATTCCAAACTTCTGGTTTTGATGTATTTGAAGGTTATCTTCTGCTGTTATCTTTACTTTCATTTGTTAAAGAACTCCGAGGAAATTCAGCTGACCGGATTGTACACTATGAACCAGAAGCAAAAGGTTTGTGTGAAGATATTATCTCAAGTTATTCTGATACTTCCAAATGCATAGTTACAAAGAAATTTTCAGATGGAACTAGTGGAAGGGCTTCTTTAAAAGGTGCTGAAAAAATTAGGATAGAAATTCTAAATCAACTCTATGACTGTTTCGTAATCCAGTTAGGCAAGAGGATTGACCCATATGAGCAGATTACGAAAAGATTCAAGTTCCTCTCAGAATTGGTGAACAATTCTGAAACTGATGAGGACAATATTAGACTTATAATATTGCATTACAAAGATGATATTGACCATAAATTAGTAAACGAGTGTTACCAGTTCAAAGAATATTTACACCTGTGAAAATCCCAGAATACAGAAGAAAACACACTGTCCCGCCTCTGGGCTCCTGGGAGCCCCAGGAGCTACTGCTCCCACCGTGGCGGGAGCTCCCCCGACTCACCTGGGGCCAGGGAGGGGGCTGGTAGCCCCTCTGGAGGCAGCAGCAAGGGGTCCGGGGAGGAGGGAAGCCAGGAAGGGGCCACACGGACGTGGCCACAAGATGGCGGGGAGAGCGAGCCGAGGAAGGGGCAGCCAGGACGTGCCCGGGCGCAGCTGTGGGAGCCATGAGGACCCGGGGCTGGCTTAGGCATGCCTGTGCAACAGGGCCAGTCAGGTCCCCCAGGGAAGGGGGAGAACCCAGCAGGGGCCAGGCGAGCTCAGGAGCAGGCAGCGGGTGGATGCCCAAGGGCAGCCACGGGCTCCCCGGCACAGCTGAAGCCAGGGAGAACCAGGGAAACTGCCCGAAGCTGCGAGAGGGGCAGAGGCGAGACGAGCCCGGAGGGACAAGGGAGGCCAATGGAGGGGAGGGAGGAGCGGAGTAACAGGTGATGGCAATGGGAAGGGTGAAAGGGGGAGGGAAGAGTACTGCAGGGCGAGGGAAGGGGATAAAAGGAGGAAACTCGGGACGGCCGGGGAGGAAGTGGCATGTGCAGAAGGACAACAGAGAGAGTTGCAAGGAGGCTGGGGCCAGGAGCCCGCGCGCGAGAAAAGAGGCAACCAGAGGCCCGGCTGAGCATCCTCCTAGGTCACTGCCTATGCAGGGCAGCGCCTGGTGGTGTTAACCAGGGGCCACCCATTCTGAGGCCATGCCCGTCCTCCCGCTTGGCTGACTCCCGCCCTCGGGGCCCCGCTGGGGGGGCGACGGATCGCCCATCACCACCGGGGAGCACGTAGGGGCATGACACACACCATCTAAAATGCAATGCGCAGAAGTTCTTCAGCTTATTTATGAGCAATGCCTGATTGAAGTGTTCCCTAGTATTACTACTGTGTTTAAGCTGTACTTGACAACACCTATCACAAGTTGTGAAGCAGAAAGGAATTTCTCAAAGCTTTCCTTTATAAAGAACAAATTTTGATCTACCATGACTGAAGAGTGCTTAAATTCTTTATTCATATTGTCTGTAGAAAATGACATTGCAAGGAAGCTCTCATATGACAAAACTGTTTGTGAATATGTTGCTAGAAAAAACAGAAAAAAGAATATTTTGTAAAATGTGTTTCATGTAGTATGTCTTCTCAAAGGTGTCTAAAATAAAATATATTAACTGTGGTCTTTGCTATGCTTTATTTCATCATTCTATGATGCATCATGCATGTATACGTTTTCCTAATTTTCATCCCTCATAACCTGAAAACTATAAGGCATAGCCTAGGAAATTTTTATTTACACAAGTGACTTTGACATGTAAGATAAACTAGTACAGCAATTTTAATCAAAACCTGAGATGTAGTGGTTAATTTTTTTAAAAAAAAAATGTGGTGATCTGCCGTGGAATAACCCCGTTGAAGGAGAGCCAGTTTGGTGTAGTGGTTAAGTGCGCGGACTCTAATCTGGGAGAACTGGGTTTGATTCCCCACTCCTCCACTTGCACCTGGCTGGATGACCTTGGGCAAGCCATAGCTCTGTACCAGCTGTTCCCGCAAGAACAGCTTGGGAAAGAGCTCTCTCAGCCCCACCTACCTCACAGGGTGTCTGTTGTGGGGAGGGGAAGGGAAAAGGAGTTTGTAAGCCGCTCTGAGACTCCCAAGTGAGTGAAGGGCGGGATATAAATCCAATCTAAAAAAAAAAAGATAACAGCATTTACCAAGACCTCCTTGCTGGTGGGAAGGGGCTCACTGTATGGCCCATTTTCAGGGGCTCACCCCAACACCCTGTTCTCTGCCATTTGAGCCTTGAGATCCTTCCAAGGGCAGCAAGGCCCTTTGGACCTTGTTGGATGTTTCCTTATTGTTGCTGGTTGCAAAGGGGCCCCCATAACAGTTCAAGCTTCAGGGCCCCAAAAATGTAGATACGCCCCTGCATATGTCTCTCTATTGCTAGAAATACATTATTAACATATAAGCACAGTGGAAGCTACTGAAGCCTTTATAGAACATTACAGTTATGCTTGTGGCAATAACACAGGCTATCTCATAAGACAAGGTACCCTGGGCAAATAGCCTATTTTCGTTTCTCATAAAACAGAAGCTTCCTTTGCTGATACAGGCTGATTCAGTCATGCCTTTGCCTTAAAGCTACTGCAGATCAAATGTTGATAGTCATTTAAGGGTTGCCCTCAAAACCACATATTCCACTTCTTTTGCAACCTCACTGGGGTACTCACATGAGTTAATGAATGTAACACAATATTGGTTTATTGCAACCAACTTCAAACTAACACAGCAACTGAAAGTAAGATGAGAGAACAGTCCAGGGGGCGGACTTTTCCTCCAGCTCATAATCAGGCCCCAGTTAACTATTATCCATTTTACTACATCCCTCCCTCTTTAAGCTTTTTTCTTCTTCTTTAGCAATCATCTGAACACCGGCCCATACCCAGGATTTTTTAGTCGGGGGGGGGGGGGCATTTAAATTTCTTAGGGGGCACTGGTAATTTAATTAAAGTTACATAGACTTTCTGGGGGAAATAGAGAAATGCTGTCCGGCTCCACAGGGCCACCATAGCTGGCCCTTTGTGCCAGATGGCTGTGCAGGAGTCCCTGGCCCCTTCTCCGCACCTTCTGCTGCTTGGGGGCCCTGGGCTGGATGGGAAGTGGGGGGCCTCTGTCAGTAAGTCAGGGGAGCCTAGCCCCAAGATGCCCCACTGTAGCTATGGGCCTGCCTGAACATAGTCTTTCAAATAACCAGGAGATTGTCTTGCTCTCACTGGATAGCAGTGGGCTTCCACTACCTCATTGTCCTTGGGACTAGAAAGGTAAATTTCTTCAGAATATTCCCTAATTGGTGACCTGGAAGGGGGCATCGAATTACTTCGGGCCTCTGCCTCTGAAATGTCACTTTCACAGACTCTTCTAGATCAGTTCTCCTGTGAATGTGGTCTTGATGTTGCCCGATGACTCAGCCGTCCGGTAAATCAATCTCAAAAGACAGAGGCCATGTCTGTGCTTGACTCCTACCTGGGATCTAGGTAGGGTTGGGAGGTGCTAAAACTCTTGGTACAGACATGATCCTGTACTCCCAGGTCTCTATCCTGAGCATGGTAATCATGGTTACCTTTTTGAAGAGTCTGTTTCCTTTGCACTTTCTCTTCTATTTTGGGACAAATCCAGGTGGGTGCATAATCTCCTTCCCATCAGCAACTTGGCTCTCACCCCTGTGGTGGTCTGGGAGGTGATTCTATATTTCAAGAGAAATCAGGCTACCCTGGTCTTCAAAGTCCCAGAAGTGATCTTTTTAATTTCTTCTTTGAAAGTTCTAATGGGGGGGGGGGGGGAGAAAGCTAAGCCATTTGAAGCTGGCTGATAGGGAGATGTTTGAGTGTGTATAATTCCATTTTTCCACAGGAACTCCTTAAATTCCTGGCTGGTAAAATTTGGTCCATTATCTGTGACCACTATCACTAACAAACAATAACAAACAAAGGTCTGTCAAAGTTTGTCACATATTAGAGCTGAGGTTGTGGATTTACTTGGGTGGACTTCTGTCCACTTGGAGTGGGCATCTACTATAATCAAGAACATCTTCCCCAAAAAGAGTCCTGTAAAATCTAGATGTAACCAAAACCAAGGTTTTCTGAGCCACTCCCATGGTTGTAAAGGTGCCAGTGCTGGTGTCTTTTGGTGGTGTTGACACTGGACATATTTCTTGCACTCCTGCTCTAAAATCTTCATCCAAATATGGACACAAGATATAGCTGCGAGCTAAAGCTTTCATGTGAGAGATTCCAGGATGGACTTCATGTAGTTCCTGTGGAACCTTCTTCCTTGTGGAGGGATCACAACCCTGGTACGCCACAATATGCACCCATTTCCCACATATAATTCAGCCCTCCTGCTCCAATAAGGATGAATTGCTTCTCCCAGATTCTGTGTGGGCCAGCTGTGCAGAATGAACTGTTACTTGAGGCAGAATTTGATCCTGCCTGGTCCAAACTCTGGTCTGAGAAGCTTTTACTGGTGTTTGATTAAGATGCTCCATCCACAATACAACTTCCTCAGGGACCTCTTCAGTTCTGGGTACTTCTGGTATTGGTAATCTGCTCACGGCATCTGCATTTCCATGTTGGTTACTAGCTTTGTAGATTATCTTATATTGGTACACTGCTAGTGTCAGGGCCCAACATTGTAACCAGGCTGTAACCAGGCTGCCACCATGGTTTACTTTAATTAAAGAGTCCAAGCAATGGTTTATGGTCTGTGACAATCATGAACTATATCCCATACAGATCCTGATGGAGTTTTTTCATGCCAAAGATAATAGCTAGGCCCTCTTCCTCCACTTGTGAATAACCTCGCTCTGCTTTATTGAGTGACCTTGAAGCATATGCTAGAGGCCTCTTCATTTTCTGGCTAGATGTCCCACTTTTAAACATTTATGGTACTGGGATCCTTTATGTCAACAAACCAAGGCCTTCCTCCACACCTGAAACATTTCTCTAGGGCTGGAGTTATTTGCTTCTGGTTTTGTATTTTATTTAAGGGGTTCACCTGAATGTCTCCATGGCTGTTGCCAGTTCTACAGTTTTGGCCCAAGTCAGGTTCCCTTCTGACAATAACTGCCTTTGAATTTTCTCATCCTGCACTCCACACCCAAATCTATCCCTTAACATATCCCCCAAAACATTTCCAGATGAGCAGTTTCTGTAAGTTTTTTGAACTTTGCTATATAGTCTAATATAGATTCTCATTCTTTCCTTATTCAGTTATGGAATGTTCCACAATGACATTAGGTTTAGGACTATAATGTTCAATCAAAACTTTTTGCAAATCTGTTAAACTTTTGTCTCCAGGCTTCTCAGGATGCACTTGGCCTCGCAAGAGGGCATAGGTTTTGCTGCCAAAGACAGTGAGAAATATTGCTTTCTGTTTAGCGGCATCTATGTTCTCATTAGCCAGAAAATAATGACCCAGTCTTTTAATATATTGCTGCCAATTCTCCTTTTCTAGATTAAATCCCCCAGTTTTTCCATACGAGTCCATGCTTTGTACCCTCATCACCAATATTGTGGTCTCACTGTAGGGTTGCCAGATCCCCCGGTCCCATGGGGGTTTCTGGATTTTGGGGGGCTCTTTCCCACCCCCAGCCAACTGGCTGGTGGGGGAAGCCCCGCCCCCAAGAGTGACCACCCAGCAACCCCCTACTACATGATTTAAAGGGCCTTCCAGCTGGCCCTTTAAATTTTGCAGAGGGAGGAAGAGGGGTGGCCGTGTGTGCCTGCACCCACCCACCTCTTCCCAACAGTGTTTAAAGAGATGCTGTTTGGAAGGGGCTGGGCTGCACGCCCAAAAGTTGTTGGCGGTTCAGGGCTCGCTGGGCAGGCACGAGCAGCACCTGCTCTTTTAAAGCAGGGGCTGCCAATGCCTGCCCTACAAGTGGCGAGATCACAACTTGCAGGGCAAGTGCGAGTGGCTCCTGCTTCAAAAGAGCAGGAGCTGCTTATGCTTGCCCTGCAAGTGGTGATCTTGTGGCTTGCAGGGCAGGCGCGAACGGCACCCACTCTTTTGAAGCAGGAGCCACTTGCGCCTGCCCTGCAAGCTGCAATCTTGCCACTTGTAGGGCAGGCACTGGCAGCCCCCGCTTTCCCCCAACCATTTAAAGGGAAGGAGGAAAGTGGAGGGGGACATGCGCACATGGTGCAGTGTCCCTGATGCAATGACGGCACTCCATGTGATGTCATCACATCGGGGCAGCCCCTTCCCTTCCCAGCACGCCCCCAAATCCCCCCGCTGGTTGGAAAATACGACCTGGCAACCCTATCTCACTATGGTAATTAAATAAATCTTGGTATTCACATGAGTTAATGAATGTAACACAACTGTTTTTTTGTAACCAACTTCAAACTAACACAGAAACTGAAAGTAAGAAGAGAGAACAGTCCAGGGATGGAGTTTTCCTCCAACCCATAATCAGGTCCCAGTTAACTCTTTATTATCCATTTTACTACAACTTCTTTTAATCTCTGTTCAACTTTGTTGTTGTTCTCATACTGAATGTGCTAAAAACACCAGGTATATTTTTCTTTAAGAATAACCAAGCTACCTCAAAATAGCAAGCTTTTGAGTTTTCCAGAATTCTTTATCAAGTTGGATGCTCAGTACAAAACAAAAAAGGGAAAAGAAACTTCCGGGTGTAATGGAGAAGCCCCCCTGTCTCCCATTTGCATTGTCTTCAAGTGGAATATAAGATGTGATGGAGACTTAGTTGGGTTATGAATATAAAAATCAGTAGTTACTCAGAAATTCTCACCAGCACTAAATAGAGACCATATCATTCCAGTCTTTCACTGGCTCCCCATTTGTTTTGGGTCACAATTCAGGGTCCTGACGCTGACCTTTAAAGCCCTATATGGTTTGGGCCCAACATACCCAAAGGACCACTTACTCATGAACCTACCCAATTAATGCAGTCATCTTCAGAGGACCAGCTTCAGGTGCCACCACCTTCTGAAATCAGGCAGGTGGCAACCTCGTAGTGGCACCAAGGAGATTTGCCTGTCCCCTTCCGTTGCTGTCTTCCACCAATCAGCAAAGACTTTTTTGTTTCACTTGTCATTCCCTCAGAGGTCCCTTCTTCCTCCCCGGTGTTTTAACTGTTTTCTTTATCTATTGTACTTATTTTAAGCTTTGATTTTAACTTGTTCTAATTATGTATTTTTGTGTTGGCTTTAATGGATTTTAAGATGATATTTTAACTTGTACATTTTAATTTGTTCATTGACTTGGTGGCCCTACAAGGGTAGAAATGCAGGGTGAAAATCTTGTGGGAGGGAGGGAGGAAGGGGGTTTAAGTGAGCTTTAAGCTGCAGGTATTTTCCTGGGGTGGGGACAGATGGAGCTTTACTGCTGTCATGCTGGGCACTGTCTTCCTGCCATCCTGAGGAGGGGAGGGAATTCAGCTGAAGCCTCAGAACGGGAGCCGTGGGGTTTAACTTACTGCCACTGGCTGTTAGTGTGCAATCCTAAACAAAGGCACACCCACATAAACCCACTGATCTAGGTGATGCACTAGGTAAAGAGTCAATTTATATATCCGTTTCTCAAGTACGGCCCCCATCTGGGGATATCTAAATCCACAGATCAGGGCCATACTTACCCCAAACAGATTTTTCTGCAAACTTGGGGAAACCCCTAGGTTTGCAGAAAAATCTGAAATGTTAATTAAATATTGTCTGAGCATACACAGAGAATATGCTTACCATTGGGCAGCTGGAGTGGGGCCCAGCAGCCGTGGCCGCTTCTGACAAGCCTGGGAGCCCAAAGACAGCTGTAGCGGAGCCCAGCAGTGGAGTCCGGAAGGGACTACTGGACCCAGGCAGAGTGGCAGTGGATGCCAGGAGCTGCTCCGGGCCTTGCAGTGGTGGGTGCCGGGAACCGCTCCAGGCCCTGCTGCCGTGAAGGGTATATTTTGGGTGGTGACATACAGAAACATGGGCAGTGTGAGGGTAGGTAAGCTCACATAACTCATGTAGTCACTATTCATACCGTTCAAACAGTCACAGATTTAGATCTCCTCTGCGGTCTGAGACAACTAATGGATGGCATTTTCAAAGTTAACTTTATAGAATGCTAATACAAATCTTCTAAGTTCATAACACTTGTTGCAAAATAAATCTACTTATTTTATTGCTTTCATGCACAAGCCGCCTCAGTCCAGACCCTTTAACAACAAAACAACTTATATAATCCAGAGATATGAAATGCAGATCTTGTGACTTATTAACTGAAAGTCTATTCAACAAGCACTATTTATTTCTCTGAAATGCTGGCAGAAGTGTCAGGCTGTAAATTAAGAGAAAATACCAGTGGGAAAGAGGTCTTGGGCAGACTAAAATCTAATGTAAACTTGAGTCAGCCTGACATTAAGCATCCACTGAAATTTCTTATCAGAACAGCACCATGTTTTCAAACACACATGTCTACAGAAGATACACATCTGTCCTCTTGTGCAACTCTCAGTTAGTGTCAAATCCATCCCATGCTGACTCAATGGGGCTTGGAAATATGGAGGCTGGCATGGGTCAGTAGCAAGCAGCTGAGTTTGTCTGTTGCTCAGAACAAAGAAGGACTCACCTGAAAGTTTTTGTGAGAAACAGGCCTTGTCACTGTCAGAGTCTCTAGTAATCAGCACTCTAACAACGTTCCTCAAACAGGATCAGTTTATTTAGTCAGGTTACTACATTGCTCTAAACACTATCTGTGTTACGACTAAAGAGGGAAAAGTGGGAATGGGATTTTATACGGGTCTCAAACTTGGGTCATCAGATGGCTACAAGCCAATGAATGCCAGGTTACCCTCCCATGGAAAATAACAGCTCTTAGTTCCCAGCAGAAAACTCACAAGAGAAACCAGAGATCTTGTCAAAACAAAGACAAATGCTAGCGGAGAATCGAAAGTTGACATCCCAGTGTTAACTACCCCCCCCCTTCTTTATAGCAGCCAGCCTCTTTAGCCCCACCTTTTATTATGGCAGCCTAGCTGACAGTCACATGAACTACCCTATCCCATGAAATGATACTGAAGACTCTTTTGCTGATATAAAAGCACACACTTCTTTGGCTATAGCTAAAGGCCCATCTAGACATGACAGGCATCCTTGAGTTTGTGTCGGGGATGCTCTGCCAGGAACTCCTTTAAACTTCACCGCAAAGTCCCAGTTCTGGTTGGGGAAACCACAGCATACTCTGTTTTTCCTTTTATTATTTGTTTTAAAAGCTCTTGAGTTTTGCCTGCAATTAAACCATTTTAAAAACTGAATCATTGGGGGGGGGGGGATGTTACATCAAAAATAATTATTTAAAAGGGCAGAATTAGCTGTCTTGCTTTTTAAGAAATAAAATCCTGCTCCTCAGAACATAAAAAACAAGAACTTCTTATCAGTAGTGAGGTTTTTAAAATTTACATTGTACCTTTTAAATTAACAAGTACATATACTACTACACAATTTTATATTTTTTTGGCCATCAAGTCACAGCTGACTTATGGCAACCCCACAGGGCTTTCAAGGCAAGAAACATTCGGAGGTGGTTTGCCATGGCCCGCCTCTGCATATAAACCAGCAAAACTTAGAATAGCCTAAAAGAAATTAACTTGAAAACCGAAACCCATTTGATGCGTCCTAGGGGACCCACAAAAATGCAATGTACTAATTTATTCCCCCAAATTATCTGCACTGTTGCATAACAGTTTAAAATCTTTTCTCTAGGCAGCAAGTGATGTAGTGCTTGTAAACCTGAGGTTGTGAAATGTCCGCTATTTCACAGCAGCGAGTGTCTGCTACTGGAAAGTTGCTTCAGCAGCAAGTTCCCATCTAAAAATGTCATCTGGATTTCTATATATTGATTTCACTGCTGCTACATAAGCAAACTTCTCAGTTGTCACAGAGTATCTGTTTAAGCCAAAGGTGGCCTTGAGCTCTTCCTTGTGGGGGGAAATTCAACTGATATTGATAAACTAGTGCTAAGATATATTATAAAAGGTGTAACAGAAAAAAAAAGTTTTACTATGAAGTTTGTGTAGAACTCCTCTCTTGATTTTTAGTTTCTGTACAAACTCACTTACTATGAACATAAGAACAGCTGCATAGGCAAGTTTCTTTCTGGAGTAACCCTTTGACACAGATGTCAGTGACAAAACTGCAGTTGCTAGGCTTTAGGGTAACTAATGTGGCATAACCACATGTTGTGCACATTTTTTTGATGTGAAATCTTGCGTAAAGTAACATTTTGCATTGATTAGCCAGCACACTCTTTAAGTATTGCTTAAAATATAGAGTGTATTAGACCTCATTTAAATATGATGCTGAGCATGAAAATAAACATACCCGCCTCAGGTTATATACAGTCAGCATTCTATTTAAATTGTTTCTTCCAACTCATGCAGTGTTAGCACAACTGACACCTAAGTTTGCATTCATAGCATGCTGACTCGGCACATTTAGGGATGGCAACTCAAGTGAAATGTGATATAAGACACACATAATTATTTTTTTGTATTTTTATTCAGTGATAGGATAAAAGCTTTCAAGTTGGACACAAGTAGAGACAGAGGACCTTGCAGCCGGCTTGCTAGCCAAACAGTTAAGAAACACAGTCCTGTCCTAGACAAGCTGCTGAAGGATAACTTCTTACACAATTCTTTCAGCAGCCAACCTTTGCCCAGATACCTAACAAGTCAAGCTAGCTGGTTGACCTGGTGATCAATACCAACCAGCCTGCCTGCCATAACCCATACTCTTAAGACCAAAATCTCACCCTGTTGAAAAGCACAGGAAGGCTGAACTACAATGGTGAATTGACCTTTCTTCAGGGCCATCAATCAGTTCAGAAACCCTTAAAACCCACCTGTGGACTGCCTTTCTGCAATTCATCTTATGCCAGAAACCTGATCTACATTTAGAATGGTCTGTTTACCCAAATATGCTCTTCAATAATGACAAAAGCAGAAAAGTACTTTAAGCGGCATTTGTGAAATTTTCCTTTGCCTTCTTCAACTGGTTACATTGTCTTATGGAATACCTAGGAGACCAACAGAGTCTAAACTAAATACTCAAGGTCTTATTAGGCCACACACCCCTGATATAGCCAATCCGCCAAGAGCTTACAGAGTTCTTCTTACAGAGGCCACTGTAAGCTCTTGGAGGATTGGCTACATCAGGGGTGTGTGGCCTAATATGCAAAGGAGCTCCTGCTTCGAAATGAGCCCTGTTTAAAGTGATCTAAATAAGCATGCTTCATCAGCTATCAAGCATCCCTTAGCTAGGGAATGTTCCAGTAGTCTCCTACCAATGCTTGGAAAATAAACATGTTCATCTTTGGGAGGGGAAAGGATATTGTAATGTACCCTGCTACATGTCTGGACATGTTTGCTAGGCGCTCTGTAATGGTAATTGATACCAGCCAGGAGCGCATGGCCAAGACACCAACCTGAGCTTCAGTCCCAAAGAACAATAGACCCCAGGATCCTGATTGTCCCCCTATCAGAGGCTTAGGATATTCAAATGGTCCTATGATAGCCTCTGGTGGGAACCCAATCCCTGTTTACCCAATCCCCCCTGGGGGCGAGGTCGGGGGTGTGGCTTACCTGTAAATATAAGCAGGCCCCCCAACCACCGTCCCTCATGCTTCCACTGACCACCTAATAAAAAGAGCTTTGTTTGAAATCACTCCATGGCCTTCTGAGTCCAGTACATTTCAGATATGTTACGTCCTAAGTAAAGCAGCCTGGGTCTTTGTGCCCTCCTTCTCCTTGGAAGACGCAAGGGACCAACTGCAAGGAAGTCATTTGGCCCAGAAAGCTCATAAGTGGAGTAGTCTTGTGCAGGGCTTTTTTTGTAGAAAAGCCCAGCAGGAACTTGTAAGCATAACAGGCCACACCCAACAGCAAAAACTCATTAGCATATTAGGCCACACAGCTGACAGCACAGTTTATTAGCATATTAGGCCACACCCCTATGTTACCAGAAGAGTCGTCATCCAGCCACACCCACCTTTTGCTTCTTATTCGGTTTTACCTTGTTTGTTGTCAAAACCCAGGGCTTTTTTTGTAGCAGGAATTAATTTGCATGTTAGGCCACATACCCCTAATGTAACCAATCCTAATGAGTTTCTGCTGTTGGGTGTGGCCTATTATGCTAATGAGTTCCTGCAGGGTGTGGCCAACTCAGGAGCCAGCCGGAACTCCGTTCCTGTGCGTTCCTGCCCAAAAATAGCCCTGGTCTTGTGGTAGCATCTATTTGGTCTTAGTCTATGGAGACAGCTTATAGAAGGACCAGCTGCAACATCCTAGTATAAACAAGGTCATGACTATGGTATAAGCAAGTTTGTGGCAGCAGTGCGAGTGATCAACTGATCTCTCTGCAAATTATTAGCACTGAATGGGATTGCTTGCCTGGGAAAAGGACAGGACAAATATCCTTCTGTCTCATTCATTTTATTTACTCTGCTATCCATCAGATCTTCACTTAAATTTACTGAGTGTTCCCAAGAATTAATGTATTCTAAGGTTCTGCATAGTTATTAAGATTTCTGAAAGGAACCTACTCATTATTTCACTCTCTGCTTACCAAAACCCTGGTCAGAGTTGCTATTTTGACAAGCGCAGTACATTGTAGTGAGGCATAACCCCTTCAACAGCCCCCTGTGGACAAGTCAGGCTCTTCTTGCTATTAGCATGTTTATCCTGTGTGGTCAAGTTGTACCATACTCCATGAGGTGATTGTCACTGCCTCTCTCTCTCACTCAAGCTGCAAAGTCAAAAGAAACCACAACTTACTTTGATGCCCCCACCCTAGACTCTTCATCTGCTTTATTTATATATATATATATCTTTATTTGCTGTGCTGCCAGCAGGTAATCGCAGTGTCCCATCTGACCTGACAGCAAAGGGCAGGTGTTGCACAACTTACAATGCGCTGTAGTCATAGTGTGGAAAACATGAAGTCAGTGGCAGGCCACTCATCAAGAGAAGGGACTAAAATGACCTTTATAAAATTATTGCCCCTGTGACTAAGCACCGCTTGAAAGACAGAACACATTTATAGAGCCAAAGTTGATCTGCTACAGAGACAGACAGCCCTTGACACCAGTTAGAAGCTTGTCCTCTCCAAATAACTTTGGTGGGAAAGAGCAGGGGTAAAAAAGAATAAAGACTCCCTTGCTCTGATCTTTATAATCACATATTAAAAGAGCTCTTAAAATTTAGAAACCAAATATAGTCAGGCTGTAAGCACTGGGCCAATGCACTGAACATTCTGTGCACTGAACATTGACTGGAGGACGCGTAACACAGCATTTTTCTCTTTCTTCCTTTCCCCCCTCATTTGAAGGACAGACCTATCATCCCTCAAAATGAATACCAGAATTTAGCAGAAATGAAAGCTGTCAAGGGACTAGTCACCAGCCCCAACACACAGAGTCAAAGTCCCAAGTAGAACATAAGATTGTGGACTCAGAGCACTGGATATAATTGCCAGATACAATCTAGGCAAGAAACACCCAAGAATGCAAAGTATGCACATGCATATTTTTGCAGTTTCTTTTGGACAAGAACAATAGCACCTCAGGAACATAAGAATCTGCCTTGCTGGAGCAGATCAGATTCACAGGTGTGAAAAAACAGCCATCCCTAGTTATTCCTCACCAATGTCTAATATTTAGAGATTGAATGCCTCTGATAATGGAGGTTCTATCTGGTTGCACAGCTCACAGTGATATCCTAGCCTACAACTATGTTCGCTATCACATCTCCTGGTAGTGAGTTCCATTAGTTAAGAACATGTTGTGTGAATTCATTCTTTTTTCTAGCATTTTTAGCCAATCATCTTCATTGAGGGCTTGCAAGTTCTAGTATTATACAAGAGGGAGAAAAAAATATCTCCCTTTTCACTCTGTTCTTAAATGAATTAAACCTCGTTCATGTTATTCTACAGTCATTTTTTCTCAGTTAAGAAGCTCCAAAAGGCTTGGCTTCAGTTGTATGAAACTGGAATGATAATATTCACCCAAGGCTGTTGAGAAGACCAGCCCGATGAAAGCTATGTAGTACATTTAAAAAGATAACAGTCCTATAGCAACAATAATTTTATTTCACACTTTGGTTCAAGTGCTATATGATACCCACTCATTGGCTGTTCTTCATTATAAACAGTTACGTGAGACAAAGGTAATGCAAAATGTAACTTGTTATATTCATCAAATAAAAATAGGGAAATGACTGCAGTTGTTGCAAGGAGACAAACAGAATGCAAAAGCCCACCTTTGCACCTATTTCAAAGACACACAAAAAATGCCATTTTCCAGTTACTATTTGGCACCATCCACTGGATACTCTGAGAACTGATGTCTAGAAATTTGCTATTTAAAACTTGGAATGTGAGCAAAGCATCCATCTCATGTTTTACACAGCAGTATGTTGGTATCCTATGGAGTTAGTGTTGAAGTGTCAGCTGTAAACATTAAGAAAGCAGAAGGATACAGTCGGATTACTTACCCACAGGCCATTCATGGTGCTGAATTCTATAGACTGAAATCTCTGAAACTGTCGAAGAGACCACTACCTACCTATCTTTCATGTGCCAGATGGGACATCAGGTTCCCCTTTAAGCTCTAGTAGTGATACACAGAGTATTTCCTCTGCTGGGCATCTGAGGTGTGTTATGTCAGCATGGTTGGTGGCATCACAGGAGACTGCAGCACAGAAATCAGATTGTTTTTTCTCACTGAAAATTGTATGCAGCCTGTAAAAATCTCAGGTTTTATAGCTTCCATTTCTGCATTTTTTTTTTCCCTTTAGAAATATTTTCCACTGGTACATTTGCTGGTAGGTGAGCACACACACCTGCTGCTGAAAAATATCCGCTAATTTAACCTTTCTAATACATAGCTTTTGTCAGTAGTTAAGGCACTGAAATGTGACTGGTATGGTTTTCATTATCAAAGTTAACTTATATTGCCACAATGCATAGAGGTTTTAAGCACCAAAACAGTCCAAGGGACATACCTATCCATCACCAGTGGTGGTAACTCCTACATATATAGCTTTTGTATAGCACTTTCACATGATCAAAGGGCTTCATATATTTTAACCTGTTGCAGTCCTTACAACAAGACTTAGGTCAATATTATTATCTCTGCATGGGGTGGTGGTGGCATGGCATGGCATAGCCCATTCTCATCAAATCTTGGAAGCTAAGTAGGGCTGGTTCTTGGATGGGAGACAACCAAAAGGATCTGTTGAGGATGGGTGAGTGGGCGTCAACATGGCAAATGGGGTTCAGTGTGGCCAAGTGCAAAGTGATTGGGGCCCAAAATCCTAACTATAAATACATGTTGATGGGGTCCGAACTGGTGAAGACTGACCAAGAGAGAGATCTTAGAGTCATAGTAGATAACTCACTGAAAATGTTGAGACAGTGTGCAACTGCAATAAAAAAGGCCAACACTATGCTGGAGGTTATTAGGAAGGGAATTGAAAACAAATCAGCCAGTATCATCATGCCCCTGTATAAATCGATGGTGCGACCTCATTTGGAGTACTGTGTACAGTTCTGGTCACCACACCTCAAAAAGGATATTATAGCTTTGTAAAAAGTGCAGAAGAGGGCAACTAGAATGATAAAAGGGTTGGAACATGAAAAGTACTGGAGTCTGGAGGCCGGTGGAGTGAGTTTCAGCATGATCAAGTTTATTGTAGGTCAGGAACAAGCATACCTGAGGTGGCCCAGGGATCAGCTTATATGCACAGAAAAGCCTCGCCCCCGTCCACACCTACACTGCGGGATAGGTTAATCTTCCCACCAGAGATTACATTGGTTCATTTGATTACTTTGAGCCGCCTTCCGCTGGAGGAGCTTCCAGACAGGCCCATCCAGGTAACAGACGTCTCCTGGCGCATGGCCGGTCTGGAAGCTCCTCCAGGAGCGCGATGAGGTGGGCGGGAGCAGGGTCAGGGTCGCAGTTGGGCAGCGGAAGGCAGCTCATCCGCGTGCCCCATGGATTTGCCAGGGTGGTAGACCAGGGAGTATTGGTAGCCGAAGAGGAAAGTGGACCACCGTAGAACCCAAGGAGACAGCATTTGCGGGGTCTAGCGGTCAGAGGCAAGGAGCCCCAGCAGGGGTTTGTGATCGGTGGTGATTGTGATTCCTGGCCATAGAGGTAATCGTGGAACTTTTTTACCTCTGCCATTATAGCGAGAGCCTCGTCTATCTGTGCGTAGTTCCTCTCTGCAGATGTCAAGGTCCTAGAGTAGTAAGTGACCGGGACCTCCTGGCTGTCAGGCAGGCAGTGCCCAAGACAGCCCCCACTCCGTAAGGGGATGCATCGCAGGCCAGCACCACAGAGCACCGCAGGCCAGCACCTCATTGAAGTGGGCGAGGGCCGCATTAGAGGTCAGAAGAGATTTCATGGCTTTGAAGGTGGCCGCGTGCCGGGGCCCCCATTCCCATTTAGCAGATTTGTCCAATAGTCTATGTAGCGGCTCAGCCACCACAGCCTTATGTGGAAGGAAATTATGATAGAAATTCAAGAGTCCCAGAAAAGATTGAAGCCTTCAGTCTTGTCCTTCAGCTCTGCATCCTGGAAATGTTGAAGGACTGCCCGGAGTCATGTCCTGAAGGTCTGGGCATCTGGTGCCGCTATCAAGACATCATCGAAAAAGGGCTGGACACCTGGTAACCCTTTTAATAAACAGTCCATTAATTCCTGGAAGATCCCTGGGGCCATGCTGACCCCAAACTGGAGCTGTTTCACCTTGAACGCCCCCTTGTGAGTCACTATTGTTTGGGCCTTTGCCGTGGCTTCGTCCACCGGCAGCTGCTGGTAAACTTGAGACAAGTCCAGTTTGCCGAAGATATTGCCAAAGAGTGGCCAGCACATGGCTGATTACTGGCACCGGATAGGCATGAGCTTGAAGTGCCTTGTTTAGCGTGCACTTATAGTCTGCGCATATGCGGACCTCGCCATTGGGCTCACAATAGGAGTCTCCCATTTGGCATGTGACACCGGCTCCAGCACCCCTTAAGCAATGAGTTTGTCTAGCTTCTTTTCTACTTTGGGCTGCATATTGAGCGGAGGCTGGCGGGCCAGGACCCAGATGGGTCAGACCGAGGGATCCAGAGCCAAGGAGATGGGGGACCCCGTAAAGGAGCCTAGTGCTCCATCAAAAACTGCAGGAAATTCTGCGTAGACGTCCTGAAAGTCAGAGTCCCAAATGTGGTTCACCCTGGTTACTCCTAGCCCTAGGGGTTTGAACCAGGACAGACCCAACAGGCTTGTGAGGTTGGCTGTCACCACCAGGAGGTCCAGTTTACCCTAGAACCCTTTATATTCCACTGTGAGCTTGCCCAGGCCCTTGATTTCTATGGGATTTTTTGATCTTATTACAGCTATCAGCTGCATTTGATACCCTTTGATTATGAGCTCTTCGTGATATGATTCAGGACCCAGCAGGTGTTTGTGCAACTGTTTGTGGAAAAAAGGTCTCATATCTGGCTGGAAGTATCCCCCAAAGCAATAATGGGTGCGTTTTGTGGGGCGTGGCTTGCAATTAAGAGGGTGTGGCCCCCAGATGCCCCACCATGGCTATGGACCCGTTAACCACCTATCTGCACTGCTGAGAGTGCTAGTTGTAACCTTAGAAGACAAAGGAAAATACTAAACTTCAAGAGATGTCTGGATACAACAGCCAAGCTGTGTTGTATTCCTTAAGAACCTTAAACAACCAAGCAGGGAATTCCAATCTGAGGCTAATTTTAAAACCATTAATGAATTAGATATTTGTATTTAGGGCTAACAAATTATTGACTATATAATGACAGTTTTCCAAAACAAACACCTATTCAACAAAATTTCGCCATAACAGTAACACCTCTCATGCGCTCTGTATCAAAACAGGATGTTTATGCTTTTCTTAAAGGGGCAAATCTATCGCAAGCTGATGCTGAGCTTTCCATGATGATACTAATGAAACCAACGGTACTAATCTTCTGCTTAAGTAGTAGGTTGGTCCAAATAATTATGATATGCAGGGCTCTGAAATCAATAAACCTTCTCCGGGTACTTTGGCATTCACGATTCAGTGTCTGATGCAGGAAATACAACATGAGTTTTAAAGGTCATGTGAGCCCAGTGACAGACCATTTCTTTTGTGTGCATAAAGTTCCTGGTTTAACCTCCAGGTAGCAGATGATGTGAAATACCTGAGACCCTGGAAAACTGCTGCCTGTCAGAGTAGACAATACTGGTCTGACTCCATAGAAGGTAGCTTCAAGTGTTCAAGAGAGGGAATAAATGGGGGCCCACAAGACTTGTGGGGGGAATCCTATTTCCATCATCCAAGACCCCTGGGCTCTACGGCAGCTGCCACTGAGCCTAGTGTGACCTCCAGGCTCTCTGTGCTCTCCCTGGGCTGTGCCTCCAGGCCCAGTGCAGCTCCTGGGTTGCGCAGCCTCTACCCACAGGCCCACCGTGGAGCCCTGGGGTGTCCTGCCACTGCTCCTGGATGCTGCTTGGCTCCCAGGCTCCTCCAATTGTCAAAGGCAGGTGCGTTCTCTGTGCTTGTGCAGAGAATGGTATTTTACTTTGGGATGAATTAACGCCCCATATATTTTAAAAAACGATTTTAGATTATTCTTTAAACTTGGGAGGTCCCTCAAGTTCGCTGGAAAATCTGTTTAGCATCAGTGTGGCCCTGATCCATGGATTTAGGTATCCACAGACTGGGGCCACACACTGCTAATAGTATGTAGATTGTTTTTGTGGTCGCCACTTTCGAAGAAACATTATGAATTTTAATGTATGCTACAAATGCCTAGTACTTCCTACTACTTTTCCCTCTGTCTTAACCATTCATTTTCCAAGCCATGTCATCCCATAAAATCAGCAGGACTGTGAAACTGGTAAACCATGAGTCAGTGTTCATGAGGCATTTAAACCTGTTACATACCGACTCCACCAGATGGCAACGCAGACAGAATGCAGTCCTAAACTGAGAAAAAGCAGCTGGTTTTATTTACCGTGTAAGCTGGTATTCTCATGGTAATGGAAATACAAAATGGGACCACGGTGTCTTGCAAACTGATGTTTATCAGATTATTATTCAGTGATTTAGTATTGACTTTATATAGTACTAATGTATTTTAACCTTTTGTTTATATATTGCTGGTGCAAACACTTATGCCAGCTGCAATTGCTAACATTACTTGTAATATTTCAAAGACACTTAGGCAAGTTGCTGGCATATACATGCAATATTTCAAAGTCCATGCTACTAATGCTACTAATGAAGTCTCTCCAGTGTTCTTTGCAGACTCCCACTGAAACCTTCAGCGATCTGACATGCTATCCCAGGTTTAAGCTCATTTCTATGTCTTCCTCATAATCTTTTAAGCAGTTATTTTGGAACCAGTGCCTTTCAAAATCAAACCTGAGCAGTCCACAATCACTTCCCCAAGAACAATCCACTGACTCTATACTCCACCAAGTTTGGCATAAGGGTCTCTAATTGCTAGAATGCTAGAACAAGGAAAGACTGAGAGACGTGGGAATGTTCAGTCTGAAGAACAGGAGGCTGAGGGGAGATATGATTGCTCTCTTTACATATTTGAAAGGCTGTCACTTAGAGGAGGGTAGGGAACTGTTCCTTCTAACAGCAGAGGATAAGATTCACAAGAATGGGTTTGAATTATGAGCAGAAAGATAATGGCTGAATACCAGAAAGAAAAATTCACAATAAGACATTGCCTGAAGAATTGTAAAGATCCTTAGTATTTTCTATGCAGATACTGTGCTGCTATGTTTGTTATCATTGGAAACTTTGTTTTGAAACTTTTTATATCTCTTTTGAACATCATTTCATCTCATACTTTTGGAATGGGTAATTACAGTTCAGAAGAAAGAAATATGTAAAAAGCTAAGCTTGGAGTAACGCCCCTCCCCACCCCTCCCTCCCCGGACACAACAATCCTGCTGGGTGGATGTTTTCTGAGAACCTTCGGCATGTGACTTTAATTCCATGTCTCTTAATAGCAATAAAGCACTATTTGTATTCTTACACTTGGTCCAATTGCTTCAGGGCAAAGCAGAAATGACAAACAAAACTAACCTCCCTCCTTTTTTGTCTTTTTGTTGAAAACAAATGTGTCCTTTTAAAACAAGCTTCTTTTCAACCACACTGTCACCTAGTAGACAAGGTATGTATCTGAAGAAATGTGCATGCACACAAAAGCTTATACCCAGAATAAAGCTTTGTTGGTCTTAAAGGTACCACTGGACTCAAACTTTGTTCTGCTAGTAGACAGACGACATTAGCAAGACTGAACAGGGGATTAAGAGCTGGTTTCCTCAGAAGTCTCACTGTATTTAGTAGTGCTTTCTATTATTAGGTCTTGTTGAACACAGTGGGGCTTGTTTTGAACAGTATTTTTCTTCTGTTTCTGTTGTTGTTGCTTATTTAGAGTCAGTTGTAAAGATGAACACAGTAGATGCAGTACTGCCAACTATATATATTATTGCTTTTCTATAAAGTTACAACAGAAAAATGGAGGGGGGGGGGGGACTACAAACTATGGGAAAAAGAAAAGAAGGCAACTAAAAGCCCAAGTGGCAGGGGTCATTTTCAGTGTTACATAGCTTGGTTGAGATTTCACTTACAATACTTTTTAGTAAGATAAAGCATGAGAGTTCTGTTTAGATACCATTTAGTAATACAGAAGGATTTTTTTAAAGGCTGAAATCAGACAATTTATAGTTCCAAACATATAACTGGATTCATGTTTCTTAATTTTTTTGGTTTCTTCCTCATAGGCTTATTTTTTATCAAGGTCCCATCTGACTTTAAGTAATTTAGGGGCAACAACTCCTAACTCAGATTCAGAGTCCTCCTCAGAGGAGCTGCTCGATGTGTCTCCATGTCTTCCCAAATCATAGTCGCTGTGGTCTGATGTCTTGTCGTTCTGTGCTGTTCCTTTCTGTTTGTCCATTGTTTGACACTGCTCCAAGAAGGCAATGGCTTCTGTAACAGAGTCCACCCTTTCTTTTTTGTCTTTAAATTTAAAAGGGAGCCCTTCAGGAAAGAGCCATTTGTAGGACGTGGAATTTTTCTGAAGAAAGGTTGTCAGATTTTTATATTGCGTCCTCTTTTTCCTGATTTTAAATGGAATGTCTTTTAATACTTTTATGTCTGTACCTTCGATTTTTAGGGTAGTCCCATTAGTCACTTTAAGTACTCCCACTTAGGGATGCCCATCAGAAGCCTGGCCGTGGCATTTTGCACCAGCTGCAGCTTCTGAGTCTGCAGCAAGGGCAGCCCATGTAGAGAGCATTACAGTAGTCTAACCTCGAGATGACTGTCACATGGATCACTGTAGCCAGATTATCATGGTTGAGGAAGGGGACCAGCTGCTGAGCCAGCTGAAGATGGTAGAAGACCGACTTGGCAGTGGCTGCTACCTGGGCCCCCATCATTAACGAGGAATCCAGGAGCACTCCCAAACTCCTAACCTCTGGTGTGGGAACCAAAGGTGCCCCGTCGAAAGTCGAGAGTGGGACCCCCCCTCCCCAGACCCCCCGACTCAGGCACATGACCTCTGTCTTTGCTGGGTTCAATTTCAACCAGCTCAGTCTGAGCCAACCAGTCACAGCGTGCAATGCCCAATCCAGGTCTTCTGGTGACACCCTAGTCCATACCTCCAGATGATCTGGGCAAGGGGGTGCATGTAGATATTAAACAGCATTGGGGAGAGCACCGCCCCCTGAGGCACACCACATTCCAGTGGGTGTCTCCCGGATTGTTGCACCCCTAGCACCACCCTTTGTCCCCGACCCTGGAGAAAGGATGCAAGCAACGGTGAGGCGATGGGTCAGCAGCTGATGATCTACTGTATTGAATGCAGCCAACAGATCTAACAACAGCAATGCTGCCATGCCGCCCTGATCTAGGTGTCTCCAGAGGTCATCAGTAGGGCAACCAGTACTGTCTCCACCCCATGTCCTGGGCGGAAGCTGGACTGGAAGGGATCAAGAATGGAAGCGTTATTCAGAAAGTCCTGTAACTTTATCGCCACCCCCCTGTGAGGCTTCTGTACTATCAGCAAAAGATCAGACCTTTGTATTTAAACAGAGTTCTTTATTTCTAATACTGGAACAGGTACTCAATGTTTGTTAGAGATGCAGAATAAAGATGACCTGGGTTAATATACCTTCATGCAAAGGTGCTTATGCATAAACATCCAATCAGAACACATACAAAAAAGCGGGGGGGAAATGGCGACCGTTTGTTCCCACCAAAGGTGGGAAAGTTATAAACATTCTCTTCTTGGCCTGAGTGACACAGATGTGTGAACACTAGGCAAAACATTTGGCCAGAGACAATAAAATAACTTCCAAGGTTGTACCCACTCTGATAACACACATAGAGTCTCAAAGGAGAGGGGGAGGGAACCGGACAAGACAAGCACAATTGTTTATGTGATGCATAGGAATGTGAGAGGCCATCCTCCCGGGGAAAAGTAACACTAAGCAGGGCAGCAATCTCTACTTCAATGCAAGCAATAAAACATTTGGGTGATAGCAGGGCACAAAGAAACCGAAAGTAACATTAAGGCAGTCATAGAACAAGCAAGCTATTGTCAGATTCTGACATCCTGCTCCCTTCAAGATTGGCTCCCCCCAGGCTTATCAGGAAACCGTTTATGGAAAGAACGAATTAATTTAGGAGCATGCACATTATCAGCAAGGACCCATTCATTAAGTTCAGGACCAAAATCCACCCACTTTACAAGATAGTGGACCCGACCCCGGCGCAACTTAAGAGTCCAAAATTTCAGAGATTTCAAAATGTGGCTCTCCCTCCCTCATCAGAGGAGGAGGAGTCGGAGGATCCGGGTGCCACGCATTCTGCCCAGGATTCTTCTTCAGGAGGCTGTAATGAAAAACAGGATGAACAGAACTGAATGATTTGGGCAATTCAAGTTCAAAAGACACTTAAGAGATCTTCCTTAGCACTTTATAGGGCCCAACATACTTCCAACCCAATTTCCTACTGGGTTGCAGACCGTGAATGTTTTTGGTGGAGAGGTAGACAGAGTCCCCAGGTTTCAAGTCCCAACCTTCAGCCCTTCCCCTGTCAGCATATTTTTTGTAATCCGCTTTAGCTTTGTCCAAAGTTTTGGCTATCAGGGGCCAGGATTCCTGAAGCCTCGACCACCACTGGGTAAAATCCAAGTTGGTGACAGTGTTGCAGTCTGTCAATGAAGGCAGTGGCTTTCCCTCAAACCCCCCCCCCCACAGCCATGAAGGGAGAGACACCAGTGGAGGAATGCACTGCATTGTTGTAGCTATACTCTGCAAAGGGAAGCAAGTCTACCCAATTGTCCGGGTGATAGTTAGTGTAACACCTTAAAAATTGCTCTAAAATCTGATTAACACGTTCGGACTGTCCATCGGTCTTTGGATGATAACCTGAACTTAACTCGGGTTCAATGTCCATGACTTGTAAAAGCTCCCACCAGAAGTTGGCAATGAACTGGCTTCTCCTATCGGAGACTATACGTTTGGGGAAAGTATGTAGTTTGATCACATGGTTAAAAAACGTCTTGGCTAGACCCTTTGCTGTTGCCAGTTGTTTAAACAGGATGAAATGCGCCTGCTTAGAGAACATGTCTACAACTACCCAAATAACCGTTTTTCCATCGATACAGCCTCCCAAGGCCTAGAGGGGGTAGGGAGAGGGTGTAGTAGTCCTGAACCTTTCCTCCCCTCCACTTACACATCAAACATACTTGGCAAGAGGTAACATAGTCTGACACGTCTTTTTGCATGCGCGGCCACCAAAATTGCCGCTGTACTAAGTTTAGGGTCTTAAGGAAACCAAAGTGTCCCAAGAGCTTCGACTCATGGCAAGAAACTAAAATTTCTTTGCGCAAGGACAATGGCACAATCAGCTTGGAACCATGATACCAGCAACCATCCAGGGACTTAGTGTTTTCACCGTCCTCAGCCCACTCTTTGACCTCTTCCTCAGTATAGGCATCCCCACATTTCACAGTCCATGAAAGAGTCTCTGAGGAAGGTCTCTTTTGGCTACGAGTAACGACTGCCCCTCCCAGTTGTTGAGGAGAGAACATGGAGTCAAACACTTCCTCCCTCTGGCATTCGTGCTGGGGTAGCCTGGACAATGCGTCGGCTAAGGAATTTGCCTTCCCAGGGAAATGTTTGAGCACAAAATTGAATTTAGAAAATAAGTCAGCCCATCGGAGTTGCTTGGCATTGAGGGACCACTGTGTGTGCAAAGCCTCTAGGTTCTTATGGTCAGTCCAGATTTCAAATGGCTTCTGCGCCCCCTCCAGCCAATGCCTCCATGTGGAAAGAGCCAATTTAATAGCTGCTGCCTCCTTGTCCCACACCGACCAATGCCGTTCCGTTTAATTGAATTTTTTCAAAATGTAGGCTAGGGGGTGTAGCACCTCATTAGAGTCTTTTTGTAGGATCCCCCCCCCCCCCAGTCGCCACATCCGAAGCATCAACATGAATTATGAATTCTTTAGTTTCGTCTGGGTGGGCAAGAATGGGCTCGGAGGTAAACAACCGTTTCAGTTCATCAAAGGTGCTTTGGCATTGGGGGGGGGGGGGTCCAACATAATCTCTCCCCAGGTTTTCCCACTTCGGGGCCCCTCCTCTTAGTTTTCAACAGTTCCGTAAGGGGTAGGGTGATTGTGGCAAAGTCCTTTAGGAAGGTTCTATAAAAGTTGCAGAACCCCAATAGGCTTTGAAGCTGTCGTCTAGTTTGGGGGGCTTCCCATTGGATTACCGCCTCCACCTTGGCGGGGTCCATTTCTAGCCCTCTTTGGGAAATACGGTAGCCCAAAAAATCGACCTCCATTTGGTGAAACTCACACTTAGACAGTTTTGCATACAGTTGGTGCTCTAACAGAGTTCCCAACACCTCCCTCACCAAATTCACATGTGATTTCTTATCAGCCGAATAAATCAAGATATCATCAAGGTAACAGAGCACCCCTTTGAATAAATGCTTATGTAATACTTCGTTGATCAGGCTCATAAAAATGCCAGGAGCGCCACTTAATCCGACCGGCATCACTAGGTACTCGAATTGTCCCAGGGGGGTGTTAAAAGCTGTCTTATACTCGTCCCCCTCCTGGATCCGCACTCTAAAGTACGCATCTCTTAGATCCAACTTTGTGGATTTTTTCCCCTTAGCGGCCTCCGCTAGCAAGTCCTTAATTAAAGGGAGGGGGTAAGCATTTGAGGCAGACACGGCATTCAAGCCCCTATAGTCTGTGCAAAGTCTCAAGTCCTCGTCCTTCTTTTTCCGGAATAACACCGGGGCTGCAAACGGGGATTTTGCAGGAAGGATAAAACCCCGTTCTAGATTTTTGTCCAAAATTTTTCTCAATTCTTCCCTTTTGGAGGGGCTTATGGAATATAATTTCCCCTTCGGCAACTTCTCCCTCGGGAGTAGTTCAATAGCACAGTCAGTGAGGCGATGGGGGGGAAGTTCATCTGCTTCGTTCTCACTGAACACCTCTCCCAAGTCTCTATACTCCTGCGGGATGGGCAGAGGGGACAACGCCAGAGCAGCAGGGGCGAGGGGAACGGGAGGCCCTTTTCCCCAGTCAGGTTCCCATTTGTGCTGGGAGCATTTGGGATCCATCCAGGATATTTTCCCATCACTCCACTTGATATAGGGGTCGTGGGAGCTCAGCCAGGGACTACCCAACACCATGGGGTGTTAGGCGTGATCACGAAAGCCCTTTTCTCCCAATGCCCCCCGTCCCCAAAATCAATGGTTCAGTCTCTGCTACACAAGCCTCTTTCATTTCAAAGCCGTCCATCTGGGTGAACTGCAACGGCTCCCCCAGCGGGGTTACTTTTGGCCCCAGCCCCTCAACTACTAATGGGCTGATTAAGTCTCTGGCACACCCTGAGTCTATAAGGGCATGGACCCACACATGAGTCTCAGTGCTCGGCACCATTACAGTCACTATCATGTAAAGCAAGGGGCCAGGAATGCTCACCGGTGATGGCACGTCGTGTGACGGGACCTGCAGTTCTGCGCCGGTTACTGCAGGTCGTTGAAGTTTCCCGACGGCTGGGTCTCGACCAGTTCCAGCTCGTCTTGCTCGCACGTTGCCCCTTCCAGCTGTAGTGCCCGGGGTTTAAACGGTGTCTTTGCAGGTTGCGGGGTCCCTCCTGCCACCGGTGTGGAGGTCTTTGGCTGCTTCGCTCCTCCGTGAGGACAGGCCGAGGCAAAGTGACCACTCTCCCCACATTTCATGCACAGGCCTTGCTTGAAACGGGTGTCGCGTAGCTTTTGGAACATCGACTTCCCCTCTGGTTTTGGGGCTGCTTTGGGCTGGTGGGAGGCAGATGCCCCCAACTTGATCAGGGTGAAGCACTCCTCCACATCGGCTGCAGCCCGCATCCAGGCGGCCAGGAAGAAGGGGCGGCCGTTTCTCAGGATTGTCTTGTAGATCTTAGGGTTCAGTCCCTCCCGGTACTTTTCAATGAATAAGTCTTCAGACCACCCCTGTACTTTGGCTGCAATGCACCAGAAACGATCAGTGTAGTCTCTCACAGAGCCGCACCCCTGTGCCAGCTTGCGCAACTGGTTCCAGGCTTTCTCCTCGCCCAACGGATCCTCGTAATGCTGCCTCAGGGCCCACATAAAAGTATCTACAGTTTGCAGTTCAGGCCCTGGTGGATTGTGCAGACTTACATACCAGTCGCTCGTGGTGTCCCGCAGCTTGGACCCGATGTAGCCCACGCGGTCCTGCTCGGTTGGGTAGAGGTGGCCCCAAGCCCCCAGAAACCGCTCAATCTCTATGATGAAAAACCTGAGCTTTTCCGGGTTGCCATTGAATGTTGCAGTCAGGGGGTCACTGGGCGCCTGTCGGACCAACCCTCTGCCGGGCACCGGGACTCCCAGGATGGGGTGTGTGGTCCTCCTGGTGGCGGTGCGACTGGGGCCACGGGTTGAGCTGGAGCTCCCTCTGCTCCCCCCGCAGGTTGCGCAGGCGGCACCCTGCCGGGTCCTCTGCCGGGCTGAGGTTGGCTGGGGAGTGGAATCACCCCAGCCGTGAGGGCCCCCATCAGCTGCTGCTGCATCTCTAGCACGGCCTCCCGTAGTTCCATGGCTATGCGGTCGTGCATCTCGCCATCTCCTGTCTAGAATGCAGTCCAAATCCTCTCCGGTGGGATCAGGCCCTCTGGGCAGCTGGCGGTCTTCATCCTGGAAGCTGTAGCCCCAAGCTTCCAAGCCCCTCTGAGGATATCGATCCTCCTCTAGCACGCTCGGGCGGCCGAACTCCGATCGATCGCCGCTGAAGCGCACCCTGGAACCCTTCCGGTCATGGATCCACATCTCAGAGGTGCTGGCCCCAAAAGTGGCCCACGAGCATCGTGGGGAGGCTGGTGGCCAGGTACCTGGCCCCCGTCCATGGGGGCTGGTACAGGTCCTGTCCTGTAGTCACCGGCACCGGTTGCTCCACAGGCACGATGGGCGCTGTGGTGACTGGGATCTCTAGCAAGGTTACAGAATTGGTCCTGTCGTCTGACATGGTCAGGTACGAGAAAATCCTAAGGACAGATCTCTAACAATCTGTGAGGCTTCTGTACTATCAGCAAAAGATCAGACCTTTGTGTTTAAACAGTTCTTTATTTCTAATACTGGAACAGGTACTCAATGTTTGTTAGAGATACAGAATAAAGATGACCTGGGTTAATATACCTTCATGCAAAGGTGCTTAAGCATAAACATACAATCAGAACACATACAAAAAAGCGGGGGGGAAATGGCGACCGTTTGTTCCCACCAAAGGTGGGAAAGTTATAAAAATTCTCTTCTTGGCCTGAGTGACCCAGATGTGCGAACACTAGGCAAAACATTTGGCCAGAGACAATAAAATAACTTCCAAGGTTGTACCCACTCTGATAACACACATAGAGTCTCAAAGGAGAGGGGGAGGGAACCGGACAAGACAAGCACAATTGTTTATGTGATGCATAGGAATGTGAGAGGCCATCTTCCCAGGGAAAAGTAACACTAAGCAGGGCAGCAATCTCTACTTCAATGCAAGCAATAAAACATTTGGGTGATAGCAGGGCACAAAGAAACCGAAAGTAACATTAAGGCAGTCATAGAACAAGCAAGCTATTGTCAGATTCTGACATCCCCTCTCAATTAATTTGCCTAAATAAGGCAAATTGGAAACCGGCCGATAATTGGCCAATTTGGCCGGATCCAGTGATGGTTTTTTTAAGAGGGGGTGGACCATCACTTCCTTGAATGCCCCTGGGAACTGCCCGTCAGAGAGGGACTTGTTTATAATCTCCCAGGCAGCCACTTGCAGCCCCTCACAGCCCACTTTAATGAGCCAATAAATCAAGGCTGCATGTGGTTGGGCATACAGTCCTGAGCAATCTGTCAACTTCCTCCAGACTGAGGTGACCGAACCCATCTAAGCCTGGAATCAAAGACATGCAAGGGGCCTTGATTTCACTCACTGTTTCAAGTGTGGCAGGGAGGTCGCTGTGGAGCATCAAGACTTTATCTGCAAAATAGCTCGCAAATGCCTCACAGCCAATGTCCAATTCCCTAGCATTTGGTCTGCCCTGTGGCAGGACTGTTAAAGACTGAATCGTTCTAAACAACTGGGCTGGGCGTGAGCTCGAAAATGCAATTGAAGCTGCATAGAACTCTCTCTTAACGGCCTTGACTGCCACCTCACAGGATCCCATAAACATCCTATAAGATGTTCTTGTAGCTTCATCTCAAGCACGGCGTCACCGTCTCTCTAGTTGTCGTAGCTCTCACTTCATAAGCCACAGCGCCTGGGTAAACCAAGGCACCCACCTGGTGTGAGGGCGCAGAGGACACCTGGGAGCAATCTCGTTGATGGCTGCAGAGAGCCGGCCACGCCAGTCCTCCACTAGCTCATCCAACGAGCTGCCTGGGGGTATCGGATCCCACAGGGCCATCTGGAACCATGTTGGGTCCATTTGGCTCCGCGGACTAGCTAAAATAAGTTCACCGCCTAAACAGTGTCAGGGTGGCACCTTCAGATGGGCCCCCAGGGGATGGTGGCCCAACCATGGTACTGGCCAAGCAGTAATCCAGTCTGCTGTTACCCCTGCAGTGAAGATCAAATCGAGCGTGCGCCCGGCCCAGTGTGATGACGTATTTGAACTCACAGTTCCAGGAGAAAGTCTGACTTTAGGTGCCACGCTTTTTGTAGTCAGGAACAGATTGTTTACATTTGGGGAAAGTTCTTAAAAAGTCTCTGGAACCAGTTAGAGAAAACACTTTAGGCTTATCTGGCTCCTATTTCAGCTGAGAATGCTTTGGTTGCACCCCTCCTCCTCTCCAATGAATTTTAAAGGGTTCTTATCTTTGTGGGGTGGAGTTAACTCCCCCCATAATGTTTTAAAGTTGAGGATCGGGGGGGGGGGGGGCTTAAACATCTGGCCCTCTGGATTAGCATACAAAAGACTCACGATTCACCAGATGTCTTCCGCCAGGTAAGATAAATGCTTTTGACCACCAGCTCGCTTGTCCTGGTGTGCATCTTTGTCATCATTTCTGGTTGCACAGTGGGACCTATTGGGGCAAAGAGGAACCTCAATCCCTCAGCATTCGCCTTGGGAGAGGCACCTCTTGTGCCCCAGGCTGAGAGCCTCCTACAAGGGTTCAAGGGGGGACCGGGTCCATCTGGTACCCCTCCCTGCTGCTGTGGACACAGGCCGCTATCATCAGAGCTCCAATGAAAGCGTACTTGTCCAGTGAGCACCAAAACCAGAAGCTCACTGCAAACTTTTATTAAGATTTATTAAGAGTTTGGCTAAAAAGTGCCATGTTAAAGAACTTAGGCCTGACAGTCCAGATCTACACATTGAACAAGCTGTGAGAGTGAAAGCAAAGGAGTGGATGCAGAAAGTCAACAGAGCCTAGTATGACAAGACACAGCAGCTATATGGTAGCATTTTTTCAAAAACTATTGTTCTGCATTCTCTGTTTGCTTTTTGCAGGTGAAAAGACATGGGCCAAGACTGGAGTGAGTGACATTAAAGACAACCTTCTGTAGCTGGCAGTGTTAAGCAGTGTCAATATTGCTAAGCAAATAGACACAGGGTATCACATACATGTCAGGAAGCATAAGCAGGAAGTGGAGAATTAACAGGTAAATACTTGCAAAAATAACAGATTGTATCAGATTCTGTGGTGCCTTCGAACTGGTGGTTTGTGGCCATGATAAGACTGAGGATTCAGAAAATCAAGAAATGTTCATAGGCCTGGTAAACCTGTTGCTTCAATTGATCCTACCACTTCATCTGCAGTGCCACAGTATTTAGAAGTCTTCTGATGTAGTGGTAAAGCGTGCAGACTCTAATCTGGGAGAACCAGGTTTGATTCCCCACTCCTCCACTTGCACCTGCTGGATGACCTTGGGCAAGCCATAGTTCTGTCAGAGCTGTTCTTGAAAGAGCAGTTCTCTCAGAGCTCTCTCACCCCCACCTACCTCACAGGGTGTCTGTTGTGGGGAGGGGAAGGGAAAGGAGTTTGTAAGCTGCTCTGAGACTCCGAGTGAAGTGCGGGGTATAAATCCAATCTCCTCCTCCTCCTCCTCTTCTTCTTCTTGAAACAAGCTTTTCCCATACAGAACCCATGCAGATTCTTCCTCAATAGCTTTTGTTCATCAATGTGCCTATTAATTCTGTCTTTGATAATGGATTCCACCAACTTACCTGGTATCAGCATTAGACTGTCTAGCCTGTAATTTCCCAGATGTCCTCTTGAACCTTTTTTAAGGATGCAGGTTACATTGGCTACCTTCCAGCCCTCAGGAATGGAGGAAGATTTTAGTGATAGATTGCATATTTTTGTAGGAAAGAAAAAAGAAGCCATCAGTCCACATCCCAAAACTCTGCACAAAGAGCAATCCATCAGCATTCTTCACGTGTGGTTCTTTTGTTTGATAGTAGTGTTTCTTATATTGATGTTTTAATGTTTATATTTTAATGTTTACATATAGTGTTTGTAACGCTAGCAAAGTTGCGTAATTTTAATATGAAGAATTTTAATAAATAAAAACATTTCAAGTTTCATTTGCATGTTATCTGTTAACAGGGCTCTTCTTGTAGAAAAAGCCCATCATGAACTCATTAGCATATTAGGCCACACCCCTGACAGCACAGCTCATTAACATATTAGGCCACACCCAGTGTTCCCAGAAGTGTGGTCATCCAGCCACATCCACCTTTTGCTTCTTATTCTGTTTACCTTGTTGTCAAAACAGTTTTGACAAAACCAATAAAAACATTATTTTCTGTCCCATCTATACAAAACCTTGCCTGAACCAATATCTTATGTCCAACAATTATTCCCACACTGGATTGGAATCAATTCCTAAGGGTTAGGTTCCCATGGAAATCAGGTTGCCTTCCTGCAGAACTAGTACGCTGAATATGATTTTTTAGTGTTGCCAACCTACAGGTGGGGTCTGGAGATCTCCTGGAATTACAACTGAGCTCAAAACTACAGAGATCAGGTCAATGGCTGCTTTGGAAAGTAGAGTCCATGGCATTATGCCTTGCTTAGGTCCCTCCTTCCCGTAAACTGCACCCTCCACTCCCAAATCTCCAGGGATTTCCTCAACCTGGAGTTGGCAACCCTAGTTCACTGGCAGAACAACGCTAGGAGCCAGTTTGGTGTAGCGGTTAAGTGTGTGGACTCTATTCTGGGAGAACCGGGTTTGATTCCCCACTCCCCCCTTGCACCTGCTGGATGACCTTGGGCAAGCCATAGCTCTGTACCAGCTGTTGTCTCAGAGCTCTCTCAGCCCCACCTACCTCACAGGGTGTCTGTTGTGGGGAGGGGAAGGGAAAGGAGTTTGAAAGACGCTCTGAGACTCCCTTGGGTAGTGAAGGGCGGGGTATAAATCCAATCTCTTCTTCTTCTAGGTTTGTGGATGCACTGGATGGGAGTAGTTTGTGGACTATTTTATTCAAGGTACAAAATTTTATTCAAGGTATAAGATTTCATGTGCCACCCACACTTCTTCAGATGGAAGACCTGTGCATGCACACAAAAGCTTATACCTTGGATGAAACTTTGGACTCCAACTTTGTTCTGCTGCTTCAGACCAACACGGCTACCCACATGAATTATTACACTATAATACTTTTTACAAGCAATTATGTACCAGTGGAGTGGTTACCATGCAGAGTCTGTCCCACAGGTAAAATTATCCTGTGAACAGGTGGTCTTTACCACATAAAAGTATCACTACCATCACAAGATCACCAATCGCTGGAACTCCTCAGAAGCGGAAATCTCTCTTATTAAGAGGTTTAAGAACATCAACTTTGCTGGCCCATTAAAGGCAGATGTCAATCCATTGGCAGGAGAAGAGGGACAATAATCTTCAGAAACTCTGCCCACTTTTTTAAATGTCACAAAACAATCTCCAAAGTGCAGCTGACCATGCTCATTTTTAGTTACAACTCTGTTTCTCTGCAGATGTCCCCCAAAGATGTCCCCCATGCAACAGTCAAGTGTTCTGACAACACACACAACAATGAAGCTACTTTTTCAGATGTTTTCTCTTACATGGCAGTAAGCACCAAACCACTTTAATACAGACTTTAAACACACATATATTTGCAAGCCATTCCCAACAAGACACAACAATGAACTCAGGCTTCAAAGTTACTTTTCTTAAGCAGAAGATGCCATGAGAAAACTAAAGAGATTCTCAAAAATTAAAGATATTGTCAAAACCAGCATTTCCTGGGCTCTCTCTTTTTTTACATCCCCCCCCCCCTTTTCAATTTTTTTAAATAAAAACAGAAAGAACGGAAAGAAGGGGGAGGGAGAGAGAGAAAGGAATAAAGAAAGGTGGGGGCAGAGAGAGAAAGACAGAAAGAAAGACAGAAAGAAAGGTGGGGGGGGGGCCAGAGAGAGAGAGAGAGGGAAAAGAGAACAGAGAACTTACTGGTGCAGGGAAAGCCACGCAACGTCGGCAAGCCAAATGCAGAAAGCCTAGCCCCTGTGCTTAATCTCTGGGCGGGGCTTTCTCCTGCCGGCTTTTTTTGCTCTTAAAGGGAAAGCACCCAGTGGAGTTTATTCCTGCTGGCTCTCTGCAGGAACTTTCTCTTTAAGAGTAAAAAGCTCAGGCCGGGCAGGGAGGGGGCAGGGCAGGCTTGGAGGCCAGCCGGAACGGCGTTCCTGCGCGTTCCTGCTGAAATCGAGCCCTGTCTGTTAAGAAAGTGACTGCTGTGCTTGAGTGTTTGCAGTGTTGCAAGTGACAAGAAAGGGGGCTCTGGCTACACCCACCATTTCTGTTTCAAATCTCTGTCCTACCAGCCCTACTGGGCATCAGTTGCCACTGGCTTCTCAGCTGAGGACTACTTTATTCACCAACTACTTTATGCTGTTTTTATGTTCTGGCTCGATATTTAATTATCGGTTTTAATAGTTTTAAAAAATGTTTTATACTGTTTTATTATTTTTATCATGTTTAATTTAATAAACTGTGTTCAGCAGGTTCTCTGGATTGGTATCATATAAATTTTTGAAATTAATACAGTAAGTATTCAAGACTTGTTCATGGTTTGGTTTACTCTGATACTCATGTTTGATATTTTTGACATTTATTACTTCCTTTTGTCGAATGGCAAAACAGTAATGTGCTAAGGCAGCTTAGGGTAGAAACAGTCACAACTCTTAACTCTCTAGCATTGGTGTATTTACAATTTTGCTTGTAGAAAATGAGCCCACTGAAATAACTTGGCTTAGATCAGACTAATTTTGCAGGCCTGGCTTGGAGCTGGCTTCTCCTGCAGCCCAGTTCAAATTGGGCTGCAGGAAAAGCCAGCCCGCGAAACTGCTGTTCCCCAGGGAGGAATCTGTTAGCCACGGCACAGCAGATCCTGGGGCCAGCGTCTCCTGCAGCGGGGTTTAAACTGTGCTGCAGGAGAAGCCATCCCAGCCAGGTCTGTGTGCTGTGGGGGGAGACAGCCCCTTGACATGCAGATCCTGGAGCCAGCTTCTCCTGCAATGCAGTTTAAACCACAGGAGAAGCCCAGCCAGACCCATGATCAGGCTTTTAATATATATATATATATATAAATTTTAATTTAATTTAATGTTTAATTTAAAATTATATATATATGGTTTTCAAAAAGAAAGGAAAAGCAAAAAGGAGAGCAGATTACATTCATATATCTTATTCAAATTTCTCACACATAATTAAATTACCTAATTTTTACCTATCCATAAACTATCCATTTAGCAACGGTATGTTATACAAGCTCTATATTTCCATTCATCTGTCACATGACTATATCATCTATACTATCTTTTCTACTAAATATCCTAAGTCTACTAAATATCCTAAGTCTACTAAATATCCTAAGACACATCTTCATATCTATCAGCATTAGGTAAAACAAATAATATGTATTTAAAGAAAGAAAGAATTCATAATTAACCTACATATCTGAAAAATCTTATATCATTTCTACTATAGTTCATTTCTGCTATATATATTTGACTGTTTCATCGTGAAAGAAAATAAGGAAAAAGAAAGTTATTATTTTCCAGACTAACTTCCAAGTTGAAATCTCCATCAGGATCCAAACCCAATATAATGTTTCCAAGTGAGTTACAGCTATAATTTAGGTGCAAATGACTAAACAAAGAATTATTGCTCATAGAGTCTGTTTTCACATACCTTGAAATATTGCTTAAGTAAATATTAATATCAAAATTTGAAGTCACTATGTGATAAATTTATATTTATTCTTATATGCCCCCCAGTCAAATAATTATTTTACATTAATATTAATCTTCATCTTATTTGCTGTTATGTTGTCAGTTCAAATTAAGCTATAACTCATATTAGTCAATTACACATGCCCAGGATAGTTACACACAAATCTGTTTAATTATAGTATTTAATCCTTTTTTTCTTTCTCTGTGCTCTTGTTTTTCAAACCATCATGATTCTATGTCTTTTCTCTTTGTATACAGAAAAATTTTCTCTTGCATCTTCCCATTTGTTTTTGATTTTTAAGTCAGTTGAAATTGCCACTAATTTTGCTTTATCTTCTGGAACAAACATGTATAAGTTGAGAGCTTTCTTATACTCTTAATGAGACTGTTGAGTTGTCCTCTTTGTCTATCTGCGTGTAGTTGCGCTCAGCTGAGGACAAGGTGTGGGAGTAATACGTCACAGGAACCTTCCAGCTGTCAGGCAGCTGATGCCCCAGGATGGCCCCAACTCCGTACAGGGAAGCATCGCAGGCGAGGACAACAGGCAACGTTTCATCAAAGTGCATGAGGACCGCGTTCGATGTGAGCAGGTCTTTGATGGCCTGGAAAGTGGCAGCTTGCTTCTGGCCCCGGACTCAGGGGGCCTTTTTATCCAGCAGCCAGTTCAGGGGCCCAGCTAGCACAGCCTTGTGGGGCAGGAAGGAATGGTAGAAGTTCAGCAGCCCCAAGAAGGCCTGGAGTTCTGACCTCAAAGTGGGGGTAGGAGCATTGGCGATGGCATGGACTTTATTGGCGGCTGGAAGAATGCCCTAGGCATTCACGGAGGACCCCAGGAACTCGATCTGCAGGACCCCCAGGAGACATTTTTACGCTTTACCTTGAGGCCAGCAGCATGGGAACATTGCAGGACAGCACGTAGTCTCTTGGCGAAGACCTCAGCCATGGGTGCAGCGATCATCATATCGTCAAAGAAGAGCTGGACTCAGGGAATGCCTTTAAGGAGCGAGTCCATCAGATTCTGAAAGATTCCTGGGGCCACGCTGACCCCGAACTGTAGCCGCTGCACCCGGAATGCACCCCTGTACATCACGATCATCTGTGCCTTGGCAGTCGCATCATCTACTGGGAGTTGCTGGTAAGCCTGGGCTAAGTCCAGCTTTCCGAAAACTTTCACACCCTCTAAGGACACCAAAATGTGGCTGACCCCCGGGACTGGATAGGTGTGGTCCTGTAGGGCCTTGTTGACTGTGCCCTTGTAGTCTGCACAGATGCAAACGTCACCATTGGGCTTGACTGGTGTCATGATAGGGGTTTCTCAGAGAGCATGTGGTACAGGCTCCAACACCCCTTGTACCATGAGGTGGTCCAATTCCTCATCTATCTTTGGTTTCAAGGCAAATGGGACCTGGTGGGCCTTCAGACAGATGGGCCGCACCAATGGGTTGAGTTGTAGGGAGACGGTAGGGCCCGTATATTGGCCAAGGGTGCCATCGAAAATGGCAGGGAACTCGTTGCACACGTTACCAAAAGTCAACATCCACATGTGGTGCACCCCTGTCACTGCAATTCCCAAGGGCACGAACCACACCAGTCCCAGTAAACTTGTGAGCCGCCCTTTCAATAGGAGCAGGTCCAACATTCCCTAAAAGTTCTTGTACTGGACATGGAATTTGCCCCACCCTTTAATGGCCACCTTGTTCTTTTGGAAGTCTCTGAGGGTGAAGCCTGCAGGTCTAAGGCAGGGCCCCCCTGTGGACAGAGCCTCCGGAGAGTCTTTTCTGAGATGATGATGGAGGACCCTGTGCCCAGTTCCATCTCGAAGGGCGAACCCTCTATTAGCACAGTCACTTTGATTTTATGGGGGGTATCACGGGGCAAACTCATGATGTTGGTGGATGACTGTTGTGTGCAGTTCTGCTGACTCCTGGTGAGTGGCCGGGTGTCTCTGGGTGCCTGTGGAGCGACAGGTGCAAATGATGTGGCTAGATTTTCCACAGGTCCTGCGGGTTGCATCGCGGAAATGGCAGGAATGGCGTTCGTGGTGCATGGCATCATTGGGGCAGCTTTTGAGGGTTGTGCAGCCATGCTCAAGGGTCTCGAGTCACAGCAAGCTGGGTGACAGACCTGATGAGCCTCTTCCTCATCTGATGTCTTGGAACCTGGGGACACGGATTCCTGGTGCACAGAGTGTGACTGGCGGTCGCATTGAGTCTTCTTGAAAGCAACAGCTTTTTGTAGTGCTTTTTCCAAGTTGAGCTCCACGTGGCCCATAAGTTTGTGGCGGAGTTTCTGCTCTTGGATGCCCTAGACAAACTGGGTTAAGAGGGCGTCCTCTAGATCTGAGAACTCGCAGTTGATGGCCAGCATGTGTATATTAGCCATGAAGTCAGTGGGTGCTTCACCGGACTTTTGGTGGTGTGCCAAGAAGTCCATGCATTTCGCTATCTTGGTTGGTTGAGGCACAAAATGGTTGGTGAGGGCCTTGACGAGTTCATCATATGTGGTTTCTTCCAGGGTTTTAGGAGCGATGAGGCCCTGGACTAGGTGTAGCATGGTGATGCTGCATGTGCTGAGCAGGGGCAATTTTTTCTTGTCAGCTTCATCTATGCCTTGGAATTGAGCAAAGTACTTCAGCTGTTCCACCCATGCTTCCCAAAACTCAGGGCGAGCAGGGTCAAATGCAGGAATGATTCTTAGAGCGGCAGCCATGACCAATGGAGCGATGCAAGGCACAGAATCCTGGAGATTGTTGCATAGTGCATTGCTGGAGGTTGAAGAAGAAGAAGAGGAGAAGAGATTGGATTTATACCCCGCCCTCCACTCCCCAAGGGAGTCTCAGAGCGGCTTACAAACTCCTTTTCCCTTCCCCTCCCCACAACAGACACCCTGTGAGGTAGGTGGGGCTGAGAGAGCTCTTTCCCAAGCTGTCCTTGAGGGAACAGCTGGTACAGAGCTATGGCTTGCCCAAGGTCATCCAGCCAGGTGCAAGTGGAGGAGTGGGGAATCAAACCCGGTTCTCCCAGATTAGAGTCCGTGCACTTAACCACTACACCAAAGTGGTTGGGTCAGGGTCACTCATCAGGATCCCATCCTCATCACAAGTGAAATATACTGGGTTCAAGATGCGTATAGTGATCAGCTCATAGTTTATTAGTGATTTTAGCTTAACTCTAAGACAATGCTAGCAGGGCTGAAGCCCTGCTTATATGCATGCAAAACACTCCACCACCCCCACCACCACCACCACTCCCCATGATAGGTTATTTACAAAACATTACTACTTGATTGGTGTACTCCAGAGTCCTAGTCGGCTATTCTTCTTGTGCTCCAAGCTCAGCCAGTCTCTAAGGTGATTCAAGCAGGGATGATTCAGTCTCAATAAATAACAGTTGTGTTCCTAGTTACGGTCTAGCGTTCTTCATTGATGTTATGATGAGGCTCGGAGCTCTCTTATACGGGTGATCACAGCTTGCACAGTCATGGCTTCACGACTACACAGCTCCGTGTTTTTTCTTCAGGATGATCTCAAGCTTCCAGCCACTCACCACCATTCATGGGGGAGCCTGAGTCGAGTCCCCTGCAACCTGCCCTCTCTCCAGGAGAGCAGGTGGGATTATGGGAGCCCCTGTTAACCCCGTAAAAAGCACGGAGAGTCAGTGATTCTCGGGAGCTCCCTGAGATATCAACCATGCTGCTGTCCCACAAACCGGAACTCAGGACCAGGCTTTTTTTTTTTTAACCAGTATTTTTCTTCTCGGGTCTATTAGACCCAATTTTTTTTGGGATTTCCAAAAAATCCCAGATCCGAATACCGTAACAGTACTGAGATCTGGAATTTTTTGGAAATACCAAAAAAATTTCAGGTCCAATAGACCTGAACCAAAAAATACCAGTTAAAAAAAATTGCACACCCCTAGTCTAAACTTCTTGTTTTCAGAACCAAATTCTGTATATTACCTTGCTTATTTAGTTTATATGCAGAGTACATCATGCGAAATGCCAGCCTGGATGTATCACAAGCCGGAATTAAGATTGCTGGGAAAAACATCAACAACCTCAAGTATGTAGACAATACCACTCTAATGGCAGAAAGTGAAGAGGACTTCAAGAGCCTCTTGCTCAGAATAAAAGAGGAAAGCACAAAAGTTGGCTTGAAACTCAACATAAGAAAAAACTAAGATCATGGCATCTGGCCCCATCACTCACTGGCAAACAGAAGGGGAAGTCATGGAAGCAGTGACAGACTTCACCTTCCTGGGATCCAAGATCACTGCAGATGGCGACTGCAGCCATGAAATTAAAAGACACCTGCTCCTTGGAAGAAAAGCGATGGCAAACCTAGACACCATAACAAAAAGTAGAGACATCACCCTGCCAACTAAAGTCCATATAGTCAAAGCAAATGTATGGCTGCAAGAGTTGGTCTATAAGGAAGGCCAAGCGCCGAAGAATAGATGCTTTTTAATTATGGTGCTGGAGAAGACTCTTGAGAGTCTCTTGGGCTGCAAGATCAAATCAGTCAATCCTAAAAGAAATCAATCCTGACTGTTCCCTGGAAGGCCAGATACTGAAGCTGAAGCTCAAATACTTTGGCCACCAAATGAGAAGGGAGCACTCACTGGAGAAGCCCTGATGCTGGGAAAGACTGGAGGTCAAAGAAGAAGGGGACAGCAAAGGATGAGATGGTTAGACAGTGTTATTGATGCAACAAACATGAAATTAAGCAAACTCTGGAGCACAACAGAAGATAGGAGGGCCTGGTGTGATGTGGTCCACAGGGTCGCGAAGAGTTGGACTTAACTGTGCGATTGAACAACAACAAAATGTATTAATGGCACTGCATGGAATTTTTGCACAGGCAAGAGGCTGAATCCAGAGTAAACTTTCTGTCATGAACATTAGGTGTTATGCAATTTTCCATTTCCACTCATCACAGAAATCAAACCATCAGCTAATGATGGCAAAACATTTTGGTCCCAGTGTTGCATGTGTAAAGTGCCATGAATCCACAGCTGATTTGTGGTGACCCCATAGGATTTTCAAGGCGAGAGACTATTTATTTATTTATTTATTTATTCAATTTATCTCCTGCCCTCCCCACCTTTCGGTGGCTCCTCTGCACAGCAACCCCGGAATTTCTTGGCCATCTCCTACCCAAATATTAACCGGGGTTGACTCTGCTTCGGTTCTGAAATCTGACAAGATTGGGCTAGCCTGGGCCATCCCAATGCTAAACACATTTAATTCGTTGGTTTTAAATGAAATAAATGTAGATTCATGTATTTTTATATACCTGCACCTCCATTAATGTCTAAAGTGGGATGTGGGAGGATGATCTATTCAAACAAAAATTGATCATGTGCCAGTGGAGCTAAACCCTACTCCCTTCCATCTCCATTATCCTTTTCTTTCAGCCTGTGTTTTATATCAGAAGCAAGCCAGGATGAAACAAAAGTACTGAAAGTGGTATACAGTACAATCTCAGTTATACCTTCTTAGATCATTGAAGTCAACGGGCTTAGGAGGGTGTAGCTCTGTTTAAGATTACACTGATAATGTAGCAAGACAAGGTGGGTCTTAGTTCCCCTCACTTGTACACTATTCACTGCTTCCTCCCCTGTATGAATGGAGTATGGGGATAAATGCACATGGACTCCATCCCCTCCTCCAGAATCATACATAGTTAATGATCAGTGACACAACCTCCCAAATGGAAAAAAAAATAAGACACAATTTCTGCAATTGTTAAAAGGTGATGACAGCTTAGAAAGACTGAATATCCATGATATACTGACCATAAAAGAATGGCTAGGCTGTGAAAGGAAACAGAATGGTCAAGGGTCAGATTTAAGGAAAGTTAGGAAACTAAGGCTTAGATTATAAACAGCATGGACTAGAGGAGGGCAGCCTTCTAACTTTCTTCATCTCACTGCAACATTTGTGCCCCTATTAGCAGAAATCTCCCTCCCCACCTCCACAGACAGAAAACCTCTTCCATCCGAGGAGCTGCCCCAGTGGAATGGCCCCTTTGGATCCAAGTCTACAAGTGCTAGTTGTCTTTCATAGACTTCCTTAAGGATCATGTTACAAAAGGACAACTCTTAAAATGGAACAACTAAGCATAAAATAATGATCATTTCTTTTAACTATCCTTGAGGATTACCCAATTAGGTCTTCATTTTGGTGATGTCTGTTCTGGACTACAGTATCATCTATTAACGAGGTTTGATTCTATTTTTGACTTCAAAGATGCCACCGAAATGAGACGCCTGGCATAGCCCGCCTTCCACTGACTGCAGTGAAACATCTCTGCTGCTGCCAGAGATGACTTGGCTGACCTACTGAGTCATTTTCTGATATGGACATCAATGACGTTGCTTGACTGTGGTATTTCTTACCTGTTTAGGGTTATTCCCATTCTTATTCTTCCACAATGTAATAAAAGGAGACAAAGGTTTTGTGATTGCCTTTCTACATCTATTAGTTAAATTTATTTCCTTCTTTTTGGATCCACTTCCAAACTTACCAACTTTTAATTATTTATTTATTTTTCGATTTATACCCCACCCTCCCCACTAAGGCAGGCTCAGGGTGGCTTACATAAAATTTAAAACAGCTAAAAACAACATTATAAAACAATCTAAGTCCTAGTTATTTCTTACCCATGGGATAAATTATTTATCAGGGCAATAAGATCTTTTAGTATTTCATTTGGATCTACCATAACCTGAACCATTTTATGCATATGGACAAATGTACATATCCAACAATTTTGTGTGAGCATCTATCACTATCAACAGCATTTTACTTCTGATAGGGCCTGAGAAGTCAGCATGCAGTCAAACCCAGGGTTTATCTGGCCATTCCTAGCGGTGGATTGGTGCTAACAAGTTTCCTAACAATGGGTCCAGCATCCCATCAATTGTTCAGTGTCATGATCCAAAACCTGGCCACAGGCCACACCTTTCAATCTGGAAATGTTCCATGCAGTTGAGTCAAAACCTGCTTTCTCAGTTTCCCACGTACTATCACTCTGCTCCCCCACACGAGGCATCCCACATGAAATCCCAATTCCAATAATCTTTGAAAAAAAATGGGTATATAGCCTCATCCTGGATTCTGCCCAGCCACCCATTCTGCACCCATCCCACAGTGGGTGCCAGCTCCACATCTCTGCGTGTTTCCCTACTGATGCACTCAGCTGTCACAGGAGTTCCACTGAGCAATTCCACAAGTAAAGTCAGATCTCCTGGGTCTGGTACTTGTGCAGGGGAGTCAGGCAATCTAATCTTAACAGTGTACACTAAATGCTGTATGCTTTTTAAACAATAAATATTAAAATATCAAGTCTAAGTGTTCGTTTTGTTTTTGTATTATGAAATATTCATAAGTATTCTAATATTCAGTTTTCTATTGTTTCATACATAACACAATGAAAAAAATAACATAAACCAATCACAAAGCTTCAAAAACCCGTGAGGAACAGTGTCAAGCTCTCCGTGAGGCACAGTGTCAACTATTCCTCATGGGTTTTTGAAGCTTTGTTGCTCCTCGGAGGTGCAAAGTGCTTTTGATGTTTAATGATAAGCTCCAATATAGAATTATCAAAGGAAGACTGCATGAACTATACTCTCTGATGAAGAAATGAAACACCTGAGATTTTCTGATATCTGCGTTAGTGGTAATTCAAGTTTAAAGAATTTAAGGATCGCCACACCTTTGTGGACATACTGTGGCGTTCTAACTTATTCCAGCACATAGTGGATGCTCCACGACTTTTGAAAACATTGGTCCCATTCAAGATCTCTATCTTTCTTTGATACCATTGTTGAAAAAGGACCTTTTTTCATTTTGGTGACTTTGTAATACACACCCCAGTCTTGTACTCCATGAGCTTTCTATTTTGTGATCGGTTTATGTTGGTTCTTGAGCTTTCTCCCATTTTCATTATATATTCTTTTTTAATAAGCTGTGCAATGGGGCCAATGTTGTAGATAATTTGGGCAAAACTCTATGATAATAGTTCTAAAGACCCAGATATGAAACTCATGTAGGTGTTGGGGCATCAGCAATAGCCCTTACCTTGTCATGTACCAGATGGAGCCCAAATATTGTACTGAGGAGATCAGAAATCACACTTACCCCCATGTAGTTTGAGTCCTGCCTTTTGGAGTCTATGTTAGAGATCAGAATATTGTCCAGATAGACTAAAACGTTGGAGAACCCTTGTAACACCTCCTCCATGACCCTTGAAAAATTCTAGGAGCAGAAGACATCCCAAATGGGATAAATAACCCACAGTGCATGTTAATTGTAAGCAATTCCTTAGGCTCATCAAGAAGCAGCTGTTGACTAGCATGACTAAGATTTAGCTTGGAAAACACAGTCCTTCCCACTAAGGATACAAATAAATCCTCAATTTTAGGCAGAAGGTAGAGATTCAGTTTTACAACTCTGTTGATAGTGACTTTATAACCTCCACAAATCCACCCAGATCCATCTGCCTTAACTACAGGCACGATTAGGATGTCTCAGTATGAAAACTGGACTAGTTCCAGAACACCATCCTTCTCCAGGCTGCGTATCTGGGCTCATGTGAATCTTCGTAGCCATCCCAGTTAATGTTCCAAGCCCTGGACTGAAGATCTCTTTTAACTCCAACACTTTCTCCAGAGACTGGAAGCAGAGCAAGAAAAAAAAGTTCTGCAAATCCAATTTCAATTCACGTAGCCAATTCTGACCCATCAAGGTGGGGCCTTTTCCTCATACCACTTACAAAAATAAACTCTTGTGCTGCCCTTGTATGTCATTGATGGAAGTGCCCTGCTTGCCAGGGGAACAGTTTTTCCCAGTTAATGTTCCAAGCCCTGGACTGAAGATCTCTTTTAACTCCAACACTTTCTCCAGAGACTGGAAGCAGAGCAAGAAAAAAAAGTTCTGCAAATCCAATTTCAATTCACGTAGCCAATTCTGACCCATCAAGGTGGGGCCTTTTCCTCATACCACTTACAAAAATAAACTCTTGTGCTGCCCTTGTATGTCATTGATGGAAGTGCCCTGCTTGCCAGGGGAACAGTTTTTCTTGTAGTCTGAAGCCACATATCCTTTGGTTGTAAAAGTGGTGGTCTGGCTGGGGCCCATAAGTTATTGAAGGTTGTCTGGGGGCAGCGCCCCTACCACCACACTCACCACACAAGGGGTTGAAGGCAGGGGACCCTCCTGGCTTGGAGGTATGTACCAGGCAACCCCAGCACAAAAAGCACCCTCAGGAACTTCTTCAGAAGAGTGAGCCATCCACAGCGGAACTCCTCCACCCAGAACCCACCCTGAGTGTTGCTGGGAAAGCCTCCCAAATGCCAGCAGTGACAGCGCAGCCGAGGAAGCTGACAACCTCAAAACAAACAAAAACAAAACAGGGAAGAAGTGGGGGAGGGAGGGAAGGAGGGAGGGAGGGGCTGATGGAGACACTGAGAAATCTGACAGATGGTGAGGTGAGGTTGGGGGAACCCGAACCAACCCAATGTTGATATTGAATTGAAGGGCGATTGTGGCAGGGAGAGGGGTGAGGTGGAGCATGTCCCAAAGGACGAGGCATGTTCCAATCAAGTAAACTCCGCCCTCACTGTGAGAGGATTGATGAGTCGGGGGGGGGGTGTTGCCTGGAAAGAGGAGCTTTAAATGGAGCATGAGGGGCAGGCTGGGGAGGAAGAGCACAAGAACGGCACAGGGGGCATGCACAGGATGCCCTGACAACTGCCGGAGAGAGGGGACCAGGTGTGACTGAACCCCCGGGGCCCTTCCCCTGCCATCTGTCTGAGGCCAGCCTAAGAGCTGTCATGGTAAAGTGGAACCCTGGAGGGTCCCACCCTACTGGACTCACCCTTGGGAACCCCAGACTCCAACAAAGGTGTCCTCACCTATTATGGAAAATGCTGCTACAGTGTCCACTTCCACATCCAGGATGCGACCTGCAGTGGTTAACTGGGTTTGAACTGGTAGTAAGCTGCGATCACCCAAGGTATGTACAGCATACACTCCATCACTGTCATCTTCACCGTCTTCATTACCTAAGACCACTAAGTTTGCATTTCATCTCTTGATACCGCTGTCTCACTCACTGGTTAGGGGGTGGCAACGGCAAGTTAAACTGAAGCACTAAACGTTTCCAGCAATGATAGCACCAGCAAACTGTATCTTGAAAGTAACAGTAGGCAGAATTATGCAGGGCACCACAATGAAAACAGCACTCTGTCTGGCTCTGGACAGAAAACTCTTGCTGCCTGCCCTGGGGGAGGACATGAGGCTGTACTTTTGGTGCCAACCCAAATGTTCATGCTGCCACACAATTCAGTCTTGCTGCATTCTCTTTTCCACTCCTCTGTAACTCCTGCACTTGCTGCACACCCAGTGGTGTGGCCATGGCAATCTCCACTGCTGTTTTAAAATCAAGGTCCTTTTCCCCCTAACAGATGTTGTTGTACTGCCTGATCAAGTATGCCTGGAACATATCTTATGCAGTTCCGCAGGGCCTGCAAGACGGAGCTCTTCCACCAGGCCTTTGATTAGGAGCCGCCACCGTGACCTCCATCTACCATCGCGAGTAACAACTGTGATGAGGACTGGCCCTGAATTCAGCCTAGGCCGGGCAGTCTTGGAGGGTCAGACTCCGATCCTGGTTGGAAGCCATCTGAATGTTGAATATTACCACCATTGGAAGCACTTTAATTGTAACTGTTTTATTGTTGCTGTTGTATTTTAAAATGTTTTAAATTGTTATTTGCATAGGCACTGTGTGTCACGGCAGAGCCCGGTAGTCCGGCTGGACAGACAGGCCGGCAAGCACGCCCCAGGTGTGACTTGGATGGGAAAAGTCAGCAGAGCGTTGCGGCAAGTCCCAATCTCAAAACATGAGCATAGTCAACACGTACCAGAGGTCAGAGTCCGTAAATCAAGCCGAGGTCAGTCAAAAGCAGATCTGAAGCCGGAGTCAAGGAATGCCGAGGGTCACAAGCTGGGGTCCAGGATCAGGAGGCAGAGGTCGGAAGTCCACGAAGCAAGCCGGGTCGGAGGCCAGAGAATCAAACAGGATCAGAGGCAAGGTGCGCACGGAACGGACGGTTCTGCCAATGATGTTGCCAGCACGAATTGCTTGTGGCTGACAGCCTTGTTAAATAGCGTTCCGGCTCATTAGCCACTTAGCACCGCTGTGCGAAGTCCTGGTTTCTGCTAGTACTCAGGACTTAATGATCTTCGACCTTGCCTCCGTGCTTCCTTGTGTCGCCTATTCAGCTCTTGACGCCTCCTTTCACGGAGCCTGCTGACAAGTGGAGGCGAGTCCGGTGGTGAATTGCTCGGCCCAGGCACTGCCTGATCAGCCTCAGGTGGGTCTTGCTGAGGACTTGGCTGTGGATCCTCTGCAGGACTTACGTTTTCCTCAGTTAACTGAGCCAAGTCCTCCTGTCCTCGGCTGTCAGGCACTGGGTCTGGGGCTAAGTCAGGGGCAGGCATGACACTGTGCGCCTGTTGTAAGCTGCCCTGAACCCATTCGTGGGGAGGGTGGGGTAAAGGTATAAAATAATAAATAATAATAAATAACAAGCCTGTCACACAGCATCTGGTCTAGAAAAGCTCCAAAGTCACAGAGATCAGCCACAGAATGCAGCTTTGCCACAGATTCGAAAACAGTTTTACCAGGTTTCTGCCGGCGACTATGAAGGCTGTGGGATTACATGTGGTGTTGTACCAGAGTGCACAATTCTTTCAAAGTTTTCTCACCTGGCTTTTGAGGTGCTACCAGCTTTCTTAAGAAGGTATATGTCTTTTGCCCACAAACAGTAATAAATTTTTTTTCTGCTGGTCTGCATCTTCAGTTTTGTTAGCTCAAAAGAAATGTTCCAGCCTCTCAGTATACTCAGACCACTCACTCCATCAAATTCCATCATGGCATCATAGATCATCATGGTCACTGTAGTTTTATCCTCATCAGGGCTTGATTTCAGCAGGAACGCACAGGAACGCCGTTCCAGCTGGCCTCCGAACCTGCCCCGCCCCCGCCCTGCTTGGCCTGAGCTTTTTACACTTAAAGGGAAAGTTCCTGCAGAGAGCAAGCAGGAATAAGCTCCACTGGGTGCTTTCCCTTTAAGAGCAAAAAAGCCAGCAGTAGAAAGCCCCGCCCAGAGATTAAGCACAGGGGCTAGGCTTTCTGCATTTGGCTTGCCGACGACGCGTGGCTTTCCCTGCTCCAGTAAGTTCTCTGTTCTCTTTTCCCTCTCTCTCTCTCTGGCCCCCCCACCTTTCTTTCTGTCTTTCTCTCTCTGGCCCCACCTTTCTTTATTCCTTTCTCTTTTTCTTTCTCTCTCTCCCTCCCCCTTCCTTTCTCTCTCCTCCACCTACCTATCTACCTTCCTTCCTTTCTCTGTCTACCTTCCTTCCTTCCTTTTCCTTCCTTCCTTTCTCTCTCTCCCCTCACCAACCTCTTCCTTCCTTCCTTCCTTCCTGTCTGTCTACCTTCCTTCCTTTTCCTTCCTTCCTCTCTCTCTCCCCCCCACCTACCCCTTCCTTCCTTCCTTCCTTCCTTCCTTCCTTCCTTCCTTCCTTCCTTCCTTCCTTCCTTCCATTCTTTCTGTTTTTATTAAAAAAAATTGAAAAGGGGGGGATGTAAAAAAAGCAGAGAGCCCAGGAAATGCTGGTTTTGACAATATCTTTAATTTTTGAGAATCTCTTTAGTTTTCTCATGGCATCTTCTGCTTAAGAAAAGTAACTTTGAAGCCTGAGTTCATTGTTGTGTCTTGTTGGGAATGGCTTGCAAATATATGTGTGTTTAAAGTCTGTATTAAAGTGGTTTGGTGCTTACTGCCATGTAAGAGAAAACATCTGAAAAAGTAGCTTCATTGTTGTGTGTGTTGTCAGAACACTTGACTGTTGAATGGGGGACATCTTTGGGGGACATCTGCAGAGAAACAGAGTTGTAACTAAAAATGAGCATGGTCAGCTGCACTTTGGAGATTGCCTGTTTTGTGACATTTTAAAAAGTGGGCAGAGTTTCTGAAGAAGATGATTGTCCCTCTTCTTCTGCCAATGGATTGACATCTGCCTTTAATGGGCCAGCAAAGTTGATGTTCTTAAACCTCTTAATAAGAGAGATTTCCGCTTCTGAGGAGTTCCAACGATTGGTGATCTTGTGATGGTAGTGATACTTTTATGTGGTAAAGACCACCTGTTCACAGGATAATTTTACCTGTGGGACAGACTCTGCATGGTAACCACTCCACTGGTACATAATTGCTTGTAAAAAGTATTATAGTGTAATAATTCAGGTGGGTAGCCGTGTTGGTCTGAAGCAGCAGAACAAAGTTGGAGTCCAAAGTTTCATCCAAGGTATAAGCTTTTATGTGCATGCACACGTCTTCCATCTGAAGAAATGTGGGTGGCACATGAAATCTTATACCTCGAATAAAATTTTGTACCTTGAATAAAATAGTCCACAAACTACTCCCATCCAGTGCATCCACAAACCTAGAAAAAGAGGAGATTGGATTTATACCCCGCCCTTCACTACCCAAGGGAGTCTCAGAGCGTCTTTCAAACTCCTTTCCCTTCCCCTCCCCACAACAGACACCCTGTGAGGTAGGTGGGGCTGAGAGAGCTCTGAGACAACAGCTGGTACAGAGCTATGGCTTGCCCAATGTCATCCAGCAGGTGCAAGGGGGGAGTGGGGAATCAAACCTGGTTCTCCCAGAATAGAGTCCATGCACTTAACCGCTACACCAAACTGGCTCCTAGCGTTGTTCTGCCAGTGAACTAGAGTTGCCAACTCCAGGTTGAGGAAATCCCTGGAGATTTGGGAGTGGAGGGTGCAGTTTAGGGGAAGGAGGAACCTAAGCAAGGCATAATGCCATGGACTCTACTTTCCAAAGCAGCCATTGACCTGATCTCTGTAGTTTGGAGCTCAGTTGTAATTCCAGGAGATCTCCAGACCCCACCTGTAGGTTGGCAACCCTAAAAAATCATATTCAGCGTACTAGTTCTGCAGGAAGGCAACCTGATTTCCATGGGAACCTAACCCTTAGGAATTGATTCCAATCCAGTGTGGGAATAATTGTTGGACATAAGATATTGGTTCAGGCAAGGTTTTGTATAGATGGGACAGAAAATAATGTTTTTATTGGTTTTGTCAAAACTGTTTTGACAACAAGGTAAACAGAATAAGAAGCAAAAGGTGGATGTGGCTGGATGACTACACTTCTGGGAACACTGGGTGTGGCCTAATATGTTAATGAGCTGTGCTGTCAGGGGTGTGGCCTAATATGCTAATGAGTTCCTGCTGGGCTTTTTCTACAAGAAGAGCCCTGATCCTCATCACCAGCACCATCCATGGCACCCGGACCAAAAGAGAACAGAATTTTATTTCAACATAAGCAATGCCTTGCCTGAACCCTGCTAGACAGTAACTGACCACACTGTATAATATCTGTGTTTTGGATTCACGGCCAAATTAGGTAGGTGGAACAACACACCTCAGGTGACAGATTGAGGGAATCCATAAAGGGGAGTAGACAGTACAGGATTTGGGTTAGTCTTCTATTTTAGCATTGCTCAGTTCTCTGAGTCAGGGACCGAGATATCTTTGCCTTCCTCTGCTTGGACTGATTATCTGACAGAGTACAGGACAGCATGTACACAACAATTTCTTGTCACTAGTACCAACATCTGTTCAGCTCATGCAATGAGCAATGACAAGTGCAAACCTATTACTGGGCGCGGAGAAGGAATGATTTGTTAATTTATGACATTATTCCCTTCTTAATTTACAGGTGATGGCAATACAGCATAAAAAAATGGTTCTGAGTGCCCGTACCAACTGAGCTTTATGCAGTATGCAGTGCAATACTCAGGACATTTAGTCAGAACTATCAGGGCTCCCTTTAAACATTACAAGTGACAACAATGATGTGGGAGCTGCTTTCCCATTTAAAGGCCCATGAGATCGGTCATCACAACCTCCCCCCCACCTCAAGCAGTGATCCTGCAGTTCCATCGACTGCCCAGTCTTTAAAATGTCACAGCAGTGCAATGGAATGGAGTCATGGAAAAGAGATCCCCATGCTGTTGCTGTAATAGTTTTTTTAAAAAAGGACCACCTAGTGAACAGGACCACCTTGCGAGCACTTTACTGCAAACTTTTATTGCAAATTTGTTATACTGTCTGTTGTATTTTAAATGGTTTTATCTTGACTTGGCACTGCGTGCCACATTGTAAGCCGCCCTGAGCCCGCTTGCGAGGAGGGCGGGGTGAAAGTGTGAAAAATAAATAAATAAATAAAAGAGAAGAAGAAGAAGAAGAAGAGATTGGATTTATTCCCCGCCCTTCACTCACTTGGAGTCTCAGAGCGGCTTACAAACTCCTTTCCCTTCCCCTCCCCACAACAGACACCCTGTGAGGTGGGTGGGGCTGAGAGAGCTCTTTCCCAAACTGTCCTTGAGGGAACAGCTGGTACAGAGCTATGGCTTGCCCAAGGTCACCCAGCAGGTGCAAGTGGAGGAGTGGGGAATCAAACCCGGTTCTCCCAGATTAGAGTCCGCGCACTTAACCACTACACCAAATAAATATGCATATGATTGCAGACATAGATGAACATAAGAGTTTCCAGGAGCTATGTAATGCAGAGCACTGTTCTCAGTAGCAGCCAGCCAGAAGTCTCTGGAATTTCATGAGCAGGCTAAAGTTGCCCTTTCAGTATAGCATCATGGTTACAATGGTTAGCCTTCAGTGACAAGCGATGCCTTGGTTAACCCCCAGTGTAGAAATGAACTCATTTGATTACTTATTTTCCTTTTATACTAATTTTTCACTAACAGTAACCTCAGAGTAGGAAGAAAGCATGGAAACCAACCATATCACTCACATACCTCATTTGGTAGAGGAGACCTCTAGGCAAGGTCCAGGTCCCAGCAGAGAATGCACCAAGAAGAGCTTTCTGTCAGGCAAGGCAGTGCAATCCTAAGAATGCTTTCCTGGGAGTAAGACCCACTTAACAGACCAGTGTCAGATTCTGAGTAGAGATGCTTAGGATTGCTCTGTAGGACAGGAACAAGAGAATGCACAACAGACCACATAAAGAACGCATTCCTCCAGGTGGGCAGCTGTGTTGGTCTGAAGTAGTAGAACAAATTTTGAATCCAGCAGCACCTTTAAGACCAACAAAGGTTTATTCAAGGTATGAATGCCAACAGTTCAAATATACAGGCAGATGCCTCTACAAAGGTGAACAGTAAATTAGCATACAACTTAATGAAGATGTTTTGACATACACATATACAAATACAAAGGTGGCATTCCTGTCCTCCCACCCGTAGCTCACTAGAGGTGAGGGACATGTGAGAAAGAGGGTGTTTAAATCCCACTGAGGAAAATGCAATAAGATAAACTTCATCTTTTGAATGGCAGCAAAACAGAAAGAGACAGGGGTAGAATCCATATGACCAACCATTCTTTGAACCACATACTCAAATGGACATACTGAAAGAATACACATCAGCCATGGTGTCAAAACTATCCAGACAGGAAAGCTTGGAGATAAAGGCATACCTGATGTGTAACAGCACAGGTGTGGTATGCATGAGGTCCCCTGGTCCAAGTCCTAGCTTCTAGCAGACCTGGAAAGAATATTCAGCACAACTGAGACTTTGAACTATCAGATCCAATCACTATGGCTAGGCTGGGCATGCTGATTGTATACTCCAGACCACAGTAATTTTGCTTTGCATCTTTCCACATATCATCCCTCTACCGCATTCCTGAGTCTCACTACCAGTGCTTGTTACTATTAACCTCTATCCAGCTCTTCATTATGTAGCTCGTGAGGTTTATCACCTAGCAGCAGTGATTCATGAGACTGCACACCCAGAGGAAACTTCCTCTTTCCTTTCTTGGAGGACAGCTGTGTAGATCAGGGCCCCCCCAACTTTTTTGAGTCTATAGATACCTTTGAAATTCTGACGTGTGGTGGTGGGTGCAACCAAAAAATGGCTGACACAGGAGGTGGAACCGACCAAAAATGTTAGGGAGTGAGGTTATGCATAACTCTGATAGTAGTCTTCAACATTTCAGGCAGAAGCTCTGTGTAACAGGATGGTTTTTAAAATGACCCTATTGTTCAAAAATACTTCCTTGCTTACACACAGCTTACCTTCAGTTATGCAGTGAAGATCCTTGTGCTGTGGTGGCAGCTGCTGCCAAAGCAATGTTGTTTGGAATCTGCACAGCCAATCAGATCTCCAATGACCAATCAGAAGCCCTGCTGGGCAAAAGCCCAACTGTGAAATCCCACAGAGTCAATCAACAACAAGTGTCCTTAATCAGGAAAGCTTTATTGAAGAAAGGTCTTACTGTCATCTGCACTTTTCTGTGTTAGTAATGGCCTGTAATCAGTAGGCCAGGGAAATTATACAGAATTCAAAAGGTTTGTTCATGTTAATGCACCCAATCAAAGGGGAGATAAAAAGGCGCTAAAAATACTGGCCCTTTGTTCCCAAGGTAAAAGTGGGAAAAAGACATAGTTAGACCTGAAAAGAAACAGCAGCTGGTATACAGACTCCCAAGGTCAGAAAAGCAGGAGAGGCGATAGCGTGCCATGAGAACAGGGTGGGTAAGACATTCCACAGACATGAGGCCCACCGGGGTAAGGAATCACCTCCGGTCTGGGGGATGGCAGCTTTAGCTGACACTGACCCTACCCACTATCTAAAAATACCTAGCAGGCACTAGGAAAGGTGGGTACTACATTGGGGATCTCTGGTGTAGACTATGGAAGACCTGCTCAGCCCCTTTTCAGCACATGCTACATGCTGAAGATAGCTGAAGCTAGTAAAGAATAGACAGTCTGTCTAAAACTGTTAAAACAGAGACTTATCTGTAAAACAATTAAAACATGACTTGAATGACATCAGGAATGGACTTCTGAATGTAATGGGTTTGCCAGTTTCCTTGTTCTAATTTTGTTCCTGCATTGGCAGACTACAGAATCGTGACTAGGGCTGCCTCTACTAGAGCATGCCCTGTAGGTTCCACTGTGCCAATGATGCAACTGTCAATAATATAGCAATGGTGCAGGAGCCAGGCTAAAACAAGGTACTTAGCAATCCCACAAAGAGCAGCTTGATGTCAACGTGTAACTGCAGTTGCTGGTTGTTTAGCTGGCTCAGCAGCTGGGCAGCACTGCACTGTGCATGGGGCCCATGCTTGCCTCTACTCCTGTTGGAGGGTTCCCTGTAAAAAACCAAAAGAGACACAGACAGTTATGAGTACTGTTCAGCAGCAAATTGCATGCACTGTGTTACAGATTTGAGAAAGCAGAACCACCTGGGTGCTGTTCCAGTTGCTGTCCAGTTGCTCTCCCCACCCCCATGAGGGTTCTTACGCTTCAGCATTCAGCTGTTGGACACATAGTATAGTCATTCAATTAATACTTACCAATCCCTGCAAGGGAACTGAACTGGAATTGCCATTGTTTACCTTTGAGATTCGATCCTACTTGGCAGAAATGCTTGTACAGCTATAGCAATAGGTGGCATGGTAGGTAGTCATGTGGAAATGTGACTACTCATTTCCCCTACTAGCATGTTGGATTATGCCAGCATGACACTGTATTGACATTGTGGTGATGTTCTGTCACCATATCTTTAAGGCAAATTCCCTCCCTTTATGCACTGGGTGTACTTGCCTTGTATTCCATGTTGGAGACACTGCTAGCAACTACTGATGTGAGAGGAGAGGGGAGATACTTGCATCAAAGATTCCCTCCTTTGCTTTCCAGTAAGACGTGATTAAGTACTATCCCAACCAACTGCAATGCTGTTTTACCTTATGTCACCTCTTTGTGAGGATACCACAGTCAATGCTTCAGCCTCTTTTCCCTCAGTAAAACAGAATTATTAATAACTAGGAATAAGGCCCGTTGTGGAAGTAAATACAACTGGCTCTAGAAAGAGGCTCTGGGAGAGTACCCCAGCCTTGAGCACTCAGTGTCAATTTGCCGTGGCGACCTCAGCAGGGTATAATGACACAGAATCAACCATTTTCTCCAGGGGAACTGACCTCTGCTACCTGAAGAGCAGCTGTAATTTTGAACGATCTCCAGCCCTCCCCTGGATATTGGCAACAATGGTTCTCCAGGAGGAAATGGCTGGTTTGGAGGGTGGTCTATGGCATTGTACCTGTCTGAGGTCCCACCCCTCCTCAAACCCCACCCTCTCCAGGCTCCACCTCTCAAATATCCAGGAATTTCCCAACCTGAAGTTGGCAATCCTATTTCCTTCTCAGCCAACCATCAACCTACCTTTATCTGCCCCTCTGACTTCAGCTTTCCATCTCCTCCCGCCTCCCCCTAGAGAGCAGTTGTAATTCTGAGTGATCGCCAGCCACCATCTGGAGAATGGCAACAATGGTTCCCCAGAAGTAAATGGCTGGTTTGGAGGGTGAAGTTTATGGCACTGTACCTCTCTGAGGTCCCACCCCTCCTCAAACCTCACCCACTCCAGGCTCCATCCCAAAAAATCTCCAGGAATGTCCCACCTGGAGTTGGCAACCCTGTCAGGACTAGTCCCAATGAGTTTTCTCCCAAAGGCCAAAATAGGTATGGAAAGTGCATTTTACTGACAGAACCAAGCTTGGTTGCCTAGCAACAGGCACCGAGGGGAAAGTAGGGTTGCCAGCTCTTAGCAGGGAAATACCTGGAGATTTGGGGGGGGGTGGATCCTGTGGAAGGCAGCATTTGTGGAGGGGAAGGACACAGCAGGGTATAATGCCATAGGGTCTACCCTCCAAAGCAGCCATTTTCTCCAAGGGAACTGATTTCTGTCATCTGGAGATCAATTGTAACAGTGGGAGATCTCCAGGTCCCACCTGGAGATTGGCAATCCAAGGGAAGTCATCTGCACAGCAGGGGGTTGAAGAGAATGGTTTGATAGCCACTGGCCCACCTCATTAGCCAGCCAGCCATGTTGGAGCTATGCAGGAGAAAGAGCCATTTTCAGTTTATTCTGACAGGAAAGTGGCCAAGCTGGCAGTGGGTGGAGGAGGGGGTTACACTGAAAGTCTGTGACTGGTCTAAAATCACCTAATCAGCTTCCACAGCAAGAACCTGTGTCTGGCAGACCCTGCTCTGAAGCACTAACTGCTACGCCTGGGGTAGCAAACCTCCAGGTGGAGCCTGAAGATCGCCGGGTATCACAACTGAACTCCAGACAACAGATCTCTCTCTCCCCCTGGAAAGTGTTGCCTCAGCAAACTTGGCTTGGAGGCTAAAGACAGTGGGTTTTGTCCCCTGATTGAATCAATTGTTGTCTGGCGAGGAGAGCAAAGACAGTAACTGTGTTCACCGGAGCAAAGCAACTGTCTTCTGAGGAAAGTTTTGGCGGGCGTCGCTTCTGTAGTTGGGAGTCAGGCAACGCAGCCAGTGGATAGGGACAGCTTCTGACTGACACATCATGGAGCCGACTGATTTAGGACCATGTGGAACGTTCAGAAAGTGCCACCCCACTACTCAGTTATATATAAGGAGAAATTTGCCTCATATGCAGCCATGAAGATGAAGAGATAATTAGTGCCAAAATACACCATAGAGGCTGATCATAATAATAATAACTTTGAATGTTCTACTTACAGTTTAGTCTGTAAGGGCTGTTTTACACTAAAACGATAAAAGTTTGTTAAGAACTATAAAAATGGAGTTTTCACAACTCTTTTGGTGGCTCAAAACCAGCCAGTGTCAAATTTCTCCACATCCAAAAATCATCTGTAGAGAGAAATGTTTTATGTCTGAACTTGAAGTGCCAGATTTCCATGGTCTAGCAGAGAGAGAATGATTCAGAGGTTTAATGTTTCCTTGCAGTAAGCCTCGTAGCTCTTGCAGTGCATAATAGGTGACTCACAGCTCTGTCTCCCCCATTTTGCTGTTATGTTTTTTTTTAAAGGAAAGTTCAGGAAATCTTACAGAAAGCTATGGTTCTAGGAATAGTTAGAAAATGCAGTTCTTCCAGTTCAGCATCAGGGGAAGGCCTCAGCATCTGTGCACTGTTGCTGGACCTCTAGAGGAACTGGTTGGCCAATGTGTGAGACAGGCTACTAGATGGACCACGGGTCTGATCCAGCAAGGCTCTCCTTATGTTCTTAATTTCCCCAGGCACCTAACCTTACTAAATGTTGTGCACATATTAGATTGGATACGGATACAGCATTTGACATGGTATATATGACACTTCATCTTGTGTTTCAGTCACAATGCATGGTAACACCATACTAACTGATTTCATCTGAACAGGAAAAAGCTGTTAAAGAAACAGCTAGTCCAGGTAGTACAAAATATCTTTAAAATGGTGGTGGGGGGTCTTCTCACAACCCCCCCCCCCACCAATCATAGTTATAAACCTAAATATAATTATTTGGAAGTAAGTTCCACTGAAATCAATGGACCTACGTCATGATGAGGAAGCAAGTTTGACTTTGGCTGTAATTTTGCTCCCTTTCTGCATTTTTTTTTGCCTGATCCAATGGAAATATGTCCCACTGTGACAAATGAGGATTACTCCCAAGTTACCATTAAGTTCTTTTATCCCAATCAGTCATCTTTGATATTAATAAAATTTTAGCATGGAAACCAAGAGCAGCCTATATTTTAAGAAGAAGAGAAGAGACTGGATTTATACCCCACCCTTCACTATCCAAGGGAGTCTCAGAGTGGCTTACAAACTCCTTTCCCTTCCCCACAACAGACACCCTGTGAGGTGGGTGGGGCTGAAGGAGCTCTGAGACAACTGTCCTTGAGAGAACAGCTGGTACAGAGCTACGGCTTGCCCAAGGTCATCCAGCAGGTGCAAGTGGAGGAGTGGAGAATCAAACCCAGTTCTCCCAGATTAGAGTCCGCGCACTTAACCACTACACCAAACTGGCACTTAAAAATAAGTGACAAGAGTAGATGTGGCAAACACATTTGCTGCAATCTACTGTGTGAAGCATACTTCCACTTTAGACCAGTCTGCATGCATGATACAAAATATTTTTTAAAAAAGTTATCTTCAGCATAGTCAGCTAAACGGTACTTGGATTCTGACTCAGACAAGATACAAAGACAACTGTTTCATCTTACATATCTTCTGAAATTTTAATTAATTTATTTTTATTTATTTATTATTTATTTATATTTATATCCTGCCTAGCCGGACAAGCTGGCTCAAGGTGGCTAACAACAACTAAAATCATAAAACAATGAAATTCAGTTAAAGCAATGTAAATTCCACATAAAATTACAGAATACAACAAGCAGAAGATGGCGGCAATTCCAGTCACGCCCAACAATAAAGGCAGCATCCCATAAGCCCCGGCCAGGAGAAGTTCCACCGGCCCATTTCCTCAGTGGCCCATTTCCTCAGTGGCAAGTTGCTGCATATTCTGAACAGGAGTTCTTCCAGCAACCATTCTGTCAGTTCTGTACAGTTATTTTGATGCCTCTTGTAAATTCAAATATCTATATATCTAATTCTGAGAGGGTTTTTTTCCTGTGTGGATGCTTATATCTGCCAAAAGAGAGCTCACTCTCCCCCAACAGCTTTTCCTACATAGTCAGGCCCCTTCTTCGATCTGCAGAAAAATCCAAAAAGTTAAAAAAAATCTTCAGGGACTGTTGAATTCCGCCCAATACCTTTTGAGATGGCATCAGCTCCAGGCATCAACTTTGAGGAGATTAGAATGTTCGGGGGAGGGGGGGAGGTTCTAACTGTTTCTGTCAGTAAAAGACAGGGTTTTTACTGGCAGCAGTCTAGGGTTGCCAAGTACCCCCCCCCAGGCCACCAGCAGCAGATCCAGATCCAGGCTGGGAAACTCCTGGAGATTTGGAGGATGGAGCCTGGGGAGGACAGGGACCTCAGTGAGGTACAATGCCATAAACTCCCCCCTCCAAAGCATCCATTTTCTCCATGGAAAGTTATCTCTGTAGTCTGGAGATGAACAGTAACTCCAGGGGATCCCCAGGTCCCACCTGGAGGCTGGCATCCCTAGGCAGCACCCTCTGTGTGACTTGATACCACCTGATTTGCGTGACTTAATTAAGCCCAGCTGCTTTGCTACTGTTCATCAGCAGCCACCCTATGAAAGCCATTGTGATGTAACACTTAGAGCTTCAGATTGGGATCTGCGAGACCCAGGTTCCGATCATCATCTTGCAGTGGATGCTGACTGGGAGATTTTGGACCAGTCACATACTTTCAGCCTAACCAACCTCACAGGGTTGTTGTGCCCATAACAAGGAGGAAATAATAATGTAAGCTGGTTTAGTCCCCACTGTGGAGAAAGACTGTAATTTTCCTAGGTAGAGGCTGTGAGGGAGGGGGGTGGAGATGGAAAGCTGAAGACAGAGAAAGATAGGTTGGCTGTTGGGTGGAAAGGAAATAGGGTTGCCAACTCCAGGTTGGGAAATTCCCAGACATTTGAGAGGTGGAGCCTGGGGAGGGTGGGATTTGAGGTGGGAGGCAGAAAGAGAGAGAAAGAGAGATGAGGTGGGGAGGCAGAAAAACAAAGAGAATGATGACAGGTCAGAAAGAGAGAGGAAGTAACATACATGGAGGAGAGAGTAAGAAAGGGGGGCAAGAAGGGAGAAAGAGTGTGAGAGAGGTGGGGGGAGAAGGGAGGAAGCAAAGGTATGAGGAATGGGATAACCATCCCGTAAGTTTCTTGAGGGTCTCCACTTGTGCCTACCTAAACTGAAAGCAGAGTGACATCAGTTCACAGGCTTGTATGTAGTGTATGTACTGTATAACAGTATTTGCCAGAAAAATTTAAAGATGCCATCCATCTACTCCTGTGCCAACTAAAACACAGTGCCATTACCAATAATGAATTAACCAGTCTAAAATCACACCACAAGCCCTAACCCGAGTTGTCCAGCAGTTACACCGTACGTGCCCAAAAGCATTCTGAGTATCAGATTTTTACAAGCTCCAGACTGTCAACATTGTACAGAGATTCTAGAACTAACTTACAATGAAACCCACCAAGACTTTCAGCTAAGGTTATCAATCTCGAGGCCTGGCCTCCAATTCTCCCAAAATTACAACTGCTCTCCAACTTCTACAAAAAAGGGCAGCTTTGGAGAACAGCGTCACATCCCATCCCCAATAGGCACTCTTCCTGAACTCCATCCCAGGAAACACCCTCAAATTTCCAGGAATTTCTTAAGGTAGAGTTGGCAACCCAAGTCCAAACTTCAGTGTGCAACCCTAGGCACACTTAGTCTCTCTGTGAAAACATTTGTTCTGAGTAAGCAAGAACAGCACCGGTTGTGCCAGCCTCAAATATAATCTATACATAGCACCCACTGGCTTAATGGCACTTATTTCTGAGTATGGGAAGCAGGTCAAAGTGTCGACCTTCTGAGTTCCCAAGCAAGGCGCTTCCAAGTGCAGGCCACTCATTAGGGGAGGGGCAGATGCCTGCTTTCGGGGGACACCACCAATGCTCCCTCTGAGCTGTGGAGTCTTGTGAGCAAAAACTCTGCTTTGTGAGCTCCTGGCATTAAAGTTGGGAGCGAGTGATTTGGCTGCTGCATAGATCAGTTTGCTCTGGAGCCCCATCCGTCCTGAGCGAAGGCAAGAATGGGTGCGCTGAGGGCTAAACAACTGTGAGCTAGCTCACACTAACTCAGCTCAGCGGGCACACTGGACGCCACCAGCTCCCGCCAAACAAACTTACTCCAAGCTGCCGCTCGTTTTCACTCGGGGAGGGGCGGCGGCCCTCCAGCCCGCAGGACCTCGAGGCGGGTTAACCCTCGAAAGGCACACTTTGTCCTGCTGATTCCGACCAGCGCGGCTCTCCACCGGGAGCTCCCGACGCCAGTGATTGGCCCCCCTCCCCACCAGCTGGCCCCGCCTCCCTTAGCCCTCGCAGCCAATGGGGGCGAGGCGTGCGCAGGGGCCTGGGCTGTTGCCCGCTCTGGCTGGCCGGGGAGCGCCGCGGAGGCAGTTCCTTGCCTGGCAGACAGCGGCACCGCATCCATCCTCTGCCTGCTGGCCAGCCAGGCGCCGCGGGATACGGCCGGTGGGCAGGCGGAGAGAGAGACGTCCGCGCCCTCAGGGCTGGTGAGTTGGAGGCGCGCCTCGGAAGGCGCAGGTATCTGGGGAGCCGGCCGGCGGGAGGAGGTGCCTGCGAGTGGTCCCCCCGGGGTTCGGGAGGGCTTGCTTCCGGACGGGGTGGTTCTGGAAGAGGCGCCTTGGAGCTGTCGCTCTGAGCCTAGCCGATGCTTGTGAGGGCTGGCGGGGAGAAGGTCCCCCCGGAGCAGGGGGCTGGGTGGCAGGCGAGCGAGGCCGCTTCCCGCGACGAGGGGCACTTCCAGCCCTCGGGGGGATCTCTCCGCCTGGATGCCTCTCAGCTGGCTGCGCGTGCCGCGGGCGCCTGGGGGGTGGGGGAGACCCGGGGGGCCTCTGCTTCCCGCCAGTGATGTTCCGCTGCAACAGGTCGCTCTTCGTCAAGTAGCCCAGCAGCGGTGGCGTTTCCCGTCCCCGAGGCTCACGTGGCAGGTGCCTCGAATGCCGGCAGTGCGCTCTTTTTGGGCCCAGCTCTGATGAGCTCAGGCCAGCCTGGGGTTATCCAGGGCAGGGCGGGCGCTTCTGTAGCCTGGCATCCTTGGGGCTTCGGCCTCTCCTCCTCTTTGACCAGTCGCGGCGGCTGGCCTTACTTGACCTGCAGATTGCCGAGATGTGAACAGCGTTGGGGGGTCTTGCTGGCTCACCTTCATGAAGAGGAAATAGTTCGTGAACTGGAGGTATAGCTGGTGTACTATTATTGTTGTAACTGTAACATCCCTGTCGGAAGTTGCTACAACAGTAGTAGGTCGCTTGGTGCAGGTGTGCTTCTAGGTGCATAAAAATGTAGGCAGGTGTAAGTTGGTAGACACATGCGTAGGGAAAGACTGTGGTGGTGGATCCTTTTGCCTTTGAGTAAGGGATTGGGCTAGAAGGCATTAGGTACACTGAAACTCCACGACTCTATCCAACAGTTTTCCTGACTTGCAGTAACAGTATTTCTGGCTCAGTAGTAGGGCCATACCAGTCTTAAGGTCGGGTGTCTGCATTCCCTTTTTATTTAATCTGAAAGAGTCTTCCTTTGTGTGTGGCGTTTGCTTCCAGGGACTCAGCAGACAGTGCTAAGAATGTTCCTGCTTTGGTCAAGACTGGTGTTCCTGCCCATCCTTCTAGGGGGGGTGTATGCAGCCCCCACTTTAGATGGAGGTGGAAAACAGCACCCTGAAGAGATAGTTCTGAGTTTTCCCAAGGATGAAGCCAGCTTGAGTGAGATGTTCCGTGAAGTGGAAGAGTTGATGGAGGATACTCAGTACAAGCTGAGGAATGCAGTTGAAGAGGTAAGACTGGCCTTCCAAACCAGGGTATTGGGCTTCAGGGGGGCCTGGGTATTGTGGAGGAGAGGTCTACTTTCTGCTGTTTTCTGCTTAGAGATTTTTAGCTGCTGGGTTCAGAGTTGGGCCTCTTCTTGTAGAATGACAAACTGAATAACCTTTCCTGAAATGTGTGATTGAATTCTAGCCAGTGTTCCTGCTAAGCTGACTTAGTGTGAGCTCGCTCACAGTTTTTTAGCCTCTGACCCACTCATTTGTCTTAGCTCGGAAAGGATAGCTCCAGAGCAAACTAATTTACGCAGCAGCCAAATCACCTGCTCACAGCTTTAATGCCAGTAGCTCACAAGGTAGAATTTTTGCTCACAGGACTCCATCGCTTAGAGGGGGCATTGGCTCTAGCCCAAGAAGGGTTATTTTTCAGTTGGTTCAGATAACGGAGACATGATGAAAAGTGAGGGAGAACTCTAACTGGGATCCTGGTAAGGGATGTTGGTAGAACAGCCAGTTCAAGTGCTGGGTAGAACAGAGTGGTTCAAGTGCTGGGCTGGGATCTGGGAGACCCAGGTTTGAACCCCCCACTCCTGCCCTGGAAGCTGGCTTAGTCTTAGCCTTACTGACCAAACAGGTTTGCTGTGCAGATAAAATTGAGGAGAGGACAACAGCGTAAGCCTCTTTGGTCCTCATTCAGGAGAAAGGCAGGATATAAATGTTGTAACTAAATATTGTCAGAATCCATCTGGGCTAGATGTGCTGTTGTATGCATAATGCTTCCATTGATGTTCTGGATTCAGGCGACACATTTCTTGGGGATTTTTATACCACCTTTTTGACAATTGGAGATGTTTGCATACATTAGGACAGTTCACTATACAATGACATCTCAATGCTAAAATCAATTTAAACAGTAGTGGATAATGTAAACCATTTGAAGGAGTGTAATAAGCTTTGTTGTGTGATTATTCTCCCCTTAAAATATCCTTGTGTTGACTTGTGCTCATTTTTTTCTAATACTGCATGGCCACAAGAGAAGTTTCTACTGTAGGTTGTAATGGGGGGTGGGGTGGGGAACCCTTGCACAGCTAATATAAACTTTGCAGCATAGTTTCAAGGACTCTAACCAGAATTTAACATTTATGTGTGGAAACAGCAGCTGCCAGGGCCAACATGGAAAAAAACGCGAATGGGACAGACTAGGAGAGCAGCTATAACATTACCATGCACACTCTGTGAAAACACCAACTTTCTCTCACAAAGAGAGTATTCATTGTTGCTAACATGAACCCAGTTGCAGACCTCAGAAAGAGGCCCTTTCCCTCATCTGCAAACCATTGTGTTTGCTTTGCACAAAGGACAGTATGTTTAGCTGCTGCTCCTGTTCCACTTTCCTTTCCCTGCAATTATTTATGTGTCTTTCTGGCCAATAGTATTAGGGTGGGGTTTAGTCTGAACTCATTTTCCAGCCACATCACAGATCTTGATAATGGGAATGGTTTGCGGCAGCTCTTGAAATTACTTTCACTGCAATAGTAATCTGCCAGTGACTCCATGAGCTGATTTCACAAGACAAGTCCCCCCACTCCATGAGCTGACTTCACAAGAGAGCAAGCTATCCTGTATGTATAATTCCCTTATGTATTGGCCATTTCCGGCTCTCCCATTGGCTGTGCAGTGCTCTCCATCAGCCATTGGACCATCAACCACCACTCAAGAGTATTATTTATTATTTATTTATTTAATTTGTATCTCGCCCTCCCTGCTAGGCAGGCTCATAGCAGCTTACAGGGTATACATAAATATACTAAAACAGCAGAATACATTAAAACAATAATAAAGTTAAAACCATGATGTGTGCAAATATGTGCTAGCAGATATGGTACTTGTAAATGATGGCAGCACTGCCACAGCATCTAGGTGGTCAAACTACCACCACAGTCTGAGTTCTTACCAGGTGACTAGATAGTAAGATGGTGCTGATGTTGGGGGGGGGGCAGGGCCTCGATGTACTTGCATGACATTGACTGGGTGCTGGATCCACTCCTCTCCTCTCCTCTGCCCACTGCCAGCTTGGCCACTTTCCTGTTAGAATAAACCGTGAAAACAGCTGTCTCTCCTGCTTGGCTCCACCATGGCTGGCTGGCTAATGAGGTGGGCCAGTGGCCGTCAAACCATTCTCTTCAACCCCCTGCTGTGCGGCTGACTTTCCCCTAGAGTTGCCAATCTCCAGGTGGGACCTGGAGATCTCTCACTGTTACAATTGATCTCCAGATGACAGATCAGTTCCCCTGGAGAAAATGGCTGCTTTGGAGGGTAGACCCTATGGCATTATACCTTGCTGAATCCTTCCCCTCCACAAACGTGCTCCACAGGATCCATCTGCCAAAATCTCCAGGTAATTCCCTGCTCAGAGCTGGCAACCCTATTTTCCCCTCAGTGCCTGTTACTAGGCAACCGAACTTGGTTCGGTCAGTAAAAAGTGGGGGGAGGAGACCCTTTCCATGCCTATTTGGACCTTTGGGAGAAAACTCATTGGGGCCAGTCCTGACTAGGGTTGACAGCTCCAGGCTGGGAAATTTTGTGGTGGAGTCTATGGAAGCCAGAGTTTAGGGAGGGGAGCAGCCTCAGCTGAACAGAATCCGATAAAGGCCACCCTCCAAGGCAGTTATTTTCTCCAGGGGGGGAGAGAAGAAGAGATTGGATTTATATCCTGCCCTTCACTCACTTGGAGTCTCAGAGCGGCTTACAAACTCCTTTCCCTTCCCCTTCCCACAACAGACACACTGTGAGGTAGGTGGGACTGAGAGAGCTCTGACAAAGCTGTCTTTGAGAGAACAGCTGGTACAGAGCTATGGCTTGCTCAAGGTCATCCAGCAGGTGCAAGTGGAGGAGTGGGGAATCAAACACGGTTCTCCCAGATTAGAGTCCATGCACTTAACCACTACACCAAACTGGCTCTCTGTACTCAGAGGGATCTGTTGTCTGGAGTTCAGTTATGATACCAGGCAATACCACAGCCAGTGTGGCGTAGCAGTTAGCGCTTCAGAGCAGGGTCTGGCAGACCCAAGTTCTTGCTGTGGAAACTTAGTGGGTGATTTTGGACCAGTCACAGACTTTCAGCCTAACCTACCTCACAGGGTTCTTGTGCAAGTCAAAAGGGGAAGAGGAGAATGGTGTGTTGCTTTGGTCCCCATTGCGGAGAAAGACTGTACTTTTCCTCCTGGGGAACCATTGTTGCCGTTCTCAGAGTTACAACTGCACTTCAGATGGCAGAGATCATTTCCCCTGGAGAAAACAGTAAGCTGGGCACTCACCCAGCCTCTTTCTAGAGCCCGTTGTATTTTTTTCCACAGTGGGCCTTATTCCTAGTTTGTAAAATAAATCTGTAAAATAGCTCCCCCCTACCCACTGTTCCAAGTTTAGAATTGAGATGGGAAGGTCTTCCTTGATGAGCCATCACTCTTCACTCTCATGGCATGGAAACAGCAGTCATGGCAGACTGCCACTAGGGGAGAGAAAGAGAGAGCACCTCTCTACATCTCTTGACCCCTCTCTCTTTCCTCAGTGCCTTAGATGTTTTGGCGGCATCTGACAGCACTCTGGGAACTGTAGTTAGGCATTATGATTCAGGTAAACTATGGACAGCATTCTAAATGATGGCCAGCTAGAGAAGCATTCGGGGAGGAGAAGGTAGTGGCTGAGGGAGAAAGAGAGACTTTTTTTTTTACCACTGATTAGCCACTAGAGTAAAGAAGGGGGTCTGAACCAAGGAAGAATTTGAGGATGTACTGCATACTTATGTATCAGAAGCAAACACTGTGAGTTGCTGATGTTTATGTTCCATTATCTCAATTCAAAATGTTTAAAAGCAGTAAATGTTGGCAGACTGTGACCATCTTCTTAACTCAGGGTTTGTAGCTTTGTCATGCAGCCTGATCATATCTTATGTATATTACATTAGCTACCAGTTCTGGAGATTGCTAAGTAGAGTTCCTAAGTGTGTTTTCCTTCTGCTTATACAGTATGGAAACTCTTAGACTATTAAAAAAAATGTAATTATTCCCTTCCCAAGTGAATCTCCGACTAGTGTCGTTAATAACAGGAAGTGGCAGCGCTGTTCCTTATTGATGTGAAGTATACTATAATGTGATAAGCTTTCCTGGATGTGCCCCCTTTCCTGGATGCAAGAGAGATTTGACATAGTCTTGTGGAAAGTCCCATGAAAAGGAAGAAGAAGGGAAGAGATTTGATTTATACCCCACCCTTCACTCGGAGTCTCAGAGCGGCTTACAAACTCCTTTCCCTTCCCCTCCCCACAACAGACAACCTGTGCGGTAGGTGGGGCTGAGAGAGTTCTGAGAGAACTGCCCTTTCAAGGACAGCTCTTGTCAGAACTATGGCTTGCCCAAGGTCATCCAGCAACTGCAAGTGGAGGAGTGGGGAATCAAACCCAGTTCTCTCAGATTAGAGTCCGCACACTTAACCATTACACCAGACTGTGCTCTTGAATGCTGTGTGCTGGTGGTCAACAGCAGTGGAGGACTATTGTGTCATTGTCCTTGTTGAGGGCTTCGCAGGGCTTTCTGTCTGGTTGCTGTGAAAAACAAATCCTCGACTTGATGGATATTCTGTCTGATCCAACAGAGCTGCTTTTACACTCATGGAAAGGTTGTGTATGACTTTCCATTCACTCTTCATAGTATCTCTCAATGTATGGTATACAAGAGGTAAGCAATGAAATAACAATGGCATGACTCTATAGGTATGGCCTGAGTTTTAGGCCTGTAGTGTTTCACGTTTAATAGTCCAAATCTGTACCAGCAGCAGTATGTCCCATTCCCAAAAAGTATATCAGAGATGGAGCAGGCTGGGAGAAGCCTTCTTCATCAACTTTTCAGCCACCCTGAAGAAGAATTCACAGCTTAAAGAGGGGAAAGTCACTCAGGGAATTGAATGTGGATTTGAACCTACACCTTCTCAGACTTAATCAAACACTTTACCTCACAATGGGTCTATACTATATGAGCTTAACTTCATTTATGGCCAAAGAGATCAATTTGAATGTGTTTGCCACACTTCTTGAAACCATTGGCTGACAGTTGTTTAAAGACCTTTAGAATTATTGGATTCACTTTGCTTACAAAAGAGTGCCTGCCTTGGGTCCTGAGATGTTCAGTAGCAGGCGGGCATATAAATATTTTACCTAAATATACTGAATGGCTGCTTGAAGCATAAAACTAATGTTCGGTGCAATATGACTTAGAAGTCAGTGTCGTGTAAACTCTCTGGTCTGTCTAACTAATGGACATGGTAGGATTTCTGAATAAACATATTTCTGTCCACAATGTAAATATAAAGACCTGTGAAATGGTTGCAGGACTACATGAGTTCTGTAGCTGAACGGCAGAGCAGGGAAATGAACAGCTCATTAGTACAAGCAAGTTACAAACATTATGAGGCTGCAGTACGGTTTTCATTTCTTTCTAGTTAGACATGATCCCTGATGCAAGAACACCACGAATTAGGCATGTGCCACATTATCTTGCATATGACTGATGCATTAGTTAAAAAGCAAGAAAACACAGCTCTCCCCCCCCCCCCCCAACAATAAAATATTTCTTTTGAGTGCTGGGAAAATTCAGTCATCTTATAATGCTCGCACTACTGTAATGGAAGACATCTCCTTGAGACTGGTCATTTTGATCAGTCAAAAGATTTGTCAGTTGACTGATCCAATGTTATTAAATGTTAATGGAGTGTTTTTAAATCATAATCTTAATTCATTAAAAATTCACTTACTGTCAGCTGGTCTCTTAATTATGTTCACTAAGAAATTGACTATTATTGTAGAACAGTGAAGTTAACTTTTTTAAAGTGATGAGTTATCATCGCTAACAGTGTTAAGAGGGTAGATCCAGGTGGTCAGCCGTGTTGGTCTGAAGCAGTAGAACAAATTTAGAGTCCAGTGGGGGCACCTTTAAGACCAACAAAGGTTTCTTCAAGGTGGGAGCTGGACTCTAAATTTGTTCTAGTGTTGAGAGAGGATTCTGTAAATGTGATGGTTCATTGAACAGTTGGTCTCACAGGTTTTTTTAGGTGGAAACAGAGTCCACCTAAATAGTCAGTTAATTGTTTCTTAACTGGGCTTCTAAAAAGAAATGATGTTCCTCTGATGAAAGCTGCAGTCCATTTTTTTACTTTTTAAGTAGACTTTTAAAAATATTCCACGTACACTTTTTGTTTCCTCATTCTTCACACTGACCTCAGTTTAGAGAAGCATGAGAGAAACCCTCCTGAGAGTTTTTAAAGGCAATTTGCGATTGTGAGGTGGGGAAGGACAGGGAGAAGTCTTACCCTGCAGATACAATATACTTAAATTTATTTTGAGGCTAAAATCTGGCCTTTTGAGCCTGTGATTTCCATGTGAAAAAAGTGTATGTTTGAGAACCACTTAGCTGAAGTCTTCTGGAGAAAAAAAACAAAGCCTTTTGTTTGTATAGCTGAGAGCAATTCCAGCTGCATGAAAATGCTGCCTTGACAAATGGAAACGAACACAGCTGCACTGATTTTGTGTGTGTGTGGAATTCAAATAAGTACACTTGGACTGTAGTACTTGCTTTTCTGAACTGCACAGTGGAAGATGACCTTACTTATCTAGAACCAAGTCCTTAATTACTTTTTAAAAAAGAAAGAAATCAATGTGGACCCTTTGAATCCTGGGATCTGTTTCTCATGTTAAGAGTTCAGGCCTGGAATGTGGGCAGTGACCAGCTGCCGTGTGCTCTTCTCCTGGGTGAGAACAGCTAACAGCCATTTATTTGAGATGAGAGAAGAACATTTCCATATTGTAGGGTATGACATTCAGGCAACCTTGAGCTTTGACACCTCATTTTAGATGTTACACCCTGAGAGGCATAAGATCAGTTTTTGATTCTATAAACTGTCTCTGGGTGAGACTGTTTTGTCTCTTGTGCCGCGTTCCTTAATGACATGGTGGTGACAACCCTTCTGATGCCCACTTGCTTCCTGTCACTGGCACCCTGAATACTAAATGCACTACTTGGGAATATATGGCTTTGCTTTCCAGCAGTGTGTTTAGAACTGGATTGTCAGCTCTTCCTTGGGATGTCTGGGAATCTCGGACTTACTTGCTTTTTCCCTCCTCCCCCTCTGGAATCTTTTACTATGTTTCCTCCTGAATAATATATTGCATGACCCTTACTAACAAAATTAAGTATACCATATTGATTTAAACGTTAAAATAGCACTTAAAAAGCCTATGGGGGGGGGTTATGGTTCGGCTAGATGAATAACTACACTGTAATTTAAATGTGTAGTCAAATTAGCATTTGGCACTATAATTGAAATACTATTTATTTATTTTTATTTATTTAGTTCCATTTGTATCCCGCCCTCCCCGCGAACAGGCTCAGGGTGGCTAACATTAACGGGTACAAGGTATCATAAAATTGACATAAAAGCATTTAAAACATTTTAAAACAATCAAATAATCGAAAGGCTCACAGTAATCATTCCTACATTAATTGTGATGGTGTGCCATATGATGTAATAAGTAAAGATCCGACGCAGCCGTCTTCTGGCGTCCCTCGATGGCTCCAAGTTGGGGCCAGCCCTCTTTCACAGATGTTGGTGGTAGTCGTGGGTGGCTCCTAGTTGAAAGCTTGGTGGAAGAGCTCCATCGTGCAGGCCCTGCGGGACTGTAAGAAATCCCACAGGGCCCTGATCTCTTCCGGGAGCTCATTCTACCAGGATGGGGCTGCCACTGAAAAGGCCCCGGCTCTGGTGACAGCGAGCCTGGCATCCTTAGGGCCTGGGATAGTTAATTGATGTTGTGACCCCAACCGTAGTGCTCTCTGGGGTATGTATGGGGAAAGGCGGTCCCTCAGGTATGTCGGACCCTGGCCATACAGGTGAGCACCAGCACCTGGAAGTGAATTCGGTATGCTATTGGCAGCCAGTGCAGTGCCTTCAGCGCAGACCGGATGTGCTGGCCACGGCATTCTGCACTAGCTGCAGTTTCCGGATCTGTGACAAGGACAGCCCCATTTAGAAAGTGTTAGAGTAGTCTAGTCTCGAAGTAACCATCGTGTGGATCACTGTAGCCAGGTCATCGCGGTTGAGGAAGGGAACCAACTGCCAAATCAGCTGAAGATGGTAAAAGGTCAGCTTAGTAGTGGCTGCTACCTGGGCCTCCATTATTAAGGCGGTATCCAGGTGCACTCCCAAACTCCTAACCTCCTGGGCGATCAGTAAGGGCAAATAGGGCAAACTGGAAACCGGCTGATAGTTGGCCAATTCGGCCGAAGCCAGTGATGGTTTTTTCAGGAGAGGGCAGACCATCGCTTCCTTGAATGCCCCCGGGAACTGCCCCTCAGAGAGGAACTTGTTGATCATCTCCCTAAGGGCACCTCGAAACCCTTTGTGGCTGTTTTTAATGATCCAGGAAGGGCACAGATCAAGGCTGCACATGGTTGGGCATACAGCGGCTAGCAATCTGTCGATTTCCTCCAGGCTGAGTGGGCTGAAAAGATCTAAAGCCGAAACTGAAGACGTGCAAGGGGCCTTGACTTCACTGTTTCCACTGTGGTGGGGAGGTCGCGGTGGAGTGCCAAGACTTTATCTGCGTAGTAGCTCACAAATGCCTCACAGCCGATATCCAATTCCCTAGCATTTGGTCTGCCCTGAGCCAGAGCTGTTATAGACTGAATCGTTCTAAACAATTGGGCTGGGCGTGAGCTCGAGAATGCAATTTTTGGCTGCATAGAACTCTCTCTTTGTGGCTTTGACTGCCATCTCATACGATCTCATAAACAACCCATAAGATGCTCTTGTATGCTCTTCATCTCGAGCACGGTGCCACCGTCTCTCTAGCTGTCTCAGCTCTCGCTTCATAAACCGCAACTCCTGGGTAAACCAGGGAGCAAGCCTAGAGCGAGGGTGCAGAGGGCGCCAAGGAGCTATCTCATCGATGACTGCGGAGAGCCGACTATGCCAGTCCTCCACAAGCCAATCCAACAAACCGCCAGGGGACATTGGATCCCGCAGAGCCATCTGGAGCTGCACTGGCTCCATTTGGCTCCACAGGTGAGCTAAAATACGCTCGCCGCCTAAACAGGGTTGAAGCAGAACATTCAGATGGGCCTTCAGGGCGTGGTGGTCCAACCATGGTACTGCTGAAGCAGTAATCCGGTCCACTGTTACCCCAGCCATGCAGATCAAATCGGGTGTGTGTCTGGCCTGATGAATGGGGGTCGTTACATATTGGGAGAGTCCCAGTGCCACTGTGGACAACACTAGGTCCACTGCCTGCATGGAAGCTGCGTCATCAACATGGACAGTGAAACCACCCAAGACTATTAGTCTAGGATGTTCCAGCGCCCAGCCTGATGCAGCCTCCATCAGGGATGGCAGGTTGTTGGCCGGTGCGTTAGGCGGTCAGTACACCAGCCAAATCACCACACTCTCCATGGCCTCCCACACCAGGCTGACACACTCAATACTAGTGATCTTCAACAGTGGGAGCGCCCTGAAGGAGTTAGCGTCCTGAATGAAAATAGCCTCACAGCCACACAAATCCCCTCCCACTCCCTAGTCTGGGATTTGTGTAGGACTGAAAACCCAGACGGGGCAAGCTGAGAGAGAGCTACAGTCTTCCCCTCCTGCACCCAGGTCTTGGTCACGCACGCCAGGTCTACCTTCTGCTCCAGCAGGAAGTCCCAAAGGACTGTGGTCTTATTATTTATAGACCTGGCGTTGCACAACACCAATGTTGGAGGGGGGTTATCCATCCTAGCCCCAGTGCCAGCATCCTTTGGGATGGGTCGCAGGCTGGAAGGGTGCCGGGCCATTCTGTTTTCCCGCTCCCTTCCCTTAACTCTTGGCCTGGACCCACTGCTGAACTTTCTCCTCCCCAGGAGCACTGGAATGCTTTGCCCAGGCATCACCGCACCTAACAGTCTTCGCGTTAGCCTCAGATCACTGGTGGGGCTGCTGAAATATACCCCTTGTACAATTGTTGGTAGCAGGCTGCTGCTTCTAGTGCTGTTGAATCCTACAAGTATCCCACCTGTCCTACTATATAGTTCAGTACCCTATAAGATTGCTACTAATTTCGAGTCACCCAGCCAGTAATTAAGTAAAGGCCGGTGATAAACCTATCCTCCCAACTAATGCCATACATTAAATCATTAATTGATTAACAATTAATAAATACTAGGAACCAAAATCCCATCAGTTACACAATAGTAATAATCATTTTAGTATGGTGGTTCCAGTTAAAATTCATCCCAATAGCACCCAGTTTATAACATATTCTGCTACTCTGACCATTCATTAATCATCTAATATAATTAGGGCTATTCCTCTCCAGCCCCCAGACCAGCAACCATCTATTAAAGAATTATTAAAATTATATTTTATTTACTGGATACTATAGCCAGCTTTTTACATATTATTTCTGTGAGTTTGCTTTTAGTGATGTTGCATTTTCTGAGGAACCTTTTTTCAGAACCTTAGTTTAGTTTTGCATGCTGAGTAAATTATGTCTCTTTTAATAATGATCTATTAAGAAGAAGAGTAGGTTTTTATATCTTGCTTTTCTGTGCCTTCAGGTATCTCAAAGCAGCTTACCCTTCCTCTCCTCACAACAGGCACCTTGTGAGGTTGGTGGGTCTGAGAGAGTTTGGAGACAACTGTGACTGGCCCAAGGTCACCCAGCAGTCTTCATGCAGAGGAGTGGGGGGAATCAAACCTGGTTCTCCATATTAGAGTCCACCACTCTTAACCACTCTACTACTCTGGCTTTTGTCTCCTAAGACAAAAAATGTCTTAGGAATGAAAATATTTCTGCATGATAGATGCTGAAAAACCACTTGACCCAAATTCAGCTGTGGCTCACAAATGCAGAGAATGAAGCAGCAGAATGCTAAAGTAGCACAGTTGGCTGTACATTGGTGCAGTTCAGAGTTGAGATCTGTGGATTTTTTGGGTTACAGTACTTTGGAACCATTACTGTCAATGGGAAATCTGTTGAAGGATCTGGGGAGCTGTTCATAAAGGGTAAGGGCTGTGGTCCTGTAGTAGAGCATCTGCTTGACATGCAGAAGATCCTAGGTTCAATCCCCAGCATCTCCAGTTAAAAGGACCAGGTAGTAGGTGATATGAAAGACTTCAACCTGAGACCCTGAAGAGTTGCTGCCAGTCTGACTAGACTGCTTGGGCTTGTGGAAAAGGATGTGCTTCTTGGGTTGGGTGCCCGTAGCTTTTCCATTCCTTTCCCCATTGGGGTTGTCAGACCCAGCACCCATGCCCGCCCCGGAATCTCCATCACTGTTCCCCATATAGCACAAGGTTGGGGTACGGGTAGGAGAGTAGGACAAGTCCTAACAATCTGTCAGGATCCCCAGTCAAGTTACTCTCCAGACACTTTCAAAATAAAAAAGTTGTGCTTTATTGAAGAAGTAATGCTGTGGGTACCAAATCCTTTGTTAGGACTGGGGAGCACGGCGGGAAAACACAATACATAGATCAACCCAGGGAATTCACACGCACACATGTTACCGCTACTCCTTAATGTTTCCATGGCAATATGAAAGATATGTGATGCCGTATCAGCCCTAATCTAGCACCTAGTTCTCCAAGGACGAATCTCACGGGAACTCCTTGGGGCACACTTGAAGAAGAGCTACAAAGCTGGCTACTCAAAATGTATTCCCCCCCCCCCCCCGCCTTAGGAATGCAGACATGACAAGGAAAGGGAAAAGGAATAAAGAACGGATAACCAGAAACGAAAGTTACAGTGAAGTGACTGAGCTTGACAAGCAGCTTCATGTATTCATAACAGCACCGCATTTACACCAAACATAGTCCTCCCTCTAATCTAAAGACTCCCCCCAAGATTCAAGCAAATTGGATCAAGGGGTTCAATTTCAGACCACTGAATTAGGTTCCTACTGGAGTAGGTATCATTTTCTCCTTTGATTCCTATTGGAGGGAAAGGGGACTAACCACTGGCCTTTTAAAAGAAAACTATCTGCATTCATTTCATTTTCCTACTCTTACAGTGACTGACCATTTTTTTAACCTTTTGAATGAAAGCTGTGTTTGCCATCCTTCTTTGTTGTGGTCTACTCTTTGATTCCTTTTACAAAGGGAAGAAGGGGGAACTTTTTGGGGGGAATGGGCTAGAGTGGCTGCTTTTCAATCAAATGAAATTAAAATTGGCACAGAGCTACTGCTGCCTGCTCGCTAAAGAACCCTTAGGTTTCAAGTGAAATCAACCAAGAGTTCCAATTCTATAGGCTGCTGAACAAGGTGCCCCCAGCTAGCCTACTTACAGAGCGGGGAATAGATATCACCCATGCAAAGGAGGAAGCGGAAAACAGCAGGTCTCTGCAGCTTGTCCCCAAAGGATCCTTTAAAGGATCTGATTGGAAAGGAGAAATGCCATTGTCTGGAAAATCAGTAGAATAAAAGGAAACCAGGAGTGCATGCTGCGTTGATGGTAAGCATCTGGAGTCAAAAACCCCAAAGCAAAACAGATTGTTCGAGGGTCCCCCACACCCACTAGAGTCCTGGATTCGTAATCCCATTCTGCGAAATCACTATGAAAATCCAAACCAGTGATTTTCACATATACCTTCAGCTGAGGAATTTGGTAATTCACACCCCTGTTGTGCAGTGTTCCTTTGTACAGAGCATACCAGTACTCCAGAAGGTGCAGAGGAGCTAAGAATATAGACAAGTCAGCACAATAATAATAATCCTTTGCTGTGCCCTGTGTGATCAGACGGCTACAGGATATATAGAACTGTGCTACTGTAGCTCTTCTATTAGATTAATGTGTGTTTCATAGGACAGAATACAACAAGTCCTTTAGTGTAATAGAGTGTTCTGTTTTTAAGTCTGTACTTAATAGTATCATACAATAGGCATCCAGGTTCTACAGAAATACTTTTATTTAAAATGTGTGGATTTCCATTCTGTGAAAAACAGACTCCTAGGCAAGGGCGCAGACTTTCCCATTTCCCCGGGGGGTGGGGTGGGGGTGCTGGGGCTGGGCCAGAGACATTGCAGGCCGTTGTCTCTGGGGGAGGCTCAGCACGTCCTGGAAAAGTTCGGAGGGGGGGCTCCAGCTCCCCAGGCCCCCTGAAGTTGATGCTTATGCTCCCAGGCACAGTTTCCTGTGGGAGTAGTTAACTATCACGAACCACATACCAGAATTTCCTTCAGCTGTTTCTTCAGTGTGTTGTTTCATTTGCAAGTACATTTAAAAACACACACACACACACACAAACTTTCGGACAGTGTTTGGATACCCTTGACTCCCGTTAGGGACAGAATTGAGCCAGGGTGTGTGTGTGTGTGTGTGTGTGTGTGTGTGTGTGTGTGTGTGTGTGTGGTTCCCCTGCTAGGTGTCGGTGTTCCAACCATGGAGAGAAACTTATTGGCTACTTAGCCAGGAACCAACAGTATAAACGTGGCTTGGCAAAGGGGCAGGAGACAGGAGGGCCAGTATGAGGTTAAAACAAACAAGAAAGGAAGAAATTAAAATAGGGAATGATGAGTCTGGAGCTACCCCCCCCCCCCAGCTCTTAAGGGAAGGTCTGCCCTCCTTTGAGAGCCAGGGAACTGTGCGTGGACCTGCCTTGTCATTAGGCTGGCCATTAAAAGTCAGAGACAGGCCAATGAGGACAGATTTGTTCCCTCTAAGCCAAGTTAGTGTGAGCTAGCTCACAGTTTTTTAGCCTCCAGCTCAAATATTTTTGTCTTAGCTCAGGAAGGATGGGTCCAGAGCAAACTATTTTATGCAATAGCCAAATCACTTACAACTTAAATGCCAGTCGCTCACAAAGTAGAATTTTTGCTCACAAGACTCCACAGCTTAGAGGGAGCATTGGTAGAGATGCCAGCCGGGGAAACAAGGAGGATAGGTGAATCTTGACAAGAGCCGGGGAAACAAGGAGGATAGGTGAACCTCTGGCCCAGCCCCTTCCACAGCTAAGGCATTAAAAAGTGTAGGTAAGTAGCCTACTGTATAAGGCACTGGACTGGTGGAAGGAAATCTGAACTCAGAACCTGGCAGTTCTGCACAATATAATATAAAGAAGTATGGGCCCATGAGACTTGGTGGGATTCCCTTCCCCCCTTTCTCACTGGGCCTGCCGTGGCTCCTGATCTGTGCTGCTGCCAGGCCTGGCCCAGTTCCTGGGTTCCTCCAATGCCATCAATGACTGCTGGGATACTTGAGGGGGAATTTAACCCCCATGTATTTTTTTTAAGATGACAGATTTTTCAGCAAATCTAGGGGGTCTCCCAAGTTTTCAGAAACATCTGTTTGGGGTGAGCTTGGCCATGATCTGGGGCTTTAGATATCCACAGATATGGGCCACACTTGAGAACTAGATATATAGAGTAGGTAAAATAATATGAATAATATGTAAATGTAGATGATAGAATCTTTTATTTATATTAGTGTATTCAAGGCTCCACTGACAGGCTAGCATTTTCTTCTATGCCCTCACAATCAGGTTAAATGCTGGATCAGACAGAGACTTAATGATTGGCCTAAAGCTACTCAGTGAGCTGATTAAGGTTTTGGACCCAAATATCCCCAACCAGAGCTTTGACTGTTGTTGCTGACTGATATTTGACTGACACTATAGCTACATGGAATCAGGTGGGGTGGCCGTGTTGGTCCGAAGCAGCAGAACAACATTTGAGTCCAGTGGCACCTTTAAGACCAACAACGTTTTATTCTGGGTATAATTTTCATGTTTTACTCTTACATGTTATACACCAGTGTGTTAAATAAAACTGCCATTGTCAATTTAATTGATTTAAAACTGCCATGTAGTGACAGAAAAGTGGAAGAAAAATGGCAGTGACATGCTTTGATTTCCCCTCCTAGTCTCTATGGTAATCATGGAGACCGAGGCACTGCCCTGCCCTCCCCTTAAAAGTGGCTGTGTGTGCTGCAGCCTGTGTGGAGTACAGAGGGAGACATACATACAGGCACCATTACCAGCCATCTAGGGCCAAGTTGCTGCCCTTTTTTGTCTTCTCTGCCTGCCCTTCCCTTGGCTTCTGCTTCTTCAGGCTGCCTAATGGCTCCTGGAAGGGAGGAGAAGGAAGTATGTTCTCTCCCCCCCCCCCCCACAATGCTTATATTGGCTTTGCAGCATGGTCCATAGCCCAGCCAGGCTAGGGTTGCCAGGTCTGGGTTGGAAAACACCGGGAGACTTTGGGGGTGGATCCAGGAGAGGGTGGGGTTTGGGGAGGGGAGGGGCCTCAGCATGGTACAATGCCATAGAGTCCACCCTTCAAAGCAGCCATTTTCTCCAGGGGAGCTGATTTCTGTCAGCTGGGGATCAGTTGCAAAAGTGGGAGATCTCCAGGCCCCACCTGGAGTCTGGGAACCCTAAGCCAGACAGTGCTGCCTGTTCAGCATCACCTCTTCCTTGGCTTCTGCTTGGCAATCTGGCCATGAAACCCACCCCTGAGTCCCTCCTCAAAGTGGAGCTGTTGGTGCCAGCCACCCTGCTGCGTTGCAGCTGCCTTCCCTTCCTGGGGACACCTTTTCAGTGAGGCTGGCCTGGCTCTGTCTTGCTGGCCAGCATGGTGGTGTAGCCATGGCAACTGCATGCAGCTACCTGCCTGTCCTACCTCTCCTGGTCATAGATGCTTCTTTGGGCCTTCCATGGCTGGGCCAGGCTGGTTCCTCTGCTCGTGTTGCACCCACGGCTGTCAGCTTCCCCCCAGGAGCACGCACCTGTTCTGAACTTTGGCCTCAGGGTAAGCAGTGGTACCTGAGTGTAGGTGCCCTTTGAGGGCCTGCCCCATACACAGGCTCCAGCCAGAAGAGCAGCAACTGCTGCAAGTGGAGTGCAGAAACTAGATGGCTGAGGAGGGGGGAAGAGAGAGGATGGGTGAGACAGAGAAATGACAAAGACCTGACAGTGGAAGCCAGTCAGTTGCTTCAGATCCTAGCTCGAGTTGGTGGGAAGGGAGGCAGTCCAATTGCTGCTGCTGCTGTATGGCTTTTCCTCCTCCTCCTCCTGGAATTGTGAAATTGGAGCTGCCTCACCTTCCCTCGGGGCTCTGGTGCCTACAAGCTGGTTACATCTCCCCGGGGCCTTTTTTTTTTTCTGGGGGAATGCACTGGAATAAAGTTCCAGAACCCCTCTTCAACAGAATTTTAAAAAAATGTTTAAAAGTTTTGGAGTTTTCAGTATACAGACTGAAAATTTCATTTCCCCCTTGAGAGTTTGAGCACCTCTTCAAAGAAAAAAAGAGGGACAACCCCCCCCCCCCCACATCTCCCTTTTGTGCCTGTGGCTCATTTCGTGGAAAGCTGAGGTCCAGGTGCCAGGAATGCTGCTATGGGCTGCTGTTTCTGCTCCCCTCTCCGTGACCTGTTATTCACTTCAGTGGCGTGTATGCAATTTTACTCCAGCATAAACTTTTGTGAGTTCACTTCAGCAGCTGCACTGAAGTGTTTGGAGGCGTGTCTACTCAAAGCTCATGACAACAGAACGGGGGGAGGCAAGGTTACAAAGAGAAGCCTATTTAAAAAAAATATCCAGTTATATGAGGAATCAATCAACTAACAGTGTGTGAGTGAATGAACAAGAGAGACATATTATTATGCCCTTTCACCTAGGAATAAGGCCTGTTGTGGAAATAGATACAACGGGCTCTAGAAAGAGGCTCTGCGAGAGTGCCAAGGCCTTGGGCACTCAGCGTCATTTTGCTGTGGCAACCTCAGCAGGATAAAATGTCACAGAGTCAACCATTTTTTCCAGAGGAATTGATCTCTGCTACCTGAAGAGCAGTTGTAATTTTGAGTGATCTCCAGCCCTCGCCTGGTGATTGGCAACAATTGTTACCCAGGAGGAAATGGCTGGTTTGGAGGGTGGAGTCTATGGCATTGTACCTGTCTGAGGTCCCACTCTTCCTCAAACCCCACCCTCTCCAGGCTCCACCACCCCAATCTCCAGGAATTTCCCAACCTGGAGTTGGCAACTTGTCAGAGTCTCTAGTAATCAGCACTCAACAACATTCCTTAAGCAAGTTCAGTTTACTGTAGTCAGTTTACTATACATACTCTAAACACAATCTGTGTTAAAACTGAAGAGGGAAAGCAGGAAAGCGATTTTATATGGGGTTCAGACTGGGGTGTCAGATGGCTACAAGCCAATGAATGCCACGTTACACATAACAACTCGGGCATCGACATGACAATCTTGGATCCATTCATTTTCTTCAGGACCGAAATCCTTCCACCTAACCAAATAGAATAGACGGCCATGCCGTATTCAAGAGTCCAGAATCTGATCCACCTCGTGATGCGGTTTGTCATTCAGAATCAGAGGTGGGGGAGCAGGGGAACGAGGATGCCAAGCATTCGGTCCAGGATCCCGCTTCAGGAAGCTGAAATAAAAGATTGGATGAACGCCCCGAAGGGATTTAGGCAGGGCCAATTCAACAGTCACTTCGTTAATTTTATGCACAACCAGAAAAGGTCCCACATAACTTCAACCCAGCTTCTTACTGGGTTGCAGCCCCTTTAAGTTTTTAGTGGACAAATACACACAATCACCCGGATTTATGTCCCAAGGTTCAGCCTGGTGCTTGTCACCCTGAGACTTGTAATCGACTTTGGCCTTATCAAGTGCCTCGCGAATCACTGGCCACTGGTCCTGCAGACCGTGCCACCAATCGTGCAAGTCCCGCCTTTTGCAGGGGTGTCATCAGGCATTACAGAGAGGGGCGTCCCTTCATAACCTTACAAAGCTATAAAAGGGGAGACCCCTGTGGAAGAATGCACCGAGTTGTTGTAGCTGTACTCCGCATACAGCAACAAGCCCACCCAAGCATCTTGTTGATAATTGGTGAAACACCTGAGAAATTGTTCTAGTATTTGGTTAATTCTCTCTGTTTGGCCATCAGTTTCTGGGTGATCAGCACTACTGAGTCCTTGTTCAATGTCCAACAGGTGCAACAGTTCTTTCCAAAATTTGACAACAAATTGCGATCCTCTGTCCAAAATTACCTTCCTTGGGAAGCAGTGGAATTTAACAATGTGGCGCATAAACATCTTTGCTAAAGCTTTAGCAGTGGGCAGCTGTTTGAATGGAACAAAATGTGCCTGCTTTGAGAATGAATCCACACCCCCCCCCCCCCAAAAAAATTAACAGTATTTCCCTTGCTGTGGGCAGGTCAGTGATGAAATCCATTGAAATCACCTCCCAAGGCCTGGATGGGGTTTCTAAAGGTTTCAACAATCCAGGAGGTTTTCCCCCTCGTCTTTTGCACATGAGACAGGTAGGGCCTGAGGTAACATATTGGGAAATGTCCGCCCTCATATGCAGCCACCAAAACTGGCGTTGCAGTAAATGCAACGACTTCAGAAATCCAAAATGTCCAGCTAGTTTTGATTTGTGGCCCCAGCACATCACCTCCCCCCGCATGGAAACGGGCATCAAGACTTTGGACCCCTTATACCAACAGCTATCTTTGTGTTCTTCTAATCCTGGCGTGGAAGTGACTTCACACCTTCCTTGTCAGACACACCCTCCTTGAATCTGGTGCTCCACAGAAGCACCCCTGCTTCTCCCCCCCTGCTTTCATCTGACTGTGAGTCATGACCACCCCACCCAACTGTGAGGGTGTGAACATAGAGTCAATCACCTCTTCCCTCTGACTCATGTGTTGGGGGAGGCATGACAGGGCATTGGCCAGAAAGTTTGATTTCCCTGGGAGATGGTGGAGGGTAAAACAGAACTTTGAGAAAAACTCTGCCCATCTGAGCTGTTCGGCATTGAGACTTGGGGGGTGGGGGTGCGTAACGCCTCTAAGTTCTTATGATCAGTCCAAACGTCAGTCCGCGCCCTCGCCAACCAATGATGCCACGTGGACAAAGCTAATTTTATAGCTGCGGCTTCCTTGTCCCACACTGACCAATTGCACTCAGTAGTGTTGAACTTCTTAGAGATGTAAGCCAGGGGGTAGAGCCGCCCATCCGCCCCCTCCTGCAAGACTGCCCCCCCATTGTAACATCCGACGCATCCACTTGGACAATGAATTTTTTATTCTCGTCGGGGTGGGCAAGCACTGGCTCAGAAGTGAACAGTTTTTTAAGCGTCTCGAATGCATGCTGGCATTCCTCAGTCCCGTTTAACTTGGCCCCAGGCTTTGTACTCTCCTCACCCTTCCCCTTTGTTTTCAGCAAGTCCGTGAGTGGGAGAGCTACCTGAGCAAAGTTTGAGATGAAACCCCTATAAAAATGACAAAATCCTAGGAACGATTGGAGATGGCGCCGGGTGGTGGGTGTCTCCCACCCCACCACATCTGCTACTTTCCTTGGATCCATCTCTAAGACCCTCTGGGAGATGCGGTAGCCTAGGAAATCCACTTCCTCCTTGTGAAACTCACATTTGGACAACTTAACAAACAGCCTATGCTCCAGAAGGGTCTGGAGGACCTCCCGCACCAATTTGACATGTGATTCCCTATTGGGAGAATACAAAAGAATGTCATCTAAGTACACTAGCACCCCCTGGAATAAATGCTGGTGTAGCACTTCATTGATCAGGTTCATAGAAACTTCAGGTGCTCCCTGGAGGCCAAATGGCATAACAAAGTATTCGAATTGCCCCAGGGGTGTATTGAAAGCCATCTTAGATTCATTCCCCCTTCCTTATACACACTCTAAAGTAAGCATCCCGCAGATCTAACTTAGTGAAGATTTTCCCTTTGGAAGCCTCTTGTGAGGCTTCTGCTCAAAGTAGTCAAGGATCAGATCTTTGTTGATGAAACACAGTTCTTTATTTCCAATTTCTACATTGGTACAGGTCCTCGGATTATTGTCAGAGATAACATACACACTAGAAGCAGGTCTAATATACCGTCCTGTACAATTTGAATTGCCCATAGGTAACCAATCAACAAGGGGGGAAAAACCGCGGGCAAAAGGTTCTCTGGCCGTTTGCTTCCCACAGGAAAGAAAGTGAGGTGTGAAGCAGTAAATTTCCTTTCCCAAACCAGACCCCTCAGATGTAACCATCTTCACATAACAAATGCTTTCCCCAAGGCTTTCGCACGTTGATAAGAAATGGTCCCTGTCCTCCCCTGTCTTCCCAGCCGGGATGAATGGAATGCAGAGGCAGGAGTGTGAGAGGCCCATTGTTCTCATGCTTTGAAGTTGTCATTCTCCCGGGTAAACAGATACATAGACCAGGCCTGGTCAGAGCCATAATCCTGGGGTCACAGAAGATACATTCACAATTGTCAAGCTAATAGCAATAGGCATGATTACATAGTTGGTACAGGAACAGGTTTGCACAGCATAGCAAAGTCAGGTTACAATATATAGCATGAGAACCCAGAAATCCTTGTCAGAATCTGCAGATTCTGACACCTCTGCCACCCGAAAAATCAATCTACCCCGGCTTATCTGGAAATTTATTATGAAAAGCTTTAACTAATTTAGGAGCATGCACATTTTCAGAACGGACCCATTCATTCAGTTCCGGGCCAAAATCTACCCACTTGACTAGATATAGCAAGCGGCCCCTACGCATTTTTGAATCAAGGATTTCAGAAATTTCAAAATGGGGTGCCCCCCGCCTTCATCAGTGGAGGAGGAGTCGGAGGAACTGGATGCCATGCATTCGGCCCAGGATTCTTCTTCAGCAAGCTGAAATGAAAAACAGGATGCACAGAACTCAGTGACTTGGGCAATTCTAGTTCAAAAGACACATCAGAAATCTTGCACAACACTTTGTAGGGGCCGACATATTTCCACCCCAGTTTCCTGCTGGGTTGCAATCCATGTATATTTTTGGTGGACAAGTAGACTGAATCCCCTGGCTGTAAGTCCCAGCCCTCTGCTCTGCTACGGTCTGCATACTTCTTGTAATCCTCTTTAGCTTTGTCCAGTGTCTTAGCAATCAGTGGCCATGAGTCTTGTAAGGTTGCCCACCAACGTTTAAAGTCCGTGGGGGGGGGGGTGTTTGGTGTTTCCTCTATGGTGGGTAGGGGTTTCCCTTCGAAGCCTCCCACCGCCATGAACGGGGATACACCCATAGATGAATGAATAGCATTGTTATAACTATATTCCGCAAACGGCAGTAGTTCCACCCAATTGTCCTGATGGTAGTTAGTGTAGCACCTCAGGAATTGTTCCAGGATTTGATTAGTTCGTTCGGATTGGCCATCGGTCTCTGGGTGGTAACCCGAGCTTAAGGCTGGTTCAATGTCCATCAGATTCAAAAGTTCCCGCCAGAAGTTGGCAACGAACTGACTGCCCCGATCGGATACCACCCGTCTGGGAAAAGTGTGTAACTTTATCACGTGGTTGAAAAAAGCTTTAGCCAGCCCTTTAGCGGTGGGTAGCTGTTTGAACGGGGTAAAATGGGCTTGTTTTGAGAACATGTCTACCACCACCCAAATGACGGTTTTCCCCTTTGAGGGTGGCAGGTTGGTGATGAAGTCCATAGCTATCACTTCCCATGGGCGAGAGGGGGTGGGTAATGGATGCAACAGTCCTGGGACTTTCCCTCCCCTCTTTTTGCACATCAAACAGGTTTGGCAGGCAGTAACAAAGTCCGAGACATCCTTGCGCATGCGCGGCCACCAGAATTGCCGTTGAACTAAATTAAGCGTTTTTAAGAACCCAAAGTGCCCTGCCAGTTTTGATGAATGACAAGTTAGCAGTATGTCCTTTCGTCTGGCTCGAGGTACCACGAGTTTGTCCCCATGATACCAGCACTTGTTTTCCCGGAGGGAACAGTCCTCTATGTTTCCCAATTCTTCGGCCTCTTCCAGGGAGTAGTCCCCCCCCCCATTTATCCCCCCACGACTCTACCGCTGCCTGCTTGTTCTGGCTTCGGGTAGTGACAGCTCCTCCCAACTGTTGGGGGGAGAACATGGAGTCGAACACTTCTTCCTTTTGACTCTCGTGCTGGGGTAATCTGGACAGCGCGTCTGCTAACGAATTGGCTCTCCCAGGAAAGTGCTTAAGCACGAAATTGAATTTTGAGAAAAAATCGGCCCATCGGAGCTGTTTCGCATTCAGGGACCTCTGGGTGCGCAAGGCTTCCAGATTTTTGTGGTCAGTCCAAATTTCAAAAGGGGTCTGCGCTCCTTCTAGCCAATGCCGCCAGGTGGTGAGGGCCAGTCGTATGGCTGCTGCCTCCTTGTCCCACACTGACCAATTCCTCTCTGTCTCATTAAACTTTTTTGATATATAAGCCAGAGGGTGCAGCTTATCATCCGGTCCCTTCTGTAGGATGGCTCCCCCCATGGCCACATCAGAAGCGTCTACATGCACCACAAACTCCTTGGTTTCATCGGGGTGGGCCAGGATAGGTTCCGAGGTAAATAGGTTCTTGAGGGTTTCAAACGCCTTTGGGCAATCCTCAGACCAGGCTATTCTCTCCCCAGGCTTCCCTGCTTCCGGGCCCCTCCCCTTGGTTTTAAGGAGTTCAGTTAGCGGGAGAGTGATCGTGGCGAAGTCTTTTAGGAAGGTGCGGTAGAATTTACAAAATCCTAATAGACTCTGAAGCTGTTTTCTTGTTCGAGGGGCTTCCCATTGCACTACTGCCTCTACCTTGGCAGGGTCCATTTCTAGCCCTTTCTGGGAAATGCGATACCCCAGGAAATCCACTGAATCCCTATGGAATTCACATTTCGACAGCTTAGCATACAACTGGTTTTCTAACAGGACAGCACTTCCCGGACCAATTTTACATGCTCTTTCTTATCAGCAGAGTAAATCAAGATATCATCTAAGTAACATAACAACCCCTTGAATAAATGCTTGTGTAACACTTCATTTATTAAGCTCATAAAGACCCTTGGCGCGCCACTTAATCCGAACGGCATCACCAGGTATTCGAATTGCCCCAATGGTGTGTTAAACGCAGTCTTAAATTCGTCCCCCTCCCTGATGCGCACCCGGAAGTATGCATCTCGAAGATCCAACGTAGTGAACACCTTTCCTTTGGCTGCTTCTGTTAACAGGTCCTTAATAAGGGGAAGGGGGTAGGCATTGGAGGCTGACACTGCATTTAATCCCCTGTAGTCCGTGCACAGCCGCAGCCCCCCGTCCTTCTTTTTCCTGAACAGAACAGGGGCAGCGAATGGGGACTTAGCGGGGCGGATGAAACCTCGCTCCAAGTTCTTGTCTAGGAATTTCCTTAGCTCCTCCCGCTCCGAAGGGCTCATGGAATAGAGTTTTCCCTTTGGTAACTTTTCTCCCGGGATCAGCTCTATGGCACAGTCTGACAGTCTGCATGGGGGGGTAGTTCATCTGCCTCGGTTTCACTGAACACCCCCATTAAGTCTCGATATTCCCTGGGAACGGTGGAAGGTACCAGAGTGAGCGCTGTGGCTCGGAGAGGTGCCGGGGGCCCCGCTCCCCATCCCGAGTCCCACTTATGGTTTTGACACTTCTCGTCCACCCAGGAGATTTCCCCTTCACTCCATTTGATGTAGGGGTCGTGGGAGCTTAACCAGGGACTCCCCAACACCATGGGGAACTGGGTGTAGGGGGTGATGATGAAAGATCTCCTTTCCCAGTGTTCCCCCGTCCCCACTATCAGTCTCTCAGTCTCTGCCACACATGCCTCTTTCATTTCCGATCCGTCCGTTTGAGTAAACGTAAGTGGCTCCCCCAATGGGGTGACTTTGGGCCCTAACCCGTCCACTACTAAAGGGCTAATCAAGGCCCGGGCACACCCTGAGTCAATTAGGGCCCGGACCTGGATGTGGGTCCCTGTCCTGGGTGCTATTACAGTCACTACCATATACAGTAAGGGGCCAGGGATGCTCACCGGGGATGGCGCGTCGTGGATGGGGACCTGCAGTTCTGCGCCGCTCACTGCAGGCCGTTGGAGTTTCCCGACATCTGTGCTTCCGTCAGCTCCAGCTCTCCTTGCTCGCTCGCGGCCCCTTCCAGCTGTAGTGCCCGGGGCTTGAACGAGGTCTTCCCTCTACTGGGGGTGCTCCCGGCTACCGGGGTGGAGGTCTTGGGGACTTCCCCCCCCTCGGGGGCACGCCGAGGCGAAATGGCCGCTCTCCCCGCACCTCATGCAGAGCCCCTGCTTGAAGCGGGCGTCCCGGATCTCTTGGATGTTTGGTTTGGGCTTCCCCTTCTGGGCGGCTTTTGCTTGGGCAGTCGCTGAAGTTCCCATCTTGATGAGGGTGAAGCGTTCTTCCACGTCCGCGGCCGCTCTCATCCATGTGGCTAGCGAGCCCGGTCTTCCCCCGCGCAGCACCGTCTCGTACACTTCGGGGTTAAGACCTTCCCTGTACTTTTCGATGAAAAGATCTTGGGTCCAGCCGCGAATCTTGGCCGCTATGCACTGGAACTTGTCGGTGTATTCCCTCACTGAGGACCACCCCTGGGTCAGCTTCCGTAACTGGTTCCGAGCCTTCTCTTCTCCCAAGGGGTCCTCGTAGTGGTGCCTGAGGGCCCACATGAAGTTATGCACGGAGTGTAACTCAGGCCCGGGGGTGTTGTGCAGGCTCACATACCAGTCACTGGCGGTGTCCCTCAGCTTGGACCCGATGTAGCCAATCCGGTCCCTCTCGGTGGGGTAGAGATGTCCCCAGGTGTCTAGAAACCGCTCGATCTCTATGAGGAAGAACCGCAGCTTCTCGGGATCCCCATCGAAAGTAGCCGTCAACGGATCGGTGGGGGCCTGGCGGACCATCGGCCCTGCCGGCACTTGGGCCGGCGCCGGTACGGGTGCGGGAACCGGGCGGGGAACGGGCTGCGGGACCTGCTGCGGCACTTGCGGCAGGATGACTCCCGCGGGAACTCCTTCGGGGGGAACCGGCGGCTGCGGGACTCCCCCTCCTGGGGGTCCGACCCCTCCCGGGGCTGGGCGAGCTGCTTGCATAGCCGTCAGGGCGTCTCGGAACTGGTACTGCAGATCGAGGGCTAGCTCACACAATTCTGCGGTGAGTTGCAGCCGCAACTCTCCCATCATACGATCCAGGGCTTGGGTCTGGTCTTCCCCGTAGAGATTGGGCCCGTAAGGTGCGCCTCTCTCCTCTTCCAAAAGCGGGGGACGCCAGTCTCCTCCGTAGATCGTCTCTCGCTCGTCTCCCAGAAAGCTCGGCTTCCCGTGCTCGGTGCGGTCTCCCTGGATCGACACCCGTGCCCCCTTCCGATCGTGCACCCACGAGTCGACGGTCCCACGACCGAAATTGCTCCATGAGTACCTCGGGGTCACGCTCTGATGAGGAGGTGGTCGTGGGATGTAGTAAGCCCCCTGAGCCGTAGTCACTGGCACTTCGGGCTCCCTGCCGCCGCCTCCACCACTGGCACCCTGGTCCGCCGGGGTCACCGGTTGATCTTCGGTTGTAGGGATGGGAAGAGTGCCGTCGTCCGACATGGTCAGGAACGGCCAAGTCCCAGTCACAGATCTCTGACAATCTGTGAGGCTTCTGCTCAAAGTAGTCAAGGATCAGATCTTTGTTGATGAAACACAGTTCTTTATTTCCAATTTCTACATTGGTACAGGTCCTCGGATTATTGTCAGAGATAATGCATACAATAGAAGCCGGTCTAATATACCCTCCAGCACAATTTGAATTGCCCATAGGTAACCAATCAACAAGGGGGGAAAAACCGCGGGCAAAAGTTTCTCTGGCCGTTTGCTTCCCACAGGAAAGAAAGTGAGGTGTGAAGCAGTAAATTTCCCTTCCCAAACCAGACCCCTCAGATGTAACCATCTTCACATAACAAATGCTTTCCCCAAGGCTTTCGCACGTTGATAAGAAATGGTCCCTGTCCTCCCCTGTCTTCCCAGCCGGGATGAATGGAATGCGGAGGCAGGAGTGTGAGAGGCCCATTGTTCTCATGCTTTGAAGTTGTCATTTCCCCAGGTAAACAGATACATAGACCAGGCCTGGTCAGAGCCATAATCCTGGGGTCACAGAAGATACATTCACAATTGTCAAGCTAATAGCAATAGGCATGATTACATAGTTGGTACAGGAACAGGTTTGCACAGCATAGCAAAGTCAGGTTACAATATATAGCATGAGAACCCAGAAATCCTTGTCAGAATCTGCAGATTCTGACACCTCTGCCATCAAATCTTTGATCAGCGGGATGGGGTAGGCGTTGGTAGTAGACAATGCATTGAGCCCCTGGTAATCTGTACACAATCTGAGCCTACCATCCTTCTTTTTCCGGAAGAGAACGGGAGCCGTGTAAGGGGAGGAGGCGGGATGGATAAAACCTCGTGCCAAGTTTTTATCAATGAACTTTCATAAGAACATAAGAGAAGCCAATGTTGGATCAGGCCAGTGGTCCATCCAGTCCAACACTGTCACACAGTGGCCAAAAACACCAGGTGCCCTCAGAAGGTCCAGTAGTGGGGGCAGGAAGCCCTCCCACTGTTGCCCTCCCCAGCACCAAGAATAACAGAGCATCACTTGCCCCATACTGAGAGTTCCTATCTATACTTTGTGGCTAATAGCCACTGATGGACCTCTGCTCCATATGTTTATATAATTCCCTCTTGAAGCCATCCATGCTTGTAGCCGCCACTACCTCTTGTGGCAGTGAATTCCACGTGTTAATCACTCTTTGGGTGAAGAAGTACTTCCTTTTATCTGTTCTAACCCAATTGCTCACAATTTCATGGAGTGCCCACGAGTTCTTGTATTGTGAGAAAGGGAGAAAAGGACTTCTTTCTCTACCTGCTCTTTCAGCATAACCCCCTCCCCGCCCACTACCAGCTTGGCCATTTACCTGACAGAATAAACTATGACAAATGCTCTCTCTCCTGCTTAGCTCCACCATGGCTGGCTGGCTAATGAGGTGGGCCAGCGACCATCAAAGCATTCTCTTCAACCCCTTGCTGTGTGGCTGACTTTCCCCCTACAGTTGCCAATCTCCAGGTGGGACCTGGAGATCTCCCGCTGTTACAATTGATCTCCAGATGACAGAGATCAGTTCCCCTGGAGAAAATGGCTGCTTTAAAGGGGGACACTATGGCATTATACCCTGTTGAGTCCTTCCACCCCCCCCCCCAAAAAAATGCTGCCCTCCACAGGATCCACCCCCCAAATCTCCAGGTATTTCCCTAATCAGAGCTGGCAACTTTCTCCTCAGTGTCTGTTGCTAGGCAACCAAGCTTGCTTCTCTGAAAGCCCCTTTCCACATCTATTTTGGCCTTTGGGAGAAAACTCATTGGGGCCAGCTGAGCAGAATGCCATAGAGGCCACCCTCCAAAGCAGTCATTTTCTCCAGGGTGGGGGGAGATCTGTTGCCTGGAGTTCAATTGTTATACCTGGTGATCTTCAGGCTCCACCTGTAGGTTGGGGACCCTAGGCGTAGCAGTCAGTGCTTTCAGAGCAGGATCTGATAGACCCAGGTTCTTGCTGAGTGGGTGATTTTGGGCCAGTTACAGACTTTAAGCCTAACCTACCTCACAGGGCTGTTGTGCAAGTCAAAAGGTGGAGAGGAGAATGATGTCAGTGCTTTGGTCCCCATTGCAGAGAAAATACTACTTTTCTTCCAGTGGAACTATGGTTGCCAATCTCCTGGTGAGGGCTGGAGATCACTCAGAATTAGAAGTGCTCTCCAGATGGCATTGATCAGTTCCCCTGAAGAAAATGGTGGACTCTGTGTCCTTATACCCTGCTGAGATAGACCCCCTATGTCAGCCAATATGACATAGCAGTCAGGGCTTCAGAGCACGGTGGAGGCTGAGGGGGGGAGATGGAAAGTTGAAAAGTGAGGTTGATAATTGGCTGGGAAGGAGATAGGGTTGCCAACTCCAGGTGGAAAGTTTCTGGAGATTTGAGGGATGGAGCCTGGAGACGGTGAGGTTGGAGGAGGGGTGGGACCTCAGACAGGTACAATGCCATAGACTCCACCCTCCAAGCCAGCCATTCCCTCATGGAGAACCATTGTTGCGAATCTCGAGGTGGGGGCTGGATATCACTCAGAATTACAACTGCTCTCTAGGAGGGAGGGGGAGGAGATGGGAAGCTGAAGCCAGAGGGCAGATAACAATACATTAACAGTTGGCTGGGAGGAAGATAGGGTTACCAACTCCAGGTTGGGAAATTCCGGGAGGTTTGAGGGGTGGACCCTGGAGAGGGTGAGGTTTCAGCAGGGATGGGAACTCAGACAGGTTCAATGCCATAGACTCCACCCTCCAAACCACCCATTCCCTCACAGGGAACCATTGTTGCCAATCTCCAGGGGAGGGATGGAGATCACACCGAATTACAACTGCTCTTCAGGTGGCAGAGATCTTCCCCTGGAGAAAATGGTGGACTCTGTGTCATCATACCATGTTGTCGCCACAGCAAAATGACACTGAGTGCCCAAGGCTGGGGCACTCTCCCAGAGCCTCTTTCTAGAGCCCATTGTATTTATTTCCGCAACGGGCCTTGTTCCTAGTTTACCGTATTTACCAGTTTTAAAACACATTTACCATTCACAATAGATAGCATGGAATGTGGGTAGAACTTCGGAGCTTTGTTAACTTTTGTAGCTGAGATTTAAAAAGTAGTATGCATAGAAATTTTGCCCAACTTAGAGGCGTTGCAGCTTGAATGTGTTTTACACAGTATCAGAGGGATAAGAAGCCAGCATTTTATGTTGTGTTTCCTAGTATACAAATAATTGAAGAAGGGGTGGTGGCTTATTTCTCCATTTCCAGATGGGTAATTGAAAACTGTCTTTCAAACACTGAACAAGATAGTTTCCATGGATCAGAGAACTGCATTTAGATCTCTTGACAGGTTTACTCTTATCAGTGCAGTAATACTGTCCTTTTTCCATACATCCTTTAAATGAATAGTTTGATCCCATTGCTTATCCTGTTCTTTCTCCTCTAGAAAAAACAATGTTCCAGGGACCTTTCAACGTGTTCTAAACCAAGCTATTTTTGTTCATCTAGTTAGCTGTGGTCCTCTACTTTTTACCTTATACTGAGCATCCAAATGAAGCAACAAAAGTTACCAGTTTTAGATAAGTAATTAATACATTAACTCCTAATATTTAAAAACGGACTTTAGTGTTAGTGCAGTACTTCTTTATTCGATATGTATCAATTTTTTATTGTCTAACTTGTATTGTCTAACCTGTAAGATGGAGCTCTTCCCCCAGGCTTTCGAATAGGGGCCACCCCCCCCCTCTTTTTCTCCCCCATCTTATTACCATCAACAAGGGGCCTCAGAGAACACCATGTGGCTCCTTGACATTGCTGTTTGTCATCGGGGTCTGGAAGTGCTGGGCAGAGGGTTCGCCATTTAACTCCACTGAGTGCTGTATGAATACTGTTCGGTTTTATAATGTTTTAATCTGTTTTAATTCTTATTGTATTTATTGTTTGTATGAATTTTGGCTTGCCCAAGTCTTGTAAGCCGCTCTGGGCCTGCAACAGCGGGAAGGGCGGCCTAGAAATCTAATAAATAAAATAAAAACAATTAGTATTGTTGTTTGCCTTGGGCCTTTTTTGGCAGAAAGATGGCAACTGGCAGATAAAAACCCCTGAAAACACCGCTCTGCTACTTTAACTATAACAATACTATAGCTTCAGAAAATTAACAGGTTTGCATATAGCTGGTGGACACAGACTCTTCCTGCAGTAGATAATGGATCTGGGAACAAAATAGGACTGTTAGAGCAAGAGTCATTTGCCTAGAGGAGCACTGTAGAGTGTGTAGGTATCTTTAATGGCTTAAAAAAAACCCCGCACACAAGAAGAAGAAGGTGCCCAAGAAAGTGCCACTTCCTTTTAACACGACCTGTGAGTGCTGAGGCTGTCCCAGGGCCCCAAGGCAGTCGCTTTACTCTTGGTGAAGATGCATCCAAAATGTCCGATGGTCTTTGCTTGACTGACTGCTCCCAGTCAGGAAGCAGGACAGTAGCAACAGGGGAAGAAGTAGGGTTGCCAACTGCAGGCTGGGAAATGTCTGCAGATTTTGGGGGTGGGTCCGGGAGAGGGTGGGGTTTGAGGAGGTGAGGGACCTCAGTGGAGTATAATGCCACAAAATCCACCATCCAAAGCAGCCATTTTCTCTAGCAGAACTGATCTTGGTTGTCTGAAGACCAGCTTGTAGGTACAGGAGATCTCCAGCCACCACCTGGAGGATGTCAACCCTAGGAAGAAGGACAGGAGTCCTAAAACAAGATTTTTGCTAGATACTAAGGAGAGTCATGTCGGGGTTATAACTCATCTTTATGCCAACAACCTGCAGCTTCCAGAAACTGTATGCTCCCCTGAGTTCCCTAGAGGGAGGGTAAGATAAAGATACATTAAATAAATAAAACCCAGCCAGCATAAATAAAATTAACAGCCTACAAAACTGTAGAAAATAAAAGTTAAAGCAACAGTCTCTAAAAGCATTAACAGATCAAAACCCTAAAGCCAATCCAAAAATTCAAACTTAGTTATAAAACAGGAACCACCCAACCCTAAATGAATGAAGGTGCATTTGAAAGGGAATATGGCATGTTCTCCCCTCCTGAGCCATATTGTCAGAACAGCTGTGTAAAAGTTGGTTAGTCTAAGACAGGGGTGGCCAAACTGTGGCTCGGGAGCCACATGTGGCTCTTTCACACATATTGTGCGGCTCCAGGCAGGGTGGCTTGAGGTTGGGGGAAGCAGAGAAAGAAAGCAACTTTAAATGCATTCTCCAAGCCACCCCCCCCCCCCGGGATGGCTTGGAGAAGGCATTTGTCTCTTTAAATCCCTTCTCCAAGCCAGCTGGCATGGGCTCGAGGGGGTTGTGGAGGACGCATTTAATGTTGAAGTTATTTTCTTTCCACCTCTCCCTCCCTCCCTCCTCCATCTACATACTTTCTTTCCACCTTTCTTCCCTTCCTCCCCATCTAAAATTATGTGTTCTCCAAGTCCCGTCATACCAGCAGACTAGCTTGGCTTGGAGAAGATATTTGTCTCTTAAATTTAATATGCAAATCTGCATATTTTTCAATAAAAACACGTGTGTTCATGTCTTGTGGCTCTCAAACATCTGACGTTTATTCTGTGTGGCTAATATGTTAAGCAAGTTTGGCTGCCCCTGGTCTAAGAGAAAGCAACTGGCCTAAGGTCAGCCAGGAAGCTCCAAGGTAGGAGAGGGTCTCCCAGATCCTAGCCTGACACTCTAACTACAGCACCACACTGGTTATTTAGTGTATTTTTATTTGTCTTTCCTATTTTTTTATAGTATTGTGTTAATTTATGAGTAGGGCAGGCCTGGGGGAGGGGTTGAGCTCAATGGGGCATAATACCTTGGAGTGCGCTTTTCAAAGCAGCTTTTTTCCTCCAGGGGAACTGATCTCTGTTGCCTGGTGACCAGCTATAATTCCAGCCCCCACCTGGAGTTTAATTAACAAAACTGCTGCACTGTGTGTATATACGGTGCTGCAGTTTTATTAATTAACCTATTAATTTAAGGTGCTGACTTGCAATCCATACATGTTTCCTTTAATCACATGTTTTCAGGGGAGCTGCACGCACTGCAAAATGTATTTGAAAATGGTGCCCAGGGACATGGTAGAATCTCTTCTTGAGTGTGAATGAAAGAATAATTAGCAAGGCAATGATTGGCTGCTGGTGTTGGGCCTCTGAATAGGACGAGGGTTGCCAGCCTCCAGGTGGGGCCTGGGGATCTCCTGCTTTTACAACTGATCCCCAGCTGATAGAAATCAGCTTCCCTGGAGAAAATGGCTGCTTTGAAGGGCGGACTCTATGGCATTGTGCCATGCTGAGGCCCCTCCCCTCCCCAAACCCCGCCCTCTCCTGGCTCCACCCCCAAAGTCTCCAGGTATTTTCCAACCCAGACCTGGCAACCCTAAATAGCTCTGAACTTTTGTTTCAGCACAGGCGTCTCGCAACACTGAAATGTTGAAACACTGGCATGCAGTATTTAAAAAATTGCCACCCAAATCCGCCCTTTCTGGAAAAAAAAAAGTTCATATTTTGGGCAAGAGGCTATCTTGCAAATTCATTCTGCAATGGGAGGGGGGAAGTATGTGAAAAACTAGTTTAGGAAAGATTGGGGGGGGGGCAAGGAAAAACCAGGGTGGCACAAGGCTGTTAACGAAGGTGCCTGGACACAAGGAAAAACCTGGTAAAATAGGGCAATGAAAATGGAACGTTGGGGCAACCTGGGAAATGCCTTTGTGCCGAGACTGCTTCCTCCTAATGTACATAAGCTGAATGAATGGTACCTAGAATAAAATTTTATTGGTCGGTACTTCATATAATGATTCTAACTTGTTCCAAATCATGATTTTGCTAGATGGAGGCAGAAGAAGGTGATTCTAAGCAGCTAACAGTTGATTTTGACCAGCTTCCCCCCAACTATCACAATGACTCTTACCTGGATACAAAAACTGGAAATAAAACTGTACATATTCACCAGGAAATCAATAAGGTAGGAGCTGCCTTTTGTATATAATATGTATATGAGATCCAATTAGATTTCTGTAATGCCTTTTACATAGACCTATTGTCAAAATTGTTTGGAGAGTTAAGCTAAGGAGTTGTGCTGCCCATGTTCTAATGGTGTGATGAAATCTGTTTAGCTCCACTAACTATCAGTGTGCTTCTTTGCCACAGTGTTGCTTATTGCCTGTAAAGCATAACTAGAAGAGCATCATCTTGCATATTAAATTCCTTGGCCTCTAGTTGGCCTTGCTTCAGATGCCTTTCTATCAGGGTGTGTTGTGGCAGAATCTTTGGGCAGAGCCTTCCCAATAGTGGCACCTCAGTTCGGAAGCACCGGTTCCAGGAAAACCAACCAAGCTACATTTTCATGTGCTTTAGATAGCCAGTGAAGTCTTTTGAATTTGCCTAGGTATTTTGGGTTCTCAGCATAACTTCTCTTGGCTGAGTACAAATTTGTAATGCAGGAACTACCACCGTGGTCCCATTCCATACATATGGTATCGTTTAGGAGAAAAAACAATTCTTCCATTTCTGAAGTAGTAATAAATGGTAAAGGACTTGTAGCTCATCCAGCTCCTGGTGGTGGACCCTTTCCCCCTTCAGTTCTAGGTGTTATGTGACTTCATGGCTTTTAGAAAGCTCCTGCTGTTGCTGTTTAAATGTTACTTTTATGGTTTATTTAGTGGGAAGGAACTGTTTATACAATGGTTGAGTGAAATGTGCAAACTGTACTAGTCTTTTAGTTCTATATTGAAGTCTGTGAAATTAAAGCTCCTATAAAGATCACATCCTTAGATTGCCAAAGGGTGTTTCTAACCGTTTAATTGTTGATTGATGTTTTGAATCTTCCTGTTGCTTCTCTGTGGGTGAAGAACTTCAGCAAGTCGTTACCTGCTGGATGAGCTATGTGTATTTACATACCTGTCCACACTTCCTTATAAAAGCTTTCTTGTTGGAAGAAATATCTTTTTCAAAGCAGCAACAAAGTGCTGTTTCTGTATCTAAAGGACTAAAAAAAATATTACAGGCATTTTTAGACAAAAATGAATCAAACGGATTTAAAAACTTGATCTAAAATACTGTATTTCTTTGTACTATTAGGCAACTGATAATAAAACTGGATCTGCTAGTTATTCTGAAACTGTTATTACATCAATACAAGAAGGGGAGAGTAAGAGGGATCATGTAAGTAGCCTACTTTTGGAAACTAAAATAAAATACAGGTAACTTATTCTGCAAAGATGTCAGATGTTAGTCATACTACATAAAGCTTATCTATTATGCCATAATATGTTCATTGAAAGTGTAGATTCTATTTCAATCCTATTCGTTGTTATAGTTCGTACTATGAACTTCCTGTGCCATGATACACCTTGTGCTGGAGGCACTATTGGCGCATTGGTCTCTTCAGTGATGTCGACCATGACTGCAAGCCAGTGTTTCAGATAATTTCATTCTTTAAGCAAAAAGTGATGTTTAAAATATTGGAAAGTTTGTAAGTAGAAAAATGTGTCCAAACTCTCAATCTTCATGTTTATTGAGATCTGTTGTGTAGAATATTTTTCCTGTGCGTTCACCATAGATGCATGTAAAGGCCTGTTTGTCTTCATGTATCTTCCTAGCATCGGGCTTGGCGGTCCGTTTAAAGGCTGGTTTTTTATAGCTAAACCCCAGTAAAGGGAAAAGCTAATTGGTAAATGTTGTAAATATTTTCTGTTTTAATTAAATAAGGTAGTGGAAACAAAGTTTTGTGTCTTACGTGTCTTATGTCTTATGCGGTCGCATGTGCAAGAAAAACCGGGGGGGGGGGGGGGGGAGCAAGGCTATTTCCTCTGGCAGAATTTGACCCACAATTGCACTATCACATATCCCTTTGAAGCTGCAGGCGCAGTCTGTCAGTGTGTGATCAGATGCAACTGTGGGTGAGTTGGGGTTTTTTTGGGGTCCTGGTTTCCCTCCCCCCCATGTGCTTAAACATGGGATCAATGAATCACACCTCCGCACTGAGGGCTCCCTATGGAGTTTTCGATGGTGCATATACTGCAAAGGGGGCGGAAACAATGGCATGGAGTTGGGATGGCGTGATCAGACCATCCCAACGCCATGAGAGCGCACTGGAGTGATCAGACACAGGAAAGTCCATCCATGGCCCATCGCAACCCATTTACTGCAGGTTTCCCCCTGGTGTCTTTTAACTCTGCTTCTGCGATGGAGCAAAATGGGTTGCTGACAACTGCAGGGTGCTTCCCAGATGTTGTTGTCTGATCACTCCCTTTAAATCTGCCCTATGTCGGGTTTAATTGTACATGTGATCGCAGGCTTAGTATTGTGAAAGAATATTCTTCACACTGCATCTTGATGGCAGTTCAAATGATATCCTGCAGGCCTCCAAATAGAAATATCTGTTTCAAGTCCCTAGAACAGGAACTGGGCTTTTTGCCAATACTGACACTGAAGTCCAGTTCTTGGAAGGCGCCGCATTGCTGAGAGGCGCCATTTACATACTCAAACTAAGTTTTCCTTTCTCAGATTTCAACTGGGATTGGTAGTGTCTAACATAGATGTCAGGCTTTCATCCAAAAGTTTTACGTCAGTTCACAGCTCAAGTTCAGACCCAGGATAAATGGTGCATGTCCAGTTATATGTGCCTTGCTTTTTCTCTGGTTCCAAGTTTGACAGCTATAAAATAGATATAATTTAATGTGAAAACATTATACATATATACATTCTAACTGTAGAAGAAATGATTTATAATAGAAACTAAAAAATGGCTTGGTTTCCTGAAAGTGCCGTCTCTTACCTCTTTCATTATTATTTATGGATGTTAGTTGTTTAGATTTCCTAGACATGCTTCAGATGTAATGACAAACTGTGGCCTACTGCAGTTCCGAAATACCTAGCTGCCTCTTGGGAGGTGGAAGAAGCAGCACTCTGTCATATAGCTGCATCCCTTGGTTTGCTGTTATCTTCCCCAAACCTTAAAGCCTATTAATTTAAACATAATACAACCAAATAATTTTTTTAATTTTGATTTTAATTCAGGGGCAACTTTATGTGTTCAGTTCATTAAAGTTAACTGTCTAGCCATTTGGAGCTCTGTGTGTGTGTGTGTGTGTGTGTGTGTGTGTACATGTATCCATGGAATGTTCACTCAACTGACAGACCGGGGTGTGGGGTGAGCTCTCCGTGGGCAGGAAAACTCCAAGTTCCGTGCGCAGTGTGATGGCATACACTCGCTATCTATATCAAGATAATGGTGCTTTGTTAGAGATTCAAAAATGTGGATTGGTCTTTGGTATCCCCGCACAATCTATACCTGTAACAAACCTTCCCACAGGTTCTCAGGCCCCCATTCCCATTCAGATTACCCCCTACTTCCAGGTAGTTCAAGGAAGCTGGGGTTAGTCCTTGTCACACTGTGCTTGAAGAGAAGACACTTTTTCCCTCTCTTTTTCCAAACTTCTAAGGCACAACAAGACATCAAGCTTGGGAGAAATGCTCTTATCCAGGGCTCTTTTTGTAGAAAAAGCCCAGCAGGAACTTATTAGCATAATAGGCCACACCCAACAGCAGAAGCACATTAGCATATTAGGCCATACCCCTGACAGCACAGTTCATTAGCATATTAGGCCTCACTCCCATGTTACCAAAAGTCTGGTCACCCAGCCACACCCACCTTTTGCTTCTTATTCTGTTTACATTGTTTGCTGACAAAACCAATAAAAACATCTATACATCCCATCTATACAAAATCTTGCCTGAACCAATATCTTATGTCCAACAATTACTCCCACACTGGATTGGAATCAATTCCTAAAGGTTGGGTTCCTATGGAAATCAGCTTGCCTTCCTGCAGAACTAGTATGCTGAATATGAATTTTTAGGGTTGCCAACCTACAGGTGGGGTCTGGAGATCTCCTGGAATTACAACTGCGCTCCAAACTACAGAGATCAGGTCAGTGGCTGCTTTGGAAAGCAGAGTCCATGGCATTATGCCTTGCTTAGGTCCCTCCTTCCCCCAAACCCCACCCTCCTCAGGCTCCACTCCCAAATCTCCAGGGATTTCCCCAACCTGGAATTGGCAACCCTACTTCACTGGCAGAAGAATCCTAGGTTTGTGGATGCACCGGACAGGAGTAGTTTGTGGACTGTGCATGAAAGGAACCATTCCAAACATTTTTTATTCAAGGTATAAGATTTCATCTGCCACCCACACTTCTTTAGATGGAAGAAGGGTGCATGCACACAAAAGCTTATACCTTGGATGAAACTTTGGACTCCAACTTTGTTCTGCTGCTTCAGACCAGCATGGCTACCAACCTGAATTATTACACTATAACATTTTTTACAAGCAATTATGTACCAGTGGAGTGGTTACCATGCAGAGTCTGTCCCACAGGTAAAATGATCCTGTGAAGATGATCTCCTGAACAGGATCTCCTGAACAGGCTTTACCATACCAACATATCACTACCATCACAAAATCAGCAATTGTTGGAAGTCAACTCCTCAGAAGCAGAAATCTCTTTTATTAGGAGGTTTAAGAACATCAACTTTGCTGCCATTAAAGGCAGATGTCAGCCCAGTGGCAGGAGAAGAGGGACAACCATCTTCTTCAGAAACACTGCCCACTTCTTAAATTTCACAAAACAGGCAATCTCCACAGTGCTGCTGACCATGCTCATTTTTAGTTAGAACTCTGTTGCTTTGCAAATGTCCCCCAAAGTCCCCCAGGCAACATTCAAGTGTTCTGCCAACACACACAGCAATGAAGCTACTTTTTCAGATGTTTTCTCTTGCATGGCAGTTAGCACCAAACAACTTTAATACAGACTTTAGACACACATATATTTGCAAGCCATTCCGAACAAGACATGCTGCCTAGGCTCGGGTCGTGAGTTCCAGTCACGCGTTTCCCTTCCCTTCATCAGTCTCCCCCCAAAGCCATCAACTATGCAATTCTAAATAGAGTTACACCCTTCTGCATCAGTTAAGATGTAATTGTGTTTAGGACTACAGTGTAATATTGCAAGAAGGATTGCAAGGAGGGAAAGAGGGAAAAAGAGAAAGAAAGAGAAAGGGGAAAGAAAGAGAAAGAGAAGGAAAGAGGGAAGGAAAGCGGGAAAGAAAGAGAGAAGGAAAGAAGGTGGGAAAAAGGGAAAGAAAGAGAAGGAAAGGAGGAGGGAATGAAAGAGAAAGAGAAGGAAAGAGAAAAAGAAAGAGAAGGAAAGGAAGAGAGAGAGAGAGAGAGAGAAAGGAGGAGGGAAAGAAAGAGGGCAAAGGCCTCTGCCACTCCCCGTGCCCCCCAATCAAGCCCCAATCACCACCACCCCTCACAGCACTTACTGGGAGTAGGAGAGCAGAGAAGGAGGTGTGGCGAACCTGGACAGGGTGGCGGCAAGCTGGATGGGGAGAGCCGCGACAGCTGGGGCCCTTTCCCGCCAGGGAGCAGGGAGCCAGGGAGCCAGTAGGCCAGACCTCACGTGGAGATCGGGTGTGTGGGGCCCTTTTCCACTGGCGGAGAGGGGAGGGGCAGGACAGGTTCAGACGCCAGCCAAAACACCGTTCCGGTGCATTCCACCCCCAAAATAGCCCTGCTCTTATCAATTGAAAATAAATGTACTTGGTACCAGTGAGCTGCTGAGTGTGTTTATGACCTTTTGTGCCTTGGAACAAAGAAAAACATCAGTTGGAACAAAGAGGAGCATCAACTATTCTAACATTTTGCAGTCCATGTCATAGAGAGAGTGCACAAGCTGCTAAAGAAAGCTTAATCTTTATTTTGGTAATAATGATGGTTGATTGCAGTGCTTAGTATCAACATTTTTTGCTTGGTGAGAGGAAGATTTCCAGTTCATTACTCTCTCATAACTTGTTGTCATTGGCTTGGAAAGCCAAAGTATTATATGTTTGTAAAGAAAAACCATTTTCTTTTACAGATCAAGAGTCTGGTTCAGGCCTGCTTTTCTGGCCTGTTATAAAAATCTCCCTGTTCTAAAAATTTTCCTTAGAGACAGAGAGAGGAGGATAGATAACAGTTGGGGCAAAATGACCTTGCTTTTCTCATCTGCCCTGGTACGAGTTCTTGCCCCTTATCTAAGGCCTTGTTAAGCACATTCCAATCCAATTAACGCAAGTGCACCTGTGGTTGGAAATGGGACTTGTTGACTGCAGCAATAAGTTTTGTTTGCATATTCTGGGATGCTAGCGATATCAAGAGAATGAGATCACTCACCTGCTCTGAGTGGGCCAACGGCCAAGACCCTCTCAGAGACCATTGTTCTATAAAAGTTGCTTGCTCAGTAGAACATGCTGCTAGCTTGTGGCTACTAGACCTGGGACTAGGTCAGTAGTCTAAGGCAAGCCAAAGTATGGCACTGCCTGACTTTGCCTGGATGGGCTGATTGACTTGTGAACCTCTGTTTGTCTCTGAACCTGAAAAGGTAACTTTGCATTGTAACATCTGTTTAGCAAGGCTGGTTAAGCATAGATGTCTTGTTTCAGAATTCCTTCAAGTTCTGTCTTGGTTTTGCATATTTTTGCACACAATAAATAATTAATATTTTTATTCTGTCGTTGCACTTGTGCTTTGTCAACCGTAAAGACTAAATCCATTGTCTTAGCCCTCTGACCACACTGCTACTGAGTCATTTTTAGTCCTTTGAAGCTGAGATTGCAAGCCAACCTTGTAGTGCTGACCTGACTGTGTAAAACCCTGAGAAGCTGGGAGATTTGGTTCTTTCCTCTTAAGCTAGTGGGTCTTGATAAAGAACCTGGTGGCAGACTACCTGAGACTTGGGAAAGTGTCAGGCTTTCTCAAGTAGTTTTATAATTTGTTATTGTGCTTTGACCCTTGAACCTTAAAAGTTTACTCTGGACAGAGTGAGCTTTTATGATAACATTCTTTCAAATTTGAGGCTCACAGTCCTTAGTTTTTGATTGGACAGCCAAGAACAAACAGTCGCTACCAGCTGTCTTGATGGTACTGGCCTCTGCTGTTGTACACGAGTGGATATATTGGTCAGAAAGAGGCCAGTAATATTTTTATACTGTTAATGTTTTCTGTTGAAAGCTAGGATGCCAAACAAAAATAATAGTGCTGAAGACATTAGTTTTTCTTTCTCACTGCCTACAGCTCTGGTTTTGATTGCCCAGGTTTCCCTATTATATGCAGATATTATGACGACATCTCAGTGCCAATATTCACGTTATTGTAAGCAATATTACTTCTGTTAATATCTGGGAGATGTTACTGTGATATCTTTAGAAAACAAAGTTTGTGCATCAGCAGGAGTCACTGTTGACAGCAGTAATTGAACCATCTTTCCTCTTTAAATCTGCTGCTACATACTAACCAAGGTACATACTATCGTACAGGCTCCTGTTCTTAGAGTTAACATTGGTAATCATGCTATTTAAACAAAACCAATCTACTGCTTACCAATTCATATTTTTTAGTCTTTAGAAATGGGAAGAATTAAATCAAAAAATCGAGTTTGTGTATATATTTATTTTGATTTTTTTAAATCTTGCCCTTTTATCAGGATGGGGCTCCGGGTGGGTAACATAGCAATATAATAATAACAAAACCACAATTTCAATCAAATCCAGCTAAAAAAACTTAGCACACAGCTAATACTTTTGGCATAAAAACCCAATAGTGTTGATGCTGGAGTCCACCAAAATTACATTAGTGGGAATGCCTGGTGGATAATTCTGTCTTATGTGGAACACAGACAGGTCCTGCAGGGCACGAGTCTCCTCAAACAAAGCATTTTCCCAGTTTGGGGCCATGATGGAAAAGTCCCTCACTCTTGTACTCAAACCGGTGAATTGTGGGCCAAGCACTGCCAACAGCCCAGATGTGGCAGAACAAAAACACCGCAGGTGGGGTCATAAGTTGGAAGCTAGAATACTAGAATTAGCATTAAAGTACGTGGTGCCAGGAGCCAGTGTAATGAGTCTCTGTTCACCTTTGAGATTAAAACTTGACTGAGGTCCGATGTCTAAAGAGTCATTATTACCGTGGTGCCCGCTGGTACCTGCCAGGTGTTTTTTAGAAAGTGCATGGGGCCAGGTGAGGCTTTTGCCCAGCAAGGCTTCTGGTTGGCCTCTGGAGATTTGACTGGCCTTGCAGATTTTTAAGAATGTTGCTTTGGCAACAGCTGCCACCACTGCACAGGGATCTTCACTTGGTGGCTGAAAGTAAGAGGTGGCATTTTGTGGCAGCCATTTTCTGGTTGTGCCCCCCCCCCCCTGTGTCAGAAGTCTAAAGAGAGCCAGTTTGGTGTAGTGGTTAAGTGCGTGGACTGTAATCTGGGAGAACCGGGTTTGATTCCCCACTCCTCCACTTGCACCTGGCTGGATGACCTTGGGCAAGCCATAGCTCTGTACCAGCTGTTCTCTCAAGGACAGCTTGGGAAAGAGCTCTCTCAGCCCCACCCTCCTCACAGGGTGTCTGTTGTGGGGAGGGGAAGGGAAAGGAGTTTGTAAGCCACTCTGAGACTACAAGTGAGTGAAGGGCGGGATATAAATCTAATCTCTTCTCTTCTTCTTCTTCTAAAAGTGCTTGCACACTCAAAAGGACTGGGGGTCTCTAGTCTAAAGAACTTAAGAACAGTCATTGTGGATCAAACCACTGGTCCACATTATCCAGCATCATGTTGCCAGCAGTGGCCAGTTGGGCGCCACAGGGAAACCCCAAAACAGGGCTTACTCACAGCAGCTGTCACCTGCTGACTGTTCACCAGCATCTGACAGTTGGAGACATTCTAACTCTGAAAATGGAAGTCTCATTCAGCTATCATTTCTATTTATTTTGAAAATTTAGATTAATCATTTATATTTTTACATTAATCATGGCTAACAGCCAGTGCTAGGCCTATCCTACGTAAGTTTGTCCAGCTTCCTTTTAAATACAGTTAAACTCAGGGGCCACTGCTGTAGTTTATGACCTTGCATAGGCTGGCATGATATTATAGGAGGACAAAAGTTTATATCTCTCCACACCATGTCTAATGTCATAGATATTTCAGGCAGCAATCCTGGAGTTACTTTGATGGGAGAAAGCTACTTTGAATAACATTGGACTTACATTCTGCTCGAATGATTCACTCAGTCATTTTTCTTGAGAGCCAGTTTGGTGTAGTGGTTAAGTGCACGGACTCTAATCTGGGAGAACCGGGTTTGATTCCCCACTCCTCCACTTGCACCTGGCTGGATGACCTTGGGCAAGCCATAGCTCTGTACCAGCTGTTCTCTCAAGGACAGCTTGGGAAAGAGCTCTCTCAGCCCCACCTACCTCACAGGGTGTCTGTTGTGGGGAGGGGAAGGGAAAAGGAGTTTGTAAGCCGCTCTGAGACTCCCAAGTGAGTGAAGGGCGGGATATAAATCCAATCTCCTCTTCTTCTCAGCTAAGAAGTCCCATATGCCTTAGACTTGCCTTATAGGATCATTTGGGTTGTGTTTTCCTGCACTTTTCTCAGCTCTTCAGTATCTTTTATGAGATGCAATGACCAGAACTGTACATGGTATTCCAGAAATTTGTATGCTGGCACTTTTATTCTTAATCCCTTCCTTAATGATCCATAGCATGGAATTTTCCCTTTTATTGCTGCCACACATAGAGTTAGTTATCTACTGCTGCCCCAAAGACTTTTGTTGATTCATCACCATCACTTCACCATGCATGTTAAATTAGGACAGCATTACTTTGAATTTAATCTGTCATTTCATTGCCTGTTTACTCAGAGAGTGTCAGCTAATGCTGCCATCTCCTGCCTGGAAGGTGGGATGAGTGAACCCTTGATGTTGGGTCTGTGGAATGTTATGTTATATTTCTCATGGCATGCTTATCGCTCTTCGAGCTGCTCTGACCTTGGGAGACTGATGGTGCCTGCCCATGTATCTCTTCTCCTGTCTGATTCTAATTCTTCCTGCTTTTTCCCTGGGAACCGTAAACCAGTATTTTAAGCGCCTCTTCTTTGGCTTGGTGATTGGTTGCAATTCCTTACCAGACCCTTTTTGAATTCTGTATAATTGTCCTGCTTGGGGCTGTGTCAGCTATTACTAACACAGTGTAGATGACTAGTCGGGTTAGAACAGATTGCTTAGCAGTCGGGTTAGAACAGATAAAAGGAAGTACTTCTTCACCCAAAGAGTGATTAACACATGGAATTCACTGCCACAGGAGGTGGTGGTGGCTACGAGCATGGACGGCTTCAAGAGGGAATTAGATAAACATATGGAGCAGAGGTCCATCAGTGGCTATTAGCAATGAAGTATAGATAGGAACTCTCAGTCTGGGGCAAGTGATACTCTGTATTCTTGGTGTTTGGGGCGGGAAACAGTGGGAGGGCTTCCTGCTGTGAGAGTTCTGCTCAAAGTAGTCAAGGATCAGATCTTGGTTGGTTAACCAGAGTTCTTTATTTCCAATCTCTACATTAGTACAGCTTCTCGGATTATTGTCAGAGATGAGACAGATAATACAGGCAGGTCTATTATACCATTCCAAGGAGTTTGAATTACCCATAGGTAGCCAATCACTATAGGGGAAAATTGGCGGGCAAAAAGGGATCTTGACCGTTTGGTTCTCACAGGAAAGAAAGTGAGGTGTCAAGCTGTAAATTCCCTTCCCAAACCAGACCCCCAGATGTTACCAGTTCACATAACAATCAATGGCCTCAAGGCTTTTGCATGTGATAAGAGATGAGAGGCATCCTCCCTTGAAGTCCCAGCCGGGGCGGATGGAATGCGGAGGCAGTGATGTGAGAGGCCCTCTTGTTCTCATACATTGCAGGTGTCACCCTCCCGCTTTAATTGTTACAAACTCCAGGCCTGGTCAAGCAGTACAACATGGCAGTTACAAACAGATAATAAAGCATAGAGTAACACAGAAGGTACAGTCAGGATTATTATGTCTGAATTAGCAGATTCTGACACCTGCCCCCACTGCTGGACCTTCTGAGGGCACCTGGTGTTTTTGGCCACTGTGTGACAGAGTGTTGGACTGGATGGGCCATTGGCCCGATCCAACATTGGCTTTTCTTATGTTCTTATGACCATAGCAGACCTTTCTCAATAAAGTATTCCTGTTTAAAGACACTTGTTGGTGACTGACTCTGTAGGACTCTCACAGAGAGATCCTTTTGGAGTTCCTTCCAGCCCCCTTGTATTTTCACCATCCTGAACAATGTGGTGTCATCTACAAACTTTGCTGCCTCACTGTCCACCCGAATTTTCAGGATGTTTATGAACAAACAGCAGCGGTGCCAACGTAATCCTGGATGACCCCACTCCTTACCTTCACCATTGTGAAGAATGTCCATTTATTCCCACTGTCTGCTTCCTCTTTTTTAAAGAATCAATTACTAATTCATGAAAGGACATGCCTTCTTAGCCCAAATTATTAAGTTTAGTCAGAAACTTTTGTGCACTGAATGTTTGATAAGGCAGTCCTTACCTTTAAAAGTTCAAAGTTATGAGCCAGGTTTCATCCTTTGTTGTATGTTTACGTTGTAACATTGATTGTACAATTTATCATTATCATTCTTGTTCGGTCTTTAAGACACTTGATAGTATAGTATTGTTAATAAAGTTTCCATTTTAGAGCAGTTTAGGGCTACATAGCATTTATACTCCCTTCTACTGATCTGGCTGTGTTCCCGGTCTTTTTGTAGGGGTGAAAAAGAAGGCATAAGTGCCATGTTCAAAATTGCAGAAAATCAGTGAATTATAGAGATGGGCACGGACCCGAATGCTGATCCAAAATCTGGACCAAACTTTACCTTTTTTGGAGCTCGGACAGACCGGCTCGAAGGTCACGTGTCTGGAAGCACAAGTTCATGATCTTCCCACACTCCGCTTGGGAGCATTTGGCTACTTTCGCCAGTGAAACCCCACCCCCGTAGTTTAGCGCACAAAAGCAGGTTTGGGTGGGATTTTTCGGCTGGCCAAGGGACCAGTATCAGGCACCCATGGCTGACAGGCATCTCCAATTTCCAATCAGAGACATCCATTCTCCTCCCTCAAAATGGGAGGGGTGTGTGTATATATTCCCAGGCGGCACGTGACTGTCCTTTGTTTTGTGTCACGGTCTCTTGCAGTGTAGCGCTCCTTTTTTCGTTGGGAAAAAAATCTTGTGAGGGGCCTGGGGTGGGGGGTGGGGAATTTACTGGGGTTGCTGGGTGGAGAATAGGGCTGCCAAGTACCGGCGACTTACTGAAGGGGGGGAGTTGTTCTCCCCCCGGGAGCTCTTCTGGTGCGTGCGCTTTGCGGGTGACGTCATTACACGGGGGAAGGTCGTCCTCACTGGACGACTTCTGGGGTGGGATTCCCCCCGCCGACCGAATGCCGGCCGGCGGATCGGGAACCCCTATAGTGGGGGATCCCCTGCCCCCCGGGCTGACTTGGCAGCCCTGGTGGAGAAACCTGCTGGATCTCCTGGCAACGATACCAATCGCCAGACAAAAACATCCTCCTCTTCCCTTTTCTCATAGTTTCCCCCCCTTTCTGAGTTTCTCTGCTTAGTGTCTGGTGGCCGCCTCCCTTTTCTGTCTCCCCTGTGAGGGATGGGAAACTGGGCTTGGATACTTTTGCTTTCACAACGTGTTTCTGGTTTGACTCTGGGGTTGCCTGTTTCCTTGGCAAGTCAAACAGTGGAGTCACCCCACCTCTTCTGCGGATTCTGCAAGCAGCTCTTTGCTCTGCCTGCTGGGGGATGTACTAAAAGGAAGGACAGGAAATGGGCAAGACTTGAGGGCCCATTAGAAATAATGGGAGCCAGGAATCCCAACTGACTTGCATGGGCTCCATTGAAATACATTACAGAACAAAATGAGTTGCAAAGAAAATGCAGAATGGATTTTCCAGTAAGTTCTCTGGGCCCAGATAGACTACTCTGGCACTGGAATGACAGCCCCCAGGTTGGAATGACAGTTGAGGGGGGATGCAGGAATGTTCTGGGACTGGAATGACAGGCTCCAGAGTGGAATGAGAGCCCCTGGAAGTAGTAGGAATATTCTGGGACTTGAATGACAGGACCCAGGTTGGAATGACAGTCCCTGGGGGTAGCAGACATGTTCTGGGACTAGAATGACAGGACCCAGACTGGGAGTGACAGTCCCTGAGGGTACCAGATGTGTTCTGGGACTGGAATGACAGACCTCAGAGTGGAATGAAAGTCCCTGGGGGTAGCAAGAGTCTTCTGGGATGGCAGGCCCCAGAATAGAATGACAGCCCCTGGGGGTAGAGACATGTTCTGGAACAGGAATTACAGGATCCAAAGTGGAATGACTGTCTCTGGGGGTACCAGATGTGTTCTGGGACTGGAATGACAGCCCCCAGAGTGGAATGACAGTCCCTGGGGGTAGCAGGAGTGAGAAGCAGGAGTGTTCTGGGACTAGAGTGAGAAGCCCCCGAGTGGAACGACTGTTCCTGGGAGTAGCAGAAATATTCTGGGAAAGAAATGACAGGCCCCAGAGTGCAATGGCAACCCTGTGGGACTTGACTTTTCTGCTCATCCCACCCACCCCTTTTCAGCCTGGCTTGCTTCACTCTCTGACCTGGGAGTTCTCTCCTTGCCCTGGCCAGTTGGAAACTATCTGTGAAACTCCTTTCTGGGGGAAATTGCTCACTGCCCCTCCCACTGCCTGTGGGTTTTCCCTTTCTAAACCCCCCACTGTCTTTCTGCCTGGGTTGCTCCTGTCTCTGACCTAGGAGTGCCTTTCTTGTCTTGGCCAGTTGGCACCCAACTGTCAATCCCCTTGATGGGGGGAATTGCTGACTGGTCACAGGTGGTGGCCCAAACATGTGTAAGGCTGCCGAAAAAGCTGAACTCAGAAACGTTGTTTGTATGGTGCACGAGATTCACCGGGTGGTGAAGGATGCCCTGGGGCTGGGGAATAATGCCAGGGGTGGGGAGGGCACTGCTGAGATCAGTTCCCTGCTGGAGAACTGCCAGTGCTTGCCAGGGCACTTCTTGATATAAGCATCAGGCCTTTGTGGCTGCGGAGAGAGAGGCAGGGTTGTTTGCATATGTGGCCTGATTGGCTTTTGACTCTTAACATTCTAAAGTTTGCTGCTGCTGTTGGGAGTCATTGAATGTGTCCTGAGATAAAATACATATCCCAATCTTCCCTTAAACGGTCACTGGAGTTGCCAATCTCCTTGTGGGGCCTGGAGATCTCCCTGAAATCACCATATTCCCCAGCCACAGCCCATCATTTCCCTTCCAGAAAATTTCCCAGCTATTACAACTGATCTCCAGATGACCAGGATCAGTTGTCCTGGAGACAATGGCTGCTCTGGGCAGTGGACATTATGGCACTATACCCTGCTGAAGTCCCTCCGCACCCCAAACCCCGTCCTCCCCAGGCTCTACCCCTCAAATCTACAGGTATTTCCCAACCCAGAGTTGGCAACCCTGTACCTGGCTATGGAACCGCTTTCCATACCCTTGGAACCCAGAAGTCATGGCATAGGAGGAGGGGCTTTTCTGCCTTAGCTGCCACTGCACAGACCCAAATCAACATAGGTCAGGGGTGGAGGAAACCATACCTGTTACCATGCGGCTGTCCTCCCATACTACCCACTTGGGGCAGCAAAAGGACTTGAGACAGCCCTGTCTTATAGCTGAGCAGAAGGAAATAAACACGGCTTGCCTCCCTCTATTTTCCCCTTCCCTCTGCTGCCCCACCAGCCACAGCCGGGACACTCGCCTGGAGCTTCCTTCTAGAGCCCGTGGTATTTCTTCCCACAATGGCACTTCTTATTTGCCAAAACAGAAATTTTGGTAAGCTTGATGATGCTGGATATGTTCTAAAAGTTCAATGAGAGAAGTCAGGGTATGTTATAAGATTTCAGTTAAAGAAGTACATCTACTTTATTTGCTTGTTTGCACTTATAGGTTGAGTCTGTATGCTAGTGAAACCCTTAGTGGCTGCATCAGTGTGCCGGCGAGTTATTAAAGTACAGCATAATAAAAACAAACTTTTAGCAGAGATGTCTTCTGTCATCTTAGCTTAGCTTAGCTAAGGGGAGCTCTGAAAACTCTATCTACAGTTTTACTTAGCACCTCTGCTTAAATCCTTCTTTCAGTCCAGCCATTAAGCAATATGTTTAGCTAGTACTCAGAATGGTACAGGAAAATGCTCTGTATGTTAATGTTTCTGTTCACTGTATGGCATATCAGTGAATTTTTAAATTTTCTAGAGTGATAAAAATTGACATGTGATTCATGTTGCGCTTTAGATCTAGGCAACTATAATAGTGCCGCTGTAGTTTGCCTTTTAAAGTACCCTTGTGAATCTTAATTACATATATTTTAAATGAGCGAACGTATCAGGGGAATCTGCTCAACATTTTTTAAAATATCGGAACTTTTAACCATAATGTCATGCTAGTGTTTCAGTTATACTGGAAATCAGTGAGCTGCAGTGGGAAGAGGGGATAAGACAATAAAGTTCCATCCTCCCTCTGGAAAATTTTGTCTTGATCCAATGCATGGTTTCCCCTACACTAAGTCTTGAAACCCTGTAGACAAATATTTGTTAAATAACTTCTGAGATTTGCCACTTACAGTGTTCTCAGCATAATGTTTAACCATAATAAGGAGGGTGCTAAGAATTCCAGAAAGGAAGAGTGGTGGAAAGGAGGAAACATATAATTGGTTAAGTAACATATGAGTATTAATGTCCGTATTGACTCAGTATCTCAATTCAGCTATCTGATGTGACGCAGTAACTCTTGGAATCCCTGGTGGTGTCAGGCTCTTTACTGCCTTATAGTTTCATCACCATCAGGGTGCCAAATAGGAATAAACTCGACTGTGTAATTCACCTCATTTTTTTCTTCTCATTTGAGCCAAGTCCCAGCAGATTTATGGGAATGAAACATTGCAGAATGGAAGAATCCAATGTATCCTCTTGAGAGAGGTTATGGTTTTATGTAAGCTTTCTGAAATCTTTGGTCTTTTTTTCTGTTAGAGGCTTCCAAGAGAGTTTTCAGCATGTTTTGCTAATGAGTACTTTGTTTGATCTTTCTGGGTGGCTGGCAGTTATCAGGGATGCCATCCAAAAGACTACAGCAGCCATCAAACCAGTGTTCCCTGCAGAAGTAAGCAGCACTGCTCTTAACACTTTCCATGTGGCACCACTGTTATATTTTGCAATCACTGTACAGTAGAAGTTGTTTCCAAAAGTGTAGATGTAAAATTGGAAGAAAATAGATCAGGAAAAGGGTATATTTCTTTATATATTTCTTAGATGAATACTGTCACAGGCTGGGGTGCCAGTCAAAGGGAGTCCAGAACAGGCCGAGGTCAGAAGCCAAGAAGACAGTGCAAAGTCCAAAGCCAAGCCAGGATCAGGAGCCAGAAACATACAGCCAAGTCCAAAGCCAGGGGGTCTGAAGGTCTAGGTGCAAGAGCTGAGCTGAAGTTGAGGCAGTGCAAAGCTGACTCATTGCTTCCATGAAGAGTACTGCCCAGAGTGTGGAGTTAAATGCTGCTTCAAATTAGCCAGCTGCTCGATCGCCCAGGCTCCTGTTAGAACTCTGGGCTAGCCGAGTGTCTTCCCTGTAGCCTGGCCTCTCGCCTCCTGGTTGCTACGTTTTGCTGCAGTCACTCCCTTAAACAAGTCACACATGGGGGTGAATCAGGAGGACTTTCAGTTTGCAATTCTTCCCCCTTATCTGAGCCAGGTCTGAAGAATGCTGATACAGGCAACTGCCAGCTATCCTCCTCTGCTGCTTCAGAGGGGCCTGCTGCAGTTTCTGCAAGCTCTGTCAGCTCTCCCTCATCCATGCCCATGACAAATACATGTATGTTAGAGTGCTTTCTCATTCACTGTAGTGGAAAGAGGCAGTTCAGTGCATGTGCATTTGTGTGTGTCATGGTAGTATTCCCATTGTTGACTACATCAGAAGTTTGACTGCATGTACCAGAATATGCATAGAGCCAATTCTGACAACTTATGCAATCTTTCACATTGTTTTTCCACAATATTTTCTGTACAAAAATGGAATGGGGAAGTGTTTCAAACTGAAAGCCCCTTGTCCAGTAACTAGAGCAGAGCCAAATTATTGTGAATTCCGATTTTTGTCTCAAAATGGATAACCTTTTGTTGACCACTGAGGTAAATCATATGAAAATCAAGTGTGTGTTATTTTCATCTTAAGTCCTAGATGCTGATCACAGTTTTGTCAAAATTTGTTCAAAATCCCACAAAGGTTACCTGAGCTAGCCAGCAAGATAGGAAAGTCCTTGATCTGAGAGAAAATTTGTCTAAGCTTCTCTGACTAAGTTTGAAAAATTTACAGAGAGTATGTGAAGGACTCCACTTTAACTTGTTTAGGTTGGGGAACTTCTCTGAGCTTGGTCTGACAAACATGGGGATTGCACAGCTGTGTTGCTTTTATAGTTTGTGAGCTTGTCTTAGTGTAACTTGTGAGCCAATATATCAGGGACTATATACGTATATCAGGGCCATATACGTATGAATTAAATAATAGACTTTGGGGAAGAAGAAATAAGTTTTTATACACTGCTCTTTTCTACCTCAAGGAGTCACAAAGTGGCTAACAATCATATTCCCTTCCCCTCCACACAACAGGCACCTTGTGAGATAGGTGGGGCTGGGAGAGTTCTGAGAGAACCGTGACTGGCCCAAGGTCACCCAGCAAGCTTCATGTAGAAGAATCAAATCTAATTCTCCATATTAGAGTCCTTTTTTCTTAACTACCATCAGATCCCTGAATAAATCAATTCCCAACACCAGTCATTCAAAAGAACAAGGTTTATTGAGGCATTGATAGGATTCAGGTGCATAACGTAATCTTTGGTAGAACCAGGGGTCTGTTGGGGCCGGAGTGAAGCGGAGTGCTGCTCCACCAGTGAAGAGGCTGGGGGGCGGGCACATTATGAAGCCCCACCCCCAGCAGGGCTGCCACTGGGTTGGACTCTGGGCCTGGGAGACAACTTCAGAGGCTGCCTTCCCCTCCCAGCTACGTCTCCCAGGCCCGATCCCCCCTTCAGAAGAACCCCCCTCCATCCCCCTGCTCAATGTCCTCATGCCAGCGGCAGGCCGCTGGCCCGGGGAAAAAACCCTCCCACCTCCCCCCGCTCAATGTCCCCGAGCCGGCGGCAGGCCGCTGGCCGGGGAAAGAAACCCCCTCCCACCCCACCCCCACTCAATGTCTCCGAGCCGGCGGCAGGCCACTGACCGGGGAAAAAACCCCTCCCACCCACCCCCGTTCAATGCCCCCGAGCCGGCGGCAGGCCACCGGCCGGGGAAAGAAACCCCCTCCCACCCACCCCCGCTCAATGTCCCCGAGCCAGCGGCAGGCCACTGGCCGGGGAAAGAAACCCCCTCCCACCCCGCCCACTCAATGTCCCCGAGCCGGGGGAAAAAAAACCCTCCAACCCCCCCTGCTCTACGTCCCGGGCTGGCGGCAGGCCGCCGGCCAGGGAAAAAAAACCCTCCCTCCCCCCGCTCAGTGTCCCCGAGCCGGCAGCAGGCCACCAGCCTGGGAAGAAGCCCCCATCCCCCCCTCACCATTCCTGGGCGGGGGGGGCGAGGGAGGGAGAAGCCGGCCCGAGTGGCTAACAGCCACTTGGCCCCAGCGAGGGAGGGAGAAGCACCTAGTCTTCCTTCCTTCCTTCCTTCCTTCCTTCCTTCCTTCCTTCCTTCCTTCCTTCCTTCCTTCCTTCCTTCCTTTTCTCTCCCCCCTCCTATCTCTCTCCGCCCTCCTACCTTCCTGTTCCTTTCTTTCTTCCTTCCCCCTTCCTTCCTTCCCCCCTTCCTTTCTTCTTTTCTTTCTTTCTTTCTTCCTTCCTTTCTTCCACCCCTCCCTCCCTCCCTTCCTTTCTTTCTTCTCTCTCTCTCCCCCACCTACCTACCTTCCTGTTCCTTTCCTTCCTGAGCGGTGGGTATTGCCTTCTGACACACTTCCAGTGACGTCCGGAGGTGTGGCATATGCAAATAAGTTATGCTAATGAGCTCCTGCACCTTTTTTTTTTACGAAAGGACCCCTGAGTAGAGCTGATGACAAAGGTGCGAAGCAAGCAATTATACTCAAAGCATACATTGTACTAATGGCTCAAGGCCAATCAGAGGAAGGTAGGAGCCCGCCAGAATAACAGACTTTGGTTCACAGAAGAAAATTGATACTAGGCAGAACATACAGTCAAGGTTACCCAAGCAGGCCAGTGCAGATAACGAAGTGGCTGAGAACCGAAACTAAACATTCCAGGCCTTCTCCCTCTCCATGGCAACCAAGCCAAATGACTACTACTTCGGAGCTCACTTCTGGCTGGAGCTGTGGCCCCATGAACTTCCCAAAACATGAACCAGTTCCTTCCATGGAGAAGTTTGTGAAAGTTTGGGGTTTAAGAAAACCACGAAACTCCATGAACCTCAATTTTTCCAGTTTGTGCCCCCCACAGTCCCCATATGTAGATTGTTAAATGTGATGAGTGGTAATGTCCTAGATGGCGACACTGAGTGGAGCCTAGTGCTTGAGGCTTTGCCGAGACATTGCAAAATTCAGCAGTTCTTCGCCAGCTGCCAACCTTCACTGCACAACAGGAATGCGAGCGCAAAGACCAAGAACTTACAAACTGAGAATTTACAGGCCCCAGCGAGGTGCATGGTGCAGGGTTTCTTGGCATTTTGTGGTGTCCAGAGTTGGCCCAGCCCCAAGCGCTCTGTGGCGTGGCTCCTCGGATTTGCCTGGTGAGTGCACCAGCAGTGACTGGGTGAGCGGCAGCTGCTGGCCACTCCTTGTTTTGCTCTCCTGCTGCTGGCCTCTCCTTGTTTCGCTTTCTTGCGGCAGCTGCCATGCTGTATCTCCCCTTGGCGTGTTGATACAGTCGCACCTACCCTCGCTCCCTGTCTTCGGCTGCTTGTATTGGCTTTCTCGCTGTCTGCTGCCGTGGCTTTCCTGCTGTTTGCTGCCACGGCTTGTTGATACAGCCGCGCCTCCCTCTCGCTCTCTCCTTCTGGCTGCTCTCACTGTCAGCTTTCCTGCTGCTTGTGGCCACGAGCACAACAGTGCCTGTTTCCCGAGTGCTAGAGCCGGACAGCAGCTGGGGGGCTCAAGAGAGGTTCCTCCCCTCCAGAGATCGACCCAGCTGCATACATCTTAGGCAGACTGCATATGGCACTAACCAGCTGGCAGCAAGTTAATCAGGGCTTCGGTAGGCAGGAGCCAGGACTGGAGGCTACTGAGCGTTTGGAGAGGCGTCAGGGGAGACCAGGGTCGAGGAGGACTCCCAGGACCCAAGACAAGGAACTTTTCATTGCCACAATGGAGAGAGAGACCAGAGGCACGGGAGTGCTCATGTGGAGCGGAGAAGGGATGAGCAGCTATGAAGACTCTGGAATCAGGATGCTCCAGAGAGTTAGACAAAATTAATTGGAAGTTGATGTTAGGAGGGGGTATCCATAGTAGGAGCAAATTGTTATAACTGATTAAGGTCTAATTGTGGGAGCAATTAATTGATGGGTTGAATCTCAAATTTGTACGTGATTAATTAATTGATTGCCGGGTACCAATTATCCTTCTGGTTGTTTTTGTGTGTAACAAATTAGGGGTAGGAAATTAGGTTGGAATCGTGGGGTAAATTGGGATGATATCATTGGTCTTTATATTTTTACTGGCCAGTGTAAGACAGTGATTTCTTTACCAAATTGTTAGACCATTAGAATTTAATTAATTAATATTAGGATGAATTGGGTTGCTGAGATCCTCTAGGGTGACTACTATGGGGAGAACTGCTATAGAATCCCTACATTTCAGCTTCCAACAGTCTATTAGAGGTCTATGGTGTAGTGAAGACCATTAGTGGTACTGGCTGGCCAAGGGATACCAGTGCTCCTGGGGCAGGGAAAGTATAGCAGTGGGACTAGACAGAAATGAAAGGGAAGAGGTCTGCAAAACTGGAAGGCTCGGCCCCCTTCCAGCCTACGTCCCATCCCAAATGTCAGCTGTGAGGCTTGGATTGAGAACCCCTCTCCGACATTGCTGTTGTGTAACACCAGGTCCATAAATAATAAGACCATGGTCCTTCGTGACTTCCTGCTGGAGCAGGATATGGACCTGGCATGCATGACTGAGACCTGGGTACGAGACGGAGAGACTGTAGCTCTCTCCCAGTTGGCTCCCCCTGGGTTCCTGGTCCTTCACCAATCATAAACTATTGGGTGGGGGGGGGGGAGGAGTGGCTCTGTTCATTCAGGAGGCTTACTCCTTCAGGGCGCTCTCGCCACCAAAGATCACGGGCATTGAGTGTGCTGGCCTGGTGTGGGAGGCTGGAGAGAGTTTGGCGATTTGGCTGGTGTACCGACTGCCTAACACACCGGCCAGTAGCCTGTCATCCCTGATGAAGGCCGTATCAGGCTGGGCACTGGAACACCCTAGACTGATAGTCATGGGTGATTTCAATGTCCATGCTGATTATGTGGCCTCCATTCAGGCAATGGAATGGTGTCCATGGTGGCACAGGGACTCTCCCAATATGTAACGACCCCCACTAATTGAGTAGGGCACAAGCTCGATTTGATCTTCATGGCGGGGGTCACAGTGGACCGGGTTACTGCTTTGGCAGTACCATGGTCAGACCACCATGCCCTGGGGAGCAGTCTGAATGTCCCACCCTGACCCTGTTTAGGCAGAGAGCATATCTTAGCTCGCCCATGGAGCCAGATGGACCCTATATGGCTTCGGATGCCCCCTGGCAGCTTGTTGGATGAGCTTGTGGAGGATTGGCATAGCCGACTCTCCGCAGCCATCGATGAGATCGCTCCCTGGCGCTCTCGCCCCAAGCTGGCTCTCTGGTTGACCCAGGAGTCTTATGAAGCAAGAGCTAAGACAGCTAGAGAGATGGTGGCGCCACGCTCATGACTAATCTGCAAGAGCATCCTATAGGATGTTTATGAGATGAGATGGCAGTCAAAGCCATGAAGAGAGAGTACTTTGCGGCTATGATTGCATCTGCAAGCTCACACCCAGCCCAATTATTTAAAATGATTCGGTCTATAACAGCTCTGCCACAGGGCAGGCCAAATGTTAGGGAATTGGATATTGGCTGTGAGGCATTCGCAAGCTATTTCACAGATAAAGTCCTGTCACTCTGCCTTGACCTCCCTGCCACAGTTGAAACAGTCAATGAGCTCGAAGCCCCAAGCTTGCCTTCGATTTCAGTTTTGGATCATTTCAACCTGCTCAGCCTGGAGGAAGTTGACAGATTGCTCCTGACTGTTCACTCAACCATGTGCAGCCTTGATCCATGCCCTTCCTGGCTTATTAAAGCTGGCCACAAAGGGTTTTGAGGTGCCCTAAGGGACATTATCAACAAGTCCCTCTTTGAGGAGCTATTCCCAGGGGTGCTCAAGGAAGCGATGGTCCGCCTTCTCTTAAAAAACCCCATTCCTGGACCCGGCCGAATTGGCAAACTATCGGCCGGTCTCCAACTTGTCCTATTTGGGCAAGTTAATTGAGAGGGTGGTGGCATTACAGTTACAGGGCTTCATGGATGACGCTTCCACATTAGATCCCTTCCAGTCCAGCTTCCGCCTGGGACATGGGACGGAGACGGCATTGGTTACCCTTACTGACAACCTCCGGAGGCATCTGGATCGGGGCAGTTCAGCAGTACTGGTGTTGTTGGACCTGTCGGCTGCGTTTGACACAGGCGACCACCAGTTATTCGCTGACATGGGGATCCAGGGGCTTACCTTGCAATGGCTTGCTTCCTTTCTCCAGGGTCAGGGACAAAGGGTGGCACTAGGGGAATAACAGTCCACGAGGCACCCGCTGAAGTGTGGAGTGTGTCAAGGAGCAGTGCTGTCCCAGATGCTGTTTAACATCTTTATGGGCCCCTCGCCCAGATTGCCTGGAGGTATGGGCTGGGATGCCATCAGTATGCTGATGACACCCAGCTCTATCTGATGTTGGGCAGCGAGTCGGACTGCAGACCAGAAGACCTGGACCGGGCATTACAAGCCGTGGCTGGTTGGTTCAGGCTGAGCAGGTTGAAGCTAAATCCGACAAAGATGGAGGTCCTGTGCTTGGGTTGGAGTAGCTTGGGAGGAGGGCCCCTGCTCCTGACCTTTGGGGGGGGGCGCCATTGGTGCCAGTGATGGAGGTTAGGAGTTTGGGAGTGCTCCTAGATCGCTCCTTAACAATGGAGGCCCAGGTGGCAGCCACTGCCAAGTCGGCCTTTTACATCTTCGGCTGATTAGGCAGTTGGTACCCTTCCTCAGTCATGACAACTTAGCCACAGTGATCCATGAGATGGTTACCTCGAGACTAGATTACTGTAACGCTCTCTACATGGGGCTGCCCCTGTCACAAATTTGGAAGCTGCAGCTAGTGCAGAACACCGCAGCCATACTCCCATATGGGAGCACCATATGGGAATAGATCCAAAAAGTCAGGCTTTGTGGTTTAAAACAAAGTCATTATTTCTTAATGGTCTTTCAGGGACACTTGCTTTGTTTGTGATACCACATACAGTAGGGGGGGATTCATATACTGTATTCAAACAGGAACATCATAGGTACCAATCAGAAGGAAAATAATCAAGCGCCAAAAATCTACGGTTACTTTCTCAGGGAAGAAAAGGCGCGTAAGCTGAAACTAAATTCCCACCCTGACCCTGTGTGAAAGCTACTTGCTGCCCCCCCCCCCCCCCCCGCATAAGACACCTGGAAAAGCAGAGCCCAGTTGCCCAAGGTTACAATAGAAATCAACATAGATAACTGAAGTCTAGCAAAACACATGAGCTCACCCATAGGAGGCTGGAGTGGGAAGCATTTCAGGCCTTAGTTATGCAGATAGACCGGGTCAGAGTGGGACAGAATGTTTGACAAAAGGCGAAAAAGGGAGGGAACTCAACCCAACAGATACCTGCAAACCGAGAGGGTCAAGCTAACAACAGAATAATTATAATGAAAAATATAGACATTTATTAGGGTGTACACATAAATAAAATTAAATTAAAAGAGACAGTCCAAGTATCAGACATATAAAACTAGGCTCATAAAGAACTAATAGCAGTACATATTAAGCTGATGGATAAAACCGTTGACCTAAGGACCATACGCGTTTCGGCCCCTATGGGCCTTCCTCAGTGGTCAATATTCCTTATAAAGTGACACACATCCAAAAATGCATATAGAATTTTGAATAGACATATATGAGTATATATAAGACCAGGTGTTGCAGTCTTGAATGCTATATGTTTGCCTACCACAAGTCAAGTACGCCTGTGGTGGTGGTAGCACGAATTCTCCAAATTAGTCTGGTATCAAATGTCCCATTCGTCAGTGATGTGTGTCACTCCCATCAAGTGAAATGCTTTTTTTGGGGGGGGGGGGGGGAACCTGAAGCAATAGGGACAAATAAGTGACAAAATGACAATGCGGAAGTGTGTGCCATGGGAAACTGCATCTGACCGTAAATTCATATAAGATAAAACAGAAGCTGTTTTGTATAGATAGCTTTCTTGTACTGCTGAAAGCCAACAAGGCGAGGGGTTCATCATATATATTCCATGCTGCTTAACTGCTGACTCTGTGATAAGAATGATGTTGTAATAAGCCTTTGAAACTATATTTTATACAGTAAGATTAAAGCTTTGATTATGGTATGGAGGTGAACATTTAGAATATTGGTGGTGGTGGTTGTGTGTGTGTGTGAGAGAGAGAGAGAGAGAGAGAGCGCACACCGTCCTGCCTCCAGGGCACACTCAGTGCTTTGGAAGTGCTTGGCAGATGCAGATAATCTTTTGTCCTTGGCTTGCTTTTGATTCCATTCTGCTGGTCAGTTTTCAGAGCAGCAGAAGAAATGGAGGAAACACTCCTCTCAGTGGTCAAAGTAGGACATTCATCAGGTATTCTGGTATTCTCCTCTGCAGTCTTGAGGCAGGCAACACTTTTCACAGACCTCAGAGGCATATTATGGGGTGTGTTTTCCTTTGGTCTCCATACTCTTATCTTGATTGCTCAAACAGGTTGTTACATTTCAAAAATCTGGATTCTGTGCACAGAGAATATGGAAGTGAGTGTAATGATCATAGGCAATGATGCCTCTCTTTTTTTCTAGTTTTCTTTAAGAGGAGGTACTAAGCCTCTCCTCTCCTTCCTCTCCTGGTTTGGATAAAACTAGATCCATCAGTAGCTACTAGCCATGGTGTCCGAAAGGAGCCTCCGTCTTCCGAGATGGCAAACCTCCAAATACCAGTGCTAGAAGGAAGCAGCAGAGGATGGCTTTGGCCTCTATGTCCTTTTTGCCCTCCAAGGCCACTGGTTGGTTGCTGTATGAAACAAGATGCCGGACTAGATGGACCATTGGTCGGATCGAGCAGCTATTGTGTTATGTTCATATTGTTTAACAGTTCCTTATGAAGGTCTATGAAGGCGTTGACCTGGGTAGGCCAGGCTAGCCCAGTCTCATTAGATCTTGAAAACTAATCAGGGCTGGCCGTGACAAGTATATAGACGGGAGACCTCCATTCTGCCTATTCTGCTTTTATAAACAAACAAAAGCAATCTTTATTATGTCGGATCCCTGATTATCTGACCATTGATCTATTTTCCCGTCTTCTATGTATTTAATATTTGGTGTGGCAGAAGCAAATGTCCAGCACTAGATTTTTTCAAAGGAATGCAGCTTGAATGTGTATTTCATTAACTAATTCAAAAGCATAGCTGAGGCAGCCTTTTGTAAAGAAGAGTCCATGTTAGAAGGTACAAAAATAGCTGATCAGTTTAAGGTTCCATTTGAGTGTTTAAATTTCATTCTTTTTTTTCCCGTGGTCACTGAAGCCATCAGAGTAGCTGACCCTCGGTGGCAGGATCACTATTACAAGAGTGCCTCTTCGTAAATCCTGATCATTCTGATTCAGCACTACAATTTGCATAAACTTGGGGCAACTGACGGGCTGCTGTCTGAAACTTGGAATCAATCGAAATAGGCAGGAGCAGGGCTGTTTTGGGGCAGGAACACACAGGAATGGAGTTCTGGTTGGCTTCTGAGTTGGCTACACCTACAGCCCCCCCCCCCCGGGTTCCCCAGGCACCTGTCAGCTAATGCTGCCATCCCCTGCCCGGGAGGTGGCTTGGACTGCCTGGGGACATAGGCTGCTTGGAATGTTGTTTTGATTCCCTCCCTGCTGGCTTATCGCTTGCCGCTTTCGCTCTGACCTTGGCAGCTGGTGAGTGTCTGCTGATTTACCTTCCTGCTTTTTTCTATGAGAACCTGTAACCAGTATATTTGAGCGCCTTTTTTGATTTATGTGATTGTTTGCATTCCATTGCAAGACCCTCTTTGAATTCTGTATAATTGCTCTGGCTAGGGATCCTTCTAGCCATTACTGACACAGAACGTGTAGATGACCACAACAGACCTTTCTCAATAAAGATCACCTTTCTTTAAGGATGCTTGGTTGTGACTGACTCTGTAAGACTCTCACAGAGTGTCAGTAATCTTCTTGGGACCCTGCCTCGCTCCCAACCATGGACGGCGAGGACAAAGGAGTACCCACAACTATTGCTCCGGTGGAGCTACCGGTGACTACTGAGGAAGAGGTGGTAGTCCCCACTATGAGCCTAAGTAGATGGGTCTACAATAGACCCAAATGGGGCCAGTATTCCTGGACTAAGTTTTCAACTGCACCCCAGGAGACATGGTCGATGCCAACCCGACGGTCGGGGTTGAGCTGGTATGACCTCCCAACGGTTTCGAGATTGCCGGGACCATCGAAAGGGTCATGGGCCCCCAGATGAACTCTAGGCCCATGTGGACCGTAGGATGAATGCCTTGCAGGAGAAGGTATGGAATGAGATGCTGGAGAGGTTCCTTGACCTGCCCAAGGTAATCGCAGCAGTGATACAGGAAGAGGGGCAACGGGTGCCCATGACCACTGTGGGTCAGCCAGCTCAACAACCAGTGGCACCCCCACCTACTCCGGGACCCATCGGGCCAGTTCTGGGACTTGTGGCACCAGGGCCAGTGGCACCCCAATGACCTATGCCTGAAGAATTTCTCAAGGCTACATTTGATGGGAACCCTGACAAGCTCCAGTTCTTCATGATCGAGGTCGGGAGGTTCCTACTACACTGGGGCCACCTGTTCCTTACAGAGGAGGAGCGGGTCAGCTACACTGGATTGAGGATGTGAGAGGGGGCTGCCGACTGGTATGTGAGTCTGCACAACACCCCAGGGCTGTATTATTGTCAACTTTTAAAATGTAAAACAAAGTTTGCGTCCAATGGTACCTTTAAGACCAACAAAGTTTTATTCTGGGCATAAGCTTTCATGTGTGCGCACTTATTCAGGTAATTTATTATTAAATTTAAATTTACAGTGTAACTTATTGTTTTATAGGATTAGAAGTTCTGTAAAAGTCGAGCTTTTCAGCAGTCCAGAGAAACACATAATCCCTCTTACAGTAAAACCCTTATTATCTATTCTGACAGGTAACTTTTGAATTGTGGATTTTTTAGTCCAAAGAGAGATGATTCTGCCACCATCTCATAGGATCTGAGACTTACCTAAACAGTATTTTAATAATAAGTGTAGCAGAGTTGCCAGTTCTAATATTCAGAGGCACAATATTCTCAAGATTGTAAAAAACTGCTCAGATTTCCTAAATTCATGTACTTTTGAACTACCTGTGACTTGTGGTAGTCTTAAGCTTTTAAATTGCTTTTCCTTGATATAAAGGTTTAGTTTCTTTTTAAAACACCCCCCCACACACACACACACTGAAGTAAAGAAACTGAATTGGAACAGCTGGTGTTGGATTAGACCAGTTTGCTCTTGGTTTTAGAAAATATCTTTACACACTGCAGAGGTGCTGTAAGTTTCAGTGTGCTTCTTTGGATGCTGTTTAGTATGTGTAATATGTTATTAAAAGTAGTCTGTGTTTTGTCTCCCATTTTTTACTGTGCTTGAAATTTATGGGAGACAAAGCTATATAATACCTTTTATTAACTGACCAACACAATATATAAGCTTTTGAGTTTTTGAAATTCTTCATCAGGGTGGATCTGAAGCAAAAAGAAATGGGTGGGGAGAGAAAATACTTTAGGCCACGATACATAGGTTTCTGGCTGAATCTTGGATAGAATGCTTTGACTGACTGCAATGGGTGCCGGACGTGGTTAGTATAAGGTTGTATCTTTGTTTCTTCCAGAAAGGCTAGTTAAAAAACACACACAACTGATCTAGTTGAAAACAGGTGATCCAAATATCCATCTGCTACAAGTAAAAAACAAAAAGAAAAGCACAGGTCCCTTTAAGGCTAAAAGCACAGAAAAGCCACACTAGAGTTTCTGAGATTCTGAAAGGAGTAATGGTGAGCTAATGGAATAAATAGGGCTCAGTTCATTTCTCTTATGCAAGGCCTTTTTTGTATGGCTATATACTATCATCTGTACAACTAAGGAAAGGGGAAATGCAGCCATTTTTTATTTTAAAGCTTCTTCTTGGTGTAACACTTCAAACTATATCATTATGGAACTCTAAATGACACCCCCCCCCCCGATCCTACAATGGCTTTTACTATCTACAAAGGTCATGGAGAAGCACTGAAGCTTCAGTGCATCTGATGAGGTCCATAATAATATTTATAAAATGTTCTGATAGCTAAAGTGTGGATCTGTGTGAAACTGAAGCCTGCCCCAAGGAATGGGCAGGAGGCAAATTTAAGCACACAGTGAAAAGCACTGCAATATTAACTGCAGTAAAATGTTTAAACACTGCAGTAAAACATTTGAACAATTAAAATAAAGTTAAAATATAAAATTTAATTAAAAACACCTAAACAACCAACAATAGAAAGAGAGCCAATAACCATTACGCAGCCATGTTAGTAAAGGTTTATAAATAGTAAATTCAAATTCTTGCGAATTTATGCTACATGCCTGTCAGCTGATTCATGTCACTTTTCAGTCTCGTCTTAAAAGTAATTGAATTTGAAATAGCAAAAAAATTTTTTTTAGAGCCCTAAATTGTGAATTCCACATCCCTTTGATTAGGTTCCCCTATAATAATAATGGAAATATGGACTTCTGATCACCAATTGTACATCTCTCCTATATAATAAAGCTGTTTTCAAGTGGCAAGATTCCATGGGGCGCCAAAATCAGTTGGCTGGACGAACTGCCACTCAAAAGGGGTCCCTGGCCACTGGCTATATTTCCTCACTGCGTTGCCTCAGTCTCGCCCACAGAGCTGCAGGCTAGTGTCTCGGCCTCAGTCTGGAGGGAGCCGGTGAAGGGGACAGACTGGGTGCTGGGTCCACTCCTCTTCTCCACCCACTGCCAGGTGGGTCTAACTGTCCCCTCAGTGGCCTGCTGCTGTCAGTAAAAAGACAATGGACTTTCAGCATAACCCCCTCCCCCTCCCACTGCCAGCTTGGCCATTTTCATGTCAGAATAAACTGTGAAAATGGTGTCAAACAAAAAGCAGGAAAAGCTCCAGCAGGAACTCTTGGATGTCAAAACAGCGGTTGAAAAAAACGACTCAAGACTGCAAAGAATTGAAAAAGAGAAGTCTTTTCAAAGTGACAACGTATTAATGCTTTAAATGGATCGATCAAACTACTTCCTAAGATTTCAGAACGTCCCTGAGTCAAAAGGTGAGAATCTGAAGAAAATATTAAGTGAGGCACTGGCACCTCTGACAGGATGGCAAGCAGCGGAAATTCAAAGCGACATGGATATGACTTACAGGACATATCCAGAATATGTTAAAAAGAAGAGACTGCCAGGGGAGATTGTGGTGAGATTCTCAAAAAGATCAACCAGTGATCTGGTGTTAAAAGCTACGAATGGAACTGTTCTGAAGATACAGGAAGAAGAAATAAGAGTTCTAAAAGACATTCCATTTGAAATAAGAAAGAGAAGGAAAGTGTATAGGAGTTTGGCTTTATGGTTGCAGTCAGAGACTATTCCTTATAAATGGGGCATTCCAGAGGGAATGTGGTTCAGCTATAAAGATAAGAAATTTAAAATTGACTCCATTGAACAAGCAAGAACATTTTTGGAAAAGCACAAAAAGAAGAAAGCAGAGACTGAACCAGATGACTCACTGGCAGAGCAGGGGAGTATGTATGGATTTGAAAGCTCAGAGATTGAAGATGGAGAAGACTCAGACTCTAAGAAAGGGGCGGCCGCCCCTAGGAAGAAGAAAAACAAGAAGAAAGGAAGAGAATCAAAGGAGAAATAGTTTTATAACTGTTTTTTTTTTTTGCTGTAATAACACACCAAGCCTTGTAATCTTAAAATTTAGTATAGATTGCTTACTCTGATGTATGTAGTTTAGGGATCCAACGTTATATTTTTATTTGTAAACAGCAAGAATGAATTAGTAATGTATGCCAAGAAATAATTTAGCTTTTCAGTAACTAAAGATGTCAGTATTATTAGCATTACGAATGCATTTTCTGTATACCTTAGGGTAGGATAGTGTGTAGATTTTAGTATAGGTGTAGGGATTAAAATGCAATAAAAAATCTTTTTTTAAAAAAAGAATAAACTGTGAAAACGGCTCTCTCTCCTGCTTAGCTCCACCATGGCTGGCTGGCTAATGAGGTGGGCCAGTGACCATCAAATCATTCTCTTCAACCCCCTGCTGTGTGGCTGACTTTCCCCCTAGGGTTGCCAATCTCCAGGTGGGACCTGGAGATCTCCCGCTGTTACAATTGATCTCCAGATGACAGAGATCAGTTCCCTTGGAGAAAATGGCTGCTTTGGAAGGTAGACACTATGGCATTATACCCTGCCGAGTCTTTTCACCCCTCCCAAAAAAATGCTGCCCTCCACAGGATCCACCCCCCAAATCTCCAGGTATTTCCCTAATCAGAGCTGGCAACTTTCTCCTCAGTGTCTGTTGCTAGGCAACCAGATTTGCTTCTCTGAAAGCCCCTTTCCACACCTATGTTGGCCTTCGGGAGAAAACTCATTGGGGACAGGCCTCAGCTGAACAGAATGCCATAGAGGCCACCCTCCAAAGCTGTCATTTTCTCTGGGGAGGGGAAATCCGTTGTCTGGAGTTCAATTGTGATACCTGGCGATCTTCAGGCTCCACCTGGAGGTTGGGTACCCTAGGCATAGCAGTCAGTGCTTTAGAGCAAGATCTGCTAGACCCAGGCTCTTGCTGAGTGGGTGATTTTGGGCCAGTTACAGACCTTAAGCCTAACGTACCTCACAGGGTTGTTGTGCAAGTCAAAAAGGGGAGAGGAGAATGTTGTAAGCTGCTTTGGTCCCCATTGCAGAGAAAGACTACTTTTTCTCCAGGGGAACTATGGTTGCCAATCTCCTGGTGAGGGCTGGAGATCACTCAGAATTACATGTGCTCTCCAGGTGGCAGAGATCAGTTCCCTTGGAGAAAATGGTGGACTCTGTGTACTTATACACTGCTGAGATGGACTCCCTATGACAGCCAATGTGACATAGCAGTCAGGGCTTCAGAGCACAATGGAGGCTGCAGGGGTGGGAGATGGAAAGTTGAAGAGTGAGGTTGATGATTGGTTGGGAAGGAGATAGAGTTGCCAACTCCAGGTGGAAAATTCTTGGAGATTTGAGGGATGGAGCCTGGAGATGATGAGGTTGGAGGAGGGGTGGGGCATCAGACAGGTACAATGCCATAGACTCCACCCTCCAAGCCAGCGAGTCCCTCATTGAGAACCATTGTTGCCAATCTCCAGGTGGGGACTGTAGATCACTCAGAATTACAATGGCTCTCTAGGAGGGAGGGGGGAGGAGATGGGAAGCTGAAGCCAGGGGGCAGATAATGATATGTTGACAGTTGGCTGGGAGGGAGATAGGGTTGCCAACTCCAAGTTTGGAAATTCCTGGAGATTTATGGGGTGGACCCTGGAGAGGGTGAGGTTTCAGCAGGGGTGGGACCTCAAACAGGTTCAGTGCCATAGACTCCACCCTCCAAACCACCCATTCCCTCATGGGGAACCATTGTTGCCGATCTCCAGCGAAGGGATGGAGATCACACCAAATTACAACTGCTCTTCAGAGGGCAGAGATCTTCCCCTGGGGAAAATGGTGGACTCTGTGTCATCATATGCTGCTGAGGTCGCCACAGCAAAATGGCACTGAGTGCCCAAGGCTGGGGCATTCTCCCAGAGCCTCTTTCTAGAGCCCATTGTATTTATTTCCGCAACGGGCCTTGTTCCTAGTTTACCGTATTTACCAGTTTTAAAACACATTTCACCATTCACAATAGATAGCATGGAATGTGGGTAGAACTTGAGAGCTTTGTTAACTTTTGCAGCTGAGATTTAAAAAGTAGTATGCATAGACATTCTGCCCAACTTAGAGGCGTTGCAGCTTGAATGTGTGTTTTACACAGTATCAGAGGGATAAGAAGCCAGCATTTTATGTTGTGTTTCAAAAAAGAATGAGAACCCTGATAGTAAGTGATGGGTGAGCTACTTCCTACTTACCTTTTGATTCTGTTCTGATGTCTACAAGCATTCCTGCAAAATGTTTTGGAAAAAAGTTAATATTCCCAAGGTGTTTTTTTTTAAAGAAAGTTTAAAGAAGCAAATGGAAAGTCTTCCCCTCCTTCTGTCATTGAGAAGAACTACGATTTCCATTTAAGGCAAGAACAAGAAGGTTTCTGTAGCTGGATACTTCCCCCTCTTTTTCAATGCTGCTTTTTCCCATGGGAAGCAGAGGACTGGCAAGGGGGCTTCCATCCATTGAGTTTGTTTTGTAAAGGAAAGGCAATAGGAAGAAAAGCAGCAGAAATAGAAATCCAAGAAAGAACAGCAACCTTTGTCTTTGTGTGGCATTTAAATTAACTGTTCTGTGCTGCCATTCCTAGTTGCATGCATATTTGCTTCTCACATGGGAAGACAGTACTGAAATTAATCATTTATCTGTGTTTGCTACAACAGTCAGCAGCTGTCAAGTAGAACAATTTGCAAACAAGGAAACACTGCCTTGAACTAACTCACTTGCACACAATGACATGTTGACTGGGCTTTTTTAAAAAAAAATGCTTTCATTCATTTTGACTAAAATTAAACTTTGAATATGTTAATAAATTACAGAGGGTCAGATTATCACAATATATTGGAGAAACCCAAGATCTTAAGTAAACAGGGACAAATGCTAGAGGAGCATCAAACAGCAACAAATGCTAGAGGAGAATCGAAAGCAGCATTCCAGAGTTTACAACAGTACTTACAACGTCCCCCCCTTTTCTTCATAGCAGCCACTCTCTTTCTCCCTCCCCTTTTATTTATGACAGCCTAGCTGACATCCTGCCCCCCTGAAGAGGTCCCTCCCGGCTTCAAAGGGTACAAAGAGGGGAAAGCACGTTAGGGGCATCGACATGACAATCCTGGACTCATTCATTTTCTTCAGGACCAAAATCCTTCCACCTAACCAAGTAGAATAGACAGCCACACCATATTCTAGAGTCCAGAATCTGAACCACCTCTTGATGCGGTTCATCATTCAGAATCAGAGGCAGAGGGGCAGGAGAATGAGGACGCCAAGTGTCCAGTCCAGGATCCCACTTAAGGAGGCTGAAATGAAAGATCGGATGAACGCCCCGAAGGGATTTAGGCAGGGCCAATTCAACAGTCACTTCACTGATTTTATGCACCACAGGAAAAGGTCCCACATAACTCCAACCCAGCTTCCTACTGGGTTGCAGCCCCTTCAAGTTTTTAGTGGACAAATACACACAATCCCCCGGATTTATGTCCCAGGGTTCAGCCCGGTACTTGTCAGCCTGAGACTTGTACTCAGCTTCGGCCTTATCAAGAGCCTCGTGAATCACCGGCCACTGGTCCTGCAGACCATGCCACCAATCATGCAATTCCCCCCCCTTCCGCAGGGTGTCATCAGGCATTACAGGGAGGGGCACCCCCTCATAACCATACAAAGCCATAAAAGGGGGCACCCCTGTGGAAGAATGCACCGAGTTGTTGTAGCTGTATTCTGCATATGGCAATAAGTCCACCCAGTCATCTTGCTGATAATTGGTGAAACATTTAAGAAATTGTTCCAGCATTTGATTGATTCTTTCTGTTTGACCATCAGTCTCTGGGTGATAAGCACTACTGAGTCCTTGTTCAATGTCCAACAGGTGCAACAGTTCTTTCCAAAATTTGGCAACAAATTGCGATCCTCTGTCCGAGATTACCTTCCTTGGAAAACAGTGGAGTTTAATGATGTGGTGCATAAACATCTTTGCTAGCGCTTTAACTGTGGGCAGCTGTTTGAACAGAACAAAATGTGCCTGCTTTGAGAACGAATCCACCACCATCCCAATTACAGTATTTTCCTTGCTGGAGGGCAGGTCAGTGATGAAATCCATTGAAATCACCTCCCAAGGCCTGGATGGGGTTTCTAAAGGTTTCAACAATCCAGGGGGTTTCCCCCCTCGTCTTTTGCACATGAGACAGGTAGGGCATGAGGTAACATATTGTGAAATGTCTGCCCTCATATGCAGCTACCAAAACTGACATTGCAGTAAATGCAACGACTTCAGAATCCCAAAATGTCCAGCCAGTTTGGATTTGTGGCCCCAGCGCATCACCTCCCCCCACATAGAAACAAGCACGAAGACTTTGGACCCCTTATACCAACAGCCGTCTTCGTGTTCCTCTAATCCCGGCGTGGAGGCGAGTTCCTCCCAGTCTTTGTCAGATACACCCTCCTTGAATCTGGTGCTCCACCGAAGCACCTCCCCCCCCCCGCTTTTGCCTGACTGCCAGTCATGACCACCCCACCCAAACATAAGAGTCAATCACCTCTTCTTTCTGACTCGCATGTTGGGGTAGGTGTGACAGGGCATCGGCCAGAAAGTTTGATTTTCCTGGGAGATGGTGGAGGGTAAAATGGAATTTGGAGAAAAACTCCGCCCATCTGAGTTATTTGGTATTGAGACTTTTTGGGGTGCAGAATGTAAGCCTGCAAGGCACTGTTTGCACTCTTATGAATAAGAAATTCATAAGTGTTAAATCATGGACTGTAATGCTAGATGTGTATGAGAGGACTTACGTTGCTGAGTGGACAGAAACAGATGCTAACTGCAGACAAACGCTATATGACGGTCCAGCAGAAGCCCACTGTTGCCAGCTCCCAGAAGCCTCTCTGAGCACAAAAAGCCATCTTGTGACTTTGGTTCATCTCGTGCTTGCAGAGACTTGTCCGAACATGTCCCCACCAAGTTGCACGTCACAATTTCCTCCCCCTCCAATTGACATTGTTCCAGCTAAATAAAGGGTTGATTGCCCATTCCAGATGAACTATGTACCCAGTCAATGGACAATCAATCTCGGCCAGGTCAAGAGTTTAATCCCTTTTGGAGAGAACAATGGCCTCACCAGTGACTCATCTTCCCCCAGGCCCAGGTGTTTCCAGATGTCATTAGGTAACCCTTCAACATTGCCCACTCCCATCCTTTGCCCTATTGGTCAGGATTCTAGAGGCGGATCAGCCCAGAGGAGGTGGCTTGCTAAACCAGCCCCCAGAGACCCCCGCTAAGAGTAGGCTCCCAAGCATCAGTCAGTATCCTCTTTTTCCCTTTACCTTCTCCCATCCTCCCTCCCGGTCTCTGTCTCTCCCCCCCCCCACTTCCTGAAACACTCATTCTTCCAGCAGGACCACACCAGCACTCTGGATAGGTAAATATGGATACCAGCAATTTCCTGCTAATTCAACTGTCTTTTAATCCATCTAATTTCTTAGAATCTGTATAACTGTGTGAGTGAACCTGTATTATTTGCTTGATTAAGACTCTTCGAGTAAAAACACTACATTTAGCACAGACTTAAAGTCTCCTTCTCAGTTCTTTGATTTGTCTGGAAGAGGCTCAGCCCCTGTATAAACAGGTGTGATCCGTTTATGCCTTTTGCAAATTATTAATATTCATAATTCCCCAATATTGATTAAGAAATCAAGGCAATTTGGCTAACATTAATGCCTCTAAATTCTTATGGTCAGTCCAGACGTCAAACGCTACCCACGCCCCTTCCAACCAGTGTTGCCACATTGACAAAGCTAATTTAATAGCCGCGGCTTCCTTGTTCCACACTGACCAGTTGCACTCAGTAGTATTGAACTTCTTAGAGATAGAAACCAGGGGGTGGAGCCACCCATCTGCTCCCTCTTGCAAGATAGCCCTTCCCATCGCAACATCTGATGTATCCACTTCGGCAATGAATTTTTTATTCTCATCTGGGTGGGCAAGCACTGGTTCAGAAGTGAACAGCTTCTTAAGCTTCTCAAATGCCTGCTGGCATTCTTCAGTCCAGTTTAACTTTGCCCTGGGCTTTGTACCCTCCACACCTTTCCCCTTTGTTTTCAGCAAGTCTGTGAGTGGGAGAGCTACCTGGGCAAAATTAGAGATGAAACCCCTATAAAAATTACAAAATCCGATGAATGATTGGAGCTGATGCTGGGTGGAGGGCGCCTCCCACCCCACTACATCGGCTACTTTCTTTGGAGCCATCTCTAAGCCCCTCTAGGAGATGCGATAGCCTAGGAAATCCACTTCCTCCTTGTGAAACTCACATTCGGACAACTTAACAAACAGCCTATGCTCCAGAAGGGTCTGGAGGACCTCCTGCACCAATTTTACATGTGATTCCCTATTAGGGGAATACAAAAGAATGTCATCTAAGTACACAGCACCCCCTGGAATAAATGCTGGTGTAGCACTGCATTGATCAAAGAACAATAGCAACCAGGCTCCTAAAGATCCACCTATCAAGGGCTTAGCATATTCAAATGAACCACTGTAAATCTCTGGCGGGAAGATTAACCTATCCCGGAATTTGGGTGTGGATGGGGGCGAGGCTTTTCTGTGCATATAAGCTGACCCCGGGCCACCGCAGGTATGCTTGTTCCTGACCTCCAATAAACTTGATCATGCTGAAACTCATTCCACCCACCTCCCGACTCCAGTACTCTTCAGTGGCGATGCAGATGGGATCCCGATGAGCAACTCATTGGCCAGTGACCCAGCCCCGATTCCAGCCCAGTTCGTCAGCTGACGCCGGCCTCGATTGGCCCCCAGTGCCGCCTCACCACTTCCAGCTCCAGAGAACTGTTCCACTGCTGCTCCAGCCACCCCTGAGGTTCGCCAGCCACTTCCAACCCCCGAGGATCGCTCCGCTTCTCCAGCTGCTTCCGAGGGTCGTCAACCGTTTCTGCCGGCTCCAGAGAACTGCTCCGCTGCTGCTGCAGTCGCCCCCGAGGTTTGTCAGTTGCTCCCGACCCCCGAGGATCGCTCTGCTGCTGCTCCGGAGGTTTGCCAACCGGCTCAGGCTCCAGAGAATCACCTCGCTGCTCCCAGGGTCCCCGAAATGGCCGCCGCTCCAGGACATCAACTGGAGGTATTTGACCCCACGAAACCAGAGTTCTGGGAGGCCTTGTCTGACCAAGTGGAGTTCTTCCTTAAAGCGCAGAAAATCACTGATCTCGAAGAACGCAAATCGTGGCTGCTGAGTTCATGTGGTATGGCTACCATGCGTTTGGTAAGGAGTTTACTTTCACCCTGTACCCCTGCAGAGGCTTCCTATGATGAGATCATGGGAGTACTAAATGACTATTTCAATCCCAAACCCTCAAAGCTCACCCAGCAGGTTAACCTACTCACCCACTTCCAGCAAAAGGGTGAGTCCGTGGCCATGTATATGGCTGAGCTCTGTCGGCTCATGGTGGGGTGTGGATTCAGGGAAGTGGATGAAATTCTGTTATCCGTTTTTGTATGTGGGGTGTGGGAACCGAAGTTGTGGAGGAAGCTCATGGCAATCACGGACGCCACCTTGAGTAATGTTTTACAGGCAGCATGTGCTTTTGAAGTCTCCCAAAAGGACAGGTATGGCGGCCTGACGGCTGTCCACCTTACCAGCTACACGTCAGAATCCGAAGTCTCCGAGGACGACATGGCCTTGCAGGTCCGCCGCCGCCCCAAGAAGGCTTGCACAATGGCCGAACCCAGCAAACACAGGTCAGCTCAACCCTTACAGGGTAACCCCAGAACAGGAACTGCAGCATGTGCAAGCTGCAGAGCCGCATGACCGCCAGACCTGCAGGTTCCGGGACGCAGAGTGCCGGTCATGCGGAAAGTGAGGGCACATCGCCTGGGCCTGCCGCTCCAGATCCAGTCGCTGTGTGCAAGCCGCACACCAAGAGTCCACAGAACTCAACTCGATGGACATCAAGACCCACCACCAGGTAATGAACTTGCCCCTAACCGGTCCCAACAAAATTAAGGTCACCGTACTGATAGAGGGGTCCCCATGCTTGATGGAACTGGACACCGGGTCCTCTTACTGCATCATTTCAGAGGCTACTCTGAACAAACTCTGCTCCGGGGGGGGGGGCCTGCCTGTGTAAGCCTCAAGGCCTCAGGCTCCGGGATTTCCAAAAAAATCCCATGGAAATCTAGGGCCTGGACAAATTCACAGTGGAATACAAGGGGTTCCGGGGTAAACTGGACCTCCTGGTGGTGGCAGCCAACCTCACAAGCCTGTTGGGTCTGTCCTGGTTCGAGCTCCTAGGGCTAGGAGTAACCGGGATGAACCGCATTCAGGACTCTGACTTTCAGGATGTCTGTGCAGAATTCCCCACAGTTTTTAATGGAGCACTAGGTTCCTTTACAGGGTCCCCCATCTCCTTGGCTCTGGATCCCTTGGTCTGACCAATCTGGGTCCCGGCCCGCTGGCCTCCGCTCGCTATGCAGCCCAAACTAGAAAAGGAGCTAGACAAACTCATAGCTCAAGGGGTGCTGGAGCTGGTGTCACATGCCAAATGGGAGACTCCCATTGTAACCCTACTTAAGCCCAACGGGGAGGTCCGCATATGCGTGGACTATAAGTGCACGCTAAACAAGGCACTTCAAGCTCACGCCTATCCGGTGCCAGTAATCAGCCATGTGGTGGCCACTCTGGCGGGGGTCAAGATCTTCGGCAAATTGGACTTGGCTCAAGCTTACCAACAGCTGCCGGTGGACAAAGCCACGGCAAAGGCCCAAACAATAGTGACTCACAAGGGGGCATTCAAGGTGAAATGGCTCCAGTTTGGGGTCAGCGTGGCCCCAGGGATCTTCCAGGAGTTAATGGACCATTTATTAAAAGCGTTACCAGGTGTCCAGCCCTTTTTTTGATGATGTCTTGATAGCGGCACCAGACACCCAGACCTTCATGACGTGACTCTGGGCAGTCCTTCAACGTTTCCAGGATGCAGGGCTGAAGGTCAAGACAGAGAAATTTCTTCTGGGCGTGCCATCAGTGGAGTTCCTGGGGTTCACCGTAGACGCCCAAGGAATCCACCCCACACTGGACAAGGTAAAAGCGATCTGTGAGGCTCCGACTCCCACGTGCAAGGCTGAGCTTCAATCTTTTCTGGGACTCTTGAATTTCTATCATAATTTCCTTCCACATAAGGCTGCGGTGGCTGAGCCACTACATAGACTACTGGACATATCTGCTAAATGGGAATGGGGGCCCTGGCACGCGGCCGCCTTCAAAGCCATGAAATCTCTTTTGATCTCTAATGCGGTCCTCGCCCACTTCGATGAGTCCCTCCCTGTGGTACTGGCCTGCGACGCATCCCCTTATGGAGTGGGGGTGGTCTTGGGGCACTGCCTGCCTGATGGCTGGGAGGTCCCGGTCGCTTACTACTCTAGGACTTTGATATCTGCAGAGAGGAACTATGCACAGATAGAAAAGGAGGCTCTCGCTATCGTGGCGGGGGTAAAAAAGTTGCATGATTACCTCTATGGCCGGGATCTCACGATCGCCACTGATCACAAACCCCTGCTGGGGCACCTTGCCTCTGACTGCCAGACCCCTCAAATGCTGTCTCCTCGGGTTCTATGGTGGTCCATTTTCCTCCTCGGCTACCAGTACTCCCTAGTCTATCGCCCTGGCAAATCCATGGGCACACGGATGCTTAGAGCCACCTTCCGCTGCCCGACTGCAACCCTGACCCTGCTCCCAGCATGCTCTCCCGTGTTCTTGACTGGGTGGGAAGGGGGTGGTCCACATCTCCCGGGCCAGAATTCACTGCATTCACAGCCCGGTGCAGTGAGCTGTCAAGCCACAAGGGGTGCCTACTATGGGGATCCAGGGTGGTGATTCCAGAGCCCCTCCATGCCAAGGTGCTCAGCGCTCTTCATGAGCACCACCCCGGGGTTGTCCGGATGAAGGCCCTGGCCCTCAGCTATGTATGGTGGCCCAGGCTGGATAAAGACATTGAGGCCAGGGTCCAGGCCTGTGCGAAATGCCAGGAGTCACATCCCGACCCTCCCCATGCGCCAGTCCACCCTTGGGAGTCGGCTCAAGGCCCATGGTCCCGGCTCCACATAGACTTAGCGGGGCCTGTCCAGGGGCAGTTGTTTTTCATTCTCGTTGACAGCTTCAGCAAGTGGCTGGAGGTTGTTCCAGTAAAGTCTACATCATCTGAGGCCACCATCCGGGCAATGTGGCGCATATTCAGTACACACAGCCTGCCAGACACGTTGGTCTCTGACAACGGCACAGCATTTACCTCCTCAGAGCTCCTGCAATTCACGGAGCTACACGGCATACTACAAGTAAGGTCTGCCCCTTTCCATCAAGCTACAAATGGGCAAGCTGGGAGGATGGTTCGCACAACCAAGGAGGCACTGTGGAGAATGGACCAAGGGGACTGGGAGTACAAGCTGACAGCCCTCCTCTTTGGTCAGTGCGCAATGCTCCACACAGCCACCAGGCGCAGCCTGGTGGAGCTGTTCATGGGATGCCAGCTTATGTCTCAGCTAGACCATCTGCACCCAGACAGGGCCCCCACCAGTACAAGGAACCCGACACACCCTGAGCTCTGAGAGGATTCTTCCCGGAAGACCCTGTGTACATTAGGAACTATGCATGGGGCCCTCTCTGGGTACCAGGTACAGTCACCCAAGTCAATGGACCCCTCTCTTATGAGGTCACCACAGAGGACGGCCTAGTATGGTGACATCACATAGACCAGCTGCGACGCCAGTCAAGCTCCAGCCATCCAGGAACCACAGACCGACCAGGACCTGACATCCATGACCCCAGCATGGACAAGGAGGACCAACGGGAGGCTGATCCAGACCCGACCACCATACCCCAGGAGTACCCACAGAACTCGGCCCCAGAAACAAGCCAGCCAGAAGTCACTTCTGAGATCCCGACTCCAGCCACTCCGGTTCCCAAGGTAGAGACCCCGGTCCCAGGTCCACCCACTCCAACACTCCATCAGTCGGACAGAGAGCAGAGAAGGCTGACCTATCTCAAAGACTTTGTGTGCTAGGGGGTGTGCCTGAACTATGGGGGGAGGGGTGTTATGTCCCTCCTCCCAACTCCAGTACTCTTCAAAGAGCCAAGGCCTTTGTTACATAGCCTGTGGCCCTGTTTGAGTCACTTCAGAAGGAAGAACACTGGGCCGCCTGTGTCCTGGGCTATGTTATATGGGCTGCTCCCATCAAATAAAGAAGTGGTTTGAAGTGATACATAAGAATCCATCACTAGGTTAGAAATGGCATCAGGGAAATCTGTATAGCCATAGACCACTTTATTTCTTCTGTGCCATATGGGTTTGCTGGAGAAGTGAGTGAGGCAGAAAATGATGCAGGGCAGGTAATGGAGGTGTGTGTGTGGGGGGAAGTCCTCCAAGTGTTGGTCTCAAGTCATCTTGACCACAATGGAACCAACTAGATATTGAGTTTGTGTAACTTGGTATGTAAATCATTAAGAAGAGACCGTCACCAATTTCCAGCACTACAAAGACTATGTAGGTTCTATGCAGGGGTAAACTATAGTGTGCTTTCTAACAGCTATACTTATAAATACACCAGATACTTTTATATGAAACACGAGATAGTTATCATCAAGAATAAATTCTTAGAGCCACCGGAATATAGGATTTTTTTTTAAGTGGCCTGTAAGGAAGACTAGCAACCTAATATACTGCAAATTGTTTTAATTCTTTTCTTAGGAGTGTATTATTGATGAGGACTGTGAAAATGGAAAATATTGTGAGTTCTCTGGTTTTGAGTACAGATGTTATGTCTGCAAAACCCAACACACAGTGAGTATTGGACACTTTCCTGTTCTCTTCCCTGCATGTCAAGCTGTGACTAACATATTATGCTGAAGTTATTTTATGGGTGGACTGTTGAGTTACATTTTCATCTGAAGGCACAAAACATTTGTACTTGTTTATTTTATTATCTAAGCAATAGATCATTTAGTCAGTAGACCCGGCATTTAGGAGCAGAGGGATCAGTCCCAAGTGATTGAAGTAAAAAGACCAGGATGCAGCTATTGCTGAAATGTCTGCTGAACACTCAACTGGAATTGGAAACATCTGGCTGGGATTGGGTATATATGAGCCTTAAATGTACTAGTAAGAATTTTTTTTTGTTTAAAAATATCAGAAAAGATTTACTTCTCTACGGATTTGATTAACTGAATCCAAATCCAACATAATGTAATAGTAAGTGGTATTTCTTCGTAGCCGTTTAAGCTAGAATGGAGTGCTGGTCAGGGGTGCTTTTCTTTACTAGCTAATTTGGTTGATAAAACGTTAGACAACATGAGCATAAACTACTATTAAATGTGGATAATCTCTGTGTTTACCATGCAGAATAGTTCATTTCTTATTTTTGATGCAGTTTCTGACCACTTTGGGAAAGTTGGCTGGTTTATAATTAGTGGGAACAAGACAGAAGATCCTATAAAACTGCAAATGGCCTGCTTCCACAGATGATTTTTGCTGCTTTCCCCTTTCTGACTGCAGCTCCACCTGCCCCTGAAAAGCTATTTCTGAGGATCAAGGGTCTTCCTGGGTCTTCCAGCCCTAAAAGGTAGCTTTTTGTAACTTGCAGGGGACAAAAATCCCTTCCATTAATTTACACTATTAATAATTCTGTAGGATTTAACCCAGTGGTTTTTAGATTAGGGCAAGGTTTCTCTGCCCAGTCCTCTGACAAAGAACAGTATTGGTCCTTTGATAAATAGCATTATTGCTCTTCACTGTAAATTAGTCAACTGTGCATAATGCCATCATCAAAATCACTGGTTTCTGTGGCTTAGTATATTTCAATCCATACTCCCAAGCAGTGTTCCCTCTAAGCTGAGTTAGTGTGAGCTAGCTCACAGTTTTTTTAGCCTCCGGCTCACACTGGCTCTTCGGCTTGGAAATGGAGATGAGCACCACATCCCTAAAGTTGATTCGACTGGCTTTTGAGCAAGGGAAACCTTGACCATTACTAATGAGCTCCTGCACCTCTTTTTGTACGAAATGACCCCTGGTCTGTTCTGATAGGCAGCGACTCTCCAGAGTCTCAGGTAGACAGCTTTCACATCCCTTGCTACCCGATCCTTTTAGCTGGAGATGCCAAAGACTGAAACTGGCACCTCTTGCGTGCAAACCAGATGCTCTGCTGCAGAGCCACAACCCCTCCCAATGAACTAACGGTGGAATTTTAACTCTTACCTACTTCACTTCAGTGATGAACTTCTGTTACTTTTGTGTGCCACCTGAGCAACAGGATCTCAGTACGAGGCATATTCCAGAAGCTTGGTCTTGATTGGCTAGTTGCCTTTGAATTTCCAAAAATGTTAATGGCGCAATCCTAAACAGAGTTATACCCTTCTAAGCCCAAATCTACATAGAACCATAAATACATTCCGGTTCCCACATACAGGGGTTGTGTAGTTGTCAAAGAAGAAAGATAGTGGTGAGAAAGCAGAACCTACAGGGAAGAAAGAAGCCCGAGATACAGTATCACTTCTTTGCCCAGTGTCAATCAGTCTGTGAAATTCACTACCACAGGTGAGGCCAGCTGTAGTTGTATAACTGGTTTTATATGGGCTCAAACCTGATTTGGAATTCTTAAGTTCTTAAGATAGTCACCAGTTTGCATATAAGGCAAATAGATCCACAGAGGATGCTATCACTACCACTCTCCATACTGCTCTGTCACATCTGGAGCAGCCGGGGAGTTATGTGAGGCTGTTGTTTGTGGATTTTAGTTCTGCCTTCAATACCATCCTCCCACATAGATTAGTGCCCAAATTGCAGGGCCTTGGACTTTCCAGCTCCATATGTTCCTGGATCTTGGACTTCCTGACAGCCCGCCCTCAGAGGGTTAGAGTAGGGTCTCATATGTCCACAGCCCTTACCCTTAACACCGGCTCCCCACAAGGCTGTGTGTTGAGTCCCCTGCTCTATACCCTCTATACACAGGACTGCACCCCCACTCACCCCAGCAATACTATCATCAAGTTTGCTGATGACACCACTGTGGTGGGGCTCATCTCTGGGAATGATGAGTCTGCTTATCGGGATGAGGTGGAACGGCTTTGTGTGTGGTGTAGGGAAAATAATCTGATTCTTAATACCACCAAGACCAAGGAATTGGTGGTGGACTACAGGAGGAACAAAACGGACATTAAGCCACTGTTTATTGGTGGAGACTGTGTGGAAAGGGTGGCTACTTTCAAGTTTTTGGGAGTGACTATTGAACAAAATCTGATCTGGAGTGCAAACACCACTGCTCTGGTGAAGAAGGCCCAGCAGAGGCTTTATTTTCTCAGACTTTTAAAGAAAAATAATTTGAATGAGAAAATATTGATGTCTTTCTATCGTTGCTCAATAGAGAGCATTTTAATATACTGTATCTGTGCCTGGTTTGCTAGTTCTATGGTTGCAGATAGGAAAGCACTCCAGAGAGTCATCACCACAGCCCAGAAGATAATTGGCTGTCCTCTCCCACTTCTGGAGGAACTGTACAGTTCTCGATGTCTGAAAAAAGTGAAGAACATCCTACAGGATTTATCACATCCTGCATATTCCTTGTTTGAACTGCTGCCTTTAGGCAGAAGATATAGGACAATCAAAACAAGGACAAATAGACTAAAAAACAGTTTTAACTCGAGAGCTATTATTGCCCTGAATGCTGTATGAGACCGAAATCTGGGGGAAACAGTGGTTGGTTGCTATGTAAATCACAAGGGAGAAGCAGTCGTGAATGTCTGTGTGAGTGCACATGATTATATGTTGCGAGTCACTGAATGATGGCACTTTTTAATTTCATTGTACTATGTACAATGACAATAAAGTATATTATTATTATTATTATATTATTATTATTAAGAGCTAATTGCATTCAGGAGCCAAAGGATGCAGCATTACAGGTTGCCTTTGACTCTGTTACATTACTGTGTACAACAGACAAATTATCTTAGAAATTTATTCTGTGGTTTTGATGTTCAAAGCAGTTGAACAATCAAATGAATACAGAAAGCATAATACAATAATAAATAATTATATCCCAGTCAGATCAAAATATAAACCTGTAAAATACAATCTAAAATATGAAAAGTGTCAGATATAATAATTCTGGCATCTTTTGTAGCAAAACACATTTTAGAGTTCTCAAACTCTTATTCTGATTTATTGTTGAAGACATTTTAGACTCGCCTATTTAAAAAGAATTGTGTATTATGTTGTAAACTGGGCTATCCTTTCTAGAAAAGTTCATGTAAATGTAGATCTTCTGTTGGAATCATCTCATTTCATCTTACTTAATTCTCTTATTTTAAAATTTTATCCTTCTCAAAACTGACTGGAAATTATTGGGAATGTTGTTTTGGTTAGGGAAACAAGGCACCATAAAATAAGATATATCAAAATCTTGATTATTTGCCCTAATAAAATAATCTGCCCTCAAAATGTTATAAAACTGTATCGGGAACTAAATTTCCTAATTTGATTAAACTTTTGCTATCCCAATTTGTAGTCTTGATATAACACAGAGTGCCTATCATTTTATTGCTTGGGTTTAAAAGTCCTGTAAAAACATTGTAATGACGGTTGTGAAATCCGAACCGAACTGGGCATAAAATTCAGAGCTATAAACCCACAAGCTTGCACATGTGCAGGAGGGCGGAAGAACACATATGCTGGTGGAACATTTTTGACATTTTCGTGGCATTAGCACTGAAAGGCATCTGCACTTACGGGGGGAAATCAACATTTTTGAATTTGGATTTCTTGAATGGTTTCCCTACTGGTATTCCAGATAATTCAGGTCCCTCATACCCTTTCCAGAAGTCTGAATTTTGGGATGTCTGTTATTCCCTATGGCGAACCCTTTCAGAGGAGGGTGGAGTGGTTGTTTTTCACCAAAATCGTAGTGAACCTAGTCCTGCCTGCCCCCTAACGACCCACCATTTTCTATTTTTCAACAATTCGGATAGCTTAACATATAAATAGTGGGTCCAGTTCTATGGGCTTCTGAAAAAGTTGCCCCCAGACATCCCACTTGTCTCCATTGTTTCCTATGGGGGAAAAGCACATGCTTTCTCCAGGGCAAAGAAGCCAGTAGCCAAACACCAAGAGCAACCAATGGCTGAAAGTCTTCAAATGCAGACAGAACCTATGTCAAACTAGACAAGCAAAGCCAAATCAGCCTGTCAAGATAGTACCAAGGCATCCAGCAAGACACTGTCTCACACACACACACACTCTAAACTCACTTCTGCCAGAAAGGCCTCAGCAAGAGGGAGGGGTCTGGAGGGACCCGAGCTCTCCTCTCTCTACACTCTGCAACCTGCGCCATCATTGGAGCCTCAGAAGCTGCAGCTGCCCCTCGGCACTGGTGGTCTGTTCCCTTCCGCCTGGGTGAAGAAGAAAGAGAACAGCAATACAGCATGCATGAGCTTTGTTTCAGGTGCTTTTTGGATTCTCCCTGTTTGAACTGAGATACTAATCTACTTTCTTAATATCTCTTGTTCCAGTGACATTTGTGTGTGTGTGTGTGGGGGGGAGTTCTTTATGAGCGGCAAAAACAACATTCTGACACCATATTTACTTAATTTCTGCACAGAATTGTGCTGAGCCCAACCAGCATCTCTCCATGTCACACAGCAGCTAGGATTCGATTGAGTGTTGGGTTTTTTTAGAACACAGTTTGGGATGTGATTAGATACAGCGCTGACGAAATTATTTATTTATTTATTTGTTAGACTTTTACCCCGCCCTTCCAGCATAGCCGGCTCAGATAACTTCCCTTCTCTTTCTTTCTACTTCTGGGTTTAAGCCTTGGGAAGAGCATTTCCCCCAGCTCCACAACACAGATGGAGAGGATGCAGGTGCAAGCACATGCTGACCCCACTCATTCTCAGAGTCCGGGGCTGGGTAGTTGAAGAACAGTGAGCTGCTGTTTAGGAAGACCAATTGCTCAATCCTCAAGCGGAGCAGACAGGAGCAGTGTGAGTTAATAATACTGCCCATTTGTGGGAAAAACACACTCACTATGCATGCTTGTTATAGGGCACAAGAGGAACCACACAAGAGGTCTGGCCAGACCATCTTTTTCCTGGCCCAGTGGCTCAGCAGATTAGTGACATGCAACTCATTAGATAGGTATTTCCTCACCATGGTGTCTGCCAAAGCCTGGATCATGTGTCACATGCTCCCACTGGTATTGATTGCATCCCCAAGGACCTCTATTATCATGGTCACCTTGAAAGTGGCTATGGGGGGACCCTGCCCAGAAGGGGAAGTGGTGGGGGTAGTGTTAGAGGCAGTGTGTCCCTTTTGGCCTGCAAACATAGCACCCACCAAGAGAGCTCATGTCTCCAGTGAATGAGCTGGCTGACATGCTTGGTGAGGCTATCCTTGATGTGTCAGTCACACATAGTTGGCAATATGCAGAGCTTCTGCTTGGTGAGAAGTTCCAGGTGGGACTCGATACTTCCTTGCAGCCTCTGCACCAGCACACACATACTGCTGGAAGAATGTACTTCCTGTGCCTGGGTCCGAAAGGCAGCCATCTTTCTCTGAAGCGTTGAGATCACAAGAATGATGAAACCCAGGCTTGCCATGGCACACGTGAGTGCCTTGTTGGACTCCTTAAAGGGCTTAAGGACCTCCACTGTTTGGGAGAGAGCCAGCCACTCCTTGTTGCTGAATGGTCTCTCTCCCTGCACAATGTCAGCCTCCAAGGCCACCTTGTCCAGAGCACTCTTCTGCTCCACCAGATGCTCTATTATGGCACAGGTAGAATCCTAGTGAGTGATGTTGCTGATCATGGGGTGCCCTGCCTCCCCTGTCACTGCCTGCTTCTGGTGCAGCGGATAGGTAGCCTTCATGGTGCACAAGAAGTGACTCATGGTATTCCAACAGGTTTGGAGAGGACCTTGAAAATCATGGCTGTTCGGAAGCCAAACCCAGGACATCCCTCCCCATCAGGTGGAGGTGATCTATGCAGTAAATGTGCTTCAGGTCCATAGCCTCTGCTGCTGCCCTAGTGTTTGTGCCCCCTGCAGTCACCATGTAACTGACTGAGAGATCCCTACCACCAACCCATGCCACTGCTTCTTGATAGCAGCAGTGCACTTTGTACAGTACCTCAGTACAGAGCAAAGCCTGGCACTAGCAGGCTTGGTTGTCCTACCCCAAACATCCTTGAGTTGCTATCTTGATAGGTACCCCAGACCCATAAAAGCATTTTGGGGTTATATCTGTTCAGACCAGAAATATCCACATGCACATCCCTAAGCACAGCTGTGGGAGCTTCTGCTACTAACAGATCTTTCAGAAAGTTCCAGTCACTTTCTCATTTGTGCATCTCATTCTTTTAGACTGTTGCTTAGTTCTGTATTTTTAAGATTCTTAAATGAAATATCTGCAGTTATAGCTTTGAACCATAGCTCTTGATGGTGGTCGTTGGAACTTGCTCCTGTGACACTTCAGAACCAGGGAGCGATGTGGAGGCAGCATGAGACGGCTGCCATTGGTGTGCCAAGGCAAACATTAGTGTTAACTTTTCTGTTGGGAATCTTGAATGAAAACCAAGCTGCATTTGGATTATTGGCAAGACACTCGTTATATCTACTTTGCCATCTTCAGTCCGTAGTAAAACGAGTTACCTTCTCAAAAGCACTGTGCAAAAAAGGAATGGTACTGTGGAAAACAGACAACCATCTGCATGCAGGTGGGGAAATTATACAGTGCCTGCATGCAACATACAGTCTAGCTTTCAAGACAAAATAAAAGTTAAACTACACATACATGCAAACCAAAAAGAAAACCCTGATACAGGATCAATATTTTGTTTGCAGAGTCCACAGAGGTGTAAAAGGCTCGTATGGATAAGCAGGAAGACTTCTGAAGCCTCGTGGTTTCTCACATCTGGTTGAATGGATCTTTGCTACTGGCAGGTTGCTCAGCTTACTTTCCCAACACCTACCGATGCTGATTTAGGGTTTCTTAATCAGGTCAGGGAAGGACCTTGGTGCACCACAAGACTTGACAATCTGAAACCCTGGAAGAGATTTGGGACAGCTTTCCAAGTCCACAGGCAGTCCTCTTGACCAAACAGGTTCGGCAGAGTTCCATGCAACAAAAGGCTGGAGGGAAGGGGAAAGAAAAGTGCCCTATTTCCAAGCAAAGGGTCGCAGCTGTCAGGGGTTGGCATCAAGTGACATATTTTTTTAAATAGATAGGATGGACGTGCGAGTCCTGCGGCGAACCATTTTAGAAAGCTACAGTGGAGGATTCTGCTGGGTAGGGTTTCTCCCATGAATTTTCCACAAGCCCACCCAAAGAGCCCAATGTCCCTCAGGTCCCCAAATCGGCCACCAATTTAAAAAAGCAGAACAAAAAATACTTTCACAACCCTAATCAAAGAGCAGCAGCTTGTGCTGAAAGGTTTCTCCAGGCCAGCTGTATCTTCCACTGGATTTCCTTTACGTTCTCTACACTGAGACGTAACTGAGTAGAAGGCTGGCCAGCTGGTCCCTGAGCAAGAAGATCTTTCGTGCGGCTGTTTTCCCCCCAGCACTAAATCCAACAAAGGCAACTGAGTCACTGAAAGAGCCCTCAACCCTTCCCTGCTGTGGGTTCACAAGCCGCGTTGACAAGCGCAGCCATCGTTTTCTTATACATCATGGTACATAATGCCAAAGTCTCCAGGAGAATGAGGGCAACATCAGCTGGCGTTCCTCTTCTCCCCCTTAGTAATTCAGGGTGTAACCTTCTCATCTTGCTGTTGGATTCTGCCCAGCTTGACTGTCTCATTCTGATCGCAGAATACAGTCACCCTGGAAATTTGGTCCACTGAAGCCAGTGAGCTGCGTGACCATCAAATACCCTATGGAAATGATGAGCCGGGTACAGCAGAAGACCCACATGACCCTCCGGAGAGAGGCTCCCTCTGGCCCATTCCTGCAACTCTTGCTGCCACAGCTTTTCTACTCTTCAACAGGTAACACCTGAAGATTTGTGCTTTGACAAAGACCACACGTCATCGGTCTGCAGCTCTCCCTTCTTGTAGGCAACCCATGCCAGAGGCATGAGCCATGAGAAAGTCGTATACAAGAAAAGCCCAGCATTGTCTATCTGGATGGGTTTCATCAAGTTCAAGCCAAAGTGGCATTTTCCTTTGTGATGGCCTTCATCCAGCATTCCCAAGTGAGAATTCATTGAGGCATCCGGCCGAAGGCCTTCTGTTTGAGCTCCCAAGGCGCTTTGGCATTCCACCTGCTCGCTCCTCTCTTGCCAGCACTTCGGCCCATCTTGTTCTTCGGATTGCTCCAGGCTGTTCCTCTCCCTCACATTTCTGTATCCAGGACTGGGTATAACGTGCTCTTTACCTAGATCGATACCTTTCATCTTCTCCTTCCATAAATGTCAGGGTTGATAAATGCACTTGCCGCTTGGAAAACTCTGGTGCGGGCGACGGTGCTCAAAGCCCTCAGTGGCCCTGGAGCGAAAGGGGAAAAAGTGCCATCTTCAGTCAAACACGCTGTCCCTTTTATGTTCTGTGCCTGCCACATTTTCAATTCAGCTGTTAGAGAATTCATATTGTTGATCTGCAGTGGTGTGAAGTATGCGTTGTTACAGATAATTTATACCCTCTGTGGTGTAACAGGATTGCATCTACCCACCCCTTTAGAGGCCCAAGATATGGTTTATCTTGATTTTCACTTATCTGACCTGATAATCAAGTGGGAGTTGTGTATATGCAGGCTTTCTTCTTTCTCCACTCCCATCTCCCCTAGCATTGCTCTCGAGATGATGAATGCTGTGGAAACCAGCTCTGTGTCTGGGGTGAATGCTTGAAAGCTGTCTCAAGAGGAGCAAATGGAACAATTTGTGAAAACCAGCGTGACTGCAATTCTGGAATGTGCTGTGCATTTACAAAAGGTCAGCAACTTTACCGTTTCCATGTGCATTCTGCTATCTTTTCTATTCTTTCCCATGGATGAAAGGCCAAACAAGTAACTACATCAATGTGTGGGTTTTGTATTTCTGCTCTGTTCTACCGTATATAATAATCTGGAACTCAGGAAAAATAGTTTTTTCCTAGAGGAATACTACAGTGTAAAATACACATCTTCCCATATGCCAAAGACTGAGCAAGTGGGAAAGCAGGGAACTTTGCAATTGAGCATGATGCTGTCAGGACAGAACCTTTCCTCTCCTGTTGATTCATAGGTTATTGCCTTCCAATGAACAGCAGTTTTCCAACCAGAAATTACCATTTTGTGACTCTGTACTTGGAAAGTTGTCAGTTGATGGACGTGCTTGGGTTGATGAAAGCTTTATTGCACAAAGCAGTCTCTACAGTAAAGCACATGGCATCTGTACTGGGCGGTTTTGGTCTTCAGAACTTTTAAGATCCATACTAAATCTGGTTATGAGATGTGCCCCGGAGAGCCTTGTGCTCTGCAGACCAACACTTTCCAGTAGTCCCCAGCCCGAAAGATGTCCGCCTAGCCTGGGCCAGGGCATTTTCTGCCCTGGCCGGGTGGAACATGTTCCCACCTGAAATGAGGGCCCTGCGGGATCTATGACAATTCCGCAGGGCCTATAAAGGGGAGCTGTTCTACCAGGCCTTCAGCTGAGGCAGCGGATGTCCAACCATCTTGGCCTCCCCTGATGCTAAAGAGATCTGCACAGCATCTTCTGGTGGATACCTTATTGACCATCTAGCCAGCACCCATGCAGGAGGCATTCTGGAGTACCACAAACTGGCCTGCTATCTTATTCTGAATTAGTTTTAAACTGGATTTAAGTTGTATATTATAATAGTTTTTACTGTGAAGTGTCCTGCCCTGAGCCCACTTGCGGGGGGGGGGGGGGGGGCAGAATATAAATCAAATAAATAACATTGCCATGAGAAATCTGTCAACTTGGAGTAGACTAAATTATGAAGAAATACCCTCAGGGGTTCACCTTAAGAACTGCTGTAGGCAAACTTCCATTTGAGTTTCATACCCCTAGCCATCCATGATCTCATAGGGCATTAGGTATTAGAAGCATAATTGAATCCTCCACATTTCTGTGTTCAGACCTGCTGTTTCCTGTGTGTACTCCATTACCTGGAGAAGGAGAATCTTGCCATGACCCTTCAAATAGACTCCTCAACTTAATCACATGGGAGCTGGAACCAGATGGAGCCCTTGATCGCTGCCCCTGTGCACATGGATTGACTTGTAAGATGCAGAGGTAAGACTTTAAAAAAATAAGTAGCCAGCCAAATCAGTGACCAATATTGTGCATATGGCAAGTTGTCATTCAACTTTCTAGGACAGCCCAGGCAGAGCTGTACATTACAGGTAGTTCTGCTATTATTTTTACTGATTTCTTGGTTGAGCTATTCATATTTTTGTTTCATTGTGATGTCTGTAGATTTGTCCCTGAAATCTATTCCACAATAAATCTGATAGGCTTTAAAGTGCTAAGAGACTTGTTTGAGACATTATCCTGATGTAAGTTCTCTAGCCACCTTCCCTGCCAGCTCAATAACTGGGTTAAAACTGGTTCCTAGAGGTGAATGAGGGATCATTCTCTGAAACATTAAGGTGCTCTTCGAGGTGCTTATCAATACCATTAGTATGCTGGGCTGTAGCTTCCAAATATCTTTCCTTATTATATAAAGCCATTTTCAAGTGGCAAGATTCCATGGGACGCCAAAATCAGTTGGCTGGAAGGGCTGCCACTCAAAAGGGGGTCCCTGGCCACTGGCTGCATTCTCTCCCTGCTTTGCCTCAGTCCCACCCACAGAGCCACCGGCCAGCATCTCGGCCTCACTCTGGAAGGAGCCAGCAAAGGGGAAGGACCGACTAGGTGCTGGGTCCACTCTTCTCCTCTGCCCACTGCCAGGTGGATTTAACTGTCCCCTCAGTGGCCTGCTTCTGTCAGTGAAAACACAATGGATTTACAGCATAACCCCCCTCCCCCGCACACTGACTTTCCTGTGAGAATAAACTGTCAGAAAACGGCTTTCACTCCTTAGTTCCACCATGGCTGGCTGGGTGGCTGACTTTTCCCCTAGGGTTGCCAATCTCCAGATGGGACCTGGAGATCTCCTCCTGCTACAATTGATCTCCAGATGACAGAGATCAGTCCCTTGGAAAAAACGCTGCATTGTAGGGTAGACCCTATTGCATTATACCCTTCTCCTGCTTCCCTCCTGTGTGTGACTTACCTCAGTGGCTGTTGGTAGGTGTAAAGAAATGGCAGTTACCTGTGTTTATAAGATGGCTGCTGTCTGTGGTTTGTTTAAAATGTTTCCCCATAAGGTTCAATTGAGCTGTAGTTCCAGAGAGGGGCCTTCAGGGATATCACTCACTGGGTTGAATGGGGCTCCTCATCTGTTGGACTACAGTTCCAAGCTGCCCCAAGGCCAAAAAATGTGGGGAAAGAGGGACAATCCCAAGGGGCGGGGCACCATCAATATAGACTCCAGCCCATCCAGGGAGGATTGTGTTTAACCCTTGTTGATTTATGCCCTGTTGGTTCATAGTATGTGCGTACTCCTACAGTTGTGTCTTATTCATTTAGTGTGTGTGTGTATGCACTCCATAATTGTGTAAACAGTAAAATATATTCTTTTATTTGGGCTAATAATCTGTGTTGTGCATAGTCTCCCCCGCTCTGCCCAATACCAAAGGGAGGGGGTAGCCCAGGGAAGCAAGGAAAGGCCAGACCCTTTGGTTGCCAACTTTCCAGGGATCCCCTAAAGATTGGGGATTCCATCTCCAAATAGGGAGATTTGGCCACAGGGGCCCTCTAAAACAGCAGTGACAGTTCAGTGACTGGTGGCAGGGAACTTAAGGAGTGAGATACACCCACAGGACGAGGGTGGGAGGCGAACAGCTGAGTTGCAAACTGGAGTCCGTTTTGCCACAATCGGCAATCAAACTTGGTTCAGACAAAGGAAGGAAACCGTTTGCAGGCCTTTGTAAAGAACTCATTGGGACCAGTTCTGACTAGGGTTGCCAGCTTCAGGTAGGGAGATTCCTGGAGATTTTCTGGTAGAGTCTATGGAAGCCTGGGTTTGGGGAGGGGAGGGGCCTCAGCAGAACAGAATGCCATAAAGTCCACCTTCCAAAGCAGTTATTTTCTCTGGACAGGAGAGACCTGTTGTCTGGAGATCAGTTGTGATACCTGGTGATCTTCAGGCTCTACCTGGAGGTAGGGTTCCCTAGGCATTGCAATCAGTGCTTCAGAGCAGGGTCTGCTAGATCAGGTTCTTGCTGTAGAAGCTGAGTGGGTGATTTTTAACCAGTCACAGACTTTCAGCCTAACCTACCTCACAGGATTGTTGTGCAAGTCAAAAGGGGGAGAGGAGAATGATGTAAACTGCTTTGGTCCCCATTGCAGAGAAAGACCACTTTTCCTCCTGGAAAATTTATTCATTTAAATTTCTATCCCACCCTCCCGGCCAAGGAAACAGTTGTTGCCAATCTCCAGGTGAGGGCTGGAGATCACTCAGAATTACAACTGCTCTCCAGATGGCATTGATCAGTTCCCATGGAGAAAATGGTGGACTCTGTGTCCTTACACCCTGCTGAGGTTGCCACAGCAAATTGACGTTGAGTGCCCAAGGCCTTGGCACTCTCCCAGAGCCTCTTTCTAGAGCCCGTTGTATTTATTTCCACAACGGGCCTTATTTCTAGTTTTAGAAGAACTGGTTTTTATACCTGCTTTTCTCTGCCCTAAGACGTCTCCAAGAGGTTTATACAATCACATTCCCTTCCACTCCCCACAACAGGCACCTTGGGAGGTAGGTGGGGCTGAGAGAGTTCTGAGAGAACTGTGACTGGCCCAAGGTCACCCAGGAGCTGCATGTGAAGGAGTGGGGAATCAAACCCAGTCTGCTGCTCTTAACCACTACACCACACTGGCTCTTTCAACCACAATCATGCTGTGAAATGAATTAGGTTAGTTGTGACACATTGATTCAATTGAACATGAACTGTGGGCATAGTTTGTATGAGCCTCTCTTTTTATGCCAAGTTGTATGGGCCCATTAAGGGACAGAATAGATTACAGAATCAGGGGGAAGGTTCAGAGGGGCACTCTTGGGTACAGTGCTTAAGTACATGTTAGGGTTTTAATAGACACAAACTGGGTGCCCTGGAGGCTTGTGGTCCATAATTATTTGTTCACACACTCCTATTTATTTGATTTATGAGAAAAGTATGATTATACTAACAGCCAAAATGTACTTTTTCAACAGTTACAGCAGCGATTCTCTCTGTGAGCTATCCTTTAATAAAACCCAGAACAAGGGCACGGAGGAACCTTTGCTAGTAGATGAAATATTTCTGGATTTTATAACACAAGATATTCCTGGTGACTATGAAGAGACACTGATTAACCAAATGCAGGAAGGCTTGGAGAAAGAAGTGTCTGTTCCCAAAGAATTGGACATAGCCAGTGACAAGCTTTTTGCAGACAAAATGTAATTAATTGGTCACATGTGTTTTTAATAGCAAACTATTTCTGCTGGATAGAAATGCAATAATTAAGATATAATTGGTTGTTTTCCTCTGCACTGCCCAATTTTTTTTTTCAAGTGTGAAATCACATTCTTCATTGAAACAGCAAACATGGTCAGGAGCTTCACCTCAGGATGGCTCTTCTGAGTTTTAGGCAAGACATTCTTTATACTTCTTACAGGATGAGATTAAGTATTTAACATTGGTGGTTAGTTTGAATCCATCTTTTTGGTATATATTGTTCATTTCAAAGGAATTTCTCAGAGGATGAATCTGGTTCTTGATTTTAAGACTGAACATTGGTCCTTACGTATTTTTTTTTGAGGGGGAAATTATTAATGTGTTGTAAATTTCAATTCTATTCATTTAAAAAGTGTTGCCTAATGGGCCTTAAGCTCTCAGGTAAACTGCATTCAGGTATTATGCAAACCAGTTTCTATACCCCAGCTTGGTTCATCTGTGCCTTGAACATCTCAAATTAGTACTAAACCTAGATTCAAGTTCTGGTTTACCAACACCCAAGGAACTCTGTTGAATATTTGTGTTCTGCAGGTTGATCAAACCATAGCATACATTATGTTACGTCTTACCATTTTAAGGCTTACAGTAGTTCATGCTGTATTTTACTTGGTTTTAAAAAATAAAGTTCTATGGGTTTGTCCACCAGAGAAGAAATACTGTGATATTTAATTAGGACTAACAGCATCTCTGGCTTCTAGCACAAGCTCAAGGGTGCAATGGGACTATAGCACTGAGTGAAGAACAGCAGTGTAAATATCTGTGTACAGCTGTATTGTCTTCCTCCTCCACCACCACCAAAGGATCTAGTGCTGCAGAGCCATGGTTGTAACCAAGGACAACACAGAAGAGTTGGTTTTTATACCCCACTTCTCTACCCGAAGGAGTCTCAGAGTGGTTTACAATCGCCTTCCCTTCCTCTCCCCAAAACAGGCAACCTGTGAGGTAGGTGGGGCTGAGAACTGTGACCGCTCCAGGGTCACCCAGCTGGCTTCAGGTGGAGGAGTTGGGAATCAAACCTGGTTCTACAGATTAGAGTCCGCCACTCTTAACCACTACACCATGCTGGCTCTCAATAGAGTGATAAGATTGAAATTAATCAGCTGTGGAACATGTTTTCTCCCCACAGGATATACCAATTGTGCCATCCAGTATAAAGGTAAAGGTTTCCCTTGCTCGAAAGCCAGTCAAATCCAACTCTAGGGGGCGGTGCTCATCTCCATTTCCAAGCCGAAGAGCCAGCGCTGTCCCAAGACTTTTCCGTGGTCATGTGGCTGGCATGACTAAATGCTGAGGCACACAGAATGCTGTTAACTTCTCACCAAAGTGGTATCTATTTATCTACTTGCAATTTCTTGCTTTCGAACTGCCATGCTGTATAGAGGTACTCTATTACTCCAACAACAAAACAACCCTTTTCAGCATTGCCACAGGTGTGTTTGGTTAATGCCAAATTTCCAATCTATGTTACGTGGAAAATTTAAAGCAATCTGTGATTTTTGGTAATACTGGTTTAACATTAAAAGGCATAGTTTCTTAGTACAGCATATTAAATTTTCTGGCTGCGTATAATCCTTTTATCATATGTTCTCCATATACACATAGTGGGTTTCATCAACCTGGAACTTTCACAAGGCTGGGAAGGACAGTACCCCAATCCTACAAAGTTTTTATTCAGACATATTAGCCTCAGTAAGATTAAGGGAAAATTTTCTTTTGTGACACCGAAAGGAGCTCTTTACTATCTGCTGTCTTTATAAGTGCCACCCTAAGCACTTTCTATACACATAACCCCCCTACCTTTCCATTAGAGGCAATTCCTATAGGCTACATTTTAGTCACTTTACAAAGCATCATTCTCAGCCTTGAAGGCTTATACAGCTCATCCAAACCAAAAAATCTTCCAACAGCTGAAGTAATAATCCTAAAAGTCATGAGAAATCTTCCATAGATACTAGGTTTTGAGCAAGCCAAAAACATGAGCACCACCACAATTGCAAAAGGGTAGCTATATTAGCCCATTATAGTAAATAAAATTGAGTAGCACTTTAAAGGCTAACATGTATTTCAATGTGAGCTTGTTGGAGACACAGCCCACTTTTTCAGATATGTGGAAATCCAACTAGAAAATTCATTCTCTGCCTTAACCTCTCCCCCAGTAATCTTCCCCATAAAAAGTTACCTAGTTTGATGATCACATAAGCTGATGTGAGCTGTGTGAAATAAATATTAGTTTTTATTTTCCATCACTGTACTAGCCTGCAGAAAGTGGCTGTATAACTGGAAACAGGTTCCCAAATTTGCTGCTTCATTTTTTTCTTACAGGTTTTTTTTGAAGCAATTCATTCTAGATTAGTACAATTTTAAAAGGCACGACAACAAAACTTGAGTAATTGAAGAAATAGTTGAGGCAGCTACTGCAGCAGTTAACAAGGAACTGAACAGGAAGTGGCAGCTCTGCCTATTCACGGCACGCCCCACGAACAAGCACTGGGGAGATCTGCATTTTACACTCAGAATTTTAAACTGTGTGTGGGCAGGTCTCCATCAGTGTGGTATACAGATCATCTTACCTATTTTAAGAGGACTGAGCACCCAAACATACATCCCTTTCATGCTTTCAAATCCTACACTACATCAAAAAAAAAATTAGGAAATCTGAGTTAAAGACTGATATTAAACTCAAGTGGCAACCACACAAATACTTGGAAAGAATCAGAAGCTAGTGCCAAGGTACCAACCTCCTGCTTGGCATGACAGCACAACAGGACAGAGGAAGATGTGTCTACTACTTTGCAAAATCTCAGAAAATCAACCATCAATGGATTATGTCCTGCAACTGAACACCGTTCCTAGGTCCAGGCTTGTAGAATCCTCAAGAACCGCATCTGCCGCCTGATCCTCTGGTGTCAGTCACTTATCGGATATATGAGCCATTCTGTAACAGCAGAAATTAACTCTCTCTCTCTCTATAAATATATATTTTTTGCATCTGCAGGCCTATCTGTCCTATGATAACATGCCATTCGATTGAAATATAGGGCTTGTCCCCACCTTGAGTTCTGCCATCACAGCCCTGCGTACCTTTACAGTGATGCTTTTTTACTTCAGGAAGTCTGTTTCCCTACGGTTAGATGATAATCACGCCATTCAAACAATGTTCCAGAAGGGACTCTGGGTTATAGATGACACCTGATATCCTCAGGTCCATGGAGGTTTCACTAGTAAGTAAAGCAGTCCTCCTCAATCTAATTGAGAGTCAAGGTTCAAATCCACCCTCACCATAAAAGTCACTGGATGACCATGGGCCAATCATCCTCTCCGCATAACCTACCTCACGGAACGTCCTTCGTGGTCTTCAGTGGCTTTCCCATAAGGTGAGGAGGAAAAGGAAGCAAGGTGTATCTTTCTTGTGGCCTAGGTTGGCTGTGCTTTGACAAGATGCTCATGAAGATGCTGAACACAGAAGGTGCACGGCGTAAGAATTGGTACTTTACGTTCATCTGTATTGGATGCAGGTCCTCTAAGGTGCTCATAGGTTAGAGCCTGTGCCCATCAATTAGTCTTTTGTGCTAATTAAGATGTGAAAAGAAACTTTCCTTTTGGCATGCTGCCATAAACATGAGAGGAAAACTTTCCTTCCGTAAAGTTACCTCTACATAACAGAACGCTGTACATTTCATATTAAATAAGGGAGGTATAATTAAAATAACAGAATGAGCAAATGTTTTATTGGCATGTTCATTGTAAACAGCATCTGGCATGGAAAAGTTTACCAAAACCTTTTATTGATTGATATAAATTAGATGATATTAAAAAAAACAAACCACCAGAAAAAGTATGTAGAAGTTTGTAGTCGATCTTACGATATAGCAACCCAAAGCCTTGTTGTATCTGGCGACTTGCGATTAAGTCATGTTTACTGAATCAGTCTTGCACCAAACCCTGAACAACCGGGAAGTTTATAGCAGGAGGTGTTAAGGGTGTCCAACTTAAAAAACAACAACCCTACATATAAAACTATGAATCAACTCCAGGGGAAAAAAATTAAGTATGACTTGCAATGGTACTAGAAGATGCAAACTTGTAAGGGTCCAAAACCAAAATGTACAAAAAATAAGTAGCCAAACAACCCCCGCCCCCCCGCAACTTGTTAACAAGGGGAAAATAGGAACTAAGTACCCAGCATTGCCAAACATAAAATGGATACAAATTTAAATAGGCAGCTATACTTTTAAATGTACACAGTGAATATTGATATGTAAAGAGAAATACCATGGTCAGCAGCTGAAATGCGGTTCTGCTAACTCAGAAGAGCAGAGTTGTATTTACACACTCAATGAAACAGTGGGATTGCCGGTATCTGTAACCTAATAAAAATATCAGTTACCGTACAACACTTCTTGAAGACAAAACAACACCTGCTGGTAATGGTAACTTTTTCTAAAAATTCTTTTTTTCAGATGTTTCTGCTTTATGGAAGAGAAACCTTACAAGAGTCACTTAAAAATCTAACTTTATAAAGTTTGGGGTCTGCCAATTCAATCACATTTTCAATTTATTTCCACGCTCATGCTTCTAAAAAGCCACTGTTACATTTACTTCAGAAATCTTCAATGAGGTAATGTGTGTATCAGTGAAACAAACAGAAAAAGATTCATTCATGGCCTTTGCACAGCTTTTATTATCAAGCTATGAATATCCTTTTTGAGGGCTAGTTAACTAGCTACTGCTATGTGCACAGTGTCCTCAATTTTCTCCTCATTACCCACCCCCACCCCGTTTTTGTGGGCTTTTTATTTGCACATCCCTTTTATCTTTACAGTACATTTGACTATAGTGCACACAACATGATTCCAAGTCAAACAGTGGCCTGACTGGGCTCTGTGCTTCTGATTGGTAAAACTGCAGCCCAATCAGTGCTGGTGTCTTTGCTGTACACCTAAAGTCCTGCCATAACGGCACTACACAGTAGTAGTGAAGCTCTCACTTAAAACAAAAAAAATTCCCCATGGAGAATGCTGAAATAAGTATCAGTCTTGAGTCAAATCTTTATTTGGTGCTCCATCCAGATATATTTTTAGTGCTTTTTCTTTACGAGGGGAGTAGGTCACACGATGTCCAGTTTTCTGAAGCCGGCTGCTTTCTTTTTTCATTAATTCGTTTCTCTGTTCTTCGGTCAGTTCTACCACTTCTTCAGTTTTATCCCTTATACATAAAAGAACAATTTTTAAATTCCATGGTATTACATTTAAAAATGTTATTTAAGAGTGGGTTTGTTTTTGTCTAACTGCACTAGAGACCAAGCTTTAAAGTAACATTTCTTCTGCAAAATGCTGAGCATGTAGCAAAGGAGCTACAAGTGCTGAACAAGATAAAGTTTTGTTCAATATAGTCACCTTGTGACAAAAAAGAAGAAAACCTCTTTTGTTTTTGATGGCGCACCTGGTAGGGAAAACCTAGTCTTGCATTTGAGTAGATGCTGTACTTTCCACAATCGTACACAGAATGCTAAAACAGGAAACGGATCAGTATTTTATGACAAATACTTTTATCTTGCTTAACCTCTACTCAAAAACAGCTCACAGAATGAAGTATAACAAACAAACACATATATACCATAAGAACTGCCTCTCAGCAGGAGGTTTCCAAAGCATCTCCCAGGAACCCACAATTTAAGAGAGGAGTTTGGTGATGATGAGAAGACATACCATGCCAAACCAACAAATGAGAGTTGCATCATAGTTATATTTCAACACTAGGAGTAAGGCCCGTTGTGGGAGGAAATACCACGGGCTCCAGAAGGGAAGCTCCAGGCGAGTGTCCCGGCTGTGGCTAATGGGGCGGCAGAGGGAAGGGGAAAATAGACGGAGGCGAGCCGTGTTTATTTCCTTCTGCTCAGCTATAAGGCAGGGCTGTCTCAAGTCCTTTTGCTGCCCCAAGTGGGTAGTATGGGAGGACAGCCGCATGGTAACAGGTATGGTTCCCTCCACCCCTGACTTATGGTGATTTGGGGCTATGCAGTGGCAGCTAAGGCAGAAAAGCCCCTCCTCCTATGCCATGACTTCTGGGTTCCAAGGGTATGGAAAGCGGTTCCATAGCCAGGTACAGGGTTGGGAACTCTGGGTTGGGAAATACCTGTAGATTTGAGGGGTAGAGCCTGGGGAGGGCCGGGTTTGGGGTGCGGAGGGGCTTCACTGCCCAGAGCAGCCATTGTCTCCAGGAGAACTGATCTTGGTCATCTGGAGACCAGTTGTAATGACTAGGAAATTTACTGTAGGGGAAATGATGTGCTGTGGCTGGGGAACATGGTGATTTCTGGAAGATCTCCAGGCCCCGCAGGGAGACTGGCAACTCCACTCAGGCCCCGGCCCCTCCCTCCCAGGCTAGCACCAAAGTACCTGGGCCGTGCTGCCTCCGACCTGGCTGCCAGACAACTGAGCACCTTGGCTGCTTCCCCACCGGCCTCGCTCCACTCCCAGCCAGCCACATCCAGGACAGTGGCAGCGGAGGTGGCGGCAGTTCCAGCAGCAGGTGGTGCCTGGCTTGCTCGGTGGTGTGGTGGGTGGGCAGGTGGGCTTGCTGGGCTCGCCCGAGTGAGTGGGCTGGGGAGAGGGTCCTGCTGCCTCTTCCCACTCCCACCGTCAGGTCTCTTTCTCCTCCCCTGCCCCCCCAGTCCCCCTCCTGGATGCTGCTGCTGCTGCCGCCCACTGCCTGCTTCTCCCTGCCTAGCTTCACAACTTGAGCAGGTCTGCAGTGCCCTGGGGGAGAGAGGAAGTTGCAGCTGCTGGGCATTACCCCCCCCCCCCCACTTGCCCTGGAGTCTGGTGGGGGTGCAGGGCTGCCTTAGAAGAAGGCTGGCTTCTAAGGCGTTTCACTAACTAACTTTGACTTAATTAGCTGGTGCCCCCCTAAGCCCCCTCCCAAAAATATTCCTAGCTACGGGGCTGACTCCAATGACCGTTTAAGGGATATGTAGTTTACCTCAGGACTCATTCAATGTACAGCAACAGCAAACTGTTTAGAATGTTAGAGGAAAAGGCCAATCAGGCCACATATGCAAATAACCTGTGTTCTGACTGGCTATGGGGGGAGGTGAGACTCAGGCAACACAGCTAGTGGATAGGAACAGTTTGAGTGACAGGTCAGGGAGACAAAGGCTGGGGTGGCGTGTGGAATGTTCAGGACCGTGCCACCACCAACAGAGAATTATGTATAAGAGAGATGTGTAAATGACTCTGCAAAATATCAATAATATCTACAATTCTGTGGCAGGGCCACACCCCTCCAAAATGTGTTTAAAGTCAGATTTCCCATAAAAAATGCTCTTATTCTATTTGCCATAGAATGAGGTATACTTTCTGCCAAGCAGAGTCTTGGGAATCCCATTTTAACACTGAGAATCTCTTTAAAAAGGAAGAGCATTGTATACGAAGATTAGCAAAAACACAGATGTGACTCAAAACCAGCTGTTTAGGAAACTTCCAGATGTTCATGAATTTCTGCACATATCTCCTGTGTGCAAGTAGGCTTTGGGTATGTTGATTCACCAACAAATTCACACAGAACACTGCACTACAATACAAGTTGCACATGATGTACTGGGGTGCTGAATTTCTGACATATGCACCTCCCCTTAGCATATGTGCAAAGTATAGCATGTCTGAAGTACAGTTGCTTGGTAATTTACGGCTCATCTAGCAACTCTTCAGAAAACCTGTATTCCAAACAGTTTTTTTAAAGTGATTTTTGATATACGTCAGCATTAGGTTTGTCTGTCTTCCGGGTCTATTATATTATTGCTAATTACTGGAAGAGCACAGGATAAAGCCTGAGTATGTAAGAGACTGTAGATTAAACAACATGAATAATATGCGCAACATACAACCACACGCTTATTCAAGTCATTCATTTTTTGATATATTACAACAGTCACAGTGCCTAAAGGGCAGGATGTCTTCAAAATTTCTGTAGACATTTATATTTGTGGGATTAAAAATGATTATCCATCCCCTAGCACACAGGAGGAAGGTTATCAGAGAGGTGAGGTCTTATCCCAGTGCAATTTTTTAAGCTGATCTCATCAAAATCCATGACTCTGACTACGACTGCCATGTGCCAAATGTTGTTGAGTTGGCACAGTCTGACCCAGGTATCTACTACAGTTGTTTGACCTGATATAACAGAAAATTATCGGGGGACAAGGGAAGAAGCCGTTGAGAACACTACAAACTAGGCACAGACTAGTTATTGGTAGTATGTGAACTGGCATGGTGATGCAGACCAAGCCAGGACTATGTTTGTAATTTTAGTGGCATTTCCTTAAACAGCCAAAACAATGAAGATCCCAGCAGACAAACATGAATTTCTTGCATGCATGCATGCACTGGATCACCCAAAAGCGTCTGTGCCTAATTGAAAGCCCATAATGGTACCCAGCATAATTACATGGAAGACTGCCATCACCTGTGTACTAGTCTGTAGGTCTTCACATCAGAAGCTCAAGTTAACAGCACAGCTGAGGTTATTCTAACTAGGATTCGCAAAATTACATGTAATATTAAACAATACATGGCCTATGCCTGCTCCATCATCCCTAAAGTTTCCAGCTTCAGTTTTAGTTTCATTCTGATAACTTGCACTTGCTTTTCCTAATAAGGGTTTTAAATATGATAAAAAGGTATACCTATAAAATATCACTGCTCCATCATCACATATGTAAAGAGGCCATACATTCAGTGTAGAAACCTTAGGATTCCAATCCAAATCTTGATGTATCTCTAGAACTGAGATTTCACAAGGAAACGTTCCTCTGCCCTGAAAAGAACAAAGTACCTTAACAAAACGATGGTATGAACCAAGAAAACAGGGTTGCACTTACCCGTAACTGTTGTTCATTGATTGGCCTTCTGTGCACAGAGGGACTGCATGTGCACAGGCCAGCCGCAGACAAGATTTCCAGAGTTTCCTATTAGGCCTCTGGTGCTTTCCCACCGAAATGATCACATGACTAGGAGGAGGAGCACAACTCCCTCAATTCACTCCATGCTGCTGCTGGAGACCCCAAGACACTAAGGTTCCCGAGAGTTCACAGTGGGACAGGAAGGAGGGATGTGTGCCTGCACAGATGACTCAATGAACAACAGTTACAGGTGAAGTGAAGCCTTATTTTCATCATCGTGGCTTCTGTGCAGTCCCACATTGGGAAATTAGCAAGCTCACTGAGTGAAGGAGGTGGGTGTGAAGTTCTCAAAGGAAGAGACCACAGAGGACCACCTTCCCACCAGTTGGTTTAGCATCACATATTGACCTTCACCCAGAACTGTCTCATAAAGGAGCAGAGAGCTCTCTACAAGTGTTCCAGTCAAAATATACGCAGGGAAGTGGCAAAGGAAAACAGCACTCTTCCAGAGAGACATGTGATACATAAAGTGGCATTGAACAGCCATGCACTCAAGACAGAGTGTGATAGCTTCTACCAACCCACAAGGATGGGCTGTGTGAGGGCAATGACCAAGTCTTCTTGGAGCCTGAGAGACCAAAACAAAGTAGTACTGGGTCCCTAAGCAGACCAAAACCCAAGAAAAGTTACCTTCAAGGAATGTAAGTGGTGCACAGATGTTTGGCATGAGAAACAAGTGTAAGGATAGCATTGTGTGACATGAAGACTGAGGGGCAATCCCTGGCAGGGGATCCTAACTAGGGCATCAGACACCCTAGCCTTGTGAAATTTTATGAATAGAGCAGGCATTGGTGAGAACCCACAATGTCCACAGTCCAAAGGGGATAGCAAAAAGGCTGTATTGACCTGCTGATTCTCAACCTAAAGGGAAAGTACAGCAGAGATATTCCGCTTTGCATCAGGCTAACAGTTTACAGCACTCTGGAGAGACTGAATTAGAGATTCAGTCTGCTATTTAACCTGCAGGCCAGCAAGAACAATACAGAGGATCAGTGGAATCACACATATATTTGGTAAAAGGCTGTAGTCAAGGGTTTAACATCAGCTAATAATTATGGTTTGTACATCAAAGACTGCCCCAAGGGGCAGCTGTTTGGAGCAGAAGACACACAAGATGTCCTTTAAAAAGATGGCTGTAGCATTTATCTTACTCCCCAACAGGGCCTCAAAGTGCCTTATAACATTTTATACTTTTCCATTCCATCCTCAGCAGAAGCCTGCAAAGCAGGTCAGGTTGACAGAATGTGATGGCCCAAGGCCACAGGCAAGTTTTCAGACAGAATGGCATTTCAACCTGGGTCTCCCAGATCCCCGCCCAGCACTCGGACCACTATGCCAGACTGGCTTTTGCTACAAATGGTGTCACCTAAGAGTGACCTAAGAGACAGTCGGAGCCCTCTCCCAGAGGCAGCGGTGAGTCTGAGGAGCCTGGCCTGGCCAGAAACCAGTGCCATTCCCTGGTCGGAGGAAAGGCGTGTGGGCATACATGGAACTGACAGGGGGAAACTGCCTACAAAAAGATTGGCCTTAGAGGTGCAAGTTTATCACTGTTACTGAAAACAGCAGCAGCGAAGGAGCCCCCAAAATCATGGATGGCTTTGAAGGCTATCATGGAACCGAGAGAAGAGCTCATCAGGCTTGCCTCCAAAAAGCATAATTTCTGATCATTTCTGAGTTCCCCATCGAGATGGCAACAGCACCTGTGCTGAAAGCCCCTTAAAGATTAAATTTCAGTGCTGAGAGACTGCAGCAAGGTGGTGGACTGAAGGCTGCTGTGTCGCTGTGTCAGCCTTTAGAACGAGTCTTTAGCAAGAGGGCTTGGAGCGGAGATCAACAGAGAATTGTCAATAGAGTGAGTAGTAAAATAAAGCTCCGCAGACTTCAACCGTAACTAGCTTGTTGTCTTCCAACAGAACTAACAACAAGACTAGGAAACGCCACCCACTTAGCAACTCTCTAAAACTACAGGGGCTGAAGAGGTCCAAACAATCCCAACGAAAGGGCACATTATTTATTTATTATCGTATGGCAATGTTACACACAAGAAGCATATTGTAATATAAAATACGTAACCAAGTTGATAGATTGAGTATGCAGACCAACTGGGCAATCCCCCTAAATACTAATTATCTAAACTTTCATTCCACTCAATTGCAGCTGGGGAGGGTTCAAAGAGCTCTGTCACATCTCCCTGGAAAGCATGACACTCACATTCCTGTGACAGATGAAAAATAGTTTGGCAGGCTGTACTACTATTGCATTCAGGTATTGATATTTTGCCCCATTTAAACAACAGGTCAGCATGACTGCCAAAGCCTGTTCGCATTCTATTAACTGTCTTCCATACTTTACGTGGCAAGTCAAATCCTGTGGGCCTCTCACTGGTGTTTATCAGGTTATGGATGGGTGGAACTGACTGCAGGATTTGTGTAGATCTTATTGCTGGGTCAGCCACGTCTTTGTGGATCGGCAACTCTCTGTTTTCAGTGATCTTTCTATATTCACAAAGAAGAGCATCTTGTCTTTGGTGATGCAGGGGAGCAATGTGGCACAATGTGTGTGGCCAATAGGTCAGAGTGGGTTTAATACATCTGCTGATGGTTCTCATTGTTGTATTGAGTAGGACATCAAATATGTGGACATGGGGGCTGTTGAGCCATACTGAAGCACGATATTTGGCAGTATTGTACACCAAGCCCAAAGCTAAGCATCTAAGTGTTGTAGCAGAGGCACCCCAAATTATACCACATAATTTTTGGAGAATTTTGTTTCATGTGCATATTTTTGTTGATACACTGGTATGATGGTGTTTATTGTTCAAATTCCTGTCCAGGGTAATGCCAAGGTACTCAGGTGTACGCTTGTGTATAAGGTGGGTGCCATTAAAGTAGACAGTCACTTCACAGTTGGCAAGATTGTTACTGAGATGGAAACAGAAGCATTCTGTTTTTCCCGGATTTGGGATAAGCCACCATTTACGGTAGTAGTCAGCCAACATTTGAGGTCCCTAGTCAGTATTTCCTCAGTCCTTTCAATTAATTCGTGCCTTACTGCAATTGCCATGTCATCAGCATAAGCAAATTTCCTGGATATCATCTCAGGAACATCAGAGATGTACAGATCGAAAAGAACTGGAGTGAGGGCCAAAAGAACTGAAGCGAGGATCCATGGGGTAGACCATTATTCAGGTTCTTCTGCTTGCTGATTGACCCATAATTACTTGGAAAGTTTTATTGCTCAGCATGTTATTTAGGAGTCAAAATAATGTCCTGCAGAGGAAAATGTGTAAAAACTTGTACAGCAGACCAACCCTCCAGACTGTGTCATAAGTGGCAGTCAATGAAAACTGCTGATGTCTTAAGACACTTTCACAAAGAGCCATAGAGAATTGCAAGGTTCTGGTAACCTATGCCTCCAAGGATTTCACCTTGAAACTGAGGGCAGCCAGGAAAAGGTTCCTTCTGTCATGCATAGCTAAGCTTTAAAACAGGCTTTCATCAGGCCACACCTCCAGGCTTCTGGTCGGATCCGACATAAGACAGTGAGGGGGAAGGTTTCTTCAATCAGGCAGTGTCTGCCAGGCCACAACTCCAGGCTTCTGGTCAGATTCCACAGAAGCCAAGGAAGGAGTCCTTCAGTCAGGCAGTCTCTGCAGGCCACACCTCCAGGCTCTTGGATTCTAGAGAAGCCAGGGAGGGGGATTCCTTCAGGCAGGCAGGCTGCAGCCAAAGCCTTAGAAAAGAGCTGTTCTGAACCGGAGGCTCTGTCAGGCAACACTTCCAGGTTTCTCCCCTCAGATCAGACAAAGCCAAGGAGGAGGAAGGTGCTTTTATTCAGCCAAAGCCTTTGAGAAAGAGTTCTTTTGGGTAAACCCCATGGCAATTAAGGCACAGAGAATGGCCGTTCAACAGCACCAATCTAAGGCGACCACACTGGCCCAATCCTGAGGAGGCCCCTTTTGAGCCCTAATGACACAGTGGAAATCCAGAAACGTTTCTTCTTTAAACAGAGTTTACTCCTCACTAGAATGAGTACTGATGAAAAAAACTTTTGATAGAAATATGTCTCCTCAGCCTCAAGAATGAGGTGAAGAAAAAACTTGAAACAAGCAGTGGAGACCCTCTCTCCAAGGCAGCAAAAAGAGAACTGAGGGAGTGGGGCCTCTCTTCCTGGTCACGTGGTCATTTTGGGAGGCAAGCACCGGAGGGAGGAGGGGCACTCCGAGGCGACTAGGAAGCTTGGGAAATCTTTTCCCAATGTGAGACTGCACAGAAGCCACGATAGGGAACATAGGTTATGCCCCAAAGTACATATACAAAAACATAGCTAGATGATACCGTAAGTGTCATGATGCATCAGACTTTCTTGGTGGTCTCCCATCCAAGCATTAATCAGGGTTGACCCTGATTAGCTTCCAAGATGGGACAAAATCAGGCTAGCTAGAGCTATCCAGGTCAGGGGGATATCACATAGCTTGACGAAACAAACAACTTACCTTTGCAAACTCAATGTTTTCTACAGGGATTTCACTTATTTCACTAAGCTGTAAAAGAAAAAGTTTGAAGTTAATTTGAGTAAATAAAACAGCTGCTAGTTTCTCTATGTTTATGCCTGTTCAAAGGTCTTTGAAGAACTGGGCATCTAGCCATTGGCACAGAAATCTGAGATCTTCAGCTTTTATTTAAGAAAACAACTAAATTACCTTTCCTTAGGGTAGCAAAGATGTTCTGCACATGGTGAATTAATTTGCAAACAGCAAACATTATCTGTATTCTATTTTGCTTTATTGGTCTTCATATCCTAGTGCAATGTTTTAAAGCCCATAAACATGATTTACACAGCATTTTCTGTGACAAATCTCGTACAATTTTTCTCTTCATGATCACCAATCACAGACAGCTGCACACAGATTAATGTGGTTTAGCACAATTTTGGTACAGAACATAACTTTTGCTGTAAAGGAATTGTTTTCAGAGTTAATACACAACAAGTTAGATCCTATGCAATGCCAGAGAATGACCATGGGGCAGAGTTACCCCAAGAATTTTGGGCTTCCTAGCCTTAGGGCACCTAAGTGCCCCCCCCCCCCCCCCGCATGAAAGACAGTATCCCGCTTTCTTACCCAGCCTTCTTGTCCCTCAGCGGCATGGTAAGGCCCAGTGGTGCCTGCCCTCTTCACCCCCACCAATGCAGCAGGAGGTCGTCACTGCCCCTCTCCTTCCATCTCCTTCCTCCACGTTAGGTGAGGCAAGGCAGTGAGCCATGGCAGAGAGGAGGAGGAAGAGGGCCCGGCCTTCCCTGATGGCCCAACATCAAAACTCAGCCTCACTTTGTCATTTATTGCTAAATGACATCTGCAGCATAACAACTGTTCCGGTTCCTAGATTTCAGAGCAGCCCACAGGATACAGCCAAGAGCCAAGCCAAGAGCTGAATTAGGTACGGTAGGGAGAAGAGAAGGGATAGATGCAGCAGCCACCAGCAGACAGCATGGACTGGATTCCATCAGCATCCCAAGCTGACCCCACTTACCATGAACTGAAATCAATTAGCAGACCAACACTACAATGACATTCACACCACCCAACTTCAAACAAATGTTCAAGGAAGGAGACTACAAAGACTCTGCTGCCACACTCCACAGCCAGTTCAGTCACATTCAACCATTCATTACTGTGAACTAAAGCAGCTGTGGACTACCTGTGTCAAACACTGGTTGCCTGAGAAGTATTAACAATTAACATTCTGATTTTGAAGTACATACTGGACTCCTGAGGCTTGATTTTTAATTTTTTAAAACCAAACACTTCCACTTAAAGCGTGGTTATTTTTGTTGAGAACTGCTCTGAAGCAGCAGAACGAAGTTTGTGTCCAGTGGCACCTTTAAGACCAACAAAGTTTTATTCAAAGTATACCTGAAGAAGCGCGCATGCCCATGAAAGCTCCTACCGTGAATAAAACCTTGTGGGTCTTAAAAGTGCCACCGGACTCAAGCTTTGTTCTGCTACTTCAGATAAACATGACTACCCACCTGAATCTACTTTGAACCCATTATAGTTTTTAAAAATTAAAATGATGAATGGGAATGGGTTGAGAGAAACGCTGCTTGTGTTGAAACATCTCAAAAGCAGGAACCACCAAAGACCCACCCCCGTCCCTGTATATCACTACTGTGGTTCTCTCCAGAATCACATAAGGAACAGGTGCAACTTTCAAGACATAAGCTATTAATTCACCTTTTCTTTCAATTCTTCAACACTGCTGCTTTCCAAAACTACTTCCTGAAAAGGATCCAGCTTCATTTCTGACGGCCTCCACCGTCTTGACAGAACAGCAAGCTGTGACATAGATTTCATTTTTTCTGCTCCTGCAAAATTGATTTTGGCTATTATAAGCACACTCAATAAGACTTCAAGAGATCTATACTTCTCTGCTGAAGTAGAAAAGGAGATTAAATGGACTTTGCTCTAGAAAGGAACACAAGAGGTTGGAGGGGAATCCCACGGAAGGCAGCTTCCAGGCAGCTCTCTTTTAGCCACTTCTACAGATTCACTTCACAGCTCTACCTTTGCCTTTCACTCTCTGGAGGAAGGCACCAGCAGCAGATCTCATGCAACAGGAAAGGTATTTTTTTTAAAATAAGAGGGTGAAGGAGTAGCAGCTGGAGTGTTCTAGTAATCACATCTGCATCTTTAACTGTAACTCCGTGAACCGAGCCTGTTTAACTGCAGAACAACATACAGGCTTCTTTCTCAACTGGAAAGACATCTTTAGAAGTCTAACACTGGGTGGTGGGTGTAACCATACAATGGCTGTCACACCAGGCAGAGCCAACCACAAAATCTCAGGGAGTGGTGTTATGCATAATTCTAATAGTAACACTTCAACATTGGAGGCAGAAGCTCTGTTCTCTTTTAAAATAAACATATTGTTTAAAAATATCTTCTTGCATTCACACAGCTTCTCTTCAGTCATACAGTGAAGATCCTTGTGCTGTGCTAGCAGCGGCTACCAAAGCACAGCCAATCAGATCTTCGATGGCCAATCAGGAGCCCGGGGGTAAAAGCTCACCCACTTCTTGGGTGCCAGGAAAGGTGCCTGCAGACGCCATGGTGCAGCAGTAGGGGCCTGCTCCGACTTGGAGGCCCTGCTCTACCCGGCCCTCCAAAGGCTTTTCTTTCTCTCTTGGGTAACCACTGCCACCATCTGACCTTTGTAAGGCATTGCCCTCCACTGGGAGGGTCAGCTTCCCTTCCAAGCTTCCCTTCCAAGTTCTGAGGCCTTGCCTCTGTGTCTCCTGCTGCCTGGTCCCCACGGGGACCATTCACTGCCTTGTGTGCTGGAGGGATAGCCACACCAACTGGCTGCCTCCCGCTGGTGCTCCTTTTAAAACAGCGTGTCCACGACGGTGGAGGTCTATGTGGGACCGAGAACCACTACCAGCATCCAAAGTTTTAAAGCATTTATTAAAAAGAAAACGTTCACAAGCATACTTTTAGCACAGCACCAGACTGAGGAAGGGATTCAAAAGAAATGGGTAAAACACAATTCCTGTGTCCCTCTCTCTATACGTGCCCTAGCAGATGTTAAAATACAGGACAGGCTCCTTAGCTTAGGATGTTATAGCTCTCTCCAGAGTGCCATTACCTTGCAGCTTCCTCCAGCTCTTCAGGCCAGCACATGGTTAATGGCGGCCTCCTCCAGACCTCAGTTCTGTGTGCTCTGATGGACTCAGCACCAAAGTGATGCACAAATCTGTGCCCCGTGTGCTCCCGGGGCCGGGTGAGAAACACAGTCGGAGTCCTCCTTGCTCCCCTGAGTTAATCACCTCTCTCTCACTGACAAGGTGAGGCCAGGTCAGAGAAGCTTTTCCTGGAGATTCTTCACAAATTCCTTCCTGAAGTCTCTCTAGCATTGAAGTCTCTCTAGCATCTTAGCGAGGGGGGGGGGGGGGGGCTTGACCATCCCGTTGTCTAGACCTATTAGCATTTGTATGAAGGCCGGCTGAGGTAAGTCTGGAAAATAACTGAACTGATTTCCCTCCCCTTCCTGCCTGTTCTCTGCCCCAAAAGGGGGGAAAACATAAAACTCAGGGTGAAGGTTTTGCTCATTTCAAACCTCCAAAGAAAAAAAATGCATTTCTTCACAAGCACCGTGAAACACATTCTAGAGTGGCCCTGTTACAGAGCTAATAAATTAATTGCATATCATTTTAGCTTGTAGAAACCAACTCTGGGCTACTTGTTTCCATGAAAATTCAAATGGATGGAAAAAACCGGATACTGCAAGTTAGCAGGATATTTTCATAACTTTTCTACAGACCACGATATGACATCCCTATGCATACACATTGCATATACATTGTTTTTTGTGTCACAAAATATTTTTGACAATCTAATTTACAACCTTTTAAATAATGACACTAAAATAACCACTTCATTGCTTTAACATTTTAACTTTACAATGTTATTACCATCCAGTATTTCTAGGAAGACTTCCCAGTTACTTGAAATATTTATATCTTCTTCATAGACATGGTAATCCAGAAAGACAGTGCCTGGATTTTTCCAGGTCTTCTTTCTTAGGCGGAATCTGTAGAAACATTTGCAAAATACGTAATAATTTAGTAATAATTAACATCCACTGGTAATGTTACTCTCTCTACTTTTCTTATTTTATAATGAAGCTAAATACAAAAACGTATACTTACAATGAAGATATTAACAAGTGTGAGCAAAAAGCAGCAACAAACCCACCCATGCATAATTTTTTTTGGAGCACCATATAAATACTTTCTGCAATACTTTGTCTCTATTAAATAATATTTCCTTTGTGTGCTACAACTTAAAACAGCAAAATGTCAGCAACATTTATTGTTGATTAATTTGAACAATAAGACTTAAAACAGGTAATGATGACCAGTGACCGATAACTGGTGAAACAGTTTCTCCTGTCCGAATATCCTGCTTTATAGCCATATTAAAAAGTGGGTATTCTCCCCCCCCCCTTTCCCAACTTTTAAAATGTACAATATCAATGGTTTCCCATCTTGTATACATCTTAACTTGTCATGCAATAAACACCTAATCTGGCCTCTTTCTCACAGGCAGGAGAATGATGAGGCAGAATGGGTTGTACCACTTCAGCTGCAGGTAGAGGATTAGGTTTTGTAATGATGCTGTATGTTAAAAAATACCTGGAAACAGAAAGTCTGCACAGAAAGTCCATCCAGCAGATAAAGAGAGGGGGTAGAATATTGTTGCCCTTGTTTTCTATTTGCATGGAGTTCTTATGAGATCCTCCTTCTACAGCCCCACCCAGGGCCTTCAGCCATCCTGCCACGTGACAAAGTAGGCTACCCCAGGCCACAGAATGGGAAGAGGAGGGCACTGTGCCACCTTGTTTCTCACTCTTCCCTGGGCCAGCACTCCCCCAGACCTTGGAGCAAGGCCTTCTCACTCTTCCTAGCCTGCTGTGGAGTCAGAATTATACGGGTTGGGTTTGGCCCCACCACTTCCCCGGCCTCCCCCAATTCTCTTGGCTCCTGGATGTCCTAGCATGGCATTGCAGGCCTGGGCCAGTGCCTTTCTCCATGCTCTCCCTGTGACTGCCTGTTCATGCTGCTGGTTCTCCCTCCTTCCCACTGGCTGCCTGCTTCTCCTAGTCGGGCAGGGCTACCAAGCCCACCACTGTCTCCCTCTGCCACCAGTCCAATCCTCTAGGATCCCTGCCAGCTGCAGAGAGTCCCAGGCAGCTGCTTTTGCGGCTCATTAGTCACTTTTCCCTCAGGCATAGCTTTAGAGGCTTGGGTTGGGCTGGTGGTGAATCCAAGGCTAGACACATCCCCAGACAGTTCTGTCAACAAAGGAATCCACCAGCAACAGTCTGAAGGACTACAGTGCATTCTACCACCTTGATTCCTTGCCACATCTATGTATATAAAACAAAGTCCCCTCACCGTAAAATCAACACCCAGGCCAAACCCCTGGACCTAGAAACACCAAATTTGGGGAGAGCATTCCTACCATGATGTAGATGCTCACTAAGAAGGAATTTTTAGAAATTCATTCCCTAAGGGGGTCAAAAGGGGGTAAAATGTGCTCCCCCCATTGCTTCCTATGTGGTTGCCAGGCTGCTGCTTCCTTGCACCCCTGATTCTGATTGGTCAGCTGCAGAGCTCAGTGTTCTGAGGTAAAAACAGTTACAGGAGACTGCAGAGAGCTAAGGACAGTTGAGGAAATCAGGAATGACCTGTGAGGTACAGCAATACTGTTGGCCCAGCCTCCCTGATGGCTTTAAACATGCTCCCCCTACAACAGGCTGTCAGGTGCAGGAGCGGGTGCATAGTGCTTAAAGCCTGCCCCAGAAGTAATGCCTTAGTGATCCTGCCAGCCAAGCCTCCACAATGGCTTGCAATACCCCACCCCCTCCTACACTGAACAGGCAGCTGCCTGTCAGGTGTAGGAGAGAGGGGTGGGATGCTTGCAGTCATCAGGGAGGCTTGCTCAGCAAGACTGCCTTGGGGCTGCTGCTGGCCCAGTCTTCCTGATGCCTTTAAACACATTCCCCCCACACCAGATAGGCGGGTGTCTGTCAGATGTAGGAATGGGGCCAGGGTATTTTAATCCATCAGGGAGGCCTCCCAAGCAGAAACACCTTAGCAATGCTGCTGGGCCAGCCTCCCCAGTGGCTTTAGACACACTTCCACCCACCCCTCCTCCACCTGACAGGCAGTTGTCTGTCAGGTTCAGGAGCAGAGTGTTGAAAGCCACTGGGGAGGCTGCCCAAGCAGCATTGCCTTAGCAGTCCTGCTGGCCCAGCCTCCCTGATGCTTTCAGACACACTATCTCTCCTACACCTGACAACTGCCTGTCAAGGGTTAGAAGGGGTGCGGAGTCATTAAAGCCATCGGGGAAGCTTGCTCAGCAGGATTGCTTTAGTGCTGCTGCTGGCCCAACCACCCCAATGCCTTTAAACACAATCCCCCCCTTACACCAGACAGGCAGGTGTTTGTCAGGTGTAGGAGCAGGGCCAGGGTACTTTAATCTATCAGGGAGGCCACCCCAGCAGGATCACCTTAGCAATGCTGCTTGCCCAGCCTCTGCAATGGCTTTAGCCACACTCCCACCCACTATGGAAATACACCCCAAATTTGTAGAAAAGTGGTTTCCTGTATTAGGTTATTTAACTTCTCACAATGTAGATTCTAGAAAATTAGTTAATATGAACTTGCTTAATATTTGATTGCTCAGATGTTGTTTTGAATAAGTAGAGTTGTACCACTTCTTAAATGTAAAATAATGAGAAATATTTTTGTAAAAAAAAAAAGTATGCCTTGCATCCCTCCCTCCACAAAAATTCAATGCCCAGGCCAAACCCCTGCACCAAGAAATGAAGAGATGTGTTCCCCTAATTGTTTTCCATGTTCCTGGCAGGCTGCTGCCTCCTTGCCCACCCCCCCAGTCAACTGTATAGCTCAGAGTTCTGAGGTAAAACCTGCCTGCTTGCACCCATCTCCCTCTGATTGCTCAGCTGTGGAGCTCAATGTTCTGTGGTAAAAACAGTTAATAGGGACTGCAGACAGTTGAGGACAGTTACAGAAATCAGTGATTCAAGATTCCTGAATAGACATTTCTTATAACAGCCAGCATGGCAATTGAGGTTATGAATGTTCAGGGGGAGATTGTAAAGAATCTTTTTAGGAGCCATTTTGATGCATGGCTCCCTCATGAACCTGAAGAAATGTCCACCACATCACCGCTCCCTCAGACCAACTCCCCCTCACACCTCTCACTGCCCCCAAGAAAGCTCCTGGCAAATGTTGAGCCAAATACACCAACACTACAAAGGAGGAGGCAACTTAGGAATGCGGCAAAGTTCAAGAGACTGCAGGTCCCCCTCAAGGTCTACTTTGCTATAACCATCAACAAGTCCCAAGGCCAGACACTGAAGGTGGTAGGAGTTGACTTAACAGACGACTGCTTCTCACATGGACAGTTCTGTGTGGCCTGCTCCAGAGTGAGCCCACCAGGCAGCCTGGTGATCCTAGCACCTGAGGGCAGAACCACCAATGTGATCTACAGAGAGGTCCTTCAGTAGAGGAAAAAAAACAGTTACGTATGTCTCACTTTGTTTTTTAAACTACAATCTTTTCCATTAGAATTTCTACAACAAATGTTACATTTCAAACTTTATATCATCGATATTATAACTGGATTTACAGAACAAAGCACGGGTGTCAGGCTAGGAATTTTCATATTTTTCACACATTGCATGTATGAACAGTGCCAAAGATCCAAACTTTACTATAATGCTCTTTACCTGTCAACAGTCAGATCTAGCCCACACTGCTCCCTGAGCTGAGGAAGTAGCTCCTCTTTTGACTGACGTACCGTCATTCCTTTAGCAAACACAGAATCTAGAAGAAACTTGCAGGGCTGTGAACACAACAGATTTAAAATACTATTCATACCAGCAAACAGCTCATTTAGAAAACAAAACAGAAGGATTTTTTTTCATAAACAGTGGAATGAACTCTGCTATCAAGAAGTGCATTCCCAAGTCCAGTTCTGTAACATGCAGCAAAGTTATTTACAGTGTAGTCCTATACAGGGTTATTCCCTTCTAGGCTACTGACTTCAATAGACTTAGAAGAGTAACTCAGCTTGTATCATTACTGCCTCAGCATTGTCATGTCATGCATTTTCACATCTCCCAAGCATCAGCTAAGTAATGGGGAATGGGGAAATGCAGAATTCTGGGTTTGTTTTACTAGATACTGATATTTGGCAATGGGGGATGGGGAGACTCAACAAGGGGCTTCCATTCATCTCTGAAAAACCTAGAAATATATCCAAGATTGTGTTACAAATATGAAAGAGTGAATAATACAACATCAGTTTAAAAGGATTGTTAAAAGACAGTGAAAACTAAGAGAAATTACATCTTCATGTAATTAGAGATCTTTTCTGCTATTAAAGATACTAGACCAATTTAAAACAGCTGACAATAGTTTCCAGCACATATATCTCTTAGCTCAAAGCAATCAATGGAATATTTTTCAGCCTGAAATTATATGGAAACACATAAACCAAAGAAAATTAGTTATTGGAGCAGCTGAGGGACAAGAATGACCACTAACAGCCATCCGATGAAGAGAGCCGTGTTTCTTGAAAGCTTCGGCTACAATAAAGTTTGTTAGTCTTGCACAGGTGCTACTGGTTTTTTTACTATTTTGCAGCAACAGACTAACACAGCTGATGCCTCTGGATCACTAACTGCCAGGCTCTCCTTGCTTAAGTGCCAGATCACATAAAATGCTATTGGTGTGCATGCAGTTGACAGCTCCCCCCTCTAGACTTCAGGTGTCATGGGCAACATTATTCCTGTTATTTCATATATCATATAATGTATTTCATACCAAAATGTTTGGATTTTCCCACATTCCCACCAAACAAGATAATAAGTTCCAATGTCTCTCTTACATTTCCAACATATGTTCAAAACATTCTTATAACATTTAGCTAATTTATCTGGTGTCCAATGCCATCTATGGAACATTTTTACAATATTCTCTTTATACGGGATAGCTCTCAAAAACTTTACGGATTTCCAGGTCCTTACCCAATGATCTATCTCAATATTATACCCAAAGTCTCTCATCCAGAGTACCATAGTTGTTTTAACCAGTTCATCTATCATATAATCCACTAATAGTAAATTATATAATTTCTGTATCAGTTTGTCACTTAAGAGTAACCAAATTTTATCCAATTCATTGTTTTCTTTCTGAAACCCTTTCTTTCGATCTTCATTAAATCTGGATTTGATTTGGACTTTATACCACCACATCAAGTTTAAATTTTTCCACATACTATTTCCTTCCGACTTCAATTCATTATTTTTATCTAGCAGTATGTCATACATTACTTTTTGCGCATTGGTTATTACGGAGGGTTTGGTCAATGCATCTAAGGGTGCAACCCACTTAGAGGTTTTATCATAATACCTCTCTTTCATCAAACTCAAAATCTTCATTAAAGCTCCCCTTATTATGTCTTGATTAAATACAGAATGCACTTTTTCCTTTTCATAATAAATATATGAATGCCACCCCATTGATAAATTAAATCCCTCCAATTTCAAGAGCCATGCATCCAAGGTGATCCAGTCCTGTATCCATACCATAGCCGCAGCTCTATAATAAAGCTCCCAATTGGGAAGACTGAATCCTCCTCTTTTTTCTCTTGTATCACTTTCGGTTTAATTCTAGGTCTTTTACCTTCCCAAATAAACCTACTACAACTTCTTCTAAGTTCTTCAACATATTTCATGCTTCTTAATATCGGGAGATTCTGTACTAGGAATAAATATCTCGGCAGAATATTCATTTTAATTACAGAGATTTTTCCCATAAAAGATAGTTTCAAATTGTTCCACCTTATTAAATCCTTTTGAATATCCTTAATCAATTTATTATAGTTGCCTTCTACCAGTGTTGTTTCTGTCAGAGATGGTTATTCCCAAATATCTGACTTTTTGAACTATCTCTATATTTGAAATTCTCTGTATATTTTCCACCTGTTACGGTGTACAATTTTTGGTAATCACATACGTTTTTTTGAAATTAACCTTCAATCCAGCCCCTAGTCTGTACTCACGTATTGCCTCTATCAGATAAGTAAAGGTGCTTTCTGGGTCTTCCAAAATAAATACAAGATCATCAGCAAAAGCTAAAAGTTTATATTCTTCTTCCTGTATTTTCAATCCTTTAAATAAAGTAGGGTTCCGGTATCGTTAAGAGCAGTCATGGGAGGCTTGAGCTCCGCGGCTTGCTCCTTAATAGCAATCTCTTAAACTTTATTTTACAACTAGAAAGGTTCTTTGGAAGAAAGAACTCAAAGCAAGGTTAACTTGAGGGAGGGGGGTTAAAGAGTACGAAGCTCTACACCTCCTCCACAAGTGTGCTTGGAGGCGAGGAGATTGCTTCAAATGCCCGACAAAAAACGCCGGGCACATAAATCACCTTACACAGAGCCAATAGAGTCAACAAATGAAACTTCAAAGAAAACACCACTGAAAACCGAAGCTAAGTATAATCTTATGTCCTCTTGGGTGGTTTACTGTTTAGGAAAGCTTGAAGGCTAGGAAAGATAAGGGGGGTAATTAGAGGGAGGAAGGTTGAGAGGTGTCCTTGGGGCAGCCATTGCTGTAGAATACAGTTGCAATTAGTTAAAGTAAAAGTAACCAAAGAAGTTGAGAAAGATATATTGGAGCTTAAAGTGAAATTAAAGATAAAACCAGGTACCTCCTTCATTGCTTTTTGGATTTTGCCATAGTAACCAAGGAAGCTGAGTAAACTCGAGGAGGGTAGTTAGAGGAAGTAAGGTTGAGAGGTATTTTTGGGGTAGCTATTGCTGTAGACTATAATTGCAAGCACTTAAAGTAAAAGTACCCATAGAAGTTGAGAAAGATATATTGGAGCTTAAAGTGAAAGTGAGGTGTCCTTGGGGCAGCCAGTGCTGCAGAATATAGTTGCAAGTACTTAAAGTAAGAATGGTCAAAGAGGTTGAGAAAGATATATTGGAGCTTAAAGTGAAATTAAAGATAAAACCAGGTACCCCCTTCGTCACTTTCTTTTTGGATTTTGCCCTAGGTGGGTGTGGAAACGGTGAGAGAGCACATTAAGCTGAACAGAAGAGCAACAAGGGACAAGATTCTGAGGGAAGCAAACAAAACTAAGGTTTTTATACAGGATAGGGAAATACGAATTTTAAAAGAAGTACCTTGGAAGATACATGAGAAACAGCAAAATTATAAAAAACTAGCTAATTTACTTCAGAAGAATGAAATTTGGCATAAGTGGCTAACACCAGAGGGTTTGCTCTTTAATTATCAAGGGATAAGATACAGGCTAGACTCTGTCTTTAAGCTGGAGGACTTCCTGGATAAATTTGGAGAAGATTTAGGTTGGCAGAAGGAAGAAGAAAGTAGTGAAGAAATAAAAGAAGAGGCAACAACTAATAAAAAGGAGAAGGGGAAAAAAGATAAAAAATCCCAAAAGAAAAAACCAGCTTATGCACCCCCTTCACAAGTACTAACCAGATACCAACAGAAAGCAAAAGATAAAGGAGAGAAAGGAAAAAATGGTGAAAATGAAAAATCTTAAATTATTCTCAGTTAATGTTAATGGGCTAAATAGCCCTCAGAAGAGGAGAAGAACTTTTTTACAACTTAATAAGCTACAAGTGGATATATGTTGCTTGCAAGAAACTTACATTAAAGAGAAACATGAACATTATTTGGAAAATAAGAAGTTGGGCAAAGTATTTGTCGCGGCAGATAAGAAAAAGAAAAGAGGGGTTGCAACTTATGTAAAAGATTATTTGTCACCGGAATTGATATTTTCAGCAGAAGGCGGGAGAATAGTCATGTTCACGATACTCAATGTGAATAAGAAGATATTAATTTTAAATATTTATGCACTGAATCAGAACCAAGAAAAATTCTTTAAAGCAATACATAAATAATTGCAAAACAAAAAACGGAAGAGATATGTATTATAGGAGATTATAATGCAGTATTTGAACCCAAATTGGATAGAAAGAGTCAAACAAAAGGGAAAAAAGTAGGTAAAATACTTCCAAAATCTTTTTTACAATTAGCTGAAGAATACAGTTTAATAGATACTTGGCGTGCCCATAACAGTGACAAAAAAGAGTATACTTATTACTCAGCTAGACACAATGCATGGTCTCGAATAGACATGATCTGGTCTTCATCTTCTTTAATAAGAGATATAAAAGAATGTGAGATACTCCCTAATATGTTCGCAGACCATAGTCCGCTAATGTTAACCAAGTGAGAATTAAGAGAGTAAGATGGACCTTAGACAAAAATATTTTAAAAGATCAGGAATTTATGAAAAAAATGGAAATGGAAACTAGGGAATATTTTAAGAGAAATATACAAAAAGATATGTCAATGAGAGTTGTTTGGGATGCATTTAAAGCATTTATTAGGGGCTGGTTCATTAATCAAGATGTATGGAGGAAAAAACAAAGGAGACAATATGAAGAGCTGGTAGCACAATTCAAAAAGGAAGAAGATAACCTGAAACAGGGAAATGAGCAAGGAGAAAAGAAAACAAGGCTTAAATTAAAGTTATTGCAACACCAAATGAATTTAATGTTAGCATATGAAGTTGCAAGAAAGATAGAATATTCGAAACAATATTATTTTGAGAACGCTAACAAGCCTTCTAGATGGTTGGCTTATAAATTAAGAAAAGAAAGGGAAAAGAAAATAATTAAGAATCTGAGGGATGAAAAGGGCGAAGAAAAAATAATATTCAAGATATAAAGAAGATAATAGAGATTTTTTATAAAAAAATATATAGGCAAGAACAACAGAAAGAGGCTTTAGTAACAGAATACTTAAATAAATACAGTATAAAACAATTTAATGAAAAACAGCAAAAGATATTGAATGATCCAATTTCAGTCAGTGACGTGGTGGAAGCAATAAGAAAACAAAAGAAGAACAAAACTCCGGAATCGGACAGTATCCCAATGGAACTGTATCAAATGTTAGAAAATCATATAATGTTACCCTTAAAGGATCTTTTTCAAGAAATCTCTTTAACATAAGTAGTACCAGAAACATGGAACCAGGCACTAATTACTCTGATACATAAACCTAATAGGAAGGTGAAATTAAAAATTATAGGCCAATTTCATTATTGTATACTGATTACAAGATTTTTGCAACAATAATTGCTAATAGACTGAAGATGGTGCTCATTCAAGTGATTCATCAAGACCAGGCAGGGTTTCTCCCGAAAAGACAGATCAAAACTAACATTAGGACAATAATTAATGTTTTAGAGTATTATGATGCACATCCAGGTAAGCAAATAGCTTTAGTATTTTTGGACGCCGAGAAGGCATTTGACAATGTAAATTGGAGCTTTTTGATATGCAAATTAGAAAGGTGGAATTGTGGAACAAACTTCTTGACAACTATAAGAGCTATATACAAAAATCAGTATGCCAAGATTTTGGTTAATGGGGAATTTACCCAGAACATAGAAATTCAAAAGGGGACCAGGCAGGGATGTCCATTGTCCCCACTCCTATTTATCTTCGCACTAGTCACTGAATGATCAGATTAGGGATAGTTTCTGTTTTCAATGGGGGGAACCATTTTCCAACCATCAAGAATTAAAATACATGCAAGCTTCTCCAATTCTTACATTTGGAACATTTGTAATTAGTTTAAACTTCATCATTTTGTTCAAATTTATTAATTTTTATGCAGTAAGTTATAAATAATGCATTTTATGTTCTTAAAGTAGTAAAATGTAGAAGTGGTAAGAAAATTAGCATATTCAAAATATGTATTTCAACTCCCCCCAAATTTGTTTGGAGTTTTCTTCTTAAAATGGGGGGAAATCCTGGTCTTCGCCATGGATTCAAAGGTTTCAGAAATGTTACATCTCTAATTAAGTGGCCGAGGAGGGAAGGAAACATGGTACATACTCAGTACCCACATATAGTATTCAACATCAACTTTTAGTATTTGGGTAAGCTGTCAATTAATTTCAGGAGCTTTGCTTACCTCTGGATCATTTATCAAGAGTTGATAAACCTTGACTCTGTATTCTCCCTTCTTCAGTGCTCTCCCAAGCCTAATTGTTATCTGTAAAGTAGGAAGAAATTCTACTAAGAAAAAATAAAATGCATACATTCTTAGATAACTGTTGTTAAATATGCTTGCAGCAGTGAACACGTTAATTTGATTATGCTGTAGAATCTCTGACTAAATTTCCCTAAACTGGAATTTGCAGTGTGTTTTTAGTACCCAATGGCATTGCGTTACTAACCTTATTGTCATCTGAGAAGGATGAAAGGGTCTCATTGAGTCGCACACTTTCAAATTCTTGATTGCTGGCATAAACTCGAAAGACCTTGAACTGGGAGGACGGAACACCAACCAATGGCTCCAAGTGTTGTTTGAAGGCAGAGAGTGTAATTCTTTTATCAACGTGAATTAATAACCCTAAGTCAGAAAGGACAAATGGTCAGCATGAAAATTAACAATACGCAGTTCCTGTACATTGAATATATGTTTGACAGTGTTTATTAGGCCACTTGGTCACATGTGTCCAGAAACCAAAGGTTCCTCTGGAACCCACCTCATTACTGCCACAGAGGCATTCAGTCATCATCGTGCCATGCTATAAATCTACGCATGGGCAACTCTTCTCTCCTCCTCTTGTCTTACAGACTAAGGTGATACATGAGAAAAGATCCCTCTATGTTTGCATAACTTCTTTAGCAGTGTCCTATTTAACACAGTGTTGCTCTAAGGAGGCTGTGCATATTGCTCTTTTGTTGCTGCTGGGCAGGACAAGCTCCAGAGCCAGAGGGAAAGGGATTTCATGAAGAACTATTCCCTAAGCAGTGATTTAGAAGGCTGCACAGATATTGAGGACACCTGCATACAGCTTTTCCAAAGATCATATCCATTTACATAGGAAAAGACACATTTAAAGTAAAATGTAAGTCAAGAATTAGAAATAGTATGAGTTTCTTGATGCACCTTTTCTTCAAGGTGCAGTCCTTGTAATGAGAGTGGGAGCTTTCCGAACTAAATTATGTCACACAATTGGTAACAGAACTCCATAGGCTACATATTTAGCTTAACAGATAGTCACTCAATTATACCACTGGCTTGGAGTCACAATGTAGTTATTTCCCACTGTACCACGTTTCTGCCAAGTTCTGAAAACACTGATGCTAGAGGTTTTGTGGGATGTAGATGAACAAAAAGCAATGCAACCTGAAGCAAGGAGGAGAAACCCGGTGAAATTGTCCTCACCGGCATACAGCTTAGTCCACCGGCCAACAAAAATTATTTTGGCTGGTGAACAAAACCCCCTCTATTGTTAGCTGAAGACAACATACATATTTTGTACATCTAGAAACACGTCTCAAGGTGCAGTAAACAAATGGTTTCTCTGTATATGCAGATTTCTATGGAAGAAATAATGCATTAGATGAGTACAATTCTGTGTTAGAAATTATTACACCTTTTGTTGTCCATACGCACATTTCTGCCCTTCTCCCGAACCTTCTTCTGCCACGTAAAGCTCTGCCTTGAAGTACAGATATTGCGTTTCGCCCCTGCTCTTTCCACTTTCATCATATTCACTGTCAGTGCCAGAATCCTCCTCAGCTGTATCCCACGTTTCTTTTTTTCCTTCATTTGCTTTAGATCTCCTGCTGCTTGTTATGCTGTGTGAATCAAGACCGTTAGCCAAGGGGATAGGAGCATTGTCCACGTTGCATAAGGTGTCACTACTGTGGCTGGAACTGAGAATATCGCTGTCCACAGAACTTGTGCTCCTGTCATTGTTCACATCAGAATCTGACCGTTCCTCTGACTGGAAATTTTCTGGGTCAGAAACTTGAATTTGGTTTTCGAGCTCATGGTTTTCTGCTGAAGCCGATGAATCTACCTCATTAGAGGGTGATTCAATGTTTTCAAAGTCGCTTGCCTCTGTGCTCTTGCTGCTGTCTCTGTTATCCATGTCTTGCTTCTGTTGCTGTAGAGACAAGGTTTTAAGTTTTTCTGTACTCTCTTCTAGAATAGCTTCTACTGATTTCATATTACCTAAAGGTCCTTTTACTCTTTGACAGAGTTCATCTACGTTGCTGGAATCTCCACTGCCCTTCTGAAAAACTGTCCTTCTAAACTGTGATCCAGGAGATTGTTCTGGTAACGAAACATAAAGTCGGATTGTATTTGCATGGCGATCCAGAATTTTCCATAAATGGGAATCCGTAAATGCCAACTGCCGATCCTGAGACTCGGAACTTTCAACGAATACCTAAATAAATACATAAAGCAGGCATTCCACTATTTTCTACAATCACACATGGAAACCGCCCCCCCCTTCTGATTTTAAGAAACTTACCCAAGCTATGGAAATATAAATTATGTATGCCAATTAAAAATATTTCCATGCCAGTTCAAGATCTTAGTCTTAAAAGCTGCTGAAATCCAGTAAATAACCATACTTCTGAACTACTTAGCTTTATTATGTCAAAGTTACTATATGCATGGTAAAATAAAAGCAGTTTTAATCTACTATTCTTACAATATTAGCACTTAGACATCACTTCAGTATGAAGTAACTGGAAGCCCAAATAGCTTACTTTATTGCTTCTAAAAAAGCCTTCAGCTTTCAGTGTTTTGTTTGCCACATTGAGAAGGCGCAAATCATTGTAGCAACGTTCCAGCACAACCCGCATCGTTTCAGCAGGCAAATGCACAGCCTAAAATGGAACAAGGAGACAGAAAGTTACCCTATAAGAAATAGTTTTCTGACACTAACAAGACAGGTCAAGTTTATAATACATGCACAAACAAGACGAGGGGGAAAAGGGAAAGATACCATAGTAAGGCAGGAATATTAAAAAACACTGGACAAAAAGTCAACTTCGCTGCATGAGTGGCTAGTGAAGATATTAATTTACCTTTGAAATAAGATACTTGAATTCTGTTACAGTCTGATTCAGATAAGCACGAACACTAACAGGAGGAGCCACAGTTTCTTGCTTCAGGTCAACAACATGAACTTTTACCATGACTTCTGTCAGAGTAAGAAAATGAATACTACACATCAACATAAGCTACACAAAAACAGAACCACAAGGTTAGCATGATAAAAGTTGTAGCAGCTGTTCATCTAGCAAGGCACTAAATTGGTTGGTGGCTACTGAAGTACCCTTCAAACGTAAAGTTATAACAATGATTTAATAGCATGGCTTAAAGATCTCTTAGAATAAATTATGCATGTTTACTGTAAGCATTTACTGTATTTATTCACAAAGCAGAACCTGTTATAAAATATTAATTACCACCAGGTTTATAACACTGGAAGGCCTGTTCAGGTCGTCTTGTTTCCAGAAGGAGATCAAACATGTAAGTGGATTTGACACCTCCAAGCAAGATTCCCATTGGAGTCTCCTCTTCCCCTTCATAAGATCGTTCCAAATAATCATGGAACTCATCATACTTCACAAGACGGCAGAAATCCAGAGGAATAGCTTCTTCCAAATCCATTATCTGAAACAAATGCAGTGATGAAGTCCAACTAACACCCAATACAACCTTCAACTGAATGTGTGGGAAATAGAGCTGTTTCCAATACTACAACTTGAATAAAAGATTATGGCCATTTTAGATTCTCTTGTTAAAGCAAACTGTACGAGTATTAAAAGTAAATAAAATTTAAAATTTCAGTGGTCTGGAAGAGAGGAGGTTTGCGTCTCGCTGCACACACTCCAACCTCAAGTGTACTGTGACAAGAGGTTTCTAGTTGCAAGGCTGCCAGTGCTGAAATAAAGGATTCTCTAGTTCTTCCGGATTAAGAATCACCAATGCAAGCAGCTGAGGCCATTACTGGGAGTGACAAACCTGGGTTTCAGCCACTGTGTGACACAGAGTGTTGAACTAGATGGGCCATTGGACTGATCCAAGATGGCTTCTCTTATGTTCTTAGAATAAAAGGAAAAATAGGGTAATTTCTCATGTTGAACCAGCTTTTTCTGGTTCAGTTTAAAAAAATTACCCCATGTATTATGCACATGAATACAAAAAGGTGATAAACAAAATAATAAGGCTAGGATCCCAAGAGTTCCATACATGAGCAGAAATTACAGAGAGACTTGATGTACCTTCCCTGACTGCACCCCCAAACCACTCTAGAGACCCTCAGTGGGTTCTGACCGACAGACCTCTATTTAATAAGGTTTCTGATATACTTGGTACAGTACCTTATAAGCTATCTCTACAGCTTCCTTCAGAGTCTTGTCTTTATGAACTTCTAGTTTATTCTCCATCATTATTTGTTTCACAGGATGCATACAGAATAATTTTATCTGTATAGTCGGGAACAAAAGGAACAATATATTTTCAAGTACATGAGACAGCTTTCACCTACACCACTACAGAAAACAACTACAATTAAAACTTTGTTAATGTAGTGCTCTTGGGGAATGGAGGCTGTTGATTAATAAAATGTACTGGACACTCAAACGAACTGCTCTGTTCTGCTCCCTACTGTGTGGAATTTGCAGCAACAGAACTTCACTCCACTGGAATGTCAAAGCTATGGTGGCTCAGAAGGAGGAGCTTGCCCTCTCGGCAATGCTGGTTAACCAAGAATTTTGGATAGTCAAATGACAGATAACAAAGCTTTTACGGTATATAAAGTTATGAAAACATAGAAGAGTAGATTTTCATACCCTGCTTTCCTCTACCTTAAGGAGTCTCAAAGCAATTTATGAACACATTCCCTTTCTATCCTCAAAACAGGCACCTTGGGAGGCAGGTGAGGATGAGAGAGTTCTGAGAGAACTGTAACTAGCCCAAGGTCGCCCAGCAGGCTTCCTTTGGAAGAGTGAGAAATCAAACCTGATTCTCTACATTAGTCTGCCTTTTTTAACCACTACACCACGCTGGCTACCTATCATCTATACAGTCTGTAGTCTAAATATAGTCTGTGCAGAAACATTTTAGGAAGACCAAGATCAACTCAAAAAATAAAGATTAAAACACACCGTATCTTACCAACATAGAAATGACAAAATCACAAGCAGGACCTACAAGGACTAGTGGGAGGCATCTCATTTCCTCCCACCCCACTATTTCCTCTTTCCTCTCCTGAAAGCCCCCACAGCCTCACCCTCCTCCTGCTTCCTTCTCTGCTTCCCACCCAACAGGTAACCCTCTGTCTTCAACTTTCCCTCTCACCCTCACCCAGCAGCCTCTGCCTAGGAAAACTGTGGCCCAGTTGTCTGGTGCTGGTCCCTGGGCCAGGCTCACTTTCATGGCAGGGAGGCATCTCACTTTCCCCTATATCCCTCTCCTCACATTACGCCCTCTTTCCATCCTCCAGGCAATTCCCAGATCCTCCCCCCTTTCCCTGCCTCATGCTCTCCTTCTCAGGCATTCACCAACCTATCTTTTATCTGCCTCCCATATTCAATTATATTTATTCTTTACTTCATTTATACCGTGATTTGATTTATTACATTTCTATCCCGCCCTGCCGGCTCAGGACAACTTACATAAAACACTTAAAATTTTAACAATACACATAAAATAGATTAGCAACAACATTCAACAATTAAGCAATCCTAAAACCATAAATATAATAAAATGCTAGTATCAGTAATTTAGTAATTTCACAGCGGTAGTTGTTACACAGTTCACAGCCAGTTCTTTAGTCTTCTTAGGTCGTCTTAGGCAGCTGGCTCAGGCTATATTTAAGAAATCCCGGGGGGAACAGGGCTCTCCCATCCAAGCTGTCAGTTGTTAGTGGTGGCGGCAGCTCCAAAAGCCTGGTGGAACAGCTCCGTTTTACAGGCCCTGCAGAACTGCAAAAGGTCCCTGATCTCTTCTGGGAGCTCATTCCAACCGAATGGAGCCACCACCAAAAAAGCCCTGGCCCTGGCTGTTACTAGCCTGGCCTCCTTGAGATTCAGGAGGGCCAGCCGGTTCTGGACCCCTGATTGCAGTTCTCTCTACATGTGGTACACGTGGGGAAAGACAGTCCCGCAGGTATGTAGGTCCCTGGCCAGAAAGGGCTTTAAAGGTAAGAACCAGCAGCTTGAAATAAATCCAGTATGCTATCGGCAGCCAGTGCAATGTCTTCAGCACAGGCTGGATGTGCTCCCAAACAGGGAGTCCCATCAACAGCCTGGCCGTGGCATTTTGCACCAGCTGCAGCTTCTGGATTTGAGACAAGGGCAGTCCCAGGTAGAGGGCATTACAGTAGTCCAATCTCGAGGTGACCATCGCATGGATAACTGTTGCCAAGTCGTTGCGTTCGAGGAAGGGAACCAACCGCCTGACCAGCCGAAGGTGGTAAAAGGCCGATTTGTTATGTTATGGTTTATGTTCTAAACTTAGCACATTAAAACACAGTTCTGAAGAAAAGGTTTTTAAATTTCTAACTATTCTAAACTTCACATACTCAAGGGTCCACAAGTACATGTACCAGCTCACTACTAACAAGTGCATCTTTTGACTGCTGAGAGCACTGCATTGGAAGGGGCTTTACCTTTCTCTCCTGAGATTCTTTTCTTGTTTCAGTAGTGACTCCGAAATCTATGCTAGGGAAAGCTCCTGCCTAGGAAAAGGCGGGAATTCTCCTTGACTTCAGACATACTCCAAAGCAGTGAGACTTTCCTGGGTTAAGAGTAGGACTTCAGGACTTCAAACAAGATCATATCTCTCCACATAGGTCAGATGGGGGCAAGGTGGCCAGAAGCACAGATGAGGCTGGCTATGCTTGAGTATCCCTATATATGCTGGTATAAGCTTCATCACTGTTGTTACTGCAACTGTTGGAAGAGTTATCCACTCTCCCCCTGAGAAAATGCACACCGGTTTCATCCAGCTACACCTTAAGAGCGCTACCACTATAGTCCATGCATATAAAAGCTCCTACAGATGCAAAGGATGCTTATGCACTTCAATGGCCAAGACAGCTCTGAGGAAATCCAATGAAATGGAAGTGACTGCTCATATGACGAACTGGGTGGGTATCCTGGATTGGAACACCAGTCTTGCCTTCACCAATATTTTATGAAGGTTTTCCCTATGCAGGGACAGGAGAGTTGAGGTACGCTTGAAGACATGAATTTATTTATTTATTTATTTAATTAATTAATTAATTCAATTTCTAGGCCGCTCTCCCCGCATAGCAGGCTATATGAAGCAATAACTCCGGCTATACTCAGCTGCAAAAAAAAGTGGGTTCTGTTTTAGTGTTTTAGTGTTTTTGTAATTTATCTAAGAATACATGAAACTAAGTGGAAACATCAACAAATAAGCCAATGTTGTTCAATTTTTAATATGTGGAAAATCAGAACCAGCATCACAGAGAACAGATTTTCTTCAGTGGGAAAAAATCCAGAGTAAATTAATTTGCTAAGGGAGGGGTATCAAACATACAGCCCGTGGCCCACATCTGGCCCACGCAGGGCTCAAAACTGCCCCCGCCCAAGGCAACTTCCTCCTTCAGCTCCTTTCCCAGGGCGGCTCCTGCAGCTGCACTGTAGCTTGCTTTTTTCCTAGCTCTCTCAATGGCTCTTTGCTTCCTGCCTCTTGCCTCCCTCCTCCCCCTTGCTCTCTCTCTCTCATACACATATACACACACACACACACACACAGAGAACCTCATGGCTGCTTTGTTCCAGAGACAAGCCTGCCCACCTGCCCCTCCCTCTCCCCCTGCCCACCTGCCCCTCCCTCTCCCCCTCTCCCTCACACACAGCTTCTGCTTTCTTCTCTGAGGCTGCTCCTCCTCTTTTGGGGGGGGAGAGAGGGGGGGAGTCCCAGCTTTAAGACCAACAATGCTTTATTCCTGGTATAAGGTTATGTGTGCAAGTACACTTCTTTGGAGGGAGGGAGGGACGGAGGGTGGATTCTTCTGACAAGCACAATGTACATTGAGGAAATTATTTTGGCCTATTCTGAAAAGTTTTTTAAAAAGCTGGATTTTTCTGTTCCTATCTGGATTTATTTTCTTTCAAAAAGACCCTGATTAGGAATTAGAACACTTGGATTGGTCTTTATATCTTGGAGGGTGGAGTGATCTCAGATGTCAAAAGATAATAGCACACATTGGTAATGAGACAGGAAAACTAGCTCTCAGTTCAGTCCAGGAGTTTGCATTGTCTTGAGCTTCATTATCAATTGCAATTCAGCAGTCTCTCTTTCTAATCTCCTTTTGAAATTCCATTGTAAGTGCACAGCTACTCTTAGGTCAGCAACTGAATGTTATGGCTTCTCATGTCAGACTTATGTCCATCTACTCTTTGCATCCTCCTGGACTGAATTCTCCTGGATGGAACTGAGACCTAGGTTTCTGGTTTCATTACCAATGCTGATATCTCCACGCCTGCTTCCCCTCTATGTATTACACCTAATCTAATCATGCCTGCCATTGCCATTCAGCATCTGAAATCATCTTTATAAAGTTTATATCTCTGGTACCTCATGTTACATTTTATAGCATGCATGGCCCGGCCCAACAAAATGACATTTATGTCAGATCCGGCCCTCATAACAAATGAGTTCACTCTCCTGCTAAGGTGAGAACAAAGGCCGAGGACAGACTGGCAATCTAAAGCGGGGCAGGCACGCTTCGGAGACGGAAGAAAGGAGCATGTTCAGACATGCGCATCTGTCCGTCGGCTCCGTTTCGTACTTACCCGTCTCCCAGTCGCTTTCCATCCGCTTTACCAGGATACCGGGTAAAACCGGTGTTCAGGGGCCGTCCTCCGCATGCCTCCCGCTTCCAAACAGTGTGAACCGGAAGAAGCGGGAGGCATCCGGAGGCGGCAGTGTGAACGCGGCAAAAAAGTTATGCGCATATGCGCATGTGCGCACATGCGAAACACATCAAAGGAAAACCAAAAAAAGCGCAGCGGCGCGCACGAGCCGCACACGCCGGCTCCGCGGCAGTCTGAACGCTCCGTATCGCCGCTGATCCGCATTGCTCTGGCCAGTGTGAACGGCCAGCTCCGTGGGGTTTTTCCCTCGCACCAGTTCCCTCCGCTTTGCCTCCACTTTAGATTGCCAGTCTGTCCTCGGCCAAAGATACCAAAATCAAATTGCAGAGAGAGCATGAAAATACAGAACAGCATCTATCAGAACACAAAGACAGGTACATAAAAGCAAGTCCTCTTCCAAGTCAGAGAATGCCACAACGCTGAAAAAGCATACAAGTATTAATGTTTCTGAATTATATAGTTAATAAAAATGTAGATGTATTCTACCTAGAAATGTACAGTGGTAATTTGCTAGCACAGTGCCAAGTGATAATTTATACACCATTCAAACATTAATCAGTCTTGATGAGGCTAATTCACAAAATTTATGCCCATGTACTGTATTGCAGATTAATACTGCAGTACACTGAAAGCATCTCTTCATTTTACTCCAAGCCAAAATTCTACTGAGCTGACAAAGCACGTCAGGACATACCTTACAAGTATTGCGCTCTATTTCACGCTGTCTCTTTTCCTGTTCTTCTAACTCTTTTTCTTTTTGTACCAGTCTTTTAATGTGATCTGGATAATCATCCACTTCTAGGAACTCTGTTGAAACAAAGAGACAAAACCCAAAGATCAGCAGACTCTTTCAACTTTTCTCAGTGTTTTATTATCTCTTTAAATGTTACATTGGTACCCTATTTCTTCCTCTTCAAAAAACACTTCTCATCTAACCATCACAGAGGGTTTTTTCCAACTGTAGACCTGAATCATGTGCCTTCAAACAGTCTCTGGGCTCAGATTTCCCCCCATGTAATAACTGATTTTATTTATACTTCAACATCTGCTTAAAACAAAAATGGACATATAAAATATACCTACAAGTAAGCACAAGAGATTCTTAAAATCATCAAGTATTACCTCTATTTATAATATTTGAATTTTTTGGAAATAAAAGGAAAGGTGTAATCAGAAATTGAGCTCTATTCCCCCCACTTTTGGAAAAAAAAGTTACTGTAGCTCAGTTGTGATGGCTGGCTGTTATATAGTAATTCTGAGTTTTAAAAGAATCATAACTTAGTTGTGAACTAAGAATACAAGTACTTACTTGCATTTCTTGTTGGATCCTTCAGTCTATATATAAGCATATATGCATTCGTAGAGCTATAGGGGAGATTTAAAAAAAAAAACAGAACAACCACAGAATTAGCCTCTGAGTCTTGGTTATTAAAAGAGAACATCTGCATGAGACATCCCAACTAAATGTGAATAACATTGATCAAATAATACAGGCACTTATTTAAAACATAAAAGCCCAGTTCTTATAGCTGACACTAGTATTTTTAAAGATTCTGAAGTTTTTAGAACACAAGTATTCAGATGGAACAGATTTGGCTAATTAAAAGTAGCCATGAGCACTACAGATACTGTGGCAAATTGCCAAACTAGATTATTGAGCAATGAAATCAAGACAGATGAATGAACTCAGCTATCTGAACTATATAAACATACAGATTAAATTTTCATCCCCCAATAAAACAAAAATATCTCAATTCAATAAGGGAGTAGAGTAAAGCAGCCTGATTGAACTAGTACAACATCATGTTAGAAAAGTTTCCTAACCTTGCAAAAGCACTGGAATAATAACCTCTGTTTCCAGATGTTCCACCATAGGTTTTCTTAATGTCTTCGTGAGTTATCTGGTAAAAAAATTGAAAAAGATCAATTTCTAGGAAACATACAGTTTCCAAGTAAACCATTTCACTGGCTTATTACACTACTTAAAAAGTCACTTAACATAGGTACAATTAGAATATAGATTATGAGTCTACAGAAATAATCTGTGCAGAAAACTCTGCTTGTTTTCATTTGTTTCTGGGCTAGCTTCTACACATATCCTCTCCTAAAATATGTTCAGCTCCAGAGTTCAGCACACCAACTGTGCAATGAGTAATGAAAGTCCTCATATATCTAAAACATAGAATACTAAGACTGTTTGAAATGGCTTACCCTGCTAACATGTTGATCATTGAAACTGTACCACTGGTCATCATTAAAAGATTTTATACATGCATAGTAGTGACCTCCAGCTGCACTTCCCGAGTGGACCATAACCGAAAATAGTTCATATAATAAAGAATTCTGCAAAAAGCACAAAAACACCCAAAACGTATTGTTAATATCAATTTTTTTTTAAAAAACCTATAGTTAAGGGTTTTCATATTATTTTTGTTGAACTTCATAAGCCAATTCCAACTAATTTTCTTCATGATCAACTCCAAGTTGATTATCATTCTAAAATGATATAAATCTGTTGCAACAGTGACAAACAGCCATCTTGTGGCACCTTAAATCCTAACAACAGTAATTCTACCATAAATTTTGTGGACTATAATAGCTTAATTAGATGCACGTACTGCACCAGGCAGACATATACCTCTGAAGTAACAAAGAAAAACAACTGTGAACAGCAGAATTAAAGGACCATGAAATGAAGGAAGTACATAGCAAGATACAATTATGTAAATAATCCAATTTATTCAAGAAATGCACTGGGACCATTCATAACAGTAAAAGTTGTCAGTAACATGATTATCCTAATTTTGTTAAATTGGATGATACCTGTAATAGCTCATGAATCTCAGGTCCTTGTTAAATCATCAGATGGTAACAAACTCCTTGGTAAATTTTACTTCAGTGGCTTTATGCAGACATATCCATTTTAAGTTCGTTTGCTGGAGAATGGTTACATTGAGAGCCAAAACAGTGTGTCTTAGGAGAGTGAAATGTTCTCCATTGGCTTTTGAACACTACCATTTTTAATGTCAGATTTGTACCCAGCAATTCTTGTGTAGGGACAGACCTGTTTGCCTAAAGCAAAAAAGAGGTGGAGGAGGATTACATGCCTGGCCAAACATAGTCACACAGCTTCAGTCTGGATAACTTTGGCCAACTGCTTTTACTCCTCAGGCAGGCATTCCATATAGAAGAAGGTCCTTGTGCAGAGACTACTCACCCTCTAGAACTGTCTGGCAGCTCAACCACTCGGCCTGAATGTTGACAGTGCCCTTTGTGTGATCTGCCCTGACTGAGGCCAGATTGTTCTCTGCCCAATTCAGCAAAAGGGTCACTTCCTGGTGCAGAGACAGGGATCTGAAGCCCCCGTTTGTTCAGGTAGGCTTTGGCAGATATGTTGTCGGTACGTATGAGTACATGACACCCTTAGATCTGAAGGGTAAAATGCTGAAGCACCAGCCAGATGGCCCGAAGTTCCAACAGGTTTATCGGAAGGGCCGCCTCCATTCTGGACCATTTGCCCTGAGCTTGTTGATGGCCAAGCGTGGCCCCCCAACCCAAAAGACTGGCATCTGTGAAGATTTGTATCTGGTCTTGTAACCAAAAGGTCTTGCCCTGAGACAGGTTGGATATCCTGATCCACCAACGAAGACTGGACTTCACTTTCAAAGAAAATTCAATTTTCAAGGTGATGGAGTTCTGAAATGAATGGAGGAACTTCTGTAGTTGTCTGGAGTGAAACCTTCCCCACTGCAGGGTATTGAAGGCAGCTACCATAAGGCCCATCATCCTGGTCAGGGTGGATAGGGATGAGGTTCTCGCCTGGATGATCTGCATCACCAGCTCTTTGACCTTTGTTGCCTTTACCCTGGGAAGATATAGTTTTGTCGCACAGCTGTCGATTATCAATCCCAAGTGTTTCAGACGCTGAGCAGGAGTCAGGGAGCTCTTTGACATGTTGGCAAGAAACCCGAAGTCCTGCAAGCATTGTATGGTTGTGGTCGTGTCCTTCTGGGACTGGGTCCTCAATGGGGAGGAGATCAGAATGTTGTCCAGCTATGGATAAACATGAATGCCCGTTTCCAAAAACAAATGATAGGATGGATCAGGATTTTGGTAAATATACGCGGAGCTGACGAGAGTCCGAAGGGCAGCACCAGGAACTGTAGATGTTCCTCCCCCACATAGGAACCTCTGGTGATGCGTGAAGATCGGGATATGAAGATGTGCTTCCGTCAAGTCGATGGAAGAGAGGAATTCTCCTGGTTGTAGGGATTCTGCGATGGACCTTAAGGATTCCATGCGGAAGTGCTTGAGATCGACATGTCTGTTCAGGTATTTCAAATCTAGGATTGCCCTCCAGTCCCCATTATTTTTGGGAACCGTAAAACAAATGGAGTAGACCCCGGTCCAACGTTCGTCCATGGGGACAGGCTCTATGGCTTGGATGCAGAACAAGTGATCTATAGCTGACCAGGTCCTGGTCCTCTTTACTGGGTTCCTGTGGGCTGGAGAGACGACAAAACGTTGAGATGGAATTACAAGAAACTATTTTGTAGCCATCTGCAACAATGTCTTTGGTCCAAACGTCTGGGTGGGAGGCAAGTCACTCCTGTCTGAAAAGGAGAAGACGTCCCCCCACAGGAAAGACTAGGTAGTCATGCTTTAGGGATTTTGGGGTCTCCCCCTTTGTCATGTCTGTTACCAGTCGGTCTGGAGAATCTGTTGTTATTGAAACCTCCGTGGCGAAAGGACTGCTTGTTGGTCCCCAATGAAGGTTGTCTATAGTCTTGTCTAAACCTGGAACTATTATTATAAGGGTGAAAGGAAGAAGCAGAGCTCGTCTCCTTCTGGTCTCCCAGTTGCACAGACTTGGGAAGGGCTTTTTTCTTATCATGGGTCTCCACCAGTATTTTATCAAGGGAGTCCCCAAACAACTTGTCCCCTTGAATTGGAAGGGGTAAGCAGAAAAAATAGCCTTAGATTGATAATCTGCTGCCCAAGCCCTCAGGCAGACTATGTGTCGGGCCGCTGCAGCTGAAGCTATTGCTCTGGACGCAAGGACCATGGAGTCTAACATGGCATCTGCAGTATAAGAAATGGCTTTGAGGATCCTATTGGCTCCTCCTAGTAACCTGTGATCATTTTCGAGTAACATCTGTATTAGTTTACATATCCACACAATGGTAGCCCTAGAGACAGTGGATGCTGCAGATGAAGCCCTAATAGTCATGGCATTGGCTCCATGAGACTTTCTCAAGGCGAAGTCAGCACTTTTATCCAGATGGTTTTTCAGTGTACCATATCCATTCTCTGAAAGTAGACCAGAAGAGTGTAAGGCAGCTACTGAGGCATCAAATGCAGACACCTGAAAAAGATCTGAAGCAGAAGTAACTAAGGGGTACAGTTTTCTAGTAGACCCCGGGATTGGTTTGCTTGTTAAGGGTTTCGCCCACTCTGCCTTAACTTTCCTCATATAAAAATCTGGAAAGGGAAAGGATGTCTCTGCATAATCCTCAGGAGGAAAAACAACTCATCAGTGATCTCAGAGCCTTCATATTGCTCTTGTTGCTTAAGGGATTTATTCTGAGCTCTCTGTAAGGCCTGAATTTTAAGTGCTGACACGGTCTTAGCAAGCAAATAAGGAAGGTCCTCAGGTTAAAAAATCGAAAGGACTGTTCCTTAACAACTGCTATCTTAGGGATGCCCTCCCCCTCATCTTCTTGGTTTGAAGAAAACTCCCCCTCTTCTTTCTCACTATTTGGCTGAGAAAGATCTTCGCCCTCATCAAGGTGCAAATCATGCACGTAATGCTCCTTAAGAAACTTTTTCTAAGCAGCCTTAGTCAGCCAGCTGCCCAAATTCCTCCGTTTCCTGGGGGGAGGCGGGGTGGAGAGGGGGAGGGAGAAGATGATGATCTGGAATGGTGGGAGCTACGACCACCCGATCTGTGGAATAGGGCTATTTCCTCTCACATCACCCGTCTAAAGAAAGCCATCGTGCCAGGGGATACTAGGGGAGAGCATTATCGTCAGCATTACCGCTCTGATGGATGTCCTCACCATTGACTCCCTGGGCGAAAGTGGCTCGGATTTGCTGAATCTGCTCAGCCCCGCTTAGACCAGAGGTCCCGGGGTGCTCAAGTTGAGGGTTAGGGCACTTTAGGCCATCCCCGTCTGTGTGAGTAAGGTGGCAAGTTCGATCCAAAATGGCCGCCGCCATTGGTGTGGGCTCCGATTGAGTGCGGGAAGATGATTTGGCACACTTTGAAGCATCCTCATTATTCTGCTCTTCCAGAGGCGCTGCTGACTCTGCTGCAAACCTTTTTTGCACCGCGTGATCTCACCGATCGTCAAGGAACCCACCCACGTTCAACTCCAAAGTGGAGAGGAAGCCATCGCTTTCAGCCCTATAAGCCACAGTGGTCGCTTGGGTGACTGTCTTGAAGAAGTAGGGCTGAGAAGCTGTCCCTTGCCTGAGCAGCAGCCAGGAGAGGGAAGAGAGGAAAAAAGAAGGAAAGGGTTTTTGTTGTTGTTGTTGTTAAGCAAGAATAGAGAGAGAGACTGGAGAATAGGAGCAAAAATAGTCTTAGAAAAGAAATAGCAAGAATGGTGTTAGGCAGAGCCAACACCTAGCTGCTCTCCCTACTGAGGCAGGAAAAGAACTGAGCCTAGGGTGATTCCCACCAAAGGAAACATGAAGTTTAACTTAGTCCTGCCTCCCTGATGATGGATGGGAATCACCCACAAGATGGCCTCCACCTCAGAGGGAGAAATGCCATTTTCCATAGGGATACAGCCTCTCTGCAAAGGGAAAGGAATACTAACCCCTTGTTGGTTGAGATAACACATTGCAGTTGTTTTTGCCTGTCTGTATTTGGACGATCTGTCCTCTGGCTAGCACTGCAGAAGAGTTGAGGGCATAATGAATAGCACATAATTCCAAAATAGTAATGTGCAACCCCTTCTCAGAGGATAACCACTTGTCTTGAATGGAATGGGAGCCACAATGGGGCCCCCAGCTCTCCAAGGAGGCATCAGTAATAACAGTCGCCTGTGGGGGTTATTGACCAAAAGGGATCCCAGCTAGGATGTTCTCCTACAACCACCAAACTGTCAAACTATATAGTGTGGTGCAGAAAACCTTTGATTTTGTAAATGCACAGTGGGATCAAATTTCACTTAAAAAAAAACAGTTCTGTAATGGGCACATTCTAAGGTACACATGTAAGACTGTGGCCATAGTGGAAGCTATCAGTCATAGTAATTTTGGGGGAAACAATGCTGATTGAAAACACTATTTAATAAGCTGCCTAATTAAAGTCCTGATACAAGTTTCTCTACACACAGGGAGAAATATTCTACAGCTGCAAGGGCCTAAGTGAGCACCAATAAAGGTAGCCTGTTGAGAAGGAACCAGCTTGGACTTTTTAAAGTTAACAAGCAAGCCTAAGTGCTGCAGCATGTCTAAACATCTGCTAACATCTGAGAGAGCTGCTGAACTGCTCCTTTGGTGATCAGGGCTTCTAGCTCTGGACCTAATTCTGGCATTACATTATTAATAGCAGTAGAAGGAGGCAACTCATCAAACTCTAAACGGTAACTGAACTGAACTATGGGTAACACCCAGGTGTCAGAGGTAATCTGGAGCCAGTAGAGGGAGAACTGGGACAGTCTGTCCAAAAACGTAGGCCCACGCACTGTTGACAACGTCCCTGGTCAGATGGAACCCTTTTGGCTCAGAGTTGCCTCTTTAGACATCTGCTGCTGATGCCAACCCACAGATCTAGCTAGATCTTTGAAGTGTCCTGCACATCATCTGAGGCTGCAAAGGTGGATATGACTTCTGTTGAGGATACTGTGGAGGGCGCTGATACTGAGTGGATAACATCCATAAGGATACTGTTGGAACTTCTAAAAGGACGTTGGTCGATAAGGGATGCTGAGAGCCACGGAGATGTCAAAGGAACAGGTGGTCTGCTTATTCTTTTTAATCTGAGACAGTACATCATCCTTCTTTGATGAAAATAAGGTCAGCCCTTAAATGGAAGGTCCTCAATCTTTTGTCACATCTCCACTGGAAGAGCAGTTGAGTAGAGCCATACATGCCTACAAAACACATGTCGTCCTGAATTAATGTGCTGCTTTGACAGGTGGATGGCTTTCGGCTGAAGATGTTTGGCTAGGGAGATAAATGTGACATCTTTGCCCATAAAAATAGTTGGTAGTTTCCCACAGTTCATGACCTCAAATTCAAAGCTGAAGAAGAGTAAACCTTTCTACTGACTGCATCAATTTTGCAGCCCTCCTTATTGGCCAGAGCTGAATGGTGTTGACGAGCCTGAATTTCCTCAGCAATGAGAGATGAAGGGGCTGCATCTGTGAACAGGTAAGGGCAGCCCCTCTTCTTGCACCCTTTTGGAAGTGGCAGGGCTGCTAGCAGGCTTTTCCCAGATAGTCATAGATGTGTCCAAGACCCGTTCCAGCATGGGAAAGGTGATGGTACCTGATGAGTCAGCATAGAGCCTGTTTAAGATTTTATCCTTAGGTTTGGAGTGGAAAAGGTCACTTGGCCATTGTCATGATTTGCTCCATATATAAGCAGAAGTCCTCCTTGGACGAGAAAGGCTCAGCATTCCCCACCGTGTAAACAGGGGAAGTACTGGAGGGTAAACCAGAACTTCGTGCAGACTGCGAGGCTGCTGCTCCTTCATCTTCTGATTCAGAGAAGGTGGGCAAGTTTATCCTGCACTGGTGGAGGAGCAGAGATGGTCCAAGTTGGAACAGATGTTTGGCTCTAAGATTCGGAAAGGTGTTTAGATTCAGCCCTGGGGAACCTAGAATAATCTTCCCATTCTTGCGGAAATGGGGAAGGAAAGTAAAAGGGACACTGCTGCCATGGTGTTGATGGTTCAGCATGAGCCTTTAGAACCAACTGTGGTGGCGCCGGTGGAACATTTGGTTCCGAGGCAGCAGATGACTGAAACTCCAGACCTAGCTCTACTTCCTCTTTGGCCAGTGATGGAACCGGGGATGGTGAGTGCAAAGAAGGTGTCCTCAGTGGAGGCAAATCCTGTTGTTCGGGCAGCAAAACCAAAGCAGTTGAAACTGAGGAGGTAGGTATGGCAGAAGAAGGCCTCAGAACTGAGCAGTGTTTCATTTGGTGCTCGGTCTTTATGGTGGCCTTTTTTGGTGGCAGCTAGGATGTGCATTGAGAGCAATCCAGATACTTGGAACAGTGTCTAGTAGTTGGAACCAACCTCTGGCCAGACAAAACTGAAAAAACTGACGGCAGACCCAACAGCTGGACAATATGACCGGGAGACTTTGCTAGCAATGCCTAAGTAACATTCCGCTGGGGCAGATAATTCAGTTGTCAAGCTTTCAGAACACGACAAAGCCTTTCCCCAAAGACTAGCCTTTAACTGAGCTGCTCCGTCAGAGCAGGCTTTAGTGGAAAACTGGAGGCAAAACTTACAATTACTTATGTTGCACTCCTTGTCCAGAGGCATAAACAACACAAGGGTGTGTTCAATCTGGTCATGTTTGTCCTGCATTGAGAACATTTTTTAAACAGGGCCTTCTGCAACATTATGAAAAGAAGGGCTGACTAGACCACTAAGAAGCGGAGATCACTGGAATTCATCCTCACACAGCAGCAACAAATAACAAACTGAGGGACAAGGAGAACACCCCTCCCCTTCAGAGCATGTGACCATTTGAGCAGGAAAAGGGCTGCAAACGGGCTCCAAAGGGGAGGGGCTCCCTCTTGAGCTTCTAGACTGGAAAAGAAAAGCTGGAAAAAACCTATGGTGGCCAGCCTGCGCCTGCACAAAAGACCAAAGATGAAGTGCTGAGATTTCACTGAGATTCTACATAATCTTAATTGTCAAAAGCTCATTTATTATAGTAGCATTCATTTATATTATGTCAGTCATACATCAATGATGTTCAACTATTAAAACATGATCAATAAAACTGGTTCCTGAAAACATGCACATAGTTATTCTTGCTCCAGCATATACTAAGATAACCATATAAAAGGTACCTTTTCATTGCCAACTTTTGACATTCTTTCAGCAGTACTGTTACTTTCAAGACATATTCCTTCATCCACTCCATCATCATTGGAGAAATCATTACTCGTCTGATCACTGTGACAACTGCCTTCATTCTCTGCTCCGCTGTCAGTGCAACTCTCTGTTTGAGGAGACTTCTTAAACAAGCCATAAATATTAGGTTTTGTAAAAAATGTACTAACAGCACCCATAAATGTAACAAAGTGCTTGAGATTTTGAATTCACAATGAACACTACACACTCCTGCACTACATAGCCATAAAGTACTTGTGTTAAAAATGCCTTACCCTCCAACACTAAATACTACGGACCTGATCAACCTGAAGTATAAGTTCAACAGAGCTCTATTTCCCATTTGGAGGACACAGGCCTATGCACAATCTGTTTGAAGCCCCATGACATGAAATGGACATGTTCCCCTCCCATTCCCTGAAACGGCCGCTCACACTGACAGGGTGTATGGCCATTCATTCATACGGAGCAAAGCATGGGAATTCTTTACACATACATTTGGGTTGGATCCAACCCTTTATTAGTTCAACTGGAACATAACACTTTAAATGTCAACTTATATATGCACAGATTTTTATCATCTGAAGGTACAAGACTACACAGAATCATCCACGTCATACCTGCAACCCTATGAGCATGACCTTTGCTTTGACTTTCTCCAGGCAAAAAGAGCAAGCATGAGACTTGAGACAAAGCATTTTGAATTTTTATTTTTATGTATTTTATAGTATGTATTCTATGTATTCTTATATTATTTAATGCCCAACAAGAAGTTATGAAAAAATTAGGACACTGACATTGGTGAGCAATTTTAAACTGATTTGATTATAAACAAACAAAATTACATTTAGAAGATGATCGTTAAACACAACCTGCTGCATGCTAATTATTACCTCATCTTCAATATCAATGAATGAGCCCATGTCCAGCTCTTCTGGAAATGTCATTCGGTCATTAAGTTTTATCCTGTGCATAGTGGTATAGTCAAAGTCAAATCTCTTTAGCTGCAGGGTCAGAAGATAAGGAAAATGCAAAAACCGCAAGCCCTGTAAAACAAAGAAGGTCCAACAGCCTATAACACATTTCAGAGATATAAATTTATCCACATTATATTTCTGTCAGAAGTCGAGCATTCATTCACCTTTCTTGCATCACATTTCTTCTTACAGCGTTCACAGAAATACTGATTGGGGCCATCAAGGATTTCAGGTTGAATGAATGCATGTAGAGCTTCCTCCTAATTTTAAAAAAATAAAACGCAGATTTTAGTACTTTCTAAAGTCAGATTATGCATGCAATCTGGAGCTGCATGGCAAGCAAATGCTTATTATAAGTGACCTAGATATAATGAAACCAAAGATTCTCAGGTTCTATAAACAGAGAAAACAAAAAATTCACAGAGTGGCCTGGGAGGGGGGAAAAATCAAGTGAAATCAGTATTCCGTCTTAGGTAAGCAGTCAAATCATGACTAATACATCACTGTTTATTAAGCGCTCTATGGTTCCATCAGGATCAGGTTTTGTTAACAATCTGAAGCGAAATAAGCTTGTTATCTTGCACATCACATTAAGTCACAGTGGCACATTCAGCTGTTTTTGAACTGGTATCATGAAAGTAGATCAAATTCATGTCCTTACCAAAGATGGCTTTGTTCCTTTAGGAACAAATGTAACATTAAGCACAGTATATATAAGAGATATAATCTGTCTTCCATCTTCCCTGAAGGGTAACCGTATCAGTCCAGTATCTCAGGTTTCATTCTTGTATGTGCCTATACCTGTGAAAGTCCTATTATATATACAGCATATTAAAAAAACCTCTCTCTTGAATTGTATTTCTCAGTGGCTGTGAGTGCTGCTTTATGCCTTATATTCTTCTAGCATAGGTTTTTGTGCAAGGCTGGAATACAAGTGCTGGACTAGGAACAGGGAATTCCAAATTCCCCCCACTATGAAGCTTGACTGGTAACCTTCAACCAGATGCTCCTCTCTCAGCCTAGCCTGCATCACGGGGTAGCTATGAGGATAAAATGGAGGAGAACCACCTGAGCTTCTGGAAGAATAAAAATGTAATACCAAATAATAAAAATTGTAAACAGATTTGAGTTCTTTGCAGAAAAACTGTTTGCATTAGCAGATATGAAACAGCATGAGGATTTTACTGGTGAGTCCGAAGGTAGTTACCCATTGTGCTGCTGCATGTGCTGCTGCTCTGGTCTGCTCTGGTCTCCTCCATTCAACCTCCACTGGGAAAGAATTTTACAGCATTTATCCACTGGGCATGATCGGATCATTCGACATTCCTGATGTACCTACTATAGAATTACTCACGCTCAGATGAGTAGGTGTCAACTACTTCTCTGTAAGAGTCACTCCCCTGGATTACTTTCTATCCAATTAGGATCATACCCAGATGATCAATGCCATGTAGATATATTGGATATGGCTGTTCTGAGTATTTAACTTCAGGTGAGTAGCCGTGTTGGTTTGAAGCAGTGGAACAAAGTTTGAGTCTAGTGGCACCTTTAAGATCAACAAAGTTTTATTCTAGGTATAAGCTTTCCTGTGCACACACACAGGAAAACTTATTTAATAACACTGTTATTCTTCTAAATGTAAATCTCTTGGGATGCAAGAAGTAAAGTGTGAGCTCACAGAGGTTCAGAAAACACACTTTTAAAGTGAATTTTCCCACTGAAAGTGACAAGGTATTTTTCTGAACTTTGAAGAGTCAGTTTCTGGTCCAGTGTGCTCTTGGAAGCTGGGCATTATTGCCTTTTATGCACCGGATGACATGTCATCCAGTTTTGTTGCTTCTTTCCCTAAAAGGGGTGTGGAAGGAATGAGATACTGATTCCCTTTCCCATGCAACTAAATTAAACCTATCCATAGATTTTGTGCACTTATTTATTTAGACACATTCTGCCTTTCTCAACGAGTTACATATTAATTGGATATTGTGCTTTTGCCTTTTGATCGAGAGTTGTGGGATGACCTTATAAAGGCTCATACGGAGCAGGGGCATTGTTTGAAGTCAACTTGAATAATCTCTCAGGGAGCCATGAAATGAGGAGTTCTCAGAGAACTGTCCTTTTCCTGCTTCCTCCCACCAGTATTTTCAACAATGCATTTTTTACTAATCAAAAGAAAAGTTAAGTAAAATAACTGAAAAAATCTGCAGGGGAAGGGGTTGTTCATTTATACTTCTAAAAACTCAGCTGAAGCTTAATTAAAATCTGTTTAAATTAACTTTTAATCCAGTTAGCTTGAAAGCTTACTGGGTTCATAAACTCATGACAGTGCTAGAAGAAATGTGTTTACCTGTAGAGTTTAAAACAATGTGTAATTTAAAAGGCAAAAAAAGGTCAATTTTTTAAAAAGAGGGCCCTGAAAGTCATGAACAACCATTGTTCCCCAATATCTAAATAAATAAGAGGGGGCTTCACTGGGCAGAAGACTCACCAATTGCAAAATGCTGGTACACAGCTTATAAGATTACTATCTAAAGCATGTTGTTTGATGGATCCCACTTTGGGAGGAAATCAAGGACAGGGAAGGTCTTCAAAAAGCCTCCAATTCATCCCTTCTCCCTCCATTTCTGAGAACTCAGGGAAGCACTAAGAACAAACAGAATAAAGATTTTACAGCCCCTGCTTTTCCACAAAAACAAAAACTCTGTTTCTTATCCTTCAGCAGTGACTCTTTACAAAAGGATTTTTCTCTAGATCACAACGGCTCACTTATTTAAAAAGATGTATAGAAATTCAAAGAGTCTACAGAGAGATATGCAGTAAACTCATGCCTCTTAAATCAAGAAAATAACTGAAAATACCGCAGAATCCGAATCATTTTTATTATTCAAATTGTACCAAATTCGCATCAGGACAGTTGCTTAAAATTATCTGCAGACAGATTCCATAGAAGACGCAAAACAATCAAACAATCATGCATGTCATCTGTAAAACACAGAATTCTAAACATCAGCTGCTACCTATAAATATGCCTCTTGTGGAACAAATGGTGCCTAAAATTTTGAAAGTCTGTTGAACACAATCTATTACAAAATAATAGAGTGATATATAATTTTCTCAGAATATTCTAATCGTTATGTGGGAAGCAATTATATATATATATATATGTTCAATACAACAAAAAATGTTACATCTTTCATCAAATAAATGGCATATGAATGACTGACAGAAGTGGCTATGTAAAATTTATGTAGACTCCATGTGATGTGCAAGTCAACAAGAAACCATACTAGTCTATATTTGTATGTGAACAAAACAAGTGATGCTCCTATGGATCTTAAAAAACTGAATGAAAAATCATGAATGGTAATGTATTATATAATGACTTAATTGCTTACCAAGGAAGTGCTACTGAAAATCATTTATTTAAGTGACTTTTGGCAATATGCCACATTATTTGACCTCTGTATTTTTCTTGGCATATTATGTTTGATTTCGATTATCCCTGCAATTTTTAAATACATATTTTCTGGTGGAATTAATATTGTTTTATCCGAAACACCTCTCTTTCAAACAGCACACGGTTTGGGTTCTCAGTACATGGCTAACCACCACCTTACTGCAACTTAATGTTTCAAGATAAGTGGTGAATGGAAAAATACTGCATAAATTGTAAATGGTTTAAAATTTAAGTTGTCCTAATAATTATATCCCATTTGAGAAGCCCAAGAAAAGGCTATCAAAGAGAGAGAACAGCATAAAATTGAGCAACATAATATACTGCTATCACAGTGAAGTAGCAGTAGAAACGAGTAAGACTAACAAAAGACTAAGAAAATTTGTGGCAGGGTACGAGCTTTCATGAGTCACTGCTCACTTCATCAGGTACAGGAAATTTTGTTAGCCTTTAAGGTGCTACTGGAGTCTTGCTCTTTTCTACTGTTACAGACAGACTAACATGGGCTAGCCATCTTGATCTATCTACAGCAAAGTAGAACTTGCATACGCATATCATTGAGTGCAGCTGGTTTCAACTTTTCAAAGTTTTGCCACTGCCAACAGCTGTGTGTGACAAGCTGTGCTATGACGTGCATTTGCAGACACTTGAGGGAACAGTCTCTGAACTACGATATCAATCAGTTACAATAAAAAGAAAACTCGGGGTTCTTATAAACTCCTTATGAACTGCACTTCTGAAAGCAGATCTTTCCCTCCTTATGTTCTCACTGCAGTCCTCTGACCCTGGAAAAATTAACACTGTGGGTCAGAGCAGCTTTGTGAACAAAAGGTTATATGGCATGGCACAGGGAGGGGGATCAGGTGAAATCCCCTTCTGCTGGCAAAGCAAGCTTTCTGCACAAGCATGAGTGAAGGGGCAACTTGACCAGATTTCCTCTTCACCATGTGGCATTGTAGCAATGTAGTACGTTTTTACGCCACCATTGCTCCAATCATTCCAATGCACAGTTCTCTCCCCTCCTCTTCCATTTCATCTCCACAACAGCTTGTGAGTTAGATTAAGTTTAGAGAGAGCAGCCAGCCCAAGATCATCCTGTGAGTTTCATGGCAAGTGGGGAGTTGAACCTGGCTCTCCCAGGACTTAATGCAATACTCTAACCAGTATTCCACACTGGTGTATCCATGGGACTTCACAGACTTCTAGCACTGGCTTTTCAGAGAACACAGGGGCTGCCCATGGGAAAGGAAAAGGTGGGGAAGATCTCCATCTATTGATGCATTCCACACTTTCACGCTTATACATGGTTTGTAGGGTTTAATCCTAGTGCTCTAATAGGTATGCTTTCAAAGGCTTATCACAAAATTCCACTCGTGACCACAGTTCAATTTGCCTTTCATAATTTGTAATAAGCTTATGCTTTAAATTGTGATTACTTCAGCTTTAAAACATTTGAGGCGAGTAAAAAACGTCACAAGTAAAGAATTGGGCAGAAAAGAACTATCACCAAATTTTGCCAGAGTTCAAAGTAAACAGCAATTTACTTTGAATAATATAACTAGCTTCCTTTCAGACCTGATCCTAGGGCAAGCCTGAACAACTTGTGACTCAGTAGGTCAGAGTAGTCTGTGGGATACAGGTACAAATCTGTCGCTGCTGCCTGCCAAGGACCGCTGCAGTTATCTGACAGGTCACTCTGCTAATGGTGTGCTGCATTCCATTTGGGGGGCTGCAAGCTCTGCAAACCCAGCTTGCAGCCTCTTGTACTCTCATAGATCAAAACAAATTTTCTGAAGGTGTTCAAACATAGTTTGGCCAAATAAACAGAGCTTGGTCAAGAGAGCAGGTTGCTTAACAGTTTCCCCACTCTCTTAGCTATCATGTGGGTGTTCTGTATATCCATTATCAGCCTCTCCATTAAAGTTTTCTCACATATGAAGGAAACCTAACATTAAAATGACAGGTGACTAGAGATGTGAAGGCCCGGGGGGAAAACGGAAAAATTTGGGGGGAAAACGTTTTTTCCCTGAAGCCTTTTTTGTTTTTTTCTGAAAAATTAGAAAAATTGAAAAAAGAAAAGAAATTGATTATGGAACATTTTATTTTAACATGATGAATAAAATATTTTAAGACAAGGTGTTCAAATATTTTTCCAAATCATTTCCAAAAAAATATGTATGGTATCAGATTAATCTAATTTCTGTCTCAATCCAGGCAAACCTTCAGTTTTTAGAGGTCCATAATAACTGTGATAATGGCAAACACAACAGAGTAGCTGCAGAAGCAGAGACTGAAACTGATAATTACAGCTCAGAAAATGATTCTGATTGAATTTCATGCCCATTCACTGAAACTGAGTCCCACACTCCCTTCTATACACTCCCCCCCCCCTTCAATTCTTTTTATGAGAATGGGTTTTTTACTTTTATTTAATACTGTGGAGAGGAAATATGAATAATTGTTACTTCTGGATTTTTAAAAATTGTTTTATGGAGGGGTTTTTTTGTCTGTTCCACATAAACTAGCAAACAGTTCAGGAGATTGTTGCTCCATTTGTTACAATTACAAATAAATATTATTTAAAAAGTAAATTCTGTTTGTAATAATTGTTTGGATACACTATATTTTTAAGATGCTAGCTGTGATAATTTCATGCCAAGTAAAATTGTCCATAGTCATATTTTATGTTCCTAAAGTAACAGAATGACTTTCAATCTGGAAAAGAAAAAAGAAGGGCTAATGTAGCATTTTTTTACATTTTTCCAAAAATGTCAATCTTTTCCCCCAAAAAACGGGAAAACCCAGGGTTTTTTTCCAAGCTTCAAAATTTCTGGAAATTTTACATCTCTACAGATGACAATTCTGAAACCATGTGTATCAGTGTGAGTGCACATTTACTGGATTTAGAGCCTGCTTTTTCACCAAAGCAGCTCACAACATTTGTAATGTGCAGCAGATTCAAGGTTTAAAAAACTCTCCCCAACTTATTTCAGTTTAGAGAGGAGGCAATCCAGTAAAATCAAAAGCAGGCATGTGATGGTGACCTGGCCTGCTGCCTTCTCTCCTGTCTGTCTTAAATGGCCACTTAGGTGAGGGGGTGGATATATTATAGAAATATTAATTCAGTGCCTACATTAGCAGCAGCCTCTGTAGAAAGCCATTATTATATTTAACTCTGGGATCACTTAAATATATTTTCACTTGCCAATGAATAAACAGATACCATAACTCTCTTAACTTTTTAAAAATTTATATAAGACTGAAGTAGTCATTTGGTTAAAAAGTATGTGCCTTTATTTTATTAAAGGATGCATTTACGCATGACCTCGAGGGAACGAGTCATCTCAGCAACTGCTAATGACCGTAAAAGCTGGACTACAATGTGAACCAAATGAAGAGGCAGATTTGAATACTGAAAGAAACGATTTCTTCTAGCAACACATGGCAATATAAGCTTAAAACCCTAACACTTACCACTAAATAAATTTAAACTCTATTTTGATTTGCAAGGTCAATGGTAAGCAATTGGACATATTTTTGAGCACAGAAGGGATTCCAAATCTCCCATTTAATGTTAGTAGAAATTTCAAATGTAAAACTCTGAACACACAACGAGTAGCAGCAACAAAAACTGACATTTTTGCAAACTACTGAACTTTTAAGAAGTCATTATTTAACATCCATTATCAGCCACATTAAGAACCAGGGAAATCACTTACCTCTAACCAGAGTTCCTTGAAGGTAGTATCCTCACACTCCCTATCTTGGGAAGTGCCGCCTGTGGCAGGTTACCTCAGAAGGAGACTAGCAAGATCTAAAGAATTTTGCATCACCTTCCATGAGACCTATTAGCGCATGTGTCGATCCCATCGTGACGGCTATAACCTCTGAGCCCAGGCTTTCTTACCTACTCTCATCTGTGGATCGATGGAGGATACTACCTTCAGAGAATTCCATTTAGAAACAGGTGATTTTTTTCCCTTTCCCAAAAGCAAGTATCCTCCATAGCTCCCAACAGTTGAAAACTAGACAGCTAAAGTACTTCCTTCTATGAAGAACCACCTTTGCAATTCAGTGTAGGAGAAGGTATGAGATGGCTGAGGGAACCAAAGCATCAACACAATTTCCAGGACAAGAAGTAATCTGACACACTGTAAATGATTCTCATGTTTAGACAGAACAGAAACAACTACACTGAATGTATGGGGTCTGATATCTATGCAAGTTTCCCATATTTAAACATATGTGAAACAAATATTCTGTCGTATTTAACTGAATGCCTACACCTTGCATCACAGGAAGTTTTAAAGACAGATCTTATTGTGGCACTTGAAAAAAAATATAATGAAGAAAATTTATACAGCTATTCTCCATTACCTTATAGGTTTCTCTATGAAAACACAAACCAGCCATTTCAAACCAAAGCAGAAAACAGAATGGAAAGAAGCAAAACTATACAATCAATCAATTATGATCAAACTGAAATTAAAATGAATTAGTCTGGTACCAAGATAAATAACAATGGCACCAAACACAGGGACGGGGAGGGCATTCCAAAGTTGGAGGAAGCCTCCAAGTAGACTCCATCCCTTGTGCCCTCCTGCCTCACCTCAGAAGGCAAAGGGACACACCTGGTCTGTCTTTAAGATTGCTAGATACAGGAAGGTCCACATAGTGGGAGGCAGTCCTTTAAGTAAAGTGCTCGTGAGCCATGCAAAGCCAGCACTTCAAATTGAGACAAACAGTGAACAAGCAGATCTTCCAACAACAGTGATACGCTGCCTGTAGTCCAGCTAGCAATCTTGCCATTGCATTCTGGACTAAGGTTTTGGACTCCAAGGGCAGATCCACAAAGAGCACATTGAACCACATAAAGCACACCTAGGAGGTGACAAGAGTCTAGGTTTCTGAGGCCAGATCTTGCTTTCCAAGGAAGAGTCTCTGCTATTGAACCAGCCAAGCTGAATACAAATATTTCACATTACAGATGAAATCTGAACATTCATCTGTAGACCGGGATCTAACTGTACTTCCTAGTTGTGAATATGCTTCTTCAGGGGGGCCAATATCATCCAACAGTACCTCAGCCTTATCTGGTTTCAGTTCCCATATATTACCCCTCAACCAATACGTTACTGTGACCAGACAATGGTCCAAAACGTCCACCACCACTACCTGAATCTTATGGTAAGACAGAGTCATGTAATAGCTGCATACTGGATGACACATCATTCCATTACATTAGAGGAAGAAAACTGGCAGCACCAGTTTCTTAAGTAGCCTACTTTTATTACAACTGTCAGCATCATCAAAAAGTTTTGAAGACATTCTTTATAAGCACCTAGTGGCATATGAACAGAAAAGAAATACTGAACTCTAAATGCTATCAGGAAGAACATAATGGTACATTATTACCATGAAATCATTTAAGCTATACTTATATTCCATAAACATGCACTAGTAGGACTCACTGAAGGGTCAAAAGCCTTCTAGAACTTGCTAGCTGGTTTACTGCACAAAGACAGAAAACCCAAGATGAAGTATGTAGGAGGATACCTACCTTTTAAGAATGTTATATTACTGTTGTATTAATGTGTAATTTGTATATAGATGCACTAGCAGTCAGTTTAATAAGTACACACCACGCTTGCAAAAGCTTGGCTGGAGCCATAAGGCCGAATGACCAATGGAATATCAAGGTATGTGTCTATTCTCCAACTTTCATATCCACACTCCAGACATCTTACGTAGTCCTTCAGCTTCCCTTGATAGAGCTGATTTATGAGATCAGCCTACAATTGAGAGAAATCACATAATATTAGCATGGCAAAAAAATATATCTTAAAAAGTTGGCGCTTCTATTTAGCTTTATGTAATATACTTTCATATAGTATATAAGTCTAACAAATGTATTTATTCTGAATTGCTCTTTCACAGGGAGAAGAGAAGTTCAAGATGCCTTGTGTGGAATCGAACAATAACTGTGTTAGTCAATTCAGTATCAATGGCTTTTTATAGGACAAAAGGACATTAACTAACCAAAACCTGAACTAAATATCTCCCTGCTTTTAAGAACACTGTAACTAACTATAACTGGAAAATTAAGTTGATAATTCCTCAGATCTAGGCCATCATTCTGGGACATATCATATAATTCAAGCAAGTGAGAAAGAGAGGGTAAATAATATCTCTAAAGGTATGCATCCAACATAGATATTTACCAGTCATAGTTACACATAGATGTAGCCATCAAAGAGAACTGAGCTTAAGATAAGTGGTATTTACACCAGTCATGTTGCTAGTTCACATGCATAAGACACTTAATTTGATTCTATACAGGTGCAGTAGCTCCTTTCTGCTTACTATTCTGCCCTCTCTCAGGCCATTCCCAGGAACAGGAGCAAATGTTTTGGTTGCAAACAGTGGCATTATAAGCAGGCAGTGCTGCAAAGGTGGAGGGAATGGAGACAAACATCACACTTGCTATCCCTTCCCCAGAAACAGGCAGTCTGTTATTCTTAAAGTGTGTGCACTACAATTAATCATGCAGAGAGACACAAACAATATGCAAAACGACCATTGGGAACTTACCGTGAGGGGTCCTTCTCCTCTGAGGTCAGGAGGACATCTCCTTGGGTTATTCCCACCATTCCTTTAGGGAGGCAGGAAACACTTTTTTCTCCTTCCTCTTGGCACCTTGGGAATAGCCCCTCCTCCAGTTCGGGGACTCCGTCAGCAGTAGCTTAAACTGAACTAACCTGCCACTGCCCCTCCATACTTGAACCTGTTTAACTCAACTATCTAAACTATTATACATTGAAAAACCCCTGTGTCCTTTCCCCCAGATAGACACGAAGGGAAGCAAACAGAATGAGTGTAAGAGAAGAATACAGCACAGTGGAAATCAGAAAAGGAAAGGAGACGATGATGTATAGAGGGAGGGCCGAGATGTCCTCCTGACCTCAGAGGAGAAGGACCCCTCACGGTAAGTTCCCAATGGTCGTTCTCCCTCTGAGGCGGAGGACATCTCCTTGGGACCTCCCAAAGCAGTGTCCCCCTAAGTGGGTGGGTCATCATCGTCAGCTGCAGGAAGGATGTGCTGTAAAACTCGTCTCCCAAATGCAGCATCAGCTGAAGCAAAGGTGTTAAGGTTGTAGTGACGAATGAACGTGGAAACCGAAGACCATGTCGCTGCTCTGCACACTTCCTCGATGGTTGCTCTGTTGGCTAGGGCCGCATTGGTAGACGCACTTCGCAGGGAATGCGCGGTTATTCCCACCGGTACTTCCAGGCCGGACGCTTTGTATGCCTCTACTATGCAGGACTTGATCACCCTACTGATGGAAGCCTTGGACATTCTGTTGCCCACCCTGGGCGGGGAAATATTGACGAACATGAATTCCGTCTTCCGAATCGATTCCGTCCTAATGAGGTAAGCCTTCAATGTCCGCCGAACATCTAAGGTGTGCCAGAGGATCTCCTTGGGATGAGTTGGTCTTGGGCAAAAGGTAGGGAGGTAGATTTCCTGCGTTCGATGGAAAATGGAGTCTACCTTGGGCTGGAAGGTGGGATCCATTCTCAACACCACCTTATCTTTGTGAAAGATGCACAGAGTAGGCTTAATCGAGAGGGCGCTGATCTCCGAGACCCGGCGAGCTGATGTAATCGCTATTAAGAACAACGTCTTCATTCGCAGCCATCTCAAGTGAATCTCCCCGATAGGCTCAAAGGGAGACTTGGTGAGTGCTCTCAGCACGATGTTCAATCTCCACGTGGGAAAACGGTGAATCTGTGGTGGAGATTTGACGTGAGCTCCGTGAAAGAACAGCTGAATATGGGGATGCTTGGATAGCTTATATCCCCCCACCAACGGAAGAACGGTAGAGAGTGCCGCTATCTGTCTGCGAAGCGTGGCTGCTTTAAGCCCTGATTCCAACCCATCCTGCAGAAAGGAAAGGATTGAGGCTAACGAAGGAGATAGGACATCAACACGCTTTCTTCTGCACCATCTTACGAATGCCTTCCATGTCATATTATAAATTCGAATCGTGGACTGTCTTCGGGATGTTAAGATTGTGTCCGTGACCTGAGACGAGTATCCGAGCTCAGAAAACTGTTTCCGCTCAACCGCCAGGCGGTCAGACAATACCATTCTGGCTGGGGATGCCATATCGGCCCCTGCCTCAACATGTCTGGCGTCTGTGGAAGTTGTAACGGGGGGTGCACTGATAGTTCCACCAGTGTTGAGTACCAGGGTCGTCTTGCCCACAGAGGGGCCACGAGAATGATCTCTGCTCGATCCTCTTGAACCCGACGGATGACTCTCGGGATCAGCGGAAGGGGTGGGAATGCGTACAGCAACCCGGGGGGCCATGGAGATACTAAGGCATTCGTTGCTTCTGCCTCCTTGTGGTAGTGTCTCGTGAAAAACTGAGGAAGTTGATGGTTTGACGGAGATGCAAATAGGTCTACTAGAGGCATGCCCAGATGTCTTACAATGAAGAGGAACAAGTCCGGGTGTAGTGACCATTCGCCGTGGTCCAGAGTCTGTCTGCTGAGCCAGTCCGCTTGTACATTGTGGATTCCCTGGACGTGCTCGGCCCGTATCGAAGCTAGGTTCCTCTCGGCCCAGGTGAAAATTCGTGTTGCCTCCTGCTGTAGTGCCGCCGATTTAGAACCTCCCTGGTGGTTGAGGTAGGCCTTGGCCGCCACAATGTCCGTCCTGATCAAAACGTGTTTGTTGATAACTTTCTGACCAAAGTGTAGTAAGGCAAGACGGATTGCTCTCAGCTCCAGCAAGTTGATCGGAAGGAGACTTTCTGTCATGGACCAGGATCCCTGGACCGGATCTTCCTCCAGGACTGCGCCCCAGCCCGAGAGGCTGGCATCTGTGAAAATCTCTGAGTGGGAGTTCGTGTGATAAACCTTCCCCTTCCGCAAATTCAGGAGGCTTGTCCACCATAGGAGAGAGGACTTGACGGGTGCAGGCAGAAGTATATTCATGGGGCGACGTTCCATGATCTGTCTCTGGTAAGGTCTTTGAAAGCGCTGTAGAACTCTGGAATGAAGCCGTGCCCACTGAATCAAATCTATGCAGGAGACCATCAGCCCTAATAATTTCGCCAAGGTCATCAGGGTTGTAGATGAACTCCGCAGCACCGTCGAAGCCATCTCCCGAATTTTGTTGGCCTTGTCCAGAGGGAGGAAAAGAGTGTTGAGCGAAGTGTCTATGATCGCCCCTAGATGCTCTATCCTGTGGGATGGTGTGAGCGAACTCTTGGCAAAATTGATTACGAATCCGTGATCCTGAAGACACTGTAGAGTGCGTGTGGTGTTCTGCTTTGCCGTCTCCAGGTCGTGGCCCCTGATCAAGATGTCGTCCAAGTAGGAATGGACATGTATTCCTGATCTTCTGAGGTGCACTACCGGGTTCACCAGTAGTTTGGAAAAGAGTCTGGGAGCCATGGACAACCCGAAGGGTAGCGCCCTGTATTGGAAGTGCCGACCTCGGATGCAAAAACGGAGAAACCTCTTGTGCGACTGATGGATTGGCACGTGGAGATATGCCTCTGTGAGATCTATTGATGAGAGGCAATCTCCGGATCTTAGGTTCTCTGTGATTGATCTCAGAGTCCCCATTCTGAAGCGGCGCAGTTTAATGAACCTGTTGAGAAACTTCAGGTCGAGAATGGCCCGCCAGTCTCCATTCCGTTTGGGAACCAGGAAGAGGATTGAGTAGACGCCGAGACCGCGTTCTAAGCGAGGGAACCGCCTCTATGGCTTGAATGTCCAGCAAATGTTGGAGGGCTCTGTTGACTAAGGCTTGCTTGGCGGCTGACCTGCTGACTGGAGAGATCAGGAATCTGTCTGGGGGAGGACACCGGAACTCTATTGAGTATCCGTGAGATACAATCTCCTGTGCCCAGGAATCTGCCTGAGATGCTGTCCAAGCCGCCGAAAAAAGCAGAAGTCGAACTCCCACTGTCGCCGTGGAATAGTCACGCCTGCTTGGATTTGGGGTCACGGTCCCCACCTGAGGAACGGCTGAAGGGAGGTCTGGGGAATCTGGAGTTGAAGGCTCCGCGTTTGTTGAACGATCTGTTGTTGGTCCAGCTTTGTTTCCTTTGTTCCTGGCGAAATCTGGGCAAAGAATGTTGGGTCCGAAAGGACTGCGAGGGTCTTCTGTCTGTCTGCCTAAAGTTCTTAGGCATGGCCTTCTTTTTATCCCTTGTCTCAACTAGAATTTTCTCCAGGGCCTCCCCGAACAGCCGGTCACCCTGAAAGGGGTACGCAGAAACCATCAGTTTAGATTGGAAATCGGCCTGCCACGCCCTGAGCCAGAGAAGTCTTCTCGTCACCGCAGTAGATGCCATTGCACGGGAAGCAAAGGTCAAGATGTCCAAAGTGGCGTCTGCAGAGAAGGAGGCTCCCTTCAGGATGCGAGTGGCCCCCTCAAGGAGACCTCGGTTGTTTTCTGGAAGAAGTTGAATTAGTTTACGTAGCCAGACAATGGACGCCCTGGATGCTATGGATGCTGTAGCCGCTGCCCTGACCATCATGGAAACAGATTCATATATTTTCTTGAGTGTGGCGTCGGCCTTTTTGTCAATGGGGTTGCGTATGGACCCGTGACCATCTTCAGAAACTAGTCCAGTGGATTGAATGGCTGCTACTGGTCCATCCACTGCCGGTGATTGTAACAGGTCGCGGGTGTACGTGGGTAAGGCGTACAGCTTGCGTACAAAGCTTGGGAACTGTCTGTTAGCTGCTGGCCTGTCCCAGGCTGACCTGATCTGTCTTTCAAAATACTCAGGAAAGGGGAACACTTTTTCCACTAGTTCTTCTGGAGGAAAAAATTATTTGAGTCCCTTGGATCTGGACTTAAGCTTGGGTCTAACAGGGGTCTGATCCTCAGATACAGGAGCCTCCTGAACTTCTAGGGCCTTCATGGCCTTAGTGAGGAAATATTGGTAATCCTCGGCCTTGAAAAATCTACTGGAGATCTCAGGCATTTTTAGATCTTCCTCTTCTTCCTCAGAGAGGAACTCACCCTCCTCTTTATCATCCTCCACTGAAGAAGAGGTTTCCCTATGCTCCCAATGCTGGTTCCCTCCATGCATGTTGTAGGGATTGGGCTGCACATTTTGGGGTGATTTGGGGACCCAGGAAGCCGGTGGAGGAGGGACTGGGGCTTGACTGTGGCCCATGAGGCCTGTCTTGGCACAGAAAGAAAACATCTCGGCCTGCATGGCCTGCCTGACCACCCTTAGAAGCCCCGGGGATATTAGTTCAGAGACCGGGTCTCCCCCCCCCCCGGGCCGGATCGGGCCCATCGTGATGCGAACCGGAGGCCTTACGTGCTCCGTCGATCGTCGGTGGCGCCGGCGGAAGGCTCATCTGGGTTGTGGGGCATCGGAACGTAAATCCAAAATGGCCGCCACCATCTTCGGAGCGCCCTATTTTGGCGGGTTCTCCTCCCTGTGGAGTTCGCGGTCGTTTGAGCGCCCGCAGCGCGGCTGCCGCTGCCTCCACCGGGTCCGTCGGGGTGGCACAAGAACGCCGCGAAGGCGAGTAGGCCCCACAGGCGGCCGCCGCAGCGGCGATCTCTTCCTCTCCAGAGGAAAAACCGTCGGAGTGCTCCGCTGCCGTCTCCATCCCCGATACCAGCTCACACTCACGGAGAAAAAACCTCCAATCTCCTCAGTGTTGTTGTCGGGGGGGGGGGTGAGGAGGAATGAGCTCAGAGAGACGACAGGAGAGCTGAGAAGGTAAGGTAGCTAAGTAGATTAGGAGGAGGGAAAAGGCGAATGATGAGAAAAGAAGCTAAAAGAGGAAGGTCAGTGTGTAAATGCTAAGCTCAATTAGTAGTCAGAAGGCGAGCCCTGACTGCTAGCTGCTACTCCCTGAAAGGCAGGAAACGAACTGGAGGAGGGGCTATTCCCAAGGTGCCAAGAGGAAGGAGAAAAAAGTGTTTCCTGCCTCCCTAAAGGAATGGTGGGAATAACCCAAGGAGATGTCCTCCGCCTCAGAGGGAGAACTTAAACAATGAAGTTGAATCTGAGTTCTCTTTAATGTTCCTAAAAGCACTCCTCTGTGCCTCTACACTCTTTTCAGAGCATCATTATTCTAACACAAATCCACTTCCCATCACCAACCACTATTAGCCCTGGGAAATTTTCCTGTGAAACAAACTACATGGAGGATGGAGGTCTTGTTAAAAAAAAAAATGAAACACACAGATGAGGGAAATCTTGCCTCCCCCTCACAGAGCGCCACCATTTTCCTCCCATTCTGGCTTGCTTCCGTTAGCAAAACCCGGCTGAAAGAAAAATGCTACAAACAATGGAATGTAATGAGGTACGGCCAACTATAGCTGTTCTTGCGCAGATTCCCTAACCCCCAATTTTAGACATGAACGGAGGAACTTATACATATAAGAGCTTCGGACTGATTATTGCTTGGGCACAGAGTGGGTCAATTTAAATAATTACTTTAAATAATAACGATAACTTGAATTATGATTTAAATTGATCAGTCCTTGGAACAAGCAGTAATTAACAACATTTTCAATTTATTACATAAATACTAACTAAACAGAAGTACTTGCTAATTTGTTCCTAAAAGTTGTTGATTCAAGCAATAACTGTTACTCCTCTTTAATTTACTCCATTACTCCAAGTACAAAATGTGTTCTACCTGTTCTGTTTGCTTCCATTTTTGTTCCAAAGCATCAAACATGACTCTGCAGAGTTCTTGGACATCGTGCTGCTGCCATGCTGTTGTGAAATAAAACTGACATCATTTCGTGAACGAAGAAAAACCTACTTACAGGATTTTGACAGCATAATTCCAAAAGGGCAGAACAAAAATATTGTTCTCTAATTTACTTTTGCTTAAGACCACGCTGATTTTAGAATAAATCTTCCACTTCTTCCACTTAGCTAAAGTTTCGTTCTGTACATGTTCATTAACTGTTTATTTTTCCATAGTGTTGAGTATTTACAACTGTAGAAACATTAATAAATACTAAAAAAGCAGCTATATATTGTATTTCTAACACATTTTCTATTTGACTTTAGTAATGTACTTTAGCTCATATTTTAAAGATAATCATAAGGCCTTAAAAAAGTAACAGGTGGTACTGAAATGGACACAAATAAAGTTTGCTGTAAAGTATAAAGTTCACTGTAACATATCAAGATTGTGTACTATAGAGGTATGGCATATACTGAGTAGACAACCCAAATGGAAATATATAATTAAGAATCCTATGGATTGGATCTTACGACTTTATTTAGTAGCAGAATGGAGACACAGGATTTAACTCTATGTCTTCTGCTCCAAGATACTTGAAGCACTGCAAACAGTAAAAACAACTATATAGCAAAGATCAAACAGTCTCTGATCCTTCCTGTTCAGTCAATGGAAACAGATCAAAGTAGCAACTAAGAACTCGAACACATACTGCTGTGTGTTGCTTGGAAAGAAAACATTTTAAAGTAGTATCTAGAATTCTATACCAAAGTTTGCAACACCTAGGTCCTTTCCACACGCACCAATTTGCCACACTAGAGGGACACTTCGTCGATGGATCAAACTGGCGCGATCACACCAGCACATCTGGGAAGTGTCCAGCAACTGTCATCAAGCCATTGCAAACGTTTTGATCCAGTGGGGAATTGTAGTAAAAAACTACTAGTGAAACTCCAGTATCAAATGGTTTGCTGCAGCTCACAGCCAGAGTTTCCTTGTGTGATCGCGCCAGCGTAGAAGTGTGGAGTCGCGGATAGCGTGATCACACACTATCCTGACGCGACGCTGTTTCCCTTCTCCGTGTGCACACCATCGAAAGCCCTTAGGGGGGGAGAAGCAAAGCATCGATTCCCCTTCCCGAGAGCCAGTTTGGTGTAGTGGTTAAGTGTGCGGACTCTAACCTGGGAGAACCGGTTTTGATTCCCCACTCCTCCACTTGCACCTGGCTGGATGACCTTGGGCAAGCCATAGCTCTGTACCAGCTGTTCTCGCAAGGACAGCTTGGGAAAGAGCTCTCTCAGCCCCACCTACCTCACAGGGTGTCTGTTGTGGGGAGGGGAAAGGAAAGGAGTTTGTAAGCCACTCTGAGACTCCAAGTGAGTGAAGAGCGGGGTATAAATCCAATCTCTTCTTCTTCTTCTTCTTCTTCTTCCCACTTTGCACCGATTCATCGATCCCCTATTTAAGTGCCTCGGAAACCCACCACAAAAAGACCCCCCCACCACTCGCCCATGGTTGCGTTTGATCACACAGCGGCAGTTTGCCCCGGCAGGTCCATGGAGCTGTGTGATCACGCAACTGCAGGGCAAATTGCTCCGGAGCAAAAAAGCCTCAATTCCCCTCCGGATTATCTCGCTCGTGTGGAAGGGACCCTACCCTTCTTAGAACCTGGTTTTCCAATTCTGTTGAGCTACTTTTCAATAACCAACCAACTTACTAATGGGCTTGTCTGGGTTCTTTATTATGCACACCTTCAATAAATGATGTCACTTTATATTTAGGCCAACATGATTACAAGCTTAACCAAGCATTTAATTATATGTATGCACACCTTCACTACTATCCCATCCAAAGCTTCGCGTAACATCTGTCGTTTCAATTGCTCTCTTTTTGCTTGTCTGTAGTAAAACAAACAGCCTTTGAAGCTGGAAAGGGATGCTTGTCACTGGATCTTCTTCGGATTCCTCAAATTCCCATCTATTAAAAATAGTAATTGGTATCAACAATCAGTTTACAGGATATTGCTCTAAAAGTCTCTAGCACACATTTATTTATTAGGCAATAAAGTTATTTGTTAGACAGTAGTTCTCAAGCTGTGTCTCAGGGAGCTCTTCTTAGGAGCATCTCAGTGAAATTATCAATAATGCAGAACCATCTGCCAGGCTACATACCCACCACTACCAGCTGTTCCCTAAAGTGGGCAACTGTAAGTGAAGCTGGGTGTGCTCTAGGGCGCCCTCTGCTCCAGGGCAAATGTCAACGAGCCCCGACAGGCCTGGCCGGCATTATGTGCCTGCAGCCTAAATCATGTGCTAAGGTACAGGGACACATCGTAGACCTGAGGAGCTTCTTTAGTGGACTAGCAAGCATGACATTCATTCACTAAGGTATACAGTTTGAAAGACACTAAATTTAAATATTTGTTACAGCCTCATGCGCAGCCTTGTTGGAGCTGGCTTTCAGAAATTCCAGCGTACAACTGCCTGCTTTCCAAATCCCTCCAAAAATGTCCACCCGAGTGTCTAAAAGAGAAGAGGCTCCCTCCAGTGCCATAATAAACCCTGGACAGAGCAAACTGCTTAAAGCATTTGTTATAACACATTCCTGAATTGCAACCTTCTCATGTAAAATGCAGCTCCAGGAAAGTTCTAGTGGTCTCCAGACTAAATATCACAACCACCACAGGTCCATCCCATGGATTTAAAAATTGCCATGGGATCCCAATCCAGATGGGGTCTGTGGCGGCCCTAGGAGCTCTTGTTCTCCCTCTCCTATGCCTTTTCAAGGGCTGAGACAAGCCATGGGGACTGTTTCTGAGCCTCAAAAGAGGCAGGGGTGGGGAAAACAAGACCCCCGGGGGCTGCTGTGCCACACACCCCATCTGGACTGGGGCTTTGCAGCAATGTTTAAAGAACCACTACTGCTTCTAAAATGACAGTAGTAGCCACGGAATGAGCCTGTGGCCATTCTCAATGTGACTCTCAAGCCCCGATCAGACGCAGAATTAGCCACACGATAGGCACGAATGCCATGCAGATTGTAAGGGCGCGATCACACCAGAACATCTGGCAAACGTCCCACACCCATCGGCAACCCATTTCTCTCCGCCAAAGAAGCAGAGTTAAAAGATACTAGGGAAAGTCCAGTATCAAACAGGTTTGCTACGGGCCACAGATGGACTTTCCCCATGTGATTGCTCCAGCGCACACTCATGGAGTCGGGGATAGTCTGATCACGCTATCTGGACACCACGCTGCTGTTTTTTCCCCCTTCTCAGTATGCGTATCATCGTACACTGCCATAGGAAGCCCTCAGGGTGGAGATGCGATTCATCGATTCCCCATTTAAGAGCATTGGGGAAAATGGCAAAAAACCTCCCTGACTCACTCGTGACTGCGTCTGATCACGCAGTGGGGGGCTGTGCCCGCAGCTTCACAGAACGGTGTGATGGCACAACTGTGGGTCAAATTACTCTGGAGCAAATAGCCTCACTCCCCTCCCCCCCCCGGGTTATCTCACTCATGTGACCGGGACCTCAGTTTAGGCAGGGTAACAGTGAAGTCCATCAGATTTAACCTAGTACTGTTTCAACAGTGTGGAAACCATATATCATGCCACTAAATGCTCTGCAGTATGCAGAAGATCCACAGCAACTGGACATAGGGTCCTCTTGAAGGCAGGAAGCTTAAAAACCATGGCCACAGCACAGCACAAATCCTTGCCATCAACTTGAATTGTATCAGGAAATTTGCAAGCCTACTGGAGGGAAGGTGAAAATGTTTACGTAAAACAACCTAAATGCAATACATTTCTTCCTATGAGTGTCACCTGCAATAGATGACACTCAAATGAGTGTTCCCATGAATGTGCCTAACAGATCTGTGTTAAAACAAAGGTTATATTTCTACCTTCTCTTTTCTGTCATTCTCATCTTTCTTAATTGTGTATCAACAACTGCACCCTGTCCTTCTTATTCAAAGAAACACAAAACTATTGTAGACTGATAATTTACTGGGAAACGAGGAAAAAGAAACTTGTCGGAACACATTGGCAAGGTTTCCCAAATATATCCTTATGAAACTAAAATCAGATGAAATATTTATATGGTTAGAAAACCATCAAGGATTCCTGAGACTTTTTTCACTCAAGATTATCTTTGCAACATTCATTGTCAAACTACCGTATTTTTCGGACTATAAGACGCACCTGACCATAAGACGCACCTAGTTTTAGAGGAGGAAAACAGGGGAAAAAAATATTCTGAACCAAATAGTAGGTAGTTGGGGGGGGGGGGGAGAGAGAGAAGAAAGAAAGAAAGAAAGAAAGAAAGAAAGAAAGAAAGAAAGAAAGAAAGAAAGAAAGAAAGAAAGAAAGAAAGATGGTAGGGGGGAGAGAGAGAGAAGGAAGGAAAGAAGGAAGGAAGAGAAAGAAAGAAAGGAACAGGAAGAGAGGGAGGGAGGGAGGAGAGAGAAAAGGAAGGAAGAAAGACAGACAGACAGACAGAAAGACAGACAGAAAGAAAGAAAGGGTGTTTCCCTCCCCCCCTTGCTTGGGCCCCAGTGGCTTAACGCCACTCAGGCCCAGCTCTTCCCTCCCTACCTCCCCCCCCTGCAGCCCGGGAAAGGTGAGCGGGGGAGGGAGGGGGGTAGGTAGGGGTGAGAGAGAGAGAAGGAAGGTAGGTAGGTAGGTAGGTAGGTAGGGGGGAGAGAGAGAGAAGGAAGGAAGGAAGAAAGAAAGGAAGGAAGGAAGAAACAGGAAGGGAGGGAGAGAGGGAGGGAGAGAGAGAAAGAAGGAAGGAAGGAAGTCAGAAAGAAAGACAGACAGAAAGAAAGGAACATGAAGGTAGGTAGGTAGGGGGGAGAGAGAGAGAGAAGGAAGGAAGAAAGGAAGGGAGGAAGGAAGGAAGGAAGGTAGGTAGGTAGGTAGGAGGGGGGAGAGAGAAGGAAGGAAGACAGAAAGAAAGACAGACAGACAGAAAGAAAGGAAGAAACAGGAAGGTAGGGAGGAGAGAGAAGGAAGGAAGGAAGGAAGGAAGGAAGGAAGGAAGGAAGGAAGGAAGGAAGGAAGGAAGACAGACAGAGAAAGAAAGAAAGAAAGAAAGGAAGGAAGGAAGGAAGGAAGGAAGGAAGGAAGGAAGGAAGGAAGGAAGGAAGGAAGGAAGGAAGGAAGGAAGGGTGTTTCCCTCCCCCCCCTTGCTTGGGCCCGAGTGGCTTAACGCCACTCAGGCCCAGCTCTTACCTCCCTACCTCCCCCCCCCCGCAGCCCAAGAATGGTGAGGGGGGAGGGAGGGGGCGGGAAAGGTGAGCAGGGGAGGGGGGGCCGGGAGCTTCTGAGAGGGGTGGGTGGGAGGGGAGCTTCTGAGGGGGGGGTGGATTCTGAGGGGGGTGGGAGAGAGGGGGGCTGGGAGGGGAGCTTTTTAGGGGGGTGGGTGGGAGGGGGGCTTCTGAGGGGGGTGGGAGGGAGGGGGGCTGGGAGGGAGGGGGGCTGGGAGGGGAGCTTCTGAGGGGGGTGGGAGGGAGGGGGGCTTCTGAGGGGGGGTGGGGAGCTTCTGAGGGGGGTGGGAGGGAGGGGGGCTTCTGAGGGGGATGGGTGGCTTCTGAGGGGGGTGGGTGGGAGGGGGGCTGGGAGGGGAGCTTTTGAGGGGGGGTGAGCTTCTGAGGCGGGTGGGATCTGTACTGAGAGGGGGCGGGGGGTGGCTATCGGGTCCGCGGCGCTCACCGCGGCCGGGATCTGTACTGGGAGGGGCGGGGGGTGGCTATCGGGTCCGCGGCGCTCACCGCAGCCCGGGATCTCTACTGGGAGGGGGCGGGGGGGGTGGCTATCGGGTCCGCGGCGCTCGCCGCAGCCCGGGATCTCTACTGGGAGGGGGCGGGGGGTGGCTATCGGGTCCGCGGCGCTTGCCGCGGACCCGGGATCTTCATTGGGTGGGAGGGAGGAAGGGAGCTTGCTCCTGGGGCCCGCGGCGCTTGCCGCGGCCCCAGGAGTTTGTGGGGGGGGGAGGCAAGGTGGATTCCTCCAGGGGCCGCGGCACTTGCCGCGGCCCCTGGAGTAGATTTGCACCATAAGATGCAGGCACTTTCTCCCCCACTTTTGGGGGGAGAAAAAGTGCATCTTATGGTGCGAAAAATACGGTAAATGAGACAGATATCTGTCTGTTGCTTTTGTAATTAGTAAACTTCAGAAGGTCTCAAGCTAGGTCAGAAATTTTTTTTAAAAATTCAGGGGACTAAAAGAACCCACACATTTGAAAAAGGTTAAAAAAAAACAACCCTTGGCTTATACTCATACACACAAAGGTTTTCAGTACCTTTTTCTTTCTCCCCCTATAATATTCTGTCACAATTAATAACAGGGTTCCCACGCATTTCTACAACTCTCGGAAGTTTATATACTTTCTCACAAACGTGTTAGAAGTGCAGAGCGCACAAATATTTATGACAACACCAACAATTCATTGGCTGTAGTGTACTTACCTATATAGTGCATTTCTGAATTCTGGTGTCATGAAAAGAGTTTGTAGAAGGCTGTTCAAATAGCAAGTCATTGCTTGGTTTACTAGACCCACATATCCTAAAAAAGAAGTTTAATTTTTCATTAGTAGTTGATCATCCTCCTAGAAGTGAACTAAAAATGGATGGGAGGACATGTTAGGTGACTTTCTAGGATGCATCCATAGTATAACGAGCAGAACCTGACTTATGAAACAACACTTTCCCACTTCTCTCCTCTCCTATTATAATCTCCCTCAAAATACCGCCCTAGGGATCAGGAACCCCCACTAATAGTTCTAAGTAGGATGTAGAAATATTTAGTGGAAGGGTTGCATCAGCAAAAATCCCCACCCCCAACAGCTTCCAGAAACACCAAAATGTATAAGTATTTTATTCTCTTCTAGCAAAGTGCTCTATTGCATCTTACAGAAGAAGAAGAGTTGGTTTTTATACCCCACTTTTTTCTACCCTAAGGAGTCTCAAAGCGCCTTACAATAGCATTCCCTTCCTCTCCCCACAACAGGCACCTTGTGAGGTAGGTGGGGGCTGGGAGAGTTCTGAGAGAACCATGACTGGCCCAAGATCACCCAGCAGGCTTCATTTGGAGGAGTGGGGAATCAAACCTGGTTCTCCAGATTAGAGTCCGCCACTCTTAACCACTACACCATGCTTGATCTCAGAGAAAACTCCATTCACAGAAGATAAGGGATGGATTTCAACCCCTCTTGTTAAGGATGAAAACCTGGATCACTTGGGTAAAAACAACTCTCATACCAAAAAGATACAGTGAGAGACGTATGGAACATACAACTGGGTCTTTTTCCTACTGCAAGAAGGGGAACATTACAATAATCTCTAACATTTTGCTATGATTTTCTCAACTCAAGACAAGCTCCAATGGTCCACTAGACTCTGAATACTCCAAAAAATACATGTTCTGAAGTTTCTAGACTTGGAAATGTGACTACTTATTTTGACTTTCATAAGACCCCATTTCAAACTTCCTTCTACTATGGCAAATATTAGTCAGTTCTAGAACTGTTACTTTCAACAGCAAGTCTGTGCATGAACCAAAAGGTTAATGATCATTTCATTGTGTGTACAGACAAAGAGATTGAGAGGGCCTAAACAGGTCCACAGTATCTGACATCAGTACATTTTAGGGGAGGGAACTGACACACACACCACTCCTCCCCACCCTTTAAGGTTGTAACTGGCAGAGATCTGAGAAGGATTACCACAGACAACATAGACATAAACTTAAGGATGTAGAAAACAGTGTTGCACTTACCTGTAACTGTTGTTCATCAAGTTGTCACTGTGCAGGCACACATGGGACTGTGCAGGCCAGCTGTCAGAAGATTTTTTACCTAGCTAAGTAACAGAGCAGGAGGAGCCTCTCCCAGCTGGAGCCATTTTCATGCCCAACGGTCACATGCTTCAGGGAGGGGCTCCGCACTCTCCCTGAGTTCTCCTGAGCTGCTGCTCTAAGTCAGAGATAAAAAACTTCCCAATAGAGGAATAGCTCACAGAGGGTTAGGAGGGAGGGATGTGTGCCTGCTCAATGACAACTCGATGAACAACAGTTACAGGTAAGTGCAACACTGTTTTCATCTTCTTTGTCCTGTGCAGTCCCACATTGGAGACTAACAAGCTAACTTACCAGGTGGCGGGGTAAGCAATTCACTGGAAAACAGAATGCAAGACTGTTGTCCTCACTGACATCTCCCTTCCTGTATTAACATCTACAAAGTAGGAACATCCCTTTAAATGGCTTCTGCAAGCCCCGCCATGCGCCAATGAATTCCAAGCGGCTGGCAAGCTCACCCGGAAGAGAGAACTGAGGGAGAGTGTGGAGCCCCACCCTGGAGCACAAAACTGCTGAGTGGGAAAATGGCTCCAACGTCGCCAGTTGGGAGGGGCTCCTCCTGCTCTGTTACCAGGCTAGGTAGAAAATCTTCTGGCGGCTGGCCTGCTCAGTCCTATGTGTGACTGCACAGGACAAAGACGATTAACTTCTGTTCAAAATAAGAGAGTTATGAAGTTTCTGAACAGTCTTAACAAGAGCTCTCTAATCTACACACCCCACCTTTGGAGAGTAACTGAATGCAGAGGCACCAAAGCTGAACAGTATCAGTGCCGTTTTGCCTGCAAACACATAGTCACAGCAGCTGGTCTAGATGCACTCTCTCCTACTAATACATACTTTCTTTCTAGCAAGGATCAAGTTAAAACATTTCTATTTGCTATAGCTTTTATACGGTGAAAAATAACAAACAAGCCATCATACCGGTTTCTGATTTATTCAGAATTGATGAATAAGAATAGTTCTGACTGACATAATCGTTGGAACAACCAACTGAGCCTTCTCGTGGTAATGGCCCTATAAATCGGTCTTGATTACAATCATGTTCTCCACTGGACTCCTCCTAAAAAAATCAGTTACATAGTGCACTGTTAAGGATGGCGGTAATGCATGTCCTTCAATCTAATCACCTTAAAAAAGAAACCAGACAATAACACTGTACATTCAAGACAGGCAAAAGCCAAATTCATAAGACTATACACTTTAGAAGGCTTCGGGCAAATACCATCCAGTGAGATGTGACCAATTATAGGGGCAAAAGGGAACAACCCACCTAGCTACTTAATTCTGCTTCCTAACAAGTAATCTGTACAACCCAAAACTGATAATATTGCTCATACAAACAAAACAGTGCCTCCCAATGCCAGCCAGGCAGATAGTTCAGAAAGATAGCATGACTGACAGAACTGAAAGCCACTGAAGGGTCTAGGAAGATCAATAGTCACACTCCCTCTGTCCATCTCCTGGAGCAACTCATCCACCATATAGTTAAGGTAAGAGTAAAATGGCTGGCTGGCCTGGAGCAGAAAATGGAAAACAACAGGCTACCCACAGATAAGGTGGGGGGGTCTACACCCATGGAAGACTAAGAAGAATACATGCATAAAATATGTCTTTGTAAATTAACTGAGGGGAGGCAAAACAGCCTGATGAAGACTAAATAAGCACCACGGCCACATTATATTAGGAACAGACATCAGTTAAAATGGAAAAAAGAAGGGGGATGTTAGCCACTGCAAGCTGCTAAGATCTTAGAGAATCTAAGAGTGAGAACTTTGGGGGGGGGGGATGGGGTTTCCAAATTGTGTCCCCCAGTTTTTAATATCTGTATCTACATATACACACAGGTATTGGTACCTATGATCCCTTTTACCTCCCTTCTTAAGAAGCCTTTGTTTGCTAGACCCCAGCACTGCAACATAATAAGGGAACAAGTAACAGAACAAAAGGAAATGGAAACAACAGTCTTGACAACTGTCTAAAATTCTTACCAATACTATTTGAGGCTGTTCTCCATCTTTATCTGTCAGATGTAGAAAATTCTTTTTCCCCGGTTCAAAACCAGAATCAACAACAGATTTATCGCTAGACTGATTCAATAACGTCTATAACAAAACAAATTTCATTTTTTATAAATAAATTTAATCTTAGAAAAAGTGGCATAAAAACATCTTTTAAAAGTAAAGTTTCCTCTCCACTCTTCCTGTTCACTAGAAAATATGTATTATCAATAAGAAGACTTTTTACCTTCTGAATATTCTAGGGTTTGTATTTAATGCTCAACACAAGAAAAAAATGACATCAGACATCAAGAAATTCAGATGAAATTCAGTCCAGAGGAATCCTTGCGTATGTGGAAAAAACCTCTGCTTGTATAAAGGGGATCTCTCCAGGCAAGTTGCACACATACACCCCATCCCACACTGTTCAACTTCTTGACAGAGGCAGAATAGATCTACTGGATCTAACTGTATACTTTTGGTGATGATTCCATAACTTACTTGATAATACCTAAATGTGTACATATGCATATGAAGCACAGATACTCAGGAAGCTAAGAAAAACAGATTTAATACATTCCCAAACTACAAATATTTTAAAGACCTGCAAGTAAAATAATTGTTTTTACCGTATCAGCAACATTGACTCCATTTCCCCAAATTAAATCAAACGTTCCATTAACATAGCCCACTTTGGTAGCTACATCCTCAAATAATCTTTTTACTGGAGTGGAAGCTGGCAAGTTCAAAGTGATGCGTTCATTCACCGTCTTAGAATTAGTAGTATCTTGTATTATACAAAGAACTCTAGGTTCATCAGCAGCACTTTCAATCTGCAATGAAAGAGAAAAATAATTTTAATACTTTCTCTTCTAGAGTTTGTTTTAATTTATATTCAGTTGATCAATACTTTCAGTGAGACAAATATTTTTCAAAAGTAATAAAAGCAACACATAGAGAAGAGACTGGATTTATACCGCACCCTTCACTACCCAAAGCTGTCTCAGAGCGGCTTACAGTCTCCTTTCCCTTCCCCTCCCCACAACAGATACCCTGTGAGGTAAGTGGGGCTGAGAGAGCTCCTTCAAGAACTGCTTTTGAGAGAACAGCTTTCAAAGAACTTGTTACTGACCTAAGGTCACGCCAGCATGTGCAGGAGTGGGGAATCAAACCCGGTTATCCAAGATTACAGTCTGCACTCTTAACCACTACACCACTACATACAAATAACATCTCTTTACAAAGACAGATGTCAAATCTGGACTTTTAACCTTATTGTTAGAGCCAAACCAATGAAGCTACATAACAGTAAGAGCTGCAGTTCCATCAAACCCTTTGATTACTGTTGTGTACTATTTGGATAAAGGCAGCTGAGTGGCAGAGGAGGATTCAGCCTATCTATAAGAAACTTAAAAATTGTTTTGCTAGAAGGTTAAAGATGGGGAGTTAGAATTCATATAACAACAGTTATAAAAATCACATGCTTCTTATTAAAACAAGGTCATGTGATGCCTTCTGGCCCACCCATCAGAAATTCTGCTATTTACTATGTATTATTAGACAAGGCTTACCAGGACATCCTAATAAGCAAACTTACACTCCAAACCATAATGTCTTCATTGTAAAATACAAGATCCGTCTCAGGAACTTGCAAAGGCTCAGAAATCGCAAGCTGCCTTGTTGCCTTTCAAACACCTCTTAAGCCACTCAAAAGCTTTTGGCTCCACAGAACATCCAGTACTTTTCCCACCTCTATTACCAAAATAGGACAGGGTAAGAAAACAGCAAAATGTCACACGGCTCCCAAACAGTGCAACAGGGATGAGCAACTCCACCTTTCCTCAGATTGAGGGAGGAAGGAAGGCAGGAGTCTGGTCCTACAGTTTCATTAGATGTTGGAGTACTTCTGAAGCTCAGCAAAACATAAGACTATATCTTAACTAGGGGTGTGCAATTTTTAAAAACTGGTATTTTTTTTCATTTGTGGCTACTGGACCCCCCCAAAAAATCAGTGTTTCTGAAAAATGGTGAATTCCAATACCGGTACGGTAGTGGGATCCGGGATTTTTCGGAAATCCCAATTTTTTCAGGTACAACAGACCTGAGAAAAAATATTGGTTTGGGGGGAAGCCAGCCCGGTCCTGGGTCTGGCTTGGCTTCCCATGCGGCTACCAAATTGCTCCCTACAGCAGATCCTGGGGCTGACTACTCCTGCAGCCCTATTACAACTGGGCTGCAAGAGAAGCCAGCCCCAAGCCGAGCCAACAGGAACAGTCTGCTCCCCCCCCCAGCACATCTGAACCACAGGCTGTCTTCTGTACTTCCTTTAAACTTTAAAGGGACTGCAACAAAAGCCCGACAAACAGCTGAGAGGCGGCCGCAATCTGCTCTCATTTCTCAGCTGTTTTCAGATCTACCAGTAATTCCCAAATATTTCCAGGATTTTTTCCCCCTGGTTTTCCCAACCAAACCTGGATACATTTGGGATGCTAAAATATACCAGGAAAATACCAATTTTCAGTTTGGGTTGATCCGAACACACACCCCTAGTCTGAACTCCTCATCAACGCCATAACAAAAAGAGTGCAGCCATAATGGAAATACTGAGTTCCATTCTGGGTACAGCGTCAACAACAACAAAAATTAAATGCTTAGGGCTTTTTTATTTGTTTGTTTATTTTGGGATTTTTATCCCGCCCTCCCCAAACGGGCTCAGGGCGGGTTCCAACAAATTGAGTCAAAAGACTCATTACAATAAAATCACATTAAAATCATGAAAGCAATAAACCATAAAACTGGTAGTGACAATATAAATCTGTTGGGGCCACAAGGTGGAATCAGATGGGCCCTTTCAGCAGGTTGGGAACTAAAAATAAAATAACCAAGGAAAGAAGCACGAGGGCTCAAATTGAACTGGAAATGTTTGTTGGTGTGGCAAGTACATCTGCTCCGGGAGAGGGTGCTTCAGCCTGATACAAATCAGAACCCCCAAGAGAAGCTGAACTCCTGCGGTCACCAAAGCATCTCAGCCAACTCCAGTGGGAGGCTCAAATGCCTTACAGGAGAAGGCTTAAGACTAGGGGTGTGCACTTTTTTTTTAACCAGGGAGTGAAGGGGGGGGGGATGTAGCATCAAAGCCACCAAAAAAAAAAAGCTCAAATGCAGAGCAAATTGCTTCCCACCAGCTGGTTTTTGGACTTTCAACAGGAGACAATTAAAGGGACTGCGGAAGACAGCCCCCAAAACAGCTTATCAATGGGGAGCAGCCTCCCTGCAGGCTCAGCTGATCTTTGGGCTGGCTTCTTGTGCAGGAGACTGCAGGAGATGCAACCCCAAAGCTGACCCCGTGGGAGCGCTCTGCTTCCGGCCACCTCAGCTGAGCTTAGGGCTGGCTTCCCGTGCACCCTCGGTTTAAATGAGGCTGCATGAGAAGCCAGAAACTCCCTGCCAGCTCAGCTGAGCTTTGGGCTGGTTTCTCCTGCAGCCCTGTTTAAAGGAGGCTGCATGAGAAGCCACCCCAAAACTGACCCAGTGGGAGTGCTCTGCTTCCCGCCGGCTCAGCTGAGCTTCAGACTGGCTTCTCCTGAAGCCTCGTTAAAACAACGCTGCAGGAGAAGCCCGCCCAAAGCTGATCTGGCAGGAGCGCTCTGCTTCCCACCAGCTCAGCTGAGCTTTGGGCTGGTTTCTCCTACAGCCCCATTTAAATGAGGCTGCACAAGAAGCCACCCCAAAGCTCTGCTTCCCACTGGCTCAACTGAGCTTAGGGCTGACAGCCCATGCCGCCTCGCTGAAACTTTAAAATGACTACAGTAGAAAGCCCAACAAACAGCTAAGAGGCGGAAGCAATATGCTCCAGCCTCTGCAATGTTTTTCAGATCTACCCCGAATATATCCAGGAATTTTTTATCCATTTCCCCCCCAAAAATCCTGGATATCTTTGGGATGCCGAAATATACACAAATATTTTTTGGCTTGGGTAGATTCAAATGCACACCCCTACTTAAGATGCCACTGCAGCTGGGAAAGATGCTATGTTTGATATGGCAACTACAACATTTCGAAGTGATTTCTCCTTGGAATCACAACACCTGGAGCTCAAGCCAGGAAGAAGGGGCACATCACAGGTGAGCCAAGGTAACTGAACAAGGAATACAGAGCGGGGTCTTAGACAGGTGTTTTGACGGCATGATGACTTGACTGCCTGGCGCCAAGGCTGCAGACACCACATGCTGTTTTGATACCTTGACAGTGCTGGGAAAGAGTCAACAGTTCTTGTGCATGTTGGCACCAATGACATGGGAAATTGTGGTTCTGTGGTCCAGGAGGAAAACTTTAGGTTACCAGGCAGAAAGTTAGAGGCTAGGACCACAAAGATAGTATTCCCAGAACTGCTACTAGTTCCATGAGCAAGGCCAGCTAGACAGGCACAACTTAGAGGTTTCAGGGCATGGATGAGAAAATGGTGGTGCCAGGAGGATATCTGTACAAAAGAGATGGACTTCACTTGAACTAAAAGGAAACCACACTGAGGCACTTAATATCAAAAAGTCCGACCGAAGTCTGTCGTTGAGGAAGTCGAGAATGGAACCAACTGATGGTTTCATAACGTTAACTGATTTTTTTCCTGCACCACCAATGAAAAGCTTTCCACATAAAGTTGTATATCCTAACAGTAGAGGCTTTCTTGGAGGCGAGGATCATGCTTGTCACATCAGGGGAATATCCCAGTTTCAGGTACAATGTCCATTCAAGTTCCATGCAGTCAGCATTAAGCGTTCTGGTTCCGGGTGCCACACAAGGCCCTGAAGTAGCATGTCTGGATACACTGGCAGTCAAAGCGGTGGAGTTTCAGAGAGTTGCTGGAGGGTTGAGAACCATGGACGGTGAGGCCACCAAGGGGAGATCAGGAGCATAGTTGCCTTCAGATGTTTTATCCTCCTCAGTACCTGTGGTATTATCGGAATGGAAGGAAGGCATAAAGTTGTCCCACTGGCCAAGGTGCAGTCAGTGCGTACGTTGCCTCCACTCTGTCGTGGTGGAATCTGGAATAAAATCTGGGAAGCTGCCTGTTTTGGTGAGATGCAAACAGGTCTGCTATTGGAGTCTGGAAATGTTCTAACATCCAACAAAAGCTCTTTGTGTTTAGCATCCATTCCCCTGGATGGACAGTCTGCCTGCTGAGCCAATCCACCTGGGTATTGTCCAGACCCTTGATATGTTTGGCCCTGATGGCGGCCAGGTTCTTCTCCGCCCAGTGAAGCAGCAGCATCACTTCCTTGTGCAACGAAAAGGACCTCGAACCCCCTTGATTATTTATGTAAGTTTTGGCCGATACATTGTCTGTTCGTACTAGAACGTGGCAGTCCCTCACTATGGTACTGTGGGGTAATAGGGCCAAACAAATCACTCTGAGCTCTAGGACACTGATCGGGAGATGTGACTCTTTTTGAGACCACCGACCCTGAGTTGGTCTGTCATTCAGGATTGCTCTTCAGCCGATTAGGCTCACATCTGTAAACATTTAGAGAACCTGACCATGGTAAAACTTCTCGCCCTGTCAGAGATTGGTCTCCCGAGTCCACCAGTGTAGGGCCACCTTCACCGTCATTGGTACCAGGAGGGAGGAGTCTCGTTGCTCCATGATCTGAGACTGGTATGAATGAAGGAAAATCTGCAGGGCTCTTGTGTGTAGTCGGCCCCCTGGATTGTGTCCAGGTTGGAAATCAGCAGACCCATCAGTTTGGCTAACGATAGTAGTGAGGAGAACTGGTTCTCGATGATCAACTTCACCATCTCCCTGGTTTTCTTGATCTTCTCCCTCTGGAAGGAAGAGTGAAGTGCTTCTGGTGTCTATGACCATCCCTAGATGCTCTAACCTCTGCACTGGTAAAAGTGAGCTTTTGGCAAAGTTGATTACAAATCCATGAGACAGAAGGCACATTATTGTCTCCTGAAGGTCCTGTAAGGCCTTGTCCCTGGAGGAAGACCGGATAAGGAGATCATCCAAAAAGGCATGAACATGTATGCCCTTAGCTCTTAAATATGCTATCAGGTTGACTAGAACCTTGGTGAAGACTCTTGGTGCGGTAGCCAAGCCAAAGGGCATTGCCCTGAACTGCATATGAAGGTTGTTGACGCAGAATCGTAAATACTTTCTCTGTGTTGCTAAAATTGGGACATGAAGATACACCTCTGTCAGGTCCAATGAGGTTAGGAATTCTCCTGGTTGTAGAACGTCAGCGATTGACCTGAGTGTTTCCATGTGGAAATGTCTCAGATGGATAAATCTGTTGACAAATTTTAGGCCCAGGACTGCCCTCCAAACCCGTTTTTCTTGGGTATGGTGAAAAATACTGAATAGACCCCCTGGCCTTTCTGATCATCTGGAACTGATTCTACAGCCAGAATATCCGGAAGGTGATGTATCGCTGCCAGCGTAGAGAATCTTCTTTCGAGGTTTCTGCGAAGTGGAGAAATGAGTAATCGTTCTGGGGGAATCTGACAAAACTCTATAGAGTAGCCATTGGAAACTACTTCTAAAGTCCAAGCGTCTGCTTGGGACTCCATCCATGTTGCTTTGAAATGCATGAGACGTCCCCCCCCCCCCATTGGCATGCTTCTCGAGTCATGCCTTGGGGGTTTTGTTGTCCTTAGCCAGCTCTATGATGACAAGATCAGGCTCCATCTCTGGCAGGAAGCCATCCGTCGATCTTCTTGGCATGAATTCAGAGAGTTAAAGAGAAAGATAGGGGAAAAAATAAATTCAGCGGCTTTTACCAATGCCGCTGAGATTCCATTGAGGTAAAAGAAGTTCATAGGAAAGAAGAGAAAGCACAGGAAATAAAGAATAGAAGAGAAAAAAAATCTATCCTACATGACTAATGGTTGGAGGCAGAGCCTACAAACAACCTCTCCCTGTGGAGGCAGGAAAAGAACTGAGAAGGGGGAGTTCCCACTCCACAGGGAGTTCCTGCCTCTCCCTGATTGGATAGTGGGAAATACCCAAGATGTCCTCCGCCTCAGAGGGAGAAAGAAATAAGGGAGATAAGCAGATAATGTTGGGTGACTTCAGCTCCCTCACACTGATAAACATATGCTTGAGTCCTGCTGTAGAAATGAGATTCTTAGACATCATAAATGACTGTACACTGGGGTATTTGGTCACAGAACCAACCAGAAAACTAGTGATCTTGGATTTGGTTCGGAGCAGGGCGCAAGACCTGATGCAAGATGACGATGCTGTTGCACCAGTTGAGAGCAGTGACCATAAGGCTATTATTTTCAGCATTCTTGTCAATGGAAAGATACCTCTAAGGTCCCAAACTGTAACTTTTGGTTTCAAAATAGGGAACTTAACAAAAATGAGAGAACTATTTAGAAAGAAGCTGAAAGGGAAACATAAAAATCTCAAATCCTCAAGGGATGCTTAGAAGCTATTTAAAACCACACTAATTAAAAGCACAGATAGAATGCATTTCCCAACTTAGGTAAGGTACTGCCAGTCTAAAAATATGTCTTCATCGTTATCAACCCAAGTCAAGGAGGCCATATAAAGCAAAATGACTTATTTTAAAAAGTGGGAGATGGATGGAAGGGAGGTGGTCCTAATGAGGTGGACAGAAGGGCAGCACAGGGTCATTTTACCTAGTTCGGCTGATGCATCAGCTACATCCATTCCTGAGACAGTCAACAATAACAACAACAAACCTTTACTGGAATTATACATTAGGGAGAATACAGGACATATGAAGTACTCAATACAGTTAACATAAATCTCGCTTTTTAGAAGCCAGATACAAAAAAGCTGCCACTATTTCAAAAATTACAGCATTTTTGAGGAAAGAAGAAAAAGAGACTTATAATTATAATTATTATTATTAAATCCAATCTAAATACTTAGCACGAATGTCAGCATAATAATCACAGTACAGAAGAACATGCTCAATACTTTCTCCCTTTCTTCCACAATCATCTGGCCTCTGTGCGTAAGGAATCTTGGAAAAATCTCCCTTGGAGTACTGCAGAGGGCAACACATTAAAACGAGCTAGCATATAAATTCTGCAAGTACATGGATCATTGAGGGAGCAAAAATATGATGCTATCATCCCCACAGGAGGAATCCCTAATCGCAGGGGGAACGTCTACCAGAGACATGGCTACACTGTTCTTGCAACTCAATATCCAAGAGTCTTTGTTTAAGTAAGACAAAAGCATCTTTTTCTGACAGGAAAAACAGCCGATCAAAGCTTATCCCTATGACAGCAGCCTGCTTCTCTATAAATGTCAACCAAGAGGACTGATGAAACTCTGTCAAAACTAAAGAAACAAGACAGTTGGAATGAGAAGTGGTTTTAAAATGTAATTTTAGCCAGAATCTAAATGTTATTAACCACACTCTAGTCTCTAGCAACCCGATTAGTTTCAAGACACACAGCAGCATAGGAGACACGCAAAGGAAGGCCTAGAATTTTCCGAAGGAAGCTAGACTGATTTTTTTCCTATCTCCTTATTAATAGTACCAATCCAAATTGGAATCCCATAGAGCAATTTAGCACATAGTTTAAGATTAAAAACCCGTAAGGCTGCTGAGACATACTGGTTGCCCTTAAAATAGAAAAACGAGTAATTGCTAGCATGTCATTGTTCATAGATTTCATCACTTCCTTTTTGTGAGCAACCCATCTGGAGTTACAATGGAAGAGCACTCCTAGGTATCTGAAAGTTTTAACTTGCTCAATGTGATACCCCCTCATAATCCACTTAGACGATTTCCAAGATTTCCCAAAATCAATAATTTCGGACTTCTGGAAATTTAGAGTCAATGAGTTTAACTCACAATAATCCATAAAATTATACATCAACCTTTTCAAACCTATACACGAAAGAGAAAGTAATACAGCATCATCAGCATATAGCAATAGAGGAGACATGTCAGTGAGATCTAGCCACAGTTAAACCTAGACTGCTGTAATTCACTCTACTTGGGACTACCCTTGAAGAGTGTTCAAAAGTTGCAGCTAGTGCAGAATGCTGCGGCCACACGGCTGGTTGGGATCAACTATTGGAGCATGTGGCCCTAATACCAGATCAATTACAGGGGCTACTGATCTGCTCCTGAGCCCAATTCACTGTGTTCATTTTGATTTTTAAAGCCCAACATGGGTTGAGACCGGGGTATCTGAAGGACAGTCTTTTACTATATGTTCCTGCCTGGGAATTAAGATCAGAGGGAGAGGCCCTCCTAACTGTACCATCAATCTAAGAAGATTATTTGGTTGAGTACATGAGAGAGGGCCTTTTTAGTGACAGCCCCACGATTATGGAACAACCTCCCCAAGGATGTGATCCTGGCCTCCTCACTTTCAGTCTTCAGGAGACCGCAGAAGATAATTTTATTTAGGACTGCACTTGATTAAAGCAGTCCTAAACTGTGGTTTTAAATTTGGGCTTTATGTATTTTTATGTATTCTACTGTATTTTATTTATACTGTAAGCCCCCTTGAACTTCATAAGGAAGAAGTGTGGCTAATATATATTTCAAATAAATCAATAAATAAAAGAAGCACACATTAATAATCAGGCAGAAAAAAGGATTTGAGGAAAGGATTTGAGGAGCATTACATAAACAATAAACATTTCTTTAAACGTATCCAGAGAAGTTGTTGAGCCTTTGGGATGACCAAGGAATAAAAGGATTGCAAAAGGAAAATGGGAATATGGCAGAAATTCTAAATGAGTTCTTCATGTTCACCATAGAAAGTGTGGGCCATGTACCCACAGCCACTATTATCAGGAAATTAGTGTGAAGAACTGATTCAAATTGGGGTGATAAAGAGATGAATTTCTAGACCTACTGGGGAGATTTAAAAGCCAATATATCTCCAGGTCCTGATCTCATACACCCAAATGTTCTTAGGGAACTCTAATATGAGACTGTTGATCTACAAACCTGTGTACGTTACTTGTCAATAAAAACAGCCACTGTACCAGAGCACTGGAAAGCAGCAAATGTTACAATGAAATTACAGGCCATTTAGCCTAATGTCTGTCCCAGGCAAATTAGTAGAAACTAATTAAAGATAGATCTGTTTGGCACACAGAGCAAAGCCTGCTGAATGAAAAATCAGAACAGCTTCAGCAAAGGGAAATCCTACTTCACTAACCTTTAGTGATTCTTTGAAAAAGTGAACAAACATGTAGATTGTGGTGACCCGGAAGACTTTATATACTTGGCTTTCAGAAAGCTTTTAACAAGGTACCTCACCAAAGACTCCAGAGGACAGCTCTTCTTATGGATTAAAAAATTTGGTTAAACAATTGGAAGCAAAGAGTAGGAATAAATTGACAGTTTTCACAATGGAGAGAAGTGGGAAGTAAGGACACTAATTGAATCAATGCAGAAAACAAAACCTACAATATCTGTCAATAAATATGTACTGTCACATAATAGATATGATATTCAGAGTCTCAGGAATGAACGGAATACGCTAGATTGCCCTATTTTGCCAAAGCAATGGGATAAGGCCTTCAAGTTTATACCTGCTCCCAGCAAAAAATTATGTTTAGGATATACTAGACACCATTGCAACTCTTTAGTAAAGAACTGAATCTATATACTAATTCCAAGAGATTTTTTTCTGTGTGGATACTTATATCTGCCAAAAGTGAGCTCACTATCCCCCAAAAAGCTTTTCCTACATAGTCAGGGGCCTTCCTCAGTCTGCAGAAAAATCCAAAAAGTTAAAAAAAAAACTTCAGGGACCATTGAATTTCCCCCAATACCTTTTGAAATGGCCTTTGCAGGGATCTCTAACTCCAGATGCCAACTGTGAGAGATCAAAATGTTCGGGGGTGGGTGGGTGGGCGGTTCTAACTGTTTCTGTCCGTAAAAGGCCGGGTTTTTACAGGCAGCAGTCTATGGTTGCCAAGTACACACACACACCCCGGCCACGAGCAGCAGATCCAGATCCAGGCTGGAAAACTCCTGGAGATTTGCAGTGGAGCCTGGGGAGGACAGGAATCTCAGTGAGGTACAATACCATAAACTTCACCTTCCAAAGTATCCATTTTCTCCATGGAAAGTTATCTCTGTAGTCTGGAGATGAGCAGTAATTCCAGGGGATCCCCAGGACCCACCTGGAGGCTGGCATCCCTAGGCAGCACCCTCTGTGTGACTGGATACCACCTGATTTGCATGACTCAGGTAGGCCCAGCTGCTTTGCTACTGTTCATCAGCAGCCACCCTATGAAAGCCAGTGTGATGTAACAGTTAAGAGCTTCAGACTGGGATCTCGACTGGGATCTGCGAGACCCAGGTTCAGATCTTACAGTGGAAGCTGACTGGAAGATTTTGGACCAGTCACATACTTTCAACCTAACCAACCTCAAAGGGTTGTTGTGCAGATAGCAAGGAGGAAATAATAATGTAAGCTGCTTTAGTCCCCAATGTGGAGAAAGACTGTAATTTTCCTAGGTAGAGGCTGCAGGGGAGGGGGGTAGAGATGAAAAGCTGAAGACAGAGAAAGGTAGGTTGGCTGTTGGGTGGGAAGGAAATAGGGTTGCCAACTCCAGGTTGGGAAATTCCTGGACATTTGAGGGGTGGAGCCTGGGGAGGGTGGGAGTTGAGGAGGGACTACAGACCAGTATAATGGCATAGACTCCACCCTCCAAACCAGCCATTTCCTTCACTTGAACTACCATTGCCAGCCTCCAGACAAGGGCTGGAGAGCCCCCGGAATTACAACTGTTGTCCAGGTGACAGTAATCAGTTCCACAGGATAAAATGTCTGCTTTTGGAGGGTTGCTGAGGCTGCTTGCCTCCCCAAGCCTCACTGTCCCAAGGCTCCACCCCCAAATCTCCAGGAATTTTCCAACCTGGAACTGGCAGCCCTGAGGTGAATTGATCTCTGCAGCTGGGAGATCCATTGTGATTCCCAGAGTACTGCCACTGCTGCTGTGGGGGGAAAGGAAGCAGGCAAGAGGCTGGGACAGTGATGGGGGCAGAAAGAGTGATGAAGTGGGGGGGCAGAAAGAGAGAGAAAGAGTGATGGGGAGGCAGAAAAACAAAGAGAATGATGACGGGTCAGAAAGAGAGAGGAAGTAACATACATGGAGGAGAGAGAGAGAGTAAGGAAGGGGGGGCAGAAGGGAGAAAGAGTGTGAGAGAAGTAGAGGGAGAAGGGAGGAAGCAAAGGTGTGAGGGATGGGATGACCATCCCGCAAGGGTCTCCACTTGTCAGAGGTGTTGAACTCATTTGTTTTGACAGCTGGATCTGACATAAATGTCACTTTGTTGGGCCAGGCCATGTGCGCCATAAAACGTAACGCCAGGTACTAGAGAGAGAAACTGCATAAAGGAGAGCAGGTGGTAAGTTCCGAGTTTTTGTATCAAGGCCCCATGGGAGGGGGGGCAGAGGAAAACCCATATGGGCGGACTGGAGAGACAGTGGTGCAGCACTAGACAAGATGCTTCCACATTGCTTGATTGCTGCAGACGAGGTTGTTCTGCCATGATGAAGCCACAATTGGGAGTGGCTCTGCCCAATCCCCCCCACCCCCCAACAGTCTCCTGTTCCCTCCCTTGCACTAGTTGCTCACGGCCACATAAGAGCCCTGGACAAGTTGGTTTCAGCCCCTGGGCCTTATGTTTGACACCCATGGTCTAACTGTTGGCACTGTAAATCAAAAAACCCACCTTTAAACATATGCTATAGAAGTGTCCAGTCATTCATTTTTTTCCAGGGGGAAAGTTATTACTCAGATCGATTTTGTATTAGAATGTTCACAGATTCTTGAGGATGCCTCGGTACCTTTAAACTATCTGCCCATCCATTGAAAGCTAACCTATGGTAAAAGAAAATGTACTCCCTGTGCCCTTACTACAGCTAAAAGACTTGTGTCACAACCCTGGAAAGATAAAAGCCCACCTCCAGTAAATCAATGGATTAAGGACCTTAGAACTCTTATCAGTATTTGAATGCATGGCATATAAATGACAACTGCATATGGAATTATTTTTAGATATCTGGAAACCTATAGAAACTTATATTTTTGTCTCTATTTTATGCATATTTTTAAATCTTTCTTTAACTCTATTCAGTTGCTGGATTTTGAGCTTCTTCCCTTGTTTTTTTTCCCCTGGTTTTTTGTTTGTTTTGAAAGGAAGAAAAAATGGAGGGAAGTAAGAAGAGGAGATTGGGGCTGGCGCCAATGCTCCCTCTATGCTGTGGAGTCTTGTGAGCAAAAATTCCACTTTGTGAGCTACTGGCATTAAAGTTTTGAGCAAGTGATTTGGCTACTGCATAAATTAGTTTGCTCTGGAGCCATGCTTCCTGAGCTAAGACAAAAATGTGTGAGCCAGAGGCTAAAAAACTGTGAGCTAGCTCACACAAACTCAGCTTAGAGGGAACACTGGCTGGTGCTATTTAATTAGTTCATAAATAATATGGAACTGGGGTTTAGCAATGTTATGGCCATGTTTGCAGATAACACAAAATTATTCAGGATGGCGAAAACCAAGGATGATTGTGAAGAGCTCCAGGAGGATCTCCACAATGTGAGCGGGCAACAATGGGGCTGATGAAGTTCAATGTATATAAGGGTAAGGTGGTGCAAACTGGAACAAAAAATTCCAGCATCAAGCATACACTAATGGTGTCTCTCAACTTGCTGAAACTGAGAGGGAAAGAGACCTTGGTGTTGTAGTGGAGAGCTCGGTGAAAATGTTTGTGTGCTGCAGCAGTGAAAAGGGGAACTGAACCTTATGCTGGGGATTACTAGGAAAGGGATCAAAAATAGAACAGCCAATATTATAATGCCCCTGTATATATATATAGATATATAAATAGATATATAGATACAGATCTATCTATATACCCCTGTATAGATATATGCCCCGGTATAGATATATATCTGTATAGATATATGGTGCGGCTTCATTTAAAATAGTGTGTACAGTTATGGTCACTATCTCACAGAGGACATTGAAGAGTTGGAAAAAGTACAGAAGAGGGTTAAGTGACTGGAGCACCTTTTCTATGAGGAAAGGCTGAATGTAAGAACATAAGAAAAGCCAATGTTGGATCAGGCCAATGGCCCATCCAGTCCAACACTCTGTCACACAGTGACCAAAAATACCAGGTGCCCTCAGAAGGTCCAGCAGTGGGGCCAGGAAGCCCTCCCACTGTTGCTCCCCCCAAACTCCAAGATTACAGAGCATCACTTGCCCCAGACTGAGAGTTCCTACCTACACTTTGTGGCTAATAGCCACTGATAGACTTCTGCTCCATATGTTTATCTAATTCCCCCTTGAAGCCGTCCATGCTTGTAGCCGCCTCTACCTCCCGTGGCAGTGAATTCCATGCGTTAATCACTCTTTGGGTGAAGAAGTACTCCCTTTTATCTGTTCTAACCCGACTGCTCAGCAATTTCATTGAATGCCCACAAGTTCTTGTATTGTGAGAAAGGGAGAAAAGGACTTCTTTCTCTACCTGCTCTATCCCATGCATAATCTTATAAACCTCGATCATATCACCCCTCAGCCGTTGTTTCTCCAAGCTAAAGAGCCTCAAGCGCTTCAACCTTTCTTCATAGGAAAAGTGTTCCAACCCTTTTATCATTCTAGTTGCCCTTTTCTGCACTTTTTCCAATGCTATAATATCTTTCTTGAGGTGTGGCGACCAGAACTGTACACAGTACTCCAAATGAGGTCGCACCATCGATTTATACAGGGGCATTATGGGAATCTTCAGTTTAGACAAAGAGATGACTGGGGGTAGAAGGAACTATGACAGAGGTTTATAAAACTATGCATGGGGCAGAGAGAATTGAGAGGACTTCTTTTCCTTCTCCCAAAATATGAAAACTAAAATTTGAGGGGATACAATGAAACTGATGGGCAGTAGATTCAGGGTGCAGGAGGAGGAAAAATGTCTTTACTCAATGAGTGATTAAAATGTCCAATGTTGCTGAAGGATGTGGTTGATGGATACAGGCATACAAGCTTTTAAACAGAATTAGACAAAATAATGGAGGACAGGTCTATCAGTGCTACAAAGCCATAGTGATTAATCGAAACATCCACACTCAGGCCGTGGTCACACAGCCCTTTAATGCAGAAGGAAGGGCTGTTTCCTCCCGCATTTAAAGGGACCGTTCACAACAACCACGGCTAGTCCCGTGCCAAAGCGGGCTCAAATGCAGGTTCCTCCCGCATCTTCCGACCCCAAGAAAATCAAGTGTTTTCCTGGGAGTCGCGTGAGGAGCCCGCATTTGAGCCATCTGGGCAGCCCTCTCGCAATCATTGCAAGAGAGGGCTGTCCAGATGGTCCCCCCCTCCATCCCCCCCCCTTTTACACTTGGGCCCTTGGGCACTCAAGCGCCCAAGTGTAAAAGGGGGGGAACCCCCCCAAACTTATCAGGTGACCAGCAGGGCTCGGGGAAGGGTGCCTCCCCCGCCCGCCGCTGCCGCTTGCCTCTTCCTCCACCATTGCCGCCGCCACTCGCTTCCTCCGCCGCCGCACGCCTCCTCCGATACTGCCGCCGCCGCCTTTGCCTGCTGGCGTTGGGACGTGTAAACATCCCAACCCGAACTAAAAAACCGCAGCCCCTTTAAGTTCGGGAGGGCTCCCAGACTTAAAGAGCCATGTGACCGCGGCCTCAGAGGTTGTAAAACTTCTGAATATCAGTACCAAGAGAAAACATCAGGGGAAGGCATTGGCCTCAATGGCAACTAACTGGGCACTGAATTCAGTTGGAGAGGGAAAGCAAGAGTTGGTTGGTCTGTGCTTTTAGGAGGCTAAAAAGGTGCTACACTGCAAACCACTCCTGAGTAAACTTATAGGTTAAAGAAACTGGTTGCTCTCATGTATTAGATCAGGAGTGTTGAACTCATTTGTTATGAGGGCCGGATCTGACATAAACGAGACCTTGTTGGGCTGGGTCATGTGTGCCATAAAATGCAATGCCAGGGAGCAGAGATATAAACTTTTTTTAATTAAAACAATTTTTATTTTATAGAAGACTAACAGAGAACAAATAAACATACATTACAAAAATTTCAGGGATAGTACTTTACATCATTATTTTGTCTATTTAGTTACCCCATACATTGACTAGTTTATATTCACATTTTTTCCACCATGTATTTTTCTGTAAATCTTCTGGTTATGATTAAAGGTATAAATTATATTTTGGCTTTATGTCCATATATAATTTATTATATTCTTCCATCCCTTTATAAAATACTGACCATGTATTTTTGAATTTGTCCTCATTTTGACCTCTCAGAATTAAATTTAATTTGTCCATCCCTGCAGTTTCAAGTAGTTTATTTATAATTCCTTCTTTTGAAGGTACCTCATTTCTTCTCCAATACTTGGCATATAATATTCTTGCAGTAGTGATTACATGTACAATAAGATATGACTCTTGCTTTTTACATTTTTCTGATAATATAGTCAATAAAAACAGTTCTGGTACATAGGGTATCGTAATTTTTAACATTTTTGTATCAATTCATGAACCCAGGACCAATATTTTTAACTCTATCACACGTCCACCACATATGAAAAAAGGAACCAACATTTTTTTTGACATTTCAACCAATCATTAAGTAAATCAGGATAAAACTTTGCTAATTTAGCTGGAGTAATATACCACCTATAAAATACCTTATATATATTTTCTTTAAATGAAGTTGCTTTAGTAATCTTTACATTTGTTTTCCAGACCTTTGACCATTGATCTAGATCAATATTATGACCCAAATTTTGTGCCCATTTAATCATAGAGTCTTTATTTAATCTTGTTTTGTTTTCTAACATTACATATAATGTCTTAATCAATTTATCAGTATGCAACAATATTTTATCTATTTCTTATTTTTAGTAGAAACCTATTAGCTTGTCATTAGCATATCTTGACTGTATTTGTACTGTTTGCCACCAGCTTAAATTGGGTTCTTGTTTTTTAAGATTTTCTGTTGGTTTTAGTTCATTTTTATTATTCAACACATCTTCATATCTTAACAGTGCATTTTTAAAAAATATATTTTAATTTGTAAATGCTTCAAATGGTGAAACCCATTTTGGTATCTTAGTATAGAAAAGTCTTTTAATATCTTCCCAGACCTTCAATAAGGATCTTCTAATAAGATGCTGTTTAAAATATTTGTGGGTATCAGCTTTTCCATTGCATATAAATCCGTGCCATCCCAATAATAAGACATGCCCTTCTAACGTAAGAAGTGTGGTATTCTCTGATAAAGTCCATCCTCTTAGCCACATCAAAGATGATGCTCTATAATATAACATCCAATCTGGTAATGCAAATCCAGCTTTTTCTTTTACATCTTGTAATGCTTTCAATTTTATTCTTGGTTTCTTGTTTTGCCATATAAATTGTGTCATCAGTCTGTCAAGTTCTTGAAAGTATTTTTGGTTTTGAAGAATTGGGATTGTTTGGAATAAAAAGATCAACCTTGGTATAATATTCATTTTTATTGTAGCTATTCTTCCCATCAAAGATATTTGTAAATTTTTCCATTTTTCCTTCTTGATTTCCACTAAAAATTCCACATAATTGTCATTCAACAGGGAACTACATCTATTTGTTATATTTATTCCTAAATATTTCACCTTTCTTTTAATTTCCAGGCCTGATATTTCTCATAACTTTGGGGTTTGGTCTTTGATCATATATTTCGTTAACATCTTTGTTTTGTTGAAATTGATTTTCAGTCCAGCAACTTGGCCATACTCCTGTAAGGTTTTTAATAATTGCATAATAAGAGTCCAATGGATTTTCTAGAATAAAACCAGGTCATCAGCAAATGCTTGCAATTTATATTCTCCTCCTCTTATTTTTATTCCCTCAATATGGGTATCTTCTCTGATTATATAATTCAGTATTTCCAGCACAAATATGAACGGTACTGGTAAAAGCGACCATCCTTGTCTGGTATGTTTTTGTATCTCAATGTTTTGTGATAAATCTCCACTAACAAGAATCCTTGCTTGTTGTTTCATATAAATTGTTCAGACCATAGTAAGAAATTCTTTGTCGCATTGTAAAAATAATAGTTGTTCCAACATAAAATTCCAGTTAACATTATCAAAGGCTTTTTCAGCATCTAAGAAAATCAAGGCCATCTGTTTCTCTGGATGGGCTTCAAAATGTTCAATTACATTAGTATAGTTCTTACAGTTTCTGAGTTGTCTTTTTGGCAAAAAGCCTGCTTGATCTTGATGAATTATTTGTATCAATACTCTTTTCATTCTTGCAGCCAAGATGGAAGCATAAATTTTATAATCCACATTTAATGATATTTGGCCTATAATTTTTAATTTCTTTCTCGTCTGTATTAGGTTTATGTATCAAAGTTATTGGAGCTTCATTTCAAGTTTCTGGAATTTTACTTTCAGTTATTATGTTTTGTATTACGTATTTTAAAGGTATTATCAAAAACATGATCTTCAAAAACATGGTAAAATTCTACTGGAAGGCCATCAATACCTGGAGTCTTCCCTTTTGTTTTTTTTCCTATTAATTCAGAAATGGATATTGGGTTATTTAAGATTTTCCTTTGTTCTTGAGTAAATTCTTAGTTGTGTTTTTTTTTTTTAAATTCTGTAATTTCTTCATGTGGGGCATAAATCTGAGGATGAAACCAAATTATTTAGGCCATTAAAAGCCAAAGTTAAAGTGGATGACAAAATGGCAAATGTGGTTCAACGTAAGGAGAAACTGATGCATGCTGGGGTGAAAAATCCTAACTTTTAATACACTGCAGAGTCTAAACTGATAGTAACTGACCACAATAGAGAACTTAGGATGCGGTAACTCAATTAAAATGTCAACTCAGTGTGCAGCAGTTGTGAAGGGGGTAAATTCTATTCTAGGAATTGTTAGGAAAGGTACTAAAAACACTACAATCAGTTATCATAATGCCCTTGTCTAGATCTATGACATAGCTTAATTTGTATACAGTTCTGGTCACCATTTTAAAAAGATAACGTGGAACTGGTAGAAGTTCAGAAAAGGGCTACCAAAATAATAAAGGGAATGGAACACTTTCTCTATGAAAAAAGGCAAAGGAATGTAGGATTTTTTTAGTTGTTTAAAAACAACTAAGAGGGAATATGGCAGAGATTTATAATCTTTGGGGGCAAAAAAAAGATAATGAGAACTTTCTCTTACGTAACACTACAACTTATGGGCATCCAATGAAGTTTATGAATAGTCAGTTCAGAAAGCCAGTGTTGTGCAGTGGTTAATGTCTTGGACTAGGATCTGGGAGACCCAGGTTTGAATCCCCACTCCACCATACAAGTTTGCTAGGTGACCCTGGTCCAGTCACACACTCTCATCCTAAGTACACAGCTTTGGCTCCCCACTGGGGGAAAAGGACAGTATATAAAACAGACAAAGGAAGTACTTTTACACTCAAAGAGTAATAAATATGTGGAAATCATCACCAGAGAATGTAGTAATAGCCACTAATTAAAGGGGGATTAGACAATTCATGGAGGGTAGATCCATCATCAGCTATTAGCCACAGTGACTGAACAGAACCTCTGTGTTAAAGGCAGCACCCCTCTGAGTACCAGAACTGAGAATTAAGTTCTGGCTTTGGCCTTGGGTCTATCTGCAGGCCTTCCAGGGACATCTGATTGGCCACTGTGGGACACAGGATGCTGGACAGACCATTGGTCACACACAGATTGGCTGACCTTATGGTTAAAGAACTTGGAATTTCTGCATTCAGATGTCATGAAAACTAGTATGTACAAGCCACAGTTAACTGAGGTACAAAACATGGATTAGAAACCTTGTTCAACATCTGCCAATAAAACACAGTTTGTTCAGTAGACTGCAGTCAGACATCCTAAAACAAATTCAATCAAACTTAGTTTTGTTAATGACTTCTGAATGCAGTTCTAACTGGGCCAACACTACACTTCTTCCTTCCACCTCAATAAAAGGGCCATTCAATGTATAGTCATATACCTGAGACACACTGCTTGGTTCTCTTGGCCACTGTGGAGATCACGGCCCCTATAGTTCTACCCCCTACATCCCTTACCTTTGACAGCCTGGCTTACACCAACTTACATCATGTTGTAGGGAGATACCTACATATCTAATAGCCAACATGCCCCCTCTGTGCGGATATCTAAATCCACAAATCTGGGGCACATGGAGGCTCAACAGAAATCCCTGCACACTTGGGGCAGTCCCCAGGTGTGCCAAAAAAACTGACATGTTTAAAAAAATATACGTGGGATACTTAAATCCCCCCCAAAGTAAAATGGTGCTCTCTACACATGCGCAGAGAACGTACTTACTGATCCCCATTAGAAGACTCAGGAGCCCAAGGGAAACCACCACTAAGAATGCCAGGAAGAGCCCTTGGAGCTGTGGAATGGGTGGGAGAGGAGTTGCCGGTGCTGTTGAGGCGGCAAAGAAGCAGCAAAGTGACTGGAAGGCGGAAGAAGAAGCTGGTGAGGAGCCAGTAAAGCCGCCCAGGCAGTGAAACTGGTGGTGGCGGGTGGCGGGGGGGGGGGAAGCGAGCAGCAGGCACCATGGCACGGAAGAGCTCCAGCGGCCAGGCGAGGGGCTGAGGTGGCCATGTTGCAGGGAAGGGGGGCTGAACAAGGTGCTGCTACTAGAGAGACAGAAAGCAAGAAAGGGAGTGGGGAGAAAAGACAGAGACACAGAGAAATGGTGGGAGAGAGGAGGAATAAAAGATGACGGAAATAAGACGGCTGCTTCTGCAAGTTCCAGGGGTCAGCAAAATCAAGGGAGAAAGCGGTGGGGGGGGGAGGCTTCAGTAAGCCTGCCCCAGAGCTGAGAACAGTTGAGGGCCCCGTCCAGAGCTGCTTCAGGCGAGCCAGTGAGGGAGGGGAGGGAGGGTCAGCTGGCCTGCCCAGAACAGCTCTGGGAGAGCCTGCAAGGAAAGCAAGGGGGGAGGGAAGCCTTGGCAGGGGTGTGGGGGCAGACAGAGAGAATGCTGGGGAGGGTGCTGGAAGGAGAGACATGGATGGGTAGAAGGACAGGAAGAGACAGGGGCAGAATGAGAGACAGAGATTCAGGTGGGGGCAGACAGAGTGACAGACATGGGAAGAGAGGAAGAAAAGGGGTGGCTAGGTGCAGAAGGCCTGAGAGACACAGAAGCAGGGGCTGAGGGGAAGGAACAGAGGTGGGGGGGGATAGACCCAGGTTTAGATCCCCATCTTGCTGTGGAAGCTCACTGGGTGATTCTGGCCCTGTCACATACTTTCAGCCTAACCAACCTCACAGGATTGTTGTGCAGATAAAGAGGAGAGAATAATATAAACTGCTTTAATCCCTACTGAGGAGAAAGACCATAGTTTTCCTTAGTAGAAGCTACAGGGGGAAAGGAGATGGAAAGCTGAAGACAGAGGGGCAAATAAAGGTAGGCTGGCTGGGAGATGATTTCCTCTGATTAAGCCCCCTCTCTTGGAAGGGGTTCGCTGTTCTCATGCTGGCAGCTTATCGCCTCCCTCGCTTACTGGACTTTGAGTGCCTAGCTCCCAGCCGCTTCTTCCTTTCAGGTGCAAATGGTAACATTTCCCACTTTTAGTATGGAAACAAATGGCCAGTATATTTCAGGTGCCGTTTTATATCTCTATGATTGGAGCAGCCATTCTGAACTAACCTTTGAATACTGTATATCAATCCTGGGTGTATGAATGCCCGGCATTACTAACACAAGAAGTGTAAGTGACCAACTAGACCTGTTTAGCAATAAAGGACTTTCCGTTTAAGAACACCTGCATCTTTGGGACCCTCTCATAGGAGATAGGGATGCCAACTCCAGGTTAAGAAATTCCTGAATATTTGAGGGATGGAGCCTGTGGATGGTGGGGATTGAGGCGGGAAGGGACTTCAGACAGATATAATGCCACAGACTCCACCCTCCAAAGTAGTCAGTTCCTCTGGAGGAACTTATGCTGCCAGACTCCAGGTGAGGGCTGGAGTAGTGAGAGACCAGGAGATTGACAGGCAGGGAGAGTGATGGGGTGGGGACAGAAAGGAAGTGACAGGCATGGAGGGGAAAGAGAGAGAGAGAGTAAGAAAAAAAGTGGCAGGAAGGAGAAAGTGTGTGAGAGAAGCAGGGGGAGAGGGCAAGAAGCAGAGGTGTGGGGGGGAATGGGATAGCCACTCCCGCAAGTTCCTTGCGGGTCTCCATTTGTTAAACTCTAATCTCCACCCACCCTTCTACCCCAAGATTCTAAATTTAAGGCTCTAACAATTTTTAAGTTAAAATAAGGACTCGTTGGGACTGAAAGAACTGTACTTCTAATCCTAGTAATCTACATATACTTAAATACATCTTACACCTCAGAGGACAGAAAGTAACAATTTACCATATATTGGGGGGGGGGGCAGGGAATTAGGGCAGTGATACTCATTCAGTGGCTCAGGAGCCACATGTGGCTCTTCTGAGCACCATTCTCAATATGGCACCAACCCCAGGAAAGTGGGCAAGGGCAGTGTTCAGAAGGACCTGTGGTATGGAACTTGAGACAGCCTTATCAGTTTCTCCAGCTGAATGGATATTTAACATACAAAACAGAGAGTACACAAGTACAGTATTTAAAAAACAATTTAAAAGCATGCACAAGCATCAGTTATAGAAGGTGCAAAGTCAACTTTAAAATGTGGCTGTACAGAGCAGCCAGTGCCTGCTCCTAAACGAAGGCTGCTCACACATGTGCAAACTCCTGCAGAACTGGGAAACAAACATCAACCCCCAACTTTGGCTTTCCAATGACAGTGATAACGTATTTAAAGAGACAGACGATCAAGTAATAAGTGGTCAATTGATAATATTTGACTGACACGCCAACTACTCTGAAGCCAATATCACAGAACACAATGTTTGCAGGACATCACTCCAACCCATAATATGTATATTCAACTATTTAACAATATTCTTATAAATACATTAGCTACCATTTTCTAGCAAAGAAGCTATACATCCAGTAAGAAATTTAGATTGTTTTCTGGAAAATAGGAAATTCAGCAGCCAAGCTCTCTAAATCATAGCTGTTGGTAGGAAATCATGCAGCCACTAGAAAGAAGCATAAGTGTAAGCTAACAGTCTTGCAAAACCTCTAAATTGGCATTACGAAAAGCAGAGACACAATGTTTTCTTAAGTGCAGAGCACAAGCAGCACAAACACATCCCTACTAACCATATTTTGAACATAATTTTATTAAAAACTTTCAATAAACTGCAAAGGAACTATCAAAACCTTGCTTCTAGTTCTCAAGGATAGAGGTTGGGTAAGAGAAACTAACCTTACTATTTTAAAAAACATATAGACTCAAAAGTTTCAAAGCTACAGTTGTTAGAGCTATGTTAAGAATTAAATCCCAAAACACATACTTAGAGCATTTTACTTACTCATGCTCATGTTAAACACTATAGTTTCATGCCATTACTGAAGCTGGGCTATAATTTTTAAATATTTACTTCAGCCATCTACCTGTGAAAATTTCTTCTTCATTTCATCAAAGATGCTTTGTCTGCATCTCCAAAGCATATCCTAAGACATATAAAAACAAAATGATAAAAATTGTACTACCTTGAAATAAAGAGCAATTAAATTTTATCATTGGACATAAACCAGGACCTGATATTAAGTAAATTTTCCTTTAAATGCTGTAATGGACATCTATAACATATATTTGAAGACATATCTATATTCTAACTCCGAGAGGGGTTTTTTTGTGTGTGGATGCTTATTTCTGCAGAAAGAGAGCTCCCTCTCCCCCAACAGCTTTTCCTACATACTCAAGCCCCTTCCTCAGTCAGCAGAAAAATCTGAAAAGTTAAAAAAAAAACCTTCAGGGGCCATTGAATTCCCCCCAAATACCTTCTGAAATGGCATCAGCCCCAGGTGTCAACTGTGAGGAGATTAGAATGTTCCGGGGGGGGGGGGGGGGTTCTAACTGTTTCTGTCAATAAAAGGCAGGTTTTTTTACTGGCAGCAGTCTATGGTTGCCAAGTACCCCCCCGGCCACCAGCAGCGGATCCAGAGCCAGACTGGGAAACTCCTGGAGATTTGGGGGTGGAACCTGGGGAGGACAGGGACCTCAGTGAGGTACAATGCCATAAACTCCCCCCTCCAAAGCATCCATTTTCTCCATGGAAAGTTATCTCTGTAGTCTGGAGATGAGCAGTAACTCCAGGGGATCCCCAGGTCCCACCTGGAGGCTGGCATCCCTAGCTGTGTGATCCACGCTTGTTTCAGTATTATGTAGGGTTGCCATACCCCTGATGGGGGCAGGGTTTCTCCTGATTTTGGGCACCCAGGGGATTCCCCCGATTTTGGTCCCCCCCACAAGCCCTGTCCCCACAGAGCGTGTGCCAGATATGTCTAATGCAATGACCTCACCCGGAGGTGAAGTCACCGTGCTGGGCACATTGTGTGGGGGAGAAGGGAGGAAGCAAAGGTGTGAGGAATGGGATAACCATCCCGCAAGTTTCTTGCGGGTCTCCACATGTAAAATCCTAGTTTCCATACTTGTTGACTGAGGATCTTGTACTTCATACGGCCCTAATACAAACCATTACTGAAGTCATAAAGGCACATGCAATCACATGGAATTCTTCCTAACTGCAGATATAGGAAAAGGAGGGATATTTTCAGAACTGTTATAATGTGGAATCTGCAGGAGCTTAGTTTTGAGATTTCTTAAAGTAAGTTCTCCTTCGTAATTTCATGGCTGTCCTTAGTATCAAGAATGTTTATCCTCTACTCCCTGTAGTGTAGCTAGCCTTTGAATCACAACACAAAACCAGTAGTATCCATTATTTTCCTATCCATTTCCACCTCAGTAGAATAGCTGAGGATCAAAAGTGGCATACTGCGTACACCAGGGGTGTTGAACTCATTTTTATGGAGGGCTGGAATTGACATAAATTGGACATTGTCGGTCCGGGCCATGTGTGTCATAAAATGTAATGCCAGGAAGCAGAGATATAAACTTTATTAAGGACACAAACACAAAGATTTTTTAAACTTAAAATAAAAACATGCCTGAAACATTAGCATTCTTGCAATATTTTGTTTAACGGTCTCTGATAACCGACACTTCTTGCTTTGAATTATTGCATCAAAATGTCTGTGCTGCAGCAATCTGGAAGGGGGAGGGGGAGGAGCCTCAGCCCAGTGCAGGGAGCAGAAGCTCACCTATCTATCTCTCCTGAGTGATTGAGAGAGTCTAGGAAAGCAAGCTATGATGCAACAGCAGCAGAAGAACTGGAGGAAGAAGCAGGAGAGAGCCAGTCCCTTGCAGGCCTGATAGAAGCCCTCTGGGAGCTTGATCCCGTCCCTGGGCCGCATGTTTGATACCCCTGGCGTAGACCAACCTACATATTTACATGGAAATTCCTTTAATCCTGCTCTCCTCCTGAGCTTCGTGCTGGGAGAGGGACAGTTGCTGCTTCCTCTTTTTTTCCATCCACTAGTCCAGGAGTGGCCAACCTGTGGCTCGGGAGCCACATGCGGCTCTTTCACACATATTGTGCGGCTCCTGGCAGGGCGGCTGGGGAAGCAAAGGGGAGGCATGCTTTTTCTCTCTTTCTCCCTTCCTTCCTTCCCTCCTCCCTCCCATCTATTTGCTTTCCTAGTTTCTCTCTCTCTCTTTCTTATAACTGGTTTTCCTCGTTTGTTTTTATTTTTGGCAGTCCCATTTAACGTTAATAAAAAGCAAATTTGCATATTTTTAAAAATAAAAACGTGTGTGTGATATTTGTTCCTGTCTTGCGGCTCTCAGACATCTCTATGTGGCTCTTACGTTTATTCTATGTGGCTCTTACATTAAGCAAGGTTGGCCACCCCTGCACTAGTCAGCCTTTTGTCTTACCTTAGTTTCCCATTACCAGTGGCAATGAGTGTGTGATCTGACTGCACCTCCTTACCCGTTTCAGTTGCAACACAAAACTTACTAGCCCGCACAAGAAGTGAGCAGTGATTCACAAAAGTGCATACCCTGCCACAAATTTTGTTAGTCTTTAAGGTGCTACTAGACTCTTGCTCTTTTCTAGCACACAAAACATTTTATAACCCTTAATTTATAACCCCTAATTCTTTTTGACCTAACTGAAAAACAAGATTTTTTTATAAATCTTTCCTACCTAATCACCTGCGAATGCATTACACTGCCTTGATAGACCTAAGATCAGTTTCTCCTCTAATTGGCAGCAATTCTCCAGGGTCTCAGGTAGAATCTTCCATATCACCCAATACTTGATCTTTTAACTGGAGATGCGGTGTACTGTACCTGGGACCTTCTGTACACAAAGCAGATGTTCTGCCATTAAGCCACAGCCCTGTCCCCAAGTAACTCTTAGTGAGAAGCGTTTTCTGGGGAAATCTAAGTCAGGAAATTTTCTGAAAAACTTTGTGATGCTTTCCTTCATTTCTTTTTTATTCTTCTTCTGTACTTGTTTCGCAAAGCAAGGATAGAGGTATGGTATTTGACTCCGCCTCTTCCGGCAGTCATTTTGGGTTTGGCTCCACCTCCTGTGGCAACACCTACAGTTGGCTTCCCAGAAGTGGGGCAGCTGGCATCAGTTGTGATTCTGGTGGGGCAACCAAGTTTGCTGTCACCATGGGGACCCCCCCCCCCCCCCGCTCTCATGTTGTCCTGCTCTTTTGTTCCGTCTGGGTCAGGATGATCTGTGTACATCTGCCCTGAATGTGCACAGTGCCAATGGGCGCATCTACCAGTGCTATCAGACATGTATCTATAGCTCAATCAGGTAGAGTATGAATGTTTTGGTTTGTTTGGAATGGGGGGGGGGGGGAGTCCATTCTGCCTTCATTTGTCTTCCAAAGAAGCTTGGTAAGGAGACTGTTCTTTCAATCTTTGGCCATTTCTTAGGGGGGAAACTTCCTTGTCCTTTGTCTTGCCCTTGGAAAGTGTTTCATCAGACTCTGAGAGGCATTCAGACAGCTCTAGGGCTAAAAACAACATATGGATTGGAGAGGTGAACAGGAGGCTCTGGTTTATGGAGGATAAGTCTATTTTGCATTTTGCATTTATATCAATGGCTACTAGCCATGGTGGCTGAGGGGAACATCCACACTCAGAGGCACTGAACCTCTGAATCCCAGGGCCAGATTCCCAGGGCCAGAAAGCAACATCAGGGGAAGATCTCAGCCTCTCTGCCCTGTTGTTGGCTCTCCATAGTAACTGATTGGCCACTGTGTGAGACAGGATGCCGGACTAGATGGACCACTGGTCTGATACAGTAGGGCTTTTCTCGTGTTCTTATGATTTAATAATTTCCTTTCCTGAAAATTCCCCACCCTCTGTTTCTGATGGGACTTCAGACACCTCAAATAGCAGGGTCTGTGAATCCATTCTCCTCTGGCCACAGGTAACTACTGTTTTTTGGGCTGCTTCAGTGCCCCTCCAACTGACTGCACTCAGGGAATGCCCTCCAAAATTTCCTGCCTGAAGCTCTGCAGAGGACAGGATGAAAGAATTGGCGGGTGAGCCAAGATCTTAGTCTCTTGCACCTTCTCTCAGCTGCCTCAGTACTGTTTTGCAGCCTCACAAATCCTTCAGCCACTACTTGTGGCAGCCACCAAGCTATTTCAGGGGAACTTGACACAGATACCGAAGAGCCCTCAGGGTTGTCTGCAGTGAACCCTGGGCACCTATGACATCTCTGGATGTAGGGCTGGGTTGATGTGGGAGAGCTCAGCCAGTATCAAAGGCCTTTGCAGAGTAGGGAGCATTTTCCTCAGAAACTCTGTCTTCCCTAGTGCTGTGCTGACAGATGGCCTCTGCACTCAATGCTACATTTCCCCAGCCCTGGTTCCCTACCTGGGACTCCAAGGCGCCATCCTGTCTGCTCGGTCTTGGAGTTGCATGGGGGGGGGGGGGCGGGGTAGAGCCTTGGGTCTTGTTCCTCGGCAGAGGAAAGAGTCGTCTGAGGCATCTTACTTTCTGGCCATTGCTTTGGCCAGAGCAGGAAGCAATGAGAGGATTTTTTAAAACTGCTTCATATACAGGATGGTACAGCAGATCAAATGTCTTAAAAACAAACCTGCTCCAATCATATACGAAGTGAGAAAGGGCAAAATGGCACAACAGGTGTAGAAACCCTTCTTTGGATGTGGTACTACCCCAAGACACTTACCATTGTTACTCAACAGAAAAATCTTTTTTTTTGCCTTCTAAAAAGGGGGGGGTGTCTGTCTTCCATTTGGGTAGACATGTCTGTTAAATGTGATAAAAGATTCACTGTGTACACACTTGTAGGAGTGCTTTGAAGAAAATATACCCACTCATTCACCAGCACAGAGGAGTGGTAGTGGGTCTGCAAATACTGCCTTCCAAGCTGCTTTGAGTTTCCAAGGGAGAGAAGAGGAGTCAAGAGGACTCACTGGCTGGCTTTAGTAATACCAAGTCCTTGCCTGGCAAATGGTAAGAAGCAGTAGGAATGGGGCATGAGCTTTGCTCCTCTACTGACCTACGTTTCTGGCTTAGAAGAGTTCTCCACACCAGCTTTTACTTCTTCCTCTATGCTTCAAGACAGAGTTGCCTAGTAGTTCCATTCTTTTTTCTCCCAGGAGAGAGAAACACAAAAAACAAATTTACCACAGTTAGCATATGAGCTATAGCTGTTATGAGTTTGTGGACGTGTCAGATAAGGAAGGCAAGTAATTTTAAACATCCTATTGAATTGGAAATAAGACCTTCTGTTGATCAAAGGCTACTTCCTAGACTACAGAAAATATTGTGAATGGGGGAGGGTTAACAATGTATTCCTAAGGGTAGTTACACCCTTCTAAGCCCAACTATTTCAACTGATTTAGAAGAGTGTAATTTTGTTTAGGACAGCACCGCCCGTTGGTCAGTGTATCTGAGCCTTTGCCTGGTAGTTTGACTCCTGGGTGGATTAAAAAGGCCAATCTCTTTTCTTGATAAGTTTAAAACAGTGTGATCCAGCAACCATATCAGGTTTATTACAGCCAATTGCCCAGCAATACAAGCATCAATAGTACAATCACAAGCCCCAGCCCCCCCATTAACATTGTAATCATATCCCCCAGATTCTAAATCCTATCCAAAATTACTCTCTCTAAAACTATCCTCAGTCCGTGCTTTTTGTTAAAAACTTTCGCTTATTTATTACTAAAAAAAAATATTTTACTACTACCAGGGTTACTGACTTCTTGGTATCTTCCAACAAATATTTCGACAGCACAATATCTGCAAATTTCAAATAAATGTCCAAGGGTTTAAATTGGGCGAGTAAAGGAAAAATTAACTGTTGTCTCTCTCCGGCAAAGTTTACAGTGTAAAAGAATGTGAGTAATTGTTTCAACTTCTTTATCAGAGCATAGACAAGATTTTTGATGTATAGGCCAACAGAGATACCTTCCTTGCAGTAAGTTAGAGGGGAAGGCATCAAAACGTGTTCTAGAAAATGCCCATCTATACTTTCCATATGTGATGTTAGAGAGATATGGTGCGGCTGCAAATCCAGGCCAAGATTTTAGGTTACTATGCGTCTTGGGTAAAAGCGCACCATCAGTTTGAACCTCAATGTCAACCAAGCGTTGATGAACCAAAGATTTCGCTTTACTCAGATCCATTTCCAGAAGATTTTTGGGACACAACCCGATAGTACTTAGCTTATCTATTATTCTGGCCGACCAATCTGGATACGGGGTAGAGGCTAGAAGCAAATAGTATGATCCAGTACTGCTTGTGAACAGCTACAATGCAAAGACATGCAAAAACTGAAAGTAACTATTTTCTTCTGTAGTTTATATTATTTATTGTATTTTAGTAAAGGTTTCCTTTGCTCGAAAGCCAGTCAAATCTGACTCTAGAGAGCAGTGCTCATCTCCGTCTCCAAGCCGGAGAGCCAGCGCTGTCCAAAGACATCTCTGTGGGCATGTGGCCAGCATGACTAAAATTGTTGTCCTCTTCTAAAAAGGTAGCAGTATAAATTCAGAGTCATCTGCTTTCATGTTTAGCATCCCCTTTGGGGGGGGGGTGTCTTTCCACACCCTGCCAAACTCCAATACCAGACATGAACTCAGCTGGAAGAGGAAGTATGGCGGGTCAGCCAAACAAGAAGTGAAGGCTCAGCGCCTCCGACACTCGTCCCCATCCTTATTTTAAATATAACTTGAGCAGGGACAGGTTTGAAGATATTACTACAGTCACAAGTAGTTTAGGTACTCTCCGTACAGGGGATACATTAAATGTTCAGCTGTTAAGCAGATCTACAAGCAGAATCACAAAGGAAACAGAATATGCTATTAGCCCTACTGAGGCTCCAGTACAACAGACAGCCAGGAGAGATAGCTTGCTCTGTCTCTCTACTGGAGAATGCCTCTACTATGGAATGCTTACATATTATATTTCCATTTCTAGCAAGATTTTATGACTTGCATATGCAAGACGTCATTGTTTCCCATCAGGCATAGAGATGGGACAACTCAGGGAAAAAACTGGGGCAGAAGGCTGAGAACCATTTAGGCTTTCCCCAGGGACTCGGGGGGGGGGGGGGAGTCAGGATTTGGGCGACACATAAAAAACTTCTGTGAAATATTTTCTCTTCTGGAATGAAAGACAAGGTTTTGCTCACTCAAAATGTGTAGTATGAAGACCTTAATCTAAGACAATTTACACATTAATGATATGTAATGCAATAATTACTTATTTAGTACATTTTTATTCCATCCTCTCCCCAAGGAGCTCAGAGTGTGTGTGTGTGTGTGTGTGTGTGTGTGTGTGTGTGTGTGTGTGTGTGTGTATTTCTCCTTCCTCCTGTATTTTGTGAATTAAATTAGTCTGAGAGAGACTGCCTGGCCCAAGGTCACCCATGGTATAGTGGTTAGAAGGTCAGACAAAGATCAGGGAGATCCAGGTTGAAATCCTCACTCTGCCATGGAAGCCCGTTGGGTTACCTTGGGCCAGTCACACAATGTCAGCCTAACTTATTTCACTGGATGGTTTTGAGGGTATCTATTTACTTACTTCATTTACACATCACCTTCCTTCTCCATGGGGACCCAAAGATGCTTACAGCATTCTCTTCTCCTTTATTTTATCCTCACAACAACCCTATGAGGTAGGTTAGGCTGGGAATGTGTGTGACTGGCCCAAACAGTACAGTTTTATACGTATAAGCTGGGATGGGGCAATTAATAAATCTAATAAATAATAAAAATGATAAGTTATAAATGATGCATTTTGGATTGTTAAAGCAGTAAGTATAAGGTTGATATGCAATATTTCAATTTTCCCCCAAATCTGCATTCTTTCATGGACCCAAAATTCCCAATCACATTGTGGCAACAACTGACTATAAAGCAAGTACCACTCCAGTGAGCAAAGCCCGAAACCATCTTTCAGGAAGAGGAAGCATCACATAACCTGAGGAATTTCTTCCAGCCTATGTTAGGATACATCCCATGCTTGCAACAGCACTGTAGAGGTCACTCATCTCAGAGCCTTCAAAGATCACTCCTAATTCCTGTGACAGTAGAGTGTACAGCTAGGATGACCCCATACTGCTAACTTATAAACTATTTTTCCGCTACAATAATTAAAAGCTTCATAATCGTAGAGCTTTTTACAAAGCCTCAAAAATTACAATTTTTTAGAATAACCTCAGTTTTTTGAAGTTTAGGATCAGATTTAGATATCAGCGTTTAACAAGACTGAAAGAACCAGCATAATTTCTAGAATCCTCCAGTAGCCCAGAATTTTGAGCCCCATTCATCAAATAACACCCCAGAACCACCACGTAAGTGGAAACCTATATACAGAATTCCAACAGAGATGCCCTAATCAAGAACAATGTGCACAGTGAGATCTTCTTTTTTAACATATGCATCACATAAGAAATGGTTTCTGACATTTAAGAAGCTGTTGGATGCAGTGTGGAAGAGCTGCTATGTAAAAAAACCCCACTTTTAAGAACATCTGTGAAGACACACAAGCTTTCTAACTATACAACTGGTGGTCTAGTCTAACAGGAGCCTTAACACATTCAGAATACTTGGAAGCCAGATAGTATCATGCTGCCCCATTCCTGGTCAGAATGTTTTTTGACAGGATGCTTTGTGACGAGCATGCTTGCTACCCAGGAGCCATAACCAAAGTACAGACTACTACTCATATCAACCAGTATTAGTAATTCTGTTTCAAGGTCAGGCTCCAGTTTTCTGCCAGGACAAACACCACCAGCTGACCTTAGGCACTTCCTGTGTCCCCCTCCACTATTTCTCCCTTGACATTTGATGGAGAGGATGCGGTCTCCCTGTTCCTGTAGTTCACCAAACCTGACAGCTGAAACTTTAGCTCCACTTCATCTCCTCTTCTGCTCTTCTTCTCCAGCCCAGTATTCCTTGCTAACTCCTAAAGGAATTATTCCTTTACAATTTCCCAGTCAAAACATCTTCACTAACAACTAGGGCTGACAACAGGCCTGGGAAAAGAGGCCCTGTCCCTTCACTAAAAGCTTAATGAATGGGAATGGGCAGTGGAAGATTTTTGTGCCACAGAGGTAAAGAACATCCCCTGATGTTTGGTGGAGATCAAACTGATGTTAAAGGGACAGCTACAAGAACCACTGGAAAAGCTGGCAACCCTCCCAACAATTCCACCCTCTGGGCAATGTTTTGGCTGCTCTCAGTCCCTGCTCAACATGGCTTGGGCAAAACCGGCTGGACTTAAACCCCTTCCCCCTGATTCCTAAAGCTACCCTCATTCAAGCCATAGTGAATTTAGACTTTGTTCATATTTTAAAGAAATTAACAATTTGTTTTAATTTACCATACGGAGAAGTAGCTGCTCAGTGTTAAACACATAATCTGAACTACTAGACAGGAATTAATTGCAAATGAACTATTAAATAAAAGCACTTCAAGATGTCTGGAGTTGTTTTAGGTTTCTTCCAACGGGATTCTGATTGCAATACCAATGGCTGTAACACAAAAAAAATCAATGCAACAGAAATCAGGTATTTACATATTATTTTGATAACACATAATTAAACTATCCTGTTTATAACAGGCTCAAAAAATCCCAGGTGCCAAATCACCATCGAACCTACAATTTTCATTGTGATGCTTAATATTATCAGCAATAATCCTAAGAAATTCAGCATTTATTATTTCAAATCAGAATGTTTTGCTATATGTCATAGACATATAAAGTTCTCATCATTGCTTGTTTATGTTAACTTATTTACTTCATTTATATCTCACCTATCACCCAAACTGCCTTATACCATTCTTGTCTCCTCCATTTTATCCTTACAATCACCCTGTGAGGTAGGATAAGCTGACAGACTGTGACTGACCCAAGGTCACCCACAAGCTTCTATGACAGAATGGGGATTTGAACCTGGAACTCCTAATTCCTAGTCTGAACCACTACACCACACTGGCTCTCAACTTTACACTATTTAGTGGTGAAAGATGAATTCATTTCTTCACATTCTAATACTCAATTAAATTGAACTTTTAAAAGCAATAATAAAATTATGAGGAATCAGGAAGAAGTTCAGTGAGAATCAGGGCAGGGTCTCCAACGGGTAGATTGGGAACTACTAGTAGCCTGGGGGGGGGCAACAGTGGGAGAGCTTCCTGCCCCCACCGCTGGACCTCCTGGTGGCACCTGGTGTTTTTTGGCCACTGTGAGACAGAGTGTTGGACTGGATGGGCCACTGGCCTGATCCAACATTGGCTTCTCTTATGTTCTTGTGCATTTCTAGAAGACCCAGGAACAGACCACAAAAAGCTTTCTAAAAGTTTTTATTTCATGAGATTTTTTTTCCTGTGCTGCTCAACTGACAACAGCATTTACTTTCTGATGCTCTTCATGTTCTGCTTGTTAATGTCCTGGGGGGACAGGGGAGTAGCCTGAGATATTTTCAGAAGTAATGTTGGCAACATCTAGGCTAGAGGTTAGCTTTTTGTTCTGGATATGATAACAAAGGCTACCCCATGTTTATATACCACAACACTTTTGTTATGACACTAATTGCATTATGAAAAAAGTGACAAATTTAGGATTAGGCTTTTCATAGCCGTTATTAGAAAACACAGTCATTAAAACGCGAAACCCGAATTCTAAAAAAGGAGTCTGGCTCCAAGAGGTAAAGAAAATTAATCAAGGCCTGCATTTATAAAAATGAAAGTTATATATCCTTCAAGCACTTTTAAGGTAGCCATCTAGAAGTTATTGGCCTTTGATGAGGATGCCTTATAATTCTGTACATTCCACTGGGGTATTATATAAATAGTTAACTATTTCAAAAGAACTTCCTAGTTCAGATATCTAGATATGGTTTTTGTGACAATAGTCTACTGTTGTGAACTTTTCTACAGTATTACAGAACTGTAAGGGACACTTTATAGATGGAAAAAGATTTATTATTCCAATCAAACATGTGGGTCTATCGGGGGGGGGGTTTACCTTTTATTGTTATATTTTGAGCCATGTATGGCTCTGGAATCAAGAAATATTTTTCTTCTATTACAGTATTCATACCACCAAATATATATGGGATGCAATTTTACATCAGTACAAAGCAATAATTAACTTAGCAAAAAATGCTACTATGCATTGTATACACCTGTTAAGACCACAGAAGCTTAAGCAATTTTCAAAGGCATTCTACACCCTATCTTGCTCACCTTTGTTTTCATTATTAAACACACAATGGTGTCATTTCCTTTTTTCCATTTAACAGAATAAGTTTTAAACATGAAGCATGAGAAATTCAGATAAAATGCAGAATTTATCACTCAGTATATTTCACTCTGTAGTTATAAGCAGAATAAATGTGACATAAAACAAAGTCTGAGTATAAGTAGCACCTTTAAGACCAACAAAGTTTTATTCTGGGTGTACAAGCTTTCACGTGCATGCACACTTCTTCGGATATACTGAACAAAGTAGTAACAGCAATTATACTGCTAACAATTAAAAATTACATTATGTATTTTCAATAAAATGCAATGATAAGCTTGGAAGACATAACAGAATCATCTTCCTCTGCTTTCCCTTGATGTGCTTTATATATTCAAAATGGGAGGTAATTGAAATTCTGCACAGTTCAATAATGTTTTTAAAAAACTTAACTTCTAAGTGCATTTTGGTAACTCTGACCACAGATTCGATAATTATGATCACAGCCAGGACCTTCTAGTAACTAGTCTGGCCTGCAGCAGTTATTATGGTAAAAATCCTTTTCCACCAGATTTTTTATTATTATTATTAACGTTATTTATAGTCCATCTTTCTCACTGGGACTCAAGGTGGATTACACAGAGTGAGTCAATATAATCAACAAAATGGATATTCAATAACAATGCAACAGGATTAGGATTGTAGAAATCTGGGACCAACCAGAAATATAAAAAGAGAACTGAAGTATAAGTAGTAACATGACACATTAAAAAATGTAAAATTACATAGCAGGATGCCATTTACAGCAAGCTATATGCACACTAGCATATACCACAGCTCCTAATCATTTGTCCAAGTAAATCTACAAACCATTTTGTACAGTGCAACCCTATAGATTTTATTGATGTAATTTAATGAGGCCTACAACACAACACAACTCCTTTCCAATAGATATATTGGGATGCTGTATGGTATCACACATGGACATAAGACGTGACTCTGGAAAGTCACTGTGTGCAGACAACGAACGCCTTCCAATTCCAAAAGCAGAACTACCCATACACTGACTATTACCAAACTGAATCTCTCATCATCCTCTCTCCTGTTAACACTCATCAAAATGTGAAACAACTACTTTCAGAAGCATGTGTAGGGCTGGGGAGACCAACATGTTCCCTCTGAAGCTATGTTCTTGAGCACTCAAAGAGTTTGGACTAGGGCATTCTTTTGAATGTTTAGTGAACAGGTTTGGAAGCAGGATTTGTAAGGTTTAATAAATTTCTTCCTCAAAATCACAATTAGCAGGTATTAGAAGTGTACTGCATGACTCGCTAGAAACAAACAAAGCTTGACTCAAAGGGTTCCAGCTAGCTAAACTGAAACCTATGCATACTTGTACGAATGCCATGAGCCCATAAGGAACTCACACATATTGCATGTTCCCACATTACCAGAGATGGGAAGGACGGGGGGGGGGGGGGGGGGGGAATTGGGATGTGTGGTTTCTTCTCAAAGCTGTTTTTTTTTGTGGAAAAAATGCATTATGGAATATTTACTTTTACAATGATAAATAATATGCTTATAATGAGGTGTTCATATATTTAATCCTCCAATATTATTTCTAAAAACTATATAACATGAAAAATATCAAATCATTGCAACTCCTGTACACTGATGATAAGCAAATCCTGGAATACAATTCAAATACTGAGAAAATAGGATACAATTCTTTAAAAGTTCAATTTACAAATCATGTCAAATGAAATATGCTTTTCCAAATGCTGATGGGATGACAAAACACACCCCTGCACATCAGAAACATCCTGAAAACATTAAAAAAAATCCTTCAGGGATTTAAATGAGGACCATAGCAACAAATGTGACTTTCAATCTGTAAAGAGTCCTAATATTGCGTTTTTTCAATTTTTCCAAAAATGTTTTTTCTGGCGGGGAAATGTTTTCTCCCCATGACTTCAAAATTTCCAGAAGTTTTATATCTCTACACATCACAGTTTAAGGCACAACAGCAACCTGCAGAATTGCAGGCTATATTATAAAATGGGAAACAGCCAACACAAAAGGAGAGTTTCAGAAACTTTATTAAGATACATCATACAAACATGCCTCTCCATCTTCTACAACTGCAAAATTTTCAAAGAAAACCACTGCCAGCCTGTTTCTGGCCTTCACAAACCTTCACACAATCATTTCTTCTAGCAATTCCTGCAGCCTCATTTCAGCACATTCAGGTTCCTTAAGAAAAAAACAGGACTCATATTTTGAAGGCCAATGGTTCTCAAACTATCTATCTAGAAACTCTGGGGTGCCTTGGAAACTTACAAGAGTTTTCTCAATTAGAACATAACAAGAGCATGAAAACTGCACCTGAAAAACAATTTTGCCTGTCATTTCTTATCTTCGCATACAACGTGCAGTTTGGTGTATTTTATGATGAACTCACTGTTCACAGGTGAGACCCAGTAGGCTCAAACACAGCACCACATGAACTCCTAGAGTACCTCCAAGAAATTTCTGCAACACACAGGTTTTCATGGGACACTGATGTGGAAAACATTCCTTTAAACACAGGTCGTTTGGGGAAGAAATCACCAAGCTAGACAGAGACTATATTGTGTACTCATTGAAACACAGCACCTAACTAAGAAACAACTCTTCTCTTCAATTATCACTTGCGACTTTTCACCCCATACCTACCACACAAACCGTTCAATATTGCAATGCTCCCATGTTTCCCAAACCCACACTAAAAATCCAGAGGAATCGTCATATGGGTGGTTGCAGGATAAATGTGACACCTTAACAACAAAGCATGTTAGTCAACCCTGGCGATCAGTGGGGTGCCAGATGTCGCAGCCAGATCGATCGCCCTCACATCCCATGTTAGTCCTTGAAGTGCCACCGGGTTCCTGTGTACACTGACATGACAAGCCCCAGTAAACACAACAGGACTGACTTAACAACCTAAGAAGAGCCTTGCGGGATCAGACCAGCGGGTCATCTAGTCCAGCACCCCGCCTCACACAGCGGCCTCAAGCAGTTACCACAGAGAACCAACAGGGCATCGAGACCAAGGCCTGCCCCCGGTGTGGCCTCCTGGCTCTTGGACCCAGAGGCTCAGTGCCCCTGAACATGGAGGCTCCCTGTAGTCGCCACTGACAGACCTGCCCTCTCCATTAACCGGCCTAAGCCCCCCCTTCAAAGTTGCTGGCGAGGATTTCTGGGCAGGCCTACCCAGGCTCCGACTCTGCCTCCCACCGCGCCCTCCTCGCCCAGGCTGACTCGAAAACGAGCCCCTTCGAGAGCCCTGGGTCCCACCCCCCAGGAAGCACTCCACGACCCCGCCTTTACGGCCCGAGGCCAACCTTGTCCCGTCCCCGTCCCCCCCCCCCCCCCCCGGTCTTATCCACACCCGCGCCAGGCCTAAGAATAACGAGTCTCTCTGTCATTCGCCGCAAAAGTTTTGAGCGTCACCGCGGTCAGGTAGGGAAAGCCCGGGAGGTGTTCTTCAGGGAGAGCGCCGTCTTCCCCAGGCCGACCCTCCCGTCTGTCAGCGCCTTCGGCCGGCAGCCAGGCAGGCAGCTCAAGCCCCGTCTTGGCCTCGGCGGCGGCGCCACGCACAAGCGGGCGGGAGGGCGGGAGGGAGAGGCCCGCCTGTGCGGGCCTCTCCCTCCCTCCCTCCCTCCCGGCGCCCCAGGCCCTCGTCCTCTGGCCGCCGCCAGGCCCGGCCTCCTCGCTCACCTCCTTGGGGACCAGCTGGTTCTCCTCGCCGGGCACCATCGCCAGGGGCGGCAGCCCGGGGCCCGCGGCAGGCTCCACCGGGGGAGGGGAGGGGGGGCGGTCTTCGTCAGCAAGGGGGGCCTCCGGAGGAGGAGGAGGAGAAGCGGCGCAGGCGGCTCATCGTGGCCTTCCCCCGTCCCTCCCTCCCGCTGCGTGCGTGCGTGCGTGCGTGCCTCCCTCCCTCCGCTCAGTGAGGGCAAGAACGGCGCCTCGCCAGCGCCAGCCAACGGCAAAATGGCGGACGGCCAGCCTCTCGCGAGAGCCAGCCAGGCCCCAGTAGTCCCCCCCCTCTCCGCCCCCCGGGGTGAGGAGGGGAGGGGAGAAGTCGCCGCTGCCGGTGCTGCTGCCGCCGCCTGTGCCTGCGGCTGGGTCTCTGGGCCGCGACTCTGCTGCAGGGGCCGGGGAGCGCCGCAGGAGGGAGCCCTTCCTCCGGGCACAGGCCGCCCCCGCGCCTCGCCGGCTGCGCCGAGTGTGTTTCGCAGTTGGCGGCGGAGGAGGAGGCGCGCCAAGAGTAGGGTTGCCAAGTCCGGGTTGGGAAATACCTGGGGACTTTGGGGGTGGAGCCATAAGAAGGTGGGGTTTGGGGAGGGGAGGGGCCTCAGCAGGGGACCATGCCACAGAGTCCTCCACCCTCCAAAGCAGCCATTTTCTCCAGGGGAGCTGATCTCTGCCAGCTGGAGGTCAGTTGCAAAAGCGGGAGATCCCCGGCCCCACCTGGGGGTTGGCAACCCTAGCCAAGAGGGACCGAGTGTCCTCCCGAAGTGCCTCGCCAGCCGCCCTCCTTCCGGGCCCCGGGGGACGCCGAGTCTTTTTTTTTTGAAAAGTTTCCTTTCCTTCGCTTTTGGAACACTTCCGTCTTCAACCGACATCTCCTATTAAACTAAGCAGCGTTGCGTGGGTGCTCCCCCCACCCCCTTTTTTCTAAAGGTGCCATCCTGTGCTTGTTTACTCGGGAGTAAGCTGCGCTGAAAAGAACTGGGAGTGGCTTTCCGCCTTAACACCGTGGCCTGAACAATCTGCCTTCTACGCCGGTCGTTTAATTTTTAAATTTCGTAACATCCAACTTGCTGAGGAGTTCTGGTGACCGCTCCAAAACTCGCACCATGGTTTGTGTCCATTTGCTTAGCCCTAATAAAAGGAATTACATGGATTTTCTTGGACTGGTATGGTTGTATAACTTTTTCTAGTAAACATGCATGGTAAATAAGTCCCACTGCCCCCCCCCCCCCCCGGGAATTCCTTCACCTTAAAAATCTAATTAAGTTACAGTGCAGAGTTATCACTTTCCTGGGAGTAATCCCAGTTGAATAAACCTGAGGATTCCAAGTAGATCTGCAACCCTAAATAAGTCAACTCAGAATCCTACCCAGGTCTATTCAGTTAGGCTTACTCTAGGGTTACCATCCTCCAGGTGGAGCTGGAGATCCCCCAACAGATCTCCAGATGACAGAGTCCTTTGTGGAAAAAGGTTACTTTGGAGGGTGGACTCTATGGCATTACACCATGCTGGGGTCTCTCCCTTCCCCAAATTCTGCCTTCCCCAGGCTTGACCCCCATAAGCTCCAGGAATCAACCCACCAAGAGCTGGCAAGCATATGTTACTCTCAGGAAAGTGCTGTTAGGACTGCACTCTTAGAACTGGTGTTCCAAAGCCTATGACAATTTCCACAGAGTCTTATTGGGCACGGTAGGAATTACTTCAGAGAGAACAGTTTAAGATTGAGCTGTTGATCTCATTGAAACCAATAGAAGAAGGTACTTGCAGTTTAATTCTTGTAAATGTTCGTGACAGTGGGCTGTAGGCTGAACTGGATCACTAGATTCTGTGTAGCTTAATTCTGAAGAAGTGCCATTTGAACTTTGTGTGTGGTCTCTATTATTTGTTATTTATTTAATTCCCGACCTTTCAGTTCAAGAGGGTCCTTTCAAAAAGGATTTCCCCCTTTCCAACTCTAAATACAGTTTAAATGCCATTAGTTATTGCACAGATTTAGAAGCACATGCTTTCCTCTCCTTTTACGTAACAGCTGGTTGCTTTCTCCTCTTTGTGTAATGGACACTTGCGGAAGAAGAGCTATTGCAGAACTAGAATACACAACTCAGTATCCAAATTCAGAAAACAGTACGGCAAGAAATCCTGTATAACGTTGAACTCCTTTAGATTACAATTAATGCCAAAAAAAATGTGTTAACACCTCTCGACTGGAAAGTCCAGGTCTGGTGGACTTGAGCCCCAGGTTCTGGCACCCAGATTGGTTAAGGGCCCTGGAGCACACGGGGCAGAGGGGTGGATTGGAGTCTGAAAATGGGAGCTATTCCTTTGTCTTGGAGTTTGTGTTAGAGTGTGTTAGGGCCGCTGGGTATTTTGCCATAAGGGACGATAAAGGGAAATAATGCTGAATATGGGTACAGATGCACCATCAGGCTTCTAACAAAGACCAGATATACCAGGGATTGTAAGAACCCAGTTAGTTACTATCCTTTTGTGAGGTTTGGTTTTTTTTACCTAGATCTGTTCTTATGGTACCCTGAGGTTGTGCTAGAAATAAAGTTGTTTAACTAGAGAGAGTCTGCGCAAGTTCTTATCTCTTGGCTACTGGGCATGCTGGTGATACAGCCCTGTGAACTCATGAGAAAGGGGGGAGGCTGGATTTTACCCAAGGTGGTGGCAACAACAGTAAAAGCGAAGGCAAGGTGTGACAAAGATCATGACAGAGTTATTCCTAAAACTGGAGTTGGGATTGTTTATTTGGATAGGTGTTGGAGATGTAAGCAGCCAATAGCAAATTTGACATGTTACGGGTATGTTTGATTCTCATACTATTTTGTCTAGAAATTAACAGACAAATTCATTTTATGAATTAATTTCTCTGGATCGTAATCCATTTGCTGCATCCTGAAACCTCTTGATAGGTCAGAGGCTCTGGACCTTACAAGCCTTGGCAATAGCTAAATAAATAATTCTTCACAAGTGGGAAGCAATAGCTAAGCTACATATTGAAGTATGGACTGAAGCAATGTTAGACCTTACAAAGAAAAAGTTGCCACTAATGGACAAGAAACAAATGTGAATTATCCTGACTTCTGGTGTGAATGTATGGATTTATTTGGATATGAACATGGGTGTATTGGGATGGAATTAGCTGGGCACTTTGGGGGTAAGAATTTGAGGGGGGGGTGCTGTCTCTAATTAGCCATGAGTTCTTTTTTCGCCTGATTCACACAGTATCAGGGAGGTTAAGCTTATTTAAGGAGACCTGATTAAACAGGTAAGGCCCTAATTGAGGGGGAAAGTACGAAGCCTGCAGTAGTACTGACCAAGTTCAGAACCAGGGTGCACGTGGCTCACGTTTCGATCGGCTACTTGCTGCGGGAAGTTCATGTCAAAGTTAAGGTTGTTTATTTGAAAATAAATAAAACTTGTGTCTTTGATAACTTTTTTAAGTTAAGAGTTTTCCCTTTAAAAAGACGTGGGCAGGAGAACTTGGTGAGCACCTTGAGGCATCTAGTGATGAAGGGAAGTCACTTAACCCAGCTACTTACTGGCTGTATAGTGAGGTTACTCTCTTGGTGCTGGACTGCATTCAGCTCAACTTTAGACACTGTGCCACATTTCAGTTTGGCTTCAGGACAGGATTTGGAACAGAGGCTGCTTTGGTTGTCTAGACAGGGGGAATGTGATCCTGCTCGTTCTGCTGGATCTCTCAGCATCCTTTGATGCTATTGAACATAGTATCCTACTGAGCTGCCTCTCAGCAGTGGGTCTAAGGGGTACTGTATTACAGTGGTTCAAGTCCTATCTGGGGTGTCAGAAGATAATGTTGGGGGATCTCTGTCCCTTGGCCATTGACCTATGGGGCGCCACAGGGTTCCATCTTATCCCCCATGCTATTTAAGACTCCAGAACCGATGATTTCAGGAGGGGTGTTGAAAGACCTGAGTCAGATTGAGGTGACAAGAGAGGAGGTCCTATGACTGATAAACAATTTAAAAACTGATAAATCACCAGGCCTGGATGGCATACACCCAAGAGTTCTCAAAGAACTCAAATGTGAACTTGTGGATCTCCTGACAAAAATATGTAATCTTTCCTTAAAATCTGCCTCCATTCCTGAGGACTGGAAAGTAGCGAATGTCACTCCCATCTTTAAAAAGGGTTCCAGAGGAGATCTGGGAAATTACAGGCCAGTCAGTCTGACGTCAATACCTGGTAAGTTGGTGAAAACTGTTATTAAGGAAAGAATTAGTAGGCAAATTGATGAGCAAAATCTATTGAGGCAGACTCAGCATGGGTTCTGTAAGGGATCAAAAACTGACTAATTAAAAGAAAACAGAGAGTGAATAAAAATGGACAATTTTCTCAGTGGAGGGTGGTAAGGAGTGAGGTACCGCAGGGATCAGTTCTGGGTCCGATGCTTTTTAACTTGTTTTTTAATGATTTGGAGTTGGGAGTAAGCAGTGAAGTGGCTAACTTAGCTGATGACATGAAGTTGTTCAGGGTGGTGAGAACCAGGGAGGCACTCCAAAGGGATCTGTCGAGGATGGGCAAGTTGGCGTCAATGTGGCAAATGGGGTTTAATGCGGCTGAGTGCAAAGTGATGCACATTGGAGCCAACAATCCTAACTATACATACATGTTGATGGGGTCCGAATGGGCAGAGACTGACCAAGAGAGAGATCTTGGAGACATAGTAGATAACTCTATGAAATGTTGAGACACTGTGTGACTACAATGAAAAAGGCCAATGCTATGCTGGGGGTTATTAGGAAGGGAATTGAAAACAAATCAGCCAGTATCATAATGCCCCTGTATAAATCGATGGTGCGACCTCATTTGGAGTACTGTGTACAGTTCTGGTCACCACACCTCAAGAAACATATAGCATTGGAAAAAGTGCAGAAAAGGGCAACTAGAATGATAAAAGGGTTGGAACACTTTTCCTATAAAGAAAGATTAAAACGCTTGGGGCTCTTTAGCTTGGAGAAACGACAGCTGAGAGATGACATGATCAAGGTTAATAATTGGTGGGGTGCCCACAGTTTGGGAAAGTTCATGTATTGCAAAATCAGTGGTTTGTCTATAGATGAACTGCATTACAAGCTGGAACTTCATTGTAAAGACTGTGAGAATGATGCAAAGGTTTTGTGTCATTTGGATTTATAACTACCATGAAAAAAAAACATTTAAATCAACAACCTTGCATTCTTTGAGTAACAACCAGTTTAAACTCTTTCAGCAGTCATTTCAGCTGTGAACACTGTTAGCACTCATCCACAAGAGAGATACATTTCCCATAGTAAACAAGGCTCCTGCGGGACTCAGTTTTACCAAGTATCATGTGCCAAGAAGACAAGTCAATAATTGATTCTAAGTAATGCACCCAGCACACTATAACATTCTTTCCTTGCAGCTGAATGACGCACAGCAAAGTATGAAATTCCTTCCTACCTTCATAAACATCAAAGAAGGCCTTTTTGTCCTGAGTCTTACAAGAAAAAGCTCAACTAATTAGTAGGGTTGTGTAGGGGAACATAATGCTACAGACAAGGATATACACAACTGCACAAAGAAGATGAAGCAATTTTTGATCCATATAGCTACATTTTTTTTCTACTGGCAGTCTTGTTGAAGCCAAATTCCCACATAATCCTGAAGCTCAAATTAAGAGTGTAGTGGCCTAGAAACTGTGGAAGTAGAAGAGACGCTAGTTAAATGCAAAAACAAAATCTGAAGGGTTTACCAAAGGCATAAGAGTGACTGCTAGCCTATATCAACAGGTAGGAGTCTTCAGAAGAGATTAAGAAAAATACAGGGAATCCCAAAATATTGCACCAGTGTAAAAATGAAAAGAAATAGCTAAATTGATTTCTTTAAAAAATATGTTAACAATAGAAAGGTCTTTTTAAAAGTCTGCCTAGTTTTTCTTCAGGGAGGCCTACCAAACCAGCAAAATCCATTTGCAATTGAGCAGTATATACCTAGATATAATTGTTCAGTCTAAAATATTGTTAAACAGTATACATCGTGTTAATGTTACCTAGATTATGATGTATATTGAAGGCATGATTATGGGATAGTTTAGTGTAAAGCAGGCTTTGTTTTTGACAGGAGCCCCCTCTATATCAAACTGTTTGTGGGAAGGCACTGAAGATTAACTGAGCTTTAAGAAAACTCCTCTGGATGAAAGATGTTAATCAAGAGACTGTCTTAGGGCCTAAGTATACGATTTGCTTGTCATGGTGACAGGTCACAGGTGTGTTGCTCATAGTCAGATTTACTTCGGGGAACTCGCCTTCAAAAGCATTTGTTCGACTGGTATTGTGAGAGGGCAATAGGAGCTTGCAGTTTTCCTCCCACCCCACTTTCATTAGCAGAAAGAGGGGGGGGGTGTCTTTTTGCCCCTTTAGTCTATGGATCCAGAAAAAGGGTCAAACCGCCTCCCCTTCCACTGATGAAAGAGAGGAGACGGCAAGCTCTCCTTCCTCCCTCATAGTGCTGAATGAGTGATTTTTAAGGTGAGTTCCCCCAACGTACATCTGTCCAGCTGTGCACCCATAAGGTAGTTAGGCATATTGTGTAGTTATACTGTAACTGTCCAATGCTGAGGAGAATGCAAATAATCCCTTAAAAGGGGAACAATGTCTTGAGGGAAAATTAACATGGCTTCTGCAAAGGGAAGTCATGTCACACCAGCTTCCTGGAGTTCTGTGAGCAGGTTAACAAACTTGTGGATAAGGGTGATCCAGTAGACATCATATACCTGGACTTTCAAAAGGCTTTTGACAAGATATCTTACCTAAGTAAGCTCAATGATCATGGTGAAAGCAACGCCCTGAGAGCACTAAGGTTCTCTGACTTGTGTGGCTAGCCAATAAACCACACAGTGAAATAAAGGGTAGGGAAAAGTTTTATTCGAATAAAGGAACATCTCACAGCTAAGAATTCTGCATAGATGTTCAGTGTGTTACAGCCGGGATCTTGCTTATATGCTCTTCTTGCTCTTCCTCACTTTACATCATTATTAACATCATTTGCTCATGCTCAGTTTAGATTTCTTTGTCTGGTCAGTCATCAATCACATATTTGACAAACAAGGTGTTACTTGGCCACGTCTCAACTCTACAGTGCAGGTGCTTGTCTTGTTAAAATTGATTAATACAGGTGCTCATGTTTTTTGGTTGCCTACCTAGATTCATTTCACCTTTGAATGAACTCTCAGGCTGAGTTCATTTTCAGTACAAAACTTAGCTGTTTTCATTACAAAAATAGTTGCTTTACATTGATACATGCATATAAAAGTATAACAATATTCTTAATATCATTCTATAGATTATTCCTAAAGGATACATTGGATTATGAAGAATAGCACTATTTTAAATATTAAACTCTCTACACAGGCACCTTTTAATATTGCAAAAACGGTTTATGACATAAAGCTTTTGTAGATACACTGAATCTATCAGTTTTTATTTGGGACCCCCCAAGAACATTTTTGTTAATTTTAAAAGTTTTAAAAACTTCTAGACTTGTAAAATATGTTGGTACGACAGGTGTACATGATTAATTCCTGTGGCTTCATAAACTTCTTGGAACATCTTCCAACTTTCTGCTTGTTAGCAGCTCGTTAGTTTCAAACACAGTTCCTTAAAAACTTAACTAGTTTTCTCTTTCTTAATAAACATTCAAAAAACATTTTATCCATAAGCTTTCATTCTCAGCTATAAACATTCAGAGATATTTACTCTTTAACAGTTATTCTTTGCTATCTTTTCACTTTTCTGTGAAAGCACATAATAACTTAGATCTATTTTGCATCAAGAATACAACTGAACTTCTATTCAACCCTATCAATCTTCTTGACATCCTCTTAGCTTAGCTTTAAAAATAAGCTTGATAATTCTTTAGCAAAGTTTAAAATGGTTCAGCTAGCTGCTGCTCTTACAAATATCTTATACCATAATCCTAGTAAATATTCAGCCTTAAACAAAATATAAAGTTCACACAACAAATCAGAAGAGGGGGTTTCCTCTCTTATAGTGTACAGCTATCTTTTCATTCGCCCCCATCAGGCTTTTCTAAAAACATCTTGACCAATTATTTTTAGTTCTCTTTGAAGCAAAAGATTTCACTATAACTTTGACAGTGGTTTTCATGCCATCCCAATTAAAAAAGCTGAGGTAAAAATACCTGTCTCAATTAGAAAATTCTTTGGGGTCAATTAAATTAGATTTAGAACCTGTTTCTACAATTCTGCTTTAGTCGTTAACAATTCACCAGTTCTTCCTGGAGAATCCCAAGGAATCTATCCCAAAGATCCCTGGAATGCCAGCAATAATCAATAGACAATATTTGAACCCTTGAATGTCCCCTACAGTGGGATAAGAAAACGAGTCTTATGAATTAAGAACTGGTTAAATGACAAGAAACTGAGAGTAGGAATAAATGGAGGATTTTCACAATGGAGGGAAGTGGACTACTGTTGAAATCAGTGATATTTAATTTACTCTTAAAAGATTTAGAATTGGGACTGAGCACCACAGTAGTCAAGTTTGCAGAAGATACCAAATTATTAAGGATGGTGAAAACCAAGGTGAATTGTGAAGCACTTTAGGAGGCTCTCTCTAAATGTACCAAAACAAAAATCCAAATCTAAATCTAGTTTTAAATATATGCTGATGGGATCTGAACTGGCTGAGACTGAGCTTGAAAGAGATCTTGGGGTTGGTGTGGAAAGCTCAATAAACATGTCAACAAAGTATGCACCAAAGGTGAAAAAGGCAAACTTCATAATATTATGGGAGAGATAGAAGAAGCTCCCTCTATCAACTTTTTCTACCACATGCAGAATTTTTTAAAACTTCTATGATGTTTCCCCTTAGCAGTAGTTTTTCTGGACTGAAAAGGCCTAGAGTCTAGCCCTAGACCCTCCAGCATTTATTCATCAGAAATGTAGCCCAACCCCCTAATCAACTTGGCTGCCTCCTCTGTACTTTTTTCAGTTCTGCAACGACCTTTTTGAATAAGATCACCACAACTTTTGGGTTTGTGCTAAAATCACTTTGAAAACTTTCCTGCATAAAGTTTTAATTTAATCTGGGTTTATATAGGAGACAAAACAAATGCTAGCTGGCCCATTAGAACTTCCAATGATACACTACATAAAATCAAAGGATTACTTTAAGTGCTTGTTACTTCAGAACACAGTGCAATGCAGTGTTAGCATGCAGATGCAACCTTTGAAAAAAAGGAACTTTTCTAATCTTGTGACGATTCGTTATGATATATGGAGCTACATATCAGATCAAATCATTTGGTCATTTCATATCCCGAATTCCAGTTATATTTAGAACTTAACAGCCCAATTCATAGGTGCCAGCTTTTTGAAAATCTTGTGAACTGTACAAGCCTATATGTGAAAACATTTCCACCCACAGGATTTGCTAGAAATATGTACTATTTGACATCTTAGACGCCCAGAAAACCACACAAGGGCTGTGGTAAAGGTGCCTATACTGTTCTCAGCTTGTCCGAATGGCAGAACAACAGATCAGCAGAATCAGCAAAGGGAAAACAGGTCAAAACAATAAATTCTTCCAAGTTGCTGCAGAAATTTCCATACAATTTTTCTATTTCTTTTTCTGTGCCACTGTTTGCATTTCTGTTTTCATATAACTAGAAGTGCCACCTGGATGTAGGCTTAGTTAAAACAAATATAGCAAATATTAACAGTAGGCTTACCCAGGGCTTGGGGGCGGGGGGGACACGCTGGAACAGAGTTCCGGAACCTCTTTGACATAATTCTTTTTTAAATGTTTAAAAGTTCATGAGTTTTCAGTATACAGACTGAAGACTTCATTTCCCTCTTGAGAGTTCTGGCACCTGTTTTTCCAGGGAAACAGCGATGGGCTTACCCATTTGTAAACTAAGATTTGCATATCTGCAAAAAATCTAGCATAACTTGGACTCCAAGGACTCCCCATTGGCTAAAAGGAGACTTACTCTTGCACTGAACTTGTGAGGTTTTCCGTCTTTGTCTGCAAAGTAAAAAGCAGCACTTAATCTACCATAACCCAATCTTGACTGGGATCCAACTAAACATTTCTGTGGGGGGAAAGAGTTTCAACTGCAGAATTCAACTTCCTTTCCTTCCCCTACGGTTTCAGCCTAAGATATGTCTCCCCCCTCCCCCAGTGCTGATGCTGCAGACAATCATGCGTTGTGGATGGAAATCCTAATATCCACAGAAGTACTGTACAGGATCCTGGCCTTGATCTGCAATGGAAATGTGGCAGAGAAATTTGACATTCTTTTACTTTAGGAATGAGCAACTGTCTGAAGAAATTATCTTTCAAATTCAGGAATTTGAGGAAACCTTGCAAAAGAAGACTGAAATAATGGATATTGATCTTACTGTAGTATATGACCCAGGAGTACTGTGGCTTGCTAACATGCTTTATTGCAGGAGTAGAAAACTTGTTCAATAAAGAAAAATGTCAATTTTACCTGCCATTTTGATCCACCTTATATATTTGTTGTCAGTTAAAAACTTTTATCATCCATCACTAGCAAAAAATGGTAAACTCACTTTGCTGAATAGAAAACCTGGACTTCTTCCAGACTAGGATGCTCAGTGTGCTGACAAGGCATTTTTGGTAAACATAATTAAAACTGGAGATTCAGTGTTTAACATTAAACATAGAGTAACATTCCCCAGAAAATCTAGTAATGAATATTCCTAAAGACAACATTCTACTATGTTAATTCTGAAACAGGTCTCATTTAACAGTTTCTTTTTCTCCATGTAAATCTCCTTTATTTATTTTTACAGACTACTTAGTGTTCTCTCCATGCCATGTTCTTTGCCATGCATTCATTAATCAATATTCATTATGGTTGAGGGTAGGTAAAACTAAGAACTGCTTTTCATTTGTCAGCCAAAGCCAGTGCTCATTATGTTTCATTTTATTTTGTTATTATTATTGCCGTACTCTAGTAATAACTACATTGATCAATAAATTAGAGTGGCTTTGGCTACAGTCCTCAGAAGACCACCCATGAAGTCAGCCTCGTTAACTAAAGTGGGGCTTGCTTCCGCACAGAACGTCTTAGGCTTGTTCCCTTTGTCTACAAAGTAAAAAGCAGCACTTAATATTCTCAGGAATCTATAATTAATTAGCAATGTTGATTAATGAGATTGGCCATGGAAAGAAAAGGAAGCAATTAATTTAGCAGGAAGCAGAAGAAAAGGAGGAAAAATTAAAGGGATGCTAGCAGTAAAACATTTCAGCAATACTTCACATTGGACATCCTGGTGCTGCAGTTAAAATGCTGATATGCAACTGGTTGCCAACAATGAATTCTCCATTAAAACTGAGTGACTGAATGATGGTGGCCAATGTAGAAGTAATCTTAGATGGAGCAATAATGGCCATGATGCCAATCCCCCCCCCCCCCCCAAACTTCAAAATAGTAACCTCTAGTCTAGCCCATGAAAGCTTTTACTGGAATACAGTTTTTTTTAAGGTGTCACTAGACTCCAGCGTATTGTTGCTACAGCACACTAATACTGCTGACTTTCTGAAATCAAAGGTATACACACACAAAAAAAAACTTTTTCAAGGAACTGCCCACCAGTTATCAGGAGCTGAATAAATTCTTACTTTCATTGTTGGCATTTGTGCTACATGTCCATGACTATAATTTCATAATTTCAACTTTTTAGTCAAATAAGCAATGTTCTATAACAGAGCAAGCTTAACCAAACCATTTTTCAGTGAAAAAATTCAGTGTGCACAAGGTTACTTAACAGACCAAGGAGAACAACAGAAAGGGACAAGAGAGACTAAGGGAGGCGACTACTCAGAATCCTGTTCAAGCCCACTCAGTGGGGCTTCACTCCCAGGAAAGTGTTTTTAGGATTGTGCTGTAACTCTCCTGCAGTCAGTGGAGAATCCTTACTAAATTAATCTATACATTTGACAACACTATCTGGCTAAGTGATCTTTTGACTGCTCAGCATCCAGGCCTGTAGCCACTGTGGGGCTCGAGGGACAGTGCCCCTTCGCAAATCTTCTTTGCCCCCACCCCAAATCTTCCCTGACCATTTGAATTTCAAACAGGGGGAGGAAGGCAGTAACCACCAAGCCTGAGGGGAAGCCAGTGGCCACAGCAGGGGCCACACCAGCAGCTTAGCCAGCATGACAAGCCAGGGGGAGGGCAGGTAGGTAGGTGGTGCTTTGGTCCCTCAGGCCCAGATCGGGTTGGCAGGGCTGAGGTACAGGAGGCAGGGCAGAAGGAGAGTTTGGGAGGAGAGCCAGCTGGGCTCAGGCCGCCTGGCTGGGACTGAGGCGAGTGGAGCTGCAGAGCAGCCGCCCTGGGGAAGGAATGTTGGTGGAGAGTGAAACAATTGGGTAAGTAGTGTTTGTCAGGCCACTGAGCTGCTTGGCTAGGTGGCGAGAGGCCTCTTGCAGCCTCTGGAGAAAGGGGCGTGCAAGGCAGAGGCACTTTTCCCTCGCTCGGCTCAGCTTGGTCTCCCATGGCTTGTTGACCTGTGTGACCGGCACCAGCAGCTCGGGAGTAAAGAGCTCCTTCAAATACGTGGGTCCCAGGTCATGAACAGCTTTGAAGGTCATAACCAGCACCTTGAGTTGAACTCAGAAACAAACTGACAGCCAATGAAGCTGTTTCAAAATGGGGAACATATGTTCCTGGTGGCTAGCCCCTGACAACAGTTGGGCTGCTACGTTCTGTACTAGTTGTTTCCAGGTGGTCTTCAAGGGCAGCCCCACATAGAGGGCATTTAATGAATCCAACCAGGAGGTTACAGAGGCATGGGTTAGCATGGCCAGATTGGCTGAGTCTAGGCAACAAGAAAGTTGACAAATCTGATGCAGCTGATAGAAGACGCTCCTGGCCACCATGCCAATTTACTTTCCAAACATCAAGGCATGAACCTTGAGTCCTAAAGCTCTTAACCTGTTCTGGAAAAGCCAATGTCACTTCATCTAAGACGAGTGGATTCAGTCCCTCTGGAATATCAGCCTTCCCAAGCAGCATTGCTTGTCTAGATTCAGCTTCAGTTTTTCCTGCCTTAGCCATCTGACCACAGGCTCAAAGCACTGGTTCAGAACCAAGACAGATGTATATGCAGGCTTGGATGAGGAAACATAGCTTAATCCAGTCAAGAAACATTAACAATAGAAGAATGCCCTTCAGGGTGTCTACCTGATGGATGAGCACAGCTTGGTGGCACAGCTATCTAGACATCTAGATGTATTCAGCTAGGTAGCCATGTTGGTCTGAAGCAACAGAACAAAGTTTGAGTCCAGCAGCACCTTTAAGACCAACAAAGTTTAATTCTGGGTATAAACTCTTGTGTACATGTGCACTTCTTCAGATACATTAAAACAGACTTCACCAAACTATATGAAACAGTTGGAGAAGTCTGTTTCAATATATCTGAAGAAGTGTGCATGCACATGAAAGCTTATACCTAGAATTAAACTTTGTTGATCTTAAAGGTGCCTCTAGACTCAAACTTTGATCTAGACATCAAGTTAATGTAGGCAAGTAACTGATGGCATCCATGTACATGTCAAGGAGCTAGCACTCAACTAGACTGGTGGCTTTCCCACACATTCAACTTATTCCAATTGTTCTGACAGTCAATTTGGGCATGGTTCTTCCACATGTCTGCCCTCCCTCTGCAGCTTCACAGTTGTGGAGTCAATTTGTTTTCCTCTACATGTTCCTTCAGTAATCAGGATCTTCAAGGGAGGGTGCTGTGGTCATCAGTGGCATTACTTAAATCAAAGAATCGCTATGAAAACAGTAACAACAATGCAAATATATATATATAAATATATATATATATATATATATATATATATATATATATATATATATATTCTATCAAATTGTTGTTGCATATAATCCACAATATCTCAATAAAAAACATGTACATCCACTGCTAACCAAACAAAAGATAACACAGTCTCTAATTGTTAGTAGCACTAATAAAATCCCCAGGGTTATATCTGTGGAAATGTCTTCAAAGCCTGTTCTTTGCACACAGATGTATATCAGCTGATAGAATTCTATTTAAGCTTGTTGCCCTGTAATGGGATTTTTTTAATCTGCTGAAACAGTCCTCTTTATCAATTGAAACAGTTCTCTACAGGTTCCCAGTGATCTTTAAATTCCATTTTGAATTCCTTTCGTCAGAAGAATTGTCTCCTAAACATGCTATAAGAACTACAATATAAGTGCTCTACAATATGTGTGTAAATCCAATCACCCATAAATTATACCGACATACATACAATATACTTACCAGAAATGTTCCGTATATAAATCAGAAGGTTTAGGCACCAAAGTATAACATGGAACTCTCTCTTCCAAAAGTCAAACTGGCAACCTTCTTAATTACTTTTACCATTCTATAATATTTTATACAACCAACATCTTTTGCTTTCAACTACCATTTCCTAGTATAAATTTCTTAAGATGACATATACCTATTTCTATGGTTGTTCATAAGAAACATGAATAATCCTAGGTAGTAGTTAAATCACTAGAAATCAATGTTTCCAATCAACTGCCATTCAGTTGTTGTCTCCTAGTATAAATTTCTCAAGGTGGTATGTACCTATTTCTATAATTGTTCATAAGAAACATAAGTAATTCTGATCTGTTCTGGTTTTGGCAGCTTGACGGCGGGTGTGCTCCAACGGAGCTCCGTATGGAGCAACCCGCAAACCTGGCAATTGGGAGGGAGATCGGCAGGATTCCGGCCCCCCCGGAGCCCTTCAAGGGGCTCCTAGCCTGGGACGCAAGAGGTGCCTCTCTCAAGGCGTCGCCTGAGGGATCAAGCCACCTCGATGTCCTGTTAGGTCCCGCCGCCGGGGAGCCCTCAGGCTTGTAGAGCGCCACACCGGAAAAGCGTGCAGAGAAGCCAGCGAAAATGAAAGAAGCCTACCTGCGGAGGAGAACCGAGAAACTGTGAGTTAGCGATGCCCACTCAGTCGAGCAGTTAAGCAGTCCATGGCCCTGAAGAAAGTGGCAGAGGGGGAGGGAAAGCATTTTGCCCCCCCCCCCCCCAGATCTTTAAAAAACTTTGTAAGAGAAGGGCTAGGATTGCTGGCACTGCTCCGGTAACGCAGGCAAGCTGGATTTGAAGTTAAAACGCTATTTTAAAAGTTCTTTTTGGGAATCACGATCCCCCCCCCCCCCAAGAAACAATGGCTGGCAGGGGAGAAAAAATGACACCCAGAGGGAAACCCTCTCCAAAGGCTACAGCTCCCTCTCTTCCTGCTCTTAGGCAGGAAGCTACCATAGACCTTCCAAGCATGTTGTCTGCAGCACTGCGCCCTCTGCTGGACCAGATGATTGCAATGAACCAAAACATTGATGCTCTTCAAAAAGAGACCAAAGAATCCAACCACAAGGTAGAAGAAGTGATTAAATCATCTAAATCAACTCAAATCCAAACAAAAGCATTGACTCAAAGATTACAAGTGGTGGAGAAAGAGCGGGCTTCTGACAAGGATCAACTTTTGAAACTACAAGTGGAACGAGCATCTTATATTCTGCTATTTCAAGGTGTTCCAGAACAAAAGACAGAGAATTTAAAAGAAATTCTAAGTGATGCTCTTGCTCCAATAACAGGTTTACAAACGGATTACTTACAAAGCGAAATGGATATCGTCTATATGACATATCCAGATTTTGTTCAGAAGAATAACCTGCCTGGAGAAATCGTGGTGAAATTCTCTAAGAGAACAACAAGAGACGTGGTGCTCAAGGCCACCAATGGGACAACCTTAAAAATCAAAGAAGTAGAAATCAAGGAATTAAAAGACATTCCATTTGAGATCAGAAAAAGGAGGAAGCCCATTCATGGGGAGGGCAGGGTATAAAAGTAAAATAATAAATAAAATAAATAAAAATAAATATAGAAACCTGACAAAATTCTTGCAAAAGAACTCCATCCCTTATAAATTGATATATCTGGAAAGTTTGGTTTTCAACTATAACGGGAAGAAAGAAAAGATCACCTCTCTTAAAGGAGCAGAGACTTTTTTGGAATGTTACCAAAGAATGTCGAAAGAGAAGACAGCAGAGGAAGAAGAGGAGCATTATACATGAGGTGGAAGGTTCGTCAAGTTCATCGAGTAGCACTTCATAGGACTCTGATTCAGCAAAGGGGCAGCTGCCCCCAAACGTCTGGCAGTCCAAAGAGAACTGGCTAAGCTCGAAAGAAGAGGGAGGAGGGGAAAATAGCTTTTATTATTGTGGTAGCTTTAACTGAAAAGTTCTAGATATTTTTACCACATGCCTGTAGTTACTTCTGCATAGCCAGCATTACTTCATATATATATATCACGTTCTTGTAGCTATTTGGGTCTAAGGTGAATTTCACTTTTATATGTACTCATAATGCGATTTATATTCTTTGCTTTTAGTAGGGATAGTTTGCTTGTTAGGGATAGTTTTATATAGTTTTTAGAAATGCAATAACAATATATATTTTTAAAAATAAGAAATATGAGTAATTCTGATTAGTATTTAGGCCACTAGGTGTCAGTATTTTCAGTCTATATATCCACTGAGTTTCCAATTGTAATAATTTTTTTACATCTATCCTGCTGTATTCATGTGGTTCATACTTATATATAATACAAAATCTAAAAGCTATGTCCAGTTTCCATACAATGACTGATTATAGGCGCTTCTGCTAATTTATTTTTTACATGTGATTTGTGTTCCAAAATGTGTTAACAAGGCACAATGTCATGCCCACATACAATAAATCACATTTACATTTTAGCACATAAATGGCCTGACTTGTGTTACAATTTTATAAATATCCAGAAGGTGCACACATTGGCCAGTTTCCCAGACTAAAGAACAGACTGAATAATTCCCACAATGAAAGTGTCCAGTAATACTCAAAGATCTAACACTTGGGGATGATATATCAGCTCTAATAAATCTGTCGTATACTTCTGGTCTTTTTTAATCCCATTATTGGTAAATTTTCACAGCCAGGTAGGTGTTTTAACAATATGCCAGTGCTTATAAATTGTTGATTTAATAGCACTAGTTAATGGAGTGTACGTTAACATACAGCTCAATCTGTTCTTATTCACCTGTGGCCTCCTATATAATAAACCTTCTCTTTCAGTGACACAAGGTCTAATGCTAGCTTTTTGTATAACTTTTATGGGGAAGCCTCTTTTTTAAAATGTCTTGTGCAATTTGCATTCTCATATTCAAAATCTTCCTGTCTAGAACAATTCCTCCTCATTCAGAGCAATTGCCCATAGGGGAGATTATAGCTAAGATGTGGGGAGATGGTATGATTTAAAATGTAAATATGATGTCTTATCCGTACTTTTCACATGATTTTTAATCTGAAGGGCATTATCCCTACTCTAAATACTTCCATGTCCAAAAGAACAATAAACATAGAATTCCACTGGACTGTACATTTTATAGTAGTATAGATTGTGTTGATCCATTGGCTGAATCCCTGGGCTCTTTGTTCTGCTCCAAAAATTACAGAAATGTCATCAATTAATCTAACATAAAATAATACAATTGCAAAGTAAGGGTTTTCCTTATTGTTGAGTATTAATCGTTAAGCCATAAACAAGTTTGCCACATTAGGGGCACAAGGATTGGCCATGGCAGTCCCCTGTATTTGAAAATAAAAATCTTCTCCCAAACAAGAATGGGGGCATGCCATGTTCTACTGCTGAGTTGCCTCCTTGCTTCCCACCTTGGACTACCACTGCCCCTCCTTTGTCTGCCTCCCTGATAATAGTGGATTTGTCAGCCGACAATTTTTTCTGGGTTTCAAAATCACGTTTAGACATATTGGAATATCCCCCTTCCATTCCTGCTCTCAATTTGATTAATATCCCTTAACACTACTTGTTCAAAAACATCTATAGACACATCACTCAAAGGCTGAGGACAGGCTGGCAATGTGGGGCGGGAGAGCTCTGCTTCAGAAGTGGGGGAAGGGAGCCAGGTCAAACAGCCGCAGCTGTCCTCCATCTCCCTTCCATACTCATGCACGTGGGAGCCGCTTCCCTGCCACCTCAGAGGGACACCGTCAGAAAGCGGTGTCCAGGGGCTGTCTCCCGCTTGGATCCTGCTTCCCGGCTATGTGGACGGGAGGAGGTGGGATTCAAGCGGAGGCGGTGGTGTGAACATGCCACTGCAGAGCGCTCATGCACACAAGCAGCTCCAATACAGGAGGTGGGGGGATTTAAAATTTTTAGACCACTGCTGCGGCCATGTGCCTATGCACATAGGCGGCCATGTGCCTATTGCTGAAATGGCCCCGCCACAAGCTGCGGAGGCTGGCCTGCCCAGGGCCGCTCCGCAGCAGTCTGAATGCTCCATTCTGGAATGCTTCCACTGGGGTCTGGCCAGTGTGAACAGCCAGATCTGGGGCAGTTTTCCCCCGTGGGTTTTGGCCCCACTTCCCTCCCACAGCAGATTGCCTGTCTGTCCTCAGCCCAAGATGGTACAAATTTAAACTTTGGTTTCCATTTAATAGTTACGTCCTCCCCTTCACCATTTTTCTCAATTTTAATAATCTAATAAATTTATAAACTTCCACTCTGGGTTGAAAAGAGTCATATATGGGGGTGGGTACAAAACCCAACCCCAAATTTAACACCTTCAGTTCAGTTGCTTAGAGGATAAATTCACAACTGACTTTTTTCTTCCTGCACTGAGGTGGATGATACTGAATTTTCCCCCCTCTGGCTTTGTGTTTAGTATCACGCTTTAAGCAGGGGTCATTTCATAGAAAAAGAGGTGCAGGAACTCATTAGCATAACTCATTAGCATAACTTATTTGCATATGCCACACCACCTGACATCACCGGAAGTATGTCAGAAGGCAAGAAAGAAAGGAGAGAGAGAGAGAGAGAGAGAGGAAGGAAGGAAGGAAGGAAGGAAGGAAGGAAGGAAGGAAAGGAAAGGAAAGGAAAGGAAAGGAAAGGAAAGGAAAGGAAAGGAAGGAAGGGGGAGAGAGAGAGAGAGAGAGAGAGAGAGAGAGAGAGAGAGAGAAAGAAAGAAAGAAAGAAAGAAAGAAAGAAAGAAAGAAAGAGGACCACTACTAATCCAAGCCTCAGAAATACCACTATTCTGGGAGGATAGCTTCAGTGGTGGCTGAAGCCTTCAGAAGGCTGGTCGGAGGAACAAGGACCTCTTCAGGGGACGAGGTCATTTTGCTGCAGCCAGGACACAAGCAGGCATTCCCCCGCGGGGGGGGGGGGGCTGGCACCAACTCCCGGAGCTGCGCTCCCCCGAGCTCCTGCTCGAAATGACCCCTGGCTTTAAGTATTGTCTGTACTTCCCCCTTTAATCTCCTGAGGTTGATGCCAAATCACCTCCCTCAGAGGTATCCAGGTCAGATTGGTTAGAATCTGCAAATGTTACTTTTTTCTTCCTAAAGTGAGACTCCTGTTCACACCAATTATAAATCTTTGCTGTGGCATAATCTCTATCATTTCACTGGAATTTCTCTTAATATTCCTCATATTAACTTCAAAAAAAATTATTCTATTTTTGAGTTTTTATTTTTGATTGAGTTTCATTAGTACAATTTCTCTTTATAGCCTCTTCCATGTTACTAACTTTTGTTTTTTCCACCTCCTCTGTAGCCTTGTCTATGATTAATATCATTAAATCATTGGCACACTTGTTTAGTATGGCCACCCATCTATTCCTAAAGTCCTCATCATCCTTAAATAAAGTTTTTTTGTATTCTGAGTCCCCTAGATATTCTGTTAACCCAGCAGTAGTCTGTAAAAAATGCTGCATGTAGAAAAAAATCTAATTGTTTTTTTCTTAAGGAACTCCAGTTGGTTCCAATCAATAATAAACTCATTATCCTGTTCCTGAAGCAAGGTTGGAAAATTAGCAACAACCCTCTCCTTATCTTCTTCTGTATAAGCAAATTTGTTACGCCAATGTGCCATAATCCTCAAGGGAGATAGTTTAACTACCACTGTGGCATCACAGCAGCCCTCCTCAATATTTTTTGTGCTTGCTTTTATTACTATATCAATATCATGGCTTTAAAAAAAACAGCACTACAGTATTGATATACTGCTGTAATAATAGGTCAAGCAGGTTCTCTGAATCCCCAGCTTTTTTTTTAAGTAAGTCTCTAGCTTCTTCCCTTGCAGAGATATACCTTTTACCTTATATCCCCACCATGGGGGGAGCTAGAGAATTACTTTTTTAATGAAAGCTGGGAATTCAGAGAACCTGCTTGACCTATCATTAAAACAATATATTAAAATATTGATATTATAGTGTTTTTTAAAAATAAACAATGAAACCACTCATTTTTGGAGGGGGGGGAGCAAGTGATTTGACAATGACAACTGTCCAGTCATCAAAAAGTGGGCTGGAGGTGCTTGGGAGAGGGCAGGACAAAGATAACCAACAGAAATATTACGTACAAGGAAAAAGGTGACTCAAAATCAGCTCCCAGAAAAAAGATCAGGGTAAAAGTGGTCTCAAAAGAAATGCATAAAACACAAGGAAAAACCAAAACCAAAAAAAGAAGTGAAAACTAAAGGAATAAAAGTGCACATGGATGCCAGTGGATAAACTGAAACAGTATGGGGCCAGAAGCAATGAAAAAAAATCAATGAGGAAAAGCCCTGGATTTAAAATTCATTCTGCAAATAGGTCAGAATAGAAACGGCACCTTTTGCTATGTTTTGTGGTCTTCTCCATTCCATAGGAAAAAAACTTCCCATTATGTAAAATTTGCAGTGATTGGTGTTGCAATGTCATGTTTGATTATTGTTCGATATGGGTAGGGTCTGTTATCACAACTGCACCATATGAACATTCCTTGTTTTCTTAGATTCACTACTGAACGTCATTTTCCATAGCAATTCTGCAAATGCACAGTACATTTCACTGCTGCTAGCATTTGCATGTCCATCTGAAGAAGTGTGGTTCCATCTGAAGAAGTGTGGGTGGCACATGAAATCTTATACCTTGAATAAAATTTTGTACTTTGAATAAAATAGTCCACAAACTACTCCCATCCAGTGCATCCACAAACCTAGGGTTGTTCTGCCAGTGAACTAGGGTTGCCAACTCCAGGTTGAGGAAATCCCTGGAGATTTGGGAGTGGAGCCTGAGGAGCATAGGCGTAGACTACGGGGGGGGGGGGTTTCGAGGGCTTGAGCCACTCCCAAAATTTCCCAGGGGAGGCTCAGCCATCCCTGGGAAAATGTAGCGCCTGCCGCCGCACCTCCCCAGGCCCTTCCGAGGCCCGGTAGCCTCTGCTGCCGGTACCTCTCTCCCCACCCCACCCCGGCCTGGCCACTCCTCCGTCCTTCCCTCTCCCTCTCCCTCCCTGTTTTCCAGGGTAAATGCCTGGTGTGGTGGCATCACCCAGAAGTGACACCATCATGCTGGGCACATTGCTAGGCGACGCTCTAGCAATCGTCCTGAAACTCTATGGCACCATAGAGTTTCAGGGCGATTGCCAAAGTGTCACCCTGGCAACGTGCCCAGCATGATGGCATCACTTCCGGGTGACGTCACCACACTGGGCATTTTGCCCGGAAAAGAGGGAGGGAGAGGGAAGGAGTGGCCAGGGTGGGGGGGAGAGAGAGGCACCGGCAGCAGCGGCTGGCGGGCCTTGGAAGGGCCCGGGGAAGCGTGGCGGTTTCCTGGGGGGGAGAACATTGCCCCAGCAAGCGTGCGCACTTCACGCACACACTAAACAGCCCCCCCCCCCCCCCGGAATTTAAAAAACTCTACGCCCCTGCTAAGGAGGGTGGGGTTTGGGGGAAGGAGGGACCTAAGCAAGGCATAATGCCATGGACTCCGCTTTCCAAAGCAGCCATTGACCTGATCTCTGTAGTTTGGAGCGCAGTTGTAATTCCAGATCGCCAGACCCCACCTGTAGGTTGGCAACCCTAAAAATTCATATTCAGCGTACTAGTTCTGCAGGAAGGCAAGCTGATTTCCATGGGAACCTAACCCTTAGGAATTGATTCCAATCCAGAGTGGGAATAATTGTTGGACATAAGATATTGGTTCAGGCAAGATTTTGTGTAGATGGGACAGAAAATAATGTTTTTATTGGTTTTGTCAAAACTGTTTTGACAACAAACAAGGTAAACAGAATAAGAAACAAAAGGTGGGTGTGACTGGATGACCACACTTCTGGTGACATGGGGTGTGGCCTAATATGCTAATGAACTGTGCTGTCAGGGATTTGGCCTAATATGCTAATGAGTTCCTGCTGGGCTTTTTCTACAAAAAGCCCTGGGAAGATTTATCTGAGTAGAGAAACGACGGCTGAGAGTGACATGATCGAGGTTTACAAGATTATGCATTTCTCCCTTTCTCAAAACTCAAAAACTCGTGGGCACTCAATAAAATTGCTGAGCAGTCGGGTTAGAACAGATAAAGGGAAGTACTTCTTCACTCAAAGAGTGATTAACACGTGGAATTCACTGCCACAGGAGGTGGCGGCGGCTACAAGCATGGACAGCTTCAAGAGGGAATTGGATCAACATCTGGAGCAGAGGTCCATCAGTGGCTATTAGCCACAATTTATTTATTTATTTATTTATTTATTTATTTTTGGGATTTATATGTTGCCTACCCGCTGTACGGCGGCTCAGGGCGGCTCACAACAAATACATAGAACAGATAAATTATAGATAAAAACTCTCAGTCTGGGGCAAGTGATGCTCTGTATTCTTGATGCTTGATGAGGGGGGGGCAACAGTGGGAGGGCTTCTAGTGTCCTGGCCCCACTGCTGGACCTCCTGAGGGCACCTGGTGTTTTTGGCCACTGGGTGACAGAGGGTTGTACTCGATGAGCCACTGGCCTGACCCAACTTATGTTCTTATGGCATTCTTGTAAAATCTGGTTGTTTACAAAACAAAATGCAAGTTGAGCAAGCAGAGGAAAACAGACATGCCAACTGGTGCTGCTAGTTACTAAAATGCTTTATTTTATTACCCATCACCGCAAAGCAGCAACATATCGCTTGCTGCTCCCCCAGACCCTTTCTTGGCAGCAGAGATGCACCCTGAGAATCATGACTGGCTCTGGATCCCTGCCAGACATGGGCGTCAACTACGGGGGGGCTCGAGGGCTCGAGCCTCCCCCGAAATTTTCCGGGGGGGGGGCTCAGCCTCCCCCGGCAAAATGGAGTGCTCCCCGGTCGGTGGCCAGTCAGCTGGCCAGCTGGCCGTCGCCGCCTCTCCTTCCCCCCCACCCCCGGCCTGCCCTCCTGCCTCCCTGGGGCGGGGGGGGGGAGAGGCGGCGGGGACATGGTCCCGCGCTTCGTGCAGGCAGCAGGCAGCCGGCCAGCTGGCTGCCGCTGCCACCGAGACTGCATGGGTCTGCCTCCCTGGGGCGGGGGGGGGGGGAGAGAGGCGGCGGGGACATGGGGGCATGCACAAGAGAGCCCCTCCCCCCCCCGGGGATTTAGAAAGTCTACGCCCCTGCTGCCAGATGCCCACTACATACTCAAGAATGTCTCGTGCCTTTCACATGAAACAACAGAATAATTACACATAGCCTTAGCAAACATTTATCATTGTGCAAACTGTCCAATGCTACTTGGACTTCTTTCTCTTTTGCTGTCCTGATTCAAAACTACTTTTTTCCTCCTTTGGGGGCTGCATCTCTGGGGAGGGCACAAAAAGACCCATCACAGCAGTGTGTGACAGAATGGCACCTACCCCCTACCCCTTTTCCTTTGCTTTTCACTGCCTCTTGTTCCCTCCTCTTGTTCCACCAGCACAAACGTGCACATGCTAAGGTGATTTCACCAAATTCCCTGCAGCCATGAAATTCCCCTTTCCTTTCACTCTCCCAGACTGGATCACACTGCAACACTACTGAGTGTCTCATTAGGGATAGGGATTGTACTGCAAGTTGCCTCTGACGAGGTCTCATAGAAATAGCCTAAATAAATAAATAAATAAACAAAGCATTTTAAAGTACAGAAAGGGTGGGGGAGATGACAACGTGGAGCTTCCCAGATGGACAATCCCCTCTTGGCTGCACTGCAGTTTCCCCTTTACTTTGGCAAAAACAGGAGCTTGATGAGCCATGCACAGACTGGATGTTCCCCTTCACTGCAGGGGAAGGGCTTCCTGATGTCCGTGCGGGGAACATTCCAACGTGGAAACGCACACCCTTCTCAGGCAGAACACTGGCTTCATCTCGTAATGCTGCAGGGCAACTGTGAAGTCTTTGAAGATAAATCCACAGGGCAAACAAGGACATGAATAGCAGAGGTGAAGCAAGATAATAATTTTTGCTGTTGTACAGTTGCATAGCCGAGTCCGACTCTTAATAAGGAATGGTAAAGAACATGCAAATGCTAGCAACAGTGAAATGCTGACAAAATAATACAAATCTGATTAATAGTAGTCTGTGACTCCTACAGAAGTCTTTTTTTATATTTTTAAAAATGTGTGTGTGTGCACATCTGCACCTGGAAGTCATGGCAACCTCTGGTGACTGACCCCTGCTGGGGGCCTGGACTCTAGAGGATATTCAGAGAGGTGGCTGAATAACACCTGTCCCGGCCTCCTGTCTCTGGTATTTCCAGGAGGTCTCCCTCCCATCCAAGTACTTCCCAGAGTCAATGCTGCTGAGCCTTCGAGATCTGGCTCACCTGGGCTATCCAGGTCGGGGCTGCAATACAGCTTTTAACGTGTTCTGCACCCTGCACCTCTTGCATGGAAAACAAGTGTGCCTGCCTTCATACATAATTAATTACACTGATTTACAAAACATATTTGCAACTGCAAATGAACTCTTCCCAACACAAAGGAGAAGTGAGCCTGCAATATTTGTACTTGAGCCTCCTGGCATATTCATTAAAGCTGTAATCCAAGCATGCTTTTTCACTGGGAAATATTAAGTGTGCGAACTTTGGAAAAGTCATAAATTTTTGACAGCCACAAAACGTCACGAAGACAAGAGGCATCACAAAGAGGCTGTCATCCTCTGTCTGCACACTCACAGGGAATGAGCCCTACTGACACACACACACACCCAGCGGGGTCTGTCCCCCAGTCAACAAACACAGGATCGGGCAGAACCTCTTTACTGTAGTTTTTCTCACCCTAGGGTTGCCAGCCTCCAGGTGGGGCCTGGAGATCTCCCGCTTTTGCAACTAATCTCCAGCTGACACAGATCAGCTCCCCTGGAGAAAATGGCTGCTTTGAAGGGTAGATTCTATGGCATTGTACCCTGCTGAGGCCCCTCCCCTCCCCAAACCCACCCTCTCCTGGCTCCACCCTCAAAGTCTCCAGGTATTTTCTAGTCCAGACCTGGCAATTCTACTCACACCCAAGAAATGGACATTTACTAATCACATACCCACTGAAGTGAAATGAAAATGGATTTAACAAGAAAAAGAAGGGAGCTGCCTCACCGGTTGCAAATTACGCCAACAAATTGGGTGGCAAAGCCACCGACTCCAAGCCCAGTAAGACCTCACGAAGCTTTCCTACCTCGGCTCCGTCTTACATTTCGCCCTCGTGCCGCTCTTCTCTCTTTTGGCGCATGTGGTCTGAATGTGCATGCGCAACAACATTACACACATACACTTTTCAAATGTACCAGCAACAAAAGCGGACAACCACCACCGCCACCATCACCTCCTTGGCGGCAGCAGGCGCAGCAGCGCGTTCCCTCGGAGGTTGTTATACAGAGGCACGAATGTGGGTTCTTTCTCTAAGGTGCGCACACATCCTTTTTAGGAAAAATAGTGTTTCCCGTAGCTTCTACTTTATAGAGGAAAAAAACACTTTAATAATTGAAGACAAGGAAAAGTTTATCCTTTTCTCGGGGGGAGGGATTGGCATGCATGCTTGTTTGTTTCCTTGGTGGAAAGGGATGGGGAAGGAGAGCTATTTCCTACAAAATGCGCAAATATGCAGCCCAAGAGGATATTCTGTGGAAGCTGGGGGAGTTTTTTTGTGAGTAAAAGTTTTAAATTACCGTATTTTTTGCTCCATAAGACTCACTTTTTCTCCCCAAAAAAGTGTGTGTGGGGGGGAAAGTGTGTGCATCTTAAACCCCCCTCACCTTTCCCAAGCCATGGCACCGAGCATGGTCAGGTGCGTCTTATGGAGCGAAAAATACGGTAAGTAGGTTGTATGAATCCGATGTACATCTTGCCTTGGAATGAAGCCCACTAACTTCAGAGGCATGAGATCCAAACTAATTGTGTCCGTCCCCATCCCCCCCCCCCCCCCACACACCATATATGTAACAAGGAATTACATTCCTCCTTCTCCCATTCAGGAGTAAGGGAGAAGGAAAGATGGGATCTATAGGGCACTGGAGGATAATGTATAAAGGCAAAGAACCATGGGGAAAGATCTCAAATGCATCCTTTTGGTTTCTGAACCTTTAGCAGAAGCCATAACCTCATCATGCCCAACATGTTCAATGAAACTGGAAACATTTTACATATACTTCCACTTTATCACATGGCCCATTTTGTGCCAGGAAATTGCACTTGATTCATTGTTATAACAGTGACAATGAAGATAGATTCAGGTGGGGTGGCCCGGTGTTGGTCTGAAGCTGCAGAACAAAGTTTGAGTCCAGGGGCACCTTTAAGACCAACAAGGTTTCATTCTAGGTATAAGCTCTCGTGTGCACTCACACTTCAGATATCTAAAGAAGTATGCATGTACATGAAAACTTATACCCAGTGAAAATGAATTCACTCTTCTTGTGAGTTAATTGGATACAACCCCCTAATCTTCATGTAGCTTTTATTATTTATTTATTGTCTTTACTGTTTTTGCAACCAGAGTCATAAACAGCAAGTTTTATTGATATCAAATTTTCTAGGCACCACTGAGGTCAATAATGAAGTCCAATCCTGCATTTATTCAGGAGTAAATCTCCCACAGTTCACTGGAACTTACCCCAGCAGAACAGTATATCCTTTTTTTTTTTTTTGTAATTTTTTTCCCCAAAGCATTAAAAATAATACATTTTTCTTATACAAATCCTTTTTTCCATATTATATAACATTTTGTTCTGTTTGTATAATCTTATTTTTATCTTATATTAGCGGTTTCCCACCACATCTGAAGCATAACACATTTTCCACTCTATCCAAAATAGTAATACTTATATCTATGTTTACATTTCTGGTAACGGTCATATATCTTAAAAATACTTATACACTAATTCTTACTTTCTATATTCTTATATAATTCTAAAATAAAAAACAACTTCATTGTCTAATTATCCTTGATACATTCATATACTCTAATTCTATTGCTTTATGTTATTGTAACCATGTATAAATGCAATTTTTCATGTCCCAGTATTTTTCAACATACTCTTTCAAATCCTTCCAATCCTCTAAAAAAGTCTCTGAGTACAGATCATTCAACTTTCTAGTCCATTTATCCATTTCAGCCATATATAACAGTTTTTTCAACCATTCCCACACCTCTGGTATTTTTTCATTTTTCCAATTTTGTGCATACACCATTCTTGCTGTTGTTATCATATACCATATTATTGTCCTTTTCTTTACATTTATCTCTTCTAATTTAAGTCCAAGCAATAACATTTCAGGCAACTTCTTAAATGTACATTTCAAGATTTTTTCCATTTCTGCATGTATTTTTGACCAATAAATCTTTGCTTTGTCACAAGTCCACCACATATGATAAAAAGAACCTTCTTTCTTTTTACGTTTCCAACATTTGTTAGACATATTCTGATTGATATTTGCAATTTTTTTTGGTGTCATATACCATCTGTACATCATTTTAAAACAATTTTCTTTTAAGTTATAACACGTAGATATACTCATAGCATTTTCCATAAAAATTCCCAAGATTCCATTTCAATGTCTTTGTTAAAGTTTATCGCCCACTTTACCATTTGTTCTTTTACCATTTCATCAGCATTAAACCATTTTAGCAAAACTTTATACATTTTAGAAATCATTTTTTTCCCACCTTCCTCCCAAACTTGTTCTATTTCATTATTTTTTTCCCTAAAGCCGTATTTTTTATCACTTCTATACATGTCATATATTTGTCTATATCTTAGCCAACCATAATCAAAGTCCATCTGATGCTGCTCCTTCAATTTAAAGTCTTTACCATGTCTTGTTAATAAGTCTCTATACTTCAGCCAATCTTGTCCTTTGTAACGTGATGCTGGATTTAAAACTTCTGCGGGTACAATCCACATAGGTATCTCTTCTGGAAAAAAGTTTTTGTATCTTGTCCACCAGAACAGTATATCCTTGATAAGTCTTATTTAAACAGCTGCATAGTATGCGATTTTTTGAACAGCAACTCTTTTCTTTACTGTCTAGATATCAGTTGCATTAATAAAATGGCTCCTAAAAGTTCCAAACAGAAAAAGAAGTATAAATGCTGCCCTTGTTTGTTGTCCCCATCTTTGCAGGAGGCTGTTCCTGGAGAGCAAATATGTCTGTTTTAGGTTTTGTTTCATTTTTTAAAATTTGAATATGAGTGGTTGCTTGTGTCTTTTCTGTGTGGTGCAGGAACTGGCTTTAGAGAATGCTGACCCTGAAAGAAATTCCTCGCCAGACTGGCCCTCAAAGGGTTTAAAGGACTGGTGGCAGGGATAATGTGGCTTCTTATGCAACCCACACCATTCTTAAGACTTCGGCAAAAACATTTCATGATGAGGTTAAACAAGGCAAAGGAAGACCCATGTCACTGGGGAAGGGGGTATTTAACCCTTTTTTCTCTGCACCATTTTCCTCTTTAAATTTCCTGCACTCCTAGCTGCTATTTGCAATACAGGGAAAACCTATCAGTGTGTTAGTACCTAACCTATACATTTGATCTCACAGGGTTAGCAGCAGATACCACGTGATGCCATACAATAATTTAATATTAAGTAGCAGATGGATATCGCCTCCTTGAGCACTGCTTCTCTTGACCCAGTTTAAGGCCCTTGCAGCTGCTTCAGTATTAAAAAATAATAATGTGGGGTATCCATTTATGCATTGCCCTACATCTTGTCCAATTTAAATCTCAGCCTATATCGTTGCTTCCTATTTTACAAATGGGGAGCTGAGAACCCCTTTATATGGTTGGATCCTAAGCCTCCTTCCAGTAGCATAGGGGGCACTTCTGCTCACCCTGTATTTCCCTTGATTCCTTACTCTTGGACCCAAGCTGACCCCAGATCCTGCATTTTGGGCAGGGCCTGTAGGCTGTAGCAGGAAGGGAAGAAGGGACAGTTTGATTAAAAGAGCAGATGTGTTTGTAATACTTTGGATCCATTTTAAGGTTTCTGCATATATAAATGCAAAATAAGTTTCAAATGCATGTATTATCTGAACTGACATGTCAGGGAGCAAGCTTTCTGGTGTAACATCTGAATCAGTGCATGCTCAGAGACAAACATAGAATCATAGTTGGAAGAAGCCATACAGGCTATCTAGTCCAACCCACTGCTCAGTGCAGGATCAGCCTGGAGGATCCCTGACAAGTGTTTGTTCAACCACTGCTTGAAGACTGCCAGTGAGGGGGAGCTCACCACCTCCCTAGGCAGCTGATTCTATTACTGAACTATTCTCACTGTAAAAACATTTTTCCTAATATCCAGTCGGTACCTTTCCATCCATAATTTAAACCCATAATTGCAAGTCCTATCCTCTGCTGCCAACAGAACAGCTCCATGCCCTCCTCTAAGTGACAGTCTTTTAGATACTTAAAGGGAGCGATCATATTCCCCCTCAACCTTCTCTTCTCCAGACTGAACATTCCCAAGTCTTTCGTAGGGCTTGGCCTCATCCCTGTCACTCTCTTCTGTACTCGCTCCATTCTGTCCACATCCTTTTTGAAGTGAGGCCTCCAGAACTGCACACTGGACTCCAGATGTGGCTTGATCAATGTGTACAGTGGGACTATGACATCTCGTGATTTGGATGTTATGCCTTGTTTATACACCCCAAGATCACCTTTTTTGCTGCTGCGTCACACTGACTGCTCATATTTAGTTTACAGTCCACCCATACCCCATGATCTTGTTCACACGCACTGCTACCCAGAAGTGTATCCCCCATCCAGTATGCACGCTTCTCATATTTATTGCCCAGACATGGAACTCTACAGTTACCCTTCTTGAGCTGCATCTTGTTCATATCCACCCATTTTTCTGTTGTGTTCAGATCTCGTTGAATTCTCTCTTTGTCTTTCAGGGTGTTCACTACTCCCCCCAATCTGGTGTCATCTGTAAATTTAAAGAGTAGTCTCTCCATTCCCTCATCCAGATCATTGATAAAAATATTGAAAAATACCGGGTTCAGAGCTGAGCCCTTTGGCAGCCCAAAGAACACTTTCCTCCAATCAGATGAAATGCCATTGAATTTGGTTCTCCAGCCAGCTCCCTGTCCACCTAACTACCATAGAGTCCAGCTCGCAGACTCCAGTTTAATCATCAGAACATCATGTCACAGTTTAGCAGAAGTTAAGCATTAATTAGTTTCTATGATTTCACTGGAGGAAATTTAAACACATATTGAATTTTCCCATTCATGTTGGTAGGGCTTTAAAAAGTCCCCAAGCAACTTTTGCTGGATGTTGCAGCAGTTGGATGAACATTTGTCAGGGATGCTTTAGGGTAGGGTGGGCAAATTGCGGCCCGCCACAGGGTTTTTTGCGGCCCGCCAAGACAGTTGGCCACATATATTTGTGAGCAAAGTTTTTCTTGCATGAAGATCAACAACAGTAAATATAGATGCTCTTTGACAGACATTAACTTGCAGGCTGTGATGAGAATCTCAACAAGCAATCTCACTCCTGATTTCAAAAAAATTGTAGAAAAGTGTGATAGGGTACATTCATCTCATTAAACTGATTCTAAAATTATATGTGCTTGCAGCTATAGATGATATGAAATTAGCACAATAAATAAATTGAATAAAACTACCACTATTTTATTTAATTTATATTTATTGATTTTTATGATACAATTTATATCATTTCTGAAATGCAAAGTTAACTAATGAATCATTTTAAAAGTTATGGCCCTCCACTAACCTCCACTCCCACAAAGTGGCCCTTGAGCCAAAACAATTGCCCACCCCTGCTTTAGGGTGATCCTGCATTGAGCAGGGAGCTGGATTAGATGGCCTGTATGGCTCCTTCTAGGTCTGTGATTCATGAATGTATGTATGAATGAAAAACTTATATACCTCTAAATACATAATACTATGGACTTTTTTTTTTCTTTTAAGCTTACACATTTTGAAGCTAAGAAGGAAGAAATGAGCCTTTTGTGCCTGTCTGGAAACTATCTTGATTACCTGGAAACACCAGCACAAAATCAAGAAAAAGTGAAACTTTAAGGCCAAGAAGCACAGAAAAAAATGGAAAACCTGGAAGGTGGAAAAGAAGCCCAGTCTCACCATGAAAAAAGAAAATGTTGCTCTGGCCATAAATAAACCAGTTCCCAAAACACATAAATGTCTTGTGAAGATCAAAATTGATGCTGAGGAAACAAGTGGCTTGGGGGGGAGGGTGATAAAATAGGGTTTTTGCAAAAAGCTGGACTTCTCTTTCCTGAAATTTCTTCCTGAAAAGAAGAGGGAGAAACTCAAAAAACTTGAGGACTGTGACTTTATGCATGGCAATGAAGAGGTCCTTAGAGAAGCCAAACACAAGCAATGCTATAAGGTATTTAAAGCAATTCCAAAGAGTCACACAGCATGGAAAAACAGCCCTGTCTTCCTTTGTCCTTGGAGCCTTATGTAAACCAGAAAGGATTAAGTCAGAGAATGGCTTCTGGACTTCAGGTGCCTTGTAAAAGTGAGGTGCTTGATTCTATAGTGCAGTATTTTAGAGGGAGTATCATGAAGGGTTTTAAACAGAACAGAAAATTACCCAAGGAAGCCCAGTATTGAGTCAGCACCACTGAACTAAACATCTGTGCTAGCATTACAGAGCCCATTTTGTCATCAAGTCCAGTAACCCTAGAGATTAAAACTTGTGACTTTAAAGAAGAACTCAGTATTGGTGGCCTAAAGGATAACAGGCCTACTTTTCATCCAGGTGCTGACATATTAAGCAGTAGCTTTGATAGTCAAGAGCTCTTTATAACCCAGAAATCCTTTTTGCCACTGCAGATTCCCAGCAGCTACCTGCCTCTCAATCCTGTAGCCAGTACATAAGAACATAAAAACATAAGAAAAGCCAATGTTGGATCAGGCCAGTGGCCCATCCAGTCCAACACTCTGTGACACAGTGGCCAAAAACACCAGGTGCCCTCAGGAGGTCCAGCAGTGGGGCCAGGAAGCCCTCCCACTGTTGCCCTCCCCCAAACACCAAGATTACAGAGCATCACTTGTCCCAGACTGAGAGTTCCTATCTATACTTTGTGGCTAATAGCCACTGATGGACTTCTGCTCCATATGTTTATCTAATTCCCTCTTGAAGCCATCCATGCTTGTAGCCGCTGCCACCTCCTGTGGCAGTGAATTCCACATGTTAATCCCTCTTTGGGTGAAGAAGTACTTCCCTTTATCTGTTCTAACCCGACTGCTCAGCAATTTCATGGAGTGCCCATGAGTTCTTGTATCGTGAGAAAGGGAGAAAAGGACTTCTTTCTCTACCTGCTCTATCCCATACATAATCTTATAAACCTCAATCATGTCACCCCTCAGCCCTTGTTTCTCCAAGCTAAAGAGCCCCAAGCGCTTCAACCTTTCTTCATAGGAAAAGTGTTCCAACCCTTTTATTATTTTAGTTGCCCTTTTCTGCACTTTTTCCAATGCTATAATATCTTTCTTGAGGTGTGGTGACCAGAACTGTACACAGTACTCCAAATGAGGTCGCACCATCGATTTATACAGGGGCATTATGATATTGGGGGATTTGTTATCTATTCCCTTCCTAATAACCCCCAGCATAGTATTGGCCTTTTTCATTGCAGTCGCACACTGTCTTGACATTTTCATTGAGTTATCTACTACAACTCCAAGATCTCTCTCTTGGTCAGTCTCCGCCAGTTCAGACCCCATCAATGTGTATTTATAGTTAGGATTTTTGGCTCCAATGTGCATCACTTTGCACTTGGCCACATTAAACCCCATTTGCCACATTGATGCCCACTTGCCCATCCTCGACATATCCCTTTGGAGTGCCTCACAATCCTCCCTGGTTCTCACCACTCTGAACAACTTCATGGCATCTGCAAACTTAGCCACTTCACTGCTTACTTCCAATTCCAAATCATTAATAAACAAGTTAAAAAGCATTGGCCTGAGTACTGATCCCTGCAGTACCCCACTGCTTACCTTCCTCCACTGAGAAAATTTCCCATTTATACTCACTCTCGGTTTCCTTTTAATTAGCCAGTTTTTGATCCACAAAAGGACTTGTCCTTTTATCCCATGACTATTGAGCTTACTTAGGAGCCTTTGATGAGGAACTTTATCAAAAGCGTTCTGGAAGTCAAGGTAAACAACATCTATTGGGTCCCCCTTGTCCTCATGTTTGTTTACTCCCTCAAAGAACACTAACAGGTTAGTGAGACAAGATCTTCCCTTACAGAACCCCTGCTGAGTCTTCCTCAAGAGATTTTGTTCATCAATGTGCCTACTAATTTTTTCCTTAACAACAGTTTCCACCAACTTACCAGGTATCGACGTCAGACTGACTGGCCTGTAATTTCCCGGATCTCCTCTGGAACCCTTTTTAAAGATAGGAGTGACATTCGCTACCTTCCAGTTCTCAGGAATGGAGGCAGATTTTAAGGAAAGATTACATATTTTTGTCAGGAGATCCACAAGTTCACACTTGAGTTCTTTCAGAACTCTTGGATGTATGCCATCCGGGCCCAGTGATTTATGTGTTTTTAAGTTGTCTATCAGTCGTAGGACCTCCTCTCCTGTCACCTCAATCTGACTCAGGTCTTTTAACCCCCCCTCCCGAAATCAGTGGTTCTGGAGTGGGCAGGCACTTCTCATCTTCCACAGTGAAGACAGAGGCAAAAAAAATGCATTTAGCTTCTCAGCCATTTCCCTATCATCCTTCACTACACCTTTTACCCCATGGTCATCCAAGGGCCCCACTGCTTCCCTGGCTGGTTTCCTACTTCTAATGTATTTGAAGGAAGTTTTATTGTTGGTCTTTATGTTTTTTGCGATATACTCCTCATATTCCCTTTTTGCCTGCCTGATCACAGACTTGCGTTTTATTTGCCACAGCCTGTGTTCCCTTTTATCAGCCTCACTGAGACTAGCTTTCCACCGCTTAAAGGAATCCTTCTTACCTTTTACAGTTTCCATTACTTTGTTTGTTAACCATGCAGGCTTTTGTCTATACCTATTAGTGCCTTTCCTAACCCACGGTATATATTTTCTCTGAGCCTCTAGGATTGTAATTTTAAATAGTCTCCAAGCTTCCCCAATGGTTTTGACCCTTTCTACTTTTCCTTTCAGTTTTCTCCTCACATATCCCCTCATATCAGAGAAGTTACCCCTTTTAAAGTTAAAAGTGGTTGTGTCAGTCTTTATGAGCAACTCCCTATTTATACAAACGTTGAACTCAATATCATTATGGTCACTGTTCCCAAGCGGTGCAATCACTTTAACATCTCTCACCAGGTCTTGGGCATTACTTAGGACCAAATCCAGGATCGCCTCTCCCCTGGTTGGTTCTGTAACCATCTGCTCCATAGCACAGTCATTGAGAGTGTCTAGAAACTCAATCTCTTTTTCCCGACTTGAACACATATTGACTCAATCAATGTGTGGGTAGTTAAAGTCACCTATTACAACACAATTATTTCATCTAGCCGCTATCTTGAATTCATTCATCATTTTATAATCCTCCTCTATCTTTTGATTTAGCAGGCGATAACAAACTCCCAATGTTAAGCTTCCTTTTGGGCCCACTAATTCAATCCGCAGCATTTTCAGAAGCGAATCTAATTCTCCTACCCTCTCAATCTTACTGGACTGTATACCCTCTCTGACTGTACCCCACTGATTTTCCTCATCCCACCAAGTTTCTGAAATACCCACAATGTCTATGTTTCCCCCCAACACCAAGCATTCCAAATCTCCAATTTTACCTCGGACACTTCTAGCATTAGTATATAAACATCTATAGTTTCCCATACATGTTAAGCCCACAACCTTCCTCTTGCTGCCTCGAGACCTTGCCAGGCAGTCCCTATCACTTGCCACATTCTCAGAGAACAATTTTAATCCATTTCCTTGTAGGAAAGTAACAGCTATCCCTTCATCTCTTTGAGATGAACCATCCCGAACCAGAGATTTTTCATCTGTCGGCTTTCCCCCAATATTCAGTTTAAAAACTGCTCTGCCACCTTTTTGATTTTAAGCACCAGCAGCCTGGTTCCTTCCCGGGACAAGTGGAGACCATTTCTCTTGTACAGCTCCCTCTTGTTCCAAAAAGTATCCCAGTGCCTAACAAACTTGAACCCTTCCCCCCTACACCATCGCCTCATCCACGCATTGAGACTCCTGATCTGTGCCTGTCTCTCCGGCCCTGTGCGTGGAACAGGTAGCACTTCTGAGAAGGCTACCTTGGAGGTCCTGGCCTTGAGTCTCCTGCCTAGCAGCCTAAATTTTTCCTCCAGGACCTCACGACTACATTTCCCCACATCGTTGGTGCCAATATGTACCATGACCACTGGCTCCTCCCCAGCACTATCTACCAGCCTGTCTAAAACACGCGTAATGTCTGCTACCTTTGCACCAGGCAGGCAAGTCACCATATGGTCAATACGCGATTTCACCACCCAGCTGTCTACCTGCCTAAGGATCGAATCACCAACTACCAAGAGCCCCCCACCCTCCCTGCCCAGTGATGGTTCCTTGGTACAAAAGGAACTGAAGAGTACTGAAGAGGCCATCTTAGCAATCAGCTATGATGACGGCAACTCCTCCGACACTCTACAGCTTTTGTCTGCTGAGAAGGAAACACTTCAAATGGCTCCCTCCAGTCTAATATCAAGAAAGAAGGGAGAGCAATTTCTGGCTACTCGAGAATGTGCAGTTCAGACAGATGACTTCTTTGGTTCCTTAGCAGTGGCTTCTTTTTTAATAATTAAAAAGGACTTTACAGAGTGCTGTGACCAGCCAATGGACCCAAGCTTGCCTTATAGAATCAGATCCTGTGCTACCAGTGCTGAAAGGGTTTTCTGTTTCTTAGGGGCAGCAGGCAATGACATTCATGTATGGCCCAGGAGTAAGTTGGAGAATGCCAAAGCAGTGCTAGATGGTGAAACAAGAAATGTTAGGTGTTCTCCCTCGCAAAAATCTGATGATGCAAAGTATATTCAGACACAACTGAATTCATCCCACTTCTTTAAACTTAGGGTCATTTTACACCTCCCCTCTAAAGTAGTTTGACTGCTGTCTTTTCCTGTGCTGATTTCACAGTGGTGTGAAATTTCACTCCAGGGGGTCTAAGTGCACTAATCAACAGCAATTGTTTAAAGCAGAATGAAGCTGGTTGCATACTAGCTTGACTACAGGAGGGCAATTAGTAGATGTAGACATTTCAGTGGCAGCACGGTTTCACACCGCACAGAAGTATGGGCAGGGTTTTTTGGAACTAGAATGATTCCAGCGGGAAAGTCAGATGTAAAAACAGCCTTAAAGGGGATTCAGAAGTTACAATGTCTGGCAATCCACTAGTGAAGCCAGCATTGGGAAACAAGGAGAAAAAGTAATTGATAATGGAAAGGAAGACACCTAAATGCAATTTGTATTAATCTAACATTATCACAGAGGCTTATATTCTTATAGATTAATGTCATCAGGCAGTTTACAGCTATGTGCTGAGTGACAGCTGATACCTCTGAACTGTTTCCTTTTTTTAAAAAATAAAATTTTATTTAAATATATTTTTAAAAAACCCAGACATAAACATCAATTACACACCCCAGTCACCATATAGAAGAACAACCTACAGTCTCCTCTGAACTGTTTTCCTGACTCATAGTCCGTGTGGAGGCAGACTTCCCTCTCATGGGCCTTGGTATCTAGCCCTGACCCTGACATAGTAGCAATTATGCCATGCAATGGGGTGTCAAGGATCCTAGACCACCACTAGCCCTCCAATAAGAACTCTGGCGGGTTCGATGCATGGAAAGCCCAGACTACGACGTAGTGATCAGCATAGCTTTATTGAGTACACAACAAGCATGCAATACCGGCCGAGATAGCCAACTATATACAACTTCTAGGACAAGAGTCCTATTGGTGGGTTTGAATTTCCAGAATTCTTATTGGACGGCTAGTGGTGGTCTAGGATCCTTGACCCCTATTGTCTCTCGGAGTCAAGCTCTGACTGTATGTCGCCGGTGCCCAGTGGCAGTCAGCGGACATAACAGGGTGATTCAGTGCAAGGGAGCAGAGCAAGAAACTCCCCATGTACATCCTGTTTGAAGTCTTCATCTGAGAGGAACTCATCTCCCCTTAATGTTCCATGCTGTCTCTGAACAGATGTTTACAGAAAGGTAGAACGACCTCTTATGTGTCACAGCAGCTGATCTGCTAGGGAGAGGCCCATTTCAAGAGGTAACCTGCAGCCCTTCCACGAGTAGATTACTCACAAATAAGTTCTGAAGCCACACACAGCAGGCTTGGCTGCATAGTTGTAAGTAATTTGCAATTCATTTCAGGATCAGATTTACCATCACCCTCTAATGGGAGTAGCAAACAAGCATATCAGAAGGAAGGGGGAAATGAGAACAGTGAGCTTGTTGTTACACCTCCTGGGAAGGAACTGGATACCCTTATACTTGCTTAAGAAATCAGAATGTAGTAGCTCTTTCATTTATACAGGATTTCAGTTGGAATTATGATATTGTAACGTCTGCAATACAGATAACTGAAGTTTCTTTAGCATCCATAGCTGAGTTGGCTCATATTAACTTCAGGTACACACACATGCTTAGCTGTTGTTAATGTTGCTAAGTGGTGCTCAATATGGCAAAAACAAAACACATGGTGAAGGAATGGAGTTGCAACCTACGATCGGCATAGGGGTAGTACATAAACACCTAGTGTCTTTAAATGAAACTAAGTCTTCAGGGCCAGATGAACTGCATCCAAGGTACTAAAAGAACTTGAGAATATAATTGCTGACCCTCTGTCCATTACTTTTGAGAATTCTTGGAGAACAGGTGAGGTGCCAGAAGATTGGAGGCAGGCAAATGTTGTCCCCATCTTCAAGAAGGGGGGAAAGGAGGATCCGGGTAACTACCGACCCACTCGTCAGCTTGCTGTCTATACCTGGAAAAGTTTTAGAACAAATAATCAAACAGACAGTCCTTGAGCACTTAGAAAGGACAGCTGTGATTACTAAAAGCCAGCATGGGTTTCTCTAGAACAAGTCATGTCTGACTAACCTTATCACTTTTTTTGAGAAAGTTACTACCTTGCTGGATCAGTGGAATGCTGTGGACATAGTTTATCTTGATTTCAGTAAGGCTTTTGATAAGGTTCTACATAATGTTCTTGTTGACAAATTGGAAAAATGTGGTTTGGATTCTATGACTGTTAGGTGGATCTGTAACTGGTTGACAGATCACACCCAAAGAGTGCCTGTGAATGGTTCCTCATCTTCTTGGAGGGGAGGGACAAGTGGAGTGCCTCAAGGATCTGTCCTGGGATCTGTTTTGTTCAACAACTTTATCAATATTTGGATGAAGGGATAGAGAGAATGCTTATTAAATTTGCACATTATACTAAATTGGGAGGGATAGCAAATTTGGTAGAAGACAGTGTCGGGATACAGGATGATCCTGACAGTTTGGAAAACTGGGCTAAAACAAAATGAATTTCAATGGGGATAAATAGAAAGTTCTGTGCTTAGGTAGGAAAAATCAAATGCACTCTTATAGGATGGAGGAGACTTGTCTTGGCAGTAGTATGTGTGAAAGGATCTAGGGGTCTTAGTAGACCATACACTAAACACGAGTCAGCAGTGTGATGCAGTTGCTAAAAAGGCTTTATCAACAGAAGTATAATGTCCAGATCATGTGAAGTGATGGTACCACTATACTCTGCTCTGGTTAGACCTCACCTAGAGTGTTCAGTTTTGGGCACCACAATTCAAGAAAGATATAGACAAGCTGGAACATGTCCAAAGGAGGGCAACGAAGATGGTAAGGGGTCTGGAGACCAAGTCGTATGAGGACAGGTTGAAGGAGCTGGGTATGTTTAGCCTGCAGAGGAGACGACTGAGAGCTGATATGATAACCATCTTCAAATACTTGAAGGGTTGTCAAATAGAGGATGGTGCAGAGTTGTTTTCTGTTGCCCACAAGGTCGGACTAGAATCAATGAGTTGAAATTAAATCAGAAGAGTTTTCAGCTAAACATTAGGAAGAACTTCCTGACAATTAGAGTGGTTCCTCAGTGAAACAGCCTTCCTTGGGAGGTGGTAGGGTCTCCTTCTTTGGAGGTTTTCAAGCAGAGGCTAGATGGCCATCTGACAGCAATGCTGATTGTATTAACTTAGGCAGATCATGAGAGGGAGGGCAGGAAGGGTTGCCTCAATGCTTAATTCTTGTGGCCCTTTATTACACACCCAGGGAAATGCTGATTCCCACTTTGGGGTCAGGAAGCAATTTTTCTACTGGCCAGTTTTGCCAGGGATCCTGGAGGTTTTTGTTGTTACCTTCTGGGCGTGGAGCAGGGGTCACTGGGGGTGTGGAGGGGGAGGTATTTGTGAATTTCCTGCATTGTGCAGGGGTTGGACTAGATGACCCTGGAGATCCCTTCCAACTCTATGATTCTATAAGCGGCAAGAAATCTGGTTGTTGTTTTTTTGCTATATAGAAACATTAAATATTCAGCCTTGACGCTATGTGAAATTTATTGTATCCTACACCTTAAAAGTTGGTGCTAGCTTAGTATAGGCCTGACAATAGCAAAATCATTCTTTTTTTGCCTGTCTGATGTAAGCAAAAATATTTGTCTTAGTTTATGTCCTTGACCTTGGCTCATATTATTAGAAAATATTCCAAACATAATCTATTAATCTTCAAGCCGAAGTATATGCTTTCACCCTTAGTATTTTTCATGTGATGCTGACTGTGTGAAATCTTGGAATAGTCAGACAATAAGAAATAAGATGCTTCAGTCCATGGCTCCCAATGATGGTAACTACTTCTGATTTCAGGTTATGCCTTTGTAAGAAATCTACAACAATATATAAGCATTGCCGTATATGGTCATTTCTTGACTTTCAAAAACGTATTGCATTTTGACTAGTTTAGAATCATGCTATGATTTTTCAAGGCATTTATATACAATTGATACATTTATATACAGTCTGTTAAAGTATCCATAGTAAGCCAGTAGTAAATGAATTCCTATAAAAATAAGGCTATTCTGACAGGTAACAGCTGGGTCTGGAATTTGAATAACTCAAAGGGTTAGGTAATATGGGTTTGTAAAAATCTCATACACTTCGCACGCAATTGTGGGCATTTGGTACCATTTAAAAACAACCTGTGAGAACCCTTATTGAGCCAAGAAGCCAGGCCTTCTGGAAACAAAAGTCCTTTTTATTCTTAATGGTTCATAGTAGTCAGCACTTCTTGCGTTAGTGATACAGAGCATAGACCTGTGGTTAAGTTATACATAATTCAAAAGCAAAGAGGGAGGTGGGGCACCAATCAGGTTAATTAAAAATGGTGCGACATACATATCCGTTAAGCTTCCCAGAAAAAGCGTGCCCAAATGTGCGACTGCTCATCAGGCATTCCGTCCCACACCCCATCGAAACCTCCCCAGCAATTCCCAGGCTGCTTCCATAGCAGCACCTGGCAGCTGAGTAGCCGTTGGAATAAGAAGTCAAGGTCAAATGCATCATCAAAACAGATAACAGTCCCAGCAGCTATAATGAGGTCTGCGGGGAAGCGAGTGACGTAGAGTGGGTGAGGGAAACCACCTCCCGCTTGGGAAATGTCAGATTCTGACACAACCCCCCTTTTCATCTGACCGTTGTACTCATAGGAGAATCTGTTTACAAAGTCCATTTTTGGACATGCCCAGGGGACAGATTTCCTGCTCTTGGTTGAATACTACAGCATAACCAGAAAATAATGGGGAAAGGGTTTCTTAAGTGTGTGATTTCTCAATTGATAAAGAATAGGCTGCACTTGCAGTAACTGTTATCAATGTCGACTGTCATATCAGCACAGACTGAAATATTATGCACTGGATGCGTCCCATCCTTAAAACCAGAGCCTCATGGACAAAGTAGTGCAAAGTAAATAGGACTCAAACCTCCTATAATGTCTCTGGTAGACCTGCTGGATCTGGTGGTCCCTGGGAAACGGATCCAATTAGACTTCTGCAGCAAATTCAAGGAACAGTACCACAAGAGAGGAATGAGGGAAGGGGGGTCTGGGTCACTGGAAAAATAACTTTAGTATATTCTTATTTGTGAATTACCAGGATACAGTCTCTCCTTATATATAATTCTGTTTTTGGGTGGCAATGTTCCATGCACTCCCATATCAGTTGTCTGCCTGATCTGCCACTTGGGAGGTCTGCCAATCCCCTGGCTGCATTGCCTTGCTGCATTGCCTCAGTCCTGCCCACAGAGCTGGTGGCCAGTGTCTCAGTCTGGAGCAAGAGCGTAGACTTTCCAATTTCCCAGGGGGGGGGGGGGCTGGGCTGGGCCAGAGACATCACAGGCCATTGTCACTATCTATGGAGATGGAGCCACGTGGGATTTAGGGAGAGGCTCCCCAGAGCTTCTAAATTTGCAGAGTAGAATGACTCTCTAGCACACAGAGGTGTCAAACTCATTTGTTATGAGGGCTGGATCTGAGAGAATTGTCACTTTGTCGGACTGGGCCATGTGTGCATACAATGTAACGCAAGGTACCCGAGATATAAATTTTATAAAGATGATTTCAGACGCTGAAGGGCAATAGCCAGCTTGATCAGATTGATATGCAGAGGGGTAGTAGGAGTAGAGATATCAGCACTGGTAATGAACCCAGGTCTCAGTTTAGTACAAGAGGATTCAGTCCAGGAGGATGCAAAGAATAAATAAAAGAAGTCTGAAGAAGTGAGCAGTGACTCATAAAAGCACATACCCAGCCATAATTTTGTTAGTCTTTAGAGGTGCTACTGGACTCTTTTTTACTGCTATTACAAACCACAACCTTCAAAAACCAGTAGGGTGACATTTTAACCTTCCAGGACATTCAGTTGCTGACCTAAAAGTAGCAGTTCTCTTACAAAGGAATTTCAAAGGGAGATTAGAAAGAGACTGGAGAATTGCAGCTGATAATGGAGCTCAAGACAATGCAAACTCCTGGACTGAATTGAGACCTAGGTTGTTCCTCTCATTATGCCTGCTGTTGTCATATGGCATCTGAAATCACTTCACTCTTCAGGATATAAGTACAGATGGACTCCCATTCTAGCTGTATCTGAAGAAGTGAGCAGTGACTCATAAAAGCTCCTATCCTGACAGAAACTTTGTTAGCCTTTAAGGTGCTGCTGGACTCTTGTCCCCTTTCACTATTAAGGAATGCAAGCTGTACTGATAGGTTTCTTCCCTTCCCCCATCTGTTAGTAATGGAGAAGGGGATCCATATTGCTCTGCCCTTTCCAACAGCACACTTATTCCCTCTCCAAGGGTTTTCAGAAAGCTACATACCTTTTTCCAATCTCACTTCAGTGCCAGTTCCTGTCCTCAAACTTGCAGAGAGACCCAAACACTCTCATTTTTGGGTAGAATGAAACCCCTCCCCTCTTCCACCTGGCTGTTGTGCATCCTACATGAAGCAGGCCGGTGCAAGCCAATGCCAGGGGTCTGTAGGCACCAATTCACACAGCAGAACCAGAGCTTCCAGTTTCAGCACTGGACCTGGGGATCCCCTGGAATTACAGCTCATTTTCAGACTACAAAGATTAGTTTCCCTGAAGAAAATGGACTCTATGGCTGTGATCACACACATTAAATAATCCACTTTCTATCCACTTTCAATGCACTTTCCAACTGTTCACACACAGTAAAATCCAGTTGGAAAGTGCACTGAAAGTGCCTTGAAAGTGGATTATTTAGTGTGTGTGATCACAGCCTATGGCATTGTGCCCCACTGAGGTCCCTGTCCTCCCCAGGCTCCATACCCAAATCTCCAGGAGTTTCCCTACCTGTATCGGGCCACCCCTCTCCCCCAGCCCCCAGAGGTGGACAATCTTAGGGTGAACCTGGCAACCCTAACTAGGGATGTTTTAACAAGGGAGGGAGGGAGGAGAGAGGTGGAAAGAAAGCAAATAGATGGGGAGAGAAGAAGGAAGGAAGAAAGGAAGGAAGGAGGGAGGGAGGGAGGGAGGGAGGGAGGGAGGGAGGGGGAGAGAGAGGGGGGTGGAAAGAAAGTAAATAGAAGGGGAAGGAAGGCTGCACAGGAAGGAAGGCAGGCTTTGTGGCACCAAATTAGTTTTTAAAAGATCACAAAATTACACTCAAAACAAACTCAAGGGGTTTTTCTCTCTCCTGGACTCACCAGCAACCAGGTAGGCAGGCAGAAGCCTCCATGTGGAAGCTAGCTCCTTCCCTCCCCCACTCCCCAAAAAACTCAAAATGAACTCAAGGGCTTTTTTCTGCACTGGGAAAGGCAACCAGCCAAGCCGGTTCAAGACTCCATGTGCATGCTGGCTCCCCCCCATCCTCCAGCATGGCTGCCCAGCCCACCCCCACCCCTGAAAATATCCCCCACCCCCACTGCCCCAGCCACCTCCAGTCCTCCTCTTTACTTTGGCTTTCTCTGCAGTCTCTGTGTGTGGGAAAGCAGGGAAGCCATGTGCAGGCTCCAGCTGAACTGAGGGCTGCTGGGAGCCTGGGTGGTGGGGCTTAGTTTCCAGGAAGCAAGCCCCTGTCCTGCCTGACTTCCAGTCCCAACCCATCCGACAGAAAGCGGAGGAAAAAAACCCTCTACTTTCAACATGGGGGGATGTGCAAGGCTCTGGTTACCTCCGGGGGAGGCTCAGTACCTCCTGGAAAAGTTCGGGGGGGTTTCCAAGCTCCCCAGCCCCCCTGAAGTTGATGCCTATGGTCTGGAGGGAGCCAGCGAAGGGGATAGACTCTCCACTGGGCGGAGGCTTAGGAGGCCAAGGCTGAACATGGCGCTGGTCATCGTCAGCAGTGCCAGGGTTCAGGGAGCCGGTCAGGCTGTGAACCCATGGAAGTGGCAGCCAGCTTCTCACACTCGGTGGGCTGCGAGGTGATGGACAGGCCCAGTGATCTGGCGGCCGCACAGTAAGGAGGCCGAGGCTAACCAGACCGCTGCCACACCAGTCGTCATTGCCTGCAGACAGGTACAGGTGGCAGAGTGGGCTGCAAACAGTTGAGGACCAGCACCATAGACAACAAGGCAGCCAAGGAGGAGGCCCAGACTGAGATTTTGCTAGCATCGGTTGTATTCCTTTTATACAACAGGTTTTGCTACTAGTAATCTTTCCTATCATATAAAGCCGTTTTCAAGATTCCATGGGGCAAGATTCCATGGGGTGCCAAAATCAGTTGGCTGGACGGACTGCCACTCAAAAGGGGGTCCCTGGCCACTGGCTGCATTCTCTCCCTGCTTTGCCTCAGTCCCGCCCACAGATCCACCAGCCAGCGTCTCGGCCTCAGTCTGGAGGGAGCCAGCGAAGGGGAAGGATCAACTGGGTGCTGGGTCCACTCTTCTCCTCCGCCCACTGCCAGCTGGGTCTAACTGTCCCCTCAGTGGCCTGCTCCTGTCAGTGCAAAGACCATGGACTTTCAGCATAACCCCCTCCCCCGCACATGCTAGTGTGCCCAGAATAAACTGTCAGAATAAACTGTCAGAATAAACTGTCAGAATAAACTGTCAGAAACGGGGCATTTCACACAGCACCCCTTAGCGCTTCAGGACTGGTACAAGAACTGAAGAACGCTTGGGAGGAGGTTTCAAGGTAAACCGGCTCAGGAAAGCTTCCCCTATGGGAGAGGCAAGTTTCTGTGTGAAAGGGCCAATATGTTCCATTAGGGAACATGTACTAATACAGTTCTGTGTGAAATGCCTGACAGAAACCGTTACTGAAGAGTTCCTGAAATGGAACATATTGGCTGTGTGAAATTCCTCAGGCTCTTTCTCCTGCTTAGCTCCACCATGGCTGGCTGGCTAATGAGGTGGGCCAGCAACCATCAAACCATTCCCTTCAACCCCCTGCTGGGTGGCTGACTTCCCCCTAGGGTTGCCAATCTTCAGGTGGGACCTGGAGATCTCCCGCTGTTACAATTGATCTCCAGATGACAGAGATCAGTTCCCCTGGAGAAAATGGCTGCTTTGGAGGGTAGACCTTATGGCATTATAGCTTGCTGAATCCTTCCATCCCCCCCCCCCCCAAAATGCTGCCCTCCACAGGATCCACCCCCCAAATCTTCAGGTATTTCCATCATAGGGTTGCCAGGTCTGGTTTGGAAAATCCCTGGAGATTTTGGGGGTGGATCCAGGAGAGGGTGAGGTTTTGGGGGGGAGGGGCCTCAGCATGGTACAATGCCATAGAGTCCACCCTCCAAAGCAGCCATTTTCTCCAGGGGAGATGATCTCTGTCAGCTGGAGATCCATTGTAAAAGTGGGAGATCCCCAGGCCCCACCTGGAGGTTGGGAACCCTATTCCATCATCAGAGCCAACAACTTTCCCCTCAGTGCCCATTGCTAGGCAACCAAGCTTGCTTCTCTGAAAGCCCCTTTCCACACCTATGTTGGCCTTTGGGAGAAAACTCATTGGGGCCAGCTGAACAGAATGCCATAGAGGTCACCCTCCAAAGCAGTCATTTTCTCCAAGGGAGGGGGGAAGATCTGTTGTCTGGAGTTCAATTGTAATACTTGGTGATCTTCAGGCTCCACCTGGAGGTTGGCTACCCTAGGCGTAGCAGTCAGTGCTTCAGAGCAGGATCTGCTAGACCCAGATTCTTGCTGAGTGGGTGATTTCAGGCCAGTCACAGACTTTAAGCCTAACCTACTTCACAGGGTTGTTGTGAAAGTCAAAAAGGGTGAGAGGAGAATGTCAGGTGCTTCGGTTCCCGTCGCAGAGAAAGACTACTTTTCCTCCACGGGAAAGTATGGTTGCCAATTTCCAGGTGAGGACTGGAAATCACTCAGAATTACAAGTGCTTTCCAGATGGTAGAGATCAGTTTCCCTGGAGAAAATGGTGGACTCTACTTCCTTATACCCTGCTGAGATGGACCCTTTATGACAGCCAATGTGACATAGCAGTCAGGGCTTCAGAGCATGGTGGAGCCTGCGGGGGGGGGGGGGAATGGAAACTTGAAGAGTGAGGTTGATGATTGGCTGGGAAGGAGATAGGGTTGCCAACTCCAGGTGGAAAATTCCTGGAGATTTTAGGGATGGAGCCTGGAGACAGTGAGGTTTGAGGAGGAGTGGGACCTCAGACAGGTACAATGCCATAGACTCCACCCTCCAAGCCAGCAAGTCCTCATGGGGAACCATTGTTGCCAATCTCCAGCTGGGGGCTGGAGATCACTCAGAATTACAACTGCTCTGTGGGGGGAATGGGGAGGAGATGGAAAGCTGAAGCCAGGGGGCAGATAATGATACATTGATGGTTGGCTGGGAGGTAGGGTTGCCAACTCCAGGTGGGGACATTCCTGGAGATTTGAGGGGTGGACCCTGGAGAGGGTGAGGTTTCAGCAGGGGTGGGACCTCAGACAGGTTCAGTGTCATCGATTCCACCCTTTGAACCACCCATTCCCTCATGGGGAACCATTGTTGCTAATCTCCGGGGGAGGAATGGAGATCACGCTGAATTACAACTGCTTTTCAGATGGCAGAGATCTTCCCCTGGAGAAAATGGTGGACTCTGTGTCATTATACCCTGCTGAGGTCTCCACAGCAAATTGACACTGAGTGCCCAAGGCTGGGGCACTCTCTGAGAGCCTCTTTCTAAAGCCCGTTGTATTTATTTCCACAGCCTTATTCCTAGTCTTATATATATAAAAGCCTTACTAATTTATTCACGATTCCAGGCTGTCCCATTGGCCCTTGAAGAGTACCGCATCACCTGTTCGCAGATGAACTGCCACTCAAGAGTGATCAGTTGGCATTGGATGGGTGCTGGGTCCACTCTTCACTCCCACCCACTGCAGCCTAGGCCACTTTTCTCTGATTGGGCCAGTATTTCAAGGTCATTTGCATATGGAAGCTGATTGGACCTCACTCCATTCCGCACCTCAAGCTTCAAGCTGGAACTGTCAGTTGCATATGTGACCTGGTGTATCCTGAGGTAAAATATGTCCTCACCCACAACACATCACTTCCCCTTCAAAAGGAACAAACCCATTAACACAACCATGCCTCACCACAAGCAGATTACCATAAGGCAAAAAATGATAGGAAAAGGTGCCAGCAGTCATCCTATTACTGCCCCTGCTATGTACTTGATAGAGCTTCAGAGGATGGTGTGCAGCTCCCAGGTTCATGTTATATAAGCTGCCTGGGGGATTATGGAGCATTCACAGACTTTCAACCTAACATACCTCACAGGGTTGTTGTGCAGATTATCCAGGGGAGAGGAGAATGATGTCAGCTGCTTTGGTTCCCACTGCAGGGAAAGACTGCCCTTTCCCTAGGTAGAGGCTACAGGGAGGAGGGAGGAGATGTAAACCTGAAGACAGGCAGGCAAATAAAGGTAGACTGATGGTTGCCGGGAAAAGACATAGGGTTGCCAACTCCAGGTTGGTGTGAGGCTTCTGAACTAACAGCAATAGACCAGACCTTTGAATCAACGCAAAGCTCTTTATTTCTAATACTGGAACAGGTACTCGATGTTTGTTAGAGATATAGGAAATGAAATAACGTGGGTTAATATACCTTCAGGCATAGGTGTTTAAACATAGTTGACCAATCAGAATGTATACAGAAAAGCGGGTAACAATGGCAACCGTTGGTTCTCACCAAAAGGTGGGAAAGTTATAAAAATTCCCTTCTTGCCCTGAGTGACCCAGATGTGCAAACTCTAGGCTAAACATTTGGTCAGCAATAATCAAACAGTCTCCGAGGTTAATACAGCTTTGATAAAATACTTCAAGCCTGACAGGGGAGGAGGGGTGGACAGGAAGAGATAGGCACAGCTGTTTATATGATGACCAAGAATGTGGCAGGCCATCCTCCTGGGAAGAAAATAACATTAAGCAGGACAGCTATTTCTACTTCAAGGCAAGCAATAAAACAATTGGCTACCGTGTGGCACAAAGAAACAGAAAGTAACATCAGGACAAGCACTCTACAGAAAGTAACATCAGAGCAAGCACTCTATTGTCAGATTCTGACAGTTGGAAACTTCCAGGATATTTTAGGGATGAAGCTTGCTGAGGGTGGGGTCTGAGGAGGAGGAAGAGGGGGACCTCAGACAGATACAATGCCATAGACCCCCACCCTCCAAACAAGCCATTTCTTCCTGGAAAACCATTGTTGCCAATCTCCAGGTGATAGCTGGAGAGCTTTTAAAGCTCTGATGCTAATTCAAAGTGCTGGGGATGTGTTGCGTTCTGGCAGGGGATGCTGTGCGTGTAGGAAATGAATGTGGACAGAGTAGTGTTTTGGAAAATATTTGGGAATTGTTTGGTGCATTTACCATGGGGCACCCACCCAGAGCCTCTGGCATTTTCTCACTCTGCTGGTATATTTAAGGCAAAATAGAGATATGGAGACTTTTCCATCCTCCGTTGCATCAACCTGTCTTTGTTGGCAACCGTAGGCCTGCCAGCACTCTCAGGGTGACTTCCTGCCTCCTGACTGGCATTACTTCACTAGCCCTGGCTGCTTGCTCCTGTTCAACACGAGCCTCCCTATGGAAGCTGCCTGGGTGATTTCGGACCAGCCACAGACTTTCTACCTAACCTACCTTACACGGTTGCTGTACAGATCGCAAAGCAGAAGAGGAGAATGAAGTAAGCTGTTTTACTCCCCACTAACGAGGAAGAACTTTGCCTAGGAAGAGAGAGGAGGAGATAAGGAGGTTCTTCAGTCATCATGATATTTTCTAATGTGATTTCACTGTTTCTCTGTAGATCTGCCTACAGGGACTAATGCTGTTCTGTGTAACATCTCTTCAACAAAACATGCTGCTTTGTGGACAATTACAACTGTCCTTCTAACTGCAGCCAGTATGTTCTGAATGCATGCACACTATCCAGCCACTACCCACTGCTTGGGCATACCTTTACTGCCTCTACCTCCTGGCCCACAACAAACACCAACAACTCACTGCCACTGTGCCTTCTGTTGGGTACTAATGAACAATTCCCACTGTTTTTAGCACAAATACTCACGTGGCCACATTCCTCTTCTACCTTCAAGTCACTTCCTCTTGACCTCTACGACTACCTCTGACCTTGCCCCCCCCCACTCCCCTCGACACCTGTTCTCTCACAGGGCACATGCGACGACCACTTGCTCAGACGTGCAAAAGAGACACCAGATGACTTTGCAAAAGGCACAGATGCAGAATTTACTGAACGCTGCACCCTGTCACGGCTTTTCCAGCCCTACGCATCCCAAATTCCATTCACCAACACTGTGATTATGGGCGCTGCAACCTTACATCGTATGACCACAGACGACAATTACTCTCTACTACCATAAGGTACGCTGTTCTTCACTCCCACATTAGTTCTTTACCCTGCAAAACACTACTCTGTATTTACTTTGCCTGCAAGATACCCCAGCCTCCTTCTAGTGCCCATTGCATCCCCCCCCCCCCCACAATGAGCCTTATTTCTAGTCTAGAAGAAGTAGAGATTGGTTTTATACCCCGCCCTTATCTTGGAGTCTCAGAGTGGCTGACAAACTCCTTTCCCTTCCCCTCCCCACAACAGACACCTTGTGAGGTAGGTGGGGCTGAGAGAGCTCTTTCCCAAACTGTCCTTGAGAGAACAGCTGGTACCGAGCTATGGCTTGCCCAAGGTCATCCAGCAGGTGCAAGTGGAGGAGTGGGGAATCAAACCCAGTTCTCCCAGATCAGAGTCCGCACATTAAACCACTACACCAAACTGGCTCTCTAGAATAATATGCCAGGATAGAATAATTACTTCATCAGATAGAAGACAAAGGGAGCTTTGGTTCTTGAAAGCTCATACCCCCAAAATCTTGTTGGTCTCTAAAGTGCTACTGGACTGAACTCCAGCTCTTTTGCTGCAGACCAAGATGGCTACCCTCTGAAACGATCCAGATGTACAATTGTACCTTTTATTTCAATGAATCTTTCCATCCGATCCCATGCCCATCTCACCATATTCAGAGGAGCTCTCATCAAACTGGCTCTCTGATTACTACAGTCACAGGTAGAATGACACATGGTTCTTTTAAAAACTCAGACGCTGTCTTTTTTTCCTGGCATGGCATGGTGGTTCATACCACTATACTGCCTACATTTCACTGTTTATTGTTCTCTGTCCCATCCTTCATTAAAATCATTTTTTCACTAATTGCTCTCCCATTTGTACACTTTATAGCAGGGAACTCTACCTGTTCCTTTACCATGTTCTTTGTGTGCTGCGTGCACAAGTTCCTCTGCTGTACTCTCCAGGTAAAAAGATCTGGTAGTATGTGATATGAAAGATCTCTGCCCAAAACTTTGGAGAGCCACTGCCAACCAATTAGATAGTACTAACTTCGATAGACCAGCCCCACGCAGGATGAGGTACCTTTGTGTACATTTTCCCATCTCCCAATTATCGATTATTTTATTCATTTATTTTAAAAACTTATTAGCCGCTTTTCTTCCTCAAGGCAGCTTACTGTATAGTTAAAACACATAAAATACATTAAAGATATAAAAGCCAAGACTTAAATCACAACTCAGGACTGCTAGTAAACTTAACCAAATGCAATCTTAAATAGAACAGTCTTTAGCTGCCGCCTGAAGATGGAAGTGGGGGGCAGAATCCCTTCCATGCCTTCTCCCATGATGCTTCCTTTGTCTTTTGTCTGAAGATGTGACGACTGTGGCTTGCCCTTTGGAGAAGCTCAGATGGTGGCTGCCTCTGTGGACTGAACCAGATCATTTCCTGCTCATCATCAGCTGTGAAGCACAGATATCTTGCAGTGCATCCCTTGTTGTGAAACCTTTGCTACAGGCTTCAACCTTTCCTTGCCTGGCCTCTCTGTACTCTACTGTCATGTCCTGGGTTTTATTGTACAATATCGCCACCATGTGCTCCTGTAATGGCGACCGCCACGAGGCCAGAGCACATGGCTAGGCAGCGACCTGAGCTTCGGTTCAGGTGAACAATAGACACCTGGATCCTAAGTGGCCACCAATAGGGAGCCTAGGTTCTCCCCAGGGAACCTATGACAATTCAGGTAAATGTAAGACCCTATCGGGTCAATTGGGTATGGCTGGAGGTATGGCTCCGGCCAGCATAAAAGCAGGGGCCTGAAGCGCCATAGGCATGCTTGAGTTGACCCACTAATAAAAGAGCTATGCTTGAAATCATTCCTGCTGGACTCCCAACTCCGGTACTTTCCATCTACTGTCTTGCTTGACAGTGGGGGATTTCATACTACATCTTTAAAAGTGTTACTGAACCAGCTTGGAATAAACCAGTACAGTGACGGCCGTTTCAGATAGCCCTTCCCCTACCGTTTTGGAGCCGTCTTCGAAGCAGTTTGCCATTTCAGACTGCCACTTTCTTTTCAAGCCTCTTTTCACCACACGCATGCGTGCGCGCGCGCGCGCACACACACACACACACACACACAGCATTTTAAGACTCAGCCTGGACCTTGATCTCTCTCTGTCTCTCAACCCCCCCTCCCGCATTTTAAGACTCTGCCTGGATCTCTCTCTCTCTGACACACACACACACAAACACACACACAGCATTTTAAGACTCAGCCTGGATCTTGATCTCTCCCCCCCCCCCCCCCCCCGCATTTAAAGACTCAGCCTGGATCGGCTGTTTTTAAAAAAAAATCACGGAGATCACCCACGCAGGCGAAAAGAGGTGCAAAACACTCGTCATTGGAGGAAGCGCTTCGTGGCATTTCACACAGCACCCCGTAGCACTTCAGGACTGGTACAAGAGCTGAAGAACGCTTGGGAGGAGGTTTCAAGGTAAACTGGCCCAGGAACGCTTCCCCAACGGGAGAGGCACGTTTCTGTGTGAAAGGGCCAGAATGTTCCATTAGGGAACTGGTACTAATACGGTTCTGTGTGAAATACCTGACAGAAACTGTTACTGAAGAGTTCCTGAAATGGAACATATTGGCTGTGTGAAATTCCCCAATAATTTATGAAGGAAAGGGAGCTGGACAAGCTAATTATAGGACACAGGAACAAGGAAACAACCTGTGCTAAATGAATCAGCTTGTTCCCATTCATGCTGCAGATTAGTGACAGAGCAGGATGGAGATTTGGAAGGGCTCTACAACCCTGTAACTTTCTGTAGCACCTACACCAAACAGTATCAATGGATCCTGCATTTTAGCATATCTTTATATGGAATGCTAACATCCGAAACAAATGGTAGCTATGTTGTTTAATGTAGTCTGAACGAAATGTCACCAGCCTTAACCACAAACATGCAAGTTGGCAGTAAAAGCCAGTTAACTTTCCTAGCTAAATTGCCTGGCATCCACTAGATGGCAGCAATACCACAGAAGAAAACAATCTCATACACCGGGTAGTTGTTAGCCCTCCAGTGCAAACTAAAGTGATACTTTTTATTGAATCAAATAATATTTGACATTCTGCAAGTGCTAGCTTTCGATATATCCAGGATGCTTTACAGTCACTCAATGGAGCTGTGTATTTTAGAAACTCTGATGTCTTGATTTCTACGGTGGATGTATTTTAATTTAGTCTGGATGCTATCCACATAATGATACTTGTGACAAGATCTATTATATATGGTCTTACATTTACAGTCATTGTCACAAACGAAATTATTGGAAAACTGACATGCCTTCAGCTGAAAATTGTACAGTGGCTATTGTACTTCTGAGCTGCTGCATATATGAATGCAGAGTTGGCTAGCATACACTCCTAATAAGCTCAGTTTTTACCACTGTATACACACTACAGTTGTTAGGGGAAATTACTGGAACATTCCATTTACCTTGTCCTTGCTTCAGTTAACAGCATAATATGTAGCTAGCTAAGCATTCCCTGTATATGGTAGTTGTGTCTGAATATGTATGGGACAGCCCATAGCTCCACACTGTGGTGCACTGTACCTTAACACAGTATTTTTCAAACATTATCAACTCAGGCCACCCTTTGAAGCTTAGGTCAACTACATTTTACATTAGGCAGTTGTAATCAGATCCCCTGAAGTGTACTTTAATTTTTAAAAACATCCATGGAGTGGCTGGGATTGACAGCATGATTCTGGTGAAATGCGGGAGGCAAGATTTCCCCCACCCATTTTTCTTTCCCTTTACTGACCGATCTGACCTAGTAATGGCTGAGGACAGACTGGCAATCTGCCCCGGGATAGGTCCGCATGGGAAGTGGGGGAAGGGAGCCTGTTCAGACATGCGCAGCTGTCCCTCGGCACTCACAGCTGTCCCTTCTGCACTTACTCACTTTGAAGCCGGTTTTCTTGCGCTTTAGAAGGACACCGGGAGAAACCGGTGTCCGGAGGCCATCTTGCGCTTGCCTCCCACTTCCAGGCAGTGTGAACCGAAAGAAGGCGGGAGGCAAGCGGAGGCGGCAGTGCGAACACAGCGTTTTGCCAGTTTGCACATGAGCACTCATGCACACATGAGCGCATGCGCACATGCACAAATAGCTGAAACAGCCCTATCACGAGCTGTGGAGGCCGGCCCACCTGGGGCCACTCCACAGCAGTCTGAACGCTCCATAACGGCATCCTTGCGCAATACCCTGGCCAATGTGGACAGCCAGCCCCGGGGGATTTTCCCCCCGCAGCTTTTGCCTCCGGATTCATCCCACTCCAGATTACCAGTCCGTCCTCAGCCAATGTGTTTTCTTCTTTGCTGAGGAACTCTGGCTGTCCCACCTTGTCACAGTACTATATGTTGGCTTTTGGCTAAGCTCAGGAACCTGAGGGAAAGAACAAGAGCCTACTTTAACTTAAACAACTTAAATGGCAATCAAGGGTCCCTTCCACATGAGCGAGATAATCCAGAGGGGAAGCGAGGCTTTTTTGCTCTGGAGCCATTTGCCCCGCAGTTGCATGATCACACAGGTCTGTGGACCTGTCGGGGCAACTTGCCACTGCGTCATCAGATGCAACCGCGGGAAAGTTGTGGGGTTTTTTTGTGATTGGTTTCTTAGGCGCTTAAAAGGGGGATGGATGAATCGCCTCCCCACCCTAAGGGCTTTCAATGATGCACACACGGGGGGGGGGGGGAACAACAGTGTGGCATCAGGATAGCATGTGATCACGCTATTCACAATGCCACACTTCGGTGCTGGAGTGATCACACGGGGAAACTCTGGCTGTGAACCGCAGCAAACCATTTGATACTGGAGTTTCACTAGTAGCTTTTTACCACAGTTCCCCACCAGATCAAAATGGTTTGCAATGGTTTGACGACTGTTGCGGGACGCTTCCCAGATGTGCTGGTGTGATCACACCACTTTGATCTCATGGTGAATCGTCCCTCTTCCGTGGCAAATGGGAGCGTATGACCGCACCCAAGGTGTTTTGAAATTCAAAAATAACAAAGTATTTTATTTAACACAGAGGGGAAAGGTAAGGTGAAATCAGGCACTGGAATTTCTGAAGTAAAACCAGTACATGCACATACTTTAGTTCTTAGCCAGTTCTAGAGCCAGTTTGGTGTAGTGGTTAAGTGCTAATTTGGGAGAACCGGGTTTGATTCCCCACTCCTCCACTTACACCTGGCTGGATGACCTTGGGCAAGCCATAGCTCTGTACCAGCTGTTCTCTCAAGGACAGCTTGGGAAAGAGCTCTCTCAGCCCCACCCTCCTCACAGGGTGTCTGTTGTGGGGAGGGAAGGGAAAGGAGTTTGTAAGCCACTCTGAGACTCCAAGTGAGTGAAGGGCGGGGTATAAATCTAATCTCTTCTTCTCTTCTTCTTCTTCTTATGTTTCAGGCTAATGGAAGTTTCTTAAGATATTAAGAATGACTTAAATCTTTATGTTGAAAGGCTTTTGTTCCAGTGTTTTCCCCAAACACTTCAGTACACTTTCTTTGAGTAATCTCTAACTCTTTTGATTTCCAGAAGACTAGTACACTCCTTCCAGTACCCAAACCCTTCGTCTCGAAACATCAGTACTTGTCTTGAGTTTTTAAGTGACTCATGAGGTCTCCAAAGGCAGTTTCTAACCTCACCAGACCAGGGATTTCTTCACTCTTCAGAGCTAACTCCCTGTTTGGCTGAGTAGGGAAATTCTCTTCTGGAGAGCCAGTTTGGTGTAGTGGTTAAGTGCACAGACTCCAAGCGAGTGAAGGGGGGGTATAAATCCAATCTCTTCTCTTCTTCTTCTTCTCACTAGAAGATCTGTCCCCTTTCCCTGGCCCAAATAGGAAAATAGATTTTTCTTTTTATAAAATCTTTCACCATACATACAATTTGTTACAAATTACATGTTATCTTTCAAATTACAAATGCATATATATATTCTAGTAATTTAACCCTCTAACAGTATAATCTATACTAAACTACCAAGCTACCAATTTTAAACAACACTAATTCATAAGTTTAACACTTTACTAGTTTAACCATTCTACAGATTAACATGTTTAACAAATTAATCCATTTAATGATTAAGTTTATGCTAAACTTATACTTTATACTGTATACTTATTCATTTATTGTCTGCTTTGAAGGGCGGACTCTATGGCATTGCACCATGTTGAGGCCCCTCCCCGCCCCCAAAGTCTCCAGGTGTTTTCCAACCCAGACCTGGGAACCCCGTTTGAGATGCAGTCTACCTCCAATACTCAGAATTGTATAGAAACAAAACAAGTCCAACTGCTAAGCAGTCCAGGCTTAATTCCCCAGAGAAAGACCACAAAGTAGCCAGCATAGCTCATCAGGGGAAACCCCCTCCCCAAGACAGCAACGCAGAAACTTTTTAAAAATCAGGACTAATAACAAACAACAACCTTGAAGCAAGTAAGCTTTCAAATTCCTCAAAGGTCTTCACTCCACTAAACATCCAATCTGACAAAGAGCAATGAGAATGTACGCATTCCTTACCTTGCAAAGTTCCAGGTAACCCCAGTACAAAGATATGACATCACTGCTTGTTTTTTTAAAAAAACCTGTAGCATAACACTTGGAAAATTCAGTTGACTGCAGCCGGCATGACTAAACGCTGAGGCGCACAGAACGCTGTTACCTTCCCACCAAAGCGGTACTTATCTATCTACTTGCAATTTCTTGCTTTGGAACCACTAAGTTGGCAGAAGCTAAGGCCAGAGACAGAAACTCACTTCGTCACACAGCACATGGGTCTCAAACTGCCGAGCTACCAACCTTCCAGTTTGCAGCTTAGTGTCTTAACCTCTGAGCCACCACAGCCCCTGTGTTTCTTAGGACATACACCCAATTACACATGCACAAGCTGTACATATCTCCCTATACAAAAATGTTTAAGCACTGAGGCAATGTGCATGTTAAGTGCTGTAAAGTCACTTCTGATTTCTGGTGACCCTATGAATTAATGACATCTAAGGCACAAAGTTTGAGTCCAGTGGCACCGCACATTTAAGACCAACTAAGTTTAATTCTGGGTATAAGTGCACATGGAAGCTTATATACCCAGAATTAAACTTAGTTGGTCTTAGGTGCCACTGGACCACCAGGCAATAGAGCACCCCAAATCTACCCTCCTACAAAAATATACCTCCATGCTCCCCCAACATCAAATGATGCACTTCTAAGAGCACTTTATTATTTATTTATTACAACATTTAGACCCCACCTTTCCTTGTGGTCAGTGATTCCTCTAAGCTGAGTTAGTGTGAGATTGCTCACAGTTCTTTAGCCTCTGGCTCACACATTTTTGTCTTAGCTCAGGAAGGATGGCTCCAGAGCAAACTAATTTATGCAGTAGCCAAATCACTCCCTCGCAACTTTAATGCCAGTAGCTCATAAAGTAGAATTTTTGCTCACAAGACTCCACAGCTTAGAGGGAGCATTGCTTGTGGTTCAAGACAACTTACAAGTAAGCCCCACTGAATAGACCTAATGAGTAGGATTCTGAGTAAACTTGCTTAGGATGGCACCAAAATAGTCTCACTCTATTAGTTCCCTCAAGACACCACCTGCCTTAGTGGGCAACTCCTTATGCTCCAACTACGCCTCACAGACAGCCATGATGTACAGGATGCACTCCCACACCAAATACTCTCCATATTTTGAAAAGCAAAAAAAAGGACATATCTCCTGACTGACTACTTTGAACAAGTGATCATTGCTTCTCACAAGGAATATTCCTTATCTTCCAACCCCCAAAGTGGGCATTTTCATCCATGTTTTAAGAGCTCAAAAGAGGAGAGCCCCCTCCACACCACGCAGAGAGACATAAGAACATAAGAGAAGCCATGTTGGATCAGGCCAGTGGCCCACCCAGTCCAGCACTCTGTGTCCCACAGTGGCCGAAACCCAGGTGCCATCAGGAGGTCCACCAGCAGAGCTAGGTGCCAGCAGGAGGTCCACCAGCTCTAGCAGCTTTAAGGGCATAAGAGAAGCCATGCTGGATCAGGCCAGTGGCCCTTCCAGTCCAACACTCTGTGTCACACAGTGGCCAAAACTCAGATGCCATCAGGAGGTCCATCAGTGGGGCCAGGACTCCAGAAGCCCTCCCACTGTTGCACCCCCAAGCACCAAGAATACAGAGCATCACTGCCCCAGACATAAGAACATAAGAGAAGCCAATGTTGGATCAGGCCAGTGGCCCATCCAATCCAACACTCTGTTCCACACAGTGGCCAAAAACACCAGGGGCCACCAGGAGGTTCACCAGCAGGGCCAGAACCCCAGAAGCCCTCCCACTGTTGCCCCCCCCATCAAGCACCAAGAAGACAGAGCATCACTGCCCCAGACTGAGAGTTCATCGAATCACAGCATTAGATGGGACTTCCAAGGCCATCTAGTCCAACTCCTTCTATACCTTGTGGCTAATATCTGTTGCCCTGCAAGGCGCTTATCATCCTCTGATGGACCTCTAGTCTATGAGTGTTAAAATGGACTGTGCCAAAAGTGTGCAAAAAGGGAGTGAACTATGGGGTAACCAAATGTGACGCCAGCTGTAGACACACACCAGTAGAGGAAAAGCCTTCCCCTGAGATGATGTGCCAACAGTTCCTGAGTTTGCCTGTTCTAAGGTGGATCCCTAGTCACATGGAGCACCCCAAAGCCATCAACTGTTGCTGTTTAAACTGATGAGCTCAAACGCCATGAGTGAAACTTTCTCTGCAATGCAGGCACACAACCACCACCCCCTTCCCACCTTCGGGTAACAAAGGACTTCGCCTTGATAATGCAATCTACTTGCCCTGGAACCAAGGATGAACCTCCAGAACAATGGCTTTGGCCACGTGAGTCACCATCCCTCCAGGTGTCTCTGCCACAGAGTAACTAGAACTCAGTATTGCCCAATTCTTTAGCCCCACCCCCCTGTAACCAGTTTCAGGTATCATGCTTTGAGGGATGGACTAGAAGGGGGATGTACTGGGGTGGTAGCCAGCATAGCCCACCTCCAAAAGCCCCCTTATAAAAGAAGCCACCATGTGCTCTCTCTCTCTCCTGACCTCTAAACTTGCCCTACCCTCGCGGCTCTTGGTTTGTGCAGCCAGAGTCTCCACGTGTTCTGCTGGTTCAGTACATGAGCCCTAGTTCCCTCTAGTCTCCTCTGTTTTTTTTTCAGTGGAACGCTTCATCATGCCGAGAACAGGTAAATATTGCCCCTCAATGAAACATCCTGCTAATGCAAATGTCTCTGTCCCTTTCTCTCTAATTTTCCTAGATCTGTGTAATTGTGTGTTTGAATTATTGTATGCTTGTGAAGAATCATCAGTAAAGATATCATTTCATTCTGAAATTGGTCTCTGCGTCTATTTCTGGTGCTTCTGAAAGAAGCGGGACCCCTGTATACATAGGTGAACGCTCCCATATTTGCCTATTGCCTTTTTATAACATCTCAATTCCCCAAAATTATTAATAACTTGAGGCAATCTGGCTAACATAGCCACTCATGGGCTTAAGATGTGTTGGCTTAAGAAAGCTGCTCGTTGTCAAAGGGGGAGGGGAAGCCTGGTGATTGTCTTTAACTGGGGCAGTATCACTATTTCGCAGATAAAGTCTTGTCGCTCCGCCGTGACTGCCCCATCACAGTTGAAACAGTAAGTGAACTCGAGGCCCCCTGCGTGTCTTCGATTCTGGGGTTAGATGGGTTTTACCGGCTCAGCTTAGAGGAAGTTGACAGGTTGCTCATGACTGTATGTCCAAACACAACCAACCTTGATCCGTGCCCTTCCTGGCTGATTAAAGCTGGCCACAAAGGGTTTCGAGGTGCTGTCCAGGAGATTATCAACAAGTCCCTCGAAGAGGGATGGTTCCTGGGGGCACTCAAGGAAGCGATGGTCCGCCCTCGCTTGAAAAAACAAAATCTGGATCCAGCTGAATTGGCTAATTATCGGCCGGTTTCCAGTTTGCCATATTTGGGCAAATTAATTGAGAGGGTAGTGGTGATACAGTTACAGGGCTTCCTGGATGACGCTTCGGTCTTAGACCCCTTCCAGTCTGGCTTTCACCTGGGTCATGGGACAGAGACCGCACTGGTCGCTCTTACTGACAACCTCTGGAGACATCTGGATCAAGGCGGTGTGGCGGTTTTGCTGTTGCTAGACCTGTCGGCGGCGTTCGACACAGTCGATCATCAGCTGCTGACTTACTGCCTTGCCAACTTGGGGATACAGGGGCGGGCCTTACAATGGCTCGTTTTCTTTCTCCAAGGTCGGGGACAGAGGGTGGTGCTAGGGGTGCTAGGGTAGCAACAATCCACGAGACACCCACTGGAATGTGGAGTACCTCAAGGGGCGGTGCTTTCCCCTATGTTATTTAATATCTATATGCGTCCCCTTGCCCAGATAGCCTGGAGGTATGGGCTGGGGTGCCATCAGTACGCTGATGGCACCCAGCTCTAACTGATGTTGGGTGGCTGGTCAGACTCTAGCCCAAAAGACCTAGACCGGGCATTGCACACTGTGGCAGGTTGGCTTGGACCGAGCTGGCTGAAATTGAACCCAGTGAAGACGGAGGTCCTGTGCCTGGGTCAGGGTGGTCTTGGGGGGGGGTCCTACTCTCGACCTTCGGTGGGGTGCCATTGGTGCCCGTGTCGGTGGTTAGGAGTTTAGGAGTGCTCCTGGATCCCTCCGTAACTATGGAGGCCCTGGTAGCAGCCACTGCCAAGTCAGCCTTTTATCATCTGCGGCTGGCCTGGCAGTTGGTTACCTTCCTCGATCGTGACGACCTGGCTACGGTGATCCATGCGACAGTCACCTCAAGATTGGACTACTGTAACGCTGTCTACATGGGGCTGCCCTTGTCACAGATCCAGAGGCTACAGCTGATGCAGAATGCCGTGGCCAGGCTACTGATGGATCTCCCTAAACAAGATCATATCTGGCCTGTGCTGGCAGCACTGCACTGGCTGCCTATAGCGTACCGAATCCGCTTCAAGGTGCTAGTGCTTACCTTTAAAGCCCTATACGGCCAGTGTCCAACATACCTGAGGGACCGCCTTTCCCTGTATAGACCCCAGAGAGCACTTCGGTCAGGATCGCAACACAGACTTTCAGTCCCGGGTTTAAGGGAAGCTAGGCTAGCTGGTACAAGGGCTAGGGCCTTTTTGGTGGCGGCTCCTCTCTGTTGGAATGAGCTCCTGGAGGAGATCAGGGCCCTGCAGGATCAAATGTAGTTCTGCAGAGCCTGCAAGACAGAGCTCTTCTGCCAGGCCTTTGATTAGGAGCCACCACCACCCACTACCTTCACCACCTACCATCGACCATCTCCATTAACATCGGAGATGAGGGTGGGCCTGAACTGAGAGAATTTGTGATCAGTGTTGATTACCACCTTGTGAGCATTTTACTGTATATTTTAGTGTAGATTCATTATAATGTTTGTTAATGTTTTAAATTGGTTTACATTGTTTTATTATGACTTGGCTTGTGCCACATTGTAAGCCACCCTGAGCCTGCTTGCGGGGAGGGTGGGGTAAAAGTTTAAATAAATAAATAAAATTAAGTACCATCAAGAAAATCTGATTAGCTTGGAGCTGCTTTTGTAGAGACCAATGGAGTAGGCTTGAAGAATTCTGTAGATTAGAAATAAATCCCTGATCAGTTTGTCTAGTGCTGACAAAACAAATAGCTTCATTTGTTTACGTCAGAGAATCTTAATTCTATTTCTCTGAATATTTTGCATGCATTTGGAATTTCTTTCTTGTTGCATAGGCTGCCAATGTTTGTAAAAGAAGTCTACTCAGAGCACTGGTATTTCTGATTAATTCTGACACCGAAGGTACATGCACCAGAGGTTTAAAGCCTGGTGATGTAACTTAAAATTCTTCATGACCTGGGGCCCACATATTTAAAGGACCACCTCTCTCAATATGAGCCTATGCGACAACTTGGCTTAGTACTGGTACATTTGTTGGTTTTCCTACCCACATATGCAGACTCATTCTGCTATTGCTTATCTACAAGCTTTTTAAGTGGCTACTCCAGCCTTCCAAAGAAACTTTAAAAAGAATTTGACTTTGTTGGAATTCTGTAAAGGATGCATAACTGGTCTTCTTAAAAGGGCTTTTGGAGTCCCCTGATATTAGAAAGGATCTGAAACTCATAGGCCTGGGATCAACCGGAGCATTTCCAAGGAGCATTCTACCTGCTGAATGTGACTTTCTCACCTTCAGTCTGCCTCTTCAGGAGCAGCATTTCAGGGGGCATCTTCAGCTGCAGTGAAAAGGGGGAGGCAAAAAAGTGATGCTCCACAGATGGAAATCTTTCCATTCATAGAAATGCGTGGGCAGATTTAAGGCATAGTCTCTTGGGACTTCTTGGACAAAGGTTTGCTAAGTAGTTTTTATTTATTTTGTTTTTGCTGTCTGGTTTTGATAATTGTCTTACAGTGAACTTAGAAGCATGTAACTCTTCCTAGGATTGTACTGTAAATGTTTTATTACTCTTATTTAGTCATTGAGTTATCCTTGCTACCTGCCTCAGGTCCCAGTTGTCAGAGAAAGGACATATAAATATTTAAAATAAATAGAGAAAAATTCTGGAGAGTTACAGCCAGTGAGACTTAGAGGGAAAGAAACAACTTCCAATATTTGATTTGATTTATTAAATTTCTACCCCACCCTTCTGGTTTAAGCATGCTCAGGGCGGCTTATATAAATTGACCTAAATTTTTACAATACACATAAAATAGATTACCAGCAACAATTAAACAATTCTAAAACCATTTAAGCCATAAATGTAATAAAGCGCTAGTGTCAGTAATTTCAATAATTTCACAGTAGTTGTTATTGCTCAGTTATCTCTCTTCGCAGTTGGTTCTTTGGTCTTCTTAGACTGTCTTTGGCAGCTATCCCAAGTTGTAGTTAGAAATCTGGGGGGGGGGGGGGACAGGGCTTTCTCATCTCAAGCTGTCAGTTATTAGTGGTGGCTGCGGCTCCAAAAGCCTGGTGGAACAGCTCCGTTTTACAGGCCCTGTGGAACTGCAAAAGGTCCCACAGGGCCCTGATCTCTTCTGGGAGCTTGTTCCATCTGAATGGAGCCACCACCGAAAAAGCCCTGGCCCTGGTTGTTGCTAGCCTGGCCTCCTTGAGACTTGGAAGGGTGAACCAATTCTGGGCCCCGGATCCCAGTCCTCTCTGGAGTATATGTGGAGAAAGGCGATCCCTCAGGTATGTAGGTCCCTGGCCATAAAAGGCTTTAAAGATAAGAACCAACACCTTGAAATGAATCCGGTATGCTATAGGCAGCCAGTGCAATGCCTTTAGCACAGGCTGGATGTGCTCTCGAATAGAGAGTTCCATCAATAGCCTGGCCACAGCATTTTGCACCAGCTGCAGCTTCTGGATTTGAGACAAGGGCAGCCCCATGTAGAGGGCATTACAGTAGTCCAATCTTGAGGTGACCATTGCATGGCTCACTGTTGCCAAGTTATTGCATTCAAGGAAGGGAACCAATGGCTGGATGTGCACTCCCAAACTCCTAATTTCTCGTGTTTGCGCCAATGGAGCCCCATCAAAGGTCAGGAATGGAATCCCCACCCTTGGGCCGCCCTGACTCAGGCACAGGACCTCTAAGGGCAGACTCAGTAAGGGAAGCTGATGAGGTGAGGCAAAGACGGGTTCCTCAGGAGTGAGGAACACAAAGATCCATGGGTCTAAAGTGAAAAGGGGGAGGTCTGGCATCAGAGTGGGGTTGAAAATCTGGAATCGAAAATTGGGGCAGAGTCAGCAAGGACAGCTGATGATGTTCAGCCAAGAGATGGGTTCCCCAGAACTGAGGAACACAAGGATCCATGGGACTAAAGGGAAAGGGGGGGAAGGTTTGGAGGAAGGTTGAAAATCATGAAACCAAGACTGGGGCAGAGTCAGCCAGGGCAGCTAATGACACTGAGCCAACAGAAAGTTCCCCAGAAGTGAGGAACACAAGGATCCATGGGTCTAAAGTGAAAATTGAGGGGCGGTCTGCCATTAGAGTAGAGTTGAAAATCTGGACTCGAAGACTTGGGCTGAGTCAGAAAGGGCAACTGATGACATTGAGCCAAGAGACAGGTTCCCCAGAATAGAGGAACACTAGGATCCATCGGTGTAAAGTGAAAAGGGGAGGGAAGGTCTGGCATCACAGGAGGGTTGAAAATCTGGAATCAAAGACTGGGGAAGAGTCGGCAATGGCAGCTGATGATGTTGAGCCAAAAGACGGGTTCCCCAGAAGTGAGGAAAACAAGGATCCCTGCATCTAAAGTGAAAAGTGTGGGGGGGAGGTCTAGCATAAGAGGAGGGTTGAAAATCTGGAAACCAAGTATGGGGAAGACTCAGCAATGGCAGCTGATGATGTTGAGAAAAGACAGGTTCCCCAGAAGTGAGGAACACAAGGATCCATGGGTCTAACATGAAAAGCGGTGGGGGAGGTCTGGTGTCAGAGGAGGGTTGGAAATCTGGAAACCAAGAATGGGGAAGACTGAGTAAGGGAAGCTTTTGATGTTGAGTCAAGAGACGGGTTCCCCAGAAGTGAGGAACACAAGGATCTATGCAGGGGTCATTTTCTAGAAAAAGAGGTGCAGGAGCTCATTAGCATAACTCATTAGCATAACTTATTTGCATATGCTACACCACCTGACATCACTGGAAGTATGTCAGAAGGCAAGAAAGAAAGAAAGAAAGAACTGGCAGAGAGGGGACAGCTATTAATCCAAGCCTCAGAAATACCACTGTTCTGGGAGGATAGCTTCAGTGGTGGCTGAAGCCTTCAGAAGGCTGGTCAGAGGAACAAGAACCTTTCCAGGGGATGGGGTCATTTTACTGCAGCCATGACACAAGCAGAAGAAGAAGAGGAAGAGGAGATTGGATTTATATCCCACCCTTCACTTGTAGTCTCAGAGCGGCTTACAAACTCCTTTCCCTTCCCCTCCCCACAACAGACACCCTGTGAGATGGGTGGGGCTGAGAGAGCTCTGAGACAACTGTCCTTGACAACTGTCCAACGTCATCCAGCAGTTGAAAGTGGAGGAGTGGGGAATCGAACCTGGTTCTTCCAGATTAGAGTCCACGCACTTAACCACTACACCAAACTGGCTCTCTACACCAAACTGGCAGGCATTTCCCCCCCGGGGGGGGGGGGCTAGCACCAACTCCCAGAGCTGTGCTCCTCCGCGCTCCTGCTCGAAATGACCTCTGGATCTATGGGTCTAAAGTGAAAAGGGGGGGAGGTCTGGCACTGGAGGAGGGTTGAAATTCAGGAAACCAAGACTGGGGCAGACTCAGGAAGTGCAGCTGATTACATTGATCCAAGAGACAGCTTCCCCAGAAGTGAGGAACAAAAAGATCCATGAGCCTTAAGTTAAAAGGGGGAGAGGAGGACGGGCGTCAGAGTCGGGTTGGAAATCTGGAAACCAAGAATGGGGAATACTGAGTAAGGGAAGCTTTTTATGTTGAGCCAAGAGAAAGGTTCCCCAGAAGTGAGGAACACAAGGATCCATGGGTCTAAAGTGAAAAGGGGGGAAGTTGGCATCAGAGTAGGGTGGAAAATCTGGAAACCAAGACTGGGGCAGACTCAATAAAAGCAGCTTATGAGGTGAGCCAAGAGATGGATTCCCCAGATATGAGGAACACAGAGATCGATGGGTCTAAAGTGAAAAGGGGGGGAGGTATGGCATCAGAGGAGGGTTCAAAATCTGGAAACCAAGACGGGGGCAGACCTAGGAAGAGGTGAGCAAAGAGACGGGTTCCCCAGAAGTGAGGAACACAAGGATCCATAGGTCTAAGGTGAAAAGGGGCGGGAGGTTTGATGTCAGAGAAGGGTTTAAAATCTGGAATCCAAGTGTGGGGCAGACTCAGTAAGGGCAGCTGATGACATTGAGCCAAGAGACGGGTTCCCCAGAAGTGAGGAACACAAGGATCCATGGGTCTAAAGTGAAAAGTGGGGGGGGGGGGTCTTGCATAAGAGGAGGGTTTAATTCCCATATCACACCAATTATCAATGACAAATTTAAATATTTTGACATGAACCCAAAGACTCATTTTTTACTGAGTACAAAAGTCTCCCACTCAGTATGGAAGAACTGCTTCTGTAGAACTGTACCTTGAATTCAAGACCGAGAATTATAACACACATATCTTTGCATAAGCCACTGCATACAACCTTTCACATTTTCTTTGGTCACATACAAACTGGCCTTTCTATTCTGCTTTGATCAAAAAAGTAATTGTAGAAAGGAACTTCTGGGGTTTTCTGTTCGTATTTCAGTTGAAATAACTGCACATACTATTTCTTCAGTTTAAATAAACTCCCTTCCCCACCTATTCACAAACTCTGCTTGATAGCAGAATAAAAAACAAGTTCTATCTGGGTCACACGTAATCACCAGCAACAAAGATTTTGCAGGGCAGATTTACTTACATCTGTGTTGCAGCTGATGATGAAACAATTCATCATTGTAAAATGAATTTGGCATGTTTGTGCTTCATTTTTTTATGACCCATTTCTGCCAGGTATTATAATTTATGCCTAAGCAGGGAAATGTTGTTGCATATTCAGGTTTGTTTAAAAGCCTTGTGCTGACTTAAAAATAAATGTTATATGCCTGGTATTTTGTACCTGACGAGCTCTGGCTATGTCTTCTTATGTAATCCAGATTTCCCCTTACGTGATCTTAACATTTCTTAGCTACTTTACTTCTACTGCATTAAAGAATGTAATTTCAGCCATGCTGAACAAACTGGATACCCCAGGCCCAAATCAATTCTTTTTGTCTTTGCTGAAACACAGATTTTGTTTTTTATTACACTACCAATCGATGCTGTTGGGACTCAAGGGCAGCAAGAACTTCATGACCCAAGCCTGGGCCATAGCTAAGTAAACTATCAGAACAGCCTCACATCCTGGCCTCAAAGCCTCCTTCAGGGCAGCGAACCCCAGGCTCGTGATCAGGAGGCACTCTGAAGTCCCAGACTTGGCGAGGCCTGGCACAAGCTGTAGCACCACCAGCCTATTGACACCCTTGGTAAACAGAGCAATCCGTTCCGCAGAGGCAGCACCACTCGGAGTGGTTTTGCATCTGTGCAGGTGGCGCAGTTTCGTAAGGGAGCGGGCTGAGTCCACCCTTGAGTATCCATACTCATGTCCACAACTGACTGGCTGGCTTGCTAGGCTTAGGTATGTCCCAGGGTTGTCACAGGCAAGTGTTACATCATGTTTTATCATTTTTTTGCATGTGAGTCCACCCCACACAGGAGCCATCCCAGGCCTATATGAAGCTCTTGCTGCATGCAGGTGATCAGCTGCCACTGAATCAAATGGACAGCTTACACCTCGTGTGGAGGCTGCCGGAGCTGCTCACAAGCAGCTAGCATGGGGGGTGGGTGGGGGGGCTGCCTGAACAGCTCACACACCACTGCCTGCTTTTCCTCCTTCCCCCCTCTAATGGGGGGCAGGGCCCTTCCCATGGTGATTTTTGCCTCCCAGTCCATATCTACAGCTATTGGGAAAGCTCCTTCTCTGCCGGCGGCCCTGGAGAGCTTCTGCCAGGTAGCATGGCTGATATGGACCTAAACCAGGGGTGGCCAAACTTGCTTAATGTAAGAGCCACATAGAATAAACGTCAGATGTTTGAGAACCACAAGACATGAACAAAGATAACCCACACTTTTTATTGAAAAATATGCAAATTTGATTATTAAATTAAAGAGACAAATCCCTTCTCCAAGCCGGCGGGGGGGGGGGGGAGCTTTGAGAATGCATTCAAAGTGATAGCTGCTTTCTTTGCTCTCCCCCACCTCAAGCCTACCCAGGGAGGGGGAAACCGATTGGGGAGGCATGCCCTCCCCTTTGCTTCCCCAGCTGCCCTGCAGGGAGCCGCACAACATGTTTAAAGGAGCCGCATGTGGCTCCCGAGCCACAGTTTGGCCACCCCTGACCTAAATGAACAGACTGATTTAGTATAATGCTGCTTCATGCTTCACCTCTCCCACAGCACAATTCCTGGTGTCACCACTGGCCTTCTATGCTTCAGATTCCAGCTTCTCACTGAAGCCACTGACCACAATGTGTTTTGTCCTCTCTAATAGTCCCAGAGGGAGCAAAAACACATGCAGAAAAGACAGGGGCAAAGCAATAGGGGCAAAAGAGTGACAAAAATAACAGTGCAGAAGTGGCTCCTAACTGGGAGACCATTTGGGCATGCTTGGTCCTGCTTTCCCTGCCAAAAGAGGTCATCAAAACAAGACAGAAGTATTGGCATTTAGTATCTCCTACATCAGTAACAAGCTTCCCCAGCCTTCTGATTAATCTCAGGTCACTCTTGGGACAATTTGGTGCTGGGTGGTAAATAGAGATGGGCACGGACCAGGAAAATGCAGTTTGTTTTGGTTCATAGTGTGTCCAGTTTGTGAGCCAGGAACCATCACAAACTTTGAGGCACCAAATGAACCAGTTCAGTTCATGAAGTTTGTGATGCAGTAGAATGTCCCCCTGGCATGCTAGAGACACCAAACTTGCAGGGGAACTTCAGTTGACTATCCTATACCTGCCTGTCAAGTTTGGTGAGGATTGGATTTACAGGGTTCGAGTTACAGCACCCCAAAAAGGTGCCCCTGGAAAGTGCTTTCAAGTGTAGGTTCAGGAGTGTGTCAGAATCTAAGGATTCTAACAAATAGTTCTGAGATGTGTTAATGATTGTATGCTTGTATGCTGTGTATAATCCCCTTCATCATGTAACCTGTCCCTGTAGTTGCTATGTAACCTTCCTTTATGGCTTTCTTTATAACCCTGGGTTTATGGCTCAAGCAGGGTCTGGTCAGTGTAACCATTTGGTCCGGGAGGGTGGCGACTTCAAGGCCTGAGAACAATCGGCCTCTCACCTCCGCGCCTCCGCATTCCTTTCCTCCCTGCTGGGGAGCCGCGGACCAGTTTCTTATCGGCGTGTGAAGACCTTGGCAAAAGTTATTTGTTATGTATAAGATGGATACATCTAAGGGGTCTGGTTTAAGAAGGGAAATTTACAGCTTCACACCTAACCTTTTTCCTGTGGGAAGCAAACGGTCAAAGGACCTTTAGCCCGCGGTTTTCCCCTCCTTGTGATTGGTTACCTATGGGCAATTCAAATTGTACTAGAGGGTATATTAATCCTGCTTCTATTGTATGCTTTATCTCTAACAATGATCCGAGGACCTGTAGTAATGTAGTTATTGGAAATAAAGAACTGTGTTTCATCAACAAAGGTCTGATCCTTGACTACTTGGCTCAGAAGCCTCACAGAGTGTATAGAACGGACCCTGTGGAAGCTAGAGACATCAAACTCACAGGAAATCTTCCCCGAATGCTACTCTACATGCCCTCCAAGTTATGTTGCTTTGAAGTTTGGTAAACATTTTGATTGAGCGGAGACAGTCTGGAAAATCATGAATAGCCGCAAACTGCTTAATGTCCCACCCCAACCCTGTGTGGGTGGCGAGCATATTTTAGCTCACCCGCAGAGCCGAATGGACACTGTGTGGCTCCAGATGGCTCTGGGGGATCCAATGCCCCCGGCAGTTCATTAGATGAGCTTGTTGAGGACTGGCATAGCTGGCTCTCAGCAGCCATCCATGAGATTGCCCTCTGACGTCCTCTGCACCCCCACGATCGCATGGTCTCCCATAATGGCGACCGCCACATGGTCAGCGCACATGGTCAGAATCTACCTGAGCTTCAGCCAGGTAGAACAATAGCCAGTTGGATCCTGAGTGACCACCAATTACGAGCCTAGGTCTCCCACTGGGGGACCTATGAACTACAACCACGGACTTAAGGTCCTATCAGGACCTGGGGGCGAGGTCAGGGCATTGTCTCCGGCCGGCATAAAAGAGGGCTCTGAGCCCGGGGTTCCTTATGTTCCATCTGACTCTCAACAAAGAGCTGCACTATGAAATCACTACTACTCGCCTCACGACTCCAATACTTTCCAGTATACACAGGGACTGCGACTGATGAAACGAGGGCTCAGTCGACTAAAGAGACAGTGGCAGCATGCTCGAGATTTATTTATTTATTTATTTTGATTTATATCCCGCCTAGCCAGCGAGCCGGCTCTAGGCGGCTAACAACATAATTATAAATATACAAAGTTAAAACACATAAAATTCCATTAGATCACATTAAAATACAGCTAAGCAATCAGATCACAGATGGCAGCAGATACTAGACCAACATCAGATACCAGTAGCCTACTTTCATTCCCGCCAGGAGACTCCCACCCCACCCTAGGTGTTCTAGCGGTGATTCACCCCGCCGCCTACTAAGGGCCATTCCCTCCAGTGGCGGCCCCAAAAGCCTGGCAGAAGAGCTCTGCTTTGCAGGCCCTGTGGAACTGCAAAAGATCCCGCAGGGCCCTGATGTTCTCCGGGAGCTCATTCCACCAGTAGGGGGCCACCACCGATAAGGCCCTGCTCCTGGTAGTTGTCAACCTGGCCTCCCTCAGGCCCGGAAGGGTCAGACGATTTTGAGTGCCTGACCGCAGCGCTCTCTGGGGTATATACGGGGAAAGGCGGTCCCTTAGGTAGGCAGGCCCCAGGCCATATAGGGCTTTAAAAGTTAAAACAAGCACCTTGAACCGGGTCCGGTACACTATAGGCAGCCAGTGCAGCGCCCTCAACACAGGCCAGACGTCGTCCCTCACCGAGAGGCCCATCAACAGCCTGGCTACGGCATTCTGCACTAGCTGCAGCCTCTGGAGCTGAGTCAAGGGCAGCCCATGTAGAGAGCGTTACAGTAGTCTAACCTCAAGGTGACCATAGCATGGATCACTGTCGCCAGGTCGTTGCGTTTGAGGAAGGGAGCCAGCTGCCTAATCAGCTGTAGATGGTAAAAGGCTGCTCTGGCAGTGGCTGCTACCTGGGCCTCCATGGTTAAGGAGGCATCCAGGAGCACTCCCAAGCTCCGAACCCTCAGCGCTGGCACCAGTGGTGCCCCCCCGAAGGCCGGTAGTGGGATCCCTACCCCCGGTCCACCCCGACCCAGGCACAGGACCTCCGTCTTCGTTAGATTCAGTTTCAGTCGACTCAGCCTGAGCCAGTCCGCCACATCCTGAAGCGCCCATTCCAGGTCATTCAGGGTGGCCCCGGACTGGCTGTCCATCAGCAGATACAACTGGGTGTCATCAGCGTACTGATGACAGCCCAGCTTGTGCCTCCGGGCAATCTGGGCGAGAGGGCGCATATAGATGTTAAACAACATGGGAGATAACACTGCCCCCTGAGGCACGCCACATACCAGCGGACGCCTCTGGGACAGCTGCTCTCCCAGCACCACTCTCTGTCCCCGACCTTGGAGGAAGGAGACAAGCCACTGTAAGGCAAGCCCCTGAACCCCTATGTCGGCGAGGCGGTGGATCAGTAACCGGTGGTCGACCATATCGAACGTGGCCGACAGATCTAACAACACCAGCACTGCCATTCCGCCCTGATCCAGATGAAGCTACAAGAACATCCAATAGGACGTTTACAGATCCTATGAGATGGCAGTCAAGGCCGCGAAGAAAGAGTACTATGCAGCCACAATTGTGTCTGCAAGCTCTTGCCCAGCCAAATTATTTAGAACGATTTGGTCCATTACTACTTTGCCTCAGGGCAGACCAAATGCAAAGGAACTGGAGACTGGCTGTGAGGCTTTTGCGAACTATTTTGCAGATAAAGTCTTGTCGCTCTGCTGTGACCTTCCCGCCACAGTTGATACAGTAAGTGAACTCGAGGCTCCATGCATGTCTTCTTGTCAAGTTCTGGATTATTTTAGTCCACTTGCAGTCTTGACCTGTGCCCATTGTGGCTAATTAAAGCCAGCTGTGATGGGCTACGAGGTGGCTTAAGGGAAATTATCAACAAGTCCCTCTCTGAGGGGCTGTTCCCTGGGGCACTCAAGAAGGCAGTGGTATGCCTTCTCTAGAAAAAAAACCATCTTTGGACCTGGCTGAATTGGCTAGTTACTGGCTGGTGTCCAATTTGCCCTATTTGGGCAAATTAATTGAGAGGGCAGTAGTGATTCAGTTGCAGGGTTTTTTGGATGACACCTCCAAATTAGATCCCTTCCAGTTTGGCTTCTGACCAGACCATGGGACGGAGATGGCACTGTTTGCCCTTACAGATGACCTTCGTAGACATCTGGATCAGGGAGGTTCAGTGGGGTTGGTGTTGCTGGACCCATTGGCAGCATTTGACACAGTTGACTACCAACTACTGACCCACCACCGCACTGAGACTGGGATCCAGGGGTTTGCCTTACAGTGGCTTACCTCGTTCCCTCAAGGTCAGGGACAAAATGTGGCCATTGGGGAACAACTGTCCTGAAGGCACCCCCTAATTTGTGGAGTGCCCCAAGGAGTGGTGCTTTCCCTGATGTTAGTTAACACCTATATGCTCCCCCTTGCCCAGATTGCCCAGAGGCATGGGCTGGGGTGTCACCAATAGGCAGAGGACACCCAGCTCTATCTATTGTTGGGCAGCCAGTTGGACTAAAACCTAGAAGATCTGGACTGGGCTTTGAAAGCTGTGGCTGGTATCATAGAGTTTTGGGGCGATTGCCAGAGCGTCACCCTGGCAACGCCCCAACATGATGGCGTCCGGGTGACGTCATTACGTGAGGGAGGTCATCCAGGCTGGACGACCTCGGGGGTGGGGTTTCCCCGCTGGCTGAATGCTGGCCAGCAGATCGGGAACCCCTGTAGCGGGGGATCCCCCGCCCCCCAAGGCTGACTTGGCAGACCTAGACTCTCTGGTTTGACATCAGTCCCTGCTTTTTTGCTGTATATATCATAACATTAGGGAAGTTTTGATCAAGCCTATTGTTAATGCCTACTGTAATGTAGTATGCTCTGTGTAGCAACCAGCCTGCCATGTGCTCCCAGGTAATGGCGCCCGCCGCATGGCCAGAGCACATGGTCAGGCAGAGAGGGGAGCTTGAATCTGGAGGAACAATAGACATCCGGATTGAAAGCCTCCACCAATGTGGGACCTAGGTTCTTACTGGCGAGCCAATGCAATCAAAGGCTCCTCCAGGGAACCTATGACAAATATACGCATATGTTAAGCCCCTATCAGGTCTTTTGGGTGCGGCCAGAGGTGTGGCTCCGGCCAGCATATAATGAGGGCCCTGGAGCCCTGGAAGCATGCTTGTTCTGACCATCTACTGGGCATGCTGAATCACTCAATAAAGGCTTCATGATTTCACCGTTCCTGGTCTCCTGAGTCCAGTACTCTTCAGATTCTCTACTTGTATTAATTGTGAAACTATCTTATTCTGGTAACAATAACAAAGTGATAATACCGTATACACAAAAGTCCAAGACAAAGCACTGAAAATGACACAGATAACAACTGTACTAAACATCAAGTTTGGTGGGGCCAAAATTCCCTTTGAATGTAAAAATGCCTTTTCCCTTATCAGGGAATGGCCAATGGTCCCCTTTGGGTGAAAGGAACCTATACTTACAGGTAGACTGCAGGGGCAGGCAAGAGGGGCCATGGGAAGTCTCAGCAGTAGCACTGGGGCTGCTTCATTTTCCTTCCCTCGGCAAAAACATTTGGTGATCTGGTTCTGAGAGATAACCAACTGAAGCTACATCCAACTACAACCATTGGCACGAGGTGATGGTGCGTGGGAGTCACTTTCACGTGCTTCCCAGCATGCGTCAGGAGCAGCTGCAATGTCCGCATGCTGGAGAAGAGAGAATGGCTGGCTGCTCCCAGCCTCTGACAAGTCTTGCCTTCATTTGCAAGTGCAGGGAGGAAGACAGAGGTGGAGCCCAGCTCTCCTTTACTTCTGTGAATGGCCGAGACTCCAGCAGATAAAGGACTTTGCTGCCTTTGGCCACCACTACCTGCCAGCTGTGCCTCCTAGGCCCAGTTCCTTCTCAACCATAAAAATTTTCTCAGTATTTTCCCTGGACAGTCCATGGACACAAGAGTGTTTGGGACAATACCGGACACCTGGAAATCCTAATAAAAGAAGCTTTAGTGTTACATAAACTCATTAACAAAGCAAGTCTATTATTTGAAATAAGGCTTTATAGAAAAGGAACCAAAGACTACAGAAAATTAACCTCTACAGATCAGCAGTCTTAAAATAACTTCATAAAAATTTTAACTCTATAAATGCCAATCACTGCATTCAAAATTGTTCAAATAAGGTATTTCCATTAGTAAAACTTTATTCATTAATATGTATATAAACACAAAATAGAATCAATTGAATATCATTTTCCTCCTTACTATGTCAGTGCTGGGATGTTGTAAACTAATAGAACACAAGTAGTAATAAAGAGTTACAGTCTTTTTGAACATACTGGATCTTGCAGGCTGATTTTCCTTCCTCCTTCTGGAGGAAGCTTGGGGGGAGAGAGAGGATGAGCTGAAGAAACCTTGCCTCTTTAGAACGTATACAGCTATTATTTCCTGTATCTCCTTTTCAAGTATCATTTTAATATAAACCATGCTTTGTGACTGAAAAGAAGACAGTGAATATCTTGTCCTTGATGGGTTTCAGTATGCATTTTAAAGCTTGTTGGCCAGAGGCACACTTTTAATTTTCAGGAAAGGGGAGCAAAGAAATTTTAGTAGGGAGGAGCAAGGCTCAAAGTAAGGTTCAGACACCTCTTTGGCTGTATTCAAGATTAAATTAAATTCAAGATTGCTAAAATTAGAGGGACATGATTTGAAGCTGGGCTGGCATGCCTATATATGGTATGAGAAGAGTGGTGCTCATAAATATTTTAAACAGCACATGTTAAGGGCATCACTTTTAAAAGTATGGGAAGAGACTAAAAACACATTTTATACAAAAATTCCTAAATGGATTTCATTGTTGGAAGCATTCATATATCCCACAGTTTTTACTAAAGAACAACTTTGGAGATAGCAAGAACTTTTACAAAAAGATAACTCTTTGAAATCACAAGTCACACTACAAGGACAAGGTATTAATCTAAACTGGTGGGAAAGAGTGCAACTTGACTCTAGATATGTGAAAGATAAACCAATTGGTTTTGCTGAGAAACCGAATGGGCTAGATAAAATATTGTTGGCAAATTATGTTAAATATATAAAAGCATTTTATACACTACTAGGGGCAAGGTCCGTTGCAGGCAACAATGCAACGGGCGCTAGCAAGAGGAAGAAAATGAAGGAATGAAGCAATTTCTTCATCTCAACTTCTTTCCCTCTTCCTCTCAGTGACCCCCCACACCCTTGCTGTCTCCCCCCCCCCCACAAAGCCTCTTTGTAGAGGCTGTTGCATTTATTAACAGAGTGGGTGTCAGAGTGCATCTCTCTTCCTTACTTACTCCCGAGTAAACAGGCTGTACACACACACACACATTATTAGGGCTAAAGCTGGGGCCAGCTCACCTGTTTCCATTTTGTAGGCACCGCAAAAGGTCTTGCAGAGGGGCTCTCCCCCGTCGTTGATTGTGAAAGCAAATAAATGCTTCCTCCTGTGCTAAGCCCCACCGTCTGCAGGTCTTCTCTCATCTCCCAAAGCTACAGAAATCCCCAGAGGTTGGTGCAGAGCGGTGGAGCCAGAGACTTGCTGCAAGCCAGCACTTAACTGATTTCCAGAACAAAGTCTGAGTCCAGCTGCACTGTTAAGACCCACAAAGTTTAACTGTAGGTAGCCTTTCATGGGCATGCACTGTGAACTGACCGCAAGCTTCTGTGCTGGATGTTTTCCTTTCATTTCCCCGCAAGCCCTTTCAATTGCCAAGCTACTTCTTGTTTAACACCAGCTGATTAGTTATCCTGGCCCACCGCCTCTTGGGACTCCCAACTTGGGAGTTGTAGTTCTAATTTCCTTTGCTGTGGTTGCAGTAAAGCCAGCAGAGAACCACAACTCCCAAAGTGCAACACTCTGTGGGCGGGAGTGAGGCAACACAGGGAGGGAATGCAGCCAGTGGGCAAGGATGCCGTTTTGAGTGGCAGTTCTTGCAGCCAACTGATTTTGGCGCCCCATGGAATCTTGCCGCTTTGAAAACAGCTTTATATATAAGAGAGATTATTAGAAATGAGAATGCAGGATGAAATAGTAAAAGTGGCTATGATTAAATGGGCACAAAATATAGGGTGTAGTATTCAATTAGAGCAATGGTTGAATGTATGGAAAACAAATATAAAAATTACAAAATGTATGGCGTTTAAAGAGAATATTTATAAGATGTTTTATAGGTGGTATATGACACCTGAGAACTTAGCAAGGTGATATCCAAATATGTTGAATGAGTGTTGGAAGTATAACAAACTGTTGGTTCCTTTTTTCACAAGTGGTGGACATGTAAATGTGTAAAAAATACTGGACCTGGATTCATGAAATATTGCAAAATATGTTGCATTTGACAATACCATTTGTACCAGATTTTTTTTTGTTGAATATGTTTTCAGAAACTTTTAACAAATTAGATAAATATCTGATTATCCATGTAATAACTGCTGCTAGAATTCTTTATGCAAAGTATTGGAAAAGAGAAGAAGTTCCTTCTAAGGCGGAAATAATCGATAAACTATTGGAGACTGCAGAAATGGACAACTTAACATTGAAATTAGCAGACAAAAGAGAGGAAATCTTCAAAAATAACTGGTCAAAGTTTTATGAATGGTTGGATGATCTCTATAAAAAATGAATCAACTCTAATTATATGCTCCTATAAAATGAGGATAAGCTGATTTGGTGAATTAGATACTGATGTTAGTAGAAATGTTAATGTGGATACATATAGTACGGACTCCGTATCTGTTTGTATTTTTTTTAATCTTTGTTTTTTTCTTGTTCTTTTCTTTGCTTTTATAAAAACTCAATAAAAAGATTATTTAAAAAAAGATTAAATTGCAAAAAAATAAAAAGAGGTAGTTTTAATATAACTTGTCATGGTTATTTCATAACTAGAGATATAGGCGCTTTTGAGGAACGATCATATGTGGTCTGAAACTCATGGCACTCCAGTGGGTGGCATGTAAAGCACATCAGAAAGACAGTGTCTGGTTGCTCTGGCACATGGCTAGATTAATTTTCAGTAATTTGTGATGAGGACTGTGAAAAAGCGACCATCCTCACTGGGACGTGAAAGCTAATCTGGATGAGAAGTGCTGCAATCAGATGACCACTTAACTGCATGGCCAGCTGCAAGTCACTATGCAAGCCAGTCTAATTTTTATTTGTGTGAGTTCTGTCTCATATTTGTAGAGACAGTTGTGTTGTAATAGGATTGTATACCAAAGAAACAATTTGGTCATTAATTCCAAAGCTGTATTAAATAATGTTATTAAAATGTCCAGATGCCTTGCACTAGTGGATTTTCTAATATCCCCATTCGAGAAGAGGAGGCACAAACCAACCTGATCTTAAATGGAAGGTGTCAGGCCTTGATATAAAACATGAATTTCTTTGGCATATTATCAGGCGATGGTATCAGTACTTCCTCTTACTTCTTAATGCTTGTTTATACCCAATACCTCAAGTGGAAAATTAGCCAGCTATTTGATGGTACATTTTGGGAAAGTCCATTCCAAAAGATCAATCTCAGCTGTTATAAATCTGACCAGTACAGGTAGCAAACAGTGTGAAGGTGAAGTAAACACCAGTAACTATAGGAAGCTTTTATTTTGGTAAACAACAATGTACTTGATCCTTTCAAGCTGAAAGCAAGAAATAATAAATTCTGAATTGGACTTTTAGGTTCTTGGTTAATGGAGATTCAGATGACGTTTTTTACCAGGTTGTGAGGAAGATCTGTAATTCTCTGTACATAGTGAATCTACGACACAGTGTTATTTAAAATTGTATAACTCTCATATCATTAAGTATGGCTCCAGGATAATTTGCAAGTGTATTTTTTTATTCATTTCTAATTTAAAGCTCTTTCTTCTATTCTCCTTCACACTGGGCTGGACCCAGTGACTACCTTCTTGCCCTTCATGAGAAACCTTCTTGTGATGAAGGATGCCTTCCTGCAGTGAAGCAGGGCTCATTCTGCTGGAGCATGTCTCCTCACAAGTGAAGGGAGTCTTTGCATGCTGCTAATCCTTTTCTCCTTCTATGAGAGTCTCATATGAGTGTTTACAGCAAAAGCCAGTTATTAATTGAAGGACTACTCATGGAAGGCAGAGTTTTGCTCAGAATATGAGCAACACAGTTAAGTGTTGAAAGGGGAAAATGCTTGTGCTTCTGTTAGTACTTTTAAAAGACGCATTAGTAAATAGATTGCTCTCATTTGCCTCTAAGCAGTTAAATGCACAGAGTTCTAACTAATCTTGCTTTGGCATTTAAATTTCCTGTATTGCTGTTTCCACTTCCCTGTGATACCTGCTTAACCTTTACATTTGTAAGTAATCAGTTATTTTTTTACCAAGAGATCATAAATCTTCAGTTTGCGGACTGACTGATCTTCTAAATCCTTCCCTCAAGTTCCTTCGACTAAAAAGAGTGGAAGGAAAGTGCCACTCTTCAGAGAAAATGGACAGTGTTTCATACAGAGACCATTCCCACCAAGAGGTGGCTAAGTGGAGCAGTGACATAGACTGATGTTTACTGAAAGCAAGCAATACTCTAGAGAGGTTAGCTCTATGGGAAATCTGATACAGGGGAACAGAAATTCATGACTGATAAGGCAAAATTCAATTGGAATTTGTCTTAACAGTTCAGTTTCCATAAGGGACTTGTCCAAAGACTTGTAAAACTTCCCAATAACAATCACTCAGTCAGATCTTTGTATACGCTGTAAATAATAGTCTCTTGATGTAAAAAGCCTGACCTCCCAGGAAAGAAGGAACAGGGATTGTGAAAATTTTTTGCATATCTCCTTATTAGGTTTTAAGTTTTTGTCACATGCAGGTGGGTCATGAATTGGGTGTGTGCTGAAAAAAAATTGTTACAGTTTAAGATCCAGGCTTTGGGAGGCAAAAAATTACTATTATTGTTTAGTTTCAGGTAGAGTGTACTGGTTTGGTTTTAAAATCTGTGCTGTATTTTTGGGACCATTCTCTGCATCCATGTACCACAGTCCGCATTCTGTTTGATGCACAGCCAATTCAAGGGTCTCCCACCCAGCAGCCATGGCACACACACCAAAGTTGCCCAGAACTCAGTCCTCCCTGTCCTCTGCAGCCACCCCCCAATCTCAGCAAAGTAGCACTGTTTGACTGGGCCCCCCCAAAAGGACCTCATTTCTGCACATGCACAACACTTTATAGACTGATGGTGGGACTGGCAGATTGCTGGTTATCATTTAACTGTTCCACGAGGTGTGCACATATGCTGCACATTTGCAATGCATTCCCCCTCTGCAGCTTCCCTGCAAAGGTGATTGGCTGGTAGGGCCAGGATCCAGTTGGTTGGAAGAATGCCATTGCCCAGGAAAACAAGGACAGTTAAAGAACATGGTGGGGTTTTCAGTGTGATACTGCAAGATGTTTGAGGTTGTACTCCAGCTTTAGAGCTTTTATCTTTTTATTTCAGTCTTTCTTTGGGGCTTATTACATTTGGGGTTTTTTTAATTTCCAATTTTTCATTTCAGCTCATTGAAGCCTTTATCTTTGTCTTCTAGTTGCCCACTCACCCCTTGAATGAAACAGGTACACAAGTACTGGGTTAAACTGGGTATTTATTTTTTTATGAACAAGCTGATCTGCTTCAGTTATATCAAAGTAAGCACGGGTGACCTTATGCCTGCAAAGCAGGCTTCCTTAGGGCAAATCCCCCCCGGCTCAGAATCCTTCTGTACCCCACTCATCCTGGCCTGCATGGGACATGTGTAGAGGCGATGTGGGAGCACACCCCAGCCCACGACTGCTATGCCTTAAGGCTTGATGCATGCTCCCCTATCCCCAAAGAGGCCCCCAGTCTGGGCATCCTAGACTGCTAAGCCACTAGTAGTTCCCAGTCTGAGGAACCCTCCTATTAGTGATATCTAGGGGTGCTTGCCAACACAAATTTAAAAAACCCCTTCAACCTGTGCTTTTCTGCCACTGAGGGGGTTAGCCTTGGCTTAACTCCCCTCCCGCCAACCCTCTGAAACTAGGTCTTGAAGACCGCCCCACAGATCAGCCAAAAATAAGTCCATCCCCCTGTTCGACCAGTGTACCCCATCCGGCCGGAAGAGATGCAGGCACCCAAATTTAATCCCATGGTGCTGAATCACTCCCCCCACACACACAATCACGAATGCTCCAATGACATTGTTAAGCCAGCACAGAGCCTTGTCCACTTTTGCTGTGTGGCACACTCCCCTCCAAACCCTCCATGGTAGCAAAGCAGACCAGACCCACATGGTGCCTAGGATCCACTGCCAAAGCCTCCCCAAATCCCTCAATGCCTCGTCCAGCAGGGAGACAGCCAACCTATTGCCCAGATCGTTTTTGCCCAAATGGACGACCACAACCTGCGGCATTGCACCCATGGACCTGCGACTATGAAGCGGGGGTAGCAGTTGACTCCAGCACATTCCTCTCTTCCCTAGCCATTCAACAGAGGCTCTGTCTCCAATGCCTAGCTGGGAACCAATGCCTGAGCAGCTGTCCCTCCTGCCAGGCCAATTCACGATGGAGTGCCCGCAAATCACCACATGGACATCCAACGTCCACGCACCGCAACCTGAAAGAGACACACTGCCAACCTTCATTATCTGCGCACATAAACCTGATATGCCTGTGACCGCCAGCATCCCACACGCTGGACCTCCACAGGGCTGAAACCCAGCCCTACAGCTGTTGAAGCTGCTCCAATGCAAAAGGAAGGGTGCTGAAGTGATTCCCGGCCAGGCCAGCCCCCACCAAGGCCCAGCTCACCACTGCCCAGAACTGGTATTGGGTCAGCAGGAGACTAGTCCCATGTTGGAACAGCAGCCCAAGCTGGTGCTCCACCTCTACCACCCAGCCCATCAAGGTGCACACAGGGCACAACTCCTCTGGGTGTGAGATTGTCCCAATAGATATAGTCCACAACAGGTCTCCTTAAGCAGAAAGTCCTTTATTTGTAGAAAAGATCATGATGGTCAAACACTTTTCCTGTTAGTAATGCTCAAACTTGGAATTGCAGTTACAATTATACTTGATATGAAATATGGCCTAACTACCCTCTACCAATCAATAGGGAGAATTCTTGGTGCCCAAATATACTGGCCCAATATTCCCAAGGAAAGCGCGGCAAAATGAGTTCTCAGGGAGAAATACTGTTGAGTATTTTTTGGGGAAAAGTTCTCAGAGAAACTAAGCAAAAGGAATACATAACACCTGTGCTTCTTGTAACACGTAACAGGAGGCACTTTCGTTCAAGGTTGTTAGCTAAGGAAGCCAGAGATAAAAGGGAAAAGAAAGCAAATGAGTAATGAGCATGCACAAAGCAAGCGAGGCGTGCATTCCAAAGGTGGGAGTCGGGTTCCCGATGCTATCTCCCGGGCAGGACCTACAGGGGTTGAATGAATTCTTGGAACGTATAGCATTGTGAATTGAACAGTAAACATAAAGGTATTATCAGGAAGCATTGCAACATCTAACACAGCAACTTCATTGATCATGGCAAGACAGTCACCCAAGCCTATGGCAGTTAGCCTATGATTAACTGACACCGGGTTCCTGCGAAGTGTAACATACCCTTCTGGTCTGTCTTGGACTGCTGTACCTGCAGGGTAATGGACTCGGTCCCTATGCTCACATCAGTTGTCAACAATGCTCTCACTATCCCATCCCAGTGGGACCTAACCAGGAGTTCACTTATTTGGAAGGCACTGAAGAAGCCTAAACAGCCTAGCCTCCCCCTGGGATGAGCAGATGCCCCCAAATGAGCGGACCAGTGTTCTTATGATGTCCAGTGTGAAAGGCTGCCTAGTGTCAGGCGCCAGAGGCGCCTCCCTGATCCAGCCCTCCATCATGCCCCAAAGCCGAAAATCCCCCGTATTGTCACTCAACTTTGAATGGAAAGCCACTGCTGCCATGTACCCCTTAATGGTATGGACTGCCAAGCACCTCCTCCTTAAGGTCACAGCAAACTGAAGCAAATGCTCAATGGGCACCGGCCAGAGCTGGTCATGCCCCACGTCCTCTCGGAATGTGTGAAAAGTCTCAAGGTGCCCTTTGAATGCCCTCCGTGTACCTGGCACTAATGATGCTTCGACCGCCCGCTGGACCTCACCCTGCCAAGACTCCAGAGAGCCTCCGGCATCCTCTCTGCCTCCTTGTGTGCCTCCGGCGCTAGCTCCCAAAATCATCCTTCCTGAAAATGAGATAAGGCATTAGCAATGTTGTTATGCACCCCTGGGATGTGCTCCACCACAAACAGAATATTGAAACGCAAGCAATGCAGGACAAAAGTCCTCACCAACCGCATGACCATGTGGGATCTCGATGTCAGCTTGTTTGTTTTTTTAATTTATTTTCTACACACTACAAACAAACTATAAGTAAAAAGACTAATCTACCCCTACCTATACAGGGACCAAGTTGTTACAATAAGGTAAAATATATTGCTTCATTTCAAGAAAATGGTTAATATATCAAGGCATATCATAGCTTTCTAGACAGCTGCATACCCTAAAAATTTAAGTCAAATGAATAGCTGCATGCCTTAAAAATTTAAGTCAAGTGAGTACATAAGCAAAAATCAAAATTTAAAAATAACATTGATTATTCTTTCTTCTTCCTTTTTGCTTTTTTTTTTTTTTTTAATAAAGTCTTATTTGGCTTTCTGGGGTTTTAGAGCTGCTGCTCCTTTTTCACCTTCGGAATCATCTTCCTCAGTCTTACTACTCGCTGAAGGTTCTGTATTTTCCAATCCATATATGTTTTCTTGTTGTTCCAGTTCCTCCTCTGTAGATTTTTCACTTTTCTATCCAATGGTTGTTCCAAAAATTTCTTTGCCTTTGCAACAGAGTCAATCTTTGGCATCTTATCTTTGTAGTTGAAAATCAAGCCCTCTGGACTAATTCATCTGTACATGGTAGCACTTGCTGGTAGAAATGTGTTTAAATTTTTGTAGGGTTTCCTTTTCTTCCTGATCTCATATGGAATGTCTTTTAAGACTTTAATTTCTTCATCTTTGATTTTCAAGGTTGTCCTATTACTGGCCTTGAGCACCACATCTCTAGTGAATTTCTTAGACAATCTCACCAAAATCTCACCTGGCAGGTTTTTTTCTTCAGAAATTCAGGATAGGTTCTGTAAACCATATCCATATCACTTTGTAGTGATTCAGCCTGTGAACATGTCATTGGAGCCAATGCTTCACTTAATAGTTGTTTGAGATTCTCATCTTTTTGTTCTGGGACACCTTGGAATCTTAGGAAAAATGTTAACCTTTCCATTTGCAGCCTCAAGAGGTGATCTTTATCTGAGGACCTCTCTTTCTCTACCACATCCAGTCTTTGTTTAACAGCTTTTGTCTTGGCTTTGACTTTTCCCATCTCTTTAGCTGTCTGCTCTGACCTGGTATTGGCATCAGTTATCTGCTTTTGAAGAGTATCCAGCTTAGAGTTGACAGTAGTCAGCTGTTCCATCAGAGGGCACAATGCCATAGCTAACAAGGAAGGAAAGTCAATATTTGCTTCAGACTTAGATGCCAGAAGAGCTGATGTAGTCTTAGGGGAGGGCTTTGGTCTTGTCACCATTTTCTCCCCCCGACCAGTCATTGTTATTGTTTATAGTTCAAGAAAGTTATTAGAAAGTTCAAAAGAGTCCACTTAATTAGATGCTTATAGTAGATTTGTAATCACTTGGTTAGAACCCAGCCATTTCAGCAGATTAAGTCCACAGATCAGAGAATCACCCAGTTTAAAGGGGGGGCATTTAACCCCCTGCTCTTTCCGCTTCAAGTTGGGACCAGAGAATCAAACTTGAGAACTCACAGATCTTGCCATGCATCTTCAGGTAAGTAACTTTTCAAGTTGCCTCAGTCTCCTGCAGCTGTCCGGTGTGCACCTCTGGGTGCCATTTGGGTGCCGCAGTGGCAGGACCTATAGAGGCAAAGGGGAGCCTCGATCCTTTGGTTGGCACCTTGGGAGAGGCTCTCCTTGCGCCTCAGGCTAGAAGTCCCCTACAAGGGCTCGGGGGGAATCATTCAGCACCCCTCCCAGTTGCCTGGCTTGGGCCGTGTCTCTTGGAGCTCACCAGAGACACGCCTGCCACTGAGATTGCTGAAACTGGAAGTCTCAATGTCAGCTTGTTCACCCCCTGAACCACACCAAAACTTGACCACCCTATTCATCAGTTGAAGGTGCAAGAGGTAGACCTCCACTACCATTGGGAAGAATTCCAAAAAGGTCAAATCCTTCATACGGCCAGACTCCACCCAGGCTGCTGGCCAGCTCTGCTCACACCAACTACCCCAAAAGAAGACACCAAACTCATGGCCGCTGGAGAAGTCCCAACAGATGAGGCAGGGTTGACCCCTTGCCCGGCTTCAGTCTGTGCCCTAGCCACCATGTGCCCACTATCTGCATACCTGCCCATCACGATGGCCACTGAACCCATGCACTGGGACCATAAGTCCTGGTGTTCTCAGTCCCATGGAAGAGACGTGTCCAGTGCCACCTGCGCACGGAACTGCTCATCATACCTTAGCCACACTGCTCCTGTGTATTCCTTGTAGGCCTGGTGGATAAGGTCAAGGTACTTCACTAGTGCTGCCTCCCAGTCTGGATAGGCCTGCAGCACGACCCCCATATAAATCAAAATTCTTTTCAATCTGCATGCGCCTTATTTTCTCCAATTCCCTGGGGTCATCCCGCACACAGCTCCACATCCCGAAAAAGGAGCTTAAACACCTCAACATACCCCCCCGCCCGGCCAGATTTTTGCCTTTTTGGCCTGAAGCAGGTCATCCCCCAATGGGAGGGAATGCTCCATGTAAGCCTGAGGTAGGTCTGCAGCCGGATTGTGCTCATCCCCACCCCACGATGGGGCCCGCCCTCCCATGTCAGCCCACTTGGCCCTATCAGCAGAGCCCACTGTCCAAGAGGGGGCAGAGCCTCCTGACCCTAGTGGCATGGGGTCAGACACTGGGGCAGGCAAGGTCTCTGAGCCCCACCATACCTGCCCCATGTTGGAGTCAGCCGACTCCCCCAGATCGGATGCCCCCGGGCAACCCCGATGCCGAGCCCGGCCACCTGTGCCTCACCTTCCTCCATCGGCTGGACCTCATCCTCCTTGTTGGACTCCTGAAGTTGAGCCAACCTGGTGAAAAGGGCCTGCAACTCTCACTTTCGTGCCACCGCCCTGGTCTGCTTCACTGGGTTAGTCCCTGTCGCAGGCTTTGCCAACCTGGTCTGTTTCGCCAGGGTAGGCATCCCAGCTGCCTCTTGGCCTTCTGCTGCACGCCTCTTCGTCTCGGCCTTCTCCAAGGCATTGATCCTGGCCACCAAGTCCTGGAGTGAGGGGCTGCCCTTGTCTTCAGAAGATGAGATGGTGAGTGGCACCTACTTGGGTGCTGCCCTCACCCACCCCCCTTCTTCTGGGTTACCTTCTTAGCCAGCATACTTGTCCTCCACAGCATCCACTCTCAGCTCTCCAATGTCCTGCTCTGGAGCTCTTCCTTGGCTGGAATGGCACTGCCTTGCTGCGGCTCTCTACTAAATCCACCCAGCGCCTTCCGATAGGCCCGTGTTCCTGCACTGGGCCCTGGTAGGCTCCACTGCTCCCCTTTGTTTCCATTCAAGGAGGTGTGGGGGACGGGCAGAAGCCTGTGCTTGTCCATGTGCAAGCACCCGTCTTTTATTGGCAGCTCTTTCTTTTCTCTCCCCTACCTCTACAACCACTTTTTTTTTGCTGCCTTATTGAAGACACTGATGCTCGTGCACATTCATAAAGAGCAAGCATGCCATCTCTCTCTCTCCTTGTACATATGCTAAGGGGAAGAGCAGGATGGTAAGATGAATTCACTCAACAGTAATGAGTTCTTCACGGCTCTCATCACCGGTTTATTATGGTGCACCATTGGATCAGTAAGGCATATGACCCACCCACAGCTCTCTTGGTCCGCTGTCCCCAGTCATTTTCTTAACCTTGGTGAGGTCATTTTGGCCCCCTTCTTCCTGTCACATATTTCTGATGGCCTGTACTTATAGCTCAATGGGTCCTGGGTCTGGAAAAGCTTAGGACTACTGCTCTGGATGCTCACAGGCATTAAGAGCAGAGGCAATAAGTCTGGTCTACGTTCCTTTGTTAGGAGAAATGTCATTTCTGAAGATTAGCAGCTGGATCCTATGGTATTCTACATGTGGAGCCTCATGTGTGCATATATATAGGACTTTTCCAGAAAGTGATGAAAATTGTATGCTGTAGAAGGATGTTTGGTCTACTGTCTGTTTCATTTTTCAAAATACTATTGTTTGCTTTTTCAGTCTTTTAACTTACCTGAACAATTTTCATTTTTGCTTCAAATAAGGACATACTATCTAAGGGGGAGCGTATTGATAATTGTTGCTATTCACTTGTTGCATAACTGTTGTCACTCATCTGTAGAATTGTTTTTAGGGTAATGTTTTTACCTTGCCTCTGATGTTGCTGTTGGCTTTTTAAATCTGTTGTTATGTTTGATTTTATCTCTAAATTGTTGAAGTGTACAGTTCCTATACAGTTAAATAAATACCTTTAAATAACCTACTTTTCATGCTCAGGAGAGTACGCTGCCAAAACCAGTGTCTAATTTCCACCAAACCTTGTAGATTTTGACACAGCCTATTTGTTTATCCACTAGATCATACTAGCCAGGCCTTTCCTAACAAAGGAAGCCATTCTCCATTAAAGTTCTCCCTCACAACCAACAGATGTCTGTTACTGTCCTCTGACATCCAGATCCCTGACTGGAAATGGCACATAGACATGAGACACCTCACCCCAAATGATCAAACTGTACCAATCTATTCTATGGGCTTCCTTTATTGCATTAGGCTAGCAATGCTACTCATTTCAAGCTCTTCCTTAGTCAGATTACTTTTACTTTCAAGTTTGAAGAATGGATTTTTTTTTTGGATACGTGAAGTGCATTGGAAAAAGGTGTAAGGTGGCAGGATTTTACACAGGCTCTCTTCTCCAAATAGAACTGCACTTTAATTGTAAATTATCTGCCACATTATCCTGCATATAAGAGGAACTGAACTCAGACTGCCTCCAATTGATTTTATTCAGGCAGGTGCCTTTGTTAATCTCCTTTTCTTCTCAGAGAAAAGGCTGTAAGCAGTTTCAGACTGCAATATTTAAAATAGCATAAATAATTTCCCAAGGATGCATGCATGTTTGCATTACAGCTTAAATGTTTGACTTATGATGGTTGACTTGGAGCTGTAACTTATATGATAATGAAGCAATATACTGTTTAGATAGAAATAATTTGCAAGCTAAGGTTGTTTTCTATCAGTCAGCTGGGAAGCAAAGCAGGCACAAGGCATGCAAATGTGCATCTATGTTAAATAATGGATTTTATGTGTCTATGATATGTTACATTTCATAAATTGTTATCTTAAAGAGATGCCAGTAACTTCTGAGAATCAAAATGTCTCTTCCATGCAATTTTTAAAAGCCAGAGTAACGCATGAGAAATGTGGAGATGCTGCAACCAAAAACTGCACCAAGTTCTCACTTTCTGTAAAGTGTAACCAAATTAATTTCATGTCCTGGATGTTACAATGTTTTGTTTATTTATTTACTTCATTTATACCCCATTTGATCCCTAGTGGGGACCCAAAGCAGTTAGATCATTCCCTTCTCCTCCATTTTATTCTCATAACAACCCTATGAGGTCACCCAATGAGCTTCCACAGCAGAGTGGGGATTCAAACCTGGGTCCCGCAGATACAAGCCCGGAACTCTTAACTACCACACCACAGTGGCTTTCGTGCAGTGGCTGCTGTTGATCGGCAGCAAGCAGAAGGGCTGGGGTGAGTCATGCAAGTCAAAAAGTGTCCCGTTGCCCCTGGGCCTGGCCCCAATGAGTCTTCTTTCAAAGGCTAAACTAGCCCTAGAAAGGACCTTCTGCCCTCCCCCACCTTTGACAGAAACCAAGACTTGAATATGTTTTGGTTACCTAGCAATGGCCACTGAAGGCATCTGTTTCTTAAAACTACAGGTGCGGCTTCTATTATTTTTGGTTGTTTCTTTAACTGCCCGAAGGTTGGTTTTTATTTCTAATATTTTTAAAGATTTCAGATTTCATTTTTTCCTGCAAATATGGGCTTTTCTCAGGCCTGTAGAAAATCATCTTGTCTGTTCATGGCTCCAGTCTCTGGATTTAAATATCCACAGATGGAGCTACACTGAAAATTACATAAGTTGATATAGTGATGATATATAATACATTTTGTATAAATTTATACAGATAATTTATAATTTACAGATCTGTAAATTTATAATTTACAGATAATTTATAGTACTCATGACATCAATCAGGGTCTTTTAGAATGTTACGTTATGAAAGGTTTTTGGTGACAGCTGCAGGATGGAATTAGCACCAGAAGGTGATTCCTCTTTCTAGTGCTCCTTTAGTTTGCTTTTTCTCCTTGGTCATATAGCTGCCCCGCCCCATGATACAACGTGCACACGATTTCCTCCAGAAGCAAGCCCTTGTACTAGCAACAGAGCCAATCAATGCTCTCCATGGGAAAGCAAGATAAATGTCTATGTTATTTGACTGCTATTTTATAACTATAGCACTGAGTCAACTGCAGAGATTAGGCAGAAAATAGAAGCAAAATGCCACCCATATAGATCATAGTTTCATAGTTTATTATTATGATGACCCATGGCTAGTATAGATCAAAGCAAATTAGTTTACATAAAATACAGAAAGTGCACAGCCATTTGCATGGGAATATTATAACAAAATGTACAAAAACTTAAGAAAGAAGTATTTAAAATAAGAAGGAAAAAAAGATGCAAAACCTAAGGGACATTTATATCACTCCTTTTATATAATCTTTGTGGATTCTAGAGGCTGCAGCCAAAAATCTGGAGCAAGCGAGCCTAATTTGAGGGTTAGAATCTGCCAAAAGTATATTCCTTAATTCAGAGTCTGGAAGGCCCATAAATTTTGCCAGTATAGGTTGAATAAATTTGGCTCATATTTCTTTGTAAAGACTATACCTAAGCAAAGTATATTTGATCATTTCTACTCTGCCTGTGCCCCATGGACAAACATGCTCAGCCATAGGCACCTTTTTGTAACGAACCTCTATAACTGCAGAAGGGAAAGTGTTACACCGGGCCATAGAAAAGGCCCTTCTATAGGATGGAACTGTCAGATTCAAGAGATAGGGGGCTGGGGAAACTACATATCTCTTCTGGAAAGGAGCATAAAATCTTTCTTTTTTTAAAATTATAATATATATTTTTATTTTATAACTACAAACACTATAAAAAGGAAGGGAAGTGCAGGGTAGCCACTAAAACTAAAAAAAGTGAGAAACACAAAAAAGCAAGGATTATATTACAAACAGTTAACTTTGTTCATCCTTCCTACATCTATAAATTGAAAGGAAGAAAAGAAAAGAAAAGGGTGCTACTGTATGCCTTATTTTAGATATCAGTTACACTAACTTAAGCTCATTTAACCAAGTTTTGGGTACATTACAGTCATCCATATTTCACATAAAGGTAGACATTCAGTTTTCATTAAGAAAAAAACACAGTTATTTCTTCTGTTGCTTTTTATCATCTTTCACCTCCACTTGGAGAGTTTAAGGAGCTGCTGCTCCCTTTTCAGAGTCTGAACCTTCTGAAGAGCTGTCAAACATGCTTAAACCAATTTCGGAGTCTTGATCACTCTTTTTTTTTCTTTTTTTAAATAGATTTTTAATTGATTTCATAGTCTTACAAACATAGCAGTTTCTTACATTTTATACTTTTGAGTCAGATAATGCATTTTGGCCGTGGCCACATGAGCAAGATAATCCGGAGGGGAAGTGAGGCTATTTTGCCCTGGAGCAATTTGCCCCGCAGTTGTGCGATCACACAGGTCTGATCACACATGATCAGATGCAACTGCGGGTGAGGGGTTTTTTGTGTGTGATTGGTTTCCGATTCGCTTAAACGGGGGCTTGAGGAATCGCTTCTCCACCCTAAGGGCTTTTGATGATGTGCACACTGAGAAGGGGGGAAAAACAACAGCATGGTGTCAGGATAGCCTGTGATCAGACTATCCCCGATGCCACAAGTTTGCGCTGGCACGATCACACAGGGGAAGTCTGGCTGTGGCCCACAGCAAACCGTTTGATACTGGAGTTTCCCTAGTAGTTTTTTTACTCCGCTTCTCCGGTGGATCAAAACAGCTTGTGACAGCTTGCCAACGGTTGCGGGAAACTTCCCAGATGTGCTGGTGTGATTGCGCCGCTTTGATCCGCTGGTGAATTGTCCCTCTTGCACAGCTAATGGGTGCATATGATTGCACCCTTTAAGCATTTATCCAATCATCCACTCTATTCCACCTTCTCCAATAAATATCTTCATTTAATCTCACACTTTTCTTTTTCTTGTATTGAAGCGGGGCCTGGCCAGAAGACCCAGGCCCGGTCCGACCCTAGGCTTATGAACCAAACTTAAAATCAACCCCTTCTCTCTCTGATGAACTTTAGCTCAGATAAAATGCTCTGCTGATGGAATACAGTAACTTGCTGACAGCCAGAGGAAAACTGCGGAAGTAACCAAGTTGGCAAGGAACCCGGAGCAGGTCCCTGTCTTTGCTATAGGGAAAAGCAGAAGTTAAGGGAGACAGGAGGGGGTAAACCGGGGAATTCAGCAGATGCTGGATAAAATAAGAATATGTAACTGACTTAACAAGGAAATGATTAAACTTGCTGTATTAACACGCCCCGCCTGTATAAAAACTATCTGATGCAGAGAGACGGGGTTCCAGCCATTTTTGCACACCGTGCTGACTGGATCCAATGAAGCTTTATCTGTTCACACCTTTTCACACGTTGTCTGGTGCGGCTGATTCAGGAGGTTTTGGGGCCAGCTAGCCTTCCTGCTACAGTATGTTGTCCCCTGTTTTTCCTTTGACTTTTTTTCATTCTTAACTGTTGTTCCAAGAAAGTCTTTGCTTTCTACGCAGAGTCAATCTTCATCTTTTTATCATTATAGTTGAATATAAGCCCTTCTGGGAATATCCATCTAAAGGGAGTGGAGTGATTATGCAGAAAAGAAGTTAAATTTTTGTATTGCCGTCTCCGCTTCCATGTCTCAAATGGAAAGTCCTTCAAAATCCTCACTTCTCCTTTAATTTTCAGGGGATTCCCATTTGTCGCTTTCAAAATTGCATCTCTAGTTGATCCCAGTAGGTTATTTTTCTTGATGTAAACTGGATAGGTGCTGTAAACCAAATCCATATTGTTTTGTAATAAATCCATTTTAAAACCTACCATTGATGCCAATGCTTTGCTTAGTATTTCTTTTAAGTTCTCCCCTTTCTGTTCTGGGATGCCCTGAAACCACAGGACATTTAATGATTTCTCCATTTGAAGCTGTAGCAGTTGTTCTTTGTCAGCAATCAGTTCATTTCCATGTCCTCCAGTCTCTGCTTGATAGAATCTGCCTTAGATTCAACTTGTTTGACAGCTTTGTCTGTCTCATCTGCTCTCTTGTCTATACCCATCAGTTGTTTCTGGAAACAATCAAGCTTGCTGTTGATGCTAGACATCTGGTCCAGCAGAGGGTTGTAACGCTGTTGCAATCATATTTGGGAAGTCAGTAACTACTTCCGGATTAAGAGAAGTGGTCACTGGGTTAATAGTTCCTGGAGAAGGTCTTTTTTCTGTGACATTTTCTCCCCTCTCACTGCCATTGTTTACACAACGTAAAATTCATTTAAACAAGCTGAAAGTCTGTCAAGTTACTTTGCTTTAGACTGTATTGCACCCCAATTGCTTGGAATAAGCTTTCCCTTCCTGCTTCCATCACCTTTGCCTCAAAGTTGCTGCTAAAAGACCACTTTTTCACTCCAGGGGGGGGGGGGAATCCAGCTCCTCCTCTCCCTTTATATCAGCTTGAGGCTATAAATCTGCTTTTCCACTTCACCGGCTCAAGTAGCTTAGGGAAATCGTTTAAACTCACAGTTCATACCATTGATTTTACAGGATGTAGGAAGGTCGGTGTAACGCTGGGTTCCTTGCCCACTTTGTCCGATGTGTGCCTCTAGTCGCCATGATGGCCTTGTGGCGGCAGGACCTATTGGAGTAAAGGAGTGCCTCAGTTCCTCAGCCGTCATTTTTAACTTTTAACTTTTGGCTCTCAATAAGTTTTCTAAACTTCCTTTGGAGGTTTGTGCTTTGTTGGTTTAGATTCCCCCCCCCTTTTGTTGGGAAAATATGGGGGTTGCCAGGAGAAGCAAAAGAGGAAATAGTGTGGGAAGGGGACTGTAGGGGAAAATGAGGTGCTCATGGCAAGTCCTTGCAGATTTCCCACCAAGCAACTGGGCCAGTGCTGGCAATTCAGCCATAGTTTTCCTTGGTAGAGGCTGTGACTGGGAGTGAAGGGGGGGAGCTGAAAATGGGGGAGATAAAGATAGGTTGGCTGGTACATGGGAAGTAGAGAAGGAAGCAGGAAATGGGGAGAGGCTGTTGAGGATTTCAAGGAAGGGAAAGAAGACATAGAGGGTGATGGAAAAGGAGACACCCCCTGCAAGTCCCTGTGGGGTCCCACTTGTTTAATAATAAATGGCTGTCATCCATATCAATGATGTAAGCACCAAAAACTGCTTGAGTATAGGGGTCTCTACATGTTTGTGGGACACCCTGGGTGTGTAGAAAATTAATCTGAAAGGGGGGGGGACCCTAAACTTCAGCCTGGTAAGAACTGAAAATAGTTAGAGTCAACAGAATGTTGAGAGCATCTGAAGGTCAGCTACAGGAAGCAAAGTAGGAGGGGAGGTTAAATCAGCATGCTCAAACTTGTGAGAGCTTATAGTTTCCTGAAGGGGAATAATTTCCAGATTGCTTCCCCTCCCAGGATTCCTCATGAGCCCCCAACTTGTATCCTCTGATAGTGAACTGACTGGTCCTTGTATGGATGATGAAAGTTGCAAAACCAGGTCTCTTACAGTCAAAGCAGTGGTTTGTAATTACTCAGGGTATTCCACAATATTACTGTAAATTAATAAAAATGGCAAAGGAAAAAAATGCCCTTAAAAGTGGCCTGATGAGGACTGAACATGCTCCAGGATTGTTAGTTGCCAGTCAGTCCTCTCTTCCAGTGGCTTCAACATCATATAAAGGCATCCTGCCACACCTTAACATCAGCAGTGTTGCATCTTTACTGGGAATGGAAGTAAAATATAACTGTACTTCTCCTTTCTGCTCTAATATATGGTTTGCCATTGCCTTTTTCAAGCAGTGTATGGGAAACAGTAGCAAACGACTGCAGGATCATCCACCAGTAATTTAATGTTAAGTTGCTGTTAATCGAGTGTGAACTATGTAGCCATTGCTGCACATCTAAAAGTAGATCCACCAGCCAAATGACAGAACTCAGGCACCCACAGTTCCACAGGGAGAAAAGCTGGCTGTAGACTCTTGCCTACCTGCTGTGGTGTTCTTGTGTGAGTGATAAAATGGACACATCAGAATCAGTGTGGAATAGGGGATGACATGTTTTCAAACAGAGAAGAAGAGTCATGACAGGCTTTTACAGAACCAAGGCATGTCTTTGTAAGCAAGGGCCCACATTTCTTTATGCAAACCCACCTCACCATTTCTGAACCCCAGTATTGTATCAATGAAGGCAAAGGAAAGAGGAAGAGCTGTGAACCAGTGGTCCCAGGATCGATCCTTAGTATTTCCTAGAATGTTGGATCTCCCATATAAATGTATCTCAACTCCCAGGCTGCACCCTTCATTGGGAATAAGTCCTCTTGAATTTAGTGGGATGTACCCTTAAAGATGGATCCCTGCCTTGACGTGGTGAGGGGGCTTGTGTGGTTCGATGACACCATGGAGGGCCACCCAGGACGGACAGGCCACAGCGGAGAACTCAGACAAAGTGTGATCCCCTGGAGAAGGAGATGGCAACCCACTCCAGTATCTTTGCCAAGAAAGCCCCATGGACAGTAACAAAAGGCTAAAAGATATGATGCCGGAAGATGAACCACCCCCCCCAACCAGGTTGGAAGGTGTCCAACATGGTACAGGGGAAGAGCAGAGGGCAAGCACAAATAACCCCAGAAAGAGTGAAGCGGCTGGGCCAAAGCCAAAAGGACACTCAGTTGTGGCTATGTCTGATGGTGAAAGGAAAGTCCAATGCTGCAAAGAACAGTACTGCATAGAACCTGGAATGCAGAATGCAGTGATGAGGCTGATATTGGGTCTCCCTATGTGGGAACATATTCAGCCCACTTTGAAGGCACTGCATTGGCTGTCTATAGCATACCGGATCTGGTTTAGGGTGCTGATGCTTACCTATGAAGCCCTATATGGCCAGGGACCTGTTTACCTGAGGGACTGCCTCTTCCCGTATGTACTCCAGCGAGCGACTCGATCTGGTTCCCAGAACCGCCTGGTTCTTCCAGGGCCCAGGGAGGCCCGACTGGCAGCAACGAGGGCCAGGGCCTTTTCTGTGGTGGCCCTGCACTGGTGGAATGAGTTCCCGGAGAACATCAGGGCCCTGCAGGACATTTTACTGTTCCACAGGGCAAACTATTTAACATCACAGTAATCCAAGTCTATGCCCCAACCACTGATGCAGAAGAGGCTGAAGTGGACCAGTTCTATGAAGACCTACAACACCCAATAGAACTAACACAAAAAAAAGAGATGTCCTCTTCATCATAGAGGACTGGAATGCTAAAGTAGGAAGTCAAAAGGTAACTGGAATAACAAACAAGTCTGGCCTTGGAGAACAAAATGAAGCCAGGCAAAGACTAACAGAGCTTTGTCAAGAGAACACTCTGGTCATAGTGAACACCCTCTTCCAACAACCTAAGAGGTGACTCTACACATGGACATAACCAGATGGGCAACACTGAAATCAGATTGATTATATCATTTGCAGCCAAAGATGGAGAAGCTCTATACAGTCAGTAAAAACAAGACCTGGAGCTGACTTTGGCTCAGATCATGAGCTCCTCATTGCAAAATTCAGAATTAAACTGAAGAAAGTTGGGAAAACCACTAGGCCATTCAGGTTTGACCTAGATCACATCCCTGATGAATATACAATGGAGGTGAAGAATAGGTTTAAGGGACTAGATTTGATAGATAGAGTGCCTGAAGAACTATGGACAGAGGTTTGTGACATTGTACAGGAGGCAGCAATCACTACCATCCCAAAGAAAAAGAAATGCAAGAAAGCAAAGTGGCTGCCTGATGAGGCTTTACAAATAGTAGAGGAAAGAAGGAAAGCAAGAGGCAAAGGTGAAAAGGAAAGATTTATCCAACTGAATGCAGATTTCCAGAGAACAGCAAGGAGAGATAAGGAGGCTATCTTGAATGAACAATGCAAAGTAATAGAGGAAAACAATAGAATGGGAAGGACTAGAGATCTCTTCAAGAAAATTGGAGAAATCAAGGGAACGTTCCATGCAAAGCTTGCCATGAAAAAAGGACAAAAACGGTAGGGACCTAACAGAAGCAGAAAATATTAGGAAAAGATGGCAAGAATACACAGAAGAACTATACAAAAAGGAACTCAATGTCCTTGACAACCACGATGATGTAATCACTGACCTCAAGCCAGACATCCTGGAATGTGAAGTCAAATGGGTCTTACAAAGCATCAATAACAACAAAGATAGTGGAGGTGATGGTATCCCAGCTGAGTTATTCAAAGTCTTAAAAGATGATACTGTTAAAATGCTGCACTCAGTTTGCCAGCAAATTTGGAAAATGCAACAGTGGCCACAGGATTGGAAAAGGTCAGTTTACATTCCAATCCCAAAGAAGGGCAATGCCAAGGAATGTTCAAGCTATTGCACAATTGCACTCATTTCACACGCTAGCCAGGTCATGCTCAAGATCCTACAAGCTAGGCTTCAGCAGTACGTGGATAGAGAACTGCCAGAAGTACAAGCTGGGTTTCAAAGAGGTAGAGGAACTAGAGATCAAATTGCCAACATTTGTTGGATTCTGGAGAAAGCAAGAGAATATCAGAAAAACATCTACTTCTGCTTCATTGACTACGCTAAAGCCTTTGATTGAGTGGATCGCAACAAACTATGGCAAGTCCTTAGAGAGACGGGAGTACCAGACCACCTCACATGTCTCTTGACAAACCTGTATAAGGGTCAAGAAGCAACAGTTAGAACCAAATATGGAACAACTGATTGGTTTAGCATAGGAAAAGGAGTATGACAAGGATGTATATTGTTACCTTGCTTATTTAATTTATATGCAGAATACGTTGTGCAAAATGCCGGCCTGGATGAATCACAAGCCGGAATTAAGATTGCTGGGGAAAACATCAATAACCTTAGATATGCAGACAACACCACTCTAATGGCAGAAAGTAAAGAGGACCTCAAGAGCCTCTTGCTGAGGATAAAAGAGGAGACCGCAAAAGTTGGCTTGAAACTCAACATCAAAAGAACTAAGATCATGGCATCCAGCCCCATCACTCCTTGGCAAATAGAAGGAGAAGTCATGGAAGCAGTGACAGAATTCACCTTCCTGGGATCCAAGATCACTGCAGATGGTGACTGTAGCCATGAAATTAAAAGATGCCTGCTCCTTGGAAGAAAAATGATGGCAAACCTAGACAGTATAACAAAAAAATAGAAACATCATCCTGCCAACAAAAGTCCGTATGGTCAAAGCCTTTGTATTCCCAGTAGTGATGTATGGCTGCGAGAGTTGGACCATAAGGAAGGCTGAGTGATGAAGAATAAATTATTTTGAATTATGGTGCTGGAGAAGACTTGAGAGTCCCGTGGACTGCAAGGAGATCAAATCAGTCAGTCCTAAAAGAAATCAACCCTGACTGTTCCCTGGAAGGCCAGATACTGAAGCTAAAGCTCAAATACTTTGGCCACCAAGTGAGAAGGGAGCACTCACTGGAGAAGACCCTGATGCTGGGAAAGACTGGAGGTCAAAGAAGAAGGGGACAGCAAAGGATAAGATGGTTAGACAGTGTCATCGATGCAATGAACATGAAGTTAAGCAAACTCCGGAACACAACAGAAGACAGGAGGGCCTGGTGTGATGTGGTCTATGGGGTCGCGAAGAGTCAGACTCGACTGTGCGATTGAACAACAACAACCCTTAAAGATAGGGTTGTTTATAATATATCATAACTAACTTTACCCAGATCACAGCCTGCTTATACACCTTTTGTGCTGCTGTTGATGTATTATTACATAGAATTTAGGTATTTTTCCTTTCAAAAAATATAGTACAAGGCAAAATTTCTTGGTCCAGAATATCTTAAGGAAAATCTCTTTTCATATGTATCTCTTTGTTCCCTGAAGTTATCAGGATTGGCTCTGAATACCACTTTTTTAGAAATGAGCTTTGCTTCGTACAGGTTAGTTTCAGTTTTCTGACAGAGGGCCTGCTTTGCATGCAGAGAGTCTCAGGTTCAATTACTGGCATCTCAAGTTTAAATTGATTTTGAATAGCAAGTACTGGGAAAGATTGTCTGAGACCCCAGTGAGCTGCTACCAGTTAGAATAGATAATACTGAGCTATATGAATCCATGGCCAGCCTGGGCATGAGAGCTTTATATTTCTAATAGATAAAAGGGCAGCCTTTTCCATTAGCAGAGCAGAGATGTTCCTATTTAAATTTTGATGATAACCCTGAAATATTAGATTGAATGAAGAGCTGTATTAACCATGAGGTTAATAAGACTATAGCTTATTAAGTCACAGCTGCTTCATGCTGGCCCCATCTATAGGATGTTGAAGGCAGGAGATGAGCAGAGATGGTTTTGCCAGTTTTCTTTTACATATCAGCGCTGATCTTCCTAAGTGGTCTCCCATCCAAGTTTTAATCATGGCCTACCCTACTTTGCTTTCCAGCCCTGACAAGCTTGGGCTAAACTGGGCTATTCAGGCTGCTGCAATAGCCTTAGAATTTCATATTTTTAGGCCCTCAGTTTTCCAGTTATTATGAGTATGAGACTAAGGGAACTTCAAGGACTGCTAATCAGGGGTGTACATTGCAAAGACAGAAGACATGTAACAATGCAAGTGCCCACTCTTTCGACAATAGGGAAGCCTGCAGAATCGCCATCACTGTCATCCTGAAGGTGCCGTGGAACATTGGCTGAAGGCTGACACCGATGTTGACTAATAATTCAAATGCTGAAGTTAATGCAGGTATCAGATCTGTGTTAGAAATACTCCGACAACCCCTCAGTAGGTTTTACTAAAGAATTTCAGCAGTTTTTGAATTCACATCCTGATCGAACATTGAGAGAAAGCGAAAAGTGGGAAAGTAACTTCTGACAATTTGCTGGACCGAACCCGCTTATCACTAACTGTAACAAAGAGCATTCATTCTCCCTTCTAAACGCCCTTCGATGCACTCAAGAGTGTTTCATTGCTTTGTTCCTTATTCATCATGTTGGCACAATCAAAGCCAGGAAAAGAAAAATGCTTAAGGAAATTAATGTCGTACATGGTTTATGTTTGAAGATTTTCACTTTGATTTGAATACATTTGTTAATTTTAGATTATTTTCAATATATACATTATTAATTTGAAAGGCAAATTACTCTGAATGCAAGATAGCAGCCTTAAAAATATTATACACATACATTTTTTATAATTGGGCAGAACTGTAACTTGTATGGAAATATAAGACAACCCCAGTTTCCTATGGCATACCTGAGAAACAAACTACTCTTGCACTTGAACAAATATTGTATTACAGTCCAAGGTCCTTTCCTCTTATTATCCTTGGGCCCCCTATGACCTGAATCTGACCCTGAGCTTATGCTGCTGAAGTAATACCAGCTGGCTTCAGGTAAAGGAAGCAATTGAAAAGTTAACAGTGCGGCCAAATAAATTCACTGGAGTTGCATTGGGACAGATGCTGATTTTGAAGGTGAATGACTTAGCAGTCCTTGCCAGTGATCCCTTTAGCATCCCACAGAGTTATTTTCACTGTCTTTATGCAGCCACATATACTATTCCTTTGTTCCATATTGAAAGCTCTGAAGTGCTTAGCTTCATACCAAAAATAAGACAAGCAATGAGGCTCAGCTATTGTTTTCTTTGCCTAATTCTTTTCTTCCTTTTGATCTTCCTGTCACCATTCTTCTTTTGTATCTGCCTTTTGCATAAATGTGCACTGAACCATGCCTGTTTAATGCCGTTGTGCTTTCAGGGTAAGGAGGGGGAGATGCGAGAGAAACACACAGGAGAGGAAATTGCTGAGAGGTTCCTATGCAAGTTCAGGTGAGAAATGACCCATTAAAAAAGCAGATTCAGGTGGGCAGCCATGTTGGTCTGAAGCAGCAGAACAAAGTTTGAGTCCAGTGGCACCTTTAAGACCAACAAAGTTTTATTCAAGGAATAAGCTTTCGTGTGCATGCACACCTCTTCAGGTATAATGAAATGGAAATTACATATAGATAGTGGGTGCACAGTAAATTAGCATACAACATAATGAAGATGTTTAATAGATTCAAGGACAAAACAGAAATAACAAGCTTTGTTTATACGGTCACCATTTGTTTGGGTTTAATTCGGGGGGGGGGGGAGAACGGGACAAAGTGAAGTAAACAAATATGTCAAAATTGGAAACTGATGGGTAGACGTATCTTTAATTATGGGATGCTGAAAGTAATTAACTGAGACCAGACCATTATGCTCCATCTGTCTCCTCTCAAGCATGGAGGCGACCCTACAGCATCTTCTTTGAAGTGGGGTGATTGGCTGTGTAGAGTTATCTACTCTGTTCACAGACCAGAGGAATACATTCCAGTCTACCATTTCGAATTACATTACATTCTACTATTCCTTACTTTACATTACAATCTACTATTCTAATCTATTATTCCAAATAATAAATAAAATAAAATAAAGAGACATATAGCCCTTCTGAGGGATTGGTATGAATACAGATGTAAGAGATGAATGAGGTTTGCATATGTAGTGAGATAAGAAACCAATATCCCTATTAACTCCGGGAATTCCATTGTTCTGAGTGTTGTAATTACTTGCAACTCAGCAATTTCCCTTTCTAGTCTGTTCCTGAAATTCCTTTGCAATAAAACAGCTTCCTTAAAGTAACCTATTGAATCTCCTGGAAAGCTGAAATGTTCTCCTACAGGTTTCTCAGACTTGTGATTCTTGATGTTGGATTTGTGTCCATTTATCCTTTGGCATAGGGTTTGACCTGTTTGCCCTATGTAGAGAAATGAAGGGCGTTTAATGGCATATACAGTGTTAGAAGATGAACATGCAAATAAGCCTGAGACGGTGTAGTTGATGTTGTTAGGTCAGGTGATTATGTTGTCTGGCAGCAAAGTTGGCATCTGGGTTTATTGCAAGCTCTGGTACCAGTGTCTATGTTCAAATTAGATGTTCTATTATTGTGGGTGAGGAGTAGTTTGAGACTGGGGCTCTGTCTGTACACAAGAAAAGGTCGCCACCCCCCCCAGTACTTATGAAAGAGAACTGTCATTGTGTGTTTTACAGTAGTTTCCAGAAAATGTATTCCCCACCTCCCAATCGGAATGACGAGCCAGACAAGAGTTTGGAGTCAAACAAGGGTCACTTTATTAAACATTAAACAAACTATAAACTAAGAAGCTGTCAGAGCCCCACAGCAATCAGTCCCAACAACAGTCCTTAACCAGGATTCAGTTTATTGAGATCAGGAAAGGCAGGTCATCTGTACACACTTTGTGTGAGGAATAACACTCCAGGCGGGAGTTGGGAAGTTATACAGAATTCAAAAGACACCCCAGGATGGAAAAAAAACCAATCACAAATAAGCAAGCAAGCAAGCCTAAAATAATGACTATAGGTTCCCAGGGGAGTAGGAGCATCCAGGCACCAAGGTCAGACACAGGCAGGCATAGAGATAAAACAGAGAGCAAGAATCGAAAGTTAAAATACCAGGAGACATTTGTCTTCGATACATGCTTCACCCAACCTCCATCACCCAACCCCCACTCACCATGGCAGCATAGCTGACATTCTGCCCCTCCAAAGCCCTCCCACCCATGGGTTTCACTGTGAAAAGAATGAAGCAAAGCAGGAGCATTAACATGAGAGTTTTCAACCCACTCATTTTCCCCGGGACCAAAGTCCTTCCACTGCACCAGATAGAAGACCTTTCCCCATTTCACTTTAGAGTCCAAAATCTGGACAACCTTGAGGTGGGGTTTACCATTCAGCATCAGAGGAGGTGGGGCTGGATGATGGGGTCTCCACGCATTTGGCCCAGGGTACCGCTTCAGCAGACTGTAATGGAAAATGGGATGCACATGTTTGAATGATTTGGGCAAATCAAGTTCCACAGTGACCTTATTTACTTTGTGCAGCACAGAAAAAGGTCCAACATATTTCCGCCCCAGCTTCCTGCTGGACTGAAGGCCCCTCAGGTTTTTGGTGAAAAGGTACACCATATCCCCTGATTCTAAAGACCACTCAGGGGCCCTCCCCTTGTCTGCCTGGGCTTTATAGTCTGATTTAGCTTTGTCAAGTGTCTTTTGAATTATAGGCCAGGTGTCCCTTAACCCTTGCCACCATGTTTGCAAGTCCCCCAGTGGCACGGCTTCAGTGTTCATGGTAGGGAGGGGGGTGTTCCTTCATATCCATGAAGGGCCATGAACAGAGAGACCCCCATAGACGAATGGACCACATTATTATAACTGTATTCCGCAAAAGGCAACAGGTCTACCCAATCGTCTTGTTGATAGTTTGTAAAACAATGCAAAAACTGTTCAACCACCTGATTAACCCTTTCGGTTTGGCCATCCATCTCTTGGTGGTAAGTGGAGCTAAGTCCCTGCTCAATCCCCCAAACCCCCATGAGTTCCTTCTAGAACTTAGTAATGAACTGGGACCCGCGGTCTGATATCACCTTCCATGGAATCGAATGCAGTTTCACAATGTGATGCATGAACATCTTGGCCAGTGCCTTACCTGTGGGTATTTGTTTAAAAGGGATGAAATGGGCTCGCTTTGTAAAAATGTCCACAACTACCCAGATCACTGTTTCCCCCTTGCTAGGAGGCAGATCGGTAATAAAGTCCACTGAAATTACCTCTCACAGCTGACCAGGGGTCTCCAGGGGCTTGAGAAAACCAGGGGGGTTCCCTGGCCGTCACTTACTCATTAAACATGTTTGGCAGGACCCCACATATTGAGACATGTCCCCCTGCATGCATGGCCACCAAAATTGATATTGTAGTAGATGTAAAGTTTTCAAATACCCAAACTATCCTGCTAATTTAGACTCGTGTCCCATATGCATTACCTCCCTCCCCCCGTAAAGTCTTATGAACAACTTATCTCCCTTGTGCCAGCATCTGTCAGGCCCTAGCACAATCAAGGGGTTCACAGAGGTTTCCAGCTGATCTTTGTGAGAAAAGGCCGTTTTGAATTTTTCAAACCAGGGCTCGCCCTCAGGCTTTTCTGCTCAGGCTTGGCTATGAGTGAGTACTGCCCCCCAACTGGGTGGGTGTGAACATAGAGTCAATGACCTCATCCCATAGACTTTCATGCTACAAATCATCAGCTAACGAGTTGGCTTTGCCTGGGAAATGGTGCAATGTAAAGTGGAATTTTGAAAAGTATTCAGCCCACCGGAGTTGCTTGGCATTTAGATTCCAGGGGGTCCACAATGCCTCAAGATTTTTATGATCAGTCCAGACCTCGAAAGACATATGTGCTCCTTCTAAGCAGTGGTGCCAAGCTGTCAGGGCCAAGTGGATAGCTGCAGCTTCCTTGTCCCACACACCCCAATTTCTTTCAGTGGAGGTGAAGCCTCCCATCCATCCCCTCTTGCAGAATAACCCCCCCCCCCATGGCCACATCCAAAGTGTCTACTTGTACTATGAATTTTTTATTTTCATTGAGGTGGCTCAACACAGGCTCTGAGGTAAATAATGCTTTTAATTGATCGAATGCCTCTTGACATTCCACAGTTTATTTGAGCCAAGCCCCTGGCTTTACACTATCAGCCCCTTTCCCTTTTGTTTTGAGGAGGTCTGTGAGGGGTAGGCTCACTTGAGTGAAGTTGGAGATGAAAGTGCTGTAGAAATTGGCGAACTTGAGAAAACTTTGAAGTTGGTGCTGGGTTCAAAGGTCCTCCCACCCCAACACATTGGCTACTTTTTTGGGGTCCATCTCTAGACCTTGGGGCAAGATGTGGTAGCCCAGGAAGTCTACCTCAGTCTGGTGGAACTCGCACTTAGACAGTTTAGCAAACAGTTTGTGTTCATACAAGGTTTGCAACACCTCATGGACCAACTTCATGTGTGATTTCTTATTTTGTGAGTATAATAAGATATCATCTAAGTAAACAAGGGCCCCCTTGAATAAATGCTTGTGCAACACTTTGTTTGTTAAGTTCATAAAGACCCCCAGGACTCCTGGCAAACCAAATGGCATCACCAAGTATTCAAACTGGACTTCCAGAAGAAACGCGCTCAATGGCAAACGCCTCTCTCCGCTTGTGCGGGAGAGGCGATCCGTGCCCAGCGGGGTGAAGGGGCTTCAGACTGGTGTCAAACCCCCAGAGACCCTAGCAAAGGGGCTCTGCCTGGGGTGGCACGAGGGGGAGCCTCTGCTGACGGTGGCGACTGCAGGATCGAGGCCCCCTTCATCACCCCTGTAGGTTCCCCTGCTGTGGAAGCCTTCGGGCAGCGTAAGCGCGACCGAGAAGCAGCAGAAAATGCTGGGCAGAGAAACAGCTAAACTCCTTGATACACAATGGTGAAAACCGTGAGTCTCAAGCAAAGATCGTAAATAAAGCGGCTGGGACGGAATGGGTGGATCGCGCTCCCCCCCTTACCGAAGCGTTCAAGACTTTCCCACGGCTTTACTGCAGTATTAGAAGTGTTTGGGAAATGCTGGAAGGCTAGATCGCATGTATGAAGAAAAAATCTTTTAAACGACATTAGTGCGTCAAAGATCGCTCTTTCTACGGTCCGTCTTATCTAACTGTAAACAAAAGCGAAACAGCAACAATGACGGGGAGACCAAAACCCTCCCCTAAACCAGGAAGCGGAATACCGAGTTCAAAGGGTGATACCACAGAGATGAGCTCACTGCTTTCAGCAATACTGCGACCCCTGGTGGATCAGATGACTCCTCTCAACGCTAAAATGGATTAAATGCAGAAGGAAATGAGAGTCTGGCAAACGAACAGAAAAGCTGCAACAAGATCTCTTGGAAGTTAAAGCGACTACAAGTAAGCATGACTCAAGACTACAAAAATCGAGAAAGAAAAGGCTTTTCAATGTGATAATGTCAGATGGAACTTCAGATGGAACGTTCAAACTATTTCCTGCGACTTCAGAATGTTCCCAAGAAAAAAGGGGAGGATCTCAAAAAACTAGTGAGTGAAGCACTAGCACTGGTGACAGGTTTGAAAACGGAAGAAATATTAAGCAATATGGACTTGGTCTATAGGACCTATCCAGAATTTGTTAAAAAGAAAAACTTGCCAGGTGGAATTATGATAAGATTCTCCAAAAGATCAACAAGAGATGTGGTTTTAAAAGCCACAAACAGAACATCACTGAAGATCCAAGAGGAAGAGGTCAAGGTCTTAAAGGATATCCCATTTGAAATAAGAAAAAGAAGAAGGGCCTACAGAAGTTTGACTACTTGGCTTCAGTCTGAGTCAATTGTATATCGATGGAATGCTCCAGAGGGACTGTTTTTCAGCTATAAGGACAAGAAATATAAGATTGACTCTGTTGAACAAGCAAAAAATTTTTTGGAAAAAAGCAAGGAAAAGAAAAAAGAGGGAGACTCAGATGATTCGCTAGCACTGCAGGAAAGTATGTACGGCTTTGACAACTCAGAAAGCGAAGAAGACGTGTCGGACTCGGAAAAGGGAGCTGCTGCTCCCAAATCCAGTAAAGAGAATAAAAAGACAAGAAGAGGATCGAAGAAGAAATAAATTTGGCATTGTTGTTAAATGTGACGCACTATACGAGAATGTAAATGGATGTAATAAGCATTCTTCAATACTATGTGTACCAGCCAATCAGTTTGTGTAAACTATAGAAGCAGTATCATAAGTAACCAGTTATACCAAGAGTATTTGTGTTTTTCAAGTTTATTAATTTGTTATAAATGAATATTTTTCACAGCATTTTCTGTATAAGGTAATTTAGCTTAGAGATTAGCATTGTAGTTTGTAGATATAGTTGATAAAATCAATAAAAAATTTTCAAAAAAACCCAAAACCAAGTATTTAAACTGACCCAGAGGGGTATTGAATGCAGTCTTAGCCTTGTCCCCCTCCCAAAGGTGCACTCTGAAGTAAGCATCTCGCAAATCCAGTTTAGTAAATATTTTCCCTTTAGCCACCATGGCCAGCAAGTCTTTAATCAAGGGGAGGGGGTAGGCGTTCATGGCAGACACAGCATTCAAGCCTCTATAGTCTGTGCATAAATGGAGACCACCATCCTCCTTTTCCGGGAACAGGACAGGAGCAGCAAAGGGGGAGGAGGCAGGGTGGATAAAACCTCACACTAGGTTTTTATCGATAAATTTCCTTAATTCCCCCTTTTTAGCTGGGTTCATCAACTACAGCTTCCCTTTAAATAACTTGTGCCCCGGTAATAGTTCAATAGTACAGCCTGTATTACCGGGGGGGGGGGGGGGGGGAGCTTGTGAGCCTCCTCCTCCTCGAACACTTTAGCCAGGTCTCTATACTCTTCAGGGATGGAGTTAAGCTCCTTGGTAGTCAAACAAGCCCAGAGTGGGGCAGGTGGTGGTGCCTCTCCCCACTCAGCCTGCCAGACATGCTCATGGCATCTGGGGCCCACAAAATTCACCATTCCTGTGCGCCACAAAATGTAGGGATTGTGAGCGCTGAGCCACGGGCTGCCCAATACCATGGAGAAACGGGCCAACGGGTTACTCACAAACTCCCATTGCTCCCAATGAGTCTCTGTGCCCATGATGAGAGACATGGTTTGGTATTTACATGCCTCTCTCATGTTCAAGCCATCCATCTGTGTAAAAACAAGCAGCTCAGGTAGTCTTTTGACCATTGCCCCCAACCCTGTGACTATAGATGGACTAATTAAGTCTGTGTGCACCCTGAGTCAATGAGGGCTCTCACACACACTTGGGTCCCCATCTCTGGGTTGACCAAAACGGGGGGGGGGGGGGGTCACAAAAACAGGGGGGGGGGGGTGCTCACCGCTTGCAGTGCAGGCTATTCTCAGACCTACTGGTTTGCACCCTTTACAGCAGGTTCTGGCCTTTTCCCGCTGGCTGGGGAGTTTCTTCTTCACTGGAGGATGAGGTTCCCAATGGCATCCTGAGCTGAAGAGCCCTTGGGATCTTCGAGCAGTCTGCCCCTTTCCTGGCTGGCGTAGTCATCGCTGGTGGATCGGGTCCCTTGGCTGGAGTCATAGGTGCCCCAGCCAGGCAGGAAGTAGCATAGTGCCCAGCCTCTCCGCAATGGAGACATAGACCTTGCCTCATGTTAGGTCCTGCATCAGTTCCTTCAGCTTTGGTCGGGGAGTCAACTTTCCAGTGGTGACTGCAGTTTTGGGGTACGTCTTGGGTTTATGCATCCAGTTGAGTTGGAACTGGCTTTCGGTATTCCCAGCTTCCCTCACCCAGGCCACCAATGAGATCGGGTTCACATTTCTTATCACTGTCTCTAGGATGTTATGGTTCAGCCCCAGGTTGTGCTGCTCCACAAGCACAGCTTCTGGCCACCCCTGGATCTTGGCTGCATACCTCTTAATCTCGTCTGAGTACTCATCTATTAGCTTGCTTCAGAGGTGGTTACATGCCTTTTTCTGCTTCCATCGGGTCTTCATACTGGCGCCTCAGGGCCCACATAAATGCTTGGACCTCGCAAAGTTCAGGGATGTGCAGGTTGTGCAGGCTCACTCACCAGTCGGCAGCCCTCTCCCTCAGCTTTGAGCCAATGTAGTTGATGCGGTGGCCCTCAGTAGGGAAGAGATGGCCCCAGTTTTGCAGGAACTTCTGCATTTGTAACACAAAGGAGGACAGTTTATCCCGATTCCCATCGAAGGTAGCATTCAAGAGCTCCTTCAGTCACTCTAACCCCAGGGGCTGCACCAGCACCTCTGGGGTGGCCGAGGTGGCCAGTACTCCTCCTGAAGATGGAGCAGGGGGTGGTAGCGCCAGGGCTCCTGGTTGTGCTGGAGGCTGTACCGGGGGGGGGGGTCCTGCTGGGGGCACTTGACATTGCCACCCTCATGCAGAAACCCTCACCAAGCACCACCAGTAAAGCCTGTGTATGCTTTCTATATGATGCCCATATACTGAAGTAGAGGAGAGGCTCTCCAAGGCTGATGCCATACTATTACCCTTGTATATATAAGGAAACCAGGGTACCAATTAGCCCAAACCCTGTCTACTCTATGTCTCTTAAGGCGCTCATTATCTCACTCATCGAGGTCCTCTTTATCTTTTTTGTCCAGCTCATGGAACAAAAGTGTAAATACATCAGTGTAGTCCCCCTTGAGAATTTTCCCCCTAGTATTTGTGGAAAGATGATCCCCTAAGAGCATAGCCATGTCCCCTCTTGGCAAAACCTTGGCAGGTACTTGTTCATATGTATAACCCGCATACCCAGGGCATACCCAGAGCAGCACCACCCCGGCCAGACACCTTGTGGATACGGCATCAGAATGTTTGAAGGACTAAATGCCCATATGCCCATGGTGTCCCTACACCCTGTAAGTGATTCATGATGACCCAGGGGTACCATGATTTGGTGGACCCCAAGGCCATGCAGGTGTTGTGTTACAGGCAGCGTCCTCCTTACCTTCAAGTTGTGAAGCACCTTTATATAACTCCAATTGTCAACCGTCATTGCCCTCTGCTCTGTCCTGCCCTCTGGCCTCACCTGCTGCAGTGCCTGTTGATGCCGAGATGCCTTGACCATCCTCCAGCAATGCCAAACATGCCAGTACTTGAGCCTGAAAAGATGAAGAAGACTGTTTAGCCTTTTTAGCTCCATCTGGAGCACTAGGTAAAGGTGGTGGCTTCCCCCTCTGTTTCTCCAGGGCCTTAAGCCACGCCAATATGGCTGCATTGACAAGATCCCCTTGTTTATCATCAAAAGACTCTACTGCTACAGGTTTTGGAGGACACCTCTTGGGGGCTAGCTGCTTCCCCTTGGAAGTGCCCTGGCCTTTTTGGGGGGCCTTTTTATGGCTTTTTTGAACAGCGACATAAAACAAATTCTTCAATTATAGCTAGGGGACAATTCACAGATATGCAGCCGCCATAGCCACACTGCCATTCACTGCAGACTAATTAAGAATTATCTGTCAACCCCTTATTCTGCTATAAAATGGCTGTCCAACCAAGCAGTGTCAAAATGGCCGCCCTGCCTAGCAATTCCCACTGACTTCTGCCTCCCATAATGGCCGCCCTGCTCAGCAACTCCACAGGACTGTTGCCCTAAAAAATGGCCACCCTTACCTAGCCAGCACTCAGAATTGCTGCGTTTACCAATCTCTCCTCAAAATAGCCTCCCCTGTGCCTGCCGCCCAGTATCGCCCCCTAGCCTGTCTGCCAGGCCGATGCACGAAGCCACCAAACCACTCCTCTTCGAAGCAGCCACTTTCGATGCTATTTCCGCTGCTGAGGCTGTCCACCACCACAAAAATGCTCCTGCTGACATGGACCACCCCTTTGAGGCCCGCTGCTGCCGATCTCCCCACTGTCTCGGAGCTGCAGCCGCCGCCACACTCCACACCCTTGCATACAGTGGACACCTGCTGCCATGTCATAGACCACTGCCACCACCTCGAGCTGCCACCCGAATCCACTGCTGATCATGCCCCACCACCAAAATCCGTGCCACCACTTGACCATCAGTCAACTGCTGCTGACTCTTTGGGCCTACAGGTAGGTTGTAGGTAGCTTCCCCTGTGTGCTCAGATGTCCTGCTGGCTCTGAGCACATGGCAATGACTGATTTGGGCTGGAGTGGAGCCTGGCCTAAAAGGTGCTGACTCTACCCCCACCCTGGTTGCAACGCAGTTAACGTCACCCCCACTGTTGTCCTCCCACCATCCTCCTTGGGGGCAAAATGGCCCCAGCCCACCATCAGCTTCACCAGGAGGGCGGGAACCCCATTCTTGCATTGTCAGTTTGACAGTGGGCTGAAAGTCGTTGAATGCCTGGTGGAATATGACCAGGACTTCTTTACCATGTATCCAGACAATAAAAATGTCATCAATGTATCACAGATATAGGAGAGATATGAGTGGGTGGTAGTTTAGGAAGCATTGCTCCAAGTCAGCCTTAAAGATGTTAGCATATTGTGGGGCCATGAAGGAACAAGTTGTCGCCATATTTGAAGTGGTTATGAGTGAGAACAAAATGGCACAGTTTGGTGGCAACGTCAGCTATGGTGTTGTTGTCAGAAATCATATTCCTTATGGCTTGTAATCCATATTTGTGTGGGATGTTGGTATACAGAGATTCTACATCCATGGTGGCTAAAATAGTATTCTCTGGAACATAGGCATCAACTATGAGCCCCCCCCCCCAGCAAAATGGAGTGCCCGCCGCCACACCTCCCCGCTGTGCCTCCTGCCCGCCACCGCCTCCACCTCTGCCTCTCCCCCCCGCCTGGCCACTCCTGCCTCCTTCCCTCTCCCTCCCTCCCTCCCTCCCTCCCTCCCTCCAGGGGCCATCTGGGCAAATGCCCAGCGTGATGGCATCACCTGGAAGTGACGCCATCATGCTGGGCACATTGCCGGGGTGACACTCTAGCAATCACCCTGAAACTCTATGGCACCATAGAGTTTCAGGGCAATTTCCAGAGCATCGCCCTGGCAACGTGCCCATCGTGATGGCGTCACTTCCAGGTGATGCCATCATGCTGGGCATTTGCCCATATGGCCAGGAGAGGGAAGGAGGCAGGAGTGGCCAGGCGGGGGGGGGGGGGAGAGGAGGCGGGAATATGGTCCCAGCGTGCGCACGCGCAAAGCATGCTCACATGCAAGAGCCCCACCCCCCCACCCCCGGATTTTAAAACTCGATGCCCCTGCTCTGGAAGGTTGTTCACAGTTTGTATTTCACTGGACTCAAACTTTATTCCATTAAAAAAGCAGTAACAGCTATTTGGAAACCGAGTTTATTTTGACAGTTAACCTTCTTACATTACCTGTGCAGCTAAATTATATTACTTTGTTATGAATCTCACATCATTCTGTATTTATTTCTTACCTTGAGTTGTCAAACTGGGAACCTGAAGGATTGGGCCATACCCAAGGCCAAGGCAACTATCTGAGACTGTACACAGATTTCTGAGCTTTCTTTAGGCACAAAAGGAAAGGAGGAGTGCAACATCAGCCCAAAAGACTGGCAGGCACTATGGAGATCTGGGAATGGCCGGCCTGTTATGAATAGCAAGAGGCTTGTCTCATGCCCTCAGCTGGATGTCTAGAAACTGATGCTAGAGAACTTACAGCAGAAAATACATCTTTAGGCTCAAATCTGGGTGCAGCCAAGCTGCCCAGGCCCTTGTTAGCTGATTCTGCCGTGCTATATTTTCATGGGCCTGTGCTCACAAACCATTCCCATGCAACAAATATGAAGTGGGGAAGGATTATATGCATACTGTGCAGGGAACATGGATGAGTATAGCCACCATTACCCCACACTCCACTCTCAAATTAGCCCACCATGCCCAGAACTTTACTTGGGCAAAACAAAGAATAGGTGTTGCAACTAAGTGATAATATTACAATAATCATGGGAGTGCCAAACAAAGCAAGAGTTATGCTTGAGTCATAAAAATATACCCTTCTTCTTTTTACTCTTCTTTAAGCATTGATTATAGTAAGTCTGGGTCCTTTGCAGGCTTAAATTATTAGCATATCATATAAAGAGTACAAGGTACTACATAGTCCTAAATAAATCTTTCTGTCAGAATACACTATGATTAGTGCCAGATTTCCTGACAGGATTACAACACTTTCCCTTTTACTAAAATGTCACTGAGCAAGTGGTTTTCTAGAAACTTCAACCTGGTTGTAACAAGAATTTGGTATCTCTACCAGTTTGACAATGTTTACCTAGAGATTAATAGGGGCAGTTATACTCTAGTGATCCTGTTATATCTTCCTACATCCTTGGTTAACTTTGCATGCTCTGATACTCTGTTGATCATATAAGGCTGGCAATCTGACTACAAGTTTTGATATAAATTTCTATGGCAACTCTTGAGTGGTCCACCCTTAGCAAAGTGGACCCAAGTGCTAAATATACATATACATCTCCTTTTTGGAGATTTCCCCATTGTGTTAAATATGTACATGGGGCTCCTGAATAAGAAGCTTTTAAAATAAGAAATGTACCATTAATATAATGATGATTTGAGATAACAGTGACTCAGGCCCTGCAATAGTCCTAATTTTCAGGATGGTTCTGTGTAGCAGGTAGAGGTAGCAGGTAAGAGACAGGGACACCTGTCACAATTCCAAGACGCTGCAATGGCCAGAGGTGCTTGTTACCAACTCCATGATGAGAAAGGTGCAACCCCTTTTTATCAGCTTCAAAATCAGAAACATTAGGACTAAACTTTGATGTGGAATAGCCTTGATGAATTCAAGGAAGGTTTCAGATATGCTTAATAGGGCAAATCTTTCCTCCTTCTAAACACAGGTTATTGAGAGCACAGTGCACTGGTATTCCAGCATTTGCACTGATTTCCTGTTTTCTTTAAGACACAGTTCACAGTGTTGATTTCTTTGGGCATATAAAATCCTTATTAATAGCTTGACTCCACCAGATCTATGGAGCAACCTCCTTCCTTGCATCCAGCAACAGCCTCTAAGAGAAATCAAGGCTTTTTAAAGTAATTATGTTTATGCACTTTGTTTAACCAGAAGGGCTTATGAACATTCCCTAAATCCATTTCCACAATTATGGATCTCTCTTCCCAAAGATTTGCTGGAACCAAAGCTTGAGTGTATTTTGGCACAACAATTTCATATTTTGCTGATTCCCCCCTTCCCAGTTGTAGCAGATAGCTGTGCATGTGTATCACACACACACACACACACACAGAGAGAGAGAGAGAGAGAGAGAGAGAGAGAGTAATGCATTAACTTCTACTCAGTGCTCTTTTTAGTCAAGAAGCTTACATGTTACAGCAAATACCTGAAACTTTTTGGAAATATTCAAAGTTTAATCTAATTGATATTTAAAGACTATGTCTAATGCATTAACCATGTAGATTAAGTTTAGCCTTTTCAAAGAAATTAATATTGGCATCTTTGTGAGTTCTGCTCTTTGACAAACTTTTCTTCCTGTTTTGGTTGACCTTTGTTCTGCCACTTTTCCCATCATGTAATGGCATCCTGTTTCTATGCTATTGCTTTAAGATGCATTTTAAGCAGCTTGTCTGAAACCCAGGCAATTTATTTCCATTGTCACACTGATTATCTGGCAGTGATGTTTGGGTGTAGGATAATTTCATCTCTCAACATTTGAACAATCAAACGGAGTGTGTCAGGCTCTTTCGTGATTTTTTTGTCCTGATTTGGTTCTTTGTTCTGATTTGGTTCTATTATAATCTTACATCCCACAGTACTTCGATACTTGGCATTTCACTGCAACATATTTTGATTTCCTCAGATCCATGTAAAATTAAGTGACACTGTGTCATCTACTCTTTTTGTACAGGAATCACACCATTTCAGATACAAAAGAAGAACCTTGCTGTATCAAACCAATGGTCCATCTAGTGACCAACCAGGTGCCCAAGGGGTAGTGGTCAAAAATAGAGGCATAGAGATTGAAACCTTCACCTGCTGCCTTGCATTTAGAGCCACTTCCTCTGAACATGGAAGTTCTATTTAGCCTTCATGGCTAATAAGCAATGATGGATCTTTTCTCCATGAAATTCCACAATCCCCTTCAAAGTTACCATAGGTAGACAGAATTACTATATCCTCTGGCAGCAAGTTCTGTTAGTTAATTATGTGATTGATATGTTCTTGTAGACCTCTCAATCTACTGCCCATCAGTTTCAGTCATTGCCCCATGTTCTAATATTTTAAGAGAGGAAGAAAACATTTTATTTTAATTAATTAGGAAATTGATATGCTAACTCTCCATAGTCCTGTGCAAGGCAGCTTACATGCAAAGCCAATAGCAGAGGGCATGCCAAACGTGAAGTGCCACCACCAGGGGTCAGTTCGTAGAAAAAGAGGTGCAGGAGCTCATTAGCATAACTCATTAGCATAACTTATTTGTGTATGCTACACCCCCTGACATCACCGGAAGTATGTCAGAAGGTAAGAAAGAAAGAAGGGGGGGGGGGGGGGGGACAGCTACTAATCCAAGCCTCAGAAATGCCACTCTTCTGGGAGGATAGCTTCAGTGGTGGCTGAAGCCTTCAGAAGGCTGGTCGGAGGAACAAGGACCTTTCCAGGGGACTGGGTCATTTTGCTGCAGCCATGACACAAGCAGGCATTCCCCCGCTGGGGGGGGGGGGGCTGGCACCAACTCCCAGAGCTGCGCTCCCCCAAACTCCTGCTCGAAATGACCCCTGGTCACCATTGAAAATACCCTGCCTCTAGTTCCCACCTGCCTAACCTCTGAAGTCAGGGACACAGAGAACAGGGCTTGAGATGCAGATCGTAACTGCTGGGAGAAGTAGAGGAGGTGGTGGTCTTTAAGTACCCTGGCCCAAGTCCTTTAGTACTTTAAGGAAAGAATTAGCAGTTTGAATTTTCTGGATCTACTTTCTCCACACCATGCCTTTTTCTATGTATTTAAAATATTTATATATAGTTTCTCCATGTTAATGCTCACTGCAGTTTGCAACATAATAAATCAAACTTATGCAATTAAACTTATGCAATTAAACAATTAAACATTAATATACCAATTGAATAGTACCAGAACAGTTAACATGCAATTTAAAACAGCAATTAAAACAATATTTAACATAGCAACAGGTGAATTTAAACAACAATTAAAACATCAGTTAAACAGCAGTGATGGTAACAGTCAAGACAGCAATTAAAACAGCTAAAACCAAAAAATAAACACACTCATAAAAAAACTTACTGTCTTTATTCTTATTATTCACTGAACTCAAGCACAGAGTATTCCTTTTTTCACCATTTCTGCCCATTAACTTGACAGTTTCAGCAAGCCATCTACTATAACCCCAAGATTTCTTTCCTGGTAAGCCACCTCCATTGTAGAGTGTGTACAAAAGAAAAAATCGGGATTTTTCAGATATATTGGACCCCCCCCCCCCCCAATTCAGGATTCTCAGAAAAACCTGAATTCTAATACCAGTATGGCTTCATTATACCCTATGGGACTATTACAGTCAATGGGGAATCTATCTGGGGGTATCCAGGGATCTGGGGGCTGCTTTTTGAGGTAGAGGAACCAAAATTTCAGCGTGGCTTCTGGTGCCTCTCCTCAAAAGTCCTGCCAAGTTTCAAAAAGATTGGATCCGGGGGTCCAGTTTTATGGGCCCCCAAAGAAGGTGCCCCCAGCCTTTTGTTACTGATTTGGAACAAAAAATACAAACTATGAAACCCCTTTTGGAGAGTTGAGGGGACCTGGCAACCCTAGAGCTGCAGGTTTTTGACAACATAAACCAGATATCTGGTTTAGTTACTTTAGCTGCCAAAGGCAATCCATGTTCTCAGAAAACAAGTAGAAGAGTTGTTTTAGACTACATGAAATAAAGCTGTAACAGTAATGTTAAGTAGAAGGAACTCAGTGGCATCGCTCAGCTCCCCCTATAACATCTCCATCTTTCAAGTGGATGTTTGTGCACGCAAGCACAGCATAGACAGTGCGCAGGCAGAGCTTGGAAACCCACCTTGCATGGATTTGTTGAGCTGACATTGCCACAGTGGCATTGTTTCTGCTGGGCACTCTGTACATGCACTGGCTGTGCTCAGCTTGCAACTCCTCCACTTGGATTTGTTGAGCTGGCATTGCTACAGTGGCATTGATTCTTCAGGGCACTCTGTACATGCACTGGTTCTGTTGGACACGCTGTATATGCACTGGCTGTGCTAGCCTTGCAAAACAAAACCCTTGCTTGGATTTGTTGAGCTGATTTTGCCACAGTGGCAAAAATGCCCCCCCCCCCCCCCCCCCCAGTTTCTACTGCAGTGACTCTCTGGTTTGACATCAGTCCCTGCTTTTTTGCTGTATATATCATAACATTAGGGAAGTTTTGATCAAGCCTACTGTTAACTCCTACCCAGATCGTAATAGAAGGATACTTTTGACAAGTATGCTGGCAGGTGATAACCAAAAGCTGACTAGGATGGTTGCCAATTTGGGTTGGTTGGCCTACCGAACTATATATCCTACAGAATGGCTTTATTTGCCCTGGCTGCAAAGAAAATACAGGCCAACGCTGTTCTCAGGGAAACTAGTTAATTTGTGGGTATGCTGTGATTCAATTAACTGTCCATAACTTCAGTTTTATGGTTTTGTAATATTTTAGACTATGGTTTTATGGTTTTATAATACTTAGACTATATTTTATTTTATACAATTTTTTATGTACTCTTCTCCGTTTTTGGTTTGTAATGGCCTATGGCTAAATACAATAAAATCTGTCTTGTCTTGAACTAGGAAAGAGATAAAGAAGAACAGATAGGTCTAGATTTATTTTTAAATTTTGATCTTAATATTAATCTTACCATTTCTGTATTTTAAACTTTTTAGATTCTTATTTATAATATTAGATGCTATTAGATTTTATAATTTTACTGTTCTTTTATCTGTTATTTATTTGCCTCCTATTGTATTGATTGCTGGTCTATGATCGTAATAATACAATCTAGTCAGAACCCTACAATGGAAATAACAGAGAATGGGAGCCCATAGAATTGGACCCCCTGGTCCAATCTTTTCAAAATTGGGGGGGGGGGTCTTTTGAACAGAGACACCAGAAGCTAAGCTGTGTGAGGCTTCTGCCCTATGTAGTCAAGGATCAGACCTTTGTTGATGAAACACAGTTCTTTATTTCCCATTACTACATTACAGGTCCTCGGATCATTGTTAGAGATAAAGTATACAATAGAAGCAGGATTAATATACCCTCCAGTACAATTTGAATTTCCCATAGGTAACCAATCACAGGAAGGGAAAAACCGCGGGCTAAAGGTCCTTTGACCGTTTGCTTCCCACAGGAAAAAAGGTTAAGTGTGAAGCTGTAAATTTCCCTTCTTAAACCAGACCCCTCAGATGTATCCATCTTGTGCATAACAAATAACTCGCCAACGTCTTCACACGCCGATAAGAATTGTTCCGTGTCTCCCCCGGCAGGGAGGAAAGGAATGCGGAGGTGCGGAGGGGTGAGAGGCCGTTTGTTCTCATGTGCTGTAGTCGCCACTCTCCCGGACCAAATGGTTACACTGACCAGACCCATTGTGAGCTATAAACCCAGGGCAATAAAATAGAACCTGATACATGGTGATTGAGATAGCAGGATGTTACAGAGGGACTGCAAAGAGAGGTTACATAGGAAGGGATTATACAAAGCATATAAGCAAACCTTTGTTAGAATCTTTAGATTCTGACACTCTGCCACCCGAAAAATCTAATCTACCCCGGCTTATCAGGGAACCGTTTATGGAATCCTTTAACTAATTTAGGAGCATGAACGTTATCTGAAAAACCCCACTCATTTAACTCCGGACCAAAATCTACCCACTTGACCAAATACAGCAAGCGGCCCCTACGCATTTTTGAATCAAGGATTTCAGAAATTTCAAAATGAGGCGCCCCCTCCTTCATCAGTGGAGGAGGAGTCGGAGGAGTTGGATGCCATGCATTCGGCCCAGGATTCTTCTTCAACAAGCTGAAATGAAAAACACAGTGCACAGAACTCTGTGATTTAGGCAACTCCAGTTCAAAGGACACTTCAGAAATTTTACGTAACACTTTATAGGGACCAACGTATTTCCACCCTAATTTCCTGCTTGGTTGCAGGCCATGTATATTTTTGGTAGAAAGGTAGACAGAGTCCCCTGGCTGAAGGTCCCACCCTTCAGCCCATCCACGGTCCGCATACTTTTTGTAGTCTTCTTTGGCTTTATCTAAAGTCTTAGCAATCAAAGGCCACAAGTCCTGCAGGTTGGCCCACCAATGTTTAAAATCGGAGGGGGGGCCATCTGATGCTTCCTCTATGGTGGGTAGGGGTTTCCCCTCGAAGCCTCCCACCGCCATGAAGGGGGACACACCCATGGAAGAATGGATAGCATTGTTATAACTATATTCCGCGAATGGTAGTAATTCCACCCAATTGTCCTGATGGTAGTTAGTGTAACACCTTAAGAACTGTTCCAATATTTGATTAGTTCGCTCGGATTGGCCATCGGTCTCTGGATGGTAACCTGAGCTCATGGCCGGTTCGATGTCCATCATCTTTAAAAGCTCCCGCCAGAAGTTGGCGACGAACTGACTGCCTCTGTCGGATACCACACGTTTGGGGAAGGCGTGTAATTTGATCACGTGATTAAAGAAGGCTTTAGCCAGTCCCTTTGCAGTCGGCAGCTGTTTAAACGGGGTAAAGTGAGCTTGCTTCGAGAACATGTCAACCACCACCCAAATGACAGTCTTTCCTTTCGAGGGTGGCAGGTTGGTAATAAAGTCCATAGCTATCGCTTCCCAGGGACGAGAGGGGGTGGGCAATGGGTGTAGCAGTCCTGGGACCTTCCCCCTCCCCCCGTTTGCACATTAAACAAGTTTGACAGGCAGACACGTCTTTACGCATGCGCAGCCACCAAAATTGCCACTGGATCAAATTAAGAGTTTTTAGGAAACCAAAATGACCGGCTAGCTTAGATGAGTGGCAGGTTAATAAAATGTCTTTTCTCCGTGCTCGAGGCACCACGAGTTTGTCTCCATGGTACCAGCATTTGTTGGGACGGAGAGAGCACTCCTCTATGCTTTCTAACTCTTCTGCCTCTTCCGGAGAGTAGTCTTCCCCCCATTTTTCTTCCCACGACTCTACCGTTACATGTTTGCTTTGGCTCCTGGTAGTAACGGCACCTCCCAACTGCTGTGGTGAGAACATGGAGTCAAATACTTCCTCTTTCTGACTCTCGTGTTGGGGTAACCTGGATAACGCATCTGCTAACGAATTGGCCTTCCCGGGGAAATGTTTAAGCACGAAATTGAATTTCGAGAAAAAATCAGCCCATCGGAGTTGTTTGGCATTCAGAGACCTTTGAGTGCGCAGCGCATCTAAGTTTTTATGATCTGTCCAAATTTCAAATGGGGTCTGCGCCCCCTCCAGCCAGTGCCTCCAAGTGGTCAGGGCTAAACGAATGGCTGCTGCTTCTTTATCCCATACCAAAGAATTCCTCTCCGTTTCATTAAATTTTTTTGAGATATAAGCCAGAGGGTGCAACTTGTCATCAGCCCCCTTCTGGAGTATGCCCCCCCCCATGGCCACATCCGATGCGTCAACATGTATCACAAATTCCTTAAGTCTCATCGGGATTAGCAAGGATAGGTTCTGACGTAAACAGTCTCTTTAGGGTCTCAAAGCCTTTTATCTGACCAAGCTATCTTCTCCCCTGGTTTCCCCGCTTCTGGGCCCCTCCCCTTGGTTTTCAGGAGTTCCGTTCGTGGGAGGGTGACTGTGGCAAAATCTTTTAGGAAGGTGCGGTAGAAATTGCAAAATCCCAAGAGGCTTTGCAGTTGCTTTCTAGTTCGGGGCGCCTCCCATTGCACCACTGCCTCCACTTTGGCAGGGTCAATCTCCAACCCCTTCTGGGAAATACGATATCCCAAAAAGTCTACAGAATCCCGGTTGAACTCACATTTGGATAGTTTGGCATATAATTGATTTTTCAACAACGTAGAGAGCACTTCCCTGACCAGTTTTACATGCGACTCCTTATCAGTAGAATAGATCAAGATATCATCTAAGTAACATAACACCCCCTTGAATAAATGCTTGTGCAACACTTCATTTATCAGGCTCATAAAAACTCCCGGCGCGCCACTTAAGCCGAATGGCATCACCAGGTACTCAAATTGTCCCAATGGAGTGTTAAAGGCAGTCTTAAATTCGTCCCCCTCCCGGATGCGCACACGAAAGTAAGCATCCCGCAAATCCAGTTTAGTAAACACCTTTCCCTTAGCTGCCTCCATTAGCAAGTCCTTTATGAGGGGGAGGGGGTAGGCATTAGAAGCAGACACTGCATTCAGACCCCTATAGTCCGTGCACAATCACAGCCCTCCATCCTTCTTTTTCCTGAACAAAACGGGCGCTGCAAAAGGAGATTTGGCAGGGCAGATGAAACCTCGCTCCAAGTTTTTGTCTAGGAACTTTCTCAGCTCCTCTCGCTCTGAGGGGCTCATGGAGTTGAGCTTTCCCTTTGGTAGTTTCTCTCCCCGGGAGCAACTCAATTGCATAGTCTGACAGTTGGTGGGGGGGCAGCTCATCTGCCTCAGTCTCGCTAAACACTCCCATTAAGTCCCGATACTCCTTAGGCACGGCGGAGGGCACCAACTTCAGAGCCGCCACTTGCAGAGGGGCCGGGGGGCCCGATCCCCACCCCGGGTTCCACTTGTGATGATTACACTTCTCATCCACCCACAGGATCTTCCCTTCACTCCACCTGATGTATGGGTCATGGGAACTCAGCCAAGGGCTCCCCAACACCATGGGGAACTGGGTGTTGGGGGTGATGACAAATGCCCTCTTTTCCCAATGCTCCCCCGTCCCCACTATCAGTCGCTCCATCTTGGCCACACACGCCTCCTTCATTTCCGAACCGTCCATCTGTGTGAACGTGAGTGGCTCTCCCAGTGGGGTAACTTTTGGGGCCAGCCCATCCACTACTAAGGGGCTTATTAGGTCTCTGGCGCACCCTGAGTCAATTAGGGCACGTACCCATACATGAGTCCCAGTCCCGGGGGCTATCACAGTCACTACCATGTACAGTAAGGGGCCGGGGATGCTCACTGGAGATGGCGCGTCGGGGTTAGGGACCTGCAGTTCTGCGCCGTTCACTGCAGGTTGTTGGAGTTTCCCGGCATCTGTGCTTCAGTCAGCTCCAGCTCCCCTTGCTCGCTCTCTGCCCCTTCCAGCTGTAATGCCCGGGGTTTGAACGAGGTCTTTCCCTTGCTGGGGGTGCTCCCCACCACTGGAGTGGAGGTTTTGGGAGCTTTCCCACTCCCACGGGGGCACGCCGAGGCAAAGTGACTGCTCTCACTGCATCTCATGCAGAGCCCCTGCCTGAATTGGCTGTCTTGGATCTCCTGGACGCTGGGCTTGGGTTTCATCTTCTGGGTGGCTTTGGCTTGGGCAGCCGCTGAGGTTCCCATCTTGATGAGGGTGAACCTCTCCTCCACGTCGGCTGCCGCTCTCATCCACATTGCGAGGGATCCCGGCCGCCCTCCTCTCAAGACCATTTTGTACACTTCAGGGTTCAGGCCCTCTTGGTACTTCTCGATGAAGAGGTCTTGGGTCCAGCCTTGAATCTTAGCTGCTATGTGCCGGAACCGGTCAGTGTATTCTCTTACGGAGGACCGCCCCTGGGTTAACTTCCGCAGCTGGTTCCGCGCCTTCTCCTCCCCGAGGGGGTCCTCATAGTGCTGTCGGAGGGCCCACATAAAATTATTCACGGACCGAAGCTCTGGCCCCGGGGCATTGTGAAGGCTCACATACCAGTCGCTGGCGGTATCCCTCAGTTTGGACCCGATGTATCCAATTCGGTCCTGCTCGGTTGGGTAGAGGTGCCCCCAGGCATTTAGGAACCTCTTGATCTCTATGAGGAAAAATCGTAGCCTCTCGGGGCCCCCGTCGAAGGTAGCCATCAGTGGGTCGTTGGGTGCTTGGCGGATCATCCGCTCTATGGGCGCGGGCACCGGGGCAGGAACAGGAACTGGGACCTGCACTGGAACCTGCTGTGGTACCTGTTGCGGGACAACCCCCGCGGGAGCTCCCCCTTGGGGAGCTGGTTGCAGCGGGGCTCCCCCGGCTGGTCCTCTGGGCCCACCTGGGACTGCCCGGGCTACCTGGAATGTGGCCAGAGCATCTCGGAGTTGAAACTGCAAATCCATGGCTACTTCTCTCAGCTCCGTGGTGATCTGCAGTCGCATGTCCCCCATCAGGCGATCTAGGGCTTGGCTCGGGTCTTCTCCGTAGAGATCGGGACCGTAGGGTGCGCCCCTCTCCTCGTCCGGTGGCGGGAGTCGCCAGTCGCCCCCGTGATACGTCTCTCGCTCATCTCCCAGGAAACTCGGCTGCCCTTGCTCGGTGCGGTCCCCAGGGACCGAGATGCGCATTCCCCTCTGATCGTGGACCCACGGGTCAACTGTCCCACAGCCGAAGTTGGCCCATGAATACCTCGGGGTTCCTGTCTGGTGAGGGGGTAGTCACGGGATGTAGTGAGCCCCCTGAGCCATAGTCACTGGCTTCTCGGGCTCCCCACCGCCGCCTCCAGCTCCGGCACCCTGGTCCACTGGGGTCACCGGCTCTCCTTCGGTTGTAGGGATGGGAAGAGTACCGTCGTCCGACATGGTCAGGAACGGTCAAGTCCCAGTCACAGAGCTCTAACAATCTGTGAGGCTTCTGCCCTATGTAGTCAAAGATCAGACCTTTGTTGATGAAACACAGTTCTTTATTTCCTATTACTACATTACAGGTCCTTGGATCATTGTTAGAGATAAAGTATACAATAGAAGCAGGATTAATATACCCTCCAGTACAATTTGAATTTCCCTTAGGTAACCAATCACAGGAAGGGAAAAACCGTGGGCTAAAGGTCCTTTGACCGTTTGCTTCCCACAGGAAAAAAGGTTAAGTGTGAAGCTGTAAATTTCCCTTCTTAAACCAGACCCCTCAGATGTATCCATCTTGTGCATAACAAATAACTCGCCAAGGTCTTCACATGCCGATAAGAATTGTTCCGTGTCTCCCCCGACAGGGAGGAAAGGAATGCGGAGGCGCGGAGGGGTGAGAGGCTGTTTGTTCTCATGTGCTGTAGTCGCCACTCTCCCGGACCAAATGGTTACACTGACCAGACCCATTGTGAGCCATAAACCCAGGGCAATAAAATAGAACCTGATACATGGTGATTGAGATAGCAGGATGTTACAGAGGGACTGCAAAGACAGGTTACATAGGAAGGGATTATACAAAGCATATAAGCAAATCTTTGTTAGAATCTTTAGATTCTGACAAGCTGAAAATTTGGTGCCTCTACCTTAAAAAAAATAGCCCCTCCAGACCCGTGCATACCTTCAGATAGATTCCTATTATAGCCTATGGGGATCATTGACTATAGGTTATAATGGAGCTGAAGGCATTTAAAAGTGTTGCAGTCCCTTTAAATGTGTTTGTGAAGCTGCAGTTTCACCTGGAATGGTGTTTAAAGAGAGTGAACTTAAATGCCATTTAACTGCGGCTATCCTGTTTTGGTGAAGTGGTTAGGAGCACCGTATGGTATAGTGATTAGGAGCATGGTCTCTAATTTGAGAGAAGAGTTTGATTCCCCACTCCTCCTCCACATGCAGCCAGCTTGGTGACCAAAACAGCTTACATCATTCTCCTCTCCCTTTCTTGACTTGCACAAGAACCCTGAGAGGTAAGTTAGGATAAAAGTCTGTGACTGGTTGGAAATCACCCACTGAGCTTCCACAGCAAGTACATGGGTCTGGCAGACTCTGCTCTGATGCACTAATTGCTACGCCACACTGGCTATGGTATCACCTGGTTTCACAACTGAACTCCAGACAACAGATCTCCCCCCCCCCCCGGGAGAAAAATAACTGCTTTGGATGGAGGCCCCTATGGCATTCTGTTCAGCAGAGGCTGCTCCCCTCCCTAAACTCTGGCTTCCGTAGACTCCATCATAAAATCTCCAGGAATTTCCCAAGCCTAGTCAGGACTGGCACCAATAAGTTTTCTCCCAAAGGCCAAAATAGGTGTGGAAAGGGCCTCCCCCCACCTTTTACTGACAAAACCAAGCTTGGTTGCTTAGCAATAGGCACTGAGGGGAAAGAAGGGTTGTCAGCTCTGAGTAGGGAAATACCTGAAGATCTGGGGGTGGATCCTGTGGAGGGCAGTGTTTGGGGAGAGAAAGGACTCAGCAGGGTATGATGCCATAGGGTCTACCCTCCAGAGCAACCAGTTTCTCCAGGGGAACTGATCTCTGTCATCTGGAGAGCAATTGTAACAGCGGGAGATGTCCAGGTCCCACCTGGAGATTGGCAACCCTAGGGGAAAGTCAGTCGCACAGCAGGAGATTGAAGCAAATAGTCCAGCCACAGGAGAAGTGTTTTCATCAGGAGAGACAGCCGGTTTTGCAGTTAATTCTGTGGAAAGAGTGTCCAGGCTGGCAGTGGGCGAGGAAGAGGAGTGGACCCAGCACCCAGCCAATGGCACGCGAGTACTCTTGAGTGGCGGTTGATGGGCCAATGGCTGATGGAGCATACATAGAATGGCCAATACATAAGTGAATTATATATATATATATATATGATTATGTAAGTTTTAAATTTTTAGCTGCTGTGGTGGCCCTTGTAAGGAAAGGTGGGGTACAAATTTTGTAAATAAATATACTATTATTTTAGTGTCAAATTGCATATTATTTTTAAGAGATCAGTAGTTTCATAGGTAAGTTCCTTAAGCTCTCACAGGTGTATGCCATTGGCACCTGGAGTCGTGTTAGTTTTTAATTTCTCAGTCCTAGAATTTAATCTCTCATCACTTCTATTTGATTCATAGTATATCCTATTACTGTAGTCTAGGGCCATTGACATTTGCCTACCTTGCACTGAGAGCAGTGGACTGAATGGTTGGTTGTGGCGATTGATAACTAATTAGGTTGGTCACTTGGCAGGGTTTTGTGCAGATAAGAAAGTGGAACCGGTTATGGCATTTTCCTGTTAGGGAATGGGGGGGGGGGGAGGGGGTCATCAGAAACTGCCTTCGGATTTTAGGGTCCAGGGTGGTGAATGATGATCACTTCTGGGAACTTCTTAGGGCAAAAACACTTCCACCCATTCAGCCAATACTGGGTAGAAGTGAAAAATTCCTACCTAGCTCCCATATGCAACCAGCAACAGCCTACACTAAGAACAGGGTGGGAGGGTGGGCAAGCACACAGAGCAACTGTTTGGGTGGAAGCAGAGCCCTGCTTTTTACAGGGCTGGCTCCGCCCCCCACCCATGTCATGTCACATAGTGTCATGGCTCTGTTGCTGCCCTGCTTTCCTCCGGGGTGGCAAAGCAGAACCCGGCCTCCAGCAGCCTTGCAAGGAGGCCGGGAGCCCTGTTGCTCCCCCAATCTAAATAATGAGACAGACAATGGTTTGGAAGTAAACAAGAGCCACTTTATTAACTATTTAACGTAACATGCGGCAAGGGACAAGCTATGTGGACACGGAACAGGCAAGGCTGGTGTCACTCCCTGACCAACCTCCTTGCCCTTCATGGGTGAGTCACCAACTCCAGCCCTAACATGAAAATGCCATAACAGCATAACTGGTACCACTTTCTTACCTGCATGAAAACCTGCCACTGCCAAGGCCAAGCCTCTGCTTTGGCCTTTGTGGCCACCTAACAGCTTAAGGCTGCCCTAATCCCTTGCTGCAAGTCTTGCAAAAATAACTCATTGCCCTTGTCTGATAAGTGCACCCCATCGACCCTATACAGGTCCTGGAACTCGACCCATATATTGGGGTGCAGCAAAAATAGGTGCAAACTACATGGCCTTCCTCATTTGTCAATTGGCCATACGCCTTGCCCAGTCGATACACCAGGGGTCCCCTAGGTTATGCCACATCTGGCAGGGCAGAATAGCCGACCAGACTATTAAACCTAGGTTGTTACCCCCTAAGTGTATCAACAAAACATGTGGAGGAGGCCTCCGCCTCTCTTCGAATAACAAGGGAAGGAGCGCAGGCCATCTCATGCCCCTCCTTTCCATCCATTAGACAACAGCCCACTCACTAAGACTCAGTTGAGAACCAATGGGAGTCAAGCATGCCAGAAGGAAAGAATGTAGGAGATCCAGTTCCGGTTGAGTTGGTGACAGATGAAAGCGGGGAGTGCTCCTGCTGGCCTCTGCCAAACCCCCCACCTTCTGGCATTCAATGACACTTTTAGGGTAGATTGAATTCCAAAGCAAGCTCTTTGGGGTGAGAGCTTGCAGCAGAGAGCTTGCTTTGGTGACAAAAGAACATGGCGGTGATCTTCCAAACCAAAACTTCTTCAATGCGGGAGGCTGGGGAATGCTCAGCGAGATTTCTCAGCTGGCCAAGACTCTGATCAGTGAAACCTGCAGAGACTTCCTGATACTGAGAGAAACCGTGAGCTTGTTGGCATTTTTTGTTGTTTATTGGAATAAGTTGGCTAAACTATCAAACTATTAAAAGTTAACAATGGAGAAAGGGAGACTGTGATTTAAAGGGAAGAAGCAGTGAAGGAAATTTCACAGCCTGCCCGAAGCTTGATATTTAAGTTAGGAGACCTACAGAGACTCATAGACTTTGAACTGTTGCTTTGGAGAATTGTTTGTTTTGAAAAATGTGAGCTCCGGGAAACTCCTGATGAGTTAATTGGATCATAAATAACTTCACTTAATCTTTCAGTTGGAAGATTAAAGGGCAAGTGTTGTTTGCTTGCCAATTGCCATTTAGATCTCGGAGAAGAGCAATGAGCAAGATATAGAACTGTTAAGTTATGGATATAAGTCTTTGACACCAGAAGCTTATTATTTTATTTGCAATAACTCAAGAGATAGTGGACCATAAAAGATAGAAGAAAAGAAGACTGGAAGATAGAAGAAGCAAGAAGAAGGAAGAGTGAAGAAGGGAAGGGAGGGCTACTGGTTGACTGAGGAGTGTGAGTTTTGGAAAATGCCTGATGACTTAATTAGATACTAAGCAATCCTAGTTACTCTTTCAGTCTGGAGATTAAAGGGGCAAGCATTCCTTGCTTTACAGAACTACACTAACTAATGTAGAACTGCTAAGTTAGTCTATGAACATGAGTTTTGGATGCTTGAAGCCTAACACTTGTATAATAGCCTAAGCAACTAACTTTAAGAGACAGTAGAACATAAAAGAAAGAAGAAGAAGGCTGGGAAGAAAGAAAAAGGAAGAGAAGAGGACAGGCTTCTGGATATTTTGTATATGTTTTTGTTCTATGAACTAAAATAGGGTATCACTTATAAGGAGTAAGCTCTATAACAAATTAAATATTAAGGAAGATAAACAGATATGTAGCTTACATAGTTTAAGTATAGCTAGTAATTTAAGTAGAGTTACACATATATAGAGGATAGACAGACATAGATATAAGGTATAAGGTATAAACAATTTTAAGAGAACTTGATTAGTTAAGCTTGGTAGTTAAGTAAGTTAGCTAAGTGAATTAGACTACTAAATTTAGATAGATAAGTTAGATAAGTTAAGTAAGATAGATAGTTATTCTAGAAGTAGTTAGGGACTTAGGAACTCTTAATAAAATTTAAAGATAGAAAACCCTAAAATCTTTATAAAATAGAAAAAATGGATAAGACAAGTGGCCCTAGACACCCATCATTCTCCTCTACTACAGTGAACTTTCCACAAATGAGTATGAAAGACTTACAAAATTTGATCCAAGAATCAGTAACAATGGCAGTTGAAATGGCTGTGACTAAAGCTATAGAACCCATTCAGATAAAATTAGATGATTTATCTAATCAATTAATATCACAAACAGAGGAAATTAAAAAACAAATAGGAGCAAATAGGCATGAAATAGCTTCACTAACAACACTAACTAATGAGATGGAAACTGAAATCCAAGAAGTTGAGGTACAGGTACAAAAATTAAAGGGAAAATAGGAGGCTTTGGAGGATTCTTTAATAAAATTGGAGATGGAAAAAGCCACATTTGTCTTAAAGTTCCAAAATGTTCCTGAAAGAAATGAAGAAAATCTAAAAGATCTAACCCACGCTTTGGCTGAGTATTTGGGAATCGACCCACCAGAAGAGATGGCGTGAGAGATATATATAGCATATACAGTAAATTCAGCATATGCTAAATTGAATAATGTGCCCAGAGAGGTACATGCAAAATTTTGCAAAAGAGAAATGAGAGATAAGATATTGAAAACAGTAAATGAGATTCCCTTCAGTATGAGGGACACAGAAGTAAGAATTTTAAGAGAAATACCCTGGAGAATTAGGGAGAAAAGACAAGATTATATGGTCTTGGTAAATCTCCCGAAAACAAATGAAATTCAGTATCGATGGTTATCACCAGAAGGAGTATTCTTCATATTTAAAGGTAAAAGATATAAAATAAATTCCATCTTTAAACTTGAAGATTTCTTAGGAAAAAACGGGGAAGAACTTGGCTGGAAAGATGAAGATGTAGCCGTAAGTGAAACAGATGAAGATCAACAAAATGTGACACTGAAGACTGAAAAACCACCAAATAGAAAAAAGAAAAATAGGCAAAAAAGAGAATTCTACCCATTCCAAATAGTGACAAGACAGTTGTCTGGAAAGGTGGGATAAAAATGTGATAAATAAATAAATAAATAAAGACATGAAAGGAAAGAGAGGAAGGAACCGACAGAGGAAGATAAAAATGGACAGACAAAGATTCAAAATTCTGTCAATAAACGTGAATGATCTAAATGCACCACAAAAAAGGAACCACATTTTTCATCAAATTAAAAAACTACAGGCAGATGTGGTATGTCTACAAGAAACCCATATTATTAAAAAGATCAAAGATTTTTTTAGAGAGGAAGAAATTAGGAAAAGTTTTTATTGCTGTAGATGGGGGGGGGGGAAGAGAGGGGTAGTTACATATGCTAAAGAATCCTTACACCCAGAGTTGATATACAATTCAGAAGACGGAAGAGTCCTGATAATAAAAGTTCAAAGGCAAACAAACTCACTGGTAATTGTGAATATCTATGCCCCTAATCAAAACCAAGAAAATTTTTATGAAACACTAAGAGAAATCGTGGCTAAACAAATGTTTGAAGAGATCTGCTTAATAGGATACTTCAATGCAGTCTATGATAGCTCTTTAGATGGAAAAAAGACTGTGAAAAAACATAAACAAGGAAATGAACTTCCAAGGTCCTTTTTAAAAATGGTGGAAGAATTTACCTTAATTGACTCTTGGAGAACTAAAAATACTGAATAAAAAGACTATGCATTCTATTCAGCAAGACTTGGTCGGGAGTTGACATGGCCTGGACCTCTCTAGCCATGACGAAAGATATATGGGATGCAGAATTCTACTGTCTTCTTTTGCAGACCATAACCCTATCATGGTGACACTGCTTGATGTTCCAAGAAAAAATAGATAGACAATGAATATAAGCCTTTTTAAAGATGAAATTTTTTTAACTGAATCCAAAACCGAATTTCAAGCATTCTTTAAAGACAATTGGCAGCCTGAAGTTCTGATAGAGATAGTATGGGATACTTTTAAAGCATATGTGAGAGGCTGGTTTGTTAGGTATAATGCTTGGAGAAAGAAACAAAAAGAGCTGGCCTACAAACAGCTACAAAAACAAATTAAAGCTGAGTAAAAAAAAAAAAAGAGGAGGGATTTTGGCATTCAGCAAATTAGATTTAAAATTAAAAAATTACAACATCAGCTAAACTGCCTCTTGACACAAGAAATGGCAAAAAAGATTGAATATACCAAGCAGTATTATTTCCAAAAGAACCCCATTAGTAATCTAAACATAACATTAAATTTTGCAATCCCACACATATCCCTTGTAGCTCTACAATTTCCAGTGACCTATCTGTTGAATCTCGCTATTGGAATACTCCATGGCTGTCGCTGTGAATGCTGCCCTAATCCGGAAGGAGTGGGTTCTGAAGTGGAACCCACCTAATCCCAACCGGACCAGCGCTTTCTGTATTAGGCCCCAAAACTGAAATTTAGTGAGGGGGGTGCTGTCCCTGTGCCAAAACAGATTGCTTATGCCCTCGCCCCTCATGGCTAAATGTTGGCGTAAGGCCAGCAACTCCACCTTGGAACAACAGCCCAGCTCAATAACTGAACCCTTGCCAAGCTGGTTGGTCTTTGACCACCTAGCATGATCCTAACTTTGGAATCCAGCATGTGAACATCCCGCTGGTCAAGCACTTGGCCGGATATATTTTGGTGAGAGCCAGCCACTAGCTCACTGATCCGCAGTGCCCCAAAGAATGTGACTAGTGATGCTGCATGGAACAGTGCAGCCTCATATCCATCAATGCAAAGTGTGTGCCACTGTGCCTTTAGCCCCCGAAGCACTGTTGGGGTCAAAGGTTCCCAGGTGTCTATAACCTTGCCACCCTCCCGTGACCAGCCTTCAAGCATCTTCCTTATATGGAAGTCGCCTATCTTCTCTTCATACCCAGATATCTTGTTGGCATAGGCGAGAGATGACAGCTTGCCCCTAATGGAATGTGCTGACTGGCCCTTAGATCTCAGCGACACACAAAATTGCATCAAATGGGACACTGGTATGGGCTAAACTTGTCTCAGACCTGCTTCCTCCCTAAAGGACAGGAACTGCTTACCCGCCCTCTTATAAGCTCTCCAGGTGGAAGGGGCGAGAGCTAAGTTTATCGCCCTGTCAGCCTGAGCCCGCCAATCTGCCACACCTCTGCTGGCATCTGAACCAGGAACTGGTCAGCTTCCAGAGCCAACTGACAGAATCTCTCCATCTGTTTTCGGGAGAGAGCATCAGCAACCCTGTTACTGACCTCCCAGGACATGCCTGGCTTTGAACAATATATTGTTCTGCAAACAACAGAGCATGAAGGCTCTAACCAGGGCCATGACCCTAGGAGACTTGGACGTCAATGAGTTAATTACATGTACTGTGGATAGATTGTCGCACCAGAAGGGGACTGTATGATTGGTGAGCTCAGCTGACCAAATCCACACTGCTATGACAATCGGAAAAAATTTCAGGAAGGTGAGGTCTTTGACCCATCCTGCCTGAAACCATTCCCCAGACCAGTCCTCCATACACCAGTGCCCCCAGATATAGACTCCACAGCTGGAGGAGCCTGCAGCATCAGATGTAACCTGCAGCTCTGCTTCGCCTGAACGTCTTTCTGCCGAAAGGACACTCCATTGTATGAATTCAAAAATTCTTTCCATACAAGGAGGTTCTCTCTTATTCCCTTAGTGACCTGTGGTATGGAAGGTGCAGGCCTTTCATGGACTCACAAAGTCTCCTAACAAATGCATGGCCAGGTGCCACCACTTTGCATGCAAAGTTGAGGTGGCCCACCAGCTGTTGTAACTTGAGCAAGGTAATCTTTTTCCTTGCCTTGGCCGTGTCAATTAACGTCTGCAGTGCATTTAATTTGTCAGCTGGTAATTTACATAGCTGCCCTATTGTGTCAATCTCAATCCCCAGGAAAGTCAGGACAAGAGTAGGGCCTTCCCTTGCCAGGTCCATAAAACTGGAAAGTAAAAATTCGCATTGTTCTGTATCTTTCCTTCCTACCAATAGGAAGTCATCAAGATAATGGGCAGTACTACATAGTCTCATCCTGAACCGCGAGGCCCATTCTAAAAAGGAACTGAACCTCTTGAAAGCAGCACAGGACCCAGAGCACCCCATTGGAAGGGCCCTATCCATATAAAATTTGCCCTCAAAAGCAAAATCCAGCAGCTCAAAATCGGCCGGATGGACAGGGAGAAGACAGAAGGCTGACTTGATGTCATATTTTGCCAATTCTGTACCCTGCCCACAGTGGTGCACCACTAGCATGGCCTGATCAAACAAGGTGTACCTAACTGAACACAATTCCTCCGGTATCGCGTCATTCACTGACTCCCCATGTGGGTATGACAAGTGGTGAATGAGGCGATACTCACCAGGTGCCTTCTTAGGCACAACTCCCAACCCTTAAATTGTTAACGGGGGGAGGGGGGGCGGGGGGGAAGGACAAGGGCCAAGGACTCTACTTTCCTCACATTCCTTGGTGATTTCCCCCTGAACTATGTGCTCCATCCCCTTAACTGATTTCAAGTTAGGAGCACTATATGGTCTTCTTTCTCCCTGATAAAGATATGTTAAACCCTAAAATGAAACCTTCCAAGAGATAAACGTGATCCTGTCGGTTTGGGTAATCCCTCAACCAAACCTCAAGCAACTTTAATTGGTCTGGGACCCTTTGTCAGGAGGGGGATTGTAACCACTGCCTCCTCCTGAATGCTTACCTCCTTTTGCTCCACCCTGGCCCTTGGTTTTGGAGCAGCTGGAGAATGCGTGGAGCACTGCACATGAAGGGCATTCATTCCTGAATGAATATGACTTGTGGACTGAATGTCCCATGGGAGATGAACTCTCAGCAAAGTGAGTGTTGCTGAACTGCCTGCCCTTCCTGGGAGTGGGTACCTGCCTGACCTTGCGATGTACGAACAGAGTGGCCACTATCTGGCCTTTCATTTCCAGATGGCTGGGCTGGGGACACAATTTGCAGCCATAAGTGTGGATGAATCTGGTCCCATCTCAAGGCTGAATTCATAGCTGCTCGCATACGGAACTCTTCATTGTACTGAAGCAATGCAGGGCTTGGGAAATCAGCAGGCCTCATTTCTAGCTGGAGCACACCGGAGCATTGCTTCAGGAGTAAGTAGCCCAGGGTGTGGGGCACATGCAGCAAGCCCCCCCTTCCCTAGCAGCTCTCAGTCGGGCCACGAGGAGGTAAGTTGCATGCAACAGCTGCTCCCCCCCCCCCACTGCGGCCTTTAAGACACTCCACTCCCCCTACTGCTGCCTCTGTGTTTCCTAGGCCCAGCACCAAAGTGCAGAGCCCAGGAAAGGCCTGCGACGCACCCCCAGTGCCTTTAAGGCACTTCACTCCCCCTGCCACCGCCACCATGTTTCCTGGGCTCAGCGCCGAAGCATAGAGCCCAGAAAAGAACTGTGATGCCCCCCACACCTTTAAGGCACTCTCCTCCCCCTGCTGCCACCACTGCTGCCGCCGCATTTCCTAGGCCCAGCACTGAAGTGCAGTGACAGGCCCCCCAGTGCCTTTAAGGTGCTCCACTCCCCCTGCCACCACCACTGTCTCCATGTTTCCTGGGCTTGGCACTGAAGTGCAGAGCCCAGGAAAGGCATGTGACGGACCCCCCCCCCCCCGCACCTTTAAGGTGCTCTGCTCCCCCTGCCACCGCCACGTTTTTTGGGCCCTTATTCTTCTTTGAGGAAGATGTTCAGAATACCATTTTAAAAAACTGACAGTGGGCACACATGGGAATGAGTTTTCATCCTCTTCCCTTCCCCAGACTCTGGAAATTAAATTGGGGCAGCAGATTCTTGTGGTTATGCAAGTAAACACATGGCTTGGGCTACCAAACAGCAGGATGCTGCTTTCCTTGCACTCCCACCCATAACTGTCTAGCCAGATACTGAACCAAGAAGGTGTTCCAATTGCAGCTTTTTTGTATCAAGTACAGCAAGGTCTTTTGTGAAATTAGCTTAAACATCCTTAAGAAATGAGTTCAGGTCAAGGCTGTACAAATGTACAGTCCTAACTCCTCTTTCTCTCTCACACACACCACCCCCTTTCTTTTTCTGCCTGTCTGCCTGTCTTTCTTAATGTAGCCAAATGTGAGATTATAACAGTGGGAGAAAATTTAAGCAATCCTCCCTCTCATTTGCTAATTCTAAAGTGCAACTATACTAACATGGGTTGGGAACCCCACATTTTCTCTACTACTCTCTACTTCTGACTTCAGCTGAGGAGCCTATTCCAGAAGTCACTGTGCAGGACAAGCTGTGGACCTAAAGTAAATGAATTCGGAAGGGGGGGCGGGGTGTTGCGGGCGGATGGTAGACACAGCAATATGAAGCACCTGATCCCGTCTCATCCCTGCCGATAATAAAAACATCCGGAGACACTAATTGCCGACACCCTGTGATGGGCAAACCATCTGGGACAAAAGCGAGACCAATTTTGGCAACATCAATAGCTTTAGCTCCAGTGGAGGAGAGAAAACAAACAGCCAAAAGCAAGCAGGAGATCATTAAAAAAATGGTGAACGCAATGGCTACAGCACTTAACGGTGAGGAACTAGTAAAAAAATCTGACCTAATGGGCTTCTTTGACAAATTTGAGGACTCTATGTTAGACAAAATTAAAAAAAATAATAGACCCATTAGCGACAAAGCTGGAAGATCTTACTGTGTCCTTTCAGGAGGTTACAAAAATGGCAAACTCCGCACTTCAGTTAGGATACACTTTACAAGAAGAGACACAACAGTTAAAGAAAGACTGTAGCGATCTTTTTATTTATTTATTTATTTTATATTTGTTTATGATACATATTAGTTATTGTTTTTTAACTCGTACATTTCATATCTGTTTATAACCCTTCACCTTCCCTTCTACCCTCCCCCCTACCCTCTCTGTTCTTATGCGTTAGTCCTTTATTCTCAGCCACGGGCACAAAGTCCGAATCTTGCACTGAATGTCCTTTTTCCCTTCCATTGGTATCCACTCTAAGTAGGTCTTCCATTTTGTCCTGATGTCTGTGGTCTTGTCTGCCCATGTGTGTGAGACTTCTGCTCAAAGTAGTCAAGGATCAGATCTTTGTTGATGAAACACAGTTCTTTATTTCCAATCTCTACATTGGTACAGCTTCTCGGATTATTGTCAGAGATGACACAGATGGCCAAACCAGGTCTATTATACTTTTCTAAGCAGTTTGAATTACCCATAGATAGCCAGTCACTACAAGGGAAAAACGGCGGGCAAAAAGGGGCTCTGGCCGTTTGCTTCCCACAGGAAAGAAAGTGAGGTGTCAAGTTGTAAATTTCCCCTTCCCAACCAGACCCTTCAGATGTTACCAGTTCACATAACAATCCATGGCCTCGAGGCTTTCGCACATTGATAAGAGATGAGACTTGTCCTCCCTTAGAGTCTCAGCCGAGATTAATGGAATGCGGAGGTAGGAGTGTGAGAGGCCCATTGTTCCCATGCTTTGAAGCTGACATCCTCCCGCTTTGACAGTTACACAAACCAGGCCGGTCAGGGTCATAAACCTGGGGTTACACATTCTACATACATGCTAATACATACTGGCCAGAATGAGGGGTACATGACAGGTGTTCATGACAGGGGTACATGACAGGGGTACATGACAGTACTATAGAAAAGCAAAGCAGCAAATACAAAATGAAACAGGGCTGTAAGTAGCAAGATACATTGTCTGAATCAGCAGATTCTGACACTCTGGCACCCCAAAAATACATCTATCCGGGCTTGTCTGGGAACCTTTTATGGAAAGCTTTAACTAGTCTAGGAGCATGCACATTTTCAAAATGAACCCACTCGTTTTGTTCTGGGCCAAAGTCAAGCCATCTAACTAAATAATATAAGTGGCCCCTACGCAGCTTAGAATCAAGAATCTCAGAAATTTCAAAATGGGGTGCCTCCCCCTTCATCAGTGGAGGAGGTGTCGGAGGAACTGGATGCCATGTATTCGGCCCAGGATTCTTCTTCAGTAAGCTGAAATGAAAAACAGGATGCACAGAACTCAGTGATTTGGGCAATTCTAATTCAAAAGACACATCAGAGATTTTGCACAACACCTTGTAAGGGCCCACAAATTTCCACCCCAGTTTTCTGCTGGGTTGCAGTCCGTGTATGTTCTTGGTAGAAAGGTAGACAGAGTCTCCAGGCTGGAGGTCCCAGCCCTCAGCCCGACCACGATCTGCATACTTTTTGTAATCCTCTTTGGCTTGATCAAGCGTTTTGGCTATTAGAGGCCACAACTCTTGCAGAGTCGCCCACCATCGTTTAAAGTCGGTGGGGGAAGCATCCGAGGCATTTTCCAATGTGGGCAAAGGTTTTCCCTCAAAGCCCCCCACCGCCATAAATGGGGAAACGCCTGTAGACGAATGCACTGCATTGTTGTAGCTATATTCTGCAAATGGCAGCAACTCCACCCAATTGTCCTGGTGGTAGTTAGTATAACACCTCAAAAATTGTTCCAGAATTTGATTAGTTCGTTCGGACTGCCCATCGGTCTCTGGATGGTAACCAGAGCTTAGAGCAGGCTCTATGTCCATGAACTTCAGGAGCTCCCGCCAGAAGTTGGCAACGAACTGACTGCCCCTGTCAGATACCACGCGTTTGGGAAAAGCGTGTAACTTGATCACGTGGTTGAAAAAAGCCTTGGCCATCCCTTTAGCTGTAGGCAGCTGCTTGAAAGGAGTGAAATGGGCTTGCTTAGAAAACATGTCCACCACTACCCAAATTACAGTCTTTCCCTTTGAGGGTGGCAGGTTTGTAATGAAGTCCATAGCTATCGCCTCCCAAGGGCGAGAAGGAGTGGGTAGAGGGTGCAGGAGTCCCGGGGCTTTCCCCCCCCCTCCTTTTGCACATCAAGCAGGTCTGGCAGGCAGAGACAAAGTCCGAAACATCCCTGCGCATGCGTGGCCACCAGAATTGCCTCTGAACTAAATTGAGTGTTTTTAGAAATCCAAAGTGACCTGCCAATTTAGAGGAGTGGCAGGCTAGTAATATGTCCTTTCTCCTGCTGCGGGGCACCACCAATTTGTCTCCATGATACCAGCACTTATTTTCCCTGGGGGAGCAGTCTGCCAGTGCTTCCAACTCCTCAATTTCTTCTGGCGAATAGTCCCCCCCCCAATCGCACATCTCCGACTCCACTGTTGTTTGCTTACTTTGGTTCTGGGTGATCACTGCTCCTCCCAATTGCTGGGGGGAGAACATAGAATCAAATACCTCCTCCTTTAAACTCTCATGCTGGGGCAAACGGGAGAGCGCGTCGGCTAATGAATTGGCTTTCCCAGGGAGGTGTTTGAGCACAAAATTAAATTTTGAGAAAAAATCTGCCCAATGGAGTTGCTTTGCATTCAGGGACCTCTGGGTGCGCAGCGCTTCTAGATTTTTGTGGTCTGTCCATATTTCAAAAGGGGTTTGCGCCCCCTCCAACCAATGCCGCCACGTAGTGAGGGCTAGCCGGATAGCTGCGGCTTCTTTATCCCAGACTGACCAGTTCCTTTCCGTTTCATTAATTTTTTTTGAGATGTAAGCGAGGGAGTGCAACTTCCCGTCTGAACCTTGTTGCAAAATGGCCCCCCCCATAGCCACATCAGACGCATCTACATGGATTACAAATTCCTTAGTTTCGTCCGGATGGGCTAGAATGGGCTCTGAGGTAAAGAGAGTTTTAAGAGTCTCAAACGCCTTCTGGCATTCCCCATTCCATGCAATTCTCTCCCCGGGCTTCCCCGCTTCCGGGCCCCTCCCCTTAGTTTTTAGCAACTCAGTCAACGGGAGGGTGACGGTGGCAAAGTCTTTTATGAAGGTGCGGTAGAAGTTGCAAAATCCCAATAGGCTCTGGAGCTGTTTCCTCGTTTTGGGGGCTTCCCATTGGACCACCGCCTCTACCTTGGCTGGGTCCATCTCTAGCCCCTTCTGCGAAATGCGGTACCCCAAAAAGTCCACGGAATCTCGATGGAACTCGCATTTAGACAGCTTCGCATACAACTGATTTTTTAACAAGGTGGAAAGGACTTCCCGGACCAATTTCACGTGTTCTTTCTTATCAGTGGAGTAGATCAAGATATCATCTAAGTAACATAACACCCCCTTAAATAAATGCTTGTGCAACACTTCGTTTATCAAGCTCATAAAGACCCCTGGCGCGCCACTCAAACCGAACGGCATCACCAGGTATTCGAACTGTCCCAACGGGGTGTTAAAGGCAGTCTTGAACTCATCCCCCTCCCTTATGCACACCCGGAAATAAGCGTCTCTGAGATCTAGTTTGGTGAACACTTTTCCTTTTGCTGCCTCCGTCAACAAGTCTTTAATAAGGGGGAGGGGGTAGGCGTTGGAAGCAGACACCGCATTTAATCCTCTGTAGTCCGTGCACAACCGCAACCCCCATCTTTCTTTTTCCGGAACAGAACGGGGGCCGCGAAGGGGGATTTAGCAGGGCGAATGAACCCGCGCTCCAAGTTCTTGTCTAGGAACTTCCTTAGCTCCTCCCGCTCCGGGGGGCTCATCGAGTAGAGCTTTCCTTTGGGGAGTTTCTCGCCCGGGATCAGCTCTATAGCACAGTCCGACAGTCGGTGGGGGGGTAATTCGTCCGCCTCGGTCTCACTGAACACTTCCAGTAGGTCACGATACTCCCGGGGGACAGTTGAGGGCACTAGGGTGAGGGCCGCCGGCCGGAGCGGCATCGGAGGTCCTGGTCCCCACCCGGCATCCCACTTATGGCCCTGGCACTTGTCGTCCACCCAGGAGATCTTCCCTTCACTCCATTTAATATAGGGATTGTGGGAGCTTAGCCAGGGGCTCCCCAGCACCATAGGGAATTGGGTGTTTGGGGTGATGACAAAGGCTCTCTTCTCCCAATGCTCCCCCGTGCCCACAATAAGTCCCTCAGTCTCTGCCACACACGCCTCCTTCATCTCTGAACCGTCCATTTGCGTGAATTTGAGTGGCTCCCCCAATGGGGTGACTTTGGGTCCCAGCCCTTCCACCACTAGTGGGCTAATCAAGTCTCTAGCACACCCAGAGTCAATTAGGGCGCGGACTCGGACGTGGGTCCCAGTCCCGGGGGTCATTACAGTCACTACCATATACAACAAGGGGCCGGGGATGCTCACCGGAGATGGCGCATCATGGCGAGGGACCTGCAGTTCTGCGCCGCTCACTGCAGGCCGTTGGAGTTTCCCGACATCTGCGCTTCCGTCAGCTCCAGCTCTCCTTGCTCGCTCGCTGCACCTTCCAGCTGCAGAGCCCGGGGTTTGAACGAGGTCTTTCCTCGACTGGGAGTGCTCCCGGCTACCGGGGTGGAGGTCTTCGGGATCTTTCCCCCTTCCTTCGGGCACGCTGAGGCGAAGTGGCCACTCTCCCCGCATCTCATGCAGAGCCCCTGTTTGAACCGGGCATCTCGGATTTCTTGCATATTGGGCTTGGTCTTCGCCTTCTGCGTCGCCTTGCTGGGGGCTGTCGATGCAGCTCCCATCTTGATGAGGGTGAAGCGCTCTTCCACGTTGGTGGCTGCCCTCATCCAAGCGCCCAACGACCCTGGCCTTCCCGCTCGCAGGATCGCCTCGTACACCTCGTAGCTCAGCCCCTCTCGATACTTCTCCATGAGCAGGTCCTGCGTCCAGCCACGAATCTTGGCTGAGATGCGCCGGAACTTGTCAGTGTAGTCCCTCACCGAGGACCGCCCTTGGGTCAGCCTCCGTAGTTGGTTCCGGGCTTTCTCTTCTCCCAAGGGGTCCTCATAGTGGTGTCGGAGGGCCCACATAAAGTTGTTCAGCGAACGCAGCTCAGGCCCGGGGGTGTTGTGCAGGCTCACATACCAATCGCTGGCGGTGTCCTTCAGCTTGGACCCGATGTAGCCAATCCGGTCCCTCTCGGTGGGGTAGAGATGTCCCCAGGTGTCTAGGAACCGCTCGATCTCCAGCAGGAAGAAACGCAGCTTCTCGGGGTCCCCATCGAAAGTAGCCATCAACGGGTCGGCGGGGGCCGGGCGAACCACTGGCCCTGCCGGCACGAGACCCGGCACAGGTAGAGGTGCGGGCACTGGGCGAGGAACGGCAGGGGAAACCTGCAGCGCCACTGGCTGCTGCGCGGGCGGTTGCACCGGGGCGGGGACTCCCTCGGGAGGCACCACCGGCTGCTGGACTCCGACCACAGCTGGTGCCGGCTGAGCCGCTTGCATAGCTGTGAGGGCGTCCCGGAACTGATATTGGATATCGAGGGCCAGCTCTCGCAATTCGGTGGTAAGCTGGAACCGCAAATCTCCCATCATCCGGTCGAGGGCTTGAGTCTGGTCTTCTCGGTAGGGATCGGACCCGTAGGGTCCCATTCTCTCTCCGTCCAGGGACTGGAGACGCAAATCTCCTGCGTAGGTAGTGTCGCGTTCGTCTGCCAGGAAACTCGGCTTCCCGTGGTCGAGGTGGTCTCCCTGGACCGAGACTCGGGCCCCTTTCCGATCGTGCACCCAGGAGTCCACGGTCCCGCGACCGAAATTGCTCCATGAGTACCTCGGGGTCCCGCTCTGAAGAGGAGGTGGGCGCGGGATGTAGTGAGCCCCTTGAATCGTAGTCACTGGCACTTCGGGCTCCCCTCCGCCGCCTCCACCACCGGCTCCCTGGTCCCCAGGGGTGGTCGGTGTGTCTTCCGGAGTAGTAGGGATGGGAAGAGTACCGTCATCCGACATGGTCAGGAACGGCCAAGTCCCAGTCACAGATCTCTGACAATCTATGAGACTTCTGCTCAAAGTAGTCAAGGATCAGATCTTTGTTGATGAAACACAGTTCTTTATTTCCAATCTCTACATTGGTACAGCTTCTCGGATTATTGTCAGAGATGACACAGATGGCCAAACCAGGTCTATTATACTTTTCTAAGCAGTTTGAATTACCCATAGATAGCCAATCACTACAAGGGAAAAACGGCGGGCAAAAAGGGGCTCTGGCCGTTTGCTTCCCACAGGAAAGAAAGTGAGGTGTCAAGTTGTAAATTTCCCCTTCCCAACCAGACCCTTCAGATGTTACCAGTTCACATAACAATCCATGGCCTCGAGGCTTTCGCACATTGATAAGAGATGAGACTTGTCCTCCCTTAGAGTCTCAGCCGAGATGAATGGAATGCGGAGGTAGGAGTGTGAGAGGCCCATTATTTCCATGCTTTGAAGCTGACATCCTCCCGCTTTGACAGTTACACAAACCAGGCCGGTCAGGGTCATAAACCTGGGGTTACACATTCTACATACATGCTAATACATACTGGCCAGAATGAGGGGTACATGACAGGTGTTCATGACAGGGGTACATGACAGGGGTACATGACAGTACTATAGAAAAGCAAAGCAGCAAATACAAAATGAAACAGGGCTGTAAGTAGCAAGATACATTGTCTGAATCAGCAGATTCTGACAATGTGGTCTTCCAGTTCAGTTTCTCTAATACATCCGACTGTATAAATTCAAACAAATAATTATGCCAGACTTCTACTGACCAGTTACTCTTATCCTTCCACCCCAGAGCAATTACTGCTTTGCTTGCTAATATCATGGCTTTAAATATAGCTTGGTCCTCCTTGATTACTGCTGGGTTCCCTACTGTACCCATTAACATTAAATTAAAGTCTATGGTCAATGAAACTTTAAAAATTCTTTTTATAATTTGTAATATTTTGGACCAAAATGCACTAACCTCTGGGCACTCCCACCACATATGGGGAAACCATCCCTTAGATTGCTTGCAATGCCAACACCTAGAACTCGTCCCTGGAAACATATTTGCTAGCTGCGCTGTGTTTTATACCGTTTTGTAAAAAAATTGTGCTCCATTTCATTAAATTTTATCACTTTAATTTCCTCAATTTCCTTCATTATTTTACTTGCCATATTTCCTGATATCTGACCTTCTTTATTCCAAGTTTTTTGTAAATATGGTATTGACTTGTCTTTATCTGATATCATTTTCCTATAAATTTTCCCTGCTAGCCCTTGTTTTGATCTCTGCATTTCTTTATATATTTCTTCTACTGGTTCCTCCATCCAAATTCTTTCTTTGTCATTTATTTTTTTTTGCCATCCTGTAGAGGCCTGTTATTTTTAACCAGTATTGGTCCTCTACTGTTTCTACTATCTCGTGTATTGGTTTTAGGTTGCCCCCTGTGAACATATCTCCCAGTCTGTAATAGCCCTTAGATCTTAACAAGTCCCACCATTTGTTTTCTCTTAATTCCTTTTGGATGGACTCTAGTGGTGCCTATCTTGAATGCCTGCCACTTATTCCAAGATTCTAGTGCTGAGTATCTAGGACCTTAATTAATTTAAGATCTTTTTTTGTAACCTTGGAAAAAAACCCAAAGCATCCTATATTACTATTGATCTCATTCTCAAATCTGACCTATTTCTGGTCATTACCGTTGCCTATCTCTAGTAACGACTTTATTTGAAAGGCTTCATAATAACTGTTCAACTCGGGGACACCCCAACCCAGCTCCGCTTTATTACTGTATACCATCCTTTTTTGAATTCTACATTTTTTGCTGCCGAACATCCACTCTCTAATCGTTCTATTCCATTGTTCTATCTTTTTACTGTGGGTTTCTAATGGTATCGACTGGAATAAATATATTAATTTAGGCAGCCAGAACATTTTAACGCTCCTAATTCTGGTAGATATGCCTAGAGTTTTATTTTTCCACTTTCCCATCTCATTCTCTATTTTCTTCCATGTCATCTTATAGTTAACTTCCGAAATTCTATCAGTCTTCATTAGTAACTCTATACCTAAGTATTTGAGCCTTTTGGCACCCATTCCAATACTTGTGCTTTTATTTATATCTCTTTTTTCCTGCCTGTTCACATTATGATACATGACTTCTGATTTTGCCATATTGACCCTTAAACCTGAACAGCATTCAAAATCTTCTAGTATAATTTTAACTTCATTTATAGCTTCGTTAGGGTTTGTCATAACCACTATAATATCATCTGCAAAAAGATTGATTTTCATTTCTTCCTTGTTCACTCTATAACCTTCTATTCTTCCACAATTTCTTATCCTTTCAGCCAGCTGTTGAATTGCTATAATGAATAAGAGTGGTGAAAGTGGGCAACCCTGCCTAACTCCTCTCTGTATCTGAAAAGCTCTTGATTGGTCATTGTTAACCCTTACCACTGCTGTTCCGTCCCTATATATCTCTTGAATTGCCCTAATATAAATAACTCCTAACTCATACTTTCTCATAATCTGCCACAGACAATCCTGAGAGAGTGTCAAAAGCTTTATAAACATCCAGTTTTAATAGACCCAGCTTTTTATTTTTTTGTTGAGCGTGTTGCAGTACGTTAATTATGTTTCTGATTGGATATGCTATATTCCTATCCTTTACGAATCCATATTGATCGTCTTTTATTATATTAGGGATAATCTTATTAAGTCTATTTGCTAATATTTTTGCAAAGATCTTATAGTCTTGGTTAAGCAGGCTTATAGGTCTATATGAGCCTACCTCTTCAGGATCCTTGCGTGGTTTCAGGATTACTATTATTTCTGTTTGCCTCCATGAATCTGGGGCCTTTCCTCCTCTCAAGATTTCATTGAATACACAGAACACAGCGGGAAAGGCGGGTGGAGCAAGCCCCCCCCCTCGAGACTGGCGTACTTACGGGACTCTTTACGTGGCGTTACTGCATGAAAAAACACACGTTCGGCTTGCTAGATGGCGGCATCGCTCTTTAGAGGATATGAACTTTAAAAAGATATAAGCGCAGTCGTAGAATTTGCTTCTTTCGTCCATCTTATCTAACTATCAACAAAGAAGCGCAGCCTCAACAATGGCGGGGAAACCGAAACCTTTCCCCAAACTAGGAAGTACAGCTCCGAGTTCAAAGGTTGATACCACAGAGATGAGCACTGTGTTCTCCTCGTTATTGCGACCTCTAGTGGACCAAATGACAGCTCTCAACATCAAGATTGACAAGATGCAGCTGGACCTGAAGGAGTCGAATAAAACTACAGAGAAGCTGCAGCGAGAACTTCTGGAAGTTAAGACTTCAGTAAAAAATCATGATTCAAGGCTACAAAAAGCGGAGAAAGAAAAGGCCTTCCACTCTGATCAGCTTTTGAAACTACAGATGGAAAGGTCGAATTTTTTCCTAAGACTTCAGAATGTACCAGAGGATAAAGGAGAAGACCTTAAAAATCTGTTAAGTGAAGCGCTTGAACCAGTGACGGGCTTAAAAGCAGCGGAAATAAAAAGCGATATGGATATGGTTTACAGAACCTATCCAGACTATACTAAAAAGAAAAGCCTGCCTGGTGAGATTCAGATAAGGTTCTCCAAAAAGTCAACAAGAGATGTGGTGCTCAGGACCACAAATAAAGCGGTTCTGAAGATCAAAGGAAAAGAAGTTAAAGTGATGAAAGATATCCCATTTGAAATAAGGAAAAGAAGGAAAGCCTATGGAAAACTGACATCTTGGCTACAGTCTGAATCTATTATCTACAGGTGGAATGTTCCGGAAGGACTGAGCTTCAGCATCAAAGACAAAAAATACAAGATTGACTCTGTTCAACAGGCAAAAAGTTTTTTGGAAAAAAGCAAAGAAAAGAGAAAAGAGAGAGACTCAGATGGTTCGCTGGCATCGCAAGAAAGTATGTATGGATTTGATAGCTCAAAGAGCGAAAAAGAAATTTCTGACTCGGAAAAAGGAGCAGCAGCTCCAAAGGTACAAGAAGAGACTGTTAAGACAAGAAGAGGAAGAAAGAAGAAATAAGGGCTGAAATGTTTTTTGAAATCACACTTATATATTATATATAATTTGTATAATTAAGCATTCCTTCAAAAGAACATGTCTGTCAAACAGCTTTTTTATTTTTCATATATCATCAGTAACAATCTTAATTGAATATTAACCAAGGTTTAAAATGCTTCATATGTATTAATGGTAAGGTAATATTAAGCAAATGTTAAAGCACACTCTGTATAAGGTAAATATAGCTTAGAAAAGTAGCGATGTAGTAGTAGAAATAGATAAAATCAATAAAAAAAAAAAGATTTCATTGAATACTATTTGGAGCTCTGGGGCTAAAATGTCAACCATTTCCTTGTAAAATTCACTTGTGAAACCATCTAGGCCAGGGGATTTACCCTTTCTCAGTTCTTTAATCACCTCCTTTATCTCTCCTAATTTAGCTTGCTCATCCTCTTGCAATGTTGTTTTAACAGCTTCTAAAAAATCTGCTGTGTCCTTCTTCTTATATAATTTTTTATAAAAGGATACAAACTCCTTCATTATTTCTATAGGATGTTGTGTTTTTTGACCATTTACCTTTATACTTTTTACTCTTTGTCTTTCCCTCCTATTTTTCAAGTAATTTGCCAGCCTTTTTGCAGTGTTAATACTATTTCTTTGAAACTCATTTCTTACCATAGCTTCCCTTTTCCATAGTGTTCAGAGCATCCAATTGCTTTTTAATTGCCATTATTTGGTTCTGTAATGTAGAGTTGTACTTTTGCATTACTTTACTTTGTAACCGCTCCATTTCTTGGATCATGGCTTGTCTTCTTGAATACCACTCTCTTTTTATTCCATTTTCTTTCTTTATACAGTGCCCCCTTATCACTGCCTTTGCAGCATCCCATAAGATATTAATGGGAACTGTTCCTCTATTTTCCTCAAAGTACAGCTTTATCTGTTCCGACGTATATTGTCTATCACTTTCTGTGGCCATTATTAAATTATTATACTCAAAGTTCTTTTTATTGGCTTTTGAGTACATTCTATTGCAACACTTATTGGAGCATGGTCGGATATCCAGATTGGGTGAGTTGTAATTTCATTAATGATCATGTTGCTATTTTTCCCTAAGATTATGTAGCCTATACGTGAGGCTGTTTTATGTCTACTAGATATATGTGTAGGATTGGGTTGACATCCCGTGAGCTCATACCCTTCTACCAGCCCCCAGTTTCCCAACTTGATTGATTTGTCTTTTGTTATGTCTATATTTAGGTCCCCTGCTATAATAATTTCTCCCTCCAAAAACTTTAGTTTTTTTAAATATTTTGCCTAAAAATTCCTTTTGCTCTTTGTTTGGGGCATAAATATTTGCTATTGTATACTTCTTACCATCCATTTTAAATCCATAAATCCTTTATCCCTACAAGAAGTCATCTGGGCCAAAAAACAGCACAGACCCGCAAACATGAAAAAGACAGAATTTTTGCTCCCCTCAGTAAGAACCTGGGATGCTAAACAAACAAAATTAGTCCCAAACATATCTCTGCTCTCCCCATTTACAGGCCAGAGGTGGTTCCCTCCAGCATTAAACCCAACCACCCACTCAAAATGGAAAGAAGCCAGTTTAACAAGACCATTAGACATCTCCCTAAGGGGCAAACTATTGACCAAATCCGAATTAGAACAAAAAGCAGAAATAAAACTTCCCTGGTTCCAATACATGGAGCTTCAGCATCTATTCGACACAACACAACTCCAAAATATTGGATCAAAGCCTCTCACCCCGTTTGAAACCATCTTAAAACTAGACCCCACGTCTATGAAAGGTCTGATATCCACAATATTCAGCATACTGGGTCAGACAAACTTAGAAAAACCATTCGCTTACCAAAACAGCTGGGAGCAAGACTGCAACAGAACCATAACATTACAACAATGGCAAACCATCTGGAGATCCTCCACCTTACAATCTCATTCTATCAACATCAAAATGCAATCCTTCAAGATTTTAACAAGATGCTATTTAACACCTCAAAAACTACATTACATATACCCATCCACAATCCCCTTATGCTGGAAAAGATGCGGATCAACAGCTGGCTTCATACATTGCTGGTGGTCATGCCCAAGCATAGCTAAGTTTTGGGACAAAGTTAACGAGGGCATAAAGAAAATAACAAACCACTTGGTTCCAAACAAACTGGAACTACTTTTACTATCCTTATGGCTGTGAGGCTTCTGCTCCAAGTAGTCAAGGATCAGATCTTTGTTGATGAAACACAGTTCTTTATTTCCAATTGCTACATTACTACAGGTCCTCGGATTATTGTCAGAGATAAAACATACAATAGAAGCAGGACTAATATACCCTCCAGCACAATTTGAATTGCCCATAGGTAACCAATCAACAGGGGGGGGAAACTGCGGGCAAAAAGGTCCTTTGACCGTTTGCTTCCCACAGGAAAAAGGTTAGGTGTGAAGCAGTAAATTTCCCTTCTTAAACCAGACCCCTCAGATGTAACCATCTTTCACATAACAAATAGTTTTCTCCAAGGCCTTCACACGTTGATAAGAAACTGGTCCCCGTCTTCCCCAGAAGGGAGGAAAGGAATGCGGAGGCAGGAGGGTGAGAGGCTCATTGTTCTCATGCTCTGAAGTCGCCACCCTCCCGGACAAATGGTTACATAAACCAGACCTAGTCAGAGCTATAAACCCAGGGTCATAAAGGAACGAAAAGAGACATTACATAGTGGATCACAAGGTTCAAACAAGCAAGCATCAAATATAGGTTACATAGCCAATATAGGGATAGGTTACATAAGGGGGGGGAGGAAGGGAGGTGTAGTGCATAGCATGAGCCCCAAAACCCTTGTTAGAATCCACAGATTCTGACACTGGCCCTTATCCGGCCCTTTCCATCTGGAGCAGCTCTGCTCCCTGGATTTCCTGCCTGCCATCTGACTACTGCCTCCTGGTCTGTTGGACAGATGGTGATGCTCCTTCATCAGCTGCTGAGGAAGCTCCTTGTCCCTCCTCCAGAAAAGCCAAGCAAGCTAGTACCCGCGGTTGAAAAGATGTATTAGAAACCCGTTTCACTTTTATAACCCCACCCATGCTGGGAGGTGCACCCCTCAGTTTTTCCAGTGCCTCTAGCCTTTGTAATATGGCTGCATTGACCGGGTCGTCATCCTCCTCATCAGATGGGATAACCTGAACTGACTGCACGGGGGCCTCTTGGGGACTGGCTGCTTCCCCTTAGACTTACTTTGCCCCTTCTTAGGAACCATGGCAGCTATATCAATAATTTATTTTATTTATTTATTGAATTATTCTTTTTATAAAGTGGCAGCCAATTTACTCTCACTCTGCTCCCTCTATGTATGTGGGAACTGTATTATAATTGCTGGCTCATCCTCACTCCCGTTGCCCGTTACTAAGTGGCTAACTTCCACAGGGCTGCACAGGCTGACTGTAGCCTTAAGATGGCCGCCCTGTAATGTCCTCCTCAAAATGGCCATCTTTGGTCTTCTCCTAAAATGGCTGCCTCTGCAAGTCCTCTTCAAAATGGCTGCCCTATAATACCTCCCTCAAATGGCCGCCTGGTCCAACTGTTTACATAAAATGGCCACCCTGTTTAAATTGTTGAGGACTGTTGGACCCACTGGCAAATCGGGCCAGTTAATACTGCCTCCTCCTGGCCATCTGGCCATCTGGCCACCTCTTAACCTGCTAACAGCCCCCTGGCCCAACTGCCACTCTTAAGGGGCTGCTGCTGTTTCTCAAACTGCTGCCGCCATCGACTCCCATCTCAAGGCCACCGCCCCTTGCTTAAGCTGATGCTGGCATGCCAATGCAATGAGGCTGAGCCGCTGCCTCCCTAGGGATGCTGAGCCATCGCCACCACAGGTTCACTGCCACCAGATTGCCGCCTCCTCAATTGCTGTTGCCTCAATCATTGCCATCTCGATTGCCATTGCCTCGATCACCACCTGCCTGATGCCTCCTGTCGACTTGCCACCACTGCTGCCTCCACCGAGGTCTTCTGCCGGTCTTCGGGCCCCAGGCCTCCTAGGTAGGCCGCTGCCCTTCTCACTTCTGCATGCTCAGAGCTACTCAGAGCACACGGAGCAACTGTTTGGGCAGGAGCGGAGACCTGCCTTTTACAGGGCTGGCTCCACCCCTCGCTCACATCACGATGTATAGCATCATGGCTCCGTTGCTGCCCCACCTTCCTCTGGGACGGCAAAGCAGCCCCTGGCTTCCAACGTTGAGAGGCTGGGAGCCCTGAAATGCCTTCTTTTTCAGTGAGATTTAGGCTTTATTCTTTTCCTGTGGTTTGCAAAGTTCTGCTATGCATTATACCCTAGTACTAGCAGAGATATGATGAATCAACCATTGACTCAACCATTGACAAGGGGCAATCACAAAAATGTTCTGAACCAAAACTTCCCTTCATCTGTTCTTTAGGTAGTGCATTATATTGTGCAAGCATATATGAACACCTTAATTTAGATATCATCAGCATGTAAAAATAGGATGAGCGGGGCGGGCGGGATAAAAATCTAAAAAATAAATTAAATTAATTAATTCAAATTCGGCTAAGTACTTGATTGTCAGAGGGAACAGGGAATATTTCCACCTATCATTTCCACTATATCTTGAAGTAATAGGTTTAAGTCTTGCTTTGAAAGCTTTTTAACAATTAACACTCTTTCCTTCTGAAAAGTACTGGAAGCGGAGGCCGGTTGACGTGATTTCAGCAACCATTTTATTTTGCTGGTTCAGATGAGGCATACAGATGGCGGTCAGGGGGCCTGCTTATATACACAGGTAAGCCGCACCCCTGACCTCGTCCAAACAAGGCAATTGGATACGGTAATTGAATACGTTTCAAGGTAATTGAATAAGTCTCAAGGTAATTGAATAAGTTTCCCACAAAATGCTGTCATATGAGTATTCAAATATCCTAAGCCTCTGATAGGGGGACACTAGGATCCTAGTGTCATATTGTTCTCTGGCCCCAAGCTCAGGGCTTCACTGGGCCATGTGTTCTGTGGGGGCCATGTGGCTTCCACCATTACATATATTACACCCCTCCCCCCATAGTTCAGACACCACCCTAGTGGCCCACATAGTCCTTTAAGTAGGATGGTGACTTGTGCTCTCGCCCCGAGTGCTGTGGGGCCACTGGTGCGGGGGTGGCCTCTGGCATCATTGTGATGGGTGTTGGAGGAATGTCTGGTTCGGCTGCAGCCAGACTGGGGTCTGTTGGCAGCTCGTGGATGACAAGGTGCTCTGTTGTCTCGGGTGGTTGGCCCAACTGCTCCTGTGTGTGCATCTGTGGCTCCTTGTCCAGGTCCTCAGGCATCTTGATGTCCGGTGACAGACGGCGCAGCTGGTCTATGTGTTGTCTCCATAGCTGGCCTTCCTCCCCGGTGACCTCGTGTGACACTGGTCTGGTGACTCATACAATGCAGCCCAGCACCCAAGCAAGGCCGGACGCGTAATTTTGGATGTAGATGGGGTCCTTCAGGAAGGACCCTTGTGGTGGTTGCGGCTGGTTAATATCTCCACAGTGGTCTGATGCGCAGTCTGGGTGGAGGCAGTCTAGGCATGTGGTGAGGCGCCAGCCCATGAGAAGCTCCGCGGGGCTGTGGCCCATCAAGGTGTGTGGTGTCATTCTCTGACTGAAGAGGAAAGCTGAAAGTCTGTAATGCCAGCTGCCCTTGTCTAGTCTCTGCAGTGCTTCCTTCGTTGTTCAGACCATGCGTTCAGTTTGGCTGTTGGTTGCTGGATGCAAGGGGGCAGACCGGATGTGGCAGATGCTATAATGCTCCATGAACTCCTGGAATTTCCTGGAAGTAAATGCTGTTCCGTTATCTTTAACTAGGATGTCAGGTATGCCATGCATACTGAAAATATGCCACATGGCTTGTATAGCCACCTGAGAGGATGTAGTTGCCACTGGAGCCACCTCAAGCCACTTTGTGTAGCTATCCACTAAAATAAAGGTCTGACCTTGAAAGGGGCCCACAAAGTCCAGGTGAAGCTGGGACCAGGGCTTGCCAGTGGACTCCCAGGATCAGACGGGCAACTGGGGTGGTTTGGGGCGTGACTCCTGGCAAGTGGTGCACCGCTGCACCCGGTCCTCGATGGCTGCATCCATTCCCGGCCACCAAACATAACTTCGTGCCAGCGCTTTCATCCGGACAATGCCTGGATGAGTCTCACGGAGCACGGCCAGCACCGTTTCCCATAGCGGGGCAGGGATGACCACCCAGGCTCCCCACAGTAGACACCCCTTGTGGGTTGACAACTCGGCCTGCTGGGTCTTACATGCCATGAAGTCCAGGTCCGGGCTGCGCAGCCACCCCCTCCCCACCCAGTTAAAGACCCACAACAAGATGCGGTCATGGCTGGTAAGCCGTGCAATGTCTCTGACCTGAATGGGCTGGTCTGGAAGGTCCTCGAACAGCATGACGTGGTGGGCCGGGGCTGGGTCTGAGGAGGACAGTGGCAGGCGGCTAAGGGCGTCCGCATGGCCCATAGCCTTTCCCGGGCAGTGAACCAGGGAGTACAAATATCCCATGAGGAAGATGGACCAGCACAGGACTCGGGGGGGGGGGGACAACATGTTTGCCATCTGGTGGTTTGGGGCCAGGAGACCCAGCAGGGGTTTATGGTCTGTGGCAACTGTAAACTGTTTACCATATAAAAAAATCATGAAACTTACGGACCCCAGCGACGATTGCTAATGCCTCCTTGTCTATCTGGGTGTAGTTACGTTCCACCGATGACAAGGTGCACAAGTAGTAAGCCACCTCCACCGATGACAAGGTACACAAGTAGTAAGCCACGTCTCAGCTGTTCGGCAGCTTGTGTCCCAAGACTGCTCCCACCCCATATGGAGAAGCATCACAGGCCAGGATCACAGGTAGTGACTCATCAAAGTGGGCCAGGGCTGTAGGTAGTGACTAATCAAAGTGGGCCAGATAAACTGTATAAATGTTATAAGGTGTCAGATAAGTGTTGGGCATGCAAGAAAGATAGAGGAACCTATTGGCATATGTGGTGGGCATGTGGGAAAGTGGAGAAATATTGGAGGATGGTTAAAAATATGGCGGAAAAGATTATGGAAATGGAGATCCCATGGGATCCAGCCCTTTTCTTGTTGAATATGATGCCAGAAGGAATGGCTAAGGTGAATCAACGATTATTATCATATCTGGTAACAGCAGCGCGTATTTTAAGGGCTAAGATGTGGAAATCTTTGATGATGCCAACTCAAGAAGAACTGATTAAAATGCTACTGAATTGGGCAGAAATGGATAAGCTAGGATACCTATTAAACCCATATGCGAAAACTGACACTATAGCAGTTTGGTCTAAATTCTACGATTGGATTAACTAACTGGATTAAATGTAAGGTTCTGGTGATCTATAAAATTGGATGTTGATGCGTTAATGATTCTGTACTTTGAAAACAATGTGGAATATGTATATATGTATATGTAGCCATTAATAATTTTGTAAAAATAAAAATTATGTATAAAAAAAACAAAAACAAAGTGGGCCAGGGCTGAATTAGACATGAGAAGGTCCTTGATGGCCCAGAAGGCTGCAGCATGGTGGGGGGCCCATGTCCATTTGGCGGTTTTATCCAACAACCGGTGCAGGGGCTCGGCGATTGCTGCCTTGTGGGGGAGGAATGAGTGGTAAAAATTCATGAGACCTAAGAACGACTGTAGCTCTGCCTTGCAGGTCGGCTCAGTGATAGCATGAACCTTGTCCTCTGGTGGGTGGATGCCATGTTCATCAACCATGAAGCCCAGGAACTCTACGGATGGAACTCCCAGCCAGCATTTCGCCCACTTCACTTTCAGCCCCGCATCGTTGAAGCGCTGCAGAACCTGGCAGAGTCAGGAGGTGAAGGTTGAGACATCTGGTGCGGCGATCAGAACGTCGAAGAAGGGAAACACCCCTGGAATCCCTTTCAAAAGACAGTCATTAGTTGTTGGAACAGACCCAGGGCCACACTCATCCCGAATTGCAGGTGGCGGACTTTGAAGGTGCCCCTCTGTGTGATGATTGTTTGTGCTTCCGTGGTGGCATCATCTACTGGGAGTTGTTGGTAAGCTTGCGCCAAATCCAACTTTCCAAAAACTTGTGCTCCCGCGAGGGAGGCCAGGACATGGCTAATAACCTGCACCGAGTAGGCGTGATCTTGCAACGCCTTGTTAATTGTGCACTTGTAGTCGGCACAAATGTGGATGTCCCCATTTTGTTTTAAGGGAGTTACTATGGGTTTTCCCATTTGGCGTGGGACACCGGCTCTAGAACCCCTCATGCCATGACCCGGTCCAAATCTTTGTCTACTTTGGTCATGACTGCCAGTGGGGGTCATCGTGCCGGTACACGGATTGGCCGGACAGGGAGACTGGGGGACCGGTGTAAGCACCTAGCGCCCCATCGAAAACTGCCAGGAACTCATCACATACCTTCCCGAAGTTGGTGTCTCGGACCTGGTTGACTCCTGTGATGCCCAGTCCCAGGGGCTTGAACCAGGCCAGGCCCAGTGAGCTTGCTAATTTGCCCTCCACTACCAGTAATTCAAGCATGCCATCGAAATCTTTGTACTTGACCTGGATTTTCCCCAGACCCCAGATGGCGATGGGATTTTTCTGGAAATTGCTTAAGTGTAGGCTGGATGGCTTGCGGAGCCAGGGCCCCCCATTTGGGCAAAGCTTACAGAAGGTTTCTGCCGAGATGATAAAATAAGCAGAGTCCATGTCCAGCTCCATAGAGCAGGGGGAGCCTTCTGTGGATACCAGAATGTAAATCTTGTTGGGCCCCCCCGGGAAAGTTGTAGTACCTGATTGTGGGAGGTGGAGTGCAGGCCCATGTCCTCAGAGTGCGCTGCTTGAGACTGATGAGTTCTTGCATTGTGAGAAAGTGAGAAAAGTACCTCTTTCTCTACCTGCTCTATCCCATGCATAATCTTATAAACCTGGATCATGTCACCCTTCAGCCGTCATTTCTCCAAGCTAAAGAGCCCCAAGCGCTTTAACATTTCTTCATAGGGAAAGTGTTCTAACCCTTTTATCACTGTCTCGACATTTTCAGTGAGTTATCCACTATGACTCCAAGATCTCTCTCTTTGTCAGTCTCTGCCAGGTTGGACCCCATCAACATGTATTTATAGTTAGGGGTTTTTGGCTCCAATGTGCATCACCTTGCACTTGGCCACATTGAACCCCATTTGCCATGGTGATCCCCACTCGCCCATCCTTGACAGATCCCTTTGGAGTGCCTCACAATCCTCCCTGGTTCTCACCACCCTGAACAACTTTGTGTCATCTGCAAATTTAGCCACTTCACTGCTTACTCCCAACACCAAATCATTAATGAACAAGTTAAAAAGCATTGGACCAAGTACTGATCCCTGTGGTACCCCACTGTGGTACCCCACTGGAGAGCCAGTTTGGTGTAGTGGTTAAGTGCGCAGACTCTAATCTGGGAGAACTGGGTTTGATTCCCCACTCCTCCACTTGCACCTGCTGGATGACCTTGGGCAAGCCATAGCTCTGGCACAGCTGTTCTCTCAAGGACAGCTTGGGAAAGAGCTCTCTCAGCCCCACCTACCTCACAGGGTGTCTGTTGTGGGGAAGGGAAAGGAGTTTGTAAGCCGCTCTGAGACTCCAAGTGAAGGGCGGGGTATAAATACAATCTCTTCATCTCTTCTTCTTCTTCTTACCTCCCTCCACTGAGAAAATTGCCCATTTATACTCTGTTTCTTATTAATTAGCCAGTTTTTGATCCACAAAAGGACTCGTCCTTTTATCCCATGACTACTGAACTTACTTAGGAGCCTTTGATGAGGAACTTTAACAAAAGCTTTCTGGAAGTCAAGGTAAACAACATCTATTGGGCCCCCCTTGTCCACATGTTTGTTCACTCCCTCAAAGAACACTAACAGATTAGTGAGATAAGATCTTCCCTTACAAAACCCATGCTGAGTCTGCCTCAATAGTTTCTGTTGAATGTGCCTACTAATTCTTTCCTTAATAACAGTTTCCTCCAACTTACCCAGTATTGATGTCAGACTGACTGGCCTGTAATTTCCCAGATCTCCTCTGGAACCCTTTTTAAAGATGGGAGTGACGTTTGCTACCTTCCAGTCCACACTCTCACACAGGGTTAGAGCCAGTTTCTGGAGCCCAGCACCAAGATGGAACCCAATGACTGGAATATTTTGATTTTGATGTCTTATTTGATTAATTTTATAGCCCAAACAGAATAACAAAATAAGTTATATGGTCACCTTTTGGCTAGGTTGAATTCAAGGGAAAACATAGCAAAAAGGAATAAAAATATCAAACTGAGAGAGACGAGATGAGATTGGATTTATACCCCACCCTTCACTACCCAAGGGAGTCTCAGAGTGGCTTACAAACTCCTTTCCCTTCCCCTCCCCACAACAGACACCCTGTGAGGTAGGTGGGGCTGAGAGAGCTCTTGACATTAACTGCTCTTTTTCAAGAACAGCTGTGCCAGAGCTATGGCTTGCCCAAGGTCATCCAGCAGGTGCAAGTGGAGGAGTGGGAAATCAAACCCGGTTCTCCCAGATTAGAGTCTGTGCACTTAACCACTCCACCAAATTGGCTCCTTTGGAGAGATGGATGTGCTTACATGTCGCCTCTAAATCTTTGCCAGATCCTGTTGCACATTTGTGTAATGCAAAAATCAATTAACTGAGACACTGTTATTACCTTTAGAATGATGGGAAGTGAGTGAGTGCAACTTAATATACCTCCATTCCCAAACAAATTATCAGTTACCTTTCTCCCTCCCTTTGAAGTAGAGTACATGCTTTGCTGCACTGAGAATCCCCTTCTGCCTCCTAGGGAAATACATACCTTTCTACTATTCCAAAGCTTGGGTGAAGCTGAATTGAGAAATAAATAAAAAGAATGCATAGCCCTTCTGGAAGATCTATAGAGGGGTCCCAGTCTACTGACTGGTTACAGTGTGTGTTTCTATTCTGTACAATATAATTTTCATTGTTTCATTATGGTTTTTTTGATTGACATATATGGCAGGTCCAAAACTGGAATGTGAGAGTTCTTCAATAAGCAGAGCTAGATTCAAGACCAGTAGCACCTTAGAGACCAACATGATTCTGAGAGTACGCACTTTCAAAGTTCCCTACAGCAGATATGAAAGCATTTACCTTGGAAATCTTATTGGTCTCTTAGGTGCTACTGATCTCAAATCTAACTTTTCTACTGCAGACCAACATGGCTACCCTCTGAAACTGTCTTCAATAAGCAAATTATTCATTGTTCTAATTCAGTGATTCCACAATGTGTGTTATGTCCGCTGACCACCACTGGGCACCAGCAACATACAGTCAGAGCTAGGGTTCTTGGAACAATAGGAGCCAAGGATCCTAGACCACCACTAGTCTTCCAATAAGAACTCTGGCAGGAAATTCAAACCCGCCAATAGGACTTTTGGGTGTGTCCTAGGAGTTGTATATAGAAGAAGAAGAAGAAGAGATTGGATTTATACCCCGCCCTCCACTCCCCAAGGGAGTCTCAGAGCGGCTTACAAACTCCTTTTCCCTTCCCCTCCCCACAACAGACACCCTGTAAGGTAGGTGGGGCTGAGAGAACTCTTTCCCAAGCTGTCCTTGAGGGAATAGCTGGTACAGAGCTATGGCTTGCCCAAGGCCATCCAGCCAGGTGCAAGTGGAGGAGTGGGGAATCAAACCCGGTTCTCCCAGATTAGAGTCTGCGCACTTAACCACTACACAAACTGGCTCTCACACTTAACCACTACACCAAACTAGTTGGCCATCTCGGCTGGTTGTTTGTGTTGTGTACTCAATAAACCAATGTTGATCACTAAGTTGTAGTCCGGACTTTCCATGCATCAAACCCAGTATACAATAGTGGCAACAAGGATGGGATCCCGCTGAGCGAGCTGGGCTGCCGTGGCCCAAGGAAGACCTCTGCTGCTGCTCCAGCCATGAGCACTGAAGGCAACCAGGGCACTGCTTCCACGCTGCAATCACCACACAGCACGATGGCAGTCACTCCAGGAGCAGGACCCGGCACGGCCCCAACACTGGGGCACCTGGGTTGAGGGACTCAGGTCCATACTAACCTTTTATCTGGTGACAGAGGAGGATCACAAGAGGGGTCTCCTCATCGGTTTGTGCAGCCACTGTGAAGCTGGCCCGCAATTTGCTCGCCCCAACAAAGCTAGCCAAGGCAATGTTTGAGCAGATCATCAAGGCACTCTAGGATCATTTCATTCCTCAGCCCTCAGAGATCACGCACTATGTGGTCTTCCATTACCAGCTGCAGCAACCAAGGGAATCCACCGCAGCATACCTGGCAGAACTCTGAAGACTCACTGCTGAGTGTAAGTTTGGGGCCCACCTGGAGATGGCCCTCTGGGACCAGGTCGTCTGTGGCCTCCAGGAAGAAAAGCTCCGGAGGCGTATACTGGATGCAGAGAACTGCACCCTTGCCTCTGTCCTCTCCATCACCACTGCTTGGGAGAGGTCATATCCAGCCACAGCTGGAGCCATGACCAGTCACCGCATGGCTGCTGCACACCAGTCCAGCACCAACCCCATTGACCCCGATGGGGAAGAGGTCCACCGGACACAATAGGCCACCAGGAGGCAAGATTCCAGAGCCATGCCCCGTGCCATCCCCATCCAGGAGTCCACCCAATGGGAGTGCACCAGCTGCAGGGACCAACATGACCGGAAGACATGCAGGTTCCAGGATGCCACTTGCCAGAGCTGCAGCTGCTCTGGCCACATCACACTGGCTTGCTGTTCCAGGGGTCCTGAGTCCCAATGACACAGCCATCCCAGTGCCGTTGGGCTTCCACACACCACGAGGAGGACATAGCCTCCAAAGACTTCTACCTTCTTGCAACCGAACAGGAACTGCATCTTCCCAGCCAGACCTCCGCCGCTAAAATCCGGGTCTGAGTTAAGATAGAGGGGTCCCCCTGCACCATGGAGTTAGACAGGAGTCTGCGGACTTCATCATATCAGAGGAGACCCTCAAAGACTGTGTCCACATGGGGGACCCTACCTGCGCCCATCGCCTGTGACTCTGATGGACTTTCAGTGGAACTGTGTTCCGATAAGGGGGGTGGGTAGCTTCTGGGTCCAACACTGGGGATTGGATGACCACCTGGACTTATTGGTGGTCGAGGGCAACCTAGTCAGCCTGCTAGGTCATGCCTGGTTTGGCCCTTTTGGGATCTCCTTCGAGGGACTTTAGTGATATCTGCAGCAAGTTTCTGTCCATCTTCGATAAAACCCTGGGTCATTACATGGGGCCCCCAGTGTCCCTGCAACTAGACCCCATGGTGGCGCCCATTCGCATGCAATCACAGAAGGTTCCCTTCGCCCTGCGGTGCAAGATCGATGTGGAGCTGAACCGCCTCGTAGCCCAAGGGGTCCTGGAACCTGTTTCTCATGCCACCTGGGAAACTCTTATCGTCACCCCCATGAAGCCAAACGGGGATGTCCACATCTGCTCAGACTATAAGTGTATGCTAAACAAGGCTCTCCAGGACCACGCATACCTGGTCCCGGTCATTAGCCATGTGTTGGCCACTTTAGCAGGGGCGAAGATCTTTGGGAAACTAGATCTCGCCCAAGCGTACCAACAGCTCCCCATGGACAAAACCACAGCAGCCGCACAGACTATCATCATGCACCAGGGAGCCTTTAAGGTGAAGCAGTTGTAGTTTGGGGTGAGTGTTGCCCCTGGCTTATTCCAAAGTCTCATGGACTCTCTTTTAAAAGGGATCCCTGGCATCACACCGTTCTTTGATGATGTGCTGATCGCTGCAGCCATGCCTGATGACTTCACCTCCCGCCTGCACTCCGTTCACTGTTTTAGCAAGGCCAGCCTCAAGGTGAAGCGGGAGAAGTGCCTCCTCTGGGTCCCTTCCATCAACATTTTGGACTTCATGGTCATTGCAGATAGCCTCCATCTAGCTTGGGACAAGATCAAAGCCATCACTGAGGCCCCTTCTCCCAAGTCCAAGGTGGAGCTACAGGCATTCCTCAGCCTCCTGAACTTCTACCATGCCTTCCTCTCCCACAAGGTGGTGGTGTCCGAGCCCCTGCACTGCCTGCTGGACAAACAGGCCCCCTGGACTTGGGACCTTTGCCAGGCCACTGCGTTCAAGGGGGTCAAAGCACTACTCATTTCTAATGCAGTGTTAGCGCACTTTGGTGAATCACTGCTGGTGGTGATGCCTCCTCCTACAGGATGGGCGCCGTCCTGGCTCACCAACTCCCAGACGGGCAGGAGTTATTGGTGGCATATTACTCCAGGACGCTGTCAGCAGCGGAGTGGAACTATGCTCAGATCAACCAGAAGGGTCTGGCAATTGTGGCTGGCATAAAAACGTTTCATGACTTTGTCTATGGCCAGCCCTTCATCATTGTCACGGACCATTGCCCCCTTCTTGGCCTTTTCACGGCGGACCAGCAGACACCACAGGTTCTCTCTTTGCGGGTCCTCCACTGGTCAGTTTTCTTCTTGGGCTACAACTACACCCTGCAGCACCACCTGCGGAAGGCCATGGGCCATGCTGATGCCCTCAGCTGCCTCCCCTTGCCCTCCATCGAAGCAGACCTGGCTCCAGCACACCACGTGCTCCAGGGAGGACCTTCCTGATGCCCCCCTCCAGGCAGCTGATGTTATTCACCGCTCAGCCCAGGACCCCGTCCTCTCCCATGTCCCGGGCTGGGTGGTGAGGGGGTGGCCCATGGCCGCAGCGGGCTTGGAGTTTGCAGCATTTATGGCCTGCAGGGATGAGCTGTCTGCCTACAAGGGGTGTTTACTGTGGGAAGACAGGGTAGTGTTCCTCAGCACCCTCCATCAGCACGTCCTCCAGGCCTTACATGAGGCTCACCCAGGGATCATCGTCAGTATGAAGGCCCTGGCCCGGAGTTGGGATTGATGCAGAGGTCGAAGCTTGGGTCAAGCGCTGCCAAACATGCCAGGAGGTCTGACCAAATCCACCTAGCGCACCCACTCAAGCTTGGGAGTCCACCTGCACGCCGTGGTCCAGACTGCACATAGACTTTGTGGGCCCATTCCATGGACTGCTTTCTCTGGTCACAGTGGACTCCTACTCGAAATGGCTGGAGATAAGCCCAGTCTCAGCCATGTCTTCCAGGGCCACCATCCAGGCACTACGCCAGATCTTTGAGACACATGGGTTGCCTGATACCATCATCTTCGACAATGGGACAGCATTTACCTCAGAGGAATTCTGGGAGGTCCTCAGCAGCAACCTGATCCAGCACATAAAGTCTGCCCCATTCTACCCCACGACCAACGGTCAGGCTGAGCAGATGGTGTGGACCGTCAAAGAAGCACTGAGTCATCTCACAGAAGGTGACTGGGAATTCCATATCGCCCACTTCTGATTGGCACAATGGACCAATCCTGGTAAGCGGGTGCTGCCCAATTGAACTCCAAATGGGACAGCAGCCCACCATTTTGAATAGGCTACATCCAGACAGGGCCCAAGAGTCTCGTAGCATGTCCAAGCAGAAGGAGACACCTAGAGGGTTCTTTCCCGAGGAACCTGTCTATGCCTGCAACTTCGGCAAAGGCTCTCTGCGGCTTGCGACCTGAATCATTCATCCCACAGGACCCGTGTCATATGAGGTTTCCACAGAGGATGGCCAGGTCCTGTGGAAGCACAATGACCAACTGAGGAGATGCCTGCTCCTGGCCACAACCAACGTTCCTACTCCGGGGACCAGCGATGGCAACCCGGACCCGAATTTCCAGACATGACAGCTCTGAAGTTAGCCCCCATTCCCAAGGCCAAACTGATTGAAGGAGCACTGGTCTCCAGCCCAGTGCCAGTTGAGGGGGGCCCGACCCCACAGCCGAGTGTCCAGGCAAGCCCGCCAGACAGGACCCTGGACACCACCGCAGTGCCTGCACCAAGACATTCCCAGAGGGAGTGCCGACCCCTGGACTACTTACAGGACTATGTCACATCGGTGGGCTTGAGCTATGGGGGGAGGGGTGTTATGTCAGGGGGCATACAGTCAGAGCTAGGCTTCTTGGAACAATAGGAGCCAAGGATCCTAGACCACCATTAGTCCTCCAATAAGTACTCTGGTGGGAAATTCAAACCCGCCAATAGGACTTCTGGGTGTGTCCTAGGAGTTGTACATAGTTGGCCATCTCGGCTGGTTGTTGTTCATGTTGTGTACTCAATAAACCAATGCTGATCACTACGTCGTAGTCCGGACTTTCCATGCATCAAACCCAGTACACAATAATGTGTGTATGAGAGATCTACAAGATTGTGCTTCACAGCCGCAAAGCCTTCCCAATAATTTCAAAAGGGCTTCCACTAAATTGCTGCTTGTGTGTATTGGAGTATATAAGGGGCTCTCGGTTGTGGAATTCATTATTTTGTGCCATATTAGTTCACCAAAATAGCAAAGTTAAAAATATTTTCCTATTTTGATTTTTCCAAAAACGTTTACAAAATGATTTAACGCCCATCCAGCCAGAAATGATTTTTATGAGGATAATATTTTTTGCTGAGTTTAACAAATAGTTTTCAATCACCCAAAGCAAGTCCCCTAGTAGAACCAGATACTCATAGCTTAGTTTTAAAATTTATGTGCATAAAATATGCATTGAGTAATTCAAAGCAATTTTAGGATGTTGCAGACTATAAAGTCTCCCTTCGGCTACTGTAGATCACTGCCTTTGCTTTACAAGAAACATTGTTTTACAAGTTTGTAACTCCACTATAAAATGTGCATCAGGCTACACCAACAATTCAGGATCTCTGCCACAGAGCAATTCTTAGTGCAATTTCACCCAAAAAACTGGGAGATATTTAACATAGTTTCGGCAGTCCATAGCCTTGGTATATTGATCATCTTCATGGCTTGGGTCCCACTCAGGCAAGAGAGAGATGTATTGTGCATAAATGATCTCCTCCAAAGACTGGGAGGAAGTAAGTGTTGTTCTGGGACTGTGTGCACCACCAAACTGATGTAAGCTGCTTTGGGTCCCCACTGGCAAGAAAAGCAGCATATAAATATGTAAATAAATAAAAATTCTGTCATTTAAAAAAAATCAAAATGTTTTGGTAGGAATTTGAGATAACACAAATATAAAGACAATAGCTGAAAAAATTAAGACAGAACTTGTCACATATGAACACTGGAGTTAATTATACAAAATACAACACTGAAGAAAGTCTAACAAAGCCAGGATTTTTATTAACTTTGCCTCGAAACTGGGATTCTAAACCAGAGTTACAATATGGATTACAATCCTTGTGGGCAAGAAATGAACATCATTTGTTATGGCACCTGAATTCAAATGTCATAATGAAGTATGATTAGCACAAAGACTTCCTAAATCAGAAGGCCTTGGTTCTATATTTGAGGAGAGGTGGAAGCATGACAGAAAATAAGCATCACTCTTGTCATGAACAAACTCTCATTCATTTATAATATCGCAGCACAGCTTCACAGTGCTGTCCTAAGCAGAGTTAACACCAGGGATGGACGTGAACTGGCTCACAAACTAAAGTTTGTGATGAACTTTGGGCGGTTCATGATTCACAAAGTGACATTTGTGGCAAGTCAACTGGCATGAATTTTCCACAGACTTCCAAGTTGTTCATGGAGGTTCATGTTGGTTCATGAATGGATACATTTGCAGACAATCTCACTGGAGGACTCTGGAGGTGGCCAATGAGGAATTAAAGGCTCTGATGATAGCCTGTCATTGGTAGTTATTTGGGAATTCGGTGGAGTTGCATGCTATTTAAACAGGGCCATTGCCCTGGGTTTTGTCTATGTTCTTGCTGAATCACTAATAAAGCTGAGCTGATCACTAGGCTTGGGAGTCTGACCATCCATGGAACCCAGTATTTAACAAAAATGAACTGCATTTTCCCAGTTTATGCCCATCCCTAGTTAACACCCTTCTAAACCCTTTGATTTCCATGGACTTAGAATGGGGTAACACTACTGTCAGTTGCTGGTATGAGTGAGCAAAGCCTGGGCCGAAAACTTTTGAGGGATCATATGATTGACTCTATTGCTATTGACTTCCTGTCCTCTCTCCAAGTTCAGGATAAACCCATAGCACATGATCTGACGAGCCATTAGAACTGCTGTGGATCTATGTGTGAAATGATTTAACATTTATTCTACTGGCACAGAATATCAAAAAAATAATATTGCTATATTTCCGAGTGTGCAGAATCCCCATCTGCTGACTAGCCATGGAGGAAAAAAAGGAATTACTGTTTTCCTAGTATCTAGATGTGATCCATAAATTTCTGTAATGCTAATTCACATTCACACAGCCTTTGTTAAAAACAGTTCTTTCACCTGAGGCATACTTTCATGTGTTTGAATTGGACTGTTCAGATGTGCAAGATGTAATCTTTTTCCTCTGTCAAAAGGAGAAAAAGAAATGAATGGCATCTGAAACATTCCTATTTGTTCTGGCCTGTTTCCCCCCCTTTCTTTTGTCCGTAGTTTTTAGACAAGGCCTCTTCCACCCTGTCATTACACTTTTTGCTGCTCATTGAACAGGACACAACTTTAACCATGGTTGTGCTGGTACATTCCAGCTGAAACATTTTCTCTTCTATTTGAAAATGAAACATAAAAGTGACTATTAGATGGAGTTTTATAAACTCCCACTCCCATAACTGGAGTACTAAACTGATGCAGTTATCCATTCCAAAACTAAACTGTCCACTAAATGTGATTTTTGAATGTCACTGGGAATGTAAGACATGCTCACGTCCCACCCTACATTAGCCTACAGACTTGTTCTATGATGCTCAAAGATTCCCAGGCGAAGCATGATTACAAGAAAAGAAGCAACAATGAAAATTCACACATTACTGCATCTAATTTTAAAAGCCCAGTTCTTAAAATCTACTGATGCCAGTATAATAGCTAAAGCAGAATAAGAGATTTATTAATTTAACATATTTTTACCCCACCACTCTGCAATCTGCTCATGGGGGGGCTTCCAACGACAATTAAATAACTAGGCATTGAACAAACAAGACTACAATAAACAAATGTCATTAACATTGATAATAACACATCACTCAGATCAATAGCCCCCCTTCACAAAAGCCAGCTAGCAATGCCGTTGACCTCAATGAACTTAGAAGGATATAACTCTGTTTAGGATGGCACTGTAGCAGCAATAAAAATAGTAACCAGCACTAAAAAAAATACAATAAAACCACAATGTATAATAAACTCAACTATTACATAATAAACTTGGCATAGAAAAATCCCGTAGAAGTTATACAAGGCAGGAGAAACACACAGCAGACACAGTTCCACATCATAACCAACAGAAATAGGTTTGGGCGGAGGGAATCTTTTCCCGTGGTGCCTAAAGCTCGGAACATTTGATGCCTGCCAAGAAAACCAAAATGGGGAAGGCACCTCACAATTTAAGTGCTACAACAAAGAAAGCCTTGTTCCTTATGCTCACCCACCTTACCTGAAGTGCAGGCACAAGATACAGGACCTCTGCTGCATATCTTGAGTGCTGAGAAGAGCAAACTTTTGAGCACCTGGATTTCTGATAGTTTAGGGCATTATGCCTAAGAACTGTGAATTTTGCCCAGAAACAAACTAGCAGCCAATATAGCTGTTTTAAAATAATGATTCAATCTCTGCAAACTGTGTGTGTAATGTGTCATCAATTTGCAGCTGACTTATGGTGACCATGTAGGACCAGAGTCAACCAGAGGTAGTTTGCCACTGCCTTCCTCTGTGCAGCAACCCTGGCCATCCTTGGTGGCCTCCCATCCATATACCAATCAGGGCCAGCCCTGCTTAGCTTCTGAGAAGTGATGCGATTGGACTAGCCTGAACCAACCAGTCAGGGCATCTCTATAAATTATACGTAACTTAACATCAAATAAAGCTCCAAATAATTCTCAGATATACAACAGTTATTCAAAACGTGAGGAATATAATGGATAGGATAGGGATTTAAAGCAGTATCTAACATATAATACTTAACAATCCCCAAAAAAGACTTCACAATTCCAAAGGATTGAAAAACATGATCTCCAAATGTCCATAAAGCAAGTAATTCAGTTCTTAGGACTTAAGATAAAGTAAGCTGCAATCAGCAAGTAAATTCAGTCCTCAAGACTTGAGACAGACAATAAGAAGTGAACTGCAGTCAACTGATTCTCTGAACTGTTCAATGAATTTTCGATCCCTCAGAGGTGGCTGAGGCAGAGGACAAGAAGAAGTGAATAGATTGTCTGAAGAGGTGCTGAATAAATTCTTCATTGTCTTCACTGTCGAAAATTTGGGGTGATTACCCACACCAAAACCTTACCGGGGGGGGGGCAAATCTGAATAGCTAACAGTACAATCATATGCAGTCTACAACTACACTACAGCTGCAAGTCCCAGTGGCAACTCCTGTGTAAAAAGACAGGTGGGCCGATTCTGATTGGGAGCATGGCACAATGAGAAAGAGGATCCTGCCTTCCTCTCCACACCATTTTTGGCAGCTAAAAATGGCCTAAGGGTGTGGCGGAAAACAGCATTAATCACAGAGTTAAACCCTGAAGTTAATATGGGAAAGAGATTAATTCCTGCTCGGCACTGCTGTAAAGTTAAATGCTAATCCCAGGAAATCTGTATTATGTCTTTTCTAGCCCCCCAGCCCCTTTGAACAATACAAAATCTATAGATGAATTACTCAAAGTCATGCTTAGTGGTCTGTCAATTTTCCCCCGAACTCAGAAGAATGTTTCCTACATTTACTAAGTATTCTTCATTTTTAACAACAAGAACAGAAAATGCATGCAAGTCCCTGAAATCAGTGTGATTCCAATATTGCATCCATTTGCCCCCCCCCCCCCATTGGAATAATGAGACAGATAACGGTTTGGAAGTAAACAAGGGCTACTTAATTAACTATCTTTCCTTATTATAGAAAGCCATTTTCAAGTGGCAAGATTCCATGGGGCACCAAAATCAGTTGGCTGGAAGGACTGCCACTCAAAAGGGCATCCCTGGCCACTGGCTGCATTCTCTCCCTGCTTTGCCTCAGTCCCGCCCACAGAGCCACCGGCTAGCGTCTCGGCCTCAGTCTGGAGGGAGCCAGAGAAGGGGAAGGACTGGGTGCTGGGTCCACTCTTCTCCTCTGCCCACTGCCAGGTGGGTCTAACTGTCCCCTCAGTGGCCTGCTTCTGTCAGTGAAAAGACAATGGATTTTCAGCATAACCCCCTTCCCTGCCCACTGACTTTCCTGTCAGAATAAACTGAAAACGGCTCTCTCTCCTGCTTAACTCTGCCATGGCTGGCTGGCTAATAACCATTCCCTTCAACCCCCTGCTGTGTGGCTGACTGTCCCCCTAGGGTTGCCAATCTCCAGGTGGGACCTGGAGATCGCCCACTGTTACAATTGATCTCCAGATGACAGAGATCAGTTCCCCTGGAGAAAATGGCTGCTTTGGAGGGTAGACACTATGGCATTATACCCTGCTGAGTCCTTCCATTCCTCCCCCCCAAAAAATGCTGCCCTCCACAGGATCCACCCCCTAAATCTCCAGGTATTTCCCTAATCAGAGCAAACTAGGTTGCCAAGCTGGCAGTGGGCGGGGGAGGGGTTATGCTGAAAGTCCATCATCTTTTTACTGACAGAAGCAGGCCACTGAGGGGACAGTTAGACCAACCTGGCAGTGGGTGGAGGAGAAGAGTTGCCAATCTCCAGGCGAGGGCTGGAGATCACTCAGAATTACAAGTGCTCTCCAGATGACAGAGATCAGTTCCCCTGGAGAAAATGGTGGATTCTGTGTCCTTATACCGGGTTGAGATGGACCCCCTATGACAGCCAATGTGACATAGCAGTCAGGGCTTCAGAGCATGGTGGAGGCTGTGTGTGTGTGGGAGATGGAAAGTTGAAGAGTGAAGTTGATGATTGGCTGGGAAAGAGATAGGGTTGCCAACTCCAGGTGGAAAATTCCTGGAGATTTGAGGGATGGAGCCTGGAGATGGTGAGGTTGGAGGAGAGGGTGGGACCTCAGACAGGTACAATGCCATAGTCTTCACCTTCCAAGCCAACCAGTCCCTCATGGAGAACCATTGTTGCCAATTTCCAGGTGGGGGCTGGAGATCACTCAGAATTACAACTGCTCTCTAGGAGGAAGGGGGGAAGTGATGGGAAGCTGAAGCCAGGGGGCAGATAATGATATGTTGATGGTTGGCTGGGAGGGAGATAGGGTTGCCAACTCCAGGTTGGGAAATTCCTGGAGATTTGAGCATGGACCCAGGAGAGAGTGAGGTTTCAGCAGGGGTGGGACCTCAGACAGGTACAATGCCATAGAATCTACCCTCCAAACCACCTGTTCCCTCATGGAGAACAATTGCTGCCAATCTCCAGGGGAGGGATGGAGATCACACCGAATTACAACTTCTCTTCAGATGGCAGAGATCTTCCCGTGGAGAAAATGGTGGATTCTGTGTCATTATACCCTGCTGAGGTCACCACAGCAAAATGACGCTGAGTGCCCAAGGCTGGGGCACTCTCCCAGAGCCTCTTTCTAGAGCCTGTTGTATTTATTTCCTAGTTCCGGGTCTTATTCCTAGTTTAACATAACAGTGTGGCAAGGGATAAACTAAGTGAGCACAGAACAGGCAAGGCCAGTGTCACTCACTGACCAACCTCCTTGCCCTTCATGGGCAAGTCACCAACTCTGGCCTTGAACCAACAGTCTGGCTTATGACCGGCAGCCCAGCAAACTGGTTGCCACCTAGGAGCGCCTACCCCTAAAGCCATACAACTTGCAGGGAGGAGCCTGATTTATATAGATTTATAATGGTACTGCTGTCCTGATTGCTGTGAGGAGTCCAGTGATTTTTCATCTGATTATTGCCTTAGTAAGCAGATCTCCCAACAGGCCCATAGCCAGAAAAATTTAAGGGGGGGACGAGCCCATCATTATTTATTTACTTTATTATGTATTTATATATAACTTATTTACCAGTTTCTACTTGAGACTCAAAATGGATTACTTAGCATAAAACAATGTAACTGAATAGCATGAGAGACCTAATAAGCAATGTAATAGGAAAAGGATTACAAAAACTAGAAAAGTGCAAAGAAGTGTCAGACATGCTATGTCAAGCAATGCAGAAAATGAAATTCCAAAAACCCCAAAAGCTGTAAGCAGTTCTGAGTCTACTACAACACTATTTTTACCCCTTCATTCTTAATCTCTTTCTCTCTGCTTTACTCCAACATGATGTTAACTTTCCCACCCCTGCAAGCTTTTAAAATCAGGACTCTTCAGCCCTGCTGACTGCTAATTCTGTTCTAGCCAATTACATAGAGAATTCACCCTTGCAAGATTTATGACAGGATTCACACCTTTTTACCTCAACTCTTTTCTTTTTTACATTGAGAATTTACATTTGAAAGCAGGGCCGGTTACTGGTTTTTGTGGGTCATGGGTAAAAAACTATAACCAGGCCTCTTTTCCCTTGGTAGAACCCCTTTCTTCTCTAGCAACACTCCTTCCAATTGGCTCCTTCCCTTTGGTTCTACTTTTTCTTCTTTTACAAATCCAATTTCCATTTCAATATGTTTACTCTGGTAAAGAGAAATACAAATTTTCATTTCTTAACTACATTTTATCACCTTGTATAAAACAATATAACCTAGATATATATTTCTTTTCCCAAAACAGTAGTCCTTTAAACATGAATTGCTAATGGCATTTGCAAACAAAAACTGACTAACTAAAAGCCAAATACTCTGAGTGTCCAGACAGTGATGCATGTATCAACGTGAAGGCCTAGAAAGTGTAATCAAAACGTTTTCCGCCTTATTTTTCAGCAGCAAACCAGTGAATCACAGTAGTAAAATCTACGTATTCTGCTTCATGCGATTCAGTTGACAGGACTGCTGGGACATTTGTGACCTGAGATAGTTCTTAATTAACTTCAGCTTGCTGAAGCTCCTTTCAGCTGATGCAAGTGAAACAGGAATCGTCAACAACAATTTCAAAGCCACAACTGTATTTGGGAATACAGGCCCAATGAACAAGATATGATGTATGATTTCCTACAAGGAATCATTCTACAAAGGTTAAACTATTTTGTTTAAAATCAAATATCTCCTTCATCTATTTATTTAGATTTATAACCCACCCTCCCCACATTTTAGGCTCAGGGTGGGTACCAACATATAGGTCTGCAATTAATACAGATCTGCAATTAAAACATTATAATAATCCATTAGAATCAATAAAATTATCAACATTAAATCAACAAAATTACCAGCAGTCTTGTAATACAAGCAGAGTCATGTAAATGCATGAAGATCCCCCCTCATTATTTGTCCCACTTCCACTTTCCTGGGTTGCAGTGTGCCAAATGGGAATCTCCTCCTCCACCAATGTAGCATCTTAAAAGTGTCTCTTTTTAGAGAGCCAGTTTGGTGTAGTGGTTAAGTGCGCGGATTCTAATCTGGGAGAACCAGGTTTGATTCCCCACTCCTCCACTTGCACCTGGCTGGATGACCTTGGGCAAGCCATAGCTCTGTACCAGCTGTTCCCTCCAGGACAGCTTGGGAAAGAGCTCTCTTAGCCCCACCTACCTCACAGGGTGTCTGTTGTGGGGAGGGGAAGGGAAAAGGAGTTTGTAAGCCGCTCTGAGACTCCCTTGGGGAGTGGAGGCCGGGGTATAAATCCAATCTCTTCTTCTTCTTCTTCTTTCTCTGAGCATGAAATGAGGCTTTGCTTACAATGCTCACAGAAGAGTGTGCATTTTCTTGGATGGATGGCCCCTTTGATTCACAACACCATTTTCCATTGAACTCACTCCCCCACAAGAGCCCAAAGCCCTGTTCTTGTTTGGCTCCATATAACTTGATATAGGAAGATTCAAGGATAGCTACAGGCACTCAGGTTGGAATGCAATAGGGCTGCCAACCTCCCCTGGAGAAAAAGTCTTCTTCAGAGAATAGACTCCATGGCATTATACCCGATTAACATCCCTCCCCCACCTTCCCCAGGATCTATCCCCAAAATCTCCAAGAATTTCCCAGCATGGTGTTGGCAACCCTAGTGAGCACATGCATACACACTCTTCCTTCGCCAGTACAGCCTGCCTGGCATACAGCGGAAAGGCGGCTTTATTGCTTCATGCAGATGGAAAGAAAAACTGGGGAGCTCCACCCTACAGATACAGAGAGTGGTTCCCACCCTCCACTAAGCCCAGCTAAAAGAGAAGGCAAAATTATGGCCAGCACCAATTCATCACCATCATTTTAGAGTGATTTTAAAATGCTGCAAGGCCTGATCCACAGTGGGCTCATGGTGCAGAGCTCTTCCCCCTCCCCCCAGTGTTTTCAAGGGCCAAAACAGCTGCACAGGGACCCACAAGCACGGTAAAATGGTCCTGAGTCCACTTGTGAAAGATAGAATACAGAGGCTGCTGCTGCTGCCCACCCCCCCTGCAGATTCCAACTACCTCTGAACATTCCCCCCTGGGGTAAAATTGAACACCCCCCCATGGTCCTACCTTATGTGCTGCTGATCAGGGGAATACATGGCTAGCACAAGCTAGTGAGCTAAGGTGCAAAAAGGACTGTTGCAAAAAGATGCAAAAAAGTTGTGAAAATGCAGTTGTAATATAAATGCAGTGAATAATATTACATAAATATACAAAGTTTTACAAAATACTCAAAATGATCAGTTCAGTTTGACGAGGTTTTCTAGAATAAAAACTCGTTTCATCCGAAGACTTCATCTGAGCAGGAAATATTATTTGATAAGTTGCATGATGCATACATTAGGTGCAAAATTGCTAAAGGTTACATCAGCCATGAAGGACTACAATTGATCACACACAAGACATGTCAAGTGAAGGCTACAGTGAAAAATTCATAATTAGCCTCCCTCATCGGCAAACCCTGGGAGGGAGGTGGGAGGAGTGAGGAAGACTACTTCCCTCATTGGCAAAGCCAGGGAGGGAGGTGGGAAGAGGGAAGCAGATCCCCTCTCTCATTGGCAGAAGAAAGACTTGTGACAGATTTCACACCAACCTCTCATGCTGATTGGAGGAGCATAACAAATGATTAATGGGGCTCCACCCCTTTTAATTTTTTTAGTTATTATTTCAATTTGTATAGTGCCCCTCCCACACAAAGTGGTGTTCAGAGTAGTTCACAGCAGTATAAAAACAGAGCTAATAACTATAGTAAAACAGTACTAGGGATGGGCATGAACTGAGAAAATGCAGATCGGTTTGTAGTGCACCCATGGACAGAACACAGAATGTCATGTACAAAAAACCCTGTTTTATGAACTGAATCAGTTCAGTAAGTTTGTGATGTGGTAGGATGGCCTTCTGGAGTGTTAGAAACACCAAACTTGCAACACATGGCCATCTGACTCTCCTTTATCTACCATCCAAGTTTGGTGGGGATTGGATTTTGGTTTTTGAGTTACACCCCCCACCCCCCCCTAAGAATATGCTCCCAGGAAAATGCTTTCTGGGGAAATGAGTTGCAGGTTCAGGAAGTTCAGGGCTGTACTGAATCCTTCCCCCAGCATGCTAGAGACACTATACTCATAGCACATCTTTGGCTGACTCTCCTGTACCTGCCAGCCAAGTTTGGTGAGGATTGGATTTACAGGGTCTGAGCAGAACAGAAACAGAATCAAGGTCCCCAAGAAATTCTCTAAATCACCTTTCCCGGGAATGGTAAATTTGACAGTGGGCAGTAATTGACTAGTTTCTTTTTATCTAAGGAAGGACTTTTCAAGAATGGTCGAACTATAGCATTCTTTAAGAAAGGAGGGAAGCAACCCTGAGAGAGAGACAAATTAATGACCTCTCTCAGGAGGCCTCCTGTCACCTCACAGCTGGATTTAATCAGCCAAGAGGGACAGGGATCCAAAGCGCAAATTGTTGCTCTCACAGCATTTTTGCACCACTGTGGCTATGGGCCTGTCTCCCAAGCTTGTGGGTAACAGAGGTTGCCTGTTCTATAAGATGAACAGGAGAGGTTCTCTGAGGCTTAGTTAGTATTAGATTGTACCAGATCAGATTGTAGGTGGGTGATCATTGAACGATATAAAAATGTTGTCTGTGTAGAAAATCAGATGTCTGGAAGAAGTCTATCTTAGCCTCTGACATGCTAGTTTTCTTTGTGAAGAGATGTTTTTGTAGTGGACCATTCAATCATGAGTCCTCACGTGCAGTCTGAAATACTCCACAGTTTTATCAGCTCATGAGAACTAGGCCTCTGGCTTGGCATCAAAACCTCTGCATAATATTACCTAAGAGATTACCTACCTGAACATGCAATCTTTCAGGAAGCGTTGCCACAAATTTATTATTTTCAGGAAGCCTTTGAGAATACTACTTTTTTTTGGAGTTAATCTGTAATTAAGGATAGGTTAGTTTATGTGGGGGTATTGTTAGATAGTTCTTATCTTAAAGTCTTTCCCTGTTCATGACACTTTTGTGATGAAGTAGGTTTAAAAATAAATGGAAATAGAAGAGAGGAAGAAGAGATTGGATTTATATCCCGCCCTTCATTCCCCAAGGGAGTCTCAGAGCGGCTTACAAACTCCTTTCCCTACCCCTCCCCACAACAGACACCCTGTGAGGTAGGTGGGGCTGAGAGAGCTCTTTCCCAAGCTGTCCTTGAGGGAACAGCTGGTACAGAGCTATTGCTTGCCCAAGGTCATCCAGCCAGGTGCAAGTGGAGGAGTGGGGAATCAAACCCACTTCTCCCAGATTAGAGTCCGCGCACTTAACCACTACACCAAACTGGCTCTCAGCAAATGTCCACAGTCCTTCATATACTTAATGCTGTGCTCCAATGTATGTATATATTGTATCTCCTTGCCACCCACATCAACTTTGTTGATGCTTCTAGATATGATAAGATACATATTTAGAAGGTCTGTCAGACTGTAGCTAGAGATAAGTTAGCTTTATCATGAGGTAATTGCCATTTTCCCTACACTCTACAAGAGGCAGGATATAACTACTGCTGGCAGTCTATTTTTTAATGTGTATATATTATTTGTAGCCTTTAAAGGAAGTTGGTAGAGGTCTGGAGGTTACTTAAGCAGATACTTATGGCACAGAAAGAGAAAGGATAATATACAGTATGTGCACTGACCTAAAAATCGCTTCTACCTAGCCTGTTTTCTATCTGGTGTCAAATGAACCTCTTATCTCATGTCTCACTTATGTAGATCCCATGTTGCAGTGCACCACCACTAAGTAACAATGATGCTGTTCTGACAACATTTGAAATATGCAAACTATGTAGTAGACACAGATGATACATGCCAACATCATCCTTCTTCAGAAGCTAACTGGGCAGCCAGTCCTTTTTTTTAAATATTTGATCACACATAAGTGGAAACCACACCACTCAAGTAGCATAAGAACCACAGTTCAGAATTCGAGGATATTACATCAGTACCTGTGATGTGACTGCGACCATAATATACATGGTAAATGAGATCCATAGTGAGAATGGATGCATGGGAACTTTTCTTGTGGACTTTGCTCTTTATGACCGTCCCATGTTGTCTGCCTGCTAAAATGGTGATTTACTACAAGGGACAATAATTCCTAACACTGAATTTTATCTTGAAAATAAGTTATAGCAGCTGATACAGACACAGGGAAAGTGTAAAAATTCTGTTTAGTGAGTCTCAGAATTTCTTCAATTACAGGTGAATTACCACATAGTGGTTGCGATCACACACACAATTAGAACCAACGTAGGTGCGAATGCCGAGCGGCTTAAAGGAGTGTGATCAGACAGCAACATCTGGGAAGCACCCCGCAGCCATCGGCAACCCATTTTGCTCTGCCGCACAAGTAGAGTTAAAAACCACCTTGGAAAGTCTGGTAGCAAACAGGTTGCTATGGGCCACAGATGGACTTTCCGGCATCTGATCACCCCAGTGCGCTCTCAAGGCTTCAGGATGGTCTGATCAGGCCATCCCGACTCTATGCCGTTGTTTTTGCCCTTCTCAGTATGCGCATCATTGCACACTCTATAGGGAGCCCTCAGGGCTGAGGTGTGAATCATCGATCCCTTGTTTAAGGGCATCAGAGACAAAATGCAAAAAAACACAAACCCCAGACTCACCTGCGGTTGCGTCTGATCATGCAGTGGCGGGCTGCGCCCGTAGCTCCAAAAGACTGTGTGATCATGCAATTGTGGCTCAACTTCCACCAGAGGAAATAGCTTCTCTCCCCACCCCCACTTTATCTCGTGCATATGACCACAACCATATTTAACTTTTCTATCTGTGCCCAGATAATCATTAAAATTCAATTATTTTTGCATTTTCCAGAAAATAATACTAACAAAATAAACACCAAGATGTTCTGCAGTAAGTTTTACTATGCCTGTGGAGATACACTGAGAGACTGAAATGGCAACCTTTTGCTGTATCACAGTAACATCACTTTGATTGATAGCACAATTATTACAAGCTAGTATGTGTTGTGTTGAACTGCAAGTTTCAATTCAACAGGTGCCTGAATACAAAAGCAGGATTCAAGGTCAGCTGGAAGCATCCTGAAGAGTGTGTTTACAAATTCATCTCCCAAGTTTTTTTTCTCCAGGGGAACAGCAATAGCAGGCTAACTTATTTGTATTCCTTTATGGGAAGCAACTTATTGGATTTTTCTCACTCATCTGTCATGCCCCAAGGGTTTCTAGATCATTAATGATCAATAGATCAGTTTAGATAAGAATGATAATTCAGGCAATTGAAAAACACATAAGCTGCTCTGATGGGTTTAGGCCACTGAGAGCAAATTAATGCATTACTTCACCATGCCTTAGGCAATTAATTTTTCTTAATGAAAAAAGGTGCTGTTTTAAAGAGTATATCTTAGAATAATGGAGAACTTAGCCTTTGTAAACCCTCTGAGGTAGCACTGGACCAAGAGGCCCAGTCAGGGAAGGCCTGGTCTAGGAATCTAACCAACTCTGTTACACCCAGCAGGATCAAAAGGGACCTAGGGCTTCCCCACTCACAAGAAATCCTTCAACAAGGCAGGAAGCATAGTAGTCAAGGAGGAGGGGCCAGATCTCTGTCTTGCTGTCAGTGGAGAGGAGTGGGTGAGGAACTGATCTCCATCCTTCCCCAGTAACTGAGGCTATGTCTGCAGCCTGCCACGAAAGGATGCTGGAGGACATGGCAGCCCTGAGCTCTGTCCTTTGTAGGTCGGAGCCGGATGCGCACATTCTCCACCTTGAACAGAAAGCCTTTGCATACATTGTCTGGTCAAACAATGTTCACCATACTTTAGAATACTAGTCTCAGTTAAAAGTAAATGGTAGAGGGGTTTTATCCTTTACAGTAGTTGATTCCACAATACATTGCTTGCATGTATGAAGGAAAGCACTTTTGGAGTCATGGCACAACCTTACCTGTACATCTGAAGCCACTCTGTTCTATATCTGCCTTTATCATGCTACACAGTTCAGGCAGAATAAAGGAAGATTAGAGCAGAGTTTAACTAGTGTAACTGATCGCTGACCTGGCTGGCCCAATCTTGTCAGATCCTGGAAATTAAGCAGGGTCAGCCCTGGTTAGTATTTGGATGGGAGACCACCAAGAAATACCAGGGTTACTATGCAGAGGCATGCAAAGGCAAACCACCTCTGAAGTCTCTTGCCTTAAAAACTCTGCAGGGCTGTCATATGTCAGCTGTGACTTGACGGCCCTTTCTACCACCCCAGTATAAGGGGATAGTTACTGTGGGGAGTGTTTTTTACCTACTGATCTCTGTACATTTTCTGCAGTGTAGGTGCTCCATGTGTGGGGCTGCCTGATTGCAAAGCTGATGTATAAAGACCTTGCGTTTTAATGAATGTCCCTAGGCCTGGTTTAGACAGGACTGCCTGTTAAAATAACCCGGGAGCCAGCTGAGCAAAGCAGCCCCTAGGGACCACTCAACTAGAGCCTGGCAAAGCGAAAATAATTATGGCCGAGGACAGACTATTGTTCTGCCGCGCTACAGGAGCGCGGCAGAACAAGGCAGGGGGAACTGCCCCGCAGCATGGCGTGCAGACACCACCGCAAGGAAGCCACCCGCAGCATCCACACTGTGGGCGGCTTCCGGTGGCAGCGGCAGAATGCTGCGCGGCTCTGCCTGCCTGCGCGCGTTCACACCCGCCGGAAGCGGGTGGAACATGTGCGCAGCTGCCAGGACACCACTTGGAAGTGGTGCCCGGCTGTTGTGGGAGGAGCGTGCCGCCGGACGAGGTAAGTCCAGGGCACCTCCGCGGGGCAGATGCGGCAGTCTGGACGCCCGCTCTGCCTCCGCTTTTAAAGCGGAGGCAGAGCGGGCCAGACTGCCAGTCTGTCCTCAGCCTATGATAGGCTCACCCACTGGTGCCTCCTGTGCTGCTGCTAGCCTGATTTGAGCTGCACAGCCCTATGAGCTGTCAGCATCACTGGGCCAATCGGTTCCTGGTTCATGAAGCACTGAAAAAAATTACCATTTGGATGGAGAAGAAGTCAATAGTCAAGATTCCTTCTCACTGCCTATATTGTCCAGCGCATGACTGATATTTTCTTATGTCTTGTTGCACATGCCGCCGAAGCAGCAGCTCTGATATTTTAAACAGGAGGAGGTTGTCATTTAAAAACTGCAGATTCCACTCATGATTCAGAAACAACAGCAAAAGTGTTCTCGCCGGTGGAGAAGATTAAATCTCTTTGGATTCAGAACTGATTTCAGAATGGCAATATATTCAGAAACGATGACTTTTCAGAATACAAAAAAAGCACTGTTCTGCAGTTCTGAAAGATAACTATAATAGAAACGACAAGTGGGGACCTGCGAGACTCGTGGGATAGTCTCTCTTTCCACTGACCTGCTGAGCTGAGGCACAAATCCCAGCTCCCCCACTCTTGATCCTGGGCCTGGAATGTCTTCTGGCCTTGGCTGATGCTGCCAAACTCAGAGCAGCAATCAGCTGCCATCTGCCCAGCCCAGCCCTTCTCCGAGTTGCTGCCAGGACTAGATTGCTTCCTGGCCACTGGCGCCAGGCCCCTAGTGGGACCTGGTTGCTGCTGCTGCCAAGCCTGGGGCAGCTCCTGGCCTCCATTACCAACAGAGGAGAAGGTAGTTTCACCATCTGCGCATGTGCAGACAGCACCGTTGTTTGGGAGCAGGTTCAAACTTCCCAGTGTACTTTTAAGGTTTGCAGACTTTTAAGCAAATTTGGGGCATCCCTTGTTTTGCAGAACTATCTGTTTTAAGTCAGTGTGGCCTTGGTCCGCAGATTTAAGTATCCACACCTGAGGCCACATGAGGGTTTTTTACAACAGTAAGGCATGTTATAAATAAGTCGTCTAATAAATAGATGACACTTCCATGTTAGATCCCTTCCAGTTGGCTTTTGCCCAGGACATGGGATGGAGACAGCACTGGTCGCCTTCACAGACAACCTCTGGAGGCATCTGTATTGGGGTGGGATGGCAGTGCTGTTGTTGTTGGACATGTCAGTGGTGTTCAGCACGGTCGACCATCAGCTACTGATCCACGGCCTTGCCGACACTGGGATTCAGGGGCTTGCCTTGCAGTGGCTCGTCTCCTTTCTCCAAAGTTGGGGACAAAGGGTGGTCCTTGGGGATCAGCTATCCCGAAGGCACCCACTGATCTGCGGAGTGCCCCAAGGGGTGGTACTCTCCACGATGTTATTTAACATCTATATGCGCCCCCTTGCCCAGATTCCCCAGAGGTACGGGCTGGGGTGTCACCAATATGCAGATGATAGCTGGCTATATCTGATGTTGGGTGGCCAGTCTGACTCTACCCCAGAAGATCTGGACCGGACATTACAAGCCGTGGCGGGTTGGCTTAGACTGAGCCGGCTGAAACTGAATCTGATGAAGACAGAGGTCCTGTGCCTGAGTTGGAGTGGACCAGGGGCAGGGCTCCTACTACAGCTAGTGCCAGCGCCAAGGGTCAGGAGTTTGGGATTGCTCCTGGATGCCTCCTTAATGATGGAGGCCCAGGTAGCAGCCACTGCCAAGATAGCCTTTTACCATCTTCAGCTGATTAGGTAGTTAGTTCCTTTTCTCGAACACAATGATCTGGCAACAGTGATCCATGAAATGGTGACCTCGAGATTGGACTACTCTAATTCTCTCTACATGGGGCTGCCCTTGTCGCAAATCGGGAAGCTGCAGCTGGTGCAAAATGCAGCAGCCAGGCGGTTGATGGGTCTCCCTGTTCAGGAGCACATCCAGCCTGTGCTGAAGGCATTGCACTGGCTGCCAATAGCATACCAGATTATCTTCAAGGTGCTGGTTTTGACCTTTAAAGCCCTATATGGTCTGGGGTCTGCCTACCTGAGGGACTGCCTTTCCCCGCACGTTCCCCAGAGAGCACTGAGGTCAGGGTCTCAAAACTGTTTGATCCTCCCTGGACTGAAAGACTCCAGACTGGCCTCTGCCAGGGATGGGGCCTTCTCAGTAGCAGCTCCATACTGGTGGAATGAGTTCCCAGAAGACATCAGGGCCCTGTGGGACCTTCTGTAGTTCCGCAGGGCCTGTAAAACGGAGCTCTTCCACCAGGCCTTTGATTACGAGCCGCTACCAATAACACCTGAACTGGGGTAAGGCCCTTTATGTCAACAGCAACCACCTGTGAGGTCAAGAGCAATAGCCTCTGGCCATATTTTTTTTTGTTACATTTGCTCCATCATGCCCTATGGGGATCATGATGCATTGTTGCCGCCTCTAGCACTTTAACTGCATTTATTTCTTATTTGTTATCCATTACAAAGATCGAGTTATATGATGTGGATTGTGTTGAATGAATGTTGTGTTTTAATGCTTTTTAACTTTGTAATGTAAGCCGCCCTGAGGCTGAGGGTGGGATACAAGTTGAAAAAAACAAACAGACAAACAAATGTTTTAAGGTATTATTAAAACTGATTAGAGAAATTTCTGAAGAGCCCAGAGAAGACAAATAACATTTCTCAGTAGGATTCCACAGTCTTTAAATTGCCAGTAGATTTTACTTGAAGTACAATTGGAAACTTATCTGAAGATTCCAGGTAATTTTGAGGGAACTCAGGACCAGAGAAATTTCTTGTGGGATGTGGCAGGTTTGCATATACTTAAATTGGCATAGGATTGCACTGTAAGGCTGTTGCCCCAGGAACACTTCCTTGGGAGTAAGCCCCTCTAAATAAAGCAGAACTTACTTCCAAGCAGGCCTAGTTAGGATTGCTCTGTTAGAAAGCATTCTTCCTAAGCAGGTCTACCTAGAATTCTACTCTGTCCACTAGGGCTTATCCCCAGGAAAGAGGATTATACTACAAGTCCCCTAATATGGAGACTGGGTGGTGTTAGGGGAGTCAAAACTGACTCAGGGAGGACTGTGGGCCTTAAGGCTCCTGGTAGCAACAAGATTTTATACCGCAATCTTGATGTACAGGATGGGGGGGGGGGTCAAAATCAAATATCATTGCTAGGGCTGCCAAGTCCCCCGGTAGGGCAGGGGAAACACCGATTTTTAGTGCTTTCCCCCGCCTTTTCCAAGTTGGCCACCGGGGGGACAAAATGGCTACCTTAAAAGGGAAATGTCTGCAGAGAGCCTGCCCTGCAGTAAAAAGCCTCACCAGACATTTCCCCTTTAAGAAGTCAGCAAGAGAGCTTTCACAGCAAGAGAGGTCCGCCCAGAGATTAAGGAGGGACTGAAGGAGCTGCTTTTGCATGTGGCTGGCAAAGTAAGTTTCTCTTCCAGCTCCTTTCCTTCTCTCTCCCTCTTTCTTTTTTCTGTCTGTCTGTCTGTCTCTCTCTCTCTCTCTGTCCCCATCCAGCAGAGGTCTATCAGTGGCTATTATTAGCCACAAGGTCTAAATGGAACCCTTTGTCTGGGGCAGTGAGGCTCTGAATTCTTGGTGCTTGGGGGGCAACAGTGGGAGGGCTTCTGGAGTTCTGGCCCCGCTGCTGGACCTCCTGAGGGCACCTGATATTTTTGGCCACTGTTGTGACACAGAGTGTTGTACTGGATGGGTTGTACTGGATGGGCCGATCCACTGTGGCTTCTCTCCTGTTCTTATGATATGAAAATCATATTAAGCACTTGTGTAGCACTTAGTGCTTCATATTCTGCCGAGATGAGGAAGGATTCAGTAGGGCCGTTGCTCAGTGATAGAGCATCTGCTTGACATGCAGGAGGTATCAGCTTCTTCAGCTAAAAAAGGATCAGGTAATAGGTGACATTAAAGATCTCAGCCTGAGACCCTGGAGAGCCACTACCAGTCTGAGTAGTCAATACTGACCTTGATGGACCAATGACCTGATTCAGTATTAGGAAACTTCATGAGTTCATGTGTCAGCATGTGGAAGCAACATCACAGGATGTGACATCACAAAATGATGTCACTTCCTTTCTCCTGGCTCCACCCCCAAAGTCTCCTGGCTCCACCCCCAAAGTCCCCAGATATTTCCCAAGTTGGACTTGGCAGCCCTAATCATTGCTCTTAAAAACCCATTGTAAGAATGACTCTGCAATGACATGGGGTTTTCCTCATGGAGGGGAGAGAACTGGGAATTGTTGAGCCAGCTGAATGAGACCTGGACTGAGCACGAGGCCTCCCTCTTTTCCCAGGTGTTCAAAGCCTGGGCTTGGCCAGGACCCTTAGCTTTAGCTTGTGGTCCAGCATGAGCCGTGCATGCAGAACAAGCACTAGCCGGAGACATCCCTGTGACTCATCACCTTCTTTAAAATTGTACTGGGAGCCTGTTGCATTGTATGTTTTTGTTTTTATTATATTATATATTATTTCATGCTGAAAGCTCCTTTGAGTCCCCAGTGCAACAGAAAAGTGAGATAAAAATATCTAAATACATAACTATGCATATTGTGTGTATTATTTCTACTCTGTTACTACTCAGGAAAGTAAAAGTTCTGTAACAATATATTGTGATAAAGATTTCCTGTCCAGGCTAGTTTTTCAACACAAATATAGGTATAAACAACTGCCCAGGATGCATTTATATTCCCATATAGCACCACTTGGTTCAAATCATTGCTTTAAAAAGTACTTTTTGTATTTCACTTTCCCAATAAGTTACTACAGTGTAAATCAGAGAAGTCAATGGAATTGTAGTGCTCAAAGCAAAAAGTAAATCAGGTCTCATTATACCCCAAACAACTTGGGCCAATATTGACAAAACCCCCAGAACAATCTACACAAGAGAAATCAAATTTGCAAATAACTCTCATCAATTAGGGCTCTCAAACACCAGCCAGGCAGGAGATTACACAAAAGACTGAAATGGACAGGACTGAAAAATGGATGCAGTATACAATGTAGCTAAAGCATTATTGTTTTGCTTTCCAGTTCACAGACACAAATTTAAAGCATGTCTGGTTCAGTTTACTGCTGTTCACCAAACAGATCTATAATTTGTTTGCCCAAGTTACTTGTTGTTTTCTAACACTGGGTTTCTTAAAACCGAAGAACTCTGAAAGTAAATTAGAGACAAAATGTTGTACTTAATACTACTTATTTGCATGAGTTCACACTTTCCATCCCAGACCTAAAAACATTTATCTGCACTTCTTGCACCAAGTGCTATTTATACTCAGATGCTGATAGTAATTTTATTTCCAACTCACTTGGTTCCCCAGATCTTTAAATGCCATTGTTCATGATAAGGGAAGGGCCTTATCTAATTATTTACATGAAGGACCTTTTGTTCCTCTGTCTCATCTAGCCACCTGTTCATTCAGTTCACAAATTAGAATCTCCTAGCCCTGGAGAGGCAGGCTGGAGGTAGGACAGAAAGATACAATGAAGATGAAGGGGTATTACCATGGAAGACTCTAAGGCAGGGGTGTCAAACATGTGGCCCAGGGGCCGGAGGGCTTCTATCAGGCCCACAGTGGAACTGGCCATCTCCTGCTTCCAGTTCTGTTACTGCTGCTGCATCATAGCTTGCTTCGCCAGACTCTCTCAGTCGCTCAGCCATTTCATGTTTCCCCCTGGGTCCTAGACTCAGAACTCTGAGCGTGAGATTTCTGCGGTGAATGTTAATAAATCAAAAGTAGGTTTGCAGCTTACAGATACACACCTGAACAGCATACTCAAGACTGCGACAGCACAGACATTTTGATGCAATAATTCAGAGCTAGAGGTATCAGATACTATTAAAAAAACGAAATATTGCAAGAGTGCTAATGTTTTAAGCATGTTTTTATTTTAAGTAAAAAAAACCAACAACTTTGTGTTTGTGTCCTTTATAAAGTTCTTATCTCCACTACCTGGCATTACATTTTATAACACACATGGCCCAGCCCAACAAGGTGAGTTCAACACCCCTGCTCTAAGGGATGGAAGACTGAGTTATCAGTCCACAGATCAGCGAATCAGTGGACCTATCATGGGGGCAAGGAGAGAGTGATAAAAATTAAATTAATAGGATAGTATTTGCTAGCCCTGCCTCTGACCTCCAGGCAATGATTGGTACTCGTCTGCAGACATATGAATGCACATACCCTAATCTGTGTAAGCTCCGAGTGCATGGTCTGTATTCTGCAGAACTGGGAAGCAGAGATAGAATGTTCGGAGCCCCTGTGTAAAATGCAGACCAGGACGTGTATACATGCTCAAGTTCCAGTCAATGTGTGTAGGCTATGGATGGTCCCAATCAGGCATGGTCCCAATCCCCCCTCTCTCCAGTTGCTTGTATCTGCACTGCTTGACCTTCTAGACCAGGGGTGGCCAACCTGTGGCTCGGGAGCCACATGCGGCTCTTTCACATATATTGTGCGGCTCCTGGCAGGTCGGCTGGGGAAGCAAAGGGGAGGCATGCTTTTTCTCTCTTTCTCCCTCCCTCCCTCCCTTTCTTCCCTCCTCCCTCCCATCTATTTGCTTTCCTAGTTTCTCTCTCTCTCTTTCTTTCCACTTATTTAATTCTTTCTTTCCATCTCTCTCAATATCATTAGTAAACAAGTAATATCATTATCAATAACTGGTTTTCCTCGTTTGTTTTTATTTTTGGCAGTCCCATTTAACGTTAATAAAAAGCAAATTTGCATATTTTTAAAAATAAAAACGTGTGTGTGATATTTGTTCCTGTCTTGCGGCTCTCAGACATCTGACGTTTATTCTATGTGGCTCTTACGGGGTTGGCCACCCCTGTTCTAGACAAAGCTTTTGTATCACAAACATAATGAGTTTAGTGCCTTTATACCCATTATGCAGAATGGATTGGTAGAATCTGATCCTAACACAGCCTTTGGGATAGAATGACATAATCAGATAGAAGAGTTTTGGAGTGTACTGCTTCAGACAGCATGTGGGATGGGGAACACTATATTTTAATGCTCTGCTAGCAGGAAGAAGCTCTACTCTAAACGTTTCTGCTTGATGTCCCTGTTTGCTTGTTTGTCTATGGAGGGAGCTTTTAAGTTGTAGGAAATTTAAAATATGGCCCCCCTCCAGAATAACTCAAAATACTGTCTCCTCATTCTGTGCAACAAAAAGAAGTTGCATATGTTGTGGAAGTTGAATAAGAAGTTGCCCTGTCTGAAGCACTAAGGATTTCAAAACATAGGTATTCAATCACACATCTCAGATATCTATTATTCTAAAAATCCATTTCTTCTTATGCTGATGTTCAGGCAATGTATTAAACAGCACTAAGGAAGGCAGAATGAATGGATGCCATCTTTGCAATGAATGTTCTCATTAAAGTTATTTCCTTGTGGAGTCAATCGAAAGAGAACAGAGAGTTTGGTGGAGCTTGCCGATTGTCTGAGGATAAGAAAGAATGATGGGTCAGGAAGTACTTTGCTGGCCAAGCAATCAATAAGCAATTTATTCATTGTTTTAAAACACAGATCCAAGGTCTCTTCATAGAACTAAAAAAAAAAGAAGTGAAATAGGACTAGTGAAAGCAAGATGAGCACTACTAATACTTCATATACATACAATCTGAGCTCTGAAGAAGTGAGCGGTGACTCACGAAAGCTCCTACCCTGCCACATATTTTGTTACTCTTTAAGGTGCTACTGGACTCTTGCTCTTTTCCATTGCTACAGACAGACTAACATGGGCTACCCATCTTACCGATATTACAGTTTCATTGGGGCAAATGCTAACATTATGACAAAGACCAACTCTTGAATTAATGGATGATCAGACACCAAATGGATGATGAGCCATCAAACTGACCATTATACTGTATCTGTTATGTATTGACCATGCGGTCGCCATGTGCTCTCATAATTGTGATCGCATGGCCAGAGCACATGGCCAAGAAACTACCTGAGCTTCAGCCAGGTAGAACAAAGGCCAGGTGGATTCAAACCGGCCACCAATCCTGTACCTAGGTTTCTCCCAGGGAACCTATGAGATGTAAATAGACTTCTAATAGCCTATCAGGCCAGTTGGGTGAGGTCAGGGGATTGTCCCTGACCAGCATAAAACAGCATGCTGTTTCACTGTTCCATGGACTCCCGACTCCAATACTTATCAGTGGCGACGAGGATGGGATCCCGATGAGCGACTCTCCAGCCGACCACAGCAGCACAGCGAGCTACATCCCACCGGCCACAGGCATCTCCGAGCCACAGCACTCCAACGCCTCACCGCAAGCCGCTGTGAGCCCCGATCCTCCGGCACTCACCAGCGCTGAGCCTCAGCGCTCCCCGGCACCGCCGCAAGACCACGAGGACACCGCTCAAATAGCCGCCGTCGCTCCTGCTCTGGTAAATATGGCCAATGCTCTGGGACCAATTACCCCTTTCAATATGTCTCGCCCCGAGACGTGGGAGTCCTGGCTCAAGATGCTGGGTTGCCCCTTTAAGGTCCGCGGAATAACCGATGCGGACCTAAAGAGCGCTTGGCTCTTGAGTTCCGGAGGGGTGGAGGTCATGCGGGTGGCCCAGAACCTATTAGCCCTGCAAGACCCCACCGAGGTATCTTACGATGTACTAACCAAGACCCTTGGCGATTACTTCGCCCCGAAGCCCGCCAAACTAGCTAGGCACTGGGAGTTCATACAGCGCCAGCAGCAGCCCGGGGAGTCAGCCACCACCTTCCTGGCTGAACTCCATCAACTAGCCGTGGGCTGCGAATTCCACCATGTGGATGACCACGTGGAGACTGCCTTCATGGGTGGGGTCCGGGAAGCCAAGCTCCGCCGGCGCCTCATTGCAATGTCGGAGCCAACCTTGGAGAAGATGCTCCAAACAGCGGTCGTGTTCGAGACAACACAAAAGGAGAAGGCAGCCCCCAAGGTCCACCAGGCGACGCTCCCCGAACCCAACTCGAGTGAAGAAGAGGCTGTCCACCGGCTGCAACCACGCTCGAAGAAGGGTGAGCCCAGCGTCTCCAGGCCCAAGGGCCGGTGCCCAGCATCTGTCCCGGTTCCCTCTTCTGCTTCCCTCAACAGGCAGGCCCCAACGTGTGCCAGCTGCGGGGACCACCACGACAGACGTACATGTCGCTTCTGTGATGCCATTTGCCAAGCCTGCGGGAAAACAGGCCATCTCACCCGGGCCTGCCACCTAAGGAACAGCCCCCGTGCCCCAGCAGCAAACTTCAAAGAAGTGGACAACGTCGTTCCCGCGGCCACAGTAATGAGCTTGCCCCAGCCCATCCCGGGCACAATTTCTGTGTCACTCCGGATAGAGGGAGTCCCTTGCTCCATGGAACTGGACTCAGGGTCCGCGTATTCCATTGTGTCCGCAGCCACGTTCAGCTGCCTCTGCCCGAAGGGGGCACACTGGCTACGGCTGCCGGCCGGGTTGGTCCTCCGGGACTTCCAGTTGGGTGAGGTCAGGGGATTGTCCCTGACCAGCATAAAAGGAGGGCTTCGAGCCCTGGGTTGTATGCTTCATCCGGACCAGCAATAAAGATCATGCTGTTTCACTGTTCCACGGACTCCCAACTCCAATACTTATCAGTATCCTAGTAAGGTTACTTCCAAGCATCCATATAGTAAGGGCAACCATGCAATGATGGGGGGGAATTCCTTCTCCATTGAATGAAGAAGGCAAGCCATGCAAAATTTTGTTGATGTGCAGCTCCATCTTTTTTTACATAAGATCCCCAGCAACTTGCTAGCAGTGTTCCCTCTAAGCTGAGTTATTGTGAGCAAGCTCACAGTTTTTTAGCCTCCAGGTCACAGATTTTGTCTTAGCTCAGGAAGGATGGGCTCCAGAGCAAAGTAATTTATGCAGCAGCCACATCACTCGCTCCCAACTTTAATGCCAGGAGCTCACAAAGCAGATTTGTTGCTCATAAGACTCCACAGCTTAGAGGAAGTATTGCTTGCTAGGTATTCAAAATCCAATTATTGTATTTTATGACCAGTATTAATGTATTTATTTTCAGCTTCTAAATACTGCTCTGAGTGGTTGATAGCAAAAAACCAAGAATTAATCAAATCAAAAAATATATATTTCACAAAAACGAAAATTATATTTAAAAAGTACCACCAGCACTATACAGTCTATACAATGCTGGCAGTGTACTCCGCTGCAGGGTTACCCCAGTCTGAAACCAATGGGCTCAGACTGGAGTAATTTTGCACAGCATTTCACTGTTAATTACTCAGCATTAATTACTTAATGGTGTCCAGAGGTTTCTTGTTGCACTTGGTTAATTATGTGACTTTATTAAGTTTCTGAAGAATTGTTCATTAGTTCTGTAATAAGAACTATTACAACTTCAGAAATTTATGTATATGTGGCCTCTGAAAGTTTCTTTCCAAACTTTGGACTTTACAATTTAGCTTTTTCTAAAGTCTGTTTGCTTTACTATGAACACAGGTCTTTCATCTTTACAAGGTCTCAAAGAGACCAACTATTGTTGTTGTTCAGTTTGCACAGTCAAGTCTGACTCTTCGTGACCCCATGGACCACATCATGCCAGGCGCACCTGTCTTCTGTTGTGTTCTGGAGTTTGCTTAATTTCATGTTTGTTGCATTGATAACACTGTCTAACCATCTCATCCTTTGCCGTCCCCTTCTTCTTTGACCTTCAGTCTTTCCCAGCATCAGGGTCTTCTCCAGGGAGTGCTCCCTTCTCATTTGGTGGCCAAAGTATTTGAGCTTCAGCTTCAGTATCTGGCCTTCCAGGGAACAGTCAGGGTTAATTTCCTTTAGGATTGACTGATTGGATCTCCTTGCAGTCCAAAGGACTCTCAAGAGTCTTCTCCAGCACCATAATTCAAAAGAATCTATTCTTCGGCGCTCGGCCTCCCTTATAGTCCAACTCTCGCAGCCATACATCACTACTGGGAATACCATGGCTTTGACCATACGGACTTTTGTTGGCAGGATGATGTCTCTGCTTTTTGTTATGCTGTCGAGGTTTGCCATCGCTTTCCTCCCAAGGAGCAGGCGTCTTTTAATTTCATGGCTGCAGTCACCGTCTGCAGTGATCTTGGATCCCAGGAAGGTGAATTCTGTCACTGCTTCCAAGACTTTTCCTTCTGTTTGCCAAGGAGTGATGGGGCTGTATGCCATGATCTTAGTTTTTTTGACGTTGAGTTTCAAGCCAACTTTTGCGCTCTCCTCTTTTATCCTTAGCAAGAGGCTCTTGAGGTCCTCTTCACTTTCTGCCATTAGAGTGGCATCGTCTGCATATCTGAGGTTGTTGATGTTTCCCCCGGCAATCTTAATTCCGGTTTGTGATTCATCCAGGCCGGCATTTCACCTGATGTACTTTGCATATAAATTAAATAAGCAAGGTGACAATATACATCCTTGTCATACTCCTTTCCCTATGCTAAACCAATCAGTTGTTCCATATCCAGTTTTAACTGTCGCTTCTTGACCCTTATACAGGTTTCTCAAGAGACATGTGAAGTGGTCTGGTATTCCTATCTCTTTAATGACTTGCCATAGTTTGCTGTGATCCACTCAATCAAAGGCTTTAGCGTAGTCAATGAAGCAGTAGATATTTTTTGATACTCTCTTGCTTTCTCCATAATCCAGCGAATGTTGGCAATTTGATCTCTAGTTCCTCTACCTCTTTGAAACCCAGCTTGTACTTCTGGCAGTTCTCTATCCACGTACTGCTGAAGCCTAGCTTGTAGGATCTTGAGCATGACCTTGCTAGCATGTGAAATGAGTGCAATTGTGTGATAGTTCCTTGGCATTGCCCTTCTTTGGGACTGGAATGTAAACTGACCTTTTCCAATCCTGTGGAAAACTGTTGTGTTTTCCAAATTTGCTGGCAAATTGAGTGCAGCACTTTAAGAGCATCATCTTTTAAGACTTTGAATAGCTCAGCTGGGATACCGTCACCTCCACTAGCTTTGTTGTTAGTAATACTTTCTAAGGTCCATTTGACTTTGCATTCCAGGATATCTGGCTCGAGGTCAGTGATTACACTGTCAGGGTTGTCAAGGACACTATCTCTGTGCCTTGTCCTTGAAAGGAACTGCTTGCAATTATATGAAAGCCAAACATACAGGTGTTTTGTATTCATCTTATCCCTGCTTTGAGAACTGAACTTTAGAGATGGTCAATATCATTATTTTCTGGGAACCTCTGTCCCCGCATTTTCCATGAGAACTGTCTGTCAGTATATTTAAGCGCTTAAATTCCTGTCTGGTGATTGGTAGAAAATCCTTAAGCCATATTTCGTATCCAGTATATCAATACCTATAATCCCCAAACCCAGTATTACTAACAGTGAAAGTGTTTGACTCCAATGGTCTCTTCTGCAAATAAAGGACTTACTACTTCATGAGACCTGTTGTGGATTATATCTCTTGGGACATTCTCACATTGTATAGTACTTCTGTGTATTCTTGCCATCTTTTCCTAATCTCTTCTGCTTCTGTTAGGTCCCTACCAGTTTTGTCCTTTATCATGGCCAGCTTTGCATGGAACGTTCCCTTGATTTTCCCAATTTTTTGGAAGAGATCTCTAGTCCTTCCCATTCTATTGTTTTCCTCTATTACTTTGCATTGTTCATTCAGGAAAGCCTCATCTCTCCTTGCTGTTCTCTGGAAATCTGCATTCAGTTGGGTAAATCTTTTCTTTTCTTTTCACCTTTGCCTTTTGCTTTCCTTCTTTCCTCTACTATTTGTAAAGCCTCAACAGACAGCCATTTTGCTTTCTTGCATTTCTTTTTCTTTGGGATGGTAGTGATCGCTGCCTCCTGTACAATGTCACGAACCTCCTTCCATAGTTCTTCAGGCACTCTATGTATCAAATCTAGTCCTTTAAACCTATTCTTCACCTCCACTGTATATTCATCAGGGATGTGATCTAGGTCAAACTTGAATGGCCTAGTGGTTTTCCCAACATTTTTATGTATAAATCTGAATTTTGCAATGAGGAGCTCATGATCTGAGCCACAGTCAGCTCCACGTCTTGTTCTTACTGACTGTATAGAGCTTCTCCATCTTTGACTGCAAATGATATAATCAATATGATTTCGGTGTTGCCCATCTGGTGATGTCCAGGTATAAATCGCTTCTTAGGTTGTTGGAAGAGGGTGTTCTCTTGACAAAACTCTGTTAGCCTTTACCCCGGCTTCATTTTGTTCTCCAATGCCAAACTTGTCTGTTAACTTTTGACTTCCTACTTTAGCATTCCAGTCCCCTATGATGAGGATGACATCTTTTTTTGGTGTTAGTTCTATTGGGTGTTGTAGATCTTCATAGAACCAGTCTACTTCAGCCTCTTCCGCATCAGTGGTTGGGGTATACTGGATTGCTGTAATGGTGAATGGTTAACCTTGGTTTCAGAATGAGATCATTCTGTTGTTTTTGAGATTGTATTCCCATTACTGCCTTTTGCATTCTCTTGTCGACTATAAAGGCCATATCATTTTTTCCTACAGGATTCTTGGCCGCAGTGGTAGATATAATGGTTTTCTGAGTTAAATTCACCCATTCCCGTCCACTTTAGTTTACTGATTCCCAAGATGTTGATGTTCAGTCTTGCCATCTCATTTTTTACCACTTCAAGCTTACCTTGATTCATAGATCTTACATTCTTGGTTCTTATGCAGTATTGTTCTTTGCAGCATTGGACTTTCCTTTCACCATCAGACACATCCACAACTGAGTGTCCTTTTGGCTTTGGCCCAGCTGCTTCACTCTTTCTGGGGTTACTTGTATTTGCCCTCTGTTCTTCCCCGGTAGCATATTGGACACCTTCCGACCTGGGGGTCTCATCTTCTGGTGTCATATGTTTTAACCTTTTGTTACTGTCCATGGGGTTTTCTTGGCAAAGATACTGGAGTGGGTTGCCATTTCCTTCTCCAGTGGATCACACGTTGTCTGAGTTCTCTGCTGTGGCCTGTCTGTCCTGGGTTGCCCCCTCGCCAGGTCAAGGCAGTGATCCATGAGGGAGAAGACACCAATAAGAAAGAGTAAATGAAAAAAAAGGAAGGAAGGAAACATCAAGGTACAGGAAAGAGGAGAAGATGAACATGGATGTGTAAGCCTATACTGGAAAAAAAGGGGAAGGTTGCTTTTTGGGAGTTCCCTTTTCAGAACATTGGTGTTTCTGCAATATGGGGAAGATAGGTACCTTGGTTCATCTAGTTATCAAATGTCCCAATTTCAGCGAGGAGAGACAAAGATGGATTACCTTGATACTTGAGAAGAATGAGTTTACAAATATCAATCAGAGACTTGCTTTTCTTTTACAAGATAAGGACCCATAGGGATGGGCACAGAACCAAACACTAAGCCAAAGTCTGGCCCGGACTTTGCCCAGTTCGGGGCTCACAAGCTGAGGACTGGGGAAGGCACCTTTCAGGGAGGCTCAGGAACACATTTGGCCTGATGCATGCCCACCAGTTCCAGGAAGCATTGGGCCCTGCCCCAGCATGTCTGCATTACCCAGAAGAGACACAAGTGCATCCCAGAAGTGGTGGGTGCATGTTGATTCCGGGGAATGTGGGCACACAAGGGCGGGGCCTGATGCAACCCAAACCAGTTCAATTCAGGTGGGGTTTGGGGCTCGGGGATTCAGTCTGGGGTTTGGTCAGGGCCACCTGGCTCACGAGCCCCAGGCAATCCAGGATTCCTCGATCTGTGCCAATCCCAAAGGATCCATATATCACCATGTTATTGGCATCCTACCTTTTAGCAACCCAGCTTAAAATTTTAAAAACTTTTGTGAGATTCCCTCCACCCTTTTTCTGTGTATAATTAGGCTGAAGGCTGTGGCCAAAAGAGCCATATCATAAAATGAAAGGAAAGGGGGGAAAGGGGTTTGGGCCTAGGACTGATTAGTAGACTGCACATAGTGTTAGCCAAATTGCTATATTTCTTTAATAAAAGGTTGGGGAATTCTGATATTAATATGCAATTGTCATAACTATAGTATTATGACCATTATATACCAGAGTCCCACTGTATCCAAGCCCCAGAAATAGACACTGAGGTCTTTGAAAATCACTAGTTTCTTTTACTAAGGGAATATTCACACACACATGCAAATATAAAATCAAGTGATCAAAACACACAATACAGAACTAGGAAATTAAGGTAGAAAAATCTAGAGATGTTTGCATTAGCAGGTATTTTGTTGAGAGGTGATACTCTACCTGTCCTGACATAGAGAGTAGAATCTGCAGTGAAAAATAGAGTGACTTTAAGGGAAGGGATCGTGTACTGACCGGCAGAACAGGTGGGAGATTCCAAACTGTGCTAGAATGGAACCTATGAGGTAGGGCAAGGTGGAGGGAGAAGAAGCAGAGGCAAGAGAGAGAACAATGGGCAGATGTTCTCTTTATATACCCTAAAGTGACTGGGTGGGCTATGCTCGGTCAGTCACATAGTCCCCAGGAAATCTAGAAAAAACCAGTTACTAATGGTCATGAGATGACCAGGAGAATTGGGCAATTGAAATGATGTTTCTTAACAATTACACCTTTCAGAGTTTGGTGTTTAAGACAAAGGAGAAGAATAGAAAGTCATTCCAAGTATTCGGCTAGCCATTAGCGTCAATGATCCAAAGATCTGCAGCTGCTTTATCTTGATGGGCAAAGGTTGTGTTAGTCAGCCCAGTTAATCCTGTCACAGCCAAGTTCTTTTGTTTAATTTGATGATGACTATGTGCAGTTTTGGGTAATGCTGCTAGGAGAAGGGGGGAATGCCTGCATGATGGAGACAGTGTTTGTTCATGACAGTTGAGCAAGAAAGTCCAGGTTGTCTTTGCAAAGTATGGCTTTCCCATAAGTCTGGCTGCTGGTTCCATATGGCTGTGATTCTCAGGGAGGCTGAAATGCCATCCACCTGGGTCTGCAGTGACTTTAGAGATGCCAGGATGGATGGCATCGGGTCTTCCAGAAGTCCACATCTGGTTCAACATGCTGCTTCAGTGCAAGGCTTCCCTTGACTCGGCACATGTCTTCAGTCCAGTAAATTAGATCTGTCTTATGGTCAGAACACTCATTGTACAGTCCAAATTTAGAGTTATATTTCAAGTTCATACTTTATAAGAAGCTTGCAGGGCAACAAGAGACTAGCAGATAGCTGATGTGTACTTATGCTTGTGTTAAGCTGCATGTTTAGCAAAGGCTCAGGGGGCATGCTTTTGAAAGAGTCACCATGACCATGAGAAGTGGTATAAAGCAGGACTGGGCTAGCTGAAAGGGAATAGGGACAATAATGGAGAAGTGCTGAAGGTAGTGCTCCAAAAAGGCCAGGAAAACCAGAGCTAAAATTGCTAGCTGGGAAGAACTGAACAATTTTTGCTGGGAGAACTGCAGTCGCTGGGAAGAGCTGAAGAGGAAGAACTACTTACAGCTGAACTCTTCATTGACTGTCCTGTGAGGGACACAGCTGCCCCACTTCCTTTTGCCAGGCTCCACTGCTGGACCTCCTGATGGCACCTGGTATTTTTGGCCACTGTGTGACAGAGTGTTGGACTGGATGGGCCATTGGCCTGATCCAACATTGGCTTCTCTTATGTTCTTATAAGGAAAGGGGAACTGCTGCTAGGGCAATGAGTGAGCTTGAAGACTCATCCAGCATCTTCACAGAAGAGTTCCTGCAGTTGCAAGAAGTCCTTCTTGACACCTGTAACTTGGCTCCAGGCTTAGACACAGAAAGAACACAAAGTGCTGTCTGTGCCTTCTACAAAGTGGATTGTGAATAGGAATCTGCTCTGGGACAATGGTTAGTGAACCAGTACTGATGTGAGAGTCCTACAGAGTCAGTCACCAACAAGTGTCCTTAAAGAAAGGTAGTCTTTACTGAGAAAGGTCTGTTGTGGTTATCTACACGTTCTGTGTCAGTAATGGTTAGAACAATTCCCAGCCAGGGCATTTATACAGAATTCAAAAAGGTCTTGCAGAGAAATGTAACCAATCATATAAATCAAGCAAAAGGCGCCCAAATACTGGCCCCAGGTTCTCATGGAAAAAGTGAGAAGATACATAGCCAGACGCTAGGGAAGATACATAGCCAGACACAAGCAGTCTCCCAAGGTCAGAGCGGAGCAGGGAGTGATAAGCAAGCCATGAGAAGCATAACATAACATTCCATACACCCGATGTCACAGGGCGACTCATGCCACCTCCCAGGCTGGAGATGGCAGCCTTAGCTGACATTCTGCCTCCCCAAAACTCCTCCCACCCCACTAGGTTTCAATGGGTACAATTTATGGAAGGCATGAAGCAATGCAGGAGCATTAACATGTTCAACAGCAACCCATTCATTTCCCCAGGTCCAAATTCTTTCCATTGCACCAAATAATACAATCGACCTCACTTCAATTTAGAGTCCAGAATTTGCGCAATTTCATAGTGGGGTTCACCATTCAGCATCAGAGGAGGAGGAGTCAGTTGCTGGGGTCTCCACACATTTGGACCAGGGTCCCATTTCAATAAGCTGAAATTGAAAATACGATGCAAAGATTTCAGCAATTTAGGCAGTTCAAGTTCCACAGCTACCTCGTTGCTTTTCCGAAGCACTTTAAATGGCCCCACATACTTCCAGCCCAATTTGCAACTGGGTTGAAGTCCCCTGATGTTTTTGGTTGATAAATACACTAAATCCCCAGGGTGCAACTCCCACCCAGGTGCCCTCCCTTTGTCCACTTGTTTTTTATAATTCATCTTGGCCTTATCCAATGTTTTGGCTATCAGCGGCCAAGAGTCCTGTAATGATTTCCACCAGGCTTGGAAGTCACCTGTTCTGAGTCCAACTGGGGTGAGTTGTGGAAAAGCCCCCCCCCCATATCCACAGGACGCCATAAAGGGGGAGACACCCATAGATGAATGAACAGCATTATTATAACTGTATTCTGCAAAGGGCAGCAAATCAACCCAATTATCTTGTTGATAATTCAAGAAGCAATGTAAAAATTGTTCAACAACTTGATTCACCCTCTCAGTTTGACCATCAGTTTCTGGGTGCTAGGCACTGCTGAGCGCTTGCTCCACCCCCAACACCCACAATAACTCCTGCCAGAAGTTGGCAACAAATTGTGACCCACAGTCGGAGATTATTTTGCGGGGGATTGAATGTAATTTAATAATATTGCTCATAAACATCTTAGCCAGAGCCTTCGCTGTAGGTACTTGTTTGAACGGGATGAAGTGGGCTTGTTTTGTAAACAAATCAACAACCACCCAGATGACCATCTTCCCCTTGCGGGTGGGGTGGGGGGGTTAAGTCCGTGATCTTTGGTTTCTGCAGATGCTTTCTGTTGTATTTAAATAAACTGAATTTACATTTTGAGTTTATGAACATTGCTAAACTTTGAACCTGGCCCTTGGGACTCAAGGGGTTACATTTAAGAAATGGATGCACGTATCATTTTTCTTCCATAATGTTCAAACTCTTGTTCAAGGTCTCTGCTTTTGAACTTAGATTCAGATTCTCCCACTTTCAGGAGCTCTCTTAGGGCTTCTTTTAGGTGCCCTAAATAAAAAGTGGCTTCTTATATCCCAAACAAATGACAGGAAAGAAAATCTGGTTTCTTTTTCTAAACATGTTTAAAATATCTGAAGCTGTGCCAGTGCCTCTTCCCCGCTACGCACATGATATCTACATAGCTGGAGCACATGCATTTTTCCTTGATGCAGGGTGGAAAGGATGCAAAAACTTAGCATGAAGAGCAGGAACATCCAGGTGTGCTTCCCATTGCTTCTTGCTACTGAAATCCTTCCCACTGTCAGTTAACTGCCATAAATTTTGTTCAATAACTGTGTTACTGCTACTGAGTGTATTTACATAACCCCTGAAAAGGTTATTTGCTTTCATTTGTTTTTTATATTTTATTTATTTATTTCTTAAATTTATATCCTGCTCTCTCCACCAAGGCAGACTCAGAGCGGCTCACAACATAAGTTAAAATCACAATCCATTTAAAATAAACATTCCACACTAACATTAAAATACTATACTATTCATACACGATTGGCGGCATTACAATTCAACCTGCAGGTGGGTCCGGAAGGCATTCCTATAGATCTCTGTGTGACCACACACAGGTTGGCAGATGGCGGTGCCAACAGACAGGCTAGCAGATGAAACTGGGCCAGGGCTGAGATGTTTACCTTGGGCGGCCCCTACCCAAAGGCCTGGTGGAAGAGCTCCGTTTTACAGGCCCTGCGGAACTGCATCAAATCCCGCAGGGCCCTGATGTTCTCCGGGAGCTCATTCCACCAGTACTGAATGAAACTGAAAAAACCCTGAAAAAGCCCTGGCCCGTGTTGTGGCCAGCCGCGCCTCCTTCAATCCGGGAAGAGCCAGACGGTGTTGGGACCCGGACCGTAGTGCTCGCTGGGGAACATGTGGGGAGAGACGGCCCTTCAGGTAGACAGGTCCCAGGCCATATAGGGCTTTATAGGTAAGCACCAGCACCTTGAACCTTATCCGATACGCTATTGGCAGCCAGTGCAGTGCCTTTAAGGCGGGCTGTATATGCTCTCCCATAGGGAGGCCCAACACCAGCCGCGCCGCGGCATTCTGCACTAGCTGCAGCTTCTGGATTTGGCACAAGGGCAGCCCCATGTAGAGGGCGTTACAGTAGTCCAACCTTGAGGTGACCAATGCATGGATCGCTGTTGCCAGTTCATTGCATTCAAGGAAGGGGACCAGCTGTTTGATCAGCCACAGATGATAAAAGGCTGACCTCGCAGCGGCTGCTACTTGGGCCTCCATTGTTAACGCGGAGTCCAGAAGCACTCCCAAACTCCTGACCTCCGCCGACGGCACCAATGGCACCCCCCAAAGGTCAGGAGAGGGATCCCCAACCCTGGACCGCTCCGACTTAGGCATAGGATCTCCGTCTTCATCGGATTCAACTTCATTCGGCTCTGTCTGAACCATCCAGCCACAGCCGACAACGCCAGGTCCAGATCACCCGGGCTGGAGGTGGACTGACCGCCCAATAACAGATAGAGCTGGGTATCATCTGCATATTGATGACAACCCAGCCCAAACCTCCCTGCAATCTGGGCAAGGGGGCGCATAAAGATGTTGAATAACATAGGGGAAAGAACTGCTCCCTGCGGAACACCGCAATTCAGTGGGTATCTTTGGGAGAGTTGATCCCCTACCGCCACCCTTTGTCCCTGATCCTGGAGAAACGAGGAAAGCCACTGTAAGGCTAACCCCTGAACTCCAATATCGGCGAGGCGACAGCACAGCAGCTAGTGGTCGACCGGGTCGAACGCCGCCAACAGGTCCAACAACACCAGCACCGCAGTGCCACCTCGATCCAGATGCCTTCGGAGGTCATCCGTAAGGGCGACCAGCACCGTCTCCATCCCATGACCTGGCCGGAAGCCGGACTGGAAAGGATCTAACACAGAGGTGTCTTCCAAAAAGCTCTGTAGCTGGTCTGCCACCACCTTCTCGATTAGTTTGCCCAAATACGGCAAATTAGAGACCGGCCGGTAGTTGACTAAATCGGCCGGGTCTAAAGATGGTTTTTAAGGAGCAGACATACCACTGCCTCCTTCAGGGCACTAGGGAACATCCCTTCTGCAAGGGATGTGTTGATAATTTCCCTAAGTGCCCCTCGTACCTCCTCATGGCTTGCTTTAAGTAGCCATGATGGGCACGGATCGAGCTTACAGGTGGTTGGGCGGACCTCCTACTTGGTGACAGGTCCCGCCTGGGAGTTTTCAACGGGGCCATGACTCCCTCCTCAGGAATGTGTGCTCTGCTTCGCTTGCTTGCTTAGCTTGGCTTGCGCATGTCCATCTCAGTGCTTTGCTCTTCCCTGTTATCTCTGTGCCCTGTCCTTGAAAGGAAATGCTTGCAATTATGTGAAAGCCAAACACACAGGTGTTTTGTATTCCTCTTATCCATGCCTTGAGAACTGAACTTTAGAGATGTTCAACATAATTATTTTCTGGGAACCCTTTTTCCCGCGTTTTCTATGGGAACTCGAAGCCAGTATATTTCAGTGCCTAAAATCCTGCCTAGTGATTGGTAGAATATCCTTAAACCATATTTCATATCCAGTATATCAATACCTGTAATCCCTAAACCCAGTATTACTAACAGTGGAAGTGTTTGACTCCAATGATCTTCTCTACAAATAAAGGATTTACTGCTTCACGAGACCTGTTGTGAATTATATCTCTTGGGACATTCTCACACCTACAGGCATGATCATCTCTTCATGTGCTATTCCTGGGTCCTCATGTCTTGGGCTCAGGCTGGAACATCTTCAGTCTAAGCTCTCTTCTGCAGTTTATTATGAATGCGCAGGGATGAACCAACAGAAAAGTATTGGACAAATCAGTATTATCTATGCCACTCCAGTTGGATGGATTAGGAATTTCCAGCTCATTCTAATGCTTTGGGCCATATGACTGGATGTCATAATGCAAATGTATGCTGAATTTTGAAATGAATGTCTGCGCTTGAATATTAAGAATGTGTAACAGCTAATGTGAAACATGATACATTCAAGGTTTTGGAAAAGCAGGCCTGCACAACTGGGGACTAATCAAGTTCAACACAGCTGACAGTCACTAGCATCCTTTTGCTTTTATGACTTTGTTGTATTACTCTGTCAGCCATCTCAAGCAGATCTTTGAAGAGTAAGTAGGTACATCAGGCCTTGATTTTAGATGGGGAGTGTTATATTGGCCTGTTCTGCTTTTCCCATTCTCATTGCATATATGAAATACTATTCAAGAGGTCACTCAAGTGGTCTTTCTTCTACTGCAGCTGTCTAGTGATGTGAGGCACCGGCAATTTAACAACACTTAAAAAAAAACAACTGACAATGACGATGGTGGTGGGGGTGCACACACAGGATTAGTATCACGTTGACATCATTTGAGAGCTATTTTAAATTCTGAAGTTCCTTTTGAAGTCTAATTAGTTTTTCTGTGCAGTACGAGAAGAGCAAAAAATTCTGCCTTGAAATTTAATAAGCTCATCAAGACTTGGTGAAATGTTCCCTTCAAAATATTTCCCACAGTGCTTCATATTATCTTTAAAGAATTCTGTATTATAATTTTTATACATTTTCCTTTATGCTAATCTGTAACTTGCTTGCCTCTTGGCAAAAGTCAAAGCGTCATCATGGGAACACAACACCTCATTAGTCTAAAACTGCACAGGATAAATGCATGAGGGCTATCATATATGGAGCTTAAATATGACACATCAGCAGGGAACAGAAAAGATTTACTTCCTTGTGATTATACGGAGAGTTCTCTCTTATCTGAGGCATCAAAGTTACCTATAAGTGGAGCCAGGATATCTAGTACCAGTGGGCACAGGAGAGAAAGATCTCAAATACTTTCTGGACAGAGAGAGGTGTGTGTGTGTGTGTGTGTGTGTGTGTGTGGAGAGAGAGAGAGAGTTGTTCAAAAACCATTGAAATCAAGGAAACCAGTTGTCTTCATAAAGGCAAAAAGAAATGTGTTAACACAATATGGTACTCATAATCATACTTTCAGACAGCATCCATAAGAACATAAGAAGAGCACTGATGGATCAGACCAATGGTCCATCTCACACAGTGGTCAACCAGTTCCCACTGGATGGTGAGCAACAGATGATAGAGGCCAAGGCCTTCTCCTGATGTTGCCTCTTGGCTCTGGGATTCAGAGGCTTAGTGCCTCTGAATGTGGAGGTTCCCCTCAGTCACCATGGCTAGCAGCCATTCATAGATGCATCCTCCATGAATCTAATTTGCTTTTAAAGCTGTTTATTCCTGTGGCCATAACTACATCCTCTGGCCGTGATTTCCACATTTTAATCACTCTCTATGTAAAGTAGTATTTCCCTTTGTCCAACCTGAACCTACTGCCCATCAGTTCCATAGGATGTTCTCAAGTTCTGATATTTTGGGAGAGGGGGAAAAATTATCTTTGTCAACTTTCTCCACCCCTTGTATAATTTTATAAACCTCTATCATGTCCCCCTTTAGTCATCTCTTTTCTAAACCAAAAATTCCCAGACTCTTCAGCCTTTCCTCATATGGAAGGTGCTCCAACCACCTAATCATCTTGGTTGCCCTCCTCTGTACTTTTTCCAGCTCTGCAATGTCCTTTTCGAGATACAGTGACAGGAACTGTACACAATATTTCAAATGAAGCCGCACCATAGATCTATATGGGGCATTGCTGTATCAGCTGTTTTATTCTCAATCCCTTTCGTAATAATCCCTAACACAGAGTTGGCCTTTTTCACCATTGCCTATAAAATCCAGTGCTGGGAGTCTGAATGTCGTGGAAGCAACAAATCACCAACTTTTTGACTCAGTGACCACAGTTCTGAACTAAATCTGAATCTAAACCCTTCCTCCTGACACCACTTTCTCATCCACGCGTTGAGACCAATGCTCCCTCTAACCTGTGGAGTCTTGTGAGCAAAAATGCTACTTTGTGACCTACTTACATTAAAGCTGTGAGCAAGCGATTTGGCTGCTGCATAAATTAGTTTGCTCTGGAGCCATCCTTCCTGAGCTACGACAAAAAAGTGTGAGCCAGAAAAACTGAGCTAGCGTAGGCTGCGGTCACATGGCCCTTTAATGTGGGAGGAACTGCTGTTTCCTCCCGCATTTAAAGGGACCGTTCAGAATGGCCGGGGCAACTCCTGCGCCAAAGCGGGCTCAATCATGGGTTCTTCCCGCATTTTCCGACCCCGGGAAAATCAAATATTTTCCTGGTGGTTGCACGAGGAACCCGCAATTGAGCCGATCTGGACGTCCCTCCCGGGTCCCCCCCTTTTTGCACTTGGGCGCTTGGGCCCAAGTGCAAAAGGGGGGGAACCCGGTCCACTTCGTGCCCCACTGGCCACTGCTGCCTGTCACACTTACCAGGCAGCTGGCAGGGCTTGGGGAAGGGTGCCTCCCTGGCCACCTCCGCCACTGGCAGCTGCCGCTGCTGCTTCTGCCACTGCCAGCCGCTGCCTCTGCTGCACTCCGCCTCCGCTGCTGGCCGCTGCCACCTCTGCTGCCTCTGCCTCTGCCACTGCCGCCTCCTCCTCCTCCGCTGGGGTTGGAATGTGTAATCATCCCAACTCAGAAAAAAAAACCCGGATGCTTTAAATCCAGGAGGGCTCCCAGATTTAAACTACCATGTGACCACGGCCTTAGAGGGAACACAGCTGATCTGTGCCTGTCTAGCTGGCCCTGAGCATGGAACTGACAGCACTTCTGAGAATGCTACCTTTGAGGCCCTGGCTTTTAACTTTCTGCCTAGTAACTTTCTGGCTTTTAACCTTCTGCCTACAGTTTTTCTCCAGAGCCATAGGGCCACATTTCCCAACATCATTGGTGGCAACGTGTACCATGACTGCTGACTCTTCTATCAGCCTGTCTAGACAGCGTGTGATGTCTGCCAGCTTCACACCAGGCAGACAAGTCACCATTGCGGTCAAAACACCAGTCACAGACCCCACTCTCTATATTCCTAATGATTGAATCACACACTACCAGAAGCCCACTCCCCCCCCCCCCAGCCCCCCAGAACCCAAGAAAGGGGTCCCTTCTAAGGGATCACATCCCTCCTCCTCAGACTGATGCCTTCCGACCTCAAGATTCTCAGTCTTCACAATAGGAGTACAGCTGTCAGCACAGGAGAGGGTGTTCTAGTAAGACCCCCAGGGTCTCTTCCCCAAATCTGTCTTTCTGCCTCAGCTTCTCCAGGTCAGCAACCCTAGCCTCAAGGGAACAAACTTGCTCCCTGAGAGCCATGAGTGCCATGCAGCAAGCACACACCAACATTTTCCACCCAGTGGGTAGATAATCATACATGTGACACTCTCTACAAAACTCTGGATAGCTCCCACTCCCCTGCTGGCTTTCTACCATCATAACTAGTTAGCACTTTAAAGGTATCTAGAGGATAATAGCCTCTACAGGCCACAGAGCCAAGAGCCCTTTGACTCTCACCCTTTGGCTCACTCCAAAAGCTCACAACTCTGCCAAGGAGGAGCCTTACAGTTCAGGGTCCCACAGCTCCTAGCTCCCAGCAGCAACAGCAAAGGGTGGGGCCTGAAATCAGCCCCAGGCAAACAGACCTTGCTCAATGAGCCACAGACCCAAACAGCAGCCCCATAGCCAGAAATTTTGGGTTGGTGGGGCATAGGGAAATTTTGTGGGGCATCAGGGAGGGGGAGGAGGGGAGAAGGGGGAGGGGGAGAAGTGGCTGCACACCTTCCCTGAACTCCAAGAGGTGAACTTGCTGCTTGGAGTTCAGGGAAGGTGTGCAGCTGGGAGCCACCCCTCTCCCTCCCTTCCTGCAAGATTTAAAGAGCCCACTGATCAGCCAGAGGGCCCTTTAAATCTCAAAGAAGAGATGGGAGGGATGGCTGCAAGATTTAAAAGGCCCTCCAGCCCTTTAAATGGGTCACACGCTCTGCCAATCAGCTGGAGGGCACTTTTAATGACACAGGAGGGGAGGGAGGGGCAGTGGGGCAGCAGCCGTTGTGGGGCATGCCTCACATTTGACGGGGTGAAGCTCTGAAGTGTCCCACAGTAGCTACAGGCCTGCCAAACAGACCCAGAGAAAAACACCACTCTCCAAAAGGCTACAAACACCCACTCACCCTCAAACTGTATCATCTCACAAAGCAACCTTTCTCACACAGCCACATAACATTTTGTTTTAGAAAGGAGGAAAGCTATAAGGACAGGCGGTATATATCTTTCAGCTTTAGCATTTTTTCTTATGTGGCTTGAGCTTCCTTCTACCTTATGCATTCTAAAAATGAAATGAGACTAAAAATGAGATTCAGCACAGTGAAGAAAAGCAGAATAGGTTTCATTGGAGAAACTGCATCCCATGAAACGAAATATGCATATTTGCTTTATGTCTTTTTAAGGAATTCTGGAAGCCTGCAAATGCCAGACTTAGTTTATCAGGCAAAAAGAGGCCATTCAGATACAATGTTTGCCCTCCCTGGCCTCATATTCTGGATGTCATCTGATAAGACAAAATGGTTGGGTGGTGTTTACAAGCGGTCCTTTGATGTTACCAATAGCAGCTTTTTTCTTGTCCTTGCCTTTGTCTTAAAGGATATACATTTGAAATAATTAACTCATTGATTAACTCATTGATTTGGAGGAAGAGAACTTCATTGGCAATACAATATATTCTGCTGACAAACAGATGAATTATTGGCTCCCCCCCCCTTAAAATACCCATGGTAACATTATTTTATCAACATACACATTTAACTAATAAGTATGTATTTAATTTCTAAATACATCTTATGTTTAAATTTTGGGTTCAATTTCACAGTAAATGTCAGCCTTAACCTTGTTCCTTCAAAATATGAAAATCTCCATGCAGCTGTTATGATGCTGTCTATTAGACCTGGGCATTTATTTCATTATTAATTATAATAATTGTAAAAATTAGGGGTCATAAGTATTATAATTAATGAGCAAATGGAACAAATTCTCTATCAACACAGCCAGTAAAAATTATTCTCTTTCATTTTTGTTCTGCTTTCTTTTGTTATTGCAGTCTTTGTCTCTGCTTTTATTTTTACAAGGCAGATAACATTTTTCTAATAAGGGTATAGAAAGAGTACAGTGTTCCTTATGAGAAGGTGGAGATGGGCTCTGGGCTTTATAAATTGACTCAAGAACCTCGACGGTAAGTCAGAAAACAAGTAAGGGGCCAAAAGTGAAAACTTCAATATAGAATATTTATAAGTAAAAATACGTGTATTTAATGCAAAGACTTTTTAAAAAACATACAAGAGCTTAAATAAGCCTCAAAACATGATAAAAGTGACATATGTACAAGAGAAAACACATTTTGGCCCCTCAGAGATCAAACACCAAAAGGTACGTATAGACTCCTGTTACAATCAAAAGGCAGCTAACAAGTTGATATAGGATCTAAAAAGGAATTTTCCAATATGGAATCAAATGACACAAGGAAAATATTATTTGTGAGGCCTCCTTGAGGCCTTGTGTCATTTGTAGATGAATACAAGCTGAGTAACATTGCATGTGTATGTCTTCCAATCTTGGTCCAAAAAGTATGGATGAAACCACCTGATCAGAGCCAATGTGCCCTCACAACAGAGCAGTCTCTTTTTCTTCAAACATAGAATTAAGCTAAACCATGTGTGTGTAGGAGATGATGGGGTAGATGCAACAAATGTTCATTTTGTGTTTTGCATAATATCATCTAAAGGGGGAGGCATAAGACTATTAAAAACAGAGACTAAGGCTGCAATCATACTCACAATTAGACCCAACATGGGTGCGAATGCCGGGTGGATTTAAAGGGTGTGATCAGACAACAACATCTGGGAAGTGCCTCGCAGCCATCAGCAACCCGTTCTGCTCCGCTGCAAAAGTGGAGTTAAAAGACACTGGGGAAAATCCTGTAGTAAATGGGTTGCGACGGTCCACAGATGGACTTTCCCATGTCTGATCACTCCAGCATGCTCTCATGGCTTCGGGATGGTCTGATCAGGCCATTCCAACTCTGTGCCATTGTTTTTCCCCTTTTGCAGTATGTGCATCACTGCAAACTCCATAGGGAGCCCTCGGTGCAGAGGTGCGATTCACCGATCCCTCATTTAAGCGCATGGGGGAAAGTGGCACAAAAAACCCCTGACTCACCCACAGTTGTGTCTGATCACACACTGACAGACTGTGCCCGCACCTTCAAAGAGAGGTGTGATCCTGCAACTGTGGGTCAAATTCCTCCAGAGGAAATAGCAGTTCCTGTTGCAGTTCCTCAAGAGAAATATAAAGCATTGTGGACTAGTTTTCCTGAAAGGCAACTTGCCTACTACAAGTCCTGTCTAAACAGTCTGCATCCTCAGGCGAATTATCTCTAGTGTTATCTAATCATGAGCAGCAGCTGCTGCCTACTTGCTCACCCAGAAGGGAAGCAGGAGAATGGCTCTTGGTAGCAGAACTGCAACCAATGTTACCAGTGTCCACCCTCTTGAACTGGATGGAAGATGGGGAGGACATCAAGAAGGGTGGCAGGACCTGGAGAGCAGAACATGGGTGAGGAAAGTGGACTAGTGAGCTGGCAGCATCAAATAGGGGGAAGGCATCAAGAGAGACCATTTGGAACAAGAACTGGCTGATCACTACTGCCCTTACCTATAGATGCAGAGAACTGTGAGGTGTATTCTAGAGCCCTTTCAGTTAATGAAGTCCAACAACAAGCCTGGTCAATACCCCATGTGGACCAGTGTGCACCCTAAAATGATCCCCGGACTCCTGTACAACTTGCAGGGGTTCATGGCAGCTCAACAGAGACTCTTTTATCGGCAAGGTGATGGGGAAAGGATTCCATGAAAGCAGAATGCTGAAAACCACAACTTTAATGGCGACAAAAATATTTCATTGATTAGCATAAGGAACGCCTGCTTCACCAGTAAACGGGTTTGCGTGCTTCATTATCATGCCTAATCATTTCTCCGTGAACTAAAAGGGAGCCTGTCAAGGAAGGATCGGTTTATTGCATAAGGGCTATTTTTATTGGGCTGTTTCTCATTCCTGAAGAATGATGATCAAATACAGCTGTCAAAAGCCTGTCATGTCACTTTATGACAGATTCATTCTTACAGCTTTTGTTTGCTTATTCTGGGAACCCTGGCAGGACATGAACTAAACAGAGGCAGAAATCTTAAGATGCAGTTTTCACAGAAATATACTTCATATAGAGAACATGCCAGATGCTGGAGATATCAGTCAATACTAATTATCCTGTTTTCTGTTGGATTCTCTCCAAACAACAGAGCAGTGTTTGTAGTTCTCACACTGCACACTACACCACCAATTTAATAAATCACTTTGAAACCAGTCTCACCATCAGAGCTTCTCCCCAAAGATCTCTGAGAGCTGTTGTCTTGTGAAGGTGCTGCAATTTCTGTTACAGATCACTAGGAATTGCTAGTCACTTCATGGAACTGTGGTGCCTGAACTCAGGAACCATGGCAATAAATAGGTTTACATGTGTAGTGTAGATGTACACACTGAGTGATTTGAACTGTTTTTTAAAAATAATTTTTATTATTTTCCAACAAAACATGACAAACAAACATACAAACAGATATGAGAGTAACACTACTAACACTATACCCTTTAAATTACTTCATAGAGATATAGCTCAATGGCATTCTTGTTACCATAATATGATTACTACAAGAGTCAGGACCCACGATACTTGTGGGGGGAGGGAGGCTCCTCTGCAGCCTGGGGGTCAGCTGCAATTCCATGAGGTCTCCAGGCCTCCCTGAGGACACCTTCTGGCTGCAGCGGCGCTCACCAGCTTGGCTTCATAGACGGCGTTCATGCTTGTTGGTGTCCAGCAACATCTTGTCACCCTGCCTGCCTCTCCGTCTGTCCACTAGATCCCTGCGATGGCTGGCAGCTCTGGCAGCTCCTGCAGCAGCAGTGGCAGCGCTCGGGGGCTGAGGCTGCTCTTGCTGCCGGTGCTGCCTCAGTTCACCTGGGCGCAGCTCGGATACATCGCTCTGCTTGGGCTGCGGCTGCCGCAAACACCCCACCGCCTGCCTGCTCAGGCCTATTTAAGTAGCTGTGGCCTCTGATCTTCCCCCCACCCCTGGCACTGGTGGCGAGGCCCGAGTGGCTCTCAGCCGCCAGGCTGCCGGTTCCCCCCTGGCACCAGTGGCGAGGCCCAAGTGGCTCTCAGCCACTGGGTCGCCTATTCCCCCCCCGGCACCAGCAGTGAGGCCCAAGCAGCTCTCAGCCGCCGGGCCGATTTCCCCCCAGCACCGGTGGCAAGGCCCGAGCAGATCTCAGCCACCGGGGCGCCGATTCCCCCACACACACACACCCAGCACCGGTGGCAAGGCCTCAGCGCCTGTTCCCAGAGGGTTCCCTGCACATGCGCAGGGAAGCTCTTTTACTTTTGGGGGATTTAAATATCTCCCCAAAAGTTTTTTTTTTACTTTTAGGATTTTTCTGCACACGTGGAGAGTCCCCCAAGTGTGCAGAAACATCTCCCTGCCCCCAAGTGTCCCCTCTGCATGGATTTAGATATCCACATGGAGGGGGCAGCTTGGCTATTATGATTACTACAAGAAGTGGGACCTGCGATACTCGCAGGGGGAAGTATTCCCCACAGCTCAGGGCCTGCTGAAGCTGGAGGCGCTCCGGAGGAGGAGGAAGCAGCAGCAGGTGAGCCCTTCTCCCTCCCCCCCAGTGGCAGCAGTGAGGCCAGCCCACCAAGCCTTCTCCCTCCTTTCCCCCAGCAGTGGCAACAGACAGTTCGCAGAGCATTCTCTATGCATGCGCAGGGAATGCTCTTTTACTTTTGGGGGGATATAAGTATCCCCCAAATATTTTTTTTAATTTTTTTGGATTTTTCTGCACACCAAAGGAGTGCCCCAAGTGTGCAGAAAAATCTCTTTGCCCCCTAGGTGCCCCCCAGTGTGCAGATTTAGATATCTGCACACAGGAGGCACCTTGGCTATTAGATATATAGATTTATGCAATATCTAAACATCCCACTGCTAGTTTTTCTATACATCTCAATAGGTTAACATGTTTTCTGCTAATTGCCTTTTTGTCTAAACATTCTATATTAGTCTTCTACAAGTTGCTTTTGAATATCATTTCCCTACTTCATTATAAAGTTCTTTTTATACCAGCTATCAAGACTTCTGGAATCCTTAAATCAGAGTTAGTTGCATTACATCTTTTATAAGAAATTTGAACCTTAACCCTCCATAAATTTCCATTCTGTGTATGTATCAATTATCAGCCTTGAACAATCTTATTCTAATAGACACTCATATATATTTCCTAAACCAAATTTTCTCTTATATAAATTATACTCCTTTTGGCTAAACCTTTTAAACAAACAAACAAACAAACAAAAAGAGACTAGTTTTCATCTTCCCGTAACTATTTTAAATATGGGCTATGTTTTTATAAGTACATACACATATGTTCTTCAGCCTATCTTAGCCAGTTAATATGGGCTAGGGTTTACTAAATGAATCTTATCCAAAGTTCCCGAACCCAAACTCAGGTTGACTCCCCCCCCCCCTTTTAATAAAAGGACTATATAAACCTTTAAAATTTGAACTGTTCAGGGCAAGCCCTCCATATCGCCAGTGAGCTCTCTGGCCAGGCAAAAGCTGGAGAAAGGTATACACCAGACTTAATTTATTTTAATTTCGTTTAACTTTACATCAATCACAGAGTGTACACATTATTTAAAGAGCCATACATTAATCCAACCATAAATAAAATTTGGACCATACAACCATCGGGTCCACTTTAGCACTCGCATTCAACAAAAAGCTCAGCTTATCCATTTCAGCCCAGTCTAGTAACTTAGTAATCAAATCCTCTTTACCCGGAAGCATCGAAGATTTCCACAGTTTGGCCCGGGCTATACGCGCTGCAGTCAATATACAGGCCAACAGCTTTTGAACTTGTCTTGGTAGTCCGTTCGGTAAGAAGTTCAGCAAAAACATCTCAGGGACCAATGGTAAATCCAAACCCATAATTTCACAAGCCATTTCTTTAACCATTAACCAAAATTTTTGTACAGCATCACATACCCACCACATATGATAAAATGTTCCAACACTCTTTCCACAAATCCAACACTTATTAGAAGTACTTTTATAACATTTATGCAGCTTGTCAGGTGACCAGTGCCAACGATAGAAAAGTTTGTATATATTTTCTTTATAGTTTACCACTTTTAAAAATTTTATTGACTTCCAAATTTTTGACCATGAATCTGTTCCAATATTATATCCAAAATCATTCATCCATTTCAACACTGATGGCTTTATTTTTTCCTCTTGCATATCATAATTTAAAATTAGTTTATATATTTTACTAAGTTTATTTTTATTCGACCAAATCAAATCTAACTCTTTCAGATTCCTGCCCAAACCGATCTTTTTGTCTAAGTGGTATCTGGAGTGTAATTGATTGCTCTCCCACCATGATAGCTGTAATCCTATCTCTCTCTCTTTTTTTTTAGAGAGAGAAAAAATGAGGTATACACCAGACTTGAACCTCTTGTCCTCCAACTGAACTACACTTCGAAGATTTTCAGGTGGGAAATTCCAAAACTAGCCAACTGTGCTATGTGTAGTGGCAGGTTGCTAGGCAAGAATGTACTTTCCCTGTCCAGAAATTTGCTATATCAGACCCATGTGCTAAAAAAGGCTTCTATGCCCAGATTACTGTTGCCAGATCAAGACAAATAGTATTTAAGTGGGAAACTATTTTCAAGTTTGTTTTACCACTATTAAAATGATAATGGCAAACTGATTGCTGCACTTATGATGTCAATTGATTGGCAATTGATTAAATTGTAGTAAATTAACTGCTTCCATTACATCAACTCATTATTTCCTTTCCCTGACATCACAGAGAGCTCAGCGATAGATTTTGATTCAAAGATGAAAAGGTTGTTGGTGCTTTCAGCATGTTTATTGATTCAAGATTCACCAAGTAGATTAAGATGACGAAGATGATGTTCAGGATCATACATGTACATTTCATGCATGTTCCACCTTTGTTTTCTGTGGAACCAATAGTAAAGGTAAAGGTTTCCCTTGCTCAAAAGCCAGTCGAATACGACTCTAGGGATGTGGTGCTCATCTCTGTTTCCAAGCCAAAGAGCCAGCACTGTCCAAAAATGTTTCCTTGGTCGTGTGGCCGGCATGACTAGACACCGAGGCACATGGAACACTGTTACCTTCCCACCAAGTGGTGCCTATTTATATACTTGCAATTTCTTGCTTTCGAACTGCTAGGTTGGCAGGAGCTGGGACCACAGACGGGAGCTCACTCCATCATGGAGCACTCAGGTCTCAATTTGCTGAACTACCAACCTTCCATAAATGTGTGAAAAGGCTTCCAAAAAAGAAATCTAAGAAAAAAGCTGACTGGATCTCTGGGTTCATGGCACCTGGGGTTCACATCTCATTTATTATGTTAAAATATTTGTTGGCTTCTCTCTCCATAAAATGCTTGAAATAGCTTGATATCAGTAACATGTTACAGTAAAATAGCCCCCAAATAATAATAACTAAAAAGCATGGAGCCAATCAAACACCAGTTATCAGGTAAAAAAGAAATAAAACAGCAACTAAGCAGCAGATAAAGGCATGAAACCATTAAGAATAATAATTTCACAAAATACTTGGGAAATTACAAAAGTTTACAACGGGTGCTGAAAAGCTAACAAACCACTGAGGGAAAGGCATTCCACAATCAAGGAACCGCTACAGAAAGGGCTCTGTCTATATTCATCATACACTTTGCTTTTGAAGGTGGATGCATCCAGCACAGAGCCTTTAATGCAACCACACATGCAGGGTTTGGGTGATGTAGCTGCAGTGCCTCCCCTCAAACTTGCATGTTATTTCATGAACCTTCCTGTTATGCTCCCCCAGCCCATTTTGCTAAATTTGAATCTCTGCCTGGCAAGAAGCACCATAGGACAGAATGGCTTGGAAAAACAGGCCAGCTGCTTAAAAAGATCTAAAGCCTGCCCAGTGAGACAGCCATCGGACTAGGAGGAACACTTTGAGAAGGCAGACTACCCGTGTAATCGTATGTGGTGGCAAGAACTGTGTGTGTTTGATGACTGAAAAACATCTTTTTGTCAGTGACGTTATTTGCTGACTCACTCTCACACTCTCCTTCCCTCTGGTGAACTCTTAAGGCAGGAGTCACAGCATATGGATGCAAGATTACAGAATAGTACCAATGTTATTTTGTTTAGATTTTTGGCATAATAATAGTGTTTGTTATCATTTAAGAGGCTTTCTGAACTTTTCACTTTGCTGCAATACAGTTCTTATGTTGACTAGTGCTGAAAGTGTGCTTTCTGTTTCCTTTCCCAGTTTCCCTGCAATCCTTTCATTTTTTTCATCCTCATAATCATTAAAGCATTGAAAGAATGTTCAAACTGCAGGAGAAAACAATAAGGCCCAGGGCAGCTCCCAGTTGGGGCTGGATGTTACCATGTGTCTATGAAAGCACAAGAGAGCAAAATAAGCAACCCATTTTACTGGCACATTTGTGCCTCTCTGTTGGAAGGAACACACCACACTTCCCATCATTAACCTTGGCTTTAATACCTGGGTTATTCAGATGCAGCTCATTTTATTCATAAGCAAAATTTCATTAGCATTCTTCTCTCAGAAAATGTGGGAAACACCCTCCCTTCATTCTGGCAGAAGAATCTAATGAAAGGTCAGATCTGAGCATCTTTTTCTGCTGCAGTTGGAAAGAAAAGCTAATGATCTTTTAAATAAAAGAAGCATATCCTGCTTCTAAGTTGGTATGAGATCACTGAAGCAAGCTGAGTGACAAAGATTTTTGCTAGCTAAAGATCAGGCCCTTGGTTTGAATAGTTGGCTAGGCCTCAGTTCTGCTTGGAGCAGATTTTGGTGTCTGAGATTCAGACTCCCAGGAATAGGTGTTTATAATGGAAATGGCAAATTGACTCTAATGTGAGCCTCGGTGACCCCCAACAGGAATAGTGGCACCATTAGAGAAATTGACTATTACACATGTGTGTATGAGTGAAAACAAAAGAAGATCCTGCATTAGCACAATTGATAGGACCTGGCATGACCCCAAAGTGAAAAGGGGAGCCTTGGAATTAAGGGTGGAGCAGTTCTTCAGATCTCACAGGTAGGGACCCCAGGAAGCTGATTTTCAAAGATTTAAAAAACACATAATTCTTGCTTGTGTGTCTGTTGGGTGTCTGTTGTGGGGAGGGGAAGGGAAAAAGGAGTTTGTAAGCCGCTCTGAGACTCCCTTGGGGAGTGGAGGGCGGGGTATAAATCCAATCTCTTCTTCTTCTTCTTCTTCTTCTTGCTTGTGCTGAATACATTGTCCTTTATAAATGGCAGGAGCATAAAAGAAGAAACATGACTGAGGTTGTGATCAAATGGCAAGTGCCTGGTGGATTTAAAGGGAATGTCCAGACAGCGACATCTGGGGAAAGTGCCGCTTCCGTGATCAGCCTATCGATCCCCCGCCCGGGATACTGGTGAAAGTCTGGGCTAATGCTTACCGATGGGGCAATGGTGGACTTTCCCCCATCTGATCGTTCCAGCATGCAATCAGCCCATCAGGATGGTCTGACTCCAGACCATCCTGAATGGCCACGATTTAAAAAAAATTCTTAGCGCTATGTGCATAATCATGTGACAGCCGCAGAGCTCTGCTCAAACGGTTCAGACAATTTCATGTTTCTGAATGGCCCGTGAAATTTATGAACTTTGTTAATTGAAACGGTACCTGGAAGAAGGTACAACTGGTGGTGCTTTTACCATTCAAGTCTGCACATGCACAGAAAAACAAGTACACAGTGAGGTGTGTATGCACAAACAGAATTTAAAAAAAACCCGACCGCACAGCTTTAGGTGGATGCCGTCTAGACAATCCACTGCAGAGTCCGCACGCGGTAAGGCAATTCACGGGAGAGCTGTCTGGTCATGCAACACTGGGACTGATTTCGCACTAGCGTTTGCCCCGGGTTTGCCCTTTTGCTTGCACCGGAGCTTCTGGTCGATTTCACACCAGTTACTCCGGACTCATGTTTTGCTCAGGAGTATCGCTGTGCTGCACCGGAGTTTCCCCGGAGCAAACAAATCCTGTTTTTAGAGGATTTTCCTGTTTGCTCCAGGGAGAAATGAAAACATGCCCACTCACCTGCCTTCCATCTGGCCCGCCCCATGGTGGGAGTTCCTTCCATTTTTTTAAAAAAAGAACCCCTCGTTACGTTAGATCGAAATGGTGAGGCAGCGAAACAAGAACCCACCATTGCTTATAATACTGCACCCAGGAGTGCATCAGCGAGGAAGATTTGCTGGGCTTTTTGTGAGCAGGAGCCAGGCGTCATTGGCCTGAGAGCCCCCGGGCAGGCGGATAACCACTGCCCTGTGTCCGGGGTGCCCCGGCTGCAGCCCCTCTAGAGCAGGCGGGGGGCACCTTCTTCCTGGAACCCATGGGGGAGCAGCGGTGAGCGGACTGTCTTTCCTTTTTTTAAAAAAAAGAACCCCTCATTACACTATATCGAAATATCGAAATAGTGATGGAGCGAAGGAAGACTGCACCATTGTTTTCTTTGTAGAATACACATGTTCACATTTATTTATTATGTATTTCTGTGGTGGGGGGAACTTTTTCTTCTGGGTTACAATTCAGCATGATGCAGCCAGGTGCGGAGCGAGGTGACCAGGCTGCCGTTGCCACCACTCTTCCTCAGCTGCCACCGCCACGGAAGAAAAAGCCCGGAAGAACCGCAATTCCCCCCTCCCCATCCCCTGGCTCATGCTTGCTTCCAGCGCCCCAAATGCTGCTGCTGCTGCTTCTGCTGCCAGCGGCAGGGTGGATGGAGGACGGTGGCCAGAGCACACGGGAGGGAGGCGGGAGGCCAGTCCGCATGCTACTCCATGGCTGGGGAGCTCTGCCGAGGAAGTTTTTCCAGCAAAAAGCATTTATAGCTTTTATAACACAATTTAAAAAAAATTCAGATAAAGTATCCTCGGTGGAGGGAATAGTATAAATGGGTTGCTTCAAGTGGCCTGGCAAAAAAAAAAAAAAATAACTGGAGGCTTCCTAAGGTAAACTTGTAAGCCGTACAAATAAACAAGGGACAGCTGTCTTACTGGCGCCGGTATTTTTATTTTTTAAATGGACTACTTTACATTATAACAAAATTGTGATGTATATAGGGCGCCATGGCTGTAAAGGCTTTATCCACCATTTTGTGCCTCAGATCAAAATGGCAACACGTCCAACATTTTGATGATAGAGTGGAGACACCACCAATCACAGCAGCAAGCCGTGTAGTCGACCAATCATTTTGCGGCAAGCAATAGCGGCGGGAAAAATTGAATAGGAAGGAGGGAGGTATTGAATTCTGGGAAGAAGAAGGCCACTGCGGACATCTTAATCCAGACTGCATTTTGTGCACATTAGCTCTGATGACCTGAGGACACCCACACAGGTGCCCACAAGTGAGTACTGAGCCGCTGTTGTGGGTGTGTGTGTGGGGGTCTTGATATGTCTGCATGTGAACGGACGTCCTTTTAACTTTTAAAATGCAGACAGAGTTGTTTTGTTGCCAGGTAAACTAACAATGGTATTGTGGGGGTGCTTGGTCTCCTATGGCTCTACAGACCCCGGTGTAATCTTGGAGTGGGGGGGCAGTGATACTTGTCTGCCGCCAAGTGCTCTGTGGGATCCCTGCCTAGTCATCCCCCGAACCAAATCCAGATGGACGTGCTGGTCTCATCCGTCCAGCCAACCTCAGAATACACTGCCACGCTTGTTTTTATCTGTTATTGAGTCAAACGCTTCTACTTCCAGGCTTCATGGTAAGCAGCCATGGCAATGTCTGTGCAGACTCCCTTCAGACCTCCGCCCCAACCCCCGGCCCTTTAGGAATTGGTGAGTGGCTCAGCAAGAAATACCAAATGTCTCCTCTCTCCTTGACTCCTCTGCCTGCAGGGGAACGAACGGTCATGATTCCTGCCTCATGTGCCTGTCTCTTGCCCAAAACCCCAGATGCCGTCCTTTTAATTTTTTAAGGGCAGGTATCATTGTATCATTGTGATGGGAAACTGACAATGGTACTGTGTGGTGGTGCTGGCTCTCCTATGTCTCCACAGTCCACGGTGTAATCTTGGAGCAGGGTGGGGGTACGCGGGCCCCAGGGAAAATTGTCTGCTGCCTTGTGTATTTATTTAGTTATTTAGTCCAACGTTTCTACTTCCAGGCTGCTGTGGCAATGTCTGTGCAGACTCCCTTCAGATCCCCCCCCCCCCATTACTTAGTTTGGGAAATTTTCAAGGGGTGAGTAGAACTTCCCTTTGTTTTGTCTTGCATCATTGTTGTGAGTTCTGAGACACATATTTGCAACATTACAGTTGAAGGGAAGGTTGCATTCTGCAAGTGTTCATTGAACCGTGATGCTTACCTGGAAATGTTGCTGTTCAATAATGCATGTGAGATTGGCCACGTGCGCTATCTTGTGTTGTTTACCTGACCTTAAACTATCCTCTGATCACTACTTTCAGATTGAGTGGCTGACCAGGTTGGGCCTCTGCATACCAAGGAGGCTCAGCTTGAGAATGAGAGGAATAGGCAGAGGCGAGTATCCATGCTAAATGAGGTGGCAGTTCAAATGATGGATCAGGGAAGGTGGGGTGCATGGAAACTATGCAGTGCTTAGTTGGATGGCTGCAGATGGAGGAGCACAAGACACGTGTCATCGTGGAGAAAGGGGAACGTGACAGACGGGCACTGGAGGAGGCCACGCAGAAAAATGTTGATGTCCTGATGGTGGCGGTAAATTCCATACATCAGTTGGGTGAGGCATTCTCAGGTGTGCTGTCACCAACAGTGCCCAAAGAACATTCGTGCACATGTTCCCCAGTACCAGCAAAGGGAAACACTTCAAATAAGGGTTGGTGTGCTGCTAAGCGAATGCGGTCAGAGGCCACATCGTCTGATGCTCCGGAAGAACAATGAGAGCATTTTCTTTGAGCCATAACTGTGGCAGGCCACTTGTTTTCTCTTGGGTACAACACTGTTTTACCTCATAATGTACTTTGACCTCGCTGTTGTACTTGACCATTCTGTGATGCAAGCCATTACTTTGTTTTGTCACCTTGCACTTTTGTTTAACATTTAGGTGTCACAGTTCTGGTTTTGTTACAAAGAACAAGGTATTAAGAGCAGTTTCTGTCAGAGTTCTCTCAGCCCCACCTACCTCACAGGGTGCCTGTTGTGGGGAGGGGAAGGGAAAGGAGTTTGTGAGCCGCTCTGAGACTCCCTTGGGTAGTGAAGGGAGGGGTATAAATCCAATATCTTCTCTTCTCTCTATCACTAAATGATGGAATACTTTGACAAGCATGGCCCAAGTTTTCTCTCATGCGTGCAGTGGTGTTTACATAAGCAAGCAAGTCTAATAAGAACAAACATATTTATTTACTTAACAGAAAACCAAATATAAATTTTCGTATTTACATATTTTTATTTACACATTTACATAATTACAGCCCATTAGCTGACCCGGCCCCACCCTCCCTGCGTTCGTTCACTGTGTCCCTCAGGGATCTCAGCTCCCTCTCCGTGTGCCTCTGCTGTCAGACCATGGAGTCTATGCGCCGAGTTAAGGCATCAACTGAAATAAGTAAGTTACAGTTTGTGGTGAGCAGTGTTCCCTCTAAGCTACGTAGACTTTTGAGCGAAAATTCAACTTTGTGAGCTACTGACATTACAGCGGTGAGTTAGGGATTTGGCTGCTGTATTAATTGGTTAGCTCTGTAGCCATCCTCCCTGAGCCAAGGCAACAAATTGTGAGCTGGAGGATAAAAACCTGTGAGCTAGCTCTCTCAGTAACTCAGCTTAGAGGGAACACTGTTGTTAAGAACACTGGAGCATACAGGCGGGCGTTTGTGTGGCGCAGAGACACGTTTCTTCTCCATGCACGCATACTCACATGTCGAGCGGCATAGTCTATGAAGTGCGCTGAGACTCCAATCCTCTGGAGCAGGCCTGCCCTCAATACTCCTTGATGGCCCTGTAAAGGGAATTAAAGGGAAAATTAGGAAATTCAATTCCACTGTGTACATTAGGTGATGGCACACATTGTTGAGTGTTAAATACCATTCCTGCTCCTATCTCATCATCATCGTCATACTTAGTATCTAAATACCTGGGTGCACTTCCTGCTCCTCTGCAGGTGTTCTGTGTTCAGCTGGGCCCACATCGTCCGGTTGTTCTGCTGCCGGCTGTGGCTACATCTCTCTCCTCTTCCTCCCCTGCTGCCCCTTCCTGTGCAGGAATCTGCCCTGCTGCAGCAGGGTCTGGACCACCGGGCTGCTGTGGTTCCTGCCGGTTGGCCCCTGGATGTGGACGTGCAGCTGCTGCAGTTACATAAGTGGAGACAGCTTTCAATGTATTTTCCCCTTTTTTGTGTTGCCATGGACACAGAAATCATGTTCATGGCTGCCTATGCCAATCTGTTAAAGGACAAAGACTGCGCTATGCTCGACAAGTGTAGTGTTGTTTCATTCTGTTTGTGTTTCAAATTTCCTAGGCAGGATGGACTCTGTTCATACTGTAACGGGTGAGCCTTTAATGTCCAGCACACACACACCATTTGTTTTAAGTTAAGGATGCATGTCCAGATAGGATTTCCAACATATGCAAAAGCATGGAGGCTGAGCAGTATGGTATGGTGACTGTATTCAGTCATTTTATAATCTTCTCCCAGCATTCCTGGTTTGTTGGTGTGTGGTGGAAATTTAATAGATGGCTATTAAATACTTGGGAAGCAATGCAACAGTTTGCTAGGGAACTTACGACAGGGGAACTTGAACACTGGTCTGGGAGGGGTTTGCCGGGTACTGGGGTATTACCCGCAGAGAACCTGCAGCCCAGTGTTCTAAGTGGCCACTAATAACAGGGCTGTCTGCAGTCTGTGCCTGCCAGCTGGCGAGCTCCAGCCACTGCCTATATATATGATTGCACCCCACATTTATGAACTTGACTGAAATTGAAATTTTGTTTTGGAATCCTGCGCTTACCAGCGTGGTGATGATCCTCCCAACGAGGTCGTCCAGCAGCCTGCCATAGTTCCACCATCTGGCCATGAAATGCTGTCTGGCTGCTCGCCCTGGGAATTCCTCCCTATGCCTCCAGGCTGGCCATGAAATCACACTTTATTCTTTTAAACTTTGACTGGCATTGCTCAGCAGTCCTATTGTATCCACGCCTGGCTATCCTCCTGGCGACTGCCTCATAGACCCCTCTGTTTTCCAAATGGGTGCTGGCCATTAGGTCAGCAACATGGCCAGACCTGGCAACAGTGTCCAGGAGGAGCTCGACCTCTTCCCATTGCCAAAAGGTTCCTCTCCTCCTGGCAGCCATGTTCACAAATTTCATTATCGAATAGCATTCCCTCTACGACCCGCATGACCATTGCTCACCACCCACAGTTCTTAACCCTTCACACACACACCCCTGGCTTTAGTGGCTGCCTGGTTTTAGGGAAAGAAGGATAAGCCAAGTTAATCAATAGAGGAAAACTTTTTTATTGAAGTACAAACAGTGTAAACCTCATTTACGCAAAGGAATAACGGTGTATGGCTGCTGAATACTTGCCACTGAAGATGAGGAGGGAAAAAGAGCATGGAGATGCCCTCCTCTCCTTTTGGATCTGTTAAAATATGATGTCAGGAGATTGCTGGTGGAATTTAGAACCAGCAGCACCAACTCCATAAGTGAACTCAAAGTAGCAAGCGCTCTCCTCCAAAGATCCTCCATCATTGCCGAAAGACTGCAGTCGGGAAAATGGAGATTCTGTGTGTGTGCTTGCAAACAGTTTCGAATTACCCTGGTGCATAGGAAGAGGAAGAGGGTCCAATCAGGATGCACCAGCGTGAAATGTGATTTCTGTTAATTCATTATTATGCAATAATGCAATAACGCAATCGTGCATGCGTTTTTTTAAAAAGGTTTTTAAAATGGGGGAAAGAGGGAGGGGCTAGGAGGGGAGTGGGAGAGCAGCAGGAAGCCTCGCGGCAGCCCCAGAACAGCCAGTAATGAGAAATGAAACATGTCGGGCAGATGAGGAGCTGGGGCTCCAGTTGTAAAATTGACAAAAATGCCCCAGGGGAAACAACTCCAGAGAGAATGAGAGGCAAGTGGCCTGTACGAAATCGGTCTGGATAAAAAAGACCGGGATCAAATTAGAGCTGGGCCAATGGGGGAATTAGCTGCCCATCTGAACACACCCTGAGCAGGGAGGAAGCTAAAGCAGATACGTCTGTGATATACTGCTTGTATAAACTGGCTCTGTGTGTTTGTACATCTGTCCTTACAAGCAGCTCTAGCTTTTTGGTCTTGCCCCTCCCCCCAGCTCTTGGTTTATGGCTCTATATACAAGAAATGACATTTTAAGCCTGTGTGGCATGGAGGATTCTATTCTGTTTCCTTGTGAGGAGATGGACTAGAGCACATTCAGGTCACTCTGGTTGTATGAGTTTGTGTTAAAACTGTTATTCTTTTCAGATAGAAAGAGCCAGGGTGATGCAGTGTTGTACATAAATTCTGACTTCAAGTTTCCACTCAGTCATGAAAACTCAGTGGCCTTGGGTAAATTGCTGTCACTCAGTTCAACCTACCTCCCAAGTCTATTTTAGAGGCTAAAGCGGATTAACCTTTGCACTCAGCTCCCTGGAGGAAGTGTATGACATAAAGTGAACAAAAGAAATGACATACTAGGAAACTACAAAATCACTCAGAGGGATCTCTGCTTCGGTGGTGTTAAAAGAAGGATGGCTGGAAGGGCTACTGGGCGGGATGCAAGGCTGACCACCAGAAGAAGTAGAGCCTTTTCAGCCATGACCTCTCAGCTGTGGCCTCTAGGTTGCCAACTCTGGGTTGGTAAATACCTAGAGATTTGGGGTGTGGAGCCTGGGGAGGGTGGCGTTTGGGGAGGCAAGAGGCCTCAGAATCCACCCTCCAAAGCAGCCATTTGCTCCTGGGGAACTGTTCTAGGTCATCTGGAGATCAATTGTAATAGCAGAAGATCTCCAAGTGCCACCTGGAGGTTGGCAACCCTATGGGGCCTTCTCACTGTGACTCATCTCATGCTGGACTGGATGCCAGGTAAAGATACTCTTGTCCACAGACTATAGGTTTTGATGGGGTTTTAGCATTCATGGTATTTATTTAGGCTGAGTAATAGGATAAAAAATGTTGAGAGAGGTGATTGAGACAGGGGATGGGATTACATCTGTTAGTGGCAGGTATCACTTGGTGGCAACAGAAGCGGGAACTGGGCTGCATCAGAGCTGTGCCAGACTTCATGGTGCAGCTGCTAGAGAAGGGATTCAGAGGATACAGACCAATCTTTCTGTGCCTCGATCAAAGTCTCAGAAAGTTGATGGCTTTGAACTGAACAGAGGTGCTTGGATGTTTATGTTCAAAAAAGTACGATCACCAGAGGCCTAGGACTCTGACAAAAGCTCCCCTTGCTGTGATTGCCTGTTCTTTACGACTTCATAGGATTGGCCTTTGGAGCTAAAAGACCATGCTGCTTCAGTAGGGTTGCCAAGTTCAGTAGGCCATGCTGCTTCAGTAGGGAATGGCCATGCTGCTTCAGTAGGGTTGCCAAGTACTTATGCGATTGTGGCGGGGGGGGGAGTCCTTTTGCTCCCGGGAGTTCCCTGGTGCATGCACAAAGCGCACATGCCACGATGACATCACCCGGAAGTGACGTCATTGTGTCGGGAACGTTGGGGGCAGGACCACTCAAATTCAAGGGAAAACCATAGAATTGTAGAGCGCCCCCCCCCCCCAAAAAACGTGCCTGATGCGATGATGTCACCTCTGGGTGATGTCATCGCGCTGGGCATGTCTATGCAGCCTGGCAATTTGGGGGCGGGGTTCCCCACAGCGGCCCAATCTGGGCTGGTGGGAAGCAAGCCTCTGGAGAGGGGATTTCCCTGCCCCCCCGGGGGGACTTGGGAACCCTGTGCTTCAGACATTTTGAGACAGGAAGTTGTTTAGCAACGAGGAAATCTAGATCAATCCAGCAGGTGGCGAGGCAAGGCAAACCAAGCAGACTTCCTCAACAGGACCTGCTTGCAGGCAGGGAAGCTCTCTTTGAATCTTCAGAATTTGAACAGTCGGGGAACTTGCCTTGCAAGAAGCAAGACAGTTCACATCTTAGCCTGTCCTGGATGTTAATGTCACATCCTATAATACCACAGAGTACATGACAGAGTGGAAAAAGAGCCTCAGGATGATGGGTGGAGCACTGCTTTTTTAAAAATTAAGCTTTTAATATCTTTTGCTGCTGCATTATATATATGAGTCTTTTAAAATTGTGATATTGGACAGTTCAGAGGAGAAATAAGTTAAATAAAACACACAAGCTGCATTTTAAAGAGTATAATGCTAGAACATTATTTAAAATAATATGCAGAATGGCTAATATTAGCTATATGAAGACATATTATCTCTGTGATTTGGCCTCACATTATACTGGTATATATTTTAAGTTTAAGATGATGTTGGACATCTACCTGAAATGTCTCCATATTTTTCATGCTCTGCTTCTGTTATTATATTTAGAGACAGCTGTTGCAGTTTCATGAGTTTCACCCTGGCCTGGGCCTTGTAAAATCTTGATTTAAATTCTACTATATTGCTCAGTCCAGAGCCCCATTTGTAGTCATGGACAGGCTTGTGAGCACATCTGTGGATGCAGCAAAGTGAGATCTTCTGCCTCAACTGAACTTAACGGAGAAGCCATTCTAGGCAAGGCCGGCTTTGGGAGTATTGCTGTCTACGATCTTACAGCTTTCATTCTTCCTCTACAAAAGTGGAATGGCAGTGAATGAAGTAAGGATTATACATCCTCAGCATTCAAAAATATTCCATATAGATAAGCATCCCACTTATTTCGAATTATCTGAGTATTCTAAAGAAAAGTTGTAAGCCGCACTAAAATTATGCACTTATTCTAACAATGAACACAGGGCAGAGTTAGGCGTTTCAGTCCTTGCTTGCTTAGTAACACACGAGCACCAGAATGACTTTATTTACAAAAGCCATCTATTGCACTCAGAAACATTGACATGACTCAAAATATTCAACTTACAGAGGATTATACAAAGTTTTAACTGCTCTGTTGATGGGCATATTTATAGCTTTTGTGCTGTGGCCAACACAAATTACACATAATACTACATGGAATAAAATGATAGAACAGGGACTCTTCTTGAAGGAACTTAGTTCAGAAAGCCTTTTAAGCAGCATTTTTTGAGCATTCAAAAATTCAGGATGAAATCAATCCTTGATTTATATATATATATATATATATACAACCAAGTACCCCGGGGGACAGTAGTTATATGTAATGATATGATACAATTGGAATGAGGTTCTATTCTCATGGACCACAGTAATTATAACTAATAATTACTGCAGAGCTTTGTTGTGTATCCAATGCTGATAGGAAATTTAGATACTTCAAGCATCACAGAGGAAAATCCGGAATAACTCCCTTGCAATTGCTTTCATCCAAGCAAAGTACCTACCATGCCCATGTGAGAATTAACACTACAACCAAGATGTTAATTAACATTAGATATGGTCAGATACAATACAAGAGCTATTAATAACAAGAGAGCAATTATTAAGATAGCCTTTGCAGCATCATTGGACTATTTAGAAAGTAGATAAAAAAGCAATTATTAAGATAGTCTTTGCAGCATCACTGGACTATTTAGAAAGTAGATAAAATTAAGGTTTCCCAAGGCAAAGGAAGAGCTCCTCCAAGAATAACTAATTAGGGTGCAAGTAGTCTATTACAATTGCAGTAAGTTTATTATTACCTCCATTTTCACCATCAGTGCAAGACATCGTAATCATGGTCTCTCTTTTGAACTGTTACTGGGTTCTCAAGAACTGGGTAAAAAATTCCACACTCAATCTGAAAATGGATATTTTTTAATGTGTAATGGGATAGTTTATTGTTCAACTGATTATGAAAAGCTGAAAAACATTTGAACAAATTTAGAGTCCAGTGGCATCTTTAAGACCAACAAAGGTTTATTCAAGGTACGAGCTTTCCTGTGCATGCACACTTTTTCAAATACACTGGAATGGAAGGTGGAGTTCAAACTTATAGACAGAGGCTGAACAGCAAATTAACATGGAACATGATGAAGATGTTTTAAGATATGCAAAGACAAAACTAAATAACAGGCTGAGGTTATAAGGTCAACAGTTGTTTTAATTTAATTAAGGGGGGAAAGGACAGCAAAGCAATAAATATATCAAAATAGGGGATAAATGTGTAAAGGCATCTTTTCTAATTGTGGGAAGTAAACAGAGACTCTCCATTCATCTCCTCTCAGATGTGGAGGTAACTTAAAAGCATTTTTTCCTTTCTTTTTTGAGGTGGGTGCAGTGGTATGTCAGAAAAACTGTTATGTTCCGTGATTAGATCTGTGATTATCCAATTACCTTGAGACTTACCCAATTACCTTGAGACTTATTCAATTACCTTGAAACTTATTCAATTACCTTGAGACTTATTCAATAACCTTGGAACTTATTCAATTACCTTATCCAACTGCCTTGTTTGGGCGATTTCAGGGGTGTAACTTACCTGTGTATATAAGCAGGCCCCCTGACCTCCGTTTTCTTAAGCTTCATCTGGACCTGAAATAAACTTGCTAGGCTGAAATCACTACCACCAGCCTCCCAACTTCAGTACTTTTCAGTGGCAATGAGAATGGGATCCTGATGAGCGACTCTCCGGCCGACTCCAGCCCAGATCCACCAGCCTCTGGCACCGCTCAGCCCCAGCACCCTGTATCGTCACTGCTCCAGGCTCCTGAGGATCCTGCTCTTCGCACCGCTGCTCCACGAGTCCTGATGGCCACCGCTCCGGGACAGCAGATCGCACCCTTCGACCCCTCCAGCCTCGAGTTCTGGGAGGCGTTGGCTGACCAGCTCAGCTTCTTCTTCAACATTCAGGGGATCACGGATACCAGGAAGTGCAAATCGTGGTTGCTGAGCACATGTGGGGTCGCCACCCTCCAGTTGGTAAGAAGCCTGATTTCTCCCTGCACTCCCACAGAGGCATCCTTCGACGAGATCATGGGGGCCCTCAACGACTACTTCACCCCCAAGCCCTCGAAACTCACCCAGCGAGTGACGTTCTTCAGCTGCATCCAGCTAAAGGGTGAGTCTGTGGCCACGTTCCTGGCTGATGTCCACCGGCTCACTGTTGGCTGTGAGTTTGTGGTGGTGGAGGACACCCTCCTCTCTGCCTTTATATGTGGGGTCTGGGACCCCAAAATGCGCAGAAAACTCGTGGCCATTGCCAACGCCACCCTCACCAAGGTTTTACAAACAGCATGTGCTTATGAGATTTCCCAGAAAGACAGGTCCAGTGCTACCATGGCCACCCATCGCACTGTTGTATCTGCTGAATCTGAGGCCTCCGATGAGGATGATGCATTCCAGGTCTGCCACCATCCTCCAAGTACCAACTCCCATCCTTCTGCACGGCCTTCACCTCCGCAGAGTACCAGTGATTCATGGAGCTGCACGGCATCAGACATGTAAGGTCTGCTCCCTTCCATCCAGCTACCAATAGGCAAGCTGAGCGGATGGTCCACATGGCCAAGGAGGCGCTGCGGAGGATGGACCAGGGGGACTGGGAGTTTAAACTAACTGCTTTTCTATTTTCTATTTGGCCGAAGCTCAATGCCCCACTCCTCCATGGGACGCAGCCCTGCCAAACTCCTAATGGGCCGCCAGTTGACTTTGCAACTCAACCACCTGCACCCTGACCGAGCGGCAACCGGCCTCAAGGAGCCCAACGTCCCCCAGGCTCCGCAAGGGTTCTTTCCGGAAGATCCCATGTATGTCCAGAATTATGCACAGGGCCCCCTCTGGCTACCAGGCCAGATCATCCACGTCACTGGACCCCTCTCCTACGAGGTCGCCAGCGAGGACAGGCAGGTTTGGAGGCGACACGTGGACCAGCTCCAACGCCGGCTACGTTCCTGTGTTCCCGACAACACAAGCGATCATGAGGATGATGCTCCTGACCCAGTCCTGGATGAGGAGGAGGACCAGGGACCCAGCCCTGCAACAGCTGTCACACCCCAACATCCATCTCCATCGGACTCAACCACAGAGGCTGCCCTGCCAGACACAGCTTCCAACACCCCAGCTTCCGCTCCCACTCCCAAGGCCGAGACTCCGGGTCCATTGCTGCCTGTCGCAGCTCTGAGACGTTCAGACAGGGAACGAAGAAGGCCAACATATCACAAGGACTATGTCTGTTAGGGTGGGCCTGAACTATGGGGGAGGGGTGTTATGTTCTGTGATTAGATCTGTGATTATCCAATTACCTTGAACCTTATTCAATTTCCTTGGAACTTATTCAATTACCTCGAGACTCATCCAATTACCTTGAGACTTATTCAATTACCTTGAGACTTATTCAATTACCTTATCCAACTGCCTTGTTTGGGCAAGGTCAGGGGTGCAAAAACAGAATTTCAGCTCTTTGCTTCAAGTATAGATCCAGGTATCTGAGGAGGTGTGCATGCACACAAAAGCTCATACCTTGAGTGAAACTTTGTTGGTCTTAAAGGTGCCGCTGGACTCAAACTTTGTTTTTCTGCTTCAAGTACAGTTTAGGGTTGCAGACTGGCCTGAAGAAAAATATTCTGTCCCTTTAACAGAGGCTTAATGATTGGATGCATGGCAGAAATACACATCAAAAGATAATGACACATAGCATTTACAAAGCACTTTAATTGTTCAAAGCATTTGACGTACATTGGCTTCTTGTAATCCTTATCGCTGCCTTGTAACCTGTCAGTGCTATTAATCCCATACAGCAGAGGGGGGTGGGCTAAGGCTGAGACTGCGGCAGAACTTTGAGCTGGGGGCCTTCCAGATCACTACTTATTTTCTTAGCTACTTTCTCTTAACTAGCTGCTGCATCCCTAGCAAAGTCTGACTGAAAGGAGAGGGAAAAAATCAGAGCATCATACAAAGAGGCAGTAGGCAGCTTCCTCTAAGGGCAGAGACTTTGGACTCATACAAGCTTTTAAGGCTGATTTTACACCTCCCCTCTAAAGTACTTTGACTGCTGTCTTTTCCTGTGCTGATTTCACAGTGGTGTGAAATTTCACTCCAGGGGCTCATAATGCACTAAGAAACCACAATTGTTTAAAGCAAAATAAAGCGGTATAATACTAGCTTGACCACAGGAGGGCAATTAGTAGATATGGACATTTCAGTAGCAGCACAGTTTCACACCGCACAGAAATGTGGGCAGGTTTTTTTGGAACTAGAATGATTCCAGCGGGAAAGTCAGGTGTAAAATCAGCCTAAGTATTTCATTTACTCCTTGTGGTGGACTAACAGTTCTCTCAGAGCACTGAACATCAAACTAGCCCTAGCCCAACACAGATGTTTGAAAGCCCACTGATTCCAGAAGGTTTAAGGATGACTGGCTGTACTTTGGATTGCAGTCATTCTGTGTTTGATAGAGTATTTTGGCTACTAGAAAGGGAAAATGACTGACTGAAGGAAAAAAAGAACAAAACAAAGGCATGGGGTTGAGACACAGGCAAAGATATAGGATAACAGAAGTGCCAATGAAAATCTGGTAGTGTTGCCCTTATGCTTTGTTTGTACAGCCAAATGTTCCTGCCTTTATAGTCCAACTTCCAAAGGAGCTTTAGCATCTGCTGCTGTTTATTTGCTCAGGATGAGTAGGAGTGAATCCCTGTCACACCTGAAGATGGGTGTAATTGAGGCCACGAGTTTTTAGCCTGTGTTTGGTACATTGCAGACATGACAGCTTCTGCAGTTCTAATGATCGTCTTAGTGAAGTGGGCATGTACAGCAGGCATTTCCTTGCTTAATTGGACACTCTAAAAAACTCTGTAGGGAATTCAAGGAAGCAAAAAAGTTGATTGTTATAATGTGGCATTCCTTTGCATGCTCACTTGGGTGAAAGATCTACCGAACCCTGGGGGATTAACTTTTGAGTCAAGATACTCAGGGTTGGGCAAAAGGAATACAGAAGCATAATTCTCTGTGAAAACCTCAAAGAACATGCAGCCTGATCCGATGCATATTGATTCAGAAGCGAGTCCCAAGGTATTCAATGGACTCACTTCGATATGCTTGGCTGTTGATCTTCTGCTAATCAGAGGCCGTGTGCCGCTGACTGCTGGACATGGGGGTGGAGAATGAAAAGCAGAGTTGTGGATGTGAGACCTTCCTACGGCACCTGCCTGCCTATTAGTGGGGACAGAATTCAAAGCTAAGTGGACTCTTCATCTGGTCCAGCAAGGCTGTGTTTGCTCTCAAGTTTCTTTCTTCCTAGTGATGTAGAAATTACCAGGTGTGTGTTTGTGTGTGCATGTGAATGTTTATTTCGCAAAACTTTAATGTGATCTGTCTTCTAGATAGTTGCTAAAAAGCAGACAGGGCAACGTCTACATACATAACCATCCTATTCTATGTAGGGTTGCCAGCCTCCAGGTGGCACCTGGAGATCTTCTGCTATTACAATTGATCTCCGTGTGACCAAAATCAGTTCCCCTGAAGGAACTGGCTGCTTTGGAGGGTGGTCCCTATGGCATTGTACCCTGCTGAGGTCCCTCCCCATACCCTGCCCTCCCCAAGCTCCCCACCCCAAATCTCCAGGTATTTTCCCCACCCAGAACAGGCAACCCTAATTCTGTGTATTTAAGGTATGTGTTCTGATGAAAAGTATGAAGGATCCATTTCCTGACTTGGCTATGAAAGCTCCAAATAGTATGTTATGCATCACGCAGGGGTATGCAAGATGAAGCTGTGTCACCGGAGAACTGGCTCCTTTTTGCTCCCAAAGAGTATTATGGATTGTTCAAGTTTGCCTGCTGCTTTATTTATTTATTTTATTTATCTATCAGTAGGTCCATCAAGTGTGGCTGTTGTAGTCTTTATAGAAAATATTTTTTTAAAATCTAGTTGCACCTTTTAAGACCAATTTTTAATTGCATGTAAGAGAGAGCATATGGTGGAATGGTTTACTCAGGAATTCTTAAAGAAACATTCAGTAATAAAGGTTATGCATCTGTTACAGTGTGAAGCTGTTACCTCTCTGTTTGAGCCTTATTAGATCTCTGACTATATCAAACAAATTATTGTTCTACTTACTGAAATTCTGTACTATTCATCTGAATATGGCGTTTGGATGATAGCCACTCTGAGGTCTCCCCTAAAATTCTGGGGAACCCCTTCTTAAATCCCACATGGCTCCGCCTCCATAGATAGTGACAATGGCCTGTGATGCCACTGGGCCACGGTTCTTTTAAGGACCTAGCATAGCAATGCCTCTGGCCCAGCCCCCCCCCCCCCCCCCGGAAATTGGAAAGTCTACGCCCTTGGCTAGGACCAGAGACGGGAGTTCACTCTGTCATGCAGCACTCGGGTCTCGAACTGCTGAACTACTGACCTTCTGGCAGTTGGTTCCCTTCCTCGAACTTAATGACCTGGCGACGGTGATCCATGCAATGGTCACCTCGAGACTAGACTACTGCAACACTCTCTACATGGGGCTGCCTTTGTCCCAGCTCCGGAGGCTGCAGTTAGTGCAGAATGCCGCGGCCAGGCTGTTGATGGGCCTCTCAGTGCAAGACCACATCCAGCCTGTGCTGAGGACACTGCACTGGCTGCCTATAGCATACCGGATCCGGTTCAAGGTGCTGGTTTTAACCTTTAAAGCCCTATATGGTCAGGAGCCAGCCTTCCTAAGGGACCACCTTTCCCCATACATACCCTAGAGAGTACTGCAGTCAAGCACACAACATCGCCTGACCCTCCCTGGCCCTAGAGAGGCTAGATTGGCGACCACCAGATCCAGGGTTTTCTCAGTGGCGGCTCCTTGCTGGTGGAATGAGCTCCCAGAGAACATTAGGGCCCTGCGGGACCTTCTGCAGTTCCGCAGGGCCTGCAAAGCAGAGCTCTTCCACCAGGCTTACACATAGGAGCTGCCACTGGGGGATGTGGCCCCTGGGAACCTGGTTGGTTTAATTTCTAGCCTGGGAAATTGGTGTTGGAGACTTCTGGCCCTAGCCTGGGACCTTTAGGATGCACTGCTATGTGGGACACCTGTACTGCCGCTATCGGTGGGTTTTTATGTCAACTCTCTGTTTATGGATTTTAACTTTAGATTATGTAGGGATCTGTTTTTAATTGTTGTTAGCTGCCTGGAGCCGGCGTTGCTGGACAGGCGGGATATCAATTTAAATAAATAAATAAATTGTGTTCAGTTTTGGGCTCCACAATTTCAGAAGGATATAGACAAGTTGGAACATGTCCAGAGGAGAGCAATGAAGATGATGAGAGGTCTGGAGACCAAGTCCTATGAGGAAAGGTTGAAGGAGTTGGGTATGTTTAGCCCGCAGAGGAGATGGCTGAGAGGTGATATGATCACCATCTTCAAGTACTTGAAGGGTTGTCATATATAGTATGGAGCTGTTTTCTGTTGCCCCAGAACCAATGGGTTGAAATTAAATCAGAAGAGTTTTCGGCTAAACATTAGGAAGAACTTCCTGAAAATTAGAGTGGTTCCTCAGAGGAACAGGCTTCCTTGGGAGGTGGTAGGGTCTCCTTCATTGGAGGTTTTCAAACAGAGGCTAGATGGCCATCTGACAGCAATGCTGATTCTGTGAACTGAGGCAGATCATGAGAGGGAGGGCAGGGAGGGTTGCCTCAGCACTTAGTTCTAGTGGCCCTTTCTTACACACCCAGGGAAATGCTGATTGCCACTGGGGCGAAACAGCCCGTTTTCGCCTGCCCACCCTGCCAGGTGGGACTATTTCCTTTCCTCAGTCGCTGCTACCACTCACTGAATTTACACTGCCTTCCTAGAGGGACAGTGAGACCACTCTGGCTGGTTCCCCGACCCAAGGAAGTAGATACCTTAATCTTTGGGCTCCCCCTGGAGAGTTGGCAGCCCCTCTGATTTTGGGCCCATTCGGCTTCCCTGCTCTTCCTTTGCCATGAGTAACATGCTGAGCAGGAAAGACTATGTGATCAAATCACTACCAGGTTTTATAATTAAAAAAGAAGGTTTAATTAAACCAAGTACAAGGTTAGGCCCAGACATAACACAAGCACGTCTACATAACTGGGCAGAAAATAAACAGGATGAAGCTGCAATTCCTCTGTCCCTGCCCACACCCTGGTCCCTGATCTAACTACCTCCATAGGGGGTGGCTGCAGGACAGGCTTTGCTCTCCCCCTCCTTGCAGTTGGAGTGAAACTTCAGCCCCTCCCTCAGGACTGGTCACCAATACTGCTGCCCTCCTGGCTCTGCACCACAATTGAGAGTAGCTGGGATGGCCCACAGAGTGTGAGGTAGCAGGAGACCCACCTATGCGCAGCCCCTCGAAGCTGTCATTCAACGCCAAGACGAAGGCTGAGACTAGCCTCTCCCTGGATGGGCGGAAGCCTTTATCTGGGGTGGCTCTGCCCCTGGGGAGGGACCCTACTTTCCCGCACTTGTTCTTCAAAGCTGTTGGGAAATGTAGGCAGGGAGCACCTCTGGAGCACCTCCCCCCTCCAGAAGGACTACCAGATCGGTAGCCCTTTTAAGACAAACTGCTGCCTCGGCCTGGCAGCCATTTCATTACATCCACTGTGGCCGTAATTTTTGGAAGCAATTTTTCTCCAGGCCAGTTTGTCCGGGGATCCTGGAGGTTTTTTGTCATCTTCTGGGCATGGAACAGCAATCAGTGGGTGTGTGGAGGGGGAGGTATTTGTGGATTCCCTGCCTTGTGCAGGGGGTTGGACTAGATGACCCTGGAGGTCCCTTCCCGCACTATCATTCCATGATTCCTAAGTTTTCGTTTGGACAAATGGGTTCGATTTTACAGACCCCCGAAACAGGTGTGTCTCAAAGCAGGAACACTCTCTACTGACTCGGGGGGGGGGGGGCGGCAGTCAAGAAGTAGCCTAGCAAGAGCATGCAAACTGACCACCAACATTTTTAAAAAGCAAAAACCCTGTCTGTATTTGTTTCCATTTCCTACTTCCACAGTAAAAAAAGAAAGAAAGAAATATTACCTTTCCACTGAAAACTCTGCATTTGCCATTTGTTGTTTGTTTCCTTGCACAGAGTGAGGAATGCTTCCTTTGCTGAAACCCCCTCCCTGTCCCTAGAGTTTAAGGACAAAGAGCATCTGGGGAACTCTTGGAAGGGGAGCTGGAGTGGCTGTTTCTCAACCAAATGACACCAAAATTGCAGGGGATTTAGTGCTGCCGGTCTGCTGAAGTTTCCCTAGAGTTTCACGAGAATTGGACCAAGGGGTCCAATTCTACAGGCCCCTGAGCAAGGTGCCCCCAGCCATCTTACTTGCAGAGCTGCTGCTGGATAAGAAAATTGGTTTTCTTGTGCAGGTTTCTTACAGGTGTGGCCTGCAGAAGGTAGTTCCACAGCTTAACACACTGCAACAAGTTGAGGATTCTGAGGCCCTGAGGAAATATTCTCACAAAGACCAATGGCGTCAATGCAGTCCGGTCATGGAGGGGGCGGGGGTTCAGGCCATACAAGAGCTCCCCCTTCTCTCACTCCCCAAACCACAAAGGCTCAGAGAAATAAGCTCTTGTCCAAGACAGAGTTTATTCAGAGAGAGATAACAGACAATTAGAAGCAATCCCACACAGAATCCCAGATTTTGCCAGGGAGGCAGACAAACTCACACAGAGACAAAAAGACGTACTGACCACAGAGGTCAGGTGCTGCAGATGAATGAAGAGTGGACTGCTCAAGCAGTGTAGATCCTGTTACGGAGGAATACCAACCCCATACACCTTGTGGGGCAGATCTTCATACTCTGCTACACATGAATGTTCTGTGCATCAGAACAATCCCCCCCCAAATGACACGTTTCATTAGGGTTCCCAAGTCCCCCCAGGGGGTGGGGAAAACCCCGCTCCAGCAACCCGCTTCCCGCTGGCCAGGATTGGGCTGCCGGGGGAACCCCGCCCCCAAATTGCCGGGCTCCAAGGATATGCCCGGCGCAATGATGTCACCCGGAGGTGACGTCATTGCGTCGGGCACGTTTTGGTGGGGACGCTCTACAATTTGAGGGAAAGCTCTATGATTTTCCCTAGAATTTGAGAGGTCCCACTCCCAGCATGCCCGACGTGATGACGTCACTTCTGGGTGACGTCATCGCGGCACGTGCACGTTGTGCGCGTGCCAGAGGACTCCCGGCAGCGAGAGGACTCACTCCTGCTGCACTACGGTAAGTACTTGCCAAACCTACGTTCCATACATGTTGCAAGTGTCTTTGGTGTGTTAAGACAGGCTGGACCCTCCTACAGTCCTTATCAGGTCTTTAGAAACGATGTTCTCATTGCTTACATGCCTTTGGGGTCCTTGTTTTTCAGCTGACAACTGACCTCCAGTTGAGATAAGCCGGCTCTCTTTGCTGTCTGGCAGCTTGTGTTTCAGATATATGTGTTTCTGAGAGAGGCAGGCAGGCTTTTGCTTCTTAGAAAGACAGAGAAGGTTTAGAGAATCTAAAATGGCTTCACATTGGACAATAGGGAAAAGGCCTAAAAAATGCAGGGAAAAGCTCAGAAAATTCAGGGTTCGTTTTCATTCATAGCGCTGCAGCCTGCTCCCACAAAGGAGGGAGGGAAGGAGAACGAGGCAGCCAGACCTGCAGCTCTGCTGGGCCACGCACCTGGCTTGTGCTGGCTGGGAGCCGCCACCCCCCACCCCCCCCCCCCCCGACTGGGCGAGACTCATGCCAGCCAGAAACCACCTTCCCTGGGCTGAACAAGACTTACGCTGGCTGGGAGCCACCCTTCCTGTGCCCGGTGAGGCTGATGCCCTCTAGGAGCTTGTCTTCCATGATTTGGGCTACACTTGTCTGGTTGGATTCAACTGGAAGGGAGAAATGCCACTGCTTGCAAAATCTGGAGAATCAAAGTAAAAAAGACACCTGCACCTGCTGGTGGTAAGCACCCAAAGACAAAAAACAAACAAAACCCCAAAACACAATACGGATTGTTTGGGGAGGGTCGTTTTCGGGGTTGGGCTTTGGGTTTTTTTTGGTAATTCCTAAGAATCCCTGATTTTTATTATTGTTCCTAGATTTCAGTGTAATGTCCCAAACCAGCCATTTCTGTCTATATCTTTGGCTCAGGGATTTTGTAGTGCCCTCCCCGAGTCCCAGGTTTGAAAATGCTGAAGACATCCTGGCCATGGAAATGCCTGGGGCCCCTTAGCAGCTAGCAGATGCCTCGTGTTTGTCTGCAGTCGTCATTTTTCTTCTTTATTAAAACAGGAAACAGCCATGTCATCATCCAAAGGCTGCCATGCACATTTTTCATCCAAAAGAGAAAATGTAAAGGATACAAAGTTGACCTCTGCTGTGATATCAATACATCTGCAAGGAAAGGATGAAACATAAGAAATAGTGGAAGCAATTTCAGAAGATGGAGAGAGCAAGATTTCCACCTTCTAAAGTAATCAGTCTCCCCCAAAGCCCATTCAACATGCTAGCCTTTCCTTGGCAAAGGAAGAAGACCTGAGTTTCAACAACAGTAAATTACGTGGAATCAGCTGCATTTAGTCCAGGAAAACTGCTGATAGAAGATTTCAGTGGATTTGGTCTGAGTCAGACAGCAAAAGCTTATCAAGTTTTTTGAGGCAATCACTGAGCTCTCAGTTACCCAGACAATTGCTCCCCTTCCCTCACAGGGCTTTTAATGACCCATCCCACCTCCCCTTTCCAAGCAACTTTCCCCTTCTCGCCTCTTTTTGCTAAAATTGAAGACCCGTATATGATTCCTACGTTCACTGCCCTGTGCTGTTTGTGCTCCTGAACACTGCTCAGTCTATTAACCATATTCAGACTGAAGCTCAATACAGTCAGTGGACATGTTCAATGTTTGTCATATGCAAGGCCGGTGCTTCCATAAGGCAGAGTTAGGCAGTTGCCTAGAGTGCCTTTGTATGAGGATGCCGCACTGGCCTGGTGCCCTGCCCCCTCGCCACCCCGCCCCCTCACCAAAAGCCCTGCTCTGCTCCTCTCGCTAGAAGCAGCAACCCATTCCTATCCACTTTGGGAGCACATGTGGTTCATGTCCGTTGCCGGTCAAAAGGACTTCACATTGGGCAGGCCCTCCTCCTGTTCTGCGGTTTGCTGCTCCTGCTCACCTCACCACCATTGCCTCACTCATCGGTGCAGCCAAAGTGCACAGTTCCCAGCGTCCCTGGAGCTACAGGCAAGTGGGGCAATCAGTTGGTTGCCTGTGTGGGGACTGGGGAGCAATGGGGCAGCAAATCAAACCGAGGGTGGGGGAGCCGGCTGGTGGGCAGAGCAGAGGCCTGGGGAGGGGCTGCTGAGGCATGAAGTCTAGGATACTCCCCACTTCACCCTCCCTGCTTCAGCCTGGGCCAGGCATCCTTTCTCCCTCTGGTTCCCATTAGGCTGCCGCCCCCCCCCCCCCCGGCACCTCCAGCCACCTTTCTTTCCCCTGCGGTGGCAGATGCTCCTGCCGCCACTGCTCCTGAGCTCTTCTGCACTCGCCAACTTTGGACCAGCCTTTTCCAACCCCCCCCCCCCCCATGCCTCTTTCTCTCTCTCTCCCAATGCCCCTTTCCTTTGCAGACTAGCTTCGTGGCATCCTCCGGTCCCTCCAATACTTGCTTGCAAGAATTCACCATGAAACTTTGCATTTCCCCCCACCCCCTTCTCGCTACCCCCAGTCTCCTCCTCCTCTCTCTCCCCCACCCCATACTCACAGCCAGCCAGCCAGCCACACGCAAACACACACACCAGCACCCTCCCTCCCTTCTTTTCTAACTTGGGAAGACCCTTCATTTCAGTTACCTCCCCCAAGCTCTCCTGGTCAGTTTCATGCCACACAGAAATGCACAGCCCAGGTTTCCCCGTCCTTTCTTTCTGCTGCCCACCCCCCCCACTCATCCACAGTTTCCCTTCCAAACCAGCTTGTTGGGGAGTTGCAAGTTATACATGGTAATTTCCCTTTGCGACAAGTGCTGCAGATTCCCCTGCTTGCGATGGGACATTGCCCTGGCTTTTACTTGGTCATCGCCCGGAAAGCTGGACTCGGTTAAGGGGTTTGTGGTTGGAGGAGGGGGGAAGCAATCTTCTTCCTCTTTTTCTTCCTCCTCTTTTATTTTTTTTCCTTCTTGAATGATTGTGGGGGGAACGGCCTATAAATACTCCAGACAAACAAACAAACAAACAAATAAATCTTGCCCCAAAAAAAGAACTTGCAAAAAAGAAACTCTTTGCTTGCTTGCTTGCTTGCTTGTTTGTTTTTTCCTCCTTTGCATACTGCAAGATGAGATTCTGCCTTGAATTAAAAATAATCATCGCCGGGGGGGGGGGGGGCTGGTTTTATTGTAACAAAACTGTCTTCCCCCCCCCTCCCCTTCCTCTTTTCACTGCTTCCAGATCTTTTTCTTCAACTTCCAGGTCTTTTTCTTCAACCCCTGCCCCACTAAGCACTGACACTTATTTTTCCAAGGTGCTCAGCAAAAAAAATAAGAGAGTGTTTTGTTTTGTTTTTTTAAAAAAAGCAAAATGCCCTTCTTTCACCAGGAGAGTTTTTTTTTTCAATTGGACACACAGGTAAGGAAAAAATTGGATTTGCCACCTTGGATTTGCCACTCAGAGAGAAGAGAATGCAGTGCAGAGAAAAAATTACTCTTTGCCGGGTTAATTGGATTTTTTTAGGGGTAGCCCAAACTGTGTCTCCTCATCACGAATGCCACTGGATTGGGTGCTCTTTTTTTGCTGTTTTGGCTCCCCACCCTTTTGCTATATATATATATATAGCTGTATATATATTTGCTATATAGCTGTATATATATTTGCTATTTGCTATATATATATATATATATATATATATATATATATATATATATATATATTGCTTGGCTTTGCTCGCCTCCGCCCCCACTTTGCCACAGGCTTCCCCCACCCCTCCACTTGGCACATCACAGTTAACAGGATTTTTCAAAATGCTTTGTGATTTGTGTTTTCCTGTTTGAGAGAGAAAATCAGAGATTGTATTACTTGTTTTCACAATTCAAAAATATTAATTTCAAATTTTGTGTTTCTCACTCTTCCTAAAATGCATTTATGTTTGAAAATTGGTGGGCGCCCGGGGGGTGGGGGGTGGGCAGAAGGTAGCCTCGCCTGGTGTGCAGAAAAACCTGGCCCTGGCTATAGGAGCGCACTGTAGAGAGAACATAAGTGTCTCTTACACATCATGCTGGGGAGAAAGGACTGGGACTGTGGGGGCAAACTTTGCCTCCAGTCTAGGCACTGAACTGAAAGGGATGGGGTGGCCCTACATGGATACAAGTGCACAAGTGTAGTCCCTCTCTCCATGACTGAGAACACTCATAAAGCAGGGACTTGACATCAGGAGGGTGGGCTGTGCTGCACTAGCTTGTTCCTTTCCCCTCTCACACAGTAACTCCAGTTAGTCATGATATCTGACTGCAAGCACCTTCAGTTGCTCAGGCTTATTTCTGTCCCAGTAACTGGGATTTTAAACTGGAATTAGACCATGGTTAAGAATCTTGGTTACTAAAGGAGAAATAACCTCAGTTACTAAAGGCACCCATGTCCAGCCATCAGAAATACTTGGAGTTAGCTGAAGACTTCTTTCTTGGCATGAGGGAAGGAAGGAGAGATTGGGTAAGCCTGACATTTAAACAGATTTGTTCCCATCACAATTTAAGATATGTTAATTACATCTGAATTTAAGATATGTTAATTACACTGTGTTAATACACAGTGAAGCCATCCCTAGGTTGCTAGATTGTGTGACCAGTTCCCAGTTTTTCAATGTATACTCACATTTTACTGTGCCATAGTCAATCAGTTCCTGGAAATTTGTGCTGACACAGTGGGACTGTACAATTTGTTTGCTGAACTTGCAAACACAACTCAGAATACATTCTAGACATCTCTAAGGCTTAGTGCAGTCAAGGTGTACTTCTTTAGCACACGTTTTGACCCAACTGGACTATTGCAGCAGAAGAAGAACCGAAATATCACTATGAACAATCTGTGCTGTATTTTTCCCATTTATTTTGAATTATGAAAGTAAAGCACAATACTTGCTAAATACTTCCACTCCTTGCTAAATGATGGGTTGTAAGTAATAGAGGACCAAGAATGCAGCAATGTGTGTTGTACATAATGTAGCACAAGCAGACAGGGCTGATGTGAGGGCTGATGTGAGAGCCAGTTTGGTGTAGTAGTTAAGTGCATGGACTCTAATCTGGGAGAACTGGGTTTGATTCCCCACTCCTCCACTTGCACCTGCTGGATGACCTTGGGCAAGCCATAGCTCTGTACCAGCTGTTCTCTCAAGGACAGCTTGGGAATAGAGCTCTCTCAACCCCACCCACCTACCTCACAGGGTGTCTGTTGTGGTGTGGGGAAGGGAAAAGAGTTTGTAAGCCGCTCTGAGACTACAAGTGAAGGGCGGGGTATAAATCCAATCTCTTCTTTTTCTTCTTCTGATGTTAAAATGTGGTTTTGATATAATAAAAGGAAGTTTGGAAACCACTGCTGTTCCTAACCTTTGAAACCAGCGATCAAGTAGTTTGCTTATTCAGTTCTCACACAAAGATGCTATGTAACAAAATCCATGTGGTTCTTGAATGTTTAATTTACAATAAGATAAAATGAATCAGAGAAAAACGAAATCAGTCTCCAGCCACGTAGAGACAAAACTAATCCACTTTCAAAATTGAATGAATACTATAGAATAAATTTTCATTTCTAGTGCGTTAAGTAGCTATTATCCAGTGAGTTATCCACCTCCAGGATCACAGCTAGCTTTAACACAATTGATTGCCTTTTTCTATTAAATCTATAGGTTCTCAGGCTTCCCGGAGAGCCATTTTAAAGCAATAATTAAGAAAACAATGGTTTAATAAACTACAGGCTTCTCAAAAATGCGGTTTTGAAAACTGTGAATTAGGTACAGCGATCATGAACAAAAATATAAAAACTAAACTCAGTTGCACAACTTTCAGCAAAAGGAAAAGGCCTGCTGCATTTTCTTCTTTTGATCTAAAGGGCATGTGGACCATAACAATACAAATATATTAAGAGTACAGAATGCATAGTAGCCACTGATCCAATTAAATATCTGGGGATAAATGTGACTGAACAAAATTGTAATCTTTTTGAAAACAATTATCAGAAGACTTGGAAATTGATACAAGCAGACTTATCCAAATGGGGGGGAAATAAAAATCTCACAGCTGGGTAGAATTTTAGCAATCAAAATTAATATATGTCCACAATTAATTTTTTATTCCAAATATTACCTGTATACATAGAAGAAAAAAATACTGACAGCGGCAAAGACAAATAAATACATTTATTTGGAATTGCAGAAAACCAAGAATAAGTTTTAAAATACTACAAGATGAGGAAAAAAGTGGAGGGTTAGTTGCTCCAAGTGTAGAATTATATTATCAAGTGGGAAGCCTGGTTTGGATCGCAAATTGGATTAAAAACCCAAGACAAAGAATAGTAAAGCTTGAATCAGCAGACCTAGATGAAGGTTTACACAATCACTTATGGATAAAGAAATCAACAAAAATGATCATGACATAAGAAAGAAGTCATATAATTAAAGATGGACTTTTGAAAAAATAGTTTACATGCCAGAATTTATTGAGCCCACTAAACTCCCCAGTTATTTCCCCAATAGAAGTTTATTACAACAAGCATAAGAGAAATAAAAGTAATTTTCTAATGTGCGGTAATATGGTAAATGCTCGGGGAAAACTCAAATCCTGGCAAGACATTAGAGATGAAGGAATTAATTTTCAATGGTTGTTATATCACCAATCAGCTTCAAGATTAAAGAAGATTATCAGCACATAAAGTAGAATTTTAAGAGATATGACTGACTTTGAACAGCTGATTAAAAAACAAAAAGATCATCATTATAATGGATATGCAAGTTATTACTTCAGTTAGGAACAGAAGAAGTGAAAAATGTATGATTAAATGGATGCAGAATTTCAGAGAACAAATACCAGTGCACCAACGGGAACGGTTATGGGGAAAAGAAATCAAGTTCACAGCCAACCAGTTGTTAAGAGAAAACAGGTAAAAGATATTCTTCAGATGGTATGTAACTCCAAAGGATGTTGAGAAAGTAGACAAGAAAGGAAAATGCTGGAAATGCCACGATATAGATGGAACCTTTTACCAAACTTGGTGGACTTGTAAAAAAGCAAAAAGATGCTGGAAGGAAATACATGGGAAAATGCAAAACATATTAAAATTTAAATTCCCTGTGGAATCAAAGAACAACGAGACATTTCCAAGTCCAAGACATCACTGTCGGCAGAGTAACTGACACAACAATGATTCACAGTCTGATTAAAGGGTAGTTAAAGGTTTATTTAGAAACTAACATACTTGATAGTAAAGAGGAGAGACAGAGACAGGGTCTGCCTACATTTCTGTCCAAAAGAGGAGAGATAGAGGAGAGATAGAGAGGAGAGATAGAGACAGGGTCTGCCTACATTTCTGTCCAAAAGAGAGGCTAGAGTATGTGTGGAATTTCTGGGAAGCAGAAAATTGCCCTGAGAGTAGCAATCTGGAGACAGACAAGGAATGACACTTGAAAGGAATGAAGGTGCTGGCCTCACTATCCTATCTAACGGTCTTGCTGCTGCCCCCTTCAGGGTCTTCTCCTCTTCTCCTTTGTACCCCAGACATTGTCTATTCCAATACCCCTTCTCAAGGTCTAGTGCATAAAGTCCACAAGATTCATCTTCTTACACAGACCTTCAAACTTTTCTCGAGAAACATTTTAAATAAATATCCTTGATGTGGATACCATTTATAGTTACAAAGTTATAAAGTCAAAAAGCATGGAAATTAAGATGAAACAATCATAGGATAGGTACAGGTTAAAGGGGAAAGACAAGTCTTTCTAAGCAGAAGGAAAGATTTGGTCCTCCTCTGTCTCGTTAATACCATTAGTGTCTTGAGTAACAATCATCTCATGTGAAAACAAGCATGGCAAAGATCAGGGATCTCGGTCCCTGGCTGTGAAATGTAAACAGCTGGTGCATGCAACCCCAGTTTGCATCAGGGTCATATGAGGAAACCAACTTTTACTTGATTTGATCAAAACTAGCATCCCCATGCTGTTATTTGCATCTTAAATGGAATTCTTTTTTGTCCTTTAAAACACATCTTTCCCCCTTTAAAATGTTAATAACATTGCAGGGAGCCTGGTTTCGATTAGAGCCCTCTCTCTTCCCTGCATGTACTGATGCAAATTGGGACTGCAGGAGTCTGCAATTTGCCTTTTATAGATGGACAGAGATCTGTGATCTTCATCACGTCTGTTTTTCCCCTCAGTGACAGAAGAACCAGCGACTTCTTTGGTGCTATTTAGCAAAGCTTTCCTTTTTCCTGTATCATGTTCAGCTCAGTCCTAAAGCAGAAGGAATCAAGCTTCATTTCAGAAGTCTTTCACACAGATTTTGTGATACAAATCAATTACATAAACTTTTAGTCAGTTTATTTGCATAACACCTGCTCAACATGATTAACAAATAAAACAGCACAAAATACAATAAAATCACAATAAAAGCTAAAATTATATAATCTAGCAAAAATTAAAAATTAGTAAAACAGACCAATTAAAAGGCAGCCATAATACCCCCCCCCCCCCCCCAATAAACCAGGACCACTAAAACCCAGGGACAAAATCTCAATTTTCCTTAAAGAATAAATAAATACGTTTAAAGAAATAAGTTTTAAACTGTTTCCAGAAGGCATTCAATATGGGAGCTGATGGAGAGAGCTCCAGTGGTTGGAGGAAGCAGCCAGCCCAGAAGGCCTTCATGTGCTCCTACTAGACATCCTTGTGACAATGTCGATTCCTGCCACACTCCCTTGAGCTGATCTTCAAGCATAAGACATAGTGGTGGTACAGGGGTCATTTCAAGCAGGAATGCGCAGGAACGCCATTCCGGGAGTAACAAGCTCAGAAGCGGGCACATATGGTGATGTGCTGTGGAAAAAGCAAAAGCATACTAACTTGATCTGTATTTTCATGTTTTTTGTAGGGTAGCTTCCCTGCAAGAGCAAAGGAAAGCTAAAGTGTCTTTAGTCAAAGTGTAAAGCTGGCTCGCTAGCTCTGAGTTAGGGAAATACCTGGAGATTTTTGGGGTGGAGCCTGAGTGGTGGGTATTGCCTTCTGACACACTTCCAGTGATGTCAGGGGGTATGGCATACACAAATAAGTTATGCTAATGAGCTCCTGCACCTCTTTTTCTATGAAATGATCCCTGGTGGTGGAAGAAGTCTTCCAGATACTTTGGGCCCTCACCATTAAGACATTTAAAGGTCAAAAACTGCACTTTGAATTGAGTTGGCAGGGGAAACTATCTGGAAGCTAATGTAGCTGGTGCAAAAGAAGTTTAACACATTCATTTTAGCAAGCCTCTGTTACTATTTTGGCTGTGGCATCAAAGCCAGTTGAAGTTTCTGGACCATTTTCAAAGGCACGTAAGAAAATCTGATGGTCCTTTGGAACACTACAGAGAATAGGGATATGTGCTTGGGATGCAAGTTATCACAGTCCTGTCTGAATGCACCCTTTGAGTTAACCTTAAGGATATTTAACCCAATTGAAATTTTCTCCAACTTGCAGATGTGAAAAGATTTTGGTGTCTGTGGCTATGCTTGGTTTACCATTTCCATTTCCCCATGCCATCATTAAAGTTCCAGTTTTTCAGTGGTGAGAAGGTAAGAGGCAGCAAGGGGAGACAATGACTCATCCAATATCCCAGCTTGAAGTATATGTTAATGGAGTCTGAACTTTCTGAGAACCAGAAGGAAAGAGACCTTGAGGTCATAGTAGATAGTTCAATGAAAATGTTAACCTAGTATGCTGCAACACTAGGGTTACCAGGTGGGAGCAGGGGATCCCCTCACTCCATGGGCTCCAGCCCACTGCTGGCCAGCTGGGGGAAGCCCTGCCCCCAACAGCCACGGCCAGGCGCAACGTCCCTGGTGTGATGATGACATACAGAAGTGACATCATTGTGCCAGGGGCATCGTGCGGCAACACTCTGTTATTTGGGGCAATAATCTATGGTAACCAAAACTCTATGGTAACAAAAATGCCAGAGCATTGCCACACAATGTCCTTGGCGTGATGATGTCACTTCTGTGTGATGTCACCATGCCGGGGATGTTGTATATGGTGATGTCGCCCCACCCCCCACTCCCGGGAAACTCTCTCCCACCTCCCACTGGCAGAAGAAAAGGACCTGGCAACCCTATGCAACAATGTAAAAGCAAACTCTATGCTTGGGATTATTAGGAAAGAGACTGAAAATAAAATAGCCAAAATTATAATGCACCTGTACAGATCTATGGCATGGTATCGTTTGGAATGCTGTTATCAGCTAATGCTGCCCCCTCCAGCGTGGGAGTTGGTTTCCTCTGAGCTAGCCCCTCCCCCTTTTGGAACGCGTTCACTGTTCTCAGACTAGCTGCTTGCCTATCGCCTCCCTGACCTTGAGCATCTAAACTCTCAGCCGCTTCTCCCTTTCAGGTGCAAACTGTAATTTTCCCCACTTTTAGTCTGGGAAGAAATGACCAGTATTTTTAGACACCGTTTTTATCTCCTTATGATTGGTGGGGCCCATCTGAACTAACTTTTGAATACTGTATATCACTCCTGGTTGTATGATTGCCCGGCATTACTAACACAAGAAGTGTAAGTGACCAACTAGACCTGTTTAGCAATAAAGGACTTTCTGTTTAGGGACACCTGTTGCTGACTGCATCTTTTGGGGCAACCTCACAGCTGTCTGCAGTCCAGTTCACCGTATCTCTAAAAGGATGTTGCAGTGCTCAAAAAAGTACAGAAAAGGGCAATCAAGATGGTTAAGGAGTCGGAGCACTTTCCCTAGGAGGAAAGGCTGAAGAGTCCGGGACTTTTCCATTTAGAAAAAAGACAACTAAGGGGGACATGATAGAACTCTCCCCCCCCCCCAAATATTGGAACTCAAGGGCATCCTGAGATGGGCAGTAGATTCGAGGTGGTCAAAAGGAAATACTTCTTTACACAGCAAATGATTAAAATGTGGAATTTGCTGCCAGAAGGCATATTGAAGGGAACCTCCATATCCAGAGGTGGTAAACCTCTGAATCCCAGAGCCAAGAGGCAGCACCAAGGGAATGCCTCAGCCTCTATGCCCTGTTGTTGGACATCCAGAGGAACTGGTTGGCCAAGGTGTGAAGGCTCAAGGTGTGATTGAAAGCTTATGCTATAAGGGGTCCCCTGATGAAGCCATAGGTGAAACGTGTTGGGATCAAGAAAGTATAAAAAGTTTTTCTACACCTTGTTTTTCTTCTCTGGCCACCGTGTGAGAAAGGATGCAGGGCTAGATGGATCACCTGTCTCTTCTTATGTCTCCGACTGGTATTTCTGGGTACTCCTTATGCAAGCCATTCTGTCTATTGGCTGTTGACTTGACTGCAGGAGCATAAAAAGGAGGTTTGCAAAACCTTGTCATCATCATCATTTATTAGGTTTAAAAGCCCATAAGCCATACACCTTAAAAAGTTTACAGAGAGAAGTTGCGCCCGCCATTTTGGATTTATAAAATTTTTAAACTGCAATATCTCAAAGATTATATAACGTAGAAGGCTGAAACCAACATAATTTGACTTGGCAAGATTAGCTTGTTTGAATGCACTAATTGGTGTTTGATTTGGAAGACAAGATAAAATCGATCTTTTTAAAGAGGCAAAACGGACCGCGGACTAAGATCGAGAGCAGCTACATGGTCCTCTCCTACAATGGCAGCAAAAAAAGAAAAAGAGCTACTAGCCGTTATGGAAGCAATGGAAAAGAAAATGTTAGACGCTATAGGAGAGGTAAATGTTAAAATGAATAATATAGCGGCTCAAGCAGATAAAAATTTCATGGAATTAAAAGCAGAATTTCAAAAATTATCCACAAGAACACAAGATATAGAAACTAAAGTAAAAGAACTGGAAGAAAACACCCATAAGACAATGAGAGAGAATGAGAGGATGGAAAAGATGATGCATTATAAAGATATGCAAAACCATTTGAGATTTCGAGGGATTGAGGAAAAATTGAATGAGGATATTTTTACAAGAATGCAAGAAGCAATAGCAGATTTTTTACAAGAACAGGAAGAAGTTGTTAAAGAACACATGGATCTTGTTTATAGAGTTAACTCTACATATGCAAGAGACAAAAACATACCAAGAGACGTGGTTGTCCAATTTACAATGAAAAGAACAAAAGAACAAATCTACAGGAAGTGCTTTACTGACCCCTTTGTAATAGATGGAAAGAAAATCATAGTAATGAAAGAATTGCCTAGAGCAATACTGCAAGAAAGGAAAAAATTCAAGCGTCTGACGGATAAACTGAAGGAGAAAAAAATCAGATTTCGTTGGGAAATACCTCAAGGACTAAGTTTTTATTATGGCAAATCCAGAGTAGTGATTAAAAGCACAGAAGAAATGTATGCATTCCTGGGAGAGAATAAAGATGATTTTGGAGATATTTAAGAATATATCAAAATGGATTACAAAATACTTACATGGAATGTAAATGGACTAAATTCACCCCAAAAACGTAGAATGGTAGGTCATTGGTTGGAAAAACAAAAATGTAATATAATTTGCTTGCAAGAAGCTCATCTTAAAAACCAAGACCATAAATATTTAATAAGGAAAAAATTGGGAGAAGAATTTTATTCTTTAGCAAGCAACAAAAAAAATGGTGTTGTAACATATGTCAAAAAAGATTTGGAACCCAAAGTAATATTCAAAGACAAAGATGGAAGATATTTAGCTATTGAAATTTTACTGCAAGGAGTGAAAACTTTGATTGTGAACATTTATGCTCCGAATGGAGCTAAAGAAATTTTTTTTAAAGAACTTCAAATGGAATTGGACAATGTAAACTATGATCAAATTATGATGTTAGGAGACTTCAACGGAACTGTAGATAATAAACTAGACAGGCGCTCTAAAAGAAAGGATGAGACGTTAGGGAAGCTTCCAAAAAACTTTTTTGAACTGATAAAACAAGAAAAGTTGGAAGATATTTGGAGGAAAGCTAACCCACAAGGAAAAGATTTTACCTTTTACTCTAACAGACATGACTCACATTCAAGAATTGACATGATTTGGATGACTACTAACCTAACCTTCAAGACAAGAAAAGTGGAAATTTTACCCAGAATTATCTCAGATCACAATCCGTGTTTATGGACAGCTGGGCAGATTAAAAAACAAAAGAGATGGAGAATAAACGAGGACTTATTAGATAATCAAGAAATAATTAAAAAATTACTTGAAGAAACAGACCTATACTTCCAAGTAAACATGCAGAAAGAAGTTAAAATTCAAACCGTATGGGATGCATATAAAGCAGTGATGAGAGGACTATTGATATCGTTAAATGCTAAAGATAATAAAAAGAAAAAAGAGCAATATGAAAATATTTTACAAGCCATTAAAACAAAGGAAGAAGAACTGAAGAAGAAACCAGGGAAAAAGAAACTGCAAAAGGAAATTTGGATGCTACAAGACCAAGCAAAAGCCATTTTGAACCAGGAGATGTACTGGAACTTAAAAAAACTTCAACAAAAAGCATTTGAAGGTGCAAATAAACCCGGAAAATACTTAGCATGGCAATTAAAGAAAAAACGTGAAAATAAATTTATCACTAAAGTGATAAGAGATAATATTGAGATAATAGATAACAAAGGAATAAAAAGAGAATTTTTTAAATACTATGCAAAACTTTTTAAGAAGGAAAACAAAGACAGAAGAAAGATTAAAGAATACCTGCAAACATTAAAGTTACCAAAACCAACAGAGAAAATTAAAGAACTATTTAATAATCCAGTATCATTACAAGAGATCAAAAATGCAATAAGTGACTCAAAATTAGGTAAAGCACCTGGACCGGATGGATTTACAGCGAAGTTCTACAAAACGTTACAGGAGTCAGTTTCACCGGTGTTACTGCTATTGATAAACGATATAAGAGTTACTGGAGAGGTACCAGAAACCTGGAAAGATGCATCCATCTCACTGATCCCAAAAGAAAATCAGGATTTGACCAATGTTAAGAATTATAGACCGATCTCTTTACTGAATAATGATTATAAGATTTTTGCTAAGATTATAGCGGATAGACTAAAAGAGCACCTTAAAGAGACTATACAAACAGAACAAGCAGGGTTCTTACCTAATCGACAAATAAGGGACAATCTAAGAGTAGTAGTGGACGCTATAGAATACTACGACAAACATCCTGAAAAGGAAGTGGGCTTTTTCTTTTTAGATGCGGAGAAAGCGTTTGATAATTTAAACTGGGATTTTATGTTTGAAGTTTTAGAACATCTTGAGATCGGTGAATATATGCTTAACTTCATTAAAGCAATATATAAAGAACAGAAATCCTCAATAATAATTAATACCGAAAAGACAGACGATTTTAAAGTTGAAAAAGGAACAAGACAAGGATGCCCACTTTCGCCGCTGCTATTTATTTGGATTTTAGAAGTTCTACTGTTAAATGTGAAGGAAGACAAAGATATTAAAGGCTTAACAACTAAAGGTTTTTCTTTCAAATATAGGGCCTTTGCAGATGATGTGATGTTTATAGTGGAAGACCCCTTATCCACATTACCACATTTGTTACAGAGAGTAAAAGAGTTTGGTGACTTAGCAGGATTTTATGTAAATAAAAATAAATCGAAAGTAATGTGCAAAAATATGTCAAATAAGAAACAAAACGAGTTACAAAAACTTACAGAATGTGAGGTGGTGAAAAAGACAAAATATCTGGGTGTAAACCTAACTATGAAAAATATTGATCTTTATAAAAATAATTATGAAAAATTATGGTTGCAAATTATGCAGGATATTAGAAAGTGGAATGTATTGAATTTGTCATTGCTGGGTAGAATTGCGGTGGTCAAGATGAATGCGTTACCACGATTAATGTTTTTGTTTCAAACTATTCCAATTGTGAAAAATGTAAAAACATTTAAATGTTGGCAGAAGGAGCTGTCTAAATTTGTGTGGGGAGGGAAAAAACCAAGAATTAAGATGAAAATAATGTGTGATGCCAAAGAAAGAGGAGGGTTTCAACTACCAAATCTAAGGTTATACCATGATGCAATATGTTTGACCTGGGTAGGGACATGGACTATGTTACAAGATAGAATGTTATTGTCCCTGGAAGGTCATGATTGTAGATTTGGGTGGCATGCATATTTGTATTATGGCAAAACAAAAATGGACAATATGTTTAAACATCATTATTTGAGAAGAACACTAATGGATACGTGGACAAGATATAAAAACTTTTTTTCAGAAGAGATACCCATGTGGATTGTACCCGCAGAAGTCTTACATCCAACATCAAGATATAAAGGACAAGATTGGCTGAAGTATAGAGACTTATTAATAAGACATGGCAAGGATTTCAAACTGAAGGAGCAGCATCAGATTGACTTTGATTATGGTTGGTTAAGATATAGACAAATATATGACTTGTATAGAAGTGATAAAAAACACGGTTTCAGGGAAAAAAATAATGAAATAGAACAAGTTTGGGAGGAAGGTGGGAAAAAAATGATTTCTAAAATGTATAAAGTCTTGCTAAAATGGTTTAATGCTGATGAAATGGTAAAAGAACAAATGGTAAAATGGGCGATAAACTTTAACAAAGACATTGAAATGGAATCTTGGGAATTTTTATGGAAAAATGCTATGAGTATATCTACGTGTTATAACTTAAAAGAAAATTGTTTTAAAATGATGTATAGATGGTATATGACACCAAAAAAAATTGCAAATATTAGTCAAAATATGTCTAACAAATGTTGGAAGTGTAAAAAGAAAGAAGGGTCTTTTTATCATATGTGGTGGACTTGTGATAAAGCAAAGACTTATTGGTCAAAAATACATGCAGAAATGGAAAAAATCTTGAAATGTACATTTAAGAAGTTGTCTGAAATGTTATTGCTAGGACTTAAACTAGAAGAGATAAATGTAAAGAAAAGGACAATAATATGGTATATGATTACAACAGCAAGAATGGTGTATGCACAAAACTGGAAAAATGAAAAAAATACCAGAGGTGTGGGAATGGTTGAAAAAACTGTTATATATGGCTGAAATGGATAAATGGACTAGAAAATTGAATAATCTTTACTCAGAGACCTTTCTGGAAGACTGGAAAGATTTGAAAGAATATGTTGAAAAGTATTGGGATATGAAAAACTATATCTATACATGGTTATAATAGCATAAAGGAATAGAAATATATTATATGAATGCTTTAGTTAAAATTAGACAATGAAACTGTTTTTATTTAGAAATACATAAGAGTATAGAAAATAAGAATTGGTGTATAAGTATTTTAAAGCTATATAACCGTTACCAGAAACGAAACATAGATATAAGTATTACTATTTTGAATAAAATGGAAAATGTGTTATGCTTCAGAGGTGGTGGGAAACCACCAAAACAAGATAAAAATAGAATGTACAAATAGAACAAAATGTTATTTAATATGGAAAAAGGGATTTGTATAAGGTTAAATGTATTATTTTCGATTTTTTTTTTTGAAAAATAAAAATTTCTTTACAAAAAAAAAAAAAAAGTTTACAGATTTAAAATCACAGCAAAGCAAAATTTTGCCACGTCTACTATGCAGTTAAAACAGAGACTATTCAACAGGAGTCTCAGTCTTGTAGGTTCCGGGAAGGGTAAGAATTTCAGTGGCCATTTCCTCAAAAATTTTCCTCTCCCAGCTGTATGTTTAGGGCAATGAAAAAAGATGTGGGAGAGAGAGTCTCCATCTTCCAGTGAACGGTCACAGAAATGCTTGTTAACAGAAATACCCTGGAAGCGGCCCTTCATCTGTGCAGAAGGAAACACATCACAACGGGCCACCCTATATGCTCTTCTTCATTTAGGGATGGTCAGCACATACAAATAGAGTGGTAGTTCAAATTTCATTATTTAATCAGGGTCTATTAGAGACCCTGTTTGGTGTAGTGGTTAAGTGCGCAGACTCTAATCTGGGAGAACCGGGTTTGATTCCCCACTCCTCCACTTGCACCTGGCTGGATGACCTTGGGCAAGCCATAGCTCTGTACCAGCTGTTCTCTCAAGGACAGCTTGGGAAAGAGCTCTCTCAGCCCCACCTACCTCACAGGGTGTCTGTTGTGGGGAGGGGAAGGGAAAGGAGTTTGTAAGTCGCTCTGAGACTCCAAGGCCGAAGACAGACTGGCAATCTGAAGCGGAGGCAAAGCGGAGGGAACTGGAGCGGAGGAAAAAACTCACGGAGCTGGCCGTTCACACTGGCCAGAGCAATGCGGATCAGCGGCGATACGGAGCATTCAGACTGCCACGGAGAGTTCAGACTGCCGCATAGCCAGCGCGCGGGGCTTGCGCGTGCCGCTGCACTTTTTTTGTTTTCCTTTGATGTTTTTCGCATATGCGCATATGCGCAAAACTTTTTGCCGTGCGTTCACACTTCCTCCGGATGCCTCCCGCTTCTTCCAGTTCACACTGTTTGGAAGCGGGAGGCATGCGGAGGAAGGCCCCTGAACACCGGGAAAAACCAGTGTCCGGGTAAAGCGGAAGGAAAGCGGCTGGGAGACGGGTAAGTACGCAACGGAGCCGATGGGCAGATGCGCATGTCTGAACGGGCTCCTTTCCTCCGTTTGCGAAGTGTGCCTGCCCCGCTTCAGATTGCCAGTCTGTCCTCGGCCCAAGTGAGTGAAGGGCGGGGTATAAATCCAATCTCCTCCTCCTCCTCCTCCTCCTCCTCTATTAAAAGTAAATTCCAATCTTGATATATAAGCTTCCTGATGAGCATCACTCTATTTTTTGGTGTTAATTCTCCAGAATGTATCAAGCCATGCACCCTACATAGGAATCTATCCAGTACCAGCCTTGTTATATGCAGACGATCTAGTCCTGATATCGAGAACACATATAGGCTTAAAATGCGCAATAAGGGCGTTCATTGCTTACTGTAAGAACAAACTTTTAGAAATCAATCAAGATAAATAGAAAATTATGGTTTTTACTAAAGCAATCAATAGATCTAGCAAGGAATGGAAAATTCATATAAATTTCAACAGGTCAATGACTTCAAATACTTGGGCATTATATTTCAATCAAATTAAAGTGGACAAAGCATATTAATAATCTCAGACAAAAAATGGATTTAGCCTTATTGGCACTAAAAAGGTTTTTTTAATACGCAAGGAGCGCAATATATCCTGGCCCTTCTGAAAGTATATCAGAACATGATTCTTCCACATATTTTGTATGGCTCTCAAATCTGGTTTACTGGACCAGTTGACCAGCTTGAAAAGTTTCAACAGGGAAGGAAGCTGTTGTCAGCTTGTAGCAGGGTTCCTCCCTTTTCCCTATGCCACTTTCTGGACTTCAGCTGGCCCTCTGGAACTGCTGTTGGCCTCACTGGGGAAACCACATGTTGCCAGTGTGTCCCCAAAACACTGTAAATGGTTGCTGAGGGCGTTCTTTTCCATATTTAGGGAAATGGTGGGAGGTTCCCAATCCAAACTGGTGCCCATATAGCTGATATTTACCATTAAAATGCATTGGATGTCTGGTCCTAGATCTTTCAGGACCTCATCCATTTTGCAGTGTGGTGCTTTTGAAATGTAGTATTTGCTACTGTCTGTCACGACAACCAATGAGAAATCCTTTGTACAGCAACACAAATTTAGCAACATGTCTTGTTCAAAATGCCATCTAGTCTCCACAATAATGTATCAATGAACTAATTAACCAAGCATGAGTTGAAATCAGTCTCTTTTGATTCCTTCCCATTGAAAACAGATTCCCCATTGGTCTAGGTAATTATCTCATAATGACATTATCTCTTCTGTTCCTATTGTTAGCTGAGTCTGGCAGGAGAAGGGATACAATGAGTGATGAATGTTGGGGGAGGCAGGGAGAGAAATAATTTTTGCTCATTCCACATCCAGGTCTGTTGCTAGGAAGCAAAAACAAACAAGTCAAATAAATCTTGTCATCTTCTGCAATGCACATACATGTAGCTTTTTATTTAAAAGAACTTATTTTGCTTAAATAAGTTAAATGGCTATTCAGAGATTAATAAACATAAAATATTTATAACTTTAGGGAAAATATAGAGAAGCAAAATGAAAAGGAGAAAACCAAAAACTTTTCTTCATAGTAAAGAAAAATAGGAATAGTTTGCCACAAGCTTGCTTTACTTAATTGAGCAGAAGTTATTATCTTTTACCTTGTAGAAGCCCTATTATTGCTGTTAGATCCATATACTTGGTTAACTGCAAAACATTGTTCTGGCTTTAAAAACACTCCCAACTTTAAAAAGAGTTCCATAGGAGATCTGGGAAATTACAGGCCAGTCAGTCTGACATCGATACCGGGTAAGTTGGTGGAAACTGTTATTAAGGAAAAAATTAGTAGGCACATTGATAAACAAAATCTCTTGAGGAAGACTCAGCATGGGTTCTGTAAGGGAAGATCTTGTCTCACTAACCTGTTAGAGTTCTTTGAGGAAGTGAACAAATATGTGGACAAGGGGGACTGTTATGTTCTGTCATTATCCAATTACTTTGAAACTTATTCAATTACCTTGGAACGTATTCAATTACCTTATCCAACTGCCTTGTTTGGGCAAGGTCAGGGGTGCGGCTTATCTGTGTATCTAAGCAGGCCCCCTGAGCTCCGTTTTCTTATGCTTCATCTGGACCTGAAATAAACTTGTTATGCTGAAATCACTACCACTGGCCTCCTGACTCCAGTACTTTTCAGGGACCCAATAGATGTTGTTTACCTTGACTTCCAGAAAGCTTTTGATAAAGTTCCTCATCAAAGGCTCCTAAATAAGCTCAACACTCATGGGATGAAAGTACAAGTCCTTTTGTGGATCAAAAACTGGCTAATTAAAAGGAAACAGAGTGAGTATAAATGGGCAATTTTCTCAGTGGAGGGAGATAAGCAGTGGGTTACCGCAGGGATCAGTACTCAGTCTGATGCTTTTTAACTTGTTTATTAATGATTTGGAGTTAGGAGTAAACAGTGAAGTGGCTAAATTTGCGGATGACATGAAGTTGTTCAGGGTGGTGAAAACCAGGGAGGATTGTGAGGCACTCCAAAGGGACCTGTCGAGGATGGGTGAGTGGGTGTCAGTGTGGCAAATGGGGTTCAGTGTGGCCAAGTGCAAAGTGAGGCACATTGGAGCCAAAAATCCTAACTATAAATACATGTTGATGGGGTCCAAACTGGCAGAGACTGACCAAGGCCGCAGTCACATGGCCCTTTAAAGTGGGAGGAACTGCTGTTTCCTCCAGCATTTAAAGGGACTGATCAGACCAGTCGCAGCTACTCCCGCACTGAAATGGGCTCAATCGCGGGTTCCTCCTGCATTTTCTGACCCCGGGAAAATCAAGTATTTTCTTGGACGTAGCGTGAGGAACCTGCTATTGAGCCAATTTGGACAGCCCTCTCTTGCAATCATTGCGAGAGAGGGCTGTCTGATCGTCCCTCCCAGGTTTTTTTCCTTTTGGGCACTCAAGTGCCCAAGTGCAAAAAGGAAAAAAACGCCCCACGCTCTGCTCCAGGCCCTGAGCCCCACTGGCTGCTGCCACCTGCCCCCCACCTGCTTCTCCCCAAACTTACCAGGTGGCAGCCGGCGAGGCTTGGGGCCCGTAGTGGAGCACGGGGTGAGCCAGCCAGCCAGAACGGGTCCAGATTCACTGTCCTGGCAGTGGCAGTGGTGGAGGCGGGGGTGTAGAGCACTCTCCTGCGAAGGGTGCCTCCCCCAGCCGCTGCCACTGGGGTTGGGATGTGTAAACATCCCAATCCGAAAGAAAAAAATCCCGGATAAAGTCCCAGCGGGACTTTATCCGGGATTAAGGTGCCATGTGACCACGGCCCAAGAGAGAGATCTTGGAGTTGTAGTAGATATCTCAATGAAAATGTTGAGACAGTGTGTGACTGCAGTGAAAAAGGCCAACGCTATGCTGGGGGTTATTAGGAAGGGAACTGAAAACAAATCAGCTAGTATCATAATGCCCCTGTATAAATCATTTGGAGTACTGTGTACACCTCAAAAAAGATATTCTAGCATTGGAAAAAGTGCAGAAAAGGGCAACTAGAATGATAAAAGGGTTGGAACACTTTCTCTATGAAGAAAGGCTGAAGCGCTTGGGGCTATAGCTTGGAGAAATGACAGCTGAGGGGTGACATGATCGAGGTTTATAAGATTATGCATGGGATAGAGCAGGTAGAGAAAGAAGTCCTTTTCTCCCTTTCTCACAATACAAGAACTCGTGGGCACTCCATGAAATTGCTCAGCAGTCGGGTTAGAACAGATAAAAGGAAGTACTTCTTCATCCAAAGAGTGATTAACACATGGAATTCACTGCCACAGGAGGTGGTGGCCACTACAAGCATGGATGGCTTCAAGAGGAAATTAGATGAACATATGGAGCAGAGGTCCATCAGTGGCTATTAGCCACAAAGTATAAATAGGAACTCTCAGTCTGGGGCAAGTGATGCTCTGTATTCTTAGTGTTTTTGGGGGGGCAACAGTGGGAGGGCTTCTAGTGTCCTGGCCCCACTGCTGGACCTCCTGAGGGCACCTGGTGTTTTTGGCCACTGTGTGACGGAGTGTTGGACTGGATGGGCCACTGGCCTGATCCAACATTGGCTTCTCTTATGTTCTTATGGCTTCTGTCCTAAACCTGCTGTGAGATCAAGCAGCAACAGTAGCACCGACCTGCTTCAATCCGGCTGTCTGCAGAGATCATCTGTCAAGGTGACCAACACCATCTCCGTCTTGTGGCCAGGGCGAATGCTGGACTGGAATAGATACAATGCCAATGTGTCATCCAAGAAACTCTGGAGCTGCTCGGCTACTGCTCTCTCAATGACCTTAGCCAGAAATGGCAGAATCAATAGGATCCAAGGATGGCTTTTTCCAAGAGTGGCACTATCACAGCCTCTTTCAGACCCTCTGAATAGACTTCTGTCCCCAGGGACAGATTGTCGATGTCTATCAGTGGGCCTCATATCCTCTCATCACTGGTTATCATCAGTCATGAGAGACACGGGTCCAACAGGCATGTGATTGACCTAATGTTCATGATATCACCATCAATGCTTTGCAATATAAAGTAGCAAATGGCCATATGACTCTTTGCTGTATAGCAAATATGTTTATCAGATGCTGGTGATGTGCATTCTTAAGACCCCGTGTGTTCTCAAAACAGGACAGCACAGATCAACCAAGTTAAAATTAAACAGAAGTATTTCAAAAGACTATCATATGATTAAGATACCTTCCCACATTCTGTAGGGCATTAACCATTATACTAAGAAGCCTTACCCCAAACTTTTCTAAACTTAAAACTTCATTGATGACATTCCTTTGGAAAAGACCTGAATTGTGATTGTTCAAATTGGTTTTTTTTTCTGGTCCCACACGATTCAGGTATAGACAGTTTTCATTCTGAGGAGAAAATGAAGCAGGTGCTTTCTGAAAGAAGGCCTATGTTTTCCTTGAATAGAGAGAAGCTGCTTCTAATTGTATAAATAATTGTGTTATTCTCCACATTTATGTTTCCCAGAGGGAGGAAATAACCACAAAAGAGATATTATCTGCTTTGTTTCCTCTTTGTGGTATTATATGAAGGAGGAAAGGGGAGAAAAGAACTACCATTTCAATTTGTAACACAATTCACTTTTTCCCCTGAAAGAGGGCATTCTATTAAAATAGCATAATGTCACTCTATGACAGAAGCTCAGGTTTAATAGTAGTTGTCTCTGTAGTTGCCAGACAATCCTATTAATTTAAAAGTGAACTTTTCTAGTTTCAGATAGCATAGGTTGACAATGCAACAGCTCAGAAATAGGAAGACACCCATGTTGGTTTCACAAGAGCTTGAGTCAGTGATATGGAACAATGAGGCCAGTGTAGATTGAAACACCCAGCTTTTGTGTACTGGGAAGTTAAGATATATTGTAATGGTGTTGCCTAAACTGGACAATGTGTGCATGTATAAATTGCCAAAGTTGCCCATTTTTTTCATATTATGGACTACTTAATTTATAAAGGATATGATTAATTACCACATAAAGCTGGACCTCAAATGAAAGGGCCTCATCAAATGGTTAATTAGCAGGGATCTGTAGACTGATGAGAATATATATGTCCAGACACCACTATTTAAAATTCCCAGAAGTATGAGCCAGTGCTGTGGTATAGTTACTGTTTGACTAAGACTGGGGAGACCCAGGTTCAAATCCCTACACAGCAACGAAGTTCTTTGGGCGAGCTACTCTCTTTCTCTCAGCCCAACCTGCCTCATAGGTAGTGCTGCTGAGCCTCTGTCAGCCCAAGCTCCCATTGGCCAGTGCCACTTAGTGCCCACTGGGGGGAAGACAACATTCCAAGACACAACTCATTGTATTCAGCTCAGAAAAAGAGAAGTGTTCTATAAAATTTCTCTGTCAAGGAAACAAAAACTGGAATTAAGAGTTCCAAATGGGAATCAGAGTTGTTAAGCCTACTTTAGCTTACATATTAGGGCGTCTTTTTCTTCCATTGACTTGGTTACAGCAAAAAGGAGCCCTGTGAACACTGTGAACACTGAAGAATGTATGACTCAGAAAAGAATTCATCCATCCCTGTGTTTTGTCAATGAAAAAAAAGGATGATTAGATCAGCAAAGGTTTTCTTAGCTTCTTTCATCCCCCCCCCTATTGTGACATGGTAATTGTGGGGCAGATGTTACCTGATCAGCTGCTTAGCTGGTGTTGAGGCATTCATTAATATCTTTTAGAACTAACTTAGAAATAAATAGAACTAATGGAACACTGCTTTATTCATTTGTTCCCTCTACTGAATCAATTGATATTGGGGGACCACTGGTCACATTTCCCCCGCTTGAAATAATTTCAGGTGATGTGAGGCCAATCTCTCAAAATGATAGTATTTGTTGGGAAAATTAGGCTCAGAGAAAAAGGTTATTCTATCTATATACTAATTCCCAGAGTTTTCTTTTTCTGTGTGGATACTTAAATCTGCCAAAAGAGAGCTCACTTTCCCCCAACAGCTTTTCCTACATAGTCAGGGGCCTTCCTCAGTCTGAAGAAAAATCCAAAAAGTTAAAAAAAAACCTTCAGGACCGTTGAATTCCCCCCCTCTCCCAATACCTTTTGAAATGGCATCAACTCCAGGCATCAACTATGAGAGATTAGAATGTTCGGGGGAGAGGGAAGCTTCTAACTGTTTCTGTCAGTAAAAGGCAGGGTTTTTACTGACAGCAGTCTAGGGTTGCCAAGTACCCCCCCCCCCCAGCTACTGGAAGTGGATCCAAATCCAGGTTGGGAAACTCCTGGAGATTTGGGGGTGGAGCCTGGGGAGGACAGGGAACTCAGTGAGGTACAAAGCCATAAACTCCACTCTCCAAAGCATTCATTTTCTTCATGGAAAGTAGTCAGGAGATGAGCAGTAATTCCAGGGGATCCCCAGGTCCCACCTGGAGGCTGGAGGGGGGGAGCACTCTCTAGGCAGCACCCTTAGTGTAACTTGATACCACCTGATTTGCATGACTTAATTAGGTCCAGCTGCTTTGCTACTGTTCACCAGTAGCCACCCTATGAAAGCCATTGTGGTGTAACAATTAGAGCTTCAGACTGGGATCTGCGAGACCCAGGTTCAGATCCCCATCTTGCGGTGGAAGCTGACTAGGAGATTTTGGACCAGTCACATACTTTCAGCCTAACCAACCTCACAGGGTTGTTGTGCAGATAACAAGGAGGAAATAATAATGTAAGCTGCTTTAGTCCCCACTGTGGAGAAAGACTGTAATTTTCCTAGGTAGAGGCTGTGGGGGAGTGGGGTGGAGATGGAAAGCTGAAGACAGAAAAGGGTAGGTTGGCTGTTGGGTGGGAAGGAAATAGGGTTGCCAACTCCAGGTTGGGAAATTCCTAGACATTTGAGAGGTGGAGCCTGGGGAGGGTGGGATTTGAGGAGGGACTACAGACCAGTATAATGCCATACACTCCACACTCCAAACCAGCTATTTCCTTCACTTAAACTACCATTGCCAGCCTCCATACAGGGGCTGGAGAGCACCCAGAATTATAACTGTTGTCCAGGTTACAGAGATCAGTTCCCTTGGATAAAATGTCTGCTTTGGAGGGTTGCTGAGGCTGCTTGCCTCCCCAAGCCTCACTGTCCTAAGGCTCCACCCTCAAATCTCCAGGAATTTCCCAACCTGGATCTGGCAGCCCTAAGGTGAATTGATCTCTGCAGCTAGGAGATCCATTGTGATTCCCGGAGCACTGCCACTGCTGCTGTGGGGGGAGAGGAAGCAGGCAGGAGGCCGGGAGAGTCATGGGGGCAGAAAGAGAGAGGGATGGAGTGGGGGGGCAGAAAGAGAGAGAAAGAGTGATGAGGTGGGGAGGCAGAAAAACAAAGAGAATGATGATGGTCAGAAAGAGAGAGGAAGTAACATACATGGAGGAGAGAGAGAGAGTAAGGAAGGGGGGCAGAAGGGAGAAAAAGTGCAAGAGAGGTAGGGGGAGAAGGGAGGAAGCTAAGGAATGGGATAACTATCCCACGAGATTCTTGCGGGTCTCCACTTGTACTCTCTAATCTCAGTTTGCAGTTTTCAACATCTGCAGTCTGATGCTGAAGATTTCAAACAGATAAAGTCTTATTTATTTTCATTGATGGGTGTGTGTGCACAATTCCAGTTATCTGTTCTGATTGCACATACACTCCCCCTAGCTTCTCTCCATTTTCCTGACTTTTTCCCTTCTCCCCACCCACCCCCAACTTAAATTGTTTCTGCCCCCCATCTTCAGATTTATTATTTATTTCATTTATATCCCATCTTTCTCTACAGTGGTGACCCAAGGCAGCTTAAATCATTCTTCTCTTCTCCTTTTTATCCTCAGAAAAGTCTTGAGAGCAGGGCAGACAGAGAGTGGGAAAAAGTTGAAAAGTGCCCCTCCCCTAGCCCACCCTGGCCCTGCCTCACCAGAGGAAGGAGAGTTGCAGTCTGCCTGCTTCTGACCAGCCCTCCCAAAGACGGGAGGGAAGGAGGAGGTAAGGAAGGAAGAGGCAGACTGTGCAATCAATTGGCTGGGAACTACCTACCTTGCCTCATACAGTGCTCAGCTATGTTGGGTGCCACTTCCTGCACCTTGGGCGCTTAGGAGGCCAAGCTGAGTACTGCCTCCTTCACCTTGCCACCTATGAGGCTGGGGCAGGCCAAGCCAGGTGCTGCTGCTTCATTCAAATCACACAGGCTGAGCCAGGTGCCACCACCCACCTCACTTTGCCTCATGCAGGCCTATCTGGATGCCACTGCGTCTTTTGCTTCACACAGGCCAAACTGGGCACTGTCTCACCCACCTCACATGGCTGAGCCAGGTGCCACCTCCTTCACCTCAGATGGGGCTTGAGCCCAAGATCACCTAGTGAACTGCCACAGCAAAATGGAGATTTGAAGTCCTAGTCTGAAAGTTTAACCACTACACCACACTAATTTGCATAGGGTGGTTGCTATTGAACAATAGAAAGCAGCTGGGCCTAGGTGAATCACACAAGTTATGTGGTATCAGGTTGCCTTGTGGTTTCTGCCTGGACTGGCCCCAATGAGTCCTTCCTCAAAGGCCAAAACAGTCCTGGAAAGGGCCCTGTATCCTTCCTTCTGGCTTTTCCTGACAGAAACCCATCCTGGAATGGTGACCTAACTGTTGTAGTTGCCTCACTGAGAGCCTCAATTTCCTAAACCCCCATTTTTAATGATGATGATGATGATGATGATGATGTTGTTGTTGTTGTTGTTGTTGTTGTTATTTCAGGGTTTTTTGCAAACCTGAAACATTTTTCAAGTTTGTAGCCATTGGGCTTCTATACAAATGTAATAGAAATAGATAAGTTATTGTTGTATGCTGGTGATAAACTGATTAAGAAATTATATACAATAATGCTAGAAGACAAAACACAAGATGAAATAGTTTTAAAAAGTACGGTTATATGGGCACAAAGCCTGTGTCATAATATTGATTTAGGCCAATGGCTATGCATACAGAAAACAAATGTAAAGATTACTAAAGCGACTTCATATAAGGAAAACATATACAAAATGTTTTATAGATGGTATATTACTCCAGATAGCTAAGTTTTACCCTGACCTAGCAAGTGACTGTTGGAAATGTAAAAATAATGTTGGTTCATTTTTTCATATGTGGTGAACATGTGATAAAGTTTAAAAAAATTGGAGTTGGATACATGAACTTTTGCAAAAAGTGTTAAAAACTACGGTGCCTTATGAACTAGAATGGTTTTTATTTAACATAACACCAGAGAAGTATAAAAAACAAGACTTTTATCTCACTATACACATTGTGACAGCGGCAAGAATACTGGAGAAGAAGTGAAGTTTCTTCAAAGGAAGAAGTTATAAACAAGACGTTGGAAACAGCAGAGATTGACAATCTAACTTTAATTTTGAGAGAAAAAAACAAAGATTTTGAGGACACATGGTCAAGGTTTTATAAATGGATAGAGGACACATGGTCAAGGTTTTATAAATAGATAGAACACAACACATAAAATTCCTAGACTTACAGCCGAAGTAAAAAGATATAAAAACTACATATATTTCTGTGAGCAAAATGAGTTTATTAAAATTATAAGGTGTAAACAAGAAATGAAGTTTCTAGTTACAACATGAGGTCAAATGACTATATGGAAAAACAATATAATGAATCTTCCCCATTTATGTATCTATGTTTGTATGTTTATTGTTTGTTTTATATATATGAAATAAAAACCTTTTCAGAAAAAAAGATAAATCTGTCTTCTCCATTGATGGCTCCAGTCTTCAGATGTAAATATTCTCAGATTTGACCAAGCTGAGAATTAGAATATGACAAGTGAGGACCCACAAAAAAACTTGCAGGGAGGGTGCATCCCTTCCCTCCTTGCTTCCTGCCTCTTTCCTTCTCTCTTTGCCCCCTCCTTCTCTGTCAACCTCCCTCATTCTCTCTCACACCTCTTTCTTCCCCTTCCCTTATGTCTTCCGCCATTCTCTTCGTTCCCTTTGGGCCTTTTCTATCAATCTACCCCCCCTCTCTCCACCCCTTGTCCATCAATCCCCCATCCCTTCTGTCTTATTACCCCAGCCCTCTTTAACTATCCTCCCTTTCCTTCTCTGACAATCCCCCATCTTCCTACGCCACTCTTCTTCTTGTCAATATTCCCCTCACTCTCTCTCTCCCCTCCTTACCTTATAAGTCGTGGCATTTGCAGTGTCAGGAGGTGGAGCAGCTTCCCTATTGCCTGAAGCAGCTTCCCTATTGCCCAGCCAGGCATGGCTCCAGGCCTCCAGGCCCGGCCACAGTGACAGCAGAGTCTGGGAGCTGCTCTGAGCCTGGAGAGCCTCCCAGATACCACTTCCACTGCAACTGACCCCAGAGAGCCCCCAGTCACTGATGCTGCCACAGCTGGGCCCGGAGAGCCTCCTGGATACTGGTGTCACCATGGCTGAGACTAGAGAGCCTCCTCGCATCTGCCACTGCAGCTGCACTCAGAGACATTCCTGATGTTCACTGCCACCATGGCCAGGCCTGAAGAGGTTCCCAGCATCCTCTGCCACCATGGCCGTTATTTTCCGCCTGAGGGTAATGTGGCATTAATGGCTTGTAGCCATCTGACACCCCAGTTTGAACCCTGTATAAAATCCCTTTCCCCCCCTTTAGTCTTAACACAGATAGTGTTTAGAGAATGTATAGTAAACTAACTACAATAAACTGAACCTGCTTAAGAAACATTGTTGAGTGCTGATTACTAGAGACTCTGACAGAGTGTTAAGACTCCTCATCCCTGGACTGCGCTTCACACCCTGAATCTCAACATGAGTGCGGGGAACGGTGGAGACCAGCCAGTCTCAGAGGCTGAGATTCCCGTCACCACGGTGAGTGAGGTCCCTGCAACGGGGACACAGACACCGGCCCCAGGTCGAGGGCTGATGGGAGGTGCTTGGCCCCGGGGGAGAGTCCTGTATTTGTGGGTGCACCTCTCTACTGCTGTGAGGAAGTCGTGGATGCTGACTCCTCGGGCAGCTGTGACAAGCCGCTATGACCGAGCACTCCCCGGCTGTCCAGAGTCACTGGATTGGGGTGGAGGCGGAGAGGTCAAAGTGCTAGTCGAACACATGGGAACGCCCTTGTAGGAACAAGTGCAGCAAGAGGTTTTCGAGCTAATGATTAGATTACCCCAAATGGTTTCGGACGTGGTGCAGGATGAACTGTGGCAACAGGCTCCCCTCCAGCCAGGGGTGGCCGTGGCACCAATGGGGCACCAGCTGGGCAACTGGGAGCCCTTCCTGCACAGCCTATGCCACCCGATGGGACACCTGGGGTTCCTGTGAGGCCAGAGCAGCTGGCTCAAACCCTGACACCTGGGGTCCCCAGACTGCAACAACCCAAGGAGTTGCTGGAAGCTACGCTCGATGGGACCTCAGAGAAGTTGGCATTCTTTTTAGTGCAAGTGTGCAGATTCCTACAAGATTGGGGCCATCTGTTCCCGGATGATGAGCACTGTGTTGAGTTCATCAGCACGGAGTTGAGAGATTAAGAGGCAGACTGGTATGTGGGCTTGCATGAGATCCAGGGGCCTGAACTATAGGATGTGCAGGCCTTCGTGTGGGCATTGTGAAGGCAGTAGGAAGACCCGCTTGCAGGGGAGAAGGCGAGGGCGTGCCTCTGTACTTTGAAGCAAGGCAGCCGTATGGTGCATGAGTATTCTGAAGAGTTCAAAATGATCACAGTGAAGATCCAGGAGTGGCCAGAGCCCATGCTGATGGAGCATTTCCAGACGGGGCTCAGTCACCAGATTCTGAATATGGTGCTGCGTAATGTGCAGCCCCTCACCCTAGCTGCCTGGATGCAAGAAGCAGATGCTGCGGAGAACCGCCTGCAGATAATCAAGACGCGGGCCCCGGGGGTGTACCCTAAAAACCCAGGAGCCTCCCAGAAGCCGACCCAGCCCAGAGGAAAAGACCATTAAAGAGCAGTGGATGAGACAAGGGCTTTGTCCTAAGTGTGAAGAAGCCAATCATTTCATGGCAGCCTGCCCGGTGAGTGCGACTCCAACCCCTCCAAAAGCCGGAGAGACGAAAGCCATGGCAACCCCAAAGCGACCAAGCAGTGGGAAAGGAAAGTTCCTAAAAGCACTGCAGCTGGGAGCGCAACTGGAAAGCACCTCATCAAGTGGCGAAGAAACACAAGAGCCATCGGGAAAAGGCCGTGACCTGTTGTAAGAGGTGCAAAACAACAGATCCGAGAGCCACAGGTGCCACCTATGGTAAGCAGTTCTGACCCCATCGTGTTCATGACTGTGACCATTTTAAACAGAGACATGGGCACGCAAATTTGAGTCCAGGTGCTGATTGACTCAGGCTGCGCAAGAGGCATAATCAGCCCATCTCTTGTTATGGGGCTGGGGACCCCAGTCCAAACACTTCCAGAGCCGTTAGTTTTTGTCCAGATGGATGGTTCCTCTATGCAGGAGTCATGTAAATACCAGACGGTCCCTTTGCTGGTGGGGGCAGGAGAACATTGGGAGCACCACTCTTTTGTGATTAACCTCAGTGCTCGGTTTCTGCTGGTGTTAGGGAGCCCTTGGCTGTGTGCGCATGATCCTTATATTCAGTGGAGGAAAGGAGTGGTGTGTTTTGTTGACCCAGGGTGTAAATCCCACGTGTGGTCACCTGAATGGGGTGAGTCTCCTCCAGCCAAACCAGTGACTGCTTGCTTAGTGGAGGAGAATGTGTGTGTGGGGGGATCCCCTATGAATATGAGGACTTAACTGAGGTCTTTGGGGAGGTAGAAGCAGATGAACTCCCCCCCCACTGGAATTGTGACTGTGCTATTGAACTATTGCTGGGGCACAAGTTACTGAAGGGAAAATTGTATTCCATGAGACTTGCAGAGAAAGGGGAGCTGTGAAAGTTCATTGATAAAAACTTGGTGCGAGGCTTTATCCATCCTGCCTCTTCCCCTTATGCGGCTCCCATTCTCTTCTGGAAAGAGAAGGATGGCGGGCTCAGATTGTGTACAGATTACCGGGGCCTCAATACAGTGTCTACTACCAATGCCTACCCCTTCTGCTAATCAAAGATTTGTTGGAAGAGGCTTTCAAAGGGAAAATCTTCACTAGATCTGGGGGATGCTTACTTTAGAGTGCGCATAAGGGAGGGGAATGAATCTAAGATGGCTTTCAACACACCCCTGGGGCAATTTGAATACCTTGTTAAGCCACTTGGCCTCCAGAGGGCACCTGGAGTTTTTATGAACCTGATCAATGAAGTGCTACACCAGCACTTATTCCAGGGGGCGCTAGTGTCCTTAGATATTCTTTTGTATTCCCCTAATAGGGAATCGCATGTCAAATTGGTGCGGGAGGTCCTCCAGACCCTTCTGGAGCATAGGCTGTTTGTTAAGAAATGCGAGTTTCACAAGGAGGAAGGGGATTTCCTAGGCTACCGCATCTCCCAGAAAGGCTAAGAGATGGATCCAAAGAAAGTAACCGATGTGGTGGGGTGGGAGGCGACCACCACCCGGCGCCATCTCCAATCATTCATCGGATTTTGTAATTTTTATAGGGGTTTCATCTCTAATTTTGCCAAGGTAGCTCTCCCACTCACAGACTTGCTGAAAACAAAGGGGAAAGGTGTGGAGGGTACAAAGCCCGGGGCCAAGTTAAACTGGACTGAGGAATGCCAGCATGCATTTGAGATGCTTAAAATCTGTTCACTTCTGAACCAGTGCTTGCCCACCCCGACGAGAATAAAAAATTCATTGTCCAAGAGGATGCGTCAGACGTCACAATGGTCTTGCCGAAGGGGGTGGATGGGCGACTCCACCCCCTGGCTTACATCTCTAAGAAGTTCAACACTACTGTGCACAATTGGTCAGTGTGGGACAAGGAAGCTGCGGCTATTAAATTAGCTTTGTCGACGTGGCATCATTGGTTGGAGGGAGCACAGGTTGTGTTTGAAGTTTGGACTGATCATAAGAACTTAGAGGCGTTATGCAACCCCCGAAGTCTCAATGCCAAACAGCTCAGATGGGCGGAGTTCTTCTCCAAATTCCATTTTACCCTCCATCTCTCAGGGAAATCAAACTTTCTGGCCAATGCCCTGTCACGCCTCCCCCAACACACGAGTCAGAGGGAAGAGGTGATTGACTCTATGTTCACACCCTCACAGTTGGGTGGGGTAGTCATGACTCGCAGTCAGGCGAAAGCGGGGGGGGGGGGGGGGAGAGAAGAAGGTGCTGCTGTGGAGCACCAGATTCAAGGAGGGTGTATCTGACGAAGACTGGGAGGAACTTGCTTCCATGCTGGGATTAGAAGAACATGAAGACAGCTGTTGGTATAAGGGGTCCAAAGTCTTCATGCCTGTTTCTATATGTGGGGAGGTGATGTGCTGGGGACACGAATCAAAACTAGCTGGACATTTTGGGTTTCTGAAGTCTTTGCATTTACTGCAACATCAGTTTTGGTAGCTGCATATGAGGGCGGACATTTCACAATATGTTACCTCATGCCCTATCTGTCTCATGTGCAAAAGATGAGAGGGGAAATCCCCTGGATTGTTAAAACCTTTAGAAACCCCATCCAGGCCTTGGGAGGTGATTTCGAGGGATTTCATCACTGACTTGCCACCCAGCAAGGGAAATACTGTTATTTAGGTGGTGGTGGATTTGTTTTCGAAGCAGGCACATTTTGTTCCATTCAAACAGCTGCCCACTGCTAAAGCTGTAGCAAAGATGTTTATGCACCACATTGTTAAACTCCACTGCTTCCCAAGGAAGGTAATTTCGGACAGAGGATTGCAATTTGTTGCCAAATTTTGGAAAGAACTTTCGCATTGGAAAGAACTTTCGCATTGGACATTGAACAAGGACTCAGTAGTGCTTATTACCCAGAAACTGATGGCCAAACAGAGAGAATTAATCATACACTGGAACAATTTCTCAGGTGTTTCACCAATTATCAGCAAGATGATTGGGTGGACTTGTTGCCGTATGCAGAATACACCTACAACAACTCGGTGCATTCTTCCACAGGAGTGTCCCCTTTTATGGCTTTCTTTGGTTATGAATGGACGCCCCTCCCTGTAATGACTGATGACACCCCTGTGAAAGGGGGGGACTTGCATGATTGGTGGTGCGGTCTGCAGGACCGGTGGCCGGTGATTTGCAAGGCATTTGATAAGGCCAAAGCCGATTACAAGACGGGCTGAACCTTGGGACATAAATCCGGGTAGTTGTGTGTATTTGACCACTAAAAACTTAAAGGGGCTGCAACCCAGTAGGAAGCTGGGTTGGCTTTTGTGGGACCTTTTCTGGCTGTGCATAAAATCAATAAATTGGCTGTTGAATTGGTCCTGCCTAAATCCCTTCGGGGTGTTCATCCAATCTTTCATTTCAGCCTTCTGAAGCAAAATCCTGGTCCAAATGCTTGCTGTCCTCATTCTCCTGCCCCCCCCCCCCTCTGATCTGAATGACGAACCGCATCAAAAGGTGGCTCAGATTCTGGACTCTAGAATACAGCATGGCTGTCTATTCTACTTGGTTAGGTGGAAGGATTTCAGTCCTGAAGAAAATGAATCGGTCCAGGAGTGTCATGTTGATGCCCCTGAGTTGTTACGTGCTTTCCACTCTTTGTACCCTTTGAAGCTGGGGGGGGGACCACTTTAGGAGGGCAGGATGTCAACTAGGCTGTCATAAATAAAAGGTGGGCATAAAGAGAGTGGCCGCTATGAAGAAAGGGGGGGAGGTTATCGATACTGGAATGTTACTTTTGATTCTCTGCTGGCATTTGTCTCTGTTTAGATTCTCCTCTAGCATTTATCTCTGTTTACATAAGATCTCGGGTTTGAGAGCCAGTTTGGTGTAGTGGTTAAGTGTGTGGACTCTAATCTGGGAGAACCGGGTTTGATTCCCCATTCCTCCACTTGCACCTGCTGGATGACCTTGGGCAAGCCACAGCTCTGTACCAGCTGTTCTCTCAAGGACAGTTGTCTCAGAGCTCTCTCAGCCCCACCTACCTCACAGGGTCTGTTGTGGGGAGGGGAAGGAAAAGGAGTTTGTAAGCCGCTCTGAGACTCCAAGTGAGTGAAGGGTGGGATATAAATCCAATCTCCTCCTCTTCTTCTCTTCTTCTTGAGAGTTTCCCACTTGGAAGTAGAAGCCATTATTTTCTGCTCGAGATTCATGTGGCATTCATTGGCTTGTAGCCATCTGACACCCCAGTTTGAACCCTGTATAAAATCCATTTTTCCGCTTCTCCTCTTTAGTCTTAACACTGATAGTGTTTAGAGAATGTATAGTAAACTGACTACAATAAACTGAACCTGCTTAAGGAACATTGTTGAGTGCTGATTACTAGAGACTCTGACACTGCATATTATTTGTCCTCCCTCACTATTTCTTCTTTCCCTCCACTGAAAGCCCCCATAGCTACTTTTCCTGCTTTCTGCTCTCCTTCTCAACCATTAGCCAACCCATCTTTATCTAGGATTTGAATATCAGTATCCCAGATCTTAGTCCAAAACTCACCACACTGGCTTTTGTGGGGTGACTGCTGTTTTTTTTTTCATAAGAGAAGCCAATGTTGGGTCAGTCCAATGGCCCATCCAGTCCAACACTCTGTCACACAGTAGCCATAAACACCAGGTGCCCTCAGGAGGTCCAGCAGTGGGGCCAGGACACTAGAACCCTCCCACTGTTGCCCCCCCAAGCATCAAGAATATAGAGCATCACTTGCCCCAGGCTGAGAGTTCCCATCTATACTTTGTGGCTAATAGCCACTGATAGACCTTTGCTCCATATGTTTATCTCATTCCCTCTTGAAGCTGTTAAGCAGTAGCAAGCAGCCAGGCCTTGGTGAGTCATGCAAATCAGGTGGAAGCAAGTTGCCCAGTGGCTACTACCAGGCTTGGCTGTATGAGTCCTTCCTCAAGGCCAAAACATTCCTGGAAGGGGCCCTGCCATTTACTGATGAAAGCCAAGGCTTGAAGGCTTAGCAGTACTTTTGTGGTTGTCTAGCAATGGCTACTGGGGACATACGTTTTTTAAAGACACAGATGCTGCTTCTATTATTTGGGGTTTTTTTTAACTACTCCCTTTTTGTGTGCGAAGATTTCAGATTTTTCTGCAAACCTGGGGCTTTTCTTAGTTTTATAGAAAGATGTGTCTTGTCTGTCCATGGCTACAGTCTGTGGATTTAAGTATCCACAGATGAGGTCAAGTTGAGAATTAGATATATGGACAAGAAGGAGGACCCGCAATACTTGCAGGGGGAGTATCCCCATCCTTCTCTCACTCCCCTCTCCCCAGTGGCAGTGGCGAGCCCCGCCAAGCCTTCTCTCACCCCCCTCCCCAGCAGCAGCAGCAGCGGTGAGCCCTGCCAAGCCTTCTCCCACCCCCCCTCCCCAGCAGCGGTGGTGGCAAGCCCTGCCAAGCCTTTTCCCACCCCCCTCACCAGTGGTGAGCCCTGCCAAGCCTTCTCCCACCCCCCTCCCCAATGGTGGTGGTGAGCATCACCAAGCCTTCTCCCTCCTCCCCCCCCAGCATCAGTGAGGCCTGGGTGGCTAAAAGCCGCCGGCTTGCCAAGCCTTCTCTTTCCCCCGTCCCCTCCCCAGCGGCAATGGCAACAGTGGCAGCAAGCCCCACCAAGCCTTCTCCCTCCTCCTCCCCACACCGATGATGGTGAGGCCTGAGCAGCTCACAGCTGCCGGGCCCACCAAGCCTCCCCCCAACAGCCAGAGCGTTCTCTGTGCATGCACAGAAGGGGATTTAAAATATAGTTTTTTAAACTTTTTAGATTTTTCTGCACACCTGGGGAGTCCCTCAAGTGTGCAGAAAAATCTCTGTGCCCCCTCCACACGGATTTAGATATCCGCATGGAGGGGGCAACTTGGCTTTTAGTATATGGACAAGAAGGGGGGACCCGCGTTACTTGCAGGGGGGAGTATTCCCCACAGCTCCCGGCCTGCAGAAGCAGGAGGAGGTCTGCAGGAGGAGGAAGTGGCAGCAGGTGAACCTTCTCCCTCCTCCCCCCCCGGCAATGGCGGCAGTGAGGCAGCTCACAGCCACTAGCCTGCTAAGTCTTCTCCTGCCCCCCTCCCTCCCTAGTGGGATCCCAGCCTATGAAGTTCGAGCAGCAGAAGAAACGTGAAAGCGAAAGCCAGCCAGGGCACCTCAGGCAGCCCGAAGCTGCCGCCACCACCACTTCCTCCCAGTCGCTCTCTGCTGCGGCACATGTGAGCCTCACAGGGACCTGTAGCAGTGCCAAACCCGCAGCCTTTGCCCCCATCTTGGCCCCCATCACTGTGAGGAAGCTGGCTGGTCGGTGTGGGGCCTGGCTGGGGATCACGCCATGGGATTGGCAGGTGGTGGCCCCTGGGCCCGGCACAGCCTGACTGAGCCAACCATTCCTGTGGGAAGGAGGAGGAGGCTGAGGGGGTGGCAGGACAATGGGTGCCAGGCCTGGCGGAGCATGGAGGAGGCGGCAGCAGGTGAGCCTCCTCCCCCTGGCGCTGGTGGCAGCAAGGCCTGAGTGGCTCACAGCTGCCGGCCCGCCAAGCCTTCTCCCATCCCTCCCTCCCTAGCAGCAGCAGCAAGGCCCGCCAAACCTTCTCCTCCCCTGGCACCAGTGAGGCCTGAGTAGCTCACAGCCACCGGCCCACCAAGCCTTTTCCTGTCCCCCCCAGCAGCAGCAGCAAGGCCTGAGGCCCACCAAGCCTTCTCCCTCCTCCCCCCAGCACCAGCAGTGGTGAGGCCTGAGTGGCTCACAGCCACCAGGCCCACTGAGCCTCCCCCACAACAGCCAGAGCATTCTCTGCGCATGCACAGGGAATGCTTTTACCTTTTGGGGGTTAAATATCCCCCATATTGTTTTTTAAACTTTTAGGATTTTTCTGCACCCAAATGTGCAGGAAAATCTCTCTGCCCTCTAAGTACCTCCGATGTGCGAATTTAGATATCCGCACGGAGGGGGCAACTTGGCTATTAGTATATAGACAAGAGGCGGGGACCTGCAATACTTGCGGGGCCGGGGGAGCTCCACGTAGAGGAGAAAGCTGCCAAAGGTAAGCCTTCTCTCCCCCCCCCCCGGGCACCAGTGAGGCCTGGGCTGCTCTTGCCGGGCCCACTACTTGTCTCCCCCCAGGCACTGGTGAGGCCTGGGCTGCTCTCGCTGGGCCTGCCGCTCGTCTCCCCCCAGGCACTGGCGGGCCTGAGCAGCTCTCGCCAGGCCTGCTGATCTCCCCCCCCCACCCTGGCACTGGCAGCAAGGCTTGGACACCTCCTAACCATAGGGCTACCGCAGTTCTCAGAGTGTTCTCTGTGCATGCGCAGGAAACGCTCTTTAACTTTTCGGGGGATTTAAATATTCCCCCCAAAGTTTTTTTTTACTTTTCAGATTTTTCTGCACACATGGGGAGTCCAATATAGTGGACTGGGGTGGGTAGACCTGTTCTCCAGAGGCCAGGTCTACCAATAGAATGGAAAGGGGCGGGAAGACCTGGTCTCCAGAGGAGCTCCATGCGGAGGAGGAAGTAGACTCAGGTAAGCCTTCCTTTCCCCCCAGGCTCCCCCCCGACTCCTGCAGCTGGCCCAAGCTCGGGCCACTGATGTCCCTCTCCCTCGACTTCTCCGGCGGGCCCAAGCTTGGGCCACCAATTTCCCACCCACCCCCAGCTTCTCTGGTGGGCCCAAGTTTGGTCCGCTGATTTCCCTCCCACCCACCGGCTTTTCCGGTGGGCTCGAGCTCAGGCCGCTGGTTTCCCTCCCCACCCCACCCCTGGCTCCTGTGGCGGGCTTGAGTGGCTCTCAGCCGCCAGGCTGCCAGAGAGTTCCAAGAGCATTTCCTGCACGTGCACAGGGAACGTTCATTAACTTTTGGGGGGATTTAAATCCCCGTCGACACCCCCCAAAAGTTTTTTTTTTTAAGTTTTCAGATTTTTCTGCATATCTGGGAAGCCTCCCAAGTGTGCAGAACAATCTCCCTGCCCCCCAGGTGCCCCCCCGTGCACAGATTTAGATATCCGCACTCAGGGGGCGCCTTCGCTATTAGTATATAGATAGTAGTGTAGTCTATTGCAATATTTATCACCTTGAATTCACTTCACCTTCCTTTTACTGCCTTATTTTCTACCTTTGTAATCCATTTTTGGCATTATGGTACATTGGCAGACCAATCAGGGAAGACTAGAGTGAACTAAGAAATGCAAATAAAGTATTCTGTAATGTTTGTTATGATTGGTTATTACTGTTTTCAGAGGTGTGGTTTTGACTGCTCTTGACTATATACAAGTGGGGTTTGTTGCTGGGTTGGTTGTTGTGTTCTGAGCTGAATAAAAGAAACCAATGTTTTTGAGAAAGAGCTGCCTGAAGCCCAGTTTATAATCTCTCCTATATCATAAAGCTGTTTTCAAGTGGCAAGATTCCATGGGGCGCCAAAATCAGTTGGCTGCAAGAACTGCCACTCAAAAGGGGTCCTTGGCCACTGGCTGCATTCCCTCACCTCAGTCCCACCCACAAAGCCGCCAGCCAGTGTCTCGGCCTCAATCTGGAGGGAGCCGATGAAGGGGACAGACTGGGTGCTGGGTCCACTCTTCTCCTCCACCCACTGCCAGGTGGGTCTAACTGTCCCCTCAGTGGCCTGCTTCTGTCAGTAAAAAGACAATGGACTTTCAGCATAACCCCTTCCCTTGCCCACTGGCAGCTTGGCCATTTTCCTGTCAGAATAAACTGTGAAAAAGACTCTCTCTTCTGCTTAGCTCCATCATGGCTGGCTGGCTAATGAGGTAGGCCAGGGACCATCAAACCATTGTCTTCAAACCCCTGCTGTGTGGCTGACTTTCCCCCAGGGTTGCCAATCTCCAGGTGGGACCTGCAGTGATCTCCAGATGACAGAGATCAGTTCCCCTGGAGAAAATGGCTGCTTTGGAGGGTAGACACTATGGCATTATACCCTGCTGAGTCCTTCCATTACCCCCCCCCCCCAAATGCTGCCCTCCACAGGATCCACCCCCCAAATCTTCAGGTATTACCCTAATCAGAGCTGGCAACTTTCTCCTCAGTGCCCGTTGCTAGGCAACCAAGCTTGCTTCTCTGAAAGGCCCTTTCCACACCTATGTTGGCCTTTGGGAGAAAACTCATTGGGGACAGGCCTCAGCTGAACAAAATGCCATAGAGGCCACCCTCCAAAGCAGTCATTTTCTGTGGGTGTGTGTGATCTGATGTCTGGAGTTCAATTGTGATACCTGGCGATCTTCAGGCTCCACCTGGAGGTTAAGTACCCTAGGCGTAGCTGTAGGGCTGCCAAGTCCCCCGGTAGGGCGGGGGAAACACCGATTTTTAGTGCTTACATCCCGCTTTTCTAGGGTTGGCCACCGGGGGGACAAAATGGCTGCCTTAAAAGGGAAATGTCTACAGAGACCCTGCCCTGCAGTAAAAAGCCTCACCAGACATTTCCCCTCTAAGAAGTCAGCAAGAGAGCTTCCACAGCAAGAGAGGTCCGCCCAGAGATTAAGGAGGGACTGAAGGAGCTGCTTTTGCATGTGGCTGGCAAGGTGAGTTTCTCTTCCAGCTCTTTTCATTCTCTCTCCCTCTTTCTTTTTTCTGTCTGTCTGTCTGTCTGTCTGTCTCTCTCTCTGTCCCCATCCAGCAGAGGTCTATCAGTGGCTATTATAGCCACAAGGTCTAAATGGAAGTAAGTGCCTCTGCCAGTTTTTTTCCCTTCTCTCTCTCCCTCTTTCTTTTTTCTGTCTGTCTGTCTGTCTCTCTCTCTCTGTCCCCATCCAGCAGAGGTCTATCAGTGGCTATTATTAGCCACAAGGTCTAAATGGAACCCTTTGTCTGGGGCAGTGAGGCTCTGAATTCTTGGTGCTTGGGGGGCAACAGTGGGAGGGCTTCTGGAGTTCTGGCCCCGCTGCTGGACCTCCTGAGGGCACCTGGTATTTTTGGCCACTGTTGTGACAGAGAGTGTTGTACTGGATGGGCTGCACTGGATGGGCCGATCCACTGTGGCTTCTCTCCTGTTCTTATGATATGAAAATCATATTTAGCACTTGTGTAGCACTTAGTGCTTCATATTCTGCCGAGATGAGGAAGGATTCAGTAGGGCCGTTGCTCAGTGATAGAGCATCTGCTTGACATGCAGGAGGTATCAGCCTTTTCAGCTAAAAAAGGATCAGGTAATATGTGACATTAAAGATCTCAGCCTGAGACCCTGGAGAGCCACTACCAGTCTGAGTAGTCAATACTGACCTTGATGGACCAATGGCCTGATTCAGTATTAGGAAACTTCATGAGTTCATGTGTCAGCATGTGGAAGCAACATCACAGGATGTGACATCACAAAATGATGTCACTTCCTTTCTCCTGGCTCCACCCCCAAAGTCTCCTGGCTCCACCCCCAAAGTCCCCAGATATTTCCCAAGTTGGACTTGGCAGCCCTACGTAGCTGTCAACGCTTCAAAGCAGGATCTGCTAGACCCAGGTTCTTGCTGAGTGGGTGATTTTAGACTTTAAGCCTAACCTACCTCACAGGATTGTTGTGCAAGTCAAAAGGGAGAGAGGAGAATTATGTAAGCTGCTTTGGTCCCCACTGCAGAGAAAGACCACTTTTCCTCCAGGGGAACTATGGTTGCCAGTCTCCAGGTGAGGGCTGTAGATCACTCAGAATTACAAGTGCTCTCCAGATGGCAGAGATCAGTTCCCCTGGAGAAAATGGTGGGCTCTGTGTCCTTATACCCTGCTGAGATGGACCCCCACGACAGTCAATATGACATAGCAGTCAGGGCTTCAGAGCATGGGGGAGGCTGTGGGGGGAGGAAGATGGAAAGTTGAAGAGTGAGGCTGATGATTGGCTGGGAAGGAGATAGGGTTGCCAACTCCAGGTCAAAAATTCCTGGAGATTTGAGGGATAGAGCCTGGAGACGGTGAGGTTGGAGGAGGGGGTGGGACCTCAGACAGGTACAATGCCATAGCCTTCACCCTCCAAGCCAGCCACTCCCTCATTGAGAACCATTGTTGCCAATCTCCAGGTAGGGGCTGGAGATCACTCAGAATTACAACTGCTCTCTAGGAGGGGGGGAGGATATGGGAAGCTGAAGACAGGGGGCAGATAACAATACGTTGATGGCTGGCTGGGGAGATAGGGTTGCCAACTCCAGATTGGGAAATTCCTGGAGATTTGAGGGATGGACCCTGGAGAGGGTGAGGTTTCAGCAGGGGTAGGACCTCAGACAGGTTCAATGCCATAGACTTCACGCTCCAAACCACCCGTTCCTTCATGGGGAACCATTTTTGCCAATCTCCAGGGGAGGGATGGAGATCATGCCAAATTACAACTGCTCTTCAGATGGCAGAGATCTTCCCCTGGAGAAAATGGTGGACTCTGTGTCATTATACCCGCTGAGGTCACCACAGCAAAATGACGCTGAGTGCCCAAGGCTGGGGCACTCTCCCAGAGCCTCTTTCTAGAGTCCATTGTATTTATTTCCACAACAGGCCTTATTCCTAGTATCCTCATAAAGCCTTTATCAGTATTCCCCCTGTGTATGATACAATATCCCCCTTTCATGTATGACGAGAGAAAGAGCAAGGTCTGAGTAAAATTCCACTTGTAGGAGTTTTCTCTCTGTTCTGTTCAGTTTAAAAAAAGGCATTGGTAACCCCTCCCTACAGACTTTTAGTCCACCAAAGTTGTTCCATCAAGCCTCCTAGTTAGTTTACTGGTTTCATCTGGAACAAATGGAGGGGCATTTGCTCCTCTTCAAGATGGCCAGGGGACCTATCTACCTGAGGGACCGTCTCTCCCCATATGTACCCCAGCGAGCACTGCGGTCGGGGTCCCAAAATTGCCTGGTTGTCCCAGGGCCAAGGGAGGCCTGGTTGGCAGTTACATGGGCCAGGGCCTTTTTGGTGGTGGCCCCACACTGGTGGAACAAGGTCCCAGACAACATCAGGGCCCTGCGGGACCTTTTACAGTTCCACAGGGCCTGCAAGATGGAGCTCTTCTGCCAGGCCTTCAAGTAGGGGCCGCCTCGACTTTATAGCCTGGCCCTACTACTGGAACCTGCCAATCTAGACCATTCAGCACCAACCGGAACTGTCTACCATCTGTGACACTGCTCAGATATAGATGACGAAGCTGTGCCATCTTGTTGTGTGACTTGCTGTGCATTGTAAGTTTTATGGATAATGTTTTTATGGTTTTAATTTGTAACAAATCTGCTGGTAGCCGCCCTGAGCCTGCCGTAAGGTGGGGAGGGCAGGATATAAATCTCATAAATACATACATACATACATACATACATAAGAAGGCTTTTTGAAGATGGTGTGGTGATTGGCTGAAAGAGGTCATGAGGCCAGTGGCCTGTGTTTTCTATAAAATGCAGCCTATCTTGCCAAGCCTTATCCTGTTCTCGATCCTGTTTCCCTTCCTCATCTCTTGGGCCGGTATTTGCCATATGCTGCTTCTGTTATGGACTATGCTGCCTATTCATGGACTAAATCTGCTAAAGCTTAAGAAGTTAAGGGTGTGGCCACATGGGCCTTAAATGCGGGAGGAAGGGCTATTTCCTCCCGCATTTAAAGGGGCTGACCAGACAGCCCGCCCCAAGTCCCGTGCCGAAGCGGGCTCCAATGCAGGTTCCTCCCGCATTTTCCGACCCCGGGAAAATCAAGTATTTTCCCGGGTGTTGCAGGAGGAACCCACATTGGAGGTATCTGGACAGCCCTCTCTCGCAAGTATTGTGAGAGGAGGGCTGTCCAGATAGCCCCGCCAGCCATTCCCCCCCCTTTTACACTTGGGCGCATGGCCACTCATGCACCCAAGTGTAAAAGGGGGGGGGGAACCCAACTCACCCAGGCGGCTGGCGGGTCCTTGGCCGCCACCGCCGCTTCTCCCGCTGCTGGGGCTGCTGCCGCCACCATTCTCGCCGCCGCCGCCGCCTCTTCAGCCACGGCTGCCGCCACGGCCACTGCTTCTGCCACCACCGCCGTTCCCGCCGCGGCCGCCTCTTCAGCGGACGCGGATGCCGATCCCACCGCCGACGCGGACGCTGCCGCAGGGGTTGGGATGTATAGACAACCCAACCCGCGGTTGAAAAATGTGGCCCCTTTAAATCCGGGAGCCCTCCTGGATTTAAAGGGGCCATGTGACCACAGCCTAAGACTTGCGTTGCAGAAACCCTATTCAGTAAGTGTATTTAGAAAGTTAGTTTTGTTATTTTTGCATGCTTGAACCCTACAATGGAACTATATTGTTTTTAGAATCTTTTTGTTTGTTTTCTTTCTAATAAAGGGTGTTTGTTTTTTTGCTTTATGGTGTGTTGTTTTGAGTCTTCTGGTTGAGACTCATGTTAAGCTTGGTGACATTATCGCAGAGAGGCTTGCTCCAGGATTTCAGGTTTGAAATGGGAACAGTCCACTCAAACCAAAGCAGGCTAGCCTTGACAATATGGTGGATTTACATGCAGCTCTTTTTATTTCTTTCATCTTTGTATTCATCCACTGTAGATCATACATCCACTTGTGCAAACTGGACTCTCGTGTGGCAGCTATATATACAGCTTCTTTCTTTCTGTGATCTCACAGTGGCACTTTTCTGAGAAACTGTGATCATGCCAATCAGAAACTATATAGAAAGCCTGCCTATAACCTGTCAGTGGTTACAAGTACATACACTTCCCAGGAATTTGTAGAGATGCCAGACTCCAGGTGGGACCTGGAGGTCCCCTGGAATTACAGCTCATCTCCAAACTACAAAGATCCCTCTCCCTGGAGAAAATGGATGTTTTGGAGGGTGGACTCTATTGCATTTTACCCCACTGAGGTCCCTGTCCTCCCTGGGTTCCATCCCCAAATCTCCAGGAGTTTCCCAAATTGGATCTGGCAACCCTAGCCCCTTCCAGTGGCTGGGGACGGATGGACCTGGCAACCTTAATTCAAAGGTGGCCGCCTGTACTTGTGATCTGTTAGTGTTAAGGCACCCAATTTTCCTGTTTTATCCTGGCAATGAATGGGACTTTTACATCCTATGGCTTGTGGTAAGTACTGTTCAGTATACTTTCCGCAGCCTTAGACATGTTATAACTGGAGATTCTAAATGCTTCTAAAGCAGGCTTGCAGATCATTTGAACTTCCAAGTTAAATGAAGCCCAAAAGCCATGAATGTTTGTGTAACGGGTGTTTTATAAATCTCCTTGTTTGTTCCCTAGGGCCAAAAAAGTAAAGGGGAGCTGTCAGGGCCACAGTGTATATCTGGAGGCCTGTGTATGGTCTGGTAGGTCACAGACTATGCAGAACTAACCAGGGCAAGATTAACGGAAGAAGAAAATGTTCCGTTTAGTTTTTACAATTGGAAGACAAATCCTTTTTTTCATAAATATAGATTTGTTTTGAGGTAATAATGCAGTTCAGAAACTGTATCATTTCATCTGTCAGATTTTGCAGGTTAACTCAATGGGTAGTGAATTGTGAATTACACACCTTCCAGGACAGTCATCTGTGAGATGATAGACATGGGTAAATACTCGATGCACTGAAAGCAGAGTTCAGGGCTGCAAATGAAGCGTATAATGCTAGTGATTTATAACAAGCAGAAAAGACATCAGGCCAAATGCTGCTGCCCCACAACCAGTGGGAGAAACACCAATATTCCTTATTATCAAACTTGACCCGTTTTCTAAAATTTATGTGGGCCAGGAAGCAGGAAGAAAGAAATGTTAAAATATTTTTTGTATTAACTGTAAAAGCGAATGACTCGCAACAAGAAGAAAACATTCTGTAGCCAAGGATCTATAGTTTGGATAGCTGAAAATAAATAAGCAAAGTCTCTACCTACAAAAGAGAGAGTATGAATTTCTAAGCTGTAGAAGAGAAAGGAATCTGGTTAATTCGGCTGCCATAAACATGATCTTGGCAAAGAAGCTTGTGTGTTATCATTGAAACATTTATACTCTTTTAAATTGTTCTTCTCTTCATATTGAATTATATTGTTAATTTCCCTACACACATTCCTTAATAATAACATGCATCCTAAAATATCTTGTGTGCCCTTGATTTCTGGTTTGATGCACCATTCCAGTTATCTATCTATCTATTTCAGAGCATGCCTGTTGATATACCAAATAAACGGTCACATGAATGACTGTAGTGTTTTCCACAGGCTTTTCTTCCATGAGGAAGAGTAGTGGGGACAAGAATGCCCCCCCCCCAATCCCTCCTCTTGGAAGAGAACAACAGGGTCTGATCCTGCCATGCGGTGCTTGCAGCACTTTTGAATGGCCCACATTCGGCTTAAAAAGGTGGAGGCATTCCCAGTTTGTCCCCCGTATGCTCGCCTGATGCTCTCGTCTCTGAGGCCACAGAGCAGCCGATCTAGGAGGACAGACTTCAAATCGGTGAAGTGACAGTCTCGAGCAGCCCGCCTCAGTGCAGTGAGGTACTCCGTGACAGACTCACCCTCCTTCTGGTTCCGCTGATGGAATGCGCATCGGTGTGCAGCAGCCGACATCTTTGGGGTGAAGTACTCGGTCAGCCGGGCCTTGATGATGCCAAGAGGGGTCTTGAGTAACTTAGAGGGGGCAACTAAATCTCGAGCAATGTCGAATACAGCCTAGCCACAGGTACTCAGAAAAGTGGCACAGCAGACATCATCTCCATCAATACAATTTGCTACGAGGTAGCATTCAAACCGATCAAGGTATGAATTCCAGTTCCAAACCTTTTGGTCGAACGGTTCAATATGGCTCTTGGATGCCATGCCTGTAGTGATTTAGCTCTGGGCGCCCTTAGTGATTTCAGCTGGGCAGGCAGAGTGATTTCAGCCATTCAGTTAGGACTGGGATCCCATCCTTGTCGCCAGTTTTAAGTATTGAGCAGGAGGCGATGAATTCAAAGAAACAAGCTTTTATTCAGTGACTTTGTTCAGCTCGAAAGACAGCTCTATGAGAGCAGCACTTTCATTTATACTGTTCCAACACATAACTTTCAACAATGTAACTATATACAAGCAATACTATTGGACCCAAGCAGGGCTCAGTGATTGGGTATCTAGATTGGCTTCAGGACCAATGGGAGTGTTTATTAATCAGCCAATAGGAATTGGAGCTTTAGGATACCAGAGCCCTTTTCAAGCTATTACTGCTTCATATTCTAAACAAACACAACACTTTCCCTCCCACTTACAGCTCCCACACCCCAGTATCTCCTTGCTCTCATTGGTATGGGGATAATGCCTATACTCCACATCCTGCTCCATTGGTTACTGATCAGGTACTGGGTTCAGTTCTAGCTATCACCTACAAATCCCATAATGACATTGGACTCAGGTACTTGCTGGACTGCCTCTTCTGCTCTATTCCACCACAACAACTGACCTCATCTGAGCAAAGCCTTCTGAATGCACAACCCTGCTAAACAGGTAAAACCAGCAGCTGCCTATCCACTTGCATTCTCTCTGCTGGTTCCCACACTATCCTGCCTGAGGCTGGGAGGAAGGCCCCATGCTTCTCTCACTTCGCAGAATGGCAAACAAGAATGGTTCAGGAGGACATTCTTGTATAAGGAGCTGAACTATAGTGTAAAGGATCAGCTCTAGAGGTGGCTTATAAGGGATAAGCTTTTTGGACATCGATTGTTCTGTTGCCTCAGACAAGAATTCTTCAGTTCCCAGCCCGACGGCATTATTTTGTTCTACAAAACATCTTGCTGTTAGATTGAATTGGACAAGGGATAAATGTTACCTAGATGGATTATTTTGTTGCTTTAGACTTTTTGTTTTCTTGTGTCGTTTTTCCCGTTCTTCAGTCCCAGTCCTGCTGCTTTATTTTGTTTTATTAAGAATCTTTGCTGTTAGCCTTAATTACTTTGTGTCATGTTTTGCACCCTGCTCACTGACTGACTGAACAGTCTCTCTTATACCTATAATCTGCCCAGCCACACTGCATTGCTCTGTTTTACTAGGAATCTTTGCTGTTAGGGACAAATGTTCTTATCATACTTTGTAATTCAGTTGCTCATTGACTGAGCTGTTGTCGTATTTGTAATCTGCCCTGAGTCCTAGTGAGAAAGGTGGGCTATAAATAATGTAAACAAACAAGAAGGGAGGGGGCAGGAGCAGGGGGATTATGTGAGCCTGGGGACAAGCTGGGCTTGTGCACATTCTGGCTTAATGACAGAATGAATAGTAATACAAGAGAACACTCTCTACATGGTATTCATACATTTATAAGCTTTTATCAAGCCTGCCCTTTGTCATAGTTTTTCTAAATGAAAAAGCCTCAAACGCCTTTTCTTCATAAAGGAGGTGCTTGATGCTGTAGATCTTCTTTGGTGCCTCTTCAGCTCTACTACTGAATTGGGGGGGGGGGGGGGCTTTGTTTAAAAAATCTTGATCCCCCCCCCCCTTAATACAGAGATATGAAAATAAAGCTAGGGGATGAAAAACTCAGTTCATTTTTGTATCGCAACGAACAAGCAACCTTTCCCATGACCCTTATCAGCACTAACTCAAACAGCAGAATAATTGAGTACTGGATTTATAAACCAAAACTTCATAAGAGTTATATCCAATAGCAAATACAAAATATACAGCAAATTTAGCACCTTTACTGCCACAGCACACTATTGACATTTTTAGTGTATTTTTCATGATGACTCCAATATCTTTTTTCTGCGTAGTCAGGGCTACAGTTCATTTTGCCTCAATTTGTTTAACTTTGCTTTTATTTACACTGAACTTTACCTCATATTTATTTCACTTACTTTCAACCGCACTTTAGAATGACCTAATTTTAATTGTAATTCATATCCTGCTTGGGATTTCACTATCCTAAATAATTGTGTTTCTCCCACAGAGTAGGTTACCATTAAAATCAGTCTCTCTGCAACAAGCCTTAAGGATGGCCTAGAGATAGCACCATTTTTTCTAAAGGATCCAGGGGACTCTGGGAAATTACAGACCTAACAACTTGATCAGTCTTGACCCCAGTCTTGACAATAAGAAGACTAGTGCTCATGCCGTGATTGTGAAATTTTCTTAGGAGTTTTTAATGAGGGACTAAAGTCTTTGGAAAATTCTATAATATCTGCCAGATCACTCTGACCGACATATCTTGAGCATCCTCCAAAATCTGTAAAATGTTTGTAATGCAAAGTTTTCTGCACAGAACCACAGCAGAAAGAGGGAACATTTGAATATAATAAATCTATGGGTAGCCCAGGGTAGCCTGATCTTTTCAGATCTCAGAAACTGGCTAGTATTTGGACGGGAAACCCTCAAGGACTGCCAGGGTTGTGATACAGAGGGAGGGAATGGCAAACCACCTCTGAATGTTTGTGGCCTAGAAAATCCTGTGGGGTTATCATGTCAGCTGTGAGTTGACAACAACCACAATACTGCGGTTAATACTTACTTGAAAGGCATCAGTTCTAATAAATGTACAAGTGCACTAAATAATGTTCATATAAAAACTGAGTATTACTTAGGCCACAAAATCAGTTGTAGAAAATGAAGAGGAAAGAGCTTTCTAGATTTTAATATGCATTTTTATTTTACAGATTATTTAATACTTTGTAATCAGGATGCCCAACGCTGACTACCAACATTTAATAAATTGTATAATCTCCTCTCTTTTCCCTTAAAGTGGAATGGCAGACAGTAAGGCAGTTGTCAAACTTGATATCATGGGTTTCTGCCCATTATAGAGATGCATCTGTTTCCCATAATTCTGTGCTAATATGATGGAACAACAACTATGAACTCCAGTTACCAGTGTCTACATATCTATGACATTTCTATTTTGCCCTTGCTTCAAGGAGCAGAAGGCAGCACACATGTTTGTCCCCTTCCCATTCTGTCCTCACAATAACCCTGTGAAGTTGATTATGCTGAAAAAAGGGACTGGCTATAAGTCCCTTAGTGGATTTCAAAGCTTACTGGGACCTGAATCCAGGACCTCCAAATCTATTCCAACACTCTAATCCAGGGGTGTCAAACATGCGGCCCGGGGCCAGATCAGGCCCCCGGAGGGCTTCTATCAGGCCCACACTGGAACTGGCCATCTCCTGCTTCCAGTTCTGTTGCTGCTGCTGCTGCATCATAGCTTGCTTCACCAGACTCTCTCAATTGCTCAGCCATTTCACGTTTCCCCCTGGGTCCTAGACTCAGAACTCTGAGCATGAGATTTCTGTGGTGAATGTCAATAAATCAAAAGTAGGTTTGCAGCTTACAGGTACATACTTGAACAGCATACTAAAGATTACAACAGCACAAACATTTTGATGCAATAATTCAGAGCAAGAACTGTCAGTTATCAGAGACTGTTAAATAAATGAAATATTGCAAGAGTGTTAATGTTTTAAGCATGTTCTTATTTTAAGTAAAACAAAATCTTTGTGTTTGTGTCATTTATAAAGTTTATATCTTCACTACCTGGCATTACATTTCATGACACACATGGCCCGGCCCAACAATGTCTCATTTATGTCAGATCTGGCCCTCATAACAAATGAGTTTGACACCTCTGCTCTAACCACTACTTCACACTCACAGCTGATATAAGCTTCTACCTGCAAACAAACCATCAAGGCACACAGAGAAGTGTTCCTTATGACCATAGAGCTGCTTCTTTCCTTTAGCATGAATATCTTCTTTGGCAGTCATTCTGGGGCTGGCGGGTTCTAATCTTTATTAGCAGCTGATCTTTTAAATTGAAAGTAAATGTTCTGGTTACTTACCACTGAATCTGATCATTAGCTTTTTAGCCACCCAGTTTCTTCAGAGGTAGGGAAGGATAATAAATCAAATAAAGAAATAATCCTCAATATTTTGAAAACGGGATAGGCTGGGAAATAGCAAAATGCCCAAAGCAATTAAGTAAGCTTCATGTCCCAGGAGATGAATCTGTGGTTTTCCATCCCCAACATCTCAGCAAAAGAAAGCTAGCTCATAGCTGGGTGAAGACATCAGGGAAGTGGTAACACTTTGTTTTTCCCGCTGATTGGATGATGTACATGAAATGCATAGTGTCATTTTGCAGCACTTAAATTTCAGCTCTGAGAATGGATCAAGGTTGTTGGCAAAATATAAAGTATTATTTTTGCATATTGAAAAAACACGAGACTATGCTGACAGTACAATCCTCAACAATTGCACCCTTCTAAGTCCAGTGACTTCAAAGGATTTAGAAGGCCATAATTCTGTTTGGGATTGAATTGTTGGCATACCTCAGGGAGACACTGTGTGGTGACAAAAACAAAAAGCTCAGCTGATTGAAATCTCGCCTCAGCAGGTAAAGTTGATAGGTGACCACAGATGTGTGGCTGTATCTCAGCCTCTGTTCCCCACCTCCAACATAATAATAATAATGACCAAATTACATAGTTGTTGCAAGGATTATGACAAGACTGGGTATGTGAATCACTTTGAACATTCTAAATATTATTACCATTATCAGCAGTGTTCTTTACCCAGTCTTTCTTCACTAAAAGAGACTAATTAACCCTATCCTTCAACATGGTGCAAGTACTTCCTGTAATGCTGAGGATCACAGCCTTTGGTGGTGACGTGAACTCTGGCTGGCCTCAGCAGATAAGGGTAAATGGAGTAGTTCATATGGCCTTTTACTAGCAACTTTCATTAGATATTTTACATTCAGTCTTTCACAACCAGATTCTGAGTAGCAAGAGTCCAGAAACATTTCAGAATGGGCATTTTGGGTTACTTTAATTTGCAGGTAGCTTAGCCCTGGAATCACTGGCATAATAAAAGAAACAGATTGTCATTTAGGGTTCCCCCCCCCCCCCCCCCCCCCGCTTTGCAGATTATCTGGCCATCCACAGGCATTTCTGAGCAAAACAACACAGGCACCTTACACTGACCTGCTGAATATTTTATTTGCCATCTGGGTAGCAAAAAATAAAGCAGCACCTACTTATTAAATAAGGCCATGATTTTTTAAATGGTAGTTTCTACAAATGGAAAAGAATTCTAAAGTTGGTTTGAAAGAAATCGTGTCTTTATGAAAGTCAGTGGGATTTTTTTTTTGCAGCTTCAGTGGAATCAGGAGGCAACCTTGCATTTTGCCTATTACCTGCGAAATGGCATGTGGTGGTAGAAAGTGCTGTCAAGTCACAGTCGACTGGTGACCTTTTAGGGTTTTCAAGGCAAGAGAAATCAGAAGTGGTTTGCCATTGCCTGCCTGTGTGCAGCAACTCTAAACTTCTTTAGCCGTCTCCCACTCAAATACTAACAAGGGCCAACCCTGCTTAGTGTCAGACTCTAGGGTCAGTCCAAGCCAAATTTCAGAGTCATTGTCAAAGTTCAGTCCAAAGGTCAGTTAGTTCACAGCAGTATACAGGAAGCAAGGTCCAACAGTCCAAAGTCATTCACAAGTACAGGGAGGAAGATGTCAGAGTCAGGAGCCAGTCCAAGAGTTGCAGGAACACAGCAGAGGTCACTAAGTCAAGAGGTTGGTGACTTGTTGCTTCCACATCAATCAGTCTCCCTTGCCTGGCTTTTAAAGGCCTCTTATGGAAGGTCTTACTTGCAGCCAGCTGCTTGGTAGTAACTCTGCAGCTACTCATAATCAGTAAGTAGCTGGTGCTTTGTCTTCTTCCCTGAAGCTCCATTCTGAGCCTTCATCTCCTGCACTCAAAAGGTATGGGTGAAACTGGAAGTAATGACCATCTGGGTTTCCTCTGTTGGAATGGGGCTGGAAGGTGCTGGTGGCTTTGCATCAGCAGCTCACCTTCTTGCTTGCCAGTTTCTGCTGGTTCAGAGCTGATTTCCTGAGGCTCTTCTCCTGAGGAGTCCTCACTGTTGCTGAGTCCTGGCTGACCCACGGCACTTAGCTTCCAAGATCTGATGAGATTGGGTTAGCTTCAGCCATCCAGGTCAGGGGATATAAAGTATATAAAATTATTAATGCAGTCGACCTTCCATGGTTATGTCAAGCAGAATCCATAGAAGCTGCTGATACTGTTAAATCTCCTTTGATAGAATCCAACATGATCTTTACTACCATCAAGATGGTTGTTAAAGCTGACCATCAAAAACTGAGTGATATGGAGACTTACAGTCCTGTCAAAATACAGAACTTTAATGAACAGATCCCAGGAAAATAAGAACAAAAGCAGAAACATTGAATGAATTGGAGGAGGGAAGAAAAGCTACATTCAGCAACATCTTTTCATAAGATTTATGCATAGAAGTTTTTTAAAAATCCGTTTGTGGATTTATGCTATCCCAACTCTACACCTCCCCCCTTTAGTGCAAGGGAAAGCAATATAGTTGTGGACAGGCAAGGCAATTCTGGAATGAACTCTGGGGATCAATATGACATATAAGATTTGGAGAAAGATCCAGTTATTGTCATTTCAAACAAAGATAAAATTGTTTTTTCCATCCTTAAAAATGAGAGAACCAAAGCTGCTGTATACAGTTTTTTCTCAAGCTTGTTAAGGTCCCTCACTGTAAGGAGCATAATATTTTTTTTTATCTTTAAAGGTGCCCCATTTTCTATTGTCACTACTGAATGTTTAAATTTTCATTTTCCCATAATTTCCCAGGTTTTTCCCCAACATGTCTCTTGAGAGACATGAGCCTCTGTTTTTATTCCACACTCCATTTTTTATTATTACATTAATTGCTACATAATATAGCGTTTGTAAAATATGCTGGACATTTTTCTATACCTCAGACCAAGAGCAAATTCTACTGTATAACCTTGAACTCTTCTGATCCATCAGCTGTGGTTTCTTTCAGTGACAGTATTCAAAATGAACAGAGTAGATCTTTATTTAATGCTGAAAAGTGGCAATTAAAATTGTTAGCAAGAACACTTCTGTAGGTCTTCAAAGATTAATATGAACTATTATTATCATATTACAATACCATTGACTGATTAAATATAATGTTAATTCTCAACTTCTTCTAACTGATTCACACATGTTAAGTATACATTTAAAAAACTTAAGCATATATGAAAAATTTATAGTGTGAATGGGACAAACATTGATTATGCAAATACAAGTATCACACAGGTAAATACAAGTATCACACAAATATCCAGGTACACTAAATAGCTACCTACCTGCATTAGATGCCAAACAGATTTGCTGCCATGTAATTTTTTTTATTTATTTCAAGTACTAGGAGTAAGGCCCATTGTGGGAAGAAATACCACGGGCTCTAGAAGGAAGCTCCAGGTGAGTGTCCCAGCTGTGGCTGGTGAGGCGGCAGAGGGAAGGGGAAAATAGAGGGAGGCAGGCCGTGTTTATTTCCTTCTGCTCAGCTATAAGACAGGGCTGTCTCAAGTCATTTTGCTGCCCCAAGTGGGTAGTATGGGAGGACAGCCGCATCGTAACGGGTGAGGTTCCCTCCACCCCTAACTTATGTTGATTTGGGGTTATGCAGTGGCAGCTAAGGTAGAAAAGCACTTCCTCCTATGCCATGTCTTCTGGGTTCCAAAGGTCTGGAAAGCAGTTTCATAGCCAGTTACAGGGTTGCCAACTCTGGGTTGGGAAATACCTGTAGATTTGAGGGGTAGAGCCTGGGGAGGGCCGGGTTTGAGGTGCAGAGGGACTTCAGTGTATAGTGCCATAGAGTCCACTGCCCAAAGCAGCCATTGTCTCCAGGAGAACTGATCTTGGTCATCTGGAGATCAGTTGTAATAGCTGGGAAATTTTCTGTAGGGGAAATGATGTGCTGTGGCTGGAGAACATGGTGATTTCTGGGAGATCCCCAGGTCCCACAGAGATATTGGCAACTCCAGTCAGGCCCATAGCTAACATGGGGCCCACAGGGCCCAGTCCCCTAGCATTTCTTCTGGGCCCCTCCCTCCCAGGCTAGCACCAAAGTACCTCAACTTGCTGCCTGTGCCATGTGTCAAGGTCTGGGGCACAGGCAGGAGCTAAAAGCAAGAGTCCAAATCACTAACCAGGAGCGAGGTTGTGCAAGCTGAAGTCAGGAGCCAAAGGTAGATATCAGAAGCTAAGAGCGAAAGTCCAAATCACAAACCAAAAGCTGGGTTGTTCATGCTAGAGTCAGAAACCAAAAGCAGGTAGCCAAAGTAAGGTCTTGGAACCAGGAGTGGAGCAGCTGCAAAACGTCATGGAGGTTTGACAAGTTTGCTTCCACAAGGAGCTGTCAGATTCTCTGTCATTAATTGTTGCATCTGGGGGACTTTATTTACGGTTAGCCTTGAAGTTTATTGCAGGTCCTGCTTAATGTGTCTTTTCTTCCCCGGGAGGGTGGCTTGCTGCATTCCATCACGTCACATAAACAAGCCTGGCTATCTCTTCCTGTCTCCTCCCTCTCCCTCTCTGGAGCTTAGAATGTTTTATCTTGCTTTCATAACCTTGGGGAACTGTTGAACTGTTTCTACCCAGGTGTCTGGTCTGCGAATTGCAATTAGAGGTCACTAAGGGGCATGGAGGGAATTTTTAGTGCTTTTGCGCCTTTTCTGTGAGAACCAACGGCTTAGAGGTTTTCGTGCTTTTTTGTATTCATCCTGATTGGCCCTCTGCCTGCTATTACCTGCAGGTGGGGGGTATATTAATCCCTGCTGTCTGTAAGCAAGTATCTCTAACAAACATTGAGTACCTGAACCATCATTAAGAATAAAAGAACTTTTGCTTCATCAGAGGTCTGGCTTATTGATTTGACTCAGAAGCCTCACAGGAGCCAGGTTAACGTCTGGAGTTAAATAGCCCTTTGCTGCTGGTTTCAATCAGCGTAGTGGCACCAGCAGCCAGGCATCTGCTAAAACTCAGGACTGATAGATTGTCTGCTCTGCAGCCAAGCTAGGCATCGCCTCATCACTAAGTCTTGCCAGAGTTGATCTTGCATGCGAGCCATTCTCGGGAGCAAATCAGCTGTGTCTGCTCCTTGTCAGTCGTCTCTGAGCCAGGTGTCAGTGCAGGCCATGCTGACAAATTGCTGATCTCTTCAGCATCAGAGGGCCCAGCTGTGGGTTCTGCTGTAGCCGGCAATGGCCCTCCTCAGCATCCATGACACTATCCCCCCCAGGGCCCCCCTGCCAGCTGGCAGACAGGGCTTGCCCGGGTATGCATCATGAAACTGTTGCACCAGGTCCAGGGCATGGAGGTGGGTTGTAGGTTCCCAAGACCGATCCTCGGGGCTGTACCCTTCCCAGTCGACCAGGTACTGGAAGTTGCCATGATGGACATGGGAGTTGAGGATTTGGTGGACTTCATATTCGTCTTCATCATCCATGAGCCCCGGTGTTAGTGGTGCTGGAGGAGGAGGTCGAGCAGGGCCAGAAGGAGTGGTTAGCTGGAGAAGGGATCAATGGAAAATGGGATGAATGCGGAGGTGGGGTGGTAACTGGAGCCGGAAAGCAACGGGGTTAATCTGGTCCAGGATCTGGTAGGGCCCAATAAAGCAGGCATCCAACTTATGTGACTGGCTGGGCCATCTCAGATAGCGGGTGGAGAGCCAAATGTGATCTCCGGGCTTGAGAGGTGGCCCTTCTTGTCTTTTCTGATTGACTGTGATCTTGTACGCTTCTTTAGCCTGCTGGAGTTGCTCTTGGAGGAAAGCTTGGAGTGCACGAACTTCCTGTAGGTGATCATCGGCTGCTGGGACGTTCATGGGAGGCAGGACAGATGGAAAGAAGTGAGAGTGGTACCTGTAGGTAGCGACAGGGATCATTTCGAGCAGGAGCTTGGGGGAGTGCAGCTCTGGGAATTGGTGCCAGGCCCCCCGCGGGGGAATGCCTGCTTGTGTCATGGCTGCAGTAAAATTACCCCATTCCCTGGAAAGTTCCTTGTTCCTCTGACCAGCATTCTGAAGGCTTCAGCCACCACTGAAGCTATCCTCCCAGAATAGTGATATTTCTGAGGCTTGGATTAGTAGCTGTCCCCTCTCTGCCAGCTCTTCCTCTCTCTCTCTCTCCTTTCTTTCTTGTCTTCTGACATACTTCTAGTGATGTCAGGTGGTGTAGCATATGCAAATAAGTTATGCTAATGAGTTATGCTAATGAGCTCCTGCACCTCTTTTTCTACGAAATGACCCCTGGGTAGTGATGAAGAGGGTGGTTTGTGTGGAGGAATGGACTGCATTGTTGTATGCAAACTCTGCCAGAGGCAGCAAGGTGGTCCAGTCATCTTACTGGTAGCAGGTGCAACAGCAGAGGTATTGCTCGAAAGTAGCATTTGTACGCTCTGTCTGCCCATTAGTCTGCAGGTGGTATGCTGAGGACAGGTGAACCTGGGTCCCCAAACTGGAGTGAAGGGCTTGCCAGAACTGCAAGGAGAACTGTGGACCTCTGTCTGAGATCAGGTGGGCTGGGAGCCCATGGAGACGGAAGACATGCTGGAGGAAGAGGTGCACAGTTTCCTGGGCTGTGGGGAGCTTCGGACAGGGGACGAAGTGAGCCATCTTTATGAAGAGATCCATGACCACCAGAATGCAAGGCCCTTTGACCGCAGCAGCTCCGTGATAAAATCCAGCGAAATGGTGTTCCAGGGTCCTGGAGGTGTGGGTAAGGGACGCAACAATCCTGAGGGTTTGGCTGGGTGATCCTTGGCCCGACGGCAGACTTCACAGGAATCAATGTATTGGGCCATGTTGGCATGCACTTGAGGTCACCAGAACTCCTGGGTCGGTAAGTGTGTCATCTTGTGCTGGCCAAAGTGCCCAGCAGGGAGGGAATTGTGGGTTAGGCATAGCACTTCAGTACGAAGGAGCCCAGGTGGCACGTAGAGGCAGTCCCAGTACAGAAGGAGGCCGTCTCGCATTGTGAGCTCCCCCGCTGGGCCATCGTGTAGTTGATGGAGGCGCTGATGAGCCCAAGGGTCTTCGGCCTGGCTGGTTCAGATGTCTTCCATCAAAATCAGATCACTTGTGGTAGCCGCAAAGACAGAAGGTGGCAGAATGGAAGCAGCAGGGTTTTTTTCGGTTGATGCAGGAATATATTCTGGCTTTCATGAGAGTGCATTGGCTTTCTGGTTCTGGGTGTGTGGGATATAAATGATTGGGAAGTCGAATCAGGAAAAGAAGAGAGACCACTGGATCTGCTGTTGGTTGAGGTGGCAGGTGGTCTGAAGGTGTTCCAGGTTGCAGTGACCCAAGAGCACTTGAACCGGGTGGTGAGCCCCTTCGAGATGGTGTCTCCAGACCTCGAAGGCAGTCTTGATGGTGAACAACTCTCTCTCCCAGATTGTATAGTTCTTCTCTGCTGCCATCAGCTGGTGCGAGTAGTAAGCACAAGGCTGCAGTAGCTGAGATGGGTCCTCGCGTTGGGAGAGTACCACTCCGAGGGCCACGTTGGAGGCATTGGCCTGTACGGTGAAGAGGAGCTGTGGAGCTGGGTAGTGCAGAAGTGGTCCCATGGCAAAACAGGTCTTCAGAGCTGAGAAGGCTTGATCAGCCTCAGGGGTCCAGCGAAAGGGCTCTTTGAGCTGGAGGAACTGGGTGAGGGGAGTAGTTAAGGATGTGTATGCAGGAATGAACTGCCTGTAGTAATTGGAGAAGCTGAGGTTCTGGTTTTGGGGGGGCTGCCAGGTCAGGACTGCTTCTATTTTCTTTGGGTCCATGAGGACCCCTTGAGGAGACACAATGTGGCCAAGGAACTCAATGGAGTGCAGGTCAAAGTCACATTTTTCCAGCTTAGCAAAAATTCCATGGGCTTGCAAGCACTGCAGGACGTGGCGTGCATGCTCAGCATCTTGAACAGGGTCACAGGAATAAATCAAAATGTTGTCTAAATAAATTATAACAAAATGATTGAGCAGGTCCTGGAAGATGTTGTTCATTAGCAGCTGGGAGAGCGGGGGTGTGGGTCAAGCCAAATGGCATTACCAGGTACTCGAACTGGCCATAACACATTCTAAATGCCATTTTCCATTCATCTCCTGGTCAAATATGTACCAAGTTGTAGGCACAATGGAGGTCCAGCTTGGTGTAGATGCAGGCCCCCTTTAAGCAATCCAGGAGTTCAGGGATCAGTGGCAGAGGGTACCAGTCCCGGATGGTGATTTTATTGAGGGCCTGGTAATCATTACAAAGGCAGAGTTCCCCACACTTTTTTTTTTTCACAAAAAGGACTGGAGAGGACAGTGGAAATATGAAGGGTTGGATGAATCCTCGCATTATGTTTTTATTGAGGAAGTCCCATAAGGCCGCTAGTTCTGGTTCTGACATAGGGTACAAACCCTTCACCGGTAGGGGTGCCCCAGATACCAGGTCAATTACACAAGCATATGGTCGATGAGGAGAAAGCTGATCTGCCCCTTTTTCCTCAAAAATGTTGGCAAACTCGGCATACTTTTGAGGAAGCTGAGGACCACTGGTTGGGGTAGCCGCCACCAAGGTGGACGGTGGAATGGGGTGTGGACAGGGGTCCTGGAAGTGTAGCTCGTGTTGAGCCTAGTCCAGAATAGGGTTGTGTGTCCTCAGCCAGGACAGGCCCAAAATCAGTGGGAAGCACGGCATTTGAGCCACATCAAATTGTTGTTCCTGGTGTTGGAGGATTTGGAGGGTGACTGGGCAGGTTTCTTGAGTCACAGGACCAGAGTGGAGGAGGCGCCCATCAATCGCCTCCACCAGAGTTGGTGTTTTCTTTGTCTGCACAAGGATCTGGTGCTGCCTGATGAAGGTGGCATTGATGAAGCAGTGGGCTGCCCCAGAATCAAGCATGGTATATACAAACAGCCAACGCCCATCGGGCAAGCCAAGCTTGACTGGTTGTTCTCATAGAGGCCCAAGGACCCAGCTAGTTGCCCCAAGGTGACAGGTCCACTCAGGCATGGGGCTGGTCTTTTGCTGACGGTGGCGGGGCCACTCCCAGCTGGAGCCACTTGGCAGGACATGTGGAAGAGAAATGCCCCTCTCCTCCACAATACAGGCAGAGGTTCTGTGCTCTGCGCCTTGCTTTCTCTTCTGGGGTCAGTCATGGCCGAGCAGATCCTAATTGCATGGGTTCGCCACCATCTTCTCCATTGCTGGGGTTGGGCAGCAGGGTCCAAGGGGTAGGGTGGTGTGGAGATGGTGCTGTACAGCTGCTGCCATGTGCTTGACGATGAATCTCCAGGCGGCCATCAATCCGGAGACACAGGGTGATGAGCCCTTGCAATGTAGTGGGTTGTTCTACTCGAACCAGCTCATCCAGAACATCATCAGCTAGTCCCTCCATGTATTGGTCCATTAAGGCTGCCTCATTCCATGCCAGATCTTGAGCCAGGAGTTTGATGGAGTAATGAGCCACAGAGTTCTTGCCTTGCTTCAGGGTATGAATTTTTTGATTGGCTGAAGCTGCCTGCTGGGGGTTCACGAAGGCTGTGGAAAGGTGGTCGAGAAACCCCTGAAAATTAGTCAACTGGGGTGAGGTAGCCACTAGCAAGGGAGTGACCCATTTTGCTTCCTGTCCCTTAAAGAGACTGATAATGAAACACACTTTGGTCTTATCAGTAGGAAAATCCAGAGCACAAAGTTCAATATTTGCACTAAGCCAGGAAAGCAGAAAACTTCTCCACATTACCAGCAAATTTCTCAGGTGGTGTTACTGGACATTTTGGAGGGATGACAGTGGTGGCGGCTTGCTGCTGCAGCTGTTGTTGAAGGTGAGCAATCACTTGCATGAGTTGCTGCACTTGGCTGACTATCTGTGCCAGCTGCATGGACCCTCCGCTCACCTCTGCTTCCATCGTGCGGAGCGAGTGTGTGGGGGTGGAAGCAATCTGTCAAGGTCTGGGGCACAGGCAGGGGCGAGTCCCAGTCCAGTCTGAGGTCTGAAGCCAAAGGAGGGGAGCAGGAGCCAAAAGCAAGAGTCCAAATCACTAACCAGGAGCAAGGTCATGCAAGCTGAAGTCAGGAGCCGAAGGTAGGTATCAGAAGCCGAGAGTGAGAGTCCAAATCACAAACCAAAAGCAGGGTCATTCACGCTAGAGTCAGAAACCTAAAGCAGGTAGCCGGAGTAAGGTCTTGAAACCAGGGAGTGAAGCAGCTGCAAAACGTCATGGAGGTTTGACAAGTTTGCTTCCACAAGGAGCCAGCTTAGTGTCTGGAGTTAAATAGCCCTTTGCTGCTGCTTTCAGTCAGTGCGGTGGCACCAGCACCCAGGTGTCTGTTAAAACTCAGGACTGATAGAGCGTCTGGTTTGCAGCGAAGCTACGCGTCACCTCATCACTAAGTCTTGCCAGAGTCAATCTTGCATGTGAGCCATTCTCGTGGGTGAATCAGGAGGGCTATTCAGCTGTGTCTGCTCCTTGTCAGTCATCTCTGAGCCAGGTGTCAGTGCAGGCCATGCTGGCAAATTGCTGATCTCTTCAGCATCTGAGGGCCCAGCTGTGGGTTCTGCTGTAGCCGGCAATGGCTGGTCCTCAGCACTCATGACACTGTGCTACCTCCGACCTGGCTGCTAGACAACTGAGTGCCTTGGCTGCTTCCCCACTGGCTTCGCTCCACCCCCAGCCAGCAACATTCAGAACAGAGGCGGAGGTGGTAGTGGCAGTTCCAGCAGCAGGATGTGCCTGGCTTTCTCGGTGGTGTGGTGGGTGGGCAGGTGGACTTGCTGGGCTAGCCTGAGTGAGTGAGCTGGGGAGAGTGTTCTGCTGCCTTTTCCCACTCCCACTGTCAGATCTTTTTCTCCCCCCGTCCCTGCCAATCCCCCTCCTGGATGCTGCTGCTGCTGCCCACTGCCTTCTTCTCCTCCCTGCCTAGCTTCACAACTTGAGCAGATTTGCAGTGCTCCAGGGGAGAGAGGAAGCTACAACTGCTGGGCATTACCCCCCTCACTTGCCCTGGAGTCTGGTGGGGGTGCAGGGCTGCCTTAGAAGAAGGTTGGCTTCTAAGGAGTTTCACTAATTAACTTTGATTTAATTAGCTGGTGCCCCCCCAGGCCCCCTCTCAAAAATATTGCTAGCTACGGGGCTGACTTCTGTTTAAGGGAAGATTGGGGTATGTATTTTACCTCAGGACTCATTCAATGACTCCCAACAGCAACAGCAAACTGTTTAGAATGTTAGAGGCAAAGGCCAATCAGGCTGCATATGCAAATTACCTCTGTGTTCCAACTGGCTATGGGGGCAGAGAGAAACAGCAAACTGTTTAGAATGTGGGAGGCGAGAGTCAGGCAACGCAGCCAGTGGATAGGGACAGCTTGAGTGACACATCAGGGAGCCAACTGATTTGGGAGCATGTGGAATGTTCAGGAGAATACATAACCAAAACATAATTATATATAAGGAGAGATACTTTGCTGTGATAGACAGGTTAGGTTCAGCCTCTCCCTAAGAGCAGCCTATGAGAGCAGATGGAATATTGAAAGAGTGGTTGGAAAACAAGGAGTTGAAAACATCAGGAGTTAGTATCAGAAGAGTTGGTAGTTTAGGAGCTTAGAAGAAAAAATGATTTCTCACTGAGTGGAACTGTGCAGAACTGCTGGTTAGAGCAGGCTGAAAATAGTAAATTTGTAACTAAAGGATCTGAGTTGTAGGAATAGGACCTCAGTTCAAAAGTTCAATAGAAGTGAAATATTATCACTTATACCTTACTTTCCTCAGTGTTTTGTTCATATCACAAATAAAAGTTTTATTGTTTTGATTAACCCTGTGGGTTGCATGTCTAAGGGAAAGAACCACACACACAATTTAATACCTCAAACTCTTTGTTTGTATATTATAGGATATAAATAAATGGTGGCAGCAAGTGACTGGAACAGTGTTTGAGCCCCAGCGTTCTGTGTGTGAGTGAGGGGGTTGGGCTACCCTATCTGTGGATGTCTCTGCCAGTGAGAGAGAGAACCTGAGGTGTGAAATGGTCATGGCTCTTTGTATATTTTAAAAGAGAAAGAAGAGTAGCTTGTGATGTCTTGACTTACTGATATCCCTGAAACTGAGAGAGAGAGGTTAGGGAGGGTGGTAAGCACTCTGTGTGAGTGGACAAGGAGCATCATACTTGCTTTCTGCCCAATGGGAACCCAAAGTAACTTACATTATTCTCCTCTCTTTCATTTTATCTGCACAACAGCCCTTTGAAGTAGGTTAGGCTGGAAGTATGTGACTGGCCCAAACTTCCATGGCAGGGTCTTCTCGATCATAGCCCAATAGTCATTTATTTAAATATTTAACCCCACCTTTCCTCTTGGTTCAAGGCCACTGCACCACATTGCCTCTTTAATATGTCAATCAGCCTAAAAAAGCCAGTTCAGTTTATGTAATTATTAGTTATATCAGAATGCCCACCAGTTTGACTGTATGCAAATAAATTCTGCTATCTCCAGTTTGCAAAATTGTCTAACCCCCCCCCCACAAAATGTAAATGTTCTAGAATATTAATGGCTGACCTGGTATATAGAGTTGGTTCACATGCACTGGTGTGTGTGTGTGTGTGTGTGTGTGTGTGTGTGTGATTTTTACCAATGAACCATCATCTGCCACCAAGCAAAAACATTTTGGATTTCTTACATGCCCCTCAGAAATCTATCCCAAGAGATACATGCTCAAATGCAGAAGGCAATTGTTCCATTGATCCTGCATTAACACAGTTTGATTCATTCTTGAAACTGCGATCAGAGTGATTATAGAGTAATGAAGGCTCAATAGACAATTTAAACCAATTCCTTGCAGCAAATTTAACCATCAGAAAAGGAAAAATAATTCCTATGATGTTTTATCCACATTACATGATCTATTGATGGGGAAATTAGTGAGGAGACATCTTGGAAATTAAAATCATTGACCAGATGTTGTGTACATCTACACTAAGTTTTAAGTAAGCAATTACTGAATAAGGAATACTAACAGCAAATGAGAAACCCATTCAGAAAAGTCTGTGTTTCTAGGACAAAATGATTGTTCTATGTAATATTTTTAAAAAAACACTGGAAAAACTTCTCCTGAAGGTAGGGCCTCTTCTAAGGACATGGGTTCATAACAGAAGATGAAGTGCTGGAAGACAATATGATAGAACAGTAATTTCCACACTGGTAAAGTATAAACAGAGTACAATCAAGAGTCTAGTGCTCAGCCATGTTTGGAGAAGAAATCCCAGAATGTTAATCACTTAAAAAGCCAGAACTAGGTATTAAATCAGATAGGAAATTATCACTCAGTTGAGGGCATTTCTCATTCATATCCAATGACAAGGCTAGGGAGATTGCAGCTGCTTTCAGTTTTAGGAGTGAGAAAACAGGAACATATAGGTGTTTTGTCAAAAACAGAGGGAAACCTCAATCAAAATTTTATCCTACTTTTCCTCCAAGGACCTCTCTCCTCCTCCATTAAAATATACCGTCTATCATGTGCAATACAGGTTCATAGTACTCCAATTCCATAATTAAGCAACTGTTGGGGACTTGGCTTAGAAGAGAGGGACTAGGGAAGTGGAAAATAACCTGGCACAATCCTTTAAATTATGTAAATACTGAGATCAGAAAGCAGATACAATTTGATGTACGAAACTTTACTAGGGTTAGATGAGGTTTCTTTTTTCAAGCTGTAGAACAGGGTTTAGTGAGTGATCGTTTAGAAAATATGACTAGGGACCATGGAACAGAGGTATAGGCTTCAGGAACCTTTTGCCACAATGAAAAAGGGGCCCAGCAAGTTAAAAGCAATACAGAATCAAAACAGAATGAAAAACCACTGCACAGAGTTGACACAGCTGAAGCAGTTTACTCACCACTAAATGCCCTCTGGAACATAACAGCACTTAATAATATAGATTGATCAGTATGGACAGTAAACATGTTAAGACAGAATCTGTTGAAATTTGTTATTGAGCTTAAAGAGATATTGTAATAAACTGTTAGAGAAAGGGTTTCTTGAATACTTTATTGAATTTCAGAGTATCTGTATCCAGGAAACATAGCCCAATAAATAAATAAAACCAATTTGCAATAATATACTTCAATAAATAAATTATGAGACTAGTATTTAAACTGAGACTATGTGTAGGAGGGGTTGATTAAATTGATAGGGTTTTTTTAAATTTCCCACCACCATATAATCTGAATGTTATGTTTTCTCAAGGGAAACTGGTTGTGTTCAATTAAGTATGTTTTTAACATAGGTATAAGGATTAGACAAGATTTCTCTTAGCTGCTCAGTTAATGTGGCCAAATGCTTTTCAGCTAGTGTATCTGAATCCTGTTTTAATGTATCTGAATCCCAGGCTTTTCATAGTGAAAAGATTTAGGATGATTTAGATATTCTGGTCTGCTGGATCAGACCAATTGTCCATTTAGTCCAGCATCCTGTCTCACACATTAGCCAGCCAGTTCGTCTGGACAGCCAACAACAAGGCATAGAGGCTGAGGCCTTCCCCTGATGTTGCCTCCTGGCTCCGGGATTCAGAATCTTAGTACCTCTGAATGTGGAGGTTCCCCTCAGTCACCATGACTAGTAGTCATTGATAAACTTGTCCTCCATGAATCAATCTAATCCCCCTTTAAAGCTGTTTATTTCTGTGGCCATCACTACATCCTCTGGTAGGGAATTCCACATTTTAATCACTCTGTTTTAATCACCAATGATGAATGGGAATAATACATCAGATATTTTTGGATGCTAGGGTTGTTGCCTTAGGGATTTGAATGTTTAGCAGCTAGATAAAGTAGTAAACAGGAAGGACTCCCCTTTCAAAAAGATTTGTAATGACGTGAGGCAGTAACCAAGAGGTCAATTAGCATGTATCTGCTCTTGACGGGACAGCATTGTGAATGGGGACATTTCATTCATTAAATTCAAACATCTGACAGTGAATGATGAACTGCAAAATGATAAATAAGCAATAAAAATGCAGTTGATTTGCTGAACATAAGTAGTTCCATATATAAAATTATATGGTGACAAAATATTTTAAAATGTAGCAATGAAATGCTGAATCCTGACAGGAACGTGTGTGCGTGCGTGCGTGTGTGTGTGTGTGTGTGTGGAGAAGGTCCCATGTTCAGGGCTGACAAGAGGGGAGGCTAGGGAGACAAAATTCATGGGGCCCCAATCAGCTGGAGGGCCCCTGAAGCTAGCGTCATGCTGCATTCATGGAATGCATTTAAGTTTTTTAAACTTCTAATGCAGTTCTGCACTACAGCCACTGGGGCACAGGGAAGGCAGATCACAATAGATAACAGTAGCTCTGACTCTGCTTGCTAGGCCTTTCTGCAAAGTTTACTACTGGACTGAGGCAAACCTTGCTTATCAGATGCTGCTAAGCCCAGCAACTAAGCCAGCAATGGAACAAGGCAAGACCAGCTGGCACAACTCATGGCTACTACAGTCATTGCCAAAATGTAGCCTTCTAACAAGGTTATTATCCTCAGCAGTCTATAATTTCCCTCTTCTTTTTCTCCCACCCAACTCCATAGTCTTGCCTGCACAACAAAGGGGCATTCCTGTAAATGTGTTGTAGCAATTTAAAAAAAACCAACAAAAACAAAACTTTTTGTTGTCTTTTCCTTAATTTAGCTTCCTCTTATCCATGCTCTCCTCCTCCTTCATTTTGGTCTCTTCTTTTCATGATCTGCCTTCATTCCTCTCTCCTGCCTTCTAACCTCCCCCCCCCCCCCCCTTTAAGTCTTGATCTCAACTCTCTCTCATCTTTCCTGGTTGGCAACTTAGAATGTATATAATAGAAGTATAGCAGCAAACCTTTGTTAATGTTATGAACAGAATGAGAGAGTTAATGTTTCCCCATAATCTATCACAATTGTAAAAGTATGCTCCCCTCCCACCCTTTACATGCATGATAATGGAAGGTTAAATAGCCATAGTGGTAATAAATGAGGAAGAGATGTCAGCTTCCATCGCAAATAGCATGGGGTGTATATCTGGAGATAATCTGGGCCAGGATATTCCAATTCCTTTCATTTTTTGGTCCTGGAACTGCCATGATCACCCTGAAGCTGGTGGCCAATTTTGAGATTCCTGGTTTTATTTTCTGAGAGTTATACCTGCCGTAAATGGACAGATGGATGGACATGCAGATTTCTTTTATTATTACAGACTGTGAGGCAAAGCCCTCCTGACTTTCCCCCTTACGGGTTAATGTGAATGGTATCGGGCTTGTTCCATCCTGCAGGTGTTACTAATTGATCTCTTGGCCTCCATAGTCCTTATCATTTCCAAGGCCAGAGCTGAAAAGTGGTCATTAGCTTCTCATGAGAATCTGCAGCCCACAGGATGGGCAGGAGGAGGTCAGGAGGTAATTTTCTAGAGGGTTCCAGCAAGTCTGTGTGCTGATTGGAGGTCATCATCACCTGATGCTGCTTGGCAAAAATACCCAAAACTATTATTGAGCTAAGAACCTGGAAAAGCTAGCTAGCTTGGATTTGTATAGACTGAAGGCCTGGACTATGATATGCTCATATTCCAATAGACAGCAAGGTAGAGAACACTTAAGCTGCGGCCTTTGACTTTTGGATTTAAGATTTGTGCCATCTAACACAAGTCTTGAAATGTGTTAGATAGTTAAGCTAGTTTTCTTGTTTTTCTGCTGTATGACTTTAGATCATTGTGTTGCCGGTAGAATAAATCTTTAATTTGACAGAAATAAATTAAATAAAACTTCATAATATTTTAATAAAATTAAGAAAAGGCCTGGTTATTTGTGTACAACAGCCCTGGGGACCCACGGGGTTCAGCTTAGACTCCTTGACACAGATGCATGGTAACAACCAGCCACGTGATATGTTTTGTTACAATACTTGATTTGGATAAGGGTTATATGGGGGGCCCAGGTGTAATCTTTGTCTGGGGTCCCATGGTGGCTCTCAGCAGCCCTGCCCAGGTTCAGTCCCTAGTAAAGCAAAAAGAAAGTCACAGTTTGAAATACATGAAACAGAAGTACTAAGGAAAACTGTACAGCAAGCTCTAATCTATAATGTATAAAGTGTATTAACAAATTTCTTAAAGTGCACAATTATCATACAAATGGTAGACAATCTACAAAAGATAAGATGAAGAGTATACAGTTCACAAAAGGTGGGTTAACGAAGGTCTCCGGAACTGTACTTTGAATGGCCGTGTCTCAGAAGCAAAGATGACGGACGCTCGCAGCCTCTGCATGCCCAACCAGCACTGGCCCAACCTCCAGGCAAGCCTTCTGAAGCCATATTCAATATACTTAAGTCCCTGAGAAATATCTTTATGTGGCTTTTGTAGACCTTGCAGATCTTTTGACTAGATCAATTAAAATAGATAATGCTGTAAATTATGGAATTCTAACACCAACAGAAATTTATTTATGTAAATTAAATTCATTCCACTCAATGAAATTGATCTCTGGTGAGATCAGCACTAGTAGGGAACTGAGACAAAAATGCAGATGGTCTCCCCTTTCAATTTCATTTTGCTCTGGTCTTTTAATGATAGCAAAGGGTATATTTTCCAGTAGCAGACATGAACCATCAATCTTATTCTAATGATTATAATTGGGCTCTTCTATTATAATATAAGTAACATGCAGATGTTTCAGAACCACAACATGTAAGGCTATGATCCACATTTCATGGTTTTAGGTATATAATCAACAAGTAGCATAAATTGAATCCAAAACAAGGCTTGAAGATGTCAGAACTCAGGAGTTCCTTGATATTATCACTTTATTAAAATGATGCTAATCAGAGAATTGTTTTAATAATCAGACCCTTATTTGTCTTCACAGGTCTGGTCTTGTCACTGAGCAGTTCAAACCATGTAAATGCAACATCTCAAGTGGCATTACATTAAAATCTTTATATCTCAATGACTTTGCATATGTGACTCTCAAACTTCCAAAGATCTATGCTATAATTTACTTTACTGTCCAATATATGTTGAACTGAGAAAGTCATTTATATTTGTACTGCATGGTTCATATTTAAAACATCAATGATCAGTTTAAAGTAAAATATCTCCTTGTTATCAAGAGAAATGTGTAACTTATAGAACTGCTAAGTTTGCAGTGACAGCATAAAGGATGAAGCGAATGTAAACATAAGAGTGGTGAATTGCAGAAGAACTCTCCTTCTGTACATTTTCCCTGAATGGGATTAATTTAATTTTAATGTAATTATTTTTCTCTGGGTTTTATTTTTATTATTATGACTCTTTGCCTAAACAATAACCTTACAAATACTAAATTATGGGTGTCTAAATACACTAAAAATACCTTGTTGGAGACCTTGCCTTTTCAAATTGCTCCTAATCACATTGTGTAGAACATCAGCCTGCTTGTTTCAGCAGAATGCTATTTCATCTTATGGTTATGACTTGGGTATTAGATTAAGATGCTGTAATCACTTTTTGATTCGCATCTGCCAGTCCCAGCAAAGCTGAAAGCCAGCGATTTAAAGAGGTACACAAATCTTTTTTGTAAGTAATTTGTTGAGACTCCTCTGATTTTAGCTCTCTCTTCTCTTAGTTTAATGTCCTGCAATATAATTTTGTTCTTTGCCCACGCCTCGAAGTCCTTGACCGCTTTCATTTCTGTCTCTGTCTTTGCAGTAGCTTGCAAAGCCATTACGGCTTTCTTGTCTGTTTCTTGTATTGCTGATGTCAGTTCTTCTATTCTCTTGTTCGTTGGTTCTACTATTTTTTTAAGTTGTCCTACTTCTGTTTTTAAATGTCCAATCTCACCTTTTATTGAATCAATTCCTTTACTGAATTCGCTTTTCATTTAGGTGAGGATGTGCATAATCATTGTTTGAAAGCTGGGATCAGCTTCAGCTCCTCCGGCTGCCATTGCCTCTAACGAGCATAGTCCCGGCTCCAGTTCTTCTTCTGATTTGGATTCTGGTTTCCATGGTGATCTATATGGGGTGTTTTTTTTACAACCTTTCTTACCCCTGACTCTTCCCATCATAGACCTTGTGCCGTACATTTAAGTCCATATGATATTTTCAGAGCAATTCTAGTTTATCCAGAGGGAGTATCGGGAGAGAGGGCAGGATGCAGCCAGCTGGAAGCTCAACCACCACATCCCCCCTTCTTCCACACTTACAGAGCTCCACCCCCAAACATACACATATAATATAAACTCTCCAAGGAACTAGAGCCACCACCTTCAACACTTTCTCAATCCATCACAAAAGTCATGAACCCTCCACAGACTTCACCAGCCACCTATCAATGACCAGAACTCCTAAATCAGCCCTTCCCCCCACCTCTGTGTGATTCATCCACACCAATCCACTCTCCTCCAAATCTCAAGTCTGCTCCCACTGACCACTCCTTTCCTCACACTTCAGTCCCACTTAGAGACCTGCCCTTCCACAAAGATGCACATGTACCCCATGTTGCTGAGGTCTGAGCATGGGGACTAACAACTGGGAGACCCGGGTTCGTAAGCTCCACTCTGCCATGGAAGTTGTTGGCTGACTTTGGGACTCTCAGCCTAACATACCATGTACAGTGAGAACAAAAACATATATGGGGAGAACTATACTTTTAAATTGTTTTGAGTCCCCACTTGGGGAGACAAGCATGGTACAGATGCCTAGAAAATAAAAATGATGCAACAAAATCTCATTAAGTCTTTAAGGTTGCTCAAGACTCCTGTTTTATCTTAGCCTCCAACTACACCCTGCTCTTGTACGCCACTCCCCATTAAACACAAACACTGGGCACCTTCCTTCACCCAAACAGCTATATTTCTCCTCCTCTCCCATGGCTTTCCAAGTGCAGTTCCCACCACACATCCCATTGCATGCACTTCAACCCTTTCCTTCCATGCCTTTCCCTCCAGTCCCTTACACCCTTCTCCCCAGATACACGCTGGCATTTCCATTCCTACACTTCCCCTAATGCCTGTTATCATCAGCAGCTCCCCCCACCTCCACCTTCACACTGACGAGGAGGTGGTGACACCCCCCCATCTCTGACAGGAGAAGTAGAGGGGATAGCGGCCTCACATGAGCAGCCTGACTCAACCGAGGGGGGGGAGAAGGGGGGATGGACCCTTCAGTCAGCTGACCTGATGTGGGTCTTTTTGCTGCTCTTGTTGCCACTGCCATAACCCTCCTCTTCCTTGCTCGTGGCCTAGATAACAAACCTGGACAGGCTGGTTCTGGTCCCTGTGCTGTACGTTTGAAAGTCCGGTAGGTGTTTAGCTGTTGAACTGTTCTGGGTCACACAGTCCATGATGACTTAATTTAGTTAGTTGTTTATCATCTCAAAAAAACCTGAAGCCCATTGACATAAGGCACTGGGTTCCTTCTCTCACACCTTTATGGCTGGCTTCAAAGTTTGCAGAAACTGCCACTGGTGTTTACCATACAGTACTGCTGGTGAGATGCGGCGAGGACAGATGCGCTTGCAGGCACCCCCTGCGAGTGATCTGTATCTTTGGCATCCTTAGCAACCTGAGAGCTCTCGGGTCCACTGGGATTCCCTGGAGGGGACCCAGTATCCAGAGGACTCGATTGAGGGACCCTTTGCCACAGTGGTGGTGGAGTTTCAGCTTCCCCCCGATTGTTCTAAAGGAAGACGCCGGCAAGAGCCTCCACTTTAGCCTGGAGGCGAAGTCATGAGCTCCCACCATCTTTGGAGGATTCTTCTGCTTTCACCTCCTTCTTTCTTCTTTAAACCAGTGTCTTAGGACCTGTAAGTACTTTCTGCACTGAAACCATTGACTCTCTGATCTTACCTAAGCCCCTTTAAATTGTAAAGTTTAATGTGAAGAGCGGAGAATCTCCCTCCCTCTTCCCTCCAAGCGGCTTCTTCAAGATTCTCACTACTACCTTCTACATCTGGGCTAAAAGGGGACAGATATTGCTTTTGGATTACAATAAAAGGCTTTTTAAACTTTAAATATTAGCCTCTTAGTGGTTGAAGATATGCAAGTACCTATACTTCTACACTTTTGCTGACTTTTAAAATGTAAATAGGCAGGAGGAAGATATTGTGAGGCTTCTGCTCGAAGTAGTCAAGGATCAGATCTTTGTCGATGAAACACAGTTCTTTATTTCCAATTTCTACATTGCTACAGGTCCTCGGATTATTGTCAGAGATAACATACACAATAGAAGCAGGTCTAATATACCCTCCCGTACAATTTGAATTGCCCATAGGTAACCAATCAACAGGGGGGGGAAACCGCGGGCAAAAGATCCTTTGGCTGTTTGCTTCCCACAGGAAAAAGGTGAGGTGTGAAGCAGTAAATTTCCCTTCTTAAACCAGACCCCTTAGATGTAACCATCTTTCACATAACAAATAGCTTTCTCCAAGGCTTTCGCACGTTGATAAGAACCGGTCCCTATCCTCCCAGCAGGGAGGAAAGGAATGCGGAGGCAGGAGTGTGAGAGGCCCATTGTTCTCATGCTTTGAAGTCGCCACTCTCCCGGGCAAACGGTTACATAGACCAGACCTGGTCAGAGCCATAAACCCAGGATCACTTAATATACAATCACAAGGGTCAAACAAAGCAACAGGAATGATTACATAGTTATTACAGGAACAGATTGCAAAGCATAGCATAGACAGGTTACAAAGCATAGCATGAATTCCCAGAAACCCTTGTTAGAATCTGCAGATTCTGACACACTGCCACCCGAAAATTCAATCTACCCTGGCTTATCTGGAAATCTATTATGAAAAGCTTTAACTAATTTAGGAGCATGAACATTTTCAGAACGAACCCATTCATTTAGTTCCGGACCAAAGTCTACCCACTTGACTAGATACAGTAAATGACCCCTACGCATTTTAGAATCCAGGATTTTGGAAATTTCAAAATGGGGTGCCCCCTCCTTCATCAGTGGAGGAGGAGTCGGAGGAGTTGGATGCCATGCATTCGGCCCAGGACTCTTCTTCAATAAGCTGAAATGAAAAACAGGGTGCACAGAGCTCAGTGACTTAGGCAACTCTAGTTCAAAAGACACATCAGAAATTTTGCGCAACACCTTGTAGGGGCCAACGTATTTCCACCCCAGCTTCCTGCTGGGTTGCAGTCCATGTATATTTTTCGTGGACAGATAGACCGAGTCCCCTGGTTGAAGGTCCCAACCCTCAGCCCTTCCACGATCCGCGTACTTCTTGTAATCCTCTTTGGCTTTGTCTAGAGTCTTAGCAATCAATGGCCACGAGTCTTGCAAATTTGCCCACCAACATTTAAAGTCTGAGGGAGAGGTGTCTGACGTTTCCTCTATGGTGGGTAGGGGTTTTCCTTCGAAGCCTCCCACAGCCATGAACGGGGACACGCCCGTGGATGAATGAACAGCATTATTATAGCTGTATTCCGCAAACGGTAGCAGCTCTACCCAGTTGTCCTGATGGTAGTTAGTGTAACATCTTAGAAACTGCTCCAGTATCTGATTAGTTCATTCGGATTGGCCATCGGTTTCTGGATGGTAACCAGAGCTCATGGCCGGTTCAATGTCCATCAGGGTCAAAAGCTCCCGCCAGAAGTTGGCAACGAATTGACTGCCCCTATCAGATACTACACGTCGGGGAAAAGCGTGTAATTTAATCACGTGGTTAAAGAATGCTTTAGCCAGCCCCTTGGCGGTAGGTAATTGCTTGAACGGGGTGAAATGGGCTTGCTTCGAAAACATGTCCACCACCACCCAAATCACCGTTTTCCCTTTTGAGGGTGGCAGGTTGGTGATGAAGTCCATAGCTATCGCTTCCCATGGACGGGAGGGGGTGGGCAATGGGTGCAACAGTCCCGGGACTTTCCCCCCCTTCTTTTGCACATTAAACAGGTTTGGCAGGCAGTAACAAAGTCCGAAACATCTTTGCGCATGCGTGGCCACCAGAATTGCCTTTGGATTAAGTTAAGTGTCTTCAGGAACCCAAAGTGTCCTGCTAGTTTCGAGGAATGACAGGTCAGCAGTATGTCTTTTCTCCGGGCCCGAGGCACTACGAGCTTGTCCCCATGATACCAACATTTGTTCTCCCGGAGGGAGCATTCCTCTATGTCTCCTAATTCTTCGGCCTCTTCCGGGGAGTAGTCCCCCCCCCCACTTATCCACCCACGACTCTACCGCTGCCTGCTTGCTTTGGCTTCGGGTTATAACAGCTCCTCCCAACTGTTGGGGGGAAAACATGGAGTCAAATACTTCTTCGTTTTGACTCTCGAGCTGGGGCAATCTGGACAGAGCGTCTGCTAACGAATTGGCTCTTCCAGGAAAGTGTTTGAGCACGAAATTAAATTTTGAGAAGAAATCAGCCCACCGGAGCTGCTTGGCATTCAAAGACCTCTGGGTGCGCAGGGCCTCCAGGTTTTTGTGATCAGTCCAAATCTCATAAGGGGTCTGTGCTCCTTCTAGCCAATGCCGCCAGGTGGTTAGGGCCAGTCATATGGCTGCAGCTTCCTTATCCCATACCGACCAGTTCCTCTCCGTCTCATTAAAGTTTTTTGAGATATAAGCCAGAGGGTGTAATTTATTATCCTGCCCCTTCTGTAGGATGGCTCCCCCCATGGCCACATCCGAAGCGTCTACATGAACCACGAACTCTTTCATCTCATCGGGGTGGGCAAGGATGGGCTCTGAGGTGAACAAAGTCTTTAGAGTTTCAAACGCTTTTTGACAGTCCTCAGACCAGGCTATTCTCTCCCCGGGTTTTCCCGCTTCTGGGCCCCTCCCCTTGGTTTTGAGGAGTTCGGTTAGCGGGAGGGTAATCGTGGCGAAGTCCTTCAGGAAGGTGCGGTAGAAGTTACAAAACCCTAATAGACTTTGCAGCTGTTTTCTAGTTCGGGGCGCCTCCCACTGTACTACCGCCTCTACCTTGGCAGGATCCATCTCTAACCCTTTCTGGGAGATGCGATACCCCAAAAAGTCCACTGAATCTCTACTGAATTCACATTTAGACAGCTTAGCATATAACTGATTTTCCAACAGCGTAGACAGCACTTCCTGGACCAAATTTACATGCTCTTTCTTATCAGTAGAATAAATCAAGATATCATCTAAGTAACACAACACCCCCTTGAACAAATGCTTGTGTAGCACCTCGTTTATCAAGCTCATAAAGACCCCCGGCGCGCCACTTAATCCGAACGGCATCACCAGGTATTCGAACTGACCCAACGGTGTATTAAAAGCAGTCTTAAATTCGTCCCCCTCCCTGATGTGCACCCGGAAGTATGCATCTCGAAGATCTAACTTAGTGAATATCTTCCCCTTGGCCGCTTCTGTCAGCAAGTCTTTTATAAGGGGGAGGGGGTAGGCGTTAGAAGCTGACACTGTGTTGAGCCCCCTGTAGTCCGTGCACAAGCGCAGCCCCCCCGTCCTTCTTTTTCCTGAACAGAACAGGGGCTGCGAAAGGGGACTTGGCAGGGCGGATGAAGCCTTGCTCCAAGTTCTTGTCGAGGAACTTTCTTAGCTCCTCCCTCTCCGAGGGGCTCATGGAGTAGAGTTTTCCCTTCGGTAACTTTTCTCCCGGGAGTAACTCTATGGCGCAGTCCGATAGTCTGTGAGGGGGTAGTTCGTCCGCCTCGGTTTCACTGAACACCCCCATTAAATCTCGATATTCCTTGGGGACGGTGGAAGGTACCAGGGTGAGCGCTGCCGCTCGTAGAGGTGCCGGGGGACCCGATCCCCATCCCGAGTCCCACTTATGATTATGGCACTTCTCGTCCACCCACGAGATCTCCCCCTCGCTCCATTTTATGTAGGGATCGTGGGAGCTCAACCAGGGGCTCCCCAACACCATGGGGAACTGGGTGTTGGGGGTAATGACGAAAGCTCTCTTCTCCCAATGTTCCCTGGTCCCCACTATTAGTCTCTCAGTCTCTGCCACACATGCCTCTTTCATTTCCGATCCATCCATTTGGGTAAACATAAGTGGCTCCCCCAACGGGGTGACTTTGGGACCTAGTCCATCTACTACTAAGGGGCTAATCAAGTCCCGGGCACACCCTGAGTCAATTAATGCACGCACCCGGATGTGGGTCCCTGTCCCGGGTGCTATTACAGTCACTACCATATACAGTAAGGGGCCAGGGATGCTCACCGGAGATGGCGCGTCGCGAATGGGGACCTGCAGTTCTGCGCCGCTCACTGCAGGCCGTTGGAGTTTCCCGACATCTGGGTTTCCGTCAGCTCCAGCTCCCCTTGCTCGCTCGCAGCCCCTTCCAGCTGCAATGCCCGGGGTTTGAACGAGGTCTTCCCTTTGCTGGGGGTGCTCCCGGCTACCGGGGTTGAGGTCTTGGGGACTTTTCCACCGCCGCGGGGGCATGCCGAGGCGTAGTGACCGCTCTCTCCGCACCGCATACAGAGCCCTTGCTTGAACCGGGTGTCCCGGATCTCTTGGATGCTCAGCTTAGGCTTCACCTTCTGGGCGGCTTTGGCTTGGGCAGTTGTCGAAGTCCCCATCTTGATGAGGGTGAAGCGTTCCTCTACGTCCGCGGCCGCTCTCATCCAGGTGGCCAAAGAGCCTGGCCTCCCTCCTCGCAGCACCGTCTCGTACACCTCGGGATTGAGACCTTCTCGGTACTTCTTGATGAAGAGGTCTTGGGTCCAGCCGCGAATCTTAGCTGCTATGCGCCGGAACTTGTCAGTGTATTCCCTCACAGAAGACCGCCCCTGGGTCAGCTTCCGCAGCTGGTTCCGGGCCTTCTCTTCTCCCAGGGGGTCCTCGTCTGAGGGCCCACATAAAGTTGTGCACGGAGCGCAACTCAGGCCCGGGGGCGTTGTGCAGGCTCACATATCAGTCGCTGGCTGTGTTCCTCAGCTTGGACCCGATGTAACCAATCCGGTCCCTCTCGGTGGGGTAGAGGTGCCCCCAGGTGTCTAGGAACCGCTCGATTTCTATGAGGAAGAACCGCAGCTTCTTGGGGTCCCCATCGAAAGTAGCCGTCAATGGATCGGCGGGTGCCTGGCGGATCATCGGCCCTGCTGGCGCCTGGGCTGGTGCCGGTACGGGCGTGGGAACCGGGCGGGGGACGGGTTGCGGGACCTGCTGTGGCACTTGTTGCGGGACGACTCCCGCGGGAGCTCCCCCGGGGGGAACTGGTTGCGGCGGGGCTCCCCCTCCTGGGGCTCCGGCCCCTCCTGGGGCTGGCCGAGCTGCCTGCATAGCTGTCAGGGCGTCTCGGAACTGGTACTGCAAGTCGAGGGCTATCTCTCACAATTCCGCGGTGAGTTGCAGTCGTAAATCTCCCATCATACGATCTAGAGACTGGGTCTGGTCTTCCCCGTAGAGATCGGGCCCGTAGGTCGCGCCTCTCTCCTCTTCCAAAGGCGGGGGACGCCAGTCTCCTCCATAGATCGTCTCTCGCTCGTCTCCCAAAAAGCTCGGCTTCCCATGTTCGATGCGGTCTCCTTGGATCGAGACCCGTGCCCCCTTCCGATTGTGAACCCACGAGTCGACGGTCCCACGACCGAAGTTGCTCCATGAGTACCTCGGGGTCACGCTCTGATGAGGAGGTGGTCGTGGGATGTAGTAAGCCCCCTGAGCCGTAGTCACTGGCACTTCGGGCTCCCTGCTGCCGCCTCCACCACCTGCACCCTGGTCTGCCGGGGTCATCGGTTGATCTTCGGTTGTAGGGATGGGAAGAGTACCGTCGTCCGACATGGTCAGGAACGGACAAGTCCCAGTCACAGATCTCTGACAATCTGTGAGGCTTCTGCTCGAAGTAGTCAAGGATCAGATCTTTGTCGATGAAACACAGTTCTTTATTTCCAATTTCTACATTGCTACAGGTCCTCGGATTATTGTCAGAGATAACATACACAATAGAAGCAGGTCTAATATACCCTCCCATACAATTTGAATTGCCCATAGGTAACCAATCAACAGGGGGGGGAAAACCGTGGGCAAAAGATCCTTTGGCCGTTTGCTTCCCACAGGAAAAAGGTGAGGTGTGAAGCAGTAAATTTCCCTTCTTAAACCAGACCCCTTAGATGTAACCATCTTTCACATAACAAATAGCTTTCCCCAAGGCTTTCGCACGTTGATAAGAACCGGTCCCTATCCTCCCAGCAGGGAGGAAAGGAATGCGGAGGCAGGAGTGTGAGAGGCCCATTGTTCTCATGCTTTGAAGTCGCCACTCTCCCGGGCAAACGGTTACATAGACCAGACCTGGTCAGAGCCATAAACCCAGGATCACTTAATATACAATCACAAGGGTCAAACTAATAAGCAACAGGAATGATTACATAGTTATTACAGGAACAGATTGCAAAGCATAGCATAGACAGGTTACAAAGCATAGCATGAATTCCCAGAAACCCTTGTTAGAATCTGCAGATTCTGACAGATATCAGCCCTCCCTATTTCCCCCCCTTTTCTATTTTAAAATTCTGACTTATATTGACCAATATTACTCATTATATTCTAAGAGAACTTGGATTGCCTATTACATACAGAACTACTGTTGGAGTTTTAATCATCTGGAACAATATTGTAGCTTCCCTTCTGGGCTTTCTACATTTTGGTATAAATTTTTTCTACCTGGTTTCGTACCCTTTTTTGTACTTTCTGGCTCTTTGGATAATTTTCCTTTTCTTTTGGGGAAGAACTTTTTGGTTATTTCTTTGCCAGTAACTTTACAAGTTTTGTGGAATAACTCTGCTTCCTGGTCTCCAGTTATTCTTGTGGATATATATTTTTTATTCCTTTTATTCCCTTTTTAAACCATTTTTGGGGCTTTGAAAATCTCCTCTTCCTTTTACTTTTATTTTTATTAATTTACTTTTATTTACCTTACCCTTCTGCTGGTGGACTTTATACTTGGCTGCATCCTTTTATGTTTTTAAGGTTTTCCTTTTTTTGGTGGATTATTTGTTTGGCTTTATGTTTTAGAGTTCCATTTAGTGGAGTATTTTTGGGGGGTGGGGGTGTTTCTGTGGCCTATTTTTCAGCTACCTGCATTGGTTGGAGTACAAATACTCACTTACCTTGGATTATTTAAAGTGGGTGCATTAAGCTATAAAAGACATAGGCCTTCTACACTGTACTTCATTTGGCACTGAGACAACAATCTTGTCTTTGGGGAAAAAACCTCTTCCAGTAGTGGCTCTTAGAGATGAATTTGTTTAAAGCTTGTGGTTTTCTCCCTCTCTGGTTGCAATAACTCTTATCATATTTTATTTGGAAAATATTATTCTTAGTGGTTCGTTTGAAAAGAAAATTGTTTTGGCTTTGTTTTAGTACTGAATTGTTTGCTGGTTTCTTTGAGAACCTACTGTGTTTACCTTCCTGAGTGCCAGCTGTTTTAAAACTTTGTATAAATACTGATTTTAATTTCATCATTTAAATCACCATGTCTGGACCAGACTCAAAGGATACAAAAAAAAGGCCTACATCTAATCCTTCTCCAGGTGTATCTAAATCTGCAACTGCCACCCTGGCCCTTAAAATAACCCTTAAAGATCTCCAGAGATAGCAGCAGCACTTGACCCTTTGAAATCTGATATCCAAAAAATTTCTCTACAGGTAACTGGAATCCAAATGCAACTCCAGGAAACAAACCAAAAAATTTCAACCATTTCACTTCAAACAGATAAACTGGAAGGGCAACACAAGAAATTTCAGACTAAAATGAAAGATTTTACTACCAAACAAGACCAAGTTGAGGAAGAACATTTTTTAATACAAATTTTATAAATATATAATATATATAAAATAAAATCTGTACCATCTTCAAGATCTAACTCACCTGATAACCATCTCATAAGGAAGGAGGGTAAGTCTCTATCTGTGTGCAGTTTCTCAGAGAGACTCCAAAATTTAATATTATGCTGATGAACATTCATTTCTAAAGATGTAACTTGATCCTGTAGGCGTGCATTTTCTTTATAGAACACCCAACAGCCTTCCTTTGACATCATTTCCAATTCCATAGCACTCTCTGCCATTTGTTTAGTTGTTTCCATCATTAGTTTAAGTTCAGCAAATTGGTTTGGGAGTGGTTTTATAAGCACTGCCATACTATCAAGAAGTTTGTGCTCCATAGACTGAAGAAGAACCGCTAGGCAATCTTCCAACTGAGAGGGCTGTGAGGCATTCAGAGAGCCCGCTGTAGCCGCCATTTTGTCAGGTTTAGCTGTAATGTTTGTTGCCACTGTTTTAAGAAATAACTCAAGCTTTGTGTATTTGGGGGGCTAGGAGGTAATTTTTTGCCAGTCTTTCCTGCTCATGCTATAAATGCTAAAAAGATGGGTAGAAATGTCAATTTTTTTTCTGGAGCTGAAAGGGGGGAGGAACGGAGCTCACCCTTTAGACATCCATTGTCTCCGAGACTGACGCCACGCCCCCCAGGAAGAACTTCTTAAACTTCAACTAGACAGAGCACCTTATATTTTGAGATTGCAAAACTGCCCAGAATCTAAAGATGAAAACATTAAAGCCTTGATGACCTCAGGCATTATCACAATATATGGAAGCTCTTAATACAGAAGAGGGCCTCCAGGAGATAGACCTTGCTTACAGAATGAATTCAGCATATGCCAAAAGAAGTGGACTACCTAGGGAAATTCATGTGAAATTTCACAAAAGATCTTTCAGAGATGAAATTCTTAAGGTGGCAAACACAAAAACATTGACTATCCCAGAGAAAGAAATAAAAATACTTAAAGAAACACCATGGAGAATAAGAGAGAAAAGGAAAATTTACATGGATCTTGCAACTGCTCTTAGGAAAAATGGAATAACACAGAGATGGCTATTTCCAGAGAGACTCCTTTTTACCTTTGAAGGAAGAAGATATAAAATAAATTCTTCTTTTAAATTAAAGGACTTTTTAAAATCAAGCAACAAGAATTTGGGCATGGATGAAGCAGAAACTGAAAGTGAAGAAGAAGATGATGATGATGAAGATCAGGATCAAGATAAAGGTGCATCTGGAACATCAGTGAAAAAACCAAGGAAACCCAAAGGCAAAATACCAACATCCCAAATAGTCACAAGATTTCAAGAAAGGGCCAAAGATGACAAAATTCAATAGATTCAAACACAACATGAATAGCAATACAATAAAAATCATATCTATCAATGTGAATGGAGTAAATGTGCCACAAAAAAGAGGGAGAATATTTCAGCAACTGAAGAAGATGCAATTAGATGTAATCTGCTTACAAGAAACTCACATTAAAAAGTCTGACCATAAATTCTTAACAGTTAAGAAGCTAGGAAAGGCTTTTATCTCTTCTGACAAAAACAAGAAGAAAAGAAGACTTGTTACATTTATAAAGGAAAAGCTACACCCAGAGTTATTATTTAGTTCCGAAGATGGTAGAATCCTGTTAACTCAGGTTCAGATCCAAGGTATGAAGACACTGATGGCAGACATCTATGCCCATAACCAACAGCAGCAGCAAAAAAAAAATTAAAACACTACATACTCTTCTTTCTAGCTTCAGTTTTGATCAACTATGTATTATTGGTGACTACAATGCAGTTTTTGATGTCTTAACAGATAGAAGACTGGCAAAACAGAGAAAAAAGGCAATGAGCTTCCAGAGGCTTTTTCCCAACTAGCAGACGAATACAACCTCATTGATGCCTGGCGTATTAGGAACCCTCACAAGAAGGACTTTACTTTTTACTCACCACGACATAATTCAGGGTCAAGAATTGATATGAACTGGATATCTACCTCTTTAGTAAAAGATCTCATAGAAGTAGAAATACTTCCTGCTACTTATGCAGACCACAATCCTATTCTTCTGACACTTCAAGACCTACCCAAGAGTAAAAACAAATGGACTTTGAATACATCTATTTTGAAAAATAAAATTTTTGCAACTGAGATGCAAAAAGAATTTAAGATGTTTTTTGAACAGAATTTACAACCAGATATCCCCATCAGAATGGTATGGCATGCATTTAAGGCCTTTGCAAGAAGATGGGCGATAAGTAATTTTAATAAACAGAGAAAGAAATATTTTTAAACTAAAACTCTAATCCAAAAATGTGAGCAGGAAATGAAACAAGAATTAGCTACCCAGAATTTGAAAATCAAATTGAAATTCTTACAACATAAAATGAACTGTCTTTTAACACAAGAAATTGCTCGAAAGATTACATATGCAAAACAAAATAACTTCGAAAATGCCAATAAACCAACAAGACGGCTTCCCTATAAACTAAGAAAAGAAAAGGAAAAAAAGATCTATTGTATCTTTGAAGGGCACTTCTGGAATGAAGAAAATCCTTCCCCAAGATTTAAAACACATTGTGGAAACATTTTATGAAAAGTTATACCAAAGACAAGAGGCCGATACAGTGCAAATGCAGAGTTTTCTATGTTAACACAACTTATCAACCTTTTCAGAAGAACAGAAAAAAATCCTAAATGATCCAACAACATATGTAGAAATCACCAAAGCCTTTAAAAAACAAAAGAAAGGTAAGATGCCAGGGCCAGACGGATTTCCTAAAGAATTTTATCAAACTTTCGAAGATCAATTGATCTTACCTTACAAAATGGTACTACAAGAGATACTTAAGGAAGGGAGAACCAAATACCTGGAATGAAGCTCTGATAACTCTTGATTCATAAACAAAACACGGACCTAAAAGAAATTAAAAACTACAGACCTATCTCACTACTTAATGTAGATTATAAAATCTATGCATCTATATTAGCTACTAGGTTCAAAAAAGTATTGCTAGAAGTCATTCATCAAGATCAATCAGGCTTCTTACCCAAAAGGCAACTTAGAAATAATGTGAGAACAAGCACATCTAGAGAAACAGATGGCACTGATCTTTTTAGATGCTGAAAAAGCTTTTGACAACCTTAACTGGAATTTCATGATGGAGAAACTTTTTATCTGTGAATCTGGTCCAAACTTTCTTACAATGGTTAAAGCAATTTATTTCTCACAACAAGCCCAAATTCTTATTAATGGAGAACTCACAAGATCTATCAGTATACAAAAGGGAACCAGACAAGGCTGCCCACTCTCACCTCTTTTGTTTATTTTTGCCTTGGAAACATTAAATGATATGATCAGACATAACAATAATATTAATGGTCTAAAAATTAAAGGAGAGGAATATAAACTACAAGCCTTTGCCAATGATTTAGTCTTTATACTGGAAAATCTAATGGTATCACACATCTTTTAAACTCTCTACAGGACTATGGGCAAGTGGCAGGTATGAAAATAAATTTTAACAAAACCAAAATCAACAAAAAATATGACTGCTGATCAAAAAATGCAACCTCAACAATTGTCAGGTTTGGAAACTAAGAAGAAGTTAAAATACTTTGGAATTTATATAACAAATCGATGTAGTTCGTTGATTGAAAATAATTATTCTCAACTCTTTTTAGAAATCAAGAAGGATCTTGAAAAATGGAACAAATTACAAATATCCTTTATGGGTAGAATTGCAACAATAAAAATGAATATGTTACCCAGATCGATTTTCCTGTTTCAAACAATTCTGGTACTTCAAAACCAGAAATACTTCCTGGAACTAGACAAACTGATGAAACACTTTAGATGGCAAAGGAAGAAGCCCAGAATAAAAATGAAAACACTACAAGATGCAAAAGAAAGGGCTCTCTCAAACTGGAATCTTTTCTTTAAAGCAGCAGCAATGACATGGATAAAGGACTGGATCACTTTGGAAAACACTATTAACACTGGAGGGTCATGATTTATTGCTGGGTTGGCATGCTTTTACATGGTATGGTAAAGCTGAAACTCACAAATATTTTAAGCAAGATTTTACATGCTGAGCTAATTTCTTTACACCGCTGATTAGTGAACTTACAAACTCCACCTTCAAAGCACCAGAATCTGTTCTCTGTCTTGCTGAACTAGCTGAACAGTCACCAGCCACAGGCTAGCCATTTACTTATTCAGTGAGATTGTCTCAAAATCATCTCTCACAGACTCTAGGCTGTGACGAGTAGAAGAAATGTGCTCTTACTCATTTTCCATTGCTCCCTGGCTCTAACACTCCTGAATAGAAAAATGCTACTTACTGAAAATTTCTCAAAACCTATACCCCATCTTTTCATACAATGGATCTGATAGGAGTGAAAGAATGGCAGAAAATCTATTCAGACTCTGTAATATTGAACGCTATATGTGTGTAAATTTGACTAAACATCACACAGGAGACTAGCAGTGCAATCGGGAGTTATACTTTTCTAAACCCATATCACTGTTGGACTGCTCTCATGCATAGGATTGCACCTTGAAGCAAGGCACCCTGAATCATCAGTAAATATGCATAGGATTGCACTTAAAAAAAATTAAAAAGTTACAGTTTAATTATATAAATGTTCATTCTGGATAGAGTTGCTAGGGAAAAGAGCTGCATTGTTCTGCTTGCTAGAGCTACATGCCCTAGCCATATATTCCTTCCAGTGTGAAAGTTTGTCCCACCATGAATTAAAACAAAGAGTCAGGCAACATGCAATTCTGCAGGGGTCATTTCGTAGAAAAAGAGGTGCAGGAGCTCATTAGCTTAACTCATTTGCATATACCACACCCCCAGACTTGAGATACCCAGGACATGTGCACCACCCATCCCTTCCCCTTCCCCTCCCCACAACAAAACACCCTGTGAGGTAGGTGGGGCTGAGAGAGGTCTTTTGAGAACTGCTCATGATAGAACAGCTCTGAAAAAACTTGTGACTGGCCCAAGGTCACACCAGCAGCTGCATGTGGAGGAGTGGGGAATCAAACCCGGTTCTCCCAGATTAGAGTCCAACTCCTGACCACTACACCAAACTGATGGGGTGGAAGCTGCTGAAGGGTTGGTGAAATTTCTCCAGTACTTATGTGCCCTGTGCCCAGATAAAAAATGGTATACTTAGAAAATTTATATGCCACCTTGAGCAAGTCTCTGGAAAAGCAGCACACAGTCATAAAAGGAACAATGATAAAATTTTCAATATTAAAACAAAACATTAAAAACAATAAAGACCCTAGCAGGGCTTTCCCCGGAGCGCTGCGCCTCTGCACTGCTCTGGGAAGCCAAGGAGGGGGTGGGGCTTGGTCATGTGCCCGCCCCCTGGGCTCCTCACTCCCGGAGCTGCACTCTTCTGTATTATAAGCAGCACTTGAAGTGGCACGTGGACTTTAAAAGCAGTAAGTTTACTTACAGGTGTGTGTTTGTGTGTGCGTTTGTGTGTGCATGTGTCTTAGTTTTGCCATGTAATCTGCTACTCTTCTGGCAGGTTTTCCATACCACCTCCTGACACTCCAGTGGTAACATTTATAGTTTGGCCTGAATGGTATGCAGTCTTTGCTTCAGATATACATACCATCCAATCCCCATGGTGAAATATAACTACATTGCAAAACTGGATTAAGAACACTCCTACTTTGCTTTCATTCTACAACGTAAGCTCACTCCTTGCAAATAAGGGCTTGGAGCCACACAAGGTGAAAGGAGGAAGGACCAGTTCAAGAATAAACCAGTTGGCAGGAGAAGGGTTGAGAGCTCTGATCTCCACATTCCATCTACAGTGTAAATCTAATCCTTTATTTGTTATTTAATAATTTACCATGTAATCTAGGCCTTCAATTGCAATTTACTACCCAAATAATTATAAATGAACAAACCTGTAACAAACAATTAAAACTGAATAAGACAGCCATTGGCTGCCAGCAGAAAAAGTCCTTCAACACATAATCAGGTTCTGGAAATCAAAGGCTTGAGTGAACAGAAGTGTTTGTAATTGACGCATGGAAGAAAATGTAGATGACCAATAAACACACCAGTGAAAGATATTTCAAAGTCTGGGCACCACCATCTATTTTGACATCAGTCAGAGACAATTTTGCTCTTTGGAGGGTAAGAAATAGCCCTTTCCACTTGTTTATCAGGTAGCTGGTAGCCGGAGAAGGTCTTGAAGTACAGGCAAGATGATATGAAATCTGCAGGCCAGGAGTATGTGTTATTCAAAAAATTTCAACACAGCTTGACACTGCTTCATAAATTAATGTTCCATAACTGCCAGGGTTTTTTAAAAAATTATTGTAATGTGAGCCATACGAGATTGCCCTTGAAGGTAACTAAGAATGCAGCAGCATGTGTTTGTACTGCAGCAGAGGACCTGGTGCATTATAATCCTAATTTTACAGCAATTACACTGGCTGCCTATTTGTTTCTAGGAGCCATTCAAGGTGGGGATTTAACAGTTAAAGCTCTTAAAGATTTAGGACCCACATAACTGAAAGACCACCTGACCTTGGAGAGGTATGCTCATCAGCTGAAATCTGCACATTGTCACTTGTGAGAGGTACCTGCTTTTTGAGACATACATCGAAGTTTTACAAGACTCACGGCTTTCTTGGTTGTTGCTCCAAATGGTCTGCTAGGTGAGGTACATGAAGTTTAGAAAAGTTTTGGAAGATGCTGGAATGTGGCTTTTCTGTTCATGTTTTCTCAGGGGTCCATTGGAGCAGGAGCGCACAGGAGCGCAGCTCCGGGAGTGAGAGGCCCAAGGGGCGGGCACATGACCAAGCCCCGCCCCCTCCTCGGCTTCTCAAAAGACTTCTCTCAGCCCCACCTACCTCACAGGGTGTCTTGTTGTGGGGAGGGGAAGGGGAAGGGAAAGGGATGGGTGGTGCACATGTCCTGGGTATCTCAAGTCTACTTGAAACCTGGTGGTTTCAAGGGAGCAGGAAGAGAATGAGGGTGTGTTCTTTACGCTTATTTTTATTGCACAAAGTATTGGATGGGGAAGGGAATGGAGGAAGAGCAGGTCAGTTTCACTCACCTGTGGAGTGGAGCCTGAGGGGTGGGTGTTGCCTTCTGACACACTTCCAGCATGTTAGGGGGTGTGGCATATGCAAATGAGGTATGCAAATGAGTTATGCTAATGAGCTCCTGCACCTCTTTTTCTACGAAATGACCCCTGTGTTTTCTACATGTTCACACTGTGATAGCTTTTTTTATTACTGAATCTTGATTACTCTGTTCTTCTAGAGTTTACTGTTTGTTCTCAGCACTGGCCTCTTTAGCTTTAAGGATGCTTGTTTGGAGTAGGTTGTGTATATTTTATTTCATTGAACTTGGTTTTAGTGTTTAGTTGATATTTGTAATTTTGGTTTATAAGGCTCTTGGAAAGTAGGAAGTGCAAGGTACATACTTTTAAAAAAATAAACAGATAGCTGAATTTAAAATGAAACACAGTTTCAAGCTCTTAATATGCAGTCTTGTATAACACATTGCCGTGATCTAAGTAGGATGTTACTCAGTTCATATGTGCTACTTGGGATGCCCAACTGCAAGACTCATGCAAATGGAAAATCTAATTTTTAGGGAAAATACAGCCCTGATCAGAACAGGTTGAATCAATATATCTAATTCTCAATGTGGCCCCATGTCTGGATACTTAAATTTAGAAATTGGGGTCATGGACAGACAAGACAGATCTCTCTACAAACCTGAGAAAAGTCTCAGGTTTGGAGAAAAATCTGAAATCTAACAGTAAGTAAGTAAACTTGGAGAGGGGGAGGTAAAACCCACCAAAATGATAGAAACAGCACCTTTAAGAAATGAATGTCCATTCAGTGGCCTTTGTTAGGCAACTACAAAAGTATTGTCAGCCTTCAAGCCTTTTTTTTCTATCTGTAAAAGGCAAGAGGGAGGGCATTTTGCAGGGCTGTTTTGTCCTTTCTTTTAAGGCAGCACCCAAACAGGTGATCTTCTACAATGCAACATGCATAACTAACCCAAGCTGGCTGCTTGCTACCATTCAACAGCAATCACCTCACAACTAGGGTTGCCAAGTCCGGGTTGGAAAATACCTGGGGACTTTGGGGGTGGAGCCGGGAGAGGGCGGGGTTTGGGGAGGGGAGGGGCCTCAGCATGGTACAATGCCAGAGAGTCCACCCTTCAAAGCAGCCATTTTCTCCAGGGGAGCTGATCTCTGTCAGCTGGAGATCAGTTATAAAAGTGGGGGATCCCCAGGCCCCACCTGGAGGCTGGCAACCCAACTCACAACAGACAGGGTGGTGTAGCAGTTAGTTTCAGATTAGGCCATTTATGCATGGATTATCTGTTCCAGGTTCAAAGATTTTGGGAAGTGGGGTTTCCCCATGCTTCCATACAGTATTGTGGTACATTTGTGCACCTCTGGGGGTTTCCCTGGCTTTTCCCCAATCTTTCTAAAATGTGCATTGTTGCGAATTTTTGGGAAAGATCATAGTAAAGCCTAGACAGCTGCTGTATAGGTGGGAAAATTTGGATTTCCCAGCCCACATGGCAGGCACTTTCCCAGACCCTGTCCTCACAGGGTTGCCAAACTCCCATTGAGGCCTGGAAATCTCCCATAACTGCAACTGATTTCCAGATGATAGAGATCAGTTTCTCTAGAGAAAATGACTGCTTTGGAGGATGGACTCTATGGCCTTATATCCCCCTGAGGTCCCTCCCCACAACAAATCTCACCACCCCCAGGCTCCACCCCCATATCTCCAGGAATTTCCCAAGCTAAGGTTGGCTGCCCTATGTTGCTATGGCAGTCATTTCCTCCTCCTGCCACAAGGGGGTGTTTCCTTTTTTTAGAAAAGCAGCACTAAAATATCATATTGATATACCATTGTAACATTAGGTGTAGCAGGCCCACTGAATTTCCAGGTTTAATTGTTTAAAGTAATTCTCTAGTCTTTTCCCTTTAGAGTACATGTCTAGTCTCTTCTCCTGCAAATAAAATAGAGACTTACTAAAAAAAAAAAAAAAAGGTGGGAATTCAGACAATCTGCTTCATCTATAGTTACAACGGTATAATGATATATTATTGCTGATTTTTTAAAAAATAGCAGAACCCCTGGTGGCTCCGGGGAGGAAGGGTGGCCACTGCTGGGAGACTGAGGCAGGGAAATCGTCCATGTGGGAGACCTGTTGCTGCTGTGCTTTATCTGCAGCTCTGCCAGCAATGGGGAAATTGCAAAATCTGATCCTGTGTGGTGTGGAGAGAGGCTGTCAGAGGGAGGAAGGAAGGAAATCTAAAGACAGGAGGGCAGGTAAAGATATATTGGCTGGAGGGTGGCAATGAGAGAAAGAAGCAGGAAAAATGGAGCAGCAATGGGGACTTTCAGGGAAGGAAAAAAAGAAATAGTGAAAGAGAGAAAAATGAGATGTCCCCTACAAGTCCTTGGAGATGTCAGACACGGAAAGGTAGTCAAGACTAATTCAGGTGGTGTGCTTGCCTTCCCAGCAGCACTGTGAGGGTGATCAGTGATCTTATTTCTCTTTTTGCTGAACAGATCCAATGTCCAGTCAGGGTTTAAAAGCTAAAAGAATTTATTGTGCACAAATTGTTTGGAGTCACAAAGACAGTATGGAAGGACAACATCAGAGAATTCACTCTAAGCACATCTAGCCCTACCCAGAGGGCATACAAGACATGCCTATTCACGTCTCCTGAGATTTTATGTCAGGATCCCATTTGCACAATACAGAACAAACACAGACTTCTTACCAAAAAGCAAAGGCTGGTGTGTTGAGATTGCGTGTGCCCCAGCTGGCCCTTTTCTTGGGCTGTGCTCCAGATATAATATCCTTGGTTCTAGCCCTTTCTACCCCTAACTGGTCATTAGTTTGAGTCATACAGGAGAAGAGTAGTTCTACCTCCCGGGGTGTTTCAGAAGATGGTCTTCCCCCCGGAATTTACTCCTGGACAGCCAGCACATCTCAAGGCTAGGGGTCAGCCTGCTCTGTCATGGCTTTTACCCTTCTTGGAATTCTCTGGCATGGAAGACAGAGCTTATCAAAACTATGTACTCTTATTATTTTACCTAAATATGTCTGTGTCCTAGTCTGGTAGATAAGATATATAGCTGAGGGACAGCATGTATTGAAGCAAGCCTTTTTACCTATAAAGAATAGAGCAACTTTTTTGCATAGAAAGAATTAGGGCAAAGTGTCAAGATGGCTCAGACACATGCAGAGAGAGAGGAAATGAAGATGGTTGCTGTTCTATTCTCTCTGTTCTGCTCTGGTCAGGCCTTAAATCAGGAGACAGTTAGTGTTGCTTCTCACACAGGTCCCACACTTGTGTGTGTGTGTATATGTATTCTGTTTCCCACAATGGCTTTTGACAAGGACATTTTACTGCTTCCATTCAACACTGAATTACACAGCAGATGACATATGGCTGCCAACCTCCAGGTGTGGCCTGGAGTTCTCCTAAAATTACAAGTGCTCTCCAGGCTACAGAGATCAGTTCCCTTGGGCAAATGGCATCTTTGGACAGTGGACTCTATGGCATTATATTCTACTGAGGTCCCTCATCTCCCTACACTCTGCCCTACCCAGACTCCACCAACAAATCTCTAGGAATTTCACACTCCAGAGTTGGCAGCCCTAAGTGTACAACACTGGGTACTGGGTGTAATAATACCCATGACAACAAAAATGACCTTTGCAGATTCGGCAAAAGATCTGGATAGATCACAACAACATGGTACCATCTTGTTCATTGTTGCAGCATGTTATCAAACAGCAGATATTCCTTTTAGGACTGTGGAATGGAAGATAACATTATGAGCAAAGTACAAAAGAACAATTATAACTGGTGGAGGGTACACAGTGTTGAATAACTATAGTATGATTTCAGGAGAACAGTGTTAGTACCATATGCAGTGTGCATGCTAGAAAATGGATAGCATTAAATGGTTTGCACAGGAATGTCAAGTGCAAGAAGGAAAAAGAAAATGATTTTCTGGTTCCTTTGAGAAACTGCACTGGCAACTTTGCATGGCTATTGATGTACATAATCAGGAAAAACCTAAAATAAAGTACCTTTCATCCTTAGCTGATAAAGATACTGTGGTGCACGCCCTGGTAACATCTAGATTAGGTTTATTAGATAAAGGTAAAGGTTTCCTTTGCTCGGAAGCCAGTCGAATACGACTCTAGGGATGCGGTGCTCATCTCTGTTTCCAAGCTGAAGAGCCAGCGCTGTCCAAAGATGTTTTCGTGGTCATGTGGCTGGCATGACTAGATGCCAAGGTGCATGGAAGACTGTTACTATTTATTTATTTACTTGCAATTCCTTGCTTTCAAACTGCTAGGTTGGCAGGAGCTGGGACCAGAGACGGGAGCTCACTCCGTCATGCAGCACTTGAGTCTTGAACTGCTGAACTGCCGTTCAGCGTCTTAACCACTTGAGCCACTGCAATGTGCTTTATGTGGGACTGCTTTAAAGACTGTCTGGAAGCTACAGTTTTTACAGAATGCTGTGACCACACTGTTGCCTGGAGTGGGCCACAGGAACTGAATTACTCCAGTTTTGTTTCCCCTGCACTGGCTCCCAGTTTGCCTCTGGGCTCAATTCAAGGTGCTTGTATGCAGCCTGGGACCAATATATCTTACGCAGTGCCTTCTCCCTTTCGAACCTGCCCACCTACTCCAGTCATCTTTGGGGGCCTTGCCATGTGAGACTAGATGGGTGGCAGCCCAAGAAAGGGCTTTCTTAGTCTTGGTGCCAAAACTTTGTTGACTCTCTCCCCAGAGAGATTTGTCTTTCTCCCTCTGTGGGTGTCTTCTGCCAGCAGGTGAAGATTCGACACACCCTCAGTCATGGCTATTGGCTCTCCTCCCTGGTTTTGATGGTGTGGGTCTGTGTTTATATTTTATTGAATTAGTTTATATATTTTTAAATATTGTTTTTAATGTTCAAATGTTTGACACCTTTCAAACCTTATTTAGATTCAAAGGCAGTATGAAATATTTTAAATAATAATAACACCAGCAAATGATTAGCTGGCCCGGAAAGTTCATGCCAGGGCAACTTGAGAGCCAGTTTGGTGTAGTGGTTAAGTGCGCGGACTCTAATCTGGGAGAACCGGGTTTGATTCCCCACTCCTCCACTTGCACCTGGCTGGATGACCTTGGGCAAGCCATAGCTCTGTACCAGCTGTTCCCTCAAGGACAGCTTGGGAAAGAGCTCTCTCAGCCCCACCTACCTCACAGGGTGTCTGTTGTGGGGAGGGGAAGGGAAAAAGGAGTTTGTAAGCCACTCTGAGACTCCCTTGGGAGTGGAGGGCGGGGTATAAATCCAATCTCCTCTTCTTCTTCACATCGTAAGACTGCGTGGTGTCCTGTTAGAGCTGCCGAAGGTGGTATCATGCAGCTTGCCAGCCATCAGCTGCTATACAACTGGCAGCACATTTCATTTGCAAACAGTGTGTGCATTAGAAATAATAGTAAACTAGTTTTGTTCAACAGTTAATATTGTATAGGTAAACTTTCATTTATGAATCCTTCTGTTAATTGCCAAAGTGAATGGAGTATGTTGAGAGGTGAATGTATGTGCATGATAGATTCAGGTGGGTCGCCGTGTTGGTCTGAAGCAGCAAAACAAAGTTTGTGTCCAGTGGCAGACCATCCGAGTTTCAATCAAGGTATAAACAGTTTTTCTACTGAACAAGACCTTTCTTCCAGTCTGGTGGCTGTCATTCCAGTCCCAGAACACTTATGCCAAACTCAGAGTCATTCCACTGCAGGAGCTGTGATTTGAGTCCCAGAATACTCATGCTACTACCAAGAACCATCGCTTCACTCTGGGGGCTGCCATTCCAGTCCTGTAAGAGTCATGCTGTTCCCAGGGATGGTCATTCCACACTTGGGCTCTCATTCCAGGCCCAGATCACTGATTTCATTCTCAGGGATTGTTATTTCACTCTGGTGGTTGTCATTCCAGATCCAGAACACGTATGCCAATTAGTATGCCACTTTGGGAGCTGTCATTCCAATCCTGGAACACTTATGCTACAGCCAAGGACCATGATTCCACTGACGGGGTGGGGGGGGTGGGGGTTATCATTCCACTCTGGGATCACTTTCTCTGGTCCCAGGGAATATCATTCCATTCTTGGAGCTATAATTCCAAGCCTAGAGCATATTCCAGTTTCAGATTAACCAATGTGGTTCCAAAGAACATCATTCCACTCTGGAGGACTATCATTCCCGGCCCACAGACCATCATTCCATTCTGGTGGTTGTCATTCAAGTCCCAGAACACTTATGCTATTCTCAGAGATTGCCATTCCACTCTGGGGTCTATCATCCCAGTCCAAGAATACTTATGCCATTCCTAGGGACTATTTCCTGGTGTGAGGGAATGTCATTTTACTCTGTGGGCTGTTACTATAGCCCCAGAAAAACTTACGCCACTCCTGTGGATTGTCATCCCACTGTGGGCACGGTCATTCCTGTCCCAAAACAGTTGTCATACATTGAGTGATCATCATCCATTCCGGAGATGACACTCCAGTCCCATAACACTTCTGCCACTCTTAAGGACTGTCCTTCCAGTCTGCTGATGGTCATTCCAGTCACAAAACACTTATGTTCCCAGAGAGTATCATTCCACTCTATGGGCTGTCAGTGCAGTCCTAGAGCTCTGGTTTCAGTCCCAGTGACTATGATTCCACTCAGGGAGCTGTCATTTCAGTCCCAGAATACTTATGCCACTCCTAGGGGTTGTCTTTTTACTCTGATGCAACTCACATGGACTGTCATTCCTTTCTGGGGCTGTCATTTCAGTCCCAGAGCATTTGTCTGAGCCCAGGGACCATCATTCCAATATGCGGGGAGGGGGGATCATTCTAATCCCAGAGTAGTTTATCTGGGCCAAGGGACTGTCATTCCACACTGGGGCTTTCATTTCAGTCCTAAAGCAGTTTATATGGTCTTTCCACTCTGGGGCTGTCACTCCAGTCCCTGAACATTTATCCTACTCCCAGGAATGATCATTCTACTCTGAGGGCTGCCATTCCAGGCCTAGAGTGGTTTATGTGATTCCAGGGGCTGCAATAATCCAGGCCCAGAAAACGTATGCTACTTCCAGGGGATCATCTCACCCTGGGGCCTGTCATTCCAGTCCCAGAGTAGGTTATCTGGGCCCAGGGGCTGTCATTCCATTCTGGGGGCTTTTATTTGAGCCCCAGAGCAGTTCACATGGTCCCAGGGCATGTCATTCTTCTCTGGGGGTCATCGTTCCAAGACCAGAACACTTATGGAGCATTCAAGGACTGTCCTTCCAGGCCCACAGCAGTTTTTCTGGTCTCAGAGATGCTCATTCCACTTTGGGAACTGTCATTTCTGTTGGAAAATGAGTATGTAAGACAAGACCTGACCATTTCAGTCATTATAGGGTTAACCTATGCAACTTGTTGTTTACCTAGGCTTTACCTGGAAGAAATACCTGGCAGCTGGCCAATTGACTCTAAGCCTGGGAAACCTAGAGGTCTACTGTTGTGCTAATTGGTTACTGACATCAGGTGTTTCCTTTCAGGGGTCAAGAAGAAGGAGAGATCCTCCACTGTAATCTCTCACTCTCTAGAAGAATGTCTTAGTGTGTAGACCAGAGAAATGTTGCTCCTTAGAAAGCATGTTTTGTTTATTTGTAGCTAATCCCGTTTTCCTTTATCCTTTAGTAATAAAGATTTTAAATTAGAGGAAGTAGTCTCTTCTTTCCAGAAAGCAAGATCCATCACTATGAATTTTCTTGAATATTAGACAAAAGTCCTAACAATTTCCAGATAAATTTTTGTGGTCTCAGCTATGGTCATGGTACTCTGGGGGCTGTCATTCCAGTCCCATAGTAGTTTGTCTGGGCCCTGGGGCTACCATTCTACTCCGGGGGCTTTCATTCAGTCCCAGAGCAGTTTATATAGTCTTAGCAGGGCCGGACTGCCCATAGACGCTGTTAGGCACTTGCCTGAAGTGCCTCCTGGAAGAGAGCACCACACTGGCCTGCCGCCCCTCCCAGCCCCTCTCACACGCCTTGCCACCTGATGGGGAGAAAGAGAAGCAAGCAGCCCCATGCAACCTGGTCAGTTCTGCCCCGACACTGCAGGCATCCCTCCCCAGTCACCCTCGCCACCCTTTCAGCTGCCCCTGGGCGAAGGGCTGGGGGAGGGAAGGCCAAGCGAGAGGGGAAGGCTGGCATGGCTCAACTCTCGTTGTGGGGGAGGAAGATGAGATGCAGCTCTCCAGTGCTGAAACATGCCGGCGAACCAGATGTGCGTGCGGGCTCTGGATGCCCCAGCGGTGTTTTCCAGCTGGGACCAAGAGACCAGGGTGCAGAACCTGCCACCTGCCCTGATCCCCGGGCATCTCCCTCCCCAAACTCCCCCCACCCAATTGCCTTCTGAGGCACGGAGAGTTTAGCACACCTCTGATCTGCCCTCGAGCCGGGATTTCACCTGGCAGATGTTGTGCGGGAGTCACCTGCCTGGCCTGCCTGCTGTGGGGGGGGGGAGTTCAAACAAGGCCCACCTTGCTCCCCATCTGAGATTCTGCTCAGAGCCAGAATCTATTGGCAGGGGGGGTGCGGGAGGACAAAGAGCATAAACAACCGGAGGGAGATCTGGGGGGGGGGGGCAGCCCTTTGATCTGAAGAAAGAAGACAAAATCTGAGGTTTCTACAGACCCTTTCCCTGAGCCTCAGCTCCCACATCCCCCTGCCCACCCCTTTGACGGATTGCCTCCAGACTCGCAGCAGACTTAGGCCAGGCAACAGGCTCTCCTCCTGGAGCATGCCCCAAGCAGCCTCCAAAGCAGCATGGCTGCAAAGGAAAGAGGAGGGAGGGGGAGGGCAGCAGACACTAGCGTGTGGAGTGGCAGCTGTATGAACAGTGGGTGATTACCTGGGCACTTGCAAACTGAGGGCAGGCAGGCTCTCCTCATCCTGGAGCATGCCCTGAGCAGCCTCCAAACTTGCACAGCTGTGAAGAGAGGGGGAGGGCAACAGGTGATAGGGGACCGGTGGCAACTTTAACTCTTCATCAGCTGGGGCAGTCCATGAGCATCCTCCCCCTTCCCCCTTTTCCAAGAATGAAAGCCAGGAATGCCATTGACTTGCATGGGTTCCACTGAAATACATTACAGCGCAAGAAGAGTTGCAAAAGAAAATGAGGAATGGATTTTCCATTATGTTCTCTGGAATGACAGCCCCTAGAGTGGAATGATAGCCCCTGGAGTAGTAGATATTTTCTGGGATTGGAATGACAGCCCGCAAAGTAGACAGCCCTGGAAGTAGCAGGAGTGTTATGGGACTGGAATGACAGCCCATGGGAACAGAATCTCTGTGTTGGGACCAATGCTCCCTCTAAGCTGTTGAGTCTTGTGAGCAAAAATTCTACTTTGTGAGCTACTGGCATTAAAGTTGTGAGTGAGCGATTTGGCTACTGCATAAATTAGCTTGCTCTCGAGCCATCCTTCCTGATCTAAGACAAAAATGTGTCAGCCAGAGGCTAAAAGACTGTGAGCTAGCTCACACTAAATCAGCTTAGAGGGAACACTGGTTTGGACTGGACTGACAGGTCCAGCCCCAGCGCACAGATTCTGTTCCCAGGGGCTGTCATTCCAGTCCCAGCACGCATCTCCTACCTCAGTCCTAAAAACACTTCTGCTACTCCCAGGGGCTGTCATTCCACTCTGCGGCCTGTCATTCCAGTCCAAGAAAACATTTGCTACCCCCTGGGACTGTCATTCCACTCTGGGGCCTGTCAATCCGGTCCCAGAATGCTTCTACTACTCCCAGGGGCTGTCATTTCAACTGTACCACTCTGGCCATTTTTAAGAAACTTGTATTTATTATTTATTTACTCATTGTTATTTAGAAGCAGGGCTCTTTTTCAGCAGGAACGCACCGGAACGCCATTCCGGCTGGCGTCCGAGCCTGCCCCGCCCCCTCCCTGCCGGCCTGAGCTGTTTACACTTAAAGGAAAAGTTCCTCCAGAGAGCTGGCAGGAAAAAGCCCCACCCGGTATTTTCCCTTTAAGTATAGACAGCCAGCAGGAGAAAGCCCCGCCCAGAGATTAAGCACGGGGCTAGGCTCTTTGCACTGAAAGGCCTGGCTCTGCATTTGGCTTGCCGACGTCGCGTTGCTCTCCCTGCTCCGGTAGGTGCCTCCCCCATTTCTTTTCCTTCTCTCTCTCTCCCCCCCCACCTTTCTTTCTTTCTTTCTGTCTTTCTCTCTCTCTCTGTCCCCACCTTTCTTTCTCTTTCTCTCTCCCTCCCCTTTCCTTTCTCTCTCTCCTCCACCTTCCTTCCTTTCTCTCATCAATCAATCTATCTATCTTTCTGTCTTTCTTTCTCTCTCTCTCTGTCCCCACCTTTCTTTCTTTCTCTCTCCCCCTCCCCCCTTCCTTCCTTCCTCTCTCTCCTCTATCTATCTATCTATCTATCTCCTTCCTTTTCTCTCCCCTACACTTCTTTCTTTCTTTCTCTTTCTTTCTCTCTCTCTCTCCCACCCCTCCCTCCCTCTCTCTTTCTCTCTCTTTCTGTTTCATTTTGTTCTTTGTGTTTTTATTTAAAAAATTATTGAGAGGGGGGATGTAAAAAGCAGAGAGCCCAGGAAATGCTGCTTTTGACAATATCTTTAATTTTTGAGCATCTTTTTCGTTTTCTCATGGCATCTTCTGCTTAAGAAAAGTACGTTTGAAGCCTGAGTTCATTGTTGTGTCTTGTTGGGAATGGCTTGCAAATATATGTGTGTCTAAAGTCTGTATTAAAGTGGTTTGGTGCTTACTGCCATGCAAGAGAAAACATCTGAAAAAGTAGCTTCATTGTTGGGTGTGTTGGCAGAATACTTGACTGTTGCATGGGGGACTTTGGGGGACATCTGCAGAGAAACAGAGATGTAACTAAAAATGAGCATGGTCAGCAGCACTTTGGAGATTGCCTGTTTTGTGAAATTTAAAAAGTGGGCAGAGTTTCTGATGAAGATGATTGTCCCTCTTCTCCTGCCACTGGGCTGACATCTGCCTTTAATGGGCCAGCAAAGTTGATGTTCTTAAACCTCCTAATAAGAGAGATTTCTGCTTCTGAGGAGTTGACTTCCAACGATTGGTGATCTTGTGATGGTAGTGATACTTTTATGTGGTAACCACTCCACTGGTACATAATTGCTTGTAAAAAGTATTATAGTGTAATAATTCAGGTGGGTAGCCATGTTGGACTGAAGCAGCAGAACAAAGTTGGAGTCCAAAGTTTCATCCAAGGTATAAGCTTTTGTGTGCATGCACACTTCTTCCATCTGAAGAAGTGTGGGTGGCACATGAAATCTTATACCTTGAATAAAATTTTGTACCTTGAATAAAATAATCCACAAACTACTCCTGTCCAGTGCATCCACAAACCTAGAAGAAGAGGAGATTGGATTTATACCCTGCCCTTCACTACCCAAGGAAGTCTCAGAGCGTCTTACAAACTCCTTTCCCTTCCCCTCCCCACAACAGACACCCTGTGAGGTAGGTGGGGCTGAGAGAGCTCTGAGACAACAGCTGGTACAGAGCTATGGCTTGCCCAAGGTCATCCAGCAGGTGCAAGGGAAGGAAGTAAGGAATCAAACCCGGTTCTCCCAGATTAGAGTCTGCGCACTTAACCACTACACCAAACTGGCTCCTAGCATTGTTCTGCCAGTGAACTAGGGTTGCCAACTCTAGGTTGAGGAAATCCCTGGAGATTTGGGAGTGGAGGGTGGGGTTTAGGGGAAAGAGGGACCTAAGCAAGGCATAATGCCATGGACTCCACTTTCCAAAGCAGCCATTGACCTGATCTCTGTAGTTTGGAGCTCAGTTATAATTCCAGGAGATCTCCAGACCCCACCTGTAGATTGGCAACCCTAAAAAATCATATTCAGCATACTAGTTCTGCAGGAAGGCAAGCTGATTTCCATGGGAACCTAACCTTTAGGAATTGATTCCAATCCAGTGTGGGAATAATTGTTGGACATATGATTTTGGTTCAGGCAAGATTTTGTATAGATGGGACAGAAAGTAATGTTTTTGTTGGTTTTGTCAAAACTGTTTTGACAACAAGGTAAACAGAATAAGAAGCAAAAGGTGGACGTGGCTGGATGACCACACTTCTGGTAACATCGGGTATGGCCTAATATGTTAATGAGCTGTTCTGTCAGGGGTGTGGCCTAATATGCTAATTAGTTCCTGCTGGGCTTTTTCTACAAAAAGAGCCCTGTTTAGAAGTATGAGCATGGCGTGACAGCTCCACACAGACATATAATGGCAGGCCCCACAAGCAAAACATTGGCCCTCTGACCAAAAAGTTGTTAGCTACAGGGCTATCCGAGTCCCGGGGCACCTTGCGGGCCCTTGCAGGCCTACCCCAGTTTCATTCTGGGCAGAGGCTTCCGTGTGCACGCATGCCCACTTCCTCAGATTCATGGAAACAGGCTTCTCCAACTGTTCCATATAGGTGTGTGTTTAGGGGGGCTGTTGCATGGTTTTGTCAGCCTCTCCTTATGCCCACTCCTCAGTCATCGTTCCTCCAAACTAAAGAGCCCCAACCTCTTTAACCTTTCTTCATAGGGAAGGTCATCCATATGAAAGGAATTAGAACTCAGCTCAAGGGTGGGGGGTGGGACGGCTTTTCCAGCCACTATTATCTGAGATTTTTTACATGAGTGATGCCAGAAATCAAACCTGGGACCACAAAAAATGTTTGTGTGAAAAGTGCTTTACATTGAGTTACTGCACATAGCTCAGTATTGCTGCCAGTGGCTGTGGCTCAGTGGTAGAGTATCTGCTTGGCATGCAGAAGGTCCCAGGTTCAATCCCTGGCATCTCCAATTAGGTGACATGAAACATCTCTACCTGATGCCCTGGAGAACTGCTGCCTGTCTGTACTAATCTTAGACAGTACTAATCTTGAAGGACCAATGAGCCAATTCAGTATATGGCAGCTCTGTGTATATATGTGGTAGAACTTCCAAGGTTTAAGACAGAGGCCCCCTTTTCAGCCCTGCCACCAGAAATTCATGGCTGGCTGGCTGGCTTATTATCTGGCAACCAGCTCCACACAGATACGAACTAGTGGTTGTCTAATCCAGATCTGTTTACTTGCAGCGCTTGGAGGATATCAGGCAGTGGATTTTCTCAGCAATGCTACTTGATTTTGGAGATGCCCAAAGATAAACTTGGGACCTTCTGCATGCAACACCCGCATTCAGTTCCCTTGCCCTTAGTACATGCCAATGATGGTGGAAAGTGCCATCAAATCACCCCTGATTTATGGCAAACCCATACAGTTTTCAAGGCAAGAGACATTCAGAGGTGGTTTGCTGTTACCTGGCTCCACGTCATGACCCTGGTATTCCTTGGAGGTCTCCCATCCAACGACTAGCTAGAATTCACCCTACTTAGCTTCCGAGATCTGATCAGATCAGGCTAGCCTGGGCTATCCAGGTCAGGGGAAGTGCATCTTTTATGGGGAAGAGCTATTGATGCCTAAGTTTATGGGGAAGAGCTATTGATGCCTAAGTTACGTCAGCTGGTAAATAAATCCTGAGTACAGAGAGAAAGGGGGGGGGGGAGAGATGCACATACACACAGAGAGAGAGTGAGACCAAAAGGATAAGCTGTGCAGGAGATACCAGTACTATGTACCATGCAGAGCACAAAAGTATACAGAATGAAATGAAGGTTATTAACAGCCACAGAAAGGGTGTGTTTCAGGCACACGTAGCTAAAATGGGAAAATTAACATAGATTTATTTATTAGATTTCTATCCCGCCCTCCCCACCGTTTGGCTGGCAGATTAGGCAGGTTTGTATTAATGAAACAGTGGTTTGAAAATTGGTGGGCACACAGGGGTGGGGTGCCAGAAGGTCGCCTCGCCTAGTGTGCAAAAAACCCTGGCACTGGCCCTGGGTCTCAGGGCTGTCATTCCAGTTCCAGAGCAGTAATTCCTCATCCAGGAACCATCACTCCATTCTGGGGGCTGCCATTCCAACCTCAGAGCATTTGATCTTGGCTCAGCAACGCCACTCCACTCTGGGAGCTGTCATTCCAGTCCCAGGGCAATGATTCCCCACCCAGGGACCATCTTTCCACGGCTCGCATTGCCATTCCAGTCCCAGAATGCTTATGCTATTCTCAGGGACCCTCATTCCACCGCGGGGGCTGGCATTACAATTGGAGAGCGCTGCTTCTCATCTTGAGGACCACCATTCTATTTTGGGGCAGGTCATCCAGTCATAGAACAGTTGATCTCGGCCCAGGGGCCATGCTCCCACTCCAGGGACCTGGCAGTCCGTGCCCAGGGCTAGTTTCTCAGGCCTGAATGCATTCCTGACCCCCAGTATATCCAATGGGCCTTCAGACCAGGGCTGCCAAGTCAGCCCGGGGGGCGGGGGATCCCCCGCTATAGGGGTTCCCAATCCGCCGGCCGGGAGGTGACGTCATCACGTTGGGGGCATTGCCAGGGCAACACTCTGGCAATCGCCCCCAACGTGATGACGTCACCTCCGGGGGACGTCATTACGTCACCGTGGCCAGAAGAGCTCCCGGGGGGAGAACAACTCCCCCCCCCGCCGGTAAGTCGCCGGTACTTGGCAGCCCTACTTCAGACACCACCACCCCACCTAGGGTTGCCAGCCTCCAGGTGGGGCCTGGGAAATCTCCCGCTTTTACAGCTGATCTCCAGCTGACAGAGACCAGCTGCCCTGGAGAAAATGGCTGCTTTGAAGGGTGGAGGACTCTCTGGCACTGTACTGTGCTGAGGCCCCTCCCCTCCCCAAACCCCGCCTTCTCCTGGCTCCACCCCCAAAGTCCCCAGGTATTTCCCAACCCGGACTTGGCAACCCTAACCCCACCCCCACCCCCACCCCGCCGCGCGCCTTCTTGTCATTCCTTCTAGAATTCCCCGTTCCTGACTAACCGAGTCCCGGTGGAGAGCGAGACTAAAAACTAACGGTGTGGTGCCTGGAGGTGCTCCAGAAAGGCTGGGCGACAAAGCGCGAACGGCCGGTTTGCCTTTTTGATCCAGGCCGCCACGAAAGTCCCGCAGGCCACGAGAACGTCGTCCCCCCCCCCCCTCCCGCCCCCCGGTTCTTCCGCGGCGCCCCAGAGCGTTTCTGCCCCACCGAGGCGCGCCGGGAAGCGTGCGCGGCGGCTGCGAGCGCGAGGGAGTCGGCGTCTAGCAGGTGGGCCTCAGCCGAGAACGCTCTGCCCCTCCCGCCTCTCCGTTGGCCGCCCGACTGGCGATACTCACCGACTCTGGGCCGGAACGCCCCATTTATTGGAGGAAAGGGTTGTCACTCTGCGGCTGCCCACTCCCGACTTGCCCGTTTGCGGCTTCCAAGGGCTGGCGTCGGAGCCGGGGCTGCCGAGAGCAGCGGGAAGCAGCGCGGAGGCGAACAAACTTTTGCCACACTTGAAGGGCACCTGACTCGGCATCCTCGCCTCCGCTTGTGGTCCAGAGCGGGTCCGAGCGAGCGGGAGGCGGCGCGGATTGGCTGCCGCCGAGGCGCCTGATTCGCTGCCGCTTTTGAGAAAAGTTTGCGCCGTTCTGTCTTTTTAAATTAAAAAAACAAAGCCCCAGAACAGCAGGATTTCCGAGCAGCCGGTTCTTCCCCCGCGTTTCCTCCTGGGCAGGTGAGCGATGCTCTTGGTCTGTGGAACAGTTCGCGTTTCGTATGGAAACTCCCTAACTTGATTGGTGGTCCCCAATTTTTTGGGAGAAAGGGAGGAAAGGATATTATTATTCTCCCGACAGCGAATTTTTTGTGTGTGTGTTAAATACCGGATCACGGGGTTTCCTTGGATCTGTATGGAGGGATCTCAGAATGGTTTGCACCAGGAAAACCAAAACTTTAGTGTCCACCTGCGTGATCTTGAGCGGGATGACTAACATCATCTGCTTGCTCTACGTGGGCTGGGTGACCAACTACATTGCCACGGTCTACGTGAAGGTGCAGGAGCCGATCTCGGAGAAGAAGTTCGAGGAGGACAAAGGGGACACGCTGAGGATTATAGAACGGCTGGATCACCTGGAAAATGTCATCAAGCAGCACATCCAAGGTACGCCTCGCTCGCCCTTCTCTCAAGGTGCTGGTGGCCGATCGGCCTTTTCATGGCAGGGCGTTTGTTTGTATCGCGTGGGGTGGGGGGGTTGTGGGGCGGGGTGGTGGGGGGGTTTTTTGGGCCAGATTCCCGTTGCCGGGGAAGGGCGGGGGGGGGGGGCGGTGCGAGAAAAGAGTCTCGTCCAGAGAAGAATCGGGGGCTTTGTTCATACGGCGTCCTGTCGGCCACGCGAAAGTTCCTTTCTGGCTGCCTGCTCGTCGGAGCTCGTGGCCTGAAGAGCCGCCGCTGCCGCCGCCGCCGCCTGGGCTGGAGCAAAGAGGAGGGGGCGGAGGGGTCCGGCGGCGTTTCCCTTCCTCGCTTTGCAGCGCCGGTTGCGGCCCGGCTCGGAGACGCCTTGTCGGGATGACCTCCCTCCTCCCCCCGGGGCCGGCAGAAGCTTCGGGCACGCGCGGCAGGGGGCTCCCGGAGGCGACTTGGTGGCCTGGCTCCCCACCCGGGAGGAGCGGCGCCCGCGGAGCAGCGCGATGTGGCCGGCGGCCTCCCGGGGCTTCTGCCCGTGCCTGGGTTGACCCGGAGGCTGGCCGAGGTGTCCCGGGAGCGAGGTCCGAGGGGCTCAGCCCCCTTCGGCAGTGGACCGGCGGGAGCGGCGTCTCCTCGCCGGGTGGGTGGGTGGGCTCGCGCGCGCTTTCTCTCGATCTGTTTGCCGGAAGAAACCTGCTGTGAGCTCGTTTGAGCTGCCGGGGCGGGAGCAGGCGCAAGACTTGGCTTCCTCCGGGAGACCTCGGAGATTTCCCCCTTGGATTGCTTGCACTTGATGTGGATCTGCGGCTGTTTAGCTCCTGCGGGGGTTGCGCTGTGGTTCCCCCCCCCCGCCCCGCCCCGCCCCAATTCTGACCTCGCCGGGGCTGGGCTGGGAACTGAATTCGCTGCCCGCAGATGGTTTCTTGGAGAAAGCCTCCGTTCCAGTCGGGAGGGCCAGTTGGAGCGTAATCTCGGATAAACTCTAATTTGTGTAATGGCATTTTAATTTGATCGCTGACTGGCTGCATCTCGCGAAAATGGGATCTTGGATTAAATGGTTTACATTATTTCATTAGCGAGAAACTGTTTTGGATTTGCTTCTTTTCTCCTTCCAAATGTGGAATTTCTTTACTCTGTGTACCAAATGAATAATGAACGTTTTGTTGAGATAGGAAAATATCCTGGCCGGGGGAGGGGAGAAGGAGTGGGCTTGGGAGTAAGGAAGGGCGAATATCTTTTTCTCTTTCCCTTAAATATGCTGTAGAGAAAACCCTCGGCACATTTTAACTGATTCCGGCAAGCGTTGAGATCCCCCTGCTTTTTACTGGTGGGTCAAAAATGAAATGCCCTGGGGATGCCCCTTACGAGGCCTGGAATTGGGATGCACCAAAAAACATTTCTCTTAAAACTGGAGAATATCCGGTAGCTCCATCAGATGCTGGCTTGCTTCCTGTCCCAATCTAATCAAAGAACTCCACGGCTTTTTTTGCGGCTGGTAAACAACTCTCCTTTCCCCTAAATTTGTATTGCTTTCTGGAGACGAATTTGTTTGTTTATTTATTGTTCAGATTTCTATCCAGCCCCTCCCCGCCACCGTTCGGCAGGTAGAAGCATGCTAGAATCTAAAATATGCCCGTCAGTGGAGAGGTGCCAAACCTCACCCTTTGCGACGGAATAACGCCATGGCGTCATGACAAGGTTTTGCTGACTGGCGTGTTATTCTGCACAAATACATACATGTATGCGGTAATACAATGCCCACTTTCCTTCTCCTGCTTTTTTCATAGTCCGAAATTTAGACGAAATAAGTAAAGCAGTTTCTTTTCAGGAGACAGTGTCTGCCAATTGTAAACTTTCTCAATATCTTCCAGGCCTTTGTAGGATCCTAGAAATGATGTTCTTGAAAGGCGGTACTATTTTGCATACCCAGGCTAACATTTTAAAAGAAGTGTCAAATACTGTGGATTTTAAGTGGGTCTGAAGATGTCATTCCATTAGGTTTCTTTCCAATACTTGGTCTGACATTCCATCCTTAAATATAATTGTGCCGGCACAATGAAACTGCACACTCAAGTTACTGTGTCGTTGCCCTGGTTGACAGAGGAGGGGCTTGGGGGCAGAGCTTATGTTCTCTGCACAGAAAGTCTTACTTTTAACCTCCAGGGTTCAAATATATCTCCACTTGCAAGAGTGGGAAAGAGCTCAGCTGCTAGTCGTAGAATTGCTGTCTTAGAGGCAAAATCATTTGCCTTGAGATCAGGTGGTTTTTTTATGAGGGCGCGGCCTCTAATCTGGGAGAACCGGGTTTGATTTCCCACTCCTCCACTTGCACCTGGCTGGATGACCTTGGGCAAGCCATAGCTCTGTGCCAGCTGTTCTCTCAAGGACAGTTCTCTCAGAGCTCTCTCAGCCCCACCTACCTCACAGGGTGTCTGTTGTGGGGAGGGGAAGGGGAAGGAGTTTGTAAACTGCTCTGAGATTCCCTTGGGGAGTGGAGGGTGGGGTATAAATCCAATCTCCTCTTCTCTTCTTCTTCTTCATGCTGAGTATAAGCAATAGCATCAAAATATCTGTATTGTGGCAAGTTTTTTAGGACCAGTGTCAGGGCTTTCTCCTCATAAAAGATTCCTCCCTTGAAAACTTAGTATCCTCTGTCTTGGGCTGGGATTCTCAACCTGCTTTCCCTCTCATGGCTGGCCAGGCTAATGCTGCAGTTCTGTTAAGATCAAGGTGGTGTGGGTGAGTTTACAGAGAAGCAATGAGGCAGGTTTGGCCACAGTTGCTCATTCTTCCTCTGGACTAACTTCACTGAAAAGATGTCTCACTAAGAGGGAACTGTGAAATTAAGTTTGAACGTGAAGTGATTAGTTAAGTTTCAAGTGATTTGTCATTTTTAAAGTAATGAATTAAAGTGGCAAGAACTAATGTAGTGTAATAGCAAAGCTGGTGAGTTGTGAACCATGCAGTCTTCAGTTCACATCTCATCTCAGCTGTGAATGGGCCAGGAGGACAAGACAAGCAACCCTCCCTCTCCTTTAATGTGCTTCTATGTTCGGCTCACCCTGAAGGGTTGCCATAAAGGTTGCCGAACTAATGTATGTGGAGTACTTGAATAATATAAAGTACTAAATCAATTCTAAGCCAGAGTTCTCCAGGTACAGTAAAGATTTTTTTCACCCAGATAGAAATATTGATTCCTTTATGGAGTATGGGAATAATACAGAAAAAAAAACCAGTTGGAAATATGAAGGCTTATCAGTAGACCTTGTTCAGGCACCCAAAGTAAAATTATGTACAAATGAGGTTTAAAATACAGTGCATTTTGCCAAAGGGTTTTTTCATAAGTAAATGGGAGGAAAATGTATCTGGCAGGCTCCCGCAAAACAGGAACGCAACATTGGTTTGGCACGGTCTTGCATCTCTCTGACTTCTGAATAGCTATAGATTAATGCTAAAAAGATCCTGAGTCTAAGAACATAAGCATAACTTTCCAGATAGTTTTAGAGGTTGTCCGTATTTTGACAGAGCAAATTCAGCATCGTCATAACCTGAAGGGGCCTGAAAACTGCTGTGGAGTGGGATGCCGCTGCAGTCCATGTTAGCACAGTTGGTGCATAAAGAATGGCCATCTGCTGTATTGAATCCCAGAGACTGGGTATGTGTATCAGCAAGAGAACATAGTGTCTTGAGTGTCTTCAGGATAAAATAGGGTTGGTACAGCATGTGATGATGATGTAATAAAATAGAAGTTGATTGGTACCGGGGAGGTACCACACATGAAGCTGCCTTGGCTTTATACTGCTTCGGAACATTAAGGTCTGATTGGCAGTAGCTCTCCAGGGTCTCAGGCACAAGTCTTTAATATTGCCTGATGCAGGAGCCTTTTAGCAGGAGACACTGGAGCGTGGATTGAACCCAGGACTTCCTGCATACAGGCAGATGCTCGTAACACTGAGCCATAGCACCTCCCACTAAGTACAGTACAAGGACAACGATTAACCATAGAACAGTCAATGGCCACTAGCATATATCGGTTTTTTAAAAAGGATTAGAGCAGGTTTTTTGAAGGTAGCTCTTAATGGCTTACACCAGCTGTGGGATTCAAGAACAGGATCTCCATGTTCAGAAATGCAGCATGTTGGACTCTGGAAACCGAATGGCTGTGTTTTTCTGCATGTGAGTTTCCTTGGCATATTGGTCTGGCCGTGGTTTGAAATAGCTGGTCTTGAAGGATTTTTGATGTTATCCAATGAGCAAGTCCTTTTCTCGTTTATGCAGTGATGCTCTGGTGGATGGACGGTCATGTTGACCAAAGCAGAGGGACAGTGTATAACAAAGGAGGTCAATGGTGGGGGATATATCTGGAACGCCAAAATCCATATGTGCAAACATTTAGATGTAACTCTGCTTGTGTAGATACAAATAAAAAATCCAAATAAGGGTCGAATTTCAGTTATACATACAATAGTGGCCTACAAGCAGTGCCATCCTAGCCCACTGATATCAAAGGGTTTGGAAGGATGTTGCTCTGTTTAAGATGACACCACTAATCCCCTGTTCCATCCTCAGTCCCCCATCCGAAACCTATGCAAAACTGAATTTTTCAAGGGCTTTTCTACACAGGCATTAGGGTAGCACTGTACAAAATGTGTCATGAAGTTACTTGGATACATTATTGGGGACTGTGGTCTGTACTACTGTGTATAGTTTGCTGTGGGTTGGATCCTGTTGTGTAATTTTGCATCATTTAATGTGTCATGTTAACATGCTTTGCTTCAGTTGTGTTTTTTAGACTTCTGGTTGGCTCTACAACCCAAATCTTATTTCATTGTTTATTGAATTTTCCATCTTGTTGATTGTATTGACTCACTCCATGTAATCCAACTTGAGTCCAAGTGAGAAAGGCAAACCATAAATAACATGAGCAAATAAAATTCCATGAGGTGGGGGCCACAACAGAGACTGCAAGTGTATTGAGACACTTCTGTTTTTAGAGCAAGGCCTAGGCCTTGGGTTTTAAAACTGACCCAACTACTAGATTTTTCTGAACAGTGAGATACTCAAGTGGGAAGTTGGGATTACCACAAGATGTTTGAACTGGCTGTTATACATAAAGATAGATGTACGATGCCCTACCTTGATAGCTCAGAGAAGCTTACAGCAGTTTTATCAATGAGATCATTGTCCTCAACTCTATATTATATAAGGTGTACAAAACCTGAGTACTGACCTACATGCAATGAGGAGTTTTCTATGGCAATCTTCTAGCACAACATATTTTTAGCAGAGAGGATTGCTCCTACCAATCTATCAAAAAGTCCAGGGCTATTTTTCTGCAAACCCAGAAAAATCCAAAAACTTTAAAAAAAAACCCTGCCTAAAAGGACCAATAATGTTTGCACATGCAAAACACAGAGTCCTAGTTGACTGAGATATTGTGAAGCAGGGAGGGTCGAAAAAGTGGAAGTGAAAGATAGAAGGGAGGAAGGGGAACATGTGTCATGGCCCCCTGTCATAGGGGAAAGAAGAAGAGTATGTGGGGAGATGAAGGGAAAAGGCAGTGGAGCAGGATGGAGGTGGAAATGAAGGCAGCAGATATGGCCAAGTGTAGTGGCAAGAAAAATGGGGAAGCTGGAGCAAGCACAGGAGAAAGGGTGGTAAAAGCAGCATGGTTCAGGGAGCTTTCAGGGAGCCTTCTCCTCTGAGCCTTCAGGGTGTTTATATAAATCTCTGGGGTCAATCAAGGGATTCCAGACTTTGGCCTGTGGTTTTTAATCTTAAAAGCCAGTTTGCTGTAGTGGTTAAGTGCGCGGACTCTAATTTGGGAGAACTGGGTTTGATTCCCCACTCCTCCACTTGCACCTGCTGGATGACCTTGGGCAAGCCATAGTTCTGGCACAGCTGTTCTTGAAAGAGAGCAATTTCTGTCAGAGCTCTCTCGCCCCACCTACCAGGGTCTGTTGTGGGGAGGGGCAGGGAAAGGAGTTTGTAAGCCGCTCTGAGACTCCCAAGTGAGTGAAGGGTGGGATATAAATCCAATCGCTTCTTCTTCTAAAACATTTGCTAATATATGAGCACATCTGAACCTTGAAACTGCTTTTTTTTAAAAGCACCTGTACTCACATGAGTCCCTTGGAATGGTTTCCTGTAATGTTGTCTTATGCCAGTGGGACTTTGATTCCCACAGTATGACCTCAAATGCCTTTAATTAATGGTATCAACTCTTTCTACTGATTTTATGCTATTATGAAGAAGAAGAAGAAGAAGAAGAAGAAGAGATTGGATTTATACCCCGCCCTTCACTCCCCAAGGGAGTCTCAGAGCAGCTTACAAACTCCTTTCCCTTCCCCTCCCCTCCCCTCCCCTCCCCTCCCCACAACAGACACCCTGTGAGGTAGGTGGGCTGAGAGAGGTCTGAGACAACTGCTCTTTAGAACATGAAGACTTCAGAACCACATTAGCTATAAGGATATTGTTAGAATAAGGTTTGAGTTTAGTGGCACCTTTAAGACCAACAAAGTTTTATGCAAGGTATGAGCTTTGGTGTGCATGCACACTTTCTCAGATACAATGAAATGGAACTTACCAGTCCATACATATAGGCAGAGGTCGAGCAGTAAATTAGCCTACAACATAATGAAGATATTGATCAGAATCAGGAATAACAAGCTTGGTTTATATGGTTACCATTTAACATAATGGAGATGTTTCAACAGATGCAAAACCCAAACAGAGATAAGAAGTTAAGTCCACATGGTTATAATATGTTTGGATTCAGTTCTTGGGAAAACACAAAAAGAGGCAAATAAATATGTCAAACTTGGAGACGGATGTGTAAATGTACCCTCCTTAATTGTGGAATACTAAGATCAGATAACGGAGACCCTCTTGTTGGAGGCATCAGGAGGTGGGGTGAATGGTTGTGCACTGTTATGTCTCTTCTGTCAGAGAAATACATTCCAATTTTCATTGCATTACATTACAATCACTATTCCAATATACTATTCTAAATAAGAAATATACTAAAAGAGGATGTATAGCCCTTCTTGGTAAGAATACATATGTAAGGACTGGATGAGTTTAGAAAATGTAGTGAGATAAGAAACCAATCTCCTTGTTAAGTCCTGGGTTTTTTTGTTCCGAGTGTTATAATAACTTGTACTTCAGCAGTTTTCCTTTCCAGTCTGTTCTTGAAGTTCCTTTGTAATAAAACAGCTACTTTGAGGTTATCCATTGAATGTCCTGGGAAGCTGAAGTGTTGAAGTGAGGTTGATAACAGGAAGGTTGAAGTGAGAACCAGTTTGTTGTAGTGGTTAGGAGTGAGGACTCTAATCTGGGAGAACCAGGTTTGATTCCTCACTCCTCCACATGCAGCTGCTGGTGTGATCTTGGGTCAGTTACAAGTTCTTTCAAAGCTGTTCTATCGCAAGCAGTTCTTGAAAGAGCTCTCTCAGCCCCACCTCCCTCCCAGGGTGTCTGTTGTGGGGAGGGGAGGGGAGGGGAAGGGAAAGGAGATTGTAAACTGTACTGAGACTCCTTTGGGAGTGAAGGGCGGGGTATGAATCCAATCTCCTCCTCCTCCTGATTTCTTAGTCTTGTGATTCTTGATGTTGGATTTGTGTCCATTTATCCTTTGGCAGAGGGTTTGACCTGTTTGCCGTATGTAGAGAACTGAAGGGCATTGTTGGCATTTAATTGCATATACAGTGTTAGAGGGTGCTGCAGTGGCTCAAGTGGTTAAGATGCTGAACTGCAGTCCGGAAGGTTGGTAGCTCAGCAGTTCGAGACCCGAGTGCTGCATGATGGAGTGAGCTCCTGTCTTTGGCCCCAGCTCCTGCCAACCTAGCAGTTTGAAAGCAAGAAATGGCAAGTAGATAAATAGGTAACAGCATTCTGTGTGCCTCAGCATCTAGTCATGCCGGCCACATGACCACGGAAACGTCTTCGGACAGCGCTGGTGTTTCGGCTTGGAAACAGAGATGAGCACCGCATCCCTAGAATCGCATTCGACTGGCTTTTGAGCAAGGGAAACCTTTACCTTCACCTTTACAGTGTTAGAAGATGAGCATGTGAATAAGCCTGAGATGGTGTAGGTGATATTGTTTGGTCCAGTGACAGTGTTGTCTGGGTGTCTGTGGCACCAAAGTTGGCATCTGGGTTTATTGCAAGGTGTGGTCCATGTTCGAAATAGATGTTGCATTATTGTGGGTCAGTTGTTTGAGCTTGGGGAGCTGTCTGTGTGCAAGAAAAGGTTTGCCCCCCAGTGCTTGTGAAAGAGAGCTGTCATCATCCAGTAGAGGTTGTAAGTTGCTGATGATGCGTTAAACTGTTTTGAGTTGAGAGCTGTCTGTGACCACTGGTGAGGTTCTTCTGTTATTGTCTCTTTTGTGCCTGTCTTGCAACAGGTTTTCTCTGGGTACCATTCTGGTTTTGTCAGTCTATTTCCTGATTCCATCAGGTGGATACTTTAGTTCCAAAAACGTTTGTGGTAGATCCCTCAAGTGAGAACCTCTGTAGGATTGGAGCAGATGTGGCTGTAGCGTAGAGCCTGGCTGTATTCAATGGATTGTTTGGTATGTGTAGGATGGCAGCTGGAGGCATGTAGGCATATTAATCAGTCAGTAGGTTTCCGGTATAAGGTGGTGTCTATGCCTCCATTGTGTACTTTTACAGTAGTTTCCAGAAAATGTATTTCTTGTATTGTCAGGTTGATGATGGGGTGAAAGTCATTGAATGCCTGGTGAAATATGTCTGGGGCTTCTTTACCATGTATCCAGACAATAAAAATGTCATCAGTGTAACACAAGTATAAGAGAGGTGTGAGTGGGTGGGAGTTTAGGAAGCATTGCTGCAAGTCATCCATAAAGATGTTAGCATACTGCAGGTGCCCATCAGTACCATTGATCTGGAGGAACAGGCTGTCACCAGATCTGAAGTGGTTATGGATGAGAACAAAATGGCACAGTTTGGTGGCAAAGTCAGCGATGTTGTCATCAGAAATCATATTGTTGTCTTTTAGAATGTATACAAGTGGGTGACCTGAAAGCACGTGGAGGCATCTTATTTGCCCCCCCCACTATTTCATCTTTTTCTTCTCTGAAAGTCCACATAGCCCTTCCTTTTTCCTTATCTCCTTCCCGCTCACTAGCCAACCTACATACATTTAGCTGCCCCCCATCTTCAGCTTTCCCTCCTTTCTTCCCGCGACAACCACTTTCAGGGAAAACTGGCCAGTGCCAATTACATTGTGGCAGGGGTCCTTTCGTAGAAAAAGAGGTGCAGGAGCTCATCAGCATAACTCATTAGCATAACTCGTTAGCATAACTCATTAGCATATGCCACATCCCCCGACATCACCAGAAGTGTGTCAGAAAGGGAATGTCAGTTTCAGCCCCATTATATCCTATGGGCCATTGAAATCAATGGCAAAAACTCATAGGGTATATGAGGGGCTGGAGGAAAGGGGGTTTGAGGGAGAGGCCCCAAACTTGCAGGGTAGCTGCTGGGGCCTCTCCTCGAAATGCCCACCTAGTTTCAAGAAGATTGGACCACGGGGTGCAGTTCTATGGGCCCCCAAACAGGTTGTCCCATCCCCTCCATTGTTCTCTATGGTAGGAAAAAATGTTAACTTTTTTCCTACCATAGAGAACAATGGAGGGAATGGGGGCAACCTGTTTGGGGGCCTGTAGAATTGGACCCCCTGGTCCAATCTTCTTGAAACTAGGTGGGCATTTCGGGGAGAGGCCCCAGCAGCTACCCTGCAAGTTTGGAGCCTCTCCCTCAAACCCCCTCCCCTCCAGTGGTTTTTAAATTTGCCACCGAATTTTGGTGGCAATTCGGCGGGGAGCTGAATCAGATTAGAGAATCTGATTCGGCCGGTGGCTGCCCTACTGGCCAGTCCTGAGCTGGTGGAGCTTTGCTCCACCTCGCTCCGGCCCCAATGGACCCCTGCATTGTGGGAGACTGACAAGCCCTTGCAGGGACTCCTTTCTTCCCCCTGTATCCTCCTCCCCACACGATATCCTCTTTCCCTCTTCCTGACAACCCCCTTGTAGCCAGAGGTAGCCAGAGAAAGTGTAACTGGCATGAGGTTCCCCAGGAGCTTGCTTCCACGGCACAGTGGGGGTTCTAACCCGGGTCTCCCGGATCCTCGTCTGAAGCTCTAACCGTCACGACACATTGGCTTTTGGTGAGGGGTGGGCTGCTGTTGAACAGTAGCAAGCAGCCAGCCCTGGGTGATTCATGCAAGTGCATAACAGCAAGTCACCTGGCCCCAGTGAACGCTCCCTCAAAAGCCAAAACGGCCCTGGAAATATCTCCCCCCCCCTTTAGATTTCAGATTTTTTTGCAAACCTGGGGTGTTTTACAGGTTTGTCGAAAGATTTGTGTTGTCTGTTCTTGGATCCAGTCTCCAGAGTTAAATATCAGATCTGTCCATGTTGAGAGTTTGATATATTGATGGACTCAGCAATAAAGGAAAGAATGCTATTTTGAGGTATGTAAACAGCAACTTGAATTTGTTGTTTGGGAGTCATACTTTCTAAACCAAAAATTGGTTCACTTCAAGAAGTTATAACTTCCACTTCCTGTCGAATCTGCTAATAAACTGACGTTAGTGGAGTTCTTGTGTACATAGAGAGATGACAGATGGAATTGATAGCACTTGCATCTATGAAATAAATGTGTTGTCTCATACTTTATTAAATTTTATTATTGGTCCATGTACATTAAAGAACCAAGGTTAATACCTACTGTATCATATGAATTGTCAATACTTCCTAATGCAGAACTAGAAATTTAGTTCAAAATGTCTGCCTGTAGTTCATTCTACTGTTAAATACTACGGAGTATAGCCATTAAGAAATGCATGTTATGTTTTATGTAGGAAAATTAACAATGTATCATAGTTGTCTTTTGTTAGCAGTGGCTGTGAAGGAAAAGTGACTGAAATAAAAAATGTCATAGTCTTTGAGATTGTTTCAGTGGGTTCAGTCACGCAAAATGTGAACAAAAAGAAAAATGTGCTTAGAACTTGTGCAAGCAGTAGTGCAACAATGGCAATAACATAGCACTTTAATATAATTTTTGGCAGTGTGTACATAGAGCAGTGAAAAGTACAATGACAGGTTCACTTAATTTCATTTAATTTGATTTTGAAATTGTGTCAGATACCTTGTGAAGTATCTTGTGCATGTGAAAAAGATACGGGGGATACAGTCATTTTCACTTAGTGCAAGTACGCGCAGCAAGAAGTAACTTTAGCACTTCCACTTGGATTATTGCCCACATGGAAATCTTTGGCGGGATCTGCGTTGCTTCCTGAACACTTTTCTCAGAAATTAACTGTAAAACTGTTCCTGGCTTCCTGGAAACTGTCCCATTGTCTTTGTTTCTTTGCCCTCCATTGTCATGAAGTGTTATGCCTGTATTTTGGAAAGTTTTATCTTTCAACAGGGGCTCCGAGATCTCAAATGGTGACTACTTCCCGAGTTGTAACTTTCATATATAGGGAGGATTAGTGACTGTCCGAGGCCAATTGAACTTCTGGAAATTCTAAAGCCACAACTCTGAAACCAGAACTCCCCCTCCTCCCAGTTTGGACATGTGTATGGAATATATGTATGGGGCTGCAGTGGCTCAAGTGGTTAAGACACTGAACTGCAGTCCGGAAGATCGGTAGTTCAGCAGTTTGAGACCTGAGTGCTGCATGACAGAATGAGCTCCCATCTCTGGTCCCAGCTCCTGCCAACCTAGCAGTTTGAAAGCAAGAAATGGCAAGTAGATAAAGAGGTACTGCTTCGGTGGGAAGGTAACAGCATTCCGTGTGCCTCGGTGTCTAGTCATGTCGGCCACATGACCATGGAAATGTCTTTGGACAGTGCTAGCTCTTCGGCTTGGAAACGGAGATGAGCATCGCATCCCTAGAGTCATATTCGACTGGCTTTCGAGCAAGGAAAACCTTTACCTATGGAATATAAGCTGGGGTGTGATCCACTTTTAAGACTCATTTATTTCTGTGGGAGAGAGAAGCACATGCTTAAACCTCTGCTGTTAAAATTGAAGTTACTTAAAAATTCTTAACTTTGGCTCCTATCCTTACTTACGGATTCCAAATTTTACTTTATGCTTGAAATGCCTTGTGTAACATGCAGCTTAATGCTAATTGCAGGATGATTCTACTAATCTCTTTCCTGTGTGATGTAGCGTTTAGAGTGTCCACCTAGGATCTGGGAGAGCCAAGTCTAAGTCCACCCTCTGCCAAGGAAAGTTGCTGGGTGACCTTGGGCTGGTCATGCTCTGAGCCTAACCTAACCTAACCCACAGGGCTGCAGTGAGGATAAAATGGAGGCGAGAAGAATGATGCACGCTGCTTTGGGCTCCCGTTGAGGGGAAAGGCAGGGTATTAATACATTCACAATATACTGTACCCAGCAGCATCGTGTATCATTTAACTTTAAAAGGGCTCCTCATACCACAAAGGTGGAGTATCATGGCTTCTGATCGAGAAATAGTGGACTGTGGACATAAGCCAACGTAAGCAAGCCATCCAAAGGCTCACAAAGCTGGCAGATATTGGTAAATTAGTTTGCTTTTGATGAAGTACAACAGTAGAGTCAGCTGACTTTGAAAAGTTACAGAATAGTCTTCATCAGATAACCACATTTTAGCAGTGGGTCAAGTAACTTGAAATCAAGTTTTACAGGTTCTCTTCCCCCCCCCCCCCACCAATACTATTAATTTGTAAAATAAAAATACTCTTTAAGGCAATCTGCCTTCATAAATGTGGCCTTCTGTTTGCCATGCTTGCTGCGACACCCTCCGTTTTCAGTATCAGAGAAAGGCAAGCCTTTCATTTACATTTTGTGCAGCTTCGTAACACTGTTATCCATATTGAGTGTACACAAGAAAAGGAAGACTACAAATTAGACTGAAATGTCTTTATTAGTGACTTGTGCCCTTTGCTGAAACCTTGACATTCAAAGAGCAACAAGCAGACTTAATTGCCAAACCCACTAGGATAGTTTGCATTGTGCTCTGGGGATTGCAAAGGATGTACCTGGTTAGTGGAGAAACTACAGAACAGTGTATTATTTTCTGAATAGCACCATGACCAGAGTAACTGTCAGACAGGTACTACATTTTGACCTCGAAGCAGGCTTAGACTTTCATTGCATACCATCCCTTTAACCACACAAGAGGCCTCCTTTATGAATAATCTGTCTGTAATGAATCACCTGGCCTCAGTTTTATGGATCACACATTCTTTCCAGTGTTTCATCCCATTCATCAAGTTGTGACTTGACTAGATAATAATCCCAGCACTGAAAGAATCTTTTTCTGTCTCCGTCTTGTAGCACAGCAATGTCCTTTGGGCTCTACTCATGCATGATAGTGTAACACAACTGTACAGTTCATGTTATAACACCCATCTCTTAAAGATCATCCACTCTGCAAACGCTTGGGTGTTATTAAATGAAGATCAGTGCAGCTTCCTGAAATTTCTTGCTTTACACACTTGCTCCGGAATGTTGACATCTTAGGTGCATATGCATAGTTAAAATGATTTTTTAAAGCTACATTTTCATCACACCCTCCCTGCAAGTAGCTAAAGCCCATGTACCTTATTTTATCCTCCTCTGCTTTATGCTCACAACTGCAAGAGATAGATTAGGCTAAGGAGGAATGAATGGCCCAGGGTCACTCAACAAGTGTCATACCAGAGTTGGTTCCTGAACCTGTCTCTCTCCCCCCCCCCCCCCCCCAGTCTCAGAACATTACTTCTACCAGAGTAATCATTTTAATACACTTCCTGGCCAGTTAGCCAGAAAAAAATGGCCTGGTCTTCTTGTATGCTTTTTAATATATTTGGCATAAAGAGACACACATCCAGACACATTGGATATTTGTTACCAGAACAATTTGGAGACCATGTGCAGTTACCATGAGAGTTTATCCACGGCCCACTGCGTAAACTTTTAGCAACTGCTCTAAAGAAAATCTTTTTTCATAATTTATTTCTGGATGTGTGTTGTGTTACAATAGTAATATTGACCACTGAAACGTCAGGGACTCCAATGCCAAGACCATGGCCATACAGCCCGGAAAATCTGCAACAACTAATGAACTCCGGCCGTGAAAGCCTTTGACAACAGTTTGAGAGTGGATTTACTATGATGGCTTCTCCCCAAGATCCTCTGGAAATTGAGCACTAAGTCTAAGGGCTGTTAAGGCCCTTTCCTGTGACACTTCAGTGACATGGAGCTTTCCACAAAGAGGTTTTTTCCATATACTACATTATCATGATGTAGTATAGGGATGCATGGGAGGAATATTTATTTATTTATTTATATTTATGTATTTATTTTTCACATTTTTACCCCGTTCTCCCTGCAAGCGGGCTCATATACAACCTGGCTTATTTCCTGTGTTAGCACCTTTGAGGAATGATGCTTAGAAGCTCACACACATTGGAATGTTCAAAGGGCAGCCATGTTGGTCTGCAGTATAACAGCTAGATTCAAGTTCAGTTTTACGTTAGAGGCCAACAAGATTTTTAGTGTGTAAGAGTCAAAGCTCCCTTCAGTATCTGACAAAGGGTGTTTTGAATGCTTATACCTTGAAAATCTTGTTATTCTCTAAGGTGCTATTGGACTTGAATCTAGCTAGATTTTTCAAGTCAGTATATTATTTATTTAAAACTTTCCCGCCCAAAATAGGGTTCCCAAGGTGGTGAAAATCAAAACATTAAAACAACATCTTTCCTTATTATATAAAGCCGTTTTCAAGTGGCAAGATTCCATGGGGCGCCAAAATCAGTTGGCTGGAAGGACTGCAACTCAAAAGGGGGTCCCTGGCCACTGGCTGCATTTTCTCCCTGCTTTGCCTCAGTCCCGCCCACAGAGCCACTGGTCAGCATCTCAGCCTCAGTCTGGAGGGAGCCAGCGAAGGGGAAGGATCCACTCTTCTCCTCCCACTGCCAGGTGGGTCTAACTGTCCCCTCAGTGGCCTGCTTATGTCAGTGAAAAGACAATGGACTTTCAGCATAAACCCCTCCCCCACACACTGCCAGCTTGCCCAATTTCCTGTCAGAATAAACTCTGAAACAAGGGGGCATTTCACACAGCACCCCATAGCGCTTCAGGACCGGTACAAGAACTGAGGAACGCTTGGGAGGAGGTTTCAAGGTAAACCGGCTCAGGAACGCTTCTCCAATGGGAGAGGCATGTTTCTGTGTGAAAAGGCCAATATGTTCTGTTAGGGAACCAGTACTAATACGGTTCTGTGTGAAATGCCTAACAGAAACCGTCACTGAAGAGTTCCTGAAACGGAACATATTGGCTGTGTGAAATTCCTCAGGCGCTCTCTCCTGCTTAGCTCCACCATGGCTGGCTGGCTAATAAGGTGACCATCAAACCATTCTCTTCAACCCCCTGCTGTGTGGCTGACTTTCCCCTAGGGTTGCCAATCTCCAGGTGGGACCTGGAAATCTCCCACTGTTACAATTGATCTCCAGATGACAGAGATTAGTTCCCCTGGAGAAAATGGCTGCTTTGGAGGGTAGACCCTATGGCATTATACCCTGCTGAGTCCTTCCATCCCCCCCCCCCCCCAAATGCTGCCCTCCACAGGATCCAGCCCCAAAATTTCCAGGTATTTCCATCATTAGAGCCTGCAACTTTCCCCTCAGTGCCTGTTGCTAGGCAACCAAGCTTGCTTCTCTGAAAGCCCCTTTCCACACCTATGTTGGCCTTTGAGAGAAAACTCACTGGGGCAGCTGAACAGAATGCCATAGAGGCCACCCTCCAAAGCAGTCATTTTCTCCCGGGGGGGGGGGAAGATCTGTTGTCTGGAGTTCAATTGTGATACCTGGCGATCTTCAGACTCCACCTGGAGCTTGGCTACCCTAGGCGTAGCAGTCAGTGCTTCAGAGCAGGATCTGCTAGACCCAGGTTCTTGCTGAGTAGGTGACTTTGGGCCAGTCACAGACTTTAAGCCTAACCTACCTCACAGGGTTGTTGTGCAAGTCAAAAGGGGGAGAGGAAAATGATGTCAGCTTCTTTGGTCCCCATCACAGAGGAAGACTACTTTTCCTCCAGGGGAAGCATGGTTGCCAATCTCCAGGCAAGGGCTGGAGATCACTCAGAATTACAAGTGCTCTCCAGATGGCAGAGATCAGTTCCCCTGGAGAAAATGGAGGACTTTGTCCTTATACCCTGCTGAGATGGACCCACTATAACAGCCAATGTGACATAGCAGTCGGGGCTTCAGAGCATGGTGGAGGCTGCAGGGGGGGGGGATGGAAAGTTGAAGAGTGAGGTTGATGGTTGGCTGGAAAGGAGATAGGGTTGCCAACTCCAGGTGGAAAATCCTTGGAGATTTGAGGGATGGAGCCTGGAGACAGTGAGGTTTGAGGAGGAGTGGGACCTCAGACAGGTACAATGCCATAGACTCCACCCTCAAAGCCAGCAAGTCCCTCATGGAGAACCATTTTTTCTAATCTCCAGGTAGGGGCTGGAGATCACTCAGGATTACAACTGCTCTCTAGGGGGGAGGGGGGAGGAGATGGAAAGCTGAAGCCAGGGGGCAGATAATGATACATTGATGGTTAGCTGGGAGGTAGGGTTGCCAACTCCAGGTGGGGAAATTCCTGGAGATTTCAGGGGTGGACCCTGGAGAGGGTGAGGTTTCAGCAGGGGTGGGACCTCAGACAGGTTCAGTGCCATAGACGCCACCCTTCAAACCACCAATTCCCTCTTGGGGAACCATTGTTGCCAATCTCCAGGGGAGGGATGGAGATCATGCTGAATTACAACTGCTCTTCAGATGGCAGAGATCTTTCCCTGGAGAAAATGGTGGACTCTGTGTCATAATACCCTGCTGAGGTCGCCACAGCAAAATGACGCTGAGTGCCCAAGGCCGGGGCACTCTCCCAGAGCCTCTTTCTAGAGCCCATTGTATTTATTTCCACAATGGACCTTATTCCTAGTTCAAAATAAAGCATATGTAAAGCCTCCACCGTGCTCTAAAATATAAAAAACAGTAAAAAACATATAAACACACATGGCACTAAAACAAGGGCAGAAGGCCAGTAACAGTTACTGGGGGTATGTTACACAAAACAAAAAAGTCTTTACCCACTGGTAGAAGACAACAGTAGAAGGAGACTGATGAATCTCCCTGAGGAGGAGGGTTCAAAATTTTGACACCATGACCAAGAAGGTGCTTTTTCGAGTTGCCAGCCATCTAGCCTCAGGTGGCAGGGCACCCAAACCAGGGCCTCTGAAGATGACCTGAGTGTACAAGTAGGTTCATACAGGAGAAGGCGGTTCTTAGGGTACACTGGCCTCAAGCCTTATAGGACTGTAGGGATCAATACCAGCACTTTGAATTGGGCCTGGAAGCACACTGAGACCCAATGAAGATAGAACAAGACTGAAGTAATATGGTCCCTACAACCTCCTCCAGTTAACATTCTGGCTGCAAGCATTATGTACCAACTGTAGCTTCTGGCCAGTCTTCAGGGACAGCCCCACATATATTGTTTTGCAGTAATTGAATCTAGATGTTACTGAGGCAAGCACCACAGTGGCAAGCTCTCCTCTCAGGAAGGGCTGCAGTTGACTCACCAGCCAAAGTTGGTGAAAGGCACCACTGCCACCTACTTATCCAGCAGGAGGCTATGAATCTGCTCCTTTAGGGGAAGTGCACCTCCATCCAGAACAGGAGACATACCAGTGGGGTACAATTTATTTACTTCTTTTTTAAAAATAAAATTTATTAAATATAATGCAGAAATACATGTATCTCCACAAAAAAACAGGCAAAGGAAATTTTATTTTTTTATTTATTATTTAGATTTCTACCCCGCCTTGCCAGACAAGCAGGCTCAAGGTGGCTTCCAACATTTAAAATACTATAAAACATAGTTTACAAAAATTTAAAACACAGCATAATACAAAACAACAGAAAAAGATGGTGACAGTCAGAGTTTAGGGTTGCCAAGTACTCACCACAGGCCAGCGGGGGGAAGTCCTCTTCTTGTCAGGAGTTTCCCGGTGCACGCGCTTTGCGCACGTGCTGTGATGATGTCACCGGAAGTGACATCATCACGTTGAGCACATTGCCAGGGTGACGCTCTGGCAACCGCCCCCAAACTCTATGGTACCATAGAGTTTTTGGGGCGGTTGCTAGAGCGTCACCCTGGCAATGTGCTCAACGTGATGATGTCACTTCCGGTGACATCATCACTCTGGGGACGTCGTCCTGACCGGACGACTTCACGGGTGGGGTTCCCCCCGCCAGCCGAATCCAGGCCGGCGGATTGGGGACCCCTGTAGCGGGGAATCCCCCGCCCCCCGGGCAGACTTGGCAGCCCTATCAGAGTTGCATGGTGAGAGGGGCAGCATCCAGTTTAGCCACCTCCGGCAGGATCCCAGCCGGCAAGCTGGAAAGAAGTAATAACACATATATGGTGATAGGAAGGTAAGTAACATATTCATACTATTAAGGGCATTAAGCCAGATCAAAACCGCCTCAAGAGACAATTAAGAACCAAACTCTCAGAAATGAATCCAGTCCTGATAGTGTTCATGCAATTTATTTACTTCATCTACAGTCTGCTGTTCTTGCTGAGAAGGAGAGAGCTGCTATTCTACTAGTCCCTAAAATACATACTTGGGTGTTATCTTCCAGATCACTGATAATGTCTATGTAAGGTTACCAGTTGCCTGGAGAAAGAAAAAATGTCCTGTCCCTTGAGTAGATGCTTAACGGTATATTATTTACTCCATGTCATGAAAAGCTTCAGCTGCCTATTTGCACTCATTCCATTTCTGCTAAAGGGACAGGCCATTTTCTCCAAGCCTGTTGGCAGCTCTAATCTGATGCATATTAAATAAAGAGGTTCCCTCAAATTTATAATTGCACGGGGCTCCAAAACATGCTTGGAGGCTTCAGCCCTATGTGATGTGTGTTTACTGGGCCAGACCATCATAGACTCATCTTAGGCAGTAGCCTAGGGCGCCGGCTAGATGAGAACACCGCTCTGGCCTGCCTGCCGCCCCTCCCTTTTCTCTCACCCTCCTTGGCTAGCCTAGGGGGGAGAGGCTCTTGGAAGAATGCACTGCTGCCGCTGCCCCCCTTCCTTCAAGGAGCACAGGCTCTTTTGCCCCCTTCTGTAAGGAGCCGAGGCGGGGGGGGGGCATGCCTGGGCTAAGCCGTGCACTTTCCCAGCTGGCAGGTGGCATCGGGCTCTCTGCATGCAGTGCAGAGCTGCACTCCGGGGCCCCGTGGGGCGCTAATGCAATCATTGTGGATCACATCTGTTTGTGGTTTGTTGTAAAAGAGGGAAAAAGGGGGAGAGATGGGGGGGAAAGTCTTCCAAAAAGCCCCGGTCTCGTCTGCAGATGGCCACAAGAGCACCAGTGAAAGCTCCCTCCTTTCTCTAACTGCAGGACAGATAACTTTGAGTTCTGTTTCTGCCCACCACACTCTAATCGGCCATGCACAGGGCATGGATCTTGCTCTCTGTGGAGAGTTGGCTCCTCCCCCCACACTCCCAGCTCCTCTTCTCTCTCCCTTTTTCTTTATTTCGGGTTTTTATTTTGGATGTCAGTCTTTCCATCTCGAGTAGGAAAGAAAGAGGGATGGAGAAAAAGCTGCCGCTGGGAGTCGAAAGGAAGCAGGGATCAGGAATGGCTGCCCTGCGTTGCCGGCTGCAGGGTGGAGAGGAGGGACTCTGCATGCGCTGCTGCTTCGAGTGTGCTTCACACAAAGGAGCCCGCAAGTCCAGAGTCATTTGTGGCTGGTGGCGGAGAGCATGGGGAAGAGCGGACGGGGCGCTGCAGCATCCGCCAGCCAGCCAGGCCTCCCCCTCTGCTCTCCTGATCCCTTACCCCCCCTGCTAGTCAAGTCCAGGGGCAGAGAGAGCAGAATCCAACTTAGCAGCGTAGCTGGTGGGGACTGCATTGGTGCCTGGAGAGAGAGAGGGGGGAAAAACCATCCTGCCCCTTTAATAGAGGATTAATGAGATGTTCCCTCCCAGGCGCTGTTATTTACCTTCCTGCCCTGAGAAACTTCAATGGCTCATTTCCACACAGGAAGCCTCTATTAAAGGGACAGGATAGTTTGCTCCAGCGCAAAGATCACACCAGGGGAGTTCTCAGGAGTGGTTAGAACGGGATGGATTATGCTGCAGTTCTATAACTACTTTAATCGTTGAAACATAAGGCTGCAAATCATTTTGGAGAGTAAGTCTCACTAAAATGGTAGAACTTATTCCTGTAGAGTTGCAGAGGGGCTGGCTGGAAGACTTTTTCCTCCAACCTGGTGTTGTCAATGTTGTCCCTTCATCTCCGCCTCCGTCTCCCCCTCCCCAGGTATGTAGAATAGAAATTCACTAAAAAAAAATAATTGATGGCATGTGTTTGAAAAGCTTTGTATTTAAAAGGCTTACTTTATTGAACTAAATCTAGATGGGCAGCCATGTTGGTCGGAAACAGTAGAACAAAGCACCTTTAAGACCAACAAAGTTTTAGTCAAGGTGTGAGCTGAAGTGTTCTTCTACAGGTTTCTCAGTCTTGTGATTCTTGGTATCAGATTTGTGTCATTTATCCTTTGGCAGAGGGTTTGACCTCTTTGCCCTGTGCAGAGAACTGAAGGGCATTGTTGGCCTTCAATGGCACAGAATGGCAGATACAATATTAGAAGGCGGAGATGGTGTCGTTGATGTTGTTGGGTCCAGGGACTGCGCTGTCTGAGTGTCTGTGGCAGCACCGTTGGCATCTGGCACGCAAAATGAGACTCTGGTGTGCCTGAAATGGAAACATTAAAGAGACTTAAATTTCAACATCACAATTAACAGGATTTTTCAAAATGCTTTGTGATTTGTGTTTTTCTGTTTGAGAGAGAAAATCGGAGACTGCATTACTTGTCCTCACAATTAAAGAAAGAAATTAGCCATTTCAAATTTTGTGTTTTTTATTCTTCCTAAAATAGTGTGTTTCAGGCACATGTGGCTGAAATGGGGAAATTAACATAGATCAGGCAGGCTTGTATTAATGAAACAGTGAATGGTTTGAAAATTGGTGAGTGCCGGGGGGGGGGGGCGGGGGGGGGGCAGAAGGCAGCCTCACCTAGTGTGCAAAAAAACCTGGCACCGGCCCTGGGTGTTTAGTTTGCAGGTGGGGCATCGAAGGTTTGACTGTTCTGTCTCATAAGAACAAAGCAACCTCTTTAAAACCTATGTGCTGTGGAGCCATGCTAAGTCGGTGTTCATTGGGATAGAGATGGTATTTAAGCATGTTTTAACACCGACAGCCAATGTTTGCTTTTCCCCCCCTACTTTCCCCATTAGCTCTTCTAGACTCCCCAGGCTTGTAATGGGAATCTTCAATGCCAGGAAAAACCATTTGGCTTAGTTTTCTATTCTGAACACTTGGGGAGGCTCAGAGAGTGTTTTCTCGATTTTGAAAAGATTGCTGCAGCAAAGGTTCATAATGCCCATTTGAACACCAAATCACATGGTGCGAAAACCACTTCCAATTTCTCTGTTTGCTAATAGGCTTATCTCCGCTGGTTCATATGAGGCCCTGGTTAGGGCTGCCAAGTCCAACTTGGGAAATATCTGAGGACTTTGGGGGTGGAGCCAGGAGACTTTGGGGGTGGAGCCAGGAGAAAGGAAGTGACATCATTTTGTGATGTCACATCCTGTGATGTTGCTTCCACATGCTGACACATGAACTCATGAAGTTTCCTAATACTGAGCTTCTGCTGCTGCCTTGAGCTTTATAGGCTTGCAAGCAGCATTACCCAGACTGTGACTTTTATGCCACTGTTTTTTGTCGCTGAACAAGAGTCAGTGTTATGTAGCAGTCAGTTTGTTTGGCTGGGATCTGGGAGAGCCTGGCTCAAAACCCTGCAGTGCCATGGAATCATTTTATTTAATACTGAATCAGGCCATTGGTCCATCAAGGTCAGTATTGACTACTCAGACTGGTAGTGGCTCTCCAGGGTCTCAGGCTGAGATCTTTAATGTCACCTATGACCTGATCCTTTTTTAGCTGAAGAGGCTGATACCTCCTGCATGTCAAGCAGATGCTCTATCACTGAGCAACGGCCCTATTGAATCCTTCCTCATCTCGGCAGAATATGAAGCCCTAAGTGCTACACAAGTGCTAAATATGATTTTCATATCATAAGAACAGGAGAGAAGCCACAGTGGATCAGGCCAACAGCCCATCCAGTACTCTGTGTCACACAGTGGCCAAAAATACCAGGTGCCCTCAGGAGGTCCAGCAGCGGGGCCAGAACTCCAGAAGCCCTCCCACTGTTGCCCCCCAAGCACCAAGAATGCAGAGCCTCACTGCCCCAGACAAAGGGTTCCATTTAGACCTTGTGGCTAATAATAGCCACTGATAGACCTCTGCTGGATGGGGACAGAGAGAGAGAGAGACAGACAGACAGACAGACAGAAAAAAGAAAGAAAGGGGGAGGGGGAGAGAGAGAGAAGAAAAAGAGCTGACAGATCCCAGCAGCTTACCCCAAGCAGCTTACTCCAGCAGCAGGCCACATGCAAAAGCAGGCCCTTCAGCAGAAAGAGCCTCTCTGGGCGGGGCTCTCTTGTTCTCTCTTAAAGGGGAAATGTCTGTTGAGGCTTTTTACTGCAGGGCAGGCTCTCTGCAGACATTTCCCTTTTAAGAGGCCAGGGCAGCCTCCGACGTTTCCCTGCTGGCAGCCACTGCCTCCCCCGGTGGCCAATTTTGAAAAGGCGGGGGAAAGCTTTAAAAATCGGTGTTTCCCCCGCCCTACCGGGGGACTTGGCAGCCCTAGCACTGGTTGAGATTCCTATAACAATAATATTAAAATGTGTATAATCCTGACTTTAAAGTGTGTCTGCCAAAGCAGCACTGAGGAAGAAGGCGTGAGGAAGAAAGAGGGAAGGGAGTCAAAAGGAAGCTGTGAACATTTCATGACCATCTGGGTAACTAGAATATTCTTCGCTGTTTGTAAAGAGCTGAGAAGGAGATTCTGGTCTTTACTTAATTTTTTTTTAAAAAATTATAGACTGAAAAGCAATTTTGACTGAAAAGCAATAGTTTACAAAAATGTGGCTTTTGAACATGACTTTAATTCATTTGATCTGTTTTGTACACAGGACCTTTATGGTATTGTAAGAAGAATAGTAAAATATGTAATTTGAAACAGAGTGTAATCTTTTCAGAGTTTGTCAATGCAATACTTATTTTTAGCTAACAATCATTCTGTCAATCGAAGTGAGGACTGTTTTCATTTAACGGCTCTTTAACGTGCTTCAATCTTGTATTTGTTCATGTGATACAAGTGCTTATGGATAGGCCAAGAGGGCTGAAAGCAAGCAACTGAAAGGTTCCTGTCATTTATTTTAACCTTGTGGTAGATGGTCACATAGATAGTTCTGTCCTGGGTCAAGAACATCTGTTGCAAGCAGTAAATTGAACATAGTGTGAGTGAATGAGTAAGGGATTGGGTTGGATCTTATAAAGGTATTATATGGATGGTGTTTTTGGCTTTTACTTTTGGACCAACATGGCTTTAAACAAGAAGGGGTTCCCTGCCTGTGAAAACAAGTCCTGGCAAATCATTGTATCACCATTAATCCAAGTATCATCACAGATGAAGCCACTTGTTTTTTTCCAGCTGTAAGTAGGAATGGTGTTCAGAGAAAGAAAATGCAGGAGTTGATCCTCATTTTCCCTGTTTACTACTTTGGAATTGCAAATATGGTTGCCAGATCATCAGTGCTGATAATAAATGTAAGGAAACCAGCAGGAACAGTTTCTAGCTTAGTCTACAATAGGAGAAATGTTGTTTGTGAGGTGTGTGCATGAGGTGTGTGCGTGAGACGTGTGCATAATTAATTAAATTAGACATTTAGGCTGCCCTCCTCTGAAAAACACGGTTCATGGTGTTGTACAGCCCAATAAAATTCCAGTACCATTTATACATTATAGTTAACATTCCAGAATTAAAATATAAAATATATCTAAAACATTTAACACAGTCCAACCCATCTGATGGTTAAAAGTTTGCAGGAGATGCCACAGCTTCATAGGGGAGGGAGGCTGGTGGAGATGGGAAGGGAAGAGTGCCAGACTATGTTATAGCCGTTGGTGTTCTCAACGAAATACCTGTTCTCAACGAAATACTCTGCCTTACATGCCCTGTGGAAAGGTAGCAGATCCTGCAGGGCATGGATGTTATCCGGCAGAGAGTTCTATCAGGTAGGGGCCAGGGCAGAAAAAGTCCTGGTCCTGGTTGAGGACAGCTGAAGGTTCTTATCGCCTCAGTGTGAAGCTCTTCTGGGGTATACCAGGAGAGGCAGTCCCAAAGGTACATGGGTCCTAGACCGTTAAGGGCCTTAAAGGTGAAAACCAAAACCTTGAACCTGATCTGATGCTCCATCGGAAGCCAGTACAGCTTGTGCAGCATAGGTTGAATGTGTGCCATGCAAGAGGTCCTGGTAAGGACATACGTGGCTGTGTTCTGGATCAGTTGGAGCTTCCAGGTCAGTCTCAAGGGTAAGCCCATGTAGAGCTGGTTAGAGTAGTCTATTCTGGAGGCAACCATTGCATGGATTACCACAGCTAGGTCGGTATGAGGCCGGTAGGGAGCTAGGTGCCTGACCTGGCAAAGCTGGAAAAACGCCAATCCAGCAACTTCTGTGACCTGGGCCTCCACTGACCAGGCCACACCCAGGCTCTTGGCTGTCGGTCCCTGGGTGGTTCCCTGGCACCTATTGCTAAAAGATCACAAATGAACATATCCTGTGCCTCAGTACCATTTATTATTTCATTTACATTCCAGCTCTTGTTTGCTTGGGAGCTCAAAAATTTATCTCACCATCTCCCATCCAGGTACTTTACCAGACCCAGACTGACCTGGCTTCAGCAGGACACATGTCCTCCAGTCATGAAGCTCTATTATGAGAACAGGCAGGTGCACCAATGGTTTGACTAAATATAAGTTAACTTCTTACAAGTTTTAAAAACTGCCTGCCATGCGGGAGGCATAACTTGTTTTAAAATGGCTCCAAGTCATATCATGTGCTTGGATGCAGTCTCAGTGCCATAGGTTTTTGGGGAGAGGTTTCTGTAAACACACACCTATACCAACTGCTTTTGCCCTGCCCTGGGTTCAGACTGGACACAGCTGCTTTGCTTGTGGGGAGATGGAAAGCGGAACCATATTGAAGAGTAGTAATAATCGTTGGCTGCTGCCCACTCAGCCAAAATCTGTTCATGCTGCCGGAGGATAGTATTTAAGCTAGGTTACACTTTGCCCTCTAAGCTGTGGAGTCTTGTGAGCAAAAATTCTTCTTGTGAGCTATTGGCATTAAAGTTGTGAGTGAGCGATTTGGCTACTGCATAAATTAGTTTGCTCTGGAGCCATCTGTCCTGTGCCAAAGTAAAAAACTGTGAGCTAACTTAGCTTAGAGGGAACACTGCACTTTGCCCTTTGAAAAGGCAGATGGGGTCAAAGAGATTCTGATATAGATAAATGCAGGGGTCCTTTCGAGCAGGAACTCGGGGGAGCGCAGCTCTGGGAGTTGGTGCCAGCCCCCCCCCCCCCCGGCGGGGGAATGCCTGCTTGTGTCATGGCTGCAGCAAAACGACCCTGTCCCCTGGAAAGGTCCTTGTTCCTCCGACCAGCCTTCTGAAGGTTTCAGCCACCACTGAAGCTATCCTCCCAGAATAGCGGTATTTCTGAGACTTGGATTAGTAGCTGTCCCCTCTCTGCCAGCTCTCTCTCTTTCTCTCCCTCCTTTCTTTCTTGCCTTCTGACATACTTCCGGTGATGTCCGGTGCTGTAGCATATGCAAATAAGTTATGCTAATGAGCTCCTGCACCTCTTTTTCTACGAAATGACCTCTGGATAAATGTAGTGCAACCCAGTTTCAGCATTTCATTCTATTCTTGGTAATGGTGATTAGGAAAGCATTATTGTTACTGTTCTGTCTAGAAAGCAATTTCTGCACAAGAATATGTTGGGAGAAGAGATGAATGCTTGTCTCTGATGCCACATGAATGTCTCAAGCTCAGGATGTGGGTGTCAAACTCTGTCTTTAGTTTGCCATGATGAGCGGGAGATGGGAAATTCCTAAAGGAAGGCCGGAGTGTGTTGAACCTCGAGGTTGTAGGTGCTATAGCTGTAACTCTTCCTGCAAGATGCCTCCCTGAATGCCAGGGATGACCTTGAAGCCAAAGCCAAAGCTGTGCCTTTCTCACTCTCATAGATAAGGGAGCCATATATTCCCAAGTCTGTGTGTGTGTGAGGAGGGGGGTAGAGGCATGAAAATCAGGCAGGAGGCCTGCAATGTGTAATTGGTGCACCTTACACATTTGAGCTGTCTATATCTGTGGAGTTTCCCGCTTGGACCTCAGTTCCTAACCTGAATCATGCAGCTATCTCAATAAACAAATCACTGCCAAAGAGAGTGTTGTTAGGAGTCTCTTGACCAGGGGTCTGACAGTTGGTAGGAATGGCCTTGGAGTCATGCTACAATTGGAGTGGCTCTGAAGCATCTGGGGGTTCCAAAGTGGAAAGGATGCATGCTGTGGCAAGTGTGGTGAGTGAAACCGGGTTTTCTGAATTTTTGAGTGCATCTTTAGTTCAACAGAGGTCACAATATGACCAAATAGGATGGGCAATGCTCTGGAACATCCCACAGAACCATGTGCAAGTTGATGGAATTAGGAATGCCTATGGAACGTGGTTTTTAAAGACAGAAAGTCTGAAAGCTGTTCATTTAGAAGAAGAACCAAACTGGACTGGATTGTCAATTGGTGAGGCAAACAACAGGAAAAGGAAGATCGCTTCCTTAAAATTTGGTTCATGGGAAACTACCAGAGCATCAATTATGTCATATTTGCACTAGATATAGGGTTTAGTGGTGGGCAATGGTTACAATTACTATTAAAGCAAAAACAAAACTCCCCCCCAAAAAAACCCTGAGGAGCAGTCCTCCCAAACCTGCTTCTAACTGTAATGCCTGAAAAATAACACAGCCATAAATGAGAAGATAGTGTAGTTGTGATGTGCCAAACAATTCTCCTACCATGTACAATAACTATAGATCAATATGTTTTTGTCTGCTTGACAATACCAAGAAACTGCCTTTAAAAAAAATGCATATAATTCCTCTACATTTTTCTTCATTGTATTGATTAAAGCTTTTTTTTTTGGTGCATGTGTCTTGCCTGCAGTCATCAAATAACAAACCATCTGCTAAAAACAGATTGGCACATTTCTGGCAATTAACATATTTTTAAAAATGCCCAGCAAAGATTTCTTGTCTAGATATACCTCAAACAGAAGTAAATTTTGCTTTGTTGAACAATTATGGAGAGAACAAAAACTTCTGATTATTTTTTTTTTGCTACAGACCTGTGAACAAAGAAAAAAATGTAGTTTGGGCAACAGCATTGGACAAAGTGTTAATTTCAAGGCTGCTCCAAATGCTAACCATATCTGCTCAAGTGGCTTTTAAACACCATTTTGTGGCCTCAGAGTTTGGCTCCTGCCAGGCTGCAGCTGTTAGGTGGAAAGGGCCTCTTCTCTTTGTCCTTCTGCAGCAGCATCACCCAGTTCTCCTGGCAGCTAAACTCTCATTACTGGTTATAAAGGGTTCTGTGAGCACGAACAGGCGGTGTGAGTGTGGATTTTGGTACCATCTAGCTTAAAGAGCACCATCTCTCTCTCTCTCTAAGCAGATAGAAATTTGTTCTTGGGTCAGGCTCTACAGAGCAGAATTGAAACCTTCATGCCCAGTCTTATCCTCCTCTAGGTGGGATAATGCCTGGGTGGGAAAATGCCTGGAGACTTTGGGGGTGGAGCCAGGAGAGGGTAAGCTTTGGGGAGGGGAGGGGCCTCCACATGGTACAGTGCCATAGAGTCCACCCTCCAAAGCAGCCATTTTCTCCAGGGGAGCTGATCTCTGTCAGCTGGGGATCAGTTGTAAAAGCGGGAGATCCCCAGGCCCCACCTGGAGGCTGGCAACCCTATCCTCCTCGTTGGGAAGACCCATGTATGTGTGAGTGCATGCAAGTGTTACTTAATGGACACAGACAACAGATACTAAGACTAGCCTTCGGTAACTCTGCAGATCAACAAAAAAATTTCTAGAGTGTTAAAAGTGTTATGATCTAATAATTGCCGCCTGTGGTGCACATAAATACTGATCTCACTGTTTCTGTTCACAGATATTTGTGGTCCTTTATTGTATTTATTTATTTACTTTATTTATATCCCACTTTTCTCCTCAGTGGGGATCCAAAGTGGCTTACATTGTTCTCTCCTCCATTTTATTCTCACAATAATCCTGTGGAATAGGTTAGGTTGAGAGTGTCACTCAGGGTCACCCAGCAGGCTTCCATAGCAGAGGGGGGATTCGAATCTATGTTTCCCTAGACCAAGTCCAACACTTTAACCACCACACCGGCTCTCAAGATACATTTGACAAGGGGAATCAGTAGGTCAAAACAGAGTGGACAGACATATTTATTGCTTGTAGCCAAAGGCCATCACAAAAAAAAAAATTAAGAATATAGAGGTAAAGGGTCAAAACAAGCGTGGTTTTTACAAGCGTGGTTTTAAAAATTGTTAGAAATAAAATGCAATTAATTACGTACAGTAGAATTACATATCTTGAAGATATATCCGGTTAGACAGATTCATTTACTGAAGCAGCGATCTTGGCCCTAATTTTCCTTGCAGCCAGGGCGAAAAGTGAAACTCTACAGATAACAAATGGATTAGTGTCAGATAATAGAAAGACCAATTTATCCAAATCAGAGGAAAGATTTTGTCCCTTTAACAAATTGTCAAGAAATTTAATTCTGACTTCTGTATACGTAGGACAAAATAGCAGATAATGGAATATATCCTCTGGAACTGAAGCACCACATATACAGATACGTAGAGCCATCGGTGTTTGAGAATGTCTTCCCATGAGCAATGCCGTTGACATTGTCTGGAAACATAGGGAAGTGACTCCCTTTCTAAGATTTGGAGATGAAATGTTTACCAAATAAGATGCTCTGGTGTGATCTCTCGATCAGCTTAAACCAAGGTGAAAACTTAGACCGAGTGATGGTAGAGCTGTCCAATAGGGCATCACATTTGTACACCCAGTTTCGTAGGTTGGAACCGTTGTTCAAAGCCTTCAACAAGTCATCTGGGATAGAATAACAAGTATGTTGTTATAGCATAGTGACCAAATTTAATCATTTCGTGACATTGACTGAAAACACTGATTACTGGGTGAGTTGATGATAATGGTATTACTTTTGCTCCAAAATTTGAGTAAGATGAGATGGACTCGGGCCCTAACTAATGGCAGACCAAGTTCCGCCCTCATAAGGGCTGCTGGGGTCCCCTTAGGCAAAGCGAGAAGTCACCTTATGAATGAATTTTGGATTAATTCCAGACTGGAAATTATGTGTTCCTTCCAGCCCCATACCTTACTCTAATCTGGGAGAACTGGGTTTGATCCCCCACTCCTCCACTTGCACCTGCTGAATGACCTTGGGCAAGCCATAGTTTGGCACAGCTGTTCTTGAAAAAAGAGCAGTTTCTGTCAGAGCTCTCTCAGCCCCACCTACCTCACAAGGTGTCTGTTGTACGGAGGGGAAGGGAAAGGAGTTTGTAAGCCACTCTGAGACTCTCTTGGGTAGTGAAGGGCAGGGTATAAATCCAATCTCTTCTTCTTCTAAATATTTTTTACTGCTGGATCTATGAGAAATCCACCCTTAGTGTGATAGAACTTCAGGATTGCTCCTATTATTTTTTTGGTGGAGGATTTAATAATATCCAGGTGTGGGTTCCAATTTAAAGTCTTGCTAAAGGTTACTCCCAAATACTTGAAGGAGCTGCACTGTTCAATAGAAATTCCATGGATATTCCAGGAAAATTTTCTAGGCCGTTTTCTAAAGACCATAACCTTGGTCTTGTCATAATTTATGTTCAGGGCCTTCTCTTTACAGTACTCCCCTAACTGATACAGCAACATTTTAAATCCAGTTTGGGTAAGGGAAATTAGGACCATGTCATCTGCATATAATACAGTTGAAACTTTCTGATGACCAAATGAGGGAGCAACAAACTCAGCCCCTGACAACCTGTGCACAATGTTATTTAGGTATAATTTAAAAAGTAGGGGAGCAAGCACACATCCCTGCTTAACCCCCCTGAAGATTGGGATTTCACTTGTTAGGGAGCCTGATGTACCCACTCTAATCTTGGTGAAAATATCCATATGCAGTTCCTGGAAAAGAAACAGCAAACATTTGTCAATGTTTGTACTGGCTAGCTTTTCCAGAGACAATTCCTATCAATGGAATCGAATGCTGCGGCTAGATCTACGAATGCTACAAAGAGGGCTTTGGTGGGGCAAAACAGAGTGTCTGCAACAGAGTGTCTACAACAAATGAAATGATAACTTTGTCTTATCAGCTTGAGCTCCATAAAAACTGTGTTCTGGCTCTACCCATGGTAGCATTTAGGATGGCTAGTTCTAAATCCATTTGTCTCCTGATATTCCATTGACTTCAGTGTAAGTGAGAGCTCCAGGAACATGTACTTGCAAGTAAACCCGAATAAATCAATGGGACTTGTTTCTGGAAAACCCATGTTTAGAGCAGGGTGTTTTTAGCTTGCTTACAATCGTGATTACACTTACTAAGAAATAAAATCCGTTGAACTCAGTGGGGCTTACATCTGCATAAACTTGCAAGGATGAAGCTGCAATCTTGTATACAGCCAGGCTGCTTCAACTTCACTGATGTCCATTTATAGGACTGCAGACTTTTTAAAATACGGTACTTGGAGGTTAAGCCCTATTGATCTCCACTGAACCTGCTTGCATGCGGTATATTTAAAATCAAAGTGCCAATACACTTTGCCAATGTCATTAATTATGGATAGATATGTCAAAGTTCATTGGAAAATTTATATGAGCAAAAAAAAGCTGCGACTATACATAGGACTATACAGGATTGGGACTGTAGAGTGAGTGAATCTTTCTTTGCATGTTGATGGGTATATCTTGTATATTCCATATTACCTGTGCGTCTGTCTCTGTTATGCCTCGAAACTTGTATGAAGTTCTGCTGCTGCCTGAGGGGATAGTGCAGCATCAGTCACTGGAGACGGTTGCCTGTCATTGGGAGGCTATAGCACCTTGATTTAGTCTGTGGAAGGTTATTATAGGTATCACTAACAATCGGAGCTGAAGTTGACTGACTTGCTTCAGAAGTCCAGAGTTCCTAGTTACTGAACATTTTTAGACTCTACCCTTTAATGGAGATTGTTAGTGGGACAAAAAAGAGAATATATCTATATCTACATTATAAACATAAACAGATGCAACACCTTTTAAAGACAGGAAAATAAATGGATAAACTGGTCGTATTCTTCTGCATTATTTTATGGGCGGGGCTCAGGGATTAATACAGTCTTGCATCACTCCTTTGGGGACAAGTGTGTCTGAGATATTTTTCAGTGGGTGATACCCCTGGCTAGGATCTGCTCTGAGATCTTCTGTTTATAATGAGTCAGGAAGCTGACATAACAAGAAGCTCAGAATGATGTTTGCACAAATATATGGTGCCAATCCCATGGTTGCCAAGGCAACCAGAAATATGGAAATGCATTTATAAGGGAAAATGGGCATGTGAGTAGAAAGGGTGCTCTTTGTTTATTTTAGAAAATGTATATACAGCATCTCCAGAGACCTGTTTGAGGTGGCTTACAGCTTGAACGCACTGGGCTCCTTCATTACCACTGCCACTTTCTGTTTTTCTGTCACCTGGACTCACTTCAGTATTCAGAACCCAATTAGGACATTTCTGTTAACACAGATGTGGTGGCGTTTCCAAGAGAGTAGTTAACTTCCCGGCTCCCACCTTTTGGTTCTCCTCTGTAAACACGCCTATCCATCCCCTGCATTACAAGGGGAAAATAAGAGTTGAGAAAACTGTGTTTCTCTTGTTAGTGGAGTGAAGATGGTTCTTGACAATTGCCTTATACATTACTGCATTTGTTCTGTTACTGCAGTAACTACCTGTGGCAAAACTTTTTTTAAAACTTTTTTTTTTACATACAGCTGAGGGCGGCTTGGCAGGTTACACAGGTGTGGTTCTTGTTTCTAGCATGACATCATTAAGGACCACTTCACCCATTACCTTTCTCAGTTGTGAATGTAGGGTATTTTAAGTAAAATGTATAATGTGAACGTAACTAATACTTGTGCTGTACACTAGACAAGGATCTCCCTGTTGAATACATATAGGCTTGCCTCTGTAAAATGCTTGATGTGGTTTACAGGACGCACTACACATTACACACAAATGCTTGTAATGTTACCCTGTTATTATTCTATTGGGGTTGTATACATTAGAAACTTAAAATATTAATATATTAAATCATTACATAGAACACAAGAAATTTAATAGTAAAAACATTATAAAGAGGTTATGGCCCATAGTAATTGTGTTAAAAGGTATGTAACTTTAAGGAATTGATGGTCAACATGCAGCTGTATGGAATTATTCAGAACAGTCTTTATAGAGTCTGGATTCAGTTTAATGTAGAGAGTATTTGCCAGCCATTTGAAAATTGAAGGCTTCTAGCTGAGGAAAATAATAGAATTGGTTTGCTACTACAACAATGAATAATGCATAGTGTTTATGGAGAGCATCAGCCAGCAACAATGAGGAGGCTTTATGCACTCAGAGAGTATTGGCTAGCTCCCAATATAAACACTCATAGGAACCAGAAGTAAGTTATATATTAAACAATTATAAGTTAAAAATATTATATTCCATTCAGCTCCATGTTACTTTTTATTTACCATGGTTTTTTTCCAGGAAACACAGAAACAAAGCAGTTTGCTCCTATTATATTTTGAACTGGATTAAGAAGCTGACCCCTCTTTACAATAATAGAATTACTCCTGAGGAAGACTGTTGTTGAAATGAGTTTAAAACCGGGTGCTCATTGAGAATGTTGGACTTTTTTTGTATTGTAAAGCTGAGAATGTTGGACATACTGCAATTCTGAAAAGTTTTGAAAGCAACATATTTTTTACTAAATGTCATTTATATCACAGGTTTGTTTGAATTGGGTTTTCTTGTTGATACCTGTGACCCATTTGTGGTTTGTTATTACTCTATTAAGAAAATGGCTGCTTTAGTGGGTGATCTCTATGACACTGTACTCCACTGAAACCCCTCTTGTTCCCAAACCATCCCCTCCCCAGGTTCCATCCTCCCAATCTCCAGGAATTTCCAGACCTGAAGCTGGCAACCTTAGGGTTGCCCCCTCTTTTTTCATCCTGACAAAAACGTTGTGAGATAAGGTAAGCCAAGAAAGAGAGAGTGGCCCAAGGTCACCCAACGGATTTGTATATGGAGTGTGGACAGAAGAGCATAGGAGCAAACACGTTTTCCCTCTGGACATTACACTGGACATTACACAAAGATAATGCAAGCCAAGCTCCTCCCCCCCAATGCTTCTGGGAAACACGGGAAGTCTCCCCTGTTTCAGTCAGATATGCTAGAGCAGGGGTTCCGGGTGTGGTGCCTCTAGGCGACATCATGCCCACCAAGTGTTTCCTGGTGTCCAGCAAGTGAAAGTGGGCAGGGGCTGCTGGAGCTTTTGCTTCTTATTGCCCACTGGAAACCTGATTGGCTGTGCAGATTTTTAAAAAGTCGCTTCAATTACAGCTGCCACCACAGCCTAAGTATCTTCACTGTGTTACTGTGCGTATTCATTTTAAAAGGCATCCTGTTGAAGACAGAGCTTCTGCTTGAAATGTTGACGTCATTATTAAGAGTTACACATAACCTCATGCCCTGAAATTTTGTGGTTGGCTCTGCCTCCCGCAGAAGCTATTTTGTAGTTCTCCCCACCACCCTCAGGCAGCAGAAGGTTGCTGCTACAGTGTGACAGTTGTTTATAAATCGGGGCCATGCCCCTAATAGTTGTAGGGTCTCCTGCAGTACTGGCACTCTGTCACTTCAGTAAAATTATACTGGCAATTTTTTTTTTTGGAAAGATTTTTATTATTTTGCTTTCTCAAACACTAAAACACTGCTGTCACGATCTGTGCCCGCTCGGGGAGATAGGCCTAGTGCAGCCTAAGCACAGGAGAAATCTGTGTGGGGGTAGAGTGCTGACAGCCTACAATTCCCATGATGCTTGGTGGCAGTGGTAGATAATGGGAGTTCGGGGAATGTGGGAGGAGATTGAACTTTAGCTGTATGAAATGGAAAACGGCGTTCTTTCCTCTTCTGCGGCTTTTCCTCACACAGAGTCAAGCTGAGGGGACAATCTGGTCTGGGAGAAAGATCTAGGGCTGCCAAGTCGGCCCGGGGGGCGGGGGATCCCCCGCTAAAGGGGTTCCCGATCCGCCGGCCAGCATTCGGCCGGCGGGGGGAACCCCACCCCTGAAGTCATCCGGCGAGGATGATGTAATGATGTCACCGGAAGTGACGTCGGCACGTTGGGGGCGTTGCCAGGGTGACGCTCTGGCAATCATGGGGCGATTGCCAGAGCGTCGCCCTGGCAACGCCCCCAACGTGCCAACGTCACTTCCAGTGACGACGCCGGGTGTGCGCGCAAAGCGCGCCAGAAGAAAAAACTCCCGGCCACAGGAGGACTCCCCCCCGCCGGTGAGTCCATAAGACTTGGCAGCCCTAGAAAGATCCCTCACTCAGGGCAGAGTGAAGTACAGGCAGGAGGCCTGGTGGTATAAGAGGCTGTAGGCCTTAAATAGTAACAGTCAAGTAAAATAGTCACGTTAGATTCAGTTATTTTGCCTTTAAACACTGTTATTAGAGTTGCCAAGTGTTGCCGTACTTTCAGCGGTGGTGGGGGGGGAGTCCTTGCTGCTCCGGGAGTCTTCACGCACACGCACCTTGCGCGCGCACCACGATGACATCACCTGGAAGTGACATCATCTCATCGGGCACATTGGGGCGGGACCTCTGAAAAACTTACACAGATTAACTTGCTTAACAAGAGTTGCTGTTGGCTTTTCGGAAGGCTGAAGAAATGTTGCAGCTGGGCAGGGAATTCAGATCTCTGTGACTGTGCCGTATTCATTTCTTTTGCTTTTTGTAATACAGTGCTGTATTAGTTTCTTTTGCTTAAATTTTGGTGGGTTTTTCCTTTCTTTCCTGAGTTAGCTTGCTCTAGTCATCCTTGCCGGTTGGCTGATAATTGAGCAAGTTAAGGGAATTTTGCCAAGTCCAGGTGTCTGGGCTTTAGTGAAAAATAACATCTGTTCTCAAATGGTAGAGTGGCAAATTACAAATTACAGATCACTCTTAATAAAAGTTTGGAGGTGGTATTACTGGTATATCTAATATAGGCATGTCAAAAGTGTAACAACTTCATTGGAAGGCACTTGTTTTACTCGATTAATAGACAGAGTACTGCCCAAATGCCAAGGCTGGCAGCTTACTGTATCTTTTTTTTTTTCAAGTTTTGTGTGAAATTCATAGGATTGTTCTTCTTGTATACTTATACTTTTTTGGTTGATTCTGGACAAATTGAACCCAGACTGGCAGTTGAAGTATGTTTAGCTAGTCCTTTGCCTAGACTTATGTTTAAAGTAGGGTTGCCAGCTTCTAGGTGGGGCCTGGAGATCTCCTGGAATTATAACTGATCCCCAGACAACAGGGATCAGCTCCCGTGGAGAAAATGCTTATGGAGTCAACCCTTCAAAGCCTTATAATGCTGCGGAGGTCCTTCCCCTCTCCAAACCCCACCCTCCCCAGGCTTCACCCCCCAGTCTCCAGGAATTTCCCAACTTGGAGCTGGCAACTCTAGTTTAAATTAAAGAATCAAACTACAGAATACTTGATGTCCGCTGGCAATTTATGTAGTTCTACAGGTAGCTTGTTCTCTGCTGTATTCTCATTGGTATTTGATGGTGTATTTTCAACGCATTAGATTTTGAAGTTAATGTTAAAAACATTACAAATTCTTAAGGAATATGATGATCTCATGTGAAATATTGTAGACAAGACACCATCTTACTGTGATTTAAAATTCTTTTCTCCATTTTTTTTTAACCAAAAGGCTTCATATTTTTGAAAACTGACAGCACGCCCACAAAGCTATCTTAGTACCGTCTGTTCATACCGGTGGTCCTGCTGTTATTCTAGGAAGCTGAAATCTGTTGCCTTGACATCATCTGTTCATCTATCATTGGGGGTAATCAACTAACAATTGAAGGATGTGAAAAGTCACTAGAAGTCATCAAGATGTTTTTTGGGGGGTTTAGCAAAAGTGGCTTTTTTCTTTTCCATTGTTCAAGAACTAGTTTGGAAGCCTTCGTGGTTCCACTGAATTAAAACTCTTTCAGATGCTCTGGCGTAGTTACATTATCCACCCTTGTTTCCTGTGCTTGGAGAGGGCTTTGGGACATGGGTGCCCACAGCTGCAATCTCAGACTGTGGCTTTCCTGCTTTTGGATTCCCTGATGACCTCTTTTCAACAAGGAATGGGATTTACACATTGAGATCTGTGAGCCTGTGATGAGTTCTCTAGATTTTTTTTTGCAATTAACATTTTTTATTTTTCCAACAATAAAACAAACAAAACAGTTTAAATACAATACTGCTAAGTAAATACAACATATACAACAATGTTATGCATTTCTATAATATAAAATACACATAGCTCTTAAAACTATAACTAGCACAACATATATAACAAAACAACTATGAAGTCAACGTATAGAACTAACCATATCTATTAATAATCTCACCAGCATAAACAATAAAATCCAATACCTCATTTACACAAAATCAATAAAAAATAAAATCTTTATATTTATGTGGAATTAAATATTAGATTGCATTGTTTTAATATAGTCAAAATAACCAAACCATTTCTCCAAAAAAATTATTATCTTGTCTAGGATTATATGAGTTCTCTAGATGAAGACTTTGACTGGGTTAGATGCTTGAGGTCTGCATCCCCAGTTACAGTAGACACTGGAAAGAGAGAGTCACACCCCCTCTTTCTCAGTGTCAGCTAACGCTGCCATCCCCAGGGCGGGAGGTGGTTTCTGGGTAAAAAGACCTTATGTGTCTGGAATGTCTTAGTCGCTCTCACAGCTCGCTTATCACCTCTTCTGTATTACTGACCTTGAGTGTCTGGCTCCCAGGCGCTGCTTCTTTTCAGGTGCACAGTGTCTTTTTCTCACTCTTACTATGAGAACAAGTAGCCAGTATATTTTTTGTGCCTTTTTATCTATTCTGGGATTGGAGATTTGCATATGGACTAACCATTTGAATAATGTATATCTGTCCTGGTGGGTTGAGAGCCCGCCATTACTAACACAAGACGTGTAGATGACTAGTGGACCTGTTTGCAATAAAGGACTTTCTGTTGAAGTACACCTGTTGTTGACTGAATACCTTGGACTCTCACGCTCAGTCTCTTTGTAACAAGTGCTTTTATCTTTTTTTGGTAGATCTAGGCACAAGGCAGCAGAGAATACATGAATGCTATTATTGGCCAAGGTGAATTTAGGCTACTAGCCTCTTTTAATGTCTGTTTTATAATAATATCTGTTAGAGGATGGAAGCAGAAAGCTGTAGGCATAACAGATAATTTAACTGTTCAGTTCTCTGCATTGTCTTGATTAACAACCCTCAATACTTCATGTAATACTTAAAGTAGATTAAGCTAGATATTGGCTTTTTGATTTCCAGTTACCACATAGATGGTGCTATATTGTATGCTTTGTTCCACATCTGCAGCTACCTGAACTGTGCCTGAAATGGATGTGTTTTTAGTCTCCATGGCAGCTTGAGACTGTTCTCCTCTGAAGCAGAGGCTGGCAGTGATGCTAAATATAGTTACTGTAGTTTCTCCAGGCCAAATCTTGGCCAGCTGCCTGTCTGTGTGTTCTCATGTGCAGGGGATTGCCATTGTTCTTTGTCAGCGAACCCAGTTCCACTAAGACAGCACTCTCCCATCATTCCGAGTGGGAATGCTACATTGGGTGGCTTGGGTTTTGCACACATTAGGGTGGCACAAAAGCTGGATGAGGGAGCAGTCTTGAGGAAACAAACCGATTTCAAGTGGTCAAATGGAGTAGAGACCACGGAACTGGTGTTCCCCACTTTTGTCTTTTTAAAGGCCCTTAAAAATTGCAATTATGTTTGCCGGAAAAAATAGCTACTCAAAGGGTGGTTCTGTCTTGGCTTGTGTGAATCACCATGGCCTCAGTAAAGCTATTCTGAATTGCACTGCCAAGTGAGAAACTGGGCATAGCTACATTCCGCTGTGCTGCTATTTCAGTTACCGTGATGTAATTGTCTAAAATTTACTGCTGCTGAAAATGCATCCTGGATAAAGTCCTCTAAGTGCACAAGCTGGGGCTGCTTGCAGATATGTTGTTCTGCTAACTCTGAAGGTCTTTTGCTTCTGTAATACGGGTCACAATAATCTGCACAGAATTCTGACTCTTGAATGCAGGCCTCTCAAGCAGGCTATGTACTCAGTGGATTGGGCTGAACTCTCACGTAAATGCACATTGCGGTGTGGCTGTCAGTGCACTTTTCTCAGTCCCCTTGGGCTTCGGGGCCATATGGTTTTGTTTTAGCTCTCCATTTTAAATATGCCAAAGGCTGTCCTTATGCCTGATGGTTATTGTTACAGCTCCTTAACTAGGACCTGGATGATGCTTAGAGTTGGACATGGAGATCACAGGGTTTTTTTGAGACTGGCTCTCCTAAAAAGGGAAAGAATTTTACTTTTCAAATTCTATGAAATCTTGGTGTGAAATATATTACATCTGGAGTTACAGCTGTGCCTTATTTCACAGTTGCATGTAAAGTATTTTACTGAATTATAAAGAAAATAATTACATGGAGTTTGTCTTTAATAGATGTAATCATAGTATTAATCTGGTTAATTAGCCTCTCGTCAGGCTAAGAGTGGATGTATAGCAGGTGAGAGTGCTATCTGGCATAGGTGATACATTTTGCTAGCAGAATTAACTAATGGCGTTAAGTGATTGCCATTTTTTTTCTCTTTTGGAAGAAGTAAGATCAGTTCCAGCTGGTCGCTGTTGTTTCTGTAGCCAACCATATCTGGATAATATGTACATGCACACAAAAGCTCACCTTGAATAAAACTTCGTTGGTGCTACTGGACTTGGCTGCTTCAGACCAAAATGGTTACCCACCAGATTCTATCTGCATAATGTACAATGAGTGCTAGAAATAAAATTAGCATGTCACTAAAATCTAAGAGAAAGCACTTATATACCATTTACACTGCCTGAGTGGGCATATGTTGTTGCAGTGAAAACTTCATGTTGACAGAAACATTTTGTTCTAGTGTTTGGTTTGAATGGAGGCGTTCTCATCATTTGAATGAGAGGTATTTGGAGTGTGTTCTCTTTGTATTTGGGAATGGCTGTTGAAGGCCCAGGAATTCCTCTTGGAACTCCTTGAGAGCCTTGCTGTTTGCGGAACCGATTATTCTGCAGTACTGTTGAGGGGCAGGGCAGCCTTCACGGTTGCTTGCCGGGAAACCAATCGGAGGACTCCCCTACCCCACTTCTAGTCTGCATTTGCCTGGGTAGCAGCCAACAAGGGTTCAGTAGCAAGCAAAACAACACTTCGTTTTATTCTCTCACTGGTTCTCTCTGAAATGCAGACTTGATAGGAGGGAGAGATCTGCTGGGTTTCTTTTTTTAAAAGTTTAGTTTCCCTCATCCTTTTCTTCCTTCGCCAGAGGTATGAAATGCTTTACTTCTTACAAGTCCCTACCCCAACTGGGAATTACGCTCACCAGCCAAAAGCGAGTCCCAGAGCCGAGATGGGTTCACCACCCTGCTTGGATGCTGGTGACCTTCCATTTGGCTTGGCTTTGATCAGATCTTGATCTGCTTGGTTGGACTACTAGAGAGAGCAAAACACATTGGAGGAACCCCCGAAGCAAATAGGGACAAACTTCCACACTGTCATTTTTGTTACTCTTTCATCCCTATTGCTTCAGGGTCCCCCCCACCCCGAAAAATGTGTTTTGCTCCTTCTGGTAGTCCCAGAGGGAGCAAAACACAAAGATTAGGGAACCCAAAGCAATAGGGATGAAAGAGTGACAAAAATGACAGTGCGGAAGTGGCCCACTGGAGTTAGGGTTGCCAAGTCCAGGTTGGAAAATACCTGGGGACTTTGGGGGTGGAGCCGGGAGAGGGCGGGGTTTGGGGAGGGGAGGGGCCTCAGCATGGTACAATGCCAGAGAGTCCACCCTTCAAAGCAGCCATTTTCTCCAGGGGAGCTGATCTCTGCCAGCTGGAGATCCGTTGTAAAAGCGGGAGATCCCCAGGCCCCACCTGGAGGCTGGCAACCCTAACTGGAGTGCTTCTGAAGCTGAATGAGACCTTAGCTTTTGTCACCAGCCCTGGTTGTGCTCAGCTCTGAAGTTGCTCTGAGCTTCTTTGAAACAGAGAACAAGCAAGGGCCAGCTCTGAGGAGCAGGGGCTAATCCCAGTCAGACGGAGCTGCGTGCTTACCAGCGGTGGGAAGATTGCTTTTAAGGGGGATTGTGACAAGTGAACTGGAGGGCTATTATAGTTTAGCTATTTGGGAAGGCAACATGGTGTAGCCTGGTCTCTTCAAGTCTTGCAAGCTGAGCAGGGCTGCCAAGTCCCCCGGTAGAGCGGGGGAAACACTGATTTTTAAAGCTTTCCCCCGCTTTTCCAAGATTGGCCACCGGGGGGACAAAATGGCTGCCAGCAGGGGAACCTCGGAACCTGCCCTTGCCAGCCTCTTGAACTTCTTAAAAGGGAAATTTCCCCTTTAAGAGCAGACCAAGCTAGAGAGCCCCGCCCAGAGATTAAGGAGGGACTAAGCTCTTTCTACTGCGTGCTCGGGTAAGCTGGGGTCTGCGAGCTCTTTATCCTTCTCTGTCTCCCTCCCCCTCTTTCTTTTTGCTGTCTGTCTGTCCACTGTGGTTTTGTCAAAGGAATAAACTGTCACTTCCAAAGAGGTAAACATCATAAGGAGAGGTTGCCTGTAGAAGGTCTGGGAGTGGGATTGTTTAAAATGTCTTGTCGTGGCTGCTTGGGTCCCACCAATCCTCATTTCCCTTCTGCAAATAAAAGTTGGGATTCCTCATTTTTATGCCAATTTTCTGTTTCTTTCAACCGTGTCCCCCCCCCCCCCCCCCCCGGGCAGTAAAAATCTGCATTTTTAAAAGCATTTGTACATCAAGTAACCGGTATTTTAAGTTAGGGATGGATCCAACTAGCTTTTCTGCTGGCGAAAAGGGGAGGACAAAGGTCCTCTTTAGCCACCAAAAAACCTATGCTGGGGGGGGGGGGAAGTTATGGGACTTACATGGACAACAGCTGGGTGAAACAAGGGCCAGAAATAAAGCCTGGGAATTGGGCAAGAGTAAGTGAAAAAGCTGTCTGTCTGTCTCTCTCTCTCTCTCTGTCCCCATCCAGCAGAGGTCTATCAGTGGCTATTATAGCCACAAGGTCTAAATGGAACCCTTTGTCTGGGGCAGTGATGCTCTGAATTCTTGGTGCTTGGGGGGCAACAGTGGGAGGGCTTCTGGAGTTCTGGCCCCGCTGCTGGACCTCCTGAGGGCACCTGGTATTTTTGGCCACTGTTGTGACACAGAGTGTTGTACTGGATGGGCTGTACTGGATGGGCCAATCCACTGTGGCTTCTCTCCTGTTCTTATGATATGAAAATCATATTTAGCACTTGTGTAGCACTTAGGGCTTCATATTCTGCCGAGATGAGGAAGGATTCAGTAGGGCCGTTGCTCAGTGATAGAGCATCTGCTTGACATGCAGGAGGTATCAGCCTCTTCAGCTAAAAAAGGATCAGGTAATAGGTGACATTAAAGATCTCAGCCTGAGACCCTGGAGAGCCACTACCAGTCTGAGTAGTCAATACTGACCTTGATGGACCAATGGCCTGATTCAGTATTAGGAAACTTCATGAGTTCATGTGGAAGCATGTGGAAGCAACATCACAGGATGTGACTTCACAAAATGATGTCACTTCCTTTCTCCTGGCTCCACCCCCAAAGTCTCCTGGCTCCACCCCCAAAGTCCCCAGATATTTCCCAAGTTGGACTTGGCAGCCCTATACTTGGATGGGAGACCCCCAAGGATGACACGACAGGGGGAGGCAATAGCCAGCCACCTCTGCTTCTCACTTACCTTGAAAGCCCCTTGCTGGGGTCGCCATAAGTCGGGTGCAACTTGATGGTTCTTATGTAGGTGCTTCGCTATTCAGTAATTATTCCAGCAGAGTGAGATCACCCTTAGTTGCCACTTAAAGCAGATCTGAAGCATTTGGGAATTTGATCACATTGTGCCATCCCTGACCACCACCCTTAGTCAAACCATAAAAAAGAGTCTCGCAACCATGCCTTAACATCAGTTTCCCTTCCGTAGAAACATAGGAAGATTCAAACAAGAATGGGGCTCTAGTCCTGCTGGCAAAAATCCAGTTGGGAGAAGGGAAGCAGATTCTCTCTCTCACACTCGAACACTATCTAGCTCTGTTCTAGGGAGGATTTAGGGAGGATTGGTATGTGGTGTAGTATGCCTGTTCAAGATCACCTTGCCAGCTTTCCCCCCAAACAGACTGTCATATGCAGCTCCACTAAGAATGGGAATTCACAGTGAAGAGAAGTGTAAAGTACTGAGTTCTCTGCAGCATTGACGAGGACAAAGTTGGTGTAGTGATTAGCTCAAGTTTATTTAGAGAGAGCCAGCATGCCTTAACCAGCCACCCAGCCAACATCTATACACACCCAGAACATGCCCCAGGTCCCACCTATGATCCTATTGGAAGGGGGGGGGGTTGAATTTCCCGCCTAGGTCTCATTGGAGGATGAGCAGGACTCCTGGGTCCTTGGCTCCTATTGTTCTAGGAGCCAAGCTCTGGGCTCTTTGCGCCGGCGCCTAGTGGCGGTCAGCAGACACAACAGAAAGTTTACCTTTTCTTTGTTTCTTTGTGCTTTTGGTATGAGGCACTAATGACATAAACAAATCATGTAAATTGTGTGGAGCCTTTTAGAAGTTCTGTGAATTATTAATGTTAATAAACTACGGTTCATTGCATGGTATAAATGGTTTCTCAGAGAGAGGCATTTTTGTGACTGTATCAGGTGGAGCTGCTGGATCCAGAAAGTTAAAACATAGGATGCATTATATTAGGCACATATTTACATATCACTGGTACAGGTTTTTATCCAAAATATTGTTTGTCATATGAATTTTTACATTAAAAACAGTCATAATGTACAAAACTTCCCCGTGTTATTATTACTGAAATTACGTATTAGATGTGGATAGTAGAGATGATAAAAGAACAGAGTGACCTAGAAGGCCCAGCCTCCGGATTCTGTGTTGCTCCACCTTCTGACCTGTAGCTCTTTCGGGACACCTTTGGGCGTGGGCACACTCTTGGTCTCTGTAATCATCTCCCACCCGTGGGTAAAGACTTCTGTTTCATTTGGTATTCCCTCAGTAATCCCTCCTTCCTACCCAATATTTTTATTGTTGTTTTGATGCTTTGTATGTATACTTTAGCTTGGGTTTAGTTGTTTTAATTATGTGCTTTTTGTGTTGGTTTTAATGGTTTTAGGGTATTTTAGGGTAGTATGAGTATTATTTAAAATAATTGGATCCATGCTGAATTGGGCTGGCTGCACCTTATAGCGGAATGGTGGGGAAGCTGTCTTTGAGTGAAGTTTGCTTGCTGTTTAGTGATTGTTCTGGTGATGAATCTAAGATTTCTTGCAACATAGTTTGAAAGCCACTGGAATTAATTCCCTTTCAACTGTATGATCTTATTAATTGTTGCCAATAAACAAGGAACAGATGCACAGCACAGTTTAACAAATATTTTAATCCACTTTGGGTAAAGCCCTTAAGACAGTCTTTCTGCCGACTGTATATCAGACAAGTGGCAAGGTGGCTGTAGACGTGTTCTTTCTTCTCTCAGCAGTCGTGCTGAAAGACACACTGTTCCTGTCCCCATCCCTCTCCATGCCGTGTGGCAGAAGGGCAGCACCATCTGCTTTGCAACTCTTCTGCTAAGCTCTTAATGCGTGGGGAGAGAAAAGCTCCCCTTTCCTGTCCCCCCCTTTTTTGTAGGAAGTTCTGCTCTTCATTCAAGAAACTTGAAGTCACATTCCCAGAGGACTTTGAATTGCAGAGAATACTAGAGTGCCTTTCCCCCACTCAGGCACACACATGGCTTGCAGTTTTTGCATCTCGTGACAAACAGTGGAAAGAGTTGGCAAACAGAATAGTGAAGCTGACAGTATTCTCAAGCTCTGCTCAGAACACAATTTCCTTGGCAGATAATATTTTGAGATCAAACGTCTACTCTCAGATAGAGGTCATCAATAATGTAGAATGGCTGTTCTTGGTAGGCGGTGAGAATCTGTTGACGTACCTAGGATGTTTGACCAGTTGGAGGGAATAGAGTCCCAAAATGCAGTTTTCTTCTGAGTAGAAATGGGAGGGTAAAAAGTATTCCTTTGCTCCTCATATATGTGTCAACCAGTGTTCCCTCTGAGCTGAGTTAGTGTGAGCTAGCTCACAGTTTTTTAGCCTCCAGCTCACACATTTTTGTCTTAGCTCAGGAAGGATGGCTCCAGAGCAAACTGATAGCCAAGTCGCTTGCTCACAACTTTAACGCCAGCAGCTCACAAAGTAGACTCCACAGCTTAGAGGGAACATTGGTGTCAGCACATACAGTTTCTTACATGGGCTTAGAGAAGCTGATGCCTGAAATTCCAAGATTTACATACCAAAATCTTCATATGGCAGAGAGCTGCAATAAACACAACTGCTGTTGCTTTTGCTGCTACTCTTTCTTTAATGCCATCCCTGAAACTTAAAGTATCTCTGTCAATTTCCAGCACCCTCCCATAGCCCCAATAACTGCCACTTCACTTTGCCCAACAATTTCCTCTTCATTTTTAAAACTTTTTTTCAGGCTCTTGGCTAGAGGGCATATAGCTCCCTCCAGCTACCAGGAAGACCTCTGATTCCCTGTTGGCCCCTTGATATCTGTGTTAAAGCTACACTTGTGGTCGCCCATACAGGCAAGTTCATCACCTGTAGGACTCTTCACAGGTAGAACTCCTGTCTTCTCACATTGCCTCAAACACGGTGCTTTTCAATGGCACTTTCAGCTGCCAGGTGCCTAGTAATTGAATGTGGAGACATTATGAGTTCTCTGGTATCTATGTAAGTAGGTGACACCCCCCCCCCCCATTTTAGCTTATTTTCATCACGTAGGCTTTAATAATTCCAATTTTGCATGCTGTCCACAGCATAGCGGAACTCTCGGCTCTGTGCTGGGAACAAACACTGAATCCTGATGGCCAAACTATTTTTCTTGTAATAGAACTTTCCTAATCCTACCCTTTGTTGGTCTTGGGTATGACTTGTAGCTTCTGGTAAGCTCCTGCACAGTGCAGTTTTTCTGTCTTGTAATCAGGATTTCAGAGTATAAAATTTGTTCTCATTGTGAATAGGTGGACTGGCAATTTCCCTGGGATAAAACCAGTTGTGGATATTTGCAGTTGAATGCAGAATTGGTGCTGATGTGTTGACCTGCCGTCACACGAGCACCACAGCCTCTGTCAGTGCGGCTAAGGACAGCTGTTGCTGGTCTTGGGTCTCTGCTGAGTGCAATGGTATGGCTATGTAGTTTTTAAAACAACTTTTTTGTTATAGTCACACGTTGCATTTTAGATGTAAGAAAGTGGAAAGTGGACACCTAAAGATGTAATGTGTGAAGATGCTCTCAGTTAGCAGCTAAAGGCCAGCTTCAAGTGCAAGAAAAGCTATGGACCCTGAGGTAGCTGTGTGACTGGGCTTTGACAGTGCAGTCACATAAATAAATATCTTGTAGCTTTTCTTCATTTATAAGACAAAAGAACCCATCGTTTGTTGTAGGACCCTAAACTTCAATATTGTTTCTTTTTTGTTTTTAACTGTTTTTCCTCCTGTTGTGGGCAGTAAAGTCCTGTAGAGCCAAATCTTTTGCATTTGGTAGGGATTATGTAGATGAAGAAAGTCAAACAAAGTTCCACTAAGATCATGTTTCGTGGATCAGATGAAGCAAGCTCTTTCTGTGCTTAGCATTGCTAATTATACAGGAACGGTCTATACCTTCTTCTACCTTAAAAAACTACGTAACAGTTAGGTAAGCTCTCATTAATTGGCTAAGAAATGCTCTAAATAGTGACCTATTTAATTCAAGGTCACCAGCTTGTCAGCCAGACCCTGTGCTTTCAACATGGGCTAGATCAACTGCAGTAACACTCAGGGGTCAATTCGAGCAGGAGCTCGGGGGAGCTCAGCTCTGGGAGTTGGTGCCAGCCCCCCCCCCCCGGTGGGGGAATTGACGGTGTGTCGTATCAAGCGTAGAATGAGGCTACAATGACAGCAAGTTGTCTGGTGCGAATATTTGCAGTGAATTTATTTACAAAAGAAAAATAGTTCATAAATATTGTACAGACTGACAGAATGCTCCGCTTGGCAATCCAACATAAGAGAGAAGTGAAGACAGAATACAAGCAGTCAATATATACATAGGCCATCCAATCAGGACACAGTGCTGACTCACTGTGGCTGATGCAACTCAAGCCCACATGACTACAATCATGGGATCCAGCATCTGTCAGTTTAGATCATATTCATCTACATTCCAGTAGCTGTCATCTTGCATCTAATGCATTACAGTATACTGACAGGAATGCCTGCTTGTGTCATGGCTGCAGCAAAATGACCCCATCCCCTGGAAAGGTCCTTGTTCTTCGGACCAGCCTTCTGAAGGCTTCAGCCACCACTGAAGCTATCCTCCCAGAATAGTGGTATTTCTGAGCTGTCCCCTCTCTGCCAGCGCGCTCTCTCTCTCCCCCCTTTCTTTCTTGCCTTCTGACATACTTCCAGTGATGTCAGGTGGCGTAGCATATGCAAATAAGCTATGCTAATGAGTTATGCTAATGAGCTCCTGCACCTCTTTTTCTACGAAATGACCCCTGGTAAGACTTGCCTTCATGCTGTGAAAAGCTTCCTGCTACTTCACACAGCTACTGAGTTATTTGAAGGGTTGGCAACGCTGCCTCAGTCATTAAAAAACCCCAAAACCGGGAGGCAGTGGTTGTGCTGGTGAGTGTGTCCAGATTTTGTTGGAAAATGTTTTGGAAAAGTAAGCACCAAATTAAAACTTTCTCCCTTTCTTTGGTATAAGTATGCCTAGAGACAGTTTGTACTTGGAACTGGAATAGGAATGGCACTTTTAATTTAAAACAAAATAAGGAGCAACAATCTTATGACAGTCATATTTATTCCTATTTAAAATAGGTACTTGTGGGAAGGTACATGTTGATAGATCCTGCTCTGAGAATATAAAAATGCATTAACATAATGGCTCAGTTCCTTAGTTACATCTCTCTAATCCCCTGCTTTGCTAGTAATTAATTATCGTCATCATAATGAACTGTGGAGTCAGGACACCAAGACTTACTATAAGCCCCTCTTAAGTGCTGGATTTATGCTCAGAGTTGTAATAATTCAGTGGGCTACGATGCATAAAGTGGTATCATCTAAGTAAGCAAACAGGATGCTTCCATCCAGATTGGGAGTTATTAATTTGTATACTTTCAGTCTGTAGAAGTAGAGCAAATGATTCTTTTACCACTTGGGAATATTGAGCAATAAACCACTTTGAGCACACCAAAAAAGCAATTTATAGGAACACTGTACTTCTAGCCTTTCCTTCAGGCCCTTGGCTCTGTTGGGTATTGGAATACTAAATTGGCTTCATTCATTTACTGAAGATTTCATTGAGCTCTTGCAGAGCTGCAGCAGCCTATCCCCAGTTGGCTTTTGTGAGCTCCCTACATTTCTGTTCAGAACCTTGGAGATGTGCAACAATTTGCCATATTTTCACACGTCTGAAACTGGAGATCAAGAATAGTATGTGCTGTTCAGTAAATACGCAGTGAGCTGCTCAAAAGGTTGACTTTTTAAAGTTGTGTACCTTATTGCCACCTTTGGCAAGATGGCGGAGATCATGGAGCATTGGTGCTAAGGGCTCCCTGCAGATCGGCTGATTTATTATGCAGGCACCCATGTGCCGATCTACACATTTGGTCTGTGAGCTCTTAACATCATTGGGCAACTGCGGAACTCAGTGGGACTGGGGGAGCTGATGTTTCTTACCGTCCCCAAAAGGGCTGCTGAGATGAGCTGTGAGACCCACTGGACTGGACTAGACGTGGTGAGAATGTTCATGGAAGTCACGGTGTTGTTTGGGGGCCCTGCCGATGCCCTGGGTGCTTCTGGCGGCGTCTGCTCACTGTTCGCTTTGCTGCCTGCCTCACTGGCTTGAAGTGGCTGCCGTTCTGACCATCGCGGCAGCGTGAGCTGAGCTGCACTGAGCTCTGAGCGCACTGGCAGAGTGGCTGGGGAGCCGGGGGGGGGGGCTTCTACCCCTCTTGGGTTGGCCTGGTGTGGACCGGGAGCTAGGGAGCAACTCGTGGGGTGCTGACTGCGGTGGACTGTGTTGTCGATAGTAGTGTGGACAAGCAGAGTGACAGCGGAGCTGGCGGGGGGTGGGGGACTCGGGACACTGGAGCCTACCAAATACGTGGGGACAGAGCTGCAACCATGGGCTTGAAAGGGACTGGAAAAGATCAAAGAATTGACGTGCTGGTGATGAGAGACCCCAGAGGCTTCAAGTATGAACTATCCCAGGACCAACTGGCTCAAGGAAGGAAGTTCCGATAAACTGACTGGGCAATATCTGCCCAGAATTGCATTGCTACTGCCACCTACAGAATGGACTAGCTAATAACACCAGTTACTATCAGCAATTGCTTAGCTGCTAATCTGTAGGAAAGTTTTAGGTTTTTAGACTAATTAACTGGGCTGGGTTGTTGATTGTATTAATTGATTTATTGATTCCCCCCATTAATTGTGGGTCTAAATTAGTTAGGAGTAGTTAATTAATTGAATAGCTGAATTTAATGGAGATAATAGCTATTAGTGCATTGATTGGCTCTTATTTATTTAGCTATAGAACAGTCTAACCAAATTGAGTTATATAGTGATTGCTTATTGATTAATATTTGATGCTAAACTGATAGATATTACATTTAAAAAAACAAAACAAAATATCCCCCCCCCTCTAGCCTTTACTTAAATCACTGGCCAGATAATTTGATCGTTATTGGCAATCAGTTACGGGATTGATATATGTGGTAGGATTGGTTGAGTGAGTTTGGATTAGCAGCACTGGATGCTGTAGCTGCTACGGGCATTTAAATCAAGTGTTCAATCATTAGCTTCTCCAGTGGTCTGGAGCTTGCAAAGACCACTGAGTGCCGTGATGTCCAGAGGCGGGATTCTGGTGCTCCTGGGGAGGGGAGAGTACAGCAGTGGGACCAGGCAGGGAGCCTAGGGAAGGGGGCAGAGAAACACGATAGCCGGGCCAACTTCCAGCCTGCATCCCATCCCAAGGAATGTTGGTAGTGGGGCCAGGATAAGTAATAAGATCATGGTCCTTAGGGACTTTATGCAAGAGCGGAATGTAGACCTGGCGTGTGTGACTGAGACCTGGGTGCAGGAGGGGAAGACAGTAGCTCTCTCCCAAATTGCCCCCCAGGGTTTTCAGTCCTTCACCAGTCATGGACTAGGGGGCGGCGGGGAGGAGTGGCTCTATTCATCCAGGAGGCTTACTCCTTCAGGGTGCTCCTGCCGCCAAAGATCGTGGGCACTGAGTGTGCCTGTCATGGGCATTGGCGAGGAGGAGCTGACGGCTTCAGCAGAACCCACACCTGGCCCCGATGAAGCTCCTAAAACTGATAGTTTGCCGTTGCCACCCGCATCAGCAACAGCTGATGAGGAACAACTACCAGCAGACAGCCTCCCTGACTCGCCTCTGAGGGTTGCGCACTTGAAGGACCGCCTGCGCTGGGACTTGGCATCCAGGCGGCGTGAGGTGTGCTTGCGGAACAGTCATTCAGCCCTGAGTTTTAACAGAAGCTCGGCTGCTCACGCCAATTGCTAATTGGAAACAGCAGCAGAAGGATATTTAGCTCCCCACTCTAGGCTGGTTTCTTGTGGAAGCATCTAGTCGATCTCGCAATATCCTTGTGCCCACCCGGCTCTTGTTTCCAGACTCCACTCCTGCTCAGTACTCTCGGCTTCCTGACCTCGGCTCTGAATGACTCTCCTCCCAGTTTGTGATTCGGACTTTTGCTATCGGTTCCTGCTTTGCTCTTTGGTTGGCTTTGACCTCGGATTGAACTTGGACTCTCACTGCCCGCACCCTGGGTCCTGACAATGCCACTCTGGTGTGGGAAGCTGGGGAGAGTCTGGTGATTTGGCTGGTGTACCAACTGCCTAACGCACCAGCCAATAGCCTGCCATCCCTGATGGAGGCCATATCAGGCCGGGCATTGGAACACCCTAGACTGATAGCCCTGGGCAATTTCAATGTCCATGCTGATGACACAGCCTCTACTCAGGCAGTGAACCCAGTGTCATCCATGGCAGCACTAGGACTCTCCCAATATGTAACAACCCCCATGCACTGAGCTGGACACATGCTTGATTTGATTTTTGCAGCGGGGGTAACAGTGGACTGAGTTACTGCTTCAGCAGTCCCATGGTTGGCCCACCATGCCCTGGGGGCCCACCTGAATGTTTCACCCCGACCCTGTTTAGGCAGTGAGCTTATTTTAGCTCACCCACGGAGCCAGATGGACCCAGTGCAGCTCCAGATGACTCTGTGGGATCCGATGCCCCCTGGCAGCTCATTGGATGAGCTTGTACGGGACTGGCACAGCTGACTCTCCACAGCCATCGATGAGATCGCTCCCTGGCACCCTCTGCGCTCTCGCTCTAGGCTTGCTCCCTGGTTGACCCAGGAATTGCAGCTCATGAAGCAAGAGCTCAGATGGTTAGAGAGACAGTGACGTCATGCTCAAGATGAAGCTACAAGAGCATCCTATAGGACGTTTATGAGATCCTATAAGATGGCAGTCAAAGCCGCGAAGAGAGAGTTCTTTTCAGCCACGACTGCATCCGTGAGCTCACGCCCAGCTGAATTATTTAGAACAATTCGGTCTATAACTGTTCTGCCGCATGGCAGACCAAATGCTAGGGAATTGGACATAGGCTGTGAGTCATTTGCAAGCTATTTTGTGGATAAAGTCTTGTCGCTCCGCCATGACCTCCCCACCACACTTGAAACAGTGAGTGAACTCGAGGCTCCAAGTCTTTGACTTTGATCTTGGATCGTTTCGAGCCGCTCATTCCAGAGGAAGTTGACAGACTTCTCTTGACTGTATGCCCAACCATGTACAGCCTTGATCCGTGCCCTTCTTGGCTTATTAAAGCTGGCCATGAGGGGTTTCGAGGTGCCCTAAGGGAAATTATCAACAAGTTCCTTGCAGAGGGGCTGTTCCCGGGGACCCTCAAGGAAGCGATGGTCTGCCCTCTCTTAAAAAAACCATCTCTGGACCCGGCCAAATTGGCTACCTATTGGCCGGTGTCCAATTTGCCTGGTCGCTCTCACAGATGACCTCCGAAGGCACCTGGATCAGGATGGCATGGTGGTATTGTTGCTGTTAGACCTGTTGGCCACATTCAACACAGTCGACCATCAGTTACTGACCCACCACCTTGCTGACTTGGGAATCCAGGGGCTTGACTTGCAATGGCTTGCTTCCTTTCTCCAAGGTCAGGGACAAAGGGTGGCACTAGGGGTACAGCAGTCCAGGAGGCACCCACTAGAGTGTGGAGTGCCTCAAGGGGCAGTGCTTTCCCTGATACTATTCAACATCTCTATGCGTCCCCTTGCCCAGATTGCCCAGAGGCATGGGCTGGGGTGTCACCAGTATGCTGATGACACCCAACTCTAGTTGATGTTGGGCGGCTGGCCCAACTCCAGACCGGAAGATCTGGACTGGGCACTACAAGTCGTGGCTGGTTGGTTCAGGCTGAGCCAGCTGAAGTTGAATCCAGCGAAGATGGAGAGCCTGTGCCTAAGTCGGAGTGGTTCGGGGGTAGGGATCCCACTACCGGCCTTTGATGGGGTGCTGCTGGTGCCAGTGCTGGAGGTTAGGAACTTGGGAGTGCTCCTGGATGCCTCCTTGAACAATGGAGGCCCAGGTAGCAGCCACTGCCAAGGCGGCCTTTTACCATCTTCGGCTGATCAGGCAGTTGGTTCCCTTCCTCAGCCGCAATGACCTGGCAACAGTGATCCATGTGATGGTCACCTCAAGATTAGACTACTGTAATGCTCTCTACTTGGGGCTGCCCTTGTCGCAAATTCAGAAGCTGCTGCTAGTGCAGAATGCCGTGGCCAGGCTTTTGATGGGCCTCCCCAGATGGGAGCATATTCAGCCTGTGCTGAAGACACTGCACTGGCTGCCAATAGCATATCGAATTCGCTTTAAGGTGCTGGTACTTACCTTTAAAGCCCTATATGGCCAGGGTCCAACATACCTGAGGGACCGCCTTTCCCCATATATACCCCAGAGAGCACTTCGGTCGGGGTTGCAAAACCAACTGACCCTCCCAGGTCCCAGGGATGCCAGGCTTACCACCAGGGCCAGGGCCTTCTCAGTGGCGGCTCCATACTGGTGGAATGAGCTCCCGGAAGAGATCCCTGCAGGAACTTTTACAGTTCCGCAAGGCCTGCAAGATGGAGCTCTTCCACCAGACTTTCAACTAAGGAGCCGTCACTACCACTACCCTCAATGATCTCTATTATAGAGTTTGGCCCTTGGCTTCGACATCTGGCCTGTGTCACTGCTTGAACTTTGGAAGATCAGTGAGCAGAATGATTGTAGACCATTGTACGCCATCTGAAGTAATTAAGGAAACATCGCCAGCACCTTATGATCTTTTATGTATAACTGAATTGTTTTTAGATTATTTTATGTGGATTTTATTGTTATTTATGCAGTAATTATTGTGAGCCACCCTGAGCCTGCTTTGCAGGGAGGGCAGGATACAAATCCAATGAATGAATGAATGAATGAATGAATGAATATTGCTTTATGACTCTCCTGGTATACATTTATTAGGAAGCAAATGGAGCACATGCTTGGTGTATATAAGACTGCAGGTTCAGTCCTAGGTATTTCCAATTAAGGGATCCTGTGAAATAGCACGACTGTTTAGGTAATACTACAAGGAGGTTGGTGCTGCACTTAAGCTTCACAAACATTGTGTTCACAGAGACTAAAATCCTTAGGGTTGCCTGCTCCCTCCCTCCCTCCCTTTTTGTGTGCTCAGAGCCATTCTGAAGACTCTTCTGTTTAGGAAGTCTTGGATCTAATTTGTTGTGACTGTCTAATCCAGATGCCTCATCACATTGAGGCTTGCTTCTTTTCCAGTAATTGGGATTTTAAACCAGGGGTAAACTATGCCTGCATGTCTGTCATGAGGCTAGATCCAGGGGGCAGCCATGTTGGTCTGAAACAGCAGAACAAGGTTTGAGTCCAGTGGCATATTTAAGGCCAACAAAATTTTATTCAAGGTATAAGCTTTCATATGCATGCACACCTATTTATTTATTTATTGAACTTGTGCCCCACCCTCCCCACAAAGCAGGCTCAGATACAGTGAAACAGAATTTCCTCAACCATTACATATAGGTAGAGAGAGGATGTGGGGTTAGTTGCTAGGAAGGGCAAGTTAGTCAAGATGTGAGAATGAAGTGTGACACTTCTAAGATAACAAAGTTCAGTTCTGGGTATAAGCGAGAATCGAGAGACTTCGCATATGTAGGTGCAAACTCCTCCACATACATTGAAACAGATTTCCTCAAATGTTACATATAGGTGAGGGGATTAGTTGCCAGGAAGAGCTAATTAGAGTCAAGATGCATAAATAACTGAGCAATAGTATAGCTAAAACTGGAATAATACATTGGTAAGACATTGAATAGCCGCAAATTGGCATACAGATAATAAAGGAATTAACAACAGATGTGAGAACTGAGTTTTGAGTCCATTGGCACCTTTAAGACCAACAAAGTTTAATTTCTGGGTATAAGTGAGAACTGGGTGATTTAGCATGTGTAATGAGATAAGAAGCCGATATAGCCCAGGGGATTCCATGGTCCCGAGTGTTGTAATAACTTATAATTCAGCAATCTCCCATTCCAGCCTGTTTCTGAAATTCCTTTGCAATAAAATAGCTACTTTGAGATCCTCCATTGAGTGCCCAGTCATGATGGGCAGAAACTTATTGCCCTACTTGATTTTCCTACTCCCCTTATGTGATGAGCATGATTTAAGGTTTCCAAAACCTAGGAGCCTTTAATCAGGCTCCCAAATTGCTGTGAGCTTTGAATTCTGGCATCTGCACAAGTTGGAACTTGTTTCCTTCTAACAGATTAGTGTTAAACCTTGGTTTTAGTGAATTTGCATTGCCAGCTTTGTGATATTAAGAAGTGTTGGAATTCAGTCTTTTAGAGTAGTTTTACTTTCCAATTCCAGTTCATTTTGGCTCTTATTAGCAGCTGCTTCAGTTCAGGATTTCTCCTTCTGTACCTTTTCTGGTTATGCTACAGTTAGGAGTTAGGTATGTAGCCTGGTTGATAACCTCATCTTTGGGGTACTTAACAGTCTGAACATGAATTTCTAGTGTAGTTAAATTATGCTTGTTGTGGGTTTAGCTGTTCAGCTGGGTAGGCACAAGAAGCTAAAATGTATTAACTATAAAAATTCCAGGGGGGTATTAGCAAAACAAAATAGAATATCTATGGCAGCATAAAAACTAACAACATTTATATAATATTTTCTTAATATGGTAAGTTGGCAAGGCACATACACTAAAACCAAGGTTTAATCCTGGTCTGTTGGAAGGAAACAAACTCTAACTTGTACAGATGCCATCATTCCTCATGCTGTGGTATAAGGTAAATGCTTTTCTTTCTTTCCCTTGTACCTGAGAGAATGAGCTCTGATTTATAAAAACTCATACTGGAATAAATGCCGTTAGTCTTTAATATACTACTGGCCTACTGAAAGAAACTGAAAGGCACATGTGCTTACTCATGAAGGAGCTTTTCTGGATCACAGGATTTTCTTAAATAATCCTGGTAGACACTAAGAACGATATAACACAAGTGAATGTAAATTATACTATCTACCACGTTATATAGATAGTCAGGATTTGCCGTAAGTGACTGGGGGTTGTCACAATGAACCAAAATGCACAGAAGTCACAAACTGCAGGTTTTTCATTCTCTCATTATTTCATTACATTTTATTGTCATTATTAGGAACTGACATATGGGCATGAAAGTAGCACACAGGATTTATGTTTAAGGATTCAGCAAATAAATTACCTGTTGATTCTAACATTTATGGTTATTTGTTGTGAAATCTCAGACTGCAGAAACAAATTTGTAGCAGGCTTTGTTAACAAAGCGATTTTCCATTGGCTTTCTTACTGTGGGTCCAAACCTCTTTGAGAGGTCCTAAGAAGTCCTCTTTTATCAGGTCCTAAGATGCAGCCAGCTGGAAACTTCCAGTGAGGTGCCCGAAAGAGAAGCCAGTGGGACACAGACAAAAGCATGATACTCTAGAACCAGGAACGGATTAAAAAACCAGTTGCAGCAACTGATGCCAAGGCTGAAGTTAACTGCCAAGCTAACTGTCCAGGGGAGCAGACGGAAGGGAACGGAAAACAAAGAGGGGCCAAGGTTTGAAGTAGGCTGGAAGTACGAGACACGAGCCGGAGTATGTAGCCGGTTCATGTCTCAGGTGATCCTGTACTGCAGTTTATATCTCCATCAGGATCATCGTTGGCCAGAGGACGTTGGCAGAAATGTGCAGGCAGGCTGAAAAGAGAAAAACAAGATTTCTCCTGCTGGCTGTATGGGGTTAAATAGCCATCTGCTTCAGTTGATGATACAGGTTTGATTGCTGCCCCAGCACAATGCTGACAGCCTGTATTACAATGCTCTTGCCACACCTCAGAAATAACTTAACGTTATCTGTTTATCCCACACTTTCTCTGAGATGCTCAGAATGGCATAAACAATACTTCCTTCCGCAATTCACCCTAACAGTTCTCAGGAATAGGTTAGGCAGAGAGCAACGAGAGCCTAAGGTCCCACAGTATCTATACATCTAATAATAAAATTAAACTGATCGGGCTGGAACCAGAAGCCCTGTTTGATATGGGGTTGAAGAAAGCAAAAGCTTTAGTAACTCAAAGGCTAACTGATATAGAGTCCCAAAATGATGAGGCAATACTTCCGTTAAGTTATAGGAGCTTGAAAAAGGAGCTGAGTTACGCAGTACTCTCTTACCTTTTGGACATTATTTATGAGAGATACAGATGGGCATTTTCAAGAGCACGATGCGATGCACTTCCCTCTGCTGTCTTACAAGGCAGAGTCTCCCACCTGCCTCTGCAGCTGCCCTGCTGCCCCTGCTCGAGTAATGTGATTGAGTCCGTGACACACATCCTTCTGCACTGTGGATTTTATCAAGAAGAAAGACTCCAAATACTTTTTCCTTTACTCTCCAGATTTAACCCGCTACAACATTATATTGATTTCAGCCCAGAAACTCTTCGGATCTTTCTGTTAGGAGATAGTCAGAAACGCATATCTTATGCAGTAGCAAAATTCTGTGTGTTAGCCCTCAGGAAGCGAAACTGTTTGACTAAGGAAATGTTAAGTGCTGGAAAATGAATTAGAATCTTATAATTACTGTTAATGCTATTCTGTTTTATGTTTTTAAAACTGTTTTTTTTCTATCTCCACTTTTTTATCTTTGCTGGTCTTTTGACCGTAATAAAGCTATGTATGTATATATGTATGTATGTATGTATGTATACCTAATAGCCAAGATGCCCCTGATGTGCAGATATCTAAATCTGCACATCGGGGGCAACCTAGGGGGCAAAGAGATTTTCCAGGTATGCAGAAAAACCTGAAAAGTTGAAAAAACTATACAGGGAATACTTAAATCCTCCAAAAAGTAAAAGAGTGTTCCCTGCATATGTGCAGAGAATGCACTGGGAACTCTGCCTCACCACTGTTGCGGGGCGGGGGGGGGGGGAGAAGGCTTGGTGGGCCCGGCAGCTGGGAGCCACTCAGGCCTTGCCACCGTTGCAGGGGAGGGGAGAAGGCTTGGCGGGCCTGGTGGCTGGGAGTTGCTCAGGCCTCACCACTGATGCTGGGGGCGGGTGGGAGAAGGCTTGGGCCTGGCGGCTGGGAGCCATGCAGGCCTCGCCACTGGTTTGGGCTCACCTGTGGCTGCTTCCTCCTCCTCAGTGTGGAGCTTGTCCTGCTTCTGTAGGTCAGGAGCCATGGGGAATACTACCCCCCCCCACGAGTATCGCGGGTTGCACTTCTTGTTCATAGCAGTGTAGTGTCTTGAACATAAGTCTCCCAGATCCTTGTCTGGTAGTAGTTACACTGGCTCTCTAGCACACATAAATTTACAGAATCTGGGGATTTTTAATGTCTGTGTGATGGACTGATAGAGATGGCCTTTTGGTTTAAAGTTCTTGAAGAAAACAAGAGAAGTAAAAAAAAATAATGACCTGAAGGAATAGTGAATTGCACTGTTGTCCACAAGTGACCGTAAGAAGACTTGAGTTGGGAAGGGAGAGAATATAGCCACAAACGATGCCATCATGAGGATTGTGGGAGGTTTGGGGGGGGGTGACATGATGGTGCTGTGATTTTTTCAGAGCTCTCAGCTCCAAAATAAGTCTGGCTCACCACCTAGAGGTGCAAAATGCTAAAAGAGGCTGCCAGACAATCTTAGGATCTCCTGGCTATACTACACACCATGCCATATGATAGTAATTATTATTATCCAAAATGTAGACAAAAGTTTGATATACTGAGGCAGCTGCTGCAGTGTTGCCGTTCGTGAACAGTTATATTTAGTAACCAAGGTCTTCTGCACAAGATATTGGGGCTTCTTGCTTGAAGATGTATGAGAATTCTGGGTTGCTCAGTGTTGCACTAACTAGGACAGCAAAGTAAGAAGTTCCTTGTGTGGCCATAAAGAATATAAGCAAGAAACTGTGCTGATTGGTGAGAGAGCAAGTGGGGGGGGGGGGCCTTGCCAGAAACTTTGAACCTTGTATCTCCTGAAAATTCAGAATAGGTTGTTAATTGAATGAAAAATGTTACACTGAAAGATTAACCAGGATATCTTGTTACACAATTGACTCGCCTGTGCTTCTGTATTGAATCTTGCACACCCACTAGGCATATCCCATGTCTTGACCTTAGGGGGAGGGGGGGCAGGGGTTTCCAGTAGATTAATGGCTTTACCTTATCACTGTTTGCTTCTTCCTCTACTCATTTTTCATCACTTTCCAGCCTGCCATTGCTCTGAGATAGCTGTAGTTGATGAACTCTGGAGGCCTTCTTGACAGAAGAATCTCAGCTCATTGTAAATTATAGGCCTTGAGTTCCCCCTGCTTATGGAAAATATGCCCTGTGGACAAAACAGAAGAAAAACAACTCCTGTTGTAGGTGGCTAAGTGGTTCTCTTTATATTATCTTTACTGGATGTTATGTTATAATGTTTTTCATACTGTGCCTTTGGATAATACTTGACATATTAACTGTAACTTGCAAAACGTTACTTTTTCCCACCATAGAGAACAATGGAGGGAATGGGGGCAACCTGTTTGGGGGCCTGTAGAATTGGACCCCCTGGTCCAATCTTCTTGAAATTTGGTGGGTGTTTGGGGAAGAGGCTCCAGCAGCTACCCTGAAAGTTTGGAGCCTCTCCCTCAAACCCCCTCCCCTCCAGCCACTTTTTAAGCCGCCGCCGCATTTCGGCGGCAATTTGGCGGTGGGCCAAATCAGATCAGAGAATCTGATTCGGCCCATGGCTGCCCTGGTGCTCACTCTTGAGCTGGCAGGGCTCTGCTCCGCCTAGCTCCAGCCCCAAATGACCACTGCATCTATAGCTTGTAATGTCTCATGCATACATTTTAATACTTAAACAAGGGGGGGAAATTAACAAATCATACCAGAAAGCTCATGCCCTGGGTCCTTGCCAGATGTGTGCCTTTTTGTTAATCAGTGTTTGAAACAGAGGTAAATAAGGCAATTGCTTTCTTGCTGATGGTTAAAGAGATAATTAATGAGTGCTGTAGTGCAGTCCAGTTAATGGTTGTGCAGTCTGAAAGAAACCATAGAGGCTGGCTGCTTCTCTGTATTGGAAGAAGCAAGACCTTTCAAATGGATGCTCTGAGAGAACAGAAGCATGCTGAAAAGAAGACTCCCAGCCATCTGGTTCCATGGATATGTTTTTTCTCAGTTTTGTACCAAGACTGAGCCTAAATATTTGAAGCTGATTTAAAGGAACCTGAAAACTTTCTAGGTTGAATTGTAATTTAGGCCTATGTTGGAACACCCATATATCTGTCTTTTGCTTTAAGCATGGTAGGGGCAGCATAGTTGAACTGCACCTGATGAAAACTGTAAACTCACATTGACAATTAGTCTTAGTGGCCATAGCTTACAGGTTGCATGACTGACTTTAAAAGAAGATCCTCTATAGATCAGCCACAAACATTTTAGGGAGATGTAAGCAGAAGTAGTGTAGGTTTTTTCATGTACATCCTCTGCTTCAGGGGAGCTGTGCATCAGTCTATAGAAAGGATCTCACTTTGGGAAACAATATTGTAAAAGTATCATTATATACATGGAATCTAGAAGCATTAATTAATTGGGGTTATTTGTGAACAGAATTTCAGCATTTAAACTATCACTGCTGACATCTGTTGATAATTATAGAAGTTATTTAAAGAAACAGGCATAGCATGACTTCTCTGAAGAATCTGTGGAGTTCTTCCTTTTCTTTCTGACCGACTATTCCTCTGTAGTATATCTAGTCCTTTTCAGAGTCACCTTCTAAAATCCCTTGAGCACTGTTGCAGGGGATTTCTCATATTTGGTGTTGATTATTTGAACTTGGACACAATAAAGAAAAGATGGGAACAATACATTAAAGATGACAGATTCCTTCAAAGAAGAAACATTTGAAGAAGAACCTACAGTTTTAGAAACTGAAGTCAAAGCTGTATAGAGAGCAATTGGGAGAAACAAATCAGAAGTAGATGGGATATCAACAGAGCTATTCCAAGCCATAGCAACAGAGTCCATTAAAATCCTCACAAGGCTATGCCAACAAATATGGAAAACAAAACAATGGCCCACAGACTGGAAACAATTTATATTCCAGTTCTGAAAAAGGAGATGTCAAAGACTGCAGTAACTATTGGACCATCTCATTAATTTCTCACATGAGTAAAGTAATGCTCAAAATCTTACAACAAAGACTGTTACCAAGTATAGAATGAGAAATGTCAGATGTTCAAGCTGATTTCAGAAAAGGAAGAGGCACTAGAGATCATATTGCAGATTTACATTGGTTACTGGAGCATACAAGATAATTTCAGAAGAAAATTAGCTTGTGTTTCATAGATTACAGCAAAGCTTTTGACTTTGTGCATCTTGATAAACTATATTTGGTTTTAAAAGAAATGGGTGTGCCACAGCATCTGATTGTTTTGATGTACAACCTGTACTCTGGACAAGAGGCTACTGATAGGACAGAATATGAATAAACAGAATGGTTTCCAATTGGCAAAGGTGTCAGACAAGGATGTATTTTATCTTTCTATCTCTTCAATCTATATGCAGAACATATAAGGAAAGCTGGATTAGGTTTAGATGATGGTGGGGTGAAAATTAGTGGAAGGAACATTAACAATTTGAGATACAAAGATGATACCACATTACTGGCAGAAAATAGTGAAGACCTGAAACAACTACTGATGAAGGTTAAAGGAGAAAGTGCCAAAGCAGGATTACAGCTAAAAATCAAGAAGACAAAAGTAATGACTACTGGGCAAATTACATAACTTTAAGGCTGATGATGAAGAAATTGAAATTGTTCAAGATTTTCTGTTTCTTGGCTCCATCATCAACCAAAAGAGAGAATGCACCTAAGAAATCAGAAGGAGCTTGAAACTGGAAAGGGTAGCCATGAAGGAGCTAGAAAAGATCCTGATTTGTCACTGGTAACAGCAATCAAAATAATTCATACTGTAGTATTTCCATTACTGTGTATGGGTGTGGAAGTTGGCCAATGAAGAAAGCTGACAGGAAGAAGGTGGATTAATTTGAAATGTCGTATTGGAGGAGAGTTTTACGAACACCTTGGACCATCAAAATAAGTGGGTTCTTGATTAAAACAAGTCTGAACTCTCCCTAGAAACTAAAATGACTAAACTAAAATGACTAAACTGAGGCTATTGTACTTTGGCCACTATGAGAAGACAAGGCTCACTGGAAAGATAATAATGATTGGAACAGTTGAAGGCAGCAGAAAAAGAGGAAGACCCAACACAAGATTGATTGACTTTATAAAGGAAGCTACGGCCCTCAGTTTGCATTTGCAAGACCTGAGCAAGGCTGTTAATAATAGGTCATTAATTCATAGGGTCTCCACAAGTTAACACACTGACTCATTTGACCATATTGGTCTGTTGGGTAGTAGTGTAGTAGAATGTGTTCTGAATAACTTCAAATTAAATTAACAATGTGGTGGAACAATTTGAGAAATTTTGAACCAGTAAGTATGTATTGAACAGCATTAATGTGATATTTTTTCAGTTGTTCACAGTTGGAAGTTTTATCTCATTTTACATTAATGAGTTTATATGTAAAGATGAGGGAGGATGATAAATTTTCCATTTTCCAAAAAGAGGAAGTCAATTATTATGTACTACAGAACTCACCCCTAAAAAATTTCACTTTCAACTATCATGCTGCCTATTTACAATGAATTTAAATGCTAGCTGCACTGGGAACTGGGCAACTGATAGTTCCGTTGACATTAAGATTGGAGCACAGAGAAGGGAAGTAATAGTCATAAGGTCCTGTTGTGGAGTTTCTGTGTTGTTGATGCATGTGGATGTGTATATGTGCTATTATTCCATACAATTTACAAGGTTGACAACAGTCCCCAAATGTAATTTTACAATTTGTGTTTTAGGAACAATCAAGAAAGGAGAGAGACAAGGAAGAAGAAAAACAGAAATACTGAGCAAAATTATTTTTCCTGGGCTGGGTTTTCCAAACAGAGTACTTGTTTGCATGCCAAGAACAATTGGAACAGAGCTGGCTCTTTCAAGTCATCATACTGTATGCAATAAAACTGCTTCTTGGTGTCTGTTCAGATGAAATTTGTTTTGGCTGACAAATAAAGCACTATCAAGTAGAAAGGGGCATTTTCCCTTAGTGTGTTGCTAATAATATTACAGATTTGATCTGACATGTCTACGCTTCAATCTGTTTTTCAAATGCTGACTGATTCAAAGTAAAAGTAAAAAAATAATGGTGCAAGCAGACAGCTTATAAGAAGATGTCCAAAGCAAGCATTAAAACACTTGCAGAAACCAATAAAACACCCTGGGTATTTGTGTCTCTGTGTGTCAGATCACTGAAGCTCTGTAACAGGTGCTTGCAACTAATACATTGATTTACTATTCCTAGGCACAGTTAGTAGAACTATAGATAGAGCGGCTGCAAAAAAGAGCACTATGCAAAAACTCAAAATCACCGAGTGAAATTGATTGGTGGTAGGCTCAGGACAAATAAAAGAAAGCACTCCTTTGCAAAAAAAAACCCCATAATAAATGTATGGGACTTGATCTCACAGTATGTGGTGATGACTTTAAATAGCACTAGATTAACTCTTTGAGATTTCCTTGCCAAGACACTATACTTCTGACTACCAGATGCTGTGAGAATATCGTATGGGAGGGATGTTGCCCCCATTCTCTGCTTTTAACTTTCATAAGCATCTAGTATGGGTCAGAAGTGGAATGCAGTACTAGACGGACCTTTGGTCTGATTCAGCGGGGCAGTTCTTATGCTTGTAAGAGAACTGAGGAGAAAGTGATGGGTCCAAGGTCACCCAATAACTTCATGGCTGAGTAGGGATTCAGTCTTGGGTTTCCCCAGTCTACTGCTGTCATTACAGGCCAGGTGTTTACTAAGTATTTATGTGCATACTGTGAAAGATACTACTTGTAAATGTTTATCTGTGTTGACAGAGTGAAAAAAATGGATGGAACAGGTGTCAGGGCCAGTGGTAACAGTACATTTCCTTACCAGCCTGCTTTAAAAGGCACTGTCGCATTCCAGACTGTGAGTGTCCTTTATCACCTGTCAGAGATACTATCAGCATGATATGTGAGCATGGAGTCTTGAAATGCTCTCTGATGAGTCCTGTTACAGCCCTATGCTTTTTATACTTTGACAAACCTTATTAAAATATGTTTGCATGTGAATTTAAGTGATGGTAAAGGATTTTTGTGATACATTAAGACCCTGTGTTCCAAGCCTCGACCATGAATGAGTAGAATAAACTCTTTAATTCCAACAGTGGCTTATTGGCTACTCTTGAAATTAAATATTAAACATGGCATTAATAACACAGTAAAATAATATAACTAGAAATGTAATGAGATTACGAAGAAGAGCAATTTAAGAGTCAACAGTTGCTGTGCAGCCTGTGGAGAGAGCTCCAGTAAGAGGAACTGAAGAAACATTAGGCAGGTTCCACCAGTTAAATAAGATTTTTTAAAATGAAAACAAGTATATTAAAACTCGCTTGTTTCTGGGGTCATCCATCAGAAAAAAAATCTTCAGCAAGGAAGCATAGCATGGTTTTTCCAAATAAACATATCCTGAGCTTGGTTTCAAAACATATAATGAGCCTGTTCGGGTTTTTTTTAGTGCGTTTCAGCTGACTGACTGGAACTTGTTGGAACTTGGGTGATAAAGTGACACATGGCTCTTAGTAGATGTCTGGAACAATGTATCCCCCCCCCCCCCGGAAGGGTGTATGCCTAGGTCAATAGTTGGTAATAACAGGTGAATCTTGGACCTGATCAAAATTCCTTTGTTTTGTCAACTTAGGCCATTGCAGATGTCATTTCCCCCCCGCCCCCCAAACACACACTTGGTTTGGCACCCTAATGAATGAATAGTGAGTATGGGATGTATAGGAAAGCAGCTGTGTTGACTCCACAGCATGTATTCTGTTAGCCATTTGGATGGTGAGGAGAGAAGAGAAGACTAGTGAGCGAGGACTTAAAGCGCCCTGTGTATGTTAAAATACAGCATCCTTTCTTCTCCATTAGAACCATCCACAGTGTGACATTGCTTAGTAAATGTTCTCTCAACAGCCTTTATAACATGGAGCTCTTGGCTTTGTTTTTAACCTGATGTTTTTTGGTGCTGCTTAGATCTGTTCTCTTCATCTTTTGTATTAGTCAGCAGGTAAAGACAGATTTGAGGTTAGGAAATAACCTTTTAACAGCTACTTGGTACCTTTCTCCAGAGCAATTTCTCCTTCTAAGCACAGCGGAACAGTGATTTTGTAGACTGCTGCCTCATGTCCAGAGAGGTAGCAGGAGGTTCGCTTGTCTTCATTCTGGTTTAGTTTCAATCTGTACTGTGTGGGTGGCTAGCTGAGCTTTACAGGCAATGCCTTTCTGGAGGTGGTTTTGAATTCCCAGGTTGTAATGGTTGTCTCTGATCACTATTCTTCTAGCTCTCCCATCACAGCAGGATTCCCTGAATGCAGATAGCTTGGCAAGCATGCTGGAAGCAGCAAGGAGGAAACGTTGGCTGTGTTTTTGTGTCAGCTCTTCTGTTTGCTACCAGCTCCTCACCTCAGGATATGTTGTTTGCTTTCAATCTGTGTTCCTGATATATCCTAATTTATGTGTGTTAGTTGCATTGAGGAGAATGAAGCATGGCCAGTTACATGCATGCATGCATGCATACGTACATACATACATACATATAAAGAGAGAGAAAGAGAGAGAGAGGCAGGATTCAGACATAATAACAAACTATGGGAATGAGTCGAGAATCCTTGGCTCCTGCTTGCTCTGCCCATTCCATCCCATCTCTCCCCCCCTTGGCATGTGGCTAGAACATTAAACACTGTTTTTGTTTGTTTGTTTTTGCAGTTTAGCCTTCATTTGGAATCCAGGTTGGCAGACAGAAAGCACATTTGTGAGTGAGATGAAGCAACAGTGCTGCAGAAGTGTCAGATGCTCTAACCAGACATGGGGGGTGGGGAGAGACTGAGCATGCGGTTCTAATGACTTTACAGGCTCATGTGTAATGATACTGTTAGTTTGGTATTGCATCTGAACCTAGCCGTAGACTAACCTACTCACCCACATCTTTTTAATAGTTTCACTTTAACCGTTATTCTTGAACTGCTCAACTGCTACAATTATCATCTGAGGCTCTGCTTCAGGTGCCTCTCCAGTTTGAGGTTTGATGGGTGGCAGCCCAAGAACTGACCTTTCCCGTTGTGGCACAGAAATTCCTTCCCCAGGGAGATAAGTTTGCCCTCCTCTATCACTGTCTTCTGCCATCAGGTATAGACTTTTTTTGTTTTGTCCGGTATTCCGTCAGTGGCCTCTCCTTACTGCCCTAATTGCAGGGTCTGTTCTTTTATGTATTTTTGTTTTAAGTGGTTTCTCTGGTGCTTTGTAATGCTCTGTTTTGCTGCCTTGTTGGCCCTGATTGGGTAGGAAGGCAGGATATCAATTTTGTAAATAAATAAATGGTTGAAATTTGTGTCTGGGCGTTTCCACTTTAGACTGCAGATGGAAGCCATGCCTCTTTGTTGCTCTTATTAGACTTATCTGCTGCCTTTGATACAGTAGATCATACCATCTTGTTGAGGTGCTTGGAGGCAGCAGTAACCATCAGAGGATGTACCCTGAACTGGTTCAAATCATTCCTCATGGACTGGACTCAAAGGGTTGCTATTGGAAACCAGTTATCATCATTGTGGGACCTAACCCGTGGAGCTCCACAGGGCACAGTTCTATGCCCCATGCTTATAAATCTTTACATAAACCTGTAGGACAAATCATTCATAATTTTGGGCTTGGTTGTCGTCACTATATGTGGATGGTACCTAGCTCTGTGTATCCTTATCCAAGTCACAGCCTGGCTGCTATGGTAAATTGGCTAAGAGTGAACAAATTGAAACTAAACCCTGAAAAGATAGAGGTAATGCTAGTTGGGAGGGTGGATATCTTGAAGGACACTTTTGATGGAGTTAAGCTGAATTGGTTAAGAGCCTTGGGATTATAATGAACCCAGCATTATTGCTGAAGAAGCAAATTAATGCAGCTGCAAAAAAGGCTTTCTTCCAACTCAGTCTAGACCTTAACACAGCTGTTTGGGCTACCTGGATCCATCCTACAGTAACATCAAGACTAGACTACTGTAATGCACTATATACTGGTCTCCCTTCAAAATCAATTCGGAAACTCCAGTTGGTGCAAAATTAAGCAGCTTGGCTATTATTGGGAGCTAGATGGAGCGTGCATTTTACTCCCATTCTATAGTTACTCCACTGGCAGTCTATCAATCAATTATGGGCTCAAATTAAGGCATTGGCTATCACATACAAAGTCCTTCATGGCCTTGGACCCTCACATCTGTGAGACTGCCTCTTCCTCAGAGGAGAATTAAGTAAGCCACTTTGGGTCCCCATTGAGGTGAAAGGTGGGATATAAATAAAGTAAGCAGATAAATAAATACGCACCACCATGACAGCTTCACTTATCTGAGCAAGGTCTTCCACAGGTTCCAACCTTCAAATAGGCAAAATCAACAACTGCCCATACACTTGCCTTCTCCGTTGTGGCTGTCCCTTTATGGAACGGCCTGCCTGAGGAGATCGGGAAGGTCTCCCACTTTCCTGGCTTCCTGTGCACTCTGTGAACTATTGTTTTTCTGTGCAGGCAGCAGAGTTGCACTGTGCTGAATGATCACAACGTTGCCTGAATAAATCATTAGGGACTTTGGCCTATACTACTCTGTTTAGCTTGCTGAAACTAGATTCCTGCTGTGTAATTTTTGCATCATTTAATGTGTCGTGTTAATACTTAAGCTTCGCTTCAATTCTGTTTTTAGATTTCTTCACTGGTTCTACAACATTAGTCCTGTTGATTGTATTGAATCATTCTCTGTAATCCGCCTTGAGGCCAAGTGAGAAAGGTGAACTATAAGTAACGTAAATAAAAAAATAAATGCTTTTCTTTGTACCAAGCCTTCAGCTAAGAGAGAGAAGTTCAGGAAATTCATGGGATAACTCTTTTTTAAAAAAAATAAAACCAGTTGCAATATACAGTATAAGTTGTCCCACTGTTATAATTGCATATTGTCAATCTGTTGGTTTTTTTTATTCCTTCCTTGTTTTAATCACAGAGGGATGTATTCAACCATCCATAGACTTTGTGGAATAGAACTTTCCTGCTTTCTTCTTCTACTGCAGTCCACTGAGTCTTCCTGGAATTTTATCCTTTGGACGATTAGCAGACTGTCAGGAATATCACTAAGGACAAAGAGATCTGCAGTGGGAGGGGAAAATTTATTGAAATAATTGTCACTTAGTCTTTAGAAGTGTATGCCTGGCTATATGCCAGAGGTTTTAAAATTCAACTTCCCCTATTTGGTCAAGCTAATTGAGAGGGCTGTGGCAGTTCAGTTACAGAGCTTTTTGGATGACGCTTCCCTTCTAGATCCCTTCCAGTCTGGTTTCTGCCTGGGACATGGGATGGAGACAGCACTGGTCACCCTCACGGATGACCTTCGGAGGCATCTGGATTGAGGCAGATCAGCGGTGCTGTTGTTGTTGTTGGACCTGTCGGCAGCATTCAACGTGGTCGACTACTAGCTACCGATCCACCACCTCACTGACACCATCGTTTGGGGGCTCGCTTTACAGTGGTTTGCATTCTTTCTCCAGGGTTGGGGACAAAGGGTGGTGCTAGGGAAACAGCTGTCCCGAAGGCACCCACTGATGTCATTTAACATCTATATGTGCCCCCTTGTCCAGATTGTCCAGATGCATGGGCTTGGGTGTCACCAGTATGCAGATGACACCCAGCTCTATCTGTTGTTGGGTGGCCGGTCTGACTCTACTCCAGAAGATCTGGACTGGGCATTACAAGCTGTGGCTGGTTGGCTTGAAATTGATTGAGTTGATTGAAATTGAGTCCAGCAAAGATGGAGGTCCTGTGCCTGAGTCGAGGCAGCCTGGGGGTAGGGATCCCACTTCCGACTTTCGATGGGGCGCAGTTGGTCCCAGTGCCGGAGGTTAGGAGCTTGGGAGTGCTCTTGGATGCCTCCTTAACAATGGAGGCTACTGCCAAATTGACCTTTTATCATCTTCAGCTGCTCAGGCAGCTGGTTCCCTTCCTCAAACGTAACAACTTGGCAGCAGTGAACAGAGATTATCATCTTGAGACTGGATTACTGTAATGCTCTCTACATGGGGCTGCCCTGTCTCAAATCTGGAAGCTGCAGTTAGTGCAGAATGCGGCAGTCATGCTGCGATGGGTATCTCCATGCGGGAGCACATCCAGCTGGTACTGAAAGGGCTACACTGGCTGCCAATAGCATACTGGATTCGATTCAGGGTGCTGGTTTTAACCTTTAAAGCCCTATATGGTCAGGATCCTGCATACCTGAAGGACCACATTTCCCCACATGTTCCCCGGAGAGCACTGCGTTCAGGGGTGCAAAATCGGTTGGCCCTTCCAGGCCCCAGGGATGTCAGACTGGCAGCAACCGGGGCCAGAGCCTTCTCGGTGGCGGCTCCATTCTGGTGGAATGAGCTCCCAGAAGAGATCAGGGCCCTGCAGGACCTTTTACAGTTCTGCAGGGCCTGTAAGACAGAGCTCTTCCACCAGGCATTTGGCTAGGAGCCACACCATACACCAAGTAGTATCCTTGTGTCCTGGCTTTGCCATCTTTGCTTCCAGCCTGTGCCCGAGGTCTTACCATCATGTCCTCAGCCATGCCTGCTGTATAACAATGAGAACTGAGCTGGTGTGAAAGAATAACCATCCAACAATCACCCAAGTTACATCATAAAGAACTATTGCTCTTTTTACTTGATATGTTTAGCATTTATATGTTTTAAATGATAGTTAATTTTAAGTTATTTACATGCTGATTATGTTTTTAACTGTATTTGTACTTTATATGTAACTGTTTTTAATTGTATTTGTACTTTATATGTAACTGTTTTTAATTGTATTTGTACTTTATATGTAAGCTGCCCTTCTTCGAATGAGCCTGCCTTGGCGGGGAGGGTGGGATATAAATCAAATAAAGAAATAAAGAAATTATGGACATTGCATTGTTTTCTATTAGAATACCTGAGTAAGCTTGTTTGTTTTATCTTTTTAATCTTTTAGAGGTCGAAGCTGGGTAACTGTCTAAGACAGTAGTTTTCAAACTCTCTGAAGTGGAATCCACTTACTATAACTTCAGTAACTTCCTGCAGTTTTTGGGGCCCACTTGCAAAGTATTTCTATGCTACTTCCCTCTCTCTGACATAAAATGCAAGACAGTCACATCAATTAACCCTGAATAGGTATATATTTTATTTCATGTTTAATAGTTATGAGTATATAGCATCGCTGAGCACCAAGTTGTATTTCTGAGACACTTTCATACTATGAAGAGGCAAATCTGAATTTTCCCTCTAGCCTTTTAGAACTTTCTCTCCCAACTCACCCCATTTCTCCTCCTCCTGCCTTCTGGGCTCATAACCCTCTTTTGGGTCCTGACCACAGACTGAAAATCACTAGAATAGGACTATTGTATTTTGATGTTCTGAATCCTGTAAAGATGAGCAGCCATGCAAGGCGTTTCATTTTTCAAAGCTTCCTATCTGTATACTGAAAACTGCATACACTGAAGAAGATTATTCTCAGGGCCAGGTATTATATTCCATTTCTCCACTTTTGCTTTTGTTAGAAAAAAATATGCTTTTGTTAAAAAAAATATGTTTTGGGGGGGTCAAATTTGGCCTTCTCTATAGGTTAAATTTTTATTATACTCTTGAAAGGTTAATGCTACAAGATTTCTTTAAATCAAGGCATCAGTGAATGTACTTGCCATCCTGATTTGATTGAAGTTCAGAAATTTTAATATACATGGACAGGACATCCCCACTTAAAATTCTGGCAGATTTCCAGTAGACATGACAGCTTCACAGCCATGAGCTTGGCATGAGGTGGTGCCAGTACATTTGGGAGAGAAAAAGCATCCATCAAAGCTGATTGCTTGAGTGGTTTGTAAGGTAAAATCCTGCTTGCTGGTACCTGCTAAGTGACTCTTCGAATGCTCTGATAAGTATCGGACATGTATTCCTGTGAACTGTCAAGCTGACTGAGAGTGCTCTACCTGTAGAGCTGTGCTAATGCAAGTGAGTTATGGAGCAGAATAGATTCAAAGGAGTGAGTTGACTTGATTTGGCAGCAGCAAGGCAAGCTTGCAAAGCTGTGCTGCCTTCAGGCTGTGGCACAGTCAAACCTTAGAAGGAGTGCTGTGTCTGGAAACTGCTTGAAGGAATAAATATCCTGTGCACGGAAAACTGCTGGGGGAAAAAACAGACCATGTAATATTGGACACCAGATCTCTGAGGGGTACTTTAGAAGTTCCTGTGTGTGTATGTTTTTAAGTCAGACAGCACAAGAAAAAATTCAAGGTACCTTTAAAAAGAATTGGGATTTTCAGTATTTTCCCAAGGGCTTACAAATTATTAACTATTACAAAATTCTATTATTTAAAATCATGTTCCTGGCAATTAAATTACTCAAGAGCTGAGTTTGCACGATTAAAGCGAAGCCCTGTACTTCACAGCTCAGCTCATCTGCAAGCTAATTTGTGTAAGCCTTTATGCTTTAGAGCTGCCTTGTACATTTACAAAATCATAGATGTGTTAAGTCACTTGTATTTCTAGTATAATGTGTGAAATGGCAGTCTTGCATCACATTATAGTGAGTTGCATCAATTCCAGACCTGGCATGGTCGAGTGGTTAGAATGTTGGACTAGGGCACAGGAAAACTGGGCACAAATCCTCGCTCTGCCACGATAGCTTGCTGGGTGACTTTGGGCCCGTCACAGTTCTCCATCTAACATATTTCACAGGTGTGTTTTTGGGAGGATAAAGGGAGGGAACAATGTGATAAGCCACTTTTGTGTCCTGATTTGGAGAGAAGCAGGATATAAATAAAAAAGGAATAAGCACAAGTACATGAATTTTTCTCATCCCATTGCAAGGGAAAAGTAGTAGTTCCCTCTTTGTATGTCATGCTGAAAGCATAATCAGAGAGGTACCAAGGCACACTCACATCTGCTTCTCAGCCATTCTTGAAGTGGGCAGCCAGATGAGGTAATGCTTTTCACAAAACCACTATTAATTTGTAACTTACTACAATTTATGAAACAGTGTAATTGCAGTTTTTTCTTAGAAAACTGAATTTAGTAGGAACAGTATTTTCTGGTTTAATTATTGTCAAACTAGTCTGATACCCATGCTTCGTTACAGTATTTAAGTTCTATAAATCCAGTTATAATACAGATGATGTGAAGTTTGAAATGTAACATTTGTTGTAGGAATTCTAATGGAGAAGATTGTAGTGAAAAAATGAAGTAAGACATACGTACTTTTTTTTTTCTCTACTGAAGGATTTCTCTGTAGAACACATTGGTGGTTCTGCCCTCAGGTGCTAGGATCACCAAGCTGCTTGGTGAGCTCACTTTGGAGCAGGCCACACAGAACTGTCCGTGTGAGAAGCAGTTGTCTGTGAAGTCAACTTCTCCCACCTTCCATGAAAGTTATGGCCTTTCTACTTTTGTTCCTGGATTGTTTTGCTCATATGGAGACTGTGTTGTTCTGAGCCCCTCAGGGTGATCTCGCTGGTACTTGGCCTGTGCAGCTCAGGGCCCCGCAGGAGTACGATGGGCAAATGACTTTGCTGCATTCTTAAGTTGCCTACTCCTTGTAGCATTGGTGTATCTGGCTTGATGTTTGCCAGGAGCTTGCTTGGGGGCAGTAAGAGGTGAGAGGTGTGAGGGGGAGTTGGTGTGAGGGAGTGGTGATGTGGTGGACATTTCTTCAGGTTCATGAGGGAGGCATGCATCAAAATGGCTCCTAGAAAGGTCCTTTACTATCTCCTCATGAATATTTATAAGCTCAATTGCTATGCTGGCTGTTATTAGAAATGTCTATTCAGGAGTCTTGAATCGCTGATTTCTGTAACTGTCCTTTACTGTCTGCAGTCTCCTTTAGCTGTGTTTTTATCTCAGAACATTGAAATCCACAGCTGAGCAATCAGAGAGAGGTAGGGTGCAAACAGGCAGGTTTTACCTCAGAACTCTTAGCTTCACAGTTGACCAATCAGAAGGGGGGGGAGGCAGCAGCCTACCAGGCACATGGAAAACAATTGGGGGAGACACATTTGCCCTTTTTTTACCCCCTTAGGGGTTGTGTGTATCAGAAATCTCTTTGTAGTGGGGGTTGACATCATGGAAGGAATGCACTCCCCTTATTTTGGGTTTCTTGGCGCAGGGGTTTGACCTGAGCATTAAATTGGGGGAGAGGGCATGCCCCCCCCTTTTTTTTACAAATGGACCAGATTCTCATAACTCTGCCAGATCAGTTCAGTCCTAGCCTGCTGATCTATGAAGCAAAGACTGCATACCATTCAGGCCAAACTATAAATGTTACCACTGGAGTGTCAGGAGGTGGTATGGAAAACCTGACAGAAAAGTAGCAGATTACATGGCAAAACTAAGACACATGCACACACAAACGCACACACAAACACACACCTGTAAGTAAACTTACTGCTTTTAAAGTCCACGTGCCACTTCAAGTGCTGCTTATAATACAGTGTAATAAATTCGTTTTCACTGAATTGTCGAGGTCAAGACCATCAACCTCGGGGGGTTTTGCTTGGGGTTCCTCCATAACGGGTTCAGGATGGGCCAAGTCCATTAGATTCCTTTTTTTCGTGGCAGCTTTGGTGAGCCTAGAAAGGTTCTTCTGGTATTCTGGAAATGGTGTGTGTGTGTGCGTGTAATTGAGGTATTCAGAAAAGCTCGAGTTAAACAGATCTCTTTTTGACTCCGTCTTTTTTTCTGTGAAAGTAATAAAGATGGTGTCATAGATGAGTTGAAAGAGAGCAGCACTTTCCGCATTTGTTTGGGACTATTAAGAAACTCCATAGACAGCAAGTCTATTTGCGAGGCCTTTCTTTGGAGCAAAGTACTGAGGTGGCTAATAGCCGTATATTTTGAGTTCCAATCAGGGCATTGACCTCTGTAGGGGCAGACAATCAGACATATTTTATTGCTTTGTAAAAGTCAAGGTTTGGGGTGAAATACTTTTTCCTGTGGGCATTGCAGAATCCTGGATGGTTTCTTTAACTAGCCTCTTGCTAGGCATCTCGCAATGCAGCTGATTCTCATTAACTTTTGTTGTTTTTACAGAGTGAAGAGTCTTATCCAGGTAATTTTCTACGTTTTTTATTGCTTTAAAAATAAGATTGGTTAAAATTACCTTATCAGCCAGTACTGCATTTGTATCCGTTGATATGACACTTTGTGTTCGGCTTTGGGGCTTTCCTTGTGTTTTAGAATTTGCTGGCTCCCCTTCATTTGAGTCACTAATTGACTCGTTTGATGGAACCTCTCTTCTTTTACTATAAGAAGCACCTTTTTCTGGGCTTAGAGCTAGAAGGCTGTGGTGATTAGCAACCGGAAGGTTAAAAACAACAGTATCGTCTGGTACAAAAAATCCCTCCATTCTGGTCTGTTTGTAAGCTGGGAGGCATTTAGGATCGTCCATGTCCTCTGTACCTTCAGAGTCCCGTTGTCGCTTTCCCCCACCCATTCCAGTATAATTAGGAAGCCAAGAATAACAAGGCAAAGAGTTAAAGCTTATGTAAGGACAAAAGTTTATGCCCTTGTAGATAAAGGATTATTAATATCAAATTTGTAGTTCCTTAGTTTAACTTAAAGTCTTTTGGAGTCTTTAAGCAGCTTAGGGGGGGAGAACACACAAAACTAAATAGAAGCCTTCACCCCCACTTGCTAACTTGTTTACTCTAATCAATCAACACGGGATAACGCTGCAATCTTGGCTAAATTCCATTATCATTCTGATTTTTTAAAAAGGCGATCCTAACTGTCCAGATAACTATCGGCCGATCAGTCTTCTTTCTATAATTGGCAAACTTTATGCTAAATTCTTAGAAAGACCTAAAAACTTGGGCACTCACACAACAAATCATTTGTGTTGAACAAATTGGGTTTAAGAAAGGCAATTCTCCCATTGACCTGTCAGAGTCCCACAAATGCAGTCCCAACAACATTACTTAACTAGAAGTAGTTTATTGAGAAAGTAGTAGGTCATCCATACACGCTCTGTGTCAGTAATGGCGAGGGGTCCCCAAATGAGGAACAGTCATACAGAATTCAAGGCAAAACCCCACCAAATAAGCCCAATCAGATTACACTAGCAAAGCGCCTAAAATAACGGCTACAGGTTCCCAAGGGAAGAAGCGGCTCCAGACACCATGGTCCGAGCCAGGCAGCTGCAGCAGAAACAAAACTCAACATTCCACCCAGTCTACATAGGCAGGAAAGAGATGATAACTCCCACTTGGGAGAGATGGCAGCAGTAGCTGACATGCCGTCCCCCCGAAAACCCCCTTCCCTCCAGCTTGTTAGGGTAACGTTTGTGGAAGGCACAAAGCAATGCAGGAACATTTACATGCGAGCATTCAGCCCACTCTTTTTTCCCCACCCCCAAATTCACCCATTTAACAAGATAGTACAGGCAGCCCCTCCAGAGCTTAGAATCCAGGATACAGGAGACCCTGTAGTGGGGTTCACCATTCAGCATCAGAGGAGGAGGGGCTGGCCAACCGGGTCACCACATGTTTGGCCCAGGGTCCCATTTCAGTAGGCTGCAGTAGAAAATGGGATGCAAGGACTTCAGTGATTTTGGCAGTTCAAGTTTAAAAGTCACATCGTTGATTTTGCGCAACACAGGAAAAGGCCTGATAAATTTCCAACCCAGCTTCCGACTCAGTTCCAAACCAGTTAGTTGACAAGTAGACGGATTCCCCTGGGGAGAGAGACCACAATGGAGCCCTCCTTTTGTCAGCTTGGTGTTCATAATCCGCTTTAGCCTTATCCAAGGTTTTCCCAATCAATGGCCACAAGTCCTGTAGGGATTTCCACCAGTCTTTCAAGTCCCTGGACCCTGTGGGGGCCTCAGGGATAGTGGGCAAAGGGGTCCCCTCGTAGCCATGGACTGCCATAAACGGGGACACCCCCGTGGACAAGTGGACAGCATTGTAACTATATTCTGTGAATGGCAATAATAAGAAGAAGAGATTGGATTTATACCCCGCCCTTCACTACCCAAAGGAGTCTCAGAGAGGCTGACAGTCTCCTTCCCCTTCCCCTTCCCACAACAGACACCCTTTGAGGTAGGTGGGGCTGAGAGAGCTCTGACAGAAACTGCTCTTTTTTCAAGAGCAGCTATGCCAGAATTATGGCTTGCCCAAGGTCATCCAGCAGGTGCAAGTGGAGGAGTGGGGATTCAAACCTGGTTCTCCCAGATTAGAGTCCGCACACATAACCACTACACCAAACTGGCTTCCAGTCATCCTGTTGAAAGTTTGAAAAGCATCGTAGGAATTGCTCTACCACCTGATTGACCTGCTCAGTCTGTCTGTCAGTCTTGGGGGGTGGTAGGCACTGCTTAGGGCTTGGTCAATCCCCAAAATCCACATCAACTCCCTCCAGAACTTGGCAACAAATTGAACCCCACGATCACCTTACAGGGAATTGAATGTAATTTAACGATGTGACACATGAAAGCCTCAGCCAGTGCCTTCACAGTAGGCACTTGCTTAAAGGGGATGAAATGAGCCTGCTTGGAAAATAAATCTACAACCACCCAGATCACCATTTCCCCCTTGCTAGGGGGCAGATCAATTATAAAGTTCATGGAGATCACCTCCCAAGGACGCCCAGGTTTCTCTAGGGGTTCAAAAGACCCGGTGGTTTCCCAGGTCTATGTTTGCACATCAGACAAGTCTGACAGGAGCCCACATATTTAGACACATCACCCCGCATTCGGGGCCACCATAATTGTCTTTGCACTAAGTTAAGCATCTTTAAGAATCCGAAATGGCCGGCTGTCTTGGATTCATGTGCAGTGTGCATAATCTCTCCCCTCAATGACTTGGGAACATTTTTTCAACCTTGCGCCAGTAGCCGTCCTCTCCTTTTTTCCAGGCCCCCCTCTGCTTCTAGATCCACTAAATCCTATGCTGAGATAGCCTGGTTGAATTTTACAGTCCAAACCCCATGCTTCGGGGTTTCAGAATGGGCTTTACTGTGTGTTGTTACTCCCCCCCCCAATTGGGAAGGGGTGAACATAAAGTCTATGACCTCCTAGCAGAAACTTTCGTGTTGTGAGAGGCGGGATAATGCATCAGCCAAGGAGTGCGCCTTTCTTGGGAAGTGGTGCAGGGTGAATTGAAACTTAGAGAAAAATTCTGCCCACTGGAGTTGCTTAGCATTCAGAGTGTGTGATGCTTAGCATTCACTAATCCCAAACTTTTTTGACACTTAAGCCAAGGGGTGAAGTTTCCCATCAGACCCCTCTTGTAGGATTGCCTCCCCCTCATGGCTACATCCGAGGCATCAACATGTACAATGAACTTTTTATTTTCATCTGGATGGGCCAAAATAGGTTTGGAAGTAAACAAAAGTTTGAGGTGGTCAGAAGCCTCCTGACACTCTGTAGTCCACTCCAATCTTGCCCCGGGTTTCAGGCTGTCAGGCCCCTTCCCCTTAGTCTTTAGTAAGTCCGTGAGGGGGAGACTCACCTGGGTGAAGTTGGGGATGAAGGCCCGGTAGAAGTTCATGAACCCCCAAAAACTTGGTAATTGTCTCTGGGTACGAGTGGGCTCTGAACCTAATACATCAGTGACCTTCTTTGGGTCCATCTCTAATCCCCTGGGTGAGATATGATACCCGAGGAAATCGATCTTGGTTTGGTGGAACTCACATTCTGACAGTTTGGCAAACAGTTTGTCCTTGTGCAACTTTTTCAATACTCCCCAGACCAATTTAACATGTGATTCTTTATCTTTTGAATATAAAAGGATATCATCAAAATAAACTAGCACCCCCTTGAATAGGTGCTTGTGCAACACTTCATTTATTAAGTTCATGAAGACCCCGGAAGCCCCTTGAAGGCCGAATGGCATTACCAAATATTCAAATTGGCCCAATGGGAAGTTAAACACAGTTTTTGACTCATCTCCCTCCTGGATACGCACCCAGAGATACACATCTCGCAAGTCCAATTTCGATTCCCCCCCCCCCTTTGCTGCCTCTGCTAGCAAGTCTTTTATCAGGAGAAGAGGGTAAGCATTCAAGCTAGAAACTCCATTGAGGCCCTGGTAATCAGTATAGAACCACAGCCCCCCATCCTCCTTCCTCCGAAAGAGGATGGGAGTGGCGTAGGGTGGATGAACCCACGAGCTAGGCTATCAATAAATTTTCATAATTCAATCCCTTCTCAGAGGGATTCATTGCATACAGTTTCCCTTTGGGTAATTTATGCCCTGGTAACAATTCGATTGGGTGTGAGGGGGGGTAACATCAGCATTCACTTCTTCAAACACCCTAGCCAGGTCATGGTACCCCCCCCCCACATGCTCCTTGCACCTGGGAGTTACAAAATTCACCTTCCTATCACTCCACTGTACGTAGGGATCATGTGCCCCCAACCATGGGCTACCTAACACCATAAGGAATGGAGCCAATTATGAACTCTCGTTTCTCCCAGTGTAACCCTATACCCATAGTTAGGGACCCAGTCTTGTATTTGCATGGCTCTCTCATGGAGGACCCATCCATTTGAGTGAGAAGTAAAGGTTCAGAAAGTCTCTGGGTCTCCACTCCCAGCCCAGTGACTATGGCCGGACTGATTAAATCTCATGCACACCCGGAGTCAATTAATGCCCTCACCCTAATGTGAGTTCCCATATCTGGGTTCATCATGGATATGATCACAAAAAATAAGGGGGTAGAGTTGCTCACCAATTGTGGCGTGGGTTGCTCTTGGACCTGCTGGTTGCACCCTTTACAGCAGATCTTGGCATTTTCCTGCTGGCTGGGCTGTTTCCTCTCCACTAGATGATGAGGTCCCCTAGGGTGCTCCCCACTGGAGGGCATGAGGCTTGGGTCGACTGCCAGTGTTGGGGATGCCGTTCCCCCAGCCAGGCAGGAAGCCGTGTAGTGGCCAGATTCTCTGCACCTCAGTCATAATCCCTGGCGCATATGTAGGTCCCGAAGGGGCTCTTTCAGCTTGGGACATGCGATGGGCTTCCTGGGGGTTGCTGGGGGTTTTGGGTACATTTTAGGGTTAAGCATATGGCTTAAATGCAGTCTATTTTCTGCCTCACCCACTTCCCTCCCCCAGGCCGCCAATGTCACAGGGTTCACGGTTCTTAGTACTGAGTCTGAGACATTATTCAGACGCCTATTTCTGGGTGCGCATATGGGAAAGGGGACAAGTACAAAACTGCATTTAATATCCCACTGGGGCAGTTCAAATACTTGGTGATGCCGTTAGGCCTTCAAGGGGCCCCAGGGGTCTTCATGAACTTGATAAATGAAGTTTTGCACAAGCACTTATTCAAGGGGGTCCTTTGCTATCTGGATGATATCCTTTTGTACTCCCCCGATCGAAAATTTCATGTGAAACTGGTGCGAGAAGTGCTGGCCACACTTTGTTCGCACAAACTGTTTGCCAAATTGTCCAAGTGTGAATTCCATAAGACCGAAATTGACTTTTTTGGGTACCATATATCCCCCCCGTGGGTTAGAGATAGACCCCACTAAAGTGGTGGCAGTGGTGGACTGGGAGGCCCCTCAAACCCACAGGCAACTCTAGAGTTTCTTGGGGTTCGCAAATTTCTACCACGTCTTCATCGCCAACTTCGGCCAACTTAGGCTACCCTTTGCAGACCTCTTAAAGGCTAAAGGGAAGGATCTGGAGAGCATCTCAATTGGACCTCTGAAGGTCATGAGGCATTTTAGGCTCTTAAGACTATGTTTACCTCAGAGCCTGTGTTAGCCCTCCTGATGAACATAAAAAATTCATTGTGCAGGTGGGTGCCTCAGACATGGCTACAGGGGGGGGGGCAATCCTTCAAGAGGGGGAGGATGGAAAGCTGCACCCCCTTGCCTATATGTCTAAAAAGTCCGGGGATACCAAATGCAACTGGGATGTGCGGGATAAGGAGGCTGCAGCCATTCGGTTGGCATTGACTACATGGTGCTATTGACTGGAGGGAGCACACCTCCCATTTGAGCTTTGGACTGATCATAAAAACCTTGAGATGCTAAAGATCCACAGGACTCTTAATGCCAAACAGCTCCAGTGGGCTGAATTTTTCTCAAAGTTTTGGTTCTCGCTCCACCATTTCTTGGGGAAAGCCAATTCCCTTGTGGACACACTCTCCAGCCTCCCACAGCACGACAGCCTGCGTGATGAGGTCATTGATTCCATGTTCACCCCTGCCCAGCTGGGTGGGGCGGTAGTCATCTGGAGCAAAAGCCGGGCTGACTGTAACACAACTGACTATGCCTGGTGGGAGAAATATGCCCAAGCTTTTACTGACTCTGATTGGGCTGAACTGCAAGGAGATCCCGAGGTGATGCAAGGTCCTGATAACTGCTGGTATAAATGAGACAAACTGGTAATTCCACTCTCTCTTTGAGGGGAGGTTATGCTTTCTGCCCACAAATCTAAACTGTCAGGCCACTTTGGATTTTTAAAGACACTCCATCTGTTGCAATGCCAATTCTAGTGGCCATGCATGCGTGGTGATGTGTCCCCTTATATGGGTTCCTGTCAAACATGCTTGATGTGTAAAAGGAGAGGGAGAAAAAACCCAGGCATCCTAAAACCACTGGAGATCCCCCAGTCAACCATGGGAGGTGATTTCCATGGACTTCATCACAGACCTACCCCCCAGTAGGGGAAAGACTGTTAGCTGGGTGGTAGTTGATTTATTTACCAAACAAGCACACTTCATACCTTTCAAGCAGATACCTAAGGCGAAAGCTTTAGCCAAGGTGTTCATGGCCAATATTATCAAGTTACATCTGATCGCCTGTAAGATAATCTTCAACTGTGGGTCGCAATTCGTTGCCAATTTCTGGCAGGAGCTGTTGCAAGTGTTGGGAGTGGAACAAGCGCTCAGTAGTACTTACCACCCAGAGGCTGATAGCCAAACTGAAAGGGTTAATCAGATTGTTGAACAATTTTTGTGTTGCTTTTCGAATTATCAACAAGATGATTGGGATGACTAGCTGCCTTTTGCGGAATATAGTTACAATAATGCTGTTCATTCATCTGCAGGGGTCTCCCCCTTTATGGCTTCTTGTGGATATGAGGGGTCCCCCCTTCCACAATTGACTCCTGCTGGTTTCAGGGCTGGTGATTCCCAGGCCTGGTGGAAATCTTTACAGGACTCTTGGCCGCTGATTGCTAAGTCTTTGGACAAAGCCAAAGCAGACTATAAAAAACAAGCGGACAAGGGGAGGGCACCTGAGTGGGAGCTACTCCCTGGGGATTCGGTGTATTTGTTGACTAAGAGCATTCGGGACCTTCAGCCCAATTGGCTTGGAAATACATTGGGCCATTTAAAGTGCTATGTAAAATTAACAAGGTCGCTGTGGAACTTGAGTTGCCCAAGTTGCTGAAATCTTTGCATCCCATCTTCCATTTCAGCCTACTGAAGTGGGATCCTGAGCTGAATGTGTGGAGACCCCATCGAACAGCTCCACCTCCTCTGATGATGAATGGTGAACCCCATTACGAAGTTGCACAAATTCTGGACTCTAAATTGAAGCAGGGCTGTTTGTATTATTTGGTGCAGTGGAAGGAGTTTGGGCCTGGGGAAAATGAATGGGTTGCTGCTGAACATGTTAACGCTCCTGCATTATGCTGTACCTTCCATAAGTTGTACCCGCTAAAACCTGGTGGTGCAGGGGGGGCTTTGGGAGGGCAGAATGTCAGCGAATGCTGCCACCCCCTGCCCAGGAGGTGGCATGAGTTGCCCTGTGACATTGGGTGCCTGGAATGTTTTGTTTTCGTTCTCATAGCTTGTTTATTGCTCACTGCTTGGCTCTGGCCTTGAGTGCCTGCTAGTGTTGTGTATCTGTGTGTATCTTCCCACTTTTTCCCTGAGAACCTGGGGCCAGTATTAAGGGCACCTTTTTCTTGATTTATGTGATTGGTTGCATTCCTCAAGACCCTTTTGAATTTTGTATAATTGCCTTGCCTAGAGATTGTTCTAACCATTACTGACAGATGACCACAACAGATGATCACAACAGACCTTCTCAATAAAGACTATCTTTTCTTTAAGGACGCTTGTTGGTGATTGACTCTGTAGGACTCTCACAAATACCAGAATTCTTTTATGCACAAAAGTTGGCCTTACAAGATACTTAACAGCATTTTTACAAATACTGTCAAGATAATGCATCAACCATAAATTATGCTAAATCAAATGGAGAATCGGCAGTACAGAAGTTGAATAGGTTAAAATTTTCAAATACTTAGGGGTAACCTTTCAGTACAACCTAAATTGGACATCACAGAGAATAAGATCAATTTCTAAGGTGAAGCAATCTATCACTAAACTCAAGCAATTTTTCTTTATCAACAGAAACCAACATATTCCTTTCGCAATAAAAATTTATGAAACTAAAGTGCTTTCTCAAGTACTTTTTGGTTGCCTGGTATGGATAAACGCACTCAACATTGAGTCTGAGTACATTCAAGCAAAAACTTGGCTTTATGCCTAGAATTGGACCAACATCTTATTCAAACAGTAGGTTGGCTACTAACCTTTAAATATTGGTTCAAAATTCTCCAAACTCTTTAATTTCACACTTAAAAAATGATATACACAGTCCCCTCTGGTTTTCAAAAATAGAAGAAAAAATTCATCAAATAGGCTTTTCGACTGACTACTTTCTCCAAATGAACGAAACCTCAATTTTTCAATCTATTAGACAAAAACTACTTGATCTAGAATTACATGATTTCTGTCCTTTACATCCGCATATTTATTCACAACCTCATCAACCTCTCAACCCAGCATGGTCAAATGGCCCATTATTTACACAATCTTAGCCTTCCTTCTCATCGTAGAGACTTCATGCTGGCTCAGCTGAACATCTTTACCTCAAACATGCTGTGGGGTCAATTTAACAGGAAAGACTCGGCAAATGTAACAGCATGGCTCCAGATTCAATCTTCCATATTATTCTGGACTGCCAGCTGCACACATCTTCCCGTATGAAACTCTTACCCCTTCGGCCACGGTAATCTTTCCTTATATATAATTCAGGAGTGGGGTGGCACAATCTGAACATTCCACATGCTCCTAAATTAGTTGGCTCCATGATGTGTCATTCAGAAGCTGTTCCTATCCACTGGCTGCGTTGCCTGAGTCCCACCCACAGTATGCTCCATCAGCCAGTAGCCCATCAGCCACCACTTGAGTACTTGTGTGCCATTGGCTGGGTGCTGGGTCTGTTCCTTTTCCCTGCCCACTCCAGCCACTGTTCCCTGTCAGAATTACTAGCAGATGGCTCTCTCTCCTGACAAAGACATTTCACCTCCTTGGCTCCTCTGTGGGACTAATTTTTCCCTCAGTGGCTGTGGGTAGGCAATCAAGCTTGGTTCTGTCAGTAAAAAGACAAAAGAAGGAAACCCTTTCCAGGCCTTTGTGAGGAACTCATCGAGGCCAGTCCAGACTAGGGTTGCCAGCTCCAGGTTGGAAAATTCCTGCTGTCCTTCCACGCCCCCCCAACACTGCCCTCCACAGGTTCCACCCCCCAAATATCCAGGTAATTCCCTACTCAGAGCTGGAAACCCTACTTTCCCCTCAATGCCCGTTGCTGGTCATCCAAGCTTGGTTCGATCAGTAAAAGACCCTTTCCACACCTATTTTTGCCTTCGGGAGAAAACTCATTGTGTCCTTATACCCTGCTGAGGTGCCCCCCCTATGATAGCCAATGTGACATGGAAGTCAGGGCTTCAGAGTACGGTAGAGGCTGCAGGTGTGGGGGGGGAGATGGAAAGCTGAACAATGAGGGGAAAATAAAGGTAGGTTGATGCTTGGCAGGGAAGGAGATAGGGTTGCCAACTCCAGTTGGGAAATTTCTGGACATTTGAGGGATGGAGCCTGGAGAGGGTGAGGTTTGAGTAGGGGTGGGGCCTCAGACAGGTACAATGCCATAGACTTCACCCTCCAAACCAGCCATTTCCTCCTGGGGAACCATTGTTGCCAGTTTGGTGTAGTGGTTAAGTGCGCAGACTCTAATCTGGGAGAACCGGGCTTGATTCCCCACTCCTTCACTTGCACCCGCTGGATGACCTTGGGCAAGCCATAGCTTTGTACCAGCTGTTCTCTCAAGGACAGTTGTCTCAGAGCTCTCTCAGCCCCATCTACCTCACAGGGTGTCTGTTGTGGGGAGGGGAAGGGAAAGGAGTTTGTAAGCTGCTCTGAGACTCCAAGTGAGTGAAGGGCGGGATATAAATCCAATCTCTTCTCTTCTTCTCTCTTCTTGTTGCCAATCTCCAAATGGGTAATAGGACTGAGAGAATCACAATATGAGACAAATATCAAAGGAATCATAAGCTATTGTGATAAGATTACAAAATACTTTTACTGTACGTAATTCACCATATCATACCAAAACCATAGTTGTGTGGAAACAAACATACAATAATCCTCTTGTTCATAAGACTATAAAGTCTCTTAATATGCAGAACCATTTCTGAAAATAAACTGTTTTTCAGACTCCTGTCTTGTTGCTAGTTAGATCGTGGAGTACTTGTGTGCTTGCGTGTGCAAAATAAACTTTTTGCCAGACTCCTATCTTGTTGCTTGTTTGACAGTAGAATACTTGAGTATCTGCATGCATGACCAGTTTCCTCGGGCACACAGACCAATTCTAAAACAATACAAACTACTAAGTATGCATTTATATGCAATAAGTATTCATGATGTTATTGTGACATGAACTTACAATTCAGTAGTAAAATGTTCAATATTTTCTTAATCATGCTAATACTACTTCTGCAATTACGGTCACAAAATTCTTTGCAGAATCAGCCGCATTCAGATACAGGTTTTTTACATAGTATGCATATTTTACTGTCTAATTCTATTTACTGGATACGTATCTTTTAAATGTATTTACTTTTAAATATATTCTACTATATACTATTATGCCATTAAAGGTGTCTGAATCTGAATTTGCCTGGTAGGGCTTGTGTTTGGCAGGTGATACACACCTCAAAACAGCTGTTTATTGCATATTGGAATGTAATTAAGCCAGAGGAAATGTATTAACCTAGATGAACAGAAGAAGAAGAAGAGATTGGATTTATATCCCGCCCTTCACTCACTTAAGAGTCTCAGAGCGGCTTACAAACTCCTTTCCCTTCCCCTCCCCACAACAGACACCCTGTGCGGTAGGTGGGGCTGAGAGAGTTCTGGGACAGCTGTCCTTGAGAGAACAGCTGGTACAGAGCTATGGCTTGCCCAAGGTCATCCAGCCAGGTGCAAATGGAGGAGTGGGGAATCAAACCCGGTTCTCCCAGATTAGAGTCCGCGCACTTAACCACTACACCAAACTGGCTCTCCACCAAACTGGCTCTAACCTAGATGAACAGCTAAAACCAAGAGGGGGTCACAGGTATCCATAGGAAAATATAACAAACAAACCACTGTGATATAAATATTCATATTATTTTTTTGTTGATCAATATTTATATTTATTATTTTTCAATATTATTTTAATCAAACTTACAAAATTACAAGAATGTACTCTCATTAAAAATTTACTACAAGAAAGTCCACACTCAAGTGAGCACCCGGATATAAGCTCATTTCATTCACATCTTCCTCAGGAGTAGTCCTATTGTGTGGAAAGGTATCAGCCTCTTGATGCAGTTCAATGTTTGTTAAAAGCAAACCAGTACTTAAAGTTCTGTACTTTCTGCATTATAACCTCTGGTTCCATTGCAGTGTTTATATTAGGAGCAAGCCAGTCCTTTCTCTCAGGTGCTCTCATTTGGCTAGCCATATTGAAGGCTTCTTAGCCAGGTAAAAATAATGAGGACTGGTTTGCTACTACAAAAAATGTATAGTGTTTCAGGGAGAGCATTTCAGCCAGCACGATATAGGAGGCTTTTAGCACCTGAGAGAAAGGACTGGCTTGCTCCTAATACAAAGATGTGGATGAAACGAGCTTACATCCAGGTGCTCATTGACTGTGGACTTTCTTATAGTAAATTTTTAATGAGAGTATATTCTTGTAATTTTGTAAGTTTGATTAAAATAATATTGGAAAATAATAAATATAAATATTGATCAACAAAAAAATAATATCAATATTTATGTCCCAGTGGTTTGTTTGTTATATTAACCTAGATGAGCCAATGGTCCGGTTCAGTGTTAGGAAACTCCAAGTAATACTTGGTCAGTCTATAGCCTGGCACCCTTTCAAAGCCCTCAGGTGAGATGAATTCAGTTGCAAAAACAAAATAAAGTTATTTACTGGCATTACTGACATCTTTCTAAAAAGGTTTAAATTGTAGAGAACTTCCAAAACATGTGGACCAGTGGCCTCTGAGTACATTTCAAGTACCTATTATGTTGACAAATGATATGCTCAAAAAAAGGTGTTTTTTTGTTGACACCTGTGAATGTGGAATGTAAATTTCCTACTCTATAAGCATACATTGCAGTTCAACAGTGCTTGATTAGGTGATGAAATGATTGACAGGGAGGGGCTGAGGCTGAGTGGTAGAACATCTGCTTGGCATGCAGAAGGTCCCAGGTTCAGTCCCTGGCAGCATCTCCAGTTGAAAAGACCTGGCAGCAGGCGATGTGACAGACACTGCTTCCCGTCTGAATAGACTGCATTGACTTTGATGGACCAAGGGTCTGACTCAGCATAAGGCAGCTGCATGTGTTTCTGGGTTCATGATTTAAAGGCATCCCTTTCTTGTGTCTTTCTTCAGGCGCTTCTGCTGTATTTCTCCTTTGGTAAAAGTCCTTTTAACTCATAAGTAAGGAATGAATCATTTAAAAATAAGTCCATACACCAAGAGTCTACTTATGATGCTGTTTCTAGACTGGAGTGCATGAAAGTCAGCAGCTGTGCAGTGTCTGCAGATTCAGGGCTGTGTATAATTCAGGTGGCCAAAATCTACAGGGAATGCAGCTTTGACTGGGGAGGACAGCTGAATGCACAAGCCAGCCCCACTGTCTGGATGGTCTAGGAGCCTGGAGTCATCTGCTCTTAGCTCTCTTGGGCATTCACATCCAAGGGCGAGGGCATCTTTGAAGAGCTGTCAGTTTTACTGGCAGGTGTTTCTACTGCAGTGATGGCATAATGAATGTGCAGCGGCAAGGCTTCCTGTTTTAAGTAGCTGTGACACGGGTAAAGCCGAAGGCTAAATACTCTGAGAATGAATTAAAGTAACGCGTTCCTCCCAAGCTGCAGTAGCACAAGTTGAAGTGTGGTGCCTGTCTGGGAAGTAGTGGGAGGGGGCAGTCACTGGGTGGAAATCATTTCATTGCTTTCTAAATAACTTGGGGGGGGGGTTTGCCAAGGCAAGTGAGGTCCCACCCCATCACAGCCGCCCTGACTCTTCATTAAGCTGTATGCTAGCTATACGTTTTCTTTAAATGCTGCTTGTTACACTGGCATTCTAACTGCGCTTCTTGTGGAGAAAAATGCAGTTAAGGAGAAGGAATCTGTGGTTTCTATTTGGAGACTGTATTTATTTATGTGTTGATCTTTTAAAGCCCCCTTTTCACAGAATTAAAGCAAGGCAATTGGAATGCCTTAGAGGGTCTGCTGCAGTTTTTTGTCAATAAGATGAGAAACTTACTGCTGATCTTTGTCCTTTACCAGTAATTGAAGTGCTTTTGGCTGAAGCTGCAGGAGTCAAGAAAATTACTCTTCAGAGAAATAATTGGGTGTGTTGAAAACAAACACAGGCATATTTAAACAGTAATCATGAGCACAACACTGTTCTACAGAGGGCAGTTTTACTCGTAGCATGGCAAAAAGTTTTGCTGTTGCTGTTCAAACTGGTATGATTTTTTTCCTGACTGTATACTGAAGCTGCATTAAACAGGGTTGTGTGAAATCCAGTTTGACCCAGCAGTTGTCAGAATGTCAGATACTGTCGATTAGGCAGCTGATTTTGATGCCATGCAAATGATGACAATAATGATAATAAAAATGAGTTTGAGTCAGCCGGTTTTTTCCAGCTTATTTGTTTGCACTGAGTTTATGAACCGTAAAGCAGTTCAGCTTAGTTCTGTTAAATATACCTTTATGCTGGAGAAACTGTGGGAGCATGGGTACGCATATTCACTGTTGGTGGGAATGCAAGGTCATAACGTGCGTTCTGGCAAACTATACTAAGCCAAATTACATTTTTGACAGGATATAAGATTCCAGACAAGGTTGAAATCATATTACTGAATCAATGGAGTGATGTTGATATTCCACAAACCCATAAAGATCTTATGATACTTCTCTCTGCAGCAAAAATGATGATTGTTTTCAGCTGGAAAAATCATTCAGCTGTCAATTGACATGTGGTATTCAAGAACCTGGCTCCGTCTAATTATGGATAAAATATCAGACAGCATAATCTACTTAGACCCTTCTATTGGTCGATCCACATTCTATGATAGGTGGTACCCAATTTTGAAAAACCTGAAATATGTTATTGAAACAATTAAAACTTCTCAGTGGTCAAATACTATAATTTTTGAAGAAGTGGTTGGTTATTTAAACTTTGTATTCCTCAGAAACCCAGAAATATGTTATATGTTAAAAATATTTCTTACATCAATGTTGTACCATTAATTCCAAATATACAATGTTATTAATGTTATGGTGTTGTAAGTTTAAAAATGAATAAAAATGGATTTAAAAATATATATATTATGAGGCTCAGCCCTTTTTCTTTGTCCCTTTTTTTTGCCTAAGTATGTTCATGTTGTCTTTCTAAAAAGGCCCCTCACCACAGCCCTAGTTCCTCTCTTTTGCCTTGCTCTTGAATTTTTGTGAAAACCACTGTAAGTAAAGCAGGATTTCCTTGATTTTTGATCCTCATGTTGCAGTTTTTGTCTGGCTTAATATTGGAGGCATACTTCACACTGAATAGGGATATGTGTGTGTGTATATTCCAGGATAAAGTATTTTCTTTGAAGCGGCAGGATAGCCTGGTTGATATTGCTTCTCCCATTCTATTTGTCAAGTTCAGTGTATCATGGTATAGGAATGGGATCATATTTTGGGAAATGGCAGTGCTTCTGGGATTCTCTAATGCCCGTCAATCGAAGTGTCAGCTGTAGTTTACAGTTTCTTGCTCTTTCCATCAAAATAATGCTGCTACTCATATATGGCCACATGGTTGTATGTCAGTAGAGAGACAAGCCAGGAAGAGAAACTATCAAATTTATATAATGCAGTAACTACTGTATATCAGTGCTTCATGAGGCCTTGCCATTTCATAAGGCAGAAAGGGGTGGATGACACAACCACTTTCAACTTTAAAAGGGGTAACTTCTCTGATATGAGGGGATATGTGAGGAGAAAACTGAAAGGAAAAGTAAAAAGGGTCAAAACCATTGGGGAAGCTTGGAGACTGTTTAAAATTACAATCCTAGAGGCTCAGAGAAAATATATACCACGGGTTAGGAAAGGCACAAATAGGTATAGAAAAAAGCCTGCATGGTTAACAAACAAAGTAATGAAAGCTGTAAAAGGTAAGAAGGATTCCTTTAAGCAGTGGAAAGCTAGTCTCAGTGAGGCTGATAAAAGGGAACACAGGCTGTGGCAAATAAAATGCAAGTCTGTGATCAGGCAGGCAAAAAGGGAATATGAGGAGCATATCGCAAAACACATAAAGACCAATAATAAAACTTTCTTCAAATACATTAGAAGCAGGAAACTATCCAGGGAAGCAGTGGGGCCCTTGGATGACCAAGGGGTAAAAGGTGTACTGAAGGATGATAGGGAAATGGCTGAGAAGCTGAATGCATTTTTTGCCTCTGTCTTCACTGTGGAAGATGAGAAGTGCTTGCCCACTCCAGAACCGCTGATTTCAGGAGGGGGGTTGAAAGATCTGAGTCAGATTGCGGTGATGAGAGAGGAGGTCCTACAACTGATAGACAACTTAAAAACAAATAAATCACCGGGCCCAGATGGCATACATCCGAGAGTTCTGAAAGAACTCAAATGTGAACTTGTGGCTCTCCTGACGAAAATATGTAATCTTGCCTTAAAATCTGCCTCCATTCCTGAGGACTGGAAGGTAGTGAACATCACTCCCATCTTTAAAAAGGGTTCCAGAGGAGATCCGGGAAATTACAGGCCAGTCAGTCTGACGTCGATACCGGGTAAGTTGGTGGAAACTGTTATTAAGGAAAAAATTAGTAGGCACATTGATGAACAAAATCTCTTGAGGAAGACTCAGCATGGGTTCTGTAAGGGAAGATCTTGTCTCACTAACCTGTTAGTGTTCTTTGAGGGAGTAAACAAACATGTGGAAAAGGGAGACCCAATAGATGTTGGTTACCTTGACTTCCAGAAAGCTTTTGATAAAGTTCCTCATCAAAGGCTCCTAAGTAAGCTCAATAGTCATGGGATAAAAGGGCAGGTCCTTTTGTGGATCAAAAACTAGCTAATTAAAAGGAAACAGAGAGTGAGTATAAATGGGCAATTTTCTCAGTGGAGGGAGGTAAGCAGTGGGGTACTGCAGGGATCATTACTGGGTCCGATGCTTTTTAACTTGTTTATTAATGATTTGGAGTTGGGAGTAAGCAGTGAAGTGGCTAAATTTGCAGATGACACAAAGTTGTTCAGGGTGGTGAGAACCAGGGAGGATTGTGAGGCACTCCAAAGGGATCTGTTGAAGATGGGCGAGTGGGCATCAGCATGGCAAATGGGGTTTAATGTGGCCAAGTGCAAAGTGATGAACATTGGAGCCAAAAATCCTAACTATAAATACACACTGATGGGGTCCGAACTGGTGGAGACTGACCAAGAGAGAGATCTTGGAGTCGTAGTAGATAACTCTATGAAAATGTTGAGACACTGTGTGAATGCAATGAAAAAGGCCAACGCTATGCTGGGGGTTATTAGAAAGGGAATAGAAAACAAATCAGCCAGTATCATAATGCCCCTGTATAAATCGATGGTGCGACCTCATTTGGAGTACTGTGTACAGTTCTGGTCACCACACCTCAAAAAATATAGCATTGGAGAAAGTGCAGAAAAGGTCAACTAGAATAATAAAAGGATTGAAACACTTTCCCTATGAAGAAAGGTTGAAGCGCTTGGGGCTCTTTAGCTTGGAGAAATGACGGCTGAGAGGTGACATGATTGAGGTTTATAAGATTATACATGGGATAGAGCAGGTAGAGAAAGAAGTACTTTTCTCCCTTTATCACAATACAAGATCTCATGGGCACTCAATGAAATTGCTGAGCAGTCGGGTTAGAACAGATAAAAGGAAGTACTTCTTCACCCAAAGAATGATTAACACATGGAATTCACTGCCACCGGAGGTGGCGGCAGCTACAAGCATGGACAGCTTCAAGAGGGAATTAGATAAAACATATGGAGCAGAAGTCCATCAGTGGCTATTAGCCACAAAGTATAGATAGGAACTCTCAGTTTGGGGCAAGTGATGCTCTGTATTCTTGGTGCTTGACGGGGGGGGGGGGGGAACAGTGGGAGGGCTTCTAATGTCCTGACCCCACTGCTGGACCTCCTGATGGCCCCTGGTGTTTTTGGCCACTGTGTGACAGAGGGTTGGACTGGATGGGCCACTGGCCTGATCCAACATTGGCTTCTCTTATGTTCTTATGTTCTTATTTTAACATAGTTGCTTAACTTTTCAAGGCACAGTTCAACCCCTCTTGTGGCATATTAATATGGGTATGGGTACCACTGTTGTAGACACTATGAAATACAGCTAGGAATATCTACTGAAAACCTAGAACATGTTTAGAGATGAGGTTGCCAACGAAGTTTGGAGTTTGCTCATGTACTTACCTGCTTCGAAATTATCTGGTCTCATTCTGAACTGTATGGCTCAGCAGAACAGTGTTTCCTTGAAAAATGCTTGTATTGCTCTTGGATGGCAAAATGACTAGGCTGGCTAAAGTGGGTAAGACAAACATCTGATAAGGCGGATTCTCTGTGTAATACTATAGCCCCCAGTTCTTAATAAAAGCTGGGAAAACTGTGCCCCTTGGAGGGGCATCAGCAGTGGGTTAAATGTAAGCATTACTGAACAGACAGATTTTGGGGTTGTGGCACCATTGTTCCTCACAGGGAACAGTCAGAAGATCAGAAGATTACACTGATGGTGGTGCAGGAATCTGCCCATCCCATCAAAGTTTGGCTCTTACAAGGATATTTTATGTGTCTGATGGGTAGTCTGGGTCCAGCTCTTGTCTCCAGTATATATTCACAATATTAATTTGGCCTTTTCACAGTTCAGATAGTGCTGTTAGGCTTGCTTTACAGAGGAGGTGTAGAGACGAATAGTCTAATTTACAGTGTTTTCCCAAGCATGAACAGCTTCATTTGGATCTGTTGCTGTTTGGTAATAAGTGTTATTGCCAGTTTCATACTATGTGCTCCTCTAGTAGAGCTTTGTTTCTCTGTTTGCAGTGGCTATGACTTAAGACAGTGGTTTCATCAACATCCTGACTTGAACTTCCATATCTTTCCCTGTAATGTTGTGTTTTTTGGGTGGAGATGAGGGAAACTCTAATGATGTTGAGTTCTAGCAACTAAATGGAAGATTTATTTAGCTGTTACGTTTCAGTGAAGCCTCTTTGCAATAGTTAGGGGCCCTGCCAGCAGCCAATGATGAAAGGCAAGCATGGTAATCAGTTTATAGTTATAAAAAGTATTGGGTAGCAAGAAGTAGAAAGTGTCTTTTTTGGAACAGAAGCGAATCCTCCAGAGATTCCTTACTGATGTGCTAATGTAGTCTGTGTGAATGAATGTGTTCTTAGAGCACATTTCAGAACCTCAGGCATATTCTGGGCTGTTTTGAGGCCTGTTATAATGCAGCAAAAATGAAAAGTGAAAGAAAAAGAAAATTGCTAAGAGGTAATTTTTGTCCATGACTGTCTTTTAAGTTAGTTGACTGCTTTCTCTGAATGGATGAAATTTGTGAGGGCAAATTATGTCAAAGTACTGTTTGGAAACAAAGGTGAATTCAAGGCTTATTTTTAGCTCATATTTCACACAGCAAGGGTCTGTTACCTGGATTCTGTGCCAACCAATCAAAATCCACAGCTTTATTAGCCTGAAATATGATGTCAGATTCATGGTCCAATTAGTGAGTTTCCTGGCAAAGGGTGGGTATTGAAACCCAGTTTTCCCCTGTTCCAACCACCACCGGCATAAACTACGGGGGGGCTTGAGGGCTCAAGCCCCCCCCCCCAAATTTCCCGGGGGGGACTGAGCCCCCCCGGGAAAATGTTGTGCCTGCCGCCGGTGCCTTGCCGCCGTGCCTCCTGGGCCCTTCCGAGGCTCGCCAGCTGGTGCCTCTCCCCCCCCCACCGGCCTGGCCATTCCTCCCTCCTTATCTCTCCCACTTCCTCTTTTAGGGGTGAGGGAGGGAGTGGCCAGGGCAGAGGGGGAGGGAAAGGCACCAGCAGCACCGGCTGGTGAGCCTCGGAAGGGCCGGGGAGGCGCGGCTGCTGGCGGTAGGTTTTCCGGGGGGGCCAAAACATTGCCCCAGCGAGTGCGCGCGCAAAGCGCACACGCTAAAGAGCCCCCCCCCAGACTTCAGAAAAGTCTACGCCCCTGCCAACCACATTATCACACTGGCTTTAGTAGCTGGAAAATCCATGACCACTCTGTGTCTCTGGGATGCTCTGTAAATTCAGTTCTTTGCTGTATTTCTCGCCTGAAGAGGTATTAACCAGACATGTGTCATAATCAGGGCACTTTTTCTAGCAGGAACTCCTTTGCGTATTAGGCGACACCCCCCTAATGTAGCCAATCCTCCAAGAGCTTACAGTGCTCTTCTTACAGGGACTACTATAAGCTCTTGGAGGATTGGCTACATTAGGGGTGTGTTGACTAATATACAAAGGAGTTCCTACAAGAAAAAGAGCCCTGGTCATAACCACATTGAATTCTGATGTTACTGATCAGCTTTCTCAGGTAGCAATTACTTCTGTGTTACCAGATCTGCCAAGCAGTTTGGTCCATGGCACACCAATAACTCTGGGCATGTAGTCTGGAAATGAGATGGAAAGAGGTGCAAGAGTCATGGTGGATAGCCCAGTGAAAATGTTGACTCACTGTGGCGCAGCAGTGAAAAAGGCAAACTCCGTGCCGGGGATTATTAGGAAAGGGATTGAAAATTAGGTAGCCAGTATAACACCCCTGTAGATATGCAGGCCTGGCCTCATTAGGGATACTGTGTGCAGTTCTGGTCAGTGTATCTCAAAAAAGACATCACAGAGCTGGGGAAAAGTGCAGAAGAGGACGGGCAAGATTAGGAGACTGGAGTACCTTTCCTATGAGGAAAGACTGAAGGGCCTGGGACTTCCCATTTTAGAGCCGGGGGTGACTTGATAGAGGTTTGTAACATTGTGCCCAGGGCAAAGAGAATGGAGAGAGGGAACTTTTTCTCCTTCTCACAAAATGTTAGAACTTGAAGGCATCCATTGAAGCTGGTGGACAGTAGATTCAGGACAGACCAAAAAAAAACACTTCTTTACTCAATGAACAGTTAAAATGTGGATGGTATAGTGGTGGCCACAGGAATAGAAAGCTTTAAAAGGGGATTAGATGGATTCATCTAATGGAGAGGTCCACCAGTACTTCCTGGCTGTGTTGACTGCTCTACCCTGGGTAGCCTGATCTTGTCAGATCTCAGAAGCTAAGCAGGGTTGGCCCTGGTTGGTATTTGGATGGGAGACTGCTGAGGAAGTCCTGCGGTTTCAATGAAGAGCCAGGTGATGGCAAACCACTTCTGAATACTTCTTGCCTTGACTAGCCATGGTGACTAAAAGGAACCTCCACATTCAAAGGCAGTAAACCCCTGAATACCATTGCCACGAGGCAACACTGGGGAAGGCCTTGGACTCTATGCTCTGCCATTGGACTCTATGCTCTGTCTGATCCAGCAGGGCTCTTCTGATGTTCTTATGTCTGTGAATGAGTTTTATGAGCTAGTAACTATGTTTTGTGCACCTCTGCCCGGTGGGTGTAACTATAATATCTATAAATGTTGAGTCAAACCCCTCTGGCTGAGATGAAGGTATATTACACTTTTTGTAGAGATAATAGTGTAAAACATAATAATGTGGCCCAGAAAATGATCTCAAGGTGTATGACACAGTTGTATGTCAGTAGCCAAATGAACAAAACAGAAGTCCAGTGGCACTTTAAGGCTAACATCATTTATTCCAGCATGAGCTTTCATGAATCAAAGCTCACTTCTTCAAATGCAACGGAAAGAAGGAAAATAATTTCCCTCGTATTTATCCAGAAAATTACAGAAGGGGAGGGGGAAAGGACAAGGAGCTGAGCAAAGAAAAGGCTGGTATCATAAATCAGGTGTGGTTCTTTGTGTCAGAGTTTTTGAGCAGCCAGGTTCTTATTCGTGAGGGATGATGACGGAGGCCACGTGGAAGGACCACTGATGCAAGGATGGAGGATCTGAAGAAGGCATTAGCTAGTTCATGGGTCCCCAGCAAGGTGCCCCTGGGCACCATGGGGTCTGCCGATACATTTCCTGGGGCCTGCCAAAGTGGGTGGGACCAAGGGGGGCTTGGCCATTGGAGATTTGATTGGCTGTGCAGATTTTTTTTTTTTTTAAATAAGCATTGCTTGGGCGGCAGCTGCCAGCACAGCACAATGATCTTTACTGTGTGACTGATGGGAAGCCATGTCAGCAATTTTTGTAGCTGGCTCAGCCTCCAATGGCGGTCCACAGGCACAAAAGGTTGGGGACCCCTGAGCTAGTTCATTCTAAGTTTCATGGGAGAAAACACTGTGGACTAGGAATAGTAGTAATCTGAATTTGCATTTTTATGTCTGCAAAATGTACTGTTCATCTTTGGTATTAAGGAGCATGTCTGGCACATTAGCATTTAAGAGTTCTAGTGCAGATAATACATTTCAGTATCTGTTTCTTTAAGTCTGAGAAGTGCCAGCATTTGTGCCCCACCAGAGTCATTTGACTGAGCAAAGTTCTAAATGTTAGCATTTCCCTTTCACTGTCTATAGTTTTGCAAGCTGTCAATTTGTCTTTAAATAAAAAAAGACTTTGACTTCATTCTGAAGTAAATAGGCAATTACTTAGGCCTGGATAGCAACTGTGACTAAAGCCTATTCAAATCACTGTTTCATAACCAGTGTTATGTGCTGTACCATGAAGATGGAGTGCCACAAAGCAAAGCTAACAGCTAAGTAAGAGTTTTCACTGTTTGGTTAATGGAAAGGAGACTGCTTCAGTTAAGTCTTGGCATGCAACCATGAAATCCAAATTTACTGTTGAAAACCTGCACCTAAATCCCAGGCTTGGCTGTGTCAGCCGTGCCGCTTGCTTTTCTCCCTTTCTCTCCCTTCCTCCCCGTGGCTGTGGTTACAAGCGCAGAGAATAAACTTTTGACCTCTGTCAACAAAGTTTCTCTTGTAGGTTTGATACCTGAACCAGAAAAGAAAGATAACCTCTCCCCTGTTATTGGTGAATATCTCCTCTGTCAAGACACAGGTGCCCACAGGCTTGGAAACACTTCTGGCCTGATCCGTGCTTCTGATGTTCCTCATACCTTGGTCCTTAGAATGAGGTCTGACACACAGTAAGACACGTGTCTGTGAACTGCTGCTTTCTCATCTCTGAGGAACGGAGCAATGGTTCTGGTACAGTATTTGGTCACGTGACCAGTGCCCAAGGACAGGAATAGGCTCACTAATTCGGGGGCTAGAATTTACAGGACCACAACTTGAGCTGCAAACCCATTACTGTGATGTGGTCTACTTAAGATGTTTAAGATATTTTCCCCTGTTGTGAATGATGAAATCATATAATGGGATGGAACTAGAGTCCAATTTTATACTGGGCTCAGAAGACACTTGGTTCCTGCATATGGCAACTAGTTAAAGTGATCCTATGAGCACCTGAACGTGGCAAAGACAGCTGTGCAAAGTGCAAGACATCCTGGGATATGAATTCCTCAGCCAGTTAACTGAGTAAAGCTATTGGTCACATTGCTGAAGACAGTGAACAGTTCTGGAGAACTGCAAGGACAGCAAGGAGATGATCTCTTTTCTAGACCCCACTTATAGGCAATCTGGGATGATCTGGTTAACCACTGTGTGAAACAGGATGCTGAACTAGATGGAACATTTACTTTATTTTTATTATTTTATTTGTTTAATTTATATCTCTCCCTCCCCGCCAGGGTAGGCTCAAGGCAGCTTACAGAGTGTACACACACACACACACACACACACACACACACACACACACACGTATGTTAAAACAGCAAGATATGTTAAAACACAAAATTTAGATAAAATCACAACATAACAAAATCATACGTGCTAGTAAACATAGGTATTAATAAGTGCTAATAAATGCTAAGATGTGCTAAGAAGTGATGGTGGCATTTTCTCGGCATCCAGATGGTCAACTGCCACCATAGTCCGGGTTCTTGCCAGGCTGTTGGCTGTTAAGCTGGTACTGATATTGGGTCCAGGGCCATAATATTTGGTGGTGGCACCCTAATTGAAAGTTTGGTGGAAGAGCATTTTTCAGGCCCTGCGGAACTGTACAAGGTCCCGCAGGGCCCTGATGTCATCTGGAAGCTCATTCCACCAGTACGGGGCCGCCACAGAGAAAGCCCTGGCCCTCGTCACAGCTAGCCTGTCTTCTTTAGGGCTAGGAAGGGCCAGATGGTTTTGGGACCCTGATCGTAGTGCTCTCTGGAGCACAGGTGAGGAAAGGCCATCCCTTAGGTAAGTTGGTCCCTGACCACATAGGGCTTTAAAGGTAAGAACCAGCACCTTGAACCGAATCCGGTATGCTATAGGCAGCCAATGCAGTGCTTTTAGGGCAAGCTGGATGGGCTCCTGCATAGGGAGACACAACAACAGCTTCGCTGCTGCATTCTCCGGTGGCCCAAGAGTGGGGCAGTCTTTCAGACTCCTTACTCCTGGAATAGCTCCTCCTCTTTGAAGGCAGTAGACTCTTTAGTCATGGAGGGGAGGGGCTTGTCCCCTGGAACCCAGTCTTTCCGGCCCTGCCTTCCAAGTAGGATGTGTAGACCATGCTCCTTGGGAGCACAGTAGTCAGAAGAGTACAGAAGAAAAGAAAAGAGAAAAGAAAATTTCAACAGGAGAAGGGCAGGAACAGGTAGCTTGATAGCTTTCTTGTTTCCTCCTCCCCCCTTCCTCCTAGCTGTCCTGAGCCGTGGGAGAGGTATGGCTTTACTGGAAGGTGCTGACAGACCCGGGCAATTTGCCATGTCCACATCCTGTTCTGATAAAAAGTCATGAAGGACCATAGTGTTATTATTTATGGACCTGGCATTGCACAACACCAATCTCGGAGAGGGGTCTATAATGCCAGCATGAGAACTGTTTATGTTCTGGCATCAAACATGGAATGTTGCGTTTCCTGCCATCATGGAACTCGCGGTGCTTCACGCAGGGCTCTTGGGAGGTTTTCCATCCAGGCACTGACCACCTCCAGACCTGCTTAACTTTTGCTAGGCTGTAGCATTATATGACTTTCAACCTTACTCTGGGACCAAATGAACTCTTTTGTTTCTACAGCTTACTGAGCATAGCTTTGGAACTCTGTTGGTCCTGGTGTAGCAGTTGCCCAGGGTACTGGTACAATAGGATCACTTGCACATATCAAATGAATTACTTATTGAACACAACTACTAGCATATAGCTTTGTCATGTGGGAAAAATGAAATTTCTTTCCATTCTAGTCCAAGCAGTAGCTTGGCTGTCAGAGAAGACATGGATCACACTCCATTGAACTATGAAACAGTCAAGAGGGAGGAGACAGTAAAGATGTTATAAAGTAACATGCTAAAGTTAGCAAATTTAAAACCTTACACAGCAAAAACCAACATTTTGTCTACTGGCACAGATCGACTCTTAGTATTTCCATCAATCAAAGCCACTCTTAACATCTCCAAATGAATATACGCCAAGTATACATGCAGGCTTGCCTTTGCCTGCCATTACTGAAACCTCACTTAAAATGCAAAATTTGATGCTACTAGCCATAATTGTAAATGGGTAATAAAAGCTGTTGTTGATGTTCTTGAATAAAAGTGATGGGTATAATAACATTTTAAAAAGTTTTTTTTTTGTAAATTAGCAATGAACATATTTAGCTGCATTTGTTTTTCTGCAGTTATAGAGAACAAAAAAGGTTAATTTGAAATGTCAAGATTTTTTTTCTTAGCACTTTCAGTGTCTTTGTATAAATGAAAAATGTAAATTTGTAACTTAGGTTGATACTTTTTGTAGACTATATTGCAGAGATCCTCTAATTTTGGCACAACCAAGCAACCCATTTTTTACTTTAAAATTTTCATGGATCCCTGAACCTCCCTTCGTCCCATGCTATATACACCCATGCTATATACACCTTTTCAAAGTGTGTGCTCTAAGCCCCGGTTGCCCCATGGAGGTATCTGGCCTCTCATATCCTCAAAATTATACAATGAGGATCACATCAGTTACACTTCAGAAGCAAGTTTAAGAAAAAAAATATTTGTGGCCGTGGCACATGTGCTTTGGACATTATTTGTGACAGAAAATCCCTGTCTCCTTTAGTGTGTATTAAAATAATGTGACCTAGTTTTTAGGACGATGGCTGTAGCATGTGTGTGTGTGTTGTTGTCAGGAGTGATGTAATATTTGTAACTTTGATTAAAGCACAGGAGGTAGGAGTATAAAAGAAGAAATTTATTCATTATTTTTGGTAGCATTTAACTCATATTTAAAACAGCTATTTGCTGAATGATACCGTAACACTGCAGCTTCATAGTGTTCTGCTGAGATAAATGTTTTGGTGTTAAGAAAGGAATGTGATCAATGTGATCAACTACTGATTTTATATGTTGCTTTGGACAAACATGGTTTTGATACTTGATTAACTAAAAGGGATTTTAAGACCTTGTTAGAGACTATCAAATTTGTAGCTGGCAGAGCTCCATGAAGAACATCAAATCCTTTTCCAAAAACCAATAAAACTTTGACAGTGCATGAACATTGGCAGCAACAAATATGAATTTGCATGTAGGTAGTTACTGCATTATATAAACTTAATAGCCTCTCTCTTCTTGGTTTGTCTCTGTATTGTCCCATGGCAGATGATAGAAGAGCTTGGCTGTGGAAATCAATTCGAAGTTTTTCACACCACTAATCTAGTGTGACAGTGTGAAATGTGTCTCTAAGTGTTCTCTTTGTGACTCCCAGTGCAATGAATTAATTGTTATTATCTCTCTGTTTTATTGCCTCATGGTTTCTATCTTTCTTTTTTTATTTTTACAGTTCAGTAACTGGCACTGTTATCTTCAATGATAAAAAGAAATGATTGCATATCGAAGGTCCTTCCAGATTCTGTATGCATTTGTCCACAGTCATTTAACACATTTAATAAGGACATGTGGGGCAAAGCTTCTTCTTTGCTGAAACCTTCAATTTATTTATTTACTAGGAATAAGGCCCGTTGTGGAAATAAATACAACGGGCTCTGGAAAGTGGCTCTGGGAGAGTGCCCCAGCCTTGGGCACTCAGCGTCATTTTGCTGTGGCAACCTCAGTAGGGTATAATGACACAGAGTCCACATACACTCTGTGAGGTAGCCATGGTGGAGCTAAACAGGAGAGAGAGTCTTTTTCACAGTTTAATCGGACAATTAGACCCACCTGGCAGTGGGGGGAGGAGAAGAGTGGACCCAGCACTCAGTTCGTCCCCTTCACTGGCTCCCTCCAGACTGATGCTGAGACACTGGCCGGCGGCTCTGTGGGCGGGACTGAGGCAACGCAGCGAGGGAATGCAGCCAGGGGTCAAGGACCTTTTGAGTGGCAGTTCTTGCAGCCAACTGATTTTGGCGCCACTTGAAAACAGCTTTATTATGTAGGAGAGATTTATTTTTTCAGGTTTTACCCCACCCTCCCCACCGAAGCAGGCTCAGGGCGGCTCACATAAAACGAATAAAAACAATATATATTACAATACAAAAATACATCTCAATATGTAATAACATACATAATAGCAGTTTAAAACTATTAATATCAGTGGCGGTTCTCTGAATAAAGTGCATTTACCCGTGGTCAGCTGTGTTACCACTCTAAATAACTTCTGGCTCGAGGTTGGCCCAGAGCCTGGCTGATAGGTGCCACTCCTATCGGAAAGCCTGCTGGAAAAGCTCCGTTTTCACGGCCCTGTGGAACTGTGAGAGGTCCTTCAGGGCCCTAATCTCACCAGGGAGCTCATTCCAGTAAGCCGGAGCTACTAAAGAAAATGCCCTGGTCCTAGTCGATGTCAACCTAACGTCCTTTGGACCAGGGAGGGCCAGGCAGTTTTGTAGTCCTGATTGAAGTGCTCTCAATTTAGATTGAGAGGTTGCTATAGTTGGTGTTGCTGGATGTGAAAAGAATGATTTCCCTTATTTATTGTTTTAATCATTTTTGATTTTGAATAAAATATGGGTGATTTCGCACATGCCACTTGCCTCTCATTTCCTCCTCAGTTGCCCCGGTAATTTCCCCCCGGAGCAACGGTATCCATTTTTTCACTAGAGGATTCAGCTCCTCTTTAACCCCACAGTTTTTTGTTCACAGTTAGCGGTTGCCCCGATGCTTTCAGCCGCTCCCCTGTCCATGTCCCCTCCCCTTACCCTCCCACCCCCATCTCGCCCCTCCCTCATTTCCCCGCTCTTTCTTCTTTTTTTTAAACGCATGCATGTTTGAGGCTTCTGTGCTGACAGCAAAAGATCAGACCTTTGTTTAATAAAACAGAGTTCTTTATTTCTTAATACTGCATGACAGGTTCTCGAATGTTTGTTAGAGATGCCACATAAAGTACAGTCAGAGTTAATATACCCTCCAGTGTCGTTTGAACCCCAACATTCAGCCAATCACAATAAAGGGAGAAAAGTGCGGTTAAAAGTTCTAAGCCGTTTTATTTCCCACAGGAAAGGTGAAGTGTGAAAGTTATAAAAATTCCCTTCTTGAACTGGGCGCCCCAGATGTGTGAAACTTATACATAACAATGTGGCTCCGGCGGCCTTTCAAGGTCTTCACAATGAGATAAGAAAGTTCCATGTCCCAGGGAAAGGGAGGAGGGAATGCAAGGGAGGAAAAGCCATTTGTTTCTGGTGACGTGCAGATATCTGGGGTCGCCACTCTCCCGGATGAAATGGTTACATTGACCAGACCTTCATAAAGCAATATAACTCAGAACAATAAATGAGGTGGGGGGAGGCAGGAGACAGCTTGACAGAGATAGCAATGGTTACATTTTTTAGCTGAGCGATAGTCAGTTACAGAAAGCACAATGGAGACCTTGTTAGGATCTTATGATCCTGACACCGTGGTAACGTTATAACGTCATAGTGGTATGATGGTAGTACATCCCCTGCCCACCTTGCGGTAGCCTTCCTCTTCCCAGAATTCAACAACTCCCTCCTTCCTAATCAGTTATTCTCGCCACTCTTGGTTGAAGCAAAACCATTGGCTATCTACAGGGACTGCAAATGTCAGTTGAGGATTTTCCCCCCTGATTGGTGGATTCTCCGCTCTGAACTAAAATGTTGGCTGCTTTGCCTGCAGGAGCACAGGGACAAAATGGTGGATAGCCAATATGGTGTTGGCTGGTCCGTGTAAAGTAATTAAATAAAAATAACTTTAAAAACCTGAAAATTGAGACGTCTAAAGGAGACAATACGGGAGGCAATTTCATCCGAAATGGTAGTGGCGGAGGCGGAGTGGCATCAATGGCAGTCCAGTCTCCCTGCTACGCATGCTGAACTGGAGCACCGAACAACATTCCCCCCCAATAATAGATGTGAACGTGTGTGTATTATAAAAAGACAACAATTGTGCCATCTTCCCTTGCTGCATCAATATTTCATTATGTCGATATAACGTTATAAGGGCCTTTTTTTAAAAAAAAAAGGAGGGGGGGGAAGTTATGCTTCAGGATCGTAGGACTGCACACAGGGAACGGGAAGGAAGACTCGCGTCCCCGGCCCGCCCACTTGCTTGCCGCGGCTTCTCCGCGGGTTTCTGGAGGAAAGCGCCCTCTGCCAGCTCTGCAGGGGCTGTTGCCGGGGCAGCCCAAACACAGGGCAGCGGTCATCTGCAAGCACAGGGAGCTCTCGGGCCAATGGCGCCCGGCTCCTGCTATCAAGAAATGGCAACTCCACCTTGCCAATGCAGTCCCTGTGGGGTGATCTTGGCTCCCTGCCTCCTTATTTCGATATAACGTTAGGAGGGCTCGTTTAAAAAAAAAAAAATTGAAGAAACGCCCACCATGGGGCGGGCCAGATGGAGGGCGGGCGAGTGGGTGTGTTTTCATCTCAGCTTCTCCACCAGAGCAAACAGGAAACACCGCAAATAACAGGATTTTCTTGCTCCAGGGAAGCTCCGGAGCAGTGCCGCGATGCTCCTGAGCAAACCCTGAGCCCGGAGCAACTGGTGGGAAATTGACCAGAAGCTCCTGAGCAAGCATCAGGGCAAAACCAGGGCAAACGCTAGTGCGAAAACGCCCTATATGTATTATAGGAAGTTATTTTACTTATGAAGATATAAAAACTTTCCCTCAGTATGTGACTGTTTTGTGCTACCAACTGAGCTCTGGGGCCAGATCCTGCCTTATTGCAACTGTGGTGCTCCTCCTAAATATGAGAAATGGAGTACTCCCTGATTCAGATTTTGGCCGTAGCTGGCATGAATTTTAGCCCTTGGGAAAAATGTATGTGTGGGGAGCCTTGGGGAAATTTGATCAAGAGCAGGAAAGCAGCCGGCAGGGAAACAGAGCATTCTCTGCTGCTTCTCTTATTCCTGTCGTACCCTTCTGAAGCATCTTTTTTTCAAAAAGGGCTGCCAGGCTGCAAATGAGTGTAAATAATGTGTATTTTGGGCTGCAGTGGCTCAAGTGGTTAAGATGCTGAACTGCAGACTGGAAGGTCAGCAGTTCAAGACTTGAGTGCCGCATGATGGAATGAGCTCCCGTCTCTGGTCCCATCTCCTGCTAACCCAGCAGTTCGAAAGCAAGAAATTGCAAGTAGATAAATAGGCACCACTCTAGTGGGAAGGTAACAGCGTTCTGTGAGCCTTGGTGTTTAGTCATGCTGGCCACATGACCACAGAGAAGTCTTTGGACAGTGCTGGCTCTTCTGCTTGGAAAAGGATATGAGCACCACATCCCTAGAGTCATGTTCAACTGGCTTTTGAGCAAGGGAAACCTTTACCTTTACCTAATGTGTATTTTGGCCCTTGAAACCTAATTCTCAGACCTTTATACCAGCATGATGTCCATTACTTTCTGTTTTAGACTAATGAACTTCCTGTAGAAGTGTAGTACTTTCTTTTTTCTAGATTTTTTTTCTGTTTATTGTGTTACACTTGCAACACATTTCCTACTGGGATGATTATAGCTATAGTGATAATCAAAGTGTAAACATAACATTGTTGAGCATGGTAAACAAATAAATAAGTGATTTTTTTTTAAGGACAAAACTTGATGGAACCTGCTTCCATACAGTGTGAGAATGTGTGGAAGGAGCTGATCAGAAATAGAAGCTCTTCCTTAGCTTTATTTTTTCTATTCTATTCTAGTCTATGGAACATCAGATCAGTATTATTTCTGCTGCCTGCTGCAATGCTTTTCTGGTGTGCTGATAGGGTTACTCATCCCTTGGATGCCTGCACTACGGAATTAGACAGTGGGCAGATGGTGCCTATTCTGTTTTCCCCTAGGCAGAGAAGACAATCTGTACTGTCAGCTAAACTTTCCCAGATGCTTGATGCAAGTTTCTGCTCTGTGAACATAAAGGTGCACATTTTGTAGCTGTTCACTAGTGCTGGTGGGCTACATCCACTAAGGCATGCATCTTAGGCTTTCTGCAGCAGCATGAGTTTACCCCTTGAGAATACTTTGCCTAAGGTTGCTGAATATAAACCTCAGTCACCAGCCTGCAGCCTTGAAAGCACGGCAGTAGGCTTCTGATTCTTCAGATGGGGAACTCTTGCTTTTTAAAAGTACACATATACAGAGAGGAAATTTTGCTTCTCCAATTCCCTTCAGAGATCACACATGACATGAAAATATATGAGAGTCTGTTCTGTTTTAGAAATACTGCATGTATTCAGAGCTCCAGTAATTCTCACTGAGTTGGCTTTATTGCTTACCAGGAATAAGGCCCATTGTGGAAATAAATACAACAGGCTCTAGAAAGAGGCTCTGGGAGAGTGACCCAGCCTTGGGCACTCAGTGTCAATTTGCTGTGGCAACCTCAGCAGGGTATAATGACACAGAGTCCACCATTTTCTCCAGGGTAAGATCTCTGCGATCTGAAGAGCAGTTGTAATTTGGCGTGATCTCCATCCCTCCCCTGGAGATTAGCAACAGTGGTTCCCTATGAGGGAATGGGTGGTTTGGAGGGTGAAGTCTATGACATTGTATCTGTCTGAGGTCCCACCTGTGCTGAAACCTCACCCTCTCCAGGGTCCACCCCTCAAATCTCCAGGAATTTCCTAACCTGAAATTGGCAACCCTATCTCCCTCCCAGCCAATTGTCAACATATTGTTATCTGCCCCCTGGCTTCAGCTTCCCATATCCTCCCCTCTCCCTCCTAAAGAACAGTTATAATTCTGAGTGATCTCCAGCCCTCATCTGGAGATTGGCAACAATGGTTCTCCATGAGGGAATGGCTGGCTTGGAGGGTGAAGTCTATGGCATTGTTCCTGTCTGAGGTCCCACCCCATCCTCCAACCTCTCAGTCTCCAGGTTCCATCCCTCAGATCTCCAGGAATTTTCCACCTGGAGTTGGCAACCTATCTCCTTCCCAGCCAATCATCATCCTAACTCTTCAACTTTCCATCTCCCCCCCCCCCCCCGCAGCCTCCACCATGCTCTGAAGCCCTGACTGTTGTGTCACATTGGCTGTCATAGGGGGTCCATCTCAGCAGGGCATAAGGACACAGCGTCCACCATTTTCTCCAGGGGAACTGATGTCTGCTGTCTAGAGAGCACTTGTAATTCTGAGTGATCTCCAGCCTTTACCTGGAGATTGGTAACTTTTGTTCCCCTGGAAGAAAAGTAGTCTTTTCTGCAGTGGGGACCAAAGCAGCTGACATCATTCTCCTCTCCCCCTTTTGACTTGCTCAACAACCCTGTGAGGTAGGTTAGGCTTAAAGTCTGTGACTGGCCCAAATCACCCACTCAGCAAGAACCTGGGTCTAGCAGATCCTGCTCTGAAGTGCTGATTGCTACGCCTAGGGTACCCAACCTCCAGGTGGAGCCTGAAGATCGCCAGGTATCACAATTGAACTCCAGACATCACATCTCTCCCCCCCAGAGAAAATGACTGCTTTGGAGGATGGCCTCTATGGCATTCTGTTCAGCTGCCCCAATGAGTTTTCTCCCAGAGGCCAACATAGGTGTGGATAGGGGCTTTCAGAGAAGCAAGCTTGGTTGCCTAGCAATAGGCACTAAGGAGAAAGATGCTAGCTCTGGAGATTTGGGGGGTGGATCCTGTGGAGGACAGCATTGGGGTGGGGGGATGGAAGGACTCAGCAGGGTATAATGCCATAGTGTCTACCCTCCAAAGCAGCCATTTTCTCCAGGGGAACTGATCTCTGTTATCTGGAGATCAATCGTAACAGCAGTCCCACCTGGGGATTGGCAACCCTAGGGGGAAAGTCAGCCACACAGCAGGGGGTTGAAGAGAATGGTTTGATGGTTGCTGGCCCACCTCATTAGCCAGCCAACCATGGTGGAGCTAAGCGGGAGAGAGAGCCTTTTTAACAGTTTATTCTGACAGGAAAATGGTGAAGCTGGCAGTGGGCAGGGGAGGGGGTTATGCTGCAAGTCCATTGTCTTTTCACTGACAGAAGCAGGCCACTGAGGGGACAGTTAGACCCACCTGGCAGCAGGTGGAGGAGAAGAGTGGACCAGCACCTCATCCGTCCCCTTCACCGGCTTCCTCCAGACTGAGGCCGAGACACTGACCAGCGGCTCTGTGGGTGGGACTGAGGCAATGCAGCGAGGGAATGCAGGACCTCATTAGCATACCTTATAAGCTATTAGCATATATCTCATTAACATATGGCACACACACTGATATCACTGGAAGTGATACCAGAAGGGGAAGCGGGGGGGGGGGGGGGACATCTTCAAAAGCCTCTACTTCCTCCATCATCATCATCAGAGAAGGCAGTGCTGGATCAGGCCAATGGCCCATCCAGTCCAACACTCTGTGTCACACAGTGGCCAAAAATATCAGGTGCCCTCAGGAGGTCCACCAGCGGGGGCAGGACACTAGAAGCCCTCTCACTGTCCCCTCCCCCAAGCACCAAGAATACAGAGCATCACTTGCCCCAGACTGAGAGTTCCTATCTATACTTTGTGGCTAATAGCCACTGATGGACTTCTGCTCCATATGTTTATCTAATTCCCTCTTGAAGCCGTCCATGCTCGTAGCCGCCACCACCTCCTGTGGCAGTGAATTCCATGTGTTAATCACTCTTTGGGTGAAGAAGGTTAAGTCATCCAGACAGTACCTGGTAAGGGGTGTGTGTGCAGAACTGTCTCCCCATACTGTCCTGTAGGGGAGGGAGAGATGGAGTGGCATGCCCCCCCAGGGTCAGTTGAGGGCCGAGAGCACTCTTTGAGCCTTGAAGTTCCCCTGCTGCATACACCTGGGCTGGCTGGACTGGGCGGCTTCAGTGGAACCCTGCCTGCCTTTCAAACCCCCCCCCCCAGCCAGGTCCACAAGCAGACACCCCACTTCTCCCCACCCAGTGGACAAGGGCAACCCGAGTGCGGGCTCGTGCCTGGAGGACATAAGGAGCCGGAGCCCATCTGCGGCACCAAAGGAGAGGCCGGCCGGCTGCCTCGCCTCCCTCCCTCCCCTTCTCCCCAGCCCACTGAGCACGCCCACAAAGCGCCAGGCAGCAGCGCCAGGCAGGGGAGGGAGGCTTCTTCTGGGGCTCCTCCCACCATCCCAGCCGACTACCCCGCTAGAGAAGCCGCAGGGAGATATTTAAATGTCTCCTTGCGCCTTCCTGCACCCTCCCCAGCTCGTCTGCCTTGGATCCATGGGTCTTAAGTGCAAACCGGGGGAGTGAAAGTCTAGCACTGGAGAGAGTGGGAAGCCGGGAAACCAAGACTAGGGGCAGACTCAGCAAGGACAGCAAGGACAGCAGTTAAGTGGTGGGGGATCCCCAGAGGCAAGGAAGTCGAGGATCCATGGGTCTAATGTGCAAAGGGGTGGGCTAGGAAGGGTGCGGGGGGCTTTGGCGGGCGTCTCTGGTTGGCGCACCTCAGCGTGCCAGCCAGAAAACCCCACAGAGACATTTAAATGTCTCCTCGCGCTTTCCTGAGCCCTCCCTAGCTGGCCTGCCTCCCTAGCTTGGCAGACCAGCTAGGAAGGGCGGGCTTTGGTGGGCTTCTCTAGAGTCACGCCGCAGCAGCAGCGTGATTTCTCCATTCTATTCTATGGGGCCATAGACTCTAGAGATAAGGAACTTGGGGGAGGGGAGCTGGGGGAGGGGCTGGCTGGCCGCCGTAGTCATTTGTGCCCGCTCCTGAGCTTCTGGAGCAGTGCTCCAGCGTGCTTCGGCCCCAAACGACCCCCCCCGGGTTTGCCTATTCCTGTCTTTGTTGCAAGCAGTCCTGTAACTAAACCACTGGTACTGGTAAACGTAGGGGAACTCTATTAATTTGTACTCACCTTATCTAAAGCCTAGTTTATACATGCAGCAGAATAAAATGATAGATTGCTGAGGTGGTAGACGAGCCACACCACTTCCTGGTGCATGTGCAGAAGTTTATGCAGATGTTTATGAATATGTAAGTGAAATGTAAGTGAAATGTCACTCCATGTAAGTGAAAAATCAGTATAACGATGAACAAGCTGAAGTACTTTCCCCATAAAGGATTATTTTTACTTTCAGGGTGGTTTTTATGTAGATGAGGGATTTTAAAAAATGGTATTCTTCGTTGGCAGTATGAAATGATATATTCTACCACTTCAGGATCTCCTCACTCTGCTGCATGTGTCAGCAAGGCTTCGATAAGGAGCTTGTGCGTGGGGTGGAAGAAACGACAGGGGACAATGATCTCTCTAGAAATTCTCTTTTTTAAGGATTTAATTTGTCACAGTGCCAATGGAATATAATTTTGTTTTTGCAAATGAGACAGTCTTGTGTATCTCAAAACAATTGTGCAGGCAATTTTGAGCCCTTCCATAGCTGTGTCCATTGAAATGGGTTGATGTTTCACCTGCTTGCATATCTTTCATATCAAGAATAGATTAAACCTGAAAAGAACCAGCCACACAACTAATTTAGGAACCTGTGTGATCAGGGACTCCTTGTCTTCAGGGGGAAAAAAATCTGGTAAAACCATTTAATTTACCTTAGGCTGCTGTTAATAATGCGATCTCTCATTTCCTTATGAGGTAAAGGGAAAAGCCTCTCTGAGCTGAATGTTTAATTCAGAATCAACAGGTTGTCATACTGGCTTTTGAAATTAGAGATATTAGAGTATGACATTTGTGGATATTCTCTCTTTCACAGTACTGTACATTTTTAAATAATTGGTAAACAGAGACAATGCTATCTTCCAGCCCGGAGGTTTTATGAGCTTCAGAGAAGCAGTGATCGTATTTTCAAAGCTTCTTTCTTTCACTATGAAAATCTAGTTTAGTCCTCCCAGAACATCTGAGATGACTGTTAAACTTAACAACAACAACAATGCAGAAACTTTGCTCAAAAACAGCATGAACTAGATATATGCACTGGAAAAATTATTCTTTCAATTTCAGTTTGCCTGATTGGTCTCGGGACTGGAAGAAATGCTGTTTTGCAGGGAATGGGGATAAAACAAAATAAAATTGTAGAAAGGGTAGACATGCTATGTTAAATCCCCAACAATTAATTCATGATGGTAAGAAATCCAGCCGTTGTTCTGAGAAGACTGTTGCTGCCTTGGATACTGATCCAGTGCTGGGTAATTTGTACAGTTTTTAGGGTTAGTATTTCCCTAACATGAACTGCTGCTATTCCTGCATTCTATGTAAATCCCTTACTATGGTGAGTTTTTTTGTTCATTTATTGCTAAACCTAATTCAAATAGGTGAATGAAATAAAGCATTTTAAGTATTATTTTGGTTTGGGCATTAAGCCAGAGAAGCTCTTAAGTGTTTCTTGAATTCTAAGCACACGAGCTGTGATGATCGTGACCTCACTGACATTGCTGGTGGTTGCTGAAGGGTGAGAATGGGCCTGTGTGTCTAGGCGCATTCTAGATGGGGCCTTAGAGGGGGCTCTGCGTCTATCCTACCGCCAGTGAGCTTCTTCTTTGCCATTATGTTTGACAAATGCCTGTACATCTGACATGGGATCTCACATGCCTTTCTTGCTAAATAGCTGCCAGCGGATATCCATTTATGCCCAGCGGTGCATAGGCTTAGAATTTTGACTGTCTAAAAGAAAGGCTGTTTCTCCAGAGTGGAGCTGAATGGCAGCTTTTTGATTTGTATATAAATTTTAAATGTTTTGGAATGGGGCCAGCCACTGTGGGCAGCTGAAGCTTTCCACAAGATTATTACAAGCAGTTGATACCTGGTGTCATGATCCTAAGCCTGTAGCAGCGTGGCTTGTAGGTCCTTGGAAGGCCTATGTTGAAGTAGCTATTAGGCCTACATTTCCCAGGTACCCTCTAGTCCTTGTGATTGGTAAAAGGGAATTTGGAAGGAAAACAAGGGCCAATCAGAAGTCCTAGAAGTCCTCCCCGGAACCTCAGTGGCAGAGATCTTCTGGTTTTCAGTCACGGCCCTACAGGAACAAACAGAAGTTCACTACTGCCTCCCAGTCGAGGACCAAGACTACCAAACAGAGCCTTTGACTTCGGCCAAGGGGCCACACCTTTCACCCATCTGTCCCTGTTCTTGTCTGCCTGGAGGAAAAAAACATCTGACAGATGGGCTCTCTCTGTCATCACAGAGGGCTACCGCATAGAATTTCTTCAGGTTCCTACGAGGTCTCATTTCATCCTTACACCCATTTCCATCACACTGTTAGACAAAATCCAGAACCTCCTGCAAAAAGACACAATAGAATCCATCTCTCGGTCGCAGCTCCATGGGGGCTTCTATTCCCGTTATTTCACAGTCCCCAAGAAAGACAGAGGTCTCTGCGCCATTATGGACCTCAGTACTTTCATCATTCACAAAAAGTTCGGGATGAGGACCTTACAGAACATCCTTCCACTCCTCGAGCACGGGGTTTGGATGCTTACTTTCACATTACAATATATCCAGATCACAGACAGTTTCTCTGTTTCACTGTGGGGAAGGTCATTATCAATACAAGACCCTCCCATTCAGTCTTTCAACCACCTCCCGCATATTTACGAAGCTCATGGTTGTCATTGTGGCCTACCTTCACCTTCAAGATCTTTCTGTACATGAACGACTGGTTGCTCGTGGGAGACTCGGAGCTCACCTTATGCGACCACATTGCACTGACAGTGTGCACCCTAGAAGCCTTGGGACTCACAGTCAACCTGGCAAAGTCTGTGCTCATCACTTCAAGATGGTCCCAGTTCATTGGGGCCATCCTGGATTCCCGGGCGTGCAAAGCCTTCCTTCCTCCCAAGATGGCAGATGACATCATCGCCCTGGTATGCCTTTTATGTCAGCAGAAAGAGGCTATGGCACGGCAACTCCAACAACTCCTGGGGCTGATGGCAACAACTACAGTGGTCATAGTCTTTGCCAAACTTTGTTTTCGTCCTCAGTCTCACTCCCAATCCAGGACGTTTCGCTTCACAGCTCCTGTACTAGACTCCCTCAGTTGGTGGGTGAACCCACAGAACCTACTGCTGGGAGCCCCTTTCCACCCCCCCCATCCATGACTCTGACTACGGACACCTTCCTCTGGGGGTGGGGTGCCCATCTCATGCGACTGTATGTCGGGGCCAAGTGGGAACCCCATGTGATACACAATCACATCAACTTTCTGGAAATGCTAGCAGTGCATTATGCTCTCTGATCCTTTCAGCACCTAGCGTGCAACAACCCTGTCGCAGTCCTAACAGACAACACAACAACAATGTGTTACCTCAACCATGAAGGTGGGATGGTATCCAGAGGCCTGTGTCGGCTAGCCCTGGAGATTTGGGACGAGTGTCGTTCCTGGGGCGGGTTCCTGATCACAGTACACCTTCCCGGCTCCCTGAACATGCTGGTGGACTTCTTGAGGGGGGTGGGAGCATCGCTGCATGAGTGGGAACTCAACTGGACCTACCTCCAGCTGATATTTGATTGTTGGGGTTACCCATAGATAGATGTATTTGCCTCCCGGCACAATGCAAAATGTTGCCTGTTTTGCTCCAGGGCGGGGAGGGATCCTGCCCCCCTGGGAGACGGACTCCTTTACCCATGGGCAAGCGGGAGAAGTGTTTTCATCAGGAGAGACAACTTTTTTGGCAGTTTATTCTGTGAGAGAAGAGTGTCCAGTCTGACAGTGGGCAGGGGAGAGGAGCAGACCCAGCCCCCAGCCAGTGGCATGCGAGTACTCTTGAGTAGTGGTTGATGGACCAATAGCTGATGAAGTGCACAGCACAGCCATGGGAGAGCTGGAAATGACCAATACATAGGGCAGTTAGATAGATAGATAGATAGATAGATAGATAGATAGATAGATAGATAGATAGATAGATAGATAGGATGTCATTGTAACTCAGATCCCAGGCTCTCTCAAAACAAGCCAGCATGTTGTGGAATAGCTTTCATAAGCTGTGATGTACATACCTTACTGGTTATGGATGGGAGGGGCTATAGCAGAAGCTTCGAGGTTCAATCCCAGCATGTCCAGTTAAAAGGTTCATATGGTATGTGATGTGAAAGACCTCTGCCTGAGACCCTGGACAGCTGCTGCTAGTCTGAGCAGGCAGTATTTCCTTTGATGAACCAATGGTCTTGTTCCACATAAGGCAGATTTATGTGTTTAGGGTGCTACATCAGTTTGTGCAAGAAAATGCTCTGACAGATTGTTCTCACCTGCTACCTCCCACAAGCTGATATAACACACTTTGAAAGAAGTCCCGCACTTGCTGGCTGCTGTTAATTGTAGGGATAGATTGTTTACAGCATAAAAACTTGAGTCCAGTGGCACCTTCAAGACCAACAAAGTTTATATTCAGAATGAAACTTTGTTGGTCTTCACTGGACTCAAACTTTGTTCTGTTGCTTCAGACCAACACGGCTACCCAGCATAAAAGCTGTATTTCAGGTTTTTCAGCCTCCCTAATCTTTTCAGTGAGGAATTTGATAAGCATCTAACCTAAAACTGTAGGGTTCCTAGTAATAACAGGATGGATCCTGTGGTAATTTTCCACTGTCATGTAGGAACTTCTGCCAGTGGAGGAGGAGGGCAGTTCTACACACATATTGTATGTGTGTGGGACACTAATTCTGGGAGATCCCTCAAACTCTGGGAGACAGCATAGCAGGCAATACAGTGGGCTACAATGGGAGAGGAGCGTCAGAAAGTTCTTCTCTCTGACCACAGTTTGAGTTATCGAGTTTGGAATCCGACCCACAGTTTGGAAACTCCTACTTCCAAGGATGCTTGTCTGATAGAAAAGGTGTTCTTGTATTGCTCTCTACCGGGTCCAAACAGAGGGTTGTCCAGAAGGGGCATTTGGGCTGAGCCTCAGATTTAGACACTTATTACCTTTCTGTCTCTTGCTAAGTTTCGCAACTTGATTTATGTAGCTTGTTAATATTTTTATTACGGCTGGGGGCCTCAAGAGCTGGAGGTGGTCCTGAGAGGGCTTGCTTTCTATGGTAGTTAGGTTTGACAAGTTGCTGAATTTAAACCAAAGAATTTAAATCAAAACAGTTATCCTCATTATGTGCCGAGCTGATGCCCCTGAAAGTAAAACAGAATGGCCTCTTTTGTGTCCAGTGCGTTTCCTATGTGCCCAGTAGGCCGGCGAGATTGACAGTTTGCTTTCTGTCTTATTTCAATGACAGATAAGGAACCATTTTAAAAAGTGGATTACTACCTCTGTGGTGACAGAGTTTATATGGATATTTAAAGAGGGTTACCAGCTCTTATCTTGAGTGCTGGCTGATGCCTTTTCAATCTCCACCTGAAGCAGCAGCAGCAGCTCTTCCCACTCTTTCCTTCCAGTGTCCTGTCATCTGCTGAGGTGAGCAGGTGTGCTGCACAACAGGTGCAGAAATGGGTAGACAGGAGGACGGTGGAAGGAAAAGGCAGGATCAGCTGCAGAAGAGTCATGACACCCTTTTCTTTTGCTGCAACTGGAAACCGGTGTTTGGCAGAATACGGCAACTCTAGTTGAGAGATTGGCTTTCCTCTGTTTTGCACATTCCTCATAGTGTAGAATTAAGGAAGAATGGGTTTAGCAGCAGAACTGGGCTGACTATATTAGTATCATTTGATTGTGTTTGTCTAGCCCAGGTGTTGTATTAGAGGCTATTTTAATTGCCTTTGTGAAGGAATAGTTCTATGCAAAATAAGTAAATGAGATAGTTCACTGACCTAGCTTTCATTACTCTAGGAGTGTCCTGGCTTTCACACTGCACCGAACGTTAGGCAGAATAAAAATTTGCAGTGCACATGGATACCATGGTTGGCGACATGTGGCTAAAAATATTTGCATTTCAGATTGTGGCATATTCACAGTGTACAATGTAGTTAACATTCAAACAGAATATACAGATTATCTGTCTGAATATTAAACACTTGGAAAATGCAATGATCTGAAATGCTAAAGGTTGTGTGAATGTGTGGGGAGAGCAAAGGGGGGAGAAGGATGCAAAATTCTTCTTGAAACATGATCTCAATCATGTTTACTCACAAATATGCTCCATTGACTTTTTGCACAGTGTTTTGAGCTGAGGATAAATTGTACAATAGCTCATAAGAAATTTATATATTTTTGCCGTAATATGTCAGAGACCTAAATAAATAAGAGAAAGTTAGGTCTCTTGAAATCAGTAGGATGAGTTGGTTGCAACTCACTTAAATCCTGTGGATTTCAGTATATATGAGTAGTTCCTTTGAATCAGGGGCCAACACACTTAAATTTTATTGTGGAATATGATTAAAAGGTCATCTAGTTTCTAATATTCAGTATCATAAGGCATTTAGAACTAAAGAAACATTCCACAAATGGTTGCTTAATGTCAAATAAAATCAAAAACCTTTAATAAGCAATTGTTGTAAATTGCATAAAATGCTTAATTTTTGTTTGTTCCTCATTGACTCTTAAGTATTGATGTTTCAGAATTCACATTTTAAGTTCATCTTTCAAACTTTACAGGTAGGTTTTATCATAATGCCAATGATATTCCTAATATCTAGGCGTCAGTGCTTGAATGTGTGAGAGTACCCCACCATCCCAATTCAAACAGGCACACATGTAAGGAACTATACATAGGGAAGGAAAAAGTAGGGATGGCAGCTTATCTCTCACAGCATCAGAGGATTTAAAGGTAACTATGTGGGTGTTGTCCAGGCAACCCTAAGACAGACACAGTTGGAGATTGGTTTTGTAGGTTACGTGAGGATGTAGGCTTTATGGAACTAATCTTTCTTAGTTATAAATGCTCAGAGCTGACATACTGCAGAAGGTAATTCCTCCTGGACAAATAAAGAGAGATAAAAAGGTTTAGCAACATTATTTGAAAATGAAATGCCCTGGAAATTCTTTGAGTGACTGTAATTCATAAAAGTGCTTAACTCCAAAATTGATCTCTTCCAGGAGATTGGGTCAAGTTGTTTACTGTTTGTCACATGTCAACAATATGTGGGTCAATCTAATTAGCATGGAAGGAGTTCCATCCTTTCTACTAGTCCAGCTTGTCACAGTGATTGGGCAAATCTTTTCTCTTTTGATCCAGAGCCTCTTTTTCATGTAAATTCTTGGACAGACTGGGGATTTTAAAGTGACAAACAAGTCTGGTGAAGGTTTTAGTATGTTGCCATAAATAAGATTTATCTGAAGAAAGTTAGCTTGTTAAGAAAAAGAACCAACTAAAGTGTGTATCTATAATGTATACAGTACTAGTCTGATACCCGTGCTTCACTACGGTATTTAAGTTCTGTAAATCCAATTATGATACTGATGATGCGAAGTTTGAAATGCAGCATTTGTTGTAGGAATTCTAATGGAGAAGATTGTAGTGTAAGAAACGAAGTGAGACATACCTACTCCCCCCCCCCCCCGTTTCTCTACTGAAGGACCTCTGTGTAGACCACAGTGGTGGTTCTGCCCTCAGGGGGCTGGGATCCCCAGGCTGCCTGGTGGGCTCACTCTGGAGCAGGCCACACAGAACTGACCATGTGAGAAGCAGTCCTCTGTTAAGTCAGCTCCTGCCACCTTCCACGAAAGTGATGGCCTCTCTACTGGTGTTCCTGGATTGTTTTGCTGTAAGCATCCCACCTCCTGTCCTACACCGGACAGGCAGCTGCCTGTCCAGTGTCGGAGGGGAGGAGTATTAGAAGCCACTGTGGAGGTGGGGCTGGCAGGATCACTAAGGCGTTGCCGCTGGGGCGGGCTCCCTCATGTGAGCCAGTTTGGTGTAGTGGTCAAGTGTGTGGTCTCTAATCTGGGAGAACCAGGTTTGATTCCCCACTCCTCCACTTGCACTTGGCTGGATGACCTTGGGCAAGCTGTAGTTCTGGCACAGCTGTTCTTGAAAAAGAGCAGTTTCTGTCAGAGCTCTCTCAGCCCCACCTACCTCCCAGGGTGTCTGTTGTGGGGAGGGGGAGGGAAAGGAGTTTGTAAACTGCTCTGAGACTCCTTTGGGTGGTGAAGGGCGGGGTATAAATCCAATCTCCTCCTCCTTCTAGGCATCCGGGAGGCTGGGCCAGCAGCAGGGCTAAGGCAATCCTGATTTCCTCAACTGCCAGTTCGCTCTCTGCAGTCTCCTGTAACTGTTTTTTTTTTTACCTTAGAACGCTGAGCTCTGCAGCTGACCAATCAGAGAGTGGGGGGCGCAAGTAGGCAGCAGCCTGGTAGCCTCATAGAAATCAATGGGGGAGCACAGTTTTTCCCCTTTGACCCGCTTAGGGGTCAAATTTCTATAAATCCCTTCTTAGTGACCACCTACGGCATGGTAGGAGTGCTCTCCCCAAATTTGGTGTTTCTAAGTCCAGTGGTTTGGCCTGGGCATTGATTTTATGGTGAGGGGACTTTCTTGTATATATATAGATGTGTCTGTTTCCAAGGAATGGTGGTTGCTGCAACAGTGATAAAATCAGGGATCATTTGGGGCTGGAGCTAGGTGGAGCAGAGTTCCGCCAGCCCAGGAGTGGGCACTACGGCAGCCACAGGCTGAATCAGATTCTCTGATCTGATTTAACCTGCCGCTGAATTGCTGCCGAAATTTGGTGGTGGATTAAAAAGTGGCTGGATGGGAGGGGGTTTGAGGGAGAGGCTCCAAACTTGCAGGGTAGCTGCTGGAGCCTCTCCCCAAAATACCCACCAAGTTTCAAGAAGATTGGACTAGGGGGTCCAATTCTACGGGCCCCCAAACAGGTTGCCCCCATTCCCTCCATTGTTCTCTATGGTGGGAAAAAAGTAACGTTTTTTCAGCATTTAAAACACAGACTGATCAACCCAGATTAGAAAGCTTGGCTGAAATGACATCTTTCCAACTCATTAATAGCTTCAAAGCATCTTAAACAAGAGCACTTTAAATATTTTCACAAATTTATTTAGTTGGCTGAAATAAAATACCACAGTACAGCAGAAAGAGGGACAAAACCTAGCTTTCATGACTGCTGTCACTGAAATATTATTTCCACCCCTATTTCATGATTCCTTCTCCCCCCCCCCAAAAAAAAACAGTATCCACATGCAAAGTCCGATGATGTAACCATTGGGATTTAACCAATGTCATTTTGGTAAGTTCCTAATGAAGATGTCATATTGATCCATGATCCTTAGCACAAGGAAATCTGACAGATGCTGTATTTGAAAAGGACATGGTGCTCAAATGGAACATGCAAGTACTCCTGGGATCGGTGGCGTATCACCCCCTTGGAGGTCTGTAGGAAACCTTTTCCCCATCTGTATGTAGTCCATTATTTGCCTTTTCTTGATCTGCACTTTAGGATCATTTTCATAATAGTTATAAAGATAAGGAAATTTATGGCAGGATTATTATGGTGTTGACCATGTGGATCAATGTATGAATGATTTTGTTACAGCAGTGGGTTGATTTTTCAGGTCTTTCCTAGTTATTAATTTTAATTTTGCCCTCCAAATAGATACAAACTTGTTAGACTTCCAGAACTATTCACTAATCTAGCTGTCCAAGATTCCCTAAAGAAATACTTTTCCATATGATTGTTCTTCTTTTTGCTATCCTATTGAATTGTAATTGTTTTGTATTTCTGATTTTTGTTAGAATGCCAGTGCAAAGATGAGGCATACATCTTTATTGTAGTTATATATCTTAATGCAAAGTAAACCTTTATATCTGTTGTGGTGGTAGACATTGCTGTGAAGTTACAGCTAATTTATCGTGACTCTGTAGATCAAGATGGGTAGCTGTATTAGCAATTGAAAAGAGCAAGAGTCCAGTAGCACCTTAAAGACTAACAAAATTTGCAGCAGGTTCAGCATTGACTCACTAAAGCTCAGACCCTGCCACAGATTCTGTTAGTTTTGAAGGTGCTACTGGACTCTTGCTAGTTAGTCCATAGGGATTTCAAGGCACAAGGCATTCAGAGTTGGGTTTGTCATTGCATGCTTCTGAGTAGCAACCCTGGACTTCTTTTATTTAATTTCTCCAAGGGGTTTAGGTAGTGTGCATAGCTCTCCCCTCTTCATTTTTATTCATACAACAACTCTGTGAGCTACATAAACTTAAGAGTGACTGACACATAGGGCTGCCAAGTCAGCCCGGGGGGCGGGGGATCCCCCGCTATAGGGGTTCCCAATCCGCCGGCCGGCATTCAGCCGGCGGGGGGAACCCCGCCCCAGAAGTTGTCCGGTGAGGACGACTTCCCCCGTGTAATGACGTCACCCAGAGGTTACGTCATCACATTGGGGACGTTGCCCTGGCAACGCCCCCAACGTGATGACGTCATTGTGGCGCGTGCTCCCGGGGGGAGAACAACTCCCCCCCGCCAGTAAGTCGCCAGGACTTGGCAGCCCTACTGACACAAGGTCATCCATGGGTGACTGGCAGTGTTCCCTCTAAGCTGAGTTAGTGTGGGCTAGCTCACAGTTTTTTTTGCCTCCGGCTCACACATTTTTGTATTTGCTCAGGAAGGATGGCTCCAGAGCAAACTAATTTATGCAGTAGCCAAATCGCTCACTCACAACTTTAAGGCCAGTAGCTCACAATGTAGAATTTTTGCTCCCAGGACTCCACAGCTTAGAGGGAGCATTGATGACTGGGGATTTAAATGTAAGTGTTCCATGTGCTAGTCATGCCACAGCTATGCCACAATGACTCTGAATAACCATGTGAACTAGCTCTGTGGAGCAAGGTATTAGTAGAGCCAGCTCCAGGGCCATTTGTCTCTGTCTTTGCATAGAACGCATATTATTCTGTTTAAGACAGGCAATTCTTCGATATGATGTCCTTTAGAATGGTGGAAGCTGACCATTCCTTCACCAGCCATAGACAGATAGTGAAGGAGGGGAGATTAGAAGAAGAAGAAGAAGAGATTGGTTTTATATCCCGCCCTTCACTCACTTAAGAGTCTCAGAGTGGCTTACAAACTCCTTTCCCCTCCCCTCCTCACAACAGACACCCTGTGAGGTAGGTGGGGCTGAGAGAACTCTCTCCCAAGCTGTCCTTGAGGGAACAGCTGGTACAGAGCTATGGCTTGCCCAAGGTCATCCAGCCAGGTACAAGTGGAGGAGTGGAGAATCAAACCTGGTTCTCCCAGATTAGAGTCCGCGCACTTAACCGCTACACCAGACTGGCTCTCTCTACACCAGACTGGCTCTCTGTGGCAGATGATGTCTGTCACAGATGATGTGGCAGATGATGTCTGCTTATCATACAAGAAATAATACGGCTTGGTGGCTTTGTTGCAATAGTATCATTCAATAACTTGAAATGCCTACCGTTCAGGAACACTGTGTGCTGTGTTTGGAAAAAAAATAAATTCTTTTTTGCCATGAAGCTGCAGCCAACTCATGGTGACCCTGAAGGGTTTTCAAGGCAAGAGACTTCAGAGGCATTCTGCTGTTGCCCGGCTCTGCGGAGCAACCCTGGTATTCCCATGTTTGAATAGAGTTAACAAATTTGTTGTTGCTGGGTGTGATAAAATTGTAAGGACCAAATGTCCTTGTATTTCATGCAGATGGCATGTTTAAAGATGGCTGATGACTCACTGCTGCTTCTTCTAAAGAATAATATGGAGGGTATAAACTTGAATTTAAGAGTATTTTTCCTTTTAATATCTCACGTGATAAGTAACTCCCTTGAACATTTGTGTGTTTAGCATTAGTATATAGGACACTCATTATCCTGATTTCTCCCTGTGTTGCTAGTCCTGTGATAATAGTTGACAGTAGAAAAACAAAGGGACAATGACAGTAACCTTCCATCCTGTCTCTGTGGGTTAGCAAAGCCTGACATGGAGTTTTGCTTTCCTGGAAGCATTGCCGTCCAGAGCCCATCAGATTCAATATAAGCAAACCTCTACTGCATTTTGTTATTTATTTACTTAGAAAATTTATGCCACCTCTCCAGAGACCTGCTGGAGGTGGCTTAACACTAAAGCAGTAAAACAAGCCAAATGTGCCACTAAAAACCAGCCAATGCATAAAAACAGCATTGAACAAACAACAAGCAGCCTAAAATGATACTGGTAAAATAGTCCTGTTACATAGGAGGCATTCCCCCAGGGATGGGTGACCCAGGTATCCCTCCACCGTTGGTGTCTTGTACCTCTGACATATATTGGCCAAAGAAAAATGGCTTCTAGGTCACACACAGACACCCTACCATTTTGGAGTACATTCCTTGCCATTAAAGGGTTAAGAGTAGTCATACTGTGCAGGGGAAATAAATGTGCCAGTTGTCAGCCCAGCCTTGGAGAGCCTCAGGATACCAGCGGTTGAGGGCCTGTGCTGGGTGCCTGATGATGGCTTCAGCTCCACTCAGCCAGTGCCTATCAGTGCCACAGGGCTCTTTTGCCTTGCGGTCAGGATTCAGACACCCTTGGGAATCTGGAGTGGCCACTGTCTTCCCCAACCACTGTCTCTCCCCCACAATAGTCAAGGAACCTCAGACCAAGTGATCCCCCCCCCTTTTGCCATTCTGCAGGCAAAGTATGTTTTATATGCTCCCTTTGATATCCCTTAGCTAGCACCCCGCCTTAGGATATACATTGCTGTACGCACTGTTTAGTTTTGCACATGCCCCATCCCTCAGCTTTTCTTTTACACTGTCCCTTTTAATTGTAAATAAAAGGGTATTATTTGAATGTCCTTTGTCTCTTTCCGTTTTGGGAGAACACGATGCCAGATCTGAACCACAGGCTTTAGGTCTCAAATGGGCGCAAGTCGGTAAGTGCATGCAGGAAGGCTGTGCCTGTGCACCAGAAGCAGCTGGTTTAACAGCCCTCAAGCGAGAAGCAGACTACAGAACAGCCAAAAAAAGATAAAACCTTTTCATTAGAAGTTTGGGTAAAAAGTAATATTTCAGCCTAACTCTTAAAAGTATGGTCAGTGACAGCTGAGCTTCAAGTGTGAGGTCTTTCCAAAGATGATGTGCCATCTCAGGTCAGGATCCACCTGCCGGGGGGGGGGGGGGGGAGAGAAAAAGTGAAGGGATTGAGAAGCAGATTTTGTTCCCTCATGAGAAACCATGACTTGCACAACTTGTGACCAACCAAGATGAACATGGGCCACCAACCATATTTGTATGGCTTGCTAAATAAAGAGTCACAAACAGGGGACCACAAGGACTTGCCGGGGTGGAGGGAGTCGCCATGGATCAGCCAGACACAGCCAGGTCTGAAGAGGCAGTGGCCTCTGAGGAAGAACAAGCAGGTGAAAGGGGTCCCAGCTCGCAGGTAGTTGAGGACAAAGAAAAAGCGATCACAACCCTGCCAAGCAGTGACTTACAGGCTGACGGTAGCTCCCAGCTATTCAAGCCCATGGCCCAAAACCAGAGAGCACCCCACCACCCACCTCACCTCCCTCGTCTCCAGAGCCTCTAGAATGTAGTCTAAGGAGGGCCCATTGTGAGATGCAGGAAAGATGACGGCGTGTGTGATTAGCTGCTCAGAGACACCTGGCTCTAGAAAGCAAGGAGGAGAGCGCACATACCTGCATAATGCAACCCAGCCGCGAGACAGGCGTCTCTCCTATAAAGGGCGGAGAGAGGGAGAGATGGGCTGTGGAAGCAACATGTCTAATTGCTCCTGACCTTGCTACCACCGACTGTGGACCGTGATTCTGACTCTTGGACTGTATCTGGACCTTGAGTCTCAGATTTGCCTTGAATCTGCTTCTGTTGCTCACTCAGTATATGACCTAGGACTGAACTCTGACCACGCTGCACTGGATGGTGTTTACCCTTTGGCTGGCTTGCATCTTGACTGTGCGTCGCCACTCTATACCCCGCCTGCTCTGGGACAGTGGTCATCTCATTTGCCCCTCTCCCACTAGTTCTTGTTTCCCTTTCATAAAACCTCCAATAACATCTCCCCTTTTCCTGCTTCCTTCTTGAGAGCCAGTTTGGTGTAGTGGTTAAGTGCGCGGACTCTAATCTGGGAGAACCGGGTTTGATTCCCCACTCCTCCACTTGCACCTGGCTGGATGACCTTGGGCAAACCATAGCTCTGTACCAGCTGTTCTCTCAAGGACAGATTGGGAAAGAGTTCTCTCAGCCCCACCTACCTCACAGGGTGTCTGTTGTGGGGAGGGGAAGGGAAAGGAGTTTGTAAGCCGCTCTGAGACTCCAAGTGACTGGAGGGCAGGGTATAAATCCAATCTCCTCTCCTCCTCCTCTTCTCTCTAATTAACTAGCCAACCTGCTTTTATCTGCCATTAATCTTTGACTATTATTTATTTACTTCATATATACCTCATCTTTCTTTCCCATGGGAAACCAAAGCAGCTTACATCATTCTCCCTCTCCATCATTTTATCCTCACAACAACCCTGTGAAGTAGGTGAGTCAGAGACTGTGTAACTGGCCAGAGACATCCAATAAACTTCAGTGGCAGAGAAAGTACTTAAACCTAGGTTTCCCCAATCCTAATCTGAAACTCTAACCACTTTTTCACACTGACTTTCATGGGTGGCTGTACCAAGCAGTACCAAGCATCTGGGCCTGGATAAGTCATTCAAGTAGCATGGTAGCAATTTATCCATAGTTGCTGCGGGGCCTGTCCCTTAGTCCTCTCTCAAATGCCAGAGTAGCCCTGGAATTGGTCCCTCCCCCTTGCCTTTTATTGACAGAAACCATGGCTTGAAGGCTGGTAATACTGTTGTGGTTGCTTAGCTGTAGCCACTGAAGGTATTTATTTCTTAAATCTATAGGTGCTGCTTCTATCATTTTGGAGGGGGTTTAGCCCTCAGTGTTTTTTGTTTGTTTTTAGATTTCATATTTTTCTGAAAACCTGGGGCTTTTCTCAGGTTTGTAAGAAGATTTGTCTTGTCTGTCCATAGCCTTCATCTCTGGATTTCAGTATCCACAGATGGGGCAATATTGAGAATTAGATGTACTGATGCTTCTTTTTAGTTTCAGGCCGACAGTGAAGCTAGGGTTATGAGTCCATTCTAGAACACTAGAAATGGCTAAGCTAACAGGTTGTGTTTCCCTTGGTGGATTGTGTTGTGCAGTCTTGATATATAAGGAATATAGTTGTATTTGAGATGTTAAGATTGGAGCAGTGGGGGGTAACCAGAAGGCGTTGTATCATATTGTTCTCTTCAGCTTTTCATACAGTATTGGGATAATGGGGTAGATGTGATTTCGACCATAGTGTTGCTAACTTCTAAAGAAGAAACAAGTTGGTGCGGGGGGAAAATAATCTTAATATAATAATTATCTTGGCGCGTTGGCCATTTCCAGGTCTCCCATTGGCTGTGCAGTGCACTCCATCCGCCATTGCCCTGTCAATCGTCACTCAAGAGCACTCGCATGTCATTGGCTGGTTGCTGGGTCCACTCCTCTTCCCCAGCCACTCTCACTTCAGCCACTGTTCCATCAGAATAACTGCCAAATGGCTATCTCTCCTGACAAAGACACTGCTCCTGCTTGGCCCCTGTGGGACTAACTTTTTCCTCAGTGGCTGTTGCTAGGCAATCAAGCTTGGTTCTGTCAGTAAAAAGACAAAGGAAGGAAACCCTTTCCAGGTCTTTGTAAGGAATTCATTGGGGCCAGTCTTGACTAGGGTTGCCAGCTCCAGGTTGGGAAATTCCTGGATATTCTGTGTCGAAGGAAGCCAGTTTAAGGAAGCCAGAGTTTGGGGAGGGGAGAGGCCTTAGCTGAACGGAATGCCATAGAGTCCACCATCCGAAGCAGTTATTTTCTCCAGGGGGAAAGAGAGATCTGTTGTCTGGAATTCAGTTGTGATACCCGGTGAGCTTCAGGCTCCACCTAGAGGTTGGCTACCCTATGTGTAGCAGTTAATGCTTTAGAGCAGGGTCTGCCAGACCCAGGTTCTTGTTGTGGAAGCTGACTGGGTGCTTTTAGACCAGTCACAGACTTTCAGCCTAACCCCCTCCCCTGTCCACCGCCACCTTGGCCATTTTCCTGTCAGAATAAACTGCAAAAATGGCTGTCTCTCCTGCTTCGCTCTGCCGTGGCTGGCTGGCTAATGAGGTGGTTCAATGGCCGTTAAACCATTCTCTTCAACCTTCTGCTGTGCGGCTGACTTTTCCTAGGGTTGCCAATCTCCAGGTGGGATCTGGAGATTTCCCACTGTTACAGTTGATCTCCAGAGATCAGTTCCCCTGGAGAAAATGGCTGCTTTGGATGGTAGACCCTATGGCATTATACCCTGCTGAGTCCTTCTATCCCCTCCTCAAATGCTGCCCTCCACGGGATCCGCCCCCCAAATCTCCAAGTATTTCCCTACTCAGAGCTGGCAACCTTACTTTCCCCTCAGTGCCTGTTGCTAGGCAACCAGGCTTGGTTCTGTCAGTAAAGGCCCTTTCCACACCTATTTTGGCTTTTGGGAGAAAACTCATTGGGGCCAGTCCTGATTAGGGTCGTCAGCTCCAGGTAGAGAAATTCCTGGAGATTTTCTGGTAGAGTCTACGGAAGCCAGGGTTTGGGGAGAGGAGGGGCCTCAGCTGAATAGAATGCCATAGAACCCACCTTCCAAAGCAGTTATTTTCTCCGGGGGGGGGGGAGAGATCTGTTGTCTATAGTTCAGTTGTGACACCTGGTGATCTTCAGGCTCCACCTGGAGGCTGGCTACCATCATCGTAGCAGTCAATGTTTCAGAGCATGGTCTGCTAGACTCAGGTTCTTGCTGTGGAAGCTGAGCGGTTGATTTTGGTCCAGTCACAGACTTTCAACCAAACCTACCTCACAGGGTTGTTGTGCAAGTCAAAAGGGAGAGAGGAGAATGATGTAAGTTGCTTTGGTCCCATTGCAGAGAAAGACTACTTTTCCTCCTGGGGAACCATTGTTGCCAATCTCCAGGTGGGGGCTGGAGATCACTCAGAATTACAATTGCTCTCTAGGAGGGGTTTTTTGGAAAGCTGAAATCAGAGGAGCAGTTAAAGTAGGTTGATGGTTGGCTGGGAGGGAGATGGGGTTGCCAACTCCAGATTGGGAAATTCCTGGATATTTGAAGGTTTAAGTCTGGAGAGGGTGGGGTTTGAGGAGGGGTGGTACCTCAGACAGGTACAATGCCATAGATTCCACCCTCCAAACCAGCCATTTCCTCCTAGGGAACCATTGTTGTCAATCTCCAGGTGAGGGCTGGTGTCAGGTGTCTCAATTAAGACACTTTCCACACTTCTCTTTGGCAGTGATAGAAGTTTAGTAAAGATTTACTTACATCAGGAAACTTGCTTTTTGTCAAAACTGGAGAAAAGTGTGCGAAGAGCCCCAATTATAGATCATTCAAACTAAAGCCCCACACCCCTGTGCATACATCATCATGCAGCTCTACCATCACTATAGCAACCCTGACAGATATACAGTTGCTTATCTATACCTAGCCTGGTAGAGAAGACTCCAAGGCCAGCTCCCTTGGGAACCAGCAGTGGGGCACATCATGAGGAAATGTTACGGCTACTACAAGCATCCTCTCAAAACACTCATACACTCCCCTTAGGAATTCCCTCCCTCTATACCTATGGCAAGCAGTGAAGTGAAATGAAACTTAAGTTTGACAGCTGGAGATCACTCAAAATTACAACTGCTCTTCAGGTAGCGGAGATCAGTTCCTCTGGAGAAAATGGTGGACTCTGTGTCATTATACCCTGCTGAGGTCGCCACAGCAAATTGACACTGAGTGCACAAGGCCAGGGCACTCCCCGAGCCTCTTTCTAGAGCCCATTGTATTGGTTTCCACAATGGCCTTGTTCCTAGTCTTTCATCATTGTACAACCCCTACGCATTTCACATGCAGCTTTGTTAGGGGAAATCTACTTTCAGATTCTTTTTAGTTTTGTCTTGGTGTGCCCCCCCCCCCCCTTTCCTCTTAACCTCTGAAGGTGCCATTCTGAGATGGAACACCAAGCTAGTAAGATTCTTGGAGTTAGCTAAATGAAATCAATAATTACCATGCAACTCTGCATGCAACTCACAAAATCCAAACCACCTCAGAACTCCATATCCTGAACCTTTGACTTCTGATTCAATTGTTAGCAATTGCCCTTCTCTGTTTTCCTGCTTATGTTCCTTGTTTGCGTCTGTAAGTCAAGGAGAGGACTGAGGGAGGAGGTACAAACAGAGACTGTGGTGATTGCACCAGTGGCAGGAATTAAGTTTAAAGATCATGATTGTCCTGCTCAAAGATGTCTTTAAATATTACCAGGATGTGGTTCATGCATCCCTTTTGAATTTCTGGGTTAATGTGCAAGTAATTAAAACTCACTCATTCTCTTTGAAGAGATGCATGGATTCCAGATGACTGGGGAGCTCATGAAGTGGATAAGTCACCACTTTGCGTGTTACACTGGAAGTGTGAAAAATAAGTGTTAGTGCTTCCTTTGTAATGTGTGAAGCTGTCAAAACAGAGATGACAGATCTTCAGATGATCTTTATTTCATACATGGACTGAAGGAATCAGTCTACTTTTGCCATATTTATTCTATGCCTCATGGAAGAAACAGATGGTACGGCCTCACTAAATTTGGCTGATGTGGGGCCAGATTTGTCCATTTGTGTGTACTTTTCCTCTAGAGCATAAATTGTGTTTCTTATATATATTTTTTTTAATGTTATCCTTTGTTTTTGTCTTTCATGGCTCACAATTCACTGTACTACTTTTGTTTCAAGAGGAAATATATTCCAAATTCAAAGGGCATCAGGAAAGGGGCTGAGATGAAAAGTTAATAAGTGCTGACAAAAGTTGAGAGCATGTTGAGGTATCCAGGGAACCCAGCTCCAAAGGTTAAAGGCAGCTGCCGATAGAATTTCCTCTAACTTCTGACATTCACATTCTTCACACGTATTGGAAATCTAGTCATTACTTGGGATGGGTCCCTGTTTGCTGCTGGTCACCAGCTGCTAATAATTTAAAAGCTTGTAAGTGGATAGCTTTTGATTGAAAACATTGATTGTGTGCTTCTGTGTTGTCCCCAGCAATGTGAAGCAATGCTCAGCTGTAAGCTGAAGATGTTACAGTCACGAATTGAAAATCCTGTACGCAGCATGTGCAGTGCACAGCATTAGTCCTAAGCAGTTATGACTCCTTTTCAGTGTGCACAGTATGTTGACACCTGCCATTTTGGGAAGGCCAAAAAAAAAAAGATCAGTGTCCATGCATTCAAGCAACAGAATTTTAAAAAGAAATCACCCCCCCCCCCAATTCTCTGAACTGGAGTCAGTGCTAGAATCTAGTATATTGGTACAGAAGTGTACAAGGGGCTTGCAGGGTTCTCCTGCCTCTTCTGTCTTTGAGTGCCATGCAGGTGAAGCACTATAAACCAAGAACAGAGATCTCCCAATAATCCTAAGGTCCAAACATCAGGTAGAGAAGAAAGCCTTTGTTTTATGACATCAGTCTCGGCAATGGTAATCCATCAAAGATGCCGAGCCCAGATTTTACTTGGGTTTGGCATTATACACTAAGGGGGTGGGGATGCACAGAAAGGAAGGGATCAGTGTCATACAGCATCATATTTGTTAACAAATCATACCATTATAACTCCACCCATTTATCTGTTAAACTATAAGGAATATTTCTATCCAAGTGTTGCTAACTGACTAAGCTTCTCACGGTTTCTTAGCCGGGCTAAAGAATGATACAGTTGCGTGTTGAACAATGGAAGCTTGCCTGTTAGGTGTTGTAACATCAGGGAATCTTTCCCTTTGACCTTGCGTTTTGTAGCTTTGGCTAACTAAGCAATTATGCCGAGTCTGGATATATAATTATTAGTTAAAAATCTATTGCTTCACAGGCACCTCCTACACTGTAGCATGGTGAAAGATAGCCACTGGTAAGGTAATGTCTGTCCAGGTACACAACTGTTGTTCCATCTGGAGACAGAACTAGAAGAACAGAGGTGTTCTTCAGGGGAGAAGACAGAAGAAAACTGCTCCTCTCAGTAACTGGTTTTAAACTAAGGCAAATGGAGGTATGATGTGTAATGGAAGAAGACATGAAAACATATGGAGCAGAGGTCCATCACTGGCTATTAGCCACAAGGTACAGATAGGAACTCTCAGTCTGGGACAAGTGATGCTCTGTATTCTTGGTGCTTGATGGGGGGGGGGCAACAGTGGGAGGGCTTCTAATGTCCTGGCCCCACTGGTGGACCTCCTGATGGCACCTGGTATTTTTGGCCACTGTGTGACAGTGTTGGACTGGATGGGCCATTGGCCTGATCCAACATTGGCTTCTCTTATGTTCTTATGTTTAACTGGTTATGAATGGCAAAATTGGGGGTTTGTTCTTTATTTTGGAGGGTGGAAAGCAGTACATAATAGAAAGACTGGTGGTATACCTTTTTGCAAAGGATATATGAGGAAAATGTATGGAAAGGGAAGGAGAAGCATTTTGGCCAACTAGTTTCCTCTGCAAGTTCCAAGGAGGATTTGAAAATGATGGCCTCACCCTATAATTTGAGACTCTAAATAAATTATGGTCTCTGAACATGCTGGTTCCATTTAGCTATCATGGGTAATAGCTGTTGGTAGAGCTATTGTCCATTAATTTGTTTAATCCATCCAAAAAGCCATGTAATGTAGTGGACATTGTCAGAGTTTTGGGAGTGAATTGTATATGTTCATCATGCATTGTGTAAAGTAGGAATGTGTCTAGTGAGATTGCCTCAGATAGCTTTTTCCTCTCAAAGTCTGCAAAGGTACACAGGACAGTGGTAATTCAGAAAATTATACTGTGGCATTGGTAACAAATGTTGGGTCAAAAACTGTGTTTTAGGGGAAATTATTTGAAGTTCTTTGGTTTCTGTATTCAGATCTCAGCTCTTCCTTATATCTTTGGCAAGTCACTCAACTGTCTAGTCTAAGAGTAAGAGCAGTAATCAGAAGAAATGGTGGCCACACCAAAGGGCAGGAAAGACAAAACAGAACAAGGTGCAAGTTAGAGAGTTTATTTAGCTCTTATGGATCCCTATGCGTTTTGCTATGAGCTTCATCAGGGGATCTTCTACAGAGATTTTTCAGCTCTTTGAACAGTGGGAGCTGAAAAATCTCTGTTCATGGTGGGAGCTAAAAAATCTCTGTAGAAGATCGCCTGATGAAGCTCATAGCGAAACGCATAGGGATCCATAAGAACAAAATAAACTCTCTACCTTGCACCTTGTTCTTTTTTGTCTTTCCGAGGCTGTGGACAGACTAAAAGTCTGCCGCGCCTCCGCCGCACGGCAGACTAAGGCGGGGGGAATTTCCCCTGCGGTGCGGCGTTCGCACGCCACCGGAAGAAAGCCGCCCACAGCGTTCAGGCTGCGGGTGGCTTCCTACGGCAGCGTGCGGACGCCGCGCAGCTCCCCCTCCCAGCGTGCATTCACACCCGCTCCGGTGGGTAGAACGCGCGCCGCAGCAGCCGAGCATCACTTTGAAGTGGTGCTTGGCTGCTGCGGGAGGAGCGCGGCGCCGGACGCGATGCTTCCGGGCCGCCTCCTTGGGGCAGATGCGGCCGTCTGAACGGCCGCTCTGCCTCCGCTTTTGAAGTGGAGGCAGAGTGGCCGAGACTGCCAGTCTGTCCTCAGCCCTAGTCTAAGAGTGGCCAGCTGAAGGCCTCTGGGACTTTTGCAAACAATGTGTGAGGGCAACAGCATTTCCCTGTTGTTTATTCTTGGCATCTGATATTCAGAGGTCTGCTGTCTCTGAACATGAACATTCCATTTAGTCATTGTGAAGACAGGAGACACTCTCTGAGTGGGGCAGGAAATTTGGGGGGGCGAAGCTGAGGAAAGTACCTGAATGGCTTTGCTGGGTAGGTGGGGCCTCTAGTACTCGCACATCTTAAAGGCACTGGTTGTCTCTAACATTACGCAGAAGCATACTTACTCTGTCGTCATGTCTACATTCAGCCTGAAAATACTGAGCATTAAGAAATCATTTGTTGTTTTTTCTTGTAGCCATATATGCTTCTAAAACTGTTCTGGTGTAATTTACCCCTTGTTAATGGTCTTAACATTAAAACGCTGTCTTGTTCAATTTAACATGGACAATGCAAAACAAACAGGCAAACAAACAAAACCCCCAAACCCAACAACAGCACACACATTATAAACTGAAGCTCTGAAAAGATGAATAAAAGAGTTTGATTTTGGACTTCAGGGTTGATCAAGCTGCTGTTTGATACCTATCTTCCAAAGAGCCAGGACAACTGTAGCAAAACTGTTAGTTGCTTTCAAGTGTGTGACATTGGCCCTTTCTGCGCTCTCCTTTTAATCCATGTTCACCGCTGTGTCCTCCAAGTAATTCTGCACGGAAATCGAATTCAACCTCCTTTTTAATCCAGGTTTCCCCTTCCCATTCTGCACTAAAACAGAGTTAAACCGTTTTATTCCAGGTTTCCCCCCATTCTGCATTACATTACCTCCCTTCAGTGTTCAGCCCAGTTTCAGCCTGTTGTTGCCCGGGTTATTTGGATGCTGCTATTGTCACCATAGTCTGATGGACTGCATTGACCCTGTGTAGGCAGCATCTTTTGAAATGGGACCTTTATTACTTCTAGCAGAAGGAGCTCCTGCTGCAATCTGGCATAGCAGACTCACACAGAAGCATGTGTAGACTTCATCTGTTGCCAGTGTCAAAGTAATTTGAACCCCGTTTCTGCCGTGGAGAACTCTGATGCATAATTGTGGCCCCATTAGCATTTGCATCTGTAATCCAGCCCGCCCTTTGGTCACTTGATCCATTTCCTAAGGTACCACTCTATTGCTGCTAATAATTGGCATTTAAAATGTAGCTTCTGGAAGCAAGAGTTCTAGGCCTGCAAGTATCTATTATTTCTGCTGTGAAGAAAACATTAATTCATTTTTGGACAGGCCTTGTCGTTGCTGGAAACCAGAGAGCTTGGTCTCTTACAGTCAATGCTTTGATGGCCGTGTAGGGCCAAACTGTTCCATTTAGTGTTAATTAATATGCATATTCATCTGAAATGTGTGGATATGAATTCACAGATGTGTATGTTTATTTGGAATATTTTTATCATGCCTTTTTCCTGCACTGGGGACTCAAAATAGCTTACAAAATGAAATTAACATAAAATACATTAAAATATGTATATACACTCCAACACGCATCCCACACAAGTTTCAAGCAGACCACAAGGATGTTCCCAGCTGGTGATGATTCTACTGAGCTCTTTGGCTTGAGCCGGAGTAGAGTTGAGTCTCTGGCCACACCCATGTTTAAATTAAATGCATTTTCACAGATCCTCAGTATGTGCTTTAAAAAAGGCATTTGAAAAGCAGCTGTCCTTCCTTGTGAATCTAGTTGAAGGTTGGCTTCAAAAGTGGACAAGCAGCAGATAGACTACTTTCATCTTGAGGCAGTGTTTCATCTGGAAAGACTGTCCTAGGATAAAAGAGAAGAGAGCCATGTGGGCAGGTTGTGAGTTCAATCTGCCAGGTGGGCTCTGTCATTCCATGGCCATTAGGTGAAACCTGCATCTCCCTGTGAGAGCACGGCAAAGCTCCTATCCTGTCATAGAATTATCTTAACATTTCCGACTCCCACGTTTTGTAATGACTTTTTAGTAAGAGAGGGAGAGGAGAAAAATCAAAATAGCCGTTTCCTGGATCTTTAGTGCACAAATGACATTCTCTGAGACAAAATAGAATCCAGTATCCCAAGGACATCTTGTTAGTCACAAAACAGAAAATGCTTGAATGTGAATCAGATCTTTCCACTGTGTAATTCATTGTTTTCAGAAAGTTAACTAAAATGACAACCTTGTGTTTTAACTTCTTGAGTTACTGATTTTACCTTGGACTTATAACCCCTGGCTGTTTTATAGTTTCTTTTTCTGTGCACCATGCTAGCATCCTATTGGCACAGGTGGGTAGGGGAGTCAGGAATGAAAGAAAGCTGTTTGTTTGACCTTTAGCTCTGATCTTGAATATCATTTCTCTAAATCTAATTACCAAGTACATTAAGGTTTCCTGTTTCTTGAACACTTGCTGTGATCTACTTAAAATGTGAACAGAGGACAAAGACTCCCCCCTCCCTGTTCTTTGACTTGATTTATACTTCAAAGCTGCAGAGGTGCTGAAAATCCAGGCTGTTTTCATTAAGTCAAAAGCTGTAGAAAAAGAGACTGTCGTAATTACAGGAAGCATTATTTGATGGAAGATAAAGTAGTGTTTTTATCTGTCCTTTCAAAATGATGAAAAGTAGGAAATGGTCTTTATTTCCTTTATACTGTTTTGTCATTTTGAAAGACTATATAGATTTATTCCTCTCCCTCTTGGCTTATTTAAAGTTAAATTCATGGTGATGGCTTTAAACTCACCCAGTGGCAAATCTGATTCTGGTTCAGGTACCAAATGGCCCTCATTTGATTCCTGCAGAAATGTGGCTGGTTACCCGTAGGCTTTAAAATCTGGCAGTGTGTAGTCATGTCAGCTGTATGAATAGTTATCGGCATATTTGCCCTACTTATGTAGCAGCTTTGAGTGGTGTGATTGCTGTAGCTTGAGAAAGAGTCATTGTAATGGTTCAGCCATGGATTCAGGTGGGGTAGCCGTGTTGGTCTGATGCAGCAGAACGTTTGGGTCCAGTGGCACCTTTAAAATTAACAACGTTTCAGGTGAGGAGGTGTGCTTGCACATGAAAGCTTATACCTTGAATAAAACTTAGTTGAACCTGCGAAAACTTTGAAGTTGGTGCTGGGTTCGAGGGGCCTCCCATCCCAACATATCGGCTACTTTTTTGGGATCCATCTCCAGCCCTCGGGGCGAGATGTGGTAGCCCAGGAAGTCTACCTCAATCTGCTGGAACTCACACTTAGAAAGCTTAGCAAACAGTTTGTTGTCATACAGGGTTTGCAACACCTCACGAACTAACTTCACATGGGGTTTCTTGTCTTGCGAGTATAATAAGATATCATCTGAATAAACAGGTCCCCCTTGAATAAATGCTTGTGCAATACTTCATTTATTAAGTTCATAAAGACCCCCGGGGCTCCTTGCAAACCAAATGGTATCACCAAGTATTCAAACTGATCCAGAGGGAGTATTGAATGCAGTCTTAGCCTTAACCTCCTCCCGAATGCGCACTCTAAAGTAAGCATCTCACAAATGCAGCTTTGTAAATATTTCCCCTTTACTCACCTCAGCCAGCAAGTCTTTAATCAAGGGGAGGGAGTAGGCATTCGTGGCGGATACAGCATTCAAGCCTCTATAGTCTGTGCATAAATGGAGACCACCATCCTCCTTTTTCCGGAACAGGACAGGAGCAGCAAAGAGGGAGGAGGCAGGGCAGATAAAACCTTGTGCTAGGTTTTTATCGATAAATTTTCTTAGCTCCCCTTTTTCAGCTGGGCTCATCGAATGCAGCTTCCCCTTAGACAACTTGTGCCCAGGGAATAGTTCAATAGCACAGTCCCTATTATAGTGTGTACGGGGGAGCTCATCAGCCTCCTCCTCCTCGAACACTTTAGCCAGGTCTTTATATTCTCCGTGGATGGAGTTAAGCTCCTCGGTAGCCAAACAAGCCTGGAGTGGGGCAGGTGGCGGCGCCTCTCCCCACTCAGCCTGCCAGACATGCTCATGACATCTGGGGGCCATGAAATTTACCATCTCCATGCTCCACAAAATGTAGGGATCATGAGTGCCGAGCCACGGGCTGCCCAATACCATGGGAAAATGGGCCAGCAGGTTAATCACAAACTCCCTTTGCTCCCAATGAGTTTCTGTGCCCATAATAAGAGGAACAGTTTGGTATTTACATGCCTCTCTCATGTTTGAGCCATCTGTCTGTGTGAAAACGAGTGGCTCGGGCAGTTTTTTGACCATTACCCCCAACTCTGTGGCTCTAGACAGACTGATTAAGTCCCATGTGCACCCCGGGTCAATGAGGGCTCTCTCACACACTTGGGTCCCCATCTCCAGATTGACCAGGAATACTGTCATGAAAAACAAGGGTGGTGGTGTCCTCACCGATTGCAGCGTGGGCTGTTCTTGGACCTGCTGGTTTGCGCCCCTTACAGCAGGTCCTGGCCTTTTCCCACTGGCTGGGGGTTTTCTTCTCCACTGGAGGATGAGGTTCCCAATGGCGTCTGGAGCTGGAGAGCACTCGGCATCTTTGAGTGGCCTGCCCCTTTTTTGGCAGGTGTAGTCATCACTGGTGGATTGGGTCCCTTGGCTGGAGTCGTAGGCACCCTGGCTGGGCAGGAAGCACCATAATGCCCAGCCTCTCCGCAATGAAGACACATACCTTGCTTCTGTGAGGCTTCTGCTCAAAGTAGTCAAGGATCAGATCTTTGTTGATGAAACACAGTTCTTTATTTCCTATTACTACATTACTACAGGTCCTCGGAATATTGTCAGAGATAAAGCATACAATAGAAGCAGGACTAATATACCCTCTAGTACAATTTGAATTACCCATAGGTAACCAATCACAAGGAGGGAAAAACAGCGAGCTAAAAGGTCCTTTGACCGTTCGCTTCCCACAGGAAAAAGGTTAGGTGTGAAGCTGTAAATTTCCCTTCTTAAACCAGACCCCTTAGATGTATCCATCTTCTGCATAACAAATAACTTCAGCCAAGGTCTTCACACGTTGATAAGAAACTGGTCCCCGTCTTCCCCAGCAGGGAGGAAAGGAATGCGGGGGCGCGGGGGTGAGAGGCCGATTGTTCTCATGCCTTGGAGTCGCCACCCTCCCGGACAAATGGTTACATTGACCAGACCCAGCCTGAGCCATAAACCCAGGGTCATAAAGAAAGTCAGAAAGGAACATTACATAGTGAAGTGAGAGGCAGGTTACATGACAAAGCAGGCAAGTATTAAACATAGGTTACATAGCAAATACAGGGACAGGTTACATGGCTGGGAGGAGATTGTGTACATCATTAAACACCACAGAAACCTTTGTTAGAATCCGTGGATTCTGACACTCTGCCACCTGAAAAATCTAATCTACCCTGGCTTTTCTGGAAAGCGTTTGTGAAAAGCTTTAACTAATTTAGGAGCATGAACATTGTCAGAAAGAACCCACTCATTTAGTTCAGGACCAAAATCTACCCACTTGACTAGATATAGCAAGCGGCCCCTTCGCATCCTTGAATCCAGGATCTCGGAAATCTCAAAATGTGGCGCCCCCTCCTTCATCAGTGGAGGAGGAGTCGGAGGAGTTGGATGCCATGCATTCGGCCTAGGATTCTTCTTCAACAAGCTGAAATGAAAAACAGGGTGCACAGAACTCAGTGATTTAGGCAATTCCAGTTCAAAGGACACATCAGAAATTTTGCACAACACCTTGTATGGGCCAACATATTTCCACCCCAGCTTTCTGCTGGGTTGTAGACCGTGTATGTTCTTGGTGGACAGATAGACAGAGTCCCCTGGCTGAAGGTCCCAACCTTCCGCCCTTCCTCGGTCCACATATTTTTTGTAATCCTCTTTGGCTTTGTCTAGAGTCTTAGCAATCAACGGCCACGAGTTTTGCAGGTTAGCCCACCATTGTTTAAAGTCTGAAGCTGGACCGTCCGGCGTCTCCTCTAAAGTGGGTAGGGGTTTCCCTTCGAAGCCTCCGACTGCCATGAAAGGGGACACGCCCGTGGATGAATGAATAGCATTGTGATAACTATATTCAGCAAACGGCAGCAACTCTACCCAGTTGTCTTGATGATAATTAGTGTAACATCTTAAAAACTGCTCCAATATTTGATTAGTTCGTTCGGATTGGCCATCGGTTTCCGGATGGTAACCCAAACTCATGGCTGGTTCAATGTCCATCATCTTCAAAAGCTCCCGCCAGAAATTGGCAATGAATTGACTGCCCCTATCGGATACCACACGTTTGGGGAAGGCGTGTAGTTTAATCACGTGGTTAAAAAATGCTTTAGCCAGCCCCTTTGCGGTAGGCAACTGTTTGAACAGGGTAAAGTGGGCTTGCTTCGAGAACATGTCCACCACCACCCAAATGACAGTTTTTCCTTTCGAAGGTGGCAGATTGGTGATAAAGTCCATGGCTATCGCTTCCCATGGACGAGAGGGGGTGGGCAATGGATGCAGCAGTCCTGGGACCTTCCCCCCTCCTTTTGCACATCAGACAGGTTTGGCAAGCAGTGACAAAGTCCGATACATCCTTGCGCATGCGCGGCCACCAGAATTGCCGCTGGATTAAGTTAAGAGTTTTTAGGAAACCAAAATGTCCCGCTAACTTTGATGAGTGACAAGTCAGCAAAATGTCTTTTCTTTGAGCCCGAGGCACCACGAGTTTGTCTCCATGGTACCAGCACTTGTTAGCCCGAAGAGAGCATTCCTCTAAGCCCTCTAGCTCTTCTGCTTCTTCTGGGGAGTAGTCCCCCCCCCACTTGTCTTCCCAGGGTTCTACCGCTGTCTGCTTGCTTTGGCTTCTGGTAGTGATGGCTCCTCCCAACTGCTGCGGAGAGAACATGGAGTCAAACACTTCCTCCCTTTGACTCTCATGTTGGGGTAACCTGGATAGAGCGAATTGGCCTTCCCGGGAAAATGTTTGAGCACGAAGTTAAACTTCAAGAAAAAATCGGCCCACCGGAGTTGCTTGGCATTTAGAGACCTTTGGGTGCGCAGTGCCTCTAAGTTTTTGTGATCAGTCCAAATCTCAAAAGGGGTCTGCGCTCCCTCCAGCCAGTGCCTCCAGGTGGTTAGGGCTAGACGTATGGCTGCAGCTTCTTTATCCCATACCGACCAGTTCCTCTCTGTCTCATTAAACTTTTTCGAAATGTAAGCCAGAGGGTGTAATTTATTATCCGGCCCTTTCTGAAGGATGGCTCCCCCCATGGCCACATCGGAGGCATCTACATGGATCACGAATTCTTTAGTCTCATCTGGATGAGCAAGGATGGGTTCTGAGGTGAACAGCTTTTTTAAAGTCTCGAACGCTCTTTGGCAGTTCTCTGACCAGGCTATTCTCTCCCCTGGCTTCCCTGCGTCTGGACCCCTCCCCTTAGTTTTCAGGAGTTCTGTTAGTGGGAGAGTGACCGTGGCGAAATCTTTTAAGAAGGTGCGGTAGAAGTTGCAAAACCCCAACAGACTCTGCAGCTGCTTCCTAGTTCGGGGCGCCTCCCACTGCACCACCGCCTCTACTTTGGCAGGGTCCATTTCCAACCCCTTCTGTGAAATGCGATACCCCAGAAAGTCCACTGAATCTCGATTGAACTCACATTTGGATAGCTTAGCATACAATTGATTTTTCAACAGTGTAGAAAGCACCTCCCGGACCAGTTTTACATGCTCCCTCTTATCAGTCGAATAGATCAAGATATCATCTAAGTAACATAACACCCCCTTGAATAAATGTTTGTGCAACACCTCATTTATCAGGCTCATAAAAACTCCCGGCGCACCACTTAAGCCGAATGGCATCACCAGGTATTCGAACTGTCCCAGTGGTGTGTTAAAAGCAGTCTTAAATTCATCCTCCTCCCGAATGCGCACGCGAAAATAAGCATCTCGAAGATCCAGCTTGGTAAACACCTTCCCCTTAGCTGCCTCCGTTAGCAAGTCTTTTATGAGGGGGAGGGGGTAAGCGTTGGAAGCTGACACTGCATTCAGACCCCTATAGTCCGTGCACAGTCGCAGCCCTCTGTCCTTCTTCTTCCTGAACAAAACGGGCGCTGCGAAGGGGGACTTAGCAGGGCGGATGAAACCTCGCTCCAAGTTCTTGTCTAGAAACTTTCTCAGTTCCTCCCTCTCTGAGGGGCTCATGGAGTAGAGCTTTCCCTTCGGTAGTTTCTCTCCTGGGAGCAATTCTATAGCACAGTCTGACAGTCAGTGAGGGGGTAGCTCGTCCGCCTCGGTTTCACTGAACACTCCCATTAAGTCCCGATACTCCTTGGGCACTGCAGAGGGCACCACGGCGAGAGCCGCCACTAACAAGGGGGCCGGGGGACCCAATCCCCATCCCGGGTCCCACTTATGATGGTGACATTTCTCATCCACCCACGAGATTTTCCCCTCACTCCACCTGATGTATGGGTCGTGGGAACTCAACCAAGGGTTCCCCAATACCATGGGAAACTGGGTGTTGGGGGTGATAACAAAAGCCCTTTTTTCCCCAATGTTCCCCCGTCCCCACTATCAACCTCTCGGTCTCGGCCACACACGCCTCCTTCATTTCCGAACCATCCATCTGCGTGAATGTGAGTGGCTCCCCTAGCGGGGTGACTTTTGGGGCTAGCCCATCCACTACTAATGGGCTGATTAAGTCTCTGGCACACCCTGAGTCAATTAGGGCACGCACCCGGACATGAGTCCCAGTCCCGGGGGCTATTACAGTCACTACCATGTACAGTAAAGGGCCAGGGATGCTCACCGGAGATGGCATGTCGGGGTTGGGGACCTGCAGTTCTGCGCCGTTCACTGCAGGCCGTTGGAGTTTCCCGGCATCTGAGCCTCCGTCAGCTCCAGCTCCCCTTGCTCGCTCGCTGCCCCTTCCAGCTGTAATGCCCGGGGTTTGAACGAGGTCTTCCCTTTGCTGGGGGTGCTCCCTGCCACCGGAGTGGAGGTCTTGGAAACCTTCCCACTCCCGCGGGGGCACGCCGAGGCGTAGTGACCACTCTCGCCACATTTCATGCAGAGCCCCTGCCTAAACCGGCTGTCTCGGATTTCCTGGACGCTGGGTTAGGGCTTCATCTTCTGGGCAGCCTTGGCTTGGGCAGTTGCCGAAGTTCCCATCTTGATGAGGGTGAACCGCTCTTCCACGTCAGCCGCCGCTCTCATCCAGGTGGCTAAGGAGCCGGGTCTTCCTCCTTGCAGCACCGTCTCATACACTTCGGGGTTGAGGCCCTCTCGGTACTTCTCGATGAAGAGGTCTTGGGTCCAGCCGCGGATCTTGGCTGCTATGCGCCGGAACTTGTTGGTGTATTCCCTCACGGAGGACCGCCCCTGGGTTAACTTCCGCAATTGGTTCCGAGCCTTCTCCTCTCCCAAGGGGTCCTCGTAGTGTTGTCGGAGGGCCCACATGAAATTGTGCACGGACCGCAGTTCAGGCCTGGGGGCGTTGTGCAGGCTCACTACCAGTCGCTGGCGGTGTCCCTCAGCTTGGACCCGATGTAGCCAATCCGATCCCTCTCGGTGGGGTAGAGGTGCCCCCAGGTGTCTAGGAACCTCTCAATTTCTATGAGGAAGAACCGTAGCTTCTCGGAGTCCCCATTGAAAGTAGCCGTCAACGGGTCATTGGGCGCCTGGCGGATCATCTGCCCCGCGGGCACTGGGACTGGGGCGGGCGCAGGCGCGAGAACCGGGTGAGGGATGGGGGGGCGGAACCTGTGGTGGCACCGGTTGCGGGACGACTCCCACAGGAGCTCCCCCTAGGGGAGCCGGTTGCGGCGGGGCTCCCCTGCCTGGAGCTCCGGCCCCTCCTGGGGCTGCCCGGGCTGCCTGAATAGTGGTCAGGGCGTTGCGGAACTGAAACTGCAGATCTAGGGCTACTTCTCGTAGCTCCATGGTGAGTTGCATTCGCAAATCCCCCATCATGTGATCTAGAGCTTGGGTCGGGTCTTCTCCGTAGAGATCGGGACCGTACGTTGCGCCTCTCTCTTCGTCCAACGGCGGAGGTCGCCAGTCTCCCCCATAGCCCGTCTCGCGCTCGTCTCCCAGGAAGCTCGGCCGCCCGTACTCGGTGCGGTCCCCCTGGACCGAGACCCGCACTCCCTTCCGATCGTGGACCCACGAGTCGACTGTCCCACGGCCGAAATTGCTCCATGAGTACCTCGGGGTCACGCTCTGGTGAGGGGGTGGTCGCAGGATGTAGTAAGCCCCTTGCGCCGTAGTCGCTGGCACTTTGGGCCCCCCACCGCCGCCTCCAGCTCCGGCACCCTGGTCGTCCGGGGTCACCGGTTGATCTTCGGTTGTAGGGATGGGAATAGTACCATCGTCCGACATGGTCAGGAACAGCCAAGTCCCAGTCACAGATCTCTGACAATCTGTGAGGCTTCTGCTCAAAGTAGTCAAGGATCAGATCTTTGTTGATGAAACACAGTTCTTTATTTCCTATTACTACATTACTACAGGTCCTCGGAATATTGTCAGAGATAAAGCATACAATAGAAGAAGGACTAATATACCCTCTAGTACAATTTGAATTACCCATAGGTAACCAATCACAAGGAGGGAAAAACCGCGAGCTAAAAGGTCCTTTGACCGTTCGCTTCCCACAGGAAAAAGGTTAGGTGTGAAGCTGTAAATTTCCCTTCTTAAACCAGACCCCTTAGATGTATCCATCTTCTGCATAACAAATAACTTCAGCCAAGGTCTTCACACGTTGATAAGAAACTGGTCCCCATCTTCCCCAGCAGGGAGGAAAGGAATGCGGGGGCGCGGGGGTGAGAGGCCGATTGTTCTCATGCCTTGGAGTCGCCACCCTCCCGGACAAATGGTTACATTGACCAGACCCAGCCTGAGCCATAAACCCAGGGGTCATAAAGAAAGTCAAAAAGGAACATTACATAGTGAAGTGAGAGGCAGGTTACATGACAAAGCAGGCAAGCATTAAACATAGGTTACATAGCAAATACAGGGACAGGTTACATGGCTGGGGGGAGATTGTGTACATCATTAAACACCACAGAAACCTTTGTTAGAATCCGTAGATTCTGACAGCTTCATGCGTAGATCCTGCATCGGCTCCTTCAGCTTCAGTCAAGGGGTTGACTTCCCAGTGGCGACTGGGGTTTTTGGGTACGTCTTGGGGTTATGCATCCGGATGAGTTGAAGCTGGTGTTCGGCATCCCCAGCTTCCCTCACCCAGGCCACCAATGAAATGAGGTTCACATTTCTTAGCACCATCTCCAGGATGTTGTGGTTCAGCCCCAGGTGGTACTGCTCCACAAGCTTGGCTTCTGGCCACCCATGGATTTTGGCTGCATACATCTTTAACTCACCCGACTACTCGCGCACTGATTTGTTATCTTGCTTCACAGCACAGAGGTGGTTACGCACCTTTTCTGCCTCCATCAGGTCTTCATACTGGCTCCCCAGGGCCCACATAAACGCTTGGACCTCATGGAGTTCAGGATCATGCAGGTTGTGCAGGCTCACATACCAGTCAGCAGCCTTCTCCCTCAGTTTCAAGCCAGTGTAGTCAATGCGGTGGCCCTCAGTAGGCCCTCTTAAATTTTCTTTAAGATCCATTCTGCTGATGGGAAAGGTTTCTTTACATTGATTAACCTATCACTTGAGAACAGGAGAAAGTGGAGAACTTGATGAATCTCTCGTGATTTGTGGATAGGGCTCATTTAATTAAAGCCCCCAGTGATTTAATTATGGCTAATTTAACTTTGGTTGCAGCTTTGATGGAGGCAGCTTGTAATTGCAGTTTTGCAGAAATATAGTTTATTCACATGTTACTGCTTAAAGTTTAATGCTGTGTGGTTGAGAAAGCCTTGAAGGAATCTGCCCCTTTAAAGTTTAAAAAGACTGGAAGGGAGGGGCGAGAAACTTTCCTCTGGACCCCCCCCCCCCCCCTTTTCCTCTATTGTGGCTAAGAAAAGAATCTACAGCTTTTTTCTTCTGTACTTCTAAACAGTTTCTGGGACAAAGAAATTAAGAGAAGGACTTTGTTTAAGAGAACTAAAACTGAAAAGACTGTGATTTGGAACCTTAGTGAACTACAAATTTGTATGTTTCCTTTTTTACTTGAAACTAAAAATGATCCCTGGAACTTACATGTAAATCTTTATGAGAACAACTAATTTTCTGCATATAGAATCCAGGATTAACTACAATTTACCAAATGGACTATAAGGATTTTATTTCTTAAAGGTTAAAGAGTAAATTGGATCTTACTCTGAATTTTTAAAAATTCCCATAACAATGTATGTTTGTTCTTGCTGAAAAGATAAAACCCCATTTTGTTCTGACTCTACTTTTTTTTGGTAAAGAACTGATAACTTCCCTGCTGTATGTTAGCACTGTCTTGTCTATAATAGGATTACAACAGTTGCTAATATAGTTTTGCTAGACTAGGTGTCCTTGAAAAACTTGGCTTGGAAAATATTCTAGTGAGTCTCTTGTTTTAATACATCTTTGAAAAATGAATGATTCAGATAGACTGCAGAAGTTGTCAGAGGCTTTACTTCCAGACAGATTTATCAGTACCTATGGACGCTGAACTTATGCAGGTTTCCTTGAAGGACTTTGTGATAGCTGTTAAAACAGCAGTGGAGGAGTTTTTTTCACTTGATGCAAACTGAAATGCAGCTGCTGAACCAACAAATCATATTCAAGAGGGAGACAGAGCAGATATCATCTGAAGAGAAGGATGAAATACACATCTGTGCAGATGATATAAAGGAAACCTACAACCAAAAGGACACGTTTTACAGGAAATAACTTAACTATAAAGAGAAATAAAACTTCTTTTAATGAACAACAGAGACTTTACCAAGAAACCATGGTTGATGAGACTCCTAAAACAAGTACAGCTTTACCATCTCAGAGACAGCAAAGAACCCAATACATGGAATTACAAGTCAGCTTCAAAACTGAGTACAGATGGTTGCTTATGGAGGAATTCTACACTTACAAAGGGAAAAGACATTAATACTTTAAAACTTAAGGGGGAAAACCAGAAAATTAAGGAGAAGATAAAATTTGCCAAAAGTTTAGATCCCTGATATGTTTGCTGGAGTAAGATCCTAATGTATTTGTTTCCAGAACAAGATAATGAACTTTATAAAACAAGTTAAAGAATTTTGAAAAACTGCTTAGACAAAACCCACATTATTAGAAAATACAAAAAAAAATGGTATTTTCAATGAAAATTGTATTTTCAAAAATTTGCAAATTTGGTGGTATAACTATAAGGTAGAAAAATGATATTGTTTTAGATAATGTATGCGGTACTATAATAGAGAGTAAGATTGACATGTTGTGTTGTATCCCTATATTATGTATGTTTGCTTTGTTTGTTTTGAAAATAAAAAATAACTAAAGAGAGAGAGAGAGAGAGAGAGAGAGAGAGAGAGAGAGAGAGAGCCTTGAAGGAGAGCAGAATATTTTCCAGTTATTTCCCTTTTCCTTCCCCAGTAACTTTTGAATTCTGATAGAGCAAGTAGTTGTCTGGTACTCTTCCTATGTGCATCACTCTCTTGTACAGATGTTTCCTCTTCCTGCATACAGTGAAAACCACTGGTAAGTGTACCATCTCTTTTCATACCTTTCATTGGAGAGAATGACAAATAACTGTGTGAATTAAAATACCTGTAGGGCCTTGGAGCACAAGCACCAAAATGTGTGTGTATGTCTATCTCTATTGATTGATCGATCTATTGATATTCCTATGGAAATCATGAGGTAAAGAAATTTGGCAAGGGAATTCCTCTTTGTAAATAGGGTTGCCGAGAGGTGTGGATTAAAATGTCACGCCCCTTTAATGTCTGGGAATGAGCAGCTGAAGCTTTTCGTAGCATGGAGTTGAAATCCTGTAGTTCAAATCCCGTTAAGCTTCCATTAAGTGGACATGACGTTTTTCCTCCAGGCCTACTGGAAACTTGGTTATAAACAAAGGCTTAGAAGAGAGAGGCAGCAGATGAGGTGGGGTGGAGGGTACTAAATGGCTGTTATCACCGGACAAGTGGGAGGAGGTCTCGTTGCCTTTACCAGGGACATTCAGGTGGAGGGCGGAGCAACTGGGTCAGCATTCCGTAGATGTTCATTACTGCTTGGCTATAAATGCCTGGTGTGGGAAAGGGCTGCTGCTGCTATTATGCTCTGTTGCCCGTCATCTTAGCCAATTGCATCTGCATGTTGCTGTCCCCTCCCTTTATGGTTTCTGCTCAGCTGCAATCGCTACTAGTACCCTCTACCCAACTTCTCTAGTGACCTCTGAATTCTACTAAGGCAGTGATACAAAATTCAGGGTACAAGTTTTAAAGATAGTTTTGGATTGATTGTACCTTTAGGAAAAATAAGTTACTTCTAGAACTGCTTCTTAGCTGATTTTGTCCTTGCAGGTAGTGGGATTGTCATTATCTGAACCATCAGATCCCAGACTATCTGAACCACAGCTAAGATTCCAAACTTACAGTAAAATCATGTCCTCGAAGTCATCACGTCCAAGGAGGCACCAGTGGAACCTGCCTGGTAATTTACAGGCATATAAGTTGAGGCAATGTTCTACATAACAAAGCAGCCAATGTTGTATAACAGACATAGTGTTGGACTAGAGAGACCCAGATTCAAATCTTCTCTCAGCCATGAAACTCAAGGAGTGACTTTGGACCAGTCACCTCTCTCAGCCTAACCTACCACAAGATTTTCTAAATAACAGAATGGAGGATGGTTGAATTTAGTATTTATTTAAGAAATTTTTATATTGACTCTCTAGAGCCCATTTGAAGTGGATGTATGCCACTTTTACCCCAGGGCAAGAGTGAACCAAAATGTGATAGGTTGACTATTGATTACTTGGTTTGAATGTAATACTTAATCATGGAGAACAGAAACCATGATATGCAAGCTCATTATGAGTTTCACATCTTGGTTTGCTCTTTACCCATGATTTATGCAATGAAACACAATGTTTAAACTGAAAACAAACAATTTGAAAGACCTTATGTCTGCATATGATGCAACACAGGAATTATTATGCCTAGCTTTTACAACATGTAATACCTTATCAGTGCTAATCTATCTTGAGAAATTAGTGGATGCTAGTTTGAGCTAACTTTGAGACTGACTTTATGTCTGCACAGGGCTATTTTTGGGCAGGAACGCACAGGAACGGAGTTCTGGCTGGCTTCTGAGTTGGCCACGCCTACAGCTCCCCCCCCCCAGGTTCCCCAGGTGCCTCGCAAGCCGTGGGGTGCCTGGGGAAGCCAGTCCAATCCAGGGAGGGAAGGCAGTTTAAGCTGCTCCCCCCCAGATATCCCAGGTGCCCTGTAGCTGCGGGGTGCCTGGGGAAACCAATCCAGAAACTGCCTTCCTTCCCTCAGGTTCCCCAAGCACCCCGCAAGCTGCGGGGCACCTGGGCAAGCCGATCCTGGGAGAGAGCTGCACTGTCAGGGGTGTGGCCTAATATGCTAATGAGTTTCTGTTGTTGAGTGTGGCCTATTATGCTAATGAGTTCCTGCTGGGCTTTTTCTACAAAAAAGCCCTGTGTCTGCATATGATGTAACAAAGCCATTATTATGCCTAGCTTTTATGAATGTAATATCTTGTCAATGCTGATCTATCTTGAGAAATTAGTGGAGGCTAGTTTAAGTTAACTTTGAGACCGTAGCATTGACCAGGGCTGATTTTGTACAATCTGAGTCTACAATGACTTTATCACTAGGTTAGGAAGTAGAGAAGAAAAGGAATAAATGTCCAAGGCCTTTTCAGCAGCCTCCATATATTCATTGATATGTGTGAAATGCTCAAGAATATGTATTTGGTAATTGAATATATATGTAGGTCAATTTCATGTGATTCATGTGAATATATATGTAGGTGAATTTCACATGGAAGTATCATGGTATGTGCAGAAGCTGTGTGAGACAATTGATCTGATAAGATTGGTTTGCTGTCACATGAAGGTGAGCAGCTCAAATAGGTTATCACTCAAGATACACTTAATTTTACGAACTAACATCACTTAAGTGCATGATAGTGTGCTGTGACTTGTTCTGCCAATGTTAAATGCCCTTGGATGTGTGGCTCGGAACCTGCTATAAAACCCTAAGTGATTAATTGATATTTATACTGTGAAGGCAGCCAGGGTGATAAAATCGGAAAGGGTCTTTGGATAGTTTTTTAATGGCAGTTCTGATTAGTTCGCAAAACACAATACACATTAAACCTGGCAATTCATTCTAGCCTGTTTATAGGATGAAGTGGCCCATTTCTAGTAAACTTTTTCTGTCGTGTCTGAGCATTTCCCAGAATAGAATATTATTAAAATTATCTCTTGGATTCTTGAACAGCGATCTATATAGCAAGGATTCTCAGATACTGTGAAGTCCATCTCAATGAAGAGAAGTAACACTGTTGTATATGCCTCAAGAGTCACACCTATTTTTGCTGCTTGTGTTCTCCTATCCTATCTCATGATATAGAATGGTGACAACTTATAGGTACCATATGGAGACCGTGGATGTCCTAGAGAGGCAGAGGCCTGTTTCAGACTCTTACCTGAAAGGCAACCGAGTTTGTATAGTGGAAGATCAAGCAAATGCTGGTGTTCTGTAGAAAAGCTTCTCTTGATCATTTGAAAAACATCCAGTACAGCATAAAGACTGCAGATGTGCTTTAGATCCAGTCATTCCCTTTGGATTCTGCTTCTTAGGACTAAAAGGCTGTGGACTGCAGTATTTCCCCCTCTTCATTGGCTAGATTTTACCCTTGTTAGAGGATAAAATCTCAGTAACAACAAATTCTGAAAACTGAATTTATCTTCTTGATAGAACAATATGGTTTGATTGTCACCAGTATCAATAAAAATCAGTGACTGCAATTCAGTGGCCATTTCAATCTTTTGTGAACACAAGGCCACATTCATTTCAGTGAACCTTTATCAAGAAAGCTTTTGGGGGGACTTTACCAATATGTATATTTAGGCTTCATTTATCCAGATGAGTCCTGAGAACATTGTGTGTGGATAAATGGGGACATTCTGGAACAGTGCATATCAAACTGTGCATAGAGAAGTGATATGGAGAAAGATTCTAAAGTATTGATGAACCAGGATAGATCTTGGGTCTCCTTTTGCTTCATCTTCAATTCCTGTTGTTAGCAGTGGCCGCTATTGTACTAACGCAAAGGGGAAAGGGACCTTTGTGTATTCCAGGTACTTACTACCCGGTTGTATGTGGGAAACACAAGGCTCCTTTCAATCAGGCAAACCATATGTCTTCTGAATCTAGCGGAATCCAGTTTAAAGGAATCCAGCCATATTTTTCAGAAACATAATTTATTAAAGGCTTATGGCTCCTCTTATATAATTGGCAGTTCTGTGAGTTCACCACAAACTTCCAAGAGGGTAGAGAAAGCAGCAGAAAGAGGAATATACATATATATGATGAAATGTCATACCTTTCATTATGTTCTGCAGCAGGGAAGGTAAAACAAACATTTAAAGGGCAACCTTGCATTTTAAGGGGTAGGCGGCAAGAGTTAATGCGTATATGCTGTTACATTTATAAACATTACATTTTTAGAAGCATCCGGAAATAAGAGGGGAAATTTCTGTCATCATTTATATGTTAATGAAAAAGAAGGTAGAATTTCAGTGTGAAGAAAATACAGAGTAGACAGTTGGCACTTTGTTTTTAAGGGGGAAAGGGGCAGCTTCTGCTACATGTCAAAACCTATATTCCCCCCGCCCTTTTACTGACAGAACCATGCTTGGTTGCCTAGCAGAAGGCACCGAGGGGAAAGTAGGGTTGTCAGCTCTGAGTAGGGAAATACTGGATATTTGGGGGGTGGATCCTGTGGAGGGCAGCACGGGGGTGGGGGGCAGAAGGACTCAGCAGGAATTTTCCAACCTGAAGCTGGCAACCCTAGTCAGGACTGGCCCCAGTGAGTTCCTCACAAAGGCCTGGAAAGGGTTTCATTCCTTTTGTCTTTTTACTGACAGAACCAAGCTTGATTGCCTACCCATGGCCCCTGAGGGAAATGTTAGTCCCACAGAGGAGCCAAGCAGGAGAAGTGTCTTCATCAGGAGAGAGAGTGTATTCTGACAGGGAACAGTAGGTGGAGTGGGTGGGGAAAAGGAGCAGACCCAGCTCTCGGCCAATGGCACGTAAGTACTCTTGAGTGGCCACTGACAGGCCGATGGCTGATGGAGCACACTGTGGGCAGGACTCAGGCAATGCAGCCAGTGGATTGGGAAAGCTTCTGAGTGACATATCATGGAGCCAACTGATTTAGGACCGTGTGAAATGTTCAGAAAGTGCCACCCCACTACTCAATTATATATAAGGAAAGATTTTCTAATTCTTAAAGCACTCCATCCATATCTAGCCACTTAGTGTGTTGCCTCCGGGTGCCTATCTGCAAGGAGATTTTTCATAATATGAACTCTTTGCCTACTAATGAAAGGTAAGGACTTGGGTAGCAGATTTATGAAGATTATTATAGGCCTTATAGTTGAACATAACATGTTCTAAATTCTCAGTGCCTTCACTACAACAGGGGCATATGTGTTCCTCAAGTGGGGTTTTCTTGTACTTTCCCTCTGTATTAACTAGAGGAAGAATGTTCCAGCACATAAGTGTAAATCAGGGGTGGCCAAACTTGCTCAGCGTAAGAGCCACATAGAATAAACATCAGATGTCTGAGAGCCGCAAGACATGAACAAATTTACACATGTATTTTTATCTTAAAATATGCAAATTTGCTTTTTATTAACATTAAATCAGACTGCCAAAAACAGGGGTAAAAACAGATATTGATGGTGATATTTATTTGCGTGCTAATGGTATTTATTTGTCTAAGAGAGAAAGAAAAAGAGAGAGAAGTGGAAAGAAAGAATGAAAGAGGTGGAAAGAGAGAGAGAGAGAGAAAGAACCAAGAAAGCAAATAAACGGGAAGGGAGGGAGGGTGAAAAAGCATGCCTCCCCTTTGCTTTCCCAGCTGCCTTGCTGGGAGCCACACAATATGTGTGAAAGAGCCGCATGTGGCTCCCGAACCGCAGTTTGGCCACCCCTTGTGTAAATGTTCTTCTATACTTGTGATTTGACAGATGATGAAAATAGGCCATAGGACTTACTACATTGATGGGCTCAAGAAGTGTATCAAAAGGCAGAAAAAAAGGGGGAGAGAACTCAACCCAACAAATAGTTGCGAATCGAGAGGGTCAAGCTAACAAAAGAATTATAATGGAAAATATAGACATTTATTAGGGTGTACACATAAATAAATAAAATTAAATTAAAAGAGACAGTCCAAGTATCAGACATTTAAAACTAGATTCATAAAGAACTAATTGCAGTGCATATTAAGCTGATGGATAAAATCTTTGACCTAAAGACTATACGTGTTTCAGCCACTATGGGCCTTCCTCAGTGGTCAATATTCCTTATTTTAAAGTGACACACATCCAAAAATGCATACAGAATTTTGTATATACATATGTGAATATATATAAATCCAGGTGTTGCTGTCTGAAATTGTAGGGTAAAGGGGCGGGGGGGGGGGGGGAGAGAAAAAAAGCCAGATTACTTTTGTGTAAACAATAAATATATATAATAATAGGTTAGTAATAAATTTACTCTGGGATTACCTTGAATGCTATATATTTGCTACAACAAGTCAAATAAGCCTGTGGTAGTTGCGCAAATTCTGCAAATTAGTCTAAATAAAAATAAAATAATCATAATTACTAGAGTTGAAAGTTAATATGATACAAAATTAATTTAGCCTAGAAGTAATTTCCAAAAGATATTTAACAGACCTGGTATCAAATGTCCCATTCGTCAGTGATGCGTGTCACTTCCATCAAGAGAAATGGTCAAGTCACAAACTGCTGAGATTACAATTCTGTATAGTGGACCCAGGGATGATGCAATCACCTCCATGTATTACACCATGCTCTTAGCCAAGGAAGGGATTACAAATTGGGAGGGGCAGATGAACAGGCGAACATTTTTTCAAAGGCAGCAGGTCCAGTCCAGTTCTTCATTCAGTCCTTGAGGAGCAGATGTCTGTAAATGATGAATCCAAAATAACTCACGTCTTTGGAGAAGCTTGAGGCTGTTTGAATTTGTAGTCTGAACTGTTTCAATAATCCAGAACTTCAGCTGGTTTTCAGTATGGCCCAAATCCAGGTAGTGATTAACAAGTGGAGCATTCCTTTTCTTTAGTCTAATACAGCTCCTGTGTTTCCCAGTTCTTACTTTCACTGGCCTTGATGTTAACCCCACAGATTTTTTTCCCACAAGGATACTGGATAGCGTAAATAATGGAGTGACTATATTTTATTTTATTTAGACTAATTTGGAGAATTCACGCAACTCCCACAGAGGTTTTATCCATCAGCTTGATATGCACTACAATTAGTTCTTTCTGAACCTAGTTTTAAATGTCTGATACTTGGACTGTCTCTTTTAATTTAATTAATTTCAATGTCTATATTTTCCATTATAATTCTTTTGTTAGCTTGACCCTCTCGGTTCTCAAGAAGTGTATGCCATTTCTCTGTTCTACCGATATCTCGGTATCCGTAATCATCTGTTTTATCATTTCTCTGGCTTTGTCATAGGCAAGGGAAGACCTGGAGAGCTGCTGCCAGTCTGAGTAGATAAGACTGACCTTGATGAACCAAGGAGCTGATTCGGTATCAGGCAGTTTCGTGTGTTCATGTGGAAGGCTGCTATGAACTCTAGTATAATTACAGTGCTCTCTGCATCTTGGCGTGAACTATTTCTTCACGTATTTTCTCTCAGAAGATCAAGTGTAGGATACCAGCTACTGACACTGGCAATATGCCAGTGCTTGAATCTTAGAATGGATCAGTTAAACTAGTCGCTTGAATGCTTATTATTTACGCCAGTCCCAGTTAAGGGCCATTCCATTCAGTATCTCATGCGTGCAGTTTCCACTCTGCATTGCTTAGTCCTTTGAGACTTCAGAAAGTATGTTATCCATGAAGAGGTTATGAGGGAAGGAGAGAAAAGGAGCAGGCCAAGGTATTATAAAGAGAACAGAATCTGTACACCAGGGGTGGCCAACCTGTGGCTCGGGAGCCACATGCGGCTCTTTCACACATATTTTGCGGCTCCTGGCAGGGCGGCTGGGGAAGCAAAGGGGAGGCATGCTTTTTCTCTCTTTCTCCCTTCCTTCCTTCCCTCCTCCCTCCCATCTATTTGCTTTCCTAGTTTCTCTCTCTCTCTTTCTTATAACTGGTTTTCCTCGTTTGTTTTTATTTTTGGCAGTCCCATTTAACGTTAATAAAAAGCAAATTTGCATATTTTTAAAAATAAAAACGTGTGTGTGATATTTGTTCCTGTCTTGCGGCTCTCAGACATCTCTATGTGGCTCTTACGTTTATTCTATGTGGCTCTTACGTTAAGCAAGGTTGGCCACCCCTGCTGTACACCATAATGTTTCAGCTCTCATGGAACAGATATTCTTGTAAACCTTTCTACAACTTGAGATGGCATCCTCAGGATAGTCATGATTGGGCACTAAGGGTACTACGACTGGGTTGGAAGAATAATGTGCATGTGTGTGCATGCACACATACCTGGGCAAGCAGAACACCTGAGAGTCACAAATTATTTTCAGAACACCTGAGTTAAATGGCGCAACTGGCACCCAGCGACTCCCTCAAGTAAAAGCATTCTACAAGACTAGTTTGTAAATAATTGTTGCATGCTGTGTAAAGTAATGAGGCTTTGTCTGGGAGATGTTTAAACACATTTTTTCTGTACATGCATCAGTGATAAGTGTTTGCTAACTCATGGAAATTGGGTGGGCAGAATAAAAAGGGTACTTCTATTTAACACAAAATACAATGTAAAGGCAGTAAAACAGATGACAGAATCTACCTTTTCTTTATTGCCTTGTGGAAGTTAGATGAGCTGTTAAATGTGGTGAATGTAATGTTTATGTAGTGACTGAAATGCTTCTATTGTGTTGCCCCCTTAGGTCATAATGTTCTTTAAAAGAAAATAGTTTATACAAAGAAAAAAGCTCACTTCTTGCATGTTGTAAAAATGGATTTCTATAAATGTCTCGTATAACCAGCTGTGCATCTTTGAATTTTTTTTTTTTGTTATCCAGAAAATTAAGCTATGGTAGAAAAGATGTTAATTTGTCCTGTGATGGTATTTTTTGTCAAGGACCTGAGGATTATTAAATGGATGTTCATCCAGACAGAGCAACAGCAGCTGTTGACAACGACATTTGAAGGGAAATATTCCAGTTTCAATTAATTTCTCCTGTTTTACGATATATTCAAGAGACTGCAGTTTTAAGTCAAAAATGAAAGTGGGAATGTGATTGGTTCAGTGGGTTCCAGGGGACCTATGGGATTCTGAAACAGGCGCTGGATCCATTTATAGTGGAAACCCTTTAATTCAGCATAAAATGGAAGAGAGGAAAAGGATACAAGCTTTTAAACTCCAAGTTTAGCTGAAGGGAGAGAAATAGGATACTTACAGCTGATCATACTTCTTTAAAGTGGAGTTACCTAACATGGGACAACACAACCTGACACATCTTATCAGAATTATGACCCAGTGCAGTACATTGTCCATGTACCTGATTCTCCTCTTCCTGGCGTTGGAGTCTCTGGCCTGTTCTGCATTACACCAGATCTTCCATGTGTTCAAGCCCCAAGTTTTGGAATCATTTTGGGATTGATCACTCTGCACTTCCTCCCTTATTCCATTGTATGTTGTGTTTCAAAATTCCTGTTTGCACAGGTCACAGAAAATACTTTTAATCGGTTTTAAAATTGGAGGGTGGTAGATGTCAGCAGTGTCATCATCGCTGGCATCAAACTGCCTCCCCTCATTTTTGGTGCATGTGCGCTAGTGTTGCTATGCAGTAGCGCTAATCTTGTTCAATGCCCACTCTAAACGTTAAAAATAACTATGGGGGAGTGGCTGCTTAAAAATAGCGCATTTATGTACTATCAGATTGTAGTAGATAAGTAAAAACTCACAACCATGAATATCCCCCTAATGAATTGTTACTTTAATGCACTGTCACTAATTTCTTATTGTGAACAAAAAAATATTGCCAGTTGGAGAGGACAGGAGAGAAGGGGAAGACTAAAAAATAACAGGTCAACTGAAGCCTAAAAATAGCACATTTATGTACTATTAGAAATTGTGGATCAGTACAAATACATAGCCATGATCATCCCCTTAATGGATTGTTACATTAGCAAACTATCACTATTTTCAAATTATGAACAAAAAAAATTGCTGGTTGGAGAGGGCAGGGGAGAAGGGGGGCTGGAGAAGGGAGGGGTTTGAGGGAGAAGGTGGGGGGAAAGGACGTGGAGCATGATCAAGATCCACACTGTGTAGGGTTGCCAAGTCTGGTTTGGAAAATACCTGGAGACTTTGGGGGTGGAGCCAGGAGAGGGTGGGATTTGGGGAGGGGTGAGGCCTCAGCAGGGTACAGTGCCATAGAGTCCCCCCTTCAAAGCAGCCATTTTCTCCAGGGGAGCTGATCTCTGTCAGCTGGAGGTCAGTTGTAGAAGCGGGAGATCCCCCAGGCCTCACCTGGAGGCTGGCAGCCCTAACACTGCGGAAAAGAACGATTAAAGCGGTTCACATCTGGAATCAAGCCAACTTGCAATTGGCTTGGAAAGAAAAATTGTCCTATAGGTGCCTGGGGAAAAAAAGGAAAGACCAATATTCACCTGACATGGAGAACACTAGTTGCAGAATAATAATAAAAAATGTTGTATCCCAATTGCAAACCCAAGGTAAAATTCATATGTGGAAAAGGTCTCTACTAGTGCGCTTTAAACTTCTGCCTCAGATATAGAGAAGATTTTGTGCACAGCTTAAGAGGCATTTTCTTTTATAAGTACCTAACACATGGCATGTCCCCCTTAACACCTAACAAGGAACAATCTAGACAGGCTTGGCAGCAGCACTTGAAAAGTATTGTCTGGCCTCACACAGGCAAGTTCCAGCTCAAATCACTCACTTCAATTGTTCTTTCTGTTATGCTGGCTGTGAAAATGAACTGCCACATAAACCTGGCCATGGGATATGTGATTATTTTACGTGATGATATTTTGCTCTCCTTTTCACCCCCTATATATACCCTGTATTTACTCAAAAGGAAGATGCCCTGAGTGTAAGACAATCCCCCTATTTAAAAACATTATCCACATTTTGTTGTTATTGCACATAACTGTAACTTGTATGCAAATATAAGATGACCCCTTCCTTTATGGTATGCCTGGGGGGAAAACCCTAGATTTACATTTGAGTAAGTATGGTGCTGATTAAAAAAAGAATAGTACTGTGGAAAAATATGCTAGCCAATTTTAAGTTTAACAATGGTGCGGTGATGGCTGTGGACAGCACCCATGCTGCTTCAGAACTATTCTAGGTTAATTGTTATCACTCATATATTTCACTAAGCCAACCATATTTTATATTGAACTTAACTCTATATTAACAAAAAAAATAGAAAATAAACATAGGATTGATTCAGGAAAAACATGAATTCATGTGTATAAAAATAAAATCAATATATCTAATTTTCAACCTTTGTGGATACTGTAGATATTTAAAATCTGGAAACCTGAGCCATGAACAGACTGGAAAGATCTTTCTACAGATCTGAAAATGACCCAGTTTGGCAGAAAAATCTGAAACCTCACACAAACTAAAACCTGGGAGGTTAACCCTGCCAAATAATATAAGTACCTGTAGCTTTATAAAATGAATGCCTGCAGTGGCTGTTGCTAGGTAACAAAACAGTATTGCCAACCTTCAAGCATTGGCATCTGTTAGTAGAAGACAGGGGAGGGGGCAGGGCCTTTCCAGGGCTGTTTTGGCCTTTAGGGGAGGAGTCATTAGGCTTAACAGGGATGAGGGCTGGGTAAGTTGCTATCATGTGATTTCCATGACTCACCCAAGACTGACTGCTTGCTACTGTGCAACAACAGCCACTCTCACAAAAGCCAGTGCGGTATAGTGGTTAGAGTTTCAGACTAGGATCTTGGAGACCCAAGTTTGAATCCCTACTATGCCTTTCACTCTCTGCCTTTCCTTACACCGTTATTGTGAGTATAAAACGGAGGAGAGAAAAATGATGTAACCTGCTTTGGGTCCCAATTGTGGCGAAAGGTAAGGATTTAAATAAAATAAATAAATATCAATATAGCCTAAGAGGGAGGGCAGATAAGAGCTTGGTTGGTTGGTAGGTGGGAAGGAGAGGAGAGGAAGAAGCAGGGAGATGTGAGGATATGGGGGTTGCTAGGAGGAGGGAATGAGAAAGTAATATGGGGAAGGGCATACAGGGGGAAATGAGGTGTCCCCTGCAAGTTCTTGGAGGTGTTATGCCGTACAACTAGGCCTGGCCTGCTAGCTGTCACCATGCAACTGGGCCACAGTTTTCCTTGGTAGAGGATGCCAGGGAGAGGGAAGGAAGGAAAGCTGAAGACAAGACAGCATGTACTATGTACAATGACAATAAAGTATATTATTATTATTATTATTATTATTATAAAGGTAGGTTGGCTGGTGGAGGGAACGAGAGAAGGAAACAAGAAACATGAACAGCTACATTTGAGTCCAGCAGCACCTTAGAGACCAACAACATTTCCAGTAGGGTTGCCAGGTCTGGGTTGGGAAATACCTGGAGACTTTGGGGGTGAATCCAGGAGAGGGCGGGGTTTGGGGAGGGGAGGGGCCTCAGCATGGTCCAGTGCCATAGAGTCCACCCATCAAAGCAGCCATTTTCTCCAGGGGAGCTGATCTCTGTCAGCTGGAGGTCAGTTGTAAAAGCGGGAGATTCCCCAGGCCCCACCTGGAGGCTGGCAACCCTAGTTTCCAGATACTTGTCAGCATGAAGGGACAGCATTACATTGCGCTTCCCCCCCATTACTGAGCTGGTCAAAACTCTGCTGGTCAAAATGAATCAGTTGCCATTAATAAAAGGCCTATTTATGTGAACTCCAAAGGATGGGCTTTTTGTTTTTTTGACACTTTGTTAATATATGGCTAATTCATAGAATTTGGGACTGACTGATTTAACTGTTTGTAGCTGAATCCAGAGTGAGCCACAATTTTCCTGACATTGCCTGCTATGCCACTGGAAGGATTTTTGAAGTTTTTGTGAACTGCTGTGAGAGTCCTGCTCAAAGTAGTCAAGGATCAGATCTCGGTTGGTTAACCACAGTTCTTTATTGCCTATTCCTACATTGGTACAGCATCTCGGGTTACCGTCAGAGATGAGACAAACAATACAAGCAGGTCCACCACACCATTCCAAGGAGCCTGAACCACCCATAGGCAGCCAATCCCCCGCAGGGAAAATTGGCGGGCCAAAAGGTGCCCTGACCGTTTGGTTCACACAGGAAAAAAGTGAGGCGTTAAGCAGCAAATCTCCCTTCCCAAACCAGACCCCTCCGTTCACATAACAATTCATGGCCCCAAGGTTCTTTAGCATAGACAAGAGATGAGAGCCTTCCTCCCCTTGAAGTTACCGCCGGGGCAGCTGGAATGCGGAGGCAGGGATGAGAGGCCTCCTTGTTCTCACCCTTAGGGGTTGTCACCCTCCCGACCAAGACAGGATAAATACAGGTCCAATACATAAGGATTATAAGGGTACATAGTATGCATGCAATAATACATTGACTGAATTGACAGATTCTGACACCCTGCCCTCCCCATAATTCCCTTCACCTAGCTTTCTCAGGGAACACTTTATGAAACAGTTTGGTCAACTTGGGGGCATGAACATGTTCAGAACGAATCCATTCATTGTGCTCCGGGCCGAAATCTAACCATCTAACTAAGTAATACAAGTGGCCCCTTTTCATCTTGGAGTCAAGGATTTCAGTTATCTCGTAGTGTGGACTCCCCTCCTTCATCAGTGGAGGAGGAACTGGAGGAACTGGATGCCATGCATTCGGCCCAGGATCTTTCTTCAGCAGGCTGAAATGAAACACAGGGTGCACAGAACTTAGTGATTTAGGCAGTTCCAGTTCAAAGGAGACATCAGAGATTTTACGTAGCACTTTATAAGGTCCAACATATTTCCATCCCAATTTTCTGCTGGGCTGCAGCCCATGGATATTTTTAGTAGAGAGATACACAGAGTCCCCGGGTTGAAGATCCCATCCCGGTGCTCGCCCTCGGTCAGCATATTTCTTGTAGTCCTCTTTGGCATGGTCCAAGGCTTTCCCAATTAATGGCCAGGAGTCCTGGAGGCTGGACCACCAACTCTTAAAGTCCGAAGGGGGGGTCTGGGGGTCTTCCTTGAGGGTAGGGAGTGGTTTACCTTCAAAGCCCCCCACTGCCATGAAAGGTGAAACCCCAGTGGAGGAGTGCACTGCATTATTGTAGCTATATTCGGCAAAGGGTAGTAATTCCACCCAATTATCTTGGTGGTAATTTGTGTAACATCTTAAGAATTGCTCAAGAATTTGATTAGTTCGCTCGGATTGGCCATCGGTTTCTGGATGGTAACCCGAGCTTAAGGCAGGTTCTATGTCCATAAGTTTCAAAAGCTCCCGCCAGAAGGTGGCAACGAACTGACTTCCGCGATCGGATACCACCCTTTTCGGAAAAGCGTGTAATTTAATCACGTGGTTGAAGAAAGCTTTAGCCATCCCTTTGGCGGTGGGTAATTGCTTGAAGGGGGTGAAATGGGCTTGTTTGGAGAAAGTGTCCACTACTACCCAGATCACTGTTTTTCCCTTAGATGGAGGCAAATTGGTAATAAAATCCATGGCTATGTCTTCCCAGGGTCTGGAAGCAGTGGGTAGGGGGTGCAACAATCCGGGGACTTTACCCCCCCGTTTTTTACACATTAAACAGGTTTGACATGCTGAGACGAAGTCCGAGACATCTCGGCGCATGCGCGGCCACCAGAATTGACGCTGGATCAGGTTAAGTGTCTTTAGGAACCCAAAGTGCCCAGCGAGCTTGGAGGAGTGGCAATTTAGCAAGATTTCCTTGCGTTTGGTCTTAGGCACCACTAATTTGTCCCCATGTAGCCAACAATGGTCCTCTCTTTTGGAACACTCTCCCACCGCCTCCAATTCCTCTATTTCTTCAGGAGCATACTCCCCCCCCACTGGCAGTTCCCAGTGGTTAGCTCGGCTTTCTTTGTTTTGCTCCGGGTGACAACCGCCCCTCCCAGCTGCTGGGGGGAGAACATGGAATCGAACACCTCTTCTTTCACACTCTCATGTTGGGGCAATCTGGACAATGCGTCTGCCAGGGAGTTAGCCTTCCCAGGGAAATGTTTTAACACAAAGTTAAACTTTGAAAAGAAGTCAGCCCAGCGCAGCTGCTTTGCATTGAGGGACCGCTGCGTGCGCAAAGCTTCTAGGTTCTTGTGATCCGTCCACATTTCAAACGGAGTTTGCGCTCCTTCCAACCAATGGCGCCACGTAGTGAGCGCTAATCTAATGGCCGCGGCTTCCTTGTCCCACACTGACCAATTTCTTTCTGTTTCGTTAAACTTTTTTGAGATGTAAGCTAAGGGGTGCAGTTTCCCCTCCGAGTCCCTTTGTAGAATGGCCCCCCCCATGGCTACATCCGAGGCATCGACATGGATTATAAAGTCTTTCGTCTCATCCGGGTGGGCCAGAATGGGCTCAGAGGTAAAAAGAGTTTTTAAAGCCTCAAACGCCTTCTGACACTCCCCATTCCACGCCAGTTTCTCTCCCGGCTTTCCCGCCTCGGGCCCCCTCCCCTTGGTTTTTAACAAGTCCGTTAAGGGAAGGGTGACTTTAGCAAAGTCCTTGATGAAGGTCCGGTAGAAGTTACAAAATCCTAAGAGGCTCTGCAACTGCTTTCTCGTTCGCGGAGCCTCCCATTGCACCACCGCCTCCACTTTCCCCGGGTCCATTTCCAACCCCTTCTGAGAAATACGGTAGCCCAGGAAGTCCACGGACTCACGGTGAAACTCGCACTTAGATAGTTTCACAAAAAGCTGGTTTTTTAGTAACGTTGAAAGAACATCCCTGACCAGAGTCACGTGCTCGTTCTTATCAGTAGAATAGATCAAGATATCATCTATGTAACATAACACGCCCTTAAACAGGTGCTTGTGCAACACTTCATTGATTAAACTCATAAAGACCCCGGGCGCGCCACTTAAGCCGAACGGCATCACTAGGTATTCAAACTGCCCCAAGGGGGTGTTAAAGGCAGTCTTAGATTCATCCCCCTCCCTTATGCGCACCCTGAAGTAGGCATCTCGCAGATCCAACTTGGTAAAAATCTTCCCCTTGGCCGCCTCCGCCAAGAGGTCCTTTATTAACGGGAGGGGGTAGGCATTAGAGGTGGAGACTGCGTTTAGCCCCATGTAGTCCGTGCACAATCGTAAGCCTCCATCCTTTTTCTTTCGGAACAGCACAGGCGCTGCAAAAGGGGACTTGGCGGGGTGGATAAACCCTCTTGCTAGGTTTTTGTCCAAGAACTTCCGCAGTTCTTCCCGTTCCGCCGGACTCATGGAATACAATTTACCCTTCGGGAGTTTCTCGCCTGGGAGGAGCTCTATGGCACAGTCCGACAGTCGATGGGGGGGCAACTCGTCCGCCTCGGTCTCACTGAACACTTCTAACAAGTCTCTATATTCTTTAGGCACCATGGCCGGGGCAAGGGCGAGCGCGGGCGCGGGAGAAGGCGGGCTGGGAGGTCCGGGGCCCCATCCTGGGTCCCATCGGTGGCTCTGGCAGCGTTCGTCTACCCACGAAATCTTCCCCTCGCTCCATTTTATGTAAGGGTCGTGCGCCCCGAGCCAAGGGCTGCCCAACACCATGGGGAACTGGGCATTCGGGGTGATGACAAAAGCTCGCTTCTCCCAGTGCTCTCCCGTTCCCAAAATCAAGCTCTCAGTCTCTGCTATGCACTCCTCCTTCATTTCTGACCCATCCATCTGGGTAAACTTCAGGGGTTCTGCTAACGGGGTGACTTTGGGTCCCAACCCCTCCACTACCAGGGGGCTGATTAGGTCTCGCGCGCACCCAGAGTCAATTAAAGCGCGGACCCTCATGTGGGTACCTGATCCAGGGGTCACCACCGTCACTACCATATATAACAGGGGGCCAGGGATGCTCACCGGAGATGGCGCTTCTTGGCGGGGGACCTGCAGCTCTGCGCCTCTCACTGCAGGCCGTTGGAGTTTCCCGACATCTGCGCTTCCATCAGCTCCAGCTCTCCCTGATCGCTCGCCACCCCTTCCAGCTGTAAAGCCCGGGGCTTCATGGGAGTTTTCCCCCGGGTCGGGGTGCTCGCGGGTCCGGGGGTTGAGGTCTTCGGGCCTTTCCCCCCTCCTCTGGGACACGCTGAGGCGAAATGGCCACTCTCCCCACACTTCATACACAACCCCTGTCGAAACCTCGCATCACGAACGACTTGCACATTGGATCGGGGCTTCGCTCGAGGGCCTGCTCTGCTGGCCGCCGTTGCGGACCCTCCCATCTTAATTAAGGCGAAGCGCTCTTCCATGTCGGTAGCGGCTCTCATCCAGGTGTTCAGGGTGCCCGGACGACCCCCTAGCAGCACTGTCTCGTAAATTTCCGGGTACAGGCCCTCCCAATACTTCTCCATGAAGAGTTCCTCCGGCCATCCATGGATCTTGGCAGCGATACGCCGGAACTTGTCAGTGTATTCCCTCACTGACGACCTTCCTTGAAACAGCTTCCTCAGTTGATTTCTGGCTTTTTCCTCACCCAGCGGGTCCTCGAACTGATGCCGGAGGGCCCACATAAAATTGTTCAGGGAGCGCAACTCAGGGCCAGGGTTGTCGTGCAGACTCACATACCAATCGCTGGCGGTGTCTTTCAGCTTGGACCCGATGTAGCCGATGCGATCCTTCTCGGTAGGGTATAGGTGACCCCAACTGTCCAGGAATCTCCCGATCTCCAGCGTGAAGAAACGCAGCTTCTCGGGGTCCCCATCGAAAGTAGTCGTCAACGGGTCGGAAGGGGGTGGGCGAGCAGCCGGCGCGGCCGGGACTGGGGCCGGCGCGGGAACGGGCCCCGGAACTGGAGCTGGGACGACCGGCGGGGCTGGTTGCGCCGGTAGAGTGGGCGCCTGCGGCTGAGCCGGAACCCCTCCGGGTGCCTGCTGCTGCTGTGGGGCTCCGACTCCTTGACTGAGGAGGGCGCCTTGCATCGCCACCATAGCGTCGCGAAATTGGTGCTGGAGATCGAGGGCCAACTCGCGGAGCTCGGCGGTGAGTTGAAGCCGTAGGTCTCCCATCATCTGATCCAGCGGGACCGTCTGCTCCTCGCGATACTTCAGGCTCCTTGGAATGGTGTGGTGGACCTGCTTGTATTGTTTGTCTCATCTCTGACAATCTGTGAGAGTCCTGCTCAAAGTAGTCAAGGATCAGATCTCGGTTGGTTAACCACAGTTCTTTATTGCCTATTCCTACATTGGTACAGCATCTCGGGTTACCGTCAGAGATGAGACAAACAATACAAGCAGGTCCACCACACCATTCCAAGGAGCCTGAACCACCCATAGGCAGCCAATCCCCCGCAGGGAAAATTGGCGGGCCAAAAGGTGCCCTGACCGTTTGGTTCACACAGGAAAAAAGTGAGGCGTTAAGCAGCAAATCTCCCTTCCCAAACCAGACCCCTCCGTTCACATAACAATTCATGGCCCCAAGGTTCTTTAGCATAGACAAGAGATGAGAGCCTTCCTCCCCTTGAAGTTACCGCCGGGGCAGCTGGAATGCGGAGGCAGGGATGAGAGGCCTCCTTGTTCTCACCCTTAGGGGTTGTCACCCTCCCGACCAAGACAGGATAAATACAGGTCCAATACATAAGGATTATAAGGGTACATAGTATGCATGCAATAATACATTGACTGAATTGACAGATTCTGACAACTGCAGTCTAACAATTCATTGCCATGATAGTTAACACCAAGATTTCATTAAAAAAGAAGTCAGAGCTGCAGAGTTATAAGGATACGTATTCAAGCAGCCCGTGTCCCCTTATAACTCTATAATGGAAGGAGCTAACTTTGTTTTAAATGAAAGCTGGCCTCAATCAATCATGGCAATAGGTTGTTAGAATGTTAGTTTGCAATAGCACAATAGCAATTACCAATCTGAAAAAACTCAAAAAGTCTTCTGGGGTGGCATGAATTGAAAAATGGTGGCCATGGCTGCTGGAAAAGCTGTTCCACTGTCCTGTGGAAGAAATACAGATAAGCAACCCGTTGAATACTCATGAATAGGTCAATGAACAGCTGAACCACCCACCAAGAATAAGCTCCCTGTTCACAGCTAGCATAAAGGGTATGAGCTGAACTAGTGGGTGTTTGAGCATTCCTAAACAGGGATGGGCATGAACTGGGAAAATGTGGTTCAGTTCATGGTTTGTGGCCTGCCTGGTTCACAAACCACAAACCGTCATGAACTTTTAGGTGCCAAATGAATCGGTTTGGTTCATGAGGTTCGTGATGTGGTAGAACCCCTCCCCGGCTTGCTAGAGACACCAGTCTCACAGTGAATCTCTGGCAGAGTCTCCTCTACCTGTCTGCCAAGTTTGGTGAGTATTGGATGTATGGGGCCTAAGTTAGACCCCGCCCCCAAGACAGTCCCTCCAGGAAAGTGCTTTCTGGGGAAATGATAGGTGCAGGCTCAGGAGTGTGTAGAACGGACCCTGTGCAAACTAGAGACATCAAACTTGCAGGGACCTCCCCCTGATGCTCCTCTACATATCCTCCAAGTTATGTGGAGATTGGACGAGTTATGGCCCTCCAAAGAAGATGCCCCCAGGAAAGTGATTTTGGATGAAATGTCAGGTGCCGGCTCATAAGTGTAAGCTACACACATCAAATGCGTAGGAAACCTATTGGTGTTTCCAAGGCTGGAGAATCCCCTCCCCCCCCCAGTTGCTTTAAGTTGCTTCGCTGCTTTGAAGTTTGGTAAACATTATGTTTGAGCAGAGTCAGTCTGTTTGGTGTAGTGGTAGCCAGTTTGGTGTAGTGGTTAAGTGCGCGGACTCTTATCTGGGAGAACCAGGTTTGATTCCCCACTCCTCCACTTGCACCTGCTGGATGACTTTGGGCAAGCCATAGCTCTGTACCAGCCGTTCTCTCAAGGATAGCTTGGGAAAGGGCTCTCTCAGCCCCACCCACCTCCCAGGGTGTCTTTTGTGGGGAGAGGAAGGGAAAGGAATTTGTACGCTGCTCTGAGACTCCCTTGGGGAGTGAAGGGCGGGGTATAAATCCAATCTCTTCTTCGGAAATGTATCAATTCACAAACTGCAATAAACTGTTTGAAAGTTCGTGGAACGTTCATGCCAATTGACCTGCCACAAATGTGAGTTTGCGAACCACAAGCTGTCCAAAATTTCTCACAGACTTTAGTTTGTGAGCCCGTTTGTGCCCGTATATTCCTAAATGTAACACCCTCAACAGGGTGCTGTTCCTAAAGGGAATTTGGAAGCAGCAATTAGTGCAAAATTCATTCCTATTTGGACTGGAACACAGATTTGAACATCACACCTGTCCTTAAACAACTTAATTGGTGGCCAGTTTGTTTCTATGTTCAGTTTAGAATGCTAATTCTTACTTTGAAAGCCCTTTATGATCTGAGACCCACAGATTTGAAGGACTGACTCTTCTGGTATGAACATTTGTGTTGATTGTCCTCCTCCCAATATTCCTTGCTTAACATACCATTGAATAGGATCATCAGTCATCCTTGGCATTGTCATAGGCTTTTCCTGTGATTTCCCACAACACTCTGGAATAGACTACCAGAGAAAGTAGGAATTGTTGTTGTTGTTCAGTTGCACAGTTGAATCTGACTCTTTGCGACCCCATAGATCACATCACGCTAGGCCCTTCTGTCTTCCGTTGTGCTCCAGAGTTTGTTTAATTTCATGTTCGTTGCATCAGTAACACTGTCCAACCATCTCATCCTTTGCCGTCCCCTTCTCTGTGACCTTCAGTCTTTCCCAGCATCAGGGTCTTCTCCAGTGAGTGCTCCCTTCTCATTTGGTGGCCAGAGTATTTGAGCTTCAGCTTCAGTATCTGGCCTTCCAGGGAGCAGTCAGGGTTGATTTCTTTTAGAATTGACTGATTTGATCTCCTTGCAGTCCAAGGGACTCTCAAGAGTCTTCTCCAGCACCATAATTCAAAAGAATCTATTCTTTGGCGCTCGGCCTTCCTTATAGTCCAACTCTCGCAGCCATACATCACTACTGGGAATACCATGGCTTTGACCATATGGACTTTTGTTGGCAGGGTGATGTCTCTACTTTTTGTTATACTGTCTAGGTTTGCCATCGCTTTTCTTCCAAGGAGCAGGCATCTTTTAATTTCATGGCTGCAGTCACCATCTGCAGTGATCTTGGATCCCAGGAACGTGAAGTCTGTCACTGATTCCACGACTTTTCCTTCTGTTTGCCAAGGAGTGATGGGGCTGTATGCCATGATCTTAGTTTTTTTTATGTTGAGTTTCAAGCCAACTTTTGCGCTCTCCTCTTTTACTTTCAGCAAGAGGCTCTTGAGGTCCTCTTCACTTTCTGCCATTAGAGTGGTATCGTCTGCATATCTGAGGTTATTGATGTTTTCCCCAGCAATCTTAATTCCGGCTTGTGATTCATCCAGGCCGGCATTTCGCATGATGTACTCTGCGTATAAATTAAATAAGCAAGGTGACAATATACATCCTAGTCGTACTCCTTTCCCTATGCTAAACCAACCAGTTGTTCCATATCCGGTTCTAACTGTCACTTCTTGACCCTTATACAGGTTTCTCAAGAGACATGTGAGGTGGTCTGGTACTCCCGTCTCTTTAAGGACTTGCCAAAGTTTGTTGTGATCCACACAATCAAAGGCTTTAGCATAGTCAATGAAGCAGAAGTAGATGTTTTTCTGATACTCTCTTGCTTTCTCCATAATCCAGCGAATGTTGGCAATTTGATCTCTAGTTCCTCTACCTCTTCGAAACCCAGCTTGTACTTCTGGCAGTTCTCTATCCATGTACTGCTGAAGCCTATCTTGTAGGATCTTCAGCGTGACCTTGCTAGCATGTGAAATGAGTGCAATTGTGTGATAGTTTGAGCATTCTTTGGCATTGCCCGTCTTTGTGACTGGAATGTAAACTGACCTTTTCCAATCCTGTGGCCACTGTTGTGTTTTCCAAATTAGCTGGCAAACTGAGTGCAGCACTTTAACAGTATCATCTTTTAAGACTTTGAACAGCTCAGCTGGGATACCATCACCTTTGCTAGCTTTGTTGTTTGTAATGCTTTGTAAGGCCCATTTGACTTTGCATTCCAGGATATCTGGCTCGAGGTCAGTGATTAAACTTTTGTGGTTGTCAAGGAGATTGAGGTCCTTCTTGTATAGTTTTTCTATGTATTCATGCCACCTTTTCCTAATCTCTTCTGCTTCTGTTAGGTTCCTACCTTTTTTGTCCTTTATCATGGCCAGCTTTGCATGGAACATTCCCTTGATTTCTCCAATTTTCTTGAAGCGATCCCTAGTCCTTCCCATTCTATTGTTTTCCTCTATTACTTTGCATTGTTCATTCAGAAAAGCCTCCTTATCTCTCCTTGCTGTTCTCTGGAAATCTGCATTCAGTTGGGTAAATCTTTCCTTTTCACCTTTGCCTTTTGCTTTCCTTCTTTCCTCTACTATTTGTAAAGCCTCATCAGGCGGCCACTTCGCTTTCTTGCATTTCTTTTTCTTTGGGATGGTAGTGATTGCTGCCTCCTGTACAATGTCACGAACCTCCATCCATAGTTCTTCAGGCACTCTATGTATCAAATCTAGTCCCTTAAACCTATTCTTCCTCTCCACTGTATATTCATCAAGAATGTGATCTAGGTCAAACCTGAACGGCCTAGTGGTTTTCCCAACTTTCTTCAGTTTAAGTCTGAATTTTGCAATGAGGAGCTCATGATCTGAGCCACAGTCAGCCCCAGGTCTTGTTTTTACTGACTGTATAGAGCTTCTCCATCTTTGGCTGCAAATCATATAATCAATCTGATTTCGGTGTTGCCCATATGGTGACGTCCATGTGTAGAGCCGCCTCTTAGGTTGTTGGAAGAGGGTGTTCGCTATGACCAGCGTGTTCTCTTGACAAAACTGTTAGCCTTTGCCTGGCTTCATTTTGTTCTCCAAGGAGAAACTTGTAGGAATACACCTTATTAAATGATTTTTAGCCATTGCTCCAGAATGCTTTTTGTGAATTGGTGCTTTCTTTATATGGAGATAGGTGGCATGCTGGCCCCTTCTTCTTCTCCCCCCCCCACCCCAATCACTATTCTGTGTTGACAAGTGGGAATATGCAAGGTCTTGTGGGAGGCATCTCATTTCCCCCTCCTCCACTATTTCTTCTTTCCTTTTCCGGAAAGACGCCATAGTCTCTCCCCTTTCCCCACTTCCTTCTCTACTTCTAGGATTGCCAGCTTCCAGATGAGCCCTGGAGATCTCCTGGAAATAGAGTGCATATTCCAGATACAGAGGGTAGGATTGCCAGCTGCAGCTTGGGAAATTCTTGGAGATTTTGGGGTGAAGTCTTGGGAGGGTGAGGTTTGGGGAGGGAAGCAACCTCAGCAGGGTATAATGCATAGAGCCCACCCTCAAAAGCAGCATTTTCTGCTGGGGAACTGCTCTGTCATCTGGAAAGCAGTTGTAATTCCAGGTGATTGTCACTCCTACCTGGAGGTTGGCAATCCTAGTTCCCCTGGAGGAAATGGCTGCTTAAGAGGGTGGGGTCTGTGGCATTGTATCCCTCTGAAGTCCTTCCTGTCCTCAAACCCCACTTTCCCCAGACTCCACCCCCCAGTCTCTAAGAATTTCCTAGCCTGCAGTTGGCAACCCTAAATTCTTTCCACAGAACACCCATCCTATCTTTGCCTGCTCGCAGGGAGGGCGGGATATAAATTCAAAAAATAAATAAACAAATAAACAAACAAACAAGTAAATAAATGTGCCCCTCTGTCTTAAGCTTTCCCTTTCCTCTTCCCTGCAGCAGCTTCTACCTTAGAAAACTGTGGTCCAGTTGTGTGGTGCTGGCCACTGGGCCAGGCCCACTTGCTGGTAAGGAACCCTCAGGACCTTGTGGTTTTCTTCAGACTTCGCTTTCACCTGTGTCCCTCTCTCCCCTCGATTTCCTCTTTCCCTCCCCCTGGCAACTCCCATGTACACTCCCCTTTCCCTGTCTCATCCTCACCTTCTCCAACCTACCTTTTATCTGCTTCTCATCTTCAACTATATTTATTGTTTATTTACTTCATTTATACCCCAGTTTTATACCCCAGCTTATGTTATTCTGATCTCCTCCTTTTTATATGCACAGCAGCCCTCTGAGGTAGGTTAGCCTGAAAGTATATGCCTGGTCCATAATTACCAAATGAGCTTCCGCAGCAAGATGAGGATTTGAACTTTGGTCTTTCAGACCCTGCTCTGAATCTCTAACCTCTACACCACACTGGCTTTCATAGGGTGGCTGCTGATGAACAGTAGCAAGCAGCCTGGCTTAGCTGAGTCATGCAAGCCGAGTGGTATCAAGTCACCCAGAGGTTGCTTCCAGGCCTAGGGTTTTTAATCTCCAGGTGGGACCTAGAGATCTCCCAGAATTACAACTGAACTCCAGATGACACATCTACCCCCCTGGAGAAAATGGCTGGTACTGAGGGTGGACTCTGTGGCATCATATCCGGCTAAGGCCTCTCCTCTTTCCAGACCCTGCGCTCCTCAGACTCTACCTCAAAATCTCCAGGAATGTCCCAACCAGGAGCTGGCAACCCTAGTCCTTGCCTCAGCCAGTTTGGTGTAGTGGTTAAGTGTGCGGACTCTAAGCTGGGAGAACCGGGTTTGTTTCCCCACTCTTCCACTTGCATCTGCTGGATGACCTTGGGCAAGCCATAGCTCTGTACCAGCTGTTCTCTCAAGGACAGCTTGGGAAAGCGCTCTCTCAGCCCCACCTACCTCACAGGGTGTCTGTTGTGAGGAGGGGAGGGGAAAGGAATTTGTAAGCCGCTCTAAGACTCCAAGTGAAGGGCGGGGTATAAATCCAATCTCCTCCTCCTCCTCCTCTTCTTCTTTTTCTTCTTCCCCCCCCCCAAAGAGTCTTCCCACAAAGGCCAGAATAGTCCTGGAAAGGGCCCTGCCCCCTCCCCCTGCCTTTTAATGACTGAACCAAGCCTGGAATCTGTGGTTGCCTAGCAACGACTACTGAGGTAATTCATTGCTTAACGCTAAAGGCACTCCTTTTATCATTTTCAGGTTTTTAAAACTGCCAAATATATTTTTTTAGATTTCACATTTTTCTGCAAACCTAGGGCGTTTTTCAGGTTTGTAGAAAGATCTATCTTACCTGTTCACAGCTCCAGTCACCAGACTGAAGTGGCCAAAGATTTGGCCAACTTTGCTGTTACAATATAAGATTATGATTAAATATGGTTTTGAGAATTCATTTTTATATCCTGCACATATACATGTAAGCCTTAGGTCTCCTCTCAGGACAAAAGATACGAAGTCTTTTGAAAGATTATTTGATACTGCATGGAGAACAGCCTAGAGCTGCCTACATGAACTCTGAAATTACAAGTGTAGCAGTTAACCAAATCATTTATGGTTTAAGCACTGAGGGAGGGGGCACAATCAGGAAATATCCAGTCAGTAACCTTGTTACAGTGAGCCAACACTGCCACAGTAGACTTAGGCTGATTTTACATCTGACTTTCCCGCTGGAATCATTCTAGTTCCAAAAAACCCTGCCCATACCTCTGTGCGGTGTGAAACCGTGCTGCCACTGAAATGTCCATATCTACTAATTGCCCTCCTGTGGTCAAGCTAGTATTATACCTCTTTATTCTGCTTTATACAATTGTGTTTTCTTAGTGCACTTAAACCCCCTGGAGTGAAATTTCACACCACTGTGAAATCAGCACAGGAAAAGACAGCAGTCAAACTACTTTAGAGGTGAGGTGTAAAATCAGCCTTACTGTTAGGGGCAAGTGGACGGGTGATCCTTGGGCTCCTTCATTGTGATTCTCTTTCCTCCCACAAATTGTGTCAGTCTTCCTCTCCAAGTTGTGGCTTCCTTCCCAATTGCAGTTACGCTGGAGACAGTGGAGTCTGACTTGCATTCTTTTTTGCCCCATTGAGGCCACTGGGTGTAAAAAGAGAGCTCTGAAATGTTTTATTTTGACTGGCCGCTTGACCGTACTAATAAACTTGACTTGATCAAGGAAAAGGTAATTTCTTCAGAGATATCAGGGATGTTACCAGGGGCCTCTGGGACAGTCTCCCATTTCCCAGTAGGAGGGATGCCTGGAGGAGAGGTAGCAACGTGCCTGTTTCTCTTGCACTCTGCCGTCTCCACTCCTGCAAAGCTTCTCTATCCTTTGGAAGTGGAAGGTCGGTTCAGTGGCTCCAGCTGGAGACGAGCCTTCTATCAGCTATTATTCCATGCACTCAGGTAATGACAGGAAAGCTCTAATTTAGTGCAAAAGCATGGCAAATTAAAAAAAATGTACCCTGGAATAATATTATTCTGTTATACATTAAAGAACCATTGACAGCAGTCTGGAAATCTTAATCTTTCAGCCCATCTGAGATTGCAACAAAATTAATATAAAGTACATATTCATGCTTCTTTCACAATTTGAATGTACCTCCATCTCACATGATAATTTCCTGGTGTATGTACAAAAATTTGGATATGAAACACAAGGGAAGAGCTGTTGTATTAATTGGTTTCATATGCATAAATTTAAATTGTACTGTAAAGGCCATTAGCTTGGTAGTTACGATATCCTTCCATTTTCAATTCCACTTTAGTAATTTGCATTCTGATTCTGTGATGCATAAATGGAGAACTGAAGAGTCTTTCTGTGCGGAACCTTTGCTAATGCAGAGAGCCTAGGCAAATAAAACGAAGTTATCCAGACACCGTTTGTACATACACTGAGAGAGAGAGAGAGAGACAATACCATGCCGTGTAAGACAATCGCATCCCTTGAGTCATGCTGTGAGAACACTGAAAAGTACGTTCCTCAATTGTAAAATACAAAGTTATGCAGCTCACCCATTCTAGACAGATCTGGCTGCCCCCTCAGTTTTGCTTTTAGAGTAATCAAAATCTCATTGAAATCTGTTGAACCCTCTACAGCTTTTAGTGGACCGTGGCTCTGGCTCTTGGCAAATGGAGGGGAATTACACACACCCTGCTGCCTTACAGTTTATTTGCCAATTTTATTAAAATCATGCTTTCCTGTAACTTAGAATAAAGCCCACCAGAGTGAAGCTCTCTGGATAAGCAATGTCAGTTGCATTCTGCTTCTCCTCAGCCGCCAGCCAGACCTTGTGCTGATTCCTCTTCCTGGCAGCGTATGTTCATTGGTAAGATTTGCTGCCTACACACAAGGTTGACACATCATAATACAGAGAGCTGACTGCTGTGCTCTTAGCAGCAGCTTGGTAAGATGTCCATAAAGGTTTAATGGTAATCATAAAACGTAGCGCTTATCCTTTCTGATATGCAGCTTTTCAGTATGGCCGGCATGAAATAAACATACTGGTGTATGCTTGAGTTCCCGTGAATGGCTTCAAACTGTTGAGGGGAAATCCTGAGCTGTATACAAAATTATATAATATTGAAATCAAGACCGTTCTGTTGTGGAATAGCTATCTCAGCTTATACTATTTGTGCTTTTTAAACTTTATACTTCCAGCAAACCATTTTTCATTGATTTGCCTGATGAGCGGTCCCAATAATGCCAGAAGAGGTACTGAAAATGGCCTCTCGGTAAAAGCATTGGAGCATCTTCATTATGAGGAAAGGCAAAAGAATTTGTGGTGTTCTTGAGAAAATCAATAGAGTGGTGGTGGATACAACAGTTTATAACTGTGGGAAGAAGGGCCAGTTTGGGTAATAGGATGGAGAACTAGATAGGCCTTTTGGATTGATTCAGGTAGAGCTTTTCTTATGTTTGAAGACCACTGTGTACACAAGAGAACATTCTGGGGTTCTCCAGTACTTAGCTTAGACATAAAGCAGTTAATGTAGACTGTTGTGGCATGTGAGTTTATAATTGGACACATCGGTTGTTCCCTGCACCTGCACATTCCTGGATAAAATAAATAGTGATGATGTATATAAAAATGAACTAATGGTTGATTTCAACAGACAAAACTGTTCATGTCAAGACTAGAGAATCCAGTGGCAATGGGAACAGATGCATTGCATCATGAGTGGTCAAAGATACTTCTCTGCACAATCCTGCCGCTACCAGTCATTCCAAGAGTGGTTCAAAGAGTCATAGAGCTAGAAACAGAACTCATCATAGTGGCTCCATTCTGCCTCCGACGGGCCTGGTTCCAGGATCTCATGAGACTGTCGGTGAGGGACCCATGGCGTCTACCCTTGCTACCGGATCTCCTGACGCAGGGGGGAGATCGTTCATCCTCAACCGACATAATTATGTCTCACAGCCTGGAGATTGAGCGGGAACAACTTACAAGCATAGGATACTCAGAAGGGGTGGTGAAGACTCTGCTAGCAGCCAGGAAGGCCTCCACTAATAAGGTCTATAATACCACCTGGCAGGTGTCCCAGTCTTGGTGCACACGGAAGAGTCAGGACCCCATTAGAGCTCCAGTGGATGAAATATTGTCCTTTCTCCAAGAGGGATTGGATAAAGGCTTTAGTACTAATACATTGAAGAGGCAGGTAACAGCCATCTCAGCCATCAGGGGCATGAGGAAAGGTCATTTGTTGACTAGGAAGCCTCATGTTAAAAGGTTCCTTAGGGGGAAGCCCCTGTTAAATTCCCAGGTTGTGCATAGGTTCCCGACATGGAACCTTAATTTGGTCCTTAAGGTGCTTTCTAAAGCCCCTTTTGAGCCTATGGTTACCTGCCCATTGAAGGAATTAACTTTCAAGACAATTTTCCTGGTGGGTATCACCTCAGCTAGGAGGGTATAAGAGTTAGGGGCCCTCTTAATAGATAAGGAATCCTGCATTTTTCACAACGACAGAGTAGTACTGTGCACTGAGCCAGCCTTTATCCCCAAGGTTAACTCGGCCTTTCATAGGTCCATGGATATTATACTTCCGTCCTTCTTTTCAAATCCTAAAACCATTAAAGAGAAGGAATGTCATTGCTTGGACATGAGAAGGGTGCTTAGCTTTTACTTGGATAGGACAAGACATGTAAGAACGACTGACTCCCTCTTTGTCTCATTCAGGAAGTGGGCTATGGGAAGGAAAGTCTTGTCTTCCTCCCTAAGCAGATGGATTAGGGGATGTATATGTCTGGCATACAAAGCAGGGGGCTTGGAACCTCCCCAGGGGGTGATGGCACATTCCCACCCCTGGCTATATCTGCAGCTTACAGGACCTTCCCCTCCTTGGAGGTGGTGTGTAAGGTGGCCACTTGGAAGTCGGTACACTCATTTACAAGGCACACTACAGGATAGAGAAGGTGGCATGGGCAGATGCTGCTTTTGGCCGCAATGTCCTACAACACACCCTGTAATTGGGGAAGCGGTTGGACCCCCCCCCCCCCCCCCCGGAGGGTACTGTTTTGTCACATCCCAGGAGTAAGGAGTCTGAAGGACTGTCCCACTCCTGGACCATTGGAGAATGGAAGATTTGTCTCCACTTACCGTGAAGCTTACTTCTCAGTGGTCCAGAGTGGGGCAGTCCTGCCCACCCTGGTTTTGGGGAGGGGGATTTCTTTCTCAGTTGGCGGGGGTGTTGTCAGCTGTTCGTCCATGTGCAGATAATGGTTGGGGGGTTATGCCGGACCAAGGTTTTGTGGGAGGAAGGGTATGTTTATGTCGTGGACTGTTTAGCTCCATATTGGGAGTAGAATGTTGTAAGTTCCTTTGCAGGGAAGGGAATGGAGGCTTGGAGAACAACTGGGTTCCAGGGGACAAGCCCCTCTCCCTTCCGTGCCTAAAGAGTCTACTGGCCCTGCCTTTGGAGAGGAGGAGGAGCTTCCCAGGGGTAAGGAGTCTGAAGGACTGCCCCACTCTGGACCACCGAGAAGGAAGCTTCACAGTAAGTGGAGACAAATCTTCCATTACAGTAGTCTGGCCTCGAGATGACTGTTGTTTGGCCAAGTTGGGGCAAGACAGGAAGGGAATCAGTTGTCGGAATTGGCGTAGATGGAAAAATGCCAGTTTGGCAACATTTGTGATCTGGGCCTACATGGAAAGGGAGGCATCCAGAATCACTCCTAAGCTGTTCACAGGTCGCCTTGATGTCAGTGGCTCACCGTTGAGGGCTGGAAGTTGGCATCCCAACCTGGGATCTTCCTGGCACAGCCACAGAACGTCCCTCTTTGACAGGTTTATTTTCAGCCGACTCTGCTGCAACCAACCAATTGCAGCCTCTAAACCCCTGGCCCTTCTCACGTCTGGGGTGGCATTCGGCCAGCTGGCCATCAACAAATATTTATTTGTTTGTTTGTCTGTTTGTTAGATTGATACCCTGTCTTCTCCACCAAGGCTGGCTCAGGGCAGCTTACATAACATTTTTGAAAGAGTTTAAAATGGCATAAAAACTAAAGTGTTATACATAATTTTTTTCCTATTCAAGGGCAAACAGTAATCCAATATTTTCCATGACAGGAATCAGTTGGTACAAACATAGCTGATAGAAAAAATCCCAGGGAAGGCTCTGATGTTATATTAAGATGTTAAATGTGGTCAAATGCCTGGTGGAAGAGCTCCATCTTGCAGGCCCTGCGGAATTGTAGTAAATATAGCTGGGTGTCATCAGCATGCTGGTGACATCCCAGCCCAAAGCTCCATAACACCTGGGTGAGAGGGCGCATGTAGATGTTAAATAACATTGGAGAAAGGATTGCCCCCTGGGGGACACTGCACACCAAAGGGTGATGTGCAGAAACCCTCTCCCGCTACCCTCTGTCCCTGACCATGGAGAAATGAGACAAACTGTTTTAAGGTTGTCCCATAAATCTCCACATTGGTGAGGCAGTGGGTCATTAGGTCATAATCAACCATGTCAAATGCTGCTCTCAGGTCAAGCAAGAACAGTAGCACTGACCTGTCTCGATTGCGTTGTCTACGGAGATAGTTTTGTTTCTGTATGAACATTTTGTTTCTGTACCAGATGTCGCTTGGCTTTCAACTGAAGTGGCCTAGAAACTTCTTTTCATCCAATAAACACCCATTTCTTTTTTGATTGGTATTTATTATAGGGTTTCCAGATTCGCCTCACTTTCTGGGGGGTGCATGGGGCAATGTTGCCACATGATTTGGTAGCCTTACCAATAACTAACGTATGGGCTGGACCTATTTCCTTTGGAAAATATAATGGGAGCATCTTAAACTTGGCACATCCTTCTCTCATTATATATTGTAAGCAATAAAAACAGGTTCACTATTAAATCTCAGTGCTTCAGTGATTATTCCCAGGTCTAGTTAACAAGATGTTGGAACTGGACCTTGGAACCCCTAGTTCAGTTTCTAGCTCTTCAGTTGGTTTGCTGAGTTACTTTGAGCAAGTGAGTCACTATGCGTCAGCTTCAACTTGCCATCTGTACATTGGGAGAAAGTATATAACACTTCCTATATTAACAAGTGCTACAGATACTATAATAAACAGCTTTCCATAGCCTGTTTCCTATTTAAACGCCTAGCTGTGCATAAGGCTAGTTAACCTATAAGCAGATGCTTGGAAGGAAGACAAATTTTGTTTGCTTACATTAATCCCCAGGAAATGTATGGTGCCTCTATGTACCAGAATTCTTTTTTCATTCTCTTACTCCCGTAGAATGCATGAGTTTGCATAGTCATTTGCAGATAAGAAAATGTCATTGCGTGGTGACATTTCCTTGTTAGTCATTTCTGAAGTCATCTCTAGTTAGATTAATTTGAATTTGAAATTTATTTTTTATTATTATCAAACTGACATGGCAGATTACTTAGTCATGCTAGAATGTCACGAAGCACAGAATTCGGTCAGAATAATTGTTTAAGTTCGCCCTGAGAATCTATCAGGCCCTGGATTTAAATCATAGTCCAAAGACTGCCAGAAGAAATTGTAGTGCAATATTCCCTGCAGTCGTCCTCCTTGTGGGTGAAGTAACTGAGGTTCCCTCTTGGTCGCATATAGCCCACACACCTCAGCCACCTTCCTGTACTGCTCTTTCTGTATGTGGTAGTACACAATCTATTGGCACTGTTTGCTCTCTTCGTAAGAGGTAAAGGACACCATCCTTGAAACCGTGCATCTGGCAGAGGACAAGAGCCTTGTGTCAGAATCTGCAGATTCTAACAAGGGTTTTTGGGAATTCATGCTATGCTTTGTAACCTGTCTATGCTATGCTTTGCAATCTGTTCCTGTAATAACTATGTAATCATTCCTATTGCTTATTAGTTTGACCCTTGTGATTGTATATTCAGTGATCCTGGGTTTATGGCTCTGACCAGGTCTGGTCTATGTAACCGTTTGCCCGGGAGAGTGGCGACTTCAAAGCATGAGAACAATGGGCCTCTCACACTCCTGCCTCCACATTCCTTTCCTCCCTGCTGGGAGGACAGGGACCAGTTCTTATCAACGTGCGAAAGCCTTGGGGAAAGTTATTTGTTATGTGAAAGATGGTTACATCTAAGGGGTCTGGTTTAAGAAGGGAAATTTACTGCTTCACACCTCTCCTTTTTCCTGTGGGAAGCAAACGGCCAAAGGATCTTTTGTCCACGGTTTTTCCCCCTTGTTGATTGGTTACTTATGGGCAATTCAAATTGTACGGGAGGGTATATTAGACCTGCTTCTATTGTGTATGTTATCTCTGACAATAATCCGAGGATCTGTAGCAATGTAGAAATTGGAAATAAAGAACTGTGTTTCATCAACAAAGATCTGATCCTTGACTACTTCGAGCAGAAACCTCACACTTATCAAAGGCACTCTAGAGTCTTATTATGATTATTTATCCAGTTTGTGCTCTTCTGCAAGGAAATGGCTTCATTGTGTAGTTTCTCTTTGACCCTTGAGATTTGCTTGTGTGCCCAGTTCTGAAGTTGGAGCTCCGGCAGCATGTCATACAACCCCTGTGCAGAGTCAGGCTGCATCTCTTACATGCGCTCAAGGAAGGCTCGTATGGTGGTTATCACTGCAGCATCATTAGTGAAGCCTGTTTTCTGCCAGCCCGTATTTACCATCAGACTCCCTCTGTGACTGATGTGGTGGCTTCCCCAGCATTGCCAGATGCTGCAAGTACCTTCTGGGATGTCTCAGTGGGTCGGATACCAGAATTTTGGCTTTGGAGAGTTGGAAACCCTAGTTGCATGTATGCCAATGCAATGGTGAGTGGGCTGAAGAGTGGGCTGAAAACATGATCAAGGTTTTTCGATTTACATTGAGGAATCAGGTATTGTTCTAGTAGTCCAAAACATGTAGGATGTCAGAGTTCAGAAGTAAGAGGTTAGCTGGAGAGTTACAGCAAGAAAACAAGCATGTGAAAACAAGCAAGGTACAACATAACTGGAGTGATGTGAAAGTTTACATTGAACATAGGCTGGAGTCCAAAAGGCTGCTAAGGCTCTTACAAAAAGGGGCTTGTGCTAGTCCAGGAGACTATTTCGCTTATCTTTAACCTTCTGGCTCATATGCTGTGTCACAAACCACTTTTGAAAATCAATTTATGTAGGGCATGGGTGGTGTTTTTAAGGAAAAACAAGCTGAAAACCCCCTTGGGCTCATGGAGCACAGTTCTCAGTTTTTCATATTCTGGCCATAGCATATAACTGCAGCCCTTTGTGGAGAGGAAATATCCTGCCAGAAAAATGTGAGGTTGTACAGCTAGATGAAGAGAGTTTTGGATCCCATCTGTGTTGGTCTTGTAGAGTTTCTTGAGAGATGATCAGACTCCAGTCGTTCTAAGCCACCACAACGAACCTTGATTAGGTAGGTAACCTATTTGCTATGGAACGTGGCATTAATAGCTTCATGAGTCACCTTGCCTCCTGAAATAGGCTTTCTCTCAGCTGATTCAGAACAGTAAGTTCATAGTGTGCTGGTTCAAGGCAAAAGGAACCCTTATCCCGTAATATTTTGAATGTTTACTTTGTGTCTATGTATATTCCATGTCATTGCTTGAATAAAATGATTAACAATAGTATTGGGAAACTACACACACCTACATGTACACACAGTATGTGGATGTCATATCTGCTAAAGGATATGGTATGATATGGCAATCAAGAGCCATTTTGGCCAGAAATCTTTGAAGTGAGATCCACACAAACTACTAAGACATTGCTGTCTCCTTATTGATCTAATTTTATAGAATTACTTGTGTAACTAAAATACAGTCTACCAAATCTCTGTCCCTTAGGAAAGTGAGGGGATTCCACAGGGTTAGCTGCATATAACCACTGGCTTCCCACGTTTGTGAAAGCACTGTGCCCTTCCCTGGTTTTGGGGGCCTCAGAAAATGAGCTGATTACCTGCTTGCTGGGATGAAGGTGGTTCTGAGATCATTTTCAACCAACAGAATGTCATCTGTTGATCAATCTATTTATTGACTCATCAGTCACTCCTGCTTGCTCCATTTCCCCAGCATTGTTCAATGCATTGTGCTGCTGTTTGCTGCTCTATTTCTATGTTTATCTCCATCCTCACCTGCCCTTTGGGCCCACTTCTCAAGCCTTGTCCCTCTTGCTGGGTACAGCTGCTCTTGGCTGAGCCCTCCTCCTTGCCTCTGCTTAAAATGCCCTTACTATCCATCTCTTGTGGAATTCATAGCTGCTTGCTCTATGCTGCCATCCTGGCTGCCTTATACCCTGTACCTTTAAGCGCTGTCTGGGTGGAAATTGGCTTTTCTTCCTTCTGCTGTCTCTTTTGGTATGACTGTGTTTACAGAGATGGAGGCCAGCACAGTCTCTCTCTGTCTGGATGGAAGGAAGTAGTGGCAGGGTGGGTCCAGTCAGATATACATAGGAAAGATTATCTTATCTGTCCACATGAATATCTGGTGGGTTTTTAAAAAAAATTAAAATTGGCTTTTTCAGTTTTGGCTAGCTCAATGGTGGATGTGATCTCCCACAGCTTTGGGAGACATGACCCGGACTCGGAGGTTTGAAGGGGTGCCGAACTGGTTTTGGACCCCCAGGGACCCTTGTAGGGGGACCCTGCCTGAGGTGCGAGGGGCAGCCTCTCCCGGAGATGGCGATCTCAGGATTGAGGCTCCCCTTTGCCTCTGTAGGTTCGGCCGTTGCAGAGCCTCTGGGCACACATGAGCGCACACTGGACGGCTGCAGGAGTCAGCAGGCAGCAAGAAAAGATTTGCTTACCTGGAACGCACGGCAAAACTGTACGTGAATGATCCATTTGAAGATTCTCTGATGTGAGCTCCAAGCTCCAAGCGAAGGGGGGTTTAAAGTTTTGATCCCCCCTCCTCTTAAAGAAACAGTGCCACAGAAAATCTGCATTGCTTATGGAGTGGCTGAAGAACAAATGGAACTAATCTAGCTTGTATAACTGAAAAAGAAAGACTTTTGACTAACTTTTGGGAACTTTCTGTTAATGTAAACAAAAAGCAATGACTGGACAGGGAGAAAAGATGGCGGGGGAACTTAGATCTTCTGCTAAAACTCCATCTACGCTTCCGGCTACAAAGTCTGAGACCAGTACAGACTTAACTGCAGCTTTGGCAATAGCTTTGCGCCCTCTGATGGATTAACTGAATGATGTGAATTCTAAGCTGTATACTTTGCAGCAACAAGTTGCAGATGCAAGCAAGAGGTCTGATCAGACAGCTAAAGTACTGGCAGAAGTTAAAACCAAAGTGGAAAAGACTGATTTAAGACTGAACGTGATGGAAAAAGAAAGGATTTCTGATAAAAATAACCTTTTGAAACTTCAGATGGAGAGATCATCTTTCTTTTTGAGATTCCAGGGCATCCCTGAACAAAAGGGTGAAAACCTCAAAAAGATCCTGTGTGATGCTCTGACTCCAGTGACAGATTTTCAAGTGGATCAACTACAAAACAATCTGGATATGGCCTATAGGTCCTATCCTGCATTTGTAAAGAAGAAAAATCTGCCTGGAGAAGTTATGGTGAGGTTCTCCAAAAAATCAACTAGAGACGTGGTGCTCAAGGCCACAAACAGAAATGCTCTGAAGATCCAAGAGGAGGACATTAAAGTGTTAAAGGACATTCCATTTGAAATCAGTTAGTCCGGAGTTATGGGCTGAATTGTCATCAGTATGCTGATGACACCCAGCTCTATCTGTTAATGGATGGCCATCCGTCTTCTGTTCCTACGAACTTGGCTGAGGCTCTGGATGCTGTGGCTGGATGGTTGTGACAGAGTCGGTTGAAGTTAAATCCACTGAAGATGGAGGCCCTGTACCTGGGTTGAGGGGGGTTGGATGTGGGTGCCAGGCTCCCCACACTGGAAGGGGTGCCTTTGGTGCCAGCCCAGGCAGTGAAGAGTCTGGGAATGACACTGGATCACTCTCTCTCCATGGAGGCCCAGTTTGCTGCAGTTACCAGATCTGCATTTTTCCATCTTAGGCAGATCAGGCTACTGAAGCCCTATCTTTCCCCCCAAGACCTAGTGATGGTGACCCATGCAATGGTCACTTCCAGACTTGATTACTGCAACTTGCTGTGCGCAGGCTTACCCTTGAAGCTGATCCAGAAATTGCAACTGGTGCAGAATGTGGTGGCATGCCTGCTGATTTCAACATCTATGCAGGCTCACGTTAGGAACGTGCTCTGCCAACTGCATTGGTTGCCAGTTGAGTACTGGATTCGCTTTAAGGTGCTGCTTTTTACCTTCGAAGCCTTATACGGCCTGTGACCAACATATCTAAGGGACCGCCTCTTTCCATATACGTCTTGAAGAGTGTTACGCTCGAAAGATCAACACCTCCTGGTGGTCCCTGGCCTGAAGGACGCCCATTTTGCCTCAACCAGGGTCAGGGCTGGTGGAACATGCTCCCTATTGCCTCAACCAAAGGCCTGGCAGAACAGCCCTGCCTTGCAGGCCCTGCGGAATTGAAGAAGATCCCACAGGTATGGCCTCCCTGAGGTTGTTGTCGCCGGTCTGTCACCTGTCTACTGACCAACAACTAGCCTTTGACTCATTGTACCATCGGGCAAGAATTTTATAGGCAACTAACGCTGTTTCAAGCTGTAGCCATTCTTTTAATTGTTATAATGTTTTATTGTGTTTTAATGTTTAATGTTTTAAATTGAAATTGTATTTATTTTAATGATGTTACCTGCCCTGAGCCCACCTGCGAGATATAAATGCAAATAATAAATAAAAAAAACAAAGGGAAACAGCTTCCTGAATGTCACTTGTCTACCCTGGCACTAATAATTATTCTCTAACCATGTTCTTGGATGGTAGGTGTGAGTTGGACACATGTGCCCTTCTTACTTATCAGTGTTATTTGGAGCCTCTTGATGGAAGAGCTGTTTAGAATGGGATGGCTGAATGGTTTAATGCCCATTTTGAGGCTGGTAATATCAGTGTTTCTCCATTTCAGGAGTAACATTGTTTGCCAAGAAATGTTCAGTCACAGACATCCCATTATCCTTCATTTTGTTTCTCTAATGCAGCTTTCTTTCACCCTCTGTGTTGTTTCTGTTTCATGTACAGAATTACTCCCATTAGCATAAGCAGTAATTCTCTGAGCGTAAGATTTACTTACAGTACAGCTGTGCTGCTTTGATTATACCATCTGCCTTGAGTGTGGACAAACTAATTCCCTGCAGCCATTGCACTGCAGGGGAAAAGCTTTCTTAAGACACCCAAATCTTCATTCATGCAGGAATATGTTCCTTGTAAAACATAAAGTGCTAAGAAAGCTAATAGTATAAGTAAATATTTGGTGATCACTCTAAGCCTTCATTTCCAATCTGTGATGCTAGAATTTTAGATTGTTACATATAATGATGTTAGCATTGTAATTAGCAATTCTGCTCAACGATTTTATTTCCCTTCCTGTTTTAGATTAATGACCCAGGTCAGCATTTTAAGGTATAGCCAGCAAACTTTGGGTAGAGTTGGAGTAGCAGAATGTACCTCTCTCTTTCTCATTTCTCCAAACATACTATCTGAATTGCTGCATCTCTTAATTCATATTTGATATTTTTGTGTATTACAGTCTAATCAAAATGCCAGTGAAACAAATATTTTTTCCGCACTTTCTGAAGTTGTTTGCACATGCCTGGTGCTTTTCCGCATTGACTGCATCGAATTTGTAGTTCTTATGTTGTAAAGTAAATATGTCTCATTAGCAATTCATCTTGAATCAAAGCATTATGGTTGTTTCCCCTCATTTTCTGAGCAAGGTCACGCTGATAGCAGAGAATACTCTCTCATTAACACAGCAGTTTCTTTGGAAGATACTTTGAGATGCACTCAGCAGAGCATTGCATTTTGTTTGCTGTAAGCAAAACTCCAGAGAATCAGTCCACCAGGACTCAGGCTCATCGGAGTCATATAGTAGATATAAAGCCAGAAATAAGTAACTGTTAAAATTGTCAGAAACTTGTATTACTCATGGCTATATTTCATAAGAAGCCACAGAATGCTTCTCATCCTCTCCTGGTTAGTTCATTGTTTAGAGACTCCTCTGCCTTATAAATCTATTTGTAACGGAGATTAATTTTCATTGAGAGCCAGTGGAGTATAGTGGTTAGAGTGTCAGACTAGGAGCTGGGAGACTGAGTTGAATCCCCGCATTGCCATGGAAGCTAGCTGGGTGTCTCTGAGCCCATCCTATTGCCTCAGCCTAACCTGCCTCCCAGTGTTGTTGGGAGGACAAAAGGGAGGAGGGCAGAATGTTATAAGCGACTTTGGATCCCCACTGGGGAGAGAGGGGGATCTAAACAAAATAAAATAGACATCTATCTTTACCGCGTTAGCCAAAAAGCCATAGCAATAGGGCTGCCAAGTCAGCCTGGGGGGCGGGGGATCCCCCGCTAAAGGGGTTCCCGATCCGCCGGCCAGCATTTGGCCGGCGGGGGGAACCCCACCCCCGATGTCATCCAGCAAGGATGACGTAATGACGTCACCAGAAGTGACGCAGCACACTGGGGGCATTGCCAGGGCGACGCTCTGGCAATCGCCCCAAAACTCTATGATACCATAGAGTTTTGGGGCGATTGCCAGAGCGTCACCCTGGCAATGCCCCCAACGTGCTGTGTCACTTCCGGTGACGTCCGCGCGCGTGCCAGAAGAAACTCCTGGTGAGTGGAGGACTCTCCCCTGCCGGTGAGTTTTCAAGACTTGGCAACCCTACATAGCAACAATACAAAGTAAAATTTATTTGAAAAAACAAAGTAAAATAGAATAATGTTTGTGGTGGGATAAATTATGTACAGTGGGTGCTGTTTTTGTTCAAATGCTCAGTTTCAACCCCTGAGAAATGTGTGTTGGCTAGGGATGGGCACAAACCGAGAAACGAACTGCGGTTCGAGCACAAACCTGGGTAGTTTGTGGTTTGTTTCAAACCAGTTCATTTGGTTGCATCATTCCCAAATCCAAAAACGAACTGCCCTTTTTTCCTTGGAGATTTGTTTGCTTCGTTAGTGCTGTTCATTTTCCAGACAGCCTGGCACCAATTCAATCAATTCCTAGCCAACGCTGGGGGTGGACTTGTGGAAAGCCCTAGAAACACCCATAGCAGTTGTCCATAGCTTGATTGGCAGGTCTGGGAGCCATTCTCTGACTCAGCTGCTTTCACTTTGCAGCAAGAAGAGAGAGGAGTTAGTTGTCATGTGAGAGCGAGTTAGGAAGAACTGCTTGCTGTGTGGCTGATTTAAGGGAAGGCTAGAGCTGAGTTTTCCTGGGGGAACCGGCTAACTCAGTCATCCCAAATCCAATCTTTGCCAAACTTGGGGGGTGGATGGAGGAGAGCCTGCTGAAGACTTCCTGTGAGTTCAGCGTCTCTAACTCACAAGGGGGCTGTTCTACTGCCTCCCAAACTCATGAAATAAATGAACCATGAACCAGTTCGGGAAACTGGAGAAGGTCATGAAAGTTCGTGGTTTGTGTAATCAAATGAACCATGAACCACCATTTTCCCAGTTTGGGCCCATCCCTAGTGTTGGTAGTTGGTAACAATCTAGGCTTTAAGCACACTGAGCAGCTCTGGGATTCTGTCTGTAAGAACCTGTTGATTTTTCCTTACAGTACAATTAATTGATCTTCCGAATTAATTTAAACTCTATTTCTGAGCAGATGGGGGTGGGGAAAGACTGCCTGGAATTCTGGATTATGGTGGGGGGCTTTGTTGTGGTGTGTTTCAAACTGGAGTCTGCCTAGACCTTCTGCTGGAACTCTTTTAAAGAAGGATGTGAGCCAGACAGCCAAATTAAACACAAGAACAGATCAGTAGTGACTGAAAACCAAGGCCAAAGAAAAGTAGTGAAACATCTGTGAAAAAGTATTTGTGACTCCATGAGGGTGTGTATCTTTCCCATTCCTGGACAATTTGTGCATACAGAGTCATGAGCCAAACCATATCAACGAAGGGTTTTACAAGTTGTAACAGGGCAGCTGTGTTAGTCTGTTGCAGCTGAAAAAAACAAGACTCTTGTGGCACCTCAAAGACTGCCATGTTTTATTCAAGCTTTCAATGATTCTTACTAAGCAAGCATTTACAAATATGGTTATAAAAAACATATACAGCAGGGCCAAAGAGTCATGAAACACCAAAACTGTTTCCAATAGTAGTATGAGCAATCTTCTTAGTTTTCTAACCTCGTTAACATCTGTAATGGCTGGAATTCATTTTGGATCACATTTGAATTTTACATAATTATGTCTTTCTCTGCACTTCACGTACTTCATGGCCCTTTGACCCTGATAATCACAGTCCCCGTCCCCCCCGCAACCTCATATATAATGGTTTGCCTAGCGAGTATCCACATTGCATCTGAAGAAGAGGGTCTACCCCAGAAAAGTTTATTCTACAATAAAACATTGTTAATGTTTAGAGCACCACAATTCCTGTTTATTGCATCTTCTGGCATTTACTGCAAGATGTACAGAGCCCTAAAAGGATTGTCAGAACATTCTTTTTCATTTGTTGTATTTGTATCTCCCCCTTCCTTCAAGAAGCTCAGTGAGGAATACATAGCCATGCCAGTTTTATCCTTACAAAAGTTCTGTGAGGTAAGTTAGGCTGAGAGAGAGTGTGAGTGACTGGCCCAAGATTACCCAGCAAGTTTAATTATCACTGGTGATCTAAACCTAGTCCAATACTAGCCACCAGACCACACAGACCTTTTCAATAAGTTGGACAACAGATAAGGTTTGAGTGAAAAAAAAAATTCTGCATGTATCTAAGGGTACACTTTCAGATGACCTTTTCTGGAAACAAGATGTTGCACTGGAGCTAGGGATGCCAGCCTCTAGGTGGGGCCTGGGGATCCCCTGGAATTACCGCTCATCTCTAGACTGCAGAATTCAGTTCCCCTGGAAGAAATGGCTGTTTTGGAGCGTAGACTCTATGGCACTGTATCCCACTGAGGTCCCTGTCCTTCCCAAGCACCACCCCCAAATCTTCAAAAGTTTCCCAACTTGGAACTGGCAACCATACCCCCTGCTGGTGGTCAGGGGGGACCTGGTAACCCTAATCGAAGCAGCGCCTGCCTCTCAGCTCCCCAAGATAGCATGTGGTTGATGTCCTTTTATGGGTACTGGCTCAGTTCTAATAAAACCACATGTCTTTCCTTGTCATTAGAGAATGCAACATGGTTAGTAGTTGGTTCCCTCAAACTGATGAAATGGGTTTCATTTCGGTACATCTTAAGTGCCATCTAGAGCATGCTCAGCAGAAAATTCCCGTACACGTTCAGGCAAGGGAATTGTCCGACCATAAGCCTGGTTACACGTATTATCACATAATTTGCTGAAACGAGACCATTATACATTGGTTCCAGATACTTCTCTCTTGCTCAAAAGTTCTCTTGCACAAAAACATATGGCATCTGTTCTGTATAAGAAACAGTAAGTTAGCTTGTCAGAACTGGATGTGGTGACAGCTTCAGCATCACGAAGTTTGGTAAAAGGAAGGCCGGGGACGGTCAGATTTCAGCACTGGAAAAACATCCTGAGTTACACGGTTCAATTTAAAGCTTAGTTAACATTAAAGGAGATAAGCTTGAATTGTTGCCTTTTTAAAAAAGATAGATCAATTCATATGTGTTCTATTTAGAAAATAAGAATTTGGAGCTCAATTAAATGATATATGTATGCTTGGAACCAGATAATAGTTAATTGCTTTGCTATTTGCTTTGCATTCTTGCTGTAGACTCATGTTCCTCACCAAGTAGCAGGAAATTTTATGCACCTGCTGGATGAATTTGTGTCAAACTGGTATTTATCAAAGGGTGTCTACTGAGAGTCCTTTGCTGTCACAAGGAAGAAAATACTAGATTCAGGCTTCAAGGGCATCTAATACATTAAAATTACAAAGGGTCTAGTGAGGGTTGCTTGTTACCCTATTAAACACTTTTTAGAAATTATGTAGCTGTTGATTTAGAGTCCATTATACTACTTCTGAAGTCAGACATTTCTGATTGCTCCATTTCATTATATGGTGCTCTTTCAGCTGTGTATTTGTAGACTGGAATCCATCTATCACAGTCTATGTGGATGTCATGTATAGCGTATGACATCCCATACTTGGTGGTGTCCCATACTTGGTTCAGGTCTTTCTTAAATATGTACAGCAGAGCATGTAGGGAAAAATGTGGGGCAAAACTTGTTCCTACCCTCCACAAAAGGCCAAAGAGGTCCACTGTGTGCAGTAATGGATATGATGATGATGGATGGGTCAGTGCAGTGCAGACAAACACTTGCTAGGTGATCATGGATCAGTACTATCCGTGATCATGCAGGGCTTTCCCACTCAGTGCTGCCCCTTCCCCCTTCTGCTTTATGATGCTTACTGCCCCACGTTTAATTTTGTCACCACTCAGCAGCAGTAGCCAAGTCTTACTTCCTGCATCAACTCTCTGGCTGCCACTAATAGAAGTCCAGCTAAAAAGTAAAAGTCTAACATGGTAGCAGGTGATGCAGGCCTAACGACCGGCGTCAACTGCGGGGAGGCTCAGGGGCTTGTGCCACCCCAGAAATTTCCCGGGGGGACTGAGCCCACCTGGGAAATGGAGCACCCATGCGCCTAGCCACCGCGCCTCACTGCCGCTCCCCCACACCGCTGCCAGAGCCGCTCTCTCCACCCACTTCCCCCCCCCGGCTTGGTCCGGGAGAGCGGTGGCAGTGGTGGCCTGGTGCTGCAGCGGCAGCACTGGCCCGGTGGCGGGGGTGGGCCAGTGCAGCCACCCGGCGGCCTGGCACAGGGGCGGCCCGGCACAGTGACGGGGCGGCCCGGTGTGCATGTGCTTTGCGTATGCACACAGAAGCCCCCCCCCCCCCCCGGCACTTTCAAAACTCTACGCCCCTGGGCCTAACTACTAGTTGAGGAGCTCAGAGGCCTCAAGGGGGAAGGGTCATTGCAAAGCACATCTGTTCAGTGAGGGCCAGGACCTACTGGCTTCCTTAAACCACACACTGCCCATTCAGTTCTAAGGGCTCAGAGATGTGCTTCCCTGGCAGTCTAAGAGGATATCTGAAAACACCTTTGGCAAGCATCGTTATGGCTCCTCAGAACAATCAGGTAGCATCAAGCAATTTTAACAGGTTTGATTGATAGCCGTTTGTCCTTACCCCCCAAACCTCTTTCCAGAGGCCCATTGTCCGTTTCTGTGGGTCTTAATTAATTATATTCAGTTTATATCCCACCTTACCCCACAAGCAGGCTCAGGGTGGCTCACAACACATGATAAAACAATAATAATTTATAAAAACATAAAATCATTTCATCTAAACAAATTACTTAAAATAATACCTGATGGCAGTTTAACAATTCCTAACTGCAGTGCCTACTGCATCAATGTCAGGGAGGGCGCATTTCTGTCAGAGTAGCCAGGGTCAGCAGGTACTGGCATCCAGCTGGTGTAGACAGCACCCTAAGGCAAGTGAGGCAGATTGAACAAATTGATTGTGTTGAGCAGGGAGGGCTGGTGTCATTTGGACATCCGCCCCCTCAGCTAAAAACCTGGAGGAACAGCTCTGTTTTCAGGCCCTGTGGAACTGTAATAAATCCCGCAGGGATTTGCTTACTTCAGCACTGAAGTCAGGGTTTCTGTGTGGGTGGGGTGCTATTTTAGGGCACTAAGTCATGGGTGTAATGTTACTGTGAGGTGTCAAATGAAAATACAGAAGGGAAAGGTTTATTGGAAAACGTTCATTTGCCAAACACAGTTGAAGAAGTAATGATATTCATGGTGTTATACATAACTCTTTCTAATTTAAAATTATTCTTCATGTAGATTATCTTTTATTATTTATTTTGGAACCTCAAGCTTCCATTTTTGTCTTAATGAATGTCTGGATATTTGATTAATTGGACAAAATCTGAGCTGATGCCACTGGGAGACAATATATCACAGAGTGTATTTGACTATGGACATTTTTGGTGGTGCCCAGATGTCATTACCTATCTTGGAATACTTGATTCTAGAGATATTACACATATGGCTATGCTAAATTTTAACAAGCTAATTGCTGATATAGTTTTGGATCGGGACAGATGGTCAATTTTAAGCCAGTCTCTATGGGGTAAAGTAAATACACTCAAAATGAATATTATACCTAGGATTATTTATATTTTATGTGCAATTCCTTTCTATGCACCTTACAGATATATTTATACAATTAATGCTTTGTTTCAGAAATCTATGTGAGGTTCCTTACTGCCTTGGATTTCTTTAAAGAGGATGCAACTTCCATTTAGTGAAGGACGATTTGGTTTCCCTGATCTTAGTTTATATCATCAGGCATACTTGTTAACCTGTCCATCTTGGGCTCTTTTGTTAAACTGTCCATTTTGGGCTCTTTTGGGGGCCTCTTTTCTAGTGCCCCTCTCTAAGTGGAATGCAATAAGGTCTGCTTATGCTAGAGTGGATCCCCTCCTACAATTTCTACAACAAGAAAACAGTGGTGTATAATGGCACAGCAATATCATTTTGATCCATTTTCTCATTCTAAATTAACATTATGACCCAATCCAGATCTAAAAATTGGAAAGAAAAAAATCTTTTTTGTGGAAGGCATGGACTGGTAAGGGGATTTTTTACACTGGATTAGTTGATAGTTCTGCGGGTGAGTTTTTGCCATTTTGTCAGTGGAGGTCTAGATGCAATTTGTCACCTTCTTCAGAATGGCAGTATTTTACAGGGGCAGCATTTGTTGGTATCTAAATATGGCCCCATGACTTGCAGAGTTTCAGAATCTCTTTTGTTCCTGGAGACTCTAATGGAATCAAGGCAAAAAATCAAACCCTCAATATTTGTTCATAAATATCTGATATCAGTTAAGAAATATGGTGTACCCTCGCTGGCCCCTATTCAGAAAAATCAGGAGCAGTGTCAGCTAAAGGTGTGTCTGTTTCAGGGGCTACGTCCAGAACAGAAAACCTGTTAGAGGTGGGAACAGTGAACTCAGGAGTATCAGGCAGAGTTAAAAAGTCATCAATTCTGCTTTGCATGGCGTTTCAAGTAGACATTGACTCAGTCCAGATTCTAAGAAATGAATGGACGAAGGAGCTTGATTGCCCTGTTTTGCCAAAGCAATGGGATATGGCCTTAAATCTATACCTACTCTCTCTGTGAATCTTAAATTTAGCCTTATTCAGCAAAAAAAAATTGTTTAGAATATACTTGACATCACAGCGACTATTTAGCGAAGGACTGGGTAAAGTGTCTAATTTTTGGCATTGTAACTTACAGGACGCATCCCATACACATATACTTTGGGTGTGTCCAGTCATTCAGTTTTTCTGGGAAGAAGTTACTACTAATATCAATTTTATATTAGAATGTGCATTGATTTTGAGGATTCTTTTGTACTATCTGCCCATCTCTTGGAGGCTAACTGATGGTCAACAGAAATGGACCCTCTGTGCCCTTACTACAGCTAAAAGACTCAGATTACAACACTGGAAAGATAAAGGCCTGGATCAAGGACCATATAACTCCACCACCATTTGAACACCTCTCTCTCTCTCTCTCTCTCTCTCTCTCTCTCTCTCTCTCTCTCTATATATATATATATATATATAAGAAAGTTCTGTCACCATAAAATCAACGCCCAGGCCAAACCGCTGGACCTAAAAGCACCAGATTTGGGGAGAGCGCTCCTACCATGGTGTAGGTGCTCACTAAGAAGGGATTTTTAGAAAATCGACACCTAATTGGGTCAAAAGGGGGAAAATGTGCTTCCCGCATTGATTCCTATGTGGCTGCCTCCTTGCACCCCCACTCTCTGATTGGTCAGCTGCAGAGCTCAGCATTCTGAAATAAAAAAAAAATCAGTTACAGGAGACTGCAGAGAGCTAACAGCAGTTGAGGAAATCAGGAATGGTGAACAACCACCTGTGAGGTGCAGTGATGCTGCTGGCCCAGCCTCTCTGATGGCTTCCAACACACACCCCTCACCTCCTACACCTAACAGGCGGTTGTCTATCAGGTGCAGCAGTAGTTGCAGGGTGCTTAAAGCCATGAGGGAGCCTGCCCCAGCAGTAATGTCTTAGTGATCCTGCTGGCCTCACCTCCACAGTGACTTCTAATACTCCTCCCCTTCCCCCTCCTACACTGGACAGGCAGCTGCCGGGGAGGTTTGCTCAGCAGGATTGCCTTAACCCTACTGCTGGCCCAGCCTCCTGGATGCCTTTAAACATAATCCCCCCCCACACACACACACTAGAAAGCCGGGTGTCTGTCAGGTGTTGGAGCAGGACCAGGGTACTTTAACACTACAAGGAGCAGGCAACTTAGGAATGCAGCAATGACATTTGCACATAGTACTCCTGTGGGGCACTGAGCTGCACAGGCCAAGCACCAGCAAGATCACCCTGAGGCGCTCAGAACAACACTGTCCCCATATGAGCAAAACAATCCAGGAACACCAGTAGAAAGACCATCACTTTTGTGGAAGGTGGCAGGAGTTGACTTAACAGATGACTGCTTCTTAAATGGACAGTTCTGTATTGCCTGCTCCAGAGTGAGCTCACCAAACAGCCTGGTGATCCTAGCACCTGAGGGCAGAACCACCAATGTGGTCTACAGAGAGGTCCTTCAGTAGAGAGAGAAAAAACAGTATGTATGTATCACTTCATTTTTTACACTGCAATCTTCTCCATTAGAATTTTTATAACAAATGTTACATTTCAAACTTCACATCATCAGTATTATACCTGGATTTATGGAACTTAAATACCGTAGTGAAGCACGGATATCAGGCTAGTGGCATATAGATGGCAATTGTGTATATATTTATTTTTAGTTATTTAGTTGTTTATAGAAAATTATGTGTAGATTTGCTTCCACTTTATTATAATTTTATCTTGTATTTTTTTTTTAAAAAAAATAGTTGTTGGATTTTACAGGGTTTTTTTCTTTGTTCTTTTTTCTGTTTGTTTGAAAGAAAGAAATTTTTTAAAAAGAGTACTCGGGGGGGAAATAAAAACATTGAAGAAAGGTCAAAATCTTTGCTAAAGGCTGCCCATCTATCTATATATATAAAAGAAAGTCCCCTCACCGTAAAATCCATGCCCAGACCAAACCGCTGGACCTAGAAACACCAAATTCAGGGAGAGCACTCCTACCATGGCGTAGGTGCTCACTAAAAGGGATTTTTAGCAATTCGACCCCTAAGTGGGTCAAAAGGGGGGAAATGTGTTCCCCTGTTGATTCCTATGTGGCTGCCAGGCTGCTGCCGCCTAGCACCCCCCACTCTCTGATTGGTCAGCTGCAGAGCTCAGTGTTCTGAGGTAAAAAAGCCAACAGTTACAGGAGACTGCAGACAGCTAATGACAGTTGAGAAAATCAGGAGTGGCCAACAACCACCTGTGAGGTGCAGTGATGCTGCTGGCCCAGCCTCCCCATGGCTTCAAACACACACACACACACCTCCTACACGTCACAGATGGTTGTCTGTCAGGTGCAGCAGCGGTTGCAATGTGCTTAAAGCCAACAGAGAGCCCTCTAGCAATAATGCCTTAGTGATCCTGCCAGCCCCACCTCCACAGTGGCTTCTAATACTCCTCCCTTTCCCACACTGGACAGGCAGCTGCCTGTCAGGTGTAGGAGAGGAGGTGGGATGCTTACAGCAGTCAGGGAGGATTGCTCAGCAGGATTCCTTTAGCCCTGCTGCTGGCCCAGCCTCCCTGTTGCCTTTAAACACAATCCCCCCCCCAACACCAGACAGGCAGATGTTTGTCAGGTGTAGGAGCAGGGCCAGGGTACTTTTATCCATCAGGGATGCTGCCCCAGCAGGATCACCTTAGTGATGCTGCTGCCCCAGCCTCCCCAGTGGCTTTAGCCACACTCCCACCCACTATGGGAATATACCCCAAATTTGTAGAAAAGTGGTTTCCTTTATTAGGTTATTTAACTTCTCATAATGTGGGTTCTAGAAAATTGGTTCATATGAACTTAATATCTGATTGCTAGGATAGTGTTTTGAATATGTAGTTATGTCCCACTTCTTAAATGTAATATAAATAAAAGACAATTTTGTAAAAAAAAAAAAAATTGGGGGGGTATGCCCTCTCTCCCAATTCAATGCCCAGGCTAAACCCCTGCACCAAGAAACCCAAAATAAGGGAAGTGCATTCCTACCATGAGATCAACACCCCCCCCCCAAAGGGGGTAAAAAAGGGACAAAATATGTTTCTCCAGTTGTTTTCCATGTGCCTGGAGACGCAACTGTCTGAAGTCTCTGTTCTGAGGTAAAAAACACAGTTAAAAGAGATTGCAGACAGTTGAGGACAGTTACAGAAATCAGCAATTCAAGACACCTGAAGAGACATTTTTCTACCAAGAGGAGGCAAATTAGGAATGCAGCAAAGACATTTGCACTGTGGGGCACTGAGCCACGCAGGCCAAGTACCAGAGAGATCACCCTGAGGTGCTCAGAACAACACAGTCTTCATATGAGCAAAACCAGGGCTATTTTTGGGCAGGAACGCACAGGAATGGAGTTCTGGCTGGCTTCCGAGTTGGCCAACCCTTCAGTCCCCCCCCCCCCCAGTTCCCCAGGTGCCTCACAAGCCACAGTTTAAACTGCCTCCCCTCCTCGGGTTCCCCAGGCAACCTGCAGCTGCGGGGCGCCTGGGGAAGCCGATCCAGAAACTGCCTTCCTTCCCTCGGGTTCCCCATGCACCCCACAAGCTGCAGGGCACCTGGGCAAGCTGATCCTGGGAGGGAGCTGCACTGTCAGGGGTGTGGCCTAATATGCTAATGAGTTTCTGCTGTTGGGTGTGGCCTATTATGCTAATGAGTTCCTGCTGGGCTTTTTCTACAAAAAAAGCCCCGAGCAAAACAATCCAGGAACACCAGTAGAGAGGCCATCACTTTTGTGGAAGGTGGCAGGGGCTGACTTAACAGAGGACTGCTTCTCACGTGGACAGTTCTGTGTGGCCTGCTCCAGAGTGAGCCCACCAGGCAGCCTGGGGATCCCAGCCCCCTGAGGGCAGAACCACCACTGTGGTCTACACAGAGGTCCTTCAGTAGAGAAGCGGGGGGGGAGTAGGTATGTCTCACTTTGTTTTTTCATACTACAATCTTCTCCATTAGAATTCCTACAACAAATGTTACATTTCAAACTTCGCATCATCAGTATTATAACTGGATTTGCCAAACTTCAATACTATAGTGAAGTACGGGTATCAAGCTAGTAACCTATATGCAAGCCTTCCAACTGTATATCACAGAAGCTCAGGGTGGGATTGGGAAGCCAGAGGACAAAAGGAGGGGAGGATGGAAGAAATGGAAAGGAGGCAGATGGCCGTAGGCCAGGGATGTGAGGAAAAAATGGATCTGAGCAAAGGAGGTGAGGAGAGGCAAGGGATTTCGGATATGCCCTGAGGGGTATTCATGCCCTTCCTGGTAAGTGGCCTCATTCGTCACGGTTCTGTTTCTCTTCATTAGCCAGGATTCTTCAAAATACATTTCTGTGTTTTGGGTGCAAGACATCCAGAGAAGTGATGAGGACGGAATGTAAATAAGCCAATTACAGTAGCAGATTTTCACAGTTGTGCTCTTAACCTGTGTTCCATTTAATGAACAAAGAAACTTCTATTCTATCCAGTTCTATTTTGTTTCATTTTTAATTACATCACTTATTTAAAGTACATCTTATCTTTTCAAGTATCCAAGATGCTTTCAGCCAAGTAAAAATGTATAGGAAATTTGAGATAATCAAATGGCAAAATAGAGAAATTCAACCAATCCCTGAACACCATAACTGTTCATGGTTTTAGAGTGTAATGCAAATACTCTGTTCAAACTTCAATGAACTCAAACAGTTACTAATGAAGATCTGGCTCGAATAACATGGATTCATAAATATCACAAATGATCATTCAAACAGAATAGGAAGCTGTTGGAAATCTTCCTGACTGATCTCCTGTTCTGGCACCTTGCTGACTGTGTATAATTGTGAGGTTACAGTCTATGTTGCCTTCCCTCCCACCCCAGCATGAGGATATCCTGGCATCAGGAGTGGTGCTGATTCTCATGTGTTCCTTACTCAATGTCAGCTAGGCTGTCATAACTAAAAGGAGGGGAGAGAGGGAGATGCTGCTATGAGGAAAAGGAGGGGGGAGGTTGCAATTGCTGTTGTAAACTCTGGAATGTCGCCTTTGATGCTCTCCTAACATTTGCCCCTGGTTACATAAGATCTCGGGTTTCTCTGGTGAGTCTCCCGCCTGAATGTTGAAGCCATTATTCTCAGTGTGAGGGTACCGGGGCACTCACTGGCTTGTAGCTTGAACCATGTATACAATCCCATTCCTGCTTCCCCGCTTTAGTCTTAACACAGAAGTGCTTAGGGAATGTCTTAGAAATACTGACTCCAATAAACTTAACCTACTTAAGGACTGTGGTTGAGTGCTGGTTTACTAGGGAACCTGACACTCAAACCCTGTGAGTGTGTCAGTGGGATGACATCTAAATTTAAGTGATGTCAGTTAAAAAGGAATAGTTGTGCTGGATATATTTAGAGCACATTTGTGTAGGAATGAAACCCCCCACTTAGTTGTATAAGCTCAAGAGGCAAATTGTTTTTGTCATGCAGAAAGATGTGTTGCATCAGCATATCTGAAAGCAATAAATGGGTGGCATAAAATATACATGCTGCAAATGGAGAACAAGACAATTCAGCTGCGATATTTACACACTAATGAGGAACAGGACAGCCGACCCTATTTTCTGTTTTGTATTATAGCTATTTGAGTAAGCACATACTTGAGGCACTTCTTTAGCAATAAATTATTTCCATTTTCTGTTTTGTGGTAACTGATGACCTCATCCCTCTTACAAGTGTCTTAGTGGTTCCAGACACTTAGAAATGCCACATTATTTTTAGCCACAGTTGTCACAGAGAAATAAATTCCTTGCACTTTGGCATCTCTCTGTATGATTTTAGGGCCAACTATAGTTCGATTGTTCACTTGAGGCTGGATACAGAGAGTGCTCAGTCTTGGTTAAGAAAAGGTAACTTCTGGCAAGTGGAGGTAACCAAAAAGCAGTTAGAAAACATGGCCAAAATGACACAGAAGAATGGTTATCTATTCCCACGAGGAATCAGAAGCTGAACATTCAAAGCCAGATTTGACTGGTCCGTCTACTTGTGTCTGCATAGAATGCTAGCATTTTTACACTTGGAAACAACAAACAAATACGAAATTGACTGAATGTCGCTATGAAATGTATCAAAACCTGGTGGCAAGGAATGCCTTATGCGAATCTTAGGAAACCTGTTTGTGTTCCCCTATGAGGCAAATAGCAGTTGGCATCAAGCTAATGATTCAAGGAGCGAAGTCCTCCTTCCCCGTGCTCTGGCACCAGTCCAAATTTCTTTTCTCATAGCCTTTAGAAAAGACTGTGGCAGATTCTGATAACATATCTCTATAGCACATGTGTAATTTGATCCTTCAGTAGCTTCTCTATGGAGTGGTGTAGAAATCAATTATATTTCCTAAAATTAAAGTCTTCAGTTTAAGATCAGGTTTCAAAGATTTTTAATTTAATGCGTTGTCTAAAGAATTGTAATTTTAGGCAAACCTGAACTTACATGCTACATAGGGAGCACATCAGCTGTGCAGTCTGTCTTTAGTTGTTCTCTCAGAGCTAAACTAGACCTTATAACTAGGACTGCCAAGTCAGCCCGGGGGGCGGGGGATCCCCCACTATAGGGGTTCCCAATCCGCCGGCCGGCATTCGGCCAGCGGGGGGAACCCCACCCCCGAAGTCGTCCAGCCTGGACGACTTCCCCAGCGTAATGACGTCACCCGGAAGTGACGTCACCACGTTGAAGACGTTGCCAGGGCAACGCTCTGGCAATCGCCCCAACGCCCCCAACGTGGTGACGTCACTTCCGGGTGACGTCACCGGGCACGTGCGCGAAAGAGGGACTCCCCCTTCGCCAGTACGTGAGTACGACTTGGCAGCCCTACTTATAACCATTTTAGAGAAGAATTCGGTCATTTAAAAATGCCACAAGGGACAGTCCTGTGGGCATGGCAGGATTAGATGATTCCCCATGCCTTTGCAAGTGCTGAAACAAGCTGTTCTGGCAATTGAAAGGGCACATGGTGGGGGGACGAGATTGCCTGCTCCTGCTGTGTCAAGGGCCTAGTCAAGATCAGGCCATGGCAGTATTTTTAAATGGCCAAATTTGCCATCAGTGGCCATGGGTCGGACACCTTAGGCTCCATGAAGCTGTACTTTCCCCTCTCTTGCAGTGGAATCCTATATGCCCATTTGTTCAGAATTAAAACCCATTTTGTTCGGTTGTTTACTCCAGGTAAGTTTGCCTAGGACTGCAGCCTTAGTCACAGCTCTTTTCTCCTGCATGTTGAGGGTGATGTTGATTAAGAATCTCCGGCTGCTGTCTTAAATACCATTGGACCAACGTGTGTGTGGATCACTTACACCAGAGGACTTACCTCGTTATATCTTATTTTGCCCATTATATACTAACCCAGGGTTAAATTTTTGGCAGGAATTCTATCTGCCATAAACTCATATTCTGTTAGGGCTGCCAAGTACCGGCAACTTACCGGCAGGGGGGAGTTGTTCTCCCCCCGGGAGCTCTTCTGGCGCGTGTGCTTTGTGCGCGCGCCACGACGATATAATGACGTCACCCGGAGGTGACGTCATTACACGGGGGAAGTCGTCCTCACCGGACGACTTCTGGGGCGGGGTTCCCCCCGCCAGCCGAATGCCGGCTGGCAGATCGGGAACCCCTATGGCGGAGGATCCCCCGCCCCCTGAGCTGACTTGGCAGCCCTATATTCTGTAGACCAGGAGATTGTTTTTTCTGCTATCCAATAACAACGCACATATATCCTACAGAGTCTCTCTGTTTGCTTTAGCAGCAAAGAAGTTAAGGTCCGAGAGGGTATTGTTGAGGGCAGTTTCTTGAAAATGTTGTATTAAATTTTAATCTGTTTTGATCACAAATTTTTATATTCTAGTTTTATGGTTTTATTTATCAGTGTATTTTGTGGCTTCTCAAATTGTAACGGCCTATGGCTATATACAATAACCTATTTGACTGACTCTTAAGAATCTGGTTACATATCAGACAATGAAATCCTTTTCAGGATTTCATTGTCTGATATGTAACCAGATTCTTCTACCCACTTCTAAATTCATTTACTTCAGTGGCCACTGAAGGGTGTAACTCATTCAGAAATAACCCTTTGTATGCCAAAAACTAATATGAGTTTAACAAGAAATTTGTACAAAATGGTTACTCCAAGCTGCTTTTAAAAAGAGCAGCCTTAATTATACAGCTGCTAAATTTAAAGTTGTGACCACCAAGAGAGACCCAAAGAAGGCTAAACAGAAACATTGATAGATGGAAGTATCTGCAGCTCTCTGTTGGTTCTCACTGTTGACCAGTGAAGAAATTTGCTGGTTAATCCTGAAATGGAAAAAGGCCCAAGACTAGAAAAGACATTAAAAACCTGCCTAGAAGAGGTTATATTCCATTACTCAGCATGTATTATCAGTAAACCTCAGAAAGAGGCCATCGACAGGTGAAGGAACTAGTTACAGCCAATGCTCCCTCTAAGCTGTGGAGTCTTGTGAGCAAAAATTCTACTTTGTGAACTACTAGCATTAAAGTTGTGAGCAAGTGATTTGGCTCCTGCATAAATTAACAGGCTCTGGAGCCATCCTTTCTGAGCTAAGACAAAAATGTGTGAGTCAGAAGCTAAAAAACTGTGAGCTAGCTCACACTGACTCAGCTTAGAGGGAACACTGGTTACAGCAGGTTCTCAGTAGGAGCCTAATAAGCTGCCTTGCGGGTAATTACCACAAATTTTTTAGCCATAAATGGGTGTGTAGAGTACTACTGAATGTATTTTGAATCTGTAGTGTTACTCACCTCCTCCAAACAATTGTTACATTAATTGACAGCAAATATATCAATATTAATTCTACTCTGCTTTTTAATTCCCCCCCCCTTCCTAACTGAAAAGCCTCTTGAAATGCAAATCATGTCCAGCTTCAGGCAGAATCCTTAATATTTGGACAGGAGAAGAAAGAAAGAAAGAAAGAAAGAAAGAAAGAAAGAAAGAAAGAAAGAAAGAAAGAAAGAAAGAAAGAAAGAAAGAAAGAAAGAAAGAAAGAAAGAAAGAAAGAAAGAGTTAAGCTAGGTAACAATGTACTCACGCATGTTGGGGGGGCGGGAATCAGAAAACCAAGAAAACTCTAATCAATTAATAATTATGCAAGATGCTTCATTAAAACAGGCAAGTGCTTAACTAAACAAAACCTTAATTGAAACTGTCAAAAAGTGATCCATGTCTGCATTACAATTGTCTCATTCACACCTCATTTCCTCTGCAGTTTTATTATATAACAAATACTACTCTGATCTAGGCACCCTGTTAGCTATTAAAGGTTATTTGTTTTAGGTTCTTTATGCTCCTAAAGGTTAAGGGGAAGGTATCCAGTGACAGAAAGTGTCTTTCCAAGTAGAATGTATAAATCCATCCTTAGAACTTTCTTTTGGGTGCAGCTGATTTGAGGCAATACCATCAGGGGAAGGAGACACACAAATCCCAGTTCACCTTCTGAGACTCCAGGCTCCTCTTCCTCCTGCGTGGTGGTGCATCTTCTGTGGTGGTGCATCTTCTATGCCTGTGCTTTGTGAGTTTAAGTACCACTCCATGTTCACTCTGTGATGGCTGCCCCAAGAGCTTCAATGGGTGATGGGAGCTTTTGGGGTAGTATTTTCTTATTTTTATTTATTAAAATACTAGGAATAAAACCTGTTGTGGAAATAAATAAAGCGGGCTCTAGAAAGAGGCTCTAGGCAGGTGCCCTGGCCTTGGGCACTCAGCGTCAATTTGCTGTAGTGACCTCAGCAGCGTATAATGACACAGAGTCCACTATTTTCTCCAGGGGAACTGACCTCTGCCATCTGAAGAGCAGCTGTATAGTGATCTCCAGCCCTCACCTGAAGATTGGCAGCAGTGATTCCTCAGGAGGAAATGGCTGGTTTGGAGGGTGGAGCCTGTGACATTGTACCTGTTTGAGGTCCCACCCCTCCTCAAACCCCACCCTCTCCAGGCTCCACCCCTCAAATCTCCAGGAATTTTCCAACCTGTGTGAGAGTCCTACAGAGTCAGTCACAACAAGCGTCCTTGAAGAAGGTTGATCTTTATTGAGAAAGGTCTGCTGTGGTCATCTACACTTTCTGTAATGGTTAGACCGTTCCCCAGCCAGGGCGCAATTATACAGAATTAAAAGAGGGTATCGCAATGGAATGCCACCAATCACATAAATCAGTAAAAAGGCGCCCAATATACTGGCTGCAGGTTCTCATAGGAAAAAGCGGGAAGATACATCACTAGACACTAAAAAGCTACCAAGGTCAGTGCCAGGCGGCAAGCGATAAGCAGGCAGGGAGAGAAACGAGAGTGAAGATTCCAAAAATCCTACGTTGCAGGGTAACTCATGCCACCTCCCATGCAGGGGATGGCAGCATTAGCTGACAACCTGGAGCTGGCAACCTCTCTCTTTCCCAGCCAACCATTAACCTACCGTTATCTGCCCTCTGACTTCAGCTTTCCATCTCCTCTTCCTCTCTCCTGGAGAGCAGTTGTAATTCTGAGTGATCTCCAGCCCTCCCTTGGAGATTCGCAACGTCCTTTCAGGAGGAAATGGCTGGTTGGGGGGATGGAGTCAATGGCATTGTACCTGTCTGACGTCCCACCCCTCCTCAAACCCCACCCTCTCTAGGCTCCACCCCTCAAGAGTGCCAGTTTGGAGTAGTGGTTAAGTGCGCGGACTCTAATCTGGGAGAACCGGGTTTGATTCCCCACTCCTCCACTTGCAGCTGCCTGGATGACCTTGGGCAAGCCATAGCTCGGTACCAGCTGTTCTCTTAAGGACAGTTGTCTCAGAGCTCTCTCAGCCCCACCCGCCTCACAGGGTGTCTGTTGTGGGGAGGGGAGGGGAAAGGAGTTTGTAAGCCGCTCTGAGACTCCAAGTGAGGGAAGGGCGGGGTATAAATCCAATCTCTTCTCTTCTTCTTCTTTTTCAAATATCCAGGAATTTCCCAACCTGGAGTTGGCAACCTCATTGTCAAACCTTACTCTTCTTTTTTTCTTGCTTCAGTTTGCCATGATTTAGGGGGTAGGGAATTCCTACAGGGAGGAGTGTGTGTGAGTGCATGAATGAATGAGTGAGACTTTTTGCTTTGCAGCCATAACTTTCTTTTTTAAGCATGCCTCCTTTTGTATTCTCACGAAAGGTGTCCTTGGAGCAGCACTGGTGCCAGCTGGACAGGAGATAGCAAACCATGTAGCTTCACTCCCTGGTTGGTATGGCAACACTTGGCCTGTGTGTGACGTATGAGTGGGGAGGGGGCTTTTTACCCATTTTGCCTGTATGAAGTATGTACCCGCCAAAATGCTTCAGTTCTATCACAGTGATGTTCTGGATCATGCAGACTTATCAATAAAGCTTATCACTGCCAAAGAGAGAACTTTTGAGAGTAACTTGACTGAAGTCTGACAGAGTGTTAGAACTCCCTATTTTCTCTGACCATTACCACAACCATGGCAGATGAGGACAGAGGCACCAGAACTAGCACAGGGACTGGGTCTGAACCTGAGAACCCCAATCTCGACCCCAACAAGAGAGGAGAGGGCAGAGTTCCAGGCACCAAGCCCAAGAAGCATGTCTTCTTCAAACCTAAGCAAAGACAAGACAGCCCTGACAGATGGGAAGACCCGGTCTGGCTGGTCAGTACCCCAGGTTTCTGAGGAGCAAAGGGTCACTCAGAGCATGAGAGGAGCACACCTTCCATGACGACCCTGAGCGAGTGAAAGTGATTGAGGAATGGGAAGAAGAAGCAGGGCCTGACCATACCCAAACCGATTTGAGGGCCAAAATAAAGGAGCTAAAGGAAAGGTTCCAGTATCTTCTTCCCCAGGAGGAAATATTTATTTATTTGTTTGTTTTTCGCATTTATATTCTGCCCATCTCGTGAACATGCTCAGGGTGGATTACATTTCCATAAATACAACAGGATTAAAAAAAAACACATTACAAGCATATAAAATCAGTAGTCCTAGCTTGCCATAGGGAGAGTCCAGCCCATTGATGTTGGTGGGTATGGCTGGTTATCAGTAGGTGGGAGACAGCAACATCGGGGGGGGGGGGGGGCAATGTGTGGATGCCCGCTGCCTCAGCCAAAAGCCTGGTGGAACAGCTCCATCTTGCAGGCCCTGCAGAATTGAATAAGATCCCGCAGGGCCCTGATCTCAATAGTACCTGTCTGAGGTCCCACCCCTCCTCAAATCTCACTCTCTTCTGGCTTCATTCTTGGATTTTGGGGGAACACAGTTGCTTCAGTATATATTTTACATATTGTTGCTCAGCTCTCATTGCTAAAAAGTGAAAATTGATCTAGACCAGAATACTTGATAATAGTATGTGGCATAAATCAATTTAAATCCACTTAGCAAACTACATTTTATTATTTTTAATGATTATGTTCTCCCCTTAAACCACTGTCCTTCTTGAAGGATGCTATTCAAATATTGTTGGATAGAAGTTGAAATATTGGGTGGCGGCGGCTTGAGATTGTTGGAATATAGGAGTATCTGAATATGAACCTAACATCAGAGTTCTTTACATTTCAGTGAAGCGGCATTCCCTCAGTCATTCTATAGACACACCTGATTGCTTTCCCCACATGTAGAAACAGTTCAGCATGGTAGTTGTTCATGCATATCAGCATAGGGACATGGCTTTAAATAAATCCTTTTCCAGTGTCGTTTTTTAAAAAATGATAGCAAACGTACTCATGTACCAGTTTATGAAAGCGGCTTGCTGTTCATTCACAGAAGGCTTTGGTGGATTATTTCCACAGCAAACTGTATTTGCCAAAATTCTTCCAAATCTTGTCTTCAGAAACAAGGCAAAGGTTTCCTTTGAAAATAACAGAAGGCTGCTCATGTCTGTAATTTATTTTTAATGGTGACTAGCATCAACCTTTAGTGAAATGACGCTGAAGAATGTGAAAGCTACTCACTCCCTGTTAGCTTCCATTTGTGTGCAAGCCAGGCCAAGTGACATATAAATCCAATAGGGTGCACATTTTTTTGGAAACTAATTTATGTCAGCTTCATGATTTTTTACACTTAATTAGCTAGATACTGGTTTTATTTTTCTTGCTACAAAGCTGAGGAAGTGATTAGGCGCCTGCTGGTGACTACTAATGATTGCTAACTTTTTCATCAAATCCTGGAAACTCAAGCATACTGATTTTTTTTTTTAAGTTTAAAGCATGCAGAACTTTGTAAATAAAGACAGTTGTTGTAATCTTTATCCCTAATAAATCTCAAAAATAAAAATGTTAATGTATTCTTGACTGTAAGATACAGTTGGACTCTTGAAACTGATAAATGCCTAGCAAGATGAAATGGCTTCTCATGGTCTGAAAATTTGAAGAGTGTGGTTTTGAAAAGCCTCCTTGGGCTTTTATAGTTACAATGCCATCAATGAGAAAACACAGGAATTTATAGATGTAGCTCTAACCTTACTAGGATTGCCAGCTCAGGGTTGGGAAATTCCTGGATATTTGGGGGTGGAGTCTGGAGAGTGCAGGGTTTGGGGAGGGGAGGGTCCTTAGTGGGATATAAAGTCCACCCTCCAAAGCAGCCATTTTTTCTCAGGGAACTGTAATTCTGGGCAAATCTAAACCTTACAAGGAGAATAGGGTTGCCAAGTCTGGGTTGGAAAATACCTGGGGACTTTGGGGGTGGAGCCAGGAGAAGGCGGGGTTTGGGGAGGGGAGGGGCCTCAGCATGGTACAATGCTATAGAGTTCACCCTTCAGAGCAGCCATTTTCTCCAGGGGAGCTGCTGTCTGTCAGCTGGAGATCAGTTGTAAAAGCGGGAGATCCCCAGGCCCCACCTGGAGGCTGGCAATCCTAAAGGAGAAGGAAGCTATAGGAAGGTTGTTCTAGATTACAGAAAAGGATATGTGGAAGAAGATACTCCTTAAAACACACAGGGATCAGATTATTAAGAAATTGTGTTCATATAGGGTTGCCAAGTCACGGGGGAAAGTTGGTCCTGGTCTGGGACATTCACACAGTGATTTGCACAGTGTGCGGGCGCGATGACGTCACCCGGAAGTGACGTTACCCAGAAGTGACGTCACCCAGAAGTTACCATAGAGTTTTCAGGCTGATTGCTAGAGTGTCAGCCAACAATGTGCCTGGTGCGATTATGTCATCACCTCTGGGTGATGTCCTCACACTGGGCACATTGGCCTGAACTTTGGGGGTGGGGTTCCCCCCGCTGGCCTGATCCGGACTGGCAGATTGGGGGCTGTTTTGGTGGGGAAACCCGTGCCCCCGCTGGGGACCTGGCAGCCCTATGTTCATATCGCAAGGAAAGTTATGTGATGGGCAGAAATGTTTCTTAGTTGCCAGTCAGTCAACACCAACTATAGCTTTCTTCCACAGGAAACTGGAGAACTGTTTTTAAAGACCTTCATTGTTGACATAAAAGGTACAGTTTGATCAATCATGAGTCCACCCCTAAACATTTAGTGCTACATTTATTTTATTTTATTTATTTATATTATTTAAAACACTTCCACACCACTCTTTTCACCCAAATAGGATCTGCAAGGCAGTGAATATAAAAATATTAAAACATTTCAACTTTAAAACATCAAGACATTAAAATAGCATTTTAAAATGTAAATATATAGAAACTATTTAAAACATTAAACCATGTAAACACACACACCACCAAAACAGCACAACTAGGGAGGAGGACCAAAAACGGTTAGTGGGGGAATGCAGAAGAAAACAAAACCAATCTTCATCAGAAGGCCACATGATACAGGGAGACAGATTAATGTCCCTGAGGAGGAAGTTCCAAAGTTTCAGTGCTGTAACCTAGAAGGCCCTTTTTTTGGATGGCCCCAAATTTAGCTCCCAATGGTAGGGGCACCCAAATCAGGGCCTCTGAAGATGACTGAATTGGATAGTTAGGTTTATATGGAAGTAAGTATTCCTTTCTCCCTCGAAGGTGGAGGACATCTCTGTGGGTTATTCCCATGGTTCCTTCAGGGAGGCAGGAAATACTTTTTTCTGATTCCCTTTGGCACCTTTGGAATAACCCACTCCTTCAGTTCTGTTCCTGCCTCTGTAGGGAGTAGCAGCAATAGTGTAGGCTTAGCCTTCCCTTTGACTAACAGCCTTGATTCTTCCCTTTTTTTCTTGCCAAATCTCTAGCCTTCTTTAATTTCTTAGCCCTTTACCTTCTCTTTCTCTGCTCCACCTTTTTGTTTCTTCCTCACTCCCCCCCCCCCCCCCGGAATCAGCAAGGCTTATCTCCGTTGGGCTTCTCTCCTCTGCTCTGTTTGATGGCAGCAGCTGAGAACTCCCAACAGCTTCATGACTGAGGAGTAGCAGGAGACATGTACCACAGCAGCTGCTGCAGCCGCCACACGATCCATTGCCGGGGCTGACCTGTCTTCGCAGCTTGTTCGTGCTGGCTGCGAAGATTGTGAGGGAGCAGCAACAGAATGGTGGGAGGGCTGTTGATGGCTTGCAGTGGCCATCTTGGAAGTGTGGAGCTTAGCTCCAATACCTTCCCGCCAGTTCCCCCGGGCACAGAGAGACCCCATGGAGGGTGCCAGGAATCAGTTCCAGAGCAAGCAGGCGGCATGTCTTCAGGAGCCACTCGTCAGATGGGTAACGTACCCGACCCCAGGGACTTCATTAATTCCCCCAGAATCATGCAGGAGAGCCATGCAGGAGGAAGTCTCCTTCTGCACAAGAGTAGGCATTACTTCTCAGGGTTGCTCCCAGAATCCTACGCCGGCATCCCAACCCAGCTGCCCATGGCCAACCATGGCTTCTTAGAAGGTCCCTACACACACGCGCAGAAAAAGGGCAAGGGATTCCAGTGCTGACTCTGAGTTGGCTTCCTCTGGTTCTGAGATGGAAGACTGTGAGGAAGGGGAATTCCTTTCAGATGAGGAGGAGGTTGAGGTCAAGGTACCTGAACAATCCAGCCGGGTTTTTTAAGAGTGAGGACTATATTATTTGTTAACCAAGGCCTTAGCTGCCCTGGATCTTCACAACTCCCCTTCTGATGACAATGCCAGAGATTCTGGCAAGGGATTAAGGTCTAAGGCTAAAGAGATAACCTTTTCTTAAAAATAGAAAAGGATTTTCCTTTCCCAGAATATATTGAATGTCAATTAACAACGAATGGGACAAGCCCGCTGCAAATACTCAAGTTTCCTCATTTTATTAAGAAATTCTATGCATTACCTAACTATGCCAATGAGTTATTGCAGGTACCTCCAGTGGATGGCCCAATGGCAGCGCTTCAGTCGACAGGCCTGCTGTCTGAGGACGGCCATGGCACAATTCATGATGCAGTGGACAAAAAAGCAGACGCAGCACTGAAAAGGGTGTATGAGGCCATAGCCACGATGGTTAGAGCTGCAGCTACCACATCCATAGCATCTAGAGCAGGGGTGGCCAAACTGCGGCTCGGGAGCAACATGTGGCTCTTTCACACATATTGTGTGGCTCCCGGCAGAGCAGCTGGGGAAGCAAGGGGAAGGCTGGGGGAAGCAAGGGGAAGCAAGGGGAATCTTCCCTTCCTCAGTGTTCCACTTCCTAGGTAGGGCTGAAGTGGGGTGGGGGGAGCAGAGAAAGCAAGCAACTTTAAATGCATTCTCAAAGCCACCCCAGCCTACAAATATCATTGGATAAATAAATATCATTATAAATATCTGTTTTTACCCCTTTTTTTATTTTTGGCAGTTTCATTTAATGTTAATAAAAAGCAAATTTGCATATTTTTCAGTAAAAACCTGTGTATTATTTGTTCATTCCTTGTGGCTCTCAAACATCTGACATTTATTCTATGTGGCTATCCCTAGACTAGAGACTCTATCATTTGGGTTCAAAAAATGATACAACTTCTACCTGAGAATGACTGTCATCTTCTAGCGGGGGCTAATCGTATCCTCAAGGCTGTTTCCTTCTCGGCAGATGCTTCTCTGGACATCCTAACCTTCGCTTCCAAGGGCCTGGCTTCCATTGTGGTGACCAGACGACTACTGTGACTCAGGGCATGGCAGGTGGACTTCCTGTCAAAATCCATTGCCGCCGCCTACCCCTTTCAGGGCGACTGCCTGTTCGGGGACTCTCTGGACAAGATCCTGGTAGAGACTAGGGACTAGAAGAAAGCCATGCCCAGGTCTCTTCACCACTCTGACAGATGAGGAAATCATTCCTTTAGTTCCCAGCACACACTCCCTCACTTCCAATCTGATGAAAACCAACTGGGAGAATTCCAAATCCTCCTTCAAGAGAGGGTCCTTCAGCTCCAAGTTTAACAGACAGAGCTTCAACAAGCCCAACAGGGCAGAGCACGATTCCAAACCTAAGCAGGCATGACTACTCAGTCACTGCAGTAGGGGCCTTTCCTCTTCCTGGTTCCCAAGAAGAATGGCGACTGGAGGGTGATCTTGGATCTCAAGTTCCTCAACAAGTTCATCAGACTTCAGCACTTCTGCAAGGAGACCCTGAGGTCCAGTACAGAAAACATCCAGCAGGGTGACTTTCTGACTTCTGTAGACTTGACAGAAGCCTACCTTCGCATACCCATTCATCCAGCACACAGAAGGTTCCTCCGGTTTGCCATGGACAGTTGTCACTTCCAATATTGGGCACTTCTGTTTGGACTGTCCACAGCTCCCAGAGTTTTCTCCAAGATTCTTATCAACCCTGTAGTATATCTGAGGAAACAGGAGCTTCATGTCCATCCGTGCTTGGACAGCCTCCTTATCAGATCCAGCACTCACTCCAAATCTATTCACGACACTGAAATGATGCTTCGCTGTTTACAGGAGCACGGGTTTGTTGTGAAGCATTCCAAACGTTCACTCCAGCCTTCTCAGAGAACAGAACATCTGGGAGCCATGATCAACATGACCATCATTTCCTTATTTCTTCCATTGGACAAAGCCAGGAAAATCCAGGATCTGGCAGCCTTGATTATCTGGAGCAGTGTGTCTTCCCTAATGACTCTGGCAAGGTTGCAGGGCCTTCTTGTGTCCACCATGGGCATGGTCCAATGGGCTCACCTCCATTCCAGACCTTTACAGCACTTCCTTCATCCCTATCAACTGTGGATTATGGAAAAGAGGGACTTGAACCTCCTTGTTCCCATAAAGGTCAAGAACAGTCTCCTGTGGTGGACAAACTTGTGCAGCCTTCGCCAGGGCAAGGTTTTTCATACTCCTCCCCCCAGAGAACTGTTCATGGATGCAAGCCTCCAAGGCTGGGGAGCAGTACTGCACAATGTCCCCATCCTGGGTCATTGGTCTCCCGAAGAACAGAGTCTTCCCATCAACCTGTTGGAACTCAGGGCCATCAGGCATGCTCTGGTCCACTTCAGTTCCACCATCTTCCAGCAGCATGTGTTGATCCGGATGGACAACATTTCAGACAAGGTGTATATCAACAAACAGGGAGGCTCTAGCTACACAGGGAAGCTCTGAAGATTTTCTCTTGGGCCAAGGACATCTCCTCTCTTTTGACAAATATAAGCATGCAAATCAGGTGGTATCAAGTCACACAGAGGGTGCTGCCTCGGGATGCCAGCCTCCAGGTAGGACCTGGGGATACCCTGGAGTTACTGCTCATCTCCAAACTACACAGATAACTTTCCATGGAGAAAATGGATGCTTTGGAAGGTGGAGTTTATGGCATTGTATCTCACTGAGGTCCCTGTCCTCCCCAGGTTCCACACCCAAATCTCCAGGAGTTTCCCAGCCAGGATCTGGATCTGCTGCTAGTGGCCGGGGGGGGGGGGGTACTTGGCAACCCTTGACTGCTGCCAGTAAAAACCCTGCTTTTTATTGACAGAAACAGTTAGAACCTCCCCCCTTCCCCAAAACATTCTAATCTCCTCACATTTGATGCCTGGAGCTGATGCCATTTCAAAAGGTATTGGGGGAATTCAACGGTCCCTGAAGGTTTTTTTTTAACTTTTCAGATTTTTCTGCAGCCCCAGGAAGGGGCCTGACTATGTACGAAAAGCTGTTGGGGGAGAGTGAGCTCTCTTTTGGCAAATATAAGCATCCACACAGAAAAACCCCCTCTCAGAATTAGAATATAGATTATTGTGAGACAATTAAATAACTGTGATTCCCCTCTCTGTATCTTGATGGGCCTCTGTAAATATAGTACAGAAGATTTAGAGGCAGTGTTTTCACATATTTAATTGTATGTATCTTCTATAAATAATTGTGTTTTTCTTGTGGTATTGGGAGTGTGTCTGCCATGTGGGAATGCTGTGAATTACAACGCCTGTCTTCAGACGTACAGTTGGCATTTTCTTGGTAAATGCAAGCCTATCATCACACAACTCCCTACATTTCTTTTGAATATTTCTTCAGCATCTATTTGCTATTATGAAAAGCATACTCAGCTAATTAATATTGAGGTTGCCTTTCCCTTTAGAAAATCTACTGAATGGATGTTACACAGGTGCGAAGCACTGATGTTTCCACCAGGCAGAAGGAAGATGCCTTCCTGTATAGTGCACCTGTTTTGCTGAGGTGATTTAAAAAATTATCTGAGGTGATTTTTTAAAAAATAAAATCCTGTACATCGTTTTCAAAGTGACAAGCTTGATCATCACAAACATTTAACTTAATGTTGAAAGCTTTGGCTGCTATAACCAACCAGCGGTGCTCTAAATTCCAATATATGCCAGTAGGAGAAATGCAGAATCAATTCTATAATTAAAAAAAATATGGGCCAGCCATGATCATTTTCTCTTTTTGGTGACATTAAAAGCAACCAATTTGTTCTGTTACAAGCCATTAAAAGTCAGATTCTGTATATTAATTTTGATGCCTTATACGCAGAGGACTTTGATCTCTTCACTACCAGGTCTGGCTTTAAGTGATGTTGATTAACTTGGTAATGAAATAAATTGTGCTCATTTTTTTAAAAAAAAATACAGAACCTGACAGCATGAGATTTCTAAATGGACTCTTGCTAATGTTGCTTAATTTAATAGACAACGTATTATCATATACAACATACATAATTAGTCATAACCAGAAAAGTTGACTCAATTAGTTGCCTTATTTACATTTTTGGTGGACAAAGAACAGCAGTGTCTTCTCTGAGAGCCCATACAACAGATACATCCTTTGGAACTGATAATGCTTTTGATAATGCTTACAGAAGTAAGCATTACTGGGAACTTGGATCAGGCATGTATCTAACCATCATCAAACTTCTTCGAGTGGGACTTTCCTACTTCCCCCTCCTGCTGCAGCCCACTGAGACTCCCCCTCCCCTTGAAATTTAGTTCCTGGGAGTCAGCAGACTGTTAGGAAGCTATAAAGAGCAAAGTAATAATCTAAAGTGGGAGGGAGACTCTGGCTGAGGACAGATTGGCCGTCTCGGCCGCTCCGCCTCCGCTTCAGAAGCGGAGGCAGAGCGGCTGTTCAGACGGCCACATCTGCCCCCAGGAGGCTGCCCAGACGCATCGCGTCTGGCGCCGCACTCCTTCCGCAGCAGCCGAGCACCACTTCAAAGTGGTGCTCGGCTGCTGTGGCACGCCCCTCGCGTGCGTTCCACCCGCCGAAGTGGGTGTGAACGCGCGCGGGCAGGGGCAGCTGCGTGGCGTCCGCCCGCCACTCCAGGAAGCCGCCCGCAGTCTGAACGCTGCGGGCAGCTTCCTCCCGGTAGCATGCGAACACCGCGCCACGGGGGAAATCCCCCCTGCCCCATTCTGCCGCGCCGCGGAGGTGCGGCAGAATGCCAGTTTGTCCTCAGCCTTTGACTCAGACACATTTGGGGTGCAAGAGAACGTGCTTCCCAAGCATTCAGGACCCTGATTTGGATTGGGATGATGGGTTAAAAAGAGCTTCATCTCCCCCCCCCCCCGCTATTTTCCTGACCTGAAATGGCATAGGGGGTGCTTTTTGCCCTACTGGGCACAGCACATGTAGACTATCTGTACATGGACAGCCACTCAAGTGGGGCAAATAGCACACCCATGACATGTCAGGTTGAGAAAATGGTATGGGATTATATTATTTATTTATTATACTCCATCTTTTTTTCTCCTCAGTGGGGATCCAAAACAGCTTACATCATACCTCTCTTCTCCATTGTGTCTCTTTCCTCCATTTTGTACTCACAACAACCTTGTGAAGTTGGTTAGGCTGAGAGTGTGTGACCGGCCCAAGGTTACCAGTAAGCTTCCTTGGTAGAGTAGGGATTCAGGCCTGGATGTCCCAGATCTTACACTGGCTCTCTGCTGAAGGCTGAAGATCTCCCCCTACAGTGGTCCCAACCCAGATTGGAACCCTAGGTGTCTGGGAAACAAGCCCCCTTGCATCTGTCTGAGTCAGAGCAGGGGGACCCAAACCCTACATGTTAAAAATTGTTCTGTGGAGTTCTGACTTTATTACCAAGAGACATGAACATATTTAACTGTCAGTAAATTGAACACAGAGCAGTAACACTAGGTGCAATTCTACACAGTGTTATATATGCACACCACTGGATCCAAAGGATTGTGAACAAGTGGATTGTGAACTACTGCTGTTAAATCACAGTACCACCTGAATATCCACTGACAAGGGTCAGGTGATACTTAGGAGAAGTATGGGGTAGGGGAGGGATAAAGCTCAGATGATAAGTCCACAGACAGGTTGCGGTCACACATGCCAGATACAGCAGGGGGGTGGAAGCGAGGCTATTTCCTCCAGAGGAATTTGACCCACAGTTGCGAGATCACACCTTCCTTTGAAGCTGCAGGCACAGCCCATCAGTGTATGATCAGACTGTGTGTGGGTGAGTCGTGGGTTTTTTTTTTGCCATTTGTTTCCTATGCGCTTAAACGAGGAATCGATGAATCACACCTCAGCCCTGAGGGCTCCCTAAGGAGTTTGCAATGATGTGCATGCTGAGAAGGGGGGGGACAATGGCACGGAGTCGGGATGGCCTGATCAGACCATCCCAATGGCATGAGAGCATGCTGCAGTGGCCAGACAGGGGAAAATCCATCCATGGCCCATCGCAACCCGTTTACTACTGGATTTTCCCTGGTGTCTTTTAACTCCACTTTTGCAGCGGCGCAGAATGGGTTGCCGATGGCTGTGGGACGCTTTCCAAATGTGGCTGTCTGATCGCTCCCTTTAAATCTGTCCGTCATTTGTGCCTATGTCGGGTCTAATTGTGCGTATGATCGCAGCCAAATTGTAGCTCTGGAAACAGAAATGCCTTTTGCACGTGCAAAGGCACCTTTGGATCCAAACCAATGGTTGCAAAATTGTACCCAACAACTAGCAGTAAAGTAATTTTTGAAGAGTAAAGTACTGCAGTAACTACCTCATCATCACAGAACAATTATTTTTTTAAAAAGGGTTTGTTAGCAATTGAATAAAATGTTTTTGAGAAAAAAATTGACACTTCATTTGTTTTGTTCGAAAATAATTGACAGTTTTATAAATGTTAATATCGCATCATGATTTTTTTTATTCCATTTCTGTGCTGTCTGTTTTAGGGGCATTTCTTTCTATTTGCATTTCCCTGCATCACATTCTCGCTAGTATTAAGCTATTCATTGCTGATGTTCCTGAACTTGTTAGCTAATCACTGCTCCATTCTTGTCTATTTCAAAGCCTACTTGTGTGCATTGTGCAAATTCCTGTAGGAGAACCCCTATACAGAATATATTGGACAAATATAGGCTGAGGACAGATTTGAGTTCTGCTGCGCCTCTGCGGCGCAGCAGAACAAGGCGGGGGGGAATTGCCCCTGCTGTGCGGCGTTCGCACGTCCCCAGAAGGAAGCCGCCTGCAGTGTCCAGACTGCGGGCGGCTTCCTGCAGCGGCGTGCGAATGCCGCGCAGCTCCCCCGGCTGGCGTGCGTTCACACCCGCCGGAAGCGGGTGGAATGCGTGCTGCAGAAGCCGGGACAACACTTTTAAGTGGTGCCCGGCTGCTGTGGGAGGAGCGTGGCGCTGGATGCATTGCGTTCGGCCCGCCTCCTCTAGGCAGATGTGGCAGTCTGGACTGCCGCTCTGCCTCCGCTTTCAAAGGCATAGCGGGCCAGACTGCCAGTCTGTCCTTGGTCCTAGACTGTAGGAAACAAATAAATAAAATAAAAATGAAGATAAAATGTTGATACTGTTTGCAAAGATTTCAGAACCCTAAATTAAACACACTGTGATATTATTCAGAAAACAAGGTGCAAAAAAAGTATCTCTAGGTTTATCCTAGGGTGGCCCTGACTTGGATTGCCCAGGCAGCTTGATCTCATCAGATCTTGGAAGCTAAGCAGGGTCGGCCCTGGCTAGCATTTGGATGGGAGACCTCCAAGGAATACCAGGATTGTGACACAAAGGCAGGAAATTGCAAACCACCTCTGAAAGACTCTTTCCTTGAAATTCCTATGGAGTCTTCGTAAGTCAGCTGTGAACTGATGGCCAAAAAAGAGGTTTGTTCTACCTTCTTCGAAAGACCCTGAAAAAAGATCACCTTCAAAACCAGTAGTAAGAGAAGTGTTGGGCCACAGTAATTCTATAATCCAATTGTGCAAGAGTAAGCTGAAGACAGGTACATGGAATTCTTAGCTGTAAAGGGGATCTAATTTCTAACACCAGTGATGTTAGTATGGCCCAGTGATTTAGGCATAAGAAATTATGTAGTTAAACATATTGTCTTGTAAAACTTGTGTATTTGGTAGTATTTGTTCATCTTCATAATATTACAGACTGATAGGAACCATGAGGTCATAAAGGCTGGAAGATTGGACCATTTTTGTGTTTTGTGGAAATAAATACAATGGGCTCTAGAAAGAGTATCTGGGAAAGTAATTGCCAAGGCCTTGGACACTCAGCATCAATTTGCTGTGGCAACCTCAGCAGAGTATAATGACACAGAGTCCACCATTTTCTCCAGGGGAACAGATCAATGCCATCTGGACAGCAGTTGTAATTCGGAGTGATATCCAGCCGTCACCTGGAGATTGGCAACAGTGGTTCCCCAAGAGGGAATAGCTGGTTTGGAGGGCAGAGTCCATGGCATTGTACCTGTCTGAGGCCCCATCCCTCCTCAAACCTCACCCTCTCCAGGCTCCATCCCTCAAACCTCCAGGAATTCCCCACCTGGAGTTGGCAACCCTATCTCCTTCCCAGCTAAGCATCAACCTACCTTTATTTTCTCCTCACTTTTCAGCTTTCCATCTCCCTCCCACCTGCAGCCTCTATCGTGCTCTGAAGCCCTGAGTGTCACGTCACATTGGCTGTCATGGAAGGGGGAGCATCTCAGCAGGATATAAGGACACAGAGTCCACCATTTTCTCCATGAGAACTAATCAATGCCATCTGGAGAGCAGTTGTAATTCTGAGTGATCTCCAGCCCACACCTGGAGATTGGCAACAATGGTTTCCTTAGCCAGGAGGGCGGGATAGAAATTTAAATTAAAAAAATTCCCAGGAGGAAAAGTAGTCTTTCTCTGCAATGGGGACCAAAGCAGTTTACACCATTCTCCTCTCCCCCTTTTGACTTGCACAACAATCCTGTGAGGTATGCTAGGCTTAAAGTCTGTGTCTGGTTTAAAATCATCACTCAGCTTCTACAGCAAGAATCTGGATCTAGCAGACCCTGCTCTGAAGCACTGATTGCCATGCCTAGGGTGACCAACCTCTAGGTGGAGCCTGAAGATTGTCAGGTATCACAACTAAACTCCAGACAACAGATCTGCCCAGAGAAAATAACTGCTTTGGAAGGTGGACGTTATGGCATTCAGCTGGGGCCTCTCCCCTCCCCAAACCCTGGCTTCCAGAGACTCTACCAGAAAATCTCCAGGAATTTCCCTACCTGGAGCTGGCAACCCTAGACAGGACTGGTCCCAATGAGTTCCTCACAAAGGCCTGCAAAGGGTTTCCTTTGTCTGACCCAAGCTTGGTTGCCTACTGTGACAAATTGGGTTCCAGTTTACAACTCAGCTGTTTGCCTCCCACCCTCGTCCCATCTCACTCCTAAAGTTCTCTGCCACTAGTCACTGAATTGTCACTGCCTTTTTAGAGGGACAGTGAGACCCCGGTGGCCAAATCTCCTTATTTGGAGATGGAATCCCCAATCTTTGGGGAATCCCTGGAAAGTTGGCAACCCAAGGGTCTGGTCTTTCCTTGCTTCCCTGGGCTACCCCCTCCTTTTGGTATTGTGCAGAGTAGGGGAGACTATGGGGACATAGCACATCACAGATTATTAGCCCAAGTAGAAGAGTTTATTTTACTATTTACACAATTATGGAGCACACACACGCACTAAATGAATAAGGCACAACTGTAGGAGTGAGCACACACTATGAATCAACAGGGCATAAATTAACATAAATCAAATCTCCCTGAATGGGCTGGAATCTATATTGATGGTGCCCCGCCCCTTGGGATGGTCCCTCTTTTCCCGCACTTTTTGTACTTATGCCAGCTGGGAACTGTAGGCTAGCAGATGAGGAAGCCCCATTCAACCCAGTGAGTGATACCTCTGCAGGCCCCTCTCTGGAATTACAGCTCAATTGAACCTTATGGAGGAACATTTTAAACAAACCACAGACAGCAGCCATCTTATAAACCCAAGTAACTGCCATTTTGTTAGACCTACCAACAGCCACTGAGGTAACAGTCCCACACAGGAGGGAAGCAGAAGCATCTTCGTTAAGAGAGTAAACCATCTGCCAGTAATTCTGAGAGGACACAGTGGCTGAAGGAGTAGGGAAGGGCAGGGAAGAGGAGCAGACCCAGCACCCAGCCAATGGCATGCAAGTACTCACAGCCAGTGGATAGGGACAGCTTCTGAGTGACACATCAGGGAGCCAACTGATTTAGGAGCATGTGGGATGTTCAGGAGAGTGCCACTGCCAAATCAGGATTATTATATAGAGTGATGATCCTAGGTGCAGACAAGACTGCAGAGTTGTAATAATGCACAGCTGATGTCATCCTCTGGCTGTGTCACTCAGAATAGTGGAATACTGCAGACAATTAAGCCTTTGGTGCAAGGTGAGCCTTTTTAAATTTCTCACAATGTACTTTCCTGCTTCATGTATGTTGCTGTCCATGCTCACGACTTATTGCATACATTACTCAGTTGCTGACCTGATTTATCTGTCACCATTCCCTTTTCCCTGCTTCCATTCTCTTCTAGCATTATTGCAATTGTGTTAACATAATTTTAATAAAAACTGGGCTACAGCAATCACTGAACTACACAAATTGTGTCCAAATGGTGTTTTAATCTCCTTTAAATTCATTATATACAAAGACTACACACACACACACAGAGAAAGAGAGAGAGAGAGAGAGAACTAGAGCTCAAATTATTCCCGTGCCTTTGGTTTGTATCGAGCAAATGTTAGTGTGTTTCACCAATTTTGGCAGCCTACAAGGGGCTACGGAGGCTCGAGACAAATCCTAAAGGGACATAGCCTCAGCTGAAGAACTGTAATCAGTGTGCAAATTCTTAGAAGGACACATGTGGGGGGAAAAAGTGAGTCAATTTAGAATTTCTGAAAAAAATGTTTGCAAATGCTACTTATAATTGGCAGCCCTGTTTCGAACTGTGTGGGTTTTTCCCATCACTGCTTGAAACTGCCAAAAAAAAGACCATTTTAAAATAAATAAATTGCTTACTCTTGTGATGACCATTTACTTTGTTGCAAGAACAGCTTTTGATTTTTTTAAAAAAAGATTGATATAAAGAACACTCTGGTTTTTATTTCGAAAAACATTCATGAAGCTAGAACAGGAAATAAAATCATTTTCCAGTTTACAGTAATTAATACAGAGTGAGGCTGAGCAGAAGATGATATAATTCAGGATGCAGAATTCATTTTCACTTTTTTTTTAACTTTAGTTTGCTCTGTCTTCCCATACTCTAGGATCTTTCTCCCAGCAAGCCTTTATAAAGGAAATTCCTTTCTCACCCTGAGTTCATTTTGCCAATGGGAAGATGTGTATAGAAGTGACTTGTATGTTAATGAAGCCCCAGATACAAAATTATATTCCTGTTCCTTGAAAAACCTTGACAGGTATTAAAAGAAAAAGAAAGGGCTCAGTTTAACTGTCAGGCAGAGAGCACCACAGAGGGACTACAGATTTATTGAGTGTTAAATGTCAGTATCGATGTAATAAAGATGGTACACAGTAAGTAATAAGTAGTTTCCAGATGAAGAACCATTTTCAATAAGTTGTCAACGTGTCGGGTGCTGTGAATTATTTTTTTAAAAAGAGGTCAGGTTGGAGAAGGGTGGGGCATGTTCTTAGCTAGTTAACTTTCAAGAAAATTGCAGAAGCTTCCTTCAATTTTCTATCTAATACTGTGTCAAAAGCTGTAATATTTTCAAGTGAATTGCCAGATAGCGAGGGGACTAAAAGCTAAGACCTGTTGGCCTCAATCTACAAAAATGGCTTATCTTCTACCTGAAGGACATTCTTGTTAGAACTTTAGATACTAATGACTTAACTTATATATAACTTCAGATGTCTATGACAGCAGGTACTGTGTGATTAGGGTTGCCAGCTCCAGGTTGGAAAATACCTGGATATTTTGAGGGTGGAGCCTGAGGAGAGTGGGGTTTAGGAAGGGGGGGGGATTCAGTGGTAGTATAATGCCGTAGAGCCACCTTCCAAAGCAGCCATTTTGATCTCTGTCGCCTGGAGATCAGTTGCAATAGTGGGAGATCTCCAGCTAACTGGAGGCTGGCAACCATATGTGTGGTACATGAGAGTATGAAATTGGAAGTCCTGAGTTCAAATGTTACATGATTGGTAATCTCACAAAAGGTCCACAGTAAATAATTCTCTCACAACCTTTCCCCTATGACTTACCAGTCTGTATATTTTATTTACTTCATTTTATATTCCACTTTCCCCCTCCATTTTCTCCACAGTGTTGTTGTTGTGGAGGAGGAGGAGGAAGAGGAGATTGGATTTATACCCCGCCCTCCACTCCCCAAGGGAGTCTCAGAGCAGCTTACAAACTCCTTTTCCCTTCCCCTCCCCACAACAGGCACCCTGTGAGGTAGGTGGGGCTGAGAGAGCTTTTTCCCAAGCTGTCCTTGAGGGAACAGCTGGTACAGAGCTATGGCTTGCCCAAGGTCATCCAGCCAGGTGCAAGTGGAGGAGTGGAGAATCAAACCCGGTTCTCCCAGATTAGAGTCCGCGCACTTAACCACTACACCAAACTGAGGTAGGTTAGGCTGAAAGCATGTGACTGGTCACTATCTAGGGCCGCGGTCATACGGCCCCTTTAAATCCGGGAGGGCTCCCGGATTTAAAGGGGCCGCTTTTTCCAACAGCGGGTTGGGATGTCTAAACATCCCAACCCCTGCTGCATCGAGCTCTGCGGCCGCGGTGGGAACAGCGGCCGCGGCCGCCGTGGAGGCGGCCACGGCGGAAGCGGGGGCAGTTGAAAAAGCGGCGGCAAGGGCGGTGGCCGAGGCGGCCGAGGCAGAAGCGGGGGCAGCTGCGGACACGGCGATGCGGTGGCGGAAAGGGAGGCGGCGGTCGCAGCTGCCGCCGCCGCCGAAGACACATGTCGGGTGCTGAAGCCTGGGTAAGTCGAGGTGTTTTTTTTTTCCCCTTTTACACTTGGGTGCATGGATAGCCATGCGCCCAAGTGTAAAAGGGGGGGAAAAAATGGCCGGCGGGGCTATCTGGACAGCCCTGCTCTCGCAATGCTTGCGAGAGAGGGCTGTCCAGATAACCTCAAATGCGGGTTGCTCCCGCGACTCCCGGGAAAACACTAGTTTTTCCCGGGGTCGGTAAATGCGGGAGCAACCCGCATTGGAGCCCGCTTCACTGCGGGACTCGCAGTGGGCCGTTGTGGACGGCCCCTTTAAATGCGGGAGGAAGCAGCCCTTCCTCCCGCATTAAGGGGCCGTGTGACTGCGGCCTGGCTTTCATGGCAGAGTGGGAACTTGAAGCTGGGTCTCCTGTGAAGGACAGGCATCAACCAGAGTTTTCCACTGTGAACTCCGATAGATTTTCTCTATCTTGTGACCCAGATTACTTTTCACAACAATGCATAATATTTTCAGCCGAGGCTAGATATCTGTGTACAAGTGAAGGTCTGGATGTCTGCCCAGGCAACCAAGGCCACTGTGTCCTTAGTCCTAACCACTGGGCCTTCCCCAAAAGGGGATCTGTGGCACTCCCAGATCATAGTCTGACACCCTAAACACTTTACCACACTGATAGTATGGATACGTGACTGACAGTATAGCTAGTTGTCAGGATGATTGATAATCTGTGTGAAGCATCTTGAATGCCCCCAGTCTCCTCTATACTTCATGACAATGATTTGAAGGGCTGAGCCAAACCTACAGCACAACTATATGTGATAGATAAGGAGTAAAGAGAGGGATGTTAGTAGGTAATTACTAGGCCTCGTTTTCACATATTTCTCGTTTTCCAGATTGCAGTTTTCAAATGCAGTCCACAGACAATTCACAAATACCAAAATAATGTTCACATTTGTCTGCTCTCGAAGGTACCCCTGCACTCAGACCTGCACTGTTCTATGGACCCCGTGGCTGGCTGTGGTGACCTACCTGAAACTATCCTCCGATACACACACAGTCTTCTCCCCTGGGCCAAGCTGGCAACAGCGGCATCATGACAACAGACTGCAACTGAGGCAGCCAGCCGGGGGGCCCTGTGGCACAGGGGTCAGAGTGCCCAGTCCACATCTGGGAGGCCCAGGTCCAAATTCCCACTGTGCTAAGAAAAGAGCTGGGTGACCTTGAGCCAGCTGGACCTACCTCGCAAGGTTCTTGTGAGGATACAAACACAGGAAGGGCAAACCATGTCAGCCTCTCCAGAGCGCCCTGGTGGGAAGATGGGGGGGGGGGGATAAGAATGTAGTCCAGAGAAGGGGCAAGTCAGTGACACCTCCTCCCCATCCTTTCTGAGTCAGGCATGCCAGCTCCCTCCTGGGAAGCATCTGCCCCAGACAGAGCTTCTTCCTCTCCCTCTTCCAGCAATCACAGGAAGAGAGTGTATCTGAGCATATGCAGAGTGCCTCGCTCAGCCACGCCTCTGGGAGGGAATGTGGGAAAGCTAATCTCAGCATGAGTTGAGATAAGAACTAACTTTGGGACCCAGGGTCAAAAGGTCCCCCCATCGCTGGCCGTGGAGCCACCTCCTGCTGGGACTGCAAAGGGGTCCACTCCCCACCCGTCCCACACATGCCTTCTGTAGCCTGTTGAGGGCAGACTTGCAGACACAGGTGGAGCATCCTTCCAGTGGCCTCAGGCCCCTTCGGAAGCCTTGGCTGGAAGCAGGCGCCTGACCAATGCTTCAAGGCAAGGTCCCCTTTCTGCCCAGTTGCTGCCTCCCCCCTTCCCCCCAGCATACAGGAGAAGACGGGGCTTCTAGACCAGCTGTGCCAACCCCCAAAACCTTCCCCCTTCCTCGAAGATGGCTAGCCGGATGGCCCTACCTCTGTGGCTAGCTCAGGCTGTGGCGCCCCAGTCTCATCAGTGTCTACTCCCGGCCGGGGGGCTCTGGCAGCCAGTGAAGAGTTACTGCCTGCCTTCACCTTGTGGAATGGAGAGTGAGGGCTGCTGCGGCATCTCTCTCATGCCCCGCCTGATGGGGTGGGCAGGAGTGGCGTGATTGATGAAGGGCTTCACCCCTGCCTTGGTCCCCTTGGTCAGGCTCCATCTGGCAGGAGGCGCGGCAGAGCGGCTGTGGGCTGGCAGCAACTTGGGAAGCAACAGGACGTGCATGTGCCCAACTTGGATTGCTGCTTCTCCTACACCCCACCAACTGAACTGAGCACTGCACAGGGCAGTGGAGGCGTGTGCAGGGCTTTTGGCGAAGGAGGGGTGGGGCAGCAAGACAGTACAGCGCTCTCCAGGTGGCACACGCATGTGCTCAGCTCAGATTGCTGCTTCCTCCACCAATCGAGGACTGTACAAGGCAAGCAGAGGCGCAGGGCTTTTGGCAAGGAAGGGGCAGGGCGGCAGGCCAGTGGGGCTTATTTCTTAAGGTGGCGCCCTAGGCAATTGCCTGACCTGCCTCTATGGACCCACCAGCCCTGGTTGCAGCTTACCTTCAGCCACACAGTGACAGTCCTTGTGCTGGAGTGGCAGCAGCTGCTGCTGCCAAAGCAGCATTTTTAAAAATCTTGTGCAGCCAATCAGATCTCCAAGGGCCAATTAGAAAATATGCTGGGCAAAAGACCCACCAGACTCTGCCGCTTAAAAAAAACCCCAACATTTGGCTGGCAGCAGGAAAGTTGTCAGCGGGCACAGGCACCACATGGGGGCCCCTGCTCTAAACCGATGACTGCATTTCTGCTCCAGCTTCTGAGTGTGTAGAAGTCGTAGTCTCTTGATACAAACAGCAACTGCATTAATTAAAGTGACACTGCAGCTGCATGTGGGATGGATCGAGTGATTTTTGCTTGTTCTAGAGCTCTTGCACAAGTGAGAGCCTCTTGCGGCTCTAAGTCAAATTCATTGTATCCCCATTTGCTTCTTTGCTTGCACAAGAACTTGTGCAGCAAATTTCTGGGCACTAGAATATATAGGGAGGAAAGTGCTCAGTATAGCACAAGGTCTTGCCCAAGCAGAACTGTGCTAAGTCTGTTTATGGTTTTGCTTGTGTGTTGCCTATGTCTTCAAATTAGTCCTTACAGTATGGGCATTAGGTTCTGATCGAAGTACCCAAACTGAGCCTCAGGCTAATGGGTATTAGATTTTGCTGAGCTGTTATAAAAATGGAGTAGCCTGTTGGACAGAACGCATGCTAGCATTTGGACAAGTTCTGCAGTAGTTGTAGTTCTGCTTGAATACTGAAATTCTTCCCTTCTTCTGACACTAAAAACAAATGCCTATTTATCAAATAGTCATTTATAAGATTACTACCTTTCAGGTGGCCCCTGAAGATCTCCCGCTATTACAGATGATTTCCAGGTAACCAAGATCAGTTTCCCTGGAGAAAGTGTTTGCTTTGGAGGGTGGACTGTGTGGTGTTATACCCTGCTGAGGTCCCTCCTCAGGCGCTGCCCACAAAATCTGCATGTATTTCCCTACCCAGAGCTGGCAACTCTTGTTGTTTGGCGTAATTGGATGTAACCACTTGAGAAAATGTTCCACTCTTCCTAATAGCAAATGTGATGGACTTATGCCTATCAGTAAGAAAACAAAAAAGGACCACACAGAGGCAGTGAAGGTTTTTTTCCAGATTATGTAGAAAAAAAGAAAAGAAAAAGAACCAAACTCTTCTGAAGTGAATGCTGAGGATGTTTATTGTCTTCCAGGAACAACAGACTGTTGAAGGTAGTTGAGTGTCGCTTGGGGTCAAGAGGGAAAGAGATGAAATTGGCCTACTTAAGCCCCTCACGGTTTTATCCTAGTAGGGGAATTTAGGGTTGCCCAGTCTGTCTTTCCAACCCTAATTCCACACCACCTGCCAGTCCCGGATGCTATAAGTTTTTAAGGGTTTCTTGCCACTTTGAGCTAAAAGACTCCTGCCAGGGAGATGTAATACGATCGGTCTTTCCCGATTCTAATAGAATTGTGTTCCTTTCAGGACTTTTAAAGCTGTGGATGGGGCAAAGGCTCAAAATGCTTATCATAGCCTGAAATGCGGAAGTGAAATTAGGATTGATGAAATGTTTCTGAGGTGCACATTCTTGAGGCCCAATACCCCTTCTTAAACTTTATTATGCGGCAGAGAGAGAGAGAGAGAGAGAGAGAGAGAGAGATGAAAAAAAATTGCCTCCTTAATTGTTTCAAAAGAAGCTTACCCCCTCTCACCTAGCCTTTGACCTCACCAGGCAAAGCAATTGCCTTATTTTGCTAGACCACTTCTATTACAGATTCCTGGTGGGCAGAAAGGTCCTCATCTAGCCTTGAAGTTCAGCAGTCTCACTCTATTAGTCTATGAGGGAAAGATGTCCTAATCACATATTCGCTTCTGTAGTTCCTGGCAGTCTCCAGCTTGTTATATCCGATGTCCATCAAGTACTAGGGAGAATTTTACCATCAGCCTCCTGGCTTTCACTGACTGAGAGCAGATGTTTGGTAAAATCTTACTCTACTTTGATTTTTTCAGATTTAATTCAGATTTTTGGCATCAATACTACAAAAGGTGGAAAGGCTGAAAAAAAGAGGTTAGAGTTCTCAGTTCTCCTACTTATCCTGCCTTATCAATGCCAGTGCCAGATGCTAATCTATGTATATAATTTGCTTAGTGCATTGGCCATTTCCAGCTCTCCAATTGGCTGTGCAGTACACTCCATCAGCCATTGGCCTGTCAATTGCCACTCAAGAGTACTTGTGTGCCATTGGCTGGGGGCTGGGTCTGCTCCTCTTCCCCACCCACTCCCACTTCAGCCACTGTTCCCTGTCAGAATAACTGCCTGATGAAGACACTTCTCCTGCTTGGCTCCTGTGGGACTATTCCCTCAGTGGCTGTGGCTAGGCAACTGTTATGTACCCAAAGCAGGAGCTAGCTTGGGGACACCAGACAGTGGATAGTCAGGATCCTGACTTATAAAACAGCAGCATGATGTGGATAGTCAGGATCCTGACTTATAGAACAGCAGCATGATGTAAATAGCCTATCACAGGGAGCGGGTGTGGGTTGGGTGTGGTTTTGTGTACAGATTTAAGCAGGGCTTCGGTACTACTGATTTTGTGTTAAAGTTAAGCTGAATCACTAATAAAGCATGAGCTGATCACTACATGCATCTGAACCCAGTATAATTCAGCAATCAAGCTTGGTTCTGTCAGTAAAAAGACAAAGGAAGGAAACCCTTTCCAGACCTTTGTGAGGAACTCATTGAGGCCAGTCCTGACTAGGGTTGCCAGCACCAAGTTGGGAAATTCCTGAATATTCTGTGTGTAAAGATGCTGGGGGGGTGGGGGTGGAAGGACTCAGTAGGGTATAATGCCATAGGATCTACCCTCCAAAGCAGCCATTTTTCACCCAGGGGAACTGATCTTTATCATCGGGTGATCAACTTTAACAGTGGGAGATCTCCAGGTCTCCCTGGAGATTGGCAACCCTAGGGGAAAGTCAGCTGCACAGCAGGGGGTTAAAGAGAATGGGTTTTTGGCCACTGGCTCACCTCATTACCCAGCCAGCCATGGCAGAGCCAAGCAGGAGAGAGAGTCGTTTTCACAGTTTAGTCTGACAGGAAAGTGGCCAAGATGGCAATGGGTGGGAGAGGGGTTACTTTGAAAGTCTGTGACTGGTTCAAAAAAAGGAAGGGCCCCCCAACGCTGCCCTCCACAGGATCCATCCCCCCAAATCTCCAGGTATTTCCCTACTCAGAGCTGGCAACCCTACTTTCCCCTCAGTGCCTGTTGCTAGGCAACCAAGCTGCACTATCCTACCCTACCCCTTCGCTTTAGTTTCAAAGTTCAAAAGTTCATTTGAGACTCACGGTTTGACCTTTGCGTATCTGAGGGTCAATCGCTTCTCTGCTCTGCATTTTCTGCAGCTTCACGGCTATGCTTTGAGCAGCCCGAAGGCTTCTGCGACAGGAGAACCTATAGGAGTAAAAAGGTGCCTCAATCCCGCGGTTGCCACTGCTGGGAGAGGCTACCATCAAGCACCCCAGGCAGGGTCCCTTCACTAGGGTCCCTGGGGGTCCGGCTCCAGTCCAGAACCCCTTCTATCCTGCCGAGAGCGGGTCACCTCCCCCGCAGCAATGGAGAGAAGCGCCCGCCATTAAAGCGCCTGATACCGGAAGTCCATGCAAAACACTCTTAATTCAAGAGTGAACTCATTCTAGGGCTTCCATAAAAGTTGAATTGCTGGTTCCCAGGATCAGGAATTTTTCCAGGACAGAAGGCAACAATTGCTTCAGAGATATATCTCCTAGGTACATTGTGGCATCTCAACCTAACTAACCCTGTCTTTCATAAACAAGAACCTGTTCGATCAGATGCACAGACTGAAAAGAGACCCAGCAGATAAAATATAGTGGACAATAAAACCACAGGAAAGTGAGAAAACAGCATTTCCTCTTGGGCTGCAGAATATTATAATCTATCACTCACCATTTGCTGGTGTATAAGAACAGGAGCAATCAATAATTGCTGGGGCATGAAATGGACAGGAATTCCTGTATTGTAGTAAGAGAACTGTCTACAACTCTCACCTGTACTCCTAAAAATAATCTTTTTTCCTAATGATTCCCCATGTGACAAAATCTTATTTTGAATGTTCTTTGATTTTTGTTTGAAGTGTGATGATCTTACCATTAAAGACAACTATCCAAGATGGACTTCTGACACCTGTATGTACCTGTTACTAACACTCAGATTTTTTAAAAAAATCCACAAGCTGTCAGTATTGGATTTTCACACAAAGTCCTGGTGTGTCACAACTGCTTGTTTCTAGGTGCTATAAATAAGTTAACCATATGTCCACAAGAACTGCACATGCAATGATACCGGGGGGGGGGGGGGGGGGAGAAACAGGGTTGGCATTCTAGTCCAACAAGGTGTGTACTTTCACATTATAACCTTCTCAGAAGGGTGGAAGCTGGTCTGGTAACAGTGAGTGCCAAAATCCACACTTTGCCATGGAAGCTCATTGAGTGACCTTGGGCCAGTCATTTTCTCTCAACCTAACCTATTATTATTATTATTTATTTCATTTTTATCCTGCCTTGCCAGCGAACTGGCTCAAGGCGGCTAACAACCATAAAATACCATCAAAGTGGTTTACAATTTAAAACATAAATCCAAACATCAATATATATAAGCAACATAGAGCAACAATAAAACTGGCAGCATCAGAGTTCTCATAGTGAAAAAACGATGGCAGAAGGTTCGGCCGATGGGACCAGGGCGATGTTATCCTAAAGCAGAAGTACTAATTTAAATTTCTATCCCGGCCAAGGAAACCATTGTTGCCAATCTCCAGGTGAGGGCTGGAGATCACTCAAAATTACAACTGCTCTTCAGGTAGCAGAGATCAGTTCCTCTGGAGAAACTGGTGGACTCTGTGTCATTATACCCTGCTGAGGTTGCCACAGCAAATTGACTCTGAGTGTCCAAGGCTGGGGCACTCTCCCAGAGCCTTTTTCTAGATCCCGTTGTATTTATTTCCACAATGGGCCTTATTTCTAGTGATAATATAAAGCCACTTTGGGTTCTTACAGTTGCCAAAAGCAGGGCATCATTATCTAAATATGTGAAGCTGTGAAATTATAAGATGTATAGGGAGATCCTAAAAACAAAGAATAATTCTGTAGTAGCAATAATACACACACACACACACACACAGAATGTCAGGGCCAGTTCTAGGCTTGCTCCTCATAGCCACTTGACTCACAACCAGCCACTTGGGGGAATACTATGAGGAGCAAGCTGATGCTTTGCAAGTACTCAGTTCGTTGCCAGATACAGGGTGCATCTTGCTCAACAAAAGATCTTGAACCAGCCCAAGACCCTGTGTAAGGATGGTGCAGCAGTCCTACAGGCTACAGTCCTGGAATAACTTATTTATGAGTTACTCTTTTCACAGAGTCAATGAATTTACAGAAACCAAAAAATAACCCATCTGCACAGTCAACTGAGTACACACAATTTTAGTTTTACTGCTCTTGTAAAATAAAAATACAAGCTATCCTTTGGAATGCACGAACCCAGAAAACTGCTCTCTTATGACTGTACTGAACAAAGTATGAGTGCTTGTACTTTTCATATATATATATATATATATATATATATATATATATATATATATATATATGTAATATATATATATATATACGCATATATATATATATATATATATATATATATATGTATATAGGTATATATATGTATATGAATATGTATGTATACACACACACACACAAATGCAATGTAAACTACAAATCAATGCTAATAAAATGGAGTAAGACATTTCTGCATTTATTTTTTAATCAGCTTCTCGGGAGGGTAGTGGATGAAAAATCTTAATGTTACCTTTTTATCACCTGCCTATAAGAACAAAGCTCCTTCCTTGGCCTTTAAAGCTGGCATTCCATTAAGAATGAAAAGATGAAGTGAAGGAGAAACACACACTGGAGCAGTTAAAGTTTTGTAAATGGTTTAAAGCGTGTTAATGCTAGTAAGCATTGACACTTACTGGTCACTGAAGCAATTAAAAGCTGTTAAAAGTATTTTACTGCAGAGAGACTAAGGTGTAGAAAAGCAAGTAAAATGTCATAATCTGGGAGTGAACTCTGACACAGTTGGAAAACCCATCTATCCCAGAGGATTTTCCAAGCAAAAGAAACCCCTTGTGAATGTTGTGTCTTTTAGAAAAGGCTCTTAGGTCCTCTCCCCACTTTTTTTTCTTGTGAGTACTCTTTTGAATCATTTTTTTTTTGTTAAAGCTCCACAATTGTTTGGAAGGTCTGATTTAAAAACATCTCCTAACAGGAAGCATTTCAACCAACCTAATAAAACATAACCTATGTCCTTCCAAGTAAATACTAAATCTAAACATTTTGATGGCATTTATAAGTGAGCCCTCTATTCAAATTCTGTGTTGTTTCGGATATTGACAGATTGTTCCTAACCTGAATGTGTTCACATATAATTAAATTACATAGAGTACTACATAACTTACTCCAAAGGCATGTGTACTCAAGATTGCCAAAAAGCAAAAAAAAAAAAAAGGAGGGGGGGGGGAAGAACTCAACCCCAAAAATAGCTGTGAACCAAAAGGGTCAAGCTAACAAAAGAATTATTATAAAAATATAAACATTTATTAGGGTGTACACATAAATAAAACATAATAAAATTAAAAGAAACAGTCTAAATATCAGACAATTAAAGCTTGGTCATTAGGAACTGATTATAGTACATATCAAACTGATGGACAAAACTTTTGACCTAAGGACCATACATGTTTCGGCCCCTATGGGCCTTCCTCAGTGGTCAATATTCCTTATTATACAATGACACACACCCAAAAATACATACATTCAGAATTTTGTATATATATGGCGAAGACTGACCAAGAGAGAGATCTTGAAGTTGTAGTAGATAGCTCAATGAAAATGTCGAGACAGTGTGTGACTGCAATGAAAAAGGCAAACACTATGCTGGGGGTTATTAGGAAGGGAATTGAAAACAAATCAGCCAGTATCATAATGCCCCTGTATAAATCGATGGTGCAACCTCATTTGGAGTACTGTGTACAGTTCTGGTCGCCACACCTCAAAAAAAGATATTATAGCATTGGAAAAAGTGCAGAAAAAGGCAACTAGAATGATAAAAGGGTTGGAACACTTTCCCTATGAAGAAAGGTTGAAGCGCTTGGGGCTCTTTAGCTTGGAGATATGATGGCTGAGGGGTGACATGATCGAGGTTTATAAGATTATGCATGGGATAGAGCAGGTAGAGGAAGAAGTACTTTTCTCCCTTTCTTTCAATACAAGAACTCGTGGGCACTCTGAAATTGCTGAGTCGGGTTAGAACAGATAAAAGAAAGTACTTCTTCACACAAAGAGTGATTAACATGTGGAATTCACTGCCACAGGAGGTGGTGGTGGCTAAAAGCATGGAGGGCTTCAAGAGGGAATTAGATAAACATGTGGAGCAGAGGTCCATCAGTGGCTGTTAGCCACAAAGTATAGATAGGAACTCTCAGTCTGGGCAAGTGATGCTCTGTATTCTTGGTGCTTGATGGGGGGGGGGGGCAACAGTGGGAGGGCTTCTAGTGTCCTGGCCCCACTGCTGGACCTTCTGAGGGCACCTGGTGTTTTTGGCCACTGTGTGACAAGAGTGTTGGACTGATCCAACATTGGCTTCTCTTATGTTCTTGTGTGTGTGTGTGTGTGTGTGTGTGTGTGTGTGTGTGTGTGTATATAGTTGCTTTCTGAAATTGTTGGGGAAAAAAGGGGGGAGAAAAAAGGCCAGATTATTTCTGTGTCAACAGTAGAAATATGTAATAATAATTTTTAAAAACTAATAGAAATTTATACTGGGATTACCATAAATGCTATGTATTTGCTAAAAATTAGTAAAATCAGCCTGTGGTAGCTGTGCAAATTCTCCAAATTAATCTAGATAAAAATAAAAACAATCATAATTATTAAAGTTTAAAGTTAGTATAATGGAGAATTAATTTAGCCTAAAAGTATTTTCCCAAAGAATATTTAAATAGGCAACAGACCTGGTATCAAATGTCCCATTCGTCAGGATGTGTGTCACTTCCACCAAGTGTAATAGTCAAGTCACAAACCGCTGACATTAGAATCCTAGATAGTGGACCCAGGGATGATGCTGTCACCCCCATGCATTGCACAGTGCTCTTAGCCAAGGGAGGGATTACAAATTGGGAGGGGTGAAGAGAAGAGAGAGAACTGGAGGTGGGGGGAGGGGAAGGAAAAAAGCATAATCACAGAGTGACCGGTAAACATTTTTTCAAAGGCAGCAGGTCCAATCTACTTCTTCATTCAGTCCTTGAGGAGTTGATGTGTGTAAATGATGTATCCAAAATAACTCACGTTTTTGGAGAAGCTTGAGCATGTTTGAATTTGTAGTTTGAATTGTTTCAATAATCCAGAACTTCAGCTGGTTTTCAGTATGGCCCAAGTCCAGGTAGTGATTGACAAGTGGAGCATTCCTTTTCTTTAATCTAATACAGCTCCTGTGTTCACAAATTCTTACTTTCACTGGTCTTGGTGTTAACCCCACATACTTTTTTTCCACACGGACATTGGACACAATAATAAATAACTGCTCAGCTGTTACAGTTACAGAATGAATTGTAAAAGCACTTTTTAGCCTCAGCATAGTTACACACAGAACAGACTCCACAGGGAAAAAAACCTTTAGGTAGATGACTCCCCCTCATGCAGCTGGTGTCCTTCAGTTCAGGAAGCCTGCTTCTAACCAGTACGTCTCTGAGATTTTTAGCCCTCCTGGCTGCGAACAAAGGAGGATTTTGGCATCTAGGGATGTTTGATAGCAGGTGCCAGTATATTATAAGTTATAAGTTAAAGGTATAATCCTTCTCTCTACGAGTCTTAGGGGTATGTAGAGATGCTCTAGATGTGTTATAGGCTCTATGAAAAGCTCTTTTCAAAATTCTGAATGAATATCCCCTGTTAGCAAATTGATCCATTAAAATAACTGCTTGCCTTTTGAAGACACTGTCCTCACTGCAATTGCGTCTCAGTCTTAATAACTGGGAGTAAGGTAAATTTCTTTTGATGTGCCCTGGGTGGAAGCTATCCATGGCTAAGTAAGAGTTGGCATCAGTGGGTTTTCTGTAAACCTCTGTCAGTATATTGTTACCTATCCTTCTAATTTCCACATCTAGGAAATGTACTTTATAATTGTCATATGTTAATTCAAATGTAATTGTGTTGTGTATCTGATTTATATATTGGCCAAATTCAATCAAAGATTCCAATGTGCCATTCCAAATCAAGAAGATATCATCCAGGAATCTTTTGTAAAATATAATATGCTTCTTGTAAGGATTATTATTTTGGAAAATGAACTTGTTTTCAAGCCTATCCATAAATAGGTTAGCTAATTCAGGTGCAAATTTACATCCCCTGGCAGTTCCTGAGGTTTGCCAGAAAAATTCTCCTTGGAACTGAAAAAAGTTTTTCTTTAAACATAGTTCAGCAATGTGGCAGAGGAATGATGTGGGAGGGGGATGGGCTGCTCTGTTCTATCATCTAATACCTCCCCTAGAAAATCCAAGGCCTCATCTTGTGGAATATTAGTGTGCAAGTACATTACATCTAGTGTGGCAAAAAACAGCTCTTCTGCCTGTAGTTGTAAATGATTTATGTGGTTAAGGAAATCCTCGGTGTCCCTTAAATATGAGTGTGAGGTTTGAACAAAGGGCTTGAGAAAAAGGTCCAGATATTGGGCCAAGGGTTCCAAAATAGACCCACAGCCAGAGACAATTGGTCTGCCAGGAACTGGGAAGGTGCCTTTGTGAATTTTTGGTAGAAGATAAAATTGTGGCACCCTTTCCTCTGATGTTAAGAGGAAATCATAGGAGGTTCTATTAATATACCCTTCTGCTATTCCCTCCTCCAGGAGTACCTGGATCTCTTTTTTGATGGCATTAGATGGGTTGTCTTTGCTCCTTCTATAGTGTGTTTCATTATTCAATTGTCTGTATGCTTCTGTAATGTACTCTTCTCTGCCCCACACCACTACTGCCCCACCTTTATCTGCTGGTTCGATAACAATATCTTTCCTCTGTTCTAGCTGTTTAACTGCTTGATGTTCCACTTTGTTCAAATTATGCCAAACTGGTATAGCCTCCTGTTCTAATCTCCGTATTTCTTCCAGCACCAATTCTTGAAAAGCTAAGTGTGGGGAGAAAAAATCTTGCACTGTCCCGGGGTCGCCTCCTGGACCCCCTTTCCCCATGACCGGGTTCTTTATAGTCATGGTACAGGCCTCTTTTTCTCACCAAGGGGTTGAGCAAGGGAAGGAAACAACAGACAGGGTTCCTCCTCACAGATGTTTGACCCAGAGACACGCATACAGAATTCCTAAGCATGATAGAAACTTTATTAGTAACAAGAATAGTCCTTGCAAAGATATATTCCCCAAAGATAATCAGTACTTAAAATAAAACACAGTGAAACAAAGCATAGCATACAGAACAACCTTCACCAACAGAGGGATGTGGAGGGCTCTTCGCCTCCTCCATTCCTCTGTGGATCAGCTTGGCCAAGTTACAGAGCAAAGAGCCCCACTCCAAGTTGTGACAAAGAAGCATTGGAAACAGGCAACTCTTATACCTGAAGATCAAAGGATTTGCTGAAGATTGACACATTGAGTCATTACATCATTCTGACTTTAATCAAATGTTTGAAGTTTATTTACAGCATATGTAATAAACACATTTTGGATTCTATGTTATGACATTGAGAGCTCCATCTCAGCATTCTGTTACACAGAGATAACACAGGACCTCCAGTGTTATCTTGGAAGTGTCAAGGGAGGGTCAGGAAAAGGCATTCCTTCTGCCCTCTGGCATGGCCAAAAAGGGATCTGATTACTTGGGACCCTTCCTGGTGAATGATTTTATGGGTCCCTCAATTTACATTCCCTTTTCACCCTTTAATTAAAAAGGTCAGGATATCTAGGACACCTGGACTCATAGGGCCTTTCCCAGGGTTTCATGGGGACAGGCTAATCCCTGCAAATATTTCTGGGATGGTCAGGCTCCAGCAATGTCCAGAGGTTTGTCCCTAGTCAGAGGCAAACTCATATTTATATTTTCCTTCCACACTAATAACCTAGGATTTTTGGTAGCTGGATTAAACGTAAACTTGGGTTTTAAGATATTGTAATTAGAACTTGAATCACTGTCCTCTGTACTGGTTTTTTTTTTTAAATAAAAAAATAAAAATCAGCCAATCTTATTTTTCTAAACAAGCTATGAATCTCCGCCATAAACTGAAATGAGTTACATGGGGGGGTAGGGATAAAGGATAGGATTGCCACCAGGGCGGAAGGATTAGACTGGCTGCTCTGGATTCGAAAGAAGCAGATGGTCAAATACTTGGACACATAACAAATCTGGAAGAATTTTGTACTTGCTCACTTTGCATTTTGCAAGTTTTTAAGTTACTTTTTGGGTTTTACCTGTTGGTTGCATTTGCCTTGGGAAACAGGATTACAAATCAGGAACCAGTGGTGGATTACAGTCCAGGGACAAGTGCAAGTCCCAGTTTGGATGTAATGACAAGCCACCATGTTTCCTAAAAGCCAGGAAATAAGTAATTAGCTTAAGCTGTACAAGGGGAAGAGGTGGAGAGAGTTCAGGAGCTCCAGGTTGCTTTATGTTTGTTCATGCAGCACTGGGCCCATGATTCAGCGCTATGTCTACTCTAGACCTCTGCCTGTTGACTCATTTCTCATCTGTGTTGCAAAAATACCTGAGATAAGCTGGTTCCCTAAACTCCTTAGGGCACTTAAGTCTTGGTGATGTACATTTGAATTGATTGAAAACTGTTATTTTTGAGGTTGAAGAGAGATGAAAGGATGATCTGTAGTGATACATCCAGGATTGTTAGTTCATGTATGCTGTAGGGCTGCCAAGCTTCCACTGGGTCAGAGAGTCCCCCATCGGCTGCTGTGGTTGGCGAGAGAAAAAGAATCTTAAAAAATTGCCCTCAGGTGACAGCATGATGTTGCTTCCAGGGAAAACCTGGAATTGACACCAGCCCTTTCTAGGAGTCCCTGGAAACTAGGAATCCCCAGAAAACTGATGCCTAGAGAGGTACAATGTTACTTCTAGGTTTTTCCTGGGAGTGATATTATGCTGTTGCTAATGCTGCCTCCATCTCCATCTCCCCCCCCCCCCCCCAGGTCTCCTGCTGGTTTTCATGCCTGGCAATCCTATGCATTCAAGTTACTACTTGATGTAATACTTGTTAAGCAATGTGTGAATCAGATTTTTTTGTAATGAAAAGTGTGGATGAACTGAAAAATTAAAAGAGCAGCCTATCTGCATTCTAGTAATGATTTGTGAAAGATATAAAAACATATTATGTGACCTTGATTATACAATTTTGAAGAGTCTATAAAGAAACTCATGAAACCCTAGACCTGAGTATTGATCAGGTGTGCAAGGGTGCTGACACATCACCTTGATAATTAGTGGATCCTGTGCAATGCATTTATCCATTGTATTATGTTTCCTATTTAGTGTCTCTGTTCGATGGAGATAACTGTAAGCAGAGAATAAGTTTACCATGCTTAATTAAATAACTTTTCCAAGGGCTTTAGTTAGAATAATTTTCTTGTCTTGAATAACACATTATTTACATGTCTGAGAACTGTGAATTTGAATGGCTAATTCCCAAGTGAAGACCAGATGTAAAATTGCAGGCCTGATGAAACGGCTGAAATATAAGTTAGCGTGCATGACTTGAAGACTCAAAAAAGTCAAAACACCATATATTTATTAAACACCTCTGCACTCTCTTTCTACTACACTGACCACTTGATCATACATCGCATCGGTCCGCTCAACCACTTGCAGCCTTGATCCGTGCCCGTCATGGCTAGTCAAGGCTAGCCGGGATGGATTTTGAGGGGCACTGAGGGAGGTTATCAACACATCCCTCATAGAGGGGGTATTCCCCAGTGCCCTAAAGGAGGCAGTAGTACACCCCCGTTTTAAAAAGACATCACGTGATCTGGCCGAATTGGCCAACTACCGGCCGGTATCAAATGTACCCTACTTGGGTAAATTAATCGAGAAGGTGGTGGCAGAGCAATTGCAGGGCTTTTTAGATGATGCCTCCATATTAGATCCGTACTAGTCTGGCTTCCGACCAGGCCACGGGACAGAGACGGTCCTGGTCGCCCTCACAGACAACCTCCAGAGGCATCTGGATCAAGGTGGTATGGCGGTGTTGATGCTGTTAGACCTTTTGGCGGCGTTCAACATGGTCGGCCATCAACTACTGGCCCACTGCCTCACTGACATTGGGATTCAGGGGTTGGCTTTACAGTAGCTTTCCTCGTTCCTCCAAGACCAGGGACAGAGAGTGGCTGTCGGAGATTAACTGTCCCGAAGACACCCGCTAATATGAGGTGTGCTGCAGGGTGCAGTACTCTCCCCAATGTTGTTTAACATCTACATGTGCCCCCTCACCCAGATTGCTCAGAGGCATGGGCTGGGTTGCCATCAATACGCTGATGATACCCAGCTCTATCTGTTGTTGGGCGGCCAGTCAGACTCTAGTCTGGGAGATCTGGACCTGGTGTTGAAAGCCATGGCTGGTTGGCTTAGGCAGAGTCGATTGAAATTGAATCCGACGAAGACGGAGATCCTGTGCCTGAGTTGGAGTAGGTCAAAGGCAGAGATCCCTCTCTCGACCTTTGATGGGGTGCCGTTGGTGCCAGCACCGGAGGTTAGGAGTTTGGGAGTGCTCCTGGCTACCTCATTAACAATGGAGGCCCAGGTAGCAGCCACTGCAAGGTCGGCCTTTTACCATCTACGGCTGATCAAGCAGTTGGTTCCCTTCCTGGAATGCAACGACCTGGCCATGGTGATCCATGCGTTGGTCACCTCAAGACTGGATTACTGTAATGCTCTCTACATGGGGCTGTCCTTGTACCAAATCCAGAAGCTGCAGCTGGTGCAGAATGCAGCAGCGCGGCTGGTGATGTGTCTTCCCATGTGAGAACACATCCAGCCCACCTTAAAAGCACTGCACTGGCTGCCTATAGTATACCAGATACGGTTCAAGGTGCTGGTGCTTACCTATAAAGCCCCATATGGCCAGGGACCTAGCTACCTAAGGGACCGCCTCTTCTCGTATGTACCCCAGCGAGCACTATGATCGGGCTCCCAGCACCGCCTGGTCCTTCCAGGGCCTAAGGAGGCCCGATTGGCGGTAACAAGGGCCAGGGCTTTTTCAGTGGCAGCCCTGTCCTGGTGGAATGAGCTCCCGGATAACATCAGGGCCCTGCAGGACTTTTTACAGTTCTGCAGGGCCTGCAAGACAGAGCTCTTCTGCCAGGCTTTTAAGTAGGGGCCGCCTCGATTCTATAGCCCTGGCCCGACTACTGCAAACCACCAATGGACCAACAGCGCTATTGGAATGCCTGAAGAAGTTTGGAAATGCTGCTCGGACAAGGGGGCTGAATGTCGCCATTATGCACAGTATTTTAGAAATTTGCATTGTATTTTATTGTACCTTATCGGAATTTATGTTGTTAGCTGCCCTGAGCCCACCGAGAGGCGGGGAGGGCGAGATATAAATCTAAATAATAATAAGAATACATAGTGGTGACAGTACAGAGAGGGTAAGGCAGTATAGCCAGAACAGGATCCTGTATGTGGTAAGTGAGATGTCCTTTTATGCTGCCTGTCTGTCTGCTGTAATTGCATTACAGAAGTTTACTATGAAATATTGGCTGTGTAGGGTAGCATAATTGGCACTGGCTGTGAACATCCATTATGCATGCTGCCTGTGTGAGCCATTCCAATTCCCACCCCAGATATTTGCTGTCTCTGCCCAGTATTTTAACGCAGATAACAAAGCTGACCTGGCCAAATTGAAGAGCCTGGGCATCGTTACCCGTTGGCTTGCAAGGTGTCAGAACTTTGTGATGATGCAGTGCTAGTTGTATTCCATCAAAATGCTAATGTAGTAGCACAGCAGTGTCTAGCAATCAGATCCCATCAGAGTTACACGCTATTCCTTGTTTTACTCGGTTAAACAGAACCAGGGATCAGGCATCTGTGGCTTCTCTGGAGACAGTGGAGTAGACAGCACAGTTTTTTAAAATCATCTTCTCTCCGCCATCTTTTCTCTCTTGAATATATTATTAGAAAAATCCTAATCACATGCTAATCACATACATACTAAAAATGAGCAGACACGTCCCCCCTTAATGCTTCTTTTCATTTGAAGCTGTAGTTTAGCATTGCCATTTAGGCTTTTAAAATTTTCTTTGCGTATATGCCAGCCTTTATTCCCTTGGTATTTTGGGGCATCCATTTAAAATGAGAAAATTAAGTGTCAAACACTGTTTAGAACTCCATCTTTTCATGTCTGTTCTGAACTTGCATCATAACCAGGCAAAATAATTGAAATGAGGTTCCCTTCACTTTGATGATCTGTCCCTTCAGACTATATCATTGCTATGTCATTGTTTTCTGCACCCATTTCAATGGGTTTTCTGGCTGGTAGAATGACCAAAACTGAACCACTAGATAAATTGTAAGTATCTTTGTATCCCGCTTGTTGCATATGGGGGTGGAGTGGGGAGGGATTTTAACTGAAAATGTTATCAGCTATTATTGTAAGCTGCCTTGAACCACGAGGAAAGACAGGATGTAAATGTTTTAATCTATTCACACACATTGTGCTGGTTGTTGTGGACTGCTACAGTGCCATCCTAAGCAGAATTCCAACCTTCTAAGCCCATTCTCTGCTTGGGATGGCATTGTTAAAAATGCAAAACTGTATTATGATTAAAAAATCAAACACATTCATGACATACAGCTTAATATACGTACCTATGACACCTCAGCATTATTTTACACTTTGACTAGAACTGTAATTCATAGTCATGTTTAGGCCAAGACAGAAATACAACTTGAACAATGCATGGATTAGGAATGTTTTTTGTTATTTCCCCCACTGTTTTTAATGAGAAGGTACAGTTTCTCCTACTGTGTATCTAGAAATAAATAGGACTGATGGAAGGTGGGATTGGGGGATGGGGGGATAAAAGAAAAAGCATCTGCTGCCTGTGTTCTGAAATGTGACAGTTATGAGCTATTTTAAATTCAGAGGCTGTAATATGGTAGCAAAGTATTATGCAAGGAAAACTCAAGAGAAATGACATGAAAAAGAATTCTTGGGAAAAAGAGGGCACAGTCTCATTTAGCTATTAATGCAGCTACATTTTTCAATAAGCAGGTTAAATTCTACATTTACCAAATGGATATTTGTTGAGGAAGGAGCTTCAGTCTCAAATGATTAGGTTGCTTCTGGAAGAAAAAAAATCTGTAGTTATGCCAGTAGACAAACAGTATTTGGCATTAGTAAAGGCAGGGATGCTGATCACTAGGATAGGTGGAATGGAATATGTTCCATTTCCAAAGAGCAACGTAACTTAGCAAAGGCAACTCTGTCAGGCATAAAGATGAATAAGATTTCATGAGGGCTAATGGGACTTAAATCTTTCCCCATATTCAAGTAATAGAAGTAGATTAGCAATTCACCCTTGCCATTCTCTTGAGAGGGCAAACCATTTCCCTCATCCTACTCCATCTCAAGAGAAACACTTTCCCATCCATTGGGCCACAGTATGTGGTTTCTGGATCAAATCTTCACCTTCTAATCTTTTTTGAATGCCATAATAGTTCCCAAACTGGAGCACTAAATCCACGATGAATGCTTGAGTACTCAGCTGGATGAGTCCAGAAGGTCACAAACAACCAAGCATCCCATGGTGGCTGCTCACGACAGCCTCAATGAATAGAACTTGTACTTGTGTGTGAATTTCAGGACTTCCATGTTGCCTGCTGAAGATTTTTTTAAAATATTTTTTTGAACCCTTTACATTTCCAAATGAAGCAGGCAACTTGGCAAGCTTTGTGTCTTCCCCCAACCTACGAATCCTTCGCCTGTATTATGGCTTGCCCGGAGACTTGCTTAATGGGGAAGGACTGATGAAAGAGCTGGAGGGGCAGCAGCTGGGCAGGAAGACTCATGTTGCATGTTGATAGTCACAATGGAAAAATGAAATTGTGCCATTCACAAGACAATGGTTATTTTTTGTACTGAAATTAATAAATCATATATGTTTGTTCCCACATATTGGCAACTTCTAAAAAAAATATTGGAACTCTGGCAAATGTGCATAAACCAGTTCTGAAATTAATTCCATAAATTTTGTAAGTGAAGCTGCAAGGCGGGAGAAGCAGAATATATGGAATCACAATAAGGCTGAAGTGAGAAAATCCATTTATTCCTAGGATGCAGATTTAACTGGCAGGCCTTTAATTGACAGCTCGTATGGTGATTTGGTTAGAATGTTAGAGTAGGATAGGGGAGACCCAGGTTTGAATCTCCATTCTGCCATGGAAACTTGCTGGGTGACCTTGGGTTAGTCATATATGCTCGACTTAACCAACCTCACAGGGTGTTATGAGGATAAAACAGAGGAGAGGAGAGCAATGTAAGATGTTTTGGTTTCCTGTTGGGCAGAAAGGCAGGATATGAATGAAGTAAATTTCTGCTTGAGATTCTTACATTCCAGTTCCATGCATAAACACGGAAGCCAGTCCCATTGGCATCAGCAGGACTTACTCCGAAGTAAGTCTTCCCAAGAATGAGGGTTTTTTTATTTTTCAAACACACACAACATAGAAAACATACAAACGCATAATACATAAAAGAATTGGAGGGTAGTATATCAAATGATATCTCTAAAGTTGCTTCTTGTATTATCTAGTTATCAGTTTCTATAGTAAATACATGTAATGACCTAAGAAGAAAATAGTCCAAGTAATCTGCAGATTTTTAAAAGTAGTTGAGCAACTCACAGTGTAGTCAGAGAGTATATAGTTCAGTTCATGTAATCTCCTAGCCATGTATAAAATCTAGACCATGTATTGTGAAATTTCTCTTCCTGTAATCCTTTTAAAAATAAAGTCCGTTTATCCATTTCCGCCGTTCCCAGTTTACTTATAATTTCTTTTTTTGGAAGGTATTTCATCTTTTCTCCAATATTTTGCAGACAGTATTCTCATAGTTGTTAATACATATATAATCAAGTAAAAATCCTCATTCTTACAGTTTTCTGGTCTTACATTCAATAAGAATAACTTTGGAGTAAAAGGTATAGTATCTTTAAGCATTTTTTGTAAGATTTCATGAATCCAGGCCCAATATTTTTTAACTCTATCACACATCTACCACATATAAAAAAAGGACCCAGCAACTTTTTTACATGTCCAACAGACATTTGAGCCCGCTTGCAGGGAGGGTGGGGTATAAATTTGAAAAATAACAAATAAATAAATAAATCAGGATAAAATTTTGCTAACATATCTGGTGTCATATGCCATCTATAAAACATTTTATATTTATTTTCTTTATATGAAATTGCTTTTGTAATTTTTACATTTGTTTTCCATACCTGAGACCACTGATCTAAATGCATGTTATGTCCAATACTCTGCGCCCATTTAATCATAGTTTTTAACTACTTCATCTTGTGTCTTATCTTCTAACATTAGTACATACAATTTTTTAATCAATTTTTCTTCAGAATTAAGCAGTATCTTATCAATTGCAGACACTTTAGAACAAAACCCCAATAATTTATCTTTCATATATCTAGATTAGATTTGAACTATTTCCCATCAACTAAGGCTGCGGTCACACACACTAAATAATCCACTTTCAGTGCACTTTCAATGCACTTTCAAACTGGATTTTTACTGTGTGAACTGGCAAATCCAGTTTGAAAGTGCACTGAAAGTGGATTGAAAGTGGATTATTTAGTGTGTGTGACCGCAACCTAAGATCAGGATTTAAGTTTTTAATAATTTCAGTTGTTTTTAACTCATTTTTATTATTTAAAAGATCATATTTTAATAAGTGCATTTTGAAAGTCAGGTTTGGGTTTGTAAAAGTGTCCAATGGAGCACCCATTTTGGAATCTTAGAGTAAAAAAGTATTTTAATATCTTCCCATACCCTTAGTAATGCTTTTCTAATGGTTTGCTGCTTAAAATACTTGTGAATCTCAGCTTTCTCACACCAAGTAAACGCATGCCATCTCAACAACAAATCATGCCCCTCCAATAATATTCTGGGATTCTCTAGCATAACCCAGTCTCTTAGCCATGTCATTGCTGCTGCTTTAAAATAGTGTCCAGTCTGGCAGAGCAAAGCCAGCTCTTTCTCTAGCATCTTGTAATGCTTTTGGTTTTATTCTTTGCTTCTTCCCTTTATCTAACTCCATAAAACATTTCTGGTTTTGGAGAACTGGAATTGTCTGAAACAAAAAGATCAGCCTAGGTTCATTTTTATTGCAGTTCAACCCATGAAAGATAGTTGTAAATGTTTCCATTTTTCAAAGGATTTCTAGGATAAGTTGTACATAATTGTTTTCAGTCAATGAACTACATCTATTTGTAATATTTATTATTTGTTGATATTTGTTGAAGTTGTATGTTTTGTTCTTTAGTCATATTTTTTGTTAAGATTTTTGTTTTATTAAGATTTATTTTCAATCCAACTACTTGTCTATATTTTTGGAGAGAGTTTAAAAGATGCATAATAGATTCCATTGGACTCTCTAATATAAAGACTAAATCATCTGCAAAGGCTTGTAGTTTATATTCCTCTCCTCTTATTTTGAGGCCTCTAATGTTAGTATCTTTTCTAATCATATCATTTAGTATTTCAAGTACAAAAATAAATAGTAGAGGTGAAAGTGGGCAACCTTGTCTGGTTCCTTTTTGTATTTCAGTGTATCTTATTAGGACTCCATTAACAAGAATCTTCACTTGTGGTGTAGTATAAATTGCCTTTACCATTGTAAAAAAGTTTGAAGCGCATTGTGAGATCAGTAACTTCTCAAGCATAAAGTTCCAATTAACATTATCAAAAGCTTTTTCAGCATCTAGAAAAATCAAAGCCATCTGTTTTTCTGGGTGTACTTCAAAGTACTCAATTATATTTAATATGGTTCTTATATTGTTTCTAAGTTGTCTTTTAAATAGAAAACCTGCTTGGTCTTGGTGTATGACTTTTATCAGGACTTTTTTCAGTCATGTAGCTAAAATAGTGGCATAAATTTTATAGTCTACATTAAGTAATGAGATTGGTCTATAGTTCTTAATTTCTTTCTGATCCATATTCTGTTTATGTATCAAAGTTATTAATGCTTCATTCCACTGGAGCTTTACCTTCCATCAATATTTCTTGTATTACCAATTTTAAAAGTAGCATCAGTTGATCTCCAAAAGTTTGGTAGAATTCTGCCAGAAATCCATCTGGGCCTGGCATCTTTACTTTTTTCTGTTTTTTTTTAATGCTTCAATAATTTCTGCAAATGTTACTGAGTCATTAAATTTTTTTTGATCTTCTGAGGAAGTCAGCAAGTTGTGTTTTGATAGGAAACTTTTAACCTCATCTAAGCCAGCCTCTCTTTTTTAATATAATTTTTCATAAAATGTCTCCACAATACGTTTTAAATCTTGGGGCAGGTTTTTCTCATTTCCACAATCGTCTTTCAAAGATATAATGGTTCTTTTTTCTTTTTCCTTCCTTAACATATAGGACAACTTTTAAGTATTGAGCAGGAGACGATGAATTCAAACAAACAGGCTTTTATTCAGTGATATTGTTCAGCTCAAAAGACAGCTCTATGAGAGCAGCACTTTCATTTATACTGTTCCAACACATAACTTTCAACAATGTAACTATATACAAGCAATACCATTGGACCCAAGCAGGGCTCAGTGATTGGGTCTCTAGATTGGCTTCAGGACTAATGGGAGTCTTTATTAATCAGCCAATAGGAATTGGAGCTTTAGGATACCAGAGCCCTTTTCAAGCTATTACTGCTTCATATTCTAAACAAACACAACACCAACTATCTTGTTGGTTTATTGGCATTTTCAAAATAGTTTTGCCTTGCATATGTAACCTTTTGAGCTATTTCTTGAGTTAACAGGCAGTTCATTTCATGCTGCAAGAACTTCAACTTCATTTTCAACTTTTGAGTAACAGAGTCTTTTTTTCATTTCTTGTTCCCATTTTTCAGTTTGGTTTTTAGTTTGCACAAACTTCTCATGTTTCTGTTTCTTAAGATGTGATGTTGCACTAATGGTCCATCCTCTAGCAAAGGCCTTGAATGCATCCCATACAGCCCTAGTAGGCATATCTGGTTGTAAGTTTTGTTCAATATCTGAAATTCTTTTTTCATCTCTGTCTGAAAATCCTTATTTTTTTTTTTAGTAAAGTTGTATTTAAAGTCCATCTGTTCTTGTTTTCTGGTGCATCTTGAAAGGTTAAAAATATGGGGTTATGGTCAGCAAAGGTAGCTGGAAGTATTTCTGCCGCTAGTAAATCATTTATAAGTGAAGTTGACATCCAGTTCATATCAGTTCATGACCATGAGTTGTGTCGTAGTGAATAAAAAGTAAAGTCTTTTTAATCAGGGTTTCTAACATGCCATGAGTCAACCAAATTTTATTCCTCTATCTAATTGAAGAAAGGAGCTTGGTAGTTCATTACCCTTTTTCTTTTGTTTTGAAGTTGATGGTTTTCTGTCTAGAGAGCTATCAAAAACTGGATTACAGTGTCCCACAAGGCATATCTGGTCAAAGTTGTATTTAGAAAGAACTGTTGTAGCTGTCTATACAATTTTTGTTGGTGTTGATTTGGTGCATATATGTTAGCGATCAGTGTTTTCTTACTTTGAATTTGTGTTAGCAAGATTCTACCATCTTCAGAGCTGAATAGCATCTCAGGATGTAGCTGTTCCTTTATAAATGTAATAAGTCCTCTTTGCTTCTTTTCTTTGTTGGATGATATGAAGGATTTTTCTAAATTTTTAATTTCTAAGTATTTTTGATCTGATTGCTTTTTATGTGTTTCTTGTAAACAAATCACATCAAATTGCATTTTCTTGTTGAAATATCCTTTTTTGTGGTCCACTCAATCTGTTTACATTGATAGAAATAATTTTAAGTTTCTTTCTATCCATCTTGTGATTGTGTAGTTGAATCATCTTTATTCTTTTCTTGAAATCTTGTGACTAGTTGAGATGCCAGAAGTTTGTCTTTAGCTTTCTGTGGCTTTTTAGTCTTACTGATGTTCCTGTTGCACCTTTATCTTGATCCTCTTCTTCTTCACTTCCAGTTTCTTGGTCTTCAAGATCCAATTGTCTCTTATATGTCTTTAAGAAGTCTTTTACTTTTAGCCACGAGTTGATTTTATGTCTTCTTCCTTCAAAAGTGAAGAGTATACCTTCTGGGAATAACCATCTGTAAGTAATTCCATTTTTCCTGAGAATAGTTGTAAGTTCCATGTATATTTTCCTTTTTTTCTCTTACTCTCCATGGAGTTTCTTTAAGAATTTTTATCTCTGTCTCCTCAATCTTCAGGGGTGTTGTGTTTGCAGCTTTAAGGATTTAATCTCTAAAGGATCTTTTGTAGAATTTCACATGAATTTCTCTAGGTAGACTGTTTTTTTTTTTTGCATAAACTGAATTCATTCTATAAGCAAGGTCTGTTTCACCAAACACATCTTCTGGATTAGGTGCTCCCATATATTTAGCCAGTGTCTGCGCCTTAAAAGTTTTAACATTCTCATCTTTAGTTTCTGGACAATTTTGAAATCTCAGAATGTGGGCCACTCTATCTAGTTGAAGCCTGACCAGCTCTTCTTCCATCAATTCTGGTTTGGAAGTTATGTTTTGCATTTTCGTTTCCATCTTCTCATGTTTTTCCTCTAATTTATCTGCTTTTTGAGAGACAACTGAGATTTCTTGGTCAGTATCTTTAAATTGTTTCTGGAAGTCTTCTATCTGAGGTGAAATCTTCTGCATGTTTGCCTGAAGAGGGTCAACCACTGCAGCAATTTCTGCTTTGACAATACCTTTCATTGAGTCTTGACCACTGTTTGAAGGTCTTTAAGAGTGAGTTGTGACAGATTTGAACTTGCAGATCTGGGTACTCCTGGAGAAACATTTGAAGGAGGTTTCTTTTTTAATGACTTTGGGGTCTGTTCCAGTGGCCATGTTCCAGTGGCCATGTTAAAGTTTTCCTTTAAAGCTGTTTTAGTTTTTGTCAATATTTAAACAAAATTGGTACATGCCATACTCTGAAGAATTAACAGTCAGTTCTCAAAACATTAGTTGACTTACTGCATAAAACACCATAATAGTAAACACAGGAAGATACTCTAAAAACCACAAAGTTTATAAACTGCACTATACCAAAAATAATTAAACTGCAGAAAATGAAGTCATTAGTGTTTTCTTTCAAGAGCAAAAATAGTTCAGGTACAATTCACTTTAAGAACCAAGATTAATTAATTATAGATGTTAAAAGATAAAGAATGTAAGGAAAATCTTGTATTAAGATGTATAATCCAGAATTAAAATGAAATTTATGTTCCACCTAAGAGCAAACACCACGATGAGGAGAAAAATAACCTTTAAAGTAAAAAATCCAAGCAACCACTTATTTGCAAAAGGCAAAAAAAAAAAATAGAAAAGGAGCAATATAATCCCAATGTAATGTTAAATAAAAAAGAAAATAGTTGCCACAAATAGTTCCAAAAAGGAGAAATTAAATCCAGAGGCTTTTGAACAACAATACAAAAGAAGAATTTAAATCCAGAGGTGTAAAGTCAAAAACTATAAAAAGAAAGTTATTCCACTATTCCAAAGTCATTCCATATGTAAATCAAAATGTTGAAAAGGAAAAGGATAGTCCAGCATGGTATAAAAGGAAGGAGAGAACAGAAAGTTATAATCCAAAAATTGCTAAAATGGGACGAGAGGCAGAAAATTGCAGTCCAATACTTCTGTATAGAGTTGTAATCCAGTTTCTCTAGATGTCAGCTAAAGATCCAGTATCTCCCTTTAAATAGTAAGGTATAATCCAACAGACCATAGATGAATAAATCTGCCTCCTTTAAACCCAGTCCAGAGATTCCAAAGTAAACGGAAGGGGGGGGGAGGTTCCCTCCACTCTTCAGTTTAAAAGTTAAAAGTCTGGAAGTTTTTGTACAAGCAAAGGATATTTTAGCAGCAGGTCATCAAGTCAAAGAAAATAGTATGATAGATCAGTGTAGTATTCTCTGTCTCCCTTTAGCCCAGTCAAAGAACGTAAGTATTTTAGAAGCTGCTGAGAAAGAGGGGGGGGGGGGGGGGGAGAGATTCTCCGCTCTTCAGTATTGAGGTTTAAAAATTAAAAAGCTAGGTTCAGATCAGAGAGTCTGTATTTTAAATGCAGCAAGAAGTACTTACAGGTCCAGTTTTCTGAAATCTTGAAGAAGTGAAGAAAACAAGAGAAGAGGAGATCTTCTAATCCTCCAAGGTTGCCAGGAGTCACAGCTTCTCTTTCATGGCTGCCATGAAGGATCTTGCCGGCTTCTTCCTTCTGGATGATCAGGGGCTACAATCCGCTGCTGCCACTGTGGAGAGCCCCCAATCAAGTCCTCTGGACACTGGTTCCCTTCTGGGGAAAACCCAGTGGACCTGAGAGCCCTCAGGTCACCACGAAGCCAGGAATCTAGGACGTGAATGTGAAAGAAACTGCAAATGCGTCCAGCAGCACTGCGCCAAACCCAGAAGTTACTCCAAAGTAAGTCTTGAGTCTCAGTGAGAAAGGCAGACAATAAATAATGTAAATTATTATAATAAGTGTGCTTAGGAATGCAGCTTTAAAAATCTGAAGAATGTATTGATTGGCTGTACTATCAAAATAGGCAAGCTGAATATTGAGACTTTGTTATTTTCTGTTTCTGCAGTTCAGCAAAACATCTGGTAATATTTGGTCTTCACCTCTAATGATGACTCTTTAAGAGGAGCAGATTTACAGAGAGTTATTAAGCCATATTAGAAGTACAGATGGTTTGCATATTTCTGAGTAATTGCACAGATGATAAGTGCATAAGAAGAATATCTGCACAAAAATGCAATGTATGTTTGCTACATTATATTTCTGGAAAAAAAAAACAAGCCTTTGCTACCTTGCATCTTTAATCCACAGCCAGGCTGAAAGTCTGGAAAAGTTAAACCCAGTAATGCATTTCCCTGCTCAGACCAATTATATAGGTGAACTCTGTCTCCAAACAGTGTTGGATGCAGTACACCTTCCACTAATTAAAAATAAATGTGTGGCATAATTGCCTCAAAGAGAATAAAAAAGTGGTGGTTTTTTGCAGTTGCGCCTCAGACAACATTTCCAGTGTTTGATATGATGCAGTATGTCTGTTTAATGTTGTTTGTTTGGTTTTATGAGTGATGGGGGAGAGCAAGAGAGATGCTTTCGGTCTTCTGGAGTGTTGGCTTTAGGCTTTAGCAGTCCTCCAAATACCTTGGAATGAGAGACACTGAAACAAACATTTGCTAACTTTTATTCTGACTTGACAAATACTGTCAGATCAGGAGGACCGCTCAATGAATTTCAGCATGTACAAGGAAGGCCCTTTTAGTTTTAGTTATTATTTCTTTAAATGTTTATATATTAACATTTTAAGTGGTTACTGACATACTGGTATAAGGAGAGATGATCCAATGTAGGGAAGAAGGAAAAAAGAGTAGTATCTCAACAGACTCCATCAAGATACATCCTTTAGCTTTTGTTAGTCATTGTGATAGCTGTAGCCCATTTCAACAATGGCTTTAAAATCAAAATTCATCCTTTGAGAGTTCTATAATATATTAAAAGAGAAAGGCAGTTAAACTTTTATTACTATCTAGACTGTCGATTGTATTGCTGCATAATAAATTGAAATTGTCCTGATTTGTTTATTTTTTATTATTCTCCTCTTTTTGCCACCTGCCTTCACTATTTTAACTGTAAAAAAGTCTGGATATGTATAATTTACTAAAATCATAAAGGATTACTCATTTATCTATGCCAGTTTAAAATTAATGCTTCTTTGTGTGTCTTAATTTTATATTGTCATTAACATCGCTTTCATTTGTAAACAAATCTCTCTAGGAAAACTAATGATGTGTGCACTAAAGTTACAAATCCCATTTCAGATAGGATAATGTTGTTGCTTTTTATTTCTCACAATATCATTGCTTTTCTTTTAATAAAACTGCTTTAGAAGAAATCACCTTGGGTAGGTGAGGAATAGTAGCTGGTAGTTCAACACGCAAAACAATTTTCATTTTGAACATCCTTGGCCGATCTTCAGTAATCACTCCTTACACCATTCCCATGTTGTGACAAATGATGGATAAGCATAATTGCCCCGTTTTCCCAAGTGTCTGCTGATTATAGGCTTTAAATTATTGCAGTGTGAGGAAGTTGAAATTAAAAGCACCTAAAATCAGAGTCTATTTTTTAGAAAATGAAGCTGTGCAATCTAGCAATGACATGTATCTCTGAAGGGATTACAATCCTAGGGGAAGGAAGCAGAGGAGGAGCAATACTCTCGTATCACAGTGAGGTGACATCATCACCTCTGTATGCTCACCATGAGGAAGCGGTATATCAGCTTAAAAACTTGGAATGAGAGGCATGAATAAGTTTGAACATCAGGGAATTCTTATACATAGGCTGCTCATGTGAATGAAATGTCTGCATGGTCTGGAGGATTCATTCACACTGAACAGCATTTAGAAGAATCTGACTACTAATTATACTCACTTACTGAAAAGAAGCCAGGATCGAACTGTTGAGAAATTCAGAAGGCAGCCTGCAGACAGTCCTCAGTAGGGAAATGCTGGAGGGCCTTGCTGAGAAGCCTTACGGAGAGGAAAGGAAATGCCACTGGTGCTGGCAGGCTTTTTATCCCTCGTTCTTATACTCCTGAACTACTATGAGGGGATTAGTTATGTGAGATTACTCATTGACCAGCTGCCTATCATAGTTTTATGGTATCATGACTTCAAGACAACCCCCATCCAGCTCGCCTATTGATGGTTGGAAGACAGTCAGAGTTCTGCTTTTCCAGAAACTTGCTCAAGGTGGCATATAAATTTTCTAAGTATACCATTTTTTATCTGGGCACATGGCACATAAGTGCTGGAGAAATTTCACCAACCCTTCAGCAGCTTCCACCCCATTAGTTTGGTGTAGCGGTCAGGCGTTGGACTCTAATCTGGGAGAACCGGGTTTGATTCCCCACTCCTCCACATGCAGCTGCTGGTGTGACCTTGGGCCAGTCACAAGTTCTCTCAGAGCTGTTCTCTCATGAGCAGTTCTCAAAAGACCTCTCTCAGCCCCATCTACCTCACAGGGTGTCTTGTTGTGGGGAGGGGAAGGGGAAGGGATGGGTGGTGCACATGTCCTGGGTATCTCAAGTCTTCTTGAAACCTGGTGGTTTCAAGGGAGCAGGAAGAGAATGAGGGTGTGTTCTTTACGCTTATTTTTATTGCACAAAGTATTGGATGGGGAAGGGAATGGAGGAAGAGCAGGTCAGTTTCACTCACCTGTGGAGTGGAGCCTGAGGGGTGGGTGTTGCCTTCTGACACACTTCTGGTATGTTAGGGGGTGTGGCATATGCAAATGAGGTATGCAAATGAGTTATGGTAATGAGCTCCTGCACCTCTTTTTCTACGAAATGACCCTTGCTCATGACCACTACGATAGATAAATTAGAAAAAGTGAGAATAACTCAAAAGCATAAACTGAAAAAGTAGGAAGCATCAATTTATTCATTTAATTAAAAATGTGTACACACCTGCATTTCTCCTCAGCATCTCAGGACCAGCCCAGGTGAAGAAAACTTTTTTTTTGGGGGGGGGGGGGACTCAGTTTCCATATAACGTGTCTGTAATGCAGTGTGAGCAAAGTCTATAAGAATGCTTTCCCTTCTGATTTACATCTTTCATCTGTCTGATATCCCTTCAAGATTTTCAGTAGTAATTCTGAGGTTCAATTGCAGTTATCTGAAGTTGAACCTGGAACTTCATGGAAGGGATATGCTTTAGCATTGACTTTTGTCCCCTCTTCCTAGCCAATCTATTAACTAGAATGTCCATTTGACTTTAAAAGCCTCTTTCTGTTTTCTATCAATATTACTAATAGCGACATATTAGAAAACTACTACTCATAATCTTACGATGCTTATCCACCTTTTAATGTTCTGCACCTGCTTTATGATTACATGTTAAGGTAGTTCACAAATGTTTCTGCTTATTCTATTTAAAAATGTTCACAGTTTTTCATTCATTGCTCGTCACACCTTAAAATAAACTATCAGAATAGCCACAGTTTGACTGAGAATACACATTGAGTAAGATCATGTTTCTTCTCTTGGGCAGGGATATGGTATGCGTCAGCATGCCAATGGGAATGAAAGGGCTGCATGATTTAGGGTCTTTGTTCAAGCAACGTGGCTTGAGATCAATAAGATACCACCGAACTGTTCAGCAGCTCCAATTTTAAACTGCTCCGGTGGGCAACAGATACCTTTGTTGTTGTTTTTTAACCTTGTTCCATCTGCAGTTTAATAAGTATCTGGACTGGCAGGTAAGCTGTCGTTATGGATTGGTCACTGGGGAGCTATTGATGCAGACAAGGATACAATACTGAAGAAATAAGAGGGTTGGTTGGGAAATAGTGTAGGCAAAACTTACTTTGTTCCTGTAGCTACTCCAGGGAATGTAAACTTGAAAAGCTCTCAGATTGCATGGCCAGATCATATTGTATAAGACATGACCCCTTCTATCCAGTATTCTTTCATCTCACATCTTTTCAAGTTCTTACCTACTGCTTGCCAAAGCAGGCTGATGATGAATAGAGTTCTGAAGTAGGGTTTCGTTTCTTTTTTAAGATATCAGATATTGTCATACCATGGGAGGGGGAGTTTGCTTTCATTCCTCTTTTCCCTTTAAAGTTTCAAGGACAATTCATTAGCATCTCCTGATATACCTCTGAATAAGTTGTGAATTAGTCTTTCAAAAGCCACAAATTAGTCTTTCAAAAACCAACTCTATTCATCATCAGCCTGCTGTTTAGAGGCAGGCCTTAACATGATGGAAACAAGGGCGTGGTTAATATCAGTCGATTGCACTGTACTGCTGACTGTGGGAGTTATAGACATCAAACGCTGTCTGAATCTACCACGTCCAAATGGATTGCCTGCATAGAGAAGAAAATAGTTACAATGGGAATATCCATGGATTCTCTGTATATGCTACCTCTTACCAATGCATATCAGGTAATTAGATGCAGAATCCTGGACAATGAAATGCAGAAACTAGCTAGTGATGCAAATAAATCCTGCTCCCCCCTGAACTTTGGAATTCTCCCACATACTGGCCATCTGCCTTCTTACTTATCGGACCTCCATGCCCCTCACCTGCGCCGAGCATTTGCACTTGCTAGATGTAACGCCATTCCATCTGCTGTCACTCATGGTCGATATAAAGGGGTTCCATACTCAGCAAGTCTCTCTGTGTGTAGTTTAAATCAGGTCGATTCAGTTTTCCATATTCTCCTATACTGTCCCTGTTATGACAATATACATTTTATGCTTTTAGACCCAATTTTATCTAATATGTTAGGATACTCAGATGCTTTGAAGGTGCGCCGTCTCCTGAATGACCTGTCACCTGAATCAACTGAAAAGGTTGCTTTATTTCTAGGTTTGGTAATTAAGGATCGATTGCGCAATGCATAATTACATATGATTTTTCCTTGTTACCTCTCTTTCCGTTTATGTCTTTTTCTGTAACCTGATTTATGCCAATAAAGGTATATGTATGTATGTATGTAACTTGTGAATTAGTCTTTAAAAAGACACAAATATATAAATAATCTATTCTGGAGCCTGCCCGCCTCCCCCCCCCCCCCCCCCCCCGGAAGCAAGCATGTTGTAGGAATGTGTTTTGAGGCAATATTTTTTAAAAGGTAAAATATTATGAGAGAACACCCAAGTTTCAGTCAGTCAGCAATTTCCAGAAAGGGCAATGATAAGCAGTCTAATTTAAGACCAGCTCAAAGACATGCATGTTTCTAATTGTGTTTTCTACAAATTATGTGGAGAACAATATGCTTTGAACAGAAACAGATTTCTGAGCAGAGTTTGGAAATGAAATAATTTTTAAAATGTTGTTTGCCACTTATCTGAGCTCTGACTATGACCTAGTTGTTACAAGTTGACCATGGGGCGTTTTGCATTTGCATCCATTTGGAATCCAATTTTATTTAAAGCAATAAGGTTTTTCAAGCATGATATGAAAGTTTTGTCCTGCTAGTGTGGGTTTTTAAAAAAAAAAAATTCCCTGGCAAGTTATAGAGCTTGGCCCCCTTCTAGCCTGTGTCCCATCCCGAGAGTAGCAGACAGTGGAGCTGGGATTAAGGATCCCCCCCCCCCGACATTGGTGTTGTGTAATGCCAGGTCCATAAATAATAAGACCTCAACTCTCTGAGACTTCTTGCTAGATCAGGGAGCTGACCTGGCGAGTGTGACCGAGACCTGGGTGCGAGATGGGGAGACAGTTGCTCTCTCCCAGCTGGCTCCGCCTGGGTTCTTGGTCCTTCATCAATCATGGACTGAGGGGCGGGTGGGGGAGTGGTGCTATTCATTCGGGAGGCTTATGTTAGCCTGATTGCCTTGATTTTTTATTAAAATAGCAACAGGTAAATATGGGAGTAAACACCTTTGTATACAGAGGTCCCACTTCTTCCAGAATCACCAGAAATAGATGCAGAGACTGATTTCAGGTTGAAATGATATCTTTACTGAATGAGTCTTTACAGACAAACAGTACTCAAACATACACACAATTATACAGAGCTAGGAAACTTAGATAAAAAGGGACAGCGATGTTCGCTTGAGCAGGAAGTTCATTGAAGGATAATAGTTACCTTTCCTGGTGAGATGACGGGCTCCAACTGGAAAACAAGGGAAGACTAAGAGAAGGGATCAGGGATCATGGACTGAACCAGCAGACCACGTAAAGACTCCAGTAGTACTAACCAGGAGTCGTAAAGATAGAGTAGGGTTAGAGAGGGGGTAGAGTAGAGTGGAGAGTAGTGCAACACACAGTGGGGTGGCCCCTTTTATCAGGGGCCTGGGGAAGGGCTTGGCTGGTCGCCTCCTCCTGGTACCCCCTCCTTGTGGTCCATCCCAAAAAGCATGTGACCGAAACAGGGTCTAGGGAGAGGGGGCTAAAGGGTTGGTCAATATTGAACACTAGTTTCCATGGTAGAGACACCTGAAGGGATTAGTAGGTCATCTGGCTGGCGCCCATTGTTCGGCAGTTTCATCCTTAGTCTCAGAGTGGGTGACTCTAGTTTCTCAGGGCAAAGTTGTCTATTAACTGGAGGTGGACAAAGGTGGCTTTTCATGCCTTTGTAGAAGAAACGCTTTCGGGGGGGGGGTTGCTTGCGTGATGAAGGACTTCCTTAATGGCGTCTGGAATCCTCTGCTTGGAACAGCAATGGTGGGTGGCTGTTCGGGGTGTTTCATGTGTTTAGAAATATGTCTTAGAACGGGCGACCTCAGGAACCACTGGCACAACATCCCATGAAAAGCAGCATCTCCTGCTGGCATGTGTTTATAGCTGGCATCACTTTGGGTCACCACACGGTTCAGTCCCTTTTTGCACATGTCTTCTTTTTAACACTTATGAACTCCCAAGTTCATAAGAGCACAATAAGCGCCTTGCAGGGCAACACTTACTTCTACCGAGCGCTCCTACCATTAAAGTTTGCGGGCACTGAATGCTCCAGCCTAATGTGGGAAGCCAGGGAGAGTTTGGCTATTTGGTTGGTACACTGGCCGCCCAATGCACCAGCCACTGGCCTGCCATCTCTGGTTGAGGCCATATCTGGCTGGGCATTGGAGTACCCGAGGCTGATAGTCTTGGGTGACTTCAGTGTCCATGCCGAGGATTCGGGCTCTGTGCCAGCGATGGACCTGGTGTCGGCCGTGGGGGCACTAGGACTCACCCACTCATCGGGCTGGGCATATGCTTGACTTGGGCTTCACAGCAGGAGTCACAGTGGACCGGATTGCAGCTCTGGCGGTGCCGTGGTTGGAGGACCATGCCCTGAAGGCCCATGTGAATTTGGGCAGCGAACATATTTTGGCTCACCCACGAAGCCAAATGGATCCTCAGCCTGACTCTCCCTAGTCCAAAAGAAGCCAGGTTGGCCATTACCAGAGCCAGGGCTTTTTCAGTGGCAGCCCCATGCTGGTGGAACAAGCTCCCGGAAGACATCAGGGCCCTGCAGGACGGAGCTTTTCCACCAGGCCTTTGATTAGGAGCCGCCACTGATAACTGTGCCCTTGGGGCATCTACTGGCCAGAGACTCTGTTGGATGCTGCTCTGACCATCTCACTCGATTCTGTATGCTGTCATCATCTGTTTGTTTTAGCTGTATCTTGATGTTGTTTAACATTTTGTATTTATTGTTTTATGTCATTTTAATCTTGGAAGCTGCCTTGAGCCAGCTTATCCGGCAAGGTGGAATACAAACATAATAAATGAATGAATTAATGAATAAATAAATAAATCTTTAGCCACCATGTTTTAGGAGGTTGCTGTTCTGAGAAAATGGGTGGGAAGAAGGGCCCAGCCCTCATTCATCAAATTAAAGCTGCAAACCCCAAGGGGCTCTGTAAGTCCTTTTTTGAAGTTTATGTTGGCCAGGACCCCTCAAGCAGCTAGATTTCACCTACAGGCCACCAGATGCAAATTACTGTTACAGGAAGCATTGCTAAAGAAAACAGATACATTTAGATCAGTATATATTTTCCAATAAATAGCTACCTAGACTTCCCTATGGATATTACCCCTAGGACCTTGTGGTGAGTCCCTAGATAAGAGAGTCACAGTGGCTTGCCTGTTGGGTGACATCTGACCAGCTGACTCATTGGTTCCTTCCATGCTGTTCCTGCCTCATCTTTGCAACTTTTCTCGGGTGAGTTGCTCTTCACTTCTGTGTTTTGTATCATCCTTAAATGTAACTTCCTGGCTTTGTTGTTGGCTCAGTTGATTGCTCAGTCGAAATCTTCTGCTGCTTGTTCTGTATCCATATGGCCAGAACAGAAAAGGATGCTTTTAAAAAATGTTGTTTCATTTTAATAGTTACTTTATTGGCTTCAGTTTGTGCTTCAGGCAGGGGTAGCAAATCAAGCCACCATAGATAGAAAGATATAGTTGTAGCATCAATTGTTCCAGGTTGGCCTGCAGTGATATTCCTGCCTTTGATAATTTTTTGTGTTTAATTTCTGATTTGATGTCTGGCCATACTTTTCTGCTGTCTGTTTGATTCAATCACCTGCTCATACAAATGTTTCTAGAAACTAGGCCTTTTACTTAAAGACAGCTGCTCCCCAGCAGCCAGTTGCTGTTAAATTTAACTGGTATACATTAAATTGAAAAGTTTGCCTTGTTTAGCAAGCATCACAAAACATCTCTGGAGGTTTGAGGAATCTGAATAGATACTATTATGTAAGCAGCATTGGCTGGAGTATAGAGTCAATATCTTTATATGTTGGTTCAAAGCTGCTAATGGCATCTAGTTTTTATGTATATGTTGGGTCTGGATAAACAACAACAACTTATATTAAAGCTGTTTTCTTCCTCCAGTGGAATGCAGTCACCTCGTAGTGTGATGCAAATACAGGATTTCCAAACCCTGTGTACAGCTAATGCAATAAGTAACCAGGAGCAGGTACTTACCTAATCCTTTGTTTCCCCATGATTCTCCCTTCCAAATCATCCTCTGTGCAGTTTTTTCTCTTTTCTTCCCCATGCTAGGATCTGAAAATAGAAACAAAACCACTAGGAGGAACAATAGCCTTGGGAAGGGTCTGTGGGAGGAAAAAAAATCCAGGTATAGGGAAGGTTTAAGAAACCTTGCCCACCCATCAGTTTTGCCCTATAAATGCTCTTTTTGTTCCTGCATTTATGGTATCTTGGCAAACATGGGGTTGGGAAACTATATTTAACAAGAGGCAGAACCTGCGATACTCATGGGGGGAAGAGAAAGAGCTCCACATGGAGGAGGAAGAGGAAGCAGCCACAGGTGAGCCTTCTCCCTCCCCCCCGGCAACAATGGCGAGCCCCGGGCTCACCAATCCTTCTCCCCCCCCACCAACGGCGAGGCCCACACAGCTCTGAGCTGCCGGGCCCACCAATCTCCCCCCCCCCCCCCCCCGGGCACCAGCAGCGAGGACTCAGAGGTTCCCAGCTGCTGGCCCACCACAGTTCCCAGAGCATTCTCTGCGTATGCGCAGGGAATGCTCTTTTCCTTTTGGGGGGATTTAAATATCCCCGTATAGTTTTTTAAAGTGTTAGGATTTTTCTGTACACCTGGGGAGTCCCCCAAGTGTGCAGGAAAATCTCTCTGCCCACTAGGTGACCCCAATGTGCGGGTTTAGATATCCACATGCAGGGGGGCGCCTTGGCTATTAGAGCTATAGATTGGGTCAATATGTAGTTCTTCTCTTAGCAGCATTTGATATAAAATGAACATGAGATTGTCAATGCCAAGCAAGGGGGAACTGGATTTCCCCTCTATTTTTCTATCCTAGGAATAGAGAGAGACTCAGTATGATTATGCTGTCAAAACTAATGCATGTCTAAATTCTTTAAGTAATGTAATGTAGAAATGTTTCTTCTAATAGCAAAAAATGCTTATGCTTGCTCAGAGGAAAGGGCTTCTTACATGCAGTGTGCGGCATCTACTGCAAATGGCTTGGGTACCTTTGGCATTTCATAGCCTTAACTGTGTTGCTTTACACTTTGGTAGCAGTAAGCCTTCTGGTCACTTACCTGGGGTCATTTCGAGCAGGAGCTCGGGGGAGCTCAGCTCCGGGAGTTGGTGCCAACCCCCCCCCCCCGCGGGGGAATGCCTGCCTGTGTCATGGCTGCAGCAAAATGACCCCGTCCCCTGGAGAGGTCCTTGTTCCTCCGACCAGCCTTCTGAAGGCTTCAGTCACCACTGAAGCTATCCTCCCAGAACAGTGGTATTTCTGAGGCTGGGATTAGTAGCGGTTCCCTCTCTGCCAGCTCTTTCTTTCTTTCTCTCTCTCTCTCTCTCTCTCCTTTCTTTCTTGCCTTCTGACATCTGGTGATGTCAGGTGGTGTAGCATATGCAAATGAGTTATGCTAATGAGCTCCTGCATCTCTTTTCCTACGAAATGACCCCTGCACTTACCTATGAGCAAAGTCAAACCAATGTTAGCGTTGAACCTTTTCAAAGCTGCATTTTTAGCTGAAACTACTGATGAGCCATTGTCATTTCTTTTTGTTGTTGCCATCAGTGTTGCTTTTCCTCCTTTGTGGCTACTGATCTTTTATGTCATTTGAACACCATTGTAATGCCACGTGCAATGCTATTTATATGTACAGAAACATCTGCACACATTTTATCAGGGCTCTTTTTGTAGAAAAAGCTCAGCAGGAACTAATTAGCATAATAGGCCACACCCAGCAGCAGAAACCTATTAGCATATTAGGCCACACCCTTGACAGCACAGCAAATTACCATATTAGGCCACACCCCCATGTTATGAGAAGTGTGGTCATCCAGCCACACCCACCTTTTGCTTCTTATTGTTTACCTTGTTTGTTGTCAAAATGGTTTTGACAAAACCAATAAAACATTATTTTAAAAGTTCCCAATTCCATACTTTTAATAATTAATATTATATTCATTTGAAAAGTAACATAAGCAAACAATTGAATTCATCTCTCCAAAAGTTTCCAAAATGGTGACCGGTCACCAGTTGCCTCTGTTCTTTCTCGAGCCTTGCTTTGGGTCGATAAGGCAGAACAATGAAGCAACCACTTTCTAACACAATATGTTGGGTTGAAGGTGGGATCCCAGCATCACTGTAGCACCACTGTAGCATCACTGTAGCACCATCACATGTCAATGAAACTAAATTTTCCTTAAAGAAATCTTCATTTGTTGCCAGAAGTGCTGTCTTTACTCTTGGGTAGCCCCAATAACAAGGGGCAACCCACTTCTAATCTGAACCAAAGGCCCATAAAACTCTGGCCACGGAAGACACTCCTGGTTCTGAAACACAGAGCAAGCTATAGCTCTGGAAACAGGGATTTCACATTCAGGTGACAAACCAAGACATCCCTCAACAAACCTCCAGTCTTCCCCTTCCACCCAGAAGAGATTATGCTTATAGGTCATAGGATAACAATGGGTTCCACCAGGTAAAGTATGTACATTTCTAAAGGCTGTTCAGAGGCCATCTGGCAAATAGTCCTTCTATCTCCAGAACCTCACCCAGCCCTTTTTGTGTCATCTCATGTCTATGTTTGTTGTCTTTCCTTGATCCATCCCTCAGGATTCCAAGATAAACCAACCAAACATTCAAATTATTAATGATCCTTCCTGATGCAAATCAGGGGCCCATCTCCCATTTGGCTAACACACTGAACCCTAGTGACTCAAGCTGAGACATCAAAGGGCTGAATATTCCATCTGCTGTCACGTTTTCCAGCTCTACCAAGGCAATGAAGAGATTTGCAGGGGCCGGCATGCCTATTTCCTCAATGTAGGTGCAAATGTACACTATCAGTACAGATTTCTGACTCACAGTAGTGGATTCATCAATTATCAGTGAGATTTTACTCTTTGAGTCAATAAGCTTTCTGATTACCATACATCTCATTTCACTACCAATGTGATTTAGAATATTTGTACATGCATTAGATGAATGCAAAATTCTCCCCATGTCACACCATTTAATTCTTGTAAATCAATTTTGCATTCAAAATCATTAAAAGACTGGTTCCTTTTTGCCATCTTATATGCTGTATGGAATATTTTAGCAGTAATTTCCTTCTCTCTTTCTAGAGACTTAAGATGTACCGTTTCAAGCCTTTCTTTTTCCCCTTCTTCAAGAATTTTAAGTGCAGCTTTATGACCACCACTTTCTCTACGTTCAAAAATCTTTTTTTCACAGAGACATTAATTGCTGTTTCCTGTCATTACCATTTGGTGTTACTGCACAATTTACCCATTCTCTGGAAAGGCGTACAGCTGCAGTTTTCTCTGCGCTTAAGCCTCCAATCTTTTTGCGCACTGAGCAACCCAGCTTGGCATCATGGAAAAATAACCATTCATTGTTTCTCAAAAGTTCATTTTTCTGTTCCACAGTCCAACAGCTGGGCCATAAGCTTTCAATGACTTCAGAGACTGCAGCAGAAGCCCCCAAGTCACTTGTTTCAGTCCGTGAACTCAAACTTCCAGGAGCTGAAACTCCAGCTGGATCAATTGAATCCCCTGATGCTGAGGAAGGGGCCTCTTCATCAGTCTCCCTACTTTTAGCTTTAGGGCCTTGAAAGAAGTCAGAGATCCTCCTCATCTTGTATCACCAATATTCTGGGAAGTGGGAGAGAGAAGAAGAAGAAGAAGAGATTGGATTTATACCCCGCCCTCCACTCCCCAAGGGAGTCTCAGAGCGGCTTACAAACTCCTTTTCCCTTCCCCTCCCCACAACAGACACCCTGTGAGGTAGGTGGGGCTGAGAGAGCTCTTTCCCAAGCTGTCCTTGAGGGAACAGCTGGTACAGAGCTATGGCTTGCCCAAGGTCATCCAGCCAGGTGCAAGTGGAGGAGTGGAGAATCAAACCCGGTTCTCCCAGATTAGAGTCCGCACACTTAACCACTACACCAAACTGGGAGAGAGAATAGGTATCACTTCTATGTCCCACCCAGTTTGAAACTGCAGTATGCATTACTTGCTTCACTAAACACTTGTGGTCAAGTCCCTTAAACTTTCTTTTAAGGAGCATAAGAACTGAAGAAGGGCTCTGCTGGATCAGACCAGCAAGGGTCCATCTAGTCCAGCAATGTCTGCCAATACATGGCCAAAAAGTTCTGAAAGCTGAAAAAGAAATCCATCTTACTCTGAGCACCTCTTCTTCTCCAGATGGTGACTGTTGTCAAACACTTTGGTAGTCTTGGCAGCAGGTGAATTCCAACTATGGCAGTCTTAAGGCATGAGAAAGGTATACTAAGGATGCTGGCATACAAAAATCAAACAAGGATCAGCAAAGACTTTCACGTGCAAGCCCCCCATGCCCCTCAATGGAAAAACCATTCCACATTTTCTTTGCAGCTTCTTTTTGTGCTGCAGTGTATGTCAGTGGAGCCCATGCAAGTCAATTGGCATTCCTGGCTCCCATTATCTCCATTGTTTTCAATGGGCAATCCTGTCATTCCTTTTACACATTCCAGTTAATTGTCCCTTTGAAACTGTACCACACCATTTTAAGTAACAGCAAAATGAAGAGCATGAACATGTACAGAGTGCACATTTCTTGCCAATGTTCTCTCTGGGCTGCACACGGCAAAATGAAATTTTAAAAGGACTTTGATCTGAATGTCCCCCTCCCCAATTTTGTTCATACAGATCGGCTTACCATTTAAAAACAGACACCCTGTGAGGTAGGTGGGGCTGAGAGAGCCCTTTCGAGGACTGCCCTTGAGACAACAGCTCTGAAAGAACTTGTGATTGACCCAAGATCACACCAGCAGCTGCAAGCAGAGGAATGGGGAATCAAACCCGGTTCTCCCAGATCAGAGTCCATGCTCCTAACCACCACATCAAACTGTAACTCAAAACCTTTAGAAGCAAGTATAAGAAGCATAGGACACCTTCTCCACCACATCAGAGCCTTTAAGCAGATCATTTCCAAAACAGTCCTTCAAAGCCTAATTATATGAACTAAGCAGCAAGCAAGAGACACTGTTTCAAAAAGTATTTCCCTCATAAATACTCAGAGATCCTGTGGTCTCCCAGCAGTGACATTCACAAGCAATGGACAACCCAGAAGACTAAAGATGCATCAGAGTCCTCAACATGATGATTAAGCAATGGGGAGGGGGGAGAGAATGAGAAGGCACTTACGTAAACCAAAAACACTGGGAAACACTTCAGCTTAGTAAGCTGCCGAGCACATAAAATATCAGACAGGTCATTTCACTTGTGGTCATTAAAAAGTAAAATTAGCAGTTCTCTTACAAAGGAATTTCAAAGGGAGATTAGAAAGAGAGACTGCTGAATTGCACTTGATAATGAAGCTCAAGACAACACATCCACCTGGATTGAATCGAGACCTAGGTTTCCTGTCTCATTACCAGTGCTGATTTCTCCACACCTATTGCCCCTCTGCCCATCTCACCTAAATGCAATCCCTCCTGCTATTGTCACTCACCTGCTATTGTCATTTGCCTGCTAATGTGATTCAGCATCTGAAATCACCCCACTTCCCAATAAATAGGACAGAAGGACTCCCATTCTAGCTGTATCTGAAAAAGTGAGCAGTGACTCACAAAATCTCCTACCCTGCCACATATTTTGTAAAGTCTTTAAGGTGCTCTGGACTCTTGCTGTTTTCTACTGCTACAGACAAATTAACACAGGTACCCATCCTGATACTCACTTTGACAGAGCAGTGGTCCTACTTGGAATATGGCAGTTTCATGTGCTCAACCATACTTCAAATGAGCCATAGTTTTTTTGTATTATGTTTGATCCAAGCCACTGACTGAACTCCAACAAACTTGTTAAGAAAGCTTAACCGTGGTTCCAACATGATACTTGAATTGGCAACCAATGCTTTACTTGGAATCAGAAAGGTTTGGTTCCTGGGGCTGGTTGAAAGCAGCATCCACCCTGATTGCCAGCATTGTGGTGTTACTTCTGGCCTGCATTTGTCTACATGTGGGAGGGCAGGCCATGGAAGATAGGACACATGCACAGGCCAGCTCCCAAAATATAGAACAGCTGCAACCAAAAGACCCAGTTAGTAAGCATAGGATTGGGGAAAAAGGGTGCCGGGGCCTTCCTGTCCCCCCGCTCGCCTCTGTTAGCGCGTGCCACACTGCGGTGGGAAAGGAGGGTGCCAGGGCCTTCCTGTCCCCCCCACCCTCCATTTTGAAAAAAATGTTCATTTTTATGAGAAAATGTGCATGAGGAATGAAAAAATGGTGCAAAACAGATTTTAAGGTTATTTTTCACTCGAGAGAAACTCCATTAGAATTAGGATACTTAAATTAATCAATACAGTTACCTAAATCTATTTTAGTCCCACCTGACACACTTTACAAACACGGTCTAAAAGAACTCCTGGATGGGAATAGCCAGTGGTGACTGTCCTTTTTTCTTCTCCCTTCAACATGTATGATACCGTAGTGCTCTCTGGGGGCAGGAGGACATCATGGAGTCTACTGGGTCTTGAGATCATGAGCCCAGTCAGTTTTGTTTCACAGGTTGCTTTATTTGTCAATCCAGACCCCTGAAGGTGTGGTTCACTTCACCCTCCTCAGGGTTACACTGCATTACATAGGGGAGGAGCCACGATGCTGCAACCTGCTTCCTACTTCTGCCCTGTTCTTCTCCTGCCATCTTCCTCCCATTTCCACTTCCTCCCGTTTTTATAGCCCCAACTTCATACCAGGCCCGCTTTTCCTCTGTTCCCTGCCTTGCCCCATAATACCTGGGCTCAGAGAGCCATTGTTCTTCCACTCAGGCATGCTCACTGCCTCCACACCCTTTGAGCTTCTCTGGGCCAGGCTGCCCAGATACTGAGACTACTGTACCTTTCTGCTCCACCCAGGTGAGTCTTGCTGCGGGGCCCCAGAGCTTGTCCTGCCCGGGCATTTTGTTCCTGGGTAGCCTGCCACAGACATGTTGCAGTTCCCTTTACAAACACTACTGTGTGCAAGGGGAAGGAGGGAGAATGTAGGGTTTTGTCTTCCTTTCCTTTACCAGCTTTATCACTTATTCTTCCTTCTGTGGGTTCTGCCTGCAAGCCACGCCCAGATTAATTAGGGCTGCCAAGTCAGCCTGGGGGGCGGGGGATCCCCCACTATAGGGGGATTCGGCCGGTGGGGGGAACCCTGCCCCAGAAGTTGTCCGGTGAGGACGACTTCCCTCATGTAATGACGTCACCTCCGGGTGACGTCATTACGTCGCCGTGGCGCGCGCGCAAAGTGCACGCACCAGAAGAGCTCCCGGGGGGAGAACAACTCCCCCCCGCCGGTAAGTCGCCGGTACTTGGCAGCCCTAAGATTAATGCAGGGGAGGCTGCTGTAGAAGCTGCAGTGCTCACGACTAGTAAGGGCTTTTTGTCCTAGTTACAGGAACCCACAAACTAACTTATCTTTGAATAAGCATCAAAATGTGCTTCACAGGCAGAAAAACAGCATGCACAATCATTGATATAAATCCATTCTCATAAACATGCTTATACACAGGAGCACAAATCTTTCTGAGATGAATGGAGTTTCGACCCCCCCCCCCCGGTGGCTATTCCAACAGTTAAAGGAATTTGTACATATGAGTGCATGTGTCTTACTGTAATAAAAATAAGCTATTAAAATTAGCACATCCTTGTACCAAATGGTTATTCAATGTCATTAAAATTGATGTGCACGTTATTGCTTTGAAATCCCAGTTGGTGACTTGGCATACCACAGCAATCAGACAGTTATTCCAAAAGCTGGAAATAGTGGCCTCTGAATTTTCTATGATTTTCAAAAGATGAAATTGGCTGTTTACCAACCTGGAAAACACTAATCTTTGATTCTTAGCATGATTAAGACACAGGTGAGCGGACACCGAATGCATTAACAGGACAGTGTTTCTATATTTCTCATAACACAATTTTGTACTGGAATGACTGTTGTGGTAAAATAGCCTAATTCCTTGTTGGAAGGAACCCAAAGTGAATCTAGCAAAATCGCTTTTAGTGGCAGAATTCTTCAGTTGTAACCATTCTTCTGAGACATTTATTTATCCTTTCCTAAATTACTGTAAAGAAATATATTTTACCTCCCTCCGTAGGCAGTTCAAATATCATTTGCTATCTGCTGATCCTTGCAGATGGACCTTTTCCGGTAATATTCAACCTAAATCTGTGATCCTTCAAGCTAAATTCATTGGAAGGATCCAGCAAGATTTTAAAGAATGTAAGCATAGGGTTTTTTGGGGGAGGGGACATATTGGACTCACAGGGTATAGTTGTAAGATGGAACAGAATGGAAAATATGTAAATTTGTTTTCTCTGCTAGCAGACAGAGTTGCTGAGAGCCACCATGGGTCCCTCACTCAAAGATTCCTGCCTGGGATCCCTCCTTGCATTCTGAAGCATCCACACACAAGATGATTGTTTAGCACACGAATGTTGCTGCTGTCACCAGGTGCCTAGTTGCCTAGTTGCTCAGACCCTCAGGTTGATCCAGACCCTTGATACCAGTCTTTCCCTCCTGGAAGCCCTGATAACTGGGAGTGGTGACTGGATCGCAGTTTATCTTACACTTCCTCACAACTGAATAAAAATGTTTTAGTTGGTTAATTGTCCTCCTTTTGGCTGGCTGATTTGCATATTAGCAAGACCTCAACAATTATACCTTTTAAAAACATTTATAATAGAAATATGTGTGTAATAGAAATGTTAACTAAAGGGCCCTAGTGCACCTCAGTATATCTAATTGTCATCATGACTCACTGGGCCAGGCAGCCGCCACCAGAGGACTTGCAGCTACACAGCTTGCGTGACTTAGGCTGCGGCCACATGGGACTTACATGCGGGAGGAAGGGCAATTTCCTCCCGCATTTAAAGGGGCCGACCAGTCGGCCAGCCCCTCGTCCCGAGCCGAAGCGGGCTCCAATGCGGGTTCCTCCCGCATTTTCAAGACCCCGGGAAAATCAAGTATTTTCCCGGGTGTTGCGGGAGGAAACCGCATTGGGAGCTATCTGGACAGCCCTCTCTCGCATGCATTGCGAGAGCAGGGCTGTCCACATAGCCCCGCCGGCCATTCCCCCCCCCCCCCCTTTTACACTTGGGCGCATGGCTATCCATGTGCCCAAGTGTAAAAGGGTGAAAAACAAAACAACCCCCAACTTACCCGGGCGGATGGCGGGTCGGAGGCCGCCACCGCCGCTTTAAGTGCTCCTGGGGCCGCCTCCGCCGCCTCCACCAACCTCTGAAGCCGGCTCTTCAGCGGCGGCCGCCGCCACCACCATTTCCTCCGCCGCCGCTTCCGCCTCAGCTGCCCCCGCTTCTGCTGCTGATGTGGCCGCCGCCGCTCTTCCCGCCGCGGCCGCCTCTTCAGCGGCCGCGACTGACGATCCCGAGGCCACAGGGGTTGGGATGTATAGACATCCCAACCCGCTGTTTAAAAATGTGGCCCCTTTAAATCCGGGAGCCCTCCCGGATTTAAAGGGGCCGTGTGACCGCGGCCTTACTGAGGCCCAGCTGTTTGCTGCTGCTCAACAGCAGCCGCTCCATAGAAGCCAATTTGGTGTAGTAGTCAGGTTTTCAGACTAGGGTCTGGGAGACCCAGGTTCAGACCCCCACTCGGCCATGGAAGCTCACTTGGTGACCTTGGGCCAGACACACTCAGCCTAGCCCTACCCTACAGAGTTGTTGTGAAGAGGAGAACCATGTAAGCTGCTTTGTATCTCTATGGTGGAGAAAGATGGGGCATATATGAAGAACATAAAGAATAAATATAGCAGAAGAGAGGGGGCAGCAAAAATGTAGGTGGGTGGGTGGGAAGGAGAGAAGCAAGTAGGAAGAACTGAGGTTATGGGGGATGCCAAGTAGTGGGAAAAAGGACACAGAGTGGGGAGGGAGATACAGGAAAAGTGGGGTGCACCCTGCAAGTCCTTGAGGGTTCCCCTCTGTGCAGCTGGGTTCAGCCCAAACCCATGGCCAGCACTGCACAACAGAGTTTTCCCAGGGAAAGAGTCATGGTGGGAGAGAAGGAGGGAAAGCTGAAGATAGAGGGGCAGAAAAAGGCAGAGGAAAATAAGATGGTCTCTGTCATTGTAGGCCCCCTGCTTGTACACTTCTATTGTTTTTAGTTTCCACAAAGATGCATACATGTATAAATCAAGCTTTGGCTTGTGATAGATATTTTTGTATTAGATATGATATATATTTGTTGTATCTGAAGCAAAAAGTCAAGGTGACATTTCTCTCATGTTCAGTTTTTAACAATGGAAAAAGAAAATGTAGGTTGCATATATGAATCTGCTGGTAAAAGTGATTCTCTGATTCTTCCAGTAAAAGCCGGCCCTGCTCAGATGTTGTCAGTCTTTCAACCGACTACTATGTTTGTGATTTAAATAGTTGCTTAATGTGCAGGCAGTACCAAGTGATAATATCTTCATACTGGGGAAAGGATTTTTGCAGATAAAGTTGCTGTTAAGGGCACAAGAGCTGGCTAAGCCAATACTTTCCTAGCTAGTTTGTACTCCTAAACACTCTTTCTTGGAAGTAAGAACTGTTAAAATGAATAGTACTTTGTTTCCAAACAAGGATGCTCAGGCGATATCAGTTGAGGAACTTTATTTTGTTCAGATTTCCATAACTGTTTATTTAACATTTCTGTCCTACAAGGATATTTTGGTCACACAAAACTGTCGGACATGAATTGATAACATTGGTAAGCATCAAAACAGCAACTCTTAGGCTGTGGTCAGACGTGCCTTTAGATCCAACATAGCGGCGAATGCCTGACTGATCTAAAGGGCATGATCAGACAGCAGCATCTGGGAAAGTTTCCACAGCTGCCAGCACCCCATGCTGCCCCGCCACAAAAACAGAGTTAAAAGACACTGGGGAAAGCCAGGTCATAACACTTGCTGACGGCTCATGGGCGGACTTTCCCCTGTCTGATCACTCAAGTACCCACTCAAGCCATCAGGATGGTCTGCTCATTCCATCTTGACACAGTGCCATCTTTTCCCCTTGCTTAGCAGTATGCGCAGAACCGCATACTCCATGGGGAACCCTCTGTGCAGCAGTTCAATTCCTAATGTATATGCATGGGAAACAAAAGGCAAAAAAAACCCCATTCACCCAAGCTGGCGTCTGATTGCGCAGTGATGTGCTGAGCCCACAGCACAAAGGGATGTGTCAAATTCCTGCGGAGGAAATAGGGGCGCTTCTCCCCCATGCCAAATGGCATGTCTGACTGCAGGCCTAGAGCTGTAATCAAGATGACAGTTAAACAGCTGCTAACCTGAGCATAACCATGATGCAAACTAACCAAATCCAGGTAGAGACCTTTCCCAAACCAACTTTGTGATTGTCAAAAAGTTGTGAAAGATGTTGACAGTCAAGCTTCTTTAATATTTTTTCTTCTTTTGAATTGTGGAGAATCACATATTTAAAAAATTACTCTTGGTAGCATTGATTTTATCTACTACACTTCACCTGACCAGTATACTGAAATCACGTATCAGGTACCAGCATGTGTTAAAGGTCTGTTCACACAACCAGCAGATGTGTTACAGTAACAGTAAAAGCTCTTGAGAATGTGTGTGGCTAATGGAGAGTCAGTGGCATGTATTCTTCTTGTCAGGAGTATGCTGTTATCATGTATTGCTGTGTATATTTGAAAAACAAGTGTTGGTTGAACTGTATTAATGAGTTCGAATGCTATGGATTCATGGCCCTCCTACACCCGAGGTTTACATACAGAGGCTTTAAGAGGCAAGAACTCTTTGATTATACTGACTGAGCAAATGACAGGACACTCAGGATTTTGTTACATTCCAATACCAGGACTTCAGGTATAAAGTGCTTTTTTAAACCAGTAAGTAACTGAATGCATACATCTTTTATTCTGAAACACATACTTTTTTTCATTTTCTAAAATGAATTCTAATATATTTATATGGTTGATGGGGGCCATAAAAACTTATCGTACTCTGTGGATCTGCACATTTTGTATGCATTTTAATAAAATCCTTTTTCCTTCCTTGACTTGCTCTGAAATATAAAGTGGTGGGTTTAATTCTTACCATAACTTTTCCATAGCCCAGGAAGTAGAAATATAGATTTATATAGTAAGTGACGTTCTCCCTCTCTGTGTGAATACTGAAAAAATAAAACTGTCTCTTCACTTCTTTATGCACAGAGGTTGCTTTTATATAAAAGCAAAGCAAGTAATAGGGCTAGCATTGTGCAGATATGTCGAGATGCTGTGGCGAGGAGAGCTTCGGCCAGTGGCCGGGAAGACGAGAGCGCCAGCAGCCAAGAGGTGGAGAGGTGTTGAGATGCTGCAGGGAGGAGAACTTCGGGTGGCGAGGAGAGCTTCGGCAGCTGAGAGACCTGCTGCCAGCCGCTGAGGGCCAAAGGACTGCCGCTGAGGGCATCAGAGAGCTGGGGGGTGCCTGTTGGGTCTGAGAGACCGTCACAGGCCACCGAGGGTCGGAGAGCTGTGGGCGTTCCTGCTGGGGCCTTTATGGGGCCATCGCAGGGGCAGTGGAGGGGGGCCGCTTTTGGCGTTGTGGTGGTGTGGAGGACTGTGTCGGTGTGCCGGATCACTGCTGCTGCCCCCTGCCAATTGCTGAGCCCTTTCAGGCAGTTTGTTGCCCCCCCCCCCCGATGCATCCTGCTGCGACCGGCGTGGACTGTGGCTGCCAGCAGGGGCCATCCTTGTGGCTTGCCTCCATTGCTTTCAGTCGGCCAGGGCTGAGGCCCACTCCTACTGGCTGTTGCCAGCTAGGGCTGATCAGGTGGCCTGTTCCGGTCATGTGGCTTTCCCTCATGGGCACAGTAGCCGCTGCCCCTATCTGCTCTGCTGCAGCCATCTGGCGAGTTGTACAGCTCCCAGGGGGAAGCTGGCATCATGGAGACTGGTGTGGAGACTGGAGTGCGAAGGTCAAGAGTGGTTGGATGATCTACCAGTGCAGCCAGGATGCGGAGGGGCCATCGAGTGGCTGACCTGCTGGTTTCTCCAAGGAGATTGGGATCCTCATTGGAATCTCTGCATCTCTTTACATCCAGGAACAACATTATCCTTCGGTTGCCAGGCCACTGTTAGCATCAAGTGGCTTCTTTCCACTCTTCATTAATGTATTGTTTATTCTTGCCACCGGGGGGAGGTAGAGAGGCATCGAGAAGGGAGGTTAGGGTGGAAGAGGGATAATGATCTAATCTGGTCTAGTTTGGCGGTGTGTTATTGTTAGTTAGGATCCATTCTTTTAGTGTGGAGTTGTTAGATAGTTAGAGTGGGTTGTTGTATAGGTAGCTAGATCAGCATAGGAAATTTCGTGAATCAGGCTAGTGAGCAGGGTGCCACAGAAATTACCGCTTAGTGCAGCATTCCTATTTTGACCCTTGTCTATCATTGACCTATGTGGTTGGCCTGGGGCACTGTGTTTCAGTGCTCAGGCCACCACAAATGGGAGAGACAGGACTAGGGATACCAGTGATCCTGGGGAGGGGAAAGTGCAGCAGTGGGACCAAGCAGATAATGAATGGAAGAGGGTGGAGAAATAGAGAAGCCTGGCCCCCTTCCAGCCTGCGTCCCATCCTGAGGGTGGCAGGCAGAGGGGCTCGGATTAACCTCCCTCTGACATGGGTGTTGTGCAATGCCAGGTCCATAAATAATAAGACCTCCACCCTGCGAGACTTCCTGTCTGAGCAGGGTGCGAACCTGGCATGCATGACCGAGACCTGGGTGTGAGATGGGGAGACGGTGGCTCTCTCCCAAATGGCTCCGCCTGGGTTCTCAGTCCTCCACCAATCATGGACTGAGGGGCGGGGAGGGGGAGTGGTGCTTTTCATTCAGGAGGCTTACTCCTACAGGGCGCCACCTAAATTTGTGGGCATAGAATGCTCTGGCCTGGTGTTGGAAGCCGGGGAGAGTTTGGCTATCTGGGTGGTATACCAGCCGCCTAATGCACCACCCGCTAGCCTGTCATCACTGGCTGATGCCATGTCTGGTTGAGCATTGGAGCACCCTCAGCTTATAGTCTTGGGCGACTTCAATGTGCATGCTGATGATACGGCCTCTCGGCCAGCAACGGACCTGGTGTCGGCCATGGCGGCACTAGGACTCACCCAATATGTAACGGTTCCCACACACCAGGCTGGGCATAAACTCAACTTGATTTTCATGGCGGGGGTTATGGTGGACTGGATCACTGCCTTGGCAGTACCATGGTCAGACCACCATGCCCTGAAGGCCCATCTGATAGTACCACTCCGACCCTGCATAGGCGGTGAGCGTATTTTGGCGGTACCCGATGGCGGTTCCTGATGGCTCTGCTGGATCCCATGCCCCCGGTGGCTTGTTGGATGAGCTAGTCAAGGACTGGCAAGGCTGGGTCTCGACAGCCATCAACGAGATCGCCCCCCGACGCCCTCTGTGCCCTCGTTCTAAGCAGGCTCACTGGTATACCGGGGAGCTGCGGCAGACGAAACAGGGACTCAGATGGCCAGAGAGACGGTGGCAGCGTGCCCGTGATGAAGCATTAAGAACATCTTATAGGACATTTATGTGGTGGCTGTCAAGGCCGCAAAGAGACAATTCTATACAGCCATGATTGCATCTGCAAGCTCATGCCCGGCACAATTATTTAGAACTATTTGGTCTTTAACAGAGCTGCCACAGGGCAGACCAAATAATATGGAATTGGACATTAGCGGTGAAGCTTTTGTGAGCTACTTTGCAGATAAAATCCTGCTGCTCCGCTGCGATCTCCCGGCCACGGTTGAGACAGTTAGCGAACTCGAGGCTCCATGCACGTCTTCTAGTTCCATTCTGGATTATTTCGGTCCACTCAGTCTGGAGGAAGTTGACAGACTGCTCTCAACTGTACACCCAATCTCATGCAGCCTTGACCCGTGCCCTTTGTGGCTTATTAAAGCCGGCAACATGGGGGGTGTGAGGTGCCCATAGGGATATTATCAACAAGTCCTTCATCGAGGGACTGTTCCCGGGGGCACTCAAGGAAACGATGGTCTGCCCTCTCCTGAAAAAACCAACTCTGGACCCGGCTGAATTGGCCAACTATCGGCCAGTGTCCAACTTGCCCTATTTGGGCAAGATTTTGGAAAGGGCAGCGGCGATTCAGTTGCAGAGTTTTCTGGATGAAACTTCCGCGCTGGACCCATTTCAGTCTGGCTTCCAGCCAGGTCATGGGATGGAGATGGCACTGGTCGCCCTCACAGATGACCTCTGATGGCATCTGGATCAGGGCAGCATGGCTGTGCTGGTGTTAGATCTGTCGACTGCATTCAACATGGTCGACTACCAGCTACTGATCCACCACCTCACCGACATGGGGGTTCAGGGGCTTGCCTTGCAGTGGCTTGCCTCTTTCCTCCAAGGTCAGGGACAGAGGGTAGTGTTGGGGGAGCAGACGTCCCAGAGGCACCCGCTGGTATGCAGAGTGCCACAAGGGGCGGTGCTATCCCCCTCGCCCAGATTGCCCGGAGGCACAGGCTCGGTTGTCACCAGTATGCAGATGACACCCAGCTGTATCTGCTGTTGGGTGGCCAGTCCGAAGCCACCCTAGGTGACCTGGAGCGGGCGCTTCAGGAGGTAGTGGGCTGGCTCTGGCTCAGCTGATTGAAATTGACTCCAATGAAGACGGAGGTCATGTGCCTGAGTCGGAGTGGGCCGGGGGTAGGGATCCCATTGTCAGCCTTCAGGGGGGAGACCCCGGTGCCAGCACTGAGGGTCTGGAGTTTGGGAGTGCTCCTGGATGCTTCCTTAACCATGGAGGCCCAGGTAGGAGCCACTGCCAAGGCAGCCTTTTACCACCTATGGCTGATAAGGCAGCCGGTTCCCTTCCTCAAACTCAATGACCTGGCAACAGTGATCCATGCAATGGTCACCTTGAGGTTAGACTACTGCAACACTCTCTACATGGGGCTGCCCTTGTCTCAGCTCTGGAGGCTGCAGCTAGTGCAGAATGCCATGGCCAGGCTGTTGATGGGCATCTCGGTGCGAGACCACATCCAGCCTGTGCTAAGGACACTGCACTGGCTGCCTATAGCACACCGGATCCGGTTCAAGGTGCTGGTTTTAATCTTTAAAGCCCTATATGGTCTGGGGCCAGCCTACCTAAGGGACCGCCTTTCCCCGTATATACCCCAGAGAGCACTGTGGTCAGGCACACAACATCACCTGGCCCTTCCTGGCCCAAGAGAGGCCAGGTTGGCGACCACCAGGTCCAGGGCTTTCTCAGCCCCACAAGGCTGCGATTGCTGAGCCCCTGCACTGCCTACTGGACAAGAAGGCCCCCTGGGTCTGGGGTCAGAGGCAGGCTGCCGTGTTCCGGGCTGTCAAAGAACTGCTCATGTCCAACAAAGTCCTCACACATTTTGATGAATCGCTGCCTGTCATCCTCGCCTGTGACGCATCCCCATATGGGATGGGGCCGTCCTGGATCATTGGCTGTCCAACAGCCACAAGGTCCCTGTGGCCTATTACTCCTGTACCTTGTCCAGGACGAAGCGCAACTACGCACAGATCTACAAGGAGGATTGTGGAGGGGGTCAAAAAATTCCACCAGAATCACAATGCTCAACCAGGGAGCAACACAGACCAACTTACTTAAGAGACTATGTCTCTTAGGTGCTTTGGAACTTAGGGGGAAGGGGTGTTGTATATTGAGATTAAATCATCCCTGATTGAATCGCCCTAGAGACTGGCTGAGCTTGAAGCACAAGAACAATAGCAGACCAGGACTCTGGAATAAACCAATAGAGTAGTAATGTTTTGAAAATAGCCTATCACGGGGAGTGGGGGTGTTTTGCATGCATATAAGCAGGGCTTCAGCCCCGTTAGAGTTGTCTTAGAGTTAAGCTGAATCACTAAAACTATGAACTGATCACTCTACGTGTCTGAACCCAGTATATTTCACAGGGCATGAACTTTCATGTACATGCACACTTCCTCAGATACAGATCTCCAAGAGAACAATACAGAAAAGACTTAGGCATGTGCAAGCATATTGGAGATTTAATACAGAGCAGTATCTATCAAATGTGGATGCTGAAAACCAGACTGGACTGTTCCCAAAAGGAAATTCAAAGAAAGAAAATGAAGGTATTGGGTTGAAATACTTTTTCAGGTTTTTTGGAGAGGAAATAAATAAGAGAAATAGGATGATAGAAAGGTGAGGGGAATCCAAAGAGGGGGTTAACCCCCCCCCCCCCCCCGGGAAACAATAGCATACTTTTCTTGGATTCTCTGGACTGGGTACTGCCAGGGAACCATCAAAAGAATAGCAGATTGCTCAAGGCTTAAGCGCAGCAAAGCTTGCGGCTTGGTGTGGCAACAGACTTACAAAGTCACATGGAGTCAGCAGTCAGTCTAAAAACTAATAAGTAACTTTTATTCAAGGAAATACATGCTTGAGAGTGCAGGTAAGAGATATAGATTACCTATTCTAACTAGCTAGATGGTGTTGGAAGCTGGACGCATGTCCAGCCTCCATGGTGCAAGATGGAGATGAAGCACCTTCTTCTTGGGTGTGTGCGTGCGAGGGGGGGGGGGAGCGGAAGCAGAGGGAAATTGCCCCTAAGAGTAGCATTCTACTTCACAGGAAAGGATCAGAGAGCAGGGAAGGATGCTCTGTGTGTCCTGACCTCTCTATCTGTCTAAACTCTCTGGTGCCATCTTCTCTAGTCTGAGACAGGAGACAGCGCCAAGTCCTCCACTTCTAACAACTTTCAGTCTAAATTCATACTGTTTGCTTTTAGTGAAGTCTTAGGTAGTCAAATCTTATAAGCTGTATAGTAATATGACATGAACTCTTAGTCATTATGTTATCTCTAGTTAGCTGAAAGTGCCCATGTGAATAGTGCAGGAAGAAGATGAAGGAAAAATGGTATGAAGTAGAAAAATAAGTGCAACCAACAGGTTTTTTTTTAATTAAAAATAATTTTTAAAAAATATTTCAGGGAGATGAGAACGATTTCTCTTTTCTGAATCCACAATATGACAGTGGAGTTGAAAATGGTGTTGAAAGTTCTGTATTCATGTCACTGCTATTCTTTTGTGGGCAAATGCCCAAAGTAATACGACTATTTTGAAAGGAATGAGGTAACTGAGTGGCTGGATCCGAACATGGACGGGAGAGAAGTGGGGTTAGGTGAGGCACTGCACACTGATGGCATGTGGCTCAGAGAAGCTCATAAAGAGGCCCAGATTACAGAGTTGGTGGCCTGGGGAGGGGGAGGTTTAGTGGTGAGGAAAGCCTCTGAAGGAGAGCTGGAACTTATCTGTAGGATGTTCCCACCCATTCCAAAAGGAACGGCTGTGTGATGGTCTGTTGGGGATAGGTGGGTTGGAGGAACATCATAAACTAACCTAGGGGCAAGGATCTGGTGGGGAGCAGAGGCTCACTTAGGGCACCCAGAAAGAAAGGAAAAAGATGTGGGTGGCCCTTATTCTGAGGCACCTTAAGAGACCAGTGTGACAGCTATAAATGTGTCATTTCTAGACCTGATAGTTAATGAATTCTATGGTTTTATCCAGGGCTATTTTTGGGCAGGAACGCACAGGAACGGAGTTCCGGCTGGCTCCTGAGTTGACCACACCCAGCAGGAACTCATTAGCATAACAGGCCACACCCAACAGCAGAAACTCATTAGGATTGGCTACCTTAGGGGTATGTGGCCTAACATGCAAATTAATTCCGGCTACAAAAAACAAACAAGCTAAACAGAATAGGAAGCAAAAGGTGGGTGTGGTTGGATGACCACTCTTCTGGTAACATGGGGGGGGGTGTCCTAATATGCTAATAAGCTGTGCGGTCAGTGGTGTGGCCTATTATGCTAACGAGTTCCTGCTGGGCTTTTCCTACAAAAAAAGCCCTGGTTTTATCTATATAGTTTAGCTGAGCAACATTGCTCACGATTCTCAACTCTCATTACTAGATTTTCTGTTTTACATTTCAGGCTCAGTTCTCTTGCTACTATCAAGGCCTTCTCACAGTCCTTTTAGGAACAGAATCGTTTCTGTATGATTAACATACAAAGTAAATGACTGGTTTTCTTATTATGGAGATATAATGAAGAACACATCAGTGTGATAAACCAATTTAGCCAGTGCAATATGTATGGAGAAAAGTGATGCATTGTGCAGTTTAACCAAATAAATAAGGGAAATTACAGAGAAAAATTACTAGCAGGAGCCAGTGATTTTGTATGTGAAAGCACACAGCCAATGGCCCTGTGTGGTTTTGAACTTACTTATTCATGTCATTTTTCAAAATTTTCTTGACAAGTTCTTTAATAGGCCAAAGAGTTATTTCCATATTGCTTTATGTTCAGAGAATCTAGAGGTGCACATTAATGTCTCAAATTATGTAACCGCAAAGCACAAATTGTTAGACTTGAAGCAAATATTAAAACGTGCCTTATTCTAGCTACAGCAGAAATTTTTACCCAAAATAGATTTCTATCTCACATCTTTTGTGTGTTCACTGGAGAGAATATGGCTTTGCCTCCTTACCATCTTGCTCAGCCCTATTATATGGGCAAGCATTAGGGATGGGCATGAACCACCTTTTTGCTGTTTGTTTCAGTTTGTGATTTGTGGCCGAACCATGAATTGAACCATAAACCAAAATGAACCAGGAGGTTGGTTTGCGAACCAAACCAGGTTTGTTTTTTGTTTTTCATTTCATCTTTAACTTTTATTTATAGACATATCCAGTTTGGGTAGATATTGGTCACTTTCTTCCACAGAAAAAGGAAAGCTTTTCGTAGGATAATTTCCACCTCCAATCTGTTTACTTCTTCAATAGTTGGTGTCTTACTATAACAAAGGGAAAGACAAACCCACTTCCAAGGAAGACTGTCATTATTACCAATAATCACCATTTATTTTCCATCAAAAAAGGAAAGCTCTTTCCTGAACCATCTTCATAATGCATACGGCAAACGGCCGAGCTAGCAAAGTGGTGGATGCTGGCACCCAACATGGCCCTGCAAAGACAAACTTAAAGCTTGCAAACTGGACCAGTTTGCATTGGTTTGTGGCTCTGAGCCATTTAAACCTCTGCTCCCCACCAAAAGCGGTGTAGAGCAGAAAGCAAGGGGCCACATGGCTCTGAACCATTTAAACCCTTACTTTCTCCTCCCTGCTGCTTTTTGCAGGGAACAGTAAGCAGGAGTTTCCATGTGAAAAATAGTGGGGAGCAGAAAGCAGGTATTTAAATGGCTTGAAGCTATTTAAACCCCTGCTTTCTGCACTTCACAAATCCCCACAAACTGCCTTAAAATTCATGGAAGTTTGTGGTTTCTCTTCAGTTCGCAAAATTCAGTTCGCGAACCATGAACTGCCCAGAATTTGTCACGATGTTAGTTCGTGAGGTGGCTCATGTCCATCCCTAATGAGCATCTTGTGACCAGAATGCCTGGAGATATACTTCATACAAAATAGATAATTATGAAACATTCTGTCATTGTGAGAACTGTCTGGCTATATTTAAATGTCACAACAAATTCTCAGTGGAGGCTTGTTTGGTATCATGCAGGGCTACTTAGATACCTCCTCCCCCCCTTCCTCTTCTAGCACACAGAACCCTTTTTAGGATACCAGTTGTGTTTGCATAGTGTGTGTGTACAGGGGAAAATACCATGTTGCTAATGTGCTTGCATTCAGATGTCTTGGTGAATTTGAGCTTAATCAGAGCAGGAAATGTTCAGTGAAGTTCCACATGCTATAGGAGGGGAATGCCGGAGTACAGCAAAGCTGCTGTGATTGTGTAGTATTGACAAACCTCTGTTTTAGACTTTCTTGTGATGTCTGAATGTAGCCTATATCACTAATGGCAGCTTACTCTACAGAAAGGGTGGAATTCCATTCCCAAGATTAACTATGGCCTACTCATTTTAGGAACTATCTGTTCTTTTAGGGAAAACTGTTTGCATCTCATTGCTATCCCTGGTAAAGCATCACCTGGAATATATTACCTGGGCACTGTGCAGAAAATTGAGAGTGGAATCCCAGCCCATCTGCTGATTTGCAGATTCCATTTCACCTTCCAAAACAATAACCTTGGGCCTACTTTACTAAGAAACTACAAATTAGTCATGGAGAATTGGAACTACCTAAAGAGCATTAGCTCTGCAGTGCTAATAAGCAGGAAAATGCAATCAACCCACTGTAATAATACATTTTCCACATAGGGGTTTCATTGACACAATTAACATCTGAAAGGTCTGGGTTTGAAAACAGGGCATTTTGGCTCATCACCATTAGTAAAAACTTGACTCTCCCTGAATACATTTGACTAAATGTCTCAGTAAGATACCATACAAGAAGTAATGTCAGAACAATGAATGGGGGGGAAATGGGAAATTTTTTTCAAAAAATCCCTCATATATTCAGAATTTTTAGAAATTTTTCTTGTTGAGCTTTCTGAAACATACGGTAGTTTCTGCTGTTGAAACCAGGATGCTGGACTGCATGGACTCTTTTAGTTCGACAGAATACAGTTTAAAAACAGAAAAACCCAAAATGGTCCAATGAGGGCTGATCATATTGCCCTCCTGAAGCCTACAGTGCTTGTTCTCCAAGATGACTTCCTGCAGTGTCAGGATTTTGAGAGATGGAAGAGGCGGCCAAGACAATACACTTTCTCTGTGCCTGTGTCTCTACCATCACCATTCTCCTATGAATTTCCATGGATTCCTGCATTTGCTGATTAATATTTCCAGTCATATCTGTTATTATTCAAGTGATGTCAGTCAAGACCATTAAAATCAGTGGTGATACATGTAGAATTGGATTCAGACTAAACTGGTAATTACCACCTGTTCCTCTTTCCTATTACATACCTGCCTCATTTTGTTTTTCTCAGGGACCTCTATCCCTCAGAATCAGCATGTCGTGGGAATCGGTGGTTCTGCGGTGAGAGGAGGGAGGCAGGAAAGTTCAGTTCTGCTCACAGAAAATTTAGTCTGGATCCCTGTATCTGCTCTTTTATAACTTGTACTTGACACATTTTCTTTCTATTATGCTTCCTTCTTGACTGACTGGGGAAAAGAAGAATATAAAAACCACACATTTTATCAAGTGATTAGTGAGAATTTTGAAGATTCCAAGATCTCTAATACACTGATGGATTTAAAAACAGATTATCTGCTGAACTGCATAGCTTTCATGTACAAGACCCTTTATTCAATTCCTGGAATCTCTGGTTACAGGATATTAGGTAACTAGTATATATTCCTAACTAAGATGTCATAAAGCTGAAGCTACTGTAAGTACTAGGTCAAAGGACTATGGTCTGATTTAGTATAAAACTGTGTGTCTCTAAATCACCCTGTATTCCATTAACTCACTCCAGTTTTAGCTAACGGTCTCAGTTCTTGTGAACACTGTCTTTTAAGTTAGTTAAACCAAAATTTGTGACCTATGTAACAAGCCCTAAGGAATACAGATGGAGTAATTGTTTTAAATCAGTGCATTATTGGACATTTTTCATTTGATCTTCACAAGATAATGTTAACTTCATCTGCTCCATATTAATACAGTGGAAATGTAAGCACAGGTTAATGTCATGCACAAATACGACATATTATTTTAGCATTTATTTTACAAAATTTCTATCCCACCTTTCCCGCCTTATAAGAGCCATCAAGGCAGCTAACAAATTAAAACATATGTAATAAAATTACAGGACACTCCCTCTGTGCATCTCCTGGCGCAGGTCATCTGCTGAGATGATCAAGGCTGTTTCAGCCCCAGAACACGGCCTAAAATCAGACCGGAAATTTGCTTCATCCAGGAAAGTGTGGAGTTGTCAGCCACTAACTGTTCAGTCACCTTGCTCAAGAATGGAACATTTGAGACTGATAGTTATTGAGATCTCCTAGGTCTATGGTAGGCTTCTTTAGAAGCGGATGCCCCGCAGCCTGTTTCATGTCTGGGGTAACCAACTCCTCTCTCAAGGAGATACTAACTGCCTCCCCCCGCCCCCCCCCCCAAAAAAATTAAATAGTCTTGAAGGGCAAGGGTCATACAAGCAAGTGGTAAGCCTCAAATCTCCAAGAATCCTGTCCACATCCTCAGGCTGAATAAACAAGTATTCCAAACAACTGAACAGGTTGGTACCCTGATGTCATCTGACCCTGTCACTGCTAATGTACAGTCTAAGTCAAAATGGATGCGGGAGATTTTATCTGCAAAGTGCTGAGCACAACAGTCGCAGTGGGCCCACAAGCAGTCCACCTCCTCCTGCAGGCCAAATCCCAACAGGCTTCTGATCTCCTGGAGTAGCTCCACTGGTGGCGAAATGTTGTTTCTTTGTTGCCATCACTGCTATGAAGTATGCTTTAAAATGAGCTTCAGCCAGAGTCTTGTTGAGTTTGTCCTGAGTCTTCCTCCACTGTCTCTCTGGCCACCCTGTCATTGCCCACAGCCCCTCAGTCAACCAAGGGGATGCCAGGGCTCTGACAAGTCAGAGAGAAACAATGGTTAGAGAACAAGTTAGAGAGGAACCTGGGAACAATCGTGTCAACCACCCTGTGTCAACAATCGTGTCAACCACCCAATGGTGTCAACCACCCTGGTCACATTCTCATTCTAGAGAATCAACCAGGCCATCTGGCTCTGGGGAGTGGATCATTTTAAAAGATCTCTATTATGTACTGAGAGCGAGTCAGTGTTGCAAACAAGTGATTTCTTTATCCAGCTCAGAACACAACAACTAACACAGAGAACGAGCCAACTATATACAGTTTGATCCCGGAAAACACCACACCTCCTGGAACAATTACGTCCAATCACAGATCAGTGCTTGGGACCAATGGGAACTGTTCCTGCTGAGTCAGAGTCTTTCTGGATTGGTCTGTTTGCAACAGCATTCAATCTGGTTGCGTATTTTAGGATGCTGGCAGTCTATGGAGCTGTGACTGAAGCTCATGCTTACAAGTTATGCATTTAACCCAATACCTAACAATCCCCTACTCCTGCAGAGTTTTGGCATTCCCACAAATAGTGGGATAACAAACAGTGATCTGTCCATGGCAAAGGAACTGTCATGAATGCCTCCCCCCTCAGATCATATTCCTCCCTCCCAGAACAAGACCCCAGATCAAGTGTGTGACCCGCACAATGTGTAGGGCCAGTTGTTACCTGAGACAGGCCCATGGTTGTCATGGAGGCTGTGAAATTCTGAGCCGCTCTGAAGAAGACATAAATTACGACGTGTTAGAGATGTCAGTAGTTGTAGGACATAACTGTTCTCCTTCATCTGAGTCTTTTGTAAAATACCTGTAACCAGTTTAATGGGAACTGCTGTGGCATTTGTACAAGACACTTGCAGCAGTGCTTGCATTAGTTAACTGTAAAAAAAAGAAATTAATAAAGGAATTGAGAGAAATTGTGTAGTAGAACTTCAAGTTAATACCACATCATTTTATTAAATATCAGTAACTTTAATGTCATTTTCCAGCTTTACATTTGACGCACACCTAATTTTAGCCTTTGAAATATTGTCCCCCTGGCATTCATTCAGCAGAATTTCTTTGTCTTGAATGTGCTGAAAAGGGTATGTATACAAAGATCAGAAGGGTCCTCTAGAACAGGTTATCAGTTTCCTAAAAGAACAATGGTCAGAATACTTTTTTGGAGGATGGTGGGTAGAACAATATTGTCTCTCCCTGCATCTGAGACTGAATTCAGATTTGTGAATGAAACTGTACTCTGTCATATTTATGTCAATTAATGTCAATATTTTTCTCCTAATAACTTTACCATTGACTTTTATGTTCTATGGGCATTGTTTAGAATTTATGTGGTAAACTTGACCTACAGTACCAACCCTCCTTATAATGGAGGGTCAGAGCTCTGCTCACTTCTGACAGTTGCACAGATCTGTTCTTTAATTTCAGTAATATACAACACAAGAGTCGGGGACCCACGATTCTCGCGGGGGTGGGGGAGCTCCACATGGAGGAGGAGAAGGCCCCCACAGGTAAGCCTTCACCCCCCCCCCCCACGGGCACCAGCAAGGCCTCAGTGGTTCTCACTGGGCCCACCACTTCTCCCCGCGGGCACTGGTGAGGCCTCAGCACCTCAACCCGGACCTGCCGCTTCTCCCCCCCCCCCCCGGCACTGGTGAGGCCTCAGTGGGTTTTGCCAGCCTGCTGCTTCTCCCCCCTCCTCTGGCTCCCCTCTTCCTCTCCTCCCCACTGAACCCCCGTGCAAAAAAACCCTGCCCCTCCCACAGACAGTCCCAGACTGAGCCAAGGCCTGGCTGTGGCCACTTTCTGATGGCTCCTGATTAACTGGGGGGCGGGTTCGAGAGCCCCTGGGCACCTGATGTGTCCACAGCAATTAAAAAAAGAAGAAGCCCTCGCCCCCATTGTATTTACACACCCCCATCCACGAACACTTTGGCGCTTCTCTGGCTACAGGGAGGGGGATCGTCTCCAGTGCTCCCTCTAAGCTGTGGGGTCTTGTGAGCAAAAAATTCTGTTTTGTGAGCTCCTGGCATTATAGTTGTGAGTGCGCGATTTGGCTGCTGCATACATTAGTTTGCTCTGGAGCCATCCTTCCTGAGCCAAGACAAAAATGTGTGAGCTGGAGTCTGAAAAACTGGGAGCTAGCTCACGCTCACTCAGCTTAGCGAGAACATTGGACTCGTCTCCTTCCCTCCACCCACCAGAAGCACCACTGGGGATAGGAGTGAGGCCCTCGAAGCAGCCTGGTTGGTGCCCCCTCCTCCACAAGGCACCGCAGCAGACCCCCACGCCTCTCCTTCCCGCACTGGCAGCTGGACCCTGCAAGCTCCTGGTGACCCCTAGATGGCCACCTCTCGTCAGCTTCGGCGAGGCTCCGTCATGGACCCCACCACTTTTGACAACCCCGTCTGAGGAGGAGCAGGTGACAGACCACCCAGCCTCAAATGCACTCGAGACTGGGGCTGTGGCCACGGAGGTCGATGCCGGCCGCGTTGTCCAAAGAATGCCCTGAGGAGCTTGCAGAAGAAAGTGCTTGGAGGGGGTTGTGAGAGACAAAGGGGGGCAAAACGTCCCCCCATTTGTAGGTGAAAAGTCATTCCCTCCTGCATGAGGGTCTGAAGGGGGCAGGCCAGATGCTGCAGCTGCTGGCTGCCCTAGGCCAGCACCCAGGAGGAGATACCACTATCTACATCCGAGCATTCTAGCGTGCAGCGGTTTTTCCTCCAGAGGGAGGCCTCCCTTCCCCACCCCGCGTCTCCCAGCTCCTGTGGTGGGCCCGAGCTTGGGCCGCCGATTTTCCTTCCTCCCCCCTGGCTCCTGCCACAGGCCTGAGCAGCTCTCAGCTGCTGGCCACTGCAGAGTTCCGAGAGCATTCCCTGCACATGGGCAGGGAACGGTGTTTAACTTTTGGAGGGATTTAAAGTTTTTAAAAGTTTTCAGATTTTTCTGCACATCTGGGGAGCCCCCCATGTGTGCAGAACAATCTTCCTGCCCCCAGGTGGCTTTCGATATCCACACGCAGGGGGCGCCTTCGTTATTAGCATATAGATAAGTGGAGACCTGCAAAAAACTTGTGGGATGGTTATCCCATTCCTCACACCTTTGCTTCCTCCCTTCTCCCCCTACCTCTCTCACACTCTTTCTCCCTTCTGCCCCTTTTCTTACTCTCTCTCTCTCCTCCATGTATGTTACTTCCTCTTTCTTTCTGACCCGTCATCATTCTCTTTGTTTTTCTGCCTCCCCACCTCATCACTCTTTCCCTCTCTTTTTGCCTCCCACCTCAAATCCCACCCTCACCAGGCTCCACCTCTCAAATGTCCAGGAATTTCCCAACCTGGAGATGACAACCCTATTTCCTTCCCACCCAACAGCCAACCTACCTTTATCTGTCTTCAGCTTTCCATCTCCACCCCCCTCCCCTGCAGCCTCTACTTAGGAAAATTACAGTCTTTCTCCACAGTGGGGACTAAAGCAGCTTACATTATTATTTCCACCTTGTCATCTGCACAACAACCCTGTGAGGTTGGTTAGGCTGAAAGTATGTGACTGGTCCAAAATCTTCCAGTCAGCTTCCACCGCAAGATGGAGATCTGAACCTGGGTCTCGCAGATCCCAAGCTGAAGCTCTAACTGTTACATCACAATAGCTTTCATAGGGTGGCTGCTGATGAACAGGAGCAAAGCAGCTGGGCCTAATTACGTCATGCAAATCAAGTGGTATCAAGTCACACAGAGGGTGCTGCCTAGGGATGCCAGCCTCCAGGTGGGACCTGGAGATCCCCTGGAGTTACTGCTCATCTCCAGACTACAGAGATAACTTTCCATGGAGAAAACGGATGCTTTGGAGGGAGGAGTTTATGGCATTGTACCTCAATGAGGTCCCTGTCGTCCCCAGGCTCCACCCCCAAATCTCCAGAAGTTTCCCAGCCTGGATCTGGATCTGCTGCTGGTGGCCAGGGGGGGTACTTGGCAACCCTAGACTGCTGCCAGTAAAAACCCGCTTTTTACTGACAGAAACAGTTAGAACTTCCCCTCCTCCTCCAAACATTCTAATCTCCTCACAGTTGATGCCTGGAGCTAATGCCATTTCAAAAGGTATTGGGGGGAATTCAACAGTCCCTGAAGTTTTTCTTTAACTTTTCGGATTTTTCTTCAGATGGAGGAAGGGCCCTGACTATGTAAGAAAAGCTGTTGGGGGAGAGTGAGTTCTCTTTTGACAGATATAAGTATCCACACCGGGAAAAAAAAATCTCTCGAAATTAGAATGTAGATAGTTGTTTTTGTAAATCAGAATTTTTTTTGAGATTCACAGTCTCCAACTGACATCAAATGTGCTTGATGACAGTGGATGTAATTGCTATATGGGAGAAAACATGGCTCTCAAAGGGATAACCTCACGGGATCTCCAGGTTATTCTATGTTGTCTTGACTGACATAGGTGTGAGGCTTCTGCTCTAAGTAGTCAAGGATCAGACCTTTGTTGATGGGACTGCCCAGGCTGCCCGGATAGCGGTCAAGGCATCTCTGAATTGGAACTGCAGGTCCAGGGCTACTTCTCGTAATTCCATGGTGAGCTGCATTCATAAATCCCCCATCATGCGATCTAGGGCCTGGGTCGGGTCCTCTCCGTAGAGATCGGGATCGTAGGTCACGCCCCTCTCCTCGTCCAGGGGTGGGGGTCGCCAGTCCCCTCCGTAGACCGTCTCGCGCTCGTCTCCCAGGAAGCTCGGCCTCCCATACTTGGTGCGGTCTCCCTGGATCGAGACCCGCGCTCCCTTCCGATCGTGGACCCACGAGTCGACTGTTCCATGGCCGAAATTGCTCCATGAATACCTCGGGGTCACGCTCTGATGAGGAGGTGGTCGCGGGATGTAGTAAGCCCCCTGAGCCGTAGTCGCTGGCACTTCGGGCTCCCCACCGCCGCCTCCAGCTCCGGCACCCTGGTCCGCCGGGGTCACCGGTTGTTCTTCGGTTGTAGGGATGGGAATAGTACCGTCGTCCGACATGGTCAGGAACGGCCAAGTCCCAGTCACAGATCTCTGACAATTTGTGAGGCTTCTGATCTAAGTAGTCAAGGATCAGACCTTTGTTGATGAAACACAGTTCTTTATTTCCTATTACTACATTACTACAGGTCCTCGGATTATTGTCAGAGATAAAGCATACAATAGAAGCAGGACTGATATACCCTCTAGCACAATTTGAATTACCCATAGGTAACCAATCACAAGGAGGGAAAAACCGCGGGCTAAAAGGTCCTTTGACCGTTTGCTTCCCACAGGAAAAAGGTTAGGTGTGAATCTGTAAATTTCCCTTCTTAAACCAGACCCCTTAGATGTATCCATCTTCGCATAACAAATAGCCAAGCCAAGGTCTTCACACATTGATAAGAAACTGGTTCTCGTCTTCCTCAGCAGGGAGGAAAGGAATTCGGAGGCGCGGGGGTGAGAGGCCGATTATTCTCATGCCTTGGAGTCGCCACCCTCCCGGACAAATCGTCACATTGACCAGACTCGGGCAGAGCCATAAACCCAGGGTCACAAAGACAAGCAAAAGGAACGTTACTTGGGGGGGGGGGTGAGGGCAGGCTACATAGGTTACATAGGCAATCAGCATAGCAAATACAGATACAGCGTTACATGGCACAGAAACAGATACAGCGTTACATGGCACAGAAACCCTTGTTAGAATCTGTAGATTCTGACACTCTGCCACCCGAAAAATCTAATCTACCCCGGCTTATCTGGAAAGCGTTTATGAAAAGCTTTAACTAGTTTAGGAGCATGAACATTGTCAGAAAGAACCCACTCATTTTGTTCAGGACCAAAATCTACCCACTTGACTAGATATAGCAAGCGGCCCCTACGCATTTTTGAATCCAGGATCTCGGAAATCTCAAAATGGGGTGCCCCCTCCTTCATTAGTGGAGGAGGAGTTGGAAGAGTTGGATGCCAGGCATTCGGCCCAGGATTCTTCTTCAACAAGCTGAAATGAAAAACAGGGTGCACAGAACTCAGTGATTTAGGTAGTTCCAGTTCAAAGGACACATCAGAAATTTTGCGCAACACCTTGTAAGGGCCAACATATTTCCACCCCAGCTTCCTGCTGGGTTGTAGACCATGTATGTTCTTGGTAGACAGATAGACCGAGTCTCCTGGCTGGAGATCCCAACCTTCCGCCCTTCCTCGGTCCGCATATTTTTTGTAATCCTCTTTGGCTTTGTCTAAGGTCTTAGCAATTAACGGCCACGAACCTTGCAGTTTGGCCCACCATTGTTTAAACTCTGAAATCGGACCCTCCAGCGTCTCCTCCAAAGTGGGCAGGGGTTTCCCTTCGAAGCCTCCTACTGCCATGAAAGGGGACACGCCCGTGGAGGAATGAATAGCATTGTTATAACTATATTCCTCAAATGGTAGCAACTCTTGGTGGTAATTAGTGTAACATCTTAAAAACTCGTTCGTTCGTTCGTTCGTTCGGATTGGCCATTGGTTTCTGGATGGTAACCCGAACTCATGGCCGGTTCAATGTCCATCATTTTCAAAAGCTCCCGCCAGAAGTTGGCAACGAATTGGCTGCCCCTATCGGATACCACACGTTTAGGGAAGGCGTGTAGTTTAATCACGTGGGTAAAAAATGCCTTCGCCAGTCCTTTAGCAGTAGGCAACTGTTTGAACGGGGTAAAGTGAGCTTGCTTTGAGAACATGTCCACCACCACCCATATGACTGTTTTCCCCTTCGAGGGTGGCAAGTTGGTGATGAAGTCCATGGCTATCGCTTCCCAGGGTCGAGAGGGGGTGGGGAGTGGGTGTAGCAATCCGGGAACTTTTCCCCCTCTCCTTTTGCACATCAAGCAGGTTTGGCAAGCAGTGACAAAGTCGGACACGTCCTTGCGCATGCGCGGCCACCAGAATTGCCGTTGGATTAAATTAAGAGTTTTTAGAAACCCAAAGTGTCCCGCCAACTTTGATGAATGACAAGTCAATAAAATATCTTTTCTCCGAGCTCGGGGCACCACGAGTTTGTCTCCATGGTACCAGCACTGATTATCCCTAAGGGAGCATTCCTCTAAGCCCTCTAGCTCTTCTGTTTCTTCCGGGGAATAGTCCCCCCCCCCCATTTTCCTTCCCAGGGCTCTACCGCTGTCTGCTTGCTCTGGCTTCGGGTAGTGACGGCCCCTCCCAACTGCTGGGGAGAGAACATGGAATCAAACACTTCCTCCCTTTGACTCTCATGTTGGGATAACCTGGATAGAGCATCTGCTAACGAATTGGCCTTCCCGGGAAAATGTTTGAGCACGAAGTTAAACTTCGAGAAAAAATCAGCCCACCGGAGTTGCTTGGTGTTTAGGGACCTCTGGGTGCGCAGTGCTTCTAAGTTTTTGTGATCGGTCCAGATCTCGAAAGGGGTCTGCGCTCCCTCCAGCCAGTGCCTCCAGGTGGTTAGAGCCAAACGTATGGCCGCGGCTTCTTTATCCCATACCGACCAGTTCCTCTCTGTCTCATTAAACTTTTTCGAAATGTAAGCTAGAGGGTGTAATTTATTATCCGGCCCCCTCTGAAGGATGGCCCCCCCCATGGCCACATCGGATGCATCTACATGGATCACAAATTCCTTAGTTTCGTCTGGATGGGCTCTGAGGTGAATAGTTTCTTCAAAGTCTCGAACGCTCTCTGGCAGTTCTCTGACCAAGCTATTCTTTCCCCTGGCTTTCCTGCATCCGGACCCCTCCCTTTAGTTTTTAGGAGTTCTGTCAATGGGAGGGTGACGTGGCAAAATCTTTTAGGAAGGTGCGGTAGAAGTTACAAAACCCTAATAGACTCTGCAGTTGCTTCCTAGTCCGCAGCGCCTCCCACTGCACCACCGCCTCTACTTTGGCAGGGTCCATTTCCAACCCCTTCTGTGAAATGCGATACCCCAGGAAGTCCACTGAATCTCGGTTGAACTCACATTTGGATAGCTTAGCATACAATTGATTTTTTAACAGCGTAGAAAGCACCTCCTGGACCAGTTTTACATGCTCTTTCTTATCAGTCGAATAAATCAAGATATCATCTAAGTAGCATAACACCCCCTTGAATAAATGCTTGTGTAACACCTCATTAATCAGGCTCATAAAAACTCCCGGCGCGCCACTTAAGCCGAATGGCATCACCAGGTATTCGAACTGACCCAGTGGTGTGTTAAAAGCAGTCTTAAACTCATCCCCCTCTCGAATGCACACGCAAAAATAAGCATCTCGAAGATCCAGCTTGGTAAACACCTTCCCTTTGGCTGCCTCCGTTAGCAAGTCCTTTATGAGAGGGAGGGGGTAAGCGTTGGAAGCTGACACTGCATTCAGACCCCTATAGTACGTGCACAGTCGCAGCCCACCGTCCTTCTTCTTTCTGAATAAAACGGGCGCTGCGAAAGGGGACTTAGCGGGGTGGATGAAACCGCGCTCCAAGTTCTTGTCTAGAAACTTCCTTAGTTCCTCCCTCTCTGAGGGACTCATGGAGTAGAGTTTCCCCTTGGGTAGTTTTTCCCCGGGGAGCAATTCTATAGCACAGTCTGATAATCGGTGGGGGGGGCAACTCGTCGGCTTCGGTTTCACTGAACACTCCTATCAAGTCCCGATATTCCTTGGGCATAGCTGAGGGCACCACTGCGAGAGCCGCCGCTGACAAGGGGTTCGGGGGGCCCGATCCCCATCCCGGGTCCCACTTATGATGGTGGCACTTTTCATCCACCCACGAGATCTTCCCCTCACTCCACCTAATGTATGGATCATGGGCACTCAGCCAAGGACTCCCCAGCACCATGGGGAATTGGGTGTTGGGGGTGATAACAAACACCCTTTTTTCCCAATGTTCCCCCGTCCCCACTATCAATCGTTCGGTCTCGGCCACACACGCCTCCTTCATTTCTGAGCCATCCATCTGCGTGAATGTGAGTGGCTCCCCTAGTGGGGTGACTTTGGGGGCTAGCCCATCCACTACTAAGGGGCTAATTAAGTCTCTGGCACACCCTGAGTCGATTAGGGCACGCACCCGCACATGAGTCCCAGTTCCAGGGGCTATTACAGTCACTATCATATATAGTAAAGGGCCAGGGATGCTCACCGGAGATGGCACGTCGGGGTTGGGGACCTGCAGTTCTTCACCGTTCACTGCAGGTCATTGGAGTTTCCCGACATCTGAGCCTCCGTCAGTTCCAGCTCTCCTTGCTCGCTCGCGGCCCCTTCCAGCTGTAATGCCCGGGGTTTGAACGAGGTCTTTCCTTTGCTGGGGGTGCTCCCCACCACCGGGGTGGAGGTATTGGGGACCTTTCCACTCCCGCGGGGGCACGCCGAAGCGTAGTGACCACTCTCACCGCATCTCATGCAGAGCCCCTGCCTGAACCGGTTGTCTCGGATTTCCTGGACGCTGGGTTTGGGCTTCATCTTCTGGGCAACCTTTCCCTGGGCAGCTGCCGAAGTTCCCATCTTAATGAGGGTGAACCGCTCTTCCACGTCAGCTGCCACTCTCATCCAGGTGGCCAAGGAGCCGGGTCTCCCTCCTCGCAGCACCGTCTTGTACACCTCGGGGTTGAGGCCCTCTCGATACTTCTCAATGAAGAGGTCTTGGGTCCAGCCGCGGATCTTGGCTGCTATACGCCGGAACTTGTCGGTGTATTCCCTCACAGAGGAACGCCCCTGGGTCAGCTTTCGCAATTGGTTCCGCGCCTTCTCCTCTCCCAGGGGGTCCTCGTAGTGTTGCCTGAGGGCCCACATGAAATTGTGCATGGAGCGCAGCTCAGGCCCGGGGGCGTTGTGCAGACTCACATACCAGTCGCTGGCGGTGTCCCTCAGCTTGGACCCGATGTAGCCAATCCGGTCCCTCTCGGTGGGGTAGAGGTGTCCCCAGGTGTCTAGGAACCTCTCGATTTCTATGAGGAAGAACCGTAGTTTCTCTGGGTCCTCATCGAAAGTAGCCGTCAACGGGTCACTGGGTGCCTGACGGATCATCTGCCCTGCGGGCACTGGGACCGGGGGGGGGGCGCGGGCACGGGAACCGGGCGCGGGGCGACTGGGGGACCCTGTGGTGGCACCGGTTGTGGGACGACTCCCGCGGGAGCTCCCCCGGGCGGAGCCGGCTGCGGCGGGGCTCCCCCGCCTGGGGCTCCGATCCCTCCTGGGACTGCCCGGGCTGCCTGGATAGTGGTCAAGGCATCTCTGAATTGGAACTGCAGGTCCAGGGCTACTTCTCGTAATTCCATGGTGAGCTGCATTCGTAAATCCCCCATCATGCGATCTAGGGCCTGGGTCGGGTCCTCTCTGTAGAGATCGGGATCGTAGGTCACGCCCCTCTCCTCGTCCAGGGGTGGGGGTCGCCAGTCCCCTCCGTAGACCATCTCGCGCTCGTCTCCCAGGAAGCTCGGCCTCCCGTACTTGGTGTGGTCTCCCTGGATCGAGACCCGCGCTCCCTTCCGATCGTGGACCCACGAGTCGACTGTTCCATGGCCGAAATTGCTCCATGAATACCTCGCGGTCACGCTCTGATGAGGAGGTGGTCGCGGGATGTAGTAAGCCCCCTGAGCCGTAGTCGCTGGCACTTCGGGCTCCCCACCGCCGCCTCCAGCTCCGGCACCCTGGTCCGCCGGGGTCACCGGTTGTTCTTCGGTTGTAGGGATGGGAATAGTACCGTCGTCCGACATGGTCAGGAACGGCCAAGTCCCAGTCACAGATCTCTGACAATTTGTGAGGCTTCTGATCTAAGTAGTCAAGGATCAGACCTTTGTTGATGAAACACAGTTCTTTATTTCCTATTACTACATTACTACAGGTCCTCGGATTATTGTCAGAGATAAAGCATACAATAGAAGCAGGACTGATATACCCTCTAGCACAATTTGAATTACCCATAGGTAACCAATCACAAGGAGGGAAAAACCGCGGGCTAAAAGGTCCTTTGACCGTTTGCTTCCCACAGGAAAAAGGTTAGGTGTGAAGCTGTAAATTTCCCTTCTTAAACCAGACCCCTTAGATGTATCCATCTTCGCATAACAAATAGCCAAGCCAAGGTCTTCACACGTTGATAAGAAACTGGTTCTCGTCTTCCCCAGCAGGGAGGAAAGGAATGCGGAGGCGCGGGGGTGAGAGGCCGATTGTTCTCATGCCTTGGAGTCGCCACCCTCCCGGACAAATGGTCACATTGACCAGACTCGGGCAGAGCCATAAACCCAGGGTCACAAAGACAAGCAAAAGGAACGTTACATGGGGGGGGGGGGTGAGGGCAGGCTACATAGGTTACATAGGCAATCAGCATAGCAAATACAGATACAGCGTTACATGGCACAGAAACAGATACAGCGTTACATGGCACAGAAACCCTTGTTAGAATCTGTAGATTCTGACAATAGGTACCCACAACCCTTTGGAGTTAGACTTTAGGCTTAAAGACATTCTTCTCCTGCAGACAAGTAATATCTGTTAACAGCCTGTGCTCAAGTCTTTCTGGTTGTAGCTCCTACCTAGTGAAACACCAAAGCAGAGAACATTTGGAAAGGCCCAAACTCCTTGCTTCTGCAGACATTGTAGATGTTATTATTATTTATTGGTTTTAAATAGAATAATTGAGATCTTCCTCAAGGGACAGGTGGACTATAAATGAAGAAAAATAAATAAAATAAGTAACTTGGTAGGCAGTCAGTTATCAGCATTTCAGTTTAAACTACCTTCCTTTCTAAGACAGCCACAGCAGCAATCATTACCTGGGTTTGTGTGTTTCTTTTCCTGTAGTTTGTAATTCAACAAAATGTTTAAACACATGCCTAATTTGAGGTCCTCAGGTTAATTTTGTTGACTCATTATCCCTTTAAACTTATACAGATGCTTAAGTACTTTTTTGAGCTAGTATTGAAGGGGGAAATGAAGGAAATAAACTATTGTAAGTCCCTTTCACATTTTCATTCTAAACTGGATGTTATCTGTTGTTGGCCAGGTTCCGAGTAAAGCGATACTGGGATGGAGGTTTCATACAGTGAATTTCCGTTAATGAGCTGTCTCTGAAGCAATCTAGCCATTTCAAACAGCACTACGCTTTCCCCCTATCATGCGATCTTCCTCAAACTTTTTAAAAAATGTTCTAAGTTGAGCACTATAGTGCTAGAACAATATCGCACCAGTGCTACAGTGACACCGCTGAAATACCTTGGCACCATTGAAATACACTGAGATTGTGGGCTAGCAACTTTTGTAACACCAGTCACTGATACCCTTTGCACCTGCTGCCCAATGGGCTACTTCTCCTGTATCCATGTAACAACAGCGGTGATCTCAATGTATCTCAGTGGTGCCAAGGCATCTCAGTGGTGCTGCTGTAGCACAAAAGTGCTATATTGGTCTAGTGCTATAGTGCTCAACTTAGAAGGTAAAAAAAAGTTTGAGGAAGATCGTGTGGTGAAAAAGCACAGCACTATTGGAAGCGCTGCAGACATTTTAAACAGCACATTACCGCGATTCAGAAGAACAAAGAAGAGGTGAAAACGAAAGAAAGCAGTTTACCTCAAGAATGGCTCAGTCATGTTTTGTGAACCAGATGCAAGCGGCTTTGTATGAAACAGTAAATAAAATCTGTTAGCAGCCAGTTGCTAAAATGGTTGCATCTGAAATGACACAAAATCCATTCGCAACCAGCTACCAAAACAGATTACAAAGGCAGTGTGAAAGGGGCAGTAGGCACCTAGCTCCTCCCTGTGTTGACAGGAAGCAGCTCTGTGAATAAAGGAGTAGAAAGCATGCCATCCTGCCAATACATACCTACTAACAGGGACATACGTGTAGCAGAACAACAGTTAGCTCCGTCCTGTTTTGGCTTTTGAGAAATTAAAATAACTCTACAACTTCAAGATCAGCAGCCTTCAGACCTTTGCTGCAGGGTAATGCCTGAGGGAACTGAATGAGCTGATGCAGCTGTGTGTGCAAATAGTACTTAGAGCTGACATTATTTTCTTTACTTGGTTACTGTGTGGGAGGGATAGACTTTGGATCTTTGGGAGGGATGGACTTCCATAGAATCATGTCCTATTGTGTGGGCTGAGGTACTGTGATGCAAGAAAAAGCTGAAATTACGTTTTAAACAAACAGGACAACTATCTGTATATCTATACCTATATATAACCTTATAGTAGTAGTATTTCTTAGTCTTGACTGAGGAACATCTGTTTCAGACTCAGGAGCTGTACAGTATAATTCTTTCTCTATAAGGGAAAAAGGATGAGTACTCCCTCTGGTTGAAAAAGAAATTATGTTTAGGGTAGGGTTGCCAACCTCCAGGTGGTGGCTGGAGATCTCTTGCTATTACAACTGATCTCCAGGTGACTGAGATTTGTTCACCTGAAGAAAATGGCCACTTTACAAGACTAACTCTATGGCATTATACCCCACTGAAGTCCCTCCCCTGCCCTCCTCAGGCTCCACCCCCAAAATCTCCAGGTATTTCCCAATCTGGAGCTAACAAACCTAGTTTAGGGAAAGGAGATTTGGGCTGAGGCCATTTTGTCTTGGTTATCTGTGTCAAATATGGCTGGATATACAACATTACGATTCCCTTGGAGAAGCAGTTCCAGGTGACCATATCCTAAGCCTGCTGGGACTGCCTGAATCTCATCTTCATTAGGCTGGTTTATGGATGCTGGTATTAGATAGGGGAATGTCTTTCATTGTTCCGATTTTCAACTGCTTCTCCACCTAGGTCAACTGAGAGGCATGTAGATTGGACAGGACTCAACTTAGAGTCTCAACTTTGGAGGACTCAGCTTTTTTCCAAACAACAAATCCAAGCCTCTTTCCTAATATCTGGCTGACTTCCAACAGCCATCCATGCCCTCTGTCTCTAGCACGCTCTCTTTTGGTCTTGCTCTGCTACAGTTTTTTTGAATATCCCTGCCATCCTTCTCAGAGTTCCCACTGAATTCATCACCTGCAGTCTCATTGACCCATTCCCACTCTTGAACTTTCCCCCCCAAGTCTCAGCTTAGCCATATGCTTCCCTGGCCCTCTTCACTGAATTTTACTTTTTCTGCATTCACACTGCTCCCTGCTTCTTTGAACCCCTCCCTTCTCTCTGAAGCCCAGCCTTTTACAGTTATTATCCCTGTTTCCTCATATTGGAACACTGCCATAGGAACACACGTCTTTTCCATGTACCTGTAAGATATTCATTTGAACTGGACTTACTTTGCTACTGATGCCATAAATGTTTTCATTGTCTGAATCCAGTTTAAGTAGTGTCCCTCACTACCTTTTTACTGATCCCACCAAGTCAATAAAGGGCACTTTCTTGAATTAGAATTGCCTCTTTTTCATTTCCCTCCGTATCATGGAATAAACAGCTTTAAAAGATCCTTATAGAAGCACGCATTCCTTCAATAATTTCTGGTTTTTTCTACTTCAAATATATTATTTTCCTTTCCTTTCCAAAACTGGGGCTCCCCTATCTGCTCTTGACCCATTGTACAGATTTTCTTTTTAATCCACACCCTCTGGACTTGTTCAGAATTAGATATCGCAAGTGGGAACCCATAATGGAACTTGTGATGATGGAAAAATCTAAACTCACTGCTGATCCCAACTTTTTCCTACAGATTTCTGTCCCCCCATCTTTTTCACTCCCTACCTCCTCCTGCTGCCTGTATTTTCACTCTGTTTCTGCCATGGCTGCCTGATTTGTTTGCTTGTAGCAGCTCCTTCCTCACTGCCTCTGTTGTCAGTTACCTGGCTCCACCACTCACCTGCCTGGCAGAGCACTTCCTTTACCCTCCCCACTTCTGCCTGTTCTTTCTGTCCCACCATCTCACTCTCCCATACAACCTCTTTCATTCTTCCTTTATTCACTTTCTCCCATCCTCCCCAACTCAGCCTCTTCCATCCTTCCCAGCGCTCGCTCTGTCTGTCTGTCTGTCTATCTATCATCTATTTTATTGGTCTTGTATCCTGCCCTACCCCGCAAGCAGGCGCAGGGTGGGTTCTAGCAGTATTAATACAATATAGTACAATTAAAAACAACTTTAAACTTTACCGCTCCCAGTTTCTAGAAAGATCTCTCTATTTGTATACCCTTATCCTGTAAATACAGCAATCTGCATATTTGACTATGTTTAGAATTAGATATTATGATGATGATATTCACCACTCATTAAATTAAAGCCTCTTTGCAGGCAGAATTTGGGCAGAATAGGACATGGAGCCTTGCTTTTAAGCTGAGAATAAAAAAAATTGTTTCTGAGGATGGCCTACTTGCTTTTCTGCTTTTCAGATCCACATGGCTGAAAACGGTGGATGATAAAACTACTATTGTTTGGCATGACATCCCCCCCCCCCCCCCAACATACTGGCTTGGGGAAAACATGATTCTCTTATTTTGATTAGGAAACATGTCTTAGAGATTGAGCATTGCAGTACTTTAGTGAGAGGCCGCTGTGTTTTTGCTTCTTTGTTTCATGGTATCCCCCCCCCCCCCCCCAATGCATTACTTTCTTATTTTTATTATCTTTCTGTCTCACAATTTTGTAAGGCATTTTTGTTTGCTAACATTCCTTCCATGGTTTTACAGGGCAGATTTGCTGGCAAGGTATATTCTGACAGAATCTGCCCTCGTGGTCTCCAAATAATCAATACACCTTTTCATATTTTGAGCGGCCTTTATTTGTGACTCTCAGAAATTACTATATTATGCCTCTACTAAATAATCATTTATACCTCTACTCTCTGGATGCTGTTTTCATCTTACTCATAGATAATGATCCAAAAATTACATTAGGTGTGGTTTAATATGTATCAGTCCTTTTAACCATTGGTTCCAAATAAGATATCTAGATTTTTTGTGCTACTCAAGATCATACATCTATGAGCTTTTAGGGTTAAAGGAAATGATAAAAGTTAAAGCCACTCCACTTAAGTGAGATCAAGTCTGTTAATTTCAGTCTGTGAGATAAATATAATTCCAAGATACTTTATAACAACAATATCAGTCTTTCATATCTGCTAATCTCACTGCATTGTAATACATGTTTGGGACCCCAAGACCTCCCCTATCCATAGGACAGCTAAGTGCTTTTTAATTTTGGGTACTTTTGATTCAGGCCTTGACAAATTTTCTTTCAACTTAAAAGCCAGCCCCAAAGTAAAGAGCTCAGACACATCCATATTTATTATTTACTAGGAGTAAGGCCTGTTGTGGGAAGAAATAAAACGGGCTCTAGAAGGAAGCTCCAGGTGAGTGTCCCGGTTGTGGCTGGTGGGGCGGCCAAGGGAAGGGGAAATTAGAGGGAGACAAGCCATATTTATTTCCTTCTGCTTAGCTATAAGGCAGGGCTGTCTCAAGTCATTTTGCTGCCCCAAGTGGGTAGTATGGGAGGACAGTCTCATAGTATAGGGCTGCCAAGTACTGGCGACTTACTGGCGGGGGGGGAGTTGTTCTCCCCCCGGGAGCTCTTCTGGCGCGTGCGCTTTGCACGCGCACCACGGCGATGTAATGATGTCACCCGGAGGTGACGTCATTACATGGGGGAAGTCGTCCTCACCGGATGACTTCTGGGGCGGGGTTTCCCCCGCCGGCCAAATGCCAGCCGGTGGATCGGGAACCCCTATAGCGGGGGATCCCCTGCCCCCTGGGCTGACTTGGCAGCCCTATCATGGTAACAGGTATGGTTCCCTCCACCCCTGACTTATGTTGACCTGGGGTTATGCAGTGGCAGCTAAGGTAGAAAAGCACCTCCTTCTATGCCATGTCTTCTGGGTCCCAAGGATCTGGAAAGCAGTTCCATAGCCAGTTACAAGGTTGCCAACTCTGAGTTGGGAAATACCTGTAAATTTGAGGGGTAGAGCCTGGGGAGGGTGGGGTTTGGGGTGCAGAGGGACTTCAGCAGGGTATAATGCCATAGAGTCCACTGCCCAAAGCAGCCATTGTCTCCAGGAGAACTGATCCTGGTCATCTGGAGATCAGTTGTAATAGCTGGGAAATTTTCTGTAGGGGAAATAATGTGCTATGGCTGCAGAACACGGTGACTGGCAACTCCAGTGACATTTGGAGGGAAGATTGGGAGATGTAGTTTACCTCAGAACACATTCAATGACTCCCAACAGCAACAGCAAACTATTTAGAATGTTAGAGGCAAAGGCCAATCAGGCTGCATATGCAAACGACCTTTGTGTTCCGACTGGCTATGGGGGGGGAGACAAATAGCTAACTGTTTAGAATGTTGGCTGCGGGACTCAGGCAACACAGCCAGTGGATAGGGACAGCTTGAGTGACACATCATGGAGCCAACTGATTTAGGAGTGTGTGGAATGTTCAGAAGGTGCCACCCCAAAACACAATTATATATAGGAAGATTTGTTAATTTTATATAATCCCACCTTTCTCCCCAGTGAGGACCCAAAGCAATTTGCATTATTTTTCTCTCTTCCATTTTATCCTCACAAACCCCTTCTGAGGTAGCTTAGGCTGAGAGAATGTGAATGGTCCAAGGTTACCCAATGAGCTTCCATTACACAAATGGGGATTTGAACCTGGAGACTTACAGATACTAGTCTGACACTGTTAACCACTACCCACACTTGCTCCATACTAAATACAATATTTTCTCAGTCATATTAAGCAAATTTAATGTTGCCTCTAAGTTATAAATGGAGTTGCCAACTGACCTTGAGAAAAATGGCCTGTCCTTTTAGTACAGGATTAATGTGAAGTTATTTTTAGGTGATGTACACATTAAGCCTTGTCATGATCCTGGGCCTACTGGTCCGGCCTACAGGCTCTGGGCTGGCCTAGTGGCTCCAGGGAAGTCTGCATAGGAGTAGTCATCAGGGCCTACATTTCTCAGGTTCCCTCTGGACCCTGGAATTGGATAACAGGAGGTTTTCGAGGGAAAATTACACCAGCAGGGGAACAGGAGGTGGTGCCTGGGAAGAGGAGATAAAAGGCCTTACCCAAAGTTGGGAGGGAGTTCTCTCTCCCAGGGAGCAGGGCTGGTGGAAGCTGCTGCAGACAGAGGGATCCCTCATCCAAAAGGGGTGAGTTAGACTGTGAACAGGCACCTTGGGAAGGCTAGGACTGTGTAGACAGATGTGTTAGGATTTATTATTTTACTGATTTACCTGCCTTGACTTTGCTCATTTTTCTTATTTGTTATTAACCTAAAAATGTTGTCAAATAAAACTATTTGTTACTCTGCCTGGGTCCTCATGCCTCATTTGGTCACGTATAAGGAAAAACCTGTTGTAAAAGTCCTGTAAAAAGGGGCAGGGTAGGTGCCCTGGGCCCTCCCAAGGAGACCCATACCAGAGTGGTGGCAGCCAGTAGTGAGTAGTCCTAGCCACTGCTCACGACAAGCCTCCATTAAAGGAACAGGACATTTTTCTCCACACCAGTTGTTAATCCGGGCAGGTCAGGCCCCATGGGCGTCAACTACGGGGGGGCTTGAGGGCTCGAGCCCCCCACCGAAATTTCCCGGGGGGGGGCTCAGCCACCCCCGGGAAAATGGAGCACCCGGTGACCAGTCAGCCAGCCGTTGCCGCCTCTCCTTCCCCCCCACCCCCGGCCTGCCCTCCTGCCTCCCTAGGGCGGGGGGGAGGCATCTGCGCCACCCCCGCACGCCCCGAGTGCGAGGCAGAGCGGGAGCCGGGGGCCCGCAAGGGCGACGCGCCGGCCGCTGGCGCCCGAGGTGAGCGGGGAGATGGAGGGAGGGGGGCGGGGAGCGCGGCGGGCAGGCGGGCGGGCGGTCACGACCCGGGAGAGGGAAGCAGTGGCGGCGGCTCCCTGGGGGGGGGAGCGGCGGGGACATGGTCCCGAGCGCGCGCGCACGAGGGAGACCCCGCCCCCCCGGGGATTTAAAAAGTCTACGCCCCTGTCAGGCCCTACTCGAAGAAGGGAAAACATCAGTTAATTATGAAGAGCAGGGTCTTTATTACAGTTGGCCCAAGGCTCTCAAATACCTTCCTGATTAAGATGGGGTGCAAAATGTGTTTGTCCATTTGAGGATGTTTCCCTGAACTGGTACAGCCCAGGGAAAAAATTGTGAAAATTTGTGCATAACCCCTTAGTTTCCACTCCTGTAAAGGAGCTAAGCCACTTTCATCTTCTCTCTGTCATCTTCCTTGTCTCAAATGTTGGACTGCAAGTTCCTTGGGACAGGGACTTGCCTTCCTGTGTTTTGTAAAGTACCATGCACATTGACTGTTCTGGGCCTAAACTAATGGGTTCTAGTGGGAAAGCCATGTTGGTAGGCTTACCAAGTCCCCCGGGAGGGCGGGGGAAACACCGATTTTTAATGCTTACCCCCGCTTTTTCAAAATTGGCCACCGGGGGAGGCAATGGCTGCCAGCAGGAATGCAGGGGAACGTCGGAGCCTGCCCTGCCCTCTCCCTGCCAGGCCTGAACTGTCTTAAAAGGGAAATGTCTGCAGAGAGCCTGCAGTATGCAGTAAAAAGCCTCACCAGACATTTCCCCTTTAAGAGCAGAGCCAGCAAGAGAAACCCCCACCCAGAGATTAAGGAGGGACTAGGTTCTTTGTACTGAAGGGCCTGCTTTTGCATGTGGCTTGCAAGGTAGCTGGGGTAAGTCCCTCTGCCAGCTCTTTTCCTTCTTTCTCTCTCCCCCTCCCCCTTTCTTTCTTTTTTCTGTCTGTCTGTCAGTCTGTCTCTCTCTCTCTCTGTCTCCATCCAGCAGAGGTCTATCAGTGGCTATTATTAGCCACAAGGTCTAAATGGAACCCTTTGTCTGGGGCAGTGATGCTCTGCATTCTTGGTGCTTGGGGGGCAACAGTGGGAGGGCTTCTGGAGTTCTGGCCCCGCTGCTGGACCTCCTGAGGGCACCTGGTATTTTTGGCCACTGTGTGACACAGAGTGTTGTACTGGATGGGCTGTTGGCCTGATCCACTGTGGCTTCTCTCCTGTTCTTATTATATGAAAATCATATTTAGCACATGTGTAGCACTTAGTGCTTCATATTCTGCCGAGATGAGGAAGGATTCAGTAGGGCCGTTGCTCAGTGATAGAGCATCTGCTTGACATGCAGGAGGTATCAGCCTCTTCAGCTAAAAAAGGATCAGGTAATAGGTGACATTAAAGATCTCAGACTGAGACCCTGGAGAGCCACTACCAGTCTGAGTAGTCAATACTGACCTTGATGGACCAATGGCCTGATTCAGTATTAGGAAACTTCTTGAGTTCATGTGTCAGCATGTGGAAGCAACATCACAGGATGTGACATCACAAAATGATGTCACTTCCTTTCTCCTGGCTCCACCCCCAAAGTCTCCTGGCTCCACCCCCAAAGTCCTCAGATATTTCCCAAGTTGGACTTGGCAGCCCTACATGGTGGGTTTTTGTCAACAGCAACAAAACCCCCAAGGCACTGAAAAGCCATTTAGTGCAGAACACTTTTTTTGTGCACTCAAACCTTTTCTTTTTAAGATAATCTTGTAAGGCAGGGCAGCTGCTACCCCTAGACTGCTATGTAACTAGAATGGAAGAAAAGGGGGGGAAATATCCAATAATCATTTTTATCTGTGTATTTTTAAATCTTGTGAATTGGTCTGGTGTATTATGTATCCTCACAATCTGGTTGTTGTATTGTTAGCTGCCTTAAATTCGATGAGATAAGATGGAGTAGAAATATTTTAAATAAATAGAATAAATGAAAGCCAAAATACTTTTTAAGGGTGAAATATCTTTACAAACCAGTAAAATAGCTGGTTTACTGCCCAAAAAGCTTTTCTGTACCTCTGAATTTAGGGCAGTAGGTATGTTCAAAAGCAGGCCAGCTTTAAACATCTTCAGAAGGTTTTATTTATTGTTTATCTGCATAACTATGCTGTGTGCAGACTTTAGGTAATTGTCAGTGAACAATTAGGACTGGAGAGGAGTGCAGTCATTCAATGCTCAGTCCACTTCAAATTTTTAAACTGCTCTATAAGCTCACTCCAACCTTTCCACTATAATTTTGACAGGGCACTGAAGCCAGCAGGTGACTAATGTTTAAGAGTCTTCTGAGATGACACAGTACCTCATGTTAACTGATGACTTGATTTCAGTAACAGCTGCCAGTCCTGTGCTGGCAAATGCCAGGAGGTGCCTTGGGAGGGTTTTGAGCGGGTTTGATGTCACTTCTGGATGATGTTCTTAGAATTTCTCCAATCTCCATGGTCATGGGGGATGTGATATCCCTTCCAGTCAACATTCTAGGAATCCCTCCAGTCTCTATGGTCTTAACATAGAGATTGGAGGAAACCATGGAGATCAGCACTGATGCAAAGTCCCTCATTTTTCCTCGCACTCCTCAAATTATCTGGGGATTGAGGATGGGGGCAGAGGAATCCCTGCGATTATTGGGCAAATGGCAAGCCTAATTATAGTAATTGTACTGGCTCAGTACCTCCTTGGTACTCATGTACTGGAGGTATAATGCATGAATAAGTAAATAAATACATAAATAAAAAGAGTGACATTTAGAATGTTAAGAGAAACAGGCAAGTCAAAATGGGTACCCTGTGAGCAATGGATTAGGTCCTTACATTTTCTGTTCTTGGAAGACACTTCCATGAGCAGAACAGGGGGATGATTTTTACTGGGGGGTTTTCCTCCTGCTGAATCAGCAGGCATTGCAGACTTCAGCAGGAGGAAGAAACCAGAAAAAAATGCTTGCTAAAATCCTGCCTCTGGGGGTCAGTGGGGCCTAAGAACTGTGGGAGGAGAAGTAAAGTGGGAGACAGCAGCGGGAGGAGGGAATTGGCAAGAATTACTCCTGCTTCTGCAAGTGGAAAACTTACACAGGATCCGAGCTAATGTGATCCCAAACTGTACCAAACCATACTAACATGTATTCATTTTAAAATATGTGAGGCTGCAAAAGAATAAAAGGGAAGTCCAGTGGCATATAGACTAAGAACATTTCCTTCCAGCATGAACTCCTGTGGGTCAGAGCTCACTTCTTCAGATGCGGGGACAAGGAAATCATATGCCACATTTTTATAGGAAAAAGAAAAGAATAAATAAACCAGTAATATAAATAAAGTAAAAGAATAAATGAACCAGGAAGATGAAGTCACAAAATAATTGGCCTTGATAACCATGCATGTTGTATGGAATGCTGTATTGCTTTGCACTGCATGTTGGGATAAAACTTCGCACATTGCCCTTTTCAAAGTAGCAAGTTCTCCAGAGTCATTTCCATAAAATGCTTTTTAAAATGATTTTTCTTATGTTGGCCTGTTTGTTAACTGCCTTGTCAGATCAATTTTTTCTCTCTCATTTGAATAAGGGTTTGGCATAACTTGCATCCCTGATGTGTCATTGTTGATCCCTGGAGTAATGCTGCAACAAAACTGCCTTGACAGATAATAAGTTCTACATATTTAGGGAGACAGAAAGCTAGCACAAGCAACCAGTCCTTCATTAGTCTCCTGTCAGCTGGGTAGGGGCATTTTGGAAGAAGCCAACAGCTTAATTTTCTCAATTTCTGTTAAAAATGAAGATGAAAGGACCAGCTTCTTGACTTAAGTCAGGAGTTATGATCCCGGATGGGAGAGAGTGTCATTACATAAGTTGTCTCCCTCATGTATATTTTTATCTTGCTGGCTGAAGCTGCCTTTTGTGCTGGTGGGTGATAGCGTAGGAGTTGCTTGTGGCACTGTGGATCTCAGGAGACAGGCAAGATAATGAAAAGATTCTTGACAAGAATCATTTAGAAGGACATTGTGTGGGATTGCGATAATAAAGACCTATAGTTTGCAAATGTATCTCTATTGAGAAATATGTTGCTGTTATACAGCTAGCTGCTCGTTCTGTAGTTTGCAGGAAGGAAATAATAAACTACTTCTAAGTATGACAAGTCACATTACACCCTCAATGGCTTTGTGTTTTGTAGAAGGGAAGGCTGTGATTAAATAATAATTCTGTTTGTGTGGTAGCAGGTAAGTGGGCAAACCTACAAGCCTGGCCATGTGACTCCATGTCCTGGCCTACAACCCAGCCAAAGCCAATGTTCATATAGTTACAGGTGATCCAGGACCCACAATCAGCAAAGGAAAGTGAGATGTTTGCTTCCATTGGCAGAAGGAGCTACTCTCCACCCAAGGATTAGTTCAGTGATGATTACTGGCACTGAATCACTGGCATTCTTTCTTTCTCTGTGTACTATCAGTTGCAGTGAATGTGGAACTTGCTTGAGCCAGGCTATAAACACTGCTAAAATTGAGGTTGCTGGTGATAGTGCCATCTGGTATGTCGTTTTTCCTCCCGGAAAATTTTGTTTTAGAATTTCAAGTCTGCCATGTGACCCTAAAGAGCACTCATGGTTGCTTACAACATAACATAAAATATATAAATGTTTACATTAAAAATATAAACATCCTAACTTCCTACAACAAAATGGAAGTTTAAAAAGGAAGAATGGAAAATCTGAAAACTTGACAACATAACTTATTAACAATACAAAAACACAAAAGAACATCACACAGGATTAAAATCCATTATCTTCCCAATGCTTGCTAGAATTTAAAAGCCTTTCCCATATCTCTAAAGACTTAAATAGTACTGGACTGATGCACTTACTTGAGAGGGACAAAATGGGTGCCACTACTGAAAAAGCCCTACTCCATGTCCGAATCAACCCAGTCTGGTGGTGTTGATTGGACTAGTTCCGGGGATTCTGGAGAGTCTCACACTCTAGCCCCTACAGCCATGAGGCTCACTGTGTGATCCTTTTTCCATCAAGGAACTCTTACCCTAATCTACCCAGAGTAGTTGTGAAAGAGAATCATGTATGCTGCTGTGACAGATGGCTCAGGAAAACAGGTATTTCAGAGAGACTGGAAGATCAGGAGTTAATCTGCCCTGGAGCTGAGAGCTTGTGTGATTGGCTGCTCTTCACACTCTCAGATTGGCCAGCATCAGCTAAGAGCAAGTTTAACATCAACTATTCTGGAGGGGAAAGGGGCTTTCTGACAGAGGAAGGGATAAGTTGCCGAAGGCTTTCATGGCCAGATTTCATTAGTTGTAGATTTTCCAGGCTGTATGGCCGTGGTCCTGGCATTGTAGGACCTGACATTTTGCCAGCAGCTGTGACTGGCATCCTCAGGGGTATAACACAGAAAGTACTCTCTGTGTCAAGGTGTCAATGTGAGAAGAAAAACTGTAGGCAGGATTTATTATTATTAGCTTTGTTATTACTAGCTTTATTATTTAGGTCTGAAGCTTTGGCCTTTGGCTTCTGACTACTGGGTTAGTAAAAAGGGACTGGTGGCAGACTACCGGACTAGTGTGTGAACAGTCACACTCCAGGGTTTTGTAATTTTGTGTTGCAGCCCTGTAACAAAAGGCATTTGTCCCAACCTGGGCTAAGTGACCTTTTGACAACCTTGGCTATGAAGATTAAAGAGTACACTGCCTCAAATGAGTTAAGAACCAATGCAGTTCTTTCCATCTGCTTAGTCTGCTATTAAGTCTGCTTTCAAATTCTAAACCAGTTGAAATTTCTGTGCAGTTCTTGAAGATATAATGGCTGAGGACAGACTGGCAATCTGGAGTGGGATGAATCCGGAGGCAAAAGCTGCGGGGGGAAATTCCCCCGGGCCTGGCTGTCCATATTGGCCAGGGTATTGCGCAAGGATGCCGTTATGGAGCGTTCAGACTGCTGCGGAGTGGCCCCAGGTGGGCCGGCATTAGCAGCTCGTGATAGGGCTGTTTTGGCAATTTGTGCATGTGCGCATGAGCGCTCATGCGCAAACTGGCAAAATGCCGCGTTCACACTGCTGCCTCCGCTTGCCTCCCGCCTTCTTCCGGTTCACACTGCCTGGAAGCAGGAGGCAAGCGCAAGACAGTCTCTGGACACCGGTTTCTCCCGGTGTCCTTCTAAAGCACAAGAAAACCGGCTTCAAAGTGGGTAAGTGTGGAAGGGAGCCGAGGGACAGCTGCGCATGTCTGAACAGGCTCCCTTCCCCCGCTTCCCATGTGGACCTATCCCGGGGCAGATTGCCAGTCTGTCCTCAGCCAATGGTAGTCTAGCCTGGAAATGATCAGGGGATGTTAGCTCACCATTTTCTAGCAGTGGGTGCTACCAGCTTAACTTGATAAAACTCACTTGACACCGAAGATGAGCTGCTCCCAGGATTACTCCCAGAGTAATCAGTTCCTTCACTCTCATTCCATCTATCACTGTACCGAGATGGCAGTTCAAGTATTTTATATTCTCATAGTCAAGTGCAGGCCAATCTGCGGATACTTAAATCAATGGATCAGGGTCACATTGACAAAGTTCTGCAAACGTAGGGGACCCCCCCCAGGTTTGCAGAGAAATCTGAAAACATTAAAAATGTGGGGTTTAAATCCCCCCCCCCCCGAATAAAAGAGTGTGATTGTATTTTCGGGTAGGAGTAAAAATTCTTTTAAGCTCACCAAACAGTGCAGAAGAAATCCACTTTGATAGTTTTGAAATAGACCGCAAGTCCAGAAGAATCAGCACGGTCACTTGTTAGCTGCCGGTCTCCTGGAATGGGTTGTCCACTGGGGTTTTCAGTATGAAATCAAGGCATGTCTGAACAGCAGTTTCTCCTTTACGAAAACACGCCATGAATGATTTTAGAATCTCAGCATAGCTGATATGTGGAAAGTTCAGTCTTTAGAGAAATTCTATTGAGACCTGCTATGGTGAAACAGATTGTATCACCAGCATTAACATACTTTCTCTCTCTTTAATTGCCCCATTTTATACCCAGAGAGGGCTGCCTGCATGATACTGAACTACATTATACCATGTCAAATATGATTCAAGGTCTTAGAGGTTCTGGTAATAAATTACGCGGAAGGACTCCACTTGTGAAATGTCAAGTCACAGTGAAGTGTTGCATCTGAATAAAATCTTATTGATTAGGCATGTACTGTCATACTGTCTAGCAGCCTTTGCATTTCAAAACCTCTTTATTTTTTATATTCAGCAACCATTTTTGGAAGTTTACTGGAGGGGTGGGATGTGACAGAGGTGCACATGGTGTTCCTGCATGAAGATTCTTGCTCTTGTTTTTCTTTTATATCTGAGTCACTAAGACTCAAAATACCTAGGGGCTGATATGAAAAAGGGTTTGCGTGTTTTGAACCAAACTCTGTTTGAACTACAGGGCTGTTAAGAATGTGTATGTATTTATTTATTATATTTATAGGCCGCTCTCTCCGCAAGCAGGCCATTTCTTTAAGGGTTTTTTTTTAATTGGTTTGATATTGTTTGCTTTGTTAAAGCTGTTTCCGGAGTGAATTTCTTGGGCTAGGGCTGCCAAGTCAGCCCGGGGGGCGGGGGATCCCCCGCTACAGGGGTTCCCGATCTGCCGGCCAGCATTCAGCCGGCGGGGGAAACCCCACCCCCGAAGTCGTCATAGAGTTTTGAGGGCGATTGCCAGAGTGTCGCCCTGGCAACGCCCCCGACGTGATGGTGTCACTTCCGGTGACGTCGCGTGCCGGGGAAGCTCCCAGCCAGTAGAGGACTGCCCCCCGCCGGTAAGGTTAAGAGACTTGGCAACCCTATCTAGGGCCCATTGGGTGGCTGACAGCTGTTCCTCAAAGACCTTGTGCCTTTATACAACTAACCTGAGCAGCACTGTCTTTTGATTTTGTGAGAAGCACAAGCAGCATTTAATCATAACTTCATAATTTGTCCTGAAATTGATTTTAAAATCTAATTGTACTTTTTTTTTTAAACAGAAGCACCACTGAAACTAGAAGAAAACCCTGCAGAAGCATTCACTGATTCATCTCTCTTTGCTCACTGGGGCCAGGATCTGAGCCCTGAAAACAGACGGATTGCTCTGAAACAGTTCCAGTATTACGGCTACAATGCTTACCTGAGTGATCGCCTTCCCTTGGACAGAACATTGCCAGACTTTAGGCCTAATGGGTAGGTAGTACTTTCAGTTGGACTTAAGATGCTGTTCTGAGGAGATTTTTAAAAGTAGGCCAGTATTTCAAAGATACATTTAATGTAATAAATGTGTTAAATGCATAAATAAAGCGCTTTCAAGACCCATTGATTTTAGAGTAGGAATTAATTATGTGTTTCAGTGTCCTTCCTTAAAAAAATGGGACCGAAAAATGCTTAAGTGTGGCTAGATTGTACCCATAGTCTTCAGAGTATGGATTCAATAATGTTCAAACTGGAATGGATGAAATGAGAAGTGTAATGAAACCAGCACTGTGTATAATTTTGTTTTAAGGGCACCCCAGGTGAGAGTAAATGCAGTGGTAAATCCTAGCAACAGCTGCTAGTCTTTATGTAGTACTGTTAAAATTTAAAAATAACACCTTTTGGGATGTGCTAGTTGCTTTGAGGTCTGTAAGGGGACTGAACGCTGTCTTTTCTCACAGAAAGAACAGTTAGGATGAGTGTCTTATGGAACCAATGGAACTCAGACAAGTAGAAACTCCTAAGCATCTTGGTCCGACAATACGATCGCCCTCCTTTATACTGACAAAGCAAAGTGGGACAGTACTTTCCTATAGTGCTGCTGTATTCTAGCTGTGGGAGAGAAGGCAGCATGGAACAGCCTGATTTCAGAAGCTAAGCAGGGTCAGCCATGGTTTGTACTTGGATGGGAGACCCACAAGGAAGGCTGTAGAGGAAGGCAATGGCAAACCACCTCTGCTTCTCAGTTACCTTGAAAGCCCCTTGCTGGAGTCTTGATGGCACTTTACAACTTGATGGCACTTTACACACACATTCTGCTTGTAAAATGGCATGAACAACCAGTAGGGTGGCCAGGTCCCTCCTGGAAACTGGTGGGGAATGGGGGGGGGGGGGGGAACTTACCAGGAGTGGAAGAGAGGCCCAGCTGATGTTGCAGCGATGTGCCTGCCTCACTTCTGGCATGACCTGGAAATGATATCATCACACAGTGATGTTGGGGCAATAATCTAGCATTTGGGTAAAAACTCTATGGTAAATTTGGCTGCTACCATACAGTTTTTGCCCGAATACCAGAGCATTGCCCCGATGTCGCCAACATGATGACATCACTTCTGGGTCACATTGAAAGTTGTGTAGACACATCACTGCAATGTCAACTGGGCCTCGCTCTTTTTCTGGGTAGGTCCCACCGCACCAGCCAGCTGATCAGTGGTAGGGTCATGTGTCCTTGTGGTGGGGGACCCCCAGCTCCACCAGGTGGTCTTGCAACCCTAACAACTAATAGGAACAGGACCTAATACTTGTGTAGGGTGCAATGAGTGCTGGTTATGGGAAGCTCATTCTCATTATATGATCTCTTTATGTTTTCAGAATAAATAGAGACATTTTTTGTAACGACGCATACAATTTTATATAGGATGCAGGATACGGAGGGAAGACATGTTAAAATTTTGTACCAGGGGCTGGATTCAGAAAAAAAGATGGGACATGCAGGACACCGGTGGTGCAGGGGTGGGTGGGTGTCTGCAGCAGGAGGACAGAAGTAGTGGAAATTGTTCCTTCCTTTCTGTTAGTGGAAAATTTAGTCTGAATCCAACCCCAGGTCTGTCTGGAAAAACGAGGCTTGTGTCCTGAGTGAGAGCCATGGCACACCGTTTTGGGCTTGGTTAGTCATGTTCATTTGACCTGAATTAGTTCCAGATCAGCTGATGAATTTTGGTGAGGATAGTTACCTTTTGCTGCTGAAGATCACCTGTTTATGGACCTCCATACCACCATGGTCAGTGCAGCTCTTAGCTTCTAAATCAAAAGCTCAGGAGCAAAGTTGCCAAGTTTTAATGTTAAGTGCCAGGATTTAAGGTGAATACCTAAGGCTTCGTTTGCATGAGATGTTTTGAACTGAACAGCAGAGGTGTAGTGTCAGTAGTGCACAGCAGTATCCTTGCATTGGCAAATGAAAGTGGAAACCAAGGGACATGTCTTACTCTTGTAGTTTATACACTGTGCATCAAAACATCAAAGCTACCACACTGGCAGTATCCAGGCCACTAAGCACAGGCATTGGCACCTCTCTTAAGGAACAGCCCATCCCACTTTATTAATCACACAATTAAAGAGTTTTCTGATGTACCACCACACTAAAAAGTCATTCTACACCAGTATTCCAGAGGCATTCCCTTGGAGGTGTGCATCACACGTTCTCCACATGTGTATAGAATAATAGGTTGTAATCACTTAGCACTATATAAAACTTCCATTTTCCTATGCCCTCCGTTGTCTCTCTGTTTCTTAGCTTAATGGTTCAGATATTTCTGGCATGATTACCAAGCTTACGTAAACAATTAGTCTTTATTTGTGTACTTACTTGTTTAGGTGAAACAAATACACACCATAGTTTACTTATGAAGTGACACCCTTGTATTGAAAGCTGAAAGGAGAAGTGTGTTCTAATAAAATCCCACCTTCAAAGACTGGATCACTGCTGAAAAGGCTTATTGTTATCATGCAACCAATATTTATTCTTTAACAGTGCACTCCTAAGCAGACTTCTTCACTCAAGGAGTGCTTAAAATGTGGAATTCACTGCCAGAGATGTAGTGACGGCCACAGGCATAGAGAGCTTTAAAAGGTATAGTGGGGGATAGTGGCTAAAGGGTGACTAAAGGGAACCTCCACATTCAGAGGCAGTAAACTTCTGAATCCCAGTGCCAGGAGCAGAGCTCCGTTGGGGCCGGGGTGCGCCGGAGCACCGCTCCGGGAGAGAAGAGGCAGGGGGCGGGCACTTAACACAGCCCCGCCCCCCCGGCCTCCCCCCCGTCAATGCTCCCGGGGCAGCGGTGCTCCGCCGGCCACAGGAAGGAGAGCCCTGTCCCTCCCCCCTCCCACTGCTCCCGGGGCCGCGGCAGAGCGCCGCGGCCCGAAGCTCCCTTCCTCCCCCCCGCCCCCTAAATACTCCCTCCCCCCTCCCACTGCTCCCTTCCTCCCTCCCGCCCCCTCAATACTCCCGGGGAGGGGGAGCATGTGCCACCTCGCCCCCCACCCAGCCAGCCCAGCAGACTGAAAGTCAGTGGTTGAGATGAGCGAGTGTGTGAGGGAATGGGTGAGGAAGGAGCCGAGCCTCGCGCAGCTGGAAGAGCATGCCTCTTTTCTTTCCCCCGCCTCCTGCCGCTGCTCCAGCCTCTCAGAGCACGGGGAGAGAGATGAGGGACAAGGGCCGTCCCGCCGGGCCAATCACTGGAGGCCGAGGTAGGGGTGGGGGGAACAGACGTGGAGCCAACCAAACGGCTGCGGCTCTGGGCCTGGGGCGGGGTTTTTGCCTCTCAGGCGCGCGCATGCACGCGCGGGGGTGAAGGGGGGAAGAGCGAGTACGAGTGCGATGCCGGGGGGGGAGAGAGAAGGCTGCGCACGCGCAGGTTGGCGCTCCCTGTTGCCTGCCCGTCCTCCGTCCGCACGCCGCTGTTTCTCGAGTGCATGCGCTCTCGGCATTCGTGTTCCCTCAGAGCGGAATGTTCTTGAGGGCAACGAAGCGCAGGCCTTTCGGGGGGGTGGGGGGACGTTCCCTGTTTACTCAGGTGTAGACCCTTTGAGTTACGTTGGGAGTTACCCGTAGGAACTGAGGATGACAAAGGATGACTCCCCCCCTTATGTTTTAGAAACAGTGTTGTGTGAAAAATAATAACAATAAATTAAAATTATTATTATTATTATTAGATGATGATGATCAATACTCCCGGGGATGGCGGCGCTCTGCCGGCCCCAGGAAGGAGAGCCCTGGCCCTCCCCCCTCCCACTGCTCCCGGGGCCGTGGCAGAGCGCCGCGGGCCCCGGGAAGCTCCTTTCCTCCCCCCCTCAATACTCCCTCCCTCCCTTCCTTCCTTCCTTCTCTCTTTCTCTCCCCCCACCTACCTACTTACCTTCTTCTTCCTTCCTTTCCCCCTTCCTTCCTTCCTTCCTTCTCTCTCTTTCCCCCACCTACCTACCTTCCTGTTCCTTGCTTTCCTCATCCTTCCCCTCTCCCTTCCTTCCTTCCTCTCTCCCCCCTTCCTTCCTTCTCTCTCTCCCCCCCACCTTCCTACCTACCTTACTGTTCCTTTCTTCCTTCCTTCCCCCCTTCTTTCTTCCTCCCTCCTTTCTTTCTTTCTTCCTTTCTTACTTCCTTTCTTTTTCTTTCTTCTCTCTCTCCCCCACCTCCCTCCCTCCCTCCCTTCCTGTTCCTTTCCTTCCTTCCCCCTCCCTCCCTTCTTGCCTTCTGACACACCTGACGTCAGGGATGTGTGGCCTTATGACACTTCCGGTGACGTCAGGGGGTGTGGCATATGCAAATAAGTTATGCTAATGAGCTCCTGCACCTCTTTTTTTACGAAAGGACCCCTGGCCAGGAGGCAACATTAGAGGAAGGCCTGAGCCTCTATCCCCTGTTGTTGGTCCTCCAGAGTAACTGTTTGGCCACTGTGTGAGACATGATGCTGGACTAGATGGCTGGTTGGTGTGATCCAGTGGGGCCCTTTTGCCCACCCACCCCTTGAATGAAGACACATACACATTACTGGGTTAAACTGGGTATTTATTTATGTTAGGCTGATCTGCATTCAGTTATCGATTAAGCACGGGTTACATCATGCCTGCAAAACTGGCTTCCTTAGGGCAAATCCACCCCCGGCTCAGAAACCAGGTCAGGATCCTTCCTTATCCTGGCCGTCATCACCTGCATGTTACATGCACAGAGGAGATGTGAGAGCACACTCCAGCCCCAGGACTGCTAAGCCCCTAAGGTATGAGGTATGCTCCCCCATCCCCAAAGAGGCCCAAGGCCGGGCACCCCCAGACTGCTAAGCCAGTAGGAGGTCAGCCCGAGGGCCTCTCCTATTAGAGATATTTAGGGGTGCTTGCCAACTGAACTAAAACCCCAACCCTTAACCCATGCTTTCCCGCATACCCAGAACGGACCTAACCAGATTACCAGGGCCTATTTAATCCACACCCTCCCCCGTGTTAGCCGAATTGCTTTAATTTACGTTCAGCAATTGGCGTAATAGCGGGTTCTTGCCAACTATACCAAGGTCCCACTTCCCCAGAAGTTCTCAGTAAATAGGCGTTGAGACAAAGCGGTTTCTTATAAATGGTGTTTACTGAAGGATGTTATTCAAGCATACAAGGAATAATAATAAAAACCACATACATACAAGGTCTAGGGGAAATCAGATAGAAAATAGCACATTTGCATGAGCAGGAGTATCGTTGAGGGGGAGTTGCGTTACCTGTCTTGATAGAGGATGAATCACTTCCACGAGAAGATTGAGGAGGGATGAGTAGAAAAATAGGGGGAGCGAGATCTGAACCTGCAGACACACGCTCCAGTCCTGGCTGCGCAAACCAGGGATTAAAGATGGAGGCAAGGTACTGGGTATAGGAAGCTGGACATGAGAGGTTGGTAAGAAGATAGGGGTCGAGGAGGGCAAAAGCTAGCTATTTCTGTTGTGCAAGATCTTTTATCAGGTGGCATTTGGGCGGGCTGCGCTGACCGCATCCCATTGTCACACCCACTAGGTTGTCCGTCCTTTCTAGTCTTTCTATTGGTCAGTGTCATAGTTAGGAGGGGGCAGGAAGGAGTGGGCAATATTGCAAAACTAGGTGCTAATCAGGAACTAACACCTGGGTCATCTGGTCGGTCTTCTTGGCGCCAATCTCTGGTCTCATGATGGCTTCGGCCAGGTCACTTGATGGATGACGATTAGTTGCTGAGCAACCTAATCTCTTACTGGAATTGTTGGGGGCAGGTGTGAAGAGGCCAGCGTAAAGGAGAAAAGGGCTCTTTGAAATGGAGTCTTGGTTTCCCGGATGGTGGGTGCATGTGAAGTAGATGTGAGAGCTCTTTGAAATGTATGTCATGTCCTTCATGAGAGAGAGTTCTTTGAAATGTATTTTTACTCTTCATGCAAGTGTGAACTCTGAAGGAAGTCTCCCACTGTGGGCTGGAGCCTCTCATGGCAATAGAGAGTGCTTTTGCCTTAGGCAGAGAACCAACCCCAAAGGTCAAACTTATGATATTAAAGTTCATAAGAGCATATAAAATGCCTTGCTGGCTTACACCTGAACCATGTGAAGCAGGCAAAAAAAGGCTCCCTCCCAGCCAATCAGAGGGAGCCCAAAAAATTCCTGCATAGCCCTGTAACCGGCGATTGGCGAAGCCCACATGGTCATACAAAGAGGGTGGGTGGATGGGGAGCTCTTCTCCATCCCGAATGGCCGCTGTCTCATGGCGGCCCCCTTTTAAGCCATCAGCTTAGCCCCATCGGTCAGTGCACTCCCACACTGGACCCTCTAGGGCTTTGCCACTCCCCCCTTTGTCTTCATTCAAGTATGTTTTGGGGGGGGGAAAGCCGGCGCTTGCCCAGGAGCAAGCACAGGTAATGTTCTGAGTTATACCCCTCCAAGCCCTTTGACTTCAGTGAACTTAGAAGGATGTAACTGTGTTTAGGATTGCACTATAAATATACCGTAACTTCCACAGAAACTGGAATTTAAAATAAATACACAAATTATAAAACAGATTTAAATCTTCAGCAAACTGGTGTCCAAAGTCTGACAAAAAAGGAAGACCTCTATGATTCTCTTAAATAAGCCAGTAGAGCAGATCTGGTATATTTCCTTCAGGAGAAAATTTTTCATACCAGAGGTCATCATCAAAAAAGCTCTGTTTCCAATTATAGTTTAGCCTCAGACAGTAATGGCACCCTCCAAATTAGCTTCTTCTGTTTATCTCAGGTCAGAGAGAAAGAGGAAACATACTCCCTCAAGGGGCCATTTAAGGCTTTAGTGTTAACAAGAGGCAGGACCCGCAATACTCGTGGGGGGGGGGGGGGGAGAAGGAGCTCCAAAGAGCGGAGGCAGCAGTCGCAGGTGAGTCTTTTCTCCCACCCCACCCTGGCACCCATGGTGAGGCCTGGGCCTGCCAATTTTTCTCCCCTGCCCCCCCTGCACTGATGGTGAGGCCTGAGGCATCTAGCCGCCAGGCCTGCCGATTTTCTCCCTCCCCCCGTGGGCACCAGCAAGGCCTAAGTGGTTCTCAGCCACCAGGCCACCAATCCCCCTCCTCCAGCACCAGCGGTGAGGCCCGAGTGGCTCTTAGCTGCTGGGCCTCTGATTTCCCCCCCTCCGGCACCAGTGGCGAGGCCCAAGCGGCTCTTAGCTGCCGGGCTGCTGATTCTCCCCACCCCCCCAGCACCAACAGCGAGGCCTCAGCACCTCTCAGTCGCTGGGCTGCACAGAGTTCTCAGAGCATTCTCTGCGCATGCTCAGGGAACGCTCTTTAACTTTTGGGGGGATTTAAACATCCCCCCCCAAAGTTTTTTTTAAGTTTTAGGATTTTTCTGCACACCTAGGGAATCCCCAGAGTGTGCAGAAAAATCTCTCTGCTCCCCAAGTATCTCCAATGTGCAGATTTAGATATCCGCACGGATAGGGCAACTTGGCTATTAGTATATAGACAAGAGGAGACCCGCAAGAATCTTGCGGGATGGTTATCCCATTCCTCACACTTTGCTTCCTCCCTTCTCTGCCTACCTCTCTCACACTCTTTCTCCCTTCTGCCCCCCCTTTCTTACTCTCTCTCTCTCCTCCATGTATGTTACTTCCTCTCTCTTTCTGACCCATCATCATTCTCTTTGTTTTTCTGCCTCCGCACCTCATCACTCTTTCTCTCTCTTTCTGCCCCCCCACTCCATCCCTCTCTCTTTCTGCCCCCATGACTCTCCCAGCCTCCTGCCTGCTTCCTCTCCCCCTACAGCAGCAGTGGCAGTGCTCTGGGAATCACAATAGATCTCCCAGCTGCAGAGATCTATTCACCTTAGGGCTGCCAGCTCCAGGTTGGGAAATTCCTGGAGATTTGGGGGTGGAGCATTGGGACAGTGAAGATTGGGGAGGCAAGCAGCCTCAGCAGGGTATAATGCCATAGACTTAACCCTCCAAATCAGACATTTTATCCAGGGGAACTGATCTCTGTCACCTGGACAACAGTTGTAATTCTGGGTGCTCTCCAGCCCTTGTCAGGAGGCTGGCAATGGTAGTTAGAGTGAAGGAAATGGCTAGTTTGCAGGGTGGAGTCTATGGCATTATACTGGTCTGTAGTCCCTCCTCAAATCCCACGCTCCCCAGGCTCCATCCCTTGAATGTCCAGGAATTTCCCAACCTGGAGTTGGCAACCCTATTTCCTTCCCACCCAACAGCCAACCTTCCTTTATCTGTCTTCAGCTTTCCATCTCCACCCCCCTCCCCCACAGCCTCTACCTAGGAAAATTACAGTCTTTCTCCACAGTGGGGACCAAATCAGCTTAGATTATTATTTCCTCCTTGTTATCTGCACAACAAACCTGTGAGGTTGGTTAGGCTGAAAGTATGTGACTGGTCCAAAATCTCCCAGTCAGCTTCCACCGCAAGATGGAGATCTGAACCTGGGTCTCACAGATCCCAAGCTGAAGCTCTAACTGTTACATCACAATGGCTTTCATAGGGTGGCTGCTGATGAACAGTACCTACCTGAGTCATGCAAATCAGGTGGTATCCAGTCACACAGAGGGTGCTGCCTATGGATGCCAGCCTCCAGGTGGGACCTGGGGATCCCCTGCAATTACTGCTCATCTCCAGACTACAGAGATAACTTTCCATGGAGAAAATGGATGCTTTGGAGGGTGGAGTTTATGGCATTGTACCTCACTGAGGTCCCTGTCCTCCCCAGGCTTCACCCCCAAATTTCCAGGAGTTTCCCAGCCTGGATCTGGATCTGCTGCCAGTGGTCGGGGGGGGGGTACTTGGCAACCCTAGACTGCTGACATGCCTAGGGTTGTCAACCTCCAAGTGGGTCTGAAGCCCCCCACAAATTACAACTGAACTCAAGACAGAAATCTGGCTCCCTGGAGAAAATGGCTGCTTTGGAGGGTGGCCTCTGTGGCATTATACCCAGGTGAGGGCTCTCCCGTCCCCAAACCCAGCCTGGCCCCAAGACTCCCTCCCTGAAAGGCCAAAATAGAACTGGAAAGGGCCACTCCCCCTGCTTTTTACTGACAGAAACAGTTCGAACCTCCCCCCACCCCAACATTCTAACCTCTCACAGTTGATGTCTGGAGTTAGAGATCCCTGCGAAGGCCATTTCAAAAGGTATTGGGGGAAAATCCAAGAGTCCTTGATGGGTTTTTTTTTTAACTTTTCAGATTTGTCTGCAAACTGAGGAAAGCCCCTGACTATATAGGAAAAGCTGTTGGGGGAGAGTGAGCTCTCTTTTGGCAGATATAAGTATCCACACAGAGAAAAAAATCTCAGAATTAGGATATAGACAAGAGGAGAACTGCGATACTCACGCGGGGGGAAGTATTCCTGCCCTCCACCCCCTTCCCCATTCACTGGATGGCAGTGCAGCAAGGCCCGAGTCCCGCCGAGCCGCCTCCCACCCCCTCCCCCATACCAGAGATGGTGGCGAGGCCCGAGGCCCACTGAGCCGCCTCCCACCCCATCCCCCATTCCAGAGATAATGGTGTGGCGAGGCCCGAGGCCCGCCGAGCCATCTCCCCCCCCCAACAGCGACCAAAGCATTAACTTTTCGGGGAATTTAAATATCCCCTGAATATTTTTTAAAACTTTTTGGATTTTTCTGCACATGAGGGGAGTGTCTCCTGTGTGTAGGGAAATCTCCCTGCCCCCCAGGTGCCCCCCCATGCAAGTTTAGGTATCCACACACAGGGGGGCGCCTTCAGAATTAGATATATAGATTAAAGACCATTTAGGGCCTTAGTATTAATGCTAGCATTTTGCATTTGACCCAGAATCCTCCTCCTTCTCCTCTCTGCATATAAATCTGAAATTATTTAATATATAAAAACAAAATTAATTTTTTATCTGCAGTGTGAAAGTTTGATTGTAATGGCAGCCCAAGGATCCTATCCATCAAATTCTGTTGTGTTAAAATGAAGGGCGTTTTATTCAACCATTTTTTGTGTGCCAAAATTCACAGCAGAATAGAACTAGCTACTGGTGTGTGTTAGAATGAAAGCAGAGACAAGATAAGATATTTGCAACAGTTCTTAATGGAATTTTCCTCCCAGTTTTAATCCATTTAAGAACATAATTATGAATAATCAGTTTCCTTTTTTAATTGTAAATTAATTTCAGAAGAGAAAAAATTCCGGAATGAACAGGACATTTCTTCCTAAATATAGGTCTGTCTGTTCTTATTTTGCATATGAAATTGCTTTCCCTGAGGATTTTACTTTATTTTTTTATAGCTCTATGTATAAAAATTTAAAGAGAGAGACTGAATATTATTTTAGTTGGGGGGGGGGGAGTATCACTATTGGGGATTTTAAAGGCATCCCAGCCAGTAGGGATTTTGGCTGGAGCTTTCATGAAAAATGTAAATTTGAGTTATATTAATGGCAGTGCAGACTGATAAACAACTAGGGCTGCCAAGTCAGCCCGGGGGGCGGGGGATCCCCTGCTATAGGGGTTCCCAATCCGCCGGCCGGCATTTGGCCGGCGGGGGGAACCCCACCCCAGAAGTCGTCCGGTGAGGACGACTTCCCCCGTGTGATGACGTCACCTCCGGGTGATGTCATTACGTCGCCGTGGCACGTGTGCAAAGCGCACGCACCAGAAGAGCTCCCGGGGGGAGAACAAGTCCCCCCCACCGGTAAGTCGCCGGCACTTGGCAGCCCTATAAACAACAGTTTTTAGACCCTAGTCTACCAAGGGCAGTCAAGACATAGGTGGATCCCCAGCTGGATCACTAACCAAGCATGGAAAGATGCAGCGAGCATGGTTTCCATTACTGGATTAAGATCACATCAGATTATCAGCAGTGTTTCAGTAATGCCCCTGGAGAGTTTTACTGATGTGCATTATGATTTCTTCAGAGCAGCACTTGACCACAGATTTCATAGGCTTTATGGTGCTTTACTTTCCCCACAAAATGGTGAATTCTTTAAAAGAAAGTTGATACCTTGATACAAGAGAGTTAAATGCTAGGCACATGCAAGCATGAAACTTTCAAAAGGGTAGTATAACTGCTAAACCCCAGAAGAAAATGGAATTAGTTTCAACATTACCACATTAGATATGTACAGATCGTACACAATTGGGAGGGGGGGGCTGAGTGGAACCCACTGGCCACGGGCTTCTAATTTCCAGCCATTTGTTGGAGTGCTGTGTGGAGTCCTGGTAAGCTCTGTATGTGCAGTTAGAAAGCCTGGTTCCTGACTTCCGGCAAGACTTGCGACCATGGCGGACGCGCTCCTCCGCATCTGCGGGGAGCGCGATCCGTACCCGGTGGGAAGAAGGGGCTTCGGACTGGTGCTGAGCCCCCAGAGACCCTAGAGAAGGGGCTCTGCCTGGGGTGGCACGAAGGGGATCTCTCCCTACGGTGGCGATCGAGGGATCGAGGTCCCCTTTCATCACCCCCATAGGTTCCCCCATTCGTGGGAGCCGTATGGCTAAAAGCGCAAAACCGTGAAGCAGCAGAGAGTGCGAAGCTTTGAAGCTGGAACTTATAGTTACGCACGGAGAAAACGTGAGTCTGAAGTAAAAATAAACAGAACACAGCGGGAAAGGCGGGTGGAGCAAACCCCCCCCCCTCTCGAGGCTGGCGTACTTACGGGACTCTTTACGTGGCGTTACTGCATGAAAAAACGTACGTTCGGCTTGCTAGATGGCGGCATCGCTCTTTAGAGGATATGAACTTTAAAAAGATATAAGCGCAGTCATAGAATTTGCTTCTTTCGTCCATCTTATCTAACTATCAACAAAGAAGCGCAGCCTCAACAATGGCGGGGAAACCGAAACCTTCCCCCAAACTAGGAAGTACAGCTCCGAGTTCAAAGGTTGATACCACAGAGATGAGCACTGTGTTCTCCTCGTTATTGCGACCTCTAGTGGACCAAATGACAGCTCTCAATGTCAAGATGGATAAGATGCAGCTGGACCTGAAGGAGTCGAATAAAACTACAGAGAAGCTGCAGCGAGAACTTCTGGAAGTTAAGACTTCAGTAAAAAATCATGATTCAAGGCTACAAAAAGCGGAGAAAGAAAAGGCCTTCCAATCTGATCAGCTTTTGAAACTACAGATGGAAAGATCGAATTTTTTCCTAAGACTTCAGAATGTACCAGAGGATAAAGGAGAAGACCTTAAAAATCTGTTAAGTGAAGTGCTTGAACCAGTGACAGGCTTAAAAGCAGCGGAAATAAAAAGCGATATGGATATGGTTTACAGAACCTATCCAGACTATACCAAAAAGAAAAGCCTGCCTGGTGAGATTCAGATAAGGTTCTCCAAAAAGTCAACAAGAGATGTGGTGCTTAGGACCACAAATAAAGCAGTTCTGAAGATCAAAGGAAAAGAAATTAAAGTGTTGAAAGATATCCCATTTGAAATAAGGAAAAGAAGGAAAGCCTATGGAAAACTGACATCTTGGCTTCAGTCTGAATCTATTATCTACAGATGGAATGTTCCAGAAGGACTGAGCTTCAGCATCAAAGACAAAAAATACAAGATTGACTCTGTTCAACAGGCAAAAAGTTTTTTGGAAAAAAGCAAAGAAAAGAGAAAAGAGAGAGACTCAGATGGTTCGCTGGCATCGCAAGAAAGTATGTATGGATTTGATAGCTCAAAGAGCGAAGAGGAAATTTCCGACTCGGAAAAAGGAGCAGCAGCTCCAAAGGCACAAGAAGAGACTGTTAAGACAAGAAGACGAAAGAAGAAATAAGGGCTGAAATGTTTTTTGAAATCGCACTTATATATTATATATAATTTGTATAATTAAGCATTCCTTCAAAAGAGCATGTCTGTCAAACAGCTTTTTTATTTTTCATATATCATCAGTAACAATTTTAATTGAATATTAACCAAGGTTTAAAATGCTTCATATGTATTAGTGGTAAGGTAATATTAAGCAAATGCTAAAGCACACTCTGTATAAGGTAAATATAGCTTAGAAAAGTAGCGATGTAGTAGTAGAAATAGATAAAATCAATAAAAATCTTTTTTTTTTTTTTAAAAAAAAGAAAGCCTGGTTCCTCATCTCATGGAAATGCCTTCACACAGACACCTCAGTGGATGCATTCTGCTGAGTGCACTGAAATTGGGGTGCCTCTTATCTCCATGCACATTAATTGTTTGTGCAACTGAACATCTGCACAGGATTGTGTCATCTGGCTCTTACTTTGTACCTAGTGCATGAACAAAAGGCAATGGCGGCAAAATCAGAACATTCTCTTCCCCAGTATTCTTAGTTTTATTTTTTAGTTCTAGGATGTCACTGACGATCTGTTTACTGCCTAGCTGTACTGTGCTCATCGCTTATCCTGTGCAGTACTGTATTTGGTGAATAAAGAATGCCATTGATTAAGCACTAACTTTGGTATGCATGACATTATCTTGAAGAAAAGTGTCAACCTATTTCCATTTTGGAAATGGGATGTCATTTTTACTGTACACAGTGCTTGAAGCTTTGCAGCTCCACTTGGAGAGTGCATTGTGCAGGAAATTGCAGAACATTTGGTGTTCATCCTGAATAATACGTTATTTATTTATTTATTTATTATATTTTTATCCCGCCCTCCCCGCAAGCAGGCTCAGGGCGGCTTACATTGCTTGCTAAATTGTACCAAGTACATATAGACATTTAAAACCAGTTAAAACAGACACAATTTAGAGTTAAAATACAATATCCTTCAATCAGATGGCGTACCATGTAAACAGCACCCAAAAGTCCCCACATAGTGGTCTCCCCACGCCTCAGGATGGTAGGACTCAATCTCCATTATGGCCAGCCCTACACCACCGATGTTGGTGGTGGTCATTGATGGTAGTGGTGGGCGGCTCCTAGTTGAAGGCCTGGTGGAAGAGCTCCGTCTTGCAGGCCCTACAGAATTACACAAGATCCCACAGGGCCCTGATCTCATCCGGGAGCTCATTCCACCAGTAAGGAGCCACCACTGAGAAGGCTCTGGCCCTGGTAGCAGCGAGCCTGGCATCCCTGGGGCCTGGAATAACTAGATGATGTTGTGACCCTGACCATAGTGCTCTCTGGGGTATGTATGGGGAAAGGCGGTCCCTCAGGTATGTCGGACCCTGGCCATATAGGGCTTTAAAGGTAAACACCAGTACCTTGAAGCGAATTTGGTATGCTCTTAGCAGCCAGTGCAGTGCCTTCAGCACAGGCCGGATGTGCTCCCGTCTAGGGAGGCACATCAGCAGCCTGGCCATGGCATTCTGCACTAGCTGCAGCCTTCGGATTTGCAACAGGGGCAGCCCCATGTAGAGAGTGTTACAGTAGTCTAATCTCAAGGTGACTGTCGCATGGATCACTGTAGCCAGGTCGTCACGAATGAGGAAGGGAGCCACCTGCCGCACCAGCCGAAAGTGGTAAAAGGCCAACTTAGCAGTGGCTGCTACCTTGGCCTCCATTGCCAAGGAGGGATCCAGGAGCACTCACAAGCACCTAACCAATGGCGCCCCATCGAAGGTTGCTAAGAGTTAGTTTATTGTGGGGGAACTCAGAATTTACATTGGACCAAATGCACAATTATTCTTTCACTTCTGCTGGACGCTAACTTTTGTTCCGTGATCTGGTTCCCTGCAGTGTATCTGTGAGGCAGAGATAACATTCTTGGCTAGTGGAGACTTCAGGGAACGGGCGAGGGACATGGAAGATAGAGAAAGGTATCAGGCAGATGCTCCAGGGAACATATGTGGAATAAAGGGACCAGTTAACAGAAAGAAAGCAACTTTTACTGCCACAGAAATTTGGGAGGAAGAGGGGAAGGAACCTCAGCCAGTTCTTTACCAGGAGAGCCTTGCCTATCGATCTCTCCTGTGCGATTGAGAGAGACTGGTAAAGCAAGTTCTAACATGGCAGCAGCAGCAGAACTGCAAATGGAAGCAGGAGACAGCCAGGGCCTTGTGGGCCTAATTGAAGCCCTCCGAGGGCCTGATCCATCCCACTGGACGCATGTTCAACACCCCTACATTAAAGGAAAGCTGGGATAAACATGTGCCGGAGAATTAGCTCATAAGCATCCTCTTGTAGACAACAATTGTCGTGGTCCATCTAGCTGGGCACCAAAGAATAGGAGAAGTTATTTCTCTAGTTGGCAAAATAATGTGCTGAAAAGTTGGGAAATGTCTAGTTTCAGCTACAGAAGCACCACTTTGAGGAGAAATACTTGTGTTGGCCTCAAGTACTTAACTAGTCTGGGAAATCCTGTTTGCTTATTTTACTGTGAATCTTCTAACCATGATTGAGGGACAAGGGACCTCATCTCAGGGCTCAGGAGAAGGGAAAAGACAACTCTGCTTGTGTCACACAAAATCTTTTCCCTTTTATTATTTATTAATGTAAAGAAGAATCATATTTTGAAGCTATATCAGAAATGAGAGCCAGTGTGGTATAGTGGTTAAGACTGCTGGACTAGTATCAGGAAAGCCAAGGTTCAAATCCCCACTCATGCCATGGAAGCTCACTGGGTAACCTTGGGCCAATCACACTTTCTCAGCCTAACCTACCTCACAAAGTTGTTGTGAGGAGAAAATAAATGTTTAGAGTGGGGTCAGGCTGAGAAGTGTCTTCAGAAGTGGCTTTCCACTATTTCCCCCCCTCATTTATCATGAATCCCTATCTTAAGCTTTCAGTAGCAGTGACATTATTTATGGTTTATTGCTTAAATGCTCCCCCCCCCCCCCCTTTCCTTCTCAACTTAGTTCAATTTGCTGTTTCTCAGCACACAAGAAAGAAAGCGGGGAGGGGAAGACTCCATGTGAACATTTAAAACACCGAGGTTGTAATCCTGGGCACACTTTCATGGGAATAAGTCCTGTTGTGTTCAGTGGCACTTACTTCCTTGTAGATACACAAAAAAATTGAACATACCAGTTTTGAATAGCTAGCAATTATTACTCTTTGCTTAAAACTCTAATTCAACACACCCTAATTAGTATGGTTAGCACTGTTTCTATTTTAGTGCCTGAATTCCATATCCACATCCAGCCCCACTAAGATTCTACCAACTATTCTTCTTGAAAGGGGAGGTTCTGAAACAGGGTTAACTGAAGACACCTGGCACTTTAGGGGATGACAAATGCTTCCAACCTGCTTTTGTTGTCAGAAACTCAAGTAGAAGTCTCTCCTATGGACAGCTGTTTTGGATAGATGGAAAAACAGCTGTGGCGATATTTGGCTTAATTAAAAGGGGGAAAAAAGGGGATGCATGCCACCAAATTCTAGAATGAAGAACTGGAATCATTAAAGACAGAAAGAGAAGGAGGGAAAAATATTATTTGCCAGTATTTGCTACAAACAAAGGAAGGAAAGTCATGGTACTGATCATGGTATTGTATATTATTTTTACAGTGGATTGTTAAACATAAAATGAACTCACATTTACAGAACATTGCTTGTGCATATCTCACATTTACAGAAAATTGCTTGTGCATATCTCTGGGTAAATATTTTCATTTTGAATTGGGCTCAATGTTTTTCTCAAGGAGTTTGTTTATTTAAGACATTTTTATGCTGCCAATCAGTGTACACAAGGTGGCAAACATAACAGATATTAAAACATTTAATTAAAAATACAGTTAAAATTATAAAACAATTATTGGCTTCTACTTTAAAAAAACATCCTTTTAAAACAAACACCTATTAAAATTTGTCAGACAAATGAAAATCCAGCTAGGCAGTGACATTTGAGTGGAATTTGAAGTGTGTGTTTGACTCATTCTTAAATCTGCCATAATGTTTGATTCTGTTTGCATCTAAGCCACTGATGAATGTTACAGCTTATCCTGAGAAGAACTGTATATGATCAATCAAGTGCAGGTTGAGCCCATGCAGTATCCAAGAGCAGGAAATAGGGTTGCCAGCCTCCAGGTGGGGCCTGGGGAATCTCCCGCTTTTATAACTGATCTCCAGCTGGCAGAGATCAGCTCCCCTGGAGAAAATGGCTGCTTTGAAGGGTGGACTCTATGGCATTGTACCATGCTGAGGCCCCTCCCCTCCCCAAACCCCACCTTCTCCTGGCTCCACCCCCCAAAGTCTCCAGGTATTTTCCAACCTGGACTTGGCAACCCTAGCAGGAAATCAGGCATGAAACTGAGTTTTTGTGATGCTTTAGACTGGAACCAAGGGCGTATTTGCCAAGTCTAAAAGTTATTCAACTGTTTTCAGAGTTATGATATTAGGTGTCCTTCCAAACACAACTTTTCAGGGGAGAGTCCATCTTAAAGGCTTTTCTTTCACTTGTACATACACACACAACATTCTAGACTATATTCTTTATAGTAATTACTAGCAATACAGTTGCAGAGTTGTGCCATAAATTTGCTTCTGACTTATGGCAATCCTATGAATTAATGACCTCCAAAATGTCCTATCATTAACAGCCTTCAGTCTAAGCCTATTGAAATAATGGGTTTAGTGGGAATGAACCTGCATAGGGTTATACTGTAAAAAGCTCAGATTTTATTCTCAAAGTGATGCAGGTAGAAAATGTGTGATTTGCTGAGGGAGTGAAGTAGTAGTCCTACAATGAAAATATATGGTGACTGTATATTTTCTTGGGGGGGGGGAAATTGGGTCTTAGTCAATGTTCCCTCTAAGCTGTGGAGTCTTATGAGCAAAAATTCCACTTTGTGAGCTACCGGCATTAAAATAGTGAGCAAGTGATTTGGCTACTGCCTAAATTAGTCTACTCTGGAGCCCTCCTTCCTGAGCTAAGACAAAATTCTGTGAGCCGGAGGCTAAAAAACTGTGAGCTAGCTCACACTAACTCAGCTTAGAGGGAACACTGGTCTTAGTGCTCTTTGGAGCTGTTCTATCTTTCAGGGGTGGCCTACAGTAGATAGTCCCACCAGTGAACACTGCAACCGAGGGGAATTCCCATAAAGACCAAGCCTCTGCCTTGGATGGAGAAGGGGATCAGTCCCCACCCTGAGAGGGTGGATTGTGCACTATTGGAAATATTCCCACTGTCCCTCCAAGCCCAGAAAACACAAAGACAAGTTCACAGTCGAAACTTAGTTTATTGAGCAACAACAGAAAACAGGTAGCAAAGTTCCCATCTCCCCAAGAGACCAAGTCCCTCCCACCCCCTGAGGCAAAGAAAGTGTCTGCCGCAGAGAAAAGCCAGTTGTGCTGGTCCTGTCAGCATGCTATGATGCATGGGTTCCTTGAGGCTGGCCAGCATGCCTACCTCATATCACCCTTGTCATGCTGAACATGTGCATATCTGTATACTCACTGTGTGTTGCAGGTATTTTGGAAGGACAAAACAAGAAGTCCCTTCTGGGGTCTTATCTGGACTTTTGACAGTGCATGTTCTCCTGGGGCGAACCCCGAGAGGGTCTTGCTCTACTGGAAAAATCAAGTGACCTTCAGGCCCAATAAATCAGTTTCCTGCCTATCTCTTGCTGACACAATAAAATGCACTTCTTTTTGGAGAGACAGGCTGTGTCTGCTTCTAGGAAAGGCAGAAATGCCTGGATGATTCAGACTCGGCTGTTCTTTGGACAATAGAAAAGGCCCAGCTGAAGTCTAAAGAATGGCTCAGAAATGACAGGAAATTGGGTCTCTGCTTGGGAAAGATGGTCCTACAGTACAGGGTTGGTTTTCTCATCTGTCACTTCCTTGTTACATCATTTGGGGCTTGATAAATGTTATGTATTGGATTAAATGTTAGCTTGTAAACGTGAGCTTCGGTCACAGCTCCATAGACTGCCAGCATCCAAAAATACGCAACTGGATTGGTCGCTGTTGCAAGCAGACCAATCTGGAAAAACTCTGATCATTGGTGGGAACAATTCCCATTGGTCCCAATCACTGATCTGTGATTGTCAAGAAGGAGCAAGTGGCTGAGTAAGTAAGACACTAGAGTAGTTCAATTACACATTGTATTCAAAAAGTTGCAGCAAACATTGCTTAAGAACAATTAATCAATTACAACAATAACAGATGATAACAGCACAATACAGCAGTGATAATACAGCAAAGCAGTAATTAATACAGCAAAGCAGTAGCTAATGCAGCAAAGCAGTAGCCAATACAGTGAAAGCAGTGGCTCAGCAAAGCAGTAACTAATACAGCAAAGCAGTAGCTAATATAGCAAGGCAGTAGCTGACGAAGAATCCGGATTATTTTTCTCCGTTTCGTTCTTAATACGTTTTCAAAACTGTCAACACATATTCATTTTTAGAAACAATAATAATACATGCTAGAGACAATAATAGTCAAAACAGTATCCAACTACACTACCAGCATTTGTTTTCCAATCATTTCAATGTAAACTGCCAAGTGTGGCTGGAATTTTCTATATAAGATAAAAGTAGTCAAATCAGTCATGAACATTTCTTAGTAAAGGTACATTATTATTAAAAAACTTGAAAAGAAGTGATGGAATTCATGCACAAAAATACCTTGTTCTAAAGTACTTGGGCAGTCGCAGTTTCAACAGTAACCAATACAACATTTTACCAACTGCCAAACAACAGTAGTTACAGGAGTGCTTATATAGCTCAGGGTAAAATTAATTATCCAAGGGTAAAGCTAATTACCCAATAGCCCTTACAGAGAACCAGGTGGGATGTAGCTCACTAAGCACCCGGTTGTGCACTCATTTCACCAATCTTCCTCAAGAGTAATCTTATTTGAGTAAAAGGTGTCAGCCTACAGATACAGTTTTGCTTCTATTTTACTTTCTTCAAATTTTTACAGCTTAAGGTCTTTTTAGCTTTCTACATCACTTCTAGATCCATTTTCAAATAAGCTTTTCAGCTTTCTAGAACAAACATAATTGTTTCTTTTTAAAAAATATTTATTTTCATTTTCCATACAATACAATTATCAACTTGAAAAACATCCTTATTCATTTACAACAGCAACAACAATGAAAAAAACACAATATATATTTTCTGTGCCATGTCTTTTACATGATAACTTCCTAAATTCTAATTCTAATTCAGTTTCTAACTATAATTATATTCTTTTATTAAGCATATCTGAGGAAGGGCCCATACAAGCCACTACCTCTAACACTGTACATATTTGAGTCTATAGTTCCTTTTCTTGATCTAACCAGATATAAAATCTTTCCCATCTTCTGTCAAATATTTTTCACTCTTTCCCCTGTAATGTCACATTTAATTTGTCCATCTCTGCCACAACCAATAGTTTTTGTTTTACCTCTTCTCTTGTGGGTAATTCTTTGTCTTCCAGCTCTTCGCGATTAACATTCTAGCTGATGTTAAAGCATACGTTATAAAATATCTATCATCTTTACTATAATCCTCTGGTAAAATGTTAAGTAAAAAGATTTCTGGTAATAATTGGATATCCTTCTGTGTTATTTCCTATATAATTCTTCGTATTTTCAACCAGAAACTTTGGATTTTACTACATCTCTACCATATATGGAAAAATGTCCCAACATTATTTTTACAGGAATTTGAAACATTGCTATAACATTTAGCAATCCTGTCCAGTGTCCAATACCATCTGTGAAACATCTTATAGATGTTTTCTTTATATGATGTTGTTCTCAGATATTTTACCACTTTCCATGTTTTCGACCATTGCTCTATATCCATAGTCTGTCTCAAATCTTGCATCCATGTCACCATGATTGGTTTTACCAGTTTTAACAAAAAGTTATATAGTTTTTATATTAATTTGTCGCTTGACAATAACCATATTTTGTCTAAGTCATTCATCATTTTACAAAATCCCTTTTTCTTTTCTTCATTATATCTAGTACTTATAAATCAAGATGCATGGGTAAAGAAACAATGGAAAATACAGTTTAATAACCTGACCACACAAATTAAAAAAAATAAGAGAAAGAGGAGGAGGAGATTGGATTTATACCCCGCCCTTCACTTGTAGTCTCAGAGTGTCTTACAAACTCCTTTCTCTTCCCCTCCCCACAACAGACACCCTGTGAGGTAGGTGGGGCTGAGAGAGCTTTGCGACAACTGTCCTTGAGAGAACAGCTGGTACAGAGCTATGGCTTGCCCAAGGTCATCCAGCAGGTGCAAGTGGAGGAGTGGGGAATCAAACCCAGTTCTCCCAGACTAGAGTCCGCGCAGTTAACCACTACACCAAAGCAGCCTAACAAGAGGACAAGATGAAGACGGCTGGAAAGCCTGAGGAAATGCAATTTAAATTGAAGATGTTATATCATCAAATGAATCTCTTACTAACGCAGGAAATTGCAAAGAAGATAGAATATGCCAAACTTTATTATTTTGAAAATGCCAATAAATCAACAAGATGGCTGGCATATAAGTTAAGGAAGAAAGAAGAAAGTAATTAAAGTTCTAAGGAATGAAAATGGAGAAGGGAAAAGTAGCATGCAAGATTTAAAAAGTATAGTAGAAAATTTTTATAGGAAATTATATCAACAAGAGCAGAATGATGAACAGATAATTAGAGAATATATAGAGAAACATAATAAGAAAAAAATTGATGAGAAACAGAAATGGATATTAAACGAACCAATTACAATTTGCGAAGTTACAGAAGCAATAAAGAAACAAAAGAAAAACAAAACTCCAGGACCAGATGGTATATCTGCAGAAGTGTACCAGAGATTTGAAGAACAAATAATACTTCTATTAAAAGAACTATTTCAAGATATATCTAAAACAGGAAAGATTCCAGAAACATGGAACCATGCAATGATCATGTTGATCCACAAACCTAATTCAGAGAAAGAAGAAATCAAAAATTATTGACCTATATCATTATTAAATGTAGATTATAAGATTTTTGCCACAATAATAGCGACAAGAATGAAGAAGGTATTAACACAAACAATCCACCAAGACCAGTCCGGATTTTTACCAAGAAGACAACTGAAGAATAACATAAGAACTCTAATAAATGTATTGGAATATTATGAAGAGCACACAGATAAGCAGTTGGCATTATTGTTTTTGGACGTGGAAAAGGCCTTCGATAATTTGAACTGGGAATATATGATACAAAAACTGGAAGGTTGGGATTGTGGAATAAGCTTTTTGACAATAATACAATCTATATACAAAACGCAATATGCAAAAATAATAGTAAATGGGGAATTAACGCAAGATATTAGGATTCAAAAAGGTACAAGACAAGGCTGCCCATTATCCCTGCTTTTATTTATTTTCACACTAGAGTCATTAAATGATCTTGTGAGAGATAATACATGTATACGAGGACTCAGATTAAAAGGAGAAGAATATAAACTGCAGGCATTTGCTGACGATCTGGCATTTATACTAGAGGATCCAATAAAATCAACACCATATCTTATTGAAACAATACAAGAGTATGGAGTAGTGGCAGGTCTTAAAATTAACTTTCAGAAAATGAAAATTATGACAAAAATTGTACAAAACAACAAATAAACTGCAGGAAGTAACTAATATAGAAATAGTAAAAAAGGTCAAATATTTAGGGATAATTATATCCAATAAAACTATTACATTGAAGGAGAAGGAGAATTATAAGAAGTTATATATAGATATAAAAAAATTGTGAAAATATAAAGATTTGAATTTATCTTTTATGGGGAAAATTGCCACTGTGAAGATGAATAACCTTCCCAGATTTTTGTTTTTTGCACAAAATTTACCAATACTAAGAAATAAGGAATTCTTTAAAGATTTAGATAAAGTTTGTAGTCAATTTATCTGGAGTAATAAGAGACCAAGAATAAGATGGAAAATATTACAAGATAGGAAAGAGAGAGGTGGCTTCAATGTACCAAATTGGGAGTTGTACTATAAGGTGGCGGCACTGGTATGGATGAAAGAATGGATTGTGTTAGAAAATTTAAGAATGATAAATTTAGAAGGTCATAACTTATTAATGGGCTGGCATGCCTATACATGGTATGATAAGGAAAAAATTCACTTGAGTTTTCAATATCATACAATAAGAGGGGCATTGATTAAAGTATGGAAAGAAATAAAAGATAAATATTATGATAAAACGCCTAAGTGGGTTTCACCCTTGGAAGCGTTTATAAAACCAACACTGATTACAAAAATTAAGAGAGAGTCTTATGAATGTTTATTAGATAGAAATAATGAATTAAAGCCAGAGGATAATAGTATATGGAAAGATAAGAATTTGACATGGTGGGAGAAGATACAAACAAACATAATTGTTTCAAATGGAGAACAACATGAAGCTGAATGGAATAATGTTGTTTTATTTTTTGAAGTAATTAATAATTTTATAATTTTTATTTTTTTAAAATAATTTTAACTTTTAACTTACTTTAAGGTTTCATTTGAACTACTTAAATTTATTTATTTATTTATTTATTTCCGCATTTTTACCCCACCCTCCCCGCAAGTGGGCTCAGGGCGGCTTACAAATGGCACAATGCCAAGTCAAGATATTAAAACATTATAACAATTCAGCAATAAAATTTACAATAAAGTGCTCGCAATGATGGTGATTGACATATATTAAGATGGCGTCCTGCAATTTCTCATAGTAATATGATGTGGCTACCTTCAGGCCAGTCCTCAACTCCATTGTTGATGGAGATGGTCGATGGTAAGTGGTGGCAGCTCCTAATCGAAAGCCTGGCGGAAGAGCTCCATCTTGCAGGCCCTGCAGAACTGCATAAGATCCTGCAGGGCCCTGATCTCCTCCGGGAGCTCATTCCATCAGAGAGGAGTCGCCACTAAAAAGGCCCTAGCCCAAGTGCCAGCGAGCCTAGCTTCCCTTAAGCCCGGGACCGCAAGTCGGTATTGCGATCCCGACCGAAGTGATCTCTGGGGTAAATACGGGGCAAGGTGGTACCTCAGGTATGTTGGATCCTGGCCATATAGGGCTTTAAAGATAAGCCCCATCACCTTGAAGTGAATTCGGTACGCTATAGGCAGCCAGTGCAGCACCGCCAGCACAGGCTGGATGTGATCCTGTTTAGGGAGATCCATCAATAGCCTGGCCGCAGTATTCTGCACCAGCTGCAGCTTCCGGATTTGCGACAAGGGCAGCCCCATGTAGAGTGCATTACAGTAGTCTAACATCGAGGTGACCGTTGTGTGGATCACTGTGGCCAGGTTGTCGTGATCGAGGAAAGGAACCAACTGCCGCACCAGCCAAAGATGGTAAAAGGCTGACTTGGCAGTGGCTGCTACCTGGGCCTCCATAGTTAAGGAGGGATCCAGGAGCACTCCTAAACTCCTAACAACTGTCATGGGCACCAATGGCACCCCGCCAAAGGTTGGGAGCAGGATCCCCCCCAGACCGCCCCGCCCCAGGCACAGGACCTCCATCTTGGCTGGGTTCAATTTCAGCCTGCTCAGTCCAAGCCAACCTGCCACGGCGTGCAATGCCCGGTCAAGATCTTCTGGGCTACAGCCCGACCAGCCGCCCAACATCAGATAGAGCTGAGTGTCATCAGCATACTGATGACATCCCAGCCCATACCTCCAGACAATCTGGGCAAGGGGGCGCATATAGATGTTGAACAACATAGGGGAGAGCACTGCCCCTTGAAGCAGTCCACATTCAAGTGGGTGCCTCGTGGATTGCTGCTCCCCTAGCGCCACCCTTTGTCCCTGACCCTGGAAAAAGGAAGCAAGCCATTGTAGAGCCCGCCCCTGTATCCCCACGTCGGCAAGGCGACGGGTCAGCAGCTGATGATTGACCATGTTGAACACTGCTGACAGGTCTAACAACAGCAACACTGACATGCTGTCCTGATCCAATTGTCTCCGAAGGTCATCAGTAAGGGCGACCAGTGCGGTCTCCATCCCATGATCTGGGCAAAAGCCAGACTGGAAGGGGTCTAAGACCGAAGCTTCATCCAGTTATCCCTGTAACTGTATCACCACCACCCTCTCAATTAATTTGCCCAAATATGGCAAATTGGAAACCGGCTGATAGTTGGCCAATTCGGCTGGATCCAGATTTGGTTTTTTCAAGAGAGGGCGGACCATCGCTTCCTTGAGTGCCTCCGGGAACCACCCTCACAGAGGGACTTGTTGATAATCTCCCAGATGACACTTCGAAACCCCTCGTGGCCTACTTTAATAAGCCAGGAAGGGCACAGATCAAGGTTGCATGTGGTTGGGCACACAGTCATAAGTAACCTGTCGACTTCCTCTAGGATGAGGAACTACTTAAATTAGGAGCAAACCAGTTAATTAATTCTGAAAGTAGCAACCAGTCCATGCTGGCAATTGCTCTCTATCTAAAGTTACTGGCTTAGTTGCTCACTAGTTATACATGGTAGAAGCATACATTAGTCCTCTTTTCTCCTGGCAAGAAACCTTCTTTTTAAATAGACTTAAAAATGCTCTCTACCTCTCAAATTGGAACTCAATTTAAACTTTTAACTTTAGTCCATTTGAACTACTTAAATTTGGAGCAAACCAGTTAATTAATTCTGAAAGTAGCAACCAGTCCTTTTTTAAAAAATACCTGGCTAAAAGCCTTCTTTTTTATATAAGCTAGCAATTACTCTCTACCCAGGGCTCGATTTCAACAGGAACGCACAGAAACGCCGTTCCGGCTGGCGTCCGAGCCTGCCCCGACCCCTCCCTGCCCGGCCTGAGCTGTTTACACTTAAAGGGAAAGTTCCTGCAGAGAGCCGGCAGGAAAAAGCTCCACCAGGTGCTTTCACTTTAAGAGCAAACAGCCAGCAGGAGAAAGCCCCGCCCAGAGATTAAGCACAGGGGCTAGGCTTTCTGCATTTGGCTTGCCGACCTCGCGTGGCTTTCCCTGCTCCAGTAAGTGCCTCCCCATATCTTTTCATTCTCTCTCTCTCTCTCTCTCTCTCTCCCCCCACCTTTCTTTCTGTCTTTCTTTCTCTCTCTCTCTCTCTCTGTCCCACCTTTCTTTCTTCCTTTCTCTTTCTCTCTCTCCCTCCCCCTTCCTTTCTCTCTCTCTCTCCTCCACCTACCTTCCTTACTTCCTTCCTTTCTTCCTCTGTCTGTCTACCTTCCTTCCTTTTCCTTTCTACCTTCCTTTCTCTCTCTCTCTCCCCCACCTACCCCTTCCTTCCTTCCTTCTGTTCTTTCTGTTTTTATAAAAAAAAATATTGAAAAGGGGGGGATGTAAAAAAGCAGAGAGCCCAGGAAATGCTGGTTTGACAATATCTTTAATTTTTGAGAATCTCTTTAGTTTTTTCATGGCATCTTCTGCTTAAGAAAAAGTTTGAAGCCTGAGTTCATTGTTGTGTCTTGTTGGGAATGGCTTGCAAATATATGCATGTCTAAAGTCTGTATTCAAGTGGTTTGGTGCTTACTGCCATGTAAGAGAAAAAGCTGAAAAAGTAGCTTCATTGTTGTGTGTGTTGGCAGAACACTTGACTGTTGCATGGGTCACTTTGGGGGACATCTGCAGAGAAACAGAGTTGTAACTAAAAATGAGCATGGTCAGCTGCACTTTGGTGATTGCCTCTTTTGTGAAATGTAAAAAAGTTGGCAGAGTTTCTGAAGAAGAAGATTGTCCCTCTTCTCCTGCCACTGGACTGACATCTGCCTTTAATGGGCCAGCAAAGTTGATGTTCTTAAACCTCCTAATAAGAGAGATTTCCGCTTCTGAGGAGTTCCAACGATTGGTGATCTTGTGATGGTAGTGATACTTTTATGTGGTAAAGACCACCTGTTCACAGGATAATTTTACCTGTGGGACAGACTCTGCATGGTAACCACTCCACTGGTACATAATTGCTTGTAAAAACTATTATAGTGTAATAATTCAGGTGGGTAGCCATGTTGGTCTGAAGCAGCAGAACAAAGTTGGAGTCCAAAGTTTCATCCAAGGTATAAGCTTTTGTGTGCATGCACACGTCTTCCATCTGAAGAAGTGTGGGTGGCACATGAAATCTTATACCTTGAATAAAATGTTGTACCTTGAATAAAATAGTCCACAAACTACTCCCACCCAGTGCATCCACAAACCTAGAAGAAGAAGAGATTGGATTTATACCCTGCCCTTCACTACCCAAGGAAGTCTCAGAGCATCTTTCAAACTCCTTTCCCTTCCCCTCCCCTCAACAGACACCCTGTGAGGTAGGTGGAGCTGAGAGAGCTCTGAGACAACAGCTGGTACAGAGCTATGGCTTGCCCAAGGTCATCCAGCAGGTGCAAGGGGGGAGTGGGGAATCAAACCCAGTTCTCCCAGATTAGAGTCCGTGCACTTAACCACTACACCAAACTGGCTCCTAGTGTTGTTCTGCCAGTGAACTAGGGTTGCCAACTCTAGGTTGAGGAAATCCCTGGAGATTTGGGAGTGGAGGGTGCAGTTTAGGGGAAGGAGGGACCTAAGCAAGGCATAATGCCATGGACTCTACTTTCCAAAGCAGCCATTGACCTGATCTCTGTAGTTTGGCGCTCAGTTGTAATTCCAGGAGATCTCCAGACCCCACCTGTAGGTTGGCAACCCTAAAAAATCATATTCAGTGTACTAGTTCTGCAGGAAGGCAACCTGATTTCCATGGGAACCTAACCCTTAGGAATTGATTCCAATCCAGTGTGGGAATAATTGTTGGACATAAGATATTGGTTCAGGGAAGGTTTTGTATAGATGGGGCAGAAAATAATGCTTTTATTGGTTTTGTCAAAACTGTTTTGACAACAAGGTAAACAGAATAAGAAGCAAAAGGTGGATGTGGCTGGATGACCAGACTTCTGGGAACACTGGGTGTGGCCTAATATGTTAATGAGCTGTGCTGTCAGGGGTGTGGCCTAATATGCGAATGAGTTTCTGCTGGGCTTTTTCTACAAGAAGAGCCCTGTCTCTACCTAAAGTTACTGGCTCAGTTGCTCTCTAGTTGTATGTGGTAGAAGCATACATTAGTCCTCTTTTATCCTGGCAAGAAGCCTTCTTTTTAAATAGACTTAAAAATGCTCTCTACTTCTCAAATTGGAACTCAAACTCTCTAAAAAAGAATACTAATTGATTCTATGCAGCTACATGTTGGAATTTCCCTTTCTTAAAGGTGCATAACATCAGCAGAGTATCTAAAGGCTGAACTAATGGCTTGCTTTTACTGACCAAGATTGTGATAGAATCCTTGCCAATATGCCTAAATGGACACAGGGCTTTTCTCATAAGTATTATATAGGAGTTCAGCCTTTAGATACTCTGCTGATGTTATGCACCTTTAAGAAAGGGGTCTCTTGTTTTCCTGATCTTTTATTGGACATTAATGTTCCAGGAGGTATGGTTTTTTCTGGTGCAAACTGTATATAGTTGGATCATTCTGTGTATTGGTTGTTGTGTTCTGAGCTGATAAAGAAATCATTTGTTTGCAACGCTGCCTTGATCTCAGTTTATAATAATAAAGTTAATATATTTTTATTTTAAGTGCCAAGGGATCACCGGTTTTTTCAAGCATTTACATTTTTTTGCCTAAATCCAAAACAGATGAATATAAATCCACTGATCTCAAAAGGTTTAATCACATTTATGTGCTAGAACCTGACCATAAGTTTCCATGCTCCAGGAAAGTGGAAAGGATAAATTATTTAAGTAATATATGATGGGATACATTAAATTTCCAAAGTTATCATTTTTATTTTGAATCTTAAGCCAACAACCATCAAAATTAATGGCAAACTATAAAGAATTCTATTTAATATAACAAATAATACAGTTCATTGGGTCACAACAGCAGTCACTGTTACTGATGGCTGTAGGGGGGTGGCAGCCCAGCTCCCCCCCCCCCCCCGCACCTGCTCCAGAAGAGATTCCAAGGGGGGCAGTTTCACCCAGGCACTGCTGAGGCAGGCAGCCCAGCCAGAATCTGTAGGGAAGGGCACAAGCGTAAGGCCATGCTCAGAAATGCCCAGGCATCAGGGACCAGGGGTCATTTCGAGCAGGAGCTCAGGGGAGTGCAGCTCCAGGAGTTGGTGCCAGCCCCACCCCCACCCCCACCCCTCCGCGGGGGAATGCCTGCTTGTGTCACGGCTGCAGCAAAATGACTTTGCCCTCATTTTCCGCACACGGGTAATGTGGCATTCATTGGCTTGTTGCCATCTGACACCCCAATTTAAACCCTGTGTAAAATCCCTTTCCCGCTTTCCCTCTTCAGTCTTAATACAGAAATGTTTAGAGAACATATAGTAAGCTGACTACAATAAACTGAACCTGCTTACGGACTGTTGTTGAGTGCTGATTACTAGAGACTCTGACACCAGGTTGGGAAATGATTGGCGAGTTGAGTGGAGCATGGGGAGGGTTGGATTTGGAGAGGGGAGGGACCTCATAGTGGTATAATGCCACAGAGTCCACCTTCCAAAGAAGCTATTTTCTCCAGCTGAACTGATCTATGTAGTCTGGAGGTCAGTTGTAATTCTGGGAGATCCCGGAGGCTACAGTCGGAGGTTGGCAACCCTAGCAGGCTCAGGCAAAAGGCTGTACCTGGAAACAACCTGGAGGAGGAGGCTGGCAACAGCTCAGGTCTCCTGGGCCCCATGCAGGCAGGGAGAACAGCCTCTTGAAACCTCAGCGGAAAACAGGGCAGAGGGGGGAGCCTGAGCACAGAGGTCATGGGCCTACATTCCCTTCAATCACTGGAGCCTGTCCCTGAAGAGAGGGCACTGGGAGGCAAGGGTCAGCTCAGTCCTTTAACTAGGCCACGGAGGGAAGGCCAGGGCGGAAGGGCAAAATCAGTCCCACAAAGCCATTTGAGAGGCAACTAGCCGAAGAAAGAGGAGGATCAGGGTGAAGGCAGAACCCCCTTCCTTGTCCTTTTCAGATTCCCTTCTTGGGGTGAGAGCTATAAAAAAGGAAACACTGGAGGGCACTCTAGCTCTGGACTTTGTCCCAGTACTGATAGAGCCTGACAGTTGAATATGATAGTGTCTCGTTGTAGTCATCCAGTATATGAATCCACTGAAAAAGAGTTGTGAAGCATTTTGGGAATTTGATGTTAAACTACAGTCGCACTTTATTGCTTGTGCTATCCATATTTTTAATGTGGTTACTGTACAGTTGTTCATGTATGTGTTAAGTCTGCATTTTTTTTTTAAAAAAAACCTGTTGTTTTAATACAAAATATTCAGAATATAAACATTTACTGATAAAAATATTATTGTATTAAACCAGCATACATTTGTAAAATGTGGCTTGTAGATGAATTCACAAGACAGAAGCCTCAAGCAAAATAATGGGTTTTAACTCAGCTTGTATTCTAGTTTTCAAGTGATTTTAAAATGATGAATAGATGATACTCAAACAAGAACTATACTGATAGTAGCCATTCTGATAGTTGCCATTCTGATTTGCTCTCAAAATGATCTGCAAGTGAATAATATCTGTGCAGTATATTTGTATTTATTTATATATAGCTGTATATTCTTTTTTGTGTTGTGATTGCGAGCATTAACGGTTTTTTAGTAGAATGTTGCTGCTCCTTTTCTTAACAATGAGGGTATAAGATGTAATCTTCTAGACATTCTTCTCTTTTCTATTTTCTGAATATTATCTGTTTCTCTGGCTATCACGTGTGCATACATAAGGGATTTTCAGCAGCATGTTTCCTTTTTTCTTCTCTCAAATGTTCTGTCAAAAACAAAAGCACTCTTATGGGTGTATGGGTAAAAGGAGAGTTTATGCATTTGGGGAGGGGGAGAGGCCTCAGCTGAACAGAATGCCATGGAGTCCACTGTCCGAAGCAGTTATTTTCTCCGGGGGGGGGGGGGGATATCTGTTGTCTGGAGTTCAGTTGTGATACCTGCTGATCTTTAGGTTCCACCTGGAGGTTGGCTACCCTAGGCATACTAGTTAGCGCTTCAGAGCAGGGTCTGCCAGACCCAGGTTCTTGCTGTGGACGTTGAGTGGGTGATTTTGGACCAGCCACAAACTTTCAGCCTAACCTACCTCACAGGGTTGTTGTACAGATCAAAGGGGGAGAGGAGAATGATGTAACTTTCTTTCTCCACTATACTTTCCCCTCCAGGGAACCATTGTTGCCGATCTTCAGGTGAGGGCTGGAGATCACTCAGAATTACAACTGCTTTCCAAATGGCAGAGATCAGTTCCCCTGGAGAAAATAGCTGCTTTGCAGGTTGGACTTTGTGTCATTATACTCTGCTGAGGTCGCTTCCTTCCTGCTTGGTTCCCCACTGTGGAGAAAGACTGTAGGTAGAGGCTGCAGGTGAGGGGGGGGGGGAGAGATGAAAAGCTAAAGTCAGAGGGGCAAATAAAAGTAGGTTGGCTGGGAAGGAGATAGGGTTGCCACCTCCAGGTTGGAAAATTCCTGGAGATTTGAGGGATGAAGTCTAGAGAGGGTGGGGTTTGTGGAGGGGTGGGACCTCGGACAACTACAATGCCATAGACTTCATCCTCCAAACCAGCCATTTCCTCCTGGGAAACCATTGTTGCCAATCTCCAGGTGGGGCCCGGAGATGACTCATAATTAGAAACTGCTCTCCAGATGACAGAGCTCAGTTCCCCTGGAGAAAATGGTGGGCTCTGTGTCATTATACCCTGCTAAGGTGCCCCCCCCCCCGAAAGCCAGTGTGACATAGCAGTTAGCACTTCAGAGTACAGCCTTCCAGACCCAGGTTTTTCCTGTGGAAGCTGATTGGGTGATTTCAGGCCACTCACAGACTTTGAGCCTAACCTGTTATGTACATCAAAAGGGGGAGAGGAGAATGTTGTGAGCTGCTTTTGTCCCCACTGTAGAGAAAGACTGTACTTTTCCTAGGTAGGGGCTGCAGGTGAGGGGGGAAGTGATGGAAAGCTGAAGTCAGAGGGGCTGATAAAGTTAGTTTTCCTAGGTAAAGGCTGCAGGTGGGGGGGGGAGATGGAAAGCTAAAGTCAGAGGGACAGATAAAGGTAGGTTGGCTGGGAAAGACATAGGGTTGCCACCTCCAGGTTGGGAAGTTCCTGGTAATTTGAGGGATGGAGCCTGGAGAGGGTGGGGTTTGAGGAGGGTGGGTCCTCAGACTGGTACAATGCCATAGACTCTACCCTCCAAACCAGCCATTTCCTCCTGAGGAACCACTGTTGCCAGGTGAGGGCTGGCAATCACTCACAATTACAACTGCTCTTCAGATGGCAGAGATCAGTTCCCCTGGCGAAAACGGTAAGCTCTGGGTCATTATACCCTGCTGAGGTTGCCACAGCAAATTGACACTGAGTGTCCAAGGCCAGGGCACCTGCCCAGAGACTCTTTCTAGAGCCTGTTGTATTTATTTCCACAACGGTCCTTATTCCTAGTATATAAATAAAACAGTTATAAAAACGCCATATGAACAAAACAACAATAATAAAAGGCCATAATGTAAAAATCTCCAACGAGGACTGGCGATTAATAAAAACTTAATCAGTCAAATGCAGTTCTAAATAAAACTTAACTTCAGCGGTCTCGTGAAGATCTACAGTGAGGGGGCCAGACATACCTCCCTAGGGAGGGTGTTCCATGGTTGTGAGGCTGACACTGAAAAGGCCCTCTCTCATGTATCCACCAGACAAGTTTCTTTGATTAGTAGAGCAGTAAATAAATTGCAAATCATCCCAATCCAACTATGGTATGTATGTGCACAGAAGCAGACTTCTGTGTACTTATTCCTAACTATATGAGGAATTTTGCATATAGACAGTGTTTGGAACTATCATCCCTTCCCCTGCTCTATCTGCCCTGTTCAAATACAAATAATTTCGCCCATCAGCTGTTCAGAGAGGACTTTAAATATTTCTCCCAGCCAGCTTCTGATTCCTGTGATTACTTATATTGTGATTACTTACTCTGCCCACACAATTGATCGATTGTGGCCATTGTCCACACTTTCATATTTTATGGTATCCTGCTTTCCATGTATTATACAAACTAGCCATGTACACTGGATACCTCAAACAGCATTTTAAACTAGAAATCGGCACACATAAGCCATAAAATTATGACAGGTGCTTACACAAGGAGCATATGAAACAGCTTTATATTGTCAGACTGTTGTTCTGCCCAGCTGCCCATCTCATATTTTGAGATGAACCTCTCCTGGTTTGCCGACAGAGAAAAGGTGTTTGCTAATCCCTGGAGATGTTAGGAACTGAATCTGGGAATTTCTGCATACAAAGCATATGTCTCACCACAGATCCGCATAAAACTTAACAATTGTTTTCATAAGAGCCATCAAGAAGTTCTTCACCGTACAAGTGTTGTGACTTAATATTTCGTATGAGAGCCATTTTATTAAGGAAGAAAGTAATGACATTTAATGCTGTAAGAAGCTTCAGTAGCTAATGATATGTGCATGCCTACTCCAACTTTAGGAAGCAGCACAATTTTAATTTTTTAAAAACTATATTTAAACCATTTGCTTGGACATCTTGTTCGTTTATGCACAACGTACTGTTTATAGGCATGTTCCTGAGTTGTGTGTGAGACGGTAGGCTGGTACAGATGACTCCTCTCAACACACATTGATTGGGAGGGAGATCATGCAGGCCCTGCCCTCTGCCTCCATGTTTGCCTGGTGATCTGCAGAGGGGCTGCACAAACATTCTGTCCCCATGATCAGCAGTGTTCTGAAACCAGCACCACTAGTCATGGTGAAAGAGGCTAAGTACAGCCCCTTCCACTATGCAGTTGCACTCGGCAGACAACCAGGCAGACATGTGGAGGCAGACAGTAGGGCCAGCATGCTTTGCCCTCTCTTCCTCCCTGCATATTAAGTCAGCATGCGGGAGAGGGGGTCTTTACTAGGCTAGTGGCATCAGCGTATTGTAACACAGATTTGTATAGAAACCCATAAGATAACATCTATGCAAGTGCTATGTTAGACATCAGTAAGAAATGATGTACACAGTAGTAGTTCATCTTGTGTTTTATTGTGTAGCAGTAGAACAAATTGAGTTCAGTGGCACCTTTAAGACCAGCAAAGGTTTATTCAAGGTATGTGCCTTGAATGTGGTATGTGCCACAGTAGAAGACTGTGTAGCAGTTACAGTGCAGTTCTAAGCAGAAAGAAAAATTTTCTCAGTCCATAGACTTTACTGGACTTACAAGAGTAGGGTTGCCAAGTCTTACCTGCTGTTTGGCTGGGGGGGGGCGCGTCCTTTCTAATCAGGGAGTTGGGCATGTTGGGGTGGGACCTCTAAATCAAGGGAAAACCATAGAATTTTCCCTCGAATTATAGAGCGTCACCCCCTGTAACGTGCCCGATGCAATAATGTCACCTCCGGGTGACATCATCGCGCCGGGCACGTCTTCGCAGCCCGGCAATTTGGGGGCAGGGTTCCCCCCAGCAGCCCATTCCGGGCTGGTGGGAAGTGGGCCGCTCTAGCGGGGGGTTCCCCACCCCCTGGGGGGACTTGGGAACCCTATACAAGAGTAACATTCTGTTCAGGATTGCACTGTTACTTCAGTTCAGTTGGCAGTTCCTTAGCAGAAGAGAATTTTTCATCCCAAGGAGTTCTGTTGTAAATTCCAGTTATAACATGATGATGATGCCTCCTTCAGATCTCAGCTTAAAAGAACTGGATGTGACAAAATCACATGCCAAGTGACAACAAACATTCAGAAAATTTCTGTTACCAATCAGCAATTTACCCAGCATAATGGAGGACTTCTGCTGCAGCGTTATGAAACACAGAGCTATTTTTGATTTCTATACTCTCTATAGAATCTTTATCAGTAAGTATTTTGCATTTTTTTGATGGTCATGAGAGCTTAATTTTTGGCTTCCCTTTGTGTGGATAAGCAGACTGACCTTATGGATGTTTGCAGAGGGAGACTTGATGAGACAGTTCTAAGCAAAGGACTTCATTCTTTATTTATTCTGTACTCCTCCCCCCGCCTTTTCTCCAGGGAGTGCATTCTCCCCCCCCCCTCCATTTTATCCTCACCCCAACCCCATGAGGTCAGTCAGGCTGAGAGAGAGTGACTAGCTCAAGGTCATTCATGTACAAATCTTGTTTGTTATGAAATCAGCTTCCATCTGCAGAAATTTCCTGAGATGGGAAGTTGTCCCTGTGGTAGGACTTTTCTACTCCAAGCAGGCCTGATGCATCTAAACATGGGCTGGGGATGGGACTGCAAGATTTCTGAGGCCCTAGTAGCTTTGATGATCCTTAACTCTAAATTAACACAACAGAAGACAGGAGGGCTTGGCGTGATGTGGTCCATGGGGTCGCAAAGAGTCAGACTCAACAGTGCAACTGAACAACAACAGCAACTCTAAATTGGCCAACTGTTTTGTTGGGCAAGGGCCAGAGACATAACTGACAGTAATTTGATCATGATGTCCCAAGCTGTGAGGTTGTCCCAAAAGATGCAGTCAGCAGCAGATGTTCTTAAACAGAAAGTCCTTTATTGCTAAACAGGTCTTGTTGGTCACTTACACTTCTTGTGTTAGTAATGCCGGGCATTCATACACTCAGGATTGGTATACAGTATTCAGAGGTTAGTTCAGAATGGCTGCTCCAGTCATAGAGAGATAAAACGGCATCTGAAATATACTGGCCATTTGTTCCCATGCTAAAAAAAATTACAGTTTGCATCTCGAGGGAAGAAGCGGTTAGGCGCTAGGCACTCAAGGTCGGGAAAGCAAGGGAGGCGATAAGCGAGCTGCTAGCCTGAGAACCGTGAGCATATAACAGTGAGCACATTCCAATGGAGGGGGCTCAACCAGGGGAAACCATCTCCCGGCCGGGGGTGGGGGGGATGGCACCATTAGCTGACACCGAGTTGGCAAAGTGGATTGCCATCTAGGGTTCCCCCAGCACTGTCTCAGCAAATTCTGGAAGATTGAGGGGGGATGTCAGTAAGTAGGGAGGGTGGAGTTTGGGGAGGATTTGATGTCATTTTTTGGTGACCAGTGGGAGGCCAGGGGGTGAAGACACAGGGGGATTGGCTGTCAGTGATGGCAGGATGTCACTTCGGGGGTTTCCCGGATATTAGGGTTATCTAGGAATAGCTGGAAACTGTTGTAAAACTATAGAGTTTTTAGGCAGTCTTAGATGGGTGTGATGTTTATTCTGGGTTTTCCTGGGAAGTGATGTCACACCATCGGCCTGACAGACTTAAAAAAAAATCTCATTCCACCACTCAGAGACCAGTGGGAAACAAGAGGCAGGGAAAAGGTATCCTTTGTCCCCACTGGGAACTGCCAACCCAAATTGGGGCTGGGGGTAGATAAATCCCTGCCCCCGATGGATAAAGGAGGGACCTATTATCAGCTCATTTTCTACTTGGATGTTTTCTAACACACTGAATCACAATACATTGCAATTGCAGATAGATCAAGATGAGTAGCTGTGTTAGTCTATCTGTAGCACCAGAAAAGAGTAAAAGTTCAGTAAGATGGACTCACATTCTATCTTTATCTGAAGAAGTAAGTGGTGACTCATGAAAAGTCATACCCTACCACAAATTTTGTTAGTCTTTAAGGTGCTGCTGGAATCTTACACTTTTCTATTGCAATTGCAGATTAGATATAGTTAAGCAAGAGAACAAGAATGGATGTGAGCAGCTTTTTTGTCCCATACTGACTAACAGTGAAAATGTTTGCTCTGTCAGACACGTTGAAGCATACAAGTGGATCTCGTATTCCTGTGTTTTAAGGGGTCTCTCCTAGGGAGGGGGCACTCTGACACAGTGGAATTGGCTAAGGAATGCCTGTTCATAAGTTTATACCTTGAACTGTTTGAAGATTTTTGCAGGGAACTAGCTTTCTAAAGAAGTGCAGACATAATTCAATTTATTTGCTATGGAAATGCATTTGAAAACAGATTACGAACAGTAAACATTAATAAGGTAGCATAATTTCTCATTATTGTATATAAACTGCATGCTGCTTACTAAATGCCTTTCATTCTGAATTAAAAAGGCCCCCTTCTCTGGGTCCGTGTTGAGTAGTTTTATCTACAATTTTGGAAATAATTATGGTACACCTTTCCTTTTGCTATCAGACATTCTAGAAACAGAATATTAAGAATAGAATATTAGTACCACATGTAGATGTACCACATGTACTTTTCTAGTGATCATGCCAATGTTAATTAAGTTTTGCATAGGAATGCATAGCTTCACCATGGGACATTGTTGTTTAGATGGAGAGGTGAATAAATTACTGAAGTTTTTATAGCAAGGCATGGTCTATTGTTTTAAAGGTTTATAATCTACAGGCTCTAATTTAGTCCATTCCTGTAGACAGGAAGTACCTAATTTAAGTGGACTATGTATGGGGAAGAAGGGAGTGTGTGAATCGGAGGATCAGTCATATAATGGCAATATATGATAATTGAATAAATATAAACTTACTACTACTATTTTGAAAAGCCATTTTAATCCTTTCATTTTAATTTCTTATTACACTCACCCTGGAATCCAGTTGTTCAAAAAATAAACAAATGTGCCTTTAGCTCTCAGCCCTCACCGATCAATCAACTAAAGCTTAAACTGATTAAAGCTTGAAGCTATAATTGTAATATTTTTAGTGTGAGATATACTATGATTGAAAATTAATTACATCTGAATTCCTGTGCACTAGGGATTGTAGAGAAATGTGTGAAATTAGTATTTCAGACATTCCTTAGCAGGGAGAGCAGACTGCATGAAAATGGCTTTCCAAGTGTCATATGAAAATCATTCATTCATTTAACTTAGTTTTTCTATTTCATTCTGTGACGTGTATCAGGTGGTCTTTGGGAAGTTAGTATCTCGCAATATATTCTAGTGGATGTTGCACAACTTGCACATTTTGGTCAAGATTTGGGAAATGATTTCTTGCCCCCAGCTCTGTGCAAATTCAGTCTGTTGTTCAGACATAGAGTTCACAGAAGAATTGTATTGATTGCTCTAAGAAATAAGGGAAATAGTTAACTGGCTAACCATTGGTTAACTCAAGTCTCGTGTGAAATTAACTGTATTTTCTTAATATTATTATTTTATAGGTGCAAAAACCTTACATTTCCCAGCAGTCTTCCTGAAGTCAGCATTGTTTTCATATTTGTCAATGAAGCTCATGTGAAATTAACTGTATTTTCTTAATATTATTATTTTATAGGTGCAAAAACCTTACATTTCCCAGCAGTCTTCCTGAAGTCAGCATTGTTTTCATATTTGTCAATGAAGCTCTCTCAGTGATTCTACGATCCATTCATTCTGCAATTGACAGGACTCCCACTCACTTGCTCAAAGAGATTATTTTAGTGGACGACAACAGTAATAATGGTGAGTAGAACATTAAATAGTGTGTTCCTAAGTCTTCAAGCTTTACTAAATTTGCCATTGATTATCAATTTGTAAACAAAGTCCCGATTAGAATATATTGCATTGAACCATTTAAGAAGTATGAATTGTGGGATATCAGTATTTTAATAACAGATATATAAAAGTGCCTGAATAGATAAATCACCAGGCCCGGATGGCATACATCCGAGAGTTCTGAAAGAACTCAAATGTGAACTTGTGGATCTCCTGACAAAAATATGTAATTTTTCATTAAAATCTGCCTCCATTCCTGAGGACTGGAAGGTAGCGAATGTCACTCCCATCTTTAAAAAGGGCTCCAGAGGAGATCTGGGAGATTACAGGCCAGTCAGTCTGATGTCGATACCGTGTAAGTTGGTGGAAACTGTCATTACGAAAAAAATTAGTAAGCACATTGATGAACAAAATCTCTTGAGGAATAGTTCTGTAAGGGAAGATCGTGTCTCACTAACCTGTTAGTGTTCTTTGAGGGAGTGAACAAACATGTGGACAAGGGGGCCCCAATAGATGTTGTTTACCTTGACTTCCAGAAAGCTTTTGATAAAGTTCCTCATCAAAGGCTCCTAAGTAAGGTCAATAGTCATGGGATAAAAGGACAAGTCCTCTTGTGAATCAAAAACTGGCTAATTAATAGGAAACACAGAGTGAGTATAAATGGGCAATTTTCTCACTGGAGGGTGGTAAGCAGTGGGGTACTGCAGGGATCAGTACTCGATCTGATGCTTTTTAACTTGTTTATTAGTGATTTGGAGTTGGGAGTAAGCAGTGAAGTGGCTAAATTTGCAGATGACACAAAGTTGTTCAGGGTGGTGAGAACCAGGGAGGATTGTGAGGCAAATGGGGATCCAAAGGGATCTGTCAAGGATGGGCGAGTGGGCATCAACGTGGCAAATGGGGTTTAATGTGGCGAAGTGCAAAGTGATGCACATTGGAGCTAAAAATCCTAACTATAAATACACGTTGATGGGGTCCGAACTGGTGGAGACTGACCAAGAGAGAGATCTTGGAGTTGTAGTAGATAACTCACTGAAAATGTCGAGACAGTGTGCAACTTCAGTGAAAAAGGCCAACGTTATGCTGGGGGTCATTAGGAAGGGATTTGAAAACAGATCAGTCAGTATCATAATGCCCCTGTATAAATCGATGGTGCAACCTCATTTGGAGTACTGTGTACAGTTCTGGTCGCCATACCTCAAAAAAGATATTATAGCATTGGAAAAAGTGTGGAAAAGGGCAGCTAGAATGATAAAAGGGTTGGGACAATTTCCCTATGAAGAAAGGTTGAAGCTCTTGGGGCTCTTTAGCTTGGAGAAACGACGGCTGTGGGGGTGACATGATCGAGGTTTATAAGATTATGCATGGGACAGAGCAGGTCGAGAAAGAGGTACTTTTCTTCCTTTCTCACAATACAAGAACTCGTGGGCACTCCATGAAATTTCTGAGCAGTCGGGTTAGAACAGATAAAAGGAAGTCCTTCTTCACCCAAAGAGTGATTAACTCATGGAATTCACTGCCACAGGAGGAGGTGGTGACTACAAGCATGGACGGCTTCAAGAGGGAATTAGATAAACATATGGAGCAGAGGTCCATCAGTGGCTATTAGCCACGAAGTATAGATAGAAACTCTCAGTCTGGGGCAAGTGATGCTCTGTATTCTTGGTGCTTGACGGGGGGGGGGGGGGGCAACAGTGGGAGGGCTTCTAGTGTCCTGGCCCCACTGCTGGACCTCCTGATGGCACCTGGTATTTTTGGCCACTGGTGTCACAGAGTGTTGGACTGGATGGGCCATTGGCCTGATCCAACACTGGCTTCTCTTATGTTCTTATCTTCCTTACTAATGGAATTCACTCACTCATTGATATTCACTAAGCCTAAACATGGATGTATTTTACAGGTACAGTAAATACACTGCCTTGGTCTCCATTTTAATAATACTTCAGGTATCAAAATAGCCAACTCCATCAGCCCATGGGACTTTTATCTGATGTTTGGTTATTTAAGACAGAGTTTTCTCTCTCAGAATCTCCTTAGTTCTTCCTTTTCACTATCAGCTCCCCCTGGCCATTTCTGTCCCTGGCTGTCCAGGGTTAAATTGATATTTGGCAAGAAGTGCTAGCTGGAGTTTATACCATAATGGTTGGAATGTATGTTAATTTTCTGATAATAATTTGAGGGTTTCCTGTGTTATAAGCCACCCTGAGGGCAGCCTAAAAATCTAAATAGTTAAGACTATATCAGAGCTTTTTACTGCTACATATTGTGCTTCAAAATGTGAACAAATCTCTGCAGTGAATCTTGTGCACTCTGTGCTTTAAAAAGGTGTCATGTCTGTGTGTCAAGATATAGACTGTGTTTTCCCCTGAAGGGCAATTTCTCCTTTGAGGTACAATATCCATTTGGAGAAGAGTGATATGCCCAGGTGTCATGGTCCCAATCCAAACTGCTCTTCCTTCGTAGGCTACTTTTGCAACCTGAAGGGAAATAATCTAGTTTGTACTATTCATAGTGAGAAGGTTTGCTACTTCTTGTCTAGAAAGTGAAGTTTCAGGGAGGCTTCTTGGAACTTTCTTGCCATTGTTTCATTACTGTATTTTATAGATGAAGATATCATATGATTCATATGAGTAACAAATCTCAAATCTCCAGGAATTTCCCAACCTGGAGGTGGCAAGCATGATTTCATTCCATTAGGAAGAGACTCCCGCTTCTGGGGGCTTCAATCCACTCCCAGCCAGCTGGCTGGTGGGGTAAGCCCTGCCCCAAGCCCCGCCCCCAAGCCTCACCACCCACCCGGCCACCCCTCTCCCTCCCCTCCTGCTCAGATTTAAAGGGCTTCAGCTGATCCTTGGAGACCATGTGGCCCTTTAAATCTAGCAGGAGGGGAGGCAGAGGGGCGATCATGGGCTGCTCCTTTAAAGGATCTTCCGAGCAGGGTGGAGGCCGCGGCACGTGGGGCTGATTTTGTAAACTTTTGTAAACCTGTTGTGTGTCCCCTGTTGCAGTTTATTTTTCCCGAAGGACCCTTACCTAATTGAATACACCCAAGTGCAGTAAGGATTGTCAAAATGAATTCAGAAACAATGCCTCTGTTCTGTGCAGACTGCTATGTGATTTTTAAAAAATATATAAAACCTACACAACAGGGAAATAAAAACTTAATCCAGCAAAAAAATATTGGGGCTTTGAGTTATAAACATCATTGTCTACAGATCTTTAATTCTGAATGATGCTTCAGTATTAAAGTGCATTTTATTAATGTAGCCCTGGGAATGAATGCACGGAATGCTGATCCTTATTTATGTCATTTCATAAACAATCTAAATCTTTTGTACATCCCAGGTTTGTTTGTTTAATCTTTTTAGGATGCTGTACCTCAGTCTGGGTTCTTTATGTCTGAAGTCTAGTCCTGATCCAAAATACTTTATTCTCTGTGAAAGCTGCTATTGTGCAAGTGAAGCATATTCCACTCGACACCCTAATTACAGTTCCCACTGGCCATCAGCTAAAAGTATCTGTTGCTTTTGTAAAGGAAAGTTCTCTACAGTGCCATAATGGTATGTAGCAATGCACAGACACCTGCCAGTTCAGTTCACTTCCCATTCACCAGTGGCGATCAGGCAGCCAATTAATTGGTGAGCTGTCTGTAACTTGTTGGTGTGTATTCACAGGAGCAGCCTACCTGCAGCCATTAGGGACCAGCAACTGATGAGGGACCAGCTGGGAGTCAGCTTCCGATCTCCTGCTGGGGAAATTTTACTCTGTACCAGCAGAGCTTTTCTGTGGGGTTGGAATCGGGATCCAAGTCCTGGCTGAATAGCAGAAGTCTGGTTCTGCTAATCTCCAATTCTGGAAACATTGCTGCTTCCTAGGCTTACTGAGAGAGAGCAATTTTGGGGAGAGGGGGAGTGATCAGAAACCCAGTTGATTTCCCTTCTCCCAAGGAGAAAAAGAGAAACCATCTTTCTCCTTTCGCCTTTGCAATTCAAAGATCAAAAGCATTGCTTGTACTTGGAGGGGCAGGAAGAGCTCCCTTTTGCAACTGCACTTGTAGCTGTTTTGCTGAGGGGGCGGGGTGGATAAGAACAGGATTCCGAGCTGCTCCCCAATCAATTGTGAGTCACCTTCCAATCAAGAGGCCTCTGCAGGCTTGGTGTTTGGCAGCTCTTGGAGTTGTGGTGTGCAATATGAACATTTCTGTGATCGGCTCACAGTTTGATTGTGAATGTGAAATAAGGAAAGTGCATTTGTCAAACAGGCTAAGTAAAAAATTCATGCTCTAGTGACATAATCTTAACCTTCTCTTGGCAAAACATTTTGCTGGAGGGAGTAATGATATTCTGCAAGGGGGCATGTTAATGTCTTTGGTCCAAATTAGGTGATACACAGCCACAAGTTGGGTCAGGATTTTTCCACAGGTTGGGCTGGTGCAAATGCAGTCCCCCAGTGGGACAAATTATACCCCCAAGGGCCATTTTGAGTTGGGAAGATGGTGCAGGGGGGAAGTCATTCTTCCTCCAGGCCATGGTCCTGATCATGCCATAGTCCTGATCCAAATCAGGCTCATGTGATTCTTGGGAACTTAGGTCCCTGCATTTGCCACATGTGATGAGAAGAAGAATCAAGTTGGTATGATCTGACTCATGGCTAAATGTATTGCATAGTCGGATGGTTTCTGAGGAGCTTTCCTATCTGTAACACAACCATTTTTTGCATGGTAGATCTATGTTAACTTCTGGCACCTGGCTCTAATGCCTTGTCAGCATCTTCTAGGACTTGAACCCAGATAGATTTCATGTAGACCTGTTACCTTCTTCTATACTATATCAACATTTGTAATATTTGTGGCACTAAAAACAATATCTTATTCTTTTTTTAAAAAATTCATTTATTTATCATTTTTCAACATTAAAAACAAAACAAAACAAAACCCAAGCTGTTAATATTCACATAGTACAGCAGTTCTCAACCTGTGGGTCGCGACCCCTTTTGGGGTCGAACGACCATTTCACAGGGGTTGCCAGCTGGCATCCGAGCCCGCCTCGCCCCTACCCGCTGGCAGGAAAGGGCCCCGTGCTCAATCGAGCATGAGGTCTGGCCTCCCGGCTCCCGGAGCCCCATCCCCTGCTTCCAGCAGCCCTTCCAGCAGGGGCCATGAAAAAAAAGAAGCCAGCAGGTAAGTCAATGGCCGCTTCCCCCTCCCTGCCGCCGCCTTTAGGGCACTCCGCCGTCGCCTTCCCTGGGCTCCACGCTGAAGCCCACGAAAGGCGACAAAAGCCCCCCCCACACTTACCGTCCTTTCCCCTCTCTCTCCCCCCCACCTTTCTCTCTCTCTCTCCCCTCTCTCTCCCCCCTTTCTCTCTCTCTCCCCCTCTCTCTCTTCCCCCTTTCTCTCTGTCTCTCTTTCCCCCTACCTTTCTCTCTCTCCCCCCCTACCTGCAACAGCCTCTCCCCCACACCTACCTTCGTTTTCTCATGGCACCTTCTGTTGAAGAAAAGTAAGTCTGAAGCCTGAGCATTTGTTGTGTATTGTTGGGAATAGCTTGCAAATATACGTGTGTCTAAAGTCTGTATTAAAGTTGTTTGGTGCTAACTGCCATGCAAGAGAAAACATCTGAAAAAGTAGCTTCATTGTTGTGTGTGTTGGCAGAATTTTATGGTTGGGGGTCATCACAACATGAGGAACTGTATTAAAGGGTCGTGGCATTAGAAAGGTTGAGAACCACTGACATAGTAGAAGCATCCTCGAAAAGTACATCATGTTCGGCATTCTATTAGTCATTAATTCCTTAATTCATCCATTTATACAACTTATTCCAAGTTTTCTCAAAGGTACCATCTTTTTTACCTTTCAACGTTATAGTTAATTTGTCCATTTCAGTGACTTTTGATGGTTTGATGGTAGCTGGCCCCTCTCGTTAGCCTGCCAGCCATGGCAGAGTTAAGCAGGAGAGAGAGCCGTTTTCAGTTTATTCTGACAAAAAAGTCAGTGGGCGGGGGAGGGGGTTATGCTGAAAGTCCATGGTCTTTTCACTGACAGAAGCTGGCCACTGAGGGGACAGTTAGACCCACCTGGCAGTGGGTGGAGGAGAAGAGTGGACCCAGCACCCAGTCCTTCCCCTTTGTCAGCTCCCTCCAGACTGAGGCCGAGATGCTGGCCGGTGGCTCTGTGGGCAGGACTGAGGCAACGCAGAGAGGGAATGTAGCCAGTGGCCAGGGACCCCTTTTAAGCAGCAGTCCTTGCAGCCAACTGATTTTGGCACCCCATGGAATCTTGCCACTTGAAAACAGCTTTATATAATAAGGAGAGATGGCCATTGTCTGTTACAATACAAAATTACATTCAAATAATACTTATGATTTAAAACATTGCATTCAGAATAAAACTCAATTATACAACTAAAATGGCTTAGCACCTTTAGCTTCTTTTTTAAATTATCAAATTGCATAATCAAAATGAAATGAGAAATAGCATGACTTTTTTTTTAAAAAAAAGTGCGATTCTTAAGCCATTCATTAGTCACATAGTAGTGGCTCAAGGTTTATAATAGTGTGTTAAGATTAAACTTTGTAAAACATGTGTATGGATAATATTATCATTGCATGGATAAAATCTTTATTTGGCTTATGGAAGTTATAGGTCTGTGGTATATTATAGCATTTATCTTATATCTTCTAGAAACTTTGGCCTATGGAAGTTATGGGTCTGTGGTATATTATAGTCTTTATCTTATATATTCTAGAAACTAGCACCTTCCAAAATAATCAAATGCCCCATGTTTGTAAAAATTGCTGCAGAATGTAGGAAAGGTATTTGCTTCTATAAATATGTTAAAAGATCTTAATAGGTAGTGTGATGGAGAGAAGAAGGGAATAGTAAAATTTTCCTCACTCCTTTGCAGTAAATCACAACAATTGGCTCTATTACTTTGTAAATATTCCTGTTCTCATAATAGTCAGGGGTCATTTGGGGCCGGAACTAGGCAGAGCATAGCTCCGCCAGCCCAGGAGTGGGCACTAGGGCAGCCACAGGCCAAATCGGATTCTCTGATCTGATTCAGCCTGTGGCCGAATTGCTGCGGAAAAAAGCAGCTGGAGGGGAGAGGGTTTGAGGAAGAGGCTCCAAACTTGCAAGGTAGCTGATGGAGCCTCTCCCCGAAATACCCAGCAAGTTTCAAGAATATTGGACCAGGGGGTCCAATTCTATGGGCCCCAAAACAGGTTGCCCCCATTCCCACCATTTTTCTCTATGGTGGGAAAAAAGTAATGTTTTTCCCCACCATACAGAACAATGGAGGGGATGGGGCAACCTGTTTGGGGGGATGTAGAATTGGACCCCGTGGCCTAATCTTCTTGAAACTTGGTGGTTATTTCGGGGAGAGGCCCTAGCAGCTACCCTGCAAGTTTGGAGTCTCTCCCTCAAACCCCCTCTCCTCCAGCCCCTCATTTGCCATTGACTTCAATGGCCCCCAGGGTATAATGGGGCTGAAACTGACATTTGGCCGGTGATGTCAGGGGGCATGGCATATGCTAATGAGTTATGCTAATGAGCTCCTGCACCTCTTTTTCTACGAAATGACCCCAGATAATAGTAATCATGTGTACCCAAGAAAAACATGGTATATCCCACTCCAGTATCAAATAGTAGGTCATGTCCCGGTTTCTGGTTTCTGGATAAGTGGTGGCAGCAGGGCCCAGTGATAACCTTCTTGATGAAAATCTGAGGGGAATTTAGCAATTTAGTCCATGTATTGGCAGAAATATAGTATATATTAACAGGACTGATGATGCATGGGTATTTTATATCTTCCTATATCTGTATCTCAGTGTCGTAGACAGGTCAGAAGCTGTACAGGAGTAGCAGTTTTGGTAAGCTTCATTTGTGTAGTCATTTGGTTCATAATTCATTGAGATGACAAGTTCAGTTGCACAGATATAGTCATTTCTACATCATTGCATTTATCAAGTAAGACAGGTAGTAGCATGAAACATGGATAAGAGGGAAATTGGCATCATGGAGGAAAGCAGAGGTTACATATAAAGTTGGATCCAGCAGAAAATTTCCACTATTGGCAGTTTTTGCCAATTCCTTCCTTCTCCTGCTATAACCTCCAGCTCCCCCTGTATTATTTGTGGGAGTTTCCAGTCCTCGATTGTGGGGGGGGGGGGATTTTGGACTGTAGTAGGAGGGGGAAGATGAGAAAGTCCCACTCCATTAATGGAAGTCCCTTCTGTCAGTGGAGACTTTCCACAGGGTCCCATTCATTATCTCAAAATTGGCTTTTATTTTTAGCCAGTACAAATAACAAAGCAGAGCAGATCCTGCAAGACTCTCAACCAGTCAACTCATTGCCAGAGCTCCAGTGATGTTAGTCATTGTATCTGGCAGGTTCTATAATGAAGCACATCCTGAGTCATGCTGTCTAGATCTGAATGTTACAGAACTCCTAGGAAAGGACATCAGGATCGTCCTCCACAATGTCGTTAGCAAACCACTGTGTGTTGTTATAGCTTCTCATAATATTGATGATTTTGATAGTGTTGCTTGACCACTTCTATAAGATAAAGTATAAAAATTATGTATAAAAGCTGGAACATCAAGAAGTAGAAAATCCATCTTGATTAATTTCTTGTGGAATAGAAGGCAAACAGTGGGAGACAGGGAGGGGCAGAGGCATGGGTAATGGCGTGCAGTAATGGCATGACATCACTTCTGCCAGCAGTAATGGCATGACAGCAGTAATGCCAGCAGTAATGGCATGACATCACTTCTGGGGAAAACCGAGTAGTGATGCCATGCCTCTCTAGGAACTTCTAGAAACTCTGTGGTTTCACCATAGAGTTTATGATGATTTTTAAAGAGGCATGACATCACTTTCTGGGTTTTCCCAAAAGAGGGATCATGCTCTCGGCCCAGTTTGGTGTAGTGGTTAAGAGTGGCAGACTGTAATCTGGAGAACTGGGTTTGATTCTCCACCCCTCCACATGCAGCCAGCAGTGACCTTTGGTCAGTCACAGTTCTCTCGGAGCTGTTCTCTCAAGAGTTGTTCTGTCAGAGCTCTCTTGTTCCCACCTGCCTCACAGGGTGTCTGTTGTGGGGAGAGGAAGGGAAGGAGACTGTAAGCTGCTCTGAGACTCTGAGTGAAGGGCAGAGTATAAATCCAACTCCTCATCCTCTTCTTCCCGTTTTTTAAAAAAATATTCTCCCATCGCTGCTCAGAGTGGTGGTAGCAAATGGGAGCTGGGGTCAGGGGGTCCCCTCCGTGGGGGCTGGCTTTTATCAATTTACTTCATCAGATGTCAGACATGATATCTGTGTTTTTGCTAAACCTCTGTGCAGTTTTTTTCCAAAATTCCAAGTATAGTTTAGAAGTTGTCAGTCTCCTATGAGGCATTCCCCTTTTTTGGAAACAAATATTAGAAGTGAGAAAGCTCTGAAGATATCACTCTATGTTTGTCATTTAAGTAGCAGAAAATAATTTAACACACAAACTCGAATCTTCTAGTTTAATGAAGCAATTTAGGTTGTTTTATGTAAGCATTTCACCTGTCAGCTTTTCCTTGTGAATTCTGATAACCATAATTTGAAAATGAAAATATTTCTACCGTGTTTTATGAGGTTTGTATACAATTCTATGCTTTATTCCTCAAGTGTTATACAATGTGTGTCAGAAATCAGACTAGATTTATGCTAGGATAATAGCTATATGCAAGTCTTAAGTAAGACAGTGGCCAATCAGGAGTATTCTCAGTACTGCAGTAATCAATAAAGAGGCAAAAACCATTGAAATCCCTGATTAAGAATGTTTGTCACTGGTGTTTATAGATTTCATCTTGTTATCTTGGTTTTGCCTTCTGTATTTCAACTCAGAAGTAGGTCATGGTTGTGTCCTTGGTTCTCCCCAGCCCAGTTTTATCCACACAACAACCCTGCAAGGTAGGTTAGACTGAGACAAAATTATTTCCCCAGGTAACACAGTGAATGTTATGGCAAGAAGGGATTTGAACCTGGGTCTCCCCAGTCCTTGTCTAACACTCCAGCTGACACACCACACAGAACATCTTGAATATCCATGGATGTTGACTGCGAGTTGCGTGCATGTCATTGCATGGGATTGAATATATTCAGATGGAGATGAATGCAAAAGTGGGAAGAAGGACAACAGGAGAACATCAGTTGTGAATCCCCGTATATTATCAGAGTACCTCTCTGCTCACTCTTAATATACTTACTTTAATGTGGACAAAGCTCTAGAATTCTTCTGTGCCTATAGAATTCTCATGCTAATGTTGAGCTAGTCTTCATTGTCTTGAAAAAACTGCAGAAATGGTCAAATCATGCGGCCATAGTTTCCCAAATACATTATAGTCTTATACAGGGGTCCTTTCGTAGAAAAAGAGCTGCAGGAGCTCATTAGCATAAGTCATTAGCATATGCCACACCCCCTGACATCACTGGAAGTGTGTCAGAAGGCCACACCCCCTGACATCACCGGAAGTGTGTCAGAAGGCCACGCCCCCTGACATCACCGGAAGTGTGTCAGAAGGCCACACCCACCACTCAGGCTCCACCCCAAAATTCTGCAAGGTATTTCCGAACTCAGAGCTGGCAAGCCTATCTGATGGCACTCGTGGGGGAAAACAAACAAATCACCCATGTCACGTAAAGAGGGGGAATACCAGGATACCAGGTCAATATATTTTTATTCTCTTTGGCATTGATGGTGCTTTTAGTGTTCCTTTTCTGTTTGACTGGCAGCTTTCCTCTCTGTTACAGTTGACTGTGGATTTTATATCACTGCCATTTAGTGTTATTTTTGTCAGCCACAACAAGGTCACTTTCAGTTTTTTGGTTATGGTCCAGCTCTCCCTCTTCCTGTCACATGACTGTCTTGCAGCTCACAGGATCCTGGTTCAAGAAAGAGAAGGAGAAGAGATTGGATTTATACCCCACCCTTCACTACCCGAAGGAGTCTCAGAGCGGCTTACAAACTCCTTTCCCTTCCCCTCCCCACAACAGACACCCTGGGAGGTAGGTGGGGCTAAGAGAGCTCTTGACAGAAACTGCTCTTTTTCAAGAACAGCTGTGCCAGAACTATGGCTTGTCTAAGGTCATCCAGCAGGTGCAAGTGGAGGAGTGGAGAATCAGATTAGAGTCCGTGCACTTAACAACTACACCAAACTGGATCTCTGATACACTTGAGTTTGAGCAAAATTAGGATGCAGTGTGTTCCAAGAGGATTCCAGTAGGAATTGTTTCTCTTGCTCAGTTGATGGAAAATGCAGATTTCCTGGTCTAACCATTTCTTTAACACAGCTGCTCATAGGAAAGCAGGCTGTGTGGGAATGTGACACTGCACATTAAGGGGAGCAAAGTGCTGCATTATTTTAAAAACTGTGAGGAACCTGTTAGTGTTCCACTTCCAGCATTTTGCTGAAGAGTAATCTGTCTACAGTGCCAGGGGATCCCTTGCATGGAAGCAGCCAAGGTTAAAGGAACTCATATCTGACATGCAAACATTTCTGTCTCCACTACAACGCTACAACACATCCAAAGAGGTTTTCCAAGAACAAACAGTTTCAGTGTGTCAAGACACATAAGGACTTGCAGTTGCATCCAAAAAGGTGTGTTTGTGTCTGTGTAAAGTGCCCTCAAGTTGCAACTGACTTACAGTGACCCCTCAGGGTTCTTGAGGCAACAGGCAACTGGAGATGGTTTGCCATTGTCTGCCTCTGGATCACAACCCTGGACTATGTTGGTGGTCTTCCATCCAAGTACTAACAGAGCTGGTCTTGCCAGGTTTCTGAGAGCGCACTCATCTGGGCCATCCAGGTTAAGGCCGGAAGGGGGGGGGGGAGTTTTAACTAAACCAGAGGGGGCACCCTCGGCATATATGACTCCCCCCTTTCTCCTTTACTTAAAATAAATAGTTATGATTTTACTCACACGATGATTGAGATATGACACCTTTTGTTAGTTATATAGTAGACTGCCAGTAACCCGAATGGGATTTTCTTTGACAAATAGCTGAAGCAGCAGGAAGTGGGGGGGGGGGGGTCACCTCCCTCTGGAAGAAACGGGGAAAACAAAATTAGTGGGAACAAAGCAATTCTTGCAGGGACAGTCCTGGCTTCAGATTAGCCTGCCCTGACTATGTTGGTGGTGATCCCATCCAAGATCTAACAAGGGTTGGCCTTGCTAAGCTTCAGAGATCGGATAAAATTGCACTCAAATGGTTCAGACAGCCTCTTGTCCAGTTGCCCTCCCTGGGAGCTGTTTAATTTTTTTGTGTGCAGCTCATGGCCAGAATAAATGTGTAAACACTTCACATCCCCCCTTTGGAGATGGTGCTTCACTCACATCAGTCCCCTGCTAGCCACTCCATGTATGGCTCAGTGGGGGGGGGGGGGGGGAGAGAGAATATCATGGAAGTAACCTCCTCTCGTCCAACCCCTTTCACAGGAAATTCACAAATACCTCCTTTCCCCACACACATCCATGCCCAGAAGATGACAAAAAAAAACCCAGGATCTCCAGCCAAACTGGCCTGGAGAAAAATTGCTTCCTGGCTCCAAAGTGGAGATCAGCATTTCCCTGGGCATGAAATAAAGGGCCAGGAGAACCAAGCACTGATGCAGTCCTTCCTGCCCTCCCTCTCCTGATCTGCCTCAGTTCACAGGATCAGCATGGCTGTCAAGAGGGCCATCCAGCCTCTGTCTGAAAATCTCCCAAGGAGCTGAACCCTCCCCTCCTCCTGCACGGCCAGGAGGGGAACAAAAACAAAATGCTCTCGCCGGAGCAGAGGCCAGCTGAACCCTCCCCCCTCTACCTGCACGGCCAGGAGGGGAAATTAAAAAAAAAATGCTCTTGCCGGAGCAGAGGCCAGCTGAACCCTCCCCCCTCTACCTGCACGGCCAGGAGGGGAAATTTTAAAAAATGCTCTCGCCGGAGCAGAGGCCAGCTGAACCCTCCCCTCCTCCTGCACGGCCAGGAGGGGAACAAAAACAAAATGCTCTCGCCGGAGCAGAGGCCCGCCGCCCCCCCTCCTCCGCCTGCCCGGCCACGAGGGGAACAAAAACAAAAGGCCCCGGCTGGAGCAGAGGCCCCACTCCCTGGAGCGCTGAACCCTTACCTCCTTGCTCCTTTGATCGCTCTTTCAGCACTGCTGGGAGGAGGGGGCGGGGCTTATGTACCCGCCCCCTGGGCAGCCGTTCTTCACTGCCGGAGCGACACTCCGGCGCGCCCCGACTCAAACGGAGGCCTGGTCTTATAGGCTTGCTAACAGCTCTGGAAATCCACCACAGCAGGGACTGTTTGTGCTTTGTGTCTTTAGAAGAACACACCTATTAACTGATTGAATATTTATGTAGTAACATTTGTATGTTAAAATAAGAATAACAAACGAAGACTTGCCAAATTCTCTGATATATTTTTCTTTATTTGCAGCAGTATTTGCATTGCCCCCCATTCACTGCCAAACATACTTATTTCATCCTGTGCCTCTCTCATACACTCTTGAATTCCAGGCAGTCTCACCTACATGCATGCACCCCTTTACATCACTTTTTCATGTACCACAGACCCGTCTCTCCCTACCGATTCATGCTATGCAGTACCAATTCGTGCACAGCTCTTTCGCACAAAATACCCCCATTCCGGTCTATTTCTTTTACTTCCTCATGTCCTGTTTCTACAATTGCCTCCTCCATGTCTAGACCCAGGGCTATTTGGGGCTGGAACGCACCAGAATGGAGTTATGGCTGGTCAGCCTACAGCCAAAACCTCTGCCCATGTGTGGCTATCACTGAAGGGAAGGCAAATTGCCTTCCCTTCAATGAAGGGAGCATGCCGCCTCTTCGGTGCGACTGGAGTTTTGAAGTTTAAATCCCCCCAGTCACTTCCCTTCAGTGCAGGGAGCCTGCTGCCCCCCAAGCTAGCCCTCCTGCTTTCATTGGCCTGCCCACTTTGGGCAAGCCGGGGAAGGTCTGCAGAGCCCCCCCCCCATGCCTTCCCTGGCCCGCTCACCTCGGCAGGGAAGCCAGGAAAGGCAGCGGGTGCAGGGTGGCCACAAGTGCAAACAGTAAAATAATCCTTTCTCAATTTGCACCTCTTGTATCTATGATGGATGGGCAAGGCTCCCTTTCCTCCAGGGAGGGGCACAGTCAACAGCATCAGCACCATAGAAGCAAACAAACGAAAGACTAGCCCCAGCAGGTTTCCCCACCAACTTTGCTCCCCAGTCCCAGCATGCTTGTTGGGGATACTGCTGCCTCAATCAATGGCATCAATCAGCACATGGCAATGGCCAAATGGCCTCTGGATATCACCCAGCGTAGTCTGCGCACAGTATACAGCCCACGCCTATGGTACTGTGGGGAGGAAAACAGCACTCCACTAGTGTTTTTCTGTTTGAGAGAGAAAATCAGAGATTGTATTACTTGTTCTCACAATTTAAAAACAAATTAGCAATTTCAATTTTTGTGTTTTTCATTCTTCCTAAAATGCATTTATGTTTGAAAATTGGTGGGTGCACCGGAGGGGGGGGGGCGCCAGAAAGTAGACTCACCTAGAGTGCAAAATACCCTGGCACCGGCCCTGGGGGGGAAGACCTGCAGAGCCTCCCCACGCCTTCCCTGGCCCTCTCGCCTCAGCTTGCATTCCCCGGTCCGCCCGCAGGACCTAATGAGCTGCGCTGTCAGGGGTGTGGCCTAATATGCTAATGAGTTCCTGCTGGGCTTTTTCTACAAAAAAAGCCCTGTCTAGACAAATATGCAGATGATTTTTTTCCTAAACTTCTAAACAGCCATAATGTTCTGGAACATTCCATGATATTTCAGCAGCTGGGCTAATGACTAGGGGGGCCTCATTTCCTTTCAGCTGAAGCTAGAACGCTAAACTTGAATTTTCTTAATTCAGAAGAACTTGGTGTATGTTATGTATTGGGTTAAATGCATAGCTTGTAAACGTGAGCTTCGGTCACAGCTCCGTAGACGGCCAGCATCCAAAAATACACAACCGGATTGGGCGCTGTTGCAAGCAGACCAATCCGGAAAGACTCTGACCATCAGCAGGAACAATTCCCATTGGTCCCAAGCACTAATCTGTGATTAGATGTTAATTTTCCAGGAGGTGTGGTTTTTCCTGGTTCAAACTGTATATAATTGGATCATTCTGTGTGTTGGTTGTTGAGCTCTGAGCTGAATAAAGAAATCACTTGTTTGCAACGCTGCCTCAATCAGGGTATATAATAGTGTACCATTCATAATATGCTCCAGTTACTGATGGGTGTTCCTCTTTGGAGTTCTGCTGCATGCTAAAGAAGGGGAAAATGAATCATTGTTACTTTCAATTGTCAGTTGCCTAGCTCCAGAGCTCTTAAATGGCATAGCCCTTTGGCCCAGTGCCTGCCTAATCATTATTTAATGCTTCAGAAGTTGCCATGTTACATTTAGAGGCATTATTTCCAAGCAGTAACAATACTAACTGATTTGTATGTAGCTGAAATAAGTGGAAAAATAAAAAAGCTGGGGAAAAGAGAGGCACAAACAACATTGTGTTTTATGAAGCTGAAAAAAATGCCATATACCTAATCGAATTACAGCTTGAATGTGAAGAAAGTTAAGAATGTTTATACAGTGAAGGCCATGGTTTGTCAAGTTCTCATTCTAGGGAGTGATTATAGCCTTTATTACTTGATTGTTTTAGTAGCTGAAGACTTTCTTTCCATTTTCAGTATACATAGTGTGCATAGTTGTAAAACATTTGACAGTCTGGTTCATTCTTCTGCATTCAAATAATAGAATCTCAACGTTCAAAGAGAGAAGGAGGGTATCTAGTCAAATGTTCTTCTGTGAGGCAGGTCCTTCTGCACATGGACCTGCATAGATTAACTCAGTTCAGGACCAAGTTCATACCTAAACAGCAGCAGTGTGGCACATCTATCAACAGTTCACAGGTGAATCACGGAAAGTCCTGGATATTAGCCCATGGGGCTATCGTCAAAGTTTGGTAGCCTAGCAGTAGTAGACCATGGTGTGTAGACCATGGTGTAGCAATAGTAGACCACGACATAATCAAGTCTACTAAATGTATGAACTAAAACTGCATGCTGGCTGGTGGCTCCAGGTGATAAACACTGGTAGTCACATAATATGTACAGATGTGAACTGTGTGTCTGTTTGCATCATTAAAAGGCAATTGGTCCCATTTGGCAACCTAGAAATACTGAGGCACAGCAGTTTGTGATTCTCCAACATCAGTGAATGCATCTGTGATAATCTGTAATCGTAAAGTAAATAGTGAAGAATGAGTAAAGGAAGTAGCTCTAGCCCATAGCTCTGTGGGTTCAAGTCAAAACACATAGAAGGCAAACAGGAACAAGTGTGCGGCCCCTCCCCCCTCACGTGGATGTGGATGTGTTTGCTCTAATGTGTACATTCTGTCCCTACAATCAAGAATGTTCAGAAAGCTGTACAAATGTTAAACAGGGCAGCTTACACAGTGTTCTTCTGTAGTAGGGTTGCCTATTTTGCACTGGGAAATTCCTGGAGATTTGGGTGTGGAACCTGAGTAGGGTAGGGTTTGGGGATGGGAAGGACCTCAGTGTGGTATAATGGCATAGAGTTTATCCTCCAAAGCAGCCATTTTTTTCCCAGGGGAACTGATCTCTGTACTCTGGAGATCACTCAGAGGTTGGCAACCCTATTTTGCAGCTATAGTAGGCTATCCCAGGCCTCAGCGGGTTCTCATTCTGGCCTTTTGGTGGACTGGTATCAAATCTTTTTTCATCATCCCATTCCTGGTCTTAGACATTCTGTTTGCAGTCTGTGATCCACCACATTAGGCCTTCCATGCCTCTGGCTACTTTCCTAAATCCTTGTCGCTTGCCCTCTTTAGCCATCAACTTCCATTTGATCTACCCATCAGCAAAAGACTAAGCATTGTTACAGCTTCACCAGCTAGTGAACATCTGCTTGTTCACCTCACAGCACTCCTGGGCTTAAATTTCAACTGTACTGAGTTTTGTGTGAGTGGCATGTGGGAAGTTCATGAGGCAAAGCTTGAAAAGCCTACCTTAGGAGCACAAAAACTCATCTCTGCACATTTTCAGATGGCGTGAAGCTAGATAACTTGCTTTGTGGTTATCAAAAAGGAATCTGCCCCAGGTTAACTCTTTCTGAAGTAACTAGACTTGTGATGTGCTCAATAACAGCAACTCAGTCAGAGCTAAAAAGATCCTTTAAAAAACCTGTGGAATGATAACCAGAACCAATTAAATATAAGGCAAATTATTTTACACTATACAAAACCATACACCCACTGTTTACCATGGGCATGCCCTTTGAGCTTTAATTTACCCTTTCTTGATTTGCTTTTTAGCATGTGGTCTAGTGACCACTTACCACTTGCACTCCTTTCAGAATCAGAGTAAAATGCAAAAGTGAAGGAGAAGGGTTTGTGGGGAGTTTTTAAGGGGGGAACTCTGCAAAGAAGCCCCTCAGGGGAGGCTGAGTTAACAAAATGGTTTATTAAACTCTACTTCATTTCATGGCCATAAAGCAAGCATACTGAGAGAGGGACCTGAGGTACTGCTTTGTTCCAATAAATGGAATACATGGCCTAATCAGTAGAAAGCTTTCTACCTAATGGAAAGTACTCCAAGATAATATTCCCATTTCATCAGTGAGTATCAAACTGAGTTTAATCAGTTGTAGATTAGAGCACAATAGCTCAATCATATTTAACAATATAGCTGAAGATGAAAAAGGTACTTAATTGAGATTGCAGTGGGGTCTAACAGCTGGTGGTTTATAGGACAGTAAAAATATTTGCAAGCAAATTTGCAAACTTTCCATTTGCATTAAATAAACCTATGAAGTTCCTTGAAGGAGACAATAAATAATCTCAGGTTCGTGCCAGACTTGTTTGGTTATGTTGCAACTAGGTGGATTTTTTAAATGACAGTAGCACAGAGGCTTATTTTGCTGTGGATCCAGAGGGGCTTCAGTTTGAAAACACTCCAGAAGGTCTTAGTGCCACTGCCTTTGTTGACATGACACCATCATCTACTTTACGAGATAGCATTACATTTGGGATGCTGGGGAATACAGAGAAGCTAAATTATGTTTTGCAAAGTTTTACAAATTTAGGGTAGTAGATTCAGTATAGAAAAAGGGAATTATTTCATCATTCTTATATGGACTTCACCAGCACAAACCCCCCTAGTTTAAATGGATTTAAAAGAGGAGTAAACGTCATGGATAGGGTTGCTAGGTCTCTGACTGTAATTGGAGACCTCCCACCAATCCAGTTCATTATGATGTCACTTCCAGTTTTTCAGCAGAAGTGATGTCACCATGCTGGCATGATGCTGATGTACCTACTCTGCCCCCTAAATCAGAGGGGTTGAACTCATTTGTTATGAGGGCTGGATCTGACATAAATTTCACTTTGTTGGGCTGGGCCAAGCATGCTATAAAATGTCACACAAGGGACCAGAGGTACAAACGTTATAAAGGTGAATATCAGTAGCAGGCCTGATTGGATCAGGTGTAATATGCAGAGGGGTAGTAGGCACGGAGATACCAGGGTTGGTAATGAGATGGCAAACTATTGTCACTGGGCATCTGAAATCACTCCACTCTGCAAGATATAAGGACCAATCTACATGTTCTAATTCCTGATCAGGGTCTTTTTGAAAGAAAATAAATCCAGATAGGAACAGAGAAATCCAATCTTTTTTTTAAAAAAACATTTCAGAATTAGCCAAAATAACGTCCTCAGGCCCCGTCCACACTGTCACTTTTGTCGCTCATTTCTCCCCATTGCTTCAGGTTCCCCCACCCCCCATATGTTTTGTTCTCTCTAGTAGTCCCAGAGGGAGCAAAACACATGTGGAAAAGGAGTAGGAGCCCAAAGCAATAGGGAGAAATGAGCGACAAAAGTGACAGTGTGGACGGGGCCTCAATGTACATTGTGCTTGTCAGACAAATCCACCCACCCAAGAAGTGTACTTGCACACAAAAAGGTTATACCTAGAATAAAACATTGTTGGTCTTAAACCTGCCATGGGACTCCAATTTTGTTTTCTCTCTCTCTCTTTCCTCCCCCACCCCCTCAAAACAGGAGGAGCAGTCCTGGAGAAGGAAGCAGGTGTGTGTGTGTGTGTGTGTGTGTGTGTGTGTGAGAGAGAGAGAGTGAGAGAGAGAGAGAGAGAGAGACTGGCTTGTTTGTCCCTATTGCTTTGGTTCCTTCCTCTTTTCCACATGTGTTTTGCTCCCTATGGGACTCCTAGAGAGAGCAAAACACATTTCGGGGGGGGGGGGGGGAACCCTGAAGCAATAGAAACAACTGAGTGACAAAAATGACAGTGCAGAAGAGCCTTCTCTGTGTGTGTGTGGGGGGGCTAGGTAGGTAAGAAACAGGAAACAAAGAGCCACTGAGGGAGCTGGGAAAAAAGCAAGCTAGGGTGTGGCTGCAACAGCAGCCCTGGAAAAGGAAGCAGGAGAAGGAGGTTGTGTGGGGGCCACTTCTGAGCGCTGCACGGATCGGATTCAGCCCGCAGGCCACACATTTGACACCCCTGCCTTAAATGCTCCTGGGGGTGGCCACCTGCAGCCTAGTAAGCCTAGTCATGGAGGGTAGCCCCATCTGTGACTATTCATTTTTAGGGCTGCCAACTCCAGTTGATTTTGAAACTGGAGCATGGGGAGGGCAGAGTTTGGGGAGGGGAGGGAGCTCAGTAGATTATAATGCCATTGACTCCACCCTGCAAAGCAGTCGTTTTGTCCAGGGAAATTGATCTCTGTCATTTGTAGATCAGTTGTAATTCCAGAGATCTCCAGGCTCCATCTGGAGGATGGCAACCATAGTTCTGATGACTAAATAGAAGGCTGTCTAGATGTGAATGCAAGTTGCAGGGGGTAATGAGAGAAAGAGGCTGTGCTTCTGGTGGGCCTCGTGGGGGGAATCCGTGAACACTGAGAGAATAGGTTAGTGGACTATCTGAATATGAATCCATCTAATTCAAGCAGGGCTTTTCTTACATTCTTCATTAGTGATATCTCAACAGTAACAACAGCTGCCCTTTCTAATCAATCTGGATGCCAAAGATTCTCTTCTGCATAATTTTCTTATAAGACACCTCATTTGAACATAATGAAGAAAAGAGCACAAACAAAGATTTGCTAGTAACATAGTTTGGCCTTCTCCATTGTAGAATTACATGATAACACAAGTGCAGAGAAAACAGTCGCAAGTGTAACCTCAGCATGTGGGTTCTGTGAGGCAGAACTTGGAATGAATCTTGCAATAATTTAAAGGGAATAAAACATTTTTACTTTTCACTTAACATCAAATCATGTAACAGAAACATAGATCTTAGTAACATAATTTAACAGTGACCTTTTAAAGTCCAAACAATTAACTTTTTCCTCCTTCACAGCTTGTCACCCCCAAAGTCCATCTCTTTCCTTTTGCTGGTGGTCCAAGAAGTCTCCAGGTGAACACTCTGTGCACCAGCTTCCAAGCTGAAGGTCCTAAATGGATTCCCTATTTAGGGTTGCCATCCCCCCAATGGGGGTGGGGTTTCCCTGATTTTGGGCACCCCAACCTGCCTGCTGGCCAGTGGGGGGTGCCCCGCTCCAAAGAGCTCCACAGCTCTGACATGCCCGATGTAATGATGTCACCCAGGGGTGGCGTAATTGCAATGGGTGCATCGCAGGGGGGTGCTCTAGCGTTTGGTCAAATGCTAGAGTGTCCCCCTGTGATGTGCCTAGCGCAATGACATCACTTCTGGGTGACATCATCACAGCATGCACACAAGATCAAGTAAAGGAGCCTGGAGTCCCCTGAAACAATAATTCTAAAATTTACAATTTAGAACAAAAGTCTTCCTCCCTTACTAGTTTCCAACCATAAATCATAGTTACCTTAAACAAGGGGTTAAAAGCCTCTGATTAAGGTTCAAGCTCCTCAGCAGAGCAGTCTTGCTTCCCTCATTTGCTTTCCACACAGTCTGCACCCTTCTGCATCTAGAGGCTGCACCCCTTCCTGGGTCATTCCATTCCTAGCTAGGGGTTACACAAGCTTTGCAGGGGGTTTTTCCCCTTCCTAGTGTAGTTTCTACTACTTTGGGAGGACTTCAGAAACTGAAGAAGCCACTTCTGAGGTGCTGACATTGCTGATCAGTAAATAAAGTTTTAAGAGCTGCATTGATTTGTTTTCAGTGCACGGATTTATATTTTGTGTTTTTAAAACTGTGTGCATCTTTTTATTGCTGTTTTTTTTAACCAGCCCCACTCTTCTCTCTTCCTCACCATCCCCACTTCCTCCAAATCCATGCTGGAGCAGGGGAGATAATGGTCCTTGTCTTTTCATTTCACCGGCCTCACAAGCATTCTTCCGTCACAGTGATGGTGCCAGGGCCCTAAAATTACAATTGAACCCTTGCAAGAGTCTCACATTCATTCTTGCAACCTCTCAAAGCTCACATTTCTTGGCAAAACTTCAGTGCTGCAGAATGATTTTCTTAAAACTTAATTTTTAACAAGTTCTATATTACTCTGCAAAGTTGTTCTACCAAGAAGAGCACAAGGGCTGCGGTCACACACACTAAATAATCCACTTTCAATTCACTTTCAGTGCACTTTCAAATGGGATTTGCCAGTTCACACAGTAAAAATCCAGTTTCAAAGTGCATTGAAAGTGCACTGAAAGTGGATTATTTAGTGTGTGTGACCGCAGCCAAGGATAATACTTGTTAATATTTGCACGGGGGGGAAATGAGTAAAGTTAATTTTTGCTCCTTTACCTTAGAGTTGCCCTGTGTCTTCATGTTCTGTTCTGTAGTTCTATAATTCTTTTTCTCGACATAATGTTCTATAAGTAGCCGAAGAGTTGTTCATAAAGTATGCAGACCCACCTCCCGCCTTTAGCAGGATACTTAAATACAGATCTAGCTTCATGAATATGAGGAGTGGCTAGGTAATCAAAAGACTTCAGCACTTCTCTTTGATCAGGGCCATATTTGTAAAGAAAATGCACCTGTAACAATTAATTTAGAATTATAGAGCTTACTAGAATTCCCTTTCATCCAAAAAGAGAGAGATAAAAAAAGACATTTATAATTCCCCATAGCAAAAGATTTCTGAGTCTGGAAAGGAGTCTGTTCTGCTATGTGACTTAACATTTCAGAAAGTTATTTAAAGTATACTAGATCAGTGGTAAGGTACATTAAACTCTAAATTACATAAACCTAAAATCAAGCCATAATATTACTAAAAGGCCTGAGGGAAGCAGAAAAGAATGACTGTGACCATTGGAGTGGTCTGATTATCGGTTCAGATGGCTCCAAAGTATCATTTAAAATCCCAGTATGGCATAATGGATGATATAGGCTTCTAAAGAAGGTTTCTGTCATTTGAGTATTAAACATCAGCTTACTTTTCTTCAAGAAAAAGAGAAGGTTGGAGAAGGATTTCCTTGTTTGTACTTGCAACCAAGAGTTTGTACTTGCTTCTAACCAGCACGTCTCTGAAATTTTTAGCCCTCCTGGCTGTGAACAAAGGAGGATTTTGGCATCTAGGGATGTTGGATAGCAGGTGCCAGTATTTATTTATAATAGTCTGCACCGGTTTGAATGTACTGTTGTAAGTTAATGGTATAATCGTCCTTTCTACCCTTTGATTACGAGTCTTAGGGGTAAGCAAAGATGCTCTAGATATGTTATAGGCTCTGTGAAAAGCTCTTTTCAGAATTGTGGATGAATATCCCCTGTTGGCAAGTTGATCCATTACAATGCCTGCTTGCCTTTTGAAGTCACTGTCCTCGCTGCAATTGCGTCTCAGTCTTAATAACTGGGAGTAAGGTAAATTTCTTTTGATGTGCCCTGGGTGGAAGCTATCCATTGCTAAGAAACAGTTGGCATCAGTGGGTTTTCTGTAAACCTCTGTCTGTATGTTGTTACCTATCCTTCTAATTTCCACATCTAGGAAATGCACTTTATGCTTGTCATATGTCAATTCAAATTTAATTGTGTTATGTATCTGATTTATATATTTGCCAAATTCAATCAAAGATTCCAATGTGACATTCCAAATCAAGAAGATATCATCCAGTAATCTTTTGTAAAATATAATATGTTTCTTGTAAGGATTATTATTTTTGAAAATGAACTTGTTTTCAAGCCTATCCATAAACAGGTTAGCTAATTCAGGTGCAAATTTACATCCCATGGCAGTTCCAGAAGTTTGCCAGAACAATTCTCCTTGGAATTGAAAGAAGTTTTTATTTAAACATAGTTCAGCAATGTGGCAGAGGAGTGATGTGGGGGGGATGGGCTGCTCTGTTCTATCATCTAATACCTCCCCTAGAACATCCAAGGCCTCATCTTGTGGAATGTTAGTGTATAACTACATTCCACTACATCTAGGGTGGCAAAAAACAGCTCTTCTGCCTGAGGCTGTAAATTATTGATGTGGTTAAGGAAATCCTCGGTGTCCCTTAAATATGAGTGTGTGGTTTGAATAAAGGACTTGAGAAAAAGGTCCAGATATTGGGCCAAGGGTTCCAAAATAGACCCACAGCCAGAGACAATTGGTCTGCCAGGGACTGGGAGAATTTTTGGTAGAAGATAGAATTGTGGCACCCTTTCCTCTGATGTTAAGAGGAAATCATAGGTGGCTCTATTTATATACCCTTCTGCTATTCCCTCCTCCAGGAGTACCTGGATCTCTTTTTTGATGGCATTAGATGGGTTGTCTTTGCTCCTTCTATAGTGTGTTTCATTATTCAATTGTCTGTATGCTTCTGTAATGTACTCTTCTCTGCCCCACACCACTACTGCCCCACCTTTATCTGCTGGTTTGATAACAGTATCTTTCCTCTGTTCTAGCTGTTTAACTGCTTGATGTTCCACTTTGTTCAAATTATGCCAAACTGGTATAGCCTCCTGTTCTAATCTCCATATTTCTTCCAGCACCAATTCTTGAAAAGCTAATAACCTGGGATTTTTGGTAGCTGGATTAAATGTAGACTTGGGTTTTAGGCTATTATGATTAGGACCTGAATCACTGTCCTCAGTATAGTTTTTTTAAAAATCAGCCAATCTTATTTTTCTAAACAAGCTATGAATCTCCACCATAAGCTGAAATGAGTTACATGGAGGTGCAGGGATAAAGGATAGGCCCTTCCTGTGTACCGAAATTTTTAGGGCAAAGCAGAGAATTGAGGTCAGGCAGGAGATTTACACCTCAAGAATACAGACCCAGCTACAAGAGGAGAGGCCAGACAATCCACAGGTAGTTATCCTCTCCACAGCACAAATGACAGAGTTGGAACTTTCAGTTGGACTGTCTCTTTTAATTTAATTTTGTTTTATTTATGTGTATACCCTAATAAATGTCTATATTTTCCATTATAATTATTCTGTTGTTAGCTTGACCCCCTCGGTTTGCAGCTATTTGTTGGGTTGAGTCCCCCCCCCCCCTTTTCACCTCTTTACAGCTAAAGTGCCGTCCGACAAAACAAAAACAATAGTGTCCAAAAAGTCAATTTGGGTGGGACTGCTCTTGTGAGTAAACCGGATTGTTGGATGTAAAGTGTTACACCAAGATGTAAAAGCTGTAAGGTCAATATTGTCACATAATAAAAATAAATAATCAGTGTACCATTTAAAAACCCGGATGCTAGGGGGGAAAAATCATTATTGTTAGGATTATTAATCAATTTATTTTCAAAATAAGACATAAATAAGTTGTCAACACTGGGAGCGAATGCTGATCCCATTGCGACATATCTAAGTGACTATCTCTCCCCATAAATGCTGGGGAGCAGCAGGACTGACCTGGGATTTAAGATGGCTCCTTTTTTGGATGGGGTTGTATTCTGGCCATCCCCCTAAATTGAACTCTTTTACAGTTCCCATTCTGCTTTATGCAGATGATGCGGTCATTCTCTCTTTTACTAGGATAGGCCTTCTGCGCCTTTTATCTGAATTTAATTCCTATTGCACTCGAAACTCCCTTTCTATTAATTTTGACAAAACAAAAATACTGGTTTTTTCTAAATCCTGGAAGTGTAAGCAGTGGAGATTAGAAAGCAAGGAAATAGAACAGGTCAAAACTTTTAGATATTTGGGAGTTTTGTTCCATTACAATCTAAGTTGGTGCCCCCATAGAGACCACGCTCTTAACCTTGCTAGGAACAAGAGTGCAGCATTAATCCGTTTCTTTTATCGAAAAGGTAATCAATTTGTTCCGGCAGCTCTTCAGATATTTCAGGCGTTCATTATCTCTCGGCTATTGTATGGGGCACCCATATGGATCCAAAGCTTTAACAAAAGAATTGAATCAATAAGCTCTATTTTCTTCCGCAGGATTTTAGGCCTTCCTAACTCTGTTTCATATTTTTCCCTTTGTGCAGAACTGGGCCTCCCTCTTATTGAATCCCGAGCATGGATTACCACTATAAAATATTGGTTGCATTTACATTTTAGCTCTCCTCCCAACAGCCTTTCTGTCCAACTACTTGCAGACCCATATATTTCTGCCTGGTCACAAACTATAGTGAATAAAATCAAAACTATGGGAATAGATTTAGACTCCTTGTACAACTGTGGCGAAATAGTTATTTTGCAGGCGGTGCGGAGGATTTGGGATATGGAAGCCCAAATAATCAATGCTGGGAGTTCTTGAGTCTGTTCTCCACGCTTCCTTGATCTTCCCCTCCCCCAAGCCCCCATGGCTCCCTATATTTCCAATCTAATAGCTCCACTTTATTGGCGGGTTTTCATGCTAGCAAGATTCAATCTTTTTCCCTCAGCTGTTGTGTCAGGCAGATATAGGGATATCCCTTATAGGGATAGAACCTGTAGTTGCCTTTCTAGTGAACCCAACTCAGTGGCCCATATCCTTCTACGCTGCCCCCATTACTCCACTATGCGTAGCTATTTGATTGGCCCCCACCTGCCCCCCTCAAGGAACTTGTCTGACAGTGACCTAAAAATTTTACTGTCCGACAAGTTCTCAGCAATTACTCTGTCTGTAGCCGAATTTTTAGCTTATGTTTGGAAGTTAAGGGTAAGGGAGTATAAGGCTTAATCCTCGCTGATTAGTTCCATCCAGTCATGTCGGCTACTGTTTGGTTTACTGCTAGTTGCTTGCTACTGTTTCTTTATCGATGTCCCTGCAGTGTATGCCAATAAAGGTTGTGTATTGTGTATTGTGTGTGTGTGTATTCTCCCCTAAGGAACAGGTCTGTAGCTTGAGGGTGTTGCTGGGCCCAGGCTTGGCATTGGATAAAGCAGGTAGCAGCTGTGGCCATGAGTGGCTGCTGTGGTGCATGCCTTGGTAATATCTAGATTAGATTACTTCAACATGCTTTATGTGGGGCTGCCCTTGAGAAGTGTTTGGAAAGTTCAGTTGGTACAGAGTACTGCAGCCAGGATGCTGACTGGAGTGGGTTGTAGAAACTACCACTCCAGTCTTGGTCCATCTTCACTGACTCCCAATCTGTTTCTGAGCCAAAATCAAGGCACTAACGTTGACCTTTAAAGCATACCTTAAGGGTCGTCTGCTCTCACATGAACCTACCCAAGTACTATGCTTATCTTCTGAGGGCCTGCTCTGGGTACTCCCACCTTCCGAGTTTAAGCAGGTGGCAACGTAACAGAGGGCCTCCTTGGCCATGACTTCCAAATTATGCAGCTTCCTCTCCAGAGATATTTGTCTGTCCCTTTTCATCATTACCTTCTGCTAGTAGGTGAAGACTGTTTTGCTTGGTTTGGTCTTCCCTTAATGATCTTTACTTCCTGCCCTATCTTTTAATTGCTGGTTTTCATGCATGTTTTATTTCTCGTTTTAACAATTTTTTAAAAAATACTGTTTTTCCTTATTGAGGCTTTTTTTTTTCTTCTCAGACTTTTCCCATTCTTGGCAATGCGGCAATTCTTAATATGCACAATAAAAGAGTGTTAGTGATTTATTTCTGAGAGGGGCAGGCCGTTTACACTTGGTAATGAGGAAAGATTGGATGGGTTTGGGTTAGACATGGAAAAATAGTAATATTAAATTTATATCCAACTCTGACATCTAGCAGTTTTAGAATTTCTTTTCCTAAATTTCTCATTTTAGAACTAGGGCTCTCAAAGCATGTATTATATAATACTTTGTGACTGCTGGGTGTTTTTTTTTGGGGGGGGGGGTAAAGAATACTATATCATGGTATAATTGTTTTTAATAAATAAGCCTGGGCACATTCTCAAGAATGTCTTTACCATTTGTCATAAATGCTGTCATTATGTGTGTCACAGGACTTGTATAGTAAATCGTTCTCCTCATAAGCATTCATTTGAAGGTATAGAATGTCTTGTGATCCAAATAGTACTTTACTAAAAATGAATGCTGAATAATGGTTAAAATGCAACTATTGTGAGTATCTAAATTGGTTAATTAAGGTAGGTGTGGATATTGTACGCTTGGTTTTTGTCTCATCCACCAAGCTTTAACAAAGGCAAGCAAAGTGATCTCATCAATGTGTAATATAATACCACAGACAGAACTTAACTCATAAAGAAGAAGAAGAAGAGATTGGATTTATGCCCTGCCCTTCACTCCCTAAGGGAGTCTCAGAGCGGCTTACAAACTCCTTGCCCTTCCCCTCCCCACAACAGACACCCTGTGAGGTAGGTGGGGCTGAGAGAGCTCTGAGACAACTGTCCTTGAGAGAACAGCTGGTACAGAGCTATGGCTTGCCCAAGGTCATCGAGCAGGTGCAAGTGGAAGAGTGGGGAATCAAACCCGGTTCTCCCAGATTAGAGTCCGTGCACTTAACCACTACACCAAACTGGTTCTCAGTCAAAAATAAACTAACTCTTGTCAAAAATGAAAGACTAAGCAAGCTGCCTCCTGTGTGGTTTTTGAGAAGGCAAATGATATGATAGTGTCTTTGTTACATTGTGTTAAAATCATAATAATCTAATTACATTTTTTAACCTTGTGGTAGAAAGCATGAGAATGTAAGTATGGATTATTGTTACACTGTAATTTTAAGGTGGTGTTTTGTGTGCTGTTAATTGAGAATAATATATGATAAATCTAAGGGTACTCTGTCATCTGGTACAGCATAACCAGTACTTCGTTTTTGTGATTCTTTTTAGTATATGTAATATGCATGCTATATTATTTGTGTCATAGACAACTCATAGGCTTGTATTTATTTTCAAGAGGCATTTGTTAGTAATTGTAGAATACAAGAATCAAAATAAAAAGTCATACACTGTTGAGGAATTTGAGTTTCTTACTTGTGGTAACAATTTTTATTTCATTTTTCCTTTGAGTCTGAAATACTCTCTTTTTGTAAAACTGACCTCACATAAATATAAATCACAATAACTGCATGTTCTTTAATTATGTATTAATGTATTGTACTTGCATCTCTTATGAAAATGTGAGCATCTCAAATTACAGAGTATCAGAGGTCATTAAATCCTCTCTTCTCAGTGATGCTTAAAAGCATTGCATTTCAAATTACTGAAAAATGTACTATATTTATATTGTTTACTTCATAGCAGCATTGTTGAGCTCCAGTGACATGATAACCTTAGTTTAGGTCTGCACAGGCAGTTTTAGCACTATAGGGAACACATGATCCCCCAAAAGAGAATAAAATTGAATACATTTCAGCAAAGCCAGAAGAAAAAAATAGTTGAAGAATCTTTGCTCAGTCTAATCCTATGATATAACTAAACTGAATTTTCTGAGACTGTTTGTAGTGCTTGGATTTTTATTTTATTTTACCTCATTTATACCCCACTTTTCTCCCCAGTGGGGATCCAAAGTTATTTGTACTGTATAACTTATTTGTACTGTAATGTTTTATAATGTTTTAATGTCCTATTTGGTTTTATCGGCACATGATGCCAATGTTGTAAGCTGTCCTGAGCCCATTCGCGGGGAAGGTGGGGTATAAATGGAATAAATAAATAAATAAATAAATAAATAGCTAGCTAGCTAGCTAGCTAGCCCTGGCCCAAGTCAAGGCAAGTTGGACATCCCTGGGGCCAGGGAATACCAAAAGGTGTTGATTTGTAGATCTCAGTATTCTACAGGGCTCATATGGGGAGAGGCGGTCACAAAGGTTCACCAGTGGCATCCTTCTCCTGTTTGAATAGCCAAGATTTATAGAAACAGTGATGATAAATGCTGGTTTTGCAAATGCCTGAATGCCAGTTTTTTGCATATGAGACGGTACTATATTTGAGCAAGAGTCTTTTCAGGATATGATAATTAACTTTTATGGCTTTTGAGGTGAACTTGAGGGAATCAGTAGAGTTGGTTCTCCTCAATTATACTGTATGTATCCCAAAGCAATATCAGATAATATCTCTGTACTTGTTAACTGCAGCCTGTTTAGCATTTGCTGGAGTGCTAGAGAGCATTTGCTAAAAAACAGACCATCGATGGTTGACTGGTTAGATAAAGTAAAAGAAATGTTCAAACTGTTAAAGCTAACTTTATTGCAAAGGTGATAGGATATTGTAAATGTCACAATATAATGGGATACCATGATTCAAAGACTTGAAAATGCTTTACATAGTAATACCACAGAGTGAGTGACTGATTTAATGTGGGATGCTTATATTATATAGTATGCCATAATGTAAGAATTTACGTTATTGTTGTAATGTATGTTCTACTTTCTCTTTCTCTTGCCTTTTTTTGTTCATTCATATATGCAGGGCTCTTTTTGTAGAAAAAGCCCAGCAGGAACTCATTAGCATAATAGGCCACACCCAACAGCAGAAACTCATTAGCATATTAGGCCACACCCCTGACAGCACACCTTATTAGTGTATTAGGCCACACCCCCGTGTTACCAGAGGAGTGGTCATCCAGCCCCACCCACCTTTTGCTTCTTATTCTGTTTACCTTGTTTGTTGTCAAAACCCAGGGCTTTTTTTGTGGCAGGAATTAATTTGCATGTTAGGCCACATACCCCTAACGTAGCCAATCCTAATGAGTTTCTGCTGTTGGGTGTGGCCTATTATGCTAATGAGTTCCTGCTGGGTGTGGCCAACTCAGGAGCCAGCCGGAACTCCGTTCCTGTGCGTTCCTGCCCAAAAATAGCCCTGCATATATGAGTAATAAATTTAGTTGTAAATTTTCCGTGCTGTATGGCCGTGATCCTGGCATTGTAGTACCTGACATTTTGCCAGCAGCTGTGACTGGCATCCTCAGAGGTATAACACAGAAAGATGGAGTACTCTCTGTGTCAATGTGAGAAGAAAAATGGTAGGCAGGTAATTTATATCTACTCAGGAAGGTGAGGTAGGACTGAGTCATTATCTTGTAGGAGTTTCCCAGGCTGTGACATGCTAATGGAGGAGCTTTCCAGAGGAAGTTCTTTTGTATATGGATTGGCTGTTGAAATTCTAATCTTATCTGTAGTGCTGTTGTAAGATGTAGAGCATTTTGTGTTTTTCAGGACTGAAAACCATGCCCTATTTATTTTTAAACTTTTTTCTTTCCTGTTGAAATTGTGTTTATGTTTATGAATCTCAGTGGCTTCCCTGTGTAATCTGACATGGTAATTGAGTGAGTTGTCCAACATTTCAGTGTCTTAGAATAAGATACTGTGTCCTGTTTGAGTTAGGCTACGTTCAGCCACTGGTGATTTTTCAGGTTGGCCAAGTCTGCAATGTCTTTCATGTTCTTTTATTCTTGTCTGGATGCTCCGTTGTGTGGTCCCGATGTAAACCTGTCCCCAACTGCAGGGTATGCAGGGTCTCTTCTGCCTTTTGCTGATCATAGCATTGTATTTTTCTGGTGGGTCTGAATACTGTTTGTAGGTTGTATTTTTTCATAAGTTTTCCCATCTGATCAGTGATTCCTTTGATATATCAAAAACACTTTTCCTGTGGGAGACTGTTTTTCCTCAGTTGTCTGTTTTTCCTCTGGTTTCATCACTCTTCTGATTTCGTTCTTGGAGTGGCCATTTACTTGAAGTGAGTGGTTTAGATGATTTAGTTCATCATTGAGAAAGTGTGTTTCACAGATCCGTCTTGCGTAGTCTACTAATCTTTTGATTACACCTCTTTTTTTGTTGAGGATGGTGATTGGGGTTCTTGTGTAAATAATCGATGTGAGTTGTGTTTCTGTAGACCTTGTGACCTAATTGCAGGTTAGCTTTGCAGATGTAATAATCACAGTAATAAACTACAAGAGTACAAAGGCACTATAATGATGCAGAGAAAATTAATGCCAACACAATTTTTATCAATATCACCTAATTAAAGAGAAACAGTGCATAAGAACAAGATTACATACATTCTTTCTTTCCTTCTCTGGCCCAAGGTCCACAGCCAAATTAAAGGACAAGTAAATATCAACACTTCACATACAAGGAAAATATCTATTACAATAAATGCTTCTTCTTTACTTAGGGCACAAGGCTCACAGAATCTTCAAGAACAAAGTATCCAGTAAAGGGAAACATAATAAATATTTCTTTTCCACTTAAGGCACAAGGCTCACAAAATCTTCACGAACACAGTATCCAGTAAAGGGAAACGAAGATGCCAGCTTGTTCTCTTTGTTTCACTAGTGCTTCCTCAGTGAACTGAATACAAAATAGATCTTTCATTTAGCTGTCAGAATATCAACTCCTAATATTAAGCTCATTTATTTTGTGTTTCAAGAAGCACACTGGCAAGTCAGTTAGATGATTTTAACATCTTAGTCCAAGTATCTTGTTACTTTCAAAGTACTTTGGTTGTAACATAGAACATAGAAACAGAGAGTTGCAAGGGACCTCAAGGGTCAGCTAATCACAGTGCAGGAAATTCACAATTACCTACCGCCCCCCACTCCCCCAGTGACTCCTGCTTTATGCTCAGAAAGGGGGAAAACCTCCAGGATCCCTGGCCAATCTGGCCTGGAGGGAGTTTCCTTCCTGACTCCAAAGTGGCGACCGGCATTCCCCTGGGCATATAAGAAAGGGCCATGAGAGCCGAGCACTGAGGCATCCCTTCCTGCCCTCCCTCTCATGATCCTATCAACATTACTGTCAGATCCCATTAGCATTGTTGTCAGATGGCCATCTAGTTTCTGCTAAAAATTTCCAAAGAAAGCGAGCCCACCACCTTCCAAAGAAGTCTGTTCCAATGAGGAACCGCTCTAACTCTCAGGAAGGTCTTCCTAGTGTTTAGCCAAAAACTTTTTTGATTTAATTTCAATCAGTTGGTTCTGGTCCAACTTTCTAGGGCAACAGAAAACAACTCCACTCCATCCTCTATATGACAGCTTGTTAGCCAAATTGCCGTGATTTCTTATCAGTATTGGGGAATTATGAGTTATTAATGACTTGGCAATAGGCAAGATGAGTAACCATCAATATATACAGGGGTGCCACCTCTTCCAGACACACCAGGAAATAAGCAAGGAAGCTGGTTTCAGCAATAAGATAGTTTCTTTACTGAAAGAATCTTAACCAAGCAAACAATACTGAATCACACACACACTTACACAGTTCCTAAGAAGTCAGATAGAGTAAGAGACAGTTGCTTGAGCAGGAATATTGTTGGTATCCGTCAAGGGCAATAATTACCTGTCCGGAGAGATGTTGAGTTCCCACTGGAAAAATAAGGGGAGTTTACATGGAATTGGGGGTCATGAACTGAACCAGCAGAACACGTGGAAAGACTCTTGGTTAGCTACACCAGAGTCTGCCAGATAGGGCAGGGTTAGTCTAAAGGCAAGGAGAGAGAGAGAGAGAGAGAGCGTGAGCTAGAACCCACATGGCTGGGTAGCTCTTCTTATTAGGGGGCTCTGTGGGAGGGCTCGGCTGACCACCTCCCCAAGACCACCCGAACTGGTTTCGGGTTAGCCATAGTCCATGGTTTTGTGTACAGACAGGAATAAGTTCTTTATTTCTCTGGAGCAAGGAATGTTGGAGGGGGAGGGAAGTTTGCTGCAACAGGAAAAGAAGAACATGGCTAATGGCGTCTGAAAGAACATTTTCAGGCCACAATGCTAGTGGCTATTTCTGTGTAAATAGCTGTGTTAGAGAAAGCTCTGGGAGCTGATGACCTTGGGAACCACTGGCACATCATCGGCTGGTGTGTGTTCAGCTAGCATCATGGTCAATTACATCTCAGTCCCCTTTATACACATTCAGCAACACAGTTCATATTTGACACTTATGGAATTTATGTCCAGAAGAGCGCAAAAGCACCTTGCAGGCCAACAAGCTCTTCAAATACTGTATCACCTCTTAGTCAGATATGGCTACCATATCCTCTCTCAGTCGTCTCCTTTCCAGGCTAAACATACCAAGCTCCTTCAGCTTTTTCTCATAGAGCTTGGTCTGCAAACCTCTCACCATCTTTGTTGCTCCTCTGTACATGTTTTAGCTTGTCAACATCCTTCTTAAACTGTGGTGCTCAAACTGAATACAATACTCCAAGTGAGGTCTAACCAGAGCAGGGTGAAGTGATACCATCACTTTGTGTGATTTGGGCACTATAGTACTGTTAACGTAGCCCAAAATTGCATTTGCCTTTTTAGCTATTGTGTCTATTGGCATTTCAAAGACGATTCACTTACAAGGCCCCTGACCTTTATAAGAAGTTTGCATTTCTGCGTGATATTTATATTAGTAACATTATCTTGTCTTCTGGAAAGCAAAAGGCTCTTATTCTTTACAGAATATGGTGCCTTGGCAAGACTGATTTCTCAAGGCAAAGGATTCCAAAAGTCTTGCTGACCCTATTAATTCACATTGTCCGAAGGATTTGCACAAATTCACATTGAGTTTAGCCCATTGGCTAAAATCCGTGTTACTTTAAGATGTATCCCACCTGCACCAGAACACTTAGGGGTTCGTGGGGCTGAAGTGTTAGGACTTTTGTCCAATAATCAAGAAAAATTCAGAGTAATGAATCTTGCTTTTCTGGAAAGAAGAGATTGCTTCTTTTGGTTTAAAAGAAGTTTATTACTAAAGGGAAAAGGTAAACGGGATTAGCTACAAATAAACAAAACATGCTTTCTAAGGAGCTGCATTGTGCTCCGTCTTCACACTAAGACATACTGATAGAGAGTGAGAGATTGTAATGGAGGATCTCTCCTTCTTCTTGACCCCTGAAAGGAAACACCTGATATCATTGACCAATTAGCAAGACAGTACACCTTTAGTTTTCCCGGGTCTACAGTTAATTGGCCAGCTGCCAGGTATTGCTTCCAAGCTAACATAGGTAAACAAACAAGTTGCATAGTTAACCCTATAATGACTGAATTTCTCAGGCCTTGCATTACATGCTCATTTCTCCAACACCCCTTCTCAAGACCTGAAATGCAAGTCATTATACATGCATACACAAAACATTATCCAGCATTAGCATCAAGCATATTCAACATTTCACGAAGTCTTTCAAACTTGTCTTTGGTCAGTGGCTTAGTCAGAATATCAGCCACCATCTCTTCTGTACGACAATGCTTAATCTCTATCAGCTTTTTCTGGTACAAATCTTTAACTAATGCACATTTAATACCAATAGATCTACTTCTAGCAGTCGTGCTCTCTTCCTTACATATAGTTATACAAGCTTGATTATCCTCTAACATAAGTATAGGTACAGGTTCAATTATTCCAAAATCTTTCAACATCTCAAAGATCCATTCAAGTCTGCTGCAGGCACTTGCTGCTGAAATGCACTCAGCTTCTGCTGTGGGTTCTGCCGTGGGTTGAGCCGCTTCCTCTGGTGTGGCCCCTGCTTCCCCTTCTGTTTCAATAGTTTCCTCAGAAGGTGGACCTGCTGCTTCACTTGCCAGTTCCCCAGCCAGTTCACCAGCAGTCACTACAGGTAGCCAAGCAACGAACTCATCAGGTGCAGTCCCAGGCATCTTTGGATCAGCTGCAGTGGAAACACTAGGCAATACAGTCTCATCAATAAAAACAACATTGCGTTCTTCTACTGTGTGGGTTTGGGGATTGTATATCCTGTACCCTTTCCCACCAACAGGATAGCCTACAATAAGTCCAGTTTCAGATCTGGAATCAAGCTTTCCCCTCTTTTCCTTTGGTATGTGTGCATACCCTTTTGCGCCAAAAGCTTTGATATGCCTTAGACCAGGCTGTCTTCCAAACCAAGCCTGAAAAGGGGAGGTTCCAATAATCTTTGAGGGTAATCTGTTGTGTAAGTACACTGCTGTGTTCAGGGCTTCTGCCCATAAACCGTTTGGCAGTCCAGAATGCATTAGCATAGCTCTGCACATCCCTTGCAGTGTTCTATTTAATCTCTCAGAAGCTCCATTTTGTTGGGGTGAATAGGCAATGGATACTTTATGTTGAATTCCTTGCTCTTGTAGAAATTGTTTGAATTCAGCATTACAATATTCACCACCTCCATCTGTGAGTAAGCTTTGAGGTGCTTTGCCAAATTTATTTTTAACAATAGCCACATAATTTTTAAATCTACGCAGTGTTTCATCCTTGCTTCTCAGCATATACACATAAGTGTATTTTGTTTTATTCTCTGTGAAAGTCACAAAATATTTGTTCCCACCTAGGGATGCAGGTAAAGGCCCAACAAGATCACTGTATACAGTTTCCAAAAATTCTTGATTTTGCACTGGAGTTTTCCCAGAATAACTTGGGGCATCTCCCTTTGCTCTGAGGCATGTCTCACATCTAGTTTCACTCTTTTCACAATGCACAACAGGTATTCCACATTGCTTTAACAACTGCTCAACAGATTTCAAATTTCTATGTCCCATTTTAATATGCCACAAAAATAAACATTTTTCATGTTTACAAGCATCCTTAGTCTGGCAAATCTGTTCCTTATCATCAACAGTCTCTATTTCCTCATCAGGATCAACATCAAAAGTTTCTGTCTCCTCATCATCACAAGCTACAAAGTAATGAAAGCCATTTTTCTCTTCCACTTTAAATTCAAGCTCTCCATCCTTGGTAGAGACCTTGCTTCCTTGCTCTGGTTTGAGCACTACAATATGGCCAGTATTCATAAGGCTTTTTGTTGAAATTAAGTTCTCAACAGCTTCAGGCACATAAGCTGTATTTCGCAATTCAACATCAATTAATTGATTATCTGTAGTAGACAATCGTAATTTTACAGTCCCAATGCCTTCCACATTTAATAATTCCCTGTTAGCTTGGTAAATTCTTGGTTTGTTTTCAACATCTATGTTACTAAACCAGGCTTTTTCTCTACACACGTGTGCAAGCGCCAGAATCGATTAAAAATATTTTCTTATCATCTATGTTAAAATCATCAGTGATCCTAAAAGCATGACCTTTGCTCTGTGTCCCAGCTGCAAACTTTCTGCCTCTGTGCTGTGCATGTGAAACGTGACCTCTGCTCCTCACATAATGGCTTCCCCTTCCACTGGCTGGTTCTTTGTTACTGGAACCATGTGCTCCTGTGGCTCTTTGTTCTTGGGGCTCATCATTAGGTGCATTCTTAGAAGAGCAGTACTTTGCAAGATGATTTTTCCCACATATAAAACACTCTATTTTCCTTTTAAATCTCTGTCCATGCTTTAGACTCAAAACAGACATCTCATCAGACAAACTTTCTTTCAAATTTCTAGAATCATATTCCTCAGTTAGTGCAGACAAAAGACCTTCTAAAGTCAGATCATCTTTCAGTCTAATCATACTGGTTACAGACTTATAGGAGCTAGGCAGACCCTTAAGAATTGAAGAAATCATATCTGTATCAGAGGGTGCTTCATTCAGGTCTTTAAGCTGTGTGTAAATGCCCATTAATTTGTCCATCTCTTTGGGAAGGCAGTCTCCCTCCTTCATCCTGAAATCAAAAATCTTTCCCTTGAGGGAATAGATTTTACTCTTGCTGTGCTTATCAAATTTATCCTTTAACTTTTGAAGCATCAATCTGGACGTGGCTAGCCCTCTTAATCCTGGTACCTCTGTGTAGGGAATACTCCCTAAAATCAGGGCTTTAGCAAAACCATCCATCATAAGGAATTGTGTCTTATCAGGGTCAGTTTCTGGAGGATTTTCAGTTGTTAATACTTGAAGGGCATTGTGAGTCTGCAGGCGACTCTTCAAATACTCCTCCCACCACTGATAGTTAGCCTTTGTAAGTCTGAGGTTTGGCATTTCTTGGGATGGGGCATTAAAAGCCATTTTCTTTTTTACTCACGTCCCTTTGGATTTGAGGTAAAAGCACAGGTTCTGGCTCAGTCATCTACTTCTCCAGGAGCTGGCAGGGTTAATCTTTCCTTTCTCTGCAGCAGCGCGAAATTCAAAAGCTCCTTTGCCTCGCCTTCCTTTGTTCTCCTGGCAGCAGAGTCTCTCAGGTGCTCCAAGGCTCAGCTCCATGTACAGCAGGCAAAAATTAATCCAGTCAAAAAAGATCCTTTGCTCCTGGCAAACTACAATCCAGCATAGGTTTTCCCCTGATCAGCAAGGAAACAGGGTTGGGCCTTTCTGGCTGCAAGATTGCTCTGAGAGCAGGAAGGAAAAAAAGTGGTCGTTTTAAAAATCCAAGCCTCTAGCTCTTATTCCCTATTTCTCTTTCTCAATCAATCCAGAAAGCTTTTTAAGAGAAGCAGCTTTTAAGAACCATCCTCTGCTACCATTTGTTAGGACTTTTGTCTAATAATCAAGAAAAATTCAGAGTAATGAATCTTGCTTTTCTGGAAAGAAGAGATTGCTTCTTTTGGTTTAAAAGAAGTTTATTACTAAAGGGAAAAGGTAAACGGGATTAGCTACAAATAAACAAAACATGCTTTCTAAGGAGCTGCATTGTGCTCCGTCTTCACACTAAGACATACTGATAGAGAGTGAGAGATTGTAATGGAGGATCTCTCCTTCTTCTTGACCCCTGAAAGGAAACACCTGATATCATTGACCAATTAGCAAGACAGTACACCTTTAGTTTTCCCGGGTCTACAGTTAATTGGCCAGCTGCCAGGTATTGCTTCCAGGCTAACATAGGTAAACAAACAAGTTGCATAGTTAACCCTATAATGACTGAATTTCTCAGGCCTTGCATTACATGCTCATTTCTCCAACATGAAGTACCATGTTTTCAGGGCAATATTAACTGTGCAGGTTCATATGATGATGTTCAATGCTGTGAATTAAACAAACTCTTTGGAATTATAAAAAGCATAGAATCAATTTTAGAACACTTTCAAGAACTTCAACACGTAGAGGCATAGACTTACCAAACTTATATACATACTACGAAGCTACAAATAGTTCACTGCTACAAATATCTTCAAATAAAACACTTGTTAGAATCGCTTCATCTTAAACAGATGAGAAGCAGGGAAATGTCACCCTTTGAGTTATTACTTAATGAGGCAAAAGAACGATCACCTGGCTTAATTACAATCTTATATAAAATGTTAAATGAAGCATATATAACTTTATATCAAAAACAATGGAATACTGACTTACAAATAAAAGAAGAGGATTGGATTGCAATTTGGAACACTCCTAGCCTAATATAAAAAAATTGTTATAAAAATGCAAGCTGTTAAAATTTTGGTGAGGTAGTATATCTCACCCACAATACTTTATAGAATAAATAATAAATACTCACCAAATTGTAAGAAACAATGTGGTCAACTTGCAACTTTCATGCACTGCTAGTGGTTCTGCCCATTAATACAGGATTTCTGGACTAAAATAATTTCTGTAATAGAGGACATAACAACAGAGCATTTTCCACTAAAACTGGAAGTGATATTGTTAGAGAAACTGGGCATCACTAAGCATGCCAAAGAGACAAAAAGAAATAATTTCTGTTTTATTAATAGTAGCAAAATCCATGATAGCAGTAAAATGGATTGAAACACAAGCTCACTCCATACAACAATGGTCGACAAAGTTATGGGATTATTTTATTTTGAGCAAAATATCTTTTACTATGCATAAATATTCAAAACAAAGTGGTAACTGTTTGGTCCCCTATTGTAAGCTACTTATTCTGCCAAACAACCCTCTGTATAACGATCTGATTTTCTTTTTAAAATGTTACATGAAAACATATGTATTATAATATACTAGGAATAAGGCCCGTTGTGGAAATAAATACAACGGGCTCTAGAAAGAGGCTCTGGGAGAGTGCCCCAGCCTTGGGCACTCAGCGTCAATTTGCTGTGGCAACCTCAGCCGGGTATAATGACACAGAGTCCACCATTTTCTCCAGGGGAAGATCACTGCCATCTGAAGAGCAGTTGTAATTTAGCGTGATCTCCATCCCTTCCCTGGAGATTGGCAACAATGGGTCTAGCAGATCCTGCTTACCGGCTTGTAATAAACTGGTACAGTGACAGCTGTTTCAGACAGCCCTTCCCCTACCATTTTGGAGCTGTCTTCAGAGCGATTTGCCATTTCAGACTGCTGGATTTTTTTCAAGCCTCTTCACCACACACACACACACACAGAGACACACACACAAAAACACACACACACAAACGCTTAGGGTAGGCAACCTCCAGGTGGAGCCTGAAGATCGCCAAGTATCACAATTGAACTCCAGACAACAGGTCCTCCCCCCTCCCTTGGAGAAAATGACTGCTTTGGAGGGTGGCCTCTATGGCATTCTGTTCAGCTGGCCCCAATGAGTTTTCTCCCAAAGGCCAGCATAGGTGTGGATAGGGGCTTTCAGAGAGGGAGGGTGGACTCTATGGCATTGTACCATGCTGAGGCCCCTCCCCTCCCCTCCCTAAATCCCACCCTCTCCTGGATCTATTCCCAAAGTCTCCAGGGATCTCCCTAACAGAACATATTGCCCCTTTCACACAGAAACGTGCCTCTCTTGTTGGGGAAGTGTTCCTGAGCCAGTTTACCTTGAAACCTCCTCCCAAGCGTTCACACACACACAAACACACACACAAACACACAAAGAACACAAAGAAACACTAATGCAAACACACAAACAGACACACACACACACAAACACACAAAGAACACACGCACACAAACACACATACTACTGCAAACACACAAACACACACACACAGAAACAGACACAGAAACACACAGAAACACACAAACACATACACACATACACACAAACACATGCACACACACACACATACACACACACACAAACAGACACACTTGTCATCGGAGGAAGTGCTTCAGGCACTTCACACAGCACCCTATAGCGCTTCAGGACCGGTACAAAGAACAGAAGAATGCTTGGGAGGAGGTTTCAAGGTAAACTGGCTCAGGAACGCTTCCCCAACAGGAGAGGCACGTTTCTGTGTGAAAGGGCCAATATACTCCATTAGAGAACCGGTACTAATACAGTTCTGTGTAAAATGCCTGACAAAAAATGTTACTGAAGAGTTCCTGAAACGGAACATAATGGCTGTGTGAAATTCCCCACTGTGATGTAGCTCATAGTTTTTAGGCTCTGGCTTACACAGTTTTGCCTTAGCTTGGAAAGGATGGCTCCAGAGCAAACTACTTGATGCAGTAGCCAAATCATTTGCTCACAACTGAAATGCCAGTGGCTCACAAAGCAGAATTTTTGCTCACATGACTCCACAGCTTAGAGGGAGCATTGGTTGAGAGTGTAATGTGAGTAGGCAAAGTTAGGAGTGCGAGGATAGGGCTGTGAGGAAGCCATCCTCCCCCCCCCCCCGGTCACTACCTGTATGTATAATAGAGTGCCCCCTTTCCCATTCTGCCTTTTGCCCTGATCCACTTATACACTAACATTAATGGCTTGAGCATGCTGCATCACGCAGGAGGCTTGAGGACTTTATGTTTCTATGCAGTTGGTCTTCCTTGGCAGTAGGCTCACATTGTGGGGAGGCAGGCTCTCCCCTTTTCCTCTCTTGCTACTCCCCCCTCCCCCAGCCAGGCCCAGCCGTTCCCTCCCCTCCCCTTCTCTTTGCCCCATTTGGAGGTGATGGGAAGGGAGAGAGGGAAGAAAATGGATCCCTGGCAGTTCTGTCTGTCAGGGGGAAGGTGCTCTGTTCTCTCTGTCAGGCAGAAGCACCTGGATTCCCTTCCCCCCCACTTTGCTCTGTTTGGAGGTGATGGGAAGGGAAGGCAAATGGCATCCTCTCTCCTGAGGTGAAGCCACATTGTGAGGTGAATTTTGATGGGCAGAGCTTTGGTGGGCGGGCTGGAGGGAACCCAGCCTGGGGCACCCTTTCCCTTCCCACCCCTCTCTTTGACTGTTTCACAGTGTCTTCTGAGAGGAAATTTGGAAATTTGGCAGTGTGCAGGGGAGGGGTTACGCTGATAGTCCATTGTGTTTTCACTGACAGAAGCAGGCCCCTTAGGGGACAGTTAGGGAAGGGAGAGAATGGATCCCGGGCAGTTTTGCCTGCCAGAAGGAAGGCGCTCTGGTCTTTCTGTCAGGCAGAAGTGCCTGGATTCCCTTTCTCTCCCCCCCATTCTCTTTGTTTCGCTTGGACAGTTAGACCCACCTGACAGTGGGCGGAGGAGAAGCGTGGACCCAGCTCCCAGTCGGTCCTTCCCCTTCACTGGCTCCCTCCAGACTGAGGCCAAGACACTGGCCGGTGGTTCTGTGGGCGGGACTGAGGCAAAGCAGGGAGAGAATGCAGCCAATGGCCAGGGTCCCCTTTTTGAGAGGCAGTCCGTCCAGCTTACTGATTTTGGCGCCCCATGGAATCTTGCCCTTTGGAATGTTAAAACGGCTTTATATAATAGGAAAGACTAGTTGTTTTGTGGTTATGTTTTTTTGAAGCTAAAATGTTATAAATTGTTAATTAAAAAAATGATGTTCAGTGCTGAAAGAATTCCCTCCCCAGGCAATTGGACTAGTCAGCCTACGGTGCCTGTTTAGTTATCTCTCCACATTCTCAGGCATTCTCAGGTGGCTCATGGTCCTTGCCAATCTAATTAGATTGAAAATGGTTCACCTGCACTAATCCTACCATAATAGTGGGCTAGAGCAAAGTTTAACAACCTGTTTCTCCACAACAATTAAATCATGCAGTCTACTATGCCATTCAGCCAAAGATTAAATCACCATCCAAACCGGACAAGTTAACCCCCTCAAGTCCATACAGGCACTGAAAGATAGCCCTGATTTTAAGATGAAGCGTAATAATTCCCCTGTCTGCCACCACTGCCCTCTGGAAATCCGTGTTGATGTTACTTTAGCATTGCCTACCCTAATTTTCTTTTTACATCACATACCCTTGTTAGTAACTTCTCTGACCATGACAGGAACACCCAGGTACTGCTTCTTAATTAGCTCCAGATCCCAGTAATCCTTTTGGGTAAATGATAACCTGAAATGTAGTAGAGGTAATTTCAACCAGACAACAAAAGTTTGAGAGTACAGGCTGTTCTCCCAAGTTGGTTTCCACTCCACCCCTTGTTGTCCAAGCCACTTGGTGTTAGCAAATTCACTAATGCCCAGCTGGAAGCTACTGATGAAACAACATGCCCCCTCTCTCTGCCCAAAAGTACAAGGGAGTGACTGTAACCAAAAAAAAAGGACTCTCTCAACCCTGGGTGGGCTTATTGAAACTTGTTGATGTCAAAGTTGGTTGGCCAAAAACAGCCCTAACAGCAGCTGACCAAAAACAGCAATAGGGCTGTTGGGCTGCTATCTCCATTTTATAAAAGCAGTGTCATGCCAGGGGTCTGTTGGGGCCGGAGCGAGGCGGAGCTTTGCTCCGCCAGCTCAGGAGTGTCCACTAGGGCAGCCAGGGGCTGAATCAGATTCTCTGATCTAATTCAGCCTGCTGCTGAATTTTGGTGGCAACTTTAAAAGTGACTGGAGGGGAGTGGGTTTGAGGGGGAGGCTCCAAACTTGTAGGGTTGCTGCTGGGACCTCTCCTCAAACTCCCCACCAAGTTTCAAGAAGATTGGACCAGGGGGTCCATTTCTACGGGCCCCCAAACAGGTTGCCCCCATTCCCTCCATTGTTCTCTATGGTAGAAAAAAAGGTAACATTTTTCCCACCATAGAGAACAATGGAGGGGATGGGACAACCTGTTTGGGGGCCCATAGAATTGGACCCCCTGGTCCAATCTTCTTGAAACTTGGTGCGGAGTTCGAGGAGAGGTCCCAGCAGCAACCCTGCAAGTTTGGAGCCTCTCCCTCAAATCCCCTTTCCTCCAGACCCTCATATACCCTATGAGTTTTTGCCATTGATTTCAATGGCCCATAGGTATAATGGGGCTGAAACTGACATTCCCTTTCTGACACACTTCCAGTGATGTCAAGGGACGTGGCATATGTTAATGAGTTATGCTAATGAGTTATGCTAATGAGCTCCTGCAGCTCTTTTTCTACGAAAGGACCCCTGAGTGCGGGTAATAACAAATTGCATTGTAGGCAGGATCCTTCCTTTAAAAAAAAATCTACACAATCCTGATATTGCAGAGGGTTCATATATTTACTTCATTTATAACCTGCCATTTATAACCCAGTGGGGATCCATGGCACCTTACATGGTACAAGTTGTCTTTTGAATACATTTTGCAGGCCAGCATTTAGGTTTTTTTCCTTGAAAGCCACAAATCCTCAAAAGATTTCAACTTTACTTGCCTTAGTTTGATGGAAAGGTCAAGTAGAACCCTTCCAAATCTCTGAATTCTAAAGGTGTTTAGTGGAATGAATAAGGCCATAATTTATCATAATGTACATAGTGCCGTAATGGCAAGGCTTTTATGTATCCAGGTACTTGTGCAGCATTGGTAAGGGTTTCTGAGAGTTGCATATTTGCAACAGAGGGTATCATTGGTTGAATTAGTGGTGCAACTATTTGAACTGACCGTGTATAAAGGTTATTTATTTAAAAGACGGAGGAGTGAAAGAGTAAAGACCTTTAGCAGTTGAGAACCAAAAGTACAAAGCAAGCTTCTGCAGCACTGTCACAGCAGGCAACTTTAGGGCCCGAGAGAGTCTGCCTAGAGCAAGAGATAGGGTTGCCAAGTCTGGGTTGGAAAATACCTGGAGACTTTGGGGGCGGATCCAGGAGAGGGCGGGGTTTGGGGAGGAGAGAAGCCTCAGTATGGTACAGTGCCATAGAGTCTACTCTTCAAAGCAGCCATTTTCTCCAGGGGAGCTGATCTCTCTCAGCTGGAGATCAGTTGTAAAAGCGGGGGATCCCCAGGCCCCACCTGGAGGCTGGCAACCCTAGCAAGAGAGAAGTAGAGTGCTGAAAGATAAAAAGGCCCAAATGGATACTGCATGTAAAACACTACAAACTAAAACTTGCATGGTTTAACTTCACTCACATGGTTTTCAGGAGGCTGGGTCAGTATCACACAAGAAGGTCGCTCATGAGGAATGATGCAAAGTTTCACTTTATAAGTGAAGTCAGGTTTCTCCCCTTAACAGGCATACAGAAATGCTATGGCAGGGAGGGGGACTACCTTGGCTATGAGATCAAATAGTTGCACTATTAATTCAACCAAGGATACCTTCTGTTGCAAGTATGCAATTCTGAGAGACCCTTTCATTTGTCAAGGTAAACTGTAAGTTGTTCTAGTCACTGGGCTTTGGAAAAGGGTTGTTGATGAGTGAGCTTTAGGAGGAGGTACATGACAGACTGGAGCATTCCATTGGTGGAAACACATGAAGATGCCTGGACATATCCCCCCCCCCCCACCAAAAAAAAAGACCAGTTAAAAGCTAAAATTTCTGAATGTGCCCTTTATGGCTTATGGGTTACACAAACAGTAATTGTACGTTATGAGTTGTATACTAGGCAAAGCTGCTAATACTGTTGGCTTAAATACTTGTGAAAAGGAGAACATAATCATATGTGAGAAGAGGTCTGGAAGTGCAGTCATAAACATACTTAACATACTTCTAAATCTAGATTGCAGTATTAATTGCTCTCCTGCCTTTCCCTTGCATCATTTCTTGTGGTTCCCCTCAGGTCTTGTGTCTTTGGTGACAGAAAGTGCCATCAAATCACAGCCAATTTATGGCAACCCCATAGGGTTTTTGAGGCGTGAGACTTCCTTGGTAGTCCCCTGTTCAAGTACAAGGCCAACCCTACTTAGTTCCCAAGTTCTGATGAGATCCTGAAAAACAGAAATATTAAGCCACAGCCCCATTAACTGTTCCCAGTGAGGACACTCAGAAGATTGGATGTGCAAGACTCATCTGCAGTCAGTGCATTCATAAGATCTGCTCCTTCCCTGTCAGACAGAGTGTAGTCACATGGTTACTTAGTGTGATTTAACACTTCTTGTATAAAAGTACTGGAGTCGGGAGGCTGGTGGTAGTGATTTCAGCAGAGCAAGTTTATTTCAGGTCCAGATGAAGCATAAGAAAATGGAGGTCAGGGGGTCTGCTTATATACACAGGTAAGCCACACCCCTGACATCGCCCAAACAAGGCAGTTGGATAAGGTAATTGAATAAGTTCCAAGGTAATTGAATAAGTTCCAAGGTAATTGGATATGTCTCAAGGTAATTGGATAATCACAGATCTAATCACAGAACATAACACCTCTCCCCCCATAGTTCAGGCCCACCCTAACAGACACAGTCCTTGAGATATGTCGGCCTTCTTCGTTCCCTGTCTGAACGTCTCAGAGCTGTGGCAGGCGACAATGGAACCGAAGTCTCAGCCTTGGGAGCGGGAGCGGAAGCTGGGGTGTTGGAAGCTGTGTCTGGCAGGGCGGCCTCTGTGGTTTGGTTGAGTCCAATGGAGATGGATGTTGGAGTGCGATGGCTGTTGCAGGGCCAGGTCTCCAGTCGTCCTCCTCGTCCAGGACCGGGTCAGGAGTGTCATCCTCATGCTCACTTGTGTAGTCAGGAACACAGGAACGTAGCTGGCATCGGAGCTGGTCCACATGTCGCTTCCAAACCTGCCCATCCTTGCCGGCAACCTCATAGGAGAGGGGTCCGGTGACGTGGATGATCCAGCCTGGTAGCCAGCGGGGGCCCCATGCATAATTCCGGACATACACGGGATCTTCCAGAAAGAACCTTCATGGAGCCCAGGGGATGTCGGGCTCCTTGAGGCCAGTTGCTGCTCAGTCAGGGAGCAGGCGGTCAAATTGCAAAGTCAACTGGCGACCCATTAGGAGTTCGGCAGGGCTGTGTCCCATGGAGGAGTGGGGCATTGAGCATTGGCCGAATAGAAAAGCAGTTAAACTCCCAGTCCCCCTGGTCCATCCTCCACAGCGCCTCCTTGTTTGTGTGGACTATCCGCTCGGCTTGCCCGTTGGTGGCTGGATGGAAGGGAGCAGACCTTACATGTCTGATGCCATGCAGCTCCATGAATCGCTGGAACTCTGCGGAGGTGAAGGCTGTGCCATTGTTGGAGACCAGTGTGTCTGGCAAGCCATGGCTTGGATGGTGGCTTTGGATGATGTTGACTTCACCAGCACGACTTCCAGCCATTTGCTGTAGTTGTCTACTAGGAGGAAAAAGATCTGCCCCTGGACTGGCCCCACGAAATCCAGGTGAAGCCAGGACCATTAAATTTGTGCCGATTCCCAGGGGGGGATTGAAGCATGCGGGGGGGGGGGGGTCAGGTCATGACTCCTGGCACTTACTGCAGCGACGTACCTGGTCCTTGATGTCCTTGTCGAGCCCTGGCCACCAGATGTAACTTCAGGCCAGGGCCTTCATTCGCACAATGCCAGGGTGGTGCTTATGGAGAGAGCTGAGTACCCGAGCACAGAGCAGTTCGGGAATCACTACCCTCGACCCCCAGAGCAGGCACCCCTTGTGGGTGGATAGCTCTTTGCGCCATGCCGAGAACACAGCAAATTCTGGCCCCAGGCAGGTGGGCCACCCCTTCCCACCCAGTGCAGGACCTGGGAGAGGGTGTGATCCCTAGCCGTGCGCCGGGAGACATTGGCAACCTGGACGGGCCGGTCCGGAAGGTCCTCCAGGAGGGCGATATGGTAGGCGGGAGCCGGATCTGGTTCACAGGCAGGCAGCGGCAGGTGACTCAGGGCATCAGTGTGACCCATGGACTTGCCAGGGTGATAGATAGTGAGTACTGGTAGCGGGAAAGGAAGATGGACCACCGCAGGAACCAGGGAGACAGCATCTGGGGGATCTGGTGGTCCGGGGCAAGGAGGCCCAGGAGAGGTTTGTGGTCGGTGGCAACCGTGAACGCTCGGCCATACAAATAGTCATGAAATTTGTTGACACTGGCCACAACAGCCAGTGCCTCCTTGTCAATCTGTGCATAGTTGTGCTCCACAGATGACAAGATTCTTGAATAATAAGCGACTGGAACCTCCCAGCCATCGGGTAAGCAATGCCCCAGAACTGCTCCCAACCCGTATAGGGAAGCATCGCAGGCCAGGATGACAGGGAGGGACTCGTCAAAGTGGGCGAGCACAGCATTAGATGTAAGCAAATCCTTCATGGCCCAAAAAGCGGCTGCATGGCGGGGGGCCCAAGCCCACTTAGCATTCTTGTCCAGGAGCCAGTGCAGTGGCTCCGCCGCCACCACCTTGTGGGGAAGGAATGTATAATAGAAGTTCAGGAGCCCCAAAAATGACTGGAGCTCCACCTTGAGGGGGCAGTGCCTCAGAGATAGCCTTTACCTTGTCCGGTGTGGGGTGGATTCCTTGGGCGTCCATGATGAATCTGAGGAACTCCACGAATGGAACAGTGAGCAGACATTTCTCCCTCTTGACCTTCAGACCGGTGTCCTGGAAGCACTGGAGGACAGCACGAAGATGCGTTGTGAAGGTCTGGACATTTGGGACTGCAATCAGGATGTCATCGAAAAAGGGCTGGACACCTAGCAACCCTTTCAACAAACGGTCCATTAATTCTTGGAATAATCCCGGGGCTACAATGACCCTGAATTGGAGCCGCTTTACCTTGAAGGCCCCTTTATAGGTCATGATGGTCTGGGCCTCGGCATTAGCATTGTCCACAGGCAGCTGCTGATAGGCCTGTGCCAGGTCCAGCTTCCTGAAGACCTTGGCGCTGGCCAGTGTAGCCAAAACATGGCTGATTACGGGCACCGGGTAAGCGTGCACCTGGAGTGCCATATTTAAGGTGCACTTGTAATCCGTGCAGATGTGGATGTCTCTGTTGGGCTTAAGCGGAGTTACGATGGGTGTTTCCCAACGAGCATATGATACTGGTTCCAAAACCCTTTGCTCAACTAATTTGTCCAGCTCCTGTTCAGTTTTAGGCCGAACAGCAAGTGGAGGCCAGCGGGCCAGAATGCAGATGGGCCAGACCGTGGGGTCAAGGTCCAAAGATACTGGGGGACCAGTGTAGGAGCCTAGTGCTCCGTCGAAACATGTGGGGAATTCTGCACCGATATCTTAAAAGTCCAGGGTGCAGATACTGTTCACCCCTGTTAAACCCAGTCCCAGGGGCCCAAACCAGGATAGTCCCAAGAGGCTTGTGAGGTTGCCCACCACCACCAGGAGGTCCAGTTTTCCCTTAAAGTCCTTGAACTGGACCGTGAACTTGCCCAGCCCGTTGATCACTACAGGATTTTTTCTGGAAGTCCCAGAGCTGGAGCCCCGGGGGCTTCCGAAAGCAAGCCCCCCTCTAGACAGTTTCCGGAGTGTGGCCTCCAAAATGATCGAGTATGATGACCCTGTGTCTAGTTCCATAAGGCAGGGGGAGCCCTTGATGAGGATGGGGACCTTAATCTTATTGGGGGTATCCCGGGGCAAGTTCATTACCTGGTGGCGGGGTGATGATGTGTGAAGCTCAGCTGATTCTTGATGTGTGGCTAGGGTGCGGCGATCGGCCGGGGAACCGCAGGCCCGAGTGATGTGGCCCTTCTTCCCGCATGACCGGCACTCCTGTGTCCCGGAACTGACAGTTCCAGCAGTCATGAGGATCACCTCAGCTGGCGCAAGACAGTGCACCAGCCCAGGGAGTTGTATAGTCTCGGGTGGCTAACCTGGTGTCGGCGGGGCTGTTCCTCTCGGCAGACTGATGGGAGTTGGTACCTGGAGGACAGCGGCAGACCTGGAGTGTGTCGTCCTCGTCGGAGGCCTTGGATTCCGAAGATACAGTGGTGCGATGGGTGGCCATGGTAGTGCCGTATCTGTCTTTCTGGGAAATCTCATAAGCACATGCTGTTTGTAAAACCTTGGTCAGGGTGGTGTTGGCAATGGCTACGAGTTTTCTGCACATTTTGGGGTCCCAGACCCCACATATAAAGGCAGAGAGGAGGATGCCCCCCACTGCCACAAACTCACAGCTGACAGCGAGCCAGTGGAGGTTGGCCAGGAACGTGGCCATGGACTCACCCTTTAGCTGGATGTGGCTGAAGAACGTCACTCGCTGGGTGAGTTTCGAGGGCTTGGGGGTGAAGTAGTTGTTGAGGGCCTCCCGCTGCCGCAAACTCCTGCTAAGAAACACAGAGAGGGCAAGGAGGGTAAGGGCAAGCTGAAGCACAAGAAAGTCTCTAGTGCTTCATCGACGCATCCCGTGTCCGACATGACCCAGCACGGGTCTCCACAGCTTGACCTGCCAGGGCGTGAGCGATCCCGGGGCAGCTCCGCCTCCCTGATGCCACGACCCATCCAGCTCACGGACTCGGAACCCGACATCAAGCTGACTCAGGTCCCTCGCAGCAGCCCTGAGACCGGGCCCGACCCGTTGCCGACACCGAGAAGCGATCGAGACTGGCGTCTCCCCCCGTCCTCGGTGCCGTGGGACGTTCGTCAATGGCGATACCTGTATGGTTCCTCCTACCCTCCACCGCCGCAGTGGTACCCGGCGGAGTGGGATCGCCAATCGACGTCATCAAGAGTCTCCCGATGCCGAGATCCCCCGAGACCGACTCTGACTCCGATACCGAAACTGATGCCGGTACCGATGCCGACACCGACACAAACTCCGCCCGACGTCGACCTCCCTCCTTACCAACCGGACCCGTCGACCCCTATGTCTCCCTCCAAACACTCCGACCAGTCGATACCCAGATCTTCCGCATCTTCCGATGACGAATCTCCCACCCACCCATCACCATCCCCCGATGTTGCCGATAACCTACCAGTCTCTCCCTCTGAGGATGTGAAGTCGTATGGAGAGCTCATCAAGAGAATGGCTCACTCCCTGGCCCTTGCCACGGTTCAACCGACCCCTACCACTACCGATGCCGTCTTCGACATCGTACAGATGGATACATCCACCGCGGTAGCTTTACCACTCATCTCGGTGCTCTTGAACACCGCCAAAGAATCCTGGGGGCACCCTTCTTCAACCCCAATCTCTAACAAGAGACTGGACCATATGTACAGGCTCCAAGAGCCAGGGGCAGAATTTTTATTCATTCACCCCAAACCTAACTCCGTTGTAGTGACCCCCTCGGCCAGGGGCCATAGTGGACATTCCTCCCCCCTTGACAAAGAGGGACGGAAACTGGATTCTTTTGGGAGATGTTTTTATTCGGCTGGTGCGTTAGGCATAAAAACGGCAAATTATACAGCCTGCATGAGCAGATATCAATACTCCCTATGGGAGCAGATGACACCGCTTCTGGCCCATCTTCCTGAGGATAAACAATGTCTAGCCAGGAAGATGTTGGTCTTGGCAAGGAAGGCATGGTCTTGGCAAAACACCAACTTAATGCATCCAAGCATGCTGCGGATGTCACTTCCAAGACGCTCACTTTGGCAGTTGCCCTTTGCCACCACGCCTGGCTGAGGTCGACTTCGCTTCCACACGACACCAAATCCTTGGTGGAAGATCTCCCGTTTGAAGGTGAAGGACTGTTCAGTTCCACCACGGACACAGTTCTTCACGATCTAGACAAAAGCATAAAGACGTCTCGTAACCTGGGCATTTCCCAACCGAGACAGCAGAAGCAGAAAACGTGGCAGAGATCCTGGTCTAAGAAGCAGCCGCAGTGATCTCCCACTGAACCCCAATGGCAGAGGCCCTCCTCTGCTGCTTATCAGCAGAAGCCTTACGGTCACAAACCATGGTTTCCATCCGCTTCCGCTTCCAAGTCCAAACCTCCTAAGCCAAGCAAGCAGAGTCTTTGACTCCCCCATCCGCTCCGGTCTTCCCACCCGTCTGTCACCCTTCCTACCCGCATGGCAACGCATAATGTCAGACAAATGGGCCCTTTCTGTCGTAGCAGAGGGCTACAGGATAGAATCTTTTCAGATACCACAGGAATCATACTTCGTAATCACCCCTCCCTCCGACACCCTGTCATCAGAAGTCGAAGCCCTCCTGTCCAAGGATGCCATAGAGCCGGTACCCATAAACCACCTACAGCGGGGTTTCTACTCCCGCTACTTCACGGTACCAAAAAAGGATGGCGGACTTCGTCCCATACTAGATCTTCGGAACCTCAATGCGTTCATCACCTACAAGAAGTTCCGCATGACTACCCTCCAGACCATCCTACCACTACTAGAAGCCAACGTGTGGATGGTGACACTGGACTTAAAGGACGCATACTTCCATGTGACGATCCACCCATCTCACAGACTGTACCTACGCTTCGTGGTCGGTCCGCGTCACTTCCAATACAAGGCTCTACCCTTTGGCCTTTCTACGGCTCCTCGTGTCTTCACAAAACTTATGGCAGTAGTGGCGGCCCATCTACAACTTCAAGGTGTCCACCTCTATCCGTATCTGGACGACTGGCTTCTGGTCGCGCCCTCCGTGACAGCGCTACAGAACCACATTTCTATCACCCTTCGAACCCTAGACTTACTAGGGCTGACAATAAACCTCAAAAAGTCCATGCTCACCCCTTCCAGACGGGTGCAATTCATTGGAGCCATTCTGGACTCTCTGCAGTGCAGAGCTTTCCTACCCCCCAACAGGGCATCGGATATAGTCTCCCTCCTCCAATCCATCCGGGAGGACAAGGAGGCTACAGCCAAACAAATCCTTCGCCTTCTAGGCCTGATGGCCGCGACTATGGCAGTGATCCCATTCGCCAAATTGCGGATGAGACCATTACAACTTTGGTTCCTGAGACGTTTCCGCCCCAGTATTCACTCCCTCTCCAAACGTTTTCGGTTTTCAGACCAGGTCCTGGAGACCCTGACTTGGTGGCTTGTGCCCCAGAACTTGCAGTCGGGCACACCATTCCGACTCCCACCCCCCTCAGCGACCATCACCACAGATGCCTCCCTATGGGGCTGGGGAGCTCACTTGGATGGTGTAGGTGTGGGCAACAGGTGGCATCCCTCTGTGGCCCACAACCATATCAACTTCCTGGAGCTGTTGGCAATCCTATATGCAGTGAGATCCTTCCACCAATCCCTGTCGGGAAAGACGGTGGCTGTCCTAACAGACAACACGACCACCATGTTTTATATCAACCATCAGGGTGGGACGGTCTCCCGTGGACTTTGCCGCCTAGCTATAGAGCTTTGGGACGAATGTCAGTCCCTCGACGTTCACCTGATAGCAACTCACCTCCCAGGACTGCTCAACGTCCAAGCAGACTTCCTGAGCAGGGGAGGAGCATCCTTACACGAGTGGGAATTAAATCCCCTCCATCTGACCCCGATCTTCTATCGCTGGGGACATCCATCCGTGGACGTGTTCGCCTCTCGGGAGAACAAGAAGTGCCATCTATTCTGCTCCAGAGCAGGTGCGGATCCGACCTCCCTCGGGGATGGCCTCCTTCTCCAGTGGACGGGGAGACAGTTGTATCTATTCCCCCCGATCCCCCTGATACCAAGAGTAGTCCACAAGCTAATGTCAGAGCGACCATGGGCGATTCTCATCACCCCGTGGTGGCCGAGGCAACCCTGGTTCCCCACGCTCCTCAGTCTCTCACCCGGGGTATATCTCCACCTCCCGACGGACCCAGATCTCCTCGGGATGTACGGGGGCCAGGTGCTGCACCATGACGTGCCCAGACTGAAACTAACAGCTTGGCTGATCCAACCTTAGGATTAGACTCACAAATTGCACAAGTCCTACTGAACTCACGCAAACTCTCCACACGTCGTTCATATGAGGCAAAATGGACTAAATTTTTAGCCTTTCTGGCATCTGTCGGACGGCCTTCCGTCCCCGCTACACTCAAGGATGTGTTCGGTTTCCTCTTGTCATGTAAGGACAGAGGATTGTGCCACTCATCTATCCGAGTTTATCTGTCAGCCATCTCAGTCAATCATCCCGAGATTGACGGCTACTCGGTGTTTTCCCATCCAACCACAAAACAATTCCTCAAGGGAATGAGTCGCCTCTACCCACCAGTGCGGACACCAATTCCGGCATGGGATCTACCCCTGGTTCTCACTAAGCTAATGGGCAAACCCTTTGAACCCATGGCTTCATGCAGCCTTCAACTCCTTTTGTGGAAGGTTGCATTTTTGGTAGCCATCATGTCCGCTCGACGCATGAGTGAGCTCTCGGCGCTTTGTTGCAACCCACCGTACGTCACTTTCCACCATAATGCCGTTACCCTGGCTCCCGATGTCGCCTTCCTGCCCAAAATAGTCTCAGACTTTCACATAGGGGCTGACATCACGTTACCTGTGTTTTTTCCTGGTCCCCAGGACCCAACGCAACGCAGTTTACACACTCTGGACGTCAAGAGAGCTCTGTCCTTCTACTTGCACCGGACAAAACCCTTTCGCAAGTCTCCGGCTCTCTTCGTCTCTTATGCCTTGCCCAGGCAGGGACAGAAACTGTCGTCTCAAAGACTCTCAAACTGGATAGTAGAGACGATAAAACTCGCCTACCTCCTGGCCAAGAGGCCATTACCGGCGTCCCTCCGGGCACACTCCACTCGAGCCGTGGCTGCTTCCACAGCATTTCTCAAGGGCATTCCCCTGGGAGACATCTGCAATGCTGCAACATGGGCGTCTCCTCACACGTTTGTGAAGCACTACACCCTAGATGTCCGTGTCCATCAACGTACTGTGGTGGGCCGTGCAGTTCTGCAAGCAGCTCAGATGTGAGACCTCCAGCACCCACCTCCAGGTATGTGGTGTTCATTGCTCGCTATTCTCCCAGAGGTGTGATGCACAGAGACCACAAAGAAGATATACAGGTTGCTTACCTGTAATTGGAGATCTTCGAGTGGTCATCTGTGCATTCACACCACCCGCCCTCCTTCCCCTCTGCTTTCGGTCTCCCTCAATTTTTTTGTCTTGGGGGCTGTTAGCAGCGGTCAGAAGGAACTGGTGGGATCCTCGTGCCCCTCCCCGGGTCATGCGCAGTGGGACGTGCACGTGACCGGGGAGCTGGCGCGAAAATCCGTTAGGCTTTGAAGTTTACTGATCGGGATCAGCACAGGCGCACTTAATCCCAGAGGAGTGAATGCACAGATGACCACTCGAAGATCTCCAATTACAGGTAAGCAACCTGTATATACATTCGTTTCCAAAAGTCTTCATCAGGTGTGGACCAACAATTAGCTATTAAAAGACAATATACAATATGAAAGATTACAAGACCAATACAGATTACAGTTTACAAAAATATATAATATTCATAAAGCTTAAAGAGGACTTACGATATCTTCAAATGTAATAAAAGTACTTCTACTATATCTGGCTGATTCAACAATGGCATTTTTTCTGCAGACAAACAATATTTAAAAATTCAAAAGCATGGATCAAACAACTTTGATAGTATATTAATACTAGACAAACAGTACAATTCACCAACTCATAACATGTCTGGCTATCAGAGAGACTGTGCAGGCTTGGAGTGCAAATGTTTCACTATTCCAGTGGTGTGATATTAATATTTGTAATGGTTTAGCACCCTGTACTTTCCAGTAATGATATAGGCCTTAATTAAAGCCTGTTCATAAGTCTTCCATCTCCTGCATCACAGTTACATTGATAGTTGTAAACAGAATATATGCCCCAGACAAATATCCATGGGTGGTATGCTGCTGTTATCTTTATATAGAAAGAAAATATTGACTGATAAATTACAGTTTCTAAACGGCATGTTCAGATGTCTGTTTTGTTTTTTTAAGTGCCCTCTGGAAAAAACCCAGAGCATCTTCTTATGAGCTAGCTAAGTAATTACAGCAGCAGTCTACAGGGGGCTGAAAGCTGGGAGAACCTGTAAAAATGGATAGCTTGTCTCTCACTCGCGGTCATCCATCAGCAGCATTAAAAACACTGCCTCCTTATACAAAACACAGGAGTGGTCCAGTTTTGCTGACTGCAAAATCCATTGTTAAATAATCAAAAAGCAAGGAACTAGTTAAAGGTGAGCATTTTTCTTATAGGAAACAAAGAAAGAGAGGGAGGAGTCACTGCTGGAAAATATTAGAAGGAAAAAAAGAAAGGGTCTTGAATATGTCAGCCCAAACAATGTTACACAGTTGGAGGGAGGAATCCCACAGGTCCATTCCTCTCAGGAATCCATTTCTTCTGTTAAGTTCAGAACATGTTCTTGATTAATTGCTAACTTCTGTGATAAGAAGAAGTACAGATATCAAAGGGAGACAGAGAAGTACATCTTTGAGAGACAGTGTTGGGATACTGAAGGCAAATTCTAATGAATGCTGATGGTGGATCTCTGAGTGAGTTGTGCATTGTGTGTTTGCCCTTTGGTAAATGTAGTGTGCAAAGCAATGACAGCAATTCTGCTACACTTCCTTATATGCACCCAGTTGTCTTCCCGGTCTTATGACCCAAATATATGTGATATTAAGAGTATGTGTGGCAGTACGGGAATGAAAGATGGCATTCAGCCCATTGAAATGCAGGTTTCCTGCACTAATATTAATAGTTTTAAAGGGAAATTTCCATATTTTTCAGCCATAAGATGCACCTGACCATAAGACGCATCTAGCTCCGCTTGGTGCCATGGCTTGGGAAAGGTGAGGGGGGTTTAAGATGCACACACTTTCCCCCCCACTTTTTTGAGGAGAAAAAGGGAGTCTTATGGAGCAAAAAATACAGTATGTGTCCTTTAAGCTGTTAACATGCTATTTACCTGGAAAGAAGACTAGGTTTTTCCTAGGAGAGCTGCCAAGAAAAATTGAAAAGGATGTCATGACAAACAAATCAGTTATGTACCATAATAAAAACTTCTCTGTGTATAACCTTTTGTGGGGGAGGAGGCTCATCTTACCCTCAGGTTTGTCTTCCTTTTGACTAAATACAGTGATATCTCAGAAACCCTAGTTTCCATTTCCAAAACTAAGTAGGAGTTAAAGGATTAAATCCGCTCTCCCCTTCTGGCCAGGTCCAATCTGAATTGCAGCTGTACATGTGTGCAATTTACCTTTCACTGAGAGATGGAGATCCGTGACCTCTGCCACATCTATTTTGGCCTTTACTTCGAGGGCCACAATAGAAGAATGAACCTACAAAGCCAAATCCCAGGGACTTGGAGCCTCAAAGGGTCAGCTGAACATTGTCAATTTATTTTTAAAAAATTATCCCTGGTTCTTCCATACAGAGACTGAACAGTTTAGTAGCACTTGCTGTGTAACTTTCTACTCATGTGACCTGGATCCCTGGAAGAATTATCTGGGCAAACAAGTGTTTACCTGCTGCTTCAATGTGTGATATATAGCTTGATGATTCTATTATGACTCTTACTTTTGAGCCGTGGGTATGGGATGTCTTTTAACTTGAAATATTCATTTTATATTTGTACTGATTTTGATTTCTCTCAAGCTGAGGACCAGGGTAGACATGTGTAGGACAAGGGAAAAATGAATGTGATTTCCTCTGATGTGTTTATATGCTGACAGCTGTCACTGCACCCGCATAAGAGTTTAACCATGGTAAATTCAGATTTGGGTAGTTAGCCCAGATGGAAGAAGGACGGTTAACTCTGGAAGTGTTCTCAAAACATCTGGTACTGGGAAACCTGCCAAGAGCTAAGTTTAATGTGAATCACAGCCCTTATCAGCTAGCTCTCCAAAAGCAAGGCAGGAGGCTGACTTCAGAAAGGGTCCCAGTGTTCTTCAGTTTTTCACATTGTTCTGGAGACCAGACAAGGAAGCATAATTACTGATACCAATGAAAGACGCACTAAGTCAAATGATGCTTGCATGATGTTACCTGCTGTGCTCCAATTAGAGATTCTTCAATGTGTAAACTATACGTGATGCCATTTGAGGTATAAGACCGTCTGCCCTTCCCGGTTATGGCAGAATGCAGTCTAGTGATATTGGGGGCTAAGGCACCCAGTCCTATATTCCTGTTCCTTGCAATAAACAGATATTCATCAAACTCGCTGGACTCTGACCGCGTGATTCCAATCTGGCCATGGGATCACACAGGGCACAGATTTGTGTATCACAAGTGCTTAATAAATACAGTAAGATCCTGCTTGAAAATCACAGTGTTCATTCCAAGGAAAAGAATGCTTCTAACCATTCTGTGCAGTTTTGCACATATTCCTGAAGCAGTACTAACTTCTGTGATAAATGCAATTGTAGATATCAAAGGCAAAGTATGAGCCTATAGTTCATTGTTGCATGAGATTGCCTGATTGCTTAGATGTCTAGTGCGCATGGTATATTTGTAATCTGTTCTGAAATTTAAAAAGTGTGATTGAATTGGTTCCTGACTAGGCATGGCCAACCATATACTTTGCTTGATTTTTCTGCATAAGGCTGATGACTGGAATTTGCCTCCACTGAAAATTATGGCACTTCAGATGATGAGACAATGTGTTTTCTTTGTTTCTGGTTTCCTTCTTGCGCTATTTTTTTAAAATAACTGGCTGATGTATGTGTACAGAGATAGCCACTGTGCAATTTTTAAATTTTTGTTTTGTGAAAAAGTGCATGCATCTTAAGAGGCTCTGGTGTAGCTGAAGTGGCTACAGAAGAGGGACAATCCCAGGAGGGAGACAGTGCACCTCTATCACTGGACTTTTCTGCTCTAAGTGTTCATCCTTATTACCTGCTGGCTGATTGGGTCACAGTTGGTGTACTGGGGTGTTCTGATTTTATAACCTTTTGTATGTCACTTTAGGTCCTTCTACAAGCCGTAAAAATAACTCATAACAAAAGTGTAAATGTCTTGCTGGACTCCATTGAGCTCATTTCCAGTGCCAAATAGACCCCTCTTACCCTTGATAAGGGTTGTCCATCCAGAGCTGGCAACAGGTGGGAGCTTTGATATGGGTAGTGGGGATATGCAAATGCACGGTCTGCCACCATAGCAATACCTATTTCACTCCCATTTTTCTCCTGCAGCGGGAAACCTGGCAGCCCTATCCTGGATCTATTATAAGGCTCTACCCAGATATCTGAAAGAGTGAGCTCTCTTGATAAAAAGTATGAAACTCCGAATGTTGCAAATCCTAGTGCATTTTTTGTCTTTTTGACTGTAAGCATGATTTCTCAAGTGCAAATAGCTGAAGAACTACAAGCCAAGGCGGCCCCGTCTGCTTTAAAAGTAGCAAGCCCCAATACTCTGCATCAGTTCCATTTAGTCTCATTTAGAACAAGCACCCTTTCATTAGTTGTCTGCTGCTGTTGAAAGCCTTCTGAATCAAAACAAACTCACCTTGATTGATGTTTATGAGGTAGCAAACATTCATTTAACTGTGGCAAGATTGAACATCACAGCAGCCCTGCTGCATCAAACCAAAGAGCCTTTTAATCCACCATACTGTTTCCCACAGTGTCTAGCAGGATGCTTAAAGGAATGCCGTAAAGGAAAAAGGTGTTCTCTCTGTTTGTCCCCAGCAACTAGTATGCAAAGGCAGTAGCCTTTGAACCTGTAAGTTTCATCTAGCAATTGTGGATAAAAGCTAACCTCGGTATTTCTAATGTCCTTTTAAAACAAATGCCATAAATTTATTATACACTATGTGAAAAAGTACATTCTTTAATCTATTTATGACTAGTCAAGCAGTCAACTCAGAAGACACAAGAAGGTGCTCTACACAAGAAACGAGTGTATTTTAGGATTATACTAATCCAGATGACATGCATTTTTTTCTTATTTCTCGGTGGGGATAATCATATGCAAGATGTTAAGAACAAGAGATAGCAAAGTTCATGATATCAGTTCATAATTTGTGTGTCAGAGGTCAGGCCTGGTGTTGTTGTCAAGGGCTATTGCCCTCAACAAGCCCTCCCCGTTTTTCTTAATATTCTGGGAGTAATTCGAGCAAATGGTGAATGATTTTTCAGTGCCAGTCAGAAGCAAGTATTAGAAGAGCATCTGCTTGCAGTGCCAGCAGCATCTAAGCTTAGAATCCCATTCAGAAGCCTCATGTTGGTGGTTGGTGGTCTCACTGAGGCTTGGAATGCCAACCTCCTGTCAGGCCATTGATAAGATTGCCCCTGATATCCTCTGTGCCCTCATTCTTCTCCTACTCCTTGGTATACCACAGAATTGAGAGACATGCAGAGGGCACTTAGATGGCTAGAGTGACTCAGTGACATACTTATGATGAGGCTTCCAGAACACTTTATAGAGCCCACTTAAAGGCTTATGATGTGGCAGTGAAGGCAGCAAGGACTTAGTTTTCTGCCTCCATTGCATCTGTGAGTTTGTGTGTGGCACAGTTATTTAGGGTGGTTCAGAACTTGACCTCCCTGAATGTGAGGTCCCAAAATATTAGAAACTAGTAATAAGGCCCGTTGTGGAAATAAATACAACATGCTCTAGAAAGAGGTTCTGGGAGGGTGCCAAGGCCTTGGGCACTCAATGTCAATTTGCTGTGGCAACCTCAGCAGAGTATAAGGACACAGAGTCCACCATTTTCTCCATGGTTACTGATCAATGCCATCTGGAAAGCAGTTGTAATTCTGAGTGATCCCCAGCCCTCACCTAGAGATTGGCAACAGTGGTTCCCCAAGAGGGAATAGCTGGTTTGGAGGGCAGAGTCCATGGCATTTTACCTGTCTGAGGCCCCACCCCTCCTCAAACCTCGCCCTTTCCAGGCTCCATCCCTCAAATCTCCAGGAATTCCCCACCTGGAGTTGGCAACCCTATCTCCTTCCCAGCCAACCACCAACCTACCTTTATTTCCCCCTCACTGTTTAGCTTTCCATCTCTCCCCCCCACCTGCAGCCTCTACCATGCTCTGAAGCCCTGACTGCCACATCACTTTGGCTGTCATGGGGGGGGGCATCTCAGCAGGATCCACCATTTTCTTCATGGGAACTGATCAGTGCCATCTAGAGAGCAGTTGTAATTCTTAGTGATCTCCAGCCTTCACCTGGAGATTGGCAACAATGGTTTCCTTGGCTGGGAGGGCAGGATAGAAATTTAAACAAATAAATTTCCCAGGAGCAAAAGTGGTCTTTCTCTGCAGTGGGGACCAAAGCAGCTTACATCATTCTCCTCTCCCCCTTTTGACTTGCACAACAATCCTGTGAGGTAGGTTAGGCTGAAAATCTGTGACTGGTTCAAAATCACCCACTCACTTCTACAGCAAGAACCTGGATCTAGCAGACCACGCTCTGAAGCACTGATTGCCACGCCTAGGGTACCCAACCTCCAGGTAGAGCCTGAAGATCACCAGGTATCACAACTGAACTCCAGACAACTGGTCTCTTCTGTCCAGAGAAAATAACTGCTTTGGAAGGTGGACTTGATGGTATTCTATTCAGCTGAGGCCTCTCCTCTCCCCAAACCCCGGCTTCCATAGACTCTACCAGAAAAGCTCCAGAAATCTCCCTACCTGGAACTGGCAACCGTAGTCAGGACTGGTCCCAGTGAATTCTTCACAAAGGCCTGTGAAGGGTTTCCTTCCTTTGTCTGAACCAAGCTTGGCTGCCTACTGTGGCAAAATGGGCTCCAGTTCAGCTGTTCACCTCCCACGCTCGTCCCATGGGCGTATCTCACTCCTTAAATTCCCTGCCACCAGTCACTGAACTGTCACTGTGGGCAAATCTCCCTATTTGGAGATGGAATTGCCCATCTTTGGGGGATCCCTTGAAAGTTGGCAACCGAAGTCTCTGCCCTTTCCTTGCTTCCCTGGGCTACCCCCTCCCTTTGGTATTGTGCAGAGTGGGGGAGACTATGCACAATACAGATTATTAGCCCAAATAGAGCCAGTTTGGTGTAGTGGTTAAGTGCGCAGACTCTAATCTGGGAGAACCGGGTTTGATTCCCCACTCCTCCACTTGCACCTGGTTGGATGACCTTGGGCAAGCCATAGCTCTGTACCAGCTGTTCTCACAAGGGCAGCTTGGGAAAGAGCTCTCTCAGCCCCACCTACCTCACAGGGTGCCTGCTGTGGGTAAGGAAAGGGAAAGGAGTTTGTAAGCCACTCTGAGACTCCAACCTCTTCTTCTTCTCTCTCAAATAAAAGAATTTATTTTACTATTTGCACAATTATGGAGTGCATACACACACACACTAAATGAATAAGGCACAACTGTATGAGTAAGCACATACTATGAACCAACAGGGCATAAAGTAACAGGGGGTTAAACATAATCCTCCCTGAATGGGCTGGAGTCTATATTGATGGTGCCCTTGGGACAGTCCCTCTTTTCCTGCACTTTTTGGCCTTGGGGCCACTGGGAACTGTAGTCCAGCAGATGAGAAAGCCCCATTCAACCCAGTGAGTGATACTCCTGCAGTCCCTCCCTCTGGAACTACAGCTCAATTGAACCTTATGGGGGAACATTTTAAACAAACCACAGACAGCAGCCATCTTACAAACACAGGTAACTACCATTTCGTTTCACCTACTAACAGCCACTGAGGTAACAGTTGAACCTTATTGGGGAACATTTTAAACAAACCACAGTCAGCAGCCATCTTATAAACACAGGTAACTGCCATTTCTTTACACCTACCAAGAGACACTGAGGTAAGTCACACACAGGAGGGAAGCAGGAGAAGGATATAACGCCATAGGGTCTACCCTCCAAATCAGCCATTTCCTCCAGGGGAACTGATCTCTGTCATCTGGAGATCAATTGTAACAGCAGGAGATCTCCAGGTCCCACCAGGAGATTGGCAGCCCTAGGGGGAAAGTCAGCCACACAGCAGGAGGTTGAAGAGAATAGTTTGATGATCACTGGCCCACCTCGTTAGCCAGCCAGCCATGGCAGAGTTAAGCAGGAGAGAGAGCCGTTTTCTGACCATTTGTTCTGACAGGAACATCAGTGGGCGGGAGAGGGGGTTATGCTGAAAGTCCATGGTCTTTTCACTGACAGAAGCTGCCCACTGAGGGGACAGTTAGACCCACCTGGCAGCATGGGCATCAACTACGGGGGAGCTCGAGGGCTCGAGCCCCCCCCCCCCGAAATTTCCCGGGGGGGCTCAGCCACCCCCGGCAAAATGAACGCCCGCCGGTGGCCAGTCAGCCAGCCGTCGCCGCCTCTCCTTCCCCCCACCCCCGGCCTGCCCTCCTGCCTCCCTGGGGCGGGGCGGGGGGGGGGAGAGAGGCTGCGATGGCCAGCTGACTGCGACGGCCAGCTGGCCACCGGCGGGTGTTCATTTTGCTGGGGGGGGCTGAGCCCCCCCGGGAAATGCAAGGCAGAGCGGGAGCCGGGGGCCCGCAAGGGCGACGCGCCAGCCCCCGGCTGCAGGCAGCAGCAGCAGCAGCGATCCTACGCTGCCTGAGGTGAGCGGGGAGAGGGAGGGAGGGAGGGGGGCGGGGAGCGCGGCGGGCGGGCGGGCACGGCCCAGGGGAGGGAAGCGGCGGCGGCGGCTCCCTGGGGTGGGGGGGGGAGAGCGGCGGGGACATGGTCCCGAGCGCGAGCGCGCTTTGCGCGTGCACACGAGAGAGCCCCCGCCCCCCCCCCCGGGGATTCAAAAAGTCTACGCCCTTGCCTGGCAGTGGGTGGAGGAGAAGAGTGGACCCAGCACCCAGTCGGTCCTTTCCTTCACTGGCTTCCTCCTGACTGAGGCCGAGACACTGGCCAGTGGCTCTGTGGGCAGGACTGAGGCAAAGCAGGGAGAGAATGCAGCCAGTGGACAGGGACTCCCTTTTGAGTGGCAGTCCATCCAGCCAACTGATTTTGGCGCCCCATGGAATCTTGCGATTTGAAAACAGCTTTATTATATAGGAAAGATTTGGTTTTTAGCTTTGACAATTTTGTGGCTTTCTTCAGAGATAAAATCTTAAAGCTCCACAATGTCTGTGCTGCAAGCTTTGTTCCCAGTAGTATCCTGGAGATTCCGTGTTTACAACAAGGTCCTTTTTTGGACCACTTCAACCAGCTCTTGCATGCTGACGTTGACAGGATCATGTTAGCTGTAAAGCCGACAACTTGCCCCTTGGATCCCTGCCCCTCATGGCTGGTTAAATCCTGATGTGAAGTAGTTGGAGGCCTCCTGAGAGAGATTATTAATCTTTCCCTCTCCTAGGGTTGCTTCCCTAGGTCCTTGAAGGAGGCCATAGTTAGACCTCCTTCTCAAGAAACCATCCTTGGATCCTGAGGACCTATCCAATTACTGCCAGATATCAAATCTTCCTTATCTCGGGATGGTGATTGAGAGGGCAGTAGCAGACGAGTTTCTGGGGTTCCTGGGTGAGACATCAGCACTCAAGCCCTTTCAGTCTGGCTTCAGGCCTGGGTTTGTAACTAAGACAGCACTAGTAGCCTTGGTGGATGACTTCTGTCATCAGTTGGACAAGGGTGGATCCCAACTCTTGATGGGGTCCAGCTTTCATTAGTGGACTCTGTTAAGTGTTTGGTGGTCTGGCTTGACTCCTTCTTGTCCCTGGACAGGCAGGTGTCAGCAGTGGCAAGGATGACATTTTTCTGTTTGCATCAGGCCATATCTGTCCCATTCTGATTTAGCCACAGTGATTCATGCCACTGTCAGCTCCCCTCTAGACTACTGTAATGTGCTTTATGGAGGGTTGCCCCTGAAGGTGCTCCAGAAATTACAGTCCGTCCAGAATGCAGCAGCAAGATTGCTGACAGGTACTCCTTGGAGAAATCATATCCATCTTGTCTTGAAACAGCTGCACTAGCTGCCGATTGAATGCCAGATCAATTCAAGGTTCTGGTAATTACCTTTAAATCCCTAAGCAGTCTGGGACCTTCATACCTGGCTAACCACCTCTTCCGACATCCCCCCCCCCAAAAAAATGCATTCTTCAACCCACAACCTGCTTGTGGTGCCTGCCCCCCAGGATTTTCGCCTGGCATCTACCAGGATAAGGGCCTTCTTTATAGTGCCCCCCCCTGTCCTGGTGGAACCAGCTGTCAGATGATATGTGGGCTCTGTAGGACTTATCTAACTTCCCCATGGCCTGCAAAACAGAGTTCTTCTGTTTAGCTTTTCATTAGTTGGGTCTGTTTATATGGGCTGCCTTTTAGTTTTGTATGTATTATGTTTTTAATTGATGTCTGTTAATATTTTAGATGATGATGATGATGATACAGGATATACACTGTCAAAAAGCATCTTGACTTGGAAATGCATCACAGGGTCCCCTAAATCCTGGTCCTGCCAATGGAGCAGTTTAGGCTATACATGGACAAAGATTTCGGGGAAAATCCTGAATCCTAATCCCTGGTGAGGGCTTCCCAGAGCCTTCAGTTATCCCCATCCTCTCTGCACTGGATTATTTTCAGAGAAGGAAAATCCATACACAGATAAAGACCTACATACTGAAAAGTTCAATAAGGCGTAGAAGCTGGGAACCCAGAATCTAAATCTTGTTGTTTTGGGGGCACTTAAAACAAGAAGTGATAACAAGTATGGTATTTTGTAAGTGTCTTTAAAACTCTTTTGAAATTACTCAGATATTGAAGAGCCAACCCCCAGATTCCCTTAGGAAGAATTTCTCTGGTACTTTAGGTACATTTTGCTGAGCAATAATGTTGTACAAACTCCCATTCCAATAGGATTTAGATATAGGTCAAATTTACATCTGACTTTCCTGCTAGAATCATTCTAGTTTCAAAAAAACCTGTCTAGACCTGTTTCTAGTTTCAAACCATACTTGTTCTAATTTATAAATTATTGTTTACATTCGTTAATTGTCCTCCTGTGGTCAAGCTAGCATTATACTGCTTTAAACAAATGCTGTTGCTTAGTACTCTTCAGACCCCCTGGAGTGAAATTTGAAACCAGCGTGAAATGAGCTTGGGAAAAGAGAACAGTCAAACTACTTCAGAGGGAAGGTGTAAATTGGGCCATAGTTCCATTGTAGGCCTCTAGAGGCTTCCAGCAGCAGGTTTAGTGGATTGTAAATGAAGATAATTTACAGCATGTTGTCTGTAAAGTGCTTAATACTTGGCATAGCAGTGTAACTGCATCTAATTAATTATTTTCTACAAAGCCTGCCATGGTTCTACTCACAAACTTTTCCAGAGTGTTCTGACAAAATTATTCATACAGTAAAAAAAGTCTTGGCAAAACTAATTTTAAATGGAAAGGTAATCAATTATAACAATCCAATTTGTAGTTGTATAGAATAGCTTTTGAGGCTCTAGATAAAAATGGAGATAGGTGAACTGGAAAGCTTAAATCCTTAAAGTTAAATCTCCAAGTATTGTCATAAATTGTACTGATCTGATGGGAGATATTCCAAAAGCCATTGGAGAGGAGCACTCAAGCCGATATTATGAGTGCATGCTTTCTCTAAATCAGAATTCAATACAAGAAAATCACCTGAAGTACCTTTGTCTGCCAAATCTTTATTCCCTGTAAAAGGTCAGAAGTGTTATTAGAGGAGCTGGCTCTAAAATTATCAATTTAGGCACTTCAGTTTCAACATTATATGTTATCTTGCCATGCTATAAACTCCACCCTCTGTATTTAAGACAACATATTACTAACAGTAGACTATATATTGGGAACTGTGTAAAAGGTCTTTCTTAATTGAAAATTATTGAGTTACAAAGCAAATACTAAAGAAAATTTCATTTAAATAATTTTGAATGTACCAAGTATTTGAAACACATCCATTTTCCAGCCTCTGTGTTTGTATTTTTAACATAAATTTAATTGTAAAAGTCAGTATTTTAAGATCAGTGCCAGGTAGAAGTGTTCAGAGCTCGTTGGTTGTATGCTGGTAATATACAGGGTTGCCTCTGTTGCAGCTCCTTTCTCTGTTTAACGGTGGCATCTCCCTTTTCCCAATCGTGGCTCCCTTTTTCTTCATCTGTTGCAGCAACATTAAAGTGAGTGGAGTGCAGTTTCCTCAAACACTTTTTAGTCCCACCAGTGCCAGTGGGTTTAAAAGGAGCAGGGAAGAGTCGCAGCAATTTTGCAGGGTCAAGCCCTCTGAGCTGATTGTGAGGGGTGCTTGGTGGAGGCAGCAAAGGATGTAATTCCCTTGTCTTCAGGTACTTCTCCCATTGACTTCAGTGAGAAGGGCGTACAGATGTGTAGGATTGCACTGTTAGCATTTCTGGGCATGGTCGCCCCCAGATGGCCAGCAGTAGATAGTGCCAAACCCTGATACACATCCTGTTTAAAATGCTCACAGAAATAAGAGATGGGGAACAGAGGCCATGCATTAATTATGGCTCAATGAAAAAAAACCCTACAGATTCAGTGGCTTTGGGGATGAAAATATTTTGGCCCATGTTCAGTTTCCTCTGCCCTTTGCCAGTGCACTGAAGGCTACTCAGCTGAGACTTTGGCAAGAATGGTGTACAAGAGGTGAGTCATTAGATCATAATTGGCTGTGTTGAACACTGCTGTTAGGTCAAGAAGCAACAGCAGCAGCACCCTGAAGCAGCTACCAAACCAGAAGCACATATTGACTTCCCTAATATGTTGGCTACAGCACTGCACCCTCTGTTGGACCAGAGGACTAATCTCAATAACAACTTTGAAGCTCTCCAAAAACAATTGTAGTGAAAAGCAATAAAAAAATTACAAAAAAAAAAAAGAATCATGGATTGGCCATTATCTTCAGAGATAAGTTGTTACCATGTCACACAGTAAAGGAAGACACTTCACTGGAGCCCATCTTCCTCACCAGCAGCCCCAGGGGACCCAAGAATGACAGTGCTGTAGCTTCCATAAGAAATGGGCTAGAAGGAATTGGCTCTCAGAATGTGTCTGTTTATTGTTGATGAGCACACTTTGACCTTGCAGATTTAAGCATGGTGTTGGGCTAGGATCTGGAAGACCCAGCTCTGAATCCACACTGGGCCAAAACTACATTTTTGTGTTTTTAGTAAGTTGAGTCGGGGCTCCCCTGACCTCACTCAGGTCCACTGCAGCCATACACCAGCTGTGGGGAATGGCATTCTGAATCTGTCTGTGCTCTCCTTTATGTTTAGTTTAGTTTAGTTTATTATTATTATTACAATCCGAGATCAGCAGTCAAGAATATCAACAATACACACTGGGTGCATAAAATAGATTTTCTGTACAGAAAATATACAATTAACGGCAATAATAAATTTAATAAAAACTCTAGACCATGTTCTTTTGCCTTGTTAAACATGCCAGAGCACAGAATCTTGGATGTTAATAAGGAATTGTTTTTCTTCAATCATTTTTTTAAACTAAGCTGGTTTTGAGTTTCTGAGTTTTTGATTCAATTTCTTTGTGCATCTAAGTTTAGTTAATAACCTAGTTTTTGAAAATATAATGAAATATATTAAAAATGCAACCCCAGTGTACTACAATAGTTTCATTTGTACCTATTATGACAGTTATTGCTGTATTCTCTGATATTTTCCATTAATAAATCTCAAACTATACTGCAACTGTGAAATATTAACAGCTGCCATTAAAAGACAATTTAAACAGAACCATTTATTACTTTCTAAAACTGGTGTGTAATGAAGAGTATTTTGTAGATTAGCTGCTTACATCATAACTCATAAATCAATTAAATTGGAATACTAAGATTTGAGTCTGTTTTGTACCATTGACCCTCATGGTGCTAAATCAGTATAAATCCAAGTATAATTCACAATCTTCAGATTCTAATGTAATGATCCTTTATGCCTTGATTCTGGAGCAGTGTAGAATGCAAATTCTTGAAATGTGGATGTCACACTCCTTGGGGCTCCCCGGGGGTGGGTCGCCCATGGCTGTCACGCCGCAGACCCCTCCCAACTTGGGCCGTCACGTGGGTTGAGGTTCACAGCTCTCCCAGTGTGTGGAGTAGGAGCACTGGGCGCTGAGACGGGTCATCCCCCACCCATCAGGTAGGATGGGGCTTGGAGATGGACGCAGCTATGGGAGCCCCGGGTAGGAACCTTGGAGGGGTCTTGGGGAAGGCTTCAGAATGCAGAGGACAAGGAGGTTACTTCACCTGCCCCTCTCTGCTTGGAAACAGCTTTCTTTCCCCTGCTCGTTCTGGCTTTCTCTCTCTCACTCGCTCACTGGTTTTCTCTCTTTCCTTCTGCTGTCTCCACTCTCCTCATCAGCCTTCCCTCCTCCTCCGTTATCCTGCCCCAGTCCCCAGCCGGCCCTCCCTCTCCCGAGCCCCGCCCCCCTTGAAAAGGGAAGATGCTGGCCCTTCCATCCCTGGGCTGCCTTTCCCCCTCCCGCTTTGAGCACCAGCCTCGTCATGCCGCTCATCAGCCTGGGCCCCGGCTCCCTGCCTCCCTGCTGCCCCATCATTCTCCCCAGTCATTGGGGCTCCTTCCCAGCCCCTCCGCTGCTGCCTCAGCCGGGCTCAAGCCCTGCCGCTGCTGCTACTTCTTCCAGTCACTGTAGGGGCTGTGTCTCCTGTTCTGGTAAGTGGGGGTCTTCCTGGGGTGGGTGGCTGTTGCAGCTCCCGGGGTGGGTTGCTGCCAGTGGGCCCAAGGTCTCCTGGGAGTCCTGGGGGAAACCAAGACAGTGGATTACAGTGAGAAACCGAATGTTCTTAAATTTAAGCCATAATTTCTGCCTAATGCACTGTGCCATCTTTAGAATGCATATTTGTTAATTCATGAGACTCCATTGTACACTCTATCCTTTCCAATGAAGCCTGCTTTAGCCAAACACATTGGCTTGGATCCAGCACAGCATATCAGTGGGTAGAAGGATTTTTTCCCATGGTAATGCTACTTTGGATCCAAGCAATTCTCCCTTACTTCTTTCTGATTCCTTATACAATGAAATTAGTTCCTGTGATTCTTCATACATTTTATATTTGTGTGCATTGAACAGAGAACCTCATGTCTTCAAAAGCCCTCCCACATGTGTGCTAGGTCATTCCCTTGAATGAAGGTCTTCAGGTAACAGATTGAATTGACTGATAAAATAAATGTGACAAATAATATAATGTAGAGAGATCTCATTGAAGGCTGATGCACTCGTGTTTTTATCATGATCAGGGGTCATTTCGTAGAAAAAGATGTGCAGGAGCTCATTAGCATAACTCATTAGCATAACTTATTTGCATATGCTATATGAGCTGACATCACCAGAAGTATGTCAGAAGGCAAGAAAGAAAGGAGAGAGAGAGAGAAAGAAAAGAAAGAAAGAAAGAAAGAAAGAAAGAAAGAAAGAAAGAAAGAAAGAAAGAAAGAAAGAAAGAGCTGGCAGAGAGGGGACAGCTACTAATCCAAGCCTCAGAAATACCACTATTCTGGGAGGAGAGCTTCAGTGGTGGCTGAAGCCTTCAGAAGGCTGGTCGGAGGAACAAGGACCTCTCCAGGGGACGGGGTCATTTTGCTGCAGCCATGACACAAGCAGGCATTCCCCCACAAGGGGGGAGTGGCACCAACTCCCGGAGCTGCACTCCCCCGAGCTCCTGCTCAAAATGACCCCTGATCATGATCACTGGGACTTTAATTGATTTTTTATATGAGAAAATGGTGTTTAACAGCATGAATAGAATTTTCACCTCAGATTTCAACTGGAAAAAGCCCTGCTGGATGAGACCAGTGGTCCATCTAATACTGCATACTGTTTCATACAGCAGCCAATTTGTTGCCTTGGAGAGCCAATGGAAAGGGCATAGAGGTCTTCCCCTGATGCTCCCTCTCAGCACGAATATTCAGAGGTTGGCTGCCATTGGAGGATCCCGTAACTGATCATAGCTGTTAGCCATTGATGGACCTATCTTCCATGAATATATCATAATCCCCTTTTGAACCATTTATGCTTATCACTTCTCAGCCTTTTGGCTAAGATCATGTGTGTGTAAAACCATTTATGCTTATGGTCATTACTGCATCCACTGGCCGTGAATTAAACAATTTTATTATTCATTAAGGAGTATTTCCTTTTCTCTTTTCTGAACCTATTGCCAGTCAACTTCATTGCATTTGCCTTCCCCCTTAGCTTTATTTTTCTAGACTGAAGAGTGCCAGACTCTAATCCAGAGGTGTCAAACTCATTTGTTATGAGGGCCAGATCTGACATAAATGCCACTTTGTCGGGCCGGTCCGGGCCATGTACGTGCCATAAAATGTAATGCCAGGTACCAGAGCTAGAAATTGTATAAAGAAAAGCAGCTGGTAAGCAGCAAGTTTATTTCCATTTATATCCCGCCTTGCTGGGTGAACTGTTGGTGTATCCTCACTGCAAGGCCCCTGAGCTGGAGGAGGAGGAGATTGGATTTATACCCCGCCCTTCACCTGGAATCTCAGAGCGGCTTACAAACTCCTTTCCCTTCCCCTCCCCACAACAGACACCCTGTGAGGTCGGTGGGGCTGAGAGAGCTCTTTTGAGGACTGCTCATGGGAGAACAGCTCTGATAGAACTATGGCTTGCCCAAGCTCACACCAGCAGCTGCATGTGGAGGAGTGGGGGATCAAACCCGGTTCTCCCAGATTAAAGTCCGCACACTTAACCACTACACCAAACTGGCTTCTGTTTCCCTCTTGACAGTGTCTCAAAGGGAGGTGCAGAGGAAAACCCACTTGGATGGACTGGAGAGGCAACAGTGCAGCCCTGAGCAGATGCTTGACTGCTACAGAGGAGGTTGTTCTGCCGGGTTGAAGCCACAATGGAGTGGCTCTGCTCCCCCCCCCCCCCCCAGTATTCCCTCCCTTGTATCAGTTGCTCGTGGGCCACGTAAGAACCCTCGATGGGCCACTTCTGGCCCCCGGGCCTTATGTTTGACACCCCTGCTCTAATCTTTCCTCATAAGTAAAGTGCTCCAATAGGGTTGTCAGGTCCAATGCCCGCACTGGCAGGGGGAGGGACAGAAATGTCTGGGAGCAGGGCAGAATGATGTGATGTGCTGATGTCACATAGAAGTGACACCATAGTGTTAGGGATGTCATGTGGTGATGCTCTCATTTTGGGGCAAAACTCTATGGTAAAATCTGCATCAAACCATAGAGTTTTGCCCCAAATCCAGAGCATTGCTGTTCAATGTCCCTGATGCAATGACGTCACTTCCGTGTGATGTCAGTGTGCTGGGGATATCGCATGGCAACATCACTGTTTGGGGGCGGGCTTCACCCCCCAGACAGCTGGCCGGCAGTGGGCAGAAGTCCCCAAAACTGGGTGATCGCCTGCTCAGAACTAGGGAATGGCAACCCTCTGTTCCAACTCTCTTCTGTATTTTTCCCAGCTCTGCAATAAAATTTTTGAGACACAGCAATCAGAATTGTACACAATATTTCAAACGAGGCTGCCTCATCACTCTATACAGTTCCTTTCCCCAATAAATTACAATTTACAGTTCCTTTCCCCAGTAAATCAGCACCATGGAGCTTGCCTTTTTTACTGTTGTTCCACACTGAATCAACATTTCCGTTGGACAGCAGCTCCAAGATCCCCTTCAGAATTGGTCCTAGCCAGTTCAGACGACCTCATCGTTAAAGTTATTTTCTGTTGTCGGCACTCAGTCAATGCGAAGTGACCCACCTATAGATCTTCATGATCTACATAGTTTTTTTGTACCATCTGGAATAATTTGGTTTTATTTATTTATTTATTATTTCAATTTATATCCTGCCCTTCCTGCGAATGGGCTCAGGGTGGCTCACAACAGTAAATACAAACAATCTAAATTAATACAAAAAATAATACAATAAAACCAGTTTAAAATTTAAAGTAATTAAAATATTTAAAGTGGGTAGTGCAATGCAATTAATTTCAGTCTCTACAGCTGTGGAAAATAAGTGGGCCGAGGCCGAGCCACGATGGTCTCATGTAGCAGCAACAGGGAGGCCAGCTGGTAGATTCCCGCTGCCTCAACCAAAGGCCTGGCGAAACAGCTCCATTTTACAGGCCCTGCAAAACTGCGACAGGTCTCACAGGGCCCTGATCTCAATCGGGAGCGTGTTCCACTAGGCTGGGGCCAGGACCAAAAAGGCCCTGGCCCTGGCTGAGGCTAGGTGGGCATCTTTCAGGCCGGGGACAACCAGCAGATGGCTCTCCACAGAGCACAAGGCTCTCTGGGGCACATATGGGGAGAGGTAGTCCTGTAAATATGTCGGTCCCAGGAGACATAAGGCTTTAAAGGTCAACACCAACTCCTTGAAGTGGATCTGGTACTCAATTGGTAACCAGTGCAATTGGCAGAGCACTAGGGTTGCCAAGTCTGTTAAACTTACCGGCAGGGGGGAGTCCTCCGCTGGCCGGGAGCTTCCCCGGCGCACGTGCAATGCGCGCGCACCGGGCGACGTCACCAGAAGTGACGTCAGCACGTTGGGGGCGTTGCCAGGGCGACGCTCTGGCAATCGCCCCAAAACTCTATGGTGTCATAGAGTTTTGGGGCGATTGCCAGAGCGTCACCCTGGCAACGCCCCCAACGTGATGGCGTCACTTCCGCGTGACGTCATTACGTGGGGGAAGTCGTCCAGGCTGGACGACTTCGGGGGTGGGGTTTCCCCCGCCAGCAGAATGCTGGCCGGCGGATCGGGAACCCCTGTAGCGGGGGATCCCCCGCCCCCCAGGCTGACTTGGCAGCCCTACAGAGCACTGGCCAGATGCGCGCCAGCACAGACATGGCAGTCAGCAGGTGTGCTGCCACATTTTGCACTAGCTGGAGTTTCCAGATCAGCCTCAAGGATAAGCCCACATTGAGCGAGTTACAGTAATCAAGCCTGGAAGTGACCAGTGCATGGATTACTGTAGCCAAGTCCTGGCTACTACGCTGCTCACTTCCAGTTCCATATCATTTATGAGCAAATGAAATGGCAGTACTGACAAGTTTTTGTTCAACAGTTTCACAGTTATAATCCTTAAGAACCGTCGCATGTGTGCCTTCTGAACCTAGACACATTTCTTTTGGGTTTGTATGTTATCACATGTTTCAGTTCCCCTTGTTTTTATTACTGTTGATTATTCTTTTGTTTCTTTTATGCCATTGTTAGTCTATTTTTACATTGCATATGGCTGCCTTGAGCCAGGAGGAAAAGAGGCATAAATATTTTCATTAACAATTAATAAATAATTTTTTGCATCATTGTACAGCACTTTATGCCTTTGTGATGCAAAAGTAACATTGAAAATGCCTTAATTTTGCCAGGGAAAATGGCATGAAAGAAAGATGATGCAAAAATAAGGATTCATTATTAGTCTCTAGCAAGAGAGAGCCTAAATTGAAACGTGGATGTTGAAACTGAACCAACCAGCTTTCAGAATTCATTTCCATTCTTAGTGTGAATCAGGCCTGGAACTATGGGAAGTGAGCATTGAGCTTGTGAATTATACACAGAATCCTAGCATCCCACTCAGTGAACGATGGTGTGCTCCTCCAGCACAGGGAGTCTCCATCTGATGCAAATGATACTTCCACCAGTAGAACAGCTTCTCATATTAATTTTGTTTGACTTTATTTATTTATATAAAATTATAACCCCCTCCCCTTTCTGCTTTCATCAGGGTCATCAAGGCACCTTTTTGTAATGGAGGAATATGCCAACATTAGCTGAGCAAACTGGTAGAATGCAACTCATTACAGTTTGCCATGTGGAGAAATAGCTTTGTCACGGTCCCATCATTTAGCCAGATTAATTGATTTTCAGCGGTCAATGAAGTGTATGTGGAAAATGGCACAGGAACTGTGAACTTGGCGTAGTAATGAGCACTAAACTGACCATGTGAATGAGCCTTTATTGTGATTGCTGAAAGCACTTATGTTGGAAAATAAAATCCAGAAACAAAACAAAACAAAACAAAAAAGCTTGCACAATGTCAATCAAAGGTGCACTGTATTTGATGCTGGACATCTGCAAATTATCCCAGGATGTACCATAGCCTGTGGTTAAGTGCTGGAGGCTGAAAATGCATTTATGTATTTTAAATGAGGAGACGGGAACATATCAAGCTGAACGATAACAGCTTTTTCTGCAGTAGTCTCTGAAAAATACATGCACTTAAATCCGAACTTTGAAAATGAAATGCTTCATGTGGAAAACGCACCTCACCACATAAAACCAGATTGATGCAAGATGACATATTTGAAGTGAGGAGAGTTGGGGACTCCTAATTCTAAATGGCATAAAAATACCCAATGGGCTCGTAAATCATTCCCATTGCCGGTAATGTCAAAAGTAAGGACCTAAGATGTAGAAGATGGAACAGAGTAATGTACTACCAGTGCTTGTAGACACTGTTATAATATCATCAGGGACAATTTCTGCCATAATTATTCAAATCAGATCCAGTCATTCCTAAAGGAAAACTGCCCTGCATGTTCATGAGGAGGCGGTCGTATATTAAGTATTCATTAGTTTGAGTTGAGACTACCAGCATATGTGTTGGTGATGGACATCTTCAGGAATACAAAAGAAATCACCATTTTCATAGAATTCAGAAAATAAAAGTGAATTTATATGACTTTCTGCCATGTTGTGATCAGCCTTAAAAGTCTAAATGTTTCATATTGACCACTTATACTGGGAAGCAATTGCGTGTGGCTGAGGTACTTATGATAAAGGTAGGTTCAGATCAATGCTCCCTCTAAGCTGTGGAGTCCTGTGAGCAAAAATTCTACTTTCTGAGCTACTGGCATTAAAGTTGTGAGTGAGCGATTTGGCTGCTGCATAACTTAGTTTACTCTGGAGCCCTCCGTCCTGAGCTAAGACCCAAATCTGTGAGCTGGAGGCTAAAAAACTCTAAGCTAGCTCACACTAACTCAGCTTAGAATGAACACTGGTTCAGATGTAAATACAAACCATGGTTTCCTGCTGTGCAGCCAAACACATAAAATCCTTAGGCTCAGGGTTTTTCTCTTCCCCTTCCCTTCTCCTTCTCGCATACCCACCTGATTGCAGACCAGGATTACTAATTTAGAATGCTAGTTTTCAGAAAGCACAAACAGTAGTTTGTCAGTTCAGATGTAATGGCTTGTCACAGAAGTATAAATAAATCCTTGGTGACCATATGCACAGAAGAAGAGATGGAAAGAAGCGCCCCCCCCCCCCCATTTTACAGATTAAGATTTCAGGAAGTGCATAAATTTTGGTATTCATGTCTCCCAGTACTGTTCCAGAATTTGGGTTTGGATTCCCATCCCCCCCCCCCCCCCCCCCGGATTCAAGAATTAATCAGGTTCTGTTATTCCCTATGGGAGACTGGGGTGGAGGGACTGCAGTGGCTGTTTTCCAACCAAATAACACCAACATTGCTTAAGCCCACCCCTCCAATTTTCAAGCAAATAAGACCATAGGGTTCAGTTTTATGTGGCCCTGAATAAGGTGCCCCACCTGTCCTATTTGTTTCCACTGTTTCCGGGGTGGGGGGTGGGGGTTGAATTCAAAGAAGCCAGTAGCCAAACATACAAAATAAGCCACTGGCAAAAAAACCCCTTCAATGCAATCAGAACAAGCCCAACAGAACTAATGTCAAACCAGAAAATCCAAGCCAAACCAATCTTGTGTTGTTGGTTTTTTACATATCTAAATGTTCACCTACAAATAATTGTCATGAAAACATAGCCAGAAATTTTCTTTTGAATCTGCTGCAACATTTTTAAAAAAACTATCAGGAATGCCCCAAACTCCATGAAACCACAAAACCAAACCAAGGAAACCTATTTTTTTAAGAACCAGAAAGGCAAAAAAGCTGAACACCCACCATCACCAATGCTTCCTCTAAGCTGTGGAGACTTGTGAGCAAAAATTCTACTTTGTGAGCTGCTGGCATTAAAGTTGTGAATGAGCAATTTTGCTCTGGAGCCATCCTTCCTGAGCTAAGACAAAAATGTGTGAGCTGGAGGCTAAAAAACTGTGAGCTAGCTCACACTAATGGAGCTTAGAGGGAACCCCCCAGAATTAGAAATCACAGGAAAATGTGAAATAATTTTTTGAAACCATCAATCCTGAAAGTGTCTAGTAAGGATGTGCATTTGGTTCATTTGAACCGAATGCACCCCCAAAAATGGCCCATTTGGCCCCATTTTGGCAGCCACAGGCCAAATCAGATTCTCTGATTTGATTCGGCCTGCTGCTGAATTGCCACTGGAATTTGGCGGCAATTCGGCAGCAGTAAAAAGTGGCTGGAGGGGAGGAGTTTGAGGGAGAGGCTCCAAACTCACAGGGCAGCTGCTGGAGCCTCTCCCCGAAATACCCACCAAGTTTCAAAAAGATTCGACCAGGGGGTCCAATTCTACGGGCCCCCAAACAGGTTGCCCCCATTCCCTCCATTGTTCTCTATGGTGGGAAAAAAGTAACATTTTTTGTCCCACCTTAGAGAACAATGGAGGGGATGGGACAACCTGTTTTGGGGCCCGTAGAATTGGACCCCTGGACAAATCTTCTTGAAACTTGGTGGGTATTTCAGGGAGAGGCTCCAGAAGCTACCTTGCAAGATTGGAGCCTCTCCCTCAAACCCCCTCCCTTCCAGCCCCTCATATACCCTATAAGTTTTTGCCATTGACTTCAATGGCCCATAGGGTATAATAGGGCAAAAACTGACATTCGGCCGGCTGACTGACTCCCAAATCGGCTTGCATTGCCGAAACAGACATGCGGGGGTCATTCAGCAGCTGGAACAGATGTGGCCTAATTCAGCCCAATCTGAATCGGGCTGAGTTTTGTTTTTGTGTTTTTGCACACCCCTAGTGTCCAGTAGACAGAGAACAAGAAGTTCTTCCCAGGCTGGCAGTAGAATTCCAAAGCAGACCAGACAGATTATGTACACCCCTACTGGAAATTCATTGCTCCTCCTTTTGTTTTTTCTTTGGAAGGGGCCATAAACTTCCGTAACTCAGTACAGCATAGGTGTCAACTACGGGGGGGCTCAAGGGCTTGAGCCATCCCTGAAATTTCCCGGGGGGGACTGAGCCCCCCCCCGGGAAAATGGTGCGCCCTCCGCCGTGCCTCCCTGGGCCCTTCCTAGGGCCACCGCCACCATCTCTCTCCCCCCCAGCCTGACCACTCCATCCCTCCCTCCGTCCATCCAGGGGCCAGCTAAGCAAATGCCCAGCTGGCCCCTGGACAGGCGGAGGGAGGGACGGAAGCAGGAGAGGTCAGGCCGGGGGGGGGGAGAGGCAGCAGCGGCGGGAACATGGTCCCGGCGGGAACACGCGTTTCACGCATGCGCATGGAAAAGCTCCTCCCCTCCCCCGGGGTTTTGAAAACTTGACGCCCCTGCAGTACAGCATGGCTGCCTAAATGCTTTTCTTATTGTGGAATGTTGTATTGTATTCCTGTTGTATTATTCTATTTCTGTTGTTTAATTTCTGCTTTTATATTTTTAGATGACATGCCATTAGATGTCATGAGCTTTGGGAAACAGAAGTAGGAAACATTTTATCATCTCCCTACAGGCAGGCTTTCCTAGGCCTTAGGGTCATGTCAAACCTGAAGTTCTGAGGCTGGCTGAACTTCGGATGATAGCTTGTGTCACCAAGTTCCACATCTCAGAGCATAGTATGAAGAAAAATCAGCTTTTGAAAATGGTTTTCAAGAATGAGATTTGTTGTTTAATGGAAGAATTACACAGTAATAAATAAATCAAGGCTTCCCGGAGGTTCAGTGATGCTTCAGATTGCTTCCATCTGAGCTATTGTGCCTTAATAGAAACTGTGTAATAAAAGAATAGCAAGAACACATACCTCTTACCAGACAGGGAACCCATATCCTCAGAGATGGCTCCACAGTAAATTGGTAAAAATGGTTCAGCTTGGAGAACAGTGTTTCAGTTGGCCACTGTTTTTCCTTGAAAGGATGCATCACGGTATTGCATTCATGACTTTCCTGCCCTGAAGATGTGAATGTTTTAAAGCAACTTTCAAGTACTGCAGGCTACTTGTTGTTCCCAGTTGTCACAAATGAAAAGCTTGTTTAATAACTCCTTCAGAAATAGCCCTGTTGTTAAATTTTATACAGTTGCCTTGTCTCCTTTTGAGCTGGTCATCTGTATTGTTGCTAAAGAGGAACACTGGGATAGGCCAGAACTAAAATTGCTAAAAAAAATAGTTATGGGGCTTGATTTATCTCCAACATGCTAGAGTTGGTTTTCAGTGCAGTTCTTTATAAACCAGCTGTCTCTCTTTAAAATGTAAAAGAAATATAACATTCAAACCAGAGAAAGCGCTGAAATCCCATCAAGGACCTATATATTTTCAACAAGGTGTTTTGGGGGGCCATAGTTCTTTTTCTGATTTTCATGTCACACTTTTAGGCTTACTTTTTTGTTTTTATTGCTTGTTCCTTAGACATTTGTACCAGCAGTGAGATTTCCCATAAAAGATGAATGACAGCAGTCTGCAGTTGGTCTCTGCTGGCCAGATTTGAGATCATTCAGTAGAGACCCATTAATTCATGTGAATGCACAGATGTGCTCTTCACTTGGCTTCACTAATTTCTGGATACAGCCATTTCATAGTTTATTACAAACCTATTTTATTTTGATATTGTGTCTTTCTGTATCTTCCTTAATGTATTGGGGACCTTGCTAATCATTTGGTGGTCCATGATATTATGAAAAGTACATGGTAGAACCTGATGGCAGAGGAGCTATTCACCTTTCCCCTGATATAAGGCCTTTAATCAGTACATGCCATGGAGATCTTCAACAGGTGCTACTTTACTTCTTATGGAGCTAAAGTGAAAATGGGGTAGCCTGATCAGAGCAGTAGAACACACTCACTGTGTGCATAAACTCATATGTACAGATGAATGATTGTATGGACTTGGTGCCTTATATGCTCTGCAATGTACAGATAACATGAATCACACACATATTGTTCTGTGTTAAGATATTCTGTTGTATGGATGAATAGTTGCATGGAGGGGATAGTGTGGCATATTTGTTGTATACATTACAATGGAACAATCTGTTTCCTTCTCTGATATCTGTGTGTGTGTTTGTTTAGACTCATGCGGTACAGTGCCAACTCCTTAGTTCTGTTAAAACTGTAGACTACATGAGCTCTGGTGTCCTGAAACCCATTGCTCCCATCTCTGTATCTTCTTGCTAATAAATGGATGTTTTGAACATGCCTATCTCTGCTGTGTGAACCTAAGATCAGGAACCTGAGTGAGTACCCTAGTCTTGATTTGTAAGCTAAAGGGAACATCACAGATAAGATCTGTTATCATGGTTATGTTTCTATCCTCCATGAGCAGAAAACAATGGCTGCAGTCACACACACTAAATAACCCACTTTCAATCCACTTTCAATGCACTTTCCAACTGGATTTTGCCAGTTCACACAGTAAAATCCAGTTGGAAAGTGCACTGAAAGTGGATTGAAAGTGGATTATTTAGTGTGTGTGACCACAGCCAATGGCACTAAGTTCTAAAATACAGTGTACAGACCCTATGAATTTCACACAAGTGTCTGTGTAAATGTTTTACTAAAGGAGTAAACATCAAGTGTGTAAAGTCAGGAGCCTCCCAGCATGCTCAGGAGCTCCCCTCAACACAGCAAAAAGCAACACAGAAGAACATTTGCATAGAACAGAAATAATGTATTTGTGTGAGGGATGGGTAAAGGCATTCACAGGCCTCAGTCAATTGGAAGTAGGCTTGCCAGTCCCCAGGTGGGACTCTGCCCCCAATGTGCTGGCATCACTTCCAGAAGTGATGTCAGTGCACTGACGACATCCCTGCCACTCCCGGAACACCCCTAAAATGCCCTACTGGCAGGAGGAAGGCACATGGCAACCCTAATTGGAAGCTTAAAAACGTTTTAAAAACAACGCAGAAAGTGGCAGTCTCATCCTATGTAGTCATTGTAGTATAAGCCCATTGGTTTAAACTTAAAAATAAAGGAAGCAGAGAATGCCTCTTTTAAAAAATAATTGCAGGCTGTGTGTCTTATGCAAGGATGAAACATTGTTGTTGTTTTTAAAAGTTAAATAGTACCTTGCCAGAGAACTGCTTGAGGAAGCTTACAACACAGAAGTTTTACAAATGTTTTGATCTGGTTCCTGAATGTCAGCAGAGGCAAATCCATAACCAGGCCCGTAGCCAGAAAAATTTCAGTGGGTGGGTGGCAAATGCTTTGGTGGGGGAGCAGGGATCTTAATTAAATTATCGCTAATTATATTAGTGGTGATCTGCAGACTGGAAGGTCTGTAGTTCAGCGGTTCGAGACCCTAGTGCTGTGTGACGGACTGAGCTCCTGTCTCTGGCTCCAGCTCCTGCCAACCTAGCAGTTCAAAAGCAAGAAATTGCAAGTAGATAAATAGGTCCCACTTCTGTGGGAAAGTAACAGCATTCTGTGCGCCTTGGCATTTAGTCATGCTGTCCACATGACCACAGAAACATCTTCAGACATTGCTGGCTCTTCGGCTTGGAAATGGAGATGAACACCACCCCCTAAAGTCAGATTCAACTAGCTCTTGAGCAAGGGAAGCCTTTACCTTTTTAAATTATGCATTGATTTCACAGTACAGCTCTTTCCTACCTCTCTGGCAATTTTCATTCATTTCTCCCTGCAACTATTTCTCCCCCTCTTGAAAATCTGCCACCTATCACTCACCTCTCCCTGCAGAGTAGGTACTGTATTGTAGCAATGCAGTTCTGGCTTTCCCTCCATCCCCACCAAGAAAAAGAAATTCTCCACCAGGAATAAAACAGGGGAAAAGGTCCATGATCTGTTTACAGCCAAGGAGAAGGATCCACCCCCCCCCCCCATCAGGACTAATAATTATAAAGCTAGACCATTAACAATATAAAAAGGAAATAATGAATAGCTGAGTTTTTGGTGGCCAAAGTATTTTACTGTAATAAGATAAATCGGGGGAGGGGGGTAACTAAGGTGTTTTCTTGTTGTGGTTATTTTAAATAATTAAATAATAGGGGTTGAATAAGGGATTGTTAATCTGAAGGTAGGTTAGAGTTCTGTAATTTAGGACTAAGTTTGGGCAAGGGAGGAGAAGGGTTGGAGATTGGGCATAGGCTTTCTAGTTGGTTAAAGTTGTTTTTATTTGCAGGAGGGTTGGGGTGGGGGGGTGGGGTGATAAGAACTGTAGATTTTAATTGTAGGTTACACCTATTAATTGCTCTTATTGTTAACCAGTTAAAGGCTCTTAGTCACTATTACATGCAAGCTCTAAAGCTGTTCCATATTGTCTTTTTACACAAACACTCATCCTTATGTCTCATAGAGTTAATCCACTTCTTAATATGTTAACATCTCCAATCCTTATGGCTATAACAGACATCAAAGTTGCATCGCTTAATTGCCGTGGACTAAACAACAAAATGAAGGCTAAGCATATTATAACTGACCTTAAAAATCAAAAGACAGATATAGCCATGCTCCAGGAGACCCACCTTGGCAAAAGCTATAAGGCCTCATTATCCAACTGGTATCCATCTCAATTCCTAGCATGTGGCAATTCGAAGTCACAGGGAGTGGCTATTTTTCTATCGAAGCAAGTTCTTCTATAGAAGCATCAGAAAGAGATGCCAAAGGTAGATATATTTTTTATAAAGAGAAACCTCAACGGCTTAAGAACAGTGCTGGTATCACTATATGCACCTAACCAAGGCCAAATCAGTTCATAAAAGACACCCTGCTCAAATTGAGTAAATTCCAACAAGGTAGAGTTACTGTTGGTGGAAATTTCAACTATTTGATGAATAAGCATCTAGACTGCTCATCTCCCAACAAGAAAGTGAAGCATAACCAACATCCCAGCCCAATAGAGCAGTTAATAAATAAATTTGATTTATGTGACATATGGCAACTCAAACACCCCAAGGAAAGGGATTATTCCTATTTTTTGCCTAAATACAAACTCTGCACAAGATTAGACTACATCTTCATCTCTAGAGACCTTCTCCCCGTAGTCAAGTCATCCTCCATTGGCCTTCAATGCTGGTCTGACCACGTGCCAATTGAATGCATCCTCTAATAATCAATCACCCAAACCTACACCAGTTTGGACACTGAACAGATCTTTATTGGCAGATCCAAAGGCCAACAGGAAGTCGCTCAGGAACTTCATGACTACTTTCAAATCAATGGTCAATGTGTAGTATCTAATATCATGGTCTGGGAAGCATCGAAAGCTGTAATCAGAGGGAAATTCATCTCACTCATGGCGGCTTACAAAAAAGAAAAAGCCAAGAAAAAATCTGAATTTTTAGCTGCAGTCCGGGAGCTGGAAGCGATACATAAGCTTACTTGCAGCCCTAAAATTTACCAACAGTTTCTAAATGCCAGGAAACAACTAGAACTTCTTGACACAATCAGCATCACCAGAACCAACCTCGAAACATGCCATGATTCAATATTCGCAAGACCTCTAAAGCTCTGGCTGCTATCCAGAAAACTAAAGAAACAGAGAGAGGACAGATTTATAAACTGCATCAGAGATGCAGCTGGCAACCTTAAATCTTCAGCAGCTGAAATAATGCATGAGATGGAACTCTTCTACAAATGATTATATTCCTCGCAGAAACCAGCACAAGAGGCCATTAGGGACTTTTTGAATTCTGAGACGGTAGTAAAAAGAATTACACCTGAACACCAATGCCTTCTGGATGCACTCATTGAACTGAAAGAGGTTGAAGCTGCCATCAAAAACTTAAAAAGGAAAAAAGCCCCAGGACCGGATGGGTTTCACTCAGATTATTCTGTTCCACTCTGCAATCTCCTCTGCTTGAAGCATTCAGCAAGGTACTAGCAGAAGGAACATTACCAACAACATGGACTGTAGCCAATGTAATTCTCCTACCAAAGAAAGACAGAGACTCAACTGACCCCAAATCATATCGCCCAATATCCCTCCTAAACATGTACTACAAGATATTTGCAGCCATACCTACCAACAGGCTGAAATGGATTATTGGGGATTATATTGAGAAAGACCAAATGGGCTTCATACCTGCACTTGACATATCGGACAATATTCACAACACATTAAACATCATCCATCACGGGAAGAACCAGCTTCACTGCAGCTCACGGCTGATTGCCTTAGACATAGAAAAGGCTTTCGATACCATTGAAATTAATTATCTGGACTCCTTGCTTCAAAATATGAACTTTGGGGATACTTTCCGGAAAGTGATAGCGGCCATCTACGCTCAAACCAACCGCAAACTTATCAATGGCCTAGTCTCCGATAACATACCCCTTCACTGGGGCACGCAACAAGGGTGCCCCCTATCTCCACTACTATTTGCGCTGGCCATGGAATTGCTCACCACAGCCATTCGCAAAAACTTGAACATCAATGGCATCCGAATCGGAGGTCAAGAATACAAGGTCAGTCTATTTGCTGATGACCTCATCATTTATATAATGAACCCCGAGTCATCATTGCTTGAGATTCAATGAGTTTTACACAAATTTGGCCAGATGGCAGGCCTAAAAGTAAACCAGGTGAAATCTATGTTATATCCTATAAAACTCTCCAATCAAACTGTAAACACTATCAAAGACAAGTTTCATTTCCAGTGGACCAAAAATCAGCTCTCTTACCTGGGCATAAAAATCCCACTCAATTTAGCAGATCTTATTAAAGTAAACCATCATCAAATAGACAAAGAAGTCCAAGCTCTGCTAACTAAATGGAATTACAAAACATTGTCCTGGTTAGACCGAATCAGCACACCAAGATTATTCATCTTCCCTAAATTTCTCTATTGCTTTCGAGTGATTCCAATATTTATCTCTGACTCCCTACTATCCAAATGGCAATGCAATCTAATTAAATTCCTGTGGCAGTTCAAGAAACCCAGGATCAAATCTGAAACAATGCACAGACCTCTAAAAGGTGGAGGTCTAGCGGTTCCTGATCTTCATCTTTATTACTCAGCCACAATACTCTCTAATCTAATTAAACAATATCATGGATCTGACTCCCTGGATTGGAAAGTGATTGAAAAATCATCTCCACAGCATCTTAATTTCAGAGAAATCTTGTGGGAGAAGATGCCACAGCAGAGGTACTTGGATGTCACAAAGCCATTTGTTCGTGCAACTCTGTTAGTCTGGCACAAATTTAAAAAGAAACTGGTAGTATCATGGTCCAAACTTAGCACGTTCACCAGCCAAACTTTGTTCCAACCCACAGCAGAAAGTGATGCTTTCAAAGAATGGAAAAAGGCCAGAATCACTAGAATAATACATGTCCCTTACCCAATGGTCGAATAATACCCCAAATTGACCTGGAACAGAAATTTAAAATCAATCTCCCATGGTTTGAATACCTACAAGTTCAGCAACTTCTCGATCACTCTGATATAAAACCCAATCTTACCAAAGCCCTCACGAGCTATGAGTAGTTGTTGCTGAAACTTGACAAGAAAAAATGTCTGATATCCAGAGTGTACCAGATGCTACTAAACTCCCCAAAAATCCAAACTCTAAGCTACCAAAAAGCTTGACAGAAGGACATACCACAGCCTATTTCAACAGCACAATGGGAGGACATATGGCGCACCCATGCTAAAATCTCAAAATCCCAGGCAATTCAAGAAGCTGCTTTCAAAGTTCTCCACCGATGGTACCTTACCCTGGCAAAGCTTTCTAAAATCTATCCAAACACCTCACCACTATGTTGAAAGAAGTGTGGAAGTAAAACAACATTCTGGTGGGAGTGCCCAGCAATACATCAATTTTGGACCCAAGTCAAGCAACAAATAGAAACTATCATAAGTTGTTCCTTACCTCTTGATCCATTGTTGTTCCTTCTGCACCTTTGGCCACTCAACAGTCCACCCTCAACAACTCAACAACTGACTAATTTGCTGTTAATAGCTGCCAAAGTTGTCATTGCACAGTCATGGAAATCAACCCCCCCCCCTTACAATTCAAATGTGGCTATGTAAGATGTGGGATTTCTTTTTGCTAGAAAAAATTTCTATGATCACAAGCAAGGAGTGTGATTTGAATGATTTTTTTGACCCATTAGACATATGGAACCCAGTTATAGAAAATCTAAAGATTGACATAATGCATGACAGAAAACTGGCGGAACTCAAGTTCAAGTTTCTAATATATTGATAGTTAATGATTTTAGCTTTTATCTCAACATTTGTTAGTGTGTTTGATAAGATAGTAACCTACTTTTCAGCTTTGTTTGTAACCATTATTAAAAACTTATATTAAAAAAATACATTACTACTGGGAATAGCATTGTTTTGACCATATTGACTTTTGTTGGCAGGGTATGTCTCTACTTTTTATTATGCTGTCTAGGTTTGCCATCGCTTTCCTCCCAAGGAGCAGGGGTCGTTTAATTTCATGGTTGCAGTCACCCTCTGCAGTGATCCTGGATCCCAGGAACGTGAAGTCTGTCACTGCTTTCACGACTTCCCCTTCTGTTTGCCAAGGAGTGATGCGGTTGGAGGCCATGATCTTAGTTTTTTTGATGTTGAGTTTCAAGCCAACTTTTGCGCTCTTCTCTTTCACCCTCTGCAAGGTCCTCTTCACTTTCTGCCATTAGAGTGGTATTGTCTACATAGCTGAGGTTGTTGATGTTTTTCCCAGCAATCTTAATTCTGGTTTGTGATTCTTCCAGGCCGGCATTTCGCATGATGTACTCTGCATATAAATTAAATAAGCAAGGTGGTAAAGACATCCTTGTCATACTCCTTTTCCTATGCTAAACCAATCAGTTGTTTAACACAGTTTAAATTTAGTTTAAAAAGTTACAGGGAAGATTCGAGATGGAGCATGGCAAATTTCGGGGGTGGCGGTGTTGCTATGGGCCTGCCTGTAACAGGAAGTAATTTCAGAGATGGGGTGCCACTACTGAGAACAGAACCAACAGAGTTATATATTGAAAGGAAAGTTTGTTGCAAATTCTCACACACTCCCAAATCTGCTAGCCCTTCCATCTACAAATCCCTTGCTGAGCAACCAGTACCACAGGGACAATTACTTTACCTCTGAGGAACAAGAAGTGAGAAAGCTGAGCTTCACTGCTGGAAAGATTGATTGGCTACCAAGGCCAAAATCTGTGGACCTAGTAAATGTTATATTAATAATGTCTATGTCTTACAGAAGTGTATGTAATACTGATTAATGCTAGTTTAATATGAGTAAGTGTACGACATCCTGCATTATTGCTCTCTGTAATGATATTTAATGCAGTTATGTTGTACAAAATGTACACATCTGAATCATGTATCAATGTTTTTATTTGGTGTTATCTCTGACACAGAGATGAGAGGTGATCACTTAAGCATGAAAAAGGAATCAGAGGGAAAAAATCCAAACATATCAAGGAAAGTATGATTCCATTAAGTGGCATACCAAGTAGAAGATATTGTATAAGGTTACAAGGTGCAAGTATGTCAGTGTGATGGATACCAGGTCATGGCACACTTGTTCTCCTATCTCACAGGGATTTCAGTATTGTTTTTGACACCATATTTTTGTCCTTTTTCCATCTAACACAAACCACACAGGAAGAGGCAGGACTTCCTCTTCAGCTGCTGATGCTATTGCTCAGCCTGCTCCATCTTACTGAGTCATGCAGCAATTGTTTGGAACCTAAATTATTTACTTGATACAACTGCAATCTAGGACAGTAAACCAGGAGCTTAATTTTATAGTGAGATGACTTAAACTTTATTGCCCATCCAAGAATTAAAAGGTCCTTCCTAGTTGAAGATACCAGGTTCCTGTCTACACATTGTGGAGGTTATTGTGTATAAAATATTTCATTTCTTTGATCTCTTTTTAAAAAGTATTGCCATTAACTTGATAAAATCCTTTTAAAAAATCAATAAAATCAAATGTAGGATTGTAATGTGGACAGCTCATACTTCACAAATGTGATTGTTAAAAGTGATGAAGAGATGAAATTTGAGCTCTGGGGAAGACAGTACATTAAACTATTAAAGTCATTGAAAATGAAGCATAATTGGAGTTTAACTGAAGCAGTGTCTTTATAAATGTGATACTGCAATAGTTCTGCCAAATGTGATGTTATTAGTGACTAAGGATGAGTTCATATGCATTTTCAGTGCTTGATAGATGCATTTTTATTCATTATTTCACAGCCAGCTGAATATTTTCATGGGTCCATGAGCAAGGTAGTCGATGGGTCCCTCCACTGCAATTCACTTCTCCCCTGAAAATGACAGCCTTTTTTATTCTATCCCCAATGGTGGTTCCCTTTTTACTTTGGTACCTTGGAACCAGCAGGAAGTAGATGTATGTGAATACATATTAACCCACAGCTCTAGACTGCCCTGAGCCTGCTTTGGCAGGAAGGGTGGGGTATAAATCAAATAAATAAATAAATATTTTGGGTCCTGAGTCTTTGTATACACAGATTTCAGACTGGTGTGGTATCTTTCCATAAACTAATAAGACCATCATTTTAGAAGGCTTAACTTTTATAGATTATAAATGTATAGACTGAGGGCAAGACAGAAAGGAAATGTAAAAGCCAGATCTCAGTTAAAACATTTGACAAGTCTAAATAAAATACTTCATATATCTACTTTTGTAACTCTTGATGCAACAATTATTAAAATCTTTGATAATTAAGATACCTAATATGTAGGGTTGCTAGGTCCCCTCATAGCTCCAGTGGGGGGGATTTGGGGGGCATTCCGGGACATTCCTGATGTAATGACATCACCTGTAAGTGTTGCCATGGATGCTCTGTTTTAAGGGCAAAACTCTAGGGTAAAACTGGCTTAAAACCATAGAGTTTTGCCCTTAAATCAGAGCGTTCCCATGAGATGTCCCTGGTGTGCTGATGTCACTTCTGGGTGATGTCATTTCGTTGGGGGAGACACACAGGGATGCGGCTGTTTGGGGGCAGGGTTCTCCCTGCTGGCCAACTAGCCGATGGAGGGGAGAAGCCCCAAAAACTGGAGGAACCCCCACCCCGACCTGGAGACTGGCAAGCTTACTAATATGTCTCATTCCTGGCCCTCCCTCCTTCCCTCCCTCCCTTCAAGGAGGAGCCTCAGCCAATGGAAGGGAAGAAAGGTTTGCCTTTCTCTCCTGTTTGATTGAGGCAGCCTGGCCAGGAAGCAAGCTCTGGCTCCTTCCTGCCCCCCCCCTGGAAGGAGGAGGGAGGGGAGGAGCCTCAGACAATAGATGCCTAAAGGCCAGGGGAAGAGGCAACTTGACTAGACTCAGGAAATAAACGGATGAAATCCATTAAATGTAAAGTGAGGCATCTTTTTGCCAGGAAGTTCATCTTCAAAGCAAACACCTTGATTACCTGAAATCATTTCAGATTCCAGCACAAAAACCATGGTCAGTATTTGTTACAACAAAGGAAAATTTTACAGAAAATTTAAACTGATTCCTAAGGCAATGTTCTCAAAGAGAACAAAGTGTTCTCCTTCCAATCACTGTTTTTGAGTTGACCAGGATATCAGCATAATCTTATATCACAGTTAGCTCTCTCCCAAACCAATCTCAGGTAAAGAAATAAGTTTATTGATCCTGAAACAGACAAATAAAGATGACATTATTTCACTCTCTGATCACAGGACACCCCTCACACCAAAGACAGGAAATTAAGAACATAATCTCTTAGAGATTTAGCTGTACTCTTCAGCCTCCCTTTTTGTCTCCCAAAACCTCTCTCCAGATCCCCTGGTTCTCCAGCCCATGCCAGACCCATCCTTTTTACTTTTTTTTTTTTTACAAAATTTATACCCCACCTTTCTATATCAATATAATTCCCCCTCTCAGATCTCCAAGCCTTCACCTCACATTATCTTTGCATTTTCTTCACCTCCCTCATCTAACCTTCTTTGTCTCATGTTCTTAAGAAACATGCACACAGCCAGTGCAATTATAAACTAGGAGGGTGAGATGCTAGTTCTATGAAAAGCTTTCTGTAAATATTTAGGGGCACTGTTATACACCTCCAAACCTGATCTTGCCAAGAAAGACTGAGGAGTGAATAATAAAATGTGTTTGAAAATGGCACCCAGGGACATGCAATAATTTGCTTTGCAGTTTGAATTAAATAAAGAGGGCAATGATTGGCTGCTGGTGTTGGCATTCCTAGTGGGAATGACTGCTTGTTTTAGCTCAGGCACCTTCCAGTGCTAAAATGTTTCACCGCTGGCATGAAATTTTTTTTAAAAAATACAAACCGGCCCTTTCTGACGGGTTTGTGCAGCAGTCCTCAAGGCAAGGAAAAATGTTCAGATTCCCAGGAAGAGGCTTTTTTTGCAAATTTATTTTGCAATGGAAACAAAAAGTACAGGAAAAACCAGTTTTAAAAGGAATGGGGGGAAACTGGGGAAGAACTGGGCAACACTGGGATGTCTGTGAAGTTGTCTGGACGCAAGGAAAAAAACTGGTAACATTGGGGAATGAGAATGGAACTTTAAAGCAGTCCGGAAAACACCATGGTTACAAAGTGGGTTTTGAATTTTTTTTAAAAAAATACATGGGGTACATTACATTGTAAACATTTGATTTGATACTTGGGCCACTGCCCACAGAAAATTGTAACCTTTTAGATTAGATAATCTCTATCTCCACCAGCACAGCTTGGTGCTGTGCTCTGAGACTGTTCAAAGGAAATTAAATTCAAAGCCATCTTCTCTTGCAGCTGGAGAAAGACCAAATATAATAAATTTCACACTTGAGATTCCTTATATTCTACAAGAAACGCTTTGCTGCTTTAAGGTTCTAGCAGGCTGGCCCATAGATCAGAAAATTTGGGATGATATATTTCTGACGAGCAATTCATTTAGAAAAGTTCACCAACCCAAAAGGTGACTTTGATGACTACCAAAAACAAGCCCCAGCTCTCTGTTTGACTCTCATTTATGTCAAATAAAACTTTTAAAATCTGAACAAGATAAAGCCTTAGGACAAAACAGATTTTCTCAGCACCAACAAAATATAATCAGTTCTAGGCAAAGAAGTCACATGTTAGAACTCCGCATCTCCAGAGGAATGATCAGTCCACTGACAATGAAAGCCACGTAGCCTCTTTCAGGCTTTTGTTTGCCATTTTACCACTTCTTAATCCCTCCTGACACTCTTTGCCTTGTTTACAAAGCCTACTGAATTCATTGCTTCATTTCTACTACCATGTCTACCAAGTACATAGAAATCAAATTACAGCCAGATTCCAGGAATGGACAGAAGAGACGTTTGAGAATTTCTGGGATCCCAGTGCTTTAGCATGTCACATCCTACAAACTTTTGTTAGTAAAAAAGTTCATGCGAATGAAAAATAATACTGTTTTGCTCAGGACACTATTCACAAAAATTTGTGTGAAGTGGTTCTACCTCAAGATAGATGCATTTTAGAAACCCCATAGGGTTGCCACTCCCCAGTTGGGGGTGGGGGATCCCCTGCTTTTGCGACGTCCCCAACAGCAACGTCAGCAGAAGTGCTCGCATCACCTAGAAGTGATGTAGGCATGTTGGTGATGTCGGGGGGTGACACTCTGGTTTTTGGGCAAAATTCTGTGGTTTGAGGCTGATTTTACTAGACTTTTGCCCACAAACCAGAGCAATGTCACCAACGTGCCTACGTCTTTTCCGGGTGAGGTGGTGAGAACGTCACTTCTGGCAATGCAGGGATGTTTTGTGAGGCTGCTTCTGGCTCCTGGAATGTCCCCCCATTCCCCTGCCAGCATCTTTGAGGAATCTGCCAACCCTAGTACCTTATTATTTTTTAAAGGTGATTTAAGAAAGGTAGGTAAGAAAGGCAACCTTATACTGTGTGTGCTTATGGCCCAGGAGAACATGTGCCTTAAGCCAATTTACATGTTCTTGTTATTAATGGCTGCTATAAACTGAATTAGCTATATTACAAAGTCTGCATGCCAAAATACAAAGCTAATACATTTAAAAATTAGAAAATAATGGGAATGAGTTTAAAATGCATTGTCTTTAACTCTGATCACAGAGATAGTTTCCTTGTTCTGTTCCTTTATTCTTCCTTTAAGCACGTGCACTGGTTGAGTACTGGAAAACAGTAGCTTTGATATGATTATATATATATCAAGGTACTTTGGGGGCCATGTTGCATTAATGTATATGTGCATTTGTATGAATTAAGAAAATATTAGAATTTTGATCCAGCTGTTTGTACAGTTGCATAAATGGCTTTTTGTTGTTTGTTTCTGCAACAGACAATCAATGAAATCAGTAGATACAAAAGAAGTCATGTTTCATCAATGTATACATGCACTTCGGCAACAAAGGACTTGAAACTGAAAGCTGCTTCAGAATTTACGCACACACAGGTCTCTTCCACTAAAGCTGAAATAAAGGCGCGAACAATGGATAGGTAATCCCCGTCCCTACTGCTTTCACTTTGGAATCATGGATAATTTGGAAGTCTAGGAAGAAATTCAGAATTTGGAAACATCCCTCAACAATGTGCCTGCCTTCCACTGCCCCTTCCCACACTGAAATCTATCTCCAGAACCCCAGGTTTTCTCTCAGGAGGCCTGATTATAGTGAAGGTTTGGTTTAAGTGTTTAATACAAACCATCGCACAATTGTACTCATTTCACACACTAGCAAGGTCATACTTAAGATCCTGCCAGAAGTACAAGCTGGGTTTTGAAGAGGTAAAGGAACCAGCGATCAAATTGCCAACATTTGCTGAATTGTGGAGAAAGCAAGGGAGTACCAGAAAAACATCTACTTCTGCTTCATTGACTATGTGGAGCACAACAAACTATGGCAAGTCCTTAAAGAGATGGGAGTCCCAGGACCACCTCACATGTCTCCTGAGAAACCTGTATAAGGGTCAAGAAGCGACAGTTAGAACAGGATATGAAACAACTGGAACATAGGGAAAGGAGTACGACTAGGATGTATATTGTCACCCTGCTTATTTAATTTATATGCAGAGTACATCATGTGAAATGCCGGCCTGGATGAACCACAAGCCAGAATTAAGATTGCTGGGGAAAACATCAACAACCTCAGCTATGCAGACGATACCTCTCTAATGGCAGAAAGTGAAGAGGACCTAAAGAGTCTCTTGCTAAGGATAAAAGAGGAGATCGCAAAAGTTGGCTTCAAACTCAACATCAAAAAAACTAAGATCATGGCATCCAGCTCCATCACTCCTTGGCAAATAGAAGGGGAAGCCATGGACACAGTGACAGACTTCACGTTCCTGGGATCCAAGATCACTGCAGATGGTGACTGCAGCCATGAAATTAAAAGACCCCTGCTTCTTGGGAGGAAAGTCATGGCAAACCTAGACAACATAATAAAAAGTAAAGACATCACCCTCCCAACAAAAGTCCGTATGGTCAAAGCAATGGTATTTCCAGTAGTAATGTATGGCTGCAAGAGTTGGACTATAAGGAAGGCCGAGCACTGAAGAATAGATTCTTTTGAATTCTGGTGCTGGAGAAGACTCTTGAGAGTCCCTTGGGCTGCAAGGAGACCAAATCAGTCAATCCTAAAAGAAATCAACCCTGACTGTTCCCTGGAAGGCCAGATCCTGAAGCTGAAGCTCAAATACTTTGGCCACCAAATGAGAAGGGAGCACTCCCTGGAGAAGACCCTGATGCTGGAAGAGATTGAAGGTAAAAGAAGAAGGGGACAGCAAAGGATGAGATGGTTAGACAGTGTTATCAATGCAATGAACATGAAATTAAGCAAACTCCAGAGCATGACGGAAGACAGGAGGGCCTGGCGTGATGTGGTCCATAGGGTCGTGAAGAGTCGGACTCGACTGTGCGACTGAACAGCAACAACAACAAGGTAGTTGAAGAGAAACATATACAGCAGAGTAATAAAATGGAGCAAACAAAACCATCTTTGGATGGAGGCTGAACCAATAATGATTCTACTTAAAGTATTGATCTTGAAGTCCTTGAGGTTGTGCATTACGCTTCCCATTAATTCTTTCCCATTATGCATTTGACCTAGTAAAGGCGTGCTGTGTGTGTAGCTAAACACTTTAATGTTGCTCTAAGTGGAATATCTTCTGTTTGGAAAACTACATAAATAGATACACAATGAAAAGAAAATTCCACCTGACACACTAGCAAAAAAAATAATCATGTTATTTTGCAAAAGAGATGCTATGGTGCACTGGGACCAGTATGCGCTTTTTATACTTGTGCTTGTTGGACTGCTTGTTGTTCCATATTCTTTTGAAAGTCATGGAAGTGTGATGTATATGTACCTTTGTTTTGCCTGGCAATTGCACAAATCCCAAGAGAAAAAAAATCTTTCTCAGTTCCTCACTTCCTTTTCAGTGTGGAATTGTAGCTGCATGTATACCCTGAACCAAATATTTGGGTCCATGGCTGAGGACAGATTGGTAGTCTGCCCCAGAACCACAGCAGGGCCAAAAGCTGCAGGGGGAAACTGGCCCGGGGGTTGGCCGTTCACACTGGCCAGACTCCTGCAAGAGCATGCCGGAACGGAGTGTTCAGACTGCTGCAGAGCGGCCCCGGGTGGGCCGGCCTCCGTGGCTCGTGGCAGGCCATGGCAGGAATAGGCGCATGGCCACAGCAGCAGTCTAAATATTTAAAATCTCCCCACCTCCTGTATTGGGGCTGCTTGTGCGCATGAGCACATGTGCGCTCATGCGCTTATGCACATCTCTCCGTGGTGGCATGTTCACACCACTGCCTCTGCTTGAATCCCGCCTCCTCCCATCCACACAGCAGGGAAGTGGGATCCAAGCGCAGGAAGGCCCCTGGACACTGCTTTCTGCCGGTGTCTGTCTGAGGCTGCAGGGAACCGCTTCACAAACGGGTGAGTATGGAAGGGAGATGGAGGGCAGCTGTGGCTGTCTGAACTCCCTCCCTTCCCCCGCTTCTGAAGCGGAGCTCTCCTGAGCCACATTGCCAGTCTGTCCTCAGCCCATGGATCACATACTTACTCATCAATGTGTTGTCTGTATCCCTAGGTCATTTTTCTCTTTCATTAAAACCTAGCTTGATACTGGATTAGGAATCAAATCACTTCTCTTTTCCTGTTTTCCCAGCAAGCAAGTATTTGGGTATCAGGATCAGGTGGCTTTGCAGCAAGATTCTGTGCCTTGCAACTATGAAAGACGTTCTGAAGTCAAGGCTGTCTAGGATTTGGCGAAGGATGCAAGTAGCACCTAAGGCCTGATTCACAAAACAATAGCACCTTTTTGGAACTGTAAAAGGGCATGGTATTTCATTTAGCTAGATATATGCACTTGTGGGCACCTGTGTTCTTCTGCCTGTCATCCCTGACTGGATTAGGATCCATAATGTTGAGAACCTGGACTTAAAGCTGATGGCTGTCTACAGAAGCTGTCAGGAATAATTTAAGACCACAGGAGGCTTTAAACCAGTTGAGGGTGGTAGGAACTAGAAAAGTCATTATGGGGAGAGAGGTGCTAGGAAATCTGGAAGAAAGATGGGATTGGCCAAGGCTGTGGGAGTTTTCAAAGTTAGCACAAGTTGTTTGTGCTGGATGCCTAAAGGAAGAAGAAGAAGAAAAAGAGAAGAGACTGCATTTATACCCCGCCCTTCACTCCCCAAGGGAGTCTCAGAGCATCTTACAAACTCCTTTCCCTTCCCCTCCCCACAACAGACATCCTGTGAGGTGGGTGGGGCTGAGAGAGCTCTGAGACAACTGTCCTTGAGGGAACAGCTTTGCCAGAACTATGGCTTGCCCAAGGTCACCCAGCAGGTGCAAGTGGAGGAGTGGGGAATCAAAGTCGGTTCTCCCAGATTAGAGTCAGCACACTTGACCACTACACCAAACTGGCTCTCTCATCAAACTGGCAAAGAAAGAAAACTTCCTTTAGAAAATGGCAGATGTTTTTCACATGCATAAGCCTTTCCTTTTTTTAAAAAAAATTTATGTTTACATATATATACAAAAAAAACCCAGACATAAACATCAAGCGCACACCCCACTCCCCACACAGAAGAACAACCTACAGTGTACGCATAACAAAAAAGAAAAACAAAAAAAGAGAAAAAGAATAAGTAAAAAGCAAGGAAATTAAGGCACTGGTAGAGAGCTTGACATTCAGCATAAATACAAAGAGAGGGGATTCTTTCCCCTTCTTTTTTCTTATCCTGTAAACATACATAATTAATGTATAGTTACAACATAATTAAAGTATAGAGAGAGGCTTAATTAACTTTATCCCATAATCTGATGGAGGGCTTAAACATACTTTGAGTATTGTTCTGAGTTGTGTATAAAATAAAATCATGCCAAGTTTCAAAGAAGTCTACAGTTTTGGCTTTGGCTTTGATAATTCTAATTTGACTTGTCAATTTTTCAGCTATTGAAATCTGCCATAACTCAGAATACCATGATTGTAACATTAATAATTCTGCGGCTTTCCAACTTTTAGCTACTATCCTGCATGCTGCCATCAACATAAACATTATTAGTCCTTTAGATGTCACCTTTTCATTTTGTTTCTCCCATATTGTTAATAGGGCCAAAGCTGGTGTAACACAGATGGTTTGACATGTAATTTTTGCCATCTCTGCAAAAATTTTCTCCCAAAACTGTGACACTACTGGGCACAGCCACCACTTATGAATATAAGCACCTTGCTGATTAAACTTTCTCCAGCATTTTTTTTATTTGTGTTGATTGTTCTTGTGAGACGAACTGGGGTGAAATACCACCTGTGCAATAATTTCCAGGAGTGCTCTCTAAGAGCTATTGATATAGTTTTCCTTGTTTGGGTAAGCCATATCTTATTCCAAATATTTTGCTCGATCTTTATTCCGATATCTTTCTCCCATATTATTTTCAACCCATTTAGTGAACCTGAATCTGTCTCAATTAAATATGCATATGTTTTAGAGATTACTCCTTTTAGACATGTCATATGTTGCATTAAAATCTGTTCAAATTTCAACAGCGTTCTCGTCATGGTTTGCTTCACCATAGAGTTTACAATTAGGTAATGCAGCTGATATAGCAAAAACCAAATTTTCTTTTAATTGGATCACTGTGAAGGGAGTCCCATCTACATAAATATCTCTCATTATAGATTCCTTTTTCTTTCCATCTAATATAACTTTCTGATTTATCCAGGCATGAAAAATTGGGATGTAGTATGATAGGAATCAACGGGGATATCTCTGGGATCAGTTTATTTTTCCATTTAACCCAGTTTTTTTAATGTAGTATATAGGAAGGGGTTCTCTACCCATTTAATTTCTATTTCTTTTTCCCCTCCAAAAACGATTTTAGTAATTAAATTCAGATGTTTCCCATCTGCTTCCATGCTCACCCAAGACTTATCAGAGATTCCATTTAAATATGACACCAAGGCTCTCAAGTGGTTTGCCTCATAATATTTGCTTATATTTGGTTCTCCCCATCCTCCTAGATCTGCCCTTTGGTACCTTATAGCCTTCACTAGGAATAAGGCCCGTTGTGGAAATAAATACAAAGGGCTCTAGAAAGAGGCTCTGGGAGAATGGCAAGGCCTTGGGCACTCAACTTCAATCTGCTATGGCAGCCTCAGCAGGGTATAAGGACACAGAGTCCACCATTTTCTCCATGAGAACTGATCAATGCCATCTGGAGAGCAGTTGTAATTCTGAGTGATCACCAGCCCTCACCTGGAGATTGGCAACAGTGGTTCCCCAAGAGGGAATAGCTGGTTTGGAGGGCAGAGTCCATGGCATTCTACCTGTCTGAGGCCCCACCCCTCCTCAAACCTCCCCCTCTCCAGGCTCCATCCCTCAGATCTCCAGGAATTCCCCACCTGGAGTTGGCAACCCTATCTCCTTCCCAGCCAACCATCAGCCTACCTTTATTTCCCTCTCACTCTTCAGCTTTCCATCTCCCCCCCCCACCTGCAGCCTCTACCGTGCTCTGAAGCCCTGACTGCCACGTCACATTGGCTGTCATGGGGGGCATCTCTGCAGGGTATAAGGACACAGAGTCCACTGTTTTCTCCATGGGAACTGATCAATGCCATCTGGAGAGCAGTTGTAATTCTGAGTGATCTCCAGCCTTCACCTGGAGATTGGCAACAATGGTTTCCTTGGCTGGGAGGGTGGGATAGAAATTTAAATAAATACATTTCCCAGGAGAGACAGTGGTCTTTCTCTGCAATGGGGACCAAAGCAGCTTACATCATTCTCCTCTCCCCCTTTTGACTTGCACAACAATCCTGTGAGGTAGGTTAGGCTGAAAGTCTGTGACTGGTTCAAAATCACCCACTCAGCTTCTACAGCAAGAACCTGGATCTAGCAGACCCTGCTCTGAAGCACTGATTGCCATGCCTAGGGTACCCAACCTCCAGGTAGAGCCTGAAGATCACCAGGTATCACAGCTGAACTCCAGACAACTGGTCTCTCCTGTCCAGAGAAAATAACTGCTTTGGAAGTTGGACTTTATGGCATTCTGTTCAGCTGAGGCCTCTCCCCTCCCCAAACCCTGGCTTCCAGAGACTCTACCAGAAAATCTCCAGGAATCTTCCTACCTGGAGCTGGCAATCCTAGTCAGAACTGGTCCCAATGAGTTCTTTACAAAGGCCTGCAAAGGGTTTCCTTCCTTTGTCTGAACCAAGCTTGGTTGCCTACTGTGGCAAAACGGGCTTCAGTTTGCAACTTGGCTGTTCGCCTCCCACCCTCGTCCTGTGGGTGTATCTCACTCCTTAAGTTCCCTGCCACCAGTCACTGAACTGTCACTGCCTTTTTAGAGGGCCCCTGTGGCCAAATCTCCCTATTTGGAGATGGAATCCCCAATCTTTGGGGGATCCCTGGAAAGTTGGCAACCGAAGGGTCTGGCCTTTCCTTGCTTCCCTGGGCTACCCCCTCCCTTTGGTATTGGGCAGAGCGGGGGAGACTATGCACAACACAGATTATTAGCCCAAATAAAGGATTTTTTTTTTACTATTTACACAATTATGAAGCGCATACACACACATACTAAATGAATAAGGTACAACTGTAGGATTAAGCACACACTATGAGCCAACAGTGCATAAATCAACAGGGGTTAAACACAATCCTCCCTGGATGGGCTGGAGTCTATATTGATGGTGCCCCACCCCTTGGGACATTCCCTCTTTTCCCGCACTTTTTGGCCTTGGGGCTGCTGGGAACTGTAGTCCAGCAGATGAGGAAGCCCCATTCAACCCAGTTAGTGATACCCCTGCAGGCCCCTCTCTGAAACTACAGCTCAATTGCACCTTATGGGGGAACACTTTAAACAAACCACAGACAGCAGCCATCTTATAAACACAGGTAACTGCCATTTCTGTACACCTACCAACAGCCACTGAGATAAGTCACACACAGTCACACACAGGAGAGAAGCAGGAGAAGGGTATAATGCCATAGGTCTATCCTCCAAAGCAGCCATTTTCTCCAGGGGAACTGATCTCTGTCATCTGGAGATCAATTGTAGCAGCGGGAGATCTCCAGGTCCCACCTGGAGATTGGCAATCCTAGGGGGAAAGTCAGCCACATGGCAGGGGGTTGAAGGAAATGGTTTGCTGGTTGCTGGCCTACCTCATTAGCCAGCCAGCCATGGTGGAGCTTAGAAGGAGAGAGAGCCATGTTTTGACAGTTTATTCTGACAGAAAAGTTGGTGGGGGAGGGGGATTATGCTGTAAATCCATGGTCTTTTCACTAACAGAAGCAGGCCATTGAGGGGACAGTTAGACCCACCTGGCAGCAGGTGGAGGAGAAGAGTGGACCCAGCACCCAGCCAGTCCTTCCCCTTCGCTGGCTCCCTCCAGACTGAGGCCGGGACACTGGCTGGAGGCTCCGTGGGCGGGACTGAGGGAAAGCAGGGAGAGAATGCAGCCAGTGGCCAGGGTCCCCCTTTTGAGAGGCAGTCCATTCAGCCTACTGATTTTGGCGCCCCATGGAATCTTGCCCTTTGGAATGTTAAAACGGCTTTATATAATAGGAAAGATAAGTCTTGGTCTTTTACCTTGATGAATAAAATTGGTAAAGATTTTTTTGCCAGCATGCTAGATCCCTTGATGTGATATATATGGGAAGCGTTTGAAAGAAGTAATTTAATTTTGGGAGTGCCATCATTTTGATAGTGTTGATTCTGCCCATGATTGTCAACTGTAACTGGCTCCGTCTTTTAATATCTCTTTTTATTTGTAGAATGACCGGATGGAAATTTAGCTGCTGTAATTTATTTAAATTCTTTGGGATAGTAACTCCCAGATATTTGAATGATTTATGATGTATGGAGAATCCTAACTCATTTTGAATTTCAAGTTGCATTTTTGGATTTATATTTATGTATAGTATTCCGGACTTCTTATAATTAATACGTAATCCTGCAATTTTTCCATACTCACAAATGTCTTTCATTAATTCAGGTAGTGCTTCTTTAGGATTTACCACTAATACAGCTACATCATCTGCCAACATATTAATCGTGTGTACAAGTCCATTTATCTCTAGACCTTAAATTTGCTTAGTAGCTCTTGTTGCAATTGCCAGAGGTTCCAATGAAAGGATAAAAAGCAGGGGTGACAAGGGACAGCTCTGTTTAGTTCCTCTAGTCAGAGGGAAACTAGCAGAATCAAACCCATTTATTCGTACTCTAGCTTTCAAATTTTGATATACTGACTGAATTTCATTCAAGAAATATTGACCACTATTTAATTTTCTTAGCAGTCTAATGATAAAGTCCCATTCCAAATGATCAAAAAGCTTTCGTGCATTGACAGATGCTATGGCTAATGGTGTTTGATTTTTTTTTACTGAAGTAAATGGCTTTCAATATTCTACATATTGGATCTGCTATTTGCCTTTGGGGTACAAAACCTGATTGGACTGGAGAAACATAATTCTCAATTATATTACTTAGTCTAGACACAAGGACAGCAGTGAAGGTTTTTGCATCTTGGTTCAGTAATGCTTTTGGTCGATAGGAATCTAGTTGGTTTGTTTGTTTACCAGGCTTTCAAATCACTGTAATTCTTGCATCTTCCCATGAGTGTGGTGCTTGTTTGTCTTTCATTATTTGGTTAAATAATTTTGTGATAAATGGGAGTAATAGGATTCTGAATTGTTTGTAAAATTCTGGGCCATAGCCTGGAGATTTTCCTTTTTTAATTTTTTTGATGACTTTATCTATTCCTTTGCATTCAATTGGTTTGTTTAAAATATTGTTGCGCTCACTTTTAAGGCTGAGGACAGACTGGCAATCTTGGCCGCTCTGCCTCCGCTTCAAAAGCAGAGGCAGAGCAGCCGTTCAGACGGCCGCATCTGCCCCAAGGAGGCGGCCTGGACACATCGCGTCCGGTGCCGTGCTCCTCCCGCAGCAGCCGAGCACCACTTCAAAGTGGTGCTCAGCTGCTGTGGCATGTGTTCCACCCGCCGCAGCGGGTGTGAACGTGCGCCAGGAGGGGGAGCCGTGCGGCGTCCGCACGCCACCATAGGAAGCTGCCCGCAGTCTGAACGCTGTGGGTGGCTTCCTTCCGGCGGCATGCAAACGCCGCACTGCGGGGGAAATTCACCCCGTCCTAGTCTGCCGTGCCGCAGAGGCGCGGCAGACTTTAAGTCTGTCCACAGCCTAAATTCAGGAATATTCAGTTTTTGAAAATATTCATCCCTTTTTTCCTTAGATGGATTTTCTGAGGTATATAATTTTTCAAAATATTTAGCAAATTGCTCGGCTATTTGTTCTGTATTATGTATTTTTTATTGTTGTATTCTATCATTGATATTTTATTTCTATGATTAGGTTTTCTCAAAGTACTTGCTAATAGCTTGGAACTCTTGTTGCCAAATTCATAGTATTTCTGTTTTAAATATAGCAGTGTTTTAGTTATGGAGTCTAGAACATCTAATTCCTTCCTTTTATTTACCAAATCCTTGTAAACCTTTTTTGATCCCATTTTTTTATGTTTTGCTTCTAATTCTCCAATTTCTGCCTATAGTTTTAATTTTTTGCTGTTAATCTTCTTTAATCTAGCCATCTCTTGAATGCATATCTTTCTTACTACTGGTTTTAATGCATTCCATACAGTATGTAAGGGCATGCCTTCAGTTATATTTTCTTTGAAATAATTCTGTATACCTTTTTGTAATCTTTCTCTTGATTCTGACTTGGTTAATAAAATAGTATTAAATCTCCATGTATATGTAGTTGGTTGTTCTCCAGGAATATTCAAATCTAACCAAACTGGAGAGTGATCAGATAGTTTTCTTATACCTATTTCTGCTTTGACTATATTCTGCATTAAGCCTGATGATATCAAAATGAAATTATCCTGGAGTATGTGTTGTGTCTATGTGAATAATATGTATAATCCATTTTTTTGTGGATTATCCACTCTCTAGGCATCTACCAGATTAAATTCTTGCAGTGTTTTTACCAACTTGTTTCCCCCTATTTTCCTTTCTGTATTTTTTCTTTCCATTTTTGTCTAAGTAATCCATATGAGTCCAATTTAAATCTCCCCCATCACCACTTCCCCCTCTTTAAATTTGTCTAATTTATTGAGAACATCTCTTAAAAATTGAATTTACTTCTTATTGGGTGCATAAATGGAGGCAAAGGTAAATGTTTTGTTTCCATATTGCCCTTTAACAAAAATATAACACCCTAATGGGTTTCTTACTAAATTACTTTTCTGAAATGGGCAGGCTGCTGAAAAGATGATTGCTACCCCCCTAGATTTACTATTACCTGGTGCTGAGTAATGTTGTCCCAAATATCCCTGTTTTAATAACCTGTCATCTTTTATATTATGGTGTGTTTCCTGAAGCATTATAACTTCAGGGTTTGAGTCTCTTATATAATTTGCTAGCCGTCTTCGTTTTATTGGATCACCCATTCCTCTGATATTGAATGTATAGATTTTAATATCTCTTTTTGTAGCCGTAATCCATTACTATGCTTAAGACTCTATATTTATATTGTAGTTCCCTCTCTCTACTTTGCTTAAAGCCCTCTACTCACATGCTTGCAATAATTCTAGAAAAAAATTGTGTCTTAGCCAAGGTCTCACTCCATCCTGAAGTGAGACAGCATAGCGTTTCCATATCTATGCTGTGCTGTGGCACCTTTGGGGAAGTCATCCTATCCCATCTCCTCCCACCCCATGCCTATGCCTAAGGCTCTTTTTTGAAACATATATATATATATGTTTATATATATATAATAGCATTTTTATATCCATACTCTATAACCGAAGCACATAGCTGAAGTACATATTTTACTAAGTTTCATATTAAGTCCTGCAGTATCTCTTTAATTTACACCTAGTCAGTCGTCCTCATGTATACCTATCAACATTTAAATTTTACTTGTCTTGGAAGCACAGGATGGCTTGAAGTTCTAGCACTATATCTAGTCTGTGGACCTCCTTTCTTCCTCCTTCTTTTCTTTTTCTGCAGCTGCCATTCCCTCTCATCTTCCCCCACTTCTTCTTGTTCTGATCCCTTGTCTCTTCATCTGTGTCATCGTAGCTCTCATCTGGAGGCTCCAATTGTAGCTCTTCCAAGACTTCCAAGGCCTCTTTTAATGAGGGGGCCACATAGGTTTTATTTTCTCTTTGGGTGATTAGTTTGAAGGGAAAACCCCAACGGTATTTTATCTTTGCCTCCTGTAGTTTCTTTGTGGCTGGCCTTAGAGCATGTCGTCTTCTGGGTGTTTCAGCACTTAAGTCCTGCATAAAGAGCACTTAGTTTTCCTTATAGTTTATGGATGGGAGTTTTCAAACTTGTTTCAGAAAGTAGTATTTCGCTGCATATCTTGCAAAACGCACGGCAATGTCTCTGTGGGTTGAGGTATTGATTCCTCTCGGAATTGCAATTCTGTGGGCTCTTTTAAGATCCATTCTCCTTAAAGGGGGGGGGGGGGGTCTGGGACCAGGGAGTTAAACCAGTCAATGAGAAATCCTATAATGTCATCTCCCTCAGCTTTCTCCTCCACCCCACGGATGCGGCTGCTTATACGACAATCTTTGTCCTCCAAATCAGCTAATTTTAGTTTCATGGTTCTGTTTTGGTTCTCCAGTTTCTTGATTTTCTCCTGCTTTGCCCTGCTGATAGCCATAGCTTGCTCAGCAGACCCAGCCACATTTTTAACATTATCTGCTAGTTCCTTTAATTGGCTGTTTACAGGTTTTAATAAGCCTATCCATCCATCCATTAATTCTTGCTTTAAATCCTTTCATAAAAATAGTTGTTTTTGCATAACTTTTAAGATGGTTTCGACATTGCTCTTGGTGTTTTCTTTCTCTGCACCCTTGGCAGCCATCTTATCTCCTTGCTTCTGTAGGGGGGAGTCTTATTATTATAATATTTCTCCAAACCCTTAAGGGAGTATCCACAGATTGTCAGTATTTGGATTCTCTAGGTCTTCTGTTTTCTAATACAGCCAAAGTTCCATCTTTTAAATGCTACTAAATTTGTGTTTTAGAGCCCTTTTCGGCATCTAGGCATGGAGCCCTCGGATTAGGTGTCCGCCATTGTCCGGCTCAGCTCTGCTCCCATCATGCATAAGCATTTCACATGCAGTATTGTCTTATACAGTGATCTTTAATTTCGGGTGAGAATAATTGTTTATCCATTTTGCTCAGTATTAAAGATGTACCAAATGTATAGTGAAAAACATTTTTGGCATGAAGAGGGATCTAGTTGAGACAATGTATTTCTCTAAAGATCCTCAAAAACTTTCCTTTTTCACACTAGGTCATTTAGAGTTGCCATTCTCCAGGTAGTGGCTGGAGATCTCCCAGAATTACAACTGGTCTCCAGGTTACAGAGTTCAGTTCCCCTGGAGAAAATGGCTGCTTTGGAAGGTGGACTCTATGACATCATACCCTGCTGAGGTCCCTCCCTCCTCAAATCTTGCTGTCCCTAGGCTCCCCGCCCCCAAAATCACCAGGAATTTCTTTTTTTCCCCAAATCTAATTTTTATTTTTATCAAACAGACAAACAAACAAACAAACATAAATACATACAGATTTGGGGGGGTCCATGTACATCTTTGTCATATCTAACACGTTACCTCATACATTGTCTACTTGTATATTGTCCATTTTAACCACCATGTATTTTTGTATAAGTATTTTGCATTATAATTAATTTCTTCTAGTAAGGTTAAATGTCGATATTGTTTATTTATCGTAGTCTTCCAACTATTTGTAAAATCTTAATCATGTATTTTCTAAGCTTCCTTCGTCATGTCCTCTCAGAATTAAAGTTAGTTTGTCCATCTCTGCAGTTTCAAGTATTTTATTTATCATTTCTTCTTTTGAAGGCACTTCGTTTTTCCTCGAATATTTGCCTTTTAATATTCTTGAAGTAGTCACTACATGTATAATAAGGTAAAAGTCCTGTTATATCTGAAAACAGTTTGCTGTCTGATGATGTCACTTTTGCTACGGAAAAAGAAGGGATACTTTCAACAAAAAATAAACCATTGGGGACTATGAAAAACTTACACTGGCATATTAGTACCTGGATATCAGGTACTAGAGGCCATTATAATGTGTGTTAAGGAGTATGCTCCCATTACACAAATTGCTGAAAAAGAAGGAATGGCACATTTTGAGAGGGGAGAAAACATTTGTGGAATGTACCACTTCATTTCAGCTTAGCTCAGCTCTCCTCAATATTGTTGTTGTGGTTCAACTGATAGACCTGGGGGGGGGGGGGGGAGCATCAGCACAGAGAGTGAAAATCTCTTCCCAGAACTGGAAGACAACTCCCAGTTGTTTCTGTTTCTCTCCCATTGTTTGAAAACTTGGGACTTTCCTGTTATATACACCCTATTTTAAAGAAAGAAATGAAGTTTACATAGCTCAACTGATAGCTTGTTTGTTCAGTGTTTATAGTCTTTTGCAAAGTTCATTGGTTCATGCAGCTGTTTATATGGACATTATGTACTTAATATTTAGACTTGGGGTGAGCGAGCGGGACAGTGATGAGCGAGAGGGAGAATTTTGTTGTCTGGCTGTGGTTGGGAATGTGACAGATGAAGAATGCCTTCCTTGAAGTCTGTGGCTCAGTGTATCATACTGTTGGCTAAATAAATGTTCAGCAACATTAGAAATGCTTCATTTACTGCCATGGCTCTGTTCACTTGTAATGCTGATTCTGGGCAAATCAGAGTCCACAGACTGGAAGCCTGCCCTGGAAGATTTGTGTCCCCCGCCCAAATTCCTTCCTCCCTTCTCAGCAATGAATGTCTCATTAAGTGGTACAGTTAGGTAACTTTAGACTCTGGGCATACTGGTTTTATGGACACCCCCCAATTTATATGGTAATTCTCAGGTAATCCTGCCACTCTCCAGGGTGGGAGATGGGATTTACTGGGCTGGGCGAGACAACTCCACTCCTCCCCCCTCCTCCCGCTGGAATGTACTCCATTCCCTCCGCTTGATGGCTTTACAGGGTTGTTATCTCTGTTCAAGGCTACTGGTAATTTCTCACAGACACGTTTAGTGTTTTTGGCTTCTTTTGCAAGTGTCATCTATTGTTGCTTTCCCACTCTTTAGCCTGGGAAAGCTTTTAGGCGGGATTCATCCCAGGGCAGGGACTGGGGAACCCGTGTGACAATATATGTTTGAAATCACTATATCTATCCTAACACTATTGTTCCAATCCATTACTAACTCAACAAGTGTACCCTGAAGAAATTCCCCCAATAAAGAAAGTCTTGGTTAAGATCCTTTGCATGGGGTGAGTTCATCCAGGAAGTCTCACAGAGAGTTAGTAATCCCATTTCTCTCTGGGGAGGCCTGCCGTTCCTGACGATGTCGGAAGATAGAGGAGAACCCCCGGCAACCTCAGGGGACACGGTGGTCCCCGTATCTATGGAGGAGGATGTCGTATCTCCTCGCACCGCCCCGTGGGTGGATTGCTGGCCCAGGGGTCCCAGGTACTCGTGGATGCAATTCGGAACTGAACCGATCGAGACCTGGACCCCCTCTCAACAGGGAGCGTCCATGGGGATGGAGCTGGGCCGAGAACTGGGAGAGGGGGCGAGATCCCGCGACTCCCGTCGTCCCAAGAGACCCGAGTTTGGAGACTTGTGGTCCCATGTGGATCGCCACATGGAAGCGATGGAGACCCTGCTGCAGAGAGAGATGACTGCCTTGCTGAAGGGATTACCCAGAATTGTCCAGAGGGTAGTCAACACTCAGGCAGGAGGCACTGGGGGGGGGGGGTCCTCGTGGGTCAGCCGGTTCCTGTGGGGCTGCTGGCACCCGTACCCACGCAACCAGTGCCTGCAGGGCCCCTTGTGCCAGTGGATTGTCAGCCAGTCCCGCAAGAACTGCTAGCCGTGACATTCAATGGGGACCTGGCAAAGCTACAATTTTTTATCATCAAAGCCGGACGGTTCCTGCAAAAAACAACAACAGTGTGGCACTGGGATAGCGTGTGATCACGCTATCCACAATGCCACACTTCGGCGCTGGAGTGATCACACGGGGAAGCTCCAGCTGTGAACCGCAGCAATCCATTTGATACTGGAGTTTCACTAGTAGCTTTTTACCACGATTCCCCACCGGATCAAAATGATTTGCGACGGTTTGACGACAGTTGTAGGACGCTTCCCAGATGTGCTGGTGTGATCACGCTGCTTTGATCCGGTGGTGAATTGTCCCTCTTCCATGGCAAATGGGTGTGTATGATCGTGCCCGTAGTGTTTTTTAATTTCCCCAGTAGGTCTAGAACTTCGTATCTGGTCACCTCAATTTGGCTCAATTCTTCAGACTCCCTTTCTGAAAATAGGGGCTGTGGCTTGGGTACATAACTTTCCACATTGAACACAGAAGCAAAAAAGTTCACTCAGCAAGATTCCATGGTAGAGAGGGAATTTTAACTTGGGCCTCCTAGGTCCTATCCTGACACCCTGACCCATATATGCCAACTGCTTCAGGGGAAGGACGAGTCTTTTATTCAGATTAATTTTGGAATACCTAAGGGTGGATTTTTTGTCACAAGTTTAGACAACTCTATAATTCTTCCATAGTTAATGGCTGTATAAATGTGTTCATTTACCACACTGAATGTCTAATGCTTGAAATCTACTTCTACATTTTTCACTTATAAATAGCAAGTTTATATAGTTTTTTACTTTATGCACACATTCATCAAGCTGAATATATTCAGCATGTGGTAGGCACAGAATAAACCATTGGCTTTGCCTCCAATTGTTTAGTGATATTTATAAACAGGGGAGATGAATTTTCATCTGTGTTACTGTGTTGTGCATGGAAGAATGTATCAACTAAATAGTGGTTAGATATAGATAATTGTTTCTTTGCTGTAACAGAAAGCAAGAAACTAATATGTTATTCAGTTTAAGAACTCAAACAAGTAATGAATAATGGACATGGAAATTTATTCCAAGACTCTTAATCAGTTTCACATTCTATATGACTAGCAGTCTGACATGTGCCATTGTAAAGAAATGCTTAGGGTGTGATACACAGACTCTTGTGCCAGGTAAATATCACCAACCCTGATATTGTACTCACCTTACAGAATGCTTATTCTGCCACTGATGGCAGATACCCTGGCAAGACGCTTCAGGATGAGGGCCTTGCGATTGCTGATTTGTTCCAGAAGAGGCCTTAGTGCAGTTCACATCTCACTGAAGCAGATGGCTAAACTTCCGTTCTTGCTGCTCAGGCATTACAGCTGAAATGCTTTCTGACTAGTCTGGCATCCAGCTAGGGATCTGGCTCTTGTTTGCCCTCTGTTCATGGACACCTTTGGCTTTTTACTGCAGGCTATTGCAGCAAAAGTAACAATCAGCTGCAGTGCCTTGAAATGTATTCCCCTGTACGGCTGTCTCTAGCCGAATCGCTGGTTTTTATTTAGTACAAGAGTCGCTGGTTTTTATTTCGTACAAGAGACACATCCAACTTTTCTGCATTCAGACTTCCCTGGTCCCCTCCTTTTATGGTTTATGCTCAAAAGGCATGAGGCTTAGCCCTCGGTTGTTCAGCTGTTTATACCCTGATAGAGATGACTACGACTTGGAAGTTTGATCGCTGTTCCTAACTTCATTTGTATTCCTTGTACAGAGGAACTAAAAGAAAAGCTAAAAGAATATGTGGATGAGGTGACAGCACGGAAGCCTGGGTTCATCAAGGTTGTTCGACACAACAAGCAAGAGGGGCTGATTCGTTCTCGCGTTAGTGGCTGGAGGGCAGCAACGGCTCCAGTAGTGGCGCTCTTTGATGCTCACGTAGAGTTCAACGTGGGATGGTACGTGTCTTGCTGAGTTTGCATCCGTAAAGATTGTTTCCCACAGTTCAGAAACTATTGCGGAGATGTTGGGAAGAAATCTCTAAGACTGTATTTAGACAAGTGGTACATTTTCAAGTTTCATATGATGGAAGTCTGTTCAGTACAAAGGAATTTTGGTTATTTCAGGAGGATAGTAAATATGTGAAGGTTAGTATTGGCTTCCCCCCCCCCCCCCAATTAACTGGTTTGTGCCAAAGATTTCACAGCCCTTTTCATAGCCCTGTTTTGGCGACAGAGTAACTGTGCACAGGGGTGAAAGTGTTTGCCCATTCCAAGGGATAGCAATAAACCCCACCCTTATTCTTTGTTGCACTACCATATAGCCAACCCGTATAGAAGTTACAGTGAACACATATACAGTGTACACTTGTTCTTTTTTTACAACTGAGTGTGCGATATAAACCACATATTTATCCAGGTATTAGCCCAGCTTTCACTTACAAAGTGAACGTGTGTTGGCTGTTTCCTACAAACAGGTGTACGTATGTATATGCAGGCCATATCTGCTTTCACTATACTGTGAACTAGGCTTATGTGGTGTCCTAAACTCTTCAAGCTGACTGCATATTACCCAGTGAGTTGAACAATGTGATCAGGAGAGGAAATGGGAGATATTACACCCTCTTGTTTGGTGTAGTGGTTAAGTGCGCGGACTCCAATCTGGGAGAACCGGGTTTGACTCCCCACTCCTCAGCTTGCAGCTGCTGGATGACCTTGGGCAAGCCATAGTTCTGTCAGAGTTGTTCTTGAAAGAGGTGTTCTTGAAAGAGCTCTCTCAGCCCCACCTATCTCACAGGGTGTCTGTTGTGGGGAGGGGAAGGTAAGGAGTTTGTAAGCAGCACTGAGACTCAAAAGGAAGGGTGGGGTATAAATCCAATCTCCTCCTCCTCCTCCTTCTTCTTCCCCCATCTTTTCCAGAAAAAAATATTTGTTTGTGAAAATTTGATGTAGCACTAAGGTAATTTTCAGTTATATTAAAAAAAAAACTTTTTAGATAACTTCCAAGAAGAAGAAGAGGAGATTGGATTTATACCCCGCCCTTCACTACCCAAGGGAGTCTCAGAGCGGCTTACAAACTCCTTTCCCTCCCCCTCCCCACAACAGACACTCTGTGAGGTAAGTGGGGCTGAGAGAGCTCTGACAGAAGCTGCTCTTTTTCAAGAACAGCTGTGCCAGAACTATGGCTTGCCAAGGTCATCCAGCAGGTGCAAGTGGAGGAGAGGGGAATCAAACCCGGTTCTCCAAGATTAGAGTCCACGCACTTAACCACTACACCAAAGTGGCTAGATAATGGATATAACAGGAAGTATAATATTTAGTATGAAACGTGTGCCTCTAGTGCCATGAATATGAGTTAAGCTTGATTGGTGGGTTCAGCGTGAGGGCTAGTGCCTGATGTCACAGAATGAATCCTTGGACCATTACAGTCAAGCCACTGGAGGTTGCATTATATGCCTCTCAGTGAACCGACCTGCAACACGCACTTTTGAAAATATAGCCAGATTGACTAGCCTGTAGGCTGCTCTTCAGTTCTTTTGACAGATAAATAAATAAATGCACACCAAAAGTTGAGGAAAAATACATAAAGTGATAACTCATTCTTAATTATTATATTGCTGTTCTCTTACATTACTTCTGGAGTGGCCACTGCCCTATTGCGATGCTGCTGTTGGTAGAGGCAGTGAGCCAGCAACTTTATCTGCTTTTTTAGCCATTAGAATTCTGCCTATCTGAGAGCGGACAAGTGAAGAGTTCATTGTAGGGAGCTTCTCAGCAAATTTGCTCAACCGATGAACTTACCTTGTTCAACACTCACAAAGACTGGGCCAAGCAGGGTTATGATTGAATTGCACTGAACAGCTCAGCTGCCTAACACTATGTTTGTAGATGCCTATTGATCAGAAGCCAACTCACAGCTGATGGGGGTCAGGTGAGAGGAGGACGCTTATTCAGTCCTCTTCCCTCTTCTCCATGCTGGACAGGGAGAGACACAGTGATGTTAATCTCTGCATTGCCAAAGGGAGGAGAGGAAGAGATTGTTTCTCTCCTCTCCTTCGCAGCCCAAGCTGACAGCTTGCAGTGAGGAGAAAAGAACAGAAATCAGTTGGACTTCTGAACACCCCCCCCCCCCCGAATAAAGTTTTCAGGATGGGCAAAATTTCCTCAGCAGGAGATCAGAAGCTGGCCCCCAGCTTATCCCTCACGTTGCCTGTTCCTGTGAACACACACACAGAAGTTGTGAACAGCCAAACATCCCTCGATTAGTTGTCTGCCTGATCACCAGTGGTGAACAGTAAGTGAGCGTAATTGGCAGGCGTTCAAGCATCCCTAGTTCATTGTGCATTAGCTGGGTTTTCATAGGTAATATGGTAATTTATAGTTGAGTCTGTAATTTTGTCTAGTAGCTAAAGAATGTGGCCTTGAGTGTTGAAATAGCTACTGCTGAAGTCTTAAAAAGATGAATGCATCTTCACTCTTAGTATTTCAGTATAAGTGTGTCCAGTACGTTGGGATTAAGCATGCACATGGACACATGAAGCTGCCTTATACTGAATCAAGGTCAGTATTGCCTACTCAGTATTGGTCAGTACTGAGTAGTCAAGGTCAAGGTCATCAAGGTCAGTATTGCGTACTCAGACTGGCAGCAGTTCTCCAGAGTCTCAGGCAGACATCTTTCGCATCACCTACTGCCAGATCTTTTAACTGGAGATGTTGGGGAGTCAACCTGGGACCTTCTGCATGCCAAGCAGATGCTCTACCACTGTGCCACAACCCCTCCCCTAGTGCAATCTGGGCTACAAAAGTGAAACCATGTGTGTTAATTGACGCTATTTATCTTTACAATCCGCATCTGATTGGAAAAGTCAGCAACTCCAAGCAAATTTAGTGCAGTGCAATTTCCTGAGATTTGAGTGTCTGTTCACTCACAATGTATTTTTAGTCAATCCAAGCAGAACTGCTCTTTTCAGCTTGTGCTCAAATGGAAGAAACCAATGTGAGAGCCAGGCAGCCATGGACGTAACAACATCTCATTATTTAGCCCATAAGTGGGCACCTGAGCAAGATTGTTACGTTTGGGGCCCATGTCCGAGGGTGAAGGGATATGACAGTAGGTCCAGGGAGCATAACTTCTGGAAGGGCTTGAACCCATCTCTTTCTTTATAGATCAAGCACTACACATGCCAGAATCTTCCATTCTTCCCTACCCTCGCACAAAAAATAATTTCAATTATAGCGTGCACGGCATAAAAATGAATGCCAGAGGAGACATTTGTAAGACAGTAACTATTATGCTTTCGCTGCTGGAGCTTTGCCACAGGTTTTAATTAATCCTTCATTAAAACAAGCTCCAAATTGCTAATATGGCAAGTATTTAGTTAGTTATGTTAACATCTGCCATCTTCTTCCAATTTATTTGGCCATCTCACCTGGTCAATCATTCAGACACCCTAAATTAAGTTTTTACTTCGTTTTCTGATGTCCCTTTTGATAGAAGTTGGTGTTTCTAACAGAGATGAAGCCTTTCTCCTTAGGCCATTTTAATTATTATATCTACCTCTTGATGTCGATAACTTGATAACTACTTATTTCTTCTGACAACAAGGCAAGAGAGTGGCAACAAACCACGGAGGATTTAAAATTGTAGTGCGTAGGACCCATTAAAAAGTTTATGACAGGGGTGGGCAATTGTTTTGGCTCGGGGGCCACTATGTGGGAGCAGAGGTTAGCGGAAGGCCGCACCTTTTAAAATGATTGCATTCATTAGTTAACTTTGCATTTCAGAAAAGGTATAAATTGTATCATAAAAATCAATAAATATAAATTAAATAAAATAGTGGTAGTTTTATTCAATTTATTTATTGTGCTAATTTCATATCATCTATAGCTGCAAGCACATTTAATTTTAGAATCAGTTCTAAAATCAGAAAAATTAGAAACAGAGACAAATGTACCCTATCACACCACGTGGCCGACTGTCTTGGCGGGCCGCAAAAAACTCTGTGGCGGGCCGCATGTGGGCCCCGCGCTGCAATTTCCCCCCCCCCCCGGTTTATGAAATTAAACTTCTTATTAAGATCCTCTGGTGTTCTGATTCAGTGTCCTACATAGCTGTCGATACAGAACAAGAGGGAGAGGAGCTGATGTGTAACAGTCTCTTTGTATTCTCTTTGTTTAGGGCTGAGCCAGTTCTCACCAGGATCAAGGAAAACAGGAAAAGAGTAATATCCCCATCATTTGATAACATCAAATATGACAATTTTGAAATAGAAGAGTACCCTCTGTCGGCACAGGGGTTTGACTGGGAGTTGTGGTGTCGATACCTAAATCCCCCAAAGTCATGGTGGAAGCTGGAAAACACTACAGCTCCTATAAGGTATAGTTCACAATTGACTGACGGAATAACAGAGGACGTGGTAATCTGTCCAGAAATGGACACTGTAGGGTACCCTGGGTTGTCTTATATACTAGGTGGTACCCATGCTCTATTCGTAGGCTGCAATTCTGAGGACATGTTCCTAGAAGTAACTCCCACTCAATAACATGGGACTAACTTCTGAGTAATCCTCCTTAGTCTTGCACCCATAAATTGGCACAAGCTCATGCTGTTAGGGTTGTAGAGCTAACAGGGAGTTTGTGATCCTCTTGACTTGTGGCTTACCATTTAGTGATGTCACATGCGCTACCCAGTCATGTGCCTACAGTGATATACTGTTAGCAGCCAGACCCCTCCAGCAGAAGGGCAGCTTGTAGAGGATGTCCCTTGTTCTAGATCACCCCCCAAATCATATGTGTGTACCACACTGCTTGGCCAGAAATGGGATCAAGATGGAGATGGAGCAAACAAAATGGATGCCAGCCAGAGACTAGCCTGGGAAAACTGTCTTGGGAAGGTGACTCTGGGTCATGAACTTGCTACTAGATCTCTCCCCACCCTAAACCGAGATACTTAATCTCATCAATGGGCTTCTCAGGAAGCAATACCCTGGTGTGACCTCATTGCACTTGGTCTCGCTTCCTCTGCCTCCTTACCCTAATTAATAGGCTATGCATTCAAGACTCGATAACCTCTCCCATCCTGCATTCAGGAGTCAGCAGAGAAACACATCTTTAGTTTACATTTAGCAATCTCACCAGGAAGACATTAACTCTTTCAGTTTACCCTGGACCAGGCCTGTAGCCAGGATTTTGTAATTCAGAGGGCCTTTAAATAAGTCAGGGGGCACTAATGTCACTAAATAAAAAATAAAATTTTAAAAATCACTTTTGCAGCATTTGCACTCTGCCTGCCTATGTGGGGAATCAAGCTGCGCTTGGGGAAGGGGTGGGGTTGGGCCTGGGGGCTGGATGGAAGTCATGGGGCCTTGGCAGGAAGTCAGGGGGGCAGGCCCCAAAGTGCCCCACTGTAACTACGGGCCTACCCTGGACAAACTCATCAAACACAATTAGCAACTCTCATGCAGACTGTCATGAGTCCATCCACAGGAAAGCCATCAAGCCTCTCCCAGCACATTAAGCTATTGTCCAATTATGGTATTGTTTTGGGGCACCCACATCATCCTGCCCCAGGGAGAATTTCCCCTATAACTGGGCTCCTCAGCCCTCAGTTGTGTGTGTGTTCTTCTGGATCCAACCTCACACCTAAGATTCTGGTTGTTTTGTCTCTGCTCTTCTCCGGACTTCATTTGTCTAGATAGGTAACTATCACCCCCCCCCCCAATCTTTATCCCTTAGGGCTGCCAAGTGCCAGCGACTTACCGGCGGGGGGGAGTTGTTCTCCCCCCGGGAGCTCTTCTGGTGCGTGCGCTTTGCGTGCGCGCCACGGCGACATAATGACGTCACCCGGAGGTGATGTCATCACGTTGGGGGCGTTGCCAGGGCAACGCTCTGGCAATCGCCCCAAAAAGGGGCAATTGCCAGAGTGTTGCCCTGGCAACGCCCCCAATGTGATGACATCACCTCCGGGTGACATCATTACACGGGGGAAGTCGTCCTCACCAGACGACTTCTGGGGCGGGGTTCCCCCCGCCGGCCGAATGCCAGCCGGCGGATCGGGAACCCCTATAGCGGGGGATCCCCCGCCCCCCGGGCTGACTTGGCAGCCCTATTATCCCTGCTACTCTCTTTTATTCTTATTAGCCTTGTATGTGTGTTCCCCCGTGTGATGTTGTGTATTTTTAAAATTTTCTTTTAAGTAAAATCCTTTTTATTTAATTTGGTTTATTCTGAGAGTTCTCAAGGGAAAAATCCCCGTAAACATTGGTAGAGATCTCATGAGTTACCCCCTCTCGCAAGCTATGTCTCCAGTGATGCTAATTTTCCCCAATCAAACTTGGAGGCCCCAATTTGGGTAACAGTATTAGCAGAATGAAGTACCCATGTTTTAATCAGTAATCTTCAATCCAAGAGTGACCACGTAAAAAAAGAGCCTTGGAGGTAGCCGTTAGAAGGAGAAAAAAAAAATCAGTACAGCCCATAATCAGTGTTTGCTGGGGGAGGCCTTATCTGGATTGTCTGTAATCAGCAGTGATACGACAAATTCAACAATAATAGTCTCATAATATGAATTTCTTCTATTCATAATACTTTCTTTGTTATAAATTAATTTCCTTTGCCTTCAGATTATGAATCTACAATTAAAAAGGAATGTATTTCAAACTGTAGCTATTTTCCCATAATCAGCATTCATTAGACTGCCAGCCAAGAAGGGACTCCACTGTTGGTGCAAGCTTATAAACTGATGGTTTTATTTGATCTTTATTAGCAGTGAGAGGCTTTCCTCCATTCAACTGTTTGTTGTGCTATTTTTTGGCTCTGCCCTTTGTTCCATTCTCCCTGAAGTCAAATTTAATTAGGGGAATTTCTAAGATGAATTAGAGTGTGCACCATTTGTTTCAGCTTCCATATTCATAGTTTCCCTCCTAAGTTACTCATGTATAAATATGCAAGCAATTTTGATATTGCTTGTACAAGCATACAAAATTTAGAGTCCAATGGCACCTTTAAAACCAACAAAGGTTTAGTCAAGGTATGAGCTTTTGTGTGCAATGCACACTCTATCAAATAACAGTTAGGTTCCCCTGCCACCAGTTCTTCCATTTTTAAGGGTAAAATAGGGAGAGCTCTCTAGCAGTCTGTGAACCAACTTAGGCCCTTGCACAATTCTCCCCCCCCCCCAAGAGATCTCCAAAAACTCCTGGGAAACCATTTAATTACAAGATGAGCTAAAGAGAGCTCACCCATCACTACATATATGCCAAAGGCATATATCAATTACCCAGCTTGGATGCTATTGGGGGTGGGGGTTCTACTTCCCCAAAGCATTGTGGTGCTTCATGCATCCTCCAAGTGCCCCCCATCTTTACTGTAATCTTTCCCAAACTTGTTTTGCTGTGATGTTTTGGACTAAAGCAAAGCTAGGCTGATACTCATGTAAAAAGGAAATCCCATATATCCCTGGTGCTGCCCATTTTGGCACCATTTGTCCTGACCTCTGTGGCAGCCATTTCCTCCTCTTAGGGCTGCCAAGTGCTGGCGACTTACCGGCGGGGAGGAGTTGTTTTCCCCCTGGGAGCTCTTCTGGCACATGCGCTTTTGCGCACGTGCCACGGCGACGTAATGACGTCACCCGGAGGTGACGTCATTACACGGGGGAAGTCGTCCTCACCAGACGACTTCTGGGGTGGGGTTCCCCCCGCCGGCCGAATGCCGGCCGGCAGATCGGGAACCCCTATAACGGGGGATCTCCCACCCCCCGGGCTGACTTGGCAGCCCTACCTCCTCTTCATTGGAGGACTGGTTTGTTTTTGTTTTTTTTTAATTGGCAATTGAATATCGTTATATTGTTTTAACATTATAATAGCAGTATATCTGTCTAGTTTTCTGAATTCCACCTTTCGTATTTTAAAAAGTTTGTCTTCGGCCACTTTCCTTCCAGAGATATCCCTTTCCCCTTTTATGCACACAACAAAAGGGCTAGAAATGTTCTTTTCTTTTTTAAAAAAGGTGAGAATTTAAAGAACCTGATAGAAACATTGTTATAACAGTATAATGATATTCAGCTGCCAATTTAAAAAAACGTGGGGTGGAAACTCTAACATGCAAAAAGGGCAAATGGTTACCCCTGGGGGACTGGGGCAAGTGTCAAGGTTCCGGTTCTATTCAGTTTCATTCCTTCTTGTTACTTCACTGTTCACTTTGCCATGTTATGGTGGGAGGGAATTCCTGAGGGGAATGTGTGGGTGCCCACTTGTAGCCATAACAAGTTCCTTCAAGTCATGCCCCAGGCATTTTCTCATGAGAGTGGCCTTGGAAACGCTTTCACTAAGCTGCCATAGATAAGACATCATATATCTGTCAGGGTTGTCATAGCAGAAGAAGAGAAGAAGAAGAGATTGGATTTATACCCCGCCCTCCACTCCCCAAGGGAGTCTCAGCGCGGCTTACAGTCTCCTTTCCCTTCCCCTCCTCACAACAGACACCCTGTGAGGTGGGTGGGGCTGAGAGAGCTCTTTCCCAAGCTGTCCTTGAGAGAACAGTTGGTACAGAGCTATGGCTTGCCCAAGGTCATCCAGCAGGTGCAAGTGGAGGAGTGAAGAATCAAACCCGGTTCTCCCAGATTAGAGTCCACACACTTAACCACTACACCAAACTGGCTAGTAACACTGGGGGCCGAGGGCTGACATGTGTGTGGGGTGTGGGGGTGCACTGAATCTTACCTTTTGTTTTCGCGCGCTTTCTTTATTCCTGACAAGGAGCCAGTTCTGTAGTGAGCATATCTCCAATAAAGCATTTTAATAAAGAAGCTGTGGAGAGTGTCTTATCTGGGGATCTGACAGCAATGAACATGTGGGGAAACCTGATGGTCCTGCAATGTACGTGCAGCCACAGCAGCAATAGGGGAAATAACAAGTATTTTGCATGGTTAAGTGCGCGGACTCTAATCTGGGAGAACCGGGTTTGATTCCCCACTCCTCCACCTGCACCTGCTGGATGACCTTGGGCAAGCCACAGCTCTGTACCAGCTGTTCTCTCAAGGACAGTTCTCTCAGAGCTCTCTCAGCCCCACCTACCTCACAGGGTGTCTGTTGTGGGGAGGGAAAGGGAGAGGAGTTTGTAAACTGCTCTGAGACTCCCTTGGGTAGTGAAGTATACTACTCCCTTGGGTAGTGGGTATAAATCCAATCTCTTCTTCTTCTTCTTCTTCTCATTTGGAAACCGGCACATTGTCTCTGCTTCAAATTTCTGAGGTCTGCACATCTAGCCATTAACACTGGGTTCACGATCTTCAAAAGTTCCAAGCACAGTATGTGGATGCTGTGCACCTGATCTCCTTTGTGCCAAAGTGGGACATTGCCCACTTAAGCTGAAAAAGGATATTGATGTAATCATTACAGAAACAGAGCTGTAGTGTATGTCACTGCTTTGACTGTTTTTATAGCAGCTAGCAGCTTATAATGGGAGCACTCCTGGTAGTAAAACATAGTGAAAATACACAAATCTTCAGGAAAAGCAAACATTTTCATCTTCAGAATACTCTCAAGAATTTTGGTATGCTGAGGTAGTCAGTGAAGGGTGTTTTTTTTCCTCTGAAGAGCATTAATGTTTCTGAAACACAGTGTTCCAAGGGACATAAAGAATGACTGACATTTTCTTCATCACGAGGTTCCCCCAAAATAGATTCCTGTAGTTTTGAACTGACATTTTGTTACCATCATAGAGATACTGATCTACGCAAGGAGGGAGGGGGAAATGTGAGGGTATATATTTTTTGCAATCTTATGATCACATCCAAACAGATGCCACAGTTTATCATAGCTTGATCACTATCATCCTTATGAATGTAGAGTGGATCATCTTAGGCTGTTAACAGCCCCCTATCTCATTTCATTAGTATCCCGGTGTCCTCAGTGCGCTTCTATTTTCATGCAATGACAAAACTGACATTTTCCTGTTTGCCAGTTTGCATGACAAAATATGAATTAGGGTAATAGACAGATTATTCTGTTCTCCACTGCTTTGTAAATGTTGTATGGCTCCTTTTCAATACCGTTCACTAATAGGCAAAATGGGAGGGGAGGCACCATGGTATAGCCTGACTCGTCAGATCTCAGAAGCTAAGCAGGGTCAGTACTTGAAAGGGAGACCACCAGGGAAGACTCTGCAGAGGAAGGCAATGGCCAACCACCTCTGCTTCTCACTTGCTTCAACAGCCCCTTGCTGGGGCCACCTTAAGTTGGCTGTGAGTTGAAAGCCGATGTGGTGTAATGGGTAACAGCAGCAGACTCTGATCTGGAGAACCAGGGCCGAGGACAGACTGGGGATCTGGAGCGCCCTGCCTCCGCTTTAGAAGCGGAGGCAGAGAGGGTGTCCAGACAGTCGCAGCTGTCCCTCATCGCCTGCGCAAACTCACCCCTCCACGAGGCGCCCTGGTGCCGCTTCAGCTGGAGATGCCTGGGAACTGGTCCCAAGGCATCTCCGCGTCTGTCCCCGGCGCTTCCCGCGGGTGTGAACACGCCGATGGCGTGTCGCACACGCTGCTGGAAGTCTGAATAATGGCCGCAGCTGCGGATAGCCGCGGCTCGCCCAGGCAGCCAGCAGCCACGCACCTCCACCCCTCACAGTCAGTGCAAACAGGGCGCCGCGGACTGCTTTTCCCGTGGGGCTTTTGGCCCCGCGGCTGTTCCAGGGCAGACCTTCGGTCTGTCCTCAGCCCAGGTTTGATTCCTCATTCCTCCTCCTGAAGCTCTCTGGGTGACCTTGGGCCAGTCACAATTCTCTCAGAATTTTCTCAGCCCCACCTACCTCACAAGGTGCCTGTTGTGGGGAGAAGAAGAGAAGGTGATTGTAAGCAACTTTGAGGCTCCTTAGGGTAGAGAAAGGTGGTATATAAAAACCAACTCTTCTTCACACACACAACTAGCAAGATGCCAGAAGATGTAATGACGGTAAAAATACATTCTTTGTATTTTCCCCTATTACATGGTAACATAATGACATGGAAGGATCTCCATGAAACTGAGATTAAGTCCAAGAAGGAATGAAACTTGCTGGAATCTTGCTTTATGGGACTGTGATAATATCTGAATCACACAGTGAATGCTTTTGGAGCATTCAAATTTTGCATCTCATATCACCGTTACCTCAAAAACACCTGAAGCTATAATCATGGACTGAGAGCAAATGTTGTTGCTAATTGCTGAAACTATAGTGGTCTCACTTAGGTCAGTACCTGGATGGAATGCTGCCTAAAAGTCTCATGCAAAGCCATTTTGGAGGAGTCACAGAATAACAGTACAATAAATAGAACATAACAGACTGAATAGTCCTGACCAGCCCAAGCTCAGAAGCAACAGAAATCGTTGTGCCTTGACAACACTGAGGTATTAAGCAGAGCATAAATAAATATCCAGATAGAAATCAGAATCTAGTTTTAGTGCCAGCATATTAATTTGTATATATTTATTTCATTTATACCCCATCTTCCTTCCCAGTGGGGAACCAAAGTGACTTACATCTCTCCTCCATTGTATCTTCACAACAGCCCTATGAGGTAGGTTAGAAGTATGTGACTAGACCAAGGGAACCCATGGCAGAGTGGGGATTTGAACCTGCATCTACCAGATCATAGTCCAATACTCTAACCATTATACTACACTGACATGGAATTTCTCACTAGTAGATAACATATTTTAAAAATCAAACATCAGAATGAAGGAAATACATAAATAGATAAGACTGAGATAATTCAGTTTTGCAAATAAAAAAATGTAATCTTTCATTAAAATCTGCCTCCATTCCCGAGGACTGGAAGGTAGCTAAATGTCACTCCCATCTTTAAAAAGTTTCCAGGGGAGATCCAGGAAATTACAGGCCAGTCAGTCTGATGTCAATACCAGGTACATTCGTGGAAAATGTTATTAAGGAGAGAACTGGTATGCACACTGATGAACAAAAACTACTGAGGCAAACTCATCATGGGTTCTGTAAGGGAAGATCTTGTCTCCCTAACCTGTTAGTGTTCTTTGGGGGAGTGAACAAACATGTGGACAAAGGGAACCCAATAGATGTTGTTTACCTTGACTTCCAGAAAGCTTTTGATAAAGTTCCTCATCAAAGGCTCCTAAGTAAGCTCAATAGTCATGGGATAAAAGGACAAGTCCTCTTGTGGATCAAAAAGTGGATAATTAATAGGAAACAGAGAGTGAGTATAAATGGGCAATGCTCTCAGTGGAGGGAGGTAAGCAGCAGGGTACCACAGGGATCAGAACTGGGTTTGATGCTTTTAAACTTTTTTATTAATGATTTGGAGTTCGGAGTAAGCAGAGAAGTGGCTAAATTTGCAGATGACACTAAGTTGTTCAGGGTGGTGAGAATCAGGGAGGATTGTGAGGAGCTCCAAAGGTATCTGTCAAAGATAGGCGAGTGGGCGTCATCGTGGCAAACCAGGTTCAGTTTGGCCAAGGGCAAAGTGATGCACATTGGAGCCAAAAATCCCAACTATAAATACACGTTGATGGGGTCCAAACTGGTGGGGACTGACCGAGAGAGAGATCCTGGAGTCATAGTAGATAACTCAATGAAAATGTCGAGACAGTGTGCAACTGCAATAAAAAAGGCCAGTGCTATGCTGGAGATCATTAGAAAGGGAATTGAAAACAAAACAGCCAGTATCATAATGCCCCTGTATAAATCGATGGTGTGACCCCATTTGGAACACTGTGTACAGTTCTGGTCACCACATCTCAAAAAGGATTTTATAGCATTGGGAAAAGTGCAGAAAAGGGCAACTAGAATGATAAAAGGGTTAGAACACTTTTCCTATGAAGAAAGGTTAAATCACTTGGGGCTTTTTAGCTTGGAGAAACGTCGACTGAGGGGTGACATGATCGAGGTTTACAAGATTAAGCATGGAATAGAGCAGGTAGAGAAAGAAGTACTTTTCTGCCTTTCTCACAATACAAGAACTCGTGGGCACTCAGATAAAAGGAAGTACTTCTTCGCCCAAAGAGTGATTAACACATGGAATTCACTGCCACTGGAGGTGGTGGCGGCTACGAGCACGGACGGCTCCAAGAGGGAACTAGATAAATATATGGAGCAGAGGTCCATCAGTGGCTATTAGCCACAAGGTATAGGTAGGAACTCTCTGTCTGGGGCAAGTGATGCTCTGTATTCTTGGTGCTTGATTGGGGGGGGCAACAGTGGGAGGGCTTCTAGTGTCCTGGCCTCACTGCTGGACCTCCTGAGGGCACCTGGTGTTTTTGGCCACTTTGTGACAGAGTGTTGGACTGGATGGGCCACTGGCCTGATCCAGCATTGGCTTCTCTTGTGTTCTTAAATAAGACGCTTGATAATCAAGCTTAACTTGTTTGCAGTGCTGTTGCAGTTGCAGAGCACCTCAAGTGAGATCAGCACACTTAACATTAACTCCACTGGCTGAATTCGTATGTGTTAATGTTTTCTGTTGTTTTGGTTATTTTCACGTAGGAGCCCTGCGCTGATTGGATGCTTCATAGTAGACCGCGAGTATTTCCAAGAAATTGGTCTACTCGATGAAGGCATGGAGGTGTATGGAGGTGAAAATGTGGAGCTTGGGATCAGGGTAAGAAACTGTCAGGAATAAGTTGGTAGTTGGCTCAAATGAGGTGAGGATCGAAGAACCGGAAAGGTATGATAAGATTTGAATGCCACATTTTGCAACAGCCAGATAAGCCTTTGTTAACCATTGACTATTTTCATCTAGGCAATTAGGCTATTGATAAAGTGGAAAGATGCAGAAGGCAGAAATGATTTATTGCTGAGCTGATTCCTTAAGCATTTTGATTTTCTATAGAGGAATAAAAATCTGAGATCTTTTACGCTTTCTCATCATGTTGCAGGAGAAACCGATTAATCTTTATTTTGGGACTTATGCAAAAACAAAAACAAACAAACCCCACCCTCCCCTGAATTAGATTTTCCTCCCATTCTTTATGATCTAACTGAATTAAGATGTCTGCCCTGTTTCCCATAAGATTTTGAAACCTTGATAGGTATATGCAGTCATACAGAAGTTCTAACCTGAATTATGTTCCTTTTGAAAATATTAGAAAGGTTTCTGATTGAACCTAAATTATTCCTGACATTTAGATGAAGGTGGAAACATTACAGTCTGACAATTCTCACTCCTCCTTGCCTGGTTTCATTTTCTCAGGTGATAGGAGGTGGGTGGGACTGGAGCAGCAAGGAGAGAAAGTGCCTTAGCATGAGCAATTATGTGCATGACAGGCCCATCATTTAACCAGAAGGTATCTAGCCAATTTGGATTATCCCATTTAGCATTTTTTACTAAGTACTTCCAGCTTCTGTCAATTATTTCAGTATTTCACCGGTTTCATGGGAGGCAAGGGGTCTCTGAACTATTATATTATGTAGGGCAGTGGCTTCTAAGTCACATGTGGGTTTTTGACATGCCACCTGTGGCTTTTGGCACCATTTCCCAATATGGCACCATCTCCATGTTTCAGGAAAGGGAGCAAGGTCCTTGCCCAGTGCAGGCTTATGATCAGCAGTTGGTTCCCAGCATAAAATAGCTGCTGCCAGCTGCAAACCTCCTGAGACGTAAGTAGCACACCAGGAGTGGGAATAAATGCAGCTTTCTGGTTGATGGTAATTGCGAATACGGCCTTCATGAGCCATGGCTGGCCATTGATCTAGGGCTTGTTAGAGCTTTTATAGGAAGTTATAGACATTGAGAGATTTCAGATCCTGAATCAGCAGCTCTTCCATAGCCTGCCGCATAGATCTGTATTGTTTGTTTAACAGTGGAAGAGTATAAAGCTTCCATCAAGGGGGTGTATAAAAATAAATAAATAAATCGATATTTTCAGAAAGCTTGGGTATCTGCCTCTCTACCTGCCTGCCTGCTTGTTCAAACAAGTGAAGTATTTCTGCAGGGCATGCAGGCAGCTTAATAACTTCTGTCCGTGCCTGCCTATTGCAAGGCTATGTTGGGGAACACCTCTGTCCCATCTCATCTACTAGATTGCTGATTCCAGGTGAGAAGCAGCCCAACTGTCTAAAAGTGCATGGAAAGTACCATGGGTAAAAGAGAAGTGGTTGTGCAGCCTTAAAGAAGAGCTGCACAAACCATCAAACTATAACCCAGACGATTTCAGAAACAGTGATATCTTATTAGTATTGGTAGGAACGTTCCTCTTCTTTGCAGGCACCTAGCTAGTACTCCTTCCTTTCCAGAAAGAATCCTTGACTGATAATCCTGGTGGGAATGAGTCTCGTGGCCAGACATATGATGCTCTCTATTTTTGAATGAACACAGAAGCTGCCTTGCATTGAGTTAGACCTAACTGAGAATTGCCTACTCTGTCTTGGTTTCAAACAGGGGTTTTCCCCCAAAGCTTGCTGCCTGAGATCCTTTATCTGGAGATTCTAGGAACAGTGCATCAGAGCCAGTGAAGTGGACCAAGAGAGCTGCAGGTATCCCTCTATACAAGGGCTTTTCACTTCTGGCACAGCTCATGTTTAAGTAGGTCCCAGTTCCTATCCCTACCCCCCCCCCCCCATATACACCTCAGGAAAACTCCTGTTGATCTGTTAAGGCTTAACATTTACTTCAATAATAACATAATTATATAGTACTAGGAACAAGGCCTGTTGTGGAAATAAATACAATGGGCTTTAGAAAGAGGTTCTGGGAGGGTGTGCTGGCCTTGGGCACTCAGTGTTAATTTGCTGTGGTGACCTCAGCAGGGTATAATGACACAGAGTCCACTGTTTTCTCCAGGGAAACTGACCTCTGCCATCTGAAGAGCAGCTGTAATTCTGAGTGATCTCCAGCACTCACCTGGAGATTGGCAGCAGTGATTCCCCAGGAGGAAATGGCTGGTTTGGAGGGTGAAGGCTATGGCATTGTACCTGTTTGAGATCCCACCCCTCCTTAAACCCCACTCTCTCCAGGCTCCACCCCTAAAATTTCCAGGAATTTCCCAACCTGGAGCTGGCAACCCTATCTCCTTCCCAGCCAACCATCAACCTACCATTATCTGCTCCCTGACTTCAGCTTTCCATCTCCTTTCCCCTCTCTCCTGGAGAGCAGTTATAATTCTAAGTAATTTCCAGCCCCCACCTAGAGATTGGCAACAATGGTTCCCCAGGAGGAAATGGCTGGTTTGGAGGGTGGGGTCTATGGCATTGTACCTGTCTGAGGTCCCACCCCTCCTCAAACCTCACCCTCTCCAGGCTCCACATCTCAAATCTCCAGGAATTTCCAAACCTGGAGTTGGCAACCCTATCTCCTTCCCAGCCAATCATCAACCTACCTTTATTTTCCCTTCTGATTGTGGTATCGCCTGGCATCACAACTGAACTCGACAACAGATCTCTCTCTCCCCCTGTAGAAAATAACTGCTTAGGACGATCGGCTCTATGGCATTCCATTCAGAAAAGGCCTCTCCCCTCCCCAAACCCTGGCTTCCATTGGCTTTAGCACAAAATCTCCAGGAATTTTCCAACCTGGAGCTGGCAACCCTAGTCAGGACTGGCCCCAGTGAGTTCCCCACAAAGGCCTGGAAAGGGCTTCATTCCTTTGTCTTTTTACTGACAGAACCAAGCTTAGTTGCCTGGCAACAGCCACTGAGGGAAAATTTAGTCCCATAGGAGCCAAGCAGGAGAAGTGTCTTCATCAGGAGATACAGCCGTTTGCATTTATTCTGACAGGGGACAGTGGCTGAGGTGGCAGTGGGTGGGGAAGAGGAATGGATCCAGCACCCAGCCAATGATACACGAGTACTCTTGAGTGGCGGTTGATGGCACACTGCACAGCCAATGAGAGAGCTGGAAATGGCCAATACGTAAGGGAATTATTATTAAAGATTTATTTTGCCAATATACCTGTATGTGATAGTAACTGGCGTTTGAAATGGGACTTTTTAGGGTCTTCTCTCACAAAATATTCTTACATAACATTTTCTCCACATCTTGTGTTCCTGTGCTCAACATCCCCTCTTTCTTTCCCTTGCACACTCCAGTTTAATTAGTTCCTTACAAAAAATCTTAAGTTGCTATTACAGCTAAACTGGCAAACTTTGCTTTGTGATTGCCTTTCAAACCAGGATATCAAATCATGGTTGAAAGCTGGTTTCTAATCCTGGTTTGGAGGACAAGTGTAAACCATTGTTTGCATGTTTGGGTGTAATGACAAAAGATGATTTGTGCTGAACGGGAAGTAACTCAATGAACAAGACAACAAAATGGAAAAAGGGAGTGAGAGAGAGGGGAAGGCCGAGTCCTATAGTGCCAGATCATGGTTTGTCATTACATGTGAACCAGTTCTATAATGCTAAGGAGTCTTGTGGCACCTCAAAGACTGAAATGTTTTTAAGCTAGTAAATACTTTTGTGGACTGGAACACACTTCTTCACATTGCAGTGGGTTTCAATAGACAGGCAGATAGAAAGGAGGTTATGGTGTGTACTATTTCCTAGGAAGCTGTGCATTCCTTTGGGCACGGACTTATGCTGGCACAGAATTTCTGAGCATTACATTTGCATGGAGTTTTGTGTATAGAGTATATACCCACAGTTTTCCTCGTTCTACCTTTAGGGAAATCTTTCCACATCAGCTTGTCTAGTGATGAACTCTTGGATATTCCAGAAGATTCTAGGACCTGTCACAGGTTGCCCTGTCAGTTCCTGCAAAACACTGCCTTGACTTTTCAGGCCCCATGTGTGCCCATATTAATGGTGGCTGCACATTTCAGAAGATCCCTGTAGTGTTGGGCTAGCAGGCATGCAGGTGTCTGTTCTTTATACTGAGAAAGTCCTGATGGCTCCCCATGAACTGTAAAGTTCCACCGAACACAGCGTGAATGCTACTGGTCCCAGTAATTTATACTGAATAGCATCTTTTCACATGAGGCTTACATGGTCTGGATTGCAGGTCTAAAGGCAAAGACAGGTGGCTATAAATAAGTAGTAGGAATGTCTTTGTGTATAGTGTCGAGGCTGTGAAGAGTACTATAGAAGCTGTCATTTCACCCTCCCCAGTTCCCTTCTCACTAGTCAGAGCTGAAGCTTTACTGCAGCAGACAAAAGGGCAAGTTCAGTTACATTACAGACAAGAGTTGGGAACGTCCTCTGGCAGAGGGTCAGGAGTCAACATGAGGCCATTCCTAAAAGCTGCTTCAACTTGTGTGCTGTGCTTCAGAATAGATGACACTTTGATTTTTGAACTGAACGACTTACTGTTTCTTTACTCTGGCAAGGAGTTTGATCAATGCCACCCATGAGGCTTTCCTAATAATTTGCATGACAGAATATGGCCCCAAAGCTCTCAAGTAATATACTAGTCAGTCAGCTTTGCTTAGCTTGTGCTGAAGTTAAAGTGGCTGAAGATCACTTTGACAGACAGGGCTGGAGAAAAGCACAAGCCTCTGTGTAATTAAAACTTTGGGATCTGCCAGATCACTTAAATAAGAACCTGGCACTGCTTTAATTTTCCAATATCTTTTTCTGCAGTCTCCAGAGAAACCAGACTAACCTACAAAATAAAACCAAATGCTTTCATCTTTAAAACACCATCATGAGCAACGGAAGCAGACTTCTGGTTCTATTCTGGGGAGAATTTCAGTTTCCAGCTGCATCAAAACAAACTGCAATGCTGTAATGGACAAATGATCTTAGCAGCGGGTCACCAACTTTCCATACAGTGTTCAGAATTAACCACATAATACCAGGATTTACAGTGCAAGCTTTACATTTTAGAGAAGCATACTGTTGTTAGTGCTAGAGGGTGCAGCTCTGTCTCTTTCCTTTCCCCCCTGATCCAGGTACAAACCTGTAGTTAAACGTGGGCTTTTGGAACTGTGCCCACATGGTATTTTGAATTGTATGAGAATGAACAGATATTATTCCAATAGATGGTGAAAAGATCATCACATAAACTATCATTGTCCCTAGGGGATCAACAACTAGAGGCATCCGGGCTAAATCGGAGAGATGCACCTGAGCAGGGCCAGATCTGGTCCACTTGTTCTTCCCATTCCCATTTACAAGCTAAAAAGGAATAGTAAAATTGGTGTCTACAGCTACAGAACTTGAGACAAAGCCACTTTAAAGAAGGGAGCTTGACACCCTGGCTCTTTATCCCTCACTCTTTTTTTAAAGCAGCCCTCCAGGAGAATAACGTCTGACAAGGGATTTAGATACATCATTACCTAATAAGAGCTGAGAGGCAGCGTTATGATTCGTGGTATATGTCTAAAATTCCAATAAATCCCCAAAGGAACTGAACTGCTACCAAAATGTTATAAATGAAATAGAAAAGCTAATCATTGAAGGTGTGACCTCAGGACATCCTTACAAAATTCTGGATGATTATACATTCTCAGAACACATGAAATCATTCCCTTTTGTTCGATAAACCCTCCGGCAATTTCTACTAACAGAAATATGGATTGTTTCAAGATCAGGCAATATCAAAAACCATCTGAAGAGTATTTTGGATTAGTTTCTTTCAGCTGTGAAAAGGATATTTCTTGCTGTTGGTGGTCTTACTCCTTGGGTCTGCTATTTAACAGGAGACCAGGTGTCTTGAGAGTAGGGATGTGGCACTAGGCCATCCTTTGTTTTTTTTAGTTTTGGATATGTCCATTGTGAGCCCTTTCCTCCCCGTCATTACTGCTCAAATGAAAACAATTTTGTGAGTGTAGAACACTATGAATCAAAGATAGACTGAAACTGGTTTCACCAGTAGTTTCCACAGTTCACCCTGTGAAGGGAAATGGGGAAATTGTGTCTTCCCATCCTGTACACAACTGGATTTCACACACTGTGTAAATGTTAACCCAGAGGTGGGACAGGCCACCTTGCGAGTAGGCTGGAAAAGGGTATCATCCAAACCATGCCAGAAACTGTTATACTTCAGCATGTGTTTTTTGACTGGGGACAGTCACTTCGCTACTATCAAGCAAAACTTATCCTTTTCTGCCCTGCCACAAGAAACATTTTTATCTGTCTGGATAACTATGGAAACAGCAGATCAATTGCTGGAACTTTTTGTCAAGATTGTGCTATGCAACAGTGTGCAGAAGCAGTTCACAGCCACACTGCAGTAACCAGCCTCCTTGTGCTATAATTTTTCAGTGGTGCTCAAATTATTGTCTTTACAAAACATTTTTGCAGACTTGTGGCATCAATAGCTTGGAGCATTTATGAATAATAATTGATGTATGAGGTATGCACCAAATATATTATTTATGACTACATAATTACACCATCTATTGTAGGCAGATTTGATTACTGTTATTTCCATTTTATGAAAATGAGCTGATCATGGCCGCTAAACATGCAAACATAACTGTAACTGAATGCAAATAACCATAAAAAGAGTTGTATACAAGCATCAGGATGTCAAAGAAAAACAACATTTCCCATTTTTTTTGTTGAATACACATTATAAACAATATTGGTTCTAAATAAATAACTATACATGCTTGCAAACACCCCCCTCTGGCTGTTTGCCAATTCAAAACTGTATGATGGGAGCCATTAGCTATTGACTTTCCAATAGTTCAGTCACTTTGTACATATTCCGTTGCAGACTGCTCCTTACCCGTTAGGGGGTATCAGAGCCAGCGTCAGCAAACCCTGAGGTGGGGCAGCTGACAAGGCCCAGGTCTTCCAGTGGGGCCCACTGCCACTGCTGCTTGCCTTCCTGGCTGCCCATCTGCTTCGTGTGAGTCCTTCCAGGACTCACATTTCCAGCCGAATGCACTGTGTGAGAGCACTGGAAGGGCTGGAATATGATTGGGTTGGTGGGGGGGGGGAGAATGCAGGTAGGTGAGCAGGGAGGTATAAGAGGGGAGGGCACAGTGGCAAGCAGAGGAGGGGAAGGGGGGGGCTGGGCACTATGCCCAAAGCCCACCAAAACTTGTAACTGACCTGGGTGGGGAGGTGTGCCAACTCCTACAACACGCCAGTTCCCAAGTGATTCTTCTTATCACTTCCACCTGTTCTCATATCATATTTTCCTCTTATTCCTGCCACAAACAGTTATTTCTCTTTATGTATTTAGTCAGTGTAAGCTGCTTTTCTCTCCAGCAGAGGACTCAAACCATCTTACAGTACAAAAATACATTTTAAACCAACTTAACAACGGTTCTTGCTCTCTGCCTGCAGATCTTCCTCTCTCGTCCAGGTTCTGCCTCTCAGGCCAAGAAGCCATTGGCTCTTGCCCTCGGGCACCAGCAAGGGGTGCAGCAGAGACAGCTCACAGCTGGCTGGTGTTCCGGTTTTCTCCTGTTTCCCCCACCTCAGTAGTTAATCACAAAAGAGCCTTGCCAAGAAAATAAAAAAGGCTGGAAATTCTGTACATGGATATTGATGTATGAAACAGTTGCTTGGACTTAGATGAAGGATATAGAAGAAGTTTTCCATGTGAGCAGAATAATTGCAAAAATACTTTGTATCTTGAATCTCACAGGCACTGTTGACTACAGTACTCAGGGATGTGATTTTGAAATTATTGTCATTTTGCCATAGAAACAGACCTATTTTGATAATGGAACAGAAATTGCTTTCTTCTAGTGCTTCCATTGCATCTCATTCCGTGTAAAGTTGCTCTCGGTGGCTTGTTCTATTTGTTTGTGTCAAGCCTCCAGTGGCAATGATTTTCTTTTCCCCCTCTTTTCCCCATGAATGCCTTAGCAGGCTTCCTGAAGCTACCCCATGCATAATTACACACAGAGACAGCCCTGCCAGTTCACCTATGAATCATCTTTATGATCTCTCTACTTCTGGGGATGAGATGGGATCGTATTATTTAAAGGTCCCCTGAGACAGCGAAAGGTGACTGACACAACACCACTTGGTATGTAGCGTAGCCCCGACCCCCTTGGCCCATAATAAATGAGAAGAGGGCATGCTCAAAAATTTGGGAGTTTCATATGCCTTGCTTGTACATACCCGCTGAAATAAGAGTTTGCTGTTTTATTGAAGGGAAAGCCTGTTTTTGACATAATAAAGGGGCTTAGATAGAGGCTGAATTCCTCATACCTCATTTCCCCCCTAGAGATCAGTTTCCCTGGTTGAGTTCCTTTATCCAAACTGATGCCTAAATTTAACTCCAGAAGTGGAGTATGCAATTTTCTGCAGTTAATTTAAATATTATCTCCAGTTCATTTGAATCTCTTTCATGTATGTGCAGGTGCACATGTGTACTGATAAGAAGTTAACAGATTTCTTTTACCCAGGCTTTGTAGGGTTGCCAGGTCTGGGTTGGAAAATACCTGGAGACTTTGGGGGTGGATCCGGGAGAGGGAGGGGTTTGGGGAGGGGAGGGGCCTCAGCATGGTACAATGCCATAGAGTCCTCCACCCTTCAAAGCAGCCATTTTCTCCAGGGGAGCTGATCTCTGTCAGCTGGAGATCAGTTGTAAAAGCAGGAGATTCCCAGGCTCCACCTGGAGGCTGGCAACCCTAGCTTTCTGAGATAACTTTTGGTGAGTGGAAGGACCTGTGCCCTCTCTTTTATAATTGCCTCTCTTTTTGATGTTACGTGTTTCTGTGAATTATTGATAAAGCTGACTACATAGCAGTAGTAGATTGCAGACACAACAGATCACCCTGGGCACCAAAGAAGGCAGAAATCAAACGTTTGAAAAATGAACAGTTACAGTCTCCTGCTTCCTTCTCATGACATAAATGTGTCAATAGGAAGACTAAAGCATTAGTTATTCTGCTAAGTCTTGCAGCTGATGGATATAATGTCGAACAGCTGAGTGAATCCCCTTGCCTTGAGTGACCCTTGAAACGGCTATCCCACAGTAACATAATCCTTGGTGAGACTTCTTGCAGTTAGGAAACAGTAACAGCCCCTCCCCCCCACACACACACATGCACACCTTTTCCTTTTATTATTATGTTCCTCTGACCAAAGGTCTTGAGCAAAGTCAAAACAAATATAAAATACAGAACAGTAAACATTAAGCTACAAGATGGTGAATGAAAACCCATCTCTGAACTAGCACAGAGAAACCATAAGTGCTAGAAATTTGGCAACAGAACCTGTTATTATCAGGATTGGTGTACCCCCCCCCCTCTCCCACACCCCTATAACCTACATAGCTTAACAACACATTGTAGAAGTTTTATAGTGTGTGAAGCAGGGTATAAAATTAATCCTTAGAGAACAAACAAATTTAAATGTACACAATGAAGCAATGAACTAAAGTGAAAGGAAATACAACACTGGCAATTTTTGAAAAAAATCCATGTGTTTCTCTTTGATTGAGTATGCTTTGTAAATGCATAATTAATGTGAAGTCTGTTTGGTAATTAATAAAGACTATGAGTAATTAATGAGTTTTAAAGATCAGGGACCAAATTATCTAAAAACTTTTTAGTTTTGCTATAAAACTCATTATTCCTTTATCCTTTTTTTCTGTTTGGACTTTCCAATGTTTAGAATTACCTTTGACTCAAGATGCATCCCCCCCCCCCCTCCCCCGGCTCTCAGCCTAACCTAATGCACGGGATTATTGTGAGGATGAAACAGAGGGGGAAACAATGAACATCATCCTAAAGTCATTGCAGGACAGATGGGATTAAAATGAAATAAGCAAAAACATAATCATAGAATTATCTGAACTGTATATGTGTTGGAAATCCTCCCCCCAGTATGTAGAGACAGCTACCTTCCCTGTGGTTGGCCTAGTTACACTGCTTTTGTGATTGACACAGGGGGTGGGTCATTTAGTAAAGTCTGAAGGAATAGCACAAACATAAGTGTTAAAGAATTTTCAGAAGACATCCACTGTCAGGTCTGAGGGGCAAATAGGATTTTGCTTGTAGGTTTAATGCAAGTCTGGTTTACACAAAGAGAAACTACACAGCATATTCTATGGGCATTTTCATCTCCCATAACAGGTTCCTCTGCCTGTCTGCAAAGACCTGATACATGCTTTGAGAAGGTCTGCTGTATGGAATGTGCAGGTGCTGCTCTGAGCTAAATAAAGATAAAGAATAAAGTTGTACTCCATAGTTTTGATTGATACTGGAAGGAAGAATGGACCAGGATCTTACCACAAGAGCCACAGTAACAGCCCCAGCTAGGAATGAGCCCCAACTGTCCCCAGCGAAGCCCAAAGTCTGCCTGGCCCAGGAGCAGACTCAAATGCTGGACCACATTCACCCAACAAGGATCCCAGTCACATGAGCGAGATAATCCGGGGGGGGGGGGGAGTGAGGCTATTTGCTCCAGAGTAATTTGACCCGCAGTTGCGTGATCACACAGTTCTGCGAAGCTGCGGGCACAGCCCACCACTGCGTGATCAGACGCAACTGCAGGTGAGTCGGGGGGGGTGGTGCCTTTTTTCCAATGTGCTTAAACGGGGGATCAATTAATCACATCTCCGCCCTGAGGGCTTCCTATGGCAGTATGCGATGATGCGCATACTGAGAAGGGGGGAAAAACAACGGCATGGCGTCAGGATAGCCTGATCAGACTATCCCCGACTCCATGAGTGCACGCTGGAGCAATCACACGGGGAAAGTCCATCTGTGGCCCGTAGCAAACCTGTTTGATGCTGGACTTTCCTTAGTATCTTTTAACTCCACTTCTTCGGCGGAGAGAAACAGGTTGCCAACGGGTGTGGGATGCTTGCTTGTGATCGCGCCCCTAAAATCCGCATGGCTTTTGTGCCTATCACGCAGCTAATTCTGCGTGTGATCGGGGCCAAGGACAGTGTGGGCGGCTGGCCCAGGTGGAGGACAGACAGGGCAGGGGTAGGGCAGAGGCAGGGACACCAACCCTGGCTATGTAAGAGGGACAGCCAAAGATGGACAGTCTGATAACACCAGGCAGAGGAGGTCACTACCCGCCCCAGGAGGGGCAGGTGGAGGACCCTTATGGGGATTGAGAACCAGCTTGCATAGGGACCGAATAACTACTACTCTTTAAAAGGAAGACTCCATTAGCAGGCCAGGGAGGAAGGTGGAAGACACAACCCCAAAGTGCAGGAGAGCTGTACTCCTGAGAAGTATAAACAACCAGATGGTGCAGCCCCCTCTTCTCATTCTGAGGTCTGCAGGAGCCTCTCTCAACCCTGTTGACAGGAGAGCAGAGGGTCAGCAGGCAGAGCTGAGGGGGGAGGAGCTTCACACATAGTTTCATCTGGATTAGATTACTGCAATGTGTTCTAAGTGAGACTACGTGTTCAGAAACTTTAATTGGGACAGAATATTGCAGCAAGAAAGTTGACTGGAATGGGTCCTAGGCACTCTTGTCATTCCAGTCTTGGCCAGTCTGCACTAGCTCCAAATTTGTTTCCGGGTGCAGTTCAAGGTACTGGTGCTGACCTTTAAAGCCCTATATGGCTTGGGATCCGCATCATTGCCTACTCCATTATGAAGCTACCCACCCACCAGTCATCTTCCAAGGCCCTGCTTTGTAGGCCCCCAACTTTTGTGATTAGGCAGCTGGCAAACCACAAGAGGTCCTTCTCAGATGTGGCACCAAAGCTATGGAATTCTCTTCCCAGGGATATATGTCACTCTCTTTCTGGGCTGGTGAAGAGTTTTTTGGTTTCTTTGGCATTCCCTCAGTTATCCCTTCCTGGTCAGTGTTTTAATTGTTGTTTTTATGTTTTCATATGTATTTTAGCTCTGTTATAGAGCCAGTTTAGTGTAGTGGTTAAGTGCGCAGACTCTAATCTGGGAGAACCGGGTTTGATTTCCCAGTCCTCCACTTACACCTGCTGGATGACCTTGGGCAAGCCATAGCTCTGTACCAGCTGTTCTCTCAATGACAGCTGTGTCAGAGCTCTCTCAGCCCCACCCACCTCACAGGGTGGCTGTTGTGGGGAGGGGAAGCGAAAGAAGTTTGTAAACCGCTCTGAGACTACAAGTGAAGGGTGGGGTATAAATCCAATCTCTTTTTCTTCTTCTTCTTCTTCTTCTTCTTCTTCTTATTATTATTATTATTATTATTATTAATTGTTTTAATGGCGTGTTTTTTGTTGGCTTTAATGGTTTTAAGATGTGGTTTTATTATGTATGTTTTAATTTATTAGCTGCTTGGTGGGCCTTATGAATGCAGGAAGCCAGGGTATAAATTTTGTAAAATCAGTCAATCAGTCTTGAATAGTTACTATTTTTTATTTCTACATCATGCTGAAAAAGCAATCAAGCAAGCAAAGGAAAGGGATTTCCTTTGAACTGTGAAAGCTTCAAACTGATACTTCCATTTTATAGCATGTTGAATGCATTGAAACCAATATTTGTTGTACAGGAATCACATTTTAAACAGAGGCTGAGATATTTTCCTTTTGAAATAATTAGAGTTGGGTTTTGAATCAGTCCTGCCCAATCAGCTTGTTCTATCAGACCTCGTCTTGACAGCTCCTGCTTAACATTTAGGATTTTAAGTGAATTCATGTTCCTTGAAGCAGTGTAATTAATAAGTCTTCAGAAATAGAACAAAGACTGACAGTGTTTAGACAAGAAAGGAAAAACCAACAGGTCTGATTAATTTGAGTTTACTTAGAAATGGGGTAATTTCTGTTTACAAACCATATTAAAGCATTTAATTTAGCTTGGAGAAACAACAGCTGAGGGGTGACATGATCAAGGTTTATAAGATTATGCATGGGATAGAGCAGGTAGAGAAAGAAGTCCTTTTCTCCCTTTCTCACAATACAAGAATTCATGGGCACTCGATGAAATTGCTGAGCAGTCAGGTTAGAACTGATAAAAGGAAGTACTTCTTCACCAAAAGAGTGATTAACACGTGGAATTCACTGCCACAGGAGGTGGTGGCAGCTACAAGCATGGACTTGTACAGGGAATTAGATAAACATATGAAGCAGAAGTCCATCAGTGGCTATTAGCCACAATGTATAGATAGGAACTCTCAGTCTGGGGCAAGTGATGCTCTGTATTCTTGGTGCTTTGGGGAGGGCAACAGTGGGGGGGCTTCCTGCCCCCACTGCTGGACCTCCTGAGGGCACCTAGTGTTTTTGGCCACTGTGTGACAGAGTGTTGAACTGGATGGGCCACTGGCCTGATCCAACATTGGCTTCTCTTACGTTCTTATGTTCATGTGTTAAATCAGGCTGGTGTTTGTTGTTGTTTTTTTTGTAAAACAGATGCAAGTTCATTTTGAAGTCAAATTACTGGATTAATAATGAAATCAAAGATACTGTGAAGGAGAAATCTTCAATGTCACCTTCTGTTTCCAACTCATTAAAAGATTTGCTTGTATTCCAGTCTAGAGATCATATTCAGCCCTTCGTTAAGTATAAGATTTACACTGGATTTCAGCTTTTAGATGTGGCCTAATCCAGACTGGTTGTTTTTGCTTTCAGAAGTCCTCATTTTGCCAAAATTCAGAATTTCCTGTTAAAAAATGTAAAGTTTTAAAGAACCAAAATTTTCATGACACCAAACAAAAATGGAAAAATGGAAACACTCGATTTGTTCTGGGAAGGTGAAATTTGCAACCTCATTGTCTCTAAAAGAAATTGAAAAGAAGAGGAATTTGCAAATTTCACATGAAGAGGTATCATTCTCATCCCTTGCAACACCACAAAAGATCTTGCCACTGGGCTCTGCATATTTGTTCTCATACGGGTTTTGTGAGAACTTATATCTCCAAATCAATGGCACAGCCATGGGCACCCACATGGCTCCGCAGTATGCCAACAGTATGCCAACATTTTCATGAAGGATCTAGAACAGTGTTTTCTGAACTCCTACCCACTGACACCTCTCCTCAACCTGAGAGTCATTGATGACATTTTTATTGTCTGGACCCAGGGCAAAGAAGCCCGTGAGAGATTTCACCAGGCTTTCCACAACTTCCACCCCACCACACAAAAAATAAACTTCTTGCACACCATAATACGGATACACGAGGGACACATAAGAACCACATTATATCAGTAATCAACAGATCGGCAATGTTATCTACATGCCTCAATCTACCATTCCAACCACATCAAACAATACATTATGTATAGCCAAGCCTTATGTTGTAGTCGCACCTGCTGCAGCCCCCAGACAGAGATACTCACTTGAAGAATCTGCAATAGGCATTTTTGCAACTACAATATCCTCCTGATATTGTGAGAATGATGATTGGAAAGGCCAGAATGATCCCTGGGAACAGCTTGCTACAAGACAAGCCCAAAGAAAATGTCAACAGAACACCACTGGTGGTCACGTACAGCTCACGACTCAGGTCAGTTCAATGCATTATTAATGACCTACAACCCATGCTGGATAGTGACCTTCCCTCACACAGGCATGAGGGGCCAACCTTTTCTCACTTACAGACAGCCTGCTAACCTAAAACAATTTTTTACCTGCAATGATAAAGTACTTAACAGTCACCTGGACTCTGGTACCAAGGCCTGCAACAAACCAAGATGCCAACTTTGCTCTCATATAGATCCTAGCAACACCATCAGTGGACCCAACAACATTAGCCATACCATCCCAGGTTCATACTCCTGCTCATTTATGCCATCACATCTAAGCAATGCCCTTTCACCTTCTACACTGGATAAACAGGCCAGTCCTGTTGACAAAGAATCAATGGACATAAGTCTGAAGTCAGAAACCACAACATTCAAAAACCAGTGGGGACTTCCAGTGGCGTGAAAACGAACATGGCCAGCTGAATCTTTGGCTCTGACTGACCCGCCTCCTTCTTCCTCCCCCACAACAATCTAAGACACAAATCCATGATCAACTTTATGGGGAAAGACGATAAAATCAAAGCACACCCGAACCTGACAAAAATTCAAAAGGTACAGGCCTTCCTTACCACTCAGCATTTGACCGAAAAATCAGGTCCGTGCCTTGCCCTCACTGCCAAAATGGTGCCTGGAACCAACAGGCCAGGCAAACCCGCAGCCCCTATCACCTCCTCAGACTTAACTACAGCACTAGCTAACACAGAGAACACGATCCTAGAAAAAATCTCTGTACTCTTCAAACCTCTCTATGAACAACTTGATGGGATGCAAAAGAATATTACTGAAACTAAGAACATTGCTGAGAGTGCCTGAATGCCAGCTTTACAAATCAAAATGAAATTCAACATCTCCAACCATTAGAAGGCATCCTGGCTGAGAAAGCTCTAAGAACAGACATGGCTTTAAGGCAGAATAACCTGAAATTCAGAGGCCTCACTGAAAAAATTGAAGCAAAAGGTGACTTAACTATACTCCTATCTACCTGGCTGATGCAAGAAGTGAAACCAAATGTGGACTTATCACCGATCATTACTAAGGCCATTTTGGTGTAGTGGTTGTACATGGACTCTAATCTAGGAGAACCAAGTTTGATTCCCCACTCCTCCACTTGCACCTGTTGGATAATCTTGGGCAAGCCATAGTTCTGGCACACTGTTCTTGAAAAAAAAGAGCAGTTTCTTTCAGAACTCTCTCAGCCCCACCTACCTCACAGGGTGCCTGTTGTGGAGAGGGGAAGGGAAAGGAGTTTGTAAGCCACTCTGAGACTCCCTTGAGTAGTGAAGGGCGGGGTATAAATCCAATCTCTTCTTTTCTTCCTCTTCTTTTCCTAGGGCATATCGGGCTGGCCCTGTAAGCATCTTAAAAAAGAGACCATCTAGCGATGTCATCGTCACATTTTTTAGACGTGTTATAAAAATAGATTCTTACTGCAGCAACACAGAGGGGTCATCTCAACTACCTAGGTGAGAAAATAGAAATCTTCCTGGACCTACCATGAGAAGCACTTACAAAGAGAAAGGAAATGAAGCCCATCACTTCACGTCTCTCCGAAGCAGACATATGATATTCTTGGTCTACACCGCTTGTTCTTCTGATCTCCCATCGAGGAAAGAGCCACAGAATTTCATCTGTAGAAGAAGGACTTATCTTGCTCTGCTTGCTTGACCTTGCGACTCCAATGGAGTTCTCAAAATCTTCCTTCAAAAGAAAATTCTTCTCCCCCTCACCGTCTCCTGAGGAGCAGGAACCGCAAGAAGCGCCGTCTTGAAGAAATCTACAACTGTGTTATGAGTATTTCTAAAGACTTCTTAAGTTATCCACACCTATTCTTTGCTTAGACAGTTCATCTGAATTGCTATCTGTATTTAGAGCTGGGGTGGGGGAGAGTTTTTTCTGTCTATAACACTTACTGTTAAATAGTTTTTGTTCATAGCTTAGTCTCTGCCTGCCAGTGGATGATCTTTTGGGAAGCATCTGGGGGCTCCCTTTTCCCAGTTTAGATATTTGTAAGTTTTATACATTTTTACTCTTAATAATCTTTGACTTGCCTTTTTTAATTATCAGGGAGGATGGAAGGTGGGGGGTCGGGCTGCATTGGTTGTTCTGGTCACGAATAGTCTGTCTCTCAGGTTGGTGTGCTGGGGGGGATGTACTTGCATACACACCCCAGCCTCCTGTAAATTATAGCTATTTACCGGAGCACTGAGAGCTGACATACTGTGATTGTTTTTTGTTGTGTTTTTTGTTTGTGTTTTACTCTTATAGTAACTGTTAGTGATACTGATTATTCTTCATTCTTTATATTGGGTAATAAGCCATAACTTTGTTTCTGATTGAAAGTTGATTCTTGAAGCTTACACCTAATTAATTCTAGTGTTCACATTTGATTAACTTTGAATTGATTGTTTCATTGAGTAATTAACATTGACTTCTGCATCCAATTAATTTTCAACGGTAGTTTCTGACCATTCTGAACTTTTAAAACATAGCTAGACATAAAGTATATAATCTCTGAATTGTTATTAACTCTCAAATTGATTTTGGTGCCTATATCTGATTAATTTAAGTGGTGGTGCTCCATTAATCGTAGACTAGACCTCTGTGCAACCTACTGTTACTGTCTCTGTCTTTAAAATCGTACATAACAACCTTGAGAGTGGCTGACTCTTTCATCTACCTGATCTCAACCTAATTGTTTTTGTTGGACACTACACACTGCTGCCGAGACTCTGAAACATCACTGAGGTAACCACTGTTGCAACTGTACCTACCATCAGAGAGGTACTGAACTCCAAACTCCCTAATATACACAACTAGTCTGTACTACTTACCAGACAAATTTCTGACCTTTACCAAATTCACTCTTACAACTCAGTTGAATACAGGATCTGACCTCTATCTAGGATAGGAATATAATTTGCAACAACAACTACTTGACACTCAATACATAGGTCAGACCGTATATCTAGGCTCTCTTAATAAGAGCTGATGCCCAGACTGACAAGCCTTGGTATTATCTGGCTATCACACCTTATAGTTTCCTTGAATAATTCCTTAGCAACATGTCTACAGCTGTTAAAATAATATCCTCTAATGTGTGTGGTCTGAATTGTACTATTAAAAGAAAACGTGTTCTTACCAATCTATTGAAACTCAAACCAAACATAGTACTTCTACAAGAAACTCATCTTAGAAAAACTACCCAATCTGTGTTCCCTCTTAATAGATTACTGTATCAATATTTGTCATCAGGATCCTCCAAGTCCAGAGGTATAGCCATCCTTTAAACTCAGGACCTCCACTTCTCTTTGTCTGCTAAGCTTAGTGACCCAAGAGGCAAATGCCTCTTTATAAAAAGCCTTATTGATACATGCCCAATTACCATTGCCACAATATATGTACCTAATGCTGGACAGCTGGAGTTTATCCAAGACATGCTAATCAAACTCAAATCATTTGCAGAGGGAGAGCTAGTCCTAGGAGGTGATTTCAGTTTCATTATTGACAATGAACTGGCTAGATCTCACCATGTCCTGGGCAAACAACAACCCAAAAAGAAGTTCACCAAATTAGCAACCATTCTTGAAGAACATGATTTAACAGATATTTGGCACCTATTACATCATTCTGAGAGGACTATACTTATTACTCTGCATGACACAATGTCCACACCAGGATTGACCTCCTCCCTCCTCAACTGTGTACTATCCTCTTCAATTTAACCTTCCCACTGGTCAGATCACTCATGGCTTGAATGTACTTTAGCATCTACAGAAGAAAATGACACAAATTAAACAATAGTTTCTTAACCTTTCTCTATTACATGACCCAATTATTAGGAATGAAATTGACCAATACATTAAGCATTATTTTTCTGAAAACAATCAGGAAGATCTTTCTCCTTCGATCAGATGGGACACTATAAAACTTTTCTTCTGGGATATCCTGATTTCAAAGGCCACATACCTGAAAAAAGAGACAACAATTAGAAACGGCCCCAAAAACTAAAATACAGCAATTGGAACACCTCCACAAAGAAAAAGCTCTAAGGCCATTTACAAACAACTCACTCTGGAACATAAAAATCTTACACTGCCAGAGGCTGTTAGAATTAGGAAACATCTCATCTTTACCAGACAAAAACACTGGCAAAAAATCCCCATGTACTCTAAACCTCTTAGCTCACAAAATTAAGGAACAAAAGCTTTCCAAACAGATTAAGGCAATTAGAAACAGTAGAGGGGAGAGTCTTACATCTTCAGACTCCATTATCCAGACCTTTACTGACTTTTATACCAAACTATACAAAGCACAAAACCTGCACCAAGACCTCATACATCTGACCCAACAAGAATTCCGCATACATACTACTTTGAATGAGACACATAAATCTTTCATAGACTCACCATTCATGGAACAGGAAGTATTAGACACTATCAAATCCCATAAATTACACAAGACACCAATTCCGGATGGGTTTCCATCTGAGTTTTATAAATGCTTTGCCCCCACCTTGGTAAAACTGCTTACCAAAGCATGCAACCTCATCTGACTTATGGGGGACTTACCCCCATCCTGGCGACAAGCCTCAACAGTGATACTCCCCCCCAAATGTAGACCCTCTACATCCATCTTCTTACAGGCCCATATCTTTATTGAACCAAGATCTTAAGATTTTCATGGCTGTGCTAGCAAAATGTCTTCATACCATCATGTTGTCATACATCCACCCAGACCAAGTGGGCTTCATACCACAACGAGACCTAGCTGACAACACTTTCCAAACACTCCATACACTCCAGTACAGTAATGTAATGAAAATACCCACAGCCTTTCCCTAGATGGGGAGAAGGCCTTCGAAACGGTAGAGTTCCCGTATCTGTTTCATGTACTACACAACATGGGACTTGGTCATAACTTTATCACTACCGTACGATCTCACTATGCAAATCCTAGCACTAAATTAAAAATCAATGGACCTCTTTCAGAACCCATAGCACTACATAGAGGTACCAGGCAGGGGCGCCCACTGCCTTACCTCCTTTTTGCATTGGCAGTGGAGCCTCTGGCTCATACTATTAGAACCAGCCTCTTGATAACTGGAATCAGAATTTGGAACTCTGAATATAAAACGGTCCTTATTTGCTGATGATATGCTGCTGTATCTGATGGCTCCCAAGACTTCCCTCCCAGAACTTTTAAAAACCCTAGACTCTTTCAGCTCTATCTCAGGACTACACATCGACGACAGTAAATTCCAAATACTTCATATTTCATCAGATGACTTGGTAGCTCTAAAACAGAACTACAATTTTAGCTGGGCCTCTTCATTCTTACCCTGTTTGGGAATTAAACTTCCTGTGGACTCTTCTAAGCTAATTTCTTTGAACCACCAAATGATGTACAGTGAAATACGCCAAACTATTTTTAAATGGAACAAGCTGAATCTCTCATGGTTAGAACGCTTTAACCTCCTTAAATCTTTTATATTACCAAAATTCATTTTTCTCTTTCAGGCTATCCCGATAGCCATACCTCCATCTATGATCCAAAAATGGCAGTCTACTTTACTTAATTTTCTCGGGAACAGGAAAAGGCATAGAAAAGGATTTCAAGTGCTACGAAAACCCATATCCAAAGGTGGGTTCAGCTTCCCAGACCTCTCTATTTACCAAAAAGCTATCCTGCTATCAAACGTAGTGAAAATGCAACGCTCACATTCCATCCTGGACTGGGTTGGGTTGTGTACAAATATTATACATCCTTTTCATTTAGACAATCTGATTTGGGGTACTTCCTCCATTGCTAATAATAATGCTTTCCTTTACCCCTCTTTACACCTATGGAGAACCCTGATGAACAGATTCTTACCAAAAATCTCCCGCTATTGCACTTTCACAACTGGATAATGTACCTCCAAATGTACGGAATTGCTGGAAGGTTCATGAACTATCATGTTTTTGTGACATCACTTTGAGACAAGAAAAACAGAACTGGAAAAAATATTAGGATGCTCAATCCCATGGTTTCTCTACTTACAACTACAGCATGCTTGTACCCAAATTAAGTTAACTGACCTTCTAAAACAACCACATACAGATCTAGAATTCATTTTAAAACTATATGAGTCTCAGAACCATAATCTGGTTTCTGCCATATATATCAATTACTACTCAAAGATCCACAATCTAAACCTATGCCTTATCAACTATCCTGGCAAAAAGACTGTGACACCTCACTCGATGAGAACATTTGGTCAGACCTTTGGAACTCATTGAATTTTAAATCTTCCATAGCCGCAGTGGAACTCCAAACACTGAAAATCATGATTTACCCCACAAATGGTCTCTCACATGTGCCCTACCAAATCTTTTTGTTGGAAAGTCTGCCAAAAGCATGGTACATTTGCCCACTGTTGGTGGAGCTGCAACAAAATCAAAACATTTTGGGTTTAGGTCTTTAATCATATTAATATGATAACAAGGATCACTGTCCCGTTCACACCTGAAACATTATTCTTCAATCACTGGCCAGTCAAGCTAGATGTACAGCATTCCAAACCTACTATAGGTGCTATGCTTTTTGCAGCAAGAAATGCTATCATGTCATGTTGGCATGATGCTAATCCTCCAAACCAGCTGTTGTGGTTCAAAAAGCTCTGAGATCAATATCTCATGGATAATATCACACACAAAATCAACATGTCCCTTATGAAATGGGCGAAGTCCATCTTTGATAAGAAATGGTCCCCTATACTTGACTTCTTATCACAGAAAGGATTCATATCTTCTGAATCACTGTGACAGTGGTTATGAAACTAAATCCTTATTCTTTGCATTGTTTTTTTTTTCACACATGTTTTGGCAGTGGCTCTTTTTAATCAACTCTTAAGAGTCATCCACTTATACCTTTATCCACAGCACTAGTTTCTGATTTTAAATGGCCAAATCAATGAAATTCATACCTGTAATTTACCTAGCCTTCCAAATAAGTCAACAACCTTGTAAAACACCCCACGGAGCATCAGTGTCATTATTATCTGTAATGTCAGCACTCTAACATACTTGGAACACAGTTACTATGGGGAATTTCACACAGCACCTTTAAAAACATTACTGTACCGGCTTGGAATAAACCGGTACAGTAACGGCCATTTCACACAGCCCTTCCCCTACCTGTAAGGAGCCGTCTCTGAAGCGGTTCGTCATTTCAGACAGCCACTTTCATTTCAAGCCTCTTTTTGCCCACGCAGGCAATAGCCATCATTTTTTTTTTTTTAAGACCAGCTTAAGGTTGCTATTCTGCTGTGACAGGACAGTGAAACAGTGTGATGTCGACCCCAGTGGGCTCTACTGATACACACTGGTGGATTTAAAAATAAAAGAGCTGCCCACTAGGGGGCGATATCATGCTGTTTCGCTGTCCTGTCACAGCAAAATAGCGATCTAAGGCAGCTCTTTAAAAAAAATGACAGCTATCGCCCGCACGGGCGAAAAGAAGCACGAAAACACTCGGAGGAGGAGGAAGTGCTTCAGGGGCATTTCACACAGCACCCCCGTAGTTCTTCAGGAACGGTACAGACACAGAAGAACGCTTGGGAGCTGGTTTCCAGGTAAGCCGGTTCCGGAACGCTTCCCTAACGCTTCCCTAACACTTCTGTCTGAAATGGCCAATATGTTCCATTAAGGAACCGGTACCACAACGGTTCTGTGTGAAATGCCACACAGAAATCATTATTGAAGAGTTCCTGAAACGGAACATATTGGCTGTGTGAAATTCCTCTGAGTCTTGTTGTATAATTGTTTTTGTTATACTCACATTGTTGCTGTATTTAGTTAAGATTGTACATCTCTATCCTTATACTAGTTTGTGTGACAAAACTCTCTTGTTATTCTAGTTTGTTTTCTATCGTATTAAATTAAATATCGTACAAATTAAAAAAAAACAACAGTGGAGGAACATTTAAACCTTCCAGGACATTCAGCTGCTGATATAAGTAGCAGTTATCTACACAAATAATCCAGTCATGCTTGCTGTTGTCATCTGCCTGCTGTTGTCATTTGGCATCTGAAATCACTCTACTTTCCAATATATAGGACGGATGGACCCACATTCTAGCTGTATCTGAAGAAGTGAGCACTGACTCACGAAATCTTATACCCTATCACCAATTTTGTTAATCTTTAAGGTGCTACTGGACTCTTACTCTTTTCTATTGTTTATTTATTAATTTATTAATTTATTTATGTATTAATCACATTTATACCCCACCCTCCCTGCATGCAGGCTTAGGGCGGCTCAAGTGCCTCAAAACAGTTTAGGTGCTACAAAGTGGTAAAAAGTGGCAGTCCCTGCTGTCAGGTTTAAGTGTAAGGCAGAAATTGCACATACATTGTAAAGCACAGCAAGGTTGTGATGCCATCATAAATCTACCCTCCTACATGGCCATCACTCAGTTCAGGTGCCTAACACCAGCATATTTTCACATTTTGAAAAACACTTTGTCCTTTTCACACTAGTAATGGGAGAAGAACTGAAAAGTATCTCAAATGGTACACGTGAATTTGGTCTAAGTACGGAGGTAAGGGGCTCCATATCCCACGTTTGCAGTAAATTACTCATAGAGAAGACTATCATCTGTGGGTATGTAGACTAGCTATGTAATTTGGAATTACAGAACCCACAGAGAAATCCAGATGATGAGGATTTCAGGAGCTGATGTGGAAAAATTAGTGTCACTGTAATAAAAATACAATTTAGGAAGTTTATTTCAGAAAACAGAACAAAATGGCCATGGGGAGAATCTTTAGAGAAAGAATTCGTCCTGTTACAGAAAACAGCAGATTAAATAGACCCTCATCAATGAGAGTCCAATACACATGTGTACAACATGCATAATACTGTAGCATGTATGTCCTGGAACACCTGGGCAAGTTCCGCTTTTCTAACGTAACATCTGACACTACACGAAAGCAACTGGATTATAACATACATTACTACTATAACAATAAGAGCTGGTTGGCCATATTTAAGAAGAGAGCAAAGAAAAGAGCTGAACTAGCCTTTAACACCAGGTCCCCCCCCAACCCCTGCCTGTGGTCAGGGGGGACCTGGTAGCTCTACGTAACCAAGACTACAAATCAGGGTCCTTTTCTTCAGCAACCAACCACACAGTCTACCATCCACACAGATTTAAGGAAAGAAACAGCACAGTAGTTACCAAGACACCCTGTCACAGATGTGCATGAAGCAAAATACATATCTCCCCCACGGCTCCAGGTTCCTAGCATCTGGCCGAACAATACATTCAATTGACTTATTTGAAATTAGTGTGACTTTTAAAAAGTTGAACGCTGGCTCATCAGTTTATGCCTATCAGACCGATCTAACATCTAGACATAAATGTATTCCACACAAACCTAAAGGTACTATGTGTGGTTTTGGACTGGATTATTATACACAGAACTTTGCATAAATTATAACATGTTTTCACTTTAAAAGGAAAAAGGGAAATGGTTGCATATAGAGAAATAATTGTATAAAATTCATATTATGTATAAGACATAAATAGAGATGGGGGGGGAATCAATTCTCTAGTTTACCATTTCTTTAAACTGTAGTTCTACGTACATATAACTTTAGGCCCACCCCAAAGTAGGACTTTGCTTATAGTATGAATCAATTATCTAAGAGTTATCATTTAGTGTTTACCTTTATTATTTTTCTAGTAGCAAAAGAGTTTGAAAGAACCCCATTAGAGCTTCAGTAAGAATTTAGGCATTACGTTTTTTTTGGGGGGGGGGGAAGTAACTTGCTGCAAGATGTATCACAATTTACTAGCAAACTGTGAGTTTAAATTATTCTGAACATACTACAGGAAACTTGTTCACCCTCCCTGTTGAGGAGATTCTCCACATTATAAGTTACAACCGTCATTTGGAAAAACCAGGTTGTATTTCATTGTATAGGTCAGTGATAGGGCTGCCAAGTCAGCCTGGGGGGCGGGGGATCCCCCGCTATAGGGGTTCCCGATCTGCCGGCCGGCATTCGGCTGGCGGGGGAAACCCCGCCCTAGAAGTCGTCCGGTGAGGATGACTTCCCCCGTGTAATGACATCACCCGGAGGTATTTGTGTTTGTATGTTTCTCTTGCTTGTTTGTCACTGACTAGGGCTGCCAAGTGCTGGCGACTTACCGGCGGGGGGGAGTTGTTCTCCCCCCGGGAGCTCTTCTGGCGCATGCGCGCCACGGCGATGTAATGACGTCACCCGGAGGTGACGTCATCACATTGGGGGCGTTGCCAGGGCAACGCTCTGGCAATTGTTTGGGGCAATTGCCAGAGCGTTGCCCTGGCAACACCCCCAACATAATGATGTCACCTCCGGGTGACGTCATTACGTCACCGTGGCGTGCACATGCCAGAAGAGCTCCCGGGGGAAGAACAACTCCCCCCCACCGGTAAGTCGCCGGCACTTGGCAGCCCTAGTCAGTGACAAACAAGCAAGAGAAACATACAAATACAAATACACACATACACATACACACACACAGGGGGAAATTTCGAAATAACACCATCCCCTGCCAGGTATCTTGCGGTCTGTCACCATCATTAGTGGGTAAGAATATCATTTTCTAATCTACGCCACACAGCCGTTCCTTATCCAGACAGGAAACCAGGAAGGAAGTACCAGGCCTGATCTCCAGAGTGGAAGCCGGACTTGCCAAGATGACTCAGTATTCCCAGCTAGGAGAGAATCCTAATTGGGGAACACATTACCCCTCCTTTCTGAAGAAAGAGATCTTTACTAATAAATTTCCATCTGAACATTTGCTACCAGCCATAGTAATAACACCACGATTGTTTATAAAATTGTAAGGTAGATCAGAGTGTTTATTGTTATTGTTGAATTATAACTCTGACATTGTTGGCGTTACTTGCTGAGGGTCTGTGCTAAAGCCTATGGAATAGGTGTTTTTGTTGCACGGCCTCTTTCCTACCCACAGTAATCAGTGTTCCCTCTAAGGTGAGTTAGCACACAGTTTTTTAGTCTCCGGCGCACACATTTTTGTCTGAGCTCAGGAAGGATGGCTCCAGAGCAAACTGATTTATGCAATAGCGAGATCGCTCACTCACAACTTTAATTCCAGTAGCTCACAAAGTAGAATTTTTGCTCTCAAGACCCCACAGCTTAGAGGGAGCATTGTTTGTAATCACTTTTTTCTGTCACAGAGTTCCACCAGGATGATCTCAGCTGCACAAACAACAGCCATCTGAAACAAAATAAGGGACCTTCATACATCACAATTTATGAGCCACCTGTAGCATCAAAAAATATAATTTTATAGTGGGACATGGGCGGACCATAACCATTAGTGATAAAATAAATGGTCTTGTGGTTTTTAAGGCATATGCATGCCCTTATTTCCTCTGAAGTACCAATGTTTTAGAAAATGATACTGTTTTTATACATCATACGCCACACATAGCATAAATAAAATGTGAGCGGTTCTAGAAAATATCTTGTTTGATGTTTTCAGTTTTAATACAAAGGTGTTCAAAAGGTACCTCTGTGGTAGTTTCTAAAGTATAATTGCAAATCCGTGTTTTGATTTTGCCATCCAAGCAAGCGTCTCGACCGCTCATAACGGAAAGAAAATATAATATGTAGAAAGCTAGATAGCCTTGTTACTCTGACTTTGATTTGCCAAACCGTAATAGGTTTAATGGATTAACAATAGATTCCTGCAATCACATAGTTTTGGTTTGCTTACAGTTAGGCCATTAAAACTGAAAACTTCAAACAAGATACGCCTTAAAAACCACAAGACTCCCCCCTTTTTTTCATTGCCAGTCTGTGCCTCTAGCAATGAGAGCTAGAAATTCCAGTTTGAAATCTCAAACTGTGGAATTCAGGGGTTTTTTTTTGGGGGGGGGGGTTGCCAGGGTCTGGAAAACGAATATTCAGTAAGTCATGTCATCTTTTGCTTCTGCACTGTGTCTTTGTTTGTGTGTGTGTATGGAGGGAGGGAATGACTGGGGGGACTCATGGTGATTTCAGCTTTCCTTTGTTCAAGCAGGGGGAGGCAAACTCCCCCTTTTTTCATTGCCCATCTGTGCCTCTAGCAATGAGAGCTAGAAATCCCAGTTTGAAATCTGTTTTCCACAGGTTTTCCAGCACATTTAAAAAAAATAAAACAAACTGCACACTCTCAAGTTTGCACCAAAGCACAGTCTATTTTAACCTTCCCACCTTTCTCTGTACAAAAAAGTACAAGTTTGCATACACAACAACTCAGATTCATGCTTCCCGCCACACCTCACTACAAATCAGCCGCAGCCATTTTTTCCACACACCCTCCTCCATCCCCTCCTTGTCAATGCATGGGGGGGGTAGTTTCCTCCGCTTTACACAGGCTGGAGAATCTCCTGTGAAAACTAGCTCCCCCCCTTTCCTTGCCCACTCTGAGCTTCCAGTGAGAGAGAGAGAGAGAGAGAGAGAGAAAGAGAGTTTTGAAAACCAAGTTTTGAAAATCTCCAAGGGGCTTGAATTTACACCACAGTTTAAAAAATAAAACTGTACACAGCTTTTCGCTGGACAGCCACTCTGCTTTTCAGTGTCTCCCAGTCTGCATAAAGTACAAAGTGGGGGAAAAAAAGGACTGACTCTGCCCCAGCAAAATCACTGCCAAGCCCCTAACAGCGGCTCCCTCCTTCCCTCTGGCTGGCACCTGCCGCCATCTTGCCAGCCGCCTTGAAGCGCTGCCCTTTAGGAAGCAGCAACTGTCGCTGCGCGCACATGCGTGAGGGGGGACCTGTCAGCCGTTTCCGGCTCTGACAATACGAAGAAGTGTATATCTTTTAAATACTGGAATGGGTGCAAAACCCACACCTCATAAATTGTAGCATGTCTTTTAGGAATCTGTTGCAGCATCCAGCCCACTGAGTAATATGCAGTCTGGGATCTCTGGGGTGAGACCCTGCTGGAATACAATGATGTTATTGTTAGTAAAATTTGACTGAAACCCCAAGTTTTCAAGGGTCTGGCTCCCATTCCTTATTTCCCATTGGATGATGATCTGGGTACCTGGGTTAGTATACAGGCCATTAGTAAAATTCACCTGCAGCACATATTGACGTATGTGTGTGTGTGTGTGGGGGGCTGATTCCATGTTCTAACCTGGGCCTGAATTATTCCAACAGATTGGAAATAATTGATTGGGCTGCGAATGGGTCTGAAACGCAGGAATCCCTGAAACGCAGGAAACCATGGGACACCAGATGTGTCTCTTCCTGGGGTGGTATCCACACAATCAGCCTGTACAGAAGCTGTAGGGGGTGTTAAACTAGGGATAACCCAGGAGTTCTGGGACTCCATCTGCACAGTCCTTGAGACAAAACTGTGCACAGTTCTTTGTTTTGAGGGCATTGCCAGTTTTAAGGGGGAAAGGAGTAATCATCATCTTGTGAGTGTGAACAGCAAAGCTTTTTCTTGCCTCCCAGCATATGCTGGATGCAATTAGGCAACAACCCAGAGAAAGGCCTTGTAAACATCCTGAATCCATGCCACATTCTTCTAGCCTCAGCAGCTGCCAAATGCCTAAATGCGTATCCGAGCCAAATGGCCTAAATTTATAAAACGGATCTCTGAACAGAGTGTTTTCCTGATACAGCATATAAATAGTGGATGGACAAACCTGGGGGGTCTCTTCCCAAACACAGTGTTCAGTCAGCCTATTTTTTTTCTTCACAGTAAAGATGGGAGACCAGATGGCATGGTTTTCCAGGAGAGCATGAAAGGAAAGAGTCCTCTTTTGTTTCTCCTAGAGCTATAAGGATAAACCCCTGTGGGGTTTGCTATATTGATTTCATTCACTTTATGATGTTTTTGGGTCGTGGCATTTCCTGCAACTTGTGGTTCTGTGTTCGCCAACTTAATCTCATAGATGGTAGATCTCATAGATTTCTCTTTCTTGTCTGACTGTTCATATGGAACTAGAATCTGGGAGACGCAAGTTTGACCTGGAGCCAGTCGTGCACTCTCAGCCTAACCTGTCACAGGGTTGCACTGAGGATAAAACAGAGGAGGGGAGAAGGATGTAAGCTGCTTTGGGTCCCCCGTGGGTAAAGTAAACCAAGTAAATAAATAAACTCTTTACTTTTCATTCATTCAAGATGCTGATATTGATCTTTAAAGCCCTATACAAATACAGCTTAGGACCAGCTTAAGACTTAAGCGTACCTTACTCTCATATAAAGCTACTCGACCATTGCAGTCCTCTCCAGGAGCCCTTGTCATCTGAAACTAGATGGGTGGCAACTAGGGATGCCAGCCTTCAGGTGAAACCTGGGGATTCACTGGAATTATACCTCATCTCCAGACTACAGTTCACCTGGAAAAAATGGATATTTTGGGGGATGCAAAGAGGTCCAGGTGGTCAGCCGTGTTGGTCTGAAGCAGTAGAACAAATTTATATTTGAAAAAGTGCATGCACACAAAAGCTCATACCTCGAATAAAACTTTGTTGGTCTTAAAGGTGCCACTGGACTCTAAATTTGGACTCTATTGCATTTACCCTAGTGAGGTCCCTGTCCTCCCCAGGCTCTATCCTCAGAACTCCTGGCTTTTTCCAACCCGGATCTGGCCACCCTACCCCCACTTCAATCCCCCACTGGTGACCAAGGGGGACCACGCAACCCCAGTGGCAGTCCAAGAAAGAGCTTTCTTGGTCATGGTACCAAACTGTGGGATTTTCTCCCTAGAGAGATTTGTCTGTCCTCTTCTATTCTGCCAGTGGGTGAAGAGTTTTTCTTTTGTTTGGTGTTCCCTTACTGACTCTTTTAAATATATAATAAATTAATAAAATGAAAGGCATTCAGATATGTGTAGTATGCAGAATTTGTTATGATTCTTGGACAAGCTTTATATGAGCAATTTATTATTCTCTTTTAACTGAACCATGAAAATAACTTATCTACCATATCTTTGAATAACCAACAAAAAGTTTAAAATATGCCATATTAAAACCACCTCAGATTTAATGCTGTGAACCAACCCAACTAACACACCAAGTTCACTCTATGTATTCATCATCACCATCATGGCCACCCTACCAGCTTAAATCAGAGTACTGCATCCGCCAAAAGTAAAAGCTTTGAAAGGTATTAGAACATTTTATTCATGACACTAAAAGCCCTTTTTAGTTCTCATGTCTGTAGTATAAATGCAATGTGCACATTTTATTTTAAAATAGCTTTTTCCTCCTCTCTAGCAGGCGTTTGTACAAATAATGCAAGAGGTTCAAAGATGTTGTTAATACTGCTAGTGAAAAGCCATTAGGCTTGGATTTTAGCAAGTCCCCAAGGGAATGGAAGTTCCAGAAATGTAGAGGAGTCAATAAGTATGCCTCCATAATTTGCATTTGTTGTTTGGATGTAACACATGAAAATGATAAATTCACAACTGTTGTCTCAGTCTAAGATTGTGATAACCATAAGGAGCAAGAATCATGCTTTTTCAGTGAGAGACAAGGTAACATATATTTTATTTGCCCTTATTACCTCTCTATAAGATGTTTTTGGTAAAGCTGAAATATTGTAGTTGTATTTACTTCACATGACCCCACTAACGGTTGATTAGCAAGGTGCTCAGGAAAGACTGTTCGTAGATAAAAAGCTGTAGCTGATAAACAGAAAATGTTGGCTATATTGAAGTACCAACTGAAGTATATTGAATTGAAGTACCAATTGAAGTATATTGAATTGGCCAATTTATTTGTTTCTAGGTATGGCAGTGTGGAGGTAGCATTGAAGTTCTACCTTGCTCTAGGATTGCCCATATCGAGAGAGCCCATAAGCCATATACCGAAGACCTAACTGCTCATGTTCGAAGAAATGCACTAAGAGTGGCTGAAGTCTGGATGGATGAATTTAAAAGCCATGTTTATATGGCATGGAATATTCCCCAAGAGGTGGGTTGTGAATTATCAATGATATGGCCACAAAATGATAGTTTTTTTGTTTGGATTACTTGGTCTCTATTACCTGTGGTTTCAGTGGATGGCTAGGGAAATCCCCTCTACCCCTATATGTGAAAATTTGGGGGAACAAGTTGCTTGCCCAGAGAAAGAAATGAAACCATGTATAAATTAATCTCATTTAATCAGTAATGTTCAAAGATCAAATTGAACAATCATATCACAGACCAGCTCTGGTTTATTGAATAACTAGCCTGATACCCATGCTTCACTATGGTATTTAAGTTCCGTAAATCCAATTATAATATAACAGGCCAGTCAGTCTGACGTGGATGCCAGGTAAGTTGGTGGAAACTGTTATTAACTGAGCCCGCACGCGGGGAGGGCGGGATATAAATACGAAAAATAAATAAATAAATAAATATATTAAGGAAAAAATTAGTAGGCAGGCACATTGATGAACAAAATCTATTGAGGAAGACTCAGCATGGGTTCTGTAAGGGAAGATCTTGTCTCACTAACCTGTTAGTGTTCTTTGAGGGAGTAAACAAACATGTGGACAAGGGGGACCCAATAGATGTTGTTTACCTTGACTTCCAGAAAGCTTTTGATAAAGTTCCTCATCAAAGGCTCCTAAGTAAGCTCAGTAGTCATGGGATAAAAGGACAAGTCCCGGGAAGCTGGCTTTGTTCGCCATCCAGGTGAGAAAACTCCTGAGAGAATGGGGCCACACTTTTGCTTCTGACAAGCATCACGTAGATTTTGTGGGCTTCCGACTATGCGACCAAGTGGCTGACTGGTTCGTAAGGCTTTACAACGTTCAGGCCCCAGAACGGAGAGATGTGAACGCCTTCATGCAAGCTTTGCAGTGCCAGTTTGAAGACCCACTGTAATTGGAGAAGGCCCACACCCGCCTCCATGGCTTAAAGTAAGGTAGCCGGTCGGTGCAGGAGTATTCAGATGAATTTAAAACCTATGCTGCCAAACTCCAGGGGTAGTCGGAAGAAGTCTTGATCGAGTTCTACAGGGTCGAGCTGAACACCATGATCCTGGAGAAGGTGCTGGCCCAGGATAACCCTCTAATGCTGGGAGGAGTGGATCCAGGGAGCCTGCAAGGCTGATAATCTGCTAAATCTGCTAAAACCATACCAGCATAAGATGCCTGGGCATGGGGTGGGAAGCCAGAAACCGTTTCAGGGCAGAGAATCACTGCCCAGAGGGGATTGGGAGAACCGAATGTGGTTTGGCTTGTTTCTCTGCTCTGGGAAGCTGGGCCACTTCGCTGCAGAATGGCCAGGAGCACTGAGAGGGAGCGACGCGAGGACCCCAAGGAAAAGAGGACCAAAGGCCCTGGGAAGTACAACAAGAGCCCAAAAGCCCTCCAAGTGGAGGCCTGTGAATCCACTGAACGAACTACCTCCTCCAGTGACAGCGAGGAGCCTCAGCCAGCGGGAAAAGGCCAGGGCCTGCTGTGAAGAGTGCCAGCCAGCAGATCCGACTGACTCTGGCACCTGATTTAGTGAGACCCATATCCCCCTTGTTTTATTGGACTGTTACCATAATAAACCCAGAGGCGGGCACCCATATTAGAGTTAGGGCCCTCATAGACTAGGGGTGTACCAAAGATTTAATAAACCCCATTACTGTTACGGGACTGGGGGTGAAGGTGCATAAGTTGAAAGAGCCCATAGTCTTTTCCCAGATGGACTGTGTTTTAGCATAATAAGACTCCCAGCCTGTGAGCACATGGAGCTGTCAATCTAGATGACAGGTAACAAGAGCAGTGGGTCATATGATTGAACTGGTGACCCTATACAAGGACAACTACGAGCATGCTCAGAAGGAGTGACAATGACTCAGCACTCGGTGACTCAGCAACAAGCTCAGTGGAAGAAGAAGAAAAAGAAATTGGATTTATACCCCGCCCTCCACTCCCCAAGGGAGTCTCAGAGCGGCTTACAAACTCCTTCCCCTTCCCCTCTCCACAACAGACACCCTGTGAGGTACATGGGGCTGAGAGAGCTCTTTTCCAAGCTGTCCTTGAGGGAACAGCTGGTACAGAGCTATGGCTTGCCCAAGGTCATCCAGCCAGGTGCAAGTGGAGGAGTGGGGAATCAAACCCGGTTCTCCCAGATTAGAGTCTGCGCACTTAACCACTACACCAAACTGGCTCTCTGGACAATGGGCTGCTCTGATATGTATATAGCTGTATGTATGTAGTGCTAACTTTTCTTCTCTCTGTAATATGTGACTGGCAAAGCACTTTGCTCATGTGAGCCAGAATATACCTCACTTGTATAATAAAACTGTATATACACTGTATGTGGTGCTGTGCAGTTGTCTGGTCTCGTGGATTGGAGTCTCCCTTGCTGGTGCTGTTGAGCATGCCACAAACACCAACACTATGAGAGGCGAAGCCTACCTGTACCGTACAGTGCGCATGCCAGTGGGGGTGTTGGCACACTAGGAAATGTGATTGTTTGCAATAAACCCCACAGCCAAGTTCCCCATGGTCCTGGGTGGGCCATGGCTTCAAGCACACAATCCTATGAGCAGTGGAGTACCTGTGGTGCCCGGAATGGGGGGAGATGCTGCACCCTGCTGCTGAGCAAGTCTGTTTGGCACACGAGGAGCTGAATTTAATCCCTGCGGATTATAGAGACTTGGCCAGGGTTTTTGAGGAAGGAGAGGCAGATGAGTTACCTCCACATCATAAGACCGTGCCATTGAAATTTTTGCCTGGTCACAAGTTACCAAAGGGAAAACTTTACACAGTGAGCCCAGCTAAAAAAGAGGAGTTGCAAAGGTTTATTGACAAGAATTTAAGCCGTGGGTTTATCCACCCTGCCACCTCCCCATTCACAGCCCCCGTGCTGTTTCGGAAAAAGAAGGATGGGGGACTAAGACTTTGCACAGATTATAGAGGATTGAATGCAGTTTCCATGTCTGCCTACCCCCTCCCACTAATTAAGAACCTGTTGGCAGAGGCATAAAAGGAACAATCTTTACCAAGTTGGATTTACAAGATGCTTACTTCAGAGTCTGCATTTGGGAGGGGGATGAACGTAAAACACCCCCCTGGGACAATTTGAATACCTAGTCATGTCATTTGGGTTGGCCAGAGCACCTAAGGTATTCATTAACTTGATCAATGACATTTTGCATAAGTACCAGTTTGGTGCAGTGGTTAAGTGCGCGGACTCTAATCTGGGAGAACCGGGTTTGATTCCCCACTCCTCCACTTGCATCTGCTGGATGACCTTGGGTAAGTCATAGTTCTGGCACAGCTGTTCTCTCAAGGACAGCTCTGGAAAGAGCTCTCTCAGCCCCACCTACCTCACAGGGTGTCTGTTGTGGGGAGGGGAAGGGAAAAGGAGTTTGTAAACCGCTCTGAGACTACAAGTGAAGGGTGGGGTAGAAATCCAATCTCTTCTTCTTCTTCTTCTTCTTCTTTACGGGGGGGTAGTTTAATTAGATGATGTGTTGATATATTCATGTGAATACAACCTGTCCAGATGTTCAGGGGTCCATGGAGATGAGATTATGCCCCAAAGGTTTAGGGGTGAACTGCCAGTTGGCATCAGGGGCAGACACACAAAATCTGAGGCCATGTGCTCTGATGGATACAGACATTGGAAAACAATGCAGACCAAGGGAAGGCCTTGGGGGCTGGTCTCAGGTGAGAACAATAGATTTTCTAGACCAATAAGGAGTCAATGGAGGTGTGGTACTAGGCAGAGCATAATTTAGGTGTGACCAATGAGCTTTCAGAGGGGCAAAGTCTGGATCAACAATAGCTATGATGGGTGTTGGATGGGTGTTGGATGGATGGCTTGGAGTATTCATTGTGGAACAATAGAGTGCCTGGTGTTTCTCTAGTGCCAGACAAAAGAGGTGATGTTTCTTAATGTGCGGCAGGATGAACCTGAATGGGGGACCATTCACTAGACATGGAGAGTTAATGTTTACCCTGATAGGTCTGGCATCGGTCTAAGAATGCAGATATCTTTCACAAATATATGGAGACAGGAATGAGAGGATTATTCCAAAGATACTTCCTGACATGGGTGAAATGGGGGTGGGGGGGGTGGGGGTGGAAACATGCAACATACTTCATTCATGACAATAGCACAGACCAGAGGCTTTTTGTCCCTGCCTGCCTGTAGATTTGACAGACAAAAGACTAGCCATTTGGCCAGCAGAAGATTCCTGAGACGAGAGCAGAAACTTGCCCATTCTAGTCCTTATGGACTGAGCTGACAGGAGAGAAGTGTGTATGGTGGGGGGGGGGGGAGGATTGCTTGCATGGAGAATGTTTGGCAGTGCAGCCAGCCTGGTGAGCTTCTCTTGGCCTGAACCAAGATGTGGTTCTCCTAGCCTCCCAGCAAAAGCCACTGTTTAAGCCAAGCCATGGTAGCTCAGAGGTTAGGACGCTGAACTGCAGACTGGAAGATTGGTAGCCTGTTAACCCAGCAGTTCAAAAGCAAGAAATTGCAAGTAGATAAATAGGTACCACTTCAATGGGAAGGTTTTTGTGTGCCTTGGCGTTTAGTCATGCTGGCCACATGACTACAGAGAAGTCTTCAGACAATGCTGGCTCTTTGGCTTGTAAATGGAAGAAGAAGAAGAGATTGAATTTATACCCCGCCCTTCACTCACTTGGAGTCTCAGAGTGGCTTACAAACTCCTTTCCTTTCCCCTCCCCACAACAGACACTCTGTGAGGTAGGTGGGGCTGAGAGAGCTCTTTCCCAAGCTGTCCTTGAGAGAACAGCTGGTACAGCTGGTCCAGAGCTATGGCTTGCCCAAGGTCATCCAGCCAGGTGCAAGTGGAGGAGTGGGGAATCAAACCCGGTTCTCCCAGATTAGAGTCCGCGCACTTAACCACTACACCAAACTGGAGATGAGCACCACCCCCTAGAGTCAGATTCGACTGGCTTTCGAACAAGGGAAATCTTTACCTTTAAGCCAAGCCTGGATTTATGAGGGCACTGCATGTGAAGGTTCAGAGTTGTTTTTGGGGTGTCTCTCTCTCAGGAAAAACCACCCCTGGTTCAGGGCCAAGGAGGCTGGTTACAATCAGAGGGAGAGAAGAGGGCGAGGTCGTCATAACTGCACGTGGCCCAAATGCGGCATTTTCTTTTTCTTTTTAACAAGACCAGGAGAGGCTAATAGTGTACCAAATTGTAAGCTGTTTCCTGCTGAAATTAAAGGGATGGGTAATACAGGATCTAAATTTACTTGAACACCAAGCAAGGAATGGTTTTGTTATATAATAATTACATAAGAGCCAAAAGATAGGAATTCTGCACTTCAGGTCAGATAATTGCATTTATGAAACCATGCTTACATCTTCTTTTTTTGTCACAAGCCAATGAGAAGCATCTTTTCATTTCCAGACATTTTTAAGGGTGCACGCAACAGTGGCGACACAGAAGCCACTTTCCATTTGTGGGGGGCTGTCTGTGTTGCTTTGGTCAGTAATTAAGCTCCTGATGTTATAACCGTGGTGGAGTGGTTCTCCCTCCTCTTGCTGACAATCCCACAATGACTGGGCCCATTGACCGTGGTCCCATGCGCCCATGTAGCTGTGATTCTCTACAAACCACCACAAATCTGAAGGAAAGAAATTCCAGTCATTTTCCTGGAGGGTTATAAAGACTCTGAATATTTATTACCTGAACAAGGCCCTCTGTTTAATCTACCAGACAATAATATTTTTATGTAAGGTTTATTTATTCTATATTTTGTTCGAGTACTTCGAGCTGTATGTAAGGACCATAATCTATAGTAAAAATGTATCGTTTTACTTCCTGTCATACACTAGCCTTGAATTTGCATTTAGATGCCTCTCTAGAAATCTCCACTGCATAGCTGTAATGAGATAAATTATTGATCTCCACTTACGAGCTCCTTATGAAACTCGTGCATCTTGAACTCAGCAAAAGAGTGTTACACCAGCCGTGACTTAACCATATAAAATGTAATAAAAAGGGAAGAGGGGGAAGTTTGGCAAATTCTTTTAATGAGACCACTTACAGAAATGTTTGTATCAACACAAAAAAGGGGGTTGCCCACAACTGGAAAAGGTGTGCAGGATTTCTCATCTTTATAAAGAAATAAAGAGGCCAAACTTCATAATTTACCAGCAAATGGAATCTATAAAATAGGGTTGTTTTCTCTCTCTCAACAGGACAGCAGTTTCCAGGGCAACTTGCTATTTGGTGCCAATTATTTGGGGATCTTGAAATCGCTTTAAATAAATTTATTGTGGAAAGAGCCAGATTGAAAATTGTCTGAAGTCAGTGGGAAGTTTTCCACCAATTACAAAGGGTTCTGGATCGGGCCCAAAATAGTGGGGAATGTAATTTTTTATCTTTATACACTCAGAAATACCTCAGAATTTTAATGAAATATCTATTGATCTCAGGAAAACATTAAATTAAATATGTTAATTGTGCCTAGATGTGTATCTTTGTGTTACAGTTTCTCATTGAACTGCATAAAATGGTTAAGGCTGCAGTCCTATGTACACTTTTCTGGGAGTAAGCTCTACTGAATAACGTGGGACATAATTACAGGTAGACCTGCTTAGGCTTGCTTCGTAAGCATATTATAAACTAAACAGCCAGAGCATAGGGGAATGGCTTTTATATCTCTCAGATGTGTTTTCCATGTGTACAGGATTCTGGAATTGACATTGGTGATATTTCTGAAAGGAAGGCCTTAAGGAAGAAACTGCAGTGCAAGACCTTTCGATGGTATCTTGTGAGCGTCTATCCAGAAATGAGAATGTACTCAGACACTGTCGCCTATGGCATGGTAAGAGTCTTGCTTCTTTACCTTGATCATTTATAAGGGAAATTATTTCTGTGGATGGACTGAAGTTCCAGATAAAAACTGGATCATCATTAATTGCTTGGCACATGTCTTTCTGAGGTAGAGTGAAAGTGCTGTTGCACCTTGCACTTATAATACAGTCTGCTGTATTATATCCGTCTCTTTTATACTTTAATTCTGAACATCTAATCATTGGAATTGCAGTGGATCTGGGTAAAGTAATGCAGGCTTGGAAACTGTGCTATCCCATCAACAGTCTGCTTGTAGGAACTTAGACCAGGCCTCAGCCACCTCATTAAAAAGGAGCTGTCTCAAGTAAAGAAATATGTTAGTCAAGGGATGGAACTCCTTTTGCCGAATGTGGCAACTAATTATCTGAAATAATGAGGTGTTTTCTGGGATGGCAGCCTGGCTCCAATTAACTAATGGGGACCAAGGTCATGGTAACAAGGAGGAAACTAGTTCCGGAAACTCCTTTTTTTCCAGTCCTATCCCATAAGGTAAAAAGGTGATTAACACTTTCTCCCAGATATGATTAGTTAATCACTCTGCCATCCATGTGATATAAGGAAAACATTTATTCCTCCCCAGCTTGCAGCACTGTCTGACTTCTGTGTGTGTGGGGGGGGGTTGCTTTTCTCCATCCTCTCTGGTACATTTTTATCCAGCCCTTCAAGCTTCTCAGAATGGCAAACATTGGCCGAGGACAGACTGGCAGTCTGGCCTGCTCTGCCTCCGCTTTAAAAGCAGAGGCAGAGCGGCCGTTCAGACTGCCGCATCTGCCTGGAGGAGGCGGCCCGGACGCATCACGTCCAGCGCCACGCTCTTCCCGCAGCAGCTGGGCACCACTTCAAAGTGGTGTCCTGGCTGCTGCGGCACGCGTTCCACCCGCTTCCGACAGGTGTGAACGCGTGCCAGGTGGGGGAGCCGGGCGGCGTTCAAACAACGACGACGGAAGCCGCCCACAGTCTGTTTTTTTTTTTTAAATAAATTTTATTAAGTTTTAAAGTTAACAGCAGTACAGTTTACAAAGAAGGAGACGGAAGCTACAAAAGGTAATGTTGGCGAAAACTACCCAGGCTTACATCCATATTGAATCAACAGTAACTTAACATGACATCGAAGAAAGTTAAGAGGTGCATCCTAGAGCTCAAGGGCAAGATGGCACTCAAGTGTATATTTAACCCAGTAGGCAGTGTGAGTGAGGAGTGTAGGTGCTTAGCGCGGAGGGATCGTAAGATGAATTTTTGCTATTAAGCGGGCTGGTAGCAAGGATGTCGAAGGTATTATGGCAGAAAAGAAGTAATGGCATCTATTGTTATGAGTTCTCCGCTAATCTTATCAATGTCGAGTTTTTGTAGGAAGGGATACCACTTTACAAGCAGGCTAAAGATCTCTCGTGTTTTTAGGTTGGTGTCAAAATAAGTGATACATTTTTCTAATAGAAAAAATGCCCATATTTTGTTGATCCATTGGTGTTCTGTGGGGGGGTGGGGGTCCATCCATTTCTGTGCTATTGCCACTTTCTTGTGGCAGGTGGAGGTTGGGGAGAGTGGGACCACAGATGGAGTAGAAATAACTCTGGCTGTGGTGTTATGGTATAGCCTGTCAAAGATTTGATGAAAGCGGCTACATGGTTCCAGAATTTTTTAATGTGTATACATTCCCACCAATTATGAAAGAAGGTAGCTTTGGTGCCACAAAGTTTCCAGCACAATGGAGAGCTGTGGGGGACTATACGTGAAAGCTTGGCTGGGGTTAGGTACCATCTGTGCAGGACTTTGAGCGCAGCGGCTTGTATTGTTTGTGAGGGAGATAGCTTGGAGTGGGCGGCCCATATCATTTTCCATTGTGCTTCTGTTAAGGGTCTTTTAAGGTCTTTATGCTAAGCGTGTTGGTAGCTTAATAGTTTTGGGCTTTCAGTAGATAGGAGTGCTTTGTAGACAAGAGAGATGAGACCTCTCTTTTGGTTGTTTGTGCGGAGGAGAAGCTCGAATGGTGTTAACGGTTGTTTAATTCTTTCAACCTGAAAGGAAGCCGCCCACAGTCTGGATGCTGCGGGCGGCTTCCTTGCGGCGGTGTGCAAACGCCATGTGGCGGGGGCAATTCCCCCCGCCTTGTTCTGCCGCGCTGCGGAGGCGTGGCAGAATACCAATCTGTCCACAGCCTTTGTTCTCTCTTCAACCACCGTGTGAGGGAGGTTGGGCTAATAGAATGAGTGGCCCAGGGTACCCTAGCAAGGCTAGAGGTTTGCACCCTGGTCTTCCAGATTGCACCATGCTAGCACCCTTTTGTAGGGGTCTGTAGCACCCCTCTGGTCTGGGAGCAATGCATCAAAATGTTTACTTCTGCCTAGTAAGCATAATCACATAACAGAGTAGCTTTACCAAACTGCCATAGATAATTTTTTTTATTTTCATATAACATATAACCACACACCTACATTTACACAATACAAAAAGAGGGAAAAATATAATAATAATAAAATTAAAACATTCAAACAAACTTAACTTGTTCAATTAATTTCAATGGCTATGCTTGGCATGTTATTTTCATTGCTATGTACAGATTTGGTTCTTATACAAGTAGCCAACTGGATTTCATAAAACTGTAAAATCTATACCCCTGAACATTTCTCTGATTTTGAAGTATCTTATCTAAATTCTGTAAAATCGGTTGCCATCTATGTTTATACTTTGATGGAGTACCAGATGGGTCCTGACACAAAAGAAAATCTGAAATTCTATCCATTAATAAATAGTCCCAAACTCTGAATAGCCATTTTTTCACAGAGGGAGCTGCATAGTCTTTCCAACATTCCGCTATTGTGGTTTTAGCTGCTGTCAAGAGTATCATTAATAGTTCTTTATGTACTTGTGGTATCAATACATTCTGCCAACAATTTAATAAAACCACTTCAAGTGAACAGGGGATATCATAACCTGTTAACCCTTTAATTTCCTGTATCACTGTTTGCCAAAATCGTTGGATCACTGGACACTCCCACCAACAGTGCACATAAGTACCAATTGTACCACATCGTTTCCAACATCTTGGTGAAATATTTCTATTAATATGATTGAGCTTTCTAGGTGTTAAATACCACCTAGCCAAAATTTTATAGTTCTGTTCCTGTATATTAATTGTCTTAGATTTAAGTGCATATGAGGACCAGATTGATTCCCACTGAATAGCAGTTGAAGACAAACTGAAACAGCTACTTATAGAATCAGAGCCCTTAAGCCAGTGAGGCACCAATTTGTAAACACTTTAGAAACACAAGCCTATCAGCAGAATGCTCTTTGATTCAAGACCTCATTTGACTCTACTGATTAGAAAACACCCCTGTCATGTATATTATCTACTGAATCACTCCCCCCCCATCCTCCATCAACTTGAGTCTAGATGTCAGATAATTCATTTTCTGTATAATAACTGAAATGTGGGGTTCATTTGTTCATTTTTTGTTTGTTTTAGTTATTTGATGAGTACGTACTCAAAAGGAATCTGCATCAGTGGTCCAGGAGGATTATTACATTAATGGGAGCAGATCACTGCCTTTCATTGCTGACTTTTTTATTCAACACCTTCAACCTAGATCCCACAGAAACTTTGGAAAAGTGCTTCTCTCTCTTTAAGCCCCTTCTGGAAGCATTTTAGGAAGCTGCTTAAAAAGAAGCTCTTTGAGTAGGAGCAAAGAAAGTAAATGGATACTAAGGGATAAAATGTGGACAAGGCACTGGATTTAGCAAAGATGAGCCAATGATCTAGGGCTGCTTCACTCGTTATATTTCACAACATAATAACACTCCAGGATAATAGCCATGGTGTATATTATCTCACGGTGCTAATTTTCCCACAACTTGGGAAAGCATTCTAATATTTGTCTTTGATTGTAGCGGGTATAGCCCATTGTTTGCCATGCCTGCTCTGCAACCATGAGGGTTAAAGATATTTAGCGCTTTGATTTTGTTAAAATGAAAACAGAGGTGAGAGCCTCCCTTAAAGTTCAGGAGATCAGGTTACATCGTTGTAGTATGTTCCATTGCTCAAACTGTCCTGATCTCAAAAAAGACATAGATTTCCTAACGTAATATGCAAGGTAATACATAATAAATTTAACATCTGTAGAGTGAATTTAACATTTATGTATTCAGATTGCATAGCAGGGTCATTCTGCTACACACTAAAATTTCTTTATAGTCTTCAAAAAAAATCACCTCTTCTTTTACTTCATAATTTCCTCACTCTAACATCATCTAAGATGCAATATTAAAGTATGAAAATTGTGACATTAAAAATATAAGAAGAGCATTTATGTTTTAGTTAGTGTAAAGAACATACCCTGGGAACTGAGCAGACTTCAGCATGCGTGCCCAGAGCATGGTTTTCAGTGGGCCAAGTGTGCTTAGGTTCACAGACTAAGAGGGCTAATGGCAATAATAGCATTTGCTAAGAAGCTTCTTTTTAAAAAAATAATCTGCTCAGAGTTTCATTAAGTGCGAAGAGGCTTCTGACATGTTGCTAGGAATGAAGTCAAAGTCATCTTTGATCATAGATATAAATAGAAACCAACCAACCCACCAAACACATGGCAATGGAATAACTGAGTTTTCTGTCACACAGTTGTTGGATTAATCCAGCATTTATTTGACAAGCATAAATTAAAAGCCCAGATCAGCCCTGCAAAGGTAACCAGATTTCTTACAGCAGCTCTGAAGGAAAGCTGATGTACTAGAGTATTTGTGCTAAACATTAAATTGACTTGACACAGTAAAACCCAATAGCAAACGCAACTGTTCTCTGACTACCTTACTATACTTTTGCACACTGTGAGTGTTGCTTTTTTATAAAATCACTTTATGTTACCTGTTGTCAGGATCTCAGGATCCTAACAAAGGTTTTCCTCTGTGCTTTGTATGATTTACCCATGTGTATTAGATGCTGCCTTAGAATTGTATCCTTTTGCATCTGTCTCTGTAGACATGTAGCCCCCACCTCCCTCTTTGATGTAGTATAGCCAGTTTATTGCTCTCAAGATGTTCTGTTCATTGTAACCATTCTGCCCGGGAAAGTGGCACTGCATATTTTCACACTTCATGCAAGGCCAGCAGGTCCTCATCCCCCTACTGCATTCCAATCCTCCCCGGATTGAGAATAACCCTTATCACTGTGTGAAGGGCTTGGAGAGCCATCTGTTATGCAAAGGCCGGACACATCCGAAGGGACTATTTCACCCACAGAAATTTACAGCTTAACACCTCACCTTTTCCTGTGGGAATCAAACGGTCAAAGAACTTTTAGCCCGTGGTTTTCTCTCGTGTGTGATTGGTTACCCATGGGGAATTCAAATTGTACTGAAGGGTATATTAGTCCTGTTTGTCCTGTATACGTTATCTCAAACAAACTTCCGAGGACCTGTGATGTAGTAATTGGAAATAAAGAACTCTGTTTCATCAACAAAGGTCTGATCCTTGACTGCATAGAGCAGACGCCTCACACCTGTTCTCTGTGTATTTATCACATTTGAAAGTAACTGGTTTTACACAGCCCTGTGGATCCATGCAGTTTCATGGCTTATACTGGATTTGCTTATAAGAAAGAGAATTCAACATTAATGAGGATGTTTTGATCTGCACTGATATCTTTAAGGAAGCTGAGGTCCCTTTGGTATCATTATTAAAGACACTGGAATCTCGCATAAAGGGCTTCAGTTTCTTTGGGACAAAGGCAGTTTTGCCCAAGGGGCTGAAGAAAATAATAAGAAAAAGAATCCTCAATCCATTTGTGACATGGGGATCATAGTAAAGGCCTCTGCAGGTATATTTAAAAGGGTAGCAGTATTGTAGCAAAATGAAACAAAAGATCAGTGACACCTTAAAAATAAACAACATTTCTTTCAATATGAGTTTTTGTGAGTCACTGCTCACTTCATCAGGTACAACCATTTGAGGTACTTATCATCCTCCTTCAGTGGGGGAAGTCACCCTGACTGGTTAGGTCACACCTCCTCTCATTCCAGGCAGCACTATACAAAGTTTTGCAAGCCTTTCCAGGACAAAGTGAGAGTGCACTTCCAATCTAAATAGCCCTGCCACTCCAGCAGGTCACCGGAGCTTAGCTCCACTTACCTGAAGATGCCGTTCAGGCTACCGGCACTTTTTTTTTTTTTGAGCTTTATTTAAAATCAGTCTCTTTATTCTTCAGTTGATTAAGTAAGCAGTCACAATTACACAGATAACACTGGCATATGTAAATAAGATTATACATGTCATCTAGGGTTACCATATTTTAAAAAGCAAAAAAGAGGGCATTTCTTTTTTTCTTTTTTTTTGCATAATTATTATTTTATTTTTTGAAAGTTGAAAGCATTTTACAATACAAGAATTATTTCTTCATATCTTGAACAATACAGTACATGACATATAGTACAGCTATAAGGTTTGTACAGATTTTATATATTATCGTAGTGTTATTGTTATGTATTGGCCATGCGGTCGCCATGTGCTCCCATAATTGCGACCGCATGGCCAGAGCACATGGCCAGAGCATGGCCAGAGCACATGGCCAAGAAACTACCTGAGCTTCAGCCAGGTAGAACAAAGGCCAGGTGGATTCAAACCGGCCACCAATCATGTACCTAGGTTCCTCCCAGGGAACCTATGAGATGTAAATAGACTTCTAATAGCCTATCAGGCCAGTTGGGTGAGGTCAGGGGATTGTCCCTGACCAGCATAAAAGGAGGGCTTCGAGCCCTGGGTTGTATGCTTCATCCGGACCAGCAATAAAGATCTAGCTGTTTCACTGTTCCATGGACTCCCGACTCCAATACTTATCAGTTATCAATCAAATATTTTCTTAGGTTTCCCCCCCCCCTTTATTTTATTTTTCTTTGTCTTGCTTTAGTTTAATGAAACAGTATCAAGGCTGCTCACACAGAGCTACAAATAGCCACACCAAGATCACACAGAGCTACCGAGAGAGCGTCTTCTCACTCAGACTCCCCCTCTCAACTCACTCTCCCAACTGTCTGCTCCCAACTGTCAGTTGTGCCCGTTAAGTGTCAGTCACTGAGTGTTCTGAGCTAAATGGCCCCCTCCCCACTTAGTCATGTGACTCAGCAATGCTCTGTGTTTACATTTTTGCTGGTCCCAGATTTTTCATTTCGTCACAGAGGCGTTCATGGTCCTTTCAGCAAATGCCTCTTTTTCATGGCCCGGTAGAACTAACAGGGATTGAAGAGTGCAGCTTTCTTTTTCCAAGGAGAGCTCCACATCTCTTCTGTTTCCAAGCAGAGCCCCGCTGCACCAGGCGTGCTCTCCACTTTGCTCCCCCCCTGCAAAGGAGCGACTGCAGGGCAGGCCAGGAGCCAGAGCCTTGGTCCTCCGGAGGGGCCGGAGCAGGCCAGGCACGGCTCCCCTCAGGCGGTGGGAGGCAGTTGCGGTGAGGCAGGTATTCCCTCAGGTTCGGGCGGGCGGTGGTGGCAGCAGCAGCAGCAGCACTTCTCCTCCTCGTTGTTTTCCTCCTCCTCCTCCTTCACGTTGGCTCTGTGTTTTGCGCAGGTGCCAAAGAGCCCAAGCCCCACCCGACAGCCCAAGCACTGCTCCCTGAGGCCCTGCAGAGGAGAAGGTTTGAAGCAGGGCAGCTCCAGGAGCACTGGGAAAGGTCTCGGGGTGAGCTGTGGGAGTGATGCTCTGCGGTGAAGGGTTTTTGGTGAGGGAGGGGGGCCGGAGCAGGGGCGGGGTGGGCAGGGTGGGCCTCCAGCTGAACCCCATGCTGGCGACCCCTGTGAAAGTGTTGTTCAATCCCCAAAGAGGTCGTGACCCACAGGTTGAGAACCGCTGATATAAGTAAAACTTTGGTTGCTTGTGCTTGGATAGGAATTGACCTTGAATTGTAGACTGTGGAACCCCATATTTGTTTCCAATGTTTTTCTGAGATAGTTCTGTTCAAGTCTTTGTTCTATGCTAATTGAGATGATGTGGGTTTAAACTGTGGTTCTTCTAGCAGGGGTTTATATTGTTGTGATATTGTACCTTTCTTATTAAACGGTTTAGTAATGAAAAGTCTTTCAAAATAGTTTAATGGCCTATCAAACTTTATTTTATTTTTTTGTGATTGAAACAGATGTGCTGGTTGTAGATATTCAAACCATGGTAGCCTTGTATGCCTAGATTGTTCCAGCTTTTTCTTGTATTTTTCCATGTTTAGTTATATCACTAAATCTTGTTAAATTGTGTTTCTCCGTTTTTGGAAGGTTTCTGGGTTATAGCCTGGTTTAAACCATTGTTGACCTAAATATGTGATTACTGGAGTACCATTAGGTATAAGAGTCTTTTTAAATTTATCCCATGTTTTAAAAATAGTGTTCAAGAATGGGTGGATGCTGTGTTTATTTAGTCTAAAGTTGTCTGGTCTCCAAAGGGCTTCTGCTATGGAGTTTGTTTTTAAATATGTGTCCTCTGTAATCTTCCAATCTGCTTTATATGAATGGTGGTAATGTTTAAGTAAGTTGGTAAGATTAGTAGCTGTATAGTAAAGGTTGAGATCTGGAACGGCTAATCCCCCTTGTGTCTTATTTTTATATATTGTTTGAAAGTTTACTCTAGGTTTATGTGATTGCCAGATGAAGTTGTTCAAATATCTCTGGTATTGTGGGGAGATATTAATGGGTAGAGCACGAACGTGATATAGACATTTTGGCAGGATAAAGGATTTAGCTATATTGATTCTGTCAAACCATGTTAGAGTTTTTGTTTCCCATGTTTTGAATAACTTGGTGATTTGGTTATTGACTTCCATGTGGTTGTACTTTATAACATCTTTTAGGTCTAGTGGAATTTTAACACCTAAATATTGCCAGTATTGCTCAGCCCATTGAAATGTATAAACTTGCTTTAAGTAATAGGAGGTTTCTGGGGTAAGTTTGATGGGGCACCCTTGATACCAGGGCACTCAGTCAGGAGTCTAGTTGTGACTCTGGATGCCTCCTTAACCATGGAGGTGCAGGTCACAAATATTGCCAGATTGGTATTTTACCATCTGTGCCAAGCACGGCTGCTGGCCCCTTTCCTGTTGTGCCCCAACCTGGCCATGGTAATCCATGCAACAGTCACCTCCAGGCTGAATTACTGTAACTTGTTCTATGCTGGCCTGCCCTTGAGACTGACCCAGAGGCTCCAGCTAATCCAGAATGTGATGGTGCAAGTCTTGGTGAGAAGGCCACAGACAGCACACATACAACCTGTGCTGTGCCAGCTACACTGATTACCACTGGAATACCAAGTCAGGTTCAGTGAGTTAGTGTTGACTTTCAAGGCTTTGAGTGGCCAGAGACTTATGTACCTGCAAAACCATCCCCTCCAACCTCTAGAGGGGACAGATTGGCTAGTAACAACTTGCTGGTGATCCCCAGCCCTAGGGAGGTCCAGCTGTCCTCCACTAGGGCCAGGGCCTTTTCAGTCCTGGCCCTGACCTGATGAAACTCTCTGCCAAATAACATCAGGGCCCTGTGTGAAGCAGAGATACCAATTAACAAGGCAGAACTCCCCTTGATTGAAAAGCATTACAGCTGATGTGATTTTAAAAAAAGGTATATCTTGGCACTCCAGCTGGGGGCATAGGCGTCAACTTCAGGGGGGCTGGGGGGCTGGAGCCCCCCCCCCCCAAACTTTTCCAGGACATGCTGAGCCTCCCCTGGAGAGAATGGCCTGTAATGTCTCTGGCCCAGCCCCAGCCCCCCCCCCCCCCCGGGAAATTGGAAAGACTATGTCCTTGGCTGGGGGGAGGGGTCAGGCTATTCTGGGAGCTCCTGCCTGATCATCAACCTTGTAGACTTCGATGTGACACCACTCTCCTCAGTCTGGATGTATTTTCATGCTTCCTGAGAGCTGTGCTGTGAAGTCAGCTAGCTTAAGGTAGTGTTATTTGTTTTCTTTTGTGCTCCTTGGAATGTGTGCTGCTAAATGTTGTGTTATTTTCTTAACCTTTTTTAAAAAATTAAAATTTGGATTTTAAACCCTAAAAATTGGTCTGTATGTGCTTAAAGACTCTGCCAACTCACGAGAGCGCCTTCGCTATCTTGACATGGTGGCAGCATAAAGGATCAGGGTCTTATGCACATATATGAGTAAGTCCAGCAAGTTCTTCAGGAGAGGGAGCCAAAAAACTAGGGACTCACTGCATTCTGTCTCTTTATGTTGAATAATTGCTGCTTTACCACAGCTCTTGCTTGGTTTAAGGCCATCATTTGCAGAGATTCAGATGAAAAGCCAAGCAAAGCCAGCTTCAGATATATAGCCCTAATCCAACAGGAACTGTGCCTATCCTTCAAAATTAAAGAGGTACTATCCAATGGGGGATGACTAAGCTTGAGCCAGGTATATATCGATGTAAGGGTCACCCTTACTTCTATCCTTATCAACCCAGATTCCAGACACATAATAGCATTTGGGACACCTTTAGGGAACTAAAATATGGCTCTCAAAAATTTAGATTGTATTTTTTTCAAGAGCAAAAAAAGCTTGAGGATATTGGACCCAGCATCGTTTTGTACAACAGTTGAGGCACAGTCTTAGCAAGATACAGTTTAAGGGCCACTGGAATTTATTGCCCCCCTTTCCCATGAAAAAATCTGATAATACCCTGGGTAGATTTGCAACCAGAATTCGCAGCATATTCATGGTGGGCCTTTTTTGCTCCTGAAGATTGAATCATAACCCCAAGGTTATAAGCAGCTACCTGTTTTAATTTATAGCCATTTATGCTCCATTCTCTGATCTTAGGTTTAGGGCCAAAGGCCATTATTTTAATTTTATTACAGTTAGTCTCCAAATGATTTAAATCACAGTACAGGTCTAATTGATTTAGTGCCCTTTTCAAGCCAACTGGCATCCTGTATTGTATCATCTGCATACAATAAAGCTAACAGGTCGGTCAGCTAAAGTGGGCAGGTGGATATCTACCTATCCCAGATAACTGATTAAATCATTAATGTAAGTGGCAAAGAGGGAAGGGGCCAATCCACAGCCTTGCTTGACCCCTTTATTAGATGGAACAGAATTAGAGAGGAGGCCCTGCTTATTACATCTAACTCTGATCTCAGTGTTTAAATATAGTACCTGGATCAGGAATAGGAGTCTCCTATCACTTGAAGTAATCCCTAACTTCTTCTAAAGTTTTTCTCTAGAGATGGAGCCAAAGGCTGATTTTAGATCTATAAATGCTACATAAAGGGATACTGTTTTATTAGATGCATATTATTTTTTTTATCGATCAAATGGGATAAAATTAAATTATGACCCAAGTCTGGATCCTATCAATGTCTCAATAAACCTTTATTCTTTGAATGACTGTTGTTGGGAACTGATTTTTCCAGGAGTCTGACAGTTCATACGTAAGAGCTATGTATGTTCATACGTAAGAGCTATGTATGTATGCTTGCCTCTTTCTGCCCTAGGCTTTCACACCAGAAAGAAAAGATGTGGTACAAAGTGGACACCAGAAGGGCTCTATGCATCTACATAAAGAGAACTGCCTCTTTCAGGCTGTCAGATGCGCTTTTTGTGTCTCACAGAACAATGAACCTGGGCAAAAAGGTCACCAAGTCGACCATAGCCCTCTGGATTAAACTGTATATGGAAGGCATATGAGATTCATGGACTCAAGGCGTGTTCAGGAATTACAGTGCATTTCACAAGAGCAGCTGCTGCATTGGCTGCCTTTGCCACTAGAGCTCCAACCAACACAATTCTATAGCGAGTCACTTGGGAGAACGGTCACTTGGGAGAAGGGTTCTCCAACAGGTGTTGGACTAGTAATTTAGTAGTGTTTATCCCACCCTGTTCTTAGCTTGGTTACATAACCAGTCTGAATGACTTCCCCCACTGAAGGAGAGCAAACCATTGGAGTTACCTGAAGGTTTCTACTCTTCAGTGGGGCAAAGTAATCCAATTCTCCCACCCCCACATACACAAAAAGAGGGAGAACAAGTTTTAAACATTTGTGTTAGTGAGTTCTTAGTCAAGTCCTAGTTAATAAAGTTGTTAAAGTTACTACTTGAGTTATATGATGTTACTGGAGCTGGGCTGTTTTATGTCTGGAAGGGCACCCTTGCTGTGTCCTGGAAAAGCATACAAAAATTTGCCTAGCCCTGCCTGGAGCAGGAGGAGATGTGACCTAACCATTTTGGATGACTTCACCCCATTGAAGAGAAGAAACTTTCAGGTAAGTCCAATGTTTCGTTATGCAATACTGCATTATATTTTAATACTAAATGTTTAAACTTTAGGTTATTTCCTTCCAATACTTAAAATGTTATTGCACAGATATAGCTGTGATCAAATGTAATACTATGCTAGGCCTTCTTTTACAAGTGATTTTCTGTTTCTCTTTTTGTACTTCTCTCTATTCTGTAGCTGCAGAATTCCCTAAAAAGTGATTTGTGCCTTGATCAGGGGCCAGACACAGAAAATATTCCAATCATGTATATCTGCCATGGAATGACACCACAGGTTAGTGAGACTAATGATCTTCTATTTTGTTGCTGTTTTTTCTTGGTTGTGTGGAAGAAACCATATCGTAACTGTCAAGTGTTTTTTCCCCCTCTACTACAATACCTCCTTAGGCTGTTTACTAGCTTGCTGTCTTTTTTTGAAAATGGCAACAGTAGTTGCACCTTGATGTGAAAAAGTATTGGTGTATTAATTACAACACCTCATGTATTTATTCTGGAAGGATCTTGGGGGGGGGGGGGAAGTTATATAGGGCTATGTTTACCAAGAACTGTTGGCATACACTTTTTTTATTGATCTTTTAAAATGTGAATGGGATTATAAATATTCAAGGACATTTATTTCCTCTCTTGAATTGCCATACTTTTGCATTCCACCAATGTGATTTTTTTAAAAACAAAATCAACATCTGTAAACTCCTTGAAGTAAGATTTTAAAATGCACATTGCTTCTTTGACTAATTATCTCCCAGTACATGCTAAAGAAAATTGATATTGCAGCTCTTTCTGGTCTACAAAACAAACACACCCTCCAACCAGAAAAGTTTCAAAATTAAGTGCTCTCCTGCTGAAACTTTGCACAGGTGAAGACACAGGTGTCCTGCAACTTGTGGCATCAGGTTGTTTTGGGGGGGGAGGGCTTAGGGGGCTGTTGGCTTGGGGGCAATAAAAGATTTGTGACTGCAAACCTTAAATTTGAAAGACCATGTGAAATTTTTTTAAAGTGTGCATATGTGTATATTGTTGTATATTTATCACCTATCTCTAATTTTTTTGAATTTGTGAGATTCGCTTTAAAATATTTATATGATGCAATAATGTCTTTCTTTAAAATTATTTAACAAAATATTAAAGTTGTAAGATAGAATTGTATTGTGGTCCATAATAATAACTAGAAGAATTAATTGGTTAACATCAAGGTCTTTTATCAAAGATGTTTGGGGTATTTTACTCACTGCCTTTAATATTGATCATTGTGGTGGGAATTTGCTTGAGTAAATTATGAATGATGAAAGAAAAAAATATTTGAGAGCCCTATCGATCACAATTACAAGCTGCACAGGCTATAGTTTGCCTCCCCCACCCCTTCCTTTAATTATACTGATAACCAGCGTTTGCCTGAGGACCTTTAGTCTTCTCCAAGTAATCAACAGGCTCTTGTGTAGTTCTCAAGTTACTGAGAAGTCATTATTCTTACCATCTGAGATTATTCCCTAACTCAGTTTTGGTTAATTGTCCAATTGCAGTGATGCTGCTGCTGGAAATACACCATTTCAAGTTCAAACTGAAAATTTTAGATGATAGTTCAGACACATACAAAAGGAAGTTGAGGAAGACTCAGCATGGGTTCTGTAAGGGAAGAAGATCTTGTCTCACTGACCTGTTAATGTTCTTTGGGGGAGTAAACAAACATGTGGACAAGGGGAACCCAATAGATGTTGTTTACCTTGACTTCCAGAAAGCTTCTGATAAAGTTCCTCATCAAAGGCTCCTAAGGGAGCTCAATAGTCATGGGATAAAAGGACAAGTCCTTTTGTGGATCAAAAACTGGCTAATTAAAAGGAAACAGAGAGTGAGTATGAATGGGCAATTTTCTCAGTGGAGGGTGGTAAGCAGTGGGGTACCGCAGTGATCAGTTCTCGGTCCAATGCTTTTTAACTTGTTTATTAATGATTTGGAGTTGGGAGTAAGCAGTGAAGTGGCTAAATTTGCAGATGACACAAAGTTGTTCAGGGTGGTGAGAACCAGGGAGGATTGTGAGGCACTCCAAAGGGATCTGTCGAGGATGGGCAAGTGGGCATCAGCGTGGCAAATGGGGTTTAATGTGGCCAAGGGCAAAGTGATGCACATTGGAGCCAAAAATCCTAACTATAAATACACATTGATGGGGTCCGAACTGGTGGAGACTGACCAAGAGAGAGATCTTGGAGTCGTAGTAGATAACTCAATGAAAATGTCGAGACAGTGTGCGACTGCAATGAAAAAGGCCAACGCTATGCTGGGGGTTATTAGGAAGGGAATTGAAAACAAATCAGTCAGTATCATAATGCCCCTGTATAAATCAATGGTGTGACCTCATTTGGAGTACTGTGTACAGTTCTGGTCGCCACACCTCAACTAGAATGATAAAAGGTCGCCACACCTCAACTAGAATGATAAAAGGGTTGGAACACTTTCCCTATGAAGAAAGGTTGAAGCACTTGGGGCTCTTTAGCTTGGAGAAACAACGGCTGAGGGGTGACATGATCAAGGTTTATAAGATTATGCATGGGATAGAGCAGGTAGAGGAAGAAGTCCTTTTCTCCCTTTCTCACAATACAAGAACTTGTGGGCACTCGATAAAAGTGCTGAGCAGTCAGGTTAGAACAGATAAAAGGAAGTACTTCTTCACCCAAAGAGTGATTAACACATGGAATTCACTGCCACGGGAGGTGGTGGCGGCTACAAGCATGGACAGCTTCAAGAGGGAATTAGATAAACATATGGAGCAGAGGTTCATCAGTGGCTATTGTGAGAATCCCAAGAGATTTCAAACTCCAAACAAAGGATCTTAAACAAGAGCTTCTTTATTTGAGGGGATCAACTGGGGTACACTTCTTGAGTCAGTAATGAAAGTGATGAGATGCAGAGGAACAATTATAGTGTATTCAAACAGTGCTGTCATAAATGAAACCCCCAATCAACAGTGCACGAAAAAGGCACCCAAATACACTTGGCCCGTTTGTTCCCAGACTAAAAGCGGGAAAGAGTAGCATTTTACACCTGCAGGAAAAATCCCAATAAGGAAACAAGGCCTGTGAGAAACTACAGTCAAGGACACAGATAAGCGAGAGGCAAAGCAAAGGAGAAGGAGTACATTCCAAAGGTGGGGGGGAAGACGGGCTCATTCCACACACATGCATCCCACCTCCCGACAGGGAAATGACAGTCTCACTGACAGCTATTAGCCACAAAGTATAGATAGGAACTCTCAGTCTGGGGCAAATGATGCTCTGTGTTCTTGGTGCTTGATGGGGGGGGGGGGCAACAGAGGGAGGGCTTCTAGTGTCCTGGCCCCACTGGTGGACCTCCTGAGGGCACCTGGTGTTTTTGGCCACTGTGTGACACAGAGTGTTGGACTGGATGGGCCACTGGCCTGATCCAACATTAGCTTCTCTTATGTTCTTATGTTCTTAAGTCTCATTCATTTAGCATGATTTTGCATTGAATTGAATGATTTTGGGAGCAAGTGCTATGTGAATTAGAAAATTGCTGCCCAGTTTTGTATTTCTGCTTGAAAAAAACAAGCCCAGTTTCGAGGCTTGGCTCTGTATTCTCATTATCCCATTCAGTATCTATAGAACAATATTCATTCCCTAAACTGTGAAGAGAATGGGGGAGTTTTGCTGTAGAGAAGAATAGACTAACAAATCCCCTTTTGAAAGGCTTCTATCTTTGTTATGTCACTCAGTTCCATGAAATGATAAGACAGTGTTAAGCTTCTTTTCTATTTGCATAATTTATTGATTTATTTCTGAGCTGATGCATAATGAATACACATTTGACATTCTACAAATAAATGCTGTTATCAGAATTAGATAATGAGTTAGTCCTTCCTTTAGAGGGGACTATCTTTTGTTCCTCTTGCTACGTAGGAAAGTAATATTTTTGCCTCTTCAGAAGGGAAAAGACATTCTTAAAGAACAAAAACTCACATTGCAAGTTTTTTCTCAGTACGGAGCTCTGCCTGCTAGCTACAAGTCATGTTGCAGTATTTGTAAGATATGCGCACTCAAGATTTGTCTGCGTCACACAGGTGGATAATAGGAGGCCAGTTCATACCACGCTTTTGTCCCAGATAAGACCTTGTTGGCATTCTCAAGCACAAAATCATTGCAAACCAGGATGCAATGGATGTAGCCCTAGCAATTCATGTGGGTCCAGCAGTAGCAAAAAAGTGGTGTGAGGAATGTATGCATGGACTAAATCTTTGTTCACCCTGACGTTTTCTCAGCAATTGTAGGAATGTATGTGAAGCAAACTTTGTGTGGACCTCCCCAGGAAATGTTGTTCCTGATAATGAATCTCATACATCCCGTGTTGTATTTTTTGCTTTTTAGCTGTTTATTCAAATACAACTATTTGGCTTAACTATATAACACTTATTGATCCTCCAAGATTTTGTAGAAATAATCCTCATTAATTTCAGTGAGATTTACTTCTAAGTGACTGTGCTTTATGCTGCACCCTTACTTGGTTGAGATCTGCTGTAGGCCCTGAATTTAGGCAACTGCAGAAGAAGCAGTTCATAAGGGAATTGTTATGTATTGGGATTGAATCATCCCTGATTGAATCACCCTGATTGAATCACCCTAGAGACTGGCTGAGCTTGGAGCACAAGAAGAATAGCCGACCAGGACTCTGGAGTATAGCAATCAAGTAGTAATGTTTTGTAAATAGCCTATTCCGGGGAGTGTGGGGAAGTGGGGGTGGAGTGTTTTGCATGCATATAAGCAGGGCTTCGGCCCTGCTTAGAATTGTCTTTGAGCTGAGCTGTAATCACAATAAACTATCAGAGTAAAGAAGTAACAATGAGGGAAATGAAGTCTGACAGCCGAAATATCATTGAGCATGCTATGTTAAGCTATGAAAGGCTTTATGTAGAAGGACTTTTTGAGGAATGTTATCAAAAGCAAAGTCAACGGTGTATTGTTTTCCTTCTCATCTGCCACAGTGGTTATTCACTGATATCTGTCTTTCACCGAAGTTTTAAAGAAAACATCATATTATGGAGTTATATAAGAGACTGACAGTGTAATCCCAAACAGTTATACTATTCTGGGTCCATTGAAGTCAGTGAAATTCGAAGGGTGTTGCAACTGTTATGTCTGGAATTCATCAGTAGCCTCTTTTCTTTAAACAACGCGTCTGAACTCAGTATATTTCACTGGCAACAAAGGTGGGATCCTGATGAGTGACCTGACCCAACCTCCAGCAACGCACTATGCAACAATCTCCAGTACTCTGTGCCTCGCATCACTCCACAGGTCATGGCTGCTACTCCAGGAATCATTCCGGCATTTGACCCTGCTCACCCTGAGCTTTGGGAAGCGTGGGTGGAACAGCTGAAGTACTTCATTCAATTCCAAGGCATAGACGATACTGACAAGAAAAAAACGCTCCTGCTCAGCACATGCGGCATCACCATGCTACGCCTAGTCCAGGGCCTCATTGCTCCTAAAAACCTGGAAGAGGCCCTCACCGACCATTTTACGCCTCAACCAACCAAGATGTTGAAATACATGGACTTCTTGGCACACCACCAAAAGTCCAATAAAGCGGCCACCAACTTCATGGCTGATATATGCAGGCTGGCCATCAACTGTGAGTTCTCAGATCTAGAGGATGCTCTCTTAACCCAGTTCGTCTGGGGTATCCGAGAGCAGAAACTCCGCTGCAAAGTCATTAGCACAGACGAACTCAAACTGGACAAGGCACTACGCATAGCCATGGCTTTTGAAAAGTCACAACAGGATCGCCAAGCCCACTCTGCACATCAGGCCTCCACATCCCCGGTCTCTGTCACCTTGAACGGAAAGAAATACTGCAGGTGCTCCGCCTGGCTCCCAGGGACTTGCGTCCACCGTCCTTGACCACCCCGCAACCTGTGAAGACCCTCACTCAAGTGCCATGCACCAGCTGCAGTGAAGAACACGAATGCCCTTCCTGCCGTTTCCACGACACAATCTGCTGAACCTGTGGAAAACAAGGCCACATTGCATGTGTCTGCCGCTCCCGAGGACTCCGGCATTGTCCAACCACACACCAGGAATCCGCAGAGCTCTACAATACAACTGTCCACCAACACCAGGTACAACACTTGCCCCAGGACACCCCTAACAAAATTAAAGTAACCATGTTCATAGAGGGGGGCCCTTGCAAAATGGAGTTGGACACAGGTTCCTCCATCTCCATCATATTCAAAGAGACTTTTCGGAGGCTTTGCCCACGATGGGGTCCCCACCTAAAAACAGCCAGCTTCACACTCAGAGACTTCCAAAAGAACCCAGTGGCCATTAAAGGGTGGGGCAAATTCCATGTGCAGTACAAGAACATTCAGGGAATGTTGGACCTGCTCATAGTAGAAGGGCGGCTCACAAGTTTACTGGAACTGGCGTGGTTCACACCCTTGGGAATTGCAGTGACGGGTGTACCACGTATGGATGTGTGAGTTCATGTGTGTGTTCCCTGCCATTTTCGATGGCACCCTCAGCCGATATACCAGCCCTGTCGTCTCCCTAAAACTCAGCCTGTCAGTGCAGCCCATCTGTCTAAAGGCCTGCCAGGTCCCATTTGCCTTTACAACCAGCCTTCTACCATTGTGACAGATCACAAGATCACAGGGCATAGACTTTCCAATTTCCCGGGGGGGGGGGGGGCTGGGGCTGGGCCAGAGACATGGGCAATTTTCTCAGTGGAGCGAGGTAAGCAGTGGGGTACCACAGGGATCAATACTCGGTCCGATGCTTTTTAACTTGTTTATTAATGATTTGGAGTTGGGAGTAAGCAGTGAAGTGGCTAAATTTGCAGATGACACGAAGTTGTTCAGGGTGGTGAGAACCAGGGAGGATTGTGAGGCATTCCAAAGGGATCTGTCGAGGATGGGCGAGTGGGCATCAACATGGCAAATGGGGTTTAATGTGGCCAAGTGCAAAGTGATGCACATTGGAGCCAAAAATCCTAACTATAAATACATGTTGATGGGGTCCGAACTGGCAGAGACTAACCAAGAGAGAGATCTTGGAGTCGTAATAGATAACTCAATGAAAATGTTGAGACAGTGTGTGACTGCAATGAAAAAGGCCAACGCTATGCTGAGGGTTATTAGGAAGAGAATTGAAAACAAATCAGCCAGTATCATAATGCCCCTGTATAAATCGATGGTGCAGCCTCATTTGGAGTATTGTGTACAGTTCTGGTGGCCACACATCAAAAAAGGCATTATAGCATTGGGAAAAGTGCAGAAAAGGGAAACTAGAATGATAAAAGGGTTGGAACACTTTCCCTATGAAGAAAGGTTGAAGTGCTTGGGGCTCTTTAGCTTGGAGAGCTGAGGGGTGACATGATTGAGGTTTATAAGATTATGCATGGGATAGAGCAGGTAGAGAAAGAAGTCCTTTTCTCCCTTTCTCACAATGAAAGAACTCATGGGCACTCCATGAAATTGCTGAACAGTCGGGTTGGAACAGATAAAAGGAAGTACTTCTTCACCCAAAGAGTGATTAACACGTGGAATTCACTGCCAAAGGAGGTGGTGGTGGCTACATGCATGGGCGGCTTCAAGAAGGAATTAGATAAACATATGGAGCAGAAGTCCATCAGTGGCTATTAGTCACAAAGTATAGATAGGAACTCTCAGTCTGGGGCAAGTGATGCTCTGTATTCTTGGTGTTTGGGGGGGCAGCAGTCGGAGGGCTTCATGCCCCCACTGCTGGACCTTCTGAGGGCACCTAGTGTTTTTTGCCACTGTGTGACAGGGTGTTGGACTGGATGGGCCACTGGCCTGATCCAACATTGGCTTCTCTTATGTTCTTATCACAGTCCATTGTCTCCGGTGGAGGCTCAGCACCTCCGGTGGAGGCTCAGCTCCAGCTCCCTAGTCCCCCTGAAGTTGACGCTATGACAAGCCCCTCCTGGGCCTGTTGGCACTAGATCACCAGACGCCACAGATGCTGTCTCCCCCGGTCCTGCACTGGTCTAACTTGCTGGCTGACTACCAGTATTTGCTCCTCCATTGCCCAGGGAAGGTGATGGGTCATTCCGCTGCCCTCAGTCGCCGTCCGCTGCCTGTTTGTGACCCGGACCCGGCTCCTACACATCAGGTACTGCTGCTTGAGGACCTGCCCAACCGTCCTCTTCTCGTCTTTGATGTGTCGCGCCATACTGCCTGTGACTGCATCCTCTCCCTTGTTTTGGACTGGGTGGGAAGAGGATGGCCCACTGGATGGGTGGGCCCTGAATTCATGGCTTTCTCCTCCCACCAGGATGAGCTTTTGGCTCACAAGGGCTGCCTGCTATGTGGATACCAGGTGGTCATACCCACATCGCTACACCGGCAAGTACTAACGGCTCTACATTAAATACACCCCGGAATTGTGCGAATGAAGGCGCTGGCCTGTAGCAACGTATGGTGACCTGGCATGGACAGTGAAATCAAGGTCTGGGTCCAGTGCTGTCAGGCATACCAAGAAACCCGACTGGAGCCCCCCAGGGTCCCGCTGCAAAAGAGGGAGTCAACCCACAAACCATGGTCCCGGCTACATCTAGACTTTGCGGGGCCTTTCCAGGGACATATTTTCTTCATCCTGGTGGACTCCTACATGAAATGGCTAGAGGTGATACCGGTCTCCTCCACCTCGTCCCAGGCCGCAATTCACACTCTCTGCCGGAGCTTCTGCACCCACGGCATACCTGACACCATTGTGACGGACAATGGAATAGCCTTCACCTCGGGTGATTTCCAAGAGTTCATGAGCCACCACACGATCTGGCACATCCATTCCACTCCTTTCCACCCTTTAACCAATGACCAAGCAGAACGGATGGTGAGGACTACAAAGGAGTCCCTCAGAAGGCTCATCTATGGGGATTGGGATCATCAGCTTGCTGCTTTCCTCTTTGGCCACCGGGTGACCCCTAGTAACACCACCGGCCACAGTCCCACAGAGCTCCTGATAGGCTGCTGCCTGACAGCCCTCCTCAACAGTCTGTACCATGACCGCGCTTTGGAACATGGCCTGGGCACCAAGTGTCAAGCAGCACCCCATGGATTCTTCCTGGGCTACCCTGTCTATGCCCAGAATTTTTCCAGAGACTCAGCATGGGTACCTGCAAAGGTACTCAGGGTAACTGGGTCCCTGTCGTATGAAGTATCCATGGAAGAGGGCCTGCTACTCTGGAGTCACATCGACCAGCTCCGAAGCTGGCTTCTCCCAGCTGAGCCAGTACTACCTTTGACAGCTCCAGATGACACTGATGAGGAGCTGCTAAGTCACCGAGACGCGGAGCCCAAGAGGAACACCCAGGTGACCCAGGAGCCACCAGCAGACAGCGAACCGCCGGCGGGCCGATCTGCCAAACCACCGGAGCCAAGGACTACACAGGGTCCCGATGTCCCGACTGTGCCACTACCATTCATCAACCCCCCCGGCAGATCCAGTGGACTCCATTCCTGAAGCCCTGGCCCCCGTGGTCAGAATCACCCTGATTGAATCATCCCTGACTGAATCACCCTAGAGACTGGCTGAGCTTGGAGCACAAGAAGAATAGCCGACCAGGACTCTGGAATATACCAGTCAAGTAGTAATGTTTTGTAAATAGCCTATCACGGGGAGTGTATGTGGGTGGGGGAGTGTTTTGCATGCATATAAGCAGAGCTTCGGCCCTGCTAGCGTTATCTTTGAGCTGAGCTGTAATCACAATAAACTATGAGCTGATCACACAGTGCATCTGAACCTAGCGTATTTCAGGAACTAAGCATGACTTCTTGCTTCCTATCCCTGCCAAGTCAAGACTTCATTCACTGGAACAAAGGGAAGACTCAGCAGGCATGCTTCCACTGCATGTTAGTCAAAAAACTGCATATTTTGCATTCTGTCTCTATATCATAAAGACCTATAGTACAATTCTAAACATACTGATTTTCAACAGCTAGAGAAGGAGAATAGTGAAGGCAGGCTGGCTCATCATGATGGGAGGCTACTTAAAAGACAGCAAGTGCCCTTTATTATCTTTAATAGTTTGTTCATTTTCTGTTTAGCTGAAGGTAGTGGAGCCTAAAGATGGAGTCCAGTGGAATCTGGCCAAAACCATAGCTTTCAGTATAGGCAGAAGCATTTTTGAATATGCCCAGGACCTGCTGCTTGCTTGCATGTTCTGCGCCTGGTTCAGTAATAAAATAAGGCCTCTGATTCATGGAGGCTGGAGGTCTTTCAAGTCTACCCAGTATGGCAGATAACAGCTTTCTCGGGCTATTTCAGTGATGAAAATGGCAATGGGAAGAAAGTGTAATTCTACTTCCCCATGGTCCCAATGTACACTTTAGCCCTGTGCTGCCGTTATTTTGCATACCTAAATCATCCTGAGTAGAGGATAAAGAATTTTCTTTCTTTCTCTGTTGTAAATATTTCTGTCCCACATTCTGCTTAAAAAGTATCTGAAATGGAGCATAGTGACATATTTCCCTTTAATGTCACTCATGTATGAGTTTAGAAACTAAATAGAAGGGACTTTTTAAATGCTCTTATTTTTCAACCCTATTGTTTAAAAACACTCAGTAATTACAGAATATTGCACAAATTTACAGTAAGATTCCAAATGCTGGCAGCACTCAATGTATTACAAGGAATTAAAACAGCTACTTGATATTTTATGGGTCACCTTCATTAAAAGGCAATTTAACATTTGGGTCCAACAGACTGACACAGTATACAGACACCACAATTATGTAAAACACTTGTCTGCCTCCTTTATATTTTCCCAATTTTTGACCTTTTATTCATGCATCTTGTTTTGAAAAAAAGTACTCTTTGTCGGCTCCGTAATTTACCAAATGTTTCATCCTCTGTTATTCAACATGGTTTGTAACACTTTTTACAAGGCGTTGCATGTTAACAAAAATTCAATTCCTAATGAATTTGACAGGATTGAAACCAGCTTTAAGTAGGGTTGCCATCCTCCAGGTAGTGGCTGGGGATCTCCTGGGATTACAGTTGATCTCCAAGCAACAGAGATCAGTTCATCTGGAGAAAATGGACGTTTTCGAAGGTGGACTCTATGGCATTATACCCCATTGAAGTCTTTCCCCTCCCCAAATCCTCCCCTCTTAAGGGTCCACCATCCAAATCATGTATTTCCCAACATGGAGCTGGCAACCCTATCTTTGATCAGACCAACAGTCAAGTCTGCTAATCTTATCTTTACAGAATCAACATGAATGGTGATTTCATCTTTACTTGAAGTCTGATCTTCACTTTATTCAATGCTAGTAGGAGTTTATAATCTCATTTGAGTATGTAAGGAAGTTTCTCTGGTGTTTCTGGGAGTGGGGCAGTCCTTACTCTTGGGGAATAGGAACAGGGTTGGTTTCCTCAGATCAGTCCAGGAAAGGGAGGGTCCAGGCTCACCGGCCTTGCTGCTTGAGCAGGATGTGTTTCACAGGTACTCTGCAGAGTGCAGTGATCCAGGAATGAGAAGAAGAGAGGGAGAAGGGAGAGACCCTCCCTCTTCATTATTTCGAGCCGCAGTTGGCGGCAGACCACAAAGGCAGCCAATGGTGCTGGGAGATCCCCAGCAGCCGTGGCTGTATAGACAGACTCCCACCAGGCCCAGCCTGTGGCTGGAGGTTGCCTCCCCAACCAACGCACATCAGGGGAAGTGGCTGAGTCTGCAAGGAAACCGGGGTGACACCACAGACCTGGCAATCTCCCCAGTCTTGGAGGACCCAGCGTGCAGTCGAACAGTCAAGCCAGGAGCCTCTAGCCCTCACCAGAATCATTGTAAGCCCTTATGAGGCCAAAAAAAACTAAACTGGAGGTGAAGGAGGGCAGGGTGGTAGACTGGGGAAAAACCCCAAGCAACCCCCCGAGGTATTCAGGGAGGAAGAAGGAGCTTCCAACCTCCCCAACTGTGAGAGTCCAAGAGATTTCAAACTACAAACAAAGGGTCTTAAACAAGAACTTCTTTTATTTGATAGTGGATCAACTGGTTCACATGTCTTGAGTCAGTAATGGGGGAAGGAGGTGTGTTAAGGTACAGTTATAGTGTATTCAAACCATGGTGTAGCAAAGAAACCCCCCAATCAACAGTCAAGAAAAAGGGCACCCAAATACATCGGCCCGTTTATTCCCAGACAGAAAAGCGGGAAGGAAAGCGATTTGACCCTGTAGGAAAAAACCCAATTAGCAACAAACCCTGTGAGAAGACTCAGTCAAGGTTACAGATAAGTGAAGGCGAAAGCAGAGACGAGAGCAAGGGAAAGGAACACATTCCAAAGGAGGGGGGAGAAGTGTGCAGGCTACTGTGGTACATCCCATCTCCCGAGTGGGAAATGGCAGTCTATTACATCCTGCCCTCCCGAAAACCCCCTCAATCCCCAGGTTTTAATGGGTAACTTATGGAAGGCACAAAGTTTTGCAGGAGCATTTACGTGCACAGAATCAACCCATTCATTATGTTCAGGACCAAAATCCTGATAGATAGTAAAGGCGTCCCCGCTTTAACTTCGAATCGAGGATTTGGTCCACATTGAAATGAAGTTCACCCCCCTTCATCAGAGTAGGAGGAATCGGACGTTGGGGTCTCCACCCGTTCGGCCCAGGATCTTTTTTCAGGTGGCTGAAATGGAAAACCAGATGAACACCTTTAAGTGATTTTGGTAGCTCAAGTTCAAAGGTTACATCATTGATCTTTCTCAGCACTTTGTAAGGTCCCACATACTTCCAACCCAATTTCCTACTGGGTTGTAAATCTTTGATGTTCTTCGTGGAAACATAAACAGAGTCTCCCTGTTGCAAATTCCATCCCTGGCCCCTGCCTTTGTCCGCATATTTTTTGTAGTCTTTTTTCGCCACTTCCAATGTCTTAGCAATCAATGGCCATGCATCACGCAAAGAGTTCCACCATTCAGCCAGGTTACTGGGAATCGGAGGGGCGGACTCCAAAGAGGGCAATGGAACCCCTTCATACACACACACCCCGTTGCCATGAATGGGTAGATCCCCGTGGAAGAGTGCACTGCATTATTATAGCTATATTCCACAAAAGGCAGCAAGTCCACCCCATCATCTTGGTAGTTAGTGTAACAGTGTAAAAATTGTTCAAGAACCTCATTCACATGTTCAATTTGCCCATCAGTCTCTGGGTGATAGGCACTACTTAGTGTGGATTCAGCTCCCATAATCTCCAGGAGCTCTCGCCAGAAGGTGGCAACGAATTGCGTTCCGTGTTTGGATATTATCTTTTGTGGAATAGAATGGAGCCTTATGATGTGTCCCATAAAAGGCTTGGATGGGGCTTTAGCCATAGGAAGCTGCTTAAACAGGATGAAATGTGCTTGTTTGGAAAACATGTCCACCACCACCCATATGACCGTTTTACCTTTACTGGGGGGGAAGATCAGTTATAAAATCCATAGATATTACTTCCCAAGGCCGATTTGGGGTCTCTAACACTGTAAGAGACCCGGGGTTTTGGCCCCCTCCGTTGTTTACACATTAAACATGTTTGGCAAGAAGAGACATAGTCCAACACATCCTTTCAGATATGGGGGTCACCAAAATTGTCTCTGCAACAAATTCAAAGTCTTAAGGTAGCCAAAGTGGCCTGCCAGTTTGGATTCGTGGGCCATGTGCATAACTTCACCCCGCAAAGAACTGAGTACTACTAGTTTCTCTTTCCTGAACCAGCAACCATCCGAACCCCGGGCAACACGGTCCCAGCTTTGCAAGTCCTTTATTTCGGAAGGAGTATAAGCCTCCACACTCTTAGAAGTCCATTCAGAAGTGCCCGGCATTCCCTTTTTGACTGTTTGACTTCGAGACACCACTGCCCCCCCACCCCCCGAGCTGCTCTGGTGTGAAGATCGAGTCTATAACAGGATCCTTTCTGCAATCATGTTGGGGAAGGCAGGAGAGTGCATCGGCCAGTAAATTAGATTTCCCGGGGAAGTGGCATAATGTAAAATTAAACTTGGAGAAAAAATCTGCCCAGTGCAACTGCTTGGCGTTTAGTGTATGTTGCATTCGGAGTACTTCCAGGCACTTGTGATCAGTCCATACCTCAAAAAGCACTTGAGCCCCTTCCAATCAATGTCTCCAAGTAGTGAGAGCCAAACAGATAGCCGCCTCCTCCTTATCCTACACAGCCCAGTTCTTTTCCGTTTCCCCAAATTTTTTAGACATGTATGCCAAAGGGTGCAGTTTGCCATCGGGACCCTCTTGTAGGATCACCCCCCCATGGCCACATCCGATCTATCCACTTGTACAATAAAACTCTTATTCTCATCAGGGTGTACCAAAATGTTTATAATGTTTTAATCTGTTTTAAGTCTTATTGTATTTATTGTTTTATGAATCTTGGCATGTCCAAATCTTGTAAGCTGCTCTGGGCCTGCAACAGCGGGAAGAGCAGCCTAGAAATCTAACAAACAAACAAACAAACAAATAAATAAAATGGGCTCAGAGGTGAATAAAGTCTTTAGGTCCTCAAAAGCCGCTTGGCATTCGGGAGTCTATTGCAAGCGCACCCCTGGTTTGGTCCCATCTACCCCCTTCCCCTTGGTTTTGAGCAAGTCAGTAAGGAGTAAACTATACTTTGCAAAGTTATTGATAAATGAGTATTAAAAGTTTGTGAATCCAAGAAAACTTTGCAATTGACGATGGGTTCGAGGCACCCCCCCATTCCTTCATGGCAGTCACTTTAGAGTGGTCCATTTCTAACCCTCTGGGGGAAATGTGGTAGCCAAGAAAGTCAATCTCCCACTTGTGGAAATCGCACTTGGATAACTTAGCGAACAGTTTGTTTTCCTTCAAGGTGGCTAGTACTTCGCATACTAATTTAATGTGTGATTCCTCATCGGGGGAATACAATAAGATATTGTCGAGAAAACAAAGGACCTCTTTGAATAAATGCTTGTGAAGGACTTCATTAATTAAGTTCATAAAAACACCAGGAGCGCCCTGAAGTCCGAATGGCATAACTATGTACTCAAACTGCCCCAGAGGGGTATTAAAGGCTGTCTTGTATTCATCCCCCTCCCGTATGGGCACTCGAAAGTAAGCGTCTCGAAGATCCAGCTTAGAAAAGATTTTACCATTGGATGCCTCTGTTAAGAGGTCTTTTATCAGGGGCAACGGGTAGGCGTTTGAGGCCGAAACAGCATTCAGGCCCCGATAGTCAGTGCATAATCTCAGGCCCCCATCTTTCTTTTTCTGAAACAAAACAGGGGCCACAAAAGGGGTCTTTGCCGGTCTGATAAACCCGTGCTGCAAGTTCTTGTCAACAAAATGGCACAGCTCTATCCGTTCAGAGGGGCACATGGAGTACAGCTTCCCCTTTGGTAACTTTACCCCCGGTAGCAATTCAATGGCACAATCCATGTTACGGTGTGGGGGGGTAATTCATCCGCTTCAACTTCACTTAAAACCTCTGCTAAATCCCAGTAGGTATTTGTAAGAGATCCTCTTTGGCCAGGCACACCTTTTTGTAGGATGGCTCGTTCCCCCACTCCACCTGCCACTTATGCTGTTTGCAGTCAGGAGCCACCCAATGTATTCTCCCTTCACTCCCCATAATGTAAGGATCATGAGTGCTCAACCAGGGACTCCCCAACATCATCGGGAATTGAGTGTGCGGGGTGATGACAAAAGCCCGCTGCTCCCAATGTTCCCCCACCCCCAAACACATCAACTGAGTCTCAAAAAGGCAGGGTTCCTTCATTTCTGATCCATCCATCTGGGTGAATCGCAGGGGTTCCTCTAGTGAGTTCACTCCCACCCCCAACCCATCTACCACAATGGGACTGATCAGGTCTTGAGCGCACCCCGAGTCTATCAATGCTCGCACCTTTACATGAGTACCCATCTTAGGGGCAACAAGAGTCACGATCAAATACAAGAGGGGGGCAGGGGAACTCACTGCTTTAAGCACTGGGGGAGCAGGGACCTGTTGCTTTGCATCCTTCAGAACAGGTCCTCATCGTTTCCCACCGGTGATGGAGGATCCACAGTTGCTGCTTTCTCTCCCTCTGGGGTGGCGTTGAGTTGGAGTGCCTGGGATTTCCCACTTTGGGGCCCTTTGACAGGTTGTAGGATGGTAGTTAAGGCAGTTGGGACCACTCCCGGAGATGCCGCTGGGCAGGACGAAGCACAATGGCCCACTTCTCCACAGCACATGCAGAGCCCTTTTTTCAGGCACAGATCCCTGATATCCTTCAGTGGTGCCTTGATCTTGGGCTTCAGGGGGGTGGTTGCTGAGCCAGAACCTTTCGGGGTTCTGGTAGGGGTGCCCAGCTTAATCAAGGTGAAGCAGGATTCTACCTCCTCTGCTGCTCGTACCCATGCTGCCAGTGATGTAGGGTTGACATTGAGCAATATAGTCTTGTATAAGTACATATTCAGCCCCGGCGATATTGCTCCACCAGCACTTCCTCAGGCCACCCCCTGATCCTAGCCGCATATTGTTTGAAGGTAGCAGTATACTCCCAGACCGAATCTCGCCCCTGGGTGAGGTGTCTCAACTGGTTACAAGCTTTCTCCTCACCCATGGGGTCTTCATACTGCCATCGAAGGGCCCACATGAACTCTTCCACTCGCTCCAGCTCAGGTCTGGGAGGGTTGTGCAGACTTACGTACCAGTCTGCTGCTTCTTTGTGAAGTCTCGATCCAATGTAGCCAACCCGATCCCCCTCTGTGAGGAACAAGTGGCCCCAGGTCTGCAAGAAGTGACCTATTTCTATGATAAATTGTAGTTTAGCGGAATCCCTATTAAAGGTGGCTGCCAGTAATTCATGGGGGACCAGCCTCCGATCATCTCCTGGTCCAGGACCCACAGGAGCTGGTTGTGCAGGGCTGGGAGCTGGAGGGCCCCCCTGGTGGCTACTGCACTGGAGGGGGTACCAGTGGTGCCCCTCCACCACTGGTGCCAAGCCCACCAGCTGGTGCACCCACTACTCTCTGGATGATCACAGGTAATCCCTCCAGGAGAGTTTTCATCTCACATTGCAGCAATTGCTCCATGGCTTCAAGCCGGCGATCCATGTGGGACCACATGTCCCCAAATTCTGGTTCCCTCGGGTGGCCAGAATCTCAAGTTCTAGTGGGGATGCACAGATGTGTGCCATCCCATGGCTCAGGGCCCAATCCGAGCCCCATAGCTGATCCCTGCCGGGATGGGGTCCAGGTCTCAACAGGTTCAGTCCCGAACAAAGTCCATGAGTACCTGGGACCCCTGAGTCTAAGATCAACCCAGGAGGTGGTAGGAACCACGACCTCCTCCTCCGTGGACATGGGCACTCCCGAGTCCGTAGTCATTGTGGGTTCTCCACTGTCTTCTAACATCATCAGGAACGGGTGACTTCCCCAAGCTGGGGATTACTGACTCTCTGTGAGAGTCCAAGAGATTTCAAACTACAAACAAAGAGTCTTAAATAAGAACTTCTTTTATTTGATAGTGGATCAACTGGTTCACATGTCTTAAGTCAGTAATGGGGGAAGGAGGCGTGTTAAGGTACAGTTATAGTGTATTCAAACCATGGTGTAGCAAAGAAACCCTCCAATCAACAGACAAGAAAAAGGGCGCCCAAATACATCGGCCCATTTGTTCTCAGACAGAAAAGCAGGAAGGAAAGCGGTTTGCACCTGTAGGAAAAAACCCAATTAGCAACAAACCCTGTGAGAAGACTCAGTCAAGGTTACAGATAAGCGAAGGCGAAAGCGGAGGCAAGAGTGAGGGAAAGGAACATATTCCAAAGGAGGGGGGGGGGGGAGAAGCGTGCAGACTACTGTGGCACATCCCACCTCCCGAGCGGGAAATGGCAGTCTCTGACACCAACCTGGGACAGGCTGGAGTGGATTAAAGAGCCCCTTCCCCCTCCTTTTCCCCTTCAGAGGGAAAGTTCCCATGAAACAGACAGGGAGCTAAAAGGCCTAGGGAAGGCCATAGAAGGGCAGGGGAAATGACGGTGGCCATCTTAGTTCCCTGTACCCTCATGGCAGACTTACTTTCGCTTTCACTCCCAGACAAATGAATAGAAAATGGCTGCCAGTCAGACCTGCCAGTTCCCAGACCTGGATAGCGCAAGCTAGTTTATCTGTTGAGATTTCAGAAGCTAAGCAGAGTCAGCTCTGGTTAGTACTTGGATGGGAGACCACCAGAGAAGTCCAGGGTCACTACACTGAGTTCAGGCCTGGATGGCCCAGGCTAGCCCAGTTTGATCAAATCTTGGAAGTTAAGCAGGGTCAGCCCTGGTTGGCTCTCCAGCTCTGGCTGTCTCTTGCCTTGAAAACCATACGGGGCTGCTGCTTGATAGCACTTCCACCACCTCCACTGTTTGCCACAGAGAGGCTATAAGATGTGGGAGGCACACTTAGCAAGTCAGATCTAGTCAGATCATAAGCCTCACAGTCCCCACAAGATTCTGTGGAGAACCAGGAAACAGAGGCAGCAAGGATAGTTCAGGATAGCCTGAGCTCATCAAATAAGCACAGTCAGCCCTGGTCAGTATTTGGATGGGAGACCACCAAACAATGCCAGATGCAAGGCCAACCCTCTCTGAACATCTCCTGCTTGAAACCCCCACGGGGTCACCATAAGTGGGCTGCTATTTGATGGCTGTAAAAAGTCCAGTAAGGACTCAGACTCCCCAGTTCCATCCTCAGATAGGGTAGAATGGGAATGGTCGGAGGAAGGAGAGGAAGTAGTACCAACAGTACAGTCCTGCCTGTTCCCTCCGGAGCTTACTTTCAAAGTACTTAGAATTTCCTCCAGATTTAAGGGAAATGATGCTTTTGACCCAGAACTTCTGGTGGGATCTGGCCAGATGATGTACAAACTGGTAGTACCACAAACAGGGATGCCAGCCCTGGCCTGGACAGCCCAGCTTGACCATGCTGGTCAGATCTCAGAGGTTAAGCAGGGTCAGTCCTGGTTAGTATTTGGATGGGAGACAACCAAGGAAGTCCAGGGTTGCTATGCTGAGGCAGGCAATGGCAAGCCTCTAACTGCCCGCAGCCTTTTATAGTAGGATGAAGGCAGAGTGGGAACACCATTCCAAGCCAAAATCTAGCCATCAGATGTTTTCCCCCAAGCTTTATTCCCTGATACCAGAGGCTACCAAGAGACTCAAGGTGCCAGTGGTGGACGAACCTGGGGCTAGCTTGACCTCCAGCTCAGTTCTACCTATGGATGCAGATAGGTTGCCTGAGACCCTGGCGATAGGGGATTTGAGCAAGCCGTACCCAAAGACTTCGAAGTCTCAGCCTGCTCCATCAGGATGTCAACAGCAGGTTCGGTGTTTGCCAGGGCGGCACATTCTTGGGCAACAGGACTTAGCCTCAGCTAATAGTGGAGTCCCAAAAGAACTTAAGAAGATTGCCTTAGCGACAGTGATTGTGGTAGAATACTTCATGGGACATCCTGCAGCAGTTAGCTAGAGCCATGGCATGCAGTGTAGCAGCCAGAAGGAACATGTGGCTCAGAACTGGGATGGGGACTCTGCAGCACAAGCTAAAGTGATGGCAGTTCCCTTCAAGGGCAGAAACCTTTTCGGAGAGGGACTTGACAGATATCTTATTGAAGATAAAGACGTTTAAAGAAAAACAAAACAAAACACAACACAAAAACAAAAACGAACTTGTCAGTCCTGTCGTGACTCCAAAAGGATATCATACCCAGAACCAAAGAAGAATAAGGATGCCAGGAAAATCTTGGACCTGAAACAGCTAAACAACTGTATCAGAACTAGAATGTTCAGGATGAGAACTCTGAACTCCATGCTGGCAGATGTTCAAGCAAAGGATTTCTTGGCATCCATCGATCTATAGGAGGACCATGTATACATCCCACTTCAAGAGGCTCACTGCAGGTTCCTGTGCTTTGCATATGATGGGAAACACTTTCAGTCCCAGTGCTGCCTTTCTGCCTGAAGTCATTCCAATGACTCAATGAGGTCTCTTCCTGAGACCAAACCCCTTGTGTCAGTGTCCCTTGAGAGCCATTGTAACACATCTTAGACTTCAGGGAGTGTTGCTGTCACCATCTCTAGATGACATCCTTGTCAAGGCCCCTTCTTACCAGCAGAGTGGGGAAGCATCAGAGATGGTGGTGTTTGTTTTTTGAGGGACCATGCCTTTGTGGTCAACATGGAGAAGGTCAATCTAAATGCATCTCCATCATGGGTACACCTGGGGGTGCAGATAGGCACTTGGGAGAGACAACACAACATACAACTTCTGACCACAGACATGTTTAAAAAAAACTCCACAATAGAGGGTATGGTACTGGCCAAGCTTGTGAGCATGGTGGTGTCAAGCTATAAAGTGCTTCAGTGATCAAAGTTCCATGCTGAACCTCTACAGACATTTTCCCTTATCTTACCAGGATGAGGTGGCCACTTAGGGTTACAAGCTGGTACAGTTGCCAAAACAACTTCAGCATCAGCTGCAGTGGCAGCTGGAACCCTTTTGTTTCCAATGGGAATCCCTGATCTGAAATCTAAAGAGGACGGTGATGACCACAGACATGAGTCTGCTGGGGTGGGGAACCCACTCTCAAGGGACAATGACACAAGGGGTTTGGTCTCAGGAAGAGACCTCATTGAGTATAAAACTTTTAGAACTCAGAGCCACCAGGCTGGGGCTCTTGGAATTCTCCAAGATACTTACAGGTCATTGTGTTCTCCAGACAGACAATATGATAACAAAGGCATAAGAAACCAGATTTCGGACCTTACATGCAAAAGCGAGTGACCTGATCAGATGGGCAGAGATCCAGCTGCAGTAATTGGAGGTGGTCCATGTGGCAGGCCAGGACAGTGCATTGATGGACTGGCTGAGTGTGAGACTTCTGCTCAAAGTAGTCAAGGATCAGATCTTTGTTGATGAAACACAGTTCTTTATTTCCAATCTCTACATTAGTACAGGTTCTCGGATTATTGTCAGAGATAACGCATATGACAGAAGCAGGTCTATTATACCTTTCAGAACAGTTTGAATTGCCCATAGGTAACCAATCACTAAAGGGGAAAAACGGCGGGTAAAAAGGGTCTCTGGCCATTTGCTTCCCACAGGAAAGAAAGTGAGGTGTTAAGTTGTAAATTTCCCTCCCCAAACCAGACCCCTTAGATGTTACCATTTCACATAACAATTGTTGGCCTCAAGGCTTTCGCACGTTGATAAGAGATGGGACCTGTCCTCCCTTGCTGTCCCAGCCGGGATGAATGGAATGCGGAGGCAGGAGTGTGAGAGGCCCATTGTTCCCATACTTTGAAGTTGTCATCCTCCCGGGCTGACAGTTACACAAACCAGGCCTGGTCAGGGTCATAAACCTGGGGTCGTATAGCTTACATACATATTGGCCAAAGTGGGTGTTTACAGGGAAGGGGGGGGGGCAACTACATAGCAGGTGCTATAGAACCATACATGATCACAGAAATCATAGCAGCAAGATAGAAAGCATAGCAGCAAGCAATAGAACAGCAATAGAACTCATTGTCTGAATCAGCAGATTCTGACACACTGGCACCCCGAAAATAAATCTACCCGGGTTTGTCCGGGAACTTTTTATGAAAAGCTTTAACTAATTTAGGAGCATGCACATTTTCAGAACGAACCCACCCATTTTGTTCTGGGCCAAAGTCAAGCCATCTAACTAAATAATACACTCGGCCCCTGCGTAGTTTAGAATCGAGAATTTCCGAAATTTCAAAATGGGGTGCCTCCCCCTTCATCAGTGGAGGAGGAGTCGGAGGAACTGGATGCCATGCATTCGGCCCAGAATTCTTCTTCAGTAAGCTGAAATGAAAAACAGGGTGCACAGAACTCAGTGATTTGGGCAACTCCAGTTCAAAAGACACATCAGAGATTTTACGCAACACCTTGTAAGGGCCCACAAATTTCCACCCCAACTTCCTACTGGGTTGTAAGCCATGTATATTTTTTGTGGATAGGTAAACTGAGTCCCCGGGCTGGAGGTCCCAGCCCTCTGCTCTGCCACGGTCCACATATTTCTTGTAGTCCTCTTTTGCCTGGTCCAATGTCTTGGCTATCAGGGGCCATGACTCTTGCAGGGTTGCCCACCATCGCTTAAAGTCTGTGGGGGGAGTGCTGGACTTGTTTTCTACTGTAGGCAGTGGTTTTCCTTCAAAGCCTCCTACCGCCATGAATGGAGAAACGCCAGTAGAGGAATGCACAGCATTGTTGTAGCTATATTCAGCGAACGGTAATAACTCCACCCAGTTATCCTGGTGGTAGTTAGTATAACACCTTAGAAATTGCTCCAGAATTTGATTAGTTCGTTCGGACTGCCCATCGGTCTCTGGATGGTACCCCGAACTCAGGGCTGGTTCAATGTCCATAAGTTTCAGAAGCTCCCGCCAGAAGTTGGCAATGAACTGACTGCCCCTATCGGATACCACACGTTTGGGGAAAGCATGCAGCTTTATCACGTGATTGAAAAAAGCCTTAGCCATTCCCTTTGCCGTAGGCAGCTGCTTGAAGGGGGTAAAGTGGGCTTGCTTCGAAAACATGTCTACCACCACCCAAATTACAGTCTTTCCCTTCGAGGGTGGCAGGTTGGTGATGAAATCCATAGCTATCGCCTCCCAGGGGCGAGAGGGGGTGGGCAGCAGGTGCAACAGTCCCGGGACTCCCCCCACTTCTTTTGCACATCAGACAGGTCTGGCAGGCAGTTACAAAGTCCGAAACATCCTTGCGCATGCGCGGCCACCAGAATTGTCTCTGAATTAAGTTAAGCGTCTTTAGAAATCCAAAATGCCCCGCTAATTTAGAGGAATGGCATGTCAGTAATATGTCTTTCCTTCTGCTTCGGGGTACCACCAGCTTATCCCCGTGGTACCAGCACTTATTTTCCTGGAGGGAGCAGTCTCCTAAGGTCTCTAATTCTTCGACTTCTTCCGGGGAATAATCCCCCCCCAGTCGCTTTTTCCCGGCTCAACCGTCGTCTGCTTACTCTGACTCCGGGTGGTCACCGCACCGCCCAGCTGCTGGGGGGAGAACATGGAGTCGAACACCTCCTCTTTTAAACTTTCATGCTGGGGCAATCGGGAGAGTGCGTCTGCTAACGAGTTGGCCTTCCCGGGGAAATGTTTAAGCACAAAATTGAATTTTGAGAAAAAATCTGCCCAGCGGAGCTGCTTTGCATTCAGGGATCTCTGGGTGCGCAGCGCTTCTAAGTTTTTGTGATCTGTCCAGATTTCGAAAGGGGTTTGCGCTCCCTCCAACCAATGCCGCCAAGTGGTGAGGGCCAGTCGGATGGCGGCAGCTTCCTTGTCCCAAACTGACCAATTCCTTTCTGTCTCGTTAAACTTTTTCGAGATGTAAGCGAGGGGGTGCAGCTTCCCATCCGGCCCTTCCTGTAGGATGGCCCCCCCCCATAGCCACATCCGAAGCGTCTACATGAACTACAAATTCCTTGGTCTCATCGGGGTGAGCCAGGATGGGCTCCGAGGTGAAAAGAGTCTTAAGAGTCTCGAATGCCCTCTGGCACTCTCCAGTCCAGGCTATTCTCTCCCCAGGCTTCCCCGCTTCTGGGCCCCTCCCCTTGGTTTTTAGCAACTCGGTCAATGGGAGGGTGACTGTGGCAAAGTCCTTTATGAAGGTGCGGTAAAAGTTACAAAATCCTAACAGACTTTGGAGTTGTTTTCTCGTTCGAGGGGCTTCCCATTGAACCACTGCCTCTACCTTGGCAAGGTCCATCTCCAGTCCCTTCTGAGAAATGCAGTACCCTAGGAAATCCACGGAGTCCCGATGGAATTCACATTTAGACAACTTTGCATATAACTGATTTTTCAACAGGGTTGAGAGCACTTCTCGGACCAATTGCACATGTTCTTTCTTATCAGCAGAGTAGATCAAGATATCATCTAAGTAACATAACACCCCCTTGAATAAATGCTTGTGCAACACTTCATTTATTAAGCTCATAAAGACCCCGGGCGCGCCACTCAAACCGAACGGCATCACCAGGTATTCGAACTGTCCCAACGGTGTATTAAAGGCAGTCTTGAACTCATCCCCCTCCCTGATGCGCACCCGGAAATATGCATCTCGGAGGTCCAACTTAGTGAACACTTTTCCCTTGGCCGCCTCCGTTAACAAGTCTTTAATAAGGGGGAGGGGGTAGGCGTTGGAGGCAGACACCGCATTTAGACCTCTGTAGTCCGTGCACAAGCGTAGCCCCCCGTCTTTCTTTTTCCGGAACAGAACGGGGGCCGCGAAGGGGGACTTAGCGGGGCGGATGAAGCCACGCTCCAAATTCTTGTCTAGGAATCTTCTTAGCTCCTCCCGCTCCGGAGGGCTCATGGAGTTAAGTTTTCCCTTCGGTAGTTTCTCGCCCGGGATCAGCTCTATGGCACAATCTGATAGCCTGTGGGGGGGTAGCTCATCCGCTTCGGTCTCACTGAACACTCCCATTAAGTCTCGGTATTCCCAGGGGATGGCCGCGGGCACCAAAGTGAGTGCCGCCACTCGGAGGGGCACCGGAGGTCCTGGCCCCCACCCCCAGTCCCATTTGTGGTCTTGGCACTTTTCGTCCACCCAGGATATCTTCCCCTCACTCCATTTGATATAGGGGTCATGGGAGCTTAACCAGGGGCTCCCTAACACCATAGGGAATTGAGTATTGGGGGTGATGACAAAGGCTCTCTTCTCCCAATGCTCCCCCGTCCCCACAATTAGTCTCTCGGTTTCCGCCACACACGCCTCTTTCATTTTCAAACCGTCCATTTGCGTGAACGTGAGTGGCTCCCCCAATGGGGCGACCTTGGGTCCCAGCCCCTCTACTACTAAAGGGCTAATCAAGTCCCGGGTGCACCCAGAGTCAATGAGGGCTCGGACCTGGACATGGGTCCCGGTCCCGGGGGCTATTACAGTCACTACCATATACAATAAGGGGCCAGGGATGCTCACCGGAGATGGTGCGTCGTGGATGGGGACCTGCAGTTCTGCGCCACTCACTGCAGGCCATTGGAGTTTCCCGACATCTGCGCCTCCGTCAGCTCCAGCTCTCCCTGCTCGCTTGCTGCGCCTTCCAGCTGCAGAGCCCGGGGTTTGAACGAGGTCTTCCCTCTGCTAGGGGTGCTCCCGGCCACCGGGGTGGAGGTCTTCAGAACTTTTCCCCCTCCCTTAGGGCACGCCAAGGCGAAGTGACCACTCTCCCCGCATCGCATGCAGAGCCCCTGCTTGAAGCGAGCATCCCGGATCTCCTGCATGTTGGGCTTGGGTTTCGCCTTCTGCGCTGCCTTGGCTTGAGCCATCGCTGAAGTTCCCATCTTAATGAGGGTGAAGTGTTCTTCCACGTCCGTGGCCGCTCTCATCCAGGCAGCCAACGATCCGGGTCTTCCCCCCCACAGCACCGTCTCGTACACCTCGTGACTCAAGCCCTCTCGGTATTTTTCAATGAACAGGTCTTGGGTCCAGCCGCGAATCTTGGCTGCGATGCGCCGGAACTTATCGGTGTAGTCCCTCACCGAGGACCGCCCTTGGGTCAGCCTCTGCAGTTGGTTCTGGGCTTTTTCTTCTCCCAAGGGGTCCTCGTAGTGGTGTCGGAGGGCCCACATGAAGTTGTTCAATGAGCGCAACTCAGGCCCGGGGGCGTTGTGCAGGCTCACGTACCAGTCGCTGGCGGTGTCCCTCAGCTTGGACCCGATGTAACCAATCCGATCCCTCTCGGTGGGGTAGAGGTGCCCCCAGGTGTCTAGGAACTGCTCGATCTCTAGCAGGAAGAACTGCAACTTCTCGGGGTCCCCATCGAAAGTAGCCATCAACGGGTCGGCGGGGGCCGGGCGAACCATCGGACCTGCCGGCACGGGGGCTGGCGCAGGTATGGGTGCAGGCACCTGGCGGGGAGCGGGCAGAGGGACCTGCAGTGGCACTTGTGGCGGCGCTGGCACGGGGACTCCTCCGGGAGGAACCACCGGTTGCTGGACTCCCCCTGCGGGAGGTCCTACCCCGGCCAGGGCTGGTTGAGCTACTTGCATAGCCGTGAGGGCATCCCGGAACTGATACTGGAGATCGAGGGCTAGCTCGCGCAATTCGGTGGTAAACTGGAACCGTAAATCTCCCATCATCCGGTCGAGGGCTTGAGTCTGGTCTTCCCCGTAGGGATCGGGCCCGTACGGTCTCATTCTCTCTCCTTCCAGGGGCGGGAGATGCGACTCTCCTCCGTAGGTTGTCTCGCGCTCGTCTCCCAGGAAACTCGGCTTCCCGCGGTCGAGGTGATCCGCTTGGAATGACACCCGTGCCCCCTTCCGATCGTGCACCCATGAGTCTACGGTCCCGCGACCGAAATTGCTCCATGAGTACCTCGGGGTCACGCTCTGATGAGGAGGTGGGCGCGGGATGTAGTGAGCCCCTTGAATCGTAGTCACTGGCAGTTCGGGCTCCCCGCCGCCGCCTCCACCACCGGCACCCTGATCCCCAGGGGTTGCCGGCGGGTCTTCGGGAGTAGGGATGGGAAGAGTACCGTCGTCCGACATGGTCAGGAACAGCCAAGTCCCAGTCACAGATCTCTGACAATCTGTGAGACTTCTGCTCAAAGTAGTCAAGGATCAGATCTTTGTTGATGAAACACAGTTCTTTATTTCCAATCTCTACATTAGTACAGGTTCTCAGATTATTGTCAGAGATAACGCATATGACAGAAGCAGGTCTATTATACCTTTCAGAACAGTTTGAATTGCCCATAGGTAACCAATCACTAAAGGGGAAAAACGGCGGGTAAAAAGGGTCTCTGGCCGTTTGCTTCCCACAGGAAAGAAAGTGAGGTGTTAAGTTGTAAATTTCCCTCCCCAAACCAGACCCCTTAGATGTTACCATTTCACATAACAATCGTTGGCCTCAAGGCTTTCGCACGTTGATAAGAGATGGGACCTGTCCTCCCTTGCTGTCCCAGCCGGGATGAATGGAATGCGGAGGCAGGAGTGTGAGAGGCCCATTGTTCCCATACTTTGAAGTTGTCATCCTCCCGGGCTGACAGTTACACAAACCAGGCCTGGTCAGGGTCATAAACCTGGGGTCGTATAGCTTACATACATATTGGCCAAAGTGGGTGTTTACAGGGAAGGGGGGGGCAACTACATAGCAGGTGCTATAGAACCATACATGATCACAGAAATCATAGCAGCAAGATAGAAAGCATAGCAGCAAGCAATAGAACAGCAATAGAACTCATTGTCTGAATCAGCAGATTCTGACACAGAGTAGATGAAGATGAGTCCAGTCTGTATGGATGCTTTGCAAGTTGGGTTTTCAACAGAAGAAGAAGAAAAGTAGAAGAAGAGATTGGATTTATACCCCGCCCTTCACTACCCAAAGGAGTCTCAGAGCGGCTTACAATCTCCTGTCCCTTCCCCTCCCCACAACAGACACCCTGTGAGGTAGGTGGAGCTGAGAGAGCTCTGGCAGAAACTGCTCCTTTTCAAGAAAAGCTGTGCCAGAACTATGGCTTGCCCAAGGTCATCCAGCAGGTGCAAGTGGAGGAGTGGGGAATCAAACCCGGTTCTCCCAGATTAGAGTCCACGCACTTAACCACTACACCAAACAGGTCTGCGAAAGGTACAGGATGATGGAAATGGACTTCTTTACCACAGACCAGAATCATCATTTTCCACATTTCATACCCAGAGTTAAAAACCAGCAGGCAGCAGGAGCAGACATTCTGAACTTTGACTGGCCACAGGGATGACTGTACATGCTCCAAACAACTTAATTGTTTTACGAGTTGATTCAGAAGCTGTTGGAATAGAAGGTAGAGCTAGTGCTGATAGCACCCTTTTGGCCACAAAGAGCTTGGTTCCAGGATCTGAAGAGAGTGTTGACCATGGAACCATGGTGCCTATCACTGGGAAAAGACTTATTGACACTAGGATCAGCACAACATCCTTGCCCTCCTAAACCTAACAGCCTGGAGGTCGAGCAGAAACAACTAGAAGGGTTGGGTTACCCTGACAGGGTGACAGACACCATATTACTTTTCTAGGAAGAATTCCATGAATACGATGTATAACACAACCTGGTGGGTTCTTCACTCTTGGTGTTCAGAACATGATTGAGAACTGGTAAAGGCGTCTTAGCTTTCTCCAAGATGGTTTGGATAGAAGGCTTAGTGTGAGTACCTTAAAGTGACAGGCAGCAGCCATATCAGCAGTGATGGGGGCTAGCAAGAGAAGTCCCTTAAATTGCCATCCACACGTTAAGAGATTCCTAAGGGGTCAAAACATGGTCAAAACCACCACAAGTGCAGAGGTTTCTGACTTGGAACCCACATAGGGTCCTGAGAGCATTGTGTAGAGAACCTTTGAACCCATGGAGTCTCAAGGAATTAACATTCATTCAAGACCTTGTTTTAGCAGGCATCATGTCAACTAGGCGGGGGTCAGAACTGAGGACCCTTTCAATTGACAGGGAACTTCATGTCTTCTGCAATGATAAGGTGACGTTATACTCGGAGCAAGCCTTCGTTCCCAAGGTAAATCTAGTTCTTTCACAAGTCAGAGATCATTGTCTTACCTTCCTTTGTCCCAATCATAGGCAGGACAAGGAAAGGGAGTGGCATTGCTTAGATGTCCATAAGGTTTTTACATTGGCAGGCCAAGCATTGGCATGATTCAGATAGCTTTTTGTTTCCTTTAGGATATTTTCCATAGGTCAACTGGTATCACCTTTTACCTTAAGTAGGTGGTTTTAGGGGTGGCATCATTGTTGCATGCAAAGCTCAGGGACTGGATCCACCCAAAAGTGTTGGAGCATTTTCTCTGCGGGGGGCTGCTTTGTCAACAGCTTACAGATCACTTCCATCCTTGGACGGTAGGTACGGTGGCCACCTGGAAGTCTTGCAGTCTATAGAGTGCTATAGAGTAGAGAAGCTGACCTTGGCTGTGGCGGCTTTTCATTGGAGTGTGCGGCAGCACACTCTATAAGCCAGAAGCTGGATTTCCCACCCTGGGACACACTGCTATTCTATGTCCCAAGAGTAAGGACTGCCCCATTCCCAGGACCACTGGAGAATGGAAGATTTGTATTCACTTACCGTGAAGCTTCCTTTCTCGGTGGTCTGGGAGTGGGGCAGTTCTACCCACCCAGTTTTGGGGGGCAGCTTCCAGAAGTTATTTTTTGGTGGATGTAGAAACTGTATGAACATTTTATGAAGTTTCTCTGGGATGCTAAAGCAAAAAATTATGAGTTAATCGGGTGAGAGAGTGATGGAGGGTTTCAACCTTGGTCTACACCTGCGGGAGGGGCATAAAGTTATAAGGCTGGTTGGCTTGAAAATAGAGTTTCACTATGGTGGGGAGAAGTGTTTTTCTTTTCCTTAGTGTGATGTTAGGGGATGCATGGCTTGGAGATTACAGGGATGTTCCCAGGGGACAGGTGTCAGGATCCTGTGATCCTAACAAAGTATTCTTTATGCATTGTGTAGTATTTCTGTGCAGATGTCATTGCAATCCCTTGCTATCTCTTTACAGCTGTCTCAGGTTTCCTCCCTTCTCTTTATTGCCTTGAGTTATATTGCTTTGTGAAGGTCTGATCAATGTAACAGTTTCATCCGGGAGAATGGCGACCTCAAACACTGACACGTCACCCGAGACCAAATGGCCTCTTCCCCCCTGCATTCCTCCTCTCCCCCGCCCTCCGAGACACGGAACTTTCTTATTGCTGTGAGAAGTCCTTGAAAAGGCACTTTGTTATGGATATACGGGGCACATCTGTGGCGCCTAATTCAAGAGGGGAAAATTTATAACTTTCACACTTCACCTTTGACTGGGAAGTCAAACGGCTAAGGATCTTTAACCGCGCTTTTTTCCTTTTTTGTGATTGGTTGAATATCGGGGTTTCAAACTGTACTGGAGGGTATATTAACCCTAACTGTTGTGTACATGGCATCTCTAACAAACATTCGAGAACCTGTCATGCAGTACTAAGAAATAAAGAACTCTTTCATCAACAAAGGTCTGATCTTTGACTGCTTAGGGCAGAAGCCTCACAACAGGCCCCTCCCCTTCCTGGATTGATCTAAGGAAACCGACCCTGTTCCAGGGGAGGAGCCTATTCCCCAAGAGTAAGGACTGCCCCACTCCCAGACCACCGAGAAAGAAAGCTTCACAGTAAGTGAATACAAATCTTCCATTCAAGTTGAAGGGTTTCAGAAGTCTTTTTTTTTTCCAGAGAAAAACTTCAAATGACATGTGCCACTGCAGTGGTGTTACCATAGGAAATGGATGCTGTTTGAGTGTACAGCACATATTTCGTATGTACAAAGTCCCAGGTTCAAACTCTGGTATCTCTGTGAAAGAATGTAAAGTCACAGGTATAGAAAGATCTGGAATCATGGAGACCTCCTGCCATGTAGAGTAGAAAATTCTGGCTTGTGTGATGCAGGGGTCAAGTTCAAGGTAAAGTAGTTCCAGATATTCTACTCCACTTTGAAAGGAGAATATGGAAGTAGTAGATTTTTTACAAGCCTGAAATATTACTAGTAGAAATAATTGGAGAAGCTGAATAAAGAAATAACATTTGGCTATGATTACAATGCCAGGTCTCTGGCTAATAACACTTGGTTTTTTAAAGAATGAGAATAAGTTCCTTTTAAATTTTTCATATGGATAATAATGTCTTGTTGGGGTTGTGTATGGAGTTTATAGTGGTTTTTAGTTGCAGAAGATCTTTTGGACAGAAAATAGGCCACTTTAATCCCTGATGTATCATGTATGGTTGGATTGGGAGATATTAATTATTCATTTTCTCTTTCTAGTCTTCGTACCCCTTCTGAGACTGATCTAAATTTGCCAGATTTAAAGTAGGGTTTTTTTTTTCCTACTTAAAAATTGAGATGGGTACCCTTAAAGACCTTTTGAAAAACACAAGTGAAGCAGTGACATAATAAACAATCATTGATAGAATGTCAACTCTGACCTTCAGCGCTATCTGATACAGATATGGCAGTGACATTTACGGTAACAGTAAATAAATTCTGCTTAGTGAAACACTAGCACTGAGGGCTGGTGGATACTGAATAAAAGGCTCTTCTATACCAAGTAAATTTTTGTTTCCTGAAGTCACAGCTGTTTCAGTGCATGAATGCCTAATCAAATCAACCAAGTTATTGCAGTTGGCCATTCAAGCTTATAGTTCAACAAGTCTCTAGAGATGAAATTATCCTCCATGGATGTAAATAGCTGTGTGTTTCAGCTTGAGGGGAAAATAAAACCCCAAATGAAACCTTTTTAATTTTCTTTTTAGTGACTTGCAGTGCAATCCTAAACTGAGTTAAGTAAGTGGACTTAGAAGGGTAGGGTTCTGCTTAGTATTGCAATGTGATCATTTTTGAACACTCCAGAGGAAGGGAGGGAAGAAATTTTCTATGCTAGAGAGCCACCACAGGCCCTAAACTGTTATTTTTTACATTTGCATAAGACAGTTCTTTTATATATTTAAAATATAGAAACATAAACACCAAAAAATGTGGTTTGGGCTTCTAAGTTACAAGAAGAAGAAGAAGAAGAAGAGATTGGATTTATACCCCGCCCTTCACTTGGAGTCTCAGAGTGGCTTACAAACTCCTTTCCCTTTCCCCTCCCCACAACAGACACCCTGTGAGGTAGGTGGGGGTGAGAGAGCTCTGACAGAAACTGCTCTTTCAAGAACAGCTGTGACAGGACTACGGCTTGCCCAAGGTCATCCAGCAGGTGCAAGTAGAGGAGTGGGGAATCAAACCCGGTTCTCCCAGATTAGAGTCGGCGCACTTAACCACTACACCAAACTGGCATACTATTCTTACTGTAAGCATTCTATGCTTACTATGGTGCACTTCCAGTTCCATCCAGATGTTCTCTAATCTATTTGTCAAGCTCCGCCTCCATCCCCGGGGGCGGCCCCCCCGTCGCCGTGATCTCCCCCGGGCAAGCGAGGCCCCGGGCAGGGGAAGAGTCGAACTCTGGAGGAGCAGGGCCTCAGAAATGACAGGGGGCGGGGTTCAACAGCACCCACGTCACCCTCCTGCCTCCGGGTGCCAATGTTTGTCCTTCTCTCTGTCAGCCCCTTCACAGTGGCACTCCCCGGCCAATCCTCCTCAGCCTCTGGCTTTTCCTCCTTTTATTCCCCTCTTTCCCTTCCCAGAGCTCTCCCTGGCCTTCCCCCCCCTCTTGCCTTAGCCCCGCTCCCCTTTATAGTGAAGGACGCCCTCCTTCCTCCGGGCGTGTGGGTCGTCGTGGCTTGCATAGCCGCGTCCCGGGAGCTGACGCGTCAGCTCCTGCGGCTGTTCCGATGCCTCCAGGGCAGCTCCTTCCCTCCTGTCTCCCAGCTGCGGCTCAGGCTCGCCTCCTCCTGGCATCGGCGTTGGGGAGGTGGTCCATTCACCCGGCTCTGTGTCAGCTGCGGGCCACCCCCCTGCAGCAGCTGCGTCGCCGGGCCACCGCGGGGCTCGGCGCTTGACTCTGGCCCGGGCGGGGTGTGGGTGCAGGGCGGTGAGGATGCCGCTCTCCTCCTCCTTGGGCAGGGCACCGGGCCCGGTCGCCTTTCCTCCGCCGCAGCTCGTCGCGTCTTCAGGGACCGGGCGTCCCTCATCCTGCTGCGCCCTCTGCCCGGGTGAGTCGGGGACCTGGCTGGTGCTGGGGGGGGGAGGAGGTCCTCTCTGCCCCCACCGGGGGGGGGACGAAGGTCGCGACCGCCCCGGTCGGGACACTATTGTAACACCATAAGTTGCATTAGACTTGCACATTGACTGGGCTCCCTACTTAGCCATAGGCATGGCTGTAGACAGGGCTTTTTTTGAAGAAAAAGCCCAGCAGGAACTCATTAGCTTAGTAGGCCAGACCTAACAGCAGAAACTCATTAGCATATTAGGCCGCACCCCTGACAGTGCAGCTCCCTCCCAGGATTGGCTTCCCCAGGTGCCACACAGCTTGCGGGGTGCACTGGGAACCCGAGGAGGGGGGAGGCTGTAGGCATGGCCAACTCGGAAGCCAGCTAGAACTCCATTCCTGTGCATTCCTGCCCAAAAATAGCCCTAGCTGTAGAATTGCATGAAGTATACTACACTAAAATACTGAAAATGAAATTGTTGTGTAGATTCATTGACAAATACTATTTTATCTAGGGTTGCCAAGTCTCCCCTAGCCACTGGTAGGAGATGGGGGGGGTGGGGTTTCCAGATCCAGTTTTGGATACATCTGGAGATGTGTGGATGGAGCTTGGGGAGGAGAGGGACCTCAGTGGGGTACAATGCCACAGAATCCATCCTCCAACGCATCCATTTTCTCCAGGGGTACAGATCTCTGTAGTCTGGAGATGAGCTATAATTCCAGGGGGATCCCCAGGTCCCACCTAAAGGCTGGCATCCCTAATTTTTATCCGATTTTTTCAAATGTAGTTGTGCCAGCCTGTGGATACCCCAGTCCACCAGGGAATCCTGTCACCAACTGAGATGAGACTATGCCTACACAGGGCCTCAGTCCTGAAGGGTGTGGGGATACAAGCGTGCTTATCTCCTCCTTACTCTGCCCCCTCTCTAAGGTTTGGCACCCCAGGCTCTATGGATTAACCTAGAGACAGTATGAAGCCCTGTGTGACTGAGGCTTTAATGGCCCCAGTCAGATTCTGCATTGCTCTCTCACCTCCATGGGATATGGACCCGTTCTTGTTAATGTTGGATCCATGCATGTATGTGTAAAGCATGCGCACCAGAACCATGATGCTGCACAGTTTGACACAAGACAGTAGGAAACCCTGCAAAATCAGAAATTGCATATGTGAGCTTTCTGCAGAATCCTATATGGATTTCAGAGTGTGCAGCTGTGACTGTACGTGTCTATGCTGTTATAGAACTCCACTGATTCCACTGTGTGTGGGGGGGATGTCTAGGCAATCCCAGTTTACAGGAACAAGACAAAAATAACATTTCACTTTTATATAGAACTAGGAATAAGGCCCGTTGTGGAAATAATGGGTTCTAGAAAGAAGCTCTGGGAGAGTGCCCCAGCCTTGGGCACTCAGTGTCAATTTGCTGTGGTGACCTCAGCAGGGTATAATTATACAGAGTCCACCATTTTCTCCAGGGGAAGATCTCTGCCATCTGAAGAGCAGTTGTAATTCAGCGTGATCTCCATTCCTCCCCTGGAGATTGGCAACAATAGTTCCCCATGAAGGAACAGGTGGTTTGAAGGGTGGAGTCAATGGCACTGAACCTGTCTGAGGTCCCACCCCTGCTGAAACCTCACCCACTCCAGGGTCCACCCCTCTAATCTCCAGGAATGTACCCACCTGGAGTTGGCAACCCTACCTCCCAGCCAACCGTCAATGTATTGTTATCTGCCCCCTGGCTTCAGCTTTCCATCTCCTCCCCCCTCCCCCCTAGAGAGCAGTTGTAATTCTGAGTGATCTCCAGCCCCCACCTGGAGATTGGCAACAATGGTTCCCCATGAGGGACTTGCTAGCTTGGAGGGTGAAGTCTATGGCATTGTACCTGTCTGAGGTCCAGTCCTCCTCAAACCTCACTGTCTCCAGGCTCCATCCCTCAAGTCTCCAGGAATTGTCCACCTGGACTTGGCAACCCTATCTCCTTCCCAGCCAATCATCAACCTCACTCTTCAAGTTTCCATCCCCCCCCCCCACAGGCTCCACCATGCTCTGAAGCCCTGACTGCTATGTCACTTTGGCTGTCATAAAGGGTCCATCTCAGCAGAGTATAAGGAAGTAGAGTCCACCATTTTCTCCAGGGGAACTGATCTCTGCCATCTGGAGAGCACTTGTAATTCTGAGTGATTTCCAGCCCTCGCCTGGAGATTGGCAACCATACTTCCCCTGGAGGAAAAGTAGTCTTTCTCTGCAATGGGGACCAAAGCAGCTGACATAATTTTCCTCTCCCCCTTTTGACTTGCACAACAACCCTGCGAGGTAGGTGAGGCTTAAAGTCTGTAACTGGCCCAAAATCACCCACTCTGCAAGAACCTGGGTCTAGCAGATCCTGCTCTGAAGCACTGACTGCTACGCCAAGGGTAGCCAATCTCCAGGTGGAGCCTGAAGATCTCTAGGTATTACAATTGAACTCCAGACAACAGATCTTCCCCCCTCCCTTGGAGAAAATGTCTGCTTTGGAGGGTGGCCTCTATGGCATTCTGTTCAGCTGGCCCTAATGAGTTTTCTCCCAAAGGCCAACATAGGTGTGGAAAGGGGCTTTCAGAGAAGCAAGCTTGGTTGCCTAGCAATGGGCTCTGAGGGGAAAATTGCCAGCTCTGATGATGGAATAGGGTTCCCAACCTCCAGGTGGGACCTGGGGAATCTCCCGCTTTTACAATGGATCTCCTGCTGACAGAGATCAGCTCCCCTGGAGAAAATGGCTGCTTTGGAGGGTGGACTCTATGGCATTGTACCATGCTGAGGCCCCTCCCCTCCCCAAACCCCACCCTCTTCTGGATCCACTCCCAAAGTCTCCAGGGATTTTCCAACCCAGACCTGGCAACCCTGTAATGGAAATACCTGAAGATTTGGGGGGTGGATCCTGTGGAGGGCAGCATTTGGGGGGGGGGAATGGAAGGACTCAGCAAGCTATAATGCCCTAAGATCTACCCTCCAAAGCAGCCATTTTCTCCAGGGAAACTGATCTCTGTCATCTGGAGATCAATTGTAACAGTGGGAGATCTCCAGGTCCCACCTGGAGATTGGCAACCCTAGGGGGAAGTCAGCCACACAGCAGGGGGTTGAAGGGAATGGTTTGATGGTTGCTGGCCCACCTCGTTAGCCAGCCAGCCATGGAGGAGCTAAGCAGGAGAAAGAGCCTGAGGAATTTCACACAGCCAATATGTTCCGTTTCAGGAACTCTTCAGTAATGGTTTCTGTCAGGCATTTTACACAGAACCTTATTAGTACCGGTTCCCTAACGGAACATATTGGCCCTTTCACACAGAAACGTGCCTCTCCCGTTGGGGAAGCGTTCCTGAGCCATTTACCATGAAACCTCCTCCCAAGTGTTCTTCAGTTCATGTACCAGTCCTGACTCGATACGGGGTGCTGTGTGAAATGCCCCCTGTTTCTGACAGTTTATTTTGACAGTTTATTCTGGGCATGCTAGCAGTGTGCGGGGGAGGGGGTTATGGTGAAAGTCCATTGTCTTTTCACTGACAGAAGCAGGCCACTGAGGTGGGTCTAACTGTCCCCTCAGTGGCCTCCTTCCCTTTCACTGGCTTCCTCCAGACTGAGGCTGAAATGCTGGCCGGTGGCTCTGTGGGCAGGACTGAGGCAAAGCAGGGAGAGAATGCAGCCAGTGGCCAGGGACCCCCTTTTGAGTGGCAGCCAACTGATTTTGGTGCCCCATGGAATCTTGCCCCATGGAATCTTGAAAACGGCTTTATATAATAGGAAAGATACATAGTGATCACTCTGAAGACCTGAGAACAGGACCATTCACTTTTCTTTGTTCCACTTGAATGAGAAAATAAATTGTACAATTATATTATTCTAGGTCAGAATAAATCTATCTCATGCCCATTAATTCCAAAACTATTGTAAGAATACTCTGGATTGTGTGCATCTGTCTTCACGTGCACAGACAGCATGTTTCATATATATATCTGTGACTACTGATATTTTGGCCTGAAACTCAGTTTACAATGCAGCATGAGACCCAGTTTTTGGACACTGTGATTTCTATATTTTGTAACTTTTAAATTATGATAAAATATAGCAATCTCTTTTTATTCAGACAATTATAGTTTGAAGCTATGTTTTATATTAATAGATACAATGAATAATAATATTTAAAATACAAATTAAATCTGTCTAGGAATTACTTGGAATTTTTCATCCATTGTGTTTTGGCTTCAAAAATCCTTGTTTCAGTTTTGCTTTTCCTTTTGTAAAATGGCTCTGTGATTATTTTGGTACTCTCTTCTATTATTTTACCCTCAAATCAATGCATTTTCCAATGTTATTTGTACTTCCCTAAATTAGTATTATATGTTTAAATGATATACATTTGTAGGGTTCCCAATATTTGTAGGGTTCCCAAGTCCTCCCGGGGGGCAGGGAAACCCCTGCTCCAGCAGCCCGCTCCCCACCGGACCAGATTGGACTGCCAGGGGGAACCCCGCCCCCAAATTGCCGGGCTGCAAAGACACGCCCGGTGCAATGATGTCACCCAGAGGTGACATCATCGCATCAGGTACGTTTTTGGGGGGATGCTCTAGAATTCGAGGGAAAACTCTATGGTTTTCCCTCGAATTAGAGAGGTCCTGCCCCAACATGCCTGACATGATGACGTCACTTCTGGGAAGAAGAAGACTCCCGGCAAGAAAAGGACTCTCTCCCGCTAATACTGAGGTAGGACTTGGCAACCCTAAATATATGTGTTGTTATTACTTTCTGTACTGGATTACCAATGAAGTCTGCTGTAACTGGTAGTGGAAATGGGAAGAACACTGCCAGCTTTTTGCTTCAATTAAGCAGACAACAAGGACCATTTTGCCAGTGGAATGCTGGCCAGGTTCCAGTCTAAGGGCAGAACTGGCCACATATTTTGGGATCCCACAGATTTAATGTAAAATTTGTGTTAGTAGCCAAGGTATAGTTTCATTTATCTTATGGAGCCAGATTGCTGCTCCATATAGTAATTGAAACAATACCTTAGCATTGAAAGCAATAATCACTGCAGGAAGGCATCGACCACCTTTCCTGAACAAAAAGTGCATTATTGCTGCACTATGGCAGGCTGCTGATGCCATCACAGCCTTACATTGAGGATTTCAAGTTAAATGTGTTGTAAAATTTGACCTTTATGGTCAAGATATTCAAAATATATACTTAAAAGCTTAGAGCTGCAATGAATCCTGCTTCACTGGAGACAAGACACGTTTCCTTAAATTTAAAATACTTTATTAGCTAAAGGAAAGAGTAAACTGGAATGCTACAAAACAACAAACACTTAGACAGCAACGTCTCTACATCTCTCTGCTAGGACATACTTAGATCACAATGGAGAATCCCTCCTTCTTCCTGACCTTAGAGAGGAAGTCACCTGAATACAGTTACCAATCAAGATAGCAATACCCCTGTAGATTTGTGGGCTTTTCCACACTGGCTGGTTGCCAGGTTCCTTCCGGGTCAGTGTAAACAATAGCACTGCTGGTAAATAAAGTTAACCCTATAATGGCTGGAAAGTCAGGTCTTGTTAGCTCATACATTTCCAACACATTTCCACATCATAAATTACCCCAGATATTTAAAAGACCTAACCTGCCCTACTTCATAACCCTCCAAGATCCATTTATATCTTAGATCTCCTTTCACTTTGGTAAAAAACCAATATCTTGACTTTACAAAAGTAATTCCCGAATTTTGTTCCTGACAGAAGACTGTGATATTAATGCTGGATTGGCATATAACAAATTAGGTATTTCTAGGCCCCCAAGTTTTGCCTTCATTGAAGACTAGAAGACTAAGTGGTCCCATGAGCTTCAATTATAAAAATAAAAGTATATAAAAAAATCCAAAAAAGAAGTTTGTACAGTGTGAAATGTGTCCTCTGGTTTTCTAGGTCTAGGAACAGGGTATTGTCATACCTACCACAGGACCAAATGCAGTATATTTATTGCACTTAATGTATAGATGAATATTCATGTTTGCATTATTTTCTTTCAGTCTTTTCAAAGATTTTGGTGGGCATGTTTGCAAGCTGATTATATTTTTTTAACAGTTTTTTATTTTATATAGTAACACAAACAATTTTCTATATACATAGTTATATCTTCACACATACATATTGTTTATCTGTTAAACAAGTGGTTTCTCTAGCTCATGAACACCGTGTCTTTAGTCAAATTAATCCATCCAGTTATAAAACTTAAACCAAATTGCGATCACATCAGTTTTAGCATATGGGTTTAAAAGATAACCTAGTTTGTCCAATTCAGCCCATTTCAATATCAAACTAATTAATTCTTCTTGTACAGGCATCTCTGTCGATTTCCACATTTTAGCCCTTAGTATGCGAGCTGCGGTTACCAAATATGATAACAGACGCTGATCATTTTTAGCCATCTCTTCTGGCATAATATTTAACAAAAATATTGCAGGGTCTAGAGGTATCTCAATTTCCAAGATTTCTTTTGCCATTTTTTAAACCATTTTCCAATATTTCCCAACTTTCCCACATACCCATCACATGTGAAAGTACGTTCCTCTCTCCCCACAAATCCAACATCTACTTGATACATTATAACATTTATGAAGTTTAACCGGTGTCCAATGCCAGCGATAAAACATCTTGTAGATGTTTTCTTTATAATTAACAGATTTAAAAAATTTCACTGATCTCCAAGTTTTACTCCAATTTTCGATATCTACACTTCCTCCTAAATCCCTCATCCACGCTATCATTGTTGGTCTTATAATTTCATCCTGCATTTCTTGATTTAGGAAATATTTGTATAACTTATTAATTATTTTATTGTTATTTTTTAACCAGGTCTCATCCAATTCATTAGGTTTGGTATCAAATCCTTCTTTTATGTCTTTTTGATATCTGGATCTTAATTGTATGTTTTCCCACCAAGATAGTCTCAACCCCAATTCCTCCTTTAGCTGCTTTTCATTTTTAAGATCACCTTTATTATCTATTAATTTACTGTAGCTCACTACGTTTTGAGGATTTAATAAGGAAGGTCTAATAAAAGCTTCTAATGGAGAAACCCAGTTTGGAATTTTGAGATAGCAGCACTCTTTCACCTCTAACCATACTGCCAAAAGGGCCTTTCTCAATATATGTGAATTAAAGTTTGAGTGGATTTTGTGTTTTCCGTACCATACATAGGCGTGCCAGCCCATGTATAGATCGTGACCTTCTAGTGCAAGTGCTCTGCTATTATTGAGTGTTAACCAATCTTTTATCCATACCAGGGCAGCAGCTTTGCCATATAATTCCCATCTCGGTATGCCTATACCACCTCTTTCTTTTACATCCTGTAATAATTTCCATCTAATTCTTGGTTTTTTTGATGCCCAAATAAATTTTCTAGTCAAATTATTTATATCTTTATAAAAATGAACGTTTTTTTTCAGGAGAGGTATTGATTGTGCCAGGAATAGGAATTTTGGTAAGATATTCATTTTAATCGCTGCTGCTCTACCTAGCCATGATAAATTAAGTTCTTTCCATTTCATGAGATCATCTTTGATCTTTTTTATGAGCACGTTATAATTGTCTTCTATTAAAGTACTTACTTTATTGGAACACATTATCCCTAGATATTTTAACTTTTTAACGACCTCAAATCCTGATATTCTTTGGATTTCTAATTTTTGTTGTTCTGACCCATTTTTAATCAGAATTTTAGTCTTTTTAATATTGATTGTGAATCCCGCAACCTTTCCATATATCTTTATCTCTTTTAGTAGCCTTCCAACTGATTCTATTGGATCTTCAATAATGAACATTAGATCATCTGCGTATGCATTTAATTTAAACTCTTGGCCTTTACATCTTATTCCTCTAATTAAACCATCATCTCTTATTTGATCACATAAAGATTCAAGGGCAAAAACAAATAATAAAGGTGACAAAGGGCAGCCCTGCCTTGTTCCCTTTTCTATTGGGAATTCTCGCGACAGATCTCCATTAATACATAGCCTTGCAGACTGTTTTTTATATACTGCTTCTATCAAGGTTTTAAAATAGTTTCCTGGGTCATTATAAAGATTGCTGATTATAAAGATTGCTCCTGCTTGCTGGGCCAAATTTGGTTTGACTACTGAGAATTACAACCATATCTCCTCCTCAACCACATAAGGGTTTTGGGCAGACTCACATTCTCTGGGCCTGTTAATAAGATGAGAATGATTCTGCTCCCTCTCCTTCTTCCACCTCATGATCATCCACTGGGCTGAGAGGAAAACACAAGTCAAGGGATGGAGAATTTTCTTTCTCCCAACAGAGCTATTTTGAGAGACAGAGAAAGCTTTCTTCCTCCACCCTTCAAAGGGAAATAACGAAAGGATATGAGGCAGGACGTTTGAACATCCACCTGCTCAGATGCATCCAGTTTGTACAATTACACCATTTCCCCATACAATGGGGTGGGGGTTACTGCTGAAGATCCCTACCATCATTGTACATTTGCTGCACTGTCTCCAATTTCAAAAGGCACATAGTAAAGGGAAAAAATGAAGTCCAGTGTTTTTTGCTTACATGAATATGTGTGCCTCTGGTGTCTGCGCATGAACCTGCCTAATTTTTTAGGATTTTTGCAGACTCTCCCCTCCTCAGTAACCCTCTCATGTTGTTCCTGAGGATTTCTTGTCCCTCAGGAGCATGATTTCAGGAGAAATTTTGGGCAAGAGCAAGAGGAGGGAGATAAGGAAGTCACACTACAAGGGTGCAAATCCCTTCCATCCTCAAAAACCTTCTGGAGGATCCAAGCCATTATTTCGTTCTTGGACTGAATTTGGCTCTTGGACAGCCAAGCAGCTAGTATGTCGGTGCGAAGCTGCCTCGCGTGGTGCTGTATTGAAGACAATACTCATCTGTGCCTGTTATGTCCCCTGACCGCCATTGGGTGCCAGCGGCATACAGTCAGAGCTTGACTCCGAGAGACAATAGGGGTCAAGGATCCTAGACCATCACTAGCCCTCCAATAAGAACTCTGGCGGGAAATTCAAACCCGCCAATAGGACTTTTGGGTGTGTCCTAGGAGTTGTCTATAGTTGGCCACCTAAGCCAGTATTGCATGCTTGTTGTGTACTCTATAAATCTGTGCTGATCACTACATTGTAGAAGAAGAAGAAAAAGAAGAGATTGGATTTATACCCCGCCCTCCACTCACTTGGAGTCTCAGAGCGGCTTACAAACTCCTTTCCCTTCTCCTCCCCACAATAGACACTCTGTGAGGTAGGCGGGGCTGAGAGAGCTCTTTCCCAAGCTGTCCTTGAGAGAACAGCTGGTACAGAGCTATGGCTTGCCCAAGGTCATCCAGCAGGTGCAAGTGGAGGAGTGGGGAATCAAACCCAGTTCTCCCAGATTAAAGTCCACTACACCAAACTGGCTCTTGTAGTTTGGGCTTCCATGCATTGAACCCAGTATACAATAGTGGCGACAAGAATGGGATCCCACTGAGTAAGCCGGGCTGCTGTGACCCCAGGGAAGACGCGGACCCCTGCCGCTGCTCCAGCCATGAGCACCAAAGGCAACCAGGGAAACACTTCCGCGTCACAAGCACCGTACAGCACGATGGCAGTCGCTCTGGGGGCAGGACTTGTCCCTCCATTCAACTCAGCTCAGCCCCAGCACTGGGAAGCCTGAGTCAAGGGACTCAAGTCCATCCTGATATTCTATCAGGTGATGGAGAAGGATCGCAACAGGGGTCTCCTCATTGGTTCATGCGGCACTGCCACAGTGAAGCTGGCCTGAAATCTACTTGCACCCACCAAGTTATCCAAGGCCACGTTTGACAGGATCATCAAGGTGCTCCAGGGCCACTTCGTACCTCGGCCCTCAGAGATCGTTCACCATGTGGCCTTCCATTACTGGCTGCAGCAACCCCGGGAATCTGCAACAACCTACCTGGCGGGGCTCCGAAGGCTCACCTCTGAGTGCGAGTTCGGGTCCCATTTGGAGAAGGCCCTCAGAACCACCTAGTCTGCGGCCTCCATGATGAAAAGCTTTGGAGGTGCATCATGAAGGAGGAGAAATGCACCCTTGCCTCCACCCTCCACTGCCACTGCATGGGAGAGGTTGCATCCAACCACACCCGGGTCCATGACCAGCCACCGTTTGGCTGCCGCACGCCAGGCCGGTTTCGACCCCATTGAACCGGAAGGAGAAGAGGTCCACCGGACACAGCAGCACACCAGGCAGAGAGATCCAGGAACCGCAGCCCACAACAACACTGCAACGGTGTCAGGCCGGTTGCAGTTTGGGGTGAGTGGTGCCCCTGGACTATTCCAAAGTCTCATGGACTCTCTTTTAAAAGGGATCCTGGGCATCACACTGTTCTTTGACGATGTGCTGATAGCTGTGGCCATACCCAATGACCACCTCCCGGTTGCATGCCGTCCTCCACCGCTTCAACGAGGCCAGCCTCTAGGTGAAGCGAGAGAAGTGCCTCCTTGGGGTCCCTTATGTTGACTTTTTGGGCTTTACGGTCAATGCAGACAGCCTCTATCCGGCCCGGGACAAGATCAAGGCCCCGCTGCCCAAGTCCAAGGCAAAGCTTCAGGCATTCCTTGGCCTCCTAAACCTTTACCATGCCTCCGCCCTCCACAAGGTGGCAGTGGCCGAGCCCCTGCACCGCCTGCTCGACAAACAGGCCCCCTGGACTTGGGGCCATTGCCAGGCCACTGCACTCAAAGGGGTCAAAGTGCTACTCATTTCCAATGCTGTGTTAACACACTTTGATGAATCACTGCTGGTGGTTCTGGCCTGCAACACTTCCCCCTATGGGGTGGGTGCCATCCTAGCTCACCAACTCCTGGATTGGTGGGAGGTACCAGTGGCTTATTATTCCAGGACATTGTTGGCTGTGGAGCGCAACTACACTCAAATCGACCGGAAGGGATTGGTGATCGTGGCCGGTATAAAAAAGTTTCATGACTTTGTCTACAGCCACCCCTTCACCATTGACACAGACCATCACCCCCTCCTTAACCTCTTCACAGCAGACTGGCAGACACCACAGGTGCTCTCTCCGTGGTGATCAATTCTCATCTCTGGGTACAACTACACCCTGCAGCATCACCTGGGGAAGACCGTGGGCCATGCCGACGCTCTCAGCTGCCTCCCCTTGCCCTCCTTTGAGGCGGACCCAGCTCCAGCACACCACATGCTCCAGGTGGAGGATCTTTCAGACACCCCCCTCCAGGTGGCTGATGTCACTCGCTGCTCGGCCCTGGACCCTGTCTTCTCCCGTGTTCTGAGCTGTGTGGTGAGGGGGTGGCCTGCAGCTACAGCAGGCCCAGAGTTTACAGCATTCATAGCCTGCAGGGACAAGCTGTCCTCCCACAAGGGGTGTTTACTGTGGTGACAGGGTGGTGGTCCCCAGTGCCTTCCATGAAGGATACCCAGGGATCGTTTGCATGAAGGCCCTGACCCAGAGCTATGTGTGGTGTCCAGGGATCAATGCGGAGGTTGAAGCTTGGGTAAAGCACTGCCAAACGTGCCAGGAGGTCCAACCGAATTTGCCTAGCGCACCCACCCAAGCTTGGGAGTCCACCCGCACACCGTGGTCCAGACTGCACATGGACTTTGCAGGCCCATTCCATGGACTGCTCTTTCTGGTTGCGGTCGACTCCTATTTGAAATGGCTGGAGAGATGCCTCATCTCAGCCACATCCTCCAAAGCCACCATCCGGGTTTGAATAGTAGCGGTATCAAACATATTTTTTGAAACATTTCATGAACCCTTCTCCAATATAACATCACCTCTTTACACTTCCACCAAACATGAAAAAAGCTTCCCACCCATATCTTATATTTCCAGCATTTGTCAGACATTCCAGGGTACATCCTGGCTAATTTCTCTGGCATTATATGCCACTTATAAAAATTATATATATAAATTCTCTTTAAAGGAAATTTATTTTGTTATTTTAACATTTGTTTTCCATATTTGCAACCAATGGTCAAGATCAATATTATAGCCAAAATTTTGGGCCCATGTTAATATACATTCTTTAATCACCTCATCTTCCATCTTTATCTGTAACAAGTACACTTAAAATTTCTTAATCAATTTATCATTTGTTTTGTATAAAAGTGTATCAAACGCCGATTGTTCGGCATCGAACCCCTGAGGTTTATCTTTAGCATACATAGATTCCAACTGTACTCTTGTCCACCAAGCCAAATATATATCTTGTTTCTCTAATTCTTCTTTGGACTTCAAACTATCTTCCATTCCTAATAAATCTGCATATCTAGCTACTTTATTCTTCTCCAATAATATAGGTTGAGTAAATGCTTTCACCAGAGAGACCCATTTTGGGATCTTCACATATATTTTATGCCTGATTCTTTCCCATACTAACAGCAGTGCTTTCCTCATCAAATGGTTTTTAAAGTATTTGTGATTGTGCACTTTTTGATACCAAAGATAGGCATGCCATCCTAGCTTTAAATCATGTCCCTCCAATTTTAGCAGTCTAATATTTTCAATTTTTATCCATTCTGTAATCCATACCAATGCACAAGCTTTATAATATGTTCCCCAGTTTGAAAGACCAAAGCCTGCATTCTGTTTAAAGTCCTGCAATGCCTTCAGTTTTATTCTAGGTTTCTTCCCTTGCCATATAAATTTTATTGTTCAGTTCCTGGAAGTATGATTGCTTCTGTAAAATTGGAATAGTTTGAAAAAGAAAAATAAGTCTAGGAAGGATATTCATTTTAATTGCAGCTATTCTTCCCATAAATCACAACTGCAAATTATTCCATTTATCTAAATCTTTTTGGATTCTCAAATTAATCTATCAGTTAAGATCTTCTTTAATCAGGAAACAAACTTACTCATTTGGAAAGTTCTCTAAAACAGCATCGCTTCATCTGCTCAGTCCTCTTGCACTGGGGCATTCACAGCTGCGTGCCAAAATGGCTCCCATGCAGTTTTCCCTCTAAGCTGAGTTAGTGTGAGCTAGCTCACAGTGTTTTAGCCTCTGGCTCACACATTTTTGCCTTAGCTCAGGAAGGATTTCTCCAGAGCACAAGACTCCATGGCTTAGAGGGAGCATTACTCCCGTGTCGGTCTGTGCTTCAGGGCAGACGATGAAACCCAATCCCCACAGCTGCTGCCTAGGGAGAGCTTCCATGTTGCTTCCTCTGCTTTGGTGACCCTTCTCTTAGGGTCTCCTTATATCCTGGCTTCCCCGGGGCCCTACAAACTGGGTGGTTCAACTCTCCTTCAGGAGCAGCTCGGAGGAGAGACTGAAGGTGCCATGCTGAAACCCCACCTCTCTTTTTCCTACCTCTCTGATACAATGAAGATATGTAGGATACATCAGTTGCAACTTTGCCTCAAGGAGTGGATATATTTGCAGTTTTTCTTAAAGAAAACAAAGGTGTTTATGCTTTTCAGTTCCAGAAAAATGCCAAATAGTACAATTTTATATGCTAAGATGTAAATTGTGCATTTTATATTGTTAAATCAATAAAATAAATTTCCACAGGGGGAGGTTTTTTCTCATGGCTTCAAAATGTCCAGAAATTTGACATCTCTAGATGAGACAGAGGAATGCAACAAATGAACAAATGAGTTTTGTTCTTTTCCTGTTTGTTTTGTCGAATGAACCAAACAGGTTCAGTGTTTTGAAATGAATTGCTTCCTCTTAGACTGCCTTCTGAGAGTTCACATCTGAATACTGCTCTTTTCTTCCTGTGTTCAGTCATGGCAAATTTTTAAAGGATTGAGTAGAGGGAATCTTTTTTTGAAAGCTGGATTTATTTGAAATATGCATAGATCATTTCAGTCTATAGAGACCCACTCTAGCCCTCTCTCTTCCCTTTTTTGCTACCAAGCACCTCCATGAGCAACATCTTCCTTTTGCTAAAAGAAGAAGGGATACTGTCTGCATCTGGGCGTGAGATTGGGGGGGAAGCATCAATTTTTCATTGACACTCACTCATTGACTGCAGGATGCCCAGTGGAACAGACTAGAATAAGCTTCGTAACTCAGTTGGTTCTTACTGATGCATGTGCTAAGTGCCAACTGTGTTTGGGCTGGAAGGGCATGGCCAGCCATGGGCTTCCTCACAGTCCAAACATGATCAGTACTCAGACCTGCCTTCTCTGCCGCTTTCTCCACCCCAGTGGAGCCCATTGAGTGTGGGGAGGGCTGACTGCTGGACTAGCCACAGGCTTCATGCCAGCCCAAATATCCATGATGCTCAGCAGCTGCATCCCCCACCCACACAGCTGTACAAATTGATTTTGTGTCAGCTGAGTAGCAGGCTGGCTGTGGGCTCCTAGCCAGGACATCACCTTCTTTCTCTCGTGGCAACCCCCCCTCCCCAGCCAATGCATCTTAGAGGCTAATAGGCAATCTTAAAATGGTGGCTGACTTCCTATCACAAGGTGTATATATATATATATATATACACACACACACACACATACACACACACACACATATATACATATACATATCTATAAATTTAAATTCTGAGGATTTGTAAATCCCTGGCACTTTTTGTTTTTACTTTTTGGGTTATTTTGAGAACCTTGGCATTCACCCAGGTTTGTAGAAAATCTTGCCTTCTCTGTATATTGTTTTCTTCGATTGTTGTTGTTGTTTAATCCACCTCTTTGGCCTTATACAGAATTAAATATAATGTTGTTGGTTTTTTTATTAGTGGAATAAATTGCTCTTCAAAAGTTATTAAATGAGGATCAGTGAGAAAGATTAATGGGAGATATGCAGGAGCTTGCTCCCCCGTACATTTAGCCCCCAGCCAGATCAAGAATCTATGTGTAACTAGTTTATAAAATCCACCAGGAAATGTCATGAACTAAATAAGAATGTTAACATCTTAGAAACGCAAACTCTTTGTCCGGGTTGTTAACTGTAAGATTTACAGTTAAGAACTGTATTTCCTTTTTTCTCTGTACTATTTTATAAGAACTGTAGTCATGTGACTTTTGCTGGTTATAGACCGTATTAATAAACTAAACTAAACTAGTTTATAAATCAAATTCCTAGCCTATATAATACATTTTATATTAATTGGTGATAAATTCATTACACAGGTGGTTTACCAAAGAGATAGATTTGTATCAGAAGACAAAGAAAAGTTACATTCAGGTTTTTTTTTTTTTTTTTGTAAAGAAATTTTTATTTTTCAAAAAAAAAGCATCGAAAATAATACATTTAACCTTATACAAATCCCTTTTTCCATATTAAATAACATTTTGTTCTATTTGTACATTCTATTTTTATCTTGTTTTGGTGGTTTCCCACCACATCTGAAGCATAACACATTTTCCATTTTATTCAAAATAGTAATACTTATATCTATGTTTCGTTTCTGGTAACGGTTATATAGCTTTAAAATACTTATACTTATACACCAATTCTTATTTTCTATACTCTTATGTATTTCTAAATAAAAACAGTTTCATTGTCTAATTTTAACTAAAACATTCATATAATATATTTCTATTCCTTTATGCTATTATAACCATGTATAGATATAGTTTTTCATATCCCAATACTTTTCAACATATTCTTTCAAATCTTTCCAGTCTTCCAGAAAGGTCTCTGAGTAAAGATTATTCAATTTTCTAGTCCACTTATCCATTTCAGCCATATATAACAGTTTTTTCAACCATTCAACCATTCAACCATTCAAAGTTACATTCAGTTTTGTTGCTGAAAACTATGTATGGTTACCCCTTTAGTTGAATCTGGAAAATTAATATAGGTGAGTTGTAAGCTTGTGTATATTGGAGTAAGCAATGTCTGGAGTACAGAAGAAGAGAAGAAGAACTTTTCAGGAGGCAGCAAGAGGAAAGGCTAGATTGGATAGTGGGGTCAGCACCTTAGCAGCATTCCTTGTCTGTCTCCAGATAGCTACTCTTAGAGCACTAACCTCCTCCTTCTCAGAAAGACCATACTCATAATTCTCTCTGTCTCTCGACTAGTAATGTAGCTAGAAACCTATCTCTACTCTTCACTATGAAATATGTTAGTTCCTGAATAAAGGGCAACTAAAATAATAAAGGGGATGGAACACCTTCCCTAAGAAGAAAGCTTAAAGAGGTTAGGGCTCTTTAGCTTGGAGAAATGACAATTGACATAATAGACGTTTACAAAATTATTCATGGGATAGAGAAGGTAGAGAAAGAAGTACTTTTCTCCCTTTATCACAATACAAGACTGTGTGGGCACTCAATGAAATTAATGACCAGTAGGCTTGGAACAGATAAAAGGAAGTATTTCTTCACCCAAAGAGTAATTACCACATGGTGAAGGAAGTGGTGGCAGCAGCTAGAAGCATAGACAGCTTCAAAAGGGGATTGGATGAACATATGGAGCAGAGGTCCATCAATGGCTATTACCTACAATATATAGATGGAACACTGTGTCTGAAGCAGTGATGCTGTGTATTTTTGGTGATTGGAGGGGCAATAGTAGGAGAGCTTCTGAAGTTCTGGCCCTGCTGGGGGACCTTCTGATAGCACCTGGGTTTTGGACACTTCGTGACACAGAGTGTTGGACTGGTTGGGCCGTTGGCCTGATCCAATATGGCTTCTGTTATGTTCTTAAAGCTTCTGCACTGTAATCCATTCAAACAGATCTGTTGTGTAATCACTCAGCCAGAAGTTTATGCATTACAAAATAAGTGGTATCTGACAAATGTATGAAAATCCATAATTAAGAGGAAAATTCAAATTAGAACAGTTCAGCATTACTTTACAAAGGGTTTAATCTGTTTAATTCCCTTGACTTGATGGGTTTTTAGATCTAAAAATAAGGTATATCTTGTTTTCTAGTTGAACCGTGTTTAAGCTGGTCCATCTTTCCACCGTTCCAATCATTTTCTGATTATTTCTTACTATTAATGTTTGTGCATTCCTGACCTGCTGAGCTGACAAGAGTCAGCACAATCAAGCATTTTATTTGGTTTGGGTTGTTGGAGCTTACATGAACTGGTCAATGTTATAACACAGAGCTACATTTTAGATGGTTGTAGCATGGAAAGGCGAACTTGGGGCCCGCCTACATAAGATGCTTTTAACAAGGTGGGTTTGGGTGCACATGCAACTGAAAAAAAGAGGAAATAGCTCCCAGGACATGAGGGGAGACCCCTCCTGCCCCATACCATGATATAGGGCTACAGGGGAAGCATGTTCAGTCCAGGCTTTCTGGAACCAAGATACTGGAAAAGCCTTGTACAGTTTGGCCCTCAGCTTAGGCTCTTTAGCCTCAAATATGTTTCCAGGGTGATCTGTTGAAGCAGCCTCTACCGAAGCTGCATTTGCCCTTTTTAAAGTCAAGTGGAGCTAAAAGCCCCAGCTTAGCACTGTTATGACTGGGGACCATGGCAATTGTTTATTTTCACACAAGAAGAGGTAATAATACGCACCAGGAAGGGTCAGATGTTAGGGATCAGGTTGCTTTGAAGATGACCCATTTTGATTAAGTGCCAAACAGAGGAAACGAATGCCAGTCATTAAAAAAAAACTGATCAGGGCAGAGAAACAAGGGCTACAGGCCAAATGACCTGATTGGGAGAGCTTGGGGGTGTCTTGGATCCACTGGAGGGGCAGAATTCCTAACTCTGCATGGGGGGGGTCACCTAAGTAGGCAGAAGGTTTAAAAGGTGGATTTTCCCCTTTTCTGTGTTCAAATACTTTGCCTGGATGAGGTAGAGGCACCAAATTTGCCACATAGCTGCTGGTCCCTCTCCTCAACAACCCCACCCCCCACCCCATTTCAAAAAGATTGGACTGAGGGTCCAATTCTATGGGCCCCAGAAGAAGGTGCCCTCATCCTCCATTGTTTCCAATGGAGGGGGAAAGGCATTTAAAGGAATGTGGTTTCTTTAAATGCCTTCCTTGCACCGTGGCATTATTCTGTGCCATAGCAAGTAAACTTCAAAGGCATTTAAAAGCGCCGCAGTCCACTTAAATGACTGAGAGTTTACTCTGAAGGCATTTAAATGGACTGAGAGCCCTTTATATGCCATGTAACTGCAGCTGTTTTCGGGGGATTTCGGGGTGGCCATTTTCGGATAGCCAAATTACCAGCCCCCTCAGTGATCAACTGAGAAAAATTTTTGGCTCAGTTTATACCAAGCACACAGCCTTAATCCTGAGTAGCATTAGTTGTTATGTCTATACACAGTGTACACAGTACTTGGCTTTCTCTTCTATATAAATGTTTGGAGGCAATACTTAATCCATTGTTGCCTGGTCTTCTACATTCAAAACAAATCTTCCATCCAACATACCAGGTACATATCCTCAAACTCTCATTATCCCAGTGTCTATAATATGAAGAATACATTGTAGTCCCCAGATTACAGTATAGAAGCGTCTGTTCTTCACTCCAGCTGTGCCCAACAGAGCCTTGCCTTAGCAGCAAGTAAATAAAATCCTCTCTTGATAGTTTTGTGTATTTTACATTTTGCAGAACAAAATCAGCCGACCCTGAATTGTGATTTTTATCTACGCAGGATATTCCCAACAGGGTACAGACAGCCTATTTATAGTTTGTATTACACATTATGGCATTTATAGTTCCAAAATTTATCTGATCTTTCAGTCCTGCATTTTATAACTGCAATAGCTTTATCGCGGGCAAGGAGACTAATAGTACAATCCTAAGGGTATTTCCTGGGAGTATGCCCCACTGAATATACCTGAGTAGAATTCTGAACAGACCACTTTAGGATTGCTCTCTAGAAGTACAATCCTCTGCAGAGCTACTCCAGTCTAAGCCCATTTATTTACATTGGTGTAACTCTGCATAGGATTGCACTGTAAGGCTGTACATACTTTCTTATAAACTAGACCCAGAGAATTCTGTGGGACTTACTTCTGAATAAATGTATACTGGGCATGGTCCATCCAAAGTAAAGCACTGCGCCATTGTTGTCCAGTGGTAACAATTTGAGTACATGAGATCATCTCAGTGTTGTGAGTAGGGGTGTGCAAAAAAAAAAAAAAAAAAATTCGGCCCGATTCGGATTCGGCCAAATTGGGCATAATCAATTTCGGCTGGCAGAAAAACTCCCGAAAGTCAATTTTGGCAGTACGAACCAATTTGGAAGTCATTTGGCTGGCCGAATGTCAACTTCGGTCCCATTATACCCTATGCGCTATTATAGGTAATGGTAAAGGTTTCCCTTGCTTGAAAGCCAATCGAATAAAACTCTAGGGATGCGGTGCTCATCTCCGTTTCCAAGCTGAAGAGCCAGCGCTGTCCAAAGATTTTTCTGTGGTCATGTGGCTGGCATGACTAGACACCAAGGTGCACGGATGTGAGGCTTCTGCCCTAAGCAGTCAAAGATCAGACCTTTGTTGATGAAAACAGAGTTCTTTATTTCTTAGTACTGCATGACAGGTTCTCGAATGTTTGTTAGAGATGACCCATACAATACAGTTAGAGTTAATATACCCTCCAGTGCAGTTTGAAACCCCGATATTCAACCAATCACAACAGGGGGAAAAAGCACGGTTAATAGATCTTAGCCGTTTTACTTTCCACAGGAAAAAGTGAAGTGTGAAAGTTATAAATTTTCCCTTCTTGAATTAGGCGCCTCAGATGTGCTAACCATATACATAACAAGTGTCCTTTCAAGGACTTCTCACAGCGATAAGAGAGTTCCATGTCTGCGAGGGCAGGGAGAGGAGGAATGCAGGAGGGGGAAAGGCCATTTGGTCTCGGGTGACGTGTAAGTATGCAAGGTTGCCATTCTCCCGGATGAAATGGTTACATTGACCAGACCCTCAAAGAGCAATATAACTCAAGGCAATAAAGAAAGGAGGAGGTAACCTGAGACAGCTTGAAAGAGATAGCAAATAGTTACAATTGCATCTGCCTTTGCACACAGCAATTTACACAATACACAAAGGAAACTTTGTTAGGATCTGAGGATCCTGACACCGGAACGCTGTTACCTTCCCACCAAAGTGGTACCTATTTATCTACTTGCAATTTCTTTGCTTTCGAACTGCTAGGTTGGCAGGAGCTGGGACCAGAGATGGGAGCTCACTTTGTCATGCAGCACTCAGGTCTCAAACTGCTGAACTACCAAGCTTCCGGTCTGCAGTTCAGCGCCTTAACCACTTGAGCCGCTGCAGCCCCCTGTGGGCCATTATAGTCAATGGCAAAAACATAGGGTATATTCTGGGAGCTGGAGGGGAAGGGGTTTGAGGAAAAGGCTCCAAACTCACAAAGTAGCTGCTAGGGCCTCTCCCCAAAACACCCACCAAGTTTCAAAAAGATTGGACCAGGGGGTCCAATTGTACAGGCCCTCAAACAGGTTGCCCCCATCCCTTCCATTGTTCTCTATGGTAAAGAAAAAGTTACTTTTTTCCCACGGGGCTCTTAGTGGCTGTGGGAGGAGGAGTTTGAGGGAGGGGCTCCAAATTTTCAGGGTAGCTTTGGGAGCCTCTCTCCACGTAAACCCCCATGTCTCAAAGAAATTGGACCAGTGGATCCAATTCTATGGGCACCCAAACAGGTTACCCCCATTACCTCCATTGTTTCCAGTGGGGAAACCCAGCCAGCAACACTTAAGGCAGGCAAGCAGGCAGCACCCAGCAGTCAGACTCTCCCAGAGAATCTCAGGGAAAGTGAACTGTCTTCAGAGGTGCTTGTTTGCCAGGAGAACAAGTGGCACACTCCAGAACAAGTGGCACTGTGGCAGTGCAAGCATGCCACAGTGCCACACAGAAACTCCAAAAGACCAACAGGAACAACAGTATAAATTGTTCCTGCCCTGTATAAATGGATGGTGCAACCACATTGGACCACTCACACCACACACCTCAAAAAGGATATTTATAGCATTGGGGAAAGTGCAGAAAAGGGCAACTGCAATGATAAGAGGAGGACACTTTCCCTATGAAGAAAGGTTAAGGCGTTTGGGGCTCAGCTTTGAGAAATGAAGGCTGAGGGGTGACGTCACAGAGGTTTACAAGATTATGCATGGGATAGAGCAGGTAGAGAAAGAAGTATTTTTCTCCCTTTCTCACAAGACAAGAACTTGTGGGCACTCAATGAAATTACTGAGCAGTCAGGTTAGAAGTTAGAACAGATGAAGTTAGAACACATTCGGTGGCAATTTGGCGGTGGGCCGAATCAGATCAGTGAATCTGATTCGGCCCTTGGCTGCCCAAAGGGGGCCGAATGGGCCATTTTCAGGGGTGCATTCGGTTCGAATGAACCGAATGCACATTCCTAGTTGTGAGCACTTCTTCTCACTATGGCAGTGGAAAAGTTCCTGTTACATGGTTTTCACTTGATGTCTTCTATCAACTTTTATCCTTGTAATTTCTTTCACATGTGAGGAAAAAAAGAATCTTCAACATTTGTTCTAGGAGGAAATTCCAAATGAACCCCCACTGAATATAGTGCAGCTTTAAGTCAACATATAAACATTGGTTGTAAGCTAGCAGCCTGCATCTAACTCAAGATAGCATGCTGATTCGCATCAAGATCTATTGGTTTTGCATTTTTGACACATAAATAATGCAACCCCAAATCGGTGTGGTTTTATTTTATCTTATTTAATTTTCATATTGTGCCAGTCCACACAAGCTGTTGACCCTCATATGATTGACTTAGGAGTGGTAATCATGCTGAAACACAATTTATCTGAAACAGTACCTTTGTATTGTTTCTATCTGTATAGCTGCCATCAGGGCTATTTTGGGGCAGGAACGCACAGGAACAGAGTTCTGGCTGGCTCCTGAGTTGGCCACACCCAGCAGGAACTCATTAGCATAATAGGACACACCCAACAGCAGAAACTCATTAGGATTGGCTACGTTAGGGGTATGTGGCCTAACATGCAAATTAATTCCTGCAACAAAAAAAGCCCTGGGTTTTGACAACAAATAAGGTAAACAGAATAAGAAGAAAAGGTGGGTGGGGCTGGATGACCACTCCTTTGGTAACATGGGGGCAGGGGCGTTGAGTTTTAAAAATCCGGGGGGGGGGGCGGGAGCACTTTTGTGTGCGCGCGCGCTAGCTGGGACTATGTCCCCGCCGCCACCCCCCTCGTCCTGCAGGGGGGCTGGCCCTGGGGTTGGCGCAGGCGGTGCCCCACCACACCACCAGGAGTGCCGCCGAGCAGCAGCAGCAGAGCAGCGGCACGGGCCGCACCATGGAGGCGGGCGGCGGCTAGCAAGCAGCGGGCGAGCCGGGTATGGGGTGGGCGGATGCAGTGAGCTTGCTTCTCTCCTTCCTGGCCTTTTGGGGCACCGGCGGGAGGAGGGGTCAGGCTCGGGCCGGCTGCGGGCGAGGCGGGCCAGAAGGAGGAGTCTCTCAGTGTTGCCTTTTATTGTGCGCTCGCCTCGCTCTGCTCACCTCCACTGCTAGCGGGCTCTGGAGAGAGGGGATTGGGGCGCATGGGGGCGGGGGGGGGGAAGAGACAGCCTTCCGCAGGGTTTGGCCCCGGAACCTGTTGGCTGTGGCCCCCAAGGAAGACCACCGCCTCCTTCCCCTGGCCGGCCTCCAGCCTTCATCCCCAAGGTGAGGTATGAAGCCGGAGGTGGGGAAGGGGCTTCCTCCCATGTTGTGAGGTGCTCTGCTGGCATGGGCGCCAGACTGAACTGGGAGTGAGTCCCGATTGAAAGGCGGAGAGGAAGCGCAGAGCTCAGCCTCTCCTCACGGCGAGCCACTGGCGGGGGCTTTGGGCTCCTGGCCTTCTAGTGACCACTCCTGCTTCTGTCCCTTCCTCCGTCTGTCTACGGGTCAGCTGGCCCCAGGATGGACAGAGGGAGGGACGGAGTGGCCAGGCCGGGGGGGGGGAGACGGCGACGGCAGCTCTAGGAAGGGCCCGGGGAGGCGCAACGGAGGGCGCTCTGTTTTCCCGGGGGGGCTCAGTCCCCCCCGGGAAATTTCGGGGGGGGGGGCTCAAGCCCTCGAGCCCCCCCGTAGTTGACGCCTATGCATGGGGGTGTGGCCTAATACGCTAATAAAGGGTGCTGTCAGTGGTGTGGCCTAATATGCTAATGAGTTTCTGCTGTTGGTTGTGGTCTATTATGCTAATGAGTTCCTGCTGGGCTTTTTCTACAAAAATAGCCCTGGCTGCCATGATTTGTCATGATCACACCTCCACTTTTTTGAGCTTCTGTAATTGCTCAAATCTCAGAACCATTTAGGTAGACCCTATTGAGGTTAACTGGTGTGGTTAGTCCAGTCACCATTAGTTAGGAGAGTGCTTAAATAAACAAATCCAGGAGCGTCACTTTACCAGGTTACTCAGCTTACTAAGCTACACAGAGCCACACTGCACGTTTAGAGGAAAAACAAGAGGGCACACGCCACAAAATGTTGCATAATATACTGATTTTCAGTTTACAAACATACAAAACACCTTTCTATTCCTGCAACCTGAGGCTGTACTCAGCAATAAGTGACAGCTCCCAGTTTCAAAAGGTTGTCCTGAAACTTCCCACCACAGTTGCCTATCCAGCCTCAGTTGCCTGTTCAGGCTAGAACACAGACAATGCCACATTCCAAGCCCCTGCAGTGAAAGAAAGGGGAAGAAAGAAAGGGAAAGAAAGAAAGAAAGAAAGAAAGAAAGAAAGAAAGAAAGAAAGAAAGAAAGAAAGAAAGAAAGAAAGAAAGAAAGAAAGAAAGAAAGAAAGAAAAAGAAAGAAAGAAAGAAAGAGCAAATAGATGGGGAGAGAGGGAGGAATGAAGCTCCCAGGATCTCCCCCATTCTTCCCTTCCCACCCAGGCCAGCCAAGAACCTCTCCCCCCAACAAATCCTGGATGCAGCCTGGGCAATACCTGGTCCCATTGCTGCCGCTACTCTCCCCCATCCTTCCCTTCCTACCCAGGCCGGACAGCAGCCTCTCCCTCTGAAACAGACCCTGCACACAGCCCCCCCCCCCCAACAGATCCTTTACGGAGCCTGGCCAAGCCATGGCCCTGCTGCTGCTGCTACCCTCCCCCATCCTTCCCTTCTCACTCAGGCCAGCCAGCAGCCCCCCCCCCAACAAATCCTGCACACAGCCTGGGAAACTCCCGAGTCCCAGCCCTGCCACTGCTGCTACCCTCCCTCATTCTTCCCTTCCCACCCAGGCCAGCCAGTGGCAATAATGGGGAGCCCTGTCTGGCTGCCAGCCGCCGGCCCCACCGAAGTTTCTCCCCTCCCCCAAAAGCAGCAAAGGCAGGGAGCCCCGTCTGACTCTAGCCGCTGGGCCCCCAAGACTTGTCTTCCCCTGACAGCTTCTTCCTCACGGCACCAACGGCTCTTCCCGACAATCATAGCGGCATCGCAGGCAGCAGAGTGGCTTTCCCTGGGTGGATCAGTAAGTACATTCTCTGCGCATGCGTAAAGAATGCTGTTTTACTTTTGGGGGGATTTAAATATCCCCCTCCCAATTTTTTTAAACTTTTCAGATTTTTCTGCACACGGGGGGAGTCCCCCAAGTGTGCAGGAAAATCTCCCTGCCCTACAAGTGCCCCCTGCCCAGCGTGGATTTAGATATCCACACGGGGGTGGCTACTTGGCTATTAGATATATTGATACTTCTCTCTTTATTTGTGAAGTACACTTTGGATAGGAAAGAAACGAGACTGATAGATTACTAATTTACTAACTAAAGGATGGAGACAGATGGTGAGAGGCCCATCTGCCTGATGGTGCCAAGAGAGATCGCCATGTCCCTCTCTTGGTGCGTGCGGGTAGAGAGCATGTCTTCATTCAGAGAGGGGGGGGGGAGAGATAGAGAGAGGAAGAGGAAAGGGAAGTTGATCCCTGAGAACACAGTCTGCATTTCAAAGAGAGCAGTGGCAGAAGAGTAGATACAGGGAGAAAGGTCAGTGTGCCTCTCTAGCTCTCTAGCCTCTCTTGCCACTCAGTCTGGAGATCTGAGAGAGGGGACATCGCATCTGGAACTTCCAACAGTCCCCACATGACAGTTCACCAGACTGCAGCTCTTCATGACCATTGACTTGCATCCTCCCAGAAGAGCTCATATAGAGACCGCCAGTGTCTGTGAATCAGCCCACTGACATCAAGATGCACTTGACTTAATTTTAGCATTTGTAAAGTACAAGCGGCACAATTTTGAGTTCTGTGGATTTTTTAAAAATCTTGACAGGAGCAGCACACTAAGCGCACACTGCTAGACATTCAGTCTCTCACATGTAGCTCCTCCTGGGGTTCTGCTGGTGATAAATACAAAGCTCTCTTTCAAAATTCATGCAAAGAAAGCCAGCATTTTAGTTCTGGAATGGAAAGAAGATGCCATTTGTTTTTGTTTCAGAGATTCAAAGTGAACAAACATTTCTGTGAAAGACCTGTAACGTTTTATTCCACCTTGCTCCTGGCTGTGAGTTGTTATGGCTTAGCAGAATTAATGCAGTATGAAAGTTGTTTGGTTCTGCAAATATTCTTTTGTTGGTTAAGTATTCCTTTATCTCTTGGTTATGTTTCATTTATTAAATGCTTATGTACATAAATGTGTACAGCACTAATACTTCACACAATGTGAAGTTTCTTATACTAAAAATAATTTGAACTTACATAGGGTTCACTATTAATAGTGATTCACCTCAAAATAAACTCTTCGGCCTGTAAGAAAGACTCAGTCACAATAACCCCATTATGATGTTATTTTCAGGAACAGGCATACCTGAGAAAAGTCTCATAGGGACTTTGAAGTTTTGTGTGTGTGTATGCGTGTGTTGTAGAGATATGATGCCCAACAGCCTGTATTGGGCTAGAGAAAGGTGTGTGCAGACGGAACTCATCTCCAACCCTTTGGCCAATTAACATTGTTTTAAAATTCTCCACATCCAAATTTCTCCCCAGATAAGGGTGTTCTTAATGACCTGTTCATGAGAGCAGGGGCACATCAGTAAAATGCAGCACAAATAGAACTCTGTGGTACAGTTGTGTACAATAACATTCCTTTTTTACAGTGGTTTATTAATGTGCATGTGTGTACTAGTAACACAGGAAAGAAGAAGATTCAAAAGGTTGTTCATTTTAATGATTTTATGTTTGTATGGCCGCGGCAACATGAGCGAGATAAGCCGGACAGGAATTGACGTAAATTTGTGCCAGAGCAATTTGTGCCGCAGTTGCGTGAGCACATGCAACCGCAGGCGACTGGTTTTTTTTGTGCGTGTAGTGGGTTTCCGAGGCGCTTAAATCGATGAAGTGCTTCAACAGGGGAAGGGGGAAATTGCTGATTTGCTTAGATGTAGGGGCGGTCGGGAGAAGAATCGAGTATTTGCCTCAACGGGGGAGGATCGATGAATCGCATCTCCCCCTAAGGGGGCCTTCAATGATGCGCACATGGAGAAGAGGGACAAAAAACCCATGTGGCGTTGGGATAGCGTGTGATCACACTATCCACAACACCACACTTCCGCCCTGGCGCGGTCAAACAGGAAAACTCTGGTTGTGAACCGCAGCAAACCATTTGCTACTGGTGTTTCACCGGTAGCTTTTTGAACTGCTTCTTTTTTAATATATATATAATTTTTATTTTACAAAATTGTTCATAACTACATATACTTATTCCACTTCGTTTTCATATTACAGAATCGTTAACACCTCAACATCAAATTCTATAAACCGCAAGAACCTTACATTTAATCCAGTCAATTCATCCAATCATAAAACTTGGACCCAACTGCTATAATATCAGTTTTCGCATAAGGGTTTAAAAGATACCCTAACTTATCCATTTCTGCCCATTTCAGTAGTATACTAATCAGTTCTTCTTGTGTTGGCTGCGGTTACTAGATACGATAGTAATCGTTGATTGGCCTTAGCCATTCCTTCTGGCATCATGTTTAACAAGAAAAGGGCCGGATCCCATGGGGTATCAATTTCCATAATCTTGTCCGCCATGTTTTGAACCATCCACCAATATTTTTTAACTTTCCTGCATGACCACCACATATGCCAGTAGGTTCCTCTGTCTCTCAAACACGCCCAACATTTATCTGACACCTTATAACATTTATACAGTTTATCTGGAGGCCAGTGCCATCGGTAGAACATCTTATAAATATTTTCTTTATAATTCACTACCTTTAGATATTTAATCGACCTCCAGATCCTGTTCCAACACTCTATATCTATGTTCCCTCCTAAGTCCTTCATCCAGGCAATCATTGTTGGCTTTATTATCTCTTCCTGCATGTCTTGATTTAAGAGATATTTATATAGTTTATTGATTACTTTATCATTATTTTTTAACCAAATCTCATCTAATTCGCAGGGTTTGTTGTTAATCCCGTCTTTTATGTCTTTTTGGTATCTGGATTGAAGTTATCCCACCAGGATAACTGCAACCCTGCCTCCTCCTTTAATTGTACTTCGCTTTTAAGATTTCCTTTGCTGTCTAATAGATTACTATAACTCACTATATTTGGGGGGTTACTAATGTCGGTTTGATAAATGCTTCTAATGGAGAAACCCAACTAGGAATTTTAGTATAGCATCTTTCCTTCACTTCTAACCATACTGCCAACAATGCCTTTCTCAACATGTGCATATTAAAATTTGCATGGATTTTATATTTCCCGTACCATACATAGGCGTGCCAGCCCATGTATAGATCATGTCCTTCTAAGGCGAGCACTCTCCGGTTATTTAATGTCAACCAATCTTTTAGCCATACCATTGCCGCTGCTTTACCATATAATTCCCACTTTGGGATGCCTATGCCGCCTCTTTCTTTTGAATCTTGTAGCAGCTTCCATCTAACTCTCGGATTCTTAGAAAGCCATATAAATTTTCTTGTAGCATTATTTAGTTCTTTATAAAAATGGGCATTCTTTTTCAAGATAGGTATTGATTGAGCCAAAAACAAAAACTTTGGCAGGATGTTCATTTTAACCGCTGCTACTCTTCCCAACCATGATAAATTAAGATCTTTCCATTTTACGAGATCATCTTTGATCTTTTTTAATAGCACATTATAATTATCTTCTATTAATGAGCTGGTCTTATTAGTGCAGACTATTCCTAAGAATTTTGTCTTTTTGACTACTTCAATTCCTGATATGCGATGGATTTCTAATTTTAATTGCTCAGAACAATTTTTAACCACAAATTTAGTCTTTTTAATGTTGATTGTGAGGCCCGCGACATTGCCGTAATTGGATATGACTTCTAACAATCTTCCTACTGATTCTATGGGATCTTCCAAGATAAACATTAAATTGTCTGCATATGCACATAACTTGAACTCTTGGCCTTTACATCTAATTCCTTTAATTGACCCATCCTCTCTGATCTGATCACATAATGATTCAAGGACAAAGATGAACAATAATGGGGACAGAAGACATCCCTGTCTTGTGCCCTTTTCTATTGGGAATTCCCTCAAAACATCTCCATTAATACTAATTCTTGCCGACTGTTTTTTATATATTGCTTCTATCAGTGTTATGAAATGATCTCCTGGGTCATATTGCCTTAGTTTTGCCAATAGAAATTTCCATGAAACATTATCAAAGGCCTTCTCAGCATCCATAAACATCAACACGGCGACTTTTTCTGGGTGGGACTCATAATATTCCAACGCGTTGATTAAAGTTCGAACATTTTCCCTTAATTGCCTCCTTGGTAGAAAGCCTACTTGATCTCTATTGGTTATCTGATTTAAGACCTTTTTAAACCTTTCTGCCAATATGCTGGCAAATATTTAATAGTCGGCATTCAGGAGCGAGATGGGTCTATAGTTGTCAATTAGGTCTACATTCTCCTTATCTTTTGGAATTAGTGTTATTAAGGCTGAATTCCAGGACTCTGGTGTTACACTTGCCTGGCCTATGTATTTTAATAAGTCTTTATAAATGATCGAAATTTGACCCTAAAAGACCTGATAAAATTTGCCTGGAAGACCGTCTGGACCCGGGGATTTATTTTTCTTTTGCCTTTTAATGGCCTCCACTACTTTGAAGCGTCGGTGCATCATCCCTCTCCCATCACAAATGGGTGCATATGGTCGCGCCCTATGATTTTATCTTATTTTGTGAGCCTCCTTGAGCTCTGCAGAGGAGAATATAAATAAATAAATATGTTTTTAAAAATTCCTAGGAGTTTCAGCAAACAAGTAGATGGGGCAATCTGGTAGACTTTATTTACTTAGACATTCAAAAAGCTTTAAACAAAACGTATCACCAAAGGCTTCTCTGAGCAATCATAGGTTTAGAAGACAAGTACTCATATGTCTCATGAACTAGATAAAGAATGACAGCAGAGTAATGGTAGGAGAAAATGAGATGGCCAATATCACAGTGTCGTTATGGTCTGGACCTGTTTGGAATATTATATACAATTAAGGGTAAGTAAATCTCGAAAAAGGAAATTAGACAAAGAGAAAAGGGCAAACAAAAGATTAAGAGCTCTGTAAAGAAAGGGGGCTTTTAAGTTTAGGGAAAATAGCATGGCGTGATAGAGGTTTATTCGTGTCATGGAAAAAGAAGCTGGAAATAAATATTGTTCCCTCTCTCTTATTAGTAAAAGTTAGGTTTGCCCATTGAAGTCAATTGGAAATAAATCAGTATAGGCCACCCTATGCCCCTTTTTCTAAGTAAAATGGGAAGTGATAGGAATGCAAAATGCTTAGAATGTGAGTAGTTGCTGTGTGTTTTTCTTCACCTTGTGGACTTGACAGTTTATTCATGGACACTGTCTGTATCAATGCCTCTGCTTACTGCATGAGGTCTTGGTATGCAGTGCCTTCATTGAAATTCTGGGTGCCATTTCTTCCTCAGGTGTCACATACAGTGTAATTTTTCAGCCAGTGTTTCTGATGCTGCCTTGTTAGGCTTGATTTTTACTGCAAAATGAACCCTTACCTCTTTCTTTGGACACATTCTTCATGATAGCTCTTAGTCTGTTGAAAGTAAAACAGGATGGGTGACATCTGCATTCAAATACTCATCTTAATACAGTGGTTACCCATCTACATTGGATCACTTCCAAATAAACTGGTGAGGTTTGTGATGCAATAGAATGCCTGGTGCACTAGAGACACCAAACTCACAGGGCATCTCCAGCTGATTCTCTTCTACCTACCACCCAGGTTTGGTGAGGATTGGATTTCGGGGGTCCAAGTTACACCCCCCCCCCCAAAGAAGGTGGTTCCATGAAAGTGCTTTCTGGGGAAATGACAGGCACAGGTTCAGGAGCGTATAGAATGGACCCTGTGCAAATTAGAGATATCAATCTCGGGGACCCTCTCCATGATGCTCCTCCACATGCCCTCCAAGTTAGGTGCAGATTGGACTTTGGGGATCCAAGTTGCCCCCCAGGAGATGACCCCAGGAAAGTGCTTTGGGGAAAATGTCAGGCACTGGTACAAAAGAATATAGAATGGACTCCCTGCAAGCTACACACACCAAACACACAAGGAACCTCATCCTGCTGCCTGCTCCTCCACAATCTCTCCAAGTTGGGGCAGATTATATTTCCGGGGTCCCAGTTATGGACTCCCGAAAAAGGTCTCTGTCTGGAAAAGAAAGCTGCAGTTACAGGAGTCTATGGAATGGCTCAGGAACAAGCCAGTGACACCAAACTCATAGGGAAACTTCACCTGGGCAGACCCTGCCCAGCTAGAGATCGGAAGCAAGGCAAGCATCTCCCCTACACTCACAACCCCAACCCTAAGTCTCCAAAGGCAGGTTCTGAAAGACAGAAAGGCAGGCACCCTAGCCACAAGCAAGGGAAGTGTGCCCACAACTCTCACAGCCACCACCCAGGGCTGAAACACACATGTCTAGAGCACACCTATCAACCAGGGTGTATTCTTCTATGCAGCAAAGGAATGGAAACACGTGTTGAGCTGGCAGGACCACCCCCAAGTCTGCAAAGGCAGGCTCTGAAGGACAGAAAGGCAGACTTCCCCAGAGTTTTGAGAGGGGGCCTCCAAAGAAACTCCGCAGCAGCTTGGCAAAGACCCCTAGCAAGCCCTGGAACCCAGCGAAGCATGCCCACAACACTCTCAGACCCCCTCGGGCCCAAAAACATAGATCCTCTGGTCACAGCCGAACCCTAGGTGAAATTTCTGGTTATTCACCATTAGGAGAACACATTGTACAGATAAGAGATCACCTGTTGTGAATTGTACAAATGCAATGAAAGGGTTAGTCAAACAAGGGCTTGCTTGTACAGGCAGATGTTTGCTGAGGTGAATGCTGCTCCATGAGGTAGGTGTTGTTTCATGAAGTGTGTGTTAGGTGGGGGAAAAAAAATTTTCGAGTGTGAAAGTAAAGGGTAGTATCTAGAGGTTTTCTCAGTTGGGGGAATTTCAGTGAGAAAGGTTTGGGTGTAGGGCCAGCCCACCCCCACCCAGGAGAGGTGGCCATTTTCCCACCCAAGTGCCAAGAGCACAACCCACAGACCGCATGCAGGAACATACAGAAAGGAAGAGGAATAGGGGGACAACAGGAAGTCTAGGTCTCACTCTGTGAGATCCAGAGAGGGGAAGCCCAGCATGGGGGGGGGGGAATTGACCTTCAGAAAGGCCAGCGTCCATCTTGGCCAGGTCCAGGCAGGAGTGGTGAGGGCTGTGAATGTTTCCCAGATGGGAGAACACCCACTCACTCTGGACACTGGTGAGAGGGCAGGAGAGGAGACTCGTTGCCATGCAAGATATGTTGGGCCCGATGACAGCCTTGCGTGAGCAGCACTCCAGGGGATCAGGGTCAGCAGGCTCCGGGGACTCAGTGAGGTTCTCCCTCACCATCACCTCTGCTGAATCCTCTGCCATGGCACACCTGGCATCCCCACCACTGCTGACAAGCAGCAGTGGGGCTTCTCCCTGGTTGGGCTTTTCGAGGCAGAGGCACTGGGCTGCAGTTCCTTTTCCTCTTCTCTTCCTCCTCCTCCTCCTCTCCAGCCTTTTCCACCCGCTATTCCCTCTGGCCACGTCTGTTGGCCTGTAGCCTCCATACTTATTTGCAGAGCTCATGCTTCCACTGCATGAGCTCTGCATTCCAGAGAATAGAGCTGCCTTTTATCCAGGGATATCACAGATACAGGCCAGCTTGTACAGACCAAGTGAAGCATGTGCACCAGGCAGATGATGCCTTTAGAGCACAGCCTTCACCACTGCCAGCATGTTGGCACAGAAGTGTTCACAATCAGAAGGGGTGGGGTGGTATAAATGTGAGTTCTCAGCTGAGGCACCTAGTAGCTAAGCCCCTCTGCTCGGCGTGAGCAGAGAAATGGGATGGCTCAGAGCCCTGAGTTCACCTAATACCCACCAGGGAAGAGGTGTTTACAGAGCTTTTAAAAAGTTCCCTGGCTCTCTGCCTAACTGCCAACACTCAACAGAGGAGGGGCACTGACCTGAGCTGAGAGTATATATAGCATTGTGATCCCATAGAGCAGAATGGGAAGTCTGTTATTGGCAGCCAGCAGTGTCTGTTAAGCTTTGGAGGCCCCCTATTGGTGTTTCCAAGGCTGCTCTTAAAAAAAATTTTTTATGGTGTATGGCCTATGGGCTATTAAACCTAAATAAACTTTGAACTTTGTTTCCAAGGCTGGAATTCCACCTCCCATTGCTTTGAAGTTTGGTAAACATTTTGACAGAGGGGAGACTGTCTGGAAACATATTCATTCATGAACTGCACAAACTGCTTAAAAGTTCATGGAAAGTTTGTGTCGGTGCACCTGTCATGGACTTTGCAAACCACGAACCAGCCAACATTCATCACATTCATGACCTGGTTCGTGTCCACTCCTAACAGCAACCCATTATTGCTTTATCTCAGCATTCACCTCCTTATGATTAGTTTTTTACCTTTTTACAAAGGATGGGGGGGGGGGAGAGAAAGTGCAGTTTTTGTGAGCAAAAATGCTTTAGCTCAACATAGGCTTTTTTAAAAAGATAGCAGGAATAGCTGGATTTAAGAGAGGCTTTCACAACCCTTTGGGGTGCTTTTTGTAAAGCTGGTTTAAAAACCGGTGTGTCTTGTTGGAGAGAAACCGTTTTTTGTTTTGGGGAAGCCTTGGGAAAATGTATACAAATGCTGATTTACAAACCTGAACCATTTTACTTTTCCTCCTACACCTCTTACCACCTACTATCTGAAATCTTTCTTCACATGAATTTTGTAGCGTTAGGAGTAGCATTTAATCTCCGGAGAGCTAAATTCAAATTCACAGATCACTTGGATCCAAACCTAAGTACACTTGTGTGAGCATAAGTACCACTAATACACAGAACGCAAGAAGCCCTATGGCTAAATGGTACCCCTATTATCAATGAGTATTCTGAAAGTGGAGGGGGTCTACTCCCAAAAACATGGGTAAATAACTCCCCCCTGTATCTGTATTTATAATGGGAGAAAGAGATAATTGCTATTCTACTTATATCATATGTTGCAAACCATATTTACCTGAAAACTTAAAGCATAGACTACATTTAAATTTTGTCTGTATTTTTAATTTGTATTTTTCACCTCTCTGAGAAGGATCAACTTATCAACTCCACGTATAATTCCTGGATGCATTGTACATCCCAACATTAATGGTAGCCATGTTGTCTGAGACAGTTACGATATGTTTATAATTGTTAACCGTCAATAATTTTTCTGTACTCTCTTGAATCCTTAATAAAAAATACTTTAAAAAAAAAGCACCAGTAAATTCAACAGAACTTCCTTTGAAGTACTTTGGTTTAGAGTTGAATTATAACTGGAGTAAATTAATATCATTGAAGAGTGCTAGAACACTGAAAGTGCAATGTTACTTTCCAGCACAAAGACATTTCCTCAGAAATAGATTCCCCTGAAATCACTGGGATTTACTTTTGAGCAAATATTTTGAGAATGAAGCAAATAAGGTTTTATTTAGTTTTCACCAAGTTGTTTTCATCTCCTTTAAAAAATGATGCCTGCTACCTGCCAAGTCCTTTTTAGATCTTGTACAGATGAGAATGGAGGAAGCTTTGCATAGCCAAGTGTTTACTAGTAGCCTGCTGGATCAAACCCCATGCAGGCTTCAGGTATTTGCTTGCATTTTTTAAGTTAGTCTGGACATTCAGCAGCAGCATTTTAAATTCAAATAAAAAAACAGACTCCATGATATAAAACAGTATTGTCCTCCCGCTAGAACAATCTTAATTCAGTCATAACCTAACTATTCCAGGAATAAATCAAGCTTGCATCAACTCATTTCATGGGCTATTTTTTAAAAAATTGATCCTCTCCCTAGGCTATTTGAAAAGGAAAGCATGTTAAGAATTGGTAGACAAAATGACTACAAACTAAAAAAATTCAGCACACAAAAATGGAATGCTATGACTAAAATAATCTCAGCCATGAAGAAATTGTACATGTCCGGACTGCCTTAACCTTGAGTACTAAAACTGGGTCTACACATCATGGACATTACACTGAAATGAACTGAAGCATCTCTTGCCTGCCGTCTTGCTGCTACTATATTATGTAACTCTGGTTACCATAAAGGGCTTTGACATTATGTGGCAAGGATGCTGTTGCTTAAAGTGTTGCCTGAAAAACTGAAATTTAGATGGTGATGACATGTGTTTTTATTTCTAAATGTTCTAAGAAAGGAAGACCTGGGTACGTGGTTGCTGTTTTCTGTAGCAACCCTGTAACCAACACGTGTCTTGTTCCATTCTCTAGGTCTTTTTCATACATAGGTTTAAATCTGAAAGAAAATGTCAGCTTAGCTGTGAAGTGGAGTTGGAGAGACAAATCAGGGAATTTCAGATTCTTTGTTGACCATCTACACATCCTGCTATAAGATTAAATACAGAAATGCCCGTTATGTTACCATTTTTATTTCTTTTGGAAATGTGGAATTGCCAGGGATCTGTTGCAAACTTTGTAACGGTACATGAAAAAAAGGATTGGGGAATGGATGAACTGGCAGAAGCCATGTGCATGTTCTGCTCCCCCCCTTCAGAAAGTTATAAACGTATTGTTATTAAAAGTTGAAAGTCATAAGATTTTGTGCTATACTGTACCATGACAATAGTGACAAAAGTCGGACTCCAAATAAGATTCTGCACATTACATTCATAGTAGCATTATTAGGGGTGTGCACAAAAAAATCTGTATTTTTTGGGTTCAGGTATAGCAGACCCAAAAAATATTGCTATACACCAATATTCCCAAATCCCAGTATCAGTACTGTGCTGGGATTCAGGAAAGAACTGGTATTGCCAAAAGTATTCAGCTGGGAAGGCTGAAAAGGCTTCCTCCCGTTCAAACTGATTACTGCGGCAGATCTACCTGTCAGCTGATCAGTTTGAATGAGAAGAAGCCTGAGAGAAGGCATGTTTAAATGCCTTGCCTTCCATTTCCAAGCTGCCCAGCCATGGCAGGGTGATTTGGGGATGGAACACAAGGCATTTACATGCCTTCTCTCTCCTCCTTCCCTCCCCAAGTTGCCCCGCTGCAGCAGGCAGCTAGGACAGGGAAGGCAATGGTCAGTTTTAAACCCCTCTGCTTGGAAGCAGAGAGGACTGAAACTGACACGATCTTCCCTCCCTTCCCCAGATAGCCAGCTGGGGAAGGGAAGACAGATTGGGAAGGGAAGGCATCTTTAAATGCCCCCCTTCTCTTTCCTGGCCAGCCGTGGCAGGTAGGCTGGGGAAAGGAAAACAATGGTCAGTTTCAGTCCCCTCTGTTTGCAAGCAGAGAGGACTGAAACTGACATGATCTTCCCTCCCTTCCCCAGACAGCCGGCTGGCTGGTAGCCCTTCCCCTACCAGCCGTGGCAGGTAGGCTGGGGAAAGGAAAACAATGGTCAGTTTCAGTCCCCTCTGTTTGCAAGCAAAGAGGACTGAAACTAACACAATCTTCCTTACCTTCCCCAGACAGCCAGCTGGGGAAGGGAAGACAGATTAGGGTCTGAACTACATCTACCACTCCAGTGTGTAAGCTCCATGGAAACAGCACAGCTTGCTACCGCCCTCCCACTCATTCATCAACATTCCAGCAGCTGCTGGCCAAACTCTGTCTGCTCATTATGGATGCTGAAGCCAGAAATGCCATGGCTGCATTGCAAACAGAAAACTAGGCTCTCTGCACATAGCTTTCTTCAGTGCTGGCTGAAAGCCAGGCCTTGAGGGGAGAATTGGAAGAGATGACCCAGGCTCTTTCAATAATGCAACAACAGATAGCAGTCCTCACTCGTCCTCCCTCAGGGAAATGCCCTGTGGCCTTGCCAGAGAAGTTTGGAGGTAAGCCAGCTGACTTCCCACTGTTCTTGGCACAGTGTAAGCTGTACATCTCTGTAAGGCAGCACGATTTCACCACTGACAGGTCCAAAGTCTCATTTATCTTGAGCCTCTTAAAGGACCAGGCAGCCAAGTGGGCCACTCCTGTGCTGGTCTCAGATTCTCCCCTGCTGAATGATTATACTGCCTTTTTGACCCAGTTCCAGGCAGCCTACTCTGATCCCCAGAAACAGGGGAGAGCCAATCACCAGCTGAGACAATTACAACAGGGAAAGGGGTTAGTGGCTGCCTACTCTGCAGAATTCAAGACCCTGGCTCTGGATTTGGATTGGAACAATGGTGCCTTGCAGAACCAGTATTTGGAAGGCCTGTCCAATGAGGTACTGGATGAACTGGCCAGGGTGGCACCACCCACGACCCTGGAGGCCTTAATTACCCTATGCCTACAAATCGATGGGCGCTTCAAGGAACACCATCAAGCCCGGGGCCGGGAAGGGGAGATTTAAGCAAAAAGCATTGTGTACCACTGGCTGTATAATTCCTTCTAACCATTCATTTAAAGCAACAGTAAGGTCCTTGTTTAACTCAAAGTTCAAAGAAATTCCATGAAACTTTACTTTGGTTTCCCTTGATTTGCATTCCAATAGCATTAACTTACTTTTCGTCCATCCTTCAAAAGCTTTTAGCTCAGCTATTTCTTTAGAGTTCTTTTGGGTGCCGGCAGCTGCTGACTCCACCTTCTCCTGTACCTCCTGTAGCTTTTTGTTGACTTTGTCGAACTTATTTATAACAAGAGTAATGCTGTTTCTTATCTCTTCTTTTAAGTCTTGTTTTAAATCTGTCAGCATCTCTTGTAAATGCCTTTTGGTTAAAGAGTCCTCTCTTTTCCTTATGCTCGTACACGCTTCCTCCATCTCCAATGGGGGACGGGAGTCCTTGTCCGAAGGGTTTTGACTTTCCTGCAATGCTACAGGCATTGTTTTGGAGGGGTTCTTACCAGCTTTTGCTCCTCTAGTCTTCCCCATTGTTTTGGTGAAGCTGTGATATTTAAATTGCAGCCCGTTTTTGTTATTTTAATTCTTTTGTAGGAGCTCGACACAGAGGCTGAATTGGGAGGGACTGCACAGCTCGCTGTTGCTGGCTCCTCCCCTGTAAATAGCACAGCTTGATCATCTCCACAATCCATTTGGATAGACACTGAGACAGCAACTTCCGACCTTGCCCTGGAAGGGCATGGGAGACAAAGAGGGCTGGAGATCTTTGAAAAGACCAAGTCCTATTCAAGTAGAACAGCAGCGCTCTTTTCACATCCAGCACTTGAAGATGATGCTCCTCCTCATTCTGTTCTCAAAGAACAAAAACAACTTAGGAAAAAACTTTAATGCCAGTTATGGAAAGGACTAGGGGGAAGAAGGGAGCAAAAAATTCCACCTGCAGACCCTCAAAGAAAACTAATATAGACTGAAGACTCAGAAGACCAATAGATATCTCTGCCAGAGGAAATGGCAATGGGAGGAAGTAACTTCCACCCAGGTTATCAATGATTCTGCATGCCCCGACAGAGATAAAAGGTGAACTTAAAACTTAAATAAAGACTCTGAGTGGGGACGTTGGGCAATTGAAAAAAGAATTTGATCAGCTTAAACAAACAATTGAGCCTATAAATAAAAAACCCGACAAACTCACCACAGCAATGCAGATGACTGAGAGGAAAGCCAAAGCAGCATGTCAGAGCACAATGAAAAGAGCAGACAAATTGCAGGAGGTAAAGGGCTTTGAAACGTGGGCTAAAAATAAAATGCTCCAAGAAATTAAATTGAGAGAAAGGAAGGCCAAGCTTCATGGTGTCCCTGTAAACTTCTCCAAAACACCACACCTTACTGCACCTTTGAATGAATGGCTGCAGCTGATTCTTCAAACAGCAGGGGAAACAGATCTCTGAAAGAATTATCACCTCTGCCTTCCATTTAAATGTCTCCAAAAAAGCCCCTCCAGATGTCACGTTTGATATTCTAATTGAATTCACGGAGGTACAGACCAAAAACAAACTTTTTAAAATTGTGAGGGGAAAAGAGGGTCTGTGGCTTGAAGACATGATTGTTTCCCTGTTTGCTGATGTCCCAGCTGAGATACTTATCGCGAAAAGGAATCTGCGAGAAACAGCCAAGTCACTGAGAAATCACAGAATTCAATATAGATGGCTGGCACTAGGCCACCTAGTCTAGTAGTCAATTTAAACGGCAAAACTTTCACAGCTTATGATGAAAATGCTGGGAAGAAACTACTAGAGACTTTGAATATATAAACAGTTGGAAGTGTCTAAAAGGAGACAGTTTGTTTTGGCTAAAAATATAACAGTCTATCTTGAGAGCAATCAAATAAATAAGTAGAATATTTAGAATTATATCTTAAGCAATAATTATTTAGAACTAGTACACAAAGGGGTAAATAATATAGAAGTAGAAGTGTTATAGCCAGAGGGAATGGCAAGGAGGTGGAGGGTACGGTCCCCCCAAGACCTCTGGTAACAGGGAGAAGGTATCCTCCTTCTGAAGGGGTTTCCTCTTCAGCTCCCAGTATCAGAGGCAACCCCATCCAGCTTTCTTTTTTAGGTATAGTAGTAGATAGAATAACAATGAGCAGGGAAGAAGTTAGAAGAATGAGTAATAATTTATTGGTAGATCTAAAGGATGTATTTAGGGATACAATGTGATTTAGAGGGTTGTATGATGGTTTCATATGTGGGTAGGATAAGGGAATAGAAAAAGAGGAGTTTACAAACTGGACTAATTTATTAGTTATATAGATGGAATGTAAACTCATTTTTGCTTTTTTTGTTTAATTCATGAAAAGGAGTATAATATACAAGGATATGAATTATGTTTATGAAATATGAATATATACTCAATAAGATATTATTTAAAAGAGAGCACCTGCAGGAAAAGATAATCAATGAAGTGAGAGTAACTGATAAGTTGATTCAGCTAGAAATGCCAAGAAGCTAATCTCCAGAGCGCAAACTAGTTCCAGATCTTCTCAAATAAGCTTCACACTTCAAGTAACTTCGGAGTGCAACTTCATTAGCTAGTGCTCTGTTCAACTGGTAAACAGAAAAGTAAAACTTAGATCCAGCCTTTTGCTGATATAAAATAAAGAGCTCCAGCCTGATATGTCGTAAATTTCATAGCATGACAAATGTGCTATCTGGGCTGTCTTTTGTTCTCTGTGATACCCATGCACACAAAGGATATTCTTACAAGAAAGGGCATTATCATGACAATTCTAATAAAATGTCTTTATTTAAATTGCCAGCAAATCGCTCCAGTGAGATCACATTTTGTTTGAGTGTTCTACAGAACCGTCTTACTGTGTGGTAGAATTTCTAAGAAAAAGAAAAGAAGCCAAATGAGGACAGGAAAAAATGAAAGACACTGGAAGTCATCAAGGAACTTTACATTTGGCAAAAATAGATTGAAAATATATACTGGATTAGATCCAGTGATTTGTTAACAGAAATTACTGGCAGATGTGGATTTTTTTTTCATTCCCCCCCCCCCAGCAGTTCCCAAGGGGAGTTGATTACCGTGGGACCCATGTAGACTAAGAGCCACGTGGGTCAGGGGGCTGCAGGGAAGAATGCAAATCTGCCTGTCCTCTTTTTTCTATGAAGAAATTTGAACTTGTAGAAGATACAGGAAGGGAATGATTTCAGATGAGTAGCAATATAATGCAGAAATGAACTGAGACATCTACATTAACAGCTTGGTCTATAGATACCTCCATGAAAAGGTTGGTGACAATGACTAGTACTGTATTCAGGAATTTGATGGGGAGGAACTTTATCCCAGTACACATGACAGCCCACACATTCACTGAGCGTGCAGGGAGGGAGCGTACGTGGGCCATCCCCCTGCCTCTGTGCAATTGCCTGGTCATCTGTAGGATGTGACAGTGCAGAAGAACTGTCTGAGTACATGCCCCATCCCGTGATTACAAGATTATGCATGGGATAGGGCAGACTGAGAAAGAAACACTCTTCTCCCTTTCTCACAACGCAAGAACTCATGGGCACTCCATGAAATTGCTGAGCAGTCGGGTTAGAATGGATAAAAGGAAGTACTTCTTCACCCAAAGCGTGATTAACACATGGAATTCACCTCCACGGGAGGTGGCAGCGGCTACAAGCATGGACAGCTTCAAGAGGGAATTAGATAAACACAAGTGGAGACCTGCAAGAAACTTGCAGGATAGTTATCCCATTCCTCACACCTTTGCTTCCTCCCTTCTCCCCCTACCTCTCTCACACTCTTTCTCCCTTCTGCCCCCCCTTTCTTACTCTCTCGCTCTCCTCCATGTATGTTACTTCCTCTCTCTTTCTGACCTGTCATCATTCCCTTTGTTTTTCTGCCTCCCCACCTCATCACTCTTTCTCTCTCTTTCTGCCTCCCACCTCATATCCCACCCTCCCCAGGCTCCACCTCTCAAATGTCTGGGAATTTCCCAACCTGGAGTTGGCAACCCTATTTCCTTCCCACCCAACAGCCAACCTACCTTTATCTGTCTTCAGCTTTCTATCTCCACCCCCCTCACCTGCAGCCTCTACCTAGGAAAATTACAGTCTTTCTCCACAATGGGGACTAAAGCAGCTTACATTATTATTTCCTCTTTATCTGCACAACAACCCTGTGAGGTTGGTTAGGCTGAAAGTATGTGACTGGTCCAAAATCTCCCAGTCAGCTTCCACTGCAAGATGGGGATCTGAACCTTGGTCTCGCAGATCCCAGTCTGAAGCTCGAACTGTTGCACCACAATGGCTTTCATACGGTGGCTGCTGATGAACTGTAGCAAAACAGCTAGGCCTAATTAAGTCATGCAAATCAGGTGGTATCAAGTCACACAGAGGGTGCTGCCTAGGGATGCCAGCCTCCAGATGGGACCTGGGGATCCCCTGGAGTTACTGCTCATCTCCAGACTACAGAGATAACTTTCCATGGAGAAAATGGATGCTTTGGAGGGGGGAGTTTATGGCATTGTACCTCACTGAGGTCCCTGTCCTCCCCAGGCTCCACCCCCAAATCTCCAGGAGTTTCCCAGCCTGGATCTGGATCTGCTGCTGGTGGCTGGGGGGATACTTGGCAACCCTAGACTGCTGCCAGTAAAATCCCTGCCTTTGACTGACAGAAACATTTGGAACCTCCCCACCTCCCCCAAACATTCTAATCTCCTCACAGTTGACGCCTGGAGCTGAGGCCATTTCAAAAGGTATTTTGGGGGGTTCTATGGTCCCTGAAGGGTTTTTTTAACTTTTCGGATTTTTCTGCACATGGTGGGAGTGCCCCCTGTGTGTAGGAAAACCTCTCTCTCCCCCAAGGGCCCCCTAGCTCGGATTTAGATATCCGCACAGGGGGTCCCCCCTTCGCTATTAGATATATAGATATGGGGCAGAGGTCCATCAGTGGCTCTTAGCCACAAGGTATAGATAGGAACTCTCGATCTGGGGCAAGTGATGCTCTGTATTCTTGGTGCTTTGGGGGGGGCAACAGTGGGAGGGCTGCTAGTGTCCTGGCCCCACTGATGGATCTCCTGAGGGCACCTGGTGTTTCTGGCCACTGTGTGACAGAGAGTTGGACTGGATGGGCCATTGGCTTGATCCAACATTGGCTTCTCGTATGCTCTTATGTTCTTACCTTGAGCAACTCTGCTTTACAAACATTGCTGATCATGGGGCGGGAGAGTGCCCATTTCTTCCATGTGGTGGCCCCTGCAGACAACCAAGCAATTGCATGGAGGCAAGGGGCAGGGCAAGCACATTTCCACATTTTCTCTGTCCCCTGGGAATTTAGTGAATGTGTGGGTCTGTCATGTATACTGGCTTTATACACATTTAGATACAGGGATGGATATCTATTTGTAGTCTACGGAAGAGTTTGTTTGCACTCTCCCCCCTCCCACCCATGCTGGACTTTTGTACAGGCTAAGTAAGCAATGGATTAGGGCCTCAGATTATGAGGGACCCTTACAGGCAATGAAATTACTAAAAATGACTAAATTACCATGGGGCTTCTCGACATAGATGCTGTTGTACTAGAATTGTTCATCTATTTCTTTAAACTTTCACTGGGGAGCTTGCAGTTTATCTTGCAGATAATCATCTTTTGTTAAGACGTACATCTTGCTGTAACTTTCTGCTACATGATAGACCAGCCCTCAGTTAATCATTTACAGTGATGGGAGCATTCTTCATCAAGTGACGTCTTTATCACCTTTATCAGTGGGTTTCAAAGTTTGTTATTACCTTCATGTCAAATCTTCATCCCATGATGACTTGGCAAGATTTTATTACTAACATCTGTGGATTTTTTCTTCTCTGCAGAAGATGGTGCTTAGTAGGGCAAAAGATTTGCATCTTGCTTAGGATGATGAATATTAAAAAGAAAGTACCGCTGTTGATGCATTTTAGAAGGTGGATGCTGTTGTTTGCGTACCAGAAATCTCAACTGCCTTTCTCAATTATGTACCAGGGCATACCAGTGAGTGACTTCTGAGACCCACTAGTGTGTCGCAGAAGACAAAAATTCCTGTGGCCTGTGGAAATTTGGAACCCTACAAGCAGGGGCATTATCTCACTGTTCCCTGCTTTGTTCCCTGGCTTCCGATGCCCATCTCCAGCCACCCTTTTTCTACCCTGTACTCCCACTGCCTCCTCCTCTTTCTCCCAGCTTTTTCTTTCCACACCCTACTACTTTCCCCCCAACTCTGATCCCCCTTCCCCATGCCTGCCACAGTTTCCTCTCTGCCACCTCCTTACTGTTCTGCCTGCTCACTGATTGCTCTCCTGCCACTCTGCCTGCCCAGCCAGCTCCCTCCTTGCCACTCTGTCTGCCCACCCTTCCCCCGCCCTCAGTTGGTGTGCTGGCCACTCACCAGCCAGCCCACCTGTTTGAAGTGCCACCGTCACCACCTACAGCTGCTTTTCCTCCCCTGCCTGCCTCAAGTGGTCGGGGGCAGTAGCAGTAGCTCCTCTCCAGCCCACCCAGCTTGTGCCGTAGGAAAAGTGGCAGCAGCTTCTCCTCCCCCTTCCCTCTTCCCTCCCATCCGTCCACCCCCAGGCATTCTGCCTGCCTGCCCCCTACCCACTCCTCTATTTGGAGAGGAATCAGTGAAATCAATGCTATTCATTTCCCAGTATACTTCTCAAGGAACAAGCTCCAAATTTCAGGCTTTTGGGGCCAGACTTGGAATTTGTAGGAAATAAATGTTTTTGGCAGAGGAGGAGTTTTGTGCTGAAAGAAGGCTTTTCCTACAACCGAAGGAAATTATTTTAAACTATGCCTCTAATTAGGGGTAAGGGGCCTTTTAGTGTATTTCCTTGTGCCAGTCCACATGAAAGAGCAAGTTTTCTTATTTACTTATATGTGGGGTAGCATTTCCATGTGATATTGTAGAATAGCGATGAGCTGCCTAATGTAGAACTCAAGCATGGCTTTAAATAAGTACAAGAAGCGGGGACCCACGATACTCGCGCGGGGGGAGAAGGAGCTCCGTGTAGAGGAGGAGGAAGCAGCCACAGGTGAGCCTTCTCCCCTGCCCCCGGCACCAACAGCAAGGCCCTGCCAATCCTTCTCTCCCCCAGGCACCAACGTCAAGGCCTGCACAGCTCCCAGCTGCTGGGCCTGCCAAACCTCCCCCCTGGGCACCAGCGGCGAGGCCTGAGTGGCTTCCAGCTTCTGGGCCTGCCAGTCTCCCCCCGGGCACTGATGGCGAGGCCCACACAGCTCCCAGCCACCAGGCCCGCTGATTCCCCCTCCGGGCACTGATGGCAAGGCCTGAGCGGCTTCCAGCCACCAGGGCCATCAATCCCTCCCCCCCCCCAGGTGCTGGCAGTGAGGCCTGAATGGCTTCCAGCTGCTGGGCTGACCGATTTCCCCCCTGGGCACTGGTGGCAAGGCCTGAGTGGCTTCCAGCCACCAGATCCGCTGATCTCACCCCCCCCCCCGGGCACCTTCTCAGGCTTGCGGGCACTCACTTGCTTCTCACCCCCCCCCCACTGACTCCTAACCCTGGGATTCTATTTTATTGAGTACTGTGAGGGAGGGGGAGAGAAGGCTCTGCCTGAGTCAAGTTGATCTGTGGGGCAGTGATAGTTTCCGAGGGGCGGTCTGTGCTGCTCTTAGCATTCTTAGCAGCAGCATGTGCAGCTGCACAGCTTCCCTTGGGCTCCTGAGTGTTCTACTGGGGATCTGTAAGTAGAGAACATGTTTGACTTTTGATAGGGCTTTAAGTATCCCCGTACACTTTTTTAAACATGTAAGATTTTTCTGCACATGTGGGGAGTACCCCACGTGTGCAGAAAAACTTTTTTGCCCCCTACGTGCCCCAGCTATGCGGGAATAAGTATCCGCACACACAGGGGACCTTGGCTGTTAGTATATAGACAAGTGGAGACCCACAAGAAACTTGCGGGATGGTTATCCCATTCCTCACACCTTTGCTTCCTCCCTTCTCCCCCTTCCTCTCTCACACTCTTTCTCCCTTCTGCCCCCCTTTCTTTCTTTCTTTCTTTCTTTCTTTCTTTCTTTCTTTCTTTCTTTCTTTCTTTCTTTCTTTCTTTCTTTCTTTCTTTCTTTCTTTCTCTTTCTCCTCCGTGTATGTTACTTCCTCTCTCTTTCTGACCCATCATCATTCTCTTTGTTTTACTGCCTCTCCACCTCATCACTCTTTCTCTCTCTTTCTGCCCCCCCCACTCCATCACTCCCTCTTTCTGCCCCATCACTCTTCCAGCCTCCTGCCTGCTTCCTTTCCCCCCACAGCAGCAGTGGCAGTACTCTGGGAATCACAATGGATCTCCCAGCTGCAGAGATCAATTCACCTTAGGGCTGCCAGCGCCAGGTTGGGAAATTCCTGGAGATTTGGGGGTGGACCCTTCGGAAAGTGAGGCTTGGGGAGGCAAGCAGCCTCAGCAACCCTCCAAAGCAGACATTTTATCCAGGGGAACTGATCTGTGTCACCTGGACAACAGTTGTAATTCTGGGTGCACTCCAGACCCTGTCTGGAGGCTGGCAATGGTAGTTTAAGTGAAGGCTGGTTTGGAAGGTGTAGTCTGTGGCATACTGATCTGTAGTCCCTCCTCAAATCCCACCCTCCCCAGGCTCTACCCCTCAAATGTCCAGGAATTTCCCAACCTGGAGTTGGCAACCCTATTTCCTTTCCACCCAACAGCCAATCTACCATTTTCTGTCTTCAGCTTTCCATCTCCACCCCCCTCCCCCACAGCCTCTACCTAGGAAAATTACAGTCTTTCTCCACAGTGGAGACTAAAGCAGCTTATATTATTATTTCCTTCTTGTTAAATGCACAACAACCTGTGAGGTTGGTTAGGCTGAAAGTATGTGACTGGTCCAAAATCTTCCAGTCAGCTTCCACTGCAAGATGGGGATCTGAACCTGGGTCTCGCAGATCCCAATCTGAAGCTCTAATTGTTACATCACAATGACTTTCATAGGGTGGCTGCTGATGAACAGTAGCAAAGCAGCTGGGCCTAATTAAGTCATGCAAATCAGGTGGTATCAAGTCACACAGAGGGTGCTGCCTAGGGATGCCAGCCTCCAGGTGGGACCGGGGGATCCCCTGGAGTTACTGCTCATCTCCAGAATACAGAGATAACTTTCCATGAAGAAAATAGATGCTTTGGAGGGGGGAGTTTAGGGCATTGTACCTCATGGAGGTCCCTTTCCTCCCCAGGCTCCACCCCCAAATCTCCAGGAGTTTCCCAGCCTGGATCTGGATCCGTTGCCGGTGACCATGGGAGGTACTTGGCAACCCTAGACTGCTGCCAGTAAAAACCCTGCCTTTTACTTACAGAAACAGTTAGAAGCCTCCCCCTCCCCCAAACATTCTAATCTCTCACAGTTTAACCTTTGGGAATTTTCTGCAGACCGAGGAAGGCCCCTGACTATGTAGGAAAAGCTGTTGGGGGTGAGTGAGCTCTCTTTTGGCAGATATAAGTATCCACACGGGAAAAAAACCCTCTGGGAATTAGTATATAGATGTTCTCAGGCCCACTGGTATTGTATGTAAAGCATTTGGAGAAAACTGTAAAAAAAATTATCTAAATGAATAGGCAAGCCCATGCACATGGGCACTAATTTAGATCAGGGAACCCACATTTTAATATGTGGCAAATTATTTTCATTGTGATGTAATCTTCTGCTATTAACCTGGAGTTCCTTAACCACTGTGTTCAGGCAGAATGTTGTGACATGAAAGCCATTGTGCACATGTACACTTACTCAGTTTCATTCAAGCCAGTTGGCCTATGGTAACTGGGAGAAGAGCAGTCTGGTTTACATCTTGCTAGAAAATGGAATGAATATTGATGAACAATCTGCAGCATCAACAAAAAAACACACCTTTGTGAAAGTAATCTCATTACTTCCGTGTTTAATTTCTGCATCCTTCAGTCTTTATCTTTAAAAAAAAAAATATTCCGATGGCTGTTTTACATGTACAAGCAGTATTTGTTTCACAGAAGTCCCTTTAAAGTTTATCATTGCATTTTTGCTGCTCTTCTGGATAATCTTTTGTGGATTTGGTCTTGGTACAAGCATTTATAATTTAGAGACCCAGTGTGGTATAGTGATTAGAGTGCCAGACTAGGATCTAGTCTGAAACCTCATTTTGCCATGTAAGTTTGCTGAGAGACCTTGGGCCAGTCACATTCTCTCAGCCTAGCCTACCTCACAGGGTTGTTGTGTGGATAAAATGGAGATGAGAATGATGTAATCTGCTTTGGGTTCCCATTGGGGAGAAAGGCAGTGTGTAAATGAATTAAAAATAATATGAAGTGAATAACTCATTGCATTTAGCTTCTTTTAGAAATGTTCATCTATTACCTTTTTCCTTTCTCCATATCCTGTTGGTTATATATAATCCTGAGTTTGCGTGGCAAAATTCTATGCACACCAGAATTAGTTGGCCGCAAGAACTGACCATCAGGTGTCCCAGAGTCCCACCCATGGAGGCAGTGCCTGCCAAAATTCCAATCATAACAGTTTACCTCCAGGAGGGACAGGTGCCCTGGTGTCAGAATCTAAAGATTCTAACAAAGGTTTGCTTTCATGCTCTGTATAATCCCTTTCTCTGTAACCTGCTTTTGCAATTCAGCTACAACTATGTGTTATCTCTTTTATCATGTATCATGTCATTGGGGACACTGGGTTACTGTCTGATGTTTTATGACTGACAAAGGGTCTGGTCAATGTAACTATTTGGTCCGGGAGGGTGGCGTCTTCAACACCTAGGAACAGTCGGCCTCTCACCCCACTCCCCCTCTGCATTCCTTTCCTTCCTGCCGGCGGAGACACGGACCTTTCCTTATCGGCGTGTGAAGACCTTGGCAAGTTATTTGTTATGGCCGAAATGGACACATCTAAGGGATCCGGGTTTCAGAAGGGAAATTTACAACTTCACACCTCACCCTTGTACCTGTGGGAAGCAAACGGTCAAAGAACCTTTTGCCCATGGTTTTTCCCTCTTGGTGATTGGTTACCTATAGGAAATTCAAATTGTACCGGAGGGTATATTAATCCTGCTTCTATTGTATTTCTTATCTCTAACAATGATCCGAGGACCTGTAATGTAGTGACTGGGAATAAAGAACTCTGTTTAATCAACAAAGGTCTGATCCTTGACTACATAGGGCAGAAGCCTCACAGATTGTTAGAGATCTGTGACTGGGACTTTACCGTACCTGACCATGTCGGACGACGGTACTCCTCCCATCCCTACAACCGAAGGACAACCGGTGACCCCGGATGACCAGGGCGCCAGAGCTGGAGGCGGCGGTGGGGAGCCCGAGAAGCCAGTGAGTACGGCTCAGGGGGCTCACTACATCCCGTGACTACCCCCTCACCAGTCCGGGACCCCGAGGTATTCATGGGCCAACTTTGGCCGTGGGACAGTCGACTCGTGGGTCCACGATCGGAGGGGAGTGCGTGTCTCGGTCCCTGGGGACCGCTCCGAGCAAGGGAGGCCGAGCTTCCTGGGAGACGAGAGAGAGACATACTATGGGGGTGACTGGAGACTCCCACTACCCGACGAGGAGAGAGGCGCGCCCTACGGTCCAGATCTGTACAGAGAGGATCCGAGCCAAGCCCTCGATCGCATGATGGGGGACATGCGGCTGCAAATCACTACAGAGCTGAGGGAAGTAGCCATGGATTTGCAGTATCAACTCCGCGATGCCTTAGCTGCCTTCCAGGTGGCTCGACCAGTCCAAGGGGGCCCTGGAGGGCCGGCCGGAGGAGCCCCGCCGCAACCAGTTCCCCCAGGGGGAGCTCCTGCGGGGGGCGTCCCACAACAAGTGCCCCAGCAGGTCCTGGCGCCGGTCCCAGCTCCCGTCCCGGCCCCGGCACCCGCGCCGGTGAAGCGGATGATCTGCCAAGCGCCCAATGACCCCCTGACAGCTATTTTCGACGGAGACCCAGAGAAGCTACGATTTTTCCTCATAGAAATTGAGAGGTTCCTAGATGCCTGGGGGCACCTATACCCCACCGAGCGGGACCGGATTGGATACATCGGGTCCAAACTGAGGGACACCGCCAGCGACTGGTACGTGAGCCTTCACAACGCTCCGGGACCCGAACTCCGGTCCGTGAATAATTTTATGTGGGCCCTCAGACAGCACTATGAGGACCCCCTCGGGGAGGAGAAGGCGCGGAACCAACTACGGAAGTTGACCCAAGGGCGGTCCTCGGAGAGAGAATATACTGACCGGTTCCGGCGGATCGCGGCCAAGATCCAAGGCTGGACCCAAGACCTTTTCATAGAGAAGTATCGAGAGGGCCTGAACAGGTGTACAAGACCGTACTGCGGGGGGGGGGAGACCGGGATCTCTTGCGACGTGGATGAGAGCGGCAGCCGACGTGGAGGAGAGGTTCACCCTCATAAAAATGGGGACCTCCGCGACTGCTCAAGCTAAAGCCACCCAGAAGGTGAAAGCCAAGCCCAGCGTCCAAGAAATCCGAGACAACCAGTTCAGGCAGGGGCTCTGCATGAGATGCGGGGAGAGCGGCCACTTCGCCTCGGCGTGTCCCCGTGGAAGCGGCAAGGTTCCCAAGACCTCCACCCCAGTGGCGGGGATCACCCCCAGCAAAGGGAAGACATCGTTTAAACCCCGGGCATTACAGCTGGAAGGGGCAACAAGCGAGCAAGGGGAGCTGGAGCTGACGGAAGCACAGATGCCGGGAAACTCCAATGACCTGCAGTGAATGGCGCAGAACTGCAGGTCCCTAACCCCAACGCGCCATCTCTGGTGAGCATCCCCAGCCCTTTACTGTACATGATAGTGACTGTAATAGCCCCAGGGACTGGGACCCACGTACGGGTACGGGCCCTAATTGATTCAGGGTGCACTAGAGACTTAATAAGCCCCTTAGTGGATGGGCTGGGTCCCAAAGTTACCCCACTAGGAGAGCCACTCACGTTCACGCAGATGGATGGTTCAGAGATGAAAGAGGCGTGCGTGGCTGAGACAGAGCTGCTGGTAGTGGGGACAGGGGAACACTGGGAGAAGAGGGCCTTCGTCATCACCCCCAACACCCAATTCCCCATGGTGTTGGGGAGCGCTTGGTTGAGCACCCATGACCCCTACATCAGATGGAGCAAAGGGAAGATCTCGTGGGTGGATGAAAAGTGTAACCGCCACAAGTGGGATCCGGGGTGGGGATCGGGTCCCCCAGCCCCCCTGCGTGCACTGGCTCTTTCGCTGGTGCCCTCTGCAGTGCCTAAGGAATATCGGGACTTGATGGGAGTGTTTAGCGAAACTGAGGCGGACGAACTACCCCCCCATCGACTATCAGACTGTGCAATCGAGTTACTCCCAGGAGAAAAATTGCCAAAGGGAAAACTTTATTCCATGAGTCCCGCGGAGCGAGAAGAGTTGAGAAAGTTCTTAGATAAAAACTTGGAGCAGGGTTTCATCCGCCCCACCAAATCCCCTTTCGTGGTGCCTGTTCTGTTCCGGAAAAAGAAGGATGGGGGCTTGCGATTGTGCACAGACTATAGGGGCCTGAATGCCGTGTCCGCTTCTAATGCTTACCCCCTCCCCTTGATAAAGGACCTACTGGCGGAAGCAGCCAAAGGAAAAGTGTTTACTAAGCTGGACCTGCGGGACGCTTATTTCCATGTGCGCATCAGGGAGGGGGATGAATTCAAGACAGCCTTTAACACCCCATTGGGACAATTTGAGTACCTGGTGATGCCATTCGGCTTAAGTGGCGCGCCGGGAGTTTTTATGAGCCTGATCAATGAGGTGTTGCACAAACATTTATTTAAGGGGGTGTTATGTTACTTAGATGATATCTTGATTTATTCTCCTGATAAGGAGTCGCATGTAAAGTTAGTCAGGGAGGTGCTGTCTATACTGTTGAAAAATCAATTGTATGCTAAGTTGTCCAAATGTGAATTCAATCGGGGGGAGGTGGACTTCCTGGGGTATCGCATTTCTCGGAAGGGTCTGGAGATGGACCCTGCCAAGGTTGAGGCAGTGGTGCAATGGGAGGCGCCCCGAACCAGGAAACAATTGCAGAGCCTGTTGGGATTTTGTAACTTCTATCGCACTTTCCTAAAAGATTCCGCCATGGTCACCCTCCCGCTAACAGAACTTCTAAAAACCAAGGGGAGGGGCCCGGAAGCGGGGAAGCCTGGGGAGAGGATAGCCTGGTCAGATGATTGCCAAAGGGCATTTGAAACTTTAAAAAAGCTCTTCACGTCGGAACCCATCCTTGCCCATCCCGATGAGTCTAAAGAATTTGTGATACATGTTGATGCATCAAATGTGGCGATGGGGGGGGCCATCCTCCAGAAAGGGCCCGACAATAAACTGCACCCCCTGGCTTACATTTCAAAAAAATTTAACGAGACAGAGAGGAATTGGTCAGTATGGGATAAGGAAGCAGCGGCTATTCGGTTAGCCTTGACCACCTGGAGACACTGGCTGGAGGGAGCTCAGACCCCGTTCAAAATTTGGACAGACCATAAGAACTTAGAGGCGTTGCGCACGCAGAGATCCCTCAATGCCAAGCAGCTCAGGTGGGCTGACTTTTTCTCAAAATTCAACTTTGTACTCAAACACTTCCCTGGGAAGGCCAACTCGTTAGCAGATGCATTGTCCAGGTTACCCCAGCACGAGAGTCAGAGAGAGGAAGTGTTCGACTCTATGTTTTCACAACAACAATTGGGAGGTGCCGTGATTACCAGGAGCCAGAGCCAGAAAGCTACTGTGCAGTCTTGGGAAGGGAAATGGGGGGAAGATTACTCTCCCGAAGAGGCAGAAGAGTTTGAAGGCATAGAGGAGTGCTCTAAGCATTCCAACAATTGCTGGTACCACGGAGATAAACTCGTGGTGCCTAGGGCACGTAGAAAGGATATTTTGTTAACGTGCCATTCGTCCAAATTAGCTGGCCATTTTGGATTTCTAAAGACTCTCAACCTAATTCAGCGGTAGTTCTGGTGGCCGCGCATGCGTAAAGACGTATCCGACTTCGTCACTGCTTGTCAAATCTGCCTGATGTGCAAACGGAGGGGGGGGGGAAGTTCCGGGACTGCTACACCCACTCCCTATCCCCTCCCGACCCTGGGAAGCGATAGCTATGGACTTTATTACTAACCTGCCACCCTCCAAAGGAAAAACGATTATATGGGTGGTGGTGGACATGTTTTCTAAGCAAGCCCACTTTACCCCGTTCAAGCAGCTACCGACCGCAAAGGGGCTGGCTAAAGCCTTCTTCAATCACGTGATCAAATTACACACTTTCCCCAAGCGCGTGGTATCCAACAGAGGCAGTCAATTCGTTGCCAACTTCTGGCAGGAGCTTTTGAAAATAATGGACATTGAACCGGCCATGAGCTCGGGTTACCATCCAGAGACCGATGGCCAATCCGAATGAACGAATCAGATCTTGGAACAATTCCTAAGGTGTTATACTAACTACCATCAGGACAATTGGGTGGAATTGTTGCCATTCACAGAATACAGTTACAACAATGCTGTGCATTCCTCCACAGGAGTATCCCCCTTCATGGCAGTGGGGGGCTTTGAGGGAAAACCTCTACCCACCATAGAGGGATCACCGGAGGGCCCCCCCTCTGATTTTCAGAACTGGTGGGCTAGCCTGCAGGGCTCATGGCCTTTAATTGCTAAGACGTTAGATAAAGCCAAAGAGGACTACAAAAAGTATGCTGATCGAGGACGGGCTGAAGGATGGGACCTTCAGCCGGGAGACTCTGTATACCTTTCTACCAAAAATATACATGGTCTACAACCGAGCAGAAAACTAGGGTGGAAATACGGCCCCTATAAAGTATTGTGCAAGATTTCTGATGTGTCCTTCGAACTAGAATTGCCTAAATCACTGAGTTCTGTGCATCCTGTTTTTCATTTCAGCTTGTTGAAGAAGAATCCTGGGCCGAATGCATGGCATCCAACTCCTCCGACTCCTCCTCCACTGATGAAGGAGGGGGCGCCTCACTTTGAGATTTCTGAAATCCTTGATTCGAAAATGCGTAGGGGCCGCTTGCTATATTTAGTCAAGTGGGTAGACTTTGGTCTGGAACAAAATGAATGGGTTGTCTCAGATAATGTGCATGCTCCTAGATTAGTCAAAGCTTTCCATAAACGTTTTGCTGATAAGCCTGGATGAAGTAAATTATTCAGGTGGCAGAGTGTCAGAATCTAAAGATTCTAACAAAGGTTTGCTTTCATGCTCTGTATAATCCCTTTCTCTGTAACCTGCTTTTGCAATTCAGCTACAACTATGTGTTATCTCTTTTACCATGTATCATGTCATTGGGGACACTGGGTTATTGTCTGATGTTTTATGACTGACAAAGGGTCTGGTCAATGTAACCATTTGGTCCGGGAGGGTGGCATCTTCAACACCTGGGAACAGTCGGCCTCTCCCCCCTCTCCCCCTCTGCATTCCTTTCCTCCCTGCAGGCGGAGACACGGACCTTTCCTTATCGGCGTGTGAAGACCTTGGCAAGTTATTTGTTATGGCCGAAATGGACACATCTAAGGGATCCGGGTTTCAGAAGGGAAATTTACAACTTCACACCTCACCCTTGTTCCTGTGGGAAGTGAACGGTCAAAGAACCTTTTGCCCGTGGTTTTTCCCTCTTGGTGATTGGTTACCTATGGGAAATTCAAATTGTACCGGAGGGTATATTAATCCTGCTTCTATTGTATTTCTTATCTCTAACAATGATCCGAGGACCTGTAATGTAGTGACTGGGAATAAAGAACTCTGTTTAATCAACAAAGGTCTGATCCTTGACTACATAGGGCAGAAGGCTCACACCTGGGGCCTCTCCGCTGGTGGCGCACTACCCATTGCTGGCCAGTCTCCCCCCCCCCCCCCCCCGCTGGCTTCTGAGGCTGCTAGGAGGCCTCCAGGAGGGATGGGTGCCTCGAAGCCTCTCTGCCGGCACCGCACCACCCATCGCTGGCTGGTCTTCACCCACCCTCCCCCACTGGCTTCTGAGGCTGCTGGGAGGCCTCCGGGTGGGACAGGTGCCCCAGGGCCTTTCTGCCAGTGCCACACCACCCATCGCCGGCCGGTCTTTGCCTGCCCCCCTGCTAGCTTCTGAGGCTGCTGGGAGGGATGGGTGCCCTGAGGCCTCTCTGCCGGCACCCCCCCCATCGCTGGCTGGTCTTCTCCCCCCCCCCCACTGGCTTCTGAGGGTGCTGGGAGGCCTCCGGGAGGGATGGGTGCCCCGGGGCCTCTTCCTTACCAGCAGCACACTGTCTGTTACCAGCCGGTATTCGCCTGCCCGCCCCCCATCTGGCTTCTGAGGCGAGCCGAGACTGCGTTTTTATTCCAGTACAATCCCTCCTCTGCAAAGGAAAATCTGCACAATTCCCCCCCCCCCAATAGCTAGCAAGCCAAAACAGTCCAGTGGCACCTTCAAGACCAAGTTTTTATTTGGGTACAATCCCTCCTCTGCGAGGGAGAATCTGCGCATTCCCCCGCCTCCAATAGCTAGCAAGCCAAAGCAGTCCAGTGGCACCTTCAAGACAACGGTTTTATCTTTCAATTACAGACTGCTAATATTTATTTTACCTCCTTCCAGCCTATGCATTCATTGCACATCACATCTTTCTAGAGCCCGTTGTATTGCTTTCACAACAGGCTTTACTGCTAGTAAAATATAATTGAATGGTGTTGAAAACCTATGTGCATTCTTGCTAGGAGGACATTACTTGATATCTAAAATGTGATTAAACTGAGATTTGCACAAAAAAATCACAGTTTCTTTTAATTAATATTCAGTTCCTGTTTAAAGAACATAAGAAGAGCCCTGCTGGATCAGACCACTGGTCTATCTAGTCCTGCATTCTGTCTCACATAGTGGCCAACCACTTGCTCTGGATGGCCAACAACAGGGCATAGAGGCTAAGGCCTTCCCCTGATGTTGCCTCCTGATTCTGGGATTCAGAGGCTTAATGCCTCTGAATGTGGAGGTTCCCCTCAGTCACTATGGTTAGTAGCCATTAATAGACTTATCCTCCATGAATCTATCTAATCCCCTTTTAAAGTTGTTTATTCCTGTGGCCATCACTAGATTCTCTGGCAGTGAATTCCACATTTTAATCTCTTTCTGTGTACAGTAGTATTCCCTTTTGTCCATCTGGAACCATCAGCTTCATCGGATGCCTTCGAGTTCTAGTCCTTTGGGAGAGGGAGAAAAAGTTCTCTTTGTCAACTCTCTCCACCCATGGTCAGTTTTATAAACCTTTGTCATGTCCCCCCTTAGTTGTCTCTTTTTTAAATTGTCTTTTTTTTAAATTGAAAAGTCCCAAACTGAAAGATACTGAGTTTTAGGTGCCATGGATGAGTGAGACAGCGTAGTGATCAGCTCTTTAGTTTATTGGTAGAACAAGCATGGCAAATACCGGCCGAGGTGGCCAACAATGTACAGACCCCTGAGACACACCCACAGTCCCATTGGAGGGTTTGAATCTCCCACCAAAGTCCCTATTGGTGTATCCTCAGAGACTCAGGATCCTTAGCCCCTATTGTTCCCTGGAGCCAAGCTTGGACTGTGTGTCGCTGGCACCTAGTGGTGATCAGCAGACATAACACAGAGTCGCCAGCCTTTCCTCACAGGGAAGGTGCTCCAACTCCCTAATCATCTTGGTTGCCCTCCTCTGCACTTTTTCCTCCTCTGCATTGTCCTGTTTCAATATCCTATTGTCCTTTTATGAGTTGGCAATGATCTAGTCAAAGAATTTTCTGCAGTAAGCCCAAACTCTTAGCCCCTGTCCACTTTATTAATGCCTGCTCGCTCTTTCTCTGTCTTTATAATTTATCAGACTTTAACAACAAAGTACTCACTACTTGTACAAAATAAGCTATCAATTATATGCAACATCAATAATAAATAAATATGAAGTTGTGTTCTTAGGGCCCATGAGAAGGCATCTTTCCCAAATTTCTATAACAACATAATCAACATGAGGAGTAAAGACTCACACACTTTATATTTGTGATTAAGATTTAATGCTAATAAACAAGACTGTATAATCAATATCTTTGCTATGTTCCCCATGCTTGGATACTTCTTGATGCCTAATCCTGTTGTGAGCATTATACAGCAGGATTTGGCACAGCTGTAGCATTTGTTCTGTTTACTGGGATATAAAATGGGATGGAGGAATGTCAAAGCAGAACTACCGCATATCTGACTAAATTACAATAGACACTTCTGGGATCAATGTAGAAGATGGTCACCAATAGGGTTGCCAAGTGTCTGCTTACCTTTAGTAGGGGGGGAGTCCTCGCCACTCCGGGAGGGTCCTGGTGTGCACACTTTGTGCGCGTGGGGCAATGGCATCACCCGGAAGTGACGTCATTGTGTCAGGCACGTCGGGGGTTGGACCTCAGTAATTCCAGGGAAAACTGTAGAGTTTTCTCTCGAATTACAGAGCATCCCCCCACCCCGAAACATGCCCAATGCGATGATGTCACCTCTGAGTGACATCATTGCGCTGGGCACATCTCCTCATCCCTGCAATTTGGGGCTGCGGTTCCCCCCAGCGGCCTGATCCCGGCCGGTGGGCAACGGGCTGCTGGAGCGGGGGTTTCCCTGCCCCCCCGGGAGGGCTTGGCAACCCTAGTCACTAAAGATTATGGAGGGTTTCAGAATGTATATTTTTGACTCATGATAATAAATATAATAAAATACTGGAAGCTCATGAGGAGATGCCAAGGTCACAATTCCAATCCAGTTATTATTGCTGCTGGCAAAGGGAAAATCTGCTACCAGCCATTGTTTAAAAATCTTCACTGGCTGCATCATCTGTCTACCAGATCTTTGTGAGGAACTCATTGGGGCCAGTTCTGACTAGGGTTGCCAGCTCCAGGTAGGGAGATTCCTGGAGATTTTCTTGTAGAATCTATAGAAGCCAGGGTTTGGGGAGGGGAGAGGCTTCAGCTGAACAGAATGCCATAAAGCCCACCTTCCATAGCAGTTATTTTCTCCCGGAGGGGGAGAGCTCTGTTGTCTGGAGTCCAGGTGTGATACCTGGTGATCTTCAGGCTCCACCTGGAGGTTGGCTACCCTAGACATAGCAGTCAGTGCTTCAGAACAGGGCCTACTAGATCCAGGTTCTAGCTGTAGAAGCTGAGTGGGTGATTTTGGACCAGTCACAGACTTTCAGCCTAACCTACCTCACAGAGTTGTGCAAGTCCGAAGGGGGAGAGGAGAATGATATAATCTGCTTTGGTCCCCATGGCAGAGAAAGACTACTTTTCCTCCTGGGGAACCATTGTTGCCAATTTCCAGATGAGGGCTGGAGATCATTCAAAATTACAACTGCTCTTCAGGTAGCCGAGATCAGTTCTTCTGGAGAAAATGGTGAACTCTGTGTCATTATACCCTGTTGAGGTCGCCACAGCAAATTGACACCGAGTGCCCAAGGCCTTGGCACTCTCCCAGAGCCTCTTTCTAGAACCCCTTGTATTTATTTCCACAATGGGCCTTACTCCTAGTTACTAAATATTACTGAAATGTCCTTGTTTTTCTTATTCATTTTTGTTATGAAATTAGTGAAATGATATTTCTGTTCATGTTTACATTTGTTATTTTAAAAACTGCACATCTTAAGTTCATTGTGAGAAAAACTTTTCCTTAGGAGGCTGTGGACCATTAAGAACCCAGTCATAAGGGGATTTACTTAGAATCATATGCCATCATTTGGGCTTACTCCCAGGAAATCATTCTTAGGATTGCACTGTAGAATAGGGGAACTATTTTCAGACCATTGTCTCCTTCAGGTCTCTCCTGTCTATTTTAATATGCACATTTCATTCAGATTCAATTCAGTTGGCAGCAATCTTCTTCAAGCTTTGTTTTTAATTTTGTCCCATTCATTTTGCCCCAACCCCTGTAAACCCTATTATGCTGGTATTGCTGTCTGTTTCCCTCTGTACTTTCAGCAAGTTATTCCGATTAAGTTATTCTAATCAAAATATGTGACAGTTCTTTATTTGACCACATCTTGCTTGGTACTTTTATGCCTGTAGTCACTGTTTTATTTCTCCATAACACAGATGAAGTTCCCCTCTCTGTTTGATAGCTGATCAAGAAGTTGTTCCAAAGTAGTATTTAAAAATACTGCATTGCTTTGTATTAGAAAAAGGAGTTTTGCAGGCATTTCTCCTGGTGTTAGCTGCTGAAAGAAATGCTGCCATGGCCTTCAAAGCCCTGAGGCTGTCCTCTGTTTCTTGTTGCAGAATGTCTATTACACAGGGAACCAGCAAATCCATGTTGGTGTTTTAAGCCCCACCATTGATGATGACGACAACAGATGCCTGGTGGATGTGAACAGCAGACCCCGACTAATAGAATGCAGCTATGCCAAAGCCAAAAGAATGAAGCTTTACTGGCAATTTACTCAGGTAATTCTTTAAAAAATAATTAGAAGATATGGGGTTAGATCCTGTGATCTGTGTAAGCAAGGACTGTAGGATCTTCCGAAACTTCTTTTATCCCCTGGAGCTTTTTCCATTTCTAATGCAGAACTCTCAATTTCTGTCATAGGTTTCTCACTACTTAAAACAAAGCTGCAGACGTATCTTTTTCCTTGCTGTAGCAAGAATTTGATAGAATTATTACCATTAAAATTGACAGCTTTTTGCATCAGTGGCATATACTTTACATTAAAATGTCATTAAAATGCCATGAGAATCAAGAACAGCAGCAGTGAAAACAGGTGACTACAAATGAAATCAAAAAGAAATGAAAAAGGGAATATTTGTCTCCAGCAAGCAACTGCAGTTTCAAACTAAAACTGGTACAGGCATTTTTGAGTACTAATAGTGGGGCTATGAAATTCAATAGCATCTCTGTATTGTGGCAGTTTTCATGAGGTTACTTTTTTATTTATTTACCTCACTGATATCCTACCTTCCTCCCCAGTGGGGACCCAAATCAGCTTGCCTAATTCTCCTCTCCTATTGTATCCTCTCAACAACCTTATGAAGCAGGTTAGGCTGAGAATGAGTGACTGGCCCAGAGTCACCCAGTGACCTATCATGGCAGAGTGGAGATTTGAACCTGGGTCTCCCAGATTGTAGTCTGATACAGATTAAAAGAGATCTATGGAAGCTCTTCTAATATCTACAGCCAAAGCTCTGGCTAAGAAAAGATGATGTTCCTTCTTCTTCTTCTTTGTCTTCATATGATAGATTTAGAGGCAAGGGGATAATTAAAGGCATGCTGTTCAGGAAGGATTGTTTTGTTAACACCCAGTGTGATTAAAGTGTTGTTGTTTCAGAACACATAATGTGATGCAGAGTAGGTTTTGCATGCTGTAAGCTACAAGAAAACTAATGAGACTAATCAAGGATTGAGAGAGAAAATTGTACTTTGTGTTGTGGTTGCTTACATTTAATCTTGTAAGAGGAATACATTGCTCTGAGCAAACTGAAAGCTGTTTTTAAAAATCTGAAAAGCTCTTTTTTTTTTTTTTGCTTTATTTTGCCAATGCTGCTTTCTTATTCAGTGATTACATATACTAAATGCTCAGGTCCATTGAATACTGACATCTTGACATGGACATCAGTTGAGAGTCATCCCATTAGCATCAGTGAGATTACTGTGGGAAATGCAGTTTGAAAATCTGCCACCTGTATTCAAAATATTTTATCAGCCGTGTGGGTTTTACAAGCAGCCTGATAGCCCTGACCAGCCTCTTCTCATCAGAGTTTGGAAGCTAAACAGGGTCGGCCACGGTTAGTACTTGGATGGGAGGCCACCAAGGAATACTGGGGTTGCTTTGCAAAGGAAAACAACGGAAAACCACCTCTGCTCATCGGTTGCCTTGAAAACCCCATGGTCCCGGTGTTGGCATGATGCTTGAAGGTACACAATTAATATATATATTGGTCTCACAGCAGTAATATATTAAACTTACTGGAAATTTGTCAAGGTTGGTTTGTGATTGTAAAGCTGATGAAAAAAGGGAATGTATATGTCCTTTTTTTAACTTCAGAGGATTATGGACTGCCTTCAGCTGCCTCCTGAAGATCACAAGTGCGTCTCCCTGGGGAGGTTGCTCCATAATCATGGGGCTGCCACTGAAAAGGCCTTGAGTACTCACCAAACGAGCTTCTTTGATGGGGCAGTCAGGAGGGCTTCTCCCTGTGATCTTAGTTCCCAGACAGGCACATACAGGAGAAGAAGAAATTTTGAATACCCTGATCCAAACTATGTTTGGCTTTGAAGGTCAAAAACAACACCTTGAATTGGGCTCCAGAGAAGATCACTAGCCAGTGTAATTGTAATATTGGGGTCACATCCTCCCAACAACTAGCCCTGACCAGCAGTCTAGATGCAGTGTTCTTCACTAGCTGCAGCCTCTGAACACACTTCAAGGGTAGCCCCAAGTACAGTACATTGCAGTACTCCAGTCTAGATGTAACTAAGGCATGGATCACCATAGCTAGATCTGACTGACCCAGGAATGGATGCAGCTGACATATCAGCTAAAGATGGACAAAAGCACTCCAGACCATTGCAACCACCAATTTTCTAAGGAGACCACTGTGTCAAGTAGCACTCCCAAGCTGCAAACCTGACTTTTCAAGGGGAGTATAACCCCATTCAAGACAGGAGAAATCTAAAATCTCTGGTCTGCCTTTCTACATACACCTCTCTCCTTATATATAATGTAGTGCAGTGGCACTTTCTGAACATTCCACACACTCCTAAATCAGTTGGTTCCATGATGTGTCAGTCAGAAACTGTCCCTATCCCCTGGCTGCGTTGCCTCAGTTCCACCCAGAGAAGCAGCACCCGCCAAAACTTTCTCCAGAGGATGATTGCTTTGTTCCAGTGAACACAACTACTGTCTTCACTTTCCTCGCCAGATGACGATTGATTCCCTCAGGGGAGAAAACCCACCATCTTTAGCCTCCAAGCCAAGTTTGCTGAGGCAACACTTTCCAAAATGGGGGGGACTGCCAAGTAAACAGCTGTCAGTGTAGTGGAAGTGGGTGTGAGAATGTCCCAATGAATATAGTCTACAACAGGTCTTGTAAATAAAAGTCCTTCACTTGCAGAAAAGATTATTGGGGTCATACACTTCTTCTGTTAGTAATGCATTGCTGTGGGTTACATGCATTGATATACTAAACTCATAACATGGCTACAGGTGTTCTACAGACTACAGTACTTTAGGTGCGCAACCAGAAAGAACAGCAGTTCCCACAGAATATGCGGGAAACCCTTTTCTCAGGGAATAATGATGTTGAACATTCTAAAAACCAGTTCACAGAGACATGAGATCATAACATCAGAATAGTTTCTCTCCACACCAGAGCCTTTCATGTTCAAGGACAAGACATAAGATAACCAGCCAGAAGGGAAGGTAGCTAGCCGTTGGCGCAGGCGCTGGGAACAAGCCAAGCGAAGCATAAGCAAAGCTGAAGCAAAACAAGAAAAGAGGCAGGGGTTGCGGGAGGAGCGCCGGCTGACTCTGCATTCCTAGGGGCTGGGTCGGAGTCCCATTGTGAACTCCCAGGCAGGACCTATGGGGAGGATGGAAGCAAGGTTAAATGTATGTAGGCTGAAAGCAAGATTAACATACTGGTATGGCATAGACATAAAAGAATGTATGGCCGGCACAGAATATATGGCAGGCACTGACAGTGGGTGGGTGGGGGAAACCAGCTCAAGTTATCAAAAAAAAAAAAAAGCCAGTGGATACAAACACACAAGCAGAGATAGAGGATGGGGCCAGACACACAGAAAACAGGATTGGCTGCCTTTCCCCTAGGGTTGCCAATCTCCAGGTGGGACCTGGAGAGCCCCCACTGTTACAATTGATCTCCAGATGACAGAGATCAGTTCCCCTGGTGAAAATGTCTGCTTTTGAAGGAAAACTCTATGGCATTATACCCTGCTGAGTCCTTCCACACACACACCCAAATGCTGCCCTCCACAGGATCCACCCCCCCAAATCTCCAATTATTTCCCTACTCAGAGCTGGCAACTCTACTTTCCCCTCAGTGCCTGTTGCTAGGCAACCAAGCTTGGTTCTCTCAGTAAAAGGCCATTTCCACACCTATTTTGGACTTTGGGAGAAAACTCATTGGGGCCAGTACTGATAGGGTTTCCAACTCCAGGTGGGACATTCTTGAAGATTTGAGGGATGGAGCCTGGAGAGGGTGAGGTTTGAAAAGGGGTGGGACCTCAGACAGGTACAATGCCCTCCAAACCAGCCATTTCCTCCTGGGGAACCATTGTTGCCAATCTCCAGGTGGAGGCTGGAGATCACTCAGAATTACAGCTGCTCTCTAGGAGGGAGGGGGCAGATGGAAAGCTGAAGTCAGGGGGGCAGATTAAGGTAGCCTGATAGTTGGCTGGGAAGGAGATAAGGTTGCCAACTCTGGGTTAGGAAATTCCTGAAGATTAGAGGTGGAGCCTGGAGAGGGTTGGGTTGTAGGATGGGTGGGATCTCAGACAGGTACAATGCCATAGACTCCACCCTCCAAACCAGCCATTTCCTCCTGGGGAACCATTGTTACCAATCTCCATGTGATGGCTGGAGATCACTCAGAAGAAGAAGAAGAAGAAGAAGAAGAAGAGATTGGATTTATACCCCGCCCTTCACTCACTTGGGAGTCTCAGAGCGGCTTACAAACTCCTTTCCCTTCCCCTCCCCACAACAGACACCCTGTGAGGTAGGTGGGGCTGAGAGAGCTCTTTCCCAAGCTGTCCTTAAGAGAACAGCTGGTACAGAGCTATGGCTTGCCCAAGGTCATCCAGCCAGGTGCAAGTGGAGGAGTGGGGAATCAAACCTGGCTTTCCCAGATTAGAGTCCGCGCACTTAACCACTACACCAAACTGGCACTCAAAATTACAACTGCTCTTCAGGTAGCAGAGGTCAGTTCCTCTGGAGAAAATGGTGGACTCTGTGTCATTACACCCTGCTGAGGTCACCACAGCAAATTGACACTGAGTGCGCAAGGCCAGGGCACTCTCTCAGAGCCTCTTTCTAGAGCCCGTTGTATTTATTTCCACAATGGGCCTTATCCCTAGTAAGACAATAAGAACATAAAAGAAGCCAGTGTTGGATCAGGCCAATGGCCCATCCAGTCCAACACTCTGTCACACAGTGGCCAAAAATATCAGGGGGCATCAGGAGGTCCACCAGTGGGGGCAGGACACAAAAAGCCCTCCCACTGTTGCCTCCCCCCAGCACCACAAATACAGTGTATCACTTGCCTCAGACTGAGAGTTCCTATCTATACCTTGTGGCTAACAGCCACTGATGGACCTCTGTCTCTGCTCCGTATGTTTATCTAATTCCCTCTTGAAGCCATCCATGCTTGTAGCCACCACCACCTCCTGTGGCAGTGAATTCCATGTGTTAATCACTCTTTGGTACTTCCTTTTATCTGTTCTAATCTGACTGCTCAGCAATTTCATGGAGTGTCCACGAATTCTTGTATTGTGAGAAAGGGAGAAAAGTATTTCTTTCTCTACCTGCTCTATCCCATGCATAATCCTATAAACCTTGATAATGTCTATAAAGAAGTCGACCCCTCACCTATTTACCAACCAGTCCCCTAACTCTGACCGACAGCGAGCGAGCGGGTCTCCTGTCTTACTTTGGGTGACGGGGTCCCTGAGGTAACCTGGATCAGCCTCTCTCTAAATAATAATAAACCCGCTGATCAGTTTCCTCCAATTAAAGTAGCTACAGTTTTACAATATAGTCTCTTCGGGGTTTGTTGATATTTGGTCTCTGCGTTTAGTATCTGAGGTAAATATTTGGGACCCTGTGTACTTTGGTCTGAAATCCCTTTTCAAAAGGCACCACAGCTTTTCTTTTACTGAATACAACTTTATTGGTACAATTGAGTATAAGTGGAGGGATATTGCGGAGATTGCTTATATTGTCACGATGTTACTGTTTCTGATGTCACATTAAGCTTTACTGTTTTACAGACTCATTGTTACTTTGTTGCAGATGATATGTTTTGATACACTTTGCACACTCTTGCTAAACACTCAGACTTCACCCTCCTGTCCTGCTGCATGGAGATGTACAGTTTCTTGGCTTGCACTCCGGTCTCACACTAGCCCCAGTTGGCTCTTAACCGTCCTGCCCCTCAGCCTCACTAATCTCGCTTTCAGTCAGGATCCTTTGGTTGACAGTACTGAATAGCGTTTGTGTGTATTCTTAAGTTCACTTGTCTGCTCCCACTCTGGCAAGTCAGACACCTTAGCTCTTCTCACTGAGCTTTCACACGCGGTTCGCTCCCACAGAGCACCGAGGGACACAAACTGCCCTTCTGCTCTCTCTGATGTCCCAGGCTGGACTCCCTCTCCACCTCGCAGTTCTCTGACTGACCACTCCGACAGTTATCTATCAACAGTGGGTTCCGAGCCCTTGGGCCCCCGCCTTTTCAAGTCATGTGACTTTCCAGGCATTCTACTCTGCCCCTTTAAGTTCCATTTCATCACAATGTCATCCCTCAGTTGTCATTTTTCCAAACTAAAGAGCCCCAAGCACTTTAACCTTTCTTCATAGGGAAAGTGTTCCAATGCTTTTATCATTCTAGTTGCCCTTTTCCAATGCTGTAATATCCTTTCTGAGTTGTGACCAGAACTGTACATAATATTCTAAATGAGGTTGCACCATTGACTTATACAGGGGCATTATGATACTGGCTGATTTGTTTTCAATTCCCTTCCTAATAATCTCCAGCATAGCATTGGCCTTTTTTAATTGCAGTCACACACTGTCTCAACATTTTCATTGAGTTATCTACTACAACTCCAAGATCTTTCTCATGGTCAGTCTCTGCCATTTTGAACCCCATCACTGTGTATTTATAGTTAGGATTTTTGGCTCCAATGTGCATCACTTTGCACTTGGCCACACTGAACCCCATTTGCCATGCTGACACCCACTTGCCCATCCTTGACAGATCCCTTTGAAGTACCTCACAATCCTCCCTGGTTTTCACCACTCTGAACAATTTTGTGTCATCTGCAAATTTAGCCACTTCATTGTTTTCTCCCAACTCTAAATCATTAATGAACAAGTTAAAAAGCATTGTACCCAGTACTGATCCCTGTAGTACCCCATTGCTTACCACCCTCCACTGAGAACATTGCCCATTTATACTCACTCTCTGTTTACTATTTAGCCAGTTTTTGATCCACAAGAGGACTTGTCCTTTTATCCCATGACTATTGAGCTTACTTAGGATGAGGAACTTTATCAAAAGCTTTCTGGAAGTCAAGGTAAAAAACATCTATTGGGTCCCCCTTGTCCACATGTTTGTTCATGTGGCTTCATGTAGTGTCCCTCAAAGAACACTAAGAAGTTAGTGAGACAAGATCTTCCCTTACAGAACCCATGCTGAGTCTGCCTCAGTAGTTCTTGTTCATCTGTGTGCCTACTAATTCTCTCTTTAATAACAGTTTCCACCAATTTACCCAGTATTGCTGTCAGACTGACTGGCCTGTAATTTCCAAGATCTCCTCTGGAACCCTCTTTAAAGATGAGAGTGACATTAGCTACCTTCCAGTCCTCAGGAATGGAGGCAGATTTTAATGAAAGATTACATTTTTTGTCAGGAGATCCACAAGTTCACATTTGAACTCTTTCAGAACTCTTGGATGTATGCCATCCGGTCCTGCTGATTTATCAGTTTTTAAGTAGTCTATCAGTCATAGGACCTCCTCTCTCATCACCTCAATCTGACTCAGGTCTTTGAACACCCATACTGAAATCAGCAGTTTTTCTCCAGGGCCAGATGCCAGATCTATAAACAACAAGGCCATGGTCCTTCAGGACTTCTTGGTGGAACAACAGGCAGATCTGGCTTGCGTGACCAACCTGCGTTTGGGACGGGGAGATTGTGGCTCTCTCCCAGATGGCCACATCTGGGTTCTCGGTCCTACATCAGTCATGGACTAGGGGGCGGGAGGGTGGAATGGCTACGCTCATTCAGGAGGCTTACTCCTTCAGAGCGCTCCCGTCATTGAAGATCACAGGCTTGGAGTGTGTCGGCCTGGTATTGGAGGCCAGGGAGGGTGTGGCGATTTGACTAGTGTACCAACTGCCTAACGTGCTGGCCGATAGCCTGCCGGCCCTGATGGAGGCCATACACCCTAGGCTGATTGTCTTGGGTGATTTCAACATCCAGGTTGATAATGCGGCTTCCACTCAGGTGGCGGACCTGGTGTCATCCATGGTAGTGCTGGGACTCTCCCAACTTGTAATGACCCCCACTCACCGGGCCAGGTACACACTCGATTTGATCTTCATGGCAGGGGTAACTGTGGATTGGATTACTGCTTCGGCAGTACCATGGTTGGACTATTATGCTCTGAGGGCCTGTCTGAACATTCTACCATGGCCCTATTTAGGTGGCAAGTGCATTTTAGTGTGCCTGCAGAGCCAAATGGACCCTGTGCAGCTTCAAATGGCCCTTCAGGATCCAGTGCCCCCTGGCAGCTCGTTGAATGAGCTTGTGGAGGACTGGCATAGCCGACTCTCTGCAGCCATCGACGAGATCACTCCCTGGCGCCCTCTACACCCTCGCTCTAGGCTTGCTCCCTGATTCACTCAGGAGCTGTGGCTTATGAAGCGAGAGCTCAGACAGTTAGAGAGACGGCGGCATTGGGTTCGGGACGAGGCAACAATAACATCTTATAGGACGTTTATGAGATCCTATGAGATGGCAGTCAAAGTTGCTAAGAAGCAATTCTATGCGGCCATGTTTACATCCGCAAGCTTACACCCAGCTCAGTTATTTAGAATAATTCAGGCTATAACAGCTCTACCACAAAGCAGGCCAAATATTAGGGTATTGGATATCGGATGTGAGACATTTGTGAGCCATTTTGCGGACAAAATCTTGGCACTTCGCCATGACCTCCCTGCCACATTTGATATAATGAGTGAACTTGAGGCCCCTTGCATGTCTTCATCCAGCTTTGGATTCCTTCAGCCCGCTTGGCCTGGAGGAAGGCTGCTCATGACTGTATGCCCAACCACATGTGACCTTGATCCGTGCCCTTCCTGACTGATCAAAGCTGGCCACGAGGGGTTTTGAGGTGCCATAAAGGAGATTATTAACAAGTCCCTTGTGGAGGGACAGTTCCCAGAGGCACTCAAGGAAGTGATGGTCCACCCTCTCCTGAAAAAGCCATCTTTGGATCCGCCGAATTGGCCAACTATCGACCAGTTTCCAATTTGCCCTATTTGGGCAAATTAATTGAGAGGGCAGTGGCGATACAGTTGCAGAGCTTTCTGGATGATGCTTCCGTAGTAGATCCCTTCTGGTCTGGCTTTCACCCAGGCCATGGGATGGAGACAGCGCTGGTCACCCTTACTGATGACCTCCAGAGACATCTGGATCGGGGCAGTGTGGCGGTGCTGTTGCTGTTAGATCTGTTGGCCGCGTTTGACATGGTCGACCACCAGCTACTGGCCCACTGCCTCACCAATGTGGGGTTAAAGGGGCATGCCTTGCAGTGGCTTGTTTCTTTTCTCCAAGGTCGGGGACAAAGGGTGGTGCTAGGGGAACAGCAGTCCTAGAGGCGGAGTGCCTCAGGAGGGGGTGCTTTCCCTGATGCTCTTTAATATCTATATGCGCCCCCTTGCCCAGATTGCTCGGAGATTTGGGCTGGGATGTCACCAGTACATTGATGACACCCAGCTCAATCTGTTGTTGGGCAGCCAGTCATACTCCAGACCGAAGGATCTTCACTGGGCATTGCACACTGTGGCTGGTTGGCTCAGGCTGAGTCAGCTGAAGCTAAATTCAGTGAAGACAGAGGTCCTGGGCCTGAGTCGGGGTGGTTGGATGTTGGGGCTTTCACTCCCGACCTTCGACGGGGTGCCGTTGGTGACTGCACCATTGGTTAGGAGTTTGGGAGTGCTCCTGGAACCCTCCTTAGCTATGGAGGCCCAGGTAGCAGCCACAGCTAAATCAGCCTTTTACCACCTCTGGCTGGTTTGGCAGTTGGCTCCCTTCCTTGATTGCGACGACCTGGCTACAGTGATCCATGCGATGGTCACCTTGAGATTAGACTATTGTAATGCTCTCTACTTGGGGCTGCCTTTGTTGCAAATCCGGAAGCTGCATGCCAATAGCATATCGAATTTGTTTCAAGGTGCTGGTACTTACCTTTAAAGCCCTAAATGGCCAAGGTCCAACATACCTGAGGGGACGGCCTTTCCCCATTTATACCCCAGAGAACACTACGGTCAGGGGCTACATCGTCTTGTAATTCCAGGCCCCAGGGAGGCCAGGCTTGCTGCCACCAGAGCCAGGGCCTTTTCGAAGGTGGCTCCTTACTGGTGGAATGAGCTCCTAGAGGAGATCAGGGCCCTGTGGGACATTGCGCAATTCTGCAGGGGCTGTAAGATGGAGCTCTTCCACCAGGCCTTCAACTAGGAGCCCCCCCCACTACCATCAATGGCCACTATTAATTGGTGGCGGAGGCTGGCCTGAGCTGTGGGTGAATTATACCATCTGTAGAATGAGGGGCAGCTGGGTACTATATTGTACACCATCTTGTTTTTGCCAACCACTGCGAGCACTTTATTGTTTATTGTTATTGTTGACTGTTGGTGTTTTAACTTATTTTAAATTTTTTATATACCTTGCCGTATTTGCCAAGCTCTGTTAGCCACTCTGAGCCTGTGTGCAGGGAGAGCGGCCTATAAATATGAAAAACAAACAAACAAACAAACAAATAAAAATAAATAAATAAATAAATAAATAAATAAATACTGATGTGGACGCGTTTGATGAGCTGACCAAATCACTGGATATTCTCCCACCTACTTCAAACTCCATCAGAGAACATATTCAACAGGCATTTCTAGTCATCACAGAGACATACTCCTCCCTCCTAACTATTCAGTGCTGAACCCTGTGGACAATGGCTGGGAGGAGGTGGATGGGCAGTTCACACCAGCAAAGTGTCTCAGACCCATACTGAGGGTTATTTTGGAAGAGGTTATCAGGCGGCTTGGGCTGCAAGTGTCACCAATAGGCGGATGTAGGTGTGAATACAATAGCTGACACTGTGTAACTGGAAACCTTGCAGATCTAATGCATGCAGGTGCAAGAAGGCTGGGCTACTTGGTTCTCTTTTCTGCAAGTGTCAGAGGAACTGTAAAAATGTGGAATAACAAATTACGTCTCGTATTAGCACTAACTTTTGTTTTAAGAATATTAGTTTAACCAATAAGTCAGCATTATAAATATCACACTGACAAACAAGCAGTCTGCAGTATTTCAGAAGAGGTTATCTGGAGGTACGGGCTGCAGTGTCACCAATATGCGGATGATATCCAATATGCAGATGTAGGTATGCATACAATTAACACATGCTTCTCAGCAAATTTCAGCCTGTTCATGGGAAATTGTATAATAATTAAATTGACGCAATACTTCATTATATCCCCCATGTTGCGGGATCCTACAGATCCGTTCCACCAATAGTAGTGCTTTCCTCTGGTGCGAGGAGATTCTGGCAGATGATTTATCAATAAAAGGCAATAATTTCAGCATGCTTAACAAACTTGATAGGAAACGAAGGAACATGGTAGAAGATATATTCTGAGTTCTAAGGAAACATCACTTGCACCTCTACAAAGGATTTTTATTCTTCTTCCCATTCAATTCTCCCTGTGTAGCCAGCACTGTTTGGTAGTCATTAAAGGACCCTGTGAGTATAATTGTTTCCTACTGAGATGCACCACACTAAGAGGTCAAATGTTAACTAAGCACAAGCACAAAGCCAAATTAATATTGTAGTAACATGTTGCAGCTGTTAACCAGGCAAATGTTATGCCCATCCTAAATAATTTAACAAATTTTACCATAGTTCTTTGTGGCACTTAATTGTTCCCCAAGACTGACGTGTCAGGCTGAAATACTACTCTTTGCTCTCTGTTTCAGTGGTGTTTTAAAAAACAGAGGGATGTTGGGGGAGGGGGTGAAGGCAGGAGGTTTATGCGCAGTATTTTTCAACTGATTTTATTGTCTTTTTGGTTCCACCTTTAGGGGATGGTTCTAATAAAAAGGTATTCAGCTACTGTGATTTTTGCAGCCTTTGTTGCCATTCCTTTGATCTTGTTCTGTCTGTGTTTGTTCATTTTTTCAGGATGTGGGGGATTGTAAGAAAAATTGCACTGTGAAAATTAAAAACAAATTTGAATTTCACAGCTCTCATGGATTTTACAAGTAACTTTGCCATTGATTTAATTCATGGAATTAGTGGTTTTCTGACTGGATTATTATTGCCTGAATTTAAGCATTTATTGCCTGAATTTAAAAGGCAGTAGCAGTTGTACTAAAGTGGTAATAAAATATAATCTTACTTTGCTGTTTCTGAAAGTATCACTACATCCTTGTGTCTTCCATGTTGGAATCTATAACTGAGCTGTGCTAGACATAATTGTCTTATAAAATACATCAACATATAACTAAAATAAAGGGGCCACGTTTTCACGAGAGCCAGTTTGGTGTAGTGGTTAAGTGCGCTGACTCTAATCTGGGAGAACTGGGTTTGATTCCCCACTCCTCCACTTGCACCTGGCTGGATGACCTTGGGCAAGCCATAGCTCTGTACCAGCTGTTCCCTCAAGGACAGCTTGGGAAAGAGCTCTCTCAGCCCCACCTACCTCACAGGGTGTCTGTTGTGGGGAGGAGAAGGGAAAGGAGTTTGTAAACCGCTCTGAGACTCCAAGTGAGTGAAGGGCGGGGTATAAATCCAATCTCTTCTCTTCTTCTTCTTCTTCATGAATTTCTAGAGGAAAAACTGTAGGAAATAAACTGCAATGACACTAGTTACAGTCAATGTTCCCTCTAAGCTGTAGAGTCTTGTGAGTAAAAATTCTACTTTGTGAGCTACTGGCATTAAAGTTGTGAGCAAGCGATTTGGCTACTGCATAAATTTGTTTGCTCTGGAGCCATCCTTCCTGAGCCAAGACAAAAATGTGTGAGCTGGAGGCTAAAAAACTTTGAGCTAGCTCACACTAACTCAGCTTAGAGGGAACACTTGTTACAGTATTAATTGTTCAGAATTCTCTCCATGTTTTATCAGTCTTGCTGAATTCTCAAGAAATTTGACTAAATTTTTTGATAAGACTGTGATCTATTGGATCACTCTTGTTGATAGACAAGTTTCTCTCTTACTTTCACTCATATTTTAGCATTGTTCTTTGTGATGTGTTTGTGACAGTGCAGAATCCTTTCCTCCAGAGAAGTCTTTAGATTTGAAAGAAAATGTCTGCTATCTTGGGAGTTCTGTTGTACACAAACAACAGTTACAATCATTGTGCACTCATGTCTCAAAAGGGAATGTAGCTTTTATTGACAGTTGGGAAAATCTTTAGACCCAGCGACAGGATTCTGTGGGGCCCAGGCAAGTTCCTGGGAGTTCCTGGGAGGCGGGGTGAGTGTCCCCTCCAATTGCCCAGGTTAATGTAATTGTCCAGGTTGCTGAAGGCTCCAGAATGTTTTGCCATTAGTCATTGGCTGGGAGCCATAGTAAACAAACCCCTCCACTTTGGAACTCAGCATGTGAAAAAGTAGGGATGAGAAAAAATTATTTTTCTTTTTATATTTATTCTTTTTATATTTGTTTCAGTTCCTCATTTTTCACTGATAGTTTTGTAGATTTGCAGTAAAGATCCCCCTCACTGAACTCAATCTATCCATTTGGATCTAATCCATGTCTAATAGGAACCAAGTAAGTTATGCAAAATAAGCAAGCGTATGCAAATTTATTTGATTCTTCATAAGGGTCACAGAGTTCCGCTATTCTTGTATTATTTGGCATACTATTATGAATTTGTGTAGTTAAATTTTGGGGGGGGAGGAGTCCATTGTCTTACTGTGATACTATTTCTTCTTTATTTAAGAAATCTCAAAGTCATAAAAAATTGTTTTTATTTTATATCACTTATCATCTACCATTCTCATTGATACTCAAGGCAAATCACAGTAAAACAAAGACCAGTATGTATAATAAACAAGGCAATGTGAACATATAAATAAAAATGGTATAATGCATCCAATAAAAATTCTGTTTCTTTTTTTTTTTTTGAATATTTGTATTGATTTTCTATAACTACAACCAATTAACATCCCTACAATGCCTAAACAACTAAAATACTACTCTACTGTAAGGTATAAAGAAGTCAAAATTAATTGCTATTATAAAATTCTTGCTTCAGACTGTTCAAGAAAATGTTAACAAAATACAGGCTTCAAAATGCTAATAATTCTATCAAAAAATCTTAAAAGATACACGAATGGCTAAAATTCAAAATGGGGCACAGCTTTTTTTTTTTTTGTATTTTCTCTTTTTCTTCTTTTCTCTCTGGAGTTTTGGTGCTGCAGCCCCCAAAGCTGAATCTGACCCTTCTTCTGAGCTTTTACTTCCAGATGTGTCTGAGCTTTCCAGTCCATAAATGCTCTCTTGTAAAGCTAAAGAGTCCCCTGAGGAGACTTTATCTTTTCCTTCTTTGCAATAGTCCAAAAATTTCTTTGCCTTTGCCGCTGAATCAGTTCTTTGCTTCTTGTCTTTGTAGTTAAATACCACGCCTTCAGGAGTAAGCCACTGATACATGATACCCTCTGTTTGTAGAAACGTAGTTAAGATTTTGTACGGTTTCCTCTTCTTCAGAGCCAGTTTGGTGTAGTGGTTAAGTGCGCGGACTCTAATCTGGGAGAACCGGGTTTGATTCCCCACTCCTCCACTTGCACCTGGCTGGATGACCTTGGGCAAGCCATAGCTCTGTACCAGCTGTTATCTCAAGGACAGCTTGGGAAAGAGCTCTCTCAGCCCCACCTACCTCACAGGGTGTCTGTTGTGGGGAGGGGAAGGGAAAGGAGTGTCAGAATCTGCAGATTCTAACAAGGGTTTCTGGGGATTCATGCTATGTTCATGCTATGCTTTGTAACCTCTCTCTGTATTAACTCTGTAATCATACATATTGCTTATTAGTTTGACCCATGTGATTGTATGTTCATTGGTCCTGGATTTATGGCCCTGACTAGGTCTGGTCTATGTAACCATTTGCCCGGGTGTGAGAGTCCTGCTCAAAGTAGTCAAGGATCAGATCTCGGTTGGTTAACCACAGTTCTTTATTACCTATTCCTACATTAGTACAGCATCTCGGGTTATTGTCAGAGATGAGACAAATAATACAAGCGGGTCTATTATACCATTCCAAGGAGTTTGAATTACCCATAGGTAGCCAATCCCCTCAAGGGAAAATTGGCGGGCTAAAAGGTGTCTTGACCGTTTGGTTCACACAGGAAAAAAGTGAGGTGTTAAGCAGTAAATTTCCCTTCTCAAACCAGACCCCTCAGTTCACATAACAATTCATGGCTCCAAGGTTCTTTAGCATGAGATAAGAGATGAGAGCCGTCCTCCCCTTGATGTTACTGCCGGGGCAGCTGGAATGTGGAGGCAGGGATGAGAGGCCTCCTTGTTCTCACCCTTAAGGGTTGTCACCCTCCCGACCAAAACAGGATTAATACAGGGTCCAATACATAATGGCTACACGGTTACATAGTATGCATGCAAGATTACATTGACAGAATTGACAGATTCTGACACCCTGCCCTCCCCATAATTCTCTTCACCTAGCTTTATCAGGGAACATTTTATGAAACAGTTTAGTCAACTTGGGGGCATGAACATGTTCAGAACGAATCCATTCATTGTGCTCCGGGCCGAAATCTAACCATCTAACTAAGTAATACAAGTGGCCCCTTTTCATCTTGGAGTCAAGGATTTCAGTTATCTCGTAGTGTGGACTCCCCTCCTTCATCAGTGGAGGAGGAGCTGGAGGAACTGGATGCCATGCATTCGGCCCAGGATCTTTCTTCAGCAGGCTGAAATGAAACACAGGGTGCACAGAACTCAGTGATTTAGGCAGTTCCAGTTCAAAGGATACATCAGAGATTTTACGTAGCACTTTATAAGGTCCAACATATTTCCATCCCAATTTTCTGCTGGGCTGCAGCCCATGGATATTTTTAGTAGAGAGATAAACGGAGTCCCCGGGTTGAAGATCCCATCCCGGTGCTCGCCCTCGGTCTGCATACTTCTTGTAGTCCTCTTTGGCATGGTCCAGGGCTTTCCCTATTAATGGCCAAGAGTCCTGGAGGCCGGACCACCAACTCTTAAAATCCGAAGGGGGGTTTTGGGGGTCCTCCCTAAGGGTAGGGAGTGGTTTCCCTTCAAAGCCTCCCACTGCCATGAAAGGTGAAACCCCAGTGGAGGAATGCACTGCATTATTGTAGCTATATTCTGCAAAGGGCAGCAATTCCACCCAATTATCCTGGTGGTAATTTGTGTAACATCTTAGGAATTGTTCGAGAATTTGATTAGTTCGCTCGGATTGGCCGTCGGTCTCTGGATGGTAACCCGAGCTTAAGGCAGGTTCTATGTCCATTAATTTCAAAAGCTCCCGCCAGAAGGTGGCAACGAACTGACTTCCGCGGTCGGAAACCACCCTCTTCGGAAACGCATGTAATTTTATCACGTGGTTGAAGAAAGCTTTAGCCATCCCCTTGGCTGTGGGCAATTGCTTGAAGGGGGTGAAGTGGGCTTGTTTGGAGAAAGTGTCAACAACCACCCAAATCACAGTTTTTCCTTTGGAGGGGGGCAAATTGGTGATAAAATCCATGGCTATGTCTTCCCAGGGTCTTGAAGCAGTGGGTAGGGGGTGCAACAAACCTGGGACTTTTCCCCCCCGTTTTTTACACATTAAACAGGTTTGGCATGCCGAGACGAAGTCCGAGACATCTCGACGCATGCGCGGCCACCAGAACTGACGCTGGATCAAATTAAGTGTCTTTAGGAAACCGAAGTGCCCAGCTAGCTTTGAGGAGTGACAATTTAGCAAGATTTCCTTGCGTTTGGTCTTAGGCACCACTAGTTTGTCCCCATGCAACCAACAGTGGTCCTCTCTTTTGGAACACTCTCCCATAGTTTCCAATTCCTCTATTTCTTCAGGCGCATACTCCCCCCCCCACTGGCAGTTCCCTGTGGTTAGCTCGGCTTTCTTTGTTTTGCTCCGGGTGACTACCACCCCTCCCAGCTGCTGTGGGGAGAACATGGAATCAAACACCTCTTCTTTCACACTCTCATGTTGGGGCAATCTGGACAATGCGTCTGCCAGGGAGTTAGCCTTCCCAGGAAAATGCTTTAACACAAAGTTAAATTTGGAAAAGAAGTCAGCCCAGCGCAGCTGCTTGGCATTGAGGGACCGCTGAGTGCGCAAAGCCTCTAGGTTCTTATGATCAGTCCATATCTCGAACGGAGTTTGCGCTCCTTCCAACCAGTGGCGCCACGTAGTGAGCGCTAACCTAATGGCCGCGGCTTCCTTGTCCCACACCGACCAATTCCTTTCTGTTTCGTTAAACTTTTTTGAAATGTAAGCCAAGGGGTGCAGTTTCCCCTCTGAGTCACTTTGCAAAATGGCCCCCCCCATGGCTACATCCGAGGCATCAACATGGATTATAAAGTCTTTCGTTTCATCTGGGTGGGCCAGAATGGGTTCAGAGGTAAAAAGGGTTTTTAAAGCCTCAAACGCCTTCTGACACTCCCCGTTCCACGCCAGTCTCTCTCCTGGTCTTCCTGCCTCGGGCCCCTTCCCCTTAGTTTTCAACAAGTCCGTTAAGGGAAGGGTGACTTTAGCAAAGTCTTTGATGAAGGTTCGGTAAAAGTTACAAAATCCTAAGAGGCTCTGCAATTGCTTTCTCGTTCGCGGAGCCTCCCATTGCACCACCGCCTCCACTTTTCCCGGGTCCATTTCCAACCCCTTCTGAGAAATGCGGTAGCCCAGGAAGTCCACGGACTCACGGTGAAACTCGCACTTAGACAGTTTCACAAAAAGCTGGTTTTTTAGTAAAGTTGAAAGAACATCTCTGACTAAAGTCACATGCTCATTCTTATCAGTAGAATAGATCAAGATATCATCTATGTAACATAACACGCCCTTAAAAAGATGCTTGTGCAACACTTCATTGATTAAACTCATAAAGACCCCGGGCGCGCCACTTAAGCCGAACGGCATCACTAGGTATTCAAATTGCCCCAAGGGGGTGTTAAAGGCAGTCTTAGATTCATCCCCTTCTCTTATGCGCACCCTGAAGTAGGCATCTCGTAGATCCAACTTGGTAAAAATCTTCCCCTTGGCCGCCTCCGCCAAGAGGTCCTTTATTAACGGGAGGGGGTAGGCATTAGTGGTGGAAACTGCATTTAGCCCCCGGTAGTCAGTGCACAGTCATAAGCCCCCATCCTTTTTCTTTCGGAACAGCACGGGCGCCGCAAAGGGGGACTTGGCGGGGCGGATGAACCCCCTTGCCAGGTTTTTGTCCAAGAACTTCCGCAGTTCTTCCCGTTCCGCCGGGCTCATGGAATATAATTTACCCTTCGGGAGTTTCTCTCCTGGGAGGAGCTCTATGGCACAGTCCGACAGTCGATGGGGGGGCAACTCATCCGCCTCGGTCTCACTGAACACTTCTAGCAAGTCTCTATACTCTTTGGGCACCATGGCAGGGGCGAGGGCGAGTGCGGGCGCGGGGGGAGGCGGGCTCGGAGGTCCCGGGCCCCATCCGGGGTCCCACCGGTGGCTCTGGCAGCGTTCGTCTACCCACGAAATCTTTCCCTCGCTCCATTTTATGTAAGGGTCGTGCGCCCCGAGCCAAGGGCTGCCCAACACCATAGGGAACTGGGCATTCGGGGTGATGACGAAAGCTCGCTTCTCCCAATGCTCCCCCGTTCCCAAAATCAAGCTCTCAGTCTCTGCTATGCACTCCTCCTTCATTTCCGACCCATCCATCTGGGTAAACTTCAGGGGTTCTGCTAACGGGGTGACTTTTGGTCCCAACCCCTCCACTACCAGGGGGCTGATCAGATCTCGCGCGCACCCAGAGTCAATTAGAGCGCGAACCCTCATGTGGGTACCTGATCCAGGGGTCACCACCGTCACTACCATATATAACAGGGGGCCAGGGATGCTCACCGGAGATGGCGCTTCTTGGCGGGGGACCTGCAGCTCTGCGCCGTTCACTGCAGGCCGTTGGAGTTTCCCGACATCTGCGCTTCCATCAGCTCCAGCTCACCCTGGTCGCTCGCCACCCCTTCCAGCTGTAAAGCCCGGGGCTTCATGGGAGTTTTCCCCCGGGTAGGGGTGCTCCCCGCTCCGGGAGTTGAGGTCTTCGGGCCCTTCCCCCCTCCCCTGGGACAAGCGGAGGCGAAGTGGCCACTCTCCCCACACTTCATACACAACCCCTGCCGAAACCTCGCATCACGGACGTCTTGCACATTGGATCGGGGCTTCGCTCGGGGGCCTGCTTTGCTGGCTGCCGTCGCAGACGTTCCCATTTTAATTAGGGCGAAGCGTTCCTCCATGTCGGTGGCAGCTCTCATCCAGGTGTTCAGGGTGCCCGGGCGACCCCCTAACAGTACTGTCTCGTAGATTTCCGGGTTCAGGCCCTCCCAATACTTTTCCATGAAGAGTTCCTCCGGCCACCCATGGATTTTGGCAGCGATGCGCCGGAACTTGTCAGTGTATTCCCTCACTGACGACCTCCCCTGGAATAGTTTTCTCAGTTGATTCCTGGCTTTTTCCTCACCCAGGGGGTCCTCGAACTGATGCCGGAGGGCCCACATAAAATTGTTCAGGGAGCGCAATTCAGGACCAGGGTTGTCGTGCAGGCTCACATACCAATCGCTGGCGGTGTCTTTCAGCTTGGACCCGATGTAGCCAATTCGATCTTTCTCGGTAGGGTAGAGGTGACCCCAACTGTCCAGGAATCTCCCGATCTCCAGCGTGAAGAAACGCAGCTTCTCGGGGTCCCCATCGAAAGTAGTCGTCAAAGGGTCGGAAGGGGGTGGGCGAGTGGCCGGCGCGGCCGGGACTGGGGCCGGCGCGGGAACGGGCCCCGGAACTGGAGCTGGGACGACCGGCGGGGCTGGTTGCGCCGGTAGAGCGGGCGCCTGCGGCTGAGCCGGAACCCCTCCGGGTGCCTGCGGCTGTGGTGGGGCTCCGACTCCTTGACCGAGGAGGGCGCCTTGCATCGCCACCATAGCGTCGCGAAATTGGTGCTGGAGATCGAGGGCCAACTCGCGGAGCTCTGCGGTGAGTTGAAGCCGTAGGTCTCCCATCATCTGATCCAGCGGGACCGTCTGCTCCTCGCGATACGGATCGGGCCCATACAGATCCAGTCCCTCCTCTTCGGGAGGCGGGCGACGCGGCCCTCCACGGTAGATCGGCTCGCGGTCGTCTCCGAGGTAGCTCGGTCTCCCTCGATCGGGCTGGTCTCCGGTGAGCGAAACTCTCACCCCTTTCCTGTCGTGCACCCACGAACTCACGGGTCGGCCCCCGAAGTGGCTCCATGCATACTGGGGGGTCACGTTCTGATGGGTAATCGGGCGGCGCGGAATGTAGTAAGCCCCCTGGCTCGTGGTCACCGGCACCTCGGGACCTCCTCCGCCGCCACCACCCCCGTTCCCCGGATCCGCCGGGGTAACGGGAACCTCCTCTGGAGTAGTAGGTTTGAGGGGGACAAGGTCGTCTTCTGACATGGTCAGGAACGGTTGAGTCCCAATCACAGATCTCTGACAATCTGTGAGAGTCCTGCTCAAAGTAGTCAAGGATCAGATCTCGGTTGGTTAACCACAGTTCTTTATTACCTATTCCTACATTAGTACAGCATCTCGGGTTATTGTCAGAGATGAGACAAATAATACAAGCGGGTCTATTATACCATTCCAAGGAGTTTGAATTACCCATAGGTAGCCAATCCCCTCAAGGGAAAATTGGCGGGCTAAAAGGTGTCTTGACCGTTTGGTTCACACAGGAAAAAAGTGAGGTGTTAAGCAGTAAATTTCCCTTCTCAAACCAGACCCCTCAGTTCACATAACAATTCATGGCTCCAAGGTTCTTTAGCATGAGATAAGAGATGAGAGCCGTCCTCCCCTTGATGTTACTGCCGGGGCAGCTGGAATGTGGAGGCAGGGATGAGAGGCCTCCTTGTTCTCACCCTTAAGGGTTGTCACCCTCCCGACCAAAACAGGATTAATACAGGGTCCAATACATAATGGCTACACGGTTACATAGTATGCATGCAAGATTACATTGACAGAATTGACAGATTCTGACACCGGGAGAGTGGCGACTTCAAAGCATGAGAACAATGGGCCTCTCACCCTCCTGCCTCCGCATTCCTTTCCTCCCTGCTGGGAGGACAGGGACCAGTTTCTTATCAACGTGCGAAAGCCTTGGGGAAACTATTTGTTATGTGAAAGATGGTTACATCTAAGAGGTCTGGTTTAAGAAGGGAAATTTACTGCTTCACACCTCACCTTTTTTCCTGTGGGAAGCAAACGGTCAAAGAACCTTTTGCCCGCGGTTTTCCCCCCCTATTGATTGGTTACCTATGGGCAATTCAAATTGTACGGGAGGGTATATTAGACCTGCTTCTATTGTATGTGTTATCTCTGACAATAATCCGAGGACCTGTAGCAATGTAGAAATTGGAAATAAAGAACTGTGTTTCATCAACAAAGATCTGATCCTTGACTACTTCGAGCAGAAGCCTCAGAAGGAGCTTGTAAGCCGCTCTTAGACTCCCTTAGGGAGTGAAGGGCGGGATATAAATTCAATCTCTTCTCTTCTTCTTCTTCTTCCTGATTTCAAATGGAATGTCCTTTAACACTTTAATGTCCTCCTCTTGGATCTTCAGAGCATTTCTGTTTGTGTCCTTGAGCACCACGTCCTTTAACACTCACCCTGTTTAACACTTTAATGTCCTCCTCTTGGATCTTCAGAGCACCACGTCTCTAGTTGATTTTTGGAGAACCTCACCATAACTTCCCCAGGCAGATTTTTCTTCTTTACAAATTCAGGATAGGTCCTATAGGCCATATCCAGATCACTGTGTAGTTGATCCACTTGAAAATCTGTCATTGGAGTCAGAGCATTACACAGGATCTTTTTGAGGTTTTCACCCTTTTGTTCAGGGATGCATTGGAATCTCAAAAAGAAAGATGATCTCTCCATCTGAAGTTTCAAAAGGTTATCTTTATCAGAAATCTTTTCTTTTTCCATCACGTTCAGTCTTAAATCAGTCTTTTCCACTTTGGTTTTAACTTCTGCCAGTACTTTAGCAGTCTGATCAGACCTCTTGCTAGCATCTGCAACTTGTTGCTGCAAGGTATCCAGCTTAGAATTTACAGCATTCAGTTGATCAGTCAGAGGGTGCAAAGCTATTGCCAAAGCTGCAGTCAGGTGTGTACTGGAATCAGACTTTGTAGCCGGAAGTGTAGATGGAGCTTTAGGAGAAGGTTTTGATTTCCCTACCATCTTTTCTCCTCGTCCAGTCATCATTTTTTGTTTACATTCACGAGAAGTTCACAAAAGTTAGTAAAAAGTCTTTCTTTTTCAATTATACAAGTTAGATTAGTCCCATTAGAACTTCAGCCACTCCACCAACATGCAGACTCTCTGCAATGCTGTTTCTTTAAAAGAAAGCAGGGGAATTTAAACTTTAACCCCCCCTTCATTTTGAGCTTTACACTCACATCAGAGAATCTTCAGGGAAATCCTTCCACTTACATTTTTGCCAGGCATTCCCAGTAAGCAATTTTTTTCTTGATGCAAGCTGACTCCTGTAGCTGTCCGGTGTGCGTTCGAGTGTGCCTGGAGGCTTTCTGCAGCAGCCAAACCTACAGAGGCAAAGGGGAGTCTCAATCCTGAGATTGCCATCCCCAGGAGAAGCTGCCCCTCGTGCCTCAAGCAGGTTCCCCCTACAAGGGTCCCTGGGGGTCTGAAACCAGTTCGGCACCCCTTCGAACCACCGAGTCCGGCTCGCACCTCCTGGAGCTGCAGGAGAGCATGCCCGCCATAGAGCTTGCCAAAACTGGAAGTCCCAAAAATTCTATTTCTAATAGAATTAGAAATAATGGAATAATGGCATTCTAAAACATCCAGTTAGGGTTGCCAGGGATTTGGGGGGCATTTCGAGGTGGGCAGGTATGCCCCTAAGCCCTGCCCCCAAGCCTCAGTGACCCCTCTCCCTCCCCTCCTGCAGCAATTTAAAGGGCTTCAGCTGATTGGTGGGGAGCATGTGGCCTGCCTGAGGGCCCTTTAAATCTTTCAGCAGGGAGGGAGAGAGGCAGGTAGGGGCTGCAACGTGTGGGGCTGATTTTTCCACATGCCGCAGCCCTCACCCCCTTGTAAAAAAAACCCTTTAAAGGGCCTTTTTGTGAGCAGAGCTATGGCCAGTGACAGCCCCTCTCCCTCCCTTGTGCTAGTTTTAAAAGGCCCTTCAGCTCACTCGTGTGGATTACCTAGAAAAAGCAGAAAGAAAAACACAGAAAGGAAAATAGGGGAAAACAAATTGGTAAAAATCCTGAAATAATTTAATCTGGTAGATGCCTGGAGAGTGGACAAACCACAGAAAATGGAGTATACATATTATTCACATAGACACATACTCTAGAATAGACTTCATTTTGATATCATCCAGCTTAATACAGAATATAGTCAAAGCAGAAATTGGTATAAAAAACCTATCTGATCTCTCTCCAGTCTGGTTAGATTTGAATATTCTTGGAGAACAATCAACGACATACACATGGCGATTTAATACTATTTTATTAACCAAATCAGAATCAAAAGAAAGAATACAAGAGGGTATACAGAATTATCTCTAAGAAAATATAACTGAAGGCATGCCTTTGCATACTGTATGGGATGCATTAAAACCAGTAGTAAGGGGGATATGCATTCAAGAGATGCCTAGGTGCATTTCATGTTCAGCCCTTCATTATAAATTCGGTCTTATCTCTGCAGAAGTCTGTGCCTGGCTACGTGCCTTTAATTTTTGGTTATATCTATTTTTTGAGCCCCTTAGGGTTGCTTGGTAAGCCTAACCGTCAGAGACTCTTATAAGGCTCCCTGGCTCCAGAAGTTATCTCTTGTAAATCTTTAGGTGGAGGATCTTTTTTCTTCCTCTATAAATCAGTGCAAAAAAACCATGGCCAAACTGATTTATGCTAGAGAAAAGAGCTGTACCCCATTTTGATGCACAGAGGACATGTTCTCCACTTGCCTTGGGTCTTCCATATAAGAGTAAACTCCCTTCTTATTTAGGTTCCTTGGTTAGCTCAAGGTTATGTAGGGCCTCTATATGTTCACAAGTCAGCTGCCCCTTTTCAGTGGTATTGCTGGGTCATCTGCCAGGGATCCTTTTTTCAGATCAGTCATATCCCTGCCCCCTCCCATCACTGGACTCTCTTGTACATATTCTCCTGCAATGTCCTTATGTGCTCCAGTTTAGGCTAAAATGGATTATGCCATGCCTTGATAAATGGACTATGCTTCTTCTACTGACATTAGAGCAAGCAGGTCAATTCCTCTTAAGAGAATTCAGATTCCCAATGTACTTATTTTGTTGCTCAATTTCTAGAGGCTGCAGAGAAGTGTTGAAGAGAGGTATTTTAGACATGGGTTTTATTTAAGTTTTTTTGGTTTTATTGTTCAAGACCTCGGTTTAAGAACAGAGGATGAAAGATGATGATCATGAGGGGGGAGGAGAGGAAGACAGATAATCAGGGCTCATTTCGTAGCAGGACCTCCTTTGCATATTAGGCCACACACCCCTAATGTAGCCAATCCTCCAAGAGCTTACAGAGCTCTTCTTACAGGGAGGATTGGCTACATCAGGGGTGTGTGGCCTAATATGCAAAGGAGCTCCTGCTACGAAATGAGCCCTGCAGATAATTAAAACGACACTATGGTTCCCTTTATTTAAAATGTCCTTCTGCAAACTTCTGTTGTACCACATCCCTTTTCTTTTATAAAAGTGCCTTTCTGAATAACCGTTTTACACTTTCTTTGAATCAAGAAGTGTGGGAGCCTTCCTCACATTGCAGGCAGGCCATTCCATCAGCTTGAGCCACCACAAAGAATGCTTGGTAAAAAAAAAAAAGCTGTACCTTTTGCTTATTTTCAGGGTTGCATCTTCAAAAGGCTTAGCTCAGATGACAAAAGCTGTCTCAGTGAAGCTGTAGGTGAGGACACGCCTTCCCAGAGTACCTGCAGGATTGATGCCTGGAGCAGGCCAGGCAAGGAGTACAACTCCACTCTTCCCACCAGGTCTGTGAATGAGATGAGCGCATGAGCATGCCAGGCAACCTTTTACTGGAGGAAGCACAACATAGCTTCCAGGAGTTCTGCTGCTGTATGTGGGCAGCAGTTACAATACAGCCAGCCAGAGGGGGCAGTTTCCTCTCCCCTTTCCTCTTTCCCCCTTGTCTACCACATGGAAGTGGTTTCTCTTACCCTTCTCATGGAGAGTCTTAGGTGTCAGACTGATAACATATCCTTTTGCTTTCTCCAGTTCCCTGGCAACTCCACTAAGATCTCACACTTGGTCCTCAGCTCTCACATCTGCCATCCACATGCACTGGACAACCTCCTTTAAATCCTAAACAAGATCTGGTCCCACCCTCTTGGGTAATCCCTTGTTCCTCCCCAGGAGCTCCATAGGTCAAGGGCCACACAGTCTCCCCTAATAGCCACTGAAGCAGCCAGCTAGCCCTGTCCAACCAAGTGGGAGTTTGGCTAAGCTTGGCCTAGGGTTGCCAAGTCTCTTAATCTTACCGGCGGGGGGGGGGGGGGAGGGAGTCCTCTGCTGGCCGGGCGACGTCACCGGCAGTGACGTCAGCACGTTGGGGGCGTTGCCAGAGCGTTGCCCTGGCAACGCCCCCGACGTGATGGCGTCACTTCCAGTGACGTCACCTGGCGCGGGGGAAGTCGTCCAGGCTGGACGACTTCAGGGGTGTGGTTTCCCCCGCCGGCCGAATGCTGGCCGGCAGATTGGGAACCCCTGTAGCGGGGGATCCTCCGCCCCCCGGGCTGACTTGGCAGCCCTAGCTTGGCCCACAGGACAGCCTAAAGGTGGGGCCTTTCTCCAGCGGTCCTGGGAGTGGGGCAGTCCTGACTCCTGGGATCACAGCTGTAGGTAGGGCTGGCTAACAAATCTCAATCCCAGAGGGGAAGGGCTTGTCCTCTGATTCCCCGGTCTTACCAGCCCTGCCTTCTGAGCAGGACATGCCTCAAAGGCACTGTAGAGCACGATCAGTCCCGGAAGAAAGAAGAGAAAAATTCAGCTAGGAGGGGAAGGACTCATCCTCAACCCCTCCAGGCAACCAAGGCTTGGCCTCGGTGAGGCCGAGAAGCCTCTTTTCGGATCCGACAGCCCTGGGAGATCCCTGACAGACAATTCCCGGGCCCACAGAGACCACCTTCCTTGCCAGCACAGAGAGAAGGGGCAGAAGGGGCAGAGCTGGGGAAAAGAGCCACGGAGAGATGAGGGAGTCCCATCAGGCCTCCACCAGGCTTGGAGCTCCAGCCCCGTCTCCTGGGTACAGTGGAGGACTTCTCTTCCTTGACCAGCCAGATGAGTTAAGGTAAGAAACAACTTGGGGGGGGGGGGGAGTTAAGGACAGACCCTCCTCTAGGAAAGATGCCTTAAGAAATGGAGCTCAGCCGGCTACCCTCCCCCCCAATTTTGGAGCCCCTAGTACAACAAGCCAGCTCGGGAGGGGGTTTTTGGCTTAGCAAACAGGCAGGGGGCCTGGCTGGCTGGCTGGAAAAAAGGGTCTTTCCTTAGGAGAGTCAGTAGCCCACTTAAACAGACCCAACAGAAGTCAGCTGGAGGCCTCCTTTCCCTTTTTTGTTTCTTTTCCCCTCCCCTCCTTTCACTGGTGGGTTCAGGGTAAAGGGAGCTATCTGAGGGGGGCAGTTATTAACGGTAGAAGAAAGCTTCCTGGTAAGTGAAGACAAATCTTCTGTTCTTGGTGTTTCCCTATGGCCCTCTGCCCTGAGAGCCCCCCCCCCACTGCCACTGCCAAAGGAGCATATTGAAAGAGGCAGTCTAATAGATATGGTTCTTAAGTAATAATCAGCTTCTTGAATTGAACTTCCATTCTTGGGCAAGATGTTTGAAAGAGTGGTGGCTATACAACTTTACATGATCTTGGAAGAAATGGATTATCCAGCTCCAGCTCAATCTGGATTCAGGCTTTAGCTTTAGGACAGAAATAGCCTTGACCACCCTGACAGATCACTGGGGTAGTGAGAGGGGGAGTGCATCCCACCCTGTTGATTTTTCTGGACCTCTCAGCTGCTTTCAGTACCATCAGCCTTCAGAAGAGGCTGGCTGAGCTAAGAGTAGGAGGCATGCTTCCGTGGTTCCACTCTTACTTGACCAGCTGATTCCAGAAGGTGGTGCGGTCGACTGCTGCTCAGCCCTGAGTAATTTATGCTGTGAGGTTCCATGAAGCTCCATCTTATTCTCCATGCTAGTTAGTATCTACACAAAATTGTTGGGAGAAGTCATCTGGTGATTTGGAGTAAAGATGTGGATGACACCCAATATGTGGATGACACCCAGCTCTATTTCACTTTAACAGCTAAGCTAGGTGGGTCTGCAGAAGTCCCGAATAGGTGCCTGAAGAAAGTAATTAGACGGAAGAGGTCCAATAAACTGAAAGCCAGTCCAGATGAGACTGAGCTGATGGTGATCAATGAAGAAGCTGCTCAATGACTGCAGAGCCAACCTGTCCTGGAGGAGGTTGCACTCCTTCTGAAATAACAGGTTTGTAGCCTGGGTGTGCTACTGGAACCTGGCCTATGGTAGGAGGCTCAGATCTCCCCTGTGTACTCAGTATGGTGCTGCTTTTGATAATGGGTCGGAAGCTCCATTCATCCAAAATGCAGTGGCCTGGCTACTGTCAGGGGTTGATTACATGGATCATATCTTCCCTGTGCTGAAATATCTGTGCTGTTTTTGGGTGCAATTCAAAGTTCTGATTCTTACCTTTAAGGACCTAAACAGCTCAGGACCAGGGCACCTGATGCATTGCCTCTTCCTGTAGTATCCAACCCACCAGTTAGGATCTGCCTCTGAAGTGCTGCTTTCTGGGCCCATGCCTTCACATGTGAGGTGGTAGAGGAAGGTTGTTTTCTTTGGTAGCTTGCTGGGGGATGACACCATGGAGTGGCAAGACCCTGGAACCATGAGGGCACTGGCCTCTGCATGGTCCCCTTGCCACCTGGTGGTGGAAACAACCAGGAAGAAGGTTGCCAGTAATGAGATCAACCAAACATACCAAAGCAACCTTGAAAAGTGTAAACAAAATCTTTTTTTTTTTTTGCCAAAAATATTTATATTATTAGATAAGCTATTGAGTAAAGTGCAAATAAAGTACAAAATGCTAGTGGTGGAAGCCAGCTGGCAGCCCTGGAGCTGGGCATGCAGCTGAGTGGCTCCATGCCCCAAAATCCATTAAGGCCTGACCTCCCCCCCAAAAAAGGGTCCATCCCAGTGCCCAAACTGCCACAGAGCAGTGCAGCCTCCCATGCCCTGCTCCTGGTGATGGTCCTACACCTGCAGCCAGCCCAGAAGCCCATCAATGGAGCCAGATGTCCATTACTCATTCAGAAAGATGCACCCCATCAGCCTTGAAGAGGGCTGTTTGCCTGTATGTAGTGTCTGGGTATCTAATGATTTGACCCCAAAAGTCTCTATGACCTGTGGTGCAGCATTGCAGATTTTCCTGAAGTCTACTTTACCTGGTGAGATTGCTCCCTGCCACTCCTGATGTTCCAGCAGTCTGGACCAAAGCAGCATTGTTCCAAGGAGCCCTGAATGAAGGGTCTCCAAATCAGTGGCCATAATCCTTGCCAGTATGACTCCTTTGGGGGTGGGAAGGTCATTCTCACTGAGCTGGATTATGATGGCATCTCAAAGATCCTTCTGGATTACCCAGTTTGAGATGGTCTCAAGGAGAGCTGGGCAGTGCATTCCTCTGTGCCCCAACCAGATAATGTGCCCCAACTAGGGGCCCAAATTGCTGTCCCAGCCAGAAGATGATGCATAGGCACAAGCCCAAAACACCGATGCTGTGCCTGACAATCCACACCTATTTCTCTGAACCTACAGAAGCTGAAAATAGACACACTAGCACGCCTGAGGGCATATGTCCAATTTATAAGCTGAGGAGTGCCAATGGCCCTGATCTGGCCAGATGATAAACCCAATTCAGAAGGTAGAGTGGTGGCTCTGATCTAAAAAGAGTGCATGCTAAAGTCCCCTGGAGGGAGGCCTTGAGCTGCAATGTGTGCCCACATGATGCCAGTAAACTGGAACTGTGACAAGCATGGAACATCAGCATGCACAAGGGAAGTACTGGAGGTGGCAGGGCAGATTGCAGTATACACAGCCATGCACTGGATGGGTTAGGGCTGACCCCCCGAGGGCAGAATGCAAAAGGATTTGGGACCCCTGCCCCAGCTGGTCCATCTTGGACCTGTGTAGATGGATATGAAGCTCTGAGCTGTGCACCGAAATGTCGTAAAATGCTATAGCACAGCTGTTGTTGTTGTGGCACAAAGCTGCTAAGAGCTCACTGCTGTGAAAAGGTCAAAATGAAGGCAGCATGAAAAAGGGTAGTCTCAAACACAGAAAAACACAACCAGGGAAGCTGTTGCAAAAAACTGCATAAAATTTGTAAAGTGCTAGGCCTGCAAGTGTCTGACTCACAGGGGAGGCTCTCCCCCTGTCAAGCTCGGTCACTGTAACTTTAGATTCTGATTGTCTGGTCTTCATCATCTTTCCCTTGCTTGTCATGAATGCATTCCTGGGCAGGGGGGAGTATGTTTTGAGAGTGCATGGGAGTAGCCAGCTTTGTGACTCTTCTTCAAGCATGCCCCAAGGAGTTCCCATGAGATTTGTCCTTGGCGAACTAGGTGCTAGTCTAGAGCCCATAGGGCATCACATACCTTTCATGTTGCCATAGAAATGCTAAGGAGTAGAGATGACGTGAGTGTGTGTGTGAATTCTATGTGTCATGTTTCCCACTTTGCCCCTCAGTCCTAACAAAGGATTTGGTACCCACAGCATTACTTCAATAAAGCACAACTTTTTTATTTTGAAAGTGTCTGGAGGGTAACTTGACTGGGGATCCTGACACCTCCATCCCTTGATGGCCCACTGAGCAAGAAAGAAGCTGCATGTGTTGCAAAACCTCCATATCTGACTGCAAAAGGAAATGTCTGACAGGTGGATGCACATAGTCCTGAGCATAATGACTTGCAATTAATGGCTCTAACCATTAGGACACATTTGTTCCTGAACAAGTCCTGCCACATGCAGACTGCTGCCAATATATGAAAAGACTCCAGGAAGGTGAGATCCTTGAGAATGGCTGTCTTGGTCCAGTGACAGGGCCAACGCTTTGTGCACCAGTGACCACTGAAGAAAATGTAGAATCCCGTATAAACTTACAATGAATCTCTGTATGAACTTACAGTGAATCCGTCTGAACTTACAGTGGCCGAGGACAGACTGGCAATGTAAAGCGGGGCAGCCCCGCGTCGGAAGTGGAAGAAAAGAGCCCATTCAGACATGCGCATCTGTCCCTCGGCTCCATTTCGCACTTACCCGTCTCCCAGTCGCTTTCCATCCGCTTTAACAGGACACCGGGTAAAACCGGTGTTCAGGGGCCGTCCTCCGCATGCCTCCCGCTTCCAAATAGTGTGAACCGGAAGAAGCGGGAGGCATCCGGAGGCGGCAGTGTGAATGCGCCGGCACAAAGTTGTGCGCATGTGCGAAACACATCAAAGGGAAAACAAAAAAAAGCGCAATGGCGCGCGCCGGCTCCGCGGCAGTCTGAACGCTCCATATCGGCACCACTGCGCATTGCTCTGGCCAGTATGAACGGCCAGCTCCGTGGAGTTTTTCCCCCACACCAGTTCCCTCCACTTTGCCCCCACTTTACATTGCCAGTCTGTCCTCAGCCAGTGAATTTCCCAAGGTGAGAGGTGGCTGCCATCTGGAAGCCCCATTAAAGTGGATCAAAAAAACTGAACCAAACCCAAAGATCTTCCTGCATAACCTGGGAAATCCTGATATGATGGTGGGGGGTTGAAATGTGAAGAGGCAATCGGCCCTGGCCTATGTGCCAGCAGGGCTCACAATAAGAAATCATCCAGGGGGCAAGAAGCAATTCTTCTCCAGGCCAGTTTGGCTGGAGATCCTGGAGGTTTTTAGTCATCTTCTGGGTGTGGAACATCAGATCTTCATTGTGGTCTCTGTGATTCACACCCTTGGGACTCCAGGTGCTTACACCAACCCCGAGTCCTGACATCAAAGGTCCTAGAGGATCTTTCGCACCCCCTTCCCTGTGCATGCCCAAGGCAGGGTGCAGAGATCCCGCCAGTTCTCTTCTGACTGCCGTGCAGATAGGACATTTTCCTCCATTGCTCCAGTCAGTGAACTTCTCTTTTCTAGCTTTGTTTCTCTACCAATTAACTTTCCTTTCTCCTCCTCCTTGGTCTATGGGGGGTGTTCTTCAAACACTGTTCCCGCTGCAGGAGCAAGCTTGCTCCAATGGACAGACACTCCCTGTGTTTGTTGTGCCTTGGTGAGGCCCATAGGACAGACACCTGCCCCCACTGTGCTAAATTTTTAAGGCAAACCAGGAAAAACAGCTGCTTTCTTGCAAGCTGCACTCTTGGGGGTTGGCCCTGGCCCCACCTAAAACGGCCACTAAGTCCACATTGGCCAAGGGAGTTGTCGACCCCGGATTGTCAATCTACTCCATCAAAGCCGTTGATGTCGACCTTGCCCAATGTTGAGATCTCGGTGTCGAAGAGGCCGAGTTCGGCCACGACGTTGGACTCTCCTGTGAAGTAATGCAAAAAGGAGAAAGTCCATGGGTCTCACAAGGGCAAAGAGAAGCACCGTGACCTGCAACTCTGGGTCGTGGGCCCCATTCAGGACCCAATGCATTACATGATGGATGCAGAGTCAGTGCAGAGAGCGCCAGACCCAATTTCCACCCAATTGGCGCCAACTCAACAACAAATGAATTGGGTGAACTCCCTGGTAGCAAACCTGCACCGAGACACATTGCAACCCCTCAGCCTATTGGAGTCTGAGGCTGACAAGGTTGATCTCACTCAGTGGAGTTATCACTGTTCCTCCTCGTCGGGATCGACAAGCAGAAATAGTTCTCAACCACCGGCACCCATTTGCCCCCACTGCCAACAATGGCATATGCAATCCACATTGCCATGGGATCCACAGCAACTACAATTCTTTTACGGCATGTACCCTCCACCATTCCCGTGGCTCCAGATGTAAGGACCACTGGATTGAGACCATAAGAACATAAGAGAAGCCAACGTTGCATCAGACCAGTGGCCCACCCAGTCCAACACCCTGTCACACAGTGGCCAAAAACACCAGGTGCCCTCAGAAGGTCCAGTAGTGGGGGCAGGAAGCCCTCCCACTGTTGCCCCCCAAACACCAAGAATACAGAGCATCACTTGCCCCGGACTGAGAGTTCCTATCTATACTCTGTGGCTAATAGCCACGGATGGACTTCTGCTCCATATGGTTATCTAATTCCTTCTTGAAGCCATCCATGCTTGTAGCCACCACCACCTCCTGTGGCAGTGAATTCCATGTGTTAATCACTCTTTGGATGAAGAAGTACTTTCCTTTTATCTGTTCTAACCCGACTGCTCAGCAATTTCATGGAGTGACCATGAGTTCTTGTATTGTGAGAAAGGGAGAAAAGGACTTCTTTCTCTACCTGCTCTATCCCATGCATAATCTTATAAACCTCGATCATGTCACCCCTCAGCCATCATTTCTCCAAGCTAAAGAGCCCCAAGTGCTTCAGCCTTTCTTCATAGGGAAAGTGTTCCAACCCTTTTATCATTCTAGTTGCCCTTTTCTGCACTTTCTCCAATGCTATATCTTTTTTGAAGTGTGGCGACCAGAACTGTATACAGTACTCTAAATGAGGTCGCACCATCGATTTATACAGGGGCATTATGATACTGGCTGATTTGTTTTCAATTCCCTTCCTAATAACCCCCAGCATAGTGTTGGCCTTTTTCATTGCAGTCGCACACTGTCTCGACATTTTCATTGAGTTATCTACTATGACTCCAAGATCTCTCTCTTGGTCAGTCTCCGCCAGTTCGGACCCCATCATGTATTTATAGGATTTTTTGCTCCAATGTGCAACACTGGACTTGGCCACATTAAACCCCATTTGCCATGCTGATGCCCACTTGCTCATACTCGACAGATCCCTTTGGAGTGCCTCAAAATCCTCCCTGGTTCTCACCACCCTGAACAACTTCGTGTCATCGGCAAATTTAGCCACTTCACAGCTTACTCCCAACTCCAAATCATTAATAAACAAGTTAAAAAGCATTGGACCGAGTACTGATCCCTGCAGTACCCCACTGCTTACCTCCCTCCACTGAGAAAATTGCCCATTTATACTCACTCTCTGTTTCCTTTTAATTAGCCAGTTTCTGATCCACAAAAGGACTTGTCCTTTTATCCCATGACTATTGAGCTTTCTTAGGAGCCTTTGATGAGGAACCAGTGTGTGAGAACCTTGTAAGATCCAATAAGCCAGGCCTTATATTGAACAAAGTTCTTTTATTTTCTTAATGGTCTACCTGGTAAGCACTTTCAGCGTTAGTGATGACAGTTACAGGGCAGAGGACAAGTTATGCTATATTCAAACGTGAGAACCAGAACCTGACACCAATCAGGTGAATTGTAAAAAGGCACAAAAATACTAGCCATTGCTTCCCACCGAAAAGGCGCCAACCCAAGGCAGCTCAGACTTGGCAGCCCTCCTCCACCTCCCACCATACATCCCTGGCGGTTCCCATACCCCCACCACCTGGAGTCAGTGCCATTAGAAAAACACTTCAAGGTTACAAGCATTGCTTAGAGAAACAGATACAGGCATGAGAACAAACTGTGGGGGTGCAAGAGAGTTCTAAATGACGTGGAGTGCAGCAGGCATCCAACTCTGGCCCGGGAAAAATGTCAGCAGCCTGACACAGTGTTCCACACTCTCATACATCAGGGCCAGGTAGGCACCTGCCAGAATAATGGACACTGATTCACAGGGGAAAGCTGATACCAGTGAAAAATACATTCAATGTTGCTCTAGCAGGCTAAGATACATAATGGGATGGCTAGGAAGTGAAAACTAAAATTCCAGACTGGTTCCCTCTCCATGGCAACCACACCAAATAATGGCGAGGTCTGACAACATGTGGAACATGTTACATCAAATGCTTCCAAAACTTCTGGTGCTATAGAGAAGTTTTTTGGGGCCTTGGAAGGCCAAAATGTAATGGCAGCAGTTAGGATTTTCAAGGCTAAACTGCTTGCCCAGTTATTATATGGAGCTCCCTTAAATATTACAGTGTCTCAATTCCATATGCAATCTATGGAAAAAATTAAATCCAGATTTTTAAGATATATATTACAAGTTCATCCATGTGTTCCCAAAACAGTTATTCGAACAGAAACAGGTATGGTCTCTGTAAAAGCACGCCTCTGGATTGCTGCCATTCTTTATTGGTTTAAATTACAAATCCCACTGGATCAACAGGTTTAATACTAAGAGATTTTATGGTACCACACTGGATTAAAGAAATAGAACTTAAATTGGGTCATTACGGACTCTCTAAACAATTTCTGATGAACATGGAATATAATCAAGTTAAATCTTTTGTTAAGCAAAGAATCATGGATGTTGAAAGGCAACATGATTTGAACTTGATAAAGCTGTATCTGCCAGGAAGGGCAGGATTAAATAAGGTAATACCAATGGTATATTTACAAAACTTAGACAAACCTCACTATAGAAGAGCATTTACCCTGCTCAGAGCTGATGTGCTTCCATCTGCAGTATTAGAAAGTAAAACGACATGACGAAGAAAGATTATGTGTCTGTGGAGAGGGGAAGGTTGAAACGAGGGAACATGTGATGTTTGAATGTAAGACGTACCAACGTATTAGAGACATTTACATAACCCCAATTTGTTCTCGGTTTCCTGGGAGAAATGAAACATTTTACTTCGATAAGTTGCTGGCTGACAAAGAGCAGGAAACTACTTTAAACATGGCAAAATCCAGAGACATGCTATTAGTAGTTAGTGAATATTGTACCTAAATAGAGATTTTAATTATTTAACTATTTTATTCTTAATATTTTAACATTAGATATTCTGGATCATGTTTATATGAATTTTAATGCTTTACTGGCTGATTTTTTTTTGTTCTTTTTACATATCTGGTCAGTGACCATATTAATAAACCACTACTACTACAACTTTATAAGATTTTAATTGTGAGGCCAAATTATTCCCCAATAAAATGGGTACATATAATTCCTTCCAAACTCCCATTATCCATTTCCCTTGGAAGTTTATATATTTCATTGGATCTTCTGCCAATGCTACTTCAAATTCTGGTCCACTAATGCCCTTAATCTTGAAGGTCTTTCCAGGTAGATACTGATTTTTCTGTACTAACCAGGGCTTTATTACTGTGACTTCTGCCACCATGTCTCTCCAGCCCACAATTTCTTCTTCGTTAACATCTACAGTTTCCAGACTTTCGGTTTCAGGCGCTTTAATGGCGGGCGCTTCTCTCTGCAACTGCAGGAGAGGTGACCCGTTCTCGGCAGGTTGAAGGGGTTCCGGACTGGTACCGGACCCCCAGGGTGCCTAGGGAAGGGTCCCTGCCTGGGGTGCTTGAAGGTAGCCTCTCCCTGCGATGGCGATCGCGGGATTGAGGCTCCTTTTTACCCCTAGGGGCTCGCCTGCCGGAGGAGGCCCTCGGGCTGCTGGAAGCGCTGCCGTGAAGCTACAGAAAATGTAGAGTGGAGAGGTGATGGTCTACCAGATATGCAATGGCTGAATCGTGAGTCTCCTGATCTTTTGATATGAAGTGTTAAGGGGTGGACTAGGAGGATCGGATCCCCCCCACCCCCTCCCTCGTAACTTACTCAGAGACTTTTCCATGGTCTTGTTGCTGTTTTAGAGGCGTTATAAATGTGTTGGAGAGCTGGATCACATGGGGCAGAGGAAGAGCTTGCGAAAGGCATCAGTGTGACAAATCGAGAATGTCCCCTTTGAGATCTCTTATCTATCTGTAAACAATCGGCTACTGCAGGAAGAAATTGCAGGAAGAGCTTCTCCAAAACCTGGAAGTTCGCTTCCTATTTTAAAAAGTGGATCTGAGCTGAATGCGGTATTGATGGCAGCACTGCGACCCCTAGTGGACCAACTGGCTTCAATCGACACTAAACTGGAGATGATGCAAACTGAAATCAGAGAGTCAAACAGAAAGCAGGAAAGGCTCCAGCAAGAACTCCTAGATGTCAAAACAACGGTTGAAAAAAATGACTCAAGTCTGCAGAAAACTGAAAAAAAAATCTTTTCAAAGTGACAACGTATTAAAGCTTCAAATGGATCGATCAAACTACTTCCTGAGATTTCAGAACGTTCCTGAGTCAAAAGGAGAGAATCTGAAGAAAATATTAAGTTATGCATTGGCACCTTTGACAGGAGGGCAAGCAGCGACAATTCAAAGCGACATGGATATGACCTATAGGACATATCCAGAATATGTTAAAAAAAAGAAACTGCCAGGTGAAATTGTGGTGAGATTCTCAAAAAGATCAACCAGAGATCTGGTGTTGAAAGCAACGAATGGAACTGTTCTGAAGATACAGGAAGAAGAAATTAGAGTTCTAAAAGATATTCCATTTAAAATAAGAAAGCAAAGGAAAGCGTATAGGAGTTTGGCTTTATGGTTGCAGTCAGAGACTATTCCTTATAGATGGGACATTCCGGAGGGACTGTTGTTCAGCTACAAAGATAAGAAATTTAAAATTGACTCCATTGAAAAAGCAAGAATGTTTTTGGAAAAGCACAAGAGGAAGAAAACAGAGACTGAACCAGATGACTCACTGGCAGAGCAGGAGAGTATGTATGGATTTCAAAGCTCAGAGATTGAAGATGGAGAATACTCAGACTCTAAGAAAGGGGCAGCTGCCCCTAGAAAGAAGAAAGACAAGAAGAAAGGAAGAGAATCAAAGGAGAAATAGTTTTATAACTGTTTTTTTCTTTGCTGTAATAACACACCAAGCCTTGTAATCTCAAAATTTATCATACATTGTTTTCTCTGCTGTATGTAGTTCAGGGATCTAACGTTAAATTTTTATGTGTAAACAGCAAGAATGAATTAATAATGTATGCCAAGAAATAATTTAGCTTTTCAGTAACTAATGATGTTAGTATCATTAGCATTACGGACACATTTTCTGTATACCTTAGGGAAGAATAGTGTGTAGCTTTTAGTGTAGGTGTAGAGAATAAAATGCAATAAAAAAATTTTTTTTTAAAAAAACTACGGTTTCTAGATAATCCCTGTTAATATCCTTCTGCACTTTACAGACTTATAGGACTCAAACTGGCCTGTCTGTCTGTGTTTCTTCTACTGACGCAGGGACTGATGGGATGTCTATCTGTCCCTGTCCTTTTTACAATTTTAAAAGTTTTGGTTCAAGTTTGGGTTCTTTCTTTGTCAAGTTTTGGACAATGTGCTTTTAATAAAGGTAAAGGTTTCCCTTGCTTGAAAGCCAATTGAATCTGACTCTAGGGGGTGGTGCTTATCTCCATTTCCAAGCCAAAGAGCCAGAGCTGTTCGAAGATGTTTCTGTGGTCATGTTGCTGGCATGACTAGACACCAAGGTGCATGGAATGCTGTTACCTTCCCACTGAATCAGTACCTATTTATCTACTTGCAATTCCTTGCTTTCGAACTGCTAGGTTGGCTGGAGCTGGGGCAAGAAACAGGAGCTCACTCCATCATGTGGCACTCGGGTCTCGAATTGCCGAACTACTGATCTTCCAGTCTGCAGTTCAGCATCTTAACCACTGAGCCACCCCCATAAATGTGCTTTTATGTGTCCCTAAAAATTTTTACTACATATAATAAATTCAAACCTATAGCCTTTATCGAGTTATCAAAGAACAAGCAATTAACCCAATGAACTAAGCAGCAGCACTTTAAAGCCCAGCTATTGGTCTCATTAGACAATGAGCAAGGTACTGCATGAACTGTTCAGATATATGTTAACCACGGCATGACTAGTATTTGCAACCAAGTGGAAGTCTGAAATACGCCCAAATCTTATTCAACTGCAAGCTGGTCACACCGCTGATCAGTTGTTGCCTGCAGCATGTGGTCACCGACCAGACGGCACAGCCTTTTAAAACCAATCAGTGGCTGCAAGGCAAGAGCTCAGATGATCTACTCTACTTTGATGGTGGTTGAAGCATGTGGTTTTCTTCACTAGCAGTGTGGGGGGGGTGTATCTGAACATACATTGAAACTAACTGGGGGTGACATGGATGTGGCTCAGGCATAAATAACTGAAAGGGGTGGCCCTGCCCTACCTCTTGGGACCAGCCCCAGCTGACAATGCCAGCCATCCCAGCCTGTGGCCGATCCTGCCCCCCCCCCCACCAAGTAGGCAGAATTACACTGCTGGACTCCTTCTTCTGCCTTGCCTCCTCCCCCCCCCCATCAGCAAATGGTAATGCACTGCAGTTTTTTATCACAATTTTTTAAAATTACAATATTTTTCTTCATTTGGGTTTACCTTACATTTTCTGAAACACTTGTTTGCTTTAGCCATTTGTAGCTGTTGGTTTTGCATCTTCTACATCACAGTACTTCTGGTGCTATAATTTGGATGTCCATTAATCTGTAAATCAGGGCAAGAGGAGAGGGACTTTTAATGGCACTTAAAGAGAGCAGTCCTAAGCAGGTTTACCTATGCTCTTTTATACTCTTACTGCCAGGAAGGCATTCTTGGGATTGCACTGTAAATCACTTTGCTGCCTTATACCCCACAGGCTTTATATATTTATAGTATCAGGAAATTTGTCAGGAAATTTTCCAAATAAAAATGAGCCATACTGGTTATGTGCTCGTACAATCAAACATCAAGATCAAAAGACCTGGACTAATTAAATTGAACAACAAAAGAAGAGTAAGTCTTGAATAACGAATTTCCCAGTGGTGCTATTCAGTTTTCATGAAGAAGACCCTTCTCACCTATCAGAGCTGCATCTTGCCATTTCTGTAACCCAATCCCAAACAGCAATGCTAATCTAGTAGGTATAACATAAAGTATTTTCAAATGAATAAAAACCATTCCAAATGATTTTATATCTCCTGAATACCATGATAACAGATTAGATGACAAATTTGCTTTGATTTTGAAATTTGAATTTCATTTGAAATTACCCAAAGTTGTATACAAATATGCTGTTGAGGAGGCATGAAGCATTCATGCCAGAGGAGGAGGAGGAGAAGGAGGAGAAGTTTTTAGACCAACCCTTCCTCTTGTGAGGAATAGCATTTCTGTTGGCAGAGCAGGGGGGATGATTTTTGTCAATTCCCCTGTCAAACTGTAGACCCCACTTCTCTGCCAGTGCTGTTTATGAGGGTCCTGTGATCCCTAGGAGAAGAATTGCAGATGTCTCACAGGGTGCCGGTGAAAGGTGGGGACCAGGGGTCATTTCGTAGAAAAAGAGGTGCAGGAGCTCATTAGCATAACTCATTAGCATAACTCATTTGCGTATGCCACACCCCCAACATACGAGAAGTGTGTCAGAAGGCAACACCCACCCCTCAGGCTCCACTCCACAGGTGAGTGAAACTGGCCTGCTCTTCCTCCATTCCCTTCCCCATCCAATACTTTGTGCAATAAAAATAAGTGTAAAGAACACACCCTCATTCTCTTCCTGCTCCCTTGAAACCACCAGGTTTCAAGTAGACTTGAGATACCCAGGACATGTGCACCACCCATCTCTTTCCCTTCCCCTCCCCACAACAAGACACCCTGTGAGGTAGGTGGGGCTGAGAGAGGTCTTTTGAGAACTGCTCATGAGAGAACAGCTCTGAGAGAACTTGTGACTGGCCCAAGGTCACACCAGCAGCTGCATGTGGAGGAGTGGGGAATCAAACCTGGTTCTCCCAGATTAGAGTACAACTCCTGACCACTTGGTGAAATTTCTCCAATACTTACGTGCCATGTGCCCAGATAAAAAATGGTATACTTAGAAAATTTATATGCCACCTTGAGCAAGTCTCTGGAAAAGCAGCACACAGTCATAAAAGGAACAATGATAAAATTATCAATATTAAAACAAAACATTAAAAACAAAGACCCTAGCAGGGCTTTTCCCGGGGTGCTGCGCCTCTGCACTGCTCAGGGAAGCCGAGGAGGGGGCGGGGCTTGGTCATGTGCCCGCCCCCTGAGCTCCTCACTCCCGGAGCTGCGCTCCTGTGCGCTCCCGCTCCAACAGACCCCTGGTGGGGACAGAGAAGTCTTGTTTTCTTTAGAATAAGAAGAACTTTAATTTTTATTGCAGTGCTGTCTCACCTCTCTTCTGTTATGGAGTTTAAGGCGAAGCACATACAGTTCCCAGGAGGTTTCACATCCAAGCACTGATCAGACCCAGAACTTAATTTTGTTTGCTATACGCCATATTTTTTCCTCCCTATCAATAACTAAACAAAAGAGCATTGAGCAATGCAGTGCAATGCAATGCAAATATTGTCAGGGGGAGTAAGTTTTTGGTTGTTTTGGCTGTGATGAATATCATAACATTGGCAAAATTATTTTAAAGGAATATTCAGCACAGGCTGAAAGGGTGAATGATAATGAAATCTATAATTCCAAAACATTTAATAAACATCTTGGTTTTATAGGTCTGAACCTTTCTTTGTCACTATGGCTTCTTTATAATACTTCCCTCATGTAGAATTTTCCACTGCAGAGGACATTTATATTATATACTAGGTATTATATAGTATACCCTCACATGGATCTATCTAGTTCAGAATTGTTTGCCCTATCTATCATGAATATAAATGTGTTTTTCAACATCTACTACTTGAAATCCTTAAACTGAAGATGCTGGGGATTGAACTTGAGATCTTCCACATGTGCTCTGAGCCATGGCCCATCTCCAGTGACTCACAAGTGCCTTTATTAATGGCAAAGTGATCCAGGATAAAACTTGGGTTTCTTTCTTTGAGAGAAGTGGGCAAATTTTATCTTCAGATAAGATCCTCCTATCTGAATTGAACTGTCAGTACAAGACATAAACATGAAGGTGTCATAAAAAGTGCATCTGATACAAAAGAACATTGTTTTAAAATTTGTACAAGTCCTACAGTTCATGTAATCTGCTGCATATGTCTTCTTCATAAGACACTTACCTGCTTCCACTTTCTTATGTCAATGTACATGGGAATAGGATGCTCTGCCCTTGAACCCTTAATTACTCACTTCCTGTCTGAAGTATGAAATTTAATTGTCCATATAATCCATGTAACTCCTACCCATCTATGCATTTTACTGGTGAGCATAAAATTATCCAACCCTTTTGAAACCCCAGTGCCCCATTGGAATCAACTGGCATACTTAATACTTAATAACATTTTGGTTTTTATAAATGTAATGCCCTATGCCTTTATCAAGTAGCAGAGAACACCCTCTAATTTCAGTGTGCCTCCATTCCTGTGACTGCTTGCATTGTGGCCTCTTGCTTTTTCTTTACCAATGAATATAGCTTTCTTTTCACAGGCTTACTCTCTGTTTCTTTGCATGTCTCTAATATTTTGTCAGGCTTTAACTTTCACTTGACCTATCCTCAGCTTCTTGCAGAGGTTAATAAAAATGTAAAATGGTACACAAGGAAGCCTAAGCACATACAACCTATTAAAACTTACGATGCAATATCAACATTAAATCAACCTAGTTGCATGAGACTTCTTGTTGCTCAATACTTTGGCATCCTGAACCTTGTTGTAGAAGTACTAACTGACCCAGCAGGTAGTAGTAGCAGAGCATCCTGTCTGGATACTATTATATTGTCATCAGCCACCAGTGGTATTTGAGGCATACTATTGGTATAAAAAGCTACTAATACACCTTTCTAAAAGGCCTCTGAGCTGTTACAGATATAGCTATGTTGATTCCAAGCTTATGGATGGGATACAGTATAGTAAGGACATATTATAACACTAGCCTGATACCTGTGCTTCACTATGGTATTTAAGTTCCGTAAATCCAGTTATAATACTTGATGATGTGAAGTTTGAAATGTAAGATTTGTTGTAGGAATTCTAATGGAGAAGATTGTAGTGTAAAAAATGAAGTAAGACAAACGTACTTTTTTTTCTTCACTGAAGGACCTCTCTGTAGACCGCATTGGTGGTTCTGCCCTCAGGTGCTGGCATCACCTGGCTGCTTGGTGAGCTCCCTGGAGCAGGCAACATAGAACTATCCATTTAAGAAGCAGTCATCTGTTAAGTAAACTCCTGCCATCTTCCACAAAAGTGATGGCCTCTCTACTTGTGTTCCTGGATTGTTTTGTTGTAAGCATCCTACCTCCTTTCCTACACCTGACAGGCAGCTGCCTATCCACTGTAGGAGGGGGAGGGGGAGGAGTATTAGAAGCCACTGTGGAGGCGGGGCTGGCAGGATCACTAAGGCGTTACTGCTGGGGCGGGCTACCTCATGGCTTAAAGGCATCCGGGAGGCTGGGCCAGCAGCAGGACTAAGACAATCCTGATTTCCTCAACTGCCATTAGCTCTCTGCCGTCTCCTGTAACTGGTTGGGTTTTTTTAACCTCAGAAGGCTGAGCTCTGCAGCTGACCAATCAGAGAGTTGGGGGTGCAAGTAGGCAGCAGCCTGGCAGCCTCATAGAAATCAATGGGGAGAGCACATTTTCCCCTTTTGACCCACTTAGGGGTCGAATTTCTAAGAATCCCTTCTTAGTGAACACCTATGCCATGGTAGGAGTGCTCTCCCCGAATCTGGTGTTTCTAGGTCCCAGCGGTTTGGCCTGGACATTGATTTTAAAGTGAGGGGACTTTCTTTTATGTATATATTGATGGGAACTGAGAGGCAGCACAGATTCCACATTAGCTATGTAGTGCCACTCATCCATTCACTGCTTACGAGTGTGTATATAGAGTGCAGTGACTTTTAGTCAAATAACAGCAAAACGACTGGAAGGCTGAAATAGCTAAATGCCTACCTAGTTCCAAGCTACTGTATGTGCTACCCAGTTGCAATATGTATACATGATCAGAGGTACCTTTTCTGGATTTGTACCAATATGGTTCCATATAGAATGTCTTGAATTAAAACCGCCTAATTCAGCCTTTAGTTGTATGGTTAACATTTTACCAAAGGTAACTGCATGAATCAGTAAAAGACCCAGGAGTGAGTTTTTTTTAAAAAGACAGAAATCTGTAATCAGTCCAAAATGCAGTTCCTTATATAGAACTTCTGGCTAAATTAATGGGACATTTCCCAGTAAACATTGTAAGAACTGATATGAAAGACTCAGAAAGAAACGAGGATACTTCTTTAGTCAAATAATTGCTTATATATATGAAAATATGAACTGGATGGGCATTTTTAGAGAGTGTGAACTTTAGGTGATAAGAAGTAAAAGTCCAAAGATCCCCTTTCACAGGGGCATGTAGCACATGAGGAATTAGACCTATTTAGACATGGAAATAAACATGAGGGGCAAAATACTGTCCTGGCAGCCTTTCATTACCTAAGTTACTTGTGGTGGAAACTTGTGCAGGATGAAGCAGTGTGGAATGAAAACTCTGAGCTGAACACGTTAACAAACCAGATAGTGACCTCCCCTTAGAATAACCCTCAAGAAGATACCTTAAGCTGAAGAGAGCTACACAATCCCCCAATGAGCTTTATAGAAGAGTGGGAATTTGAACTTGGATGTTCCAGGTTCTAGATTGGTACATGAAACAGGGCAAGATAAAAATAGTCTCTTTCTGTATACGTAAATAAATTATGCCAGGACAAGATAAAATTGTTTCTTTCTGTGTGTGTACATACATACACCAGCACTACCACTTGTGTGTTCAATTAAAACTTAATTTATCATATCTGTTAATAGTTTTACTGTAAACTTTTAATGAGATTCTGCTTTCTTCCATAAAAAAGATAAAGTCTGTATTTCAATAAGATGATGAATTGGACTGGTATACGTTTGTTTGATTGATATACTCATGCACATAACAAGATTATCTTAAAATAATATATTAGGTGTCTGCTTCCTTCAATAGCAACAATATTTAATTTTCATTAGAGTAAGATTTACTATGTGTCATTGTCTTCTTTCTGCCAGGTTTAAACAACTGTTATTAAAATGCATTAATTAAAAAGTACTGGTATGCACATTATCATATAGTTTTCCAGTACTGCATACATGATATAAATGACAATGCTCAGAAATATTCCCATGACGTTGTTAAGACAAAGAGATTGCAAAAATGTATGAACCAGAAATGTATGAACACTTTGTGAGCTATTGAGGACATTTATGAGTGTGCTAAAAAGGCATACAATCTGATTCCTCTTTACTGCATTTTTGTAAACTTGCAGAACAATAAGAAAATGTTAGTCAAAAATCTCAGTAATGACTTTTAGTGAAGGTTAGAATAAAGGTCAGGAATTTTATATTGTGAAAATGTTATATGGCGTCCTTTCTTATGTATGAGAGGAAAAAATAATTGTCATAGGGGAATAGAAAATAGACTTCAAGAACCTTCAAAATATTGTAGGGTCATTTTTGGAGGATGAGGGCTGTGAAATTCATCTCTACTCATTGGCTGAGGACAGACTGGCAATCTAAAGCGGGGCAGGCACGCTTCGCAAACGGAGGAAAGGAGCACGTTCAGACATGCGCATCTGTCCATCGGCTCCGTTGCGTACTTACCCGTCTCCCAGTCGCTTTCCTTCCGCTTTACCCGGACACCGGTTTTTCCCGGTGTTCAGGGGCCTTCCTCCGCATGCCTCCCGCTTCCAAACAGTGTGAACTGGAAGAAGCGGGAGGCATCCGGAGGAAGTGTGAACGCACCGGCAAAAAGTTTTGCGCATATGCGCATGTGCGCATGTGTGCACATGCGAAAAACATCAAAGGAAAACAAAAAAAAGTGCAGCGGCATGTGCGAGCCGCGCGCGCTGGCTATGCAGCAGTCTAAACGCTCCGTGGCAGTCTGAACGCTCCGTATCGCCGCTGATCCGCATTGCTCTGGCCAGTGTGAACGGCCAGCTCCGTGGGTTTTTTCCCCCGCTCCAGTTCCCTCCGCTTTGCCTCCGCTTCAGATTGCCAGTCTGTCCTCAGCCATTGAATCAGTGGATTTTCAGAAAGATTAACTGCACTGTTTCTCAGAAATAGAAACCCGGGTGCTTCCCAGTGGATTATATTGTTTTTCTTCCAGCAAACTTGAAGAGAATTATACATCACCTACATCTGGTGGGATGAAGACTTCTCAGACCTCGCTTTGTGGAATGGAGTCATTGAGTCCAACCCAATGTGTTATTCTGATACTGGATAATATTGAATTGGATCCATTCCTGACTACATTTTCTGTCAATAAAAAGGAGGGGAGAGCTTCTTATTGAATCCCTCCTTCTGCTAGAGAAGGACACTCACTGGGTGTCCACTGATTCCTGGGAGGCAGCACTGGGGGTGGTGCATAGCAAGCTAGAGCTGGTTGGAAGTCAGAAAGTACACTGTGCTCATGTAGTATAGGAACCAAGTCACTATAGCCAACTCCTTATAAGGAACAGCTATAATTGTATACCCATAGCAGTGGTGTGACAAGTTCATGGGTTATGTTTATCACATGATAATTATATCCTTTTACTTGAATTCTTCAATGTGTGAAACTATCTCTGTCAATTATTTAACACTTCCAGAAGGCGATGACATGTCATGTATTTATTTTAAAGTTAACATTATTGCATCATCTGACCCTAATCAAAGTCAATATAAACATTCAATGAGTTGTTACTTACTTGTTTTATAAGTTGTGTTCTTTTCAGCAGTCAACCAAATTCTGGTATGTAATTCATATGATCATATGATCAATCCTTCTTTCTCCCTCCTCCATGCAAATGGGCATCAAATGTCCAAGCTTCAGTCCAATATAGACTACTACTGATTTGTAATAAATAGAATGGCAGCATAAGTGTGAGTAAAGAGTGAGGTTAAAATAATCTAATTATCTAGCATGAATAATTCAGTTTGAAATATATGCCATGCACAGTTGAACCCCTTCATTCTTTATAAATATCTAATCTGTGTGGAAACCCAAGCTTTTTATCTCCTTTTATCTCTTTCATCTGCATAGCAGCTTTTGTCTTAATAGTGAATAATACTTCAAACCCAACCTTGAGAATCTGACTTCTATTCAATAGAAAAGGAAAGGGAAAAAGACATACTTGCCCCTTTCCTCCATTTGAAGGGGTAAAATGAGAGATTAAAATTAATAGAATTAATTTATCTGAGTCACAAATCCTAGCAAGGTATTACATCTAGACAACAATCAGGGTAAGATTAATGGCTCTTTTACTCATTAAAAAGCTCAGTCTCTTCCTTTGTTATAGGAGCCATTCATAGCCTTTTCTGTCTGATCATATAACAAGAGAGTAAATAACCTTGAAAGCCAGCCATAACTTATGTTCAAGGAGAAGGAAAAATAGTCACTTTCCAGTTTTATTAGTGATGTGGTAATTAAAGTTCTAAGAGTTTTCATTGATGTATGTAATTGTTATCAAATCATATTTTATAAATTCACCTGCTATTATAACCATTATACCTCTGTTCACATTTTATGGGCCTTGACTGTAAATCAAGTCAGAATTTTTGCCTGGTGGAATTGTGCTACTATCTTCATGATTATTTAATCCTCACACAATTCTGTTTATTCTGTTTATTCTGTCCATTCATTGTCACTGAATGAGGTACCAAGATCTCTTCTGTGATACATAAATGCTTTATATACAATGTCAAGGTAGTTTTCCTTTGCCGCCCCATTCGGAAGAAAGAGACAGATACAGAAAATGGATTAAACAAGGACCACTTTTATTACTTAATTAACCTTTTGCGGCAAGGGAACTAACAACTATTCATGCAAAATCAGCGGGATTGGTCCCAACCAGGACCCTTTCCTCGCTCTCCAATGGCCGAGCACCTCACCCCCTCCGGAGTGCACTTCCTGACCACATCCTGGCCATGCTTAGGCTACCCTGTGTCCCTTTCCTGGAAGCCCTAAAACTTGCCAGAGGAACCTTCCAGGGTCCTTCCAAGGTCCCTCAACCCCAACCCTGGGCCCTGAAACCCGAAGGCTGTTTTTGAGGGACCCAGTTCCCAAAGGAATATGACACCGATGCTCACTGGATCCGCATCATAACTAATCGCTTGCGGGGAGGGCGGGGTATAAATGTGAAAAATAAATAAATAAATAATCCCAAAACTGCCACCACCAGGACCAAGCCTCTGCTTAGGTCCTAGCTCCCACATTACAGCACCAATGCTGCCCTAACCCCTTGCCACAAATCACCTAGAAATAAATCATTGCCCTTTTCAGACAAATGAATACCATCGTCCCTGTACAGGTCAGGCAAATCAACCTTAATAATAATAATATACTTTATTGTCATTGTACATAGTACAATGAAATTAAAAAGTGCCATCATTCAGTGACTCGCAACATATAATCATGCGCACTCACACAGACATTCACGACTGCTTCTCCCTTGTGATTTACATAGCAACCAACCACTGTTTCCCCCAGATTTCGGTCTCATACAGCATTCAGGGCAATAATAGCTCTCGAGTAAAAACTGTTTTTTAATCTATTTGTCCTTGTTTTGATTGTCCTATATCTTCTGCCCGAAGGCAGCAGTTCAAACAAGGAATATGCAGGATGTGATAAATCCTGTAGGATGTTCTTCACTTTTTTCAGACATCGAGAACTGTACAGTTCCTCCAGAAGTGGGAGAGGACAGCCAATTATCTTCTGGGCTGTGGTGATGACTCTCTGGAGTGCTTTCCTATCTGCAACCGTACAACTAGCAAACCAGGCACAGATACAGTATATTAAAATGCTCTCTATTGAGCAACGATAGAAAGACATCAATATTTTCTCATTCAAATTATTTTTCTTTAAAAGTCTGAGAAAATAAAGCCTCTGCTGGGCCTTCTTCACCAGAGCAGTGGTGTTTGCACTCCAGGTCAGATTTTGTTCAATAGTCACTCCCCAAAACTTGAAAGTAGCCACCCTTTCCACACATTCTCTACCAATAAACAGTGGCTTAATGTCCGTTTTGTTCCTCCTGTAGTCCACCACCAATTCCTTGGTCTTGGTGGTATTAAGAATCAGATTATTTTCCCTACACCACACACAAAGCCATTCCACCTTATCCCGATAAGCAGACTCATCATTCCCAGAGATGAGCCCCACCACAGTGGTGTCATCAGCAAACTTGATGATAGTATTGCTGGGGTGAGTGGGGGTGCAGTCCTGCGTATAGAGGGTATAGAGCAGGGGACTCAACACACAGCCTTGTGGAGAGCCGGTGTTAAGGGTAAGGGCTGTGGACATATGAGACCCTACTCTAACCCTCTGAGGGCGGGCTGTCAGGAAGTCCAAGATCCAGGAACATATGGAGCTGGAAAGTCCAAGGCCCTCCATTTTGGGCACTAATCTATGTGGGAGGATGGTATTGAAGGCAGAACTAAAATCCACAAACAACAGCCTCACATAACTCCCCGGCTGCTCCAGATGTGACAGAGCAGTATGGAGAGTGGTAGTGATAGCATCCTCTGTGGATCTATTTGCCTTATATGCAAACTGGTGACTATCCAGTGTGGATGGAAGGCATGAAACAATATGACTCCGTACCAATTTCTCAAAACACTTCATCACAACCGGAGTGAGTGCAACTGGTCTATAGTCCTTTAAGCTACTGACTGTGGATTTTTTGGGCAGGGGAACAATAATTGAGGACTTTAGGCAAGACGGAACAATAGACTGGTGTAAGGACCGGTTAAAGATCTTAGTGAGAACCCCCGCCAACTGGTCTGCACATTCTTTCAACACCCATCCAGTAATGCCATCAGGTCCAGCTGCCTTCCTCGGATTCACTGACCTCAGCGTACACCTCACCTCATGCTCTTCCACCCTGAGGGAGGGGCCACCATGGACTGATGGCTGTAATGTTGCTGTCCCTGGCAATGTCTGTGTGTGGTAGAAACTGACCCAAACCACCCTCCATGGCCAAACGCAACTGCCTATTTACTTTTCAGCGGGCCCTATCAAGCCCCCTCGGATCTCCCATACCACGCCAGACTCTGTGTGGTAGCAAGGCAGACCAAACCATGCGGACCGCTGGCCATCTGCTCCGGATCGACTGCAGGTCCTCAATCACTTGTATAATAAGGGTCTTCCCCTTCATCAAACCCAGATCATTTTCCCCAAGATGGATCACCAAAACTTGAGGAGGAGGACCTTGTCGTCTCTCCAACAACAATGGCAAGAGGCCTGGCCACCTCATGCCCCGTCTGCCCCACCATTCAATGATGGCCTGCTCACTCAGGCCCAACTGAGATCCAAACTGTGTACTGCTAGCCCGGTGCCCGCCCCAAAAGATCATGCTATGTCCGCAGATCACGACTTGCCATCTCACCAGGCTGGGTACAGGACCTGCAACAAAAACTAAATTAATACCATTTTATAAGCCAGAGAACAATCAACTGTAACAGTACAGCCCTGTAAAAACAAACATGAACGTCAAACTTTGAGCCCTCTAACATATGATTTATAGAAATGGGAACGCCAACAGCCTATCTTTTTAATGTCTGCCTCCTGTTACCCCATTGCTGCCACTGTAGAAGCTGCCCCTATCCTGAAGGAATGAGTTCCAAATTGGTAATGACCTAACCCTAGCACCCTCAGAGCTCACTTTGTGACAGTCCAAAATTGGTACTTAGTAAGTGGGGAGCTGTCCATATGAACAAATAGGGTGCCATCCCCAGATTCCCATGCTTCTAAATAGCGCTGTAAGGCCACTACAGGGCTAAATGTGTCATCCTGACAGGCACCTATCTTAAGCACCATCCCTTTATGCCGTTGGTCAATTTTGGACCTCCTAATCCTCAGTGTTATGGTGGATCCATCCAAACCCACGTCCTTAAAATTAAGAGCCCGACCTGACTTATCATCCTTGGAATTGACAACCAGTTCACTAATCCATAGCGCTTCAAAGAATGCCAACAATGCAGCAGCATGAAACAATAAAACTTCGAAATATGAAGAACACACCCCTGGCCATACTCCTTTTAGTCCTTTCAAAATCGATGGTGAAATAGGTTCCCTTGAATCAGGATTTTTTGGTGCCTCTCTAAACCACCCTTCTAGCATTTTTCTGATGTGAAAATCTCCCATTGTATCAGGAAACTCCTTAGCCTTGCTCAAGTATGCCATGGCTGCCAATTTTCCTTTAATTGACCGAACAGCCAGGTCAGCCCTCTTCAAGTACACTGAAAATTGAATGAGGTGGTCAACTGGGATCGGCCACTCATCCCGTAACCCTACCTGCTGCCTAAACAGGGAAAATTGCTGGCCTGCCCTCCTATAAGCCATCCTGGTACTTGGAGCCAGTGCTAAGCCGATCACTCTTTTGGCTTCAGACCTCCAACCGGCCACAAATGCTGAGGCATGCGTACTGGGTAAGGATCTGCCTCCAGAGCCAGCTCACGAAACCTCTCCATCTGTTTATGAGATACAACGTCAGTGACTCCGTTATTGACCCCTGGTACATGCCGAGCTTTGAATAGGATGTTAAGGTGGAGACAACGCAGGGTGAAAGCCCTGACCAAACACATTACCCTAGGGGACCATGAAGTAAGGGAACTGATAACGTGCACCACTGCTAAATTATCGCACCAAAAATGCACCGTCTGATTTTCCAGGTGCTCCGGCCAAAGCCATACTGCCACTATTATAGGAAAAAAAACTCTTAAAAAGTCAGATCCTTAACCCACCCTGCTGTCACCCACTGGGTCAGCCAATCTTCAGCACACCAGTGGCCTCTGAAGTACACACCAAAACCAGATGACCCTGCGGCATCTGAGACAACTTGTAACTCTGCTTCCAGCCAAAGCTCTTCCCTCCAGAAGGAAATGCCATTGAATGATGATAGGAAGTCTTCCCAAACTTGCAAGTCCTCTCTCATACCCTTGGTCATATGTGTTCTGTGATGTGGGCATTGCAGTCCCTTTATTGCTTCACATAGCCTTCTGAGGAAAGCACGCCCTGGGGCCACCACCTTACAAGCAAAGTTAAGGTAGCCCACCAATTGTTGGAGTTCTAATAATGAGATTTTCTGCTTCTTTGACACTAGGGCAATCATGTCCCTCAGCTTCACCAACTTCTGTACTGGAAGCCAAGACAATTGGCCAATGGTATCTAGCTCAATGCCCAAAAAGGTGAGAGTGGTAGTGGGCCCTTCCATCTTTTTGTGAGCAAGTGGGATGCCTAGCTCCCCCATCAGCTGAGTAAAGCTGCGCAACAGGTGAAAACACTGACTAGAGCCCTGCGTTCCCACGAACAAAAAATCATCCAGGTAGTGCGCTGTTGTTGCCAAGCCGGCCCTAACCTGGAGGGCCAATTCCAGAAAGGAACTAAAGCGCTCAAAAGTGGAACAAGAGATGGAACAATCCATCGGAAGTGCCCTGTCCCTATAAAAACTGCCCTCGAAAGCAAAGCCCAACTGCTCAAAATCCAATGGGTGTACAGGCAATAAACGGAAGGCTGGTCAAATGAGGTATAGTGTACCGAACAGAGTTCAAACAGGATAGCATCATTAACCAACCCTCCCCATGGAAAAGAGAGATGATGTATGAAGCAGTATTCTCCCGGCACCTTTTTAGGAACCATGTCCAAAGGCGACACCCGCAAATTCTCCACGGGCAGCTCCGGGAAGGGGCCCAGCACTCTGCCTTCTTGACACTCCTTCCTAATCTTGTCCCATACTACCTGCTCCAGCCAAAAACTGAATGCAAGTTAGCGGCCTGAAATGGCCTCCTTGCCCCCTGATAGGGAATCCGAAAACCGAATTTAAAACCATTCATCAAAAAACTACGATCCTGAACCTTAGGATAACTCTGCAACCACTGCTCTAACTGGGCCACATTAATTGGACTGGGCCCCTTTTTCAGGAGGCTGGCCTTGTCCACCACTACCAGGCTGCCTCCCCCCTTAAATTCCTTACTTCCTGACTGGCCTTGGGCCCTCAGACAAGATGAAAATCTGTGGGGGCCACTGCAGACTGGACATTCATGTCAAAAGGAACATGGCCTGCGGCTACAGGACCCATGGGAAGAAAACTCCCAGCAAAGTGGGTGTCGCTGAACCACCCGCCCCACTTGCAGGCGGGTACCTGTGGTGTTCTGTAGGTGCTGAACCAAATGCCCGGTGTTCGTTCTCTCCCCCACGGAAGGGTGTGATATGGCCATGGTCTGCATCCATAATTCAGGATGTATTTGGTCCCACCGCAGCATAGGGTTCATTGCAGCATGCAAGTGGAATTCCTCGTCATACTGCAGCCATGCGCCTCCCATAAAATCCCTTTAAGCTCTCTATATAATGTCCATGTACTGAAGCATGGGCAATGCTCTCCATGGCTGAGTTCTGACCACGATCCCTGCATATACTAGGAACCCTGGGTACCAATTAGCCCACGTCCTGTCTACCGTGCACCTTTGCAGCCTCTCCTTATCTCACTCATCCAAATCATCCTTGTCCTTCTTTTCTAACTCCCTGAACAGCAGACTGAAAACATCAACGTAATCTCTCCTCACTGTCTTGTCCCTAATGGCAGCCATAAGGTGATCACCAAGCGGCATGGCTTGGTCCCCAAATGGGAGTGCCTTCACTGGCACATTCTTGTATGCCACCCATGAAGCCTCGTGAGCAGGTACTAATGTAGCTCCTTCTCCTGTAGCCAGGCTGGGCTGACTCGCCCCCCAAGGCCATCCTGGAGGACATGCAGGGAGGTGTGGGTGTTTGGGGTCCCCTTGCTGCTGCTGCAGTACTGCTCCTGAAGCCACCATCTGTCCCCAGGGACCCCAAGGCCAAGTTGGCCACCCAGCTGGTGTTGGGGCACCCGAAGCCGGGGTGGACCCCTCCTTACCTCCCGTCTGCACTGTTGAAGCTCTGTCCTCACTTCCCGTCTGCCCTGATGAAGTTCCCTCCATTCCAGTTTCAACTGTAGTTTCAGCCACTTGAGTGGAGTCAGACCGCTGGGTTGCTGCTGGCCCACGAGATGTCCCCGGGCCATCCTCCATTGTCACTGACCCAGAACCAAACCTGCAGGCGATATCAGAGAGACTGGCCAAAACACTGTCCTGAAATGCCCTGTCTGTAGCAAATGAGGTAGGGACAGTGGGTACAGCAGGCCTAACGGCCTGAGAAGTATTCTGCCAACCGCCTCTCAATGACCGCCAGCCACTCTAGAATCTCATTCCTCCCTCTGTCACCTGCCTCCTCCTCAGCTGGCTCCGTGGGTGCCACTTGGGAGCAGAATGCCCCATGGCCTGTTTAGGAGTGGGCTGCTTACCCTTTCCATGCCCTTGACCCTTCCTAGAGGCCATAATCGCTTATACCACCTATGCGGCGTGGCCCAGTGCCTGAATGGAAAATTGAAAAAATTGAGACCCACCAAGGTGAAGTTGCAAGGAGCAGCCCCTGGGTGGCAGTAAAACCCTTTCTGAGTCAAGGCTGCCTGTGGTGACACAAGGCCTCCACTAGGTGGCCCCGCAACTACACCCCTGAAGCCTAGAAGGTCCAAAGCCTAGACGGTGAGAGAAGGCTCTAACCACGCAGCCCAGGCCTCAGAGGCCCGATCCAGCCGGGAGGGAAAAAAGGGGGGAGGGCTGGATGCCCGGTAAAGCCTTGGACCCTGGCCCCTCTCATGGACTGGTGAACCGCCCAAGTGCCCTATCGGCCCACGTGCCCTTTTTCCCCAGGCTGGCTGTCCCCCCAAGTGGAGTCCACTGCCCCCACTATCACCCGGGCCCCTGGGAAGCGCCCAATCCCAGCCGACTGAGGGCCTGTCTCTGCCCTTATGGCCCAACTGTGTGGGTGAAAAAACAGCTCAGGCCTCAGCCGACACCCGCTGACACTGCAGCTGCAAAATCGGTCAGCCAGCCACCGTGGAATGCAGAGCTCAGCAGCCACCGCACCGGCTAGCTCGCCCCCACTGCCGAAATCCTCCTCAGCCTAAAGGTAGGCCCAGTGAGGACGGAGTTCCTCACACTCCACCTCAAAAAGACGCTGAACCAGGGGGGGTGGAGCAACTAATAACCAAGGCTCCACCCCCCCCCCCCGCACAGCTATGGAGCGATGCTAGTGTCGCTCTGAGCCACCTCCGTCTCCCTCTTTTGGGGAGGCAAAGCCAGCCCCTCCCTCCAAGCGCTGCGGCTTTGGAGGGAGAAGGGAGCCGCATTGTCATCCTCCCTCTGGATTGGCAATCCTAGACAATCACTCCCTAATTCTCCTAACATCAGTAAACTTGGTACAGCTAATTTCTCTTCACTGGCCAGTAAAAATATAAAGGCCAGAATTAACCATCCCCTTCCCACTAACTATTCTACTCCCCAATTTATCAATACCAATTATAACAAAATACAGTAGGATAATTAGTCCCTATCAATCACTGATTTACAATAAATCCAATTAGTCCCTATCCTACCCTTCAGTTGCTTGCTCCTGCAGTCAGACCTTAACTGATTCTATTAATCACCCCCCCCCCAATAGCTGGCCACTAACTGGCCTCCAATCCTAATTAGTTTTGGCCTGGCCTTTCAGGACGTCTTGGCTACAGTCTCTTCATGGCCGTTGAAGTGGCCTCAGTCAGTCCTCATATACACCCTCCACTGCAGGCACTTGAGTTGTTACAAGAGCACAGTTCCTTTTTTGGTCCGACAGGGTCCTCCTCGGTCTTGGCCCCAGGCCCTCCAAACATCCAGTAGCTCTTACCTATACAGGGCTCTCTCCCACCACCCCGCAGACACTTTCTGCCAATAGGTTGATAAAATTGACAGTCTGGCTGATTGGTGACATTTGCAGCCAGTCAAATGTAGGTGGACCAGCATCCGCAGCAGGGGGAAAGAAAAAAGTCTCTTCCAAGCTCCTCGTCCGGCCACTCGCCTCCTGCGGCTCGAAAGCCACTGCCCACAGCCAGAGTGCAAAACACCAGGTTGGCCCTAGAACAGAGGGCAGGTGTGAGGCTTCTGCCCTAAGCAGTCAACGATCAGACCTTTGTTGATGAAACAGAGTTCTTTATTTTCTTAGTACTGCATGACAGGTTCTCGAATGTTTGTTAGAGATACCATATACAAAACAGTCAGGGTTAATATACCCTCCAGTACAGTTTGAAACCCCGATATCCAACCAATCACAAAAAGGGAAAAAGCGCGGTTAAAGATCTTAAGCCGTTTTACTTCCCACAGGAGAGGTGAGGTGTTAAAGTTATAAATTTTCCCCTCTTGAATTAGGCGCCACAGATGTGCCCCGTATATCCATAACAAAGGCCATCCCAAGGACTTCTCACAGCGATAAGAAAGTTCTGTGTCTCGGAGGGCAGGGGAGCGGAGGAATGCAGGGGGGAAGAGGCCATTTGGTCTCGGGTGACGTGTCAGCGTTTGAGGTCGCCATTCTCCCGGATGAAACTGTTACATTGACCAGACCTTCACAAAGCAATATAATTCAAGGCAATAAAAAGAAGGGAGGAAACCTGAGACAGCTTTGCAAGAGATAGCAAGGGAGTGAAATGACATCTGCACAAACATACTACACAATGCATAAAGAATACTCTGTTGGGATCAAGGATCCTGACACTCTGCCACCTGCATAATACATCCTACCCCGGCTTATCAGGAAGACGTTTATGAAAAGCTTTAACTAATTTAGGAGCATGAACATTATCAGAAAAGACCCATTCATTTAGTTCAGGGCCGAAGTCTACCCATTTAACTAAATATAGCAAGCGGCCCCTATGCATTTTTGAATCAAGGATTTCAGAGATTTCAAAGTGAGGTGCCCCCTCCTTCATCAGCGGAGGAGGAATCAGAGGAGTTGGGTGCCACACATTCGGCCCAGGATTCTTCTTCAGCAGGCTGAAATGAAAAACAGGATGCACAGAGCTCAGTGATTTAGGCAGTTCAAGTTCAAACGACACATCAGAGATTTTGCGCAACACTTTGTAAGGTCCAACATATTTCCATCCCAATTTCCTACTGGGTTGGAGGCCATGAATGTTTTTTGTAGAAAGGTACACTGAGTCTCCTGAAGGTCCCAACCTTCAGCACGCCCATGGTCCGCATACTTTTTGTAGTCCTCTTTGGCTTTGTCCAGAGTTTTAGCAATCAGAGGCCATGATTTCTGCAGGTCTGCCCACCATTGGGTGAAATCAGAGGAGGGGGTTTCAGCCGATGCATCGATTGTTGGTAAAGGCTTTCCTTCGAACCCCCCCACTGCCATAAAGGGCGACACTCCTGTGGAGGAATGCACCGCATTGTTGTAGCTATATTCAGCGAATGGCAACAGCTCCACCCAATTATCCTGATGATAATTAGTGTAACACCTCAAAAACTGTTCCAATATTTGATTGATTCGTTCGGATTGGCCATCGGTTTCTGGGTGGTAACCCGAACTCATGGCCGGCTCAATGTCCATCAATTTCAAAAGCTCCCACCAGAAGTTGGCAACGAATTGACTGCCACGGTCAGATACCACGCGCTTGGGAAAAGCATGTAACTTGATCACGTGGTTAAAGAACGCCTTTACTAAACCCTTTGCAGTAGGCAGTTGTTTGAATGGGGCAAAGTGAGCTTGCTTGGAAAACATGTCAACTACCACCCAAATTACCGTTTTTCCTTTAGAGGGAGGGAGGTTAGTGATAAAGTCCATAGACACTGCTTCCCAGGGCCTGGAGGGGGTGGGTAGTGGATGTAGTAGACCCGGAGTTTCCCCCCCACCTCCGCTTACACATTAGACAGACTTGACAGGCAGTAACGAAATCGGAGACATCTTTACGCATGCGTGGCCACCAAAACTGCCTCTGTATCAAATTAAGAGTCTTTAGGAATCCAAAGTGCCCGGCCCTGAGGCACCACTAGTTTAGTCCCATGATACCAACACTTATCGGGGTGCAAAGAGCATTCCTCTATTCCACCCAGTTCGTCCGCTTCCTCTGTGGAATAGTCTCCCGCACATTTCTCACCCCATGGTTCAACCGGTACCACTTTACTTTGACTCCTGGTTGTGACTGCCCCCCCAACTGCTGCGGCGAGAACATGGAGTCGAACACTTCTTCTTTCTGATTCTCGTGTTGGGGTAACCTAGATAGGGCGTCTGCTAAGGAGTTTGCCTTCCCGGGGAAATGTTTCAGGACGAAATTGAATTTAGAGAAAAAATCGGCCCACCGCAGTTGCTTAGCGTTGAGGGACCGCTGCGTGCATAGTGCTTCGAGGTTTTTATGATCGGTCCAAATTTCAAAAGGTGTCTGAGCCCCTTCCAGCCAATGCCTCCACGTAGTTAGGGCTAAGCGGATGGCTGCTGCTTCCTTGTCCCATACCAACCAATTTCTCTCTGTTTCGTTAAACTTCTTGGAAATATAGGCCAAGGGATGCAATTTATTGTCATCCCCCTTTGGGAGGATGGCCCCCCCATAGCCACATCCGAGGCATCTACATGAATTACAAATTCTTTGGTCTCATCGGGGTGGGCAAGGATTGGTTCTGAGGTGAACAGTTTTTTTAATGTTTCAAAGGCTTGTTGACACTCCTCAGACCACGCTATTTTCTCCCCGGATTTCCCTGCCTCCGGGCCCTTTCCCTTAGTCTTTAAGAGTTCCGTTAAGGGTAGGGTGATGGTGGCAAAGTCTTTCAAGAAGGTGCGGTAAAAGTTGCAAAATCCCAGGAGGCTCTGTAATTGCTTCCTGGTTCGCGGTGCTTCCCAATGCACTACCGCCTCCACTTTAGCTGGGTCCATCTCTAGCCCCTTCTGAGAAATGCGGTACCCCAAAAAGTCTACTGCATCTCGGTTGAACTCACACTTTGACAGCTTAGCATACAATTGATTTTTTAACGTAGTCAACACCTCTCTGACCAGTTTTACATGCGATGCCTTATCAGCAGAATAAATCAAGATATCATCTAAGAAACATAACACCCCCTTGAATAAATGCTTGTGCAACACTTCATTGATCAGACTCATAAAGACCCCTGGAGCGCCACTTAAGCCGAATGGCATCACCAGGTATTCAAACTGGCCCAAAGGTGTGTTGAACGCAGTCTTATATTTGTCCCCCTCCCTAATGCACACCCGAAAGTAAGCATCCCGCAAATCCAACTTAGTAAACACTTTTCCCTTGGTGGCTTCTGCTAACAAGTCTTTGATGAGGGGGAGGGGGTAAGCATTAGAGGCAGACACAGCATTCAAACCTCGATAGTCAGTGCAAAGTCTCAAGCCCCCGTCCTTCTTCTTCCAGAACAGCACTGGGGCAGCGAAGGGGGACTTGGCGGGACAGATGAAACCCCTCTCCAAGTTCTTGTCTAGAAACTTTCTCAACTCCTCCTGTTCAGCAGGGCTCATGGAATACAATTTCCCCTTAGGTAATTTTTCCCCCGGGAGTAGTTCAATAGCACAGTCCGACAAGCGGTGAGGGGGCAGCTCATCTGCTTCCATTTCACTAAACACCTCAGTCAGGTTGCGGTACTTCCGGGGTACCTGGGAGGGGGTTAATGTGAGTGCTGCCGCTCATAGGGGGGCAGGGGGTCCAGGTCCCCACTCCGGGTCCCACTTGTGGTGGTTACATTTGTCGTCCACCCACGAGATCTTTCCCTCACTCCACTTTACATAGGGATCATGGGAGCTCAGCCACGGACTTCCTAACACCATGGGGAATTGGGTATTTGGGGTTATGACAAAAGCCCTCTCTTCCCAATGCTCCCCCGTCCCCACTATTAACAGTTCAGTCTCTGCCACACACGCCTCCTTCATTTCAGAACCGTCCATTTGAGTGAGCATGAGTGGCTCCCTCAAGGGGGTGACTTTGGGGCCCAGTCCGTCAACCACCAAAGGGCTTATTAAGTCTCTAGCACACCCCGAGTTAATCAAGGCACGGACCTGCACATGGTTCCCGGTGCCAGAGGCTATTACAGTCACTACCATGTAAAGTAAAGGGCCAGAGATGCTCACCGGAGATGGCGCGTCGGGGGAAGGGACCTGCAGTTTTGCGCCGTTTACTGCAGGTCGTTGGCGTTTCCCGACATCTGCACTTCGGTCAGCTCCAGCTCTCCCTGCTCACTAGTTGCCCCTTCCAGCTGTAACGCCTGGGGTTTGAACAAGGTCTTGCCACGACTCGGGGTACTCCCAGCCACGGGGGTCGAGGTTTTGGGCACTTTTCCGCTGCCCCGGGGGCAGGCAGAGGCGAAGTGGCCACTTTCCCCGCATCTCATGCAGAGCCCCTGTCGGAAACGGTTGTCGCAGATCTCTTGGACACTCGGCTCTCCCTTCATCTTCTGGGTGGCTTTCACTTGAGCTGTCGCGGAGGTCCCCAGCTTGATCAGCGTGAACCGCTCTTCCACGTTGGCGGCAGCTCTCATCCAAGATGCTAGGGATCCGGGCCGGCCCCCCCTTAAGATAGTCTCGTAAATTTCGGGGTTCAGACCTTCTCGATACTTTTTGATGAACAGGTCTTGGGACCAACCCTGCACTTTTGCCACGATGCGCTGGAACCGGTCAGTGTATTCCCGCACAGAGGACCTCCCCTGCACCAACTTCCGCAGTTGGTTTCGCGCCTTCTCCTCCCCCAGGGGATCCTCATAGTGTTGCCGTAGGGCCCACATAAAATTATTTACGGATCGCAACTCGGGCCCCAGGGGATTGTGCAGGCTGACATACCAGTCGCTGGCGGTGTTGCGGAGTTTGGAACCGATGTAGCCTACTCGATCCCGCTCTGTGGGGTAGAGATGGCCCCACGCATCCAGGAACCTCTCGATCTCAATAAGGAAAAACCGGAGCTTCTCGGGATTGCTGTCAAATGTAGCCATCAGCGGGTTGTTCGGGGCTTGCCGGATCATCCGTTCCGCGGGGGCGGGAACCGGCACCGGAGCGGGGACTGGGGCTGGGACCGGGACGGGAGCCTGTTGCGGGGCACCCCCTGAGGGGACTCCCCCTGGGGGAGCCTGCTGCAGTGGAGCTCCCCCAGCCGGCACCCCTGCTCCCCCACCCCCTCCGGGTGGCTGCCGGAGTACCTGAACTGCTGTCATCACGTCCTGGATCTGGTACTGCATCTCCATAATTCACCTCTCTTAGTTCCGCGGTTATTTGTAACCGCATGTCTCCCATCATCCGGTCCAGGGCGTGACTCAAATAGTCTCCGTACAGGTCGCCCCCATAAGGAGCACCCCTCTCTTCGTCCAGTGGCAGGAGTCGCCAGTTGCCCCCGAGGTAATCCCTCTCGTCCTCCAGAAAGCTTGGGCGGCCCACCTCGGAGTGGTCCCCAGGGACTGAGACACGCAACCCCTTCCGATCGTGGACCCACGAGTTGACTGTCCCACGTCCGAACGTGGCCCATGAGTACCTCGGGGTTCCAGAAGGGTGAGGGGTCGGCCGCGGGAGATAGAAAGCCCCCTGTGCGGTGGTCACGTTTTACTTCCCACAGGAAAGGTGAAGTGTGAAAGTTATAAATTTTCCCTTCTTGAATTAGGCGCCACAGATGTGCCCCGTATATCCATAACAAAGGCCATCCCAAGGACTTCTCACAGCGATAAGAAAGTTCCGTGTCTCGGAGGGCGGGGGAGTGGAGGAATGCAGGGGGGAAGAGGCCATTTGGTCTCAGGTGACGTGTCAGCGTTTGAGGTCGCCATTCTCCCGGATGAAACTGTTACATTGACCAGATTTCACAAAGCAATATAATTCGAGGCAATAAAGAGAAGGGAGGAAACCTGAGACAGCTTTGCAAGAGATAGCAAGGGAGTGAAATGACATCTGCACAAACATACTACACAATGCATAAAGAATACTCTGTTAGGATCAAGGATCCTGACAGCAGGCTGGCTACATTCGTCGGGGGGGCACTCTGCTCACCCCCCCCCAGAAAGGGGGGGAGGCCCTCTTTGTGTTACTGGCTCAAAAATAAGCGCCACCACATCCGCAACAGCTGCCAGCATTAGAGGAGCCAGACATGACGTCGACCACAGGCAAGGCATGGGGACCCAGGGATGGCCTCAAAATGGCAGCCACAGGCAGAAGGTGAGCCAGCAGGAGGCCAGCAGCCGCCACTCACCCGACTGCCACCGCTGTGCTCGCCAAACAAGTCTGAGGTGTCGTCCGGTGGATCAGTCTGGGCCAGGTTCAATTGTTTCAGGTTCAATTGTTATGTGTAATTATATTAGAGACTGATGTTTCAAAATTAGATTGTTTTCTTTATATTTGTTCAGTTTCTAACTTTGTAGTGCACCATATGTACCTGTTTTGGAAGACGGTGGAGTAGAATTTTTTCACAAAAACACATTAGTAGTTTTTCAGCCCCCTTGCAAGTCTCACCTTCTGGGATCCTGTAACTTCTCAGGAGCTTGTGGTGCCCCATTTCTCCTTTTATCTGCTTAATGTTTGTTTGATTGACTTACAATTCCCTTTACTGATAATTCTTCATGGAACATGCTCAGGTTGTTTTTGGATGCTTTTTCTTTGGTTAAATTGCAAAATCATATTTTTCTGAATACTGGGGAATCTCCTGAAACTGTAGAAACCCCAGGTTTCTCTATGGGTGGTCTGGTTTTGCTATTTGACAGCTAAACCACTTTATTGTTAGAGATAATGAAGAAATAAAAGACAAGTTATGCAAAGCTAGGTTGCAAACTTAATTTGAGACAAAAAAAGTTGCAGTCCCTCTGCAAACACAGAAGCAAGTGACTTGTAGTGATTTACTGGTTTTCCAAGGGTTTCAGAACAGTAAGCATAATCTCCCATCCCCACTTTATCCTCACAGCAAGATTACAGATCCAAGGTCAGACTCTGTAAGAAGGCACACAGGTTTCCTGGGGGTATGCATCCTGGGGCTTTTGAACAGGGACTTCTAACAGGGTGGTTGAGTTTGGAATTGGCACAAGGGGCAAAGAGGGGTAAGCGTGTGTCGGTTCACTTGAGGTTGTGTGTTTTCTGACTATTTGAGAATGTGTCTATCTGAAAATCTCCTTTATTTGAGCTATCTGTCTGAAAATCTCCCCGCACATGGTCCTGCTGGAAGGAGCATTTTCTGAGTGAAGTGAGCCAGTTGACTGTTATTGTCTCCCTCCTGGGGGTGGAGCCACAAGTCATTACATACCGGGTGACTTCAACTACCCTCTCACTTATTAGTATGGTCCCAGATAAAGTGACTATTAATCTGAAATGTCATGAGCAGAGAAACAAAGAGTGACTTTTGACATGATATGTTGTTGTTTTTCTTTTTCTGCTATTAAAGGGAGGCCCAATCCAGAACAGAAAATCCAAACGCTGCCTGGAGCTTCAGGAAAACAACGATAATGAATTTGGATTTCAACTTGTTCTACAGAAATGTTCTGGCCAGCGTTGGTCTATCACAAACATCTTGAAGAGCTTGCCATTATAATGCAGACTCAGAAAAGCGTTCTACTCGATCCTCTTGCTACTGTGTAGCAAATGTTCGCATTGTCGCCTGCTGTACTGTATTTCCCCTCCCCCCAAATCTTTTTTGTGCGAGTGCGTGGGTGTCAGATCTGTGGGCTGAAAATAGAGATTTTTATTCCATAATGACATTTTCATGGCATTTATAGAGAGATGCTGAATGACAGGTGATGGGAAAATATCTTAAAATATTTTGCAACTGTAAATAGGTAACAAATGGAGAATATTTATAACTCAGACATTAAAATTTTATTGATTAAAAAACACAGCATGATGTTATCTTTGGCTGATGAGTTTGTTGTGGGCCAAACCCAAGACACCTATGTGACTTGTGAAAACCAGTGTCTGCCTTTGTTCTGCCTCCTGGCTTTCATACTTAAAGCATAATGCTCTGGCCTTTACAACCCACGGGTCAGACCTTTCCCCCCTCCGCCAGCCTGACACTGGATATATTTTACATATATACAGCACCGTCACTATGGATCAAGGATAGTTCAGCCCTTTCAAAGCTGCAAGTGGTGTCTTTGGCTGAGGACAGACTGGCAATCTGGAGAGAGATGAATGCGGAGGAAACTGCTGCGGGGGGAAAACTCCCCGGGGCTGGCCGTTCACACCGGCCGGTGTATTGCGCAATGGTGCCGATACGGAGCATTCAGACTGCTGCGGAGTGGCCCCACGTGGGCCAGCCTCCGCAGCTCATGATAGGGCCGTTTTGCCAGTTTGCACATGTGCGCACGTGCGCACATGCGCACATGCACAAACTGGCAAAACGCTGTGTTCACACTGCCGCCTCCGCTTGCCTCCCGCCTTCTTCCGGTTCACACTGCCTGGAAGCGGGAGGCAAGCGCAAGACGGCCCCTGGACACCGGTTTCTCCTGGTGTCCTGTTAAAGCGGATGGAAAGCGAGTGGGAGACGGGTAACTGCGAAACGGAGCCGACGGACAGATGCGCATGTCTGAACGCACACCCTTCTTCCACTTCCAATGCGGGGCTGTCCCGCTTTACATTGCCAGTCTGTCCTCAGCCTTTATATAACACACTCATCTACAGATGTATTATGCTATATCCAAAATCATCCATATCCATTTGCCAACCTCCAGGTGGAGCCTGGAGTTCTCTCAGAGTTACAGCGGTTCTCCAGACTACAGAGATTAGTTCCCCTGGGGAAAATGGCTGCTTCAGAAGGCAGACTCTGCAGCATCACAACCCCACAGAACTCACTCCTTTCTCTAAACTCTGTCTTCCCCAGGTTCTGCATCCAGGTCTCCAGGAATTTCCCAAGCCAGAGTGGCAAGGGAAATTACAACCGCCAACATTATAATGGAATTCATGTGTGTGGGCAGGTTAACATTTAAGACAGATTGTCCCCGGTTTGCTTCTCTTTGTTCTGGATTTCACTACGTGCACAGCAGTAGGGCCTAAGGGATGCACTTTCCCCAAGGGATGTATTCATGTGAGCACAAAGCCCCACAAAAAAGTCATTGTTGCTATGGCATTAGTCTCAATTTGAAATGTAGAAAATTAACATAAATAATTTTTACAAAGTTAGAGTCCAGTGGCACCTTTAAAACCAACAAAGTTTTGTTCAAGGCGTGAGCTTTCGTACCCATAGCTCACACTTGAATAAAACTCTGTTGCTCTTAAAGATGCCATTGGGCTCTAACATTGTTCTCTTGCTTCAGACCAACACGGCTACCCACCTTGATCTATAAATAATTTTTATAACACTTCAGTGAGTGTTGTAAAAGATGGCATAGCCTTCTTTGGAAAGAGGCCCACATGACCTAGGCCTAATTTTCCAAAAAAACAAAACAAAAACGGCACCAAACTGAGAAACTTGTAATGGGAGATGGTCCCCAGGTGCCAGTCTAACTGATGCAGTGTTTCTTCACCTTCTCAGTTACAGAGAATGCTACTTGTTAAACAGGCCATAAAATATGCCTGCAGCTTTCAGTTATAAGTTTTTATTATGATTGAAAAGCTAATGTATGAGTCCTTAGCACTTCAGGGAGGAACTGAGAAAATAGGCTGTTCTCCATGCAAAATGCTACTTTGCCACTTAGGTGACAGGAGTTTCATTAGTGTTAATGATACAGACTTGGAAAAGCCCCCTTGATCACAACTGGTATGTACTCTGGGCAAAATTATTTGCTAGAGATTCATTATTCCATAGTTCACTTCCAAACTCAGCTATGAATCAAACGCTGAATTTAAAGCTGAGTTTCCACCTGTGACAAATAAACTGGCCTCGCCCGCTGACGTTCCTTCCTTACTTAGGGAGGACCAGTCCCCTTGGTCGAATCACTAAGAAACATTTAAACGACTAAAAGTGAAAGCAAAGTCAGCCAGCAGCCAGTTCTTAGTATGTCTAAATGAATAAACTACAAAAATGGGGGAAATGCTGCCCATAATTCTACTGTCTCGTCTGAGGACACATATTCAAAGGGTCTGGAAAGACACCGTAGTCTATTTATTGATGTTTTGACACTTGGGAACAAGCAGGCAGTATGTAATTAGGTGCTGGGGAGAAATAAAGCTCCCTTTTACTGTAGAACAGAGGGAAAAATAATACATAACTTGGTAGCATTGGAAACATTTTTCTCAAAATAATGGAACTAAATAAAATGGCATTTGAAATCACTGAGAAGAAAAGTGCAAGATTAGAGGTTTGCTAATTAGCATTCCCTATCAAGTAATGATGGTGGTTTTCTGTCCTTTGCTGAAAGTTGCCGTTTAGTGTTTCTTTAAAAAGATAGAGGAATAGCTTCAGTTTTAATTGGGACTTACATCAAGGTCTCCAACAAAAGTATGCATGCACATTCCCTTTTCCTTTTTGCCAAAGTGGTGTGAATTCTATATAGCTGCCTAACTCATTTATGACTAAACAGTTGCTGAGCAACAGTATCTCCAGATAGAGAAGACTGTTTAAATAGCAGATGCAAGGACACTCCGCCACATTCGTCTCTCTTTTGCCTTTGTTTCTGTTTGTATGCAAATGACCTTACCTTTTATTATTGCACTAATTCATTTTTATTATGCATTTGTTACATCAAGTGGCAGCCATAAGAGTTTTCAGTGCTTGTAAAAATGCCAAGCTCCTTCCTTTTCACAACACTAGACTGTTCATAATAGATGTTTAACAAAAGCCACGGAGCATGGAGGGCTGCTGAACACTCACTTGACGCTGCAGTATGCTGGGGCTTCCTGCTTGTGGTCCCAGTGCCAAGGGGAGGGGTGAGGCAAGGGCCAAAGGCAAAAAGGCCCTCCGTATCCAACACATGTTAATCCCATTTACACTTCAGTTGAAATAACACATCCAGACTCAAGGTTTCAGAGAAATGTGGAATAAAATTGGCCACAACTTTATTGGTTGCAGCTGTAGTCTGCTTTGGCACAGCATGGGATACTGGTTCCAATTCATCGACTGACCCGCCTGCCAGTTGATGATCCGCTGGTGACCTTGGGATGACATGTCTCTGGATCCCTCAAGGGTGGATGCCCCTGAGGTGGTCTCCCCTGCCACCTGAGCGTGAGGTTAATCCCCGGGCATGCCCCCGGGCTGGGCATACCACTTGGCCCTCACATCAAGGTCCCTTACGAGGATCTCCAACTCAGGAAAATGGGCACGTAGGCCAGCTTTCCTGATACTGGAACCGGCCTCATGCTGATACCGCCACAAGAGCTGGGCCTCAGATGCCCAGCTCCCACCAAATGCTCCTGCAGCTGTAGCCAAATGCGTAGGGAGCCCCAACATCCATACCCTGGTCAGATAAGTGAACCCCTTTGGTACAAAATGGTATCCAGGCATAGTGAAGTTCCCAGGCCTCCATGCTCCATAGCCGGTCAGTCAGCTAGCCTGGCTCCAGCCCATCAGACTGAAAGACTGTCGTGGTTAGGAACTACACTGGCAGCATCCTCTTATCCGCTTCTGTCCGGGGTACTGACTCACAGCCCGTGCAGTCCCCCAGGCTGCCCCATCATTTTCCTCATGTCTCTGGGATTTCCAGCATCCGTTCCAGGCTGCACCGAAAGCACGTAGCCATACCAGATTCAGAGCTTCCCCAGAACAGTGCACCTGAGCCATGCCATGCCCATTCAAGGCCAAGGTCAGCTGCCTAGCTGTTAGACCAGTGTGCCCCATGTCCAGGATTCCAGGCCAAAGCCACTCCCACAGTGACTGCCATTCCAGACCAACATCTATTACCTCCTTAGGACTCCATTTTTGGAGGACTCAAATTTTTGCCACCTCCCTGAAGCTCTGCTCCAACTTCTGGTGCCTCCCTGGAACTGAGTAAGGCACTGTTAACAGGTAGAACCTGGGACTTGTGGCGCCCATCACAAGCCATCACCTCATGGACCACAGCTCCATTCCAACCTTCAATGCCCTGGACTTGAAGCCTGAGCCAAGCATGGACCTCACCACACCAAAGTACCCAGCTTTGGGTGAGCCCCATGCACCTGCCAGTCAATTTTAAACCTCTAGAGGACCATAAATGCCTCCTAAAAACAAGCACCAAGGTAAATGCCACCTCGAATAGTATGGCCTCTGTACTGGGACTATCCTAGGCTTGAGCATTAATGCTCCAGTCATGACGGAGTATTGACTGTCAAGGGCCCCACCCCAGTTAGGTGCTCAAGGGGAGAGTCTCCCCCACCCTCCCCCCACCTAGTGAGCTGGGAAGCAATTGCCCAGGTTGGCAAAGCCATGTGCTGTGCCAGAGGAAAAGGCAGGCAAAGCCCTGGGAAAGGCAGGCACAGCCCTCCTATACCATGCAGGCGTCCAGATCTCCCAGGTCTATGGAGAAGGCCAGGAAGTCTGCTGCTGCTGCTGCTGAACTACCAGGAAAATGGGTCTGGATAGCAGTTGTCCCACCACGCAAGGCTGCAAAACCTCTCCTCCTGATGGTGAAACCAAGCCTCTGGATACCGTTATTGATGCCTGCCACCTGGTGAGCTGAAAATGTCACATCAGTGAACGAACACCTGAGGCTGCTGTGATCCACACCAAACCCAGAGCTACCCACTGCATCATAGTCCATCTGTATGCTGGTAGCCCAGTCAAGTGGTTGCAGGCCCTGTTGACCCCATTAGAGGTCCCAGATGCCCCACTATTGGTGTCGGCCCCTTCAGTGTATCTTAGAGCTTGCCAGCACCTGGGTAACCAGGGCATGAAGTGTCCTTCCAATGGGACCACCATCAACAGGATGGTAACTGAACACCCAGATAAGTTATTTCACTGACATGACATGTCTCTGGATCTCACAAGGGTGCATTGACCCTTGGGTAGGTAAACCTTCTAGGTGTCTCACCCTGCACCACCAAAGATTCAAAGCTGCTCTGGGTCTCGCTTCTCCCACCACATGTCGCTACCTGAAGAAAGGGGGGTTGCATGGAGGCACGCCAAGTTGCTCAGCACTGAAAAGATGGCAGGAGGGGTGGTGCTGTGCCTTTAGTAACATGAGCTCCTGGAGGAGATCAGGGCCCTGCAGGATCTTATGCAATTCCATAGGGCCTGCAAGACGGAGCTCTTCCACCAGGCTTTTGATTAGGAGCCGCTACCACCTACCATCATTTACCATCAACCATCGCTAGTAACATCTGTGATGGGAGGCTGGCCCTGAGTGAAGCCCGGGCCGGGCAGCCATGGGGGGAGGGCTGAACTATGGCCCTGGTAAGTGGCATGAAGGGTAATTGTAGGAAGCCATCTGAAAACCATCTGAATGCTGATTATTACCATCAATGTGAGCACTTTATTTGCAAATTTTTATTGCGAACTGGAGATATTAATGTTGTTGTATTTTAAAATGTTTTAAACTGTTTATGCTGATTAGGCACTGTGTGCCATATTGTAAGCCTCCCTGAGCCCGTTCGCGGGGAGGGTGGGGTAGAAGTATGAAATAATAAATAAATACATTTATTTTCTGCAGAAAATTGTGCTGAGAGGTGCTGACTTTGAGCCCCGCCAATCAGCACAGCACCCAGAGGTCAGTTCAGGGGTTTTGTTTTAAGAATTTAAAGAATACCACTTTAAAGAATGCCAATTTTATATACTGCCATTCAACTTGGATAACTTCCTGTTCCCCACCCCTACTCTCCAATTCTGAGTGTTTTTAAGTTTTGGGGAGAGTGTTTTTCCTTGACTTCCCAACACATACTGAGAGAGGATGCAGGTACAAGCATGTGCTCACTTCACTTACCCTCAAAGTCTTGAGACAGGTAGCTGAAGAGCTGTGAGCTGACCCTGAGGAAGACCAACTGCTCAAGTCTCCAGAATTGGAGCAATGCGGACTGTGAGAAAACACACTTGTCAGAAGGCACAAGAGAGAGGTTTGGTCAGACCATCTCTTTCCTGGCCCACTAGCTCAGTGGATGGCAACTCACAGGGCTCAGAGAAGTAGTCATTTACCACTGTGGCCATTGAAGCCATTGTGGCCAGTGAAGCCTGGCTGGTGTGCCTCATGTTCCTGGAGGGGCCCAACTGCCTCTCCAATCACCTCCATTGGGGAGTGGCCATAGGAGAACCCTGCCCAGAAGAAAAGGTGGTGGGGGAACCCTTTGTTCCCTTTGCCTGCATATGCTCCATCTACCAGGAGATCTCATGTATCCAGTGAATGCTAGCCAGCCTGTTTGAAAAAGAAGAGTTAGTATGCACTAGCTCTCAAAACTTGTCAATGCTTTCCTTAATGCACAGGCCACTCATGATCAGCAAAATATAGATTTTCCACAGAGTGAGAGGTTGCAGGCAGGACTCAGTGCCCTCTTGCCGTCTTCACACCTGGCGTACACAGTGCTGGAAGAATGCATATCCTGTGCCTGGGTCAAGAAAGGCATCTATCTTCCCCTCAAGGATTTAGGTCAAAATAATGACAAGACCCAGGCTTGCCATGTTAGACAAAACTGCTCTTGTGAACTCCTTAAAGAGCTTAAAGACCTCCACCATCTGGGAGAGAGTCAGCCACTCCTTGTTTCTGACTGTTTCTCTCCCCACCCAATGTCCACCTCCAAGGTGAACTGGGGCACACCACTCTTCTGCTGATGAGTGCTGGTGTTGCTGATCAGGTGGTGCACTGGTGTGCCTATCAGCATCTGCTTCTGCACTGCACTGCCTTCATACTGCACAAGAACTGACTTATGAGATTCCTGCTGTTATGGAGCAGATGATGGAAATCATGAGTCAGTTTCCAGTTCTGTTTTCTTTGCAGAACCCAGCCCCAAGGCATCCTTCAATCTGAGGTGAAGCAGGTGAGCCATGCCATAAATGCGCCTCAGGCCTACATCCTGTGCTGCCAACCTAAAGTTTGCACCATCATCATTCATCATGAAGTCCATGGTGATATCCATGCCTACCCATCCCACTAACTGATTCTCAGTTGCAGCAGAGATGTTGTCCTCTCCATGTGCCTTGTCAAATACCTCACCATAGAGCAAAACCTGGCAGGAGCCAGCCTGGCAGCCTACCCCCTCACCCTGCCTACTGCTGGTTGTCCTACCACCACCTATAATGTCTTTGGATTGCCACCAGGGCATCATCAGTGAGAAATATACTTGCTGCACCTGAGAGCAAATTCAGAGTTCAGATGTGTGGGATAACTGTGCCTTCACAGAGACCCTGACAGCCCTACTAAAGGAGGACACCACGGTCCTGCTTAGCATAGTAGGAGCATGGAACGTGTAGGCAGGTATAGGCACCTTGGAGCAGCCTGCAGAACCCTCTACAATAGAAAAGAGCTGCCTGTCCAGAGAGATCCTCTCACCAATGAGGTAAGTGATTCTATTCTCTACCTTCTGCTGCCAACTCCCTGGCACCTAGTGCCAACCTCACTAAATATCTCAACTGGAAGTGCCTTATTACAGGAGACCTGAAGGGCAGAGCACCAGGGGTAGTTGTAGAAAGACTCCCCTTTTAGCTGGCTGGCAGCTGTATGGCTACCTCACCAATCTCTCTATCCTCCTGAAGAAGGACCACCTGGTGGTGCTTCCTCAAATGGTTCCAGAATCCAATAGTTGAGAGATTATCCAAGTCTTTCCTTTGACTGATCCGGTCCTAGTGTCAGAATCTAAGGATTCTAACAAAAGTTTCTGTTATATTTAATGCTTGTATGCTTTGTATAATCCCCTTTATCATGTAACCTGTCCCTGTATTCGCTATGTAACCTTTCTTTATGGCTTTCTTTATGACCCTGGATTTATGGCTCAGGCTGGGTCTGGTCAGTGTAACCATTTGGTCCGGGAGGGTGGCGACTTCAGCGCATGAGAACAATCGGCCTCTCACCTCCGCGCCTCCGCATTCCTTTCCTCCCTGCCGGGGAAGACGCGGACCAGTTTCTTATTGGCGTGTGAAGACCTTAGCAAAAGTTATTTGTTATGCATAAGATGGATACATCTAAGGGGTCTGGTTTAAGAAGGGAAATTTACAGCTTCACACCTAACCTTTTTCCTGTGGGAAGCAAACGGTCAAAGGACCTTTAGCCCGCGGCTTTTCCCTCCTTGTGATTGGTTACCTATGGGTAATTCAAATTGTACTAGAGGGTATATTAGTCCTGCTTCTATTGTATACTTTATCTTTGACAATGATCCGAGGACCTGTAGTAATGTAGTAATAGGAAATAACTGTGTTTCATCAACAAAGGTCTGATCCTTGACTACTTCGAGCAGAAGCCTCACACCTACACAGCTGGCACTGTGCTAAATGGGGAACTTTCATCCTCTGGAAGTGCTTCCAGAATGTAGTGATGTAGGGGCATCCATGCTGACTAGCAGCTGCAGGTAATATTTGGTAATGGTAATATTCATGGAGCCACCTCCTGTGAGGGGTTTGGGGCAGACACACTGTGTCTGGGGTGGGGCAGGATCAGATGGCCAAAGGAGAAGGAGTCAAAATAGCAGCAGCTTGGGGTACACCTCCATTTCTTTCTCTTGTGCCACCTTCACCCTCTCCTCCTGCCTCTCCTTGGAAGGCCTTCTGGACTTTGGAGAAACCAGTCTCTCCTGTAGTTCCTCAAGCAGCCTGTGGGTCCCTAGGTGAACTTAAAAGCTTAACACTCCTGTTCCCTCCATACTCAATGTCCAAAAGCTCTGGCCAGAATATATTATAATACTACACCAGGACCATGTATATTACCAAATGTCACACCAAATGGTCAGACTGTCTGACACCAAGACTGAAGCTTTTGGAGGATGAGAATGCACATTAGTGTAGATCAGCCATTATGGACATCTCCCAGGACTGGAATCCCTTGATCCCTTTTGACAACAAACTTTGGCTCCTGAAACTGTTACTAGAACATAATACCACTACACAAATACAGATTTCTAAGAATTACTCAAAGCAATGGTTTGATAAGGATTGCCAAAAAGCAAAAAAGGATCTTAGAGCTGCTTATCAGGCATATAAGACTGCCACAGGTATAGATATCCAGAACACCTCCCACCATCTATTATATCTATAGGTCCTATATCTATAAAGTCCTATAAAAAATAGTGGCAACAAAGAAGCAAGCGGATATAATGGTGTTAAGGAATCAGTCCAGTCAACCAAAGATAAAAATTCTGAGCTTTTTTGGAAACTGATATCCAGACGCACTGTTAAGGATAGTTCACCTATAGAGGGGTTTCCGGCCGGAGGAATGGAGGTCTGACACGCTTTGCAAATGCGCAAGGCGGACAGCGGCTCTTCCTGACAGCTTGGGTGGATTAATCCACCTGACGCAACCTCACACAGGTAGTGTGAGGACCAGCAAGCAATATAATCCAGGTTTGAGCAACCTCGGTGAAGGGAAAGTCTCGGAGGAGACTTTTCCGACACCTTGAGCACTGCAGCCGAAGAGGATTCTTGCGAGTATCTCTAAAGAGCCGAGCTGAGCTGAAAAATTCAGCATAAAACCTCCAATTCCCCTGATTCCTTAACAAAGAAGACAAAGTTTAAACGTTGGGACCACATCTGAAGCGAAGTAACAACAAAAGGTAACGGAAAAAAGTTTTTTGCCTTACCACCGCCGCGTTTTGAAAGACGAAAAGCAGATCGGGTGAAGCAATAGACTGTTGTTGATTGGATGAGAGCAGTTTTGAAGCGCTAAAAAGCCGAATTTGAACTTAAAAAGCCAAAAAAACAAGTTGTTTAACATTCCTGCGGTTAAGAAGAGTCGGGAGGGGAAGCCAAGCATCGCGAGACAAAGAGGGAGAAGGGAACCAAGCATCGTGAGATTAAGACGTGAGGACTGAATCAGGAAGTGACGGCTTGCAGAGCAGACAAGAAGGGAAAAGGAGAAGAACCGGAAGAAGGTAAAGGGGACTCTAAATACTGCCGGACCAGAAAGGGGACTCTAAATACTGCCGGACCAGAAAGACCATAACAGGAAGTGACGTGCAGAGAGCAGACAAGTAAATAAAAGGAAGGGACAAAAGGAAACTACGGCAAGCCAGAAGCAAGGTAAAAAGACTATAACCTTTGACATTAACCATAGAGAAGTCGCGCCCGCCATTTTGGATTTATAAAATTTTTAAACTGCAATATCTCAAAGATTATATAATTTAGAAGGCTGAAACCAACATAATTTGACTTGGCAAGATTAGCTTGTTTGAATGCACTAATTGGTGTTTGATTTGGAAAACAAGATAAAATCGATCTTTTTTAAAGAGGCAAAATGGACCGTGGACTAAGATTGAGAGCAGCTACATGGTCCTCTCCTACAATGGCAGCAAAAAAAGAAAAAGAGCTACTAGCCATTATGGAAGCAATGGAAAAGAAAATGTTAGACGCTATAGGAGAGGTAAATGTTAAAATGAATAATATAGCAGCTCAAGCAGATAAAAATTTCATGGAATTAAAAGCAGAATTTCAAAAATTATCCACAAGAACACAAGATATAGAAACTAAAGTAAAAGAACTGGAAAAAAGCACCCATAAGACAATGAGAGAGAACGAGAGGATGGAAAAGATGATGCACTATAAAGATATGCAAAATCATTTGAGATTTCGAGGGATCGAGGAAAAATTGAATGAGGACATTTTTACAAGAATGCAAGAAGCAATAGCAGATTTTTTACAAGAACAGGAAGAAGTTGTTAAAGAACACATGGATCTTGTTTATATAGTTAATTCTACATATGCAAGAGACAAAAACATACCAAGAGATGTGGTTGTCCAATTTACAATGAAAAGAACAAAAGAACAAATCTACAGGAAGTGCTTTACTGACCCTTTTGTAATAGATGGAAAGAAAATCATAGTAATGAAAGAATTGCCTAGAGCAATACTGCAAGAAAGGAAAAAATTCAAGTGTCTGATGGATAAACTGAAGGAGAAAAAAATCAGATTTCGTTGGGAAATGCCTCAAGGACTAAGCTTTTATTATGGCAACTCCAGAGTAGTGATTAAAAGCACAGAAGAAATGTATGCATTCCTGGGAGAGAATAAAGATGATTTTGGAGATATTTAAGAATATATCAAAATGGATTACAAAATACTTACATGGAATGTAAATGGACTAAATTCACCCCAAAAACGTAGAATGGTAGGTCATTGGTTGGAAAAACAAAAATGTAATATAATTTGTTTGCAAGAAGCTCATCTTAAAAAACAAGACCATAAATATTTAATAAGGAAAAAATTGGGAGAAGAATTTTATTCTTTAGCAAGCAATAAAAAAAATGGTGTTGTAACATATGTCAAAAAAGATTTGGAACCTAAAGTAATATTTAAAGACAAAGATGGAAGATATTTAGCTATTGAAATTTTACTGCAAGGATTGAAAACTTTGATTGTGAACATTTATGCTCCGAATGGAGCTAAGGAAATTTTTTTTAAAGAACTTCAAATGGAATTGGACAATGTAAACTATGATCAAATTATGATGTTAGGGGACTTCAATGGAACTGTAGATAATAAACTAGACAGGCGCTCTAAAAGAAAGGATGAGACGTTAGGGAAGCTTCCCAAAAAATTTTTTGAGCTGATAAAACAAGAAAAGTTGGAAGATATTTGGAGGAAAGCTAACCCACAAGGAAAAGATTTTACCTTTTACTCTAACAGACATGACTCACATTCAAGAATTGACATGATTTGGATGACTACTAACCTAACCTTTAAGACAAGAAAAGTGGAAATTTTACCCAGAATAATCTCAGATCACAATCCGTGTTTATTGACAGCTGGGCAGATTAAAAAACAAAAGAGATGGAGAATAAATGAGGACTTATTAGATAATCAAGAAATAATTAAAAAATTACTTGAAGAAACAGACCTATACTTCCGAGTAAACATGCAGAAAGAAGTTAAAATTCAAACTGTATGGGATGCATACAAAGCAGTGATGAGAGGACTATTGAGATCGCTAAATGCTAAAGATAATAAAAAGAAAAAAGAGCAATATGAAAATATTCTACAAGCCATTAATACAAAGGAAGAAGAACTGAAGAAAAAACCAGGGAAAAAGAAATTGCAAAAGGAAATTTGGATGCTACAAGACCAAGCAAAAGCCATTTTGAACCAAGAGATGTACTGGAACTTAAAAAAACTTCAACAAAAAGCATTTGAAGGTGCAAATAAACCCGGAAAATACTTAGCATGGCAATTAAAGAAAAAACGTGAAAATAAATTTATCACTAAAGTGATAAGAGATAATATTGAAATAATAGATAACAAAGGAATAAAAAGAGAATTTTTTAAATACTATGCAAAACTTTTTAAGAAGGAAAACAAAGACAGAAGAAAGATTAAAGAATACCTGCAAACATTACAGTTACCAAAACCAACAGAGAAAATTAAAGAACTATTTAATAATCCAGTATCATTACAAGAGATCAAAAATGCAATAAATGACTCAAAATTAGGTAAAGCACCTGGACCGGATGGATTTACAGCGAAGTTCTACAAAACGTTACAGGAGTCAGTTTCACCGGTGTTACTGCTATTGATGAACGATATAAGAGTTACTGGAGAGGTACCAGAAACCTGGAAAGATGCATCCATCTCACTGATCCCGAAAGAAAATCAAGATTTGACCAATGTTAAGAATTATAGACCGATTTCTTTACTGAATAATGATTATAAGATTTTTGCTAAGATTATAGCGGATAGACTAAAAGAGCACCTTAAAGAGACTATACAAACAGAACAAGCAGGGTTCTTACCTAATCGACAAATAAGGGACAATCTAAGAGTAGTAGTGGATGCTATAGAATACTACGACAAACATCCTGAAAAGGAAGTGGGCTTTTTCTTTTTAGATGCGGAGAAAGCGTTTGATAATTTAAACTGGGATTTTATGTTTGAAGTTTTAGAACATCTTGAGATTGGTGAATATATGCTTAACTTCATTAAAGCAATATATAAAGAACAGAAATCCTCATTAATAATTAATACCGAAAAGACAGACGATTTTAAAGTTGAAAAAGGAACAAGACAAGGATGCCCACTTTCGCCGCTGCTATTTATTTGGATTTTAGAAGTTCTACTGTTAAATGTGAAGGAAGACAAAGATATTAAAGGCTTAACAACTAAAGGTTTTTCTTTCAAATATAGGGCCTTTGCAGATGATGTGATGTTTATAGTGGAAGACCCCTTATCCACATTACCACATCTGTTACAGAGAGTAAAAGAGTTTGGTGACTTAGCAGGATTTTATGTAAATAAGAACAAATCGAAAGTAATGTGCAAAAATATGTCAAATAAGAAACAAAACGAGTTACAAAAACTTACAGAATGTGAGGTGGTGAAAAAGACAAAATATCTGGGTGTAAACCTAACTATGAAAAATATTGATCTTTATAAAAATAATTACGAAAAATTATGGTTGCAAATTATGCAGGATATTAAAAAGTGGAATGTATTGAATTTGTCATTGCTGGGTAGAATTGCGGTGGTCAAGATGAATGTGTTACCACGATTAATGTTTTTGTTTCAAACTATTCCAATTGTGAAAGATGTAAAAACGTTCAAATGTTGGCAGAAGGAGCTGTCTAAATTTGTGTGGGGAGGGAAAAAACCAAGAATTAAGATGAAAATAATGTGTGATGCCAAAGAAAGAGGAGGGTTTCAACTACCAAATCTAAGGTTATACCATGATGCAATATGTTTGACCTGGGTAGGGACATGGACTATGTTACAAGATAGAATGTTATTGTCCCTGGAAGGTCATGATTGTAGATTTGGGTGGCATGCATATTTGTATTATGGCAAAACAAAAATGGACAATATGTTTAAACATCACTATTTGAGAAGAACACTAATGGATACGTGGACAAGATATAAAAACTTTTTTTCAGAAGAGATACCCATGTGGATTGTACCCGCAGAAGTCTTACATCCAACATCAAGATATAAAGGACAAGATTGGCTGAAGTATAGAGACTTATTAATAAGACATGGTAAAGATTTCAAACTGAAGGAGCAGCATCAGATTGACTTTGATTATGGTTGGTTAAGATATAGACAAATATATGATTTGTATAGAAGTGATAAAAAACACGGTTTCAGGGAAAAAAATAATGAAATAGAACAAGTTTGGGAGGAAGGCGGAAAAAAAATGATTTCTAAAATGTATAAAGTCTTGCTAAAATGGTTTAATGCAGATGAAATGGTAAAAGAACAAATGGTAAAATGGGCGATAAACTTTAACAAAGACATTGAAATGGAATCTTGGGAATTTTTATGGAAAAATGCTATGAGTATATCTACGTGTTATAACTTAAAAGAAAATTGTTTTAAAATGATGTATAGATGGTATATGACACCAAAAAAAATTGCAAATATTGGTCAGAATATGTCTAACAAATGTTGGAAGTGTAAAAAGAAAGAAGGTTCTTTTTATCATATGTGGTGGACTTGTGATAAAGCAAAGATTTATTGGTCCAAAATACATGCAGAAATGGAAAAAATCTTGAAATGTACATTTAAGAAGTTGCCTGAAATGTTATTGCTGGGACTTAAACTAGAAGAGATAAATGTAAAGAAAAGGACAATAATATGGTATATGATTACAACAGCAAGAATGGTGTATGCACAAAATTGGAAAAATGAAAAAAGGTGTGGGAATGGTTGAAAAAACTGTTATATATGGCTGAAATGGATAAATGGACTAGAAAATTGAATAATCTCTACTCAGAGACCTTTCTAGAAGACTGGAAAGATTTGAAAGAATATGTTGAAAAATACTGGGATATGAAAAACTACATTTATACATGGTTATAATAGCATAAAGGAATAGAAATATATTATATGAAGGTTTTAGTTAAAATTAGACAATGAAGCTGTTTTTATTTAGAAATATATAAGAATATAGAAAATAAGAATTGGTGTATAAGTATTTTAAAGATATATAACCGTTGCCAGAAATGAAACATAAATATAGTATTACTATTTTGAATAAAATGGAAAATGTGTTATGCTTCAGAGGTGGTGGGAAACCACCAAAACAAGATAAAAATAGAATGTACAAATAGAACAAAATGTTATATAATATGGAAAAAGGGATTTGTATAAGGTAAATGTATTATTTTTGATGTTTTTTTTTTAAAAAATAAAAATTTCTTTACAAAAAAAAAAAAAAAGGATAGTTCACCTATAGACTCTTTAATTTTGCCCAATAAATGGGAAGTGTATTTTCAGAAACTACATACAGAGGCTCAGCGACCATCTTATCTCCAAAAGCCAGAGGATCTGCCAGACTGGTCCCCTGTTACTGTAAAGGAAATCAAGTCCCTCATTGGCCAACTCAAGAGAGGTAAAGCTCCCAGCACAGATAATATCCCACCAGCATTATTAAAGGAGAACATCGACTGGCGGGCCTCTCCTCTAGCCTCCCTTTTCACCTGTATTGAGTCAACTGGGGGAATCCCTGATGATTGGGAAAAGGCGATCATAATTCCATTTTTTAAGACCAGGTGGAGAGATGATCCGGCAAACTAAAGACTAATCAGTTTGCTAAGTATAATTGGTAAGCTCTATGTTAGTCATCTCCTTGAGAAATTCAAGGGTTGGCTAGAACAGGATAATTTTTTAGTAGATGAGCACATGGGTTTTATGGAAGGGCGACCCACCATGGGTCACAATATGATCCTGTCACATCTAATAGATAACTATGCCTCCAATATGCAGCCTTTATTGATTTAAAAACTGCCTTTGATTCTATATCCAGGGAAAGACTATGGGAAAAATTAGATTATGGGAATTAGACTATGGGAAAAATGAGAGCCAGTTTGGTGTAGTGGTTAAGTGCGTGGACTCTAATCTGGGAGAACCGGGTTTGATTCCCCACTCCTCCACTTGCACCTGGCTGGATGACCTTGGGCAAGCCATAGCTCTGTACCAGCTGTTCCCTCAAGGACAGCTTGGGAAAAAGCTCTCTCAGCCCCACCTACCTCACAGGGTGTCTGTTGTGGGGAGGGGAAGGGAAAAGGAGTTTGTATGCCGCTCTGAGACTCCCTTGGGGAGTGGAGGTGGGGTATAAATCCAATCTCTTCTTCTTCTTCTCTTCTAGATGCTACATCCGTAGATAAGAGATTCCTATATCTGATTAGGGCATTGTATACCAGTACATCATACAGAATCAGGTGCAATAAAAATGGGCTCCTAACTAATCCTGTTACAACTGCAAAGCGTGTTAAGCAAGGCTGCATTCTGGCCCCCTCCCTATTCACTTTTTACATCAATAATATGATTGACAGTCATGGCAGGGCTGATGCCCATCCTCTTACACTAGCTGACTGAAAGATATCTGCCTTACTCTATGCAGATGATACAGTTTTGTTATCAAGGACCCCCATGGGCCTTAGATGGGCACTGAAGGAGTTTAGCCATTACTGCAACATGAACCAACTGGAGGTCAATTACCAAAAGACTAAATTTATGACTCTTGGTGAGAGATCTAAAGTCAGGTCATGGTGTATTAATGGCTACAGTTTAGAGCAGGTATTGAGCTTCAAACACCTGGGGGGGGTGATAATCTAATTCTCCAGGCCGAGGAAACCTCACCATAAGTATGTTGTCTATATTAGACAAAAATCTGCATAGGGCATTTTAAGATTCTTTTTAACTAAAGGTGGGCAATATATACCAGCAGCCCTCAAACTATATCAGTCTAAAATGGTCTCCCAACTTTTGTATGGAACTATGCTAGGTCCGCCTTCTTTGAGTTTTGCTCCATTAGAGAAAACACAATTAAAATTTTTAAGAGCAATGTTTCAATTCCTCAGCTCTATCTTCAGTGCTAGCCTGCATGTAGATTCTGGCTTGATAAGATTAGAAGCCAAGGTCAGCCTTGCTTTTATAAATATATGGCTTAAGCTAAACCATCCCCCTTGTGATATTACATTGTTAATTCTTAGGCTTCTGTTTAGGGCTGCCAAGTCCAACTTGGGAAATATCTGGGGACTTTGGGGGTGGAGCCAGGAGACTTTGGGGGTGGAGCCAGGAGAAAGGAAGTGACATCATTTTGTGATGTCACATCCTGTGATGTTGCTTCCACATGCTGACACATGAACTCATGAAGTTTCCTAATACTGAATCAGGCCATTGGTCCATCAAGGTCAGTATTGACTACTCAGACTGGTAGTGGCTCTCCAGGGTCTCAGGCTGAGATCTTTAATGTCACCTATTACCTGATCCTTTTTTAGCTGAAGAGGCTGATACCTCCTGCATGTCAAGCAGATGCTCTATCACTGAGCAACAGCCCTACTGAATCCTTCCTCATCTCGGCAGAATATGAAGCACTAAGTGCTACACAAGTGCTAAATATGATTTTCATATCATAAGAACAGGAGAGAAGCCACAGTGGATCGGCCCATCCAGTACAGCCCATCCAGTACAACACTCTGTGTCACAACAGTGGCCAAAAATACCAGGTGCCCTCAGGAGGTCCAGCAGCGGGGCCAGAACTCCAGAAGCCCTCCCACTGTTGCCCCCCAAGCACCAAGAATTCAGAGCCTCACTGCCCCAGACAAAGGGTTCCATTTAGACCTTGTGGCTAATAATAGCCACTGACAGACCTCTGCTGGATGGGGACAGAGAGAGAGAGACAGACAGAAAAAAGAAAAAGGGAGAGAGAGAAGGGAAAAAAACTGGCAGAGGCACTTACTTCCATTTAGACCTTGTGGCTATAATAGCCACTGACAGACCTCTGCTGGATGGGGACAGAGAGAGAGAGAGAGAGACAGACAGACAGACAGACAGAAAAAAGAAAGAGGGAGAGAGAATGAAAAGAGCTGGAAGAGAAACTTACCTTGCCAGCCACATGCAAAAGCAGCTCCTTCAGTCCCTCCTTAATCTCTGGGCGGACCTCTCTTGGTGTGGAAGAAGCTCTCTTGCTGACTTCTTAAAGGGGAAATGTCTAGCGAGGCTTTTTACTGCAGGGCAGGCTCTCTGCAGACATTTCCCTTTTAAGGCAGCCATTTTGTCCCCCCGGTGGGCAACTTTGGAAAAGCGGGAGGGAAGGACTAAAAATCAGTGTTTCCCCCGCCCTGTCGGGGGACTTGGCAGCCCTACTTCTGTTCTACCTGGCTTAAAGCAGTCTATCAGATGCTGAATTTGCTCGACTCTTCCCCTGAGTTTCTTCTAACAATGTCCTTAAAGCAAGCAAGGGCCCTAGTTAAACAAAGGACATTGAATACCAAACAGCGGGAGGGTACTGACAGAGTTTCAAACTTCTTGGCCCCTATGAAAATGAGATATGTTGTAACCTCAGCAGCCTATTTATTGCCATTAGAAATTCTATCCCATTGCAGATGGAATATCTTCCCCTTTGCAATAGTTGAGGGACATTACAAAAGATTCCAATGGAAGAGAGGGACTGCCCTTGCAGAGCAGGCAAAGTTGAGACAATCGAGTATATTCTGCTTCACTGCTGTTTTTAGCAGGAAGAGCTTTCAACCTTTGCTTGGGAGGTTTCCTGCATGCCCCACATTAGAAATTACTAAGAAGTTTTTATCTGATGTAATTCCTCAGCTTACATTTGCTTGCACCAGATTCCTTGCTGCAGCCTATTGAATTTGCAAGGAACAATTCCAAAAGGTATTTGATGCATGAAAAAAGTGATCCCCATGGGCTACATTTCATGCATCAATTCTGATTTTTGTTTTTAAATTTATAACATTTTTATTCATTTCTGTAAATTTACTACTGTTTATTTCTTAAAACCTTTATGATTCTGGTATAATTCATTTAAATTGATATGTGTTGGTCATGAACCATAATAATAAAATTGATTGATTGATTGACCAGAATGACTTTGAGTTTAGTAGATGAGACTCAAGGATCTGAAGGTCTGATTAGATGGAATGTAGCAGCATTGCACCTTTCTCCACAGGTAAGTCATTTTCTCCCAGCTGTATATTAAAGCATCTGGAGGCCATGGTAGAAAACTTGAGTGGAGATGGTGTCTAGTAGAGAGGCCCAGCGCATACTTCTGTAGCCCACCCAATAAATTTGAAGTTGATTGTCGAGCTGCAATGATCTCCCCAAGCCAGATGAAGATGCATATTTCTCTGCCCTATAATCCAAACTATCTTCCACACACCTGCAGGAACTAGAATCAAAAATAAATTGTCTTTAGTTGGACAGAGTGTATGTAAGTACAATATGCTGAAGAGCGCCAGTGACCAATAGAAAGCCCAGCTTCAGAAGCCACCATGGCAGCGCCTATGTGTAATGAGTAAATAAATGAAGCCCACAAAAGTAAAAGTTACCAGAATGCTCCCAGGTTGCAATCCCAGACTCTGTAATCTCATTGAATCAGCTTGACAACAATTCCTGAACAGAGCTGAAATGGGTGCATTGGTCTCGGGTGAGAGCTGCCAACAATCTTGCTCAATTTAAAGGGCTAGCCAGGGCCCAGCAAAACAGCAAGCGCTCAGCAAGCCCTTTGATCCAAAAGCAAAATCACCGAGGCAAGACCCCATTCTGCTTCCTTGTGTTTGGAGCATGTGGTCACCAAGGAGAGCTTTCATTGCACTCCAAACCTTTGGAGAGCTAAAGGAAAAACAGGAGGAGGCAACTGGTGGCAGCAGTTTAAATAGCTGCAGGGAGAGCTGATGAGGCCTGTGCATCAAAGCTCCTCCCCAGAGGCTGCCCTTTCAGCATAGGCTGGCTGATGGTGATGAAGCTGGTTGCCAGCCCACCATCACTGGGCATGAAGACAGAGCCAATTTGCAAGTAGCTATGTGGCATTCCAACACTTTCTTAGCTGGTCTCCCAGCCCAGGCTGCCAAATCAGCCCCCGGTAAGTCAGGTTCATTGATTCTGGATAGTCTTAACTATAATACATCAGACTTGTTCTCTCTTTTGCTTTGAACCTTAAGCCTTGTCTTCATCACTATTATTGTACTCAGAAAGTGGAACATATTTAGTCTAATTCACAAGTTTGCGCTCATCACATTGTAATGGTTGGTACTATATAATAGCTCCAAAGCAGAAGGATTCACAATTTTCTACCTCTTTATTTATTAATTAAACAATCCATAATTCCTTGATTTGCAAACCAAGTCTGAAACACTGAAAATTACCTAGGAAAAGTGTTGGATACTTGTACTTTGGACTCTGTATTTTCCTACTATGGATCTTGTTGGCTTCTGTATGTTCCCATGATGGATTATATGAGTAGATGCATTTCACTTTGTTAAAGTCTCCTTCTGGATATATTTTTTGTGGGTAACTCAGCTCATAGTTGTTTTCTGTTATTTCCTGCTATTTCTTACTGGGTGCTGGACTGTTTGTTGTTGTATAAACCAATTTAATAATTGGTTTATACAACTTGCTCAGTTTATACAACTTGTTCAGAAGGCAGCAACTTGCTCAGTGACTTCAATGTATAGATGATAGTTCAATGTTCTCTCTTTTATCAGTGCATTTGGAAATGGTACTAGAAAAAAATTCCAGTGGGTTTCACTTTTCCCATCTTCACACTGAGTTAGATTGTTCCCTGAAGAACTGTGAGTGCTTTGTCTAGTATGGCAATAAATAACTCAACAGATGGCTCTTTGCCATTTCACCAGAGACTTCAGTGCACAAGATAGGCCCAGCTACCAGGATATTTATCCTAAGTAGTTATGAACATGTACACCATTCCTCCTAGGCACAGTCCCTTGTATAAGTTGTTTGAGAAATACTCCTTTATATCTGTACCTTTTCAATGCTCACAGAAAGATAATTATAATGAAGCTGCAAAATGCCTCCAGGGATTTCAGGCAATTTCTCATATGATAACAACCCCTTCCCTAAATCTTTTTCACTCCAGGACACATGAATACATGAAGCTGCCTTATACCCAGTCAGACCATTGGTCTATCAAAGTTACTATTGTCCATTCTGCCTGGCAGCGACTTTGTGGGAAATTTTAAATGGGGAGGAGGAAGGACTATATATTTGCTATGTAAGATTTCAACCTCCCATACATCTACATGTTAAAGCAGTATAAACACAGAAAAGATAATGTCATCAGTGTTTCCCTATGAGGTCCAGATCTTGTGATGGGAACGAGTTATGCACCTCCAGAAGCTCAGTTGTGGGAGGCATTGCAGGAGCATTAACATGAATAGACTCAACCCACTCATTTTCCTCAGGATCCAAATCCCGCCATTTTATGAAATAAAACAATCAGTTGCATTTGAATTTAGAGTCCAGGATTTGATCCACCTCAAAATGAGGTTCACCATTCGTCATCAGAGGAGGAGGAGTAGAATGTTGGGGTCTCCATGCATTCAGTCCAGGGTCTCTTTTTAAGAGGCTGTAATGGAAAATGGGGTGAACAAGTTTAATTGATTTAGGCAATTTAAGTTCAAAAGTTACATTGTTGATTTTCCGAAGCACCGGAAATGGACCCACATATTTCCAACCCAATTTACGACTAGGTTGGAGACCCTTGGTGCTTTTGGTGGAGACATACTCAGAGTCCCCACCCTGGGGCTTTCCCTTTATCGGCATGTTTTTTGTAATCTGCTTTGGCCACCTCCAAAGTCTTGGCAATAAGTGGCCAGGAGTCATGCAAAGAATTCCACCAGTCAGCAAATCCCCCCGGACTTGGGGTAGCAGGTCCCAATGAGGGGAGGGGGACTCCCTTGAAGCCCCCAGCAGCCATAAATAGGGAGACCCCCGTTGAAGAGTGGACAGCATTATTGTAACTGTATTCTGCAAAAGGAAGCAAGTCCACCCAATCGTCTTGCTGATAATTAGTGTAGCATCTCAAAAATTGCTCCAGTGCTTGATTCACGCGTTCTGTCTGGCCATCAGTCTCTAGGTGATAAGTGCTACTCAGTGCTGGTTCCACTCCCATTATTTGTAAAAGCTCCCACCAGAAGTTGGCAACAAATTGTGGACTGCGGTCGGAAATTACTTTCCACGGAATAGAGTGTAATTTAATGACATTACACAGAAAAGCTTTTGCTAAAGCTTTGGCCGTTGGGAGTTGTTAAATGGGATGAAATGGGCCTGCTTTGAGAATGTGCCTACAACTACCCAAATCACCATTTTGCCCTTGCTCGGGGGAAGATCGGTAATAAAATCCATAGAAACACTTTCCCAGGGTCTACTTGTGGTTTCCAATGGATGTAAGAGACCCGGTGTCTTTACCCCCCCACCCCCCAATTTTTGCACATTAGACACGTTTGGCAAGAGGACACATAATCAGATACATTGCCTCACAAGCGGGGCCACCAAAACTGTCATTGGAGTAAATACAAAGTCTTAGGGTAGCCAAAATGTCCTGACAGTTTCAATTCATGGGCCGCATGCATGACTTCTTTGTGCAATCACAGAGGGACAATCAATTTGTGGTCCTTAAACCAGCACTCATCTGGACCCTTAGTAAAGGTAGTGATATCCTGAAAATCCGTAATTTTAGTCTCTGAATAAGAATTAGAACACATAGCAGTCCACTCAATAGGTTCAGGCAACACAGTCCTTTTTCTTTGACTCCGTGTCAGCACAGCCCCCCCCTAATTGTGTTGGGGTGAACATAGAGTCAATGACCTCATCTTTTTTACAGTCATGTTGCAGTATATTTTTACAGTCATGTTGCAGCCAGGATAAAGCATTAGCCAGTGAGTTCGCTTTGCCCGGAAAGTGGCACAATGTGAAGTCAAATTTGGAAATCAGCCCACCACAACTGTTTCATGTTTAGGGAACATTGTGTCCAGAGAGCGTTGAGGTTTTTATGATCAGTCCATACCTCAAATGGGATTCGGGCCTCTTCTAACCAGTGATGCCAGGTACTGAGGGCTAGCCAGATTGCCGCGGCCTCCTTGTTCCACACTGCCCAGTTCTTTTCTGTGTCCCTGAATTTTTTTTGAAACATAGACTATGGGATGTAACTTCCCATCTGGGCCTTCATGCAGTATTGCCCCCCCATTGCCACATCTGACACGTCGACTTGCACAATAAACTTTTTGTTCTCATCTTGGTGGACTAGAATTGGTTCAGATGTGAACAGGGTCTTGAGAGAATTGAAGGCATTTTGGCATTCAGGGGACCAAACCAAACAAGCATTAGGTTTAGCCGACTTGGGTCCCTTCCACTTTGTCTTTAAAAGATCTGTAAGGGGGAGACTGTACTTGGCAAAGTTATTGATGAATGAGTGATAGAAATTCACAAATCCAAGGAAACTTTGGAGTTGCGAGTGAGTGCAGGGGGTTTCCCAATTAGTCAATGCCAAGATTTTTGACAGGTCCATTTCTAACCCTCGAGGAGAAATGTAGTAACCTAAAAAGTCAATCTCAGTTTTGTGGAAATCACATTTGGAAAGTTTGGCAAATAACTTGTGTTCCCTTAATGTGCTGAGCACTTCATGGACGAGTTTGATGTGCAAAGCCTCATCCAGGGGATACAGGAGAATATCATCAAGATAACATAGGACCCCCTCAAACAAGTGTTTGTGTAATACTTCAAGTTCATAAAAACTCCGGGAGCCCCTTGAAGGCCAAACGACATAACCAAATATTCAAATTGTCCCAGGGGGGTATTAAAGGCAGTCTTGGATTCATCCCCCTCCCTTATGCGCACTTGAAAGTAAGCATACCGGAGGTCTAATTTGGAAAAGATCTTCCCCTTGGAAGCTTCAGCCAAGAGGTCTTTAATGAGGGGTAGTGGGTAGGCATTTGATGTAGAGACAGCATTCAAACCCCAATAATCCATACATAGTCCCAAACCCCCATCTTTCTTTTTTTGGAACAGTACAGGGGCAGCAAAGGGGGAAGTGGCTGGCCTAATGAAACCCCGTGCCAAGTTTTTGTGCAGCTCAGCCCATTCATTTGGACTCATGGAGTAAAATTTTCCCTTTGGAAGTTTATGCCCAGGTAACAGTTCAATAGCACAGTCAGTATTTCAATTTGGGGGGGGGGTAGTTCGTCTGCTTCCGTTTCCCCCAAACACCTCCGCTAAATCCCAGTATGTGGCAGGTATTGATAAAAGTTCCTCACAAGCCAGGCAAGCTCATTCCTGACCCGGCGAAGGGCCCCAGGTGGCTTGCCATTTGCGGTCATTCCATTGAGGGGAGACCCATTGAATCCCCCCTTCGCTCCACTTTATATTGGGATCATGGGCCCCAAGCCATGGGCTTCCCAACACCATGGGGAATTGAGCATGAGGGGTAATAACAAAAGCCCTCTTCTCCCAATGCTCCCCAGTGCCAATAATCAAGGGTTGCATCTCAAAGGCACAGGGTTCTTTCATCTCCGAACCATCCATCTGAGTGAACCATAAAGGTTCTTCCAAGGTATTCACACCTACCCCCAACCCATCCACTATGACCAGACTGACCAAGTCTCCAGCACACCCTGAGTCAATGAGGGCTCTAACTCTCACTTGAGTGCCCAATTCAGGATTCACAATAGTCATCATAAAAAGAAGGGGGGCAGGAGAGCTCACTGCTTTTGGTGCTAGTTGTGGAGGGACCTGCTGCATTGCTCTGCTTAAAGCAGGCCCTGGTTGTTTCCCGCCGGTTGACTTGGCTTGACTACCACCACTCTCTCTGGTTTGGGTAGGGCTTCCAGCTGCAAGGCCCACGGTTTCAGGGATTGGGGTCCTTTGATGGCTTGTGGAGAAGTGGTCAAAGTAGCTGGCACAACCCTTGGTGTGGATGCAGGGCACGAAGAAGCATAGTGCCCAGCCTCCCCACAACGCATACAGAGACCCCACTTCATTCGGAAATCTCAGATATCCTTCAAAGGTTGCTTCAGTTTGGGTTTAAACAGGGTTGCTGGTTGGCTGGAAGTCTTGTAGCCTGGAGGGGGGGGTGCACATCTGAATGAGAGTGACATGCCCCTCTGCTTCTTCGGCTGTTCTCACCCATGCCGCCAATGTCATGGGGTTCACATTATGTAGAATAGTCTTGTATAAATCCAAATTCAATGCCTGTTGATATTGTTTAACAAAGATGGGTTCCAGCCATCCGCAGATCTTGGCTGCATAGCGCTTGAATGTCACGGTATAGTCCTGCACTGAACTTTTACCTTGGGTCAAGGTTCAAATCTTGTTGCAAGCTTTCTCTTTGCTCATGGGATCTTCGTACTGACAGTACAGTGCCCACATGAATTCTTCGGTTTGTTCTAGTTCGATGCCTGGAGGGTTGTGAAGACTCACATACCAGTCTGTTGCTTCCTCACGTAGTCTTGACCCGATGTAGCCAACACAATCACCCTCAGAAGGGAAGAGGTGGCCCCAAGTCTGTAGGAAACATCCTGCTTCGATGATGAACTGTAGCTTAGCAGGATCTCCATCAAGAGTTCTTGTGGCAGAGGACATCGATCTCCACCCAGAGCGGGCACAGCTGGCACAAGGGGTCCAGCTCCTGGAGCTGCAGGCACCCCACCTCCATCCGGGGGTTGGATGGGCTGCTGTTGCCCTGGTCCAGGCCCTGCTCTGTCTCCAGCAACTCTGGCCCCATCAGCCGGTCTCCTGTCTCTCCAAACCACCTGCTCAATCACAGCAGGTAGATTGGCCAATATTGCTGTTACCTCTTGCTGAAACAGCTGTTGCATTGCCTTGAATAGACAATCCATGTGAGCCCACATTTCTCCGAAATGTTGCCTTGGTTCCACCTGGGCTTCGGCACCCACTCCCAAACTCATACCTAAGTCTCTGCAGGGGATCCAGGTTTCCATAGGTTCCATGGGTTCCATAGGTCCCGAAAAGAGTCCAAGAATACTTGGGCCCTCAAGGTCGGGTGTCCACCCAACTCAATGTAGGGATCAATACCAGTTCTTATTTATTTATTTATTTATTTATTTATTTAATTTGGTTTCTAGGCCGCTCTCCCCGCACAGCAGGCTCTTCCACAGTAGAAACCAGTTGTTCTGAAGCAGAAGTCTTTGGAGGTTCACTACCGTCATCCAACATGGTGGGGTGTCAGGGGGCCCTGACAAAGCCCTCATTGTCTGCTTTGATGTAATGAAATGTTGCATGTATCCTTCTCTGTCTACTTCCCCGGCCCTCCCCTGTCACCTTGAAATGTATTGCTTTTAGATGTTCTGGACAATGTAACCATTTAAGTCGGGAGAGTGGCGACCCCATATCATTGCACATCACTGACAAACAAATGGCATTTCCTCCCTTGCATTCCCTCCTCCCTTTTCCTGGGACAGTGAATGTCTTATCTTGTTGTGAGAACCTTGAAGGTCTGTTATTGCCACCCAAAGCCGTTTGTTATGTACAAGTTTCACACATCTGGGTCAGCTAATTCGAGAAGGGAATTTTTATAACTTTAGTACCTCATCTTCCTGTGGGAATCCAAACGGCTCGAATCCTTTCTCCCGCGTTTTCTATTCTGAATGTGATTGGTTTCAGGTGGGCGTTCAAATGAACGGGAGGGTATATTAACTCTGAATGTCTTCTACCTGGTATCTCTAACAAACATTTGAGAACCTGTCATGCAGTATTAAGACTAATAAAGAACTCTGTTTCATCAACAAAGGTCTGATCTTTTGCTGTTAGCACAGAAGCCTCACATGGGGTATGGTACACAAGTCCTCGGTTAGTAAAAGATTACTAACACTCTCTGAGAGTCCAAGGGATAGCAGTCTACAACAGGTGTTCTTAAACAGAAAGTTCTTTATTGCAAACAGGTCCACTAGTCGTCTACACGTCTTGTGTTAGTAATGCTGGGCATTCATACATTCAGGACAGATATACAGTATTCAAAAGGCTAGAATATAATTGCACCTCCAATCATAGGAGAGATAAAAAGGCGGCTAAAAATACTGGTCATTTGTTCACAGGCTATAAACAAGAAAAGTTACAGTTTGCACCTGAACTCAAGAAGCGGCTGGGAGTCAGACACTCAAGGCCAGGGAGGCGCGAGAGGCGATAAGCGAGCTGCTAGGCTGAGAACAGTGAGCACATTCCAGAGGAGGGGGCCCAGCTACCTGGGAACCAACTCCCACCCAGGGGATTGCAGCATTAGCTGACACCTGTATAAGAGTCAAGAAGCGACCGTTAGAACCAGATATGGAACAACTGATTGGTTTAGCATTGGAAAAGGAGTATGACAAGGATGTATATTATCACCTTGCTTATTTAATTTATATGCAGAGTACATTATGCAAAATGCCGGCCTGGATGAATCACAAGCCAGAATTAAGATTGCTGGGAAAAACATCAACAACCTCAGATATGCCGACAGTACCACTCTAATGGCAGAAAGTGAAGAGGACCTAAAGAGCCTCTTGTAGAGGGTTAAAGAGGAGAGTGCAAAAGTTGGCTTGAAACTCAACATCAAAAAAGCTAAGATCATGGCATCTGGCCCCATCACTCCTTGGCAAATCTTGATTCTAAAATTAAATGTGCCTGCAGCTATAGATGATATAAAATTAGCACAATAAATAAATTGAATAAAACTACCACTATTTTATTTAATTTATATTTATTGATTTTTTATGATACAATTTATACCTTTTCTGAAATGCAAAGTTAACTAATGAATGCAATCATTTTAAAGGTGTGGCCCTCCGCTAACCTCCGCTCCCACAAAGCGGCCCCCGAGCCAAAACAAGTGCCCACCCCTGTTCTAGATTATGTATAATCAATAAAGCTTCTCTCTGCCAAAGAGAGAGCTGTTGAGAGTAACTTGACTGGAGTCTGACAAAAATAGTGTTCCTTCCCAAACATACCTCATTTAAAACAACTTTTAAAAGAGTTTTTAAAAATTCAAATTCCAGTCCTAAAGGAGATAGCACAGGACTATTTCTCTCCTCCCAGTGCTTGCCCTGCTGTGCCAAATTTTCCCTTGTAATTTGTACTCCCTTCCTTGCTGCTCTTCAAACCTTATCCCTTATCCAAGCAAATCTACCTCAAGGTCCTCCTGCTGTTGTGTGTTTGCCCAGATGCCCTGCCCTCATTGTGCCATCAAATGCCCTTGCTTTGTCAGTCCACCTCCTCCTTGAGAACCAGTTTGGTGTATCACTGGTTCCCAAAGTGGGCAATACTGCCCCCTCAGGGGCACTGGAACAATCCAGGTGGGCTGGAATGATCCAGGTACAGAGCCACAAACTGCATCTTTTTGTCCACTTCTTGAAGGTAGATGTCTGGGGGGCATGGAGTAATTTTTTTTTCTGAAAAGGGGGCGATAGGCCAAATAATTTTGGGAACCTATGGGTGTAGTGGTTAGAAGTGGACTCTAATCTGGGAGAAACAGGTTTGATTCCCCCACTCCTCCACATGCTACTGCTAGTGTGACCTTGGGTCAGCCACAAGTTCTTTCAGAGCTGTTCTCTCAAGGGCAGTTCTCATAGAGCTCTCTCAGCCCCACCTATCTCACAGGGTATCTGTTGTGGGGAGGGGAGGGGAAGGGAAAGGAGATTGTAAGCCACTCTGAGACTCCTTCAGGTAGTGAAGGGTGGGTCATAAATCCAATCTCCTCCTCCTCCTTCTACTGTTCTTCAGGTTAAATATCTACAGTGCTGCATGTGGGTGTCTTAGGTAAGTACTATATTCCCCTGGAGTTTTGTCTAATTTAGATGGAAAATTATTTATTTAGAATATTTCTGTGCTTCTCCTTCAGAATCCTGCTCAAGGTGGCTTACAATTAAAAATCATAATATTAAAAGCAATCTATTATAAAACAAGTCATTGGACATGACCAGCATAAAAACAAGCCATTGGGCATAGATAGGAACTCTCGGTCTGGGGCAAGGGATGCACTGTATTCTTGGTGCTTGTAGGGGGCAACAGTGGGAGGTCTTCTAGTGTCCTGGCTCCACTGGTGGTCCTCCTGATGGCATCTGGTATTTTTGGCCACTGTGTGACAGAGTGTTGGACTGGATGGGCCATTGGCCTGATCCAACATTCGTTTCTCTTATGTCAAAAAGAAGAGGGCTGTTAAAAAAACTAAGAAGATCAAATCCCTAATTAAAAGCCTGAGTTAAACAATGTGTTCCAGCCAGGAACCTAAAAGAAAGTAAAAGAGGTGGCAGGTCAGCCTCAAGGGGGAGAGCATTCCAGAGGCTACCACACTAAATGCCTTGTCTCTAGTTGCGACCTGCTTCCCCTCTGAAGGCAGCGGAGGACAGCAGGGCTTGAGAGACAGATATTAACTGATGAGCTGGATAGTATGGGAAGACATGGTCTTTGAAGTACCCACACTCCAAGCCATTTAGGGCCTTTAAGGTGAGAACAAGCACTTTGAAATGTGCCCAGAAAAAGATGAGTAACCAGTGCATATCTTTCAGCACAGTAATATTGTTAGCCTGATTGCCTTTAGTTATTATCAATATTGGGGAATTTGAGATATTATAAGTATAGCAATAAGCAATAAGGGAACAAACACCTTTATATACAGGAGTCCCACTTCTTTCAGAAACACCAGAAATAGACACGGAGGCTGGCTTCAGTATAAAATGGTTTCTTTACTGAAGGAACTTCACATTCAAGCAATACACAAGCACACACACAGTTACACAGCTTCTAAGAAATCAGATAGACAGTAATAGAGACATTTGCATGAGCTGGATGTTTTCGTTGAGGGGCAATATTTACCTGTCCTTGGCAAGATGACGCGTCCCAATGGAAGAATAGGGGAGACTAAAAGAGAATAAGGATCATGTTCTGAACTGGCAGAAACATGTGAGGACTCTGGCTGCAGTCCAAGAGTCTTAGAGGCAGGGTGGGTTTAAAGGTCAGGGGAGAGAGCTAGAGAGCTAAAAGTCTAGAGAGAGTGAACACGTTGCTGGGTGTACAGGGAGGCTCTGGGGGGAGGGCTTTTCTGGCCACCTCCCTTGAGACAACCCCTTGTGGCCTGTTCCAAAGGTCACGTTCTCAATGGGGGAAAGGGCTAAAGGGGTTGGTCAATATTAAACTCTAACTGAACTGTGGTGGAGACACCTCGAGGGTTGGGATGACTCATCAGCTAACACCTGTTGTGTTGTAGATACATCCTTTGTCTCAGAGCAAGCAGAATTGGTTCCTTGAGTGGATTAGGAAGGTCAAGTCCTCCTTCAATGGAAGGTGGGAAAGAGTCTTTTGTGCCTTTGGTGCAGAGAAAGTTGGGGGGGGGGTTGCCTGTGCTGTAGAGAAGACTTCCCTAATGGTGTCGGGAAGCATATGTTTGAACCACAATGGTGAGTGGCTGTCCTGTGTTTCTGTGTTTAGGGATACATCTTGGAACGGGCAACCTTGGGAACCACTGGCACATCATCTCAGGTTTCTGCTGGTGCGTGTGCACAACTGGCATCACAATCTGGTCACCTTACATCTCAGTCCCTTTTTGCACATTTACAATCTCAGTCCATTTTAGCACTTATAGACTGTGTCTATAAGAATGCAATAAGTGCCTTGCAGGGCAACAATATAACTTAGATGATATCAGAACATGGATCACTGAGGCCAGATCACCAGCCATACCTGGTGAACCAGCTGGAGTTGATAAAAGGCACAATGTGCAATGGAGGAAACCTGGGCTTTCAACCATAGGCCAGGATCCAGTAGCACCCCAAAGTTATGAACCTGCTCCTTCAGGACAGGCTGGCTCTGCTGTCCCCAAGCAGCTTCTCCATTGATCAAGAACTCCTCAGTCGTATCTGGACTGAGCTTCAGTTTATTGTCCAATTACTTTTTCCTGGCACCTATTGAGGACTTTCACAGACCCACCTGGCTTAGATGTTAAGGAGAGATAATGCTGGGTGCCATCTGCATATTGGTAGCACCTCACTCCACTCCTTGAAAGACCTCTCCCAGCTATGGGATATAAGATAGAACCATGTGAGACCCCATAGTAATTGCCATGGGGCTGAACAACACCAGAAAGATACCATGATTAATCATATCAAAAGCTGCTGAGAGTTCCTGGGGAATCAACAGGGATGCACTCTCCCTGTCATTCTGTAGGTGGAGGTCATCAGTCAAGGTAGCCATGGCTGTTTTCATCCACAAACCATGCCTGAATCCAGATTGAAATGACTCTAGATAATCCATCTCCTCCAAGACTCCCTGAAGCCATGCAGTCACCACCCGCTTGAACACCTGGCCCAAGAGTAGAACATTACCCACTGTGCAGTATTTGTTTGGGTCTTTTGGGTACAGAGATGCCCTCACCCCATTGTCCCAACCTGAGAGAGCCCCAGAACTGATGAGGGTACACATAATTTCCCCCATGGGGCAAACAGCAGCTCCCCAGGGTTATTTCTGGATGAAAAATAGTGCAGGGGAAGGTCCTAAATCCTTCTCATTCCAGTCTTTTAAAATTCAGGCCTATCATTAACAGCCATATTTAAAGTATATTAACTATTCAGCAACAGTTGCATACAATTTCATGAAATGTGGTCTTTCACGAAGTTGCAGGGATATTAGCCAGTAAATATAGTTTCCTGTTCTGCAGATCAATTTTCCAAGAGCCAGATGCAGTTCACAAAATGGATCAATACGTAATTAGATTACAGAAACTTAGCAGAAACATTATAGTTTCATATATTTATATAACAGGGTGAGGTTCAGAAGATGCCAATTTCTTACTTAAAAACACCAGAATGAGGGAAATTTGTCTAGGATGACAGGCCTCCCAAATACACTCTTCAATATTTTTCAGGTGAACGTATGAGAATTTAATTCATACTTACTCAGAAGTGAGACCCACCGACTACAATAGGGTTTTGCTCTGTGTACATTTTTTTCTTCAGTACAGTGTCTTGAGCAGACTGTTCGGCATGTGCATGTGACCATAAATCCCCCTGCACCTTCCATCACATCTGAACTGGGGTCCCATTCACTTATTAATTACACTGAAAAACCTTGGAGGGGCTATGGAATGGGACATTTCTGATGTGACCTTCACATGAACAAGCTGTGGCAAATTTAGCACAGGCTCTCTTTATCAGTTTAAGAATAATTGTGTGAATGCCCTTGAGTTTCCTTTGGGGGCTCTGACAGACGTTAAAGCATCTTGTTCCTTGCAGAGCGTTTACTGTTCCTTTGCTAAGCAATGGAAATTCCTGCCAATTCTCAACCTTAGATTGTTCAAAACGGCATATATAAGTCCACAAATATATCTGAGTTCATGCTTTAGCAGCATGAGTGCAGCAATGGTGTTGCTCCTGACGGCTGGGTTTCTAACAGTTCACATCTCAAATCCTGTAGCGCACCTTAGTCAAGCTCACAACCAATAATAGCTCCCTAGCACTGGTGATTTAAATGGACCTGCTTTTGAAGCATGATGTTTTGAGGTATTAAATCTTTGAGGGAAGTCTCTCCTCAGAGATTAAATTATAGAGCTTTCAGTAGAAAAGGTCTTTGGCCACTTCATAGTGCATTAGAGATCACAAAAGTAAAAAAGGTTTGCCATTCCCCAGTTTGGCATTGATGGATTTAATCCCAAACCAGATGCAATGCAGAGGGGAGGCTTCAAATTTTGTGCTCAGTAGACCTTTAGAATTCCTTTAGAATTCATGAATTCCTTTAGAATTCATGGGAGTGCAGCCAGAGTAAAGGCATAATACTATGTGAAATAATTTACATCATTTTCTCTATGGTAGTCTAAGAAAGCAAGGTGTTGAATTGAAGTTTGTCTCCTCCTGTATGGCCCTGCTCCATTTCCCATCACCATCAAATCTGAAGCAAGGGCCCTTCCAGCTATAGCCTCCAGGATCTGGAATTTCCTCAGAAGGCCCGCCATGCTATTTCTCCATGGCTTTGCTGTGCTTATATGGAAGCATTTTGTTTTAACCAATGCCATGTTGTCAGTATTATAGCTATTGGAATAGCTATTTATTATGTTGTGATCTGCCTTAGGGATCCCCACGTTGGGATGCAAAGGCAGTTTAGAAATGCTCTAAATAATAGATGCATGCTTCCCTAATGCATAGGTAAAAAATAAAAGAGGATCTGAATGGAAGAATAGGGGTAATATTCCAACGGATGCAATAAAAGGTCGTACGCTCATGCTTTTATTCGTCTCTAGCATGACTTTGGCTTGACTTGAGGGCAACATACACAGTCATATAGATGTTGGACAGTCAGCATCACAGCAAGTTCATTTGACCTTCTTTCCGCCAACCATCAGATGATGAACATCTGACACTGGAACAATGAATTCAGTGCCATGTGGCTGTTATCCTGGGCTGCCCTTTCACATTGCATCTTAACAGCTGTCAAGTCTTTAACTCGGACACAGCACTTGTGTAGTGATGGTTTTAAAACTCAAGCAGGAATCCCTCAGGTGCACTATGTGCTAGGAATCCTGGGTGAAACAATAATATTATTCTTCACTGATTTACAGAGTATCTTTCCCTTCCATCAAAGTACTATAGAGATATGGCTAAAGCCATAAAAATCACTGCCACAATACAAACATATTCTTAATAACAAAATAAAATAAACCTTTACAATAACTAGAGGAATGCAAGGATTTTAATGAAACCCTAAAGCAATGCAAAACAGAAATAGGTCATAAACTTCAAACAGAAGTGTAAACACAATTCTAAGAACAGTAAACTCCTGGGTATTAAAGTCATTCTTCAAGGGACTTTTAAAAATAGTCTGAGGGCCAATTTAAATGCTATGCATGCCAAATGGAATCTACAGGAAACATGTCTGCAAAGGATTGGCTCCACATGGAAGTTTGAAAGCTACTCAGTGTAAATTTTTCTGGTCAGATGCAGAAAGTCTGTACCAAACCCCAAATCATGCCATACCTAGCATGGAGACTCCAAACAATGAAGCTGATACTCATAGAATCAAGTTCACATCTATTTGGTTGCTGTAAAGTTTGGATTGCTGCTATATAATAGATTTCTTTATGAAGTATCTAATTGTGTAATAGTAATTTACTAATTAACACTGCCCACTGTGGACAAACAGACGTATATTGTTTCTAACAGAAACAGAACTTTAAAAAGAAAAACATCTTAATTATCACTCTTCAGTCAATCATATACCCCAATGCATCACAGAAGCAATATTTCAGAGACACACCTGATTATCCAATAGATGGGTGAAAAGAAGTCATGAGTTGGTGAGACTGAAAAACCAAGAGCAGGTCTTACAGTTATAAAAGAAGAAATGTATATGCCACATATTATGAGGGATTTTTTGAAAGGTAAATTCAAGTTGTTTGGGAATATGCCAAACCTTACTATACCCAAAATTTTCTCATTATCCCATATATTAGAACTAGGAATAAGGCCAGTTGTGGAAATAAATACAATGGGCTCTAGAAAGAGGCTCTGGGAGAGTGCCAAGACCTTGGGCACTCAGCATCAATTTTCTGTGGTGACCGCATCAGGGTATAATGATGCAGAGTCCACCATTTTCTCCAGAGGAACTGATCTCTGCTACCTGAAGAGCAGTTGTAATTCTGAGTGATCTCCAGCCCCCATTTGGAGATTGGCAACAATGGTTCCCCAGGAGGAAATGCCTGGTTTGGAGGGTGAAGTCTATGGCATTGTACCTGTCTGAGGCCCCACCCTTTCTCAAACCTCACCCTCTCCAGGCTCCATCCCTCAAATCTACAGGAATTTCCCACCTGGAGTTGGCAACCCTATCTCCTTCCCAGCCAAGCATCAACCTACCTTTATTTCCCCCTCACTGTTCAGCTTTCTATCTCCTTACACACACCTGCAGCCTCTACCATGCTCTGAAGCCCTGACTGCCACATCACACTGGCTGTCATGGGCGGGGGGGCATTTCAGCAGGGTATAAGGACAAAATGGGTTTTCTCCCAGAGGCCAAAATAGGTGTGGAAAGGGCCTTTTTACTTTCAGAACCAAGCTTGGTTGACCAGCAACAGGCACTGAGGGGAAAGTAGGGTTCCCAGCTCTGAGAAGGGAAATACCTGGAGATTTGGGGGGTGGATCCTGTGGAGGGCAGTGTTGGGGCGTGTGTGGAAGGACTCAGCAGGAATTTCCCAACCTGGAGCTGGCAACCCTAGTCAGGACTGGCCCCAATGAGTTTCTCACAAAGGTGTGGAAAGGGTTTTGTTAGAACCAAGCTTGGTTGCCTACCCACAGCCACTGAGGGAAAAGTTAGTCCCACAGAGGAGCCAAGGAGGCAAAATGTCTTCGTCAGGAGAGAGAGCAGTCTGCCAGTAATTCTGACAGGAAACAGTGGCTGGAGTGGGCGGGGAAGAGGAGCAGACCCAGCACCCATCCAATAGCACATGAGTACTCTTGAGTGGTGGATGACAGGCCAATGGCTGATGGAGCATACTGTGGTGGGAATCAGGCAACACAGCTAGTGGATAGGGACAGCTTCTGAGTGACACATCATGGAGCCAACTGACTTAGGAGTGGGTGGAATGTTCAGAATGTGCCACATCACATTGGCTGTCATGGGGAAAGATGTAGAAAATGATCATACAAATTATCATATGTGACATGCAACAGAACAGAGGGCTGAATATATATGAGACAGCCAGTGTGGTGTAGTGGTTAAAAGTGGTGGACTACTATCTATACCTGAGGGACCGCCTTTCCCCATATATACCCCAGCAGGCACTTTGGTTGGGGTCCCAAAATCTACTCTGTGTTCTGGGCCCCAGAGAGGCCAGGTTCGCCAGAACCAGGGCCAGGGCTTTTTCAGTGGCAGCTCCTGTCTGGTGGAATGAGCTCCCAGAGGAGATCAGGGCCCTGTGGGACCTTATGCAGTTCCGCAGGGCCTGTAAGACAGAGCTCTTCCGCCAGGCCTTTGATCTCGAGGGTCCAGGATCTTTCTTCAACAGACTAAAATGAAACACAGGATGCACATGATGAAGCGTTTTTGACCTCCACAGTTACCTTGTTAATCAACCTAACCCCCTTGAAGGGGCCAATATATTTCCAACCTGGTTTCATCTCTGGTTGAACCCCCCTCAGGTTCTTTGTAGAAATATACAGAGTCCCTAGGCTTGAGATCCCACTCAGGATGCCTGCCTTTATCAGCATAGTGTTTATAGTTCTTTTAGCTTTGGTCAGAGTCTTCTGCAGTGTGGGCCAACCCATTGTTACACTAGACCACCAAGTCTGAGCATCCCTTGCACTTGGTGGTTCAGATGTCACAGTAGGCAATGGGCCCCCTTCATATCCATGTACTGCTTTGAAAGGGAAGATGCCAATATAACTGTGCACTGAATTATTGTAACTGTACTCAGCAAATGGAAGTAATTCCACCCAATTGTCCAGCTGATGATTGATGAAACCCCTTAGGAATTGCTCCAAGACTTGATTAGTTCATTTGGTTTGACCATCAGTGTCAGGGTGATGTCTACTGCTGAGTCCTTGCTCAATTCCCAAAAATTTCATAAGCTTGGCAATGAACTGGGATCCCTGGTCCAATATTATTTTTTGTGAGAAGGCATAGAGTCTTATGATGTGTTGCATAACCATCTGAGTCAACTGCTTTGCTGTGGGTATTTGCTTGCAAGGTACAAATTGGCCTTGTTTAGAAAATAAGTCCACCACCACCCAAATCACTGTTTTCCCTTGGCTTGGGGGTAGATCAGTGATAAAATCCATGGATATCACCGACCATGGTCGATAGAGGGGCTCGAGGGGCTGCAACAATCCAGGTACCTTTCCCGCCTGTCTTTTACTCATGAGGCAGGTCTGGAAATATCTCCCTTCATTCAGGGCCACCAAAATTGTCTCTGTATGAGGGTCAGTGTTTTTAAATAACCAAAATGTCCAGAAAGATTATTATCATGCCCCATCTGCAATATTTCCCCTCTGGAGCTCTGGAACAAACAGTTTATTTAGCTGGTACCAGCAACCGTTTCACTAGGATTCCATCTTTTTCAATTTCAGCTTTGTCTTGTTCAGAAAGTTCAGCCTTGAATTTCTCCACCCAGGGCTGCAGATCCAAAGCGGTTCCTTTCCTTGCCTGGCTTCATGTTACCACTACTCCCCCCAACTCAGTGGATGTGAACATGGTATCTAGGAGCTCATCACACTGGCTGGTGTGTTGGGCAAGGTGAGAGAGAACGTCTGCTAGGAAATTGGACTTGCCTGGGAGATGCTTGAGAGTGAAACAAAACTTAGAAAAAAAATTGGCCCAGCACAACTGCTTAGCATTCAAACGTTTCAGGGCTTTGAGGGCTTCTAGGTTTTTATCGTTAATCCACACCTTGAAAGGCACCCGAGCCCCTTTCAGCCAGTGCCTCTAGGTTACTAAAGCTAATCAAATAGCTGCAGCTTCCTTGTCCCATACTGCCCAGTTCCTCTCTGCACTGGATAATTTTTTTGACACATATGCTAAAGCGTGAAGCTTTCCGTCCCCCCCCCCTTTCCTGCAGAATGCCCCCCCGGCCACATCAGAGGCATCCACCGGTACAATAAGTTGCTTAGTTTTGACAGGGTGATGCAACACAGGCTCAAAGGTAAAAAGAGTCTTAACTTGTCAAATGCTTGTTGACACTCTGGGGACCAGTCAAGCCAGCTATTTGCTTTCTTGTCCTGCTGGCCCTTCCCCAGGGGCAGGATCACCTGGGCGAAATTCAGGATGAAAAACCTATAGAAATTGGTGAACCCAAAAAAAGATTGCAATTGCCATTGGGTGTGTGGGACTTCCCACCCCACCACATCCTGAATTTTCTTGGGGTCCATACCCAGGCCCTTCCTGGAGATGTGATACCACAGAAAGTCCAACTCCTCTTTATGGAATTCTCACTTAGAGGGCTTGGCATAAAAGTGGTTGTTATAGAGGACTTTCAGGACTTCCCCAACCAATTTCACATGTGATCCTTTATCTTTGGAATATATCAACACGTCATCTATGCCAGGTCCATGAATAACAAGACCTCTGCAGATTCTTCCCAAAGGGAACCAAAAGTCATAGAGAAAGCTGTTTCCCCCCTAAATATACACATTTCAGTTATGGTTCATTGCCTCTGACAAACATTCAGAGTCAATATGTATGAATTGTATGCATTGTATGATTTTAAATAGTTTGTGAATTGTCATTTAAGTTGATACCCATAATTACCTTAGGAAAAATGGAAGTACTTTTCTCCAATACACAGAGGGTGGTGCCATTCAAAATAATTATACAACTAGGCTGTTTTTGCACATTGAGCAGTATTATGCTGTCCCATACTTTTAAGTCCATTGACTTCAACTCTGCTTAGGATGACACTGTTAAATTATGATGGGTAGCCATATCAGTCTGTCTGTAGCAGTAGAAAAGATCTGAAAAAGTGAGTAGTTGTTAACTGGATTGCCTTGAGTTATTAATAATATTGGGGAATCAAGAGAAGAGAGAAGAGAAGAGATTGGATTTATACCCTGCCCTTCACTACCCAAAGGAGTCTCAGAGCGTTTTACAAATGCCTTTCTCCTCCCCACAACAAACACCCTGTGAGGTAGGTGGGGCTGAGAGAGCTCTGACAGAAATTGCTCTTTTTCAAGAACAGCTGTGCCAGAACTATGGCTTGCTCAAGGTTATCCAGCACGTGCAAGTGGAGGAGTGAGGAATCAAACCTGGTTCTCTCAGATTAGAGTACGCACACTTAACCACTACACCAAACTCGGCAATGAGCAAATATAGGAGTGATCACCCATGTATACATGGGTGGCGCTTCTTCCAAAAGTACCAGAAATAGCTGCAGAGACCAACTTCAGAATGAAATGGTAGCTTTACTGATGATTCGTCACAAGCATACAATAACTCAAACACACTCACAATTACACCTATCTAGGAAATTAGATAGAAAGGGATAGCGACATTTGCATGAGCAGGGTGGTTCATTGAGAGGTAATATTTACCTGTCCTCGGCATGATGAAGCAATCCACAGGAAAAATAAGGGAGACTAGGGAACTATGGATTATGTCCTGAACCAGCAGAACACATGGAGACTCTGGCTGCACAAACCAAGAGTCGTGAAGGTAGGGTAAGAGAGTGAGAGAGAGAACATGGCCAGGTAACTTCTTTTATGAGAGGGCTTTGGGGTGGGCTTTGCTGGCCACCTCTCCTGGCATGTCCCTCTTCTAGTCCATCCCCAAAACATGCTACCTGAAACTGGTTTCAGAGGGATGGGGCTAAGGGATTGGGCATTATTGAGTTCTAGTTACTCTGGGGTAGAGTCATCTGGGAGGAGGATGACTCATGCTGCCAGAGTCATTCTCATGGATAGTCTGTCCATGGTTCCAGGGGATGAGTAGAGCTGGTATGTGTCAGTTCCTTGTTTAACTTATGAATGCAAAATCCTTTGTTAGGCAAGGCTGGGGGGAGGAGAGAGAGAAGGTTGCCTGCGTGACAAAGGTGTAACTCATGGAGTTTAGATTCCAGGTCTCTGGTTTTATTACCTTGGCATGGCATCTGTTTAAACAGCAACAGTTGTTGGCTTCAGGGTGCTTCACGTGGCTAGGGAGCTGGTCCATCTTACTATGAGTAAGAGGGCAGGTAACCTCAGGAACCACTGGCACATCATCTCAGGAGAAGGTTTTCCCTCTGCTGGCGTGTGTCTACAGCTGGCATCACATTTGGTCACATCACAGTTCTGTCCCTTCTTGCACACTACTTGCACAGTCCAGTTTAACACTTATAGACTATAAGTCCATAAGAGTGCAATAAGTGCCTTGCAGAGCAACACAGTGACTCGCAAAAGCTCCTGCCCTGCCACAAATGTTGGTAATCTAAGGTGCTACTGGACTCTTCCTCTTTTCTACTTGCTAAATCACAAAAATCATTTGTATGAAATAAATCATGGGATGGGTTACGATTCATGGAGCTACCAAATGCAAGCTTTCTGCCATGGGATCACTCCTTTTGTTCACTGAAAGGTACTTTGGGATATAACCCTATGGTCTGCATCCAACCCAGAGTCTTTACCCTAATTCAGAAAGGACTTCTATAGGCAGAACTACATGTTATGAGAACATAGTTCTATGATTATTTCCACTCCAACCTCCCCAGCTGATGGAAAGGACAACGTGTTCAGCTTGCTTTTCACAACAAGTCCAGACAGCCACTCATCTGGCTAGCAGTAGCAGGGAGAGACTCCCCTAAGTCACTGTTTGAAAGAGGGGGTGCCTGGGCATCAGCAAGGAAGGAGATAGTGGGGTGTCCCCTTCCCTGCAGTTCTTCTGCACTTGTAAAATACTAACACAATATAAAATATTAATTTAAGCAATTTCCGTGGTTGCTCATTTGCTTCTCGTTTCAAATCAAAGTGCAGCTCCTTTCCTGTAAAGCCCTTCATGGCCTGTAACCCACATACTTACTTAGCATTATGTATTATGAAGAGGAAGACACTAAGAAGGTACATAATCAGCTGGTATCATCATTGCAACTACGAAGAATTTAAGTAGTTGAACCCAAAAGCCAGATAAACTGAACAGTTAAGTGAAACAAGAGGTGGAACTCCAGCAGTGTCTAGTATGGTAATCTGGAAAGTCCAGTAAACAACTCTCAGGTCTGCACAAAAGCATCTTCTGTCGGTGCCCACTGCCCAGCATCTCCACACCTTTTCAGCTAGCTCAGGAACTTTTTTGGGTGCAACTCCAGTTCTTCGGATTATGCTCCCTAAAAAGGTGATAAACATGCCTTTCACACTGTCTTTTCAGAGACCGTCTACTCTCCTTTCAGATGGCATTTGAAAGCTGAGTCTTTACAGTTATAAATTTAATGCAGTGATTGAATTTACTCAACTTACTCAAGACTAGATTGTCATCTGAAGTGCTTTAAGTGTAGTGAATCGCCTCAAGTAATGAAGATATGAGGTACAGTCTTTTAAGGGAATGAATGAGTGAATGAATGAATGCAACGAACAAGCCTTAAGCTCCAGTATATTCTCTCACCTCAGCATGTTCTAATGTTTCCTAGGTAAACAATACTCCCCAAACTGCACCTAACGTGAGTACATTAGGGCTCAGGTAGAAACTGGTGTTGTATGTGGGGCCGGGGAAGGGGAGGAATTAGCTCTTGTGCACATAGCAGCCACATAGCACACACAAATCCACACACCCATTATTGCATCTTCATTTTGTGACAACTGCATTGCTGGTCATGTCCTTGTCAAAACACAATAGCACCCTAGATGAAAACAAATGGTTCCTTATTTACAGAATGGGAAAAATATAATACAAATGGCTTGGATCCAGCCAAGGATTTCCATGGACAGAAGGATTTGTCCAGCATGACTGTCTTGCCTCCTCCCACCCCTGCAGTCCAAAATTCCCCCAAATGCTGTTCCAGGGGTCCCCCATCCATAAGGAGCAGTATTTTAGGGAACATTTTGGGCTGCAGTGAGTAAGGAAGTCATGTTCCATGGACAAAAATCCTTTCATCTGCAGAAATGCCCAGCTGGATCAAAACCAATGTTATAAATAAATAAATGAGGCTGGCTATCATCCTTACTTCTGGGAAGAGCCAGAGTAATTTACTCTTAGTGCTGGGCATTCTTTACCAATCATTGACATAATGAGTGTAAAGTACTCAACTTCCTTTTTTTAAGTATCCCAAAGGCATTTTGAAGATGCAAATATATATATGCAAAATATGAGACACAGTAAGGAGGTACAGTAAGAACTGACTCTAATGACTTGACTCAAACGGTTGTCATAACAACTTAAAACTACCTTTATTTGTAATAAACCCAGTTCCAGCATTGTCCAAAGACTGGTAAGTATGAGATTGCTTTACAGAAGATTGCTTTTTTAACCCCACAGTGTATTTTTAAACACGTACAAAATCTCTAAGAAAGATGCTTGTCACTGCTCAGAACAATAAAAATCCTAATTAATACCTAAGGCTCTGCCACCACGGCTCTCAAATTCCCAGCCCACATATACATGCTGAGAATTTACAAATAGAGTTCAACATTTAAGATGAAAAATGCATCTTTCTTAGCAGGAGAAAAGTATATTTAGCAACTGGTTGGGATCTTATTCCTGGTTCTTGAAAAAAGAAAGGTGGATTATAAATTTTATTATTAAAATATACAGGACTTCAAAACTGATTTTTTTAAAAAAAAATAAAAATCCCCTTTCTCCATGCTTTGCCAAATGGAGTCATATGAGCAGTTTTCATTATAACTTTAAAGTGAAAAAAAAATCAAATCACTATTTCAAGTACTAATGTGCATTCAGTCCTCTGCTTAAACTGTAATTTGAATGCAAATTGGGTGGAAAACATTCTTAAATACTCAAAAATCTGCTCTTTTAAATGGGTGAAGTCCGAGACAAGTGGGAAGAGGAGCCAGCAGCAGAGAGGGCCCAAGCCAGCATTAAGGCCGACCTCAAAGAGCTGTGCAAAGGGTTCCACTATCTCGTCAAGAACCTTCCTAAGTCGATGAAGGAGTTGATGAAGAAAGAGCCATCCAAGGCGTTGGATGAGGAAGAGCAAGATGAAGAAGAGCCAGAATAAGCTCCCCTGCCTGTCAGGTGGCCTGACAAAGGCTTCATTGTAATTGCTTTCATTTTCTCTGATCAAATGAATTGTTGCTTGTCTCCGTTTCTGTTTACCCCCTTCTCCCTGCTTTGTCACCTTGAAATGTATTGCTTTTAGAAGCTCTGGACAATGTAACCATTTTCGTCGGGAGAATGGCGACCCCGCATTCTTGCACGTCACCGAGAACAAATGGCCTTTCCTCCCAAGCATCCCTCCCCCCTGTTCCCGGGCCTGAGAATGTCTTATCTTGTTGTGAAAACCTTGAAGGTCTGTTATTGCCACCCGAGCCGGTTATTATGCATAGGCTTCACACATCTGGGTCACCCAGATCAAGAAGGGAATTTTTATAACTTTCACACCTCACCTTCCTGTGGGAATCCAAATGGCCCGATCCCTTCTCCCGCGTTTTCTACTCTAAATCTGATTGGTTTCATGTTGGGGTTCAAACAACCTGGAGGGTATATTAACTCTGACTGTTTTCTATCTGGCATCTCTAACAAACATTCGAGAACCTGTCAAGCAGTATTAAGACTAATAAAGAACTTTGCTTCATCAACAAAGGTCTGATCTTTTGTTGTTAGCACAGAAGCCTCACACTGCCCTGCAAGCTTGGCGTGGAGTGAGAGAGGCCACGCGATGTGCTGGAAGCTACCTTTGATTGCAGCCCCACAAAGTTCGCCTTCTTCGCCATCCAAGTGTGGAAGAAGCTCCACGAGTGGGGACACACATTTGCTTCCGATGAGCAAAGAGTAGATTTTGTGGGTCCCCAACTGCACAAGAGAGTGGCCGACTGGTTTGTAGGGCTCTACAAAGTTACGGCCCCAGAGCTGAGAGATGTGGATGCTTTTATGCAGGCTCTTGTCAGAATCTGCCAATTCAGCCAATGTATTAGTCAGATCTAGATTTAACTTCTTGCATGCATGTCTTTCACTATCCTATGTATCTAAACTATATTGGGACCTATGTAACCATGAGGCATTGTTTCTGTCCTGGCCGGGAGGGTGACAACAATGATTTGCGAGAACAAGGAGGCCTCACATCCCTGCCTCCGCATTCCAGCTGCTCCGGCAGTAACTTCAAGGGAGGATGCCTCTCATCTCTTATCAAATGCAAAAGAACCTTGGAGCCATTGATTGTTATGTGAACTCGAAACATCTGAGGGGTCTGGTTTGGGAGAGAAAATTTACTGCTTAACACCTCACTTTTTTCCTGTGGGAACCAAATGGTCAGGACACCTTTTAGCCCGCCAATTTTCCCTTAAGGGGATTGGCTATCTATGGGTAATTCAAACTCCTTGGAATGGTATAATAGACCCGCTTGTATAATCTGTCTCATCTCTGACAATAATCCGAGATGCTGTACTAATGTAGAAATAGGGAATAAAGAACTGTGGTTAACCAACCAAGATCTGATCCTTGACTACTTTGAGCAGAACTCTCACAGATTGTCAGAGATCTGTGACTGGGACTCGGCCGTTCCTGACTATGTCAGACGACGACGCGGTCCCCCTCAACCCTACCCCCGAAGATGCTCCCGTTACCCCGAAGGATCCGGGGAACGGGGGTGGCGGCGGCGGAGGAGGCACCGAAGTGCCGGTGACTACGAGCCAGGGGGCTCACTACATCCCGTGCCTACTTCCTCATCAGAGCGTGACCCCCAAGTACGCCTGGAGCCATTTCGGTCGTTGGACCGTGGATTCGTGGGTACACGACCGGAAAGGGGTACGGGTTTCGCTCACCGGAGACCAGCTCGATCGAGGGAGACCGAGCTACCTTGGAGACGACCGCGAGCCGATCTACCGTGGAGAGCCGCGTCGCCCGCCTTTCGAAGGAGAGGGGACAGGTCCGTATGGGCCCGATCCGTATGGAGAGGAGCAGATGGCCCCCCTGGAGCAGATGATGGGAGAGTTGCGACTTCAACTCACCGCCGAACTCCGTGAGTTGGCCCTCGATCTCCAGCACCAATTTCGAGACGCTATGAGGGCAGTGCCAGGAGCTCTCCCCGGTCAAGGGGTGGGAGTCCCCCAACAGCCAGCGGCGCCCGGAGGGGTCCCAGTTCAGCCGCAGGTGCCCGCTCTGCCGGCACAGCCAGTCCAGCCGGTCGTTCCGGCCCCAGTGCCAGGGCCCGTTCCAGCACCCGCCCCGGTCCCGGTCGCACCAGCCGTTCGCCCAGCCCCCTCCGACCCGTTGACGACCACTTTCGATGGGGACCCGGAGAAGCTGCGTTTTTTCATGCTGGAGATAGAGAGATTCCTGGACAGCTGGGGCCACCTCTATCCCACCGAGAGAGAACGGATTGGTTACATCGGTTCCAAGCTGAAAGACACCGCCAGCGACTGGTATGTGAGCCTGCACGACACCCCAGGACCTGAGTTGCGTTCCTTGAACAACTTCATGTGGGCCCTCCGCCATCAGTTCGAAGACCCCCTGGGCGAGGAAAAGGCCCGTAATCAACTAAGGAAGCTGTTCCAGGGGAGATCGACGGTGAGGGATTACACTGACAAGTTCAGGCGCATCGCGGCAAAGATCCACGGATGGCCGGAGGAGTTATTCATGGAGAAGTATTGGGAGGGCCTTAACCCGGAAATCTATGAAACCGTGCTGTTAGGGGGCCGCCCGGGCACGTTGGCCACTTGGATGAGAGCCGCCACCGACATGGAAGAGAGGTTCGCCTTGATCAAGATGGGAGCTTCGGCGACGGTGGCCAGCAAAGCAGCCCCCAGAGCAAAGCCCCGATCCAGTGTGCAAGACGTCCGAGATGCCAGGTTTCGGCAAGGGCTGTGCATGAAATGTGGGGAGAGTGGCCACTTCGCCTCCGCCTGCCCAAGAGGGGGAGGGAGAGGCCCGAAGACCTCGACGCCGGTGGTGGGGAGCACCCCTAGCCGGGGAAAAACACCAATGAAACCCCGGGCGTTGCAGCTGGAGGGAGCTACCAGTGACCAGGGGGAACTAGAGCTGATGGAGACGCAGATGTCGGGAAACTCCAACGACCTGCAGTGAGCGGCGCAGAGCTGCAGGTCCCCCGCCAAGAAGCGCCATCCCCGGTGAGCATCCCTGGCCCCCTATTATATATGGTAGTGACTGTGGTGACCCCTGGATCAGGTACCCACATGAAGGTCCGCGCATTAATTGACTCTGGGTGTGCGCAGGACCTGATTAGCCCATTGGTAGTGGAGGGGCTAGGACCAAAAGTCACCCCATTGGTGGAACCCCTAAAGTTTACTCAAATGGATGGGTCTGAGATGAAGGAGGAGTGCATAGCCGAGACTGAGAGCCTGATTTTGGGGACGGGGGAACACTGGGAGAAGCGGGCTTTTGTCATCACCCCAAACGCCCAGTTCCCTATGGTGTTGGGAAGCCCCTGGCTCGGTGCGCACGACCCTTACATTAAATGGAGCGAAGGGAAGATCTTTTGGGTGGACGAACGCTGCCTTACCCATAGATGGGACCCGGAATGGGGACCCGGACCGCCGGCCACTCCTCACCCGGTCCCCGCGCTCGCTCTCACCCCCACCATGGTGCCCAAGGAGTATAGAGATTTACTGGAAGTATTCAGCGAGACTGAGGCGGATGAGCTGCCCCCCCACCGACTGTCGGACTGTGCTATAGAGCTACTCCCAGGAGAGAAACTCCCAAAGGGGAAATTGTACTCCATGAGCCCTTTGGAGCGGGAAGAGTTACGAAAGTTCTTGGACAAAAATCTAGCGCGCGGTTTCATCCGCCCAGCCAAGTCCCCCTTCGCCGCGCCGGTGCTGTTCAGGAAAAAAAAGGACGGGGGTTTACGATTATGCACCGACTATAGGGGACTGAATGCGGTCTCCACTACCAACGCTTACCCCCTCCCCTTAATAAAAGACTTGTTGGCGGAAGCTGCTAAGGGGAAGATTTTTACCAAGCTGGATTTATGAGATGCCTATTTCAGGGTGCGCATCAGGGAGGGGGATGAATCCAAGACTGCCTTTAATACCCCCCTGGGACAATTCGAATATCTAGTAATGCCGTTCGGCTTAAGTGGCACGCCCGGGGTCTTTATGAGTTTAATCAATGAAGTGTTGCACAAGCACCTATTTAAAGGCGTGTTATGTTACATAGATGATATCTTGATCTATTCTACTGATAAGAAAGCACATGTGAAATTAGTCAGGGAAGTCCTCGCCACCTTACTAAAAAACCAGCTATATGTTAAGTTATCCAAGTGTGAATTCCACTGTGAGTCTGTGGACTTCCTGGGCTATCGCATCTCTCAGAAGGGGTTGGAAATGGACCCGGGGAAGGTGGAAGCGGTGGTGCAATGGGAGGCTCCGCGAACGAGAAAACAATTGCAGAGCCTCTTAGGATTTTGTAACTTTTACCGAACCTTCATCAAGGACTTTGCTAAGGTTACTCTCCCCTTAACGGACTTACTAAAAACTAAGGGGAGAGGGCCCGAGGCAGGGAAGCCAGGAGAAAAGATTGCTTGGAACGGGGAGTGTCAGAGGGCGTTTGAGACTTTAAAGACTCTTTTCACTTCTGAGCCCATTCTAGCACACCCTGACGAAACCAAAGAATTCGTAATCCATGTAGACGCGTCTGATGTAGCCATGGGGGGGGGCCATATTGCAAAGTGGTCCGGAAGGGAAATTGCACCCACTGGCTTACATTTCGAAAAAATTTAACGAAACGGAGAGGAATTGGTCGGTTTGGGACAAAGAAGCCGCAGCCATTAGGTTGGCGCTCACTACGTGGCAGCATTGGTTGGAGGGTGCGCAGACTCCGTTTGAAATATGGACTGATCATAAGAATCTAGAGGCGCTGCGCACTCAGAGATCCCTCAACGCCAAACAGCTGCGGTGGGCCGACTTCTTCTCCAAGTTTAACTTTGTGCTTAAGCATTTTCCTGGGAAAGCTAACTCCTTGGCAGACGCACTGTCCCGATTGCCCCAACATGAGAGTGTCAAGGAAGAGGTGTTTGACTCCATGTTCTCCCCCCAGCAATTAGGGGGGGCAGTAGTCACCAGGAGCCAAGCTAAGAAAACACAATTGGACATTGGGAAATGTGATTGGGGGGGGGATTATGCTCCGGAAGAGGTAGAGGAATTGGAAGCTCTGGAGGAATGCTCCAAGAGAGAAGATCAATGTTGGCTGCATGGAGACAAACTAGTGGTGCCGAAGGTCAAACATAAGGAGATATTGTTGACCTGCCACTCGTCTAAACTTGCGGGGCACTTTGGCTTCCTTAAAACGCTTAATTTGATCCAGCGTCAATTCTGGTGGCCGCGCATGCGCCGAGACGTCTCCGACTTCGTCTCGGCTTGCCAAACCTGTTTAATGTGCAAAAAGCGGGGGGGGGGGGGAAGTTCCTGGATTGTTGCACCCACTACCCACCCCCTCGCGACCCTGGGAGGCCATAGCCATGGACTTTATCACCAATTTGCCCCCCTCCAAGGGAAAAACGGTTATTTGGGTGGTGGTAGACACATTTTCAAAGCAAGCGCATTTCACCCCCTTCAAGCAATTGCCCACCGCTAAAGGGATGGCCAAAGCTTTTTTCAATCACGTGATTAAATTACACGCTTTTCCGAAGAGAGTGGTATCCGACAGAGGCAGTCAGTTCGTTGCCAGCTTCTGGCGGGAGCTCCTGAAAATGATGGACATAGAACCAGCCCTGAGTTCGGGTTACCACCCAGAAACCGATGGCCAATCCGAACGAACTAATCAAATATTGGAGCAGTTTTTGAGATGTTACACCAATTATCACCAAGACAATTGGGTGGAACTGCTGCCGTTTGCAGAATATAGCTACAACAATGCAGTGCACTCTTCCACGGGAGTCTCTCCCTTCATGGCGGTAGGGGGGTTTGAGGGGAAACCATTGCCTACCATTGAGAATGTCCCCAATGCTTCCCCATCGGATTTTAAAAATTGGTGGTCCAGTCTCCAAGACTCCTGGCCATTAATAGGCAAAGCATTGGACCAAGCAAAAGAGGATTACAAAAAATATGCTGATCGAGGGCGAGCAGCAGGCTGGGATCTCCAACCCGGGGACTCTGTCTATCTCTCCACCAAAAATATTCATGGGTTGCAGCCCAGCAGAAAACTAGGATGGAAATATGTTGGACCCTATAAAGTATTACGTAAAATATCGGATGTGTCTTTTGAACTGGAACTGCCTAAATCACTGAGTTCTGTGCACCCTGTGTTTCATTTCAGCCTACTGAAGAAAGATCCTGGGCCGAATGCTTGGCATCCAGCTCCTCCAGTTCCTCCTCCACTGATGAAGGAGGGGGCCCCTCACTTCGAGATAACTGAAATTCTTGATTCCAAGATGCGAAGAGGCCGATTATATTACTTAGTTAGATGGTTAGATTTCGGCCCGGAACACAACGAGTGGATTCGCTCAGAACATGTTCACGCTCCTAAACTGACAAAATTGTTTCATAAAATGTTTCCTGATAAAGCTAGGTGAAGTGAATTATGAGGAGGGCAGGGTGTCAGAATCTGCCAATTCAGCCAATGTATTAGTCAGATCTAGATTTAACTTCTTGCATGCATGTCTTTCACTATCCTATGTATCTAAACTATATTGGGACCTATGTAACCATGAGGCATTGTTTCTGTCCTGGCCGGGAGGGTGACAACAATGATTTGCGAGAACAAGGAGGCCTCACATCCCTGCCTCCGCATTCCAGCTGCTCCGGCAGTAACTTCAAGGGAGGATGCCTCTCATCTCTTATCAAATGCAAAAGAACCTTGGAGCCATTGATTGTTATGTGAACTCGAAACATCTGAGGGGTCTGGTTTGGGAGAGGAAATTTACTGCTTAACACCTCACTTTTTTCCTGTGGGAACCAAACGGTCAGGACACCTTTTAGCCCGCCAATTTTCCCTTAAGGGGATTGGCTATCTATGGGTAATTCAAACTCCTTGGAATGGTATAATAGACCCGCTTGTATAATCTGTCTCATCTCTGACAATAATCCGAGATGCTGTACTAATGTAGAAATAGGGAATAAAGAACTGTGGTTAACCAACCAAGATCTGATCCTTGACTACTTTGAGCAGAACTCTCACAGCTCTACACCACCAGTTTGAAGATCCCTTAGAATTGGAGAAAGCCCGCACTCGCCTGTGGGGTATCCGTCAGGGGTCCTGGTCAGTGCAAGAGTACTCAGATGAGTTTAAGGCAACAGCTGCCAAGCTATTGGGCTGGCCTGAGGAGGGCCCAATTGAGTTCTACCGGGCCGGCCTGAACACTCTCATCTTGGAGAAGGTGTTAGCCCAAGACAACCGACTCACTCTTGTGGGTTGGATCCAGGTGGCATGCAAAGTGGAGAATCGCCACAACTTGGTGAAGCTGTACCAGTTCAAATCACCCGGGTGTGGGTGCAGGAGCGGAGGTGCAAGGGTCAGGGGACATTTCCTGCCAGAGTGTCCCGGAGTGGTACTCCAGCAGTAATGAGCCCAGGCCCCACCCCACCCCCACCCATGGAGAGACTCAGGGAGGGGGATTTAAATGCCTAGGTTCCTTGCCTGATCTTCTCCAGGTGCCTCACCTGGAGAAGATCAGGCAGGTGTGGAATGAAACAAAATATTATTCTTATATTGATAGACTATCATTTCTTTTCTATTCATATAATCAATTCCCTCTCTTGTGTATGTGATATAATCAAGAAGCTCTCTCTCTCCCCGACATGTGCCTTAAACTTTGCATAGGAATTCCAAATCATAAATTGTTCTGGCCAAGATCTGATAGGTTGCGCTGAGCTAAGGAAGATTTCCTGGTACACAGAGAAATGGATTTGGGGGGGCCCAGAAGAGTTGAACTCTCTGTGACTTAGAAGTTGCTAGGGCAACCAGATAAGGAAAACTCTCCCTAACATTCTTTGGCCGTTACTAAAAAGTGGAGGTCACTTGAAATCCTCAAATTTGTATCTTATGCTATATGTGATGCTGTCCAATTACCTTGAAGAGAGCTATCTCTGACGCTGTTCACGTAATGTAGAATTATGTTTTTCATACTGTATAAAAGCGGGAGAACAAAAGAAATGCGGGGCCAGCCAATTTTGATTTGAAAGTACCAGGCTGACCAGGCGCGTTTTAAATAAACACATTGTCTTCTGAAAGAAGCTGGCATTTCTGAGTGTTATTGGTCTTAGCCTGCTACACAGGGAAGCCAGGCATGACGGTCTCTGTGCACTCCCCATCTCCAGGGAACCCACCGGGGTGGGTTCGCTGGAGACAGGGAGCACACGGAGGCAGACATGCCTGCCTTTCCTCCTGAGCCACTCTGCTTTTGCGGAGAGACCAGAGAGTTTTTAAATCCCTGGCTTCCCTGCCTGATCTTCTTCAGGTGCCCCACAGCTGCAGGGCACCTGGAGAAGATTGGGCAGGGGAGCCAGGCATGACTGCTTCCCTGCTCTTCCCATCTCCAGCTAACCTGCCACTGTGGAGATGGGGAGCGCTTGGATGCAGACATGCCTGCCTGAGCCTCTCCAGCCAACCTGCCTCTCCAGCCAATAATCCACAGCCAAGAGATGTGAGATCCAATAAGCAAGGCTGCAGCAGGCATTCTGGGAGTGCCACCCAGGTCAGGATTACTCCCGAGGAGTGCCACTGAGCCACAGAGGGTATTGCTGGAGGCACCCGGGCTTAAGACCGCTCCTTTTGCCTGGGTCTGGGAGCTGGAAAGCAGATGGGAAGCAATTTCCAGCACTTCAACGGTTAAAGGTATGAAGCTGTTTGCTAGAGAGGCGGGGGGGGGGGGGGGGAGAGAAAGGCTGTTCTGCTGGAGGAGGGGAAGAGAAGTTTCTAAATCACCAAAGAGAGGAAGCACTTCAGACTGCAGCAGCAGGGAAAAGCCTGGCAGCAAGAGCCAGGGAAGGTTTACTTGCAGGTGGGGGTGTGGGGGAGGGAGGTCTTTCATCTTGGAAGAGAGGAATGCAGCTGTCAGCATCCGTTTTTCTCCTCTCTGTAAATGAGGGTTTTTTGGGGGGGGGGAGGGGGAGGGGGAGAATCATTGTATTTAAGCAGAAGAAAATTCAGTGTATGACATTGGTGTTCAGTTGCTGGTCATTTTAATTGTGGGGGGAGATTGCTATCAAGTCTGGGATGGCAAATTCCTAGACAATTGGGGGGGGGGGGAGCCTGGAGAGGGAGCTTAGTGGAGTATACCACAGAGCCTACCCTCCAAAGCAGGCATTTTTCCCGGGGGGGGGGGGGGACTGATCTCTCTTCCTCTGTGTGTGTCTCTGGGGATGTACTAAAAGGAAGCACAGGATTGCCCATTGGAAACAATGGGAGACATTTGAAGGCCCATTGGAAATAATGGGAGCCAGGAATGCCAATTGACTTGCATGGGCTCCACTGAAACACATTGCAATACAAGTAGAGTCGCAAAGGTTTTCCATTTGGGTTTCTGAGCCCAAACAGACTACACTGGGACTGGGATGAGAGGCCCCAGAGTGGAATGACAGCCCCAGGGGGTAGCAGGACTGGTCTGGGTGAGTAGTCATTTTGTTCTGAAGCGATAGAATAGATGCCTGAAGAAGTGTGCATGCACACTAAACGTTATACCCAGAATAAAACTTTGTTGGTCTGAAAGGTGCCACTGGACTCAAACTTTGTTCATTCTCCAGAGTTCTCCCCTGGGCATCAGCATGTTTGGGGCTGCTTTATGGTATTATTGGGAGGAATTCTAGAGCATCACCTTGCCTGTTGCTGATAGGTCTGGATTTTCACCCCAAAGTGCTGTTGATGTATCATACAATGTCATCCCTGACAACATGACACAGGAAGCTGCCTTGTACTGAATCAGACCCTTGGTCTGTCGAGTTCAGTGTTGCCTACTCAGACTGGCAGCAGCTCTCCAGGGTCTCAGGCTGAGGACTTTCACATCTCCTACTGCTAGATCCCTTAAGTGGAGATGCTGGGGACTGAACCTGGGACCTTCTGCATGCCAAGCAGTGCTCTGCCACTGAGCCACTGCCCCTTGCTCTACTTTCCTTGTACACTCATCTCAAATCAATCTGTTACATTGAACCACTGAGCCCTTTGTTTGCACTTTCTCTGGTGGCCGGTGTGTAGCCTGGATCTATTGTGAGACCCTGTGGGTGTAGTGGTTAGATGTTTAGGCTAGGATCTGGGAGAGCAAGTTTCAAATACCTGACTGCGCTATGAAGATTGTTAGGTGATGGTGGGCAAGCCACCCTCTCAGCCTAGTCTATCTCTAAGGGTCATTGTGAAGACCAAATGGAGGAGGGGACACCAATGGACACGCTCTGAACTTGACTATTTTCTTTGTGCTTTTGAAGCAGTTTTTCTCCAGGTAGGCTCACCAGCTCTGAGTTGGGAAATACCTGCAGATTTTTGGTGTGGAGCCTAAGTGGTGGGTGTTGCCTTCTGACACACTCTCGGTGATGTCAGGGGGTGTGGCATATGCAAATAAGTTATACTAATGAGCCCCTGCACCTCTTTTGCCATGAAATGACCCCTGGCAAGGATGATTCTGGGCAGAGGACTGAACTTTGGGATGTTATGCTTGAAGGACTACATGCACTCTTCGTTGCTGTGAGAGGCTCCAGTCCATTCCAGGAATCAGGCACCCGACATAGTTCACACAAAGAGACAAAGACCCCATTGCAAAAGGGTTCTCCTGTCACCTCTCGCTAGGCAAACCCAACTCCCTCCAACATTCCTGCACGGATTATGCTAAGTGAAGTTACCTGGCAACTAATCTTTGCCCATCAACTGGCCAGGCTAGGGTCATTAAGGAACAATGGAATGGCTCGGTGACTCATCGCAGACTTGCCCAGGTGTCAGTTCCTGTTTAGCCTCTAGTGTTGCAATATTGACCACCCCTCTGCATGCCCTCCTCTTTTTACTTTGACCAATGGTAGGGTTTGTAGGGACGGACTACCTGGTGGGTGTGTTAGTGGGATGTGGTTAATGCTGCCCGCCCCCAAAACTCACCTAATAAAAGAGGTAGCACTCCATTCAATCAGTCTCTTGAGCCTCTATGACCCCTATCTGCTTTTATCCCTCTTGAGTCCAGCTTGCTATCCCAATACCCTCCCTCCATCTTTGATCTCTGGTCTGCGCAGACAGAGAAAAGCGTGTTGCTGCCGGTTCAGGACACTCTCCCTATTTTTCCTTTCAACCTCTCAGTTCTTCTTTTGGAACTGACAGCCCATCTCCAGGACAGATAACGTATCTCCCAACCAACAAATCTCCTGCTCATGCAAAAGTGCTATTTCTCTATCTTAAACTTCTTAGGACTTGTGTGTTTGTGTGTGTGATTCTGTTTTTGTATGCTTGAAAACATTTTATAATAAACATCATTTAAACTGACCTCTGCCTCAGTGCCTATTTTCTGGGAACTCCTGGAAGGGGCGGGACCTTGGTATAGTTGGCTAAGAACCCGGTTATTTGCCAATTGCTAATCTTAAATTAAAGCAATTAGGCTAACAATTGGAAGCAGCAGTCATTTATAGTGCACCCCACAGCGCAGTTCCCTATGGTCCTGGGGAGCCCATGGCTAGTGGCTCATGATCCGTATGTGCAATGGAGCTGGGGGACATTGACTTTTCTTGACCCACGGTGTAAAGAACATCAGTGGAATACGGAGTGGAGACAGGAGCCTTGCCCAGTTCCTGAGAGGGTCTGTTTGGCTCGAGAGGAATTAAATGCCTTCCCCCCTGAGTACCAAGATTTGGGGGGGGGTGTTTGAGGAGAGGGAGGCAGATGAGTTACCCCCTCATTGGAAAACAGACTGTGCTATTGAAATCTTGGCAGGACATAAATTGCCTAAGGAAAAACTGTATGCAATGAGTCCCTCCGAGAGAAAGGAATTGCAACGTTTCATTGACAAAAACTTGGAACAAGGTTTCATCTGACCGGCCACCTCCCATTTTGCAGCACCGATGCTGTTTAGGAAGGAGGAGGATGGGGGGGGCTTAGGCTATGTATGGATTACAGAGGTCTGCATGCTGTGTCTATGTCCAACGAATACCCCCTGCCCTTGATTAAAGACTTGTTAGTGCAGGCCTCCAAAGGAATTTTTTTCACCAAGCTGGATTTGCAGGATGCATACTTCCAAGTGAGAATAAGGGAGGGGGATGAACACAAGACTGCCTTTAACATCCCTCTAGGTCAGTTTGAATACCTGGTCATGCCCTTTGGACTGGCTGGGGAACCTGGGGTTTTTATGAACCTGATTGATGAAGTTTTCCACAAGCACCTGTTCAAGGGGGTGGTGGTTTATCTTGATTATGTATTGGTGTACACGCAAGACATGGATTCACACATGAAATTAGTGCAAGAGGTGTTAACTGTCCTATATGATAATCACGTCTATGCCAAACTGTCCAAGTGTGAGTTTCACAAATCGGAAATAGACTATTTAGGCTACTGCATCACCCAACAGGGGTTGGGAATGGAACCTAAAAAGGTGCAAGATGTGTTGGGCTGGGAGGCCCCACACACCTGGAAATAATTATAATCCTTCTTAGGATTCACAAATTTCTACAGAACTTTCATCCGAAATTTTGCCCAGGTGTCATTATCCCTCACTGACTTGTTAAAGACTAAGTTGAAGGGCCCAGAGAGCAAGAAGGGGGGGAGTAAGTTATAATGGATCCTAGAGTGTCAGCAAGCATTTGATAATCTAAAAATGTTGTTCACTTCTGAGCCCATCGTACACCATCCCGATGAAACAAAGAGTTTTGTGGTGCAGGTCAATGCTTCCGATGTAGCCATGGGGGGAGTGATCCTGCAAAGGGGCCCTGATGGAAAGCTCCATCCACTTGCTTATGTGTCTAAAAAAATTTCTGGTGCAGAAAGAAACTGAGCCATTTGGGACATAGAAACGGCTGCTATTAAGTTAGCATTATCAACTTGGCGGCATTGGTTGGAGGGAGCGAAGGTATCATTTGAGGTGTGGATTGATCATAAAAACCTCGAAACACTAAAAAACCCTCACCGCCTTAACACCAAGCAGCTCCAGTGGGCAGAGTTTTTCTCTAAGTTTCGGTTCACTCGAAATCATTTTCCAGGGAAATCTAACTTCCTAGTGATGCATTGTCCCACCTTCGCCAGCACACCAGCCAGCACGATGAAGTCATAAACACTATGTTCTCTCCCACCCAGTTGGGAGGGGCAGTCCTGATAAGGAGCCAGGCGAAAGCAGCAAGGGAGGCGGAGAAAAGCGGCTGGACTGAGAAACTGCAATCACCCCCCATGAGTTAGAGACTGTGCAAAGAGATTGTTGTGTTTGTGGTGTTCTATACATGATTCCCTAGTTTAAACCAAAAGACTCTCTAGTGTCCACTGACTTCCTGGATGCACCCTGCAACATATCTGGGCATGTTCGCCGGGAATGCCGAGCGATACCAGCCTGAGCTTCGTTCCGAGAGAACAATGGACCCTCAGATTCTGCTTGTCCCCCTATCAGAGGATATTCAAATGGACCTATGATAGCCTTCAGCAGGAACTTAATCCCTGTTCACCCAATCCCCCATGGGGGGAGAAGTCGGGGGTGCGGTTTACCTGTAAATATAAGCAGGCTCCCTGACCACCTTTCCCCATGCTTGTTCCTGACCTCTAATAAACTCCACTATGCTGGGGGTGACCGATTTCCGGTGGCTGGCGCGGTAATGGCGGCCGCATCTCCCCGTACTGAGGGAGATGTGTGCCGCTCTCGGTGGGAAGGAAGGGGCTACAGACAGGTGCTGAGCCCCCAGGGACCCTAGTGAAGGGAACCTGTCTGGGGTACTTGGAGTTTGCCTTTCCCGGCGGTGGCAACTGCGGGATTGAGGCATCTCTTTACCCCTATAGATTCCCCCCACCGGAGAAGCCCGCGGGCTACAAAGCGCTGCCGTGAAGCTGCAAGACAGACTGCTCGCAGAGGTGATGGCTAAATAGCTACGCAATGGACTAAAGTGTGAGTCTCCATTAATTTTGGAATTAAAGCATTTGGGGTGAGGGACGGAGGTATTACCCCCCCACCCACCCTTCACTGGTGTTGTTTACCTTAAGACAGAAGACTTTCCCACGGTCTTGCTGTGAAAGTAAAAGTGTCTAGACGGTGTTGAATTGCTGGATCACGCAGAGGAAAAAGGGCGCTTCCAGATGATGTAAATTTGAAGAATAGACATTGCTTTTTCATGGTGTCCCTTATCTAACTGTAAACAATAAGACAAAACGAAAGAAGATGACGGGGAGACGCCCCTCACCCAGAGTCGGAGGAAACCTTCTGGGATCAAAGAGCGAAACTACTGAGTCGAACGTGGCATTTTTGGCGCTATTGCGGCCCCTAGTGGATCAACTAACTGCAATCAATTCTAAGCTGGACTCCATGCAAAGGCAAATTACGGAGTCAAATAAGAATTCTCAGGAGCTGAAACAGGAATTCTCAGACTTTAAAACTGTTGTGCATAAGCAGGATTCACGATTGGCAAAATTGGAAAAAGACAGAGCCTCACAAGGAGACTGTGTTTTAAAACTTCAGATGGATCGTTCTAATTTTTTCTTGAAGTTTCAAAATGTACCAGAACAAAAGGGAGAGAACTTAACCAAGCTGTTGAGTGAAGCATTGGCCCCAGTGGCAGGTTTGGAAGCAGAAAAAATACAAAGCGATATGGATATGGCCTATAGGACATACCCAGAATTTATTAAGAAGAAAAACCTGCCAGGGGAAGTAATGGTTAGATTCTCCAAAAGATCAACCAGGGATATGATGCTAAAAGCCACCAATAGAACATCTTTGAAAGTTCAAGAAGAGGAAATCAAAGTATTGAAAGACATTCCATTTGAAATAAGAAAGAGAAGAAAGGCATATAGAAATTTGACTTTGTGGTTACAATCTGAATCGATTTCTTATCGCTGGCAAGTTCCGGAAGGCCTCCAGTTCAGCTATAAAGATAAAAAATATAAAATTGACAGTGTGGAACAAGCAAAGAAATTCCTGGATGAACACAAAAAGAAGGAAGCTGAAGCTGCACAAGAAGATTCGCTGGCGCTGCAGGAGAATATGTATGGCTTTGATGACTCAGGGAGTAGTGAAACATCAAGTGGGAACTCTGACTCTGAAAAAGGGGCAGCTGCCCCAAAAGCTAAAAGTAAAAGGCAGAAGAAAAGTAGAGAACCAAAGAAAAAATAATGTTGTTACTGTATAAACTTATTTACACATTATGTATTAATGTAAACATAGTGTAAAAATCTTTTAATCTGTTTGCGAGACAGGAATTTCAACATGTTATAATTGTATCAGCAAAAATTTTTATTGTAAGAGTGGATCCAAGTACTAAAACCGCTTCTTAGATATTTTAACTGTACACATTATGTAACAAATTGTCCATCTTGTATACCTTAGGGTAGTTTAGTTTTTCTTTTTGTAGTTTTTAGTATAGGTGTAGGGAAAAAATCAATAAAAATTTTTTTTTAAAAAAAAAAAACTCCACTATGCTGAAATTCACTAAACTGGCCTCCTGTGTCCACTACTCTTCAGAGATGGTCTTTGCCAAAAGGAAAATGGCTGTTGGTACAAAGGGGAAAAAGTGTTTGTTCCCAGTTCCATAAGCGGCGAAGTGTTATCTCAGAGCCTTTGATAGTAAATTATTGGGGCACTTTGGTTACTTAAAGACTTTGCATTTAGTCTAATGACAATACTGGTGGCCAGAATTGTGGGGAGATATTTCCAAGTACGTGTCCACCTGCCAAACCTGCCTGAGTAAATGAAGGGGGCATGAAGCTGCCTGGACAGCTCCAACCCCTGGAAACCCCTGAGAGGCCCTGGGCAGTGATCTCCATGGACTTTATCACAGATTTACCCCCTAGCCAGGGGAAGACTGCAATTTGGGTTGTAGTTGATCTCTTCTCAAAGCAAGCCCATTTTGTGCCATGTAAGCAAATCCATACAGCAAAGCAGTTGGCTAGTATGTTTATGCAGCATGTGGTCAGACTCCATAGTTTGCCCCACAAGATAATATCTGACCACAGAATGCAGTTCGTGGCAAAGTTTTGGAAAGAGCTGATGGCCCTCCTGGGAGTGGAGCAGGGAATCAGCAGTAGTCATCACCCAGAGACTGATGACCAAACAAAATGCACTACTCAGGTGCTTGATCAGTTCCGGAGATGTTATAAATCATCAGCAAGATAATTGGGTCTCTATATTGCCTTTTGCAGAATACAGTTATAATAAATCTCCACAGTTCCATTGGAATGTCTCCCTTTATGGCAGTGCATGGGAATGAGGGAGCCCCTCTCCCTACTGTATCCATGGGAGAGCCTCCCTAGGGGGATGCCCAAATGTGGTGGTCCTCCTTAGCAAAGAGCTGGGACATTTTGCAAAAGACTCTGGCTAAGGCCGAAGAGGACTACAAGAGACATGCTGACAAAAAGAGGAGCCCTGAGTGGGACTCAGCTCCTAGTGACTTTGTGTATATCTCTACCAAGCATATGAAAGGGCTGCAGCCCAGGTGGAAATTGGGCTGGAAGTATGTGGGACCATTCAAGGTAGTGCATGTCATTAACAAAGTGGCAGTTGAGGTTGAATTTCCTATGTCTTTCCATTCTATGCATCCTGTCTTTCATTTCAGTATGCTAAAAAGGGACCCTGGACCCTCGCCCTGGACTCCTTGTCCTCCAGCCTCACTCCTCTCCTGATCGAAGGCGAACACCACCAGGTCGTGCAGAGAATTTTGGACTCTAAAAAAACCCATGGTCAGTTGTATTACCTGGTCCAATGGCGAGACTTTGGGTCAGGACAGAATGAGTGAGTTCTTGCTGATCATGTCAAAGCCTCTTGACTGATCAGGGAGTTTCATCGTGGCCATCCACATAAGCCGGGGAGGTTGAGGGTGCTTGAGGGGGGCAGTATGTCAAGCTCGGTCACTTCACTGTAACTTTCAGTTCTGGTTATCTGTTCTTTATTCCTTTCCCCTCACTTGTCATGTTTGCATTCCTAAGGGGGGGGGGGAGAGAATATGTTTTGAGAGCGCATGGGAGTAGCCAACTTAGTAACTCTTCTTCAAGCGTACCCCAAGGAGTTCCCGTGAGATTCGTCCTTGGAGAGCTAGGTGCTAGTCTAGGGCCCATAGGGCAGCACATCTCTTTCATGTTGCCATGGAAATGCTAAGAAGTAGAGGTAAAGTGTGTGCATGTGAATTCCTGGGGTTGATCTATGTATTGTGTTTTCCCACCTTGCTCCCCAGTCCTAACAAAGGATTTGGTACCCACAGCATTCTTTCTTCAATAAAGCACAACTTTTTTTTTATTTTGAAAGTGTGTGGAGAGTAACTTGACTGGGGATCCTGATAGCTGTCTGCTTTTTGCTTACAGCGGCTTGAAGGTGGGGAGGAGCAATTATAGCACCTTAAAACCAAATCCAGATAAGGCAATGAAACACTGTAGAGAAGAAGAAGAAGAAGAGATTAGATTTATACCCTGCCCTTCACTCACTTGGAGTCTCAGAGCGGCTTACAAACTCCTTTCCCTTCCCCTCCCCACAACAGACACCCTGTGAGGTAGGTGGGGCTGAGAGAGCTTTTTCCCAAGCTGTCCTTGAGGGAACAGCTGGTACAGAGCTATGGCTTGCCCAAGGTCATCCAGCCAGGTGCAAGTGGAGGAGTGGGGAATCAAACCCGGTTCTCCCAGATTAGAGTCCGCGCACTTAACCACTACATCAAACTGGCTCCCTTGGAGACCCTGGAGTCACCACTAAATGGCAATAAAATGATGCAGACAGCCGACGCTGAGATAAAACAATAGGAGAGTGGATGCGGCATGAAATGTAGACAGAAATTTTTGAGACAATGTGAGATTGTTGGCACAACGATGTGAAATACCAATGTAGATTGGACCTATGATATTTTGGCGGTCAGCTCAACCCAGGAACCTGAGGGAAGGATCAAAAGCCCCTTTAACTTAAACTTAAATGGCACTTGAGTTATTTTGATATTTCAAATTAACAAAATATTTTATTCAATACAAAGGGGAAAAGTCAGGTGAAATCAGGGGCAAAGTTTCTGAGGTTACTCAGTTTAGAGCTCTGAAGTAAAACTGTATATGCACAGACTTCAGTTCATATGTTTCAGGATATTGTTTCATAAGCTTTTCCTAGTGACTTCAGATTTTTAAGATGAGAGGCTTTTGTTCAGTGTTTCCCAAACACTCCAGTACACTTACTTTGAGTATTCACTGACTCTTTTGGTTTTCAGAAGGCTGGGACACTCTATCCAGTACTCAAACCCCTTCTCTAAACACATCAGTATTCTTCATGAGTTTTAATTATCTTTTAAGATTTTACAACCACACCAGACCAGGGCTGTGACCACACACACTAAATAATCCACTTTGAATCCACTTTTGATCCACTTTCCAACTGGATTTTACTGTGTGAACTGGCAAAATCCAGTTGGAAAGTGCATTGAAAGTGGATTAGTTAGCGTGTGTGATTGCAGCTCAGGAGTCTCACCACTCTTCAGAGCTATCTCCCTGTTTTGACTGGGTAGGGAAATTTCTTGTCTCACTAGAAGATCTACCCCCTTTTCTTGGCCTGAATGGGAGTCTTCCCCTACCGACCCACTCTTCTTGCCAACCTCCCTCAGTTCCCCATCTGTGTTAAACTAATTTCAGTCAGGACTGAATTCAATGTCAGTACGCAACTGTTCTCAGCTAGGGCTGAAATCAGACTGAATCTCTCCTCAGCATTCAGCTCTCAAGTCTTTCTCTGCCCAGCTAATGCTAACCAATCAGATTCCTTGGAGTAGTCTGCCACTCAAGGCTCTCTGTTTCTGTGAAGAATTAACCCTTCACAGTGATTTACCTGGTTGTACAGCACTTCCAATGTTTAAAAGTGCAGTCCATCACACTAAACTAAGCTAAACTAAGCTGGCCTGACCTGGCTCCCTTCAGCCTGAGGCTCTCTTGCTTACATATAACAGGATAAGGGTTGCCAGCTCTGGATTGTGAAATTCCTGGAGATTTGGAGGGTGGAGCCTGGGAAGGGGAGAGACCTCAGTAGATTATAATGCCATTGAGTCCACCTTACAAAGTAGCCATTCTCTTCAGGAGAACTGATCTCTTTACCTGGAGACCAGTTTGAATTCCAGGAGACCTCCAGCCACCACCTGGAGACTGGCAGCTCTACCGCCTTTAACCTATGTTGCCACCAACCATCACTAACTTTGGGAGGGATAACACATCCTAGGCACTGCCAATGTTTGCTGTTAGTCTCTGTAATTGCCTCTGCTGCTTTCTCCTATCAAAGGCATATACCTCCAAATACAAAGGAAGGGAAAACATATTGGAAAGGTTGGTTATGCACAGAGGAGAATTGTAACACACTACCTAACTCTTGGAGCCAATCTTCTGCATTTCTACTACACCTACGTAGCGCACTTTACAAAACAAAACCTGATATAACATTGAACAGCATAAAATAATTAAAATTGCAATAACCATTGAAAACCAGCATGAAAAGCAGCTCACACTATGTCTGTGGTGGTTGCTCGCCTTGCCTGAGGCCCAGGCCTGCAGCAGTGGAGAAGCCAAGTGTTTATTAGGTATCTTAAACTGGACTGCAAGCACTAAGGGCATGCACGTTCTTGTACTACTGTTTGGGAATGGTGGTTTGTGTGTTGAAGGAGATACCATGTTGTCATTCATCACAGTATCTTGCTCTATGACTTTGCACAAATCAAAATCAACTATTGGCTGGCAGCCTAGTATGATACTAAATGTTGGCAGCACATAAACTTGAAATACTGATAATCTTACATTTCAAACATATAACCAGGTCAAGAATATGAGTGACTGGCTGATTTTAAAAAATTGGCATTGGAGCAGGATACGTTTGATTTCTATGATGCTGTTAAATATGCCCACCATGTGGAGTACTGATGCGTAGTTAGGGCCATGCAGGCTCCCTCACATCAGTTCCCAAGGAGATCTTTATAACAGCCTTTAAATGCAGATCAATTGTTCTCTGTCACCTCAAATCCAGCACATGATTACCTCACTGGATAAGAATTTGAGTCTGCAAAGCCTATGGGGGCCACTGGAGGGATAACACTGAGCCCTCAGAAAAGCAGCAGATAAAACAGCAGCAATCTTCTCAGTGAATAGGATATGGAAGCAAAGCTGGATTTAGTCCCCATAGCCTTGATCAAGGAAGGAGTTAGAATTAATACAGCAATATGAGGAGATTGTCAGGGACCAACACAGGCAGAGATCAGGTCCCAGAATTCAGCAACAAACAGCTGGACAGCAGCAGTAACACTCCCAATAGGGCCCAATCTGGAAACAGCAGTGTTATTGTCCCATCAGTCAGGTGTTCCCTTTAGGTCTCATTGGATCCCTCCAAGCAAAGTTATTTCCTCTGCTAGCCACCTTATGGCTCAGAGAAAACTGGGCCAGCAGCTGTCCCTCAAAGATTCTGTAGCTGCTGGACCCCGGTTCTAGGTTCAAGTCATTGTGACACCTGCCACTTCCCTTAGCTAGACATCAGTCACAGAATTTTTTTCTCCAGTGGCCATCTTGTGGCAACAAATTCCATAAAGCTTTATGTGGCTTGAGGCCATGACTTCCACTGTCGAGTGCCTCTGAGGAATTTATTCCCAAAGTACAAGCCAGACTGGAGAGCGTGAGGAACTGTCCATATAGTTAACATCAGCGTGGTCATGTGACTGGGTCATCCAGTATGGTTTGAAATGTCATCTGTGAGATAAGGGGCAAAACCAGTGTTGAAATATACAAAACTATTCAAAATAATTAAATGAATCCTATAACACATAACCTTTCAGACACACAAACAAAGAGGGAATGCCAAACAAAACAAAACAAAATCTTCACCCACTGGTGGAAGACAGTGATAGAGCAAGGCAGACGATTATTCCTGGGAGGGAAGTGCCAGAGTTTGGACACCACAACCAAAAAAGGCCCTTTCACAGGTTGCTACCTCTCAAGCCTCAGATGGCAGGGGAACCTGAAACATGGTTTCTGAAGAATACTGGAGTGGTCAAGTAGGTTTATATGGGAACAGGCACTTTTTAAGGGACAGTTTCCTATAGTTGAGGTTAAAAGGATGTCCATTGGGATTCCAGAACAGGAACAAATTCCTTCATGAAATTCCTTCAGTGTGGATGTTTTCCCCAAGGCTCCAGTATAACTGGAACCCCACGGCCACCCTCGTGCATCCTCTAAGCATTGCCCGGACTTACCAGGTCCCGGCATCGGTCCTTTGAACTGTTCCAGCTGCTGACCCAGGGCACCTTCCTCCTGTTGGTCACCCGCATCGTGAGATGTGGATGCCCCTCCGCCCTGACCATCCTCAAGCATAGCTGGGCGAGCCAAAACTTTTGCCTGAAAAGAAGAGACTTGATTAGGTTTGCCTTTTTTGGCCCCGGGGGGCTTGCAGTAGCCTCAAAGGGCTGTTTCTGCTGCTGCTCAAGTGCTGCCAAACAAGCGCTGCCAAACAAGCCAACATTAACTAGGTCTCCCTCTTCGTCCAAGGAGCCAGGTCCAGATGGCTGAATGGGGGGGGGAGGGTGGAGCTGGCCGCTTAGGAGCAGGCCCCTTGCCCTTAGAAGACCCCTGGCCCTTCTTCGGCGCCATAGCAATTATATCAGGGGCCAGCCTTAACAAGGAAGCCTTCCGAAACCAACCCAAACCAAAGTGGGGGGATGAAAAGGGCATGGCAGCCTACTGGAGAAATGAAAATGAAAGCTCCTGAAAAGGCAGGCAAAAAAGGGGGGAAGGCCTAAAAATGGCCAATAACCCACACCTCGTGCCTCTGGCTATAAGTAACCCAGTCTGCAAACCAATACCACCGGGGAGGGGGGGAAACTTGACCCAATCACCACCCAACTTTGGGAATAGGAAACAGGGGGGGAACCCTAGGGGGGAGGAGTCCACAAACGCTGCAGACCATAGGGACCCAGCCACCTCCTTGGGCCAATTATAAAAGGAAGAGGCCTCTTTCGGGCCCCACGGGGAGTCCTCCCTCCAAGGAGGGGGGGGGGGCGCTGCAACTGCACGAAGAGGTGCGCCATGCCCAGCAAAAAAGGGGGGGTGCAATGCCTGGCCGTGCTGGCAAGGATGCCGGCTCAGCCACAAACCACATGTTAATCACTCTTTGGGTGAAGAAGTACTTCCTTTTATCTGTTCTAACCCGACTGCTCAGCAATTTCATGGAGTGCCCACAAGTTCTTGTATTGTGAGACAGGGAGAAAAGGACTTCTTTTTCTACTTGCTCTATTCCATGTATAATCTTATAAACCTCGATCATGTCACCCCTCAGCCGTCATCTCTCCAAGCTAAAGAGCCCCAAGCACCTTTCTTCATAGGGAAAGTGTTCCAACCCGTGTATCATTCTAATTACCCTTTTCTGCACTTTCTCCAATGCTATAATATCTTTTTTGAGGTGTGGTGACCAGAACTGTACACAGTACTCAAAATGAGGTTGCACCATCGATTTATACAGGGGCATTATGATACTGGCTGATTTGTTTTCAATTCCCTTCCTAATAACCACCAACATAGTGTTGGCCTTTTTCATTGCAGCTGCACATTGTCTTGACATTTTCTTCTTCCCTGATTACATCATTGAGAGTTTCTAATGCAAAAATATATAGTAGGGGGAAGAGCGGACAGCTCTGTCTGGTACCCTTCTGTATTTGAAAGCTCTGTGTAGAGTCACCATTAAATAGTACTCTAGCCACTTGCTTATAATAAATAATTTTAACCATCGTATAAAACTGCTCTCCGCACTCCCAACATAATAATTACGCTAACATAAACTCCCAACTGACATCGTCGAACGCTTTCTCAGTGTCTATAAAGAGAAGTGTCATATGCCTGTCAGGGTGAGCTTCATAATACTCGAGTGTATTCAAAATAATTCTTACATTATGTCTCAGTTGCCTTTGAGGTAAAAAACCAGCCTGGTCCCAATGGATGTTTGGACCAATACCCTTTTACATCTGTTAGCAAGTATATTAGCATATATTTTGTAGTCGACATTTAGCAGAGATATGGGTCTATAGTTCTTTATGTCAACCGTGTCAGATTCTTTTTAAGGAATTAGGGTAATTAAAGCCTCTTTCCAGGTATCTGGTAGTCTCCCTTCTTTGTAGATACTTTGAATTGTCTTCTTCAGTGGTAGATCTATTTGTTCTACAAAGGTCTGATAAAACTCTGATGGTAGGCCATCTGATCCCAGTGATTTCCCTTTCTTTAAGTTTTTAATAGCTTCTGAAATTTCACACATTGTAATAGGGTTGTTTAATAATTTCTTTTGATCTTTGGTAAACTTTTTCTTTACAAATTTGTCTAGATAGAGTTGAATGTCTTGTTTATTTTGATCCTCTTGCTTATATAGTTGTCTATAAAAGTTTTCTATTATCTCTTTAAGTTCTTTAGCTGTGTAACACTCTTCACCCTTTGGGTCCTTTAACAATTTTATATATTTATCAGCTTTGTCCTTCTTTAACTTGCAGGCCAACCATCTCGAAGGTTTGTTTGCATTTTCAAAATACGTTTGTTTAGCATAATTGCTGAATCCGGTTCCGGTCGCAGCGGCAGCAGGAGGTGCTTGGCATCTCTCTGTGCCTCCTAGTTGAATTCCTATCTTTCTCGAGTGTTTAAGCGCTGCTCTAACCCTCACCGAGAACTCTTGGAGAGAGTATCTCAGGCAAGGTCACTGTCTGTGGGTGCCAGCGTTGGGCGATGGCTTGCGTTGTAACCCTAGACTACAGCCAAGGCAGGAGGTTGGGACAAGAAGACTCAATGCTTCCCATTGAATCTTAGCATCGACCTATGAACATGAGGGAAACAACTTTAACCTACAACCTTTTTTTCCCTTTCTTTGGAGTGAAATGGTAAAATAAACTCTTTTACCTTTGTTGCTGTGAGAATCCATTTTGGGAGCCTTAGACGAAAATGAGAGAGACACTTAAGGCATTCAAGCTGAGTGCCAGGTGGGGCAAGCTGTGGGGCTGCCCTCTCTCTATATGCGGCTTTGTAAATTCTCTATTTTGGAAGACATTACTCCACTGAAGTGTGTGTCGACCAGCTCTGGAGCTTTGGATTTTAGAACTGCGTCTATAAGTTAGTCAGTACTGGCAGCGCAGACGGAACTGATTGGTCTGCTACTTAAGCTCCGGTCAAGTTATCGATCTGAGTGGAAATTGGCTACAACTGTCTGACTCTACAGAATTGATTGTTTTCCTTGCCGGATGGGTGAGAAATGGAGAAGTGTGAAATGAAAGGACTATTTATGAATGGACTATGAAAGACTGTGAATAGTGTGAAGAGTGAAAGGTGAAAAGGAAGGGAAGGAAAGAAGAACACAAGATATATGGTCAGAGCTCAGAGACTGAGAAAAGAAACACCATATGTTGGTGAGCTCTGCCGTTTTCAAACCTCTTGGGAAAAGTGATGTTGTTTGCTTTTTGCCTTTCTTGAACTGCTTTACTCCGCTTCGGCTGTTATTAATTTCTTTTCTTTGAATTGCATATACTTCTGCATATGTGTCAGCCTTTTGGGGTTATATACTTTTTTGCATTTAAAGTATTTACTGGCTGATTGGCTTAGCTGCCCAAGCCCATATTTTTTTGAAGACTGACTTGTAAGGTATAAAGTGCACTTCCTACTATGGTTATAGTTTATAAGTCTACCGATTAAGACTATAAGCAACTGTATTGGGGATAGTAATAGTTTTGTATTGGGTTAGAGTAGAGTATAGGAGTAGGATTAAATATAAATAAGTTAAGGTCTAGTTTAAGTGTAAGTGTTAGTATAAATATAGGTTAAGTCTGTTAGAGTAAACTAGCTAAGGCCCAATTTACACCTCCCCTCTGAAGTAGTTTGACTGCTGTCTTTTCCTACACTCATTTCATGCTGGTTTCAAATTTTACTCCCTGGTCTGAAGAGTACAAAGCAACAGGATCTGTTTAAAGCAGTAAAATGCTAGCTTGACCACAGGAGGGCAATTAACAAATGTAAACACTAATTTTTAAACTAGAACAACTATGGTCTGAAACTAGAAATAGGTATAGATGGTTTTTTTAAAAACTAGAATGATTCCAGGGGGAAAGTCAGATGTAGATTTGACCTAAGATAAGTAAGTTATGTTAGGCTACTTAGGTCTTGGGTGATTAGCTATCTAAGGTAGTTTAAGGTAGATAGGCTGAGACAAACTTTACTAAACTCAAAAATTCTACATTAAGTTTTAAATACAAAATGTCACGTGGGGCTAGAAAGGGCTCATTCTTGGGTCCTTCTCCAGGACAAACACTAGCCCAAATGAATATTAAAGAATTAAATGCTCAGATACATGAGAGCATAAGTGAGGCTATGAACCATGTTGTCCAAAATATCCTACCAAATCTAAAAGCTAAGCAATAGATCCGATATAAACCAAACTGGACCTCATTACCCAACAAATGTCAAATCAAATGGAGGAATTCAAAAAGCAGATTTTAGAAAATAAACAAAAAAATTCTAAGTTGAATAAGGTCTCTAAACTGACTGAGAATAAATTGGAAGATGTAGATCAACAAGTGTTAGACCTCCAAGTGAAGTGTGACTCGATGGAAAACTCTCTCTTAACACTGGAGATGGAGAAATCTGCCTACCTTCTTAGATTTCAAAACATTCCAGAAAATAGAGATGAGAATATTAAAGAAAATATGGTAAATGCACAAACTGAGTTTTTGAGATTGGAATCTCCTACCATTTTAGACAATGAAATAGAACTTGTTTACAGGAGGAATTTGGCTTTTGCGGGGAAAAATAAAATACCTTGAGAGGTCCATGTTCGATTTCTCAAGAGATCAACAAGAGATAGGGTTCTGGAAATGGCTAAATCCTCTTCACTTACTATACAGGAAACGGAGATCCAGATTCTTTGAGATATACCATAGAGGGTAAGAGAGAAGAGACAAGAGCATCAAACTCTGGCAAGCTTGTTGAAATCAAATGAAATCATATATAGTTGGCTCCTTCCCGAAGGAATAACCTTTGTTTTTAAAGGTAAGAGATACAACTTGACCTCAACTTTAAAGTTAGACGACTTCTTGGAGAAACATGGTCAAGACCTGGGAATACAAAAAGAAGACCAAAGTGGATCAGAGGAAGAACCGCAGGAGGCATTGGATCAGGATAAGGGACTGTCAAGGGACAACAAAAATAAGAGACATAAAAAATATGCTCCCCCTAGTGTGACTACGAGGCTTCAATACAGAAAGGAAGGATTGAAGAACAAGAATGATGGACAAGAAGAAAATTAAAATAATTTCTGTAAATGTGAATGAGCTGAATAGCCCTCAAAAGAGAAAAGAAAAATTCACCAAATTTTTAAACTGAAGTTGGACGTCGTCTGTATCCAAGAAACCCATATCAGAAAAGAAGACAAGAAGTTCCTCGACTATTAAAAATTAGAAGAAAAATTTGTCTGAGCTGACAACAACAACAAAAAAAGAGGAATTTACCTATGTTAAACCATATCTACACCCGGAATTAGTTTTTGAATCTGACAATGGGAAAATAGTAATAGTCAAGATCCATAAACAGACTAAAACAACATTAGTAACCAATATATATTTGCCAAATCAAGGTCAAGGAAATTTTTAAAAAATATCTCCGAGAAATATTAACTGCCCAACAGTGTGATGAAATATGTATAATCGGGGATTTCAATGCAGTGGTAGATGGGAAAATAGACAGGAAAAATTCTGCACAAAAATCAAAGAAAGGTAATGAATTACCCCAAGCCTTTATGGATCTAGCAGAAGAACTTAAAATTGTTCACATGTGGAGGGTTAGGAATATTAATAAAAGGGACTTTACTTTTTTCTCGGCAAGGCACAAATCATGGTCTCAAATAGCTATGGTCTGGACATCAATGTCAATGCTAACAGATCTGCTTGAAGTTGAAATCTTACCAGCAACCTTCCCAGACCACAGTACATCGTTATTAACACTGCAAGATGTACCTAAAACTGCTAGGTGGACATTGAAGACCTGGATGTTAAATAATAAAACATTCGTTAAAGAATGTAAAGAAGGGTTCCGTGATATTTTAAAATGGAATATTATACCAGAGACGAATATTGCAGTGGTATGGGATGCTTTTAAAGCCTTTGTGTGAGAGAGATTGATCAGACATGAAATATGGCGTCGGAAACAGGACAGAAAAAAATACCAAACTATGGTAGATTTAATTTAAAAAGATGAAAGTCAATTGAAGACTGACCCCTCCTCAGAATGAATTAAACAAAATTTAATGAAGTCCCAGCATCCGCTAAACTGTCTGCTATCTCAAGAAATATGCTATATTATTGACCTGCCAAGATCCATCACAGTTTTCCAGCAGAAAGTAGTTTTAAAAAATCTGACCTGTTTCCTATTGAAAAGCATCAGGTAAACATGAAGAGCGTAGCAGCTTTGCTGCCAGACTATTTTTCTTGTTCATATATCTGAAAATGCTTATGAACCTGTGTCATCAATTACTGAAACAGAAGAGTCTGGGAGAAAGATATATGAAATAGCTTTAATGATTCAAGAAATTCCAAAGCTAGTACCATTGGTAATTTTTGCAGAAATTTCCCTACAAACTGTCATTACTGGACAATTTAAATAGAAAACAAATAAAGAGAGCAAATGCTCAAAAACCAAGGAGCTGCCTTCATGTGCCTACTAATTTCTGGTTATTTGAAACAACTGTGTGGAGAGGTGAGGAATCTGCAGTCCATCCTAAGCAAAACTATGGCCTTCTAAGTTAGTTGAAGTATAGAAACCACCAGAAATGTAATTATCTAATTAAACATGGGTTTCAGTGGAGGGAAAAGGACAAGAAAACCCAAGAAGGAAAAACTAAAAAAGAACTTATCTCACTGATTACTAAGCACAAATCTCATACAGAGTCATTCAAAGCTACTTCTAGGGAAGTTTTGCAGCTTAATGGAATGTGTTCCAAATAGATTTATTTTACTGTACTGTACTGTACAGGGGATCGAGCAGAGGAAACACTGATATCAATGTTTCTGTTTAGGAGTTTAAAAAAACCCTTTACAGATAATTTCATAAATGAATACAATGATACATGAGGAACTTAGATTTAATTCCCTCATTAAGAACCTAAGGACCACTTTATGACATCGGTGCATCCACTAGCAAAATCTCCTGATTATGGTACCTTCAAGATAACCTATGGTGAGTCTTTTTGAAGTTTTATTTATTTATTTAGAGCATTTTTATGCTACCTTTCCACCCAACTTGAGGGCCCCAAGTCAGCAAACAATCAAAACCATTAAAAAAGATTTTAAATATACTTATAATAAACCAATTAAAACAACAATTAAACAAAACATACAAACAATTAAAACACAAAAGCCATTAAAAATTAAAAAGTTGATCTGTCAAAGAAATTAAATTTTTCCTGATCTGCGTAGAAAACCATTATATAAGTTCCAACCATCTGAGTTGGTCCAGCAGCAGCAGCGAGAAATTAGCAGGAAAGTCCTAAACTGATTTATACACTTCTAGGCTATTGTCTTCAGTGGATTTAGAAGGGTATAACTCTGCCTAGGATTGCACTGCAAAGTGCTTTCAAGATGATTTTGATGCTCTATATATTGGAGAAAGAATGCAGCAAAAAGAGATAGGCCTACAGACTGGGGGGAAAAAAACAAATAATCCCCACAAGATTTCTCTCAACAAATTACATATAGTACAGAAAAGATGGTAAAAATCCAGGGCATATATATACTTGCACATGCAGGACTTGCTCTGGTCTTGCAAGAGAAAAAGTGTACCAAAATACAAACAGAGGGGTCAATATTATCAGTCATCAGAATTCAAGCAGAAAAAAATGATGACAAATTGTGCTGCTGGAGGAACCCACCGAGTATTCATCTGATATGGAAATCTTGGTTATAGCAGTTCTGCACAAATGTCACAAACAAACAGTTGCTATGTATGCAGGTTTCATTGCAAAGAGAATACACTTATCCATATGAAGTATGGTAAGCTGGTGTTTTATTAGATAATTTTTTAAAAGTTTAGAATAATGATGACAAGAAAATCTTACACATTCTGAATTCGCTAATATTGACACGAGAGGCTTAGTCTTAATGTGGACAAAAATTTACTTCTCTTTTAAAGCAGACTAATTATTCCACCAGCAGTATAGCATGTAGGGATGGGCACAGACCACATTTTTGCATTTTGTTCATGGCTGAACCATGAACCGGAATGGTTCGTTACAGTTTGTGAGCCATTTAAACTTTAAACTTATGCTTCCTGCTCCCTATGAAAAGCCTTGGGGTGTTTTAAATGGCTGCAAACAGGTGTTTTAAATGGCTGCAAAGCAGGTGTTTTAAATGGCTGCAAACAGCTGAGTGGGGGGAGCTCTCTGCTGCTCAGCTGTTTTTGTAAAGAAGAAGAAGAAAAGAGAGGAGAAGAGATTGGATTTATACCCCACCCTTCACTACCCAAGGGAGTCTCAGAGCGGCTTACAACAGACACCCTGTGAGGTAGGTGGGGCTGAGAGAGCTCTGAGAGAAACTGCTCATGAGAGAACAGCTCTGAAAGAACTATGGCTTGCCCAGCGTCATCCAGCAGGTGCAAGTGGAGGGGTGGGGAATCAAACCCAGTTCTCCCAGATTAGAGTCCACGCACTTAACCACTACACCAAACTGGGTCTCCAGAAAGCAACCAGAAAGCAACGGTTTAAATAGCTCAAAGCCATTTAAATCTTTGCTTTCTGCTTTTCATGAACAACCACAAATTGCCACAAACTGCATCAAAATCTGTGGAAATTTGTGGCAATTCTTCAGTTTGTGAACATCACTTCGCAAACCATGAACCACCAAAAATTCATGACAAACTTTAGTTCATGAGCCACTTTGTGCCCATCCCTAATAGTGCCAGGCTCCCTTGTAAATCAGCACTCAACAACTGTCCTTAAGTAGATTCAGTTTATTGGAGTCAGTATTTCTAAGACATTCCCTAAGCACTTTTGTGTTAAGACTAAAGCGGGGAAGCAGGAATGGATTATATACACAGTTCAAACTGGGGTGTTAGCTGGCTACAAGCCAATGAGTGCCCCAGTACCCTCATGCTGAGAATAACAGCTTCAACATTCAGGCGGGAGACCCACCAGAGAAATCCGAGATCTTATGTAAACAGGGGCAAATGTTAGGAGAGCATCAAAGGTGACATTCCAGAGTTTACAATATCAATTATAACCTTCTCCCCCCTCCTTTTCCTCATAGCAGCATCTCCCCCTCTCCCCTCCTTTTAGTTATGACAGCCTAGCTGACAAATAGGTATTCGAATTGCCCCAGGGGTGTGTTGAATGCCAACTTAGGTCCATCCCCCTCCCTTATGTGCACTCTAAAGTAAGCATCCCACAAATTAAGCTTAGTGAAGATTTTCCCTTTGGAAGCCTCTGCCAACAAGTCTTTGATCAGGGGTAGGGGGTAGGTGTTGGTAGTAGATACTGCACTGAGCCCTCTGTAATCTGTACACAATCTGAGCCCACCATCCTTCTTCCGGAAGAGGACAGTACCTGCATAAGGGGAGGAGGCGGGATGGATAAAGCCTCATGCCAAGTTTTTATCAATGAACTTTTGTAGCTCCCCTTTCTCTGCGAGGTTCATGGAATACAACTTTCCCTACGGTAACTTGTGCCCGGCAACAGTTCAATAGCACAGTCACAATTCCGGTGTGGGGGGTAGTTCATCTGCTTCCACCTCCCCAAAAACCTCCGCCAAGTCCTCATACTCGCGGGGGATTCCCCCCACCCTCCTCCATCAGGCGAGCAATCACTGGATCTGCAGGAGGAGACTCACCCCACTCAGGTGACCACACATGGGGGACTTACACCCTGGATCAACAAAACGCACCTCCTCCTTGCTCCACTGGATGTAAGGGTCATGTGCACACAGCCAAAGGCTTCCTAATACCAGTGGGAACTGGGCATTGGGAACAATCACAAAACAGCGGTACTCCCTATGTTCTCCCACCCCCAGCAGCACAGTGATCATCTGGTATTTGCACAACTCCTGCATAGGGGAGCCATCCATCTGAACAAAACCTACTCGGCTTCAGGGCTCCCAGCAATGCTGCTGGAGCCCTGGGGCCGCTTTGCCGCCATGGAGGAGGACGGGGCAACAACAGCTGCGCATTACACGCAGCTTGGAGCGTAGGGGGCAGGGCCAGCCGCTTGACAATGCTGTGCCTCGTCAGTTGCTCCGCGTGCTCACCCAGAGAGGGAGCATGCAGATCAAAGGAGCTGCCAAGGCCTTCCTTCTGGGGCCTGTGGCTTGGACGGCATTGCGGTGGCCGCGTGGCTACTCGGCGGCGTTGGCTGCAGCGGGGGCTGCGAGATCGAGGCGGCGGCCTGACCTCTTTGGTGGTAGAGGTGGTGGTGGGCACATCGAGGCCTTCGTGGTGGCAGTGGCAGCTGCATTGTGTCCTTCGTGGTGGTGGCAATGGCAGCAGCCACATTTCTGTCCTTGGTGGCGGCGGCGAGTGCGGAGTAAAAAAACAGATGGCTCTTCGGTGGGGGCGGTGCCCGGCGGTGGCGGGGGGCCCTGCTGAAGCTTGGAGAGAGCCTGTGGCTTGGCTGGGGAGGGACTGGCTTGGCAGGCAAGGGGTCCCTGGTTGGGTCAATGGCATCTCCAGTTAGGCTGACCAGGCGGCGGATGACGTGAAAGACCTCTGCCTGAGATCTGGGATAGCTGGCTGCGATTGTGGTCAATTGTGGCTCTGACTCTTGGGATGGTAGTTGGGCTCCCCCCCCTTCCCTCCACTTCAGTGGCGGCCATTCTGATTTGGTCTCGCTGAGTTTTTACCTTTCCTAGGCTTCAGTGAGGCCACAGCCTTGGCAGCCATTTTGGTGAAGTCCTGACCTGATCATTAGGGCCAGTTGAGTGCTGCCTGTGCCTCTATAGGAGCGGCCATATTGGGGAGGTCTGGGTCCACCAGGTTCGGCAGCCATTTTGTGCAGTCTTTTGGGAGCCATTTTGTAACACTTAGTACTAGGTGTCTGGTTTGGCGGTAAGTACAGTTTCTGGGATAGCTTATATTTTCGCCTTTAGGCTTTTTATTAATCTGGTGGCATTGGTTTCACTGATGTTTCCTTGTTATGGCTTCTAGAAAGGGCCAGGGTACAGGGAAAGTGTTAGCCTGACTGATCCTTTATTTATCAATATTTGGGGAGATATTAGTTCTTACCAATGTGCAGCCGGCTTTACGGGATCTTGCCAATGTATACAGAGGCTGCGCTTCACCGAGGCTTCTCTGGAACTGACACAGACTCAGGTTGAAGTATAAAAGATAAATTGTTTACTAAAGATGTAATAAAAGATTTATAAGCAATGTTACACTATCACTCACACAGTTATACAGGACTAGGGAATTAAGTAGAAATACAGAGATGTTTGCATGAGCAGGATATTTGATGTTTCCTTCGAGGGTGATATTTACCTCTATATGAATCAGTGGAATCCGTCTGGAAAAACGAAGGAGAGAAGTCTTCGGGAAGAGGACAAAAGGTCATGGTTCTGAACCGGCAGAAAGCCACGTGGCAGACCCCAGTGGTGCACCCAAGGGTTCGTGAGGGAGGAAGGGAGACAAGTAAGGAGCTTACAGGAACTAGAACTGGAACTAGAACGGGAACTAGAACTGGAACTAGAACTAACTTGTAACTCTTGGGAAGCAGCTTTTATTGGGAGGTGGTACCTGGGAGGATGGCAAGGTATGAGGCCATCCCAAAAGAGCCTATAGATGGTCCGTTTGCTATCTCTAGCCACTAGGAGGGTTCTAAAGGAGTGGTCAATATTCAGATCTACCTTATGGTTAGAACAGGATGTTGACGTCAGCTGCATCTGGCATCTGTCTTTGGGATGACAGGGGTCCTGGGCAGCAGAACCGGTTCTTGGGAGGCACCCTGCTGTCTTTGCACTCCTGTGTGAGGTCCTTTGATGTAGCAAATGGTTACGAGATCTTGCAGGAGGGGGCATGAACCTGCGTGCATGCATGGAGTTTATACCTTCATGAAGTTGCTGATGTATGCCTGCAGCCTCGTGTTCCTGTGTGTGAGAGAGTGTCTTTGTGTGCTTTGTTAACCTCCCGCCTGGAGGTGGCAACCTCAGAAAATGGTTCTCTGACTCGGTTTTGTAGGCATCTGTTCCCATTTTCCCACTGGTGACCTAGTGCACTTTCATGTCTCAAATAACTGGTATCATAGTCCATTCACTGCTCTCATAAATCATTAGAAAAGTTCATAAGAATGCTGTGCAGGCTTACCATTGGTAAACGGCCTGCTCCTAAAAGGCCGCCTGCGCCAGTGATTCCATTTGATGATGAGGAAGACGAGGATCCTGTTAATGCAGCCAATTTACAACGGCTGGAAGCATTGGAGAAAGAGCGGGGTTTGTCTTCCGAGGGCGCTATGCAAACAAGAAAGTCTAATGTGTCATTTCAAGCACAGGTTTTAGCGTAACTGGCCTTCATGGAGGACAAAGGAGATGTGGATACTCAGGAGCAAGACGGTTCGGTGTCTGGACAGCTGGGACAAGAATTGGGGGACTGGCAGGTGGCACTTTATACGGCGCCACACATGCAGGGCAGTATGGCGGCTGCCACTGGTGGGGATAGGTCCTGTTGGCCATGGGGCCCTGGTTATCAAGGTGCGGCTGACTCACGTATGGTTCAGCCCAGATGGCCACACTACGCTCCACTGTGTTCTTCTTTTCCCCAAGTGTCTTGGCCTGCATGGGGTCAACCTCAGCCTGGTATTAGTTCTCTATGTCCATGGGGTGCATCGTATGATGTGGTTCCCACAGGGGCTCTGCCTACTGGGGATGTTGATTTGCTTTTGGGCAATCATTTGTCCATTGCCACCAAGGAGAAAATCCTTAAAGGTGAATATGTGGACGTTTTTAGTCTTCTTTATCGCAAGATAGAGAAGAAGGATAGGGACAACCTGGACGAATGGGAACAGGAGCGCTTGAAGCGACGCGTGGTGGACAGGACTTGGGCAAATTGGTACCCTGGATTCCTTATTTATACTGCTGTCATAGCGTGGCACGAGCATTGAAGGGCTGTGGCAATGATTCAGTACATGGACATCATTTATAAAGCTTTTGCAGACTTCCCGAGCCCAGCTTGGTCGCAATATGATGAGGAGTTCAGGATGCGGGCAGCCATGAACCCGTCCATGTGGTGGAACAGAATTATCCCTAATTTGTGGCTGCAAATTGTGTCGCCAAATAGGGCATCTTGGGGTGAGAGGTCGCACAGCAGTCACGCAGTGAAGAGAACTCATGGGCAGTTGGGTTCCAGTGCGCTGGAGGGGCAGGTGGCTTATCGACGCCCACTGTGCTGGGAATTTACTTCACAGGGAGCCTGTGGCCATGAGTCCTGCTCGTTTCGATACGAGTGCCCTCTGTGCACTGGGCCTCACACCTTCTCCAGCTGCCCTAGGCCGAAGGGCTGTGGGGGTGGAAAAGGGGGTAAGCACTCGGGGAGTGGGGGGAACAACAACCCCCCTCAGAAAAAAGGGACCCAGCCCAACTAAATTGGAAGTTTGCGGGCTTGGGTTAAGCTGTTATCCAAAGATCCATGTTTGCACTTACCTCTTGGATGGGTTTACGTTATGTTTTGGATGCCTTTTAGGGAAACGGGGCACCTTCTACTTCCTATCTAAAATCTGTTCAGGGTATGGAACCAGTTATTAACTATGTTTCTCTTGCAGGTGCTGCAGGCCATGGGACGAGACGAAGGGTCACAGTTTGCGGCCACAGCATTCTTTTTTGGGCAGCTCATTGGGCATGAAGGACACCCGTCAGATTGCAGCACTGCCGCTGGCTTGTACTCCTTTCCTTGTTACTTGAGGAGGGGACCTACTCCTCACTTTGTGGCAATACCCCTGGGGACATCGTCTGGGCTGATGAAAAGCCTGGCCCTTATGTGGCAGGCCAGAGCCGACTTTGTGAGGATAAGAGCAAGGTGGCCTGGCGTATGGTGTAGACGGCCATGGTGACCTTGTGAGGATAAGAGCAAGGTGGACAGGTGTATGGTGTAGACAGCCATGGCGATCTTGTGAGGATAAGAGCAAGGTGGCCCAGCATATGGATCTTGTTGCTGGCCAGGTTCGACCTTGTGATGATAAGAGCATGGTGGCCCGGCATGCTGATAGGGTGGTCAGCCATGCTTTCCCACCAGGTGTGGCAGGAAGTTGGGACCCCAGGTGTATTGACCATGCCAGGCACAAGGCCAGCAGATAGATGAGGCAGACCATGGAATCTAGGTTGGGTTTCCTTTGCAGCACCCTGACAAGGGGGTTAAGTTTTAAATACTGCATTGGCCCCATGGGGGGGGCATCTGGCAAATGAGGGCGATGGGTTAATTTTGATGAACTGCAGCATGGGATAGGTTTTTGGACTAGGGCCCCCAGCCCTGTAACTAGGGATGGGCTGATTATGCTTCTCGTGCAGCCCGAGTCGATCAGCACCTGGACTCGAATCTGCGTGCCCAGGTCTATGTTTAAAATAGTCACAGTCATGAACAGGATGGGGTCAGAGCTGCTTACCATAGGTGGCACCTGCAGTTTTCGGACCTGTTGTTTTGTGCCTCTTACAGCAGTTCCCAGCCTTTTCCCGATGGCTCTTGTGCTTCCTCGCTGCTTGATGAGGTGTCCTCCAGTTGTGCTCCCAGCCATAGTGCTTTCAGGAACATCCCTTTCTCAACACTTGGTCATTTCGGAGTTTCTGTGCCTGCCTTTTCTCCAGTTCTTGGAGGGGTTGAAGTTGCGCCTGATGAGCAGGCACCCGCGAAATGGCTGGCTTCCCCACATTTAAAACAAAGCCCTTGTCGCATCCACTGCTCTTTAATGTGGTCTTTTCCTCTGGGCTGGCTTGTCTTCTGGAGAGCCCCTGGAGTTTTAGGGTACACCCACAGAGCTCACATCTTGATCATCATCTGCAGGTGGTTCTCCGCATCATCTGCTTCTCGCATTCAGGCCACCAAGGAGAGGGGTTGCACATTGTGCAAAACCGTGTCAAGAATCTTGTGACTGAGCCCCGTTTGGAAATGTTCCATTAATATGGGCTCTGGCCACCCTTGGATCTTTGCAGCGATCATCTTGAACTCTTCTGAGTACTTGCGCACTGTGCGATTGCCTTGCTTCAAGGAGCAGAGGTGCACTCTTGCCTTCTCACAGGCCAGTGGGTCTTCATACTGCCTCCTCAGTGCCCACATGAAAGCCTGCACATCCCGTAGTTCGGGGCCTTGGATCTCATGCAAACCCACGTACCAGTCTGCCGCTCGATCCCTCAATCTTGCACCAACAAACTCGACCCAGTGTTCATCATCTGGAAATAGATGGCCCCAGTCTCTTAGAAACCTGCACACTTGCACTAAAAAGAACACTAACTTTTCAGGGGCCCCATCAAACGTAGCTTCCAGCAACTCCTTTGGTTGTTGCAGTCTGGGGACCCCAGGACTGGGGTTTTTAGCCAGTTACTCTGGCCTCACAGGAACCCCAGGGGTCCTGGCTGGTGCCTCAGGTTGCGTAGGGGGAGCTCTCAGCTGCCTGTCTGGCCATCCCATAGGTGCCGCGACCCCCTCTGGCTGGAGGGGAGCCTGTTGCCTCAGTTCACCACTCACTGCATCTTCAATCATCTGTGGTAATTTAATCATGAGTTCAAAAATCTCTTCTTGCACTTGTTCCCACAAGCGCATTCCCATGCACTCGACCAGCGCCTCCACTTTGTTTCCTCTGCCCCAGCCCAGTGACTCCAGATGACCAGGCTGTGCCTGGCCATAGTGGCTTGGCGCAGTCCCCCGGGGAGTTAGCATCCACAATTCCCTCGGCACAGTAGAAAGGTGCGCTCACAAATACAGATCTCTCCCCCAGGTTCGAGTGCCTCCTCCCGGCCCCCGCCTGAGAGCCGGTGTCTGCGCCCCTGTCAAGGGGACATTGCTCACCATGGTGACAGCCACCTCCACCTCCGAGACTGGCTGGTCTCCGCCGTTCCTTGTGCTCATGTTGAGATTCAGGATGGGGCGCGCAGTCCAGTAATGAGGAGTCTTAACACTGTCAGGTTCCCTAGTAAATCAGCACTCAACAACTGTCCTTTAATAAATCAGCACTCAACAACTGTTCAGTTTACTGGAGTCAGTATTTCTAAGACATTCCGTAAGCATTTCTGTGTTAAGACTAAAGCGGGGAAGTGGGAACGGGATTATATACACGGTTCAAACTGGGGTGTTAGCTGGCTACAAGCCAATGAGTGCCCCGGTACTCTCGTGCTGAGAATAACCGCTTCAACATTCATGTGGGAGACTCACCAGAGAAACCCCAGATCTTATGTAAACAGGGGCAAATCTTAGGAGAGCATCAAAGGTGACATTCCAGAGTTTACAAGAGCAATTACAACCTTCTCCCCCCTCCTTTTCCTCATAGCAGCATCTCCCTCTCTCCCTTCCTTTTAGTTATGACAGCCTAGCTGACAAATAGCAAGGAATTATAGAGGAGATCCACTATGCATACTAGTGAATCACCAGTTTGGTGTTTTCTGGATAACATACAGAGTTGGATAACTAGCTGCCGCAGTTTCTCAAAATTGACTTTACCAGAATTACCACAAAAGGTATTTTCTAGTTATTATTTACTTCATTTATAGTCTGCCTTTCTCAGTGAGACTCAAAGATGATTACACAATTCAAAGCATTGGAATAAAACAATAGAAAGCATAACCAACGTAATAAGGACAATAGAAATATATAGCCAATAGTGGATGGAACTGGGCTACAATATGTTATGTATTGACCATGCGGTTGCCATGTGCTCCCATAATGGTGACCGCATGGCCAGAGCACATGGCCAGAGCATGGCCAGAGCACATGGCCAAGAAACTACCTGAGCTTCAGCCAGGTAGAACAAAGGCCAGGTGGATTCAAACCGCCCACCAATCATGTACCTAGGTTCCTCCCAGGGAACCTATGAGATGTAAATAGACTTCTAATAGCCTATCAGGCCAGTTGGGTGAGGTCAGGGGATTGTCCCTGACCAGCGTAAAAGGAGGGCTTCGAGCCCTGGGTTGCCTGCTTCATCCGGACCAGCAATAAAGATCTAGCTGTTTCACTATTCCATGGACTCCCGACTCCAATACTTATCACAATATTAGAAAGCAACAAGTGGAGACCCCCAAGAAACTTGTGGGATCGTTATCCCATTCCTCACACCTTTGCTTCCTCCCTCCTCCCTCTACCTCTCTCACACTCTTTCTCCCTTCTGCCCCCTTTCTTACTCTCTCTCCTCCATGTATGTTACTTCCTCTCTCTTTCTGACCCATCATCATTTTCTAAGTTTTTCTGCTTCTCCACCTCATCACTCTTTCTCTCTCTTTCTGCCCCCCTCCATCACTCTTTCTGCCCCCCACTCCATCACTCTTTCTTTCTGTCCCCATCAATCTCCCAGCCTCCTGCCTGCTTCCTCTCCCCACACAGCAGCAATGTGAGTGCTCTGGGAATCACAATGGATCTCCCAGTTGCAGAGATCAATTCACCGTAGGGCTGCCAGCTCCAGGTTGGGAAATTCCTGGAGATTTGAGGGTGGAGCCTTGGGAAAGTGAGGCTTGGGAAGGCAAGCAGCCTCAGCAACTCTCCAAAGCAGACATTTTATCCAGAGGAACTAATCTCTGTCACTTGGACAACAGTTGTAATTCTGGGTGCTCTCCAGCCCTTGTCTGGAGGCTGGCAATGGTAGTTTAAGTGAAGGAAATGGCTGGTTTGGAGGGTGGAGTCTATGGCATCATACTGGTCTGTAGTCCCTCCTCAAATCCCACCCTCCCCAGGCTCCACCTCTCAAATGTCCAGGAATTTTCCAACCTGGAGTTGGCAACCCTATTTCCTTCCCACCCAACAGCCAACCTGCCTTTACCTGTCTTCAGCTTTCCATCTTCAGCCCCTCCCCCGCAGCCTCTACATAGGAAGATTACAGTCTTTCTCCACAGTGGGGACTAAAGCAGCTTACATTATTTTTTCCTCCTTGTTATCTGCACAACAGCCCTGTGAGGTTGGTTAGGCTGAAACTATGTGACTGGTCCAAAATCTCCCAGTCACCTTCCACTGCAAGATGGGGATCTGAACCTGGGTCTCGCAGATCCCAATCTGAAGCTCTAACTGTTATATCACAATGGCTTTTATAGGGTGGCTGCTGATTAACAGTAGCAAAGCAGCTGGGCCTAATTAAGTCATGCAAATCAAATGGTATCAAGTCACACAGAGGGTGCTGCCTGGGGATCCCCTGGAATTACTGCTTATCTCCAGACTACAGAGATAACTTTCCATGGAGAAAATGGATGCTTTGGAGGTTGGACTCTACGACATTGTACCCCATTGAGGTCCCTGTCCTCCCCAGGCTCCACCCCCAAATCTCCAGGAGTTTCCCAGCCTGGATCTGGATCCACTGCCAATGGCCAGAAGGGGGTACTTGGCAACCCTTGACTGCTGCAAGTAAAAACCCTGCCTTTTACTGACAGAAACCATTAGAAGCCTCCCTCTCCCCCTCCCCCTCCCCCACCCCCAAACATTCTAATCTCTCACAGTTGACACCTGGAGTTGCCGCCATTTCAAAAGGTATTGCGGGGAATTCAACAGTCCCTGAAGTTTAAAAAAAAACTTTTTGGATTTTTCTGCAGACTGAGGAAGGCCCATGACTATGTAGGAAAAGCTGTTGGGGGAGACTGAGCTCTCTTTTGGCAGATATAAGTATCCACACAGAAAAAAACCCTCTGGGAATTAGTATATAGATGAGCTAAATATAATATACCACATACAAATAATGTAACAGAACTGTACTGTAAAACTGGCAACAATATATACAAGGAATAAAGCAATGAAACCTGATTAAATTTTACAGATGTTAAAACAACCTTCTTTCTTATTATAAAAGTGCCCACTACACAGTCCACACAGCAAATGTTGGTAGCTGTTTTATTTACCCAGAATTAAGTTGTTCACATTGTTGCTGACCACTATTCCTGCTACTTGGAGATGACAGAGTTATTGTGCTGTTTTGTGAAAAGGAGGAAGGGAGGGGAAAAGGGGAACAAATGCGCACAGAGACCCCAGGTAGAGTAAAACATCCCTCAGCTTAATTGATTACTGCAGGAGCACTGGCATGGCATAAGGCATGGATCCAGGTATCTGGCAAGCCATCTGGATGGGGGCTGTGCTGCTTTTTCTTATAGGGCGTGGCTGCAGAAAGACCAGGAAAGATGACTGGAAATCAAATTGACTGAATGCCCCCAACTCAAAACAAAATTAAAACAAAGAGAGAGGAAAATAAAATGAGGGGCAGACAAAACCAAAAAAAGAAAAGCTCCTCTACCTACAGTGTGGGAGGCAAAATGGTGCTGGTAGGGCTCCAAACAACAAAGTGGCTGCTCACTGGGCCATGATCCTACAAGCAGCAACAAGGCCTGATTCCAGCACAATTCCTTTAAGATTCAGCTTTTTTAAGGAGGGAGGAAAAGGCAAGACAAAAGATTTCAACTGCGAGGTGATTTCAGCTTGGGGAGTACTAAGTTTGGGGGTGGACACAGCCTAGCAGGAGAGATGGTACTTCGCAGGTGGGTGGAAGGCCACAGGAATGCTGCCACGTAGTTGCTCACTGCCACCACCTTTCCTCTGCCACCACTGGGACCTTTCTGCTGATGTGCCGAAGCCACTACAACAGTCCCATGAAGACGGCTGTGGGATGCTGCCAAAGCTCTACTTTGTTCTACTATCTTCCATGCCCTCTTCTTCCTTGCTTTTCTTTCTTCTTCCTCCAGCAATAATCATGCCTCTACGGCTGGAACCAATGGAGCAATGGGGCAGTGCGGCCTAATAAGTGGAAGGAGTGGGCCAGAAGGAAGACTTTGCTCCTGAGATTTGCTCCTAGTGCTCCCCTGCTGATTCAGCTGCCAGTGATTGGTTGGCTCCTGAGAATGCTGTGAGGCCCCTACCAAGGAGGCTCAAAACTGGGGAGATGAGAGCCTGTGGCTGAAGGGATGGAATAGTCTTTTGCCAACTCCACTCATAGCCCTGCAGCTGCAAAATGGCTCCAGGTAAATCCAAGCCCATCACTTACAGTATTGAAGAAAATATTTGCTCCCAATAGTACGTCTTCTATTTTTAAAATAGATAAAGGGTCAGAATTTTTGGTGTTAATTTCAAATATATTGCAGTTTTCAGTATAGTATCATGAGTGGATCCACTCTTCTCTTAGAGTAAGGGAAAAACCAGAAAAAGCAGTTTAGCCAGTTGAGAATCTACTCCAAAAAATGAAGACCCACAGACAGCCCCCCTGACTATCGGTGTATGAACATGGTCTCATTTATTTATTTTGTTTCCATATAGTGTCATGCTCATTTTATGTACCTTCATTGCTTGTTTTCTTATTACGTTAACTTCTTGTATGCCATACAGACATTGGTGGTGGAAAGTGCCATTAAGTTACAGCTGACTTATGGTGACCTTGTAGTATTTTCAAGGCAAGAAACTAACAGAGGTGGTTTGCCTTTGCCTTCCTCTGTGTGGCGACCCTGGGGTTTTTTGGCCATCTCCCTAACCAGGGTCAACTCTGTTTAGCTTCTGAGATCTGACAAGATCAGGTTAGCCTGGGCCATCCAGGTCAGAGCATATATATTTAAGACCTATTCTACATAATTTAGGCAATCCCATACATCAATTTGAACGGTAATATTTGAATTAATGTTGCTGGTCTGGTTAGGAAAGAAGTTGTCTGCAGTTTCATCAAAAGCAGGGACAACCTATGACAGAAACAAGATTGTTTTAACCTGTGCAGGTACAAAATTTGGTACCATTCTTGATATACTGAGCAACCCCTCATGTTCATGAGTTGAATTGTTGTCGGCACAGCTTTACTAACAGTGAAAGCTGATTTGACCCAAAATGTGTGGGCCTACAAATGATTTGTGAGAAAGCATAAAGATGTGATGTCACGTGTCTGATTCCAGGTACTAGAGCACATGGAGTTCCCCAAGGCAGAACATGAAACTTTTGCTTATGCATAGTGGGATTACTAATATGCAACTATCACCTTCCTCCTGTTTTTCATATTAAATCAGGATATGATTCAATTCCTACAGCTATATGAGTTTTGTACTTAAAGCCAGTTATTAAAGACTTACCGTATTTTTCGCTCTATAACACGCACCTGACCATAAGACGCAGGGGGAGGATCGCACCCTCCGCGCTGGTCAGGAGGCCTCAGCCGGCGGCGGCCTCGCGTGAGCCGGCAGCGTCAGCCCAGCAGTGGCCTCGCGCGAGCAGCGCGAGTGGCAGTGGCGGCCCAGCGGCGGCCTCACGCGAGCCGCAAGCATCGGCGGTGGCCTCGCGCGAGCCGCGAGCGGCAACGGCGGCCCAGCAGCAGCCTCGCGCGAGCCGCGAGCGGCAACGGCGGCCCAGCAGCAGCCTCGCACGAGCCGCGAGCAGCAATGGCGGCCCAGCAGCGGCCTCGCACGAGCCGCCAGCAGCAATGGCGGCCCAGCAGCGGCCTTGCACGAGCCGGCGGCGGCCTTGCGGCTGCGGCCTCACAGCAGCAAGGGGAGCCTTGTGCCTGCCGCGGCAGCAGTATTCGGACCATAAGGCGCACACAATTTTCTCCCCACTTTTTTGGGGAGAAAAAGTGCGTCTTATGGTCCGAAAAATACGGTAGTTCTCAGATGACAAAAATAAAGTAAGCTTTATTTTAAAGTAGTATGTTTGACCCTCTATGCCTGTTTGAACCCTTTCCACAAAAGGTGAGTGTAACAGAAAGAATGTGGAGAAACAGAGGTAATGATATCATTAGGAGGAGATAGCTTTGTTTGTGAAGTTAGTTGAAACAAAGTACTTAGACAAGCTAGACCTGTCTCAGGTCAGTAAATAATATAGAGTCCGTGTAAAATGGATGATATTGTTGAGCTATAAGCCTGTGGTTGATTAATACAGGCAATGGGATTCTTGGGAGCAGTCAGCTATTGAACTGGGGACAGTAGAGTTAAGAACTGAAACATATACTGCTTCAATAATGGGTACTGGATATGAGAAAAGAATTTTTCTGGGGTCTATGTCTTTGGAGACTATAGCTATATTATGTGTGGCTTACCTGCTTCCTCATTATGCAGACGTGTAGTTGGATTTGTCAGAACGAAGTTAAGAAAGCTTAATATATGAAGACTGAAGAGCTCAAATGTAACTTTCTAATTATCACTATGGTTAGTACCAAAATCACCTACAGGGCCATCACTTGCCTCCAGGAGAACATACATTTTGCATCACTTAAAGCAAATGTATACCTTTTTTTTAATAAGCAATTTTTATTATTTTTAGACAGACAAACATACATGAGAGTAATTATTTTGCTTAATACCTAGTGAATTGCTTCATACTTAGAGATCTAAATATTTATTTTTCTACCATTTAGCCAACTATAAATTCTTGCAACTCTGTAATTTGAAATATAATTACATCTATTAAAGCATTATTTAAACACTTCTACTATATTTTCTAAAAATACATTTAGATATTGGTTAAGATTTCAGAAACATTAACTGGCATACAAGTTCTATTCCTTATAATCCTTTACCTGACTATTTTAGAGATTATCCTTACTTTTTCAATATGGTTCCAATCTTACTCCATTACAAAGTCCCCTACACAGGTTTTGCTTATATTTTTTGCTATGCCTTTTGATATCATCTACTATCAACATTACCTGTATATTTTACACTGATCATCTTTAAGAAGAGACAACAAATTCAAACCAATAAATTTTCCCTACATTTTTTCTTTCTTTTTTTTATGTGTACATCAAGTTCAGCTTACATATTGCCTACCCAATCTTGATCAGTTATGCATACAAATTGGTTCTTTATTTATAGAACTTCATTCTCTTCTTGTTTTGCTGATTTCTCCTTTTCAACAAGGTCTTAATTTTATGTCTTTTAGTCTTATAAGTAGAGAGGCTTTCTCTTAGGACTCGCCATCTGTAATCAATTCTTGAAATGTCTGAGAATTCCACAAATTCTGTTCCTCTTTGAGAATCAATTTTGTCTCTTTATTTCAATGTATGTAATGCCCTATGTTGTTGTCTGTAAGTCTTTTAAGGAGATGTATCTTTGGCCCTGGGGTTCCTCCATCTTGTAGTTTGGACTGGTATAGCCTCTGTTTTTTGTAGCAGTGAATCAAAAACCTTCTCTACTGCCAGGGTGACTGCATCCAGGACTGAACGTTTATGTTTCTCCCAAAAAGCCTGAGACCAGTAAACATCGGCAGGGTTGTCTGTATCTACATCACCTGGCATTTTTATATGAATCTTGTAAACTCATTCTACTGCAAAGTCCAAAGTCCCAGCTCAAGCCAGCAAACCAAAACTCTCTGGGGTTGTTTTTCAGTAGTCTCTAAATGGCTGGCCGCATTTGCAGATATTGGCAACCAAAGTCTTTCATGGTGAGTCATACTTCTACGGTTTTTAATGAAGTGCAAGTTTATAGCTTCAACAAAATATTCACTTTAAAATGTCTTTCTTTCCATAGAAAATTTCTAAACCTTTTAGTGGAATATATTCTCAGTAGAAGTTACAATTTTTTTTCTTTAAGAGTCTATATAAAGTTTTGGTAAATCTTTTAATCCAGACAAAAACCAGAAGAAAAATTACCAAAGTCCAAAAAGTAACAGGAACAACTCGAGGGTTTTAAAGACACCAGTTTTTATATCCTCTTGCCCCCATGTGATTTTAGTACAACTTTACTTTGTTGACTCGTGCTAGCCGCTTAGAGGAGGAAGGAGGGGGGGGTTTCCCCCTCTCCTTTCCTAGTCCTTTAGAAATGTTAATGGGACTTAATCAAAAGGTTGTTTAGTTCTTCAGTGTTGCTTTTTACAAGTACTCATGGTGGAGATCTTCATCGATGTTATGGATGAGGCTCAATATTTCTCTTTTGTCGGGGCATTCACAGCTGGTCCAGTCATGGCTGCCATGACTGCGCTGCTTCGTTCCTTGCTTCTGGGACAATCCCTGTCAACCACCCACACACTGCCACTCATGGGGGGCCTGAATCAAGTCCCTTGCACCAGACCTCCCTCCAGGAGGTCCAATGGAGATTGGGATCCCCCAAAAACTCCTCTAAAAGGAACAAAGTGCCGGTGGTGCCTGGGAGGAAAGCCCAGTGCAGACCGTGTCACTGCTCCGCAGCCCCACCTTCCACGACTTTTTTTTTAAAAGCCTCATATGAGCATGAGCAATCTGTCTCAGTCAGGCTTATGGCTGTAACTCAGTAGTAACAAAATAATTAATTACCAACTAAGAAAAACTATGTGTACTGTATTAAATCCCTGAAGAAAAATAGGTGTGCAATGTAGTGTAGCCATTCATACAGTTACTTACAGCTTCTGAAAATAATTGGAGGCTACAAATATATTACAGATTTGCACTGAATGTGAGTCCCTCCTGGCCATCTTGATTCCAGGTTTGTGTCTGCACATAAATCTACATCTTCATAATCTGAGGACTGTCAACTAGATTTTGTTTTCAGTTTTTTAATGTATCTTATGGGGCATATACACTATAACCCTGATCAATGCACCTGTGAAAACCAATTAGCTCCTACTTTGTATGGGAGGGGTCTTCTCTTACAAGACCATGAAAAGTTGGGAAATATTCTCACTTCCCACCCCCAGGCTGGTGCTAGGCAGAATGTTCCCAACTATATTGGGGATAATGGTTTTAGGGTGTGCCCTTCTTTGGCCTCCATTCTCTCCTCCATTCTTTTCTACTGTGGCAAACTCTAACAAGACAAAGGATTTAAATAGGTCCAGGTGCATAATCTACTTTAGGAACAGCTTTCTAACAAAAGTTATCAATCCACATTCCATCCTTTCTCTGAAGTTAAAAAGTAAATTACCTGGTGCTCCAAGCAACTTTAGTCATTACAAGAAAGGCTTTTCTAGCCTCTTGTGGTTTAGCAGAGCTTTGATTCTGCATTCTTTGCTTTTGAGTAAATCAAATTTGTGTACTCATCATCCAGCTACTTACTGTATGGGAATGAAATGAACCTGTCCTTTGGAAATCAAAAATGATTGGATAGCCAGTTATATGCATCTCACATCTTCTCTTAGGACATAAAGCTAGCTTAGAGTTAATAAATATGTAGTAATAAAATCATGTGTAGGAGATTTTCATTTAGTTGAATGCTTTACAGAATCTGATCGGCAATTTATACAATTTATGCAACCAGGCAAGCTTGATGAGTATCTTAGAATGCATCAGAGTAAGTAAGCCTATTAGTCACACAAAATTGAAACCAGAGTTTCAGGATGAATGTACTGATGGTTTGACAAGTGTCCTCCAAACTGAACTCTAAGGCAATAACATAACTGAGGCTATTAATAACTACAGCTAATAATTTTTATGGCTTACATGACAAGAGTATAATTATGAGACACAAATTTGGGACTATTGCTCATAATTATGCCAGTAAAGCCTTTGAGCGATATGTATTAACTTAGGAGAGTTCCAGATATGCTATGAGTTTAGAAATTGCCATTGTTGATCAGCCAGATTTAATATCAGTGCTGTTATCACATTTGAAGATATTCTAATTATTGGTCCACACCTGATGAAGACTGTGGAAATGAATGTATCTACCGGAGTTTTCATTGATGATTTTGGACCTTCATTATTCACTATATTAAATGGATATATCTTTGTATAATTTTGGAATTTTTGATATATGTGCTTTAATGGGAGAGTGTGTTGTTTCAGCTATATGATTCTCTGATCTTAACTTATTCTGTAGCTGTTGTGCTCATAAATACAGTGTCGGCAGTTCAGCATCTGATGTACGTGTTGCACCCATGCCCAAAAGTGTCTCTTGGGAGACTTTATAGCCACATATGAAGATGTCATGCATACAGCCAGCTTCTCAGGAACAGTCCTGCAAAGATTCATCTCCACTACCAGCAGGAAGATGGTGCTGAACCAGGAGGTGTGCACTTTGCTGCCTAGCCTGTAAAGCCATTCTCATTCTTCTTCTGCATCATCCCAAGGGTGCAGGTGATACGGGGGGGCTGGGGGTGGGCAACTGACTTTTGGCTGCTGAATTAGAGCTGGAGGGTGAAGGTGATTCTGAACCAGCTATTGGCTGCAAGTCCAGGCACACCTGCACCTCATTTTCCTGCTGGCCAGCTTCTGTTGACTCTGGGCTGAGTACACAGGGCCCCTCCTCCTTTGAGGAGTCCTCTCTGTCACTGAGCCTTTGCTGGTCCATGACAGGCACACCATAGGCACACCATAGTGTGTACACTATGAAGCATCTAGAAACACAAAGGTTGTCCCAGTTCGGACCACCCAGGACTTCTCCCCCCCTGGCTGCAACAACAGCACCCCACTCACCTGGTGACCAGAGGGGAAGTGGAGGTGACTAGAGGGGAAGGGCAGCCACCCTTGGAAGATGGTCTGGGAGAAAGGCAGGAAAGCAGAGAGGCCGAGGGGCTCAGCATGGTGGGCAGACAGCCACTGTGGGCCTGCCACCGCCCTCGGGCACCTGGCACTGCAGCAATGGCTGCAGCTGAACAACACCGGTTGAGCAGTCCACCTGGTGAAGAGGCCAAGCTCACATGGCTGGAAGGATGGCGAGGACATCAGAACTCCCACAGATGAACCCTGACGAAGGAGTACAGGAGCAGCCGGATGAGCAGCATGGCTGGCTGGAAGGCAGGGCATGGCCACTTCTGGGATGCCGGGAGACTGTCCTGGCTTATTAAGGGGGGCAGGGTCGGTGAGGGAGGAGGGACTGCTCAGCCCTTGAGGGCTCTGGGAGAGGGGAGAGGGGGGAAAGGAGAGAGCTCAGGCAGGGCCAGGGAAGATGAGCTTGAGGGATCCTGCATCCTGGAGGTGCAACACACAGAGAGGGAGGATGGACACCAACGGAGGCAGAGGAACAACTAAGGGTGGCATTAACCCCATCCCCTGCCATTCTGAGGCCCTGCTGCTTGCCTTGGAACCTCATTCCTCACCCCCCAGAGCCGTCCATGGGAAGCCCTGCACCATGGCCACAGGGGATGCCCCAGCGGGAAAGGAGGTGGGGCACAACAATGTGGTGGACAATGCAGGCAGTAGCCCTGGCCTAGGGTACCCACTGCCCTGCCTCCCTACCCCCCCAGGCTGGACTGGTACCCTCTGGCTCCACAGGAGCCCCCAATGGACGCCTGTATTGATGGAGGAGAACCGCCCCTGGTGAATCCCATTGAGATGAATTTGACCCAAGTCGGCCAGTGGATGGCCGAGCATCAGGCGCAACTTCTTAGGGACATCATGCAGAGCAACAGGCCTAGCAGGCTGCCCTTGTCCGGGACTTACAACAGGCCATGCTGGCCTGCCCCGACCAGGCCAGGGGGGCTGGCGTGGTGGGACCTGCGTGGAATCCATGGCCTGCGCTCATGAAGTTGGGGCCAGAAGATGACATTGAGGCTTTTCTGGAAGGCTTTGAGTGGGCAGCCGAGGCTGCTCAGTGGCCCTGGGTCCAATGGGCGTACATATTGGGGCCCTAGAATGGGACCGGCAAGGCGCAGGCCGCCCTCAAGGCCCTAGAATGGGCTGATGCCTCTGACTATGATAAATTGAAAGTGGCAGTCCTGGACTGACTGGAGATCACCCCAGAAGCCTATCACCAGCGGTTCTGGTATGATGCCACCCATTGGCTCAACCCCGCATCAGAAGACTCCCACAGGGAGTCAACAAGTGAACTTCCAGGACAGAATAGAGATTCACTAGTCTGAAACTCTAACCTCTACACCACACTGTGAGAGTTCTGCTCAAAGTAGTCAAGGATCAGATCTTGGTTGGTAAACCAGAGTTCTTTATTTCCAATCTCTACATTAGTACAGCTTCTCGGATTATTGTCAGAGATGAGACAGATAATACAGGCAGGTCTATTATACCTTTCCAAGGAGTTTGAATTACCCATAGGTAGCCAATCACTATAGGGGAAAAACGGCGGGCAAAAAGGGGCTCTGACCGTTTGTTTCCCACAGGAAAGAAAGTGAGGTGTCAAGCAGTAAATTCCCTTCCCAACCAGACCCTTCAGATGTTACCAGTTCACATAACAATCAATGGCCTCAAGGCTTTTGCATGTGATAAGAGATGAGACACATCCTCCCTTGAAGTCCCAGCCGGGGCCGATGGAATGCGGAGGCAGTGGTGTGAGAGGCCCATTGTTCCCATACATTGCAGGTGTCACCCTCCCACTTCAACAGTTACAAAACCCAGGCCTGGTCAGGCACTACAACATGGCATCTGCAAGCATACATTTGTAATACATACATGGCAACAGAAGATACATACATGGCAATAGGATATAACAGGAGAGAATTAAAAAGCACAACTGTAAGAACTAGAAATACTATGTCTGATTCAGCAGATTCTGACACACACTGGCTTTTGTGGGGTGGCTGCTGTTGAACAGTAGGAAGCAGCTGGGCCTGGGTGAGTCATGCAAGTCTTGTGGAAGAAAGTCACTCAGTGGCTGCTGTCAGGGCTAGCCCTAGTCAGTCAAAACAGGTCTAGAGAGGGCCTTCAAAGGTCAAAACAGCCCTAGAGAAGGCCCTGCCACCCTTCCTGTCTTTTAATGACTACAACCAAGTCTAGCTGGCTGGTGAAACCATTGAGGTTGCCTAGCAATGATTGAGTACCTTCTTTCTAAAGCTATGGCTGCTCCTTCTATAATTTTGGGATTTTTGAAACCCTAGTGTATGAGGGAGGGGGTTCTGTTTTTTTTTTATAAAGGATTCAAATTTTTGTGCACAGCTCAGCTTTTTTCAGGTTTGTAGAAAGTTCTATCTTGTCTATTCATGGCACCAGTCTCTGGATTTAAATACCCACAGATTTTGCCATGTTGAGAATTATACTCATAACACCAAAGAGTAAGCAGTGGGCCCAGGGCCAAATTACTCTTAGGGAAAAAAAGCTTTTCTCCAGTTGTCAAACTAGAGGAGTAAGAGATTAGAGATCAGTAATTGTAGCAAAAGGAATTTCCTGCAGTTTGTTTTGAGGAATATGGTGCCCTGACCCACAACCCTTTGGTCATATTCAAAGAGGCTCTAATGTAGAACTAGCTGCTGACTAATCCAGTTTGGTGTAGTGGTTAAGTGCACGGATTCTAATCTGGGAGAACTGGGTTTGATTCCCCACTCCTCCACTTGCACCTGCTGGATGACCTTGGGTAAGCCATAGTTCTGTGCCAGCTGTTCTCTAAAGTTCTCTCAACCCCACCTACCTCACAGGGTGTCTGTTGTGGGGAGGGGAAGGGAAGGGAAAGGAGTTTGTAAGCCACTCTGAGACTATGAGTGAAGGGCGGGGTATAAATCCAATCTCTTCTTCTTCTTAATCGAGTAGAATATAATGGGTCAGAGGTAGACTGATAAAATTTAACAATTAGCTGGTAGGCAGATTTGGTTCACAAATGCCCGGTTGCACAATGCTTCTTTATTTCTTCATATATTTTTCTTTGACCCCAACACTTTTTGCTTTCACTGCTCTGTTTTAGAAACTGATTCTTATGTTCTTATATTGATTAGGTTTCCTGCGAAGTACTATAACAACATATTTATTAACAGCTGCTCTCTGGGAATATTACTGGGTAGAACATGTTGTAGTAGCTGGATATATATATATATCCTCCTTATATATAATTCTGTTTTCACCATGGACTCTCCTGAACATTCCACACGCTCCTAAATCAGTTGGCTTCCCAATATGTCACTCAGAAGCTGTCCCTATCCACTGGCTCTGAGTACTCACGTGCCATTGGCTGGGTGCTGGGTCTGCTCCTCTTCCCTGCCCTCTCCTTCGGCCACTGTGCCCTGTCAGAATTTCTGGCAAATGGCTTTCTCTCTTGATAAAGATGCTTCTTCTGCTTGCCTCCTGTGTGGGACTAACTGTTCCCTCAGTGGCTGTTGGTAGGTGTAACAAAATGGCAGTTACCTGTGTTTGTAAGATGGCTGCTGTTGTGTATCAATATTGTGGTTGCCATGTGCTCGCATAATGGCGACCGCCATGTGGACATTCGCACATGGCCTGAATCTACTTGAGCTTTGGCCAGGTAGAACAATAGCCGGTTGGATCCTAAATGACCGTCAATCATGAGCCTAGGTTTTCCCCAGGGGACCTATGCACTGTAACCAATATCTTAAGGTCCTATCAGGACATTTGGGCGAGGTCAGGGAATTATCTCCGACTGGCATAAAAGAGGGCCCTGAGCCCGCGGTTGCTACGTTCCATCTTGACCCACAATAAACTACAATGCTGTTTTCACTGTCATTGGCCTCCCGACTCCAGTACTTTTCAGCTGCTGTCTGTGGTTGTTTGTTTAAAATGTTCCCCCATAAGGTTCAATCGAGCTGTAGTTCCAGAAAGGGGCCTGCAGGTGAATCACTCACTGGGTTGAATGGGACTTCCTCATCTGCTGGCCTACAGCAGATTTTAACTTAATGCTTTTTAACTTGTTTATTAATGATTTGGAGTTGGGAGTAAGCTGTGAAGTGGCTAAATTTGCAGATGACACAAAGTTGTTCAGGGTGGTGAGAACCAGGGAGGATTGTGAGGCACTCCAAAGGGATCTGTCAAGGATGAGTGAGTGGGCATCAACGTGGCAAATGGGGTTTAATGTGGCCAAGTGCAAAGTGATGCACATTGGAGCAAAAAATTCTAACTATAAATACACGTTGATGGGGTCCGAACTGGCAGAGACTGACCAAGAGAGAGATCTTGGGAGTCATAGTAGATAACTCAATGAAAATGTCAAGACACTGTGTGACTGCAATGAAAAAGGCCAACGTTATGCTGTGGGTTATTAGGAAGAGAACTGAAAACAAATCAGCCAGTATCATAATGCCCCTGTATAAAACAATGGTGCAACCTCATTTGGAGTACTGTGTACAGTTCTGGTCACCACACCTCAAAAAAGGTATTATAGCATTGAAAAAAGTGCAGAAAAGGGCAACCAGAATGATAAAAGGGTTGGAACACTTTCCCTATGAAGAAAGGTTGAAGCGCTAGGGGCTCTTTAGCTTGGAGAAACAACGGCTGAGAGGTGACATGATCGAGCTTTATAAGATTATGCATGGGATAGAGCAAGTACAGAAAAAAGTCCTTTTCTCCCTTTTTTTATTTTTTTTATTTTTTTATTGATAATAAAAGTTTCAACAGAATACAAAACTATAAAACAACCATTGGGTCTTAACAGAGCTAACATGAAAATAAAAATAATCCAATTATTTTATCATTAAGCTATAATGATTGCATTAACTAAAGAATTCGTCATTTTGTGATAAATACTGAAGAAAAGGAAACCATATTGTGACAAAATTGGATTGATAATTATCATCATTCTTTTGCTTTAAAGATTCTGTAATTTTATCTAACATACAGAGTTCACAAACCTTTAAGATCCAGGTATGAACTGAAATAACTTTGACACTTTTCCAAAATCTAGCTATGGTCATACATGCAGCTGCACACAAATACTCTAACAAGGTCTTTGTGCATGCCATACAATCTAAATTTGGCCAAATATTCAAAACCAAAATTTTAAAATCTAATGAAACTTTAACCATAGTAATATCATTAATAATTAAAACAACTTTTTCCAAAATTGTTGAATTAAATCACATTGCCACCAAGCATGCCCATAGGTGCCCTTCTCCCCACATTGCCTCCAGCATAAATTAGAACAAGGCTTAACAATATATTGTAATTTAAGAGGTGTTAAATACCATCTTGAAATGGTTTTAAATAGTTGGCTTCTAATTATTATATTGCCTGAATTATAAGTAACAGACCTCCATGATCTTGACCATTCATCAACCGAAATCACAACACTTTGATCTTTAGACCATTTACTCACATAGTTTGGTGGACAAGTATATGTTAGTTGTAAAAGTATAAGATAAATTTTTGAGATATAACCCTTGTGTCCTGGCGTAACATTCTTAAGCAAAACTTCAAAATTAGTTAAAGGTTGTATTAAGCCTGATTTAAATGGAGTAGAGTTTAGTAAATTATTTAATTGAAGATAGATAAACCAAGGTAACCGTTCCCCTAAAATTATTTCTAACTGAATCTTGCTTAATAACACTCCTTGTTTGGTTATATCTAAAAAACGTATTATCTTCTTATTTCTAAACTGACTATATGATAATCTTTGCTTTGCAGGTGGAAACCAGTACTGTCCTGTGAATGGAGCCAATAATGAAGGCCAAGGTGCTAACCTCTTCTGATACCTCTCCCATACCAATAAAGTGTTCCATAAAAACGGATTATCCTTTAGTGTCTTTTGTCTAACTGATTTTAATTGCCAAGCAGTTTCAAATAAAGTAAATGGATTTACATAATGTTGTTCTATAATATACCAATCAGGGGCAAGGTCTTCATTGAAAACTCTAATCATGTTAGCTAACTGAGCTGCATCATGATATAATAACAAATTAGGATACGCCATACCTCCTGCATTATATTCCCTACATAGTGTAGAAAAAGACGTTCTATGTCTTCTATAATTCCAAATGAAATTATTCAGCATACCTTGCCAACTGTGTATAAATTTGTATGGATAAAAATAGGTATTGTCCTAAATAAAAAAATAAATTTGGGTAAAGTAAAAACTTTCACCACATCCATTTTTTCTACCCAAGAGAGATTAAGTCTGTGCCATCCATAAAGTTGTTTTTTAACCGATTTTTGCAAAACCTCAAAGTTTACTTTAAAAAGGTCTTCAAGTTTCAGAGGTATTTCAACTCCCAAATGACGCCAAGTTGATTTTACCCCCTGGAAAGAATATGTTTTTTTGATTTGTGATTTTATCATTTCTTGAACCATAATAGGGTAGATCATAGACTTTGATTGATTAATTGCCAGACCAGAGATATTAGCAAAGAGGTCTAATTCTTGTATTACATATCGAATTGAATCTACCGGATTTGAAAGGAATAATACTGTATCATCTGCAAACATGTTAACTTTATATACGTAATCATCAACATGTATACCCTGAATCAACTTATTATCTCTCAATGCTATCGCTAAAGGTTCTAAACATAGAGCAAACAATAAAGGTGATAATGGGCACCCTTGACGCGTGCCTCTAGTGGGACTAAATTTCGTAGAATTCAATCCGTTAACTCTCACCACAGCTTGTGGAGATTTACATAAAGTAAAAATATTTTTACAGAAACTGGAGCCAAAATTCATACAGGATAATAGGCAGTGCATGTAATCTGGTTCTACTGAATCAAAGGCTTTTTGTATGTCTAAAGAAAATAAAATTGAGGGAATTTTCTGTTGTCTACAATAGTGGATAACATTTAAAGATTTTCTAATGTTATCAGCCATATTGCGATGCGGAATAAAACCCGTTTGGTCTGGGCTCACATATATTCCAATAATATTACCCAATCTTGTAGCCAGCATGGCTGAAAAAATTTTTGTATCTTGATTTAGTAAACTTATGGGATGATAACAACCTGGATCCAACATATCTTTACCCGCTTTAGAGATTAGAATAATGGTAGCATCATTCCATGAGGGTGGCAACTCCCCCAAGCTAGCTATATCATTACACACTTGCGTTAAAGGTTCCGTTAAAATATGCCTAAAGGCTTTATAAAATTCCCCAGTGAAACCATCATTACCTGGCGCTTTATAATTTTTTAGTTTTCTAATTATTTTTTCAACTTCACTAGATTCTATAGGTGCATCCAAAAATCTTTGTGTTCTTGTTTTAGTTTGGGTAGTTTAACTTTATGTAATAAGTAAGATTGAATAGCTTCTAAGTTAGGTGATGTTGTTTGATATAATCCATTGTAAAATTGTCTAAAAATAGTCAAAATGCTATCATAATTAGTATGAACATTACCTTTTTCATCCCTTAATGCCTCTATAGGGGTATATTTAGGTTTGTTTTTAATTCGCCTTGTTAAAAGTTTAAGATATCTTGGAGATCTAATCCATTTTTTTTGCTGAAAAAGTAAAATTTGTTTCTTAATCTTAGAAAGCTCTAAAGACTCTAAATTTTGCCTTTCAATTTGTAATTTTTGATAGATTTTCTTACTAGTTGTTTTTTTTATGTAGATCTTCCAAATATTTAATTTTTTGCATTAAAGCTGTCTTCAAGAGTTGTTTTTGTTTTCTATCATATGCTGCTAATGAAATAAAATGTCCCCTCAAGACTGCTTTCAAAGCATCCCAAACCATCTGATTGGATGTACCTTTGTTAGAATTTTCTAAAAAGTATTGTTGAATAGTATTTTCAATTTCATTTTTAATAAAATCATTCATAAGTAAAGATGAATCTAGTTTCCATTGGAAAAAGTGTTTAATACCCAAAGACCGTTTAAAATTTGCCTCCACCCAAGCATGATCCGAAAAAAGTTTTTGGCCAATTTGTGAGTCTACATATGAGTGGCTTAAATCTGGGGAAGTTAAAATATAGTCTATCCGTGTGTGAACTTGATGCCTACCTGAAAAATATGTAAAATCCCTAGCTGATGGATTGCATCATCTCCACAAGTCCACATAACCAAATTTATCTAAAAGAACTGCTAATGGGGTTTTTGTATTTTTTTTTCAACCATTTAGTAGATCTATCCCACTTTTGATCCATAATATAATTCAAATCTGCTCCAATAATAATACTGCCTTTTGCGAATAATTGTAATTTTTCCAACACTTCCTGTAAAAAAGGTATTTGGCCATCATTGGGAGCATATAAAGAAACTATTGTGACAAAATCCTCATTTATAGTGCCTGATACAAAAATATATCGACCTCTAGTGTCTTTTTGTAAAGCATGTAATTTAAAATTAACTCTACTAGAAAACAAAATGGCTGTACCTCTAGATTTAGACGTGCCAGCTGCGTGATATTGAAAAGGAAACTTAATAGATCTAAAAATATTTTGTGTACCTTTCTTGAGGTGTGTTTCTTGTATGCACAAGATATCTGGTTTTAGTTGTAGCATAGCAGATTGAACTCATCGTCTTTTGATTATGTTGTTCATACCTCTTGCATTATAAGTAATTACTTTCAAGTTAGATGCCATTTCTAAAAAATCTTAGACTATAATTACGAAATATAAAACTTACATAAAACTCAGGATTTGGTTTCTTCACCTTTAAAATATTCCTATACTTCATTATAATAATAATCATCAATGTTATATATGTATGGTTGGACCTGACTAAAGTCTGTTGAAACTTTAAACATATTATATAAAACTCCTTACTACCACACCAAACCCCTTCACCAAACAAAAAACAGAGAACAAAAAAAAAGGGAGTTCTGCCACATGGGCCTGAGGAGACCTAGCTCCTCCACAGAGAATTCCCTTAGTTCCTAAAAATAAACCCAAAAGATTAAACCATACCCAAACCATCTAGGGGGCACAAAGGTCGTCAAGAGCCCCCACCCTCCCTCCCTCAAATAACCTAAATACTTATGTAAACCTATCTTAATAAACCAATCTATATAAACTGACTGACTTCTATCACTTGTACTATTATAATATCATTAACTAGAACATTCAAATATTAATATCAGAGAAATATTCAAAAGAAGATAAACTGGGCCATACAGAAAACCAAAAAGCAACAACAGAAATAAAGTTTCCTGTGCCCAAACTGGGATCTTAGACCATCTTATTGGAGACGTTTGAAAGTCCAATTTTCTTTTTGTTGTTTTCTTCTCCGAAGAGTCCATTTTCACTTCTAAGTTGAGTTGTTGTAACATATACTGTCCAGCATCCAAATCCTGAGCTATATAAGAGATTCCAGAATGACGAACTTGGAGAGATCCTGATGGTAGCCATCTATATTTTATTTCTGCCTCTCTCAGCTTTGCTGTTATAGGCTTCAGTGCAGAACGAATCAGTAGATGTTCTTTGGGTAAATCCGGATATACATTTATCTGAGAGTTCTTATACTTAAGCGAGCCAGCTTGCCTTGCTAAACGCAATATAGTTTTTACTGTTCTAGCATCTTGAAACTCTACCAAAATATCTCTAACACGCTTCTGTGGAGAAGTGGCTATAGGGCCAATGCGGTATGCACGTAATATCAAGGGTGCAATTCTGTCTTCTGGGCTCAAAATCTCTGTTAACCAGCTTGCCATGAATGAAGACATTTCTGTATTGCCTTCTTCTTTCTCCTCCAGACCCCTAAATTTAAGTGAGTTCTGTTTAAGTTTGGACTCAATCATAAGAATTTTTTCAGTAGCCCAATCATCCTTTTTCTGCAAATATTGCACTTCCCCCTGTAACGTAACACTAGCCTCCATTGCCATGTTCGCTGTTTGGGCAACTTGTTGAAGAGAATTAGTTATTACTTCTAGCTGGTCTTGTATGGGCTTAAACTTAGTGTCAATATGCCCCAAAATGTCAGCTTTTAAAGCATTTATAATAGCTACAAGCTTGTCCTCCTGTGGCTGTGAGGCAAGAGCCTCCATATCAGCCAGTGCGCCCGCCATCTTAAGCTTCGGCTAAAGTGAGGAATCTGCTTTCGCTTTCGCAGCTGTCTTATCAAAAAATGCTGTAAGATCTGATTTTTGTAGATTTTAAGATAGCTTCTTCGTTCCAGTATGTTTTTTCCATACCTTAGAAGTCGCCAGTCATTGGATTCAAGCAGGTACGTAGATATGTGAGGGAGAAGGGTCCGGAGCTTCAACGCCGCGCGTCTGCCATCTTGTACAGCTGACGCCACGCCCCCTTCTCCCTTTCTCACAATACAAGAACTTGTGGGCACTCGATGAAATTGCTGAGCAGTCAGGTTAGAACAGATAAAAGGAAGTACTTCTTCACCCAAAGAGTGATTAACACGTGGAATTCACTGCCACAGGAGGTGGTGGCGGCTACACGCATGGACGGCTTCAAGAGGGAATTAGATAAATATATGGAGCAGAAGTCCATCAGTGGCTATTAGCCACAAAGTATAGATAGGAACTCTCAGTCTAGGGCAAGAGATGCTCTGTATTCTTGGTGCTTGGGGGGAGCAACAGTAGGAGGGCTTCCTGCCCCCACTGCTGGACCTTCTGAGGGCACCTGTTTTTTTGGCCACTGTGTGACAGAGTGTTGGACTTGATGGGCCACTGGCCTGATCCAACATTGGGTTCCCTTATGTTCTTATGTTCTTATGCACAGTTCCCAGCTGCCCCAAGGCCAAAAAGGGTGGGGAAAGAGGCACCATCCCAAGGGGCGGGGCACCATCGATACAAACTCCAGCCCATCCATTTGTCCTACAGGGGGTTAGGAAAGGCTCCTGCTGCCTGTACTGACCCAGGCTACACACCAGAGATGTGGGAGGGAACCCTGGGAGGCAGCAGAGATTCAGCCACTCCACAGTCAGCCGGTTTGGGGGATGAATGGAAGTTTCCCTGCTCTCTTGAGCAAGAGAGAGAGGCTGAAGCAGAGCCAGAGGCCGGTCCAAGGAGAGTCCACAACCTCCAGAGGTAAAGTATTGTGTGTAGGGAAAGAGGACTGCATTTAACCCCTGTTGATTTGTGCCCTGTTGGTTTATAGTGTGTGCCTTATTCATTTTGTGTGTGTTTGCTCCATAATAGTGTAAATACTTAAATAAAGTCTTTTATTTGGGCTTATAATCTGTGTTGTGCCCTGACCACGTAGTGTCCCCTGCTCTGCACAGTACCAAAGGGAGGGGGTAGCCCAGGAAAGCAAGGAAAGGCCAGACCCTTGGATTGCCAACTTTCCAGGGATCCCCCAAAGATCGGGGATTCCATCTTCAAATAGGAAGATTTGGCCACAGGGGTCTCACCGACCCTCTCAAAAGGCAGTGACAATTCAGTGAGTGGTGGCAGTGAATTTAAGGAGTGAGATGAGGGTGGGAGGCGAACAGCTGAGTTGTAAACTAGAGCCCGTTTCGCCACAGCAGGCAACCAAGCTTGGTTCAGACAAAGGAAGGAAATCCTTCGCCGGCCTTTGTGAGGAACTCATTGGGGCCATTCCTGACTAGGGTTGCCAGCTCCAGGTAGGGAGATTCCTGGAGATGTTCTGGTAGCGTCTATGGAAGCCAGGGTTTGGGGAGGGGAGAGGCCTCAACTGAAAAGAGCACCATAAAGCCCACCTTCCAAAGCAGTTATTTTCTCCAGGGGGGAGAGATCTGTTGTCTGAAGTTTAGTTGTGATACCTGGTGATCTTCAGGCACCACCTGGAGGTTGGCCACCCCAGGCATAGCAGTCAGTGCTTCAGAGCAGGGTCTGCTAGATCCAGGTTCTTGCTGTAGAAGATGAGTGGGTGATTTTGAACCAGTCACGGACTTTCAGCCTAACCTTCCTCACAGGGGTTTTGTGCAAGTCAAAAGGGGGAGAAGAGAATGATACAAGCTGCTTTGGCCAGAATTACTGCTGATCTCCAGGAAAGAGGGCAGAAGTCAGCTGTAGTCAGGGGGCAGATAACGGTAGGTTGATGGTTAGCTGGGAAGTGTGAGACTTCTGCTCAAAGTAGTCAAGGATCAGATCTTTGTTGATGAAACACAGTTCTTTATTTCCAGTCTCTACATTGGTACAGGTTCTCGAATCATTGTCAGAGATAATGCATATGACAGAAGCAGGTCTATTATACCTTTCAGAACAATTTGAATTGCCCATAGGTAACCAATCACCAAAGGGGAAAAACGGCGAGCAAAAAGGGTCTCTGGCCATTTGCTTCCCACAGGAAAGAAAGTGAGGTGTTAAGTTGTAAATTTCCCTTCCCAAACCAGACCCCTTAGATGTAACCATATTCACATAACAAATGCTGGCCTCAAGGCTTTCGCACGTTGATAAGAGATGGTCTCTGTCCTCCCTTGGCGTCCCAGCCGGGATGAATGGAATGCGGAGGCAGGAGTGTGAGAGGCCCATTGTTCCCATACTTTGAAGTTGTCATTCTCCCGGGCAAACAGTTACACAGACCAGGCCTGGTCAGAGTCATAAACCTGGGGTCCCATAGCTTACATTTATACTGGCCAAAGTTAGGGTTACATGGTAGGCATAGGGGCAACTAGAAACAAGAAGCATGGATACATAATGGGTGCAGATACAGGTTACCATAGACAGTACATAAGCAATAGAAATCATAGAAGAAAGCCACAGAAAACCTTGTCTGAATCAGCAGACTCTGACACACTGCCACCCCAAAAATAAATCTACCCGGGTTTGTCTGGGAACCTTTTATGGAAAGCTTTTACTAACTTAGGAGCATGCACATTTTCAGAACGAACCCACTCATTTTGTTCCGGGCCAAAGTCAACCCATCTAACTAAATATAATAAGTGGCCCCTACGCATTTTAGAATCAAGGATTTCAGAAATTTCAAAATGGGATGCCTCCCCCTTCATCAGTGGAGGAGGAGTCGGAGGAACTGGATGCCATGCATTCAGCCCAGGATTCTTCTTCAGCAAGCTGAAATGAAAAACAGGGTGCACAGAACTCAGTGATTTGGGCAACTCCAATTCAAAAGACACATCAGAGATTTTACGCAACACCTTGTAAGGGCCCACATATTTCCACCCCAATTTCCTACTGGGCTGTAAGCCATGTATATTTTTAGTGGATAAGTAGACTGAGTCCCCTGGCTGGAGATCCCAGCCTTCTGCTCTGCCACGGTCCGCATATTTCTTGTAGTCCTCTTTTGCCTTGTCCAATGTTTTAGCTATTAGTGGCCATGAGTCTTGTAACGCTGCCCACCACCGCTTAAAGTCCGTGGGGGGAGTGTTTGGTGCGTTCTCTACGGTAGGCAGCGGTTTTCCCTCAAAGCTGCCTACCGCCATGAATGGGGAGACGCCCGTAGACGAATGCACAGCATTGTTATAACTGTACTCTGCGAACGGCAGTAATTCCACCCAGTTATCCTGGTGGTAGTTAGTGTAACACCTTAGGAACTGTTCCAGAATTTGATTAGTTCGTTCGGACTGTCCATCAGTCTCTGGATGGTACCCTGAGCTTAGGGCTGGTTCAATGTCCATTAGCTTTAAAAGCTCCCTCCAGAAGTTGGCAATGAACTGACTGCCCCTATCGGATACCACACGTTTGGGGAAAGCATGCAGCTTTATCACGTGGTTGAAGAAAGCCTTGGCCATTCCCTTTGCCGTAGGTAACTGCTTGAAGGGGGTAAAGTGGGCTTGCTTCGAAAACATGTCTACCACCACCCAAATTACTGTTTTTCCCTTTGAGGGTGGCAGGTTGGTGATGAAGTCCATGGCTATCGCTTCCCATGGGCGAGAGGGGGTGGGCAGTGGGTGCAATAGTCCCGGAACTTCCCCCCCCCTTCTTTTGCACATCAAACAGGTCTGGCAGGCAGTTACAAAGTCCGAAACATCCTTGCGCATGCGCGGCCACCAGAACTGTCTCTGAATTAAGTTAAGCGTCTTTAAAAATCCAAAATGCCCTGCCAATTTTGAGGAATGACATGTCAGCAATATGTCTTTTCTCCTGTTTCGGGGTACCACTAGTTTGTCCCCATGGTACCAGCACTTGTTTTCCCAGAGGGAGCAGTCTCCTAAGGTTTTTAGCTCTTCGACTTCTTCCGGGGAGTAATCCCCCCCCAGTCGCTTCCCCACGGCTGTACTGCAGCCTGCTTACTCTGACTCCTGGTGATCACCGCTCCTCCCAGCTGCTGGGGGGAGAACATGGAGTCGAACACCTCCTCCTTTAAACTCTCGTGCTGGGGCAATTGGGATAGTGCGTCGGCTAACGAGTTGGCCTTCCCGGGGAAGTGTTTAAGCACAAAGTTGAATTTTGAGAAAAAATCGGCCCATCGGAGCTGCTTTGCATTCAGGGATCTCTGGGTGCGCAATGCTTCCAGATTTTTGTGATCCATCCAAATTTCAAAAGGGGTCTGTGCTCCCTCCAGCCAATGCCGCCAAGTGGTGAGGGCCAGTCGGATGGCTGCTGCTTCTTTGTCCCACACTGACCAATTTCTCTCTGTCTCGTTAAATTTTTTCGAGATGTAGGCAAGAGTGTGCAGCTTCCCATCTGGCCCTTTCTGTAGGATGGCCCCCCCCCCATGGCCACATCCGACGCGTCTACGTGAACTACAAATTCCTTGGTTTCATTGGGGTGAGCCAAGATGGGCTCCAAGGTGAAAAGAGTCTTAAGAGTCTCGAACGCCTTTTGGCATTCTCCAGTCCAGGCTATTCTCTCCCTGGGCTTCCCCGCTTCCGGGCCCCTTCCCTTGGTTTTTAGGAGTTCAGTCAGTGGGAGGGTGACTGTAGCAAAGTCTTTTATGAAGGTGCGGTAGAAGTTACAAGATACCAAAAGACTCTGGAGTTGTTTTCTCGTTCGGGGGGCTTCCCACTGAACTACGGCCTCTACCTTGGCAGGGTCCATCTCTAGCCCCTTCTGAGAAATGCGGTACCCCAGGAAATCCACGGAGTCCCGATGGAATTCACATTTAGACAACTTTGCATACAACTGATTTTTCAACAGGGTTGAGAGCACTTCCCGGACCAACTGCACATGTTCTTTCTTATCAGCAGAGTAGATCAAGATATCATCTAAGTAACATAACACCCCCTTGAATAAATGCTTGTGCAACACTTCATTTATTAAGCTCATAAAGACCCCGGGCGTGCCACTTAAGCCGAAGGGCATCACCAGGTATTCGAACTGTCCCAACGGTGTGTTAAATGCAGTCTTGAACTCATCCCCCTCCCTGATGCGCACCCGGAAATATGCGTCTCGGAGGTCCAACTTAGTGAACACTTTCCCCTTGGCCGCCTCTGCTAATAAGTCTTTAATAAGGGGGAGGGGGTAGGCGTTGGAAGCAGACACTGCATTTAATCCTCTGTAGTCCGTGCACAAGCGTAGCCCCCCGTCTTTCTTTTTCCGGAACAGAACAGGGGCCTCGAAGGGGGACTTAGTGGGGCGGATGAAGCCGCGCTCCAAATTCTTGTCTAGGAATTTCCTTAGCTCCTCCCGCTCCGGAGGGCTCATGGAGTAAAGTTTCCCCTTCGGTAGTTTTTCTCCCGGGATCAGCTCGATGGCACAATCCGATAGTCTGTGGGGGGGTAATTCATCTGCTTCGGTCTCACTGAACACTCCCATTAAGTCTCGATATTCCCGGGGGACTGCCGCGGGCACCAGAGTGAGTGCCGCCGCCCGGAGAGGTGCCGGAGGTCCTGGCCCCCACCCCATGTCCCATTTGTGGTCTTGGCACTTTCCATCCACCCAGGAGATCTTCCCTTCACTCCATTTGATATAGGGGTCATGGGAGCTTAACCAGGGGCTCCCCAACACCATGGGGAATTGGGTGTTAGGGGTGATGACAAAAGCTCTCTTCTCCCAATGCTCCCCCGTCCCCACAATCAGTCTCTCGGTATCTGCCACACACGCCTCTTTCATTTCTGAACCGTCCATTTGCGTGAACGTGAGTGGCTCCCCCAACGGGGCAACCTTAGGTCCTAGTCCCTCCACTACTAGAGGGCTAATCAAGTCCCGGGCACACCCTGAGTCAATTAGTGCTCGGACACAGACATGGGTCCCGGTCCCGGGGGCTATTACAGTCACTACCATATACAGTAAGGGGCCAGGGATGCTCACCGGAGATGGCGCGTCGTGGATGGGGACCTGCAGTTCTGCACCGCTCACTGCAGGCCGTTGGAATTTCCCGACATCTGCGCTTCTGTCAGCTCCAGCTCTCCCTGCTCGCTCGCGGCCCCTTCCAGCTGTAGTGCCCGGGGTTTGAACGAGGTCTTCCCTTTGCTAGGGGTGCTCCCGGCCACCGGGGTGGAGGTTTTTGGGACTTTCCCCCCCCCCGGGGGCACGCCGAGGCGAAGTGGCCACTCTCCCCGCATCGCATGCAGAGCCCCTGCTTGAAGCGGGCATCCCGGATCTCTTGCAGATTCGGCTTGGGTTTCGCCTTCTGAGCTGCTTTGGTTTGGGCCACCGCTGAAGTTCCCATCTTGATGAGGGTGAAGCGTTCTTCCACGTCCGCGGCCGCTCTCATCCAGGCGGCCAACAACCCTGGTCTTCCCCCTCGCAGCACCGTCTCGTACACCTCGTGGCTCAGGCCCTCCCGGTACTTCCCAATGAACAGGTCTTGGGTCCAGCCGCGAATCTTGGCCGTGATGCGCCGGAACTTGTCGGTGTAGTCCCTCACCAAGGACCGCCCTTGGGTCAGCCTCCACAGTTGGTTCCGGGCTTTTTCTTCTCCCAAGGGGTCCTCGTAGTGGTGTCGGAGGGCCCACATGAAGTTATTCACTGAGTGCAACTCAGGCCCGGGGGCATTGTGCAGGCTCACCTACCAGTCGCTGGCGGTGTCCCTCAGCTTGGACCCGATGTAGCCAATCCGGTCCCTCTCGGTGGGGTAGAGGTGCCCCCATGTGTCTAGAAACCGTTCGATCTCTAGGAGGAAGAACCACAACTTCTCGGGGTCCCCATCGAAAGTAGCCGTCAACGGATCGGTGGGGGCCGGGCGAACCATCGTCCCTGCCGGCGCGGAGGCTGGCGCTGGTATGGGTGCGGGCACCTGATGGGGAACAGGCTGAGGGACCTGCGGCAGCACTTGCGGCGGCACTTGCGCCGGGACTCCTCCGGGAGGAACCACCAGTTGCTGGACTCCCCCTGTGGGGGGTCCTACCCTGGCCAGGGCTGGGCGAGCTGCTTGCATAGCCGTGAGGGTGTCTCGGAACTGATATTGCAGGTCGAGGGCTAGCTCGCGCAATTCTGTGGTGAGTTGGAACCGTAAATCTCCCATCATCCGGTCCAGGGCTTGAGTTTGGTCTTCCCCGTAGGGATCGGGCCCGTACGGTCTGACTCTCTCCTCTTCCAGGGGCGGGGGACGCCACTCTCCTCCGTAGGTCGTCTCGTGCTCGTCTCCCAGGAAACTTGGCTTCCCGCGGTCGATGTGATCCGCCTGGATCGACACCCGTGCCCCCTTCCGATCGTGCACCCAGGAGTCCACGGTCCCACGACCGAAATTGCTCCATGAGTACCTCGGGGTCACGCTCTGATGAGGAGGTGGGCGCGGGATGTAGTGAGCCCCTTGAATCATAGTCACTGGCACTTCGGGCTCCCCGCCGCCTCCTCCACCACTGGCACCCTGGTCCCCCGAGGTTACTGGCTGGTCTTCGGTAGTAGGGATGGGAAGAGTACCGTCGTCCGACATGGTCAGGAATGGCCAAGTCCTAGTCACAGATCTCTGACAATCTGTGAGACTTCTGCTCAAAGTAGTCAAGGATCAGATCTTTGTTGATGAAACACAGTTCTTTATTTCCAATCTCTACATTGGTACAGGTTCTCGAATCATTGTCAGAGATAATGCATATGACAGAAGCAGGTCTATTATACCTTTCAGAACAATTTGAATTGCCCATAGGTAACCAATCACCAAAGGGGAAAAACGGCGGGCAAAAAGGGTCTCTGGCCGTTTGCTTCCCACAGGAAAGAAAGTGAGGTGTTAAGTTGTAAATTTCCCTTCCCAAACCAGACCCCTTAGATGTAACCATATTCACATAACAAATGCTGGCCTCAAGGCTTTCGCACGTTGATAAGAGATGGTCTCTGTCCTCCCTTGGCGTCCCAGCCGGGATGAATGGAATGCGGAGGCAGGAATGTGAGAGGCCCATTGTTCCCATACTTTGAAGTTGTCATTCTCCCGGGCAGTTACACAGACCAGGCCTGGTCAGAGTCATAAACCTGGGGTCCCATAGCTTACATTTATACTGGCCAAAGTTAGGGTTACATGGTAGGCATAGGGGCAACTAGAAACAAGAAGCATGGATACATAATGGGTGCAGATACAGGTTACCATAGACAGTACATAAGCAATAGAAATCATAGAAGAAAGCCACAGAAAACCTTGTCTGAATCAGCAGATTCTGACAGGAAGGAGATGGGGTTGCCAACTACAGGTTGGAAAATTCCTGGGGATTTGAGGGCTGGAGCCTGAAGAGGGTGAGGTTTGAGGAGGGGTTGAATCTCAGACAGGTACAATGCCATAGACTCCACCCTCCAAACCAGCCATTTCCTCCTGGGGAACCATTGTTGCCAATCTCCAGGTGAGGGCTGGAGATCACTCAAAATTACAACTGCTCTTCAGGTAGCAGAGATCAGTTCCTCTGGAGAAAATGGTGGACTCTGTCATTATATCCTGCTGAGGTTGCCACAGCAAATTGACGCTGAATGCCCCAGGCCGAGGCACTCTCCCAGAGCCTCCTTTTAGAGCCCATTATATTTATTGCCACAATAGGCCTTATTCCTAGTTAGATAGATTACAAGTGGGGACCCATAAGAACTTGTGGGAGTGGCTATCCCATTCCCCCCACTTCTGCTTCTTCCTCTCTCCCCCTGCTTCTTTCACATTCTTTCTCCTTCCTGCCACCCCTTTTCTTACTCTCTTTCTCCCCTCCATGACTGTCACTTCCTTTCTGCCTCCACCCATCACTCTTTCTGCCCATCACTCTCCCAGCCTCCCACCTACTTCTCTCCCCCCCCCAGCAGCAGTGGCAGCAGCTGCTCTCCAGGAATCACAATGGACTGCCAAAATACAGAGCTCTTCTTAGAGTTGTCAGCTCCATGTTGGGAAATTCCTGGAGATTTGGGGGTGGAGCCTTGGGAGGATGAGGTTTGAGCTTGGAAGTGATCTCAGCAGAGTATAATACCATAAACTCCACCCTTCAAAGCAGCCATTTTCTCTGGGGGATCTGATCTCTGTCACCTGGAGATCAGTTGTAATTCCAGGAGATCTCCAGCCCACACCTGGAGGTAGGCAAAATTGGTTCCCCTGAAGGAAATGACTGCTTTGGAGAGTGGAGTCTATTGCATTATATCTGTCTGAAGTCCCTCCCCACCTCAATCCCCACCATCCCTAGATTCTACTCCTCAAATAGTCAGGAATTTCCCAACCTGGAGTTGGCATTCCTATCTCCTTGCCACTCAACAGCCAACCTACCTTTATCTGCCCCTCTTTATTTAGCTTTCTGTCTCCTTTCCCCCCTGCAGCATCTACTGAGGAAAACTGGTTTTTCTCCACAGTGGGGATTAAAGCTGTTCACATTATACTTTTTATCCACACAACAACCCTATCAGATAGGTTAGGCTGAAAGTATGTGACTGCTCTAAAATCACCCAGTGAGCTTCCACAGAAAGATGGGGATCTAAACCTGGGTCTTGCAAACCTTACTCTGAAGCTCTGACCATTATACTACACTGACTTTCATAGGGTGGCTGCTGTTGAACAGTAGCAAGCAGTCAGGCCTAGTTGAATCAGGCAAGTCAGGTGGTCTCAAGTCACCTAGAGGGTGCTGCTAGGCCTAGGTTTGCTAGCTTCCAGGTGGGACCTGGAGATCCCCCAGAATTATAATGGAACTTCAGACAACAGAGATCTGTCCCCTAGAAGAAAATGGGAGGATTATGTGGCATTCTATCCAGCTGAGGCCTCTCCCCTCCCCAAACTCTGCACTCCTCAGACTTCACCACAAAATCTCCAGTAGTTTCCCAACCTGGAGCGGGCAATATTAGTCCCAGGCCTGGCTCCATACACCCTGCTATTTAGCCATTCATACTGCAGGAAGAATCCTCCCCAATCCCAGATCCAGTTCTGCTTTTTGCTTCCCCCCCCCCATCTCTCTGGCTATCATCAGCCAGTCTATCTCTCACTGTCAGTGCAGTGGGGCCTAGAGTAGATCCCTGTCGCAGCCATTTCAAAACGTATTGGGGGGATTTCAATTCTCCCTTGTTGTTGTTGTTTTATTTTTTGGATTTTTCTGCAGCCCTAGGGAGTCTCCTGAGTCTGTAGAAAAACCTGTTGGGGGAGAGTGTGCTCCTATCTGTGGTAATAAGTAGCCACACGCAGAGGAGACTGTTATGAATTAGATATATAGATAGTGTTCTGGCTTTTACCTTTGCAAGCAACATAACAACATAAAGCACAGACAACACTAGTACCATATTCAAAAATTATGTGTCAGTTAAGGCATGTCATTAATTGACATTTTAAAAATAAAAATAAGATTTCTGTTTACAGCATGCATGTCAGCTAGGCTGCCATAAATAAAAGGTGATGGTAAAGAGAGTGGCCGATATGAAGAAAAGGGGGGGGGGGGAGGTAATCGATGCTGGAATGTTACTTTTGATTCTCCTCTGGCATTTGTCTCTGTTGAGATTCTCCTCTAGCATTTGTCTCTGTTTACATAAGATCTCAGGTTTCTCCTGAGAGTTTCCCGCTTGGAAGTAGAAGCCATTATTTTCCGCATGAGGGTAACGTGGCATTCATTGGCTTGTAGCCATCTGACAGCCCAGTTTGAACCCTGTATAAAATCTCTTTTCCTGCTTTCCCTCTTTAGACTTAACACAGATAGTGTTTAGAGAACATATAGTAAACTGACTACAATAAACTGAACCTGCTTAAGGAACGTTGTTGAGTGCTGATTACTAGAGACTCTGACAATGCAGAGGTTGGCTTATTATCACACACCACTTAATTTCTGAACCAAAAAAGCTTTCCATGCCACTTTAAAGGCTCTGCCTTTAACGGAATACTAAATAGACATGCAATAAATTTGAGAATGTATGCTATGAGACTATTTTATTTTATTATTCTATTCTAATTGTTCACTTTATACCCCAGTCTCCCTGCCAAGGCAGGCCAATTTGGTGTAGTGGTTAAGAGTGTGAACTCTAATGTGGGAGAACTGGGTCTGATTCCCCAGTCCCCACTTCTCCACATGCAGCTGCTGATGTGACCTTGGGTCAGTCATAAGTTCTTTCAGAGCTGTTCTCTCAAGGGCAGTTCTCAAGAGAGCTCTCTCAGCCCCACCTACCTCACAGGCAGTGTTCCCTCTAAGCTGAGTTAGTGTGAGCTAGCTCACAGTTTTTTAGCCTCCGGCTCACACATTTTTGTCTTCGCTCAGACAGGATGGCTCCAGAGCAAACTAATTTATGCAGCAGCCAAATTGCTCGCTCACAACTTGAATGTCAGTGGCTCACAAAGTGGAATTTCTGCTCACAAGACTCCACAGCTTAGAGGGAACATTTGTGAGAGTTCTGCGCAAAGTAGTCAAGGATCAGATCTTGGTTGGTAATCCAGAGTTCTTTATTTCCAATCTCTACATTAGTACAGCTTCTCGGATTATTGTCAGAGATGAGACAGATAATACAGGCAGGTCTATTATACCATTCCAAGGAATTTGAATTACCCATAGGTAGCCAATCACTATAGGGGAAAATTGGTGGGCAAAACAGGATCCTGACCGTTTGGTTCTCACAGGAAAGAAAGTGAGGTGTCAAGCTGTAAATTCCCTTCCCAAAACCAGACCCCTCAGATGTTACCAGTTCACATAACAATCAATGGCCTCAAGGCTTTTGCATGTGATAAGGGATGAGACGCATCCTCCCTTGAAGTCCCAGCCGGGGCCGCTGGAATGTAGAGGCCGCGGTGTGAGAGGCCCTTTGTTCCCACACACTTCAGGTGTCACCCTCCCGCCTTAGCAGTTACAAACTCCCGGCCTAGGTAATTACTATAGCATAGCAGTCACAATTATACATTGAGCATACATAGTTGGCAATAGAACAGTACAAAAGAACAGCACTCAAACATGCAAGGTATAACTGTAAGAATAAAGAACACTATGTCTGAATCAGCAGATTCTGACAACATTGCTCACAGGGTGTCAGTTGTGGGAAGGGGGAGGGAAAGGAGATTGTAAGCTGCTCTGAGACTCCTTCAGGTAGTGAAGAGTGGGGTAGAAATCCAATCTCTTCTCTCTTCTTTTCCTAAGAGGAAAATGAAGCAATATGAAGGACTGACCACTGAAGACATACAATTTTCTTAAATTTTCCCCTTGAGATTCATAATTTTACTGTAGCTATTTTGTAACAGATGTAGTTTCTAAACTAAAAGGTCAGTATGCTTGTCTCCTGATCTTTCATTAAAAGCTGATATAATGACTGCAGTTAGATGGTTTCTGTTTCCTGGCTGGAGAATTGCCACCCCATGTTAGAGGTAAATATTATCCTGTTTTGAAAATAGCTATGCCTTAGAGCAGTGGTTGGTTGCTCAGGAGTGTCACAAAAAACTAGCTTTTAAAATAAAGAGTAACAAGGCACAAATAACTAAGAAAAACCATAACACTATATGCCTCATCACTCCTCAGCCACAATCCTCCAGGTGTGCATTCTTTTGATTATTATGATTATATGAAATCAGTGCTGGTATACAAGCATACTTTTACTGGCTGTCTCTTTGAATCTTAAATCAGCTGGGTTTCTGTATTTTATTTATTTGACCTTTTTATACCCTACACTCTAATATTAAATCCATATTTCTTTGTCCCCTTCTTCAGTATGAGGTGCTTGGTGTGTGCCCGGAAAGTGTGGTGTGGGTGGTAGTCCTCAAGTATTCTTTAAAATATTATGTGCTACCACTTTGAGGACAGTGGCACTGTATGAAGGGTGGGCTGCTTCCCTACAAAGATATACTAGCGCCTGTTCCTGTCACCCCTACCTGTTAGAGTAGCTATTTAATAACTACACACTAACGGAGAGCTGCACTGTACCTATGGCAGGATTCAGATAAAAAGTTAGTGTGCTGAAGGGGTCAAAAGAATGTCAGATCAGAAGCTGAGAAACATAGGCTCTAATTCCCATTCTGCCATAGAGCTCAAAAAGTAACTTGGGGCCTGTCACTATCTCTCACCTGTCTCACAGTGTTGTTGTGAGAATAAAATGGAGAGGGTGCATTTATACCATGCAAACTCCTCAGAGCTAGATAATACAGAAATAACAAAATATAGTTATTGGCAGACCAGTGCTAGCTCTAGTTACAGCTAGACACCCCTGAGGTAAATAATAACAGAACTTCTGAGGCATTAGGGTTGCCAGCCTCCAGGTGGGGCCTGGGGATCCCCCACTTTTACAACTGATCTCCAACCGACAGAGATCAGCTTCCCTGGAGAAAATGGCTGCTTTGAAGGGTGGACTCTATGGCATTGTACCATGCTGAGGCCCCTCCCCTCCCCAAACCCCGCCCTCTCCTGGCTCCATCCCCAAAGTCCCCAGGTATTTTCCAACCCGGACTTGGCAATACTATGAGGCATGCACCCTTCCTTGATACCCCCCTCATTAACCTTGTCCACTCTAGATTTACCATAAAGAAAAACAGAGATTTTTTTTTAGAAAAGAAGGATCATACTTGCTTTGCTAGGAAGGTGTCAATGGTCAGACCTCCCACTCCTGCTCTTACCTCCGAGGAGATGGAGGCTCCAGATCATGCCAAGGGAACCATCCAGGGAGGACCACAGATGCCCAATTTGATGCGATAAGAGCAGCTTCCCAGGGGCTGGCCAGCATACAACTCCCAAGGCTCAGCAGCAGAGGCATGGGGCAAGAATGGTTGCAGAGAAGCAGCAGAACCAGAACCCACTGAAGATGATGGCCTATTCTTCATCTGTTGTGGGATCCAGGAAGGCTTCTTTGGAAGGGTAGGTCAGAAAACCAGCTGCAGTGACTTCCTTAGGCCAGCAGGGGCCAGAGGAGAGGTCCCTCTACATAAGGCTTCCCACGGTGGGGAGGGAAATGGGATCCCAGGCAGGCAGCTGCCCATTGGGTTTATGACCCCCCGCAATCCCATAGGCCTATGCCCCAGAATGGCGGGAGGGAGGGAGGGAGGGAGGGAGGCTGGCTGGCTGGCCAGCCGGCCGGCCAGCCAGAGTTGTCCCACACCCAGGCAACCCTGAGAGAACTGGGGAGGAAGAGCCAGATCTCATCTAAGGCAACCTGAGAGAGGTTACTGGCAGGAGCATGAAAGGGTGCTGTAACTCCCCCCCCCACTCTTTTCTGAGGTTCTTCCCCCAGCGCAAGCCCTACTAAAGGAACCCTGGAGAAGGAGACAGCCGTGGACACCAGCCCAATGCCAGAGTGTGACAGACAGAAAGTAAACTATGGATGTTTAAGATCATATGTCACTTGCTGAGAACGTAAGATATAGAGATACAGTTTCTTTACTGATTTTGAGGGGGAGACTGGCTGAGTGAAGCTGTGGCAGAAGTGCAGCTTAACAGTAGCAGAAAAAGATTAACATGTGTGATGGACTGCACTTTGAAATCTCAGAAGTGCTGTGTAAACAGGTAGTGGCCTGTGAAGGGTTAATTCTTCACAGAGCCAGAGCGTCTTGCGTGACCGGCTGCTCCAAGGAATCTGACTGATTAGCATCAGTTGAGCAGAGAAAGTCTTGACCGCTGAATGCTGAGGAGAGATTCAGTCTGATTTAAGCCCTAGCTGAGAAGGGTCAAGTATTGACAGAATCTGAATTCAGCTTACATATAATTACGAACAGATAAAAACAGCAATATAGCAATCAACATAAAACACAACATAATTTCTAAAAGCAATTTATATGGTGGTGGCAGTGCAATAGAAGCAGTAAGCATATTAAATTGCCGTCAGCAGATGATTCTAGTATCGGCAAGCTCAGGCTGGATGGGTGTTGGGCACAGGGTCTTAGGTTGTCAGGTGTGGCTCCTTGCCTAAAGGCCTGGTGGAAGAGCTCCATTTTACAGGCCCTGAGGAACTGTAAAAGGTACCGCAGGGCCCTGATCTCTTCTGGGAGGTCATTCCACTAGGTTGGAGCTGCCACTAAGAAAGCCCTGGCCCTGGACAATGCCAGCCTGTCATCCTTGGGACCAGGGAGGGTCAAACGATTTTGAGACCCTGACCATAGTGCTTTCTGGGGAACATGTGGGGAAAGGCAGTCCCTCAGGTAATTAGGTCCCTGACCGTAAATGGCTTTAAAGGTAAGCACCAGCACCTTGAAGCAAATTCAGTACGTTATAGGCAGCCAGTGCAGTGCTTTTAGCACAGGCTGGATGCACTCCCGCATGGGGAGGCCCAACAGCAGCCTGGATGCTGTGTTCTGCACCAGCTGAAGCTTCCAGATTTGGGTCAAGGGCAGCCCCATGTAGAGAGCATTACAGTAGTCTAGTCTTGAGCTGACCATCGCGTGGTTCACTTTTGCCAAAGTCATTGCATTCGAGGAAGGGAACCAACTGCCTAATCAGCCAAAGATGATAAAACGCTGACTTGGCAGTGGCTGCTACCTGGGCCTCCATCATTAGGGAGGCGTCCAGGAGCACTCCCAATGTCCTAACCTCCAATGCTGGCACCAACATTGCCTAAAATGTATACAGTCATAGAATCACAGAGTTGGAAGGGGCCATACAGGCCATCTAGTTAAACCCCCTGCTCAGTGCAGGATTAGCCTAGAGCATCCCTGATAAGTGTTTATCCTAATATGAAGTAAAGTCTGTATTCATATTGAGTTACCTCAGAAATTCTATATTGAGTTCTTTATTGAGTGACCTCAGAAATTTTGCTCCTGATTTCACCTGACCTTTCCTTTTTATGTTGAATAAAATAATTTTGTTAATTTGGAATTTCAAAACACCTCGAATGCCATTTAAGTTTAAGTTAAAGGGGGGTTTCAATCCTTCCCTTAGGTTCCTGGGCTGAGCCAACAATTAAAATACCATACTGTGACAGGGTGGGACAGCCAGAGTTCTTCAGGAAAGCAGAAAATTGAGGGTGGGTCAGTCAGAAAGGGCCTCTGAGGAGGGCTGAAGTGGACAGGGGCATCATAACAAGTAACAAAGAATTCTAAATACCTGGATAAGGAAATAGCTCAAAAGTTTAACTGAAAAGAAACTCTACCTGATTTTCTTCAATTATATGTTCAACCATAAATAAACATTAACTCCTTGTTTGTTTAATCCTGTGACCTGAATGTTTATGGTCTCAGAGAAAGAAGTGCACACAGATAACGTACACACAAGCTAAGATCTCACCCTATATATAAATAGACAAGCTGGAACCCGCAAGGACTTGCTGGGGGACATCTGATTTCCCTTTCCCCAAATATTTCCTCTTTCCCTTCTTTGAAACCTCCCATAGCCTCTCCCAGGCCCATAGCCAGGATTTTTTGTTTTGTGGGGCATATTTTTCCCTTGTGGGGCAACCATTATAAGGGAGTAAAGGACTCTGTAAAAATAATACATTATATCTATGGATATATGTACCAGTACCAATGCTGTATGTAATCAATATGCCAGAAGTAGCTAGGTTATGTATGGTATGTAGCTAGGTTATACATACATAACATGCTAGTATGCTGAAGCATGCAAGATTGTATGTTGGCGTGGCATTCAGAAGAAATCTAGATTTCTGTTTCACACACCCACTTCATATCCACCCAGTTCAGCACCCCTATCCCACTCCCAGCCCTTCCCAAGGTTGATTCACTAGTCTATTGCTTAAGAATCAAAACCCCATGAATTCTCCCTACCCTTCAAGCAACCAAGCCATCTGTTTCCTTTCCCATACCAGTCTTCACCCATGCCTCTTGTGGGGCGTGGCTGTAAATTAAGGAGGCGGGGGCCCAAGATGCCCCACTGTAGCTACAGGCCCAACCTAGCCCCCTTTTCTGCTTCCTTCTCTTCTTCCCACCCAACCACCAACCTACTTTTATCTGCACTTCTGTCTTCAGCTCCCCCCACCCAGCAACCTCTACCTAAGAAAACTATGGTCCAGTTGTACAGTGCTGGTTGCTGGGTCAGGGCCATTTGCATGGTAGGTGTCAGCTATGCTGCCATAGAATAGGGGGGGGGGAGAGAGATTGTAAAGTCTCTGGTATTTTAGCTTTCAATTTATCTCTCACACTGACAAGGTTTGACCTTGGAGACGCTTAGAGATGCTCGCTACTTTTCCCACTGGGAACTAAAAGCTGTTAGAAAGCTGTTTATTTAGGTTCACTTGTAACCTGTTGCTTATTGGCTTTAATCCAGGAGACAACCCTTGTTTGAACCTGGTATATCTAACCCTTCCTCCCTTCTACTGGTAGTCTTAACACAAGAAGTGTTTGGAGCAATACCTACTATTCTGTAAGCAATAAACTTGATCCTACTTAAGGAACTTTGTTGGTTTCTGATAGCTGGGGACTCTGACAGTAGGGAACCATCAAGGACTTGTGTGTGTGTGGGGGGACAACATAAGAACATAAGAGGAGCCAATATTGGATCAGGCCAATAGCCCATCCAGTCCAATACTCTGTCACACAGTGGCCAAAAAAATTAAGGGGCGGTCACACGGCCCCTTAATGCGGGAGGAAGGGCTGCTTCCTCCCGCATTTAAAGGGGCCGTCTACATAGCCCAGCAGCGAATCCCGCAGCGAAGTGGGCTCCAATGCGGGTTGCTCCCGCTTTTACCGACCCCGGGAAAATCTAGTGTTTTCCCGGGAGTCGCGGGAGGAACCCGCATTGGAGGTTATCTGGACAGCCCTCTCTCGCAAGCATTGCTATTCATGCACCCAAGTGTAAAAGGGGAAAAAAAACCCCCACAACTTACCCAGGCGGCTGGCGGTCCTTGGCCGCCACAGCCGCCTCTCCTGCTGCTGGGGCCGCCTCCGCCGCAGCCGCTGTTTGCTCCACGGCTGCTGCCTCTTCAGCGGCCGCCACTTCCGCTGCCTCTTCAGCGGCCGCCGCCGCTTCCGCCGCGGCCACAGCCCCCGCGGCAGTCGTTCCCGCCGCGGCCACCTCTTCAGCGGCCGCAGCTGCTGCTTTTGCTGCTGGTGCTGCCACAGGGGTTGGGATGTATGGACATCCCAACCCGCGGTTGAAAAATGCGGCCCCTTTAAATCCGGGAGCCCTCCCGGATTTAAAGGGGCCGTGTGATCGCGGCCTAGGTGCCTTCAGGAGGTCCACCAGTGGGGCCAGGACACTAGAAGCTCTCCCACTGTTTCCCCCCCAAGCACCAAGAATACAGAGCATCACTTGCCCCAGAGTTCCTATCTATACCTTGTGGCTAATAGCCACTGATGGACCTCTTCCTCACTTTCCCCTGTATCACCCTCCCCATATTATTTCCCCTTTCCTTTCCCTGTACTATTTTTCTCAGTCATTCATCAAGCTCCATTTTTATCTGCCTCCCATCTTCAGCTATATTTATTATTTATTTACTTTACTTATATTCCACCTTTTTTCCACAGTGGGGACCAAAGCACTGTACATCATTCTCCTCTCTTCCTTTTTAACCACAGAACAACTCTGTGATGTAGATCAGGTTGAAAATATGTGACTGGCCCAACATCACCTTATGAGCTTCCATGACAGATTGGTGATCTGAATCTGGGAGACTCTGCTGTGAAGCCCTAACAGCTACACCACATTGGCTTTCATAAGTGACTGCTGTTGGACAGTAGCAAGCAACCAGGCCTAGTGAGTCATGCAAGTTAGGATGGTCTCAAGTCACCCACTGCTGCCAAGCCTAAACCTCAAGTCACCCAAGCCTAGGCCTCAAGTCACCCAGTGCTGCCAAGCCTAGGCCTAACAAATCCTCCCTAGGGTTGCCAGGTCTGGATTGGAAAATACCTGGAGACTTTGGGGGTGGATCTGGGAGAGGGTGGGGTTTGGGGAGAGGAGGGGCCTCAGCATGGTACAATGCCATAGAATCCACCCTTCAAAGCAGCTGTTTTCTCCAGGGGAGCTGATCTCTGGAGCTGGAGATCAGTTGTAAAGGTGGGAGATTCCCAGGCCCCACCTGGAAGTTGGCAACCCTAATCCTCCCTCAAAGGCCAAAAGAGCCCTGGAAAGGCCCCTGCTGCTCCTCCCGGTATCTTTTACTGTCAGAAACTAAGCCTGGGATGCTGTGGCTGCCTATCAATGGCCACTAAGGTCTTCCATTTCTTAAAGCTGCAGGCGTTCCTTTTATCATTTTTTAAACTCCCCAATTTATTTTTTTCTTAGATTTCAGATTTTTCTGCAAAACTGGGGTGCTTTTCAGGTTTGTAGAAAGACATTTCTTGTCTGTTCACCTCAGTCACTAGATTTCAGTATCCTCGGATGTAAGTATCCTCAGCTGACTTGGCTATTAGAACACACAAATGCAACCCTACAAGGACTTGGGGAGGCTTACATTCCCCCTCCCTCACTATTTCTTTTTTCCCTTCCCTATAGCCTCTCCCTTGTCCTGCTTCCTTTTCTCCTTCCCACCAAACTTGGCTGTTACGCTACTTGGAAGCTTAATAGATTGTAAAGGAATATTAGTGGAGATGGAAGCAAAAAGGCATAGATCTCTCAAACAGAGAATTTACCACATGTACCTAAGTTTTTATTCCCTTTCTCACCATAGGAATAGAAAGCTGATGGCCACAAGTCGGGATCTATTTAGACTTTGCTTTCCTATTTCTGTCCTCTTCTGATAAAGAACATGCCTAAAGGAAGAGAGAAATTCTCTTGATCAGCTGACTCTTGTCACATCGTGATCAGAATAGTGACATTCATCATAAATGCATAAAATTCCAGTGAAGTCATGCTTTTCTCATTTATTTTAATGGACTATGTTTATGCTTTCACTTGTTTTTAAGGTGTGTTTTAATGCTTTCCATTACTTTTAAACAGTTTGTAGGAGTGTGTGTTCAGTTTACCTGAGCAGAAACCCCACCCCCCTCAAAAAAACATTACCAGTATTTTTTTTGCTATTTTTAAGCCAGATACAAATTAGAGAATCTTTTTGGCTACCAATATAGCTGAGTCCAAATAAATATTATTCGGCTTTTATACAAAAGTGGCTTGGAGAAGGCATTTAAAGAGACTGCGGTGTCTTTAAATGCCCTCCAAGTTTACTCGCTGAGTCACGCCACCGTGGTGATGGTGGTGTGGCTTGGAGAAGGCATTTAAAAAGATTGTGGTGCCTTTAAATGCCTTCTGAGTTCACTCAGTGAGTCACACTGTGGTGTTGGTGCAGTTTTGAGAAGGCATTTAAAGGAACTGTGGTCTCTTTAAATCCCTTTCCCCCTTCCAATCTTGGTTCAATCTTTTTAAAACTGGGTGGGTGGGGTTTTTTGAGGAGATGCACCAGCAGTTATGCTGCAAATTTGGTGCTCTACCTCTTAAAGCAGCCCCCCTGATCCACGAATACCCCTGAATTGATTTTTCATTACACCCTACTAGCCTGATACCTGTGCTTCACTTTGGTATTTAAGTTCCATAAATCCAGTTATAATACTGATGATATGAAGTTTGAAATGTAACATTTGTTGTAGGAATTCTAATGGAGAAAATTGTAGTGTAAAAAATGAAGTGAGACATACATACTGTTCCCCCCCCCCCCCCCCCGCTGAAGGACCTCTCTGTGATTGCCATGCTGGCTGTTATGAGAAATATCTATTCCGGAGTCTTGAATTGCTGATTTCTGTAACTGTCTTCAACTGTCTGCAGTCTCTTTTAACTGTGTTTTTACCTCAGAACATTGAGATCCACAGCTGAACAATCAGAGGGAGGGGGGTGCAAACAGGCAGGTTTTACCTCAGAATTCTGAGCTACACGGTTGAACATTTGAGGGGGAGGGCAAGGAGGCAGTCGCCTGCCAGACACATAGAAAACAATTGGGGGGACACATTTCCCCCCTTTTACCCCCTTAGGGGTCATGTTTCTCAGAAATCTCATCGTAGTAGGGGTTGACATTATGGAAGGAATGCACTCCCCTTATTTTGGGTTTCTTGGTGCAGGGGTTTGGCCTGGGCATTGAATGGGGGGGATACCCCCACCTCTCCCTCCCTCCCTCCCTCCCTCCCTTCCTTCCTTCCTTCCTTCCTTCCAAAATTGCCTCTCATTTATGTTACATTTAAGAAGTGGGACATAACTACATATTCAAAACACCATCCAAGCAATCAGATATTAAGCAAGTTCATATGAACCGATTTTCTAGATCCCAAATTGTGAGAAGTTAAATAACCTAATAAAGGAAACCACTTTTCTACAAATTTGGGGTATATTTCCATTGTGAGTGGGAGTATGGCTAAGCTGAGGCAGCAGCATCGCTAAGGTGATCTTACTGGGGTGGCATCCCTGATGGATTAAAGTACCCTGGCCTTGCTCCTACACCTGACAGACACCCGCCTGTCTGGTGTTGGGGGGGATTATGTTTAAAGGCATCAGGGAGCCTGGGCCAGCAGCAGGGCTAAGGCAATCCTGCTGAGCAAACCTCCCTGATGGCTGTAAGTGGTTAAGTGCACAGACTCTAATCTGGGAGAACTGGGTTTGATTCCCCACTCCTCCACTTGCACCTGCTGGATGACTTTGGGTGAGCCATAGTTCTGGCACAGCTGTTCTTGAAAAAGAGCAGTTTCTGTCAGAGCTCTCTCAGCCCCACCTACCTCACAGGGTGTCTGTTATGGGGAGGGAAAGGGAAAGGAGATTGTAAGCCTCTCTGAGGCTCCTTTGGGTAGTGAAGGACAGGGTATAAATCCAATCTCCTCTTCTTCTTCTTCACCTCCTCTCCTACACCTGACAGGCAGCTGCCTGTCCAGTGTAGGAGGGGGTGGGGAGGAGTATTAGAAGCCACTGTGGAGGCAGGGCTGGCAGGATCACTGAGGCATTACTGCTGGGGCAGGCTCCCTTGTGGCTTTAAGCACCTTGCAACCACTGCTGCACCTGACAGACAATCATCTGACAGACAATCAGGAGTGTGTTGGAAGCCATCAGAGAGCCTGGGCTGGCAGCATCACTGATGGATTAAAGTACCCTGCACCTGCTCTTACACCTGACAGACACCAGCCTGTTTGGTGTTGGGGGGGATTGTATTTAAAGGCATCAGGGAGGCTGGGCCAGCAGTGGGGCTAAGGCAATCCTGCTAAGCAAGCCTCCCCAGCAGCTGTAAGCACCCCACCTCTTCTCCTACACCTGACAGGCAGAGGAGTATTAAAAGCCACTGTGGAGGCAGGACAGGCAGGATCATTAAGGCATTACTGCTTGGGCAAACTCCCTTGTGGCTTTAAGCACCCTGCAACCACTGCTGCACCTGACAGACAGCCACCTGTCAGGTGTAGGAGGTGGGGGGGAGTGTGTTGGTAGCCATCAGCAAGGCTGGGCCAGCAGCATTACTGCACCTCACAGGTGGTTGTTGGCCATTCCTGATTTCCTCAAGTGTCGTTAACTCTCTGCAGATTCCTGTAACTGTTTTTTTAACCTCAGCACAGCTGAGCTCTGCAGCTGACCAATTAGAGAGTGGGGGGTGCAAGGAGGCAGCAGCCTTTAGCCACATATGAATCAATGGAGGAAGCACATTTTACCCCTTTTGACCCCCTCAGGGGTCAAATTTTTATAAGTCACTTCTTAGTGAGTGCCTATGCCATGGTAGGAGAGCTCTCCCTGAATTTGGTGTTTCCTGGTCCAGTAGTTTGGCCTGGGTGTTGATTTTATGATGAGGGGACTTTCTTTTATATATACAGACTAGGAATAAGGCCCATTGTGGAAATAAATACAACGGGCTCTAGAAAGGCTCTGGGAGAGTGCCAAGGCCTTGGGCACTCAACATCAGTTTGCTGTGGCAACCTCAGCAGGGTATAAGGACACAGAGTCCACCATTTTCTCCATGGGAACTGATCAATGCCATCTGGAGAGCAGTTGTAATTCTGAGTGATATCCAGCCCTCACCTGGAGATTGGTAACAATGGTTTCCTCAGCCGGGAGGGTGGGATAGAAATTAAAATAAATAAATTTCCCCAGACGAAAAGTAGTCTTTCTCTGCAATGGGGACCAAAGCAGCTTATATCATTCTCCTCTCCCCCTTTTGACTTGCACAACAATCTTGTGAGGTAGGTTAGGCTGAAAGTCTGTGACTGGTTCAAAATCACCCACTCAGCTTCTACAGCAAGAACCTGGATCTAGCAGATCCTGCTCTGAAGCACTAATTGCCATGCCTAGGGTACCCAACCTCCAGGTAGAGCCTGAAGATCGCCAGGTATCACAACTGAACTCCAGACAACAGGTCTCTCCTGTCCATTTATTTTACTATTTACACAATTATGGAGCGCGCGCACACACACACTAAATGAATAAGGCACAACTGTTGGAGTAAGCACATACTATGAACCAACAGGGCATAAATCAACAGGGGTTAAACACAATCCTCCCTGGATGGGCTGGAGTCTGTATTGATGGTGCCCCACCCCTTGGGACAATCCCTCTTTTCCTGCACTTTTTGGCTCTGGGGCCGCTAGGAACTGTAGTCCAACAGATGAGGAAGCTTCATTCAACCCAGTTAGTGTTAACCCTGCAGGCCCCTCTCTGAAACTACAGCTCATTTGAACCTTATGGGGGAACATTTTAAACAAACCACAGACAGCAGCCATCTTATAAACACAGGTAACTGCCATTTCTTTACACCTACCACTTGGAGTTTGGCAATCCTAGTGGGGAAAGTCAGCCGCATGGCAGGGGGTTGAAGGGAATAGTTTGATGGTTGCTGGCCCACCTCATTAGCCAGCCAGCCATGGTGGAGCTTTGAAGGAGAGAGAGCCGTTTTCTGACAGTTTATTCTGACAGAAAAGTCAGTGGGCAGGGGTGAGGGTGTTATGCTGATAGTCAGTTGTCTTTTCACTGACAGAAGCAGGCCACTGAGGGGACAGTTAGACCCACCTGGCAGTGGGTGGAGGAGAAGAGTGGACCCAGCACCCAGTCGGTCCTTCCCCTTTGCTGGCTCCCTCCAGACTCAGTCTGGGACGCTGGCCAGTGGCTCTGTGGGCGGGACGGAGGCAAAGCAGGGAGAGAATGCAGCCAGTGACCAGGGTCCCCCTTTTGAGTGGCAGTCCATCCAGCTTACTGATTTTGGTGCCCCATGGAATCTTGCCCCTTGGAATCTTGAAACGGCTTTATATAATAGGAAAGATGGGGATGGTCCCCATAGGGTATAATGCAGCTGAATTAATTTGGGTTTTCTGAATATTTACCTGAATCCCATTACCATACTGATATTGGGATTTGGGAAATACCAATATTTTCCAGGTCCAATACACATGAATCTGAAAAAAACCCCAGGGGTTTTTTTGTGTGCAGACCCCTAACCATTTGTTTTTGGTGGCTGTATTGTTTTCTTATGCTGCTTTATGATATGTTGTCTCAAACAGATAATGTGAAAAGGCACTATAGTCATTTTCTAAATAATACATGAATGATTGATGTTTGAACAAGCACACAATTTCTAACAAAAGCCCAGGAAAACATTTGTACCAGTGATGTGTAGCTGGAACTTAACTAACCAAGATCTGGCCAGTAGGTCAGCGGGGTCTCCAGATCTTCCAGAATTACAGCTGATCTCCAAATGACAGATCATTTCCCTAAAGCAAATAACCACTCTGAAGAGTGGACTGAATGGCTTTATGCCCCACTGAGGTCCCTTGTCTCCCCAAACTCCACCCTCTCCAGGCGTCACCCCCAAATCTCCAGGGATTCCCCAGCTCAGAGCTGGCAACTCTGCCAACCAATATCACATCCATTCTTTAATGCCACAAATGCTCTAAAATCGAACATTTGGACATTCAGATGTTTTATATTCAGGGGTCTGTTGGAGCGGGAGCACACAGGAGCACAGCTCTGGGAGTGAGGAGCCCAGGGGGCGGGCACATGACCAAGCCCCGCTCCCTCCTCGGCTTCCCCTAGCAGTGCAGAGGTGCAGCGCCCTGGGGAAAGCCCTGCTAGGGGCTTTATTGTTTTTAATGTTTTAATATTGATAATTTTATCATTGTTCCTTTTATGACTGTGTGCTGCTTTTCCAGAGACTTGCTCAAGGTGGCATATAAATTTTCTAAGTATACCATTTTTTATCTGGGCAGATGGCACGTAAGTACTGGAGAAATTTCACCAACCCTTCAGCAGCTCTCACCCCATCAGTTTGGTGTAGTGGTCAGGAGTTGGACTCTAATCTGGGAGAACCGGGTTTCATTCCCCACTCCTCCACATGCAGCTGCTGGTGTGACCTTGGGCCAGTCACAAGTTCTCTCAGAGCTGTTCTCTCATGAGCAGTTCTCAAAAGACCGCTCTCAGCCCCACCTACCTCACAGGGCGTCTTGTTGTGGGGAGGGGAAGGGATGGGTGGTGCACATGTCCTGGGTATCTCAAGTCTACTTGAAACCTGGTGGTTTCAAGGGAGCAGGAAGAGAATGAGGGTGTGTTCTTTACACTTATTTTTATTGCACAAAATATTGGATGGGGAAGGGAATGGAGGAAGAGCAGGTCAGTTTCACTCACCTGTGGGAGTGGAGCCTGAGGGGTGGGCGTTGCCTTATGACACACTTCCGGTATATTAGGGGGTGTGGCATATGCAAATGAGTTATGCTAATGAACTCCTGCACTTCTTTTTCTACGAAATGACCCCTGTTTATATTAGATAGGTTTACATTTGGTACGCATTCAGCGAGCTGAATTCTGTGTGAGAGTGAAGGCAGCATGGTATAGACTGATCTTGGGAGCTAAACAGGGTCAGTACTTGGAAGGGAGACCACCAAGGAAGTCTCTGCAGAGGAAGGCAATGGCCAATCACCTCTGCTTCTCACTTGCCTCGAAAGCCCCATGCGTCAGCTGTGGCTTGACAAGACTTAAAAGACACACAGTCCTGAGTATTCACTGAGCTTTAGGTAAACAATATAACAGAGTGAAGACTAACTCAAATGGGCTACTGGTTACAGCATTTAAATTTAGGCTTTTTGGTAGCATCTCACAGCATCAATTACAAATGACTAGTCTAAAATTATTTTGTAATTCTATGGACCTGTTATTCCTATGCCTTCTCTTGTAAAGAGAACTTTAACCTTCCCATTCTATTCCTTGCTTCTCAGAAACAAGATTGTTAGTACTTTTTGAGTTTATGGGCATTTATTTGAATTTCTGTTGTTGAGAAAACTGAATTTAAAGGATGAAAGTGAAACCTCGTATCAACAAATCCCAGTGGCTACCAGTTCATGAATCCTTCTGCTTCCGTTCCTGAAGCAAGTATAGGAAACTGCTCTTCAGAAGGTAGGGCATTTTCCTATTTATGTTGACAAAGTGGGAATTAAGTTCCTGAAGCAATGTTAAAAAGAAAGAGATTCTGCTGTACTGCAATAAGCACAAATACTGGTGATTGATTCCTCCCCCCAAGTGAATTGTGGGCATTCTGCAACTATGGATGAACTTCCCATCAGTAAGAGCTTAGTAAATACTATTTAATTTATGAAGAACAATGAGATTTATTTCCCTTTGAAAAATATTTGGAGTCTCATTTTATGTTATACAGCTGCACTTGCTGCAGTTGTCTCACTAAGGAATGAATGGCCCAGTTGCCAGTGGCAATATATATGATCCTTTTATTCAGTATCAAGAATTCTTAAAGAAGAATGGTGATTCCTAAGACTATTCACACACTGCAATGCATAGAACATTTCTATTGCTTTGATATTCAGGCAACTGTATTGTGTGATTCACTTACTAATGATCATGATCTTTATGGTTTTGAAATAGAATGTCTATTATCTATATACTAATTCCCAGAGGTTTTTCTTCTGTGTGGATACTTATATTTGCCAAAAGAGAGCTCACTCTTCCCCAACAGCTTTTCCTACATAGTTAGGGGCCTCCCTCGGTCTGCAGAAAAATCCAAAAAGTTAAAAAATAGACTTCAGGGACTGTTGAATTCCCCCCAATACCTTTTGAAATGTCATCAACTCCAGGCATCAGCAGTGAGAGATTAGAATGTTCAGGAGAAGGGGAGGCTTCTAATGGTTTCTGTCACGAAAAGGCAGGGTTTTTACTGGCAGCAGTCTAGGGTTGCCAAGTACCGCCCCCCCCGGCCACTGGCAGCGCATCCAGATTTAGGCTGGGAAACTCCTGGAGACTTGGGGGTGGAGCCTGGGGAGAACAGGGACCTTGGTGAGGTACGATGCCATAAACTCCACCCTCCAAAGCATCCATTTTATCCATGGAAAGTTATCTCTGTAGTCTGGAGATTAGCAGTAATACCAGAGAATCCCAAGGTCCCACCTGGAGGCTGGCATCCCTAGGCAGCACCCTCTGTGTGACTTGATACCACCTGATTTGCATGACTTAATCAGACCCAGCTGCTTTGCTACTGTTCATCAGCAGCCACCCTATGAAAGCCATTGTGATATAACTGTTAGAGCTTCAGATTGGGATCTGTGAAACCCAGGTTCCATCTTGCAGTGGAAGCTGACTGGGAGATTTTGGACCAGTCACATACTTTCAGCCTAATCAACCTCATAGGGTTGTTGTGCAGATGACAAGGCGGAAATAATAATGTAAGCTGCTTTAGTCCCCACTGTGGAGAAAGACTGTAATTTTCCTAGGTAGAGGCTGGGGGGGGGGGGGGTGGAGCTGGAAAGCTGACAACAAATAAAGGCAGGTTGGCTGTTGGGTGGGAAGGAAATAGGGTTGTCAACTCCAGGTTGGGAAATTCCTGGACATTTGAGAGGTACAATGTTTTCATATTGTTCTCTTTTCTTTTTATTGTCTTTAGCATTCAATGATATCAATAATCCTCTCATAACTGCTTTGTATGCATCCCACACAGTTTGAATTTTTACTTCTTTTTGTATGTTCGCTTGAAAATATAAATCTGTCTCTTCATGTAATTTTTTAACTATTTCTTGGTTGTCTAATAAGTCCTCATTTATTCTCCATCTCCCTTGCCTTTTTATTTGCCCAGAAGTCCATAGACAAGGATTGTGGTCTGAGATTATTCTAGGAAGAATTTCAACTTTTTTTGTCTTAAATGTTAGATTAATAGACATCCAGATCATATCAATTCTTGAATGTGAATCATGTCTGTTAGAGTAAAAAGTATAGTCTTTCCCTTGTGTGTTAACCTTCCTCCAAATATCCTCCAGCTTTTCCTGTTTTATCAGTTCAAAAAAATTTTTTGGAAGTTTCCCTAGTGTGTTGTCTTTTCTCTTTGAGCGCCTATCTATTTTATTATTCACAGTCCCATTAAAGTCTCCCAACATTATGATTTGTTCATAGTTTACACTGTCCAGTTCCATTTGTAGTTCTTTAAAAAAGATTTCTTTAGCTCCGTTGGGGGCGTAAATATTTACAATCAAAGTCTTCTGTCCGTGTAACAGAATTTCAATAGCTAAGTATCTTCCTTCTTTATCTTTAAATATTAGTTTAGGTTCCAAGTCTTTTTTGGCATATGTTACCACTCCATTCTTTTTATTACTTGCCAACGAAAAAAATTCTTCTCCCAACTTTTTTCTTATTAAATATTTGTAGTCTTGTTTCTTAAGATGGGCCTCTTGTATACAAACTATACTACATTTTTGTTTCTCCAGCCAGTGTCCTACCATTCTACGTTTTTGGGGTGAATTAAGTCCATTTACATTCCATGAGAGTACTTTGTAATCCATCTTGTTGTAGTCTTAAATATCACCAAATTCTTCCTTGTTCTCACCAACAAAGGCGTACATTTCTGCTGAATTTTTAATCACCATTCTGTTGTTACCAAAATAAAAACTCAGTCCTTGTGGTATTTCCCAACGAAATCTTATTTTTTTCTCTTTCAGTTTGTCTGTCAGACGCTTGAATTTTTTCCTGTCTTGCAAAATTGCTCTGGGCAATTCTTTCATTACGATAACTTTTTTTCCACCTATTTCAAAAGAGTCTGTAAAACATTTCTTGTAGATTTGTTCTTTTGTTCTCTTCATTGTAAATTGAACTACCACGTCCCTTGGTATATTTTTGTCTCTTGCGTATGTAGAATTGACTCTGTAAACAAGATCCATATGTTCTTTAACAACTTCCTCTTCCTCTTGTAAAAAATCTGCTAATGCTTCTTGCATTCTTGTAAAAATGTCTTCACCTAATTTTTCCTCTATACCTCTAAATCTCAGATGGTTTTGCATGTCTCTATAGTGCATCATCTTTTCCATTCTGTCATTTTCCTTCATTGTTTTTTGAGTATTTTCTTCCAGTTCTTTTACTTTAATTTCTATGTCTTGTGTTCTAGTGGTTAACTTTTGTAATTCAGCTTTTAAATCTATAAAATTTTTGTCTGCTTGTGCAGCTATACCATTCATTTTAACATTTACCTCTCCTATAGCGTCTAACATTTTTTTTCCCATTGCTTCCATAACAGCTAGTAATTCTTTTTCTTTTTTTGCTGCCATTGTAGGAGAGGACCATGTAGCTGCTCTCGATCTTAGCCCGCGATCCGTCTTGTCTCTTTAAAAAAGATCGATTTTATTTTATTTTCCAAATCAAACACCGTTTAGTGTAATCACACAAGCTAGTCTTGCCAAGTCAAATTTCGTTGGTTTCAGCCTTCTAAGTTATATAGTTTATGAGATATTACTGTTTAAAAATTTTATAAATCCAAAATGGCGGGCGCAACTTCTCTATGGTTTGTGTCAAAGGTTATAGTCTTTTTACCTTGCTTCTGGCTTGCCGTAGTTTCCTTTTGTCCCTTCCTCTTGCTTACTTGTCTGCTCTCCGCACATCACTTCCTGTTGTAGTCCTTTTGGTCCGGCAGTTTTTACAGTCCCCTTTGCTCTCTTCCGGTTCTTCTCCGCTTCCCTTCTTGTCTGCTCCTCAAGCCGTCACTTCCTGTCTCAGTCCTCACAGCTTGGTCTCGCGATGCTTGGTTCCCTCCTCTCCTCTTTGTCTCGCGATGCTTGGCTCCCCCTCCCGACTCTTCTTAACCGCAGGAATGTTAAACAACTTGTTTTTTTGGCTTTTTAAGTTCAAATTCAGCTTTTTAACGTTTCAAAACTGCACTCATCCAATCTGCAACAGTCTATTGCTTCACCAGATCTGCTTTTCGTCTTTCAAAACACGGTAATGGTAAGGCAAAAAGTTTTTTCCCGTTACCTTATGTTGTTACTTCTCTTCAGATGTGGTCCCAACGTTTAAACTTTGTCTTCTTTGTTAAGGAATCAGGGGAATTGGAGATTTTATGCTGATTAATCAGCCCAGCTCGGCTCCTTAGAGATACTTGCAAAAATCTTCTTCGGCTGCAGTGCTCAAGGTGTTGTAAAAGTCTCCTCCGAGGCTTTTCCTTCACCGAGCTTGCTCAAACCTGGATTATATTGCTTGCTGGTCCTCACACTACATGTGTGAGGTTGCGTCAGGTGGATTTATCCACCCAAGCTGTCAAGAAGAGCCGCTGTCCGCCCTGCGCATTTGCAAAGCGTGTCAGACCTCCATTCCTCCGACCAGAAACCAGAACGGAGTTTTCTTGTTCTTGATTTGGTGCATAGATATTAACAATCATCATGGTTTTAACTTGCCTCTGAATTTTCACTATTAATATTCTTCCATCTTCTGAGTGATAAATCATTTCTGGATGCAGGTGTTCTTTTACATAGGTCACAACTCCTCTTTTCTTCTTTTATCTGCCAATACAAAAAAATTCCCACTCCTTTTGGCTTCCAGTAATTTTATATCTGATTTTTTGATGTGAGTTTCCTGCAGGCATATACATCTACTTGCAGCTTTTTAAGTTGGTGAAAAATTTGTTTCCTTTTTTTGTGGTGCATTCAAACCATTAACATTAATGGAAATTATTTTTATCTTCTTTCTATCCATCTTTAGCATCTTTTTTGGTTCTAATTTTTTTTCTTGTCTTGGTATCTTGTTGTCATGTGTCATGGCCTGGGAGTAGGGGGAAATCAGCAGTGGGCCCAGGAGCTGGGAGGCACCCAGGCCTCACCACCAGTGCCTGGGGGGAAGACTTGGTGGGCCCAATGGCCGGGAGCCACTTGGGCCTTGCTGCTGGTGCCAGGGGGAGGCTTGGCAGGCCCAGTGGCTGGGAGCTGCTTGGGCCTCTGTGATGGAATTAAAGGTTTGTGTACTGCAGCAGGTAAACACAAAAGCTGCAGAGTCATGTGATTGAGAGAGGTGGGGGCCAGAGTGCTCTGAATTCGCAGTGAGTGACAGATAACTGTGAACCGCTGACAGTTGAGAGCTGATAGTTGGGAGAGTCAGTTGGACGAAAGGGTGAAGAAAGTTAACTGGAGAGCTCTGAGGAAGATAGAAGCCTCTGGGCTCAGTGAAACCAGCCAGATAGCAGTTTGTGTGGAAAACTGTGGCTGAATAAACCTCTTAACTGGTACCCTCTAAGTGTGAGGAAGAAAGTAACCAGAGAGGGGACAGTATAAGACCTCAGTGGTCACAAACACTGATACACTGCTCCAAAGGAACTTAAAAAGGTGGCTAAGGAAGGGCTAAGGGTCTAGGAGAGTCTGGACAGCTGTTGTTGTCGCATCAGTAGTCTCAAGAGACTGTACAAATAAAGCCCAAAGGCTAACCACCAAATATGGTGGGGAGGGTGGGGTATATGGCGGGGAGGGTGGGGTATGAATCACAATAAATAAATAAATAAACAAACAAATAAATAGTTATTGGAGAGTGGAGTCAGAGAAATGCAAATTTACATGTCCTCAACTTTAATATAAAAATGAATAAGTCATGTGCACCAGCAGTGCTGTTCTGCCTTTCTGTCCCTGTGGTATGAGAGGAAAGATTTCACTGATCCTTCCCCTATGTACCCCTCAGATTAGTTGTTCTGGTTTTTTTCACTGTATAAGAACTGACAGAATGTCAGTTTTCAATTGTAGATGTCTTCCAAAGGATAGCTAGTTGGTCCTCTCTTTATTGAGCTTTTGTCACCAGCTAAAAACTTGGCTGTTCTCAAAGGCAATTGCTGGATTTTTGCTACTGGCTGGTGAACGTGTTTGGCTCTCTGGGTGTGTGTATCTTTTATTGCTTTTATAGAGTTTACAATTGCTGTCTTGGATGCAGCATCTTTCAAAGTGCTAAATATCACTCTGAACATTCCTGGTAAGTGAAAATTGCAATTCAACCTATTCTATTAAATAAATAAACACAGCAGCATGTGCATGATAGGAAGCACAAAGCCAACATGAAATTGTTTCATCTCTCATTTTGCTTTCTTCCTTGAGGTACTGAGAGAAAAGTGAGAAGAGATGGGAAAGATGTCATTTAAAGCTGAGAGACAGGGCTAGGTAGGCCAAACATCAGGAGCTTCCCGTGGATTTGTGTGAGCAATTTATCCAGCAATGAAAAGAAGTAGACTTAAGAGGGCACTCCTATGTAGAGTTATTCTTGTCTAATACCATTGATTTCAATGGGCTTAAACTGGACTAACTTTTCAGAGGGTGGTATAGTAGCAGCACAATCCTATGCCTTTTACTCAGTAGTGAGATCCATTGAGTTCAAGATGACTTTCTCATGAGTTAATGTGTTTAAGATTGTAGCATAAATAATTTCTTTACCAGGGCCAACAGATTCCACCCAACTTCAACATGAACAGTTGTTCATTCAGATGCTTTAACACAAGCTATCCTCCCATAATTCTACAGTGTTTAGCAGCTTCTCCATCCTACAGACCTCATCCAGAGATATGGGATTCATCCAAACAGATAATCTGTAGGTAGCCTACTTTCAAGGCAAAGTTTAAAAATGCTGGTGATAACGTTTAAAACTCTAAACAATCTAGGATTTTGATATCTAAGGGCTGTCTGCCTCCTTATGAACTTACCCATGGACTATGATCAGAGGTGCTCCAGGTACCCTCCAAATCAAGGTGAGTCATAGGGCCTTTTTTCTTTCCAAATAAGCCTGACTAGTATCCTTATTTTCTAGATTTTTTAATTGCTTGGGATAAAGGATGCTGATGTTCACACCTAATTTTATTTAATTATTTATTGCCTGCTGTTGTCATTCAGCATCTGAAATCACTCCACTCTCCAAGATATTAGGACAGATGGACTCACATTGTAGCTGTATCTGAAGAAGTGAGCAGTTACTCATAACAACATAAGAAGAGCCCTGCTGGATCAGACCAGTAGTCAATCTAGTCCTGCATCCTGTCTCACCCAGGGGCCAGCCAGCTCCTCTGAATGGTCAACAGTGCATAGAGGCTGAGGCCTTCCCCTGATGTTGCCTCCAGGCTCCAGGATTCAGAGGTTTAGTGCCTCTCAATTTACAGGTTCCGCTCAGTCACCATGGTTAGTACCTACTGATAGACTTATCCTCCATGAATCTATCTAATCACCCTTTAAAGTTGTTTATTCCTGTGGCCATCACTACCTCCTCTGGTAGTGGATTCCACATTTTAATCACTCTCTGTGTAAAGCAGTATTCAGGGTCGGCTCTTCCATTAGGCCAACCTCGGTGACAGCCTAGACCATGGATCTCCGAGGCCTGCAGTGAGGCCCCTGCTGCTGCTGCCCACCTGCCTGGTCGGCTCCAACATGGCTCTCTCCTTCCCCCTCCTTCCCTTCTTTGTGCCCCAGTCCGCCGAAAAGAGCAGGAAAGGCACAGAGCATGAGCACGCCCCCTTCCCTCATCCACCTCTTTGATGCCACCCCGACGCTGCTTATCCTGCTGCCAATCCTCCTGTGCCCACAGCGCCTCTTACCCGGACTCCTGCATCCTGCCTCCATGCCCCGCAGCCACCTGCAGCTGGAGGGGAAAGCCAGCCCCCTGGGAAGGAGTGCACCCCTGGGCCTTTCTGTGTCCTGGACTGCCTCCCTGCTGGCTTGCGCACAGCCCCATGATGGGATGCCCCAATCAAATCAGGCCCCCGGCCCCCACTGCGTGCCCCCTCCTCAGCCTGCCAGCCTCTCAGAAAGTGCAAAGGCACCTGACTGGCTGGCTGGCTGGCTCCGAGGGCGAAGAACAGCCTGGCAAGCGGGCTCCCTGGGCTGTGGTGCCCCGTCTCTTGCTGGCCTGGCCTGTGGCCTTCCTCCGGTCACTGCCAGCCTTGGGAGTCATCCTCCCTAGAGTCCCAGGCTGATCTGGTGTGGCGGCCTCAGGCTCTGTCTGGCGTGCTTATATAATGGCCGGTGGGAGGCGGGAGCAGTGTGGTTGCTGTGGGGGGGGGATGGTTCACCAGAGTTCAGTCCCAGGCACTGTTCCCTCTAAGCTGAGTTAGTGTGAGCTAGCTCACAGTTTTTTAGCCTCCGGCTCACATCTTTTTGTCTTAGTTCAGGAAGGATGGCTCCAGAGCAAACCAATTTCTGCAGGAGCCAAATCACTCGCTCACAACTTTAATGCTGGTAGCTCACAAAGGAGAATTTTTGCTCATAAGACTCCACAGCTTAAGAGAGAGCATTGGTCCCAGGATGTCTTTATTTGTTTTTATTAACTTCATTTATTCCCCCCCACCACCTTTCTCCCCAATGGAGATGCAAAGTGGCTTATTGCAGCCTTCTCTCCTCCATTTTATCCTCACAACAACCCTGTTGGGCAGGTGAGCCTGAGAGAGTGTGACTGGCCCAAGGTCACCCAGCCAGTTTCCAGGGCAGAACGGGGATTGGAATGTGGGTCTCCTGGGTCTTAATCCAACTCTCTAACCACTGTACCACCCTGAGTGGCTCCCTCCTTTCATCCCCTTGTCTACATTTTGTCAAGCAGGTATCCCTTCAATAACGCTTTTGATTTGTACAGCTCTCAAAGGGCCAAAACTGCTCCTGAAATTCAGAGGACTCTCAGGAACAGAATGGGATGTTATGTTACTGGAGGGAGCTGCAACTTGAGTGGAAAATTGGAAGTAACCCCCACCCTCCTGCATGAGGTCATTGGGGGCAATTTTTGCCAGCTCCTTTCTCACTGCGGCCCCTTCATGACACATCCCAATGAGTTTCTGTGAGACTTAAATGTCAACATCACAATTTACAGGATTTATCAAAAGGCTTTGTGGTTTGTGTTTTTCTGTTTGAGAAAATCAGAGATTGTATTACTTGTTCTCATAATTAAAAGAAAGAAATTAGCAATTTCAAATTTTGTGTTTTTCATTCTTCCTAAAATGCATTTATTTTTTGAAAATTGGTGGGCACCAGAAGGTATCCTCACCTAGTGTGCAAAAAAACCTGGGGCCGGCCCTGTACATGAGCCTTTGCCCAGCTTTTAAAATGAGTTGACTGTTTATCTTTTGTTTTTCTTATCAAGGCACTTTCAAATATCCTGGTATCCACATTTACTAATTCTAGTATAGTATAAAAATGCTCACCATATTCAGTCTTCATTCTTGCACTATTTTATTCTTACTTTGAGTTGGTCAGTTCTATAGCATTCCATGTTATATTATTTTGTTAAGGATAGATTATTTAAAATATTTTTAATGCATTAAACAAGCTTTCATTAAGTTTTCCTATATAGCAATCTTCATCTCTTGTCTTTGATCTCTGTGTGGCGTATTATTAAAAAAGGAGCTGATGGAAGAGGAAAACTAGAAATGTTCATAATAAATTATCATTATTTCTCCTTCTAATGGATTAGAGCAACTCTTTCAGTCTGGCATGTTGTGGCATTCGGAGCAGGCTGCTGAAATACAAGAAATATTAACAATTCCCTTTGCAGGGTACCTGTCAGGGCATCAAACTTGACAAATTGCTTCACAGTGTGATCGTGTTTTCATTTTACCCAGCACTACATTGTTCTGTAATACATCAAGGCTAAATAGTGCCTCCCCCCTTTCCAGTTAGCTCTAAATCCTCCATTCCTGAGGACTGGAAGGTAGCGAATGTCACTCCCATCTTTAAAAAGGGTTGCAGAGGAGATCCGGGAAATTACAGGCAAGTCAGTCTGACGTCGATACTGGGTAAGTTGGTGGAAACTTATTAAGGAAAAAATTAGTAGGCACATTGATGAACAAAATCTCTTGAGGAAGACTCAGCATGGGTTCTGTAAGGGAAGATCTTGTCTCACTAACCTGTTAGTGTTCTTTGAGGGAGTAAACAAACATGTGGACAAGGGGGACACAATAGATGTTGTTTACCTTGACTTCCAGAACGCTTTTGATAAAGTTCCTCATCAAAGTTTCCTAAGTAAGCTCAATAGTCATGGGATAAAAGGGCAGTGTCAGAATCTGCAGATTCTAACAAGGGTTCTGGGAATTAATGCTATGTATTGTAACATGACTTTCCTATGCTATGTAAGCTATGTAACATGACTTTCCTATGCTATGTAAGCCTGTCCCTTTATGAACTAGTTACTCATATCTAGTGTTTATTAGTTTGACCCATGTGAATGTATGCTATGTGACCCTGAGTTTATGGCTCTGACCAGGCCTGGTCTATGTAACTGTTTGCCTGGGAGAGTGGCGACTTCAAAGCCTGGGAACAATGGGCCTCTCACCCTCCTGCCTCCGCATTCCTTTCATCCCTGATGGGAGGACAGGGACCAGTTCTTATCAACGTGCGAAAGCCTTGAGGAAGGCATTTGTTATGTGAAGATGGTTACATCTGAGGGGTCTGGTTTGGGAAGGGAAATTTACTGCTTCACACCTCACCTTCTTTCCTGTGGGAAGCAAACGGCCAGGGAACCTTTTGCCTGCGGTTTCCCCCCACTGTTGATTGGTTACCTATGGGCAATTCGAATTGTTCGGGAGGGTATATTAGACCTGCTTCCATTGTATACATTATCTCTGACAATAATCCAAGAACCTGTACCAATGTAGAACCTGGAAATAAAGAACTGTGTTTCATCAACAAAGATCTGATCCTTGCCTACTTGGAGCAGAAGCCTCACAAGCAGGTCCTTTTGTGGATCAAAAACTGGCTAATTAAAAGGAAACAGAATGGGTATAAATGGGCAATTTTCTCAGTGGAGGGAGGTAAGCAGTGGGGTACCGCAGGGATCAGCACTCGGTCCGATGCTTTTAAACTTGTTTATTAATGATTTGGAGTTGGGAGTAAGCTGTAAAGTGGCTAAACTTGCAGATGATACGAAGTTGTTCATGGTGGTGAGGACCAGGGAGGATTGTGAAGCACTCCAAAGGGGACTGTTGAGGATGGGCGAGTAGGCATCAGTGTGGCAAATGGGGTTCAATGTGGCCAAGTGCAAAGTGATGCACATTGGAGCCAAAAATCCTAACTATAAATACACGTTGATGGGGTCCAAACTGGTGGAGACTGACCAATAGAGAGATCTTGGAGTCATAGTAGATAACTCAATGAAAACGTTGAGACTGTGCGACTGCAATGAAAAAGGCCAATGCTATGCTGGTGGTTATTAGGAAGGGAATAGAAAACAAATCAGCCAGTATCATAATGCCCCTGTATAAATCGATGGTGTGTCCTTATTTGGAGTACTGTGTACAGTTCTGGTCACCACACATCAAAAAAGATATAGCATTGGAGAAAGTGCAGAAAAGGGCAACTAGAATGATAAAAAGGTTGGAATACTTTCCCTATGAAGAAAGGTTGAAGCGCTTTGGGCTCTTTAGCTTGGAGAAACGATGGCTGAGGGGTGACATGATCGAGGTTTATAAGATTATGCATGGGATAGAGCAGGTAGAGAAAGAAGTCCTTTTCTCCCTTTCTCACAATACAAGAACTCGTGGGCACTCCACGAAATTGCTGAGCAGTCAGGTTAGAACAGATAAAAGGAAGTACTTCTTCACCCAAAGAGTGATTAACACGTGGAATTCACTGCCACAGGAGGTGGTGGCGGCTACAAGCATAGACGGCTTCAAGAGGGAATTAGATAAACATATGGAGCAGAGGTCTATCAGTGGCTATTAGCCACAAAGTATAGATAGGAACTCTCAGTCTGGGCCTGATCCAACATTGGCTTCTCTTATGTTCTTATGTTCTTATGTTCAAGCTTCTTCCACCCAGCAATGATTCTGCATGTAGCACTCATGGAGTGTCCACATTGCAGCTTTCCTTGCATTTCCTTCGCCTCAGCCTTCCATAGCTGCCAGTTGTTTCACATGCCACCTGAGAACTTTCTCAGGCTTAAAAAGAAATCAGCTGTTGGTAGATCGCTACAGCACAACAACATTATGATGATCTATTGCAAATATCTACTAGTGCCTATTAATTTTTAAAATGAAAGCTGGAAATTCAGAGAAGCTAGTAGACTATGGCAATAGATCTTCATAACATTGTTAAACTGTATCAAATTGCAACTGCCCATTGTTTTAAAAGTACAGAAAAGGTAGAGTTGCCAGGCCAATTGGAGACCTGGTGGGCCAGGGACATAGGAAGCAGCTGACAGTGATGCCATGATGTCATGTCCAATTCTATGGTCTCCTGAACATGATGCCCCCAGCCATTCTCAATTATTTCCTACCGGGCTGGGGGAGAACCTTCAAACTACTTTCACCAGTGCAAGAGCCATACTGTGAGAGTTGTCTCAAAAGATTCAGTCAGAACCAGAATCCTTAATCAGAAATCTCTTTATTGCTTAACAGGTCTAGTTGGTCACTTGCACTTGTTGTGTTAGTAATACCTGAGGTTCATGCATACAGAATAGATATAGTGTATTCAAAATGGCAACCCTCCATGAACCTACCAATCATAAAGGATAAAACAGGCACCTAAATTATACTGGACATACATTTCCAGACTAAGAGCGTGAAAAGTTGCAAATTGCACCTGAGCTGAGAAAGTGGCTGGGAGCTAAGCATTCAAGGTCGAGGAGGCACGGGAAGTGATAAGTGGGCAAACAGCGAGCTTGAGAACAGTCAGCACATTCCAAGGGGAGGGGTGGCTCTGAGGTATCTAACTCCCGCCCGGGGGATGACAGCATTAGCTGACACATATCTGCAAGCAGCAATCATTGGTCAAGTGTAAGAACCAACAATGCCCAACTGAACCATTGCAGAACCCAGAAATACCAGTAGTACCACAAGCCAAGGTGACCAGCCAGACAGATCCAAAATCAAACCAGAAAATCTCTGCAGTGAAATCTCAAGGTGGGGGACATTTTGTAAGCCCAATAGAAACGATTTCAATGTGCAGAAGCCTAGCGGAACCCAGGGCAACTGTGGCAATGCATGCCCAACAGAACCAAAGTAAAGCCAGATAATATCTACAATAGAAACAGAAGGGGGGCACTTTCACAAGCCCAGCAGAACCAATGACAATGGATAGATGGATAGCAGAACCCAGTGTCACTGTGGCAGTGCAAGCTCAAAAGGAACGTAAGAACATAAGAGAAGCCAATGTTGGATCAGGCCAATGTCCCATCCAGTCCAATACTCTGTGTCACACAGTAGCCAAAAATACCAGGTAAAATAAAATACATTCCCTGCGATTCTCACCAAAGCACTTTCAGAGAGAACAGAGTCTCCAGCAAGCCACATTGGAGAGATTCAGGGGTGTCGGGAGTGTGGCTATCTTACATGCACCCAATAATGTGAAGGACTAATAATGTGAAGGACTAATGTGAATCCAGAGAACAACAGAAGCAGCCTGGCAACCTTATGGATCCCCCTGGGAGACACAGAAACAAAGGGAAATTGGGGGGGGGGCAGTCCCAGAAGCCTGAAAATTCTGACTCCTGATCTTTCTGGTTAATCCCGAATATTTCTGGGATTTTTAAAGACTGTTTTTTGGTATCTTGGAAAACACCCAAATATATTTGGGATGCCAAATATATCTGAAAAATACCACTACAGATTTTGGAGGGTATATTTTTGGACTGGAATATCTGAATGTACTCCCTTAGACCTAACCTTACAGGATACTCAAGCTCTAGCTCCTGCCTTGCTCAGCAGAGAAGTGGGAGGGAAAGATGGGGGGAGGGGGAAGCATGATTCTGAGACATCAGTTCTAGTTGAGGAGGTTTACAAGATTATGCATGGGATAGAGCAGGTAGATAAAGAAGTACTTTTCTCTCTTTCTCACAATACAAGAATTCATGGGCATTCAATAAAATTGCTGAGCATTTGAGTTAGAATAAAAGGAAGTACTTCTTCAGCCAAACAGTGATTAACACATGGAATTCACTACCACAGGAGGAGGAGGTGGCTACAAGTGTGGATGGCTACAGGAGAGAGTTGGATAAACATACGGAGCAGAGGTCCATCAGTGGCTATTAGCCCCAAGGTATATATAGGAACTCTCGGTCTGGGGCAAGTGATGCTCTGTATTCTTGGTGCTTGGGGATGGGCAACAGTGGGAGGGCTTCTCATGTCCTGGCCCCACTGGTGGCCCTCCTGATGGCACTTGGTATTTTTGGCCACTGTGTGACAGAGTGTTGGATTGGATGAGCCATTGGCCTGATCTTTGGTGTAGCCAGTTTGGTGTAGTGGTTAAGTACATGGACTCTAATCTGTGAGAACAGGGTTTGATTCCCCACTCCTCCACTTGCACCTGCTGGATGACCTTGGGCAAGCCATAGCTCTGTACCAGCTGTTCTCTCAAGGACAGAGCTCTCTCAGGCCCACCCACCTCACAGGGTGTCTGTTGTGGGGAGGGGAAGGGAAAGGAGTTTGTAAGCAGCTCTGAGACTCCTTTGGGTAGTGAAGGGTGGGGTATAAATCCAATCTGTTCTTCTTCTTCTCTTATGTTCTTATGTCACAGCAATGTTCAAGGGATTTCCCAAAACTCAATAGTATTTATTTCTAACAATTACATTTATTTCCTTGATAAGTGGGGATACTTGATAGGTGGGGATCATAAAGACAACAGATCCCATGAATCTTTAATTTCCCAAATAGTGAGTCTTTAATTTCCTCCCAATTTGGATAGGACTTTTTTCTTGGGGAGGGTGTGTTTCTCTGCCTCTAGCAAATAAAGTGAAACATGTGTGTGGAAGAGAGGTTAGTCTCAAACAGGCTAGAAAGTGTGCAGACTGTCAAGAAGCATTATTGTGTTCCTGATTACATTATTGGAGTGTGGCAGCAGGAAAAGCCTTGTAACTGAAAATTCATAATTCCTTGTAGTTGATATAATTAAGAATGACATTTTGGATGCTGTTCTGAAATGGATTTATTTTTGATGTCTTAATCCATTTTTAATGTATTGGTTGCACAAGAGGGAGGGGAATGTCCTAAGCAGTAGGCCTGATATTAGATCCTGACAAGAAGAGGCACCCATGATACTCGTGGGGGAAGTATTCCCCATGGCTCCTGGTATGCGGAAGCAGTAGGACCTCACAGCTGAGAAGGAAGCAGCCACAGGAAAGCTCCTCCCCCAGTACTGGCGGTGAGGCTATAACACAATGACCTCTCCCCGGCCATTGCTGCGACCAAGCTGTGGTGTCACTGCCTATATTTCTATATTTGTACTGGATTCAGTTTATTTTTCTATGAAGTGACTGATCAGTTCTGTTTTCTGAAGGCTGACCAGTTCTCTATAAAAATGGTCTCTTCGGGGTTTGATATATCTTATAGATATAGAGAGGATCACTGCCCAGTATAATTCTTTACCAGAAAGTCAGGCACCAGTGCTTGTAAAAGTCAAACAGCACAGTTCTTTATTATACAGAAAACTCAACAGGGGGATGGGATGTATTTACACAGGATATTTTGTTTCTTTGTTGAATAAATACTTCGCCTTCACATAGGCTGCTGGCTTATCACTCTTAGTATAACACGGATGTTCTTTGGTTCACAAAACTCTCCTCTGACTCCACTCTCCAATAACTATTTGGTGGTTAGCCTTTGGGCTTTATTTGTATGGTTTCTTAAGTCTACTGATGCAACAACCTCAGCTGTCCAGACTCCTCTAGACCCTTAGCCCTTCCTCAGCCACCTTTTTAAGTTCTTTTGGAGCAGTGTATCAGTGTTTGTGACCACTGAGGTCTTATACTGTCCCCTCTCTGGTCACTCTCCTCTTTATACTTAGAGGGTACCAGTTAAGAGGTTTATTCAGCCACAGTTTTCCACACAAACTGCTATCTGGCTGGTTCCACTGAGCCCAGAGGCTTCTATCTTCCTCAGAGCTCTGCAGTTAACTTTCTGCACCCTTTTGTCCAACTGACTCTCCCAAAGTTGCTCCTACCAAAAATGCCAGAGCAGCCCATTGACTCCCATGTTAAGCCAAAACACGCGCACACACACACTACTGTAGCCATGCCCATAGGAATCCAATCAGGTCAGGATAATGACTTAGGGTACACCCAATCAGCACCCTCCCCTGTGCTGGCTGCACCCTCTCCATGTGTTGCCCTGCATGGTGTCTATCACACTCTTATGGACTTATAATCCATAAGTGTTAAAGTGTGCAAGTAGTGTGCAAAAAGGGACTGAACTGTGGGGTAACCAAATTTGATGCCAGCTGCAGACACCCACCAGCAGAGGAAAAACCCTTCTCCTGAGATGATGTACCAATGGTTCTTGAGATTACCTGCCCTCTTAACCATAGTGAGATAGACCAGCTCCCTAGCCATGTGAAGCACCCTGAAGCCAACTACCACTGCTGTTTAAACGGTCGCCATTCCAAGGTGAAAAGTACCAGAAACCTGGACTCTAAATTTCATGAGTTACACCTTCCTTGTCATGTAGGCACCCCCCCCTCCAGCTTCACCAAACAAAGGACTTTACATTCATAAGTTAATGAAGCAACTGACACAGACCAGCTCTACTGTCCATAACAATGACTCTGGCCGCATGAGTCATAAACCTCTCAGGTGTCGCTGCAAACAGAGTAACTAGAATTCAATATAGCCCAATTCCTTAGCCCCATCCCCCAGAAACCAGTTTCAGGTAGCATGTTTTGGGAGGACAAACTAGAATGGGGACATGCCAGGAGATGTGGCCAGTAAAGCCCACCTCCAAAGACACTTTATAAAAGAAGATAACTGGCCATGTGCTCTCTCTCTTCTTACCTCTAGATTTACCCTACTCTTGCGGCTCTTGGTTTGTGCAGCCAGAGTCTCCACATATTCTGCTCGTTCAGGACACAATCCAGAATCCCCTATAGTACCTCCCTCATTTTTTCTGTGGATCACTTCATCATACCAAGGACAGTAAATATTACCCCTCAACAAAACATCCTGCTAATGTGAATGTTGCTGTCCCTTTCTCTCTAATTTTCCTAGATCCGTGTAATTGTGAGTGTGTTTGAGTTTATTGTATGCTTGTGAAGAATCATCAGTAAAGATACCATTTCATCTCAATTAAGATTGACAATCTCATACAACAATTTACATTACAAACAAAAGAGATTAGAAAACAAACACAGGGAAATAAGAAAGATATTGTAAATATTCTATCTAAAATGGAAAAATCAGAAAAGTCGATAGAGGATTTGGAAAAACAAATGAAGGTACTAAGTTTTAAAAATGAAAGACTTGAGGACTCCTTTATTCAATTGGAGATGGACAATGCGGCATTCCCCTTAAGGTTTCAAATCATACCAGAAAAAAAGGGGGAAGACCTTAAATCAGAAATGACAGAAATCATAGCAAAATATATAGATACTGAAAACTTAGGAGAGATTAAAGAGGTTTTGGAGGGAATTGAAGCTGTCTATAGGATGAACTCTGCATATGCAAGAAACAACAAGGTTCCCAGAGAAATTCATGTTAGATTTTCTAAGAAACAATTGTGAGAAAATTTTTAAGAACAGCAAATGAAAAACCCCTCCATATACATGATATGGAAGTAAGAATACTGAAAGAAGTACCATGGTGAGTGAGAGAAAAAAGACAAATATTTCAGCCTGGTGGACTTACTAAGAAAAAAAAATTCATATAGGTGGCTGACACCGGAGGGTGTTGTCTTCTTTTTCGAAGGAAATAAATACAAAATCAATTCAATTTTTAAAATGGAGAACTTTCTTAAGACAAATGGCAAAGATTTAAAAAGACAAGAAGGCGAAGACCTTAGTGAATCTGAAGAGGAAGGAGAAATTCTTGGGGCAATGGCCTCACCGAAAAGCAAACAAACAAGGAAAACAAAAGGGAAATCATCAGCCTCTCAAATAATCACCAGACTGCAACAAAGAAATAAAATGGAGAGACAGAAAGAAAATGAAGATGCAGAGTAATAAATTAAAAATAATATCAATAAATGTAAATGGATTGAATGGCCTGAATAAAAAAAAATCAAATTTTCCAACAGTTGAAAAAGATGAACTTAGAGGTAATCTGTCTTCAGGAGACACATATCAAGGAAGCGGATAAAAAAATATTAGACAATAAAAAGTTGGGCAGGACTTTTACTTCACTGGATAAACAGAAAAAAAAGGAGTGGTAATCTATGTTAAAGAACATCTCCACCCTGATTTGATTTATGAATCAGAGGATGGAAGAATCTTATTAGTTAAAATTCAGAGGCAAGCTAAAAATATGCTAATTGTAAATACATATGCCCCAAACCAAGATCAGGAAAAATTCTTCAAAATATTAAGAAATGTTATAGCTAAACAGACTTTTGAGGATTGTTGTATAATTGAAGACTACAATGCAGTGTTTGATAAGGTGATGGACAGGAAAAGGCAGTATGGAAAACAGAAGCAAGGAAATGAACTACCTAAGTCATTCTTAAAAATGGTCGAAGAATTTAACCTTATTGATGCTTGGAGGGTTAGAAATATTAACAAAAATGACTTTACTTTTTTTTTATCAAGACACAAATCATGGTCAAGGATAGATATGGCTTGGATTTCCACACCTATGATAAATGCTTTAATGGAAGTAGAAATCCTGCCAGCCACATTTGTGGACCATAACCCCCTTTTAGTTACCATGCAAGATATTCCAAAAAGCATGAGGTGGACCTTGCACACATGGCTATTAAAGGATGAAGAATTTATTACTGAAACTAAAGCAGAATTTGAGGAGTTTTTCAAACAAGACTTTCAAGAAGATATTAATATTTTCATAGTGTGGGATGCATTTAAGGCTTTTGCGAGAGGACACTTTATCAAATGTAACTCATGGGTGAGGAAACAACAGAAGCAGAAATTTGACATGATCAAAGGACAAATTAAAGAGCAAGAAAAGAAACTAAAGGAACATACTGCATCTGAGCAAATACGGTTAAAGATTAAACATCTACAACATCAATTTAATAATCTCTTAATACAGGAAATAGCAAAAAAACCATCTATTCAAGACAAAAACATTTTGAAAATGCTAATAAAATTTTGAGATGGTTAGCCTATAAATTAAGACAGGAGAAACAGAAAAAGCATTTTAAAATCCTGAAAAACTATCAGGGAGAGGAAAAGTTTGCATTAGAAGAACTGAAAATGATTGTAGAAAATTTTTACAAAAGCCTTTACAGTAAACAAATAGACAATTTAGAAAAAATTAAAGATTTTTTTTTAAATTATCAAAATGTGAAGACAATTTGTGACAGTTAGAGAAAAATTTTGAATGATCCAATTTCAATGGCAGAAATAACAGACATGATTAACAAGCAGAAGAAAAGAAAAGCTCCTGGCCCAGATGGTCTCCCGGCTGAATTCTATCATGCGTTTGAAGAACAGATAGCACTTCCTTTAAAGCAAGTAATACACAATATCTTATGGAAGGCAAATACTCCCGAATCCTGGAAGGATGCTCTAATTACACTAATTCATGAGCAAGAGACAGATGAGAAGGAAATTAAAAATTATCGTCCAATTTCACTTTTGAATGTAGATTACAAAATTTACGCTTCAATTTTAGCCTCTAGATTTAAGAGAGTAATAGGACAAATGATACATCAAGATCAGGCTGGTTTTCTTCCCAAAAGAAACTTAAAAAATAATGTAAGAACTATTTTGAATATTTTGGAATATTTTGAAATGCATCCAGGGGAACAGATGGGAATATATGCAAATTTCTTTTATGGGAAGAATTGCGACAGTAAAAATGAATATTTTACCAAGACGTTGTTCCTCATTCAGACAATTCCCTGATGCCCCGCTCATCCATGAACCTCTGGAACTTGGCGGAGGTGAATTGAGCTCCATTATCCAAGACAAAGAGGTCTGGCAGGCCAAAAGTGGTGAACAGGCGGTCCAGGCAGCAGTTGACAATGGCTATAGTCATGGAAGTGACAGGAATCACTTTCAGCCATTTAGAATATGCATCCACGACCAGCAGGAGCATTCTGCCCTGAAATGGGCCAGCAAAGTCAATGTGGATGTGGGACCATGGACTCCATGGCTTCTCCCACAGAAGAATAGGGACCGAGGGAGCTTCTGGCCTTGACTCCTGGCAGGGCTGGCACGTTTGGACCCAGCACTCGATTTGTTGGTCGAGTCCTGGCCACTGGACATAGCTCCTCTCTATCACCTTCATCTTTACAATGCTGGGGTGCCCCACATGTAGAGTCTCCAAAACTCACTGTCTCAGTTGGGGAGGGACCATGACCCTGCTCCCCCAAAGGAAGCATCCCTTGCTCACCAACAATTCCGCTGAGCATGACTGGAATGGCTGGAACTCAGCCTTGAGCTTTCCGGGCAGCCATCCCCTCCACACCTATTTGAAGATGCTGCTGAGCGTACGGTCCTGGGTGGTGTAGAAAGTGACATCAGCAATGGTGAGTAGAGGCTGAGGGAGCTTTTCAATGAGGAGCAGTTCCTGGACTGGGGGCCCATGCTGTTCAGTCAGTGGCAGGCAGCTGAGGGCATTGGCATGCCTGATGGCTTTTCCGGGCCTGTGGATGAGGGTGAAGTATTAGGCAGAGAGGAGAATGGCCCAACGCATTGTTTTATAGCTAGGTAATTTTATCTAGCTACTGTACCTAGATAGTTGTTAGTATAGGGGACAGTTGAGTTGGTTAGTGGCAGGGCACTGTGGACTATCGCCCAGTGCAGCATTCTTGGTGTCATCTGTCAACCGCCTCCCTAGGTGGTGGCCTGGGGCGCTGTACTACAGCACAGAGGCCATCACAGGTAAAGGAGGTAGGACTGGGGATACCAGTGCTCCTGGGGAGGGGGAAGTATAGCAGTGAGACCAGGTGGTTAGTAAATGGAAGAGGGTGGAGAAACAGAGAAGCTCAGCCCCCTTCCAGCCTGCGTCCCATCACAAAAATGGCAGTCAGTGGTATTGACCCCCCCCTCCAACATTGGTGTTGTGCAATGCCAGGTCCATAAACAACAAGACCTCTACCCTGCAAGATTTTGTGGCTGAGCACAGAGTGGACCTGGCATGCATGACTGAGACCTGGGTGCAAGACGGAGAGACAGTTGCTCTCTCCCAGATGGCTCCGCCCGGGTTCTCAGTCCTCCACCAATCATGGACTGAGGGGCGGGGGGTGAGGTAGCACTCTTCATTTGGGAGGCTTACTCCTACAGGGAGCTCCTGCCACTGAAACTCGCGAGCATTGAATGCTCTGGCCTGGTGTGGGAAACCAGGGAGAGTTTGGCTATCTGGGTGGTGTACCAGCCACCCAATGCACAACCTACTAGCCTGTCATCTCTGGTCGATGCCATGGCCGGCTGGGCGTCGGAGTACCCAAGGCTTATAGTCTTGGAGGACTTCAACGTCCATGCTGAGGATGCGACCTCTGGGCCGGCAATGGACCTGGTGTCAGCCATGGCAGCACTAGGACTCGCCTAATATGTAACGGTGCCCACACACCAGGCCAGGCATATGTTTGACTTGATTTTTGCAAGGGAAGGGGGTTTATGGTGGACGGGATTACTGCTTTGGCAGTTCCATGGTCAGACCACCATGCCCTGAAGGCCCATCTGAAGGTCCCACCCAGACCCTCTGTGGGCGGCGAGCATATTTTGGGTCACCTGCAGAGCCAGATGGACCCTCAGCAGCTCCTGACAGCCCTGCTGTCAGCCCTTGGCGGCTTGTTGGATGAGCTGGTCAAGGACTGGAAAGGCTGGCTCTAGGCAGCCATTGATGAGATCGCCCCCTGATGCCCTCTGCCGCCTCGTTCTAAGCCAGCTCCCTGGTATACTGGGGAGCTGTGACAGATGAAATGAGAACTCAGACAGTTAGAGAGACGGTGGTGGCATGCCCATGACGAAGTGTCAAGAGAATCCTATAGGGAGTTTATGAGGTCCTATGAGGTGGTAGTCAAGGCCGCGAAGAGGCAATTCTACACAGATGAGATTGCATCTGCAAGCTCGCGCCTAGCACAATTATTTAGAACTATTCGGTCTCTAATGGAGCTGCCGCAAGGCAGATTAAATGATAGGGAATTGGACATCGGCTGTGAGGCTTTTGCGAGCCATTTTGCAGATAAAATCTTGCTGCTCCGCCATGATCTCCTGGCCACGGTTGGGACAGTTAGTGAACTCGAGGCTCCATGCACATCTTCTGGTTCCATTCTGGATTTTTTTGGTCCACTCAACCTGGAGGAAGTCAACAGATTGCTCTCAACAGTACACCCAACCACATGCAGCCTTGATCTGTGCCCTTCATGGCTTATAAAAGCTGGTTGCGAGGCGCTGCAAGGTGACCTCTGGGAGATGCTGATTACACCCAGCTGTATCTGTTGTTGGACAGCTGGTCCGGGGCTACCCCAGGTGACCTGGATTGGGTGCTTCAGGATGTGGTGGGCTGGCTCAGGCTGAGCTGACTGAAATTAAATCCAATGAAGATGGAGGTCCTGTGCCTGAGTCAAAGCGGACTGGGGGCAGGGATCCCATTGCCAGCCTTTGGGGGAGCACCGTTGGTGCCAGCGCCAAGGGTCCAGAGTTTGGAATAGCTCCTGGATGCCTCTCTAACCATGGAGGCCCAGGTAGCAGCCACTGCCAAGGCAGCCTTTTACCATCTTCAGCTGATTAGGCATCTGGTTCCCTTCCTCGAATGCAATGACCTGGCGACAGTGATCCATGCCATGGTCACCTGGAGATTAGACTACTGTAACACTCTCTACATGAGGCTGCCCTTGTCTCAGCTCTGGAGGCTGAGCTAGTGCAGAATGCCACGGCCAGGCTGTTGATGGGTCTCTCAGTGCGGGACCACATCCAGCCTGTGCTGAGGACATTGCACTGGCTGCCTATAGTTCAAGGTGCTGGTTTTAACCTTTAAAGCCCTATATGGTCAGGGGGCTGCCTACCTAAGGGACCGCCTTTCCCTGTATATACCCCAGAGAGCACTGCAGTCAGGCACTCAACACCTCCTGGCCTTCCCCAGCCCTAGAGAGGCCAGATTGTCGACCACCAGGGCCAGGGCCTTCTCAGTGGCGGCTCCTTCCTGGTGGAACAAGCTCCCGGATGACATCAGGGCCCTGTGGGACCTTTTGCAGTTCTGCAGGGCCTGCAAAGTGGAGCTCTTCCACCAGGCTTTTAATTAGGAACTGCCACTGTGGGAAGGGGCTGATGGCATATGCCGGGTTAAATCTCTGGCCGGACAATCAACTGGTGAAATTGCCTGGCCTTGGGTTTGGTATTGCTGTGCTGTGTGTTGGGAGCAATGTGGGCCACCAACTCCTGTGGTTTTCCACTGTTTTATGTGTATTTTAAGTTAACTTTATATAAATTATATTGTTGATGTTTTAATTCCTGTAAGCCACCTTGAGCCGGCGAATGCTGGCTAGGCGGGATACAAATCCAAATAATAAATAAATAAATAATCATCCATGGTGAGAGAATCTGTGGTGTTTTGTGGTCTGTTGTGAAGATGCCGAGCAGCAGCTTGTGGTCAGTGATGATTTTGAATTCATGACAGTAGATGAAATCATGAGATTTCTTCACCGCTGCAATGATAGACTGGGAGGCATTGGCAATCTGGGCATAATTTCTCTCCACTATGGATAGAGTCCTTGAATAAAATGCTATGGGGGCTTCCCGGCCAGTTGGCAGCCTGTGGCTGAGGACTGCCCTGATCCCATAGGGTGATGCATCACAGGCCAAAACGAGAGGCTTCTTCTCATCATAGTGGATGAGTACTCTGTTGGAGACCAGAAGAGCTTTGATGGCTTGGAATGCTGCTTGCTTCTTGCAACCCCAAGTCCACAGAGCTGTTTTGTCTAGGAGCTAATGAAGAGGCTCAGCGATGGCTGCCTTCCCCAGCAGGAAGGAGTGGTAGAAATTACAGAGCCCTAAGAATTACTGTAGCTCCTTCGATTTCAGTGGGGGCACTTTGCAGATGGCAGCAACCGTCTCTGGCACAGGATGGATGCCATCTTTGTCCAGGAGAAAACCCAAGAATTTGACCTCAGGGATGAAGAATTCGCACTTCTCTCTTTTTACTCGAAGGCCAGCCTTCTGTAGACGACTGAGCACCTCTCAAACGCAGACAGTCAGTTCCAGTTCTGAGGCTCCTGCTATCAGTACATTATCAAAATATGGGATGATGCCTGGTAAGTCCTTAAGAAGGTGCTCCATCAGTTCTTGGAAGATTCCAGGGCCGACGCTTACTCCGAACTGCAATTGGTTTACCATGAAGGTGCCTTGATGCATCACAATGGTCTGAGCTTCAGCTGCGGCTGTGTCAACAGGCAGTTGTTGGTATGCCTGTGCCAAATCGATTTTGGCAAGCACCTGGCTAGAAGATGGCTCACCACAGGAACCGGGTATGCATGCTGCTGCAGGGCCTTGTTGAGAGTGCATTTGTAATCTGCGCACAAGTGAACCGAGCCATCTGGTTTTATCAGATTAGGGTTTCCCATTTGGCATTGGGAACTGGTTCCAGGATGCCCTGAGCTGGCAGTTTGTCAATTTGCTTGTCGATGCGAGGCTTGAGAGTGAAGGGCACTCACCGTGGCTTGAGGCATATGAGTTGGACTGCAGGATTCAAATCAAAAGAAATTGGTGGCCCCTTGTAACAGCTGAATTCTGAACTGAAGACATCAGGGAACTCTTCTACAAAAGTGGCAGCTCCCAGCTGACTGACATTGTTGACACCGGTAATTTCAATACTGAGAGCAGTGAACCAGTCCAGACCAATAAGACTTGTGCGACAACCTTCAGTGACGAGTAAATTAAGACAACCGTTGAATTTCTTGTACTCAACTTAGATGGAGGTTATGCCGACAACAAGAACTTGGTTACTCTGAAAATCAAAAAGTTGCAGGCTGCACTTCTGAAGACGGCGTGCAGAGAACCTGGGACAGACTTGTTGAAATGTGTTCCACGAGACAATTGACAGTGCAGAACCCGAATTGACCTCCATCGGACAAGCATGGCCTTCAAGGAAGACAGTAACCTTGATCTTGGGACATGATCTGACACTCTTGCTTCATTACTGTATTTCAGCCGTCAGTTGAACAAATGAGAGGACGAAAAACGAGATGAGTGGTGAGACTCACTAGAAGATCTTTCTGGATGACAGAAGACTTCAGGTGCAGAACGACTTCATGACGAATGACAGACTTTGGTGATGTGACCCATCTTCCCACAAGAACAACAATGAACATTGCGGAACTGACAGTCTTTACAAGTGTGCGCACCACTGCAACTGGCACATGCTCCTCTTCACCGGCTTTTTTGAGAATGGTGTGACATCTGATTGGCCCCATTCTGTGGACTCCATCATCAGACAATTCTGATTGGTTGTCTCTGAAATCAGATGAGTCAGTTGCAACGCCATGGTGAACAGAGACAGTGCAACATGACGTGTGACTCCGAGCACCCAATCGCAGTTCACAAAGAGAAACGTTGGTGGCCTCCACTCTCAGTGCTTCCTCGAGTGCTGATTTGTAATTGAGTTTTTTTTTTTTCAAAAGAAGTGCTTGCCTGATTCAGTCATCTTTAAGGCCACAGAGCAAACGATCCATCAGGACTGACTCTAAATTCGGAAACTGGCAGTCACGAGGAGCCCTTCTCAGAGTGGCAACGTATTCAGTGACAGACTCGCCCTCTTTCTGGTTTCATTGGTGGAAAGCACATCGGTGTATGACAGCAGATGTCTTAGGCGTGAAATAGTTGTTGAGCCGTGCCTTGATGATGCCAAGAGGTGTCTCCAGTAGTTTGGACATAGCTACTAAGTCCCGAGCAATGTCAAATACAGCCTGGCCACAGGTACTCAAGGAAGTGGCACAGCAGACATTGTCTCCCTCAATACCGTTTGCTATATGGAAGCATTCAAAACGGTTGAGGTAGGAATCCCAGTTCCCAACCTTGGGGTCAAATGGTTCTATAAGGCTCTTGGATGCCATCCCCGTAGTGATAGCTCTAGCTCTATATAGCTCTAGGCGCCCTTAGTGATTTCAGCTTGGGCAGGCAGAGAGTGATTTCCCCGTTTGGTTAGGCCTGGGATCCCATCCTCTTCGCCAGTTTAATGTATTGAGAGGCAGGAGACGATCATCAATAAAAGGCTTTTATTCACAACATTACTCAGCTCTAATCTAATCTGCTAAGAGCAGCACCAAACTTTATACTGTTCCATGGCTCAAACTATATACAAAGTATTAGGTCTGATTGGACCTAAGTGGAGCTTCATGACTGGATACTCTGTATGGCTTCAGGACCAATAGGAGGTCTTTATTAGTCAGCAGATCACACACAGGGAGCTAGGATACCTTAGCTAACTCTGAAGCTCAGCACAAACCAAAACAACAACTTAGAACTAACTCAGAACATGACATCAGCTATCTTTGTACTTACAGTTTTGCTGTCTCATCATGCATATGATATGACATTTTGTGTCAGGTTGACAAAATCAGTCTTGCTGTACAATGCAAAAGCATGGACCTCTCCTGTATTATTCCACTAGCTGAATCTGTGGCAGATGGTTTCAATGAGTATTTACAGTCAGGTTTAAAACAGGCAGAAAGCGAAGCTGCAAGTATCTGTAAGCAGCCTGATATCCCAAATGCCCAACATCCATACCATGCAAGGAAGTTAGGAAATGCTAAGACAATGGTTTTAAGAGGCAGCATGTCAGCAAACAGATATGCCACAGTTATTAGATCCTGCAGACAAGTATGAGCAAACATTCTTCAGAACTCTATTTAAAATTGTCCCGGAGGAAACAGAGAAAAGATTTGTTTTTCTAGAAGCATTTGCCTTGAGTATTGGATTTCTTTTTTTTCCTATTTCTGAACAGCATTTTAATGATACAGGGCCCCGATCACACACCAAATTAGCTGCATGATAGGCATGACTCCCGGATTTTAAGGGTGCAATCACAAGAGCACATCTGTGAAGCGTCCCGCACCTGTTGGCAAGCTGTTTTTCTCCACCGGAGAAGTGGAGTAAAAAAACAGTAGGGAAAATGCAGTATCAAATTGGTTGCTGAGGACCACAGATGGACTTTCCCCATGTGATCGCTCCAGCATGCACTTGTGGTATCAGGGACAGTCTGATCAGGCTATCTCGATGCCATGCCATTGTTTTTTTCCCTTCTCAGTATGCACATCATCACATACTGCCATTGGAAGCCCTCAGGGTGGAGATGTGATTAATTGATCCCCCGTTTAAGTGAATTGGCAAGGAATGACAACCCCCCCCCCAACTCACCCGCAGTTGCATCTGATCACACAGTGGCGAGTTGCACCCACAGCTTCACAGAAAGGTGTGATTGCACAACTGCAGGTCAAATTGCTCTGGTGCAAATAGCCTCGCTTCCCCCCTGCTTTATCTCGCTTGTGTGGCTGGGGCCCAGGTTATTTTTTTAAGAAGTTCAATTAAAAGTTATATTCTAGCCCTGACCTGGGTAGCCCAGGCAAGCCCAGTCTCATCAGATCTCAGAAGCTAAGCCGTGCCCACCCTGTCAAGTATTTGGATGGGAGATCTCCAGAGAATACCAGAGCTTGCAGGCCAGAGGCAGGCTATCAAGCCACTTCTCTGAATGTCCTCCATGCCCCAGTAGGAGACACCAGAAGTCACCATGACTTCCAGGCATGGGCACACACACGCACACACACAAATGCAAAAATACTGGGAAAAGTTATATTCTACATGTTTAAAATTACAAACTGCAGGTTATTAGTCAGAAACCACACCCCTAGCCACACAAATGGAGGCTCTTAAATTTTTTCCTTTAAAGTAAATAATTTGAAAATAGTGGTATGCTTAAATTGGTTATGCAGTAGTACATTTTCTCCACCTAAATAGTTACAGACGTTTTGAAGCATTGTTCAGAAGTTTTAAAACACAAAGCCAAACAATACCATGAATAAAATGGTCATGACCATTTCCAGAAGAGCTATACAACATGCACATTTCCAATTAAATGATTGCTATTTTATACAGTAACTGTGGCATCAAAAGAAATAAAAATAAAATAAAGAACATGATCTGTAGGGCACAACAGGGTAGCCATGGGGTAAAACACAACCCTGGCTCTGCACCTCTTTCCTCCCTCCCTTCCTGCACTGGCCTTAAGAGGTGATATTCATTATTCTGGGATATACTGGGCAAGGATATATGAACTGTACCATTTTGATCTTCCATCCCACATAATGTCCTGCTGTGAGGCCTAAGCACATGCCCAGGAAAACAGGGTTACAGCATGCCAAATGGGAATCCGTCCATGCAATATTAAACTGAAAACAAAATTGCTTTTTAACAAGAACTGTCCTACCTCCAAGTTTGGATTTCTTAATGACATTACGAAATCTGTTAGTGATGAGGCTGAATTAAAAACTGCTGTTTGAACTTTTCTTCGTGGAGGAGCTGAAGACACTGGGCAAAGCGCTGCCTGACAATTTGACTTTGACCGACACCGTATCTCATTCTCTGCAGTCTCACATTCCTCAATACAGCTGTGACTTTGCAGTTGTTGCTGACAATTTCTGTTTTAATTGCATCAGCTGAAAGGAGCATCAGCAAGCTGAAGTTAATTAAGAACAATCTCAGGTCACAAACGTCCCAAGGCAGACTGAATGCCTTAGCAGGCTGGTCAATTGAATCAAATGAAGCAGAATACATAGATTTTGATACTATGATTCATCAGCTTGCTGCTAAAAAAAAACAAGGCAGAAAGTATTTTGGTTAAGATGATGCCAGGTCAAGCCAATTTGGTGTTATCTAGGGTTGCCAACCCCCAGGTGCTTATACAACAAACAAAAATACCGTGGAGAATAACAAAAATAACTAGGCAAAATATATGTTTGTGTGTAAATGAAAATGCATTAACAATAATACAGTCACAACTTTCCAGCATTCAGAGACAATGTCAATATTCAAAGCGCATATTGCCTGTAAAGGCCAAATCCATATCAAAGCAAGCCATAACAGTCGACGAAATAAAGTTGTTTGTAGAAATGAAATGTTTTCATTTTTGGTTTTGGGTCATCTTCACTTTAACCATGAAGAATGATGAAAAATGAATGGGAAAGGTCATGAAAATAATGAAAATTAATAAATGTTCATTATTGTTCCAGTCCAATTTTCATCATTTTTAGTGATTTATTGGTTCTTCCTTTATTCCTCTCCCTGTTTACTGTGCAGACTGTGGGAATGGGGCCAGGATCAGATCAGCGACAGCTGCTGCTGGCCCAGGCGAGCTAGGCAGGAATAAATGACCATCTTCTTCTCTCTCTGGCACCTTGAAGGTTTCTTCTGACATAGATACCTCAGTGTATCCTGGGAAGTGTAGTCTGCTATATACCGAGGGCAGGCACTGGCTAGAGCATAAGAGAGCCCAGGCTACATGGTGCTAATCATGGTGAAAATTAAATGTTAGATGTTTCAGTGGAAATGCAATGGGGTGGTAGTTAGCAGGGGGAAATTCCCAACTTTATTAGGTAATTTCTTTTGTAGAAGATTTGGCCTGCATGGTTATCAAAAAAAGTGAAGCAAGGAGAAAAAATAGTTTGAAAAAAAGGATCTCGAAGTCCAGAAGTATCTAACTACTAATTCCTTGCAATAAAATGACAGGTTCATGGAAAAGAAACCCAGATTTTAAAAAATGTAAACCCAGAATACATTTACTTTCTCAAGCCTGAGGATAAAAACATTTTGTTTCTATGTTAAGATCATTTTTACAAAAATCACTGGCATAGAAAAAACAATACGTTGGGAAAAATGAACTGTATAAATTTCCTCCTAACCTTTGCTCTGCATAAGCAATGGAGAATTTAAAAATATTTTTTCAGAACTTTCAGATCACAGTTATATTCACATGTATATATTTCTGAAAGATGTCCACAGCTTGATGGAGTCTTGCATTTGACCTTCCAAAAATGACCGAGTTGATATTGTGATTAATGAGCCAATTATTTTCTTCTGAGATGCACTACAAAACAAATAGCCTATCCCCTTTCTATTTACTGTTTTAATAAATAAATAGCATTCTGGTTTTATTGGTGCTCATACCCTTAAGTTAATGATGAATTTCCTTGAGTTATCCATTCCAAAAATTAATAGGGTACAAGCAGGGCAATTTTCAAATGTAGGATTTTATTTGTTCTCAGTGTTAACAACAAAGTAAACAAAGCTAGTGGATGAAAAAGAATGCTGGGAGACAGTGGTAATTAAGGCCATAAATACACAGAGAAATAGATGTGAAGTCAAGGATTTGCAGCGATGAATATCATTCATACTACCCTCTAACTGGCAGAGCTTTACTTGCTTGATAAGCAATTGCATAGTGCCTTTTCTTTCTTTTTAAAATTTGGCTTTATCTCATGCTGAAATTGGATATATACATTTTATACATGCACATACACAGATACACGGGGCTATTTTTGGGCAGGAACACACAGGAACGAAGTTCCGGCTCCAAGTTGGCCACACCTACAGTCTTCTCCCCCTCAGGTTCCCCAGGCACCTCGCAAGCTGCAGTGCGCCTGGGGAAGCCAAGCCGATCCAGGGAGGGAAAGCAGTTTAAACTGCCCCCCCCCTCCGGTTCCCCATGCGTCCTGCAAGCACCTGGGGCACCTGGGGAAGTCGATCCTGGGAAGGAGCTGCGCTGTCAGGGGTGTGGCCTAATAAGCTAATGAGTTCCTGCTTGTAGAAAAAGCCCTGCAGATATCTATCTATCTATCTATCTATCTATCTATCTATCTATCTGTCTGTCTGTCTGTCTGTCTGTCTGTCTATTTGGATGAATGTTGTAAGAACAGGATTGCCAGCTTTTCAGTTGGTCCATGTAGCTGCACCTTTACAATTAACTTGATTTTATAGAGGCAATAGTTACTATTTAGGAATGTCTATAGAGCACAATGGCTTTTAGACCAAAAAAAAATCCAAGCTTCTAAAAAGTTAAGAGTGGTAACAACCCAAAACAATTTACCCTCCATGTTCTGAAAAGCATCACTTTTGATTTCTGCTAACCAAGCCTCTGATGAAGGCACAAAAGTTAGACCAGACCAGATCACCACCCCCTCTTCTGGTTTGCCTGCAATCCTCTTTATTAAAGTCTTATAATACATTAGCTGGATACAGTGGTTTTCTGATGTGTGTCTTATCCTTAACTCACACATGCCAGAAAATGAGGTGGTGATGAGGTGGCAGAGCACTAAGATGGTAGAATGGACAGTTCCATTTTAGATCGCAAGGGGTAGTTTCCAGTTTTAAGTGTTTCTTTGTATACAAATCTCCATGGAAATAGAGAATTAGCACAATCGTTTCTGTCCCTTTTCTTTGCTAGCTGGGCTGGTTTCCTAATTTCATGGAGCTTTTGATATAGTGGACCATTACAAAATGTGCTGGTCAATGGTTCTCCACCTGCAGTGTGATGTGGTACAGTCTATCCTGCTATCTCATTTCCTTGCATGCAGGACTCAGACCTTAGACCCCGGGTCATGGAGCTACAAATCTACAAAGCACAGAGAAGTGGGTGCAAAGGAGTTCTTTACTTTTCCCCACCCATCACTTTTGCTCCTCTAATTGTTTCCCTTCAATGGCATTTCTTATTTCTGTCCTCATCAGATGGGAGAGAAGAAAACAACGCAGATGTGGGCAAAATTCCAACAGCCCCATGTCCCCTCGCCTCTACTTTATATGACCCATGATTTACAGCTGTGCAGCAAACCGGTATTTTAACACAGAGGTCTGTTGCATTCCTGACTAACTAAGCCTGTGCCAGGCCTAGGATGGACTGTGGAAAATGAACAAGGAATATTTTCTCAAGACACTTTCTAAACTAGAAAAATATTTTTTTAAAAAAAATCTGTCCTACTTCCCAAGGACAGGAAAAGTCAAGCCAACAAATACATTGGAATGCAAGCAGGGAAAATGCATCTTAGGGGAAAAGTGAATTAGTTGAAATGCTGAAAATAAGACACAGTTCCTGGTTTGTCGGTGTGGTTGGACATACCATTTGAAGGACCTAGCCCAAACTCTGTCCCCAACAGAGGCCAGCCCAATGCTTCAGGGAGGTTCAAAAGCAGGGTATGGTAGCAGTCCCTGTTGCTTATCCCCAGTAACTCACAATAAGCTATATTGATTTTTTAATGTGAAGATCCATTCCTAGCTATCACAGTTAATAGCCATTGAAGAATACATCCTCTGTTAATTTAATGGCACTGGGCTTTGCTTGATTGAGTTCTGATCCTTTTTTAAAAAAAATAAGCAATGTTATTACTGTACTTCTTTTGATTGCTATTTCCCTTGTTGAGCTTATGTACCTTGGGCTTATCATTCAGCCTAAACTGGCTCACAGGTTGGTTGTTGTGGGGATAAAATAGAGGAGAGGTAGATGATGTAAGCTGCTTTGAGTCCCCCTAGGACTGCCAATACCCTGGAGGGGGAAAAAAAAGCCCTACTCCTTTCATAAGGGACAGGACTTTTTCCCCTCCAGATTGTTGAAAACTCTAGGTATAAATATCCCACACTGATTAAAACATGACTGCTAATACTATTTCTCGGTCAGTTTTATGGAATTTGCACTATCACCAATATTACTACAGTATGTTACCAGGATTACAAACTATCAAATGGTCCTTATGGGACATATCACTTATGACTAACAGCTGAATGATCAACTACTACAGATTAGAGCAAATGAGACTATGATCATCAGACTATTATTCTTACCTGTTGCACATTAGCAGCATTGCCATCTATGTAATAATTTATCTTAGTGTAGCCTGTTTCACTGTATGTTTCTTTGGATATGTTCCTGCTAACTGAGTCACAGGCTATGAAATATTAAGATAAAATACTTTGAAGCTTTTAAAATGTTTTTAAAGAATGTGAACAAAATACGTGTTTGGAAAGTACAGGAGTTGGAGACCGGTAGCAGTGAAATCAGCAAGCATGGTTTATTTCAGGTTCAGATGAGGCATGACAAACAGAGGCCAGAGGGCTGCTTATATTCACAGGTAAGCCGCACCCCCGACCTCGCCCAAATGGTACAATAGGCTTAGCTTCCCGCCAATGACTTGCATAGGCCCATTTGAATATTCAGAGACTGTCATTGGGGGAAACTTAGGATCCTTGCTGGCTATTGTTCGCCGGATTGAAGCTCATGCCTTTCCTGGCCATGTGCTCGGCGGTGGCCATGCGGCCGTCGCCATTACATGCATTACAGTGTTATTGGAAGAATTTGTCTTTCTTGATTCTGATGGGTCTTCTGGCAACCAGAGACCTCCATTCTAATATTTAATGGAATGTTTAAGAACTTAAGTACATAAGAATACCCCTACTGCATCAGATCAATGCTCCATCCAGTCCAACCAGCAGGGCAGAGAGGCCAAGGCCTTCCACTGATGTTTCCTCCTAGCACTGGCTTTTGGAGGTTTGCTACTCTACATATGGAGGTTCCCTTCACTTACCATGTCTAGTAGCCACTGCTAGACTTATCCTCCATTATCTATCTAACACTCTTTTCAAAAGTCGTCTATGCTTGTGGGCATTTTCTAAAGTGAAGCTCTTTTTAACGAGGAAGCTCCCCTTTACAGTGATAGCACAAAAATAGCAAATCTGATTATATGCATTGCCTCTTGGATTAAACAGATCCACTATTGTTTCTGATAAATTAAATGATGGAAGTTGTAGCCAAATGAAAGTAGTCTATAACAGTAAAGAAAAAAATATAGAGAGAAAGCTGTGTTTAGTGGCTGGCTTGACTGGTACCTAAAGAGCTAACTACAGCTAACTACCAAAACATTTATGATGTTAGAAGAAAAGTAGCATTGAGGGGGTGAATTTAGTGTAGAGATGATGCAAGCAGGGAGATGTTGTATTCCATTTCCAGCCATTATTTACATGGCTCGGTTATGCTTACTGCAGTGTAAACTATAATAAACCCATAGAAACATGGGCCTGCAAAAGCTGGGAAAGCAGCCTATAAATCAAACAAACAAATAAATAAATAAAATAAACAAGTTAAAAACAAAAAGTAAATTAAATCTTTGCTACTTAACTAGTGTTCTTCTACTTATGGACTGTAACAAGTACCACATTTGATCAGACCAAAAGTTCCACCTATCCCAGCCTCCTGTCTGCTACAATAATCATTCCAATAGATATTTGCTATCTTTTTTCCTAAATGATTCCTCTGCCTTTAACAGTTGCATTACATACGGAATTCCAACAGGTAAAACATTCCTGTACCTCTGTCCTTGGAAAAATAAGATATTGAGTTTCTGATTGCAGTACAATAGTTTCAGCAGCACCAAATTTTTATTAGTGGCTCTGGGAGACTAGCAAGGTTGTCAACCTCCAGGTGGTGGCTGGAGATTTCCCAGGATTACAGGTGATCTCCAAATGATAGATATCAGTTCTCCTGGAGAAAATAGTTTCTCTGGAGGGCGAACTCTATGGCATTATGGCCCACAGAGGTCCCTCCCCTCTCCAAATCTCACACTCCCCCGGTTCTACCCCCAAATCTCCAGGTAGTTTCCAAGCTGGAGTTGGCAACCTTAGAGAGTAGAGAATATTACAAGTGTGTAATATTCTGAAAAATGTTTATCTTTGGGTTCTTACTTAATGTCACTCTAAGATGTTAAAAAAACATAGCCAGAGATGCTATAAAAAGTCATGCTCATAACAGGAGGCTTTGGGTGATAAAATATTGACATCAGATCCCCTTCTACAAGACACAGACTTTATTTAACTTCCAGTATGATTATTTTATTTCCTCCGTACTGCCAGAGATATCCAGTGCCATCTTGGATAACCATGAGGGACACCATTCAGCTATGACAGCTAGTTCTTTCCAGTAGTCCCAAAATACAAGCATCAGACATAATCTCAAGTAAAAAAAAAATCCAGTCTAACAAATAGGAAGGTATAGATAAGATTATTTATTTGTTTAAATGTCTAATAGTTAGCATGATACAGCTCCTGTCAGAATATACCATTTTAAAGAAAAAGTAGACACAACTGTTAATCTTGACATCATTATTTCTATCTCTATGGACAACCTACGCACTAATTCAGGCATTCATGAAGGGCATGTGGTTCAGCATTCAAGGAACTCTACCGTCATGGAATTTACATGAAAGACTGCATATTTGAAACCTCCCTGGAATCTCAATCTTGATACTTGGGCCCAGATAGCATATAATGGATTCCGTCCTTTTTACTGGCACAGTATTGCTGCACAATGCTGCAAAGGAGGTTTGATATGAGGTGTGTTTTAAACAGCAATCTGCCAGTTGCACATTTGAGATAACTACACGAGTTGACCTGCTGAAAATTTGAACTGTTGTATGGTACCATACCTATCATGTATTTTATTTTGCTTCAGAGAGGCTCACATTGTCTCTCTGTCCTGCATTTTATCCTCCTAACAATCCTGTAAGGCAGGGGAGGGCAATTGTTTTGGCTCGGGGGCCACTTTGTGGGAGCGGAGGTTAGCGGAGGGCCGCACCTTTTAAAATGATTGCATTCATTACTTAACTTTGCATTTCAGAAAAGGTATAAATTGCATCATAAAAATCAATAAATATAAATTAAATAAAATAGTGGTAGTTTTATTCAATTTATTTATTGTGCTAATTTCATATCATCTATAGCTGCAAGCACATTTAATTTTAGAATCTAAAATTAAAATTTAGAATTTATTTTTAGTTTAATGAGACAAATGTGCCCTATCACACTTTTCTACATTTTTTTTGAAATCAGGAGTGAGATTGCTTGTTGAGATTCTCATCACAGCTTGCAAGTTAATGTCTGTCAAAGAGCATCTATATTTACTCTTGTTAATCTTCATGTTTTGGCGGGCCGCAAAAAACTCTGTGGCGGGCCGCATGTGGCCCGCGGGCCGCCATTTGCCCACCCCTGCTGTAAGGCAGTTTAGGCTGAGAGTGTGTGAACGGCTCAAGCAAGGTTCCATAGCAGCGTGGGGGGTTAGAACCGGGGTCTCCCAGATCCTAGTCCAACCCTCTAACTGCTATACCATTATCTCTGTCTCATGGTAGATGTCAACACATAAACAAGATATATCTATATCTTTATATCTATATCTGTATCTATGGAAATGTCTTTAAGAATCACATGAACTGGACAGCATAGCCCCATTTCCTTCCCTGTATATGGTGGGTAGTGGAAATGAAAGTGCATCCCTGTCCATATAAGAACATGAGAGAACATAGAAGCCAATGCTGGATCAGGCCAATAGCCTCTGTCACACAGTGGCCAAAAATACCAGGTGCCATCAGGAGGTCCACCAATGGTGCAAGAACACTAGAAGCCCTTCTGCTGTTGCCCCCCCCCCCAAGCACTAAGAATACAGAGAATCACTTGCCCCAGACTGAGAGTTCCTATCTATACCTTATGGCAAATAGCCACTGATGGACTTCTGCTCCATATGTTTATCTAATTCCCTCTTGAAGCTGTCCATGCTTGTAGCTGCCACCACCTCCTGTGGCAGTGAATTCCATGTTGATCACTCTTTGGGTGAAAAAGTACTTCCTTTTATCTGTTCTAACCTGACTGCTTAGCAATTTCATTGAGTGCCCATGAGTTCTTGTATGGTGAGAAAGGGAGAAAAGTACTTCTATCTCTGCCTGCTCTATCCCATGCATAATCTTGTAAACCTCTATCATGTCACACCTCAGTTGGCATTTCTCCAAGCTAAAAAGCTTTAACCTTCTGATAAGTATTGGAGTTGGGAGTCCATGGAATAGTGAAACAGCTAGATCTTTATTGCTGGTCCGGATGAAGCATACAACCCAGGGCTCGAAGCCCTCCTTTTATGCTGGTCAGGGATAATCCCCTGACCTCACCCAACTGGCCTGATAGGCTATTATAAGTCTATTTACATCTCATGGGTTCCCTGGGAGAAACCTAGGTCCATGATTGGTGGCCGGTTTGAATCCACCTAGCCTTTGTTCTACCTGGCTGAAGCTCAGGTAGTTTCTTGGCCATGTGCTCTGGCCATGCTCTGGCCATGTGCTCTGGCCATGCTCTGGCCATGTGCTCTGGCCATGCGGTCGCAATTATGGGAGCACATGGCGACCGCATGGTCAATACATAACACCTTCCTTCACAGGGAAAGTGTTCCAACCCTTCTACCATTCTAGTTGCTCTTCTCTGCACTTTTCCCAATGCTATAATATTTTTTCTGAGGTGTGGTGACCAAAATTGCACACAGTATTCCAAATGAGGTCACACCATCAATTTATACAGGGACATTATGATACTGGCTGATTTGTTTTCAATTCCCTTCCTAATAATCCCCAGCATAGCGTTGGCCTTTTTTATTGCAGTCACACACTGTCTCAACATTTTCAGTGAGTTATCTACTATGACTCCAAGATCAGATCTCTCTGTTCATCAGACTCTGCCAGTTCGCACCCCATCAATGTATATTTATAGTTAGGATTTTGGGTCCCAATGTGCATCACTTTGTACTTTGCCACACTGAACCCCATCTGCCATGTTCACACCCGCTCGCCCATCCTCGACAGATCTCTTTGGAGTGCCTCACAATTCTCCCTGGTTTTCACCACCCTGAACAATTTAGTATCATCTACAAATTTAGCCACTTCACTGCTTACTCCGAACTCCAAAACATATGACATCTGCCACGTTTTGTCTATCACAGCAAAGATATCATATTTAAAAAGCACCTATGCCTATAACATCTTGTGTGCATAGGTTCCAGTCATGTGATGGATTACCTGATCAGATTGAATCTACACACACCTGCATTGTCAAACCAATCTGACAAGCACATTTAATAGTTTAAAAGATGTTCTACCCTCTTCTTCACAACAGACAAGCCATGTGAACTATTCTTACTATTCCTCCAGACAGGAATTTGAGTGACATTCTGCTTGTTTTGGAGTTCTGCAGAAGTATTAGAATTACACAGGGAAGACTGTTTGTTCTCTCATTAGGACTGTAATGTGTGAGTCAGTTTACAGACTTGTTAAGGGAAGACCAATCAATGTGAAATAAGGGATATACAGAACCAATTTCTACACTTCCACACTTAACATTTGGAATGAACCTTATAAAGCAGGACTCTCCACTACCAGCCTCCTTCAGATCAACCTACAACATCCAGTTTGTAGGCTTCCCAAGCAGAATGTAGATATACCTAAGGAAGATACTGTCATGACCCCTGCGGGTTGCCACCTTCTGCCGCCACCACCCTGGACTTAGGGTCTTTTGCGAAGGCCCAGGGTACCATCCCAGGCCCAGCCAAATGCCCCCTTTTAACCGAGAAACATAGGCATGATGACCAGGCAGGGAACAATTAAACAAAAGGGTTTATTAATACAATACTGGGGCAGGGAAAACGAGACAAGGTGCATTAAAATCAATAACAGTGTTTAGAGGCAAAATAACTGAATCTAATGCGACTAACTGCTTCACTTAACTGTTTACTACTTTAAGGCCCACTGCCCTTATATATTAGGCCTCCTGCCAACACTCACTCTGCCCCAAGTGAGGGATCTTTCTCACAGACCAGATTGTCCCCTCAGCTTGACTTAGGGTTGCCAAGTGGCAACTTACCTGTAGCAGGGGGAAGTCCGTGCCACTCCGGGAGGGTCCTGATGTGCGCACTTTGTGCGTGCACCGCAGTGATGTCACCCAGAGGTGACATCATCACGTCAGGCACGTTGGGGGTGGGACCTCAGTAATTCGAGGGAAAACCATAGAGTTTTCTCTCGAATTGCAGAGTGCCCCCCCCAAAACGTGCCCAGCATGTCTCCTCAGCCCGACAATTTGGGGGTGGGGTTCTCCCGGCGGCCCGATCCTGGCGGGTGGGCAGCGGGCTGCTGGAGCGGGGGTTTCCCCACCCCCTGGGGGGACTTGGCAACCCTAGCTTGACTCTGTGTGAGGAAAGGCCACAGAAGAGAAAAGAATGCCGTTTTACATTTCACACAGCTAAAGTTCAGTCTCCTCACACATTCCCTGAACTCCCACTGGCTACCACAACCGCCAAGCATCATGGGAATTGTAGGCTGTCAGCCTTCTACCTCCACACAGGTCTCTTCTGTGCCTACGCTGAACTAGGCCTGTCTTCCCGAGATCATGACAGATACCTACAGAGATTTTTGCTCCAAATGAGCTATCCTGCATGCTACAGTGGAGGGGAAGTAAATGTTTCAGTGTGTAGCCAATATGACATCCAACTACAAACACAGCAATCATTATTCTCATCCTGAGTAACTCTGAAAAGCACTATACCCTTCCTGACATTATGACAATCTCACATGCCCCTGACTTAAAATAGTTCTCTAAATAGCCCTCACAGCACAAGATGTATTTATGTAAATCTATATTCTAATTCTGAGAGGTTTTTTTTCCTGTGTGGATGCTTATATCTGCCAAAGAGAGCTCACTCTCCCCCAACAGCTTTTCCTACATAGTCAGGCCCCTTCCTCAGTTTGCAGAAAAATCCAAAAAGTTTTTAAAAAAAAAACTTCAGGGACCATTGAATCCCACCAATACCTTTTGAAATGGCATCAGCTCCAGGCATCAACTGTGAGGAGATTAGAATGTTCGGGGGAGGGGGGAGGTTCTAACTGTTTCTGTCATTAAAAAGCAGGGTTTTTACTGGCAGCAGTCTAGAATTGCCAAGTACCCCCCCGGCCACCGGCAGCAGATCCAGATCCAGGCTGGGAAACTCCTGGAGATTTGGGGGTGGAACCTGGGGAGGACAGGGACCTCAGTGAGGTACAATGCCATAAACTCGACCCTCCAAAGCATCCATTTTCTCCATGGAAAAGTTATCTCTGTAGTCTGGAGATGAGCAGTAACTCCAGGGGATCCCCAGGTGGCACCTGGAGGCTGGCATCCCTAGGCAGCACCCTCTGTGTGACTTGATACCACCTGATTTGCATGACTTAGGCCAAATCTACGCCTCCCCTTTGAAGTAGTTTGACTGCTGTCTTTTCCTACACTCATTTCACACTGGTTACAAATTGCACTCCCTGGGTCTGAAGAGCACTAAGCAACAGGATCTGTTTAAAGCAGTGTAATGCTAGCTTGACCACAAGAGGGCAATTAATGAATGTAGATGGTGATTTTTAAACTAGAACAAGTATGGTTTGAAACTAGAAACAGGTATAGATGGGTTTTTTAAAAAACTAGAATGATTCCAGTGGGAAAGTCAGATATAGATTTGACCTTAATTAGGCCCAGCTGCCTTGCTACTGTTCATCAGCAGCCACCCTATGAAAGTTATTGTGATGTAACAGTTAGAGCTTCAGATTAGGATCTGTGAGACCCAGGTTCAGATCCCCATCTTGCGGTAGAAACTGACTGGGAGATTTTGAACCAGTCACATACTTTCAGCCTAACCAACCTCACAGGGCTGCTGTACAGACAACAAAGAGGAAATAATAATGTAAGCTGCTTTAGTCCCCACTGTGAAGAAAGACTGTAATTTTCCTAGGTAGAGGCTGCGAGGGAGGAGGGTGGAGATGGAAAGCTGAAGACAGATAAAGGCAGGTTAACTGTTGGGTGGGAAGGAAATAGGGTTGCCAACTCCAGGTTGGGAAATTCCTGGACATTTGAGAGGTGGAGCCTGGGGAGGGTAGGATTTGAGGTGGGAGACAGAAAGAGTGATGAGTTGGGGAGGCAGAAAAACAAAGAGAATGATGACGGGTCAGAAAGAGAGAGGAAGTAACATACATGGAGGAGAGAGAGAGTAAGAAAGGGGATTAGAAGGGAGAAAGAGTGTGAGAGGGGTAGGGGGAGAAGGGAGGAAGCAAAGGTGTGAGGAATGGGATAACCATCCCGCAAGTTTCTTGTGAGTCTCCACTTGTAACATAATTTTCTGGCACAAATTTTTAAAAGATCAACAGCCTTTATTTATTTTAAAAATATATTTATAGCCCTCCTTCTTTAGAACAACTCCAATGTCATCATCTTGAACTGGGTGCAGAAGCAAATTGGGAGCTAGTGCAGATGGAATAAGACTGGCTTGATATGACCCCTATTACCCAGTCTAGTCAGCATTCTGGCATAGCATTCTGTGCCAACTGTAGTTTCCAGACAATCTTCAAGGGTAGGCTCTCATAATGTAATCTATATGTCACCAGGGCCTGCACTTCCATAGCAAGTTGTTTCCTGCCCAGGAATGGCTACAGCTGGCTCACCAGCTACCACCTGTTTATTCAACAGCAGGCCTAAAGGAGAAGCTTTAGGGAGAATGCAACCCCATCTAGAACAGGTGGTATTGCAATTTCTGGGTCAGACCTTCCCACCACCTGACGCATTCTGTTTCATCGGGATTAAGTTTCAGCTTGTACACCCTCCTCCATCTAAAAGTGCCCCAAAGCCTCTGTGGGATCTGCTGGAAGTGTGAGATAGAGCTTGGTGACATCCATATATTGGTGGCAATAACACCCAAAGCTCTGGATGACCTCTCCCAGAAGCTTCACATAGAAATTAAAAAGCATGGAGGACAAGATGGAATTTTGCAGTACCTTGTAGATCAGAGAGGCTAAGGGATGGAAAAACATTCCCACAGCATGACACTCTGAAACCTACCTTCAAAGTAGGACTGAAACCACTGGAAAATAGTGCCTCCCAAAGGGGGTCCAGAAGGATACTATGACTGATGGTATCAAAAGCTGCTAACAGACCCAGGAAAATTAACAGGGTCACCCTCCCCCTGTCCATCTCCCAGCACAAATTACCCACCATGGTGACCAAGGATGTGCATCTTGTCATATTCCATTTAAGGGAAAAAACAAAATTGGTGACATTAAAAGAAAAAAAGTAGTAGAGGTCTGACAGTAACCTTCCTATTCCTGTGCTACATTTCTTTACTGCTTGACAGGAACCTCTAAAATAATGTTGCTCCAAAGCTCCAATGTTTCTGTTTATGAGTGGTGCATGGGGCAAGTGCTGCACAAGTGTACTGTTTGCCACTTAACATTGCTTAAAGCAGCATCTCTAGGCTCCTTCAGTTCATCTTCTCTCATCTCTAAGGTTTCTTTCATCAAACTATTGTTAGCCCCCAAATCTACAAGGCTTAAGGTAAATGTTCCAGGAGCTTAAAATAAGTGCTCAGTGTTTATTTAAGAAAACGTCTTAAATGTAGCCTACAGGCAATTTACTGTGCAAAACAATTACATGGGAGTTACAGGCAGTCTACTCCCGCAGTAAATCAGACCGCTTATCTGAGACCTTAACAATGAACTATGTTTGGTTGCTGTTCTTCTGACTCCAATGAAGTGACAGAAAGAATCATTGCTACTTCACAGTAAGAAGATCTACCCAGTTCATACAAAATAAATATTTGCTTAGAATAGGTATTAGCTTATTTGCTGGCTATGGGGCCCTAAATCTTCCTAGAATGTCTGGCACTCCTAATTCACTCATCTTATAAATATTACGACTGTAAAATGATATCAGGCAGAGTGATAAAATCTGTTGAACAAATCTCAGTAGATCTACATTAGTGAACATTTTGGCATATGAGCCTTTCTTCACAAATTACTGGTTTCCTGAGCTGCGCCTTCAGAAGTTTCAGCTACACTTCTTGTTGAAAAATTATATTAGGTGTTTGACATCTCAGAAGTGAAGCAGCGAGAATTAGCCACAGAATCTTTTTCTTATTTATATTCATTTATATTATATTACGTTGTAATATTCCCTCTACAATCCAACTGAAGGCATCTCATGCTTTAAAAATACCATTAGTATACAAAAGTTTTAGATACCTTGGAATATCCATCCCTAAAAACCTAAATAAAATGTACCAATAGAACTAAAAAACATTGTGGAGTCAGATAAAAAAGGATATTAGATCTAATAAGATATTTTTAGATGGGCAAAGCCCAAAACAGCTGTACTACTCGTTGCAATGACTAAAATGTCGTCTTTTTAATTTTATGTCCGATAAGATTTTGAACAATTGGCAATAAAACTAGACCAATTTATTTTAAATTTTAGAGCCAAGAACGGCAAAACTCCTAAGGTATCATTCTATTTGAGAAAGAGGGTGGGGTACTCCAAATATCTTCCTTTATTATGACTGAAATCAAGACATTTTTGTCCTTCTACAAGGAAATAGGTTTGCTAGAGGTAGAGACCTTTAATTTTAAAGAGATGTGGGGATTTCACTTATTATATGATAATGCTTTTCTGCTTTCAACCCTCCATGGCTCTATATTGGTATGGAGGAAATGGAAAAGAGTATTATGCCCAGGGATTTCTCCAATGACCCTTATTCTGTACCATCCAAAATTTGTTCCAGCAGCACGCTATATTGAGGATGACCCAGTGTTTTCTTTTTGACCATAAAAAGCAACCACAGAGGAGGCTAATTCATTTTGGGCTTTGGTACTGAGCAAGAGGGAGTTAACTCTTACACAATTTTTTTTCCCAATCTAAACTTCCCTGTTGGAGAAAGAATGCAGACACCTTTGTCTTTCTTCCCTGCTGGGGTAATTATGAGCTGATTTCGATCAGAAAAGTGGAACAAGAGAGTTCAGAAACCTCTTGCTTCTGCTGCAACACCAATTTGAATCCCCTATCAAAAATTTACTAGTTAAAAAAAAAACAGATTAGGAGACTCAGTCAGAGATGTCCAGTGTAACAATTAATATAGCCTTTAGCCAGGTCTAGATGCCATTTTGAAGCCAGCATAGCCGGTACCAAGGAGTAGCTTGCTTCTAACAAAATGTAGTCCTGAAATCGTTTCCTACACTTATCATGAGGTAACACACAACTGCCATCTATTAATGATAAGCTGTTCATAGCTCTTTGACAGAATAGTCAGATACTACAGAAGAGAAATATCAATCCATTGAGTTGTAACAAGCAGATCTCTTGGGAAACTTGAGTTAATAGAGACTCCCAAATACTAGTCCTTAAAAGATTTTCCTCTTTTAAAAAAATATACCAATTTAACAGAATGTTCTGTGTTACAATCTGCTAGGTACTACAGCAACTCCATTCCACTTGAGACAAATTAACTGTAATGCCATTTCAACTTGAGGCAGTGATTCTATTCTACCCAAGAAGTGTGAGAGCTGAGCAGGTGTTAAACACTCCCATTGAATCAATGAGACCTAAGATTGTTTAACATTGCCTGGACTGTATCCTTGCAGGTAAAGAATAAATTAAACCGCTATTAAAAACAAATGAAGCTTTGCAATATATTCAAATGCACATCCCTTTTGGGAAAGATCAACGGGTTACTAATTCTTTAGCTTCCAGTGGTATTGACAATTTAAAAAGTTTAAATTAACTTCGCTGCGAGATTCAAATCAGAGTACAATAGATGTGAACCAAAAAGGCAAATGAGGCCCAATGAAATCTAGAAAGTGACTAGCAATATAAGTTGATACATTTGTGGAATATCTAAAAGGTAATAGCTGTAAAACATGATTAATATTAGAAATGAAATATATTAAATCAATATTTTATATATTAAATCAATAATCTGTTGTTTAGGTGCCCAAGCTAGACAGTAGCAGTAAGTTACTAATGTATTTTTAGAATAGCGGAAAATTCAAATACAAGCAACTTTGGTCCTGATACAAGGACATCAGGAGGCATTGGAACTACATTTCTCATGGCTTCTGACAGGTCTGGAAATTGTCTCTTATAGTCACATCAGTGTCCAGGACCTAAGCGGGAAACCAGAGGAGCTGCTGCTACCTCCAGGAACATGGTCAGAGAAAGAGGCAATACAGGTGGGTATGTCAGATATGGAATATAGATTCTGTTGGCTAATAAATTATTCTCTATGAATTGCTTCATTAAAGACTTAGCTAAGTCTGCAAGATCAGGAACTTGCATTTGCAACTGTCTCTGAAACTTCTTACGTATTCAGCAACTTTAGCCTGAAATTTCCTAACCCTCTTTAGAGACAGTGAAATCCTTGAGTGTGTGGGGGAAATGTGTATGCAGGAGAAATAATACCTAGGCTGAAGGTCAAGCCCCCCCTTCTGGTTCCTAAAACAAACTGTCCTGTGTCTTTATAAAAATATGTGATACACATGTGATACACTTCCTTCACCCTTCCATTCTCCATTCTGAGATAAGGAAAGCAACCCTGGAGCAGAGATGGATGGAGCCTGACAAAGGTTGACAGGGATGTCAACAAGAGAACATTTAGATGAAACAAGAGCTGGACATACCTAAAGAGGTGAAAAACAGCATGGAATGGCCAGATATCACCAGCCCTAAGCAGATGGAATAGGTGGCGTTCTACTTTCGATCATAAATGGAGCTCTCCTGCTTGAGTAGGCTGTTGCACCTTCCATTTTTAGCAAAGCTATCTTCCTCAAGCAGGCAACTTGTGCAACAACCAAGTGTGGCCTACGAAAACTTAAGGGTGTGTGAGTGTGTGTGTGTGTGTGTGTGAGAGAGAGAGAGAGAGAGAGAGAAAGAATAAGCTATTTATTTATTTAAAACATTTTTATGCTGCCTTTCCAACCATTCAGGGTCCACAAGGTGGCAAACAGGAAAACATTAAAACTTTAAGGAACATAAGAACATAAGAGAAGCTATGTTGGATCAGGCCAGTGGCCGATTCAGTCCAACACTCTGTGTCATACAGTGCCCCCAAACCAGGTAGCTTATAGCCCCCACCACTTCCTATGGCAGTGAATTCAACATGTTAATTACTGTTTGGGTGAAGAAGTACTTCCTTTTATCTGTTCTAAACCTAGTGCTCATTAATTTCATTGAGTGCCCACGAGTTCTTGTATTGTGAGAAAGGGAGAAAAGGACTTCTTTCTCTACCTTCTGTATCCCATGCATAATTTTGTAAACCTCTGTCATGTCACCCCTTAGCCATCATTTCTCTAACCTAGAGCCCTAACTTCTCTTCATAGGAAAAGTGTTTCATACCCTTAATCATTTTAATTGCCCTTTTCTGCACATTTTCCAATGCTATAATTTTTTTTAGGTGCAGTGACCAGAACTGTACACAGTATTCCAAATGAGGACACACCATCGATTTATACAGGGACAGTATGATACTAGCTCATTTGTTTTCAATTCCCTTCCTAATAACCCCCAGCATAGCGTTTGCCTTTTTTTCATTGCCGTTGCACACTGACATTTTCAGTGAATTATCTACCACAACTCCAAGATCTCTCTCCTGGTTGGTCTCCACCAGTTCAGAGCCATTAATGTATATTTATACACAGGATTTTTGTCTCCAATGTGCATCACTTTGCACTTGCCCATACTGAACCTCATTTGTCATGTTGACACCCACTTGCCCATTCTCGACAGATCCCTCTGGAGCACCTCACAATCCTCCCTGGTTCTCCCCACCCTGAACAACTCACTGTCATCCACAAACTTAGCCACTTCACAGTTTACTCCCAACTCCAAATAATTAAGGAACAAGTTAAAAAGCACTGGACTTAGTACTGAGCCCTGCAGTACCCCACTGCTTACCACCTTCCACAGTAAAAACTGTGCCCATTTATACTTTGTTTTCTGTTAATTAACCAATTTTTCATCCACAAGAGGACTTGTCCTCTTATCCCATGTCTACTGAGTTTACTTAGGAGCCTTTGATGAGGAACTTTATCAAATGCTTTCTGGAAAACTAGGTAAACATCTATTGGATCACCCTTGTCTACATTTTTGTTCATCCCCTCAAAGAACTCTAAAAGGTTAATGAGACAAGATCGTCCCTTACAAAATCTATGCTGATTCTTCCTCAATAGCTTTTGTTCATCAATGTGCCTACTAATTCTACCTTTATTAACAGATTCTACCAACTTACCTGGTATCAATGTTAGATTGACCGGCCTGGAATTTCCCAGATCTCCTCTGGAACCTTTTTTTAAAATGGGGGTTACATTAACTACATTCCAGGCCCATTCTGCATCTAGCATTCACTCCATTGTTTTACCAAACCCACACTGGAACAGAAAAAGATGTGGCTCAAAACCACATTCAAATACCGTGGGCCAATGCCATACTGACTGCAAAGTCACCCCCGGATGGCCATAGAACAGCCATAAATCTATGCAGATGGTACCATAAAACCAAGAGATCAAACGAAGTGAAAGCGGTATGCAGTCTGGACACTGCCATAAAATCCAACAGTCAAAGTGAAAGTGTCATGCAATGTAGAGGAAAATTTCTGTTCCAATGTGGGTTTGGTAAAACAGCGAATGCTAGATGCAGAATGGGCCTCAATCTGCAGAAATTAAGGCAGATTTTAATGATAGATTGAATATTTTTGTCAGGAGATTCACAGGTTCACATTTGAGTTCTCTCAGAACTCTTGGATATATGCCATCTAGGCCTGGTGATTTGTCAGTTCTTAATTTGTTTATCAGTCATAGGACCTCCTCTCTCATCACCTGATTCTGACTCAGGTCTTTCAACACCCTTCCCAAAACTAGCAGTTCTGGAGTAGGGATGTGCACCCCAAAAAAATTTGGCTCGATTCGGATTCAGCCGATTTGGCAAATCATATTCAGGGCACCGAATGACTCCCGAATTCCACTTTCAGCAATGCAAGCTGATTTGGATGTCATTCGGCTGGCCAAATACCATTCAGCCCCATTACACCCTATTGGCCATTAAAGTCAATGGCAAAAACTCAGTAGGGTATATTCTGGGGGATGGGGGAGGGGAGTTTGAGGGAAAGGCTCCAAACATGAGGGTATCTGCTGGAGCCTCTCCACAGAAGAACCACCAAGTCCCCAAAAGATTGGACCAGGGGTCTAATTCTATGGGCCCCCAAACAGGTTGCCCCATCCCCTCCATTGTTCTCTATGGTGGGAAACAAATGTCAAATTTTCCCACGGTCCTTTTGGGGGGCTGAGGAGTAGGGGGTTTGAGGAAGAGGCTCCAAATTTGTAGGGTAGCTTCTGGAGCCTCTCCCTACAGAAACCCCCAAGTCCCGAAGACATTGGACTAGAGGGTCCAATGCTATGGTCACCCAAACAGGTTGCCGCCATTCCATCCATTGTTTCCTATGGGGAGCCCGCCGAAAAGACAGCAAGGCAGGCAAGCAGGCACCCAGCAGTCAGACTCTCCCAGAGAATCTCAGGGAAAGTGAACTGTTGGGAGGTTGCTTGTTTGTCAGGAGAACAAGTGGCACACTCCAGAACAAGTGGCATGGTGGCAGTGTGAGTATGCCACAGTGCCACACAGAAACCCAACAAGACTAAGAGGACCAGCATTTATACAGACCCTGCCTGTATAAATCGATGGTGCAACCTCATTTGTAATACTGTGTGCAATTCTGGTCACCACTATATCTCAGAAATGATGTTTATAGCATTGGGGAAAGGGCTGAAAAGGGCAACTAGAATGATAACAGGATTGAAACACTTTCCCTATGAAGGAAGGTTAAGGTGTTTGGGGCTCTTTAGCTTGGAGAAATGAAGGCTGAGGGGTGACGTCACAGAGGTTTACAAGATTATGCATGGGATAGAGCAGGTAGAGAAAGAAGTAATTTTCTCCCTTTCTCACAATACAAGAACTTGTGGGCACTCGATGAAATTGCTGATCAGTTGGGTTAGAACAGATAAAAGGAAATACTTCTTCACCCAAAGAGTGATTAACATGTGGAATTCACTGCCACAGGAGGAGGAGGGCTAGTTCTACAAGCATGAACAGTTTCAAGAGAGAATTGGACAAATATTTGGAGGCTGGAGCAGACATCCATCAGTGGCTATTAGCCACAAGGTATATAGATAGGAACTCTTGGTCTCTGGAGCAAGCGGTGCTCTGGTGCTTGGGGGGGGGGGGGGACAGTGGGAGGGCTTCTAGTGTCCTAACCCCACTGGTGGACCTTCTGATGGCACATGGTATTTTCGGCCACTGTGTGACAGTGGAAGACTGGATGGGCCAGTGCCCTGATCCAACACTGGCTTCTCTGAAGTTCTTATGTAACATCAGAGAATCTCTGTCAATGGGGGCCTTTCTGAAAGGGCAGCAGAACCAGTGCATTGAAGGCAGTAATACAGTACTTCACAGAGGAAGATAGGACTAGAATTTTGACTCATGCTCCGAAACGAACACAAGGCATTAATGTTAATAGTAGTACTGACTGGTTACAATTAGAAAACACTCACAAACGTAAAATCAGACTGGCACTTCATGACTCATTTCTGAGTGATTATTGTCACTCTAATCTTATCCCTCATGGCCTTCAGATTCAAAAGGGCCCTGCCCTTTTTCTTGATAACACTGACTTTAACAATAAATGGGTTGCTATTTTAAACAAATGCTCATATGACCTCATGCTTCTAATTATCCAACAGGCTACTAGTGATGTTGAGCAATTAGAGAGTGATATAAGAACTATGGAAAAATCTTTAAAGAGCACTGGTCCTGCTGAGCATTTTGATAAACAAATTAGGGAATTAGAAGAGTCTTTGAAAACCTTTGAGAGAAACACCTTGGAAATTAAAACTTGTAAATATGATAGAAATACGAAGGACTACTCTTTGATCAAGGTTTATAAATGGAATTTATCTAAGGACAACCGGAATAGAAGGGTATCATGGGCTGACACGCGGGGGGGTGGGGGAGGGTTAATCTGGATTATGAGACCATGGAGGGTGAGGACTCTGCCACTACCTCTGGTGAGGAGGGTCCTTCCTATAGACCAAATTTGTACAGAAGAACCAGACAAGGAATAATTTTTTACAACATCGAGGGAGGAAGAAATAATTTCTGATTTAGTTGTTAATCTTTCACCTTGGACACTTACTATTCAGGAAAAATGCCTACTGAATCTTGGTCTAGGTTTTGTCCCCGTTATGGCCCCTTTAAAACCAGAGTTGATTTCTTCAAGTTGACTAGACTTTTGAAATTGAGAATGTTTTTTGGTGACTCTAATAAATTGATTAATCCTTTCAAACGCAAATCACAATTTGTTCCTAATGTTTCCAATCCTGAGTTGCAGGTTTTTGAACATCTAATCCTCCGAGATATTGAATCTCTTGAGAGATCTATGCCCAAATATAAGTAAAACTTGACTATTGGGGAGTTTAATTGTATACAGGAGCTGAAAAGAGATGATGCTATTGTTATCAAGGAAGCAGATAAGGGAGGAGGCATTGTTATACTAGATACCTCAGATTATTTACATATGATTCACATTCTACTTGCTGATGTAAATTTTTACAAGCCTATTTCAGTGGATCCCACTGATCAGATAAGAACAATTATAAGAATGGTCCTCTATGAGGCCCTATCTTTAGACTATATTGATCAGTCTACTTGTGACTTCCTTACCAATGAATTTCCTCAAGTTCCAGTTTTGTATGTATTGCCAAAAATACACAAGCCGGGGCATCCACCCCCCAGGCCGTCCTATAGTCTCTGGTACAAATTCTATTTTTGAGCCTATTTCTCAATACATTGATTCCTTTCTTCAGCCTTTTGTCCAGAAGACAGCTTCATATATTAGAGACACTAAAGATTTCATTAATAAGATTGAGGGGACCCCCGCACTGTCCAATGCTATTTTGGTTACGTTGGATGTTTCATCCCCTACTCAAATATTCCTCACGATGAGGCTTGGCAAATATTGGCCGATACTCTTATGAGAAGGGAGAGTCTTGTTCCACCCATTCACTTCCTTCTTGATCTCATTGACATCATTTTTGACAGAAGTTTATTTAAGTTTCAAAATGACTTTTTTTTACAGGTTAGGGGTGTAGCTATGGATTCTCCCTTTGCACCCAGTGTAGCCAATTTATTCATGTCTCACTTTGAAACACATTGGATCATGAATGCTCAGGTTAATCCTTTTTTTGAACATATTTTGCTGTACAAACGCTACATTGATGATCTTTTCTTTTTATGCAGTAATTTTCCTGTGGAGGAATTTGTCAATTGGCTTAATTCTGCCCATACAACTATTAAGTTTACGTTTCGAACCAGTGGCTCAGACATCAACTTTCTAGATACTACAGTATTTATTTCCCAGATTAACACCTTAGCTGTTAAACCTTTTTTCAAGAGCACAGACAAGAATTCTTACCTCCACTTTAAGTCCCACCATATTAGACATATTAGACAGAACATCCCATCTGGCCAATATCTGAGATTAAAAAGGAACTCTACTCTGGAGAGACACTATGCACCTGCAGCCTTAAGATTTTCCAAGGAACTGGAGGCAAGGGGGTATTCTCCTCATATTATACAACATGCACAGGAGAGAGCAAAACAAATAGAAAGGGCGGATCTTCTTAGAGATTTAGACCATTCGCACTCTTCCCAGTCCATTCACTGTGCTTTTGATTTTACCCCATTGGCATCACAAATAAAGGCTGAGGACAGACTGGCAATCTACCCCGGGATAGGTCTGCATAGGAAGTGGGGGAAAGGAGCCTGTTCAGACATGCGCAGCTGTCCCTCAGCTGCCTTCCGCACTTACCCGCTTTGAAGCCAGTTTTCTTGCGCTTTAGAAGGACACCGGGAGAAACCGGTGTCCGGAGGCCGTCTTGCGCTTGCCTTCCGCTTCCAGGCAGTGTGAACCAGAAGAAGGCCGGAGGCAAGCGGAGGCGGCAGTGCGAACGCAGCATTTTGCCAGTTTGCGCATGAGCGCTCATGCGCACATGCGCAAATTGCTGAAATAGCCCTATCACGAGCTGCGGAGGCCCGCCCACCTGGGGCCACTCCGCAGCAGTCTGAACGCTCCGTAATGGCATCCTTGCACAATACACTGGCCAATGTGGACAGTCAGCCCCGGGGGATATTCCCCCCGCAGCTTTTGCCTCCGGATTCATCCCACTCCAGATTGCCAGTCTGTCCTCAGCCAAAGACTATCATTTTGAGGTACTGGCATATAGTAGATAGGATTCAGGGCTGTCAGAACAGGCCTTTTATTGGTTTTAGAAGAACTCAGAGCCTTCGGGACTCTTTGGTTTGCTCAGACTACTTGGCTCGTCGGCCACCTATTGCCCCCATTACTACAGGACACCATCCCCGTGGGAGATGCACTATGTGCCCACAGGTATGGCGCACCAACACTATAGACATTCCAGAAAAGAATTTCCATCATGTCCTTAAGCATTTCTCTTCATGTTATACTAGTAAATCTGTGTATCTTTTAAAATGTTCCTGCCCGTATTTCTATGTGGGTTATTCCACGAGGACCATCCGAACACAGATGATAGAACATAGATCTTGTATAAGAAATGAATGCCTCAAATGCCCACTGGTACAGCATTTTTTAGAAAAAAGACACTCTTGCAGTGACTTCAAGTTTGTTGTGCTTCAAACTGTTAATACACCTCAGTATAGTCAGATAGATATTCAGAAATGACTCAGGCAACGTGAGGCTTATTGGACTTTTTGTCTTCAAACCCTGTACCCTGATGGTCTTAATCAAACTTTGGACTACACTTCCTTTTTATGAATTCTGTGTGTGTCTCTTTCAGAGCAGTCTGTTTCTCCTTTAACTGCTAAACTTGGTGAGAGTATATCTAACTATCAACTATACACTCCTCAAGGCGAGCCGACTTTGGAGATTAGTTCCTATGTTAATGACTGGTTGCCCGTTAGTAAAGTTTCAAGATTTATGACGTGAGTGCTATAATTCTCACAGTTTGTATACTGTTAAATTACATGGATTAGATGAGAGTATATAGTGACAGTTATTGTATTTTTACAGTGTTATATCACATGTGTTAGATAAGAGTTTATAATGACTTTATATATATATATTCTTTTATAGGAGTTGTACTTGATAGGAAATACCCTAGAGGTCGGGGAGAACCTATAAATTTGTCTACATTTCTCACTTGAAGTCTCTTTTGTGGAAGGTACTGGTTAGACTTCCTTCTCTATTAAGTTTTCAGTTTATAACAATTAATGGGATTGCTTAATATTTACCTTATATGTTTTTGTTTATGAAGTCTCTCCATCTTCAGTAGAAGTTATTTTCTGAAGAAGAATACAAAATGAAGAGCAGAATCTAGAGCCTTTGTTGTAAACTTTGTACATGCTCAGAGACTTTGTATTGAAAAACATTTTTGTGAACTTTGTACATGCTTAGAGACTTTTTTGTTTGCATTTAGAAATTTTGTGAATCCCAGTTGATATTACATGCACACTGACTATAGTACATTTAAAGTTCCAGTGTGCATATAAACTTGGTGTTCAGGACATTTGTTATCTGTTATCTATTTTCAATGCTTTGCTTTGAACTGAATGCAGTAATGCCAGCCTGGCGACAGAATCCTGTGCCTGCCAGTGTCTGCCTGCCAACCTGTATGGCATCACTGCATTCAAATACTTCAAGACACCCCCCCCCCCCCCCAGGCAGACCTGGGTAGACTGGGAAAGGAAGTTTAGGTGGAAGTGGGTTCCACGTAACCTTATCTAACCTCGCTCCTCCCTGACACCTCCCTAGCTTGTCACCTCACCTCACCTGTAAGATCAGATGGACTGCTTTGGAGTTTCCAAAGGATGCACAGTGTGTGGCATGCTCGAAGTCAAGCTGGTGCTTTCCCTGGGTCAACCTCCTCCAGACTTCATGGCAAGACAGATAGTTGGATAGTCATTCTCACACCGACCTTTCCTTCCTGTGTTTTCTCTCCTGTCACTCACTATCCGTTTGATTTGTAGAATGGAGCTCTCAGGGAAACAACTTCCTTTCTTCCTTTCACCTCTCCCACACCTGCTAGTACTCCTTTATCCGATCTCTCATCTTTCCTATCCAGATTGTAGTTCTACCACAATAAAGAGACTAGTATTAGTCTTTTAAACTTAAAACATGGCTCTGTGTACCTTTTTGGCCCTCCAAGCCTACCTACCTTGGTTGGATCCTCCCCAATTACTTCTTCCCTTCCAAGGAACTGAACCCACTGCTATTGTGGGACGTGTCAGCTCTACAAGACTGAGTATCCCCTTTACCCCTTGTCAAGTAGTCCCGAGAAGGACTGCTTGTCTTTCCAATGGTCCACTGGGCAGTGTGGATGGGGGATCCTGGGATTGCCTACCTGAAGGATGTTCTAGCTCTTTAGCATGACCCAGGGTGCACCATGGGGAGGCGAGCTAGAGTAGCACCCCAAAAAGAGAGACTCAAATTCTGGGTAGTGATATATTGTGGGACTGCTGCCCAGCCAGTCCACAAGCATACCCTTACCCATTGAGTCAATCCAGGGAAGGAAGCACTCAGAAAGTGAGAGGGAGGGGTATTTTTGTTTGTCCACCCTGATCCTCCTCTCTCTGCAGCAATGCACCAGCTGTCACTGTCCCATCTGGGGGACCTTAGCTTAGGTGTGGCCAGCTGCCCCTCACCATGGGCCCTCCCCCACCTGCCACCAGTGTTCCCTCTAAGCTGAGTTAGTGTGAGCCAGCTCAGTTTTTTACCCTCCAGGTCACTCTTTTTTGTCCTAGCTCAGGAAGGAGGGCTCCAGACTCCAGAGCGAACTGATTTATACAGTTGCCAAATCACCTGCCTGTCACAACTTTAATGCTGGTGGTTCACAAAGTAGAATTTCTGCTCAGAGGACTCTACAGCTTAGAGGGAGCATTGCCCCCCGCCACCCACCCTTGCAAAGAAAATGCCAGTCTCTGCGGCACTCCTGTGGGTTTTTTCCTGTTTTTGTTTTGTACTATCTATTTTTGCAGCTAGGGTGAAAACTGTTTTTGCTGCTGTTTAAACCAGCATTCAGTTTTTGTTTGGGGATGGAGGGATGGTGCCCAGAGTGAGCCTGTATAAACCCAACACTGCACAGCTACTGGGGTTCTATGGAGGTGTTCTTGGGAGGGTGGCCTGGGTGAAAGAATGCCGGGGAGGGGCATCTGTCTGCCAATCAGAATGATTTGGGGGGGGTGTCTCTCTCTACTTTTAATTTTGGGAAGAGCGTTTCTCCCCAAACTTCCCAGCACACAGACTAAGAGAGGATGCAGGCACAACAGGACTCTGCTCACCTCAGTCACCCTCAAAGTCCAAGTCCGGGAAGCCAAACAGTGGCAAGTTGACTTTTAGGAAGACCAACTGCTCCACTGTCCAAGGATTCAGGTGAGAGCGATGTGGGCTGACTATGTAGCCCGCATGGGAAAAAACATGCTTGCTCTGAATGCTCATAGGAGGGCATGAGAGGAGCCTCCAGGCCATGACAGAGACGGCCAGCCAGACTGACTCCTTCGTAGCCCAGTAGCTCAGTGGGCAGGAGGACTGTGACTTGCAGGGCTCCGAAAAGTAGTCCCCGACCATCATAGCCCCCATGCCCTGTACTGCTCCTGGAGGGGCCAGTGAGCCACCCCAAGAGTGCCATCTCTCCACTCATTGAGGTGGGGGCCATGGGGAGGTGCTGCCTAGCTGGGGAGATTGGGGGAGAGCAACATGTGTGCTGCTTTTGGCCCCCCCCCCACTTCCTCAGCTCCCAGCAACATGACCCCAACTGGCCTGCCTGCATTGAACCTGCTGGGAGAGCACATCTCTCCAGTGGTCAAGCTTGTTGACCTGCTCGGTGATTCTGCCCTTGATGTGTGGGTCACACATGCTTGTCAACATGTATGCCTTCTGCATGACTTGGCTGTACCATGGTCGGACCACCATGCCCTGAAGGCCCATTTGATCGTGCCACTCAGACCCTCTGTGGGCGGCAAGCGTATTTTGGCTCGTCCATGGAGCCAAATGGACCCTCAGCAGTTCTTATTGCTGCCTGAGAAGTGGCCCACAATGTGCTGGCATTTTTGGAGGAGATGCCGGTAAGTGCGGTATCCGGCAATATGCTGGGGATTCTGTGATTCCCTGCCCCAAGGCATCCCTCACTACCAGGTGGAGAAGGCAGGCTGCCCTGGAAATGCATCTCTGGCCCACTGCCTCGACCATCACCATCATGTTAGAGCCATCATCTGTCACCATGAAGCCCATGATGAAATCACTACCTACTCACTCCTTTACTTGCCTACTGATGATGGCTCTGATGTTGGCCCCCATGTGCAGCACATCGAGTGGTTTGGTGGTCACCAGCTCAGGTGCCCTGTCCCTGCCTATCAGCTATTGCCCACCCACCACCCACGATGTCACTAGGTTGCCACCAGTGGGCAGTCAGCGAGAGATACGCATCGTGCCCCTGTTCGGAGGTCCAGATATCCGACGTGAAGTGAGCAGCCCTCCCTGCAGCATGGGACAACTGTTCCTTCATGAAGTCCCTGGCAGCCCTGTAAAGCTTATCATGGTGCGAGAAGGAGCCACGTTCCAGGGTGTGAGATAACTGAGCAACCTTTGCAACATAGGACTCTCTTTTTTAATATAGATTTTTTAAATTAAGTTTCATAGTCTTACAAACATAGCAGTTTCTTAAATTTTATACTTTTGAGTCTGATAATACATTTTAAGCATTTATCCAATCATACACTCTATTCCACATTCTCCAATAAATATCTTCATTTAATTTCACACAGGCCATATGTAGCCTATCCATCTCTGCCAACTCTAAGAGTTTCCAAATTATTTCCTCTCTGGATGGTACTTTCTCTCTCTTTTTTTAAAAAAATATATTTTATTCAGTTTTATGGTATTACAGTTATCCCATTCTATTACAATTTTCACATTTTGAGTCTGATATTACATTTTAACAATTTATCCATTCATATATTCTGTTCCACCTTCTCTGGTAAATATCTTCATTTAGATTAGAACAAGCAATATGTAACCTATCCATTTCTGCCAACTCCAAAAGCTTCTCCATTATTTCTTCTCTAGACGGTAATTTCTCAGTTTTCCAGTATTTAGCCATTAATATTCTAGTTGCCGTTAATATATAAATAATAACCCATTTCTCATCTTTAAGATTTTTTGGCAATATATTTAAGAAAAAAAATTTCAGGCACAATTGGTAAATCACCATTAAATATTTCTAGAATCATTTTATGTACCTTATTCCAACATTTATTCACTTTGTCACATCTCCACCATTCATGGAAGTAGGTCCCTACATTGGTCTTGCATTTCCAACATTTATTTGAGGCATTCAGGAAGCATTTAGCAATCTTATCTGGTGACCAATGCCATCTGTGAAACAATTTAAATACATTTTCTTTATATGGAATAGATCTCAAATATTTTGCTGATTTCCAAATCTTGGACCAATCGTCTGTTGGATGGTGTGCCCAGTGTCTCTCATCCATGCCTCCATTGGTGTTTTGATTGTTTCATCTTCAAGATACTTGTTAATTAACCAATTATACAATCTGCAAATTAGGCTATCCTTTTCAGTTGACCATATTTTGACTAGTTCATTTTGATTTTTCTCAAAGCCTAATTTTTTATCTTCGGAAAATCTTGATCTTAATTGAATTCTCTCCCACCATGATAGTTTAGTCCCTTGTTTTTGTAGTAATTCTTCTGATTTTAAGTCATTATTCTTGTCTAGTAAATTTCCATAAGTCAAATGTATTACTGTTGACTGATTACTGGCACTGGATAGGCGTGAGCTTGAAGTGCCTTGTTTAGCGTGCACTTATAGTCTGCACATATGCGGACCTCCTCGTTGGGCTTAAGTGGGGTCACAATGGGAGTCTCCCATTTGGCATGTGACACTGGCTCCAGCACCCCTTGAGCTACGAGTTTGTCTAGCTCCTTTTCTACTTTGGGCTGCATAGCGAGCGGAGGCCAGCAGGCTGGGACCCGGATGGGTCGGACTGAGGAATCCAGAGCCAAGGAGATCGGGGACCCCATAAAAGAGCCTAATGCTCCATCAAAAACTGCAGGAAATTCTGTGCAGATGTCCTGTAAGTCAGAGTCCTGAATGCGGTTCACCCTGGTTACTCCTAGCCCTAGGGGTTTGAACCAGGACAGACCCAACAGGCTTGTGAGGTTGGCCGCCACCACCAGGAGGTCCAGTTTACCTTGGAACCCCTTATATTCCACTGTGAACTTGCCCAGGCCCTTGATTTCCACGGGATTTTTTTTGAAAATCCTGGAGCCTGAGGCCTTGAGGCTTGCGCAGGCCCCCCCCCCTCCTGGGCAGTTTGTTCAGAGTAGCCTTTGAAATGATGGAGTAAGAGGACCTGGTATCCAGTTCCATCAAGCACGGAGAGCCCTCTAATGCTGACCTTAATTTTGTTGGGGCCGGTCGGGGGCAAGTTCATTACCTGGTGGTGGGTCGTGTTGTCCATCGATTTGAGTTCGGTGGATTCCTGGTGTGCGGCTTGTGTGCAGAGACTGGATCTGGAGTGGCAGGCCCAGGCAATGTTCCCCCTCTTTCTGCATGACTGGCACTCTGCGTCCCAGAATTGGCAGGTCCAGCGGTCATGCGGATCTCCGCAGCTTGCACATGTTGCAGCGCCTGTTCTCGGGTTACCCTGTAAGGGTTGAGCTGACCTGTGTTTGCTGGACTCAGCCATTGTGTGAGCATTCTCGGGGCAGTGGTGGACCTGCAAGGCCATATAGTCATCAGAGACCTCGGATTCTGACATGCAGCCAGCATGGTGGACAGCCGTTGGGCCGCCGTACCTGTCCTTTTGGGAGACTTCAAAAGCACATGCTGCCTGGAAAACATTACTCAAGGTGGCGTCCATGACTGCCATGAGCTTCCTCCGCAACTTTAGTTCCTACACCCCACATACAAACATGGACAAGAGAATTTCATACACTTCCCTGAACTCACACCCCACTATGAGCCGGCAGAGCTCAGCCATATACATGGCCACAGACTCACCCTTTTGCTGGAGGCAAATGAATAGGATTACCTGCTGGGTGAGCTTTGAGGGTTTTGGGGTGAAATAATTGTTAAGTACTTCCATAATCTCAGTATAGGAAGCTTCTGTAGGGGTACGGAGTGAAAGTAAACTCCTTATCAGTCGCATGGTTGCCATACCGCATGAACTCAGCAGCCACGCTTTGTGTTCTTTGAGATCAGTGATTTTCTGTACTTTAAAGAAGAAATCTACTTGGTCAGACCAGGCCTCCCAGAACTCTGGTTTCATGGGGTCAAATACCTCCAGTCCATGTCCCGGAGTGGTGGCCATTTCAGGGACCCTGGGAGCAGCGATGGGATCTTTGGAAGCCTGAGCCGGTTGGCGAACCTCTGGAGTAGCAGTGGAGCGATTCTCGGGGGTTGGGAGCGGCTGGCGAAATTTGGAAGCGGCTGGAGCAGCAGCAGAGCAGAGCAGCGGTTCTCTAGAGCCAGGAGTAGCAGTGGATCCTCTGAGGCAGTGGCTGTGCAATTCTCAGGAGCCAGGAGTGGCGAGGCGGCACTGGGCTGATCAAGGCTGGAGTAGGTTGACGAACTGGGCTGGAACCGGGGCTAGGGTTGCTGGCCAATGAGTCACTCATCGGGATCCCATCTGCATCGCCACTGAAAAGTACTGGAGGCTGGAGGCTGGTGGAGTGAGTTTCAGAATGATCAAGTTTATTGTAGGTCAGGAACAAGCATACCTGAGGTGGCCCAGGGGTCAGTTTATATGCACCGAAAAGCCTCGCCCCCGTCCACACCCACACTGCGGGATAGGTTAATCTTCCCACCAGAGATTACTTTGATTCATTTGAATATGCTAAGCCCCTGATAGGTGGATCTTTAGGAGCCTGGATGCTATTGTTCTTTTACCTCAAGCTTGTACTTTTTCCAGGCCATGTGGTCAGACTGCATGGTCGGCACCATTACATGTTTGGTCACATCAAAGAATCATACAAGTGTACACATAGAGAATCGCAGCCTGGTTGTCTGTGGAATTGCATCCAGGACATAACAATCTGTAACTGTAGTTGATTCAGCAAGGCATAACTAGCTACATCTCTAGTGTCTGAGGAAGTGTGTGTGCACAGAAAATCTCATACCTTGAATAAAACTTGAAGGTGCCACTGGACTCAAACTTTGTTCTACTGCTTCAGACCAACAGGGCTACCCACCTGAATTTAGCTGCATCTCTGTGAAGCAAAACACAGTAATACATTTGATTTGCCTAGGACCAATAAATGAGAGCTCTTGTTCTGGCTGTAAAGTCTAACGGTAGTGGCAGCTCCTAATTTGTAGCTTTATGTTCAAAGTACTTGGATGGGAGACCCCCTTGAAATACCAGAGGTAGAAGGTGGGGGCAGGCTTTATTCAGCCACCTCTCTGAATATCCTCCAGGCCCCCAGTAGGGGTCAGTCACCAGAGGTCGCCATGACTTCCAGGTGCACACACACACTCACACGTACATGTACACACACATATGCACATACAAAAAAATACCCCCCAAAAGCAAATGAAATGGATCACAGTTTTATTTGTTTGTTTATTACTGTCAAGTTGCAGCTGACTTTTGGTGATAAGGCCTTATGGCAAGAGACGTTCAGCGGGGTTTTGCCATCACCTGCCTCTGCATAGCAATCCTAAATTTACTTGGTGGTCTCACATCCAAGTACTAATCAGGGTTGATCTTGCTTAATTTCCAAGGCAGCTGTACAAAGAAAAAAAATTAAAGCCATTGGTTAGCAAAATACTTGGCATGAGCATAAGCCCTTTCTGGATTTGAGCCAGAATGCTGGACTAGAAGGATCTTGGTCTAATTCAACAACTCTTATGTTCTTAAGAACTGGTTAATGAACAAAAAAACTGATTACATGACAACAAAAGTATGCATGCTTGTGACACCAAAACTTGAACAATGTTTTTATTGAATAGTAGAGATGTATATACTTTTAAGTAAATATTCTAACAATCCTTTGGTCAGAAATTGTATATATATATTATTATAGACCTACATGCAGCCAATATAAAATGAATCTACTATTTCTCAGTACCAAACGAGGTGATCTCTTAAGAATAGATGGTACTTCAAAACACAGGAAGCTTGCATTTTGTGCAGAGTATTTTGAGGAAAAAAATACTGCTGTTAAGGGATTTTGCAGGAGTGTTTTTGGGCTACCTGCTTCCAGATTCTGGGTAGTAAGATGCCTGTAGGAAAAATGGCAGTTTCAGCAAAGATTCCCATATGCCACTGTCAAGGGAATGCAATTATCTCAGCTCACTGGCTTACTCTGAGGGAAATTTGATTTCTGTTCAGTCAACTGATGTTATCTGGAATGCTGTTTAAGAGGAGTACAAACTGGAACAATGCAACAAGGAGACCCCTTGTGATTAGCTGTGTCCTTTGTTTCAGAACATAAATACCAGGTTTAACAGAAAAGTTTCACATTCACAAGGAGAATGATAATGATTCACAAGGCAAGAATTAATCTCATGTTTTTCCAAAACTTCTACAGTGATCCCTAAGGACTCTGGTGTATTTAAAAAAGAAAGAACCTTGAATGCATACAATGCAGAATTATAAAATGTTTCAAAGTCATTGCTAACATCTGAGGAATATTAAACCCAAAGTATTCCCTAACAGCTCTTGAATTAGGGGAAGGGGGGAAGAGTTATGACTCAGTTCCATTAAGTTGACTGTGCAGAATGGGAATATATTATATATACAACAAAAATACTGGGCACACTTGATAAAAAATTGTCAGTACCCTCTCCCCCACTGCCAAAATATACATGATATGGGAAGTTTATTGCTAACTATCTATATTACATCTCATATTTTACATTATGCCACTTTTATCAATTTTAGCCCCTAAATTTTGAGTTCAGAAACACGTAAACATGATCTAGGCTCACAGCAAAGGCTAAGGTTGCCAACAACCTGGAGTAAAAATGCCCTGCTCCTTTAACAGAGGCTTAATAGGATGTTATTTATCTCCCTGCCATGAAAAGATTCAAGTGCCCATTTCCATGCATTAAGCCTCTGTTAAAGATGCAGGACATTTTGTCTCTAGGTTTTTAGCAACCCTACTAAGGAGGGAAGAGAGTGCTGTTGGTGTTTGATTATTGGCTAGCACAGAGGACACAGAATAGGGAGAGTTTACAGTGACATTTAACAATAATTAAGCAAATCAAATCCAATATTTTATATGACCTGTTAGAAACCAAAATCCGGAGTTCCTGTTGGACCTGACTCTGTTTTTACCTTACAAATGTGCTAGAATACTTTGACACAGGATAAATTTGATTATGGAGGGGGGGGAGTCATGGGAGTAGTGTGTGGAAGTCAGTGGACTGGCACTTTTCACTGACACATATTCACATATATCCACACAGATAAATGACATATTCTACTAACAGGACCAAGCATTAAAGTAGCTTTTCTTAACTTTGTTGGCAAAAGATGGGGCAGTGTCTCCTGACTTAGTTGGCACATGTCTGGTGCCAATAATTTTGGCTTCTTGGAATTTTAATGTGTTTAATTTCAGTAATGTTCTTCATTGCATTAGCAACAAAATGCTATAGCAGCTAAAAGTAACAATGAAAAACTCAACAAAACACAAACCAATAAAAAGTATATTGCATAACACCAATAAAACTACATATCACAATAATGTTAAAACAGTAATATCAATATTGATTTATAAGAAAGTTAAAATTATCTAATGACAATCACAAAATACAATAATCCAAAGTGTCAAATAAGAGTGAATCAATATAACCCAGTACTCCTCTTTTCCTTTCCCCCCCAAAATAGCAGCAACAAATCTTGCCACTTGGGAAGTAATAAATTTCTCTCTATCTGACAGCAGGAATACTAATTTCTCATGTTCCAACCTACCAAGAAGGGAAGATATAGTCGTACACAGGAACTTATTTCTTTCAGCCCCATATTTTACACAGTGTAATATGGCATAGGACAAATTTGATCACAAGAACATACCCCATATGGTATCCCTTTAAAATGATCTTCAATGGCCAGTAGTGGTAACCTACCAAAGCATGCTCTAGTAAAAGCCTTTCTTTTTTACTTAGATTAACAAAATACAAAGACAGTATCAAAGGTGGGCGAAACAGCTGCTCTGAGCCTGCCTGCGGGGAGAGCGGCCTATAAATTTGATAAATCAATCAATCAATCACAGAGCTTTTCAAGTCACCTATCCATATCAGCTTGCCTCCACTGATCTGTCTTTGCTTAATAAGAAACTTAGCAGTATGAAATCCAAGAGATCCTAAATAGTCAGCTGAGAAACCAAAATTGGCCACAGTCCTCAGAACAAAACCACGCCAAGAACTATCCTTCATTTCCCCACATGCCAAAGTTAATAGTTCAGAAGCCAGGACTATTTTTGGGCAGGAACGCACAGGAACGGAGTTCCGGCTGGCTCCTGAGTTGGCCACACCCAGCAGGAACTCATTAGCATAATAGGCCACACGCAACAGCAGAAACTTATTAGGATTGGCTACATCAGGGGTATGTGACCTAACATGCAAATTAATTCCTGCTACAAAAAAAGCCCTGGGGTTTGACAACAAACAAGGTAAATAGAATAAGAAGCAAAAGGTGGGTGCAGCCGGATGACCACTCTTCTGGTAACATGGGGGTGTGGCCTAATAGGCTAATAAGCTGTGCTGTTAGGGGTGTGGCCTGATATGTTAATGAGATTCTGCTGTTGGGTGTGGCCTATTATGCTAATGAGTTCCTGCTGGGCTTTTTCTACAAAAGAAGCCCTGTCGGAAGCCATATGAAAAATAATCTTCAGTCAAAAATTGATGGTTATTTTATAAACTAAAGTTGTTATTTGGGGTAAAGATAATTCCATTCTTTTCACTGCAGAAGGTTTTGAAGGTGGGACAGCAAGAAGCCTATGCATGAATTTGTTTTGGGAGATTTCCAAAGAATGGAAGTTTCCCAAGGCCCGCACTGGTGCACCATATAAAAGCTGAGGTAATAGCTGCTTTTTATAGATTTCTACAGTTGGGCAAACCAAGTAACCACCTCTTCTCCTATGAAATCGCAATAAACCAACAGTGGCTTTTCAGGGTTATGTTTAGCATGCCCTATATGGGAAGTCCAAGAACCAGATTGATGGAACATAGGGCTGCCAAGTCAGCCCGGGGGGCGGGGGATCCCCCGCTAAAGGCCAGCATTTGGCCGGCGGGGGGAACCCCACCCCCGACATCGTCCAGCAAGGATGATGTAATGACGTCACAGGAAGTGACGCAGCACATTGGGGGTGTTGCCAGGGCGACGCTCTGGCAATCGCCCCAAAACTCTATGATACCATAGAGTTTTGGGGCGATTGCCAGAGCGTCGCCCTGGCAATGCCCCCAATGTGCTGCATCACTTCCAGTGACGTTGATGGGTGCGCGCGCAAAGCGTGCGCACCAGAAGAAACTCCCAGCGGCAGGAGGACTCCCCCCCCGCCGGTGAGTTTTCAATACTTGGCAGCCCTAATGGAACAGCACACCTAGATATTTAAAAGTGGAAACTTGTTCTAGTGGTTTGTCATCCATTTTCCAATTATAATAATGAGGCCTTTTAGCAAGGACCATGACCTTGGATTTATCATAATTTACATACAGTAGATTATCTTTGCAATATGAACTAAAATGTCTGAGTAATCTTCTAAGGCCAATTTAAGTATGAGAGATTGGCATCTGCATAAAGTAGGATGGAAATATATTTCTCACCTACTTTAACGGGGAAAAACTCAGGCCCCGAGAGATAGTCTACTATAGCATTCAAGTATAGATTAAAAAGAAGTGGAGCCAAGATGCAGCCTTGTCAAACACCTTTTGTTGTTTTAACTGGGTTAGGTAGTTGAACTAAATTGAATCTTCATACTTGTATCAGTATAAAGACCTTTTATACGTTCAAGCAACCTGTGGTCAATATTCAGATATCTCAGTTTACTCCATAGATATTCTCTCAAGATAGAGTCAAATGTGGTTTTAAGATTGATAAAAGCAACATACAATTGTTTAAAAGGATGAGTTGTGTGCTAACTAATAAGGTGTTGCAATAGTAAACAATGATCAAGAGTGAATATAAATACTGTTGTTTCAGAGGCTGAAAGGAGCTCTGGGGTGATTCAAAAACTGGAACATAGGGGGTAAATGTCCTGCGGCTGCCCTTAGATTATTTAAGGCTAAATCTTTGTCTCAGCTCACATATGGAGCCCCCATTAACATTACAGCAAACCTTTAAAAAGCAGATACAGTTCAGTCAAATTTTTTGAGAGCAATTCTACAAGCCCCTAATGGGGTTCCAAATGTCCTTATTTGTATAGAGACAGGCATGATTATGGTTGACGCAAAGCTATGGATTGCAGTGATAACGTTTTGGTTGAAGATAGCTTTTCTACCCAAGGGATTGACAAATTTAATGATGTCAGACTATTTTGAACCCCCTTGGTTTAAGGTGCTAGATAAGAAATTAGCCTTTTACGGTTTGTCTAAACAATATTTGTGCTCTATGGGTTATGAACAGGCCAAGTCTATGGCGAAACAGAGAATACTGGATATCTCAAGACAACATGATTTAAATATGACAGAGAAATGGCGAGTCCTCCTGGCTCCAGATAACAGAGTAATCCCTATGCCTTACCTTTCCCTGTTATTAAATCAGGACTACAGAAGAACACTTACACTAATGTGCTGGGATGTACTCCCATTTGCAGTCCTAGAAGGAAAACTGAATAAGACTCCTAATGAAGAAAGGATATGTACATGTTGTGTGGATGGTATTGAGTCTGTAGAACATGTAATTTTGGACTGTAAAGCGTATAATAACATCCATGAGTCTCTTCCTTTCCCTAAGACACTCCCTCTCTCTCACAGGCAAAGAATCTGCATTTTAAGAAATTTACTATTGGATAGCCGAGCAGAAGTTACCTACCGGGTGGCTAGGTTCAGATGGCTTGCCCTAAGAATTAGAAAATCTATAGTAGTTTGAAAATAGGAGATTTAAGATTAAGTTTTATTAATTTTAACCATTATGGTTTTTATGGTGTTTTTTATAACCAGTCTTAAAATTCTGTTCCTATTTTAATGTGACATCTTTTACCCATGTAACAAAATGTTATTGGTTTATGTTTTGGTCAATGACAGGGAACAAAATCTGTCTGTCTGTCTGTCCGTCCGTCCGTCCGTCCATCTATCTATCTCAGTGTTTTTCAACCTTTTTTGAGCTAAGGCACATTTCTTTCATTGAAAAAACCCCGCGGCACACCTGACAATATCTCACGGCACAGTGGTTGAAAAACACTGAAATACAAGATAAATGGGTCATTAGTTGCCTCAGCTCAAGTATTAACTATGACAGTATTACAAATACACATAATAGCCACTCAACTTGAAATTGTAAGTTACAGATCCAAAGTGAGCCTCAACGGTGGCTCCCTCCTACCTCAGGCCAGCCACAGAGCGTGCGAGCGGAATCAGCGAGAGCGCACCACTGTTCTTTCTCACATGCGCAAACGCGTCCCGGAAGGTCAGCCCGGAAGGCACATTTCTTTCATTGCAAAAATCCCGCGGCACACCTGACAATATCTCGCGGCACACCAGTGTGCCGCGGCACAGTGGTTGAAAAAACTGATCTATCTATCTATCTATCTATCTATCTATCTATCTATCTATCTATCTATCTATCTATCTATCTATCTGATTTAAGGCCAGGGCCAGTCCTTGCCAAGATTCTCTAATTGAAGTTGATTTTTTTCTTTAATTAGACACTTATAGTTATTACAAAGATTGAAAAAAATATTTAGGTAAACAATTTACTTCTTTTGTTTAGATGCCCTAACAGGGCATCTAAACTGTTTTTTCTATACATTCTGTCAAACTGTCTATTATTGGTTTGCTGCCTCCCACTTGATGATTTACCACTCTTGATCAGAAAAGGTTTTCATGGCTGTGATCAAATGCACAATGAGCCTTGACATAGGTGTGAATGCTGGGCAGATTAAAAGAGCGCAATTACACAACATCTGGGAAGTGCCCTGCAGCTGTTGGCAACCTGTTTTGCTCTGCTGCACAAGCAGATTTAAAAGACACCTCAGAAAGTCCAGTAGCAAACGGGTTGCTACGGGCCACAGACTTTCTTGCATCTGATAACTCCAGCATGCTCTCATGGCATTGAGATGGTCTGATCAGGCCATCCTGACTCTGTGTGGTTGTTTTTTGCCCTTCTCAGTATGCACATCATTGCACACTCCATAGGGAGCCCTCAAGGCTGAGTTGTGAATCATCGGCCGAGGACAGACTGGCAATGTAAAGCGGGGGCAAAGTGGAGGGAACTGGTGCGGGGGAAAAACTCCATGGAGCTGGCCGTTCATACTGGCCAGAGCAATGCGCAGTGGTGCCGATACGGAACGTTCAGACTGCATATGCGCATAACTTTGTGCCGGCGCGTTCACACTGCCGCTTCCGGATGCCTCCCGCTTCTTCCGGTTCACACTATTTGGAAGCGGGAGGCATGCAGAGGACGGCCCCTGAACACCGGTTTTACCCGGTGTCCTGTTAAAGCGGATGGAAAGACTGGGAGACGGGTAAGTGCGAAATGGAGCCAAGGGACAGATGCGCATGTCTGAACGGGCTCTTTTCTTCCACTTCCGATGCGGGGCTGCCCCGCTTTACATTGCCAGTCTGTCCTCGGCCATCGATCCCCCCCCCCCCCGCCCTGAGTCACCTGTGGTTGTATCTGATCACGCAGTGGCAGGCTGTGCCCACAGCTTCAAAAGACTGTGTGATCATGCAACTGCATGTCAACTTCTGCCAGAGGAAATAACTTCTCTTCCCCCTGCTTTATCTTGTGTGTGTGACCACCATCCATGATTCAGTTAGGTCTGATAACCTTCTACCATTATAAAATCCATCATTAGATCTGTTGCTGATACGAGCATTAAAGTTACCTTATGATATTTATCTTCAAGGATATATAGGATATTTATCTTCAAGATTGCATATATAATTTTCCAAATCTATCCAACAGGTCTCATGACAGAAAACAGAAGAATAAGGAGGAATATTTACTGCCAGAATAGTCTGATCTTTAAACATCAAAAGACAGGCCATCACTAAAGGTGTCAAAAAAGGGAGAGGTATCACATCACACTTCAGTGGGGTTGAAATTAAGCAAGCCAACCCACCACTAGGATGTCCTTTAGCGGCTGAAGGCATGGCATTAAGTGAGTAAGATAGAAACCAATTTAACATCAATTTTGATGTTAACCAAGACTCTTGGAGGAAAATTATATCAAACGCTCTTATGAATTCCAGGATAGAAGGGTCCTGAATTCTGTTATTCCAACCTGACACATTCTAAGAAATACACTTTAAATAATATTCACTCTGGGTTTCAAATAGTCAATTTAACTGCTCAGTTTTATCTAACTCATTTGACAACAGGGCCTGTTGTCTCAATCTCATGCTCTTTCAGAGAGCAGTTAAACTGCCCGCCAGTTGGGAGATCAGACTTAATTTGACTTGGGAGGGAATATAAGCAAGTTGCTACTACTAAGGGGAGCATCCTTTGATTTATCTAATTCTACAACTTGAGTAAAGGGTATACAGAGGCTGTTTCATTTTGATTCACCTTGGCTTCCCTCAATCTCTTTTGCTGACTGAACTTTGAAACCTGGAATAGGAGCTGAAATAGGAACTGGAAGTGAATGTGACTATTACTAGTTACTTACAGGTTACAATTTACAATCAACTCACATCCAACCACACCCACTAAATTCTGCCTTCAGCCAGGGAATCTGAGTGGAGTGAAGAGAGTTGCAGCTTTGGCATCTACAATGCCTCCTTTTGATTGAAGTTTCATGGGATGCGATCACACACACTAAATAATTCAGTTTCAATCCACTTTCAATGCACTTTTGAACTGGATTTTTCCAGTTCACACAGTAAAAATCCACTTGGAAGGTGCACTGAAAGTGGATTAAAAGTGGATTATTTTGTGTGTGTGATCGCAGCCATATTGTGTACTGTGGATGTGAATTTGAAAGGAACACTGAAGACCTTAAGGGTTAAAGTGCGAACTGACCTTTGGTAGGATTTCTGAGAGTAGCTGAAGCCTATCGTACATGCTTAGTTTTCAGATTACTCTACTTGAAGTGCTATGGGAGCCCATAAATGTCCGAGAGACTCAACAAAGACAGCTCCCTCTAGGAACTCCAAGCAAAGTAGAACTGATGACTTTTTAACATTGCCTGATTCTTCAGTATTTAATATCCCCATTACTAATAAGTTTTCAGTTCTTGATGAATCGCCTGATTTAGAAACCTCCTGTGTTCGTATTTCTTCCATGGTTCTTGAACAGTTAGGTAATTATCCTCTATTGGATGAGACTTCCCCAGCCACTCAGGAGAAGGGGTGCAAGGGAGCTGATGTGGATATGGTTGAAAATGATATGGTTACTGAACTTTCTTGTTTGACAGCAAGGACAGTGAATATTGTCTTTGGACAACTGAAACTAATTCTTATTAAGTTAGATCAGCTTATTGACACAGTAGCCAAATCTAGTTATAATAAGCCTGCACCAGCCAAGCTAGTAGTTCCATCACAATGTAGCCCAAACAAGCGGCAGGTACATCTGGTAAATGCACCAAATACTAGTCAACTGGTGCTGCAGACTCACCAGTTCTGTCTTACTGTACTATTAAATGCTGGGACCCTTCTGTTAAATTCTAAATTTGTCATAGTTCAGTTACTAAAAGTGAAATTAAGGATTAAGGGGTCATCTATTATTTTGAGATCATTTGAAATTTTAAATAGCTCTTCTAGAATAAGAAGACTATTGCTATCATTTGATGGTCCAGCTATTCCTTTTTAATTATGCAAAGGAAAGATTTACTGAACTCTTGGGGTATTTTTCCTTCCAGAGTTTTTAAGGATATATTACATACTTCTCTTTTTAGGTCACAGTTCTCAGCTGATAAGGATGAGCTAGTCTCCAAGGGTAAAACGCAAGGCCCTGATAACTGTATGGAGTGTGATCTTATCAAATGGAATCTTCCCGAGCATCTGGAATCTAGATTAGGTGATTTGCCAACTATCCAGGCTACAGAGTTATATTTAATTCATTCATTCATTTAGGGAGCTTCCAACAATAGGAAAAAAGTCCATTACTGGATGTCAGGTTCCCTGTCATGTTTTGCTTCCCCTTGTCAGTCCCTGTTGCAGGTCCTGGCGGGAGATCGGCATCGGCTTCTGTTCTGGCGGTCCCCCCCCCCTTCATCAGTATGAGCTCAGATATTTTGCTAGACTCATGTTATCTCTGTTGCTGCACTTGTAACCTTGGGCAACTGGGCCTCTGCTCTTCCAGGTGTCTTTTGCGTGGGACTGCATGTAGATTACGCACACAGGGCCGGGGATGGGAATGTAGCTCTGCTTACGTGCCTTTTTTCCTGAGAAAGTAACGGTAGCACATTTTGGCGCTTGATATTTTTATTCTCATTGGCACCCGCGCTTTTACCCTTGTTTGAATACAGTATATCAATTCCTCCCCTTCTGTATCTGGTATCACTAACAACGCAAGTGTTTCCTGAAAGACCATTAAGAATAAAGACTTTGATTTGAAATACAAAGACTGATTTATTGGATCTAATCAGAAGCCTCACACTGATAGGCTTGAGCACTAGAGGAATAAATTATTGGAAATTGATGATCAATCTCAGAAGCCTGTTCCACTTTCTCCAGTTGTTACTTTAGCTCATATTGAAGTTCCACAGCAGATGTGGTGACTTTGAAACAACAGATTCATTGTATGGTCAGATATGAGATATACTTCTTAGTAAATGTGAGATTTCAGAACTTGGGACTTGAAATTAGAAGACAGGCAACTAGAGCGTTCTTCAGTTTGTCAGTTGACTAGGAAAAATATCTAAATATACAGTTAGTAACATTCTAAAAACTGAACAAATATATACATTTAGGTAGTACAGTAGACATGCAGTTGGTATATGGGTAAGCTACATCAAGGGCTCATTTCATAGCAGGAGCTCTTTTGCATATTAGGCCACAAACCCCTGATGTAGCCAATCCTCCAAGAGCTTACAGTAGCCCCTGTAAGAAGAGCTCTGTAAGCTCTTGGAGGATTGGCTACATTAGGGGTGTGTGGCCTAATATGCAAAGGAGCTCCTGCTACGAAATGAGCCCTGGCTGTATCCATCCACAACTTGTAATGTTGCTAAATTCAAGCAGTTTGAACTTCTGCATGTTTACTTAAAATAAATCCAACTGAGTTCCTGGGGTTTACTCCCATATAACTGTGCATAGAATTGCAGCCTTAAATAGAAAAGGGAAGGCTATTTTACTCAAAATCAGTGTGGGAAACAAAATCTACCTTCTCCAGCCCCTCCGAGGAGGGGGGAGAAAAAGGCAGTCAGTATCCTTTAGTTCAGTTTTATTGACAATAAATGGAGTTGACTCAGACGAGCTCCCCAAACATTACAATCTGCTTCATTTTATTGCCTTACCCCCGAATGCAAGTTCCCTCCTCCTTTCCCCATTGGCTGAGATTTTTGGAGGTTACAATCTTTCTGACTGCCTACCACAGTCTGGCTCGTTAACATGTTCCCCCCTCCCAATCATATATCGCATATGCATTACAATTAGCTATTTAACTATGCAGGGTGTGTTAGATATTACACATTAGCTCATTACGCATGCACCCTTGTTAGTGACCACATTCCTTCTAATCTTCTCTTTTCTTTGGCCTTGTATCTGTGCCTGTCTGCACTTCTGTAATTGTCCAGTAACTTTTAGCTGCTTCAGCTCATTTTAACAAATTTACTTCTTTCAATCAGGAAATATTGTTATAGGAATCTGGGGGCAAGGGGCTTTATGCAAATACGTTACCCAAGTTTTCTTGCTGATAATTTAAGCTTTAAATATCAAACATAAATAAAGTAGCAGAAGCAAATGAACATAAATGCAGTAGCAGCAGCAAAGGAATGGAAGGATTGGGTTTAATTCAGTAGAGAATGCTCTTAAAAGGCAAGAAGTGATACAAAATTCTGAAAGGGATTAACTTCACACACACACACACACACACACACACACACCCCGAGGGAAGGTAGCGTGGAATAGCCCGATCTTGTCAAACCAGAAACTAAACAGGGTCAGTACTTGGAAGGGAGACCACCAAGGAAGACTCTGTGGAGGAAAGCAGTTGCTAACTAATTCTTCTTCTCAGTTGCCTTGAAAGCCCCAAGCTGTAACTTGATGGCATTTTACAGATATAACACACACACCCCGCCGCCATTCTGTTCCTTCTTTGACTGGCTGAGCGATCCTTCTGCAGCCAGAGAGTTAAGCTTTGACATCAAATTTGTGTAAGTTTTATTAAATAGACCTTAACATGTTCAAGGCTTAGTCATGTTCACAGCTGATCCATGTTGGCTAACGCGGGGCTTACCTCCTACAAGAAATTCCTACATTTCAAAAACTCAAAAATGCAATCTCTCAGAACTCTTTGCTAGACTGAGAGTTGGGAGGGAAGGGTCAGGATGCTGAGGCAAGCCAAACTTGCCTGCATTACTGCCTCCTGATACTGAGGATTGGATGGTGGGAGAAAGCCAGAGCTCTGACTGGGAAAGGAAGGCTGTCTATCAGGTTGTTGTATACATGCTCTTCTGCATCTCATAGCTGCTCAGCTAGAATACACTGGACATTTATATGTCCTGTATTTTCTCACTAGCTTTCCCAGACAAAAAGCACAAATACTGGACTATCCAGATGAAAAACAGACAGCTGGCAACTCTACAGGAAACTATTAAGGTGCACAACCTCACTCCTTATTTTAATTCATTTTTGGTGTAGTGGTTAAGTGCGCGGACTGTGATCTGGGAGAACCGGGTTTGAATCCACACTCCTCCACTTGCAGCTGCTGGGTGACCATGGGCAAGCCATAGCTCTGGCACAGCTGTTCTTGAAAAAGAGCAGTTTCTGTCAGAGCTCTCTCAGCCCCACCCACCTCACAAGTTGTCTGTTGTGGGGAGGGGAAGGGAAAGGAGTTTGCAAGCCACTCTGAGACTCCAAGTGAGTGAAGGGAGGGATATAAATCCAATCTCTTCTTCTTCTTCATTCTGCCTTTCTTGTTCAAAATAATATGTAATTAAGAGTGAACAAACAATCCACAAAGGGAATTTAGCTTATACCCAGAATTAAACCTTATTGGTCTTAAAGGTGCCACTGGACTCAACCTATTGCTTCAGACCAACATAGTTACCCCACCCAAATCTATTTTCAGTCCAGTCATTTTTGTTGCTGGAATTGAAGACTGATTTTTTAAAAAACCCATTTTTACCAGAAGAAGAAGAAGAAAAAGAAGTGATTGAATTTATACCCCGCCCTTCACTACTGGTTTACAATCTCTTTTCCCTTCCCCTCCCCACAACAGACACCTATAAGGTAGGTGGGGCTGAGAGAGCTCTGAGAGAACTGCTTATGAAAGAATATTTCTGAAAGAACTTATGACTGACCCAAGGTCACACCAGCAGTTGCATGTGGAGGAGTGGGGAATCAAACCCAGTTTTCCCAGATTAGAGTCCACAGTCTTAACCACTGCACCAAACTGGCTCTGTTCTTCTTGCTGACTGTTTTAACAAAACTACCCCTGTTAGAAGATTCTGCACTCTGGCACGTTCAACAATTTACAGTGACCACAGTCTTATGAAAATCATGTTTTTGCAAATATGTTTCTACAAATTATATTTTACAGTCATATGCATATAGCTTTAAAAGAGGCCAGGATCCAAAGGATAGAATTACTCCACATGGCCAACCCATTTGTATCTTTTCCCCTCCAAACCATCCCCTTCTTTATGCCACTATTTTGAAATTGATAGGCTCTTCCAAAACAATATGTGATAAAACATGATGTTTTGCTTAAAAAAAAAAATGATATGCCCAAAGTAGGTTTTGGGATTATGGCCACAATGTATGAAGAGAGATATTTACTAATAGACACTTCAGATCTAGATTCATGCTTTTCTCTAATAATCATACTTACTGAATGCACATCAGTATTTTTGCATTCCAAACATACTTTGTACTAGAGATTTACATGTTTTCAGGATTCCAGTAAAAACCCGTTTTCAGTAGCATTCATTGCTCATAAGCTTGGAAACTGAGGTAAAAAAGTATAAATACATTGATGATCTGTTGCTCTGTGATGGCTCCTCTTCAGTCATCTCACAGAAGCAATTCTGTATTATGGCATTTGAGAATGGAGAAAGAAAATTACAATAGGAATATTTGGATAGCTCTGGCTGGAGTAAGTACTGACCTCTGACAACATTTCATCTGAATCAGAACTTTACAAGTAATTTCTGCTCACAGAATTATAACTAAGGCTGATATCTGAAAGGGGTTTGCTCACTTATTCAGTAACAGGAATAATATAATGGTCAAATCCTATTAGATCAAATATTCTATCTGTCCAAAAAAAACTTTACAAAATCCAAAATAAATTTCTTTAGTATTTTAGGCACTCTTTTTTTCTGCATTTCATATAAAATGCCACAACTAGCCTTCTTATTCAACCAAACACTACCTTAATATTTAACTAAGAATAGGAAGCAGAAGGTAGGAATAAATAGATAGTTTTCACAGTGGAAGGAAGTAGAAAACAATGGATCCACATAAGAATCCATGGGCGTCAACTACGGGGGGGCTCAAGGGCTCGAGCCTCCCCCGAAATTTCCGGGGGGGGGCTCAGCCACCCCCGGCAAAATGCTCGCCCAGCCAGCCGTCGCCACCTCTCCTTCCCCCCCACCCCCGGCTTGCCCTCCTGCCTCCCTGGGGCGGGGGGGAGAGAGGCAGCAGTCAGCCGGCCAGCTGGCTGCCGCCACCGCGGGTCTGCCTCCCTGGGCCGGGGGGGGACGGAGCGGCGAAGACATAGTCGCGCGCGCGCACGCTTCGCGCGGGCGGCAGTCAGCCGGCCAGCTGGCTGCCGCCGCCACAGGTCTGCCTCCCTGGGCCAGGGGGGGAAGCGGCAGAAACATGGTCCCATGCGCGCATGCGCACAAGAGAGCCCCTGCCCCCCCCGGGGATTTAGAAAGTTGACGCCCCTGTAAGAATCTATATCGGTGACAGTGCTATTATTCAGAAATTATCTGATAGCTGCGAGGTAACCAGTTTTGCAGAAGACACTGAGCTATTCAGGATAATGAAATTCAGACTCAAGGATTTCTCCAATCTAAGAAAATAGGCAATAGAAAGGCAAAAGAAATCCAGTGTAAATGAACACTTCAGATATATTATAAGTCTGTGAGGAAAAGAAGTCTTGGGATTGTGGCTTATGGAAAAAACTCAGTAGGGTTGCCATCCCCCTGGTGGGGCCAGGGGACCCCCCAGTTTGGCAGGCAGGGGAAGCCCCACCCGTGGGGATGCGGCTGGCACAATTACATCACTGGTAGTGACATCATCATGCTGGAGGCGTCATGTGGTGATGCTCGTGAATTTTGGGGAAAACTCTATGGTTGCTATAGAAACTTTGCCCTGAACACTAGAGCAACGCCGTGCGATGCCCTAGCACGGTGACATGATGGTGTGCATGGCAAAAGAGCCAGGAGCCCCCCACCACAGTGATGGTGAGATCTGGCAACCCTACAACTCAGTGTGCAGGAGCAGGATAAGACTGTATTCAGAGCTGGGATTATTAGGAAAGAGATCACAAATGATACTGGGAATATCATAATATGTAGTATTGCTGTGGTGCAACCAGCTGGGATATTGTGCAGAGCTAGGGTTGCCCAGTCTCAAAGGGTTTCATAGCACTGGCAAGAGTACCAAAAAGACTTAAACAAAATGATCAAATGGTGGACACTTTCCCCTTTGAGGAAAGGCTAAAATATTTGGCGGTCTTTAAAAAAAATGACTAAATAAGAACATGATAGAGATCTGTAGAATTATTTATAAATAGTATGTAAGAATAGATATTTTTCTCTCTAATGCAAGAACTCAAGAACATGTGATTCACATGACAGATAGCCCTACATTTGGTGTGAAGGGAGAGGGTGAATGCATCTTACCTCCCTCCCTTTCCCTTATTCCTGTCCCTCATCTAATAATGCCACCCATCCACACAGTGGTACAACATGTCAATAGACCAAATCTAGCACATATATTATTTATTTATTTATTTATTTATTTTATTTATATCCCGCCTTGCCAGTTTTTTCGAACCGGCTCAAGGCGGCTAACAACATAAAACACCGTCAAGGTTTACAATATAAAACAGTTAAAACAACACTATGTTACAAGTACACAAGATGGCGACTTCAGAGCACTCAGATGGGTAGAGGCAGCAGGGGTGCGACCAGCAGGACCAGGGCTATGGTATAATCAGCTCTCTCCCTGATGGCAGCTCCTATTTGAAAGCCTGGCAGAAGAGCTCCGTCTTACAGGCCCTGCGGAACTGCAATAGATCCCGCAGGGCCCTGATGTCATCCGGGAGCTCGTTCCACCAGTAAGGAGCCGCCACTGAGAATATAGGCTCTGTTGATCAGCTGCATTTAGTCCATTATAGAAAAAAATGTTATAAATTAAATAATTTAACTCAATTACTTATATAGAGTCCAAGTGTGTTGGATTTTGCCCTGTTTGCTCATAACACTACCAAATGGATTGTCAGTGATGTATGGGGTGGGATAGGTGTGCCAGGTGGGTGTTCATATTACACAGGCCATATTCATCCAAACCACCCCCAATTACTGTCAGTAAGTTCAAAACAAGCTGTGCTGTTTCACACAATGAATAGTTAGCTTATGGAATTGACTGGAACAGGATGTAGTGATAGGCAGCAGCTTCAGTTAGTCTGAATAGCAGGTTCCAGAGGAAAAAATAGGGCTGTTATCTGATTCTGGAGTTTAGGTATGTGATTTATTTAATAAATATTATAAATAAATAAATTGTTCTCTGCCCCTCCCCCCAGCTCTTGACCGTTTTGTGAGCTTTAAGGTAGTAAGTGACAGAGTGCTGTTGCTTGAATTAAGTCACTATTCCTATCAAGAACTATTCCTATCAAGAAAAAATATGCTGAAACAGCATATTAAAACAGAGAACATGATGTATTACTATCCCAGCTCTATTTATTGCCTACAGTGTTGGTTGTAAAAATAAACAGAGGCAGGTCTGAGAGATGGCAGAGGGCTGTGGTCCAGAAGAGCCACTATAGCAAAAACAGAGGCCAGTGTTCAAAAATATCACTAGTCCTGCAAATAGAGATCACACCTGTAACAACAGACTGAGAGCGTGATGGAGTTATTGTTGGAAGCAGATCCCATCACCGACCCCTGCCTTTGTCCGCATATTTCTTGTAGTCTTTTTTGGCCACCTCCGGTGTCTTAGCAATCAATGGCCATGAATCACGTAAATAGTTCCACCAGTCAGCAAGGTTACTGGGAGTCAGAGAGGCAGATTCCAAAGAGGGCAAAGGAACCCCTTCATACCCCCCCCATCACCATGAATGGGGAGACCCCCGTGGAAGAGTGCACAGCATTATTATAGCTATATTCCTCAAAAGGCAGCAAGTCCACCCAACCATCTTGTTGGTAATTAGTGTAACAGCATAAAAATTGTTCCAGTACTTGATTCACATGTTCAGTTTGGCCATCAGTCTCTGAGTGATAGGCACTACTCAGCACAGATTCAACTCCCATAATCCCCAGGAGCTCCCACCAGAAGGTGGCCATGAATTATGTCCCGCGGTTGGATATTATCTTCTGTGGAATAGAATGGAGCTTTATGATGTTTACCTTGAAAGCCTTGGCTAGGGAAAGCAGCTTAAATGGGATGAAATGTTCTTGTTTGGAAAACGTGTCCACCACCACCCATATGACCATTTTGCCTTTACTGGGAGGGAGATCGGTTATAAAATCCATAGATATGATTTCCCATGGTCGATTTGGGGTTTCTAATGGCTGTAAGAGACCCAGGTCCCCCCCCCCCCGCACGGTTTACATATTAAACACATTTGGCAAGTGGAGACATAATCCGACACATCCTGTCTCATACGGAGCCACCAAAATTGTCTCTGCAACAAATTCAAAGTCTTAAGGTAACTGAAGTGACCTGACAGTTTGGATTTGTGGGCTGTGTGCATAACTTCACCCCGCAAGGATCTGGGTACCACTAGTTTCTCTTCCCTGAACCAGCAAGCATTCGAACCCCGGGCAACACGGTCCCAGCTTTGCAAGTCCTTTATTTCGGAAGGGGTATAAGTCTCTGCACACTTAGAAGTCCATTCAGAAGGGCCAGGTATTCCCTTCTTGACTGTTTGACTTCGAGTCACCACCGCCCCCGGAGCTGTTCTGGTGTGAACATCAAGTCTATAACAGGATCCTTTCTGCAGTCATGATGGGGAAGGCAGGAGAGCGCATCGGCCAGTGAATTAGCTTTCTCTGGGAAATGGCATAAAGTGAAATTAAACTTGGAGAAAAAATCTGCCCAGTGCAACTGTTTGGCATTTAGTGTGTGCTGCGTTTTGAGTGCTTCAAGGTTCTTACGATCTTGATGATACCTCGAAAGGCACTCAAGCCCCTTCCAACCAATGTCTCCAAGTTGTGAGAGCTAAGCGGATAGCTGCCGCCTCTTTATCCCACACAGCCCAGTTCTTTTCTGTTTCTCCAATTTTTTTAGACACATATGCCAAGGGGTGCAGTTTGCCATTGAGACCCTCCTGTAGGATCACTCCCCCCATGGCCACATCCGATGCATCTACTTGTACAATGAAACTCTTATTCTCATCTGGGTGCACCAAGATGGGCTCTGAGGTGAATAAAGTTCCTCAGAAGTTCCTCTTTAGTTCCTTAAAAGCCGCTTGGCATTCAGTCCATTGCAAGCATGCCCCTGGTTTGGTTGCATTTACATCCTTCCCCTTGGTTTTGAGCAAGTCGGTAAGGAGTAAACTGTACTTTGCGAAATTATTGATGAATGAGTGATAAAAGTTCGTGAATCTGAGAAAACTTTACAATTGGTGACGGGTTCGAGGCACCCTCCCATTCCTTCACTGTGGTCACTTTAGAGGGATTCATTTCTAATCCTCTGGGGGAAAGGCGGTAGCCAAGTAAGTCAATCTCCCATTTGTGGAAATCGCACTTGGATAACTTAGCAAACAGTTTGTTTTCCTTCAAGATGGCTAGTACCTCTCGTACTAACTTAACATGCAATTTCTCATCAGGGGAATAAAATAAGATGTTGTCCAGATAACAAAGCACCCCCTTGAATAAATGCTTTTGTAGGAACTTGTTAATTAAGTTCATAAAAATGACGGGAGCGCCCTGAAGTCTGAACGGCATAACTAAGTACTCAAACTGCCCCAGGGGGGTATTAAATTCTGTCTTGTATTCGTCCCCCTCCTGTATGAGCACCTGAAAGTAAGCATCCCGAAGATCCAACTTAGAGAAGATTTTATCCTTGGATGCCTCTGTTAAGAGGTCTTTTATCAGGGGTAACAGGTAGGCGTTTGAGGCAGAAACTGCATTCAGGCCCCGGTAATCAGTGCATAGTCTCAGATCCCCATCTTTCTTTTTCCGAAACAAAACAGGGGCCACGAAAGGGGACTTTGCCAGTATGATAAACTCGCGCTGTAAGTTCTTGTCAATAAAATGATGCAGCTCTATCCGTTCAGAGGGGCTCATGGACTATAGCTTCCCCTTTGGTAACTTTACCCCCAGCAGCAATTCAATGGCACAATCCGTGTTACGGTGTGGGGGCAGTTCATCCGCTTCAATTTCACTAAAAACCTCCGCTAGATCTTGGTATGCGGTAGGTATTTGTAATAAATCCTCTTTGGCCAGGCACACCTTTTTGCAGGATGGCTCGTTCTCCCATTCCAGCTGCTACCTATGCTGTTTGCAGTCAGGAGCCACCCAACGTATTCTCCCTTCACTCCACATAATGTAGGGATCATGGGTGCTCAACCAGGGACAACCCAACACCATTGAGAACTGAGCATGCGAAGTGATGACAAAAGCTCACTGCTCCCAATGTTCCTCCAACCCCAAACACATCAGTTGAGCCTCAAAAAGGCAGGGTTCCTTCATTTCCAGTCCATCCATCTGGGTGAATCACAGGGGTTCCTCTAGTGGGTTCACTCCCACCCCCAACCCATCCACTACAATGGGACTGATTAGGTCCTGAGTGCACCCCGAGTCTATTAACACTCGCACCTACATGGGTACCCATCTTAGCGGCGACAAGAGTCACGATCACATACAAGAGGGGGCAGGAGAGCTCACTGCTTTAGGCACTGGAGGAGTGGGGACCTGTTGCTTTGTGCCCTTCAGAACAGGTCCTTGTCATTTCCCGCTGGCGATGGAGGATCTATTGTTGCCGCCTTCTCTCCCTCTGGGGTGGTATCGAGTTGAAGCACCCGGGTTTTCCCACCCTGGGGCCCTTTGACAAGTTGTGGGATGGTAGTTGAGGAAGTAGGAACCACTCTCGGGGATGCCGCTGGGCAGGACAAAATGTAATGGCCCGCTTCTCCACAGCATATGCACAGCCCTTTCTTCAGGCACAGATCCCAAATGTCCTTCAGTGGTGCCTTGATCTTGGGCTTCATGGGGGTGGCTGCTGGGCCAGAACCTTTCGGGGTTCTGGTGGGGGTGCGCAGTTTAATCAAGGTGAAGCAGGATTCCACCTTTTCTGCTGCTTGCACCCATGCCGCCAGTGATGTAGGGTTGACATTGCGCAATATAGTCTCGTATAAGTCCAGATTCAACTCTTAGCGATACTGTTCCACCAGCACTTCTTCAGGCCATCCCCTGATCCTAGCCGCATATTGTTTGAAGGTAGCGATATCCTCCCAGACAGAATCTTGCCCCTGGGTGAGGCATCTCAGCTGGTTACATGCCTTCTCCTCACTCATGGGGTCCTCATACTGTTGCCAAAGGGCCCACATGAACTCTTCCACCCACTCCAGCTCAGGTCCGGAAGGGTTGTGCAGACTTATGTACCAGTCTGCGGCCTCTTTGCGGAGTCTTGATCCGATGTAGCCAACCTGATCCCCTTCTGTGGGGAACAAGTGGCCCCAGGTCTTTAGGAAGTGACCTGTCTCTATGATAAAAAAAATTGTAGTTTTGTGGGCGTCCCCATCAAAAGTGGCTACCAGTAATTCATGGGGGACCAGCTGCCGATCAGCTCCTGATACAGGACCCGCAGGAGCCGGTTGCACATGCCTGGGAACCGGAGGGCCCCCTGGTGGCAGCTGCACAGAAGGGGATGCAGATGGTGCCCCTCCATCTCCGGCAAAAGCCCAACTGGCTCCACCAGCTGGTGCACCCACTACTCTCTGGATAATCACAGGTAATCCCTCCAGGAGAGTTGTCATCTCATGTTGCAGCATTTGCTCCATGGCCTCAAGCCGGTGATCCATGTGGGACCACATGTCTCCAAATTCCAGTTCCCTCGGGCGATTGGAGTCTTGAGGTCTAGTGAGGATGCACGGACACACACTGTCCCACAGCTCAGGGCCCAACCCAAGCTCCATAGTCGATCCCCACCGGGATGGGGTCCAGGTCTCAACAGGTTCAGTCCCAAACAAAGTCCACGAGTACCTGGGCCCTCTGGGTCTGAGATCAACCCAGGAGGTGGTAGTAACCATGACCTCCTCCTCCTCCGTGGACACAGGCACTCCCAAGTTCAAAGTCGTTGGGGGTTCTCCACCATCTTCCAACATCGTCAGGAATGGGTGACTTCCCCAAGTTGGGGATTACTGACTCTCTGTGAGAGTCCAAGAGATTTCAAACTTCAAACAAAGGGTCTTAAACAAGAACTTCTTTTATTTGATAGCGGATCAGCTAGGCTAACACTTCTTGAGTTAGTAATGGGGGAAAGGAGGTGTGTTAAGGTACAGTTATAGTGTATTCAAACCATGGTGTAGCAAATAAAGCCCCTAATCAACAATCAAGGAAAAAGGCGCCCAAATACATCGGCCCGTTGGTTCCCAGACAGAAAAGCAGGAAGGAAAGCGGTTTGCACCTGTAGGAAAAAACCCAATTAGCAACAAAGCCTGTGAGAAGACTCAGTCAAGGTTACAGGTAAGCGAAGAAGAGCGCTGAGGTGAGAGGGAGGGAAAGGAACATATTCCAAAGGAGGGGGGAGAAGCACGCAGACTACTTTGGCCCATCCCACCTCCTGACTGGGAAATGGCAGTCTCTGACACTTAAATGTAGTCCAGTGCTAAGGCTTCAGATTTAGAGAAGGCGGCTAAAACTTTTTTTTTAATGCACAGAAATGGAAAATGCAAATGGAATGAGAGCAGCCATAGGTCAAATTGACCTAGGGCTACTATTTGACAGGTGAAAGTAGCACCAAATAAGCAAATGTAAAGCTTCCCAGCAGGATCTATTGTCTCCTTACCCTAAGAGGCATGTTCTGCAATGGTTTGGCCTCAGGCTTTTTTAACCATCTGCCCCATGCTTGTGGAACAGCCTCCCAGAAGAGATTGGAGGGCTTCTTCTTTCCTAGCTTTTCACCAAGGTTATAAGGCAAGGTTTATCCAGAGAGCTCTGGAGACATCTTGAGTCTGGGGCATAAGGTGATTTTAGGCTGGTTTTATGGGACATAAGGTGATTTTATGGGGGTATAAGGTGATTTTAGACTGGTTTTAAATATGGTTTTAATGTATTTTATATCTGTAATACTAATGCTATTTTTTTATCCAATTATTATTATATTGTTGTTACCCACCTTGGGTCTTGAGATGCCTGGAAGAAAGATGGGCATTTAAATATTTTAAATAAACAATTATATACAGTGGTACAATTACTTTTGGTAGTGATTGTGCAGGACCGTTGTGCAGGTCTATTGAAATTAATGCAGTTGATACTTGGTGGATTACTATATATATTTTAAAAGCATTGTCACCTTTGCTCTATAACAGTGGCATTTGTCTTATTGAATTAAGGGGCTTTTTAAAAAAGGCCATGCTTGGATATCCAAGAATTTTACATATGTCTGTACTGGCATAAATAAAGACTTTGGATCTGCAAGATCTGAATACATTATGTTTGTGACCAAGAAGCATGTATGTCTTCCACTGGCCCTCTACTTGCTGCCTTCACAATTTCCTGTAATTAAAGTCATTTGCAGAGAGAAGTACATGGCTTCATGACAACCTATTTTTCATGCTATGAAACGGATCATAAAAACAACAAGCTGTATGATTTCCGCCCTAGAAACTTGCAATAAAAAGTGATTTTAAAATGTAAAGCTTTAATAGCTGGGGGAAAGCCTTACTTTTTAAAATTTCTGCAGTCTTTAAATTTAAAAGCAGTCTTCTTCCTGTGAACTCAAATGTGATAAATGGTTTGTTTTCCAATATATTCAGTATATACACCTATGAAAGACTGGAGCTGTTTCACAATTTTAACAGTTTTTAAAGTGGGTTGATTCTAGGGGTGGGCAAAAAAAAACCCATTTCCCCCTGATTCAGGTCTATTGAACCCGAAAAATAGTGGTATTCCCAAATATTCCTGAATATCAGTATCAGTAGTGTATTGGTATTCGGGTAAATATTCAGGGAATTCAAAGCTATTAGTCTCCATTAAACCCTTTGGGGACTGTCCCCATAGGGTATAAAGGAGAATTTTACTTGCCAAATCATGCCGTGGCAGTGGTGCAACTCAGTGAGTTCAGAAGGCATTTAAACTTTAAATGCATTCAGGATGGGTAGCCATGTTAGTCTGTCTGTAGCATTAGAAATGAGCAAGAGCCCAGTAGCACCTTAAAGACTAACAAAATATGTGGCAGGCTATGAGCTTTTGTGAGTCATTGCTCACTTCTTCAGATACCACTTCCAAAGAAGTGAGCAGTGATTCATGAAAGCTCATACCCTGCCACATATTTTACTAGTCTTTAAGGTGCTACTGGACTCTTGCTCTTTTCTAAATGCGTTCAGTTCACTTGCCGAATCATGTCCCTGTGGTAGTGCAATTCAGCAAGCAAACTGAAGGCATTTAAAGTTTAAATGACTAAGTTCACTCACTGAGTTGTGCCCTTGCCGCATCATGACTCAGTAAGTGAATTCAGAAGGCATTTAAAGACACCACGGTCTTTTAAAATGCCTTCTAGTCGCATCCAAGTAAAAACTGAATAATATCGGGTTTTATTTGGGTGTGGCAATTTTGGTAGCCGAATCAGATGGTCTAATCGGTATTTGGCTGAATAAATACATGAAAAATACTGATAGGGTATTTTTAGGGTATTTACTCAGCCCTATATATACTGAGCCCCATAGCTGAGTCCCATAATTCTAAAGGTGCAAAAAATGCAGAAGATGGTGAGTGTGGCTAAGAATGCAAAAAGTTGCCAACCACAGTTGATCTGTTAAAGTCTCAACTTTCCCCATGGAACTCATTCCATTACTGCATTATAGTTTGGAGTGAATCCCCCAAAATTCTGAGGAATGGGAGCTTCGGGGTATGTCAACTACATCCTTAAAACTTCAGCATGAAAGTAATAAGCAGCTGAACTTTTGTTGAACTGAACCCAGGGGTGTAGCTGCATGTGCCCCATCATCCTGGCCCAGGCCTCACAACTCTGGTGGCCAGAAAAAAGCCCACTGGAAAAAAATCCCACAGGAAAAAATCCCACAGGAAAAAAACCCACTGTCATAAATGCTCACAGGAAAAATGCCCACATGGGAAAAAGTCCATACACAGAAAAGCCCACACAGAAAAAAAGCCCACACAGAAAGATACCATGTAAAGCACCATAGATATGTATAATTGTGGATAACCATTCATCTCTATTGATGAGAACGAACAGGTATTACCTATATTCACATGCAACAATTTGTGTTGTGATTTTAGCAAGTATAATTAAATAATGATTTTGCTATCTTATTAGCAAACCTGCCTGTGCATTAGCCAGTGTTAGTTTGTGGCAAGCGAGGGCTCTCTGTAGTCCATCATATAGAGACCACACACCAGTGTTCCCTCTAAGCTGAGTTAGTGTGAGCTAGCTGGTTCACAGTTTTTTAGCAGCCAGCTCACAGATTTTTGTCTTAGCTCAGGAAGGATGGCTCCAGAGCAAACTGATTTATGCAGTAGCCAAATTGCTCGCTCACAACTTTAATGCCAGTAGCTCACAATGTAGAATTTTTGCACACCTTAGAGGGAGTATTGCAACACACTGGGATGACTTGAGCCAGCTTGCTGGGTAGGCGGGATAAAAATGTAATAAATAAATAAATAAATAAATGACTGCTGTGGAATAGGAAATTAAGAGCACTACAGGACACGGTTGCCACTTCTGTTGTTATTTGTTATTTAATGTTGTCTGATGGTTTTGTTATCTTAAGCTAAGCTTCATAGATCTATGAGGCCTTAACTACTTCTACTGTTTAAGAAAGAGAAAGAGGAGGCGGCAGTGCCAGCAGCTGAGGAGGCTGGGTAACATAATTAACATAAGAAGAACCCTGATGGATCACACCAGTCCCTGCCGTTGGGAGGGGCTGATCTTTTAGTTTCTCAATGGGACCAGAGATATCCAAGGACTAACCTGGTGTGGTCCAGGCCTTTTATTTTCCCTTCCAAGCCTTTACACTCGAGAGCATTAAACCTCTTCATGAGGCCGCTTTTGTATAGTCATGAAGTAATTTACTGTGTCATTTTCTGTAAGTTTTTAATAAGCAAGTTTCATATAATATTTATTTATTTATTTATTTCAACTTATATCCCGCCTAGCCAGGAAACCGGCTCTAGGCGGCTAACAACATAAGATCAATCATACAGAGTTAAAATATGCAACATATAAAATCCCATTAAAATACAATACACTTAAGCAGTAAAATATCAGATGTTTCTCCCATTAGTTGCTTTTTTCAAAACCTTGCTAGTTGAGCATTTTGTTTGGAAGGATGAGCAAGTGCCCCACAGGATTTCCCAGTGCCCCACCAACCAACATTTTCTGACTATGTCCTGATTTGACTAGACTCCCTATATGTCCTCAAACTGAGCTCCTAGACCATATCACCTTGGTCATGTTGTTCAATGGTCGACCCAAACATCCTGCTAAGCATTTTACCCCCTGCAGAGTAGCCTCTTGTGCGCCGGCGCTGGAGCCCAGTTGTGCCCTGGCAAATAAATGACATTTGTAACTTCTGGCTTACAACTTGCAGCCACTTTTGCCCTTCCACAGTCTGCCAGCTAAATCTTTTCAGTCGTATATCTCCCAGGGTCATGGCAGAATCTTTAAAGTGATCTACCTCTCAGGCAAAAATATTTTAAAAATCTCTCACAAATTGCTCTCTCTTGCCAATTTTTTTCTTTTAAAAATGTGCCTTTTAACAATTGGAGGTGGCAGCAGCTGATGTGGCGGGAGGCACAGAGGCAATTGCAGCAAAGCAGCATTGAATCATGCATACACAAGCTTCTTTTTTCTGAAAACAAGCTTGAGCAGCCAACAGTGTGTTTAACAGTCAACACCAATGATTGTTAACTGAGAGCAGGAAACAAGCTGACTTGGCAGTTGACTGAGTTGATCAGTCGTTCTCTACCAATCCTTGCATCCATCCCTTGCCCCCCCACCCCAAAATCCCCATTGAATGTCCAGTCCTTAGCAGTTGATCAAGCCTTCTCTACCCACAAGCTGCACATCGAAAAGCAACCCTTCACTCTCGGGTGCTGACCCTGTCTCTGCTCCCCCCGCTCTATACTCTCATCTAACAACTTTGTCTGCTCCCTCCCACTATCCCCTGGGAAGCTATGGCCAAATCCGGCTTCTCCTAGACAAGACAAAGGTGGCAGACCAGCTGCAAGGTGGCAAAGGTGCCTGGTGCAGAACAGCTGAGCGTGGATGCAGTTGTGTCCCCATGCAGTTGTATCTAAACCATAATCCTAACTATAATTTCCCACAGAATTTAAGGTCTTAACACCCATCATTATATTATCTAATTTTTCTTTTACCATATTGCTTATTGACATCAATGTCTCAGCATTTAGATCAATATTTAATGGAATTAAATGCATCTGCTGAACTATTTAGTATAGATTTTAGCATGTGGATTTTTTAAAAAGAAAGCTTGAGCAATATAAGAACAGCAAATGCATGGCTTGGGAGCTAACACTTAACACAGACCTAATTTTGAGCAAAAGAGATATGAACTTGCTGTATTCTTACATGCCTAAGAAGTTTTAGGAATATTTTTAAAAGTTTAAAGGGTAGCTATGTTGGTTAGCAGTAGAACAGAACAGTTTGAGTCTAGTACCATCAGAGGGACTAACAAGATTTTCAGGGGGAATCAAACCCAGTTCTCTAGACTAGGGGCCACTGCTCTTAACCACTATAACACACTGGCTCTACCCATATTATACTTTCTGTACATTTAATAGAATGCATTTATGTTTGAAATTGGTGGGCACATCAAAAGATAGCCTCGCCTAGTGTGCAAAAATACCTAGCACTGGCCCTGGACATGTCAGAAACACTGCCTAAGCAGAGTAGAGGACCGATTTCCCACGAGGCACTGCTTCACTGCTGCTCTTCCCTTTCCCCCAATTGCGTGCGTTAATTTCCCACTATTTGCCCCACACTGCATTTTGACCGCGGCTTCGCCTGTTTTCCCCTGCAGCTTCGTGATCCTCAAAAAACAGGATCGCGAAGCCATGGGGGGAAACGAGCAAAGCTGCAGGTCAAAATTCAGTGCAGGGCAAATAGTGAGAAATGGATGCATGCAATCGGGGGAAGGGAAGAGCGGTGGTGGAGCAGCACCTCATGAAAATTGGTTGACATGTTCCTCCATATATTTGTCAGCTGCTCGGTGAGCCACAATTTTGCACAAAATAGTAGCCACAGTCCTAACTTAACTATTCAATGGTAGTGAGAACAAATGCAAATGAAAAGAAATGAATGCATTTTTTTTAAAAAAGCTAAAGAAAAACATCAGATATCTACTCTTTTCTGACTATGTACTTCTAGGTCATAATATATGCCTTTTTATTCTCATCTGGCCTCAAACCTATGTTGAGACAGTAGTAGATAATTCCTTACATAAAATGTCAGGCTCCTAACACTCCATCTTCTTCTTCCTTGAATTCAGAGAATGTAAATTCGCCAAGGGCTAAATAGGCAGATAAAAGTTATCTTAATATTACAAAGCAGCCTTTGATAGTTCTAATAAGATAAATTGAAAAACATTCCTACTAATTGTGGGAAATTATGAATGTTCAAAGAATGTTTCAATAATGGCATTTTTTATTAAACAAATTTAAAAAAGATTTACCTTTCAAATTCCCAGTTTGAAATGTAGTGTAGGAAATGCATTCGAAACCGTCCATCCCCCCCAAAAAACGATTTGCTCTTTAGGGTTGGTGTACAGTTTTTTTATGGGGTGCAGGTCTTAGCTTGTGGTCACTTGTATCATTTGGAGTGGAAGGGAAGTGCCCCTATTTCCTCCAGAGGAATTTGACTTGCAGTTGTGAGATCACACATTTCTTTGTGCTGCGGGCTCAGCCTGTCACTGTGTGATTAGACACCACCAGGGGTGAGTTGGGGTTTTGGGGGTTGCCTTTTGTTTCTCATGTGCATAAAGGAAAAAGCACACCCCCACACTGAGGGTTCCCCATGGAGTATATGGTTATGCACATACTGCTCAGTGAGGGGGGGGGGGAATGGCACTGAATCAGGATGGAATTATCAGACCATCCCAATGGCATGAAAGCTTGCTTGAGTGATCAGACAGGGAAAAGTCCACCCATGGCCCATTGGAAACAGTTAGAGCCGAACTTTCCCCGGTGTCTTTTAACTCTGCTTCTGTGGCAGAACAGCATGAGTTGCTGATGACTGCAGGACCTTTCCTTGATGTTGCTGTCTGATCGTGCCCTTTAGATCTGTCAGGCATTCACAGATATGTCAGATCTAAAGACATGTATAATTGCAGCCTTAATGTACCATCTGCAATTTTCCGTCTCCCATGTCCTTTCTGTTTTGTCTTTAGGTTGCCTTCAAGCCAGTCCCATTACTGAACCAAAAATGGTCGCACCAATCTAGAGAGAGTTAATGCCACATCCCTGGCAGGAAGTGCATGTCATAGCTCCTGCCCATAAATGAGCACAGGCAAGGATATGATTCTTTTGTTTCTTTATTACTGACCTGTAGAATATTGCAGTAGGGGTTCAGTTCCCATAGTTAACTCCTCCTTTGCTCTTAAAAATATCCATTATTAGCCACAGAGCTATTCTTCCTCTTCTTTATCCTTTTCCATCTCTCTCTGGCGGGCCCTTCTCTCCTTCTCAGACCTCCTTTATGCAGTCAGCTCAAAGTCTCTGCGATTGGCCTGGCTGAGGCTGAGTAAGGGTAAACTGGGTAAACAAGCTCTACCCAGGCCCAGATGAACACGTGTCTCTCGTCCAGTATGGTCAGGGCTAGCAGCCTAAGTACCATATATCCATGACCAGCTGATTGTTGGAGGTACTACTGACAGCAGGATTCCTCCACTGCTGCAATATCTCTCTTCCCTGCTAAAACCCACTGGAGTTCCAGCGGTGTTATGTCTGCAGACCACCAATAGGCACCTGTGATAGGCAGCCAGAGCTTGGTCCTGGAGAACTATAGGGGCCAAGGATCCTGAACCTCCAGGTAGTGACCAATAGGGACTTTGGCAGGAACTTTAAACCCTCCAATGGGACCTAGGGGTGCAGATCAGGGATTGTATGTAGTTGGCTGCCTCAGCCAGTAAGGTGTTTTGTTGGGTACCAATAAACTAGAGCTTTTCATCACTCTGTCGTCCTACCTCTCCATGTAGTGAGCCTACTACACAACAATGGTGACAAAGGTGGGATTCTGCAGAGCTAGCCGGGCTGCCAGGCATCAAGGAAGAAGAACCATCACTGCTACTCCACCCGATGAGCACCAAGGCCAGAGTCTGCTTCCACTCCACTGACACACAGCACAATGACAGTTGCTTTGAGAGCTGGGCTGGTTCTACTGTTCGACCCAGCCGGTCCACAACAATGGTCCACATGGATGACTGGCCCCAAGTCTATTCTGACTTTCTACCAGGTCATGGAGGAGGACTGGAAGAAGGGTCTCATTCTCGGCTCCTGTGGCCCCACCGTAGTGGATCTTGCGTGAAACCTGCTATCACCCAACAAGCTGGAGGATGCCACGTTTGCAGACATAGAACAGGCGCTCCAAGACAACTGCATTCCCCGGCCCTCTGAGATGTCGTGCCATGGGGCATTTCATGGTCGATCGCAGCAACCAAACAAGTCCACCATGGGGTACTTAGCAGAGCTGCGCCGCCTTGCATCCAACTGCGAGTTTGGAACGCACCTGGAGATGGCTCTATGAGACCGGTTTGTCTGCAGTCTCCAAGAGGGGAAGTTGCAGCAGGAAACCATGGAATCCAAGAAGTGTACCCTTGCTTCCACCCTCTCTGCCACGACCGCATGGGAGAGGTCGCACCCATCCTCAGGAGGCAATCAGGCCATACTCCGGGTGATTGTTGACACCCCCGACTCAGATGGTGAGGAGGTCCACCGGACCCAACAGTCCACGAAATGTTGGAATACAGCACCGCGCCCCAGTCAAACCCCAGTGTTGCCAAAGCATGCATGATCGGAAGATGTGTTGTTTCCAGGATGCTACTTGCCAAAGCTGTGGCTGTTCTGGGCACATTGCACGCACCTGCATGTGCCTGCACACGCTTGCCTTTCTCAGGCTCCTGAATTTTTACCATGCCTTCTTGCTACATAAAGCGGTGGTGGCTGAGCCCCTGCATTGCTTGCTTTGACAAGCAGGCCCCCTTGGTCATGGGCCCCCGCCAGGCCGCCGCTTTTCAGAGGGCCCACTTTGATGAATCCCTGCTGGTTGTTTTGGCCTGCGATGCCTCCCCTTACAGTGTGGGTGCCATATTGGCCCACTGGCTTCCTGATGGGCGGGAGGTACCAGTCACCTGTTACTCCTGCATGCTGTCAGCCGCAGAGTGGAATTACAACCAGATCGATTACAAGGGCCTGGCAATTGTGGTGGGCATGAAAAAATTTCATGACTTCGTGTATAGCCGGCCCTTCACCATCATGATGGACCGTCGCCCACTTCTGGGTATCTTTGCCCCCCACAAGCAGACACGGCAGGTGAAGCCCTAGAGTGAATTGCAGTGCACTTTTTGCTTTCAGTTTTATTGTTCTTTAATATGTAAAATAAGCAATTGCTTGACACCTAACAAAGAGGAAAAAGGATGACTGGGTAGCAGCCTTCAAGAATGGTTATTATAAATAAGCAAACAGAAAGGCTAAAGGTTGCCTTGAAAATACTTTAGCTAGAAAAAATGACAAGAACAAGACTTTTGTTTTTCAAAAATAAAACTGCATGGTCAGTAACAGCCTCTTCAGAACAACCCAGTTTCATTATATTAAAGCAATAAAAGGGCATGTACCTGCTATCATTATGATAAAAAATAAAAGGTCCAATTTAAGGAGCGTTTTTCGAAAGATTCAATCTTATAAGTTCCTATATGACCATGTCTATCATTGCCACACTTTCCCCCCTGCCAATGCCTTCCTTTTCCTAATGCTCCCCCTACTCAAAGAATTGGAATTATTTTGCAAGGAATAATTCTCCACTCCACTTAAAAAGTGAAAAATAATGCCCAAATGTGCCTAGCTGAGATAAATCCAAGCTGTTTCTTTTTTTAGTTAACTAAAGTGAGAATTTCAGAGAAATGACTCTCCTTTTTGGGTAGTATTCTCATCTTTGTGCTACGAAGTCCTCTCTGGCTGAGTGAACAAAAGGGATGTTTTCGCTTTTTTTAAATAATAAATTAATTATCAGTAATTAGATGTTTAAAATAGTCTTATAAAAGTTGAAGCCTAGACTAATAATTGCCATATTTGCATAAAGCTATCAAACATGAATAGTGAAGATTGTGGTGTTAATATCAGCAATTCTTCTTGGAAGCAATTAAACTTGGCACCGCTATCGTTACCTAATGTGTTTATATCAGCTACTTTAATTATTTTTCAAAAGCCATAAATTTCTTGAGTTAATTATAAACAAATTGGCAAGCTTAATTAATGGGACCACTAATAATACACTCCCTCATGTATGTATGAAAGATATCTAGTTAGTAGCAGTGATGCATTTATGCTAATGAGGCTAAGTACAGTAACCTTGTTAGTATCACAAGCATGGCAGTGTTCTAGATAGAAGCCCAGCTGCTTTCAGTACACCAATGGACTGGCTTCTATAGAATAAGATGAAATGATTACAGTCACTATCTGATTTCCCAACATAACCTATGGTCAAATCTACATCTGACTTTCCCGCTGGAATCATTCTAGTTTCAAAAAACCCCATCTATACCTGCTTCTAGTTTCAAACCATACTTGTTCTAATTTAAAAATTACTGTTTACATTTGTTAATTGCCCTCCTGTGGTCAAGCTAGCATTATACTGCTTTAAACGAATCCTGTTGCTTAGTACTCTTCAGACCCAGGGAGTGAAATTTGAAACCAGCGTGAAATGAGCATAGGAAAAGACAGCAGTCAAACTACTTCAGAAGTAGGGCTGCCAAGTCCAACTTGGGAAATATCTGGGGACTTTGGGGGTGGAGCCAGGAGACTTTGGGGGTGGAGCCAGGAGAAAGGAAGTGACATCATTTTGTGATGTCACATCCTGTGATGTTGCTTCCACATGCTGACACATGAACTCATGAAGTTTCCTAATACTGAATCAGGCCATTGGTCCATCAAGGTCAGTATTGACTACTCAGACTGGTAGTGGCTCTCCAGGGTCTCAGGCTGAGATCTTTAATGTCACCTATTACCTGATCCTTTTTTAGCTGAAGAGGCTGATACCTCCTGCATGTCAAGCAGATGCTCTATCACTGAGCAACAGCCCTACTGAATCCTTCCTCATCTCGGCAGAATATGAAGCCCTAAGTGCTACACAAGTGCTTAATATGATTTTCATATCATAAGAACAGGAGAGAAGCCACAGTGGATTGGCCCATCCAGTACAGCCCATCCAGTACAACACTCTGTGTCACAACAGTGGCCAAAAATACCAGGTGCCCTCAGGAGGTCCAGCAGCGGGGCCAGAACTCCAGAAGCCCTCCCACTGTTGCCCCCCAAGCACCAAGAATTCAGAGCCTCACTGCCCCAGACAAAGGGTTCCATTTAGACCTTGTGGCTAATAATAGCCACTGATAGACCTCTGCTGGATGGGGACAGAGAGAGAGACAGACAGACAGACAGACAGACAGAAAAAAGAAAGAGGGAGAGAGAAGGAAAAGAGCTGGAAGAGAAACTCACCTTGCCAGCCACATGCAAAAGCAGCTCCTTCAGTCCCTCTGGGCGGACCTCTCTTGCTGTGGAAGCTCTCTTGCTGACTTCTTAAAGGGGAAATGTCTGGCAAGGCTTTTTACTGCAGGGCAGGCTCTCTGCAGACATTTCCCTTTTAAGGCAGCCATTTTGTCCCCCCGGTGGGCAACTTTGGAAAAGCAGGAGGGAAGGACTAAAAATCAGTGTTTCTCCCGCCCTATTGGGGGACTTGGCAGCCCTATTCAGAAGGGAGGTGTAAATTGGGCCTAAGACTCAGGGCTCTGGTGCTAAAAATCCATGGTGTATGACAGAGGGCAGGTTTGAGGCTACTTCCCCAAATGGAGGAAGAAGGAGAGCAAAGGATGTTCTGGGTTGTGGGCCCCGCGACATAGTTATTGCCACATTGGTGCTTCTGTGCTGTTGCACTTGAGGAAGGGGGTAAGGAGTGGTGGCAGCAGTGAGTGCAGAGGAGTGTGGTATGTGAACACTATTTTTACCTGCTCTGGCTCTGCTTGCAGCTGCTGTCCTTGGGGTGAGGTGGGTTTGCATCCCTATTTTGATCCAGCCCAAGTGATCAAGCCAATTTACCAAATAGGTAAGATAGGGCATAAACTGAACATCCCTTGGATGTTCTGAAGCGAGGGATAACTGACTCATCTACAGCTGTCTTGCAGCTTCCCTTTTGTCATCTCTTCCCAGGATGCAGGAAATGCAGGAAAAAACGACTTGCACATTTCTCCATATATCTTTAACAAAAAGGTCAAGAGATTTACTTTTTAAAAGAAAGCAGGAAATTCAGAGAGGTGGTATGGCATATTTCTGAGGAGGCATTGCCCACATATTGCTCTTGTAGCTAGAAGCATGTTTATTTTTCATTTTTATGTTTTTTTATGTCTTCATATGTTCTATTCTATTCTATTCTATTCTATTCTATTCTATTCTATCTAATAGCGAAGGGGGGCCCCCCTGTGCGGATATCTAAATCCGAGCTAGGGGGCCCTTGGGGGGGGAGAGGTTTTCCTACACACAGGGGGCACTCCCACCATGTGCAAAAAAATCTGAAAAGTTAAAAAAAAACCTTCAGGGACCATAGAATCCCCCAAAATACCTTTTGAAATGGCCTCAGCTCCAGGCGTCAACTGTGAGGAGATTAGAATGTTCGGGGGAGGGGGGAGGTTCCAACTGTTTCTGTCTGTCAAAGGCGGGCATTTTACTGGCAGCAGTCTAGGGTTGCCAAGTATCCCCCCAGCCACCAGCAGCGCATCCAGATCCAGGCTGGGAAACTCCTGGAGATTTGGGGGTGGAGCCTGGGGAGGAGAGGGACCTCAGTGAGGTACAATGCCATAAACTCCCCCCTCCAAAGCATCCATTTTCTCCATGGAAAGTTATCTCTGTAGTCTGGAGATGAGCAGTAACTCCAGGGGATCCCCAGGTCCCATCTGGAGGCTGGCATCCCTAGGCAGCACCCTCTGTGTGACTTGATACCACCTGATTTGCATGACTTAATCAGGCCCAGCTGTTTTGCTACAGTTTAGCAGCAGCCACTGTATGAAAGCCATTGTGGTGCAACAGTTCGAGCTTCAGACTGGGATCTGCAAGACCCAGGTTCAGATCCCCATCTTGCAGTGGAAGCTGACTGGGAGATTTTGGACCAGTCACATACTTTCAGCCTAACCAACCTCACAGGGTTGTTGTGCAGATAACAAAGAGGAAATAATAATGTAAGCAGCTTTAGTCCCCATTGTGGAGAAATACTGTAATTTTCCTAGGTAGAGGCTGCAGGGGAGGGGGGTGGAGATAGAAAGCTGAAGACAGATAAAGGTAGGTTGGCTGTTGGGTGGGAAGGAAATAGGGTTGCCAACTCCAGGTTGGGAAATTCCCAGACATTTGAGAGGTGGAGCCTGGGGAGGGTGGGATTTGAGGTGGGAGGCAGAAAGAGAGAGAAAGAGTGATGAGGTGGGGAGGCAGAAAAACAAAGGGAATGATGACAGGTCAGAAAGAGAGAGGAAGTAACATACATGGAGGAGAGCGAGAGAGTAAGAAAGGGGGGGCAGAAGGGAGAAAGAGTGTGAGAGAGGTAGGGAGAGAAGGGAGGAAGCAAAGGTGTGAGGAATGGGATAACTATCCTGCAAGTTTCTTGCAGGTCTCCACTTGTTCTATTCTATTTCTAAATCTATGGTTAATTCTGCTGGAAATTTCTACAAGCACGCTGGCTGTATCAGTCCATTTTATAAAGCACAGGTCCATGAAACACTGATCTTTTAAATTTGCTTTTAAACCAGGATAATTAAAATCAAAATATGAATAAAAGCCCTGAATAAAATAATGTTGTGTTTTGAAGAAAATGATACAGAAAGATTTGATGGTGATACATAAAAAGTAATATCTTGGATGCATGAAAGGTTATTATTGATGGTTAATTTAGATGATATCTATGGTATGCTAACACAAGAGCCATACAGAACTTTACTGTGTGGCTGAACTGACTGAGCTGACTGTGTGGCAAAACAGGCATTTGATTGCTACTTTCTTATTCTGTTGTATTAAAAGTAGTGGTAAAATGTTATTTTTTCTTCAGTTTCATCTTGAATATATCCAGCGCTGGGCCTTTAAACCTAGTTTTAACCCACACCCTCCACATATACTGAAATCTTAGGTCTGTCTGAAATCTGTAAGGGTGCCCCGCCTACAACTAACTTTGGAAACAAATGGCTGGAGTGTAAAGTCTTCCACTGTGAGCAGAGGGATGCTGCAGACAATCTTGTTGTTTCCCACACTGTTTCCAGTGTTCTACCAGTTCCCCAGAGCTGCCTTTTGGGGAGCAAAGCAGACGACAATAGGAAGGCAGAGCTGGGGAAAATCCTTTCTAAAATCTCCTATTGTGGTCCTTAGAATCCAACCTAGTAGGACAAAATCAAGATGACTTCTGGTTCCTGATCTAGGATATGAAGAAGAATCTCATACAGTAAAAATTGCATTGGCTATTCAGTTTAGTAACTATGAGGAACAATCTGACTACAGTTATGCACATGATTTATGTATGCTCCACTGAAAACAAAGGGAGTGAAAACTCCTAACTTCTCCAGCGTCAGGGCCTACTTAAGAACCGGTATGGTTGGCTCTCTTTTCTGGTATTAAGCCTTGACAGTTGAAAACTAAGCAATTATAAGAACCCTCAAGTAGAAAATAAATAGCTCCAGATTTACCTATGATGGTATTTCCATCATGTACAGAAATGAAGTTTTCAATTGCTTGAATGTTAATAGGGAACTGTAGCTGATTTTGACAGCCTCTATGATGTTCACAGATGCACTTCTACTCTTTGGTGTGGCACAGATACTCATGTCAGTTTAAGGATTTATTTTGAAAGATTTATTTTTTAAAAGTCTAGCTTCAGGAAACTAAGAGCAATGGTATTTTAGTCTCATAAACGCACTACAGAAAAGGCAAGAATGGGGTAGAGGAACCTACTGCTGTGTCATAGTAGAGAAACTGAGAGGTAAATCTAGCCTCATATCTTTTTATCACATTTCCAGACAAGGTGCCAATATTGGTAGGAGAAGCCATATAATGTAGTTTTGCTGTCTCACACAAAAAAATGTGAAATACAAGCCTATTTTTTTAAAAAAAATCTCAGTAACAAGAGGAGCAAGTTATGTTCCCATGACCTACAGTAAGTTCAGCAATCTTTTCGTCTTTAACATTAATACGGATAAATGCTCTCAAAACATTTTTTTAAAACCTAAAATACCTTAAAGTGTTGTTACTTTGTGTTTTTCAGCTTTTTTAGTGCAGTGTACAAAGTGGGGGCTGCAGTGGGAGAAGGGATTGCCTCCCTGCTTCTTGTGCCCAAGAATTGTTTGGCACACATTACACAACCCCACTTTCCTCTCTGATTTACTAGCTGCCTGTATGTCCTTAACTGGTGTTGGATTCTCCACTGGAGGGTTGATAGCACATGCTCATCCTTGCCCTCTCTCACTCTGCCCCTCCCCACTCTTCCCTTTGAGTGGGTAAGTTGCCCATATGAGTGGTACTATGAATCATTTTCTAAATTTTCAGATTCCCCCAGCCTGATACTTGTATTATTCCCCCTTATTCAGTATAGTCTAACAACTTCCAACCTTGTAGTAGCTTTTCATCACCCAGTCAAGGATCATAATTATTGGCACATGGTCCTTACTTGAAGTTTTAGTTTAACTAGATAAGAACATAAGATCCATACTGGATCAGACCAGTGGTCCATCTAGTCCAAGCATCCTGTTTCACAAAGTGGCCAACCAGTTGACCTGAATGGTCAACAAAGAGTGCATAGTGGCCAAGGCCTTCTTCTGATTTTAGTATTCAAAGGTCTGCTGTCTCTGAATATGGAAGTTTCCTATAATCATCATGGTTAGTAGCCATTGATGAATCTATCCTCCATGAATCTGTCTAACCTCCTTATAAAGCCATCCAGGCTTGTGGCCATTACTACATCCACTGGCAGTGAATTTCACAATTTAATTATATACATAAGTGCCATTCAGCTGCAACTGATGTATAGTAACCCCAGCAAGGGGCTTGCAGAGGTGGTTTGTCATTACTTTCCTCTGCAAAGTCTTCCTTGGTGGTCTTCCATCCAAGTACTGATGAGATTAGATGAGATCCGGCTATACCATGCTGCTGTTCTTCCCACAATTTAATTACTCATGGAGTTTTTTAAAAAAATCCTTTAATCTGCCCATCAACTTCATCGGTGTCCTTGGGCGCTATTGGGGATTTGGGAAGGCATGTAAGAGTACTAACTCAAACCACCAGTAGTGCAAAAGGCTACAGAGGAGCAGTATGTTTGTTTCTGAGGCAAGTTTGTGAATATGGGCTTCATTCCAAGAGTAGGACCATATTCAGATGGATATGTATCTAGGGGATGTGTATGCCTGACCACATGAAGTTACCTAAAGTAACACAGTAGAAGATAGCTTCGGATCCAATCCAGTGTTCCCCTGAATGAGCACATTGAAAAGATGCCCTCCCAGTGAACACTGGATTTTAAGAAAATTAGGGTTGCTTCATTTTATGGTTTCCCACACAACAGCACACTGTGCTGATGAAGGACAGTATAAGTCATTTTCTCTGGCTCATACTATACTGGATATGGATCAAGCAGCCAATGCCTTGGATCCACCAGAGTGTTTCCATGGACAAAAGGATTTCTTCCCATGGAGTGCAAAATTCTCACTTTCCCCTTCCGATTTCAGGGAGCATTTCAGTGGGGATTGGGGATGAAGCAGGAGTGAGGAGATGAAGTCATGTTCTGTGGGTGGAAATCCTTCAGTCTACAGAAACACTCTGGTGGATTGAAGTCTATGTGTGTAGGTGTGTACACCTTTTAAAAATGGTATTTTATTGGATCTGGATAACAGAAACCAAACACTCAAGAGCAAACAAAGCAACCACAGGCCAAAAGCCTCTGAAAGCTGACAGAACCAACAAGCCCAAAGAACCAGTGCAGAACCAGGGAATCCCAGCAGAACCATAAGCCAATGTCAAACCATAAGTCAAATCCAGTGTCAAACCAGAGAATCACAGCAGAGCAAACTTAAGGGGGGGCACTTGTGCAAGCTGAACAGAACCAATGTCAATTCACAGAAGCCCAGCAGAACCCAGTGCCAGTGTGGCAGTACAAGCCCAACAGAACCAATGGTAATCCACAGAAGCCCAGAAGAACCAGACACAGCCAGGCAGACCTGTAAAACATACTCACTCTCTCATACACACACTAACATTGATTCTCCCTAATGTGCAATTCCATTTGCCTGTGACATCTGCCTCCTTCCCCCCCCCCTTTTGCCTCAGAAACATGCAAAGGGCGGGTAAGGTTGAACCAAGCTGCTTTGGAGAGCTTTAATATTTAAATTCCTGGCTCCCAATATACCTAAATATACCTGAATATAACTGGATACATTCAGGATCAGATTTACCATCTTTGGCAGAGATTCTCTGATGTGTATTCAGATCTTGATATACTTGAAAAATACCAATACTTTTTTTCAGGGATATTTTTGGATCAGATGTATCTGAGCACGCATCCCTGTGTGTGTGAAGGGCAATGTATGAAGTGAACCTCTCTTACAAGGCACCACAACATGTATAAATTATATTAATTGATCTGATATCTGGGTGGGGCCATGGCTCAGTGACAAAGCATATGCTCTGAAAAGCAAGTGCTGAAAAAGACCTTTCTCTGCATGACAAATCAAAGAGCAACTGTCAATAAAAATTTACAATACTGAGAGTGGTGGTTGAGCAGCTCCATACTGAAAAGCAACATTTCATAATAGAATTTTGGCAAGTGGGGACCTGTGATGCTCATGGAGAGAAATCCAGTTCCCCCTGTGCATGTTCATCTGTCTGCCCACCTGCATGTCTGCTGCTTCTACTGGCTTGGTTCAAGGCAGTGGTTCAGGTTCCTCTTCTTCCTTCCCTCCCTACAGACTGACAGATAAACTCACAGGGGGGAGGGAATATAACCAATCTGACCCTACCCCAGTCTGCCTGCCTCCCCCCAGCCACTTTGAAGAAGAAGAAGAAGAGGTTTTTACAATCCACTTTTCTCTACCTTAAGGAATCTCAAAGCAGTTTACAATTGTCTTCCCTTCATCTCCCCACAACAGGCACCTGGTGAGGTAGGTGGGGCTGAGAGAGTTCTGAGAGAACCATGACTGGTCCAAGGTCACCCAGCAGGTGTCATGTGGAGGAGTGGGGAATCAAACCCGGTTCTCCAGATTAGAGTTCTCTCCTCTTAACTACTACACCATGCTGGCTATCATTTGCCCCTCCATTCATTTCCCTGCTCTGCACTTGGCCTCCTCCTCTGGCTGCTCTCATCTGCTATTGCCTGCCTACCCATCCCTTATCCCTCACCCCACTGTTCTGCTTCCCTATCCCCCCACAGATTTCAGCATCCACAGATGGGGCTAGTGCCAGCATCAGCAATGGGCAGGGTGGGGCACATGCCTAGGCCCACCTCTGCTGTGAAAGAATTGTCCCCCCCCCCCTCACACTGCAAATATACTTAGCCATCCTGGTACCCAATTAAGACCATCAAGACAAAAACAGTTTTAAAAGATAATAAATAATTTTAAAAATACATATGTAGAACACCGACAATTAAGGATCTGAATTGTGTTTTTGGAGGCTTAAATTAGCAGCATGAAAGGTGTAACTTTTGGTTTAAAAAACACACACCAAGTAATACTTTTCTGAGTATTAAAAAATAAGGGTTCCCCCCCTTGCATTAGCTATGGCTCCTTTGATTAAGCTCCCTGCTCTCTATGGATGGTTCCAAACGAAAATCTTCAGTGTATGCTGGGATTGTTCAGTTGTTTAAATATTTTAGAGGAGTATGGATTGGCCTCCTTACTTTCAGTGATGAGAGTGGAGAAACTTTTCTGCAGACCCTCAGACCAAGGCTCCTCCAGAACAATATTTGTATTGTTCCACTCCAAATAAATTCATGGAAGGCATATTTTCTTCTTTTTGGTTACATACAGCATAATTAAAATAACTAAGGCTGTGGTCACATGGCACCCCAATCGCGATTTCCTCCCACTGGACTTTAAATCTGGGATCTTTTCTTTCGGGTTGGGATGATCACACATCCCAACCCAGTGGTGGCACACCCGCACATGGCTGCCTTCCTCCAAACGCTGCATGGAGGAACTGGCTGGCTGGCTGGCTGGCTCGCCCCATGCTCTGCTCCAGGCCCCAAGCCCCACCAGCTGCCACCTGATGGAAAGTAGGGAGAAGCATGGCAGGGTGTGTGTGCCAGATGGTGGCCAGTGGGGCTCGGGGCCCAGAGTGGAGTGCGGGGTGTTTTGAGGAACCAGGGCTGCCAGGCGCTTGAGTGCCCATGCGCTCAAATGTAAGAAAGGGAAAAAAACCCAGAAGAATTATCAGATGGCCCTTATCACAATCATTGCAAGAGAGGGCTGTCCAGATTGGTAAAATTGCGCATTTAAAGCACAGTAAGCCGGAAAACACTTGATTTTCCCATGGTCGTAAAATGCGCTAGGGACCCGGGAGTGAGCCCACTTCTGTGCAGGAGGGGGATCGGCCGGTCTGATCATCAAATTTAAATCCACGAGGGAACAGCAGTGAATCCCAATTTAAAGGACCGTGTGACCGCAGCCTAAAAAAGCAACATTTTGTATGTTCTCTTTACCAGAGTAAGCAAATTGAAATAGAAAAGGGAATAGTTGAAGACTAAAAGGTAGAGCCAAAGGGGGAGACCAAATGGAAGTGGTGTGGTTAGTGGCAAATGGGGTGTCAGTTATACCCTATCACTCAGGGCCCACACAAACCTGGATGGAACAATGCTGAAAATGAAATGCATTGACAAGTGGGAGACCTGCAAGCACTTTCAGGGGGCATCTCATTTTCCTCTCACAGCCTTAAAGCTGATGATAAAGAACCTGAAATAGTTAAAGATTTTCTATTACTTGGCTCAGTCATCAACCAAAAGGGAGACTGCAATCAAGTAATCAGAAGAGGATTGAGATTAGGAAGAGCAGCCATGAAGGAGCTAGAAAAGATCCTTAAGGGTAAGAATGTGTCACTGGAGATCAAGATGATTCATACCATAGTATTCCCCATTACTATGTATGGGTGTGCCCTCACCTGGATAGCCCAGACTAGCCTAATTTCATCAGCTCTTGGAAGCTAAGCAGGGTCAGCCCTAGCTAGGTTTTGGATGGGAGACCTCCAAGAAATATGACGGTCATGAGATAGAGGCAGGGAATGGCAAACCATCTCTGAATGTCTCTTGCCTTGAAAATCCCATGGGGTCACCATACATCAGTTGTGACTTGATGGCACTTTCCACCATCATCTATGTGTGTGAGAGTAGGAGAATTAAGAAAGCTGACAGGAAAAAACCTGACTCATTTGAAATGTGGTTGATGGAGGACAGTTTTTGGATACCACAGACTGCCAAAAAGTCAAATAAGTGAGTTCTAGATCAAATCAAGCTTGAACTCTCCCTAGAAGCTAAATTGACTAAACTGAAGCTATCATAGTCTGGTCACATTATGAGAAGATAGTAGTCAGTAGAAAAGACAATAATGCAGGAAAAAGTTAAAGGTAGTAGGAAAAGAGGCAGACCAGTGTGAGAAGAATTGACTCAATCAAGGAAGCCATGTTCCTGGTCCAGTTGAGCTGTGTGAGCCACCAGCCTGGGCCCAATTTCAGAGTGGAAACCCACAAGAACTTGCAAGACAACCCAACTTTCCCCTGTATTCCTTCTGCACACTATTGCCTCTTTCGCTCCTCCTGGCAGACCCTGTATCCTTACCTTTCCCCACTTCTTTTTTCTCCCTCCCACCGAACAATCAACCTCCTTTTATTTGCCCCTCATCTTCAGCCATATTTATTAAATTAATTTATACCTTGGCTTTCTCCACAATGGAAACCCAAAGAAACAACTTCTTCTTCTTCTTCGGTATCAGTTTGTTTATTCTTTTCTTGTGATATACATTTATACAGGGCCATAGTAAAAATTATGCAACAGGATTCCCCCCCCCCTTGTTATTATACTATGGGTCATGAATAAACACATGCAGTTACAAAGGAGAGGTAGTAGAAACACTGTATTAAAGACCTCAAAATACAAACATCATATAAATAAAGACACTTTTCAAATTAACTGCTGGAATTTCTTGTACAGATAAATAAGGTAAAAAGTACATTACTTTGTAAAAGCAAAAAAAGCGGGGAGGGAGGATAGGGCTCTTATCAGTCCGTAAAATTCAACAGAGCTTTGATGTCAGTGACTGCCTCTGCAGAGGAGTTCTGGCTGGCAAAAACAAGGTACAAAATGATTTCATTCTGAAGAATGCTGTGTATTCAAGTGACTGAGCAATTGAGTTATGATGAATTAAAAAAAAAGAAGAAGAAGAGATTGGATTTATATCCCGCCCTTCACTCACTTGGAGTCTCAGAGCGGCTTACAAACTCCTTTCCCCTCCCCTCCCCACAACAGACACCCTGTGAGGTAGGTGGGGCTGAGAGAGCTTTTTCCCAAGCTGTCCTTGAGAGAACAGCTCGTACAGAGCTATGGCTTGCCCAAGGTCATCCAGCCAGGTGCAAGTGGAGGAGTGGGGAATCAAACCTGGTTCTCCCAGATTAGAATCCGCGCACTTAACCACTACACCAAACTGGCCCAGTGTGAGAAGAATTGACTCAATCAAGGAAGCCATGTTCCTGGTCCAGTTGAGCTGTGTGAGCCACCAGCCTGGGCCCAATTTCAGAGTGGAAACCCACAAGAACTTGCAAGACAACCCAACTCTCCCCTGTATTCCTTCTGCACACTATTGGGGAAGTCCCACACTGAGGGGAAGTCCCTCAGAATTGAGAGAGAATTTCCAGAGAAACAAAAGTTGCCAAAAATACTTCATGAGTTGCTATGCCATCGGAAGGGATGGCCAGAAGAAATGAAAAGCTAAAAAGAGCCAGAAAGGAGCAGCTTTCCAAATCAACTTGTATACAGCACAGAAATGGACATGTTGCTATTTGTAAGAAAAAAGATCCATGCAACAACATCAAAATTTCTAACCTTGGACATGTTGCTATTTGTAAGAAAAAAGGTCCATGCAACAACATCAAAATTTCTAACCTTGGACATGTTGCTATTTGTAAGAAAAAAGGTCCATGCAACAACATCAAAATTTCTAACCTTGGGCCTCCAAGAGCCTCAAGTGGCTCTGTAAAGAAAGGTCCTAACACAGAATGGAAAAATCCAAGAGGTGAGAAATTGGTCTAACAACAGAATGAAGCAACCAGACCTCTATCCTGGGGGGAGGGGGGACAGGAAGCCCCCATCCACTTTTGAAGTGATCGAGAGGGTCCATAGAGCTGCAGAGTTACTTGAATATTACATAAACTGGTATCAAACTAGAAGATCCATGGGCAAGCATTCTCGACAGCTTTGTCTGAAAGTCTTCTAAGTTGCTGCAGGTCATCACTGAGGAAAAGGTTTGGTTCTCTCTTAATCTTCTGTCATCCATTTTATCCTTACAATAACTAGAGATGGGCATGAACTGAACCATGAAGCAAAATTCATCATGAGTCCCTTTAAACCCCTGCTTTCTGTTCTCCATGAAAGCCACAAAAAGCTGAGCAACTGGAAGAGAACACTGCTCAGCTGTTTCAGGCAGTCTTGTGCAAATCCTTTAAACTTTAAAGGGACTGCAGAAGACAGCGAGAAAAACAGCTGAGCTGGTGGAGAGCAGTCTCCCCACTGTTCAGCTGTTTTGGGTTCTCTCGTTCAGTCCCTTTAAATGGGCACATTTAAAGAGGCTGTACAAGGGAGCCCAATAGCACTAAGCCCACGGGGAGAACTTTCTCTTTAAACAGGGCTGCACAAGAGATCCCGAGGCTGGCTGGCAGGGAGACTTCTCCCCAACAGGCTCAGTTCTATTGGGCTCCCTTGCACTGTCACTGTCACCTCATTATTTCAGATAATTAGTTGCCACATTCGGCAAAAGGTGTTCCATCCCTTGACTAACATATTTCTTTACTTGAGACAGCTCCTTTTTAATGAGGTGGCTGAGGACTGGTCTAAGTTCCTACAAGCAGACTGTTGATGGGATAGCACAGTTTCCAAGCCTGCATTACTTTACCCAGGGCTGCACAAGAGAGCCAGAAGCTGGGCCAGTGAGGAGACTTTTCTCCCCGATGGCTCAGCTGTGGTTAGCCCATGAAGCACAAACCAAACCGCATTTTCCCAGTTCATGCCCATCTCTAACAATAACCCTATGAGATAGGTTAGACTGGGAGTGTATGACTGGCGTAAGGTCACCCAGTGAGCATCCATAGCAGAATGGGTACATGAACCTGGGTTTCCCAGATCTTAATCTGAAACTCTGCTATGCCACACTAGCTTTCCTGCAGTGGCTGATGTTGAACAGTAGCAAGCAGCCAGGCCTGGGTGAGTTATGTGAGCCATTTTGATAGAAAGGCCTGGTGCTGATGAATCCTTCCTCAAAAGCCAAAACAGGACTGATAACAGCTCTTCCCCCTCCTTCTGTCTTTTACTGACAGGAACCAAAGATCAAAGGCTGACAATATTGTTGTAGTTGCCTAGCAACCCCCTACAATGGCTACTGCAAAGATACAGGTGCTGCTTCTATTATTTTGATCACAGTGTTTTTTCTTTTTTTTAAGATTTCAGTTTTTTCCCTGAAAATATGGAGCTTTTCACAAGTGTGTAGAAAAATATGTCTATTCATGGTTCCAGTCTCTAGCCTTAAGTATCTACTTAAAATTAGTTGAAAATTAGGTATTTTGAAGATAACAGCAAAGACTTCAATACTGTCCAAGTTCAGATGTTAAAAAAATCAGTATTAAAACATTTGCTTCTTCATACTGAACTGATTTTATTCCCTTGTTAATTAAAAGCTGTAATACCTACTTACCTAGCTGGACTCCCCTGCCCCACAGTTCACTGAAGGTATTCCCCAGCAAGAGATCTCAGCCTTGCTTTCCCTACTTCTTGCTAACTGTGGACATTTCTCCTATTAGTGTAACTTACCACAATCTTCCCTGACAAGGACATGTATTTTGTTTGTTTGAGCCCAAAATATGGCAGTAAAAAAGAAATGTCAGACAGACAGTAGAAATATAGGACTGCTCAGAAAATGAAAATCCTGAAGTAGAAATATGGGCTTGGTAAATCATCTAACTTGGTCATTGAAAGCATGCATATGGAGGACAGCAGTCAGAGAATAAATATAGGAACAAAACAGTATGAGCCAAGGTTGTAGGAGAGATGAAGAGCTGCTGAAATGAAAAGAAGCTGACCGAGAGAAGAAAGGAGCACCTGAAAAGTACTATAGTGTTGATGCCTAAAGAGGGAAATGTTTGAAGTGAGTTTAAAGAATCAGAGTAGCGGAGAAGGAGAGATCAAAGTTCCTCAGAGTTGCACAGTTACTCACGGTGTCCACGGAGATAGTTTAAAGCAAGATTCTTTAGTTGGAGTACAGCTCTGCAGATCGACCAGTCTTGTCTCGGTGCTTAATGGCTGCCTGTTAGCATTCCCTCTCAGGTCCCTGCTTCTGGGCGATTCGGGGTCTACTCTCATGTCGCCACCTGCGAAAGCCCTCGAATCAAGCCCCCTGCTTGATTCCCTCTGGGAAGGCTCTATGGGGGTCTGGAGCCCCAGATCCTCCCACTGGGACCTGGAGGTTCGGTGATTCCTTGGGAGCTTGCCCAGGAGCGCACCGAAAGCAACACAACACAGACCAGAAGTGGGAGGGCTTCCCCGCCACCTTCATCTCCATGGCTTGGAAGTGAAACCCAGGCTTTTCCACACTGCTTATAATCGGCGGGGAGATCTCTTTTTTAAGAACGTTAAAAAACTGATCTCTCTGAGGTTTGACTTTAGTCTAATAATAAAAGAGGATTAAAGATGTTTAAGCATAATCCCCCAAGCCCCCCCCCCTTCTTCTTGTGTTGACGGAAACAGAGAAATAATAATAAGAGATTTTTGGGAACTCTGTATGAGAAAGAAGCTAACAATGGTGGATTACAACATGGTGGTTTAACTTTTGGGATTTATTTTCCTTTTCTCTTCGGTAAACTTTTTACTGGCTATTTTAATTTTAATTTCTGGAAGTTTTTGAGAGCTCATATTCTATTTTTGTCTGGCTTGGATGGGTAGATGCTATCCCTGCAAGCCCTTTTAAGATTCTGGTTTTTTGTTCTTTTAATTTGAAAGCTTGGAATTTTCCCTTGGATATAATTTTAAACATCATTGGTCCTACCACTTATAACATTTGGATTTATCATCCCCTTTTTCTTTTTCTTTATTTTGGTTTTTTCCCTCTGATTTAAGGATATAACAACCTGCTGGAATTTAATACTCCTCTGAAATGTGGATTTAATTATAAGAAGAAACAGTTTGGTGGATTATAATCTGGTTGTTGTGTTGTAAGAAACTGAAGATACAAGTGCTGCAGACTTTAACTGTGCAAGCTCAATCCTCAGTAAGAAACAATTGTCAGTGCCTGCCATATATTTCAGTGCCTGCCATATATTCTTGTGTGTCTACGCCATACCAGTATGTTAACCTTGCTCTGATCCTACCCACATTTAACCGTGCTTTAAGCCTCTCCACAGGTCATGCCCAGGAGTTCACAACGGGACTCCTACCCGGCCCCTAGGAATGCGAAGTCAGCCAGCGCTCAGCCCGCTACCCCCCCTGCTCCTTTTGCTTATGCTTTGCTTGGCATGCTACCTGCGCCTGCGTAAACAGTTAGCTACCTTCTGGCCAGTTATCTTGTGTCTTGTCCTTGAACATGAAAGGCTCTGGTGTGGAGAGAAACTGTTCTGATGTTATGATCTCAGGTCTCTGTGAACTAATTTTTAGAATGTTCAACATCCTTATTCCCTGAGAAAAGGTCTTCCTGCGTATTCTATGGGAACAGCTACTCCTTCTTTTTGCATGCCTAAAGTACTGTAGTCTGATTGGCAGAATGTCTGTAGCCATTTATGAGTTTAGTATATCAATGCATGTAACCCAAAGCGTCTCATTACTAACAGAAGAAGTGTATGACTCCAATAACCTTTTCTGCAAGTAAAGGACTTTTATTTACCTGTTGTGGATTATATTCATTGGGACATTCTCAAGTATTAAGCAAAACAATACTAAAATAAATTTGCTGTGTGAAAAATATAAGAATGGCCTCCTTTTTTTCTTTTTTCTCTCTGTTTTGCTTATGATAAGTAGCTATTGAGAATTTGGCCAGAACTGTTTTCAAACATAGAAGAAACTATTAATAATATCAATAATCTTTTCTGGGAATCTAGCCAAAGAAGTTGTGTTTACTATAACTTGTTCTCTTAGTAATATAAATACTTGATAAACTGGGAATAAGTCTGTGTATTTGCTGAAGATTTGTGGAAGGTGGGAGTTAATTAATTAATTACTCTGACATAACTTTTTTTTTCTTATAACATTTGTGGGCTTTTGAGAAAAGAAGGGAGGTGGGTTACATTGGACTTAGGTGAAATATGTCTAAACCTTCTCCAGGGGCAGGAAAAATGGCAGTTTGGCTAAAATGTCAGCCCAAGATCTGCAAGCTTTGATAAAAGAAGCTGTATCAACAGCTGTTAATAAAGCTTCCTATTGCAGTTAATAATGCAATACCGCTTGCTGTGGAACCTTTGCAAGCTAAAATGGATGCTTTGGCTTTACAGTTATCTTCACAGTTTGAAGAAATTAAGCAACATATTTCTGAAAACAAAAACCAAATTTCCATGGTGATGCAGACAACAACCCAATTAGAAACAAAATCTGAGGAATTGAGTTGGCAAATACAGGATGTGAAAAAGAAGCAAGATCTTTTGGAGGATACAGTCACAAAATTGGATCTGGAGAAGGCAGCCCATGTACTGAGGTTTCAGAACATCCCCGAAAAGAAAAATGAAGAGATCAAATCTGATATGGCACAAAAACTGGAAGAATACTTAGAAGAAGAAGATATACAAAAAATCACTGATGAATTAGATGTGGTATTCTGAATGAACTCTGCATATGCAAGAAGAAATAAGGTTCCTAGAGAAGTCCATGTAAGATTTTACAAGAAACAGATGAAAGAAAGCATATTAAGAAAAGTAAACAAGTGTGAGAGTCCTATGGTCAGTCACCAACAAGTGTCCTTAAAAGGGAATGCTTTATTGAGAAAGGTCTGCTATGGTCATCTAAACTTCTTGTGTTAGTAATGGCTGACACAGCCTCAAGCAGGACAATTATACAGAATTCAAAAAGAGGTCTGGTAAGGAATTGCAACTAATCACCAAGCCAAAAAAAAAGGCGTTTAAAATACTGATTTACTGTTCCCAGGGAAAAAGTGGGAAGAATTGCCACCCCAGCCAGAATAACGAGACAGATAACAGTTTGGAATTAAACAAGGGCCACTTTATTAACTATTTAACAGAACATTGCAGCAATGGGCAAACTAAGCAAGCACAGGAATAGGCAAGGCAGGCATCACTCCCTGACACAACCTCCTTGCCCTTGATATGGGCCGGTCACCTAGCTCTGGTCTTGAGCCACTCAGATTCTGGCTCGTAACCAGCAGCCCAGCATACTGGTTGCCCCACAGGAGCGCCTACCCCTGAGGCCGCACAGACCTTTAGGGAGGAGCCTAGCCGGAGAGGTTCCCAGAGGTGATCACCATTCTCCACCCCAGACCACACAGCCCTAGGGCAGTTCCTGATGACCTCCTGTTCCCAAATGGGATATGCCGTAAGGCGCTCACCAGTTCCTTTTCTTGCTTGCACAAACCTGCCAAGTGACCAATCTATTTAACAGTCATCCACCACCTATACCCCTAATCCACTGACCACAGTGTAAGGTAGGCAAAAACACCTCTACCTAAAAACAGCCAATCCTAGTGCTCTGACAAAAACGGCGGGAAATTCCACACAGATCACCTGGAAATCTGTGATGCAGAGACTGTTAACCCCCATCACACCCAGGTCCAGGGGCTGGAACCAGGACAGTCCCAGGAGACTTGTAAGGCTGCCTGCCACCACCAAGAGGTCCAGTTTACCACAAAAGTCCTTGAACTGGACTGTGAACTTGCCCAGCCCCCTGATTGCAATGGGGTTTTTCTGGAAGTTCCGGAGCTGGAGTCCTGGGGGCTTTTGTAAATGGCCCCCCTGTGGGCAGAGCTTTTGGAGCATGGCCTCTGAAATAATGGAATACGAGGATCCTGTATCCAATTCCATAAGGCAGGGGGAACCCTTGATTAGGACGGGGACCTTAATTTTGTTGGGGGCATCCCGGGGCAAGTTCATTACCTGGTGGCAGGGTGATGAAGTTGCGTGGACCTCAGCCAATTCCTGATGCATGGCTAGGGTGTGGTGGTTGACCCAGGAATGGAAGGCCCGGGCGATGTGACCCTTCTTGCTGCATGACTGGCACTCTGCATCCTGGAACCAACAGTTCCGGCGGTCATGGGGATCGCCCCAGCTGGCACAAGTGGGTGTGCTGGCTTGGGAGTTGGTGGAGGCTCAGGTGGCTGACCTGGTGTCGGCTGCATTGTTCCTTTCAGCTGCCGGACAAGAGATGGGTCCAGGTGGTTGGCGGCAGACCTGGAAGGTGTCGTCATCTTCGGAGGCCTTGGATTCTGATGATGCCGCAGTGCGATGGGTGGACGAGGAGCCACCGGACCTGTCTTTTTGGGAAATCTCAAAAGCACATGCTGTTTGAAAAACTCCTTCCAAGGTGGCATCAGAGCTAGTGACTAGCTTCCTGCGCAGCTTGAGGTCACAGACCCAACACACACAAATGTGGTGAGGAGGGTGTTCTCCACTGCCACAAACTCACAGCCGGCGAAGATCAGCCATGAACATGGCCATGGACTCACCTTTCTGTTGAAGACGATTGCAGAACTCCACTCATTGGGTGAGCTTGGAGGGCTTAGGTGTGAAGTATCTGTGAAGAAGGGGTGATAGCTATGAGGAGGCCCATGTGGTTATGAGCTGGTGCTTGGCATGATCCCTGGCATCCTTCTGCTTTCTTTCCCTCTCTATCTGTGCACAACATGCACTGCTACTTTAAGGCAGAGAACTGAATTTCTACTGGGGGGGTCCCCATATTTTCTCTGCCACAGCTCTGCATTGTTTCAGTGTACTCAGAAGGATAAAACTCTGCTTAGGATTGCACAGTAAATTCCAGCTAAAGTGCCAAGCACTGCATTGCAAAACTACATTTTTACATGTTCAAGTGAAACTCTGTGACTGATTTCACACAAGTTGCTGCTCCGCCCCTGCTCTTCCCTTTCCCCTGATTGCACACGTCAATTTCCCATTATGTGCTCCGCAGCCGCATTTTGTCCCACAGCTTCACCCGTTTTCCTCCGCATCTTCACAATCCTATTTTTTGATGATCTAGAAGACACGGAGAAGATCGGACGAAGCTGTGGGTCAAAATGCGACTGCGGAGAACATAATGGGAAATTGACGTGCAGTCAGGGGAAAGGGAAGAGGGGAGTGGAGCAGCGGCTTGTGTGAAATTGGTCTCAGTGTGTGTGTGTGTGTGTGTGTGTGTGTGTGTGTGTGTGTGTGTGCGGTGGTAATTTCTGACATTGTGAACAGATATAAAATTCCCTGGCATAATTGATGCATTGAAATTATAATGGCCTTTCCCCCCAGTGGCTTTCTTCTGTCTGTTCCTTTCTTCCTGGCCAACTGTTTCCTCTTTCTTTTAATAGGCTGCAACACAAAATTTGAATCTGGACAATACTGAGACCAATACGATTTCCCATTATGTTCTGGGAAATTGACGCAGGCAATCGGGGGAAAGGGAAGAGTGGGGGCGGAGCAGCAGCTTGGGTGAAATCAGTCTGATTTAAATTGATTTATGCACAGTCAAATTAGTAAGTTTAAGGCCTCCCCTCCCAATCAGTTTTAATTCTCCATCTGAGTTTTGCAGTTCTTTCTCTAGGATGATCCGTGGCTCTTTCCATGTTCCTTGGAACCTTTACGTCTGTGCAAGAGGCTTGAATTTGTGATCTGCATGGAGACACTTCTGCAATGTTGCTGATGCAGTTATTACACACTTAACAGTCCTATGGGGGCTTCATTAACATAAACTGCTGACTGGTCTGAACTGCACTTACCCCACTGTGCAGAGTAGCAACTGTTTTAAATGATACTTTGCATATAGGAACATTTATTTAATTGATAATACATATTAATGAATCCATTAAGGCACTTCGGGGTGTTAAAAAGTAGATTAAGCTTGTTCCCATCTGGGTTTTAACAATGTGATTGTAACTTCTTCAGTTTAAGGAAACAGTAATTAAATTTCTTAAGAAATGCTCTTTTTTCACAGGTAACACTATGGAAGATTATATATCTGAGAGAGATGGGTGACCCTGCTATGGAGATAAACAAAGTAATCAAGGTGGGCTACCCAAGGCTAGAGTATGTGTCTGGTGACCCCAAGTTGACAAAAACAAAAGTTTTTGAGGCACAGATATGAATTGTTAAAAACCAAGAGAGTCTCAACTTCCATTCAATTTGCGTATGACTGAGAAGACGGAATACAATTCCACATATGTGTGTTTCAAGCAGTGAATTGTCTTAGGGCTGGAGATATACAGTGTCCTTACTAGATAGGCAGAGAAAATTTTACACTTATAACATTGTGTACAATTTTAGCACTTACAACATTGAAACACCTGCCAGCCCAGAGGGTGACTCTGCCTACAGCCTTCATGGCTACAGCAGTAAAGTGGGATAATTTCAGCCTCTGGATTTGATACCAAGGATCCTCATTTTTAACACACGCAGGCCAAGGCAGGTGATATGTGGCACTTTTTCAGGGCTGCTGCTGAGCTGTGGGGACAGGAATTCCAGGCTTACAACTAGAAATGTGCATTTAGCTATTTCCGGCCTGAAAATATCTTATTGGTATTTTCCAGATATATTTGCGTGTCTGGATGGTGTGCAGGATTTTTTTGGATACTGGGAAATGAGTCCTGAAAATGGGTCCTGAAAAATCAGCCTGGGAGATGGGTCCTAAAAATATTCGGGGTTAACCAGGAATATCAAGAGCTAGCATTTTAATGCTCCCAGCACTATTTTTCTTTAATTTTACTGTGTCTGTCTTCTTGCCAGGGCTTGGTATTGGCTTGCTAGGTTTGCTTGGCTTAGTTTCTGTCCTTTGAAATGGTATTTCAACATTGTGCTCTTTGCTTAAGTTACTTTACACTGAGTTTATGGTTTGCATTGAAGTCTCTGGTTCAACTTTGGCTTGGATGCTTGGGGTCTCAGGTTGGACATTTGCCAGACTTGCAAGAGCATGCCTTGTTAATTTGGTTTGGAGGATCATCTGGTTTAACATTGGTTTGAACGTTCTACTTGGACATTGGTTAAGCTTGCCACATTGTCCCATGCTTCTGCTGGGATTCCCTGGTTCTGCACTGGTTCTTTGGGCTTGTTGCTTCTGTTTGCACTGGAAGGCTTTTGGACAGTGGTTACTTTACTTGCTTTTGAGTAGCTTTGCCAGGTACCTACCTTTTGCTAGGTGGGGGGAGAAGCTCCTCTCCCAGGATCTTCTGGCGAGCGTACCTAGTGCGTGCACCACAGTGACGTCTCTTGGAAGTGACATTATTGCGCTAGGCACATCACCAGGGTGACACTCTAGCATTCAGCTAGAAACTCTATGATACCATAGTGTTTTCAGGCCAAATGCTAGAGCACCCCCCTGGCGGCGTGCCTGGCATGATGACGTCACCTCCAGGTGATGTCATCGCACCAGGCATGTTGACCTGATCCAGACACTTTGAGGGCAGAGTTCCCCCTGCCAGCTAAATTCGGGCTGGTGGGTCGGGGGGGGGGGCTAAAGCAGGCAACCCCCTGTCCCCCTGGGAGATCAGGCAACCCTCGCTCTTGAGTGTTTGGTTACTGTTTGCACTAGAGAAAGCTTGGCATTTCCCCCTTCCCACAGAAAAAAATGGAGTACAGCTGAGAGCACTTTGTTCAGGGGCCCATAGAACTGACCCTCTTGGTCCAATTAACTTGAAACTTGGGGATTATTTGGTGGACTGGCACCAGCAGCTCCCCTGGAATTATGGTGACTGTTGTGTATCAATATCGCGGTTGCCATGTGCTCGCGTAATGGCGACTGCCACGTGGACACTCACACATGGCCTGAATCTACCTGAGCTTCGGCCAGGTAGAACAATAGCCGGTCGGATCCTAAACAACCACCTGTCATGAGCCTAGGTTCCCCCCGGGGACCTATGATCTGTAACCACTATCTTAAGGTCCTATCAGGACATCTGGGTGAGGTCAGGGGTGTGCCTCCGACCGGAATAAAAGAGGGCTCTGAGCCCAGGGTTTCTACTTTCCATCTTGACCCGCAATAAACTACCATGCTGATTTCACTGTTACCAGCCTCCCGACTCCAGTACTTTTCAGTGATACTAGCCTTAAAAAGTCCCTCCAGTCTCCCTAAGATTCCCCATAGGGAATAATGTAACTGAATAATATCAGAATCTAGAAGAAAACCCCCAAACCTGAATATTAAACCAGTGTTTGGAACCCAAATAACCATGAATACCAAGGTTTTTCAGCTCCCTTATATCCAGATCAGAAAAAATACATTTTTTTAGATGCATATCTTGCTGGTGATAATGCACAGCTCCCAATACTCCTTTAGGAAGATACCCAGTGAAAAGACGAAATAGCCCTTTTAGATACAGAAGCACAGAAGACACCCTGTTTGGGGAACAGCTGCTCCCAGAAGTGGTTATATTTGCTCTTCATGACGGAACTTCATCTTTTGCTGAACCCAAGAGAGATTTGGCCTTCTTCCTCCTCTTATCATAGACCATTATATCCCCCCTTCCAATCTGTTTCAATTCCCTGGAGCTCCTCCTTCTGTTCTCTCTTGTCTTCATGCATCCCAGAGGGCTAACACAGTGTATAATTAAAAATGCATGCCTGAAACAGCTTGCAGCAAGGCAAATTCATCTGTTGCATGGACTTCTCTACAGCTCTGCAGGCAAACATGGCTACTTTCCTGAAATGACAGTGATACCTCATCACCCAAGCAAAAGAAGTACAAGCTGGAAAGGAGGCAGACACAGAGAAAAGGGAATATGCAAGTCTGTGGTACCTTACAAAAAAGGCAGGTTGCTTCTGATAGCAAAAATGAATTGGGATCTGTTTTCTTTTGTAGGAATCTCCACTAATGGAGACCTGGGGTGCTTATATCTGTCTTTCTCCTCCTAATGGACTAATTGCAGCTTCAAAGAAGTGACAAATTTTTGGACAGACAGAGGGGGAAATTAAAAAAAAAAAACATCATCCCAGCAACTCTGCCCAGTTTTCAAAATAGTCAGGTAAGCCTGCTAGTTACTTTTTGAAACACATTTTGAAAAGCTCAGTTTTGAGGCCTGTCTGGTTTAAATTCTGCTATTTCTGATAAATGAGGATTGTATCATGAAAGAATATATGTGACTTATAAGGCTGGAAAATCAATTGGAATGCTTACGTTTTATTTTTAAAAAATTCAATGAAACTAAAAGTTAATATTATGGAGCTATTGGGTCAGATCCTATGACATTGTTCCCCTGTGCTTCTCTCCAGCTGCTGCAGAGGCTTTCTTCCACTGCTTCATTCGCAATTCTGTGCTAGCATTTCTACTTAGGTAAAGGCTCCTTGAAAAAAACATTGGTCTTGTACACACAGAAGTGCTAGCAGTGGAGGAAGTGAGTGCCACAGCAGAAGAAACCCTTTACAGTGGCCAGAGAGAAGTGTGAAGGGGAGCAATGTCATAGGATTCAAGCCATAATGTCTTGCACCAAAAACAAATTCTGACATAAATACACATTACTTTCTTTTATTATTTTATTAGAAAAGTAGAAAAAGGAAGACTATATGTTATGTTCTGTGATTAAATCTGTGATTATCCAATTACCTTGAGACTTATCCAGTTACCTTGAGACTTATCCAATTACCTTGAGACTTATTCAATTACCTTGGAACTTATTCAATTACCTTATCCAATTGCTTTGTTTGGGCGATGTCAGGGGTGCGGCTTACCTGTGTATATAAGCAGGCCCCTTGACCTCCATTTTTATGCTTCATCGGGACCTGAAATAAACTTGCTATGCTGAAATCACTACCTGCTGACTCCAGTACTTTTCAGTGGTGATGAAGGTGGGATCCCGATGAGCGACTCTCTGGCTGACTCCAGCACTGCATCAAGCCCAGATCCGTCAGCCTTTGGCACTGCTCGGCCCCAGCACCCTGCATCGCTGCTGCTCCAGGCTTCCGAGGATCCCATTCTCTGCACTGCTGCTCCACGAGTCCTGATGGTTACTGCTCTGGGACAGCAGATCGCACCCTTCAACTCCTCCAGCCCTGAGTTCTGGGAGGCCTGGGACGACCAGCTCGGCTTCTTCTTCAATGTCCAGGGGATCACGGATGCCAGGAAGCGCAAGTCATGGTTGCTGAGCACATGCGGGGTTGCCACCCCCCGGTTGGTAAGAAGCCTGATTTCTCCCTACACTCCCACAGAAGCATCCTTTGATGAGATCATGGGGGCCCTCAATGACTACTTCAGCCCCAAGCCCTCGAAACTCACCCAGCAAGTGACATTCTTCATCCACATTGAGCTAAAGGGTGAGTCCATGACTATGTTCCTGGCTGACCTCCGCTGGTTCGCTGTCGGCTGTGAGTTTGTGGCAGTGGAGGACATCCTCCTCTCCACTTTTGTATGTGGGGTCCAGGACCCCAAAATGCGCAGAAAACTCATGGCCATTACCGACGCCATCCTGACCAAGGTTTTACAAACAGCATGCACTTATGAAATTTCCAAGAAAAAAGGGGGGCCCTGTGTCCAGAAGGGGGCCCCTGCTTACGGAAGCCCCCGGGGCTCCGGCTCTGGGACTTCCAGAAAAATCTTGTAGCGATCAAGGGGCTGGGCAAGTTCACAGTCCAGTTCAAGGACTTTAAGGGGAAACTGGACCTCCTGGTGGTGGCGGGGAACCTCATAAATCTCTTAGGACTATCCTGGTTTGGGCCCCTGGGACTGGGTGTAATGGGGGTGAACAGTATCCGCACCCCAGATGGGAAAGATATCTGTGCAGAATTCCCTGCAGTTTGTGATGGAGCACTAGGCTCCTACACTGGTCCCCCAGTATCTTTGGACCTTGACCCCACGGTCCTGCCCATCCGCATTCTGGCCCGCTGGCCTCCACTCACTGTTCGGCCTAAAATTGAACAGGAGCTGGACAAATTAGTTGAGCAAGGGATTTTGAAACCGGTATCACATGTGCATTGGAAAACTCCCATCGTAATTCTGCTTAAGCCCAATGGAGACATCCGCATCTGCGTGGATTACAAGTGCACATTAAACATGGCAGTTCAGGTGCATGCTTACCCGGTGCTGGTAATCAGCCACATTTTGGCTACACTGGCCGGCGCCAAGGTCTTCAGGAAGCTGGACCTGGCACAGGTCTATCAGCAGCTGCTTGTGGATGATGCTACTGCCGTGGCCCAGACCATTGTGACCCACAAGGGGGCCTTCAAGGCAAAGCGGCTCCAATTTGGGGTCAGTGTAGCCCTGGGGTTATTCCAAGAATTAATGGACCATTTGTTGAAAGGGTTGCCAGGTGTCCAGCCCTTTTTCAATGACATCCTAATTGCGGCCCCAGATGTCCAGACTTTTGCGATGCATCTCTGTGCTGTCCTCCAGCACTTCCAGGACGCTGGTCTGAAAGTCAAGAGGGAGAAATGTCTGCTCAGTGTTCCATCTGTGGAGTTCCTCGGCTTCATCGTAGATGCCCAAGGAATCCACCCCTCACCGGACAAGGTAAAGGCTATCTCTGAGGCACCAGCCCCTCAGTCCAAGGCGGAGCTCCAGTTGTTTTGGGGGCTCCTGAACTTCTATCACACATTCCTTCCCCACAAGGCGGCGGTGGTGGAGCCACTGCACTGGCTCCTGGACAAGAATACCAAGTGGGCTTGGGCCCCCCACCATGCAGCCACTTTTTGGGCCATGAAGGACTTGCTTACATCTAATGCTGTGCTTGCCCACTTTGACAAGTCCCTCCTTGTCATCCTGGCCTGTGATGCTTCCCCATATAGGGTAAGAGCAGTTCTGGGGCATCGCTTACCTGATGGCCGGGAGATTCCAGTCTCTTATTATTCAAGAACCTGCCATATGTTTGGTTGACTGTCTTATCATGATCCATAAGGTTGCTGAGTACTACCTATATCGATGCCCATTGTTCAGCTATCTAGCTAATATTGCTTTTTATTACAAGTTTTCTTTTGACTCCTTTAGGTCCCACCTGGGAGGTAGCATCGGTGACCCACCTTTGGAATGTGAGCTTTGCTTGCCTGCTTCGCTTTGCATATGCTCATTATTCATTTGCTTTCCTCCTCTCTTATCTCTAGCTGGCTATTCCCTGGCTAACGACTTTGAAGTGAAGCCTCCTGTTATGTGTTACAAGAACCACAGGTGTTATGTATTTCTTTGCTTAGTTTTCCTTGGGAACATTTTCCCCCAAAAACCTCAACAGTGTTTTTCCCTGAGAACCCAGTTTGCCGTGGTTTCCTTGGGAACAGTGGGCCAGTATATTTGGGCGCCAATAATTCTCACTATTGATTGGTGGCTGGCAGAGGGGCCATATTTTGTATCAAGTATAATTGTAGTGGTATTGCAATGCTTGGGTATTACTAACAGAACAAGTGTTTGACCAACAAAATCTTTTCTGCAAATAAAGGGCTTTCTGCTTAAGGAGACCTGTTGTGGACTATATCTCCTGGCACAATCTCACAACTTGAAGAGAAGACATTAACAAGACTAGGCTAATAGATTTACAACTGGAAACCTGGAAACTAAAAAAAGCTAAGGAATAAGAAACTAAATAAGGGGAAAGATTTAAACTTAATATGGCATCAGGTTTAGGAAGAAAATCTTCTCTCCCCTCACCTAGCACATTGACACAAGCTAAAACAACTTTAGCAAACCTGTCACAAATCACACTAGCTGACCTGAAGGTGTTAATACAGGAGTCAGTCACACAAGCAGTTAAAGACACAGCTGAAAATACCCTGCTTGCAATAACAAAAACAGAAACAGACCCAATACATTTCAAAATAGATAAGCTTGTTTCAGAGACCAAGGAAATTAGGAAACAGATTGAGGAGAATAAGCAGGAAATTAAGAAAATAACTAATAAAACTCAAAAAACAGAGGAGAAAATGAGGAAGATAAATGAAGAACTTCAAGATCTTAAATACAAAAATGATAAATTGGAAGAAACAGTGATTTTACTGGAGATAGAGCATCATTGTTTCTCAGATGTCAAAATATCCCAGAATCATTAGATAAAAACTTGAGAGAAGAAATAGTTCAAACAATTTCTTCACAATTAGAGAAAGGAACTGTAGAGGAACTAGATAAGGATATTGAGGCAATTTTCAGAAAAAACACAGCTTATGCTAAAAGAAATAAGACTCCAAGGGAGGTCCACATTAAGTTTGCTAGGAAAGACATATGTGATAAAATCTTGAGGGCCTCTCATGACAAGAAAGTCTGGATATATCAGAATGAAGTAAAAATTTTGAAAGAAACGCCATGGAGGGTCTGGGCAAAGAGACGGGACTATGCAATCCTGACAAGATTATTGAGAAAAAACCAAAATAATGTATAGATGGCTGTCACTGGAATGGGTCTTGTTTACTTATCTAGAGAAGAGATACAATCTAAATTCAATCTTTAAAGTGGAAAAGTTTATTGAGGAACATGTTAAAAATTTGGGATGGCAGGAGGAAGAGGAAGGATTTCAGAGGAAGAAAAGATAGAAGAGGTAGAGGAACAAAACTTAGAGGAAGGTGAAGGACAAAAACACAAAAAAGGGGAAAAGAAGATGGAAAGAACCCCCTCAAATATTTTAACTAGATTCCAATATCAAGCAAAAGATAAGACAAACAAAAAAGATCAAAATGGCAAAGCCTAAAATGAAGATCTTATCAGCTAACGTTAATGGGCTGAATGGCTCCCCCAAAAGAAATAGAACTCATCAGCTTAGAAAACTTAACCTATACATTATTTGTATACAAGAAACACATATTAAAAAAGAGGATGAAAAATATCTAGTTGTGAACAAACTTGGAAACCTCTTTGCAGCATCAGACTTGAAGGGAAAAAAAGAGGCGTGGCCATCTATGTTAAGGACTTGCTACAGCGAGATTTTTTGTTTAGCACTCCAGATGGAAGAATAGTTGCTATCTCTATTAGGAACAATAATAAAAAAAAATATTGATAGTAAATATATATGCCCCGAATCAAAGCCAAGAACCCTTTTTTGCCCAACTGCATCAGTTGTTAATACCTTATGTTAATGAAGAGATTTTAGTGGGAGACTTTAATGTGGTGTTAGATCCATCTATGGATAGGAAAGCCTGCTTTAGGCAGAAGAAGACCCTGGGAAATAAATTACCTAAATATTTTTTTTAATACGGCAGAAGAATTGAATATTATAGATGCATGGAGAATAAGAAATAGTAGCAAGAAGGATTTTACTCATTATTCTGCAAGGCATAATACATGGTCTAGGATAGACATGGTATGGATATCAATAGCATCAATATTTAATATTGAAGTGGAAATTTTGGCTAACACCTTTGCAGATCATAGTCCTGTGATGATATCTTTCTCAAGTATATGTAAAAGAAAAAGATGGACTCTGAATTTGAACTTGTTAAAAAATCAAGCAATTAGGGAAAAGATAAAATTAGAAATTAAAGACTTCTTCAAGAACAATATACATCCAGATACTCCAATCGAGATAGTTTGGGATACGTTTAAGGCATACCTGAGAGGTTGGTTTATCAGCCAAGAGGCCTGGAGGAGAAAACAGGAGAGAAAGAAATATGAAGATCTGAGGAAGAAAATTATGGAACAAGAGATTAAAATGAAAAAGACGGAAGATGTGGAAAAAGTAAAGTTTAGGTTGTGTGCCTATCAACATCAGTTAAATTTAATGTTAACACAGGAAATAGCAACTAAATTAGAGTACATGAAACAGTTCTATTTTGAAAATGCCAATAAGCTGACTAGGTGGCTCGCTTATAAGCTTAGGAAAGATAGAGAAAAAAGGGTGATTCGATCTTTCAAAAATGAGGAAAAATTTCTATCTCAAGATCTAAAACTAATAGTGGAAAATTTATATAAAAACTATATAAACAAACTGATAATAATGTAGAAGACATTGAAAATTATTTAATCAAAGAGAAGGATAAGAAGTTTAATAAGATGCAAATCAACCAATTAAATGAACCATTTTCGACTTTTGAAATAGTGGAAGCTATCAAGAAAGCTAAAAAAAACAAAACTCCGGGCCCAGATGAATTTCCATCAGAACTGTTTTAGATTTTTGAAGAACAAATAACATCCCCGTTTAAGGAGGTTTTACAGAAGATTAGAGTATTAGGAACTATCCCAGGCACTTGGAATGAAGCACTAATAACACTAATACTGAAGCCCAACTCAGATGTATCTCAAATTCAAAATTATTGTCTCATTGTTAAACACAGAATGAGCGTATAAGGAGTAACATAGATATTAAAGGCTTGAGGATTCAAGGGGAATTGTTCAAACTCCAAGCTTTCGCAGAAGACTTAGTATTTATAATCAAAGACCCACAGAAGTCGTTACCAATTTTACTCAAAGAAATTCAAGAATATGGTGATAGGGTGGGGCTGAAAATAAATATACAAAACCCAAAAATTTTGTCCAAAAATTGTACGCCGAAGCAGATTCAAGAACTTGTTAAAGTTACTGGTATGGAGGTAGTTCATAAAGTCCGTTATTTAGGAGTAATGTTAACCAATAAAACAGAGACTTTATTTCAAGACAATTATAAAGTTTTATTAGAGGAAGTCAGGAAAGATTTTGATAACTGGAAAAAGATACAACTTCCCTTAACAGGTAAGATATCGACGATAAAGATGAATATACTACCAAGGTTCTTATTTTTAGCGCAAAACCTACCTATCATTAAAAAACAGCAATTTTTTATGGACTTTGATAGATTGGTTAAAAAGTTTGTATGGTCCCAGAAAAAAGCAAGAATAAAATGGAAAATTCTACAAGATCGTAAAAATAGAGGTGTTCTTGCTTTGTCCAATTGGCAATTATATTATAACGCAGCACCTCTTACTTGGGTAAGATAATGGGTATTGCTAAATCTGTGATTATTCAATTACCTTGAGACTTATCCAATTACTTTGAAACTTATTCAATTACCTTGAGATGTATCCAATTACCTTGAAACTTATCCAATTACCTTGAGACTTATCCAATTACCTTGAAACTTATTCCATTACCTTATCCAATTGCTTTGTTTGGGTGATGTCAGGGGTGCGGCTTACCTGTGTATATAAGCAGCCCCCCTGACCTCCGTTTTTATGCTTCATCTGGACCTGAAATAAACTTGCTATGCTGAAATCACTACCACCACCCTCCCGACTCCAGTACTTTTCACTATACAAAAACAGTTGGTCTATATGTCTTTAAAACAGAGCTATTTTGGGGCAGGAATGCACCAAAATGGCATTCTGGCTGGCTTCCAAGTTGGCCACGCCTACCTCTGCACAAAGGTGGCTACAGAGTAGGGATGTGCACAAAAAAAATTTTGGGTCGCCCCAGCCTTCCCTGGAGAGCCCCCCCCCCATGCCTTCCCTGGCCTGCTTGCCTTGGCGGGTGAGCCAGGAAAGGTGGGGGGTATGGGGAGGCATTTAAATGCCTCCCCATGCATTCTCCGGTCTGCCTGCATTGGCAGGCGAATGAGGAAGGCCTGCAGAGCCGCCCCCCGTGCCTTCCCTGGCCCACTCGCCTCAATGGGCGAGCCAGAAAAGGCATGGGGGGTACAGGGAGGCATTTAAATGCTTTTCTGTGCATTCCTCGGTCCACCCACATCAGTAAGCAAATGGGGGGAGGCCTGCAGAGTTCTTTGTGCCTTCCCTGGCCCACTCACCTCGGCAGGCGAGCCAGGAAAGGCAGGGGGGGTGTGGGGAGGCATTTAAATGACCACACTTCTGGTAATATGTGGGGTGTGGCCTAATATGCTGATGAGTTTCTGCTGTTGGATGTGACCTAATATGCTAATGAGTTTCTGCTGTTGGGTGTGGCCTAATATGCCGATGAGTTCCTCTTGAGCTTTTTCTACAAAAAAAGTCCTGCTTAACAATATATCTAACATCTATATTTGATCAAAATAAGCACCTTTTTTTGCAGCTTCCTCAGGGTTCTTATTGTTGCCACGCACAGTAAAAGGTAACCATCATTATACAAAGAAGGCCAGTGTGTTTATCTTATTAGACTCTTTTTGTTTTAATACAGATACCTTATCCATTAGCATGACATGCCATTTCTTGTGCAGCTACAAGCTCTACTTTTGACAAAGGTTGCTGTTTCCAATTTGGGGCTAATAATGTTCTAGCTACTATAGGTGTGTATTACTTTAACACATGGAACCGACATACCTGTGGTCAACTGCACTGCATCCCATTCCTACTGTCAATCAGAACTCACCATGACTCCTTATATAGTGAGTTGCACTGACTGGGTCCACATCAAAGTAGCTGTAGACACAGGTAGGATATGTGTTGTTAAATTTTCTTATCCTTATCCTATCCTTCCAAATCAGGGCAGTAAAATACACCACTACTAGATGGCCCTAATTCATACAATAAGCTGTGTTTCACAATGTGGTAGTCAGAAATTCACCATGGAAACTGGCATCCCTAAGGGGAAAGAAACATATAGGTAGCTCTTTGTTTGACTGCTTGGATTGCAATAAAGCATGGGGGAAAATGACTGACTTAAGAACATACAAAATATCTTGATCCAGTGATCCTTTTAAGATAATATACACCTCAGGTATAAACATGAAACTCTTTCACCTGGAACAGTTTTCCATTTCTCTAGATAAAGTCAATCCTCGTGCACACTTAACTGACAGTGTGGATTGACTCTTTCACTTGAAATGAATGGGAACTGTCCAAGCACAAAACATCCATATATATTTGAACACATATGAATTTATAGGGGAAGACAAGGAAGGCTCTTTGCTTCCAAGCTCTACACTGCATGTAGATATCTGGTGGGTGATCTGTGATATTTGTAATGAACATTTGCTTACAATAATAAATTAACTGTGACAATGCCTCAAGATAGGAGGTTTTATGTTAGAATTGCTGAAAAGCCATTGCTATAATTCACTATTTTCAGTATCTTCCCCTAGCGTCATCCATAATGTGCCTTACATACTTCTACAGTTGTACAGTGGCAGATGACTAATCCCCTGGTAATGCATCCCCTGGTAATGCATACAATTTGCTCATAGGTTCAATGATACAGAAAATAGTAGCCCAAATTCTAGACTGCAGTAAAAGGCTGTGGCAACTGCCTCGTATTACGACAGATCTCAAAATATTATTGAATGTTGTTTAAATGTGAACTGTAAGAAAATGCCATCACTCCAATCAACTAGTGTTATCCAGAACTAATGTATCCAATTATAAACCATAAATGTATTTTAACTACAGAGAAGTGTAGTGGGATTTAAATTATGAAAATATAATGTGTCCCAGCTCTCTTGAGATTTAAATAGATCAAAAGTTTTATTATGAAGTACTTTTTGAATTAACTGCCTAATCCTAACCATTTTCGCCCACAAGAAAATTCTTCTGAGGGCAGTGGAATTTAACACTTACTGCTTAGGGTTACTGCATGTATCATTTGACCGCAAGGCCTATTGCTTTTTTTGTTTTAAGGCAGCACTTATAATCAGTAATTGTCACCTGGGGTTGCATTCAGACAGTGGCCGATTTTGCACTAGCATTTGCCCCAGGTTTGTCCTCATGCTTGCACCGGAGCTTCTGGTCGATTTCAGACCAGTTGCTCCATGCTCACGTTTTGCTCTGGAGTATCGCCCTGCTGCACCAGAGTTGCCCTGAAGCAAACAAACCCTGTTTTTAGAGGATTTTCCTGTTTGCCCTGGGGGAGAACCCAAAATGAAAACGCGCCCACTCGCCCGCCTTTCATCAGGGCCGCCCCATTGTGGGAGTTTCTAAAAATTTTTGGAGAAAACCCTTCTTCACGCTATATTGAAAGGGCTGAGGTTCCAAAGTGGGAAAATGAAGAAAATACTCCGAAGGAAACTGGGAGGGGAAATTCCGGAGAGAACGAGAGGCAACTGGCCAGTGCAAAATCGGCCAGTATGTATGTGACAGCTACTGCTTTGTTGCTGCTGGAGCAAGCACACATCTGAAAAAGATGCAACTTTGCTTGAATTAGCATGAAGAAATTTTCAAAGTGGGACTGCCTTGTTGGCTTACCAGGAAATTGCCTCAGTGCTCAAAAAACTTTTCTGCCCTTGACTATGCTAGAGAAACTATTGTACTCTTTATCTTCTAACAGTGCAATCCGGGGGGGGGGGGGCAAAAGCACTAAGGGAGCTGACTAGCCATTACACTGGCTATTATGGCATTATGCCAATGCATTACTAGTCGTTACGACAATGTAAGCTATTCCAGCACAGCTCCCCAGCACCACCTTGCCACTCCTGGGTGCCATCATAGCCCTGCAGTGACTGCCTGTTGGTGGCCAGGGGTGTAGGTCCCTGCAATGGCATGGAAGAGGAAGGAGCAGTGTGTGTGTGTGGAGTTAGTTGCCTAAGCTGTTTCAGACCAGGAACAGGCCCCCCCCACCCCCCGACAGCTCATAAGTGGTTTGGAGGGGTGTTGTAGAAGCCCCTTTGTTCTAAGTGGAACAGCTTCCCTGCTAACCCTTGCAGACATTCCCTTCTAGGATCAGAGCATTGTACAGCAGCTGCTGTGTGGATGGATCATTAACAGTTGCTGAGCACTTCAACATAGACCAGATGAGAGTTGTTTGGATGGCACCATCCTCTGTCTCAAGGAGGGTTTGTGGCAAAGACCTGCCCCATGCGGCAGGAATGGTTGGCCCTGCTGGGACATCACAGACATGGCTGAGCCCAGCATGGCACTCATGCCCACTTGCCATTGCTGCACATGTCTCTGTTTTGCTTTCCTGTGATGATCCAACAGAGAGTCCTCTGGGCAGGGCCAGTGCTGTCCCCCACCCCCCACCCCACTCTGCTCAGTCCACTGTCCCAGCCTGGAGTGGGGTGTTGCACCCAGCCAGCCTCTCCACCTGCGATTCTACCCCACTTGGATACATGATGTGCCAGGCAAGGCTCAGTCTGTCTCATCCTGGCTCCAGGGAGGTAGCCATTGGAGGAGGCAACCCCTTTCACCATTTGCAGTTCAATATAGTCTGGGTAGAGCCACAATTGTGTCTCTGTTTGGTTCCAAATGCTTCATGGTCTTACCTGCCTCACTCTCTCCTGAACCCATTTGTAGTGGGATGTATTAAAACAAAAGAAAGTATTGCCTATAGGAAATAATGGCAGAGCTTGAAGGTTCATTGGATATAATGGGAGCTGAGTATGCTAACTGACCTGCTTTGGCCCATTGCAGTATATTACAGCACACACAAGTTGCAAAAAAAATGTGGAATGGACTTCAGGTGTGGTCTCTGGTTTGGGACTGGAATGACAGCCCCAGAGTGGAACAACGGCCCCTGGGACTACAATCAGTGCTCTGGGGGCTGTCATCCCAGTGGCAGAACACTCCTGCTACTCCACTGGGGGAAGGGAGCCAACTAATCAGAATGATGGGCTGGGTGGTAGGGCAGCCCTTGTGTCATATGTGTTCCCATACTCACTCACATTCAGTGTTGCCCCTGATATCTTGGCTTGCCACTGGTGCTTCCTGTTGCCCATCACCCTGCTCCCCAGTCCAGGGGTCCTCTGACACTTCCCATAGAAGTGGCAGCCATTTCCAGATGGCCATGTTGTAGAGTATGGCACAGATGGTGAAGAGCTTAGCAACTGTCAGGGGCTGTGTGACCCTGTGGCTTCCCATATGGTGGAGGCAATGGAACTGCATCTTCAGCTGGCCAAATGACTGCTCAGTGGCCATGAGTGTCTGACAGTGGGCTTGGTTGTGGGCAGCACAGTCTGGCAGTTTGTCTTCAGGATATGGCGTCAGCAGATATGGGAGGAGGGGCTGTCTGCAGTCACCTGACATGGGTAGAAAACAGCTGTTAGGACTCTGGGTCCCTGCTCAACCCCCCTCCCATGCTACTGACCCAGCAACCATTCTTTGCCCCCTGGCCAGAGGCCCAACAGATGGTTGAGGCCAGTCGCCACAAAGATCTGGGCATCATGCACGCTGTCTGGAAACTTGACCACGAGGTCCATTAAGAGGTTCTATAGGTCACAGATCACCTGGATATCCAGGCTGTAGAAGTAATACTGGTTTCAGTAGACCTGTGGCTCTTCCCAGGGGGTGACAAAGGCAACGTGGGTGCAGTCCATGGCCCTAACAACATTGGGAAAGCCTGCAAATGTGGCAAACACCAGCCGGGTGCCAGCTCCAGCTCCTCAGTTGGGAAGCACACATTCTCCTGGAGGTGCCCCAGCATGGCATTGCTGATGGCTGGAACAACTCTACAACCTCTGTCATGACCCCTTGGAAGGAGCCAGTGGCTAGGAATCGGAAGAAGAGCAGGACCCTCTGCAGGACAGGGATGGTACAGGGGGCAGATGCCTGTCCCTGGAGAGCTGGCCTGAACTCCTCACACAGCATTTGGATAGCTGCCCTGTCCGGGCTGAAGTGATCCAGACAGATGCTGTCAGAGAGATGCAGTGTCCTGATGTGTGCCCAGTATTGCCAAGCATTCTGTCTTCTCCAGCATCGCTGGGCCACCCAAAAACACAGCTCAGGCAGGAGGTGGATGAGACAGACCCCTAGCTGGGGGGGGGGGGTGTTTGGCAATAAGGGGCACCATCCCAGGGCAGCCTGGGTAGTGTCTCTGAGGAGAGGGGGGGCAATTAACAATTCCGTCTGAGGGCTTTGGGCCCCAGTGCCCCCCCCCAGATCCCCCTTCAGTTACCTCTACCTTCACCTACATGGGGGGGGGGGTGTCCCAAGATCTTGATGGTTCCCATGGTGCCTCACCCTGATGGCCACCAGCAGCCTAACTGGACCGAAGCTGAGAAGACACTGCTGTATAGGCTGGTGATGGAGCATGCCAGTGTGGCCCTTGCCACCATCAGGAGCAGCTTGGGGAGGGACGGTGGCTCAGTGGCAAGAGCATCTGCTTGACATGCAGAAGGTCACAGGTTCAATCCCCAACATCTCAGTTAAAAGGACCGGGCACTGGGTGATGTGAATGAACTCTGCCTGAGACCCTGCAGAGCTGCTGCCAGTCTGAGTAGACAATAGTGACTGTGATGGACCAAGAGTTTAATTCAGTATAAGACAGCTTCTTGTATTTTTGTGTGTGTGTGTGTACCACATGCCATCATGCCTCCTGGCATACAGCAGCAGAGCAGGTGTCTGCCCTGAGTCATGCTGCCCAGGTAGAGATGTCCATCCTGAAGTACTGGAATGATCTGTTTGGCCTGGCTTGGAAATGTGTGCATGTTCTAATGCCAGAGTATCCTGTACAAGCAGGCAGTAGAGGCCTGGAACTGAGGCCATCATGCATACAGTGATACCACCCATGGTAGGGGCGGCTGCAGCACTGAGGTTTTGATTGATGAGTTTGAGCATTGCCTCATCCCTGGACAGAGGCAGCAATTCCCTCCATTGCTCCCCCCTCCCTGCCCCCCCTCATTACTTGCTCACATGTTTCCTTCCCCCTTCAGGTGACTCTCTCAGTGGGGACTGCATGGCGAGGCCATCAACAGGTGGGCCTGAGGGGGTTGCCGGGACAGCAGCCAGTGCCCCAGGTAACCAGGAATTTGCCCTGCGGCAAGAGAAAGAGGGAGTCTGCACCATCATGGACTCCCCATATTTCCTGACATGGTGATCCATTGAGACCCCAGCAGCCAGCTTCCCAGGCATCTGTCCCACTGGGCCACACCAGGATGAAATAGAGGTCAGCAATAGAGTGGCAGACCACAGTACCCAGGCTGCAGAGCCAGGGGGTGAGAGAGGTGAGGTGGATGTGGGAGTTGGATGATATGGCCGTCCACAATAACTCAGGTGCTGCTCTCTGCTTCCCCCCCCCCCAGGTTCTTTCTCCCTGATATTTGCAGCTGATATTGTAGACCATCTTTGCAACCTGAACCCTTCAAGATGAGCTATGACAGCTGGGACAGTCATCCTCTAGGCACTAGGCATCATGGGGTCCCTGGACCCAACAGCTGTGGGTGAGCCCATGCAGCAGGCAGACTTGATGTCTTTGGAGGTGGTAGTGTGGTGTGATGGGGAATGGGGAGGGTGCTGGTGGGGGGGCAGGCAGCTGCCTCCAGACCCAGGTAGTATGGCTGTTGGAGCCCCTGGGGATGTGGGGGCATCAGGTCTCTTGCTGGGCCCTGGGCACAGGTCCTGAGGCTAGCACAGCCTATTACCCCCACCCTCTCTTTGATGTGGGTGGCAATTGTGAAGCGACTAGAGACCTGCACAGCTATATATATCATTTCCCAAATCTCCTGGTGTTGCGGTAGAGGTCCTAAATCGCTGTCTGGCTACTGTGGTTAAATGGCTAAGAGTGAACAAATTGAAACTAAGCCATGGCAAAAACAGAAGTAATGCTGGTTGGGAAGGAGAAGGTCTTGAAAGACATTATGCTCCCCACTTTTGATGGGGTTGAGCTGACCCTTGCCAACTCAGTTAATAGCTTCAAGGTTATACTGGAGAAGCAAGTTAATGCAGTTGCAAAAAAATGCTTCCTTCCAGCTCAGCCTAGCCCCCAAAATGCCCCCTTACCTTGATATGGCTGATCTGGCCATGTGGATCCATGTCACAATGACATCAAGACTATATTACTTTATTGCATTGTACATTGGTCTCCCCTCAAAATCAGTCTGGAACTCCAGTTGGTGCAGAATGCTGCAGCTTGGCTATCAGCAGCAGCTAGATGGAGCATGCATATTACTCCCATTCTACAGTCACTCCACTGGCTGCCCATCAGTTACTGGGCTCAGTTTAAAGTATTGGCTGTCACATACAAAGCCCTTCATGGCCTTGGTCCCTCATATCCATGAGACTGTGTCTCCCTCTACGCTCCATCATGACAACTTCTCTCATCTGAGCAAGGCCTTCTGCAGGTACTAACCTGCAAATGGGCAAAGTCAACAACTGCCCATCCATGTGCTTTCTCTGTTGTGGCTCCTGCCATGTGGAATGGCCGGCCCAAGGAAGTCAGGAAGGCTCCCACTCTCATGGCTTTCAGCAAGCTATGCAAAGCTAAATTATTCAAGAGGGCTTTTCTACACAGGCAATACGGTAGCACTGTACAAAAGGCATCACAAAGTTACTTAAGTAAGTTATTGGAGTCTGTGATCTGTACTATTGTGTATAGGTTTCTGTGGACTAGATCTTGTGTAATTTTGCATCATTTAATGTGTCATGTTAACACTTACGCTTTGCTTCAGTTTTGTTTTTTAGACTTCTGGTTGTGAGAGTCCCAAGAGATTTCAAACTCCAAACAAAGGGTCTTAAACAAAAGCTTCTTTATCTGAGGTGTATCAACTGGGTTACACTTCTTGAGTCAGTAACGAAAGTGTGGTGCTGTAGGAGAACAGTTATAGTGTATTCAAACAGTGCTGTCATAATTGAAACCCCCAATCAACATTTCAGGAAAAAGGCACACAAATACATTTGGCTCATTTGTTCCCAGACTAAAAGCAGGAAAGCGCACCTGTAGGAAAATTCCCAATTAGAAACAAAGTCTGTGAGAAGCTACAGTCAAGGATGCAGATAAGCGAGAGGCGAAGTGAGGGAGAAGGAGTACATTCCAAAGGTGGGGGGAAGACGGGTTCAGCTTGCTATAGCATATCCCACCTCCTGACCGGGAAATGACAGTCCCACTGACACTGGTTGGTTCTGGAACCCAAAACCTATCCCGTTGTTTATTGAACATCCCATCTTGTTGAACATATAGAGTCACTCTGTGGAATCCACCTTGTGCCCTAGTGAGAAAGACAGACCATAAATGACATAAATAACATTACCTGGCCTGATTGAGGCACAGAATCCAGATATAGTTTCAAAATCCAAAAGGAAGTTGTTTCAGCCATGCAAGGCCTGACACGGGCCAAATTCAAGAAAGGAGTACAAACGAGAATCAAGGTGTTCAAATTAGAATGAAGGATCTTCCTTTATGCCAAACTGCCATCAGATGGCCTTGTAAAGAAAAATGGTTTTCCTGTTCTGGTTTGCAAACTAAAATCTTTGGTTCAGGCTGTAGAGGCCTAGAGAAACTTCTCCAGAGACAGAGATAGCAGAGAGAGCACTGTGACATCGCTAAACTGTTTTCACCTGAGGATGGTACCAAGCAACCAACTGCCCTTGGAGCTTCCAATTAGCACATTCCAAAGCAATTGAGCTACAGACACCTGTGGGGGGGGGGTGAGCCAGACCTAGCTGCAGATAGTTTCGTTTCTCCCCTTCTTGCTCTTGTTTATTATGGGATGTCATGTGCCTAGTACCAGGGAGAGTTACATCACCTCTTGGGTTTCTGATTGGTTCAAAGGTCTAGGACTGGTCAGAGACCCTTTGCCTATACATCTAGTTAACATTCACACTGTAATGGTGGAGCCTGGAGACTATCAGACATGGCTTTGTCAATAGTCCCAGAGCACCCAGCTTGGTTCCCATCTTGCTTCCTGTCTGGACTGGCTGATTGTGTGAACATCTGGATTTGCTGAAACTGACTGCCTCTGCTGAACCTGGAAAGGGTAACTGGAACTGTGTCTTTATATGGTTGGCTATGCTGGAAATGCTTAGGTTTAATTATTTTATTCCTTCACAAGTCTAGTCTCGTTTTTATGTATTTTTGCACTTTGAATAAATAATTATATTTTACTCTGTCATGGTTTTTGCCTTCAATTAACCTCAACGCCTAAATCTAAAGTCTTGCCTCTTGACCGCCTACCAGATTAACTGTTGCCTTGGAAACTCAGACTGCAGTTCCACTCTGCAGGGCTGACTTTTCTTGTTAAGTTCCCTGAGAAGCCGGGAGGCTTGGTCTTTCTCTCCTGGGCTGTTGGGCTAGATTGAAAGACCTGGTGGCACCTACAAGACTAGAGTGAGTTTCAGACTCTCTCTGGAAATTTGTAACTTTGTTCTGCAATGCACTCCCCTTGAACCAAAGTCCCTGCCCGGAGGGGTTTGACACTTTTGACAAGCCTGATCCTAAATGACCAATCAGGTATATTGCGAGCCATGTGACCTGACCAGTCAGGTGTGTTGCTAGGCCTGTGACCATATACTCTGCAGCTGCACATACTCCCAATTAAGCAAGTTACACTCCACCCCCCATGGTTCCATGCCCTAATGAGGTGGAATGTGGAGGCAAAACTCCCTCCTTGTTCTCTGGCCCTGCAGCTTTTATACTCCCATGATCTCATCTGCACCTCTGTCCATCTCATCTCCTTATCTCTCTCTCTGAACTTACATGTCAGCATGATATTTACTTCTTAAAGAGAGGCCTTCTGTAACTTTAACTTTTGCCAGGCTCAAAGCCTGAACCAAAGTTTTTGAAAGCAAAATTTGAAAAGCCAAGAAATGGCTAGAAAGACCAGTTTCTTGATGTTTGATTTTAATGTAATAGTTTCTGAATGTTCTATTTTTGAATTACACTTCTCCTTGTGTGCATTTTTGGCATCCAGTGTTATTAATTTTAATAAATATTAAAATAGGGTTGCCAGCCCCCAGGTCTTGGTGTGGGTTCCCCCGCTTTTGGAGGCTCCAATCTGCCTCTGGCCAGTGGGGGAAGCCCTGCACCCAAGCCCCACCCCCCAAGAGGAACCACCCACCTGGCCACCCCCTCCCCCCATCCTTGATCAGCTGGAGGGCCCTTTAAATCTAGCAGGAGGGAGGGTGGAAGGCGGTCATGGGCCACATGCTCGGATCACAAAAAAATCCTTAAAATTGTCTTTTTGTGAGTGGGGTGGGGGCCATGGTGCACAAGGCTGATTGCCGAGTGTGCGGCCCATGGCCACTCCTCTCCTTCCTGCCTGCCAGATTTAAAGGGCCCTCCAGCTGATCAGTGGGCCACGTGGTTCCCACCAATCAGCTGAAGCCTTTTAAGTCTGGCAGGAGGGGAGGGAGACGGGTCACTCTTGGGGGTGTGGCTTCAGGATGGGGCTTGGGGCATCCCCGCCCACCCCCAGAATGCCCCCCAATTTCCCCACCAGAGTGACAAGGGGACCTGGCAACCCTATATTAAAACAAACATGCTAAATAACTCAACTGCTTCTTTTCTTCTAGAGAAGAGGATAATGTACTCAGAGAACAGTGGGTGAACACAACTGTTCCCCCCTAGTTTCTACCTCTGTAGCACCAATCATCACCCCGCTTTCCATTCAACTGATAACGGTAAACATGGCTTGGTAGTCTGGGCTACTTAAATGCAAACTGGAGGATAAAAAACAGATATGAGAGCACAATTTAGTTACTGCTTCTTTACAAATAGAATTAAGTTGGCAATGAGAAAGCTATCATCATACAACAATAGTGCTTCAAAGTAAACAACTGGCATAACTGTTTTGTTTTTTTAAAAAAAACTAGGGCATTGTTAGCATTTATACAACCGCTAGAATGCTTTTTCTAGGATCACAGTTCAACACTTCAGTAACTCTTAAAGCCTAAGAAGAAATTAACATACTGGAAAACTTAATATAAAGCAAGGTGATAGCCTCTAAACATGGATTATGGAAGTTATGGTGCTGGGTTTTGTTCTGGCTTCCCCCCCCCCCCCCCGGAACGGGCAGCTGTCTATAGTCAGAATTATATCTGAACCCCAAACCCTGCAGCTTATTTTTGTATGCAGTGAAGATTAACTGAATAAATTGAACGGACCGTAAATATCCAAAAGGTATGTTGCTTGTGCCTGCAATAAGTCTGTCTGTATATCATAGTTAGACCTGGAGCTATCCTCATAACTTAAGGAAGCAGATACTTAAACTTTAAAAAAAACCCAGCATGGTTTGGAAGTTTAATAGGGAAAACTGCTGTTCAATTTTTGTCTGAATTCAGATCTCATGAAACCATTTCTCTGTAAATTATTCTCTCAATGAAATGCTTTCTGCTTATGAATTCTGTTACATTTGAATTTACCCTACAAGTTCTTTTCCTTTCCTTTCAGTTTTTGAACACTGAGCAACTTGGGGCGGGGGCATCAAGCACAGATGACCTATGGTGACTCCATAGGGTTTACAAGGCAAAAGATGAACAGAGCTGGTTTGCCACTGCCTGCCCCTGCCCCCCAAAACTGGACTTTCTTAGTGGTCTCCCATCCAAATATTACCAGGGCAGGCCCTGCTTAGCTTCCAAGATCTTTTTTTTTTTTCTCTATAACTACAACTATAACACTACAATCTAAGCTACATATACCTTATACAGAGAGTACTTTATCATTTGCTTAATACTACCTTGTTACATAAAATAATTATGAAGCATTTAAAACCTTGGATAAATTTCAATTACTTGTTACTGCTACTATAAAAGTTATCAAAAACTATTTGGCAGGCACGCTCACCTAGAGAAATACGGTTAATTAAACCATTTATAATACATAAGTGCAATGCTTAATAAAACAGTTTAATCACTATTTCTTCTTTCGTCCTCTTCTTGTCTTAACAGTCTCAACTATTTTTGGAGCTGCAGCTCCCTTTTCCGAGTCAGACACTTCTTCTTCACTCTTTGAGCTATCAAATCCATACATGCTTTCTTGCGAGGCCAGTGAACCATCTGAGTCTCTCCCAGTTTTCTGCTCTTTGCTTTTTTCCAGAAATTTTTTCTCTTGTTGAACAGAGTCAATCTTATACTTCTTATCTTTGATGCTGAAGCATAGTCCTTCTGGAGTATTCCAATGATAGATGATAGACTCAGACTGGAGCCAAGATGTCAATTTTCCATAGGCTTTCCTTCTTTTCCTTATTTCAAATGGGATATCCTTCATCACTTTTACTTCTTCTCCCAGGATCTTCAGAGCTGCTTTGTTTGTGGTCCTAAGCACCACGTCTCTTGTAGATTTTTTGGAAAACCTTATCATAATTTCATCAGGCAGGCTTTTCTTTTTAGTGTAATCTGGATAGGTTCTGTAAACCATATCCATATCGCTTTTTATATCCACTGCTTTCATGCCTGTCACTGGTTCAAGTGCTTCACTTAGCAAATTTTTAAGGTCTTCTCCTGTGTTTTCTGGCACATTCTGAAGTCTTAGGGAAAAATTCGATCTATCCATTTGTAATTTCAAAAGCTGATCGTGGTGGAAGGCCTTTTCCTTCTCTGCCTTTTGTAGTCTTGCGTCTTGGTTTTTTACTGAAGTTTTTACTTCCAGAAGTTCTCGCTGCAGCTTCTCTGTGGATTTATTCGACTCTTTTAGTTCTAGCTGCATTTTGTCCATCTTAACGTTGAGAGCTGTCATTTGGTCCACTAGAGGTCACAATAATGAGGAGAACACCACACTCATCTCCGTGGTATCAACCTTTGAACTCGGAGCTGTACTTCCTAGTTTGGGGGAAGGTTTCGGTTTCCCCGTCATTGTTGAGACTACGCTCTTTGTTTATAGATAGATAAGATGAACGAAAGGAGCAAATTTTCAAACAGCACTTATGTCCTTCTAAAGTTTATATCTCCAAGTGAGCGATGCTGCCATCTAGCAAGGCGGATGGGCTTTTATTCCTGCAGTAATGCCACGTAAAGAGTCTTGTAAGTACGCTAGTCCCGGAGAGGGGGTGGGTGGGTTTCACTCCTCCCGCCGTCTTCCCGTTGTGTTCTGCTTTTCTTACTTCAGACTCACGTTTTCTCCATGCGTAACTGTCAGTTCCAGCCTCATTGCTTCGCACTCTCTGCTGCTTCTCGGATTTGCGCTTTCAGCCATACGGCTCCCACGGCGGGGGAACCTATGGGGGTGATGAAAAGGGATCTCTATCCCTCGGTCGCCACCATAGGGAGAGATCCCCTTCGGGCCACCCCAGGCAGAGCCCCCTCACTGGGGTCTCTGGGGGCTCCGCACCAGTCCAGAGCCCCTTCTTCCCGCCGGGTACGGATCGCGCTCCCCGCAGATGTGGAGAAGCATGTCTGCCATGCTCGCAAGTCTTGCCGGAAGTCAGCTTCCAAGATCTGATACCTGGCTAGCCTAGGCTATCAAGGCCAGGGCAATCAACTACAGATACAATCTAAAACTGAAATGTCACTAGTAGACTAGATGACCCTGGAGGTCCAACTCTATGGGCTCCCCATTGCCCGGCATCGCCGTGGCATGGGGGAGCAGGTTTGCCACCTCGCATGACGCGAGGCAGCAACAGAGCGCGTCGGCGCTCATTGTGCTGGGCTGGGGCGGGTCTTGCTCAATTAGAGCTGTTGCCCCGCTCCCGCCGGTGCAGTTAGCTCGCGTGCTCACCCACCCACCCACCCTGGTGGCAGTGTAGGCTTATGCTGGTTGCCTTTGTGGGCCAGGTAGGAATTTTTTATACCTCCTCCTGTTTGGCTCTGGGAGGGGGTGTTTTTTCGCCTACCTTACACTGTTGCTGGTGGTTAAGGGCTTAGATGGTGGTCGGGTATTAATTAGTCTGGTCACTTTGCAGGTTTATGCAAGCAAGAGAATGGAACTGGTGGGTGCCTCACGGCATATCCCCATTGGGAACAGGAGGTCATCAGGAACCACCCTAGGGCCTTGCGGTCTGGGGAGGTGAATGGTGATCGCCTCTGGGAACCTCTCAGACTAGGCTCCTCCCTGAAGGTCTGTGCAGCCTCAGGGGTAGGCGCCCCTGGGAGGGGATGCCAGTATGCTGGGCCGCCGGTTACGAGCCAGAATCTGACTGGCTCTGGACTGGGGCTAGGTTACCCGCCCATTACAAGGGCATAGGAGGCTGTGTCTGGGAATGACGCCTGCCTTGCCTGTTGCTGGGCTTGCTTAGTTTGCCCGTTGCTGCATGTTCTGTTAAATAGTTAATAAAGTGGCCCTTGTTTGATTCCAAACTGTTGTCTGTCTCGTTATTTCATGCTGGGGTGGCAATGATTCTATGTTTCTAGTAAGCAGGAGTTTTGGTTTGTTCCAGTTATTTAGGGATGAAGGGGGAATATAAATCTAACATATGATAACAATTAAATATAGAAATATTGTGAGTGGACACACAAAAGCAAGGGTAAGGCAAAACTTTTGAGTTGTAAAATGGGGCTCATCACCCAAGACTGTTGGGAAGAACTGGGAAGGATCTTACACTCCCTCCTTAAGCCAATGTTTGAGCAACTGCACCCTGACTCTGAGTTCCAAAGCATATAATAATAATTCTCTTGGATCTTCAAAAATTCGTAGTCTAACATGTATCAGTGAAGACCTGCTCAGTCAGCACATCTTTTAAGTCTGAGATAGGTGAGGTAAGAAGACTCCAAGGAATTTCTGGCCACTTAATCTCCATTGTTCTGGAGAGCCAGGGTGGAGTAGCAGTTAAGAGTGGCAGACTCTGATCTGGAGAACCGGGTTTGATTCCCCACTCCTCCTCCACATGAAGCCAGCTGGGTGACCTTGAGCCAGTCACAGTTCTCTCAGAACTCTCTCATCCCCACCTACCTCACAGGGTGTCTGTTATGGGGAGAGAAAGGGAAGGTGATTGTAAGCCACTCCGAGACTCCTTCGGGTAGTGAAGAGTTAGGTATAAAACCAATTTTCCTCCTCTTCCTCCTCTGATATAAGGAAGATGCCTTAAATCTCCAAGTAATTCTTTGGGATTCTTCTCAATGTATTTTCTTACTTTTCTTACTTTTTGAAGCTACAACCTGCACTGACCATGTCCATTGTCATTTATTTAATATGAAATGAATGGAAACACACAGCATACTAAGTGCTTCCTCTACCCCTGGTAGGTTAGGTGAAAAACTGTCTTATCCAGTTTGGTTAGAAACATAGCATTGGAAGGGACCTCAAAGGTCATCTAGTCCAACCCCCTGCACAACACACAAAATCAACTACTACCTCCCACCCCACTCCCCCAGTGCCCCCTGCTCCAGGCCCGTAGCTACCATGGGGCCTGCCCCCCCCCCCAGTTTTTATGGGACCCTTGACTCCCCCTCCCCCCACCATCGCTTCCCTCAACCCAGCAGCTGGTGACTCCACGCCGCCTGCTGCAGCCCTAGCTGCCCTTGCTGCTGCAAGGAGGTCAGAGGGGAGGGCTGCTGAATGGGGGCACCACCCACCACCCGCTGTGCCTCCCGCCTGGACACCTCCTGCTTGCCTCGCCACAGTCGGCTTGGCTCCTGTGAGGAGGAGGAGGAGGCGGAGGCAGCTCAGCCTAAGCACCTGGCTCAGAAGCCAGCTCCATGAATTCCCCAGCTTGCCAGGCTGTAGCCAATGGGGGCGCCTGTCTAAACCCCCAGAAGCACAGGAGTGCCAGACACAGACCTCTCCCCCTTCCACTTTCTCTCCAGGTGAGCCACAGTCTTCAACGCTCTCCAGGGGACTTCACCTCAGAAAGCCCCTGGCCAGAGCTCCTTCCCACCCAGCTCCAGCAAACTCCGGGGCCAAGCGACGCAGGAACTCCCTCCCTCTGGGCCCATGATCAGAAGCGCTCTCCTTCCAATGACCCCTCAGCAATGGCGGATTTTAAGTATTGCGCAGGAGGCGATGAATCCCAACAAACAGGCTTTTATTCAGTGACATTGTTCAGCTCAAAAGAGAGCTCTACGAGAGCAGCACTTTCATTTATACTGTTCCGACACATAACTTTCAACAATGTAACTATATACAAGCAATACTATTGGACCCAAGCAGGGCTCAGTGATTGGGTATCTAGATTGGCTTGAGGACCAATGGGAGTCTTTATTAATCAGCCAATAGGAATTGGAGCTTTAGGATACCAGAGCCCTTTTCAAGCTATTACTGCTTCATATTCTGAACAAACACAACAGCAGAGGTGACCACTGCGGTGCTATGATTCTTGCGGGCGCTGAAAGCGATATAGTCCAGGACCTAAATATCACCACGACATACATTCTGAATGCCTTGAAGAGCACACACACACAAACACACATTTAAAAAACCAAATAAATCAACCAAAACCTCGATCCTGTATCATCTCTGAGCCTTTTCTCCTGTGGCAGCAGCGGTGGCCTGGACGCTTGCCTTGCTGGCTTCCTGGACCGACTCTCCGGCCCCTTCTTCACCTCCTTCACAACCAAGAGGAAGGGGCAGCCACCTGACTGAAGTTAGCTGGGTCCAGAAGCAGCCAGAACTTTTCCCGGCAGGAGTGCATTGAAGGCAATGGCAGAAACGTATGTGTGAAATCTATAGGGACATGCTCGGGGACTGTTGTTTACAGCCCAATGGAAGAATGACTGGAAATCTTCATTCTCTCCTGTCAGGTGTGGAGGGCACTTAAACTATATCCACCTCAAAAAAATGCTGTCACCTCAACAGACATCCTAATATCCGTTGCATACATTCAGTATTCTAATATACTATTCTGAAAAAGAAATACACTAAAATACATTAAAATAGAGGATTTATAGTCCTTGTGAAGAATACATGTGAGGACTATAATGTGCAATAAACCACTTGTATTTATTATTTAGTTATTATTTCAAAGCTGGGGGGTTTTTTGTAGAAAAAGCCCAGCAGGAACTCATTAGCATAATAGGCCACACCCAACAGCAGAAAATCATTTGCATATTATGCCACACGCCTGACAATGTAGCTCATTAGCATATTAGGCAGGGGCCTGGGAAAGCACAGGGCACGCATGGAAGCTTGCCTGTTTTCCCCCAAGCTTCTCCACCCCACTTCAGCATCGCCTTTCTAGTCTACCCCCCCTCTGAACCAGATGACCGGGGAAAGGCGGTGCTCCCAGGCACTTCAGCATCGCCTTTCTAGTCTCCTACCTCCACCCAAAAAGATCGGGAAGGGAAGCAGGCATGTTTGCCTAACTGCCCTCGGTCTCCCCAGCCAGCCCACCAAGGTGCGCAGGCTGGGGAGACCGAGGGCAGCCACACAAACATGCCCCATTCCTTCCCTGAGCCTCTCCACTTTTGTGGAGAGACTCGGGGAAGTGTGGGGGGACATGGGTAAATGCCTTTCTCTGCCTCCCCCAGATCAGGGAGGGAAAGAAAGGCATTTTCAACATGCCTGGGTTCCCCTCCTGATCTTCTTGCACCTGGAGATGATCAGGAGGGGAAACCCAGGCATGTCTGCATGCCTGCCCTCTTTCTCCAGCCTGCCCACAATGGCAGACAGGCTGGGGAAAGGAAGGCAGGCATAGACACATGCCCTTTTTTCCCTGAGCTTCTCCGCTATTGCAGAGAGATTCGGGTAAGTGGGGGCATGGTTAAATGCCTTTCTCTCCCTCCCCTAGATCGAGGAGGGAAAGAAAGGTATTTTCAATGTGCCTGGGTTCCATGCCTGCCCTTTTCCAGCTGCGAAATGTCAGCTAGAGAAGGGGAGGCAGAGAGAGGCTTTTCCTTGTCAATTTCACTCTCAGCTGACTGGCCCAGAGTGAAATTGACAAGGAAATCCCCATGGGCTCCCCAGAGGGAAAGAGGGCATTTTAACATGCTACCTTTCCCTCTTGTGTGTAACATGGGGAGGGCAGCATACTCTGTAGCCAGGCATGCCAGAGGTTTTGGTTGTAGGCATGGCCAACTCAGGAGCCAGCTGGAACTCCATTCCTGTGCGTTCCTGCCCCAAAATAACCCTGTTTCAAACTATGAGCAGTACCACACAGACATATAATGACAACCCCCCCCCCCCCGAGTAAAACATCAAACCCCCTCCAAGCAAAAAGTTTTTAGCTACAGGGCTTCCCTTCTCCCTGGCCAATTTGGCCTGGAGGAAAATTCTTTCCTGAGCCCAAAGTGGTGATTGGCATAACCCTGGACAAGGAAGAAAGGGCCATGAGAACGAAGCACTGACTCATCCCTTCCTGCCCTCTCTTTCATGATCTGCCAAAGGTCACAGAATCAGTATTGCTGTCAGATGGCCAACTAGCCTCTGTTTAAAAACCTTCCAAAGAAGGAGAGCCCACCACCTCCCAAGGAAGCCTGTTCCACTGAGAAACCACTATGTCAGGAGGTTCTTCTCTAATGTTTAGCCGAAAGCTTTTTTAAAATGTTAATTTCAATCCACTGGTTCTGGTCTGACTTTCTGATGCAATAGAAAACAACTCTGCTACATCCTCTATGTGACAGCCCTCCAAATACTTTAAGACGGCTATCATATCAGCTCTCAGTCATCTCCTCTCCAGGCTGAACATACCCAGTTCCTTCAACCTTTCCTCATAGAACTTGGTCATCTTTGTTGCCTTCCTCTGGTCACATACCAGCTTGTCAACATCCTTCTTAAACTGTGGTGCCCAAACTGAACGTGATACTCCAAGTGAGGCTTAGTATCTCTTGTTAGCTTAAGCTCACACTGAGCTTTAGCTTTTTCAGCACTCTCCTTACAAGCACTGGTGATTTGTTTATATTCATCCTTGGTGAAATGGCCCTCCTTCCATTTCCTAAATGAGTCTTTTTAAATTCTCAGATCTTTAGAAAGCCACCCTGACTTCTTTAGGTTCCTCCCATTTTCCTTCTCATTGGAATCATTTGTAATCTTGCTTAAGAAACTCACACCCCTTGTGAACTCCCTTCTCCTTAAGTATTTCCAACCATGGGATTCTACCCAGCATATTTTAAAGTTTGTTAAAATTAGCTTTTCTAAAGTCCAACCTATATATCTGAGTACATACAGCTTTTCTCTTACCCAGGATCTTGAATTCCAAAATTACATGGTCACTACTTTCACATCATCTATCAGGTATTCCCTATTGGTGAGAATCAAGTCAAAGATAGCAGATCCCCTTGTTTCCTTCTTCACCCTCTGGAAAATGAAGTTGTCAACAAGACAAGTACCATATTAGAACTTCCATTTTTAGCACAGTTTGGCTTCTGACAGATATTTGGGTAACTGAGATCCTCCATAACCACTATGTCCTGTCTCTTCGAAAATTTTGTAATCAGGTGCAGCAGTGTCTCATTCAAGTTATCTGCCTATTGTAGTGGTCTATAGCAGAACCCCTGTGAGACAAAGTACCTCAATTCCCCTCAAATGTTAACATGAATATTTGGAGGCCTGCTCTGACTTGCAGGTGTCCATAGCTGGGCCTTCCTGGCAACACTATCTTAATCTTCTTCAAGGCCGAACTCAAGAATGTGGTCATTGACTAATCATGAAAACCTGTTTTCAGTTGTGTAACTGGATGGGAGAGGGGAAGCAGGAGTGGATATCATCATCTTCTGGAGGGTTCCATCAAGTGAGCTCCCTAATTGGGTTTGGGAGACCACCTGGTGCCAGATGACAAAAGACTATTATTAAACCATAGGTAAGAGGGAAGTCATTGTACCTTTATGATTTGACTAGGCTGTTGCTCTGTTGTGCTTCATTGTGATGGGATAGACAGCAGTGTAGAGAATGATTAAACCTCTAGTTTGGACTTTTGTATTTTAAAAAGGTGTGCCATTTAATGCCCGGTACTAGATAGAAAGCTATAGAAAGCTATTGGATAGAAAGCTAGCTTTGTTGTTTTTCTTGCTATTAAATTGCAGAGACTGTGTTGCTTAGTGATAGCCTGTCCTTTTTAAAAATACTCAATACATGTTTCTACATTTTTACAAAGTTTTGTTTACTTGTGCACACATAACCTCAAAGACCCATGTGCTGGGGCACTGCTCATGTCAAAGGAGTGGTGGCCCCAGGGGGAAATGGTGGGGGTGTCAAAAACCTAAGCCATTGTTATTTGCCACCCCAGCGGGAATAACGAGACAGACAACAGTCTTGGAATTAAACAAGGGCCACTTTATTAATTTACAAAACATTGCAGCAACGGGATAACCAACCCAAGCAAGCCTGGAACAGGCAAGGCAGGCGTCATTCCCTGACCTGCCTCCTTGCCCTTGTAGGGCGGGTCACCCCCAGCTCCGGTCTTGAGCCATCGATCTGGCTCGTGCCCGGCAGCCTGGCAAGCTGGTTGCCACCTAGGAGCGCCTACCCCTGAAGCCTTAAAAACGTGCAGGGAGGCGCCGGCCTAAGAGGTTCCCAGAGGCGATCATCATTCCCTACCCTGGGCCTTAAAAAACCCGAAGGCAGTTCCTGACGACCTCCTGTTCCCTAACGGGATATGCCATGAGGTGCTCACCAGTTCCGCTTACTTGCTTGCACAACCTGCCAAGTGACCTAATTAAGCCCCCGACCACCACCTACAACCCTTAATCCGCTGCCCTTAGTGCAAGGTAGGCGAAAACATCTCCCCCGTACGGCCAATTGTGGAAGAGGTGAAAAATTCCTACCTGGCCCCAGAGGCGACCAGCCGGTGCCTACACTAAGAACAGGGCGGGCGGGTGGGCGAGCACGTGGATCCAAGAGGCCGGGCTGGAGCAGGGCTCGGCCTTTTAACAGGCTGGCCCCGCCCCCCCAGGCTGCGGACGCTGCGCGCCCTCACTTGTTGCTGCCCCGCCTTCCCGCGGCGCGGCAAAGCAGCACCCGAGCGCCATCGGCATGGCCGGGCGCCCGGGAGCCCAGTTGCCACCCCAGCGGGAATAACGAGACAGACAACAGTCTTGGAATTAAACAAGGGCCACTTTATTAATTTACAAAACATTGCAGCAATGGGATAACCAACCCAAGCAAGCCTGGAACAGGCAAGGCAGGCGTCATTCCCTGACCTGCCTCCTTGCCCTTGTAGGGCGGGTCACCCCCAGCTCCGGTCTTGAGCCATCGATCTGGCTCGTGCCCGGCAGCCTGGCAAGCTGGTTGCCACCTAGGAGCGCCTACCCCTGAAGCCTTAAAAACGTGCAGGGAGGCGCCGGCCTAAGAGGTTCCCAGAGGCGATCATCATTCCCTACCCTGGGCCTTAAAAAACCCGAAGGCAGTTCCTGACGACCTCCTGTTCCCTAACGGGATATGCCATGAGGTGCTCACCAGTTCCGCTTACTTGCTTGCACAACCTGCCACAGCCAAGGCCAAGCCTCTGCTTTGGCCTTTGCTCCCCATTCAGTGACCAAGCACCGCCCGTATCCCTTGCTGCAAATCCCGTAAAAATATTTCATTGCCCTTCTCAGACAAATGCACCCCGTCCGGCCTGTACAGCTCGGACAATTCAACCCGTATCTCTTGGTGCTGTAGAAAAACACCCAACCCAGATTCCATGGCCTTCCGCATTTGCCTGTTGACCTTTCGCCTGGCCCGGTCAATACACCTGGGGTCGCCCAAGTTCCTCCACGCCTTGCGAGGTAGGATGGCTGACCATACAATCTGCACGCGTGGCCACCTTGCTCTTATCCTCACAAGGTCAGCCTCCGCCTGTATCACAAGGGCCTTACCCTTCATCAGTCCCAAATCATTACCCCCCAAGTGTATCACCAAGACCTGAGGCGGAAGCCCTCTGTGTTCATCGAAGAGCAGGGGAAGGAGCGCCGGCCACCCCATGCCTCTCCGTCCCAGCCACTCGACCACTGCCCGGTCACTGAGGCCCAGTTGAGACCCCATGGGTGTCCTTCGGGCCTGATGCGCCGCCCAAAAGATCATGCTATGGCCGCAAACCAGAACACGCTGTCTTGTCCCACCGTCAGCAGCCTCTGAAAAAGGAACTGGATTAATTTGGCAACGTCGTCTACCAATCCCCACTTATCCCTAAAGCCCGCCGACCTACGTCTTACAAGCCCGAACATAGCCTCTATAACAGCGGGACCTCCACCGGCCAATCCTTTGAACCTCACCGTTGGGGTACCCCATTGCTGACGCCGTGGATGCCGCCCCAATCCGAAAGGAGTGGGTACCAAACCTCACGCCACCCAATCCCAAGCGCTCCAGTGCCTTCCTTGTCACACTCCAAAATTGGAATCTGGTGAGAGGGGAACCATCCGCATGCCGGAATAGGTACCCATGGTCATCCCCCCGCAGTGCCACATAGTGGCGTAAAGCCAGCACTGGGCATAATTCTGCCTCAGAACAGCGGTCCAACTCAAACTCGGAACCCCTCCCGCGCTGATCGGTCTTGGATCAGCGCAGCCTAATTCTAACTTTTGAGTCCGGGAAAGAGATGTCCCGCCTCTCCAGGGCAGTGCCGGAGGCGTCCCGCCTAGAGCCGGCCACCAGCTCGCTGACTCGCAGTGCCCCCAAAAAGGCAACCAAAGATGCCGCCTGAAACAGGGCGGCCTCATATCCGTTACTGCAGGAGTCAGCCCATTGTGCCCCGAGCCCCCGCAGCACATCTGGAGTCAGGGGCATCCTGGTGTCCGCCACCCTGCCATGTTCCTGTGACCAGCCCTCCAGCATCTGCCGAATTCGGAAATCGCCTGTTGCATCTTCAAACCCCGCCGCCTTACTGGCGTAGGCCAGTGCAGACAGCTTGCCCCTGATGGTGTGTGCTGCCAGGCCCTCCCTTCTCATTGCTACACAAAACTGCATCAAATGTGCCACTGGTATGGGCCAGCTTTGCTGCAGACCGACCCCCTCCCGGAAGGACAGGAACTGCTTACCCGCCCTCATGTAAGCTCTTCGCGTGGCCGGGGCAAGGGCCAAATGCATGGCCCTGTTGGCCTCAGCCCTCCAATCCTCCATACCTCCTCTGGCAGCCGCACTGGGAACTGGTCGGCTTCTGGAGCTAGCTGGCGGAATCTCGTCATCTGTTTGCGAGAGAGAGCATCCGCAACCCCATTACTGACCCCCGGCATGTGCCTGGCCCTAAACATGATGTTGTGATGCAAACACTGCAGCGTAAAGGCCCGCACCAGAGCCATGACCCTGGGTGACCTTGACGTCAGAAAGTTGATCACATGTACGGTGGACATGTTGTCGCACCAGAAGTGGACCGTTTGATTTGAAAGTTCCCGTGCCCAAACCCATACAGCTGCTACAATTGGGAAAAATTCCAGGAAGGTCAAGTCCTTGACCCATCCTGCCTGGAACCAGTCCTGTGGCCAGTCCCCAGCGCACCAATGGCCCCTAAAATATACACCAAACCCCGAGGAACCCGCGGCATCTGAAGCGACCTGCAGCTCAGCCTCCAGTAGGAGCTCCTCGCGCCAGAAGGAAACCCCGTTGTATGACCGCAAGAATTGCTGCCAGACAAGGAGGTCCTTGTGAGAGTTCTGCTCAAAGTAGTCAAGGATCAGATCTTGGTTGATTAACCACAGTTCTTTATTCCCTATTTCTACATTAGTACAGCATCTCGGATTATTGTCAGAGATGAGGCAAATTATACACACGGGTCTATTATACCATTCCAAGGAGTTTGAATTACCCATAGGTAGCCAATCCCCTTAAGGGAAAATTGGCGGGTTAAAAGGTGTCCGGACCGTTTGGTTCTCACAGGAAAAAAGTGAGGTGTTAAGCAGTAAATTTCCTCTCCCAAACCAGACCCCTCAGATGTTTCGAGTTCACATAACAATCAATGGCTCCAAGGTTCTTTGCATGTGATAAGAGATGAGAGGCATCCTCCCTTGAAGTTACTGCCGGAGCAGCTGGAATGTGGAGGCAGGGATGTGAGGCCTCTTTGTTCTCGCAAATCATAGTTGTCACCCTCCCGACCTGGACAAGCATAATACATCATGGCTACATAGACCCCAACATATGATAGATACATAGGATAGTGAAAGACATGCATGCAAAGGAACTAAATCTAAGTCTGACTAATACATAATACATTGTCTGAATTGTCAGATTCTGACAGTCCTCCCGCATCCCCCTAGTTACCCTAGCTCTATGGTGTGGTAGGCGAAGGCCCGCCATCGATTCACAGAATCTCCTGACGAAAGCCCTCCCGGGTGCTACGACTCTACAAGCAAAGTTGAGATGGCCAACCAGCCGTTGCAATTCCAGTAATGTTACCTTTGACTGTGCCATCGCCGTGTCCACCAAACTTCGTAATGCCTGCAGCTTGTCCCTAGGCAACCTGCAGCACTGTCCTATCGTATCAATTTCTATTCCTAAGTAGGTCAAGGTGGATGTGGGGCCCTCTGTTTTGTCATGAGCCAGAGGAACACCAAGTTCCCCCGCCATAGCGATAAAACTTGACATCAGGTACTCACACTGACCTGTCCCCCTCCCCCCTACCAACAAGAAATCATCCAGATAGTGGGCTGTACTGCCTAGGCCGGTCCTGTACCACAAAGCCCATTCCAAAAAGGAACTAAACCGTTCAAAGGCGGCACAAGACACCGAGCATCCCATGGGAAGTGCCCTATCCATGTAAATTTTACCCTCGAAGGCAAACCCCAAGAGCTCAAAATCTGCCGGGTGAACAGGAAGGAGGCGGAAGGCCGATTTGATGTCACACTTCGCCAGCTCCACCCCCTTGCCGCACCGGCGCACTATGCGCAGTGCTTGATCAAAGGACGTGTATCTAACTGAACATAAATGGTCAGGTATCGCGTCGTTCACCGATTCCCCCCGTGGGTATGATAAGTGGTGAATGAGGCGATACTCTCCTGGTGCTTTCTTAGGCACCACTCCCAGCGGGGACACCCTCAAATTTGCAACAGGAGGCGTAGAAAAGGGGCCGAGGACTCTACCTTCCCTACATTCTTTGGCGATCTTTTCTCGAACTATATGCTCCATTCCGACAACAGATTTCAAATTTGGAGCCATATACGCCTCCCTAGGCCCTTGGTAAGGTATTCTGAAGCCCCATCTAAACCCATCCAATAGGTAAACACGGTCGTGGACTTGGGGGTAATCCCGCAACCAGTCTTCCAAAACCACTAAATTAATTGGGCTGGGGCCCTTTTTCAAGCGGGGGGTTGTGACCGCTCCCTCCCCCTCCGCGTTTTCCACCTCTACCACTCCCCTTACCCTTTGGCCTGGGGCAGTTTGCAAAGGCATGGGGCCCTGCGCACAGTGGACACTCGTGTCGAAAAGAACATGCCTTGCGGCCACAGGTCCCATGGGAGGTGAACTCCCAGCAAAGCGGGCGTCGCTGAACCGCCTGCCCCGCCTGCCCCGCCTGGGCGCGGGTACCTGGCTGCACTGCAGCTCTCCTCACCGAATGACCGCTATGCGTCCTCTCTCCCCCAGCCAGCTTGGCTGAGGACATCACCTGTAACCACAATTGAGGTTGAATCTGATCCCACCTTATAGCAGGATTCATGGCCGCACGCATACGAAATTCTTCGTCATACTGTGACCATGCTGGGCTTGGGAAATCAGTAAATGCTTTATAAACGATGTCCATGTACTGGAGCATTGCAAAGGCCCTCCAAGGTTGGTGCCTCACTATTACTGCTGCATAGATTAAAAACCCCGGGTACCAATTTGCCCAGGTTCTGTCCACCACCCTCCTTTTTAACCGTTCCTTTTCCCGGTCATCAAGGTCCTCCTTGTCCTTTTTCTCTAACTCCCTGTACAATAAAGAGAAAACGTCTACAAACTCTCCCCTAAGAATCTTCTCCTTAGTGGAAGTGGACAAGTGATCCCCTAGGGGGAGAGCTGCATCCCCACTTGGTATAGCCCCTGCATGTACCGAGTCATAGGAGGCAGCACTGGGAGAACCCCACCCCGACCAATATCCCTGGTGTGGAGGCGGAGCCCCCAGCGTACCGTGTGGGCCAGTAACTGGTGATGGCTGCGTGACGGATCCCATAGCCCCTTGATGGTAAGGGCCCCAAGGCCAGTGTGCTCCTGGTGTACCCCAGTCGCCGGCCTTACCTTCCTGACGCCATGGCCCCTTGAACACCCCAACCTGTTGATCATCCGGGCCAAGATTGTGTGAGCCGGACTGCAGTCCCTCTACGTCGACCACCGGTGCAGGCCCCCCGCCGTCCTCTAAGAACGCCAAGCGTGCCAACACCTGCGCTTGAAAGGAAGAATTAGAATCCGTCCTAGGCCTCTTAGCCTCCACCTCTTCCCGTGATACACCCCTGCCCCTTTCTAAGACCTCCAGCCGACGGAGAATAGCTGCATTGACCGGGTCGTCTTCTTCTCCGTCCAATGGCGGTGGAGCCGGACGTGCAGGGGGGCGGCGTGGAGCTGGCTGCTTTCCCTTAGATTTGGGAGCAGGCTGCTTGCCCTTAGACTTGCCCTGCCCCTTTCTTGAAGCCATGGCACCTGTGCAATAAAACTGGCCACAAACTGTTAATTGAAGAGACCAAAATAACCAGCACCAACCCGGCTTTCAGTGTAGGGGAAAGAAGACCTGACAGAACTGTGGCCAGCCGAAGCCAACCCAGCAGCCTCAAATGGAGGAGTGTGGAACCAAACCTAACCCTCCCAGAGCACCGCCTGCGCACTAGTGAATGGCAGCAGGCCGGTCGCTGGATGAAGGAGGAGGGCTTATAGGAAACACAGAAACCCCCCCCTCAAGCTCAGGTTTCCGCTGGCTAGCGGGCCCTTGCGCAAGCTGGAATCACGGGAGTCCCTCCCAAAATAACAGAAAATCTTCTGCTATGTGTTATGTCCTTTGGATTTAAATAACACCCCAAATAGGCCACCGCTGGCCTAATGTGCAAAGAGGGAGGAGGAAGGAAGCACCCCCTGCAGGCCTATTGTGCCAAATCCCCCCCCGCCGCGCAAAGGAGAAGGGGAAAAAATCCCCCCCGACGGCCAGCTGCTCTAAAGCGGCCGCCGTCGGCCCAGTGGTGAAGAGGGAGGTGGAGGGAATCTCCCCCCCGTCGGGCCCGAGAGAAGAGGCGAGAGGAAGTGGAGCACCCCCCCCGTATCCAAACCTTCCCAGTGGATGGCAGGTGCACGCCTGCAAGTGGGCCGCCCCAGCAACAAGTCCCCCGCGCCCCCGGACAAACCGCCGCACGTGCGCTGAAGCCGCCACCGCCGAGGCCCCTGCTGCTGTTGAATCTCCCCGCCGCTCGCACTCGAAGCCGCTGCTGCCGAGGCCCCCGGTGCCGTCGAGGCCCCCCGCCGGTGCTGAGCCGAGCACGCTGCCCCCTCTGCCAAAAGCACGCCGCGGAGCCGAGCACGCCGCTGCCGTTTCCTCTCCCCGCCGCCGCCCGCCGCCGCAGAAACCCTCCGTCGCTGCCGAGGAAGCCGCCGCCGAGCTGCACCAGGAGGAGAAGGACGCCACCGCCGTTTCCTCTCTCCGCCGCCGCCCGCCGCCGAAACACTCCGCCGCCGAGGAAGCCGCTGCCGAGCCGCACCAGGAGGAGAAGGGCGCCGCCGCCGCCGTTTCCTCTCCCTGCTGACGCCCGCCGCCGCCGAAGCACTCCGCCACCGAGGAAGCCGCCGCCGAGCCGCTGTCAAGGAAGCCGCCGCCGAGCCCACAAGGAGGAGAGGGACGACGAGCCCGAGCACGTGGATCCAAGAGGCCGGGCTGGAGCAGGGCTCGGCCTTTTAACAGGCTGGCCCCGCCCCCCCAGGCTGCGGACGCTGCGCGCCCTCACTTGTTGCTGCCCCGCCTTCCTGCGGCGCGGCAAAGCAGCACCCGGGTGCCATCGGCGTGGCCGGGCGCCCGGGAGCCCAGTTCTTACTCCTTTTATTTTGACCCAGAGACTCTCAGCTTACATTCCATGTTCAGATTCATGTACTTCCTCACAAGTATATACACCTTTGACATATAATGCTGCTCCTCCCCTTTCTTATTTGTATATTCTTTCAAACATGTGGTTTCCCTAATCCCAACATTCCAATTGTGAGTCTCATCCCACCTGTCACGAGCTGGATGCCAATAGGACAGGAGTCAAGCAGAAGTCCGGGACAGTCCGAGGTTAAGCCAAATCAGGAACGAGTTGCCAAGTCCAAAACACTAAGCCAAAAGCAGAGTCAGCCCAAACCAGGGTCAAAGAGGGAAACTCACGAGTAGACCAGTCCAGGGAATCAACAGAGCCGAAGTCAAACAAAGCTGGAATCACAAGCCAGAGGGTCCAGAATCAAGTTAGCTATCATGAGCCAAACGGGTGCAGAGCACTTGTTGCTAGCACAAGTTGGTAGTTTCTGTGCTGTGCTTAAATACCCAGCCACTTCCTGTGCTTTTTAGTAGCTGGCAGAGAGGTCCCGGCTCCTTCTAGAACTCAGGGCTTAGTGATCTGCGACCACACAGGTGTGCCTCTTTCCTTCTCACAGCTAAGTCTTGCCTGGATCGTGACCTTAGACGTTCCACCCGAGGAGGTGAATCAGGTGGGCTTGAGCTTGGCTGTGGCTCAGCTGCTGGTGGTGCTGGGACAAAACCCTGGGAGGTGCTTGCTTCAGCCTCATCTGGCTCAGGTGAAGGCTCCTCTGGAGCTGGGAGCTGATCCTCCACCTCACTTAGGTCCGCAGGAGGCAGGTCCTCAGAGGTACTCATGACACCACCAAGTTTTAGTAATTCCAGTTAGGTCATAGTCCCCTTCCTGTATTAGGACTTCAAGTTCCTCCTGCTAGTTTCCCATGCTCTGTCCATTAGTGTAGATTCAGAGACATTCCAATCCATATTTTATGTGCCCTGGCAATGGTCCCTCTAAGCTGTCTTGTGAGCAAAAATTCTACTTTGTGAGCTACTGGCGTTAAAGTTGTGAGCGAGAGATTTGGCTACTGCATAAATTAGTTTGCTCTGGAACCATCCTTCCTGAGCTAAGACAAAAATGTGTGAGCCGGAGGCTAAAAAACTGTGAGCTAACTCACACTAACTCAGCTTAGAGGGAACATTGGCCCTGGGTGTTCCATTTTATTCTTACCCACAAACTAATGGGTCCCTGCATGAATGCCTCTCTCCGCACATCTTTAGAGTTCTTATCTCCAGTTACTGGCATCATACTAGGCTTTGAATTTTTGTCTCCCTCTCTCACAGGATTTAGTTTAAATCCCTCCTTATCAGGCAACACTCTTGCCAAACACAGTTTTTTCCTACCCTTGTGACCATCTCCCATCTCCCAACAGAAGTGCTAAATCTTGAAAGTGTAAACCATGGTTCAAAAAGAAAAATCTTTCCCGATGACATCATCTATGTAGCCAGTTGTTTATTTCCACTACTCACCCGGAGCTCCAGATCATTTATGAACAAACTGAAAAGCATCAGTCCCAATTCTGATCCCTGAGGGACCCCACTGCTCACATCCCTCCATTACAAGAACTAACCATTTATTCCTAATCTCTGTTTTTTGGCCAATTTCAAAACCATGAGTACTTGCCTTATATCCCATGACACTGAAGTTTGCTTAGGAGTCTTTGGTGAGAGACTTCGTCAAAACCCTTCTGTTACCCAAACTGGACCCAGAGAAAGGGAAATTAGCTTTAAAAAGCATTCCAGAAAGGAATAACACAGAACCTTGTCATTTGTTTATACCAGGCTGGATCTTGGTGGGGATACCCCAAAACACAATTATGAGAGTGAGTGATTTTAAACACATACATGTATTGTATACAAAATTAAAGGGTAAAAATGTAAAGAACCTAGATGAGGCACATGAGAACGGACTCCCTTAACAGTCTTACATGCGCGCGCACCCCCCCCCCCCCAAAAAAAACAAGGGTGCATTTTATAAAAGGTAGAAGGGAAGAAAATGGGAAGTTTTGGGGAAGGGATATACAACCTTAAATCCAGGGTTTAGAGTCAAAAGAGGTCCAGGGTCAGATTCAGGAGCAGAGCAAAAAAAAAAAAACCCTATAAAGCAGTTTCATAGCCAGGCACAGGAAACCACTTTCCAGGAACATGATTGGTCCAAGATGTGAACCTTGAATTTGACTGGGTAGTTTGAAGGTAATCACTGTCAAAATCTGACAGGAAGATTATTAGGGAGATACCTGACATTTCAAGATAGGACAATCATGGGGGGGCGGAGCCTGGCGGTCGGTGAGGATGGACGCATAACGATTCAGATCCCTCTCTCCCCTCCAATTTATACCCTCTAATCTCCTTAATCTTCATTTGTTTTATAATCTTTCTCATCACGCTGGGCATGGGAAAGTCCGGCTCTGCGCAAATCGACCACAATACTTCAGCAACTAACCCAATTCTTTTCGAAAGAAGATACCAGGCCTTCTCAGAATGACTCATCTCCAGCGGCCCACAAAATGGCCAATGCTCTGCAAGACAGCGATCACGATGAGGACAGAACAATTATCTCTCGCCATGAATTCTTCTCTTCAATCAAACACTTGGAAAATACGATAGCTGAACAAATTCACACAGCAATTCGACCCTTAACTGATGAACTTAAATCAATTACAGAGACGCTCTCGGAAGTGGCCCAAGCAGCTGAATCTGCCCTTGAGAACTCCATTACGTCTCAAGAGGAAATCAGGCAGCTACAGTCACATGAACTCTGGTCTAAGAACAAAATAATGTCCCTGGAAAACAAAGCAAAGGAACGCAATCTTAAAGTCCACGGACTGCCAGAACAATGCGAGGGTAAGTCAGATTTTAAACTTTTCCTCTCCACCTGGCTTGCAAAAACCCTCGAAATAGAGGAGTTTTTTCCCCCCTATTTGGAAAATGCCTACCGCGTGGGCTCCAACTTGAGATGCCCTGAGTCATTCAACCGCGATGTTATTATAACTTTTCGCGATGTCCCGAGATCCGCAGTCCTTAGCAAAGCAAGACAAAACGGCGGGATCTCCTTTCAAAACCACAAGTTACAAATCCTCTTAGATCTTTCTCCAGCACTGACACACCTTAAAACCGATTACCCAGAAGCTGTCGTTTTCGGTGGATATCCCCATCTGAAATCCTTGTAATTCATCAAGGTCTGAGACTCACAGCATCTGATCTTCCTAGCGGGAATAAGCTCCTGGCATCTCTGGGTATTCCCTTTGAAATGCATCCTTCGCCTTCTTGCCCAGACTTGGAGAGCTCCAGTCAATCACTCGCTGTAAGGCCTAACCCTCGCTGGAAAAGGGTCAACAATCGCTCCAAACACCAACCATGACTTTTGACTCTAATTTTTTTGAAATATAAAATAAGACTTTAATGTTTTAGGTTCTTTTATCTTGTACTGGTATCATAACAGTTTCGTAGTTGTACTTGTACCCTGCTTTTTCTGGTAATAAGTATAACTTATTGTAAGCTGGAATACCATAGTGAGTAAGATATTAACTGGTAATAAGGCTTGAAACTGTAAAACGTAAATATAGACCTTTTTTTTCTTTGAAGGTGAAGCTAACCAATATCTCTTTAGTTGAGTATGATTGATTATATTATGACTGAGAGTGAAATTTAACTCCTGGCACCAGTGTAAATTTTAAGTTTACTTTCTTTACTATGATTTTGTGTGATTTTTATTTGGTGAAGTTAACCTAAACTTTTATTTTTCCAATTTTTAATGTAAAACTTCTATCTAGTAAAGGACTATCAACCACGTTAAACACCACTTACATCTTTTGGTCTTAAATCTTTTTGATATTCAGATTAGGATGGTATAGTTAAAACTAATTTAGTTTTTTAGATGGTGAAGTTAACCAAAACCCTTTCAGTTGATTAGGAAAGAATTTTTTTGATTAGGAAGGGAGTTTATCTCTTTACACCAATGTAAAATCAAGGATTATTTCTTCTTTATGTTTTTATGGGAACTCTTATTTGGTGAAGTTAACCTAACCTTTTATTTTGTAACTTTTTCTTCTATTTCAATGTTTATCTTTTATTTACCATAGGGAGAAAGGTATTAAATGGTGACTAGGTTTGATATAGCAAAAAGTAATTACAGATTTTTCCTTTCTTGATGGTGAAGTTAACCAATATTTCCTCAGTTGATTTTGAATGATTATAATATGACTGAGAGTGAAGTTTAACTCCCTGCACCAGCGTAAAACCTGAATTTACTTTTTTTTTCATTATGTTTCTGTGAGTAATTTCAGGTATAATCATCACTAACACTAAATATAGAATCTTATTTTAAAAATATTGAATTTTCTTTCTTTTTAGGAGATTAATTAATTCTCAAGTAATCTCATTTTGGAGGGGAGGGGAGATTGATATTTAATACACCCCCCAAGTTCAGTTAGTGAGCTGTGAGAGTAACAGCTCACTAGCTTTGTTCCTAGTATACTAGGACAAGCAGCTTGTTTCGAACCCCTATTTTGGGGATCTTGTTTATGTTTATATTCATGCCCAGTGCTTTTGCCATTGCTTTGTTTGTGACCAAGCTACTCTCAACTTTAGTAAGTCATTATTTATTGTTTTTCAATGACTAATGATATTTTGAAAGTCATATCCCTAAATTGTAGGGGACTAAATAACAATTCTAAACGCAAGAAGTTGGCATTGGCCTTATCCAGAATGCAAGCAGATGTTCTCTTTTTACAGGAGACACACCAGAAGGACCCTAAATCACAATTACTTAAACATAAAAGATTTCCTTTACATTTCTATGCTCCCAGCACCTCGAAATCGAGGGGAGTGGCGATTTTATTTTCAAAACAACTTAACTTCTTATGTCAGGCCCAATTAACTGATCCTCATGGATGGTTCATTTTTATTAAAGGTCTTTTAAATGATAAGCTTTTTACCTTAGTTTCTATATATGTTCCTAATGAGAACCAAGAATCCTTTTTGAGGGAAACACTAGTTAAATTGGACTCTTTTCAAGAAGGGCATATATTAATAGGTGGGGACTTTAACTTAATTTCTGACTTTTTTTGGGACCGCTCTTATAAGCCCGGTACCCCCAAATTAACTTACCCTGCACAGAATACCTTGACGGCCTTACACAAATTAATGCAACAATATAATTTAGAGGATATTTGGAGAATTCAAAACCCAGAGTGAAAGACTTTTCTTATTATTCCCCTAGACATGATATTTTTACAAGAATTGATTATATTTTTACTTCTGCTTCTTTAACTAATCAAATTCAAAAATCTGAAATTGGTCTTAGAACGTTATCGGATCATGCTTGGATTGAATGTTATTTAAAGATGAACTCCGAAACAAATACTACACACTCATGGTCTCTCAATAAAAATTTATTATTCAATCAACTTTATTGTGAGGACGTAGGCTGAGGACAGACTGGCAATGTAAAGCAGGACAGCCCCGCATTGGAAGTGGAAGAAGGGAGCGTGTTCAGACATGCGCATCTGTCCATCGGCTCCGTTTCGCACTTACCCGTCTCCCACTCACTTTCCATCCGCTTTAACAGGACACCGGGAGAAACCGGTGTCCAGGGGCTGTCTTGCGCTTGCCTCCCGCTTCCAGTCAGTGTGAACCGGAAGAAGGCAGGAGGCAAGCAGAGGCGGCAGTGTGAACGCAGCCCTATCACAGTCTGAACACTCCATATCGGCACCATTGCGCAATACACCGGCCGGTGTGAACGGCCAGCCCCGGGGAGTTTTTCCCCCGCAGCAGTTTCCTCCGCATTCATCTTGCTCCAGATTGCCAGTCTGTCCTCAGCCATAGAAAAAGCACTCGAGGAATATTTCCAATTTAATCTTCCTTGTGGAGTCCCTATTCATATAGCATGGGACACCATGAAAGCTGTAATGCGGGGTAAGCTGATCTCCATGTCGGCTTCCTACACCAAAAATAGAAAACAATTAGTGCAAGAAATTTTGACCAATATCAAGATCCTTGAACAAAAACATAAACAGACTTGCTCAAAAAAAAAAATATAAACTCTTTCTTACAGAAAGAAAAAAAACTTGAGTCTTTGGAAACATCCCAAATTCAAAAAAAACCTTTTATATTTAAAACACAAATATTGGTTTCATCACCCGAAATCTCTTAAACTTTTAGCCTGGAGGTTAAAAAAACAGCAATCATCCAGGAATGTAAACGTACTGTTAGATCCTTTAGGCAATAGAGTAACCTCAAATAAAGATATCCTTAAAAAATTTTTAAAAATATTATCAATCTTTGTATACTTCTGAAAACCCAGGTTTAGAAAAGATTACCTCTTATTTGTCATCCAACAATCTATGTCCAACTTTGAAGTTAGAACATAAAGAAATATTAGACGAGCCAATCACTACCTCTGAAATTCTCATTGCACTCAAACATATTAAATCCAATAAAGCCCCCGGTAGGGATGGGTTCCCAATTGAATTCTACAAAAAAATTATTAAGACTTTGATTGTTCCTTTTCAAGAGATGTGTAATTCAATTCTTAGTACAGGATTATTGCCCGAAATGTGGTCTCAGGCAAGGATCATAGTCATCCCCAAAAAGAGTCCGGACTCCATAACCCCTCAACATTTTAGACCGATTTCTTTGTTAAATTGTGATTGTAAATTATTTTCTACAATTATGACTCTTCGATTGAATAAGTTTATAGGTAATTACATTAATTTAGATCAAACCGGATTCATACCTGGGAGGGATATTGCTGATAATATCTGTAAGACTTTAGGTATTATTTATTTAGGTAAATCCCATGAGGATGATTCGTGTATACTAGCGCTGGACATTGAGAAGGCCTTCGATAAGGTGGAACCCCTTTTTCTGAAAACTATTTTGAAATTAATGGGTTTTGGCCCAAATTTTCAAAGAGTGATTCAGGCCTTATACTTATCCCCTAGGGCCCAGCTTGCTGTGAACAACTCCTTTTCTGAAGACTTTTATTTGTCTAGAGGCACAAGGCAGGGGTGCCCGCTGTTGTCAGAATTTGCTGATTCAGACAAAGTATTTCTATTGCTTGCTGCTATGATTTCTGTCTTGCTGCTATGCTTCCTATTGCCATGTATGCTCCTATGAATGTTTCTATAACACCTGCCATGTAGTTGCCCCCTCCCCCATGTAAACCCTCACTTTGGCCAGTATGTATGTAGTCTATATGACCCCAGGTTTATGACCCTGACCAGGCCTGGTTTGTGTAACTGTCAGGCCGGGAGGATGACAACTTCAAAGTATGGGAACAATGGGCCTCTCACACTCCTGCCTCCGCATTCCATTCATCCCGGCTGGGACTGCAAGGGAGGACAAGTCCCATCTCTTATCAACGTGCAAAAGCCTCGAGGCCAGTGATTGTTATGTGAAATGGTAACATCTAAGGGGTCTGGTTTGGGAGAGGAAATTTACAACTTAACACCTCACTTTCTTACCTGTGGGAAGCAAACGGCCAGAGACCCTTTTTGCCCGCCGTTTTTCCCCTTTAGTGATTGGCTACCTATGACAACTTTGCATATAACTGATTTTTCAACAGGGTTGAGAGCACTTCTCGGACCAATTGCATGTGTTCTTTCTTATCAGCAGAGTAGATCAAGATATCATCTAAGTAACATAACACCCCCTTGAATAAATGCTTGTGCAACACTTCATTTATTAAGCTCCCATGATCCCTATATCAAATGGAGCGAGGGGAAGATCTCCTGAGTGGACGAAAAGTGCCAAGGCCACAAATGGGACCCGGGGTGGGGACCCGGACCTCCAGTGCCTCTCCGGGCAGCGGCCCTCACCCTGGTGCCCACGGTTGTCCCCCGGGAATATCGAGACTTAATGGGAGTTATATGCAAAGTTGTCTAAATGTGAATTCCATTGAGATTCCGTAGATTTCCTAGGGTACCGCATTTCACAGAAGGGACTGGAGATAGACCCTGCCAAGGTAGAGGCAGTGGTCCAGTGGTAAGCCCCCCGAACGAGAAAGCAACTCCAAAGTCTGTTAGGATTTTGTAACTTTTACCGCACCTTCATAAAAGACTTTGCCACAGTTACCCTCCCCTTGACTGAGTTGCTAAAAACCAAAGGGAGGGGCCCGGAAGCGGGGAAGCCCGGGGAGAGAATTGCCTGGACTGGAGAATGCCAGAAGGCGTTCGAGACTCTTAAGACTCTTTTCACCTCAGAGCCCATTTTGGCTCACCCTGATGAGACCAAGGAATTTGTAGTTCATGTAGACGCTTCAGATGTGGCCATGGGGGGGGCCATCCTACAGCAAGGGCCGGATGGAAAGCTGCACCCTCTCGCCTACATTTCGAAAAAGTTTAATGAAACAGAAAGGAATTGGTCAGTTTGGGATAAAGAAGCCGCAGCCATCCGACAGGCCCTCACTACTTGGCGGCATTGGTTGGAGGGAGCGCAGACCCCTTTTGAGATTTGGGCAGACGCACTCTCCCAATTGCCCCAGCACGAGAGTTTAAAAGAGGAGGTATTCGACTCCATGTTCTCCCCTCAGCAGCTGGGAGGTGCAGTGACCACCAGGAGTCAAAGTAAGCAGACAACGGTAGAGCCGGAGAAGAGCGACTGGGGGGGGGATTATTCCCCGGAAGAAATCGAGGAGTTTGAGACGTTAGCAGACTGCTCCCTCCGGGAGAATAAATGCTGGTACCATGGGGATAAACTGGTGGTGCCCCGAAGCAAAAGAAAAGACATATTGCTAACCTGCCATTCCTCTAAATTAGCGGGGCATTTTCTATTTCTAAAGACGCTTAACTTAATTCAGAGGCAGTTCTGGTGGCCGCGCATGCGCAGGGATGTCTCGGACTCTGTATCTGCTTGCCAGACCTGTTTGATGTGCAAAAGGGGGGGGGAAGTCCCGGGACTATTACAACCGCTGCCCACCCCCTCTCGCCCTTGGGAGGCGATAGCTATGGACTTCATTACCAACCTGCCACCCTCGAAGGGAAAGACTGTAATTTGGGTGGTGGTAGACATGTTTTCTAAACAAGCCCACTTCACTCCCTTCAAGCAGCTGCCTACGGCAAAGGGAATGGCCAAGGCTTTCTTCAACCATGTGATTAAGCTGCACGCTTTCCCCAAACGTGTGGTATCCGATAGGGGCAGTCAGTTCGTTGCTAACTTCTGGCGGGAGCTCCTGAAATTCATGGACATTGAGCCAGCCCTGAGTTCTGGTTACCATCCAGAGACCGATGGGCAGTCCGAATGAACTAATCAAATTTTGGAGCAATTTCTAAGGTGCTGTACTAACTATCACCAGGACAACTGGGTGGAGTTGCTACCATTTGCTGAATATAGTTATAACAATGCAGTGCATTCCTCTACTGGCGTTTCTCCGTTCATGGCTGTAGGAGGTTTTGAAGGAAAACCACTGCCCACAATTGAAGACGCTTCAAATGCTCCCCCCACAGACTTTAAGCGATGGTGGGCAACCCTGCAAGAATCGTGGCCCCTGATAGCAAAAACCCTGGACCAGGCAAAAGAGGACTACAAGAAATATGCAGACCGTGGCCGAGCTGAGGGCTGGGACCTGCAGCCTGGGGACTCTGTTTACCTATCCACAAAGAACATACATGGCTTGCAACCCAGTAGGAAATTAGGGTGGAAATTTGTGGGCCCTTACAAGGTGTTGCGTAAAATCTCTGATGTGTCTTTTGAACTGGAATTGCCCAAATCACTGAGTTCTGTGCACCCTGTTTTTCATTTCAGCTTGCTGAAGAAGAATCCTGGGCCGAATGCATGGCATCCAGTTCCTCCGACTCCTCCTCCACTGATGAAGGGGGAGGCACCACATTTTGAAATATCTGAAATTCTTGATTCTAAACTTCGTAGGGGCCAATTATATTATTTAGTTAGATGGCTTGACTTTGGCCCAGAACAAAACGAGTGGGTTCGTTCTGAACATGTGCATGCTCCTAAGTTAGTTAAAGCTTTTCATAAAAGGTTCCCAGACAAACCCAGGTAGATTTATTTTCGGGGTGCCAGTGTGTCAGAATCTGCTGATTCAGACAAAGTATTTCTATTGCTTGCTGCTATGATTTCTGTCTTGCTGCTATGCTTCCTATTGCCATGTATGCTCCTATGAATGTTTCTATAACACCTGCCATGTAGTTGCCCCCTCCCCCATGTAAACCCTCACTTTGGCCAGTATGTATGTAGTCTATATGACCCCAGGTTTATGACCCTGACCAGGCCTGGTTTGTGTAACTGTCAGGCCGGGAGGATGACAACTTCAAAGTATGGGAACAATGGGCCTCTCACACTCCTGCCTCCGCATTCCATTCATCCCGGCTGGGACTGCAAGGGAGGACAAGTCCCATCTCTTATCAACGTGCAAAAGCCTCGAGGCCAGTGATTGTTATGTGAAATGGTAACATCTAAGGGGTCTGGTTTGGGAGAGGAAATTTACAACTTAACACCTCACTTTCTTTCCTGTGGGAAGCAAATGGCCAGAGACCCTTTTTGCCCGCCGTTTTTCCCCTTTAGTGATTGGCTACCTATGGGTAATTCAAACTGTCTGGAAAGGTATAATAGACCTGCTTCTGTCATATGCATTATCTCTGACAATAATCCGAGAAGCTGTACCAATGTAGAGATTGGAAATAAAGAACTGTGTTTCATCAACAAAGATCTGATCCTTGACTACTTTGAGCAGAAGTCTCACAGCTGCCCCCCCTGCTTTTTGCCTTATGCATCGAGCCACTTGCCAACAAGATCCACCAATCTGAATCCATTTTAGGCATCCAAATTGACCAATTAAAATTTAAAATTAGCTTGTTTGCTGATGACTTTGTTTTATATGTTTTAGATCCCCAACGTTCTTTACCTATAATAGAATCAACTGTAGCCGATTTTTCATTGGTCTCAGGCCTCCGAGTCAATCCATCTAAGTCAATATTATATCCAATTACCTTATCCAAACTTTCGGAAAATTATATCCGTCAATATTATCCATATCAATGAATTACAAACAGTTGGCCATACCTAGGGATACGTATCCCACTAGATATCAAAGATTTATTTAAAGTAAATTATTTAGATTCTTTTAATAAGTTTAAAATTCTCCAAGAACAGTGGCATACCCAACAACTGCCTTGGTTAGAAAGAATAATGTCAATAAAAGCATTCCTATTCCTAAAGTTATTATACCTGTTTCGAACTTTGCCACTTCCTATTTTACCATCTCAAATGAAGAAATGGCAAAGTGAGTGGTCATCATTTATTTGGCGCTATCATCGATCTAGGATTAATTTAAAAACACTTCTGCGCCCGTCTAGATTGGGCAGAACAGCAATTCCAGCTATTTCTAAATATTATGAAGCTTCAATTTTGTCCACCCTGGCCAGAATTCTTCGTGCTGATCCCCCACCCCAGTGGTCCATAATTGAGGAGCAGTTTTTAGACAACAGAGACCACCAAACAACTATATGGGCCAAAAAAACTGATAGGGCCCTAGTTACTCTTTCTCATCCCTTTATGGTAGCTTTATTTAAAACATGGAACTCAAAACGTAACTTTTTAGCACCCGGGATATCTTTACTTTCTCATTATAGAGGTCAAACGTGGTTCCCTCCAGCACTACATCCAGCTTCATTCCCACTTTGGGCGGCCACTAAACTAAATACTCTTTATGATTTAACCCACAAAAGCAAACTTTTGGAAAAAATAAAATTAGACAGCAAAGCTGATTTGTCTTTTCCTTGGTTTGAATATCTCCAATTTCAGCACTTATTTAATTCAGCAGAGCTGCAGGCAACCTGTTCTCGTCCTTTTACCAATTTTGAAAATTATTAATCGTTTTGCCAGGCCCCAAAGGTTTGATTTCAAAAATATATGACATTCTCATAGACCCTGATCCCTCCGTTTTACCTTCTTATGTTCAACCTTGGAAGAATGATCTCCAAATTGACCTCCCTGATAATTTTTGGGAGATGGTATGGTCTTCTTATGCCGCCTCTTCAAAATCCATCAATATTCAACAACAGAATTTAAAACTAATCACAAGGTGGTACATGACCCCATTGAAACTACACAAAATTAATACTACTTTATCTCCCAAATGTTGGAAAAACTGCAGCCAAATTGGCTCTCATATCCATTGCTGGTGGAATTGCGAAGTCATTTCCCAATTTTGGGATACTATTATCTTGGAAATTGAAAAGTTAACAGGTTATGTTGTACCCAAGAAACCGGAGATCATTCTTCTAAATTGTTGGAATGGTGTAAATTTTTCTAAATACACCATAGAATTATTAACTTTACTTCTGTCAGCGGCAAAAACATCGATAGCATTGTGCTGGAACACCATTCATCCACCTTCTTTGGGAACTTGGTATTCGAAGATTTGGGATCACCTGCTAATGGACAAAATTTCGGACAGGATGGCAAAGTGTGATCCACATAAAGACATTTATTCTTTCTACGGTCGTTGACATCCTATTTTGGATAAACTTGAATTAATACTTGAAAGGACTACCTCTACTCAACAAGCTAATTACTATAATTTTATTTGTAGAAACTGGACATTGTAAGGTGTTATAAGTATGTATTCATGGTTAATTTGTTTTGTTTCATGTTGCTGTTTTATAATGTTAAAAACTAATAAAATTTGTTTTGTTTTTTTTAAAAAAAGGTAGGACAATCATTGGATGGTTTTAGCAAAGTGACAAAGAACTGAGCATGAATTATGGGTTTAAATATCTTCTTGGTGACCCATCCTGAGTGGATTGGATGTTAGACCACCTTTATCAATGGCTGGACTGGATTATCAATACGTAAGGGTTGCCCAACTATCTATAGCTGGAAATGGTTTGTATTGCCTTGATGAAGTATCTCTTGGGGCAAGGGATATGGTTGTATTAAGCATACCTTGGAGCTGGGCAGATACCTCCAGGGTGTGTCAGGATATTGGGTAAATGTTCTTAGTGCTGAAAGGTTTTTTGTTCTTGAGGAAGGGCTGGGGGGGATTGCCTTTAATCAGTTTCTAATTGCAGCACACACTTCATTCCTGGGACTTCCAATGTCATGGCTGAACCCAGGAGCCTTTATGGGACTTCCCAAGTTTCAGATCCCCTGGCACACATGGAATTCACTGCCATGGGAGGTTGTGGTGGCTACAAGCATGGAGGGCTTCAAGAGGGAATTAGATAAACACATGGAGCAGAGGTCCATCAGTGGCTATTAGCCACAAAGTATAGATAGGAACTCTAAGTCTGGGGCAAGTGATGCTCTGTATTCTTGGTGCTTGATGGGGGGGGCAAGAGTGGGAGGGCTTCTAGTGTCCTGTCCCCACTGCTGGACCTTCTGAGGGCACCTGGTGTTTTTGGCCACTGTGTGACAGAGTGTTGGACTAGAAAGCCGCCAGGCTTTCAAATAGGAGCTGCCATCAGGCGGAGAACTGGTTACTAACATTGCCCTGGTCCTGGGGGAGTACCCCTGCTGCCTTCGCTTACTGAGAAACTCTGAAGTCGCCATCTTGTACATTTTATGGGAATTTTTATTGTAATGTTTTTAACCGTTTTATATTGTAAACCTTTATGGTACGGGGTTTCTGTTAGCCGCCTTGAGCCGGTTCACTGGCTAGGCGGGATATAAATAGAACAAATAAATAAATAAATAAAATAATAGATGGGCCACTGGCCTGATCCAACGTTGGCTTCTCTTATGTTCTTATGTTATGTTCTAATTAAAACAACTAAGTTCAAAATAAAAAGGGGACCCTTCTATCCATAGGGATCTCAGCTGGAGGAGGGGGGAGGGTTCTCACACTTCTGGAAATCCAAATAAACAGTGTCTATTGGCAAAGAACTCTAAAAGGTTAGTGAGATAGGACTTACTTTTGCAGAAGTCATGTTGGTATTTATTCGGCAGGGTTTGTTGTTCTATATGCTTGACAATTTTATCTTTATAATGCTTTCCATCAATTTACCTGAAGCAGATGTTTAGCTAACCAGCAAGTAATTTCCTGGATCCCCCTGAATCCTTTTTTAAAAAAATGGGTGTTACGTTGGCTACTCTCCAGTCCTCCAGTACAGAAATGATCTTAGGGATATGTTGCATATCTTAGTAAGAAGATCAGCAATTTCATATTTGAGTTCTTTAAAAACTCTAGAATGGTAATTTGTTAGTTTGTAATTTGTCTATAAGTTCTAGAATTTCCTCCCTTGTCACTGCTATTTGCCCAAGTTCCACATTCTCCCCTTCTGAACACATCCATTTAGGATCAGGTATCTGTCTTATATTTTCAGCAGTGAAGACAGATGAGGAGAATTCATTTAGCTTCTCAGGAATTGCTTTCTCTTCCTTTAGTGCTCCTTAAATTCCATTGTCATCCAATGGTCCAGCTGCTTCCCTAGCCATTTTCCTGCTTCCAGTGCATTTAAAGAATTCTTTATTGTTGGTCTTTATGCTTTAAGTAATACATTCCTCAAATATGCAAAACTATCAGATGTCTTTTAGTAGCCAAAGACACTGTCAGGATTTCAGCTGAATCACAGGTCCTGTCTCTTCCCTGAAGACCAGGAGAAATAAAAACATTAAAATAATCTGCTACCAGTAAATAAATGAAACATATATACACCAATAGTTTGTGAAATGCTAATTTGAAAAGCAAATTGCTTCCCATAACTTAATGTTTTCAAGCTCGAAAAACATTCAAGGTAACTATGTCTGTGCAAACGGCCTTCTAAGCTAGTTTGTCATCTGAGACAGCTTTGTTTTCATGCTTCATTACAAAGGCTACCAAGTATCCTTCTGAACTGGTGTTCACTCAATTGTTAAAAAGTTACTTCTACAGTAATTTAGACCACCAGGCATAGTAAAATAAAAAATGCATTCTGAAACATTTTGAAGGCTTGGATGAGAATTTATATTCCCTGAATATTGCCTCAAAGGCAGCTACTATATCTCTGAAGTCATGTGAAGTTGTTTTAACTTCATCATTAATGTATCATTCTCAGATACCGAAAAAAGATAAAGAATTTTACCTGGCAATGCTGCAAGAGAGATTTGAGATAGTGCTCAAATGTCCTGGAGTACAAGAAAAACTGGCCCCATATTTGTATTTGGAGACCTGGGATTCTGTGTAAATAAAATTGGTAATTCTGCTGTTCAGTAATGGTATAAAACTTTTTTTTTAAAAAGCAATGTCATTTTAAAATCTCACGCCATAGGAATCAGCTAATCTTTACTAAAGTTTAGCATGGGACCATTGTGGGAAGATATCTCTATGCAGGGGTTTTGTACATGTTTTGTAAATGTTTCAGTACATCTGGTGTTGCCCATTAATGGGGAGAGGAGAATGTTCACAGTCTTTTATGATATTTCTATATTGACTGACAGGTAACAGCATCATTACTTCAGACACTTTTTATAGAGATTAGAAAACCCAGGTTTTCTATCATGCTATAATGGCAAGCTCATCATCATAGTGTGCACACTAGTGTGGGTAGAAAATGGTTCATTTGGTACCTTGCTTAACCTTATCAAAAATATCAGCTGGACTGCAGTTTTCAAAATGGAAGCTTGTAATTTAGAGATATGGTTTCTATTCCAACAACTGTTAACTGGATCACTCATAACTTCTCTGGCTAGAGACATACTTCAGAACTCAGACTTCTATGTTCTTGGGTGGGGGGAACTAGAGGAGGTGTCTCTGTGTTATCCCTTCAGCTCCTCTCTATTGCATACCATCAATATTGAAAGTGACTCTCAGCACAATCTGGGGCCGGGAGGTGGGGGAGGAGATGCAAAAGTGCACAGTGTGATGACCAGTGTGCTTGGAGATAACACCAGTGCAACCTGGAGATACACTAGTGCAGTGCCACAGTGCTGGTGCTGAGCACTGGCGTGGAAGAGCAGTGGTCCCCAGCTGGATCACCATAGGAACAGCTGTCAGTGCTGGTGGGGAGGTGGCAGGCCCAGAGGTGTCACAGGAGCTATTTCCCTAAGCCACTGCAGCCTGGGAGCACCCCTCCTCCATGCTTGCAAAATCAGTGGTATAGCCCATTGGCATCCATGGAATCTTGAAAAACCAACTCCCTCCATCAGCTACAACATCTTTGGTGCCTCAAGACCCACAGGAGGCTGACAAGTGCTGTTCCCAGCACCCACTGATCCCCAGCCAAACCCATGGCAAAGGTGGCACCCAGTGGTCAATATAAACCTAGGTCAGATGCCAAGTCATGCAGCATGGTAAGTAGGTATTGTTTTATTGTATGTTGCCATAAGCCTTCAAAATATCAAAACACTCTCAGAAAGTTTATAGATTAAAATATGATAGAATGTTCCAACCTCTACTAAAACACATAAAAGACCTGTTAAAACTAGCTCAACCTCTAGTCTTTAAAACCGATAAGACCTAATCACTCACTTGGTTGCAATGGTACTATTTGATTTCTTTGCTCTAATTTTTCTAGTGGCCAAGGCAAAGAGAGCCAATCTTGAAAAAATGACGGGGTCCTCATCTGAGAGCATAAAGACACTCTTATCTTAATCAGACAGGGGGCATAAGGCTGTCAATATCTTGGCCAAAAATTTGGCCTTGGGTTCTACATATAAGGGACAGGCTAGAATGTAGTGGGGAAGGACTTCCACTGACTGCCCACATATACAGATACGTTGGTCTACAGGAGGTTTTTTTAATAGTGACCAGCTAGCGTCTCCGAAGGCATAGTTCAAAAACACACTGAAGTAAGGGATCTCCTGAGATTATACGAGGTTATGTTGTTTAAATAAGAGGCTCTTGAATGGTCATTTTTATTATTTTAAACCATGGAGCAAACCTCAATTGGGAGATCAATGTGGTGTCTATTAGCACCTCCTCTCTAAACATTCATTCATGTAGGTTAATACTGTTCCCTGTATGTTGAAGCAGGTCATCTGGAATGATGATATAATTATATCTGGTGATGATATAATTAAGAAATTCAGGGCAAGCATTGCCTTTGTCATTCAGTAGATGGTAACTAAGTTTGCTGAATATATCTGGACTTTTTAGTTGGATTTTCCCCAGATTTTAAAATCATCAAATGAGCTAGAACCCTCACTGATGGAAGTCCCAGTTTGGCTCATAACAGGGCAGCCGGTGTTCCTTTTGGAAGTGCCAGGATGCATTTCATAAATAGGTTTTGAATTATTTCCAACCTAAGGAATAAATGATCTTTCCATCCCCATATCTCAATGCCATACAATAATTGAGAAATTATTTTACTAACAAAGAGTTTCCTGCTAGAAGTAACCATCTATAGGGGATAGCATCACTAATGAGAAAATTTACTAGCTCTGCATAATCCTGTCTTTTTTTCCCCTGACCCTCCAGGGTGTTTTCTTTAATATTTTCATTTCTTTATCTTGTAGTTGTAGTGGAGTTTCATTTGCTAGTTTTAGAATCCTATCTCGCATTGTTCTTTTGTAAAATGTAATGTGCACTTCCCTGGGAAATTTATTTTGCTTTACGTATACTGAGTTCATTCTGAATACCAACTCAATTTCATCAGCAATTTCTTTGGCATCTTCTAGATTTAAATATTCTAGATTTGAATATACCATATTTAATTTAAGATCCTCATCTTTTTGTTCTGGGATATTTTGAAACCTTAAAACATGCATCACAGTTTCCATTTCCATTTTCATTAGTGTGGTTTCCATTAATTCTTGTTTTTTGTTTAACATTTGTATTTGTTTTTCTAGTTGTTCTGATGTACTTGCCAAACAATCTGTTCTCTTAACCAGCAAGGACATTTCTTGTTTATTTTGGCCAGTCTGTTTCCTAATTTTTTCCATTTGCGTATTAAGTTGCTGTGCAAGTTGGTCTATTTTTAATTGTATTGGTTCTATTGTTTTATTCACAACAGAAGAAGAAGAGTTTGGATTTATACCTCGCCCTTCACTACCCAAAGGAGTCTCAGAGTGGCTTACAAACTCCTTTCCCTTCTCCTCCCCACAACAGACACCCTTTGAGGTAGGTGGGGCTGAGAGAGCTCTTGACAGAAACTGCTGCTCTGTTTCAAAAACAGCTGTGCCAGAACTATGGCTTGCCCAAGATCATCCAGCAGGTGCAAGTGGAGGAGTGGTTCTCCCAGATTAGAGTCCACGCACCTAACCATTTCACCATACTGGCCATTTCCATTGCTGAGTTTACTGCCAAAGGTTTCTTTTGCTATAGCTTGTTTCTATAGCTAAATTTACTGCCAAAGCTACACTTTCTTTTATTAAGATCAGGAGATCTTTCAAATTGCTCTGAGTCAAGTTCATTGTCTTCACCCGAACTGGTGAAGGATTGGAAAATTTTCTGATTCCAGAGGCCATAATTTAGTATTTAGCCTAATAAGATTTAGTACCTGAATAAATAAAGTTCTGGTGGATTAGGTATCCTAATTGTAAGGTACCTAGTCTATCTATTACTATGTCTATCTACTACCTCTATTTCTACCCTATTTCTACACCCAGTTATAACTAACCTATTTATCAACTCTATCTAAACTATGTTATGTCTAAACTTATCTATTACTCACCTATCTATAACTCCCCCATCTAACTAATGAGACTATATTCTATCTTAACTAGCCTCATTATAAACCTGTCTTCACTAACCTATCTAGCTAAGCTATCTATATCTACCTGTCAGTCTATCCAATCTATCTACCTATCTTCCCTCTATATTTACATAGTTCACTCTGCTTTGTTCTTTTTAGGATTTCCCAAATTATCTGTCCTTTTTTTGATACTGCAGACCAGTATTACCAGCCTCCCAGGGGCGGGGGGGGGGGGAGTTTATCTTTAAATTCCTCCCAAGGCTCTTTCCATATTGGAGACAAGTGTTACCAATGCATTGAAGAGTTTCTCAAGAGTAAAGGGAAAAATGGGAGAACAGCTATAATAACACTTTATAATGTTCTGGGTTTTTTCCCCGTTTGCCAAATTCCTCCATTTCCACAGCCATTAAGTAAAGAAAAACAGCAAAAATAGCAAAGTCCAAGTGCTTTCATTTCCTTAGCCGCCCACTCCCATCTTGCTGCTTGGAGGATTTAAGTTTTCTTTGAGGATTTAAGTTTTCAGCAGAAATTATTTAACTCATGGTGCCACACATTATCTAGTCTCTCTTGTAAGTTGTCTGGGAAAGAGCTCCCCATTGCCAGTCGGTCACAACTTGGATCAGTGAGCCCATCAATCTCTCTTCGGCGTCCTTGCTTGGGGCGTTCTTGGGGAGAAGATGAGTGTTGCCACACCTGCCGTCTCTTCAGTCTGGAGCCCCCTGCTTGTATTGCCCTCCAGGCAAATACAATGAGGTCGTGTACCCCCTCAGGACCCCGAAAATTCAGCAGCCACACGGGAGAGCATCCTGGGACCTACCAGATGGGAGTCAAAGAACTGATTCAATATTTAAAATGGAAAAATTTCTTAAGAGATATGCTCCAGAATTTAAGTGTCAAGGAGACCGGGAAGAAATGGAAGAGATGGAACAACAAGAAGAAAAGGATCAAGCAGGGAATAAAAAAGGGAAGAAAAATAGGAGAGTTATTCCCCTACAAGTAATAACAAGGCTACAAAAAATAAAGATGGTGAACTCAAAGATCCTAAAGATGGATAGGAGGAACTTTAAAATAATTTAAATTAATGTAAATGGTCTCAATGCCCCCCCAAAAGAAGGCAAGTGTTTCACCAACTTAAGAAGAAAAAAATGCATATAATATGCCTACAAGCGACATATATCAAATATACAGACCAAAAATTACTTGTAAACAAAAGATTAGGGAAAAGTTTCTCCACATCGGATAAAAATTCTTTTAAAAAGGGGAGCAACAATGTATGTTAAAGAAAACCTTCACACAGCATTGTTTTACACTTCTGAGGATGAAAGAATTCTTATAGTGCAACTACTAAGGCTAGCTAAGGTAACCTTAAGTGTTAATATCTATGCCCCTAACCAGGATCAAGGGAAATTTTATGAAACACTGAGGAACATCCTAGCCAAACAGAACTTCCAAGAAATCTGTACTGTAGGAGACTACAATGCCATATTTGCTAGGACTTTAGATAGAAAAAAGGTAACTGGGAAACAAAAACAAGGAATTGAATTACCTAAAACTTTTCTACATATGGCAGAAGAATTCCTATTAATAGATGCTTGGAGAATTAAAAATATTAAGAAGCAAGAATATACTTTTTTTTCAGCTAGACACAAATTCTGGTCCTGTCTAGATATGGTGTGGATCTTGATTTCAATGGTAAATGATCTTATAGAAGCAGAAATACAGCCAGCTACATTTGCAGACCACAACCCTCTACTTCTAATTTTACAGGACATAACAAAAAGGAATACATGGTCTATAAATACCTGGCTTTTGAAAAATGAAAAAAAATGTTGTTGACTCTTTTTTATTTAAACAAAATATACAACCAGACATCTCAATCCATACAGTTTGGGACACTTTTAAAGCATTTGCTAGAGGACAGATTATTAGACAGGAAATATGGGGAAGGAAGCAAAAGAAGCAAAAAAATATATAATTAGGAAAGAAGACGAAACAGTGAAACAGGATCTGCTTTCTGACCTAACAAGATTTAAGATAAAAAAAATTACAATACCAATTGATCACACACACATCTATAAGTTAAAGGAGTCCCCCCCCCTTGGGAATTTTAGCTCAGACGAGGATGGTGCTGAATATGTTGGATGAAACCCAGGAATTGACATGCTGCTATTTGGGATTCCTGCAACTGATGTGGGTATAGCATTTTATTATTTGGCAGGTGCCTGTGCTTTTAAGGGGGTGGGGTGTGCTTTGGGCATGGCCTAGAACTGAATGGCCCTGTGCCCCCAGGTCCAAGACCCAATGGCTGCCATCCTAGGATTGGTTGGCTCCCCCTGTTCATCCCAGCCATACTGATATACCAGACTGATGTGGGTACAAAGGTGTGTTTGTTGGGGAAACTGGTGCGGTCATGGCCCATGCAGCCCCAGTGCAGGGGTATTTGCCTGGTCCACAGCCTGTGTGGGTTCCCTTTAGGGAATGGACTTGCCGTGCCACTGTTACCCCAGTGGCCAGCCACCTCTGCCTTGGCAGCCCTCAGGATTGGGCTGTTATTCTACTCCAGCTTCAGCTGTCTGAAAAATAAATACATTATACCATGTACTATGTATCAGACCAATGAAATAGTTCATCCACTATGGAAACTTTCTTTGTCTCTCCGAAATATACTCTTTTGATCAATAACACATAAATTGATAAGGATGCCTCCTTATCAATGGAGGCCCAGGTGTCAGAATCTATGGATTCTAACAAAGGTTTTTGTGGTGTTTAATGCGGTACACAATCTCCCCCAGCCATGTAACCTGTCCCTGTATTTGCTATGTAACCTATGTTTGATGCTTGCCTGTTTTGACATGTAACCTGCCCCTCAATTCACTATGTAATGTTCCTTTTTGACTTTCTTTATGACCCTGGGTTTATGGCTCAGGCTGGGTCTGGTCAATGTAACCATTTGTCCGGGAGGGTGGCGACTCCAGAGCATGAGAACAATCGGCCTCTCACCTCCGCACCTCCGCATTCCTTTCCTCCCTGCTGGGGAAGACGGGGACCAGTTTCTTATCAACGTGTGAAGACCTTGGCAAAAGTTATTTGTTATGCAGAAGATGGATACATCTAAGGAGTCTGGTTTAAGAAGGGAAATTTACAGCTTCACACCTAACCTTTTTCCTGTGGGAAGCAAACGGTCAAAGGACCTTTTAGCCCGCGGTTTTTCCCTCCTTGTGATTGGTTACCTATGGGTAATTCAAATTGTACTAGAGGGTATATTAGTCCTGCTTCTATTGTATGTTTTATCTCTGACAATAATCCGAGGACCTGTAGTAATGTAGTAATAGGAAATAAAGAACTGTGTTTCATCAACCAAGATCTGATCCTTGACTACTTCGAGCAGAAGCCTCACACCAGGTAGCAGCCACTGCCAAGGCAGCCTTTTACCATCTTCGGCTGATTAGGCAGTTGGTTCCCTTCCTCGAACGTGATGACCTAGCCACAGTGATCCATGCTATGGTCACCTCGAGATTAGACCACTGTAACGCTCTCTGCTTGGGGCTACCCTTGTTTCGGATCTGGAGGCTGCAGCTAGTGCAGAATGCCGTGGCCAGGTTACTGATGGGCCTCCCTATGGGTGACCACATCTGGCCTGTGCTGCAGCTGCTGCACTGGCTGCCTATAGCATACCGGATCCGGTTCAAGGTGTTGGTGTTGACCTTTAAAGCCCTATATGGTCAGGGGCCTGCCTACTTGAGGGACTGTCTTTCCCGATATGTGCCCCAGAGGGTGCTGAGGTCAAGCATTCAGCATTGCTTGACTATTCCCAGTCCAAGGGATGCATGGCTGGCCTGTACCAGGGCTAGGGCTTTCTCGGTGGCAGCCCCATACTGGTGGAATGAACTCCCGGATGACATCAGGGCCCTGTGGGATTTGTTGCAGTTCCGCAGGGCCTGCAAGATGGAGCTCTTCCACCAGGCTTTTGAATAGGAGCCGCCACCGGGGAGATGGCAGGACAACATCGCCCTGGATCCACAGGCCAAACCTTCTGTTGCTGCTGCTCTCCAGGGGTACGCAGATGCTGCCAGTACTGCTATGTGAGTCATTTTATAATGTTATTTATTTATGCTTTTAAATTGTAAACCACTTCGGTGGTATGTCATGTTGTGAGCCGCCTTGAGCCAGTTCGCTGGAAAGGCGGGATAGAAATGCGGAACATAAATAAATAAATAAATAAATAAATAAATAAATAAATACGAGTACCAGATTTGATACCAACTCTGTCTGTCTTTTCTCACACTTTACTTTCCCCCCAAAATCTAACCAGCTAAGTCCTTTTAAATTGCATCTGTTTCAATAAATTAAGCAAGTGCACAACTCTCTTTCTGAAATCAATAGGATTAAAAGTACATAATGTACTTCCCATAATTCCCAATATTTGGTTTATCACTTTTACATCATAACAACTTTTTCTGAGAAATAGATTCATGCATAAAACAATTGTTGCTGTACTCCAGATATTAATAACTTTAGCTTTCACCTTAAATGTTGTTCAAGTGTATTCTCCAATGGATTAGTATCCAGTAGATTTACAAGCATCCCCCTTCCTTGTTCTTGTGTTGTTATTCTGATACATCCTCCTGCAGCTGCTACATCGCCTTAATACCTTCTACAGGGGATGATATAATAATCTATTTCCAATGCATAGAACATCCTGCCTACCTCAGGACTCTATTGATGACCAAAAACAAGCAAATTTTTAACTGTTGTAGATTTTACAGGCTGTATGGAAAATCTACAACAACTAATGAACTCCTGCTGTGAAAGCCTTTGACAAGAAATTATTAACTGTTCAGAAAACAAGATGGCTTTCTTTGTTTCCCATTCTCTGGTCCTGGTCACATGAGATAATCTGGGGGGGGGGGAAGTGCTCCAAAGTAATTTGACCTGCAGTTGCGTGATCACACAGTTCTGTGAAGCTGCAGGCACAGCCCACCACTGCATGATCAGATGCAACTGTAGGTGACTCGGGGGGGGGGGGTTCCCTTTCCTCCCCGATGCACTTAAATGGGGGATCAATGAATTGCATCTCAGCCCTGAGGGCTTCCTATGGCAGTATGCAATGATGTGCATACTGAGAAGGGGAAAAAACCAACGACATGACATTGGGATAGCCTGATCAGACTATCCCCGATGCCATGAGTGTGTGCTGGAGCGATCACACGGGGAAAGTCTGTCTGTGGCTCGTAGCAAACCTGTTTGATACTGGACTTTCCCCAGTATCTTTTAACTCCGCTTCTTCAGTGGAGAGAAACGGGTTGCCGATGGGTTTGGGATGCTTGCCAGACATTCTGGTGTGATCGCACCCTTAAAATCTGCATGGCATTCATGCCTATTGTGTGGCTAATTCTGCGTGTGATCGGGGCCCATGACTGGTAACTCTGTGTCTTGTCTTCCCCTGACTGTGATCGATGGGAAATTGAAAGCCAACCTCTAAGTAGCAGTAGGAAGACCTTTAATAGAAGCAACCCAAATGAATGTGTGATAACTGTAGGTTTCCTTTCAAACCAGTGATAACTGCTATAGAATAAACCAATGCTGGAATAGCACTATAGTTGCAGAAGCAATTAACACTCCAGTTATATATTACAGGTGGTTGCTTTAGTATCTCTGCCTTTGATGATGGAACTTTGTTAATGCTTGCTCAATATTATTTCTGGATCAACCTGCAAAATCAAGGTGCAGATTTCTTTTCTTTTAATCAAATTCAGGATTTCATTTGAACTCATCTCAAATTCATATAAGAAAAAATAATATTTTGTGTATTGCAGCAGTGTGTTTCAATGAGTTCATTTATAATTTAGGTTGGAAGAGACTACTCAGGCAGTCAACAATAAAGCTGCCATGACAAGTCTTTAGAGACATGTATAACTTGACAGTTGATCCTACATGATGCTTTCACAAACATAAAAGAAAGCTTTATCTCAGTAACCATATAAATAATGAAATTTTTGCTCTGTAGTGGATGATTCTGGAAAAGAGGGAAATGCACTTGTTTGAAAATACCCTAAGAAATAAAATGGCAAATGGCAGTTTTTATACATAAAATTTGGCTTCCCTACTTTGTATTATGAGAATATGACATCTCTGCTTTGTACTATGACCCCTTTCCCATTATAAATTTGGTTAAACTGAGTTTAATGGGGAATCTAGCTAAATGGAATACAACTGCACACTAGGATTGAGCAAAAGTGGAAGATTTTATTGGACTTTTGTGTAAATTGTGGTATTTTCAGCTGCTTGCTGTCTCTTGTTTTCTCCTATCACTTCATTTCTCCTTCTTTCTATTTTTATCTATTTACAAATTTCTACCCTACTTATCTGCTCTTATCAGGGCCTCCAAAGTAGCTAACGGATTAAAAATATACAAGAAAAACTATACCTTGGGTAAGATAATAAAGTTACTTTAAGTGCTTGTATCCATTCTATTTTCCCGGTGGTCGTGTGAGGAACCTGCAATTGAGCCTATCTGAACAGCCCTCTCTTGCAATCATTGTGATAGAGGGCTGTCCAGATCATCCCTCCTCCATTCCCCCCCCCTTTTGCACTTGGGCGCTTGGGCATGCAAGTGCCCAAGTGCAAAGGGGGGGGGAACCCCTAACTTACCAAGCGGCCGGCAGGGCTCGGGGAAGGGTGCCTCCCCCGGCTGCCGCTGCCATCACTGCCCGCCTCTTCCGCCATCACCCGCTGTTGCCACTGCCTGCCTCCTCCGATGCTGCCCACTGCCTCCTCCTCCTCCGCCCGAAACAAAAAACCGTGGTCCCTTTAAATCTAGGAGGGCTCCCCGATTTAAAGGGCAGTGTGACCACAGCCTGACACAGGAACAGATTTGGGTAACAAGGCCCAAATATTATTACTTTATTTTGTTTTTCTTTGATATTATCATTAAAAGCTCAGTTTAGGGTGAGACCAGTTGCTTCCTGTATGTGGTGCCAGTTCAGTTCATGATGTAGCCACATGAGACTTCCTCTTCCAGGAGCTATAGGCCTTGTATATTCATCCAGCCTGCCAGCACAACAGAGCAGAGCCATCTGCCCATGGATCTAGCCAAGACTGATGCCAGCAGCATGTGTGGCTGCCTCCAAGTTTAAATTTCCCACTTGCTGGAGTGGGTTATTTCCATTTTGGTTCAGTTATTATGTACTTTAGCTCAGCGTCTTGGCTTGCATGATTTACAGCTTGCACACTCCCTAAGTCCCATTCTTGTGCCTGGGGGTAACACTCGCAGCTATGTGCCTGGAAGTGAACTATGATTACTGGGTTGTATGCATTGACAGCACTGAGGTATGTTTCATACTGAATATTAAAGTAGGTCAGCCTGTTGTAGTGAAAATCTACCTCTGCGGTGTTGTTTTGTCCCAGAGTGCTTTCCATTTTCTACGGTCAAATAATTGGCTAACTGATCTTCCAGCCTTTTGATTAAATATAACTGACCTTCATCTCTCTCTCTTTTCTTTGCCATGATGAATGGAATTATCTGGTGTTATCTTTAGTGAGACTTATCTCTTTCCCCCCGGTCTTGGAAGGAGAATACTGAAACTAAAGGTGGCTATTATTTTAAGATTGTGTAGCACACAATATTATCTTTAAACACAGAGAGTTGGTCTATTGCAACATGAGGAAGAAGGTGACTTGTCAGATGATAGCCTTCCATTACGTAATGGAAACCCTCTAACACATTTGTATGACTTAATTAACAGCAATGCAATAAGGTCTGTCCCTATAATGCTAACTAACCCTAACTAATCCTAACTATATGGGCACTTTTGGAAAGTATACTTGTTTCCCAAACCTTCAGAAGCTGTGCCTTTTCTCTAAAAGATTAGAAAATGAAGGCAGAGCAACTTCAGACACGTAATTGTAGTCTTGCCAAAATATGGACAAATGCTCTCTATAAGAGGCAGATTTTGTCAGAGTGGCTTCTGCCGGTAAACCCCATCCCCAACCAGAAGCCAACTCATTCAGGCACATAAAGGGGGCAATAAGACACACAGCACTGGATTAAAACTTTAACAGATGGAAACAGTTGATGGCAGCTGACCTCCACATTTCTGTAGCAGATCCTCATGCATTACTATAAAACAGCTGTGGGCCAGGGACTCACCTGTGTCTTGGGAGGGCTGCAGCAGTGATGACTGTTGTTTTAATTTGGTTTTACCTGTGTTGTATTTTACATTGTTGTTACCCACCCTGAGTCCCAGGTCCAGCTGCAGCTAGTGCAGAATGCAGCAGCGAGGTTGTGATGTGTGTATATACCTTTAAGGAGTTGGCATTCCATTCTATTGGATGTATTTAACCTGTTGGAATGGGCAGGGTCAGCAACTCTTGGACGATGGGATGTTGTTCTTTGCCCTCCACTCCTGGCATCTCAATCTACCGAATAACGTTGTTCTATAAGTAAATGACTCAGTGTTGTTGCTTACAAGACGAGGTTTATCACCGTGGAACACTACATGGTGTCAAAAGAATGGAGTATTTTTGGCCGCTGCCTCCACTTGCTTTGACTGGTAATTTTGCAGAAAACTGGAAGACATGGGAGCAAGCTTTCCAATTTTATTTGATTGCTACTGCCACTGAAAATGCACCAGATAAGAGACTAGGGCTGTGGTCACATGGCCCCTTTAAAGGGGCCATGTTTTTTTACCTTGGGTAGGGATGTACACACATCCCAACCCCTGCGGCAGTGGGTGGTGGCAGGTGAAGGAGGATGCGGCAGCAGGTGGCAGCAGCAGGTGGAGGTGGCGGTGGCAGTGGCAGCAGATGAAGTGGTGGCCAGTGGCAGCAGTGTTCTTGGGTGTTTTGCAGCGGAGGTGGCTGGCGGCGGCTTTTCTTTGGTGGCGGTGGCAGCAGCGGCTGGGGAGGCACCTTTCCTCGAACCCTGCCAGCCGCCTGGTAAGTTTGGGTTCCCCCCCCCCTTTTACACTTGGGTGCTTGAGTGGCCAAGAACCCAAGTATAAAAGGGGGGGGGGAATGGCAGACAGAACCATCTGGACAGCCCTGCTCTCGCAATGATTGCGAGAGAGGGCTGTCCAGATGGCTCAAATGCTGGCTCCTTGTGCGACTCCCAGGAAAACACTTGATTTTCCCAGGGTTGGAAAATGCAGGAGGAACCCGCATTTGAGCCTGCTTCGGTGCAGGAGTTGTCCCGGCCATTCTGAATGGTCCCTTTAAATGCGGAAGGAAACAGCTCTTCCTCCCGCATTAAAGGGCCATGTGACCACAGCCAAATAGCTATAATGCTAAGTGTGATTGGCAAAGACGCTGTGAGAATATATAATACATTTGTTTTGGGGGATGGAGGGCCCACGACACCAAATGAGGTTCTTGCGGAGTTTAAGAAATATTGTACTCCTCAGAAGAATTTGATGTTTGAGCATTATTGTTTCTGGACTTCTAACTGGGAGAAGAGAGTATCAGTGAAACAATTTGCAACTGAACTCAAACTAAAGGCTGCCAGCTGTGAATTTGGCTCGACTTCTGAGGAGCTGATTAGAGATAAGCTGATTTTTGGTGCTCCAGACAGATTTAAAGAGAGACTCTTGAAAGAGACTGACCTTACCTTGAAAAAGGCTGTTGAACTCTGCCAGGTTGCTGAAGCTCTGGCCTCTCAATTGCAAACAATGACAAACTCCTCAAAACAGCTGTGTGAGGCATCTGCATTCTCCAGACAAGTTGAGGAGATTCCTTTGCAAGCAGTGAGACAGCAAAAGGCACGCCCTGAAGATGCAGATGCTGTTGCAAGAGAAAGGAACTGTTCATATTGTGGCACAGTACACAGGTTTAAAAAATGCCCTGCTTTTGGCAAGATATGTTATAAGTGTTGGGGGGGGGGGAATCATCTTGCCAAGTTATGTAAAACAGCTAGGAATAGTGGAAACCAAAATTTCCACAAAAGCAGATGTGCATAACTTGCTTATAGGAGTGTTATTGTGCCACAGTGTAGGTGACAATCAAGTGGAAACACCTGGGTGGTATGCCGACATAAATTTGAGAGGACTCAAAGTTAAATTCAAGCTAGATACAGGTGCTGAGGCAAATATTTTGCCAGTTAATATATTTAATGCTCTCCCTGGATGGAAGATGTTATCAAGTAGTAATGCAGTGTTGATGGCTTATGGTGGGACACATATAAATGGGTACCATTGTGCTCACATGTTCAACACAGCAAAATGAAGTTGAATTAATGCTTTATGTAACAGATGTTTCAACACTTCCATTGTTGGGGAGGGCAGCATGTGATACCTTGAATCTAGTACATAAAGTAGATGTTGTACAGTTAACTGAAAATGGTGACATACATTCCTATATTAGCCCCAGCAGCTGGACAGGTGATAATCATGGGCAAATGTAGTAGGGCTGCTTTGCATAGGAGGCCATGCAATTGGACAGCCATCCTTAGCTGAAGGCTTGGTGGAAGAGCTCCATCTTACTGGCCCTGTGGAACTGTAATAAGCCCCGTAGGGCCCTGATCTCAAGTGGGAGCTTGTTCCACCAGATGGGGGCCAGGACTGAAAAAGCCCTGGCCCTGGTTGAGGCTAAATAGACCAGAGGCAGGCAACCTTTTTTGACCAGAGTGTCAAAAAACTTGTGATGTCCCGCTGTGAAGATGTTGGTGTGATGACAGAACAAGGGTAGGGAGAGGAAGTGGAGAACTGTGCTTGACCAGACACACCAAAAGCAAGTTGATCTTCAGCAGTGCCACCAGCACCTCAGGGGTTCACTTCAGTTGCTTGAGTGAAGAACTGGGTCTGCATGCAGAACAAAAGGGTGTTGGTGCTGCTGTTCAGTACACGTACCATGGATTGTCCATTCCTAGTTTACATGACCACATGGAGACATTTAGCAGATTAAACTGGCCCTAAACACATTCCAGAAGCAAGGGAAGGGCCATTCAGATTCAGCAAATGTGTGGCTCAGCAGGCAGTTCCTTGTGGCTGGCTTATATGAACATATCTTCTAACATTTTGATTTTTGCTTTGGTATGATTAACTACTGTGGTCCTTCAGTTACAGAACCAGATTTATTTAAAAAATTGAAAAGATCAACTCCGCATATAAGATATTTCAAGGTTATGTTTTTGGTAAATTAAACTCCCAATCAATCCTACTGGTCTATAGTTGATTTCAAAAGCAATGCACTTCCTCCCTTACGTTGTTAAAAACCCTTATTATTTAACAGTTAATTAAGCATAGAAATCTATTTCCAAGTACAACCATACAGTAAAAGTGAGCTTAAAAAGCAAACTAATATCAATTAAAAACAATTACCATAGTTTCATGTCACAAGACATTATTACATCTCCAGCCTGAAACAGCAAAAGCTCTCCATTGCTCCAACTAAGCAAACAAATGAATATTTGTAGAGCTTTGTTGGGAAAGGCACATTGTCCATTATTTGTATTCATTAACCTATGCTAGTTCCAAAGCCTCAGCAGATGTGGTACACAAACACTTCGTCAATCACTATCTGGACTTGGGACATACTGAAAAACAGCAGAGATTCTGGATTATAGAAACAATTCAGACTACAAATTCAAACATGCTCAAACTTCTCCAAAGATAAGAGTTATTTTGGAATCATCATCTATGGACATTAACTCCTCAAGGACTGGATGAAGAAGTGGATTGGACTTGCTGCCCTGGAAAAAAAATGTATACCTCTCATTCTATTTTTGGTAATGTTTTCCCCCACCCTTTTTTCTTCTTCGTTTTTTGTGGTACACAAACAGGCCTATGCAAATACAGTGTTGGATAGTGCAGCAGATTCTCTGTGCAAATGGGAGTCTAAAAGTAAATATTGTTCCCAACAGTCCTCAGGGTCCTTCTGTTTTTCGTTACTTTTAAGAATCCCCCATTCATAGTTAGAATATGTCAGTACCCCAGTGCCAGATATTTTTCTGGTGTCCAATTTCCCACACTTGCCTCTCTCCTCCATGCTTGAGAAGAGATGGATGGGGCATGGTGACAGGGGTGCAATCACATGAGCAATTTGGCCTGACATAACCACTCCTCCCCTCCAGATCAAATGGGCCTGAACACATCTGGCTCCCATGCCCCAGTTGCCCCTACCTCACACTAAAATGACTCCCACACAGATTAAATAGCCACTGGCTATTTAACTCTTCATTTCGATTTGACAGTCTCATATTTAGCTTATCCAATTCTGCCAACTCAAGCAATTCATCTTTTATTTCTTCTCTAGAGGGGAGTTTTTCTACTTTCCAAGATTTTGCAATCAGCAACCTAGTTGATGTAACAATATAAGTAATTACATATTTATCTGGACCAATATTTTCTGGTAACATATGTAATAAAAATACTTCAGGTGACAAAGGTAGATCCACTTCAGATATTACTGAGATCATTTTATGTACCATGTTCCAACATTTTTGCGTTCTTGTACATCTCCATCTGGGGTCTTAGTAGACCATACAATGAACATAAGTCAGCAGTGTGATGTGGTAGTTTAAAAGGCTAATGCAATTTTGTGCTGCATCAACGGAAATATAGCATCCTGATCACATAAAGTGATGGTATCACTTTACTCTGCTCTGGTTAGACTTCACTTAAAGTACTGTGTTCAGTTTTGGGCACTGCAAAAAACTTCCTGACAGAGCGGTTCCTCATTGGAACAGGCTTCCTTGAGAGGTGGTGGACTCTCCTTCTTTGCACGATTTAAACTCAAGGCTAGATGGCTGACAGCAATGCTGAATCTGTGAACTTAGGGAGATCATGAGAGGGAGAGCAGGAAGGGATGAGCCAGTGTTCAGCTCTCGTTGCCCTTTCTTACATGCCCACAGGAATGCCAGTCACAGAGATCTGGTTTCGGTATTGCTGAGAACAGACATGGGAGGCATGAGCTCCGCGGTTTACTTCTTTATAGCAGTCCCTTGAACTTTATTTAACAACTTGAAGAGGTTCTTTGGAAGAAAGAACACAAGGCAAGAAGCTTAACTCGAGGGGGAGTGAAAGAGCTTTGAAAGCTATGCACCTCCTTCACATGTGTGCTTGAAAGCGAAGAGACTGCTTCAAATGCTCGAGAAAAGCCGGGCACATAATCAACCCTACATGGAACCAACAAAGTCAACAAGTAGAACTTCAAAGAAAATACCACAGAAAACCGAAGCTAAGTACAAACTTAAAACTCTCTTGGGATATTTAAGGACTAGGAAAGGCTAAAAAGGCTAACAAAGATAAGGAGGGTAATCAGAGAAAGGAAGGAGAAGACATTCTCTTTAAAGCGGACGTTGTTGCAGAATTGTGATTACTTAAAGTAGAAGAAATTAAAGGAGACGCAAAAGATACATTATATTCTAAATTAAATTAAAGTTTTGGAGGGGTACCTTCTTTGTTTCTTGTTTTTTGTATTTTGTTGTAGGGTGGTCTGGAATCAGCAAGACATCTAGAGGAGTGGAGTGGGCAATAGCCGGCTGAAGTCTGAGGGGCAAAGAGGCAGAGAGTTGGAGAGATGGGCTTGCAGAGAATCCAGAGAGGCAAGACATGATCCTATGGAAAATGCAGAGATCTACATAAGAGTCAGTGGTAGGAGACGGATCCAGATGGAAGCAAGGGAGAGAGAGGCAGGGAGACAATGGAGTTAAGGAGAGAGAGGGGAGCTACATAAAAGGTGAAGGCAAGACAAGGAAGGAGCAGAGAACAGAGAGAAAGGGTTGAAGTTTGGTGTATAAAGTAGAAGTGGAGCCTGCAAAAAAACAGAAGCAAGGAAAGAAGCGTAGAAGAGAAAGACTTTATTATCAAAGGGAAGGAGAAAAAGAGAAATGGAGAACTACATAAAGAAAGGACACTAAAATAAGATTGGAGTAATAAGAACATTTATGTGGACAAGAAGGCTTCTTATAAGAACATAGGTTGCATGGTTAATTCATTGTAGCATTATACATGGTCTGGGGTGGGTGACTCTCTGCATATAGAGGTTTGGACAGGTTGGAAAATATATCAGAACTATAGCCTTAAGATATAAAATAATAAGTAAATAATATATACAAATACAAGAAAGCAATATAAAACTGAATGGCCATTAATCCAGATGTGGTAAGAAAAGGTTCAGTAAAATCTCTGGGCCAAGCAGGCATACAAAGTTTTCTTAAACAGAGCACAATGAGTGTTTCACAGCTGAATACAAAAGATTTAAATGTGCTCATACAGGAATGTATGGAACCAATTAATACAAAAATAGGAGAACTAACAGGTCAAATCACTTTAGAAACTGATGAGATTAAGAAACAGATAAGTGTAAATAGACAGGAAATACAAAAAATAGCTGCAAATACCATTAAAACAGAAGAGAGAATACAAAAAATAGATCAAGAATTACAAGAAGTCAAGCTAAGAGCTGATAAATTGGAAGAATCCCTAATAGAAGTGGAAAAAGTTTCACTCATGATCACATGCCAAAACATACCTGAAACACTCGAGAAGAATTTAAAGGAGGAGGTAGTTAAAAGTTTAACTGAAAAATTGGATATAGGACCGTTTGTAGAAACTGAGAAAGATATAGATCTAATCTATAGGAAAAACACAGCATTTGCTGGAAGAAATAAACTGCCCAGAGAAGTACATATCAAATCAAATAGGAGAGCAACAAGGGATAAGATCCTTAGGGAAGCAAATAAGACTAAAATAAAAATACAGGATAGTGAAATACGTATATTAAAAGAGGTACCGTGGAGGATACGAGAAAAGCGTCAAAATTATAGAGGTTTAGCTAATCTACTACAGAAAAATGAGTTATGGTTTAAGTGGTTAACACCAGAAGGCCTACTCTTTAACTATCAAGGGATTAGATATAAGATTGATTCTATTTTTAAGTTAGAGGAATTTATGGACAAATTTGGAGAAGATTTAGGCTGGCAGAAGGAAGAAGAAAGTGAAGAAGGAGAAGCAACAATAGAAAGTAAAGAAAAGAAAAGATAAAAAGCACCAAGGGAAAAGACCAACTTATGTGCCATCTTCACAAGTACTGACAAGATACCAACAGAGAATAAAGGGTAAGGGGGAGAAAGGGAAAAATGGTGAAAGTGAAGAACCTTAGACTCTTATCTGTAAATGTAAATGGATTGAACAGCCCTCAGAAGAAAAAGAGAAATTTTTACAATTACACAAATTACAGGTCGATATAAATTGTATACAAGAAACGCATATTAAGGAGAACCGTGTACATTATTTAGAGAATAAGAAGTTGGGTAAAGTTTTCATTGCAGCAGATAAGAAAAAGAAGAGAGGAGTAGCAACATATGTGAAGGAATACTTACCTCCAGAACTGATATATTCAGCAGAAGATGGGAGAATAAGCATAGTGTCAATTATAAATATGAATAAGAAGATATTAATTTTAAATATCTATGCACCTAATCAGAATCAGGAAAACATTTTAAGAGAGTACCTGAAATAATTACAAAACAAAAAATTGAAGATATATGTATTGTAGGAAATTACAATGCTGTATTTGAGTCCAAGTTAGATAGAAGGAACCAGGCTAAAAGGAAAAAAAAACAAGTAAAATACTCCCGAGATCTTTTCTACAGCTTGCTGAGGAATATAGTTTAATAGATACTTGGAGAGCCCGAAACTTCAGAAAAAAGGACTTTACTTATTATTCAGCAAGACACAATACTTGGTCTAGAATAGACATGATATGGCCCTCATCATCATTGATAAGAGATATAATAGAAAATGAGATACTTCCTAACACTTTTGCAGTCTGCAGCCCGATAATGTTAACACTAGAGATGAGAGCAAAAAGAGTAAGATGGACTTTGGATAAAAAATATTAAAGGATCGAAATTTTATGAAGAAAATGGAAATGGAAACCAAGGAATATTTTTAAAGAAATATTTCAAAAAGATATGCCTATGAGAACTGTCTGGGATGCATTTAAAGCATACATGAGAGGCTGGTTCATTAATCAAGCTGAATGGAGAAAGAAACAGAAGAAGAAGAAGAGAAGAAGAAGAGATTGGATTTATACCCCGCCCTTCACTCACTTGGAGTCTCAGAGCGGCTTACAAACTCCTTTCCCTTCCCCTCCCCACAACAGACACCCTGTGAGAAGGGAAAACAGTATGAGGAATTGGTAGCACAAATTAAAAAGGAAGAAGAAAACTTGAAAGAAGGATCTGAGTTAGGAGAAAAGAGAACAAAATTTAAGTTAAAACAACTGCAGCACCAAATGAATTTATTGTTAGCATATGAAGTTGCAAGAAAAATTGAATATTCAAAGCAATACTATTTTGTGAATGCTAATAAGCCTACAAAATGGCTTGCATACAAATTAAGAAAAGAAAAAGAAAAGAAGATAATCAAGAACCTCAGAGATGAAAAAGGCAAAGAGAAAAATAATATACAGGATATAAAGAAAGTAGTAGAAACTTGTTATAAAAAGCTATATAAGCAAGAACATCAGAAAGAATTTTTGGTTACAGACTATTTAAATAAATATAATAAGAAACAGTTTAATGAAAGCCAGCAGAAGATTTTGAATGACCCAATTTCCATTAGTGGTAAAAGTGATAAGAAAACAAAAGAAGAATAAAGCACCGGGGCCAGATGGCATACCAACAGAACTATATCAAAAACTGGAAGATCAAATTATGTTACCCTTAAAGGATCTTTTTCAAGAGGTTTCATTAAAGGAAGAAGTACCAAAAACATGGAAACATGCATTAATTACTTTAATACATAAGCCAAACACTCAGGAAGAGGAAATTAAAAATTATAGGCCGATATTGTTACTGAATACAGATTATAAGATCTTTATAACAATAATCGCCTCAAGAATGAAGAAGGTACTTAGTCAAGTTATTCATCAAGACCAGGCAGGGTTTCTTCCTAAAAGACAAATTAAAAGTAACATAAGGACAGTAATTAACATTTTAGAATACTATGATTTACACCCAGGGAAACAATTAGCTTTAATATTTTTGGATGCTGAGAAGGCATTCGATAATGTTAACTGGAGCTTTCTGTTGCATAAGTTGGAGATGTGGAAATATGGTACTAATTTTCTGTCAACAATAAGAGCTATATATAAGAAGCAATATGCTAATATTTTGGTGAATGGTGAATTTACACAGGATATAGAAATTTAAAAGGCGACAAGACAGGGTTGTCCGCTGTCCCCACTTTTGTTTATCTTCGCACTTGAATCACTGAACAAACAGGTTAGAGATAACATTTCTATAAATTGAAAATCCCTCAGGAAAAAGAGTATAAACTTTTAGCCTTTGCTGATGACCTTGTGTTTATTATAGAAGATTCTGTGAACTCTGTTACATATTTGATAGATTCAATACAGGAGTATGGACAAATGGCAGGTCTGAAGGTGAACTTCCAAAAGACGCATATGATTACCAAAAAATGTATGCCACAACAGGTAGAAAGCATTCAAAAAACTTCACGTATAGAGGTGGTAAAGAAGGTTAAATACTTGGGAATAACAATTTCTGATAGAAAAACAATTCTTGTAGACGATAACTATAATAAATTGATTAAGGGTATCCAAAAAGATATAACAAGATGCAATAATCTGAAGCTTTCCTTTATGAGTAAAACAGCAGTCATTAAAATGAATATCTTGCCCAGATTTCTTTTCATAATACAAAACTTACCGATATTAAAAAGTATGAAATATGTGGAGGAACTCCAAAGAATATGCAGCAAATATATTTGGAATAATAAAAGACCTAGAATTAGACTGAAAATATTACAAGAGAAAAAAGAAAGAGGAGGTTTTAGCTTTCCCAGTTGGGAGTTGTATTACAGAGTCACAACTTTAGTATGGATACGGGATTGGATTACCCTGGAAGATACACGACTTTGGAAATTGGAGGGACATAATTTACCGATGGGATGGTACTTATATCTCTATTATGAAAAGGAAAAAAGTTCACTCTGTATTTAACCAGCATATGATAAGAGGAGCCCTTATGAAGGTATGGAGACAGATGAAAATGAGATACTATGACAAAATTCCAAAATGGGTTTTGCCTTTAGAGGCATTGATTAAACCTTCATTAATGACTAACACGAAAAAAGCAACATATGATACCGTTTAGATAAAAATAATGAACAGAAAACAGAAGAAAATAGTATATGGGATAACCTAAATTTGACATGGTGGGAAAAAATACAAATTAAATCCAGATATAATACAGATTGTAAGGATGGGTTTCAGAAAGAGACGAATGAACTAGATAAAATATGGTTATCCTCAAGTGATAAATTGATACAAAGGTTATATAATTTGTTATTAGAGAACTATATGTTAGATGAAGAGGTCAAAATAACTATGATTTTATGGATGGAAGATTTCGGATACAACACTGAGGTAGATCACTGGACTAGGACTTGGAAATCTTTAAAGTTTATGAAAGCTATTCCCTATAAAGAGTATATTTTTAAAATGTTCAACAGATGGTACTGGACACCATCTAAAATAGCTAAGTGTTATAAAAATGCTTCTAACGTCTGCTGGAAATGCAAGAGAAGTGTGGGAACATATTACCATGTTTGGTGGAAATGCGATAAATTTCAGAAGTTTTGGTGGAAGGTTTATCATTTGGCATGTGAAATAACAGGTGTAATGATATCTTATACTCCGGAGGTGTTTCTTTTAAATATGCTTACAGAAGACTATACTATAGATGTGAGATATTTATTAGTATATATATTGACATCGGCAAGAATATTAGTGGCTAAGAACTGGAAAGGGGAGATATTAACCTTCAAGAGAGGATTTAACACAAAGATTATTGGAAGTTGGATGGATAGGTTGAATTTGCTATTACAGGGAAAAGATCTAGAGGAATTTATCAAAAGATGGAATCCGTTGTATATATGGTTAGATCGAAATAAGGAAAAATAGATTCGAAACAATACATGCATATGTAACTTAGGCGTTAGAGGCAGCAGCTTGTACAGACCCTGCCTTAGATATCGAAAAGTACAATATTTGTAAATACACAGTATAGAATACATGTACAATGTGGATTATCTTTGATGTAAATGAAATATGGATGTCTTTTAAGCTAATAACTGTTACACTTGGAAAATGAAAAATAATTTTTTAAAAAAAGGAATGCCACATTGGAGTCAGGAAAGAATTTTCGCTCAGGCCAGATTGGCCAAGGATCCTGGAAACTTTGTGCTTTCCTCTGGACATAGAGCAAAGGTCACTGGAGGAGTGGAGGGTAGGAAGTAGGTGCAAATTTCTTGCATTGTGTAGGGGTTTGGACTAGATGACCCCTGAGGTCCCTTCCAGCTCTGTATTTCCAATTCTGGAAATTTTTGCTGAATCAGATATAGTTGATAGAATCTGATGGCAGGTAAGCTGGATGACTTAAGGTCAGAAATATCCAATTGCACACTTGTACCACAGCAGCAACAGGAAATGAGATTGTTGAGGTGCCCCTATGTAATGATATTGCCTTGCCTATTTGCAATGATGTAGCATTCAAAATGTCATTGGCTGCGTTCAGACTGGCAGTTTGGCCCGATATAGGCACCTTTCACAAATGGATTAAATGGGCCCATTCTCACAGCCACAGCTGTCAGGCGTTCCCCAGGCATACTCACCCTGTCAAAGGACGACTTGGAGCTGGGTTAAAAAGCCACCACCTCCAAAGTGGAGTTTTTGTTTTCTTGCGCATTCATCGCGCATGCTGGCTGTCTGAACATGGGGGAGTGCACGCAGAATGGATTTGACAGTCTGAACCTGAAGATCCATTCTGCCGCTAAGGTAGCAGCTTTTTTTTTTTAAAAAAAGTATGCATGTGACTTTAAAAAAAAAAGCACACATATGACCTTTGGCTGTTTTTGGAGTGCACTCCATGGCTTATGCACTACAATAATGTGGATGCTTTCCCATGGGATCTCTCCATGGGTAACCCACAGTAGGGTGTGCTGTGTGGCTGATATGTCCCGTAACATTTTAAACTGGGTCAATTAGAGGAGGCACTGCATCACAGCAAGCTGCCAGTCTGTCCTCAGCCATTGTTCCCATTACATGATTCTACTTATTGACAAAAACAGCAAAAACTTGGTTTCAAGGCTCCCGGCAACGCTGCTGGAGCCTTGGGGCCGCTTTGCCGCCGTGGAGGAGGACGGGGCAGCAACAGCTGCGCTTTACGCACAGCTCGGAGCTTAGGGGGCAGGGGCCAGCTGCTTGATGACGCTGGGTCCTGCTCCTGCCTCGTCAGTTGCTCCGCGTGCTCATCAGGGAGTGAGCACGCTTTTCCGAGCTCCGAGGCTGGGCCTACCCATCTGGGCAGCCCAGGGAGTTGCACAGCAGCAGCGACAGTGCGAGTCAGGCATGCCCCCCCTCTTCTTCGTTGGCAGAGGCTTGGGGCTTGACGGTGGCAGCATGTTTTAGGCGCCCCCCCTTTTCTCTTTGCACCGGCGGTGGTGGCTTGCGGGACACAGCTCCAGTGGCTTCAGTTGGCCTGAGCAGAGCACGCAGAGAGGGAAGAGTCGGCAGGCGGCCCCTTCTTCAGCACGGAGCCAGTGGCACGAGCGGCGGTGCGAGTGGTATTGGCGGCTCCCCATGCTGAAAGCGGCAGAGTGCAGAGGGAGCGTTGGGGCCGTGACAGGAGGCAGCAGTGGCCTTGAGACAGCAGCGAAGCCTGTTTCAGGGTGGCGGCAGCTCCTGATGTGGTGGGCAGCAGCAAGAAATTGTCGACAGGTGGCGAGGCCCGTGGGTGGTGCCATGCAGAGCGCGAGGCGGCGCCTTGAGGCTTTGGAGGAGACAGTGTGGTTGGGCTTCAGCCGACGGCAGGGCCCCACGGGGTGGCGACAACTCGCTCCAGGCGGTGGGGTTTAGGGGTTGAGGCTGCACAGCCGGCTGGTGGGCCTTTGTGGTAGGAATTTAGGAAGCTGCAGGTTTCGGTGGACCTTCCCCCACCCCCCCGTTTCTAGACTGGTGTGGGTGGCAGTTACATCGGCCATCTTAAGAGAGCTGGGAGGGTCAGCCATCTCTTTGTGGTTTTCCTAGCTGTGGCCATCTTGGGTAGGGCAACTTAGGGAGACTGACTAACTAGGTGCCTGGGGTGGCAGCCATCTTGGGTAGGTCACTTCTCAGAGGCCATTTCGAGGTTGTCCTGCCTCATGGTCGGCGACCATTTTATTTCATCTAATAATCAGCCATCTTAAGCACTTCCTTGAAGAGGGGTTAGGGCCCATGGGGTGTCGAGGCAGACCTCCCTACTCCCAGCAGTGTAATTAATTGTCATAGAACAACGTGTTCACATTTGTTGGTGCAGCTAATGTGTCATTTCAGGCACAGGGCTGTCTCAAGTCCTTTTGCTGCCCCATGTGGATAGTAAAGAAGGAGAGCCACATGGTTCCCTTCACCCCTGACTTACGTTGCTTTCGGGCTATGCAGTGGCAGCTAAGGTAGAGAAGCATTTCCTTTGCTGCCCCATGTGGGTAGTATGGAAAGTGAGCCACTTGGTAAAAGGTATGGTCCCCTTCACCCCTGACTTACGTTGCTTTCGGGCTATGCAGGGGCAGCTAAGGTAGAAAAGCACCTCCTACTATGCCATGTTTTCTTGGTTCCAAGGGTCTGGAGCGCAGTTCTGTAGCCAGGAATAGGTTCATCGACTCTGGGTTGGGAAATACCTGCAGATCAATTGCAATGCCTGGAGATCTCCAGGTGCTGCCTGGAGGTTGGCTTATGTTGAATCGGGGCTATGCAGTGGCAGCTAAGGTAGAAAAGCATCCTTGCTTAACTCCCCTGTTCAGTGGAATCCACACTGACACCCAGAATCAGATAGGGAGCAAGTGTAGACAGGCCAAGACTGGAGTGACATGGTCCCTAAGACCATTACTGGCTGCAACATTCTGTACCAATGGAAGTTTTTGAACAGTTTTTTAAGGGCAGCTCCATATAGAGCACATTGCAGTAATCTAGTCTAGATGTAACCAAGGCATGCACCACAGTGGCCTGATCTTTTCTGCCCGGGAAAGGCAGCAGTTGGCTAACCAGTCAAATCCTGTAAAGGCACTCCTAGCTACAGCTGCCATCTACTTATCCAGCAGTAGATTGGGTTCCAAGAGCATACCCAAACCTATTCCTTCCAAGGGAATGAAACCCCATCCAGAACAGGTGATGGGATGAAATCTGTTCACTATTAGCACCTTTAGCATTTCTGTCTTGTCCCATTCTTGCCATTGTGCCACTGTGGTGGACAGCTTCAAGTTCCACCCTCCAGGCTTCACCACTAATCCCAACCCAAGAATGCCATCACATCTAGTTGGGCCCTCAGATAGGGTTTATCTAAGGATAGAAATAGGGTTAGGAATAAGCATCATGTCCTAGGCAGGTTGGTTTATTTCAGCAGGCTAATAGGTTTGTGAGAGGATCAAGGCAAGATCAGCTGTCCTATCTGCTGTGTCTAAATCCAAGAGTGACTGAGCTGGGAAGTGTGAAGCCCAGACTTCCAGTATTTCTGTCAATGCGGTAGGTTAGCAGTGAAGGGACCAGAGATCCTAGGGTTTGGTGAGCCTTTCCCAGATAACATCTGGTTGGGTCTCGAGCAAGGCAGGAGCTGGGGGGCCCTGCTTGGACTGAGGGGGCAATGCTAATGCCTGCATTGCAGGTGGTGAAGTTGCCACTTGTGGGGCAGCTGTGGTGGCACCCACTCTTTTCAGGCGGGGTGACAGATGACTTTTGGGGCAGGGCTTCCCCCCACCAGCTGATAGGGGCATTGGGGGAGCTCTAAAAATAGGAGGAACCCCCGCCCAGATCTGGGGACTGCCATACACTCAATAAGAGCTCCCCTTTGCTTGTCAATCAGCGAGGACTTGGGATTCTGTTGCTTGACTGAGAGGAATGTTTGGGTGGGTCTGTGTGGGAACTACTATCATTTAACCCTAGATCAGCCCCACTAATTTGTCCAGATGGGATCAGATGTGGCTGAGGATAGCCAAGGAGCTGCTCTGAGTTATTGAGGGCATAGCGATAAGGACCAACAGGAGGAGGCATACAGAGCCCCCCCTCCCAGGGTAAGGAGGACAGCTTGGGTAAAGATGGGGCACAGTGGCCCTGGAGTCCATACCAGCAGGGCCCATCGGGGTCTGCCATGCACATGTTGCCAGTCATGGGGACTCAGTACACTAATTTTGGGGCTCCGCTCCCTTACCATGGAGTGGGGCTGGTCTTGGGCTACCCACATCCTGGCTCAGGTTTTCAGTATCCAGGGGTGGCTTCGTATGAAGCTGTTCCTGGGGGGCAATGCCTAGCGGGCATGCAGATTTGCCCTTGGATGACCATCTGTCCATTGCCACCAAGGAGAAGATCCTTAAAAGTGATTACGTGGACATTTTTAGTCTTCTGTATCGTGAGATTAAAAAAAAGGGGGGGCAACCTAGAATGAGAGAAAGAGCACTTAAGGCCACGCATAGTTGGTCGGACATGGGCACTGGTACCCATGGATTCCTTATTTACGATCCAGTATATGGACATCATTTATAAAGCCTTCACAGACTTCTTGAGCCCAGATTGGTCGCAGTATGATGCGGAGTTTAGGATGTGAGCAGCCATGAACCCGTCCATGCAGTGGGACAAAAATTAATCCTAACCTGTGGCTGCAAATTATCTTGCCAAGTAGGGCTTTTGGGGGCTAGAAGTTGCACAGCGGTCACTCAGTGAAGAGAGCTCAGGGGCAGTCGGGTTCCAGCACACAGGAGGGGCAGGCGGTGCAACAACGCCTACTTTGCTGGGAGTTTACCTCCCAGGGAGCCTGTGGCCGTGAGCCTGCTCGTTTCGCCATGAGTGCCCTCTGTGTGCTGTCCCTCATGCCTTCTCCAGCTGCCCTAGGCCTAAGGGCTGTGGGGGGGGGGGGAAAGGGGCAAGCACTCAGGGGGTGGGGGGAACAACAACCCCCCTCATGATAAGGGGACCCAACCCGTCTAGATTGGTAGTTTTTGGACTTGGGTTAAGTTGTTACCCAATGGTCCTTGTTCGTCCCTACCTTTTGGAGGGGTTTTTTATGTTAAGTTTGGATTCCTTTTCAGGGAAGCAGTGCACCTTTCTGCCTCCTAATCTAGAATTGGTGCAGGGTATGGAACCAGTCTTTAATTATGTTTCTCTTGCAGGTGCTGCGGGCCGTGAGTCGAGACGAAAGGTCACAGTCTGCAGCCACAGCATTCTTTTTGGGCAGCTCATCAGGCTTGATGGACACCCGTCAGGTTGCAGCGGGGCCGTTGAGTTGTAGTGAAGGAGGGGCATTAGTGGCTTCTTCTCCTTCCCTTATTCCTTGAGGAGGGAGTCTACTCCTCACGTTTTGGTAATACTCCTGGGACAATGTTTGGGCCGATGGAGGGCCTGGCCCTTATTTGGCAGGCCAGGGCCAACCTTGTGAGGATAAGAGCAAGGTGGCTCGGCATTCGGTGTAGATGGCCATGGCACCTTGTGAGGATAAGAGCAAGGTGGCCCGGCGTTCAGACAGGTTGCAGGCCAGGATCGTACCTTTTGAGGACAAGAGCAAGATGGCCTGGCGTACAGATAGTGTTGCATGCCAGGGTCAACCTTGTGATGATAAGAGCATGGTGGCCCGGCACATTGCTAGGGTGGTCAGCTATGCTTCCCTCCAGGTGTGGCGGAAAGTTGGGACCCCACGTGTATTGACCATGCCAGGCACAAGGCCAGCAGATAGATGAGGCAGGCCTGGAATCTGGGTTGGGTTTGCTTGGCAGCACCCTGACAAGGGGTTAAGTTTTAAATCCTGCATTGGCCCCACGAGGGGGGGAAGCATCTGGTAAACAAGGGCATTGGGTTAATTTGATGACTTGCAGCACGGGATAGGTTTGTGTGTGGGGTAGCAAAGGCCAAAGCAGAGGCTTGGCCTTGGCTGTGGCAGGTTTGTGCAAGCAAAATGGAACTGGTGAGCGCCTTACAGCATATCCCGTTTGGGAACAGGTATTCATCAGGAACTGCCTTAGGGCTGTGTGATCCGGGGTGGAGAACGGTGATCACCTCTGGGAACCTCTCTGGCTAGGCTCCTCCCTGAAGGTCTGTGCGGTCTCAGGGGTAGGCGCTCCTGCGGGGCAACCAGTATGCTGGGCTGCCAGTTACGAGCCAGAATTTGACTGGCTCAATACTGGAGCTAGGTGACCCGCCCATATTAAGGGCAAGGAGGTTGTGTCAGGGAATGACGCCTGCCTTGCCTGTTCCTGTGCTTGCTTAGTTTGCTCGTTGCTGCAATAGTCTGTTAAATAGCTAATAAAGTGGCCCTTGTTTAATTCCAAACTGTTGTCTGTCTCGTTATTCCTGCTGGGGTGGCAACAAACAGTGAAACAGTTTAAGTATCTTTCAGCAGCCAATGGTAAAAAAATAATGCAATGAAGTTATAGTGTCATAATATATCCTTTCTTGCGTTTTCGTGTTGTGGCAGTATCAGAATTGGGATCATCCTTGTCCTGAAGATAACATTCTTTAGCCATACTGCCTTATGCACTATGTTATTTTGCTTGTTCTTCATATTTTTGCAACAACCTAGGAAATGTACTCTTATTTATTTAGACAGTACACAGTGCACTCCACTATTTATAGGCTAAGTAGATACAGACATTTTTCCCCAGGAGAATTTTGCGACAGGAAAAGAAACAAGCTTACGACTGAGAAATCAGAGATACTGGATAGTATTTTTAGTGCCAAAGTGAAACATGGCGTCTAAATTTGTGAATCAAGCTTGTATATTCATCATTTTTCTGGAGAGAATGCATAAATTCATATCCTCCCCCAAACTTCTACATTAACTTTGGCTTCTACTGGCAAGTTTCTGTCAGAGTCCCCAGCTATCAGAAATCAACAACGTTCCTTAATTAGGTTCAAGTTTATTGATTGTAGGTATCGCTCCAAACACTTCTTGTGTTAAGACTACCAGTACAAGGGAGGAAGGGTTACATACACCAGGTTCAAACAAGGGTCATCTGATGGATACAAGCCAAAAAGTGACAGGTTACATGCGTACCTAAACTAACAGCTTTCAGTTCCCACTGGGAAAAGCAGCAACCATCTCTAAGCATCTCCATGGTCAAGCCTTGCCTCTTTGGGAAATAAAGAGTTCAGGAGAAATGAAATTTAAAATACCAGAGGCTTCACACTCCCACCCCACTCCCTCTGGCAGCATAGCTGCTCACTATAGGAGGCACAGATTGCTCTTGGACCTGCTTCGTGCAACTTACAACAGGTCCTGGCCTTTTCCCACCAGTTCATGGCTCTCCTCACCACTGAACAATGTGCCCTCCACTTAGGCTCCCAGTTGAAATGCCCTTGGAAGTTTGGATTTGCCTCTGCTTCTGTGGGATAGAGTCTCTGGGGCTTTCTTCTCTGGCACCTTCTGCACAACCGGGGCTGTAGTTGTCGGGCAGGTGATGATTAAAGGGTCGGCTTTGCCACACCGAAGACAGAGCCCTTGACACATTCATTGGTCCTTGATGGGGTCTTTTCCTCTGGGCTGGGATGTCTTCTGAGTGGTTTTAGGGTACACCCGCGGGGTGAACATCTTAATTGTCTACAGTCAATTTTCTGCATCTCCCGCCTCCCGCATCCAAGTGACCAGGGAGATCAGTTGCACATTGCACAGAACTGTGTCCAGGATCTGGTGGTTGAGCCCCACCTGGAACTGTTCCACTAGCATGGGTTCTGGCCACCCCTGGATCTTAGCCACAATTGTTTTGAACTCGTCCGAGTACTCATGCACCATATGGTTGCCTTGCTTCAGAGTGTGGAGATGAGCCCTTGCTTCCCCCCCGCCAATGGGTCCTCACAGTGCTGCCGCAGCACCCACATGAAGGCTTGCACATCTCTCAGTTTGAGGCCCTGGATTTCGTGTAGACCCACGTACCAATCTGCTGCTCAGCTTGGTGCTGATGTAGTCAACCTGATGCTCATAATCGGGGAACAGGTGGGCCCAATCCTGTAGAAACTTCTGAGCTTGCACCAGGAAAAAGGCCAGTTTTTCAGGGGTCCTGTCAAACATGGCATCCAGTAGTTCTTTAGGCCATTCCAGTCTGGGGACCCCTGAACCCTGGGGTTGTGCCAGCTGCACCGGCTGCCCCTGGCCACCAGGCACTGTGGGCACTCCAGGGCCAGCCAGGACCCCCAGTGGTCCTGATGGTGGTCCTGCCAGTCCAGGAGATATCTGCTGCCTCAATCAGCTCAAAGACCTCTTGTTGCATCTGCTCCCACAAGCAGTCTCCAGTGCTTGACCAGCGCTTCGACCTCTCCACTTGCTCTGTGGGTTGCAGACTCTGTCCCTCGAGTGGGCACCTGGTCATAGTGGCTCGCCATAGTCACTTGAGGGGTCGTTACCCACAACTCCCACATGTTGGTGGAGAAGTGCACCCAAGAATATTGGGGAATTTCACACTACACCTTTAAAAACTTTACTGAATTGGCTTGGAATAAACCGGCACGGTGACAGCCGTTTCAGACAACCCTTCCACTACTGTTTTGGAGCCATCTTCAAAGCAGTTTGTTGTTTCAGACTGCCGCTTTCTTTTCAAGCCTCTTTTCACCACACACACACAGAGCATTTTAAGACTCAGCCTGGACCTTGATCTCTCTCTCACACACACACACAAACACACACACACACAAACAAACACACACACACAAATACATACACAAACACACACACACAAACACACAAACGCACACACACAAATGCACACATGCACACAAACACACACACACAAACACACACCCAGCATTTTAAGACTCAGCCTGGATTGGCTCTTTAAAAATTTTTTTGCAAAAACACTCGTCATCGGGGGAAGCGCTTTGGGGCACAGCACCCCTGTAGCATTTCACACAGCACCCCTGTAGCATTTCAGGACCAGTACAAGAACTGAAGAATGTTTGGGAGCTGGTTTCAAGGTAAGCCGGTTCAGGAACGCTTCCCTAATGCTTCCCTAACGCTTCTGTGTGAAATGGCCAATATGTTCTGTTATGGAACCAGTACTACAACACTTCTGTTTGAAATGCCAGACAGAAACAGTTACCGAGGAGTTCCTGAAATGGAACATATTGGCTGTGTGAAATTCCTCAATGGTCCCTTCTGTGGGGTTGCTCACCCACACCTCCACTCAGCTCCGCAGCCGGTGCAGCAGTAGTCACTGGGGTCTCCACCGTCGTGGCAGGGACCTTTTCTGCAATAGTAACTGGTACATCTCCACCATCCCCAGTACTCATGGTGGGGTTCAGGCAAGGGTATAGACTTTCCAATTTCCCAAGGGGGCTGGTGCCTGAGACATTAGAGACCATTGTTTCCGAGGGAAACTCAGCATGTCCTGTAAAACTTTCGGGGGGGGGGGCTCCAGCTCCCCAGCCCCCCTGAAGTTGATGCCTATGGGTTCAGGGGCTGGAGAACTGTCCAGCAGAATGGGAATCTTAACACTCTGTCAGAGTCCCCAGCTATCAGAAATCAACAACATTTCTTACGTAGGTTCAAGTTTATTGATTGCAGAATAGTAGGTATTGTTCCAAACACTTCTTGTATTAAGACTGCCAGTACAAGGGAGGAAGGGTTACATATATCAGGTTCAAACAAGGGTTGTCTGATGGATACAAGCCAATAAGTGAGAGGTTACATGTGGGCCTAAACTAACAGCTTTCGGTTCCCAGTGGGAAAAGCAGCGAGCATCTCTAAGCATCTCCAAGGTCAAGCCTTGCCTGTTTGGGAGATAAAGCATTCAGGAGAAATGAAAGTTAAAATACCAGAGGCTTCACACTCACCCCCCACTCTCTATGGCAGCATAGCTGACAGTTTCCTTCAAAGATTTACACACAAAGAAAGGCTGGTTACAGAAACCTATGCATAAGAGGCTTATTTAACCAAATTCTATAGGCTTTTCTCTAGAGTACCTTCAATTAGATGCAACATCAAAACTGCTGACTGAGATTTCAGTGACATGCAGAATCAACTCTGCAATAAATGATGGTGCAGTAGCAAAAGTTAGCATTTGAAAAGCAAGCCAGCTAGGGGTGGGAAACTAATCAACCCTATTGTATAGCATCCTCGTGGCTTTTTGATAAGACAGCTAATTATTTATTATACTAGTAAATAGCCCTCGCAGCATCAGCGATGATGATGTACTTGTATCATGATCATTCATTCAGTACCCCATTAAGCAATATAATTGTAAGATCCATAATGGACTAGCATTATTACCTAGATTATCCATGAAGTATTCTCCTACTTTATGACCTTCAGTTACCTGAGAACAGCAAATTCTTCCATTTTATTTATTTTCTATTTCATTGAAAAATTTTGTCCTGTAACTACTGGTCTTTGCTTACACAATGTTTTGGACACTTATAGTTCAATCATGTGCATGTTGGGTTTGCTTACAGAAGTATTCAAATAAGTAATCTTGTTTAGTATTCAGAACTAGTGTGATACTAGGACCAGAGATACCTAAATAGAAATCTTCATTCAGCCATGCATTGTATTGTTTGACTATGGGCCAATCACTCTTTCTCTTAGCCTAATCTGTTTTACAGGGTTGCTGTGAGCATAAATAAGAAGGGGAGAACCATGTTTTCTAGTGCTGTCATCCTTGAAGGAAAACTCCTTGAAGGATATTCTGGCAACTAAAGGAAACTTCCATGTGTTGAGAGAGTAAACCTCTGAATACCAGCACAGAAAGCAGCGTCTGGGGAAGGCCTTGGGCTCTACGCCCTCTTTGCTGGCCCTCTTTGCTGGCCTTTGAAGGGAAATTCCTGGGGGCTCTCAAGGAAGCGATGGTCCGCCCACTCTTAAAAAAGGTACATCTGGACCCGGCAGAATTGGCAAATTATAGGCCGGTATCCAATTTGCCCTATTCGGGCAAATTAATAGAGAGGGCGGTGGCGTTACAGTTACAGAGGTAGCTGGATGACGCTTCGGTTCTTGACCCCTTTCAGTCCGGCTTTCGCCCGGGTTATGGGATGGAGACCACATTGGTTGCTCTAACGGATGACCTCCGACGACATCTGGATCAGGGCAGTGGGGCGGTATTGCTGTTGCTCGACTTGTCGGCAGTGTTCGACACAGTGGATCACCGGCTGCTGTCCCACCGCCTTGCCGACGTGGGAATAGGGGGCGGGCCTTGCAATGGCTCGTCTCATTTCTCCAGGGTCGGGGACAAAGGATGGTGCTAGGGGAGCAGCAATCCTTGAGGCACCCGCTTGAGTGCGGTGTGCCCCAGGGGGCAGTGCTCTCCCCGATGTTGTTTAATATCTATATGCACCCCCTTGCCCAGATTGTCCGAAGGTTTGGGCAGGGATGTCATCAGTATGCAGATGACACCCAGCTCTATCTGATGTTGGGCGGCCGGTCAGACTCCGGCCCAGACGATCTTGACCGGGCATTGCACGCTGTGGCTGACTGGCTCAGATCTAGCAGGTTGAAATTGAACCCGGCGAAGATGGAGGTCCTGTGCCTGGGTCGTTGCAGTCCAGAGTGGGGGGTCCCGCTCCCGAGCTTCAACGGGGCGCCGTTGGTGTCTGCGCTGAGGGCGAGGAGTTTGGGAGTGCTCCTGGAGCCTTCATTGTCAATGGAGGCCCAGGTAGCAGCCACTGCCAAGTCAGCCTTTTACCATCTACGGCTGCCGAAGCAGTTGGTTCCCTACCTTGACCGGGATGACCTCGCCACAGTGATCCATGCGACGGTCACCTCGAGGTTGGACTACTGCAACGCTCTCTACATGGGGCTGCCTTTGGTGCAAATCCGGAAGCTGCAGCTGGTGCAGAATGCCGTGGCCAGGCTGCTGATGGGACTCGCAAGGCGGGACCACATCAGGCCTGTGCCTGCGGCGCTGTACTGGCTGCCTATAGCATACCGAGTTCGCTTCAAAGTACTGGTTCTTACCTATAAAGCCCTATATGGCCAGGGTCCAACATACCTTAGGGACCGCCTTTCTCCATATCAACCCCAGAGAGCACTACGGTTGGGGTCAGAACACAGACTGCGTGTGCCTGGCCCCAGGGACGCCAGGCTGGCCAGAACTAGGACCAGGGCCTTCTCGGTGGTGGCTTCTGTCTGGTGGAACGAGCTCCCGGAGGAGATCAGGGCCCTGCGGGACCTGATGCAGTTCCGCAGGGCCTGCAAGACGGAGCTCTTCCGCCAGGCTTATGAATAGGAGCCGCCACCGATGATACTGGGGATACCACCTGACATCGTAACCACCACGATGTACCCTGGTCCAACACGACCTCGGCTATGGCTGAGGGGGTGGGGCCCAGACCTACCATTTGGTTGCCATCCGATGCTGCATTATGGAAGCTTTTATGATTATTTATATGTTTTAATGATATTTATTGTAATGTTTTAACTGATTTTATAGGTCAATGTAGTAATCAGGCCACAGGCCCATGTAAGCCGCCCTGAGCCCGCTTGCGGGGAGGGCGGGATATAAATGTGAAAAATAAATAAATAAATAAATAAATAAATAAATAAATAAGGCAACTGGTTAATCAACATACATGCTGGGCATGCTGGGCTAGATGAACCACTGCTATGATCCAGCAGGACTTTTCTTATGTAGTATAATAGATATACCAGAAAGAGCAAAAGGGTAATTTGTCTCTCATCTCTAATTAGATATAACTGCTGTACTAGAGGACTACATGACCAGTCTTGGATGCTGGGCTATATCAAGGCTCTACTTGCAAACCAAAATATTTTAGTTGCTGTAGCAGTCAGATAGCATGCATGCTTGTGCAAGAAACATGAATTTCAAAATGGTAAATTATGTAAATTTAAACTAATTTAAACTAATATTTTGTCTTGGATTTAATTTGAATCAACATTTATATAATTCTCAACATGGCCTTATATTTGGATATGTAAATCTGGAAACTGGAGCCATGGACAGACAACACTTATCTTTTACTAAACCTGAGAAAAGCCTGAGGTTTGCAGAAAAATGGATTTTTTTGAAAAAAATTGGGGGTTAACCACCCAAAAAAACAATAGAAGTAGCCCCTGTAGCTTTAGGAAATGCCTTCTCAGTGGTCATTACTAGACAACCACACTGGTATTGCCAGCCTTGAAGCCTTGGTTTCTGTAAGTAAAAAGTAAGGTGAGCGGGAAGGCCCTTTCCAGGGCTTTGGCCTTTGAGGGAGGATTCAGCAGGGCCAGGGCCACCAGCAGAGTTGCTACTACATGACTGTTCAGCAGCAGCCACCCCATGAAAGCCATTGTGTAGTAGTTAGAGTTTCAAACTAGGATCTAGGTTAAAATCCCCACTCTGCCACAGAAGCTCACTGTGTTGGACCAGTCATACACTCTCAGCCTAAACTACCACACAAGATTGTTGTCAGGATAAAATGGAAGAAAGCAGGACTTTCGGTGGTGGGAAAAGGGTAATGGCTGTCTGATTATTCATTTATTTATTTATTGAGATTTATATCCCACCTAGCCAGCGTGATCCCTCAACTCCATCACCCGACCCCCTTTTCCAGCCTCTAAAACGATCTCACGGGTCACATTACACCCCATATTTATGGGGAAGATTCGAAAACTCCACCCCAACTGGTCCACAAAAAGCAAAAAACAATCCAAGCCCTACTCTCTACAAAAGTGAAGGAAACGAATTTGGGCCCTCAAAGACTGTCTGAAGGTAAAATGGCGACGGGAAATAGCGCAGCTGGAGACGATTCAGCCCCAGTAACTTCTAAAATGCTAAAGACAGCTTTAACTAATATGGAAAGAACCTTCCTTGAAAATATATCAGCTATGTTCAAACCGATGTATGAAGAGCTAGAACTACTACAAAATAAGCTTCAAGATACTAAATCTGTGGCAGATGGAGCTATGCAGAATAGCCTGGCGAACCATGAAAGCATTCAACAAATGCAGCAAATGGAAGACTTACTGGCAGAGAAAATGCTCAGGCTTGATCTCTCAATGCGATCTCTCAATGCGACAGGCTTGATCTCTCAATGCGACAAAATAACCTTAAACTACACGGGCTAGGCGAAAAAATTGAAGAACAAGGCGATCTGGCACTTCACATCTCTAACTGGCTTACTCAAGAGGTGGGGAAAGAGGGAGACAAATCCACAAATCCACAATTATAACCAAAGCCTTCCATCTAGGTCCTACTTCGATTCTCCGAACAAAGCCAATGCGAGACATCATGATCACCTTCCTAGACCTCAGATTTAGAAAAAGTGTACTCACTGCAGCAAGACAAAAGGGCCACCTCACATACTTAGGAAGGAAAATAGACATGTTCCTGGACTTACCAAAGGAAGCAATGCAAAAGCGACGTGAAATGAAGCCGATCACAAGAAGCCTCCTGGAAGCAGACATTAGATACACTTGGATCACTCCTTTAATCTTGCAGGTTTCCCATCACGGCAAGCTACACAAGATTATGTCCCCTGAAGAAGGGCTCGCCTTATTTCATCTGTTAGACATGGAGCCCATGGAGCTCTCATGATGATCCAACAAAAGGTGACTTTCAACTCCCTCTCCACCCCCAACTCTTGGGCAGCTGCCTTCAAATCTCACATCAGACGGGAGATAAGTATTGCATGCTGACAGTCTGCATAAGTCAGTGATTTCTTACTCTGTTCTCTGGTTGTTTAACTTTACTCTAAGTTGTGGCCTCTCAGACTGTTTTGGTTAACCACGTGACATTAATCTTGTGATTGAGCACCACCAGTAAACTCTCAGGACACAGGAATTCATTTGCAAGTGGCTTCGAGGCTTTCACAAAGACTCTTGGCACTCATACATTCTTTTCACACTGTAAGCACTTTTGTAGTGACATTTTTGCCAGATTTTCTATTGTTTGGCTATTTGTTTAACTAATTTTATAGGCTGGGGAGGTGGGAGGTGGGAAAGTTACAGTTCTTTATTCATATAGTTTAGTTCTTAAGGTTTTCTTTACAGGGTGCTGGGAAATGGAGAGTTCAGGGGATTATCTCAACCTCTTGTCGTCTTGAGGTGTCGACAGGAGATTAGAGAGCCTCTTCAATTTGTTACTGAACAGTTGATTGTCTGCATCATTCAATTAATTACGTGTTCTACAACTTTTAAATAGATTAGTCATTTTTACACTTTTTCTCTCTAACTTGCTTCTTGATTCTACTGTTACTATAATTGTTATTTGAGGAATGAGTTTTTATACTCTTGAGGTTTAAGTAAAAAAACAAAACAAAACACTGTACTTTCATTGATCCTTTGTATTAATTACAACTAGAAACAACTTCATTATGCAAGCTATTACTGTTTAAGCATCTCTGCATTGCATTATAACTGTTAAGATTGTACCTTTTTACCTCAAGATTGTACCTTTTCCTCTTTTAGGAAGAGAGCTTTACCCTTCTGGACCTTGTTCTCAGTCTCTGTGTTGTTGTAGTATACACAAAAGTTTTAATCCTTCCTTTCATTCATTTTGTATTTCTAGTTATACTCTAGCTCTAAGGTTTATTCTAGTATATAAGTGCATTTATTTGTACTCTGTTCTTATAAGCAGCTGTAGATAGGCAACTAGTTACTTCTCTCCTTAAGCCTCAAACAAGAAGTACATTTACTTCTATTGCAGGTGTAACTGTTTACTCCTAATACTCTCTGTTCCTTAATCAGTTACTCTCTCGGTCACAGGCTTTTTACTGTTTCTTTGCAATAAGTTTGTCCTAGAGAGATCTTAATAACTTTTATTTTTACACTTCCCACCACACTCCTTGATTACAACCCTCACTCACACTTCTATTAAGGAAAGTGCTGTGGGTATACTCGTAAAATAAAATAACAAAACAAGAAGTCGAAACTACACTATTGTTTTATCGAGATGTCTAGTATCAAATTCATTTCTGCCAACGTTCGAGGCATGAACAACCCCATTAAATGCAAACATATTCTTTGTAACCTAATAAAACAAAAACTGGACATTGTACTTTTGCAGGAAACCCACTTGAAAAAATACTGAAAGGCTGGTTTTTCATACTAATAAGTTTCAAACCCAATTCTTAGCTTCTGGCTACTCCAACTCTCAGGGGGCAGCCATATTATTATCACAAAACATCCGCTTCACCTTAGCAGCTCAATTGTCAGACCCTCTGGGTAGATTTTTATTTATTAAAGGACATTTGGAAAACCAAATAATTACCATTGCAACACTTTATGCACCCAACAATGGGCAGATAGACTTTATATCATCCACTCTGACCAAACTTTAAAAAATTTGCAGAAAGCAACATTATTTTAAGGGGTGGTTTCAATTTCATTGTGGACAACTTATTAGATCACCAAAGCCACCCCACAAATGCTACACCCGACTAGAATAACTGCTTAAAGAGCATGATTTAGTGGACATATGGCATCTACTCCACAATGATGAATGAGATTATACCTATTTTTCAGCATGCCACACAGTACATACAAGGATTGACCTAATCTTGATTTCACCTTCCCTGTTACCTAATGCTCTTTCATCCTCGATCGAACCATCTAGATGGTTGGATCATGCATGGCCTGATTGCTCATTCTCTCTATCAGACACCACTTAATGCCACAGACACTGGATTCTTAATACTTCTTTACTGAATAGCCCACAAACAAGAGAAGAGATAGAACTCCATATTAAACAACATTTTGAGGAAAATTTGTCTGACAAAGTCTCCCCAACAATGTTATGGGACGCGCTAAAGCCGGTCACTAGAGGCTTTCTGATTGCCATGTCTTCCAACCTTAAAAAACAAAAACAGTTGTTATTAACAGAGACTACTGACAAGATTTAATATTTAGACCGACTACATAAATCTAATTGTAATTCTCATACCTTAAATCTCCTAAATATGGAAAGAAAGAACCTAGCTCTATTGAAAACTACAAATTTTTTTTAAAAAAACAACTTCTTTTCACTAGACAAAAATATTGGATTAAATCTCCCCGGTCGCTGTGCAAAGTTAAAGAACAGTTCCTTTCCAAAAAAAATATAAGCAATAGCCACTCTGAAAGGGGAAGTCATCACTAGCCCTCAAAAAATTGCCCATAGGTTTGAGGAATATTACACAAAATTGTATACAGCATCCCCAATTGCGAAGGAAACTTTTGAGGAAATATTTTCAAAATTCCCTATTTACACCAAATTAAATAATTGTCACAAATCTTTCATGGACAACCCAATAATGGAACAAGAAGTTCTAGCCACGATCAAATCCTTAAAAGTGAACAAATCCCCAGGCCCAGATGGGTTCCCTTCCCTTTTTTATAAAACTTTTGCTCCCACTCTACTCAAGCCTCTTACTTCAGCTTTCAACAATATTTTGGAGACAGGTATTATCCCACCTTCATGGCAACAGACTCAGACAGTAGTTATACTTAAGAAAGGTCATGACCCCTTACACCCAGAATATGATTTCCGAATTTCGGTGACTCAGTGGTGGGAGAGGTGACCTGGACTCAGCAGTTTGAGGGGGTTCCAAATGGGTTTCGGACTCCCAGGGACCCTTGTAAGGGGACCCTGCCTGAGGCACTTGGGGGTGGCCTCTCTCTGGGATGGCAATCCCGAGATCAAGGAAACCCCCCTGCCTCTATAGGCTCAGTTGCTGCAGCAGCCTCGGGGCACAATCGAGTGCACACTGGGACAGCTGCAGAAGTCTGATTGCTACAAGGAAAAGATTACTTACCCGACACACACGGCGGAATGTGAGTGAAGGGACTCCTTCTTTTATTATGCGGGAAGACTTTTGAATAACTTGTGGGACTTTACTGTGAATGTAAACAAAAAACCATGACTGGACAGGGAGAAAGATGGCGGGGAAATCAAAGCCTTCTCCTAAAGCTCAAATTACTCTGCAGGGCACAAAGTTTGAGTCCAGCACAGACCTGACTGCAGCTTTGGCAATAGCACTATGCTCTCTGATGGACCAGCTGAACGCTGTTAATGCTAAGCTGGATTTTCTGCAACAACAAATGTCAGAGGCAAATAAGAGTCGGATCAGACTGCTAAAGGGTTGGCAGAGGTTAAAACCAAAGTTGAAAAGACTGATTTAAAGCTGATTGTGATGGGAAAATAAAGGATTTCTGATAAAGATAATTTGCTGAAACTTCAGATGGAGAGGTCTTCCTTTTATTTGAGATTCCAGGGCATACTCGAACAAAAAGGTGAGAATCTCAAAAAGATACTCAGGGCGCGATCATACGCACCCATTTGCGACACATAAAGAACGATTCCCCGCCAGCTCAAAGTGGCGTGATCACACAAGCACATCTGGGAAGCATCCTGCAGCCGGTGTCAAAGTGTCGCAAACCACTTTGAGCCGGTGGGGAATCAGCTTATTTAGCTACCAGTGAAAAGGCAGTCTCAAATGGTTTGCAATGGCCCAGAACTGACCTTTCCTGGTGTAATCGCGCCAGCGCAAACAAGTGGCATTGGGGAGCGGGCTTTTTGTTTTGTTTTTCCCTCCCATCTCGGTATGCGCATCATCAGATGACCCTGAGGGTGGAGAGGCAAGTCATCAATCCCTTGTAGAAGCAGATAAGTGCACTGAAAACGGCCAGAAAACCCCCCCCCCCAACTTGCCTGCAGCTGTGTGTGATCACGCAGTGGCGGTTCGCCCTCACAGATCCATGGACCTGTGTGATCCTGCAAAAGCGGCACAAATTGCGCCGGCACAAATTTGTGCCACTTCCTGTCTGGCTTATCTCGCTCATGTGGACGGGGCCTCAGTGATGCTAAAGCTCCAATGATGGATTTGCAAGCGGATGAAATACAAAGCGATTTGGATATGGTCTATAGGACCTATCCTAAATTTGTAAAGAAAAAAAATCTGCCTGGAGAATGGTGAGGTTCTCCAAAAGGTCAACCAGAGATGTAGTGCCCAAGGCCACCAATAGAAATACCCTGAAGATTCAAGAAGAAGATATTAAAGTGTTAAAGGACATTCCATTTGAGGTGAGGAAGAAGAGGAAACCCTATAAAAATTTGACTGCATTTCTCCAAACAGAAAACATCATGTATTGCTGGCTCATTCCGGAAGGCATGGGTTTTACCTACAAAGAGAAGAAGCAAATAATTGATTCAGCTGCAAAGGCCAAGAAATTTTTGGACTTTTGCAAAGAAGGAAAAGACAAAGCACCATCAGAGGATTCTTTGGAGTTACAAGAGAGCATTTATGGTCTGGAAGGATCAGACACATCGGGAAGTAAAAGCTCAGAAGATGAAGAGTCAGACTCAGCTTTGGGGGCAGCCGCACCGAAACTCCAGAGAGGAAAGAAGAAAAAGGGAACCAGTAAAGGAAAATAAGTTGTATTGGTTGAAAGTCTTATGCGTTTTTTATTGTTCATTCAGACTATCAGCAACTCATGTATTTGTAAGCTTTTAAAACAGTAATGATATCAGTTTAAAGCCTTGTTGATTATAAGTTTTCCTTGAATAGTTAGAAGCAAGATATTAAATAGCTTTTTTAAAGACTTCTGTATACCTTAGGGTAGTTTAGTATTTTAGTTATGGTTGTGGTTTTAGTTGCTGTAGTTATAAAATCAATAAAAAATCATTTTTTTAAAAAAAAGAAAAGATATCACAGAAATATTAAAACCAGCATTTCAATGAATGGATGAGCTGGAAGACCTTCAAAAGCAGACAAATAAAAAAGCTGAAAGGGCTCTCCAAAAAATTACAGAGCCTGAAAGGCAAGTACCTGTGAGAACTTTAGATGCTTGGGCTAGGGAGCGCATCTTATCTCTGGACCACCGTAGCCGTGAGCTTTCTTTGAAGTTCAGAGGGTTTAAAGCAAATGCTGAAGAGGGAACAGAGTTAACTGTATTTGTGGCAAATTGGCTTGCATGCACTTTAAGGCTGGAAGTTGGCATCACACCCTTGCTACAGAAAGCTTATCGCATTGGGAAGGTATGCAAGGAATCCACCTCCCCATCATATACCAGAGATATATTAGTAGAATTTAAAGACTTTCGGATGTGACAGAAAATCCTATCAGAAGCTGGGGCAAGGACTGGCCTGGACTTTCAAGGCACAAAGATACAAGTGTTGCCAGATCTCCCCCCTAAATTTTTAAAGATAAGAAGAGATCTCAAGAGCATCACAGCTAACATGTGGGATTTAGGTATTAAGTACCGATGGCTCTGTACGGGCAAGCTATGTGTTCAACAGGGCTCCACTTCCTATCTTGCTTATGACTTGGCCTCTGGTGAAATAATGCTGGCTGCCTTAAATCTTTCCCCATCTGATTCCCAAGAAAACAGAGCTGGCAAGAGGAAAGAGTGTTCACCTCTTGCATCAGCTAAAACAACTCGGGTCTGTACTCTGGAAGACCATGAAGGTTTTGAAGAGAGTGTGGACTCAATATAGAAGCTGAGGTTTTAGATAATATCAAATAATTTTTGTACTATGCTAATGAGTGGTGGGATTGGCGAAGCTCTGGGTATGTCCCCCCCCGGACCAATCGGTCCCCGGAAGGAGGGTTCCTACCCTCCTGACCTTTGAGGCCTCCGAGGACTGAGATTAATTATAAGTATAATTTAGTTCAAGATCAATCTGTTAATATACTGTAAATTATTATAATGAACTGAGATTGTTTGAAAACTTAAATAATATTATTCAGTAATAAGTTTGGGAGAAGAAAGAAGAGGGAAGAGGAAGGAGAAGACTCAAAGACAAAGCATGCATGTGAAGGTTTTTTTGTTTATATTATTAACTGATTTTGGCAGTATAGTATAATTATAAAATTCTTTCTTCAATAAAATTGCTTTAAAATTGAAAAAAAAAACTATTTTGTTGATGGCAATTTCCCTTAAACATTCTAAAAACAATGACCATATTTAACATCTTCCACAAAGTAGCTGAAATGGTCCTTGCTGTGACCTGTATAAATTACTCTGTGTAAATGATTTGCTTCTCAACTGAAGTGAATAATCAAATTAATTTTAGAGACTAACGAACCACAGCCAACCCTGTACTTTACACTCTAAATTTGACAGCCCCTCCAATCACAGCACATCTGCATTGAGGCATCCTCTGTTTAACATTTCCAATATTTAAATCTATCCATTTTTAGAGACAATTATTCTAACTGTTAAATGGCATAGGTGTATTTTTTTTAAAAAAAAAAAAACTGGTAAATTAAAGTTTAACCTATGGTCTTTTTCTCTTGACATGCTAATACCTGGCTCAGGCTGCAGAGGGACAAGTTCTGGTGTCCAGTAATGTTGCTGTGCTGTGGTTTTTGTATAGTGCATGATGCAGAAGTGTGCTGTCTGTGTCAGATATGGAAAAGGGATGCAGAAAATGAAAATAATCTATGCACAGTAGTGCAAAAATGTGAGAGGCTCAAAATATATGCTTTTGGAGAGCATTTTGTTCTCTGCAAGTGCTTCCAGATAAATGCACATTATATCATTCCCATACAGAGGTGGAAAAGTATGAATTTGGCTACAGTCAATGACACAGAGCATCTTGCTGGTTGATATTCCAGCACTAGGGGAAATCACTATTACGGTAGGAATTCAAGCTTCTTGTCTAGGAATAACAGCTGAGCTCGAGCACTTACACATTCAATGTCATTGTTGCCATTTTTTAGAAATAATCAAAAGGTCAGTGAATTATAGCAGCTAGGGGAGACAAAGATTTTTCTGATCATATTAGTGTTTATAAAAGGACATTTCTCTGGTGTGATCTTCGCCAGTCATGCCATGGTGTATGTATGTGTGGCAGGACAGAGAGCCCGGAAATGGCATGAGCACAAGGGGAGGGGTGCAAGGGGGCAGGTTGAAGTTCCACTGGTGAAGAGGTGGGTTGCCTCCCTGTTGGCTGGGCATGACCTGGAACATCTATGGTGGAAAGAGAATGGTTGATCCATGCAGCAGCCATTAAGGAAGAAGGGACACTGCTGGGGTTAAGAGGAACCAGGCAGTATCCCAAGGCAGCTGTGGCAGAAGGGTGGTGCCAATTGTTTGGGGAAAACCTAGGCTGGTGGTTCAGAGGTATTGCCTGGTGGCCTGGAATTCCAGGGCCTGGAAGACTGCTGACTTGGCACAAAGGAACATGGAGGGCCAAGACTGTTGTACAGGAGGGTAGGAGTGAAGTAACTCTGGTTAGGAGACTTGCAATTATGTAACCAGTTATCAGACTGAAGGATAAAGACATTGCGGTTGTGCCTGAACCTGGACCTGGTGCATTGATTTGGTGGAAGCGGGATGGAACCCTGTCCCATGTCCAGCTTGTTGTGAGTCTCTGCCCTTTCTAGCCCATGCCTACCAGCCCCAGCACTGTCGCATGCCAAAGGATGTATGGATGCATATATACATGTCTGTGTATGTGCGTGTGTGTACACTCATCATCAAGCAATAGCTTGGCGACTTGCATTTTAAGGATGTGCAAAACCATCATTTCTACAAATATTTCTACCTTCTCATATGATGGCATCACAAGTTTGATATACTTGTTCACAAAAAAGGATGAAGAGTTTTCTTTCAGCTAAATCCCCCTGGCTAAATTTGCACTACAGATCTGTCATTCTACAGATCATATCTATTTTAATACACAACTGACTTTATTGTTCATTATATTCCCAACATCTCTCCAGTTTGGTGTAGTGGTTAAGTGCGCGGACTCTAATCTGGGAGAACCGGGTTTGATTCCCCACTCCTCCACTTGCACCTGGCTGGATGACCTTGGGCAAGCCATAGCTCTGGACCAGCTGTTCTCTCAAGGACAGCTTGGGAAAGAGCTCTCTCAGCCCCACCTACCTCACAGGGGGTCTGTTGTGGGGAGGGGAAGGGAAAAGGAGTTTGTAAGACGCTCTGAGACTCCAAGTGAGTGAAGGGCAGGGTATAAATCTAATCTCTTCTTCTTCTTCTATCAGTATAACTATAGCTGTGGATGAGGGTCAAACTAGACATTGCTTTTTACACAAGTTTGCCATGGAGACTTGTAGCCATACTGCAGCTGCAAGAATCACTCTTGTGTAAAAAGCACTGATGTACCCAATTCTGTTTAGGAACATGGTGCGGGAGGAGGATGGGCTCTTGCCTTCCCCACCAGTAGCATTTTTGCAGCCCAAATGACCTAAGATCTGCCATAAACAACATAGATGGAAAGGCAGGAGCATCTCCTTCCCCACGCTCCATGGTCTCCATCAGAATGTGGCCTGTCTGCACTTCGTACACAGCTGTTGTGTGGCTATAAGTCCCCATGGGGATCTCATGTAAAAAAGGAACATCTAGTTTGTCCCTCGCTATACATGATTTGGAGAATCAATCTATTCATTTTGTTTCCCTGTTGGGCTGGTGAAAAATATGAAGGCAACTTTGATAACTTTGTGTACCATAAAGGTACCTCCTCTACTCAAAAGATTTCTCTGGTGAAGCAGATCTATTGTTAGAAAGAACTGTCCCCCACTTGTGGGAACTTGAAACACAAGATGCAAGGGAAGCATCATTAACTGCCAAGCTCCATGACCCCCATTGGAGTTATTTTTGGCATTTTGCAAGCACTGGAAATTAAATCACTATTCATTTTATTAAATTTCTTCAGTTTCTTGTTATCATGTTTCTAGGTTATTATGTGGTAATAACCTAGAGTGCTGGAATATATTGCCAATTGCAATGAGCCATTGCCTTTTTCCCCTAGCAGTAAGGTAGCTGGGACGACACTTGCTTTGAAGACTATATAGAAAAGGTTAACGAAGGCATAGATACATGTGTCAGGGTTGGTTTTCTGTATTATTCAGGCGTTATTAAGTACCTGAACAGTAAAACTGCATCAGAGATAGATAAAACACTTAATACCTATAAAAGTACTTACCCAATTGCAGAGAAACATTCTGAGAAATTAATTCCTACCTTGTAAGTGTTTGAAACAGTTTTCATTTCAGGGGCAAATTGCGAAACTAAGGGTGTATAAATTAATGCTGACCATGGCCACATTTTTCCAAAACAGCCAAAAGGATACACTTCCTTCCCGTTAATGTCTATTATGTGGTGATCTAAATTCAAGGATAACTTTGAGGAGTGAGTGTGCCTGTTTCTCAGTAAATTACAAGAACTATCACTGAACAGAAGCGGGGGGGGGGGTCATTTGTTTGTTTGTTTGTTTGTTTATTTATTTATTTATTTTTGAGATTTATATCCCGCCCTACCCACCAAACGGCTGCCCATTTGGTGCCAAAGCAGGCCGGAGCACTGCTCCAGCAGCCCAGGAGCAGACACAAATGGTGGTGGCAGCAAGCCCCACCCCCAGCTCCCCGCTCCCAAGCTCCTTCTTGCTAGAGTCATGCTGCAGCAGCAGTGTGATCTTTCCATTGTATTCTATGGCGCCATAGAACATAGGCATCAACTATGGGGGGTTGGGGGCTTGGGCCCCCACTGAAACTTTACAGGGGGGACTGAGCCTCCCTCGGGGCAACCAGGGCAGGTAGGCTTTAAAGCATGGGCAGCCAGTTCAGAGCGCCCTTTTGCTCCCCCCACCTAAGAACGTGAGGGAGCGAAGGGGAGGCTTGCAATGGCCGTCTGTCCTTTAAAGTGAGCAGCCCAGCAGGTCCGCCTGCCAGCTGCTTGCTTTAAAGCATGGGCGCTCTTTCACTCCCCCCACCTAAGAATGAGAAGGAGATCCAGTGGGGGGGAGTCCAACTTTCTGCGTCAGTCCTTTGCCCTGCATCGCGCACACACCCTGCCAAGCAAAGAAGTGGCTCCCACCACGCATCTCTGCAGGCAAAGAAGGCACCTTCTCCCATCTCTGCCCAGGGGGAGCGGATGCAGGTGGAAGGGCTGTGCTCTGCCTCAGTGGGAGCCAGCCTCGCAAATAAAAAAGGAGCCGCTCTGATCTTTACATCTATTCCACCCGGGTTCCAGGAATGTAAATTGTCACAGGGGGGACAGGAGGAGAGACACTGAAGAGTGTTTACAAAGGAGAGGGTTAGGGGAAAGAGGGCTGGCCTGCCTGGGCAGAGGCGGGAACATTTTAACACCGGCAAGCCTGGCAGGGATGTTGTCACTCAACTGGAATCTTCCTTCCTATCATTTTTCTGCCTCTTTTTCTGTCTTCTTCCCTTCCTTTCATTTTTCTGCCTCTCTTTCATGCCTCTCTCCCCATCTTTTTTCTACCTCTTCCTTCCTTCCTTTCTTTCTTTGTGTTTCTTTCTCTCTTTCTCTCTCTTTCTCTCACTTAGTCTTCTCTCTCTCTCTTTCTACCTTTCTTTCTCTCTGTCTCTGTTTCTGTCTTTCTTGCTTTTTTTCTATCTCTCTGTCTTTCTCAGTCCATTTTTTTCTTTTGGTGCATAATGCCTTCAGCTCACACACATAATGCCACTTCTGTCACCTCTTCCAGATGATTCCTTAAGTCCATCTTTTCTATTAATTGTTTGGAACAACTGCCAAATCCCCATTTTCTGCTGAAATTGACCATTACCACTTAAGACTAAATTGCATATTTTTCCTGTTTAACCTTGTCTGGTCTTTCTTCCTTTCTTTCTTCCTTTCTTTCTTCCTTTCTTTCTTTCTTTCTTTCTTTCTTTCTTTCTTTCTTTCTTTCTTTCTTTCTTTCTTTCTTTCTTTCTTTCTTTGTAAATGAGATTATATTTGAATAGTTTTTATAATTATTTTTCTAAAAAAGTCAGTCTGCTCACAATTTTAAAACTAGCCCCATAACCAACACATGGTAACCCTGTAGGGTTTTCAAGGCAAGAGACATTGGCCAATTTCGCACTGGCCAGTTGCCTCTCGTTCTCTCCGGAATTTCCCCTCCCAGTTTCCTCCAGAGTATTTTCTTCATTTTCCCACTTGGAACCTCAGCCCTTTTGATATAGCGTGACAAAGGGTTTTCTCCAAAAAATTTTTAGAAACTCCCACAATGGGGCAGCCCTGATGAAGGGCGGGCGAGTGGGCATGTTTTCATTTTGGGTTCTCCCCCAGAGCAAACAGGAAAATCCTCTAAAAACAGGATTTGTTTGCTCCAGGGAAACTCCGGTGCAGCAGGGCGATACTCCAGAGCAAAACATGAGCCCAGAGGAACTGGTGTGAAATCGACCAGAAGCTCTGGTGCAAGCATGAGGGCAAACCTGGGGCAAATGCTAGTGCGAAATCGGCCATTCAAAGGTGGTTTGCCATTGCCTGCCTCTGCATGCCAACTCTGGGCTTCCTTTATGGTCTCCCATCCAACTACAGACCAGAGCTGTCTGTCGGAAAAGAAGGTATAGTCCTTAACCTTGGCTGTCTCCACCCACTTTCAATGTAGCAACAGTCAGACTGCAAAGCCTCTGTTGAACTCCAATTTACATTTTGGGGGAAAGTGTGTCTCTATTTTATTTTACTTGGGTCTATATATCCCTGATTGTTGTTTTTTTCATGGTGGTGGGGGGCTGCTTCAACCACTCCTAAGCACTTCTTTCAATTTCCATTTCATTTTTAAATGGTAAGCCCATCTGCATGAAAAAGGGGGACATGCAGATCAGAGGCCTTTTAAAATTTCCTTTTGCCCTGTGTGCAGCCCAGAAAGAACATTGGCAAGAAACCTGCACTCTGTACATGTTCATGCTCTTCATTTTGCTGTTACTTAAAATGGTGTGGTACAGTTTCAAAGGAACAACTAACTGGGATGTATAAAAGAAATGACAGGATCACCCATTGGAAACAATGGGAGAGGTTTGAAGGCCCATTAGAGATAATGGGAGCCAGGAATGCCAATTGACTTCCATGGGCTCCACTGAAATATATTGCAGCACAAAAAAAGTTATGAAGAAAATGTGAGCATTTTCTGCTTTTATGGAAAAACTTGGGGGTGGGGGGGATTTAAATGCCTGGGTTCCCTGCCTGATCTTCTCTAGGTGTCACAGAGCCGCAGAGCATCCTGAGAAGATTGGGCAGGGAACGCAGGCATGTCTGCCTTCCTGCCTTCTGACACCCTTCCGGTGATGTTAGGGGGTATGGCATATGCAAACAAGTTATGCTAATGACTAGTTATGCTAATGAGCTCCTGCACCTCTTTTTTTTTACAAAATGACACCTGAACAGAAGGAAGCATCCTAATACATTTCCCACCATTATAACCTAATCTGCAGAATAATCTTTTTACAAACAATCCAGAATTGCCAGGTCCTCTCCAGCCAGTAAGAGGAAGCAGTTAATGAAATAAGGAAATAAGAATTATTCTTCTGGTTTGCAGCACTACAAAGCAGGGGTCCTTTCGTAGAAAAAGAGGTGCAGGAGCTCATTAGCATAACTCATTAGCATAACTTATTTGCATATGCTACACCACCTGACATCACCAGAAGTATGTCAGAAGGGAAGGAAGGAGAGAGAGAGAGAAGGAAGGGAGGGAGGGAGGAAGGAAGGAAGGGCTGGCAGAGAGGGGACGGCTACTAATTCAAGCCTCAGAAATACCACTATTCTGGGAGGATAGCTTCAGTGGTGGCTGAAGCCTTCAGAAGGCTGGTTGGAGGAACAAGGACCTTTCCAGAGGACAGGGTCGTTTTGTTGCAGCCATGACACAAGCAGGCATTCCCCCGCGGGCAGGGGGGGGGTCTGGCACCAACTCCCGGAGCTGTGCTCCCCCGAGCTCCTGCTCGAAATGACCCTTGCAAAGCAGGATTGCCGACAAAGCTCTGGTGCTAATGTACACCGGGGAGCTGGTGAACCGTGAATCAGCTTCATGAATGTATGCTGTCTCTCCCACTCTTCCATCTTTGAATCAGTCCCTTTTACCCTTTCCTTTCCCAACCTTAAATATGCAAACCACAGTTAATACAAGCCAGGTTACCTCATAAGCAGCTTTCACATCTGCTTCAGTCTCTAACCTCAGTTAACACTATAAGGGGGTTACAGTCTGGAAAGCTACCTTTCTTTTAGTGCTTGTGTTTCATACTGCATGTCTGCCAATGGGAATGAGAACATGGTACATGATGGAATTGAATTGTGTTGCAGTGTGGAAAGCAGAGGAGTCATCACTGAGGCACTTTTAGAATGGTGAAAGTAACATGTGGTCCAGCTCTGATTTCCAAGTGAGTGAATTTAGGGTCATTGTTGAAGATACATTCTTGAAAGCAATGGCATGTATCCAACAATCTGCCAAATCTGTGGTGTAGGACTTTCCCAATTCCCCCTCCAGCCCACTGATCACCCCACCCCCCATTTTTCTTTCTGGAGTCCAGTGGACCCTCAAGAACAGCACAGGGGTTAAAGTGGCAGTCTGCACTGTAGAGGGAGAAATCAGCAGAAATCACTGCTCCCTTTTCTGCACATGGAAATCCTATTCCAACAGTGGAATTATGTAGTTGGTAATTGTTGTGTCCGCTGACTGCCATTAGGCGCCAGCACAAACAGCCCAGAGCTTAGCCCCTAGAACAATAGGAGCCAAGGATCCTGGAATCCCACTAATCCTCCAATAAGACCTAGGTGGAAAATTCAACCCCCCCAATAGGATCATAGGTGGGACCTGGGGTGTGTCCTGGGTATGTATATAAGTTGGCCCTGTGGCCGTTTAAGCATGCTGGCTCTCTCTAAATAAACTTGAGCCTATCACTATGCCAACTTCGTCCTCGTAAATGCCACTGAGAACTCAGTACTTTACAGTAATGTCAGTGTTTGCTAAGTTTTAAACTTTAAATTTACGTTAACACAGGAGATATCCATTCAAGGGAAAACCTAGTAGACCATTTTTTCTGACACGCTTTAAGTTAGATCTTGGCCCCTTGAGTTGTTTCTCATGTTTTGGTATTGATCACTTTATCTAGTGAAATATTTTGTGAAGTTTCCCCAAAAAAACACAAGAACATTTTGCCCTCCAGAAATATATCTCTAAAAATCCAGTGTAACATCATACATTTTGCCTGGTATTCATTTGGTGGAAGCCCCATCTCCACAGAGTATAAGATGAAAAGACGCATGAAAGATTTAGCTCTGTTTATGATCCTCTGTCCAACCTCCTCCATCTTTCTCAAAATAGCTTTTAAGTGGCTTTGTGTAGAGTGAGCATTTCTGATACATCAGATGTATGTAGTCCTTGTGAGTATAAAGGATACTTGAGGGAATGTGTCAAAAAGATTCAGAAATTTAGGAAGCAAAATGAATGAGCCGAATGACCATTTTTAGGAACATAGAATTTTACAGCAGGAGGCTGTTATAAACTTTTAGTCTATGACTTAAATCTTAAAACATGGGAATGGAGGCAATAGTGCTACTGCTGGGGTGAAAAATATTGTTGCTGGACACATCTTGCTGGCTGGATGTCAAAAGTACTGAAGGGAGCTAAATGAATAGGGCTTGATCTTTTCAAGAAGGTACATGAAGCTGCCATATTTCCTCCAACTTTATGACAGAGAATTACTACTGCTCTTGGATACCACTGCGATTGTTTAGAAGGGAAAGGGCCTATTGAAGTGACAGTATCAAAAGAAAAGGAAATTATGGGGTAATTGTCTAGCAAAATATGAAAGAGGAGGCTAGGATAACATTTAGTGACTGACTGGGTAGGTTTAAAGTGACTTTCTTCACTGCTCGGCACGCACATCAGGTTCTGCCACAGTCCATGCAAAACCTGAGCATGCACAGATAGAAGTGAAACTGTGAGTTTAGAACAAGTAAGATCATCAAAACTCATTTTTGTTTTGGTTGTTTCCACCCTTTATAATCCAGGCATATTATTTAGAAACAAGGTATCTAATGAAGTGTATTTATGATAAAATGTGACTGGTAGGGAAGACTTATAGGGATGTGGAGCTGATGCCTTGTTGCACTCCTAGAGAACATCAGTGTATGAACAATGTTGAGCCCTAAGATAGTCAAAGTTGCCAAACTCCAAACCACAAACTAGTGTTAATCCAAAAGAAAAAAAGAAACTCTTCAAATAAAGAGAGAAAATAAAAGTACAGAAGGGTGTAACATTTAGGTGGAAAGAAATGTGCAATAAACCACCTTGAGCCCACTAATTGAAAATGATTAAAAAATTCAAACTGAGAACCTGTGAGACTAGGGCTGCCAAGTCCCCCGGTAGGGCAGGGGAAACAACGATTTTTAAAGCTTACCCCCGCTTTTTCAAAATTGGCCACCGGGGGAGGCAATGGCTGCCAGCAGGGGAACGTCGGAGCCTACCCTGGCCTCTCCCTGCCAGGCCTGAACTTCTTAAAAGGGAAATGTCTGCAGAGAGCCTGCCCTGCAGTAAAAAGCCTCAACAGACATTTCCCCTTTAAGAGCTGAGCGAGCAAGAGAGCCCCACCCAGAGATTAAGGAGGGACTAGGCTCTTTCTACTGAAGGGCCTGCTTTTGTATGTGGCGTGCAAGGTTGCTGCTGGGGTAAGCTGCTGGGGTCTGCCAGCTCTTTTCCTTCTCTCTCTCTCTCCCCCTCCCCCTTTCTTTCTTTTTTCTGTCTGTCTGTCTGTCTCTCTCTCTCTCTGTCCCCATCCAGCAGAGGTCTATCAGTGGCTATTATTAGCCACAAGGTCTAAATGGAACACTTTGTCTGGGGCAGTGATGCTCTGCATTCTTGGTGCTTGGGGGGGGAGGCAACAGTGGGAGGGCTTCTGGAATTCTGGCCCCACTGCTGGACCTCCTGAGGGCACCTGGTATTTTTGGCCACTGTGTGACACAGAGTGTTGTACTGGATGGGCTGTTGGCCCGATCCACTGTGGCTTCTGTCCTGTTCTTATGATATGAAAATCATATTTAGCACTTGTGTAGCACTTAGTGCTTCATATTCTGCCGAGATGAGGAAGGATTCAGTAGGGCCGTTGCTCAGTGATAGAGCATCTGCTTGACATGCAGGAGGTATCAGCCTCTTCAGCTAAAAAAGGATCAGGTAATAGGTGACATTAAAGATCTCAGCCTGAGACCCTGGAGAGCCACTACCAGTCTGAGTAGTCAATACTGACCTTGATGGACCAATGGCCTGATTCAGTATTAGGAAACTTCATGAGTTCATGTGTCAGCATGTGGAAGCAACATCACAAGATGTGATATCACAAAATGATGTCACTTCCTTTCTCCTGGCTCCACCCCCAAAGTCCTCAGATATTTCCCAAGTTGGACTTGGCAGCCCTATGTGAGACTCATTAACCTCTTAGCTTTCTGCCCCCCCATTACTGTCCCCAGGCCCAAAGTGGCTCCTGGCTCCCTCACACACACTGCTTTGGCTCCACTCCCACCATGGGGCCCTGCACAGCTCCCTGACCCCCTCCATCACCCCTGTGGCTCCTGAGCTCCACTGCTAACAGAGGAGGAGGAGGAAGTAGGTGTCTTGTCTATACAAGCGCAGACAATGCTCATACTGAATGTGGTATTTAAACCTTCCCAACGTATTTTTAATGTTTTCAGATTTTTTTGCAAACTGCCCCCCCCAATTTTGTAAATTACCTGTTCTCTGTCAATGTGGCCCCAATCCTCAGGAAGCCACACTGTGCTATTAGAATATAAAAGTGGGAGCCTACAAGGAACTTGTAGGGAGGGATCATCCTGTTCCTCTGCCTTTCGTTCTTCATCTCTCCCCATCCCTTCTTCTCTGTCACTCATGCCATCTCACTTTCTGTCTCTCTTCTTTGTCACTTTGGAGGGGCAACCTACCCCTGCTGCAGCTCCCCTGCCCCCCCTTTGTCTCCAGCAGTGGCTCCTCTCTCTCATTTAGCTAAGCAGGCTGGCTACAATCATCTCTGCCTGCTTTCTTCCTGCCACAGCACCCCCTCCTGCCTCACTAGCGGCTCTCTGCCACCCAGCTCACACAGTGAGGGCAGGAAGGGGTGTGGGTTCCCAGTGATACTGGGGTTTCCTTCCTCTGCTTGCCCACCAATGTATCCAATCACCCATCCTCTCTGCCGTACTCTGCAGGCTGCCCGCTCACTCTATTCAGCCTGCCCAGCTGAAGTGCTGCTACCACATGCCTGCTACAGCTGCTCCCCTTCTTACCTCAGGCAAGTGGAGTGTGTGACAACAGCAGCCCCTCACTCACCTGGCTCAACAGATATGTGTTGTCAGCACATCTACAAACAATGCTACTGTGTTAGGGGGAATTTAATGCTCCCTCCATTTTTTTCAGGTTTTCAGATTTTTCTGCAAACTTGGAAGGTCCCTCACATTTGGAAAAAAGTCTCCCTTCACTCGACATGGCCCCAATCCATGGATTTAAGTATCTGCAGATGGAAACACAATGGACTATTAGAATATATGATGATAATATCTACAACAGAAGATGACAATGCCAGTTTCCACTACTTTCACAGTATATAAACAGTATACAGTGCATAAAAGAAACATACAAAATTGGTAACTATTAACAAGCATAAGGGCATTAAAAACACACATTTACTAATAAAGCAGTGAATCACAAGCTTTCTTCTCAACTGGTTGGATTTATCTCCCATTTGAAATGTTTTTGCCGCTTTTAAGATGTTGAGAAATTCCTGATAAAAGAGCATGAATCAGTGTTTGGATAACAGCTGCATACTAGATTTTTTTCTTGGTTATGAGAGGAAAGCTTTGATTCACTGTTGTGTTATTTAAATGTGAGTTTTTAATTCCATTTTGCTTGTTAATTGTTAATATTGTATTTGAATTCATACACCATTCTGTATTTTTTGTTTTGTCTTCTAGCATTAATCCACCTTCTTGGAGCTCTGAACTGAAAGGGTCAGTTAAGGATCACATGGGTGGTGGCCGATACTAGAAGCAAAACACTAGATGAGGCGGACCTTTGGTTTGATCCTGCAAGCCACTTTCGCACATGCTTGACCATAGGATGTAATTTACAAAATATATACTGTTATACAGACAGGAAATTGGATTTGCATGGATGTTTTATGTGAGATAATGAGTGCTGCTTCAGCATATTATGGAAGACTTAGGCAACATGCAAATACAGAGTCACAAGGAATTGATACAGCTATTTTGTAGACTTGATGCCCATATCTCTAGTACATATACCAGTTTGGTGTAGTGGTTAAGTGTGCAGACTCTAATCTGGGAGAACCAGGTTTGATTCCCCTCTCCTCCACTTGCACCTGCTGGATGACCTTGGACAAGCCATAGTTCTGGCACAGCTGTTCTTGAAAAAAAAAAGAGCAGTTTCTGTCAGAGGTCTCTCAGCCCCACCTACCTCACAGGGTGTCTGTTGTGGGGAGGGGAGGGGGAAGGGAAAGGAGATTGTAAACCACTCTGTGGCCCCGTCCACACTGTCACTTTTGTCGCTCATTTCTCCCCATTGCTTTGGGTTCCTCCCCCTTTTCCACATGTGTTTTGCTCCCTCTGGGACTACTAGAGAGAACAAAACATATGGGGGGTGGGGGAACCTGAAGCAATAGGGAGAAATGAGCGACAAAAGTGACAGTGTGGACGGGGCCTGAGAATCCTTTGGGTAGTGAAGGGCGGGGTATAAATCCAATCTCTGATCTTCTTCTTACATATAGGAAGGAAAACAAATGCCTTCCTGACCAGATTATTTATTACTTACTGTCAGATGTTGTGATTTAAACATCCACCAAATGTCTGTCGCCTAAGTACAGATTTCTGAATGGCAGGAGTAGGAGGATGAGAAAATAGCAGCATTAGATAAGAAAGGCCATCACCTTGTGTCTAAAAAAGATGACACATGTAAATTTTACACTTAAACTGAGAATTTGCATTAAGGTTACAGATGGGGGGGGGGGAGGATATGGTTCTAGTATGAAGACAGCAAATCTGCCTGTATTGATGAAGACAAGAAAGCTTTTAAAGGAGACTAATATTGATCATATAGGATTTCAATTACACTGAAATGGACTGGGACAAATTAATTCTGCCCCTGACTGTAGAGTTGGTATCCTTCAGGGTTTATTGGCAAGATCAAGAGTTTGAAAGAGATGCTGAGAAGGGGGTCACTATAATGATGGCTGGCAGTAGATTAATGTCAATGAATGCAGAATATTCCTTCTTTAATATGAGTTAATTTGCAATATCCAAAAAAATATAAATACAAGGAATGTTGCCATGCAAATCTCCTGAATAATGTAGTAGAATCCTAATGCTAATTATCCTAATGCATCAGAGTACATTTTTACATTGTCCCTGAGAGCAATAGAGGATGCAGAACAGCCAACAGAAAGGGTAGAGCAGCCAACTTTGTCTTGCAAGCTGGATGAGGCCACACTTACAAGCCATGAAGAAGACTGGGAGAAACAGAAAGTAGAAACATAAAGAAATGATGTTATGGATAAAAGAAACATTCATATCTATCAAACAAGGGAGGGAATCCTAAATTGTATTAAGCCTCTGTTGTGTAGAGGGTTCACTGTATGGAGAGTCATCCATGTGGACCATTGTTGTGGATGGGCTGGGTCGAACGGTGGAACCAGCCCGGCTCCCGTAGTGACTGCTATTGTGCCATGCATTAGTGGCATGGATGCGGACTCTGTGGCCTCGGTGCTCATTGGGTGGAGTGGCAGTGACGGTTCTTCCTTGATACCCAGTGGCCCGGCTAGCTCAGTGGGATCCCACCTTCATCGCCATTGTTGTGTAGTGGGTTCACCACATGGAGAGGCAGGATGACAGAGTGATCAACAGCTCTAGTTTATAGGTACGCAACAAAACATCTTACTGGATGAGGTGGCCAACTATATACAATCCCTGAACCGCACCCCTAGGTCCCATTGGAGGATTTAAATTTCCCACCAAAGTCCCTATTGGTCACTACCTGGAGGTTCAGGATCCTTGGCCCCTATTGTTCTCCGGGGCCAAGCTCTGGCTGCCTTTCATGGGCACCTAGTGGCGGTCTGTGGACATAACACCCCTCCCCCCATAGTTTGAGCCCACCTAGGTGTCATAGTCTCTTAGGCCGATGGCTGGTGCTCCCACAAGGAATGCCTTGGAGCAGGAACCAGGGCTTCTGGAGCCTCGTCTGCTCGACTGCCCAGTGTACTCAGCTGCAAGGGTATCTGTGTCTCTTCTGGCACAGGGACGGGTGTGTGTGGACTGTTGTCCAGTCTTGCAGCAAGATTGAGAGCTTGCTCAGGAAAACTCTCATCTGTGTTGTCACATTCAGGAGTGTCCGGCAGGTCCCCTGCAATGTTTCTCGGGGTAAGGATGCCCACTGAGACTGGAAGCAGGCACCACTGCAGCTGGTCGACATGCTTCCACAGGATCTGGCCATCGTCCATCAAGACCTCGTAGGACACTGGTCTGGTGGGGTGGATGATACAGCCGGCCAGCCAAGGGGAGCCCTTGCTGTAGTTGCGGATGAACACTGGGTCCTCTGGAAAGAAGGCACCTCCTGTGGCACCTCCCGGAGTTTGGACAGACTGTGTGACTCTGGGGCCCTGTTCAGGTGCAGTCTGTCCAATAAGAGGAGGAGGAGAGGAGATTGGATTTATACCCCACCCTTCACTACCCAAGGGAGTCTCAGAGCAGCTTACAAACTCCTTTCCCTCCCCCTCCCCACAACAGACACCCTGTGAGGTAGATAGGGCTGAGAGAGCTCTGACAGAAACTGCTCTTTTTCAAGAACAGCTGTGCCAGAACTATGGCTTGTCCAAGGTCATCCAGCAGGTGCAAGTGGAGGAGAGGGGAATCAAACCCGGTTCTCCAAGATTAGAGTCCACGCACTTAACCACTACACCAAACAATAGGATCATGGGCAACCGACCCATCAGTAGCTCCGCTGGGCAACAGTTGTTGACTGGGCTGGGGGTCGTCCATTGCGCCACAAGGAAATGGATCAGATGGAATTCCCAGTCGCTCTCTGTCAGGTGGCTGAGGACTTCCTTTGCTATTCGCACCATCCATTCGGCCTGACCATTGGTGGCGGGGTGGAAAGTGATGCAGGGGCTCGGACACCGCCGCCTTATGTGGCAAGAAGGTGTGGTAAAAGTTCAGGAGCCCAAGGAATGCCTGGAGCTCCGCCTTGGATTGGGGCAGCGGAGCCTCTACGATGGCTTTAACTTTGTCCCAGGCAGGATGGAGGCCCTCTGCGTCAACCGTGAACCCCAGGAAATTGATTGAGGGAACCCCGAGGATGCACTTCTCCTGCTTGACTTTCAGTCCTGCCTGCTGGAACTGGAGGAGCACGGTGCGCAGGCAAGATGCAAAGTTGTCCGGCATGACTGCAGCAATCAACACATCACCAAAAAATGGTGTGACTCCAGGGATCCCTTTAAGAGAGTCCATTAAGTTCTGGAACAGCCTGGGGGAGATGCTCACCCTGAACTGCAACCTCTTAACCTTAAATGCCCCTCAGTGGGAGACTATCGTTTGTGAGGCCACCATTGTTGCCTCATCCACAGGAAGCTGTTGGTATGCCTGGGTGAGATCCAAGTTGCCAAAGATCTTCACCCCTGCTAACATAGCCAGCACATGGCTCACGACCGGAACAGGGTAGGCATGGTCCTGCAGAGCCTTGTTAAGGGCACACTTATAGTCTGCACAGATGCGGACGTCTCCATTCTGCTTTACAAGGGTGACTATTGGGGTCTCCCACGCAGCATGGGAGACTGATTCCAGGACTCCCTGAGTGATCAGGTGGTCCAACTCTGCATCAATTTTAGGCTGCAAGGCAAATGGAACCGATCAGGAGCGCATGTGGATGGGCACCACCTTGGGGTCCAATTGTAGGGATACCGGAGGGCCCATGTAGCACCGGAACAGGGTAGGCATGGTCCTGCAGAGCCTTGTTAAGGGTACACTTATAGTCTGTGCAGATGTGGACGTCTCCATTCTGTTTTACAAGGGTGACTGTTGGGGTCTCCCACGCAGCATGGGAGACTGGTTCCAGGACTCACTGAGCGATCAGGTGGTCCAACTCTGCATTGAGTTTAGGCTGCAAGGCAAATGGAACCGATCAGGAGCGCATGTGGATGGGCACCACCTTGGGGTCCAATTGTAGGCATACCGGAGGGCCCATGTAGCACCCCAAGATTGACGATCGCCCAGTGTGCAGCCCAATTGCCTACTGAGGACAGGTGCGACCTCTCCCATGCAGTCACATTGGAGAGGGTGGAAGCGGATTCCATGATTTTCCGCTGCAACTTCCCCTCTTGGAGACTGCAGACAAACTGGTTACATAGAGCCATCTCCAGGCGCACTCCGAACTCACAGTCAGATGCAAGGCAGCACAGCTCTGCTAAGGACTCCATGGCGGACTCATTCGATTGCTGCGATCAACCATGGAATGCCCTGTGGTGCGACATCTCAGAGGGCTGGGGAATAGTCTTCGAGTGCCTGTTCTGTCTCCACAAATGTGGCGTCCTCCAGCTTGTTGGGCCATAGCAGGTTTCACGCAAGATCCACTATGGTGGGGCGGCAGGATCCGAGAAGGAGACCCTTCTTCCAGTCTTCCTCCGTGACCTGGTAGAAGGTCAGAATAGACTTGAGGCCAGTCATCCATGCGGACCATTGTTGTGGACAGGCTGGGTCGAATGGTGGAACCAGCCTGGCTCCCGGAGTGACTGCTATTGTGCCGCACATTAGTGGTCTGGAAGCGGACTCTGTGGCCTTGGTGCTCATCGGGTGGAGCAGCAAGGACAGTTCTTCTTCCTTGATGCCCAGCGGCCCAGCTAGCTAAGCAGGATCCCACCTTCATTGCCATTGTTGTGTAGTGGGTTCACCGCATGGAGAGGCAGGACGACAGAGTGATCAACAGCTCTAGTTTATAGGTACACGACAAAACATCTTACTGGACGAGGTGGCCAACTATATACAATCCCTGAACCGCGCCCCTAGGTCCCATAGGAGGGTTTAAAGTTCCCACCAGAGTCCCTATTGGTCACTACCTGGAGGTTCAGGATCCTTGGCCCCTAATGTTCTCCGGGGCCAAGCTCTGGCTGCCTTTCATGGGCACCTAGTGGCGGTCTGTGGACATAACAGCCTCCAACAAATTGCCTGTTTACTGGAGTGTTTGTCTGTAACAGTACAGACACTTTCTGGCAGTGTATCTCATTAAACTCACTGGGATTTACTTCCAAAGAGACATGATGTTTGAGGGTACAGATATTACTGAGGCTTTGTGGTGGCAGCTTGCAATCCTTACTCTAGTCCCATACAGTTAAGGTTGCCATTCCCCCCCCCCCCAGCAGAGTACCTATGGGCTGAAACCTTGAAGCTGTGAGTAGAATGATTTTTCCCTGTTTTCACTTCCCCCAGTGGGGTAACCTTGGGGACAGAGTGGGATGCAGCACAAGGGGAATTACGAGATATCACCTCCTTTTCTTTTGTGTTTATCATAAGATCAGAATAAGAGGTTGCCCAAGAAGAGATGATTTCTGTAAATCACCTGGGACTACTATCATTACTCCTACCCACTGCTTCTTCCCTACTTCCTGTGCCCAAGATGCACTCCACCTACAGAACCAGTTTGCAGGTGGAGATTTAGGGAAGGGAAAGAGATTCATTCTGAGTTCCCATTCCATTCATAGTTCCTAGCCTGTAACCCACAGCTTTTGATTCCTACACAATAGGCATAAATCAGTAATCCTTGCATTTGCAAGACTGCAAAAGCATCACCTGCTGTTATAGATCTGTTGAAACTATAGCAGAAAACAAGGTGGCAAGTAGAAAGGGCTGAGTATTTGTTCTGGAACTGAAAGTAGCAAACTGAGCTATTTTTCATAGAAAAAAAGAAAAAAATCTTATGGCTTGATCTCCCCACCCATCCCCGAATCCAGCTCCAAAATTCAGAACCCTATTGTGCTCCTAATGATATTCATATGAGTTACCTATGCCAGAGAAGTACTCTTGAGGATATGGTGCTAAGCCAAGCATTTGCAGCCAAGCATTACAAGCTAGGCAAATGTGTATTCTAAACAACAAGAACCAACAAACACCAACATTCAGAAACAACATTAGTGGCAATATACTTTCAGCAATTAAGTCAATTAACCTTGGCTTGCTGCGTCTCTCTAAGGCCTCAGGCACAATTCTTTGCATTCCCACTACCTATAGACCTTTTAAGTGGGTGCACTGGAGACTGGACTTGGAACCTTCTATATACCTGTGCTTCACTGAATATAGGCCTTTACCAAGGTGTAGCTGGCTCCTGTTGTTCCTTAAAGCCTTAAAACAGGATGTTCCTGTTGTGTCTTAAAGCCTCTCCTGATCAATACAATATGGAATACTGTGGTGGTGCTGGAAAGTGCCATCAAGCTGCAGTTGACTTAAAGCAACCCCCAAAGGGTTTCCGAGGGAAGAGACATTCAGAGGTGGTCGGCCATTGCCTGCCTCTATGCAGCAACCCTGGTGGTCTCCCATCCAAGTAATATAACCAAGGCCAACCCTGCTCAGCTTCTGAGATCTGATGAGATTGGAGAAGCCTGGATCACGTCAGGGCATGGAATAATACATGGACAAATTATCCATAGGCTTCCATGTTACATGAGTATTGTTGGTGGATATCAACAAGATATTGGGATCAATGAAAGCCACCATTTGTTCCCTGCATCCCTGTCCATTCTAGTTACAGAGACCATGCATAGATCACATCAGTCAGAACTCGATGTCTATCATAAATCAGTCATTGACTCAGAGCACCTTTCCCCTGTCACCATCCGTTACTTAAAACCTTCACTAGAGAAAAATAATGTGGCCAGTTATCATCTTGATTCTAACTCCCCCTTCCTTGTCAAAATGATAGAAAGAGCAGCAGCAGAACAATTCTAGGCCTGCTTTAGACCTCTTTCCATCTAGCTTCAGGTTGGACTATGGGATGGAGTTGGCACTGGTTGCTTGAGTTGGTGATTTCTGCTTGAATGTGGACAAGGGCTGTGCCTCTTTGTTACTCTTAATGGCTCTATCTGAAGCCTCTGACATGGTGGACCATGCTATCCTGTGAGGCATTTTGAGGCAGAAGTAGCGAATAAGGGTTCTGCCTTTGATGGGTTTAAATTGTTCTTTATAGATGGAGGGTTGCTGCTGGAGACCAACTGTGGGATTATTTTCAGGGGTTACTCAGGGCTCAAACTTGTCATCCATGACAGTGGCCCCCAACCTTTTTGAACCTGTAGGCACCTTTAGAATGTTGACACAAGATGGTGGGTACAACCGCAAAATGGCTGCTGCAGGAGACAGAACCAACTTCAGAGAAAGCCCAAGTACAGGGGAGAAGAGGGGTAATTTAATAAATACACTGGGTGAGAGAGATTGAAACTGAGCGGACTCTGGAGGATGGCGGAGGACAGGAGGGCTTGGTGTTGCAGAGTTGAACTCGACTGTGCGAATGAACAACAACAATAACAAAGTGCAGAGAATAAATCAAATACCATGGTGGCAGCAGCTGCTAAAACATTATTTGAATCTATATAGCTAGTCAGTTTTTCAGTGGCCATTTGGAAGCCCTGATGAGCAAGAGCTACACCTGGCCTCATTTAACTTCTAAAACACTTGGTGGGCACCAAGAAAGCTGCTGAATGGTGACATGGCACTATGGGGATCACACTGGGGAATCCTGGTTCATGCTGTTCAATCTCTATGTAAAGCCCTTAGGATAAACCATTGATGGGTTTGGAGTATGTATGTATGTATGTATGTATGTATGTATGTATGTATTTTATTAATCTAAATTGCTGATGCTGCTGTAGAGACCATGAAGCAGTGCCTTACTGCTGTGGCTAATGGTTAAGAAGTAATGCTGGCTGGGAAGGCTGAGATCTTGTGGGATTTAGAGGTTATACCAAATCCTGCACTAATAACTGGAGAAACTATTTAATGCAGCTGCAGAAAAGTAATTTTACCAGCTTTATTTCACTTGGAAGATGGACTCCTGCCTTGACTTAATTGATCTGAGATTCCATGCTATGGTTGCATTAAGGCTAGACTATTGCAATGCACTCTACACGGGTGTGACCTTAAAGACTATTCAGAAACTCCAGTTGGTTCGGAATGCTGCAGCCAGGTTAATGTTGGGCACCAAGAAGAACATGCATGTCACAGCCATTCTGCAGACACTTCTTTCATTTTGAATCAGTTACTGAATACAGTTCAAGGTTATAGTTATCACCTACCAAATCCTTAATGGCCCTACACCCAATAGCTGCAGGGCCACCTCAGCTGCTATGCTTCGCTGCAGCAGTTTTGCTCATCTGAGCAAAGGTGCCACCCTGCACACGGGTAAGATCAGCAAATGTCTGTTCACATCTATTCTCAGTGGATGTGGAACAGCCCATTGGAGAAGGTCAGGAAGACTCCTACCCTTATATCATTCCACAGAAGTAGTACAAACTGGTTGGGATGGCATTTTTATACTGAAACAGTATCCCCTGCAGTGATTACTGCAAGTATCACCTGCTTTTACTGCATTGTCTTATAACTTGTAATCCACCTTCTGCATGGTTATTGCCAGGGCTCTTTTTGTAGAAAAAGCCCAGCAGGAACTCATTAGCATATTAGGCCATACCCTGACAGCACAGTTCATTAGCATATTAGGCCACACCCCATGTTACCAGGCGTGGTCATCCAGCCATACCCACCTTTTGCTTCTTATTCTGTTTACCTTGTTCATTGTCAAAATGGTTTTGACAAAACCAATAAAAACATTATTTTTTTTAAAAGTTTCCAGTTCCGTACTTCTAATAATTAATATTATATTTATTTTAAAAGTAACATTAACAATTACATAAGCAAACATCTCAATAAACACTCTGGAACTTGGAAAACTATACTGAAACGGTGAGATAAGTCTTTAAATTTAAGTTGAATTCATCCCTTCAAAAGTTTCCAAAATGGTGACAGGTCACCAGTTGCCTCTGAGCTGCGCAATTTCCCAAGGATTTTTGGTTCGCAGTTTTACATATAGAGGTGGAAAGGGAGAGGAAAGGTGTGTTAACTATGGAAATTGGTGGCATCCAGATATGTATGTATGTGCTGTTAAGTCTCAAGGGATTTGTGGTGACCGCAGCAAGGGGCTTTTAAGGCACCTGGGAAGCAGTGGTGGTTTGTAATTGCCTTTCTCTGTCTTTGTTGGAGATCCTTGATCCAAGTACTGACCCTGATGGGGCTAAACCCTACCATTCCACATCCCAGCATCCAGACAGAGAAGAAAAAAAGGATGGAACAAGGTGGTGCATTGTGGAATGGGGGTGAGAGGATGAACAACTTGTTTATTTCAAATATTTCTGTCCCATCTATACAACATCTTGCCTGAACCAATATCTTATGTCCAACAATTATTCCCACATTGGATTGGAATCAATTCCTAAAGGTTCCTATTGACAAAATAAAATCAAAATGAGTTCATAAAACAGATTGGTGGTGGTGGAGGAGGGAAGTGCTGTCAAGTTACAGCTGACATATGGCAACCCCCATAGAGTTTTCCAGGGCTCATTTCGTAGCAGGAGCTCCTTTGCATATTAGGCCACACACCCCTGATGTAGCCAATCCTCCAAGAGCTTACAGTAACCCCTGGATGTGAGGGCGATCTGGCTGCGACATCTGTCACCCCATTGATCGCCAGGGTAGATTCGGCTGATCTGGCTGGCTAGGCGGGTGTCCCCTACCTCCCTCACCGCTCCATGTGCATCCCTCCCGAAGCTGCGTGCTCGGTCGAAGAGGATGACCATCCCAGATAGAAGGAGTGAACCGTTCTTCAGTCAAGGGTATACGATAGCTGCGCTCCCCTGCTAGAACCTCCAAACAAGCTCAAGGTCCATTTGTAGGAGAATGTAGGGTAGTCAAGCTTCCAGTAACCCCTGTAAGAAGAGCTCTGTAAGCTCTTGGAGGATTGGCTACATTAGGGGTGTGTGGCCTAATATGCAAAGGAGCTCCTGCTACAAAATGAGCCCTGGGGTTTTCAAGGCAACGGATGCCATTGCCTGCCCCTGCCTGGACTTCCTTGGTGGTCTCCAACCCTACTTAGCTTCCGAGATCTGATAAGACAGGCTAGCTAGCTGGGGCATCCGAGGCCGAGGACAGACTGGCAATCTGCCCCGGGAGAGCTCTGCTTGGGAAGCGGGGGAAGGGAGCCCATTCAGACATCCGCAGCTGTCCCTCAGCTCCCTTCCACACTTACGCACTTTGAAGCTGGTTTCCTCTCACTGTAGAAGGACATCAGGAGAAACCGGTGTCCAGGGGCTGTCTTCCACATGCCTCCCGCTTTCAGGCAGTGTGAACCGGAAGAAGGTGGGATTCAGGCGGAGGCAGGCAGTCCCAGAACACTCCTGCTACCCCCAGGGGCTGTCATTCCACTCCGTGGTCTCTCATTCCAGTCCCAGAACACATCTGCTACCCCCAGGGGCTGTAATTCCACTCCGTGGTCTCTCATTCCAGTCCCAGAACACTCCTGCTACCCCCAGGGGCTGTCATTCCACTCCGTGGTCTCTCATTCCAGTCACAGAAAACTCTTGCTACCCCCAGGGGCTGTCATTCCACTCCGTGGTCTCTCATTCCAGTCACAGAAAATTCTTGCTACCCCCAGGGGCTGTCATTCCACTCCGTGGTCTCTCATTCCAGTCCCAGAACACTCCTGCTACCCCCAGGGGCTGTCATTCCCCTCTGGGGCCTCTCATCCCAGTCCCAGAATGCTTCTGCTACCCCCAGGGGCTGTCATTCCAAGCTGGGGCCTGTCATTCCAGTTCCAGAGTAGTTTATTTTGGCTCAGAGACCCTAATGGAAAATCCATTCCACATTTTTCTTGCAACTCTACTGGTACTGTAATGTATTTCAATGGAGCCCATGCAAGTCAACTGGCATTCCTGGCTCCCATTATTTCCAATGGGCCTTAAAGTGTCTCCCATTGTTTCCAATAGGCAATCCTGTCCTTCCTTTTAATACATCCCTTTCAAGGAAGCCCATCAAAGTCAACTGGCATTCCGGGCTCCCATTATTTCCAATGGGCCTTAAAGTGTCTCCCATTGTTTCCATCCCCTCATTTGGGAGCTGGGGGGGCTCCTCCAATGTAGTCTCATGTAAATAGAATACAGCATGGGCCTGTGGACATCTTTGGAATTCTGACGGGGGGGGGGGGGGCGTGCAACAAAATTGCTGCCTTGGGATATGAAACCAACCGCAGAATGACAGCTGTGGGTGGTGAAGGCAGAGAAGAAGTCCAAGTGCATGGGGGAAGAGGGGTAATTTTTAAAAAGACCACAGTAAAGTGCTGAGTCCTGGTGGCTGCTGCCTGCCCTAAACTAAGCCTCCATCTCCATTACCTTGGTTTGTGTGAGGATGGAGGTTGATGGGGGGGGGGGGAATATTTCCACTGAATCTGCTTCCCTTGCTCTTCCAGCATGGCAGGGTTTGGGGATTGGCTGGGCCATTGCTTCAGTTCAGGGGCTTTTCTAGTTGGAATTGCAACGCTGATTTGGCTTTAAGTATTTTGGTTTTATGAGGATGGAGGTGGATTGGGGGGGGGGTTTCCACTGAATCTGTCTTCTTTGGTTTTGTTTCCCTTCTTTATACTTCTGTATTAAATTTAAACGCATTTTTAAAAGAATTCTATCAGGCTGGCCATTTTAAAGACATATAAAATTCTTGCATATTTTGTTCTTGGTAAACTGGTCAGGTTACTAAACTGTTAAAGTCTAGAAGTATGAGCATGGCATGGCAGTACCACACAGACATATAATGGCAGGCCAGCTGAGAAAAACATTGCCCCCCCCCCCCCGAGCAAAAAGTTGTTAGCTACAGGGCTGCACCAGCTCCAAGAATGTTGTTTTAAGGCCATAGAAGCTGATGTGGCTGATTAGGAGTAGCACAGGTGGTGGAGGAAGGCTCTTGTTCCCCCCAGCCATGTCCCTGATGCTGAAGAGTCCCCCAGTGAGAAGTCATTTGCATAAATATGGGGTGGTATGCGTAGTCTGCGCACTCCCAGCTCAGCACAGACATCTCTCTGAAACTTCCATCTCTGGAGCTTTTCTCCAAAGGTGAAAGGCTGGGAGTGCTCACCCTCGTGATCCCCTGTGAAGATCTCATTGGAAGGGGAAAATGCCACTGCCTGAGAAATTCAGAAATTTAAAGAAAAACAAGCTGCCTGACAGTAAGCGCCTGAACATGAAAAATAACAGGGATTTTTCAGGGGGTGCTTGTCATAATACCTAAGAATCCTAGATCTGTGTTACTATTATAGAAAACCATGGTATCAACCCATGTATATTTTTGGCTCAGGAATTTCATAATGCACACCCCTATCTTAACTTGTGAAGTGGCCCTTTGTGTTAGCCACTGAGTTAAAAGTTGCTTTTTTCTAAGGTGCCTTGATCAAAGAGCCGCTTTGTGCTGGCTAGGCGAGATATACATTCAAATAAATAAATAAATAAATTCCTCAGACCAATTAGAATGGCAGAAGGAATGTCTGCATAATTAAAAAAATTGCCTAAGCTCATATTATCTATTAGTAATTTTTCCTGCCAATGGTTTTCAAAAGGCAATAAAAAGTGTGGCACTCCATCCGAGTGCAATTGGTGTATCTGTGTGCATTCATGAGGGACAGTTGTGCTGCTGTTCACTTCTGTTTTCAAAAAGCTGTTGAAAACTGTTGCAGTATTACCTAAGACTAGGGCTGCCAAGTCAGCCCAGGGGGCGGGGGATCCCCCGCTACAGGGGTTCCCGATCCGCCTGACAGCATTCGGCAGGCAGGGGGAACCCCGCCCCCAAAGTCGTCCAGCCAGGACGACTTCTCAAACGTAATGACATCTCCCGGAAGTGACGTCATCACGTTGGGGGCGTGGCCAGGACGACGCTCTGGCAATCGCTTCAAAACTCTATGATACCATAGAGTTTTGGGGCGATTGCCAGAGCGTCGCCCTGGCAACGCCCCCAACATGATGATGTCACTTCCAGTGACGTTGCTGGGCGTGCGCGTAAAGCTCGCGTGCCGAGGAAGCTCCCGGCAGATGGGGGACTCCCCCCCCGCCGGTGAGTATGACACACTTGGCAACCCTACCTAAGACCTGTACAATAGATGAGCACAAAGCATCCAAGCCACTGAAGATAAAATACCTTTCTTTTACAAAGAATAATAAAATGCCACAGTCATGGGGAGGCCTGCCAAGTGTTGTTCCTTGTCAGAGCAATATTCAAAAGGTATCAGTGGAGTTTTCATAGCAATGTCCCATACAGCAATCACAAGATCAACTAAAACCTTAACATATCTTCCAAGGTACCAAAAAAAATTGTTTTTCAAGTGCCTAGAAATAGGAAATCCCTGCAATAAAAATGTTCCTATGTGTGAATCTAAATTTGATGGCACAACTATTGGGACCCAAAGAGGCATTTATTCACCAACAACCACCATTTTGCAGAAAGACCCTCAGTATTTATATGGAAATTATCTTTGTGTGGTGTTTGCACTCTAATGCAATGTAGAATTTGGAAATATGGACAACTGTGCTGCAATTTTAAAAAGGGTTCTAGTCCTCATTAATGAGGAGGAAATGACTGCTCCTCCACAAGTGCAGGCCATGTCCTGTTTTTCACATCTAGAGTTGCTAGCACTAGACTGGCAACTGGCAGGGCCAGAAATGTAGTAATGTTGCCAATCACATGCTGACATCCCTTCCCATGCAACCATAAGGGACTCTAGCAAGTAGCCAAAGTTCTGGAAATCACCCACCTGGGGGTGGGTGAGAAGGGCACACTGGAGGTATGAGATTCCCACCCCCCATTGGAAAATGGCAACCCTGCATCACACCACATTGATAGAAAAAAACCAATTAGCTATCATTGTTTTAAGTTAACCTGGGGTGATGCAGGCACAACCATTATGAATTGTTTAAAAACCTACAGTAATTTTGTGATGTTACTCGCAAGTGCACACAGCATAAACTTATAAGCCATTTGGGGGACTACCAGTATATGATTCCAGTGTAAGGTAAATGGTTGAATAAAACTACCTGCCTATTTCATAGATCCCTTGGTGGCTTATACTTAATAAACCCTGAAGTACTTTATCTTCCTTCAAGAGTGCTCATCTCAAAGGGGTTAAAAAACAGAAATAACCACCAATTATCTATTCATTAAATCATGTTTACCACCTTTTACAAAGGTAGTTACACAATTACAACATAGTCATTTATGGCCTGTAAACATAGTGAAACCAGGTGCCTATGCTTATGGCCTGCTATATAAAAGCTGGTAAAAATGTCAGATGTTAACAGTCATTTTGACATGGTGTTTACTATAACATACTGTGCCCTCAGCTGAATCACCTCAGCTTGGGGGGGGGGGGGGCAGAGCATCATTGAGTAATGACAGACATGAAATCATAGTGCTCTTGATCCCTATCCTCTGACTGTTGTATTTCGGAAGACTATAAACACTAAAACGCTTCCTAAACTATGGAGAAAGCTGGCGGAATGAAAGTGAAGCCTCCCCAGAAGAAATCTCGTCTGTAAAATCATTCTTTCCCCGCAGGGAGACAAAGAAGACAATGGAGGAAGACAGGGCCTCCACTTCCAAAATGGCATAGGATATGGAGCCTGTGGAAAATACATCAAGGTATTTAACCAAGGAGGACCTTTTTGAACTTAAATATGACATAACTAAATCAATAAGAGAAACAATGGAGGAAATGTTAGACCCTATAAACTGACTTGAGTTAACAAAAGAAATGAAAGAAACCTCTAAAAAAGCTGAAATGGCTCTGTCTATGGGGAAAACTCTCCAAGAAGACATTAAAGCTATACAGGATAGCGAACGAATGCTTTTGTCTAAAATCAGGGGTCATTTCGAGCAGGAGCTCGGGGGAGCTCAGCTCCGGGAGTTGATGCCAGCCGCCCCCATGGGGGAATGCCTGCTTGTGTCGTGGCTGCAGCAAAATGACCCCGTCCCCTGGAAAGGTCCTTGTTCCTCCGACCAGCCTTCTGAAGGCTTCAGCCACCACTGAAGCTGTCCTCCCAGAATAGTGGTATTTCTGAGGCTTGGATTAGTAGCGGTTCCCTCTCTGCCAGCTCTTTCTCTCTCTCTCTCTCTCTCTCTCTCTCTCCTTTCTTTCTTGCCTTCTGACATACTTCCGGTGATGTCAGGTGGTTTAGCATATGCAAATAAGTTATGCTAATGAGTTACGCTAATGAGCTCCTGCACCTCTTTTTCTACAAAATGACCCCTTACTTTGCTGAACCTGAGTTTGACTGTGGAAGAGGAGGATGATCTACACCTTCTTTACTCTAAACAGAAGAAAACCCCTTCTTAAGGAACTCACATTTTTACCTTGAAGGAAGGAAAGGAAGCGAACCTACTATGCACTATATAGGTGACCAGCAGTTTAAATATCTTAAATACATCTATTCAGCTCATCAGGTGATATTCATTCTAATGGTTTCAGACCCAATAGTAGCAGTGTTAGAAATGCTTGATGTAATGAAAACAGGTTTTGGGGGGGGGGGCTTTTCTTTATATATTTTTATATTTTTTTAGTTAGTTAGGATAATTAACAGTAAGGGATACCTAGTAGTGATAGTAAGAACTTTAAAATAATAATAACAGTATAGTTTAGTATAAGATAAGATTTAGGAGAATAGCACAATTTTAAACAAAGTGTAAGTTAACTAGGTAGAAAAGTTAGATATAGGCAGTGGTCCTTTGGGGCTGGAGTGAGGTAGAGTGCCGCTCTGCCAGCTCAGGAGTGGGCACTAGGGCAGCCATGGGCCGAATCAGATTCTCTGATCTGCTTTGGCCTGCTGCCGGATTGCCGCCAAAATTTGGTGGCAGCTTTAAAAGTGACTGGAGGGGGGGGGGGTTGAGGGAGAGGCTCCAAACTTGCAGGGTAGCTGCTGGAGCCTCTCCCCCAAATACCCACCAAGTTTCAAGAAGATTGGACCAGGGGGTCCAATTCTACAAGCCTCCAAACAGGTTGCCCCCATTCCCTCCATTGTTCTCTATGGTGGGGAAAAAGTAATTTTTTTCCCACCATAGAGAACAATGGAGGGGATGGGGCAACCTGTTTGAGGCCCCATAGAATTGGACCCCATGGTCCAATCTTCTTGAAACTTGGTAGGTATTTTGGGGAGAGGTCCCAGAAGGTACCCTGCAAGTTTGGAGTCTCTCCCTCAAACCTCTTCTCCTCCAGCTTCTCATATACCCTATGAGTTTTTGCCATTGATTTCAATGGTCCATAGGGTACAATAGGGCTGAAACTGACATTTGGCCGGTTATGCTAATGAGTTATGCTAATAGGTATGCTAATGAGCTCCTGCACCTGTTTTTCTACGAAATGACCCCTGGATATAGGTTAAAGTTTTTTGGGGGGAGGTTTAGGAATAGCTTGATATAGTATATATTAGTAAATAAGAAAGTTAACATTTATTTATTTATTTATTTATTTATTTATTTAGACTTCTATCCCACCTAGCCAGCACAAAGTGGCTCTAGGTGGCTCACAGCATTAAAATCAGTAACATACAAAAAATTCAGATAATAACTAATTACAATAAAACCATAGAACCCACCAAAAATGGTGGCAAATACAAAATCCAACACCAGGGCAGCAACAAAGCCCCATGGCCAGGAGGCTACCACCTGCAGATATACCAGGCCAATACTTCAACTGGCCACTTACCCGTGGCCATTTCCCCAGTGGTGGCCCAAAAGCCTGGCAGAAGAGCTCCGTCTTACAGGCCCTGCGGAACTGCAAAAGGTCCCACAGGGCCCTGATGTTTTCTGGGAGATCATTCCACCAGTAGGGAGCCACCACTGAGAAGGCCCTATTCCTGGTGGTCACCAGTCTGACCTCTCTTCGGCCAGGAAGGGTCAGGCGATGTTGTGTGCCTGACCGCAGTGCTCTCTGGGGTATGTACAGGGAAAGGCGGTCCCGTAGGTAGGTAGGCCCTTGACCATACAGGGCTTTAAAGGTTAAAACCAGCACCTTGAACAGGATCCGGTACACTATAGGCAGCCAGTGCAGTGACCTCAGCACAGGCTAGATGTGGTCTCGCACTGAGAGACCCATCAACAGCCTGGCCGTGGCATTCTGCACCAGCTGCAGCCTCCAGAGCTGAGACAAGGGCAGCCCCATGTAGAGAGCATTACAGTAGTCCAGCCTCGAGGTGACCAATGCATGGATCACTGTTGCCAGGTCATTGCATTCGAGGAAGGGAACCAGCTGCCTAATCAGCCACAGATGGTAAAAGGCAGCCTTGGCAGTGGCTGCTACCTGGGCCTCCATCATTAATGAGGGGTCCAGGAGCACTCCCAAGCTCCGAACCCTCGGCGCTGGCACCAATGGTGCCCCCCCAAAAGCCAGCAATGGGATCCCTACCCCCAGTCCACTCCGACTCAGGCACAGGACCTCCATCTTTCTTGGATTCAATTTCAGTCGGCTCAGCCTGAGCCAGCCCACCATATCCTGAAGCGCCCGCTCCAGGTTATCTGGGGTAGCCCTGGACCGGCCGCCCAACAACAGATATAGCTGGGTGTCATCAGCGTACTGGTGACAGCCCAGCCCATGTATTGGTGACAGCTTAGCCCATTATTGTTTTAACAATAATGTTAAAACTGTTATTGAAATGTTGTTTTTTAATTAAAAAAGAAAAGAAAGAGGATCAAACATTTGTTTACAACAAAAAGGCAAGGAAAAGAACAAATATATGCTTAAAGAAAATAGTACAAGACAAAGGATAATGAAATCCAAAGAAGACCTTATTACTTTTTGACAAGTGTGTTAAATCTATATTGATAGTTTATTTGTTGCAATGGTAATTGCTGGTAACCTTATTACTTTAATATATTTTCTTAATATGTTAATAAGTTTTGGTACCACTGGGCAAATTGTAAAGGTAATTTGATTAATATATTAAGATGTTTGGTTAAATATCTATTTGTAGTCTTCATACACTTACTTGCACAGAGAAGGGGAAAGAATAACGTCTTGCTTATTTTAAAAATTCTCCCAAAACAGTTTGATACTTTTGGATAGGTAGGTAATTGGACATCTCCCTTAACTCTCCTGGATAGGAAAGCTCCGAAGTGTTAGCCTGTAATAGGCTTGGTTGTGTTAGTGTTTAGTTTTTGGTATTGGTTCATTACTAAGTTACAACTGTAGGTTTAGAGTAATCATAATATTGTTTTTCTTTTAAGGCTTAAAGTCCCTGTATATATATATATATTAAAAATGATGAATCAGAATTATAAATTCATGTTGTGGAATTGTAGAGGTTTGAATAGTTCAATCAAACTAAGGAGAGTGACAAATCTAATGATAAAAGAACATCCTAGTTTTCTCTGCTTGCAGGAAATGCATCAAAAGAAAGCTGGAACTCACCTGTTAAAAGCTAATTGGTTTGAACAAACATACCAGGCTCAGGGATCCTCTAATTCTAGGGGAGCTGCGATATTAATATCAAAAAATGTCCCATTTAAAGTAAAACAAACAGAATCAGATGAAAGAGGCAGATATATTTTATTAAAGGAAACCTTTGACAATTGCCTCAATATATGCTCCCAACATTAACCTACAAAAATTTATAACAGAAACTCGAGAAAAATTACAAACATTCAAAGAAGGTGAGGTACTAATAGGGTGTGATTTCAACTTAATCCTAGATCCAAGCATAGATAAATCATATATTCCCCAGAAGAAAGGCACTGGAAAATCATCTAAAATAACAGAACTAGGACAAATATTAGAACAATTTAATCTTACAGACATGTGGCGTAGTTTAAATCAGGAAGTGAAAGATTTTACTTATTACTCATCGGCTTATAATACCAGTTTGGTGTGAGAGCCAGTTTGGTGTAGTGGTTAAGTGCATGGACTCTAATCTGGGAGAACCAGGTTTGATTTCCCACTCCTTCACTTGCAGCTGCTGGTGTGACCTTGGGTCAGTCACAAGTTCTTTCAGAGCTGTTCTCTCGAGGACAGCTCTGGAAAGAGCTCTCTCAGCCCCATCTACCTCACAGGGTGTCTGTTGTGGGGAGGGGAAGGAAAAGGAGTTTGTAAGCCACTCTGAGACTCCAAGTGAAGGGCAGGGTATAAATCCAATCTCCTCCTCCTCCTCCTCCTCCTCCTCCTACACTAGGATCGATTATATTTTGGCTTCCAAACCCCTAATAAACCAAATTAGAAAGGCAGACATAGGAAACAGAATTTTATCTTGTCATGCTTTGGTCTCATGCCATTTTGTAAACAAAGATTATGATAAGAAAGTGTCTTTAAATAAGTGGTTTTTAAATAAATTGCTTCTTCAGCAGCAAGATATGTGTGACACTATTGCTGCAAGTACCAGGGAATACTTTGAATTCCATTCCAAATGTGAAGCATCCAAAGAAAACATATGGGATGCATTAAAGGCTGTCCTTCGTGAAAAACTCCACCTTTAAAAAAAACAGACAGCAAACTGTTAATGAATTCCAAGCAAAAGTAACACTTCTTGAGGAAAGACATAAGAAGTTCGGTGGTACAAAGACTCTTAAAAATTAAATGGAGAAAGAAAAAAACTAGAAGTATTAGAAACCTCTTCAATACAAAAAAAACTTGTTATACCTAAAGCAAAGTTATGTCATGAAAACTTCTAGATCAATAAATATAAGGTAACTCAAAAGTCAGCTGCTTCACAAGTTTATTCTACACACTCAAGGGAAAAAAGCGATATCATCAAAAGAAATTACAGAAGCCTTCTATAACTATTTTAGTACACTATATAAAATGGGAAACCCGCAAAAGACATCAATACAGGAATATTTAAACTCAGTTAACTTTAATACTAAATTGAATAAGGAATACCAGACTTTTTGGGACAAACCAATAGAAAAATCAGAGCTAGAAGTGGCAATAGGTAAACTAAAGAAAAATAAATCGACTGATAGGGATGGACTACCTATAGAATTCTATTAAAAAATTCAGCCTCTTATATTGGACTCACTATTGGAAACTTGCAATTTTGTAATGGCCAGTGGAAAAGTGCTACTGACATGGTCTGAGGCAAGACTGATTGTTTTACCAAAACCAGGAAAAGACAAATGCAAAACAGAATCTTATCACCCAATTTCAATTTTGAATCACGATTTTAAATATATTTTTTTCCTTCTCAGTGGCAAGGCTCAATAAAATAATTTCAAATTATATACACGAGGACTAGTCAGGTTTTATTCCTGGAAGATCAATATCTGATAATATTAGAAAATCCCTTAAAATTATAAACCATTGTAAACAACATAAGAACACATCAGCTATATTGGTGCCTGATGCTAAAAAAGCCTTTGACAAGGTTGAAATCCCCTATTTAAGGGAAGTATTAAAGTTTATTAATTTTGGCCCAAACTTTTTGAGATCAATAGAGGCAATTTATAAAACCCATAAAGCTCAAATAATGGTTAATAATTATAGATCTGAAGACTTAACTATTAACAAGAGGGACAAGACAAGGTTGCCCACTTTCCCCAATCTTATTTGTTTTGTCTTTGAAACCCCTGGTTTGGGCTTTTAGACAAGATTCGGATATACAGGGTATTTCAATTGGGACAAATATATATAAACTAGGGATCTTTATGGATGATATAGTGATCTATCTCAATAACCCAAAAGAAACCCAAAAGCCATTGATGGATAAGATCAACTATTTCCATACTGTATCTGGCTTTACTATTAATTTCAATAAAACTGAATAATATCCCATTTACATTACAGATGAGGATAAGAATTACATTACAACTCGCTTTCCTTTTAGATGGGTAGTCAACAATTGGAAACACTTAGGAATTAACATTCCATTGAATTTAAATAACCTATTTGAAAGCAATTACACATTGCTAAACAAAACGGTAAAAGACACTGTTGACACTTGGGCTAAGTTTAATTTAACCTTGTTGGAAAAAATGAATTATTAAAAACCATATCCCCCCCCCCAATTTTAATTTTGTTTTCAAAATCTACTAATTCCTATACCCATTCAAGAGTTTTAAAAATGGCAATCTCTTTGGAAAACTTCTGTGGGGTAAAAACCAGTCACGTATTAGTTGCATCTTACTAACATGCCCTACAAAAATGGGTGGATTAGCTTTGCCTGATTTAAAACACTATTTTTTTTAGCAGCACAGCTTTAAAATGTACTATATTATGCAATGCCTGGTATCCAAAAGGCATGGATAATGATAGAGAAAGAATGTATTCACCCCTTTTATTTGCATGAAATATTATGTATTATTTTGGCACCAGACATTTCACCAGTATCTGCATTTTTGGGACAGAGCTGGTTTATACCAGGTAGAAAAAATTAAACATTTGCAATATGGAGACAAAAGAAAATATTTAGACTAAATGAGATTAGGAAACAAGGAGGCTTTGGACTAAAGAACAACTAGAAGCAAAATATCAAACTACAATACCATGGATGGAATATTGTCAACTCCACCATATGGCTAATATGAATGACTTAAAGGCTAGTCTGGATAGACCTTTGACTGGTTTTGAAGAACTGATTAGTAAAGGTCTTTGTGGGAAAAAAATATTATAAAAATCTTGTATTTTCAATTGAACCAAAAACAATGGAACATTACAACGGCACAGCAGACTGCTTGGCATAAAGACTGCCAGATCCAACTAACAGAGAATCAATGGCTAAAGGTCTGGGCTTCGCCTTTATTTACCACAAAATCTTTAAATTTTAAACTTCAGAATTACCAAATCTTTTCTAGATGGTACCTTACCTTGCAACACCTATTTTTGGGAGGATTACCAAATCTCCGATGTGTTGGAAGGTTGCAGCCACATGAGCGAGATAAGCCAGATGGGAAGTGATGCAAATTTGCGCTGGTGCAATTTGCGCTGCAGTTGTGGGATCACACAGGTCCATGGACCTGTAAGGGCAAACTGCCGCTGCGTGATCACACACAACTGCGGGTGAATTGGGGAAGGGGGTTCCTGGCCATTTTCAATGCGCTTATTCGCTGAAACAAGGGATTGATGAATTGCCTCTCCACCCAGGGGGTCGTCTGATGATGCGCATACCGGGACGGGGGGGGAACCCCCAAAAAGCCCACTCTCCAAGGCCACATGTTTGCGCTGGTGCGATCACACAGGGAAAGGCCAGTTCTGGGCCATCACAACACATTTGAGACTGCCTTGTCACTAGTAGCTTTTTACGCCGATTCCCCACCAGCTCAAAGCAGTTTGCAACAGTTTGACAATGGCTGTGGGACGCTTCCCAGATGTGCTTGTGTGATTGTGCCACTTTGAGTCAGCGGGGAATCGTCCTTCTCGCATCGCAAATGGGTGCGTATGATCACGCTCGAAATGTGGTAAATCAATTGGATCATTTATACACTGTTGGTGGTTGTGCCCAAAAGTATGTACTTTTTGGGACTCAGTATTACCCATTGTAGAAAAAATAATAGGCCATAGCATCCCAGCTACTCCAGAATCAGTTTTATTAAATTACTGGGAAAATACATCATTGACTAAAATGAGCATGGAGGTTGCAGCTCTCTTGCTGATAGCAGTCAAGATAGTGGTAGCTCAACACTGGAAATTAGATAGACTTCCTACCTTGAAGCAATGGTTTCAGAAAATATGAGATGTAATTGTGTATGATAAACTTGCAACCCAACTGTTAATTGTGGATAATTCATTAAAGACTTCGAACTTTATAGAAAAATGGTTTTCATTCTTCCAGTATATTGAATCTGAAGTGAATGAGTTTAGTGTTCTCCCAACTAAATATAAGGACTTTGCATTGTATTAGTTTTATTTACTAAGCCTACAGTTATTATGGTTAAAATACATTTTAAGCACTCTGTAAAAATTGTTTATTTACTGTTATTATTGTGTTTTGTTTTTTGGTTGATAGAAGTAATGTTACTTGTCCAAGTTGTTAAGTTGTTGTTGTGTTGTAAAAAATTATTGAAAAATTTAATAAAAATTAGAGTTATATTTTTAAAATCACCTCAGCTGCAAGCAAATTTTTAAAAAACCACTCACCCCGCAACCAGCTCTACCTCCTGCTGCCTCCCAGAGCTCAGCTGTGTTAGTTCTAGTTTGACAATAATAAAAATGAATTGAACTCAGAGGGACTTGCTTGGCATACTAGTTTGAGAATAAGAAAAAATAATTTAACTCAGTGGATTTTACTTATATATATGAATTAGCCTGATACCTGTGCTTCACTACGGTAGTTCCATAAATCCAGTTATAATACTGATGATGTGAAGTTTGAAATGTAACATTTGTTGTAGGAATTCTAATGGAGAAGATTGTAGTGTAAAAAATGAAGTGAGACATATATACTGTTTTTTCCCCTCTGCTGAAGGGCCTCTCTGTGATTGCCATGCTGGCTGTTATGAGAAATGTCTATTCAGGAGTCTTAAACTGCTGATTTCTGTAACTGTCTTCAACTGTCTGCAGTCTCTTTTAACTGTGTTTTTACCTCAGAACATTGAGATCCACAGCTGAACAATCAGAAGGAGGTGGGTGCAAGCAGGCAAGTTTTACCTCAGAGCTCTGAGCTACACGGTTGACCATTCGAGGGGGAGGCAAGGAGGCAGCAGCCTGCCAGGCACATAGAAAACAATTCAGGAAACACATTTTGCCCCCCCTTACCCCCTTAGGGGTCATGTTTCTCAGAAATCTCTTCGTAGTGGGGGTTAACATCATGGAAGGAACGGACTTGCCTTATTATGGGTTTCTTGGTGCAGGAGTTTGGCCTGGGCATTGAATTGGGGAGGTGGGCATACCCCCCCTTTTTACAAAACGGCCTCTCATTTATGTTACATTTAAGAAGTGGGACATAACTACATATTCAAAACACCATCTGAGCAATCAGATATTAAGCAAGTTCATATGAACCAATTTTCTAGAACCCACATTGTGATAAGTTAGATAAACTAATCAAGCAAACCAATTTTCTACAAATTTGGGGTATATTTCCATTGTGGTTGGGAGTGTGGCTAAGCTGGGCCAGCAGCATCACTAAGGTGATCCTGCTGGGGCAGTGTCCCTGTTGGATTAAAGTACCCTGGTCATGCTCCTACACCTGACAGACACCTGCCTGTCTGGTGTTGTGGGGGGGATTGTATTTAAAGGCATCCGGGAGGCTGGGCCAGCAGCAGGGTTAAAGCAATCCTGCTAAGCAAACCTCCCTGGCAGCTGTAAGCATCCCACCTCCTCTCCTACACTTGACAGGCAGCTGCCTGTCCAGTGTAGGAGGGGGAGGGGAGGAGTATTAGAAGCCACTGTAGAGGTGGGGCCAGCAGGATCACTAAGGTATTACTGCTGGGGTGGACTCCCTCATGGCTTTAAGCACCCTGCCACTGCTGCTGCACCTGACTGTGAGATTGTGCCAATAGATGTAGTCCACAACAGGTCTCCTTAAACAGAAAATCCTTTATTTGCAGAAAAGATCTTGTTGGTCAAATACATTTCTTCTGTTAGTAATGCCCAGGCATAGTAATACAACTACAATTATACTAGATATGAAATAAGCCCCCCTCACCTTCCACCAATCAGTTGGGAGAATTATTGGCGCCCAAATATACTGGCCCACTGTTCCCAAGGAAAGCACGGTAAATTAGGTTCCCAAACATAGACACTGTTAGGATTTGTGGGGCGGATGTTTCCAAGGGTAAATTCAAGCACAAGAGTAATTCCAGAAAAGGAATGATTTGCACCTGTGAATAATATAACATGTAGCAGGACGATCCCAGCTCAAGGCCATGAGCTAGCCAGAAGCAAAGAGAGATAAGAAGAAAGAAAGATAATAAACAGCAAGCATGCGCAGAGTGAGCAAGAAACTCATTCCTGCGGTGGGAGTCAGGTGACTGATGCTATCTCTCATCCGGGACCTAGAGGAATAAGAATGGAATTAGAAACAAAGGCAATGTGAAGTGACCATCAGAATAGTCAATAGAAATCATTGGCAGTGGTAACTGGCATGAATGCAACAGAACCATTGATAATAACAGGCAACAGGAATCTTTGGCAGTATGCAACAGGAATCTTTGGCAGTGCTAACTGACACTGACAGACAGCCATCTGTAAGGTGTAGGAGGTGGTGGGAGTTATGTTGGAAGCCATCAGAGAGGCTGGGCCAGCAGCATCGCTAAGGTGATCCTGCTGGGGCAGCATCCCTGATGGATTAAAGTACCCTGGCCCTGCTCCTACACCTGACAGGCACCCACCTGTTTGGTGTGGAGGGGGGGTTGTATTTAAAGGCATCGGGGAAGCTGGGCCAGCAGCAGGGCTAAGGCAATCCTGCTGACCAAACCTCCCCAGCAGCTGTAAGCATCCCACCTCCTCTCCTATCCAGTGTAAGAGGTAGTGGGAGTGTTTTGGAAGCCATCAGAGATGCTGGGCCAGCAGCATTATTGTAACTCACAGGTGGTTGTTGGCCATTCCTGATTTCCTCAACTGTCATTAGCTCTCTGCAGTCTCCTGAAACTGGTTTTTTTTTTACCTCAGAGTGCTGAGCTCTGCAGCCAACCAATCAGAGAGACAGCAGCCTGGGAGCCACAAAGGAATCAATGGGGGGAGCACATTTAACGCCTTTTGACCCACTTAGGGGGTCAAATTTCTAAAAATTTCTTCTTAGTGAGCACCTATGCCATGGTAGGAGTGCTCTCCCCGAATTTGGTGTTTCTAGGTCCAGTGGTTTGGCCTGGACGTTGATTTTATGGTGAGGGGACTTTCTTTATATATATATATAGATGAGAGATCAGGCTGTGTGTTGCTTACTCAGTAAGCCATGAATCCTTCCCCCCTTTTATTAGTTTGTTTTTAAAAAGAGGAGTTTAAAGAGAGCACAAATCTTCCTTCTCCATATGGATTTTTCCAGCAGGATACCCAGTTTGAATAAAATCACATTTAGATATAGAATAGGCTTCAGATTTTCTGGAAAGGTTAAAAGAAAGAGATTATGCTAAGCAAGCAAAGCCTCAGCTTCTGTGTAATTTGAATTTGCTGCACTGGATAGAGATAGCGATCATTTTAACCAATCAATTGTAAGAAGCATTTGAGTAAATTAATCTCAAAATAGATTTCAGTGTCTTCTGCCAGGATACAATGATGCACCTCAAAATTCCTTTGATATATGCTTTTGGTGGAACAATGGAAGTAACAAACAGTGGTCTTTTTATCAAAAATCTTCAGTTACGTCTCCACACATGCAAGATAATCTGAAAATGAGGAAAAACTGAACATCAGCCTGATTCAAAGTGTACATATTTAAAATAAGAGAACTGAAAGTTTGGCTTGGCAAATGGTAATCATTTTTCTATTTATGCCAATCATTAGGAATGCTTAAACACCTGCCAGTTTGGCTCACTTTCTCTTTACCAGTCATGATCAGGTAGCCAGTTAATCAACCGATTGACTAGATGTTCTATAAGGTAGACTGCTTCAGAGCAGGATGCTCATGGATAAGTTCCTCCAGGAAATTTCTCCAGTCCAAGTATTAAGTTTTACTGTTTTTATTTCTCACACACACACACACACCCCAAAAAAATTCCTCACATATTTAGGACCAATATATAGACAAGTGAAATGAATTCAGAATATAGGAAAATAAAAACAAACATAGTGACTTACTGTCTAGAACTTAGTTCATGTAAGAATATCTCTGTTTGAGGGATGGATCATGCTTAACTCCCAACTAGGATATCTAGGCTAGGAGAAACAAGACAAAGGCTCACACACTTGGGGTCCCTGTTTCAAGGATGTGTCATGATTGTGAAATTCCCTTCTTGGACCAATCAAACAGTGGGGTGCCAATTCAAAAAGCCCACCAAAGAGATCTGTAACCAGTAACCTTTCTGGTTTAGGGTCTAAGGCTTTTTGCACACTTTCAAAATTGGTGAGGGTTATCAAAGAGCACAATGGGTAGAAAGACAGAAAAGGAGAGTTGTGTCTCCCCACCCCAATTGAGTTGACAGGAGATTATGACAAGATTCCCCAAATGCAATGTCTGCATGTTGATTTTCCCACTGCACCATTGGATTTTTTTTGTTCTCCTATCCCAAACATACACATGTATTAAATTAGAGAGAGCGTAGTGTGTGTGTGTGTTGCCAAATGGTAATGAGCTTGTAGATTCAGACCTACCTTGCAGTGCCCTTGTAACTGCACTCTTCCTGACTGAATTGCCACCTGTCCAAGTCCATCTCCAAGCTGATCCGGGCAGAGATCAAGAAAAGAACTGCAAACACAGATGCAGGAATTGCACCTCCTTTTCAAGGTAAGTACAATCCCTCGGTTGCAAACATTAAGAAACAAACCATATTTTCAGTGCAGGGCTTTTCTGTTATACTTTGGAGAGCTTTTCCCCCCTAATTTTATTTTAATTTTGCTTTTTTACAGTACCAAAAGATTATTTGCTAGTTCTGGAGCAGATACCAAAGACAATCACATCCTTCAGTTACAAAATTACCATCTATTATATTGGTTTTTATGGCCTTCCTGTCTTTTTCTTCTATTGCTATAATGTCTTACAGAGTCTATCATAAATTATCCATCTTGCAAGTGCATTTTTCATACTTTTAGACTGACAATGACAGGGTACAGTGCAAAATACAGAGCCATTGGGAAATTTCCTATTACTATTTTTCCCTCCACTTACTTGTCATTTGTGAATCTGATAACTGGAATTACAACCAAACCTAATGGTTTCTCAGGAAACTTCTGCCGTGCTCTGATTGATATAGCCTCAGCACTTAAGGAGGGGACAAAATGCTCCACCTTCTATTTACTCCCCACAAATTGGAACCAAATGCTGATTGCAGCACTTTTGCTATGTGTATTCCCAGTATGTGGTTGAAATGAAGAAAGCCAGCAGTGTACTAATCCTTGGGTGTATTGACATAGCTTCAAGGCATATGTGGCACTGAATACTCCATGCTTGAATAGTGTGTTCTGCAAAATAGCTCCCCTCTACTGGCCAGGGACATTCCCTGGAGTTCTTTGTTATTGATGTTTCTTCTAAGAATGACAGAGCAGCACAGAAATAGCTTATACATAGTCATCTGACTGAGACAGATGTAATTAGGAAAGAGAAAAATGTTTCTTGTCACAACTGTGATCGGCTGCAGCCATGAGATGGGTCATGCATTATTTATTTATTTACTTACTTACTTTATTTATAGTCTGCCTTTCTCACTGAGACTCAAGGTGGATTACAAGATCAACAGAGCAGTCCTGAGCCACACCCACACGGTGGTGGCCAGCCACTAGTTGGCTCCCTGAGGCAAGTTACCCTGCAGCAGAGCAGGGGGGAAATGCAGCTGGCTGCTTGTGAGGGCGCGTCTATTGTGATGTGGTGTTGAGGTGGGGGCAGCATGAGGGGCAGGGCTCTTTGGGTCAATGGGAGTGGCCAGTCCTGGGCACAGATGCTGTTGCCAGGGCTACACCATCTATAGAGGCAATTTAGGCAGTTGCCTAGAGCACCACCTTGAGAAGAATGCCATGCTGGCTGGTCTGCTACCCCACCTGCTGCCCCGCCCCTCCCTTGCCTCGCCTCAAGCCCTACTTGGCTGCTCCACTCACCCTAGCTGTGCTCCTCCTCAGCTTGGTTGGAGGGCACTGCACTGCACTGGCCTGCCTGCCGCCCCTCCCTCCCACCTCCCTCGCCTCCCCAATATCTCTGGTTGGCTGCTGCTCTGCTTGCCCTGGCTGTGTGCTTCCTCCTCCTTGGCTTGGTCAGAGAGTGCAGTGCTGGTCTGGCTTCTGCCCCGCCCACCCTGCCCCACCCCTCCCTCCCTCGTAGGTAGTCCAGGCTCCTGCTGGGGCTATTGTTGCAGCTAACCCACCCAGAGGCTGCCAATGGCTGGCAGGTGGGGCTTGAGGTGTGACTCGAGGAAGGTAGGCACAGGAGATGCCAGGGGCTCCTTTGCTGGGGGGACGGGGGGTGGGATCGAGGGCTGAGTTAGAGGCTTGTCATAGATTCAGGTGTGCACCTGTGTTGGTCTGAAGCCACAGGACAATTAGAGTCCAGTGGCACCTCTAAGACCCACAATGTTTTATCCTGGGTATAAGCTTTCATGTGCATGCTCCAGGTGGCTTTCACTCCCCTCACCCAACGGATGTCCCTCCAGACCCAGTCTCTTTGAGGCAGGCTCAGGTGATCTGGAGCAAGTGCAGCAGTGGCATTGTCCTCTCCAGGGCTATTTTTGGGCAGGAACACACAGGAATGGAGTTCCAGCTGGCTTCTGACTTGGCCACACCTACAGCCCCCCCCCCCCGGGGGTTCCCCAGGTGCCTCGCAAGCCACAGGGCGCCTGGGGAAGCCAAGCCGATCCAGGGAAGGAAGGCAGTCTAAACTGCCTCCCCTCCTTGGGTTCCCCATGAGCCCTGCAAGCCACAGGGCACCTGGGGAAGCGGATCCTGGGAGGGAGCTGTGCTGTCAGGGGTGTGATCTAATATGCTAATGCATTTCTGCTGTTGGGTGTGGCCTACTATGCTAATGAGTTCCTGCTGGGCTTTTTCTACAAAAAAAAGTCCTGGTCCTCTCCATGGCTTCTCCAGGCAAATCCTGCACAGGTACTTTACCTACAGCCCAGAGAGTATCAGTAGGTGGCAGTTCTGGCAGGGCGATCTCCAGCATTTTGGAGCTTCTAGGCTACACCAGGAGAGCCACTTCCCATCTCTGCTCCCAGCAGCAACCTCCACCTTACAATTCACCTCCTTTCAGAGCTCCTCCCACTAAGATTTGATGGGCTGATGGTTTTCAGGAGGGGGACAGCCGCCCTGGATCCACTGCTGCCCAAAACAGAAGGGTGCAGGGAGGAGAAGGAGTGCAGAGCAGAGAAAGGCAGGTGGGGCATCAGTATTAAGCAAACCGTCAGAGGGCCAGTGTTCTCCCTGACAGTTTTAGACTGTAACTGTGAGAAGATCAGTTCCCACTCCAGTTCTGAATATCCGTTCCACTCTTATCCTATGCACAGTGTAGAAATTTAGATGCCATTAAAATCAGCTGGATGCTGATTATACTACTTCTAAGCACTTAAAGGGCATGTGAAGTATTCAAAGTATGTACAGTACCTGAGTAATGCTTACAACAGCCCAGCAAGGTTGATCAGTGTTGTTATCTCTGTATTTCAGATCCCACTGAAATCAGTGGTCTTCGACAACTCAGCATAGATTGCATTGTGTGTTGCCTGAGGCCTTCTACGTGGTTCTTAGGTGGGGTGTGATTTTAAACAGGGAATTCCCATCATAATATATTTCCTTATTATATAAAGCCATTTTCAAGTGGCAAGGTTCCATGGGGCACCAAAATCAGTTGGCTGGAAGGACTGCCACTCAAAAGAGGGTCCCTGGCCACTGGCTGCATTCTCTCCCTGCTTTGCCTCAGTCCTGCCCACAGAGCCACCGGCCAGCGTCTTGGCCTCAGTCTGGAAGGAGCCGGTGAAGGGGAAGGACTGATTGGGTGCTGGGTCCACTCTTCTCCTCCGCCCACTGCCAGGTGGGTCTAACTGTCCCTTCAGTGGGGGTCTAACTGTCCCCTCAGTGGGCTGCTTCTGTCAGTGAAGACAATGGACTTTCAGCACAACACCTCTCCCCTGCCCACTGACTTTCCTATCAGAATAAACTGTCAGAAAACTGCTCTCTCTCCTTCTAAGCTCCACCATGGCTGGCTGGCTAATGAGGTGGGCCAGCAACAAGCAAACCATTCCCTTCAACCCACTGCTGCGATACAGGAAGCAGGTGTTCGACCAGGAACTTGTGGACCATCACTTTGGCAGAATCCTCTGCCATCGCATGCCTGGTGCCCACCCGCAGTGCTCTGTACCAATTTATGGTGGATGTTGAAATGGAAAATTTTTTGAAATGTACTTTTAAAAAGCTGCCTGAAATGTTATTGCTTGGTCTTAAGCTAGAGGAAGTTAATATAACTAAAAGGACATTAATATGGTATATGGTGACTACAGTGAGAATGGTCTATGTTCAGAACTAGAAATGTGAAAAAAACCCAGACATATGGGAATGGTTGAGAAAACTGCTATTTATGGCAGAAATGGACAAATGGACAAGAAAACTGAATAATCAAGACTCAGAAAGATTTCTAGAAGAATGGAAAGACCTGAAAGAATATCTAGAACAACATTGGGATATGAAAAATAATATTTTTACATTGTCTAATTATTGATATTTGATGTTTAAAAGAAGAAACAATTATTTTTAAGAGAAATATATTGAACGATTGAAATGACAAAAATAGAAACTAGAGTATATATTACAGGTTTAAATGTTTAAAAATTACCTTTCTTTTTTTTATTGTTGTAACCAAATTTGTTACCTGTAAGAGCTAATAATTTTAATTTTTTATAATTGCTATTATATATATAATGATATAGGTGATGCGGGAAGTCCTAAAGTTTTTGAATTATAAGCAGAATACATAGCTATATAGAAAAACGGATAGTGATGATAATATTTCAAAAGTAACTATGTAAAGTTTTGTAACTGGAAAAATAATAAAAATTTGATTTCAAGGGTTTTGTGAAAGTCACCCTGCCCCTCACTGACTTATTGAAAACGAAGGGACGAGGACCCGAGGTGAGCAAGCCAAGCATGCGCTTGCCCTGATCCAGTGAATGCCGGGGAGTGTTCGAGACTTTAAAATCCCTATTCACTTCAGAGCCCATCTTGGCTTACCCCGATGAAACTAAAGAGTTCACTATTCATGTGGATGCCTCTGATGTAGCCATGGGGGAATAATTCTGCAGGGGGGGGCGGATGGTCTGTTGCACCCCCTTGCTTATATTTCCAAGTAATTCACAGAGACTGAGAGATATTGGTCTGTGTGGGATAAAGAGGCAGCTGCCATCCGCTTGGCCCTTTCTCCTTGGAAGCACTGGCTGGAAGGTGCCCAGAAACCTTTTGAAGTGTGGACTGATCATAAGAACTTAGAAGCGCTGCACACAAGACGTGCTTTAAATGCTAAACAGTTGCGTTGGGCTGATTTTTTCTCAAAGTTTAATTTCACTCTGCACCATTTCCCGGGAACAGCTAATTCCCTCGCTGATGCTCTCTTTCATCTCCCCCAACATGAATCTCAGAGGGAGGAAGTGTTTGACTCTATGTTTTCTCCTTCTCAGCTGGGAGGGATGGTGGTGACTAGGAGTCAAGCAAAGCGAGACGTAACTGCTCCCGTTAATGACTGGATTATAAAGTGTGCTACTGAATACTCGCAACAGGATAAAGATGCATTTGAGGCAGAAAAGGGGGCAAGGAAGGATCCTGATGGATGTTGGTACAAAGGTGATAAGCTCATGGTGCCTAAATCTCTGAGATTGTCAATTTTACATATTTGCCATGAGTCCAAATTATCTGGCCATTTTGGATATTTGAAAACTTTGAACTTGCTTAAGTTTTGGTGGCCCCGCATGTGCACTGATGTCTCAGATTATGTTTCTTCCTGCCAAGTATGTTTGATGTGTAAGAAGTGGGGGGTAAACCCCCAGGACTCTTGCAACCTCTCCCTACTCCTTCCAGACCCTGGGAGGTGATCTCTATGGACTTCATCACATATCTGCCACCCAGCAAAGGGAAAGCTGTAATTTGGGTGGTTGTGGATTTATTCTCAAAACAGACTCACTTTGTGCAATTCAAAAAACTTCCCATGGCCAAGGGCCTGGCCAAGGTGTTTTTCTCGCAGGTCATAAAGCTCCATTGTTTCTTGAGGAAGATAATTTCTGATAGGGGGCACAATATGTTGCCAAGTGCTGGCGGGAGCTCCTGGACATCATGAGGATTGAACCTGCATTGAGTTCTGCTTATCATCCAGAAACTGATGGAGAAATGGAACAAACAAATCAAACTTTAGAACAATTTTTGCATTGCTACACTAACTTCCACCAAGACAATTGGGTGGAGCTGCTTCCATTTGCAGAATACAGTTACAATAACGCCCTTCATTTATCTACTGGTGTCTCTCCTTTCATGGCGATGGGGGGGTTTGAGGGGGTTCCTCTCCCTACGCTGCGTCCGGCGACCCCTTCTTCTGACTCTTTCAGCTCGTGGTGAAATTCCCTCCATGAGTTGTGGCCTCTCATAGCCAAGACAATTGACTGTGCCAAATTGGATTATAAAAAATATGCAGATCGGGGGAGGGCTCCGGGTTGGGAGCTAGAGCCTGGGGACTCAGTGTATGTGTCTACTAAAAGCATTCATGGACTGCAACCTAGTCGGAAGCTGGGTTGGAAATATGTTGGTCCTTTCAAAGTCCTGAGGAAACTCTCCTCTGTCTCATTTGAGCTTGAATTGCCTAAGTCTCTGAAAGCTGTGCATCCTGTGTTTCATTACAGCCTGCTGAAGAAAGACCCTGGGCTGAACGACTGGAGACCGACTCCTCCCACTCCTCCTCCTCTGATGAAGAGGGGAGAGCCTCACTACAAAATCTCACAGATCTTGGACGAGGTTGCCTTTACTACCTGGTTCAGTGGGTTCATTTTGTTCCTGAATGTAATGAGAACCAAATGAGTGGGTTTCTGTTGATCATGTTCATGCTGCACAGCTACTGCGGGAATTTCATGCCCCTTATCCCACAAAGCCGCAGGGGGCATCTTGGGGGGGGGGCAGTATGTCAGATTCCTGACATTTTTCCTGGGCAGGAGTTGGATGCCTGCTGCTCTCCACGTCATTTAGCACTCTCTTGCTCCCCCACAGTTTGTTCTCATGCCTGTATCTGTTTCTCTAAGCAGTGCTTGTAACCTTGAAGTGTTTTTCTAATGGCACTGACTCCAGGTGGAGGTGTGGGAACCGACGGGGATGTATGGTGGGAGGTGGAGGAGGGCTGTCAAGACTGAGCTGCCTTGGGTTGGCGTCTTTTCAGTGGGAAGCAACGATTAGTAATTTTGCGCCTTTTTACAATTCACCTGATTGGTGCCAGGTTCTGGTTCTGATGTTTGAATATAGTATAACTTATCCTCTGCCCTGTAACTGTCATCACTAACACTGAAAGTGCTTACCAAGTAGACCATTAAGAAAATAAAAGGACTTTGTTCAACATAAGGCCTGGCTTATTGGATCTTACAAGGTTCTCCCACTTGGGTGTTAGTGTGAAGTTCTCCCTTAGTAGTACTGTGCCCTCTCTGTGTCTCTCTCCACCAAAGAGCAACGCTGTGCACTCTATATGTGCTTGACAGGGACCTCTGAGACAGAGTCCCGTGTCATGCATCCTACCTACTGAATTATGCAGCATCCTGACTAGGATTTATGTAGTTCTAAGGGAGCTGTGATTGGGTGTAGGGGAAGAGGTATGTGCACTACTGGGGAGATGGGCCATTGGCTGCAGCTGTAGACTGCATCCTGTGCTATACAGGGACTTGTGGAGCAGCACTTGGCATTTTCTATAGTATGGATGCATGTGGACTATGCCATGATTTTTGCTGGTGTAACTTTCTGCTGGTGGGGGGGCATTCCTGGGCTGGGGCATGCCAGCGGGTTGACCCCTTTCTCTAATGGTGAAATGCCCTAGTGTTGCTCCACACTGTTGCCATGCTGGTTCCCTGTCGTGGTGCAGCACAACTGGGGTTCTGTGTTGGTATATCTCAAAGATATGCAGGCTTAGCACCACCGTGGCTCCCTGTGCACTTTTCCACCTCCCCTTAGGGTTATACTGTAAGTCAAATGGCTCCCATAGTTAATGAGGGATGGAAAGTGTCCATTTCACTTGCTTCTAAATCAGAGGTCCTTAACCTGGGGTCCACAGACCCCAAGGGGTCCATGGAGAGATATCAGGGGGTCTGTGAACTTGGATGGGGGGAAATTACATCTTTATTTTAAGTAAGCTAAATGCTTTCTTAAAATTTGTAGCAAATTGGCCAGGAAAACACCTTTTTGAGTTTCATATTTATGAAAGAACTAAGGAAAAAACTGTTCTCACAGGGGGAAAGTATCCAAAGCTTTTTTAGCTTACTGTACATGAAAAGAGACATAAGTAGACAGAGTTGCTAAAATGATGGCAAAAAGCATGGAAGGAAAAGTAATCAGAAAAGGCTGCAAAAAAGTTTCTGACATCAGAAATGTGACAAGAAGCAAATAACAATCTTTGCTTCTACATTCAAGAACACAGTATTCAAGGTGAGAGTTCATATTTTTCTTATTCTGAACGTTTGACTGTTCTCTAAAGACTCGTTTTTATGTATTCATGGAGGCATCTGTAATACTGTACCTTTTATGCAGTACCTACATACTGAGTATGTTTTTTCTGCTATACCAGTTCATCAGGAAAAAATATAATCTATCAACCAATCATGCTGAAAATCTCCATCACATGAATGCCTAAAGGCTTCAGGTCTCAGTGAGTGAAATAGGTTTGGAGCCAAGAAATCAGTATGCTTGTTCTATTACACAATCATTTTTGTTTTTTTAAATACATTGCATTTGATGCAGATTAATTGAAAATGGGAAGACAAAAGCTTAGAGGAAGCTTGAAGACTAACCATAGAATTTGAATTAACAAGAATTAATAATTGAGAAATTCAAAATGAGAAACCAGTGAATGCTAAGCACTTGTCTGAGCAAGCCATCTTACTTGAATGTTATGTAAGCACACTTGAAAATGCAGCATTCTGGTCCACAGTGATGTCCCAGACGAAAGGTGTAAGACTGCAATCCTAGGTCCCATTGAACATTCCAGGCTTAGTTCTGTGTACATGGTACATAGACTTGTTCTCCATCTCTTCTACCCAAGTTCCTTTTAACGTTATATGATGAGTAGGAACGATTTAAAATTTACCGTTTCAACTTGAAAACTCTTGATTTCTATTTCACTTCACTAAGAAGGAAGAGAAGGCATGGAGGAACACTTTTACCAGCTACACAATCTTGCTGAGTACCCCCTTCTTCAAGTACCTAAAGTTTAGGCATGGTCAGAGACTTGAGGAGCCGGCATATGTGTCCAGGACCACTCCCAGATGTAGTCTGCAGCTGTGCTGCTGTTTTATTTACAAGCCGCTTTAGATCCCTCAAAAAATGTATGATGTGTGCCAAGTCTGAGTTTATCTTCCACACTATTTTTTGCTTCCCTACACCATTTTTGAGTACATACTTTCCAACATTTTTTGTATATCAGACATCATCATACATGCCTCTTGTACAGTGCTATGCTGTGTGAATTTCTATCAGCTGAACAAAACCTGAGGGTGACATCCTGCAAATGGATAAGATTAGCAAAAGCCTGCATATGTGCATTCTCTGTTGTGGCACTCATCTTGTGGAATGGTCTGCCTGAGATTAGGAAGGCCCATTTAATAGAATGTGTAACATACAAATGTTAAGAAGGGCATTTTTATAAAACAAGGTTACCAGTGGGGGCAGGGAACCCTCTCCCAGATGTGACATCAGTCCTTTCTCGGAATCACTGAAAACTCTATGGTTTTACTGGGAATTTCTAAAGAGGTGTGATGTCACCTTCAAGTTTTTCCTGAAAGTAACATCATGCAATTTCCAATGGCATTGCAGTCTATTACAATGTTTATTGTATTTTATCACCTTGCTTTTCTACTTTTAAAATCTGCATGTCATACCACTGACAGGTTTTTTGTTTCTTTGCATTGAGTTTTTTATTTTTTAATTCTGTACTCTTAGTCCTATGTCATGATATAGGAAGGTCTTATGCTGCCAGGTGAATTGTTTTCTATATTTTGTAATCTGCCTTGAATCTCAGTGAGAAAGCTGGGCTATAAATGAAGTCAAATAAAAAAATAAATATTTTAGACATATAAGACACATGAACATCTTATATAATATACTGTATAAATAAAACACACACTCTCTCATACACACATATAAACAAGATAAATCTTCAAAATCAAAAGTGAAAAGTGGAGAACTAAAGCTTAGACAAAAATATAAACAAATCTGAAAAAGAATGAAATAGTGAACAGTCTCTTATCTCTTAAATGAAGGATTTGAACTTCTGTATAGGGGTGTGTATACACACAAAAAAATCAGTATTTTTCAGATTTGGGTATATTGGGCTCAAAAAATATTGGTATTTCCAATATTCCTGAAACCTAAAAACAGTATGGTATTTGGATTTGTGGTTTTTCAGGAATCCCATTTTTGTGTTGCTCCATTGTACCCCATAGGGACCACTTTAGTCAATGCAGAATCTATCTGGGGGTCTGGTGGAACTGTTTTTTGAGATAAAGGCACCAAATTTGCCACATAGCTGCAGGTATCTCTCCTCAGAAGAATTCCCAAGTTTCAAAAAGATTGAACCAGTGGGTCCAATTCTATGGGTCCCCAAAGAAGGTGCACCCATCCTTCATTGTTTCCAAAGGAGGGGGGGGAAGGCAAGGGCAGTAGAAGCCCAGCAGAACACAATCAAAATCCCAGAGAATCTCTGCAATAGAAAGTGAAGGGGGGGGGCATTTTTCAAAGTCCAGCAGAACCAGTTCAATTTACTCAGCAAAACCAGTGCCACTGTTGAAGTGCAAACCATACAAGACTAAGGTCAACCCAAAGAATCTCTGAAGTAGAAACTTTGCAAGCCTACCAGAACCAGTGCAATGTACAGAGTGCTCAGCAGTACCCATGCAATCACAGAGTGCCCAGCAGAACCCAGTGCCATTGTGGCAATGCCAGCTTAACAGGACTGATGTGAAGCAGAGAATCACAATCCAAGTGAAGGGGGGGGTGCTCAACCCAGTGCCACTGTGGCAATGCAAGCTAAAAAAGGACTAATGTCAAACCAGAGAATCCCTGCAATACAAATTGAAGGGGGGTATTTTTTCAAGCCCAGCACAACCAGTTCAGTATACAGAAGGCCCAGCAGAACCCAGTGTTACTGTGGCACTGCAAGCTTAAAAGAACTGATCTCAAAGCACAGAGTCACAAGAAATCCAAGGGGGGGGGGCTTTTGCAAGCTCTGTGCCAGAAAATGGGAAGGAAACACAAAGGAATCCCAGCAAAGGAGAAAAAAACCTCTTGAAATTGAAAAGACTAGATTGAAATGGACAAGAGCAGTGGCAAAGCCCATAGAAACCCTGAGACACAGAAACAAAAAAAAAATTATAATAAAAAAATGCCCTTGGGAGTTTGCAAGTAATAGCTCCTGAACTTCCTGGAAAACCTTGAATATATCCAGGATTTTATACCTGGTTTTCCAATAATCCTGGATATCTTTGAGCTACCAAAATATACCTGAAAAATACCAATAAAGTATATTTCAGATATTTGTTCAGCTTGGGTGTATCTGAATGCACATTCCTACTTCTATATACAAAGATATGCAGCTTACAGGCTAACCTCCCTCTTTACAAGAAACAGCAAGCAACAACCCAACTCTCTAATAGTGGTATTCCTTCTATATCTTTATGTCACCAGTCTACATTGGTTACAGATGTCTGCTGTTCATCACTAGACTTTTAATTCTGCTACAATTTCCTATGGTGCAAATCTTCAGTTATGACTACCATACACCCATATCAAGCTCCCCTTATCTCTTGCCCTCAGGTTCTTTTTGTGGCTCCCTAAAAAGAAGATAACTGCTGTTTGTGTGTGTGTTTGTGTGTGTGTGTTTTCAGAAAAAAAATTAAGAGTCCCCGGTTGCATTTTCAAGTTTTTGAGGTTATTTTTTTCTCAAACCTCTTTTGGATTGGTTTATACATCACATGTCCTTTATTCTCCTCCTCAGTGCAAGGCCTCCTGCTGTCTTGGTGATTGCTGGCCTCTCCACAGACAGTTTCAAGCTGTGACAAAATGTCTAAGCAACACTGAATTGTTACTTCTACCGTCTCCTTCATACTGTGATATACAAAATCATTCTCCATTGGCAAAACCCCATCTACCCTAAAGAAAAATTATGTTTTGTGATTTTAAAAAGTTGGTAAAAAGAGACTTTTTGTACTTTATATTATTCTAGTCTCACAGATGGTTAACACAGTTCCTCATGTTCTTTAACAATGACCTTATTTACCTGCCAGGTAACTTGCATGTTGAACCAGGACTGCTCTGAAGGATCTTTAAAGTGTTTTCAAACATCTTGGGGCAAGTCAGTCACTCAAATCTATCAAGTAAATCTTTCTCAATTTATTAGAAGATTGAAAATATTTTGGATTGGGTTCTGGGACACCATTCTGCTTAGTGAGGAAGGTTTCCTTTCACAGAGCAAGGCTGCAATGGTGCAAGCTTCTTCACCTTAAGCAAAGCTCCCTTTGCTGAAGCAAGCTTCCTCATTTAGTCGAAGGGAAGTGAAAGACCAATCCTTATAATCTGTTGCACCACAATACAGGTTGCCTTGGGAACTAGACTATGTTGATTACTAATAGCCTTATTAGCAGTGGCAGTGTTTGGCATTGTTTCAACTGTTTCAATTGTTTCAAAAATCCCAAGGTGAAATTGCTGGTTTGGGACATTACCATGATTTTCTGGAATGGTAACACAAATCTGAGATAATTAGGTATTACAAAAACTCCCTCCTGGAACAATTTATGTTGTTTTAGTCTTTGGTTGCAGCTAGTCTGCTACAACATGCACTCTTGTTTTTCTTTGATACTACTGATTTTCCCAGGCAATGACATTTCTTCCTTCCAATCGTATCCTTGCAAGGGAGGAGCACACCTTTGGAGAAAAAATGCAGACAGACAAGATTCTCTTTCCCTCCCGCTTTTGTGGGGGTTGAATCCTTTTGTTCTTTGCAAGAAATATAAACTGGGAAAATAGAGAACTGGGGGCATTTTGTTCAGGGACCCATAGGATTCGACTCCTTAGCCCAATACACTTGAAACTTGGTTGTTTGTTAGTAGAGAGGTAGTGATAACCCCGCCACAATGTTGATACCATTTCATTTTAAAAAAACAGCTACTCCAGCTACTCCTGAAGTGTCCCACACAGAAAATACTGAAAGTGCTACTGCAATAGTTGGGGCCAGCTAGTTCAGGAGCCCATAGAATTTGGCTTCTTGGTTCAAGCAGCTGCTAAGTGTCAGCTAGGCTGCCATAAATAAAAGGTGGGGGGGAGAGAGAGTGGTTGCTATGAAGAAAAGGGGGGGAGAAGGTTGTAAATACTGTTGTAAACTCTGGAATGTTACTTTCGATTCTCCTCTAGCATTTGTTGCTGTATACTTAAGATCTCAGGTTTCTCTTGTAAGTGTCCCACTCAGTGATGAAAGCCATTATTTTCCACACAAGGGTAATGTGGCATTCATTGGCTTGTAGCCATCTGACTCCCCAATTTGAACCTCGTATAAAATCCCTTTCCTGCTTTCCCTCTTCAGTCTTAACACAGAAATGTTTAGAGAATGTATAGTAAACTGACTACAATAAACTGAACCTGCTTAAGGACTGTTGATGAGTGCTGTTTACTAGAGACTTTGACAGAGTGTTAAGACTCCTCATCACTGGACTGCACTCCCCACCCCGAATCTCAATATGAGCGCGGGGAATGGTGGAGACCCACCAGTCATGAAAGTGGAGATTCCCGTCACCATGGTGAGTGAGATCCCCTCGATGGGGACACAGACACCGGCTCCCGGGCAGGGGCCGGTAGGAGGTGCTCGGCCCCAGGGGAGAAACCTGTATTCGTGGACACACCTCTCTACTGTTCCAAAGAAGTCATGGATGCTGACTCCTCGGGTGGCTATGCCAAGCTGCTATGACCGAGCGCACCCCAACCACCCAGAGTCACTGGATCGGGGTGGAGGTGGAGAGGTCAAAGTGCTAGTAGAGTGCATGGGAACGTGCTTGTGGGAACAAGTGCAGCAAGAGATTATTGAACTAACAATTGGATTACCCCAAATGATCTTGGATGCAGTGCGGGATGAACTGAGGCAACAGGCGGGATGAACTGAGGCCCTCCAGCCAGGGGCAGCCGTGGCACAGCCTACGGCACCCACCAGGACACCTGGGGTTCTTGAGAGGCTGGAGCAACCAGCTCAAACCCCAACGCCTGGGGTTCCCGGAGTGTAACAACTCAAGGAGTTGCTGGAAGCTACATTTGATGGGACCCCTGAGAAGTTAGCGTTCTTTTTAATGCAGGTATGCAGATTTCTAAGAGACTGGGGCCATCTGTTCCTGGATGATGAGCACCGGGTTCAGTTTGTTGGCATGAAGCTGAGGGATCGGGCGGCAGACTGGTACGTGGGTTTGCACGAGATCCAAGGCCCTGAGCTACAGGATGTGCAGGCCTTCATGTGGGCACTGAGAAGGCAGTATGAAGATCCACTGGCTGGCAAGAAGGCGAGGGTGTGCCTCCGGACCTTGAAGCAAGGCACCCGCATGGTGCGCAAGTACTCAGAAGAGTTCAAAATGACTGCAGTGAAGATCCAGTGGTGACCAGAGCCCATGCTGATGGAGCATTTCCAGATGGGGCTCAGTCACCAGTTTCTGGACATGGTTCTGTGTAATGTGCAACCCCTCACCCTGGCTGCCTGGATGCAAGAAGCAGATGATGCAGAGAACCGCCTGCAGATGATCAAGACACAGGCCCTGCAGGTGTACCCTAAAACCCTGGAAGCCCCCCAGAAGATAACCCAACCCACAGGAAAAGACCCAATTAAAGAGCAGCGGATGAGACAAGGGCTTTATTTTAAATGTGGAGACGCCAATAATTTCGCAGTGGCCTGCCCGGCGAGTGCGACTCCAACAACTACTGTTTAAATATCAGGAGCTATTTAAGGTCTTTATATTGTATAGTTAGACATTTAATTGAACATAAGCATTTACCAGGTACATAGCCAATTCTCCAGATTATTTCTCTGGAAATCTTAATCCTACTTTCATACACGCATCTATAATTATTTCATTTACATACCTCTCATATCTGTTTTGCCCTCAACAACATAACACACTTGGCTTCATCCCAAGGTTTCTCCACAGATTGAGGCTTTCAGTTGCTTCTATATCACACTCCTACACAACTTAATATTTTGGTTTTTTATTTACTCTAACTATGGATTCCTTAAAAATAACATCAGTCAACATGTGAGATTTAGGAAATTTAATTAAATGCAAGAGAGTGCTACAATATGTGAAATCTCTACACACTTCTATCCTCTTCAGGAAATACACACTAGGTCTAGTTCACTTCCAGTTCTAAAAACTCCACTTTTTCTGATACAAGTGCAAGCCCCTGGATCGTCAAAGGCACGTAAAGTTGCAATTTTGTTCTCCAAAACTCTGAATTTTGTGATACAAGACACTCTCATAGACCCTGAAGGCAGATTCTTGTTTGTCAAAGGGGATTTGGGTGGGCAGGCTCTCACACTAGCGAATGTCTATGCACCCAACCAAAACCAGCTTCCTTTCTTATGGGACATGTTCTTAAAACTGGACATTTTTAAACAAGGGAGTGTGATTGTGGGTGGGGATCTAAACTTTGCAGCTAATCCCAATTTAGACATATCCTACATGCCACATAGAGGCTCAAAACCCTCAGAGCTAACCAACCTTCTCAGCACACATCACCTACAGGACATTTGGACAACAATGTATGCTACAACCAGAGACTACTCTTTTTATTTGTTAAAGAAAGGTTGAAGCGCTTGGGGCTCTTTAGCTTGGAGAAACGATGGCTGAGGGGTGACATGATCGAGGTTTATAAGATTATGCATGGGATAGAGCAGGTAGAGAAAGAAGTCCTTTTCTCCCTTTCTCACAATACAAGAACTCGTGGGCACTCCATGAAATTGCTGAGCAGTCGGGTTAGAACAGATAAAAGGAAGTACTTCTTCACCCAAAGAGTGATTAACATGTGGAATTCACTGCCACAGGAGGTGGTGGTGGCCACAAACATGGATGGTTTCAAGAGGGAATTAAATAAACATATGGAGCAGAAGTCCATCAGTGGCTATTAGCCACAAAGGGTAGATAGGAACTCTCAGTCTGGGGCAAGTGATGCTCTGTATTCTTGGTGTTTGGGGGGGGGGCAACAGTGGGAGGGCTTTCTGCCCCCACTGCTGGACCTTCTGAGGGCACCTGGTGTTTTTGGCCACTGTGTGACAGAGTGTTGGACTAGATGGGCCACTGGCCTGATCCAACATTGGCTTCTCTTATGTTCTTATTAACCCACTCCACATTCTCTCAGATTGACTACTTGCTAATATCTACAGATTTACTCCCACACTTATGCTCAGCTTCTATTGGATGAAGACACCTCACTGACCATGCTTGGATAGATTGTACACTCCAAAGTAATCAAAATACACAGGGAACCAGACAGTGGTCACTGGACAAAAATCTTTTATTGAAGACTTCTGTATTCAGACATAATCTGTCACAGTATTATGACAGATATCAAAAATTTCATTGCTGAGAATCCAGTTGCAGACACAACACCAGCCAATACTTGGGACACGCTTAAGGCTATAATATGGGACTCCTTCAATTCTCTGCCATCCAACCTAAAAAGAGAAAAAGAAAAACTCAGATTGGAAACCTCACATCGTATCACCGCACTTGAATCTGCTCACAAGAAAACTGGAAGCACAAAGATCTACGCCAAGCTACTAAATGAATACAAGGTTCTGGAATTGTTGGAAACTACACAGATTCAACGCAATGTACTATATGTCAAACAATGCTTTTGGAAAAAATCTCCCAAAACTCTCCGCCTCCTAGCCTGGAAGGCCAAAGACAAGAAGATATCCTCTGCGGTTCGCTCCATCACATCACATTCTGGTGAGACTCTCACGACACCTAAGGATGTTGTAAAAGAGTTTGCATCTTCTTATGAACAACTATACAGCTTTCACAGTCCTGGGGAAACAAATATGGCTACCCAACTCGATCAGCTTCCTCTATTGAAGTGATTATCCTCAACTCATTCTGATCTGATGGAAGGCCCTATTACAACACAAGAACTGCAAGATACAATCAAATATCTAAAACTCAACAAATCACCCAGCATAGATGGCCTTCCAGCTAAATTTTACAAGGCATTCCACTCAGAACTATCTCCACTTCTTCTTCAGGTCTGCAACAAAGCCCTAGATGAGGGACAACTTCCTGCCTCCTGGCTCGAATCCTCCATTATTGTAATTCCGAAAGACAAGAAGGATCCTTCCAATCTTGCTTCATATCACCCAATTGCACTGATCAATAATGATGCAAAAGTTTTCTCCTCAGTCTTAGCAAATCACCTTAAAACACTGATAGCCGATTACATGCACCCGGACCAAACAGGCTTCATCCCATCTAGACAACTCACAGATAATATTCATCAGACACTCAATATCATACATTCCCAGAAGAAAGAACACACGGACTCCTTAATATTGGCCATAGATTTTGAAAAGGCATTCGACTCCATGGAACCTGCGTATCTTGCTTTACTGTTCCATAAAATGGGCTTCGGCCCAAGGTTCAGGAACCTCTTACATCATCTACTCACATTTGCCAAGACTCGGATAAGAGTGAACGGCCACAATTCTGCTTTCTTTCACCCATCAAGGGGTATTCGTCAGGGTTGCCCTCTGTCTCCCTTAATCTTTGCCTTGGCAATCGAACCTCTGGCAGAACAACTACACTGGGCACAAGGATTCACAGGCATTAAAATTAATAATGTTGAACACAAATTGACCCTCTATGCAGACGATTTAAGATTATATGTCTCAAATCCTAAAGATTCCCAACCAGTGATCTGTAAGGTCTTAGCCGACTTTGAGCAGATCTAGGGACTTCGGGTCAACAACCAGAAATCAGAAATTTATCCAACCTGCATATCAGCACAAACTCAAGCTTCATTGAGGGGAAACTTTGCCTTCCCATGGATTCAATCGTCATGGTGACACCTCGGCATACAAATACCACTCGATCTCAAAGATATAACAAAATGCAACTTCCATAGCCTTTCAGATGACATCAAACGGTGTATCCAGGATTGGGACAAACTTAATCTAACTCTGCCAGACAGGTTACATCTCATCCAAAGCTTTGTACTTCCCTGTTTCTTATTTCTCTTCAGAGCCCTACCTATCACTCTTGCAGATAAAGATCTACAAAACTGGCAGAATATGATAATCTCTTTCATCTGGGCCTTCAAAAAATCTAGAATAGATAGAAGGATTCTCACCAGATCCACCTGTAAGGGTGGTCTGAATCTACCTGATCTGAAATGATACTATCAAGTGGCAGCTCTCGCCAACACTGTAAGGATGATGCATGGACCCGCAGATCTAAGTTGGATGTCCATAGAACAATCAGCCTCGGCACCACTGATGTTACAAGAATCATTTTGGTGTCTTAAAACCTGCAGACCCAGTGCATATTGGACAACCCCTTCCTTGCGCACACAATTAAAATTTGGGACACTCTGCGATGACTCCTAGCCCCTCCCACTTCTCCACTTTCATCCTTTACCTTTCAAGACTGGTGCCCTCCTGGTCAAGATCCGGATGCCTTTTGTGGTTGGTCTTCCGCAGGCATTCTCAGTCTACAAGACTTAATTAAACACACAAAACTTTTACAAAAATCATACTTTGAGGAACAACTCAACAAACCTATCTCCTGGCTACAGTACTACCAGCTGGGGAGCTTAGTTACCCGTAATGGAGAAATTAGGGGTGTTCACATGCCCTAAAATGAAATTTGAAATTCTTTTACTCGCTTATAATGACCAAATCAAGCATCTTCTCTCGCATACTTACAAAATCCTCTCAAACTTAGACAACCCTCACCAGCTCAAATACCAGAAGGCATGGAGTACAGATCTTAATCTCAGCATAACAGACCAACAGTGGGATTTGATATGGTCCTCCTCATCTAACAAATCCGGAATCTTCAATCTTCAAATTTCATTTTTTTAAATTGCTATCTAGATGTTATTATACCCCTGCTCGCTGAATCAATGCCAACCACTCCCCACTTTATTGGAAAAATTGCGGGGAACCAGGTGATTATATGCACTGCTTGTGGATGTGCCCCCTAATTCAACAATTCTGGTCATCCATAATCAGAGAAACAATAAACATCATGTCACAAGTCCTCCCAATGGACCCTCTAGTCCAGGGGTGGCCAACCTGTGGCTCAGGAGCCACATGCGGCTCTTTCACACATATTGTGCGGCTCCTGGCAGGGCGGCTGGGGAAGCAAAGGGGAGGCATGCTTTTTCTCTCTTTCTCCCTTCCTTCCTTCCTTCCTTCCTTCCTTCCTTCCTTCCTTCCTTCCTTCCTTCCTTCCTCCCATCTAGTTGCTTTCCTAGTTTCTCTCTCTCTCTTTCTTATAACTGGTTTTCCTCGTTTGTTTTTATTTTTGGCAGTCCCATTTAACGTTAATAAAAAGCAAATTTGCATATTTTTTAAAATAAAAACGTGTGTGTGATATTTGTTCCTGTCTTGCGGCTCTCAGACATCTCTATGTGGCTCTTACGTTTATTCTATGTGGCTCTTACGTTAAGCAAGGTTGGCCACCCCTGCTCTAGTCCTTCTTCTACATTTAAGGGACCCTTCCATAAGAGAAAAACCACTTCTCCCTCTGACCACCTTTCTACTTATGGCGGCTAAAACCACTATTGCAGCATGCTGGAAGTCAAGCTCCCCCCCATCGCTAGATCAATGGAGAGAGAGGATCTGGCAGCAATTTATATTGGACAAAATCACGAATACTTTAAAACCTCACAGCACCTCTTCTGATGTGATCTCCTCCCACTTTGTGTGCACCTGGTATCTATTCTTGGAGTATATGACGGAACACGGTCTTTAACCACAGAATCCTAGCTATGCCTCCTAGCTTCACTTCTATCCCCAACACTTCTCACTTCCCTGAATTATACCACAACATACATCATTAAAATAATAGCTGGCTTAGCTCATGGTAAATGCTAAATTATAAGTACTATCTACAAATTACTTCTACTCTCCTGCATTAATGTTTGACTATCAAAATTATATGTTATGTTGAATATGTTAAAAATGTTACAAACTGCATGTTTATCTCCTATTCTACATCAATTAAAAAATTCAAAAAAAGAGGAAAAGGTCAGTTTACATTCCAATCCCAAAGAAGGGCAATGCCAAGGAATGTTCAAACTATTGCACATTGCACTCATTTCACATGCTAGCAAGGTCATGCTCAAAATCCTACAAGTTAGGCTTCAGCAGTACATGGACAGAGAACTGCCAGAAGTACAAGCTCGGTTTCGAAGAGGTAGAGGAATTGTCAGAGTCTCCAGTAATCAGCACTCAACAATGTTCCTTAAACAGGATCAGTTTATTTAGTCAGGTTACGACATTGCTCTAAGCACTATCTGTGTTAAGGCTACAGAGGAAAAGCGGGAATGGGATTTTATACAGGGTTCAAACTTGGGTGTCATATGGCTAAAAGCCAATGAATGCCAGGTTACATCTGTGTGGGAAATAACGGCCCCTAGTTCCCAGTGGGAAACTTACAAGAGATACCTGAGAGCATCTCCAGGGTTGAACCTTGTCAAGGCAAAAGATAAATGCTAGAAGAGAATCGAAAGTTAACACACTAGTGGCAACTCCTCACCCCCACCTTCATGACCCCTAGCTGACATTCCTTCCTCTATATGGCCGCCATATGGCAGCCAGCCTCCTTCCCCCCTTCTTATCGCAGCCTAGCTGATAGGAACTAGAGATCAAATTGCCAACATTCGCTGGATTATGAAGAAAGCCAGAGAGTATCAGAAAAACATTTACTTCTGCTTCATTGTCTATGCTAAAGCCTTTGATTGTGTGGATCACAACAAACTATGGCAAGTCCTTAAAGAGATGGGAGTACCAGACCACCTCACATGTCTCTTGAGAAACCTGTATAAGGGTCAAGAAGCGACAGTTAGAACCGGATATGGAACGACTGGTTGGTTTAGCGTAGGAAAATGAGTACAACAAGGATATATTATTTAATTTATTTATTTATTATTCCAACTTTTACCCTGCTCTCCCTGCTGGAGCAGGCTCAGGGTGGCTCACATAAAACCAATAAAACAATATTCATCACAAAATATATCTAAAACAATAAAATATAATAACAATTTAAAACCGTTAATATCGATGGCGGTTCTCTGAATAAAGTGCATTCATGCACGATCGGCTGTACTAGCGCTCTAAAAAGCTTCAACTCTAGGCTAGCTCGAAGGCTATCAGAAGGCCTGCCAAAAGAGCTCTGTTTTCACGGCCCTGCAGAAATGTGAAAGATCCCACAGGGCCCTGATCTAAACAGGGAGCTTGTTCCAGTAAGCCAGAGCTGCTAAGGAAAATGTCCTGGTCCTAATCAATGCCAAGCTGGCGTCCCTGGGATGGCCAGGGAGGGCCAGGTGATTTTGCAGTCCTGATCGAAGTGCTCTCTGGGGAACATGCGGGGAAAGGCGGTCCCTCAGGTAGGCAGGTCCCTGACCATAAAGGGCTTTAAAGGTCAAAACCAGTACCTTGAAGTGAACCTGGAATGCTATTGGCAGCCAGTACAGTGCCTTTAGCGCAGGCTGGATGTGTTCCCGCATAGTGAGACCTGTCAACAGCCTGACCACCGCATTTTGCACCTGCTGCAGCTTCCAGAATTGCACCAAGGGCAGCCCCATGTAGAGAGCATTGCAGTAGTCCAACCTAGAGGTGATCATTGCATGGATCACTGACGCCAGATCATTGCGTTCGAGGAAGGGAATCAACTGCCTAATCAGCCGAAGATGATAAATGCCTACCTTGGCAGTGGCTGCTACCATTGTTAAGGAAGCATCCAGGAGCACTCCCAGACTCCAGACCCTCAGCACTGGCACCAACAGTGCCCCATTGAAGGCCAGTAATGGGATCCCTACCCCTGAGCCACTTCGATTCAGGCACAGGACCTCCATCTTCATCAGATTCAATTTCAATCGGCTCAGTCTTAGCCATCCTGCCACGTCCTGTAGCCCCTGAATCAGGTCTTCCAAGGTGGAGTTGGACTGGCCACCCAACAACAGATAGCTGGGTGTCATCCACATATTAGTGACACCCTATCTCATACCTCCAGGCAATCTGGGCAAGGGTTAAATAACACTGGTGAGAGCACTGCCCCTTGAAGCACTCCACAAGCAAGTGGATGCCTTCGGGACAGCTGCTTCCCGATAGCCACCCTTTGTCCATGATCTTGGAGGAAGGAGACAAGGCATTGTAAGGCAAGCCCCCGAATCCCTGTGTTGGCGAGGCGGTGGGCAAGTAACTGGTGGTTGACCATGTCAAATGCTGCCGACAAGTCTAACAACATCAATACCGCCATCCTGCTTCAGTGCAGATGCCTCCGGAGGTCGTCTGTGAGGGTTACCAGAGCCATCTCCACCCCATTGCCTGGATGGAAGCTGGACTGGAAGGGATCAAGCGAGAAAATGTCATCCAGAAAGCTCTGCATCTGTATCGCCACAGCCCTCTCTATTAATTTGCCCAAATAGGGCAAATTGGAAACCAGCTGATAGTTCACCAATTCAGCTGGATCCAGAGATGGTTTCTTAAGGAAGGGGTGGACCATCGCTTCCTTGAGAGCCCCTGGGAACAGCCCCTCAGTGAGGGACTTGTTGATAATATCCCTGGGGGCACCTCGAAACCCTTCACGGCCTGCATTAATTAGCTAAGAGGGGCACGTGTCAAGGCTGCATGTCGTTGAATGTACAGTTGAGATCAGACTGTCAACTTCCTCTAGACTGAGTGGACTGAAATAATCCAGAATGGGACCAGAAGCATGGAACCTCAAGTTCGCTTACTGTCTCAACTGTGGCAGGAAAGTTGTGGCAAAGTGACAAGATTTTATCAGCAAAGTAGCTCGCAAAAGCCTCTCAGACAATATCCAATACCCTCATGTTTTGCCTGCCCTGTGGCAAGATTGTTAAAGACCGAATCATCTTTCCTTATTATATAAAGCCGTTTTCAAGTGGCAAGTTTCCATGGGGCGCCAAAATCAGTTGGCTGGAAGGACTGCCATTCAAAAGGGGGTCCCTGGCCACTGGCTGCATTTTCTCACTGCTTTGCCTCAGTCCCGCCACCAGAACCACCAGCCAGCGTCTCAGCCTCAGTCTGGAGGGAGCCAGCAAAGGAGAAGGACTGGGTGCTGGGTCCACTCTTCTCCGTTCACTGCCAGGTGGGTCTAACTGTCCCCTCAGTTGCCTGCTTCTGTCAGTAAAAAGACAATGGACTTTCAGCATAACCGCCCTCCCCCTGCCTGACTTTCTGACTTTCCTGTCAGAATAAACTGAATATTCCTGTCAGAATAAAGGCTCTCTCTCCTGCTTAGCTCCGCCATGGCTGGCTGGCTAATGAGGTGGGCCAGCAACCATCAAACCATTCCCTTCAACCCCCTGCTGTGTGGCTGACTTCCCCCTAGGGTTGCCAATCTCCAGGCAGGACCTGGAGATCTTCTGCTGTTACAATTGATCTCCAGAGATCAGTTCCCCTGGAGAAAATGGCTGCTTTGGAGGGTGGACACTATGGCATTATACCTGCTGAGTCCTTCCACCCCCCCCCCCAAATGCTGCCCTCCACAGGATTCAAATCTCCCAAAACTCCAGATATTTCCCTAATCAGAGCAAGCTAGGTTGCGAAGCTGACAGTGGGCGGGGGAGGGGTTTTTTACTGACATCATCCTTCCATTCCCACCCTCCAAAAATGCTGCCCTCCACAGGATACACCCCCCAAATCACCAGGTATTTAGGGGCTGGCAACTTCCCCCTCAGTGCCTGTTGCTAGGCAACCAAGCTTGCTTCTCTGAAAGCCCCTTTTCACACCTATGTTGGCCTCTGGGAGAAAATTCATTGGGGCAGCTGAACAGAATGCCATAAAGGCCACCCTCCAGAGCAGTCATTTTCTCCTGGGGGGGGAAAGATCTGTTGTCTGGAGTTCAACTGTGATACCTGGTGATCTTCAGGCTACACCTGGAGGTTGGCTACCCAAGGCATAGCAGGCAGTGCTTCAGAGCAGGATTTGCTAGACCCAGGTTCTTGCTGAGTGGGTGATTTTGGGCCAGTCACAGACTTTAAACCTAACCTACCTCACAGGGTTGCTGTGCAAGTCAAAAGGGGGAGGGGAGAATAATGTTAGCTGCTTTGGTCCCCATTGCAGAGAAAGACTACTTTTCCTCCAGGGGAATTATGGTTACCAATCTCCAGTGAGGGTTGGAGATCACTCAGAATTACAAGTGCTCCCCAGATGGCAGAGATCAGTTCCCCTGGAGAAAATGGTGGACTCTGTGTCCTTATACTGGGCTGAGATGGACCCCCTATGACAGCCAATGTGACATAGCAGTCAGGGCTTCAGAGCACAATGGAGGCTGCAGTGGGGGGAGATGGAAATTTGAAGAGTGAAGTTGATGATTGCCTGGGAAGGAGATAGAGTTGCCAACTCCAGGTGGAAAATTCCTGGAGATTTGAGGGATGGAGCCTGGCGATGGTGAGGTTGGAGGAGGGGGTGGGACCTCAGACAGGTACAATGCCATAGACTTCACCTTCTAAGCCAACCAGTCCCTCATGGAGAACCATTGTTGCCAGTCTCCAGGTGGGGGCTGGAGATCACTCAGAATTATAACTGCTCTCTAGGAGGAAGGGGGGAGGAGATGGGAAGCTGAAGCCAGGGGGCAGATAACGATACGTTGATGGTTGGCTGAGAGGGAGATAGGGTTGCCAACTCCAGGTTGGGAAATTCCTGGAGATTTGAGGAGAGGGTAAGGTTTCAGCAGGAGTGGGGCCTCAGACAGGTACAATGCCATAGAGTCTACCCTCCATACCACCTGTTCCCTCATGGGGAACAATTGCTGCCAATCTCCAGGGGAAGGGTGGAGTTCACGCCAAATTACAACTGCTCTTCAGGTAGCAGAGATCAGTTCCCCTGGAGAAAATGGTGGACTCTGTGTCATTATATCCTGCTGAGGTCGCCACAGCAAAATGACGCTCCCCAGATGGCACTCTCCCAGAGCCTCTTTCTAAAGCCTGTTATATTTATTTCTGGTTCTTATTCCTTATTTCTAGTTCTATATAATTGTGCTGGGGTGAGCTAGCAGACACAATCGTGGGTGTATAGAATTCCTTCTTCCCAGCTTTGACTGCCATCTCATAGGATCTCATAAACGTCCTATAAGATGCTCTTGTGGCTTCATCGTGAACACACTGCCACTGTCTCTCTAGCCATCTCAGCCTTCACTTTATCAACCTCAGCTCCTGGATATACCAAGGAGTATACCTAGAGTGAGGGCACAGAGGGCATATGGGAGCAATCTTATTGATGGCTGCCGAGAGTCAGCTATGCCAATCCTTGACCAGTGCATCTAATGAGCCACCAGGGGGGCAGTGGATCTGGAAGAGCCATCTGAAGCCAGGGTCCATTTGGCTCCATGGGCAAGCTAAAATATGCTCACCCCCCGAACAGGGTTGGTGTGTCATGTTCACCTGGGCCTTCAGGGCATGGTGGTCCAACCATGGAACTGCCATTGCAGTAATCCGTCACACTGTAACCCCTGCCGCAAAGATCAACTCAAGCAGGTGACCGGCTTGGTGAGTGGGGGCTGTTACGTATTAGGAGAGTCCAAGTGCTGCCATGGATGACACCAGGTCCATCATCTGTGAGGAAGCTGCATCGTCAGCATGGACATTGAAGTCACCCAGCACTATCAGCCTAGGGTGCTCCAACGCCCAGCCCAACACGGACTCCACCAAGGACGACAGGCTATCAGGCAGTGCATTAGGCAGTCAGTACACCAACCAGACAGCCAAACTCTCCCCGGCATCCCACACAAAGCCGCCACACTCCATGCTTGTGAGCCTTGGAGCCGGGAGCGCCCTGAAGGAGTAAGCCTTCTGAATGAACAGAGCCACTTTCCCCCCCACCCCCACCCCACCCATTGGTGAAGGACCAAGAACCCGGGAGGAGCCAGTTGGGAGAAAGTGACTGTCTCCCCTTCTCACACCCAGGTCTCAGTCACGCAAGCCAGGTCCGCATCCTGCTCCAAAAGAAAGTCGCGAAGGACTGAGGACTTGTTATTTATGGACCTGGCATTGTACTACATCAGTGTCAGAGTGGGGTTTTTAATCTTTGCCCCACTACCTGCCACCTTTGGGATGGGATGCAAGGTGGAAGGTGGCCGAGCTTCTCTCTTTCTCTGCCCCTTTCCCTTCCATATCTGCTTGCTCTCACAGCTGTACCTTCCCCTCACCAGGATATTGTCACCCTGCTTATTTAATTTATATGCAGAGTACATCATGCAAAATGCCGGCCTGGATGAATCACAAGCTGGAATTAAGATTGCTGGGGAAAACATCAACAACCTCAGATATGCAGACTATACTACTCTAATGGCAGAAAGGGAAGAGGACCTAAGAGCCTGTTGCTAAGGATGAAAGAGGAGAGCGCAAAAGGTGGCTTGAAACTCAACATAAAAAAAAAAAAACCCTAAGATAATGGCATCCGGCCCCATTACTCCTTGGCAAATAGAAGGGGAAGTCATGGAAGCAGTGACAGACTTCACCTTTCTGGGATCCAAGATCTGCAGACGGTGACTGCAGCCATGAAATTAAAAGACACCTACTCCTTGGGAGGAAAGCAATGGCAAACCTTGACAGCATAATAAAAAGTAGAGACATCACCCTGCCAACAATAGTCTGTGTGGTCAAAGCAATGGTATTCCCAGTAGTAATGTATGGCTGTGAGAGTTGGATTATAAGGAAGGCTGAGTGCTGAAGGATAGATGCTTTGAATTATGGTGCTGAAGAAGACTCTTGAGAGTCCTGTGGACTGCAAGGAGATCAAATCAGTCAATCCTAAAAGAAATCAACCCTGACTGTTCCCAGGAAGGACAGATACTGAAGCTGAAGCTCAAAGTCTTTGGCCACCAAATGAGAAGGGAGCACTCACTGGAGAAGACCCTGATGTTGGGAAAGATTCAATCAATCAATCAATCAATCAATCTATTTATTACGGTCCTAGACCAGCAAGTGGCACAATAAAAACAAGTAAGTAACAGATAAAAGAGCAATTTAAAATGTTGGGAAAGATTGAAGGTCAAAGAAGAAGGGGACAGCAAAGGATGAGATGGTTAGATAGTGTTATTGATGCAATGAACATGAAATGAAGCAAACTTTGGAGCACGATGGAAGACAGGAGGGCCTGGCGTGATGTGGTCCAAGGGGTTGCGAAGAGTCGGACTTGACTGTGCGACCGAACAACAACAAGTGCAGGAGTGGCACAGGCAGCCGATGAAGGCACTGAAGCACAGCTTGGAGTGGAGTTGTGTGTGTGTGTGTGGGGGGGGGGGTTGCACTGGAAATGAAGAGAAGCAATCACACTGCTCATGCATTTCCATGGTGAGCCCGAGGGATCAGACGCCCAGAAACCTGCCATGGAAGCACCTCACCGAGGCAAATTCTGGTGGCTATTTAATCCATGTGGGAGTCATTTTAGTGCAAGGTACAAATGACTGGGGCACAGGAGCCAGATGTGTGTGTTTGATCATGCCCATTTGATCAGGAGGGGAGGGGTGGCTATGTTGGGCTAAACTGCTCATGTGATCACACCCACTGTAAGAGTAAAAAAAAATGAATGTAGGCAGGTTTTTCTTTTAATGTTGTGGGTGGGCAGAGCTCTGCTGCTATGTTTCCACTTGACTGCCATTTTAGGAATCAGTAGAGAGAAGTGTGGCTGCACAGAGAGTCACCTATGTTGGGGGTCTGTAAAATCAAATCCCTTTATTCAATCTGCTTGAAATTTATGGGTTCTTTAGATCCCATGGGAAAATGTGTTCCTTGAAAATTTGGTGTCATTATGTTCACAAACAGGCAATGTTTGGTAACAATTAGGGATGGGCACTTTCCAAATTTTGCCCTGGACTGAACTGAATCGAACTGACCCCATTTCCGGACCAGTTCTTGAACCGAATGGCGGCCGGTTCGCAGGCCAGTTTGCGGACCAGTCTGGATATGGAAAAGACCCCCGGGGGGTCCCAGGGGCCCAAATTCTTATTATAATTTCAGCCCACTCTCCTCAACGTGCTCATCAAGTCTGGCTCCTCTTGGATTTTGGAGGACCGAGCTACAGGCCACCAAAGAGACAATGCTTTTCAATGGGACATCCCCCCTCGCCAGATCAGGAGTGACCAAAACTGACCTGGGTGAGCTAGAGACCACCAACTATCCGAGCCTGTCTCTGGGGTGGCCCTCCATGTGCCCCACAAGCCATGTGCCTGTCAGGCCTGGGGGGTATGAGTTGCAGACCCCCAAAACCAGTGCCCCTGGGAAACTGCTTCTGGAGAACTTGTCCAGTGATGGTTTCAGACAGTCCAGATCAGAACTGGTTCAGCTACAGGCACCCCCAGAGGACCCCCCTGGGGACCACCCACACAGTTGTGCGTGCCTCTGACATGAGGACTGGTTGGGGCCCAGCCTACCACCCTGTCCAGGAAGGTGACAGGGACAGCAGGTGCTCTTTCCCCAGGCCCATTTACCCTTAAATGGCAATGGGATCACTGACCAGGGGAGAACCGGGCCCAGCGAGACCTCCACCAAGGGGGAGGAGAGACATAAGGAGACATGGAAGGGCAGGCCCTGTGGGGAGGAACCTGGGAGTGTGATGTAACATTAAATTTTCCTGTCTAGCAGTCCTGCTTTCGGGGGGTTGGGCAATGACAGCCAACTGTGACATGCTTTGAGGTAGTGTTAAGGAGCACCCTGGCCAGGGACGGGCCCAGTGGGACCTCCCCGGGGAGGGAGGAGAGACATAAGGAGACATGGAAGTGTGGGCCTGCAAGAAGGGACCCAGGAGCATGATGTGACAGTAAGTTTTCCCTTCTAGCAACCCTGCTTTTGGGGGGTTGGGTAACAATGACCAATGGTGACATGCTTTGAGGTAGTGTTAAGGAGCACCCCCATGGGGGATGGGCCCAGCAGGACTTCCCCCAGGGGGAGTAGAGATGTTAAGAGACATGGAAGCATGGACCCTCTGGGGAGGAACCCGGGAGCATGGTCCAACCACCTGGCCATGGTGGGTGGATGGGAGTCCCAGCCTTCATCCCACCCAGTTGCTGACAGACACACCCCATGGGCCACATGCTGGGATCACCTGTGAAGGAAGAGGGGGCATAGGAAGGGGGGACATGAGGAGGAAAGATGAGAGACCATGGTCTCAATCCTCCCTGCTCAGAACAGGGTTGCCCAGCATAGATAGACTGACCTTCAGAAAGGACAGCTCATCCGCCATGGCTGAGTTTAGTCAGGATTGATGTGAGCAAAGTATGTCTCCCAGGTAGGAGAACACCCGCTCACTCTAGACGCTAGTGGGTGGGCAGGAGAGCAGATTGGTAGCCATGCTGGTGAGATCTGGCCCAGTACTCAAGTGGATCTGAGTTTGCGGACTTGTGGGGCTTGGCTAGGAACTCGCAAAACATCACCTCGGCAGAATCCTCTGCCATCGCATGCCGGGCACCCACGCTGATGCTCTGTACCTCCCACCTCATGATGGACATCCAGAACTCCTGGTTCTCACACCGTCTCCGCTCAGTTCTGGGGGCCCACCCTCTCTCTGTGAGCTCACCCTCCCCCGCCTCCCAATCTTCTGGTTCTTCCTGCTCCTTCCCCTCTCCTTCCTGCCCCACCTTCACCTGATCATCTCCCATGTCCCTCAGCTGTCTCTGGCCCCAGCCACGGTGTTGAAACACCTGCACCCAGTGACACAGTTCATGCTTTCACTGATGAAACTGCACTCTTTGGAGGGCGATGCTTCCTTTGATAAGGGGTCCACACATGCACACCAACCTGAATTCCTGCTCCTCGAGGAGTGGAAGCAGACACTGCTCAATGCCATGGCTCAACCTGTCGACGAGGGCCCTGACTTGAGGGAGTTCCCTTGGAGCCTGGCTGCAGCACAGACTCCCTCGCCTGATCTAGCCTGCAAATGAGGGGGATGACTTGCCCCAGGCTGGCCGTGTGGGCACAGAGCACATTGGTGGCATCCTGAAATGGTCAGCCAGTCAGCCAGTTAGAGCTGATGCTCAGCTTGTCCCCCCCCCCCCCGCTGGATGGACACTGAGGACAGGATGTCCTAGACCACTGTCTTCTGCTCCACCAAATGAACAATCATGGTGTAGGTCGAGTTCCACTAGGTGCCGATGTCCTGGAGGAGGATGTGCTCTGGCTCTGCCACCTTACCCTGCCTCTCTCTCAGCTGCCGTAAAGCCCTGATGCTTCTTGAGAAGTGACCCATCAAGCACTGGCAGTTCTCCAGCAGGGAACTGATCTCGGCAATGCTGTCCCCAGCCATGGCATTACTCCCCAACTACCAGGTGAATCTTGTGCACCATGCAGATGACATTCCTGAGTTTGGCTTTTTTGGCAGCCCTATGCATGTTTGGGTCACCGTCTGTGACCAGATAGCCATGAGTGATCTGATTCCCCCCAAACTAGATCTTCAGGCTACTCTGAATGGCTCCAGAGATATTCACTGATGTGTGCTCCACATCCATCCTTTCAGTGTGGAGGAGCACCACCTTGTAGCCAGACAGAAGCATGCTCATCCCTCCTTGGGGTGGCGGGTCCCCCTGCCCACCCTGGAACTCCTCAGGTTGCCACCAGTGTGCAGTGAGGGAGAGAGAGCCGTGGTATTGGCTGCTCCAAAGGTCAGCTGTCAGGTGGACAGTTCTCCCTCATGCCTTGGCTAGCTCGGCTTACACCAGACACACTGGAGACTGATGCATGGTGGGCAGCACACACTGGCTCATGGTCCTCTGGGAGGGAATGGTGTACCACAGGGCCATGCAACATAGTAGCCCCCAAAAGCCCACATTCTCCACCAGTGAGAAAGGCTGGCTGTCCAGGGTGATCATTCGTCTGATGTGCTGAGTGATCACTTTGTGATCCCTGTTCCTCATCCTCTTTCCAGGCACTGGGGAGGAGCCAATGAGCATGATCTCTTGAAGGGTGGTTTGCCTGGGGGAACCCATGGGGGAGGCCAAAGACCCCGTCATGGTGGCCCATCCCACCCAGCCTCCCTCTCCCCATCAACTTGGAGTCTGTGCCCTGTGCCCAGTGGCAGGCTCAGTGGTCCACCCTCTGGCAAAGTCAAATTGGGGTGCAATCGATGCAAGTGCCTCTGTAGAATGCTAGTGGTTAAGTGATGTGAATCTCTCCCCCAACGAACATGTATCCCGCACACCTGGCACTCCATCACACAGGGATCACTGGGTGGGAATGCAGAAGTACTTCCACACAGCAGACTGCAGCTGTGCCCCCACGCCCATCAGCGGGGTGCTTTTCAGGCATAACTGTTTCCTGGACTCAGACCCTGGAATGATGCGGGGGGCATACTGACAGTTGAGGGACAGGCCAGGAATCCCTGGGGACAAGACAGGATGACACACGTACTTTGCCCCTGTGGGCCACCTAGAACCAGGGGAGCTCTCATCTGGTGACCAAGACCAGCCCCATGGATGCTGCAGGGGAACCTGATGCAGAGGCCACTGATGAACTGCCTGAGCAGGAGGGCACTAGTGTGGGAGAACTCAGTTGTATCCCACCACCTGTGATCAGAGTGCTCTGTCTTCCCATCTGCCCATGACCCCTTTGGGGGCCCCTCATGTCCCCACACATAAGACCTAGGTAGTGGGGGTGAAAGAGTGGTTGCTCGAGTCATGGGGAAAAGCTGCGAGGGTCAGAGGGTTGGGAGCCTCGTTGGCAGAGGAGGGGGACCCAAAGGCAGAGACTCGACCCACCCAGGGAGAAGGGTTTCTTTATTTTGGCAGGAGCAGTGAAGGCAAGCCCTGCAGTCAGTGTCAAGGACAGTTCCCCCCCCCGAAATTGCTTTAAGGGTGGGGTGCCCACTTGCCATGGAAGAAAAGGAATAGCCAACTATGAGACTGCACTGACCCAAGCAAAAAGAGGGGGCATTCTTTCAAAGAAGAAACGCAAGCCCCATAGTCAGTGCCAAGGACAGTCTGCAAACCTCCCCCAGGAAATGGTTAGAGAGTGGGGTGCCCACTTTCTAGGCTAGAGAGAGAACTCTGAGGTGAGGGACTTCAGCGACCCCGGGAGGCAGGGTGCAGAAAGGGGAGAAGACCCACGGCCTGTGTCCAGGGGACTTTGCCACCTTCCTGCCCCAGAACACGGTTTGAGACTTGGTCACCGAGGGGCAAGGGAGGGGAGAGAAGGAACTCTGAGGAAAAGGACTTCACCAACCCAGGGAGGTGGGGTGCATAAAGGGGAGAAGACCCACAGCCCATGCCCAGGGCACTTTGCCACCTCCCTGCCCCAGAAAGTGGTTTGAGACTTGGTCGCCGAGGGGCGAGAGAGAGTGAAGGAACTCTGAGGTGAGAGGCTTCAACAACCCAGGGAGGCAGGGTGTAGAAGGGGAGAAGACCCACAGCCTGTGCCCAGGGGACTTTGCCGGTGCCACCCCCCCACCCCAAAGGTGGTTTGAGACTTGGTTGCTGAGGGGCAAGGCGGGTTTGCCACCACTGAACTAGGGGGTGAAAGCACATTGAAGCAGGCTAAGGGGAATGCCTGATCAAAACTCTCAGTTACAAAAAAATTGGATCAATTAGATGTGGGGCCACACCAGTTCAAACTGCATGTCTGGCTGCAGCCTTTATTGTATTTTATGTTAATTTTTTGAGTTGCCTCTCAAATTTTGGTTATATGAGGTAGATTATAAATGTTTTACACTTCTTTCATAAAGAGAGTTATGCCCCTCTAAATCCATTAAAGTCAGTCGGTAAAGAAGAGTACAGCTCTGTTTAGGACTGCACTGTCAAATAAATGAATCAAAATTGGTATCTTCAGTTGTGTCCAATGAACAAGAAGGGGGCTGTGTAGATGCTGGAGGTCTATTGACTATGTTCTTGGCAACCATTCTATGAGGAGTTAACTGTCACACTAGTTGTCACGGCCACCAGCCCCATATACCCCTCGTGATCACCACATCAGACTGCCTCATGCACCTCTCATGGCCACTGCAGTTCAGCTTTTGGCAGTTGCTCAAAGCCAGTCATGACAGGGAGATTGGCAGTGCAATTCATGGGTATTCATGGCAACTGAGCACAGGGCGTTCTCCTGCCAGATGTGCTTACCATGAAGTTCATAGCCAGGGGTCCGTTGGGGCCGGAGCAAGGCAGAGCGAAGCTCCACCAGCTCAGGAGTGGCCACTAGGGCAGCCACGGGCCAAATCAGATTCTCTGATCTGATTCAGCCTGCTGCCGAATTGCTGCCGAAATTCGGTGGCAATTTTAAAAGCAACTGGAGGGGAGGGGGTTTGAGGGAGAGGCTCCAAACTTGCAGGGTAGCTGCTGGGGCCTCTTCTCGAAATACCCACCAAGTTTCAAGAAGATTGGATCAGGGGGTCCCTCCATGGTTCTCTATGGGAGGAAAAAAGTTAACATTTTTTCCCACCATAGAGAACAATGGAGGGGATGAGACAACCTGTTTGGGGGCCCATAGAATTGGACCCCCTGGTCCAATCTTCTTGAAACTTAGTGGGTATTTCGAGGAGAGGCTCCAGCAGCTACCCTGCAAGTTTGGAGTCTCTCCCTCAAAACCCTTTTCCTCCAGTCCCTCATATACCCTATGAGTTTTTGCCATTGATTTCAATGGCCCATAGGGTATAATGGGGCTGAAACTGACATTCCCTTTCTGACACACTTCTGGTGATGTCAGGGGACGTGGCATATGCTAATGAGTTATGCTAATGAGTTATGCTAATGAGCTCCTGCACCTCTTTTTCTACGAAAGGACCCCTGTTCATAGCATCCCAAATTTACAGGTCCTCAGGTATGATGTGTATCACTGACTAGAAAAGGTGGAAACTAGGGGGGTTTGCTGAGGGAAAAAATCTGTTAGAACTTTGGATCTGGGTTTCTAGGAGGACATTTTTTTTTTACTGTGATCATTTTTGGTTAGGACATTAACAACCCAGGATTCAAAACAATGTTTTTTTCCAGGTTCCAGAGTTCAGGATCATTACTTTCAATGGGGAATGTATATGCATGTCTGGGGGCACCTGTTAACACTGCCATCCTAAGCAGAGTAATACCCTTTTAAATCCATTGACTTCAGAAATGTCCCATTATATTCAATGCAGCTTACTCCCAGGAAAATGTTTTTAGGTTTGCAACCTTAGTCTCCTGGCACTCCTGGCCATGGCCCTCACCTGTGTATACAATAGTAGGTTCGGATCCAACAGTATCCCCTCTGTACCAGCAACCCTATCCCAAACAGGAGACACCTTAAATTCCTGTTCATTCCTACTGCTCATGTGTAGCACTTCCATCTTGTTGGGATTAAGCTTCAGTTTATTAGCTCATCTCTCTCCCAAAACTGGCTCCAAGCACCTCCCTGGGATCTGTTGGAAGCGCAACATAGATCTGAATATCATCTGTATATTGGTGACAGCCCAGACCAACTCGTGGGATGACCTGTGATTCTTTAGTTGTCTCTCCTGTCTTTTCTTCACCTACAGACCTACCACCCCTCAATCAATCTGGGTTCTAATACTGGAGAGAATGTTTCAAGAAACAATTGTGTCACTTGCCCAGGTTGTTTCCTTAGGCTCAGAAAAGAGAGGGTTGTTTCCTTAGGCTCAGGGTAAAGAGGGGTATGGTTAAGTTTGCCTTTTTGATGTGGGCTTAATATTTCATGGTAAATGTCATAATGTTTTCTAGTCTATTTTTGAATGATAGCAACTACTTTGGAATTCTCTCCATGGAAGTAAAACTGAGGACTTTTTGTGCCTGTTTACACAGTAGGATTATCAGTAGTGGAGTTGCACTGCTCTCATTTTATTTTCTGATCACTCATGAGTGTCAGCTAGGCTGTCATCTCTAAATGGAGGGGAGAGAGGAAGATGAAAAGGAGGGGGGAGAGGGCTGAAATTGCTGTTGTAAACTCTGGAATGTCGCCTTTGATGCTCTCCTAACATTTGACCCTGTTTACATAAGATCTCGGGTTTCTCTGGTGAGTCTCCCGCCTGAATGTTGAAGCCGTTATTCTTAGCACGAGGGTACTGGGGCACTCATTGGCTTGTAGCCAGCTGACACCCCAGTTTGAACTGTGTACATAATCCCATCCCCGCCTCCCCACTTTATTCTGAACACAGAAGTGTTTAGGGAATATCTTAGAAATACTAACTCCAGTAAACTGAACCTACTTAAGGACCGTTGTTGAGTGCTGATTTACTAGGGAACCTGACAATGAGGCTCCAAAAGTGGTGGGAAATGTTAACAGAGCAAAAATGTATTTGGAATCCATTGCGGGGGGAGGAATAAAAAAGAAATCAATTATACAATCAGTTAGAATAGATCACCAATCACTATTGCAAGTATTGACATTTTTGTTTCTAAAGTCACAATATCTTCACAGAGAGATTAGAGAATCTGCTAACAGATGTTCAGTTGCTACAAAGTTTTCAGAGCAACCTGTTGTACTGGACTGCTGCCCATTTTACCTGTGAGCAATGAAAACTGTTCTTTTGCTAGGAATTAGGAAGCTTATGGCTGTGATCCAGTACAAACAAAGGCTTCTGGCTTTTATTTCTAGCAGCAGATAACTTGCATTGTGTCATACAAGCTGTTTTTCAACCCTCTCCAAGTTTCAAAAGAAAGTTTTCGAGCTGTGCTTATGTGTTGGGGATGTTTGTTGCAAGTGTGTATGTGTGTGCACATGGAGGAAGGCAGCTGCTAGAGAAACCTCTTCAGCAGCTCTGCTGAGTACACAAAGCTTACTACCTAGCCCTCTGGATCACAACCAATGCTTCCAGCAATACTGAAATATGTGAATTTATTTTTCAGTTTCTTAAAAAAGATAGACAGCACTTCATACTTGGCACAATGCTTAGCTTGGCAGAGCATGGACAATTTTCAGGTCTCTAATACCTGAAATTGCAGATCTAATTGAAAATTATGTCTTACTGTGTGTATATAACTTATGGTAAAGGCAATATGTTAATATTAAATATGTGTCTACATGTTGTTAGGCATTTGCATGCCACTATCCTCTATTTGGAAGTGTGCTCGTTGTGAATTTCAGAGGACCAACACCCACTGTGTCCAATCACCAGGCAAACTTAAATAACATAGAGAGGCTAGAGAGTTGTCTAAGAACTGACCTGTTAGGCTGCAGTCACATGAGCAGTTTGTGCCAATATCGTTGTGGTACCTTTGCAGATTTAAAGAGCACGATCAGACAGCAATAGCTGCCTTCTGTGCCAGAGTCATCACCACCCCTTTCTGCCCTGTAATTAGGCACCGGGTAGTAATCAGGCACTGGGGAAAGTCCAGTGTTTACAGATATCAGCACTTTCACCCTGCATTTCCAGATATGTATCTTAAAACTGACTGTTTAGTGACAACATAAAGTAGGTTCTTAAAGTGCCACACTGTCAGGTAATCATGATCATATTATTTACACTTCCCAGGCAATGTAATTTGTAAACTCAAGGGTTTTTTTTCTAAAGAATAACATTACAACTTCATATTAATTAATTAATTAATTTAAATTAATGCTTATTCCACAAAAGGTTTACAAAGTTCAGTTATTGCAAAAGTTCTTCAATGTTAATTTTAACATTTATGCATTTTTTTTCAATCACTATGGTATTTAACAATAACATCTTATGTCAGTCAGTCAGTCAGTCAAGTTTATTGTCTTGGCCATTGGCCGTAACAAAACAAAACAAAATAAAACAGATAAAACAAAATATAACAGACATTATAAACCAAAATGGGATAAGCCCTTCAGTAACTTGCTGCAAATCCAAGACTTAGTCTTATCTTTTTTGCCGCTAGTGCAAACAAAGCCATTCTGCTGGTAATATATGTGTCATTATCAGAGAGCAAAAAAACAGTCATGTCCAGATCTGAAATTCCATTATGCAGAGGTATAATGGGGTAAATAAACCTTTGCCTAAGTGATTCATGCCAAGAGCATCTCATAATATAATGCTCCACTTCGCCTATGCCACATTGACAAATTCTAGAGACAGCAGGGGAGCCCAAGAAGCGACCAATACAGACCATTGAAGGTATGGCATGAAACCTTAGGGCGGTAAAAGCCCTTCTTAGATCAAGAGTGGTTAATTTTTCAAGGTAAACGGTCCTACAGTGATCTCTTTTAAATATCCTATACAAGGGGGCTGTACGACAACTTACCACCGCTTGGCGGTTCAAAAGCCCATCCTTATTAAATACCCATTCCTTCAATTTGGACTTTTGACTTTCACTGTCCCATACATCATCTGGAATTGAGTATTTCAGTAAAATAGAGGTCAGGTAGTCACCTAATCTTTTGGAGGATTTCAAAAGCGATATAAAACTTCGGACACCTAGGATATCCTGGGGACGTTTTAAGCATTTCCTCCAATAAGAAAGAATTCTCACATTTACCCTGGCTTCCAAAGATACCATACCCAGTTCAGCCCTCATCAGTGCCACGGGTGAGCCTTTGGGTAAAACCAAAATCCACCTCATAAAATAATTTTGCACGGTCTCTAGCAGAGACCGCAGCAGCTCATCCCAACCCCAAATCTCTACCCCATACAACATTGCTGAGGTTATCTTACTAATGTATAGTTTGACAACCGGATCTATCATACCTCTGCCCCTGGAGAAGTAAAACTTCAACAAAGCCCCCAAATTGTTCATAGCAACAGTCTTCAATTGTGTAATATGAGGGTGCCAAGAGAGGGTTTCTGAGAAGGTTATGCCCAGATTTTTTTATGTACTGCATTGTTCAATTGGTGTACCAAGAATGCTCCAAACTGATTTCTTAGGTCTTTTCCTGAAAACCAAGACTTTAGATTTGGCGTAGTTTATTTGCAGAGCTTCTGCCTTGCAATACTCGCCCAATTTATTTAGTAGCCTCCTCAGACCAATCTTGGTTACAGAGAGAAGTACCATGTCATCCGCATACAAAAGGATTGGAACTTTGTATTGCCCTATGGTGGGAGGCATGAATTTACTGCCTTCCAGACTGGCAATTAGATCATTCAAGTAAAGGTTAAACAGGGTGGGAGCTAGCACACAACCCTGTTTCACTCCCTTCTGCACTAATATATCTTCAGTGAGCCGGCCCTCCCTTCCGACCTTAACCTTCACAGTGGTGTTGTTATACAACAGGCCAATTAATTTAACCAACCGGGGATCAATATTTATATTCCAAAGTTTCTGCCACAATCTGCCTCTATCTAGAGAATCAAAGGCTGCTGCTAGATCGATAAAGGCAGCATAAAGGGCCTTTGTGGGACCCCTAATGGCCGAGGAGGCCAGAGTGTATAAGGTTTGGCAGTGCTCAATAGTTGTGAATTGAAGAATTTTAAATACCTGTCAACATCCTTGGCTTCACTCAATTTTGTTTATAACACTCTTCCATTTTCTTCTAGTTGTGAGGGTGGGGGATTGGGAGGGGCCTTGCAAATGGATTAGCCTAGGGCCTCTCTTCATCTAAATCCAGCCCTGACTAGTGCCCAGCTGATAGGATCCATATCTCTAACTTTGTTCAAAGGATCCATGCGTAAAGCCCAACTTTGACATGCTGGTGCAGATGTTAATCTCCTTTTGGAGCCAGTTTGGTGTAGTGGTCAGAAGCGTGGACTCCACTCTGGGTTTGATTCCCCACTCTTTCACATGCAACCAGCTGGCTGACCTTGGGCAAGCCACAGTTCTCTCAGAGCTGTTTTCTCAAGAGCAGTTCTCAAAGAGCTCTTTCAGCCCCACCTACCTTACAGGGTGTCTTGTTATAGGGAGAGGATGGGAAAGAGATTGAGTGAAGGGCTAGGTATAAATCCAATCTCTTCTTCGTTGAACCAGGGTAATATTTAAAGAAAATCTGTGGTTTATAAGATGAGTCACTCTACAACGTTTTCCAATTAAATTCCCTTTTCTTTTTAACAAAAGTAAATAAAATTGTTTAAATAATCTTTAAAATAATCTAGCTACCATTTTAGATGAAAAACAGAAGCACATTGCAACAGCTGCATTACTGAGTAGGTGTTGTTCAACTTCTCTCTCAAGCAAGGATAATGACATAGAAAACTCTTTCTTCTGTGCCTTAGTAATCTTCCCGTCTGTTTTTTGGAGTTGTTTATACACAAGAAACAAAAGCTAATCACACACCTCAGCTCTGAAAAGTGCTTTTTTGTTTGTTTAGTTCAAGAAAACAACTGTCCTTCCAAAACAGACTGATTCAGAGGTAAACAATACAGAGGTGAACAACAATTTTAATTATATTGACACGGAAATAAGTCCATTGAATGAACTGGACCTTACCTTTTTGTAACTATACTTAGAATGCATCCTTCAAATCATATTGTTAGTGGTTATTAAGTTAGTTCGTAGTTATTAAGCAGCATCCAAAAAATTAGATTTGCTAGGTTTTGTGGCTTATTTTCAGGGCTTCATGGTGACAGGATGAAATTTTAGGGCTATCAGGCAGTCGATGGCTCTTCCAAGACTTCAGTACCTTTTTGCCCCTAGTAACTGATTCACATACAAAGAATAGAATGCAGGCAATAATCTGGCACTATCTATATGCTTAGCATACAATTTATTTCCATGTTATTTTGTGTGTAGTAAATAATCCACCTCTTCAAAGCCACATGATTTTGAACCTACATATCCATAGGTACCATGCTGTATAATTTCCACTGGTATATGGAAGGAATACCATTAATGCTGCTATTCAATTTGACATCACTGGGCTCCACCCCATAACATCATCAGCCCTACCCCATGTGTCTCAGAATTAGTGATGTTGGGGACCCAGCAACCCTATATGGATCCAGCTTTCTGTGCTCATACAACAACCTGTTTTACGTCCAACTGCCTCAGCTCTGTGCAGTCCACATCACTGTGGCATTATGCTTTATAATCAGGAATCTCTTTCCAAAAGGTTAGCCAAACTTTCCTTTCACTTTTGCAAGCATCCCTTGTTTTAGATGTTAGGGTGAATAATTTTTCTCCTCTTATATCTAAAATCCTTATAAGTAGTTGAAGACTCTCAGTACATCCAGCTGTAGGCCAAACATAGGCAGTTCTCTCAGTTTTTCTTCATCTGTTGTCTTCAAGACCCGTTATCATTCTCATACCTCACTGGTGAATTCTAACATCTTCTAATGTGTCATTCTTCTTTCATTGTTGTTTGCCTAGACAGACACTTCAGAATTTTAGCTTTTACATCAAATTACTGTTAAAATGGAAATTAAAAAGCGTTGAAAGAATTGATTCCATATCAGAACTGAACTGGCTGGCAGTCATTGGAGAAGTGATTTATCAGTTATGTTTACTCTTAACTCAGCGTGATTAAAAAAATAACAAATCAGCAAAAAATTATACTTAGAATTAATTCACACATGCACATTTATCTTTTGATAATTTATCATATGACATAACGAAAGACCTCACATCCCCCCAAAACCCCTTGACATGAGAGAGAGAGAACTTGCTCAATATAATTTCTAGCAGTAGAGAAAAAGTCACTATTTGGGTAAGATTCTCTCCCTGTGTGTGTGAATTCTCTCAACCATTCAGTGCATATGTAGCAACCATGGCAAAAACCTAGGTCATGCTGATTTTCAGATGCTTATATTCATCCTTCATGCGGAAGGTGTACATCTTTGCTGCTCAAGGCTGAGGTCCAGGAATCAAGGCACTGTAGCTGGAGACAATAGTTTATCATGGATATTCCAGTAAAGTCTGAAAGTGAAATGAGACATTAAATACTCATTCAAGGAGATGGAGATACAGGACTCTCCTTTCCAGGAGTGGGCTGCCGCTAGTTAAAGGTGCCACACCCATTGATGGCAGCAAGTACTGTGATGGAGCTGAGGTGGTTCAGGGCTTGGAGAGAGGCTTGTGGGGTTGGTGGATGAGAGACCTCTGGTTCAGCAGAAAGCTCTGGAGGGTTCAGGGTCCAAATTAAAATCAGAGCTGTTTCATAGGGTGAATGGGCTGCCTCAGAGTCTTGCACATCAGAGGCAGCTCCCAGAAGTGTTTCAGCAGCCTCCTCCTGCAGTGGTGTTAGCTACTTAGCTGCCTCCTTCCCTGAGTCTTCAGCCTCTTTGCCTTCCATACTCTGGTTCATGACAACATTCTACTCACCCACCTGTAGAGTACTACACCTGTAAAGTACTACACCCATGCAGGCTGTTAAACAAGGGTAAACTATCTAGAAGTCTGCAGACTTTCCCTGCAGCTGCCATATAATTAAAGTTCATGAGAATTAGTATTTACAGTCTATTCAACTGACAGGAGATGAGTTTTGTATTTTGGTAGACTGGGCTTTTTCTACCTTACAACCTCATCTTTGTGGAAGAAGGGTGGGATAAAAATGTATAGATAGACTCCTGTTTTTCTGTTCTAATTGGCAAAAACTTTTTAAAATGTATAAAGACAGAGGTCCTTCCCAGCATTGCTATGTGAAATCATTTAACTACAGATGCCAAGCTATGGATTGAACCTAGGACCTCCTATAAACAAAGCATGTTCCCTACTTCTAGATTATCTCCTATTATTCTTTTTTATTACCACTACTTTGAGTTTAATAGTATGTGACATCAACAGATCAAAGTCTGAGATGAATAAAGTAGATACATATATTTTTGTCTTTACACTACCATGTATGGGACATGCTTGTTGCAAGTTTTCTTTCATCATCCATAAAACAAAGGCTTCACTATGATTCCTGGGGGTAGAGGTATGTGAAAGGTAAAAAATGAAGAGACGTTCAGGATATATTACATGCATACAGTTGACTTTGGGATCGCCTTGTGTTCTTAAGGGAACTAACCTAATACATGTTTTCTTTTCAGTCCTGACCTTAAGAAGAAAGAAAGCAGCCGGTCTGAACTTCATGATTTTGACAGCCTTAGATAAATGACCCAGTCTCTGGACAGAAATATCTCCTACAGGCAGCCATAATAAAGGTCAGATCAGGTTATTCATTGATTTGATTTGCCTCTCCATTCCTTTCAGTTCATTTGAAGCAGCTAAGAGTCCTGCAAGCACAGCTGGATAACAGACACTTATGTGTTGATCCACCTCTAGTCATGCACAAGTGGTCCTAGATGAGGAGGGGCTGTGGCTCACTGGTAGAGCATCTGCTTGGCATGCAGAAAGACCCAGATTCGGAGAGTTTCCGGTCGGAGGAATGGAGGTCTGACACGCTTTGCAAATGTGCAGGGCAGACAGCGGCTCTTCTTGACAGCTTGGGTGGATAAATCCACCTGACGCAACCTCACACAGGTAGTGTGAGGACCAGCAAGCAATATAATCCAGGTTTGAGCAAGCTCGGTGAAGGAAAAGCCTCGGAGGAGACTTTTACAACACCTTGAGCACTGCAGCCGAAGAAGATTTTTGCAAGTATCTCTAAAGGAGCCGAGCTGGGCTGATTAATCAGCATAAAATCTCCAATTCCCCTGATTCCTTAACAAAGAAGACAAAGTTTAAACGTTGGGACCACATCTGAAGAGAAGTAACAACATAAGGTAACGGAAAAAAACTTTTTGCCTTACCATTACCGTGTTTTGAAAGACGAAAAGCAGATCTGGTGAAGCAATAGACTGTTGCAGATTGGATGAGTGCAGTTTTGAAACATTAAAAAGCTGAATTTGAACTTAAAAAGCCAAAAAAACAAGTTGTTTAACATTCCTGCGGTTAAGAAGAGTCGGGAGGGGGAGCCAAGCATCGCGAGACAAAGAGGGGAGGAGGGAACCAAGCATCACGAGACCAAGCTGTGAGGACTGAGACAGGAAGTGACGGCTTGAGGAGCAGACAAGAAGGGAAGCGGAGAAGAACCGGAAGAGAGCAAAGGGGACTGTAAAAACTGCCAGACCAAAAGGACTACAACAGGAAGTGACGTGCAGAGAGCAGACAAGTAAGCAAGAGGAAGGGACAAAAGGAAACTACGGCAAGCCAGAAGCAAGGTAAAAAGACTATAACCTTTGACACAAACCATAGAGAAGTTGCGCCCACCATTTTGGATTTATAAAATTTTTAAACAGTAATATCTCATAAACTATATAACTTAGAAGGCTGAAACCAACGAAATTTGACTTGGCAAGACTAGCTTGTGTGATTACACTAAACGGTGTTTGATTTGGAAAATAAAATAAAATCGATCTTTTTTAAAGAGACAAGACGGATCGCGGGCTAAGATCGAGAGCAGCTACATGGTCCTCTCCTACAATGGCAGCAAAAAAAGAAAAAAAATTACTAGCTGTTATGGAAGCAATGGAAAAAAATTTTTAGACGCTATAGGAGAGGTAAATGTTAAAATGAATGGTATAGCTGCACAAGCAGACAAAAATTTTATAGATTTAAAAGCTGAATTACAAAAGTTAACCACTAGAACACAAGACATAGAAATTAAAGTAAAAGAACTGGAAGAAAATACTCAAAAAACAATGAAGGAAAATGACAGAATGGAAAAGATGATGCACTATAGAGACATGCAAAACCACCTGAGATTTAGAGGTATAGAGGAAAAATTAGGTGAAGACATTTTTACAAGAATGCAAGAAGCATTAGCAGATTTTTTACAAGAGGAAGAGGAAGTTGTTAAAGAACATATGGATCTTGTTTACAGAGTCAATTCTACATACGCGAGAGACAAAAATATACCAAGGGACGTGGTAGTTCAATTTACAATGAAGAGAACAAAAGAACAAATCTACAAGAAATGTTTTACAGACTCTTTTGAAATAGGTGGAAAAAAAGTTATCGTAATGAAAGAATTGCCCAGAGCAATTTTGCAAGACAGGAAAAAATTCAAGCGTCTGACAGACAAACTGAAAGAGAAAAAAATAAGATTTCGTTGGGAAATACCACAAGGACTGAGTTTTTATTATGGTAACAACAGAATGGTGATTAAAAATTCAGCAGAAATGTACGCCTTTGTTGGTGAGAACAAGGAAGAATTTGGTGATATTTAAGACTACAACAAGATGGATTACAAAGTACTCTCATGGAATGTAAATGGACTTAATTCACCCCAAAAACGTAGAATGGTAGGACACTGGCTGGAGAAACAAAAATGTAGTATAATTTGTATACAAGAGGCCCATCTTAAGAAACAAGACTACAAATATTTAATAAGAAAAAAGTTGGGAGAAGAATTTTTTTCATTGGCAAGTAATAAAAAGAATGGAGTGGTAACATATGCCAAAAAAGACTTGGAACCTAAACTAATATTTAAAGATAAAGAAGGAAGATACTTAGCTATTGAAATTCTGTTACACGGACAGAAGACTTTGATTGTAAATATTTACGCCCCCAACGGAGCTAAATAAATCTTTTTTAAAGAACTACAAATGGAACTGGACAGTGTAAACTATGAACAAATCATAATGTTGGGAGACTTTAATGGGACTGTGAATAATAAAATAGATAGGCGCTCAAAGAGAAAAGACGACACACTAGGGAAACTTCCAAAAAATTTTTTTGAACTGATAAAACAGGAAAAGCTGGAGGATATTTGGAGGAAGGTTAACCCACAAGGGAAAGACTATACTTTTTACACTAACAGACATGATTCACATTCAAGAATTGATATGATCTGGATGTCTATTAATCTAACATTTAAGACAAAAAAAGTTGAAATTCTACCTAGAATAATCTCAGACCACAATCCTTGTCTATGGACTTCTGGGCAAATAAAAAGGCAAGGGAGATGGAGAATAAATGAGGACTTATTAGACAACCAAGAAATAGTTAAAAAATTACATGAAGAGACAGATTTATATTTTCAAGCGAACATACAAAAAGAAGTAAAAATTCAAACTGTGTGGGATGCGTACAAAGCAGTTATGAGAGGATTATTGATATCATTGAACGCTAAAGACAATAAAAAGAAAATAGAACAATATGAAAACATTGTACAAGCCATTAAAATAAAAGAAAAGGAACTGAAGAACAGACCAGGAAAAAAGAAACTGCAAAAGGAAATTTGGATGTTACAAGACCAAGCAAAAGCTATTTTGAATCAAGAGGCTTACTGGAACCTGAAAAAATTGCAACAAAAAGCATTTGAATGTGCAAATAAACCTGGAAAGTACTTAGCATGGCAATTAAAGAAAAAACGTGAAAATAAATTTATTACTAAAGTGATACGGGACAATATTGAGATAATAGACAATAAGGGAATAAAAAGAGAATTTTTAAATATTATGCAAAGCTTTTTAAGAAGGAAAATAAAGACAGAAGAAGGATTAAAGAATACCTACAGTCATTAAAATTACCAAAACCAACGGAGAAAATCAAAGAATTACTTAACTGCCCGATGTCACTACAAGAGATTAAAAATGCAATAAATGATTCAAAATTAGGGAAAGCACCTGGATCAGATGGATTTACAGCTAAGTTTTATAAATCACTACAGGATTCGATCTCACCAGTGTTATTGCTATTAATGAATGACATAGGAGTGACAGGTGAGGTCCTGGAGACTTGGAAAGAAGCAACCATTTCACTCATTCCGAAAGAAGGTCAAGATTTAACCAATGTTAAAAATTATAGACCAATTTCTTTGTTAAACAATGACTATAAGATTTTTGCCAAGATTATAGCTGATAGGCTTAAGGAACATCTTAAAGAGACTATACAGACAGAACAAGCAGGATTTTTACCTAATCGCCAAATAAGAGACAATATAAGAGTAGTAGTGGATGCTATAGAGTACTATGATAAACATCCGGAGAAGGAAGTGGGCTTTCTTTTTTTAGACGCGGAAAAAGCGTTTGACAATTTAAATTGGGATTTTATGTTTGAAGTGTTGGAACATCTTGAAATTGGAGACTATATGCTTAATCTTATTAAGTCAATATATAGGGAACAGAAATCCTCTTTAATAATTAATACTGAAAAAACAGATTACTTTAAAGTGGAAAAAGGAACACGACAAGGATGCCCACTCTCGCTGTTGCTATTTATTTGGATTTTGGAAGTCTTGTTACTAAATTTGAAAGAAGATAAAGAAATTAAAGGCTTAACAATAAAAGGTTTCTCTTTTAAATATAGAGCCTTTGCAGATGACGTGATGTTTATAGCTGAAGACCCTATGACTACACTACCATATTTGTTGCAGAAAGTAAGAGAGTTTGGTGATTTGGCTGGGTTTTATGTAAATAAGAACAAATCGAAAGTGATGTGTAAAAATATGCCAAATAATAAGCAAATTGAATTACAAAATCTTATAGAATGTGAAGTGGTGAAAAAGACAAAATATCTAGGTGTAAACCTAACAATGAAAAACATTGATTTGTATAAGAATAATTATGAGAAATTATGGCAGCAAGTTATGCAAGATATTAAAAGGTGGAATGTATTAAATTTGTCACTGCTGGGTAGAATTGCAGTGGTTAAAATGAATGTGTTACCAAGAATAATGTTTCTGTTTCAAACTATTCCAATTGTGAAAGATGTAAAAACATTCAAATGCTGGCAGAAGGAATTGACTAAGTTTGTGTGGGGAGGGAAAAACCAAGAATTAAGATGAAAATAATGTGTGATGCTAAAGAGAGAGGTGGGTTTCAGTTACCAAACTTAAGGCTATATCATGATGCAGTATGTTTGACTTGGATAGGGACATGGACTATGTTACAAGACAGAAAGTTATTGTCCCTGGAAGGTCATGACTGTAGGTTTGGGTGGCACGCATATCTGTATTATGGTAAAACAAAAATGGACAATATGTTTAAGCATCATTATTTGAGAAGAACATTAATCGATACGTGGACAAGATATAAAAACTTTTTTCCAGAAGAAATACCTATGTGGATTGTACCTGCAGAAGTTTTAAATCCATCATCTCACTACAAAGGACAAGACTGGTTGAAATATAGAGACCTGTTAACAAGACATGGTAAAGACTTTAAATTGAAGGAGCAGCAGCAGATGGACTTTGATTATGGCTGGTTAAGGTACAGACAAATATATGATATGTACAGAAGTGATAAAAAATCTGGTTTTAGAGAAAAAAGCAATGAAATAGAACAAATTTGGGAGGAAGATGGGAAAAAAATGATTTCTAAAATGTATAAAGTATTGTTAAAATGGTTTCATGCTGATGAAATGGTAAAGGAACAAATGATAAAATGGGTGATAAACCTAAACAAAGACATTGAAATGGAATCTTGGGAATTTTTATGGAAAAATGCAATGAGTATTTCTACATGTTATAATCTAAAAGAGAACTGTTTTAAAATGATGTACAGATGGTATATGACACCAAAAAAAATTGCAAATATTAATCAAAATATGTCTAACAAATGTTGGAAATGTAAAAAGAAAGAAGGTTCTTTCTATCATATGTGGTGGACTTGTGATAAAGCGAAGACTTATTGGTCTATAATACATGCAGAAATGGAAAAAATTTTGAAATGTACATTTAAGAAGTTGCCTGAAATGTTACTGCTTGGACTTAAACTAGAAGAGATAAATGTAAAGAAAAGGACAATAATATGGTATATGATTACAACAGCAAGAATGGTGTATGCACAAAATTGGAAAAATGAAAAAATACCAGAAGTGTGGGAATGGTTGAAAAAATTGTTATATATGGCTGAAATGGATAAATGGACTAGAAAGTTGAATAATCTGTACTCAGAGACTTTTTTAGAAGATTGGGAGGATTTGAAAGAATATGTTGAAAAATATTGGGACATGAAAAACTACATTTATACATGGTTATAATAGCATAAAGGAATAGAAATTGAGTATATGAATGTACTAAGGATAATTAGATAATGAACTTGTTTTTTAGAATTATATAAGAATATAGAAAATAAGAATTGGTATATATAAGTATTTTAAAGATATATAACCGTTACCAGAAATGTAAACATAGAGATAAATATTACTATTTTGGATAAAGTGGGAAATGTGTTATGCTTCAGATGTGGTGGGAAACCACCAATAAAAGATAAAAGCAAGACTATACAAATAGAACAAAATGTTATAGAATATGGAAAAAGGATTTGTATAAAACAAATGTATTAATTTTAATGTTTTGAAAAATAAAAACTTTCTTACAAAAAAAAAAGAAAGAAAGACCCAGATTCAATCCATAGCATCTCCTGTTAAAAGGATTAAGCATTAGGTGATGTCAACGACTTCTGCATGAGACCTTGGACAGCTGCTGCCAGTCTGAGTAGGCAGTATTGACTTGACGGATTGATGGTCTGATTCAGTATAAGGCAGCTTCATGTGACCATGTGATAAGGGAATAGATGCTTATCAGCATCAAGAGATTAATCCAGCCTATTCAACAGGTCTCAAATGCACTTCGTAGTGAGGATTCTTATCTATTTGTATATTTCTTGCATCCTGAAATGCATAGGCATCAACAACACAGCATTATTATGTTGATGCATATTTGGAACATGTATTTAAGTATCAGCTATTTATTAATGTAGAATGTGTATATGCACCTCTCCAGAGAAGCTGCTTGAAGTGGCTCACAAAGAAAAACATGGTACTATCATAAAACATATATATATATATAAAGGTGGGACCCATGGGGGGGAGGAGAGAAGGAGCTCCAGTGGAGCAGCAGCCCAAGGTAAGGCTTCCTCCCTTCCCCTGGGCAATGATGGCAAGCCCTGGGCCTGCCAACCTCTCCCCACTGCCCCCACTTGCCCCGGCAAGGCCCGCATGGCGCAGAACTGCCGGGCCTCACTGATGTCTCTCCCCCCACCCCCAGTTGCCCTGGCAAAGCCCATGTGGCGCAGAGCCGCTAGGCCCGCAGCAGTTCCCAGAGCATTCCCTGTGCATGTGCAGGGAATGCTTTTTAACTTTTGGGGGGATTTAAGAAAAATGTAGAAAAATCTCCCTGACCCCCAGGTGCCCCCCTGTGTGGATTTAGATATCCGCACACAGGGGGCGCCTTGGGAATTTTATATATATGTGTGTGTGTGTGTGTATGTGTGTGCATATATGTATGTGTGTGTGTGTGTGTGTGTATAGTTATAGTTATAGTTAACAAACTATTAAAAATCCAGTCATTAAAATCCTAGCCAGAGCATAACAGCACAAAACAGTAGGGCAGGCTTCAGGCAAGCCTCAGGAAGATGCATGTTCCACAGGTAAGGTGCCCACCACTGAGAAAACCCTATTGCCGTGTTACCTTCTGCAGGTGGGGATATAGAATGCAGGGATTATGAGAAGAATCTTAAATGATGGACTAAACAGTTAGCATGTCATGATGTGAATTAATTCCAGATGCATACATTTCAGAGTATGCCATGTCATGGTTTGGATCCCAGGTAGAATTTCTGTGAATGTAAGGGAGGGCAAGGGGAAGAACACATATGTATGCTTTCCCTGCATAAATTGTGTATAGATCTCCCCTTCTGGTTTAAGGCCCCAGTATTCCATAGCAGGATTAATTACAAATACATTAACAGATTACTTGTAAAATACTTTGATCAAAGTAACACAAACCATAATCTTTTTATTTATAAGCTTTCCTACAGAGCCTTAAATATTAGTCACAAAACACAGGGACAACAGTCTAGTTGTTTTAAGTTCATTTAAATTCCATTGATTTCAGTAAGAGAGTTTTAAGTTACTCCTATCCAAATTAATGTTGCAAAAATGTGCTTTCCTTTAGCTGGATTGTATCCATTGTGTCTGTTCCAAGCTCTCAGGCTCAAAGGTGGAGCGAAGGCTCTTTACTTTAGCTGCTCAATAAAACGATTCCCTTGCTTCACCTCTCAGGAAATCTTAATAACTCAAGCGCATTTTTCAAGATACAAAAGTACTTTCAAATATTTATAGCATTGGAAGCTCCGTAATAACTATAGTGGCTGATGTGTATTATCTTTTATTGGCCTTCTTAACCAGATATGAAAAGACCAGAATACTAAGTGCCTTCAGTATTATAGGGTACCTTTTGTTTGCTCCTCTGGGAATATGCTGCTTGCACATTTTGACAGTTTAAATGTGAAAAAGCTAGGAGGGCATATATCTAATATCACTAAACAATGTCTCACTTTTCCTACCAGCTGTTTTCTGCTTGAGAGTTAGACGTGTACTGTATTTCAGTTTTTATCCTCTTGTCTACTAAAAGAAGAATGGAAACATTTCCATGCTTGCCGAATTGCTTGAATGCAAAAATGCAGAGCTGATGAGGACACAGGCGTTTTCCAGACTGGAGCCACCTTTCAGGTTTTCGTGGGTGCTGTGGCGGTGAAAATGATCGGGCTATCAGTGCGATCAGTTCACACTTACGTTTCTTTTGTTTTTCCCTATTGTGGATCTGTCTGTTCATAGTCACACTAAGGGCTGATCTTCTAGGGTTTTCTTTAGGGTGGTTTGCACATGTGCTGAAGCACTGCAGCATTTCGGCAGCCTTAAGTGGGTTGCGTGAAAGTAAAACACACTACGGGTCATTTTACACCTCCCCTCTAAAGTAGTTTGACTGCTGTCTTTTCCTGTGCTGATTTCACAGTGGTGTGAAATTTCACTCCAGGGGGTCTAAGTGCACTAATCAACAACAATTGTTTAAAGCAGAATCAAGCCGGTTGAATACTAGCTTGACCACAGGAGGGCAATTAGTAGATGTGGACATTTCAGTAGCAGCACGGTTTCACACCGCACAGAGGTGTGGGCAGGTTTTTTTGGAACTAGAATGATTCCAGCGGGAAAGTCAGATGTAAAAACAGCCTTAATCTGAGGGTTGTTCCTGGTCTACATGACTCACTCCTTACTGATTGCCTCTTTTCCCACATTTGAGTGGTCTCTCTGATTGGCTCCCTCTCCAAAATTTTGAATTCCTTTATCTGACTTGCATTAGGTACACAGCTCTAGTGGTGTACCTAGCACATTTGACACCCAGATCAGATCATTTTAAAATATATATCCCTCTCCACCATTCGACAAACTGTCCTGGTCATGGCACAAGTGGGTTTACTCCCAATGAACCCAGTAGGGCTTACACTGAAGTAAGCATGTGTGGAGAGGGGCATTGCCAGGAGGAGCCTTTCCCAGGCTCCGGCACCTGTGTCTCTCTTGGGGAAGAGGCTCTGTGAAAGCCAGCTCCTTGCTCCCATTCCCTTCCCTAGCCTTTACTTCGTAGTTAAGCAGCATCACTTGATAAAGCTGTCAGTGTTGCCCAAGCCTGCCTTGGAACACATGGGCAGGGCGTGATCCCCTTACATAAGAGTAGCCCCACTGGCTTCAGGACATCTACTCTGGTGTAAAGCAAGGAGGGGACAGGATCCAGGGTATTAAACGTAGCCAGAATATTGCTCTCTCTTCCCCCCTCCCTTCCCCCACCAAGGCTTATGAGTAATATGTTTATCTTCTTAAGTCTCTCTCTGCATTGTTCTGGTAAACATCTGAAGAGCTAGTTTTTAAGGAAATGAAGTTGCAGAATTCCCAACTCCCAAATGTCATTTTTTAACTGACTCTCTCAACAAAATTACATTGGAACAGCCTGTCACTCAAAGCATCTCAGACTCTGTTAGGCATTAACCCTTGACAGTCCATCACACAAGCCCTCACTCACACAGATCGCCTTGAAGACTGACTCTGAGTCAGCTTCCTGTTTAAGCAGAACTGCAGGAGCTGGTGTCAGGCCTCCCAATGGGACTGACTGTTTCAACACAGGTGCTCTCTAGACCTGAAATGTTTCAGCACTGGCATGCAATTTTTTTTAAAGTTTGCCACCCAAACCTTGTTCTTTCTGGGTGGGTTTTGGGTAGCAATCCATGAAGCGGGGGTGGGGATGTTCAGATTCTGAGCAAGAGGCTATCTTGCAGATTCATTCTACAATGGAAAAAAAAGGATGGGGAAAACTAATTCAGGAAAGAACAGGAAAAAAACAAGGAAAGACTGGGACGGCACAAGGATGTTGTCTGGACACATTTAAAAACATAGTAACGTTAGGGAATGAAAATGGAACATTAAGGCAATCTGGAAAATCAAATCAAATAAATTAGGGATCCCCCATAATAGCAAATTTCCAAACTACCGAGATCAGTTCCTCTGGAGAAAATAGGTGCTTTGGAGGGTGGATTCTAAGGCATTGTACCCCACTGAGGTCCCTGTCCTCCCCAGGCTCCACCCAACCTGGATCTGGCAACCCTACCCCCTGTCCCCCCCCCCCAGTGGCCAGGGATCTGGCAACCCTAGACTTTACAATAAAATTATTGGTAAAAATATTAGATGCCACAATGACATTTCTAGGCACTATGATCACCTGTTACCTGGGGTTGTCAACCTCTGTGTGATGGAATTATCTACTAAATGTCACAGGATGTGTAGCACTGTTGAGGTTTGTCCAGTTGTTCTCAACTCTTTAGGATGTGCTGCTGCACACAAAAAAAAATCAGTTGTTTTCTTCTTAAGTTCAGTTGACTTACTTCAGCTTACCATTGTGATGTACAGGATAGGTTCCACCTCTCTCTAAGAGCGACCAATGAGAGATGACAGAATGTTGGGATAGAGAATTGGAAAATAGCAGTTAAGAATGGCAGTTGGGAGTTGGCAGCAGGGAAGCTGGGGGGGGGAAGGGAGGACATCTAACTGAGTGAAACTGTGCAGAAGAGCTGTTTAGAGCAGGCTGAAAATAGTCAATTCATAACTAAAGGATCTCAGTTGCAGGAATAGGACCTCAAAAGTTCAGTGGAAGCAAAATGTTGTTACTTATACCTTACTTTCCTCAATGTTATGTTCATGCCATAAATAAAAGTTAACTTCTTTTTTGTTTAACCCGATGGGCTGCGTGTCTAAGGGAAAGAAGCACACAATTCAGTCTGTCTGTCTTTCTGTCTGTCTCTCTCTCATAAGATATGAATATATGAATAAATGGTGACAGCAAGTGAATTTGAGCCCCAACCCCAATAACTCTGTGAGGGCTTGTGTGATGGACTGTCAAGGGTTAATGTCTAACAGAGTCTGAAAATCTTTGAGTGGCAAGCTGTTCCAACAGAATTCTGTTGAGAGAGTCAGTTAAGGATGATAGTTGGGAACTGACAGTCGAAGAAGAGACAGTTATGCACTGACTGTGGACTAGGAAGGAGGCAGAAGGAGTGAGTGGATCAGAGAGGATCCCCATTCAAGTCAAAAAGAAGTGCAATAGCTTCTAGTACAGAGAAGTGATTCCTGTCCAGTTAAGAAGGAAAATAGCTTATAGAAAAGAGGGATGATATTTGGCTTGTGTAAAAAAGAAGGATTTGGGGAACTTCGTTGTATGTTTCTGCCTTCTAAACTTTACTTGTTGGTGAGACTCAGAAATCTATGCTTGCGTGTTCAAGCATAAACTAAAAAGAAAGCCTCTCTCTTCAAAGTTTTAAAGACCTTGTAGAATAGCAGAACCACTTGTGGAAACAAATTATCTGGTGTTTGTGTAAATACGAAGTTACCTCAGTTTTATTATCTGTTATCCTGATACTTCCTAAATATGATTCTACCTGACTTTTTCTCCTCCAAGTTAAATAAAGCATTTTATATATTTTGAATTTTCAAAAGCCTCTTGTGTGCCATTTCAAAAGCAGAATATAAAAAGGTGATTTTGTCTCTTCCCTCAGTTTCCTGGGTTGGGCCAGCATCAATATATATAATAAAGGGAGTGGATGGGACAGCCATAAACAAACAACTAAGAAGAAAATAGAAAAGGGGGCTGGTCAGCAAGATAGCAGCCAGAAGAGGAAATCCTGTGTGGGAGGGAGGAAGGTGTTGAAATTGCCATAGTTTGTTGTTAAAGGAGGATGGGCTACCCTTTCTGTGGATGTCTGTGTAAGAGTGAGGACCTGAAGTGTGAAATGGTCATGGTTGTCTATATATTTTAAGAGACAAGCAGGGTGTTAAATGTGATGTCCTTACCTACAAGTAATCCATATCCTGAGAAAGTGGTTTAAGAGGGTGGTAGGCATTCTGTGTGAATGGAGAAGGGGTGTGCAGCTTATGGCTCCCTAGCACTGAAGCCTTAACTGTCCCTCAGATACCTCATAGAAATAAGGCTCCATGTTCACTTTGTTCCTTAGAAGTTTTAATTTCAGCATTTTTCTTATAGTTTTATGTCTGGTACCAGAAATCTCTGGTAAATCTCCTGTGCGGAAGCCAGGACTTCATGTTTCTTGCCCTTCTAACAGTGAACTATGCAAGAAAGTAGATAATGGATCTTCTTAACCTGCCAAATTGATGTGCTGTGATTAAAATTATTGTGGAGACTGCTTTGCCATCTTTTAATGCTGCTGAATTCACAAAAGCAGACTTCTCTAGTCAAGGATGTTTTCACATTTCCCTTTTTCTTGTCCTCAAAAGCAGTGTGTTCATTTTGTGACTCAGTAGGGTGATAAATATTTTATGGCAGATTAGCTACCTCATAGCATTTCTAATAACTTGCTGCAAAACCAGCCAGCCAGTTTTTTCTGCTAGGCACAGGATATTTATAACAGTCACCTGATAACCACTGTCAATGCTTGCACTTTGATTATGAGCCGAGCAGGTATTTGCACCAGGAAGCAGATGGGCTAGGAAGCAGGTAAATCAGGACAGGCGGTCTGAGGGTTAGGACAGCTGAGACAAAGAAGAGAAGCCAGAGTCAGAAGCCTTATAGATCAGGTAGAACTACTGGCCTCTTGAGATACTTGAGCTCTGCTAAGCTGTAGTGCTATCATGGAAGAAACCCTGGAGGAGGTGTAAGGAATGGTATTGTCAGGAAACCTTATCTGAGCTTAAGGTATCCAAGTAGCTGAGGTATCAATTCCCTTCCTAAATAAGAGGGAGTCAGATGCAGCTACTGGAACCTGACTCAGTGTACTTGCCAGATGATGCTTATGCTAGGAATCTGTACTTAGCAGGCTATAAAATCAGGAAGAGGAAACAGCAGCAGTTGGGCAACATTAGTGCTGCTGGACCTGGAGTTGTTGGAAATTGTAGCCGAGAACCCCCCAGCAACTGAAGGGATGTGAGGATCTTTACAGTGTTGTTTGTTTTATGTTCTGCAACTAAAGTATCTCTGTACCACAGTGCCTTGCTTTGCTGAACGTTCTTTGACCACCCAAATGCTCTAGAAAGAAGCCTTGCCTCAGGCATGAAAATGGCCTCTGGTTGAACATGAGCCACTGCAGCATCACCCTCTGGCCAATGGTGACCCTGAGGCATAGTGATGAACAGACCGAAATCCTTTTCTGGCAAATTGTCACAGGGAGATTAGCTTGTATTCTACTGTTATTTTCTAGTGATAGAAATGTTACATGATACATGAAACTGTCTTATACGGAATCAGACCATTGGCCCTTCGAGGTCTACTCAGACTGGCAGCAGCTCTCCAAGGTCTCAGGCAGAGATCTTTCACATCTCCTCCTGCCTGGTCCTTTTTAACTGGAGATACCGGGGATTGAACCTGGGACCTTCTGTGTGCAAAGCAGATGCTCTACCATTGAGCCACAGCCCCTCTCATGTTTCTTTCAGTTTGTTCCTCTTTGTCGCCTCTCTCACTTCGTGAGTTGGCTACTAATCACGTGCCATTAAAACTTTTCTAATCCTGATTCAACCTCAGTATCACCATCAAAAATATCAGAAATGCTGTCTATCTGAATTATTGCCAGTATTCTTGTTCATACATAGGTAATGTCTGTTCAGACTGGCAGCAGCTCTCCAGGGTCTTGAGTAGAGGTCTTTCACATCACCTACTCCCTCATCTTTTAAACTGGAGATGCCTGGGGATTGAACCAGAGACCTTCTGCATGCCAAACAGATGCTCTATCACTGAGTCACAGGCCCTCCCCATTCACCAGAGGAGGAGGAGGTGATAATTTTCTTGATTCTTATTTGCACTGCAGACCAAATTGTAGCTCCTTCATCCAGTTTGTGAGGGATCCCTGACTCTCAAGACCAGAATTCCAGGGGGCTCAGTGACTGAAGTGGGAGTGAAGAGGAGGGAAAGTCCTGTTCCACGAGCTTTGCTCTGCTTGTTTTTCACTGGATACAAGCTGCTGAGAATAAGGCCAGTTTGAGAACCATGGGACCTTAATAATCACACAATAAAATGAATGTGTTCAATGGTGGAAATTTTCTTCAGCGATTACATTTTCAAATACAAATATTTTATGATATTAAGCATTGAATGTGAGTCAGTGTCCAATATCAGAAACTGACTGTGCAAATTTAGAAAACATTTAAACTGATTTCACATAAATATTTTGTTGGCAAGCTAGCTTGGATTTAAAAGTACAAAAAAGACACTCAAATTGTTTGACATACAGAGGTCTAAAATCAGATAAGCTTCCAAACAACCAAACTAAATTTTCCTATGCTGTAGATTTATGTATTTATAATTATTTATTAAAATATTTGCATCCTGCCTTCCCTCTGTGTTCAAGACAGCTTACAGTTAATAATGAAAATATCACATATTAAAAACAAATAAAATAAATGATCCAAATTTCTCTTTCCTCCTCACTAAAAGATACCTGCTGTTCATACCTCATCAAAGGCCCTGGCAAATATACAAATCTTGCAACGCCTCTTGGAGATCTCTAACAAGGGGGTCCCTTCTCTTTTTTAGGGAGCCCATTTCACAGATGGCATGTGTACATGCACACACACACACACACACACACACTCCAAAGGTTTATAAATGTAATGCTGTTTTAATTAGCATTGTAATGGTTCTAATTCTGCTTTAGTATTAACCATTTTGGACATTTGTTAGACAACAAATGACACACTTCAAAAATACACAAATAACAGGTGATCTTAGATCCTGAGTGTCAGCAACATAATATAGACAGACACAATAGCTCATGTCTATACTCCATATCAATTAATCTAAAACTGTTCCCATCTACTACTACTGACTGGAATCCTTCTGCACAAGTAGAGTGCTGTATATTTAGGACCCTTCATGAACCACTCAAATTTAAAGAACTTAAAGAGTGGGAAATGGGTGATATGCAACTGAGAGTATAAAATTATAGGATTAGAATCATAGAATCATAGAGTTGGAAGGGACCTTCAGAGTCATCTAGTCCAATCCCCTGCACAACGCAGGAAATTAACAAATACATCCCCCCACCCCCTTGCTCCATGCCCAGAAATTGGCCACCCCCACCCTCGGATCCCTGGCCAAACTGACCTGGAGAAACTGGCCTGACCCCAAAATGGGGGGCAGCATTATCCGAGGTGTGTAAAAAAAAGGGGCCACAAGAACTAAGCACTGATTTCATTTTAAATTGTTTGTGAACTGCCATGAGGACCACTGGAGAGATGAACAGTATGACATACAAGTAAACTAATTAAATTTCCTTCAAATTGCTAGCCTACTTCTCCCCCCCCCCCCCCCCCCCGGCCTATAAGTAAGCAGAAAACCCTCCTGTTTGCATGGGGCCCAGTCACTTTTATGCTTGTTCCACTTTGTTACACAAAGCTTACTCCCAATAGCCATGGATAGGTTTGCAGCCCCAGTCTTTCCCTAGAAAGCTGGAGAATTCTTTCTTAACTCTTTATTCATCTAAAAAAATAGTTCTTTTGTCTTCTTGGAAATACATATTTTGATTGCTTGCATCTTTGCAGAAGGAAGCTGAAATTCCAGCACTACAATGTACAGTAGAAAGACGTCTGCCTGCCTATACTTTCACAAGATATAGGACTTCCAATTTGCCATGATTATTTCACAATTTTATCCTCCATTGTTCCTTATTGGAGGTCACTTAGGATCTGTCCATCTATTGTTCACCCTGGCCGAAGCTCAGGTCGCTGCCTGGCCATATGCTCTGGCCATGTGGCTGTCGTCATTACAGGAGCACATGGCGAGCACCATTGTACATATTCCGCATGGTACATAACACCCCTCCCCCCATAGTTCAGCACAACCCTAGCAGACATAGTCCTTTAGCTATGTGGGCCGTCTTCACTCCCTGTTGGAGCCCTTGGGACCGTTGCAGGAGCAGGTGCTGCTGGGACCTTGACTGCTGGGATGGGTGCTGGCACTGAGGCATCCATGGCCTCTTCTGTCTGAGGGTGTGTGGGAGCCGTGTCCTGTAGATCCCAGTCTCGGAGAGGCAGGGGAAGCGTGATCTTGGAGTCTTGGTTCTCGTCCTCATAAAAGTCCACATTGGGAGTGACATCCTCGTGGTCACCTGTAGTGCCTGGAATGTAGGAGGAAAGCCGGCAGCAGAGCTGATCTATATGCCACCTCCAGACCTGTCTGTCTTTGCCGGAGACTTCATAGGAGAGAGGACCGGTGATGCAGATTATCTGGCCCAGCAGCCAGAGAGGGCCCCGTGTGTAGTTCTGGACATACATGGGGTCTTCGGGGAAGAACCCCCGCAGGGCCCAGGGGACATTGGGTTCCTTGCTGAGTTCTGCGGCCTGGTCCAGATGGAGTCAGTCAAGCAGGGTCATGAGACATCAGCCCATGAGGAGCTTTGCTGGGCTGCACTCCATGGAAGAGTGAGGAGTCGTGCGCTGGCTGAAGAGGAAGCCCGTCAGCTTAAACTCCCAGTCCCCCTGGTCCATGCATCACAGAGCTTCTTTGGTCGTCCAGACCATGCACTCCACTTGGCTGTTGGTCATCAAGTGGAATGGGGTGGACCTCATGTGCTGGATCCCGTGAAGTTCTATGAAGCACTGGAACTCTGCAGAGGTAAATGCTGTGCCATTGTCAGACACCAGTGTATCCGGGAGGCCGTGCGTATAGAAAATCCACCACATGGCCCATATGGTGACCTCCAAAGAGGTGGCCCTTACCGGGACCACCTCCAGCCACTTACTATAGCTGTCCTCTAAGAACAGCTGTCCCTGGACCGGTCCCACAAAATCCAGGTAGAGCTGGGACCACAGCTTCTGGGCCAACTCCCAGGGATGCACCAGAGCATGGGGTTGATCTGGGCAGGACTCTTGGCACTTCACGCACCTACAGACCTGGTATTCAATGTCTTTGTCCAGCCCCAGCCACCACACATAGCTGTGGGCCAGGGCCTTCATCTGTACAATGCCTGGATGATGTTCGTGCGGAGCCATGAGTACTCGCTTGCAGAGTGGCTCGAAGATCACCACTCGCGAGCCCCAGAGCAGACACCCCTTGTGGGTGGACATTGTGCTGGATGGAGTATGCCGCAAACTCTGGGCCCGGGCTGTTAGGCCACCCCCTCCCCACCCAATCCAAGACCCAGGAGAGGGTGTGATCCCGGGCGGTGTGCCAGGAGATGTCCGCTACCTGAACAGGCCAGTCTGGAAGGTCTTCGAGGAGCATGACGTGATAGGTGGGAGCAGGATCTGGGTTGCAGGATGGCAGCAGCAGGCGACTGAGGGCATTGGCATGACCCATGGATTTGCCAGGGTGGTGGACCAGCGAGTACTGGTAACCGGCAAGGAAAATGGACCACCACAGAACTTGGGGGGAGAGCATCTGCGCATCTGGCAGTCCAGAGCAAGGAGGCCCAGGAGCAGCTTGTGGTCCGTGGTGACCATGAAAGTCCTCCCGTAGAGGTACTCATAGAATTTTTTAACCCCGGCAATGATCACCAGCACCTCCTTGTCAATTTGTGCATAGTTGTGCTTGGCCAGGGACAGGGTCCGGGAATACTATGCGACTGGGACCTCTTGGCCATCGGGCAGATGATGCCCAAGGACTGCCCCCACCCCATATGGTGATGTGTAGCAGGCCAGCACCACCGGCAGAGACTTGTCAAAATGGGTGGGAACTGCATGCGATACCAACAAGTCCTTCATAGCCTGGAAGGCTGCCGCATGTCGGGGCCCCCAGACCCACTTTGTGTTCTTATCCAGGAGCCTGTGCAAAGGCTCAGCTACCGCTGCCTTGTGGGAGAGGAAGGCATGATAAAAGTTCAGGAACCCTAAGAAGGATTGAAGCGCCACCTTCGATTTGGGTGCCAGGGTGCTCATGATCACCTTTACCTTGTCCGAGGTGGGGTGGATTTCCTGGGCATCCATGGTGATGCCCAGGAACTCCACAGATGGCATGCCAAGAAGGCACTTTTCTTGTTTCACCTTCAGACCCATGTCTTGGAACCGCTGAAGGACAGTCTGGAGCCTTGTCATGAAGGTCTGGAGTGGCGATTAGGACATCATCAAAAAAGGGCTGGACTCCTGGCCAACCTTTCAAGAGATGGTCCATCAGCTCCTGAAATAGACCCAGGGCCACACTGACCCCAAACTGAAGGCACTTTACCTTGAACGCCCCTTTGTGCGTCACTATTGTCTGAGCCTCAGCCGTGGCATTGTCCACGGGGAACTGCTGGTAGGCCTGAGCCAAATCCAGCTTGCCAAAGACTTTTGTGCCTGCCAGGGTAGCCAGCACATAGCTAATAATGAGGATGGGATAAGCATGCACCTGAAGCATGGTGTTCAATGTGCACTTGTAATCTGTGCAAATGTGGATGTCCCCATTGGACTTCAGGGGAGTCACTATGGGGGTTTCCCAGTGGGTGTGAGACACAGGTCCGAGGACCCCCTGGGTGACAAGCCGATCTAGCTCTTGCTCAATTTTGGACTGGACAGCAAGGGGGGCCGACGGGTCCGGATGCGGACCGGCCGGACTGTCGGGTCAAGGTCCAGTAACACTGGGGGACCCATGTAGGAGCCTAGCACTCCATAAAAGAGAGCTGGGAACTCTGTGCAGACCCTCTGGAAGTCCATGATGTGGAGGTTGTTGACCTCGGTCACTCCAAGGCCCAGGGGTTTAAACCAAGAGAGTCCCAGGAGGCTGGTGAGGTTGCCTGCCACCACCTGGAGGTCCAGTTTATCGCAAAAGTCCTTGAACTGGACCTTGAACTTGCCCAGCCCCCAAATCGTTATGGGATTTTTCTGATAATCCCTCAGTCCTGTGGGCTTTCTTAAGTGAGCCCCCCGGGCAGAGTTTATGGAGCGTGGCCTCTGAAATAATGGAGTAAGAGGACCCTGTGTCCAACTCCATTAGGCAGGGAGAGCCCTCTACAAGGACAGGGACTGAGATTCTGTTGGGGGTGTCCCGGGGCAAGCTCATTACCTGTTGGTGGGGTGATGAGTTGGAGTGTAGCTCCGATGACTCGTGATGGGCTGCTAGTGAGTGGTGTCCAGTCCCAGAATGGCAGGCCCTCGCAATGTGGCCGGTCTTGCTGCAGACCCGGAATGTTGCGTCATGGAAGCGGCAGGAGCGGCAGTCATGCAGGTCTCTGCAGCTGGCACATGGTGTTGTTGAGCAGGAACGAGGTGCTGCAAGGATGGCTGGGCCCGAGGTTCTGGAACTGGATCCTGCGGCAGCGTGTGGTGCCATCTTGGGGGGGGGGGCAGCAAAGCTGCTGAACCTCATCATTGTCTGAGGTCTTGGAGACTGAGGAGAAAGTTTGGTGCATGGCAATGGCGGAGCCTTGGCGCTCCTCCTGAGCCATCTCATAGGCACAGACCACCTGGGACACCTTTTCCAGGGTGGGGTCTGAGAGGGTGATCAGCTTTCGCTGAAGCTTACTCTCTCGGACCCCACAAATGAATCCCATCATGAGGGTGTCCTCGACAGATGGGAATTCGCAGCTGACCCCCAGCCTCCGGAGGTCAGCCATGAATGTGGCACAGTCTCCCCTGCTGCTTGAGTGTGGTGGTTGAATTTGATCCTCATGGCTAGCATGGAGGGTCTGGGCGAAAAGTAGCTCATCAGTGCCTGGAGGAGTTCCTCAAAAGGTACCTCTGTCAGAGTCCTAGGGGAGACCAGGTTCTGCACGATTTGGAGTGTGGCGACTCCGCACGTGCTCAGGAGCCACGCTCACTTCTTAACCCGGTCGGTGACTCCACGTACTTCCAGGAGGAACCTGAGCTGGCTGGACCAGGCATCCAATTGTTTGGGTTTGGACGGGTTGAATACTGCAATGTTTCCCAGAGCGTCAGCCATGGAAACCAGCTTGGGAGCTGTGCAAGGAGCGGCGTCCTCTGGGGCAATCGGCGGTGCTGTGGGGCTCTGGAGCCTAGTGGTGCCGGATGCCGATGGATTGGGGCTTGATGCGGTGCTGTTCAATTAAGCTGGAGAGTCACTCATGGGAATCCCATCCTCATCGCCAGTGGAAAGTACTGGAGTCGGGAGACCAGTGGTAGTGGTTACAGCATAGCCAGCTCTTTATTGATGGTCAGATGAAACATGTCAGGAGGGCTCCAGGGCCTGCTTTTTATGCTGGCTGGAGCCACACCTCTGGACGTACCCAAATGACCCAATATGGTCTTACGTTTGCATTGTTTGTCATAGGTTTCCTGAGGAGAACCTAGGTTCCTTATTGGAGGTCACTTAGGATTTGTCCATCTATTGTTCACCCTGGCCAAAGCTCAGGTCGCTGCCTGGCCATGTGCTCTGGCCATGTGGCGGTCGCCATTACAGGAGCACACATGGTGAGTGCCATTGTACATATTCCGCACGGTACATTACAATTGTGCAATAGAAGTTTGAAATGCTTGCTTGAGATATTCATGTTCTGTAGATCTTAGGCATGAAACATAGTTAAGAGCTGTCTGTATGATAAGCTGTAAGCAAAGGGTCTCTGGGATATTGCAGAGGATACCCAGTTGCCAATGGCCTTCTGGCTGTCTGGGCTGGACTATTGGTGGCTTAGAGACAACTGGAAAATATCTGAGCCTGAACTCATTTTGTAGTTTGTACTTAGGCTTTCAGATGGCAGCTTAGAGGTGCAGCCTGGTTCCACAGCCTTGGAATCCCTTACTAGAAATGTGGCTCATAAAATTGGACCAGCAAAAGTACTGTTAAATGCCAAGCTGATCATAAATAAAACATCCGCCATCCCTGATTTAATTAAAGATGAGCCAACCAAATGTATGGCATTATAGTGACCTTGTTGGATTGGGGATTATGTTTACACAGATGTTCTATCTGGGCATGTTGGGTAGCATCAGTTTAAGGTCAGGATTTGTGCTTGGGAGGGGAAGAACACACACAGAATGGAGCAGAATTTTAAAGACAGCTGGCCTATGAGCGGTGCATTAATCCAACACAGAATCTGTGTTCCTTGTTTTGGAAGGAAACTGTGAAAACTGGGTATTATTTATTTATGTATTTAAAACATTTAGTGAAGTGATTTGTACTATCAGAAATAGACCAATGTGTTCTGGTGTTCCTAATAACATTTTAATCTGCCCTTCCTCCAAGGAGCTCAGGGTGGCATATGTAATTGCTTCCTCCTTCCTCCTTTCAAAAATGCAAAGGGAAAGGACACCCTATAGGTTTTGTGGCTGTACAAGTTTTTGACTAACCCCCCCCCCACACACACACACAGCCCATTCCAGGACTCTAAACCAATACACCAATTTGGCTTTCATGTGGATTCGGGTGACCAGATGGCCTCTCTTTTTTTATGTCCATCCTCTTTTGATGTCCATCCTCTTTTGGGCTCTTTTTTTAAAAAAAATTATGAAAATGTCTTCTTTTGTTGTTGGGAGGCTGAGCCTATTTTGCTTTACAGTCCTCCAGTGGAGAGAAGCTTCAGTTTTGCCACCAGCACTACTTCCTAGTATGCATTTTAGATAGCCCTACCTATTCCATTGCTGCGTACTGGGATTCTCTTAAGGCTGTGAACGGCTTTGTTCCATGTCTTTGACTCCCCCCCCCCCCCCAGCAATGGCACAGAGACTCTGACCTCTGCCAGGAAGTTTAAGTGTCCTGGACCTTCCTGATGATGCTCTTGTTAGCTGTGCAATAGCAGTGGATCATGACTGGAAATAGTTAATATGTTTTTACAGGCCTAGCAGAAAATCACTTTGGGCATGGTTGCCTGGTAACCAAGTTTGATACAAAGTTTGAGTTCCCTACTAGAAGCTTCTGCCTGTGTGTAAGAGAGAACTGAAGGTCTTGCTTTCTGTTCTGAATGTTTTGAGTTCAAGTGTTCTTTAGTGTTCTTTAATCATTTGACTCTCAGATCCAAGTAATATATCTTGCTTATTAGTTTAAGTGAAGGAAGAAATTTCAAAACTAATTTTATTGCCTTAGTAAGCTAATTCTTTGAAACCGCAAGGCCAGCACAGATACAAGCATGCACAAGAATTCTTTGGTGTTACATTGTATGCTTGTGCTTCAGCAGAAATGCTCATACAGAAGCTTATTGTTTCAAATTGCAACTGCTTACAATGGTCTACTATTCCTAGCACATTCTAGCTTAGAGAAGATGCAGGAGAAAGTATACCGATTTGCAACAATGTTTAACTTCTTGATTCCTTTCCTGTAATTGACATGCTCAAGTATGAAATGGAATACCTTTGCTTACGAGAGTGATGTCAAATGTGTAGAAACGACACTAGTTCTATCCTACTGGAATTCTCCGCCTTCTTAGTCTAAAAGATTAAGCCCAACTGTAAACGGGGCTCGCTTGTATCTGAAACTTTTATTCAGACTGAGACTTATGGTACCATACATTTTTGGCTTTTTCTATTCCTGATGTCCATGTGCCTTTTTCCTGATCGGATCTGGTTTTTTGGGAATCGTGCTTCATTAGCAGGGCTATTTTGGGGACAGAGCGCCCTGGAACAGCATTCTAGCTGGCTTCCGAGCCTGCCCCTCCCCTCCCCAGTTCCTCCCAGGCAGGGGCAGGGTTGGGTGCAGGAGACAAGGTGGCTGCTGTTTGTGAGGCTTGGCGCACCTGCCGAAGAGCACCTTTTCCCAGACAGCCTCCCCCTTTCCATTCCCCTCGCCTGCCCCTTCGCAGCCAGAGGCAGAAGAGAGTGGCTCTTTTTACAAGGCATGAAGCCGGGGTGGGCAGGAGAGGAGTGTGGGGGGCTGTGCTCCAGCCCACTCCCTGGCTGCCCATGGAGGCACACCAGCCGTGCGGAGGTCCCTCCAGGCTCTGGCCTGCCAGTGCCCCTTTGTGAGTTGAGGCACACATGGATTACTGAGTGGAGGACAAAGGCACCACCTGGCTGGCCCGGGGGCTGGGCAGGCACGGGACAGAGCCAGTGGCAGGAGGATGAGGACCCTCAGCACTGCCCCTGTCTGGAAAGGCCCCGGGCTGTGGGAGAGGAACCTTCAAGGCGAGCATCCACCACCTTGGCAAGCATGATAAAGGGTGTGCTCTGTGTCTTGCAGCTGTGGAAAGTCTCTCTCTGACTTGGGAAAGTTCTTTCACACACTTATTTATAGGGGTGGTGCATGCCATAGCAACAGGCCAATGCATATCACTGCATTACCTTGCGGCAGCACATGAAAATGGTTCCACTGGCCTGAAAAGAGAGTGTGTGCCTGCTGCCTGGAGTTGAGGCCATTCAGAACAAAAGTGAGGCACGAGACAGAGAGTAGGGGGGGACGTGGGGGGTTGGCCTTATGTCAAAATTACTGCAAGTTGTGTCCATGGCACACAAAAAAGTTAAGAATTTTTATGATCTATGAGTCCCCCACCCCAAGTCTAGGATTCGATCATTCATTCATGCCAGAAATCTGAATGGCTGATCATTAATATCTGTCACTGCTGAGTCTGATGAATCCTTGTTGGAGGATGAGGATGCTGTGGTGGCTAACCCCACTGAAATCAAACCCCTAGCAGAGTGTGCTGCAGTTCCTGGGGCCCCTGAATCCCAGGATTCCTCAGAGGACAAACAACCAGCTGGGGTTGCCAGGCCAAAAGCCCAGGTGGCCCATGGCCAGGAGCTGTTGAGGAAGTTGTCCCTCTTCTCCTGCCACTGGGCTGACATCTGCAAAGCTGCTGTTCTTAAACCTCCTAATGAGAAAGATTTCTGCTTCTGAGGAGTTGACTTCCAATGACTGGTGATCTTGTGATGGTAGTGATACTTTGATGTGGTAAAGTTCACAGGATCATTTTACCTGTGGGACAGACTCTGAATGGTAACCACTCCACCGGTACATAATTGCTTGTAAAAAAATATTATAGTGTAACAATTCAGGTGGGTAGCAGCAGAACAAAGTTAGAGTCCAAAGTTTTATCCAAGGTATAAGCTTTTGTGTGCATGCACACTTCTTCCATCTGAAGAAGTGTGGGTGGCACATGAAATCTTATACCTTGAATAAAATTTTGTTGGACTGGTTCCTTTGGTGCACAGTCCACAAACCACTCCCATCCAATGCATCCACAAACCTAGGGTTGTTCTGCTAGTGAATTAGGGTTGCCAACTCCAGGTTGGGGAAATCCCTGGAGATTTGGGAGAGGAGCCTGAGGAGGGTGGGGTTTGGGGGTAGGAGGGACCTAAGCAAGGCATAATGCCATGAACTCCACTTTCCAAAGCAGCCATTGACCTGATCTCTGTAGGGGGTGTGGCCTAATATGCTAATTAGCTGTGCTATCAGGGGTGTGACCTAATATGCTAATGAGTTTCTGCTGCTGGGTGTGGCCTATTATGCTAATGAGTTCCTGCTGGACTTTTTCTACAAAAAGAGCCCTGATTCCAAGACTGTATGGACTCGGTCACTCTGGTGAGCTCTGGGCTCTGGCTAACAGTTCTCTCCCTTGGAGTGTGAGTGAGTTTGCACAGAAGATTTTTAATTGCATTTGCTGCTTTTTGCTGCTGTTAAGCAACGTTGTGTGCTGGTGAGCAGCCCTTTGGAATATCCAGACCAGCAAGGCAGAAGGTGAAGCAGCTTGTTTTTTTTTTTTCTTTGTTACGAGGAATATGCCAAAGAGAAAGTGTAAATTTATCCATGAAATGGAATTTGCTTGCTCCAGTGCTGGCAGAAATTAAAACGAAGCAGAATGCACCACATGTGTCTGTGGCAAACAAAGGAAGTCATGATTTGGAAGCACATGTAAACAGTGACAAGCACAAGAAAGAAGTCCAGAGCTGTCTTAATACCCCAACACAGCCCGCTTGCGGGGAGGGCGGGATATAAAAACTAAAATAAATGAATGAATGAATGAATTCTTTATCAAACAAAATTCAAAATCAGAAGACTGACTTATAGCAATGGAAGATGCATGGTCATTTCATGCTGTAAAACAGTGCTGCTGAATGCATATGTTACGAGGGTTGGATCTGACGTAAATGTTACTTTGTCAGGCCAAGCCATGTGTGCCATAAAATGTAATGCCAGGTACCAGAGATATAAACTTTATAAATGACACAGGCAAACCCAATTAACAATATTTTTTACTCAAAATACAAAGAAAAGCCATTGATTCTTAGGAGTGAAACAATTGATTTACAAAAGCCCCAATAAATGTATTTAATCATATGCAAGACTGGATACCACAAAGGGGGGGGGTATCTTACATTTTTGTGCAAATTAGTCATTTTTGTATATATATATAGCACTTTTAGGAGATGAGTCATCCTAGATCCCTCCCACTGCCAATTCTCACCGGTTCTGCACTTCCCACAGAAGCAGTGGGGCTGAAGGGAAGGCCAGTTGCTGTTGCTGAAACCTCCAAAGGGTGTTTTCTGTCCTCCCATGACCCCTTTCCCGTTACGTACTGAAAACATGTATGGGGGAGAAGGGAGGTTGCCATCCCCACCCTCCCTGACACTCACTCTGCCTCCTGGCTCCAGGGCTCTTCAGATGTGCATCAGCAGCACTGGCACCTCTTTCCCCCTTCACTCCTCCACTTGCTTCTGAGGCTGGGACATCTTTCCCCTCAGAGTGGTATGCACAAAACAGCCAACTCCCAATCCATGCACCAGCCCTCCTCCTCCTCTCTTACCCAACCCCCCCCCCATGCTCATACTCACCATTTAGTGTGGTGGTGGCAGCACCAGCCACTCCGCTCCACCCTTCCCTGTAGTGGCTTCACTAATACTCGCTGAGCTGTGGTCAGAGAAGGCAGGAGATAAAAACACCATGCCTCCGCATTCTCTTTCTTCATTGACATTCCCAGGGCCGGCTCTATCACTAGGCCAACTAGGCGAACACCTAGGGGCACAGCTGGCAAATGGAGCGGGTGAGAGACTGAGAGTGAGAGAGACTCGGCGAGACAGCGCGGAAGCCCAGTGCGCTTTACAGGTAGTGTCAGCAGCGCTCCTCAGCTGTGCTGGGCAGGTGAGTGGGTGGAGCCAAGGTGCAGCCCGGGTGACTCATGGCTGCCACTCCAACAAGTCCACCTCCGCCTCCTCCTCCACCCTGCACTGCCTTCAAGGACTGGACCGGCCAGGGGGGAGATCCCAGCGAGGGGTGAGGGAAAGGAGGGTGCCCATGAGCCCTACACGCTGGTACTGATTGGCAGCTTGGCGTGATGCACCACTGTCAGTCTAACCCCCCCATACACACACACACACAAGGCATCCCACACACAAACGCCCTTCAGAATGACTGGGGTGGTGGCGTTGGGGTCTGCGCAGGTGAGAGGCTGGCCCGGTGAGGCTCTCTTGTGTCCACATGGTTTGTTTCCTAAAGAGTGGGACCCTTTCTACCATTGCTGGTTGGTGTTTTTCTCCCACCTCTTGACATCCTTGGAGGCAGAGCTGGGGGAGAAGAGCTTTTTGGGGGGTGATCAGGGGAGGTTTGGCCAGTTGTGAAGATGGGGGGGGGCACCAGAAGGTATCCTTGCCTAGTGTTAAAAAAAACCTGTGGCTGGCCCTGGCCATTCCCCTCACAATATTTTACCTCAGCCTCATAGTACTGTCCCCTAGCAATTTTCTTTCTATTTCTTAACAGCTTCGTCCATACACATTTCAGTATATGCACCCACTTGCAACCAGGTCCTCACACCAGTTGCTCGTGGGCCAGATAAGAGCCATGGATGGGCTAGTTCCGTCTCCCCAGGCCACATGTTTGACACCCCTGGAGTGTAAATCATCACCCACCATGTAGATCTATGGTCTGCACTTCAAAATTAAATCAAGGGATGCAGGGAGCAGGGGGAGGCATCCAATGCCCAATCACTCCCCAGGCCCAGCTGAGCCACAGTGCTGAAAATGCTGAAGCCAGGGAAGGAGAGAAGCTGGAGACTGCAAGGGTGCAGGCAAGAGAGAGAGAGAGAGACAGCTAGGGAGCAGCAGCGGTGGTGAATTAACCCCACGGCTCCCATTCTGAGGCTTCAGCAAATCCCCACCCACCCTTCCTCAAGACAGCTGAGGGCGTTAGCTCATGAGAGGTCAGCTCCAGCATGACAAGTGATATATTCTGATGCAGACATAGGGAAAAAAAGGTTTCCTGTGCAAAAACAAAAGTGTCAATAGCGTGCTTGCTGCACACTCTGTTGGTATGGCTATCCAGGATTTAAATGAAATATTCTGCTTAGGTATTTCCACAGATGGCAGAAACCAAGGGTCACAAAAACTATTCCCTGTTCATGGATAAAAACTATAAAGGATTGAGTTGTAAGTGTAAAGAGGTAGATGGTACCCTTTACCATATGTGGTGATCTTGCAAAAAACTTAGCAAGAAATTCAAATAATTTTGAATATAAAATTTGATTTTATACCAGAGACAGTGCTACTAGGAATTCTACCAGTGAAAGCAGAAAGAACAGTGCATGAACTGCTCAGATACATGTGTCAGCTAGGCTGTCATAAATAAAAGGTGGGGGTAGAGAGAGTGGCCACTATGAAGCAAAGGGGGGGAGAAAGTAGTAAATACTGTTGTAAACTCTGGAATGTTACTTAAGGTCTCGGGTTTCTCTTGCGAGTTTCCCACTCAGTGGTAAAAGCTGTTATTTTCTGTGCAAGGATAAAGTGGCATTCATTGGCTTGTAGCTATCTGATACCCCAATTTGAACCCAATATAAAATTCCTTTCCTGCTTTCCCTCTTCAGTCTTAACACAGAAAATGTTTAGAGAAGTATAGTAAACTGACTACAATAAACTGAACCTGCTTAAGGACTGTTGTTGAGTGCTGGTTACTAGAGACTCTGACAACATGTTAACAAGAGTAGTATTTGCAGAAAAGTGGGAAATCGATGGTTGTCTAACCCTTGAGAACTACATAGACATAATGCAATTATGGCAAAACTGACAAAATACATAAATCAAAGATCAAAAGATGAATTTGAAAATAACTGGTGAGTTTTCTATGATTACTATAACCAATCTCTGTAGTCATATATATGAATGGTTTAATATTATATGATAGTTTTAATATGAAATATTAAGGATATAATCTTTTATATGACTTCTATTAATCATGTTCTTATGGAGGAAGTAGAGAAAGAAGTCCTTATGTTCTTATGTTAAAATTATGTACAAAATTTCTAAGAGGTTATTCATGTTTTATGATAAAATAGATAAGATCAATGAGAAAATGGTGGTATAAGTTGAGTAGGTTGTTATAGTGGTTCTTTAAGCTACCATCTTGTATATTCTTTTTATATATACATGCATTTTAATCAAGGATTGTCCTTAATATCTGCAAAATTGCCCTCTGTACTGTGTTTTTGTAATCATACCTGATATTTTTGGCCACTGTGTGACAGAGCATTGGACTGGATGGGACATTGGCCTGATCCAACATTAGCTTCTCTTATGTTCTCATTTTCTTAAGCATTAAAAGATTATGATCTCCTTATGAAGTGTGTTGGCATTCTCTGGTGGCATCATGAACACAAATTTGGGAGGAATCAATTGCTCTGTAAGCAAAAATATCTTCCATTCTTTGAAGCATGAATTAAAGAGATATTTATGCTGGTTGTCCAGAACACCTCCTTCAAAGCTGTATACAGCATGGGGCAGACACACTGTAGACACAGAATGCATCATAATTAAGATTTACAATTATTTCTCCATATATACGGTAAGAATAGAAAAACTCAAAGGTTACTGTGAATTCATTCATTGTCTTCCGGTACAGATAATTATTGTCAAAGAACAGAACAAGATGGGTATCAGTCCTGCCATAGAATGGTCACTGCAGATATTTCCTGGTATGGATTTTTTTTCTGTCTCAATCCAATAATCCATCCATATTGAAGAATTTTCTTTGAAAATGACTTAGCAAAAGAATATCTGTGGCACTTACATTCCTTAATGTCCATGTTTCATACAAAAATCCAGAAAAATAGAATGGGGGGAAATTCAGTGTTGGAGGTTTTCACTGTACTGCAGTCAGTTTGCACAGTTCAGTTGAGTGTTTATTATGATCCAAGATAAGCATATCTATATCAGCACTTATGTAAACATATATATTTGTTACATATCTGAACATGTTAATTAGTGTAAGCATACATTGCTATATATCTGAACAAGATAATTAGAAGTATAAAAATACATTGCTAGAATAAAATCCATTAAAATTGTTAAAATGAAACAGTAATCTTCTGTCTAATTAGACATGCTGAAGCACAAAATCTGGCTACCTTGAAAGTAATTTCATTACAACAATCAGCAAGGAGAAAATATTAGATCTACCTCAATACTTGGGTATAATCGGAGTGATGTACATTTTTCTAATATTCTGGTAATACTGGCAATGTAAAAGTACATGCTTGATCCAGATTGACAAGAACAGAGACATTGTACATATGTAGTGCGTGTATATCTCCCCTCAAGAAGGACTGATGGGAGAGTGTTTGTTCCTCTATGAGCCCAATAATTCTATAGTTGATTACAGTTTCTACTAATTTGCCTGGGACAGACATTAGGCTGGCCTGTCATTTTCTGGTTCCTCTCCGGACCCCTTTTTAAAAAATTGGAGTAATGTTGGCTACTCTCTAGTCTCCTGGTACAGCAGCTGAATTTAGTGATAGGTTACATATATGTATGTATGTATGTGTATATATATATATATATATATATATATATATATATATATATATAAATATATCTCAACTATCTCACATTTGAGTTCCCTAAGAATTTTGGGGTATATGCCATCAGGAACTGGAGTCTGATTGGTTTTTAATTCCCCCAATAGGTCTATAACTTCATTTCTGCTCACCTCAGTTTGACTCAGTTCACACCAATGCTCCCTCTAAGCTGCAGAGTCTTGCGAGCCAAAATTCTACTTTGTGAGCTACTGGCATTAAAGTTGTGAGCGAACGATTTGGCTACTGCATAAATTAGTTTGCACTAGAGCCATCCTTCCTGAGCAAAGACAAAAATGTGTGAGCCGGAGGCTAGAAAACTGTGAGCTAGCTCACACTAATTCAGCTTAGAGGGAACCCTGGTTCACACTACCTTCCTTGCTGATGTGGAGGTTTTATGACCCTTCTCAGAAAACTTTGACAAGATGGGTTCCCTTCTGTTCCCCCCTGGCCTCCTGTGCTAAACTCCAAAGTTCAACTCCCCTATTCAAAGCACCGCGAGTAAGCCCCAGGACCTAGCTCCAGAGGGATCCTGTCTACCTTTTACACTCATCAGCCTGCTAATGAGCTTATGATCTTGTGTTCTTATCAGAGTTTGACTGCCTGAACCTTGCACTATATGTACTTTACTTAATAGAGGACAGAGAAAGCTTCCCCACATATGTTTAGGGTCTGCCTGATCAAGTTTAAGGTGTCACTGCACCCTCTAAATCTTCTAGGAACACTTTAATAAAGAAGGCATTTGCGAAGGGGAAATTGCCAAATACTCAGGATGTTTGCCCTGAAGGAAAGAGGTAAAGGGTGAGGTAGGAAGGAAAACAACAGGTATTTTAATAGCTCAAAATGTTAGAAGTATACATGGTTCAACAACTCAAGGAATACATCTATACCTTCTATTAGTGCTTTGCACCAGAAGCCTGTAAGCTGTTGCTCAATGACTCTGTGAAGTTGACAGCTTTTTAGCCTTCCATAGGGTATGGTTAAAGTGAGACTGCTTTTACTCAAACTTCTTATCTGCTTTTCTCCTGGTAATACCACTAACTAAATGCTTCCTGGATATTACCTGCAGAAGGCATACTTCTGAAAATATTCATCTAGACACAGTTATGAAAAGAGCACATCACACAGGTTTAGCTGATTATTCAGGAAAAACTGTTTACACTATAGCATTGCTACACATTCTGTACATTGGAAACTAACAACACAATATGTTTTGTGTTTTCAAATGTCTGGATGGTTTAATGAGGGAGCCAAAAGGGAATGTTTGGCTGGGGGGCCCTGCTTGGCAGCCCAAGTCCTCGCATAAAACTGTGTGCATTGGGATTTGTAGGTGCCATGGTGGGTCATGGTTGCCAAACATCAACTCCTTGAAATGTCCTTACTACAGAGAGGAAAGGAGGGACCAGGTAAGCTGAACACATCCTTATGCACTCTTGCAGTTATTTGGATTCTTGAAAACTGTAGGGGGGGGAATTCTATGACAAGTACTATATTAAAGGCAAAAGTGCCATGTGGAATAGAAGGCTGACCTTCGCCCTATGCAGTCCCTGACCATAAGTACCCCGTCACCCCATGCCTAACTGGTTTGCAAACAACCTGAGAGAGATGGAACATGAATTTTGACAACAAGAGCATTTGGCGTGAGTTCAGTCCAACTGTTTTTGATAGGGATGTGTAACGTAACACATACAGACCTGTGTCTATACAATGTCAGGATGGCAGTTGTGAAGAAACCTGTCTGTACCTATTTAACCCATGGCCCAATTATATTGTCATTCTAGTAAATTTATGTATGGAGTAGTTTGGTATTGTTGGAAATGTCCTAATATTTCTACTGGCTCACCTGTACCCTTAAGATTCCCCTGAAAACCACTGTTTTATTTTCTTTGGAGAGCTGTGAGCATCATTTATAACCTTACACTTCTAATCAGCAGTACTTTCAGTGATACCATAGCTTTTTCTCCAAATCACCTTTGTTCTGCTGATAGTTTCCCACAGTATCTATTAATGCATTCACACATTCTGAGTCACTGTCATGCTAAGAAACTTAATTACACGCTGCACAGACACTCTCGATAGAAAATAAGGGGGGAAATCAGCAAGATCAAAAAAGCACCGGAAGTTAATTATAAATTAAGACAAAAGTATAGGCAGCGAAATGGCGTAATTATTTCCAGAAGTTACATTTAAAAAAAAAAAAAAAAAAGGACTGAATGTCCTATTGCACTGGTCAATTTTAAACCAAAAATATATTATAATTTATTTGCATTTATGGCAATTGACAGATGACTGATAATTATCTCAACAAAAACAGAGCTTCATTAGCTAATTTATCAAAACATTACTTTTATGCTTGACAGTTTTATATTCTAACTACCCTTCATAGCACCAAGACCTTTGTCTTCATTCCAATAATTATTATTATTGAAATTCCATTAAGGAATATAATGTAGGTTGGGTGATCAAAGTGGAAGTATGCCATGATAGTTCTTTACTTCTAATGGGAGACATGTTCCTGTGCTTGAGTTCAAGAAAGCATGTACTGTAGAGGTGTATCCCATCTACTTTTCAAAGCAAAAAACATGGGGCAGTGATTTAAAAACAAGTTGTGAGCATGCCTATTACTCTCATTTGGCAAACACTCCCACTGGCTGCCCATCTGTTACCAGGGCAGCTTAAGGTATTGGCTATCACATACAGAGCCCCTTGTTGTCTTGGCCCCTCTTATTTGAAGCATTGTAAGTAGGCTAGTTGTAAGTAGGATCCTATTGTGTAATTTCTGTATTGCTTAATGTGTCATGAGAATATTTATGGTATGCTTCAGTTCTTTCTGGTGGCTCCAGACTAGGGGTGTACATTTAGTATTTTCATCTGTATTTTCATGTATTTATTCAACTGAATCAGATTCTTTTAAATCTACTACCAAAGGGGGGGGGGGCATGTTCCCATGCACATCCTAGAAAAGCCCTACAATGCACATTCCCTAATTAATCAGTTAACAACTGTGATTTGTGTATGACTTTTTAAGTATATTTTCCTGTAATTGCTTGGCCTTCATTTATAAGGTGTTTACACATGAACTCATTTAGTTAGCAAATCACCCAGGTTGTAAAGCCAGCATGACTACTCTATCAATTTGCAATATTCTGGTTCTTCATAGAATTGTAAAGATTTTATCGCTAAGATATCTTTTCAGAGGAACTTGTTTCAGAACTATTGAGCAGTACACTCTACAGAAACAATTCTTGTTAATATTTGAATGTAGACTATTTTAGTTTGCTATAATATGGAAATAGTTAAGTTATTCTTATTAACATTTCATTTCATTCTTGGAAACTTGGGTTTCAGCAAGTTTTAAAGCAGTTGGACATTTTTTTTCAGCTTCATTTTTTAATTTTCTTGTTAGCTGCAACAAGGGGAAACTGAAATCTACATTATACTAAATGCAATCCTCTCCAAACACATTGAAATGCAAAAGAAGAAAAAAAAAACTAACAGAGTAAAATAAGCAGGAGATGAGTGGGATTTAGCATATGAATCTGGTGTTATAGTTGGAATGTCTGCTGCTATTAATGTCTCCCAGGAGAATGGGGTACATACAGGGAAGAATTAGTGAATGGAAGGGGCTGCTTAATCTATGTCCATTTACTAATTCTTCCCTATAAACATCTGAACATTTCTATCCAACCAGACTCAAAGTATGGGAATAAAAATGGCTGACAGAAAACCAGAATGGGGGGAATTGCAGGGAAGAATCAGTGGGTACCAAAGGGGCTAAACATTCTTGCCCTTCCAGCTGCCAGTGTCTTCCTGTAAACGACTCTCCATTCTGCCATTCCAATTACCTGAGCATGTTTGCCAAGATAATGTCTAATTCTGCCCTTATTTTTCTTACCCTGAACTACTCTGGGTATAAGTAGGAAACCCTTTCCACAGTGCAGCTCTGTGAAAAAAGTGTGATAATTTGTCTATCCAAAGATGGAAATGAACCTGGCTGAGAAAAACAAACAGATAGACTTTGCTATGAGAATCTTTTTGAAGGGGTGAGGAAAAACCTACCTTTGGTACAATCCACACAAGTGTATTTTTTTGGCATCATGTTTGAAACAAAGCTGCCAAATGAAAATAAAGCTAATGGTTGGCTGTCAGTACTCTCTGTCCTCTAGCCAAGCTGCTGAACGGCTTTCTGCTAATTTGGTACATTTCTCATAATTAGGTGGCCAGTTTTGATCCTCTGAGAGTTGTACAATGCATGTACTGAAAACCAATGAGTCACACAGTCAATGCCATATTTGCTAGCAGAAATGATCCCCAGGTAATTGTACTGAGGTGGGATTTTGGGGCAGGATATAAAATTTTGAGTCTGGTAGGGGAGATATCACTGAAAGCATGAATGGACACTGATTTGACATTTAGGGGCATTTGTTTTAAACATTTTTATAAAATTGTTTTTCTCCTTCCTTATTTTGACTCTCTGGGATAGCTTAATCTGTACAAGCATTTTGCTTCCATGGGTTCTGAAATTGTCCCCTCAGAAAATTGTTACTCTAGAACATAGCATCCATGTATCTAATTCAATCATTATTCCATGAGCGAAACAAAAACATGTCCTGGGGGGGGGGGCAAGCTGTCTGGCTTGTTGCATGAAGGCAGCTCTTTGCTCTATGCAACTCTGAAATTAATTCTGAAAGTGTTTTTAGTCAAATGTCACAAAGAAATTGCACAGTACAAAGTTTACAGTACTTTTTAGTATGAATCAGGTGAATGTTTTATTTTCTTGAAAAGCAAATATGCATTGTAACAAACATACAGTGGCATCTCATTCATCCAAATGGCCCCTGAAAAACATGCCATTATGGTGATTTATATTTTTCCTTTGTATGGCTCAATATACTCAGCGTATAATATTCAACTATATGAAATTTAGTTATATGTTGTCCCCAAGAAATTCAGTATATATAGAAAACAATCCCATCATCTGTTTTCTAAGTATAAAGATACTTCCATTTCTTTCCCTAGAATGTCATATTTGTGAATCAACTTAGCATACTAACCTGTTCATCAAGGGTCATGAAGCAGACAAAATGACATCTCTCTATATAATAACTAGGAGTAAGGCCCGTTGTGGAAAGAAATATAACGGGATGTAGAAAGAGGCTCTGGGAGAGTGCCAAGGCCTTGGGCCCTCAGTGTCAATTTGCTATGGCAACCTCAGCAGGGTATAATGACACAGAGTACACCGTTTTCTCCAGGGGAACTGATCTCTGCTACCTGAAGAGCAGTTGTAATTTTGAGTGATCTCCTGCCCTCACCTGGGGATTGGCAACTGTTGGTCCCCAAGAGGGAATTGCTGGTTTGGAGGGGAGAGTCTATGGCATTGTCTGAGGCCCCACCTTTCCTCAAACCTCACACTCTCCAGGCTCCACCCCTCAAATCTCCAGGAATTCCCCACCTGGAGTTGGCAACCCTATCTCCTTCCCAGGCAAACATCAACCTACCTTTATTTTCCCCTCACTACAGCTCAATTGAACCTTATGGGGGAACAATTTAAACAAACCACAGACAGCAGCCGTCTAATAAACACAGATAACTGCCATTTCGTTTCGCCTACCAACAGCCACTGAGGTAATAGTTAATCCCCCCAGTGCAGGAAAAGAGGGACCCTCCCAAGGGGCGGGCACCATCAGTATAGATCCCAGCCCATCCAGGGAGGATTGTGTTTAACCCGTTTTATTTAGTTGTCCCTTATTCATTTAGTGTGTGTGTGTGCTCCATAATTGTGTAAATACTAAAATAAATTATTCTATTTGGACCAATAATCTGTGTTGTGCTCTGACCCCATAGTCTCCCCCACTCTGCCAATACCAAAAGGAGGGGGTAGCCCAGGGAAGCAAGGAAAGGCCAGACCTTTGGGTTGCCAACTTTCCAGGGATCTCCCAAAGACTGTGGATTTCATCTCCAAATAGGGAGATTTGACCACAGGGGTCTCACTGACCCTCAAAAAAGGCAGTGTCAGGGCTTCAGAGCACGGTAGAGGCTGCAGGTAGGGGAGGGAATGGAAAACTGAAGAATGAGGGGGAAATTAAAGTAGGTTGATGCTTGGCTGGGAAGGAGATGGGGTTGCCAACTCCAGGTGGGGAATTCCTGGAGATCTGAGGGGTGGAGCCTGGAGAGGGTGAGGTTTGAGGAGAGGTGGGGCCTCAGACAAGTACAATGCCATAGACTCTGCCCTCCAAATCAGCTTTTCCCTCTTGGGGAACCACTGCTGCCAATCTCCAGGTGAAGGCAGCAGAATTACAACTGCTCTTCAGGTAGCAAAGATCAGTTCCCCTGGAGAAAATGGTGTACTCTGTGTCATTATACCCTGCTGAGGTTGCTGCAGCAAATTGACGCTGAGTGCCCAAGGCCTTGACACTCTCCAAGAGCCTCTTTTTAGAGCCCATTGTATTTATTCCCACAATGGGCCTTATTCCTAATTAATATATAAACATGGAAATATCATTATCAAAATTTACCACAATCATTATCACAGTTTTCTGGAGCTTGTAATATATACTAAATGTTTGACAATAGAGTACAAAACACACAATCTTTGCCTGTAATCCTGTGATGGATAGTATATGATTAAGGCTTTAACCAGGTCTGAGAACCTTGAGTGACAGGGGATTCAAATGGAATTCTTTAGCTGAGTCAGTTAGAATTGAGAGTTAACAGTGAGAGAGTGAATCAGACTGATCCTGAGTTACAGAAGTTGGATGCATAGCCCATCTCTATCAAGACTGAGGGAGATAGCTCCTAATGAAGGGGGTGATCTCTAGCCAGTGGATAAGGAAGGAAACTGGAACTTGTGTAAATGTTCCTGCCTTCATCAGCTTTATGAGAAACTTATGCTTGTTTGTGTAAGCAGAGACAGCCAAAAATGCTCTCTCCTCAAGTTTCAAAGATCTGTCTGGATAACAGAAACAGTTACTTGTTTGGGACAAATTATCTGGTGTTTATTTTTACACAAAATTACCTCATTCCTGTTGCCTGTTCACCTCATAAGTCCTAAACCTGGTTCCTGCCTGACGGTTTCCCCTCAAAGTGAAATAAAAGTTTGTTAGTTTTGATTTACCATCAGTATCTCATGTGCCATTATAAAACAAGGACAAAAGAAGAAATTTATTCTCTTTTCTCAGTTCCCTAGGCTGGCTCAACATTCAAAAAACTGGGTGGGACTGCCAGATAAAAATAAAGAAGGAAGAAAAAGAGGCTACTCAGCTAAGAATAATATAAAGGGAAATCCTGTGAGGGAGAGTAAAATTGTCATAGGCAGTACTAAAGTACCAAAATTTCACAAAGAAGTCTTTAAAGAACAAAATAAAATAATCTTAGCAATACATTCTTTTTCAGAATCACTTAAAATAAGTTCTAGTCAAGTGAATATGTAGGCCAATAAATACAGAATAGTAAAAGGCTCACCCCACCTATGCCCCTAGTGTATATTGTACTTTGTATCTCAATGTGAAGCTTTCACATTCAGTGACTCAGCAATCCTTCCTCCACTTGTTGCATCAGAGATACTTTACAATAGAATGAGGAATCCCTGTGCTGGAAAGATACACTGTGGGACTCCACATATCAAAGTTTTCCCTGTGCCTGTTTCCTTCTTTAGGGAAACTTAGGTCAAATCTACATCTGACTTTCCCACTGGAATCATTCTAGTTTCAAAAAAAAAAGTCTATACCTGTTTCTAGTTTCAAACCATACTTGTTCTAGTTTAAAAATTACTGTTTACATTCCTTAATTGCCCTCCTGTGGTCAAGCTAGCATTTTACTGCTTTAAACAGATCCTGTTGCTTAGTACTCTTCAGACCCAGGGAGTGAAATTTGAAACCAGCGTGAAATGAGCATAGGAAAAGACAGCAGTCAAACTACTTCAGAGGGGAGGTGTAAATTGGGCCTAAATGCTGGGCTATTTCCAGCCTGAAGCAGTGCAGTCCATTATACTACCTCAGGATTCTATCACCTTATCCTGATGCATCTAAGGCCAAAACTAAACATCCCCTCTGAAGCAGTTTGACTGCTGTTCTTTTCCTACACTCATTTCATACTGGTTTCAAATTTCACTTTGGTTTTTTTCCCCTGGGTCTGAAAAGCAGTAAGCAACGGGATTTGTTTAAAGCAGTGTAATGCTAGCTTGACCACAAAGAGGGCAATTAACAAATGTAGACGGTGATTTTTAAACTAGAACTAGTATGGTTTGAAACTAGAAACAGGTATAGACAGGGTTTTTTGAAACTAGAATGATTCCAGAGGGAAAGTCAGATGTAGATTTGACTTAAGTATAATAATTCTCTTCTCCTTTTTTTGTGTAATTTATTTATATAGAAGTTCCATATAGCTGACAGTTGCTTGATGGACTTTGTCATAACTTTTAAAGCCTTTTCCTTTGACTTCCTCACCGTGGATAAAATTCATAAATAGCGCTGAATGGTTTTAAAAGCAGGGTACTTTGCCAATGTATAGTAAACAGTAATGCCAATAATTGTGGTACAGATGTGACTAATAAATTCCTATTTCACAAGTCTTGGATTGCTGGAACTCTTAAAATAAACAAGTATGAACCAGTTATTTCTTTACTGTTCTGTACTTACGCATTTTCTTTATAGCATCTGATAAAGCCTATCAATGCAGGCAGAATGCTTGTTTGATTAGTAATGTTGCTATGGACTTACTGACCTTTCATAAAGTGTGTGAGCATGCTACTTTCATTCTGTAATACACGTCTATGAATGATTGCCATGATTGTGCAGTGGTGTGCTTCTAAAAAACAGGGGTACTGGCTCATGGAAGTAGCATATAGTGACTTGGAGGAAACATTTCTTCTACAACGAGAGAGACATTCCTGCACAAATTCAGAGGCGTTTACTTCTTTTATATAATACCTCACAGATCGTACTCAAAGGATTGCTGTTGGAAACCAGCTGTCTTTAGTGTGGGAACTGTCTTTTGGGGTTCCATATGTCATTCAACCTCCATGTAAAGTCCTTAGGAGAAATCATTTGTAATTTTGGAGCTCAATGTCATCAATATGCTGATGAGACACATATTTGGCCATATACAAATACACCCCTTGGCCATTCACATTCCTTTCCCTGTGTCCTACACTGATGACACCCAGCTCTATATCTGTCTATCCAAATCCCCTGATGATGTGGTAGAGATCTTGAGCCTTAAATGGCTGAAAGTGAAGAAACTGAAACTGAACCTAGACAAGACTGGTTGGGAAAGTGGAATCTTGCAGGACACTGTGCTTCCCCCTTTTGATGGGGTTCAGCTGACCCTCTTCCATCTCTCTGGCCCATGTAATATGACTTGGCTGGTTGCAAGCCATCTGTTAAGCACTGTTCTAACTAGAACAGAAAAGACTTTTAACGCTGTTGGTTATCTTTGAAGAGCATTGCTTTGGCAGCCTAGGGAAGTGCCACAAATCCAGTTGTGGACGGGTAATTAGTATATTCCAATTACTAAAGTGGGGTTTGTGTACACAAAAAACTGAAAAACTCATAGTCTGTGTAGAAGAATGTAACCATTACCTTAACTCTAAGCTTCTTTGATTCACTTTTGAGCCCAATGAGTGTTGATCAGAATCAGGTTTCTGTATACACACCACCCGCTGAGCCAGGGATTCGGACATGCCAGTAACCCTCTTAAGGAATGGGGGCACAGTCCAGATAGCACCTCTCTTTTCCTGCCAGTCATCTACTCTTCAAGGTGAAATCTGTTGACATTGACTGATAAGGATGTTGTTATTGTGTTGTGCAATTGCTTTATTTTTCATATGACGATTATCCACAGCAAGCCACAAAATACTAGACTTCTGATGCCTGTGAAACCTTTTATGTTTTGAGTCTGTTGTTGTACAAACCAGTAGTAAACTCTATTCACACGATGTGAAAGCTCAAATGGTTATAAACAGAAAGCCTTGACATGGTCTAATTTTCTTTTTTACCCTAAAAGGTCAATCCACTTAGAACAGAATAAAGAACTACAATTACTGAAACAATAATTAGAATTTCTATGCCTTGGCGGTCTGTTTTTGATATGGATTGCTATTAGCTTGCCTCTGTCTGAATCATACACAAAGCATAAATAACGGGTAAATTAACCTTGACTATTATTACACTTGTTTATTCAACCTTTAATACGAAGTGCAGTGACAAAAATAATTTCCTTCGGGAATACTGTTTACAGCTGCTAGCTAGGTATCTAGAGAGTTTCCAAAGTCTAGATACATACAGACTCTGGCTTAAAATGTAATATTCACTTTGCCTGCAGTTCTGAACCCACTTGCTCAAAAATAAAATGTTTCAATACCACAGACTTTTAGTGTTCAAAGTGCTTTAATATTTTAATGAATGGGGGCTTTTTCACACGTCCCTATTATGGACACGAGCAGTGCAATTCTGAGGGCTGGGAAGACAGAGGCAGTGGCACTGGTCCATTCCCTATAGACATTCTGCAGGGGGAAGCAATGACACATGCCCCTCTGCAAGGCACAGATGGCATCCCGAGCATGCCAGAGTTCACAATAACCCTGGCAACACCCACCCCTAAGACAACTAAGGCAGCTGATGAGACCCTTGTGAGCGGCACAAACAGGCATGGCGAAAGAATGCCTGGTGGTCCAGCCACTACCCCTCCATTGCTACTGCCCCTCCACAGCCAGCCAGTAGGGTTGCCAGATGTCTGGTTATGTCCAAGACAGTCCACTATTTCCACTGATTTTCCAGGGGGGAAAATGGAGACAATATTGTACATATAAATGTCCAGTATTTTTAGGGCTACCATTTGCCAGGTAGTGGGCATTCCCCTGCTATGAACATCCACTTTCCTTGGCAGGGCACAACAGCTGCTGGGAGGCAGAAAAAGGAACAGGGAGGATGGAGAGGCAAAGGCCGAGGACAGATTGGCAGTCTCGGCTGCTCTGCATCTGCTTCAGAAGTGGAGGCAGAGCGGCCGTTCAGACGGCTGCATCTGCCCCCAGGAGGTGGCCCGGACACATCGCGTCCAGCGCCGCGCTCCTCCCGCACCAACCGAGCACCACTTCAAAGTGGTTCTCGGCTGCTGTGGCGTGCCGCGCGTGCGCGTTCCACCCGCCAGAGCGGGTGTGAACGCACGTGGGCAGGGGCAGCCGCGCGGCGTCCGCCCGCCACTGCAGGAAGCTGCCCGCAGTCTGAACGCTGCGGGCAGCTTCCTTCCGGCGGCGTGCAAACGCCGCACCGCAGGGGAAATTCCACGTAGAACACATTGCAGTAATATACTCTAGGTGTAACCCAAGCATGTACCACAGTGACCAGATCTTTTTTGCCCAGGAAAGGTTGCAGCTGGCTAACCACTCAAAGCTGGTAAAAGGCACTCTTGGTCATAGTTGTCATCTACCTATTGAGCAGTAGGCATGCCTGGGTCCAAGAGCCCCCCCAAACTATGGACCTATTCCTTCAAGGGGAGTGCAACCCCAGCCAGATGACAACTTAAATCCCAAATCTGACCTTCCATACACATTCAATTTATTAATCCATTTATGCCCTTCAACATAAAAGTACAAATTTCTCTCATTGATTGGTTGGTCGAAAAGGTCCATGTCCTGTCTGATCTCCTTAGAAAAGTATTGACATAGTCTAGGATCTCCTGCTTCTATTTTAAGCTACTGTAATGATTACAGATGAAACAAGTTTGCACCTGAAATTTCCCCTTGAACTGTCCTATTTTTGGTTCTTAGAACTAGCCAAACCTCTTTAATTGGTTCCAGAGGAGTTAATTTAAAAAAATTATATAACTGGTACTGTTCTAGATATGACAAGTATTAATTCTCAGGTAACATATGACAGGCTCAGAAAAACAAAAAAAGAGAACAGAAAGTGACCAACATAACAAGAGTCTCATGTGCCATTAAATGCTTTCATGTAGCTGCTGAAGTTCAGCATCAACACATTTCTTGCTGGCTGGATTAAAATGTTGCTATCTGCAAACTGATGTCACCAGCTGAAAAGTACTTACATGTGGTGGTTATCCTATGTGGCGGGACCTAACACGTAAATTTTGGGTCCTCTTTATGTCAGCCCAATAGCATATATTTTCATTATTTATTTATTAAGAAAACTTTATGATGCCTCTCCAGGATCCTGCCCAAGGCGGCTTACTATCTCTGCATCAGCACTGTAACTACCTGGTGGTCTTTGGTACTGGCAGTTTGGCTGAGCCAGTGCAGTCCATTCTTTTAAACCCATGGACCTCAATGAACTTTCAAGGTGTAACTCTGCTTAGGATTCCACTGTAAAAAGCCCAATATAAACAGAGTTCTCCACATGGAGCACCACTACAGATAGGAACAATTGTCAGCAGCCTCCACCTGGGGCAACATCTGAATTAGTCCTAGATGTTACTGATGGAGTTTATACTATCATCACACAGAGGGCATGGGTGGAAATATCTCCACATGAATGTCATGCCCTCATTGGCACCTAAGTTGAAGGTCCAAACAACACATTATATGCAACAGCACAATGGCAGTTTGTTGGGCAGGAGAAATGAAAGGTCACTTCAGAAGAAGAAAGTTGGAAATGGAGAAATGGAGTTACCTGTATACCATTTCCCCTCTCTAAATCATCTTTCAAATTACATTCCCCCCCCCCAAGTCCCACAAGCATTTGAAATCCTGCAGGTGAAAAGCAGCTGGAAGGACCCCATTTAAGGGGAGGCTACCCAGGTAAAATATTAGAGAAATTTAGACTGGACCTTCTCGAGCACATGTAAGTAGGCAGCAGAAATGTCCGTATAAATGCCATAAAGGAGCTGTGCCAAGACTTTTAATTGGAACAGCTTCAATACTGCCGGGACATATAACCCCCTTAGTTCGAAAAAAATATCAAAACAGCATGCACCGCTTTCTCGGCTCTCTCCACCATCATGTTGCAATGTACTGAATTTGCTAGAGACACTCAGATAAATGAATTTGTTTACTTATTCGATTTTATTTCCTTTCATGGACGAGGAACACTTCTTAGGTCGTCTGCCATATGCCATCACTTTTGTTTTATCAAAATTTAACACTAGATGTTCCTTACAAATATGTTACAAAATTTTCTAGTGCCCTACAGAGTCCTAGTGGTGTCCTAGATAACAGGGCTGTATCGTCTGCATATAGCAGAATTGAAAGGTGATGAAAAGCAAGCTTTGGTGGGTGGAATTTGATATCAGTCATATGTTTCACCATATCACTAATATAATAGTTAAATAATGTGGGGGGCAAAAGGCAATCCTGCCTGACTCCCTTGAAGGTTTTTAATGGCTCAGTAAGTAGGCCCTGTGAATTGCATCTCACTCTTAGATATGAATCCTCATGAAGGGCATGGACAAGGTATAACAATCTTTTGTCGATGCTGGAACACTAGTTTTTGCCACAATCTTTGTCTAGAGATGGAATCAAAAGCTGCCTTCAAGTCAATGAAGGCTGCATATAACGAGGTTGGGCCTTTCCCAGAATATTTTTCTATTAGCTATTGCAGCACCAAACAGTTCTCTCGTCAACCTTCCTATTCTAAAATCTGCTTGTTCTAATGGGATAATTTCTTCCTGTTCCAGCCATAATTCTAATTTATCTAGAAAGTGCCTTGTATATATTTTACAGATGATATTTAAGAGTATAAGCTTTTATTTCTTGTGTGCTAACCAGCAGCCATAATGGGAGGTTCTCTATAATTCCTGAAAAGGGGACTATGATCATCATAGAGGTTCTGAAAAAAGATGGTCCAGTTATCTGCCGAGATATTTATATCTAAAGGTGAGAACCTCTTAAAACTCCTATCGTTAGTTTCCAGAATAAGGCAGAGTCTTACAGCCTGTATAAGTTCCTCCTATATTCAAAGTATATATTCTTTCTTCTTCCTTTGAATAATGCATTTATATAGTTTTTTCTGATTCACTAGAGTCTCTGCTCTTTTTTCCAAGTTATTACTCAAAGAGAGGGAGTATAAACAATTTAACTCTCTCTTTTTTTTACATGAGCACATTCAGAGTCAAACCAAGGCTTGACATTTCTATGATGCTGATATAATCTATTCCCTGGTGGGACAGTCAAGATGGAGTTAAACTCCTGGATTAAATGCTGGTAGTCTATTAATGGATCTTGATCTGCTTTTAAGTTTGTAAATGCTCTCATATATTTCTGGAGGTTTTCTGGGGTTACAAGGCACTTGGAAAGAGAAGAGAATCTGCCATGGATTGTTTTCCACATGAATCTCTTCTTACCCTCCTTCTTTTGGGACAAGACATCCAGCTTCTATAAGCATCAGCCCATGGAAGCTTCTCTATAGTCTTAAATCACCTGATGAGAAGCAAGTATTCACTTTCAATCATACTCTGCATATGTCTTTGCTGTGTAACCTGGTTATAGCTCACACTTATGTATTCCCCAAACCATAAATGCTCCTTTTGATTTATAAAGGGACCTGGCAGTTGATATCTTGCTATACCTATGAGACATGTTTTCATGAACAAATATTTACATCAAATCTTATATTCTGCTCTCTGTTTATGGAGTTACTATATTTGTTTGTGCTCTTTTGAAATGACCTGTCTTGTAGCAGCAACAAGGTATTTAAATATGTGCCTAGAGGGAAGAAACTATCAAATAATGAAAAATATGACAGTTTTGTGCTGCTGCAAAAAATATTCAAATGTGAGAAGCTTTTCTATTAAATATAGTTACTTCTAATGGTGGGCTCAGACCTAAGACAGCAAAAATGGGGCCAGCTGCAGACAAGGTGGAGGTTTCTGCAACCTTGGAAGACTCCCCAGATATGCGGAGAATATTAACATGTAAGTTTAATGGCCTGGCAAGTACTGAACATGGCATGCTCACTAACCTCCAGGAACTCCCAAATGTCGAGGCAGCTGAGCAACAATTAAGGGGTCAAAAAACAAGGAGGGAAGATACAATTATCTGCATGCACTCCTAACAGTTTATTCCATCCTTGTTGAATCTCTGAGTACTGCTAGAATTTTGAGAAGAGGCAGCGGGCTCAATAAAACAATGGTTGAAATGGTGGCAGGTTGTATATGTGCATGTTGGATCAATCCCATAATGGCTGGTATGGGGGCTGGATCCAAGCATACAATTTTGGGAGGTTCAGCAAAATGTTTACAGATTCCAATCCAAGTATATTCCTGTGGTGGATGCAACTGTTTCCAAATGGGTACCCCTTAGGTAAAGGTAAAGGTTTCCCTTGCTCGAAAGCCAGTCAAATACAACTCTAGGGATGCCATGCTCATCTCTGTTTCCAAGCCAGTGCTGTCCAAAGACATTTCCATGGTCATGTGGCCGGCATGACTAGACGCCAAGGTGCACAGAACACTGTTACCTTCCCACCAAAGTGGTACCTATTTATCTACTTGCAATTTCTTGCTTTCAAACTGCTAGGTTGGCAGGAGTGGGACCAGAGATGGGAGCTCACTCCATCATGCAGCACTCGAGTCTCTTAGTGCTGAACTACTGACCTTCTGGTCTGCAGTTCAGCATCTTAACCACTTGAGCCACTGCAGCCCCTCAGGTACCCCTTACAGATACAAAAATGAAGCCTTCTGGGATTTTTCTAAAGCTCCTCCTGCTCCTTTGAAGTGGAAGAAAGCTGAGATTGTCTCTTGGATTTGGAGCAGAAATGTTATGTTGAAGAAGCAAGTGGTGTTGTGAAACACATTGGTAGGCACTGGGTATTACTGGGTTACAGTAAGAAAGGGAGAGAAAGGTTGGGGTATGCTATTCATGAGAATGAATCCTCTATCTCTAATTTCTAATGTAATTCTATAGTTCTATGGATTTCCCTATCATGTATCTCCAAATAACTCAGTTTCATTATACTTTTTATTAACTGGAAGTTTTTATGAGAGTTCACTTTAACATTTGATTTGATACCACAGAGAAAATATGTTCATATGGAATCACAATGGCAAATGTTTCAGCTGCTCCTCAACAGCCTGCAAGATTAGTAGTTAGTGGAGAAACAGGATTTCATAGGAGACAGGTGGGCAATACTGGAGTATGTCCAAAGAAATGTATTTATGTATTTAAAGAAAAACTAGAGCTAATGAAACATTTACCTGGCTTTCGGTTCTCATTTCCCAGTTTCACTTGTGATTAGAAGCCAATCTTTAAGGTGGCATAATGTATAGCACTATGAGTTTAAAGGGTGATGTGTGCAAAATATGTGCACAATATTTTCCAATTGATTGTTTACTTTGCTCTTTGTCCCTTCCTTAGAACAGAAGACATCACCCATGATTGCAAACCTTATGAGTGATAGTAGGCTTCAAATCAGCTTGGATCGGGCAGATCCAAATCGGTTACAATCAGCTATTGCAATTAGCAGGGGGCATCCCCTACTGCTTCTGGGCTTTTTCTTATGACCAGCTTCTGGGTGGAAAAAAGGAGATAACGGAAGTAAGCAATCAGAATTTTGATCAGTAAGCCCCGATATACACTGCCCTTGTTGCAAGTTACATAGGCCTTATTTAAATGTGATGTTGGAGGGTAATTATGTACTTCTGTGACACTGCATGCTCCCAGCATCTCATTTAAACTGGAATCTCAACCACTGCACAAATGTTAGCATACCAGAGAACTATAACCCAGGTAGGAATTGTGAGGGAACAGTAATGCTGCGTACATAGAGTGCACATTAAACAAGACAAAGGGCCACATGCAAGGCCACATGGATAAATTCATCTTTCTTCCAGTTCTGCATATAAATTCAGCCAGTCACTGGATCACTCTTCCACTGTGTGTGTTTGTATCTTCTTCTCAGTCCCTGATGCAGAAACATAGCATCACTTTCACTCATCTATCTCTCTCACTTTTTCTATCCCACTATTCCTGCTGTCTTGCAGCATCTGTCTTGCACAAGTACTCATCTGTCCGCCTCTCACACCATCATGCCTCTCTTTGTCTCATTCACTGACTGTTTCTCTCTGTGTGTCTTACTCTTGTCACTGAGCCCTTCCATCTTTCAGCCTCTGTCTGGCTCTCTTTCCCACCTCTCCACCCATCCTGACACATGTTGTTTATGAAAGGGTTTCACCACCATGTACCATGCACAATCAGATACATTACTAAATGCATCCAAAGCTTCCTTCTTAACATGTAGGAAGACTAATAATTCAGTGGTAGAATATGAGCCTTTTGTTTTCAGTTATAGACAGGGCTATTTTTGGGCAGGAACGCACAGGAATGGAGTTCCGGCTGGCTTCTGAGTTGGCCACGCCTACAGCCTCCCTCCCCCAGGTTTCCTAGGTGCCTTGCAAGTGACAGGGCACCTGGGGAAGACAAGCCAATCCAGGGAGGGAAGGCAGTTTAAACTGCCTCCCCTCCACGGGTTCCCCCGGTGCCCCGCAAGCCGCGGGGCACCTGGGGAAGCCGATCCTTGGAGGGAGCTGCGCTGACAGGAGTGTGGCCTAATATGCTAATGAGTTCCTGCTGTTGGGTGTGACCTATTATGCTAATGAGTTCCTGCTGGACTTTTTCTACAAAAAAAGCCTTGGTTATAGATTCATGTCATTAGAGCTGGGGAAGATACTTTGTCAGAGAGAATATGAAGCGTTTCTGTTTTTTCCAAATCAACAGCATCGCTCAACCATCTCCATAAATGCTGTACACAAGAACTAGATTTAACTGGGATTATTAAATCTGTGACTCCCAACTCATGAGTTCAGGTTACCCTATTTACCGGGCAGCAAATGGAATGCCAGTTTTACAGGAAATCCCCCATTAAGTCAAAGCCCAAAGCAGCCTTCCATTTGCCTCTAGCTTTTTCTAGCTGATCACCTAAACATATGCCAAGATGAGCTGCTCATGCAGCACTAGCATTCCCCCTTGCTGAATGGGCAGCTCCAGATGTCAAGTGCCATGTCAGAGGCATACATTTCTAGTCATAGAATCATAGAGTTGGAAGGGGCCATACAGACCATCTAGTCCAACCCCCCCCCCCCGCCCAAAGCAGGACCTGCCTAAAGCATCTCTGACAAATATTCGTCCAGCCTCCTCTTGAAAGCTGCCAGTAAAGGGGAGCTAACCACCTCCCTAGGCAACTGATTCCACTTTGAACCACTCTGACCGTGAAAAAAGTTTTCCCTAATATCCAGCCTTTCCTAATATCTTTTCTGTGTGTAATTTAAATTCATTGCTTCAGGTCCTATCCTCTGCTGCCAACTGGAACAGCTCCTTGCCCTCCTCCAAATGACAGCCTTTCAAATATTTGAAGAGAGCAATCATGTCCCCCCCCAATCTCCTCTTCTCCAGACTAAACATTCCCAAGGCCCTTAGCCTTTCCTTGTAGGGCTCAGTCTCCAGACCCCTGATCATCCTCGTTGCTCCCCTCTGCACCGTCTCAATTTTGTCCACGTCCTTTTTGCAGTTCTCCAGAACTGCACACAGGGCTCAAGATGTGGCCTGATCAAGGCAGTCATGTTCTGACAAAGCACCAGATCATTCAGGCAACTTGAGACTGTGCTTTGCCCTCAGGATCAGCACCTTCCGTATTTGGAAGAGGAGAGAAGGCAAAGAGAGCTCCCGTCCTGCATGGTCAAAAGCCAAAATTGGCTACTATATATATACTACATTAAAAAATATATTCTGCTGTTTTAGATTTTCTGTATGCCTTAGGTATAGTTGGCCATAACAATAAAAATTGGGAAGTGTTAGAACAAAGTTTGAGTCCAGTGGCACCTTTAAGACCAACAAAATTTTATTCAAGGTATAAGCTTTTATATTACTCTCTTCTGATTTCACTACATCAACGTTAACTGGTAATTGTTTTCTTTCTGTACTGATAACACAATGATGACAGTGTGCCTTCAAGAGGTTTTCAGATTCTGAAGATTGTTTGCATTCACGTGAGACTCAAGTGTTTATGTATTATCAAATTTCTTCATCTTAAAGCAGGTTGCTCAAGGAATTTGTGTGAGAAAAACTGAACCACTTTCAATGATGCTATTTTGCATTTGAGTGTACAACCATCTGTATAATTAAGCTAATTAAATGTTCAGCTTGCACACAGGCTTGCATATCCTGATGTACAATTGCCTGATCTGATTTTGTTAGTCAGCTCAAGGTACCCTCTAATAAGGATCACATCTTCTCTATTTCCTGTTCCTTTGATGCATCTTTCCACTCTATTATTATTATTCTTTTCTACATTCCATAGAACACTGGACCCCTCCCTCCCTCCTTTCATTATTCATGGCTCCTTAGATTCCAAAAGAATTAAGGGGGGGGGGAATCTTTTAAAGACAGACCTACCAAACAAATCATATCTGATTTCCCAGGAATAATCCAATAACAAAATATATGCAGGCCAAAAAGCTCTAGATATACATGTTACAGTGTTCCATGAAAGTATCAATGCTTCTGCTAACCACCAGTGAATGACAGAAGCATTTGTGTGCATTTTCAATAGTCAAGGCAAAAGGTGTCTCTTCAGAATTGTCTGACTGAAATACTGGAGACTTAGTGAACAAACACACACTTTCCAGGGCAAAATAATTTACAGTGGCAGTAATCCTATGCCCAGTTACACACCACTTGATCCTAAACCCTGCATCTCCTGCTCATAATGTTTAGAATAAGGTGTACTGAGGTGTGTGGTGTGGGAGTGAACTGTGATGGCTGCTTGAAGACTGAGATCTGTGCCTCCACCACCCAAAACTATGTTTTAATAATCCACAATGCTTCAAATATTCCCTTTGTATGGGAAATCGGGCCCTAAGAACAAGCAGGGAGCAAAAAACTCTTTGAAACCGGTGTCTACTTACTTCCAGCCTGTAAAATCACCAGAGAAACAGTTGGAGCCCATAATGATGGAGATCAAAATGGCTGGCGACGAGCAGGGTAAGACTGACAGAGCATTGGAATTAGGGGTGAATAACATATTAATCGAAATGAATAACATGGAGTCTAAAAGACATGATGAAGCATATTTTTGACCTGATTCAAGCACAATTAAACAAAAAATGTGCTTCAAGAAGTTGATCACAAGGCAGAAATGGCTCTAGATAATAGCCAGCAGGCAGGAAAAGAAATTAAAATACTTCAAAATGAGGAAAAGGTGACAAAGAAAGAATCCTAGCACTAGAATTGGAAACTCGTCAATTTAACCTGAAGTTTAGAGGCTTACCTGAAGGCGGAGAAGAGGCTAAGGAAACCCAAAACTTCTTGGCTCAATGGCTTGTATCAGAACTTAAATTAGAAGATAACGTTGCGCTGATAACATTGAAAGCACATCATTTGGATCAGCGACAAAATGATTTCAGGAGAGGCCCTAGAGACATTCTAGCTACTTTTTCTGATGCTAGAACTAAACGCAGGATTCTTATTGAAGCAAGAATGAAGAAATACTTGCATTTCTCAGAGACCAAAATCGAAGTCTTTCTAGACCTACCACCTGAGGCTATTAATCTGTGCAGAGCTTTAAAACCCATAACTTCTCAATTGCAAGAAGCTAACACTCGGTATAGATGGGCAGCAGCAGCAAAAATTCAAGTCTGGCATAAAGGTACTTTATTATCTGAATTTGGACTCTGGATGTATAATGTTAGAAGCCCTGGGTGTGAGACTTCTGCTCAAAGTAGTCAAGGATCAGATCTTTGTTGATGAAACACAGTTCTTTATTTCCAATCTCTACACTGGTACAGCTTCTCGGATTATTGTCAGAGATAACGCATATGACAGAAGCAGGTCTATTATACCTTTCCAGACAGTTTGAATTACCCATAGGTAGCCAATCACTAAAGGGGAAAAACGGCGGGCAAAAAGGGTCTCTGGCCGTTTGCTTCCCACAGGAAAGAAAGTGAGGTGTCAAGTTGTAAATTTCCCTTCCCAAACCAGACCCCTTAGATGTTACCATTTCACATAACAATCGCTGGCCTCGAGGCTTTCGCACGTTGATAAGAGATGAGACTTGTCCTCCCTTGGAGTCCCAGCCGGGACGAATGGAATGCGGAGGCAGGAGTGTGAGAGGCCCATTGTTCCCATACTTTGAAGTTGTCATCCTCCCGCTCTGACAGTTACACAAACCAGGCCTGGTCAGGGTCATAAACCTGGGGTCACATAGACTACATACATACTGGCCAAAGTGAGGGTTTACCTAAGGGAGGGGCAACTACATGGCAGGTGTTATGGAAGCATCTATAAAGACATACATGGCAATAGGAGCATAGCATGGCATACATACATGGCAATAAGAAGCATAGCAATAAGACAGAAATCATAGCTGTAAGCAACAGAAATACATTGTCTGAATCAGCAGATTCTGACACTGGGTCTCACAAGTCAGTGAGATATTGGGAGACTTTTTGTTGATGCTTATGTGTAGACCTGCCACCATTGTTGCTATAGCTTCTTTTCTGAGGTTTGTAAGTCTTTTAAAAATTAAAAATAAATATGAAATTGAAATAAAACTAAGTTATGTTCTAACAGGTTACTATAAATGGCAGTCTTCATAAAGATTTTTCTCTTTCTCTCATTAAAATGTCATATTTCAAAGGTCACATTTGCCTTCAAGCAGCATTTTTCCTCTGCTCAAAAAATGAAATACAGGTTAGTTCTTGATATTCTTAGTCTCTGTGTTATTTTCCTATAGATCAGTATTCCCCACGAGAGGAATGCTTAGTATTTGAAAAGCAGACTGGTAGTGACTCTCAGGTTTCTATCACTGTGAAAATAGAGCTACTTTTCATCATTTGAAGATATCTCTGTGGAATCACACATAAAATAGGCTTTCATATCCTAATGTAGCTAAACTCTTAAATGTATTTGTATGTGCAGCAAACTGCAGCCTATGCTGCATGAAGAATTATATTAGACATACTTGTGTCAAGAGTGCACAGACCTCTGTCAAATCTACAGGGTCTCATGACACTTCAGAGTTTTTACTTTTATCAGCTTGCCCTGATATTAATGTTCCTTTAAAAAAATTATTTAACTTTGACCTGTTTCTTTGATGTAACTAAAGGGGTTAGAGTTTTTATTCAGCTAGTGGCGGCAAGAATATGCCTGGATTTGGGGAATATGTTAATAACAGGTTTTGTTTTAGAGGAAGGAAATGCAGTATACCTTCTAGTTCAATAGCAAACAACAAGCAGGAGACCTTCAAGGACTTCTGGGGACATCTCAGTTCTCTCCCCCCCCCCCCCCCCCAATTTCTTTTCCCCTTCTCTGGAAGCACCATAGCTTATCACCTTTCACTGCTTCCTTCTCTCCTTCCCACCCATCAGACAACCTATCTTTACCCCCTGTATCCAGCTTTCCCTCCTTCCCTCCCCTGGAAACTGCTCCCTGGGAAAACTGTGGCCCAGTTGTGTAGTGTCAGCCAGTGGGCCAGGCTCAGTTGCATGTGGTTGAATTTGCAAGTCCTTGCAGACAGCCCCTCCCTTTCTCCCTTATCTTCCTTCCCACCATATTTTCACTTCCCTCCTCCTGGCAATCTTTCCCTGCTTCCTCTCCTTTCCACCCATCCACCAGCCTACCTTTCATCTGCCCTTCATCTTCATCTTTATTTATTTTTATTTCATTTATATCTCACCTTTCTCAACACTGGGGACCAAAACCAGCCTATATCATTCTCCACTCCTCCATTTTATCCCCATAACAACCCTGTGAGGTAGTTTAGGCTGAAAATATGTCCAAAGTTACCCACTGAACTTCCACATTATAATAGTGATTCACACCTGGGTCTCCCAGATACTAGTCTGAATTCTAACCACAGTGGCTTTCGTGTGACAGCTGCTAATAGAACAGTAAGTCATATGTATCATGGTACCTTGTGGTTGCTGGTGGGTCTGGCTCTTAACTTGAGGGCCACTTTGGTGTAGTGGTTAAGTGCGCGGACTCTAATCTGGGAGAACCGGGTTTGATTCCCCACTCCTCCACTTGCACGACCTTGGATGACCTTGGGCAAACCATAGTTCTGACACAGCTGTTCTTGAAAAAGAGCAGTTTCTGTCAGAGCTCTCTCAGCCCCCCCCCCCCCCAACCTCACAGGGTGTCTGTTGTGGGGAGGGGAAGGGAAAGGAGTTTGTAAGATGCTCTGAGACTCCCTTGGGTAGTGAAGGGCGGGGTATAAATCCAATCTCTTCTTCTTCTTAAGAGTCCTCCTTCAAAGGCCAAAATAGCCTTGAAAAGGGCCCTGCATCTTCATCATGCTTTTTACTTACAGAAGCCAAGACTTCAAGGCTGGTGATACTGTTGTGATTGCCTGGCAACTCTCACAAGGTCCACTGCAGAGGGCATTTATTCCTTAAAGGTACAGGCACCAGGTACCCCTTCTATAATTTGAGGGAGTTTTACCTTCTTCTTCTTTTTTTACCTTTTTGCGATTTCAGATTTTTTTTCAAACCTTCAGCTTTTCTCAGGTTTGTAGAAAAATCTGTCCATGGCTCCAATCTCATAGATTTGGCCACACTGGGAATTAGATAAGTAGCAGCTTCTGCTATGTTCTATCTGAGGATGGATTTCTGCTTCATAAAATGGTTCCTTGGCACTGTAATGCCTGATGTCGGGTCCTGCCAGTAGAAGCAGATTGATGAGGGAGTAACATCCCTCACAGTAACATTCATTAAAAAAATAAGAGTCTGAAAGGGTTGAAAGTTCCTTTTAAAAACAAGTACTCAGTTTTTCACGCCTTTATAGTGATCTTTCTATATGAATAATTTCAGTCCCAGCAGCAAATGTTTGTGGATCAGTTTAGAGCTCACTCTAAGAATAACCACAAAACAGAGTGAACTTTTATAGAGCTATATATAGATTTTGCCATTTTCACAATTTATTCCCCAACAAAAAATATTGTCCTATGTTGTAGCTAATGATATGCAAAAACGTATTTAGGCAGAGAATCTATCTCATGTTATTGCAGTGCATCTTTTTACCTAGAATTTTTTTGAAATGTAGACTCACTGGAGCCAGTAGAAAATCTCAGCTTGAAACCAGAGGTATATGAAAAACTGCATTAACTAAAATACGTTTCAAAAAGCTTCAGCCCTGCCCTTTTCTATATATCAAAGGAAGAGAGAAAAACAATGCTTTCAAATGTTTTTACATCCAACAAACTGTACAAAAGTCAAAATAGAGTTGTTTAAGATTTTTTTCATTGTTTTCATCAAAAAGGCTACGATTCCCAGGAAAATAAACTTAATGAGTTTCATTTCCTTTTGTTTTCTGGGGCCAGTGCAATATTAAATGATGCTACATAAGCTGTGAGAAGCCACAGATCTCAACATGATACAAGAAAGAACAAATAGAGCTTTTATATATGCATTTATTCATTGATAAGTAATCAAACATTCACTGTGCAAGCCTCTAAGACGCAATGTGAATATTCATTTGGTTCTCCCAATGACACTGCATGATCAGCCACATCTGTTCTCTCGCATGATTCTGCCTCTCTGATAATAAGTCATGAAGATAGGTGAGGACTTTTTCCATTTTATTTACCTAAATGACTTGCTCTGGGGGTCTCATACAGGCAAGGAGGGAAAACTATTTTCTGTTATGTAGATCAGACAGGCAGGAATCACAAGGCAGGCTGGCAAATTTGAATGGGCTGCGGAGTGATCATTCTGTTCTGTACAAATAAACATGTAGTTAATCCTACAATCCTACAACTTCTTTATTTATTACTTATCTAGTTAATGGTCTTTTCAGGTTTAAACATTCTCAAAGAGACTTACAAAATTGATATATTAATATTAACTAGTATTACTGTTCTCAGCAGCTTGTAGTGGTGCAGCTTTTACACAACAAAGCATGGCACCTCTGGAAAGTGGAACCCAAAGGAGGTGCCGTCAGCTTCCCAACAGCCTGAAAGGCTTCTGGATTTTCCTATCTGGATTTTAGTGGCTCTATTAATTCTGTTTCATTTTATAATGTAACACTTCCTAGCACAGTAGTTGTTTTTTCTTCTAACACATCACACTAAACCCCAATACTCCCTTGGCAAGGAGAAAGGAAATATGGACAAAGCTGCAATGAATAATTAAATCTGAATACAACTTCCAGCTCTTTCATGGCTTGATTTCATATAAAGAGTGTACAACTGCAATAACAGTATTAAGAATTGAGGAAGACACTTGGAGCACCCTGATTCTGCATTGCAAATGTCCTCCAAAGTCCTGTTTATCATTGTTTCCCTGGACTACCTGTGAATAGTTTCAGGTAGAATTTGCAGGGATGAATTGGTGGGTGTGGGAAGTCTTAAGTATCTTTCCTGTTCTCCCTCATGAATAATCGCCTCCCTGTGTATTACCAGGGCAAATGCTGGCTTGGGAGCACATCCTTGCCAAATTAACTTTTTGTTATTTTCTGTCCAGGATGTGATTAAAGACATAGGCAGCTCAATCTTAAACCAATATGGCAGTGCATCACTGATGAAGACACATTTCCAATATTATAAAATCCCTTCCTTGATGACTTCATGCCCTGCCTCACTGAGTTTAAGATTTCCTGAGTTAGTGATAAACATTTCCTAAAGTGCTTTCTGCAACAATCAAGAGACTGAAGTGGAATTGTTTCTCCCTGCAAGATTTCTCAAGCTGAAAATCCAACAGATGTCTCCTTTCTCTTAAATAAAAAATTCTGAGTCCAGTAAGCATCAAGACCAATTGCTTAACAACTAAATATTCTGGCAGAGTTGTGGTAAATGTTATTCTGTGCTTTAAAATATGAAAAATATTCATCGGTATTTTCCTTGGGTTTTAGGGCTATTTTAATTTTAATATACCGTATTTTTCAGACCATACGACGCACCTGACCATAAGACGCGGGGGGCGGCTCACGCCTTCTGTGCTGGTCAACAGCGGCCTCAACAGGAGCCGGCGGCGGCCTCAACAGGAGCCGGCGGCGGCAGGAACAGGAAGCGGCAGGAACAGGAGCCGCCGGCGGCCTTGCATGAGCCAGCGGCGGTGGCCTCGCGTGAGCCGGCGGCGGCGGCAGGAACAGGAGCCGGTGGCGGCCTCGCGCGAGCCGGCAGCAGGAAGCGCCAGGAACAGGAAGCGGCAGGAACAGCAGCGGTGGGAACAGGAGCCGGCAGCAGGAAGTGGCAGGAACAGCAGCGGCAGGAACAGGAGCCGGCGGCGGCCTCATGCGAGCCAGCGGCGGCAGGAACAGGAGCCGCCAGCGGCCTCACGCAAGCCGGCAGCAGGAAGCGCCAGGAACAGGAAGCGGCAGGAACAGCAGCGGTGGGAACAGGAGCCGGCAGCAGGAAGCGGCAGGAACAGCAGCGGCAGGAACAGGAGCCGGCGGTGGCCTCGCGCAAGCCGGCAGCAGGAAGCGCCAGGAACAGGAAGCGGCAGGAACAGCAGCAGTGGGAACAGGAGCCGGCAGCAGGAAGCGGCAGGAACAGCAGCGGCAGAAATAGGAGCCGGTGTTGGCCTTGCATGAGCCAGCGGCGGCGGCCTCGCGCGAGCCGGCGGCAGCGGCAGGAACAGGAGCCGGCAGCGGCCTCGTATGAGCCGGCAGCAGGAAGCGCCAGGAACAGGAAGCGGCAGGAACAGCAGCGGTGGGAACAGGAGCCGGCGGCGGCCTCGCGGCAGCAACAGGAACCGGCCTCGCGGCCAGCAGCAACAGCAGGAGCTGGTCTTGCGGCAGCAACAGGCACACACACACCCCGGAATTTTTACAGTCACTCCCCTGCCCCAACGTGCAGTCTTAGCTCCATAAGACGCACACACTTCCCCCCCACTTTTTTGGGGAGAAAAAGTGCGTCTTATGGTCCAAAAAATACGGTAGTTCAGTAGTTCAATTGAAGTCATTTCTTTCCCCAAAGTGATTATGAGATTTCAACCTTTGCATTCTATCCTGCTAACATGTCATAACAATTAAAGACAAGTTTAAATCATCAACAAATAATAGTGCTTTTCAGAGAATGGGGAGTGGAGAAAATGGGGTTTGTGGAGAAATTGTAGAAAAGTGGCAGCTGAGCCCTTATTAAAAATGTTTAGAGAATGCTCAGCAAATAATAATAGCTTGAAGATTTTTACCACAACAATTCATAATACACAGTAAAGACAGCAGAAATTTCACTCAGGCCACACATCTCACTGGATTCTGGGGTTGTATCTCATTCTCCCCACCGGCATTTCAGTTGCTAGCACTGTACCTCAGTTCCAACCCCTTCTCAGCTTTGATCTCTCAAGCTTAGCTGCAAGTAGGTATGCTAAGAATTCATGCATCACATCTAAATAAGATAAAGCTAAAATCACAACACAAAATAGGGTTAAACTCTCATTTATATTGTATTGAATATTTTAACTGGAAGAACTGAAATTTAAGTACTAGGAACCCTGGTTGCCAATCAGTATGAAAAAATTAGCTACATTTCTTATTTTATTGCAACTTAAGCTATAACTACGAGTTTGGTTGGCCTTTTCATATACGGTATTATTTACTTGCCTCATGTGCGCTCCTAAACAGAGATACACACTTCTAAATACATTGAAGTCAATGGTTTTAGAAAGTTGTAAATCTGTTTAGGATTGCATTGCAAGAGTGCCATCCTAAACCCCATGTGCACCTTCTTTATGTATTGCTTAAAATGATCCCTCTCTCCCTCAACAGTTGCTACCAGTAAGTTTGCACGGTGCGGGGGTCAGGGAGCTTGTAGATACGTTGGCAGTACATCAGCATTTTGTCAGTGTGATGCCAGGCTAGTGTTAATGCTGTCATTCTACTATTTTGTACTGCTGACCAAATCCTTACAGCGTCTATTGTGTTACAGAATCAAAGCTCCATGAAACAGCACCAGCAAAAAGTGTTCACACAGTTCAAGTACACGTCCTTACAAGAGATGGCGAAGTATCATAAGAACCAGGGCTCATTTCGTAGCAGGCGCTCCTTTGCGTATTAGGCCAGTCCTCCAAGAGTTTACAGAGCTCTTCTTGCAGGGGCTAGTGTAAGCTCTTGGAGGATTGGCTACGTCAGGGGTATGCGGCCTAATATGCAAAGGAGCTCCTGCTACGAAATGAGCCCTGATAAGAACATATGAAGAGCCCTGCTAGATCAGACTAGTTGTGAGGGTTCTGCTCAGAGTAGTCAAGGATCAGATCTTGGTTGGTTAACCACAGTTCTTTATTTCCAATCTCTACATTAGTGCAGCATCTCGGATTATTGTCAGAGATGAGACAAATTATACAAGCGGGTCTATTATACCATTCCAAGGAGTTTGAATTACCCATAGGTAGCCAATCCCCTGAAGGGAAAATTGGCGGGCAAAAAGGTGTCCTGACCGTTTGGTTCTCACAGGAAAAGAGTGAGGTGTTAAGCAGTAAATTTCCTCTCTCAAACCAGACCCCTCAGATGTTACCAGTTCACATAACAATCAATGGCTTCAAGGTTTTTGCATGTGATAAGAGATGAGAGGCATCCTCCCTTGAAGTTCCTGCCGGAGCAGCTGGAATGCGGAGGCAGGGATGTGAGGCCTCCTTGTTCTCGCAAATCATTGTTGTCACCCTCCCGGTCTGGACAAGCACTATTACATTACGGTTACATAGAATCCCAATACATGACAGATTACATATGCATGCAAACTAAGAAAACTAAGAGAAGGAGGCCTGACTAATATATTGTCTGAATTTGCAGATTCTGACACCCTGCCCTCTTCATAATTAATTTCACCTAGCTTTATCAGGAAACATTTTGTGAAACAATTTCACCAGTTTGGGGGCGTGAACATGTTCTGAGCGAATCCATTCATTGTGTTCTGGGCCGAAATCAAGCCATCTAACTAAGTAATATAATCGGCCTCTCCGCATCTTGGAATCAAGGATTTCAGTTATCTCGAAGTGAGGGGCCCCCTCCTTCATCAGTGGAGGAGGAACTGGAGGAACTGGATGCCAGGCATTCGGCCCAGGATCTTTCTTCAGTAGGCTGAAATGAAAAACAGGGTGCACAGAACTCAGTGATTTAGGCAGTTCCAGTTCAAAAGACACATCCGATATTTTACGTAACACTTTATAGGGTCCAACATATTTCCATCCTAGTTTCCTGCTGGGCTGCAACCCATGGATATTTTTTGTGGAGAGGTAGACAGAATCCCCTGGTTGGAGATCCCAGCCTGCCGCTCGTCCTCGGTCTGCATATTTTTTATAATCCTCTTTTGCCTGGTCCAGTGCTTTGCCTATTAATGGCCAGGAGTCTTGTAAGGCAGTCCACCAACTTTTAAAATCCGATGGGGAAGCATTGGGAGCATTCTCAATGGTAGGCAATGGTTTTCCTTCAAAACCCCCTACCGCCATGAAGGGAGAGACTCCTGTGGAAGAATGCACAGCGTTGTTGTAGCTATATTCCGCAAATGGCAACAACTCCACCCAATTGTCTTGATGATAATTGGTGTAACATCTTAAAAATTGTTCCAAAATTTGATTAGTTCGTTCGGATTGGCCGTCGGTTTCTGGGTGGTAACCCGAACTCAGGGCTGGTTCTATGTCCATCATTTTCAGGAGCTCCCGCCAGAAGCTGGCAACGAATTGACTGCCCCTGTCGGATACCACTCTCTTCGGAAAAGCGTGTAATTTTATCACGTGATTAAAGAAAGCTTTGGCCATTCCCTTGGCAGTGGGCAATTGCTTGAAGGGGGTGAAATGAGCTTGTTTTGAAAACGTGTCTACCACCACCCAAATAACCGTCTTCCCTTTGGAGGGGGGTAAATTGGTGATAAAATCCATGGCTATGGCCTCCCAGGGGCGAGAAGGGGTGGGTAGAGAGTGCAACAGTCCAGGAACCTTTCCCCCCCGTTTTTTGCACATTAAGCAAGTTTGGCAAGCCGAGACGAAGTCGGAGACGTCTCGGCGCATGCGCGGCCACCAGAATTGACGCTGGATTAAATTAAGCGTTTTTAGGAATCCAAAATGCCCTGCTAGTTTAGAAGAGTGGCAGGTCAACAATATATCCTTACGTTTGGCCCTTGGCACCACTAGTTTGTCTCCATGGAGCCAGCACTGATCTTCTCTTTTTGAGCATTCCCCCAAAGCCTCTAATTCTTCCACTTCCTCGGGAGCATAATCCCCCCCCCAATCACAAGTCCCGATATCCAATTGCGTTTTCTTGATTTGGCTCCGAGTGACTACTGCCCCACCCAATTGCTGGGGGGAGAACATGGAATCGAACACTTCCTCCTTTACACTTTCATGTTGGGGCAATCTGGATAGTGCGTCTGCCAAGGAGTTGGCCTTCCCAGGGAAATGCTTAAGCACAAAATTAAACTTGGAGAAAAAATCTGCCCACCGCAGTTGTTTGGCATTGAGGGATCTCTGAGTGCGCAACGCCTCCAGATTTTTATGATCAGTCCAAATTTCGAAGGGGGCTTGCGCGCCCTCCAGCCAATGCCGCCACGTAGTGAGCGCCAATCTAATAGCCGCCGCTTCCTTGTCCCAAACCGACCAATTTCTCTCCGTGTCATTAAACTTTTTCGAGATGTAAGCCAGGGGGTGTAATTTTCCATCCAGCCCGCTTTGTAATATGGCCCCCCCCATGGCTACATCCGACGCGTCTACGTGGATTATGAACTCTGGTCTCATCGGGGTGAGCTAAGATGGGCTCGGAAGTAAAGAGAGTTTTTAAGGTTTCGAACGCCCTCTGGCACTCCCCGTTCCAGGCAATCCTTTCTCCGGGCTTTCCCGCCTCGGGCCCCCTCCCCTTAGTTTTCAGTAAGTCCGTTAGGGGGAGAGTGACCGTTGCAAAGTCTTTTATGAAGGTTCGATAGAAGTTACAAAATCCTAACAGGCTCTGCAATTGTTTTCTCGTTCGCGGAGCCTCCCATTGCACCACCGCCTCCACTTTGGCTGGGTCCATTTCCAGGCCCCTCTGAGAGATGCGATAGCCTAGGAAGTCCACTGACTCACGATGGAACTCACACTTTGATAACTTAACATAGAGCTGGTTTTGCAGCAAGGTAGAAAGGACTTCCCGGACTAGTTTCACATGCTCTTTCTTATCAGTAGAATAGATCAAGGTATCATCTATGTAACATAACACTCCTTTAAACAAGTGCTTGTGCAATACTTCATTGATCAAACTCATAAAGACCCCGGGCGCGCCACTTAAGCCGAACGACATCACTAGGTACTCAAATTGTCCCAGGGGGGTGTTAAAGGCAGTCTTGGATTCATCCCCCTCCCTGATGCGCACCCTGAAGTAGGCATCACGCAGATCCAGTTTGGTAAACACCTTCCCTTTAGCTGCTTCCGCCAATAAGTCCTTTATTAAAGGGAGGGGGTAGGCGTTAGTAGTGGAGACAGCATTCAGTCCCCTATAGTCTGTGCACAGTCGTAAACCCCCGTCTTTCTTTTTCCTGAATAACACAGGGGCGGCAAAAGGGGACTTGGCTGGACGGATGAAGCCGCGCGCTAAGTTTTTGTCCAGGAACTTTCGCAGCTCTTCTCGCTCTAAAGGGCTCATGGAATACAGTTTCCCTTTAGGGAGTTTCTCCCCCGGGAGTAGCTCGATGGCACAGTCCGACAATCGATGGGGGGGTAACTCATCCGCCTCGGTCTCGCTGAATACCTCCAACAAGTCTCTATACTCCTTGGGCACCAGGGTGGGGGTAAGAGCGAGCGCAGTGGGTGGGGGAGGAGGGGTCGGTGGTCCTGGACCCCACTCCAAGTCCCATCTATGCGCGAGGCAGCGTTCGTCTACCCAAGAGATCTTCCCTTCACTCCATTTAATGTATGGGTCGTGCGAACTGAGCCAGGGGCTTCCCAACACCATGGGGAACTGGGCATTTGGGGTAATGACGAAAGCTCGCTTCTCCCAATGTTCCCCCGTCCCCAAGATCAGGCTCTCGGTTTCCGCTATGCACTCTTCCTTCATCTCCGACCCATCCATCTGAGTAAACTTTAGAGGTTCCGCCAGCGGGGTAACCTTTGGTCCCAACCCCTCCACTACCAAAGGGCTAATTAAGTCCCGAGCACACCCAGAGTCAATTAAAGCGCGGACCCTCATGTGGGTGCCCGATCCTGGGGTCACCACAGTCACTACCATATATAATAGGGGGCCAGGGATGCTCACCGGAGATGGCGCTTCTTGGCGGGGGACCTGCAGTTCTGCGCCGCTCACTGCAGGCCGTTGGAGTTTCCCGACATCTGCGTTTCCATCAGCTCCAGCTCCCCTTGTTCGTTTGTAGCTCCCTCCAGCTGCAACGCCCGGGGTTTGATTGGTGTCTTCCCACGGCTAGGGGTGCTCCCCGCCACCGGTGTCGAGGTCTTCGGGCCTTTCCCTCCTCCTCTTGGGCACGCTGAGGCAAAGTGGCCACTCTCCCCACATTTCATGCACAGCCCTTGTCGAAACCGGGCATCTCGGACGTCTTGCACGCTGGGCCGTGATTTTGCTCTCGGCGCTGCTTTGCTAGCCGCCGTGGCCGAGGATCCCATCTTGATCAGGGTAAATCTCTCTTCCATGTCGGTTGCGGCCCTCATCCAGGTGGCCAACGTGCCCGGGCGGCCCCCCAGCAACACCGTCTCGTAGATCTCCGGGTTAAGGCCCTCCCAGTACTTCTCCATGAAGAGTTCCTCTGGCCAACCGTGGATTTTGGCCGCGATGCGCCGGAACTTGTCGGTGTAATCCCTCACCGTAGATCTCCCTTGGAACAGTTTCCGCAGTTGATTCCGAGCCTTTTCCTCTCCCAGAGGGTCCTCAAATTGATGACGAAGTGCCCACATGAAGTTGTTCAACGAACGCAGCTCAGGTCCAGGGGCATCGTGCAGGCTCACATACCAATCGCTGGCGGTGTCTTTCAGCTTGGACCCGATGTAGCCAATCCGTTCTCTCTCGGTGGGATAGAGATGGCCCCAGCTGTCCAGGAACCTCTCTATCTCCAACATGAAAAAACGCAGCTTCTCTGGGTCCCCATCGAAAGTAGTCGTCAGAGGGTCGGAGGGGGCTGGGCGGGTGGCCGGGGCGGCCGGAGCCGGGGCCGGAGCCGGGGCGGGACCTGGCACCGGAGGCGGAACGACCGGCGGGGCTGGCTGAACCGGTGGGGCGGGCACCTGAGGCTGAATCGGGGCCCCTCCAGGCGCTGCTGGCGGTTGCTGAACCCCTATCCCCTGACCGGGGAGGGCTCCTTGCACGGCCCTCATAGCGTCGCGAAATTGGTGCTGGAGATCGAGGGCCAATTCTCGTCGTTCCGTGGTGAGTTGGAGCCGTAGCTCTCCCATCATCTGGTCCAGTTGGGGCATCTGTTCCCCTCGGTACGGATCGGGCCCATACGGACCTGTCCTCTCTCCTTCTAAGGGCGGGCGACGCGGCTCTCCTTGGTAGATCGGCTCGCAGTCGTCTCCCAGGTAGCTCGGTCTCCCGCGATCGAGCGGGTCGCCAGGGAACGAAACCCGTGCCCCTTTCCGGTCGTGCACCCACGAATCCACGGTCCGACGACCGAAATGGCTCCAAGCGTACTTGGGGGTCACGCTCTGATGAGGAGGTAGGCGCGGGAGGTAGTGAGCCCCCTGAATCGTAGTCACCGGCACGTCGGGGGCCCCTCCGCCGCCTCCACCACCGTTCCCCGGGTCCGTCGGGGTAACGGGGACCTCTTCGGGTGTAGGGATGGGGACCGTGTCGTCGTCTGACATGGTCAGGAACGGCTAAGCCCCAGTCACAGATCTCTGACAATCTGTGAGGGTTCTGCTCAGAGTAGTCAAGGATCAGATCTTGGTTGGTTAACCACAGTTCTTTATTTCCAATCTCTACATTAGTGCAGCATCTCGGATTATTGTCAGAGATGAGACAAATTATACAAGCGGGTCTATTATACCATTCCAAGGAGTTTGAATTACCCATAGGTAGCCAATCCCCTGAAGGGAAAATTGGCGGGCAAAAAGGTGTCCTGACCGTTTGGTTCTCACAGGAAAAGAGTGAGGTGTTAAGCAGTAAATTTCCTCTCTCAAACCAGACCCCTCAGATGTTACCAGTTCACATAACAATCAATGGCTTCAAGGTTTTTGCATGTGATAAGAGATGAGAGGCATCCTCCCTTGAAGTTCCTGCCGGAGCAGCTGGAATGCGGAGGCAGGGATGTGAGGCCTCCTTGTTCTCGCAAATCATTGTTGTCACCCTCCCGGTCTGGACAAGCACTATTACATTACGGTTACATAGAATCCCAATACATGACAGATTACATATGCATGCAAACTAAGAAAACTAAGAGAAGGAGGCCTGACTAATATATTGTCTGAATTTGCAGATTCTGACACCAGTCCAGCATCCTGTTTTACACAGTGGCCAACCAGATCATAATTCCTTTTTTCTCCCACGTTACATCCCTGATAGGCTTCTGTATACACCCCAACCAGTTCCTCTAGAGGGCCAACAACAGGGCACAGAGTCTGAGACCTTCCGCTGATATTGCCTCCTGGCACTGGGATTGACTGCCTCTGAATGTAGAGGTTCCCTTTGGTCACCATGGCTAGTAGCCACTGATTGACCTATCCTCATGAATCTATCCAATCCCCTTTTAAAGCTCTCAAAGCCTGCAGCCATCACTACTATATCCTCTGGCACTATATTCCACATTTTAATGACTCTCTGTGGAAAAAATGGTTTCCTTTTGTCCATCCTGAATGCCCTCAAGTTCTATTATTTTAGGAGAGGGAGAAAATGTTCTCTGTCAACTCTCTCCACCCAATGCATAATTTTATAAACCTCTATCAAGTTCTTCCTTAGTCGTCTTCTTTTCTAAACTGTAAAATCCCAGACTCTTCAGCCTTTCCTCACAGGGTAGGTGCTCCAAAAGCCTAATCATCTTGGTTGCCCTCCTCTGTGCTTTTTCTAGCTCTGCAATGTCCTTTTGGAGATAAGGTGACCAGAACAGTACACAGTGGTGCTGGAATTGCACAGAAAAGCAGTCTTTTTTTAAAATGCTGCTTGGTACAGAGAATCAGGGAGGCTAGGAGTTAATCTTCCCTGGAGAGTAGAGCTTAGGTGATTGACTGCTCTGCTCACTCTCTGATTGGCCAGCATCAGCTGAGAGATATATGAAACAGCTGTGAGACTTCTGATTAGATCCAATAAGCCAGGCCTTGCATTTCAAATCAAAGGCTTTATTCTTAATGGTCTTTCAGGAAACACTTGCGTTGTTAGTGATACCAGATACAGAAGAGGAGGAATTGATATAGTAAATTCAAACTAGAGGAAAAGCACGGGTACCAATGGAAAAAGAATAAACAAGCGCCAAAATGTACTACTGTTACTTTCTCAGGAAAAAAGGAGCGTAAGCAGAGCTATGTTCCCATCCCCAGCCCTGTGATTTCCCTAAATGCAATCCCCCGCAAAAGACACCTGGAAAAGCAGAGGCCCAGTTGCCCAAGGTTACAAGTGCAGCAACAGAGATAACATGAGTCTAGCAAAACATCTGAGCTCATTCCAGTAAAGGAGGGGTGAGGAGGGGAGGGGGGGAAGGAACCGTCAGAGCGGAAGCTGATGCCGATCTCCCGCCGGGACCTGCAACCGGGATAAACATAGAAAAGCAAAACATGACAGGGAACCTGACAACAGCTGATCTGGAGGGAACACATGAATGGCCTGAAATAGAAATAATTTAAATATAGCTCTAAATGGTGTCAGCAGATGAAAGTATTTGAGGCAAATTCTGTTCCAAATGTTATGTTAATTCCATTTCTGTCTTTATGTAAATCAGTACGACTTTCTCATTACTTTCTCTCCCATTGTGGATAAAAGGAAAAATAATCTGAATGTGTGTGTAATGTCACAAAAAAGTTTGCATAAATTATTTTGTTAATAATATGTGTTGGACCACTACAGGAATACCAGGCAGAACATAGAGCATAAATGTTATTGCAGGTAGTAAAAGAGAAAATAATTCATCCCTTGATTTATAAATAATCAGTAATGCATAGTCCCCTCAGTTTAGGGAACTATGGGTTCAGAAAGAGCTTGAGGCTTGTTGCTACACACAGAACAATCATTTGAGGAGATAGTTAAATGGTTGTGTTAAATCTGTCCCCTGATTTTACAGAAACATCATTTGAGGAGCTGTACTGTCAGACCTCTTCCTCTTTTAGGAAGTGCATATATGGACTGTAGCCTGGGTAACAGAGTGGCAGGTCTTCTGGTTGCAAGGAGTCTCAAATCAGGTGAAACAGGCCTCCATCTTTGCTAAATGTTCCAGATAAACTGCTACTTCTGCAGCTTTTAATCTGAACACTTTTCCTTGCCAGATTGCTTGTTGGGGCATTGAGAAGTATTGGAGTCGGGAGTCCATGGAACAGTGAAACAGCTAGATCTTTATTGCTGGTCCGGATGAAGCATACAACCCAGGGCTCGAAGCCCTCCTTTTATGCTGGTCAGGGATAATCCCCTGACCTCGCCCAACTGGCCTGATAGGCTATTATCAGTCTATTTACATCTCATAGGTTCCCTGGGAGAAACCTAGGTACATGATTGGTGGCCAGTTTGAATCCACCTGGCCTTTGTTCTACCTGGCTGAAGCTCAGGTAGTTTCTTGGCCATGTACTCTGGCCACATGGCGGTCGCCATTACTGGAGCACATGGCGACTGCATGGTCAATACATAACAGGCATTATTCTCTCCTCTCCAGTTCTAGACCCTTTTCTGGGAGAGACAAAAACCCATAGAAGATTCCTCTGCCAAATGAGCTATGTTGGTGTCTGGACAGTATGTCTGGACTGTCCATTCCTACTTCCCTGTGTCTGCTAATCAAAAGGGAAGTTTACACCTGAGCCGATCCTAAAAACAAATTATTTACAAAGTTCCTCCTGCAAGTAGTAGACAAAGATATGTTGCTTTTGTTCCTTTCCCTGTTATGTTCTATGAATGGATGAAGACACAGTGACAGCGGAGAGGCATGCCATCATAGCCATGCATTGACTGGCTGCTTCCACATCTGATTAATAGAGGGGTATTAGCATGCCATTCTATGATTGGTGGGTTTTAGCACTGTCACCAAAACTCCAGTATACTTGTAATGTTTTCAGCTCCTTGCAGCTTGGTCTTTTTTGGCACATATTTTCTCTGCTGAGGAAGAACGGAATTCTAAAAACAAGATCAGCACTACATCGACATTGGTAACGTGCCGGCAGAATGGATTTGGGAATGAACTCTAAAGGTGAGAACTGAACAAAATATTTATCTCAGACACCTACTAAGGCAGATAACACCACTTAGAAATGACTAACGAAACAAATGAGAACAAATTAATGAGCAGAAAAGACTTATCAGATACTCATTTGTACAAGTCACATCATTATAGTCTCGAAGGAGAATCTATGAGAATACAATAAAACCATTAAAGTGCCTCTATTTATCACTAGAAAAATGGCTTGGTCAGTGGATTTTTTAAAGAAGCAGATTAAAGCCAGGAATGAGCAAAATTAAAATCAAATTCTAATTAGGCCCAGGGATCAATTTAAGCATTCCAACTTCTGGCCTTTTCTTTTCCCAGTGAAATAGTTCTAGATTGCGGAGGGTGGGCTATGGTACTTGAATGATTTTGTACCTTTTGATGTGTGCTATCCTATTCATCAATCATTTTATGAGGGGAGCCCAACAGGCCAACATAACTATGCACTCCCAAACACATGAAGGCAGCCACACTCTGCAGCATCAGTTCCACATGACAGAAAAGCAGATTCTCTCCAACTTCCCTCCTGTTTGGTCAATGACAATCCCATCTCCTTGGATGGTGGCAAGCAAAAGGGCCTGACTCAACATGGTTCAATATTTGCAGGACTGGGTGGGGGTGGAGTTGCTGAGTGGCTGGAAAATCAGGACCCCCCCCTTCCCATGGACCAATGGCAAGGCGCCAGATTGGCATTTGAGCAGCTTATAGAGAAGGTGGACCAAATGGGCGGGGCCCAACATGCCAAGTGGCCATGGAAAGCCACAACTGCCAGGATCCAAGCTCGCAAGGGGAGGTGTGCACCAGGGAGGATCTTTGACCCCATGCTCAGGGAGCATCAGCAGCATAGCTGGCCATAGGAGCTCATGCACTAAAGCCTGCCCCAAAACCATGGGGCAGGGTAGCACAGACCCATCAACAAGCTTGTGGGAGGACACTGGGAATGAGGTCTCCTTAGGTGAATCTTCCTTGGAAGAGAAAGGTGGGTGGCCCCCAAGCAATTATTAGTCAGCTGTTGCCCAATACTTCGTGGGGCTCTGGCTGCTAAGGCCACTGGGGACCCCAGGGTGGTGTGGGATGATGTGGACGTGTCTGATCCATCATCAATTTTGTCCACTTATGTGGAACGGTGATGATCCATCTGGGCTTCACCTGTCTGAGAAGGTTAGGGACAGCATCTTGGATGGGTATTACATCAATGTGTTCACTTTGCTAAAGGAAGGGCACGCGCTGAAATCTGAAAGGAAGGAGAAGAAAGGCAAAAAAACATGAGAAGGTGAATAGCAGGTTACCTGGTATACGCAGGAGTAGTAGCAACAGCATACCCGACAGGGGTTGGCGCTTGCTCAATCACATGAGTAATATGGTCACAGCCAGTGTGTTGTCTGGGGAAGGGGCAGCCATTGGTTACGATGAGACCTGTTGCAAACAGGCCTCTTGCAATAACAGAGCATGGTGGGATTTGTTACAGGACAAAATACGGTTGCTGGAGGTGGGCCCTTTCATCAAGGGTAAACTGGACACCAAGTCTGACAAGTGGCTTGCTTGGGGGAACCGGTCATGAGGGATTTGCTGGAAGTACAATCAGGGGCACTGCTGGCAGGCATGTTACAAATTTAATCACAGCTGTGAGCTGTGTGTAGGAAGAAGAAGAAGAAGAAGAAGAAGAAGAAGAAGAGATTGGATTTATACCCCGCCCTCCACTCCCCAAGGGAGTCTCAGAGCGGCTTACAAACTCCTTTCCCTTCCCCTCCCCACAACAGACACCCTGTGAGGTAGGTGGGGCTGAGAGAGCTCTTTCCCAAGCTGTCCTTGAGGGAACAGCTGGTACAGAGCTATGGCTTGCCCAAGGTCATCCAGCCAGATGCAAGTGGAGGAGTGGGGAATCAAACCCGGTTCTCCCAGATTAGAGTCCATGCACTTAACCACTACACCAAACTGGCACTCTAAGGATTTCTTGCGGGCAGACATCAGCAAGTCAGCAGCCCTTTTGGGGTGGCAAACCCTCTTCTGGCGGTGCTGCCAGCAATGGTGGGGGAGAGTCTTCTGGCACCTCCTCATCTGCATCAAAACATTAAATCTCCACCAGGTGGCTAGTTCTTGGCTGCCACTCCTGTCTGAGTGGCGGTCTGGCAGCCGCTCTTAAAAGCTTACCCTTTCAGGGAGGCTAGTCAGTATCTTCTGGACTGTTTCACACATGGATTTCCCATACCCTTCACTGGGCAGCATGTGACAGCAGATGCAAACAACCTGAAGTCTGCCAGGGAACTCCCTGAGGTGCTAACATCTAAAATCAAGAAGGAATTGGCAGCAGGGCACATCATGGGTTCCTTCACTGCCCCCCCCCAACAAACCTGAGGGTGTCCCCCTTGGGGGTGGTGCCGAAGGAGACACCCAGTGAGTATCACCTGATTCATCATCTGTCTTACCCAAAGGGTTCTTCAGTTAATGATACGATCCGCCCTGAACTCTGTTCTGTTTGATAAACATCATTTGATCATGCTATGAGTTTGGTTAGGGTTTGTGGGCAGGAGGCACTGATGGCCAAATGTGACATATAATCTGCCTTGCAGTTGTTGCCTGTATGCCCAGCTGATTTTTGCATGCTGGGTTTCAAATTTCAAGGGTCCTGGTACATGGACAAGGCAATGCCCATGGGTTGCACAGTGGCCTGTGCAGCCTTTGAGATTTTCAGTACCTTCTTATGCAGTTCCACAGGGCCTGCAAGACAGAGCTCTTCCACCAGGCCTTTGATTAGGAGTCACCACCACTTACCATCATTTACCACCAACCATCGCTAGTACCACCAGCTATGAGGGCTGGCCCTGAAGGAAGCCTTGGCTGGGCGGAGGGCCGGAATATGACCCTGACGCTAGCAAAAAGGCTACTAGTCTGATGCCATCTGAATGCTTGGCACTAACATCACAGCGAGCACTTTATTTGCAGTTTATACTGTAAACTGTATTGTTATTGTTATGATTGTATTTTAAATTGTTTTTACTGTTTTATATGGATCTGGCACTGTGTGCCATATTGTAAGCCACCCTGAGCCTGTTTGCAAGGAGGGCGGGGTAAAAATGTGAAGTAATAAATAAATAAAATAAGAATTATTGGAGTGGGCTACCAGGTCAAGGATGGGCACCTCGTGCATCACCAGATATCTTGACGATTTCCTCTTTGTTGACCCCTTGGATGACTCTGCTTCCGAAGAGCCTCTGCGGGCTTTTCAAGGTCTAGCTGCCAAGCTGGGCATTCCCCTGGCAACTGATAAGACTGAGGGGCAAACATCACAATTGACATATCTGGGTATTCAGTTGGAGTCTATAGCAGGCGCTTACAAGCTACTGAAAGACAAACTTTTGACATTGCAGGTGCTCATCACTATGGTTCAGGCAAGGTCAAAGTGCACATTGAAAGAGATGCTAGTGGGGCACCTGAATTTCACTTGCTGGGTGGTCTCACCTGATAGGGCCTTCTGTGCCCATTTGGCCATGGCCATGGCTGGGGCTCATGCCCCATATCACCACATCAGGGTGACTAGCAGCTTGAAGGAGGATTTGGGGATCTGGCTGTGATTTTGTCTTACTACAATGGGGTTACCATATGGCAGCAGCCCCTGGACTTGCAGGATACCTTTCAAATACAGCCAGATGAGGCAGGGGGTGTTGGGGTTTGGTGTTTTCTTCAAAGGTCAGTGGTGCACTTGGGCATGGCAGGCATGCTGGGGAGACTCCAACATTCACAGGGACCTCACTTTCTTAGAAATTTTTCCCATACAAGTGGCTGTGGTAATCTGTAGGGACCTCTTTCAAGACTGGAGGGTGGGGTTCTGGTTCAAAAACCAAGCAGTCATCCAGGTCGCCAACAGGCAGGCATAAGAACATAAGAACATAAGAGAAGCCAATGTTGGATCAGACCAGTGGCCCGTCCAGTCCAACACTCTGTCACACAGTGGTCAAAAACACCAGGCGCCATCAGGAGGTCCATCAGTGGGGCCAGGACACTAGAAGCCCTCCCACTGTTGCCCCCCCCCAAGCACCAAGAATACAGTGCATCACTTACCCCAGACTGAGAGTTCCTATCTCTACCTTGTGGCTAATAGTCACTGATGGACCTCTGCTCCATATGTTTATCTAATTCCCTCTTGAAGCCATCCATGCTTGTAGCCACCACCACCTCCTGTGGCAGTGAATTCCATGTGTTAATCACATTTTGGGTGAAGAAGGACTTCCTTTTATCTGTTGTAACCCGACTGCTCAGCAATTTCATTGAGGGACCATGACTTCTTATATTGTGAGAAAGAGAGAAAAGTACTTCTTTCTCTACCTGCTCTATCCCATGCATAATCTTATAAACCTTGATCATGTCACCCCTCAGCTGTCATTTCTCCAAGCTAAAGAGCCCCAAGTGCTTCAACATTTCTTCATAGGGAAAGTGTTCCAACCCCTTTATCATTCTAGTTGCCCTTTTCTGCACTTTTTCCAATGCTATAATATCTTTTTTGAGGTGTGGCGAGCAGAATTGTACACAGTACTCCAAATGAGGTCGCACCATGCAGACATCTAAGTCAGAACGGGTGATGCACCTGGTTTGCAGGCTGGTTTTGGTATGCCTGGCTGGTAACATTACATTTTCAGCACATCATGTTCCTGGGGTGGATAACAGCATAGCGGATGCTTTGTCTTGATTACAGGAGGAGCAGTTCCACACATTAGCACCAGAGGCCAACCTCATCTCAGATCCATTTCCAGAGGAATTTTGGAAGCCTGGTGTTGTGTTCTAATGGCGACCGCCATGTGGTCAGACCATGTGGTCTGGGGCAAGCACGTGGCCAGGCATAGTCAGAGCTTTGCTCCAGAACACAATAGACTGGCTGGATTGTAATTTAGACCTATCGGTCAGCCAGGATACAAATAGGGGGCAATGACCTGGGGAGACTTAATTGTATTAATTGTAATTCTATCAGAGTGTGTGGGCGAGGCCGAGGGTGCGGTTTAGGTGTGCATATAAGCAGACCCCCAAGCCCAGCTCAGACATGTGTTCCTGAACCTCCTAATAAACCATGAGCTGATTTCACTTGAAGGCGTCTCTGGACTGAGTACTTTATACTGGTGACAAGAATGGGATCCCACTGAGTGACACCAGTGCTGACTCCAGGGCAGCATCGAGCTCCGATCCAATGGCAACTGGCACCGTTAGGCTCCAGCACCTCCCTGCACCACCAGTCACCCCAGAGGACATCACTCATCACTTCTGAGAGAATGGCAGCCACTCTGGGACAGCTCTCCACATTCGACCCCACTCGCCACACCTCAAAAAAGATATTATAGCATTGGAAAAAGTGGCCCCGAGCTTTGGGAAGCTTGGGTGCAAACCCTGAAGTACTTCTTCCTAGTCCAGGAGACAGACGATGCCAAGAAGAAGAAGGCTTGGCTGATCAGCACTTGCAACGTCTCCATGGTCCACCTGGTCCAGAGCTTAATCACTCGCAGGTCGCTGGACAACACCAGTTATGAGGAAGTCATCACAGCGCTGACCACCTACTTTGTGCCAAAACCATCTAAGATGGTGCTGCGGATGGACTTCTGCTCCCACACACAGAAGACTGGTGAGTCAACTGCCAACTACATGGCAGACCTCTGGCGGCTAGCCATCAGGTGCAAATTCCCCTCAGTTGAGGACATGCTGTTAACCCAGTTTGTCTGGGGGGGTTCACGAGCCGAAGCTCTGGCGGAAGCTTGTGGCCACCGATGAAGTGCAGCTGGATGCAGCATGCAAAACCACAGCCATGTTCAAAAAGGTGCAACAGGACCACCAGGGGTCCAGCACACACCACCTGGCAACTGCCCACAGCTCCGCTGCAACATCTGATGAGGAAGAGGATGTCCTGCAGCTCTGAAGGCCCAACCGGAGGGGACAACTGAAACCCACTGCTGCCTCACCGCAGGTCACTCTGAACACCTCTGCATCCCCAAGGATCACGTGTGTCAGCTGCGGTGATCCCCACGACTGCCAGATCTGCCATTTTCACAATGCAGCATGCTGTTCCTGTGGCAAGATAGACCACATTGCCTGGGTTTGCCACTTCCAGGCCTCCCAACGTTCCCAAGCCGCACATCTCAAGTCGGCCGATCAACACTCCACATTGTTGACTCAGGTACTTAACTTGCCCCAAGACACCCCCAACAAAATCTTTGTTACCATGGTCATAGAGGGGTCCCCCTCCCAGATGGAATTAGACACAGGGTCCGTGTACTCCATTATTTCCATGGAAACCCTTAAGAGACTGCCCACAAGGGAAGGCCACTGCGAAAGCCACTAGGCCTCAAGCTCCGGGACTTTCAGAAGAACCCAGTAGCGATCAAGGGGTGGGGAAGTTTCAGAGTCCAATTCAAGGACTTTTGTGGACAATTGGACCTCTTAGTAGTCAAAGGAAAGCTGTCTAGCCTGCTAGGGCTATCATGGTTTGGGCCTCTGGGACTAGGAGTAACAGGCATAAACCAACTCCACAGCACAGACTTTCAGTCAGTCTGGGATGAGTTTCCAGCCGTCTTCGATAGAAAACTTGGCAAATACATGGGCCCACCAGTAACGCTGGAACTGGACCCAACCATTTGACTGATATGGATGCTGGCCAGGTGACCTCCCCTGGTGGTCCGGCCCAAAATAGACAAAGAGCTCGACCGGCTAGTCGAGCAACGGGTCCTGGAGCCCATCCCGCATGGCAAATGGGAGACTCCTATAGTCACCTCCATGAAGCCAAATGGGGACATACATATTTGTGCAGATTACAAATGCACCCTCAACTGGGCACTCCAGGACCATGCATATCCAGTGCCAGTGGTGAGCCATGTCCTCGCCTTCCTGGCAGATACAAGGATATTCAGAAAGCTGGATCTGGCGCAGGCCTACCGGCAGCTCCCGATACATGAGGCCACAGCAGAGGCCCAAACCATCGTCATGCACCAAGGAGCACTCAAGGTCCGGCGCCTCCAGTTCTGGGTCAGCATCGCCCCAGGGATATTTCAGGAACTAATGGACACTTTGCTTAAAGGTATCCCTGGGGTCCAGCCATTTTTCGACAACATTCTGATTGCCGCACCAGATGTCAAGTCCTTCATGATCCGGCACGTCCACTCCACTCCACTCCATTCTATCCAGCCACCAATGGTCAAGCTGAGCACATGGTGCACACAACCAAGGAAGCCCTGCCACGCATGGACACATACAAGGCATCATCAGCTCCATTGTCCCATTCTCCTTTTATATGTACTCAAATGCAGTTGAGGCCTTCTTCACTTTTTTCACAGAAATTGGGAGTCTGGGGATGTGGCTCATGTCAGGTATTAGGGTGCTTCACTGCATAGCACACCTCCGGGAGCAGGGGTTATCCCACAGCACCATTTGCAGTCACATGGCTGCCATTTCTTTTTTTAGTAAAACAAGAGGGTTCCCCGATCCATGCAATTCATTTGCAGCCTGTAGGACAGTAGAAAGGTGGTGGAGGCTTGCTGCTCGGCCACCTGATCAGTGCTGGCCACTGACCTTCAACACACTGGCACAGATTTTGTTCAAGCTCCCGGCTGTGTGCTGGTCCCCATACAAAAATACAAATATTTATTACTAGGAATAAGGCCCATTGTGGAAATAAATACAACGGGCTCTAGAAAGAGGCTCTGGGAGAGTGCCCCAGCCTTGGGCACTCAGCGTCAATTTGCTGTGGCGACCTCAGCTGGGTATAATGACACAGAGTCCATCATTTTCTCCAGGAGAAGATCACTGCCATCTGAAGAGCAGTTGTAATTTAGCGTGATCTCCATACCTGCCCTGGAGATTGGCAACAATGGGTCTAGCAGATCCTGCTTACCGGCTTGTAATAAACTGGTACAGTGATAACTGTTTCAGACAGCCCTTCCCCTACCATTTTGGAGCCGTCTTCAGAGCGGTTTGCCATTTCAGACTGCCGGGGTTTTTTTCAAGCCTCTTCACCACACACACACACACAAACACACACACACAAACACAAACACACAAACACACACAAACACAGACACACAAATGCACAAAGAACACACACACACAAACACATGTACACAAACACACACACACTAATGCAAACACACAAGCACACACAAATGCACAAAGAACACACACACACAAACACACACACACTAATGCAAACACACACACTAATGCAAACACACAAGCACACACAAATGCACAAAGAACACAAACACATGTACACAAACACACACACACTAATGCAAACACACAAGCACACACAAACGCACAAAGAACACACACACACACACACACACACACTAATGCAAACAGACAAACACACACACAAACACACACACAAACACACGCACACGCACACAAAAAACACACACAAACACATGCACACAAACACACACACAGAGAAACACACACACACATACTCGACATCGGAGGAAGCGCTTTGGGCACTTCACACAGCATCCTATAGAACTTCAGGACCAGTACAAAGTAAACCGGCTCAGGAATGCTTCCCCAACAGGAGAGGCACGTTTCTGTGTGAAAGGGCCAGAATGTTCCATTAGGGAACCAGTACTAATACGGTTCTGTGTAAAATGCCTGACAGAAACTGTTACTGAAGAGTTCCTGAAACGGAACATAATGGCTGTGTGAAATTCCCCACTGTGATGTAGCTCATAGTTTTTAGGCTCTGGCTCACACAGTTTTGTCTTAGCTTGGAAAGGATGGCTCCAGAGCAAACTACTTGATGCAGTAGCCAAATCATTTGCTCACAACTGAAATGCCAGTGGCTCACAAAGCAGAATTTTTGCTCACATGACTCCACAGCTTAGAGGGAGCATTGGTTGAGAGTGTAATGTGAGTAGGCAAAGTTAGGAGTGCGAGGATAGGGCTGTGAGGAAGCCGTCCTCCCCCCCCCCCCCGTCACTACCTGTATGTATAATAGAGTGCCCCCTTTTCCATTCTGCCTTTTGCTCTGATCCACTTATACACTAACATTAATGGCTTGAGCATGCTGCATCATGCAGGAGGCTTGAGGACTTCATGTTTCTTTGCAGTTGGTCTTCCTTGGCAGTAGGCTCACATAGTGGGGAGGCAGGCTCTCACCTTTTCCTCCCTTGCTGCTCCCCCCTCCCCCATCCAGGCCCAGCCGTTCCCTCCCCTCCCCTTCTCTTTGCCCCAATTGGAGGTGATGGGAAGGGAGAGAGGGAAGAAAATGGATCCCTGGCAGTTCTGTCTGTCAGGGGGAAGGTGCTCTGTTCTCTCTGTCAGGCAGAAGCACCTGGATTCCCCCCCCCCTTTGCTCTGTTTGGAGGTGATGGGAAGGGAAGGCAAATGGCATCCTCTCTCCTGAGGTGAAGCCACATTGTGAGGTGAATTTTGGCGGGCAGAGCTTTGCTGGGCGGGCTGCAGGGAACCCAGCCTGGGGCATCCTTTCCCTTCCCCCCTTCTCTTTGACTGTTTCACAGTGTATTCTGAGAGGAAATTTGGCAATTTGGCAGTGTGCAGGGAAGGGGTTATGCTGATAGTCCATTGTGTTTTCACTGACAGAAGCAGGCCCCTGAGGGGACAGTTAGGGAAGGGAGAGAATGGATCCCCGGCAGTTTTGCCTGTCAGAAGGAAGGCGCTCTGGTCTCTCTGTCAGGCAGAAGTGCCTGGATTCCCTTTCTCTCCCACCCATTCTCTTTGTTTTGTTTGGACAGTTAGACCCACCTGGCAGTGGGCGGAGGAGAAGCATGGACCCAGCTCCCACTCAGTCCTTCCCCTTCGCTGGCTCCCTCCAGACTGAGGCCGAGACACTGCCCGGTGGTTCTGTGGGTGGGACTGAGGCAAAGCAGGGAGAGAATGCAGCCAATGGCCAGGGTCCCCCTTTTGAGAGGCAGTTCGTCAAGCCTACTGATTTTGGCACCCCATGGAATCTTGCCCCTTGGAATGTTAAAACGGCTTTATATAATAGGAAAGATGGTGTAATCTCTCATGGTAACTGCACATGCTCTCCAAATTGTTCTGGTAGCAAATGTCCAGTGTGTCTGGATGTGTGTCTCTTCCATCAAAGAGAGATTATCCATGGAGATTATCCATGGCCTACTGTGTAAACTTTGAAGAAGAAGAAGAAGAAGAAGAGATTGGATTTATATCCTGCCCTTCACTCACTCAGAGTCTCAGAGCGGCTTACAAACTCCTTTCCCTTCCCCTCCCTGCAACAGACACCCTGTGAGGTAGGTGGGGCTGAGAGAGCTCTTTCCCAAGCTGTCCTTGAGAGAACAGCTGGCACAGAACTATGGCTTGCCCAAGGTCATCCAACAAGTGTAAATGGAGGAGTGGGGAATCAAACCCGGTCCTCCCAGATTAGAGTCCGCGCACTTAACCACTACACCAAAGTGGCTTTTAGCAATTGCACATCACATGAGAAAGCAACACCTGGCTGTAAAGAAAATCTTTTTTCATATATTTATTTCTGGAGGTGTGTTGTTTTACAATAGTAATATTTACCACTGAGGAAGGCCCTAAGGGGCCAAAACATGTATGGTGTACTAGTCATAAGATATACCCATCAATTGTATATGTAAAACTATCACCTCTGTGGAAAAAGTTTTAACCTATTTTATCTTTTACTAATGTGTACACTATAATAAATATTTGTATTTTTATAATAACTTATTTTGTTAGCTTGACCCCCATATATCACAGCCATATCTTGGGTTGAGTCCCCCCCTTCTTTTTTTCCCTCAGTTCCCATACAAAACCAAGTTGTCTGAAGCTGCCTTCATTTTGGCATTTTGGGGCTCCTAGGGTGGGGGAGCTGGTGGCGAACTCAAGGAGGTCTTTCACTAATCATCCCCTGGGGGTTCAAGACATCTTGATTTTCCTGGATGGGTTCTCGTTGCTCTTCCGGAGATCATCAGGAGACAGACCAGCTTGAGTGGGGGACTTGCTTGCACCTAGGGCCTTTACCGGGGGGGGGGGGGCATGCCCAGAGTGGGTCATGAGGGCGTTCCTAGCGGTAAGGCCAAGTCAGGGCAGTCCCCTTCTCATTCATCAGGATGAGACTCTGCTGACTAAATATCAGTTTGCAGGAGTATTGAGGGTGGCGGGGGAAGCGGTAGGCAACACTGTCAAAAGTTCCTCTCAGATGCAGTTTCTTTCTAATCTGTAGAAACTGATTACTACAACTTTTAACATCAAAGGGCCAGTTCTTACATTACAAATTCCTCATGTACCCAACATTTTTAAGAAACATGTACATTAGACTGATGCATAAGATAACACAAATGCACAGATAGTAGACATGCTACAATATCCACGAATACACAAATATACAAGATACAGCCGTTAATGGAGTATGATTTGAACAAAAACAGATGCCAATTCAATAAACAACTAGGGTGGCAAAGACCAGTAGGGAATATGAAAGAGGGAAGGGTTGGGGATGTTCAGGGAATATTTCATTCACTTTCAATCTCCCTGTAATGTATGTAATGGCGGTCACCATGTGCTCACTGTAATGGTGACTGCCACATGGCCAAACGCACATGGCCAGGCCAGCTACCTGAGCTTGGGTCAGGAAGAACAATAGCTGGCTGGATCATAATGTGCCACCAATCTAGTGCCTAGGATCCTCTAGGAAACCTATGATCTGTAACCGTAACCTTAAAGACCTATCGGGACAATTGGGCAAGGCCAGGGGGTGGCTCTGGCCAGAATAAAAGAGGACCCCTGAGCCCAGTTTGTCATGCTTCATCTGACCAGCTAATAAACATGCTTGCTGATTTCACTACAACACATCTCCAACTCCTGTACTTTGCACTGGCGACAAAGGTGGGATCCTGTTGAGCAACTCCCTGGCCGAACCAAGCAGCGCTGCCCCAAGCATTGATCTGTCAGCATCCGGCATCGCCAGGCTCCAGTGCCCCAAAGCACTGCCAACCACCTTAGAGGACATCGCTTCCCGTGCCACTCCTGAATCGGTAACAATGGCTGACGCTCCAGGATAAATCACCCCATTTGATCCCGCACACCCCGAGAAATGGGAAGCCTGGGCTGTGCAACTAGGATTCTGCTTCGAAATATGGGGAGTCACTGACGCAGATATGAAGTGAGCCTGGCTACTGAGCACCTGCGGCATGGATATGCTCCGCGTCACCCAGAGCCTGGTAGCCCCGCGTTCCCTCATGGAGGTCCCGTATGATGACCTCATAAAGGCACTGAACTGCTACTTCACACCGAAACCCTCGATGATGGCTCTACGGGTGAACTTCAACCGCCACACCCAGAAGGCTGATGAGAATGCCTCTATTTTCCTGGCCAACCTCCGTAGACTGGTGGTCGGCTGCGAATTTGTGTCAGTTGAGGACAACCTGCTGACCAGATTCATATTTGGGGTGCGGGAACCCAAGCTAAGGTGCAGATTAATTGTGCTTTCTGAGCCGATGCTCAAGAAGGCCCTCCAGTCAGCAGTCACATTCGAGATGGTGCAGGACGAGCACCAAGGTTCTGCCACTGCGCATCACACTGTCTCCTCTGGCTCTGTCTGCCAGCTGTATTGTTGATGTGCAAAAGGCACATCCCAGGTTCCCAGACCTGGATCCCGCTCATCAGTTCCAGCTGCTGCTGCCACCCCCACTTCTCAACATGGAGCTGCAACCATGTGCACTAGCTGCGGAGACACCCATGATCGCCAGACCTGCCATTTCTATGATGCAACCTGCCGGTACTGTGGGAAAACAGGCCACATAGCGAAGGTCTGCCGCTCCAGATCCAGCCACCACTCACAAGCAGCACATCATGAAGCAGACGACGTCCACACAGCCTCCTCACCCCACCACCACCAGGTACTGAGCTTGCCCCATAATACCCCCAATAAACTCATGATCCCCATGTGGATCGAAGGGGCCCCCTGCCAAATGGAACTTGATACCAGTTCCTCTTATTCCATTATTTTGGCAGCCATGCTCTGTAAGCTTTGTCCCAAGGGGGGGGGGGGTGGTTGTGAAAACCAACATGACTCAGGCTCTGGGATTTCTAAAAGAACCCAGTCACCATAAAGGGGTTGGGCAAGTTCAAGGTCCAATTCAAAGACTTTGATGGACTCTTGGACCTCCTGGTGGTGGAGGGCAACCTCACCAGCCTCCTCGGCCTCTCCTGGTTCGGGCCTCTGGGGTTGGGATCACGAGGGTGAATAAGGTCAGCTCCGTGGACTACCAGACAGTCTTCACGGAGTTCCCCACTGTTTTTGATGGCTCTCTTGGATCCTACATCGGGCCCCCGGTGTCGCTGGACCTCGATCCAGCTGTACGGTCTGTCCACTTGGTGGCCAGGCAGCCTCCCCTTGCGGTCCAGCCCAAGATCAAAGCTGAGTTGGACAAGCTCGTGGCTCAAGGGGTTCTGGAAGCAGTCCCCCACACCCGGTGGGAGACCCCCATTATCACCCCCATGAAGGCGAATGGGGAAATCTGCATTTGTGCTGATTACAAATGCACGTTAAATCTGGCGCTACAGGACCACTCCTAAACGGTGCCGGTCATCAACCACATCCTGGCCTCCTTAGCTGGGGCTAAGGTGTTCAGAAAGCTGGATTTGGTTCAGGCCTACCAGCAGCTCCCTGTGGATGATGCCACCGCAGAGGCGCAAACTACTGTCACTCACCAAGGGGAATTCAGGGTGAAACGACTCCAGTTTGGAGTCAGCGTGGCTCCAGGGCTGTTCCAACAATTAATGGACAGTTTGCTTAAAGATATTCCAGGGGTCCAACCATTTTTTGATGACATCCTGATAGTGGCTCTGGACATCCCAACCTTCAAGACCCAGCTGCGGACTGTCCTCCAGCGTTTCCAGGTGGCCGGCTTGAAGGTCAAGAAGGAGAAATGCATCCTGGGTGTCCCTTCCATCATGTTCCTGGGATTCACCGTGGACGTGCAAGGCATCTACCCAATGCCAGAGAAGGCGAAAGCAATCACAGAGGCCCCCATCCCCTCCTCCAAGGCAGAGCTCCAGGCGTTCTTATGACTCCTTAATTTCTACCACGCCTTCCTCCCCACAAGGCGGTGGTAGCTGAGCCCCTTCACAGGCTTTTGAACAAGGGTGTGAAATGGGGTTGGGGGCCATGCCACATAGCAGCGTTCTGGGCCATCAAGGACTTGTTCATGTCTAATGTGGTCCTGGCCCATTTTGATGAGGCCCTCCCGATCATCCTGGTGTGCGACACCTCTCCTTATGGGGTGAAAGCTGTTTTGGGCCATCGGCTACCTGATGGGCTGGAGGTGCTGGTGGCATATTATTCACGGACCCTGTTGCCCACAGAGCACAACTATGCACAGATTGGTATGGTAGCCCTGGCCATAGTCTCAGGAGTTAAAAAAATTCCATGACTACCTCTATGATCAGGCTTTCACTATCGCCATGGACCATAAGCTGTTCCTGGGACTCTTGGCTCTGGATCACCAAACTCCACAAATGCTCTCTCCCCAAGTTTTGTGCTGGTCCATTTTCCTGGTTAGCTATCAGTACGTGCTGGTCCATCACCCCGGCAAGTCAATGGACCATGTTGACACTCTTAGCCGCCTGCCACTGCCTTCCTGCAACCCAGATCTGGCTCCTGCATACCACGTTGCCCTCCTCGAGGACCTGCTGGACTGCCCTGTGCAGGTAGTGGACATTGCCCGTCACACTGCCTGGGATTGCACCCTCTCCCAGGTCTTGGACTGGGTGGGGAGGGGGTGGCCTGGTTTCCCAGGGCCAAAGTTTGTAACACACTCAGCCTGGCACAATGAACTTTCCTCCCACAAGGGGTGTATACTGTGGGGGACGCAAGTGGTGATTCCAGAGCCACTTCGTGATAAGGTACTGGCTGCCCTCCATGAGGCTCATCTGGGGATCGTCTGGATGAAGGCATTGGCCCACAACTATGTATGGTGGCCAGGCTTAGACGAAGACATCGAGGACCAGGTCCACCGATGTGTTAAGTGTGAGGAGTCTCAGGCAGATCCTCCCCATGCCCCTGTGCGGCCCTGGGAATCAGCACAAAAGCCGTGGTCTCGGCTCCACCTTGACTTCATGGGGCCGATCCAAGGACAGCTGTTCTTTATTCTTGTGGACAGCTACAGCAAGTGGCTTGAGGTGGTGCTGGTATGAGCCACCTATTCTAACGCAGCCATTAGAGCCACATGGTGCATATTCAGCACACATGGCCTGCCGGACACTTTAGTGACTGACAGCGGCACAGCACTTACGTCCACAGAGTTCCAGCACTTTGTAGACTCCCTCGGCCTCCGACACATGCAATCCGCACTGTTCCACCTGGCAACCAATGGGCAAGCCAAATGCATGGTCCAGACAACCAAGAGGCTCTATGGCGCATGGACAACAATGACTGGGAGTTCAAGCTGGCTGCTTTCCTCTTCGGCCAGTGAATGATGCTGCACTCTGTCACGGGATGCAGCCCAGCAGAGGTACTGATGGGCCGGTGTCTTGGCACCCTACTTGATTGCCTCCACCCAGACTGTGCTCCCGAACACAGTGCAGAACCCAACGTCCCCAAGGCACCACTGGGGTTTTTCCCAGAAGACCCCATCTACATGTGAAACTATGTGAGAGGGCCTGCATGGCTTCCAGGGTGCATCATCCACATGATGGGGCCACTCTCCTACAAGGTCTCCGGGGAGGAGGGTCAAGTGTGGTGGCACCACATCGACCAGCTACACCAATGTCTCTCAGCTTACACTCCCATCACCACCAGGGACTGCAAGGATGACGTTCCGGACCCGGTGCCTCTCCAGGAAGCCGACCCTGACACGGACCCTGCTGAGCTCCACAGGTCTCCCCTGGTGGTGGTAACACATCCAACAGCACCCCCTCCATCTCCTGAGGAAGATCCACACAGAGCGGTACCAGAGCCAGCAGCACCCGAGCAGGAGCAGGCTCCACAAGCAATTACCCCCCAATGCTCAGGACGACAGCAACACCGTCCTACCTACTTAAAGGACTATGTTACCTAGGGGGGAGTTCGGACCATGGGGGGAGGGGTGTAATGTCTGTAATGGAGGTCACCATGTGCTCACTGTAATGGTGACCGCCACGTGGCCAAACGCACATGGCCAGGCCAGCTACCTGAGCTGGGGTCAGGAAGAACAATTGCTGGCCGGATCGTAACGTGCCACCAATCTAGCACCTAGGATCCTCTAGGGAACCTATGATCTGTAACCGCAACCTTAAGGTCCTATTGAGACAATTGGGTGAGGCCAGAGGTGTGGCTCTGGCCAGAATAAAAGAGGGCCCCTGAGCCCAGGTTGTCATGAAGCGGGGCCTGGCCAGAAGACCCAGGCCCAGCCTGACCCTAGGCTTATGAACCAAACTTAAAATCAACCTCTTCTCTCTCTGATGAACTTTAGCTCAGATAAAATGCTCTGCTGATGGAATACAGTAACTTGCTGACAGCCAGAGGAAAACTGCGGAAGTAACCAAGTTGGCAAGGAGCCTGGAGCAGGGTCCCTGTCTTTGCTATAGGGAAAAGCAGAAGTTGAGGCAGACAGGAGGGGGTAAACCGGGGAATTCAGCAGATGTTGGATAAAATAAGAATATGTAACTGACTTAACAAGGAAATGATTAAACTTGCTGTATTAACACGCCCCGCCTGTATAAAAACTATCTGATGCAGAGAGACGGGGTCCAGCCATTTTTGCACACCGTGCTGACTGGATCCAATACAGCGTTATCTGTTCACACCTTTTCACACGTTGTCTGGTGCGGCTGATTCAGGAGGTTTTGGGGCCGGCTAGCCTTCCCGCTACAGTCATGCTTCATCTGACCAGCTAATAAACATGCTTGCTGATTTCACTACAGCGCGTCTCTGACGCCAGTACTTTGCACTCCCTCTGAAAATATTCATTATCAAACATTTGGCTCAATCCTAATGAGTTATTTCAGATGCTTCCATGCTACGACAGCAATGTGAATCACGGAAAGAATCATTTCTAGCTCCAAACTTGGACCTCTGATTTAACAATTCTGAGGCACAATTTTATGTGGGAATCATGATTCTCATCCTGGTGCTTCAGAGAGCCAGTTTCCAGCCGTCTTGGCAGTGCTTAGGATGCAAGGACAGGAAAACTGGGTCACTGTTACTGCAGCTGGTAACACCACATGTGGTGAATCCAGGAAGAAGCTGGGAATCCCATGTGTGCATACAGAACTGGGGGAGAGACTTCTAATCTCTGCAGTATAAATTTGTGTTATCTCTGGGTAAGAGAGATGAAGCTGCTGATGAGTTGGGTGAGGGACATTTTTCACAGCCATTGTCTGTTCGCAGCTCAGTTCAGCTATAACTAGATTGCTCCTTGTATTGTAGTAGGAAGACACTTGACATTTATAGTTGCTAGAATAGATTAAAAGAAGTGCCTTTCAGTTTTCTACTGTGAGCCACTTATTTCTGTTGGCATTGCAAACAACACTGAGAGAACAGTAAAGGAAGATTTCTTCCAAAGATCAGTTTGAGAAAAATTTAATGCTACACTTTCTTCAATTGTGGCTCTTTCTGTAGTATATTTTCCATTATAAGATAACAGCCAAAGTTTGCAAGAGTATCCATTTACTAGACTTTCTGGCCTTTTTATGTTAACGAATACAAATGATACAGTATTATTGCTTTCAGTGAAGTACATGATAGAATGCTCAGCCAAGTTATGTAAGCTTCTGTTCAAGGTTAACGGGTTCCTCTTTCAGTGGACTGTTAATGCCTGAGTAATACACACAAAAGCCAACCTGTCTGCAGCATCTAGATAAGGTTAAAAGGCAAACTGCTTTTAGCTGTGCCAGCCCCAATTTGTCAAGATTCAGGTGTCAATTAGAAAGGCAAGATTGGTGTGAAGCAAAAACTATGAGAAGCTGAAAAGCAATATTATGTCTAAATTCTACTTATCTTTGCCATTTCCACTTAAAGAAATGCCACTGTGTTTTAAAATGAAAAATATACCACATGCGATGGCCTGACTTTTGCTATAATCTTAACCATCTTTGGTTCTTCTCTTTTCTTTTTTATGCTCCTAATGAGTTGTTTCAGTGCAATAAAGAAGACAGCTCCTTTATGCTTCCCTTTCAGCATCTTTGTTTCATAACACTAGCCGAAGATAAAGGCAGGTGATAAATTTCTGTCTGATTATATGACATCTTGGATATTGTAAGAAAGGCTTGGATCCTGAGGTTGATTAATCTTAATGGGGAGACAGTTGTAACCATGTACTGCCTGCCTGAATGCTGAACATTAAATTAGGAGATGAAAATCGTGATGCTTGAACCTCCAAAATTCATTTTAAAGAAGCCACAAAATATCAGTAATCGAAAATTTCTCAGGAATCTCATCTCAGAAGACAAACAACAATGATAGTGATAATAAAAATCAGTAATATGTAGTTATTAGTATAACTGAGGAAAGTGAGTCTGAAGAAATTAGAACACAACATCCTTGATTAAAATCTTTACCAATTTCTTTATTGTAATGAAGAAGTGTTCATTGTGTCTTTTGACATATGGCAAAAGCTAACCTCACAAGAATCTTGCTGTAAGATGGTTGACCAAAGCAGAACAGTGATAAGGAGAAAGACAAAGCTTAGAAATGAATTCCATTGCAGTTCCATTATCTTGCTTTCAGAAACAGCATCGATTTTCATACTCTAAAATGGGAACACCATTGCAGCACCAACATCTGTTTGGACAGTGCTTGTATACAGATTCTATGGTTCTTATGTTCTGCTAGTTACAGCCATGGACCCTAAATCATTTTTCTTTATCTTTTTGACAATGTTATCCTAGTTGGGGGGGGGGGGGTTATTTATACAACTGTAATATATGAATTATTATGCAATACAAACTGGCTGAGATCTGTACATGTATACATTTTTGCACATGAGACAGTTTTAAGAAAACACATAGCTCTTCTGACAAATATATAGTGATTTCATTTCAGTTTTTTTCAGTACTATTCTGCCCCAAGGGCTTTAGGTTGGCTACTAAAATGCAAAAATGTAGCTAATCCTTTATGGAGAAAATGAAAGTGTTTTTCACACGGGGGGACAAGCCTCTGTGGTTTCCCTGCTGCTGCTGAAGCTGCTAATATGGCACAACAATGACAGGGTTTCCAGATAGCAGGTTCTCCTGGTAGTTTTTGTTTGTTTGTCTTGATCGATTATTGAATATAATTATAACAATATACTAAAATTTGCTTCAGGTTCTCTAACTCCTAAGCTTTCACTTTTTTAAAAAGTAAGAAGCCCATTTTGGCACAGATATGGTCTTTCCCATGTCTCTCCAGAAGAAAAGGGGCTAGAGTATTACTTTATTAAAAAATGAAATCTGAGAATTCAGAGAACCCGATGCATATTTTTGTATAACAAGATATTGATAACTGTCAATAAGTTGGATAAACAGCTGACCCTGGAAGAGGCCCGCGAAATCCAAATGGAATCAGGCCCATGGCTTGTGGGAGGATTCCCAGGGTCTAACGGGCACTCATGGTGGCTCTGAGCATGACTCCTGGCATGCCCGACACTGTTTGACCCCGTCTTTGATGGCTGCATCCAACCCCAGCCACCAAACGTAACCGCATGCCAATGTTTTCATTTGTACAGTGCCGGGGTGCATCTTGTGGAGAGCCATGAGAACTCGTTCTCACAATTGAACGGGGATGACTACTCTAGAGCCCCACAGAAGACACCCCTTGTGGGTGGAGAATTCGGCCTGCCGGCATGCATAGGCAACAAAGTCAGGGCCAGGACTGCATGGCTACCCCCTTCCCACCCAGTTCAGGACCCACGACAGGATGCAGTCCCAGGCAGTGTGCCGCACCACATCCCTCACCTGGATGGGATGGCTGGGTAAGTCCTCAAGGAGGGCGACGTGGTGTGCTGTGTTGGCCAGCGAGGCATTGCTAGTGCTCTTATGGATTTTAAGATTCATAAGCTTGAACTCAGGTTGCTAGCATTGGAAGGACTATGTGCATTCTCCATTGCTGGGGGAAGCTCCAGTCCACTCCAGGAGGCTGGCACCCACTATAGTTCACCAAGACAGAGACAAAGACTCCTTCTGCCATGAGGTTTCTTTCTGTCACACTACGCTGGTCAACCCCTGCCCCCTCCAACATACCTGAATGGATTATGCAAACGTGGTTACCTGGCAACTAATGGTCGGGCCATCATCCAGCGAGCTAGGGCCATTAACAAACAATGCAGTGGCCCCGGTGAGTCATCGGACCTGGCCCAGGTGTCTAGTTCCTGTTTAGTTTCAGTTCCACAATACTGTCCACTCCCTGGCCCTCCTCCTTTTGTTTACCTTTAACCTATGGTAGGGTCAGAAAGGGACGGACCGCCTAGTAGATGTGTTAATGGGATGTGGTCTGCACAGCCCGCCCCCGAGACCACCTAATAAAAGACCCTGCACAGAGGCAATCAGTCTCTTGAGCCATCGTCCCCTATCTGCTTTGCTACCCCTTATGCCCAGCTTTCTATACCAATACCCTTGCCTCCATCTTTAAATCTCTGAATTCTGGAACAGAGAGAACCAGGTGGCTTGCCGGTTCGAGCCACGTGCCCCATTTTTCTATTTTTCTCTCCCCATCCAATTCTTCCTTCGAGCGGACAACTCCTCTTCAGGACAGGTAAAGTATCACCCATCAACGAAACTCCTGCTAATGCAACAGTGCTATTTTCTAGCTTTATTTCCTAGGCCTGTGTGTATATGCTTGTGAATCTGTTTTTGGTGTGCTTGAACAACATTACCCAGTAAATGGCATTGAACTTGCTATCAGCCTCACGTGCCTCCTTCCTTGAGAACTCCCGGGAGGGGTGGGACCCTGATATAGCTGGCAAGAACCCGGTATTTTGCCAGTTGCTCATTTTAAATTAAAGCAATTCAGCTAACAGCTGGCACTGAATCAGGGTCACAGGAGGGCAGAGGTAGGCAGCTGAGGGCATCCGTGTGCCCCATTGACTTCCCCGGGCAGTGGACAAGGGAGTAATTGTATCTGGACAGAAAGATGGACCAGCATAGGACCCTGGGTGAGAGCATCTGTGGTGTTTGGCAGTCGGGTGCCAGTAGGCCCAGCAGGGGCTTGTGGTCCATCTCAATTGCAAAGGGGTGGCTGTACAAGAAATCGTGGAACTTCTTGACTCCCATAACTATAGCCAGGGCCTCCTTATCGATCTGCACATAGTTGCACTCTACCAAGGACAAGGTCTGGGAATAATATACGACCGGAACCTCCCAGCCATCTGGCAGGTGGTGGCCCAGAACAGCCCCCACCTCATATGAAGATGCATCACATGCCAGGACCATGGGCAATGACTCGTCGAAGTGCACCAGGACTGCGTTGGACACAAGCAAGTCCTTGATGGCCTGGAAAGCCATATCATGGCAGGGACCCCAAACCCACCTGGCATTCTTGTCAAGAAGCCTGTGCAAAGGCTCCACCACTGCCGCCTTGTGTGGGAGGAAGGCATGATAGAAATTGAGGAGGCCCAGGAATGACTGGAACTCTGCCTTTGATGATGGTGCTGGCTCCTCTGTGATTGTGCAGATTTTGTCTGGCATGGGGTGGATGCCTTGCATGTCCGTGGTGAACCCCAGGAACTCAACCGATGAGACGCCCAGCAGGCATTTTTCACGCTTTACCTTCAGGCCAGTGTTGTCGAAGTGCTGAAAGACTGAGAGGAGCCGAGATGTGAAGAACGGGACATCTGGTGTGGAGATCAAAACATCATCAAAGAAAGAGAACACCCCTGGAATCCCTTTCAACAAACGGTCCATTAGTTCTTGGAATAGACCCGGGGTGAAATTGACCTTGAATTGCAGGCAGCAGACCTTAAACGCACCCCTGTGAGTAGCTGTGGTTTGGGCCTCTGCCATGGCCTCGTCTAGAGGGAGCTGCTGGTAGGCCTGGGCCAAGTCCAGCTTCCTGAAAACACATGCAACTGCTAGTGAAGCAAGGACATGACTGATAACCGGCACCGAGTATCCATGGTCCTGAAGCGCCTTACTGAGTGTGCATTTATAATCTGCACAGATTCTGATATCCCCATTCTGTTTCATCAGGGTTACAATGGGGTTTTCCCACCAAGCGTGGGAGACTGGTTTTAGAACCCCCTGAGCCACCAACCTGTCCAGCTCCTTATCAATTTTGGGGCGGACCACCAGCGGAGGCCATCTAGCCACTAGGCGGATTGGCCAGTCTGCCGGGTCAAGGTCCAGGGAAATGGAAGGGCCCATGTAAGTGCCTAGTGCACCATCGAACACGGCTGGAAATTTGTCACAGACTGCCCTGAAGTCTGTGCCAAGGAGCTGGTCCACCCCCATTACTCCCAATCCCAGGGGCTCAAACCAGGACAGTCCAAACAAGCTGGAGAGTTTCCCCTCCACCACCAGGAGGTCCAGCAATCCATCAAATCCTTTAAAGTGGACCCTGAACTTGCCCAGGCCTTTGATGTAGTGTAGAGAGCCAGTTTGGTGTAGTGGTTAAGTGCACGGACTCTAATCTGGGAGAACTGGGTTTGATTCCCCACTCCTCCACTTGCACCTGGCTGGATGACCTTGGGCAAGCCATAGCTCTGTACCAGCTGTTCCCTCAAGGACAGCTTGGGAAAAAGCTCTCTCCGCCCCACCTACCTCACAGGGTGCCTGTTGTGGGGAGGGGAAGGGAAAGGAGTTTGTAAGCTGCTCTGAGACTCCCTTGGGGAGTGGAGGGCAAGGTATAAATCCAATCTCTTCTTCTTCTTCTTCTTCTTGATAGCAATGGGATCCTTTTGAAAGTCCTGTAATCATAGTCGCGTTGGCTTCCGCAGCTGGGGTCCCCCCAGTGGGCATAATTTGTGGAGGGTGTCCACCGAAATTATAGAGTAGGTGGACCTCATGTCAAGTTCCATAGAGCAGGGGGACCCCTCTATGGATACTGGTACAAAAATCTTATTTGGGGGCATCCCGGGGCATCCTGGTGGCGGGAGGTAGATGTTGAGTGTAGGTTGGCATCTTCTGAGTGCGCCACTTAAGTGCATCAGTTGGCCCGGGAGCAGCAGGCCCAGGCGATGTGCCCCTTTTTGCCACACGACTGGCACTCTGCATCCTGGAACCAGCAGATTCGGTAGTCATGTGGGTCGCCACAGCTGGCACATGGGGCTGGGGTGCCAGAACAGGGAGACATGATGGATGGGGCAACTGTCTCTCTGTCCCCAATGCTGCCAGTTCTGGGTTGGGAAGTACCTGGCAATTTTGGGGGCGGATCCTGGGGGTGTGACTTCAGCTGGGTACAGTTTGAGAGCCAGTTTGGTGTAGTGGTTAAGTGCACGGACTCTAATCTGGGAGAACTGGGTTTGATTCCCCAATCCTCCACTTGCACTTGTTGGATGACCTTGGGCAAGCCGTAGTTCTGGCACAGCTGTTCTTGAAAAAGAGCAGTTTCTGTCAGAGCTCTCTCAGCCCCGCCTACCTCACAGGGTGTCTGTTGTGGGGAAGGAAAAGGGAAAGGAGTTTGTAAGCTGCTCTGAGACTCCAAGTGAAGGGCGGGGTATAAATCCAATCTCTTCTTCTTCTGCAGTGACCTGGAACCAGTGGCATCACTCTGTTCTGGGACCGTTCTGGATGATGCTCTCGTCGGGTGGCATCAGAGTTGAAGGACGTCATTCTCATCCGATGCCTCAGAACCAGAGGTTGTGGTGGTGCAGTGTGTGGAAGAGGTGGTGCCTTGCCAGTCCTTCTGTGCTTGCTCGAAAGCACAGGTGGTCTGAAAGACCCTCTCCAAAGTTACGTCAGAGAGGGCAACCAGCTTCTGGAGTAGCTTAGGCTTGCGGACCCCCACACACACAAAGGTCACCAGGAGGTTGTCCTCCACTGACACAAACTCACAACCGACCACCAGTCTGGCCATGAAAGCGGCCATGGTCTCACCTGTCTTCTTTGAGTGCCCATAGAAGTCCATGCATCAAGCCAACATGGATGGTTTTGGCGCAAAATAATTGTTCAGTGCCCCGATGATGTCATTATTAGTTTCTTCAGTAAGGGTGTGGGGGGAGACAAGGCTTCGGACTAAGTGCAGGGTGTCAACCCCACAGGAGCTCAGTAGCCAAGCCTTATGCTTACCAGCATCAGTGACCTCCTGCACTTTGAAGAAGAACCCGAGCTGGTCGGCCCAGGCTTCCCAGAGCTCGGGTTGGGATGGGTCGAAAGAGGCGATGTGTCCCTGAGTGGCAGCCATGGTGACTCATGGTTCAGCGGGGCGATGAGTGGCATCCTCTGGAGCAGATGGCGATGCAGGGTGCTGGAGCCGTGGGCTGCTTGGTGCTGATGGAGCAGTGCTCAGCGCAGCACTGGAGTCAGCCAGAGAGTCGCTCATCGGGATCCCACCTTCGTCACCTGTGAAAAGTACAGGAGTCAGAGACGCATCATCAGTGAAAACAGCACATGTAGTTTATTGGATGGATCAGATGACATGAGAATTGGAAGGCCAGGACCTGCTTAAATGCACAGTAAAGACGCGCCCCGTCCTCATCCAATGTGGCTAATAGGTTACTTTTCCCGTGGCAGAGTGCCATAGGTCCCCCAGTAGGACCCTATGCCTGTTACTGGAGGAAATTACAATCCGGCCAGGCTATTGTTTGCCAGACCGAAGCTCTGGCTGGAACCCGGCCATGTGCGCCACTGTGTCCACGTGGCCATAGCCATTACATACATAACAAAATTACAAATTGAATTCGAGATTGCTTTGAAGACAACCTGACTGAGATCTTAATGTAGTTTGGTTCTAGTATCTGTAAAGGTAATCCTCAAAACATCCTGTTTTTCAAGATGCCTTAATTGTGTAAGCAAAGAGAGCATTAAAGCACCTGTTCTCTGTCCATTTCAAAAACAATCCTGATGCCACTTGTGTCACTGATTGTGATGAAGGACAGCACTGTGGAATTATGTATGAATGGGAAACCTCATTACAGAGTTGAAGCATATTCCATAAATGAGGAAATGTGGTTGCCATCTTGTCTTTCTGTCATTGGCAAGCCCTAAGACTGACCCATTCCAGTGTTTTTGTGATACAAAGAGCAAATCTAAGACTAGATTAATGCTAAGAACACTATAGTGCAGAACTCCGTATTCTGATGCAATTATTTAAGAATGTATCTGTGTATACCTTAGATTACACCAGGTTCTTCTCCTCTGGAGCTGTGAAAACATCTGCATCTTAGAATGTGATTGTTGCTGCCTCATTACATGCCAAGGGTTTAACCTACCATCTTCCAAGTAGTGACAAACATTATAAAATTATTGGATATTTTCCAGTGTATTTCCTTGAAAGCTTATCCTGTGCTTGTAATAAATAGCAAATAAATTTTAATTAGCGTTATGTAATAATAATAATAGAGGGGTTGCAGTGGCTTAAGTGGTTAAGATGCTGAACTGCAGACCAGAAGGATGGTAGTTCAGCATTTCGAGACCCGAGTGCTGCATGACAGAGTGAGCTCCTGTCTCTGGTCCCAGCTCCTGCCAATCTAGCAGTTCGAAAGCAAGAAGTTGCAAGTAGATAAATACTGCTTCAGTGGGAAGGTCTCTGGTCCCAGCTCCTGGCAGTCTAGCAGTTTGAAAGCAAGAAGTTGCAAGTAGGTAAATAGGTACTGCTTCAGTGGGAAGGTAACAGCGTTCTGTGTCCCTCGGCATCTAGTCATGCCAGCCACATGACCACAGAAACATTTTTGGACAGTGCTGGCTCTTCAGCTTGGAAACGGAGATGAGCACCGCATCCCTAGAGTCATATTCGACTGGCTTTTGAGCAAGGGAATCCTTCTTTACCTAGTAATAACAATAGCAACAACAATTTATTACTGGTTTTCACTTTGCAATGAGCATAGCAAATTTCCACAATGTATCTTCTGAATAGTTTTTATGCTGCAAATTAATCTAAGAATTGATCTGGGATTCAAAACAGTTAGCAAGCATTAACATTCAGCCTCGGTTAAAAATGCCTATTTTTGTTTGTTTGTCTGCCTCTGTTTTAGTTTAGGTAAGGACAGACAAAGGAAAAATAAAACATTATAATGTAACTCAGCACTGGTCTCCCTCACATCCTTTAATTTTGTGCTAGGCAAGACAAAAATATTACAAATGCCCCTGTGGGAACCTTATATAATAGGCGATGGAACATCAAAGGTTTTCTCCACACTTCTTTTATTTGTGATTTCTTTTTTCTGACAGACTTTGTGAATTGCTGAAGATGGTTCATAAATAATAAAAACACTCAAACACAGAATTAAAAACCTGCATCAGAAAGCAGCAATACAAACTTATTTAGAGATAGGAAGATATGGAATAAATAAAAAACAGGGTCCAAACTCAAAATCAGAATCTATACTAAAATTTGAACCAAAGCAAAAAAATTTTTGACTTAACACCATGATGTAAGAGCCATGCATGTCAGGAGGCTATGGTGGGAAGAGGAAAGGGAATGCAATAATCCTTTCTGCTTTCATCCCCTTCTACCTCTTCACTACAGCCTTCTGACCTCCATGGCTATTACACCACGCAGGCCACGCAACTGCAGAAATAAACGTCTCTGGGACAGAAAGGACTGCTGAGGGAGGGGGACGTGCCAGCTTTCCACTAATAGAACATGGCTTACAATCTTATGAAATAAATTTATCAGGAAGGTTTACTTGGTGAAGCCATTTCACAGTTCTTGCATTAATGATGCATTTGAATTTCAGGATTTTTGTTTGCTTTGGTGATTTTCATACGTTATTTTACCCCAGTGGCTGGAATTGAATAGAAAATCTAATGAGCCAAATAAGTAAAGGTAAAGATTTCCCTTGCTCGAAAGCCAGTCGAATCCAACTCTGGGGGGCAGTGCTCATCTCCCGTTTCCATGCTGAAGAGCCAGAGCTGTCCCAAGACATTTCCGTAGTCATGTGGCCGGCATGACTAAACACCGAGGTGCACGGAATGCTGTTACCTTCCCACTGAAGTGGTACCTATTTATCTACTTGCAATCTCTTGCTTTCAAACTGCTAGGTTGGCAGGAACTGGGGCCAGAGACAGAGCTCATACCATCACATGGCACTTGGGTCTCAAAATGCCAAACTACAGACCTTCCGGTCTACAGCTCAGCGTCTTAACCTCTGAGCCACCATGGCCATAACCACTGAGCCAAATATAGCAGCTTAAATTTCTTAAAAATTCTTAAAACTTTAAGAATCCCCCCCCCAGTAACGCCGCAGCTGCTGACTGACCATTCCTTTTATTGTGACTCAATGGGTGTTTATCAGGAGATAATTCCTTGATGGCTTCAATAAGCACACTTTAAAGAAGGTGGCAGGGAGAGGAAAGGTTCAATTTTCAATTCAATTAGATATATTATGATAAAAGATCAGCAAATACCTAAGGTTTAATTTTAAAGAGACAGATAAAGACTGTGGATTGTGCTATTATGGACACATCCATATGTTTTATGATAGAAGAGGCCTGTCCTGTTTCGAGAGTGCGGTAACAACACCAAAGTGCATTTCACTGCAATGGACAAGAATAATACAATGTACAAACAGCAAACTGAATGTAGAGAAGGGAGATACTTCAATGATCCCTTGCACTGGGTGTATAGGATACTGTGACAGATGGCAATGGTACAGCATCTTTATGTTGATTTCTCTTTTTCCTGCTCTCATTTGAGAAGCAGACATTCTATTTTTATTCTGGACTATGAGCAAAACCTCTCTCATGGATCACTACCTTGATGTGACGAGGGGGCTTGCATGGTTCAGTGAGGCTGCCGTGTAGGGCCATCCAGGACCGACAGGCCATAGCAGAGAACTCAGACAAAATGTGATCCACTGGAGAAGGAAATGGCAACCCACTCCAGTGTCTTTGCCAAGAAAACCCCCATGAACAGTAACAAAAGGCTAAAAGATATGATGCCGGAAGATGAGACCCTCAGGTCAGAAGGTGTCCAGTATGCTACTGGGGAAGAGCAGATGGCAAGAACAAGTAACCCCAGAAAGAGTGAAGTGGCTGGGCCAAAGCCAGAAGGATGCTCAGCTGTGGATGTGTCTGATGGTGAAAGGAGAGTCTGATGCTGTAAAGAACAATACTGCATAGGTACCTGAAATGTAAGATCTATGAATCAAGGTAAGTTGGATGTGGTGAAAAATGAGATGGCAAGACGGAACACTGACATCTTGGGAATCAATGAACTAAATGGATGGGAATGGATGAATTTAACTCAGAAGACCTTTATATCTACTACTGTGGCCAAGAATTCCATAGAAAAAATGGTGTGGCCTTTATAGTCAACAAGAGAGTGAAAAAGGCAATAAAGGGATACAGCCTCAAAAATGACAGAATGATCTCAGTCGAAATCCAAGGCAAACCATTCAACATCACAGTAATCCAAGTCTGTGCCCCAACCACTGATGCAGAAGAGGCTGAGATGGACCTACAACACCTCCTAGAACTAACACCAAAAAAAGATGTCCTTATCATCATAGGGTACTGGAATGCTAAAGTAAGAAGTCAAAAGGTAACCAGAGTAATGGACAAGCTTGGCCTTGGAGAACAAAATGAAGCTGGGCAAAGGCTAACAGTTTTATCAAGAGAACACACTGGTCATGGCAAAGATGAAAAGGAAAGATTTACTCAACTGAATGCAGATTTCCAGAGAACAGCAAGGAGAGATAAGGAGGCCTTCCTGAATGAACAGTGCAAAGTAATAGAGGGAAACAACAGAATGGGAAGGACTAGAGATCTCTTCAAGAAAATTGGAGAAATCAAGGGAACGTTCCATGCAAAGCTGGCCATGATAAAGGACAAAAACGGTTGGGATATAACAGAAGCAGAAGAGATTAGGAAGAGGTGGCAAGAATATACAGAAGAACTATACAAGAAGGACCACAATGTCCTTCACAATCACGACAGTGTGCTCACTGACCTCGAGCCAGACATCCTGGAGTGGGAAGTCAAATGGGCCTTAGAAAGCATTTCTAAGAACAAAGCTAGTGGAGGTGATGGTATCCCAGCTGAGCTATTCAAAGTCTGTTGCTGTTAAAGTGCTGCACTCAATTTGCCAGCAAATTTGGGAAATGCAACAGTGGCCACAGGATTGGAAAAGGTCAATTTACATTCCAATCCCAAAGAAGGGCAATGCCAAGGAATTGCACAATTGCACTCATTTCACATGCTAGAAAGGTCATGCTCAAGATCCTACAAGCTAATCTTCAGCAGTATGTGGATAGAGAACTGCCAGAAGTACAAGCTGGGTTTCGAAGAAGTAGAGGAACTAGAGATCAAATTGCCAACATTCGCTGGATTATGGAGAAGCAAGGGAGTACCAGAAAAACATCTACTTCTGCTTCATTGACTACACTAAAGCCTTTGATTGTGGGTCAGCTGGGCTGTCATAACTAAAAGGAGGGGAGAGAGGGAGATGCTGCTATAAGGAAAAGGAGGGGGGAGAAGGTTTGGTGTAATTGCTGTTGTAAACTTTAGAATGTCACCTTTGATGCTCTCCTAACATTTGCCCCTGTTTACATAAGATCTCGGGTTTCTCTGGTGAGTCTCCCGCCTGAATGTTGAAGCCGTTATTCTCAGCGCAAGAGTACTGGGGCACTTATTGGCTTGCAGCCAGCTAACACCTCAGTTTGAATTGTGTATATAATCCCATTTCCGTTTCCCCATTTTAGTCTTAACACAGAAGTGCTTAGGGAATGTCTTAGAAATACTGGCTCCAATAAAGTGAACCTACTTAAGGACAGTTGTTGAGTGCTGATTTACTAGGGAACTTGACAGAGTGTTAAGACTCCTCATCACTGGACTGCGCGCCTGAATCTCAATGTGAGCATGGGGAACGGTGGAGACCAGCCAGTCTCAGAGGTGGAAGTGGCCATCACCACAGTGAGCAATGCCCCCTCGACAGGGACGCAGACACCGGCTCTCAGGCAGGGGCCGGCAGGAGGCACTTGAACCCTGGGGAGAGATCTGTATTCATGGGCGCACCTTTCTACTGCACTGAGGGAATCATGGATGCTAACTCCCCGGGTGGCCGCGCCAAGCCACTACGACCGGGCGCAGCCCAGCCATCCAGAGTCGCTGGGCTGGGGTGAAGGGAACGAAGTGGAGATGCTGGTCAAGTGCATGGGAATGCGGTTGAGGGAATGAGTGCAGGAAGAGATTTTTGAACTCACTATTAAAGAAAGAGGTGGAAGTGCAGAGGAGAATTGCAATGAGCAAGAGAGAAGAGAAACTTTCTCCGACTTGTTGCTTCTCGGAGTTGCCTTCCTGCCTTTGGAAAGCCCAGCCCGGGAATCAGTTCAGTGTCTTATTATAAATGCGGGGCAGGGCAGGAGCTCAACCAAGCTATTTTGATGGCTGGGCTCTGCAGCTCTTCTTGTGGGCAATGTTCCCTCTAAGCTGAGTCAGTGTGAGCCAGCTCACAGTTTTTTAGCCTCCGGCTCACACATTTGTGTCTTAGCTCAGGAAGAATGGCTTCAGAGCAAACTAATTTATGCAGTAGCCAAATCACCCCACTCACAACTTTAATGCCAGTAGCTCACAAAGTAGAATTTTTGCTCACAAGACTCCACAGCTTATAGGGAACATTGCTTGTGGGAGGAAATCGCTGTCTGGATCACCCGGCCAGGGAAAGCAGCCAGCTCCGCTTGTTATTGCAGCAGTTTCAGCGCTCCGCACAGAATGGGTGGGCTGTGGCGTGGTTATCACCCCCCTGTGGGAGAAGGGGAAAGTGGAAACAGAGAGCTAGAAGAGAACCCAAGGGTCATCTCGTCCAACCCCCCCTCCCCAGTGACCCTTGCACTGGGCTTTGAGGGAAGCAAAAAACCTCCAGGATCCTTGGAACACTCCAGCCTGGAGAAAAATTCCTTCCTGCTTATGTTCTTATGCCATGGTGACTGAGGGGAACCTCCACATTCAGAGGCACTAATCCTCTGAATCCAAGAACCAAGGCCTTCCCTCCCACCCCATGTGCACACGCACCCCCCCACACACCTTCCTCCCCCGACAGCACCAGCTGCAGCAGACCCTCAAGAGCTGCTGGGCTGCAATGTGGAGGGGAAGGAGGGCACCCAGAGCCTTCCCTCCCACCCACACCTGGGGCCCTTTCCTGCCAGCTCCCTGCGGCAGGGATAGCCAGGCAGCTCATCGCAAGCACGGGGTGGGCTGAGACTGCTGTGACCAGGCAGCCTTGGTCCCCTGCTCAATGGGAGGAGGTGCATGGCACAGCTCTCCACCACAGAGCCGTCTTGCAGCGGCCAGCAGTGGCAAGACCGACCCAGCATGCTCAACTCCACTTGCCTGGCTGTGCAGCACCAGGGGGAGCGCGGCAGCCTGGAGCTGGCAAGGGTGAGGAGGGCGGAATATAACGCTCATGAAATAAATAAATGAAATAAATAAATAAATTCATGACTGCCCGGGACCGGGAACCAACCTTGGGGGTTGCAGGTTCTGAGGGAGCCGGGAGTGGTGAGGCCAATGCCTCCTTTTGGAGAGGAGCAGCGGCGGGCAGCAATGGCACGTGCTCTGGGTGCTTGTTGCCATTTCTTCTTCCACTGAGGGCGGGGTGGCAGAGTAGAGCTTTTGGGTGGGGAGGGGAGGGGGAGAAAGGAGGGGTGGGCTCAGGAGTCAGCCATGGATCAGCAGACTCACTGCTAGTGATCAGCTCAATTTTATTTGTAATTTCGGCCAGAGCAAGTCTGAAGAACAGGGCCAAATGCCTTGTTTAAATAGCATGCAATTGCCACACCCAAACACATCCCACTCCCCACGATAGGCTATTTACATAACATTACTGCTTGATTGGTTACTGCCAGAATCCTAGTGGGCTATTTTTCTTAGGCTCCAAGCTCAACTAGTCTCTGGAGATACAGTCCTGCAATGTTTCAGTCCCAATACATAACACCTCCACTTACCTTTGAGGGCCCTGGCTGCTGCTGCTGCTCCTGCAACTTCAGTGGCAGTGGAGCTCAGTGATGGCAGCTGCTGCAGTGGTGGAGCCCACCATGGCAGAGCCCAGGGACCACCACCTGGCCTGCCTCAGCAGTGGATGCCGGGAGCCTCTCCAGGCCCAGTGGCAGTGGACACGAGGAGAGGATCCCGTGCCAGCCATGGTGGCAGACACAGGGAGCTGGTTTGGGCCCAGCCACTACTGTGAGTTCAAAGGTAGGGGGAAAGAAGGGGGGACTGGCTAGAGGGGAGAGAGACAGGGAAATAAGAAGGATTGCCTTGGGGAAGACAGAGAGACAGAGAAAGAAGGGGAGGTTGGTTTGGGGGTAGAGAGACAAAGAGAGAAAAGAGGGGATTGGCTTGGGGGCAGAAAGAAAGATGGTGGGTTGGCTTGGGAGGGAGAGAGAAAGACAAAGGGGGAGGATCGGAGAGGGAAAATAGAAGAGATGGAGACTGGGAGAGAAAAATAAAGGAGAGAGAAAGGGGGCAGATTGGGAAGGGGGATTTTCTGAGAAGAGCTGGGATAAAAGGGGCAGATTGACATACAAGGGTGAGGGGAGAAAGGGGAGGTAAGAGAGGATTACTGGAGAAGGGATGGGGTAGAAAGAGAGGAGAAAACTTTCATAGAAGGGGTGAGGAGAGAAGGGGGTGAGGGAAGATTGAAAGGGCAGAAAGAGAGAGGAGGAAACTTTGACAGAGAAGAGGGGAGAGGGAAGGAAACAAAGACAGGGATGCCTCCTCCCTGCAAGTTTTGAGTGACTCCCCACCTGTATGAACTATTTTCAATATTATATCCTGCCATTACAGGGCATAATTCTCAAAAAACTACCCAAGCTTCACTGAACTAATTGGTAGCTGCTCTCATGTAACTCTCCTTTGTTTCAAAGAGGTTTGTGAGCAATATTTTCTAGATGAGCATACAGACGGTATTCTAAGTTTTGCTTTTTAAGAAGAGATTTGTTTTTGAAATGGTCATGGAATGAGCACAGGAATTATTTGGAATAATTTTGTGCCAATTATACTTACTGTGTCTCCTTTATTGTGGTCCTTAGCTGAAAATATCTCAAATAAAAAATGCTCATGCAGACACAGTAAGACAAGCACAAGGCTTAATAAAGGAGATGAAACATTAATGAAGCAGGAAATTTCCCTCATGTCAACACAAGTAACATTTCTCCTAGCACATGGGCATAATAAATACATTTGCAAATCAAGCAAATTGCCATTAATTGTGCAAGCAGTACAGTAAAACGCTGTGAGGTATGATGGCAAATTGTCAAAATGTGAATGGTTCTCACACAGCCGGCTTTGCTAAAATACTAAAAATAAAAGGCATATTGCCTTTAAAAAAAACAACTCTGGGAGTTATCTACCTTTCCAGATAAGGACTTGCTTGTGCTCTGCTGATGTATAACACTCTTTCAGTACAATCCTAAGCATGAAGGACTTGGCCACTAAGGATATCCACTCTGGTGTGCTGCTGCTTATGCTGGTGTGACACTGGTGTCCTATGCTCTCCCAACAGAAAAAAAAAGACCTATTCCCAACCTGCTGTCTCTGACTGAACATATTTGTGTATCTTTGGGGCACTTCGTCATGTGCATCACTGTCTCAGCCCACTGAAAAGTAAAATGGAACGGAAATACTATAAAAGGAACAGAAAGGCTTTAATCTAACTTCCATGCATGAAAGCGAGATTTTCCCCAGATGCTGCTCCTGAGCCCCCCAAGCATGCAGATTCTTCTGCAGAATCCCAGGGGTCATTTCGAGCCGGAACGCACAGGAACACCGTTCCGGGAGTAACGAGCCCAGGAGCGGGCACAGATGGTGATGTGCTGTGGAAAAAATCAAAAAATCAAAGGCATACTCACTTGATCTGTATTTTCATGCTTATTTTAGGGTAGCTTCCCTGCAAGAGAAAAGGAAACCTCAAGTGTCTTTAGTCAAAGTGTAAAGCTACCTCGCCAGCTCTGAATTGGGAAATACCTGGAGATTTTTGGAGTGGAGCCTGAGCAGACGGTGTTGCCTTCTGATACACTTCCAGTGATGTCAGGGGGTGTGGCATATGCAAATAAATTAGGCTAATGAGTTATGCTAATGAGCTCCTACACCTCTTTTTTTACGAAATGACCCCTGCAGAATCCATTCCATTATCATTCCTATTATGACCATCATTCTGGATTATAAGAAATTATTCCTTCTTTGCAGGCCATTGATGGTGACAATGGTCAGTAGTAATATTTCATTTCTTTTGCGAGTTTCTAGCTACAAAATGATTTACTGCTTTTCCCTCATTTATATCAGTGGAATCTATTATTAAAATATAATAATTAATGTGCCGTAAATCACATTTTATAGAAATGGAGATTAGATAGTCCAGATCTAGTCCACGGTATTCAGAGATCATACAGAGTTAGTCCACAGTACTTACTGACTCTGCATTCATAGCTCTGTAAACATGTGGCACGCTGTCATGAATTAATAGGGCTCACTGAACTTTACAGAACATGACAATGCATAATTATTTGGCCTGTATTGCACATGATTAGCTATTCTATGAGTAGAACTTAAAATTATATATAAGTACATATACAATTAATGAAAGCAATTACTTTCCTTACTTTCTTGTTTTAAAAATGAATGTCACATGTATAGAGTTCACTAAAACGATAAGTGCTGTATGACAGACACAAAAATTATCAGTTCTTTCCCAAGATGTATCAGTTTAGAAATGGGTTTAATATATACCTGATCCAGAGTTTATGGCACTGAATGGAAAAGACATTGGTTATGGAAGCATGGGATCCAAAGATGTAATGCAAACTTCAGCCATGGCATTTAATTCAGGATATCTAACCATCAGTCCTGACCTTTGAGCAGTCTGAAAAGATGAAACTCAGAATACTTCTCCAGTACTAGCTCCACTAATATGAAATGTGTTATAACAATCAAATGGATTAGATTCAAACTCAGTCTTTTAAGGCACCATATGTATGCCAAGGGAGGGAAGGCAGCATGGTATATTGGCAGTGAGCAAAAAGCAGGGGGTGAAATGGCTGGAAGTCCCTTCTGACCCTTCTTTCTGCTAGCCGGGAAAAGCCACAGACAGCAGAAATCTTGGGGTGGAGTGCCTGGGAGGCATTTCACCCTATGATGCGCGGCCTTCTAATCTGCTGTTTTGTGGCATTCTCTGAGGAGACTGATCAGGCTCGACTTTAGTGTTCTGACTAGCTCCCTCCTCACTCTTACTCGTCTCTTCGGGGTTTGTTTTAAATTGCTTTATACGTAAGTTGAGGACTACTGCTAGATATCTTTGTCCTTGTTTTTAAGAGTCAGGCACTCAGGCTTTTTGGTTCAAAACACAACAGTACTTTATTTCCAGAACCAAACAGGGGATGGAGGATGTATATACAGTGGACACTTTGTTTCTGTATAGGCTGGCACGTTTGGCTTAGATGACACTTAAGGTTTCCTTAACCATACATAAGCTCACTCGACACCTTCCTCAGTACACTCTCCTGTCCTGCTTAGGGGTTAGCCTTTTGGCTTTGGTTTCCTGGCCCTTCCGTCCCAACTGGCCACCAAACAGCTATCCAGGCTCTGCCAGTCTTTGCCTCAGCCCTCCCTTAACCTCCTATCTCAGGTTCCTCAGGAGTGATGTATTTTAGGTTTGTGACCGCTTATGTGTTCTGATTTTAATAGTCTGTTCACTGTCCCGTGAACCAGACTATCCAGCACCCAGTTATCCGCTTTAACTGGTATTTTTGGCTGCTCACACAGAGCTACAGAGAGACACTAAGAATCCTCACAGAGCTACCGAGAGACTGTTCCCTCACAGACTCTCACTCTCCGCTCTCTCTCCCAACTGTCTCACCCAAACTGTCAGTTTTTGCCCATTAAGTGTCAGTCACTGAGTGTTCCGAGCCAAGTGGCCCCCTCCTCACTCAGTCATGTGACTCAGCAGTGTTACTTGTTGACAGGCTGCTGGTCCCAGATCTTTAATTCTGTCACACACACTCGACTTAAGCAGTGGTTTAAATGGCTCTAAGCCATTAAACCAAACAGCTGTGAAATGGGGAGCTCCTGCTATTCAGCTGTTTTTTTGTGAAGAGAAGAAAGCTGGGGTTTACATAGCTGGGAGCCATTTCTGCTCTTCATAAACCACAATGAACTGCATCGAAATTTGTGAAACACGAACTGCCCAAAATTCATGACAAACTATAGTTTGTGAACCAGTTTGTGCCCATCCCTACAAAACACCTCTGCCTCTCACTTGCCTTGAAAGCCCCTTGCTGGGGTTGCCATAGGTCAGCTGTGACTTGACAGCACTTTACACACACACCAAGTTCCCTTTGATTATTGTTCAAGACAGCATGGAGGTTGTTAAAGAATTCAGATGTGACCTCCAAGCAGTTGTATACAACTTGTCATTATACTCACCCTAATGGAGAACTGGAAAGCAGGATACATAATGCCAGTTTATAAAAAGGATTCGAGGGGTACAGGGAATTACAGGCCAGCTAGCCTGTTTCAGGTAAAGTGGCAGAAACTGTTAAGAACATAGAGAAAGTGGCTTACCAAGAAAGAATCAGCAGGGAACCAGGGTTGAGTCTGGGGATCCAACTCTTTAATAACCTGAGTGTATAGTCTGGCCCTCAGTCAAAGAATTTCTAATTATTGGAGTAAATATGTTTGACAGCAGTGAGAGAGTGGGGAGGTTCTGCTTGGCTCTTATGGAAAGCAATTCCTTAACCTGTTATCACTGTGTACATTCATTTTTGGGTAGTAGGATATCACCCACCATCATTATGGTCTCCAGAAAAGGCAAAGTCAATAAACGTAGTATTGCATTTGGAAAAACTTCCCAGTGTACAGAATTTTTATTAGGGCATTCTGTTGATATATTCATAACCAAAGAGGTAATTGTCTAATTCCGTGTTGAGCAAATAATACCAATGGTCTGTTTTATGCTGGTTTATATAACCACATATGCTCTTTCATAGTATTACTTATACATTTAATTGTCTATCTCAGTCCAATACCTCTAAATCCAGTGTAGTACACTGAATAGAGTATTGAATTGGGACTTGCTCTAAACTCAAATATCTGCTTACTAATCACTCTGTGGATGGGTTTGGGTAAGATGCTATCTTTTCATTTAACCCATATATGCAAATAAATTAGGCTAATGAGTTATGCTGATGAGTTCCGACACCTCTTTTTAAAATGAAATTACCCTTGCAAAATCCAATCCATTATCATTCCTATTATGACCATCATTCTGGATTATAAGAAATTATTCCTTCTTTGCAGGCCATTGATGGTGATATGGGAAAGCCCATATACTGTACCCTGAACTCCTTGGAAGAAGACTGGGAAACAAACTCTCTGGACCTCAATACAAGAAACATACTTTAAGTCAGATACTGAGTATTTATAATTTATTAAGCTACATTAACAACATATCTGCTTCATCACATGCCAGCCATACTGTAAAATGGATCTGTACAACTTTTCCCCAAAGAATGCAGTAGTCTAAATATGTTTTGATGTCTTCCATGGATGTGATATAAACTTTGATAATTAGCAGTAATTTTGTAATTGAAACTAGACCCAAAAAATGGCATACCTTGTTGGCAGCCCTCTAGAAGCTCAGAAGGGAATTGGGGAGAAGATTAGACATGACCTGAATCTGCTCCCTGCTCATAATTCAGAATTTAGCAAGGGCATGAGAGAGAGAGAAACTCTGGGATGGTCCATACCATTTAATATCGCAAACATGATGAACGACAATATAATTACCAGCATAATATTTCTGTTATTTCTGTCAAGTGAATATAAATGTGGATTAAAATCCAGGACAAGTAACAATAATAAAAAGTATAGCATGAATATTCAGGATTTAAATTGCTATATGCAAAAGAGCAGGGGTCCTTTCGTAAAAAAAAGAGGTGCAGGAGCTCGTTAGCATAACTTATTTGCATATGCCACACCCCCTGACGTCACTGGAAGTGTCATGAGGCCACACATCCCTGACCTCAGGTGTGTCAGTAGGCAAGAAGGGAGGGAGGGGGAAGGAAGGAAGGAAAGGAACAGGAAGGAAAGGAACAGGAAGGAAGGTAGGTAGGTGGGGGAGAGAGAGAGAAGAAAGAAAAAGGAAGGAAGGAAGGAGGGAGGGAGGAAGAAAGAAGGGAGGAAGGGGGGAAGGAAGGAAGGAAGGAAGGAAGGAAGGAAGGAAGGAAGGAAGGGGGAAAGGAAGGAACAGGAAGGTAGGTAGGTTGGTGAGTATTGACGGGGGGAGGAGGGAAGGGGCTTCCCAGGGTCGGCGGCGCTCTGCCGCGGCCCCGGGAGCAGTGGGAGAGGGGAGGGAAGGGCTTCTCTTTCCTGGGGCCGGCGGAGCGCCGCCGGCCCCAGGAAGCCCCTTCCCTCCTCCCCCCCGTCAATACTCCCGGGGCCGGCAGCGCTCAAGAAGGATGGCTCCAGGACAAACTAATTAATGCAGCAGCCAAATCGCCCAGTCCCAACTTTAACGAAGGCGCTCACAAAATAGGATTTTGCTCACAAGACTCCACAGCTTAAGAGGGAGCATGGCTCCCAACAAATGGTTCCGTGCACACTATGCAGAATATGGATGCTATCGCAGGAGACACACAGCATCTTTCGCAGCCTCAGAGGAGGCCCACAGGGAGTGGAGGTGCAGCATTCCCTAGGCAGGCAGGCTGCCACTCACCTCGCAGGCATCGCGCCAGCCCCTTGGCCCAGGCCATGTGGTGAGGCGGCGGCCGGCCGCCGCCGTCAGGGAAATGTGGGGGCCTCGCGTCGCCCTCCCCTCCACTTGCTGACGGGTAAGGCCGCTCGCCTTCGTCGCCCTCCTCCTCTTCTTCTTCACCTTCTTCCTCCTCTCCTCCCCGCCACCGCCTCCCGCTTTCAGAGCCTCCGCTTCGCGGGCTGGGGCCCCCGGAGAAAGGCGAGCCTGCCCCACCGTGCCCCCCCACTTCCATTTGCAGCACCGGCCCAGCTGCCGCCGCCGCCACCGCCCCCTCCTCCTCCGGCTCAAAGGAGGGAAGGGCTTCTCCTTCCCGGGGCCGGCGGCGCTCCGCCGGCCCCAGGAGCATTGACCGAGGGGGGGAGGGCGGGGGGCGGGGCTTTAAGTGCCCGCCCCTCCACCTCCTCTCTCCCAGAGCGGTGCTCCGGCACGCCCCGGCCCCAACAGAGCCCTGCAAAAGAGAGTGACAGAGCCTGAATGTACATTTTGGATGAACCACATAGCTGAAAGAAAAAGCAAGTTGTGTTTTTTCTGAGTAGTAAATGGAAAAAATCTCACTGTGTTGAATGTCTATTTTATGTTCTGTTTTGTATATTAAGAGAAAATGAATGAAAGATCAATTAACATGTCCTTCAACACCCCTATCTTCTGGAAGTGCAAGTTTCAGTATTAAGAACCCCAGTAATCTCCAGTTTTTCCTTATATGCTGTGCTTTTTTAGAAATATAGACAAGGTAGTCAAAATTAGCCACTGGAGCATATTAAACAATGAACTACCATAATTAGATCACAAATAAAAAACTACATTCATAAAGCTTAAATGAATTTTTAAAAAGTGAATGGTGTAACTCAGATGCTTCTATTTCCAAAACTAATTCTATTGAATCATTCTGAAAAAGCAATAAAAGTTAAATTAGAGGAGCTCTGACCTTTTGTGATTGTAATTTTAAAGTTTCTGTTTGGTTCTAACTAAAGCACGCCCTTTCTATATCTTGGGTCTGATTTGAGTTAAGCCTTGGGACCAATTGTTGGAACCAATTAAGCCTTGGGACCAATTCTTCCAAACCACAAGGAGATCTGTTTGCAGAATGAGGCTTTTGTACATAGATTTCTCTCCTCCATTTCTCCCATTCTTCTAAGCATGGGACGTAACTGCAGAAGAAAATTATTAGGGGTCCAGCATAGTCCAGAGATCCTTGCATAGAGCTATAAGAGGCCCTGCACTTTCCGGTAAACATGAGAATTTTCTCTCTCTCTCTCTCTCTCTCTCTCTCTTATTTTTTGCTTTGCAAATAATCACTGCTGTCAGTTCCAGTCCTCTGTCTGGACTGGAAAGTTAAGAAGCTAAATCCATGCCAACTTTTGCTCCTGTTGAGCTATTAGATGACAATGCCAGTCATCTGTACAGCAAATGTGTATTATTGTGTATGTTACCTCCTATTGCATACATCCATCTCTGGATTGGGAGGAACTTAACTTTCTGTAGATGTATGTGTGAAAGTTTGCCAAAAAGTTTGACTCACTGATGAAGCTGTGTCAGTCAAAGCTTATATCTGAATCTGTGTTCAACATGGAGCAGTAAGTAATCATGGTTCCACGGTGTGAACATGTAGGATACACGTTTTCAAATGTGCTTGTTGAGCAAAGTAAATGTAACAGATTTGTAAAGTACATTTGGAAAGTGGCATTTTGGATGTAAAAACAATAGAAGGAGGACAACGTTAAAACCCTCTTCCTACTGATTCTTTCTCTCCTTTGCAACTCAATCTTTCCCAAGAAGCTTCCCTCCAACCCCCCTCCTACCACTCACCTCTTACTGCCCTGTTCCACCACCCACTACCCACATGAAAATAGTTGTAAGAGCAAGGGAAGAGCTTAAGGAACCCTAGGCTACTGCTTGTTCACACAAAAGTGTCCCCTACCCAAGCTATCAGAGCTCTGTCATAAACATTTACATAAATGTAGTTTGACCTTTTTTTAGATTTTACATTAAAAATGTGTGAAGACTTTCAGTTTGACTTCATGAGTAAGTAGGCACAGCAGCAACTATCGTGGCATAATCTTATACTTCAGCGCGTAGATGGGTAACCAGCAATGCTGCATGCTTTTCTGTCTTGCATCATGACAGCATTTGGTGTGGTATAGCAGCTAGCATGTCAGATTAGAGGCTGAAATACCTTGGTTCAAATCCTTCCTCAGCCACAAAATTTTCTGGGTGATCTTGGGCCAGTCACTCCCTCTTATCCTAACCTTATTCATTGGGTTATTATGAGGATAAAATGGGGAAGTGAGATCTGTCTTGGAACAAGGGTGGGATAAAAATAAATAGATTTACTTAGCTTCATTAGAGCCATCCTCTTGCTGTTCTTTCTTTTAATTTCCTTTAAATCATAGTTTCTAGAATTAGATTCCCATTTCTTACTATGTTCCTATAACTGACCACCTTCACACTTAATTGATTTTTCTCCAATCCCATTCAACATTTCTGTATCAGCGTTTTCATTTTATCCCACCCACCAAACAGAAAAGGCATAAAATGTTCTGTTACAGTGATCACAAAGCAATAATATGTAAACGTACACATGTGCAAATATATGAGAACTGAACACTTATGCAGTTTTCAGCCATCATATACAAAAGTATGACCAGTCTCAGGGGAATACCCATGAGGCAGCGCGTTTAAGCCACTTGCTTCTGAAGTTGGGGTGTTCTTCTGCTTCAATAAATTATCATTCGACTTGAAGGTCAGCTCTGAGTGATATATAGGTTATACTTTGGTTGCCAGCTAAAATGAACAAATGAAAAAAAGGGGGGGGGGGTTTACTAAAAAAAATGAAAACATTCTGCTTTGTAGTTTGCCTGTGTTGTCTGCATCTTTAGGTTGATGCAAGTCAACTGGTTCACCTAATATATTTTTATGCGTGGCAGCCTATTAATATTTATTTGTCAGTATTAATCAGCCACCTCCTTTTGCAACCTTTGTACCTTCTTATGGACTTCTAAAACATAGCAGTGGTTTGTTTAGTCAATGAAGTCTCCTGTCTGTTGGTCTGACCTTTTCTTTCTTCAGTCCTAATCTTAGTGGTCAATTTGGAGACAGTAAATATTGAGTACTGACTTTTCATTTATAACCCATGACAAAGGAAATGTATTCCAATTAGGAAAAAAATTGATAGAGGTCTTTCCTGTACCCAAAATGCACATTATCAAAGGGCAAAACAACATATATAAGAAAACTAATGTTTCCATGAAAGACACTAGTCTCTTGTCAAGATTGCCTCAGTAAGGTGCAACATGACATCTCATGCTTGATGTCATTACATTAAGTATTTCTGTGTTCCAGCCATCAGCAACCATTTAACTGGATCAAGGTCAGGGAAACACACACCATAATGAGATTAGGACATAGAATATCTGTGGTACTACATGTTACTGCAATTTAAAATAGTAGCCCATGTTTCTATGATGCACAAGCCTAATGCAGATGTCCTGATTGTGTGGAACTCACCACACAGGAAGGGAATGCGGGCACGAGCATGCTGGTTCCACCCCCTGCCTCCACACAATCTCCCAGTGATCCGCATGGGCCAAATGCATGGAAGAAATGCCAGTGTGTACAACACCACTCCACAATCAGCAATGTGGTTGTGGAATGTTTCTGATCACAGGAAAAGTGTGTGCATGTGGACACTTCCACACCTTTGCACATGCATACCATTCAGCAATTGTGTGAAGGCAGGGGTGGAGCCAGCATGCTTGTGTCCATGCAATGAGGACATCTGCATAGGACTTTAATTTTAATTTAAGACAGTAGGGTTAATTGCAATGTCTATTATAACCTGTTACAACTATAATCATGCAGCATTTAAAAATGTTTGCTAAAGTTAATATTTGGCAAATGTAACCAGCCTGCTTTGCATTTTGCTACTAAGAAGCTGGGCTAAACAATGCAATATTGAAATAAATAGATACAGAAATTATATTAATGTGATTCTCTCACATGGTCAGCTGACGGAAAAGAACTTCTAGGATATTTAAGTTTCTTTTTGTAGGGATTAAGGAACACTATAGGGGTGTGGAATAATATAGCCTGATCTTGTCAGATCTCGGAAGCTAAGCAAAGTCAGTACTTGGAAGGGAGACCATCAAGGAAGGTTTTGCCAAGGAAGGCAGCAGCAAACCATCTCCACTACTCACTTGCCTTGAAAACCCCTCACACTTGTAAGTGCATTCAAGGTGTTTTGCAGAAATACTGGTTTCTGTTATTTGGTATTGGGCACAACAGAAAGTGGGGATATGGTGTGATTACAAAATGAGAAGGTATGTTACATTGCTATGAAAAGAAGATTCAGTCAAAAGAGTAAATTATTCGGACAAAATAGATGTGGACCACGCCCAACTGGTCATGAAAGCAAATATTGTGCATAAACTTTTAACAAGGGACTAATACGCTAGCCACTATCTCTTTTGAGCTCAGATTTCATATTGTCAAAGTTGCATATGAATTTGAACTCTGCAACTTCACCTGGAATTTCCCTTTGAAACTTTTCTGGCAGCTTTTGTTACTAAACAGTCAGAGAAGTGGAAATACTATCCCACTGATTTTTGTAGGTTTCCACTTTAATGTGTGATTTGTGTCCAGTGATTATCTTGCACACAAGACAATCCGTCTGGGCCTTTATCTTCACTCTCATTCCTTTTTCCCATTTGGGGACATTCTTTATTATGAAGTCAAAGACACTGCTCTGAGTACCTTCGTGGCCCCACAGAATTCCAACATCTTCATGTCAGAACAGAACTTCTCCATTTCCTATCTTCAAATATCCCTCCTCTGACATACCCTGATGACATCTTCATAATCTTGTGAGAGTTCTGCTCAAAGTAGTCAAGGATCAGATCTTGGTTGGTAAACCACAGTTCTTTATTTCCAATCTCTACATTAGTACAGCTTCTCGGATTATTGTCAGAGATGAGACAGATAATACAGGCAGGTCTATTATACCTTTCCAAGGAGTTTGAATTACCCATAGGTAGCCAATCACTATAGGGGAAAAACGGCGGGCAAAAAGGGGCTCTGGCCGTTTGTTTCCCACAGGAAAGAAAGTGAGGTGTTAAGCTGTAAATTCCCTTCCCAACCAGACCCTTCAGATGTTACCAGTTCACATAACAATCAATGGCCTCGAGGCTTTTGCATGTGATAAGAGATGAGACGCATCCTCCCTTGAAGTCCCAGCCGGGGCCGATGGAATGCGGAGGCAGTGGTGTGAGAGGCCCATTGTTCCCATACATTGCAGGTGTCACCCTCCCGCTTTAACAGTTACAAAACCCAGGCCTTGTTAGGCACTACAACATGGCATCTGCAAGCATATATCTGTAAAGCATACATGGCATCAGAACATACATACATGGCAATAGAATATGACAGGAGAGAATTAAAACGTAGACAGAATGCACAACTGTAAGAACTAGAAATACTTTGTCTGAATTAGCAGATTCTGACATCTGAACCCACAAAAAGAAGGTCCTCCAGAAACTCCATTAGGATCATCATTTTGGGGGTATCAATAATCTGGTCTAAAGGATGGTGTAATCTGTTCTAATGGATGTTCATTTGAGTATATCCGAGCTGAAAAAATAGGCTATTTTTTCAGCCAAATACATACAAAAGTCTGTTGTCATCTATCTAGTATAGCCAGTCCCCCCAAAACAATCCCAAAACATTCAGGATTCAGGAATGCCAGATAGCCACAGTTAAAGGCCATTTAAAGGGCTTGCAGAAAGCCAGCTTGGTGTAGTAGTTAAGAGTGTGGTCTCTAAACTGGGAGGGTTGGGTTTGATTCCCTACTCCTCCACATGCAGCTGCTGGCATGACCTTGGGTCAGTCACAGTTCTCTCAGAGCAATTGTTGCCAAGAAGCCATTCCAGACACTTTTACTCTCAGTGCCTTGCCGGACTGTGAAGTGAGTGCCAGGGCAATGGACAGAGCTGCGGTGCTAAGCGGAGCTAGACTATGGACTGTACACTGTGGCCAGGACAGCCCTATGCCAGAGGCCAAGCCAGAAATAGACCTGAAAATTCAGAAGACTTCTGCCCATATCACTCTGTATCTTCTGCCCATACCACCCTGCCCATACCACCATACCATCACAAGCACTGTGATGCAGACCAGCAGCCCTGGTCTCCATGAATACAGAAGCAGCAGCAGACCAGAGAGGAGCCATGTTCTGAAAGAGGACAGATGTTCCTGCACAGAAGCCATGAAGGGATTGCTTCTCCATCACACAGCACATTCCCCCCCAAGTCATTCTGAAACAAAGACTGTTGCCCAGCCAGAAACAAAAGAGGCAATTAAGCCTTCCTGCCACCAATCAAGAGAACGCTCATGACAAGCACTGAATCATTAAAGTGACTGCACCCTCCTTCTCCCTTTCTTTGTTTTACCCCTTCCCCAAGAGGTGTCACTCCCTGCCACATATCTGAGCAGCCGAGGCTGACTGCAGGTAGCCAGCTGCTCTGCGACCAGATGGAGCCCGACACACTGCCAGGGCAGAGGGTGCTGGAGGTGGCCCGTGGCCCACTGCCACTTGGCCAGGCAAGAAACCGAAGCCACTAGGCTGAAAGTGCTGAGCCCAGATGGTTGGCAGAAGGACAAGGAGGTGCTGACAGTGGAGGCACCTCCCCACCCCAGGCTAGCTGTGTGCAGGGCTGCAGCAGCACTTCCTGGGAGCCTCCAGGGAGGGCTTGGGGCCATGCCTTGCTCCTTGGTGATGGAGTCACCAGAACACTGCAGTGCCTGCAGGGTGTGGGGGGAGTGGTTCGGGGATCCCTGACTGTGGCCATGATACCACTGGAGACTGTGCCATGGAGGCCCTGGCCTGCCAAGGCAGCCCACAGCCTGCCGCAGTGCCTGCGAGGTGGGGGAAAAGGGGTCCGGGGAGCCCTAAAGCCCCAGAGACCTATGCCGCAGAGGCACTGGCCCGCTGAAATTGTGGATTTACACTGGGTACTCTGGGAAGAACCCCCTTGGTGACACCCTTTGTTCATATAGGCTGCGCAACTCTGGAGCCTGGTCTGGATGCAGTCTGTCCAGTAGGATGGTAGGTTGCCGGCCCATCAAGAGTTCCGCTGCGCAGCACCCGCTGACTGGGTTTGGCATTGTTCATTGTGCCAAAAGGAAACAGGCCAGATGGAATTCCCAGTCGCCTTCGGTAATGTGGCTGAGGGCTTCCTTTGCGGTCTGGACCATCCACCTCAGCCTGGCCATTGGTTGCCATGTGGAACAGTGTGGACCGTATGTGCTGGATTAAGTTACTTTGCAGGAACTCTTGAAACTCCTCTGAAGTGAAAGCCATCCCGTTGTCAGAGACAATCGTGTCTGGCAATCCATGGGTAGCAAAGATCCTGCGTAGCGTGCGGATGGTGGCTTTGGAAGACATGGCTGAGACAGTGCTTATTTCCAACCATTTGGAATATGAGTCCACAGTAACCAGGAACAACAGTCCATGAAAAGGGCCAGTGAAGTTGATGTGGAGTCTCAACCACAGCATGCAGGTAGATTCCCAGGCTTGGGTTGGTGCGCTCAGCGGATTTGGGCATACCGTTTGACGTGCCTGGCAGCATTTCACCCACACTTCTATCTCCATGACAATCCCTGGCCACCACACGTAACTCTGGGCGAGGACCTTCATGTGGATGATCCCCGGGTGTGCCTCGTGAAGGGCCTTGAGAACGTAGTGGCACAGAGCGCTGGGTACTACAATTCTGTCTCCCCACAGTAGACATCCCTTGTGGGCTGACATCTCATCCTAGTGAGCTGTGAAGGCCATAAATTCTGGGCCCGCAGCAGCTCAGGCCACCCCCTCACCACCCAGCCCAGAATCCGGGAGACAACAGGGTCCCAGGCCAAGTAGTGGGCAATGTCGGCTGCCTGGAGGGGAGAATCGGGGAGGTCCTCTACCTGGAGCATGCAGTATGCTGTGGTCTTCTGTGGAAGGCAAGGGCAGGCGGCTGAGGGTGTCAGTGTGACCCATAGCCTTCCTCAGGTGGTACTGTGGGCTTTAGTTGTAGCTGGACAGGAAGATGGACCATCAAAGGACCCATGGTGAGCAGACCTGCGGCATCTGCTTATCTGCTGCGATGAGGCCGAAAAGAGGGCAATGGTCCATAGCGATGGTGAAGGGCCGGCTGTGGATGAAATTGTGGAATTTCTTTATGCCGGCCACAATCCCCAGGCCCTCATGGTCAATCTGGATGTAGTTCCGCTCTGCAGCTGACAGCATCCAGGAATAGTAGGCGACTGGCACCTCCCACCCATTCAGGAGTTGGTGAGCCAGCACGGTGCCCACACCATAGGGGGAGGCATCACAGGCCAGAATCACTGGCAGGAATTCATCGAAATGGGCCAGCACTGCATTAGAGATCAAGAGCACCTTGACCCCCTTGAATGTGGTGGCCTGGTGAGGGTCCCAAGACCTGGGGACCTGTTTGTCCAGTAAGCAGTGCAAAGGCTCAGCTACCACTGCCTTGTGGGGGAGGAAGGCATGGTAGAATTTCAGGAGGCCTAGGAATGTCTGGAGCTCTGCCTTGGACTTGGGTGGAGGAACCCCAGTGATGGCCCTTATCTTGTCTCTTGCCGGGTGGAGGCCTTCCGCATAGACTGTGAACCCCAAGAAGTCAATGGAGGGGACCCCAAGGAGGCACTTCTCCCACTTCACCTTGAGCCCAGCCTCATGGAAACAGCAGAGAATGGAGTGAAGTTGAGAGGCGAAGTCCTCCGGCGTGGCCACAGCGATCAGCACGTCATCAGAGAATGATGTGATGCCTGGAATCCCTTTCAAGAGAGAGCCCATGAGATGTTGGAAAAGACCCAGGGTGACGCTTACCCCGAACTGCAGCCACTTTACTTTGAAGGCTCCCCAGTGTGTGATGATGGTTTGCACTGTGGCCATGGCCTCATCCACAGGAAGCTGTTGGTATGCCTGGGCGAGATCTAGTTTGCCGAAGATCTTTGCCCCTGCCAAAGTGGCAAGCATGTGGTTCACGACCAGGACCGAGTATGCATGGTCTTGAAGAGCCTTGTTAAGCGTGCACTTATAGTCCACACAGATGCGGATGTCCCTGTTTGGTTTCACGGGGGTGACTATGGGGGTCTCCTAGGCTGCATGAGATACTGGTTTTAGGACCCCTTGTGCTACAAGGTGGTCTAGTTCCACATCAATCTTAGGCTTCAAAGCAAATGGGACCTTTCTGGTTCACATGTGGATAGGCGCCACCTGGGGGTCAAGTTGCAAGGCTACGGGGGCCCATGTAGTGGTCCAGGGTTCCATCAAAGACGGAAGGGAACTCGCCACAGACTTCGCTGAAATCCTGAGGGGTGCATTGCTTTACTCCCTCAATGGAGATTCCCAGTGGGGCGAACCATGCATGGCCCAAAAGATTGACCAGGTTGCCTTCAACAATTATCAAGTCCAGGTAGTCATTAAAGCCCCAGTACTGGACTCGGAACTCCCCACATCCCATATAGGAACACTGTTCTGCTGAAAGTCCACCAGGGTCAAGGGTGAAGGACACAAAGAGGGTCCCCCATTGGGACAGTCTCTTAAGTGTCTCCATCGTGATATGATGGAGGCCACGGACCCAGAGTCTAACTCCATGGAACAAGGGGACTCCTCTATTTTAACCCTGACCTTGATTTGAGGGGCTGAGGTCTGGCTTGGAAGCCACAGTACCTGTTCACTCACGAGAAGGTAGAGGTCTTCTGGGGCAGCATTGTACTCATGGTGCATGGAGGTCCGGTGGCATGGAGCTGGCTGTGTTGTTGGGACACAGAACCCCCTGGAATGGTAGGCTCGTGCTATGTGGTCAGAGTGGCCGCAGCTCTTGCAAGTGGTGTCCCTAAACCAGCATGTCACCTGGTCATGCCAGTCCCCACAACTGGTGCACTCCTGGTGGCAAGACTCCTGGACAGGTGCAGAGCATGGTGTGACCCCTAGATGTCACCTCCCGGTAGGCTGCTGGGTCTGATGAACCTCGTCTCTGTCAGAGTTGGTGGGGTCGATGTTTGCCTGGTGTGAGGCTGCTGTGCAGTGACTGGCAGTGGACCCGGTCATGGATGGGTGTGAACTCTCCCACGCAGTAGCTGTGGAGAGGATGGAGGCAAGGGTGCAGGTCTCCACCTTCATAATGCGGTGCCAGAGCTTCTCTTCCCTTAGGCTGCAGACTACCTGGTCATAGAGGCCCATCTCCAGATGGGATCCGAAGCTGCATGCAGTGGCGAGCCAGCGCAGCTCAACCAGGTACTCAGCGGCAGACTCACACAGTTGCTGCAGCCAGTAGTATAAGGCCACATGGTACAGAATCTCTGATGGTCAGGGGATGAAGTGGTCCTGGATCTGGTCAAATGAGGCCTCGGAGAGCTTTGTAGGCGATAGCAGATTTTGGGCCAGCTTGACGATGGCTGGGCTGTAGGAGCCAATGAGGAGGCCCGGCTTCCACTCCTCTTCGGTGACCTGATAGAAAATCAGAATGGACGTGAGTCCCTCAACCCAGGCTTCCCATTGGTGAGGGCGAGTCAGGTCGAACTGAGGGACAAGTCCTGCTCCCAGAGTGACTGCCATTGTGCTGCATTAGTGTGGCACAGAAGCGACCTGTTGTCAGCTAGGCTGTCATAACTAAAAGGAGGGGAGAGAGGGAGATGCTGCTATGAGGAAAAGGAAGAAGGAGAAGGTTGTAATTGATATTGTAAACTCTGGAATGTCGCCTTTGATGCTCTCCTAACATTTGCCCCTGTTTACATAAGATCTCGGGTTTCTCTGGTGGGTCTCCTGCCTGAATGTTGAAGCCATTAGTCTCAGTGCGAGGGTACCACGACACTCATTGGCTTGTAGCCAGCTAACACCCCAGTTTGAACCGTGTATATAATCCCATTCCCGCTTTCCCGCTTTAGTCTTAACACAGAAGTGCTAAGGGCTCCTGGACAAGAACACTAAGTGGCTTGGGCCCCCCACCATGCAGCCGCTTTTTGGGCCATGAAGGACTTGCTTACATCTAATGCTGTGCTCACCCACTTTGACAAGTTCCTGCCTGTCATCCTGGCCTGTGATGCTTCCCCATACGAGGTAGGAGCGGTTCTGGGGCACCGCTTACCTGACGGCCAGGAGGTTCCGGTTGCTTATTATTCAAGAACCTTGTTGTCTGCGGAGCGCAACTATGTGCAGATTGACAAGGAGGCACTGGCTATTGTGGCCGGCGTCAAAAAATTTCATGACTATTTGTACGGCCGGGCATTTATGGTTACCACCGACCACAAACCTCTCCTGGGCCTCCTTGCCCTGGATCGCCAGACCCCCCAGATGCTGTCTCCCCAGGGTCCTGCGGTGGTCCATCTTCCTTTCCAGCTACCAGTACTCACAGGTCTATCACCCTGGCAAGTCCATGGGTCACACTGATGCCAAGTTGCCTGCTGCTGCCCACCTGCGAACCAGATCCAGCTCCCGCCTGCCATATCTCCCTCCTGGAGGACCTTCCAGACCAGCCTGTCCAGGTTGCTGATGTCTCCCGGTGCACAGCTAGGTATTTCACCCTCTCCTGGGTCCTGGACTGGGTGGAAAGGGGGTGGCCCACCTGCTCTGGGCCAGAATTTGCTGCGTTCTCGTCACGGCACAATGAGCTATCCACCCACAAGGGGTGCCTGCTCTGGGGGTCGAGGGTAGTGATTCCCGAACCGCTCCACACTTGGGTACTCAGCATTCTCCACAAGCACCACCCTGGCATTCTGCAAATGAAGGCCCTGGCCCAAAGTTACATCTGGTGGTCGGGGCTGGACAAGGACATCGAGGACCACGTCCGCCACTGCAGTATGTGCCAGGAGTCACGACCTGATCCCCCCATGCTCCAATCTGCCCCTAGGAATTGGCACAACAGCCCTGGTCCCGGCTTCACATGGATTTCATGGGGCCAGTCCAGGGGCAGATCTTTTTCCTCCTAGTAGACAGCTGCAGCAAATGGCTGGAAGTTGTGCCAGTGAAGTCAACGTTGTTCGAAGCCGCCATCCGAGCCATGTGGAGCATCTTCTGCACGCACAGCTTGCCAGACACACTGGTCTCTGACAATTGCATGGCCTTCACCTCTGCAGAGTTCCAGCAATTCATGGAGCTGCACGGCATCAGACATGTAAGGTCTGCTCCCTTCCATCCAGCCACCAATGGGCAAGCCGAGCGGATGCTCTGCACGACCAAGGAGGCACTGTGGAGGATGGACCAGGGGGACTGGGAGTTTAAACTAACTGCTTTTCTATTTGGCCAATGCTCAATGCCCCACTCCTCCACAGGATGCAGCCCTGTCAAACTCCTAATGGGCCACCAGTTGACTTCGCAACTCAACCGCCTGCACCCTGACCGAGCAGCAACTGGCCTCAAGGAGCCTGACGTCCCCCAGGCTCCACAAGGGTTCTTTCTGGAAGATCCCGTGTATGTCCAGAATTATGCACGGGGCCCCCTCTGGCTACCAGGGCAGATAATCCATGTCACCGGACCCCTCTCCTACAAGGTCGCTGGTGAGAACGGGCAGGTTTGGAGGCGACACGTGGACCAGCTCCGACACCGGCTACGTTCCTGTGTTCCCAACTACACAAGTGAGCATGAGGACGATGCTCCCGACCCAGTCCTGGATGAAGAGGAGGACCGGGGACCCAGCCCTGCAATAGCCGTCGCACCCCAAAATCCATCTCCATCGGACTTGACCACAGAGGCCGCCCTGCCGGACACAGCTTCCAACACCCCAGCTTCTGCTCCTGTTCCCGAGGCCGAGACTCCGGTTCCATTGCTGCCTGCTGCAGCTCTGAGATGTTCAGACAGGGAACGAAGAAGGCCGACATATCTCAAGGACTATGTCTGTTAGGGTGGGCCTGAGTGGGGGGGAGGGCTGTTATGTTCTGTGATTAAATCTCTGATGATCCAATTACCTTGAATCTTATTCAATTACCTTGAAATTTATTCAATTACCTTGAGACTTATCTGCCCTTGGGATTATCTAATTATTATCCTGGGATTACCTTGAAACTTATTCAGTTAACTTGGAACTTGTTCAATTACCTTATCCAACTGCCTTGTTGTGGCGATGTCAGGGGTGCGGCTTACCTGTGTATATAAGCAGGCCCTGACCTCTGTTTTCTTATGCTTCATCTGGAACTGAAATAGACTTGCTATGTTGAAATCACTACCACCGGCCTCCCGACTCCAGTACTTTTCAGTTTGTTTGGGGTGGTGGTGGAAGGAGCTGGGCTCCACGTGTGCCTCCCATGAGATCAGCATGCCGGCAGAAGAGCCGACAGGGCAGAAAAGCCCATTGCACTTGTTTGCTTATTTGAGGATGGTGGTGAAAGGAGCTGGGGTCCACGTGTGCCTGAGTTTTGCCTCCCGCGAGATCAGCGAGCAAAATATGTCCAAATTCTTGATAGCTGGAGAAGCAAAAACGATGCCTTCGAATTCATTGAAAGCATCAGTAGTGTTATCAAAAGGGAAATTGTAATGAAATCTGGGAATGCCCTTTCTATACTGTTATAGTTGAAAGTACCAGCATCACTGTGCCAAAGATGTTGATTGTATATATATATATATAAAATTCAGAAGAACAGGTGGTGATCTTCATGAAACCATTTTTGCTGGCATTGTGAAGTTGGCTGCTTGCAGGAGTGCTGCAATACTTGATTCTGTAAGGAAGTTTTATAATGAGAATCATTTGGACATGAATCGCATGGTCATGTTCACATCAGATGGTGCCTCCGTCATGCTTGGAAAGCGGAATGATGTTGCTGCAATTCCTCACCTGCTGGAGCAGCATTGCGTAGTTCATCGAGAAGATTTGGGGATAGATGATGCATGAAAAAAATCACATTAATCAGGGAGATTGAAACTCTGATATGCACTGTTTATACCCTGTTCAGCAGATCAAGCACATGGAAAACCGAACTGGAGGAAATTGCCACAGCAACAGACAGAGACGTTGTTTCATTTAGACCACTAACTGAAGTAAGGTGGCTCTCTAGACACTTGGCTGTAAGTGCCTTGATTAAGAATTATGACACCTTAATTGAATATTGCAAAGAACAAGTAGAAGATAATGACCCAATACAAAAATACTGCCTTGAAAGATTAAGTAATCCACAATACAAGATGGCATTATTTATTCTTAATGATGTTCTTGGTGATTTAGCAGAACTTTGCAAAATTCTTCAGAAGAGCTTTTTGACCACTGTGGAAGCATTTCAATTTACCAAAGCCAAAAAAAGGAAAATTAGATCTCAGTATCTAGGAGACAAAGTCCATTTCAGTGAAACTGTACAAGATCTAATTTCATCTGGCAACTCTAGTGTAAATACCAATGCCACTCTCAATTTCATTGGGCAAACTTGTGATCACATGGACAAAAGAGTCCCAGAAAACGAATTACAGGATTGGTGTGTGTTTGACTGAGACTATATTGAACCCCTCCAACCTTGATTTCCTTTAGGAATCAAGAACTTTCAAGACTAGCCAAGTGTTCCTGCATTTTGTTCCAGAAAGATGAACAAACATATGCTAAGGAACTTCATAAGCAGTATTCAGACTTCAAATTAATCATTGCAAAGAAGATGAAAGCTAGATCAATGAAAACCTTCCAGGACATACTAACATTTGCACAGCAAGAAGAAAAATTTAGTGAACTCAATCTTCTTCTGGACATTTGTGGGACTTTTCAGGCCTCAAGTGCTGATTGTGAAAGAGATTTCAGCTTGATGAATGCCATCAAAACTAAGATTAGAAATTGGCTAGATACAGATTACCTCGAGAACTTAATGAGAATCAAACTGCACATGTCTACTGGGAATAATATTAATATTGACAATGTTTTCAAATTCTGAAAAACCGAGAAAGGAAGAAGAGAGAAGTCCAATTAAAACATTTGCTGTAATGAGACTTGATGTTGTTTTCATCAACATGAGAGCCAGTTTGGTGTAGTGGTTAAGTGCGCGGACTCTAATCTGGGAGAACCAGGTTTGATTCCCTACTCCTCCACTTGCACCTGGCTGGATGACCTTGGGCAAGCCATAGCTCTGTACCAGCTGTTCCCTCAAGGACAGCTTGGGAAAGAGCTCTCTTAGCCCCACCTACCTCACAGGGTGTCTGTTGTGGGGAGGGGAAGGGAAAAGGAGTTTGTAAGCCGCTCTGAGACTCCCTTGGGGAGTGGAGGGCAGGGTATAAATCCAATCTCTTCTTCTTCTTCTTCTTCAGTTAGAATGTTTAAATTATTCTTAAAATGTAGTTTAAAAAATTCATTCTGAGATTCTCACAAGGTTATGGTTACATTTTGTTTGTATATTTTGTATGCTCATAAACTGAAATTTAAAACAATTAAAATGTAGGCTGGCTCACAGCTTTTATGGTTTGGCTCACAAAGAAATATTTTTGCACACAGAGCTTCAGAGCTTAGAGGGAAAATTGGTCAGGATACCTTCATATTCAACATTTTGCATTTCAGATTTCATAACCAATCTGTTTTTTAACTGAATTATTAATTTCACCATTGCTGCATACTCAATACTGCATATTTTTGCCATTTCTGTGTACTTGCTATCACTTTTGGCAAACAGGTAATATAACAAAAATACAGAAGAAAGGACTATTCTATATCTTATAATAGAAGATAAAAACTTTGGGTTGCATTCTGAAGTTACATCTCTGCAATGCAGGGGCCATCTTGTAAAAAAAAAGAGGTGCAGGAGCTCATTAGCATATGAAAAAGATGGAAAGTTAGGAGAGCAAATAAAGGTAGGTTGGTTGGTAGGTGGGAAGAATAGAAGGAAGCAGGAAAAGATGAAAGGCTACAGGGGCTGCCAGGAAATGGAAAGCAGAAATAGTGAAGCAAGGAATACAAAGGAAAATGAGATGCCCCCTCAAGTCCTTGTGGCTCCCCTGCTTGTAATTATAATATACAATACACAATACACAGCCTTTATTGGCATACACTGCAGGGACATCAATAAAGAAACAGTAGCAAACAGCTAGCAGTAAACCAAACAGTAGCCGACATGACTGGATGGAACTAATCAGCGAGGATTAAGCCTTATACTCCCTTACCCTTAACTTCCAAACATAAGCTAAAAATTCAGCAACAGACAGAGTAATTGCCGAGAACTTGTCGGACAGTAAAAATTTTAAGTCACTGTCGGACAAGTTCCTTAAGGGGGGCAGGTGGGGGCCAATCAAATAGCTACGCATAGTGGAGTAATGGGGGCAGCGTAGAAGGATATGGGCCACTGAGTCAGGTTCACTAGAAAGACAACTACAGGTTCTATCCCTATAAGGGATACCTCTATATCTGCCTGACACAACAGCTGAGGGGAAAAGACTGAATCTTGCTAACATAAAAACCCGCCGATGAAGCGGAGCTATTAGATTGGAAATATAGGGAGCCATGGGGGTTTGGGATTGTAATTATATATTTCTGATCTTGCAGTTGACAAATTAGTTCCATTTATATACGAGCAACAATATGACTCAAAGTCTTTGCCCTCTTTGTAATGATTATATCCATTTCTTACTTTGCAACAAATTTATCCACTAGAACTAAGAGTCCTGTCACTGAAAGGACTCTTGTTTTTAATACAATTATTATTATTATGTGCCATCAAATTCTAATCCCCTAGCTATCTCAGTTGTCCTCCTCTGTACTTTTTCAAGCCCTACAGAAACTGTACACAGTATTTCAAATGAGGTTGCACCGTTAATCTGTATATGGGCACTGCAATATCGGTTGTTATATTCTCAATCCCTTTCCTACTAATCCTTAACATAGAGTTTGCCTTTGTCACCACTTTAGCACCCTGGGTTGGCACTTTCATTGAGCAATCCACTATGATGCCAAGATCTTTTCCCCTCTCAGTCTCAACAAGTTCAGACCCATTAGCCGATACTTGAAGTCGGAATTTTTTGTTCCAATGTGCACCATATTACACTTACCAACACTGAACTTCATTTGCCACATTGTCACCTACTCACTCAGTTTGTGGAAATCCTCTTGGAGCTCTTCACAGTCAGCCTTGGTTTTCACCATCCTGACTAATTTGGTGTCATCTGCAAATGGTCACCACACTACTCATCCCTAGTTCCAGATCATTTATGAATAAATGTAATAGTACTGGCCCCAATACTGATCCTTGTGGGACCCCACTGCTTACTTCTCTCCATCGGGACAACTGTCCATTTATTTCTACTCTTTGCTTCCTGTCATTTAACAAATTTTTAATCAAATGAGAACTTGTTCTCTTTTGCCATGACTGCTACGTTTACTCAGGAGTCTTTGTTAAAATACCTTCTCAAAAATCTTTTGAAAGTCCAAGTATATAGTGTTGAAAAGTACTGGAGTCTGGAGGTCGGTGGAGTGAGTTTCAGCATGATCAAGTTTGTTGTAGGTCAGGAACAAGCATACCTGAGGTGGCCCGGGGGTCAGTTTATATGCACAGAAAAGCCTCGCCCCCATTCACACTCACACTGCGGGATAGGTTAATCTTCCCACCAGAGATTACATTGCTTAATTTGAATATGCTAAGCCCCTGATAGGTGGATCTTTAGGAGCCTGGGTGCTATTGTTCTTTTACCTCAAGCTTGTACCTTTTCCAGGCCATGCGGTCAGACCGCATGGCTGGCGCCATTACATGTTTGGTCACATCAAAGAATCATATAAGTGTACACATAGAGAATAGCAGCCTGGTTGTCTGTGGAATTGTGTCCAGGACATAACACTTTCTACTGGGTCACCATTTTCTACATGCTTATTCACTTTCTCAAAGAACTTCTAGTACCTGTATTTTTATTGACGTGGAGCCATTTCAGGTCACTTAGCTACCTGTCTTGTTTTTGAAGGGCACTATGGTTTTTAATATCCAGTGACATCTACTTTCACCTCATTTTCTACTCCTGCTAACTAAGTGCCAGGCTCGGGGGTTTTCCTTTGCAGATGAGCCCTGAATAAATTTATTCAGTGCATTATTTTTGTGATTTGTTTTCCACATTTGCAGTAGATGAGAAGTCAGAGATGAAATGTGGAACCAAATAACAATATTCCTCCTAATCCTCACTCTCTCCCACTACAAAATAAGCCATTGTTCTAGCCAGTTCATGCTCATTGTTGGTATCACTACTAGGTTGCAGCTGTTCCTCCTAGGATGATAGTCAGTCCCTCCACTTCAGATCCCAAAGCCCAGTTCAGCTGCTTGAATTCCAGGGTATGACTAATGGACAGATAACACAGCAACCTTGCTGAAAATCAGGTCTGCATCTAGTCAGAACATGCTATTCTGTGTACATCATCTTGAGGTCCCTGATGGAAGAAGGTGGGTTTATAAATGGAATACTAAGTAAAGATCTAAAGGATTTACATAGTAATTGGGAGTATTAAGTAAATACGAGGTGATGTACAATGCAATCCTAAGAACACTTTCCTGAAAGTAAGCACCATTGAATAGACTTCAACAAAATTCTGAGTAGACCTGCTCTGATGATTATTATGTGGACAATAAACAAAAATAATTAAACATAATGAAGATTTCCTTACTTTAATATTTCTAGAACTTCAGTGCACTAAAACCCCCAAATGTATGAGGCTGCTGCATGAGAGTGGAAAATAGCTTCTTATTAATAGAGGGGGGGGGATTCTAATAAATTATCCATTTTATGGCAATATACCCAATATTCTGGAATGTTTCATATAGTTCTCAAGTTGCCATGTTACATGACAAAATAGGTCATCTTAGTTTGTTGATCCCCGCCCCCAGTTGGAATAGAAGTTATCATTACTCATGCTCTTCACTTCATGTGCAGTCTAAACATTGTTACTCATGTCTTCCCAAAGCTGACATGCTATTAGGTATTGGCACAATAAGTGATGGTCTGAAAAGCTTCTGAGATAGACCCCCTGAAGTGGAATGTTGAACACAATGGCCCTCAGCAACTCTCCCACTATTGATGGCTATTGTCACTGGGTTACAGGCAACATGAATCTCATTTAATCGGGTTAGGAATGACTGTAAACAAAAAAAAAGTCACAAGAAATAAATCTCTGTTATGGAAGTTGGTGTAGAACTCTTGTGCTACAGATGTAGTGTCTCTCTGGGGAAGAAGGGTAAATCTACCCAAGAGATAAATGTATTGCTACATACATGTTTTTTCCCATTTAGACCTCCAGGTATCTGTGAATGGTTCTTTTATAAAAGGTGATCCAAAAGAAATGAGTTTTTCTTTGATTGACAAAATGAAGCAGAACCAAAGGATAGGAAACAAGAAAGACATTTTATGTTGCCACAGACCCAACAGGGAGATAGGAATCTCAGCAAGAAATCCTAACAACTCTTGACAGAAGTGCATGGTTCTTCTTACACAGAATACAACATATTAGAAAAGGGAAGATTGTCCTTTATAGCAGTGATAGCTATCTTCTAATAATCATATGGAAGCTTCAGAACTAATCCTTGGAAATCACTTTGCAGATAGATTTCTAGGGCCTTTCATGAGCTGTAAAAAATCCACAGCCATGCAGCCACTGTCTTTGCTGTATAAAACTTCTATCATTTCCTCTAGAGTGTGCAGCACTAGTACACAAATCATATTTTCCCAGTAAATAAACCACAGCATTTTGAACACAGAGAAATATGTGCCTTCCCTCCATCACCACATCACGACTGATAGCACACTTGCAGAATCCATCAAGACTGCTGTATGTTCAGTGTTGCCAGCTCTGGGCTGGGAAACCGAACACATGATGCTGCCTTATACTGAATCAGACCATTGGTCCATTTAGATCAGTATTGTCTACTCAGACTGGTAGCAGCTCTCCAGGCTTTTGGGCAGATATATTTCACATCACCTACTGATCACCTAGAGATTGTGGGAGGTTTGAGAAAAAAGACCTCAGCAGGGTATAGTGTCATACAGTCCATCCTTCAAAGCAGCCATTTTCTCCAGAGGAATTGATTTCTGTGTCCTGAAGAACAGTTGTAATTCTGGGAGATCTCCAGGCCTTACCCGGAGGTTGGCAACTTCAACTGTACAGAAGGTCATCTGTTTAATTAAAATAGTTATATCCTACTTAATAGTACATGCAAAGAAACTTGTGTGAGTGCAAAGGTGTAGACTTTTCTGAAGTCCGGGGGTGCGGGGGCTCGCTGGGGCGATGTTTCCGCCCCCCCCCCAGAAAACCTACCGCCAGCCGCCGCGCCTCCCCGGCCCTTCCGAGGCTCACCAGCCGGTGCTGCTGGTGCCTTTCCCTCCCCCTCTGCCCTGGCCACTCCCTCCCTCACCCCTAAAAGAGGAAGAGGGAGAGATAAGGAGGGAGAAATGGCCAGGCCGGTGGGGGGGAGAGGCACCAGCTGGTGAGCCTCGAAAGGGCCCGGGAGGCGCGGCGGCAAGGCACCGGCGGCAGGCGCAATGTTTTCCGGGGGGGGCTCAGTCCACCCCGGGAAATTTCAGGGGTGGCTCAAGCCCTCGAGCCCCTCCGTAGTTTACGCCGGTGTGTGAGTGCAATTGTATCATAGCAGGGAGGGCTAGATATGTATGAGTCTTCTCATTCACATGAAACGCATGGGGTCTATTTTAAACAAAAATGGAGCCTGCGAACAAGAGGAGTTTTTTCTGCCCCCTCCCCCTCACACCTTACTTCACTAAACTCTGCTAGTTGGTATTTAAGGCTCTGACCGGGGAATCAGCCAGACCAGAAGAATAATACTAAAATAAATGGAGTGTAGTAAGGAAAGCTATGGGATAGGGAAGACTCTAACTTCCTCACTTGTATTCCCTTTTGCAAAACAAAACACACACACACACACATACTCCCTCCCCTTCCTACTTGGTGCCTAGGAAAAGAGGGGAAAGCTCATGCCCATGCCCATTTATGTTTCCCTCCACCCATTCCATCAGCTAGCATTTTAATTGCCTCTAGAATGGTGACACTTTCTCCTGCCTGTCTGAAATTTGACAGGGAGGATTCCTAGAGTGAGATGGTGGCATCCCTGAGAATGTTATCCTTGATTGAGAAGTTACTCCTGGAAATGTGTTTCCTATTAAAAGCAGTGGAAACAAAAAGTTAAAAAAAAAAAGCAGCCCTAAAATCTGACTGAGATGATAATTGCTGTAATTAATACGAACAGGCAATTGTGAACAACCTGAACTGGATTCCAAAGGTCTAATTCACAGTCTGCTCTTGCTGATCTGCTTTCAGGCACTGAATCTTCAAATTCTGCGGTCAAACAACCTAATGCAAAGAGATAGCTGATACATAGTAATTTTATAACAATAATTAGCACTTCAGCTGATTAAATTAACATTGTTTCTCATGCAAATAAGAGAAAAATTGGCTGCATCTTCCCATAGCATTAATGAAGTTTAAGTAGTCTGTTGCCTCATAGAAAAGCCTTGAACGTAAGTAATATTTTACATAATTTGATTGTGACATAGTTTTCAATTTCTGCAATGTATTCCTTAAGTAATTTCATCTAGATCAGGTAAAAAATTACATCTGAGTATATGTGTACTCATGCATGTCCAGCCATGTATTCCCAGTTATATATGGAATTGCCACTGTTCAGCCATAATACATTTGTGATGATACTTCTTACCTTTGTGTTTACGTTTTTATTTGAATAAAATTAAACCAAGTCTCATGTGTAGAAGCGCAGATTCTTTAAAAATACTGAAGTATATACTCATGGCAGGTATTCAGATTTGCACCTCTTTGGGGGAACCAGGAAAACCTGTGATATTAATCATTTGTGTTAACTATTATCATCCCTGAGTTCAGAAACTCTGTCTTACCTACAATGCAGTAAAGCACTGGATCTCATTTTCAAGTTTTTAATTAGACTTTCAGACAAAACTGGGTTTTTAATTTTCCACTTCAGTAGTTCATTTTCTGGTGCGTAGAAGAGGGACAAGCCCCCCAAAATCACCTTTACACTTTCAAATTATCAAAGAGGATATTGCCATCCTCATCACCAGCTTTCATGCATGTCTGACTAGAAGAAAATGAGAAGAGGATGTGATTTCTTCTCACTACAAACTAGCCCCAAGTGTATCTGTATCCCATTCTTCCTCTAAGAAATTCAGGGTAAAAGTTTATCTGATTTTATTGTCAAGACCTCTCTAAGAGGAAGGTTGGACTGAGAGATTTGCACAAGGCTGTGCAGTGAGCTTTATGACTGAGTTGACATTTGGAGCCTGGTCTCTCTGTTCTACATCCAATAACTTGTACACTACATCACAGATTTTATTTATTTATTTATTTATTGAGATTTATATCCCACCCTCCCCGCCATAGGCGGGCTCAGGGCAGCTAACAACAAAGCCAAACAGTAACAAATACAATATCTTAAAAACATTAAAACATATAAAACAGCATAAGCATTGTGCAGATGGCGTATCTTCAATTTGGTATATCAGAGCAGTGCCCAGATGTAACCATTGTGTGCGGTCACACAGACTGGCAGATAAAATCAGGCTAGGGCCAAAGATGTAAATATTACGCGGCCCCTGCTTAAAAGCCTGGTGGAAGAGCTCCGTCTTGCAGGCCCTTCGGAATTGTAGGAGGTCCCGCAGGGCCCTGATGTTATCCGGGAGCTCATTCCACCAGTGTGGGGCCGTCACTGAAAAAGCCCAGGCCCTTGTAACCACCAACCAAGCCTCCTTCGGGCCTGGGAGGATCAGATGGTTTTGGGATCCAGACCGGAGTGCTCACTGGGGAACATGTGGAGAGAGGCGGTCTTTCAAGTAGGTAGGTCCCAAGCCATATAGGGCTTTATAGGTAAGCACCAGCACCTTGAACCTTATTCGGTATGCTATAGGCAGCCAGTGCAGTGCTTTTAAGGTGGGCTGGATGTGCTCCTGTACGGGAAGACCCATCAACAGCCGCGCCACCGCATTCTGCACCAGCTGCAGCTTCTGGATTTGGCACAAGGGCAGCCCCATGTAGAGAGCATTACAGTAATCCAATCTTGAGGTGACCAAAGCATGGATCACTGTAGCCAGTTCATTGCGTTCAAGGAAGGGAACCAACTGCTTGATCAACTGTAGATGATAAAAAGCTGACCTCGCAGCGGCTGCTACCTGGGCCACCATCATTAACAAGGGGTCCAGGAGCACTCCGAAACTCCTAACCTCCGACGCTGGTACCAACAGCACCCCATCGAAGGCCAGGAGAGGGATCCCTATCCCTGGTCCACTCCTACTCAGGCATAGGACCTTCATCTTCATTAGATTCAATTTCAGTCGACACTGCCTGAGCCAATCATCCTCGGCTTGCAACGCCAGGTCCAGATCACCCAGACTGGAGTCTGACTGTCCACCCAACAACAGATAGAGCTGGGTATCATCCGCATACTGATGACACTCCAACCCATGCCTCCGGGCAATCTGGGCGAGGGGGCACATATAGATGTTAAACAGCATAGGAGAAAGTACTGCTCCCTGTGGGACACCGCAGATCAACGGATGTCTTTGGGAGAGTTGTTCCCCTACTGCCACCCTCTGTCCCTGATCTTGGAGAAACGAGGAAAGCCACTGTAAAGCTAACCCCTGGATCCCAATATTGGCGAGGCGGTGGACTAGTAGCTGATGGTCAACTGTGTTGAATGCCGTCAACAGGTCCAACAACATCAGCACCGCCATACCCCCTCGATCCAGATGCCTCCGGAGGTCGTCTGTGAGGGTGACCAGCACCATCTCCGTCCTGTGGCCTGGTCGGAGATCTATAGCCATATTTATTTATTCAGAAACTGTACTCTCTGGGGAAAAGCTGATCTCAGCCAGAGATGAGGTTGGCTGTTCCTTTCTGTCCCCTAAGGAACATGCCCCTGTGTAACAGCAGCAATGGTGCAAAAGTTATATTCAGGGCTTTTTTTTGTAGAAAAAGCCCAGCAGGAACTCATTAGCATAATAGGCCACACCCAGCAGCAGAAACTAATTAGCATACTAGGCCACACCCATTACAGTACAGCTCTTTCCCAGCTTCCCCAAGTGCCCTGCAGCTTGCAGGGCACACGGGGAGCCCGAGGAAAGAAAGGCAGTTTTTGGATCAGCTTTCCCAGGCACCCCGCAGCTGTGGGGTGCCTGGGGAGCCCGAGGAGGGGAGACAGTTTAAACTGCCTTCCCTCCCTGGATTGGCTTGGCTTCCCCAGCCACCCTGCGGCTTGCGAGGCGCCTGGGGAACCCAAGGAGGGGAGGCTGTAGGCATGGCCAACTCAGAAGCCAGCCGGAACTCCGTTCCTGTGCATTTCTGCCCCAAAATAGCCCTGGTTATATTCATAATTGGAATTCCTGTTGCATATGCTGCCTTCCTCTGCACTTTCTTCAGTGAGAAAAATAAGATTCTGCTTTTTGGTAACAGCTGTGAAGAGTGGATTTTTACAAGTCAACAGGATGAACAATGTGGTCACTATGAGATATTTCATGTAGGGATATTGTGAATTTTCCATGAATATATTCAGTGGTTTAACTTACCATGTTTGAAGGCAGCAATCAGATGTGAGCCAATCACTCAGTCTGTTCGGTTCATGCCAAGCAGCCAAGAATGCCCGCTGAACTGTTTTTCTTAGTGTTTTCCAAAACTGTGCATGTGTAAAGCTGCTGCTGATTCAAACTGATCAGTAGCCATTAGTGTCACAAAGGACAACTTAACCAAACACCAAAGGGTAGGATTTTACTGAAGCATAGCATTTATTGAGGACTGGTTTGTGAGTTACTTCCTAATGTAAGCAATTTCCTGCTGAGCAGAGCAGTTAGGCAGCAAAGATGGGAAAGTATGCTCAGCTGGGCTGTGTAAGAACCTGGATGCATGAAAACCAATTGCATTGTACTGCAGGGTTAGTAACAAATGCATCAAAGCAGCCTGTTGAACACCCACATACAGATGGACAAACTATCAAGCTGACATCAAAAAAATCATGTCTGGGTAACAGTGTCGATTTTGTTTACATGCTTGTGCACTTTCTCAAACAATTCCAAAAGGTTGGCGAGGCTGGACTTCCTTTGTATGATTTTCTCTCAGCATGCCTTGCTCCTCTATGTGCTTAATAATTCTTTATTTTTAATTTTTTTAATATTTACATTTATATCCTGCCCTCTCCGTCATTTGGCAGGCTCAGGGCAGCTAACAACATAATAAATATACATTTCCTGCTCATTACAGCTTCTACTAATTTGCCTAGGACAGACATTAGGCTAACGAGCCTGTAATTTCCTTATCCCCCCCTTGATCCCTTTTGAAAAATTGGCGTAATATTCACTGCTCTCCAGTCTTCTAGTACAGGGGCTGAGTTTAGTAATAAGTCACATATACAGATTAGTAGATCAACAATCTTACATGTGAGTTCCCTAAGAACTCTCAGGTATAAGCCATCAGTACCTGAAGACTTATTGGTTTTTAATTTCCCCAATAGATCTAGAACTTCATTTCACACCATCTCAGTTTGATTTAGTTCTTCAGACTCCCTTCATTAAAATAGTGTCTGTGACCCAGGTACATCCCCTGGCTTCCAGTTCTGGTGTGATCGGACGCTATGAGGCTGTGCTCCGTCCATGGGGCATTTTATATTTTTAAAAATTCTATTTTAGTCTTTTGTATTTTGTTTGTCTTCTGTTCTCTGTTTAATTTAGCCTTGACTTACTTAGTTTTTAGTCTTTAACTCTCTCTCTCCCTCCTCTTTTGTTTTATAGATTCGGTGCCAAAATCTCTTCCCCCTCCCTTATTTGGGTGGGGTTGGAGCGGCATGAAAGTTGAGTATATGAAAAGACTTGGAGGGAGTTTTGATTGTTAGCCTATTATTATTTAGCTCGTAAGTTTAGGGCTTTCATTTTGTTTTTAATTCAAAACAGTTGAGCTTTCATTTTAATTTTACTATTGTTTTAATTTATTTTAATAATTTCCCCACCTGAGTTATTGTAAAGATTTTTTTAATTACCATTGGTGAAAGTCATTTGAGGGCTGTGCTCCATACTCAGGTTTTATTCATTTTATTTATGCTCTTTATGAGCTGTTTTGGTCGTCTGTGGTTTTTCTTGTCCTGTCTTTGTTGTTCTGTATTGGAGCTGATTTTGTTGAGTGGTTTGGTTGTTTTTAGTAACTGCCTAGCAGCATGGATAATAGCATTCCTATCTTCTTCACTCACCTCCTCCTCCCTCCCTGCCTTGCTAATTAAAATAGGGAGTGGTGAAAGACTAGCTTTCTGAGGAGAGGAAATTAGTTTAGCTATTCACTGTGTAGTTAGCCCTTGCATATATATGTTACGTGTCTGAAATTTCTGTGCTGAGTCATGGAGCTTTTATTGTACACATTCCAGATACTTAGATTTTCTGAACTTTTGGCTATATTTTACCTTGTTAGTATTTTTTTTAGTATATTTTTATTTTTATTTTATTTTTTCCTTCTCCTTCTGGTAAATTTCTGTTTCAAGCACACTTTAATTCAATGGGCCAAAAAGAGCCCTTTCAGGGATATATCTAGCTCATACTATAAACAAAGTAGAATGGATGATTTTTTTAATTCCCCAGCTGGCTACTAAAAATAGATCTCAGTGCTTAGATAGCTTAGATTGCTTAGATAGCTCTTTATCTTTTTTTTATATAGTTTTTATTGATTTTTTTACCCTACACTACCACTTACAAAACAGCTACATTAACTAAAAAAAAAGAAAAAACTAAATTACCTTTAAGGTAACAGGAATCCAGATAATAGTTAGTCTATGCCTTACACAACTTTCTTAAAAGAATGGTTTCATAATTCAGGCTAATTCATATTATTTTTCTAGATTCTAAGCAAGTTATACAAATATCTTTGAGATTCAGTGTGTGACTGAATAAAACAATCAAACTTTCAAGAGATTTCAGTTTGTAACAATTATTTCTTCTTTGATTTTTCCTTCTTCTGCCTCTTTTTCTTCCCTTTTTCCGGGATTTTGGGACCTGCTGCACCCAGTTCCAATTCCGAATCACCTTCATCAAGTCCCAAACTTTCTGAAGATGAACTTTCTAGTCCATAAATGCTTTCTTGTTGATCAAGTGAGTCCTCTGATGAAGATTCTTTTCCTTTTTTTCCTTCTTTCTTCTTGCAGTAAACCAAAAAGGCATCTGCCTTGGCAACAGTGTCTATTTTCTTCTTTTCTTCAAAGCTGAATGTTAAGCCCTCTGGGTTAATCCAGTGATATGAAATATTAGCAGATTGTAACCAAACAGTCAGTTTTTTATACGCCTTTCTCCTCTTCCTGATTTCATATGGAATGTCTTTTAACACTTTAATTTCCTGGTCTTGGATTTTCAGAGTTGCTTTGTTAGTGGTTTTGAGAACCATATATCTGGTAGATCTTTTGGAGAATCGCACCATGACTTCTCCAGGCAGGTTTTTCTTCTTTACAAAATCTGGATATGTTCTATAGGTCATATCCATATCGCTTTGTATTTCTTCCGCTTTTATCCCTGTCACTGGGGCCAGTGATTCACTGAGTAGCTTCTTAAGATTCTCTCCTTGCTGTTCAGGAACACTCTGAAATCTCAAACAGTAATTAGAACATTCCAATTGCATAGACAATAAAGCATTTTTGTCAGAGGATTGACTCTTTTCCACTTTGGACAATCTTGACTCCTGCTTCTCTGTTTTGGTCTTAACATCCAACAAGACTTTTTCCATTCTCTCAGACCTCTTGTTTGCCTCTGATAAATCCTTTTGCATTGTATCCAGCTTCTGGCTAACTGCAGACAGCTGTTCCATCAGGGGGCGTAGGGCAGCTGTTATTGCCAGGTTAAGCTCTGTTGTATCGCCTTTTGAACCAGGAAGTACATTAGTTAATGTGGAGCTTGTTTTGGGAGAAGGTTTAATCTTCAGCGCCATTTTTTCTCCTTTCCCTGCCATCGTAGCTTTTTTATCAGAAGATAAGGAAATTCAAAGAAATCAATTGGCCTCTCTAAAGTTCCTCAAAATGCAGCCAAGACTTCACACACCGAGATCTCAAAGGAAAGCTCAAGCCGTGATTCTCAGATTTTACATAACAAAGCTTTCTTTTTCCCTCTTCACTGGAGCGGAGAGCCGAGGAGGGGGGTTTTTAACTCCCACAGTCACATCAGAGAATCTTGTTAAAGATGACTCACGTTTATCGCCATGCGTCTCAGGTAGGATTGCTGATTCTTTTAAAGTCCAGATTCCTGCATGCCATCTGGCAGCTGCTTCTAAGTCCCCAGAGGGTTCTAGCCAAGGGAGAACTTTACAGGGCATAAAGCAGCCTCAATCCCTGGATTGCCATCCCGGGAGAGGCAGCCTTGTGTGCCCCAAGCAGGGTCCCCTTTCTGGGTGTCCCTGGGGGGGGTCCGAGCCAGCTCAGAATTCCCTCCTTCCCTCAGCAGTCTGGGTCTCTGGCTCGGAGCGTCCAAGACCAGAGCCCACCACGAAGCACCATTAAACCGGAAAACCAGATAGCTCTTTATCTTTGACTCAGTCCATGAGTCTTCTGATCCAGTGGGTGAGATGCCAGGTCCAAAACCAAGTAAGCAGGACTTTGATTCTGGTCCTAGCCCAGCTATGTCTATATTAAAGATACTGGCAGATCAGATCAGAAACTGGCAGATACTGGAAAAAGTGCAGAAAAGGGCAACTAGAATGATAAAAGGGTTGGAACACTTTCAATATGAAGAAAGGTTGAAGCGCTTGGGGCTCTTTAGCTTGGAGAAATGACGGCTGAGGGGTGACATGATCGAGGTTCATAAGATTATGCATGGGGTACAGCAGGTAGAGAAAGGAGTACTTTTCTCCCTTTCTCACAATACAAGAACTCATGGGCACTCCGTGAAATTGCTGAGTAGTTGGGTTAGAACCGATAAAAGGAAATACTTCTTCACCCAAAGAGTGATTAACATGTGGAATTCACTGCCACAGGAGGTGGTGGTGGCTACAAGCATGGACGGCTTCAAGAGGGAATTAGATAAACATATGGAACAGAGGTCCATCAGTGGCTATTAGCCACAAGCTATAGATAGAAACTCTCAATATGGGGCAAGTGATGCTCTCTATTCTTGGTATGGGGGGGCAACAGTGGGAGGGCTTCTAGTGTCCTGGCCCCACTGCTGGACTTCCTGAGGGTACCTTGTATTTTTGGCCACTGTGTGACAGTGTTGGACTGGATGGGCCACTGGCCTGATCCAACACTGGCTTCTCTTATGTTCTTATGTTTGTTATGTTCTTATATCTGATACCTTACAGAATATTTTCTCCAGAATACAGGAAATTAGCAATAAACTGGCTTTCTTACAATCTAGGAATAGTTTCAATGGCTTTGCAAAGTAGAAAGGTTTTTAAGAAGGAGAAACCATTAGTTATCCAGCCAACTGTCATGGACCAACCAGCTGCTACTTCCTCCTCCTCAGAGCAATCAGAAGAATTGGGCCCCATACCAATGGAATCCCCATTTGAGCAGCTGGGTCCAGCAGCAGGGGAAGCACCGGGAAGTGAGAACGCTTTCCAGTCACAACCAGGCTGCTCAGTCTTCCAGGATAAGAAAGAGATGCCACAGAAGCCGGTGTCTCCATCTTCTCCAGCCTCTCCCAAACCAGCAGAGCACAGAAAAGAGAGAGAGTGAGAGAGAGCGCTTGACAGCTCTAGAGAGAAGACGAAACACTTGCCCAATTGCTCAGCAATGTCAGTGTTAATTCGCAGAGCAGAGTCCTTGCAGGACCAGGACTGACAGGCTGATAGGGAAATAGTTAAGACCTGTACCTGTAGGAAGCTGAACTCAACTGAAAGGAGTGTCACCTGGGCCTTGGGGAATGAGTCAGCAAAGAAGGCAGATAAAAGGAACATGCTGAGCAAGGCTTGGCATGAAAGCAACTTTGTTTGCTACATATCTGTGATGCTGACCTGCTTAGCAAACTGAGCTCTACCTTGACTTGCTGCCTTTGTACCTTGTTGCTGCTGACCTGTGCTTGTTCCTACAGCCTGAAACCCAGACTCTGCATCCTGCACCTGTTCCCCAGCCCTGGAACTGGACCCTTGAACCCTTGACCCTCCTTACCCTGTCCCTTGGACTGGACTAGGGTTGCCATCCTCCAGGTGGTCAAGCAAAAATACAGAGGGAAGAGACACAGTAAGGGAACAAAACAAAAGATAAACTGTGTACTGGGAATGCAACAATAAATGCAAAATCACTCAAATGATTACAAAAGGCAGATAGCCAATATATTATATCAGAGTACTGTTCTGTTAGACATGTGTGAAATGCACAAACATACGACTTTATTGAAGTCCATAATAACAAGGAATTCAGGGGTGAAATACCCTCAATAGCCACAACTTCATGTGCAGGTTCCAAATGACTGTATCTACGTACTGACCGGTTCCATGGTTGTGTTTTGCCGTGAAGGCTTTATCAAAAGACGAAGAACCTGAAACTGCAGAAACCATACAAACAAGAAAATACACAGTATTTTTGTAAGCAATATATAAAATAAAAACAAACTGAAATTTTACCAAGTGCCAAATCTCCACTGCACGCTGTCCTAAGGAATGTATTCTTTTTGGGGAACGAAGTCTCCCAAGCATGGGCGTCAACTACGGGGGGGCTCGAGGGTTCGAGCCCCCCCCCGAAATTTCCCGGGGGGGCTCAGCCACCCCCGGCAAAATGAACGCCCGCCGGTGGCCAGTCAGCCGGCCATCGCTGCCTCTCCTTCCCCCCCACCCCCGGCCTGCCCTCCTGCCTCCCTGGGGCGGGGCAGGGGGGGAGAGAGGCTGCGACGGCCAGCTGACTGGCCACCAGCGGGCATTCATTTTGCCGGGGGTGGCTGAGCCCCCCCGGGAAATGTGAGGCGGAGTGGGAGCCAGGGGCCCGCAAGGGTGACGCGCTGGCCTCCGGCTGCAGGCAGCAGCAGCAGCAGCGATCCTACGCCGCCCGAGGTGAGCAGGGAGAGGGAGGGAGGGAGGGGGCAGGGAGCGCGGCAGGTGGGCGGGCGGGCACGGCCTGGGGAGGGAAGCGGCGGCAGCGGCTCCCTGGGGTGGGGGGGAGAGTGGCGGGGACATGGTCCCGAGCACGCGCGCGTGCTTCGCGGGCACGAGAGAGCCCCCACCCCCCCGGGATTGAAAAAGTCTACGCCCTTGCTCCCAAGTAAGCCAAATGGATTGGAATGCAGTGTGAAGGCACACGCCTGCTGCTCTAATTATAAAAGCACAGCTTCCTTCTCTTAAAGGAGACTGCTCTGCATTCTAGTAAATGGCTCAGAAAACAATTCTGACCCAACTTAAAACTGGTGTTGTGTAAAGTACTGGGTCCAGAGATGCATTGCAGTGAAATCAGCTCATAAATTTATTGATGGTACAAAACACGACTACTGAGCGAGCTCAGGGAACTGCTTAAATGTCCATCTAAACTGCACCCCCGGCCTCACCCAATTTCCCTGATAGGGTTAATTATGGGTGACCTTACACCATAGATCCCCTGGCAGAATCTGGGTGGCAGATTGGTCACATTTGCATTCCAGCTGAGCTAAGTCTCCTGGAGTGACGCTCTGGTAGCCAGCCCGGCCACATGCATTTACCTGACTGCATGCACGGTTGCCATTAGGACATAACACCCCTCCCCCCATAGTTCAGATCTTCCCTAGCCCACATAGTCCCTTAAGTAGGTGGGCCTTCACCATTCCCTGGATGAGCGGTGTAAAACTGTTTCTGCGGTGGGCTATTCATGGACTGTCTCGGCTGGTCCGGGGGGAAGTACCAGTTTGTCAGCGGGGGCTGATGCTGGACAGATGTCGATGCTAGTGTCAGCTGATGTGCTCAGCCTGGGAAGCTCTGGTGTGGATGTCTTCTGTTTGCCTTCTCGATTTTGCTTGGGAGCTGGGGTTTCATCCTTGCTCTCCTCGTGTGCATTGGGTACGGTGGTCAGGAGCCGGCGGTGCAGCTGGTCAATGTGCCTTCTCCATAGTTGCCCATTTTCTCCTGAGACCTTGTAGGATAGAGGTCCTGTCACCCGAACAATCCAGCCCAGTAGCCATGCAGGACCCTTTGCAAAGTTCCTTGCATAGACTGGGTCCCCTGGGAAGAAACCGTGTGGAGCCTTCCGCTGTTCTGGGTCTGCGCTATGTTCCAGGGCACGGTCTGGGTGTAGGCAGTCCAACCTGGTTGTGAGCCGCCTACCCATCAGTAGTTCTGCAGGACTGCGCCTGGTCATGGTATGGGGAATTGTTCATTGGCCGAACAGGAACTCTGCCAGTTTGCAGTTCCAGTCACCTTTGTCCATGTGGCACAGGGCATTCTTGGTGGTGCGCACCATGCATTCAGCCTGACCATTGATAGCTGGGTGGAATGGGGCTGATCGTACATGCCGGATTCTGTAGTAGTCTACAAACTGCTCGAATTCCATGTCTAATGCCTACCCCCTCCCACACATTAAGGCAGAGACATCACAAGGAACAAACTTTACCGAGTTGGATTTACAAGACACTTCAGGGTCTGCATCTGGGAGGGGGATGAACATTAAACTGCCTTTTACACACACATGAACATTAAACTGCCTTTTACACACACACCCAGGACAATTTGAATACCTAGTTATGCTGTTTGGGTTGGCTGGAGCACCCGGGGTATTCATGAACTTGATCGTGAATCTATTCAAGGGAGTGGTAGTTTATCTGGATGACATGTTGATATATTCATGTGAAATTGATCCGGGAGGTCCCAAAAGCCCTCTACAACAACCACCTCCATGCCAAGCTCTCTAAGTGTGAATTCCATAAAAAGGATTTGGACTTTCTAGGGTACCACATATTGGGAAAGGATCTGGGCATGGAAGCCAAGAAAATTCAGGATGTGGTGGGGTGGGAAGCCCCATGCACACAACAGCAATTACAGTCATTTTTAGGTGTTCACCAATTTTTATAGGCCCTTCATCCCAAACTTCGCCCAGGTAACCTTGCTCCTCACTGACTTATTAAAAACCAAGGGGAAGGGCCAAGAGGGCAAGAAAGCAAATAGCCGGCTCGAGTGGTCCCAAGAGTGTCAACAAGCATTTGAGAAACTAAAGAATCTTTTTACCTCTGAGCCTGTGTTACACCACCCTGACGATGCAATTCATCGTACAGGTGGACGCCTCTGATGTGGCCATGGGGGGCCATTCTGCAGGAAGGTGGGGACAGAAATCTTCACCCCTTAGCATATGCGTCAAAAAAAAAGTCTCCAGTGCAGAGAGAAACTGGGCAGTATGGGACAAGGAAGCGGCAGCCATTTGACTGGCTTTAGTAACATGGAGGCATTGGCTGGAAGGAACCCGGGTGCCTTTCAAGGTGTGGACTGATCATAAAAATCTAGAGGCCCTAAAAGCCCCAAGACGCTTGAATGCCAAACAATTGCACTGGGCTGAGGTTTTTTTTCTAAGTTTCGTTTCACTCTTAAGCACCTCCCAAGCATGTCAAATTTCCTGGCAGACACCCTATCCCACCTTCCTCAACACACCAGCCAGCATGATGAGGTCATAGATACCATGTACATGCCCACTCAGCTGTGGGGAGAGGTGGTAACGCGGAGCCAGGCAAAGAAAGGAGCTGCTATGGATACGCAGCCTTGGGTGGAGAAATGCAAAGCTGCACTCTGTGAGCAGGATAAAGATGAAATTGAGAAGGATGGGACCCTAGAGATAAGGGAAGATGGTTGCTGGTACTAGCAAAATAAGATGTTTGTTCCTGAGACTCTCAGGGGTGAAATATTGCAAATGGGGCATGATAATAAACTTTCTGGACATTTTGGATATTTAAAAACTTTGAATCTCATACAGAGACAATTTTGGTGGCCCCAAATGAGGGGGGATATTTCCAAATACGTGGCTTCGTGCCCAGACCTGTCAGTAAAAGATGGGCAGGAAAAGTGCCTGGACTGTTATAACCCCCTGAGACCCCCGATCCACTGTAGTTTGTGATATCCATGGATTTTATCACTGATCTGCCCCCAAGCCAAGGAAAAACAGCTATTTGGGTGGTGGTGGATTTATTTTCAAAATAGGCCCATTTTGTTCCTTGCAAGCAGGTACCCACAGTGAAGCAGTTGGCTCGGATGTTTATGCAACACATCATAAGACTCCATACCTTGCCCCACAAGATAATATCGGACCAGGGTTCCCAGTTCATTTCCAAGTTCTGGTGGGAGCTTATGAAATTTTGGGGGATTGAGCAAGGGCTCAGCAGTATTCATCATCCTGAGACTGATGGCCAAATCGAACATACTAATCAGGTCTTGGAGCAATTTCTAAGGTGTTTCATCAATCATCAGCCCGACAACTGGGTGGAGCTGCTCCCTTTCTCTGAGTAAAGCTAACAATAACTCAGTGCACAGTTTAATCAGCATTTCCCCTTTCAAACTGCTGCATGGATATGAAGGGGGCCCATTGCCTGCTTTGACTCCAGATTCGCTAAACGCTGGGGACACTCAAACTTGGTGGTCCAGTGTAACCAAAGGCTGACCCACACTACAGAAAACTCTTGCCAAAGAGGCTTAAAAAGTTATGCTGTCAAGGGCAGAGGTCCTGAATGGAATCTCAAACCTGGAAACCTGGGGACTCAGTCTACATTTCCACAAAAAACTTGCAGGGGGTACAACCAGGGAAGAAACTGGGGTGGAAATATATTGGCCCCTTTAAGGTTGTTAGGTTGATTAACAAAGTGACAGTGGAATTACCCCAAACCCTCCATCATTTACATCTTGTGTTTCATTTTAGTCTGTTGAAGAAAGATCCTGGACCCTCGAAATGGAAACCACGTCCTCCAGCTCCTTCTCCTCTGAGGATCAACAGAGAAGTGCATCATGAAGTGGAAGATATTCTAGATTCTAAATTAAATTAAATTAAATCTGTACTATTTAGTTAAATGGAGAGACTTTGGCCCGGGCCATAATGAATGGGTGCAATCTCAACATGTACATGCTCCCAAATTGATTGAAGCTTTTCATAAGCATAACCTCTCAAACCTGGAGGGTGAGGTGTGGCTTGAGGGGGGCAGAATTTCAAACTTTGCTTGTTTTGCTCGCTTCAGATTGCCATGATTTAGGGGGGAGGGAATTTCTGCAGGGAGGGGTGTGTGTGAATGAGTGTGTGTGAATGAGACCTTTCACTTCTGCAGTCATAACTTTCTTTTAAGCACACCTCCTTTTGTGTTCTCACGGAAAGTTGTCCTTGAAGTAGCACTGGTGCCAGCCTGATCAGGAGATAGCCAAACTATGCATCTTTACTCCCTGGCTGGGATGGCAACATTGGACATATGAATGACGTATGACTGGGGAGGGGGCTTTTGTCTGCTTTACCTACATGAAGTATGTACCCGCCAAAATGCCTCAGTTCTAACACAGTGATGTTCTGGATCATGCATACTTATCAATAAACTTATCACTGCCAAAAGAGAGTTGTTGAGAGTAACTTGACTGGGGACTGACAGTTATATGGCTATCAAATGTTTGGGTTCAATTCATGTGGGAAAACCTAGCAAGGAAATAAATATGTCAGAATTGGAAATTCTTTTTGACTGTTATTTCTATTTCCATTTCATTGTGTCTGAAGAAGTGTGCATATACACAAAAGCTCATACCTTGAATAAATGTTGTTGGTCTTAAAGGTGCCACTGGACTCTAACTTTGTTCCAGACTGGTTTGTAGACCTTGCCTCTGTAACTATTGTTATGCTTATTGTTACTGTATTTGTGTATCCCAGAAACCCAGGGTAGAGTAACAGTGCCAGGCTTGGCCCTGAATGCAACACCAACTCATATTTCCTTGAAAGTCTATCCCTTCAATTGTTTTATTCCCCTTCGGCATACTCTAGGGTGGCCTTGCTAAAGCTCATTTGAGTCAGTTGTTAGACACATCCATAGATGCCATTGATCTGAAATCTATGGTGTTTCTACCTAGTCCATTAGGAGTGAAGAGATTTTTACTCTCTCTTTATTTCACAGAAATACTTAGAACTATCTGAGCTAAGAAAAAGAGATGATGGGGTATACACAAATTATGTTTTTAAGTAGGAAAGAATCTTTCCCTGTTAACACCCTGTAAAGACCGCTTGTCTCATTGGACTGCTTTAGTTAGATCAGCATCTAAGAAGTTGCCACAGCCCATTAATTTGAGAGAGAGCAAATTAACTCTTTGGAATTATGGCTGTACCAATAATATAAACAACTACCTCCTGCTGAACAACAGAATATCATTCTAAGATCTGATAGAATTTTTAAAAAGTACTTTTAGGTACTCGATCAACAGAAGCAGAGATATAGGATGTTCCTCCAAACCCCCCCAAAAGTACAATTTGGTGAAACTAAGTGTTCAGTTTTTCCTTTTTCTGCTGTGCAGTCTATTTCTAAAGCCTTGAAAAAGAAGAAGCCAGCTCCTTTGAATGTTAGTACTCCTTTCCTTTTTGCACAAAGGAAGTCCCCGGGCCCTAATTCTTTGTAAAGTTCCCTTTGTTGGGGGGTTTCACATCCCAAGTTAAAGAAAAGCAGAGAGGTCCTGACTCAGCATGGACTGGATTTTGCAGGGCCAGGTGGGGGAGGGAGAGCTAGCTGGATGGGGGTGGGGGTGGGTGGCCAAGCAGCAAGAAAAGTCAAAACTTCCCCCTCCCCATGTGACCAATGACAAAGCACCGATGTGGCCCGGGGAGGACGGTTGCAGGGGGAATAGGCTAGCCACTTGCCTCCCACCCCTCATTCTTTGTCCGGCCACAGAACAGCTTGCCCATCCATCCCACTCTATGCGTACACTGTCAGAAGGCAATAATGTATAGCGGGATTTCAGGGTGGGGAGAAGGGGAGGTGTTGATATTGTATAATGTGATGTTGCTACCAAAGTGCTATCTATTCTATGCCATGTTTCTCATCAAAGCTTTTGGCAGTAACACCAGATCCATTTATGCAAATCAGCCTGCATGCCATTTTCCTGAATATGGGGGTCCCTCTCAAGGAGCCTTGATGTGAGGGTGTCAGAGTCTCTAGTAATCAGCACTCAACAACGGTCCTTAAGCAGGTTCAATTTATTATTGTCAGTTTACTATACATTCTCTAAACATTTCTGTGTTAAGACTGAAGAGGGAAAGCGAGAAAGGGATTTTATACGGGGTTCAAATGGGGGTGTCAGATGGCTACAAGCTAATGAATGCCACGTTACCCTCATGCAGAAAATAACATCTTTTACCACCAAGCGGGAAACTTGCAAGAGAAACCCGAGATCTTAAGTAAACAGGGAGAAATGCTAGAGGAGCATCAAACAGCGACAAATGCTAGAGGACAATCAAAAGTAACATTCCAGAGTTTACAACAGTATTTACAACCTTCTCCTCCCCTTTTCTTCATAGCAGCCACTCTCTCTCTCCCCTCCTTTTATTATGATAGTCTAGCTGACATCCTGCCCCCCTAAAGAGGTCCCTCCCAGCTTCAAAGGGTACAAAGAGTGGAAAGAACGTAATAACTCAGCGGCATCGACATGACAATCCTGGACCCATTCATTTTCTTCAGGACCGAAATCCTTCCACCTAACCAAGTAGAATAGACGGTCATGCCGTAACCTAGAGTCCAGAATCTGAGCCACCTCGTGATGCGGTTCATCATTCAGGATCAGAGGTGGAGGGGCAGGAAAATGAGGACGCCAAGCATTCAGTCCAGGATCCCACTTCAGGAGGCTGAAATGAAAGATTGGATGAACACCCCGAAAGGATTTAGGCAGGGCCAATTCAACAGTCACTTCATTGATTTTATGCACCACAATAAAAGGTCCCACATAACGCCAACCCAGTTTCCTACTGGGTTGCAGCCCCTTTAAGTTTTTAGTGGACAAATACACACAATCCCCTGGATTTATGTCCTAGGGTTCAGCCTGGTGCTTGTCAGCCTGAGACTTGTAATCGGCTTTAGCCTTATCAAGTGCCTCGCAAATCACCAGCCACTGGTCCTGCAGACCACGCCACCAATCATGCAAGTCCCCCCCTTCTGCAGGGTGTCATCAGACATTACAGGGAGGAGCGCCCCCTCATAACCATACAAAGCCATAAAAGGGGACACCCCTGTGGAAGAATGCACCGAGTTGTTGTAGCTGTACTCCGCATACAGCAATAAGTCCACCCAGTCATCTCTCTGATCCACTGATTGGTGAGAAGGTGAGGGCATGCCTCTGGACCGTGAAGCAAGGCAGCCACATGGTGTGTGAGTATTCGGAAGAGTTCAAAATGATCACCGTGAAGATCCAGGGGTGGCCGGAGCCCATGCTGATGGGGCATTTCCAGACGGGGCTCAGTCACCAGATTCTGGACATGGTTCTGCGTAATGAGCAACCCCTCGCCCTGGCTGCCTGGATGCGAGAAGCAGATGATGCGGAGAACTGCCTGCAGATGATCAAGATGCAGGCCCTGTGGGTATACACTAAAACCTCGGCAGCCTCCCAGAAGATGACCCAACCCAGAGGAAAAGATCCAATTAAAGAGCAGCGGATGAGACAAGGGATTTATCTTAAATGTGGAGAAGCAAATCATTTCGCAGCGGCCTGCCCGGCGAGTGCAAATCCAACCCCTCCAAAAGCTGGAGAGATGAAAGCCACGGGAACCCCAAAGCAACCAAGTAGTGGGAAAGGAAAGTTCCCCAAAGCATTGCAGCTGGCAGCACAACTGGAAAGCAACTTGTCAAGCGGCGAGGAAACACAAGAGCCACTGGGAAAAGGCAGGGACCTGTTGTAAGAGGCGCAAAACAATAGATCTGAGAGCCGCAGGTGCCACCGATGGTAAGCAGTTCTGACCCCATCCTGTTCGTGACAGTGACCATTTTAAACAGAGACATGGGCATGCAAATTTGAGTCCAGACGCTGATTGACTCAGGCTGCGCGAGGGGCATAATCAGCCCGTCTCTTGTTACAGGCCTGGGGACCTCAGTTCAAAGGCTTCCAGAGCCACTAGTTTTTGTCCAGATGGATGGCTCCTCTATGCAGGAGTCGTGTAAATACCAGATGGCCCCTTTGCTGATGGTGGTGGGAGAACATTGGGAGCACTGCTCTTTTGTGACTAACCTCAATGCCCAGTTTCCACTGGTGTTAGGGAGCCCTTGGCTGTGTGCATATGAACCTCTCTCTCTCCCCCACCTTTTCTTTATGACAGCCTAGCTGACCGAGGGCTGATGGGCGCAAGCCTGCTTATGGACTACCAGTGATTGCCCTCATGACCAGATGGCAGGGGAGACCACTAAGGGGCAATTGTCCCTGTGAGCTCCAGCAACCTGCCATCCCATGGTTCAATACCCATGCTGGCTGGCTGGGAGATGGGTATAATGGCTGGCATGGGGCCAGCTGATGCACAGGATCTGGTGGACCCATGCTGTGCCAATGCTTCCTATAGCTGTATCCAATAAAGTTGTGGCCAATTTACTCCATATATTTTCAAAATCTGTGGTTCTTCCAGAGTGGACTGTATCTAGCCGGTGAAACCTCCCCCTCCCCCATAAGAGCTGAAACCCGCAAACAGTGAGCTCTATCAACAGCTACATGATGGCTAAATAGAACTTTTGAATACTTGCTGCTTTATGTACACATGTGTTGTCAAGTTGCAACCAGCTTATAGTGACCCCAGCAAGGGACTTCCAAGGCAGGTGAAAGGAAAAGGTAGTTGGTCATTGCTTTCCTCTACACAGTCTTACTTGGTGGTGTCCCATCCAGGTAGTGACCTTGCTCAACTTCCAAGATCTGATGAGACTGGGCTGTACCATGCCGCCTTCTCTCCCCCTGCTGGTTTGTTTTGGGGGGGGGGGGGACAAAAGGGGAAAGCTTCGGCCTCTGAATCCTACTTGTAGGTTTTCTGGAAGCATTTGAGGGCATCTGTGGGGAACATGATGCTGAATTAGATGTACCTTATGCTACGGGTTTAATCCAGCAGGGCTTTTCTTATACTTTTAATGGCATGCCTGTAGAATAAATGCATATGTCACTTCATTTGTGTATTCCATGATATATTATCAGACACAAACAGCATCTAGCTAGCCAGGAACCCCATAGCACCGGTCATGAAAATGTACCCTGAGCACCTGGTGCAGCAGCCATCTGTGGCCTCTGATGACACGCTAGCATTAGCACCCCCTCCAGTTCCCTATATCTTTGGCAAAGGGTGATAGTTCCAGGCTCTACAAGGTATTGAAAATCATTAACCAAGTATTGGGGTGGGGGAGTTACTACCTGACTGCTTCCAGCCAATAGGCCCTGAAAGGTTATGGTTAAAGTTTATAGATTTATTATATCTTCAGATAAAAACATGTACTACAGTAATTCTCAGTAATTCAACTGCTTCAATAAATTGTCTTCTATATGTATGGGAACTGTCCTTCCCTCTGGGCATCTCTGTTTCTAGATAGTAGGTACCAGCATCTTGTAGTGAGGCAGCCTGGTGACCAGCTGGGATTTCCTCCAGCTCTGCTACATTAATATACAGTTTAAAAGGTAAAGCCAGAAATAAAACCTCAACAAATACTTCAGGGGAAATATGATCTTCTGTTGTGGCACAGAGCTCATGAAGTTTCATGATGTGTAATGTATTTATATTTTCTCAGTTCTGTGATATTGTGGCCAATTATCCTTATCTCTTAGCCCATAAAATGTGCATTGCTTATAAAGTTCTACAGTACAGAGCTGAACAATGTGCCTTCTGGAGTCTATGAAGTAGATGAGAGGGGCATTGATTTTTGTTTCCAGTGTTGGAGGCAGGCTGGCTCCATTAGGGTTTTATGTTAACTTTATCTTCCCCCCTAGTTATGAAAAGCTTTGCATACAGCAATGACTGGTTAGTATTTTACAGAGCTCCCTACAAAAGCTTTTTCTACAGAAGTTTTGATCTGAAGATATTTCCTTTGATACCAGAGCTGCTACTCAGCAGGGTGAGATGGAGATGTTTGACTCAGACTGACTTTTCTTGGACTTTGTGGACAGATAATGATAGCAGCCCTGGCTCTCATTGTAGAAAAAGCCCAGCAGGGAACTCATTAGCATATTAGGCCACAACCCTGACAGCATCACTCATTAGCATATTAGGCCACACCCCCAATGTTACCAGAAGTGTGGTCATCCAGCCACACTCACCTTTTGCTTCTTATTCTGTTTACCTTGTTTGTTGTCAAAACGGTTTTGACAAAACCAATAAAAACGTTTTTTTTCTGTCCCATCTATACAAAATCTTGCCTAAACCCATATCTTATGTCCAGCAATTATTCCCTCACAGGATTGGAGTGAATTCCTACAGGTTAGGTTCCCATGGAAATCAGCTTGCCTTCCTGCAGAACTAGTACGCTGAATATGAATTTTTAGGGTTGCCAACCTACAGGTGGGGTCTGGAGATCTCCTGGCATTACAAACCACAGAGATCAGGTCAATGGCTGCTTTGGAAAGTGAAGTCCATGGCATTATGCCTTGCTTAGGTCCCTCCTTCCCCCAAACCCCACCCTCCTCAGGCTCCACTCCCAAATCTCCAGGGATTTCCTCAACCTGGAGTTGGCAGCCCTAGTTCACTGGCAGAACAACCCTAGGTTTGTGGATGCACTGGACAGGAGTAGTTTGTGGACTATTTTATTCAAGGTATAAGATTTCATGTGCCATCCACACTTCTTCAGATGGAACCACACTCCTTCAGAGGGAATAAGTGTGCATGCACACAAAAGCTTATACCTTGGATGAAACTTTGGACTCCAACTTTGTTCTGCTGCTTCAGACCAACACAGCTACCCACCTGAATTATTACAATATAATATTTTCCACAAGCAATTATGTACCAGTGGAGTGGTTACCATGCAGAGTCTGTCCCACAAGTAAAATGATCCTGTGAGATTTCATAAGTCACTGCTCACCTCTTCAGACACAGGAAGAAGTGAGCAATGACTCACAAAAGCTCATATCCTACCACAAATTTTGTTAGTCCTTAAGGTGCTACTGGACTCTCACTCTTTTCTACTGCTACAGACAGACTAATATGGCTACCCATCTTGATCTGTGCCCTGCAAGACTGGGAGCAGAGGGGAATCTTATCCCCTCACACTGGCCTGAGCCTTCTTCCTCTTCCAGCCTTTTCTCCAGCCCCACCCCCATTTTCCTCTTGTCTCTTCCCAACTCCTTTTTCTGAAATTTGTGGACAAGGATTGAGCCTGGACCTTTTGCCTGCTGAGCTTGTGGTGTCTACTGAGCTACAATTCCACAAACAGCCCTTCTGATACTAGGCGATATAGCTTTGGACCATCCCATTCATTATATTGGAAAAGAAATTGAGTATGTCACAGGTTAGGGCCTTGAAAATGAAAATCCTACAATGAGATTCTGGGCAGTGTGGGCTCTGTTATTGTTGCCTTACCTATTGTTATTGTTGTTGCTGCTTTCACCCTAAAATTATTGCCATCAGCCAAACCCCAAAAAGTAGTCATTTCTTTATAGAGGTGCATTTCCATCTCTTGGAAATCAAACTGTCCTCTTCTGTTTCCTTTGTGCTTTTCTTTCCCACTCAGTTACCAGGCTGCTCAGAAGCACCTATGAGCTTTCAATTGTGGCTTCTATCTTTTCATTGACTCAGTGGTGCTATTCTTAATAAACTTTTTTTTTTTATGCTTGAGATGGCACTTGACATTATAGTCCTAGGAAAACTGCCTCTCGCATCTCTAGCAGAGAAGAATAGAAGAAAGAATCCAAAGTAAACACTTAGGAGATAAATCTACAAGCAAAGAAGCAACCATATTACAGCAACAAGATTTCCAAAGCTAGCCATTATTGTTGGCAGAGTACAGATATGCAGTAAAAGGGAGCATAAGCTATTTAAAGAATTAAGTTGGTTTATTAAGAAGATAACAAACTTTGTAAGAAAGCGGATAAAGAAAGAGAAGTCTAAGGCTGTGGTCACACAGTCATTTTGATCGGGTTTCACCGATGTTCCCTCTCGCATTTAAAATTGCTGATCACATGCCCACTTCCATCTCCCGCACCGAAGTGGGCTTACTCATGCAATCCTCCCGGTTCCCTAGTGAGTTTTCCTACACCTGGAAAATCAAGTACTTTCCGGGTATTTGCACTTTGAATCTGCGATTTCGTTGATCTGGACAGCCATATCTCGCAATGATTGCGATTAGGTCATCTGAATGTTCCTCTCATGATAGTTCCCCCCCCCCCAAGCTTCCGTCATTGTGCACATGAGCAATTCTGCACTGAATAAGTTAAATATATAAATGCTCAAGCGCACATCTAGACTCCAGTGCTCAGTTCTACGTCGCCAGTTAATTTTGTTCACTGTTGCCCCCCCCCCCCCGAACCTGCAAAAACAAGGGAGTACGGTGAGTCCCAGTGGGAGCGGTGATTTGGCCATGTGCATATGCACATGCACAAAGGCAATTTTTTTAAAAAAAAAAAGCCACGCCACCACTTGGGCAGCGTGGCTATCTGGATGGTGCCCGAAGCCTAATTGTGCGATACAAGCAGTTCGGGGAGGGATGTGTGATCATCCCAACCAGAAATAAAGTATTCCCGATCACATCTATAGCAGAAACAAATCAGGATAAGCTTGCTGTGTGACCACACCCTAGCTGTCTAAATAGCTAGGAGGGAGTCAGTAATTAATAGTTCCCAGCAGGAGCAGGGGGAAAACCTAACTGAGCCAATCAGAAGACAGTTTTGGGAAACCTGGATGGAGTGGTTAAATTACCGTGACTCGCCCAGGGCCTCATCGCACCCAAGACCCTTGAAGAGGCCTCATACGATGACCTCCTCAAGGCGCTCACTGGCCATTTTGTGCCTCAATCTATTAAGATGATGCACCACATGGACTTCTGGTGCCAACAGAAACCCAACGAGACGGCCCCCGACTTCGTTGCGGACCTTCGCCGGCTGTCCCTCAATTGTGTTTTTCCAGACCTTGAGGACACTCTCCTCAGCCAGTTCATCATGGGCATCCAGGAACAGAAACTCCACTACAAACTCATCAACCACGTGGCGCTCATCGTAGAAGCAGCGCTATGCAAGGCCACCGCTTTTGAGAAGGCTCAATGTGACCGCCAGGTTCATGCTACACACCAGGCTTCCGCATCCCCAGCCTTTGATGCCTCTGATGAGGAAGAAACACATCTGGTCTGTTGTCTAGACCACCACAACCCTCGACCTGCAACCACCGCTGCACACCCCACAAAGACTGGCACAACGACCCCATGTGCTAGCTGCAGAGATGACCATGAATGCTGTTGCTGCCATTTCCACAACACGACCTGCAGGACCTGTGGAAAGTCAGGCCACATCACTTGTGTTAGTTGCTCCAGAGGCACCTGGAGATGCCCAGCCACTCACCAGGAGTCAGCAGAGCTGCACACAACAGCCATCCACCAACACCAGGTACTGAATTTGTCCCGGGATTCCCCCCATAAAATCAAAGTGACTGTGCTAAGAGGGTTCACCCTGTGAGATGGAACTGGACACGGGATCCTCCATCATCTCGGAAAAGACTCTCCAGAGGCTCTGTCCACAGGGAGTCCCTGCCTTAGACCCGCAGGCTTCACCCTCAGAGACTTCCAAAAGAATGAGGTGGCCATTAAAGGGTAGAGCAAATTCCATGTGCAGTACAAGAACTTTCCGGGACTGTTGGACTTGGTGGTGGAAGGGCAGCTCACCAGTTTACTAGAACTGGTGTGGTTTGTACCCTTGAGATTTGAACTGATGGGGGGGCACCATGTGCAGACTTCAAACTTCGGTAGCGTGTGCAACAAGTTCCCTGCTGTTTTTGATGGTACCCTTAGCCGTTACACGGGTCCTACCGTCTCCCTACAACTTGACCCGGTGGTGCAGCCCATCCGTCTGAAGGCCCGTCGCATCCTGTCTGCCCTAAAACCAAAGATAGATGAGGAACTGGACCGCCTTGTGGCACAAGGAGTTTTGGAGCCCGTACTGCATGCTCTCTGGGAAACCCTTATCATGACCCAGTCAAGCCCAACAGTGACATTCGCATCTGCATGGACTACAAGTGCACCATCAACAAGGCCTTACAGGACCATGCCTATCTGGTCCTGGTGGTCAGCCACGTCTTGGCGTCCCTAGTAAGCGTGAAGGTTTTTGGAAAGCTGGACTTAGCCCAGGCTTATCAGCAACTCCCTATAGATGATGCGACTGCCTAGGCACAGACGATCATGACGTAGAGGGGTGCATTCTGGGTGTGGTGGCTACAGTTCGGGGTCAGCGTGGCCACGGGAATCTTTCAGAATCTGATGGACTCTCCCCTTAAAGGTATTCCTGGGATCCAGCCCTTCTTCGACAATGTTCTAAATGCTGCTCCCACAGCCAAGGACTTCACCGAGAGACTACGCGCTATCCTGCAATGTTTCCATGCCACCAGCCTCAAGGTCAAGCAAGAAAAATGTCTCCTGGGGATCACAAGGGTCAAGTTCCTGGGGTTCTTCATGGATGCCCAGGGCATTCATCTGGCCACCAATAAAGTCTGTGCCATCGCCAATGCTCCTACCCCCACTTTGTAGTCAGAACTTCAGGCCTTCTTGGGGCTGCTGAACTTTTACCATTCCTTCCTGCCCCACAAGGCTGCACTAGCTGAGCCCCTGCATTGGCTGCTGGATAAATAGGCCCCCTGGGTCTGGGGCCAGAAGCAAGTTACTGATTTCTGGGCCGTCAAATTCCTGCTCACATCAAACACGGTCCTCGTGCACTTTGATGAAACATTGCCTGTCATCCTCTCCTGTGACGTTTCCCCATACAAAGTTGGGGCTGTCCTGGGGCACCAGTTGCCTGACAGCCGGGAGGTTCCCATGGCATATTACTCCGGCACCTTGTCCTCGGCTGAGCTCAACTATGCACAGATAGAAAAGGAGGCCCTGACAATTGTGGCTGGAGTCAAGAAGTTCCATGACTACCTCTATGGTCAGCCTTTTATCATTGTGGCAATTCACAAGCCCCTCCTGGGCCTGTTGGCACCGGATCAACAGACACCACAGATGCTGTCTCCCTGGGTCCTGTGCTGGTCTATCTTCCTGGCCAGCTATCAGTATTCGCTCCTCCTCCACTCAGGGAAGGTGATGGGTCACACTGATGCCCTCAGTCGCCTTCCACTGCCCATCTGTGACCCAGACCTGGATCCTGCACCTCAGGTACTGCTGCTCGAGGACTTGCCCAACCATCCTCTTCTTGTCTCCTATGTGTCCCGCTACATCACCTGTGACCGCATTCTCTCCCGTGTTTTGGACTGAGTGGGGACGGGATGGCCTAACAGCCAAGTGGGCCCTGAATTCATGGCTTTCTCCTCCCACTGGGATGAGCTTTTGGCTCACAAGGGCTGCCTGCTATGGGGCAACCAAATGGCAGCACCTGCACTGCTACGCCAGCAAGTACTAGCAGCTCTACATGAAACACACCCCAGAATCATGCGAATGAAGGTGCTGGCTCACAGCTACATATGGTGGCCCAGCATTTATTTTATTTTATTTATTTCCTTCGATTTATAGGCCGCTCTCCCCGCTTTTGCAGGCCCATGGACAGCAAAATTGAGGACTGCATCCGGCACTGTCAGACATGCCAAGAAACTCAACCAGAGCCCCCCAGGGCCCCAGTGCAACAGTGGGAATCCACCCACAAACCGTGATCCCAGTTACATCTAGATTTTGCGGGGCCCTTCCAGGGACAGATTCTTTTCATCGTCATGGACTCCTATACAAAATGGCTAGAGGTGATACTGGTCTCCTCCACCTCATCCCACGCCACAATTTGCGCTCTCCACCAGAGATTCTGCACCCATGGCATACCCAACACCATTGTGATGGACAATAGAATGGCCTTCACCTCGGGTGACTTCCAAGAGCTCATGGGCTGCTATACAATCTAGCACATCTGCTCTGCTCCTTTCCACCCTGCAACCAATGGCCAGTGAGCAGCCCACAACCAGGGAACTGCCTGCAGACAGCGAACCGCCAGCAGGCCAAGCCGCCGAACTGCCGGAGCCAAGGACTACAGAAGGTTCCGATGTCCCAACTGCACCACCACCATTCACCAACCCGCTGACAGATCTGGCAGACTCTGTTCCTGAAGCCCTGGCCCCGTGGTCAGAACCTCAGTACTCAAACTGCAAATGTCATAAGGCCGGTTTACTTGAGGGACTTTGTTTGTTAGGTGGCTCTGAACTTAGGGGTGAGGGGTGTTATGTATTGGGATTGAATCATCCCTGATTGAATCACCCTAGAGACTGGCTGAGTTTGGAGCACAAGAACAATGGCTGACCAGGACTCTGGAGTAAACCAATGAAATAGTAATGTTTTGTAAATAACCTATCACAGGGAGTGGGTGTTTGTGGAGTGTTTTGCATGCATATAAGCAGGGCTTATGCTAGTGTTGTCTTGTTCTGTCTTAACTCACTTAATAAACTATGAGCTGATCACTCTACACGTCTGAACCCAGTATATTTCAATTTTTCAGCTTTGTAATAACAAAAGAGTTTCCTTTTAGATGTTTTAAAAAACCTGGAATCCTAGTCCTCCAGGTTGGGATGATAAAGTTAAAAAAATCTGCCAAACTCATGTGTCCACAAATGCAGCTAATCCCTGTGCACCTGGAGCTTTCACCATAGTCTTCTGTAATTCCCATTTGTAGGCTCACGGATACCTACAAAGCATGTAAACCCCTTTGAAAATCACCCACCCTTTTATTCTACATAATAGAATAGTTTATTGCTTTGTTTGACTCAAATGAGTGAACCCTTGGGAGCTGCTGCCAAGAAAGGACCAGGCTACAGAAACCAGTGATTATACAGGATTTGAAATACTTTGTTTATTATTAGCTCATGTTCTACAGTCCTTGCCCTTCTTCTTCTTCCATTTTACTGCTTGGCTGTATCCTCCTTTCCCCTTTCTCTGTAAGCATTTTGGCATGTTCAGTACCAAGGACTGGCCTGCAGAAACTAATGATGACAGATTTATCACATTTTTGGTTTTTTAATTCCACAGCTTTCTTAGTTTTCTCAGGTTGCGGTCACATGTGTGAGATAAAGCGGGGGGGGGGGAGCGAGGCTATTTCCTCTGGAGGAATTTGACCCACAGTTGCACAATCACACCTCCCTTTGAAACTGCAGGCACAGTCTGTCAGTGTGTGATCAGAGTGAGTTGAGTTTTTTGTGTGCTGTTTGTTTCCCATGCACTTAAACGAGGGATCAGTGAATTGCACCTCCACACTGAGGGCTCCCTATGGAGTTTGTGATGATGTGCATACTGTGAGGGGGGGGGGACAATGGCATGGAGCTGGGATGGCCTGATCAGACCATCTCAATGCCATGAGAGTGCACTGGAGTGATCAGACAGGGGAAAGTCCACCCGTGGCTTGTCATAACCCATTTACTACCAGATTTTCCCCAGTGTCTTTTAACTCTGCTTCTGCAGAGGAGCAAAACGGGTTACCAATGGATGCGGGGTGCTTCCCAGATGTTGTTTTTTGATCGCTCCCTTTAAATCCGCCTGGCACTCACACCAATTGTGTGTATGATTGCAGCCTCAGGGTTTTTTCCTCTTACTTGACTCCAACTTTAGCTTCTGCCTTCCCCTCTGCCCCCTCTTCCTGCAGCAGTGTGAGTCAGTTCCTCTCAGAAAAAGAAGAGATTGCATTTATATCCCACCCTTCACTACCGAAAGGAGTCTCAGAGCAGTTTACAAACTCCTTTCCCTTTCCCTCCCCACAGCAGACACCCTGTGAGGTAGGTGGGGCTGAGAGCTCTTTTCAGAACTGCTCTTTTTCAAGAACAGCTGTGCCAGAACTACGGCTTTCCCAAGGTCATCCAGCAGGTGCAAGTGGAGGAGTGGGGAATCACACCCGGTTCATCCAGATTAGAGTCTGTGCACTTAACCACTACACCAAACTGGCTCTCAAGACAGCACTGCTCCAACACATTTTTTCAACAGCTTCCCCTCTTCACCTCAGGCAACAGTGACCAAGCCATACCTCACCAATCTTTAAATGATTCACGGTGTCTTATCCTCTTCTGTCTCCCCCACATACACCTCTTTCATACATGCTTGATGGCGATTTGCTGACTGGTTTTGCAATTCTGTGTTAAAAATTCCAGGTTCTAGTTTTATTGTACCCCCCTTGGTTCCTATTTTTGCCTCAGAGTAAAGAAGGCCAAAAATATTTCAATACACAAATAAATATATGTGGACCAGCGCATGTACCAGTTAATTTGAGGTATTTGTTAACCATTTCTCCAGAAAATGCCTGATATATGTCACAAAGAACAATGGGGTTGTGGTAAAAGGACAAGTTATACATACACCCATAGAGCTTGGTAAACTGTACCTTTAAATGTTAAATGCCCAAAAACAAAAAGATACTACAATGAATTATAGAAAATGCAAAGTATATTTCATATATATCTATTACAGAACTTATACATATTTGGCAGCAGGTCTACTTATGCAACTCTATTTCCTCCAGTTTAGATAAGTGTATAACACCAAACTATTATTTCTCATGTTCAGGATTTTCTGGATCAGTACCTGTGCCTGTGATCTCTATGAACAGAGATTTCTGTATAGTCCTTGCTATTGAAGCTAGAGGCCATCTCAAAGCCCTCTGGAGGTATGGTTCTACACTGCAGAGAAATCAATGGCAAAAATCCTATTGATTTTTCTGGGTCAGGATTACAGCCTGAGATATTGCTCTCTAGCCAGAAGTTGTCCAATGCTTTTACATCACAGCCGAGGCAATTTCTGGGCATAACATCTGTCAAAACACTCTAGCTCCACATCATAAAGCACACATACCACAGTTTAAGAGTGTCCTTTATGTTGAGGGCTTTGATGGTGCTAGTCCACACCAACTATTTTCATTAGGACAATGTTTAGGCTGTGATTCTGAACAGAGCAGTCCTATTAATTTTAGTGCCTGCTTGCTTGAGGGTGAAAAAGATATACAATGATTTCTCCAGGGTCCAGACTAAGACTGTGCATGATAGTATAAACTGTCTTGAGTCTCTGTGTGAAAGACAAACTATTCATGAAGTAGAAACAGATAATAACAAGAGGCGGGACCTGTAATACTCACAGGAGGATAGAGAAGGAGCTCCACGTGCAGGAGGAGGAAGCCCCCGCAGGTGAGCCTTCTCCCCTTCTCCCCTGCCCCTCCGGCACCAACACCAAGCCTTCTCCCTCTTCCCCCCCTCCAGCACCAGTGGCAAGGCCTGAGCTTGGCCTGCCAAGACTTCTCCCTCCCCCCCCTCCCCTCCCTCACAGCAGCGGCAAGGCCTGGCTGGCCCTGCAAGACTTGTCCCTCCCCCCTCCCCTCCCCTCCCCCCATAGCAGTGGCAGTGAGGCCAGGCTGGCTGTGAGAGTTGTCCCAAAAGATTCAGTCAGCAACTGGGATCCTTAATCAGAAATCTCTTTATTGCTTAAAAGGTCTCGTTGGTCACTAGCACTTGTTGTGTTAGTAATACTTGAGGTTCATACGTACAGAATAGATATAGTGTATTCAAAATGGCAACTCTCCATGAACCCACCAATCATAAAGGATAAAGCAGGCACCTAAATTATACTGGACATACATTCCCAGACTAAGAGCTCAAAAAGTTGCAAATTGCACCTGAGCTGAGAAAGCAGCTGGGAGCTAAGCATTCAAGGCTGAGGAGGTGCGGGAAGCAATAAGCGAGCAAGCAGCAAGCTTAAGAACAGTCAGCACATTCCAGGGGGAGGGGGGGCTCTGAGGTATCTAGCTCCCACCCAGGGGATGACAACATTAGCTGACATTCTGCCCTCTCAAAAGCCCTCCTGAAAGGCCTCCAGACTTCAACGGGAATAATTTATGGAAGACACGAAGCTTTGCGGGTGCTTTCACATGCTTAGATTCCACCCACTCATTGGCCTCAGGACCAAAATCCAGCTACTTAACAAAGCAGAACAAACAGCCACATCTATATTTAGAATCCAGAATTTCGGCCACTTCATAATGGGGTTCACCATTCCTCATCAGAGGAGGAGGAGATGATGATTGGGGCCTCCAGTGGTTTGGTCCAGGATCTTTCTTCAGAAGGCTGTAATGGAAAATGGGGTGTACAAGTCTCAGTGATTTAGGCAGTTGCAGTTCAAAAGTCACACTGTTGATCTGTTTAAGCACTGGAAAAGGTCCCACATACTTCCAACTCAGTTTGCGGCTGGGTTGAAAGCCCTTAATATTTTTTGTTGACACATAAACAGAGTCCCCTAGTGACAGATCCCACCCTGGACCCCACCCTTTGTTCGCATATTTCTTATAGTCCTGTTTAGCTTTCTCTAAAGTTTTAGAGATAAGAGGCCATGAGTCTCTCAATGCATTCCACCAGTCTGCAAAACCGCTAGCTCCAGGAGCGGCAGGTCCTAGAGAGGGAAGGGGGATCCCTTCAAATCCACTCACTGCCATGAACGGAGAGACCCCCTTTGATGAGTGGGTCACATTATTGTAACTGTATTCCGCAAAGGGAAGTAGATCAACCCAATCACCTTGTTGGTAGTTTGTATAGCAGCACAAAAATTGCTCTAAGATTTGATTGACACGCTCTGTTTGGCCATTGGTTTTGGGATGATAGGTGCTGTTCAAGGTGGGTTCCACCCCCATGATTTACAAAAGCTCCCACCAGAAGTTGGCAATGAATTACAATCCACAGTCGGAAATTATCTTATGTGGTATTGAGTGCAATTTAATGATGTTGCACATGAATACTTTAGCTAGAGCCTTAGCTGTTGGTAACTGTTTGAACAGGACAAAATGGGCTTGCTTAGAGAACGTGTCTACTACTACCCAGATTACTGTCTTGCCTTTGCTAGGCGGAGATCAGTGATAAAGTCCATAGAAATGACTTCCCAGGGTCTACTAGGGGTTTCCAGAGGTTGGAGTAGACCAGGAAGCTTTCCCCCCCATTCTTGCGCATTAAACAAGTCTGGCATGAGGACACATATATTGAGACATCCCCTTGCATTTCTGGCCACCAAAACCGTCTCTGAAGTAAATGTAAAGTTTTTAGGTAGCCAAAGTGCCCAGATAGCTTAGATTCATGGGCTGCATGCATGACTTCTTTTTGCAAAGCTTTTGGCACTACTAGTTTCTGGTCTTTAAACCAATATCCATCAGTCCTCTGAGTTAGGGAACTGTTTGCTATGAATTCAGTTTATTCAGTGTCTGTATAAGAGGAAGCACATTTTGCATTCCATTCGGTAGGTTTGGGAACGATAGATTTTTTTGCTTGGCTCCTAGTCAAAACCACTCCCCCCATCTGCTCCAGGGTGAACGTAGAGTCTATTACTTCTTCCTTCTTACAATTGTGCTGTGGGAGCCTAGACAGAGCATTGGTTAAGAAGTTTGCCTTGCCCAGAAAATGGCATAGGGAGAAGTTAAACTTTGAGAACAAATCAGCCCATCTCAATTGTTTGGTGTTTAGCGAGTGTTTTGAGGGCTTTGGGGTTTTTATGATCAGTCCATACCTCAAAAGGTTCTCTAGCCCCTTCCAACCAGTGACACCAAGTTGCTAGTGCCAGCTGAACTGCGGCGGCTTCTTTGTCCCACCCTGCCCAGTTTTTTTCCGTATTTCCGAACTTTTTAGATACGTTAAAGCTAGAGGGTGTAATTTCCCATCCAAACCTTCTTGCAGAATAGCACCCCCCCATGGCTGCATCAGAAGCACCAACCTGGAGAATGAATTTTTTATTCTCATGCGGGTGAGCCAAAATTGGTTTTAAGGTGAAGAGTCATTTTAGGGAATCGAATGCCATTTGACATTCTGCCGTCTAGTCTAACCGGGAGTGGGGCTTGGCAGAATTGGGCCCCTTCCCCTTGGTTTTTAGGAGATAGGTCAGAGGGAGGCTATATCTGGCAAAATTAAGGATGAACGTGCGGTAGAAATTGGCAAATCCTAACAAATTTTGAAGTTGCCTCCGGGTGCAAGGTGGTTCCAAGTCTATCACGGCCACAACTTTGGAGGGATCCATCTCAAGCCCTCAGGGTGAGATATGGTAGCCCAAGAAGTCTATCAGACAAGATTTTCTGGGGTTTGCTGCTGTATGTCTATTACTCTATTGCTTATGCATTTCCTATGACAACCTGTATTTGCACCCAGTATGTATACATGCCTTTGTTTCTAGTTGCCCCTATGCTTACCATGTTTATGGCCCTGACCAGGCCTGGTCTGTGTAACCGTTTGCCCGGGAGAATGACAACTTCAAAGTATGGGAACAATGGGCCTCTCACACTCCTGCCTCCGCATTCCATTCATCCCGGCTGGGACGTCAAGGGAGGACAGAACCCATCTCTTATCAACGTGCGAAAGCCTTGAGGCCAGCAATTGTTATGTGAATATGGTTACATCTAAGGGGTCTGGTTTGGGAAGGGAAATTTACAACTTAACACCTCACTTTCTTTCCTGTGGGAAGCAAACGGCCAGAGACCCCTTTTGCCCGCCGGTTTTCCCCTTTAGTGATTGGTTACCTATGGGCAATTCAAACTGCTCTGAAAGGTATAATAGACCTGCTTCTGTCATATGCATTATCTCTGACAATAATCCGAGAACCTGTACTAATGTAGAGATTGGAAATAAAGAACTGTGTTTCATCAACAAAGATCTGATCCTTGACTACTTTGAGCAGAAGTCTCACAGATTGTCAGAGATCTGTGACTGGGACTTGGCTGTTCCTGACCATGTCGGACGACAGTACTCTTCCCATCCCTACTACCGAAGACCAGCCGGTAACCCCGGGGGACCAGGGTGCCGGTGGTGGAGGAGGCGGCGGGGAGCCCGAAGTACCAGTGACTACGATTCAAGGGGCTCACTACCTCCCGCGCCCACCTCTTCATCAGAGCGTGACCCCGAGGTACTCATGGAGCAATTTCGGTCGTGGGACCGTGGACTCCTGGGTGCACGATCGGAAGGGGGCACGGGTGTCGGTCCAGGCGGATCACATCGACCGCGGGAAGCCGAGTTTCCTGGGAGACGAGCGCGAGATGACCTACGGAGGAGAGTGGCGTCCCCCGCCCCTGGAAGAAGAGAGAGTGGGACCGTACGGGCCCGATCCCTACGGGGAAGACCAAACTCAAGCCCTGGACCGGATGATGGGAGATTTACGGTTCCAGCTCACCACAGAATTGCGCGAGCTAGCCCTCGATCTGCAGTATCAGTTCCGGGACGCCCTCACGGCTATGCAAGCAGCTCGCCCAGCCCCGGCCGGGGTAGGACCTCCCGCAGGGGGAGTCCAGCAACCGGTGGTTCCTCCCGGAGGAGTCCCTGCGCAAGTGCCGCCGCAAGTGCTGCCGCAGGTCCCTCCGCCCGGTGCCCGCACCCATACCTGTGCCGGCCCCCGCGCCGGCAGGGCCGATGGTTCGCCCGGCCCCCGCCGATCCGTTGATGGCTACTTTCGATGGGGACCCCGAGAAGTTGCGGTTCTTCCTTCTAGAGATCGAGCGGTTCCTAGACACCTGGGGGCACCTCTACCCCACCGAGAGGGACCGGATTGGCTACATCGGGTCCAAACTGAGGGACACCGCCAGCGATTGGTACGTGAGCCTGCACAACGCCCCCGGGCCTGAGTTGCGCTCAGTGAATAACTTCATGTGGGCCCTCCGACACCACTACGAGGACCCCTTGGGAGAAGAAAAAGCCCGGAACCAACTGCGGAGGCTGACCCAAGGGCGTTCCTCGGTGAGGGACTACACCGACAAGTTCCGGCGCATCGCAGCCAAGATTCGCGGCTGGACCCAAGACCTGTTTATTGAGAAGTACCGGGAGGGCCTGAGCCACGAGGTGTACGAGACGGTGCTGCGAGGGGGAAGACCGGGGTCGTTGGCCGCCTGGATGAGAGCGGCCGCGGACATGGAAGAGCGCTTCACCCTCATCAAGATGGGAACTTCAGCGATGGCCCAGGCCAAAGCGGCTCCGAAGGCGAAACCCAAGCCCAACCTGCAAGAGATCCGGGATGCCCGCTTCAAGCAGGGGCTCTGCATGCGATGCGGAGAGAGTGGGCACTTCGCATCGGCGTGCCCCCGGGGGGGGGGGGAAGTCCCTAAAACCTCCACCCCGGTGGCCGGGAGCACCCCTAGCAAAAGGAAGACCTCGTTCAAACCCCGGGCTCTACAGCTGGAAGGGGCCGTGAGCGAGCAGGGAGAGCTGGAGCTGACAGAAGCGCAGATGTCGGGAAACTCCAACAGCCTGCAGTGAGGGGCGCAGAACTGCAGGTCCCCATCCACGATGCGCCATCTCCGGTGAGCATCCCTGGCCCCTTACTGTATATGGTAGTGACTGTAATAGCCCCCGGGACCGGGACCCATGTCCGTGTCCGAGCACTAATTGACTCAGGGTGCGCCCGGGACTTGATTAGCCCTCTAGTAGTAGAGGGGCTAGGACCTAAGGTTGCCCCATTGGGGGAGCCACTCACGTTCACGCAAATGGACGGTTCGGAAATGAAAGAGGCGTGCGTGGCAGAGACCGAGAGACTAATTGTGGGGACGGGGGAGCATTGGGAGAAGAGAGCTTTTATCATCACCCCTAACACCCAATTCCCCATGGTGTTGGGGAGTCCCTGGTTGAGCTCCCATGACCCCTACATCAAATGGAGTGAGGGGAAGATCTCCTGGGTGGATGAAAAGTGCCAAGCCCACAAATGGGACATGGGGTGGGTGCCAGGACCTCCGGCACCTCTCCGGGCGGCGGCACTCACTCTGGTGCCCACGGCCGTTCCCCAGGAGTATCGAGACTTAATGGGAGTGTTCAGTGAGACCGAAGCAGACGAACTGCCCCCCCACAGACTATCGGATTGTGCCATAGAGCTGATCCCGGGTGAAAAACTATCGGAGGGAAAACTTTATTCCATGAGCCCTCCGGAGCGGGAGGAGCTAAGGAAATTCCTAGACAAGAATTTGGAGCGCGGCTTCATCCGCCCCGCTAAGTCCCCCTTCGCGGCCCCCGTTCTATTCCGGAAAAGAAAGACGGGGGGCTACGCTTGTGCACGGACTACAGAGGACTAAATGCGGTGTCTGCTTCCAACGCCTACCCCCTCCCCCTTATTAAAGATTTGTTAACAGAGGCGGCCAAGGGGAAAGTGTTCACCAAGTTGGACCTCCGAGATGCATATTTCCGGGTGCGCATCAGGGAGGGGGATGAGTTCAAGACTGCCTTTAATACACCATTGGGACATTTTGAATACCTGGTGATGCCATTCGGTTTGAGTGGTGCGCAAGGGGTCTTTATGAGCTTAATAAATGAAGTGTTGCACAAGCATTTATTCAAGGGGGTGTTATGTTACTTAGATGATATCTTGATCTACTCTGCTGATAAGAACAAACATGTGCAGTTGGTCCGGGAAGTGCTCTCAACGCTGTTGAAAAACCAGTTATATGCAAAGCTGTCTAAATGTGAATTCCATCGGGACTCAGTGGATTTCCTAGGGTACCGCATTTCTCAGAAGGGACTGGAGATGGACCCTGCCAAGGTAGAGGTGGTGGTTCAGTGGGAAGCCCCCCGAATGAGAAAACAACTCCAGAGTCTTTTGGGATTTTGTAACTTCTACCGCACCTTCATAAAAGACTTTGCTACAGTCACCCTCCCGCTGACCGAATTACTAAAAACAAAGGGGAGGGGACCAGAAGCGGGGAAGCCCGGGGAGAAAATAGCCTGGACTGGAGAATGCCAGAAGGCGTTCAAGACTCTTAAGACCCTTTTCACCTCGGAGCCCATCTTGGCTCACCCCGATGAGACCAAGGAATTTGTAGTTCATGTAGACGCCTCAGATGTGGCCATGGGGGGGGCCATCCTACAGAAAGGGCCGGATGGGAAGCTGCACCCTCTTGCCTACATTTCGAAAAAAATTAACGAGACCAAGAGAAATTGGTCAGTGTGGGACAAAGAAGCAGCAGCCATCTGACTGGCCCTCACCACTTGGCGGCATTGGCTGGAGGGAGCACAAACCCCTTTCGAGATTTGGATGAATCACAAAAATCTAGAAGCGTTGCGCACCCAGAGATCCCTGAATGCGAAGCAGCTCCGATGGGCAGATTTTTTCTCAAAGTTCAATTTTGTGCTTAAACACTTCCCCGGGAAGGCTAACTCATTAGCAGACGCACTCTCCCGATTGCCCCAGCACGAGAGTTTAAAGGAGGAGGTGTTCGACTCCATGTTCTCCCCCCAGCAGCTGGGAGGAGCGGTGATCACCAGGAGTCAGAGTAAGCAGGCTGCGGTAGAGCCGTGGGGAAGCAACTGGGGGGGGATTACTCCCCGGAAAAAGTCGAAGAGCTAGAAACCTTAGAAGACTGCTCCCTCCGGGAAAACAAGTGCTGGTACCATGGGGACAAACTAGTGGTACCCCGAAGCAGGAGAAAAGACATATTGCTGATGTGTCATTCCTCTAAATTGGCAGGGCATTTTGGATTTTTAAACATGCTTAACTTAATTCAGAGACAGTTCTGGTGGCCGCGCATGCGCAAGGACGTTTCGGACTTTGTCACTGCTTGCCAGACCTGTTTGATGTGCAAAAGAAGGGGGGGGAAAGTTCTGGGACTGTTGCATCCACTGCCCACCCCCTCTCGCCCCTGGGAAGCGATAGCCATGGACTTCATCACCAACCTGCCACCCTCAAAGGGGAAAACAGTAATTTGGGTGGTGGTAGACATGTTTTCGAAGCAAGCCCACTTTACCCCCTTCAAGCAGCTACCTACGGCAAAGGGAATGCCCAAAGCCTTCTTCAATCACGTGATAAAGCTGCATGCTTTCCCCAAACGTGTGGTATCTGATAGGGGCAGTCAGTTCGTTGCCAACTTCTGGCAGGAGCTTTTGAAGCTAATGGACATAGAACCAGCCCTAAGCTCAGGGTACCATCCAGAGACCGATGGACAGTCCGAACGAACTAATCAAATTCTAGAACAGTTCCTAAGGTGTTACACTAACTACCACCAGGATAACTGGGTGGAACTACTACCCTTCGCAGAGTACAGTTATAACAATGCTGTGCATTCGTCTACGGGAGTCTCCCCATTCATGGCGGTGGGCGGCTTCGAGGGAAAACCGCTGCCTACAGTAGAGAACACACCAGACACTCCCCCCACAGACTTTAAGCAGTGGTGGGCAGCATTGCAAGACTCGTGGCCGCTAATAGCTAAGACATTGGATAAGGCGAAAGAGGACTACAAAAAATATGCGGACCGTAGCAGAGCAGAGGGCTGGGATCTCCAGCCAGGGGACTCTTATCCACAAAAAATATACATGGCTTGCAACCCAGTCGGAAATTGGGGTGGAAATATGTGGGCCCTTACAAGGTTTTGCGTAAAATCTCTGATGTGTCTTTTGAACTAGAGTTGCCCAAATCACTGAGTTCTGTGCACCCTGTTTTTCATTTCAGCTTACTGAAGAAGAATCCTGGGCCGAATGCCTGGCATCCAGTTCCTCCAACTCCTCCTCCACTGATGAAGGGGGAGGCACCCCATTTTGAAATTTCTGAAATCCTTGATTCTAAGTGGCGTAGGGGCCGTTTATATTATTTAGTTAGATGGGTTGATTTTGGCCCGGAACAAAATGAGTGGGTTCGTTCTGAAAATGTGCATGCTCCTCAGTTAGTAAAAGCTTTCCATAAAAAGTTCCCAGACAAACCCGGGTAGATTGATTTTCGGGGTGGCAGTGTGTCAGAATCTGCTGATTCAGACAAGATTTTCTGGGGTTTGCTGCTGTATGTCTATTACTCTATTGCTTATGCATTTCCTATGACAACCTGTATTTGCACCCAGTATGTATACATGCCTTTGTTTCTAGTTGCCCCTATGCTTACCATGTTTATGGCCCTGACCAGGCCTGGTCTGTGTAACCGTTTGCCCGGGAGAATGACAACTTCAAAGTATGGGAACAATGGGCCTCTCACACTCCTGCCTCCGCATTCCATTCATCCCGGCTGGGACGTCAAGGGAGGACAGAACCCATCTCTTATCAACGTGCGAAAGCCTTGAGGCCAGCAATTGTTATGTGAATATGGTTACATCTAAGGGGTCTGGTTTGGGAAGGGAAATTTACAACTTAACACCTCACTTTCTTTCCTGTGGGAAGCAAACGGCCAGAGACCCCTTTTGCCCGCCGGTTTTCCCCTTTAGTGATTGGTTACCTATGGGCAATTCAAACTGCTCTGAAAGGTATAATAGACCTGCTTCTGTCATATGCATTATCTCTGACAATAATCCGAGAACCTGTACTAATGTAGAGATTGGAAATAAAGAACTGTGTTTCATCAACAAAGATCTGATCCTTGACTACTTTGAGCAGAAGTCTCACAGTTTCCCAGCCTGGATCTGGATCCGCTGCTGGTGGCCGGGGGGGGGGGGTACTTGGCAACCCTAGACTGCTGCCAGTAAAAACCCTGCTTTTTACTGACAAAAACAGTTAGAGCCTCCCCCCCTCCCCCGAACATTCTAATCTCCTCACAGTTGATGTCTGGAGTTGGTGCCATTTCAAAAGGTATTTTGGGGGATTCTACGGTCACTGAAGGGTTTTTTTTAACTTTTCGGATTTTTCTGCACACGGGGGGAGTGCCCCCCATGTGTAGGAAAACCTCCCTGCCTCCCAGGTGCCCTCCCTGCGCGGATTTAGGTATCCTCACACAGGGGGCGCCTTCGGAATTAGATATATAGATATAGATGAAAGAAATGCTGCAAACCTTCCAAAAGAGAGTCAAGGATTTATGCATCTTCAACATTGCCTATTTATTCTGGGGAAACTGTAAGTCAGGCCCAAATACTAGGTACTACATATGCAGTAACTGTGTGAATTTTAACAATAGCATTCAGTGATATCCAGGTAATAAAGTCACTTCTGACTCCACAATAATTTACATAAGCATTCACCTAGCTTCTTATACACACATTGCTAGTTTTTACAAGATGTACAAGATTACAAGATTTACAAGATGTACAAGATGAGAATATAACTTGGTTTTTTCTTCCTTTTTTGCAATTTCTGCCATTAACGCTAATTGACATTTATTGCTTGCCATGTCACTTCAGAATTCATTTAAGATTTCTATTGTTCTCTGTGCCACTTAAACTGAAAACAATTTTGTGCTTCTAACTGAGTAATAATTATCTTGGCACTCTGAGTCCAGTCACAATACCTTTGCTCCTCTGTGCTCTATTCCCTTCTTGAAGAATTATATTAATCAATGAAGGATAAGCACTTTTGCTCAGTTTTATAACAGTTATAACTTTATAAAAGTTATAAAACTTTTGCTCAGTTTTATAACAAGGTGCACTAAGTAGCTCATCTTTTTGTTTAAAAAAGTCATTCTCTTCCCACATTCTTTAACATTAGTTGCTTTGTCACCCCCTTGCTATTGATTCTTAAATCTTGTTACGCATTTTCTGAACCAAAGAATTAATGAACCAGCAGGATAACATTAGCTGCTGCCTTTCAAACCAAAATTTGCATTTTAATCCCCAAACTGGGTTTAATCATAGTCATGTCCAGTTAAATCCTAACACTGGAAATTGTTTCTAAATCCCCCCTATTTCAAGCCAGTATGAGGAACTGCTTTCCATGCAGAACGTTTTGAAAAGTAATTTCATGTATACCAGGCAGGAACATAGTGTCTCATTGATTGAAAATCATTAGATGGCAGCAAAAACCCATTCATTCTGTGGAATCCTCTTCCACATATATACTGTGATTCAGGAGTTCTATTATGCACACTGGAGTCTTGAAGTGTACACATTTCCCATGTACATAAAGCAGTCTCTGACACTGCAGTGTAAAGGGAAGTATCTGGTCACACAGAGCTCTATGAGCCCCAAGGAGTTTTGGACTGTACCCAGTGTGTGTTTAGGAGCCCAGTGTTATAAGACCCAAAATTGTAGCATTTCAGCAGTGATGAATGCACTGTGCTGCTTCAGTGTATAGCTCATGAATCTCATTTCAGTTTCTGTACAGAAGCACAACACTGCACAAACAACAAGATGAGCTATACTGAAGATTATAATTGCATTCTCAATGTAGGCAATGAAGAGGCAGAGGAAAATTGGAAGGACTGGAAAAAATGAATACAATGCAGATTTAATATGGACTGGAAAAAATGAATACAATTCAGATTTAATATATACAATTCAGGTTTAATATTTCCTATTAAAGGCTGTCTCTAGAGTTAGGTTTATTGTTTACATGTTTACATGTCCCTGATGGAGGCTGTATCAGGCTGGGCGCTGGAGTATCCTAACCCAGTGGTTTTGGGTGATTTCAATGACGCAGCCTCCACTCGGGCAGTGGACCTGGTGTCGTCCATGGCGGCACTGGGACTCTCTCAGTACATCTCAGCCCCCACACAGCGGGCCGGGCACACGTTCGATTTGATCTTTGCTGCGGGGGTAACAGTGGACCAGATCACTGCCCTGGCAGTGCCATGGTCAGACCACTATGCCCTGGGGGTCCATCTGAATGTTCCACCCTGACCCCTAGGTGGTGTGCTTATTTTAGCTCACACGCAGAGCCAAATGGACCCTATGCGGCTCATGATGGCCCTGTGGGATCCAATGCCTGCTGGCGGCTTGCTGGATGAGCTAGTGGAGGACTGGCATAGCTGACTCTCCATGGCCATCGACGAGATTGCTCCCAGGCGCCTTCCATGCCTTCGCAATAGGCTCGCACCCTGGTATACCCAGGAGTTGCGGCTTATGAAGCAAGAACTAAGACGGCTAGAGAGATGGTGGCGTCGTGCTCACGACGAAGCTACAAGAGCATCCTATAGGACGTTTATGAAAGCCTATGAGATGGCAACCAAGGCAGCAAAGAGAGATTTCTATGCTGCCTCGATTGCATCCACTAGCTCACGCCCAGCCCAATTGTTTAGAACGATTTGGTCTTTAACAGTTCTGCCACAGGGCAGACCAAATGCTAGGGAATTGGAAATCGGCTGCGAGGCATTTGCAAGCTATTTTGCGGATAAAGTTTTGATACTCCGCAGCGACCTCCCCACCACATTTGAAACAGTGAGTGAACTCGAGGCCCCTTGCATGTCTTTGTTTCCGGGCTTAGATGGGTTTGGCCCGCTCAGCCTAGAGGAAGTTGACAGACTTCTCATGACTGTGCGCCCAACCACATGCATCCTTGATCTGTGCCTGTCCTGGCTGATTAAAGCTGGCCATGAGGGAAATTATCAACACGTCCCTCTCTGAAGGGCGGTTCCCGGGGGCACTCAAGGAAGCAATGGTCTGCCCCCTCTTGAAAAAAATCACATCTGGACCCGGATGAATTGGCTAATTACCGACCAGTGTCCAATTTGCTCTATTTGGGCAAATTAATTGAGAGGGCGATGGCATTACAGTTACAGAGTTATCTGGATGATGCTTCGGTCTTAGACCTCTTCCAGTCTGGCTTTTGCCCGGGACATGGGATAGAGACAGCTTTGGTCGCCCTTACTGACGACCTCCAGGGACATCTGGATCAGGGCAGTGTGGCGGTGTTACTGTTGCTTGACCTGCTGGCAGCATTCAACATGGTCAATCATCAGCTGCTGACCCACCGCGTCACCAATGTGGGGATACAGGGATGGGCCTTGCAATGGCTTGTTTCCTTTCTCCAGGGTTGGGGACAAAGGGTGGTGCTTGGGGAGCAGCAATCCATGAGGCACCCCCTTGAATGTGGCATGCCGCAGGGGGCGGTGCTTTCCCCAATGCTGTTCAACATCTATATGCACCCCCTTGCCCCAATTGCCTGGAGGTATGGGCTGGGATGTCACCAGTACGCAGATGACACCCAGCTCTATCTGATGTTGCACAGGATCTGTTCTATACACTCTTGAACCTCCTGAACCTGTGCCTGTCAAAATGACTGTCATTTTGACAGCTGCAGGTTGGAGTGTATAGAACAGATCCTGTGCAAGCTACAGAAACCAAACTCACAGAGGATCTCCAGCTGACTCTCCTCTACCTGCCCTCCAAGTCTGGTGTCTCTAGCTTGCACAAGATCCTAAACTTCCTGAACCTGTGCCTGTCAAAATGACTGCCTGTCAACAGTCATTTTGATAGGCTCAGTTTGGTGTCTCTACATTCCTGAACCTTCTGAGCCTGCTCCTATCAAAATGTCCAAGGTTCAGGAGTATATAGAATGGATCCTTTGGAAGCTAGAGACATCAAAGTCACAGGGAACCTCCTCCGGATGCTCCTCTACTTGTCTCCAAGTTGTTGCTTTGAAGTTCTGTAAACATTTTGATTGAGCAGAGACAGCCTGTCTGGGAATATCTCTGCTCACAAACTGGCACAAACCTCTACGAACAGCTTGAAAGTTCATGGAAAGTTTGTGCCAGGTGACCAGACATGAACTTGATTTTGCAATGCATGAATCCGCCAAAATTAATCATGAACTTTAGTTCATGAGACAGTTTGTGCCCATCCCTAGTCTTCCCTCTGTGCCATTTACTTGATTAGAAATGCCATCCACTCCACTGCTCTTTTAAGTCTTAATAGCAGAATTTTGCCTCCCCCCCCCCATACAGAGACCTAAAGAAGCCAAGGGAAATTTTATGATCAGGAACATGGTGTGGGTTACAGAAGTTGACATCTCCCTTTCCCAGTGCTATAGCCCCAGTCCATATCACCTTCCTTCTTACTTGCCACGGCTGCTATGTAGGGTGAAGTTTAACCACTAACATAACACGTAGTTTGGCCTTGAGGCATATTGGCTTGTGCAACATTAAAAAGAACGCAAGAACAAGTGCTTTGTTGGTGGGGGCACATGCCCATTCCCTTGCTGCTTATGTTCAGAACCATGAAAAGAAAATGTAATATGATATTTACTCATTCACATAAGTATTAAATTTCTGCAAAATTACGACTTACGAGTCATGTTTTAATTTGCAGAACAGAAATCAGCTCTGAGTACATGCTTGGTGTTTGGGTTATGATTAGGAAGCTCAGCTAATATAGCCTGCCTGTGTTTAGGTTCTTGGAGACAATGTGAGGCAGAGATCTTGTTTCTCTAACACAAGAACAATGAGAATAACACTGCAATTCCCAAAAGAATGTAGGCATTAATCAACACAAATTATATTGATCAGTTATTTAAAAGTCACAAGCTCATGAAATTGCCCACCATTTCTGATAGTGTCAGAGATCAGTCACTCATATTATCTTATATATATATGTAAAGCCCTAATGTACTGGCACTTTCCAGCTCTCCCATTGGCTGTGCTGTGCGCTCCATCAGCTATTGGCCCCATTAGCCACCACTCAAGAGTACTTGCATGCCATTGGCTGGGGGCTGGGTCCGCTCTTCTTCCCCACTCACTGCCACCTCAGCCACTGTTCCCTGTCAGAATAAACTGCCAAAACAGCTGTCTCTCCTGACAAAGATGCTTCTGCATCTGGCTGGCTACTGAAACAACTGTTCCCTGTTCAGTAAGAGGCTTCTACTGCTGCTGCTTCTCCTGCTTGGCTCCTCCAAGGCTGGCTGGCTGGCTTCTGAGTTGAGCCAGCGGCCATCAAATCAATCCCTTCTCCTCCTGCTGTTGGGCTATTTTTTTTCCTCAGTGGCTGTTGCTAGGCAATCAAGGTTGGTTCTGTCAGTAAAAAAGATGGGGGGAGGATACCCTTTCCAGGCCTACTTTGGCCTTTGTGGGAAACTCATTGGGGCCAGTTCTGACTAGGGTTGACAGCTTCAGGTTGGGAAATTCCTGGAGATTTTGTGGTGGAGTCAATGGAAGCCAGAGTTTGGGGAGGGGAATAGAATCCCATAGAGGTGAATAAAATCCCATAGAGTCCACCCTTCAAAGCAGTTGTGTTCTCCGGGGGGGGGGGGGAGAGATCTGTTGTCTGGAGTTCAGTTGTGATACCATGTGATCTTCAGGCTCCACCTGGAGGTTGGCTACTCTAGGTCTGGCAGCACCCTCTGGGTGACTTGCATGACACCTGACTGGCATACATTTGCAAGGCCTGGCTGCTTGCTCCAGCAGCAGCCCCCCTAGGACAGTCAGCGTGGCGTAGCAGTTAGCGCTTCAGAGCAGGGTCTGCCAGACCCAAATTATTGCTGTGGAAGCTGGGTGGGTGATTTCGGACCAGTCACAGATTTTCAGCTAACCTACCTCACAGGGTTGTTGTGCTGATCAAAAGGGGGAGAGGAGAATGATGTGAGCTGCTTTGGTCCCCACTGTGGAGAAAGACTGTAGTTTTCCTAGGTAGAGGCTGCAGGGAACGAGGAAGAGTTGGAAACCTGAGGTTAGAGGGGCAGATAAAAATCACCATGTTGAATTGCAGGGGTCTAAATAGCAAAATCAAGGCTAAACGCATAGCCACAGATTTAAAAAAACGTAGCCTTATTATTGGAGCTTTAATTATTTAATGAATAGGCAGATGGACCACTCGTCTTCTAAGCGGAAATGCAGGCGAGCTCAGTCCTCTAGTCCACTGGAGCAGCTGATCACCAATCATTACCTGTGTGATATCTGGAGGCATACCCTTGCTAACGACAAGGACTACACCTATTATTCCCTGAAGTATAAAATCTACATGAAATTGGACTACATCTTTATTACCAGAGATCTGATCCCTGTGGTTAAGTCCTCCTCAGGTGGTCTTCAATGTTGGTCTGACCATGCCCTTGTCAAGTGCGTTCTCAGTAAAGAAAAATCAGTCATGACAAAACCAGTTTGGGTACTTAACAAACCTTTATCAATAGACCCAAAAGTGAAGCAAGAAATCAAGGATGCAGTCCAAGGATATTTTCGCCTTAACCAGCAATGTGAAGTATCCAGCACAACGGTTTGGGAAGCATCAAAAGCAGTTGTATGAGGGGAATGCATCTCGCTAATGGCAGCCTGTAAGAAAGGGGGGGAAAGGGGAAAAAAACTGAATTGGTGGCTACAATCTGGATCTCAGCATCAAGCCACAAACAAACCTGTAGCCCAAATATCTATCAATGGCTTTTAAATGCCAGAAAACAACTAGAACTGCTAGATACTGTAGCCATCACAATAACTAATATAGTGCGTGTTATGGAGTCATTCTATGCATCACTATATACATCTCAAAAACCAACAAAAGAGGTCATACTTTAATTTTTAAATTCAAACGTAGCCATCTCAAAAATTTCCTCTGACCATAAAGCCTTATTAGAAGAACCCATCACAATACAAGAAGTTGAAATCGCCATCAAGAACCTGGAAAGAAACAAAGCCCCAGGCCCCGACGGATTCCACTCAAACTATTACAACATCTTCTATGCAATTCTTTCAAACCCTCTACTTGAAACCTTCAACAGAGTGTTGATTGAAGGGGCCCTGCCTGCCTCATGGACTTCAGCTAATGTGATTTTGATACCGAAAAAGATAGAGACCCAGCAGACCCCAAATCCTACCGCCCAAATTCCCTCTTGAACACTGACTACAAAGTTTTTGTGGCAATTCTTACAAACAGGCTAAAACAGATAATCGGTGACTATATATGGCGGGGTGAATCGCTGCTAGAACACCTTGGGGGGGGGGGGAGTCTCCTGGCAGGAATGAAAGTAGACCACTGGTATCTGATGTTGGATTAGTATCTGCTGCCATCTGTGATCTGATTGCTTAGCTGTATTTCAATGTATTTAATGGAATTTTATGTGTTTTAACTTTGTATATTTATAATAATGTTGTTAGCCGCCTAGAGCCAGCTTGCTGGCTAGGCGGGATATAAATAGAAATTAATAAATAAATAAATAATAAATAAATATATCAAGGAAGATCAGACTTGTTTCATCCCAGCTCGTGACATAACAGTTAATATTTGAAAAACATTAAATATCATTCACTATGGAAAATCTCAACCACAAAGTGACTCTGCTACTGGCCCTGGACATTGAAAAGGCCGATACTATGGAGGCTCTCTACTTGGATGCCCTGTTGCAGCACATGAACTTTGGTGACTTCTTTCGTAGAGTGATTGCTGCCATTTATGCTAGACCTGCTGCAAATCTCCTGATCAACGGATATGTCTCTAAAAGCATACCACTACATCACGGTACATGACAAGGCTGCCCCTTATCTCCCTTGTTATTTGTTCTTGCCATGGAGCCTTTAGCCTTCGCTCGCCATAAGAACCATAGCATCAAGGTTATACAGATAGGAGGCCTGGAATATAAGGTCAGCCTTTTTGCCAATGACCTTATTATCTGCATGTCAAGTCCTGAAACCTCTCTGGCTGAGATTCAAAAGAATTTTACAAAAATTTGGTGAAGTGGCAGGCCTAAAAGTCAACCAATCAAAATCAACTTTATTTCCAATAAACCTTTCATCAGCTACCATTATAAAAATTAAAGATCAATTTCCCTTTCAGTGGACTAAAACAAAGATGTCTTATCTGCGTATCAAAATACCAATGGATTTGGCAGATCTCATCAAAGTCAGTCATCTTAAAGTGGAGAAAGAAGTCCAGGCATTACTCAAAAAATGGAATTACAAAACACCCTCATGGCTGGATCGGATCTGTAGTCTCAGATCATTCATTTCCCCCAAATTGCTGTACTTCTTTTGAGCAATTCCGATATATATTCCTGATTCTCTCTTATCTAAATGGCAGCGTACTTTCACAAAATGTCTATGGCAATTTAAGAAGCCCAGAGTTAAATTTGAAACTATGCGTCACACTCAAAAGAGAGGAGGCTTGGGTGTCCCCATCTTCGCCTCTAATACTCTGCAGCAATTCTAGCTAATTTAATAAGACAGTATCATGGTTCAGACACGCTGGGTTGAAAACAGATTGGAGAAGCATCTATTGAACACTCTAACCTCAAAGAACTTCTTTAGATTAGCAAACCGCAAATAAGATGGCTTAATTCTGCAAACCCATTTGTAAAAGGAACACTAAAAGTTTGGTTCAAACATAGGCGTAAACTTGTGACAACAGTATCAAGAATGAGTACCTTTACTGATCAAAACTGGTTCAAGCCAACCTTGGAACGAGATTCTTTCAAAACATGGAAAGCAGCAGGAATCACCAGAATTGTGGATATACTACTAAGAGGCAAACTAGCAACTAAATCAGACCTTGAACAGAAGTACCATGTGAAGTTGGCATGGTTTAAATATCTTCAAATCCAGCATCTTCTAGAGGACCCTATAATCGAACTCAATCTTGAAACACCACTAACAGGTGTGGAGAAACTCCTGTCAAAAGGCGATACTAAGAAAGGACTGATCTCTAAACTGTATCACATTCTACTAAACTTGTATGAAACAAAAAACCTGAGCTACCAAAGCGCCTGGCAAAAGATCCTCTTCTTCCCATCCACTGGGAAACTATATGGGGCATGCATGCCAAAATATCACCTTGTCAAGCAATTAAAGAATCTGCTTTTAAAGTGCTCCACAGATGGTATTTAACACCTGCAAAATTGTCAAAACTCTACCCACAATCATCTTCACTCTGTTGGAAGCAATGCGGCAATAAAGCCACATTTTTCCATACCTGGTGGCAATGTCCTGTTATTTCTCAGTTCTGGATGCAAATTTCAAAGCAAACTGAAACACTTAATGGGTATTCTTTAACTTTGGATCCAGCTTTGTTTCTGCTTCATCTTTGGCCAGATGATCGTCTACCTGCAATGAGGAAGAGACTGATTAACTTGCTGATAGTGGCTGCTAAAATAGCCATTGCGCAAACCTGGAAATCTCAAAGCCCTCCTACAATTCAAATGTGGCTGCACAAGATGTGGGACTTCTTTTTTACTTGAAAAAATCCATATGATCACTAGCAACGACTCTGACATCAGTGAGCTCGCTAGTCCCCTGGATGTATGGTTCCTAGTTATAGAAAAATTAGACTATACCAAAATGGACTTAAAAAGCTTAAATGGAGCTAAATTTAGACTCCTCACTTATGGCTAAACTTTAATATGTGTAATTTAATAGACCATACTGCTCCTTGAGAATATGATGCCTTTCATAATCTGATAGATATCCTATATGTTCTAGACAATCAAGATTGTTAGTGACTACCAAGTGCTCAGAGGTTGTGTCCAGTTAATGATTGAATTGCTATGATGCTGCCTTATAGTATACTTTCCAAAGTAGTTTCTGTAATTTGCATTAAAATAAGGTATTAATAAAAAAAAAGAAAGAAAAGAAATCCCTCCCCTGAAAAAAGAGGGGTAGATAACAGTAGGTTGATGGTTGGCTTGGAAGGAGATAGGGTTGCCAACTCCAGGTTGGGAAATTCCTGGAGATTTGAGGGGTGGAGCCTGGAGAGGGTGAGGTTTGAGGAGGGATGGGACCTCAGACAGGTCCATAGACTCCATCCTCCAAACCAGCCATTTACTCCTAGCCAGCCAAACCATCTCACAGGCTTCATACTTTCCACAGACTTTTCACCTTCTGACAGACTCGCTTCCCACCCAGGCACTGGCTCTCCCTCCTGCAGCATTCTGGGGCAGATCTCCTCATAGCCTTGATGGACTTCCTGTCCTCTCTAGGGAGCTTACCCTCAGATTGCTGGTTGGAGACAGGAGGGGAGGGGGGAATGAGGAGAAGACGAAAAAGAGAAGAGATTGGATTTATACCCTGCCCTTCACTCACTTGAAGTCTCAGAGCGGCTTACAAACTACTCTCCCTTCCCCTCACACTCTTGAGGGACCCTTCACACTCTTGAGCCATGGGTAGAAAAATTTAAGACCACTTTTACCAACAAGGAAGGTACCCCAGAGCAATGGGAGGATGGTTGCTGATACCGACAGCACAAACTGTTCATGCCACAATCTCTGCAGGGTGAGATCCTCTCTTTGGGACATGACAATAAAGTGGCTGGTCATTTTGGATTTCTAAAAACTCTACATCTCCTTCAGAGACAATTCTGGTGGCCCCACATGCCGAGTGGCATCTCCCACTATGTGTCCTCTTGCCAGGTATGCCTAATGAGTAAAAGGTGAACTGGGAAGACCCTAGGCCTGCTGTAGCCCCTGGAGACCCTTGAATGACCCTGGTAGGTTATCTCAATGCATTTCATTACTGACTTACCCCCAAGCAGGGGAAAGACTATGATTTGGGTAGTGATGGACCGGTTCTCCAAACAGGCACACTTTATTCCTTGTAAGCAATTACCCACAGCAAAGAAACTGGCCCAGTTGTTCATGCAGCACATTGTGAGACTGCATGCGTTGCCCCGCAAGATCGTCTCTGATCAGGGTTTGCAATTCGTAGCAGGTTTTTGGAGAGAACTGTTAAAGCTACTGGTGGTAGAGAAGGGGCTCAGTAGCGCATACCACCCAGAGACTGATGGGCAAACCAAGAAGACCAACCAAGTCCTGGAAGAATTCCTGCAATGCTTTATAAATTACCAGCAGGACAATTGGGTGGACTTATTCCCCATTGCAGAATACACCTATAACAATTCGGTGCGCAGTTTTACTGGGGGCTCCCCTTTTAAGGTGGTAAATAGATATGAGGAGGGGCCTCTGCCTATGGTGGTTGCCGTGGAGCAGGGGTTGGGTGATGTCCAAACCTGGAAGAATTCCTGCAATGCTTCATAAATTAGCAGCAGGACAATTGGGTGGACTTATTCCCCATTGCAGAATACACCTATAACAATTCGGTGCGCAGTTCTACTGGGGGCTCCCCTTTTAAGGTGGTAAATTGATATGAGGAGGGGCCTCTGCCTATGGTGGTTGCCGTGGAGCAGGGGTTGGGTGATGTCCAAACCTAGTGAACCAAACTGACACAGGGATGGCCCTTGATTCAACAATCTTTGACTAAGGCCAAAGAGGACTATAAACATTATGCTGATAAAGGCTGGGCTCCTGAATGGGACTTACATCCCAGGGACTCTATGTACATTTCTATGAAAAACCTCAGGAGTTTGCAGCCTTAGGAAAAGCTGTGGCGGAAATTATTTATTTATTTATTTATTTGGTTAGATTTTTATTCTGCCCTCCCGGCCAAAGCCGGCTCAGGGCAGCTTACAAACAAATAAAATCCAAAATACATATGAAATAAATACATTAAAATACTATGTTAAAACCAGATAGTAACAAATACTTGGGGCCCTTCAAGGTTGTAAAAATCATCACTAAAGTGACTGCTGAAGTGGACTTGCCTAAAAACTTACATCACATCCACCCTGTTTTCCATTTCAGTCTACTGAAGAAGGATCTGGGACCATTGGAATGGAGACCTCATCCTGCAGCTCCCCCTCCCCTGATCGTGGATGGGGAACTCCATCAGGAGATGGAGGAAATATTGGATTCTAAAGTGAAAAGGGGACAGTTGCACTATCTCATCAAATGGCAGGACTTTGACCTGAGTCATAATGAATGGGTGCGAGAAGACCACGTGAAGGCCCCTGATTTAGCGTGTGCTTTTCATAAAAGACATCCCCTCAAACCAGCGGGGTGAGGGGCTTTGTGGGGGCAGAATGTCAAACTCAGGGCCTCATTTGCTATAATTACTGCTGGAATTCCTAAGGGGGGTAGTCCTATGTGTGTGTGGGGGTGCGCATGGGAATGCTTTTTGTAGTGGGTGGGCAACTTTTTCTAAGACACATCCCTTCTCTAAGAAGTGTAAATGACCTTGGCTGATGTCTCTGCTTGTTCCACTCTGATAGATAACGTAACCATAGTCTCGCAGGTGGGGGTTGCAATGTGGAAAGCCTAGGTGGGCTAGTTTTGGAATATGATTGGACTGGACCTTTGGGGGGCTTGTTTGAATCATGTAAAACTTTGTATTTTGCCACTAGAACTTCAGTTTTGACACAGAACATCTCAGCTTGAATCATCTTTACTACTCAATAAACAAATCACTGCCAGGAGAGTGACAGCATGTTCCTTCCCTACTGCACTGTTTTCCTGAGCTGAAACAGTCAGAGGGGGTGGTATTTGTCACTATAAGGCTGCACAGGCTACAGTGCACCTAACATCTAGTGTGGGCCTTAGTGGGCTGCTGTAGCAGGGGGGAGTGGATAAATCCCCAGATCCAAAGTCCATGGATGGTTGGATACATGCCATTATTATGTGTTCGTGGTTTTCAGAAACATTTTCAAAATAAATGAAAACTAGGGCTTTGAAAATAATCTATAAACTTCAATGGGAGGTGAAGTGGGGTATAAGGAAAAAGCAATTTAACCTTCCATGCAGTTTGACCCACTGAATCAATTCTAACATGTAAGCCAGTATAACCAATCAAAAGCTGTTTGAAAATGCAAGAACAAAGGGATGTACATTCTGCTGAGACAGACTGGAATACCCACTCACACAGGAGTTCCTGATGCATGCTGCTGCTTCCACTGCATCAGTCCAAATATAATTTAATGTAGGGCTATTTGGGGGCAGGAACGCACAGGAATGGAGTTCCGGCTGGTTTCTGAATTGGCCACGCCTACAGCCTTCCCCCCCCCCCCCAGATTCTCCAGGTGCCTTGCAAGCAGCAGGGTGCCTGGGGAAGCTGATCCTGGGAGGGAGCTGCACTGTCAGGGGTGTGGCCTAATGTGCTAATGAGTTTCTGCTGTTGGGTGTGGCCTATTATGCTAATGAGTTCCTGCTGGGCTTTTTCTACAGAAAAAGCCCTGATTTAATTATCATTTCATATCATTTCCTACAGACAATATGCCATTTTCCACTCAATGTGGTAGCCAGATTTAAAAAAAATTATCTGGTGCCACATCTCAAAAGAGAACACAACATGATAAAATACACTGGAAAAAGAAATCCAGGCAAACCAAATTAATTGACCCAGTATAACCAAACCACAAAGAGGATAAATCTAAGCCAATAATTTCTTTCTCTCCCCCCACCCATGTACACACTTCTAATCTCTTCAACAAGGCAATTATAGTATTTTTAATCCATAAGGATCCTCAGCAGAGATTACAGAATATAATTTCTCTGCAATCCATGCAACTACTCCCATTTCCACACAGAGAAAAATATTATAGAATTCAGATCATGTGCTTGCAGGCATATGTAAAGTACCAGATTTTTTTTTCAGACTGCATAATTGCTTTATGTTGCTACCCCAACATGCAGGCATAAACATTAATCAGGGACAAATACAAAATCATCAGTGTTGTTATGTTATTTTTAAAAAAATGTAACCCATTTTACACTGAAATAACTAAGATGATAGGCAAGAAAAAATGCAATGGCGTAACCTAAAGTAACTAGAATTGAGACAACTGATCTGATTTTAATCAAAACATTTATTAAACTTCAGAATGCAGCACAATTTTTATTGTGGAGGGGGGAATTTCATTACTTTGTCATTGCTATTTATAAGGCTCTGGCTTTACAACAAAACTAAGAATGATTGGTGTTGGTGCTTCAGGGCATCTTCCATTCTGAAATTATGTGACTGTGAAATTCTACTACAAATTGATACTGGAAATGCATGTGCCTTAAGAGAAACTCAACAGTTATTCCTGCTGTTTTCTCAGCATTAGTAGCCATCACTTGATGTTAGCATCTCTAGGAGGGTCAGCATGGTATGACAGCTAACTCTTACACTGCACAATCATTCTGCCATGTAATGCATTAGATAGGTATTATACTGAACAAGAAGTGGGACCCACGATACTTGCGGGGGGGGAGTATTCCCTACAGCTCCCAGCCTGCAGAAGCAGGAGGAGCTTCACATGAGGAGGAAACGGCAGCAGATGAGCCCAGCAGGTAGGCCCACCAGGCCCGCCAAGACTTCTCCCGCCCACCCCAGCAATGGCGGCGGTGGCGAGGCCTGAGCAGCTCACAGCAACCAGCTCACCAAGCCTTCTCCCAACCCCCCTCCTGAGAAGTGGTGGCAGTGAGGTCTGAGCAGTGCACAGCTGCCAGCCTGCCAAGCCTTCTCCCGCCACCCCTGTACTGGCAGCGGCAGCAACGAGACAGTTGCCAGGGCGTTCTCTGCACATGCGCAGGGAACACTGTTTTACTTTGGGGGGAATTTAAATATCCCCTGTATAGTTTTTAAAAGTTTTCAGATTTTTCTGTACACCTGGGGAGTGCCCCTAGTGTGCAGGAAAATCTCTCTGCCACCCCAAGTGCCCCTGATGTGCAGATTTAGATATCCGCACAGAGGGGGCATCTTGGCTATTAGTATATAGATGCTTAGGCAGATTCTGTTTAATCAAAACTGGTATTTGCTGCTATTGCAGTAAGCAGATATCAAACAAAATTCAGGACTGGAAAGCTGGAAAAAATATGAAAAATTAAAGCTGCTTTTTTTTCTCACAGGCAAACCAGTGATAAAGCCTCCATAGTATTCCAGCGATTCCTTCCATGACAATGATTGTTGTTCATATGCTTATAAAATTATGGTAGTTTAATGGTAGTTTGTTCAATCATGACACTGTTTTTACTTGTAGTACTATGTTAATTATTCTGGAGGGAAGGACTGATGCAGAGAATCTGCCAGAGCTGTCTGGGAGAACCGGGTTTGATTCCCCACTCCTCCACATGCAGCTGCTGGCATGACCTTGGGTCAGTCACAAGTTCTTTCAGAGCTGTTCTCTCAAGGACGGTTCTCGGGAGAGCTCTTTTAGCCGCACCTACCTCACAGGCTGTCTGTTGTGGGGAGGGAAAGAAAAAGGGACTGTAAGCCACTCTGAGACTCCTTCAGGTACTGAAGGGCAGGATATAAATCCAATCTCTTCTTCTTCAAGTCAGGAAAGAGAGATTGAGTTTCTAGACACTCTCAATGACTGTGCTATGGAGCAGATGGTCTCAGAACCTACCAGGGGAGAGGTGATCCTGTATTTGGTTCTAAGTAATGCCCAAGACCTGGTAAGAGAAGTAAAAGTGACTGCACCACATGGGAACAGGGACCATAATGTTATTGAGTTCAACATTTGCATAAATAGGGAGTTGCCCAAAAAGACTAGGGCTGCCAAGTCCCCCGGTAGGGTGGGGGAAACACCGATTTTTAATACTTACGCCCGCTTTTTCAAAATTGGCCACCGGGGGACAAAATGGCTGCCAGCAGGAACGCAGGGGAACGTCAGAGCCTGCCCTGCCCTGCCCTGCCTTAAAAGGGAAATGTCTGCAGAGAGCCTGCCCTGCAGTAAAAAGCCTCACCAGACATTTCCCCTTTAAGAATAGAGTCAGCAAGAGAGCTCCGCCCAGAGATTAAGGAGGGACTGAAGCGGCTGCTTTTGCATGTGGCTGGGGTAAGGTTGCAAGGTTGCTGTGGTAAGTTTCTCTTACAGCTCTTTTCCTTCTCTCTCTCTCCCTCTTTCTTTCTTTTTTCTGTCTGTCTGTCTGTCTGTCTGTCTGTCTCTCTCTCTCTCTGTCCCCATCCAGCAGAGGTCTATCAGTGGCTATTATTAGCCACAAGGTCTAAATGGAACCCTTTGTCTGGGGCAGTGATGCTCTGCATTCTTGGTGCTTGGGGGGGCAACAGTGGGAGGGCTTCTGGAGTTCTGGCCCCGCTGCTGGACCTCCTGAGGGCACCTGGTATTTTTGGCCACTGTTGTGACACAGAGTGTTGTACTGGATGGACTGTTGGCCGGATCCACTGTGGCTTCTCTCCTGTTCTTATGATATGAAAATCATATTTAGCACTTGTGTAGCACTTAGTGCTTCATATTCTGCCGAGATGAGGAAGGATTCAGTAGGGTCGTTGCTCAGTGATAGAGCATCTGCTTGACATGCAGGAGGTATCAGCCTCTTCAGCTAAAAAAGGATCAGGTAATAGGTGACATTAAAGATCTCAGCCTGAGACCCTGGAGAGCCACTACCAGTCTGAGTAGTCAATACTGACCTTGATGGACCAATGGCCTGATTCAGTATTAGGAAACTTCATGAGTTCATGTGTCAGCATGTGGAAGCAACATCACAGGACGTGACATCACAAAATGATGTCACTTCCTTTCTCCTGGCTCCACCCCCAAAGTCTCCTGGCTCCACCCCCAAAGTCCCCAGATATTTCCCAAGTTGGACTTGGCAGCCCTAAAAAAGACTGACACAACCACTTTTAACTTTAAAAGGGGTAACATCTCTGATATGAGGGGACATGTGAGGAGAAAACTGAAAGGAAAGGTAGAAAGGGTCAAAACCATTGGGGAAGCTTGGAGACTATTTAAAATTACAATCCTAGAGGCTCAGAAAAAAAAATATATACCACGGGTTAGGAAAGGCACAAATAGGTATAGAAAAAAGCCTGCATGGTTAACAAACAAAGTAATGGAAGCTGTAAAAGGTAAGAAGGATTCCTTTAAGTGGTGGAAAGCTAGTCTCAGTGAGGCTGATAAAAGGGAACACAGGCTGTGGCAAATAAAATGCAAGTCTGTGATCAGGCAGGCAAAAAAGGGAATATGAGGAGCATATCGCAAAAAAATAAAAAGACCAACAATAAAATTTCCTTCAAATACATTAGAAGTACAAAATCAGCCAGGGAAGCAGGGGGGGCCTTGGATGACCGAGGGGTAAATGGAGTTCTGAAGGATGATAGGGAAATGGCTGAGAAGCTGAATGCATTTTTTGCCTCTATCTTCATTGTGGAAGATGAGAAGTGCCTGCCCACTCCAGAACCACTGATTTCGGGCGGGGTGTTGAAAGACCTGAGTCAGATTGAGGTAACAAGAGAGGAGGTCCTACGAATGATAGACAACTTAAAAACAAATAAATCACCAGGCCTGGATGGCATACATCCGAGAGTTCTGAAAGAACTTAAATGTGAACTTGTGGCTCTCCTGACAAAAATATGTAATCTTTCATTGAAATCTACCTCCATTCCTGAGGACTGGAAGGTAGCGAATGTCACTCCCATCTTTAAAAAGGGCTCCAGAGGAGAACCGGGAAATTACAGGCCAGTCAGTCTGACGTCAATACCAGGTAAGTTGGTGGAAACTGTTATTAAGGAAAAAATTAGTAGGCACATTGATAAACAAAATCTATTGAGGAAGACTCAGCATGGGTTCTGTAAGGGAAGATCTTGTCTCACTAACCTGTTAGTGTTCTTTGAGGGAGTGAACAAACATGTGGACAAGGGGGACCCAATAGATTTTGTTTACTTTGACTTCCAGAAAGATTTTGATAAAGTATGAGAGTTCTGCTCAAAGTAGTCAAGGATCAGATCTTGGTTGGTAAACCACAGTTCTTTATTTCCAATCTCTACATTAGTACAGCTTCTCGGATTATTGTCAGAGATGAGACAGATAATACAGGCAGGTCTATTATACCTTTCCAAGGAGTTTGAATTACCCATAGGTAGCCAATCACTATAGGGGAAAAACGGCGGGCAAAAAGGGGCTCTGACCGTTTGTTTCCCACAGGAAAGAAAGTGAGGTGTTAAGCTGTAAATTCCCTTCCCAACCAGACCCTTCAGATGTTACCAGTTCACATAACAATCAATGGCCTCAAGGCTTTTGCATGTGATAAGAGATGAGACGCATCCTCCCTTAAAGTCCCAGCCGGGGCCGATGGAATGCGGAGGCAGTGGTGTGAGAGGCCCATTGTTCCCATACATTGCAGGTGTCACCCTCCCGCTTTAACAGTTACAAAACCCAGGCCTGGTTAGGCACTAAAACATGGCATCTGCAAGCATATATCTGTAATGCATACATGGCAACAGAACATACATACATGGCAACAGAATATAACAAGAGAGAATTAAAGAGTAGACAGAATGCACAACTGTAAGAACTAGAAATACTTTGTCTGAATCAGCAGATTTTGACATAAAGTTCCTCAACAAAGGCTCCTAAGCAAGCTCAATAGTCACAGGATAAAAGGACAAGTCCTTTTGTGGATCAAAAACTGGCTAATTAAAAGGAAACAGAGAGTATAAATGGGAAATTTTCTCAGTGGAGGGAGGTAAGCAGTAGGGTACCAGAGGGATCAGTACTCGGTCCAGTGCTTTTTAACTTGTTTATTAATGATTTGGAGTTGGGAGTAAGCAGTGAAGTGGCTAAATTTGCAGATGACATGAAGTTGTTCAGGGTGGTGAGAACCAGAGAGGATTGTGAGGCACTCCAAAGGGATTTGTCAAGGATGGGCGAGTGGGCATTAACGTGGCAAATGGGGTTCAATGTGCCCAAGTGCAAAGTGATGCACATTAGAGCCAAAAATCCTAACCATAAATACACACTGATGGGGTCCGAACTGGCAGAGACTGACAAAGAGAGAGATCTTGGAGTCGTAAATGGTGTGAGAGTCATACAGAGTCAATCACCAACCAGTGTCCTTAAACAGGAATGCTTTATTGAGAAAGATCTGTTACGGTCATCTGCACTTCTTGTGTTAGTAATGGCAGGCACTGCCTCATTCAGGATAATTATACAGAATTCAAAAAGGGACTGGTAAGGCATGGTAACCAATCATCGTGTCAGAGAAAAAGGCGCATAAAATACTGGTTTACAGTTCCCAGGGAAATAAGCAGGAAGAATAAGAGTCAGACAGGAGAAGAGATACTTGGGCCGGCACCAACAGTGTCTCATGGTTGGAGTAGCTCAAAGAGCGATAAGCATGCCATGAGAAATATTACATAACATTCCACAGTCCTGACGTCTAGGGTTTGCTCATCCCACCTCTCAGGCAGGGGATGGCAGCATTAGCTGACAAGTGGATAGCTCAATGAAAATGTCAAAACAATGTGCGACTGCAATGAAAAAGGCTAATACTATGCTGGGGGTTATTGGAGAGGGAATTGGAAACAAATCAGCCAGTATCATAATGCCCCTGTATAAATCGATGGTGCAACCTCATTTGGAGTACTGTGTACTGTTCTGGTCGCCACACCTCAAAAAAGATATTATAGCATTGGGAAAAGTACAGAAAAGGGCACCTAGAATGATAAAAGGGTTGGAACACTTCCCCTATGAAGAAAGGTTGAAGCGCTTGGGGCTCTTTAGCTTGGAGAAACGACAGCTGAGGGGTGAGATGATTAAGGTTTATAAGATTATGCATGGGATAGAGCAGGTAGAGAAAGAAGTATTTTTCTCCCTTTCTCACGATACAAGAACTCATGGGCACTCCATGAAATTGCTGAGCAGTCGGGTTACAGCAGATAAAAGGAAGTACTTCTTCACCCAAAGAGTGATTAACACGTGGAATTCACTGCCACAGGAGGTGGTGGCGGCTACAAGGATGGACGGCTTCAAGAGGGAATTAGATAAACATATGGAGCAGAGGTCCATCAGTGACAATTAGTCACAAAGTATAAATAGGAACTCTCAGTCTGGAGCAAGTGATGCTCTGTATTCTTGGAGCTTGGGGGGTGGGCAACAGTGGGAGGGCTTCTAGTGTCCTGGCCCCACTGGTGGACCTCCTGAGGGCACTTGGTGTTTTTGGCCACTGTGTGACAGAGAGTTGGACTGGATGGGCCACTGGCCTGATCCAACATTGGCTTCTCTTATGTTTTTCTTCTTCTTCTCAGGTCTTTAGATCCTTCTAGCTGCTTATTTCCCTTCTAAATGGAAGGATAGTAGCTCCTTTGCCAGATTTATAATATAGACACATTGACTTTCATATTGGAAAATGTGTGGAGATCATCTCAAATTCAGTGCCATTTATTGGAGCGGCAACAGTGGGAGGGCTTCTAGTGTCCTGCCCCCACTGCTGGACCTCCTGATGGCACCTGGTGTTTTTGGCCACTATGTGACAGAGTGTTGGACTGGATGGGACATTGGCCTGATCCAACATTGGCTTCTCTTATGTTCTTATGTTCTTATTCACACTCAATAAATTTCATGGATTTACAACTTCAGGTACATGCATTTCATGAAAACTCATCACTGCATGGAGAAACAATTGTAGATCCATGAATCACCCATTTACATACAATTTTAGGGTGTTCACAAGTTATTTGTTTATTTACAATATTCATATCCCATACTCTCCGTAGTGTACCCATGGTGGCCTAACCATATTATTAGTAACTAGTCTAATCAATGTTTGATTACAACTTAACAAATTCATACTATCAATATTCTAAACTAGGGCTTTTTCCACATTTGCAGCTTATTCCTTCTTTTCTTAGTGGTCAATCTGCTAGCATCGACTTTGCATGGAGCACTTAGAGTTCTGTGCATCTTCTCTCCATCCACATTTTTCAACTTGCTACATTATTTTCTTACAGACATAGCTTTAAAAGTCAGGATTTTTCAGCAAAAGTGCTGTCATCATTAGTGGCGTCACAGCGCCACCTGTCCCCCCCCCCCCCCCCCCCGGTGGATGCAATTTTTTCGTTGCACATGTTGTAAGTCACCACAAGATCTTCTGGGTGAGTGGCAACTAAAAAAAATCTAATAAATAAAATTAAATAAATAAAAGAGGGCTTGGCATGCATGTGATGTTTGGAGCTACAAACTAGTTGTTATGTATTGACCATGTGGTCTCCATGTGCTCCAGTAATGGCGACCACCATGTGGCCAGAGCACATGGCCAAGAAACTACCTGAGCTTCAGCCAGGTAGAACAAAGGCCAGGTGGATTCTAACCGGCCACCAATCATGTACCTAGGTTTCTCCCAGGGAACCTATGAAATGTAAATAGACTTCTAATAGCCTATCAGGCCAGTTGGGTGAGGTCAGGGGATTGTCCCTGACTGGCATAAAAGGAGGGCTCGGAGCCCTGGGTTGTATGCTTCATCCGGACCAGCAATAAAGATCTAGCTGTTTCACTGTTCCATGGACTCCCGACTCCAATACTTCTCACTAGTTTTTTAATGTTTTCCTGTTGACAAACAGCAGGCAAATGGGAATGAATCAGTTCCTCCCTCATCTAGTCAATTGCTTTCAGGTGGCCGGTACTTAATGTTTATTCAGTCATGTATATTCTAGCAGGCCAAAAAAACTGAAGCAGGTCAGTGGGGGTAACTCTGTGACAGTCCCCACCAGAATTAAAAGTGATAATCTGCAGGACTGTCTGTCCTCGAAATGTGCCCCAAAGAGCCCTGCACTCTTTAGACCAGCACTGTTTGGTACTCCTCAGCCTGAAAGACATCTGCTTTGCCTCGACCAGGGCCAGGGCCTTTTCAGCCCTGGCCCTTGCCTGGTGGAACATACTCCCAGTTGAGATCACGGCCCTGCAGGATTTGTTGCAATTATGCAGGGCCTGTAAAATGGAGCTCCTCTGCCAGGCTTTTGGTTGAGGTAGTAAACATCAAGTAACATAGACATCCCCTGCTTCAAGTGCTCCATGGCACTATTTAATTAGTGCCAGGAGTGGCTGATTACTCCATCAAGCAATTCGCTGCCATTTCCTGGAGTGAGTGTAGCATTCATCGGAACTAAAATCAATGGCCAAGCTGCTAATAAATATCTAAATGAGTTATTTAACTTTAATTTAAATCTAGTTGGAGCCTCAGTTTTATGATCTAATGTTTTAATTAAAATCTTTTACTGTTTTATGATGATGTAAGCTCCCCTGAGACCACTTTGCGGGGTAGGGCAGAGTATAAATCTCACAAATAAATAAATAAATAAAGTATCTCCCCCCAAAACATAAAAACTTCAGATTCCCACAAAAAATATATATAGTAAAGGGAGACACTGGATATCAAGGCACAGGTATGTTTTATAGCTATGTATCACTATCAGAGAGTATGGTTTTTTAAATCAAAAATCAAATATTTGCATATAGGCAAGACTTTGGTAACACCAGGAACAAAACTCGGTGAAAAACAAGACAAAAACAAACAAAGGGGCATATTTGTACATCACTAACCAAACATCACTAACCAAACAAGAAGGGGACGGCAAAGGATGAGATGGTTAGACAGTATTATCGATGCAACAAACATGAAATTAAGCAAACTCTGGAGCACGACAGAAGTCGGGACTTAAGACTTTATCATGAGGCCACTTCCTTGACTCACCTGGTAACGGCAGTGACCCAACCCACAGCCATGGGCTGGTTGCAGATAGAAAATGCTTTTTCTCCAGCTAACTCCCTAGCTGATTCTTTGTGGAATGATAAGAGGCACAGAAATGTAATAAAATTTTCTTCTCCGTGTCTAGACAACATGATAGCAATCTGGGATAAAAGACAGGAAAAGGTACCTCCAGAGAGATCTTTACTATCTTCGATTCAGAACCAGAAATGGTTCCAACAAATTCATTGTTGGCAAGTTGCACTTGGAAATCAACTAGAAACCTATGTTTATTAAATCCTTTTGATAATGGACTACTGAAATTAAAACAGAATGTAGAGCAGGAATCCTCAAACTACGGCCCGCGGGCCACATGCGGCCCGTCGAGGGCATTTTTCTGGCCTGCCAGGTGGGCCGCTGCCTGTCCTCTAATTCCCAGCAGCACACAAAGCAGCGGAAAAATTGCAGCCGACTTGTCCTGGGCCACATGACAAAGCCCCGCCCCCCTGCTTCCAGTCAGCCAGGAGGAGGCAAAAGGAAGACTGGAAGAGGGTAAGTGTGGGCTGGCAGGCACTCCGGCTGGCCCCAAGTCTCCTAGCCGGCTGAGAGGCCTCTCAGCCAGTTAGGAGACCTGCGCCAGTCCCAAGAGCCAGGCGGGGGTCTTTTTCGAGGTTTTTTGTGCTGCTGGGAATCGGGGGGGGGGGAGAGAGAGAGAGAGGTTTCTCTTTCCCATCATGATGCCTGCAGTACTGGAGTTTCAGGGAGAAGCAGCTGGGGGCTTGCTGCCTTGAAAAGTTTGTGAGGATGCCGAGTTCTTTGTTTCTTCGGAGAGGGAAAGAAAACAGCCCCGTCCAGGGTGCCTTTTTAACTTTACTTGTTCTTCATTTTAAATATTGTATTTGTTCCCATTTTGTTTTTTTACTTCAAAATAAGATATGTGCAGTGTGCATAGGAATTTGTTTATAGTTTTTTTTTAAACTATAGTCTGGCCCTCCAACGGTCTGAGGGACAGTGAACTGGCCCCCTGTTTCAAAAGTTTGAGGAGCCCTGCTGTAGAGGAACTCTTGCAACAGCCTCTTTCATGGTGGCAGTATCATCAAATTAGACATCTGACACTTTCTTCTACTGTTAAAGAGTCATTCTCAAGGCCTCTCACGGACTTTGACATTTTGCTCAAAAATATACCCGAGCATAAATCTGGTCTACTTTCTAGATTATACAATATTATGTTATGATTAGAAATGCCGAAAATGTATTCCTACCAACAGCTTTGGCAGATAGACTGTCAACAGCGAATCTTGGAGGAGGATTGGCCAGGTATATGGGAGGCAGTATATTTCAAATCAAATATATATTCTCTCAAATATCAATATATTAAGTTACTAACAAGATGGTACTTACCACCTACAAGAATGCATCACATCAATAAAAAGAATTCTCCCCAATGTTCAAAGGGATGTGGTTGTGTAGCGGATTTTCTCCACTGTTCGTGGTCTTGTGAACAGGTACAAGACTTCTGGAGAGGCATTCTATTACACATCTAAATATTACAGGGATGGATCTCCTGCTTCTGCCAGAGGTTTTGCTATTCGATTACTAGAAAATGCCATCTGGGAAACTGAAACGCGACCAATTGACCTCAACTCTAATTTCGGCAGCTAGGTCTCCTGTTATTCATTATTAGATGGAAAAAGGCATTTTACCGAATGATGAGAATTATGTGGATATGAATATAAGCAGAGCCTCTTGTTTTGATGGTCGATCAGGACTTACTTATCTTAACCTCTTGGCCTTATATGCTTCATTTATAGTTTTAATATATGTGATGTGATTTTTTTGTCTTTTTTCTTATAAAAATAACTTTTTTTAAAAAAAAGGAGGGCATAGCGTGATGTGGTCCATGGGTTCACGAAGAGTCAGACTTGACCATGCAACTGAACAACAACAAACCAAACATCCATTAACACAATAAAAAACTGAAGAGTCCTGATAGAATAGACCAAACTTCCCCTTAGTCCAGCATTCTGTTTCCCACTGCAGCTATCCAGATGCTTTTGGGAAACCCACAAGCAGGTATTGAAGGCAGGATCCCTCTCCTACTTTTTGTTTCCCCAGAACCAGCATAATATGTTGTTATGGGACCTGAAGCTTTCATTGAGCTCTAGTGGCTAACAGAGTTGGATTTATACTCCACCCTTCACTCAGAGTCTCAGAGTGGCTTACAATCTCCTTCCCTTCCTCTCCCCACAACAGACAGGTGGGGCTTCATTTTCAGACCACTTTCAGGGCCAGCACAAAGCAGTTTCATCATTCACAATTTGCTATCACAGTGCATACGTGAGTGTAGCAGAGAGAACAGTTGCCCCAATATGTCATTGCCAATTCAAACAACAATTTATCATCCATAGTTTTAATTTGAAGGTTTGCCTTACCCAAGGAAATGTCAACCATCATGGGTCATAGATCCTGGGGGAAAGCACCTGTTTCCCACTCCCTATGCCATATAACCTAGTCAAGAAAAAGTACTGGGAATACATTATTAATTCAGAAATGCAATTTCTATTCAGTTTAATTCCGCCACCTAAAGGTCTTAGACAGTGATATGCTCAATAAAAAGCTTTTTAGTAAACACTTTTAAAAAATGAATTATACAAACAGATTAAGACAGATTATGTGGATTTAAAAAGCTTTGCTAAACCTGCCTCAGATCCAAGCATTCTTGTTTCATTGATGTATTTATGCTTAAATGCATTAATGCTACTACAAAATGCTCCTGGTCCCTCTTTGGAGTAAAAACACCTTTACTATTGTACAGAGCTGCACAGACTTTCATTTCTCATCTAAGATCTGCAGGCAAAGGTTGCAGGTGTCAGCTACACTGCCATGGATGGTGGGGGATGGGTGCTGCAGGCTGGGTAAGGCTAGTGCTCATTACAGATGTCTTAAGGTATGCTGAGTTTTGCTTTTGATGCTGTGTGTTATCTCTCCCACTGTCTGTGCCTGACCTTGGCGCCCTGTTACTTTTCTTCCCTTGGGAACTGTGGAGCGTTTACTCTGGTGTGCTTGTTTGCTTGTTGTGATTGGCCCCTTCCCACCCCAGGGTGTGCTTTGAATTATGTATAACTTCCCAACTCCTGCCGGGACAGGCATTACTGACACAAGAATGTTTTAGACGCCTACCTTTACTGATTCCAATAAACAGCTTACTGGTTAAGACTGTGTGTTGGGTCTGGTTGCTGTGGGACTCCAACAGAGTGCCAGTAATCTACCTGCCTCTAACCTCATACCCCAGTCATGGGCGACGAAGGAGAAGATGGAGGCACTCCGGTGACTATGGCCGGGGAGGTCCCAGAGACTATGGTGACAATTCCAGTACCCTCCACGCTTGCAGAGAAAGTTACCTATGAGCTACCTTGGAGGAATCCCTACTCATGGGCCAAGTTTTTAATGGCAACTCGAGAGTCATGGTCAGTCACCCCGAGGACGGGGAGATTGAGTCGTTATGACTTCCTGGATTACAAAGGCTTGGGCACAGCGGCAGTGGCCGGAACCAGCAGGGCAGCCGACGACATGCTGTTGAGGATGCAGGTCCAGATGGAGTGGTACCAGGAGCGGATGTGAAATGAGGTGAACGAGATGCTCCTTGACTTTCCCAGACTGGTGGCAACTGCAGTGCAGTATGAATTCCAGCTTCAGCAGCCTTCTCTCCCCCTGGGAAAGCCACCAGCTTTACCCCTGTGCCTCCGGTGGGACATCCCACCCTGGTGCCTGCCCCAGTTCCTGCACCAGTGGGGCCAGCTAAACCAGGAGTGCCAGGGGCCCCCCTGGGGTTGGAGTGCCCAAAAGAGCTTCTAAATGTGACTTTCAATGGAAATCCCAACAAGTTGGCATTTTTAGTGCTGCAGGTACAAAAGTTCCTGCAGAATTGGGGCCTTCTGATGGTAACCGCATAGACTACATTGGCTCAAAGGTGAGGGAGAGGGCTGCTGACTGGTATGTGAGCCTGCACAAATTGAATGGTCTCAAACTCCGAGACGTGGAAGTATTCATGTGGGCTCTGTGGTGGCTGTATGAGGATCTCATGGAGGCAGAAAAGGCATGCAACAAGCTGTTAGCACTGACCCAAAGGAGTAAGACTGTGCGAGAATACTCAGATGAGTTCAAGATTATGTGGCTAAGTTCCAAGGTTGGCCAGAAGTTCCAAGGTTGGTAGAGCAGTATTGGCTAGGGCTGAATTATAACATTGTGGAGTCGGTGCTGAGAACTGTGAATCCCATTTCACTAGTGGCCTGGGAGCAAGAGGCTGGGGATGCTGAAGGTAGACTACAAATGATCTGGGTGCACCCTAAAGCAGCTCCCAAGATCCCAGCGATTGTCAGGAAGATGACTCCCCATCCCTGGACAAAGGAGCTGACACGGGACCTCCACATGAAGCAAGGTCTGTGTCCCTGTGTCTCTGGTGTGGGGAAGCTGGCCACTATGCAGCCTCCTGCCCGGCAGGAGTGCTGACCCTCAAAGCCAAAGGATCGGAGTCACCAGTGCTGCCGGTGCCAACCCCCAAGGGGCCTGGGTGCCTGAAGGTGGTGCAAGCCCTTCAACAGTGGGGGCATTATCAACCAGCGGAGATGAAGCAAACCAGCCAGCGGGAAAAGGCCAGGACCTGCTGTGAAGGGTGTAGAACAGCAGGTCTGAGAGCCACCCACACCACAACCCCTTTGTTTTTTGTGACTGTGTCTTTAATTAACTCAGGTGTGGGTGAGAGCCCTCATTGACTCAGGGTGTGCCTGGGACATAATCAGCCCCTCTATAGTCACAGGGCCGGAGGCTATGGTGTTCACTCAGATGGACGGGTCCTCTATGCAGGAGCCCTACAAGTACCAAACTGTTCCGCTTATTATGGGCAAGGGGACACATTAGGAATGGAGAGAGTATCAACCCCTTGGCTCAGTTTTCTATGGTCCTAGGCCACCTCCTCATTCGCAGCCCCTGTTCTGTTCCAGAAAAAGAAAGATGGGGATCTGCAGTTGTGCACTGACTATAGGAGATTAAATGTGGTTTCCACCACAAATGCCTATCCCCTTCCTCTGATCAAAGACTTGCTGGCAGAGATGGCGAAAGGAATTTTTTTTACTAAATTAGATTTAAGAGATGCTTATTTCCGAGAGTGCATCAAGAAAGGGGACGAGACTAAGACTGCCTTCAATACACCATTAGGCCAATTCAAATATCTAGTGATGTCATTTGGGTTGCAAGGGGCACCAGGGGTCTTTATGAATTTAATAAATGAAATTTTACACAAACACTTATTCAAAGGGGCCCTGATTTACTTAAATGATATTTTATTATACTCACAAGATAAGAAATCGCATGTGAAATTAGTTTGTGAGGTGCTATGGACTTTGTATAAACACAGGTTGTTTGCCAAGCTCTCCAAGTGCGCGTTTCACCAAATGGATGTAAACTTTCTAGGCTATTGCACCTCATCGCAAGGGCTAGACATGGACCCAAATAAATTAACTGTTATGCTAGGGTGGGAAGCCCCTAGAACCTGTCGACAACTCCAAAGATTCCTCAGATTTGCCAATTTCTATAGAGCTTCCCTCCCCAATTTTGGCCAAGTCAGCTTGCCCCTCACGGACTTACTCAAAACCAAGGGGAAGGGAGCTGATAGCGTAAAACCTGGGGCTAAATTGGAATGAATTGTTGAATGCCAAGAGGTGTTCAAAAACTTCAAAGCCAGTGTTAGCCCACCCCAATGAAAACAAAAAAATTATTGTGCAAGTTGACACCTTGGACATGGCTATGGGAGGGGTGATTCTGTAAGAGGGACTGGATGGCAAACTCCATCCACTGGCTTATGTGTCAAAAAAGTTCTCGTCTACAGAGGAACTCGGTGGTGTGGGATAAAAAAGCAGCCACCATTCATTTGGCTTTGTTAACCTGGTGTTATTGGCTGGAGGGGGCGTGCATACCTTTTGATCACAAGAACCTCAAGGTGTTTTGGACCTCTCAGAGTCTGAATGCAAAATGGTGGGGAGGGCGGGATATAAATGTAAATATAAATAAAAATAAATAAATAAAACTGCGCTGGGCAGATTCTTTCTCCAAATTCCGGTTCACTTTGCACCATTTCCCCAGGAAGGCAATCTTGTTAGTGGATGCCTTGTCCCGCCTCCCTCAACATGACAGTCAGAGGGAGGAAGTGGTGGGCTCAATGTTCACCCCCACCCAGTTGGGGGGGCATGCTCACTCAAAGCCAGGCACCAGCAGAAAAAGCAGAGAGGGAGCAATGGCTGGATAAATTCAGAGCAGCTTTTACTGACACAGATCCCTCAGAAGCCTTGGCAGACCCTTTGATTTTGCTGGGTCCTGATGGTTATTGGTGGAAAAGAACCAAGCTGTTTGTTCCCCAGACTTTGAGGGGGGAGGTGTTGCATATGGGGCATTAGTCCAAACTTGCAGGACACTATGGCAACCTGAAAACCCTACACCTTTTACAGCATCGATTTGGGTGGCTGCAAATAAGAAAAGACATTTTGGAGTATGTGGAATCCTGCCAAATGTGCCTAATAAGTAAGCATCGGCCGTGGAAGCTGCCAAGTCTGCTTAAGCCCTTAGAGAGGCGTCCCTGGGAGGTTATGGATTTCATCACTGACTTACCCCCCAGTAAGAGAAAAACAGTGATTTAAGTGGTAGTGAATTTCTTTTCCAAGCAAGCCCATTTAATTCCCTTCAAGCTAAGGCATTTGCCAAAATGTTTCTGCAGCAAATTATAAAGTTACATTCCATTCCTTGTAAGGTGATATCAGATCAGGGTGCGCAATTCATTGCCAAGTTCTAAAAGAAACTTATGGATCAAACAGGGATCTAAGCTGTGGTTATCATCCAGAGACTGGTGGCCAAATGGAAAGAGTAAATCAAGTGGCTGAACAATTTTTGTGTTGCTTCACTATCAGCAAGATGACTGGGTTAATCTGCTACCATTTGCTGAGTTCAGTTATAACAATGCCATTCACTCATCGACTGGGGTTTCTCCATTCATGGCTCTCCATAGGTATGAAGGAGCCCCCCTTCCCATGTTCCCAGCTGGGTCAGTGCCTGCTGGTAATCTGCAGTCATAGTGGCAAGGCTTGCAGGAATCTTGGCCAATGATTCAAAAGACCCTGGAAAAAGCTAAAAAAAAGTTATAAGAGTGGGGGCGTGGCGAGGCGTCAGCGATGGCGGTTGTGTAGTTCTGCTGCTCCGTCTCCCGCTGTTCTCCCCGACGCCATAACAAGCGCCCGCACAACCAAAGCGATCTAAAAAAGCTGCCAGATCATGGGCAAAGGAGACCCTCCCAAAACTAAGCCTCCCTCGTCGGCATTGCGCTCCATAAAGGAGCATTTTGAAGCGGAGCTGAGCCGAGTGAATCAGCCTTCTAAGGAAGGCAAAATGGCCGCCGCAATTAAACTGGCTGAAAAAACTCACCCGGACTCCACAGACTCTGCAGTTTTATCTTATTTGAAGACTATGGAAGCTAGCTTGATGGAAGGTATGTCCTCTTTAACTACACAACTAAATGATATTAAAATATCGGTGTCACAAGCTGTGGCGCAGGCAGAATTAGCTTTTGAACAGAGCTCAAATAACCAAGCTAGTATCTCTGCCCTATCTGAAATGACCTTGGAGCACAATGATAGACTTATTCGTATAGAAGCTGAAATGAAAATGTCTAACTTAAAATTTCGGGGGATCCCTGAAGAAGCTGAGCAAAACACTGACTTAATTGCTTTTATGGCCTCCTTCATTGCTAAAGCATTGCAACTTGAAGAAGGAGTAGTCCCAGTCTTAACAAATGCACTTAGAATTGGCTCCAAAACAGCTGTGAAGAGACCCACTCCTAGAGATATTGTTGTTACTGTTCCAGATGCAAGGGTGAGAAAACGTATTTTATTGGAAGCCAAGAACCCTAAAATATTTCAATTTGAAGGCGAACAGGTGGCTGTATTTCCTGACATTCCACGAGAAGCCTTGCTTATTAGAAGAAATTTGAAAACAATAACGAAATCTCTGCAGGACATGCACCATAAATATAGATGGATGCCCTCTGGAAAGCTGTATGTTTATCACCAAGGACAACACCTCACAGCTTGGAATGAAGAAAGTGGAAGAGAATTACTAACTGCTTTGCAAAGCAAGTCCCCGATGGAACAAGAAGCAAAACATTCTGCAAAAAGGAAAAACCTTTTTCCTATGACTCCAACAAAGTCTAGCAAGATCCCTATACACACTGGCCTGGGATGAGTAATTTCAGTAATTGATATGATGGTCTCCTTTAAATTTTATAAGATCAATATGTTAAATATTTCTAGTTTGAAAATTGTGTCTAAGCAAGTATGGTCATGAAGCAGGGCATTTTATGATTTAGTTATAACCTGGCATGGGGAAAGGGAGGGGTGTGGGTGGTTCTGGTAGCTCCCCCTTATCACAGTTCCAGGTGACAGCATTGTACTGTCTCCCTCCTTTTTTCGAGGAGGTTCCTGGTTATCTGTGGAATTTAATAGCTGAATAAGTTGTTACTAAGGTGGTGAAAGGGGTTGGGTTTTTTGGTGAATGAGGGATAGGGAGGTGGGAGGGAAATTGTTTAGTGTTTCTTAATTTTTGAGTGATTTTTAATTTTATAGTTGTAATTTATACATTGATTCGCAATAAGTAGTTTCTTAGAACTCATAGTTAGTAGACTGTTGTACAAATTTCATGGAAGCTTACAAATTCAGAACTTTGAATGTTAGAGGTTTGAATAACTGCACCAAAAGATGAAGAGTGTTGAAGGAACTTTTAAGAACAAAACCAGATGTTGTATTCATGCAAGAAACTCATTTGAAACAAGCAGATTTGCCAGTTTTAAATACACAGTGGTATCCTCTCCAATTTAAATCCCCTGGCTCATCTAAGGCTAGAGGAACGGCTATTTTATTAGCAAAGACGCTTCATTTTGTTTGTTTGGATCAACTAAAAGATGACCAGGGTAGATTTTTATTTGTGAAAGGCCTTTTAGATGAGGAGTTGGTAACATTAGTTTCACTGTATGCTCCAAATGATAAACAAGGCCAATTTTTAAAATTAGTGTTTAGTAAGTTAGAAACATTTCAGGAGGGTTTGACCATTGTTGGAGGAGATTGCAATCTTATAGTAAATAAACAATTAGATAGGTCTGGTAAAAACTCTAGTAGTAATTTAAAGCATAAACAAAAATATCACACAGAATTATTTGATATTTTGGAACAATACCATCTTATAGATGCATGGAGACTAACTCATGCTAATGAGAGAGATTATACTTATTTTTCGCCACGATTTCACTCTTATACTCGCATTGATTATATTTTTCTTTCAGATACCGTTGTAAATAGACTCCAAGATACTTATATAGGCCCATTTAGATGGTCTGACCATGCTTTTGTTGAATGTCAAATACTTTTTAAAAAGGTAGAAATTAGACACAGAATCTGGAGGCTGAATAATGCAACTTTATTAGGTGAACTAAATAGAACTGAAGTGAGCGAGGCCATTAAAGAATATTTCCAATTAAACGACAATGGTGAAGTAGATGATTTTATTTTGTGGGACGCATTTAAATCAGTCTTACGGGGCAAATTGATTGTTATGACTTCTTTCCTAAAACAGGAGAAACAAAAAAAGATAAAAGAACTATTAGCTAAAATTCAAAACTTAGAAACACTACACAAAAAGACATGTAATAAAAAGATCTATACAGAACTACTGGCAACCCGCAGGACATTAGATATATTAGAAACCACACAGATTCAAAAGAAACTTTTATTCTTAAAACAAAAATTTTGGCAAAAAAATCCTAAAGCACTTCGCTCATTGAAATGGCGTTTAAATCGCAAAATAGCAGAAAGAACAATTTATTCAATGAAAGATGAGTCTGGCAAGACGTTCTCTACAGGTATACAAATTGCCAACTGCTTTGCAAAATTTTATGAAAAGTTGTACACAGCAAACCCTACATCTGAGGTAAATTGGGATATATTTTTAAAAAAATATAAAGTAGACAAGGTATTGTCTGAACAACATAGAATTTTATTAGATCAGGAGATTACGAAACAAGAAGTCTTAGAGGCCATTAAGAAATTAAAACCGAACACTGCCCCAGGATGTGACGGCTTTACGCCGGAATTTTTTAAGGCTTTTTCTAACGATTTAGTTGAACCTTTAAGGAGGATTTGTAATAACATATTACGGTCAGGAGCCCACCCCACTATGTGGGGAGAAGCACATATTGTGACAATTCCCAAAGAGAATAAAAATAAAGAGCTTCCAGCCTCTTATAGGCCTATTGCCCTGTTAAATTGTGATTCAAAAAATTTTTCTACTATTTTAGCATATAGGCTTAGAAATATTATTACTGAATATATAGACCCTGATCAGATGGGTTTCATTCCACAACGCTCCATGATGGATAATATTCACAGAACTTTGGATATTATCACATATTGTAAGAATAATGATCAAGAGGCAATTTTATTAACAGTTGATTTAGAAAAAGCGTTTGATAGCATTGATATAAATTATTTAAAACAGTTGTTATTACAAATGGGTTTTGGACCTTTATTTTTGAATGCTATAGCATATATTTATCTTAACCCAACAGCAAAAGTCCGTGTAGGAAATATACTTAGTGATTCTTTTTTTATGTATAGAGGCACCCGTCAGGGGTGTCCAATGTCCCCACTTTTGTTTGCTTTGGCAATAGAGCCTTTAGCCTCTGCAATTAGATCGGATCCTAATATTTTTGGAATCCATACTGGCTCTAAAGTGCATACCATTAGTCTATATGCAGACGATTTGATTGTTTATTTATCTAAACCAGAATGTTCATTATTGGCATTACAGGAGATCTTTAAAGAAATACAATATTTTACCGGTTTGAAAGTAAATGCGGAAAAATCCAATATTATTCCTGTTTTAATTAATAAGAAGCTTGTTAACAATTTACAGGGCAAATTCCAATATAAATGGAAGCGCTCGGCGTGGAGATGCTTAGGGGTAATGATTCCTGAAAATTTGAAAGATTTAGTAAAATGCAATTTTGCCGAGTTAGTTAAAGACACTAAAAGGCAACTGAAACAATGGCACAAGCAAGGTTACTCATGGGCAGATAAGTAAAATATAATTAAGAGTTTTATTTTACCAAAATTTCTTTTTTTTATTCAGAGCAATTCCTGCTTTTATTTCCACTAAGGAATTGTTAAGGTGGCAAAAGATCATTAATGAGTTTTTTTGGGACTATAAAAAACCCAGGATTCGTTTTTTTACTATGAGACGCATAACAAAACAAGGAGGACTGAGTTTCCGAGATCTAAAATCTTATTACGAGGCTGCCCGTTTATCACAAATATTAAGGATACTCTATAGATCAGACAAAATTATATGGAGTTCTATAGAAGAAACAGAAATTAAGGGGCTTTCCCTTACTGAGTTTTATTGGAACCCTCCTGATCTGCCTCAGATTGAGAAAATTAAAAACGACTTTTTGAAAACCTCCTTGATACTCTGGGTAAGATATAAGAATGTTCTTTTGCCAACAATTTCCCAATTTTCTATTTTTACCAATCAAGACTGGTTTATGCCTGGGAAAGAAACAGCTTATTATAAAGCCTGGGAATCGGCTGGTATATATCGACTTAGAGATCTTGTATATAATGGTAGACATTACACTAAAGAACAAATAGAGGGTAAATTGGGTAAGGTAATCCCCTGGTTTCGATATTTTCAAATTAATAATTTGATACAAAAATTAATCTCCCAGGAGGTATTTTCAAGACCATTGATGGATTTTGAACTTATTTTAAAAATTTTTGATGGAGAATTAAAAGGTATACTTTCAAAATTGTATATATTACTTATAGTAAGTAAAAAAGAAAAAAGAGACTGGTTGCATAACCAATGGCATCGAGATGGTATTTTATTTCCTTCTGTCTCTGTGAGAGAGGAAATTTGGGCACAACCTAATTTTAACTCAAAAATTTTTAATATTCGCTTTAATATATTTAAAGTAGTAAACAGATGGTACTATACTCCTCAACAATTCCATAAAATAAATCCCACGTATTCAGCAGAGTGTTGGAAAAAATGCAATCGGGTGGGCACATATGTTCATTGCTGGTGGTCTTGCCCAAAGGTTAGAAATTTTTGGATTGAAATTGTGACTCAAATTGGTCTTATTACTGGTTGTGAATTGGAATTCTCTTTTGAAGCTATAATTTTGGAAACTGGATTCTCCTCCATTGAGTCAAAAAATACAAAGGGTCAAGTGTCCTTGCTTGTAGCTGTAGCGCGAATAACCCTTGCTCAGTTCTGGAAAAATGTAAAAGTTCCAACTATATATGAATGGCAAAATAAGCTTTGGGAATATTTTGTTTATAGTCGCACCACTGATCATTTGACAGATTCTTTACAAAAACAATTCCAGGCAACTTGGTTCCCGATTGTAGACTACTTGGCAAATTGTAAAATTGTTCCAAGAAACCCTTTTTATGAAAAATTATTGTTTTTTTAATAGGAAAGTAAATAATTTAACTTTATTGTTATGATAATGTTTTTCTGCTGGAAACCTCTGTTCACATAGCGACTGTTGTATTTTCACTTTTTGCGTTTCAATGGTTGTTGATATGTTGTTAGTTTGTTTATTTTTTGTGTTTGTTAAAAATTTAATAAAAATTTACTGGAAAAAAAAAAGTTATAAGACTCAAGCAGACAAAGGGAGGGTTCCTACGTAGTCTTTGAAACCTGAAGACTCAATGTATCTCTCTACACAGAACCTGAAGGGTCTGCAACCTAGTAAAAATGAAGTTAAAAATATGTTAGTCCATTCACAGTAAAGCATAAAATCAATAAGGTAACTGTTGAAATTGATTTGCCTAAGTCACTCAAACATTTGTACCCCATCTTCCATTTCAGTCTACTGAAGCGGGATCCTGGGCCAAATGCATTTGAGTCCACCAGCCCCTCCTCCTTTGATAACGAATGGTGAACCGCATTTTGAGGTGGCCCAAATCTTGAACTCTAAACTGAAATGCGGAAGGCTTTTGTATTTGGTGAGCTGGAGGGACTTTGGGCCGGAACAAGATGAATGGGTTGATCATGTACATGTTAATGCTCCTGCTTTGCTTCGTAAATTTCATAAGCTGTATCTGGTTAAACCTGGTGGGGGGAGGTTTTTTGGGGGGGGCAGGATGTCAGCTACACTTATATGGATGGTGGGGGATGGTTGCTGCAGGCTGGGTGGTAGTTTGTTCATTAGGAGCTAGACTGGAGCTACAAACTCATTTCAGAGATTTCAGTCAAAACCCATTAAATTACTAGTGACTCAAGCACTGCATGTTCTAGCCTTAATTCCAGTTTACCTTGATGCAAACCTTCCATAAGTGGATAAGCAGCCCTCAAGTTGTTCAGTTGCCATCCATATGGATTTTTATATTATAGACAATCAGGTCACAACCGATTTATGGCAACCCCAACAAGAGGCTTTAAAGGCAAATGAGAAGCAGAAGTGCCGTGGCCTTCCTCTGCAGAGGCTTCCTTGGTGTGTCCCCCACCCAAGTACCAACCCTGCTTAGCTTCCAAGATTGGATGAAATTGGGCTATACCATCGCATTCCATATCCCCTATATGGAAGTTCAGTGTATGTTATATCTGATTAAACAGCTTACAAATTTGGCCCTTGTTATTCTTCCAGTTTATATATGTTATGTTTCTGTTGATTCAGCTGGAGAGAGCATTTGAGTAGCTTACAAATATTAACTTCAGCAATAATATAAATTACACAAATAGTTCTCAGCCTTTCTAGACTTTGGACCCAGTGAGCTCCAGGATCCACCTGACCAAATTAGACAATATGAAAACCTCTATCCCCCTGAATATTTCAATGGCCAAAAATTCAGGCTTGCCCATATATCAATGCTGCAGCATTAGAATTGGCTCCCTGTGAGATCCTGGTACAATTTAATATACAAAGACCTACAAAGGCCCAAGCAACCTGCAAATACATGTTTATGTGAGTACTTTTATCCTTAAGATAAATACTTTGGATTCAAAGACTGGTCTCTAGTATGCCTTCATATCGCTAGTCAATATGAAAAGAGCAGTGAGACATTCATGTCAATTGTCCCACAGTGGTAAGATTTTTGGCCCATTCAGAATTCATCAAAATCAAGCCTGAATATCAGCAATCATTGTCCATTATGGTGGGTGTTCACAACTTACCTTTTTAAAGCTTTAGGCTTTTAGGTTTTTAAATGTTTCTTTCATGGCCTTTTATTTTTTAAAAAAAACCTAAACAATTACATAGCAGCAATAGTCTCTATATAGGAAAGGAAACAATAATGAAATAAATGGAGGACCCACAAGGACTTGCGGGGGCATCTCATTTCCTCCACCTCCACTATTTTCTCTTTCCCTTCTATGGCAGCACTTGTTACTGGCTTGTTCCTGAAGTTCAAGCTGCTGTGGGAAGCACAGGAGTAGGAGCTAGTTAAGTTGGCAACCCGTAGATTGGGGTAAGGATAATTGGAGAGGGGGCATTTGGTGCTGGTGAATGGAAGGGGATGGATGCAGGATGGATTTGGGGGGTGGAGGAATCAGGGAGAAGAACTGAGGGGAAGAATTTAAGGCTGCAGTCCTCCTGTGCATATCTGCATGCAAGTTAAACCCTACTACAGTTAACTGTGATGGTGCTGCTTGGTTGCAGCATGCACAGGAGGTGGTGGGTGCTCGATCCTGGAAGGACAGTGCCACGGACCCCTGCCTGCCCTGCTCTGCCTGCCGGCACCCTGCTCTTTTTGTTAACAAGGACAGGATCTCAGCTAACTGGAGCAAGGCCTAGGAATAGGGAATATACTTTATTTTTTAAATATCAGAAATCTTAGACTCTGTCTGGGAGAGGATAGGATGATCCAGGCCCATAGCCACAGTGGGCTATTTGGGGCTCTGCCTTAAAGGGCCAGCCCCACAAGATCTCCATGTCAATATTATTATTATTATTATTATAAAAATTAAAAGGTGCACACTCCTGCACCTTGCTGCAGCTGCTGTTATTTGGGCTTCCAGTCCCTGGAGCAGGTGACTACACTTTTGTTTTTGTGGGGCTCTGGCCTGGGGGAGAGGGCCAGCCCCACTGCAGTTCACCACCCAGCCAACTGAATGCAAAGGAGGCTGTAGGCAAAGGAGAAGAAAGTGGGGGGGAGAAGCAGGCAAGGTTGCCCCCTCACAAGAAGAGTAGGGCACTGGCAGGCAGAGTAGGGCAGGCAGGGGTCCATGACAGTGTCCCTCCAGAGCCGATAACCCACCGCCTCTCACACATGCTGCAACCAAGCAGCACTGTCCTGGCATGCCACAATGGTCTCTCTCTCCCCTCTCCCACTGGCTCCTCAATGCTACCATCCACAAGGCCTCCCAGTGGCCACCCTAAGCCCTCCTAGCTCAGCGGCCCCCTGTATCAGTTCCCGCCAAAAGGGAAAAAGGGAAGAGGTGGGGAAAACTGGCCACCAAGATGGCCCCCCACCCACCGCTCAGCTCCCCTAATGCCACCCATTTGGCCACAACAGCTCCTCTCTTCCAGGCTGAGAGAAGGTGGGCTGGATAAGGCTGTCGTGATGTACTGGAGGAGATGCAAGTTGCTGGAGATATTTGGGAGGGGGGTCAGAGAAGGAGGAGGAAGAGCACTTTGCCCATATCCTGGTAAGTCTGGGAGAAACCCCACCTGCCTTCCCCGTGCCCTTCCCTTCAACCCCACAAACCCCACAAGAATTTTTTTTTGTCCCACAAGCCACAAAATCCTGGCTACAGGCCTGGGGGGTGTCTCTTTCTGTTCTCTCCTGCTTTCTTTTTCTTTTTCTTTCTGTTTAAGGAGGCAGCACTGGAAGGGGAGAGGAGAACTGGAGCCAGCTGGATTTCAGTATCTAGGAACTAGAGTTGCTTTCTAAAGTTAGTGCCCATGCAGGACTCTGGTCACCTGCCAGAGACCTGATCTTTGTTTCAGAAAAGAGATGCTTTGAGGGAAGAAGAAAGGGCTCGCTAAGAAATACACCTATGAGTGCCGTGGCATTAGCACTAATCAGCTTCTCCCTTCTTTTCCAAATCAAGTCAGTGAGACAGAGAGATTGAGAGCTTGCAGAGTACTGAGAGCCAGTTTGGTGTAGTGGTTAAGAGCAGTGGACTCTAATCTGGAGAACCATGTTTGATTCCCCATTCTTCCACATGCATCCAGCTGAGTGACCTTGGGTCAGTCACAGTTCTCTCAAAGCTCTCTCAGTCCCACCTACCTCATAGGGTGTCTATTGTAAGGAGAGGAAGAGATGGAGATTCTAAGCTGCTCAGAGACTCCAAGTGAAGGGCGGGGTATAAATCCAACACCTCCTCTTCTTCTTGCCTCATCTTGTTTAATGTGGACATGTGCTCGGTGGTTGTTATTTGAAGGGGGGATTGCAATGTGCCTTATTGCAATGTGCACTATGTAAATAAGTAAAATCTGTTCTTTAACAATCCTGCCCATTTATTATCAAATTATTCTATTCATGGATGGTGGTCACAAGTCGATAATATTTGGTTTTGATCAGGGTCACATGGAGGGGCGATGGTGGCTCTGGCCGCCCTGGCTGGCTGTGTTGTGTATTGCCAGCTGAGCCCAGCCTAGTCGTGCAGAGGAGATACCCACAAATACTTGTGGAGTGTACCTCACTTTCCCCTGTATCCCCTACCTACATTATTTCCTCTTTCCCTCCTCCTGGCAGTCCCCATATCCTCACTTTTCCTTGCTCCTTGACTCTTTCTCACCCACCAACCACTCTACCTTTTATCAGCACCCTCATCTTTAGCTATATCTATTATAAATGTGCATCATCTATATCCCACCTTTCTCCACAAATTTATCCTCACAAAAACCCTATGAGGTAGTTTAGGTTGAGAGTGTGTGATCAGCCCTAAATAATCCAGTGAATCTAGGTGTCCCAGATCCTAGCCTGAAACTCTAACCACTATACCACACTGGCTTTCATGAGGTGGCTGCAGTTGAACAGTATTAGAAACCAGGTGTGAGATTTCTGCTCAAAGTAGTCAAGGATCAGATCCTGGTTGGTGAAACACAGTTCTTTATTTCCAATCTCTACATTGGTACAGCTTCTCGGATTATTGTCAGAGATAATACATATGATAGATGCAGGTCTATTATACCTTTCCAAGCAGTTTGAATTACCCATAGGTAGCCAATCACTACAAGGGAAAAACGGCGGGCAAAAGAGGCTCTGGCCGTTTGCTTCCCACAGGAAAGAAAGTGAGGTGTCAAGCTGTAAATTCCCTTTCCCAAACCAGACCCCTCAGATGTCACCATTTCACATAACAATCAATGGCCTCAAGGCTTTCGCATGTTGATAAGAGATGAGACTCATCCTCCCTTGAAATCCCAGCCGAGACGAATGGAATGCGGAGGCAGGAGTGTGAGAGGCCCATTGTTCCCATACATTGCAGGTGTCATCCTCCCGCCCTGACAGTTACACAAACCAGGCCTGGTCAGGCACTGAAACCTGGGGTCACACATTCTACATACATACTAGCCAAAGTGAGGGTTCACCTAAGGGCGTAGCAACTACAATACAAACATAGCAATAGGGTATAAGATAGCATAACACAGAATACATAGCTGTAAGAAACAGAAATCCTTTGTCTGAATCAGCAGATTCTGACACACTGGCACCCCGAAAATAAATCTACCCGGGCTTCTCCGGGAACCTTTTATGAAAAGCTTTAACTAATCTAGGAGCATGCACATGTTCAGAACGAACCCACTCGTTCTGCTCTGGGCCAAAGTCAAGCCATCTGACTAAATAATATAAGCGCCCCCTACGCATCTTAGAATCAAGAATATCAGATATTTCAAAATGGGGTGCCTCCCCCTTCATCAGTGGAGGAGGCGTCGGAGGAACTGGATGCCATGCATTCGGCCCAGGATTCTTCTTCAGCAAGCTGAAATGAAAAACAGGATGCACAGAACTCAGTGACTTGGGCAACTCTAATTCAAAGGACACATCAGAAATTTTGCGCAACACCTTGTAAGGGCCCACATATTTCCACCCCAATTTCCTGCTGGGTTGTAAGCTGTGTATGTTTTTCGTGGAAAGGTAAACAGAGTCCCCTGGCTGAAGATCCCAACCCTCAGCTCGACCACGATCTGCATATTTTTTGTAATCCTCTTTGGCTTGGTCTAATGTCTTTGCTATTAGAGGCCACGATTCTTGCAGGGTCGCCCACCATTGTTTAAAGTCTGTGGGGGGAGCATCTGAGGCATTTTCAATTGTGGGCAGAGGCTTTCCCTCAAAGCTTCCCACTGCCATAAAGGAAGAGACGCCAGTAGAAGAATGCACTGCATTGTTGTAGCTATATTCAGCGAATGGCAGCAACTCCACCCAATTGTCTTGGTGGTAATTGGTATAACACCTTAAAAATTGTTCCAGAATCTGATTAGTTCGTTCGGACTGTCCATCGGTTTCTGGGTGGTAATCAGAGCTTAGAGCAGGCTCTATGTCCATAAACTTCAGAAGCTCCCGCCAGAAGTTGGCAACGAACTGACTGCCTCTGTTGGATACCACACGTTTGGGGAAAGCATGTAATTTGATCACGTGGTTGAAGAAAGCCTTGGCCATCCCCTTTGCCGTGGGCAGCTGTTTGAAAGGAGTGAAATGGGCTTGCTTAGAAAACATGTCTACCACCACCCAGATTACAGTTTTTCCCTTTGATGGTGGTAGGTTAGTAATAAAGTCCATAGCTATCGCCTCCCAAGGGCGAGAGGGAGTGGGTAGGGGGCGCAGGAGTCCCGGGACTTTTCCCCCCCTCCTTTTACACATCAAGCAGGTCTGACAGGCAGAAACGAAGTCCGAGACATCCCTGCGCATGCGTGGCCACCAGAACAGCCGTTGAATTAAGTTGAGCGTTTTTAGAAACCCAAAATGCCCAGCCAGCTTAGAGGAGTGACAAGCCAGTAATATGTCTTTCCTTCTGCTTCGGGGTACCACCAGTTTATCTCCATGATACCAACATTTATTCTCTCCGAGGGAGCAGTCGGCCACCGCTTCTAATTCCTCGACTTCTTCGGGTGAATACTCCCCCCCCCCCAGACGCACGACTCTGATTCCACTGTCGTTCGCTTACTTTGACTCCTGGTGGTCACAGCCCCTCCCAGCTGCTGGGGGGAAAACATGGAGTCGAACACTTCCTCCTTCACGCTCTCGTGCTGGGGCAATCGGGAGAGCGCGTCTGCTAACGAGTTGGCTTTCCCCAGGAGATGTTTCAACACAAAGTTGAATTTTGAGAAAAAATCGGCCCAGCGGAGCTGCTTCGCATTCAGGGATCTCTGCGTGCGCAGCGCTTCTAGATTTTTATGGTCTGTCCATATCTCAAATGGGGTCTGCGCTCCCTCCAGCCAGTGCCGCCACGTAGTGAGGGCTAGCCGGATAGCCGCGGCTTCTTTATCCCAAACTGACCAGTTCCGTTCCGTTTCATTAAATTTTTTTGAAATGTAAGCGAGGGGGTGTAGTTTCCCGTCTGACCCCTGCTGTAAGATGGCCCCCCCATGGCCACATCGGACGCATCTACATGAATCACAAATTCCTTAGTTTCATCGGGGTGGGCCAAAATGGGCTCTGAGGTAAAAAGAGTTTTAAGAGTCTCGAACGCCCTCTGGCACTCCCCATTCCAGGCAATTTTCTCCCCGGGCTTCCCTGCTTCCGGACCCCTCCCTTTAGTCTTAAGCAATTCTGTCAATGGGAGGGTGACTGTGGCAAAATCTTTTATGAAGGTGCGATAAAAGTTGCAAAATCCTAATAGGCTTTGGAGTTGCTTTCGCATTCGGGGGGCTTCCCACTGGACCACTGCCTCTACCTTGGCAGGGTCCATCTCCAGTCCCTTTTATGAAATGCGATACCCCAGGAAGTCCACTGACTCTTGATGGAACTCACACTTAGACAGTTTTGCATACAATTGGTTTTTCAATAGAGTGGAAAGGACTTCCCGGACCAATTTCACGTGCTCTCTCTTATCAGCGGAATAGATCAAGATATCATCTAAATAACATAACACCCCCTTGAATAAATGCTTGTGCAACACTTCATTTATCAAGCTCATAAAGACCCCCGGCGCGCCACTCAAACCGAACGGCATCACCAGGTATTCGAACTGCCCCAACGGTGTATTAAAGGCAGTCTTGAATTCATCCGCCTCCCTTATGCGCACCCGAAAATAAGCGTCCCGGAGATCCAGCTTAGTGAACACTTTTCCCTTGGCCGCCTCCGTTAACAAGTCTTTTACAAGAGGGAGGGGGTAGGCATTGGAGGCAGACACCGCATTTAATCCTCTGTAGTCCGTGCACAACCGCAATCCCCCGTCTTTCTTTTTCCGGAACAGAACGGGGGCCGCGAAGGGGGATTTAGCAGGGCAGATGAATCCGCGCTCCAAGTTCTTGTCTAGGAACTTCCTTAGCTCCTCCCGCTCCGGGGGGCTCATGGAGTAAAGCTTTCCCTTTGGAAGTTTTTCGCCCGGGATCAGTTCAATGGCACAATCCGAAAGGCCTGGATGAACCATGCAACTCATGTGGAAGCAAGTTGTTCAGTGGTTGCTGCTGGGCTTGGCCCTGACAAGTCCTCCCTTAAAAGCCCAAACAGCCATGGAAATGGCCTTGGTCCATTTTTCAGGTTTACACAAAGACTTGTCTTGTCCACAGCTCCAGTGTTTGGATTTAAGTATCTGTGGATTTGGCCATGTTGAGCATTAGATATCTTGATGCTATAAAGAAAAGATCAAGAAGCAACAAAAATATCATTCAGAACAGCAGCAATATCTGGAGCACTCAGACATCAGGAATACCAAGAAGAACTGATTATGTACATTGCCAAGGAGAGTTATAGTTCTGTTTTGAAAATATTCAATAATATCTGATATGTCACCAGCTACTTAAAAGGCAATTTGGAAAATAATATTCTCTGTTTGACAAAACAGTATATTTTGAGCTCTAAAACCCAAGAAACAAAAGCATGGGTGAAATATGCTTACTCCATTTACCACAAAGCACTTTACTGCAAAGTACACTGCAAAATAATTACAATTTGTTAATCACATTTAATGTGGAATGTCTCTAGCAAGCTTAATTCAACTCCCTCATTTACATGAGTTGGATGAGTTAATCACATACTCAGACTTGTTTATATACTTGGGATCCTTGTCACATAAACAACTTCCGATTTTTGAAGCAGGTAAGCTTACTAACCATGAGGAACAACTACCTTATTAATTAGTGACAAAGTGGTAACCATGATGTGTCAGTGCAGAGAACTGTTCTGCTAGCAATTCAGTTTTAGATCCTTTTATAGCAGAAGAAGACACAACAGTTCATATATGTACTACTTCATTTATACCTCATCTTTCTGCACAATATGAACCAAAGTGAATTACATTGTTCTCCTTGCCTCCATTTCATCCTCGCAACAGCCCTGTGAGGCTGAGACTGTGCAACTGGCCCAGCAGGCTTCCATGGCAGAGCTGGAATTCAAACCTGGATCTCACAGAACCTAGTCCAACACTCTAACCACTAAACACACTCAGTCGGCCCAGCTTTTATCTGTGTGTTTTGCTTGGAATAGGGCTTTAAAAATACCTTTGGAATCTTTGCAAAAAAAGAATAATATATTCCTTAACAGTAAAATCATCACCAACAACAGTCTCAATAATTGTGCATGGGCTGTTGCAACATTTGGAACTGGATCTAAGTTTGTAAGAGATACATGAGGATACCTCTTTAATTGCAGTTTAGAGTTATACATATTCACTGTTAAAGGAACAGTTTGCCCTTTTCTACCCAACTTCCACCCAGAATTCAAGCACAATTTTAAAGCCAGGTCAATGCACTTCAATGTACCATAACAACAACCCACAATTTAATATAGAAATTAGCACAGCAACTAGCATAAAGTAAGATTACTGATTGTATGGTATTTTGTACAGGGCTTTTTTTGTAGAAAAAGCCCAGCAGGAACCCATTAGCATATTAGGCCACACCCCATGTTACCAGAAGTGTGGTCGTCCAGCCACACCCACCTTTTGCTTCTTATTCTGTTTACCTTATTTGTTGTCAAAACCGTTTTGACAAAACCAATAAAAACATTTTTTTCTGTCCCATCTATATAAAATCTTGCCTGAACCCATATCTTATGTCCAACAATTATTCTCACACTGTATTGGAATCAATTCCCTAAGGTTAGGTTCCCATAGAAATCAGCTTGCCTTCCTGCAGAACTAGTACGCTGAATATGAATTTTTAGGGTTGCCAACCTATAGGTGGGGTCTGGAGATCTCCTGGCATTACAACTGAGCTTCAAACTACAGAGATCAGGTCAATGGCTGCTTTGGAAAGTGGAGTCCATGGCATTATGTCTTGCTTAGGTCCCTCCTTCCCCCAAACCCCACCTTCAGGCTCCACTCCCAAATCTCCAGGGATTTCCTCAACCTGGAGTTGGCAACCCTAGTTCACTGGCAGAACAACCCTAGGTTTGTGGATGCACTGGACAGGAGTAGTTTGTGGACTATTTTATTCAAGGTACAAAATTTTATTCAAGGTATAAGATTTCATGTGCCACCCATACTTCTTCAGATGGAAGAATTTGGACTCCAGCTTTGTTCTGCTGCTTCAGACCAACACGGCTACCCACCTGAATTATTACACTATAACATTTTTTACAAGCAATTATGTACCAGTGGAGTGGTTACCCTGCAGAGACTGTCCCACAGGTAAAATGATCCTGTGAACAGGTGGTCTTTACCACATCAAAGTATCGCTACCATCACAAGATCACCAATGGTTGGAAGTCAACTCCTCAGAAGCAGAAATCTCTCTTACTAGGAGGTTTAAGAACATCAACTTTGCTGGCCCATTAAAGGCAGATGTCAGCCCAGTGGCAGGAGAAGAGGGACAATCATCTTCAGAAACTCTGCCCACTTTTTAAATTTCACAAAACAGGCAATCTCCAAAGTGCTGCTGACCATGTTCATTTTTAGTTACAACTCTGTTTCTCAGCAGATGTCCCCCAAAGGCCCCCATGCAACAGTCAAGTGTTCTGCCAACACACACAACAATGAAGCTACTTTTTCAGATGTTTTCTCTTGCATGGCAGTTAGCACCAAACAACTTTAATACAGACTTTAGACACACATATATTTGCAAGCCATTCCCAACAAGACACAACAATGAACTAGTTACACTCAGGCTTCAAACTTACTTTTCTTAAACAGAAGATGCCATGAGAAAACTAAATAAATTCTCAAAAATTAAAGATATCATCAAAACCAGCATTTCCTGGGCTCTCTGCTTTTTTACATCCCTCCCATTTTCCAATAATTTTTTTTTACAAAAACACAAAGAACAAAATGAAACAACTAGAAAGAAGGGAGGGAGGGAGGGAGGGAGGGAGGAAGGAAGGAAGGAAGGAAGGAAAAAAGAAATAGAAATAAAGAGAGAAAGAGAAAAAAGAGAGAAAGAAAGAAAGAAAGAAAGAAAGAAAGAAAGAAAGAAAGAAAGAAAGAAAGAAAGAAAGAAAGAAAGAAAGAAAGAAAGAAAGAGAGGGGGGAAAGAAATGGGTAGAGGCACTTACCGAAAGCAGGAAGAGTGCAGGCGTGGCAATCTGCAACAGGGCGGCAGCAAGACAGATGTAGAGAGCCATGGCCTCGTGCTTGATCTCGTGCAGAAATCCAGAGTGCAGGGCTTTTTCCTGCCGGCTCTTTGCACTTAAAGAGAATGTTCCCTTTGAGTGCAAAGAACTGGGAGGCCAGGCCTCGCGCTCGATCTCCGCGCAGAGATCCGGAGTGCGGGGCCCTTTCCCGCTGGCAGGGAGGGGTGGGGCGGGCTCGGATGCCAGCCAGAACGCCATTCTGGTGCGTTCTGGCCCAAAAAGAGTCTGATTTCGTATTTCCCTTTCCACTGTGGACTTCAGTACCTGTACAGACTTCTCACTCTCTCTGTCTGCTGTGTGAGAGTGTGGGATCACCCTGGGCTCTATATAATCACCATATGACTTTGGGAATGATACCAAATGGATAGCCCCCCCTCCCCAGCATGAAAGTCTGAGGAATCTTTCTTAGAATTTCCTAAAGTATAAAAAATATATAGTGACAGGCATGCTTTCCAGAATGCATGTGCTTCTTTCTTCCCTCCCTACCCAGGAAATATTTTTTAAAAAGTCACAAAGTGATCAAGTTTGAAATGATCAGATCAATAGATTGGATGTTAAATAGAGTACAGTAGTGATATTGGGAGGTATAAAGCTGGCAAGCTCTTTGCACTGGAGTATGAAGTGGCATTGTTTTGCATTTGCATCCCAACTAAAAGGATTTGTGTTTCATGTTAACCTTTTCAAGAGCTGATGCAGTTGGATGCATTTTGTAATGTCTCCCCTCCTGCCTGTTCCTGCCTGGGCTGAATAAAATTATTGATTAGTATTCTGACTCATGATGAGAGAGCTTGTTGTGTCTAATTTTGTGCCCTGCTTGAAGACTGTCACAGCACTTGCATCTTGACTCGATTGCTATTGGATTCTTGCTCAGACAGTGTGGTAAACAGCAGTGACAGATTTTTTAAAAACATGACTTCAGCTTATAATTCTTCTGAGGCTAAAGGGGGAAAGAGTACAATGAAACAGTGGGTACTCAGTTTTCTCCCATAATCCATTCATTTTAATGTAATTAATCTGTGAGATGCATTTGAGGGTGTTCATCTATCTTGAACAAGACAGAATATTTATGTATGTATAAACACAGTGAGGCAAGGCCAACATAGCTGAAACCTCTGCTTTAATGATTTAACATATATGAAAGGTAGAAAATGCATGTATTCTCTCGATCACCTTCTGTTACTCTATTCTTGCAGCAGCATTTGTATGCCCTCATTTTGTTCTTCCCACTGGATTTACAGCTAGTGTCCCATTAAGTTTGCTGACAGTCACTGTTCTTACAGAAGTCCCATTGTGGCATTTGTTATGGATAAGAAGAGGGGATTGCAAACGAATGAGACAAGGCATAACAAATGGGCACAGGGGGCTATGGATAGAGCAGGATTGAACTAAAAACTTATTATTCTCATCAACCCTTATCCTCCACTTGCTCTTTTGTTCTACTTATGTAACAATCTATGTTGTTTTTTGCTTGGTTTTTAAAATTTACGGCAGCTTTACAGCAGTTTTGCAGCACTGTGATTTAACAAATTACTCCCAAGCAGTAGCCAGCTACTGTTTGAAGGCTGGCCCCACGAGGATGGTGACAACAGACTACTTGGAATGAGGAAAAACACTTTACAATTCCAGGTTTTGCTCTAGAGGTTCCAACTAGTTTGGTAAATAAACATTTACTAGTTAAGCATTGAAGAAATTATGCTGCATCATGGTATATGGGAAAACTCTCTTACACCACCATAAGATTTCATTGAGAAACTCTCTGTTGGAGGTCCAACATAAGGAAACAGTAGTTGGGAGAAGGGGGAAATTCATATCTTCCAGCATTTCACAAATGAGAATAAAAATATTTGCACCACCCCTGTTCTCATTCCAAGGATCCTGAAGACCCCAGCCTAGGGTTGCCAACTCTAGGTGCAGAAGTTCTTGGAGATTTAAGGTTGAGGCTTGGCAGGGTGGGGTTTGGGTATGGGAAGGACTTCAGTGGGTATAATGCCTTAAAGTCTGCCCTTCTGTTTTATCCATTGGAACTGATATCTGTCACCTGAAGAGCAGTTGTAATTCTGGGAGATCTCTGGGCCCCACCTGGAGGCTGTCAAGCTTGCCACAGCCAGATTACAAAATTTCTGAAGGTTCTTGAGAGCCTGCTGTGCATGGATTAATGTATCCTTCAACAGCTGTTTCTCCAATATTTTATAAGTTAGGACAAGAAACGAAGCCATGCAGAGGTTGATATGCTGCCGATATTTATATGCAATAAAGGAAATTTATAACAGATTCTACAGTGTTGTTACAACAAAATAAAGAGAATTAAAAAATACAAGATTGCAGTCCAGTTGTTGTTATGTTGTTGTGCTGGTATTCTTCTGTTGAGTTGGTGACGAGATTCTCTGGAATTGCTCCCGTTTCAAATCTATGGATCTTCCTCTGTACCACTAATTTTACCTTTATAAAAATACAGTAAAACTTGAGAATCACACCCAGGTCATATATGCTCTTTTATAATTAATAATAATATAAATATAATAAATAAATATATTAAAACCCTTCAAAACATTCACAAAGTATGTATATTACCAGAACAAGAGGTAGATATTCAACATCAGGCGTCTGTTTGCATAAATTTTTAAATGCCTAAGAATACAAAAACGTATATTAAACAACTCATAATGTTTTAAAGGGGATGCATACTTGCCCCTTTCCTATGCCCCTTTCCTTGCCCCTTTCTCAATGATTCGCCCCCCATCATGGCAGAAGAAGATTTCCATTCTCCTAAATTGGTAATATACCAGCACAACAACATAACAACAACTGGACTGCAATCTTGTATTTTTTAATTCTCTTTATTTTGTTGTAACAACACTGTAGAGTCTGTTATAAATTTCCTTTATTGCATATAAATATCGGCAGCATATCAACCTCTGCACGGCTTCATTTCTTGTCCTAACTTACATCTTACAGCTGGGTTCCAATTCACGGTCTCCAAAATTTTATGACATTTGGTAATTCAAGATGTATTTCTGTAGCTATAGCATGTGAAATTAGGCAGTGCACTACATAGTGCCTTAGTGTTTATGCATGGTATTGATATGCATGTGCACTGAACTCAAAATGTTTGCAGTACAATGTGGGCATGTAACTTAGAGAAAGGCAGAAGAGGGAGTTAAAACCTGAAGAATGAATGACTACTCTAGTCTGCAAATAAGCACACTAAGAACATCTTTTAAATGCCACCCTCCATCTCTCTTGCCCCTGGGTAAGGACAAATTAGGGACAGTGGCTGCAGACAGACTGCCAGTATGCCGCGCCTCCGCGGCGCGGCAGACTGGGGCGGGGGGAGTTTCCCCCACAGTGCAGACTGCAGACTGCGTTCAGACTGCGGGCGGCTTCCTGCAGCGGCGGGCGGACGCCGCACAGCTGCCCCTGCCCGTGTGTGTTCACACCCACTTTGGTGGGTGGAACGCGTGCGCGCGGCGCACTGCAGCAGCCGATCACCACTTTGAAGTGGTGCTCAGATGGTGCGGGAGGAGCGTGGCGCCGGACGCAATGCGTCTGGGCCGCCTCCTGGGAGCAGATGTGGCCATCTGAATGGCCGCTCTGCCTCCGCTTCTGAAGCAGAGCAGAGCGGCCGAGACTGCCAATCTGTCCTCGGCCAGTGATTTGGTAGAGACAGGTATCAAAAACAGAGAGTGTTAGTTAAGAGCATATGTAGCTACATGATATCCTGATGCTTTAGAGTTACCAACCTCCAGCTGGGACCTGGAATTCTCCCAGAATTACAGCTAATCAGGCTACAGAGACCAGTTCCCCTGGAGGAAATGGCAGCTGGATTCTATGGCTGGATTCTATGGCTTTGCTAAACTCTCTTCTCAGGCTCTGTCCTTCCCAAGGCACCTGTCAGCTATGGCTGTCATTCCTGGCCACGAGGTGGCACTTCACTCTTGTCCATGTCATTCCCTCACACCCCAACCTATGGAATGTAGCTCAACTCTCACCAGCAGAGGCTTATCTTGCTGCACCTCCCTAACCTTGAAAATGTTGCCTTTCACAGTGTCCTAGCCCAGGGGTGGGCAAATGGCGGCCCGGAGGCCACATGCGGCCCGCCACAGAGTTTTTTGCGGCCCGCCAAAACAGTTGGCCACTGTCAGCACCTGAGGAGCTGCAGCTTTAACTTACTGACATGCAGTCAGATCACACTGTGAAAGAAATGTTTAATGCTGTGACATTAGTTGACTTTTACAAATCTTTGTCTGCTGAAAAATTTCCATGTATGAAGAAATTTGCTGGGAAAATGTTCTCTATATTTGGGTCTACATATATTTGTGAGCAAAGTTGCTCTTGCATGAAGATCAACAAGAGTAAATATAGCCATTAACAGACATTTGACAGACATTAACTTGCAGGCTGTGATGAGAATCTCAACAAGCAATCTCACTCCTGATTTCAAAAAAATTGTAGAAAAGTGTGATAGGGTACATTTGTCTCATTAAACTGATTCTAAAATTAAATGTGCTTGCAGCTATAGATGATATGAAATTAGGACAATAAATAAATTGAATAAAACTACCACTATTTTATTTTATTTATATTTATTGATTTTTATGATACAATTTATATCTTTTCTGAAATGCAAAGTTAACTAATGAATGCAATCATTTTAGAAGGTGCGGCCCTCCACTAACCTCCGCTCCCACAAAGCGGCCCCTGAGCCAAAACAATTGCCCACCCCTGTCCTAGCCACTTCTCTTTTGCAGGTGCTAACTGTAACTTTTTTCCCGCTTTAAGCCTGGGAATGAACCATCCAACATATTTGGATGCCTTTTTCTCTGGGTAGTGATTGGAGGTTTCACTTTGCATTACATTGTTTGAATACACTATATCTGTAACCCCTCTTACTCCTTCCCAGTGTTACTGACTCAGGATGTGTAGATGACTATCAGATCCACTGACAATAAAGGACTTTCTGGTTAAGAACTTCTGGTTGCAGTCTGAAATCACAGCACCGCTCTTTGTCTCCTGGAATTTCCCTGCTGGACTTGGTAAACCTATGGTGCATATGAAGAATCAGATTTTTACAAGTGCTAAATCAATAGTATGGTATCTTTACCTCAGATTAACTAATAAAACATAATGTTAACTCTACATGACAATGCCATTTCCAAGACATCAAGGAAAGATGGAAATTTTGGAAGTGTTTGCAATTCAGACAGAGAGAGATCGTAGTGATATCACGACAATCAGACATCATACCCAGAAGAGCATCCAGGCCTATGTAGTTGCACAGCACTTCATAAATCTGTGGCTGAGGACAGACTGGCAATCTAAAGCAGGGCAGGCACGCTTCGCAAACGGAGGAAAGGAGCATGTTCAGACATGCGCATCTGTCCGTCGGCTCCGTTGCGTACTTACCCGTCTCCCAGCCGCTTTCCTTCCGCTTTACCCGGACACCGGTTTTTCCCGGTGTTCAGGGGCCTTCCTCCGCATGCCTCCCGCTTCCAAACAGTGTGAACTGGAAGAAGCGGGAGGCATCCGGAGGAAGTGTGAACGCACCGGCAAAAAGTTCTGCGCATATGCGCATGTGCGCATATGCGAAAAACATCAAAGGAAAACAAAAAAAAGTGCAGCAGCACGCGCGAGCCGCGCGCGCTGGCTATGCGGCAGTCTGAACTCTCCGTGGCAGTCTGAATGCTCCGTATCGCCGCTGATCCGCATTGCTCTGGCCAGTGTGAACGGCCAGCTCCGTGGGTTTTTTCCCCCGCTCCAGTTCCCTCCGCTTTGCCTCCGCTTCAGATTGCCAGTCTGTCCTCAGCCTGTTTCTGTCTGTTTATGGCTGTCTGTTCTTTATTTGTCCTGAAAAATAGTGTTGCCAACTCTAACTTGGGAAATTCCTGGAGATTTGGGGGCAGTGCCCAGGGACAGCGAGTCTGGGGAGGGGAGGGAGGTCAGTGGAGATGTGATGCCATGGAGTCTACCCTTCAAAGCTGCCATTTCCTTTTGGGGGAACTGATCTCTATAGTCTGGAGATCAGTTGTAAACCTTGTAAAACTCTAGGTTGCACCTGGAGACTGGCAACAGTGCCTGAGCAGGTCTGAAAAGGGCTAAATAATACAAGAAAGTAAAATGGATTTTGTTATAAAAAAAGAGTGCATCATCATTTCCTGAAAGAACAATCAAGATTTCAAAGAGCTAGGATAAAGGGATCAGATAACGTTCAGATAGAAAATGCAGAATATTATTAAGAAAGATTATTTTCAGCAAAATCTCTGTTACTGAAGTAGTCTCAGAGAGGTGCAAGCACTTGTAAAACTCAGAAAAGCTCTGGAAAACATAATTCATGATGCTTTTAAGTCTTTGGTTGTCTTGGTAATAGTCCACTTTTATAGACTTTGTATCCTGTACCTCTGTGCAAAGAGGATGCACTATTTTTCTTTATTTAATTGATGAGAAAGCCAAAACACAATGAGGCTGAGGTCACAGAGGAAGTCAGGCTTCAAACAGGAAACTGGACAAAGGCAGCAGCTTAATAATCAGGCCCACCATCAGATTCTGTCTCAGGGTGTTGAGAACAGTGTGGTAAACCTGGAAATGGCTCCTACCTTGTGCTTCTCTGAATATGCACAATAATTAATCTGAGACCATGGGACATACTTATTAAAAGACATTTTAACTCAGTTCTACAGATCATCACATTTTAAATCTCTCTCTTTTTCTTAACTTGCAAAGGCAGTTTTATCAGCAATTGTGAGAGCAACTTATTCTGTTATGGTGTTGCTCTATACATTCAGTCCCTGCCCTGAGTTGATTGGGGTTGCCTTTGGGCACCCTTCTTTCACAAAAAAGGAAGATCCTTACCTTGTCCTGGGAGAGCAGGCTGGGAGATTGGGCTCCTCCCAGTCAGAGGCGAGGTCAGGATCAGGCAGGCTTGATATGCATGCTCCTCCCCTCTAACAGCACTTGCTGTTTGGAGCTGCCCACTGTCCATTCCTGTAAATTAGCAAGATGGAACTAGCTGGTCACCTTGGGGCCAAACAGGATTTTTAAATGCTGATTACCTGGAGAATGGGTTCTTTTTTGCCTGCTTCACTCTGCCATTTTTCCAGTTATTGGCAGAACGAGGCCTGGCATAGCCTGGTTAGATCCTTACTGGGGTTGCTGGAACAGTGTGATATTTTGCTTAAGGTAAGAAGGTTTGGCGGATATCCTGAGGCATCTTAAAATGGGTGTGTGTGTGTGTGGCTTCCCATTCTGGCATCTCATGGCTTACCTGCCAGGGGTTTGTAGAGGGGGACAACTCAGGGTTTGGGCATCACCAGTTTGAGCCCTACTGTTTTCAAGCAGGCAGGGTCAGTGCCAGGTGTTCTTTTTGCACACTAGGGCTGCGGTCACACACACTAAATAATCCACTTTCAGTGCACTTTCAATGCACTTTCAAACTGGATTTTTACTGTGTGAACTGGCAAATCCAGTTTGAAAGTGCACTGAAAGTGGATTGAAAGTGGATTATTTAGTGTGTGTGACCGCAGCCTAGGTGAGGCTACCTTCTCTCCCCCCCCCCCCCCCCCCGATTGCACCCACCAATTTTCAAACGTTTTAGGAAGAATGAAAAACACAAAATTTGAAATTGCTAATTTCTTTTTTAATTGTGAGAACAAGTAATACAATCTCTGAATTTCTTTTCTTTTTTTTAACATATTAAGTTTTACATATTTATAATAACACATCAAATTACTTCATTTATACATTGAGCCATACAATTACTCTAACCAATCATACAGTTTAGCCCAAACCTCTGCTGTGTCCAGTTTTGCTTGTGGGTTCAAGAGATACCCTAACTTGTCCATCTCCGCCCAGTTCAACAATGCTTTAATTATTTCTTCTTGTTTTGGCATGCTTGTTGATTTCCAAACTTTCGCCCGTAAAATGCGTGCTGCAGTTACTATATACGTTAACAATCTCTGGTTTTCCCTAGTTAGTCCATCCAGTATCAAATTCAACAGGAATATTGCAGGGTCTAAAGGAACATCTGTTTCCATAATCTCAATCAACATGTTTTTAACCATTAGCCAATATAATTTTACTTTTTTACACGTCCACCACATATGCAAATACGTTCCCCTACCATTCCCACAAGCCCAGCAATTACCAGATACACTCTTATAACACTTATGCAACTTCTCTGGAGGCCAATGCCAGCGGTAAAACATTTTATATATGTTTTCCTTATAATTCACTACCTTCAGATATTTAACTGACCTCCAAATCTTTGCCCATCTATCTATGTCAATGTTACCGCCAAGGTCCTTCATCCAGTGAATCATTGTCGGCTTTATTACCTCCTCTTGCATTTCATAATTTAATAAGAATTTATATAGCTTGTTAATTAATTTATCATTGTTTTTCAGCCAAATTTCGTCTAGTTCATTAGGTTTAGTACTAAAACCAGTTTTTACATCTTTTTGATATCTGGATTGAAGTTGTACGGTTTCCCACCAGGTCAACCGCATCCCCAATTCTTCTTTGAGTTGTGTTTCTTTTTTAATCATTCCCTTATTATCTAATAGTTTATTATAGCTCACCAAGTTATTAGCGTTGACAAGTGTTGGTTTTATAAAGGCTTCTAATGGAGAAACCCAACCGGGAATTTTTAGATAAAACCTATCTTTCAATTCTAACCATATGTTCATCAGTGCTGCTCTTAATTTATGCACCTTAAAGTTAGAGTGGATTTTATGCTTCCCGTACCAAACATATGCATGCCAACCCATATATAGATCGTGTCCTTCTAAGGCTAATACTCTCCAATTATCTAGCGCCAGCCACTCCTTTATCCACACTAACGCTGCTGCTTTGCTGTAGAGCTCCCAGTTTGGTAGCCCTATACCTCCTTTATCTTTTTGATCTTGTAGTAATTTCCATCTGACACGCGGTTTACTTGGTTACAAATAAATTTCCTAGTTATTTTGTTTAGTTCCTTATAAAATTGAGCATTCTTTTTAAATAAGGGAATCGCTTGAGCTAGAAACAGAAATTTTGGCAAGATGTTCATTTTAATGGCTGCCACCCTTCCAAGCCATGATAGATTCAAATCCTTCCACCTATTTAAGTCTTCCGTAGTCTTTTTCAGAAGCACATTATAATTATCTTTGATTAAGGAGCTTGTTTTGTTAGAGCACACAATCCCTAAGTATTTAATCTTTTTTACTACCTCGATCCCTGATATATATTGTATTTTAGATTTTATCTGCTCTATACAGTTTTTGACTATTATTTTTGTCTTTTGGATGTTAATTTTAAGGCATGCAACCTTTCCGTAATCATTGATTACTTCCAACAGCCTTCTCAGTGAATCTGTAGGTTCTTCTATAATAAACATCAAATCATCCGCGTATGCGCAGACCTTATACTCCTGCTCTTTACATTTCAAGCCTTTAATTGTTTTATCCTCTCTAATTTGGTCACATAAAAATTCCAACGCAAAGATGAAAAGCAATGGTGACAGAGGGCAACCCTGTCTTGTGCCCTTTTCAATAGGGAATTCTTGGGAGATATCTCCGTTAATCCTTACTCTTGCTAGTTGTTTTTTACATATCGCTTCTATCATTGTTCTGAAATAAATCCCTGGGTCGCATTCTCTTAGCGTTGTCAACATAAATTTCCAGGATAAATTATCAAAAGCTTTCTCTGCATCCATGAACATCAGAGCCACAGCTTTTTCTGAATGTGCTTCATAATACTCTAGTGTGTTAATAAGGGTCCTGATATTTTCCCTAAGTTGTCTTTTTGGAAGGAAGCCTACTTGATCTTTCTTAATTGTTTGGGTGAGGACCTTTTTAAACCTTTCCGCCAGTATGCTGGCAAAGATTTTATAGTCCACGTTCAGTAATGAAATCGGTCTATAATTATCAATTAAATCCAGTTTCTCCTTATCCTTTGGGATTAAGGTTATTAAGGCTGAGTTCCATGACTCTGGTATTTCACCTGTTTGGTTTATAAATTTTAAAAGATCTTTGTATATTATGGAAATTTGCCCTTCAAACTTCTGGTAAAATTCACCCGGCAAACCATCTGGTCCAGGTGCTTTATTTAGTTTCTGTCTTTTAATAGCTTCTACTACTTCAAAAATTGAAATGGGATCACTCAATCTTTTCTTTTGCTCCTCCGAAAATTTCTCCAATTTTAATTTATTTTTTACATATGCTTCCAATTGTTCTTCATCTTCTTCATTTTGTTTATATACTCTACTAAAGTACTCTTCAGCTATATTTTTAAGTTCTACTTGTAAAAATTTGATCTCCCCTTTACCATTCTTTAATGAAATTATTGATTTTTTGGCCTCTTCTCTTTTCAATCTATACGCTAACCATCTCGAGGGTTTATTAGCGTTTTCAAAGCAAAATAACTTATTGTGTTGAATTCTTTTCCCTACTTCCTTGCTCAACAGTTCCTTGCTCAAGTTCAGATTATGTTGCTTAAGAAGCAATCTTTATTTATTCTTCCTATCCCCTTGAGTTTTATGTCTATTATCCTCCTCTATTTTGATCTGTTTAACCAATTTATTATATTTTAAATTTTCTTGTTTTTTCTTTCAAGTGGAATAACTAATTAATTTGCCTCTTACATAGGCTTTGAACGTGTCCCATACTAAACTAATGGACACCTGTGGTGTTACATTTATTTTAAAGAATTCTTTAATGTCTTCCTTCAGGTTATGGACAAAAGTAAGATCTTTCAGTAGGTATTTATTCATCATCCATCTGGTATTTTTCTTTGTCTCCCTAAGTGATAAGAGTACTGGATTATGGTCAGCGAAAGTTAGTGGTAAGATCTCAATGTCATCCATTTCCAGAATCAATGCCCTCGATATCCACGCCATATCTATCCATGACCAAGACTTATATCTTGCCGAATAGTATGTGTATGCATTTTTATTTATATATTTAGTTCTCCACGCATCTAGGATATCGTATTCTTCAGCTATGTGATATAAGCTATTTGGTAATGTTTGGCCTTTTTTCTTCGTGTTATTTATATTTTTTCTATCCCTCTTCCTATCTACCACTACGTTGAAGTCCCCCAGTACACAGATGTTATTATATTTTTTCTTCCTCAGTACCTCCACTAGCTCTTTAAAGAATGGTTGTTGATTCGCATTGAGTGCATAAATATTAATAATTAAATATTCCTTTCCCTGTCTTATTAGTGATGCCGCTACAATTCTCCCATCATCTGATGTGTAAACTAATTCCGGATGTAGATATTCCTTTATGTAAATCACCCCCCCCTCTTTTTTCATTCAAGTCTGCTGCTACAAAGGCGGAACCTAATCTCTTATAATTAATACGTTTCACATGTTCCTTTTTAATATGTGTCTCTTGAAGGCATACCACATCTACTTTTAGTCTAGTTAGTTGGTGAAATATTTGTGATCTTTTTTGTGGGGCGTTCAGGCCGTTTACATTTATTGATACTAACCTGAAATCTTTAGCCTTCTGCTCCATCTTTCAAGTTTTGTCCTCGTTCCTTGGTCTTCGTCGGCTTCCGTGTTTGGATTTGTAACGGCATTGTAGTATCAGCCTTTTTCTTTCCTTTTTTCCCCTCTTCCTTTCTCTCCTTTTCTTTTTCCTCTTTCTTCTCCTCGCCTTCTTCCTCACTTTCTGATTTTGACTCATTATCTTACTCTATTATTCCAAAATCTGCTCCGTATGTATACAAAAAATTGTCCAACTTGAAAACCAAGTCTAGCTTGTGCCTTCTCCCCTTATATTTGAAGGTCAGGCCTTCTGGAATGTTCCATCTGTATAAAATGTTGTTTTCCCACAAAAAGTTTGCCAACTGTTGGTACGTCTTCCTCTTTTCTCGGACTCTCCAAGGAATGTCTCTCAGAAATTTTATTTCCTCCCCTTATATACAGACTTTAGATTCGTACGCTGCTTTCAGAATTTTGTCACATATGTTCCTTTTGTTGAATCTAATCTGAACTTCTCGCGGAACCTTAAACTTTTTCGCATATGCTGTGTTTCTTCTAAACATTAGTTCTATTTCTGTCGTGATTTCTTGTTTGGATCCCACTTTAAGTTGTTCTGCTATGGCTGTTACTATTTCCTCTTTCCAATCGGTACATAAGTTCTCTGGAACATTTTGGCATCTTATCATCAGGGCTGCTTTATCCATTTCCAGACCAATCAATGCCTCTTCTAGATTTTCATTTTTCGCTTTCATCTCTTGTATATCGAGATCCAAATCTCTCACTCTAGAATGGGTCTGTCTTCCTCCACTCATCAATCTTTGTATATCTGCTTTTTTTGTCGCAACCTGTGTTTTAACTTCTTCAATTTCTGTTTTAAATTACGAAGCCAGGTCATCTATCTTCTTATGTATTGGGGCAAGTTCCTTTTGGATAATGGCAAGAAGTCTCTCTTCTACTTTGTCCAATACAGCTGGGAGTGTATTCTCTAAGACCGCTTTAACTGCTGCAGCGACAGAATCATCGATCATGGTCTTGATTTCTTTGTTCGTGTACGCGGGGTTGCTCATTGCAGGCTTCATTTGGTTCAAAAGATTCAAGTTGGATGGTGAGGGTAAAGAACTTTTTCTTATGTTACCTGGGTTGCCAGACGCCATAAACCCTATGTGACCTATGCTAATGTTTAATTTAGCTAAATTCTTATTATAAGTGTATTAATTGTATTATATTTATATATATTATTAGCCTACTTTAGATCCCCTGTAGTTAATTAATTAATTCACTCGGTTCTTTAATTTACTTTAGTTTACTTTATGTTAAACCTATTAAATTTAATCTAGTCACTTTATAGGAATATAATTAAGTTTATTAAATTTATATGTGCTATTAACCTACTTTAGATCCCCTATAATTAATTAAATAATTTCCCCGGTTCTTTAGATATTTTATGCTAATCCTATCAAATTTAATCTAATCACTTTATAAGACTCTAATTAATTTTATATAAATTTTATATATATCTTATAAATTCGGTATTTATATAAGTATATTAGCTCACTATATATAATTTTTTTAACTAATTAAGTATTTATGTGTGTTCACGGCTTATTCCCAGTTTCACCTCAGAACTTCTCACCAATACCAATTAATTAAGATAGTTGTGAGCTATTAAATTTTACACCTCCATGCCTTAACAGTAAATTATTGTACGTTGCTCATCTATAAACTTCACTTATACCCCCTCTAGCATACACTGTAGATTACTCAGGTTGACAAAAATACCTATATATCTAGAATTCACATTAACACAAAATATCCCACCAATTAATCCAAGTACCAGATATGCCCTTATACAGAGTACCACTCAATATTTTTTAAACAATACCTCCCCTACAAAGTCCTCCGATCTTTATTAGTCTCTTACAGTACTTCTAAGCGTCCAAATCCGAGGTTCTTAAAGTCTTTCCATCTTGCCATCCGCAATGCCGCAGTACTTCTCACTCCTTCCTGCTTGCCTCGTTTCCCTCATCACTCTCCTCTGCTTCAGCCACTCACCGTTGCTCTATCAGGCTCTCTGCTTCAGACGTAGCTCTACGTAGTGTCCGATTCTCAATTTTCTTCTCTCTCGCGTACTCAGTTCTCGCACGTGCGCAATCCTTGCCATCTGAATTTCTCTCCCAAACATTATTTAGTGCATGTGACTGCAGCCTCAATGACATTATAACCCAGTGAGGTCCCCCTGCTCTCCCCAGCTTCCAACCCCCCAAATCTCCAGGTATTCAACAAGGCAGAGCTGGCAGAGGAGCACTGTGAAGTTGGAAGACCCAAATCTCTTTGGACAGGAAAAGACAGCCAATTGCCTCATCTAATCTGAATGACCTGGTAGAATTCTGAGGGAGTAGACTAGGCTGTATCCCTAGGGGAACATTCACTAGGGTTGCCAACTCCAGGTTGGGAAATACCTGGAGATTTGTGCAGTGCCTGAGGAGGGAAAGGACTTCAATAGACTACAATGCCATAGAGTCCACCTTCTGAAGTGGCCATTTTCTACAAGTGAACTGATCCCAGCCAGTTTTTCCCTGCCTGACTGGCACACTTCCTGCGAAGGTGGGGAGAACTGCTGTAGAACAGCTGCTGCTGGCCGGCCAGGTAAGAACATAAGAAAACCCATGTTGGATCAGGCCAATAGCCCATCCAGTCCAACATTATGTCACACAGTGGCCAAAAACACCAGGTGCCATCAGGAGGTCCACCAGTGGGGCCAGGACACTGGAATCCCTCCCCCAGCACCAAGAATATGGAGCATTACTTGCCCCAGACTCAGAGTTCCTATCTATACCTTGTGGCTAATAGCCACTGATGGACCTTTGCTCTATATGTTTATCTAATTCCCTCTTGAAGCCAGGACACTGGAATCCCTCCCACTGGTTCCCCCCCAGCACCAAGAATACAGAGCATCACTTGCCCCAGACTGAGAGTTCCTGGACAAGCTGGACAGGCCTTCTGCACCTAACTGCAAGCTGGCGATCAAACCTGCAAGCCCAGCCTGCTGTCCCTAGACAGGGTGTGAGGGGTAGGGCCGGGGTGGTCAGGAGAACTGGCTAGCCAAGAGGCCGTGGCCCAGGCCTCCCTTTGGTGGTGCCAGGCAGACATGGCCATGTTCAGAGCAGGCAGTCAGAGCACCAGGTACCTTGCTCAGCCTCTCTCTCTCTCTCTCTCTCTCTCTCTCTCTCTCTCTCTCTCTCCCTCCCTCTACCCAGAACCCACCCACTGTTCCTGGACAAGGGGGAAGAGGCGCGCGTCCGGGCCGGGAGTAGCATCCGTCAGGTGCCTGACTCACCCTTACTTTTGCTTGCCCTGGTCCTCATGGGTGCTGCCAAAAAGCCTGTGGAAGCCACAGTCGACATCCAGGAGGCCGTCAAAGGCAAAGCACAGCTCAAGGGTGCCAGCATGCAGCTTCCCACCAAGTCCAGCACTGTGTGAACTGGTGGCACTTGGCCAGCCACAGCTCGGCCAGGGGGATGAGGCTGGCATTGGGGCCGCTGTGGGGCCCATCCAGGTGGAGCAGCTGTGGGTCTTGGCCTGCACTGACCGGCCCAACATGCTGCAGCAGCGGCAGAGGGGCAGGAGGTGGGGGTGGTGGGCTCGGTCCTTCCTGGCCTGGCCAGCAGGGGAGGGAGGCCAAGGAGGGAGGGAGGGAGGGAAGGAAGGAGGCAGAGGCCTAGCTATGCTCCACTCTTTCCACCGCTGGCAAGGAAGGTGCTTGCCGGATGGGGGGGATGTTCAGCGGCAGGTGAGTGGTTCACCATGGATTGCTGTGCCCATAGGCACTGCCTCACTTTGCCTGTATGGATACACTGGCTGTGCAAGCAGGAGTGGCAGTGGTGGAGTTACAGCTCATATCCACATACTTTTAATATGCAGGTGAGAAAAAGCTATGGGTAGATTATGGCTAGGAATGGGCATGTACTGGCTTACAAAGTAAAGTTCATTATGAATTTTTGCTGCTTTGTGGTTTGTAAAGCAATGTTCATCAAAGGGTGCCCAGCACAAACATTCCATTAATATTGGTGCTGTTCATAGAGGCTTGTGAATGGATACATTTCTGCACAGACTGTCTCTGCTCAATTAAACTGTTTACAAAACTCCAAGGCAATGGGGGGGTGGAGGTAGAATTCTCTAGCCTTGGAAACACCAATAGGGCTTAACAGGCACTGCTGGCTGTCAATAACAGAGTTCCCAATCTACTCTATGGGATCAGAAAGCTATATATACGCTCAGCTCAGCTCCACACCTTTTCGTCTGTCAGCTCTTCATGTTGCAGTTACACAGAGCAGCAGGGAATTTGTTAAAATTTGTTAAAACTCCCCTTCTGGGGTTTGGGTGTTAGGTGGACTCAGAGCTCTGAGATACCTTGTCCGTCTGCTTATGCCGAGCAGTGGGGCTTAGCTACTGGGTGCCTTGGCTGAGTGAGGACCCACGTTTTATACCCTCTTGATTGTGAACTTCTCTCCCTGCTGGGATTTGGGTGTTAGGTGGACTCAGGGATCTGCACCACCTTGTCTCTCTCTGCTCACACCGAGCAGTGGGACTCAGCTACTAGGTGTCTTGGCTAATGACCCACATTTTGATTGATTCCTCTCCCCTGCTGGAGTTTGGGTATTAGGTGGACTCAGGGCTCTGATCCACTTGTCTCCCTACTCACACTGAGTACCTCAGCTGAGGACCCACATTTTATACCTTCCTGATTGTGAACTACTCTCTGCTGCTGGGGTTTGGGTGTTAGGTGGACTCAGGGTTCATAGCCATGTAAGAGAGGTTGGGCCAGATGACAGCCTTGTGTGACTGGTACTTCAGGGATTCAGCATTGGTGGTCTCAGGGTGAAGTTTCCCTGTGAGTTTGGTGTCACTGGCTTGTTTCTGAGCTGTTGCATAGACTCCTGTACCTGCAGCTTTCTTTTCCAGAGAGAGCACTGGAAAAGACCTTTTTGGGGGGGAGGGGACTGTAACTGGTACCCCAGACATGTAATCTACCCCCACCTTGGAGAAATTGTAGAGGAGTGGGCAGCAGGGTGAGGTTCCTTATGCATGTGTAGCTTGCAGGGGGTCCATTCTATACACTTTGGAACCTGTGTCTCACATTTCCCCCAAAAGCACTTTCCTAGCTTGACTTTAGTTCTGTTGGGTTTGCAGTGCCACAGTGGCTCTGGTTTTCTTAGGCTTGCAAAAATGCTCCCCAATTCAGTTTCTATTGCAGATTTTTGAGGACATTGGTTGTTTTCTGCTGCGCTTCTATTGCTCTTTTTTGCTGTTGTCTTTCCTCCACTGGAAACAATGAAGGATGGTGACACCTTCTTTTGGGGGGGGGGGCATAGCTTGGACCCTGTAAATCCAATTCTCACCAAACTCAGGGAGCACATAGAAGAGAGTCACCCAGAGATCTGCTTCAAATTTGGTGTCTCTAGCTTGCTCAAATTCATTCTATATGCTCCTGAACCTACTAAAGATACTCCTATCATTTCCCTAGAAAGCACTTCCCTGGGGGCACCTTCTTTGAGGGTAACTCAGACTGCATAAATCCAATTGTCACCAAACTTGGAGGGCAGGTAGAGTCTGCTGGAGATCCCCTGTGAGTTTGGTGACAGTAGTGGTTTGTGAATCCCCCTGTCCCTACCTCATCACATACCTCACAAACTGAACCAGTTTGTCTAGCATCAAAAAGTTTGTGACAGTAGTGGTTTGTGATCTGGACACAGTTGCAGCTGCAGTTGCCCGGTTTGTGCCCATCCCTAATTATGGCTGCTTTTGTGCTTGGAGATTGGGTGGGACTGAGAGTTTGAACTCGACGGAAGAATGATTTCTGCAGGATTTACACACCAAAAGAAATCCACAGTAATCCCCTTAAAATTACAACTATGGGGGCATGGCGTTGTGCAGCCAAGATGGATGCCTAAATTTTCCTTGCTCTCTTCCCACTCCCAAAGCTTAAGAATATTGTGACTAAAGAGGCTACATGGGCAAAAACCAAAAGGAGAAGAAAGTGCAAGCTAACACCAAGCAACCAGGTGTAAATAATCTCACCATTAACTCCTGTTTGGAAAAAAAGAAAAGCGGGAACAAAACAGCAGGCAACCATTCAAGTTATACAAAATGGGACAAGATATCAAGCATCAGACTATGAAACAGGACTGTAGATGTTAAAACAATTAGGACTGAAGGAACCTTCGAAAGCTGGCAAGAAAGGATTCAAGAGGAAATTATTTAATAAAGTACTCCACACAAAAGTAGTAAAATCCCTGTTCTAACACCCACACAAAGTATGAGCAAATGACTCGTTGTGAGAGTTCTGCTCAAAGTAGTCAAGGATCAGCTCTTGGTTAGTTAACCAAAGTTCTTTATTTCCAATCTCTACATTAGTACAGCTTCTCGGATTATTGTCAGAGATGAGACAGATAATACAAGCAGGTCTATTATACCATTCCAAGGAGTTTGAATTACCCATAGGTAGCCAATCACTATAGGGGAAAATTGGCGGGCAAAAAGGGATTCTGACCGTTTGGTTCTCACAGGAAAGAAAGTGAGGTGTCAAGCTGTAAATTTCCTTTCCCAAACCAGACCCCTCAGATGTTACCAGTTCACATAACAATCAATGGCCTCAAGGCTTTTGCATGTGATAAGAGATGAGAGGTATCCTCCCTTGAAGTCCCAGCCGGGGCAGCTGGAATGCGGAGGCAGGGATGTGAGAGGCCTCCTTGTTCTCATACATTACAGATGTCACCCTCCCGCTTCAATTGCTACAAACTCCAGGCCTGGTCAAGCAGTAGAACATGGCAGTTACAAACACAGAATAAAACATAGAGTAACAGAGAGGGTACAGGCATGATTACTATGATGTCTGAATTGGCAGATTCTGACACTCGTGAACTTGCTTTTATTTTCTCTGCCTCTAAGTTGCATAAGGGAACATTATAGTGATAAATAATCAAAAATTATATATGAAAAGTTTAATGTATGGCAACACTGAAAAATAATAGGAAATGGCTGTAGGGGCGGGGGAGGGATATTTTATAGTTATTTTAAGTTCAGAAGTAAGGCCGCACTATTTATTGTTCCTGTATTGGTTAGTAGTTTTTTATACTACACTTCTGTGAATTAACAGGAGCTCAAGGGGCTTTGTGTTTTTCCTTTTTCTTCTTCTCTTAAATTAGTAGTGCTTATAAGGCTGATAGTTAAATAAGAAAAGTTTCTACACTGTTTTAGGTAGTTAAGAGTATTGTTATAGTTTTTGTTGGGGGGAGCGTATTGCTAGGTTAGTATATAGTGTTTTGCAGAGTTGATAAAATAAATAGAGTTATAGGATAGTTAGTAATAAAATAAGGTTTAGCAAAATTAAATATAGTTTATACTTGGTTAGATAGAAATTAAGAAATATAGCCATATATTGACTTAGGTTTATCAGGAAGTTAAGAATCTGATTATCACATTGTAACTTTAGGTCTAAGTATTATTCAGAAAGGAGTGACTATATTTTGGCCACTACATATATATTTTATATACAAATTATTGTAATCATAAGTTGGTTTATTATTGTATTTGTTTTATAGCTTAATTTTAATAAGCATTACCAAATAAGAATATTTGTATATTATGTTTCATAATATAAAAATCATATCTCAATACAAAGGACTTGAATAACCTTATAAAAGGAAAAAGAGTATATTCTAATTTGATTAAATTACATCCTGATATTCTTTTATTACAAGAGACGTACCTGAGAACTCCAACTAAATTAATCTTTAAAACTAACTGGTTTCAACACCAGATATTGGCACATGGTAATTCCAAATCAAAAGGAGTTTCCGGTTGGAGGAATGGCGGTCTGACATGCTTTGTGATTTGGCAAGGCAAACGGCGGCTCTTATCGACAGCTCGGGTGATAAAAACACCCGACGCAACCTCACACAGGCAGTGTGAGGACTGGCAAGCATTATAATCCAGGTGAGAGTGAGATCGGTGAAGGAGGAGTCTCGGAGGAGACTTTTCCAACACCTTGAACCCCTCTCCCGAAGAAGATTTCTGCAAGCATCTCTGAGGAGCCAAGCTGGGCTGATTCATTCAGCTTAAAATCGCCATCCCCCCGATTTCTTAGCAAAGAAGACAAAGTATAAACTGTGAGACCACATCTGAAGTGAAGTATCAACAAAAGGTAACGAAAAAAACTTTTGGCTTATCATCGCTGCATTTTTAAAACTGGGAAGTTGAACGGGTGAAGCTGTAAAGTACTGGAGAGTTGGCTGAGTGCAGTTTTGGAGCACTAAAAAGCCGGATTTTGACTTAAATCGCTTAAAAACAACGTTGTTTACCATTCCTGCAGTTAAGAAAAGTTGGGAGGAGGGAATCTAATCATCACGAGACCAGGCTGTGTGGATTATATCAGGAAGTGACGGTTTTGAGAGCAGACAAGTGGAAAAAAGAAGAAGGGACAGAGGAGGCTGAGAATCATAGCAGTGAGACTAGACTGGATGGAATACAACAGGAAGAGCAGACAAGCGGAAAAAAGAAGACGGGACAGAGCAGGACTACGGCAAGCCAGAAGCAAAGTTGAAAAGACAGTAACCTTTGACCCAAACCATAGAGAAGTTGCGCCCGCCATTTTGGATTAATAAAAACTTTAAACATTAATATTTTAAAAACTACACAATGTAGAATGGTGAAACTAACGTTGTTTGACTTGGCATGACTAGCACTTGTGAATGCAATAATTGTTGTTTAATTTGAAGAACAAGGAAAAATCGATCTTTTTTAAAGCAGCAAGACGGACCGCGGATTGAGATCAAGAGCGGCTACATGGTCCTCTCCTACAATGGCTGCAAAAAAAGAAAAAGAACTAATGGCTGTTATGGAGACAATGGAAAAGAAAATGTTAGATGCAATTGGAGAGGTGAATACCAAAATGTTAGGTGCAATTGGAGAAGTGAACACTAAAATAAATGGCATGGCTGCACAAGTGGACAAGAATTTTGCAGATATAAAAACAGAACTGCAAAGTTTAATAACAAGAACACAAGAAATGGAGAACAAAGTAAAAGAGCTGGAAGAAAATATTCAGAAAGTGACAAAGGACAACGATAGAGTGGAAAAAATGATGCATTACAAAGATATGCAAAATTATCTGAGATTCAGAGGGATTGATGAAAGTCTAAGTGAGGATATTTTTACAAGAATGCAGGAAGCACTAGCGGAATTTCTACAAGAAGAAGAGGAGACCATTAAAGACCATATGGACCTAGTTTATAGAGTTAATTCAGCATACACAAGGGATAAAAATCTACCAAGAGACGTAGTAGTCCAATTTACAATGAAGAGAATTAAAGAACAAATTTACAGGAAATGTTTCACAGATACTTTTGAAATGGGTGGGAAAAAAATAATTGTGATGAAAGAGCTTCCTAGAGCCATACTCCAAGACAGAAAAAAATTCAAGCTCCTGATTGACAAACTGAAGGAGAAAAAAATGAGATTTTGTTGGGAAATACCACAAGGACTAAGTTTTAACTATGATAGTACCAGAGTGGTGATTAAGAGTTCAGGAGAGATGTATGCATTTTAAGGAAGAGTTTGGAGATATTTAATGTTATATCATGATGGATTACAAATTACTTTCATGGAATGTAAATGGACTTAATTCACCCCAGAAACATAGAATGGTAGGACATTGGCTGGAAAAACAAAAATGTAACGTGATTTGTATACAAGAGGCACATCTTAAGAAGCAAGACCACAAATATATAATTAGGAAAAAACTGGGGGAAGAATTTTTTTCATTGGCAGGTAATAAAAAAAATGGTGTTGTAACATATGTGAAAAAAGAACTGGAACCTAAAGAAATATTTAAAGATAAAGAAGGAAGATATTTGGCTATTGAAATTTCTGTACAAGGAAGGAAAACTTTAATTGTAAACATTTATGCACCTAATGGAGTGAAAGAAATTTTTTTTAAAGACTTACAAGCTGAACTTGACAATGTAAACTACAAACAAACTATCATGGCAGGGGACTTTAATGGAACTGTTAATAATAAGATGGATAGACGATCAAAGAGTAAGGATGAAGCATTGGGGAAACTACCTAAGATTTTTTTCAAGTTGATAAAACAAGAACGGTTAGAAGATGTTTGGAGGAAACTAAATCCACAAGGAAAAGACTTTACTTTTTATTCTAATAGGCATGATTCACATTCAAGAATTGACATGATTTGGATGACAACTAACCTAGCACTGATGACAAAAAGAATAGAAATTCTTCCTAAAATAATTTCGGATCATAATCCCAGCATATGGACCTCTGGACATTCAAGAAGACAGGGGAGATGAAGACTAAATGAGGACTTGCTGGACAATCAAGAGATAATAAAAAAGCTGCAAGAAGAGTCCAACTTATATTTTCAAGCAAATATGCAAAAGGGGACTAAACTTCAAATTGTATGGGATGCATACAAAGCAGTGATGAGAGGACTATTGATATCGTTAAATAACAAGGAAAATAAAAAGAAAAGAGAACAATATGATAATATTATGCAAGCCATTAAAATAAAGGAAAATGAATTGAAGAAAAGACCAGGGAAAAAGAAACTTCAAAGGGAGATCTGGATGTTACAAGACCAAATAAGTTATTTTGAACCAAGAGATTTATTGGAACCTAAGACAACTTCAACAAAAGTCATTTGAAGGCGCAAATAAACCTGGAAAATATTTGGCATGGCAGTTAAAGAAAAGACGTGAAAATAAATTTATCACAAAAGTGATATGAGATAACACAGAGATAATAGACAACAAAGGAATAATGAGAGAATTTTTTAAATACTATGCAAAACTTTTTCAGAAGGAGAAAAAAGACCGAAGAAGGATTAAAGAATATTTACAAACATTAAAGCTTTCAAAACCAACAGAAAAAATTAAAGAACTGTTGAATAACCCTATATCAATACAAGAAATTAAATAGGCAATAGAAGAATCAAAATTAGGTAAAGCTCCGGGTCCGGATGGATTTACGGTGAAGTTTTATAAATCATTGCAAGAGTCGATCTCACCAGTACTGTTATTATTAATGAACGATATTGGAGTTACAGGTGATGTCTCAGAAACCTGGAAAGAAGCAACTATTTCACTTATCCCAAAAGAAGGTCAGGACTTAACAAATGTAAAGAACTATAAACCAATCTCTCTGCTAAATAATGACTACAAAATTTTTGATAAGATTATAGCAGAAAGGTTAAAAGAACACCTTATGGAGACTATACAAATAGAACAAGCAGGGTTTTTACCTAACCGTCAAATAAGGGACAACCTAAGAGCAGTGGTTGATGCGATAGAATACTATGACAAACACCCAGAGAGGGAAGTGGGCTTTTTTTTTCTTAGATGCGGAGAAGGCGTTTGATAATTTAAACTGGGATTTTATGTTTGAGGTACTTGAACAACTCCAGTTTGGAGATTATATGTTAAACCTGATCAAGTCAATTTATAAAGAACAGAAATCTTCTCTTATAATCAATACTGAAAAAACGGATTGTTTCAAGATTGAAAAAGGAACAAGACAAGGATGCCCGCTCTCACCATTGTTATTCATTTGAATGCTAGAAGTTTTACTGTTGAACTTAAAAGAAGACAAAGAAATTAAAGGCCTGACATCAAAAGGTTTTTCCTTTAAATATAGAGCTTTTGCTGATGACGTGACGTTTATAGTAGAGGAACCTATGACTACATTACCATATTTGTTGCAAAGAGTGAAAGAGTTTGGTGACTTGGCTGGTTTTTATATAAATAAGAATAAATGTGTAAAAATATGTCAAATAAAAAACAGGTTGAACTACAGGAACTTATAAAATGTGAGGTGGTTAAAAAGACAAAATATTTAGGTGTTGAATTAACAATGAAAAATATTGATCTTTATAAAAATAACAACGAAAAGTTATGGCTGCAAATTATGCAAGATATCAAAAAATGGAATGTATTAAATTTGTCATTGTTGGGGAGGATTGCTACGGTTAAAATGAATGTATTACCACGATTAATGTTTTTATTTCAGACTATTCCGATTGTGAAAGATGTAAAAGCATTTAAGTATTGGCAGAAAGAACTTTCCAAGTTTGTATGGGGAGGGAAAAAGCCAAGAATTAAGATGAAAATAATGTGTGATGCCAAAGAAAGAGGGGGCTTTCAGTTGCCAAACTTAAGGTTATATCATGTTGCGGTATGCTTGACCTGAATAGGGACATGGGCTACGCTACAAGACAGAAAACTATTAGCTCTAGAGGGTCATGATTGCAGGTTTGGTTGGCATGCTTATCTATATTATGGCAAAGCAAAAATGGACAATATGTTTAAACACCATTACCTGAGACAAACATTAATGGATACATGGACAAGATATAAGAACTTTTTCTTAGAAGAAATACCTATGTGGATAGTACCAGCAGAAGTGTTAAACCCATCATCGTATTTTAAAGGACAGGACTGGCTGAAATATAAAGACTTACTAATAAGACAAGGCAAAGAATTTGTACTGAAAGAACAACATTTGATAGACTTTGATTATGGTTGGTTGAGGTACAGACAACTGTATGATCTCTATAAGAATGATAAAAAACTGGCTTTAGAGAAAAAAATAACGAAATTGAGCAAATTTGGGAAGAAGGAGGGAAAAAAATAATTTCCAAAATGTATAAAATTTTGCTAAAATGGTTTAATGCAGATGAAATGGTTAAAGAACAAATGGTAAAATGGGTGATAAATTTTAACAAAGATATTGAAATGTCATCTTGGGAATTTCTATGGGAAAATGCCATGAGTATTTCTACGTGCTATAACTTAAAAGAAAATTGTTTTAAAATGTTGTATAGATGGTATATGACACCAAAAAAAATTGCAATTATTAATCAAAATATGTCAAACAAATGTTGGAAATGTAAAAAAAAAGAAGGTTCTTTTTACCATATGTGGTGGACTTGTGATAAAGCAAAGACCTACTGGTCTATGATACATACAGAAATGGAAATTTTTTTGAAATGTACATTTAAGAAATTGCCGGAATTGTTACTGCTTGGACTTAAATTAGAAGAGATAAATGTTAAAAAAGGACACTAATATGGTATATGATTACAATGGCAAGAATGGTCTATGCGCAGAACTGGAAAGGTGAAAAAATACCGGAGGTGTGGGAGTGGTTGAAAAAATTGTTGTATATGGCTGAAATGGACAAATGGACGAGAAAATTGAATAATATGTACTCAGAGACTTTTTTAGAAGATTGGAAAGATTTGAAAGAATATGTTGAACAATATTGGGATATGAAAAATTACACTTATATTTGGACATAATATTAAAAAGAGATATTTGAATGTATAAATGGCAGTTAGAAGATAAGAATATTTTTAGAATTGTATAAGAAAATAAGAATTTATATGATGGATAGTTTTATAAGGTGGTATACGTCGTTACCAGGAGAGTAAAATATATATATATGCATATAAAGAATGCTTAAAGTTGAAAATGTTAAATGCTTCAGATGTGGTGGGAAACCACCATTACAAGATGATAACAAGATTATACAATAGAACAAAAAATGGATAGAATATTGAAAAAGGGTTTGTATAAGAAAAATATGTAAGAGTGTTAGAAAATAATAAAAAATTTATTACAAAAAAAAAGGAGTGGCAATTTTATTGTCAAAGAATATCTGATTTACACTTATAGACGGCTTTTTATGTAGAAAAAGCCTAGTAGGAACTAATTAGCATAATAGGCCACACCCAGTAGCAGAAGCACATTAGCATATTACGCCACACCCCTGACAGCGCAGCTCCCTCCCAAGATCAGCTTCCCCGGAAGCCCCATGGCTTGCGGAGGGAAGGAAGGCAATTTCTGGGTCGGCTTACCCAGGCGCCCCATGGTTTGTGAGGTGCCTGGAGAACCTGGGGGGGCTGTAAGCATGTTCAACTCAGAAGCCAGACAGAACTCTATTCCTGTGCATTCCTGCCCAAAAATAGCCCTGCTTCTAGACTTGTTAAAAGATCCACAAGGAAGGTATCTTTTTATAAAATGCTTACTAGAGAATCAAGTGGTGACTATTGGAACAATATATGCTTCCTAATAATAGTCAGAAAAAATTAACACAGGATATTTTTACTCAACTGGACAAATTCAAAGAAGTAGTTATTTTAGGAGGATCACTCCTATTTTAGAAGGATCACTCCTTATGGTTGGATCACTCATGGATTCAGTGTATAATCTCAAAAAAGGAAGATAGTAACAACAGACCACAATGGATTTTAAATAAAACTTTATTAAAAGATGATAACTCTAGATTAGACATAGAAATTCAAATAAAGCAATATTTCCATGAAACCTTAGAGGAAACCACTCCTATAATGCTTTGGGATGCATTGAGAGGCCTACTAATATCAAAAGCCTCATTCCTGAACAAGCAGACAAGGCAAGCACTTCTGGATTCCATATAGACTCTAGAACAAAAACAGAAACAAAATTGCAGTAAAAAGATATATAAAAATTATTAATAGACTCAGAATTGTTAGATATTTCACAAATACAGAAAAAATACTTTTTTCACAACAAAAACTGTCATAATTCTTCAAAAGCATTGAACATTTTATCAAAAAGAGTTAATTCATAATTTATGGATAGAACAATATATTTAATAAAATAAATAAATCAGGAAAATTAAAATTTACAAATAAGGCAATGATTCAGACTTTTTTGGAATACTATAAAAATCTGTATTCCTCAAATAGAATATCACAAAATAATCTTAAAGAATATTTTCAAAAACACTCTTCTCTTACATTGAAGGCAGAATTTCTAGAAAAACCCATAACTAAGCAAGGAATATTAGACTCTATCAAATTTTTAAAAATAAACAAATCACCAAGACCAGATGGTTATACTGTCAAGCTTAAGTTTCATTTCACATTGTTCCACTTCACTGCTTACCATAGGTGTGGGGGGAGGGAATTCCTTAGGGGAACGTATGGGTGTTTTGAGAGGATGCTTGTCCTCAAGCTGTGCCCCACTGCTGGTTCCCAAGGGAGCTGGCCTTGGAGTCTTCTCTGCCAGGCTAGGTATAGAAAAGCCACCGTAGATCTGTCAGGCGGGGCGGATGAAACCTCGCTCCAAGTTCTTGTCTAGGAATTTCCTTAGCTCCTCCCGCTCCAACGGGCTCATGGAATAGAGCTTTCCCTTTGGTAGCTTCTCTCCCGGGATCAGCTCTATGGCACAATCCGACAGTCTGTGGGGGGGGAGTTCATCGGCCTCAGTTTCACTGAACACTCCCATTAAGTCTCGGTACTCCCTGGGGATGGCGGAGGGCACCAGAGTGAGCGCCGCCACTTGGAGAGGTGCCGGAGGCCCCGCTCCCCACCCCGCATCCCACTTATGGCTAGGTATAGAAAAGCCACCGTAGATCTGTCAGGGTTGCTATAGTGATGGTAGGGCTGAATGATGATGTGTGGAAGGGGTGTGGGGCTATAGTTTACATTATCTATAATAGAGACTGCTTGCACACCTTTTTCCAGTTCAGACCATTGTAGTTTTACCTAAGCCACAAAGAGATGCTACACTGCCCTCATCTTACAGGCCTATCTAATTATTAAATGTAGATTTTAAAATTTTTACCTCAATTTTGGCAAGAAGGATAAATACTTTTATTACAGGTAGGTTTTATGCCAGGATGTGACTTAATGGATAACACACATAAGGGTCTTAATGTTATAAACTATATGAAAACAGTAAATAAACAGATGGTCCTGCTTTCTCTTGATATTGAAAAGGTGTTTGATACTTTAGAGATATCATTTCTACAAACTTTACTTATGAATATGGGTTTTTTTGGGGGGGGGGAATTATCAGCTATTTCTGCCATATATGCAAATCCACAATCATTATTAAAGATAAGTGGTGTTTATTCCTCAGCATTCAATTTAGAAAGGGGTACTAGACAAGGATGCCCTCTTTCACCGGTATTATTTGTGATTGCAAAAGAACCATTAGCTACAATGATCAGGAATACAAATGATATTAAAGGAGTAGAAATTGGAAAACAAGAGTATAAACTCACTTCATTTGCAGATGACATGCTTTTATTTCTTTCAAGTCTGGTTAATCTTTACCAGCTTTACAAAAAAAAACTCTTGAGAAATTTAATAATGTCTCTGGACTAAAAATAAATCAAACCAAATCCAAATTAATGCCAGGAGATTTGAGTAAGGCCCCCTATAGTCAGATTCAACTGGCTTTCAAGCAAGGAAAACCTTTACCTTTATCATATAGTGTAAAAGATATAATTTGGCCAAAAATTAGACCACTTAAAATACAACAGAATATATTTGTTAGTTCTTCCTTACATACTTGGGATTCTTTAAGAACAAAATTAATCCCTATAATATCTAGATTCTCATCTTCTTATGGCCAGTTTTGGTTCTTGCCAGGATACCAATTAACCAACTATAAAAAATGACGAGAAGCAAACGTTAATACATTGGAAGACCTAACGCTGAATAAACAAATAATGGGTAAAAAGACTTTGGAATCTAAGATAGGTACAATGATACCGTGGTATCAGTATATTCAAATTAATAATCTTATCTCTCATATTAAACTTCCTTTAATAGTGAAAAAAAACCTAACACCGTTTGAACCAATTATACAAAATGCAGATGCAAATAGAAAAGGGGTTATCTCCAATACATATAAATTTTAGACAATATGCAAGAAGAGAAATTGTTAAGTTATGAGAAATATTGGCAAAAGGAATGCAGAACAAGACTTACTAAGGAAGACTGGACTAAAATCTGGAATAACTATGAAAACAATAAATACTATACTGTCTCTTAGATGGCAAACATCTAGAATCATGGTGCAATGGTATATAACTCCCTTGCAATTATCCTATATTTCACAAAATTCTCAACCCCATTGCTGGAAATAATACACAGAAACTGGAAATTATTTACATTGCTGGATGGATTGCCCTAAAATCATAACATTTTGGGGGGGAAACATACTAGCTCGAGTGAAAAGAATTACAGGACAAACAGTAGTTAGAAATCCAGAATCTCTTCTCCTGAACTTACGAAATGAAACAGATTTGTCTAATATGCAAAAAAAGAGAGTCGCAATATTATTATTTGTGTTTAAAACAGCTATAGCAACAAAATGGAAATTCGAACATAGTCCTACTCTAAGGTCATGGCATACAAAGTTATGGAATATATATATAATGGAAAAGTTAACAGATATATTGAAAACATTAGATAAAGGTACTGATTATAGTGAGTTTACCGTCATATGATTACCAATTTTATTATATCTTGTTGACCAAAAGGAAATATCAGATGTAATAGATACATTTCACTTATGGTAATTTCTTTGTATGTGTATACAACCCTGTAAAATGTTACATGTTTTGTACAATATATAAGTGCTATGTATTTCAGCTTTTTTTTGTTATACTGTTTAATAGTTTTGGAAAAACTTAATACAATGTTAGTTTGTTTTTTAAACTGCAACTATGCCATTTAGGAGCTAATGGAAACCACTATTGCAGCAGCACACTGGTGGCTGCCAAAGTGTCAGCTAGGCTGCCATAAAGAAAGGGGGGGTAGGGAGACTGGCAGCCAAATGTCAGCTAGGCCTTGACCCTTTTGTGAATCAAAAACTGGCTAATTAAAAGGAAACAGAGAGTGAGTATAAATGGGCAATTTTCTCAGTGGAGGAAGGTAAGCAGTGGGGTACTGCAGGGATCAGTACTAGGTCCGATGCTTTTTAATGTGTTTATTAATGATTTGGAGTTGGGAATAAGAAGTGAAGTGGCTAAATTTGCAGATGACACAAAGTTGTTCAGGGAGGATTGTGAGGTACTCCAAAGGGATCTGTTGAGGATGGGCAAGTGGGCATCAATGTGGCAAATGGGGTTTAATGTGGCCAAGTGCAAAGTGATGCACATCGGAGCAAAAAATCCGAACTATAAATACACATTGAAGGGGTCCGAACTGGAGGAGACTAAACAAGAGAGAGATCTTGGAGTCGTAGTAGATAACTCAATGAAAATGTCAAGACAGTGTGCGACTGCAATGAAAAAGGCCAGTGCTATGCTGGGGGTTATTAGAAAGGGAATAGAAAACAAATCAGCCAGTATCATAATGCCCCTGTATAAATTGATCGTGCAACCTCATTTGGAGTACTGTCTACAGTTCAGGTTGCCACACCTCAAAAAAGATACTATAGCATTGGAGAAAGTGCAGAAAAGGGCAACTAGAATGATAAAAGGGTTGAAACACTTTCCCCATGAAGAAAGGTTGAAGCGCTTGGGGCTCTTTAGCTTGGAGAAATGACGGCTGAGGGGTGACATGATCAAGGTTTATAAGATTATGCATGGGATAGAGCAGGTAGAGAAATAAGTCCTTTCCTCTCTTACTTACAATACAAGAACTCCATGAAATTGCTGAGCAGTCGGGTTAGAGCAGATAAAAGGAAGTACTTCTTCACCCAAAGAGTGATTAACACGTGGAATTCACTACCACAGGAGGTGGTGGCGGCTACAAGCATGGACGGCTTCAAGAGGGAATTAGATAAACATATGGAGCAGAAGTCCATCAGTGGCTATTAGCCACAAAGTATAGATAGGAACTCTCGGTCTGTGGCAAGTGATGCTCTGTATTCTTTGTGCTTGATGGGGGGGCAACAGTGGGAGGGCTTCTGGTGTCCTGCCCCCACTGCTAGACCTTCTGAGGGCACCTGGTGTTTTTGGCCATTGTGTGACAAAGTGTTGGACTGGATGGGCCACTGGCCGGATCCAACATTGGCTTCTCTTATGTTCTTATGTTCTTTGGTTGCCATAAAAATGGTGGGGGTGAGAAGGTTGACACTGGTTTAAAACTTTCAATTTCGAGATGCACTTGGGTTTCTCTTGTAAGTTTCCTGCTGGATACTAGGGGCCATTATTTTTTGCACGAATGTAACCTGGCATTCACTGGCTTGTAGCCATCTGATGACCAAGTTTGAACCCTGTATAAAATCCCATTCCCGCTTTTCCTCGGTAGTCTAAACACAAATAGTGTTTAGAGTAATGTAGTAACCTGACTAAATAAACTGATCCTGCTTAAGGAATGTTGTTGAGTGCTGATTACTGGAGACTCTGACAGAGTGTTAAGACTCCTCATCCCTGGACTGTGCTCCACACTCTGAATCTCAACATGAGCGTGGGGAACGGTGGAGACCAGCCAGTCACGGAGGCAGAGATTCCCATCACCATGGCGAGCGAGGTCCCCGTGACAGGGGCATAGACACTGGCTCCAGATCGATGGAGTCATGGATGCTGACTCCTCGGGTGGCTGTACCACACCACTATGACTGGGCAATCCCCAGCTGTCCAGAGTTGCTGGACCAGAGTGGAGGCAGCAAGGTCTAAGTGCTAGTCAAGTGCCTGGGAACATGCTTGTGAGAGCAAGTGCAGCAAGAGGTTTTTGAACTAACGATTAGATTACTCCCAAATGATTGTGGACACAGTGTGGGATGAACTGAGGCAACAGGCTTCCCCCCCCAGCCAGGGCCACCAGCTGCGCAACCGGGAGCCCCTCCTGCATAACCTATGGCACCTGCCGGGCCACCTGGAGTTCCAGCGGGGCTGGGGCAACCAGCTCAAACCCTGGCTCCTGGGGTCCCTGGACTACAACAACCCAAGGAGCTGCTTGAAGCTACGTTCAATGGGACCCCTGAGAAGTTGGCATTCTTTCTAGTACAAGTGCACAGATTCCTGAGAGATTGGGGCCATCTGTTCCTGGATGATGAGCACCGTGTTGAGTTCATCAGCGCATAGCTGAGGAACCGGGCGGCAGACTGGTACGTGGGTCTGCATGAGATCCAGGGTCCCTAGCTATGGGATGTGCAAGCCTTCATGTGGGCACTACGAATGCAGTATGAAGATCTGTTGGCAGGTGATAAAGCAAGGGCGTGCCTCTGTACCTTGAAGCAAGGCAATTGCATGGTGCGTGAGTACTCGGAAGAGTTCAAAGTGATTGCGACGAAGATTGTCAAGTGGTGAGGAAACACAAGAGCCATCAGGAAAAGGCCGGAATCTGTTGTAAGAGGTGCAAAACAACAGGTCCGAGAGCCACAGGTGCCGCCTATAGTAAGCAATTCTGACCCCATCCTGTTCATGACTGTGACCATTTTAAACAGAGACATGGGCACACAAATCGGAGTTTGGGCGCTGATTGACTCAGGCTGTGCAAGAGACATAATTAGCCCATCTCTCGTTACGGGGTTGGGGAGCCCAGTCCAAAGACTACCAGAGCCATTAATTTTTGTTCAGATGGACAGCTCCTCGATGCAAGAGCCGTGTAAATATTACATGGTCCCCTTGCTCGTGGGGGCGGGAGCACATTGGGAACACCACTCTTTTGTGATTAACCCCAATGCCCGGTTCCCAATGGTATTGGGCAGCCCTTGGCTGTGTAGGCACGATCTTTATATTCAGTGGAGCAAAGGGGTGGTGCGTTTTGTTGATCCAAGGTGTAAAGCCCACGTGTGATCATCCGAAGGGGCGAGTCTCCTCCAGCAGAACCAGTGATTGCTTGCCTAATGGAGGAGAAAGTGGGGGGGATTTCCCATGAATATGAGAACTTAGCTGAAGTCTTTGGGGAGGTGGAAGCAGACAAACTACCCCCCCACTGGAATTGTGAGTGCTATTGAGCTACTGCCGGGGCACAAGTTACCGAGAGGGAAGTTGTATTCCTTGAGCCCTGTAGTGAAGGGGGAGCTGCGAAAGTTCATTGACAAAAACTTGGCCTCCTCCTCCCCCTATGCGGCTCCCGTTCTCTTCCGAAAAAAGAAGAACGGTGGGCTCAGGTTGTGTACAGATTATCGGGGGCTCAACACAGTGTCAGCTACCAGTGCTTACCCCCTCCCTCTGATCAAAGACTTCTTGGCAGGGGCTTCCAAGGGGAAGATCTTCATTAAGCTAGATCTGCGGGATGCTTACTTTACAGTGCACATAAGAGAAGGGGATGAATCTAAAACAGCTTTCAACAAACCCCTGGGGCAATTTGAATACCTTGTCATGCCCTTTGGCCTCCAGGGGGCGCCTGGAGTTTTTATGAATCTGATGAAGTCTTGCACAAACACTTATTCCAGGGGGTGCTGGTATACTTGGATGACATTCTTTTGTACTCCCCCAATAAGGAATCACATGTCAAAGTGGTGAGAGAGGTTCTCCAAACCCTCCTGCAGCATAGACTGTTTGCTAAGCTGTCTAAATGCAAGTTTCATAAGGAGGAAGTAGATTTCCTAGGCTACCTGTGAGGCTTCTGCTCAAAGTAGTCAAGGATCAGATCTTTGTTGATGAAACACAGTTCTTTATTTCCAATTTCTACATTGGTACAGGTCCTCGGATTATTGTCAGAGATAACGCATACAATAAAAGCAGGTCTAATATACTCTCCAGCACAATTTGAATTGCCCATAGGTAACCAATCAACAAGGGGGAAAAAACTGCGGGCAAAAGGTTCTCTGGCCGTTTGCTTCCCACAGGAAAGAAAGCTAGGTGTGAAGCAGTAAATTTCCCTTCCCAAACCAGACCCCTCAGATGTAACCATATTCACATAACAAATGCTTTCCCCAAGGCTTTCGCACGTTGATAAGAAATGGTCCCTGTCCTCCCCTGTCTTCCCAGCCAGGATGAATGGAATGCGGAGGCAGGAGTGTGAGAGGCCCATTGTTCCCATGCTTTGAAGTTGTCATTCTCCCGGGCAAACAGATACATAGACCAGGCCTGGTCAAAGCCATAAACCTGGGGTCACATAGCATACATTCACAATGGTCAAGCAAATGGCAATAGGCATGATTACATAGTGGATATAGGAACAACTAATAGCAATAGGCATGATTACAAAATGGGTACAGGAACAGGTTATAATATATAGCATGAGATCCCAAAAATCTTTGTCTGAATCTGCAGATTCTGACACACTGCCACCCTAAAAATCAATCTACCCTGGTTTATCTGGGAATCTTTTATGAAAAGCTTTAACTAACTTAGGAGCATGCACATTTTCAGAACGAACCCACTCATTCTGTTCCGGGCCAAAATCTACCCATTTAACTAGATATAGCAAGTGGCCCCTATGCATTTTTGAATCAAGGATTTCAGAAATTTCAAAATGGGGTGCCTCCCCCTTCATCAGTGGAGGAGGAGTCGGAGGAACTGGATGCCATGCATTCGGCCCAGGATTCTTCTTCAGCAAGCTGAAATGAAAAACAGGATGCACAGAACTCAGTGACTTGGGTAATTCTAGTTCAAAAGACACATCAGAAATCTTGCGCAACACTTTGTAGGGCCCGACATATTTCCACCCTAATTTCCTGCTGGGTTGTAATCCATGTATATTTTTGGTGGACAAGTAGACTGAATCCCCTGGCTGTAAATCCCAGCCCTCTGCTCTGCTACGGTCTGCATACTTCTTGTAATCCTCTTTAGCTTTGTCCAGTGTTTTAGCAATCAGTGGCCACGAGTCTTGTAAGGTTGCCCACCAACGTTTAAAGTCCGTGGAGGAGGTGTTTGGCGTTTCCTCTATGGTGGGCAGAGGTTTCCCTTCAAAGCCACCTACCGCCATGAACGGGGATACGCCCGTAGACGAATGAATAGCATTGTTGTAACTGTACTCTGCAAATGGCAGTAGTTCAACCCAATTGTCCTGATGGTAGTTAGTGTAAAACCTTAGGAATTGTTCCAAGATTTGATTAGTTCGTTCGGACTGGCCATCGGTCTCTGGGTGGTAACCCGAGCTTAAGGCTGGTTCAATGTCCATTAGAGTCAAGAGCTCCCGACAGAAGTTGGCAACGAACTGACTGCCCCGATCGGATACCACACGCTTGGGGAAAGCGTGTAACTTTATCACGTGGTTGAAAAAAGCTTTAGCCATCCCCTTAGCAGTGGGTAGTTGTTTAAATGGGGTAAAATGGGCTTGTTTTGAGAACATGTCTACCACCACCCAAATTACGGTTTTTCCTTTTGAGGGTGGCAGGTTGGTGATGAAGTCCATCGCTATCGCTTCCCATGGGCGAGAGGGGGTGGGTAATGGATGCAACAGTCCCGGGACCTTCCCTCCCCTCCTTTTGCACATCAAACAGGTTTGGCAGGCAGTTACAAAGTCCGAGACATCCTTGCGCATGCGCGGCCACCAGAACTGCCGTTGGACTAAATTAAGCGTTTTTAGGAACCCAAAGTGCCCTGCCAGTTTTGATGAATGACAAGTCAGCAATATGTCTTTTCGTCTGGTTCGAGGTACCACGAGTTTGTCCCCATGGTACCAGCACTTGTTTTCCCGGAGAGAACAGTCCTCTATGTTTCCCAATTCTTCGGCCTCTTCTGGGGAGTAATCCCCCCCCCCATTCCTTCCCCCATGACTCTACTGCCGCTTGCTTACTCTGGCTTCTGGTGGTGACAGCTCCTCCCAACTGCTAGGGGGAGAACATGGAGTCGAACACTTCTTCCTTTTGACTCTCGTGCTGGGGCAATCTGGATAGTGCGTCTGCTAACGAATTGGCTCTCCCGGGGAAGTGCTTAAGTACGAAATTGAATTTTGAAAAAAAATCAGCCCATCAGAGCTGTTTCGCATTCAGGGACCTCTGGGTGCGCAAGGCTTCCAGATTTTTATGATCCGTCCAAATTTCAAAAGGGGTCTGCGCTCCTTCTAGCCAATGCCACCAGGTGGTAAGGGCCAGTCGTATGGCTGCTGCCTCTTTGTCCCACACTGACCAGTTCCTCTCTGTCTCATTAAATTTTTTTGAGATATAAGCAAGAGGGTGCAGCTTCTCATCCGACCCCTTCTGTAAGATGGCTCCCCCCATTGCCACATCCGACACGTCTACATGCACCACAAACTCCTTAGTTTCATCGGGGTGGGCCAGGATAGGTTCTGATGTAAAAAGGGTCTTGAGGGTGTCGAATGCCCTTTGGCAATATTTCGTCCAGGCTATTCTCTCCCCGGGCTTCCCTGCTTCCAGGCCCCTCCCCTTGGTTTTAAGGAGTTCAGTTAGCGGGAGAGTGACCGTGGCGAAGTCTTTTAGGAAGGTGCGGTAGAAATTACAAAATCCTAATAGACTCTGAAGCTGTTTTCTCGTTCGGGGGGCTTCCCATTGCACTACTGCCTCTACCTTGGCAGGGTCCATTTCTAGCCCTTTCTGGGAAATGCGATACCCCAGAAAGTCCACTGAATCCCTATGGAATTCACATTTCGACAACTTGGCATACAACTGGTTTTTTAACAGGGTTGACAGCACCTCACGGACCAACTGTACATGTTCTTTCTTATCAGCAGAGTAGATCAAGATATCATCTAAGAAACATAACACCCCCTTGAATAAATGCTTGTGTAACACTTCGTTTATTAAACTCATAAAGACCCCTGGCGCGCCACTTAAGCCGAACGGCATCACCAGGTATTCGAATTGCCCCAACGGTGTGTTAAACGCAGTCTTAAATTCGTCCCCCTCCCTGATGCGTTCCCGGAAATATGCATCTCGGAGGTCCAACTTAGTAAACACCTTTCCTTTGGCTGCTTCTGTTAACAGGTCCTTAATAAGGGGGAGGGGGTAGGCATTGGAGGCTGACACTGCATTTAATCCTCTGTAGTCCGTGCACAGCCGCAGCCCTCCGTCCTTCTTTTTCCTGAACAGAACAGGGGCAGCGAATGGGGACTTAGCGGGGCGGATGAAACCTCGCTCCAAGTTCTTGTCTAGGAATTTCCTTAGCTCCTCCCGCTCCAACGGGCTCATGGAATAGAGCTTTCCCTTTGGTAGCTTCTCTCCCGGGATCAGCTCTATGGCACAATCCGACAGTCTGTGGGGGGGGAGTTCATCGGCCTCAGTTTCACTGAACACTCCCATTAAGTCTCGGTACTCCCTGGGGATGGCGGAGGGCACCAGAGTGAGCGCCGCCACTTGGAGAGGTGCCGGAGGCCCCGCTCCCCACCCCGCATCCCACTTATGGCTTTGACACTTCTTGTCCACCCAGGAGATTTTCCCTTCGCTCCATTTGATGTAGGGGTCATGGGAGCTTAACCAGGGACTCCCCGACACCATGGGGAACTGGGTATTGGGAGTGATGATGAAGGCTCTCCTCTCCCAGTGCTCCCCCGTCCCTACTATGAGTCTCTCGGTCTCTGCCACACACGCCTCTTTCATTTCCGATCCGTCCATTTGGGTAAACATGAGTGGCTCCCCCAATGGGGCAACCTTAGGCCCTAACCCGTCCACTACTAAAGGGCTAATCAAGTCCCGGGCACATGCTGAGTCAATTAAGGCCCGGACCCGGACGTGGGTCCCGGTCCCGGGTGCTATCACAGTCACTACCATATATAGTAAAGGGCCAGGGATGCTCACCGGGGATGGCGCGTTGCGGATGGGGACCTGCAGTTCTGTGCCGCTCACTGCAGGCCGTTGGAGTTTCCCGACATCTGTGCTTCCGTCAGCTCCAGCTCTCCTTGCTCGCTCGTGGCCCCTTCCAGCTGTAGTGTCCGGGGCTTGAACAAGGTTTTCCCTTTACTAGGGGTGCTCCCGGCTACTGGGGTGGAGGTCTTGGGGACTTTTCCCCCACCACGGGGGCACGCCGAGGCGAAGTGACCGCTCTCCCCGCACCTCGTGCAGAGCCCCTGCTTGAAGCAGGCGTCCCGGATCTCTTGGAGGTTCGGTTTGGGCTTCACCTTCTGAGCAGCTTTTGCTTGGGCAGTCGCTGAAGTTCCCATCTTGATGAGGGTGAAGCGTTCTTCCACGTCCGTGGCCGCTCTCATCCATGTGGCTAGCGAGCCCGGTCTTCCCCCTCGCAGCACCGTCTCGTACACCTTGGGATTCAGACCTTCCCTGTACTTTTCTATGAAAAGGTCTTGGGTCCAGCCGCGAATCTTGGCCGCTATGCGCCGGAACTTGTCGGTATACTCCCTCACTGAGGACCGCCCCTGGGTCAGCTTCCACAACTGGTTCCGAGCCTTTTCTTCTCCCAAGGGGTCCTCGTAGTGGTGCCTGAGGGCCCACATGAAGTTGTGCATGGAGCGTAACTCAGGCCCAGGGGCGTTGTGCAGGCTCACGTACCAGTCGCTGGCGGTGTCCCTCAGCTTGGACCCGATGTAGCCAATCCGGTCCCTCTCAGTGGGGTAGAGATGTCCCCAGGTGTCTAGAAATCACTCAATCTCTATGAGGAAGAACCGCAGCTTCTCGGGGTCCCCATCGAAAGTAGCCGTCAACAGATCGGCGGGGGGCGGGCGAACCATCGGCCCTGCCGGCACTGGGGCCGGCGCAGGTACGGGTGCGGGAACAGGGTGGGGAACGGGCAGTGGAACCTGCTGCGGCACTTGTGGTGGGACGACTCCTGCGGGAGCTCCTCCGGGGGGAACCGGCAGCTGCGGGACTCCCCCTCCTGGGGGTCCGACCCCTCCCGGGGCTGGGCGAGCTGCTTGCATAGCCGTCAGGGTGTCTCGGAACTGGTACTGCAGGTCGAGGGCTAGCTCGCGCAATTCTGCGGTGAGTTGGAACCACAAATCTCCCTTCATACAATCCAGGGCTTGGGTCTGGTCTTCCCCGTAGAGATCGGGCCCGTAAGGTACGCCTCTCTCCTCTTCCAAAGGTGGGGGACGCCACTCCCCTCTCTAGGTCGTCTCTCTCTCGTCTCCCAGAAAGCTCGGCTTCCCGCGTTCGGTGTGATCTGCCTGGATCAACACCCGTGCCCCCTTTCGATCGTGCACCCAGGAGTCGACGGTCCCACGACCGAAATTGCTCCATGAGTACCTCAGGGTCACGCTCTGATGAGGAGGTGGTCGCGGGATGTAGTAAGCCCCCTGAACCGTAGTCACTGGCACTTTGGGCTCCCCGCCTCCTTCTCCACCACCAGCACCCTGGTCCCCCGGGGTCACCAGCTGATCTTCGGTAGTAGGGATGGGAAGAGTGCCGTCGTCCGACATGGTCAGGAACGGCCAAGTTCCAGTCACAGATCTCTGACAATCTGTGAGGCTTCTGCTCAAAGTAGTCAAGGATCAGATCTTTGTTGATGAAACACAGTTCTTTATTTCCAATTTCTACATTGGTACAGGTCCTCAGATTATTGTCAGAGATAACGCATACAATAGAAGCAGGTCTAATATACTCTCCAGCACAATTTGAATTGCCCATAGGTAACCAATCAACAAGGGGGGAAAAACTGCCGGCAAAAGGTTCTCTGGCCGTTTGCTTCCCACAGGAAAGAAAGCTAGGTGTGAAGCAGTAAATTTCCCTTCCCAAACCAGACCCCTCAGATGTAACCATATTCACATAACAAATGCTTTCCCCAAGGCTTTTGCACATTGATAAGAAATGGTCCCTGTCCTCCCCTGTCTTCCCAGCTGGGATGAATGGAATGCGGAGGCAGGAGTGTGAGAGGCCCATTGTTCCCATGCTTTGAAGTTGTCATTCTCCCGGGCAAACAGATACATAGACCAGGCCTGGTCAAAGCCATAAACCTGGGGTCACATAGCATACATTCACAATGGTCAAGCAAATGGCAATAGGCATGATTACATAGTGGATATAGGAACAACTAATAGCAATAGGCATGATTACAAAATGGGTACAGGAACAGGTTATAATATATAGCATGAGATCCCAAAAATCTTTGTCTGAATCTGCAGATTCTGACACTACCGCATCTTCCATAGGGGCTGGATCCAAAGAAGGTGGCTGATGTGGTGGGGTGGGAGATGCCCACTACCTGGTGCCATCTCCAATCGTTCTTAGGATTTTGCCATTTCTATAGGAACTTCAAATCCAGTTTTGCCCAGGTAGCCCTCCCCCTCACTGACTTGTTGAAACAAAGGGGAAGGGTGTGGATAGTACAAAGCCCAGGGCCAAGTTGAACTGGACGGAGGAATGCCAGCAAGCATTCGAGACACTAAAAAACCTGTTCACTTCAGAGCCTGTGCTTGCCCACCCGAATGAGAATAAAAAATTCATTGTCCAAGTGGACACATTGGATGTTGCCATGGGGGAGGCATCTTGCAGGAGGGAGTGGATGGGTGGCTCCACCCCCTCACTTACATCTCTACAAAATTCAGGCATGGTCTGACCACTGAAATGGTCCTATTTGCGAGGAGATTACACTGTCATGCAAGGAAGCCGAAAGCAAAATCATGTCGATTCTGGTATGTGTATTATGACGGTCTGAATAGTACATATAGTCCCTCTCCTGTGGGTGTAGTGTTTGCCAAATGTCTGTCAGATTGTGTTCTGTCATTATGTTTGCTAATTTGGTGTAACGGGGTAAGTTTCTTTGGGAGTGAAGTTGGTGTTGTGGGATGATATCACCTTCCGGGAATTTTTTGAGACTTTGTAAAGTGTGTTCAAGAAAGGTTGCCTGTCCTTCATTGGATGCGTACAGGGTGGTGATTGTGGTCATCTGGCCCTCTAAGAGTCCTTTGATAAAAATGAATCTACCTGCTGGGTCCTGCTGCTTTGAGGTGAGATCGAATCGAGGACTGTGACTAAGAAGGATTGCTACGCCCCTGGATTTGGATGTACCCGCCCCATATGAGCCTGTTCGCGGGGAGGGCGGGATATAAATCTCAAAAATAAATAAATAAATATGATCAACCCAATAAACACAGACAATGGTCTTTAAACATTTCTTTATTGAATACCCCAAAACTTAGGGAAGAAATAACGCAGGAAATCAAACAATATTTTAAAGACAATGACACAAAGGATATTTCCCCCACAATTTGCTGGTACGCAACCCTCTAGGGAACACTCATTTCCAAGGCCACACATCTGAAAAAACAGAAACAAAAATTACAGTTAGACATATCAAACAGAATTAAAGACCTAGAAAAGGGCCACAAGGAGACAGGATCGAAACGTATCTTACAGAAGCTAAACCTAGAACGTAAATCATTACCTCTATTAGAAACCTCAACGGTCAAAAGACAGTTGATCTTCACGAAGCAAAAATATTGGCTAAAACCGCCTAGGTCTCTCAAACTCCTGTCCCATAAAGTCAAAGAAGCCAGGATGCAAAATCAGATCAAAGCAATTAAAACGCATTCAAATCAAATTGTCACGAACTCTAATGCGATACTGGACACATTAGAAGACTTTTACTCCAACCTATACGCCCCACAACCAGTGAATCCAGACAACTTTCAGGAAACACTTAATAATTTTCCTATCCACACAAAACTGAATCATAATCATAAATTACTATTAGAGGAACCTGTAACCTCAGAGGAAATATTGCAGGCAACAAAATCTTTGAAAAACAATAAGTCCCCAGGACCTGATGGTCTCCCTGCAGAATATTACAAAACTTTTGCAACACATTTGCTACCACACCTAACAAAGGCTTTCAACTATATGCTTGAATCAGGAGAAATACCACCCTCCGGGAGACAAACAACAATAGTAGTTGTACCAAAACTGGGAAGGGACCCCCTACTGCCTAAATCATACCATCCGATATCCCTACTGAATTAGGATATGAACTTATTTACCTCTATTTTGGTTAAACATATAAACACCTTCATTCCACAATATATACATTGCAATCAGGCAGGATTCATTCCCCATAGGGACTTGGCGGATAACACACTCAAAACCCTGAACATACCCCATTACTGCAAGGCAAGAAAACAATCTATGGCACTGTTATCGTTAGATGTAGAAAAGGCCTTTGATACGGTCTCATTCCAGTACTTAGGCTGAGGACAGACTGGAGATCTGTCCCAGCACAGCCGTGGGGCCAAAAGCCCCACGGGAAAAGCTGCCTGGGCTGCCCCGTTCGCACTGGCTGCGAGGGGCGGCGGAGCGTGGCTGCCAGCTGCTTGTTTGAGCTGTGGCTATGCGCAGCTGTGGCCACCATTCAGACTTCCAGTGGCGTGTGTGACGCGCCTTTGGCGCATTCACACCCACTGGAAGCACTGGGTACGCGCACGGAGACGCCTGGGGACCAGTTCCCAGGAGTCTCCAGCTAAAGCGGCATGCCGACGCCTCATGGATGGGTGAGTCAGTGCCGGTGACGGGGGACAGCTGCGGCTGTCTGGATGCCCTCTCTGCCTCCGCTTCTAAAGTGGAGGAAGGGTGCTCCAGAAGCCCAGTCTGTCCTCAGCCTCATTTTCTGTTCTCAGGCGAATGGATTTTGGCCCTAAATTCATTCAAACTATTGAAAGTTTATATAATAGCCCATCAACAAACATTAAACTGAATGGGTGCAGATCAAAGACACTAAAGCTTGGGAGAGGGACGAGGCAAGGCTGTCCACTCTCTCCCCTGCTCTTTGCCATGGTGATAGAGCCCTGGCGCAGGCGATCAGAGAGAACCCACATATAACAGGAGTGAAAATCAAAAACAGCAAGAATGGTGTATGCACAAAATTGGAAAAATGAAAAAATACCAGAAGTGTGGGAATGGTTGAAAAAATTGTTATATATTGCTGAAATGGATAAATGGACTAGAAAGTTGAATAATCTGTACTCAGAGACCTTTTTAGAAGATTGGAAGGATTTGAAAGAATATGTTGAAAAATATTGGGACATGAAAAACTACATTTATACATGGTTATAATAGCACAAAGGAATAGAAATAGAGTATATGAATGTACTAAGGATAATTAGACAATGAAGTTGTTTTTTAGAATTATATAAGAATATAGAAAATAAGAATTGGTATATAAGTATTTTAAAGATATATAACCGTTACCAGAAATGTAAACATAGATATAAGTATTACTATTTTGGATAAAGTGGAAAATGTGTTATGCTTCAGATGTGGTGGGAAACCACCAATACAAGATAAAAACAGGACTATACAAATAGAACAAAATGCTATATAATATGGAAAAAAGGATTTGTATAAGATAAATGTATTAATTTTAATGTTTTGAAAAATAAAAATTTCTTTGCAAAAAAAAAAAGGAGTGAAAATCAAAGACACTGAGCATAAAATCATACAATTCGCAGACAATATGTTATTATACCTGGCAAAACCAGAAACCTCATTTCCAGCCTTAGGCCAACTTCAATCATTTGGATCCGTCTCAGGTCTACAGGTTAATAATTCAGAGTCACAGATTTTACCAATTAATCTTAGAGCAGAAGTATGCTGAAACCTGTCAGAATCTGCTAATTCAGACAATATATTAGTCAGGCCTCCTTCTCCTTAGTTTTCATGCATGCCTTTAACTGTCCTATGTAATCTGTCATGTATTGGGATTCTGTGTAACCTTAATGTAATTATGCTGGTCCAGACCGGGAGGGTGACAACAATGATTTGCGAGAACAAGGAGGCCTCACATCCCTGCCTCCGCATTCCAGCTGCTCCGGCAGGAACTTCAAGGGAGGATGCCTCTCATCTCTTATCACATGCAAAAACCTTGAAGCCATTGATTGTTATGTGAACTGGTAACATCTGAGGGGTCTGGTTTGGGAGAGGAAATTTACTGCTTAACACCTCACTCTTTTCCTGTGAGAACCAAACGGTCAAGACACCTTTTTGCCCGCCAATTTTCCCTTAAGGGGATTGGCTACCTATGGGTAATTCAAACTCCTTGGAATGGTATAATAGACCCGCTTGTATAATTTGTCTCATCTCTGACAATAATCCGAGATGCTGCACTAATGTAGAGATTGGAAATAAAGAACTGTGGTTAACCAACCAAGATCTGATCCTTGACTACTCTGAGCAGAACTCTCACAAAACCTTAAGCAAACTTACAATTTTGACTGACAATTCTACTCATCTGTCTTATCTAGGAATCAAAATTCCAGACAACCTTTCTAAATTATTGCAATTAAACTACAACGCTATACATTCAAATGTCTGCAATCTAATACTGAAATGGTCTAAACTCAATCTTACCTGGTTGGAATGTTTCAACCTTATAAAATCGTTCCTCCGTCCAAAATTTCTATTTTCTATTCAGACCCATTCCCATATCCATACCACCAACATCACTAAAGAGATGGCAAAATACATTACGAGACTTTCTATGGAATGGAAAGAAGGCCAGAATTAGCTTTCACATATTAAGGAGAACCAGAACAAAAAGAGGTTTTGGCCTACCTGATCTGACCACATATTATAAGGCCACCCTCCTGGCAAACGTTATCAAAATAATGAGACAATCAATGAAACCTGACTGGGTCAGAATAGGAAGTGATATGCTACTGCCATGCCCTTTAGACTCACTACTGTGGGATACTAAACCCATTCCACAACCTACAAAAGAACACAACCCTTTCCTTAAGCCAATGCTATCTCTTAGGAGATCCAAATGAAAGCAACTCACACCAGAGATCTCTAGATTCTCTGTTTTTACTCACCAACCCTGGTTCACACAATTAGCAGACAGATATCTCAGGAACAAATGGAAGGACGCCAACCTCTCCTGGCTTTGCAACATAGCAAGTAAAACAGGGCTACTCAGCAAACAAGAATTGGAGGGTAAACTCCAAATGCCTATTCCTTGGTTTTTACATTTAGCCATACAACACTTCTGTACCCAAAGCAAATTAACCTCAGTCTTGAAATGAAAACACACTGACTTTGAAGTCATGCTCCAACTATATGACAGACACAACAAAGGTCTGATCTCAGCAACTTACCACCTCTGCTACTTGACAACAGGCTTGGCAAAATGACTGCACGTCAACCCTGGGGGAGCAAAGATGGACAAATATTTGGATTACAAAAACGGGCTTTCCAGTGCTATTACCACTGGAGCTCCAAAGATTCAAAATTCTGACTAGATGGTATCTCACACCTCAGAAATTGTCCTACATAAAAGCTACGCTCTCACCCAACTGCTGGAAAGGCTGCCAACAGCCAGGCACATATGCTCACTGCTGGTGGCAATGCGACAAAATCTAAACATTCTGGAAACAAATCAAAGAAGCAATTAAAAAGACCACCTCTATAGACATCAAGATCTGTCCTGAGACTCTTTTCTTAGACATTTGGCCACAAAACAAATATACTCATAAATTGAAGAAAATGCTGGACGTAATGCTCTTTGCTGCACGTACAGCAATAGCTCCCTGCTGGAAAAACCCTGAGCCTCCCTCGCTGCAATTGTGGCACAACAAATTACGGGATCAATTTTTGATGGAAAGTGTCACTAACAAATTAAATGTTAATACTGTTAACCCGATCGATTTCAGGTTCTTAGAGAAATGGGAACCAATCTTAGAGTTTCTTACCTCAGAAGGCATAATACCACCAAGCTGGGCGGACTTTCAGAGATGGTTATGAGCATTCGCCTCCTCTTCATTGGATCCGGTTGAACTGAGCCTCTTTCTGGCCATATACTCCACAGAGTAACCTATCACCTTCTGCCGCTCTCACATGTTCTATTGCACTATGTTCTTAGTATATATGTCGCCTTTACAACATGTAATGGCTAATCTGAACCAATTTCCCAAACAGTTACTATAGGACTCATTGTTCTTAAAGAGTTGACAAGAAGTGGGTACCAGTTAACATATATATTGTATTCAAGAATTTCTTGCAGTATCATGTCCTGAGAATTACAAACTGTTACATTAATAGCTATAACTCACTGTTACTGTATCCCTACTGTTTTGAGTCATCTTTACTGGTATATGTTTTGTATTTGAACAAAATAAAATGATAAATAATAATAATTTAAAAATCTCTACGAAATTCAACACTACTGAGCGCAATTGGTCAGTGTGGGACAAGGAAGGCTGCGGCTATTAAATTGGCCTTGTCGATGTGGCATCATTGGCTGGAGGGGGCATGGGTAGCATTTAAAGTTTAGACTGATCATAAGAACTTAGAGGCATTGCGCACCCCCCGGAGTCTCAATGCTAAACAGTTCCGAAGGGCGGAGTTTTTCTCCAAATTCCGTTTCACCCTCCACCATCTCCCGGGGAAATCAAATTTTCTGGCCAATGCCCTGTCACGCCTGCCTCAGCATGCGAGTCAAAGGGAGGACGTGATTGACTCTATGTTCACACCTTCGCAGTTGGGAGGGGTGGTCCTGACTCACAGTCAGGCAAAAGCAAGGGGGGAGAAGGCGATGAATCCGTGGAGTACCAAATTCAGGGAGGGTGTGTCTGACAAAGACCGGGAGGAACTTGCCTCCATGCCGGGACAGGAAGAACATGAGGATGGCTATTGGTATAAGGAGTCCAGAGTATTTATGCCTGTTTCTATGAGGGGGGAGGTGATGCGCTGGGGCCACAAATCCAAACTGGCTGGACACTTTGGGTTTCTGAGGACTTTGCATTTGCTGCAATGCCAGTTCTGGTAGCCACATATGAGGGTGGACATTTCCCAATATGTTACTTCATGCCCCACCTGTCTCGTGCAAAAGGTGAGGTGGGAAACCTCCTAGATAGTAGAAACCTTTGGAAACCCCATCCAGACCTTGGGAAGTGATTTTGATGGATTTTATTACTGTCTTGCCTCCCAGCAAGGGAAAGACTGTGATCTGGGTGGTGGTCAATTTGTTCTCGAAGCAAGCACACTTTATTCCTTTCAAGCAGCTACCCACCGCTAAGGCTTTAGCAAAGCTGTTTATGCACCACATTGTTAAACTTCACTGTTTTCTGAGGAAGGAAATCTCAGACAGAGGAACCCAATTTATTGACAAATTTTGGAAAGAACTTTTGCACCTGTTAGACATTGAACGAGGACTTAGCAGTGCTTACCACCCAGAAGCCGATGGCCAAACAGAGAGAATTAATCAAACACTGGAACAATTTCTCAGGTGTTTTACCAATTATCAGCAGGATGATTGGGTGGACTTGTTGCCTTATGCAAAATACAGCTACAACAACTCGGTGCATTCTTCCACAGGGGTGTCCCCATTTATGGCTTTGTATGGTTATGAAAGGGGCCCCCTCCCTGTGATGCCTGATGACACCCCTGCAAAGGGGGGGGGGACTTGCATGATTGGTAGCGAGGATTGCAGGACCAGTGGCCTGTGATTCATGAGACACTTGATAAGGCCAAGCGGATTACAAAGCTCAGGCTGACAAGCACCAGGCTGAGCCATATGACATAAATCCGGGTGATTGTGTGTATTTTTCCACAAAAAACTTAAATGGGCTGCAACCCAGTAGGAAGCTGGGTTGGCATTATGTGGGGCCTTTTCCTGTAGTGCGTAAAATCAACAAAGTGACTGTTGAATTGGCCCTGCCTAAGTCTCTTAAGGGCATTCATCTGATCTTTCATTTCAGCCTCCTGAAGAGATCCTGGGCCACATGTATGGCACCCTCATCCTCCTGATCCCCCGCCTCTGATTCTGAATGACAAGCCACATCAGGAGGTGGCACAGATTCTGGACTCTAAACTATGGCATGGTTGTCTATTCTACTTGATCAGGTGGAAGGATTTTGGTCCTGAAGAGTGGGTCCAGGATTGTCATGTCAATGCCCCTAAGTTGTTGCATACTTTCCATTCTTTGTACCTTTTGAAGCCTGGGGGGGCCCCTTTAGGGAGGCATAATGTCAGCTAGGCTGCCATAAAGAAAGGGGGGGTAAGGAGACTGGCGGCCAAATGTCAGCTAGGCTGCCATAAAGATGGTGGGGGTGAGAAGGTTGACACTGGTATGCAACTTTCAATTTTGAGATGCTCTTGGGTTTCTCTTGTAAGTTCCCCGCTGGGAACTAGGGGCCATTATTTTCCATGCGAATGTAACCTGGCATTCATTGGCTTGTAGCCATCTGACAACCAAGTTTGAACCCTGCATAAAATCCCATTCCCGCTTCCCCCGGTAGTCTTAACTCAGATAGTGTTTAGAGTAATGTTGTAACCTGACTAAATAAACTGATCCTGCTTAAGGAACGTTGTTGAGTGCTGATTACTGGAGACTCTGACAACAAAGCCATGCAATGGCTAAAGTCAGGTATAATTAACCAGTTGCACCCTTGTATAGCCAGGTAAATGGTTGTATCCAGATGACTACACATCCTCATTATTGCCATAATTGTCCTATGCCAGCAACAGGAATAGATCTTAATTTGTTCCTGTTTTATACAACCATTTGTTTAAATGTGGAAAGAATGAGAGCCATTTAAATAGCCTCCACAGCACGGCCCTGTTTAACAGAGAGCAATGTTGTGAGGACTCAGTGTTTTCCTAGCTCAACAATGCGTCTAAAACGGGAACAGAGAATGAGGGAACGCTGTGAGTTGTCTCCATAATACTGTCCTGTATTAAACAGGATTGCAATTCTTTTTTCCCAGGCCAAAAAAACGCAGTATCTAACTGTGAAGATGTTGGTGTGCTTGCAAACAAAGCCAGGGGAGAAAGGCAAGGGTTGTACTTGGCCAAAACCATTGCATATGAGGTCTCTCTCTCTCACAGGGGAGCAAGAGACTAAAATAAAACTGCTTTAGGAGTGTCAGCATGAAACATTATTGATTTTGTTTTTGATGCACACACTTAGAAATGTGATTGTAGTGGATAAAAATAATACCTATATCACATCTGGTCCTAAAAGATTCTTTGTGAGCAGGGGCCTAGTGGGACCTAAAAGCTGTAGATCTTCTGCATCCTTCGTTAAGAAGACTGATCCCACAAGCAATATCTAAGTGCCAAACTACATGATATGCCATCATGTGTCGTGTCATGGGTGCACAACTGGACTTTACATCATGCCTACATCATGGGAACTCCCCTCAAAAGCACTTGTTCACTCAGAGCTGTAAGGGAGCGCTGCAAGGAGGGAGAAGGAGTTTCTGGTTTCCCTCCCACCCAGTTTTTGTCAGCAGTAGGGGCGGGGGGGGGGGCTTTTGCCCCTTTTCTCTGGCTCCACATACCCTACGAAGGACACACAGAGGCAGAGAAAAGAGGTGAAAAGCCCCTTTGCTGCTCTTTCTGCTGGCTAAGGAAGAGTGGGAGGGAAACTGTAAGCTCCTCCTCCCTTGCAGCACAGAAAAGCAAGTACTTTATAAAGTGAGATTCCTTGATGTACATCTGACTGTGAGTACAGTTGCACACTGGTGACCTGAAACGTGTCAGGCTTAATGTGTAGTTACACTCTACGTACTGAGGAAGCTACCATTAATTCTAGCTGGTTTCCTTCTCAGCTCTGCACAGAGTGACAAGTATGTTTAGTCCAAGACTTTTTTAAAAAGCCTGTTATCAATACATTTGTTTAAACCTCTCCTATCCCATCTTTCTTCCCACCTCCTAAAATGGCCTTGGCCAACATAAAATAAATATTCCTTAAGATGCCAATCTTACACATTGATCCTACCTACATTCCTTGCAAATAAGTCCTGTTTGAACGTCCTAGGACTTCCTTCCAAGAATGTGACTGCAAGTCATAAAACTACTGCAAGCAAATATTCAGAGATGTACTGTTTGCCATGACTGGAAATTCTCATTCCTTCACATGATTACCCTGTGTGGCCAGGGTCTCTCTTGAGTCCCCTGTATTCATATCTCCCATGATTTAAAAAAGACAAAAAGTAACCATATAGTCATCACTTGTAAGGAAATACATATAACTTCTCATTAATCAGGTCCATAGCTAGGATTGGGGGGGGGGCTTTTAGATTTTTAAGGGGGCTTGGGGTCACAAAGAGGCCAAGGGCTCCAAGGCATTCAGAGATGCTACACATCTCTGAGATGCCTCGCATGTCCCGTCAGGTTTTTTTAGGGAAGAGAGGAAGAAAGGGGGATGAGTGAGTCCTAAATCAGCATCCACAGAGAGAGAGGGGGAGGCTGGCAAGGATACACCAGAGGGGGAGGAAACGAGGGAAGGCAGCAAAATTGGAAAAAGAGATGAGGAGGGGGGAGAGCTGGAGGGGATCATTGATCCCAAGTCCGGGTCAGGCTGGACACAGATGGGAAACAGCCCCAGCCAAGTTCCAGGGTGCTTATTCCTGAGGAAGCATGGAGAAGGTGGCAGTCCCAGGAGAGGAAGATGTGCCTGGCTGTTGGAGGAGGTGCCCGTCCCCTCGCAGAGGTCACTGGCCTTATCCCTTGGGAGGGAAGGGCACAAGAGTGGTCCCCAACCAGGCTGTGTCAGAAAGGGAGGAGGAGGGAAGTCAAGTCAGAGGGGGGAGCTTTTGGAGGTGGAGGAGCGGAGGGAGGGCAGAGGAGGAGGTGCCATGGTAGCTTTTTCTCATCAGGGATTCTCATGTCTTTTTAAAAAAGACTTCTAAAGTCTGTCAGGGATTCTGGGGTCTGTTTGGCACACAGCTGGCCAAGGCACAGTGCAGGAGCAAGCATCTTTGTAAAAATGATTTTTAAAGAATTTAAAAAGTATTTTCAGAAGAAAATCTTGTGGGGCTGTGCTGCTAAGGAAGGGGGCAGAGCCCCGAATAGCCCCACAATAGCTACGGACTAGATTCTTATTCTGTATATAACATCATCACAGCCCAGGTTGTGTCACCATAGAAGCAAGAATCCCACCACAGCCTCCAAATACTTCAATTTTTCTACTTTTGTCTTTCTGAGGAGGATTATCTAAGTTCTTTCTTTAACTTTAAGCAGTCCAGTGTGCACTGAGGGACACTATGAGGCCCCCAAAAGTGCCACCAGATTTTTTATTACAAAAGGACTGAATCTTAAATCCATGGCTTTAAAAGAACACATCTAATCCTAAATCACATCCTTTCTATCTTAAGATAAAATGCCTTTCACACCAGGCTTCTCTTGTATTAAATACATCAAAGAAATGTAAGCCTCAAGTACACACTCACTTTCCTTTTAATATCAGTTATTAAACACAAATCTTGTAGCTAAGCTGTCAGATTCTTTGAACTGCAGCCAAGGGACTACCGCCTAGTTGACACGAGGATCATGTTGCATTTTTGCAAGGAAAAACAAGACACTGATGCCATGTAGTGGGCTGACATCATTCCTAAAATGGTCCGATGTCAAAAAAAGTGCATTTTTTTAGATTAATAGAACCAATGAAGAATATATTTAATTTGTAATCAGATCAACAAAGAAATAGTTGTATTCCTTTGTGATCATTGTCACACCCATGCAGCCCTTTCTGCTTTATCCCATTTTGCTGCATACAGTATTGTGAGCCTTTGCCTTCCTTCTGATTCCGAACATGAATAACACCGATGCAGATGACGCATTTCAATAAGGTTGCTCTGCTGATAAAGTAAGACAAGTTCTTTTTTCTCATCGAATTAAAATTCCAGGATTTTAATACCTTGTCACGCCCAGAGACAAACGGATGAATAGATGGAAAGATCCATCCACAGCCGTGGAATAACATTCCGCACTAGCAGACAAGAGGAGGTGGAATTAATAACTGTGCTTTGAACGATAACAGTTCTAAAATGCCAGTAAAGCTATGCGTCTATACCGAAGCACTCTCTTTTGTTTGTGCATCTGTGATTTAGGAGAGAAAAGTTAATGTTGAAATCCACTCAAGGAGACATTTTAAAAGTTTGTTCGAAAAAGCCCTTGGAATGTTACGTACAGTCAGAGAAAGTCATTGTAGTTTTCAGAACTGGGATACAGACACGCTCTCCAAACTCATGTTTCCCCACTAATATCAAGGGCTGTGTTCCACAGTCAAACGTTAGCAAAATTGTGGATGTTTATTTGGAGGCACTAGAGATAATGGATCCTTTCTGGTTTTGTTTGAAATTTGTCCCACCTTCCAAAATTATGTGATACATGCAGATATTTCATTCATTCATTCATATGGCTAGTTAAATATAAAATGTGGAATTTCAAAATCTTTTTTATTGCGTCAACATTTTCCATAAGGACATTACAAACTCCAGTGGGACTTTGGACATGGCAGCAGTCTTTTAAGAACAAGGACTCAGGTCGATGAGGCAAATATAAAATGCAAACTACAGGTTGGCCAAGCCTTGACTTGGCTCAGGGCCATTCAGGAAAAGTACAATTTCATATTATTTATCTATTTAGAAACTGTATATAGAGGAGAAATAACACCTCCTTAAAAAATATACACTTCCTCCTCTAAAAAAATAAGGAAGCAGAAAGCCCCATTTAAAACTGTTAAACTAAGTGGAGGTTGAAGGGTTAAAACCTCTCCCTTCCCTGCATAGCTTTAAGACAAGCTGAGACTGCACAAGCCTGCAGTTTGCACTTTATAAACAGAATGAGCTCTGAGATGACTTTCTGATTATCTGTTTGAACCCTGAGGTTACCTTTTCAAAACGATTAAGGAACTCACTTAGCAAACTAACAGCCTGATCCTGTTTAATATGGACATAATGTCTGAGTACTCAAATGGCTTTTGTGTGGATCACCTCAGTCATATTTACAATGTCCTTGTATGGTAGGCCAGTATTAATTTCCATATTATTTATGAGGTAAGTAAGGGTGTGGTCACATGGCAAGCTTACCGCAATTTGTTCCCACTGTAGATTTTATCTGGGACATTTTTAATCGGGTTTGGATGATCACATGTCCCTCACCCAACCACTTGCAAGGCTCCAGGTACCATCCAGACAGCTGTACCGCCCAAGCGGCAGCGCAGTGCAATTTTTTTTTAGAAAAAAAATTCTTTGTGCATATGCACATGTGCAAATCACTGTACCCACTTGGATGTGCTGTACTCCCTCCGCCAGCCTCATCACAGCTGAGAATCACTCCTCTGTTGGCTACATAGCGTATCCATCATGATCTGTTGAATATGGATCCTCATGCCATTCTTTGGACCATCCTTTTGATGAGCATCAGGACATTGATCATGATCCTGCAAGAAGAAGAGGACAAAATTGCCCATATCAGGAGGAACTGGGCTCTTCTGTGGCTCTGCTACTGGGCTCGACGTCAAGCAAGAATGCAGAGATACCAGTGGAGAGGGTCACAAGTGAGGTCCCTGTTCATTAACCTGGCTGAGACAGCAGAGTATCGCCATTCATGGTATCGCCACTCATGGTATCGCCGCCCTCGATCCACCCACTGGTGGCAAACCTTCATTCTGAGAATCTGGGATGATGAACAGTGGCTGCTGAATTTCACAATGACTTGGGCCACCTTCCACTGGTTGGTGGAGTCTTTTCATGGAAGGATTGAGTGCCAAGGGACAAACATGAGGTCACCTATCCCCACTGAGGAACAGATAGCCATTACCATCTGGTGGCCTGCCAACATCAACTGTTACAGGCAAGTCAGCAACCAGTTTGGCGTGGCGTGTTCCACAATAGCGGGCATCATTGTAGAAGTTTGTCTGGCCATGGAACTGGAGCTATTAAGTACCACAATCTGTCCCAGACCACCTGGAAGGGTAAGCAACATTGACCCTGCTCCACCTTATTATATGCTCCCTTATTATCCGGTTGGAGGACTGCATAAGTTTCCCATTCAGGGTAGGAGGCCAGATTTTTGTCAGGGAAGGAGACAAGGATCTGATAGCCTGCACAAGCTCATGGGGGAGGTTTTACCCTTGCAATGGTGACCCCGGCTCAAAAAGGGGCTTCTGTCCCTGTGGGCTGTCTTTCAATATGGGATCACCAGCTGTAAGAAAGCACCAACCACAGGTAAACCAACCCAGAACCAACTTACAGGTTTGATGTCCTGGTGCAGGAATCCCACTGGATGGACACCTTCTATGGATTCTAGAATCTGCTTGCCTAATCGGGGGGTTGTGCTCAGTGAAAATGTTGGAGAACCCACTCTTCATCTGGTCTGCCCTGACCACCTTTGGCAATCACCAAGTGTGTCCATGACTGCAGTATTGAAGGGAAAGCCAACATCCATTCACTGTCACCAGTAATGGGGGGGGGGGGGCATATTATCCAATGACTGTTCCAATTATCAAGATTTTCTCTTTCTTCTGCATTTGCAGGTGATGAACAGGTTTGTAGCATTGGGCTTCCCCCCACTACATTGGAGCTTTGGACAACTGCCATATTCAGATTCGTGCCCCTGTACACCAATCCGGGGAGTACATTAGCAGGAAGGGCTTCTTCTCAATGCTTCTACAGGGAACAGTGGATCACCAAGGATAGTTCATAAATGTTTGTGTGGGACACAGTTGGAAGAGTCATGATGTAGGTGCTCCGTAGTTCAAATTTGTGCAAAGGCATGGACGAGGGGGTCTTTGTGCCAGGTAACCCTACCATCACTCTGGAGGGTATGAAGATTCCTCCACTAATACTGGCAGATGTGGCCTATCCACTTCGGAAAGGGCTGATCACTCTTTACACAGGAGTCCTGACTCTTGAGCAAGCGGCCTTCAACAAGATCCATAGTCGGGCATGTAACGTTGTGGAGTGTGCCTTTGGAAGGCTGAAGGCCAGGTGGTGTTGCCTGTCACTGAAGCTGCCAGTTCAGGAGGAGAATTTGTTCCCTGTAATATCTGCATGTGCTACTTTGCATAACATTTGTGAGGAGCGTGGCCATGGAATGATTCCACAGGATGAGGACATGGCTCCTGAGACTCTTCATGGTTCAAATGAACTCTCATGGGTGGCTGATGAGAGGCACCTCTGAGAAGGAAAGGCTGTGCGATTGGCACTAATGTGGTGGCTGCTCAGGAGGTGTGCTCGCAAATGAATGACCTTTTCAATGTTTGGCATGTGGACTTACCAATTTTGGGAGTATCAACACTGAAATACAGCAGACATTTAAGTTTTGAATTAAGAACTGTTATGCACATATTCCATTGTTGTTGCTGTTCCAATAAATGTTCTTGCTAGTTAAAATCAGAGTGTGAATTTCTCCTATCCCCACCACATCCCTGCCCACCTCTCCCTGGGTCAACAGTCATATGGTATGCAATGAAAGTTCCCCCTACAAAGTTATTGCATTAGACAGTCACATTGTGGTTTCCAGTGATTTGGAACAGGTCTTTTGTGCATGCTAATGCCATTATTGTAGGTAGCCCCTTTACAACGTGAGGTTCTCTGTAGATAAGGTGCTAATTTTTCCTTTTTCAGCGCTCTACATGGCCTATGCTGTTGATTTGCTAAATTCTGAATCTGCACATCCAGCAATACCACAACCAGCTGCACATGGTGTTCTAAAGCCCATGCCAACACTGGGAGGCCACAGTTGGTTATAGGAATGCTCCTGACCCATGCTTTGGTGGGGGGGGGGGCAATAAGATTAAGTAAACATATTTGGGCCCAACCTAAACCTAAAATTGTTAACACAAGAGTGGACTGGGTTGCCAGCCTCCAGGAGGGGCCTGGAGATCTCCTACTTTTATAAATTAATCTCCATCTAACAGAGATCAGCATTTAACCCTAACCTGAGCATTATTCCTCCTTCTTTCATTGCAGCCCATACCAAACCAGCCAGCTACACAGGCAGAGAGTGTGACAATACCTTCAGGGGACACTGCTGAAGGTGAGGTGGACTGACACTGCAGCTGATCAAGTACTGCCGCTGTGTGTTTTTTGCATTGGTAAATAAGTCTAAAATCAGGGATCCTAATGTAATGTTACCTTTCTGCAAGAGGAGAAAGTAACACACGGCGTGCAGTTGTTTAACAAACCAGGAGAGAATCCAGGTTAACATACCTAGACAAGCACCCCAACATGTCTCCTAATGTTTTCTGGGAGCCTGTCTGTCTGAAAGGTCCACTCATGCAAAGTCTACCCAACACAGGTGCATTGACCGAGGAACAAACTGAAGCAGAGGGGACCACAGGGCCAATTTTGATAGTATCTTCTGCAGAGTCTGCATTGGGTAAGATCATCCTCTAATTGCCTAGTGGGGAATGCATGTCATGCTCAGGGTCTTAGCTGTATTATATTTGGCCCTAGGTCAAGCAGCAACATCACATGCACCCTGCTGTGGCAGTGGAGGGACCAGGGGCCTGCCATGGCTGCCAAGCACTGGAGAGGAGGCTTAATGCCTTTCAGGAAGCAGTGGATAACCGATGTAAGTGGAACACATTTTGACTTTCTGGGCACCCCTTTGCAAGTCATCTTCTGGACTTGTCTTCAAAAAGGGATACCTTGCCTGAGCATTCAAGGCATGTGGCTCCGAAGTAGTTTTCCGTGAAGTGACCTACCAATAGCAACCCAATGGCCCACTTATAGCAGCCAAACCAGGGTGATTTTATGTGGACATCTGACTGATACAGCCGTCAATAATCACAAGGAGAATCCCCATCAATGCCCTCTTTGACCCTGCCCCCCCCCCTTTCCCCTTCACACTAGAGTTCATCACGTTATTCACCTGATAAGCATGCTGTGTCAGGTGGTGCGGAGGCATGGCATGGCTAATGCACCCTACGGAACCAGCCAGTGAAGAGACCCAACCTACCACAGCAGCCGAAGAAGATAAAGAAGAGGGTTAGTGTTATGTTTCCATGTTTTTTTTAAAAAAATGCACTTGTTTACAGTTTTTAAAAGTGCCGGTAGCCTACTACTCCAGGACCCTGTCGTCGGCGGAACGTAATTACACCCAAATCAACAAGGAGGCCCTTGCGATTGTAGCCGGCGTTAAGAAATTCCACAATTACCTGTATGGGTGATCATTCACCATGGCTATGGATCATAAGCCACTGCTGGGTCTCCTTGCCCCCCATCGGCAGACCCCTCACATGCTGTCCCCCCGGATCCTGCTCCAGCCTTCCACGTAGCACTACTGGAGCATCCCGTGCAGGTATCGGATGTGGCCCATCGCATGCGGTGGGACCACGTTCTTTCCCGTGTCTCGGACTGGGTGGGAAGGGGTGGCCGGAGAAACCGGGGCCAGAGTTCGCCGCTTTCACGGCATGGAGACACGAACTCTCAGCCCACAAGGGGTGCCTGCTATGGGGATCTCGAGTGGTGATCCCCGGGCCTCTGCGGTCCCGAGTACTAGAGGCACTACATGAGGCCCACCCAGGCATAGTACATATGAAGGCCCTGGCCCGTAGTTACGTGTGGTGGCCAGGCCTGGACAAAGATATGGAGGGGTGGGTCCAGAAGTGTACCAAATGCCAAGAGTTGTGGCCAGACCCGCCACACGCTCCCGTCTGATCCTGGAAATCCACTAACAAGCCCTGGTCCCGTCTGTGCCTAGACTTCGCGGGACCGGTCCAGGGCCGGTTGTTTCTTATTGTTGTAGACAGCTACAGCAAGTGGCTTGAGGTGGTTCCGGTAGCATCAACCTCCACCAACGCAGCCTTATGAAGTCTGTGGCCAGTCTTTGCAACCCACGGGATGCCTGACACTTTTGTGATTGACAACGGGACCACATTCATCTCCGGCGAGTTCCAACGGTTCGTGGAGGCCTGCAGTCTTTGCCACATCCGCTGCACTCCATTTCACCCTGCAACCAATGGCCAGGCCGAGAGCATGGTGAGAACAACGAAGGATGCATTAAAGAGAATGGAGCATGGCGACTGGGAACAGCAGCTGTATAAGTTCCTGTTCAGCCAATGGAACACACCCCACTCAGGGACCGGGTGTCGGCCAGCCGAACTTCTGATGGGAAGACAACTGGGAACCGTCCTGGACCGCCTACATCCCTACTGAGCAATCACCAGAAACCCGACAACGGAGGACCAGCCAGCAGCCCGAGGGTTCGCTCCCAAAGACCCCATATACACTAAGAACTATGTGCAGGGTCTGACATGGCTCCCCGCGAGGATCATCCGAGTCACCGGGCCTTATTCCTACAAGGTCCTTATGGAAGATGGCGTAGTCTGGAAACGACACATCGACCAGATTCGTCACCGTACACAGAGCCACGATGCTACCCAGGCCCCCGAACTCCCTGCACCAATGGACCATGACATCAACAAGATTCCAGAAGCAGCACCAGACCCGGATCCAGAGACTGCGGAGACTACGCTCGTGCCCTCTGACGCAGCAGCCGCACCATCCATGCCTGAATGATCACTGAGCAGACCGGCCCCGCAAGCAGAACAACTACCCACACCGCAACCTTCCGACACGAGCAACCCACCCCATCTTACAACCCCCCGGTGCTCTGGACGCGAGTGCAGACGCCTGGACTATCTCAAAGACTATGTGTGCAGAGGGGTTCTGGACTATGGGGGAAGGGGTGTTATGTATTGACCATGCGGTCGCCATGTGCTCCAGTAATGGCGACCACCATGTGGCCAGAGCACATGGCCAAGAAACTACCTGAGCTTCAGCCAGGTAGAACAAAGGCCAGGTGGATTCTAACTGGCCACCAATCATGTACCTAGGTTTCTCCCAGGGAACCTATGAAATGTAAATAGACTTCTAATAGCCTATCAGGCCAGTTGAGCAAGGTCAGGGGATTATCCCTGACCTTAGTCCAGCATAAAAAGAGGGCTCGGAGCCCTGGGTTGGATGCTTCATCCGGACCAGCAATAAAGATCTCGATGTTTCACTGTTCTATGGACTCCCGACTCCAATACTTATCAGTCATTCTCACTATGTCCTCCTTGTTGAACTGCTGTCTGCCCTGAAACCAAACAGAGATATAAGCACTGATGAGTAATGTCTTCGATCAATGCCATGGTCGATGTATCTGGTAGAGTCATGTCTACGGGGTCCTGGCAGGGTCTTCAGTTACCTGTTATGAAAAGATAAATGTACTTTTAGAATAACACATGGGGCAATTAAGGGAGGGAGGGACAGTTATACGATAATCCATCAATCTGGGGAAGGAAACTGAATCCCATTCTCAGCTTTACTATTTGGCCAACCTGTCAGGTGGTCTTGATGGATTACTTACTTAGGCAGGTTAGATTCCTTTATCCTTGACTTTTGCAATTACTGGTCAAAAGTTGGCTTGGGAAAAACTTTGACCCCACATACTAACTTTTGATTGGCTTGTGGAAGGAACTGCCAGGCTTCATGAAAGTCCATGAATATTGTAGCCTGGGCAGCAGTTGTGTGTCAAGACAAGGCCCTGTTAGGCCATGCCAAGATGCTTTGTGTTGAACCCATTTCTAAGAACCACAGTGTAGGGACATTGGTCCCTTCTGCATTTGCCAGCCACACTGGATTTTCCCTAGCAAAACAGCATCCAAAAAAACCAGGTCAACAGCGGGCTGAAATCAGGCCAGCCACTGAAGGGAGGTAACTTAATGCAGAATGGGGAAAAAATGGAATAAAAAGAAGTTTGAATTTGATTTTAGTGCAGAATTGCTTGGAGGACACCGGAGTGAACGTGGATTAAAAGGAGAGTGCAGAAAGGGCCCTTAAGTGAAGATTAGCTAGCAATCTATTTCTTGATTCTTTTCTAAGCGTTCTTCCTCATTTCTCCTCGTGTACAGATTTTCTGAAGTATCTGTGCTTTCTAGGATATATGTTTAATTGTTAAAGTTCTTTTACACCCAGGATCTTTTCCTGTGTGGTTTTTGGAGGACTGCTTCAGGAGAATCCTATTCACATCACTTAAGACCACTGCGTTACTCATTGGTGTTGAAAAAGACAGAGTTGGCAGAGAGATCCAAAAGGAGAAGAGGAAGCACAAAGCCTCTTCCTCACACTGTCACAAAACATATGTGCTCACAGATTTCTGGCTTGCAAAAGTGGCCAAGATGAAAAGAATTCCTCTTGTTGATGGCAGCCTGTATCAAAAAAGAAATTCCAAACCAGAAGGGGAAGGAGGTTCCTTGTTCCAAGCAGGGGTTGAAAGCAAGATTTAAACCCTGGACCCCCTTGGTTCTCTTCCAGCTTGGATTGCAAAGCTGAACCATAAGTACCTGGATGGGTTCTAAGCAGAGGTGTGTTAGTAACACTATGACAACATTTATTCTTTGTCTTGGTTGTGATTCCAAGTGCCCTCCACTGCATGGTCCCTGCTAGTGGACTTCCTGATGGCACCTGGTTTTTGGCTACTGTGTGACACAGGGTGTTGGACTGGATGGCCTGATTCAGCATGGCTTCTCTTCTGTTCTGTTATGTCCTTAAATATGCACAGCAAGGGCCTGAGTGACAGAACCTCTTGTGCATGTCCTATCATCTGAGCTATGGGTGTCCTAGCTTGGGTTTATTTTTTATTTTTTTTAGAATTTTTAAATTTTATTTCTACACACTATAACTAAAAACACTAAGAACTATCCCTACATATACAGAGACCAATCTGTTACTAAAGGTTAAGTAAATAGCTTCAATTACATTCAAGGAAATGATTAATATATCAAGGCATCCTTAGCTTTCACTCCATTATTAACCCTAAAATAATAAAATAAACAAATAACTGTTTTCAAAACAAGTGCATACAACTACAACAATTAAAACTTTCTGTTTAAAAAAAATCTTCTTTCTTCTTTCTTTTCGCTTCTTTTTATAAAGTTTTTTTTCCCAGGATCTTGGAGCTGTTGCTCCTTTTTCAGCATCAGAGTCTTCTCCCTCAGACTTACTACTCAACCGAAGATTCAGTACTTTCCAGTCCATAAATACTTCCTTGTTGTTCCAATTCTTCCTCCGTGGATATTTTCTCTTTTCTATCTTGAAACTGTTCCAGGAATTTCTTTGCCTTTGCAACAGAGTCAATCTTTTGCTTTTTATCTTTAAAGGTGAAAACCAGGCCTTTAGGTGTAATCCATCCGTACATGGTTGCACTTGCTTGCAGAAATGTACTTAAATTTTTGTAAGGTTTCCTCTTCTTTCTTATTTCAAAAGGAATGTCCTTTAACACTTTAACTTCTTCATCTTTGACTTTGAAGGTTGTCCTGTTGGTGGCCTTGAGCACCACATCTCTGGTAGTCTTCTTAGAGAATCATACCAAAATTTCTCCTGGCAGGTTTTTTTCTTCAAGAATTCAGGATAGGTTCTGTAAACCATATCCATATCGCTTTGAAGTGATTCCACCTGTAAACCTGTCATTGGAGCCAAGGCTTCACTTAACAGCTTCTTGAGATTCTCATCTTTCTGTTCAGGGACACCTTGAAATCTTAAAAAAAAATGTTGATTTTCCATTTGGAGCTTCAGGAGATATTCCTTGTCAGAGGACCTTTGTTTTTCTACCACGTCCAGTCTCTGATTAATGGTTTCTGTCTTGGCTTTGACTTTCTCCACCTCTTTAGCTGTCTGTTCAGATCTACTGTTGGCATCAGCAATCTGTTTTTGCAAATTATCCATCTTAGAATTCACAACAGTCATCTGCTCCATTAGAGGGCACAATGCATTAGCTAGTACAGAAGATAAATCAGCACTTGCTTCAGATTTAGCTGCCAGAAGTACTGATGCAGACTTTGGGGGAGGCTTTGGTCTCATCGCCATTTTCTCTCCCTGTCCAGTCATTGTTATTATTTAAACTTCCAGAAAGTTTTTAATGAAGTCACAGTTCCAGAAAGTTAAAAAGAAAGCTTTAAAATCCACTTACATGAACTTTGCAGGCACTTGCTCAGAGCCCAGCCATTTAAAATTTAAAGCTTCTTCAGAACAGATCCAAGAATTGCCACATTTAAAGAAGGGGCAGAATTTAAACCCCTACTCTTGCAGCTTCATATTAAAACTGAAGAATCTGAATCAGGAACTTACAGATCTTGAAGGCATTGCCCCGTGTAAGCAGGTAAATGCATTTTCTTGCTTTTACAGGCTCAGTCTCTGCAGCCGTCCGGTGTGTGCTTCCCCATGCCATCTGGCGCCATGGCAGCAGGACCTATGGAGGCAAAGGGGAGCCTCTATCTCTTGGTTGCCACCTCAGGAGAGGCTTCCCCTCATGCCTCAGGCAGGATGCCTCAGGCACCCCTCCTGTCCGCCGGGTTCGGGTCACGTATCCCGGAGCTCTCTGGAGATGTGCCCGTCATTGAAACACCAAAACTGGAAGTCCCCTCCTAGCTTGGGTTTATATAGTGCGAGAAGGCTGTGATTGGATGTAGAGGTCTGCCTGGCTGCTGGGGAAGGTTGTAATTGACTGTGGCTGTAGTTGGCATACTGAGCTATACCTGGTCTTGTGGAGGGTACTAGGGCTGGGGGGGGGGGGGCTGCTTGGACTTTCCCTTTGCATGGCTGCCTATGGGCTATTCCATGGGGTTTTTTGCTGTCATAATTATACACCAGTTCTTCAGGAGCATTCACAGCCTGGAGCAGCTTAAGGAAATGACCATATCTGCCCATGGCATGCTCCCAGCTCTACCTATTTTTGCACCAGTATGGTGGCTATAACCAGTGCATCTCCAGCTCCCGGACACTGAGGCTGGTTGACAGTGTACCTCTGCTATGCCAGCATATCTTCAAGATACACCAGAATGACTCTGAGATATGCTGGAGCAACAATTAATCTGCTTCCTAAAAACTTTCAGCTCAAGTCTCAGGATTGCATTGTTAATCCAGGGGAAATCATCCTTTCATTCTCTTCTCAGACAGAAAGAGGAGCAAATACATATTAGAATGGTCTGAACACTTTGGGAACTGTAAGGCATAATCCAGTTAGTTCTTCTGTAAAAGCACCCTTGTAATGGCAATTTTAAATTCATGCATATCCTTACTACTTTTATGTAGCATGCAACTTGTATTTTTTAAGAAAATTTGGAACTATGTGGTGGTGTGAGATTGTGATTTGTGTGCTTAGCATATGCCATATCAACATACCTGTTGCCTTTTCTTTGTGTGGGAGCACATGTTTTGTTGCTTAGAAACACACTTCATGATATTTAAAAGCCTACAAAGAATGGAAGAAAATCTTCAGAACTGGGAATTTGGCAGCAGTAGAACAAAGGAGTTTAATTTTTGAACTGTACCAGTTTTCTATGAAATACACATTTTGTGCCTGACTACAGTTTTAAAAAAAATGTCCTGACAGCTGATATTTAAGATTGTCACGTCTTCAAATGGCACCTAATCTAGAACTGTGTCACTGTCAAGATTGCAGCCAGCACACTTTCTGGCCCAGCAATCTTGTTTGCACCTCCCCTCCAGCTCGCCCTATGGTAAATAAGGGGGAAAGGGTGTGTGGACAAATGGAGCACTGGCCTGCTAAATTAGCACTATATGTACATTGCCTAGCTTAACTTTTTATGTCCTACTAAATTACAAAGGTTGCTTCAGTTGTGCATGTGCTGTTATAATGAAACAGAATTTGCACAAGAATAAAATGAAACCCCACAACTGAAAATGTATTTCTCACTCTCTTCTTATCTTGTATGCTTTATGGAAAACCAGTGTTCAGCATGCATAACCATTCTATGAATGGTCCCATTGATTTAATTTTGATTTCTATGAATCTCCACTGAAATGTTCTTTGAATAATTTGAACTCCATTTCACATCAGACTTAAATTATGCTGGTAACATCCTACAGGCTGCACAAAAAGAGCCAGCTTACACTGCCCTGGTCCTTGAAGGTTGATTGCTTTGTAGTGCATCTTTTGTATTAACTCTGTGCAAACCAAGATGTTCTAAATATCAAGCATGATCTTCTGCAGTATTTTATCTGTGTGTAACTTTTTTTTTTGCTTCTTACTACAATCCATTCAGCCTAAGACATCAGTACCAAAACTCTGCATTTCACATTTGGTATACACAGATATAAAGATTCATAGGGAATTGTTAAAATGATACCTTTCCATGCACTTTACAACTGAAACAGAGGACCAGGATCTGGATAAATGTGGGTTTAAAATAATGTGTTCAGCTGTACATGCATTTAATGTAATATGAGAATTACTCAACACATGTTTAAAAGAAACCCAAGTGTACCCTGTTTATGGATTGTACTTGTATTCAGTGTAAATTATTAGCAGGGCTACTTAGACCATTAAGCCATCAAAGTCCATATTATTTACTCTGAGTGGCAGCAGTTCTCCAGGGTCTCAGGTGGAGGTCTTTCACATCAGCTACTGCCTGATCCTTTTAGTGGAATCTGGAACCTTCTCCGTGAACAGCAAATGCTCTGGCATACTTTCATCTGCATTTTCATGTGGGTTTTTTGGTAATAATTATGCAGTTTAGCTTAGAGAAGTGAATGCCATATTTCTCTTAACCAGTGACATGAACAAATGATGAAAACAAAATATAATTATACTACTCTTTTCCAAATTAATTGATTTATGTTTATAATTTATAACAGAGAAGAAGTAATTATGGTATTGATGGCTAACTCAAAAGCTTTACAGTGCCAAAAGTTAAGACCACAAGGCTGAAAGGACTTAATATACAGACTGTTGGAAACAGCAGAAATGGACAAATTATCTTTAACGCTTCAAGGAAAAGGAGATGAAGTCTTCAGAGAAACATGGTCAAGGTTCTACAGTTGGCTACAAAACTTAGATTAGGAAATGTATAGATAGGTGTGAAGAGATAATAATGTTAAGATAAAACAAACAGACTTAAATATAAATTGTTCCCTGAATTAACCAAGTATATATAAATAAAGATTTTGGGGGAGAGGAAGTCCACAAGGCTGAAGAAGGAATAATTATTTCATGCCAACAGTGCATTAGATACTGTGGAGAAAAATCCTTTATCCAAATATGAATAGGATCAGTTTAACCCTTTTACTTACTGGGGGAGTTGGTGGGGATGTCACCCTAGATGGGCACCGGAGGCCAAAAGCAAGACAGGCTGGGCCCCAGAATTACTGGCAAATGCTGCAAAGACTGCTCAACTCAGTTTTCTTCCAGTCAGTTTTAACTTCTCAATTCACCTCTGAATATTTGGTGTGTATAAATGTATTCCATAAATTATAATCAGCACAAGTTTGAAGAAAAGCAGTCATTTCTGTCTTCTGATTCAGTGCATTCACCTCTGGAAGCCCCGGAACCCAATAAGTGCTGAATATTTTGAAGAACTGATACGTTATAATGAGACTCACTTTATATGTTACATAGATTATGAAAGCTGTGATCATGTAAACTACTCCTCTATTAGACTTTTGACCCTACATTTCACTGGATGTAATGGCGTCTCGTTGTGATTACTGTTTGAGAAGAAAGTTTTTAAAGATGTGTTCTGGAGCAAATCAATTTTGAGAGCTTTCTGTTTCTCATTTGTTGGGGAATGCACTACTGCTCTGTCCATTATGGAAGTAATATCTCATTTTTATGTCAATTAGAGGAAACAAGCAGAAATGAAAACGCAATTGAGTCTTCAGTGAGATGAAAATTTTAATTGGCTTCAAAGCTGCTTAAGGTGTGAGAAAAACACATTTTTCAGATACTTTCTGTTTCTGAGTCTACTGTCTTGGGGTAAGTTAGGACATAATTACTTGGCATCATTCACTAGAAAGCCTAAAGCACAAAGTATCAATGTCTCTGTCCAGATGTCCATTTGGGGAATACTGGTCTAAAGTTAATTTATACTTTTTGATGTTCACATACTTCTGAGATACGTAACTATCCTGCTCTGTCTATCAGGGTCTCACTAGTGATGAGAGGAAATTCTAGACCTACCGGGGAAATAAAAAACCATTAAGCCTCCAGATCCTGATGGCATCACACCCGAGAGTTCTTATTGAACTCCAATGTGAAACTGTTGATCTGTTGCAGCCCAGGCCTGCAAACACAAAATCCATCTGAGTAAGGTAATGCATCACTAAAATCATCCACTGTAAAATAATCCGCCATAAAACTGGAGAGCAGCAAATACTACACTGGGTTTTTTTTTAAGCGGTCCAGGGGGAATCAGGAAATTACAGGCCAGTTAACTTAATGTCTGTCCCAAGCAGGGGTCCGTTGGAGCATGAGCGCACAGGAGCGCAGCTTCAAGAGTGAGAAGCCCAGGGGGCGGGCACATGACCAAGCCCCACCCCCTCCTCAGCTTCCCCGAGCAGTGCAGAGGCGCAGCGCCCCGGGGAAAGCCCTGCTAGGGTCTTTATTGTTTTTAATGTTTTGTTTTAATATTGATAATTTTATCATTGTTCCTTTTATGACTGTGTGCTGCTTTTCCAGAGACTTGCTCAAGGTGGCATATAAATTTTCTAAGTATACCATTTTTTATCTGGGCACATGGCACATAAATGCTGGAGAAATTTCACAACCCTTCAGCAGCTTCCACCCCATAGAATAAGCAATCATAGAATAAGAGGGCAGGTCCTCTAATGGTTTAAAAACTGGTTAAATGATAGCTCAAAGTGGGAAGCCACGTTAGTCTGTCTGTAGCAATCGAAAAAAGCAAGAGTCCAGGAGCACCTTCAAGACGAAAACAACATTTGTGGCAGGGTATGAGCTTTTGTGAGTCACTGCTCACTTCTTCAGAATGAAACAAAATGAAAACCAAGGCTGACTGTCATTACTCACGAAAGCTCATACCCTGCCACGATTGTTAGTCTTTAAAGCGCTACTGGACTCTTGCTCTTTTCTATAGTTAAATTACAGAAAGCAGATTGTAGGAATAAGTGGACAGACAGTTTTCACAGTGGAGAGAAGTTAGCAGTGGAGTATGGTTATTTTGTTTTGTTGTGTTATTTTATTGAGAATAAACTGAGAAGCTGAAGCAGTGGGGTCCCACAAGCATTGGTTGTTGGACCAGCGCTATTTAGTTTGTTCATCAGTGATCTGGAACTGAGGGTGAGTAGTGTAGTTGCCAAGTTTGCAGATACAAACTCATTTCATACAAAATGAAAACCAAGGCTGACTGTGAAGAGTTCAGGATGATCTTCATAAGTTACATGAGTAGGGAACAATAAGGCAAGTGAAGTTCAGTGTAGGTAAATGCAAGGTGATGCACGCTGGAACAAAAAAAAATCCAATTTTTAAGTGCATGCCAATGAGGTCTGAACTTGCTGAGAATGGAAGGGAAAGAGACATTGGGGTCTCAGTGTTGACCCAGTGTGCTACAGCAGTGAAAAGAGCAAAATTTATGCTGGGTATTATTAAGAAAGGGATGGAAAATAAAACAGCCGATACTATAATGCCCCTGAAGATATCTATGGTATGGCCTCATCTGGAATACTGTGTGTGGTGCAGTTACAGACACCCTATCTCAAAAAGGACATTGCAGAGCTGGAAAAAGTACAGAAGAGGACAACCAAGATGATTCAGGGGTTGGAGCACCAAGATGATTCAGGAGTTGGAGCACCTTTCCTATAAGGAAAGGCTGATGAGTCTGGAATTTTTTTTACTTTAAAAGAGACAACTAAGGGGGGATATAATAGAGTTTTATAACATTCTACATGGTTAGAGAGTGTGGAAATTACTAGATGTCAAGGGCATCCAATGAAAGTGATGGGCAGTACGTTCAGTGCAGATAGGAGTAAATTGGCTGTTGGCCTTGCAGATTAACTGTGCCATCAGAGGAAGGCTTCAGTCTCTATGCTCAGTTGTTGGCTCTCCACAGTAACTAAGTGGCCACTGTGAGAGACTGGGTGTGGGACTAGGTGGACCACGGGTCTGGTTCAGTAAAACTCTTCTTGTGTTGTTATGTTCAGCGGATATTTTACCTCTGCTCGGATCTCTGTTGTGCTCCTTGTTCACTTCCTAGCAGTAAAATGGCTAGAAGTAAAATGGCTCTCCCTTAGCTTTCAAGTGGTTGCATTGAAATTGTTAAGATCATAATTATACATTGGCTATGGTACTGCCTTCAAATGGTACAGCAAAATTGAAGTTATGCACTGGAAAAGCAAGTTAAGTTAGAATAATGGTCTCATCAGATGAAAAAATGTAGCTTTAAACTAGAGTGTTATTTATATACCTGTAGAGGACCTCTGTTAGAATTGAAAGGTACCTGGAAGAGCTTGTTTAACATTGGTTTTTACATCTTTGAGCCCAAGGATGGAACAGTTTATTTATTATTGCATAGCTTATGGGATAATTATATTTTGAAAGTATTTTAAATGGTACCATTGTGATGGCAATTCAATTTAAAATGTAAAAATACTAGAAAAAAAACATTAAAATGGAAGCTAGATCTGTTAACAGCCAGTATCCATGAAAGGAAACTTTCGTGTGTCCTTTAAGCAGGGGTCAGTTCGAGCAGGAGCTCGGGGGAGCACAGCTCCGGGAGTTGGTGCAAGCCCCCCACCACCACGGAGGAATGCCTGCTGGTGTCATGGCTGCAGCAAAATGACCCCGTCCCCTGGAAAGGTCCTTGTTCCTCCGACCAGCCTTCTGAAGGCTTCAGTCACCACTGAAGCTATCCTCCCAGAAGAGTGGTATTTCTGAGGCTTGGATTAATAGCTGTCCCCTCTCTGCCAGCTTTCTTTCTTTCTTTCTTTCTTTCTTTTTCTTTCTTTCTTTCTTTCTTTCTTTCTTTCTTTCTCTCTCTCTCTCTCTCTCTCTCTTCTCTCTCTCTCTCTTCTTTCTTTCTTGCCTTCTGACATACTTCCGGTGATGTCAGGTGGTTAAGCATATGCAAATAAGTTATGCTAATGAGTTATGCTAATGAGCTCCTGCACCCCTTTTTCTATGAAATGACCCCTGCCTTTAAGTAAGTGTGCTCTAAGTACCTAGTACTAGGTATGCTCATTTGCCTTCCAGTTCAGTTTACACATTGCCTACAAATTGTAGTCAAAACAGCTGAACATTACAAAATGACAAGTGGAGACCCGCAAGAAACTTGCGGAATGGTTATCCCATTTCTCACACCTTTGCTTCCTCCCTTCTCCCCCCACCTCTCTCACACTCTTTCTCCCTTCTGCCCCCCTTTCTTACTCTCTCTCCTCCATGTATGTTACTTCCTCTCTCTTTCTGACCCATCATCATTCTCTTTGTTTTTCTGCCTCCCCACCTCATCACTCTTTCTCTCTCTTTCTGCCCCCCCACTCCATCCCTCTCTCTTTCTGCCCCCATGACTCTCCCAGCCTCCTGCCTGCTTCCTCTCCCCCTACAGCAGCAGTGGCAGTGCTCTGGGAATCACAATAGATCTCCCAGCTGCAGAGATCAATTCACCTTAGGGCTGCCAGCTCCAGGTTGGGAAATTCCTGGAGATTTGGGGGTGGAGCCACTTGGGACAGTGAGGACAGTGAGGATTGGGGAGGCAAGCAGCCTCAGCAGGGTATAATGCCATAGACTCAACCCTCCAAATCAGACATTTTATCCAGGGGAACTGATCTCTGTCACCTGGACAACAGTTGTAATTCCGGGTGCTCTCCAGCCCTTGTCAGGAGGCTGGCAACGGCAGTTCAAGTGAAGGAAATGGCTAGTTTGCAGGGTGGAATCTATGGCATTATACTGGTCTGTAGTCCCTCCTCAAATCCCACCCTCCCCAGGCTCCATCCCTCAAATGTCCAGGAATTTCCCAACCTGGAGTTGGCAACCCCATTTCCTTCCCACCCAACAGCCAACCTAACTTTATCTGTCTTCAGCTTTCCATCTCCACCCCACTCCCCCACAGCCTCTACCTAGGAAAATTACAGTCTTTCTCCACAGTGGGGACTAAAGCAGCTTACATTATTATTTCCTCTTTGTTATCTGTACAACAACCCTGTGAGGTTGGTTAGGCTGAAAGTATGTGACTGGTCCAAAATCTCCCAGTCAGCTTCCACCGCAAGATGGGGATCTGAACCTGGGTCTCGCAGATCCCAGTCTGAAGCTCTAACTGTTGCATCATGCTGGCCTTCATAGGGTAGCTGCTGATGAACAGTAGCAAAGCAGCTGGGTTTACCTGAGTCATGCAAATCAGGTGGTATCAAGTCACACAGAGGGTGCTGCCTAGGGATGCCAGCCTCCAGGTGGGACCTGGGGATCCCCTGGAATTACTGTTCATCTCCAGACTACAGAGATAACTTTCCATGGAGAAAATGGATGCTTTGGAGGGGGGAGTTTATGGCATTATATCTCACTGAAGTCCCTGTCCTCCCCAGGCACCACCCCCAAATCTCCAGGAGTTTCCAAGCCTGGATCTGGATCTGCTGGTGGTGACTGGGGGGGGGGGGTACTTGACAACCCTAGACTGCTGCCAGGCCTAGGGTTGCCAACCTCCAAGTGGGCCTGGAGACTCCCTCCCCAAATTACAACTGAACTCAAGACAGCAGAGATCTGGCTCCCTTGAGAAAATGGCTGCTTTGGAGGGTGGCCTCTGTGGCATTATACCCAGGTGAGGGCTCTCCCTTCCCCCAAACCCAGCCTGGCCCCAAGACTCCCTCCCTGAAAGGCCAAAATAGAACTGGACAGGGCCCTTCCCCCTGCCTTTTACTGACAGAAACAGTTAGAACCTCCCCCCCCCCCCCAAACATTCTAATCTCTCACAGTTGATGTCTGGAGTTAGAGATCCCTGCAAAGGCCATTTCAAAAGGTACTGGGGGGAGTTCAACGGTCCCTGAAGTTTTTTAAAAAACTTTTTGGATTTTTCTGCACATCGAGGAAGGCCCCTGACAATGTAGGAAAAGTTGTTGGGGAAGAGTGAGCTCTCTTTTGGCAGATATAAGTATCCACACAGAAAAAAACCCTCTAGGAATCAGAATATAGATTTGTATTCAAACAGCTCATACATGTTCAACCTCTTTAAAAAGTCAACTGAACATTCACGTACTGCTTTCCCACTTGTCCTCTCCTTGATCATTGCTGACTGCATTTTAAATACATCCTGACTGCACACCTGCAATCCTGACCACACTCACGCAAAGATGGGGCAAAGTGCAAATGATCAGGGATGAACAAGTTGCCAACTTTAATGACCAACCATGACCCTGGGGAATTTAAACACCTGCACAGGCACAAAAAATATCACTTGCTGCAACATGTAAGTTACAGATATAGCTTATTTACCAAGGTAAAAAATACCCATGACCTTGTAAAATATGAAGCAACTAAGGCCGTGGACAGACTTGAGTTCTGCCGTGCCTCCATGGCGCGGCACAACAAGGCGGGGGGGATTGCCCTGCCACGCAGCATCCGAACGCCATGCGGCTCCCCCGCCCGGCATGCGTTCACACCCGCCAGAAGCGGGTGGAACGTGCACCGCAGCAGCCACTTTGAAGCTGTGCCTGGCTGCTGCAGGAGGAGCGTGGCGCTGGATGCGTTGCGTCCAGGCCACGCTCCTCCAGGCAGATGCGGCAGTCTGAACGGCTGCTCTGCCTCCGCTTTTAAAGCGGAGGCAGAGTGGGCCAGACTGCCAGTCTGTCCTCGGCCTAAGCCTGCAGAAGTGGCTACCTGGACAGTTACCCAGCTGCAAAATGCTGCAAAATGTACAGGAACATAACTGATTGACATGACAGCTGATTTAAACTTTGAGAAAAAACATCAGGGCTCGTGAGTAAATTGATGGTTTGATCATGGTAAATTAGAATGCTGGCCACTTTTTTTTATCAAAGTTCACAGCCTTGTACTAGAACTGAACTGCAAAGGATGGCCATTACTTAATAAGTTTCCCAGGGCTATTAGCTGACCACTGGTACAGAAGCGCTACACTAGATCTAGTGCAGTGATTGTCATGTCCTTAGTTAAATAAGGCATCAGTTGTCTACAAGGCAAAACAAAGGAGAACCTGCCACAGCACATGTAATCCTACTAGTGTAGTAATTAAAGTGCTGGACTGGGATCTGGGAGACCAAGTTTTGAATTCCCACTGTGCCGTGGAAGTTTGCTGGGTGACCTTGGGTCAGTCACACGCTCTCAGCTAAACCTGAAGGGTGTTGTGAAGATAAAATGGAGGACAGGAGAACAATGTAAGATGTTTTGGGTCCCCACTGGAGAGAAAGGTAGGGTATAAATTAAGTAAATAATAATAAATAAACAAATAAATGTTAAGGTACAACAAAAAGGGAATTAACCCACAAAGAGAAACTGGAAAGGAACATTCAGTTGTGATGAAAGGCCCATTCTTTATTTTTTATCCTGAAGCCCAAGAAGCAGGAAGTCAAGCTCTTTGAGGGGGTAGAGGATTTTAATGGTAAAAAAATGAATGATATAAGAGAATGTAGAGCATGAGGGCAATCTGTCCTTAATTCTTCCCTTGGTCACTCATTCCATGTGGCTTCCTACTTCGTAGATTTTGTGCTTGCTGTGCTCAAGAAAACGAGATAGTGCAGATCTCAACATAACAATTAAAAGTTAAAAGCCAGATATTAGTTCACTGCCATGTAAATCAAATCAGTGAAAGTTATCTAAGCACTTTGTACAACAAATGGGCCTGGGGGAACTTCATAAAGGAACTGATCCTTGCCAGTAAACCTGTCAGAAACATTCAGTATTCAACAGTGTCTTGTCTGTAACTAAATACATTTTTAATTATCCTCATGTGTAATCGAGCTAGTTACCAATATTAAAAATATATGTGCGGAAGTATCGTATTTTTCAACCCACATTCAGTCTTTAAAGAACGAGGCCAGTTTGAAAAATTATTGGAATTAAGTGGAAAGTGTGCCACATCCTATGACTTAATAAACTAACACAGCAGTGTGGATTTCAAGCAGAAGGCACTACTGAGACAAAGGCTGCAAGCATACGGCCCTTTAATGTGGGAGGAAGGGCTGCTTCCTCCCGCATTTAAAGGGGCCGTCCACAACGGCCCGCAGCGAGTCCCCCATGAAGCAGGCTCCAATGCGGGTTGCTAGTGTTTTCCCGGGAGTCGCGGGAGGAACCCGCATTCGAGCCTTCTGGACAGCCCTCTCTCGCAATCACTGCGAGAGCCAGGCTGTCCAGATGCCCCCCCACCATTTCCCCCCCCCTTTTTACACTTGGGCGCATGGCCACACATGCGCCCAAGTGTAAAAGGGGGGGGAAACCCCAACTCACCAGGCCACCGCCACTTCTGCCGCTGCTGCGGCCGCCTCCACCGCTGTTCCCGGCAGCCTTTCCCGCCGCCGCAACCGCCTCTTCAGCGGCAGCCACCGCTGCGGCCATTCTGTGGCCGTTGCCGCCGCCGCTTCCGCCACCGCTGCCGCCGGGGTTGGGATGTGTAACCCAACCCGCAGGAAGAAAAATGCAGCCCCTTTACATCCGGGATCCCTCCCAGATTAAAGGGGCCGTGTGCTCGCAGCCAAACAGCAGACATCTGGATGAGAAAAATGCCATGCTTCTCAAATGACAATCTGGGATTCAGCACAATCCCTATAGCCTTTTACATTTTCTGGATAGTCAAAGGGAATGAATCTAATGAAACAGACATGGTAGAAAAAAGGAGGGGGAGACAGCAAATAGAAATTAAGGGAAAAGGAACGCTAAAGACACCAAACTTGCATGGGCATCTCCAGCTGACTCTCCTCTACCTGCTGCCCAAGTTTGGTGATAATTGGATTTACATGGTCTGAGTTATGGCCTTTCTGGGGAAATGACAGGTGTAGGTGCAGGAGAGTATAGAGCGAATCCTGTGCAAGCTGGAGGCACCAAACTTGAAGCCAATCTCTAGCTGACTCTCCTTTACTTGCTTGGTGTTTGGTGAGGATTGGCGTTAAAGCCCTCCAAAGAAGGTGCAATCATCCTCCATTGTTTCCAAAGGAGGAAAAATACCACAAAAAAAAGCAAGGGCAATAGAAACCCAGAAGAAAACAATCAAAGTCCCAGAGAATCTCTGCAATAGGAACTGAAGGTGGGGGGTATTTTTGCCCTTCCTCAGTATTGTGTACTGGGTTCGCCACATGGAAAGTCCAGACTACAACGTAGTGATCAGCATTGGTTTATTGAGTACAGAACAAAGATAGAAAATAACTGTCCAAAGGCCAACTATATACACCCTCTGGACACACCCTCAATCCCATAAGCAGGTTTGAATTTCCTGCCATAGATCTTATTGGCTGATTGTGGGTTGCTCAGGATCCTTGGCCCCTATTGTTCTTTGGGGCCAAGCTTAGGCTAAGGATGCTGGCTCATGGTGGTGGCCCACGAACATAACACCCCTCCCCACCATAGTTCGAGCTCCCCTCTAGGTGACATAGTCTTTTAGATAGGTTGGGGCCCGGCGCTCTCACATGGAATGCCTCGGAACAGGGAGTGGGGCTTCTGAAGCCCTGTTCGGCTGGCCGGCCAGTGTACTCAGCAGCTGAGGTTGTGAGGGCTCTTCCAGCGTGGAGGTGAAGGTAGGCGTTCAGCTGTCTGGATTGGCAGGGGGACCCGGAGCCTGTTCCTGAACACCACCAGTGGGATCGATGCATTCGAGCTTGTCTGGCAGTCCCTCTTTGATGTCTCCCGATGTCAGGGGGTCTGCTGACACCGGAAGTAGATGCCACTGTAGTTGATCTACATGCTTCCATAGGAGCTGGCTGTCTTCCGTGGAGACCTTGTAGGACATGGGCCTGGTAACGCAGATGACTCGGCCCACCTTCCATGGGGGACCCTTGCCAAAGTTTTGGATGTATATAGGGTCCTCTGGGAAGAACCCCCGGGGTGCCTCTCTTTGTTCAGACAGACAGCACGATTCTGGAGCTCTGTCCGGGTTCAGCCTGTCCAACAGGATTGCGGGTCTCTGGCCCATCCAGAGTTCCACCAGGCAGCAGCCAGTGACTGGGTTGGGCGTAGTCCGGTTCATCAAGAGAAAGCAGGCCAGCCAGAATTCCCAGCCACCCTCCATCAGGTGACTGAGGGCTTCTTTGGCGGTTCACACCATCCTCTCTGCTTGGCCATGAGTCACTGGGTGAAACAGAGAGGACCGCACGTGTCACATCAGTTTACGGTGAAGGAACCCCTGGAATTCCTCTGAGGTGAATGCTGTCCCATTGTCCGAGATGATGGTGTCAGGCAACCTGTGGGTCATGAAGATCTTGCATAGTGCCCTGATGGTAGCCTTGGATGATGTGGCAGAGACAGGACTGATCTCCAGCCACTTGAAGCAGGAATCCACCGTGACCAGGAATAAAAGTCCGTGGAACGGACTGGCAAAATCTATGTGTAGTCTTGACCAAAGCGTGCGGGTGAATTCCCAGGCTTGGGTGCGCATGCTTGGCAGATTCAGCTGGCCTGCTTGGCATGCTTGGCATCACTTCACCCAAGCCTCGATCTCCATGTTCATACCTGGCCACCAGACATAGCTTCATGCCATCACCTTCATGTGGACAATCCCGGGGTGTGCCTCGTGTAGGGCCTCGAGGACATGGTGTTGCAGGGTGCTGGGGAGTACCACTCTGTCCCCCCCAGTGGCAGCCCTTGTGGGTGGACAACTCATCCTGGTGAGTCATGAAGGCTGTAAATTCCTGGCCCACTGCAGTTGCGGGCCACCCCCTCACCACCCAGCCCAGAACCCAGGAGAGGATGGGGTCCCATGCCAAGTGGCGGCGACGTTGGCTGCTTGCAGAGGGGAATCAGGAAGCTCTTCCACCTGTAGCACATAGTGCACCGGGGCTGGGTCCTCCCTGACTAATGGTAGAGGCAGATGGCTGAGGGCATCAGCGTGCCCCATTGCCTTGCCTGACTAGTGTTGCAGGACATAGGAGTAGCCGGCCAAGAATATGGACCAGCGCAGGTCCCATAGGGACAGCACATGAGGGGTGCACTTATTGGGAGCAAAGATGCCGAGCAGAGGCCAGTGGTATGTCTCAATGGTGAATGGCTGGCCATACAGGCAGTCATGAAATTTCTTCACATCGGCCACGATTGCCAGGCCCTCACGATCAATCTGGGCATAATTGCACTCTGCAGCCGACAGCATGCAGGAATAATATGCGACTGATGCCTTGCGCCTGTCTGGAATCCTGTGGGCCAGTACCGCACCCACACCGTAGGGGGAGGCATCACAGGCCAGGATGACCAGCAAGGATTTATCTAAGTGGGCCAGCACTGTGTTTGAGATTAAGAGGGCTTTGACCTGCTTGAATGCTGTGGCCTGGCAGGGGCCCCATGTCCAGGGAGCCTGTTTGTCCAGCAAGCGATGCAGGGGCTCGGCCACTGCCGCCTTATGAGGCAAGAAAGTGTGATAAAAATTCAGGAAGCCGAGGAATGCCTGGAGCTCAGCCTTGGATGTAGGCAGAGGAGCTTCAACAAAGGCCTCAACCTTGTCCTGGGCCAGATGGAGGCCGTCAGCATCAACCGTAAAGCTGAGGAAGTTGACTGAGGTAACGCCGAGGACGCACCTCTCAAATGACCTTCAGGCCTGCCTTCTGGAAACAGAGGAGGACAGCGTGCAGGTGAGACATGAAGTCGTCCAGTGAGGCCACGGTAACCAACACGTCATCGAAGAACGGCATTACTCTAGGGATCCCTTTAAGAAGAGAGTCCATTAAACTTTGGAACAGGCCAGGGGCGACACTCACTCCAAATTGTAACTGCTTGACCTGAAAGGCGCCCCGGTGCATGACAATCATCTGAGTGGTCGCCATGGCCTTGTCCACAGGAAGTTGTTGGTACACCTGTGCCAGATCTAGCTTGCTGAAGATCTTCGCCCCCACTAGCAATGCCAACACATGGCTCACAACTGGAATGGGATAGGCATGGTCCTGCAACACTTTGTTAAGTGTGCATTTATAGTCCACTCAGATGCAGATGTCCCCATTAGGTTTCACAGGAGTGATGATTAGGGTCTCCCAGGGTGCATGTGAGACTGGTTCCAGGACCCCTTGCACCATGAGGCAGTCCAACTCCGCATCTATTTTTGGCCGCAGGGCAAACGGGACCACTTGGGCTTGCATGCAGATGGGTGCCACCTTGGGGTCTCATTGTAGGGACACCGGAGACCCTGTGTAGCAGCCCAGGGTTCCGTCAAATACAGCTGGAAACTCCCCACAAACTCGATCAAAGTTTTGCTGGGCACAGTGGTTGATCCCTTCAATATGGATGCCCAAAGACTCGAACCATGCCTGCCCCAAGATGGCCCTCAACGTCCCAGTACTGGACACAGAAACACCCCACACCCTGAATAGAACTGGGTTCCGTTGGAAGTCCACCAGAGTCACGGGGAAAGGATGCAGGTGGGGGGGCCCCTTTGGACACAGTCTCTTTAAGGTCTCCACTGAGATGATGGAAGCCACCAACCCAGAGTCTAGCTCCATAGAGCAGGGGGACCCCTCAATGGTGACCTGGACCTGGATTTTAGGGGCAGGGGAATGGCAGGGTAAGCATATTACCTGTTGCACCAGTGGACAGCTGGTGAGGAGATACAGCTCATCGGGGGTCGCATCCATCTTGTAGTGTGCAGAGGCTCAGCGGCATTGCAGCTGGTGCGGCATTGGTGCTCGGGGCCCCTTGTGCATCCACAGCTCTGGCAAGTAATGTTATGGAACTGACATGTCTTTCGGTCATGCTGGTCTCCACAACTGGCACACTTCTGTTTTGGGGACTCTTGGGCCTTTGGAGGTCTCTGGCCTGGGTTGTGGGCAGTTGAGTTTGGTGAATTGCCTCATCGTCAGAGTCACGGTCACTGGCGATCACCTGGTGCATTTCTGCAGGGCCTCCAGCAGGGGGGTGACCTCTCCCACATGGTAGCAGTGGATAGAGCAGAAGCAAGAGTGCATTTCTTGGCTTCCATGAGCTTCCTCTTGAGCCTCTCCTAAATGAAGATCACAGACAAACTGGTCTCATTAAGCCATCTTGAGGGGTGCCCCGAACTCACAATCCAAGGCAAGGTAGTGCAGTTCCGCCAAGTAATCAATGGCCGACTCCCATTGTTGCAACCAGCCATGGAAAGCTCTGTGGTGTGACATCTCAGATGGCTGGGTGATGAAGTGGGCCTGTAACACTTGTTGGATCTCTGCGAATGTGACCTCTTCCAGCTTGGTGGGTGAGAGTAAGTTCCCTGTGAGATCCACGACTGCAGGACCACATGAGTGAAGGAGGAGACCCTTTTTTTCTGTCCTCCTTGTGTGTGTTTGGCTTTCATATAATTGCAAGCAGTTCCTTTCAAGGACAGGGCACAGAGATAGCAGGGAGTAGCAAAGCACTGAGTCATACATGTGCAACCCGAGCGAAGCAAGCAAGCAAAGCAAAGCACACATTCCTGAGGAGGGAGTCATGGCCCCGTTGAGAACTCCCAGGCGGGACCTGTCACCAAGTAGGAGGAAAACACAAATGAAAGCCAATAACCTTTTCAGTAGCAGTAACAAAGTTATTGAACACAATTTCATGGCAGTTATCTGACATTCTGCCCTCCCAATAACAAATCCCCCCCCTTGGGGTTTTAAAGGGTACAATTTATGAAAGGCACAGATTTTATCTGGGGCATGAACATGCAATTCCTCCACCCACTCATTTTCCTCAGGACCAAAATGCAACCATTTGATAAGATAAAACACATGACCCCGTTTCAATTTAGAGTCTAAGATGTGATCAATTTTGTAGTGAGGCTGATCATTCTTCATCAGAGGATGAGAGGAAGAGGAGGGTCTCCATTCATTCAGCCCAGGATCTTTCTTCAACAGGCTGTAATGAAAAACAGGATGTACAAATTTCAATGACTTAGGTAATTTCAGTTCAAAAGTCACTTTGTTAAGACACTTCACTACTGGGAAAGGTCCCATGTATTTCCAGCCCAGTTTTCAACTGGTTTGCAAACCCTTGGTGTTTTTTGTGGACACATAGACAGAATCACCAGGGGAGAGGTCCCAACCAGGATCCCTCTTCTTGTCAGCATATTTCTTGTAGTCAACTTTGGCTTCTTCCAAAGTTTTTGCAATTAATGGCCAAGAGTCTCTTAAAGAGTTTCACCACTGGGCAAACTCAGTGGTCCCTTCTGCCTCCTGCGTGAGCTCAGGGAGAGGCACCCCTTCAAACCCCTCCACAGCCATGAAGGGAGAAACTCCAGTGGATGAATGCACTGCATTATTGTAACTGTATTCCGCAAATGGTAAGAGATCAATCCAATCATCTTGCTGATAGTTAGTATAACATCTCAAATATTGCTCCGAAGTTTGATTAATTCTTTTGGTCTGTCCATCCATTTCCAGATGGTAGCCACTGCTGAGAGCTGACTCTATTCCTAACAAGTGCAAAAGCTCCTGCCAGAAGTTGGCAACAAATTGCACTCCACGATCTGAAATTATCTTCTTAGGTAAACAATGGAGCCTGACAACGTGGTTTACAAATGCTTTTGCCAGACTCTTTCAGTGGGCAAACTTTTAAATGGGACAAAATGAGCTTGCTTTGAAAAAGTATCCACAACCACCCAAATCACAGTTTTCCCTTTGCTGGGTGGGAGATCACTGAAGAAGTCCATGGAAATGACTTCCCAGGGACGTTTGGGAGTCTCTAGTGGTTGTAAAAGTCCCAGGGGTTTCCCACTACATGATTTACTTATTAGACAGGTTTGGCAAGAGGAAACATAAGTTATCTGACAGGCGAGGGTTCTCTTTGAGGCCAGCAGGCTGGTTGGGGAAACTTTCTTGGCACCGAGCTGCAGGTCCAAGGAGGAGGTTTGCATGCTAACTTTTCTCTCTCTTAGAACTGTGTGACTTTCCTTAGGATGGGGACCTTTTAGCCAATTTGGTGTAGTGGTTAAGTGGTTAAGTGCACAGACTCTAATCTGGGAGAACCGGGTTTGATTCCCCACTCCTCCACTTGCACCTGGCTGGATGACCTTGGGCAAGCCATAGCTCTGTACCAGCTGTTCCCTCAAGGACAGCTTGGGAAAGAGCTCTCTCAGCCCCACCTACCTCACAGGGTGTCTGTTGTGGGAAGGGGAAGGGAAAAGGAGTTTGTAAGCCGCTCTGAGACTCCATTGGGGAGTGGAGGGCGGGGTATAAATCCAATCTCTTCTTCTTCTTCTTCTTCTTCTTCTTCTTTATGAAGAAAATAACGTTATCTTCTGGTAGCTGGTGCTTTAATGGCGGGCGCTTCTCTCTGCTGCTGTGGGAGAGGCAACCCGCTCTCGGCAGGATAGAAGGGGTCCTGGACTGGAGCCGGTCCCCCAGGAACCCTAGAGAAGGGACCCTGCCTGGGGTGCTTGAAGGTAGCTTCTCCCGGCAGTGGCGACCATGGGATTGAGGCTCCCTCTTACCCCTATAGGTTCGCCTGCCGCAGAAGCCTTCGGGCTACTCAAAGCGTAGCCGTGAAGCTGCAGAAAATGCAGAGCAGAGAAACAACAGGCTCTCAGATATGCAATGGCTAAATCATGAGTCTCAAATGAACTTTTGAAACTGAAGCGGAGGAGTGGGTTGGAGGATCGGGTTCTCCCCCTCCCTTTAACTCACGGTCGGAGACTTTCCCACGCTCTTGCTGTTATCCTGGAAGTGTTGCATTGATGCTGGAATGCTGATCGCACAGGAGAAGAAAGCTCCTTAAAGGCATTAGTGTGATAAATCGATATTATTTTCTTCGGGATCTCTTATCTAACTGAAAACAACTGAGAAAAGAAAGAAAAAATGGCGGGGAGAAAAATCTCTCCGAAAGTCGGAAGTTCTGTTCCTACTTCAAAGGGTGAAATTACTGAGCTGAATGTAGTTTTGTCAACAGCACTGCGACCCCTGGTGGAACAACTGGCTTCAGTCAATACTAAGCTAGATGCTATGCAAAAGGAAATTATGGAGTCTGGTAGAAGAGCAGAGAAGCTGCAACAAGAACTCCTGGAAGTGAAAACTGCAGTAGATAAAAATGATTCAAGACTGCAGAAAATGGAAAAAGAAAAAGCTCTTCAAAAAGACAATGTCTTAAAACTTCAGATGCCTCGCTCAAACTTCTTCTTGAGATTTCAGAACATTCCTGAACAAAAGGGAGAGAATCTTAAGAAAGTGTTAAGTGAAGCACTGGCACCTGTGACAGGTTGGGAAGCAGAGAAACTACAAAGCAATATGGACATGACCTATAGGACGTATCCAGAATTTGTCAAGAAGAAAAATCTGCCAGGTGAGATCATGCTAAGATTCTCCAAGAGATCAACCAGAGATATGGTGTTAAAAGCCACAAACAGAAAGGTTCTGAAGATCCAAGAAGAGGAAATTAAAGTTTTAAAGGATATACCGTTTGAAATCAGGAAGAGAAGAAAAGCTTACAAGAGCTTGACTTCATGGTTGCAGTCAGAGACTATTTCCTATTGTTGGGACATCCCGGAGGGCTTGATGTTCAGCTATAAAGACAAGAAATATAAAATTGACTCTATTGAAAAGGCGAAAATATTTCTGGAAAAGCATAAGAAGGCAGAGACTGATCCGGAAGACTCCCTAGCACAGCAGGAGAGTATGTATGGATTTGATGGCTCAGAAAGTGGAGAAGCTGAAGGAGAGGACTCGGACTCAGAGAAAGGGGCGGCCGCCCCTAAGTATCAGAAAGAAGGCAAGAAGAAAAGAACCAAAGAAAAAATAACGTTATAAATGTTTATGTTGCTATAACACACTATATCCTATAGAGTTCAAGTTTATGTTTTAAATTGCTTCATCTTCTGTATGTGACTCAGTTATCCAGCTTTTAAAATTAATTGTAAACAGCAGGAAGGATTTAACAGTTAACACCAAGAAATAATATTGCTTTTCAGTTATTATAATGTTGGCTTTTTTAATATCTATGACCGCATTTTCTGTATACCTTAGGGAAGTTTAGTTTGTAGCTTTTAGTTTAGGTGTAGGGTAAAAAATCAATAAAATCTTTTAAAGAAAAGAAAAGAAAATAACGTTATAACACTGAGCAACTGTCCTGAAACTGGATGCCCATGGCAAATGTGCTGACTCTATGCTGATGCCTACCAGTCCCAGTAGAATAAAGTTTGAGTCCAGTGGCATCTTTAAGACCAACAAAGCCTAATTCTGTGTATAAGCTTTTGTATAAATGCACACATCTGAAAAACTATGCATACACATAAAAGCTTATACCCAGAATTAAACTTTGTTAGTCTTGAAGGTGCCACTTGATTCAAACTTTGTTCTATTGCTTCAGACCAACACGGCTACCCACCTGAATCTACTCCAAGTAGGATGTCACTCAAATCCCAAATAATATGATTCCTTTAACTTGTAGATATCATTTCCTGAACTCCTGAACCAGCAACTTTTCTGGCAAGTTCCAGATTTCTTAAATGCATTAACATGGGGAGCAGGCAAGCAATCATACAATGTTTTGCACACCTGTCTCATATGCAATATCTAATCAACAGGTATCCTTAGTTTTATGAAAAACCTTTAATTTCATAGAGAATTTTTAAAAACTGCTGTCATCTTTAAAAAAACATACACCCCCCCAAGATGAGATAGCCATTTCACACCACAATAGCTAACCTTCATTGTTCTGCTCTGAACGCTGCTTAGAATACAAACATGTGTCATCCATCTTTTGGGCTACAATGGCTGCCATTAGGAGCAGGAGTGAGACACTGCATTAAGAACAGAAAGAAAGAAGCGTGCTGATTTCCCCATAAAATGCTCAGCAGGTTCACCAGTTCAGAATGATGTAACAGTGACTAGGAAGTCTCAGAGGAACTGATTAAATTGGATGTTTGCACAGTGCCTCCGTGCTCGATAGCCTGCCATGGCAGTTTTATTTCATCTCTCCAGGATGTTGAACAAATATAGGAAGCCATTTTCAGATTCCAGCATGAGCAAAGAATATATATATATATATCCTTCCTATAACAGACTCCCAGCCTCCTGGAAACAGGTGCACTCAAGCACAGTTTATCAGGTATATCAGCTGCCTGACAGATTAATGAGTTTTTAGCATCAGAGAAGGCAGGTCTGCCAGTGTCAATGAACTCAGGTCTCCATTAGCATCCAGTAGCAAGGATTCAGTCAAATGATAGTACTGAGGCTGCCAGATGTTTTGTGATCTTTTCCCTTCTTTAGTGGTGTGACAAGGAAAAAGGAAGTCTCAAGATCCTATTATGCAGATGGTGCAAAATACTTATTCTCTTCACCATCTAGGCTATGCCAGCATAAAATGTTGTTCTTTTTTTTTAGTTTTATTTTTATTAAGTTTCTAGAAAAGAAAAAGAAAAGAAAAGCAAGACTAAAGGGGAAAAACAAACAAACAAACAAGAAAAAACATACAAAGATAAAGAGCATACTAACAGATACGGAGTCTGCACAGAATATCTCTATATTAACATTTCTACTAGAATCCATATCTAATTCACCAAACTAGCTTGTCACAGTTTTACAAAAGCGTACAATTAAGTTGGTTCATTTATTGAAATATTTTTCCAGACATTTATAAAATCTTGACCAAGTATTTTCAAAGATTTCCTCTCCCTTATCTGCTAATTTCAATGTTAAATTGTCCATTTCTGCAGTCTCGAGGGAACTTCTTCCCCTTTCCAATACCTTGCATAGAGTATTCTAGTAGCAGTTATTACATGAATAATCAAATATTTATCTGATTTGTTAAAAGTTTCTGGTATCATATTCAACAAAAATAATTCTGGCCCAAATGGTATATTCATATGCAATATATTTTGCAATATTTCATGTATCCAGGTCCAATATTTTTTTACACATTTACATTTCCACCACATATGAAAAAAGGAACCAACAGTCTGTTTACATTTCCAACATGCATTCTACATATTTGGATACCATTTTGCTAAATTCTCAGGTGTCATATACCATCTATAAAACATCTTATAAATATTCTCTTTAAACGCCATACATTTTTACGTCATTATGTGGGGGACGTCACGCCAAGTCATGGCAGTTGGGGGTAGGGCTTCCCCCGCTGGCCAAGTGGCCAGTGGCAGGCAGGAGCCCCCAAAATCAGGGATCCTCTGCTCCCACCTGGGGGCTGGCTTTCCTAGTTTGCACACAGCCACGTGGCTGCATTCTCTACTTCTTCGGGTGAGTCCTCCTTTTTCCTTGTGGGCATCTCCAGTTAAAAAGCTCTGGCAGTGGTTGATACAGATATCCTCTGCCTGAGACCCTGAAGAACCACTGTCAGTCTGAGTAGGCAATTCTGACTTACTGTGGTTGTCTTTGTTTGAGATAATTTTTTTTTGCTTGTTTAGTAGTTGGTAAAGTAAGTTGTTTGATTGTATATAATAGTGTGGATTTGTGACTCAGTGGGTAGGGTATCTACTGGACATATGGTAGGTCCTGGTTTTCAGTCCTGGGCATCTCCACTTCAAAAGCTACTCTACTAAATTATTTAAAAGTATAAGGATGGCAGTTCTGTACTGAAACATAATGGGCTGCCCCTCCACCTCACTAAACTGCCCAGTCAAAAAAATTTGCCCCCCTAACAAAAAAAATCTATGGCTATGGGCCCGGTAGGGTTTGGGTCTTGTACAGTTGTTCCTGTCAAAAAGGGTTGAAGGCCTTTCTGTTGTTCCATTTTAAAGTCAAACAAGAAACCTGCTTTGTAGGGCTGCCAAGTCCCCCGGTAGGGCGGGGGAAACACTGATTTTTAGTGCTTATCTCCCGCTTTTCCAAAGTTGGCCACCGGGGGGACAAAATGGCTGCCTTAAAAGGGAAATGTCTGCAGAGAGCCTGCCCTGCAGTAAAAAGCCTCACCAGTCATTTCCCCTTTAAGAAGTCAGCAAGAGAGCTTCTTCCACAGCAAGAGAGGTCCGCCCAGAGATTAAGGAGGGACTGAAGGAGCTGCTTTTGCATGTGGCTGGCAAGGTGAGTTTCTCTTCCAGCTCTTTTCATTCTCTCTCCCTCTTTCTTTTTTCTGTCTGTCTGTCTGTCTCTCTCTCTCTCTCTGTCCCCATCCAGCAGAGGTCTATCAGTGGCTATTATTAGCCACAAGGTCTAAATGGAACCCTTTGTCTGGGGCAGTGATGCTCTGCATTCTTGGTGCTTGGGGGGCAACAGTGGGAGGGCTTCTGGAGTTCTGGCCCCGCTGCTGGACCTCCTGAGGGCACCTGGTATTTTTGGCCACTGTTGTGACACAGAGTGTTGTACTGGATGGGCTGTACTGGATGGGCTGATCCACTGTGGCTTCTCTCCTGTTCTTATGATATGAAAATCATATTTAGCACTTGTGTAGCACTTAGTGCTTCATATTCTGCCGAGATGAGGAAGGATTCAGTAGGGCCGTTGCTCAGTGATAGAGCATCTGCTTGACATGCAGGAGGTATCAGCCTCTTCAGCTAAAAAAGGATCAGGTAATAGGTGACATTAAAGATCTCAGCCTGAGACCCTGGAGAGCCACTACCAGTCTGAGTAGTCAATACTGACCTTGATGGACCAATGGCCTGATTCAGTATTAGGAAACTTCATGAGTTCATGTGTCAGCATGTGGAAGCAACATCACAGGATGTGACATCACAAAATGATGTCACTTCCTTTCTCCTGGCTCCACCCCCAAAGTCTCCTGGCTCCACCCCCAAAGTCCCCAGATATTTCCCAAGTTGGACTTGGCAGCCCTACTGCTTTGTAACGTCTATGTTTTCTCAGCTGCCAGCTCTCCAGTACGTTTGTTACTGTTAACACTGAGAGAGCTGGAATAAAGAAAACAAAGAAACAATCAAGCCATGCATAATACTGAACTAAAAATCATAGAAGATGTAATAAATATTTTATTTTTTATGTTTGGGTACTCAAGAAAGAAAGAAACGACAGAGGCAAATAGGACTCTTAGACACAGGGCCACCAAGAAGGAGTAAATTCCCTGGGACACAGAGGGCCAGGTCACATATCTTCAGTGGCCCTACTACTAAGGGGTGCCCTGACCTGACCTAGGTTAGTCTGATCTCATCAGATCTTGGACGCTAATCAGGGTCAGCCCTGATTAGTATATGGATGGGAGACCTCCGAGGAATACCAGGGTCATGACACAGAAGCAGGCAATGGCAAACCACCTACAGGGTTGCCATAAATCAGCTGTGACTTGACAGCACCTTCCACCACTACTGAGGGGGAGTGAGGAGGACTTTTATCCCATCACTGTATGTTAACTTAATCTAAACTACCTTACAGGGCTGTTGTGAGGATAAAATAGAAGAACCATGTACACTACCCTGAGCTCCTTGGAGCAATGGTAGAACATAAATATGAGGAATCAAGTGGAGGGAAATGTATCATACCTGTGTTCATTTGGTGTGTAGGTTAGTCATTTGGAGTGAGGTACAGACAGAACCTTTGCCCCGAGGTCCACAGTGGCTCTTGGCAGCCCTTATTAAGGTAACAAACATGTAGAAAGAGCATGAAATAATAGGAAGTCGATGCAAATGAATTTGCATTAGTCTTCATTATCAAAGATGTTAGGAGAAAGATTCTTCTATTGTATGAGAGAAGCCTGCCTCTGGTTTTTCTCTTTATATATCCATTCTAGCTTGTGTTAGTTAACCACATTTTAAATTCTAAATCAGAGTCTAAATTGAACATCTTTAAAATTTCATTTCCCTTTGACTTCCGGCAAGATTTGCGACCATGGCGGACGCGCTCCTCCGCACTAGCGGGGAGCGCGATCCGTACCCGGCGGGAAGAAGGGGCTTCGGACCGGTGCCGAGCCCCCAGAGACCCTAGTGAAGGGGCTCTGCCTGGGGTGGCACGAGGGGGATCTCTCCCTACGGTGGCGATCGAGGGATTGAGGTCCCCTTTCATCACCCCCATAGGTTCCCCCGTCCGTGGGAGCCGTATGGCTAAAAGCGCAAAACCGAGAAGCAGCAGAGAGTGTGAAGCAATGAGGCTGGAACTGACAGTTACGCTTGGAGAAACAGTGAGTCTGAAGTAAAAAGAAACAGAATACAGCGGGAAAGGCGGGTGGAGTAAAACCCCCCCCCCCCGAGACTGGCGTACTTACGGGACTCTTTACGTGGCGTTACTGTATGAAAAAACGTATGTTCGGCTTGCTTGATGGCAGCATCGCTCTTTAGAGGATATGAACTTTAAAAAGATATAAGCGCAGTCGTGGAATTTGCTCCTTTCGTCCATCTTATCTAACTATCAACAAAGAAGCACAGTCTCAACAATGGCGGGGAAACCGAAACCTTCCCCCAAACTAGGAAGTACAGCTCCGAGTTCAAAGGTTGATACCACGGAGATGAGCACGGTGTTCTCCTCGTTATTGCGACCTCTAGTGGACCAAATGACAGCTCTCAATGTTAAGATGGACAAGATGCAATTGGACCTGAAGGAGTCGAATAAAACTACAGAGAAGCTGCAGCGAGAACTTCTGGAAGTTAAGACTTCAGTTAAAAATCATGATTCAAGACTACAAAAAGCGGAGAAAGAAAAGGCCTTCCATTCTGATCAGCTCTTGAAACTTCAGATGGAAAGATCGAATTTTTTCCTAAGACTTCAGAATGTACCAGAGGATAAAGGAGAAGACCTTAAAAATCTGTTAAGTGAAGCGCTTGAACCAGTGACGGGCTTAAAAGCAGCGGAAATAAAAAGCGATATGGATATGGTTTACAGAACCTATCCAGATTATACTAAAAAGAAAAGCCTGCCTGGTGAGATTCAGATAAGGTTCTCCAAAAAGTCAACAAGAGATGTGGTGCTCAGGACCACAAATAAAGCAGTTCTGAAGATCAAAGGAAAAGAAGTTAAAGTGATGAAAGACATCCCATTTGAAATAAGGAAAAGAAGGAAAGCCTATGGAAAACTGACATCTTGGCTACAGTCTGAATCTATTATCTATAGGTGGAATGTTCCGGAAGGACTGAGCTTCAGCATCAAAAACAAGAAATACAAGATTGACTCTGTCCAACAGGCGAAAAGTTTTTTGGAAAAAAGCAAAGAAAAGAAAAAAGAGAAAGACTCAGATGGTTCACTGGCATCGCAAGAAAGTATGTATGGATTTGATAGCTCAAAGAGCGAAGAAGAAACGTCTGACTCGGAAAAGGGAGCAGCAGCCCCAAAAGTACAAGAAGAGACTGTTAAGACAAGAAGAGGACGAAAGAAGAAATAAAGGCTGAAATGTTTTTTGAAACTGCACTTATATATAATAGATTATGTGTATAATTAAGCATTCCTTCAAAAGAGCATGTCTGTCAAACAGCTTTTTTTTATTTTTCATGTATCATCAGTAACAATTTTATCTAAATATTAGCCAAGGTTTAAAACGCTTCATATGTATTAATGGCATAGCAATATTAAGCAAATGATAAAGCACACTCTGTATAAGGTAAACATAGCTTAGAAAAGTAGCGTTGTAGAATTAGATATAGATAAAATTAATAAAAAATTTTTAAAAAAAAAAATTTCATTTCCCTTTAAGTAGCATGTTTAGCCTAATTAAAATTCACATTCACACTTTGGGAGAAATGATCTGAAGCCTATAGTCTAATTAATACCAGGCTTTCAAAATGAGGGTGGCATGAAAAATGTAAACATAGACAAGGTGGCATAATTTCCTAGTTAACTTTTTTGTGCCACTATTTGCATATTACAAGTCTGGCTAACAGTCCCAATATCGTATGCAGTGGAGGAAGAGGAGGAGAAAGGTGGGGTGATGCCAAGAAACATGGCACATGCCTGAACCATTACCTCCAATCCCGATCTTTCCCCTCACCCTCTCTAAACATTGGCTAACCAACCAATTCTCAACAAAAATATGGGAAAATCTGGAAGACCAAAAGTGCTATCTATAACAGAACAAAATAAATTGGTCAGCACTTACTTCCCAGCAAGATGTGTGAAGACTCACTCAGGCCCAGAAGAAACGATGCTACATAAAATGGCGGCTGGAGCTTCTCCCGCGTCTGCAGAGAACGCCATGCTACAATCTCTACACGCATCGATGCAGCTTCCTTCCAGGCCATGGAGAAATCGTTATTAAGCACACTAACTGACAAACTAGCAGGTATGCTTCAAACTTCTTAAGCAGTAAGAAGACCACTGACGGGATTTGAACAACTGCTAAGAACATTGGACTCTTCCTCCCTAGGCTTATTGTCCAAAACATGCAAACTTCTGAATGCGTTACAAGATGGCAAACCATTAAAATACCAATGACTATGGCAACAAGACTGTGAGGACAGGCTAACAGAAGATGACTGGGAATGTATATGGGCCTCCCCTGACCTCTCCTCATCAATTTTTAATATACGCTTTCAGACCATCAAACTCCTCACAAGATGGTACATACCACCCGCAACTCTTCATCATATCAGAAAAGAAGAGGATCCCCTGTGCAGAAAGAACTGTAGACAGCTGACTTTTTCCATTGCAGTGCCAACACATACAATCATTCTGGCCTCAAATATCACATCAAATCTCCTTGATTACAAATATACACTTGCCTTTTTTACCAGAAACACTACTCCTAAACAATTGGTCAGATCCACAGGGCAATAAGAGTAAGACTGATCCAATCCACACTTCGTTAGCCATAGCCAGAAACACCATAGCCGCGGCATGGCAAGACAAACTTCCCGCCACGATCCAATCCTGGCAAAATCATATTTGGGACCTTTTCATTATGTCCAAAACATCAGTTAGCACACTCTATCTTTCCTCCAGCAAATTTTAATAAAAAATTTATAGCATCCTGGTATTTACTCATTAACTAAATGGTTGAATCTGATGTAATTTCAGCAAATCCTTTATACAAATCAATGATATACTTTTGAAACTTGAACCTGAAACATTATTTGGCTTAGATCTAAGATAATGTCTGAAGTTACTTTCAGAACACTGATGTAAAATTTGCCTGTAAAGATATGAATTTATTATACGATCGTCGCCTTAAGAGATGTTTTGTAGTGTGTAATACAGTTCTTCTCTGGCATCTTCAGCCTAGACATAATTAAGCATTAATGTTTGTTTTTCCCCTAACCTATTTTTGCACTTTATCTGCAGACATCTATTGTACTTACCTTGTATTGTTATTAAATTCTTAAATAAAAACATAAGAAGAGGAGGAGGAGGTAGTGGTGGTGATAATTTTATACCCCACCTGTCACTACTTCAAGGAGTCTCGAAGCAGCTTACAATCACCTTCCCTTCCTCTCCCCACAACAGACACCCTGTGAAATAGCTGGGGCTAAGAGAGCTCTGGGAGAACTGTTACTGACCCAAGGTCACCCAGCCGGCTGCATGTGAAAGAGTGGGGAATCAAACCCAGTTCTCCAGATTAGAGTTGGCTGTTCTTAATCACTACACTACAGCATTAGCATTGCTTAAGATATACTTCAATGCATTCAAGAGACTACAGAGAAACTCAGTGACAAAGAGATTTCCTTCAAATCCATTACAAGCAGGCCTTTCTGGAGAGCTGCCTATTATAATTCAGCCGCTGCAATACAAATAAGCTCCAGCTTTTCATAAGACATTGCAGCTTTTACAAAACAGTATTAGCCTTGTATTCTTCGTTTTCTAGACGAAATAGGCATTTGAAGCCCTGTTGCTTCCTTCAGAAAGAGGAGATTGGTTGACCAAGTGCTTTTGTTTTATCTTGATTTCAGAAAATGAACGGCTGGTACACAGAAGCCTTAAAACTTTAGTAAAGAATATCATGTAATATGTGTATAAATCCATACATATCCATGGGAGCAATCCTAAGCAGGTCTACTCTGAAGTAAGTCTCATATTATTCCATGGGGCTTGCTCCTGGGACAGTTTCCTTAGCATCAGAACCCATATGTACATACACCAATTACTGCAACTCTTCCACCTCAAAAAGTGGTGGAAGAATCACAGAAAGGGAATGTAGCCCCATCTGCCCACACTACACATTAAATTACGTTTGATGAGGGTATGTACATATTTATTTTATTTATTTCATTTATACCCTGCCTTTATCCCAGTGGGGATCCAAAACAGGTAACGTTTTTCTCTGTCCAACAACCCTCTGAGATGAGTTAGGCTGAGAGTGTACGACTGGGACAAGGGCCCACAGCAAGCTTCCCTGGCAAAGTGGGGGTGCAGATCCTACTCCAGCATTTTAACCAGTACACCACACTGGCTGTCATGTACAAGGGCCCACTGCCCCTACGACATACACAATATTTCCAGATATGAAATTGCACAAGCTATCACAACATTTTCAGACATAGCTTCCAGCAAAGAAGGCAGCAGCAAATCAGCCACGTAGAGCACAACAGTTTGGGGGAAAGAATGACTAAATATCATAAGGTGTTAGGGCAAGCATTGGCCCATTTTGCACGACAGTTGCTTTACCCCATGAGCAGGGTGTGGTAGGGTGGGAGGCCTGGCAATGATCAAAAGGTGATCAGCACAGTCCCTGTGCAAATTGTTTGGAACAGCATGCTAGTCACTCACTAAACTCAGAGTGCACAGAAATAAGGAAGGTGCCATGTAAAAGCAATGTCTGTCCAGTAAATGCCAGCACACCCATGGCAGAGCGCAAGTCTCGTCCGCATTAGGCAATAACATTTGGAATAGTACAGTGATACATAGGCGAAATCCAATGAACCATGAATTGACTGAGTGACTGAAATGGATCTCTTTGTCCTTCATCCTGCAGACCTCAGGAGCAGAATGAGATGCAACATGAAGGGTCAGCTCCGCAAGGAAGGAAATTAGCAGACATCCCCCCATAAATACACACAGTTTTGCTTGAGTTCTTTCTGTATCCTCAGAATGGTTCATGCAAGAGGAGAGAGGAGGTTTTCCTTCAAGCTGCACCCTCCTGTACTGCATCCCACTCTGCTCCCAAGGGTTTACTAATCCTCAGAAGCAGCTTTGTGTAGGCATGCAGGGGGAAGGGCGAACAGGCAAAGATCCCTTCCAATAACTCATTCTGTTCACAGTTCATTGGACCAATAATACTGTACAAATCCCTCTTTAAATTAGGTTAAAATGTATCGTTAAGCACTGCAGGAAAAAAATATTGTGCTATGTGTTTGTTTTCTTTATGAACACATTCTGAATTAATTCCATAGACAATATGATACAATGGCGCCATCTAGAGGATTTTAGTCATCCTTGCCCCTCAGAAATGTGTCTACTAATTATGAGACAAACTAAACATGGAGGGCTCCACATATACCCTTCACCCATACACATGGGAAATAGGAATGAGATGTCTGTTTTTTACATGAAAAAAGCATATGGCTGTGAGGTATTAATCCATGTCCCCTCCCTATCATCCTACTGAACTCTACTGTTTGAAGCATTTTTCTCCCACTGCAGCTTAAATACCAGAAGTGAGCCAGTGTGGAAGAAAAATATTTCAAGTGACAGAGAGGTAAGGAGAGGGTACGATTTGAAGGGTAGGATATATGTCCCCTCTCCCCTGTGTGAAATATAGATCCTTCCCATATAGATTCATATCAGAGCATCCCAGTCACATCCCTTTGGCCTTAAGCACCACTGATTTCATTGTGACTAGAGCTCACCTAATTTTGTGTGTATCACGGAATGTCTTGACTGCCTGATTTAACATGATGAGGAAAGGAATGTGAAATAAAAGTGGCTTGGATTGGCATTCTCAGGTGTTTCTCTTTGTTTGTTTTGCACTTTGGCTCAGCCAGCAAAAGATTAATGTTTTGTAGCAGAAAAAGAGGTTGATTGCAGTTCTAAAATCTCTGACATGCAGATACCAGGTATATTCAGCTATACAGAATGGTGGGTGGGCTCCTCTTGCAGCTCGGTTTAAACCAAGCTGCAAGAGGAGCCAGGCCAGGATCAGCCAGGGCATCAGGAGCTGAGAGCTCCACACTGCCTTCACTGGGGCTGGTTCCAGGTTTTTTTTTTTGCACACTCCTAGTGTCTAGCCATACCAAAACTAACTTCTTTAGGCCTCCTACCCTAGAGGTAGAATTTCTCCTTTTATCTTCATAGCAGGTGCTACTGAATTTAAACATGTTTACAGGCAAATCCAAAAGATCATGAAAACATGAGGAACATATCCAGTCTGTGCCAGATTTATGTATAGGCCAAGAAGGCTGAAGCCTAGGGTCTCTAAATCTAGGGGGCCTCCACAGCCCCCCCCCCCCCAGCGGGCAGTCTCCCCTCTCCCAAAATTGCAAACCCAAGACTTCATGCAAGGGCAGGGCAACTTGGGCCCAAGGGCGTAGACTTTCCCATTTCCCGGGGGGGCTGGAGCTGGGCCAGAGGCATTGCTGTGTTAGATCCTTAAAAGAACCAAGATCCAGTGACATGACAGGGAGGAGCCAGTGACATCACAGGCCATTGTCACTATTTATGGAGGTGGAGCCATGTAGGATTTAGGAAGTGGCTCTCCAGAAATTTAGGGGGGCCTGGGAACCCTTGGGAACTTCCCTAGCCAGGCCCCAATGGCTCAAAAACAAAGTATGGCGTGGGCAAAATCCTCTACATAAAACCCTGGCCAGTCTGAGTAGACAGTGATGACACTGATGGACTGATGGCAGAGAGGCCATGCTTTGTGTGCCAAAGGATAAAGGTTTAAACCTAGGAGGTCTAAGAGAACAGGTGTTGGAAAGGATCTTTCTCTGTTTGAGTCTCTGAGCTCACCTGCATCAGAGCAGACCATGCTGAAGTAGATGGACCAATGGCATGAAGACCAGTGTGGACTGAGGAGACCCATGTTCAGATCTACATTTTGCATTACACGTTCTTGGTGATACTGGGACAGTTAGATTTGAGTCCAGTAGCACATTAGAGACCAACAAGAGCTTCAGGGAATAAGCTTCCAAGAATCAAAGCTCCCTTCATCAGGCTGGGTGATATTGCCATTGTTGTGAGTATAAGGGAAGGGAGACTGGAGGAAGGGTGGGATAAAGAGGGGATTGACAGATAACATGTGAGCAGAGTCCATTGTGATGGAGGAGGAGTTTATGGGGGGGAAATAGCACCAACTGATGTGACCTCGGTCCGAGGGATGTGCGGCTGGCCTGTACCAGGGCTAGGGCTTTCTCGGTGGCGGCCCCATACTGGTGGAATGAGCTCCCGGATGACATCAGGGCCCTGTGGGATTTGTTGCAGTTCCGCAGGGCCTGCAAGACGGAGCTCTTCCGCCAGGCTTTCGAATAGGAGCCGCCACCGGGGAGATGGCAGGACAACATCGCCCTGGATCCACAGGCCAAACCTTCTGTTGCCGCTGCTCTCCAGAAGCAAGTAGATGCTGCCAGTACTGCTGTGAATCGTTTTATAATGTTGTTTATTTATGCTTTTAAATTGTAAACCACTTTGGTGGTATGTCATGTTGTGAGCCGCCTTGAGCCAGTTCGCCGGAAAGGCGGAATAGAAATGCGAAAAATAAATAAATAAATAAATAACTTGAACTTTACTCCTTTTTAGATGACCTAAGGGGGGACTGGAAAGCTCACTGCTCACAGGCCTAAGGAGTTTGTAGGTCATAATCAAAACTTGATCCAGAATCCAGTTAAGGCAATTGACTTGGAACAAAGCCCTGCCAAAGCAAATTAAAGGAACGCCCCACCACATTTAAAAAGTAGCAAACCTGGCTTATTCTCTGGATAGAACTACTGGGTTTCTCATATTAAATACCAGGATTTTCCAAGTCTCCATTCTTTCTGCACACGTGCATGGAGGAAGTCCCACTGAGCACAAGGAGGACTTGCTCATGAGGAAGTCCAAAGAGACTGCAGCCCCTGTGCACCCCATCCAGAAAGTAAGCCCCACTGAAACCCTGGAGCTTCCTTCCAAGTAAAGTGTGCACAAACTTGACACTTGGAAGTGAGTTTCATTGACATGAATGGCACTTTTAGCAAATATCTTTAGAGATTAGGAGTATCAAAGGAGTTGGCTTCTAGTGTGGGTAGCCATTCAGTTTCCCATTTTGCCACAGTGGGAAACTGAGTTCTGTAACCCTTCAGCAGCAACCATCTATATCTTGTGCCAATAGCCACTGATGGACCTCTGATCCATGTGTTTATCCAGTTGAAGATTAATTTTACTTTTTATTTTTAGATTCTAATCTGAGCATGAGTAAAAGATTTGAAAGTGGTGCTAGCAAGTGCAAGAGACAGAGACTTGAATATGCTATGGTAATGAAGTTAAGACCAATCACTTCCAAGCAGAAGCCACCTTGCCAAATGTTAACTACAAAACAAGGAGACAAAGCATAAGGGAATGGCAAAGAAATGACAGAAGTGCACCTGATGCCTTAGATGAGATAAGTTTAGGATAAAATCCTTTATTCCTATATTAGAAGCCAATTTAAAAAGAAGTATTGTGTACAATGATGTTGCACAATTGTTTTCCATTCTTGCTAATCTGACAGCATCTAAGCAAGAAATTCAGCAAGGTGTTGAACTGTTGCTGGAAGCAGACCCAGAAGATCTTGACCTGAAAGTTATTGATGAACTTTTGCACTTTCACCTGTATGTGAGACAAAGGCATAGGCTTTCGGAAGAGCACTCTCTGTCTCATAAAGACCTTTATCAAATTATATACAAGGCAAAAATTCAGATGGCCTTTCCTAATGTGGAAGCAATCTTGCAGCTATTTCTTAGCTTTATGGTCACTAACTGCTCGGGAGAGAGGAGTTTTCCCAGACTCAAAAGAATTAAAAATGAATTAAGGGCCACGATGTCTCAAGACAGGTTGTCCGCACTGAGCATTCTGTACATTGAAAGTGACAAACTTAGGCTGTTTTTACATCTGACTTTCCCGCTGGAATCATTCTAGTTCCAAAAAAACCTGCCCATACCTCTGTGCGGTGTGAAACCGTGCTGCTACTGAAATGTCCACATCTACTAATTGCCCTCCTGTGGTCAAGCTAGTTATAATACCGCTTCATTCTGCTTTAAACAATTGTAGTTTCTAAGTGCACTTAGACCCCCTGGAGTGAAATTTCACACCACTGTGAAATCAGCACAGGAAAAGACAGCAGTCAAACTACTTTAGAGGGGAGGTGTAAAATGACCCTTAGACAAACAAATTTTGATAAAGTTTTGGATGATTTTGCTATGAGGAAGGCTAGAAAAAAACATTTTAGTCTTACTGTATTTGATGGTTGTAGTTTAATTCTTAATATGTATCTTAAAACTGACTGTTAAATGACAACATAAAGTAGATTCTAAAAGTGCCGCACTATCAGGTAATCATGATCATATTATTTACGCTTCCCAGGCAACATACGGTAATTTGTAAACGCAAGGGGTTTTTTTTAAGAATAACATTACAACTTCATTTTTCTAAAAATTAATGCTTATCCCACAAAAGGTTTACAAAGTTCAGTTATTGTAAAAGTTTTTCAGTGTTAATTTTGACAGTCATGCATTTTTTTTCAATCACTATGGTATTTAACAATAACATCTTATGTCCTTTAGAGGAGAAATTGTGAATTGCAGAATTTTAAATACCCATCACCATCCTTGGCTTCCCTCAGTTTTGTTTATAACACTCTTCCATTTTCTTTTAGTCGTGAGGGTGGGGGATTGGGAGGGGCCTCACAAGTGGCATAGCCTCGGGCCTCTCTTCATCTAAATCTGGCCCTGGTGATGGGGAAAACCTGGAAGTGATGGCAGTAGCTCTGCTGTCGCTTTGAGCTTTTTCTGGGAAGTGATGTCATCACACTTGCAGTGCCAGTGAAATTTTGGAAGGCAATGGAAACTTGGGGCAGGAAATCACCCTCTTGATCTGAGGCTAGACAGGCCTGGATGTAACTCTGCATAAGATAGCACTATGAGACACTGTGGCTGAGGACAGACTGGCAGTCTCGGCCGCTCTGCCCCGAGGAGGCGGCCCGGACGCATCACGTCCGGCGCCATGCTCCTCACGCAGCAGCCGAGCACCACTTCAAAGTGGTGCTTGGCTGCTGCGGCGTGTGTTCCACCCGCCGGAGCGGGTGTGAATGTGCGCCGGGAGGGGGAGCCGTGCAGCATCCGCCCGCCGCCGTAGGAAGCCGCCCACAGTCTGAACGCTGTGGGCGGTTTCCTTCCGGCGGTGTGCAAATGCCGCACCGTGGGGGAAATCCCCCCGCCTAAGTCTGCCGTGCCGCAGAGGCGCGGCAGACTACCAGTCTGTCTCCAGCCTGTGATGGTAATGCTGATATAACCCCAACCTGCATACCCTGTGATCCCCCCAAGCTGAGTGCATTCCACTAGGCATTTATTGTGGCCTGCCATGTTATTGACAAAATCTAACACCCCAGGCAGGCAGAAAGAACAAAAGGTTTATCAAGCTCCTGGTGGGCCATGATTCATGGATGTGAGGCATTATGGATGTTGGTCTTACTGGCTCATAAACTGGCAGACCTTTTAGTACCATTTCAGCACATGAAAAATGTTGGAATAGCTTCACTTATGAAACATTTCTGCCCATATTTTTTGCACACCACAATTAGCTCCAGACTTAGGATAGGGTACAGTTCTATATTAAAAGCTGGATCCAGCTACATTCAGTTATATATTAAAAGCTGGATCCAGGTACCTCACAGGGTGTCTGTTGTGGGGAGGGGAAGGGAAAGGGGTTTGTAAGCCGCTCTGAGACTCCAAGTGAGTGAAGGGCAGGATATAAATCCAATCTCTTCTCTTCTTCTTTTCTTCAGTTCATGCTCACAATTGCCCAGCATGAATCTCAGCAAAATTGAGGTTCTCCCTCAAATGGCAAAACAAAGCAGCAGTAAATAAGAACTTTAAAAGCTGAGAACATCAGGACAATTTAGGGCTTACAAATTCAGAGGCATTCTTCACAATCAGCAGTGGAATCCCCACCCCACCCTGGGAAGTGAAAGATGGAGCCAGCACCTGACTCCAAAATGTGCCCCAGTGACAGATTTAGAAAGGCAGGTGATGGTTAGCTCCTTGAATGTAATGAACATGAACTTGTGGCATGGCAGCAGCACTTCCTGTTCTCCATTCAGCTTTGACAGTTCATATTCCATTCCTTGGCAATGGCTGATCACATGTGCCGCAGACTGTGGCTTGATGCTCAGTGCAGGTTTGACACAATGCAAGGAGGTCCAGAACAGCTGTCTGTTCTTTTTGATCTGTCCTTCGTCATCTTGCTGCATGATTATCAGAAATCTGAACACTGAAAACTGGAACTTTTAAAATTCACCTTAAAGGAATGTTAATTTCAAAGTCCTCTTGGGGACATTAAAATGCTGATATTGTTAAAGAGTTAAACCAAAAAGGAAAGAAAAAGCATCTACCTTGTGTCATTGAAAATGCAATTATAAAGGACAGCTGTGCGCACCTGAGTTTTTGACCCTGAAGAGCTTTGCAAAATGAAATGCCACAAAACCAGAAGCATCCCATGACAGCTTAATGGAACGGAATGGAGGCAAACAAAATCTACCTATGATGGATTTTGAATTGCTGCTTCAAATGGATCATTACAGGGCATCACTCCAATTAATGTGCAGTTTGGTTCATTGGCACCAACTAAAATGACTTTCAAAAGGATATTTATTTAGGGTCAAAAATCATCTTGCTAACACGCAGCTTGAGGAAATGGTCTGTGTGATAGGAAGAAGGATGAAAATGTGAAGGAATGCTATCATTTTGTCCAAACCATGAAACCATGGCAGGCACAGGGCTGCCAAGGACCACCTAGAAGATCTTCAGTAAACTCTTGAGATAATGGAAGTAATAGGAAGCACATTATTTCAGACATCCTCTAATTCTTTCCCTTGTCTTGAAAAAACAGTCACATCCAGCACTTCTCTGTCAGAGGCGAGGACAGACTATTGTTCTGCTGCGCTACAGGAGCACGGCAGAACAAGGCGGGGGGGAACTGCCCCGCAGCACAGCATTCAGACGCCGCCGCAAGGAAGCCGCCCACAGCATCCACACTGCGGGCGGCTTCTGGCGGCGGCAGAATGTCACGCGGCTCCACCTGCCCGTGTTCACACCCGCTGGAAGCGGGTGGAACGCGCGCACAGCCGCCGGGACACCACTTGGAAGTGGTGCCCGGCTGCTGCGGGAGGAGCGCGCCGCCGGATGAGGTGAGTCCGGGGCGCCTCCGCGGGGCAGATGCGGCAGTCTGGATGCCTGCTCTGCTTCCGCTTTTAAAGCGGAGGCAGAGCGGGCCAGACTGCCAGTCTGTCCTCAGCCAGACTAAATATGCAAACAGAATATTGCCAAAACAAACTATGCATGAACTTCAAGATGCATGGACAAGAAGATCATTTCTTTGCCTGAGCAAGCAAGGTTCAGCAGATAAAGCATACAATTTTAAAATTCTGAAATATTATATTTGAGTTGTTTCTGCTGTATTTTGTCCTTCAAGCCTTATAGGCTCTAAGCCCTTTGAAATGAGAAGGTTCTGGACTGACTAAATAGATACTGTTTCATAAGCCTATTTAGCTCAACACTGTCACCAGCAAAGGGCTCTCCAAGATGCTTTATATACATTGATATCAGATTCTTCAAATATCATCTTTCTCAATGGCAGCCTCCTCATATCTGGAAGTGAAACAGGAAATCCTTCTCTAAAAAGGTATGTTATCATGTGAGGCCCTAGGGTTGCCAAATGCATGGTGAGAAATTCCTGGAGATTTGGGGGAAGAACTTGGGGAGGGTGGTGTTTAGAGAGAGAGAAAAGCTCAGCATGAGTAATTCCATGAGGTTCACCCTCCAAAGCTGTCATTTTCTCCAGGGGAACTGATCTCTGTAGTCTGGAGATCAGTTGTAATTCTAGGAGAACTCCAGGCCAGAGAGCCAGTTTGGTGTAATGGTTAAGTGTGCGGACTCTAATCTGGGAGAACCGGGTTTGATTCCCCACTCCTCCACTTGCACCTGCTGGGTGACCTTGGGCAAGCCATAGCTCTGTACCAGCTGTTCCCTCAAGGACAGCTTGGGAAAAAGCTCTCTCAGCCCCACCTACCTTCACAGGGTGTCTGTTGTGGGGAGGGGAAACAAAAGGAGTTTGTAAGCTGCTCTGAGACTACAAGTGAAGGGCGGGGTATAAATCCAATCTCTTCTTCTTCAGGCCCCTACCTGTATTATGTATTGGGCATTTCAGATTGCTGTAGTAGGACGTTTTGGCACTGAACTTGATTGCAAGAACAATTTCAGTTTCCAGTTGCAGTTCAGTTTGACTCCTACTAGCAGCCAATTCAGGTCAAAGTTTCTTCCTGATGTTCCTTTGTGGTTATGATAAAGTTACTGCTGATTTTGTAACTTCTGTGTGGCCTCCTCTTCATGATGCTTAATAACCTGGACTTCCTGTAACTAGTTTGGTGCAATAATCACAGTCCCCCGCTTCTATAGTCCTTTTAGTACATTTTGACTAGCAGTTCTGCTGACATCTTGCGTGTGGGTAACAGACCTGGAAACTGGCATCTCCATGTGCAAAAATAATCAGAAATAATCAGAAAGCTGGCATCTATTTAAAAAAATAGCCCCAGTGGCAAAATTCTTTTTTACACTGGAAGAGCTGAGGCAGTCCCATAAGATCAGACTGCCAGATATCAGCACACTCCATAATGAAGCCATTGTTATTAAGATTTAAGTTCTTAAAAACAGATGTTATCTTTACATTGTAAAGGGCAGATAAGAAACCTTCACATCATAATAACTAAGAGATATAAAACTTGTATAAATATATCTAGGTTTATTTACCAGAGTTTGAAATAAGATAATACAGACCTAAGCAAAGGGTGACATCCAGTGGAAAGATTATCTCATATATATTTTCTCTTTGATGTAGCCTTCACCATGTGCTTGATACATAAACTGGGTCATGTGCATATATTTGAAACTCAGACAAAGCCTGCTCTTCAAAAGTCAGAATTTAGATAACAAAATAGAACTTATTTTCATGCACTTGGAAGGGGGGGGGTGTCAGTAACCTATTAATTACTCTTCTAACCTTTGTTGTTCGCATCTTTTTTGTTTAGAATATCTGATGAGTTGATTCCTCTCCCTTTTTAAAAATGTGGGTGGTCTGTAGAAATATTCATTGACCTCTACAGGTATTTCAGAATTTTTCGTCTTTTTCTCACAATTTACATATCACTGCATAAGGACATTTTTGTCCCCCAAAACAGCTACATCTACTGACAAAAATGGGATATAAGCACATGTTGCATGGGTGTTTTAAGCCTGTAACTGAGTTTCTAATTTCAAATCTGTCCTGCACACCCCCTTAGCAAATCCCTCCACCACATTATTAGGAAAAATACCAGATCAAGAAGATTATATTAATGTTTAATATTGCAACATACCAATTCCTGGTAATGTATAACTATTTGTCCCTCACTCTCCCCCACCCCAATTCTTGGGCCAGCCCCTGCCTGTGATGTCCAAGAGTCTCAAAACAGATTATAGTGGGCAAGCTGGATCAATGTGTGCATATGTTATGGTCATTTCCACAGCTCCAGTTTGGCTTATTAACAACATCCTTCTCCCAACCCTTCACACAGCATCATTTACAAGTTGTTGCACTGCTAATTTCCTCCCAGTTTTCCCCCGTTTTTCAGACAATTTTTGTACCAATGTTTCTGGAAAGAACACACTTGAAAGGGGGGGGGGGGGTTGAAGTCTGTAAAATTTGCTTCACTTTTAAAGATCCTTCCCACATCCAACTACTTCCATACCCCACTTTCTAGCTACTAGCTTGTTTTCTGAGCTCCTGCCATTTTCTCCGACAGAATGCACTGTTTTTTTAAAAAAGACACCTTGCAACCATGTCAATATACCACTGTAGTGGATGACCATAACCTGGGTTGCTTTGTCTCTTGTCTTACAGTGGATTTGCAGGCTTGCCTATTAAACTTTATTTTTCCCCACTCTATAATGTGCTGATTACTATCAGACAGCTACTAGATCATTGAGTTTCAACCTAAGCGGATAGTGAGGAGGGGTTTCCATCATCAGGAATTAGGGGATCAGAAGACATGATGGGAGGGAAGGCATACAGCCAGGTCCCCTTCCTGCTTTAATAGGGGTCCCAGTGAGCCTGCATAGATTTAGTTGCTTTCTGGAGAGGGGCTGGGCAGCCTAAAAATGCAGTCCTAGGTCTAGAAAAGGCAGAACTCTCTCTTACCCTGTGAACACCACCTTGTTTTATCCTGCTGTGTCAATGTTTGTTTGTTTGTTTGTTTGTTTGTTTGTTTGTTTGTTTGTTTGTTTGTTTGTTTGGATTTATATCCCACCTAGCCAGCATGACTCATCAGCAAAAGAGGGAAAAGGGAGTGGTGTGTTGCCTCCTCTGCGATGTCAAATGTGATGACAGATCTAAAATGATCTTTCAGCGGATCATGTGCAAGAGAAAGTCTGACTCACCAACTTAGAAAAAGGTGGAGAAAAATCAAAGGAAAGTAACCCATCAGGAAGCAGACTTTTGAGAGAGCTTCAGCTGAAAGTGCAGCAAAAAAAAAGCGGAATAAACATTTTGCATGGAAACAGCCTATGTAAAATGTTATGTATTGACCATGCGGTCGCCATGTGCTCCCTTAATTGCGACCGCATGGCCAGAGCACATGGCCAGAGCATGGCCAGAGCACATGGCCAAGAAACTACCTGAGCTTCAGCCAGGTAGAACAAAGGCCAGGTGGATTCAAACCGGCCACCAATCCTGTACCTAGGTTTCTCCCAGGGAACCTATGAGATGTAAATAGACTTCTAATAGCCTATCAGGCCAGTTGGGTGAGGTCAGGGGATTGTCCCTGACCAGCATAAAAGGAAGGCTTCGAGCCCTGGGTTGTATGCTTCATCCAGACCAGCAATAAAGATCTAGCTGTTTCACTATTCCATGGACACCCGACTCCAATACTTATCATAAACTTTTAGCAGACGCAAGTTCTAAGTGAAATTTCAACAACCAGGGTCAGATATTCAATTAAAAGATTAAAGCGCATTCTGCCTTGATTGCATCAGAACTAAAACATGTAACGTATTTTACGATTTCCAGCACTCTGACCTTCCTTTTCTTGATAAATCTATAATTAGAATTTTAAAAATTACAAAACTAACAAAATAGGGCTGCCAAGTCCAACTTGGGAAATATCTGAGGACTTTGGGGGTGGAGCCAGGAGACTTTGGGGGTGGAGCCAGGAGAAAGGAAGTGACATCATTTTGTGATGTCACATCCTGTGATGTTGCTTCCACATGCTGACACATGAACTCATGAAGTTTCCTAATACTGAATCAGGCCATTGGTCCATCAAGGTCAGTATTGACTACTCAGATTGGTAGTGGCTCTCCAGGGTCTCAGGCTGAGATCTTTAATGTCACCTATTACCTGATCCTTTTTTAGCTGAAGAGGCTGATACCTCCTGCATGTCAAGCAGATGCTCTATCACTGAGCAACGGCCCTACTGAATCCTTCCTCATCTCGGCAGGATATGAAGCACTAAGTGCTACACAAGTGCTAAATATGATTTTCATATCATAAGAACAGAAGAGAAGCCACAGTGGATCGGGCCAACAGCCCATCCAGTACAACACTCTGTGTCACACAGTGGCCAAAAATACCAGGTGCCCTCAGGAGGTCCAGCAGCGGGGCCAGAACTCCAGAAGCCCTCCCACTGTTGCCCCCCAAGCACCAAGAATGCAGAGCATCACTGCCCCAGACAAAGGGTTCCATTTAGACCTTGTGGCTAATAATAGCCACTGATAGACCTCTGCTGGATGGGGACAGAGAGAGAGAGAGAGAGACAGACAGACAGAAAAAAGAAAGAAAGGGAGGGGGAGAGAGAGAGAGAAGGAAAAGAGCTGGCAGAGGCACTTACCCCAGCAACCTTGAGAGCCACATGCAAAAGCACGCCCTTCAGTACAAACAGCCTAGTCCCTCCTTAATCTCTGGGCGGGACTTTCTCTTGCTGCCTCTGCTCTTAAAGGGGAAATGTCTGGTGAGTCTTTTTACTGCAGGGCAGGTTCTCTGCAGACATTTCCCTTTTAAGAGTTCAGGCCTGGCAGGGAGAGGGCAGGGCAGGCTCCGACATTCCCCTGCTGGCAGCCATTGCCCCCCTCGGTGGCCAATTTTGAAAAAGCGGGGGTAAGCATTAAAAATCGGTGTTTCCCCCGCCCTCCCGGGGGACTTGGCAGCCCTATAACAAAATATGCAGAATTGTCTTATTTCTTGGGTCATCCTGTGCATGAGATCAACTGCTAATTTACACATGAAAAGTTAAAAGAGTTTAACTTTGTGACATCACTGTACTTGGACCTGTATCTGATTCTGTTTAAGAGTATAAGTCTATCTAGAGGCATATGGAAAGAATAAATTTCTGCACATATGGGACCATTATACAGGTGTGCAAGCCTGAATAGTGTAGCACTAAAACTAGAGTGAGGGTGCAGCGTTAGTTGTTTTAGTAATTAGCACAGCTTTTTTTTCTTGGGGAATGCGCCAGAATGGAGTTCCACAAAATTCTTTTTAAAATGTTAAAAAGTTCATGAGTTTTTAGCATGCGGAGTGAAAACTTCACTTCCCTCTTTTGAGTTCCAGCCCCTTTTTTAAAAAAAAAGAAAAGAAAAAAAGTGCCCTGGTAATTAGGATGACTTTGCAGGGTTCCCCCCCCCCCCTAAGAATAGGCCTCCTTTTGGAAACATAAACTAAGCCAAGTTACAGTTTCAAGACAGCTATCCCAAAATGGCTACTTGCCTAGCCCAGACAATAATAAGAATAAATCTAAATTACTCTGCAGTGTTTCAAGAGCAGGAACGATTAGCAGCTATAGAATTTCAGGAACATATGTTTCAAAGAAACATCCTCTGCATATTTTAGTATTTCCATTGCCTTTTCAGAGAGTTTGATTGGCCAGATACCTAATTTTGTGAAATTTTACAAAAAATGTAAATTTTGTGAAATTTTACAAAAAATGTAAATTTTGTAAAATTGATACAAAAAATGGAATTGTACAATTTATTTTTCATTCATATATATGGCAATACAGTGTAGTAGTTGTCAGTTTTTCTGTGTCACAGACCATATTTACAACTGGATGTCCTACTGACCCAATGTTGTTATAGTATCAAAACAGAGGTGTTACAAGATTATGTGATAATATCCAAATATTCCACAAAGCCCTGAGGGTTGTCTCAGAGAATTACATTTTTTAAAAATGCTCCCTATACCAACTTTCTACCAAGTTAAAATCTAGTGATGCCATACTCAAAATACGTTATAACACTATGTAAGCATTATCCTATGAAGATCTGCTACAATTTTCTTTTTATTTGGCATCAAGTAAAAAGTTACTGACAGTGCAAGTTAGTCAAGCTCAGAAAGATTCAACCCTGCTTTGGATTCCACTGTGAGGCTTTAATTTCTACACAGTTATATAGATGCAATTTTCATTCTGAAACCAACAAGACATTTCTGGGTAGATGTGGTAAATGTCTTAAAAGTAAAAAGCAGCAAGTTTCGTTGTTCCTAAAATGCTATGTGGAAGCAAGACAGACTGGCCAATCTGATAATGCACTTCCATTAGACACTCTAGCCACAAACATTTCTATACCACACATAGCACAGCATTTTAGGTTTTGTTTAGGTTATGAAGTGATGTTTTGGAATAAGGAGGATAAAAATAGATGGGCACTTTAAGGAAAGGTGTTCTTGACACAGCTGCCCCAGATTAGGAGGCTTGGAATGAAAGAAATAGACAGAGCAAAACCTCAAATTTGCGGCTACCTGATAGATTTTGAAAGACATGATGTCTTAGATAGGTTATTACATTTGCCGCAAGGGGTGAGTGAGATTTTTTCACAATTTTAATTATTATAAATAAGGTGAAATGAAACTGTATTAATGTACTCATATTTTAGTTTATTTCAGTTCTGATGGGACTCTAGACAATGCTGGTATCTTAAGAGCATTTGTGCTCTCAAAGAAAAAAAGAAAAATTATTGTACCTTATGTTATTTATATAAGAATCACGGTCCTTGAAAAAGATTCATTTGAAATGGGAAATATTACTAGAATCCTGTGGGACTAGTGATAAGTATTTTTGATAAGGTGCTATCTGAATGTAAACCTGCACTGGTTGTATTGTTTGGGTGAAATATATATTTTTCTATGTATTGTTTGGGTGAAATTGATTTTTGATCATATTTAATACTAACATTTAGAAAACTGTAGAGAAAAAGAATAAAGCATAAAATTGTTTTACTGTACACATATATTTATTATACACAGTGATATATTTTTTTGTATTTATTTCTAACACTGTGACCCGCTATTTTTGTATTAGCCTCCAGGTGGGGCCTGGAGATCTCCCGCTTTTACAACTGATCTCCAGCTGACAGAGATCAGTTCCCCTAGAGAAAATGACTGCTTTGAAGGGTGGACTCTATGGCATTGTACCATGCTGAAGTCCCTCCCCTCCTCATACCCCTCCATCTCCTGGATCCACCCCCAAAGTCTCCAGGTATTTTCCAGTCCACAGCTGGCAACCCTATCCTTATTACTTCTTCTAGAAAGTCCAAGCACATTGAGAATTTCAAAAATACTCCCAAACTACGAGTCTGAGTGACCAACGGAGGATAAACCACATTGATCATAGCAATTCCCATTCCCCAGAATTCACAGAGGTTTCTAAACATTGTTAATTCAGTCCCACTGTCAGCTACGGCTGCCATTCCCAGGCAGGAGGTGGCACATCCGCAACCCTCCACTGGGCCTCTAGCCCCCACCATTGGAATGTCTCTTCTGTTCTCACTTGCAATTGCTTATTGCACTACGCCTCCCTAACCTTGAGTGTGTTGCTTTTTGCCACTTCTCAGCTGCTTCTCTTTTCCAGGTGCTAACTGTAATTTTCCCTGCTTTTAGCCTGGGAAGAAATGTCCAGTATATTTGAGCGCAATTTTATCTGTATGGTGTTTGGAGGTTTCACTTTGCATTACCCTGTTTGAATACACTATAACTGTACCCACTCTACCATCACCCCTCCATTACTGATTCAAGACGTGTAGATGACTATAAGATCCACTGGCAATAAAAGAATCTTCTGCTTAAGAACTTCTGGTTGCAGTTTGAAATCTCTTAGACTCTCACACCTACCTGGATTCAGCTACAACTGGTTCGTTTGAAGCTTATTTCTAATTATGGATTCTACAAGAGCTGAAACCACATCCTCAGCCGAGTATCCCATAGCTGCTGCTGTGGAAGCCACTCCAATACGAAAGGAGTGGGTTCCAAACTTTACTCCGGACAGGCCCAGCTTACCCAAAGCCCAAGAGGTCACTGCCCAAAACTGATGTTTGGTCAGCGGGCTCCCGTCTTCATGCCTAAAAAGAAAACCAGCCTCCAAACTCCGCAGGGCTAAATATTGTGACAGGGCCAACACTGGGCAAAGTTCCTTATCCTGACAAACCCCCAATTTAATCATGGCACCTTTGTGCATCGGATCCATCTTAGAGCTCCTGATCATGACCTGCATGCCATCGCCGTGCAGGTGAACGTCCCACACCTATAAGGCCTTGCCAGACTGGACTGCCTTAGATTGAGCCACCAGTTCACTCACCCGGAGAGCACCAAAGAATGCAAGCAAAGAGGCTGCGTGAAACAGGCATGCCTCAAAACCGGAGGCGCAAACAGCACCCCAAGTTGCCCGCAACCCTTTCAGAACCACCAATGATATGGGCTGCCTCTTGTCTTTCACCGCACAACCTTCATGAGCCCAACCCTCAAGCATCTTCTTAATCCTGAAGTCATTGGTGACTTCAGTGAAGCCAAAGGCTTTGCTCGCAAAGGCCAGTGCAGAAAGCTTGCCCTGGATTGAACAGACAGCTAAGCCAGTTTCCTTCATTGAAACACAATAGTGCATCAGTTGATCTATAGGAATAGGTCAGACCTTGGGATAATGCTCCGCAGACCTGAAGACCTCGAACTGGCGAACTGTTCGCTCATATCCTTTTTTGGTGCTAGAAGTGATAGCGAGGCCTATAGCCCTGCAAGCCTCAGCCTCCAACCTGCCAAAGTTCCTGAGGCATCTGTGCTGGATGAAGATCTGTGTCTGGTGCAAGCTGACAAAACCTTGCCATCTGTTGGTGAGAGAGAGTGTCAGCCACCCCATTATCCACACCCGGCACATGCCTGGCAAAAAACAGCAAGTTAAGCCAAAGGCAGCGCAAGGTAAAGGCATGTACAAGCCTCATAACCCGAGGAGACTTGGACGTGAGGGAATTGATCACCTGGACAACTGCCAAGTTGTCACACTAAAAATGGACAGTGTGATCTTTCAACTCCTCCCCCCACAGCCAAACCATCACTAATACGGGAAAGAACTCTTAAGAAGGTGAGAGCCTTAGTAAAACCTGCTGAAACCCATTCCACTGGCCACTCCTTGGCACACCACTGGCTACAAAAGTACATACCAAACCCCTGTGATCCAGCAGCATCAGAAAGTCACTTGGAGCTCGGCCTCCAGCCTTAAATCCTCCCCCCAAAAAGAGACTCCATTAAAGGAACTTAAGAACTGCCAGAGACAAAGGTCGGCATGTTCTTCCGAAGTAATATGCACTCTGTGATGCAGGCACTGGAGGCCAGCCATCGCATCACACAGGCACCTGACAAAAGCCCTCCCTGGTGCCACAACTTTGCATGCGAAATTGAGATGACCCACAATCTGTTGCAGTTCCCGCAAGGTAGCCTTCCTTCTCTCCAGAAATGAAGAAAGCTGTACCTGTAGGTCCTGCACTTTGCCAACTGGCAATCAAGATGTCTGAGCCACCATGTCCAATTCAACCCCTAAAAAGACCAGCCGTTGTACTGGACCTTCTGTCTTTTCGTGTGCCAAAGGGACCCACAGCTCATCTGCCAGCCATGTAAAGCTATGCAACAGCTGAGTACACCTGCCAGTCCCCCAAGGACCAATGAGAAGGAAGTCATCCAGATAATGGACCATGTCACAAAGACCCATTTGGAACCGCGTTGCCCACTCAAGGAATGTGCTGAAGCGCTCAAATGCAGCACAAGACACAGAACATCCCATGGGCAAAGCCCTATCCATAAAAAATTGTCCATTAAAGGAAAACCGTAGCAACTCAAAATCATCTGGATGCACCGGGAGGAGATGAAATGCAGACTTAATGTCACACTTCGCCAATTCTGCCCCACGACCACAGCGATGTACAACACGCTTGGTCAAAGGAGGTGTACCTCACTGTGCACAGATGATCCGGAATGGCATCATTTATGGATTCGCCCTAGGGATAAGAAGGGTGGTGAATCAAATGAAATTCACCAGGTGCCTTCTTAGGCACTATGCCCAAAGGTGAAACCCGCAAATTGGGAAGTGGTGACGCTGTAAATGGGCCTAAGACCCTACCCTCATGAACTTCTTTGGCAATCTTCGCACTCACCACCGTCTCCATGTCCTTAACTTACTTTAAATTGTGGGCTAAAAATGGTGCCCTCAATCCTGCAAACAGAATCCTAAAACCTTTCTGAAAACCCTCTAACAAATAAACAGCATCCCTTCTATTGGGATATCGTCTTAACCAATTCTGCAAGGGACCCAACTTAAGCGGACTGGGCCCCTTTTCCCATAGCCGCTGAGGAACCACCTCCTCCCCTAGGTCGCTGACTATGCCTGGGCTTTCCTTTTGGGCATGCTGTGAAAGCATGGGGTCCGCTACACAGCAGGCATTCGTGCCGATAAGTACAGGTCTTTCTATTGCAAACCCCTTAGGAACCAAATTTCCAGCAGAGCAAGCAGGGTTGAACCACCTGCCCCATGGGCCCATGGGAGATAGCACCAAATGTGGCTGGGAGGTTGTGCACAATGTGCCCACTTTGAGAGCAGTCCCCAGCATTAGGCCGCACTTGAGACATGAGCTGCAACCAGAGGTGCAAGTGTATCTGATCCCACGGGAGGCCAGGGTTCATAGCGGCCCTCATTCTGAATTCCTCATCGTAACATAGCCAGGCAGAACCCACAAACCCAGTGTAAGCCTTATAAATAATATCTAGGTACTGGAACAGTGCTGCAGCCTTCCAGCTGTGAGCACTAGATATCACCCCCACGTAGACGATAAACCCTGGCAACCAATTGGCCCATGTCCTATCAACCTTCCTCTTTTTCCATATTTCTTTGTCCTTGTTATCCAATTCCTCCTTATCCTTCTTCTCCAAATCATGGTAAAGAAGGCTAAAGAGATCGATGTAATCCCCTTTGCAGATCTTTTCTTTAGTACTAGGCAAAAGGTGATCTCCCAGGGGCAAGGCTGCATCTCTGAAGGGCATAGCATTTGCTAACACAGCCCCATAGGGGTTGCCCCATGGAAGAGAAAAACCCCAGGCTACCCATGGACTGGCAAACATATCCGGACCAGGTGGTGGCACTGGACCCCAAGGGGACTGCGTACTCATAGGAGGAAGATCCCATGCCCATGGCAGACTAGCACCAGTAGAATCCTGAGTCCTAGGAGGAGGACCCTAAGCCCAAGGCTGACCGGGACCAGAGGAGTCCTGCACAAACCCAGGCATAGGTCCCCAAGGACCCCAAGCCCAAACAGTGATTGGTGTGAGGCTTCTGAGCCAAGTAGTCAAGGATCAGACCTTTGTTGATGAAACAGAGTTCTTTATTTCCAATTACTACATTACTACAGGTCCTCGGATCATTGTTAGAGATAAGGCATACAATAGAAGCAGGATTAATATACCCTCCAGTACAATTTGAATTGCCCATAGGTAACCAATCACAAGAAGGGAAAAACCGCGGGCTAAAGGTCCTTTGACAGTTTGCTTCCCACAGGAAAAAGGTGAGGTGTGAAGCAGTAAATTTCCCTTCTTAAACCAGACTCTTCAGATGTATCCATCTTGCATAACAAACAACTTTTACCAAGGTCTTCACACGCCGATAAGAACTGGTTGGTGTCTCCCCCGACAGGGAGGAAAGGAATGCAGAGGCGCGGGGGTGAGAGGCCGATTGTTCTCATGGCTGAGGTCGCCACCCTCCCGGACCAAATGGTTACATTGACCAGACCCAGCTAGAGTCATAAATCCAGGGCAATAAAAAAGGGGCCTGATACATGGTGATTGAAGCACAGAGAGGATGCTAAGACAGGTTACACTGGAATGGAGTATACAGGCATAGAAAGAGTATACAAAGCATACAAGCACAAGCATATTGGCATAAAGCACGAGCATATTGGCATAATCATATTAGCAATCTCTGTTAGAATCTTTAGATTCTGACAATTGGCTGCCCTTCCGCAACGTCCTTACCACTAGGACCAGGCACTTTGACATCCGGAATTGCCACCGCCACCGCCTCGTCAGGAACCAGCGTCACTACCAAAGCTGCAGGCACACCCGTCAATGTCCCCTCGGGTTCACTGGTACTGGTAGACTCTGTACACCTAGCTTCAATGGAATACAATTGCTTAAGCACTTCATCCCTAAATTTTTCTCTCTCAGCTCGCCTCCCAGTACTGTGTGCAGATCTAATAACAGCCTGAAAAGGAGGGGGCACCCCTGTGCTTCTAGCTTGTTGCAACACGGCCAGCTTATCTAAAATAATCTGCTGTTCCCTCACTTCATCCTCATCCTCAGATGATGATGGAGCTGAGGGAGGGGGCGCCACAGGTCGCCTAGGCACTTTTGGTGCCAGCCCATTTCCTTTAGAATGTCCTTGGCCTTTTTTGGAAGCCATTGTTAAAAACCCAGGGCCTCCACCAATGCAAGTGAGACACTAAAATGGCCGTCGCATTATAAAATGGCCACCGCTCAGACAACCTTCCTAAGATGACCACCTAAGGATGCCTAACCAGAACAACCCAACTTTCAAAAATGGCCACCACACTCAAAGGAGCAGACTCACCTAAAATGGCTGACCTCCCTAGGAAGGTTGCCAGTAAAGCACACCCTCTAACTACTGTCCCTGTACAGAAAAACTGCCCCACAACAGCCCAAACTGCCCCGCAACATCTACTACCTAGTAACAACCTACCCCAGCCTACCCCAGGGGCAATTAACCCTTTAGTCAAATAAGAGGGAGAATGATAACTACAAATCCGTGGGGGTGGGGTGGGGGTGGCAGAATGACAAACTGGGCCCCAGCAGCCTCACCAACTGCACCTATCCCCCAACCCAGGCCGTAACTAATAAACCCCACCCAGTAAGTTCTCTGTGTCGTGTGTCTTGTATGAATAATCAAGCACGAGGCAGGAATAAATAGCAAGGGACAGGGACAGCCTTAATAGAGCTGGCCCCGCCCCTTCAGGCCTGGTTGCAGACACAGCCAGTCTGCCCCCTTTTCCTCCTTACAAGGAGGAAATTTCGTCTCCCTGCAGCAGTTCTTCGGCAGCTGCAGGGAGATGGTCTTTCCATCCATCTTCAGGTTATCCATCTGTATGTCTAGAAAAGAGATAAAATTTAACAAGCTTTTAAAATAAAATTGAAACTGAAGCATCAAAACAGGAGAGAAACACTGAGAAAATAAAGAAAATTATTGTGCATATCTGAGTCTCAAAGGAAATGCAAATCAAATCTATTACTTTGCATCAGATATTGAGTATTATAATTAAACATAGGAAAATAACAAGGTAAGATCAGCATGGATAACAAGGAAGATTAATTAGCAACACAAAAGGAGCACTAGCCTAACAGCATGGCAATTAAAGGGGATAAAATAGCCGTTTAATTCTCTGAAAAAGTAGCCCTGATATAATGCTTCCAATGAAGTAATAACTTTGACTGCATGTTGCTAAAAGGCAGGATTCAGTAGAAACACCTGGTAAAGAAACAATGCCAATCTAGCTAAGTATCCCTGAAGCACTTTGAAGAACATATTTTAATCATATTAAAAGAAACATATTTTAATCATATTAAAAGAAAACAAATGCATGTAATAGGCAATAGTATCCCTGAACATTACTGTATGCTTAATTTGCAACTGCCAGATTAAATGATAGCACACCATAATGAAATCCTAGAATATTTGATAGGTTCTATAACATCCTTAAAATATCTTTATACTAGCGATAGTACAAGTATGTAAGAAAAGACAGCTGATGCAGCACAAGACTTGAGAAATTATGGTGGCGGTCACACATGCAAGATAAAGCAGGGGGGAAGAGAGGCTATTTCCTCCGGTGTAAATTGACCTGCAGTTGCACAGTCACACGTACTTTTGTAAATGCGGGTGCAGTCTGTGATCAGACGCAACTGCAGGTGAGTTGGGGGTCTTGCTGTTTGTTTCTGATGTGCTTTCATGAGGAATTGATGAATTGCACCTCCACACTGAGGTCTCCCTATGGAGTGGGGGGGGGGGGTGTTGATGCATTTACTGTGAAGGGCAACGGCACAGAGTCGGGATAGCCTGATCAGACTATCCTGATGCCATGGGAGCACGCTGGGGCAACCAGATGCAGGAAAGTCCATCTGTGGCCCGTAGCAACCCATTTGCTACTGGAGTTTCCAAGGCAAAACAGGGTGCCGACAGCTGCAGGGCACTTCCCATATGTTGTCGTCTGATTGCACTCCTTTAATCCACCCGGCATTCGCTCCTATGTCGGGGTGAATTGTGCATGTAAATGGAACCTATGGAGAATTTTTTTTTGAATATTTTTTATTGATTTTCTACAACTACATACACCACTAAAACTACTACACTAACTAAAAACCCTATACTACCCTAAGGTATACAGAAATCAATTTCAATGCTATAATAAATCCTTACTATAAGTAATTCAAGAAAATAATAAAATCTAGGCTTTAAAAATGTTGTATAGTACTTATCTAAAAGCTTAAAAAATACATAAATGGCTAAAAGTTCAAGATGGGATACAATAAATAAATATAGCTTATAACATTTCACAATTTATTTTTTCTTCTGTCTTCTCTTTTTCTTCACTGAACTCTGGGGTTTTGGAGCTGCCACTCCTAAGTCTGCATCAGATTCTTCTTCACCAGATTCTTTCAGATGTCCAAACTTTCCAGTCCATAGATGCTGTCTTGATATTCTAATGAATCTTCTGTGGATGCTTTCTCTTTTCCTTCTTTACAATATTCCAAAAATTGCTTTGCTTTTTTAACAGAGTCAATTTTTTGCTTCTTGTCTTTATAGCTAAATACCAGACCTTCATGAGTAATCCACCTGTACATGATGCCCTCTGTTTGTAAAAACGATGTAAATTTTTATAGGGTTTCCTCTTCTTCCTAATCTCAAATGGAATGTCCTTTAAAACTTTAATATCTTCTTCTTGGATCTTCAGGGCATTTCTGTTTGTGGCCTTGAGCACCACATCTCTAGTTGATTTCTTCAAGAATCTCATCATAATTTCTCCTGGCAGGTTTTTCTTCTTTACAAATTCATGATAGGTTCTGTAGACCATATCCATGTCACTTTGTAGAAGATCTGCTTGTAAACCTGTCATTGAAGCCAAAGCTTCCCTCAATATCTGTTTGAGATTCTCACCTTTTTCTTTCTGGAACACCCTGGAATCTTAAAAAGAATGTAGACCTTTCCATCTGAAGCTTCAATAAATTGTCCTTATCAGAGGCCCTTTCTTTTTCCATCATGTACAGCCTTGATTCAGTCTTCTGTGTTTTGACTTTAACCTCTGCCAATTCTTTTGCTGTCTGGTCAGATCTCTTATTTGCATCTGCCACTTGTTTTTGCAAACTGTCCAGTTTAGAGTTAACTGCATTCAGTTGGTCCATCAGAGGGTGCAATGCAGTCACCAGTACAGTAGTCAGGTCCGTACTTGACTCGGTCTTAGCTGCCAGAAGTGTTGATGGAGCTTTAGAGAAGGTCTAGGTTTCCCTGCCATCTTTTCTCACCGTCCAGTCATTGCTTTTTGTTTATAGTTTCAAAAAGTTCTCAAAAGTTGGTTAAGAGCTATGCTTTTTCAGTTTTCTAATAATAAGCTTGTTCCCTCTTAAACTCCAGCCATTCAGTAAGTCGCCCAATTCTCGGTTGTGCCGTTTCTTTAAAACAGGGGAGGGGTTAAACTTTAAATCCCCTACGCTTCTACTTCCAACCAGAGAATCTCTGGGGAAATCAATCACTCACAGTTTCGCCATGTGTATCGGGTAGGAACTTTTTTCTTGTTGCTCATCTTGACTCCTGCAGCCATCCGGTGTGTGCTTCGATGTGCCCTAAGGCACCATGGCAGTAGAAACTTTAGGGACAAAGGGGTGCCTTGATCCCTTGGTCTCCACCTCGGGAGAGGCTACCCCTCACATCCCAGGTAGGAGATGCCCTACAAGGGCTCCTGGGGGTCCGAAACCAATTCGGGACCCCTTCTTTCCGCTGGGTATGGGTCACACCTCCCAGAGCTTTGGGAGGATGTACCTGCCATCAAGCTCACCAAAACCGGAAGTTCACCTATGGAGACATTTCTAATGTAACATTCTCTCTCCATTGAAAAATACTGGTGAAAAAAAAGCAATGGCATATTATGTCAATTCCAAATGAGTTTTGCATCAAAGATCAGAACAGAAGCCAAAGCCAGTTTCCTGCTCTTTCTTGAAAAGTCCAAATAAATTTTGGATCCAGATATACCTTTCTTTAGTATTAATTTTTATTAATTTTCCATTAAAAATAAATACTTACATGCAGTGTTGTTTGCTTAGATCTTACCTAACTTTTTATTATCCAGTAATTTCTTATCTGCATTTTTAATATGTGTCTCTTGCAGGCAAATTACATCTAAATTCATTTTCTTTATTTGTTGGAAAATTTGGTTTCTTTTCTTCAGTCCACTTAATCTGTTTACATTTATTGAGATTATTTTTAGTTAGTTACTCTGCTTTATCCATCTCCATTTTTATCAAAGAGTCTTCTGTTCATTCTTTGTAGATAATGCTTTTAGCTGTTGTTCCATGTCTTCCAATTTGTTTTCTAATTTTTTGATATTAGTCAGGATATCTGCAATTCCTTGTTTATTTTCCAAAGTTTGCTTCCTAATCTCTTCTGTTTGTAGTATAAGTTGTTGAGTAAGATTGTCAATTTTTGTGTAAATCGGTTCTATTGCCTTCTCAACTACAACTGGAAGAGCTGTTTCAACTGCCAGATTCACTGCAGAGGATACTGTCTCTTGAATTAGGTTTTATAGGTCCGTTAAATTAACCTGTACCCCATTTGGTTGACCTGGTGGACTCAATGAGAGCTTCCTTGTTCCCCAATCCTCATTGTCCCAAGGCTCCACCCCCAAATCTTCAGGAATTTCCCAACCTGGAGCTGGCAGCCCTAAGCTGAATTGATCTCTGCAGCTGGGAGATCCATTGTGATTCCCAGAGCACTGCCACTGCTGCTGTGGGGGGAGAGGAAGCAGGCAGGAGACTGGGAGAGTGATGGGGTCAGAAAGAGAGAGTGATGTTATATAAGAGACCCAAATGTTATATCTCATTCTACTAATATGGGGGGGGGGTTGTTTCAGAGATCAAGAGGCTTGTTCCTGTCTCTTATTTATACACTAGTAGGGGGATGAAACAAAGAACCCAGGAAGAAAGCTGAGCCTGGAACCATGCATTCATTCTTCCGCTTCTAGGTATCCTCCAAATTATTGGTCTGGCCCAGTCACTCCCCAGGCCATGACAAGGACCTCAGTAATGGCATCACCCTTTCTGTGGTGCCCTTCCAGTGCCACCTGCAATGTGCACCAGCACAGACTGGCTGATGGCATGGTCAAAATGGGGAATGGCACCAGAAGCAGCCCCTTTGTGCCAATCCAGGCATTGTTGTTTCCCGGCATCCTCTCATTCCTGGGAGGCACAGTTGGTAAGGCAGGGGGACAGAACACCCATAGAACTGGGAGCCACTGCTACTTTGCTTCACTACAACCCACACAGTACAAATGTGGTCTAAATGGGGTGCAGCACTAGAAGCCACCTCTCTGTGCCAGTCCAGGTATCAATATTCCCCCACATCCTCTCGTTCCTGGGAGACTGCAGTTAGTAAAGTGGGGGGACACTCAGTGAACTGGGAAGGAACCACTGCTGCTACTGAACTGTTTTGCCACCCCAACAGTTTTATTTTTATCACCCCAAAAGCCTAAGATTTTATTCATCATCCCAACAGTTTTACTGAGTAGGTTAAAGAGAGACTTGCTGATGATTGGCCTCATACATAACTAAATGTATGTACGGAAGACACTTGAATTTAATAATTTTCTCAGCATATAAATTTGCAAGGATTTCCAGCATGTGTTGATACATCAATTTATACGTTTTGTCTCATGGTACATGCAAGATTCACAAAAATTCTGAAATATAATGTATGCCTATTTTGTTTTTGTGTAGGAATTCAGTCATTCATAAGCACACCTGAGAAAGAATTTGAATCTAGCATTCCAATGTCAAAATTCAGCTCTCTAGCCACTTCCCCAATTACATGGGAGAGATGTGGTTGGTATTTGCATGCAGGGAACCACCACTAAATGGCAACAAAGGAGCATCTCTGAACCTGTCATCTGCCACTGCTAAACAGCACCTGAGGAAGCCAGGCACTGTGCCACTTCAGTCACTACAGAACAGGTGTGCTATTCTATGTTTTCAGGAGCTGACACTGTAGAGCAGGGGTGGCCAACCTGTGGCTCGGGAGCCACATGCGGCTCTTTCACACATATTGTGCGGCTCCTGGCAGGGCGGCTGGGGAAGCAAAGGGGAGGCATGCTTTTTCTCTCTTTCTCCCTTCCTTCCTTCCTTCCCTCCTCCCTCCCATCTATTTGCTTTCCTAGTTTCTCTCTCTCTCTTTCTTTCCACTTCTTTAATTCTTTCTTTCCATCTCTCTCTTTTTCTCTCTCTCTCTCAATATCATTAGCAAACAAGTAATATCATTATCAATAACCGGTTTTCCTCGTTTGTTTTTATTTTTGGCAGTCCCATTTAACGTTAATAAAAAGCAAATTTGCATATTTTTTAAAAATAAAGACGTGTGTGTGATATTTGTTCCTGTCTTGCGGCTCTCAGACATCTCTATGTGGCTCTTACGTTTATTCTATGTGGCTCTTACGTTAAGCAAGGTTGGCCACCCCTGCTGTAGAGAAAGGTTGGGTTAGGGTTAGGAAAGGGATAGTGAAAACATCACACTAAGTGAGGTGCTCCTTTTTCAAGCAACTATCTCCTCCTCTTTGATCCTCCAGTGAGCAGTCTGGCATGTGACTTCATAATTTATGACACCATGGAAGTGGCTGTAATGTCAAACATACCTCACTACTGAGTTGATCAAGAAGAGAGGAGTGGCTGACAGGAAGGAAACAGCAATTTGTGAGAGTTATCCTGCGTGGCTGGTGACAGAAAACAGTGAAACATAACTGCCAGTAAGTTAACAATACACCCTTGAATCTGAAATATTTGAGATTTCCTTGTATACAGTGTTTCCTTTGAGATGCATACTAACAATGTGAAATAAGGGTCAACTACAGTTTTGTGATCTGATGTTTTAGAAAATGAATGCTAACAAGCAGCAATATGGTGTTTGCGATTTGGTTTTGGTTTTATTTCTAGCAGTGTTTAAGTAAGTACAGAAGGATACATGCTTGCCATTTATCAAGGTACACCAGAGCTAATTAAGATAAATGCAAATTGCTTTGGCTTGCCGGAAATAGCACACATTTGACATGTTTTTCTAACATTTGCAAGAGGACTCTGTATCCAAAAATATCACAATGAAATGTAGAGATGTCTCGACATTGTATGCAGTTTGAAGAATGAGACACAGCCCCTGGCTTTCCTTACAAAAATTGCCTTGAGAAACTGAGTCAAGGCAACATGAACAAGCAAACATTGTTTAATATGTACTGTTCTCTGTCCTGCCTCTCCCAAAGCCCTGAGGGTTACAGGGACAGACCCAGAATAGTACCTTTAAGGCAAGAGAAGGTGCAGTCCTCTGGGAACAGCTTACTGATCCCATGAGGATATGCAGCTAGGCAACAGTTCTACAGTTTGGTCTTTCATACCATCTGGCATGGTCACTGTGCCACTTGACCATTCCACCAACAAAGTCCAGTTCTGGGGAGTGGGATGTTACTTTCCAAAAGCCATGTCAGTGGACAACATCAGTTAAGGAACTCTTTAATCTATGGGATGCAAGAAGCAACCTTGACAATGGGAAAGAAATCCTTTTTTACTATCTTTCATCTTTCTTTTCCCGGAAGGGTATATATAAAATCCATTGCTCTACCTTTCTCTCTCTCTCTCTCTCTCTCTCTCTCTCTCTCTCTGATGAGTTGATTGAAATGCCAGCTATTTGAGTCTGATTGGGTAATGTGTTCCTGCTGAGGCTTGTGTTACTGCACAGCCTGTTTTAAAAAATCTGATTTCGAAAGCATATTTTCTCCTTGATTTTTAACTTGGCTATGCCTAGCCCAGTGTATCCATTGCAGAAGGTTTCTGGCATAATCTTATCAACAGATTGCAGTTTGATATAACAGAGCATGCCTTTGGGCAGAACCACAAGTCTGAAAGCTGACATTTACGTACCTGGTACTGCAATTCTAAACAGAATTATACCCTGCTAGATCCATTGAAGTCAGTGGTGTAACTCTGCTTAGGCTTGCACTGTTGTAATCTCTGCTGTCAACTTTAATCTGTCAGTCTCCATATGCACTGAACTAGTTACTGAACCTCCAAAATAGCCCAGAAATGTTTGTTCAGATTTCAGGTTATATTACAAGGGTTTCAGGTTGTAGAGCTCACACCACAAAGAGGATGATGGATTGTTAAAAACCAGAAGAGAGGAAAAGAATTTTGACTTAGTATTTTAGCAGTAGTATGTGGCTGACAGAAATAAGGTAAACAGGATGTTGCTGGATATATTTTCAGAAAGAATGGGGAGGCTGCAAAAAGAAATGGGATCCAAGGAAATTTAGAAGAATGTGGACAGGGTATGGCAGATGTTATTTAGCACCATGCCTTGAAAAGCTATTAAAAGGGCAGAATATTTTTCTCCAGGCCACTTGGCAACCCTAATCCTGATGCTGGCGAGGCAACAGAACCTGTCCCTTGGTCTCCTTGAAATGGGGCTGCTGCTTGTACAAAGCAGCTACACAAACCAGGTCACCATGCCAGAGCCAGTAGTCCAGGTGGGGTGCAGTGCTGGCTTGCTCATTAAGTGCAAGGAGTTGCTTTTCATGGGTAGCAGCTTTATTTCAATGAGAGGCTCTGTGAGCACAAATCCCCCCAGGTCGGCACTTTCGTCTCACCAGTGTCACTTTTAAATCAGGCCTGAGAATGAGGAGGGGAGGGGAGAACACCATCTTCAGTCACACGTCCAATTGAGACCTGCAGCCCATGCTCAGACTGGCTCCAGCTTTGGTGCCCAAGGCTCTTGATGGGGGCGGGGGACTGACAAGATTCTCCTCATCTGGCCTCAGCACCCAGTTATTTTAAAAGCAAAAATGGAGAGAAATTAACAAATCCCTTTTGTACATGGGAGCTCTTATGGGGAAAGGAATGGGCAAAGTACCCTCAGAAACACTGGCTGGCAAAACTTTCCTAGCTATTGCTATTCCCTTGCAGCCATCCAGTGGCTAGATAGGTAGAAACCCAAGAAAGGGCCTTCTTAGTTGTGGCACCAGAATCTCAGAACTCTCTCCCCAGGGAGGTTAGTCTGTCTCCCTCTCTTCCCTCTAGTCTTTTTTGTTTCATTTGGCATACCCCCAGAAACTGTTATGGGCCATCCTCCCTGTTTTTGATGTTGTGTGTTAATGTATTTATACTTTTTAATTGAATTATTTTATATATTATTTTAAATGCTATTTTAATGTTAAACGTTTTAATGTTTTTATATTCACTGCCTTGGGGACCCTGTTTGGGTGGAAAGGCACCATAGATATGTTTTAAATAAATAAAATTAAAAAGGGGAGGAAATTTTTCCCTCCCTGAAGCAGCAATGGTAATGGGTATTTTTTAAAGGAATGACCAATGGACACTGCCCCCAAGAGCAGCAATTGAAGCAGATGCTCTAGTTAAGAGGAAGACATGAATGAAGTTTCACCAGCTTAGCTGTCCTTTCTGAAAAAAGTGACTTTATGTCATGCAATTGACACTAAATCAAGATACATTATTATCAAATGCAAAAAAGTACAATTGTTTGGAAATACCCATTGTCCGTGTATGTTTCACCCATCCCATTAACCCCATAGGGGTTATTTTTGCTTGAGCTTTGGCCACAGAGCTTTCCTTGCCAAGCTATGCTAGACTGATGGACTGATAAAGATGAAGGAGTCTTTGCAACTCTTCTGCTAGATCTGGAGCAATAAAAACAATGCTACTCTACACATGGGCATTCCTTCCTCCTATTATTCCTTATTGTTTTCAATGGTGTATATTTTTGAATGTTACTTTGAGCAGCCCAAAGAGATTAATGTTTTTAAAAATTATAACTTGTGATGTAAATTTCTCACATATAGACAAAGGAGAACATAAAAAGCCAGGTATGAAGATGCAAAGCAAGGACATTAATTGAGGGTCTAAAATTGTGATGGGGGTCATATCTTCCCAGTGGGCATCCACTTGGCTACCTCTAACTTACTTGGTCATTCTCAGCTTTTCACTAAAAAGGTTGCCAGGCTGCTATTCAGAACATTCAGCATGAAAGATATTCAGGAAATTAATCTCTTTTTTTAATTCAGATGACAAAGGCTAAATGAACCTGGTAGCCATGAATGGTCTTAAGAACTTTGGCAGAGGGACAAGCTTTTGTTATCCAACCTGGAAAGGTTTTGTGCGTTATGCTGCATGACATCCAACAACAAAACATGCCTAAATGATGAAATGTCACATTTCTAGTGAATTCCCAGAACATTTATTGTCATCTTGAGAAATTGCAATCAGTTTAGATATCTGCACTAGCATGAGACAGCAAATTGGTGTGACATAAATGGGCAAAATGTCCGCACTCATTATATACAACAAGCAGAGCTGCAGCAGCGGTTGGTTCTGGAAAAGCAATTGAAATTGTTTCCCTCTCTTACCGCATCCTCCTTTCTGTTTGTTCCCTTAAGTGCTAACTTTTTTTTTTGTACTTCACATTCCCCCCTTTTTCCCCCTTCCCATTACCTCTGGAATTGTTCCATGAATGCTGCATCTAGAAATTCTACAGGAGCCTAGCACAGCCCTCTGTCCCTCAGCCTTAGGTAAAGGTTTCCCTTGCACGAAAGCCAGTCGAAAACGACTCTGGGGATGTGGTGCTCATCTCCATTTCCAAGCCGAAGAGCCAGTGCTGTCCAAAGACATTTCTGTGGTTATGTGGCCGGCCTGACTAGACACTGAGGCACACGGAATGCTGTTACCTTCCCACCAAAGTGGTATCTATTTATCTACTTGCAATTTCTTGCTTTCGAACTGCTAGGTTGGCAGGAGCTGGGGCCAGAGATGGGATCTCACTCCATCACATGGCACTTGGATCTCAAACTGCCAAGCTACCGAACTTCCAGTCTGCAACTCAGCATCTTAATCACTTGAGCCACTGCAGCCCCTCAGCCTTACTTACTCACAGATACATGTACCTTTTAAATCTGCCCTTTCTCAAGATACTCAGGGCAGCATACATGGTTCTCACCTTCCCATTTCAGCTTCACAACAGCGCTGTGAAGTAGTTTAGGCTGAGAAAGACTTATCAAGTAGAATCATATACTGCATCCTACTAGGTCCTTGAGACTACCTCTATTCCATGGCTAAAAGATTTTGAATTTGTGGTTTATTTATTGAAAATTGTTGCTTTTTCATAATACCATCTCTAAAGCACCTTTCCTTATATATAATTCAGGAGTGGGCTGGCACATTCTAAACATTCCACATGCTCCTAAATCAGTTGGCTCCATGATGTGTCACTGGGAAGCTGTCCCTATCCAGTGGCTGCGTTGCCTGAGTCCTGCCCACAGAAGTGGCAGCCACCAAAGCTTTCCTCAGAAGACAGTTGCTTTGCTCCAGTGAAGACAGTTGCTGTCTTCGCTCCTACTCACCAGACAACAATTGATTCCCTCAGGGGACAAAACATTTAGCCTCAAAGCCAGGTTTGCTGAGGCAACACTTTCCAGAATGGAAAAAAAACCCATCAAGGAAGCCAGAATTTGGGGAGGGGAGAGGCCTCAGCTGAACAGAATGCCATCCTCTAAAGCAGTTATTTTCTCCAGGGTGGTGGGAAGAAAGAGATCTGTTGTCTGGAGTTCAGTTGTGATACCAGATGACAGAGATCAGTTCCCCTGGAGAAAATGGCTGCTTTGGGGGGTAGACCCTATGGCATTATACCCTGCTGAGTCCTTCCACACACACCCCAATGCTGGCCTCCACAAGATCCGCCCTCAAATCTCCAGGTATTTCCCTACTGAGAGGTGGCAACCCTACTTTCCCCTCACTGCCTGTTGCTAGGCAACCAAGCTTGGTTCTGTCAGTAAAAGGCCCTTTTCACACCTATTTTGGCCTTTGGGAGAAAACTTATTGGGGCCAGTTCTGACTAGGGTAGAGGCCTCGGCTGAACAGAATGCCATAGAGGCCATCCTCCAAAGCACTTATTTTCTCCAGGGGGAGAGATCTGTTGTCTGGAGTTCAGTTGTGATACCTGGCAATCTTCAGGCTCCTCCTGGAGGTTGGCTACCCTAGGCATAGCAGCAGTGACAGCCCCAGGTTTTTCTGCCCACTAGGTGAGGAAACATTCTGGCACACACACACCCATGTGGGGTGGGATGGGATGGGGGCAGGCACTGGAGCTTCAGTGGGCAAGCCGAGGGGGCAAGCTGCAAATGCATGCGGGGGGGTGGGATCACTCAAGGGGAGGGGAGGGAGCCTGTGCCACACTGCAAAAGGAACTCCAAAGAGACCACTGAGGGCAGGGGTGGCAAAGGGCGAGCAGCACTTTCCCGTTATCCCGGGCTGTTCCCTGCTCCTGTCCCCCCTGCCTTCTTCTCTTTCTGTCTGGGGGGCTGCAAAGAGGGGAGTCTCTTGCCGGGGACAGAGCAAGAAGCCAGCACGGGAAGCTCCTGTGTGGGGTGAGGAGGGGACGAGGCCAGCCAGAATGGCGCCCTCGTCAAGCCATTGTCCTAGGTCAGGGATAGGCAAATTTGCTCAGCGTAAGAGCCACCTAGAACAGGGGTGGTCAAACTTGCTTAACGTAAGAGCCGCATAGAATAAACATCAGATGTTTGAGAGCCACAAGACATGAACAAATATTACCTGCTTTTATTGGAAAATAAGCAAATTTGCTTTTTATTTACATTAAATGAGACTGCCAAAAATAATAACAAAGGGGGTAAAAGCAGATATTAATAATGGTATTAATTTGTCCAATGATATTTGTTTGCTAATGATATTTAGCTTCCCCAGCCGCCCTGCTGGGAGCCACATAATATATGTGAAAGAGCCGCATGCAGCTCCCGAGCCACAGTTTGCCCACCCCTGCCCTAGGCAACAGTCTAAAATTTAACAATAATGGGCTGGCCCTGCATAGCAGTCACCGCTTAAGAGCAGGGTCTGCTAGACCCAGGTTCTTGCTGAGTGGGTGATTTTGGGCCAGTCACAGACTTTCAGCCTAACCTACCTCACAGGGTTGTTGTGCAAGTCAAAAGGGGGAGAGGAGAATGATGTAAGCTGCTTTGGTCCCCATTGTAGAGAAAGACTACTTTTCCTTCTGGGGAACCATTGTTGCCAATCTCCAGGCGGGGGCTGGAGATCACTCAGAATTACAACTGCTCTCCAGATGGCATTGATCTGTTCTCTTGGAGAAAATGCCAGACTCTGTGTCCTTATACCCTGCTGAGATGGCTCCCCTATGACAGCCAATGTGACGTAGCAGTCAGGGCTTCAGAACATGGTGGAGGCTGCAGGTGTGGGGGGGAGATGGAAAGCTGAACAGTGAGGGGAAAATAAAGGTAGGTTGATGCTTGGGTGGGAAGGAGATAGGATTGCCAATTCCAGGTGGGAAATTCCTGGAATTCACATAAGCCCTGTACACAATGTATCTATGTACAGGACCAGATGAATGCATGAGTGGGCAGACAGGTGCTGGGACAATGCCCTCTACTGCAACCAAGCATGCTTTCCCACCACATTCTACACAACTTCTATATTAACCTGAACATAACCATGATGCCTACTCAGGTACAAGGTTCTATGCATGCTGGCTCTGTCCCCATTACCAAGAACTATGGGACATTCTCAGTCATGAGAAAGGAGTCAATGCATGTAGGGTTATGTTATGTGCATAGGTAATGCAATTAACGAACACCCCTTTTCCTGCCATAGGAAAGATCAACTTCGTGGGGATCTTTGCTGATCAAATTCTATTTCATAAATGGTATTATGAAACAGTTGATAATTAATACTAAGGAAACCATAAAGATCTAATCTCTGTGCACCAACATTTGACAGCCTAAATGTAAAGTCTAGCATTGCTCTTATTTCATATATTGGAAATTCTTTAAATACTTTAAAAAACCTTGTTCTATAAACATAGGATCCTACTGGCCAAGATATTAAAAAATGTTGGACCTTCCACTGAGAATTGTTGGCCATCAGATATTATGAGCTGAAATGTATTGGATGGCCAGCATTTCTCAGCAATTAGAATATTTTGGCCAGTTTCCCATATCTATATCACTTCTTTTTTTCCTAGCTGGCAGAACATAAGTGTCACTGTCTGTACACAATCAATAGTGGTACCAATGTAAAGTCATTATGATATAATTATCTTTTCTGAGAACCTAGAGAGATATTAAGAGTACTTAAACAGATACTAATTTCTATAAGGATGCATAGGAAGAGCTGATTTCAGTGATCTAATTATACTGTAGTGCTGTCCATGATAGTTACCTGGCTAACTGTAGTTGGCATGCGGGGAGAGAGGATTGTATATGTGGCAAATCTTATCCGCTGCACTTGTAACCCTTGACACAGGTGCTGTGTGGAAGACAACAAGGCAAATACTTGATGAGCATCTGCAGAGTTCTCTTGTTAGAGAAATAACTTGAAAGTATTACTATCATTACATGCTTGACATCCTATGTTATTTTAATTCTGATATTACATTTTCTACATTTCTGAAACTATACTATGCCCCCAAATACATACAAGCATTTTTTAAACTATTTTTGGTTAACTCAACAGGCAGGCTGAAGAAGAACCCTACAAAACTTTACTTTGTGACATTTTGGTTGGTTCTGAAGCCTTATCCTGTTGATGTTTTTGGTTTATTTATTTACTTCATTTGTAGTCTGACTTTCTCACTGAGACTCAAGGCAGCTTACAAAATTTAGCAATGCAATGCAACAGCTTAAGAAATATAATAAACATTTATTTATTTATATTTATTTATTTATTGGATTTATATCCCGCCCTCCCCGCGAACGGGCTCAGGGCGGCTTCCATGGGCCAAAGGCCTAAATATTACAATACATTAAAACACATAAAATCCATTAAAAACATTCCAAGAACTACATAATTAATAATTAATACATATTTAAAGCTTCCAATAATATAACTTCTGGCGACCTAATGGCAGACATGAGCCCCGAGCCATCTTACTTAGGCTGTGCTAAATCAGGGTTCATATGATGGGTGGAATCACCGGCCCAACTGGAGTCTCCGGTGGCGACTCCTATTCGAAGGCCTGGCGGAAGAGCTCCGTCTTACAGATCCTGCGGAACTGCGGAACATGTTAATAACATTGGATTACAAAGTTAGAAAACAATGCCACTGTAATGGCATCACTTCCCGCAAACATTTTATAAATAGACCAATCAATTTTAAAGTATTATTTTCTGGCCTGTTTCAACAGCCTATACTAGCCATACCCCCTGGATCTCCAGGCCCCATTAAAGTAAACCCTTTCCTTCCCCCCACCATGCTTGAACCCTGAGGGGGAAACTCATTAAAAAATTTCAATCAAGTGTTTTGATGATTCATCACAATAACACTCTGCAAATACATCCGAGCAAATCTGAGTCAACCCTAAATCACCTCCAAGGAATTACAGAACATTGTTATCTGAAACTAATTAGCACGGTTTTTGTAGCCTTCTGGTGCTAGAAGCCTGATTAGCATTCCTCTGAGCTTGGACTAGTTGGGGATTTCTTGCAGGTTGCAGGTTGCTTTAGTCTCAAAACAGAAAGAAGAATTTAAATGATTAACCATTTTCATCTGTGCACAATGCAGATCAATTCTTTCCATTATTCTAAAGAACATAGGAATAATTAGCTGTTAGGAAATGCCTCAGGCATTTACACTGCTTGACACAGAACAGTTTATTTTTAAGAAATGCCTGGGAGATCATTGCATAAGTTACAGAGGAATTAAAATTATTATTTGTTTCACAGCAGTTCAGTTGTCATGTAAAGCCAAATTTTAAACACATACTAAATAAGTGCTATTTAATTTGACAATTTGCAGAACTGCCTAAGAAAAATCTCAGACAATTCTTTTGAAAAGAACATGCCTATAAAAGACAGAGATGGTCTCATTTCTTATAATGCTCCTTATGGTTTTTATACAATAGTCATTTTTTTCTAGGCACAAAACTATCTCACATTCCATACACACAAATTTCAGTCTTTAGAATCAATGGCACTGCCAGAGCTACATGTAGACCCACAATGCATTAGCACATTTATAGTTAGCTTGGAACAACGCTTCCTCTGTAACTATCTGCAAATCCACTTCCTTTGTCACTGACATCTCCATCAGCTGGCAATTCATTCTCAGGCTCAATTTAAAGTACTGGTTTCTCCCTAAATGGCCTGAGGTCAGAGTACCTTATGGCCCATCTGCTCTACACACCTGCCCAACTATTATATTTGTCATATGAGACCCCACTTTGTGGCCCCAGCTTCTGAGGTAAGGTAGGTGGCCCACCCAGGGCAGGACACTTAAATTATGGGATGCCTTTCCCTGTAAAGTATGCTTACTACTTAATACAATGGGGGTGGGAGACTGAAACAAGATTAAAATATGACCTTTTGCTCTGGCATTTGGTGTTTTAATGAGCTGCTAAGACGTCTTGACTCTTTTGCCTACATTTGATACCGTGGTGGATACCCTATCTCTGTTAATTTTATTGTTATCTAATTATCTCTATAGATAGATAATGTTAGATAATGGTGACCCAGTAGATGTTATATACCAGTGGTGGAAAACCTATGGCATGCGTGCCAGAGCGGGCACTCAGAGCCCTCTCTGTGGGCATGCGCACCATCGCCCCAGCACAGAGTTCATCAGGGAGCAGGAAGCCGCATGTGCTGGCCGCTGCTGCTGCCACCACCAGCCAGGGTAAGTTGGGGTGGTGGGGGCTTGCTTGGGGAAGGAGCAGGAGGGCACTCGGAGCATCCTCGAGCCACCTGCCACTGCCACTCCAAGCTGATGGGGAAACTTTCCCCGTCAGCTTGGAGCGACGGCAGTGACGGGCAGCTTGAGGATGCTCCTGGGGGGGAGCTTGCCTGGGGAAGGAGTGGGAGGGTGCTCAGAGCGTCCTTGAGCTGCTCGCTGCTGCTCCAAGCTGACAGGGAAACTTTCCCTGCCGGCTTGGGGCAGCGTCAGCGACAGGTGGCTCGAGGACGCTCCTGGGGGGGGGCTTGCTTGGGGAAGGAGTGGGAGGGCACTCGAAGCATCCTCAAACCATCCACTGCAGCCACTCCAAGCTGATGGGAAACTTTTCCGAGCGGCGGCGGTGGGTGGCTGGAGAACACTTCGGGGGGGAGCTTGCCTGGGGAAAGAATGGGAGGGTGCTCGGAGCATTCTTGAGCCGCCCACCACAGCCACTCCAAGCCAACGGGGAACTTTCCCCAGCAGCAGTGGCGGGTGGCTGGAGGATGCTCCGGGGGGGGGGCTTGCCTGGGGAAGGGGTGGGAGGGCGCTCGGAGCATTCTCAAGCTGCCCGCCACCACCCAGCCCCGGCACTGAGAGGGGGAGTGTGCAGTGAGGTGTGCCACCCGGCCAAGACGAGGATGACGACGTGGGACTCACTTGCCTGTGGGACTCCTTTTATCCATTGGGAATTTGATAAAGGAAGTTTATCAGTTGGTTTCTTTGGACTGAAAAGCAGACTTGACTTCAAATGTCTTTCTATCCCTGGAGAAAAAGTTGTAAGGACGCTCCTTTAGATTAAGTTGCTGCCCTTTCTAATGTACTCAGAAGCCAGTCGGTTCAAGGTCCTTTCCGAGTTTTCACCCACTGCTGCCTTTCCCAGCTCCCTTGCAGCTCGTTTCCCATCTCACACCCTTCTCTCTTGCACCATCATCATCTTCTTCATGATCTTGGTGCTTTTTCCCTGCTTGCATCTTTATCTTACTTTTATAGTGTTGCTTAGCCATGCATTTTTACATAGTAAAATCTCAAAAGCTCGTCTGCCATTTTAAATCCATCAGTTTTCAGTTGGGTGGGGGAGCCGATCACCTACCATGGAAGGGGGAGGGAAAGGAGATTGTAAGCCACCCTGAGACTCCTTCAGGTACTGAAGGGCAGGGTATAAATCCAATCTCTTCTCTCTCTCCTTCTTCTTGTCATCCTACTGAACTTAATTAAAAACTATTTGTTAGAATATGTATTTTATGCAGGTGGCCGTGTGTATGGGAACAATGTTTATCAGTCAATGTTAATGTATAAGGTTTTTTAAAAAAACTAAAACTTCAGTATTCAGGTTAAATTTCCATGTTGGCACTTTGCAATTTAATAAGTGGGTTTTGGGTTGCAGTTTCGGCACTTGGTCTCTAAAAGGTTCGCCATCACTGTTATATACCTTTGACAAAGTACCTCACCAAAGGCAGAGGGAAGCTGGCATGGTATAGCCCAGTCTCGTCAACCACCTCTGTTTCTCGTCAACCACCTCTGTTATTATTCCTCTTGATGTAACAGCATCCTAGCCTGAGGTATCAATTAAGGAGCTCCTTTGCCTTATCAAGAGATTAAAATTAGGAAAAGCTCCAGGCTCTGATCTGATCCCTAATGAGCTATTCAAGGCTGATCCATTATGGTGGGCCACAGTCCTGGACCCAGTTTTCACTCAAATTAACATCAGTGGACAAGTACCTGATCTATGGAAACATTCTGTTATTATCCAAATATTTAAAAGGGGGTCTGGAAGTGGCCCATCCTGTTATTGACCAATCAGCCTTCTCTCTTCTTTAGGAAAACTGTGTTCCACAATAATCTCACTTGCCTTGAAAGCCTCTTGCTGGCGTTGGCTGTGACATGATAGCACTTTTCATACACACACACCCCTCAACAAAGACTCATAAGTAAGCTTAGCAGTCATGGGATAAGAGGACAGGTCCTCCTATAGATTAAAAAGTGATTAAGCAGGGAGCAAAGAGTAAGAATAAATGGGTAGTTCTCTCAGCAGAGGGAAGTAAGCAGTGAGGTCCTGCAAGAATCTACTGATTCTTGCAGGACCTCACTGCTTACTTCCCTCTGCTGAGGAGGAGAGGAAGGAGAGATTTGGGTTTAAGGAGAGGAGGAGAGATTTGGGTTTGCTATTCTATTTTTGGTTTTAGCTGGGGATGTTTTAAACTGTTATCGTAAGGAGTCTTGAACCACAAGGAAAGGTGGCTTATAAATGTTTAAATAAATTAAAAATGATGCTGTCAACTTAAAGCTTCCTCATACTAGTCAAATCACTTTCAATTTAGGAATGTGCAAAAATATTTTGTTTTCTATTCATATTAGTCTGTATGTTTCCCCCTTTTAATTTATTATCATGATTACATATTTGTTCTTTATTATATTTAGTTTGTATTGGGGGGGGACACATAATACCTCCAACATACACACTCATCACTGCTGCTTTTAAGGAATGTTAAATGTATCAACAAACCCACTGTCAATGGATCTCTGGTATGTCCTCTAGCTAGGCCCCAGTGTGTCTGCCTCTCTTCCCGCCCACCGCCTGCCAACTTGGCAGCATATGCAAGCAAAATCCTTGCCTCTCTTTAAGCAGCAGAGGCGCCCTGTGACTGGAGAGGGAAGGGCAGCTATGGAATTTGCCTGAATTCTTCTGCTCCCAAACCTGTAGGTACTTCTTCCTGTATGCTAGCGTATGCAAGCAAAACAGCTGGCACTGTGCCTATAATCCCAAGAGATACAGACTAACAATCAAACAGGATGCAGTGCATTTATACAGAGGAAATCAGTCTACCCTCCAACCCAAGTGAGCCACCAATGCAACTGATACAAACAGTATTTTGAAAGTGCAGACCCCGTCGGTGCAAGGGAGGTATGTGATTCTGCTAAGCAGTAATTATCCATGAAACTTAAGATATCTGATGAATTACTCTCTCCTCAGTCACCCCTCTCCCAACCGCCTTGAAGACAGGCAGACAGGCACCGGCATAACAGCCAGACCCAGATTTGTCTGAATATTACCAAATGTTCTTAATTTCTAATGAGGACTAATAATAAATTAATAATGAGAATAAAAATGGGACATATTTGGTTCACGTTTTGATCAGTTGACTGAAAAAAAACATAAGGACCATTCTTAAAAGCCCAATTTGCTAAGTGTACTATAAAAGAGTATACTTGTTGCATATCTGAAATATGGGGAAATATACAAATTTATACAAAAGTTATAAAATATATAGCCCTGTAAACAATACTGTGAAATTATTACTTCTCATTTGGACCATGACTTCAACTAAAGTAAATATACTATGAAGTATTTATGATGTAACATACTGGGGTTCTTTCCGGTCCCCTGTGGTTTTTCCATCATTCATCAAAATCTCCTTAGAGCTAAGAGCACCTTCCTCCTCAAGGTTAATCAGCATTCATTTCATATTTTACAGTCTTCCTGCGAGAGTTCCCCCCTCAAAAAACCGACATGCACTTATGAAAATTATTTCACCTTCACTTCCTGAGTGAGAGTCTGTATCAAAAGGGAAATAGTTCTGTTTTAAGATATTTGCTACTCTTTCCATGGTTTATTTTTGAAATCCTTTTCCCCTTCCAGAACTTTCTCTCTCTCTCTTTAAATTATCCATACTTGCATCTCATCCTAAGAAAATTTTTGAGCAGTCTGTACACTAGAATATTGAACATTTGCCTGTGATGCAGATAGCTTACAGACTTCAGTAGCAACAGACTACCTAGTGCAGATACAGTCTAAAATATGGCTGTACAATGATCTCTGACACCAGCTCTCTTCTTTGATCACCGCTAACACCATTAGCAATATTAATGTTCATTAAAATGTACATTCTCTGCTGAGCAACTCATGCCATATATTCAAATGCTGGAATTAATTCGGCACTGATCTTCACAGTGTTCTGCTGTCGCAGCCCTCCCCAAAATCAATTCATTCATCACTGCTTTTGAGTTTTGTGCTCTCAGAGATTGGTCTTGTGTTTAAATATGCACTCCTTGGCAACTTCCTGTGCTCCCGATTCACTGCAGGAGCACATAAAACTATGTTACTCCAGAGATTAATATGGGGAGCAGAAATCTGTTTTGCAGGTGATCATTTAGCAGACCCCTGTAACCGCTGCACATTGTACTTGTCCACTGATAGGACTGGTATTGCTGGAATGGCCAACCCAGCCCCCAAACATGAACACCCTAGCTTAGAAGCTGCATCTCATAATCTAAAATTGTAGGAAATGGCAGTCAGTTATTAAGTCAGTTCTTTTTCATATAAGAATGCTAATCTCCCCAACTGCAAAAGTATAGGTTGCAAGGATTTCATCAAATAGATGCTTAGAGGTTTCACTTAGGTTATGAGGACACCAAGAGGCAAAATTGTGTATAGCCAAAAATTAAATCAAATGCCCTTTAAACTAATGTACTTTTTAAATGTTGGGGTGCACTTTCCCACCATTTTAGAAATAAATAAGTTCTAAAAGATTAATGAGACCTGTTGTCAGAAATATTGAGGTAATTTATAAAGAGATACACATTGCCAATAAGAATTTGTAATAATAAATACTGTCGATGCAGTAATGCTAAACTACTTTCAGAATTGCTATTACTATGAAGCTATCTACTCTAAAATATATGTCTACTTGTGGAATATAAATACCTGGATTTTGTAACTTCCATAAGCCCTTTTCAGACATTTTAAGGGGGTGGAATAGAGATAATAAGGGAAGTGGGATTGCAGTAGCAAGCAACCCCTAACTTATTTGCATTTACTGATGTTGAAGAGAAACCTTTATTTCTCTCTGCCTCTACAGCATTAGTTGAATCTTGTCCAAGGTGGTTCATGGTCTGTTGACACCTAGGGCCCAGCACCTGATGTTAGCAATTTGGTAACTCACTGTGATGTTTTTACAACAGTCTTCGTTTATCTGTCTGGCATGGATGCCAGGTTGAATGAAGATCTTTCATCAGAATTGTCAAAAGCAGCCACTTGTACAAACTCATCTTCCTGACTGATGTGAACAGGGCCATTGGGTTTGTGAAGGTCACCTCCTGCGAAGAAGATCCTTGGCCTTTGGGCTGGCTAAATTGTGCAAACAGAAAATGGGGGTGCTTCTAGCTATAATCATAAATGCAGCCTTGATGGAAGAGAATTTCCTAAAACCTCATAAAGAGGCCATTGAAACACCTGGCAAAAGAAACATAAAATATAAGAGCCTGCTGGATTAGATCAGTTGTCCATGTAGCCTAGCAACTGTTTCATACAGTGGCCAACTAGTTGTCCTGGAGGGCTGAAGAAACAGGGCACCGAGGCCAAGGCCCTCCCCTGCTGCTACCTCACAACACTGGTATTCAGAGATTTGCTGTCCCTGGAGATGGAAGCTCCCTACAGTCACCATGGCTAGTAGGTATTGTTGGACCACTCCTCCATGAATCTGCCTAATCCACTTTTAAAGCTATCTATGTTTGTGGCCATCACTCTGCTAGCAGTAAAGTCTATAGTTTCATAACTCATTGAGTAAATAAGTATTTCCTCTTGTCTTTCCTAAACCTATTTTCCAACAATTTCAATGGGTGCCCCTGAGAAGGGGAAGAAGCTCTCTTGTCCACCTTTTCCACCCCATGCATAATTTTATAAGCCTTGATCATGTCTTCCCTTAGTCTTATCCCCTTATTATCTCTATTCTATCCCCTTAAAACTCCCAGACTCTCCAGTCTTTCCTCACAGGAGAAATATTCCAACCCCTTAATTATCTTGGTTGCCCTCCTTTGTAATTTTTCTAATTCTGCAATGTCCTGTTTGAGATACAGTGACCAGAACTACACAGAGTGTTCCAACTGAGGCAGCACCATAGCTTTTTACAAGGGCACTGCAATAGCAGCCATTGTATTTTCAGTCCTTTTCTCCTCTGGAGCATACTGGTTTGATACTTTCATTAAGCTATCTACTAGAACCCCAAGATCTTTTTCCCTCTTGGTCTCTGCAAGTTCAGACCCCATTTTGTTCAATGTGCATGACCTTACACTTAGCCAAGCTGAGTTTCATTTGCTATGTTGTTGCCCACTTACCCAATTTGTAGAAATCCTCCTATAGTTCTTTCCTCAGGGCCTGTAAGGCAGAGATGTTCCACCAAGCCTTTGGTTGAGGACAGTAACAGTTCCATCATAGCTGGCACCCTTTTCCTTTCCTTCATCTTTTCACTTTGGCCCCTCCTCGTCAAACAGCAACATAGTCCGAAGTGGGTCAAGAAGAAATATTGACGCCATCTGAGATTTGGTAATTAATATATGGATTTTTATTGATTTTAACATTGTTTTTAACTGTTGTACATTGCCCAGAGCCTTTTGCTTGCAGGGATTAGGCAATTCACAAATCCAATATATAAATAAATATATACAATCTGCCTTGGTTTCACTACCCTGAATAATTTGGTATTCTCTGCAAACTTGGCTACTATACTGCTCAGCCCCAATTCCAAATCATTTATGAGCAAATTAAATAGAATTAAATGGTCCTAATGCTGATCCTTGTGGAATCCTACTTCTCACTTCCCACCATTAGGAGAACTATCCATTTATTTCTACTCTCTGTTTCCTGTCATTTAACCAACTTTTAGTCCATAAGAAGACCCTTCCTCTTATCCCACAACTGCTAAGCTTACTTAGGAGTCTTTGGTGAGGTACCTTGTCAAAAGCCTTTTGGAACTTCATGTTCATGATGTCTACTGGATCTCTGTTATTCACATGCTTGTTAACCTGCTCAAGGAACTCCAAGAGATTGATGAGGTAGGACTTCACTTGGCAGAAGCCATGCCGATTTTCCCTCAGCAGACTTTGTCCATAAATATGCTTATTTAGTATATTAATTCTCAAAATGTCCCTATCCACTGTTTCTTAAATGCGATCTGGCCATGCGATTAAGCTCTGGACCAGGTGGATCACCGCACCAGATCTTGAGACCTTCATGGCCTGGCTCTGCTCTGTCCTCCAATGCATCAGCAATGTGGGCCTCAAGGACAAGAAAGAAAAGTGCCTGCTGGGAGTTCCATCTGTCAAGTTCCTTGGCTTCGCTGGGGACGCCCAGGACATACACCCAACCGCCGACAAGATCCATGCCATCACAGAGGCCTCTATGCCAACTTCCGAATCGGAACTACAGGCATTTTTAGGACTCTTAAACTTTTACCACACCTTCCTTCCCCACAAGGCAGCAGTAGCAGAGCTCCTCCACCAGCTCCTGGACAAGAACGCCCATTGGTCCTGGGGTCCTCGCCACGCAGCGGTATTCTGAGCCATCAAGGAGCTGCTGACTACTAATGCGGTCCTGGCCCACTTTGATGAATCCCCCGCAGTAATCCGTACCTGCGATGCTTCGCCCTACGGCATGGGGGCTGTACTGGGACACCGCCTAGCAGACAGGAGAAAGGTGCCCGTCATCTATTATTCCCGCACCTTGTCAGCAGCCGAGCACAACAACGCGCAAATAGACAAGGAAGCCCTGGTGATTGTAGCAGGTATAAAAAAATTACATAATTACCTGTATGGCCGGTGGCAACAGACCACAAGCCACTCCTGGGGCTCCTAGCTCTGGACTGTCAAAAAAAACCCCATGCTCTTGCCATGGGACACATGGACACCCTCAGCCGCCTGCTGCTCCCATTCTGCGACCCCAATCCTGCTCCAGCGCACCACATTGCTCTACTGGAAGACCTGCCGGATTGGCTGGTTCAGGTAACTGAAGTCTCCCGGCTCACCGCCTGGAATTGCTGCCTTTCCCGTGTTTTGGATTGGGTGGGAAGAGGGTGGCCCAGTGCGCCTGGGCCAGAATTTGCAGCTGTCATGGCCTGGCACAACGAACTGTCAGTGCACAAGGGGTGTGTGCTATGGGGAGTGCGGGTGGTAATCCCTGGGCCGCTGCACAAATGGGTGCTGACCACACTCCATGACACCCATCCGGACATTGTCCGGATGAAGGCCCTGGCCTGGAGCTATGTGTGGTGGCCAGGACTAGATCGAGAGGTAGAGGAACTGGTCCAAAAGTGCCACAAATGCCAGGAATCATGGCCTGATCCGCCACAAGCACCAGTGCACCCTTGGGAGTCAGCCCACAAGGCGTGGAGCTGACTCCACCTGGATTTTGTGGGGCCATTCAAGGGCCAACTCTTTTTTATACTAGTAGATAGCTACACCAAGTGGCTGGAGGTGGTACCAGTATCCACCACTTTCTTGCAGGCAGCCATCTGGGCCAAGTGGTGCATTTTCAGCACACATGGCATCCCTGACACCCTTGTGACTGACAACTGCTTGGGCTTCATGTCAGGGGAGTCCCAGGCATTCGTGGACTACTACAGCATCTGGCATGTCTGCTCCACCCCATTCCATCCAGCCACCAATGGTCAGGCCGAGCGCATGGTGCACACAACCAAGGAAGCCCTGCAATGCATGGACACAAGTGACTGGAACTACAGGCTGGCTGCATTCCTGTTTGGTCAACAAACAACACCCCACACCATGACTGGGCAGAACTGTTCATGGGTCAGCGGCTCACAACCAGACTGGACCACCTGCATCCTGACCATGCTCCAGAACATAGTGTGGGCCTGGAACAGCAGAAGGCTCCACGAGGGTTCTTCCCGGAGGACCCGGTCTACATTAAGAACTATGCCAAGGGGACTTCTGGTTCAAAGCTTGATGAGGGCAGATGGGTGAAGGAGTCTCGGCTCCACTTTATGCCTTGTCTGTAAATTTTCTCCCCCTAGTACAAACTGGAGAAGCTCAGTCAGAGGAGACTGAACTTGTAAGGCGTTTACCCTGAATACAGAGTGCTAGGCAAAGTGTTCTGTGGTTTCAGGGGTTACTCTGAAGCGGGAATCTCCAGAGATGCCTGGCTGGGCTCAGCCGGGCAGCAGCCGAGCCTCAAGAGAACCACATGGAGTCGACTACTGGAAAAGGAACAAGATACAAACTCCTTAGCTGAAGCTAAGTACATTCAAATATCTTTTCTGGAGGGGTGGGGAGGGTTTAAAGTTTATATTAAGAGACCCCAGCTTGCATCCTTCCTGGGAAAACCGGTAAAATCCTAAAGAGCAGACTAGAAACACTGGAAATGGCCAGAACAATAAAAGCTCTGACTAGGCTTAAAATACAAAAACAACAAATAGCCTCTTCAAACCCATAGACAAACCACTGACGCCAATTTAATTTGAAATTCAGGGGAATTGAGGAAGGCGCGGAGGAGGGCAAAGACATGGCAAGTTTTATTTCATCATGGCTGGCATCTATACTAGAACTGGAGGAGGGAGTTGCCCCCATCATTACCAAGTTATTTAGGCTGGGTCCGGCAACCACAGCCAGGAAAGGGCATCCTAGAGACATGATGGCACAATTTTTATATCCCAGATCTAGAGACAGAATCTTAAAAGAGGCATGAGTAAAAGGCTTTCTTCTTTGCAAGGAGAGCAAAGTCCAAGTCCTACTGGATCTTTCGGTGGAGACTTTAGATAAACATCGTAGTCTCAAACTGATAGCCTCGAAACTATTTGCGACTAAAATCAGGTTTTGATGGAGCCCAGTGTCAGACATTCAAGTCTATCGTAATGGGCTACTATATCAAGCTTCTGATAAACTGACCGGGAAGGCTCTACTTGTTTCGCTGGGTCTACAGCTAACGAAAGAGGAGGAAGGTGCACTTTTGAAAACTTAAGATTAGTTCTCATGGTGTACTTAGTATTATTTTAGTAACAGAGTATTTCTGTCTAATTTGCTACTGGACCAAGACTTACAATGTTTCAGAGCAAACAGATTTGTGATGCCAGGGTTGGCAAGTTTTCATTATATTGGTAAAGGAACAGTATAAGAACTGTTAAACTATTTTAAGTTAAGATCGAACCTTGTTTAATATACAGGAATCTAGTTAAAGGAAGGTTAAAAACAAACTCTTAAGTTTCAAATTGTTTTAAAAGGTTTTATAGTATTTTAACTCAAATGTTTTTATGAATAATAGAATAAATCTTTATTTTGTTGAGTAAGCCTAGGACTAATACAGGTCAGATAGGTTAAAGGCTGGCTATATGGCAGACTCATAGTAATGTTTTGTTTAAAAGGGTCATATAGTATTAATTAAAAATAAAATAGTAATGGAAAGAAAATCTTTACTGTATCTATGTTTAGCTGTAGAAGTGTTATTTGATAAAATGGTTAATAAGTAGATAATATTTAGAGGGTATCTTTTGCTCTTTGATATAAGAAATTATACATAAGTAATGGAACTTGAAGGTAAATTGGTTTCTTATGGTACATAATGGTTTCTTACTTATCTTATAACTAAATTTGGTAAGACTGCCTGTATAGATATTTTATAGCTATAGATATATTAGTAGTTTAGGGGCTTGGAATAAGTTTATTAAAACTTTTTGGTTTAACTATATAAGGTTTAGATGCAGTTTTATATTTACTATGTAGGAGAAAGGTTGGGAAGCCAAAGATCGTGTTAAAACCTGTTTAGGGTAGTTTTTCCCCCTAGTTTTAGGATAGGGCACCTCCAGGTAGGGAGACAGTTGTAGTCACCCTTTTTTCCTTTTGTAGGAACCTCTGGAGGATTTCCTGCTAAGAAGCAGGGCAAGAAGTGTTTTAGTTTGTTTAATTATTGTTAAAAGGTTGTGTTTCGGTTTGGGTTACAACTCACCAATTTAAATTTGTCTCATGGAATACCAGGGGCTTGAACAATAGAACAAAACTTCATAGAACGTCTTCTTTTGGGGCCAAGGAACGCCCCAGTGTGTTGTGTCTTCAGGAAACGCACTTAAAGAATTCCACAAAATTCATACTAAAATCGGCATGGTTTTCCCAACAATTCCACGCAGCAGGATCCTCAAAGGTGAGAGGTACAGCAATTTTGTTATCTAAAAACTTTCCTTTTCAATGCACATATACAAACATAGATCCAAAAGGGCGATATATATTTATAAAGGGCACTTTGAACGGAGATAATTTAACCATAGCCTCTATATATGCTCTAAATGTCAATCAAATAGCTTTTCTCAAGGAGACCTTAAACAAATTAATGGAACTCAAACAAGGAGAATTATATAGTTGATCCTGATTTAGATAGGACCTTTAAAAAGCCATTGAAAACTAAAGGCCGAAAGAACTGGGTAGTGACAGAACTAGCACAAATCTTTGAATTTTATAACTTGCTTGACTTATGGAGAAACTTGAACCCAGGAGCAAAACAATATACTTTTTATTCAAACACCCACAAAATATACACACAAATTGATTATATTTTAATTTCACAGCCTTTATTAAATCAATTTACAAGCACTGATATGGGTTGTAGCATAATGTCAGATCATGCTTGGGTTGTTAGCTTTTTTGAAAAACAGAATGATGATGGTAAAGGCCCCAACTGAATATTAAATAAATTATTGCTACAAGATGAGTTGACGTGTGAGAACATCACTGGAAAAATTAAAGAATACTTCAGCTTCAATGCCAACTGTGAAGCATCCCAAAGTAAAATCTGGGACATTTCAAGGCTGTAACCAGAGGCCATCTGATCTCAGTTGCATCTTATTGTAAGAAAGAAAGGCAAAAATTGGTTAAAGAATTAATGGACAATATAAAAACTTTAGAACTAAAATATATGAAATTTGGCAGTAAAAATATCTACAAAAATTAAATCAAAAAAGAAAAAAAATGGATTTACTTGAAACTTCTAAATTTTAAAAAAAAATACTATATTTAAAACAGAAGTATGTCACTAGGACTCCCAGATCTATTAAATTACTAAAAAAGCAGCAGCATCTTTAAAATATCGACCATAAGAGACACTGATGGTAAATTACAGAATACTTCTAAAGGTATCAATAAAGTTTTTACTAATTTTTTCCAGAGATTGTATACCTCCACCAACCCAGATAGGGGGGAAATAAGGAAATATTTAGAGTCAATTCAATTCAACAACACACTGTCTAAGGAGCACCAAGAATTCTTGGAACAACCCATCTCTTCGCTGGAAGTCACTGAAGCAATCAATAAAATTAAAAATAACAAAATACCAGGAAGAGACAGACTTCCGATAGAATTCTATAAAAAGTTTCAACCAATACTTTTAGATCACCTTACCAACACTATGAATACTGTGCTCACTAGAGGAAGAATGCCTCACACTTGAGCAGAAGCTCGTATAATTGTTCTTTTGAAACCGGGTAAAGATAAATAATCTCCAAATTCATATAGGCCCATATCAATCTTAAATCACGACTTCAAAATCTTTTCAACTATATTGGCATGAAGGTTGAACAAAATCATAACTAATTATATCCATATTGACCAAATGGGATTTATGCCGGGCAGAACCATTACCAAAAGTATTAGGAAAACACTAAACATTGGCCGAGGACAGACTGGCAATCTAAAGCGGGGCAGGCACGCTTCGCAAACGGAAGAAAGGAGCACGTTCAGACATGCGCATCTATCCGTCGGCTCCGTTGCGTACTTACCCGTCTCTCAGTCGCTTTCCTTTCGCTTTAACAGGACACCGGTTTTACCCGGTGTTCAGGGGCCTTCCTCCGCATGCCTCCCGCTTCCAAACAGTGTGAACTGGAAGAAGCGGGAGGCATCCGGAGGAAGTGTGAACGCACCGGCAAAAAGTTATGCACATGTGCGCACATGCGAAAAACATCAAAGGAAAACAAAAAAAGTGCAGCGGTGCGCACGAGCCGCGCACGCTGGCTACGCGGCAGTCTGAACGCTCCGTGGCAGTCTGAACGCTCCGTATCGCTGCTGATCCGCATTGCTCTGGCCAGTGTGAACGGCCAGCTCCATGGGTTTTTCCCCCCGCTCCAGTTCCCTCCGCTTTGCCTCTGCTTTAGATTGCCAGTCTGTCCTCAGCCATTATAAATCTTTACAAACAAAGAAAGATAACATCACTCCTCTCATCAACAGATGCTGACAAGGCCTTTGATAGAGTAGAACCCTTATACTTATTGGAACTTCTTATGGCAATGGGTTTCAGTCCACATTTTAGACAAGCGATGCAAACTACAACCCGAAGGCACAGGTTTGTGTTAATCACTTTAGATCTGAAGATATAAGTTTGACCTGGGGAACTAGGCAGGGATGCCCTTTGTCACCCTTATTATTTGCCCTGTCAACAGAGCCCTTAGCTTTTGTAATTAGGAAGGACATAACTCTTAGAGGGTTCAGCCTGGACAAGGAACAGTATAAAGTCAGTTTATATGCACATGATGTTGTATTTTATATTACACAACCAGAACAAGATCTGAATAAAATATTACAACACTTAAAGAATTTTGGTTCTATTTCAGGATTTACAGTAAACTATAATAAATCCCATTTATATTGCCCCAGACCAAAGGGAGAAATTACAAAAGACTTTTCCCTTTACATGGGTAGTAGGTCAATGGAGATATCTTGGAATTATGGTTCCAATAAATTTGGAGGAATTATATTCTTGTAATTATAACCCCTTAACTACCCAAATCAAATCTACGATGGAGAATTGGTCAAAATTAAATTTATCTTTAATAGAAAAAGTTAATCTTTTCAAATCACTGTTGTTACCCAAATTTTTATTTTTATTTCAAAATCTTCCGATTATTTTGCCCTTGAAGGAATTTAAAAAATGGCATCAAATCATACTTAAATTCTTATGGGAGGGCAAACATGCGAGAGTAAACTTTGCTACTCTTACAAAACCTAGGAAGGTTTTGTAAGAGTAGAACTAGGAAGGCTGGGGTTCCCAAATTTAGAAAATTATTATGTGGCATCTCAATTAAGCTATGTACACTTTTATGCCACCCTGTTTTGTAAAAAACCATGGGTGCAACGGGAGCAATTTGAACTCTTACCTAATTATATACATGGGCCGAGGACAGACTGGCAATGTAAAGCGGGGCAGCCCCGCGTCGGAAGTGGAAGAAAAGAGCCCGTTCAGACATGCGCATCTGTCCCTCGGCTCCATTTCGCACTTACCCGTCTCCCAGTCGCTTTCCATCCGCTTTAACAGGACACCGGGTAAAACCGGTGTTCAGGGGCCGTCCTCCGCATGCCTCCTGCTTCCAAATAGTGTGAACTGGAAGAAGCGGGAGGCATCCGGAGGCGGCAGTGTGAATGCGCCGGCACAAAGTTATGCGCATATGCGCATGTGCGAAACACATCAAAGGGAAAACAAAAAAAGCGCAACAGCACACGCGAGCCGCACGCGCCGGCTCCGCAGCAGTCTGAACGCTCCGTATCGGCACCACTGCGCATTGCTCTGGCCAGTATGAACGGCCAGCTCCGTGGAGTTTTTCCCCTGCACCAGTTCCCTCCACTTTGCCCCCGCTTTACATTGCCAGTCTGTCCTCGGCCATGAATTCCTCTGGGATAATTCCCAGGTGGGTAAAATTTTGAAATTGTATAATCCATATTTGAAGTACACCTTGCAGTTGTGGTTTGAATATAGGCAGTTAATAGCACCAGGAGTGTCACCAATAACAGCTCTGATGGGACAGATGTGGATCCTGCCAGGAAGAGAACAAAATTTTTTGATACAGTTAAGACAAGAAGGTATATACATAATATCTGACTTTATTATAGGAGGGAAAATAGGCATACAACAACAAATAGAAGCTAAGTACAACGTCAACATGCTATGGCTACACTATCAGCAAATCTCATATGGTCTGCAAGACCTCGGCAAATCATCGGATTTAAACAGGCCATTAACATATTTTGAATCCTTCTTGAAAAAACAACTTCCCTCAGTATAGGGTCTACTGGCTATAATATATAAACTATTGAATGACAAATTTGGAAGGGCCTGTCATCAAATCAAAGGGCCTAGCATAAGGACTGTAATGCAGAATTCTCCACAACACAATGGGAGGAAATCTGGGCATCTCCAGTACTTCATAGCAGATCTATGAATTTACAACTACAACAATTTAAATTAACAGTGAGGTGGAATTTAACCTCTCAAAGATTATTTAAATGTAAATTTAAGCCTACACCAATGTGTTGGAAACAATGTCAAAACATTGGTACACTAGTCCACTGCTGGTGGGCTTGTCCCAAAATTAATACTTTTTGGAAAGCAGTGATAAGTGAACTCCAAAAAATTACTGGCTATACAATACCTAATACTCCAGCATCAGTACTGTTACATTATTGGCCGGATACAACAGCAACTAAACAAACAATTGAATTTATGGTCGAGGACAGACTGGCAATCTGTCCCGGGAGAGCTCCACTTGGGAAGCAGGGGAAGGGAGCCCGTTCAGACATCCACAGCTGTCCCTCAGCTTCCTTCCGCACATACGTGCTTTGAAGCTGGTTTCCTCTCGCTGTAGAAGGACACCGGGAAAAAACGGTGTCCACGGGTCTTCCGCATGACTCCCGATTTCAGGCAGTGTGAACCAGAAGAAGGCGGGATTCAAGCAGAGGTGGCTGTGAATGTGCCATTTCGGCAATTTGTGCATGAGCGCTCATGTGCACATGCTCACATACGCACATTGCCAAAACAGCCCTGTCACAAGCTGTGGAAGCTGGCCCACCTGGGGCCACTCCGCAGCAGTCTGAATGCTCCATAACAGCATCCTTGCGCAATACACTGGCCAGTGTGAACAGCCAGTCCCGAGGAATTTCCCCCCGCAGCTTTTGCCTGCGGATTCCTCCTGCTCCAGATTGCCAGTCTGTCCTCGGCCTATCTCACTTTTAATAATGGCGGCAAAAGTTCTTATTGCAACTTTGTGGAAGTTATCAAAGGTCCCGTTGCTAATACAGTGGCGTGCGAAGGTGTGGGATATAGTGATATCGGATAAACTGGCAACACAAATAACTGTACTGGACAATCCAAAACAAGCCAATAATTTTTTGGAAAAGTGATTTGTGTATTTTGAATATATAAACAAACAACAACCTACACTATATAAACTTCCAAATAAATACAAAGATTTTGTATTCTATTAAGATAGATAACTAAGTTGTTCGGGTCCATTGAACTGTAATAGATGAGGCAGCTTTTTGTCTTTTTTTGTATTTATAGAAGTTAACTGAGTGTTAATATATGTTAAAGTTTGATTTATAGCATGTTGGTCATATCAGTAGGGAAGTCTTTGAACAAAAGTTATATGTTAATGTTACATTTTAAAAAACTGTATTAATTGTAATGGTTGTATAAGGCTGTTTGTTTGTTGTTCTTTGAAGAAAATAATAAAAATATTAATTGCAAAAAAAGAATATAAGCAGATAATTTACACAGTTCTTGACCAGGTATCTGGAGAGCAGTTGCTGGCTGATCTAAACAAATCATTAGGTGGACTATGGGAGAAGACAGACAACAAAAGGAAAACAAGATCCCCTCCCACTCCATTTAAGGCAACCAGAGTCTGTCATTCTAAAGACCAAGAAGAGTTGGATGAACATATAGACTCCCTTTAAACAACAGGCATTCATGTTTTTCTCTGAGGACTGCCCTTGTTATATCTGAAATAGGGTGACCAGGTAGCAGCGAGCGAATGTGGGTACGTGCCCTCCCTTTAACAGTCCTTGGGTGAAAGGCAAATTCCTCTCGGCCCTCGCGCCTCCCTTGGACTGAACTTAGGTTTAAAGAAGAACAGAATAAGAAGTACTATGATTGGTTTTGAGCCTATGTATTTTGTTTTAATTATGTGGTTATGTTGAAAAGTTTTGCTTAAAATACTTAAAATGCAGCATAGGTTAATACTGAGAAGATAGAAGAACTGAAGAGAAATAAAGAAGGGGAAAAAAGCTTTTATGGTAAATTATTAAAGCAAATTAAAAATGCATATGTACATCTATCAAAAAAACAAAAGAAGAAATTGTGAGGTAAAAAGTAGGTATATATTACTAGCTAAAATGTAACCTTTATTTGTAATTAAGTTCTTATATAAAATAAAATTATAAAATGAAAAAAATTAAGTTGGCACACCTTTGTTTGGTATGAAAAAAGCAACAATCATCAATACTTTAAGCAACACATTTTAAAAGCAACATTACTAAAGACATGCGAAGAGGTCCAAAAGTTGTGCTATACTAAGATACCAAAATGGGTTTCACCATTAGAGGCCTTTATAAATCCCATGACATTCATAAAAGAGATATTTTGGAGATATGAAGATGATAGGTAATCAAAACAAAATACTACACCAAGATCAGCTCAAGAAAAAAAGTTTTTACTTGAAATGGTGGGAAAGGGCACAACTAGATTACATGTATGCAAAAGATCAGACTACTGGGTTTTATTATACATGTGTAGACTTGGATAAAATTCTATTGTATTCAGAAGGGAAATTTATAAAATTGTTTTATACTTTATTACTGGATATGAAAATGCAAGATGAAGTTGTAAAAGATTCAATGATTAAGTGGGCACAAAATATAGGTCACAACATAAAAATAGAGCAATGGTCTAAGTTATGGGAAACAAATTTGAAATTTACTAAAGCTGCTTCATATAAAGAAAACATATATAAAATGTTTTATAGGTGGTATATGACTCCTGAAAATTTAGCTAAATGGTATCCTGATATGTCGAATTTATGCTGGAAATATAAATTAAAGACTGGTTCTTTTTATCATATGTGGTGGCCTTGCAAGATAGCCAAAACATTTTGGATATGGATACACAAGGTATTACAAAAAATGTTAGACATAAACATACCCCGGGCTATTTTTGGTCAGGAATGCACAGGAATGGAGTTCCAGCTGGCTCCTGGGTTGGCCATGCATACAACCAAAACCTCTGGCATGCATGACTACAGAGCACGCTGCCCTCCCCACATTACACACAAGAGGGAAAGGCAGCATGTTAAAAGCCTATCCAGATTTCCTTGTCAACTTCACTCTCCGCCAGTCAGCTGAGAGTGAAATTGACAAGGAAAAGCCTCTCTCTGCCTCCCCTTCTCTAGTTGACATGTTACAGCTGGAAAAGGGCAAGCAGGAAACCCAGGCACATTGAAAATGCCTTTCTTTCCCTCCCTGATATGGGGGAGGGAGAGAAAGGCATTTAACCACCACCCCCACTTCCCTGAGTCTCTCTGCAATAGTGGAGAGGCTCAGGGAAGAAAGGGGCATGTGTGCATGCATGGCTTCCTTTCCCCAGCCTCTTCCTTTCCCCAGCTGGGGAAAGAGGGCAGGCATACAGACATGCCTGGGTTCCCCTCCTGATCTTCTCTAGTTACAAGAGGATCAGGAGGGGAACTCAGGCATGTTGAAAATGCCTTTCTTTCCCTCCCTGATCTGCAAAAACGGAGAGGCTCAGGGAGGGAACGGGGCATGTTTGCCTGGCTGCCCTTGGTCTCCCCAGCCTGTGTGCCTTGGTGGGCTGGCTGGGGAGACTGAGGGCAGCCAGGCAAACATGCCTGCTTCCCTTCCCAATCTTTCAGAGGGGGGGGGGGCAGGAGACTAGAAAAGTGATGCTGAAGTACCTGGGATCTTTCAGATCCCAGGCACTTCAGCAGTGCCTTTTCTCAGTTGTCTGGTTTGGAGGGTGGGTAGGAGACTAGAAAGGTGATGCTTGGGATCTTTCAGCAGTGCCTTTCCCCGGCTATCTGGTGGGAGGGGGAGAGGGTAGAAAAGCAGTACTGAAGTGCCTGGGACCTTTCAGATCCCAAGCATTTCAGCAGTGCCTTTCCCCAGCCATCTGGTTCAAGGGGGAGGAGACTAAAAAGGTGATGCTGAAGTGGGGCAGAGAAACTTGAGGGGAAAGAGGCAAGTTTCCATGCCTGCCCTGTGCTTTCCCAGCCCCCTGCCTAATATGCTAATGAGCTGTGCTGTCAGGGGTGTAGCCTAATATGCTAATGAGTTTCTGCTGTTGGGTGTGGCCTATTATGTTAATGAGTTCCTGCTGGGCTTTTTCTACAAAAAAGCCCTGAATATACCATTTATACCAGAACTGTTTTTATTAAATACTGTACCACAAAATTACAGGAAACAAGATACCTATATGATCATACAAATTGTAGCGACTGCTAGGATACTATATGCAAGAGGTCCATTCCAATGCTATGATTCTATGATTCTATGAACCAATGCTTCCTCTAAGCTGTGGAGTCTTGTGAGCAAAAATTCTACTTTGTGAGCTACTGGCGTTAAAGTTGTGAGTCAGCGATTTGGCTACTGCATAAATTAGTTTGCTCTGGAGCCATCCTTCCTAAGCTAAGACAAAAATGTGTGAGCTGGAGGCTAAAAAACTGAGCTAGCTCACACTAGTTCAGCTTAGAGAGAACACTGTTGCTCACCCTTTGGCCACTGTGTGAAGCTAACCAGCCTGGCGTTTGGGACTCTGGAGACAGAGGACACTTTGGACCCAGAACTGAAAGTGTAACATCTTGCTCTTTGAGAACCAAGGTTCTATAAGTGTTTGGCTAGTTTATTAATCTCTAGTTTTCTTGTTTCCCCTCACAATACTGTTTTAAGTAATTTTGCACCTTTTAATAAATATACTCTTTGCACTTAAATAAAAATATATTTTATTCATCAACTTCTGGTTCCTGTCTCCACTGCTGCAGTAAGACAATCTGGTGCCTAAAGACTGACGGTGTACTGTCTTTAGAGTAACTTGTGGATCTCCTGCTGAGAGCCAACCTCTCAGGGAGGATTCCCTAGCTAAGCCCGGTAAGGTCCAGAGCTTGTCCTTTGGCTCTTGACTGGAGGGACACAAAAGGACTAGTGGTAGCCCTACCAGGTTGGAGGTATACAGGTACCTTTAACACTGTTTGTAATTGTAGCTAGCCAGCCTCTTGGTGAAGAGAATCTCCAGCCCAGGTTGGGCAGCAGGGAGGCTCTCTTTGACAACCTGGAACTGACATTAGCTAACTGACCTGTATACCAGTAAGTCCTTAACTGCATTAAAAGCGGCCATGCGGCATGGCCCCCATTCCCACTTAGCCCCATTGTCCAGTAACCTGTGCAGGGACTCTGCCATCACCGCTTTGTGTGGAAGGAAGGCATGGTAAAAGTTCAAGAGGCCAAGGAATGCTTGCAGCTTGGCCTTTGATGTAGGGGTGGGTGCTTCCATAATGGCTGACACCTTTTCCAGAGTGGGGTGGATGCCCTGTGCATTTACGGTGAATCCCAGGAAGGTCACCGACAGAACTCCCAAGATGCATTTGTCTTTGTGCACCATGAGGCTGGCAGCCAGGAACCGCTGGAGGACTAACCACAGCCGGGTCTTGAAGGTGGCAATGTCCGGGGCCGCAATCTGAACGTTGTTGAAGAAGGGCTTTACACCTGGAATATCTTTCAATACAGAGTCTATTAGTTGCTGGAACAACCCTGGAGCAACACTGACCCCGAACTGGAGCCGCTTCACTTTAAAGGCTCCCTTGTGGGTTACTATTGTTTGGGCCTACGCCGTGGCGTCGTCCACAGGGAGTTGCTGGTAAGCCTGTGCCAGATCCAGCTTCCCAAACACCTGGGCCCTGCTAGGGAGGCCAAAACATGACTGACCACAGGCACTGGGTATGCGTGATCCTGCAAGGCTGGATTGATTGTACATTTGTAGTCCGCGCAGATGCAGATCTCCCCATTCACCTTCAATGGGATTACAATCAGGGTTTCCCACCTGGCGTGCAAGACCGGTTCAAGCACGCCTTGTGCGACCAGTTTGTCCAGCTCAGCTTCCACCTTAGGTTGGATTGCAAGTGGAGGCCACCAAGCCACCATGCGAATGGGCCGGACATTGGGATCTAGGTCCAACGACAGTGGGGGGCCCCGGTAGGAGCCCAGCTTGCCATCGAAAATGGCGGAGAACTCTGCACATACCAACTCAAAATCTGCAGAGCCAATCTTGTTCACCCCATAGACTCCCAGTCCCAAAGGCTTGAACCAGGAGAGTCCAAGAAGGCTGGTAAGATTGCCCTCCACCACCAGGAGGTCCAGCCACCCATAAAAGTCCTTGAACTGGACCCTGAACTTGCCCAACCCCTTAATTGCCACCAGGATTTTTTTAAAAAATCCCAGAGGATAAATCCTGTGAGGTTTCTCAACCGGGGCCCCCCTGCGGACATAGCTTGCGGAACATATCAGCTGAAATAATAGAGTACAAGGACTCGGAGTCCAGTTCCATGCTACAGGGAGAACCTTCGATCCGCACGAGGACCAATATTTTTCCTAGGGTTTGTTGGGGCAAGCTCAGTATCTGGCTGTGTGAGGGGGTTGACATGCTGTCCACTGATTCATGGTGAGTGGCTGGAGAGTGGCAGCTGGTCTGGCTACAGCAGGCCCTCGCGATGTGCCCCGTCTTTCCGCAGGATCTGCATGTTGCCTCACAGAACAGGCAGGAACAATGCTCGTGGGGGTCTCCACAGCTCGCGCATGTTGGGGGTGGCTGTGCTGGGAAACAGGAGTGGAGGCAGAGGCCGGGGCCATGTGCCAGGAACGGGAAATGGAGGAACAGGATGCACCTTTTTGTGAGTGAAGTCGCAGCTGGCAGATGTCCTCCTCTTCCAATGCGTCCGACTCGGAGGTCACGGTGCGGTGTGTGTGGGTGGCCAGGTGGTCCTTCTGGGTTGTCTCGAAGGCCACTGCTGCCTGGAACATCTTCTCCATTGTGGGCTCAGGAAGTGCAATCAACCATCACCTCAGTTTGGTCTCCCAGACTCCCCCCATGAACCCTGTGACCACATAGGTCCACGTGCCGAAACTCGCAGCCCACAGCCAGATGGTGGAGCTCAGCCATGAAAGCTGCGGCCATCTCACCTGGCTGCTGCTGGCGCTGGATGAAGTCCAGTCATAGGGCCATCATGGAGGGTTTGGGGACGAAGTAATCCCCGAGAGCCTTGGTGAGCTCCTCATAGGAAGCCTTGAGGAGATTCCAGGGTGCGAGCAAGCTCTGGGCGAGGTGCATAGTGTCCATGCCGCAGGAGCTCAGGAGCCAGGCCCACTTCATGTCCACATCGCTGATGCCCTGGACAATAAAAGTGCACCCAAGCTGCTTGATCCATGCCTCCCAGGTCTCGGGTCGAGACAGATCAAATGTGGGTATGCTTCCCAGAGTGGCAGCCATAGTTACCAGAGCCATGCAGTGAGTGATGTCCTCTGGGGCCTGCAGCGGGTCCTCAGAGTGCTGGGGCTCAGTGTTGCCTTGTGCCGGTGGATCGATACTCAGTGTGTCATGGCTCGGTTCAGCTGATCAGTCACTCATCGGGATCCCATCCTCGTCGCCACTGAAAAGTACTGGAGTCGGGAGGCCGGTAACAGTAAAATCAGCATAGTGGTTTATTGCAGGTCAAGATGGAACATGAGGGGAGGGATTGGGGAGCCTGCTTATATTCACAGGTAAACCGCACCCTGACCTTGCCCCCCGTGGGGGATTGGGTAAGCAGGGATTAGTTTCCCACCAGAGGCTATCATAAGACCATTTGAGTATCCTAAGCCTCTGACAGGGGGACAAACAGGATCCTAGGGTCTATTGTTCTCTGGGGACTGAAGCTCAGCTGGTATCGCTTACCATTACAAGTGAATATGCCCAGACATGTTTCAGTGTCCATAGCCCATGCCTAACACCATTACAGGCAAACATGCCCAGACATGTTGCAGTGTCCATAGCCAATACATAACACATAGTGAGATTAAAAATGTGACAGTTGAAGGTAGACTGCAGTTTTCATGTAGGCATGTTTTCATACAAGCTAAGGCATGTAAAAGGATGTTTCAGATCAGCAACTGGGAACATACAATCACCAAACATTTTTAAAAAACATTAACATTAAATGGAAGGCTTATAGAATTATACTGTGTTGAAGAAATAGAGGATAACATTGGTCTTTATGTTGCCATATGATTATTCTAACAGTGTTTTCATATTGGGAGAACGTAGCCTCCAGAGACGTTAAGGGGGGGGGGGGACTAATTGTGATTTCTACTGTGATAAATGTTCAGAGCATCCCTAAGTTCCCAATAGCACTTCATTTAGAGATCGACAGGCTGAGATAATCTTTAGTTTAAAAACTACCATTTCACAAGGAATTTAATACACTCAGTAGAAATTTTGTTCCTTTTACCTTAGTAAACACCTTTAGCAAAATTAGCTTCTTTTTTCCCTAAGTGAAGAATGGTATGCAAACAACTTCAGGCCAAAGAATCATTCTTTCTATACCAAGCTTTATATTAGATGGAGTAAACACTCTACCTTGAAAACCCACCTTTACTGCCCTCCCATTGTATTTCATTCCTACTGGATATTTTTTCAACAAAGATACTATCCTTCTTAACTGCTCTTGAGTACATATATCAACACCTAAATAGAAATATATATGAAGGCAAACTGGGAGTTGATAGGCTACAAAAAACTGCAGGGAATTAATTAATGCTTGTTAAGCATTAACTTCAAGCTTTATTTTACAAAACCTTGTAAAACTTGTTGTTCCAAGGTGTGCAGGCAATGAATAGAATTAAAGGGATAAGGCTGTTGAATAAAGATCTTATGCTAAAGCACAAGAAATCATTGGCCAAAGAAGGATGTCATGACGATCTGTATGGAGAATTGGTAATCTGGATTCTTAAAAGGACTGAAGCACATTCCTCAAGGGAAAATGTAATAGAGCTATTATGTGTGCTGTTTTACATAAGAGAAGCCAACGCTGGATCAGGCCAATGGCCCATCCAGTTCAACACTCTGTCACACAGTGGCCAAAAATACCAGGTGCCATCAGGAGGTCCATGTCAGCTATGGCTGTCATTCCCCAGCTGGGAGGTGGCACTTCACTCTTGTCCACGTCATTCCCTCATACCCCCACCTATGGAATGTAGCTTGACTCTCACCAGCAGTGGCTTATCTTGCTGCGCCTCCCTAACCTTGAAAATGTTGCCTTTCACAGTGTCCTAGCCGCTTCTCTTTTGCAGGTGCTAACTGTAACTCTTTTCCCGCTCTAAGCCTGGGAATAAACTGTCCAGCATATCTGGGTGCCTTTTTCTCTATGTGGTGATTGGAGGTTCCCCTTTGCATTTCACTGTTTGAATACACTATATCTGTACCCCTCTCACCCCTTCCCAGTATTACTGACTCAAGATGTGTGGATGACTATCAGATCCACTGGCAATAAAGACTTTCTGGTTAAGAACTTCTGGTTGCAGTTTGAAATCTCTTAGACTCTCACAGTCCACCAGTGGGGCCAGGACACTAGAAACCCTCCCACTGTTGCCCCCCCCCCCAAACAGGCTTGACTAAAGTGTAGCCATGTTGTCTAAAACAATTATGTATTGGGAGTGGAAACATAAGAATGTCATAGATGTAGCCTGCAAGATCTGTTTTCCGTTCTGTGAATATGTTGCGCTGGTATCCCCTCCAGATGCATTCCAATCTGCCAAGCACACCTGTAGAGAATTTATCAACCCCTAGTGAGCCACCTCTCACCCTCACAATGGCCCATCACTAATGCTCCATCTGCACTTTATGAAGCCCTTGTGTTTGTTGGGAACATGAGGGCTGTGTCTGACATGCACGATGGGAGTTTTGTGCCCCCCAAAGGCGCACTGGCCCTTTTCTAATTGCAACCACAGCATACAGGAGATGCCATTTTAGCTTCCCCACACACATGCTGCCTGAGAGTCAATGGTCTCTGGGCCAGTGTTGCTGCTGCACTCTGTGATTCCGCCAGATCCTGATCTCCAACAAAATGTCAGATCCAATTGCTGCTGCGTGACCCTGTATCTGTTGATCAACAATGCTGTACCAGTCATATTTAGCAGTGATATACAATATTAAGCTCCTAGTTTTATGAAAATTTTACTTCATGCAAACTCAGCAATCAATAGAGCCAAATCACATGTAATAGTTGAATGTTTTGTCACATTGCAGAGTCTGATCAAAACAAATTAATGTAAAGGAAACAAGATGGTGGGTTTTTTTAATTTTAAAAGCATGCTATAATGGTCTGACTTTTATGCAATCTGATATCAAACCTCTTAAATAATAGTTATCACTATCTTAATAAATGAGATAAATAATCTTGCTTTTTACCTGCAGATATATAAAACTGCTCAATATTCTATACATTTTTATTATATGCCACAAATTGAAACCTCTATAAATCCTATACATATTGAATTAATCTCAGAGCCCCCTGCAGTCTTGGCACAGGTAATATTTCCTCTAGTGAACAGGGAAGAATATACAACTCTCAGAATGGAAGCCTGCATGAGCATCAATCCACCTATTGTCTCCCCCAGTTATACATATAAAAAGCTTCCTAGTCAGGAAATAGTTAGTGTTCCATACTCAGATGTAAATAAAACCCTTATGCTGTAGCATCATGTATAACTGCTTAATAAGGTCAGTACCCATAATTGGCCATTTTTAGTTATTGCAGGTTTTCACAAAGCAGAGATCAACTAGAAGATGTTTTGCCAAATCCTTCAAATTAGATCAGTGGTGCAGGAACAACAATGTACACTGAAGAAAGAGGTTCAAGAAGAGTGAAGCTGTATATGTATTAAAAACACAGCATGCCTAAAATAGTCTCACAGACCAAAATATATCCCCAACAATTTTTTTTAGAAGAAGAAGAGATTGGATTTATACCCCGCCCTCCACTCCCCAAGGGAGTCTCAGAGCGGCTTACAAACTCCTTTTCCCTTTCCCTCCCCACAACAGACACCCTGTGAGGTAGGTGGGGCTGAGAGAGCTCTTTCCCAAGCTGTCCTTGAGGGAACAGCTGGTACAGAGCTATGGCTTGCCCAAGGTCATCCAGCCAGGTGCAAGTGGAGGAGTGGGGAATCAAACCCGGTTCTCCCAGATTAGAGTCCGCGCACGTAACCACTACACCAAACTGGCTCTTTTATTTCAAGATGGGTAGCCACATTAGTCTGTCTGTAGCAGTAGAAAAGAGCAAGAGTCCAGTAGCACCTTAAAGACTAACAAAATATGTAGCAGTGACTATGAAAGCTCATACCCTGCCACATATTTTATTAGTCTTTAAGGACCTACTGGACTCTTGCTAATTTTTTATTGCCACTTGGTCTACATTGGCACCTTATAAACAGATGTAAGCACACCAGGGCATTATGGATTTCTTGCACAGTAGTGAGAAAAGCTCTATTCTAAAAGGATTAGTCTGCATGGGGCATTTGTTGGGGATCAGTGGTATTTAGTCTTTAAGTCACTTGCTGCAGTACATAGCAATTAAACAGCAGATCCCAGGAACTTTAGCACTGCCTTTCTAGTCTCTTCCCCCCCCCCCCCAATCAACCAGATGGCCGGGAAAAGGCAGTGCTGAAATGCCTTCAGATCCCAGGCATTTCAGCATCGCCTTTCTAGCCCCCCTTTCAAGTCCCTCTGCCTTTCTAGTCCTGCTCTGAAAGATTGGAAAGGGAAGCAGACATGTTTGCCTGGCTGCCCTTGGTCTCCCCAGCCAGCCTGCCAAGGCGCACAGGCTGGGCCAAGGGCAGCCAGGCAAACATGCCCCATTCCTTCCCTAAGCCTCTCCGCTTTTTCTGTTGGAAATGTATGTGTTAGCAAGATCTGAACATTCCAGTCATTATACGGTTAATTTGCTTACCTCCAGTGCTATTGTTTAGACTGACCTGGAAGGGAAACCTGGCAGGGAGCCATGTGGGAAAAGCCCACGAATCTAAAGGAGTATTGCTGTATTGATTGGTTACTGTATTCAGGTGACTTCCTTTTAGGGGTCAAGGAGAATGAGAAGATTCTCCAATCTGATCTCACCATGTCTTGTATAGAGATGTAGCAAAATGTAGCTCTAGATATGTTGTTGTTTTGTAGCTCTTCCAGTGATCCCTATCCTTTAGAAATAAAGTATTTCTAAACTAAAAGAAACGTCTCCTCTCCAGTGAAGCAAAGATCCATTGAAACCTCTGGATACTTAAGTATTTTGACTATTTTCCCCTAACATAATGGTAGCAGAGGATGGTTCAGACCAATGCTTGATTTTTAAGATGCTTACTGGATTGAGGGGGGGGGACTAAGTTTTAAGAGGCTTGGATTTTAAAATTGATCATTTTTTCCTGCTCTCTGCTAAGCAAAGCTGCAACTCAGAAAGGGGTAACTCTGATTCTTGCCGATCAGAGACGCTCCCTAAACTAGTTTGTACTTTACTAACAAGCAACTGAGATTGTTTGGATTTTATCTTGCCGTGTTTTTCCGGAGCTGCACCAAGGAAGGCTGATGAGAGGAAAATGAGCCGAAGCTGCCTTTGAAGTCTCCGCGCTCCCAGCACACAGAGGAAGGAGGGATTTTAACCCTGCACTTCCTGCTACAGCCAGCCAGCTACAGCCAGCCAAAATGAGTGAAAAGGAGTCTAATTCTAATCAACCTTTTTCATCTGGAAACAAAGGGAAGACATCTGTAAATATGTTCCATGCTCCATCGGGGGAATTGGCTTCTTTAAAGCTAACCCCACACAATTTTAAATAGTGGGAAGGCTATCTCAAGATGAGACTGCAGGCTCACAATGCTGAGCGTGTTTTAACAGAAAATTCCCCAGACACTGAGCCAGAGAAAACTAATTTTAGAATGAAAGATGGCTTTGTGAAAGGGCTAATCCTTGGGTCTGTGAATTGCCACAAAGTCCCAGACCTGTACACAGTTCAGGCCTTCAAGGTAATGATTGAATACCTGAAGGAGAAATATGGAGGGCAAACTACCAGTAAGATTTACTCCTTGAAAGGAGAGATCTTTGGTTTTAAAGTAAAAAAAGGAGAGAATTTGCCTAAGCAGCTGAGTAAACTAATGGGCATTTACAATCAGCTGAAGGAATTGGGGAAGACACCTGATAAAATTGATATGATTTCTGCAATCCTTAAAGGTTTACCAAGCTTCTATAAATCTTTGGTTATGATGCTAAGACATCAGAAGGATTTAAAGCTTGAAGGTTTATTGATGGCCTTAAAGGAAGAATATGATTCAAGATGTCAAAATGATGCTTTGTCTGATGAAATGTCTGTTTTAAGACTGAAACATGGGCACAGATTTAAAAGGAAAATTGAATGTTTTATATGTAAATGGCCTCATAAGGCAAAATTCTGTGAATCTAACAAAGCCACAGAACAAAAGACCACTGACACACATGCTCAAGGGAGACACCCAGTGGCAAAGGAAATTATAACAGAGGTTTTAGACTACACAGAAAATCTGAGAGCAGATCCCAGGCAGCTGAGAGAGAGTATACTTTTAGACTTTCTGGTGATGATTGTGATGAAAATAAGAAAGTGTTTTTAATTGATTCTGGATCCTGCATGCATATCTGCAGATATGAGGATTGGTTTGCTGAGCTTGATACTGAAAATAGGCCAAGGATTTTTCAAGCCAACGAGGAAATGCTTAATGTAAAAGGTGTTGGAATTGTACCAATCAAATTTCTCACTACAAATGGAAAGGTAGTGAATGTTAAGCTAAATAATGTAGCTTTGGTCCCTGAAGCAGCTGATAATTTAATTTCAACCAAAAGGCTTCTGGACAGTGATCATGTTGTGTTGCTTAAAAGGAGGGAAGGAAGCAAAGTTGTTGCTGAGACTGCTGGACTTGAATTTAAAGTGCATGAAAGGAATGGATTTAATTACCTTGTTGATGTTGGTGAAGATTCTGATGTTTTTGATGCTGATGAGAGGCAAGTTCATCAAACTGGCAACGGATCTTGTAATCATCAGAGTTGTTTGTATGCATGGCATTTGAAGTTTGCACATGGAAGTATGCAGAGTGTTGAAAGCTTATTGAAGGAATGTGGAATCCCTGTTGTGAGTTGTGACAAGGAAAAGGAGAGGTGTGACATGTGTCTCAAGGCTAAAGGGACAGCACCAAGATATAGTGGAAAATTTACTACTAATCATGTGAAGTTTCTAGAGACTGTGTATAGTGATCTTGTTGGTCCACTAGCACCATCCTATGGCGAGAACAAATATTTTGTGACTTTTACTGAAAGTAAAACAAAATATACTTTTGTGTATATGATGAAGAGCAAGGATGAGACACTGAATACATTCAAATGTTATGTGGCCACAATTAGAAACAAGTTTGGCCACACACCTCAAAGCTTATGCACGGATGGAGGTGTAGAATTTTGCAATGCGGAATTTAAAAGATTTCTGGAAAATGAAGGGATTGAACACAAGGTGTCTATCCCACATTCACCTCAACAAAATGGATCTTCAGAGAAGCTGAATAGAACAATCCAAGAAATGTGTAGAGCTATGCTAATACATTCTGGACTACCAAATGGCTTATGGTCTGAGGCTATGAACACAGCAGTGTATCTACACAATAGAGTACCCTCAAAGATTACTGGGACCATTCCTTTTGAGGCCTTGTTTGGAAAGTGGCCTGGACTAAAGCACATCAAAGCTTTTGGTTCCAAAGGGTATGCTCACATACCAAAGGAGAAAAGGGGAAAACTTGATCCCAGAGCTGAAATTGGACTTGTAGTAGGGTATCCTGTTGGTGGAAAAGGATACAGGATATACAAACCCCAAACCCACACAGTTGGGGAACGCAATGTTGTATTTGTTGATGAAAATGTTTTGCCAAGTGTTTCCATTGTAACTGATTCACAGAGGTCTGGGACTGCACCTGAAGAGTTGGTTGCATGGTTACCTGTGGTGACCACCGGGGAACTGGCAGGTCCACCTTCTGAGGAAACTACCGGAACAGAAGGGGAAGCAGGAACCGCACCAGAGGAGGCAGCAGAACCCATGACAGAACCCACAGCCAGTGTGAGATGATCAGAAAGGAGCACTAAAGGGCAACCAGCAAAGAAATATGGATTTTGTGAAACCCTACAATCTAGAAAAGAACCTAAGAACTGGAAAGAGACATGCAACTTATCTACAAGTGAAAGAGACAGATGGCTTGAAGCAATGGAACAGGAAATACTGTCTATATATGAGAAAGAAGCATGGACTCCTACTAAACTACCTCCAGGCAGAAAGTCTGTTGGATGCAAATGGGTATTCAAGATCAAGCACAAAGAAGATGGAACTGTGGAGCTATACAAAGTACGCCTAGTAGCTAAAGGCTATTCACAAGAATATGGGACTATTTTGAAACTTTTGCTCCAGTTACCAACCAAGCAACGTTCAGAACACTTCTTAGTGTTGCAGCATCAAGAGACATGATAGTAGAGCATCCTGATGTAAAGACTGCATTTCTCAATGGAGAACTATCTGAGGAAATTTATATGGAACAACCTGAAGGTTTTAAAGCCAAAGGACAAGAGGATTATGTCCACAAACTCAACAAAAGACTCTATGAGCTAAAGCAAGGAGCAAAGGCCTGGTATGACAAAATTACTGGACTTTTACAGAAGCAAGGCTTTGAGCAAGGGAAAGCTGAACCTTGTCTGTACTCTAGGATCAAAAGAGGACAATACCAGTATGTTCTTGTTTATGTTGATGACTTGAACGTGGCTTGTCAAAACAGAGAGGGCATCAAAGAAATAGCTGATGGACTGAATAAAGAAGTGGAAGTCAAGCAGCTAGGAGATGTACAACACTAGAGAGCCAGTTTGGTGTAGTTGTTAAGTGTGCAGACTCTAATCTGGGAGAACCGGGTTTGATCCCCCACTCCTCCACTTGCACCTGCTGGATGACCTAGTGCAAGCCATAGCTCTGTACCAGCTGTTCTCTCAAGGACAGTTGTCTCATAGCTCTCTCAGCCCCACCTACCTCACAGGGTGTCTGTTGTGGGGAGGGGAGGGGAAGGGAAAGGAGTTTGTAAGCCACTCGGAGACTCCAAGTGAGTGAAGGGTGGGATATAAATCCAATCTCCTCCTGCTCCTCTACTTCCTCAGGATGAAAATTGAGAGACTCAAGGATGGAACTTTTCTTCTATGCCAGAAATGAAAGATCATGGACTTTGTAGGATCTGTTGGCATGAAGAACTGCAAGGCATCATCTATACCACTTGAACCTGGATATCTGAAGGAAAAGGAAACCCATTCAAAGACATTGGAGTATACAAGAAGCAGTTGGAAAAACTTCTCTACCTGAGCAAAATCACAAGGCCAGATATCACAGTGGCAGTTGTCATTTTATGCAGAAAGGTGAGTTTGCCTAATCACCATGATTGGAGCGCAATAAAGACAATGACACGCTATCTGAAGGGAACAATGGACTTACAACTGAAAATTACACCATCTGAAGGGCCAAGACTATTCAGATATATGGATGCCAGTTGGGGAGAAGAAATGAACAATTACAAGTCTACTAGTGGATATCTATTTTTCTATGGAGATGGAATAATGGACTGGACTAGTAGAAAGCAAACTGTTGTGGTGCAATCTACGGCAGAAGCTGAGTGTATTTCAGCAGCAAGTGCCTGCATCAGATCTGAATGGATTTTTCATATGTTAAAGGACTTTGGAATAAGAGAACCTGTACCTGTACTTATGTTTGAGAACAATCAGGCTTGTATTACTATATGTAAGGAAGAGAGCACCACTGCTAGAAGTAGATCTATTGGTATTAAGTGTGCATTAGTGAAAGATTTGTATCAGAAGAAGCTAATAGAGATTAAGCATTGTCGTACAGAGGAAATGATGTCTGATATTCTGACTAAGCCACTGACTAAAGAGAAATTTGAATGACTTCATAAAATGTTGAATATGCCTGGTGCAAATGCTGAAATGAATGATGAATAATGATGAAAAAAAAGAGTATGTGCATGTATAATGACTTACATGTTGGATCTTGAGAAGAGGTATTGGAAATGTATGTGTTAGCAAGATCTGAACAAGATCTGAACATTCCAGTCATTATACAGTTAATTTGCTTACCTCCAGTGCTATTGTTTAGACTGACCTGGAAGGGAAACCTGGCAGGGAGCCAATGTGGGAAAAGCCCGTGAATCTAAAGGAGTATTGCTGTATTGATTGGTTACTGTATTCAGTACTGTACTGGACTTCCTTCTAGGAGTCAAGGAGAACAAGAAGATTCTGCACTCTGATCTCACCATGCCCTACATGATGTAGCTATTATAAAGTACTCAGTCCAGAGATGCATTCAAGTGAAATCAGCTCATGGTTTATTAGGAGGTTCTGGAACACATGTCTGAGCTGGGCTTTGGGGTCTGCTTATATGCGCTTCTAAACCATGCCCCTGGCTTCACCCAAACAAGCTGATAGGATTACCATTAAGTCTCACCAGATCATTGGTCCCTATTTGCACCCTGGCTGACCAATAGGTCTAAATCATGATCCGACCAGTCTATTGTGTTCTGAAGTGAAGCTCTGTATGTGCCTGGCCATGTGCTTGCCCCGGAACGCATGGCCGGACCGCATGGCCGGACTGCATGGTGGTCATCATTAGAACACAACACCCCTCCCGCATAGTTCGGACCCTCTTAACACAAAAAGTCTTTGAGGTAGGTTGGTCTTCGCCGTTCCCTGGTCAAGTGGCATACAGTTGTGTCTCCGGCAGGTGGCTTGGGAGTCACCATGACTGGTGCTGGGGATGGACCTGGTTTGCCCCCAGAGGCTGGTGTAGGAGATGGGGCAGTGTGAGTGTCGGCTGTCGGGTGAGGCTGGTGAAACTCTGTTGCTGGTGTTTTGCCCGTGTACTTGTCTGTAGGCTCAGGAGTGGGGGGTCTCATCCTCGCTCTCTTCTGCTCTGTCCATTGCAGGGGTCAGGAGCTGGCAGCACAGTTGGTCCATGTGGCATTTCCAAAGCAGGCCTTCTTCCCCGGTGACCTCATAGGATAGAGGCCCCATCACATACACTATCTGGCCTGGCAGCCAGGCTGGACCTTTGGCATAGTTCTTAACATAGACCAGGTCCTCCAGGAAGAACCCTCATGGAGACTTCTGCTGTTCTGGGCCCACACTATGTTCTGGAGCGTGGTCAGGATGCAGGCGGTCCAGTCTGGTTGTGAACCGCTGACCCATGAACAGTTCTGCAGGACTGTGCACAGTCGTGGTGTGGGGTGCTGTTCATTGGCCAAACAGGAGTTACAGCCTGTAGTTACAGTCGACCGTGTCCATGCATCGCAGGGCTTCCTTGGTTGTGTGCACCATGCACTCAGCCTGACCATTGGTGACTGGATGGAAAGGAGTGGATGTGCTGGATGCTGTAGTAGTCCACAAATGCCTGGAACTCCCCTGATGTGAAGGCCAAGCCGTTGTCGATCATGAGGGTGTCCGGGATGCCATGTGTGCTGAAAATGCGCCACATAGCCCGGATGGCTGCCTGTGAGGAAGTGGCGGATACCAGTGCCACCTCCAGCCACTTGGTGTAGCTATCTACTAGTATGAAAAAAAGAGTTGGCCCTGGAACGGCCCCGCAAAATCCAGGTGGAGCCAGCTCCATGGCTTGTGGGCCAACTCCCAAGGGTGCATTGGTGCTTGTGGCTGATCAGGCCATGATTCCTGGCATTTGCAGCACTTTTGGACCAGTTCCTCTACCTCTTGATCTAGTCCTGGCCACCACACATAGTTCCGGGCCAGGGCCTTCATCCGGACGATGCCCTGATTGAAAGCCAGCTTGGTGTAGACTTCCGGCAAGACTTGCGAGCATGGCGGACGTGCTCCTCCGCATCTGCGGGGAGCGCGATCCATACCCGGCGGGAAGAAGGGGCTCTGGACTAGTGCCAAGCCCCCAGAGCCCCCAGTGAGGGGGCTCTGCCTGGGGTGGCCCGAAGGGGATCTCTCCCTATGGTGGCGACCGAGGGATAGAGATCCCTTTTCATCACCCCCATAGGTTCCCCCGCCGTGGGAGCCGTATGGTTGAAAGCGCAAATCCGAGAAGCAGCAGAGAGTGCGAAGCAATGAGGCTGGAACTGACAGTTACGCATGGAGAAAACGTGAGTCTGAAGTAAGAAAAGCAGAACACAACGGGAAGACAGCGGGAGGAGTGAAACCCACCCACCCCCTCTCCGGGACTAGCGTACTTACGAGACTCTTTACGTGGCGTTACTGCAGGAATAAAAGCCCATCCGCCTTGCTAGATGGCAGCATCGCTCACTTGGAGATATAAACTTTAGAAGGACATAAGTGCTGTTTGAAAATTTGCTCCTTTCGTTCATCTTATCTATCTATAAACAAAGAGCGTAGTCTCAACAATGACGGGGAAACCGAAACCTTCCCCCAAACTAGGAAGTACAGCTCCGAGTTCAAAGGTTGATACCATGGAGATGAGTGCGGTGTTCTCCTCGTTATTGTGACCTCTAGTGGACCAAATGGCAGCTCTCAACGTTAAAATGGACAAAATGCAGCTAGAACTAAAAGAGTCGAATAAATCCACAGAGAAGCTGCAGTGAGAACTTCTGGAAGTAAAAACTTCAGTAAAAAACCAAGACGCAAGACTACAAAAGGCAGAGAAGGAAAAGGCCTTCCACCACGATCAGCTTTTGAAATTACAAATGGATAGATCGAATTTTTTCCTAAGACTTCAGAATGTGCCAGAAAACACAGGAGAAGACCTTAAAAATTTGCTAAGTGAAGCACTTGAACCAGTGACAGGCATGAAAGCAGCGGATATAAAAAGCGATATGGATATGGTTTACAGAACCTATCCAGATTACACTAAAAAGAAAAGCCTGCCTGGTGAAATTATGATAAGGTTCTCCAAAAAATCTACAAGAGACGTGGTGCTTAGGACCACAAACAAAGCAGCTCTGAAGATCCTGGGAGAAGAAGTAAAAGTGATGAAGGATATCCCATTTGAAATAAGGAAAAGAAGGAAAGCCTATGGAAAATTGACATCTTGGCTCCAGTCTGAGTCTATCATCTATCGTTGGAATACTCCAGAAGGACTATGCTTCAGCATCAAAGATAAGAAGTATAAGATTGACTCTGTTCAACAAGCGAAAAAATTTCTGGAAAAAAGCAAAGAGCAGAAAACTGGGAGAGACTCAGATGGTTCACTGGCCTCGCAAGAAAGCATGTATGGATTTGATAGCTCAAAGAGTGAAGAAGTGTCTGACTCGGAACAGGGAGCTGCAGCTCCAAAAATAGTTGAGACTGTTAAGACAAGAAGAGGATGAAAGAAGAAATAGTGATTAAACTGTTTTATTAAGCATTGCACTTATGTATTATAAATGGTTTAATTAACCGTATTTCTCTAGGTGGGTGTGCCTGCCAAATAGTTTTTGATAACTTTTATAGTAGCAGTAACAAGTAATTGAAATTTATCCAAGGTTTTAAATGCTTCATAATTATTTTATGTAACAAGGTAGTATTAAGCAAATGATAAAGTACTCTCTGTATAAGGTATATGTAGCTTAGATTGTAGCGTTATAGTTGTAGTTATAGAGAAAAATCAATTAAAAAAAAAAAGAAAGAAAGCCAGCTTGGTGTAGTGGTTAAGTGTGCAGACTCTAATCTGGGAGAACCAGGTTTGAGTCCCCACTCCTCCACTTGCACCTGGCTGAATGACTTTGGGCAAGCCATAGCTCTGTACCAGCTATTTTCTCAAGGACAGCTTGGGAAAGAGCTCTCTTAGCCCCACCTACCTCACAGGGTGTCTGTTGTGGGGAGGGGGAGGGGAAGGGAAAGGAGTTTGTAAGCCGCTCTGAGACTCTAAGTGAGTGAAGGGCAGGGTATAAATCCAATCTCTTTTTCTCTCTTCTTCTTCTCTGATGGGTGTCATAGAGTGCGGTCAGCACCCATTTGCGCAATGGCCCAGGGATTACCACCCGCACTCCCCATAGCACACACCCCTTATGTGCTGACAGTTTGTTGCAATGGGCCATGACAGCTACAAATTCTGGCCCAGGTGTGCTGGGCCACCCCCTTCCCACCCAGTCCAAAACATGGGAAAGGTAGCGATTCCAGGCAGTGAGCCGGGAGACTTCAGTTACCTGAACCAGCCAATCCGGCAGGTCTTCCAGTAGAGCAATGTGGTGCACTGGAGCAGGATCGGGGTCACAGGACAAGAGCGGCAGGTGGCTGAGGGCATCTGCATATCCCGTGGCCTTCCCCGGGGCGTGGACCAGCTCGTACTGGTAGCCAGCCAGAAAGATGGACCAGCAGAGCACCCTGAGCGAGAGCATCTGGGGGTTTTCATGGTCTGGAGCCAGGAGCCCCAGGAGTGACTTGTGGTCCGTCGCCACCCTGAAGGGCCAGCCATACAGGTTATTATGGAATTTTTAAATACCTGCTACTATCGCCAGGGCTTCCTTGTCTATTTGTGCGTAGTTGCACTCGGCTGCTGACAAGGTGCGGGAATAATAGGTGATGGGTCCCTCTCTCCTGTCTGCCAGGTGGTGTCCCAGGGCGGCCCCCATGCCATAGGGCAAAGCATCACAGGCGAGGATTACTGGTAGGGATTCATCAAAGTGGGCCAGGACCGCGTTGGAAGTCAGCAGCCCCTTGACGGCTCAAAATGCTACTGTGTGGTGAGGACCCCAGGACCAATGAGCGTTCTTGTCCAGGAGCCGGTGGAGGGACTCCACTACCACCACCTTGTGGGGAAGAAAGGCATAGTAAAAGTTTAAGAGTCCTAAAAATGCCTGTAGCTCTGATTTGGAAGTTGGCATGGGGGCCTCCGTGATGGCGCAAATCTTGTCAGCAGTTGGGTGTATGCCCTGGGTGTCCACGGCAAAGCCAAGGAACTCAACAGACAGAACTCCCAGCAGGCACTTTTCTTTTTTGACCTTGAGGCCCATGTTGCTGAAGCATTGGAGGATGGAGCAGAGCTGGGCCATGAAGGTCTCGATGTCTGGTGCGGTGAGCAGAACATCGTCGAAAAATGGCTGGACCCCCGGGATACCATTAAGCAAAGTGTCTATGAGTTCCTGAAATATCCCCAGGATGATGCTGACCCTGAACTGGAGGCACAGGACCTTGAACGCTCCTCAGTGCGTGACGATGGTCTGAGCCTCTGCTGTGACCTTGTCCACTGGGAGCTGCTGGTAGGCTTGCACCAGATCAGCTTTCCGAATATCCTTGCACCTGCCAGGGAGGCAAGGACTTGGCTCACCACCAGCAATGAATATGCATGGTCCCGGAGTACCCAGTTGATGGCGCATTTGTAATCTGCACAAATGGGTATGTCCCCATTTGGCTTCATGGGGGTGACTATAGGAATCTCCCATTTTCCATGCAGGATGGGCTCCAGGATCCCTTGCTTGACTAGTCGGTTGAGCTCTTTGTCTATTTTAGGCCAGACTGCCAGGGGAGGTCACCTGGCCAGCATCCGTATCGGCCAAATGGCTGGGTCCAGTTCCAGCATTACTGGTGAGTCCGTGTATTCTCCAAGTTTTCTGTCAAAGAGGGCTGGAAAATCTTTGCAGACTGACTGAAAGTCTGTGCTGCAGAGCTGGTTTATACCTGTTACTCCCAGTCCCAGGGGCCCAAACCATGATAGCCCTAGCAGGCTAGACAACTTTCTTTCAACCACTAAGAGGTCCAATTGTCTGCAAAAGTCCTTGACTTGGACTCTGAAACTTCCCCAGGTTCTTGATCGCTACCAGGTTCTTCTGAAAATCCGGGAGCTTGAGTCCCAGTGGCTTTCGCAGTGCCCCCCCCCCATAGGCAGAGCCTCCTAAGGGTATTCGTGGAAATAATGGAGTATGCGGACCCTGTGTCCAATTCCATCTGGCAGGGGGACCCCTCTATGACCACAGGAACGAAGATTTTGCTGGGGGTGTCTTGGGGCAAGTTTAGTACCTGAGTCGATGATGGGGAGTGTAGATCAGCCGACTCGAGGTGCATGGCTTAGGAGCATCAGGAGGCCCAGGAGCGGCAAACCCGGGCGATGTGGCCTGTCTTGCCCCAGGAACAGCATGCTGCGTCACGGAAGTGGCAGATCCAGCAGTCATGGGGATAGCCACAGCTGGCAGACATTGTCGTTGGGGATGCGGAAGTCTGCAGGGTGACCCATGGTAAGGTGGCAGTGGGTTTCGGTTGTCCTCTCCGGTCTGGCCATCAGAGCTGCAGGACGTCCTCCTCATCAAACATTGTGGTGGGGCTGTGGGTAGTTGCCAGGCAGTGCGTGGTGGACCCTTGGAGGTCCTGTTTCGCCTTTTCGAACATGGCTGCAGTTTTGCATCCCATGTCCAGCCACAGTTCATCGGTGGCCACAAGCTTCCGCTGAAACTTCGGCTCATGGACCCCCCAGACAAACTGGGTTAAAAGCGTGTCCTCAACTGAGGGGAATTGGCACCCGACGGCTAGCCGCCAGAGGTCTGCCATGTAGTCAGCAGCTAACTCACCAGTCTTCTGCATGCAGAAGCAGAAGTCCATCCACAGCGCCATCTTAGACGGTTTTGGCGTGAAGTAGGTGGTCAGCGCCATGATGAGTTCCTCGTAGCTGGTGTCGTCCAGCATCCTGGGAGTAATTAAACTCTGGACCAGGAGGACAATGGAGATGCCACAAGAGCTGATCAGCCAAGTCTTCTTGGCACCATCTGTCTCCTGGACTAGGGTTCCCACTTCAGGGTTTCCACCCAAGCTTCCCAAAGCTCAGTGCGAGCGGGGTCGAATGTGGAGAGCTGTCCCGGAGTGGCTGCCATCCTCTCAGGAGTGGTGAACAATGTCCTCTGGGGCAGTCAGCGGTGTGGGGAGGCACTGGAACCTAGCAGTGCCGGTTGCCATCGGATCAGAGCTTGATGCTGCCCTGGAGTTGGTGCTGGTGTTGCTCAGCGGAATCCCATCCTCGTCGCCGGTATAAAGTTCTCAGTCCAGAGACACTTTCAAGTGAAATCAGCTCATGATTTATTAGGCGGTTCTGGAACACATGTCTGAGCTGGGCTCAGGGGTCTGCTTATATGTGCTTCTAAACCGCGCCCCCAGCCTCACCCAAACAAGCTGATAGGATTACCATTAAGTCCCCCCAGATCATTGGTCCCTATTTGCATCCTGGCTGACCAATAGGTCTAAATCACAATCTGGCCAGTCTATTGTGTTCTGGAGTGAAGCTCTGTATGTGCCCGGCCCTGTGCTTTCCCCGGACCGCATGGCCAGACCGCATGGCCAGACCATATGGTGGTCACCATTAGAACACAACACTTATGCAAAACTGTGCTGCTTCAGAGTGATGTACATTTAAATAATCTCCCATACAACAACAAAAGCTTTGTTTATTCCCAGCTAAGCATGTCAGGGAAACTGGAACCCTTTCCCCTGGCATGCTACCTTTGTATGTACATAGAGGGTTCCCCCCCCCGCCCCCCCGTGCAGGGAATTCCAAGAAAGCCATCTCCAGCTGGACTCTGAAGTTGTCCATTCCAGCAACAGATACATCACCCAATGCTGCTGACTGTGGGTGTTGTCACTTTGGCTACCTTCTCATGTGCACCTTAAATCTACTTCCGGTTAAAATGCCATTGTTTTAAATTGGCTCCTGACATGAATGTAAAACCTACATCAGCTGTAGTGTCTTAGATTTCTCTTTCAGACTCTCTCCTGCACTAATACTGTTCTTATGTGATACAAATTAGCTAGTGCTGAGCCACAATAGGGTGTATATTTTGTAAAGTTTGGTTATATCAAGCCAACTGACATGCAATGTGCACAAGTTTTCCTTTCCCCAGAAGTTCCTTTTGACATATTTCCCATTCACCAGAAATTCTTCAGAGCATTGGTGGTGCACCAGAAAACCTTTCTGTTGCATTGTGATTAAAAACAAACTAAAGGGGGGGGGGGGGTAGTTCCTTAGGAAGAGGTGCCAATGTCATACCTACTGACTTAGCTACTACCATTAGGAGACATTTTAGGTTGGGAGTTTGGAAAGAGAGTATGGAAACAAGTACTGGAATAGAAATAGTAGAGCATGGTCCTCAACATGGTGTCTAGGGGCACCATGATGCCCAATAACACCTCCCCTCGTGCCCGCCAAGCGTTTTTAGAAAGTGGGTGGGGCCAGGTGGGACTTTTGCCCAGCAGGCCATCAGATTTGCCACTGAATATCTACAGTATTTTCTCAAATGCAAGCATAGATTTTTTTCCAAGTATGCCATCAAAAATTAAGAAGATGGGGGCATTAAAAGTTGCAATTATGCCCAATATAAAAACACTTTTTTGTATAACATTTGGAGAGGGGTTGTCTTACATTCAGCATCATTTCCATTCAATTAAACAGGGGTCATCTCGTAGAAAAAGAGGTGCAGGAGCTCATAAGCATAACTCATTACCATAACTTATTTGCATATGCTACACCACCTGACATCACCGGAAGTATGTCAGAAAGCGAGAGAGAGAGAGAGAGAGAGAGCTGGCAGAGAGGGGACCGCTACTAATCCGAGCCTCAGAAATACCACTTATTCTGGGAGGATAGCTCCAGTGGTGGCTGAAGCCTTCAGAAGGCTGGTCGGAGGAACAAGGACCTTTCCAGGGGACGGGGTCATTTTGCTGCAGCCAGGACACAAGCAGGCATTCCCCCGCGGGGGGGGGGGGCTGGCACCAACTCCTGGAGTTGAGCTCCTCCCGAGCTCCTGCTCGAAATGACCCCTGGCTGTGAGTAATAATGGGCAAGGAGATGTGTTCTTATAGGTGAAGCAACTAGGATAATAGTTCCTTATTATTATCCAGTCTTATTCAATTGACATTGTGGAAAAAATGTAGATGTGCATTCAGGCATTCTGTGGCAATAAAAAAGCCCCCACTAGAGCTGGCTAGGTAGGTAGTATTGTCATACAACACTGGAAGTCAATGAAATTGCCAGTACAGTGTAGCAAGACAAGTTGCCTTGGCAACAGGGATGCATTCCCTCTCTCTCACCTCCATTCAGATTGAGGCCACAGTGAGGGCTTTGATTGCCCTCAGTGATGTTGTCATGTTAACAAATCACATTGGCTATATGACACCGTGCTCACGATGTGATCTCTGACTGGCTGGGAGCACCTGGTTTGTGCAACTTTAAGAAAACCTCTGAAGCAGCAGTGGATTTGGAAAACAATGACTGCAAACAAGGATAAACAGTGTGTGAAATAATGGAGGTGGCGCATCTTTCATCTCCCCCCAAAATGTCAATTTTTGCATCAAAAAATCAATATAATGAAAATTAAATAATAGTAATAGCAGCATGAATGTGATTTTAAAGCCAGAGCAAAATGCTTACCTGGGAATCTGGTTAGTATTTCACCACTGCAAACCTGACTGGGGGGGGGGGGGGAGGGATTTGCACAGAGAAAAACAGGCAATAGAAAAGTGTTTAACTTCCCCGGGCTTGTCTTTCTCTTTTTTGCCATTCCCCTCTTATCTGTTTTCCCCACTTGACATGCCAAAAATGCATTTGAAAGCTTTCTGTGGAAAAGAGCAAGAGTTCAGTAGCATCTTAAAGACTAACTAAACATGTGACACAGTATGAGCTTTCATGAGTCAGTGCTCAGTTCTTCAGATACAGCTGGAATGGGAGTCCAACAGTCCTATTTATTGGAAAGTGGAGTGATTTCAGATGCTGAATGACATTAGGAGGTAAATGACAATAACAGGTAAATGACAGTAGCAGGTGTGCTTGGATTTCGGTGAGATATGCGGAGGATAAGCATGGAGAAATCACCATTGGTAATGAGACAGGAAACCTAGGTCCCAATTCAATCCAGGTGGATGTATTGTCTTGAGCTCCATTATTAGTTGCAGTTCAGCAGTCTCTCTTTCTAATCTCCCTTTGAAATTCCTTTGTAAGAGAATTGCTACTCTTAGGTTAGCAGCTGAATGTCTTGGAAGGTTAAAATGCTCCCCCACTGGTTTTTTAATGTTGTGGTTCCTAATGTTAGACTTCTGTCCATTAATTTTTTGTCAAAGAGACTAGCCTGTTTGTCCAGTGTAGAGGGTGGAAGGGCAAAAGTCTGAAAAAGTGAGCAGTGACTCCTGAAAGTGACTCCTGCCACAAATTTTGTTAGTCATTAAGGTGCTATTGGACTCTTGCTCCCTTCCACTAATAAAGATTGCAACCTGTGGAGCTAGGTTTCTTTTATTATTATTATTTTCATCTGTTAGAACTAGAAAGCAGATTGCTCCAAGTGAAATAACGTGTTGCTTTCAGACTGGACAAAATCCATTCGCTGCTAGTGATGATAATAAAAAATTTAAAAGGGGGGGTTAATGTGAAGAAAGACAGCCAGTAAGGTGGGAGGGGAGAGAGGGAGACCACGTGTTGAACTGGAATATATCTATGTTCTAATTCTGAGAGGGTTTTTTTCTGTGTGGATACTTATATCTGTGAAAAGAGAGCTCACTCTCCCCCAACAGCTATTCCTACATAGTCAGGCCCCTTCCTTGGTCTGTAGAAAAATCCGAAAACTGTTATGTATTGGCTATGGACACAGCGACATGTCTGGGCATGTTCACCTGTAATGGTAAGTGATACCCACTGAGCTTCAGTCCCCAGAGAACAATAGACCCTAGGATCTTGATTGTTCCTCTATCGGAGGCTTAGGATATTCAAATAGTCCTATGATAGCCTCTGGTGGGAAACTAATCCCTGTTTACCCAATCCCCCACGGGGGGCGAGGCCAGGGTGCGGCTTACCTGTAAATATAAGCAGGCTCCCCAATCCCTCTCCCTCATGTTCAATCTTGACCGCAATAAACCACAAGGCTGTTTTCACTACAACCGGCCTCCCGACTCCAGTACTGTTCAGTGGCAACGAAGGTGGGATCCCGATGAGCTACACATCAGCCAAGCCGAGCAACACCGCACTGAGCACCGATCCAGAGGCACCCGACACCAAGGAGTTCCAGCACTCCGCTCTTGACCTGCCCGCCCATGAGGACTCAGCTCACCACCACAATGCTCTGGGTAATAATATGGCTGCCACTGCAGGAAACATTCCCCTACTTGACCTTTCCAAAACCGAGACCTGGGACGCATGGGCAAGGCCACTCAGGTTTCTCCTCTTAGTGCGAGGGGTCACAGCAGCCAATATGAAGAGGGCCTGGCTGCTGGGCCACTGCAGTGTGGAAACCATGTGCCTGGCTCAGAGCCTGATAGCTCCCCGAGACCTAATGGACATCTCATACGATGATTTGGTCAAGCAGCTGGAACACTATTTTGCACCCAAACCCTCCATGTTAGCACTATGGGTGCGGTTCCTCCAGAGGACCCAGCAGATGGGGGAGAGTGCTGTTGCTTTCCTCACCGACTTCTGCCAGCTGGCGGTCTGTTGTTAGTACCGGCATGTGGAGGACCACCTGCTGGCTAGCTTCGTGGCCAGGGTATGAGAAGCCAAGCTACGGCAATGGCTCATCACACTCCCCAAGCCCATGATTGAAAAGATGCTCCAGATGGCGGTCGCATTCGAGACAACGCAGAATGACCGCCCGGCCACCCACATGCACCATACTGCGACCTACAAATTGGACGCATCAGAGGAAGAGGACTTCTGCCAGCTGCAACCGCGCTCACAAAAAGGTGTGTCCTGCTCCCCCAGTTCCTGTTCCTGGCACATGGCCCCGGCCGCTGCCTCCGCTCCTGTTTCCCAGCACAGTCTGCCCCCAATGTGTGCTAGCTGCAGAGACCCCCACGAGCATCGTTCCTGCCAGTTCTGCGAGGAAACATGCAGATCCTGCAGAAAGACAGATCACATTGTGAAGGTCTGCTGCTCCCAGACCAGTCGCTGCCCCGCAGCTGCTCACCACAAGTCAGTGGACAGCATGTCAACCCCCACACACAGCCAGGTACTAAGCTTGCCCCAAAATACCCCGGGGAAAATACCAGTCCACGTTCGGATCTAAGGGGCCCCTGGAGCATGGAACTGGACACCAGGTCCTCGTATTCAATTATATTGGCAGACACATTCCGCAAGCTGTGTCCACAGGGGGGCCCGGTTGAGACGCCCTACAGGACTTATACTCTGGGACTTTCCGAAAAACCCGGTGGCAATTAAGGGGTTGGGCAAGTTCAGGGTCCAGTTCAAGGACCTTGACGGGTGTCTGGACCTCCTGGTGGTGGAGGGCAATCTCACCAGCCTCCTCGGACTCTCCTGGTTCAAGCCTTTGGGACTGGGAGTCTATGGGGTGAACAAGATTGGCTCTGCAGACTTTGAGTCGGTATGTGTAGAGTTCCCCACCATTTTCGACAGCAAGCTGGGCTCCTACCAGGGGCCCCCAGTCTCGTTGGACCTAGATCCCAATGTCTGGCCCATCCGCGTGACAGCTCGGTGGCCTCCTCTTGTGATCCAGCCTAAGGTAGAGGCTGAGCTGGACAAACTGGTTGTGCAAGGCATCTTAGAACCGGTCTCGCACGTTAGGTGGGAGACCCCAATTGTAACCCCATTGAAGGCCAACGGGGATATCCGCATCTGCACGGACTACAAATGTACCATAAATCTAGCCTATCCCCCTATCGGAGGCTTAGGATATTCAAATAGTCCTATGATAGCCTCTGGTGGGAAACTAATCCCTGTTTACCCAATCCGCCATGGGGGGCGAGGCCAGGGTGCGGCTTACCTGTAAATATACGCAGGCTCCCCAATCCCTCTCCCTCATGTTCCATCTTGACCCACAATAAACTACAAAGCTGTTTTCACTACAACCGGCCTCCTGACTCCAGTACTCTTCAAAAAGTTTAAAAAAAACTTCAGGGACCGTTGAAGTCTCCCCAAAATACCTTTTGAAATGGCATCAGCTCCAGGCATCAACTGTGAGGAGATTAGAATGTTTGGGGAAGGGGGGGAGGTTCTAACTGTTTCTGTCAGTAAAAAGCAGGGTTTTTACTGGCAGCAGTCTAGGGTTGCCAACTACCCCCCCCCCCCCGGCCACCAGCAGCAGATCCAGATCCAGACTGGGAAATTCCTGGAGATTTGGGGGTGGAGCCTGGGGAGGACAGGGACCTCAGTGAGGTTCAATGCCATAAACTCCACCCTTCAAAGCATCCATTTTCTCTATGGAAAGTTATCTCTGTAGTCTGGAGATGAGCAGTAACTCCAGGGGATCCCCAAAACCCACCTGGAGGCTGGCATCCCTAGGCAGCACCCTCTGTGTGACTTGATACCACCTGATTTGCATGACTTAATTAGGCCCAGCTGCTTTGCTACTGTTCATCAGCAGCCACCCTATGAAAGCCATTGTGATGTAACAGTCAGAGCGTCAGACTGGGATCTGCGAGAACCAGGTTCAGATCCCCATCTTGCGGTGGAAGCTGACTGGGAGATTTTGGACCAGTCACATACTTTCAGCCTAACCAACTTCACAGGGTTGTTGTGCAGACAACAAGGAGGAAATAATGGGGGGCGTGGCTTCGGCGTGAATGGAGGAAGACGTCTAATTCCCTAGCTCCAACCCTGACCTCTCCTGAACTGAAAAAAGCACAAATTTAGAGCTCACAAATAAAAGTAAAATGGGCAAATCTGATTCAGCTACCAAAACATCTGCAGTAACAACTCCCAGAGGGATTAATAATTACTTTCTGAAGCAACAAAGCTCCAGAGTCGCTGAAGACAGCGCAGAGACAAGTAATAAAATGGCGACCGGAGCTGCTTCCTCAGTCCCCTCAGAAACAAAACAACAAGACCACCAAATACAAACGCTGCTTGTTAACATGGAAAAAAGAATGCTAGATAAAATGGCAAATCTTATCAACCCACTAAACGAACAATTTGCAGAACTAAACATCACATTAAACAAGGTCAGTCAGACAGCAGAAAGGGCCCTTGAACTTAGCACTAACTCAAAACAAAATGTCGAAGCTTTACAACAAGAAACCACTTATTTAAAAGATCGAGTGCAGACTTTAGAAGCGTCAGCCCGCAAATCTTTCCTAAAGTTTAGAGGCTTTCCTGAATACCTCGACACAAACAAAGACTTACAAATCTTTCTGTCAGAATGGTTAGCGAGGGAAATGAATTTAGAAGACGAGGTGGTTCCTTATATTGCGTCAGCTTATAGAGCAGGAAGAGTTAACTCACCACGTTCACGAGGTCCCAGAGACATAATAGCTGAGATTCCTGATTTTCGTACGAGGAAAAGCATACTGGAAGTAGCAAGAGTAAAGGGCTCCCTTTTATTCAAAAGAAGCAGCATTCAAGTTTTTCCAGACCTCCCCAGAGAAATACTAAGTAAGCATCGTGAGCTAAGGCCTGTCACAGAAGCTCTACGTCAGGCGAAAATCAGCTACAAATGGCTTAATTATACCAACATACCTGTAGAATTAGATGGGGAACTCCAAGTCATAAAAGATCCAGATACTGGACTCAAGCTGCTAGAGAATATGAATCTTGATATACAAATGGATACCAGCAAATCCTCAAACAAGAGAAAACATCCACCATCACCAGATAAAGACTACAAGCACTCCAACAGACAAAATTGAATAAACTTCTTCAGCCCAGATATTCATAATTCAGAGAGGATAAATAAATCTCCTTCTTAATAAATATGAAATATAGATCTCTAAGTGAAAATAGTTCTAATCTCTTACAAGCATTGCATTGTGAAACTCCTTAAGTGGCAAAGCCTAATTAAATGTTTGCAATTTTATTACAACAGTTCGGGGGGGGGGGGGACTTTATGTTAAGAGACACATTTTACAGTCTCTACCAGACAGAAGGAGTTCTGTCAGCTTAGGTAAAATAATAGTTTTACCAAGCTAAGGGGACTGTTAAGTTGGGTTGTTCTGTCAGTTTTTTAATTGTTTAGTCATAATTAATTGTTGTTTGTTGAATAACTTATATTTCATAAGGTTTAATTGCTTGTTAATATACCCTTGCTTTTAGGAATATAATAGTATTTATAAAAGGGTTATTTGACAGGATAATATACTCTCTATTTAATTTTATAATATAATTAACTCTGACATACATTTAAATTAGTTAATTATCTACCTTACCATTTACTTGAATCAACAGTGCAATAACATTATATATCTAATACTAGTATTTCAATTTAGTAATTCATTCAAAAGAATATTACATTAATACTTTATGTATATATATATATATATATATATATATAATAAATAATTAAATAAAAAGGGTTTTATCTGTGTAAACATTTTATCTCCTATAGGCTCCTTAATATTTAAATTAATTGAGTCATTTTAGTCAACCAGTTTTTAACTTGAGCCATAATAGTGCATTAATTACTTATAGCTGTTATATTTGAATTATATTGATAAATCGATTAATTGTACTAAGAAATTAATTAACTTTTTAGGTGTGTTGTTTAATATCTGTTATATTGCTTACTGGTGAAATTAACTGTTTAAGAAAAGAAGGTGAGGTTTTATCTCTCTCTTTTTATCTGTTCTACTGCCCTCTGCTAACACTCCACTATCTTATATTGGAACTTTATCTCTGCGCAGAACTCTAACGCACTCATTATTGTCTGGTGACATTGTGCCAAACATAACAATACTTAGATAATCAAAACAATACAGGATAATTACAAAATACAACTGTGATTAACACACCACATTCTTTCTAAAAACCTTCATAAGAAACACAATTAGTATTACATTCACACATCTTAAAGGTACAAGAAACATTAATACCAACTCACTTCCATACAAACACGCTAGTTCTAGCTTTAAGATTGAAATCACTCATCCCTCAACACCTCACATAAAATGGCATCTAACACATGGAAAATACTAACACAAAACATGCGTGGGCTTAACAATTTAATTAAACGCAAAAGGGCATTAGCAAACTTAGCCAAAACCCAATCAGACATATATCTGCTTCAAGAAATGCATCTTCACTCTAAATCACAACCTGAACTTAAAGCTAAATGGCTGCAGCATCAATTTCACGCCAAAGGCAACTCCAAATCAAGAGGAGTGGCAATCTTATTGACCAACAAAATCCGTTTCCAGCTTAAAGCGTCTCTAGCAGACCCTAACGGACGATATATTTTTGTTAAAGGCACGCTCAATGAACAACTGATAACTCTAGCGTCAACATATGCCCCCAACACCAACCAGCTTCCCTTTTTACAGGAAACATTATCATTCCTAGAAACCTTCCAAGAAGGCGAAATAATCATAGGAGGTGACTTCAACATAACGGTTGATGGCAACTTGGATCGTTCGAAACACCAAGGATCTACAACACAGATCTCGACACCAAACAAAGGGTTTTCAGATCTTCAACATCAATATCACTTAACGGACATCTGGAGACATTTACATCCAACAGAAAAAAAATTCACTTTCTATTCAATGAGGCATAAGGTCTACTCATGAATAGACGCAATACTCATCTCTAACAATCTTGTCCACAAAGCTCGAGACTCGGGCATTGGGAACATCACATGGTCAGATCATGCCAATGTCACTTGTGTTTTATCTTCATTAGCGGAAACTCAAGCGTCAAGATCCTGGTCAGTCAACAAAGCTCTACTTTTTAACGAAAAATATACAGAACTAATAGACCATCATATTCAACAATATCTACAAGATAACATCAGTGATGAAACCTCACCATCCATCATCTGGGATGCATTAAAAGTAGTCCTTAGAGGACATCTCATAGCGATGTCATCAAGGTTTTAAAAAGAAAGAAAAGCCCTTACAGATGACATAACAAGCAAAATTAAAGACCTAGAAATGGAACACAAGAAAACCGGGAGTAAAAAAATATATAAACAACTCCTTTCTGAACGGAAAGCTCTTGAATTCATTGAAAGCTCATCAATCCAAAAAAATCTAGTTTACACAAAACAAAAATACTGGATCAACTCTACAAAATCTCTACGACTGCTGGCCTGGCGTGTCAAAGATAAAAGTTCCTCACGTCATATATTAGCAGCAAAAGATAAATCAGGCAAATTACACACAGCTTTATCAAAAATTAGCAAAATATTTGAAGACTATTATCAAACGCTCTATATATCAACTAACCCATCTGAGAAGAACATCCTCGCTTACTTCAAAACGAACTTAAATATACCAATACTTTCTGAAGAGCACAGTGAATTTCTGGAAAAACCTATTGAAAAACAAGAAGTTCTTGACGTAATAAAAAATCTAAAGAACAGCAAATCAGCAGGACCAGACGGAAAGCCATCAGAGTTCTACAAAAAATTCTCCAGTTTACTTGTTGGACCATTAATGGTAGCCTGCAACAACATCTTGGTTACGGGTCAGATACCTCCGTCATGGAGTGATGCATCAATCATAATGATCCCAAAATCGGGTAAAGATACAACTAAACCAGAATCCTACCGCCCAATTTCCTTATTAAATCAGGACTATAAAATTTTTACGGCAATTCTAACTAAGAGACTTAATTCATTCATTTCACAATACATTCATCAGGAGCAATCGGGCTTCATACCAGGAAGAGACCTAACAGACAATATTTACAAAACACTGAATATTATTTCGGCAAATGAGAACTCAAAGCAAGACTCTATAATAATATCACTTGATATCGAAAAGGCTTTTGACTCCTTGGAGAACACTTATTTGATACATCTACTGCAACGCATGAGATTTGGTCCCAAATTCCTAACAGCAATAAAAGCGATCTATGTGAAACCTACAGCATATATCAAAACGAATGGAACAACGTCAGAAAAGATATCGCTCACCAGAGGAACGAGACAGGGCTGTTCCCTCTCGCCAATTCTATTTGCTATAGCGCTTGAACCCTTAGCAGCTGAGATCAGACATAACAAACAAATCTCAGGAATATCTTATAACTCATATGCCTTTAAACTAAGCCTATTTGCTGACGATATGTTGGTTTATATCACAAACCCGAAAGAATCTCTAAGACATCTTCAATCAACTTTAGGAAATTTCAGTAAAATCTCAGGCCTCAAAATAAATAAATCCAAATCGTGCATAATGCCTCTAAAACTATCAACAGACACTGAAAGTTCTCTTAAAAAGGAATTTGAATTCCAATGGACCACTTCGGACCTACCCTATTTGGGAATACGAATATCTAATAAATTATCTGACTTGTTTAAAATCAATCACTCACACAAAATTGATGAAATAAAACTAGACCTTCAAAACTGGGGAAAACTAAATCTCACATTCCTAGATAGATTAAACCTTATTAAATCCTTTGTTCTCCCCAAAATGTTTTTATTTCGCACGATTCCAATCGCATTATCAAGAAACACTCTTAATCAATGGCAAGAAATGTTAAATTCCTTTCTATGGAACAACAAACGTCCAAGAACAAGCTTTCATGTACTGAGGCGTAGAACATCACAAGGAGGTCTGAACTATCCAGATATATCACTATATTATAAATCAGCTCTGATGCTACCTGTGATCAAAATACTCAAAGGCAATAAAAACTTAGACTGGGTTAAACTTATTCCAACATCACCAAGTTCGATCGAAGAGATAATCTGGAACAACTCATCTGCCCGCCTAAAACCAGCCCAAGACAACATCTTCTTGACTGCCATTTTAAAAAACTGGGACGCGCATAGATCACAACTACTCCCAAAAATCTCTAGATTTATATCCCTTTTTAATCAAGCATGGTTTTTACCAGGAAATGATCCAAAAATGGCTGTTGATTGGAAATCAGCCAATATATATTCTCTAAAAGATATATTAACAAAGAAAGGTTTACAACCTAAAGCAAAACTAGAAGAAAAAATACAAAAACCCATCCCCTGGTATTTTTACTTACAATTAAATCATATGATCATCTTTCACAAGCTACAATACATACTTAAAGAACAGCTCACGCCATTTGAGAAACTAATTAACCCAACTAATCAAAATTATAAAGGAATAATTTCATCTGTTTATGATATTATGATCCGTCTTCAAGGAGACAAACCGCTAAGATACCAAACACAGTGGCAAAAGGATTGTGAAGCAGATATTACCAACCAACAGTGGACAAAAATCTGGACGTCAAAACTATTAACTTCTCCAGTGATATCGACAAAACTGCAAACTCATCGTATCATTTCAAGATGGTATTTGACACCTGAACGTTTATCCAAAATAACCTCATCACACTCACCAATGTGCTGGAAGAAATGCGGAGAAGTTGGAACATTCGCACATTGTTGGTGGAAATGCAAACATATACAGGGATTCTGGAAAGATATCTTATCTCAAATTAAACTTATCACAGGTCAAGTCATCCCATTGGATCCTACCCTAATATTTCTGGATATTTGGAGAACAAAAGACATACCTACATTACAACGAGAACTCATCACTAGTCTATTAGTAGCGGCAAAAACATCTATTGCAGCCAGATGGAAAGAGGACAAGGCACCCACTATTTCTTCCTGGCTCAACAAAGTATGGGATCATCTAATAATGGAAAAGATTACAGACCATCTTAAAAAGTCAGAATTATATCCTAGACCCTCTAATTTTAAGGACAAATGGAATCAGTTTATGGAATTCATCTCAGCGACAGATATTCAGCCGCAAAACAATACTTATCTAGCCCTATTGCAACATTAAGTTAAATAATATTAAGCCCACAAAACACAATACATAATACACAATATACAAAACTCACACACTTTTCGTCATCAAACAGAGGACCTCTAACCCTTATCTCTCACTCATAGTTCTTATATTTTATAAACCTCACATTTGATCCTTGATATAGTAAAATAGAAATAGTATGGAACAATGTTGTTACATTATGATTGTTGCACTGTTAAGAAAAATGTTAACTCATACTTGTAAGATGTTAAAACTATTTGTTTTTATGTGTAGCTCAACAAACTTCAATAAAAAAATATTTGATTAAAGGAGGAAATAATAATGTAAGCTGCTTTAGTCCCCACTGTGGAGAAAGACTGTAATTTTCCTAGGTAGAGGCTGCAGGGGAGGTGGGTGGAGATGGAAAGCTGAAGACAGATAAAGGAAAGTTGGCTGTTGGGTGGGAAGGAAATAGGGTTGCCAACTCCAGGTTGGGAAATTTCTGGACATTTGAGTGGTGGAGCCTGGGGAGGGTGGGATTTGAGGTGGGAGGCAGAAAGAGAGAGAAAGAGGGATGAGATCGGGGAGGCAGAAAAACCAAGAGAATGATGACGGGTCAGAAAGAGAGAGGAAGTAACATACATGAGGGAGGGAGAGAGAAAGAAAAGGGATTAGAAGGGAGAAAGAGTGTGAGAGAGGTAGGGGGAGAAGGGAGGAAGCAAAGGTGTGAGGGATGGGATAACTATCCCGCAAGTTTCTTGCGGGTCTCCACTTGTGGAGCTATAAATGTATTTTTAAATACTTAGCCATCTACTTCCATGGAATCCAATCCAAGTGTTGTAATTCCTAACCAGGGTCTTTTTTAAAGAAAATCCCAGATAAGCAAAGAAAAACCTAATCTTTAAAAGAAACAAACAAACAAAAAACACATTTCAGAATAAGCCAGAATAATTTCCCCTTAATTCCCAATATTCCAGAGGCATCTCTTTTCTGCCCCCCTCCTTTTCTAACGTGTGTGTGAGAGAGAGAGAGAGAGAGAGAGAGAGAGAGAGATCAGGTCTCACAGTAAAAGGCAGAGCAGGCTTGTCAGAAGAATCCCTCTCTCCACCTCACCCCTCTCTCCCCCTCCCTCCCCCCTCCCTCCCCCCGCCCCTCTTTCCCCCCTCCTTCTCTCTCTTTATCTCTCCCCCCCACTCCCTCTCAGTATGCATACACAGGAAAGCTTAAACCTGGAATAAAAAATTGTTGGTCTCGAAGGTGCCATGGGACTCCCTCTCCAAATGAGGGAAGAGAGGCTAGGAAATGCAGCAGCAGCCCAAGGGGGGGAGGAAGGAAGTTTTTTTCTGCTGCGCACATGTACCCTCTTTTTTTCCTTTCCCCCTTGCTTCCCTGAGGAGAAAAAGAGGGTTTGGCAACACAGCAGCAGTAATGGTTGGGAAATGCAAGCACTTCCTTGCGGGCCGTATACCAGCCCTGCAGGCCACATGATTGACACCCCTGCATTAGAGGATGAGCAAGAATATAAACCTGAGATGGTATGGCTGATGTTGCTGGGTCCACTGATCGTGTTGCTAGGATCTATATGAGAGCAAAGTTGGCATCTTGGTTTGTTGCAGGCCTTGGTACCAGAGTCCATATTACTGTTAAGTAGTTTGTCATTGCGGGTGAGAAGTTGTTTTAAGTTAGCAGGCTATCTGTAAGGAAGACAACGGCATCCCCCCAGTGCCTGTGTAAGGGAAGTGTCACTATCCAGCATGGGTTGTAGCGGAAAAGAGTCTTGATGACCAATTTGGAGCAAAAAAAAAAAAAAAAAGCAGAGTATGACAAGGTATGTACACACATACAACCATTTTACTTCAAATTATCTCCTTCCAAGGAGAATTTTAAAATATATAAGGAGAATCAGGGTACTGTTAGAGGCAGTTGTGTGAAGCATGATGGCGGTTCTTTCAGTCTGATCATTTAATAGCATAGCAGGTATAGTGCACCATTAGGAATTTGTGCTACAGCATCACGAGCAACCCCGTACTTTCAGGACAAAGGGTCCCATCACATAGTAGGCCTGCCAACTGCCTGGAGAAAAAAATGTCCAGCCACCTTAATAAATGTTTAATGAGATGGTATTTATCAGGTGATGTTATCTCCATAACATGAAAAGCTTCAGTTGCCCCTTTCTATACAGTAAGCCTCTATTAAAAGGACAGGACATTTCTCTCTAGGCCTGTTGGCAACGCTCCCACACAGGCTTCAGTACAGACTTCCACTTTAACATTGTGGCTTTTTAATGGAAAAGAGGATCACATCACATTATCCTATCGGAAGGCAGCCCAGTTTTTGATCCATCAAGCTAAATGCCGCCCATGAGCCACATATTGTGGCTTGCCACACGCTTGACAACCTTGTTTCTATAGTCCCATTCTGATCAAAAAGGTTTACACTTATGTTATGTTCTGTGATTAAATCTATGATTATCCAATTACCTTGAACCTTATTCAATTATCTTGAATCTTATTTAATTATCTTGAGACTTATCCACCCCTGAGATTATCCAATTATTATTTTGGGATTACCTTGAAATTTATTCAATTACCTTGGAACTTATTCAATTACCTTATCCAACTGCCTTGTTTGGGTGATGTCAGGGGTGCGGCTTACCTGTATATATAAGCAGGCCCCCTGACCTCTGTTTTCTTATGCTTCATCTGGACCTGAAATAAACTTGCTATACTGAAATCACTACCACCGGCCTCCTGACTCCAGTACTTTTCAGTGGCGATGAAGGTGGGATCCTGATGAGCGACTCTCCGGCTGACTCCAGCACCGCATCGAGCCCAGATCTGTCAGCCTCTGGCACCACTCGGCCCCAGCACCCTGCATCGCTGCCGCTCCAGGCTCCTGAGAATCCCGCTGTCTGCACTGCTGCTCCACGAGTCCTAATGGCCACCGCTCTGGGACAGCAGATCGCACCCTTCAACCCCTCCAGCCCCAAGTTCTGGGAGGCCTGGGCCAACCAGCTCGGCTTCTTCTTCGACGTCCAGGGGATCACGGAAGCCAGGAAGTGCGAGTTGTGGTTGCTAAGCACATGCGGGGCCCCACCCTCCGGTTGGTAAGAAGCCTGATTTCTCCTTGCACTCCCACAGAGGCATCCTTTGACGAAATCATGGGGGCCCTCAACGACTACTTCACCCCCAAGCCCTCAAAACTCACCCAGTGAGTGACGTTCTTCAGTCACATCCAACTAAAGGGTAAGTCTGTGGCCACGTTCCTGGCCGACCTCTGCCGGCTCGCTGTCGGCTGTGAGTTTGTGGCGGTGGAGGACACCCTCCTCTCTGCCTTTATATGTGAGGCCCAGGAGCCCAAAATGCACAGAAAACTTGTGGCCATTGCCGATGCCACCCTGACCATCGTTTTACAAACAGCATGCACTTATGAGATTTCCGATAAAGAAAGGTCCGGTGCTACCATGGCCACCCATCACACCGCTGTATCTTTGGAGTCCGAGGCCTCCGACGAGGATGACGCACTCTAGGTCCGCTGCCGTCCTCCAGGTACAAACTCACATCCGTCTGCCGAGAGGAACAGCCCCACTGACACCAGGTCAGCCACCCGAGACTATACAATTCCCCGGGCTGGCGCACTGTCTTGCACCAGCTGTGGTGATCCTCATGACCACCGGAACTGTCAATTCCAGGATGCAGAGTGCTGGTCATGTGGGGAAAAGGGCCACATCGCCCGGGCCTGCCATTTCCGGGTCAACTGCCGCACCCTAGCTGCACATCAAGAATCGGTTGAGCTGCACACAACGTCATCACCCCGCCACCATGTAATGAACTTGCCCCAGGATGCCCCCAATAAGATTAAGGTCCCTGCCCTCATTGAAGGCTCCCCCTGCCTTATGGAACTAGACACAGGGTCATCATACGCAATCATTTCAGAGCCCTCACTCCAGAAACTGTGTTCAGAAGGGGGGCACTTATGGCAGCCCCCGGGGCTCCGGCACTTCCAGAAAAATCCCATAGCGATCAAGGGGCTGGGCAAGTTCATGGTCCAGTTCAAGGACTTTAAGGGAAAACTGGACTTCCTGGTGGTGGTGGGCAACCTCACAAGCCTCTTGGGACTATCCTGGTTCGAGCCCCTGGGACTGGGTGTAACAGGGGTGAACAGTATCCACACCCCAGACTTTCAAGATATCTGTGCAGAATTCCCCGCAGTTTTCGATGGAGAACTAGGCTCCTACATGGGCCCCCCAGTATCTTTGGACCTTGACCCCATGGTCCGGCCCATCCACATTCCAGCCCGCCGGCCTCCACTCACTATCCAGCCTAAAATTGAACAGGAGCTGGACAAATTAGTTGAGCAAGGGGTTTCGGAACCGGTATCACACACGCGTTGGGAAACACCCATCGTAACTCTACTTAAGCCCAACAGAGACATCTGCATCTGCATCTGCAAAAACACCAGGTGCCCTCAGAAGGTCCAGCAGTGGGGGCAGGAATCCCCCCCCCCACTGTTGCCCCCCCAAACACCAAGATTACAGAGCATCACTTGCCCCAGACTGAGAGTTCCTATCTATACTTTGTGGCTAATAATCACTGGTGGACTTCTGCTCCAGATGTTTATCCAATTCCCTCTTGAAGCCGTCCATGCTTGTAGCTGCCACCACCTCCTGTGGCAGTGAATTCCACATGTTAATCACTCTTTGGGTGAAGAAGTACTTCCTTTTATCTGTTCTAACCCGACTGCTCAGCAATTTCATGGAGCGCCCACGAGTTCTTGTATTGTGAGAAAGGGAGAAAAGGACTTCTTTCTCTACCTGCTCTATCCCATGCATAATCTTATAAACCTTTGCCTCCATTGCCTCCAACAGGTTTTGGGTCTTCTCTCAGCCCTTTTATCTACAGTTTGAAAACCCCACATATCATGTAATTCTGAAAGAATTCATCCCGCGTCTTTGCTCAACTTCCATTAAATTCTATTTCAGGCTTTTTTTAACATTGGAAGCAATGTGAATAAATTATGATCCTTCCTGTCTCAGAGTCTGGGCATGTGTTAATTTAATGCAAAGGACAGGAAGACACAAGGAAGGGAACTTCCACAATCAAAAAGTTTAGGGCTTCACATAGTGCATTTTTTTTCTTATATGCCATTTTCTGATGTGTGGGTTTACCATGAGAAAAAAACATTTGTGCCTGCTTGAGATATTATTGCTACTCATATAAAAAACTATGTCATGTTTGAACTATTCTTAACAGAAACTCAGGATTGTGCTACCAAAAACCAGGTGTAAGTTACTTTATGAGATGTGCTCCTACAACCTAATGAGCCAATGCATGCAATTACTTTCAAAACTTTCATGAATTCTTCTCCCTGGAACAAACCATGTGAATTGGCTACCATCAGTGTTTCCTCTAAGCTGAGTTAGTGTGAGCTAGCTCACAGTTTTTTAGCCTCCAGCTCACAGATCTTGTCTTAGCTCAGGAAGGATGGCTCCAGAGCAAACTAATTTATGCAGGTGCCAAATCGCTGACTCACAACTTTAATGCCAGTAGCTCACAAGGTAGAATTTTTGCTCACAAGACTCCACAGCTTCGAGGGAGCATTGGCTACCACGAGCACAAATCATTGATGTGTTGAAAGATTTATGATGGGATTCATGCCAAACCTCTCTCTGTCCCCAATTCCTCAATTTCCCCCCTCCCCTTCTGTAATTTTCCATATAAAATGTGGAAAATAATTTTTGTAACATCTGAAGAAGTGAGCTCTGACTGGAATCAATGTAAGTCTTGAAGGTGCCACTGGATTTGTTTTATTTTGCTACAATAAACTAGCGCACCTCCTCTGGGAATATGCATGCTATAAACTGCTCGGATGTTCTCCCCTCTGCCGCTGCCCCTTTCCCTCTTTGGTGTACCGAAGGAGGGAATTGAGAGCAAGGCACGATCGCCTCCCCTCCATTGGGCAGCCACTACTGCTGCAGTCAGGGCACCACCAGGTTGTGGGTGGTGCCTCATGCTGTCAGCTCAGGTGACTGTGGACAATTACACATTCCGCTGATGAGGAGGAGAGAAAAGGGAAGGCGGGCAGTGAAGCAACTCTTTCCAGAGCCCAAAAGAGGCGTGCTTCACCTCAGTGCTCTGTGAGGGGAGAAAGGGGTGAGCAGGCGCTGAGGAGGGAGCTGCAATGTGAAGAGTGCCAGGGAGAAGCCTGCCTGCCTGGCCACAAGGCTGAAGCGAGCGGTAGGCACCCACAGCTAGGCAGGGCCAGGGCCAGCGTGTTTTGCCTCAGCCTGCGGAGGGAAGGAAGGCAGCGGGCAGGGGAGGCAGAGAGCAAATGGAGCAGGGCTTTGTGTGGGGTCGGGGGGCTCATCGGCAGGTCGGTGCCTCTTAGTAAGTCATACTCTAGGCAACTGCCTAACCCGGGTATATGAAGAAGCCAGCCCTGCTTGCTTCATTGTCCATTTGTGCTCTGTAGTAGTGGCCCAAAGCTACCAGCACCACATAGGCTTGAAAGGAAGCAAGCAGTTGCCACTTTCCCACTCTGCTCTCTAGTAGAAAAGCAGAGGGAAGAAGAAATAAATGTGTTGCTGCCCTAGAAAAGGAAGGAGGCAGGAGGAGGACCAGTGGCAGGAAGAGCCCTTCATGAAACCCCATTCTTTGCTTCTGTTATACGTCCATGGATCAAAGATCAGCAATAGGCCCTTCTGAGGCCTGGAAGCTACTCAATGATGCTTCCTCTGATGCCCGCCCTGCCTCTTTTCTTGTATTTGTCACCCTGTTTAGTTTTTATAAGATGAGCTTTGGACTATACTTAGCAAATCCTCCTACATGGGATATAAAAAAATATCGGTAAAAGTGCCTTATATGGTCACATTGTCATATATGCTCCACGTGCCATAATAACACTTCATCACTCAGAGTGATGATTTGTTCCTGAATAGGTCAGAATCTCTAACTGTACAGATGGCATCTCTTGAAGGTTGAATGCATCTGTCATCATTAAAATAGAGTCAGTAGAATGCATGAGTGTTTACTCTAAACCATCCTTGTCACTTTAGTAGTGAATCTCCTTTGATAGCATGAGTGACAGCTTCCAGATCAGACATAAAACCACCTACTTGCTCAAAAGGAAAACATCTTTTAATAGCAGCATTGTTACTAATTGAAAGAAGGAGGCTGGCAGTGGAGGAGGAGGAAGTGGGTGGCAGCGGCGGAAGAGGAGGCGGGCGGTGGTGGTGGAGGAGAAGGCAGCCGTCGTCAACGGAGGAGGAGGTGGGTGGCAGCAGCAGCAGCAGCCAGGGGAGGAACCTTTCCCCGAGCCCTGCTGGCCACCTGGTAAGTTCAGTGGGTTTTTTCCCCCTTTTGCACTTGGGCACTTGAGTGCTCAAGCGCCCAAGTGCAAAAGGCGGTAAAACCGGGGGGGGGCATCTGGACAGCCCTCTCTTGCAATGATTGCGAGAGAGGGCTGTCCAGATAGCTCAATTGCAGGTTCCTCGTGCAACCACCGGGAAAACACTCAATTTTCCTGCGGTCGGAAAACACGGGAGGAACCCGCATTTGAGCCTGCTTCAACGCAGGACTAGCCGCGGCCGTTGTGGATGGTCCCTTTAAATGCGGGAGGAAACAGCAGTTCCTCCCGCATTAAAGGGCCGTGTGACCACGGCCTAATAGATGCTGTACCTCAAACCAAGTGTACTCAAACCAAGGGATTTTTCCTTTGATTTTCTTTTCTAGTTGGGATTTTGTTAAGATCGTTCTTTGTTTAGTAATATCATAGAGTCTAAATAAGTTGTGAGATCTCCACTCCGTAAAAGAGGTGAGATGTTTAGCTGGTAAGAACCAATGTTGCCCCCCAAAAAGAGGAAGATGGACAAGGAGCCAGGAGGCCAGGCCCCGTGCTCGAACTCCACGTGGAGATCCGGAGTGCAGGGCCCTTTCCCACCAGCGGGGAGGGGAGGGGCGGGCTTGGACACCAGCCAGAATGCTGTTCCAGTGTGTTCTGGCCCAAAAAGAGCCTTGGACCTTGCATATTCCACTACTATATTGTGTGGTAGAACCATGGTAGGCAAAAGAAAAACAATAGAACTCTAGCAGACTTTTATCAAAATTTTAAAAGCTGTAAAGGATTAGGGAAGACAAAGAAAGAAATTGATGAGAGATACCCAAATGTAGTTTGTGGTCATCAATTTATGATGAGTTTTTAGCATTAAGATAGCTAGATTCAAGTCTAAAAGACCAACAAGATATGCGGGATATGAGCTTTTATGAGTCAAAGCTCCCTTTCTCAGAGCTTTTACTCTCAAAAGTAAATACCCCAAAAATCTTGTTGGTCTTCAAGGCACTACCGGACTCAAATCTACCTGTTCTACTGTTACAGACCAACACAGCTACCTTCTGAAATGATCTTCATAGAAGGCATAGTATTAGGATGGCGGTGAACTGATACATTGGCTGAGGACAGACTGGCAAGGTGGCCCGCTATGCCTCCACTTCAGAAGCGGAGGCAGAGAGGCCATCCAGACAGCCGCAGCTGTCCCCCGCCACCCACATGCACTCACCTGTGCCTGAAGCGCTGTCCTTGTGTTCCAGGCAGAGACCTCTGGGAACTGGTCTCCAGGCGTCTAGGTGCGTGTCCCTGGCGCTTTCCGCAGGTGTGGATGTGCCGAATGCGCGGAGCACGCGGTGCCGGAAGTGCGGACGGGCTGTTCTAGCTGCCGCGGCTGTGCATAGCCACGTCTCAGCAAAGCAGCCGGCAGCCACGCACCTCCTCCCTGTGCAGCCAGTGTGAACGGGACGCCCTGGGCTGCTTTTCCCACACAGCTTTTGGCCCTGCAGCTGTTCCGGGACAGATCCTCAGTCGGTCCTCGGACATTGTGTTCCCAAAATTTATTGCATTAAAATTATGTATTTCAAAAGAATAAAACAGCCACTCTAACAAAATGTTTTGCTCATTTAATTAACAAAGCAATCCACACTGTAAGCCAGCCGCTGCACAAGGCCTGCATTCAGAATGGGGTCACTGTGAGGTGAGGTGAGGGATTTAACCCTCCTTCTCCCCCTGTACTGTAGCCCTGGCTCAAACCAGGGTCCTGAGTGGCTGCTATTGCCATTTTTAAAACACTGGGGAAGTCTACTCACAGATCTTCTAGAATCTCACCTCATTTTGCCCTTTGGCTGAATAGCAGCTTTCTTTAGAATAATGCTTGTAAAGGATTCCTTGTAAGATCTTTATTTTTATCCATTCAGTTGTGAAACACTTAAGAGTTCTTCTGATATAAGGAAACAGAGCACACTTTACAAAGGGCTCCTTTAGTATACACAAAGTTTATACTGACAAACAAAATCTAACTGCACCCCCCCCCCTTTGATGTGTGGCAATTGTCTGCTTCCTGCTGTAAATCTGCCAGTGGATCTTGCTTAGCAAGATGATTTCTGTTTTGGTATTCAGCCTTCAGGAAAGGAGCCCATATATAGTTTTCTGATCTCCATCATTTGCAGACAGCATGTTGTTTCTCTCAGAGCTGATAATCAAGCTGGAGCACTGTGTTATCATGACAATTACCTCCATAAACCCCCTTTTTGTTACTGTTATTCATTTCAACAGTGATCTATCAATTCAAATTAGATGACAGCTTAAACATTTAAAGGGAATAAACACATCACAAATCTAAGTAACCAGTTTCAAGGCAAAATGGGAAATCACAGTACTAATTAATATAGGACTATTATTAAGTTTAATAAACAGAAAAATATAAGCCAAATGCTTCTTATAAGTGAACTTATGAAGGCGGAACTAGACAGCCTGAAAGGCACAGGGTGTATTGAATGGCTTGCTGCATTCATTGCCCCAGCCTCTTATGTTTTTAAAAAAATTATTTATTTATTATTTACATTATTTAGATCCAATCTGCATTAGTATTTCCCACCATTGTGCGAATGATCTCACATCGTCTCAAAAATTTCTGTCTACATTTGATGCCGCATCCACTCTCCTCTCGTTTCATCTCAGCATCGGCTGTCTGCATCATTTTATTGCCATTTAGTAGTGACTCCAAAGTCACTATGGCATCTCACTTGTCTTATCTGGATGCAGTTTTAAGGTGGTACAACTCCTCCTCCCCACTGTTGAGCCGCTCTGAGCAAAAAGCAGACAACTGGAGCTGAATTCTCTCCCCCCCCCCCAATCTTTTCTAAGGAGACACGCAAATTGTCACAAAGGAAACAAGTTAGCTGAAAACCCAGTCGTCTGCGTTTAAAAGCAGCCAAGGAACATTTTTCTGCAATCATACTGGGATGGGGGCTGGAAGCACACCCACCCCTGAACCATTTATTATTCCCTGGGGCATTCTCCAGAATGCCCTGCCTGGCCACTGCTGGGTGTTTTGTGTTTTTACCCAGCTTGTTCTGTCTTTCCTGCCCCCCCCACCTCCCCTTCTGCCAGGTCACCCACTTTTACTTTCTGTGGGGGGGTCACAAGTGCTGTTTCCTCCCCACAGTGCAGCATAGCACCCTCTGGCACCCCCGGGAGGCCTTTCCTCTCCCCCTCTCCTGCGCTCTCCCTAAACGCGTCCTGACGCAGACAGAGGAGAGCTTTATACTGAGCCAAATGGGAAGCTGGCGCCACAGCAGCACGGAACAGCTTTACATAGCAAATGCAGATTTAGGGCTGCCAAGTCCCCCGGTGGGGCGGGGGAAACACTGATTTTTAGTGCTTATCTCCCGCTTTTCCAAAGTTGGCCACTGGGGGGACAAAATGGCTGCCTAAAAAGGGAAATGTCTGCAGAGAGCCTGCCCTGCAGTAAAAAGCCTCGCCAGACATTTCCCCTTTAAGAAGTCAGCAAGAGAGCTTCTTCCACAGCAAGACAGGTCCACCCAGAGATTAAGGAGGGACTGAAGGAGCTGCTTTTGCATGTGGCTGGCAAAGTAAGTTTCTCTTCCAGCTCCTTTCCTTCTCTCTCCCTCTTTCTTTTTTCTGTCTGTCTGTCTGTCTGTCTCTCTCTCTGTCCCCATCCAGCAGAGGTCTATCAGTGGCTATTATAGCCACAAGGTCTAAATGGAAGTAAGTGCCTCTGCCAGTTTTTTCCCCTTCTCTCTCTCTTTCTTTCTTTTTTCTGTCTGTCTGTCTGTCTCTCTCTCTCTGTCCCCATCCAGCAGAGGTCTATCAGTGGCTATTATTAGCCACAAGGTCTAAATGGAACCCTTTGTCTGGGGCAGTGATGCTCTGCATTCTTGGTGCTTGGGAGGCAACAGTGGGAGGGCTTCTGGAGTTCTGGCCCCACTGCTGGACCTCCTGAGGGCACCTGGTATTTTTGGCCACTGTTGTGACACAGAGTGTTGTACTGGATGGGCTGTACTGGATGGGCCGATCCACTGTGGCTTCTCTCCTGTTCTTATGATATGAAAATCATATTTAGCACTTGTGTAGCACTTAGTGCTTCATATTCTGCCGAGATGAGGAAGGATTCAGTAGGGCCGTTGCTCAGTGATAGAGCATCTGCTTGACATGCAGGAGGTATCAGCCTCTTCAGCTAAAAAAGGATCAGGTAATAGGTGACATTAAAGATCTCAGCCTGAGACCCTGGAGAGCCACTACCAGTCTGAGTAGTCAATACTGACCTTGATGGACCAATGGCCTGATTCAGTATTAGGAAACTTCATGAGTTCATGTGTCAGCATGTGGAAGCAACATCACAGGATGTGACATCACAAAATGATGTCACTTCCTTTCTCCTGGCTCCACCCCCAAAGTCTCCTGGCTCCACCCCCAAAGTCCCCAGATATTTCCCAAGTTGGACTTGGCAGCCCTATGCAGATTGGATTTTATAGTCCACCTTTTCCACTGGGACTCAAGGTGGGTTACACAAAGTGAATCAATACAATCAACAGGATTTAGATTGTAGAACAACCAGAAATCTGAAAGACAGAATTGAAGCAAATTGAAGCATAAGTGTTAGCATGACACAGGGGTCCTTTAGTAGAAAAAGAGCTGCAGGAGCTCATTAGCATAACTCATTAGCATAACTCATTAGCATATGCCACGTCCCTTGACATCACTGGAAGTGTGTCAGAAAGGGAATGTCAGTTTCAGCCCCATTATACCCTATGGGCCATTGAAATCAATGGCAAAAAAACTCATAAGGTATATGAGGGGCTGGAGGAAAGGGGATTTGAGGGAGAGGCTCCAAACTTGCAGGGTAGCTGCTGGAGCCTCTCCTTTAAATATCCACCATGTTTCAAGAAGATTGGACCATGGGGTACAATTCTATGGGCCCCCAAACAGGTTGTCCCATCCCCTCCATTGTTCTCTATGGTGGGAAAAAATGTTAATTTTTTTTCTACCATAGAGAACAATGGAGGGAATGGGAGCAACCTGTTCTGGGGCCCGTAGAATTGGACCCCCTGGTCCAATCTTCTTGAAACTTGGTGGGTATTTGGGGGAGAGGTCCCAGCAGCTACCCTGCAAGTTTGGAGCCTCTCCCTCAAACCGCCTCCCCTCCAGTCGCTTTTAAAGTTGCCACTGAATTTCAGCGGCAATTCGGTAGCAGGCTGAATCGGATCAGAGAATCTGATTCGGTCCATGGCTGCCCTAGTGGCCACTCCTGAGCTCCGGCCCCAACGGACCCCTGGCATGACACATAAAATGATGCAAGATTACATAGTAAGTAGGATCCAATTTACAGCAAACTATACACAGTAGTATTGACCAAAGCCCCTAATAATTTGTCCAAGTAACTGTGAATCATTTGTACAGTGCTATCCTATTGCCTGCATAGAAACAATTTATGTGGCAAGGGAAGAAGCCAAGAATAAATCTGAAAGCATTACAAGATGCTAGAGAAAGAACTGGCTTTGCTCTTCCAGATTGGACACTTTATTTTAAAGCAGAGCAATGACCTGGCTAAGAAACTGGATTACGCTAGAGAATCCCAGAATATTAACATTGGAGGGACATGATTTGCTGTTGGGATGGCATGCATTTACTTGGTATGAGAAAACTGAGACTCACAAATATTTTAAGCAACATATCATTAGAAAAGTATTGTTAAGATATGGGAAGATATTAAAAGACTTTACTACTCTAAGATTCTGAAATGGGTTGATCCATTGGATGCTTTTACAAACCCAAACCTGACTTCCAAAATGTACTTATTGAAATATGATGATCTTTTAGATAATAAAAATGAGTTAAAAACAACTGAAATTATTAAAAATTTAAATCCTGATCTTAGCTGGTGAGAAATGGTTCAAATCCATTCTAGGTATACGAAAGATAAATTATTGGGGTTTTGTTCTAAAATGTCTGCAATTGATAAGATACTGCTTCATTCTGAAGAAAAACTGATTAAAAAATTGTATGTATTAATGTTAGAAGATAAGACACGAGATGAACTAGTTAAAAACTCTATGGTTAAATGGGCACAGAATGTTGGACATGGTATGGAAAACAAATATAAAAATTACAAAAGCAGTTTCATACAAAGAAAAGATTTATAAAATGTTTTATAGATGGCATATGACACCAGATATGTTAGCAAAATTTTATCCTGATTTATCAAATGCCTGTTGGAAATGTAAAAACGTTGTTGGTCCTTTTTTCATATGTGGTGGATGTGTGATAGAGTTAAAAAATATTAGGCCTGAATTCATGAAATCTTACAAAAAATGCTGAAAGATACTATACCTTTTACGCCAGAGTTATTCTTACTGAATGTTAAGACCAGAAAATTGTAAGAATGAGGATTTTTACTTGATTATACATGTATTAACAACTGCGAGAATACTGTATGCAAAATACTGGAGAAAAGATGAAATACCTTCAAAAGAAGAAATTATAAGTAAAACACTGGAAACTGTGGAAATGGATAAACTAACTTTATTTTAAAAAAAGATTACAGGAAGAGAAATTTCACAATACATGGTCTAGATTTTATACATGGCTAGAAGATTACATGAATTGAACTATATACTCTCTGACTACACTATGAGTCACTCAACTACTTTTAAAAATCTGCAGACTACTTGCAGACTATTTTCTTCTTAGGTCATTACATGTATTTACTATAGAAACTGATAACTAGATAATACAAGAAGCAACTTTAGAGATATTATTTGATATATTACCCTCCGATTCTTTTATGTATGCGTTTGTATGTTTTTTATGTTGTGTGTGTTTGAAAAATTAAAAAAAAGATAGATGCCACTGCCTCAATCAAAGGCCTGGAAGAACAGTTCTGAAACTGTAACAGGTCCTGCAGGGCCGATATCAATCAAAATCATGTTCCACCAGACTGGGGCCAGAGCCGAGAAAGCCCTAGCCCTGGTTGAGGCTAGATGGGCATCTTTCCAGACAGACAACCAGCAGATGGCTATCCACAGAGCACAAGGCTCTATGGGGCACATATGGGGAGATGCAGTCCTGTAGATATGCCAGTCCCAGGCCTCATAAAGCTTTAAAGGTCAACACCTGCACCTTGAAACTGATCCAGTACTCTATTGGTAGCCAGTGCAATTGGTGGAGCACTGGCTGTATGCATGCCTGCGCAGATGTCTCAGTCAGCAGACACACTGCCAAATTTTGCACCAGCCTGGAAGTGACCGTTGCATCCATTACTATAGCCAAGTACCAGGGAGAGAGGGAGAGAGCCAGCTGCCTAATCTACCAAAGATGATAAAAGGCAGACCTGGCAACTGTGGTGACCTGAGCCTCCACAGAAAGTGATGCATCCAAGGTCACCCCTAGGCCCCTCACCTTCTGGGCTGGCACCAATGGTGCCCCATCCAGGGTAGGGAGCCTAGGGCCACAGTCACATGGCCCTTTAAGTCCGGGAGCCCTCCTGGACTTAAAGGAGCCGCGGTTTTTTAGTTCGGGTTGGGATGTGTAACCCTGGCAGGCAAAGGCAGCGGCAGCAACAGCAGCGTCCCTGGAGGCGTGCGGCAACGGAGGAGGTGGAGGAGGAGGTGAACGGCGGCGGCAGCGGTAGCAACAGTGGAGGAAACAGCAGCGGGGGGAGGCAGCCTTCCCCGAGCCCTGCTGGCTGCCTGGCAAGTTTGGGGGTTTTTTTCCCCTTTTACACTTGGGTGCTTGACTGCCCAAGTGTAAAAGGGGGGGAATGTAGGACGGGACCATCTGGACGGCCCTCTCTTGCAATGATTGCAAGAGAGGGCTGCCCAGATGGCTCAAATGCGGGCTCCTCGCGCGACTCCCAGGAAAACACTTGATTTTCCCGGGGTCGGAAAATGTGGGAGGAACTCGCATTTGAGCCCGCTTCGGCACGGGACTAGCCGTGGCCATTGTGAACAGACTCTTTAAATGTGGGAGGAAACAGCCCTTCCTCCCGCATTAAAGGGCCGTGTGACCGCGGCCTAATTCCTGAATCCACTCCCCCCTGTCTCAGGTACAGAACCTCAATCTTCATAGGATTTCACTTTAGCCAACTCTTCATAACCACCAAGCCACAGCTTCTAAAGCCCTGTCAAAGCAATCAGGAGTGGAGTCCAACAACAGATAGAGCTGGGAGTCATCAGCATACTGGTGACAACCCAGCCCAAACTCCCAGACTAGCTGGGTGAGGGGGTGCATGTAGATGTTAAACAACATTGGCGAAAGGATCGCCCCCTGCAGCACTCCACATTCTAGTGGATGTCACAGGGAGACCCTCTCATCTAGCACCACCCTCTGTCCTTGACCATGGTGCTATACATGTCAAATCACCCTCAGTTTCTGCTATCTCTCCTGGAAGTTGGTTTCAATATTTTTCTTCTATATTTCAGGAGGAACTCTCCTACCTTAGTGAGTTCTCTAATTCGCATCTGGCTGATCACCCCGAATGGCCTCCTGTTGGCCCTGATGAAATTATAACCTTAATTGATCAATTAAAAATAGGTAAAGCTCCAGGGCCTCCCGCTTGGCCTCCCTTTTCACAATGATAAATAAAACAGGTCAGATGCCTGCAGCATGGTCCAATGCCATTATTGTTCCCATCTATAAGAAAGGATCGCAGCACAATCCTTCTAACTATGGCCCAATAAGTTTACTTTCTGTAATAGGGAAATTATATGCCAATTTTTTACAACTAAAGTTCCTGAACTGGATCTTATCTTCTAAGACTCTTGGTCCTGAGCAAATAGGGTTTAGCCAGGGGAAATCACCTCTTGATCACTGTATTCTCCTCTCTCACTTGATAACTAAATATACAAAAAAAAAAAGAAGAAAGGCTAAGCTTTATGCTGCCTTTCTGGATTTTAAAGGGGCCTTTAATTCTGTCTTGAGGAATTTACTGTGGAGGAATCTTGATCATTTGCTTCCTGATAAGAGATTGTTATTCCTTATCAGAAAATTGTATACAGCTACATCTTGTCAGGTTAGATGCCCTCCCTCTGGAAGTCTTACCCCAATGATTACTATAAAGAAAGGGTTTGAGCAGGGCTGTATTTCGGCCCCTTCCCTTTTCAATCTTTTTAAAAATGACTTTGCCCCTTTTCTGTCTTCATTTGATGGCCACAGCCCTAGACTTGGCTCTGCATATATCTCTTTACTGCTGTACACTGATGATGCAGTTCTTTTGTTGTCCACTGTTGTGTTGGGGTTAAAGCGTTTACTTGATCACCACTATGAATATTGTGCTGCCAGCTACCTGGAGTTAAATTATGAGAAGTCCAAATTACTGGTCTTTTCCAACTCCTAGAAGGTTTATGACTGGAAAATCAACAGTCATTCCTTAGAACAGGTTAAGATCTTTAAATATATTGGTTTCATTTTCAATATGCCTTGTGGGTTTGTCATCGAAAACCAGCAATTAATATGGCCAAAGTAAATGTGGCAGCAATTTCCAAATTTTGTTTCTCAGGAAGAGGCAACCAGTATATACCTGCTGCTTTAAAAGCCTTTAAAGCTAAAATAGGGGCCCAGTTATCATATGGGCTGCCTGTTTGGATTAATACTGAAAACTCCATAGAACTGAAAACTCCATAGAACAGCCTCAGTCCTATTTCCTGAGGAAAATCTTTGGGGTGCCAATGTCTGTCCCCTATGCAGCTTTATGCCTGGAATGTGGCCAGAATATGTTGATAACTAAAGCATGGCTTTTTACAATTAAGTACTGGCTTCGTCTTCTTTTCAGTTCGGACCCCTCTTGTTACATCTATCAGCTTCTAATGACTCAAACTGGATTGCCTATAGAGAATCCAAAATTAACTCTGGATATCATCTTAGATTCTTTACTCCTTACTTCTGAATCTGAGGCTTTCTCAATTATAAGAGCCAATCTACTTTGCTCTGAGCTACATTCACTTTATAACGCCGCTAACAAAACCTGTTCACCCCTGTATTTTGGAATATCTCCTAAAGTCGGCCAAGCTGCCTCTTACCTGTACCAACTTCATATCCCAAATTCCATAGAGCCCTCTCTTTGGCCAGATTCAGTGTATTACCTTCAGCCTTATTATCTGGCCGTTTTCAGGGTGTGCCCTTTTCTGACATGTTGTCCAGGGGTCCTTTCGTAAAAAAAGAGGTGCAGGAGCTCATTAGCATAACTTATTTGCATATGCCACACCCCCTGACGTCACCGGAAGTGTCAAAAGGCCACACATCCCTGACGTCATTGGCAGTGTGTCAGAAGGCAAGAAGGGAGGGAGGGAGGGAGGGAGGGGGAAGGAAGGAAAGGAACAGGAAGGAAGGTAGGTAGGTAGGTGGGGGAGAGAGAGAGAAGAAAGGAAGGAGGGAGGAAGGGGGGAAGGAAGGAAGAAAGAAAGGAACAGTAAGGTAGGTAGGTAGGTGGGGGGGAGAGAGAAGGAAGGAAGGAACAGGTAGGTAGGTAGGTGGGGGAGAGAGAGAGAGAAGGAAGGAAGGAAGGAACAGGTAGGTAGGTGGGTGAGAGAGAGAGAGAAGGAAGGAAGGAAGGAAGGAAGGAAGGAAGGGGGAAAGGAAGGAACAGGAAGGTAGGTAGGTGGGGGAGAGAGAGAGAGAAGGAAGGAAGGGGGAAAGGAAGGAACAGGAAGGTAGGTAGCTAGGTGTGGAGAGAGAGAGAGAGAGAGAGAAGGAAGAAAGGAAGGGGGGCGCTTCTCCCCCCCACTGGGGCCAGCATTTTCCTTCCTCCCCCCTCTTGCTTGGGCCCCAGGGGCTTCAGGCCTCTGGGGCCCGGCTTCTCCCTCCCTTGTGCCCCCCTGGGGCCCAGGAGCAGTGAGTGGGGGAGGGAGGGAAGGAGGGAAGGAGGAGGCTTCTCCCAGGGCAGCGGCGCTTTCCGCGGCCGGGAGTTTTAGGGCAGGGAGGGAAGGAGGAGGCTGTCCCGGGGCCGGCGGCGCTCGCCGCGGCCTCGGAGGCTTCAGTGCGGGGGGAGGCGGGGAGGGACGGGGGCGGCTGCCTCGGGGCCCGCGGCGCTCGCCGCGGCCTCGGAGGCTTCAGTGCGGGGGGAGGCGGGGAGGGACGGGGGCGGCTGCCTCGGGGCCGGCGGCGCTCGCCGCGGCCTCGGAGGCTTCAGTGCGGGGGGAGGCGGGGAGGGACGGGGGCGGCTGCCTCGGGGCCGGCGGCGCTCGCCGCGGCCTCGGAGGCTTCAGTGCGGGGGGAGGCGGGGAGGGACGGGGGCGGCTGCCTCGGAGGCTTGAGTGCGGGGGGAGGCGGGGAGGGACGGGGGCGGCTGCCTCGGGGCCGGCGGCGCTCGCCGCGGCCTCGGAGGCTTGAGTGCGGGGGGAGGCGGGGAGGGACGGGGCGGCTGCCTCGGAGGCTTCAGTGCGGGGGGAGGCGGGGAGGGACGGGGGCGGCTGCCTCGGGGCCGGCGGCGCTCGCCGCGGCCTCGGAGGCTTGAGTGCGGGGGGAGGCGGGGAGGGACGGGGGCGGCTGCCTCGGGGCCGGCGGCGCTCGCCGCGGCCTCGGAGGCTTGAGTGCGGGGGGAGGCGGGGAGGGACGGGGCGGCTGCCTCGGGGCCCGCGGCGCTCGCCGCGGCCTCGGAGGCTTCAGTGCGGGGGGAGGCGGGGAGGGACGGGGGCGGCTGCCTCGGGGCCGGCGGCGCTCGCCGCGGCCTCGGAGGCTTCAGTGCGGGGGGAGGCGGGGAGGGACGGGGCGGCTGCCTCGGGGCCCGCGGCGCTCGCCGCGGCCTCGGAGGCTTCAGTGCGGGGGGAGGCGGGGAGGGACGGGGGCGGCTGTCCCGGGGCCCGCGGCGTTTGCCGCGGCCCTGGAAGGGGGGAGGGGAGAGGCTTTTTGCAGGGCCGGCGGCGGCCTGCCGCTGCCGGGAGGAGTGAGCGGGGGACGGGGCTTTGTTAAGTCCCCGCCCCCCGCCCTCCTCTCTCCCGGAGCGGCGCTCCGGCCCGCTCCGGCCCGAACGGAGCCCTGATGTTGTCCATGCACAAATGACCATATCGAAATGATCTCCCATGTCTTGTTTCAGTGCCCCTTCTATCATGTGCTACGTCTGGAATTTCTAAACTCTACTTTGGCTCAATTACAAGAATATCTTGATGGCCTAAAGATTCTTACTTTTCTAGATATTTCAAACCTTGAGATAATGGAAACTGTCACTAAATTTCTTTTTGGTGCCATTTCTATTCGCTCTTTATTTAACTGATTGGTAATTCCTTAATTTGTTTTGTTTTGTTTTTGCAAGTATTACTTTATGCTGTTGTTGTTTTTGTTGAGTCTGCAAGGGTTACATGCCAATAAAGGTAATTGGATTGGACCATGGAGACAAGAGGAAAACTATTGTAAGGCAGTCCCTCGAACTCCTATGTCAGCAAGGTGGTGGGTCATAAGATCATAATCGACTGTGTTGAACACTGCTGTTAAATCTAATAACAACAGCAGCATTGATCTGCCTCAATTCAGATGTCTCCAGAGGTCATCCATGAGGGCGACCAATGCCATCTCTGTCCCATGGCCAGGATGGAAACCGGACTGGAATCGATCATGAGTGAGAGCATCATCCAAGAAAACCTGAAGCTGCTCCAGCACTGCCCTCTCAAGTACCTTACCCAGGCATGTTAGATTTGAAACTAGGCAGTAGTTAGCTAAGAAGCAGACATACCACCGCCTCCTTCAATTTTGCTGGGAATGTCCTGGAAGAAAGGGAAAAGCTGATAATTTCTCCCAGGGGGACCTGAATATTATCCCCGCAGGCTTTGTCCAGCCATGATGGACAGGTGTCAAGGGAGCTAGTGGTAGGCCATACAGCTACCAGGATCTTGTTGACTTATTCTTGAGAGAGCTGGCTGAAATGGCCCAAGACTGGACCCAAGGACAGATAAGAGGCTTTGTTCCTTTACTGTATCAATTGTGGTCAGACTATCCTGGTAAAGTGACAAGACTTTATCTGTGAAATAGCTTACAAATGCCTCACAGCCAGTAGCCAATTCCCAACTATTTTGTCTGCCTTGTGGCAGTGTAGTTAACAACTGAATGGTTCTAAATAATTGGGCCAGGTGCAAGTTTGCAGAAGCAATGGAGGCCACATAGAACTCTTTCTTAGCAGTCTTCACTGACATCTCATAGGCTTTTATAAATGCCCTATTCTTGCTGCTTCATCATGAGTACACCATCACCCTTGCTCTAGCCATCTCAGCTCTTGCTCCATCCTCTGCAGCTCTGAGGTATACCAAAGAGCTGCTTTGGCTTGAGGGCAAAGAGGGTGCCTGGGGGGCAATTTCGTCAATGGCTTCAGAGAGCCAGCTAAGCTAGTCTGTCAGGTTCCCTGTCATGTTTGCTTCCTTTTGCAGTCCCTGTTACAGGTCCTGGTGGGAGATCGACATCGGCTTCCCTTCTGGGGGTTCCCCCCCCTCACCCCTCCTCCACCAAGGGACTAATCAAGTCTCTAGCACACCCTGAGTCAATAAGGGCTCGCACCCTGACATGGGTGCCACTTCCAGGGGCAATAACAGTCACAACCATATAAAGCAAAGGCCCGCGACTGCTCACCGTTGGCGGCGCGGCCAGAGGGGGGACCTGCAGCTCTGTGCCTCCTACTGCAGGTCTGGGAAGTTTCCCGACGGCTGAGCGGTCACAGCTTCCAATGTGGGATTCTCACCCTCTGCCGAGCCTTTGTCATCACCCCCCATGCTCAATTCCCTATGGTACTGGGAAGCCCGCGGTTGGGAGCTCATGACCCCTATGTCAAGTGGAGTGAAGGAAAAATTACATGGGTCGATCCCAAATGCACACAGCACAAATGGAATCCCATCTGGGGTTCAGGACCTCCCTCCACCCCCTTCGCTTGCCTGGTCTCAGAGGATTTAAACAAAATTCCTCCGGAGTACCGAGACCTGGCTGAGGTGTTCAGTGAAACAGAGGCTGATGAGCTTCCCCCCCCCCCCATAGACTTACTGATTGTGCCACAAAACTGTTACCTGGAGAGAAGTTGCCAAAGGGAAAGTTATATTCTATGAGTCCCACGGAAAGAGATGAACTGCGGAAATTTTTGGATAAAAACCTAGAGCTGGGTTTCATTCGGCCAGCGAAATCTCCTTTTGCTGCCCCTGTTCTGTTCCGGAAAAAGAAGGACAGTGGCTTACAGCTTTGCACGTACTATAGGGGATTGAATGCCGTTTCCGCCTCCAATGCATACCCCTCACCCCTGATAAAAGACTTGTTGACAGAGGTGGCTAAGGGGGAGATCTTTTCCAAACTGGATTTACGGGAAGCCTATTTCCAAGTACGCATCAAGGAGGGGGATGAATATAAGACTGCCTTTAATACCCCCCTGGGGCAATTCAAATATCGGGTTATGCCCTTCGGATTGGCTGGAGCTCCCAGAGTTTTTATGAGCCTAATTAATGAGGTGTTGCACAAGCACTTATTTAAGGGGGTTCTCTGTTATCTAGATGATATCATTGTTTATTCCCAAGATAAACCTTCCCATGTTAAATTGATGAGAGAAGTGTTGTCCACCCTCATGGACCACAAGCTTTTTGCCAAACTGTCAAAATGTGAGTTTCACTGTACTGAAATTGACTTTTTGGGTTACCGCATCTCCCTTGGGGTTTAGAGATGGACCCTGCCAAGGTGGAAGCGGTAGTCACGTGAGAAGCCCCCCCATACATGCAAACAACTTCAGAATCTGTTAGGATTTTGCAACTTTTACAGGACATATTTAAAGGACTTTGCCACAGTCACCCTTCCCTTAACTGACCTGTTAAAAATGAAAGGAAAGGGTCCTGAAGCTGGCAAGCCGGGTGAGCGCCTGAACTGGTCGCCAGACTGTCAAGCAGCCTTTGAAAAGCTTTAAAAACTTTTTACTTCAGAGCCCATCCTGGAGCACCCCAATGAGACTCAGGAGTTCATTGTACATGTTGATGCTTCTGATGTGGCCATGGGGGGCAATTCTGCAAAAAGGGGAGGATGGGAAGCTGCACCCTTTGGCATATGTCTCCAAGAAATTTAATGAGACTGAAAGACACTGGTCCGTGTGGGACAAAGAGGCAGCCGCCATTCGCTTAGCCTTGTCCACCTGGAGACATTGGTTGGAGGGGGTGCAGACACCATTTGAAATCTGGAGGCGCTGCGGACCCGTAGAACTTTGAATGCAAAACAGTTCCGGTGGGCTGATTTCTTTTCCAAGTTCAATTTTAAACTGCGGCACTTCCCTGGGACATCTAACCCCTTAGCTGACGCATTATCCAGGCTTCCCCAGCATGAATCTAAGAGGGGGAAAGTGTTCGATTCCATGTTCTCACCAGAGCAACTTAGCGGGGCTGTTGTCACCAGAAGCCAAAAGCAACAGTCCGCCATGGCTCCCTCCTCTGAGTGGATTACAAAATGTGCGATGGAATATTCTCAGCAGGATCGGGATGAATGGCGTGGGGAGGAGGGTTTGGAACAGAAGCCCGATTGGTGCTGGTATAAAGGCTCGAAATTGGTGGTGCCCAATTCTCTTAGACTTTCTGTTTTAAATGCTTGCCATGAATCTAAGCTCTCTGGACATTATGGGTACTTGAAAACGTTGAACTTGCTTCAGAGGCAGTTTTGGTGGCCGCGAATGCATAAACATGTCTCAGACTATGTGACTTCTTGCCAAATTTGCCTGATGTGCAAAAAACGATGGGGGAAGCCTCCAGGTCTCTTACAACCCCTTCCCACCCCCTCCCGGCCTTGGGAGGACATTTCCATGGACTTCATTACTGATCTACCACTCAGCAAAGGGAGAACTGTAATCTGGGTGGTAGTGGATTTATTTTCCAAGCAGGCACACTTTGTTCCGTTCAAGAAATTGTCCACAGCTAAAGGTTTAGCCAAAGTGTCCTTTAATCACGTGGTGAAACTTCATTCTTTTCCTAGGCGTGTAATTTTCGATAGGGGAAGTCAGTTCGTTGCCACCTTTTGGCGGGAGCTTTTACAGACTATGGGCATTGAACCTGCCCTCAGTTCTGCTTATCACCCAGAGACTGATGGACAATCCGAACGAACTAATCAGATCCTGGAACAATTTTTGAGATGTTACTCAAACTACCACCAAGATAATTGGGTAGACTTGCTCCCTTTTGCTGAATACAGCTACAATAATTCAGTGCACTCTTCTACTGGCGTGTCCCCTTTTCTAGCGGGGGGGGGGTATGAAGGTAACCCATTGTCAAATATCCTACCTCCCAGAGACAGCTCACCCTCTCCCTTTGAATCTTGGTGGACTAATCTGCAAGAATCCTGGCCCCTTATTGCCAAAATGCTAGATGGGACTAAAGCGGATTACAAAAAATACATGGACTGGAATAGGGCTCCTGGTTGGGAGTTGGAGCCTGGGGACTCTGTTTATGTGTCTACAAAGAACATTCGCGGCTTGCAGCTGAGCCGGAAATTGGGATGGAAATACGTCGGTCCTTTTAAGGTCCTGCGCAAGATTTCTCCTGTGTCTTTTGAGCTTGGACTGTTTAAATCACTGAACTCTGTTCATCCTGTGTTCCATTACAGCTTGTTGAAGAAAAGCCCTGGGCCGAACTCCTGGCGTCCGGAGATTCCAGCTCCTCCTCCTCTGATGAAATTTTGAGATTTCCAGCATTTTGGACTCTAAACTCAAATGAGGAATGTTTGTTTTATCTGGTGAACTGGGTGGATTTTGGTCCTGAATGTAATGAGTGGGTGGCGGCTGATCATGTTCATGCTCCTCAGTTGATTTGTGCCTTTCATAAACGTTACCCTTCTAAACCAGGTGGGAGTTAATTTTGGGAGGGGCAGGATGTCAGGTTCCCTGTCATGTTTGCTTCCTTTTGCAGTCCCTGTTACAGGTCCCGGCGGGAGATTGGCATCAGCTTCCCTTCTGGGGGTTCCCCCCCCCCACCCCTCCTTCCTCAGCATGAGCTCATATATTTTGCTAGACTTCAGTTATCTCTGTTGCTGCACTTGTAACCTTGGGCAACTGGGCCTCCGCTCTTCCAGGTGTCTTTTGCGTGGGAATGCCTGTAGATTACACACAGGGAATTTAGGGAATTTAGCTCCGCTTACGCGCCTTTTTTCCTGAGAAAGTAACGGTAGCACTTTTTGGCGCTTGATATTTTTATTCTCATTGGTACCTGCGCTTTTACCCTTGTTTGAATACAGTATATCAATTCCTCCCATTCTGTATGTGGTATCACTAACAACGCAAGTGTTTCCTGAAAGATTATTAAGAATAAAGACTTTGATTTGAAATACAAGGCCTGGCTTATTGGATCTAATCAGAAGTCTCACACAGTCCTCCACCAGTGCATCTAATAAACCACCATGGGGTACTGGATCCCATAGAGCATTCTGAAGCCAATCAGGGTCCATTTGGCTCTGTGGGCAAGCAAAAATATGTTTGCCGCCTAAACAAGGAAGATTTATAATGTTGGGACAAAGTTGGCAGCAAGGTTTCATGCAGCCTTCTCCATGCAATTACCTACCCATGAAGTTCCTTTCTTTTTCTTTTCTTTTTTTGGTGGGTAGATTTTGATGCCACACGCTTGTATATTTCTTCATCCCTCCTTCCTTCTCTTCACCTATAGTTCCTGGTGTGTTTTCTTTTCTTTTTACTATGTTATAATGTTAAAACATTGCTGCATATGCAAAAAAAAGGAGGCTCTGTTGCTGACCGAGTACATAATGACACATTTAGTGTGCTTCATAATTTTTTAATAACACTGTTATGAATTGGTGTATCTGGTTTGACAGTTGCCGGCCATTTTCTTAGTTGACAACTAAGGAGGAGTGGGAGACCTTTGAAATGGCATTAACCATGCTGTTCCCCACGATACATCCAGCCTTTTTTAAACAAAGTTATGATGTTATAACATTACTGCACATGTGCAAAAAAAAGGTGGTTCCATTGCTGACAAAGTACATGACAACATGGCCACACAACCCCTTTTCAAAGGAAGAGGAGAACGCATGGGGAGAGTCAGATCCAAATTCAAAAAAAATTATCCGAAATAATTGCTGTTTTGTGGAAGGGGTGCCGCAAAGTTGGAGAATCAGCTGGGGATTCAACTCGCTAGAAACAGTAGCAACACCACGGGTCATTTTGAGCAGGAATGCGCAGGAACGCCATTCCAGGAGTAACAAGCTCAGGAGCGGGCACATATGGTGATGCACTGTGGAAAAAAGCAAAAGCATACTAACTTGAGCTGTATTTTCATGCTTGTTTTAGGGTAGCTTCCCTGCAAGAGAAAAGGAAACCGAAAGTGTCTTTAGTCAAAGTGTAAAGCTGGCTCGCCAGCTCTGAGTTGTGAAATACCTGGAGATTTTGGGGGTGGAGCCTGAGCGATAGGTGTTGCCTTCTGACACACTTCTGGTGATGTCAGGGGTATATGCAAATAGGTTATGCTAATGAGCTATGCTAATGAGCTCCTGCACTTCTTTTTTTACTAAATGATCCCTGAGCAACACTGAGGTATGGAAAAGGTACTACTTTTGGCCCAAAGGCCCCTGTGACAGATTACATTTAAAATGCTGTTTTCCTAATGCAACAAAATCAGAGAAGGGAGGGGAATAGTTAATTGTTGTTACCTGTCCACAGCCTGCTTTCAGGAAGGGCGGGCTATAAATATGAAAAATAAATAAATAAACTCTGGTCTGGAATTTGAGCTTGAGTGACAGGCTGCTCCTTTTCTCTGATTGGCTAGCGCCAACTGAAGAAAACTATATAGTCAGTCAGTAAGGCTGTTCAGTGGCAGTCACTGTTCAGTATAGTAAAATTCCGCTTAAGGAGCGGATGTCTAAAGAGTCTGACTAAAAGTCTGTCAGACAGGTTCACTTTTTGAATAAAGGGAGAGACTCCTGGTCTTTACTGTGTTCAATATAACCAGAGAAAGAATTCCATTTAAGAATTCAGAGTCTAGTTCAACTAAAGCTGAAGTACTTTTTCACACAGAGGCCAAGAACTGGAGTTTGAGATTTCGGCAAAGAGTGACTGGGTAGCAGGCTGAAGCTCCCAGTCAGGCCAAAAGGAATTGGATTACATTTTCAGGGAAGAAGTATAAGTCCTGTCCAGTTATACTGGGTACTGGGCACTAAGGCAGTCCTTGGTCTGTAGTGAAAGGAAACAATTATAGACTACTTAGGGGAAAGAAGAAACACTGTGATTTCAGAAAAGGAGAAAGAATTTGATACACTAAAAGAGTGACCTAACCAGAAAACCTGAACAGTTATTAGGAAACGATATGCTGAAACACTGTAACTGAAACCAAAGTACTTAGTCAACCATTTCTCACTGATAAGAACCAATAGTTTGTAAAAATAAGCTGCTACACCACCATCTTGTCTGTTAACTGAAAAATACACTATTTTCTCGATGTTTACCTCAGTCTTTCACATACCTGACTACCCCATACCATCCCTGCCTATTAAATAAAATCTTTATTATTGTTCACTCTAACACAGTCTCCAGTGCCATTTTAAGGGATCTAAAAAGGGGCCTCCTATTTTCTACTGACAAGTTCCTGCACTGGGCAAAAGCCAAATCAGATTTTGACACAGGGTGGGACATTCAGATTTATAAAGCCACAAATATTATCATGATACTAGGTGGCTAGCTCAGGTTCTGAAGGGAACTAAGAATTTTGGCAGGCAAAATCTGCCTCACAGTTAAGAAGAAATAATTTCCTTTCATGAACATACATTGGTCCCTATTTTAATAGCTTGAAATTAATCTCAATACTGTCAGCTCTTCCACACACAACTTTTTTAATTGCAGGGGGGGTTATACTGCTAGGGATATGTATAAGAGGCAGGAACCAATTATCTGTCATTCAACTGTGTCACAAGTATTTTGGATTTAGATGTTCACAAGAGGCGAGACCAGCGATACTTGCGGGGAGGGGAAGGAGCTCCACACAGTAGAGGAAGCAGCCACAGGTGAGTCTTCTCCCCCACCCCACCCCAGCACCCATGGCAAGGCCTGGGCCCACCAATCCTTCTCCCCCCCCTGCACTGACAGTGAGGCCTGAGGCTTCTAGCTGCCAGGCCCGCCAATTACCCCCCACACGGGCACCAGTGGCGAGACCTGAGCAGTTCTCAGCCGCCAGGCCCACCAATTCCCCACACATACCCTCTGGCACCAGTGGCAAGGCCCGAGTGGTTCTCAGCTGCCTGGCCACTGATTTCCCCCCCACCGGCACCAGCATGGAGGCCTGATTGGCTCTCAGTTGCCAGGCCACCAATTTTCCCACCCCCACCCCCCAGCACCAGTGGCGAGGCCCAAGCAGCTCTCAGCTGCCGGGCCGCCACAGAGTTTAAATACCCCCCTCAAGTTTTTTTTAAGTTTTAGGATTTTTCTGAACACCTGGGGAGTCCCCCAAGTGTGCAGAAAAATCTCTCTGCCCCCCATGTGTCCCCGATGTGTGGACATAGATATCCGCACAGAGGGAGCACCTTGGGAATTAGTATATAGACAAGGGGGGCCCCCGCAATATTCGCGGGGGGGAGAAGCTGACAGCTGCTTCTCCTCCCCCTTCCCCCCACGTTCCAGCCTGCCTGAGGCGAGGCCCCTCTGGCGCAGAGCCGCGGGCCTCGCCATCTCTTCTCCACCTCCCACCCTGGCTTGGCCCAGCAAGGCCCATGGCTTTGTGCTGGAGGAGCCTCACCATTCCTTCCCTCCCCCCTCGCCCTCACGTTCCCCTCCCGCCCATTCTCCTTTGCCGTGGCTTGAGTGGCTTAATTCCACTCAGGCCCAGCGTTTCCCTCCTCCTCTGGCACCATCCCCTCCCTCCCTCCCCCCCGTGCTCGTCCGCCCACCCACCAGCTCACTCTTCTTTGCTGGGGCCTGAGTGGCTTAACGCCACTCAGGCCCAGTGTCTCCCTCCTCCCCTCCCAGCACCATCCCTTCCCGCCCCCCCCGGCCGCGCTCATCCACCGCCAGCACCACCAGCACTCCCGCAAGTCCGTTCCCTGCACGTGCGCAGGGAACCGCCGCCACGCCGCTACCGCCAGCAACAACCACACTGTCATGCCTGCCCCTGACTTAGCCTTAGACCCAGTGCCTGACAGCCATGGACAGGAGGACTTGGCTCAGTTAACTGCAGAAGACGTAAGTCCTGCAGAGGATCCACAGCCAAGTCCTCAACCAAACCCACCTGGGGCTGACAATTCTCCACCAGACTCGCCTCCACCTGTCAGCAGGCTCCGTGAAAGGAGAAGGCAAGAGCTGACTAGGTGACGCAAGGAGGCACGCAGGCAGGGGCGAAGATCATTAAGTCCTGAGTACTAACAGGAGCCAGGACTTAGCACAGCAGTGCTAAGTGGTTAATGAGCCAGCACACTATTTAACAAAGCTGATGGCAGATAACACTCTGTGCTAGCAACATCGTTGTCAGGGCCCTTCGTTCCTGTATACCTTGCCTCTGATCCTGATTGATTCCCTGGCTTTCGACCCGGCTTGCTTCTTGGACTTCTGCTCTCTGCTCCCTGATCCTGGACCCCGGCTTTTGACCCTTGGCATTCCTTGACTCCGGCTTCAGCTCTGCTCCTGACTGACCTCGGCTTGATTTATGGACTCTGACCTCTGGTACGTTCTGACTATGCCTCTGCCTTGAGATTGGGACTTGCTGCCACGCTCTGCTGACTGTCTCAAGCCAAGTCACACCCAGGGCGTGCTTGCCAGCCTGTCTGCCCAGCCAGGCTCCCGGGCTCTGCCGTGACACACACAACAGGTAAGCTCGTTCCCTGCGCATGCGCAGGGAACGCTTTTTTACTTTTCAGGGGATTTCAGTATCCCCCGAAAACTTTTTTTATTTTTCTGCAAATGGGGGTATTACCCCCCATCTGCAGAACCCTGTCCCCACCCCCCAAGTGCCCCCCGCACAGATTTAAGTATCCGCACGCAGGGGGGCACTTGGGAATTAGATATATAGATTTTTATAACACTAGATTCCTCCATTCTGACTTCAGGAAATCTCCCTCTTAAAAATATTGATGCTGAACCTTGAGAGGTCCAGTCTTTATTTTCCACCACACAATTATGATTCATGATAACTAGACAAATAATAATGAATTCCTTTAGAAAGGAAGGCTTCCTGGTATGCACCACCTTATTTTGTTCTGCTCTTGACTATACAATTTAATCTTCAGGATATCAATATATGCTTTAGTAGGGAGTTTCCGGTCGGAGGAATGGAGGTCTGACACGCTTTGCAAATGCGCAAGGCGGACAGCGGCTCTTCCTGACAGCTTGGGTGGATTAATCCACCTGATGCAACCTCACACAGGTAGTGTGAGGACCAGCAAGCAATATAATCCAGGTTTGAGCAACCTCGGTGAAGGGAAAGTCTTGGAGGAGACTTTTCCGACACCTTGAGCACTGCAGCCGAAGAGGATTCTTGCGAGTATCTCTAAGGAGCCGAGCTGAGCTGATAAATTCAGCATAAAACCTCCAATTCCCCTGATTCCTTAACAAAGAAGACAAAGTTTAAACGTTGGGACCACATCTGAAGCAAAGTAACAACAAAAGGTAATGGAACTCTAGTTAAGAGGAAAGCAATTCCTTTTGGAGCAGCAGCAATGGCCATGGAATGGCAGGTGCTCCTTACAGAGAAACAGGTGGCTAGTTAAAACTTTCACAGGAAGAACTGTGGGTGTCTATAACAGAGAGAAAAACTAAGGCTGCTAAGCATAGCCGTCCTTCCTGAAGAAGCCAATCTATTGCATGGGGACTACATGCTAATGAGATACATACTGATTTTAAAATTGGATTATGCCTTACAGTAGTCTGAAATCGGTTCCAGCCATCTAACATCAAAGTACAGATACAGCAACGGAGAGAAATCCCAGAAATTGCACAATCCCCCCATAGGGCAATTAACATTTGAACATTGTCACTGTCAACATTAACAATGATGGCCAATTTTTTTGGTATGGAGTACCCTACAGTAATAGGACATAACGATGCACATGGAAACACCATAGCCAAACCCACAAACCATTCCATTTTAGTCAAGATAGCTACACGATCCTCCTGCCTGTGGTACAGGGTAACTCTTTGTACTCTTAACATTAAAAAAAAATATATTAAAATTTTAAAATTCTCAAAGTCAGATAACAGCCTTTGATTCCTCCAGGATGTAACTGATTATGTTTCAACGACAGGGGTGACTATTGTAAGAGAAGCTCATAAACTGAAGCTGTAAAGAAAAAAGCAATGTAGGCGTCTGTCCATCAGTGATGGGTCATCCAGAAAGCTATAATGCTAGTGAAGTGGTAGCACACAGAATGATACTGGAACACAATCAATGAAATGTATTTTTAATTTGCTATATTCAGGGGTCATTTCGAGCAGGAGCTCGGGGGAGCGCAGCTTTGGGAGTTGGTGCCAGCCCACCCCCCACAGGGGAATGCCTGCTTGTGTCGTGGCTGCAGCAAAATGACCCCGTCACCTGGAAAGGTCCTTGTTCCTCTGACCAGCCTTCTGAAGGCTTCAGCCACCACTGAAGCTGTCCTCCCAGAACAGTGGTATTTCTTGGATTAGTAGCTGTCCCCTTTCTTTCTTTCTTTCTTTCTTTCTTTCTTTCTTTCTTTCTTTCTTTCTTTCTTTCTTTCTTTCTTTCTGACATACTTCCAGTGATGTCAGGTAATGTAGCATATGCAAATAAGTTATGCTAATTAGTTATGCTAATGAGCTCCTGCACCTCTTTTTCTACTAAATGACCCCTGGCTATATTTATAGCCCACCATTTTCATGGAGACTCAAGGTGGAATTCATAGTGTAAGTTGATCCATGACTCTCTCCATGCTGGAGAGGTGCTGTGCTCTCCATGTCTACTGACACTGTGAAAATTGCATTCATCCTACAGGATATTGCATTCATCCTACAGGATATTGCACAACCTTCTCCTCTAGTTGGTGAAGGAGGAATGGCTAGGCCAGGGGTGGGCAAACTTGCTCAGCGTAAGAGCCACCTAGAACAGGGGTGGCCAAACTTGCTTAACGTAAGAGCCGCAAAGAATAAACATCAGATGTTTGAGAGCCACAAGACATGAACAAATATTACCTGCTTTTATTGGAAAATAAGCAAATTTGCTTTTTATTAACATTAAATGAGACTGCCAAAAATAATAATAAAAGCAGATATTGATAATGATATTAATTTGTCCAATGATATTTGTTTGCTAATGATATTTAGCTTCCCCAGCCACCCTGCCAGGAGCCACATAATATATGTGAAAGAGCCGCATGCGGCTCCCAAGCCACAGTTTGCCCACCCTTGGGCTAGGCAAATGGATGTGTGTGTTATGTGCCATCAAGTCACTTCTAAGTTATGGCAATCCAATGAATTAATGACCTCCAAAATGTCTTATCATGAACACTAGGGGCACGATCATATGCACCTATTAGCCATGTGAGAGGGCCGATTCTCCGACGGATCAAGCTGGCGCAATCACACCAGCACATCTGGGAGCCGTCCCAGAACCGTCAGCGAGCCGTGGCAAACCAATTTGATCCACTGGAGAACCGGAGTAAAAAACTACTGGGGAAACTCCGGTATCAAACGGTTTCCTGCGGCTCACAGCCGGAGTTTCCCCGTGTGATCGCACCAGTGCGGAAGTATGGCGTCGCGGATAGCATGATCACATGCTCCCCCAAGCTCCTGCTCGAAATGACCCCTGAATATAGCAAATTAAAAATACATTTCATTGATTGTGTTCCAGTATCATTCTGTGTGCTACCACTTCACTAGCATTATAGCTTTCTGGATGACCCATCATGCTGTTGGGCTTGGAGGTTGTTAGCCTGACTGCTCTTTTATGTTATCAATATATTGGGGAATATTAGCTCTTATCAATATGCAGCAGGCTTGCGGGATCTTAACCAATGTATACAGAGGCTGCGCTAACCGATACGTCTGAGGAACTGACACAGACTCAATTTAAAAGGTGAAAGATTGTTTGTTTACTAAAATATAATAAAAAGTTGTACAAGACAATGCTGTTCTGTCATTCGTTCATACATACAGTACTAGGAAATTAGATAGAAGTTACAGAGATGTGTGCATGAGCAGGTAATTGGTGGTTTCCGTCAGGGGTGATATTTACCTCTACAGAAGTGGTAGAATCTGGCTGGAAAAACGAGGATAAAAAGTCCTTAGGAATAAGATAAGGGATCGTGGCTCTGAACCAGCAGAAGACCATGTGGGGGACCCCAGTGGTGCACCCAGGGATCCATGGGGGAGGGAAGGAACCAAGGCAGGAACTCTGACTAGAGAGAGAGGAGAGCATGTAACTCTTGGGGAGCAACTTTTATTGGGAGGTGGTACCTGGGAGGATGGCATGATATGATGCCATCCCTAGAAAACCTATAGAAGGTCCGTTTGTTATCTCTAGCCACTAAGGGGGTGCTAAAGGAGTGGTCAATATTCAAATCTATCTGATGGCCAGGGCAGGATGTCGCTGCCAGCGGGATCTGGAGCCGATCTTCTGGATCACAGGAACGCCGGCCATGGGAACCGATCTTCAGGAAGTATCCCAGTGTCTTCGCACCCAGGTGTGAAGTCCTTTGATGTAACAAATGGAGATGAAGACTGGCAGGAGGGGGCTCCAAGCAGGCATATGTGCATAGAGTGTATGTCTGTATGGAGTTGCAGATGTAAGCCTGTACCCTTATGGCTTTGTGTGAGAGAGTGTCTTTGTTCTCTGTGTCAATCCTCCCGCCTGGAGGTGGTAACCTCAGAAAATGGTATTTTGACCCTATAGTGTAGGTGTCTCTTCCCATCTTCCCACTGGTCACCTAGTGTACTCTCATGTCCCACATAACTGATGACATAGTCCATATGTTGCCCCCTATGAATCAGAAAAGTCCATAAGAATGCTGCGCAGCCTTACAAGGTAGGGCTTCCTTCACTGGCCAGCTGGCCACTGGCAGATTGGAGTCCCCAAAACCAGGGTAACTTCTGCTGGGACCAGGGGGATGGCAACAAAATGGCAACAGAAGGGGACAGACAAAAATCTCTGGGGAGAGCATTCCAAAGTTTTGATGCCATGACCAAGAAGGCTCTCTCCTGGGTTGCCACCCACTTAATCTCAGGAGGAGGGTGCTCCTGAAGCAAGGCCTCCAAATATGACCGTAACTGTTGGGGAGATTTATAAGGAAGTAGGCAGTCCTTCAGGTACGTTGGCTCCAAACCATATAGGGCTTCAAGGGTCAAGACCTTGAATTGTGGCTAGAAACAAACTGGAAGCCAGTGTAGGTGGGCCAAGATTGGAGTGATATGGTCCCTACAACGCATTCCAGTCAACTTTCTACCTGCAGAATGTTTCTGTTTTGAATCCTAAATCTCCTTCAAAAGGTGGGAAATTTCTGTAGCATACTTTCTGTTCTCTTTAGATGGTATAGAACTAGGGTAGCCAGCTCCAGATGGGGAAATACCTGGAGATTTTGAGGGTAGAGCCTGGGGAGGGCAGGGTTTGGGGAGGGGAGGGACTTCAATGTGGTATAATGCCAGAGTCCTCCTTCCAAAGAAGCCATTTTCTCCAGTGAACTGATCTGTCACTGGAGATCAGTAGTACTAGCAGATCTCCAGCCACCACCTGGAGGCTGACAACACTAGACAGAACGGAACGCTGGTGATACATCTGTACATAGCTCCAGATGGTCAGCCGTGTTGGTCTGAAGCAGTAGGATAAATTTAGAGTCCAGTGGCACCTTTAAGGTCAGCAAAGTTTTATTCAAAGTATGAGCTTTTGTGTGCATGCACACTTTTACAAAGTGTGCACATATATATTTGAAAAAGTGTGCATATACAAGTTGAGCATAAGGGACCATGCAATCAGACCATGTTAGCCTTCTAAGGAAGCATTAGTTTTCCCAGAAGCGATCAACATACCTCTGGAAGTCTATGGGTCCTCCTTACCAACTAGCTGCAAAAATGCAGACAACCTTCTTCTCAGTTGGCTGCATTCCTAATGCAAATTAGCTCCCTCTGTAGCAAACAGGTTATGCCCCATAGGTAGCAGACACCAGCCATCAGAGACCATCAGTGCTCACTTAAGAAAGTGTCTTTTAGTCATCAAAAGAGTGTTTAGCTATCATGATACACAAAAGCTAGAGAAAAGTGTCATATTTTAAGGCTGCTTGGTTGCCAGCCTCCAGGTGGGGCCTGGGGATCCCCTGCTTTTACAACTGATCTCCAGCTGACAGAGATCAGCTCCCCTGGAGAAAATGGCTGCTTTGAATGGTGGCCTCTATGGCATTGTACCATGCTGAGGCCCCTCCCCTCCCCAAACCCCGCCCTCTCCTGGCTCCACCCCCAAAGTCCCCAGGTATTTTCCAACCCAGACTCGGCAACCCTACATGGTCCTAACAGTATGTTTCCTCTCTTTAGAAACCAACACCCGAAAAATAGTCTTCTCTAAAACACTTTCCCGCACAGGGTTAGGAAATTAAATCTGTGTGTTTTGCAATGCAATAAACAAATTGTTTTAAACATTTCAAAATTTATCTCCAGTGGATCACATGATCTATGAAACCACTCCCTATTGCACAAGTGTGTTTGGATCAAAGCAAGTATTGCGTAACTGTGGTTAGCATTGACATAGCAATGTGCTGGATTAAGAGAACAATGCGCTAATTACAGGTAACCTCGAATGGGAACTGTTCACCTTTTAGTTAAATAATCTTTCAGTTTTCTGTCAGAACTGTTAATATTGTGAAATATGTGTTAATATACTAACAAAAGCATACTTTGTAGTGCACAGCTTTTTAAAGCTATCGCTAAAATATTACAATATGTGATCATTCATTCCTAACATCTGAAACTAGAAGTTATATCTCTTTTGAAATGCTTACACCAGGAAGGAGGTGGGTGGATACAGGCATACAGTCTTCTGAAGGTTTTATGCATAAGGCCATGCAGAGTCTCTCTGAAATTACTGGGGAAAAAATCATTATTTAGTATACTTGTGATCAGGAGCCATTTTACATATCTAGTCATAATACCTAAGAGCTAGGAGAGTTGTTCTAGCCCCATATTAGCAAGATAGTCACGGAGCAGTGGGTATGTGAAACAGCGCAAGTGCAGCTTTTTAAAATCTGAGAGTTGAATTTACTTTAAAAAAAAAAGTCCATCTTTTATAACTAGCATTCGACATCTGTGGCTTTTCAGGATTCTTGACTAAATCAGGCATTTAGCCAATCCACCCTCACGACCACTGATTTTCCCCTAACTTAGCAGTTTTAGCCCTGCATTAAAACAAAATCAAGCAAGCTACGAAGTTTCCCCAGAAAGCAGGTCCAGGGTTACCGATGTACCATTGGAAGCAGGGTGGACTGCGAGACAGGCATACAGGGGTACCGGCGTGAAGTAAATCTTCCAGCGTGAGAGAAAGGGAAAACAAATGTCATTGTAATTCATGGGGAAGAATCTTTCAGTCTCTGTGTTACTGGAATACACAGTGAAGGGGAAGGGAAAGAAAGAATTCATCTAGCCTGCCCCAATTGACCTGCTGCGCCATTTGCGCAGTCTACCATCCCAGACAAGATTCGTTTCTACGCGGACCCAAAGAGCTGCCCGTCTTTGTGAATAGGGTGCTGCACTGCGGCGATGCTTCCCATCAACCAACCTTACCTCCTCCCCCTCCTTAGCGGTGTTCCCACCCCTTTTCTTCACTGTGATTGGCCGAGCTGGCAGACTCCCTGTTGGTGATTGGTAGCCGGCATCTTGAGGCCGGGTTGGTTGCGCACGGTGTAATAAAGTTAGTGGGGCTGTCTCAGTACACATTGGCGGCGGCGGCGGCGAGTGGGTCTGCTGTCTATGGAGGTGACGGAGGGAAGCGCTCGGTGGCTCCTGTGGTGATTCGGAGACTCGTCCTGACATTCTCGCTTTCCCCCCCCTCCCTACCCCAGCCCCGATCCCCGGCTCCCTCTCCCCCCCTCCCTTCTCTCGCCTCTCCCCGGTCCTCGCCGCCGCTGCTGCCGGGTCTCGGGGACGTTGACGAGGCTTTAGGGAAGGTGAGGGGATCGCCGCCGCCGTCGTCTGAGGGATGAGCGGGGAGGGGGATGGTGCCGCCGGCGGAGCCACTTCGGCCCGCAGGCGGGGACGATCCGGGCCCGGGGTTGGGGATGGGGAGCGGAGCAGGCGATGGGGAGCAGGCTGCCGATAAACAAAATGGCCGCCGCCTAAAACGGCCGCCATCTTGTCCTCGTTGGTGCACGTTCGCTCTGAGGCACAAAATGGCGGCGGCGGCCGGCGGGACCTGCTTCTCTTCGGGTCGGGTTTGGGGCGGGGGGCCGCGGCACGGAGATTGCTTCGCCGGGGGGACGCGGGTGTTTGACGGGAAGGCGCAGAGCGGAGCCTTTAGGCCTCGCCCTCTTTGAACCGGGGTGTGTGTCGGTGGGGGTGGGGTGGGGTGGGGGGGATGTGGCCCTTCCTCTCTCCGAGGAGGAGCCCCATTGGGCAGTGCCGGGGGGGCGGAGGAGCGGCTTCCCCTGCGGCCGTGAGACCGGCGCGAGCAGCCGGGAGGCCCCGAGTCGCTTTCCTGCAGGAGTGGGGCGGCCGACTGCCGGCAGGAGCCCATTTACGGGAGAACAAAGGCCGGCCTTGCTCTCCCCCCTCGTGCCGGTGGAGCCGGGCGGGCGGCCGGGGCCCGGGGCTGGGGGGGCGAGGCGGGCGGCGGCCTTTGGGGGGGGGTTTCCGCTGGGCGGGAGCCCCCTTTGTTCGGCCGCGGCCACGGTCTTCTCTGGTCTCTTCCCGGGCGTGATCTCGAGACCAGGCCGCTCCCGGCAGAGAAGAATGGGACCACGTGGGCTGCTGATGTGGCGGCCCCTGCGGGTCTGAGGTTCCCTTTCCGCTGCAGTCTTTCCTTGGGAGCAGCCCTCGTTGAAGGAGAGGAGGATTTGTTCGCGGTGGAGGCACTGCGCTTGGGAACCACGATCGCTAAGCGTGGTAATGAGAGGCCTACCTGAATCTCTTCCCACTGCTTCCGCCTTCTGGCTCAGGAAAGAGGGGGTCTTGCACAATCGGTAACAGACAGGCTGTGCTCGACCCGCGGGGGGGGGGGGGTGGTAAGTTTTACTTTGAAATTTTAGTGGGACCTCGCACGTTAAGAAGGGCGATTCGGGGTTCCCCAGCTGCTTGTGTTGGTTTTAGGGATTAAGGGAAGCTGCTTCTTCGGTGAAAGCATTTTAAATTAGAATTGTATTTTGGAGACCATGGTTATTGAACATGATGCATAATAACACTGTACTCCAGAAGGTTTGTTTGGTTAATCCTACTAGGCTACAAACATAGACAAAACTAAATACATAAACAAAACCAAGTTAGCTGTGGGCCACACTGTAAGGGTCTGTGGTTTAAGTAAACCTATGACATACAGTTGTCTTAGTCCTTTGAATTAACAACATTAAGAGGATATAGGTTTGAAAGCAAACGGTTCACAACTTTGCAGGTGAACTTCACAGCTATGGTGTTGAAAACTTGCATTGCTGAAAAGATACTGATAGTACAGATTGTGACCCTTACATGATTGTGCTAGTTGAGTCTTGGTAATCAAACACTTACAGTGCAAAATTCTTGATTGTCTTCCAGGTTTTGTTTTTCCCTATCCTGTCAATTTATTATTCTTTTGAAGATTCTTCATTGTCAAGCCGCCAAAGTGGAGAGTGCGATTGCAGAAGGGGGTGCTTCTCGTTTCAGGTATCTCTTTTTAATTGAATGTCTATTTTATAGTCAAATGGATGAACACAACGTACTTAAAGGGCAGCTCTGGCCTGTAACATAACAGCCTTAATTAGTTGTTAATGGTTCAAAGGGGGTATGATCAATTTCACAGTAGCATTACATAGCAATTTACTGTGGTGTGCTGGTGCGGCAGCTGATGACTATGCAGTGTGAAGCCTTGTACAAATCAGTTCTGGCCAGATTTGATCCAAGGTTGATCGTTTGCCTTGTCCCCGTGTTGTTGGAACAATGAAATGTGAAGAATCCTTGAAGTATGAGTAGCAGAGGTCCTGACCCATAGGCCACCAAATAGTGTGGACAAACAAATGGCTACTGTACCTTATGTATCAGAAAATACATTGACATGTGCAGGCCTAGGAGTGGGTCTCTTTTTTAGCTTTAAGTCTCTTAAAGTCTCTTTTTTTTGGAATTAGTCTCTTTTTCTCTCCTTTTTTGTGCTTTCAAGTACTCAAGAAATTAAAATTGTGGAACAGGATTATATGATGTGGTATTTTTCAAATGCAATAAAGGTATGCCAGAGAACTTCCTATTGATACAAAAGAAGGCGTTCTCATTGATGAATGGAAAATGTTGCAGATGGAGACAGCTTTTGAAGGAAGAATTGATAGTTTTTTGGGATAAATTTTTAAAGAAAACTAATGTAGCTGAGGGGGGAATATCAAGAGTTGGTGAAAGTTATCAGGACTGCATTGTCTCTGTCACATGGAAATACAGACATTAAGAGTTGTTTTTCTGTGTCAAGATGGGTTTTGACAAGGCTTCCACTTCTGAACAAACATTGAATGCAATTTTATTGATCAAAGATACATTGAAAACCTATGGAAATAAACCTGAACTGTTTCCATCAAAACATTGCTATGGGACAAAGTGCACATCAGCAATACATAATGGACTTAGAGGAACCAAAAAGATTGAAAGAGGAGATACATTTAGCTAAAGAAATGGAAGAAAGGTTAAACAAGCAGAAGAATCTAGGGGAAAATTGCTGCAATAGAAAGTAAGAGATCACTGAAAAAAAGGACCATGAGGCAACTTCTGAAGCATCTGATCATCTGTTCAAGGAAACCAATGAACTACTGAGGAGAGCACTACAGAAAGGGAATTTGCAGGAAGTTAGTGTTGCTCAGGGTATATTGGAAGGCTATGTTGCTGTGCGTGGAACTGAGCAGCAAAAACTTGAAGTGGAAACTCTTAAAATAGTTTCATCACTACTTCCTTTGGTAAAAAAACCTGAAAATACTTGATTTAATTTTTATTTCAATTAGCATTCTGTTTAATTTTAAAAAATCCTAATCATAGTTTTTAGTGTAGTTTTTGTTTTTATTCAATAATAGATGAACAAGCCATACCTCATCCAGGACCAGAAACAAATGAAACTTAGCCTTAAACACCAAGTGATATACACACACACACACACACACACACACACACACATAATATATTCTACTGCATGATATGCTACATGATATACTATGAGGGCCAGTTTGGTGTCGTGGTTAAGTGTGCGGACTCTAATCTGGGAGAACCGGGTTTGATTCCCCACTCTTCCACTTGCACCTGGCTGGATGACCTTGGGCAAGCCATAGCTCTGTACCAGCTGTTCCCTCAAGGACAGCTTGGGAAAGAGCTCTCTCAGCCCCACCTACCTCACAGGGTGTCTGTTGTGGGGAGGGGAAGGGGAAAGGAGTTTGTAAGCTGCTCTAAGACTACAAGTGAAGGGCGGGGTATAAATCCAATCTTCTACATATTTTTTGGAAGGTCTGGAGTTAAAAATAGCTTGATTAACAAACTGGAAAATTTAAGTGAGAAGAAAACCACGAGGTTGTTGTTGTTCAGTTACACAGTCAAGTCCGACTCTTCATGACCCCATGGATCATATCACGCCGTTCCCTCCTTGTCTTCCATCATGCTCCAGAGTTTGCTTAATTTCATGTTCGTTGCATCGGTGACACTGTCTAACCATCTCATCCTTTGCTGTCCCCTTCTTCTTTGACCTCCAGTCTTTCCCAGCATCAGGGGCTTCTCCAGTGAGTGCTCCCTTCTCATTTGGATCAGTCAGGGTTGATTTCTTTTAGGATTGATTGATTTGATCTCCTTGCAGTCCAAGGGACTCTCAAGAGTCTTCTCCAGCACCATAATTCAAAAGCATCTATTCTTCGGCACTCGGCTTTCCTTATAGTCCAACTCTCACAGCCACGCATTACTACTGGGAATACCATTGCTTTGACCATATGGATTTTTGTTGGCAGGATGATATCTCTACTTTTTATTATGCTGTCTAGGTTTGCCATAGCTTTCCTCCCAAGAAGCAGGCATCTTTTAATTTTGTGGCTGCAGTCACCATCTGCAGTGATCTTGGATCCCAGGAGCATGAAGTCTGTCACTGCTTCCATGAATTTTGCCAAGAATTGATTGGTCAGGATGCCATCATCTTAGTTTTTTTGATGTTGTGTTTCAAGCCAACTTTTGTGCTCCTCTTTCACGTTTGACAAGAGGCTCTTGATGTCCTTTTCACTTTCTGCCATTAGAGTGGTATCGTCTGCGTATCTGAGGTTGCTGATGTTTTCCCCAGCAATCTTGGGATTCATCCAGGCTGGTGTTTTGCATGATGTACTCTGCGTATAAATTAAATAAACAAGGTGACAGTATACATCCTTGTTGTACTCCTTTTCCTATGCAAAACCAATTAGTTGTTCCATATCCAATTCTGTCACTTCTTGACCCTTATACAGATTTCTCAAGAGACATGTGAGGTGGTCTGGGTACTCCCATCTCTTCAAGGCCTTGCCATAGTTTGTTGTGATCCACACAGTGAAAGGTTTTGGCATAGTCAGTGAAGCAGAAGTAGATGTTTTTCCAGCGAATGTTGGCAATTTAATCTCTAGTTCCTCTTCGAAACCCAGCTTGTACTTCTGGCAGTTCTTTATCCATGTACTGCTGAAGCCTAGCTTGTAGATTCTTGAGCATGTCCGTGCTAGCGTGTGAAATGAGTGCAATTGTGCGATAGTTTGGCATTGCCCTTCTTTGGGACTGGAATGTAAACTGACATTTTCCGATCTTGTGGCCACTGTTGCTTTTTCCTAATTTGATGGGATATGGAGTGCAGCACTTTAACAGCATCATCTTTTAAGACTTTGAATGGCTCCACTGGGATACCATCACCTTCACTAGCTTTGTTGTTAGTAATGCTTTCTGAGGCCCATTTGACTTTGCACTCCAGGATGTCTGGCTCGAGGTCAGTGATTACACCTTCGTGGTTGTCAAGGACATTGAGGTCCTTCTTGTATAGTACTTCTGTGTATTCTTGCCATCTTTTCCTAATTTCTTCTGCTTCTGTTAGGTCTCTACCGTTTTTGTTCTTTATCATGGCCAGCTTTGCATGGAATGTTCCCTTGATTTCTCCAATTTTCTTGAAGAGATCTTTAGTCCCTCCCATTCTATTCTATTCCTCTATTACTTTGCATTTTTCATTCAGGAAAACCTCCTTATCTCTCCTTGCTGTTCTCTGAAAATCTGCATTCAGTTGGGTAAATCTTTCCTTTTCACCTTTGCCTTTTGCTTTCCTTCTTTCCTCTGCTATTTGTAAAGCCTCATCAGACAGCCACTTCGCTCTCTTGCACTTTTTCTTTGGGATGGTAGTGATTGCTGCCTCCTGCTGTCATGAACCTCCATCCATAGTTATTCGGGCACTCTGTTTATCAAATCTAGTCCCTTAAACCTATTCTTCACTTCCATTGTATATTCATAAGGGATGTGATCTAGGTAAAACCTGAATGGCCTAGTGGTTTTTCCAACTTTTTTCAGTTTAAGTCCGAATTTTGCAATGAGTAGCTCATGATATGAACCTCAGTCAGCTCCAGGCCTTTTTTTTACTGACCATATAGAGCTTCTCCATCTTTGACTGCATATCATATAAGCAATCTGATTTCAGTGTTGCCCATCTGGTGATGTCCATGTGTAGAGTCGCCTCTTAGGTTGTTGGAAGAGGGGGTTCACTATGATCAACGTGTTCTCTTGACAAAACTCCATTAGCCTTTGCCCGGCTTCATTTTGTTCTCCAAAGCCAAATTTGTCTGTTATTCTGGCTACCTTTTGAATTCCTAGTTTAGCTTTCCAGTCCCCTATGAGGAGGAGGACATTTTTTTTTGGTGTTAGTTCTAGGAGGTGTTGTAGGTCTTCATAAAACCGGACCACTTCAGCCTCTTCTGCATCAGTGGTGGCGCATAGACTTGGATTACTGTGACGTTGAATGGTTTGCCTTGGATTCGGACCGAGATTCTGTCGTTTTTGAGATTGTATCCCATAACTGCCTTTCGCACTCTCTTGTTGACTATAAAGGCCACACCATTTTTCCTATGGGATTCTTGGCCACAGTAGTAGATATAAAGGTCTTCTGAGTAAAATCCGCCCATTCCCATCCACTTTAGTTCACTGATTCCCAAGATGTCGATGTTCAGCCTTGCCATCTCATTTTGATCTCATCAAGCTTACCTTGATCCCTAGATCTTGCATTCCAGGTTCCTATGCAGTATTGTTCTTTGCAGCATCAGTCTTTCCTTTCACCATCAGACACATCCACAATTGAACGTCCTTTCGGCTTTGGCCCAGCTGCTTCACTCTCACTGGGATTACTTGTACTTGCTTTCTGCTCTTCCCCAGTAGCATACTGGACATTTTCCAACCTGAGCGGCTCATCTTCTGGTGTCATATCTTTTAACCTTTTGTTACTGTCCATGGGGTTTTCTTGGCAAAGATACTGGAGAGGGTTGCCATTTCCTTCTGGTTTCAACCAACTGTCCAAGTTCAGAGTCTCCGACCCCCGGGGAAGACAGGAGTTACCTCCCATCTCCAAGCAAGGAGGCCAGCATCCAGCTGGTGGAGAACTGGGGAGATGGGAGAGTGGAAGACAAGGAGGGATACAGCAGACAAGAAGACCAGGAAGTATTCCCCAAAGAGGGCTGGACTGACAGCTTTGAGAACTGGAGACACTCTGAAGCCCAAAAGAAACAAGACATAGAGAAGAGGAAGAGAGATCAAGTCCCGCAGAGATGAAGATGCGACCTTGAAGTCCTGGAGACAAGATCCACCTAGGCAGAAACATACCCGGAGCAAGTTCTCAACGATTGGCGGGTGAGGGAAGGGGAAGCCTAGGAATTGATTATTTAAGAGGGAAGTCAAGGGAGAGCTGGGGAGGACGCGCCCACTTGACTTTGCGTGCAGAGCCCTGGAGGGTCAAATGGGAGAAAGTGGGAAACAGGGAAGAGGGGGGGATGAAGGTCAGGAGTAGCCTTCCCCCCTTCCTTTGTCATGACTGAGCCTCATCCTGTGGCTAGAATCCTCTGGCATAATCGTCCTGGAGTGACTGTCCTCTTGGCACAACAAAATCCAGGTACCGACAGCAGCCTTTTTTGGTTGAGGATTATTGAAAAATACATATATGTTACTTATCAGAATTTTTAGTGCGAAAACATGTGAGCATCAAACATTTGAACCATATAGAGCACTTGGTGACTTGGTCTCTTTAGTCTCTTTTCAGTCTCTTTTTCCTGCCATTTTAGTGTCTTTTCTCTTTTGGGGGGGAGGTCTACCAGTCCTAGGTCTGCATGTGTGAGGAGGTGGTATGCCATAAAAATCCACATACGCCATCACACAACATTGATTTGCTTGCATAGTGCAAGTGTTAGAAGAATTCCTAGAACTGGGCTGTGAAAGACATCCTGTAACATTAATCTGTTTTAGGTTGTCATCTTGCTTTTTACACTTAAGTTTATAAAAGAGTGCAGAGGAGGCCTATGACATTTACTAGCCTACCCTCCCCCCTGCCCCCCCCAAAACCCTCTACCCTAGTATTTGTTGTTAAAGAACATCTAGTATCTGTCTTTCATGCCGTGTTACCTGGCAGTGATTTTTGTTTTGCTACAGGTAGTAATTATATATGGGTTTCCACACTTGCTCCTTGAAAGTTTGTTTCAACTGGGTTTTTGTTCTCAATAGTGCTTCTTCGGGCGGAGGAGGAGGTAGGGGTGCACCTCAGCACTATCCCAAGACTGCTGGCAACAGGTAAGTCTATATCGAGCTTTGAATACTATGTTCAATGGGAGCCCAAACCAGCCGATAGCATCATTCTCCTTTCCATCCTCACAACAGCCCTGTGAGGTAGGGTAGGCTGAGAGTTACTGCCCAAAGGTCACCCTGCAAGTTTCCCTGGGTCTCTCAAATCATTGTCCAACATTCTAGCCACTACACCATACTTGCATTGTGCAGTGACAAGAACTGTATACAGTTTTCTAAGTGTCGTCAGGAAGTATACAAGGGCATAATACTTTTATAGTTTGTTTGTGATTCTGTTCCTAATAAACCTTAGTTTACCTTCTAAACTACTGCATCACACCATTGATGTTTTGGTTAAAGTCCATTCTGGAGGAAATCTATCTGCATTGGTTTTCACCAATCTGAATGACTGTTCTTTGCAGATTTTACCATTTCACTGATCCCCTTGATTTCAGATTACTTTAAAAATAAATTAAAATGGCATCAGACTTGTTCCAGATTCCTGTGAATCTATATTATGAATAGAAGAGTTGATGCTGGCACTGAGTTTGGGATGTGTATGTTCTTACTTAGTTTAAACAATTTAAATAAGTAAAATTATCTCAATAGACTTAAAGTAGCTAATAATATGTCAGGTGACAAAGGATGCAGTAAAATCACTATACAGCAACATTATTTAATTCAGCTATTGTCTGATAATTTTGAGGGCCTAAGTGGCTGAGAGATTAAGACACTGAGTTGCAGACCATAAGATTGGTAGCTCAGCAGTTCGAGACCTGAGTGCCACGTGACAGAGTGAGCTCCTGTCTCTGGCTCAGTTCCTGCCAACCTAGCAGTTTGAAAGCAAGAATTTGCAAATAGATAAATAGGTACTGCTTCAGTGAGAAGGTAACAGCGTTCCGTGCACCTTGGCGTTCAGTCATGCTGGCCACATGACCACGGAAAAAGTCTTTGGACAGCGCTGGCTCTTCAGCTAGGAAACAGAGATGAGTGCTGCCCCCTAGAGTCAGATTCGACTAGCTTTCGAGCAAGGGAAACTTTTACCTTTACTGATGATAATTGATATTAATAAACAAGTCATTTCAAAATTTGTTTTAACGAAATATGCTGTTTCCCCCCCCCCAATAAAGTTGTATAAGCCCTTTGTAAATATAAAGATGATGGTTCTGTCTGGAAACCTGTCTGATACCAGCGTTGAATCAGTTACTAAGTCCTGGCTCTGTTTGAATGGAGAAATGTGGATCTGTGAGAGGGTACCAGAAGTTGAAATGGAACAGTGGAGTACAACTGATGTTCATATTAATTTCCAGTTGTGTTAAATTCTTGTGTAGGGTTATGGCAAGTGTAATAGTGGTGTAAGAGAGATAAGTGGTAGTGAGTGCCCACTAAGTTTTCTTCTCAGATACTATTCAAATGCTGTAATGACAGGTTTATTTGCGTCCTGTTGATACACCAGTGTGGTATAGTGATGGGAGTGCTGGGCATAGTTATGAAGGTAAAATGGAGGAATGTTGAACAGTCTAAGCCACTTTGACTCTCCAGTGGGGAGAGAGGCACAATGTATTTATTTAAGACTAGGAATAAGGCTTGTTGTGAAAATAAATACAACGGGCTCTAGAAGGAGGCTCTGGGAGAGTGCAAAGACCTTGGGCACTCAGCGTCAACTTCTGTGGCGACCTCAGCAGGGTATAATGACACAGTCCACCAGTTTCTCCAGAGCAGTTGTTGTTCAGCATGATCTCCATCCCTCCCCTGGAGATTGGCAACAATGGTTCCCCATGAGGGAACAAGTGGTTTGGAGAGTGGCGACTATGGCACTGAACCTTTCTGAGGTCCCACCCCTGCTGAAACCTCACCCTCTCCAGGGTCCACCCCTCAAATCTCCAGGAATTTCCTAATCTGGAGTTGGCAGCCCTATCTCCCTCCCAGCCAACCATCAATGTATCATTATCTGCCCCCTGGTTTCAGCTTTCCATCTCCTCCCTCCTAGAGAGCAGTTGTAATTCTAAGTGATTTCCAGCCCCCACCTGGAGATTGGTAACAATGGTTTTCCATGAGGAACTGGTTGGCTTGGAGGGTGGAGTCTATGGCATTGTTCCTGTCTGAGGTCCCACCCCTCCTCCAACCTCACCATCTCCAGGCTCTATTCCTCAGATCTCCAGGAGTTTTCCACCTGGAGTTGACAACCCTATCTCCTTCCCAGCCAATCAACTTCACTCATCAACTTTCCATCTCCCCCCTCCCCTCGGCAGCCTCCACCATTCTCTGAAGCCATGACTGCTATGTCACATTGACTGTCATGGGGGGGGGGCATCTCAGCATTTTCTCCAGGGGAACTGATCTCTGCCATCTGGAGAACATTTGTAATTCTGAGTGATCTCCAGCCCTTGCCTGGAGATTGGCAACCACAGTTCCCCTGGAGACGTAGTTTTCTGCAATGGGGACCTGCAAAGCATCTGACATCATTCTCCTTGCCTCCTTTTGACTTGCACAATAACCCTGTGAGGTAGGTTAGGCTTAAAGTCTGTGACTGGCCCAAAATCACCCATTCAGCAAGAACCTGGGTCTAGCAGATCCTGCTCTGAAGTGCTGACTGCTACAACTAGGGTAACCAATCTCCAGGTGGAGCCTAAAGATGGCCAGGTATCACAACTGAGCTCCAGACAACAGATTCCCCCCCCCCCAGCCATTTTCTTCAGGGGGACTGATCTCTGTCATCTGGAGATCAATTGTAACTGCGGGAGATCTCCAGGTCCCACCTGGAGTTGGCAACCCTATCTCTTTCCCAGCCAGTTATCAACCTACCTTTATTTTTCCCTCACTTTTCAGCTTTCTATCTCCCCCAACCTGCAGCCTCCACTGTGCTCTGAAGCCCTGACTGCTATGTCACACTGGCTGTCATGGGGGGGGGGGGCATCTCAGCAAGGTATAAGGACAGAGTCCACTGTTTTCTCCAGGGAAACTGATGTCTTCTATCAGGAGAGCACTTGTAATTCTGAGTGATCTCCAGCCCCCACCTGGAGATTGGCAACTCTTCTCCACTCACTGCCAGGTGGGTCTAAGTGTCCCCTCAGTGGCCTGCTTCTGTCAGTAAAAAGACCATGGACTTTCAGCATAACCCCCTCCCCCGCCCACTGCCTACTTGACAACCAAGCTTTCTCTGATTAGGGAAATACCTGGAGATTTGGGGGGTTGGATCCTGTAGAGGGCAGCATTTGGGGGGGAAATGGAAGGACTCAGCAGGGTATAATGCCATAGGGTCTACGCTCCAAAGCAGCCATTTTCTCCAGAGGAACTGATCTCTGTCATCTGGAGATCAATTGTAACAGTGGGAGATCTCCATGTTCCACATGGAGATTGGCAACCCTAGGGGAAAGTCAGCCTCACAGCAGGGGGTTGAAAAGAATGGTTTGATGGTCACTGGCCCACCTCAATAGCCAGCCAGCCATGGCGGAGCTTAGAAGGAGAGAGAGCCGTTTTGAGAGTGTATTCTGACAGGAAAGTCAGTGAGCGGGGGAGGGGGTTATGCTGAAAGTCCATTGTCTTTTCACTGACAGAAGCAGGCCACTGAGGGGACAGTTAGACCCACCTGACAGAGTGCGGAGAAGAGTGGACCCAGCACCCAGTCTGTCCCCTTCGCCGGCTCCCTGCAGACTGAGGCTGAGATGCTGGCTGGTGGCTCTGTGGGCGGGACTGAGGCAACGCAGTGAGGGAATGCAGCCAGTGGCCAGGGACCCCTTTTGAGTGGTAGTCCTTCCATCCAACTGATTTTGGCACCCCATGGAATCTTGCCACTTGAAAACAGCTTTATATATAAGAAATATTTCTCATTACCTTGAAGTTACAGGGAAGCATTTAAGTTCTAATACCTGATTCTTGTGTTCTTAAAATAAAGCGAGTTCCTGGGGAAAACCCCAGGGCAAAACGCTCAGAAATGGATTCCTTCACGAAGCACTAGACGAGATGACGACTCCGCAAATGACAAAGAAAGACATGATGCAATCTTCAGGAAAGTGAGAGGGTAAGTTAGAAATAATAGAATGTTTTAACTAAAGCTGCCATCTAAAATGAAATCCTTACTAGAAACCTGCTGCTAAAAGAATTGACTGAATAGTTGAAATCATTGAGGAGTTTGCTCTTCCTGTACATACCTCATTCTTTGACACCCCCTTAGAGTGGGGCTGCGGTTGCTCAGAGGTTAAGACGCTGAGCTGTAGACCAGAAGGTCGGTAGCTCAGCAGTTTGAGACCTGAGTGCTGTGTGACGGAGTGAGTTCCCATCTCTGGCCCCAGCTCCTGCCAACCTAGCAGTTTGAAATCAAGACATTACAAGTAGATAAGCGGGTGCCACTTCGGTGGAAAGGTTCGGAAGGTTCTGTGAGCCTATGTGTTTAGTCATGCCGGCCACATGAATACGGAAATGTCTTTGGACAGCACTGGCTCTTTGGCTTGGAAACGGATATGATCACCGCCTCCTAGAGGTGGATTCGACTGGCCTTCAAGCAAGGGAAACCTTTATACATTTACCCCCTTAGAGCAGGGGTGGGCAAATTGCGGCCTGGGGGCCACATGTGACCCGCCACAGAGTTTTTTGCGGCCCACCAAGACAGTCGGCCACGTGGTTTCTCAACAAGCAATCTCCTGATTTCAAAAAAATTGTAGAAAAGTGTGATAGGGTACATTTCTCTAATTAAACTGATTCTAAAATTAAATGTGCTTACAGCTAGAGATGATATGAAATTAGCACAATAAATAAATTGAATAAAACTACCGCTATTTTATTTCATTTATATTTATTGATTTTTATGATACAATTTATACTTTTTCTGAAAAGCAGAGTTAACTAATGAATGCAATCATTTTAAAAGGTGTGGCCCTCCGCTAACCTCCACTCCCACAAAGTGGCCCCCGAGCCAAAACAATTGCCCACCCCTGCCTTAGAGTATGACTCAGAATCTTATTGGACATTACTCTGTGGGATTTAGTTTCCAGGAAAGGGTTAGTAGGATTGCGCTGAAAAGCCACAACCGACTGAATTCCTGACTTCAGACCAGACCTGCACCTGCATGCAGCTCACCAGCTGTGTATTGTGGCCTGCCAGGTGGTTGATAACCCCCACTGCTGCTCTTGTAGCGCATGTTATGCACAAAACCAGAAGGTGGTTGTGTTGTACAGGCTTGGTATAAGGCTGGAGCAGTAAAATCTCAACCACTGTTTCCAAACCTGCTAGGTAATTTCATTTCTGCCAGTTGTGTGCAGAACCAGTTCTTCCCTTTTTTGTTTTCTTGTCATCCCAGACTATTAGTTTTCTGACTCCCTGTTTAAGACCTCTAGGCCCTGAGAACTTTCCTGTCTGCTCTTGTGTGATATTTTGATCTTAACCAGATACACGTCCCACAGACTGGACTGCAGTCCACTTATTTCCCTGACGGGCAGCCGTATTAGCCGTATTTCTTTGTGTCTAGCTTTTACCACTACAGGATCAGTACAGTATGGAATACAGTTAAAGTGTGATATGTTTTCTAAGGAAAAGCTAAAAGCATTATCTTAAGGCACTTGTGTCGAAAAATGGTAGGAGTGTCAAAGACAAACTTAAGAAGATTCAATAAGCTAAGTGAATAAACTGAATCAAGAATTAGAGAAGTCTTACACTGTCGTTTTTTGTTTCCTTTAGCATATTAAATAAGCTTACTCCTGAAAAGTTTGACAAGCTATGCCTTGAGCTCCTCAATGTGGGTGTAGAGTCTAAGCTCATCCTAAAGGGGATCATACTGCTGGTAAGGGAAAATGTACCGAGAATCTTAACTGTTCCAGATGCGACAGGTTTTCTGTGTGGTGTGGGGAAATTTCCTGGAAGTAGCTACATCGCTAGACTTGGATACAGAAGACAGTTCTAAAGCTTTGGTCTTGATGTCTTGGCACGTTCTTTCAATACTCCAAAAGCTTGACTCAAGCTTATGTAGCAGTATGCAAAGTAATGCAGTACTGTAAATGACAGGTTGGGCTGGTATCAGGGCTATTTCTTAAATGTTATTGAGTCCTTGAATATTGGAGGGATGGGATGACAACATTTTCGTAGTCTGTTAAGACTGGATAAGTATAAGCTGCTGTACTAGAGTGTGGGTGGGTGTGGTTTGTGGTGGGCTGCAGTGGTGGCTTTACCAGCAAGATGGTTTGGTTTGTTTTTAATTTTTTGCTGTCAAGTTGCAGCTGATTCATGGCAACCTCATAGGTTTTTCAAGGCAAGAGACATTCAGAGGAGGTTTGCAATTGCCTGCCTCTGTGTAGTAACCCTGGACTTCCCTGGTGGTCTCCCATCCAAATACTAACTAGGGCTGTGACCCTGCTTAGCTCCCAAGATCAATGAGATAAGGCTAGCGGGGGCTATCCGGGTCAGGGTAGCAGATACTTGATATTTATCAGCATGCAAGTAAACTTGCTGAGCTCTGATATAAACAGCCCACTGTTGAAATACATTTAGGTGATACTAATGATTGAACAACGTGGCACCCATGCAATATTGTAATTACTTGCTCTCATTTTTAGTAACCACTTGGTGTGGCCCCTTTTTCTGACGGCCATAAATGTTAGATGCATTGTTAAAGGTATTGGATGAAGATGGAGCATGACTGAGAAGCTCATCTAAGCAGCATCTGTAAAACATTTTTGTTTCTACAGAATATTAGTCGAAGAGCAATAGAGCAAATTTCCATATGTAGACTACCATTAAAATAGTGTTATAGGCAAATTGTATGAATTGGGTGGGCCAGTTTTTGGGTTGGGTTTTTTTTTTTCCATTTTACAGAGTGGATCTGCTTGTTCCCATTAAGGGTGTTTTTACTTGCCATAGGCTGCCAGGCATTTACAGTTCTGCTGCAGCAGTGTCAATACACGTTACTCTCTTATTAGAATGTTGGAATTTGATGAATACAATGGGTTTGTGAATGCTTTTGTAATAAGTACTTAAGTGCACAAGGGGGAGAGACTATGGGTCAGTGGTAGAGCATCTTCTTTGCATGAAGATTCTCTGAAGTTCAGTCCCCAGTTTTAAAAGGATCTGATAGTAGGTGACGTGAAAGATCTCTGCCTGAGACTCTGAAGAACTGCAGATTATCTGACTCAATATAAGGCAGCTTCGTGTGCTTGTGAGTTCAAAAGCATTTGTAATGTTGTAAAGGAACATGGGAGGTTTCTGAAAACAAGCTTTAATCTTTGTTAATTAAGAAGTGTGGTGCTTCCACAAAATAGCAGCTAGGTTTTGCTTCTAGTCACATCTGCAAATTCTCTTGTTTAGATCGTAGACAAAGCCCTTGAAGAGCCAAAATATAGCTCGCTATATGCTCAACTATGTCTGCGACTGGCAGAAGATGCACCCAACTTTGATGGCCCATCAGCAGAGAGTCATCCAGGACAGAAGCAAAGCACAGTGAGTGTGCAAGCCTTGCTCTAAAGCTGCTGTGATAATGAGTGCTGCAAAAAGGTACAGTTTTAATCAGTGGACTTTTTCCTCCTAGACATTCAGACGCCTCTTAATTTCTAAACTTCAGGATGAATTTGAAAACCGCACCAGAAATGTTGATAGTAAGGCTTCAGTTTCTTTTACAGTTAAATTGTAGTTCAAGTTTATGTCGCGCAAAGTAACAAGTGTTTTTCTTCTGTGTAGTCTATGATAAGCATGACGGCCCCCTCCTCCCCGAGGAGGAGGAACAGAGAGCCATTGCTAAGATCAAGATGCTGGGAAACATCAAATTCATTGGAGAACTTGGCAAGCTTGATCTTATTCATGAATCTATCCTTCATAAGTGCATCAAAACAGTAAGTGGCATTTTTTGGCTTCATGTAAACTGCAAAAATACTTTTAAGTAACTAAATTTCGTTACTACTTGATAATAACGCAAGGTATAAGTTGGTTCCACCAGTGAAAATGGTGCATGCATGAATTTATTACAGAAGGTTGCTTAGACCACTAGTTCTCAAACTTCCTACCTTCAGAGATTCCTTTCCACATAGGTATTCTTCAGCAGACAAGCCATTGCATGCTCTGCCGAAGGGTCTAGTTCATGTTCCATTGTGTACATCGTTCAGACAATTCATTTGTTGAACTTCACTAATGATGTCCTATATGAAGTCAGCATATGACAAGCCATACGCTCAGCTGTTCTGTGGCTGGAGATAATATCTGGAAAGAAAGTTGATGGAGGATAATCTGCCTTTCAGAGGTCCTTGCTGTTACTGGTGATTCTCGTACAGAGTGCCCTGGGAAGCACCTGAAGAATCCCAGTATTTCCCAGCATGTGGCTTACAGCATTCTAAGGAAGTGTTAAGTATTAAAACCTGTGTAAGCCAGTTGATTTTTAAGGGAATTAGAAATAGTGAACTTCAGTAAATAACAATTAAACAGCAACAAAGAATCATTTTGTTAATGGAAGTGTTAATTTTAAATATTCAGCTTTTGGAAAAGAAGAAGAGAGTCCAACTCAAAGATATGGGAGAGGATTTGGAGTGCCTCTGTCAGATAATGAGGACAGTAGGACCTAGACTAGATCATGCAAAAGCCAAGGTATGTATTGAAAGTGGGCTTCACAGCTGTGGGAGTGCTATATCCATGCAAAAGTGGGATGTGTGTATGTGTACTTAAGAGAGATGCTTTTCTTTTTTTACAGTTGGGTGTATGCCTTTGCCTGTCCTAAGGTCGTTCGGGGGCTTTTTTGTAAAGGAAAGGAATTATGAATTTTAAATGCTGTGTTTTACTAGTTGCTTCTGACTTCTACAGTAGGACTGCAAACTAAACAACGGGCTAGAGCAAATCTATTTCAGTCTTATTTGGCATGTTAAATAAAATAATCCAGTGGAAGAGTCTGATATTGCCTACAATAGAGGAGTGGATTGTGAAGATGAGGGCATTAGCCACATTTTTAGCAAGCTGGAAACCCTCTATGGACTTTCTGCGTGGAACTGAAAGAAATGACCTGTGATTGTTTGTGATTTTGAAAACGGGTGGGAAGAAGGATTATATAAAAATGAGGTTTTATTCTGATAACAATAGGACAACTGTGAATTCTGTAATTATGCCAGTATTCATCGTGGAGAAAATCAAAAGCTTTTGCTTTGTTTCTCTTTTTTTTTAACTTTTAAAATCTTTCAACAAAATTTGTATATAAATAAAAGAATCCAGTTGAACTCCTTGCGCAGTTCTATGCGAGGAGAACAGCGTGCTTGTTTCCAAGCTTTATGTGCTCTAAATCTTCCACCTGGGAATTTTATGTCTCCACAGTCCTTAATGGATCAGTACTTTGCCCGTATGCGCTCCTTGATGATGAGTAAGGAATTGCCGGCAAGGATTCGTTTCCTGCTGCAGGTGGGAACATAAGCGGCGCGTTTTGTTGTGTCTGACGTGTGAACAGTGCCCCTGGTCTTGATGTGCTATTTGTTTTGTGATTGAAGGATACTGTGGAGTTGAGAGAACACCACTGGGTTCCTCGCAAAGCTTTTCTTGACAATGGACCAAAGACTATCAATCAAATCCGTCAAGATGCAGTGAAAGTACGTACTTAGTTGGGAAGATAAGTTGATTATTTAAAACATTTGTGCCCCTCTCTCTGATTTCAGGCCCCCCCACAATCAGATTTTTAAAAAAAGGTTTAGCTTTTTGGCTCAATAGTTGTGTGTGGGGGGGTGTTCAACCTTTTAATTGAGAAGTTCAGTACAATTAAGTTCAGCTGCTTTAACACAAAATATACAATCTAACCTTTGTTTTCAAGGATCTAGGAGTTTTTATTCCACCTCCTATGTCTCAAGGGATGAGAAGCGACTTCTTTCTGGAGGGACCGTTTATGCCACCCAGGATGAAACTTGATAGGGACCCACTTGGAGGGCTTGCTGATATGTTTGGACAAATGCCTGGTAATTCATTTAATTTAGTAAATGACAAGTTACTGTCAGATGGTACTTGAAATACCTGGGTTAAAACTCTCTTCTTGGATCTTTAAACAGGTAGCGGAATTGGTACTGGTCCAGGAGTTATTCAAGATAGATTTTCACCCACCATGGGGCGACATCGGTCAAATCAACTTTTCAATGGCCATGGGGGACACCTCATGCCTCCCGCTCAATCCCAGTTTGGAGAACTAGGCAAATCCTTTTTGAAAAATCCAGTAAGTAACCTTGGTGAAAGCAGAAGTACTAGTCAGTCTTACGTTCCTCTATACAGGCTCCTGGGTTTTTAAATATTAAACCAACACTTTTCTTGCTGCTTTCCCTCTTGAAAACAGGGACAAAGCCAGCTGTACCATAACCAGAATCAGGGACTTCTATCCCAGCAACAAGGACAGTCCAAGGATATGCCACCACGGTTTTCTAAGAAAGGACAGCTTAATGCAGATGAGGTATGCCCTTAACGCCAAGCAGATTTGATTCTGAACAGAATGCCCAGTGATTACAACAAGACGCGTTATTATGAGGACAAGGGCTGGGACTCCTCCTACCCTTTCTCTCTGACTTTTTCCACTTCTCAGATCTTTTCTTTCCCTCCTTCCCTTCTTCCTGCTCTCCCTTTCCCTGGAGTCACCAGCATCCTGTGAACAAGATTATGAGATATGAGGGCAATAAAGTTCATCAAAAGGACTGGATGTAGTTTTTCAGTTTCATTTAACCTGTTTGGGTGTAAAGTTTTCTAATAAAATAATGTATTCTTAAGTAATAGCATAACTGTGCTGTTGCTGAAGGTTACTTAATAGTTATTGTTATGTATAAAATGGTGATAACCAGCCATAAGTAATGTAAAAGCTGCTGCAGCAGGAATTTTGGAAGAGTTTCAGCCTCATAATTCCATAAACTGTATTTGCAGATTAGCCTGAGGCCTGCTCAATCTTTCCTAATAAACAAAAACCAAGTGCCAAAGCTTCAGCCCCAGATAACCATGATTCCTCCTAGTGCACAGCCACCACGTACTCAAACACCACCTTTGGGACAGGTAAATATTTCACTAATTATAAGCTGTTTGAATTCTAAGTACTTGTAGATCTGGTTTGGTTTTTGGATGGAATATGCAAATACAAATGCTTTATGAGCATAAAAGCAGGAGCAATTTGCAGCCTATTCATTTACCTGAAAAATTAGGCATACTGAATTCTCCTTGTTCTCTAAAGTTGCTTTGTGTAAGAGTTCAGGGAGATGCATGTTTATAGCACAAGCATGGAAACCCTATAAAGATGCCTGTTGAGGCATAGGTCCACATGAACTTGGTGAAACTTGCTTCCAGGTAATGAAACAAACATTAGATTGTTTTTCATAGAAAAGTGGTGATATTCAAAGAGAAGAAATTAACCAGTGGGATTTTTGCCCATGATTTGAACATTATTGTTGCGTTCATCTAGGTTAGAGTTTCAAATCTAAATACTTGTCCAAACTGTTCCTAGGTTATTCAGCAGTTGAATGCTCACCGTACGAGGAATGTGTTTCTAAAGTGTCGAGTAATGAACCAAACTATAATTCCAAACTCTTTATGCTTATGAATAATGCTTTACTTTAATGATAACAGCTCTTGCAGCCAATTCAGCGCTGAACAGTGTCACACTAAGACTAAAAAGAAGGAAATTTATTCAATACATGTAATTTAATGATTTTAAATCTTAATCAACTGAGAAAAGAACTTGGCAACTGCCAATGTAATAAGATCCACCCCTGCTAAAAGAAACCTCAGGTTATCCAGTTCACACCTAGAGTCCTGGATATAGGGTTTTTTAATCCAACTTTTATCGTATGACTAATACAGTTTCATGCCAGTTCATCTTCTAATGAGAACTTTCACTCTTCAAGCCACCTCAGCTTGGTCTCAAGACAAATCCACCACTTATCCAGGAGAAACCTGCAAAGACGATTAAGAAACCGCCACCTTCTAAGGAAGAGTTGCTGAAATTAACTGTAAGTTCTGTTTAAACTGTCACAAGACTCAAAACTGCAGAAGCTGTGTACAGTTTGTGATAGTAATATTTTTCCTGTTTCAGGAAACCGTTGTGACTGAGTACCTAAACAATGGAAATGCCAATGATGCTGTCAACGGTGTGAGAGAAATGAGGGCGCCAAAACACTTCCTTCCTGAGATGCTAAGCAAAATAATACTTCAGTCACTGGACCGATCAGATGAAGACAAGGAGAAAGCAAGCGCACTGATCAGTTTACTTAAACAGGAAGGGATAGCCACTAGTGACAGCTTCATGCAGGTACTGGCCACAAAACTGTAATTATGGTGGTTTACTTTTTAAAATGCATTAGAGTTTCTTTGAGTAATACAACTGAATCATGTAAAAACATCTGGATAGACAGTCCTGTTTTCTTTTTTGTTGAGACAATCTGATCTCTAGACTTGTCTCTTGCTTTCCGTTTAAGGACTCTCCAGAGCAATATATGAACATCTAATACAGTAAAACACTGGATACCATTTGATTGTCTTTTTTTTGTTCTCCCATCCCTCAGGCATTCCTAAATGTCTTGGACCAGTGTCCTAAACTGGAGGTGGACATCCCTCTAGTAAAATCCTACCTAGCACAGTTTGCAGCCCGTGCCATAATTTCAGAACTAGTGAGCATTTCAGAACTAGCTCTACCATTGGAAAGTGGCACCCATTTCCCACTGTTCTTGCTTTGCCTTCAACAACTAGCTAAGCTACAGGACCGTGAATGGTTGACGGAACTCTTTCAAATGAGCAAAGTCAATATGCAAAAGATGCTGCCAGGTAAGAGAACAAAATATGAATGAGTTGGTTATGCTTGGAGCCGCCTTGAGTATCTCTGTACGTTCTGTTTATCTGAGGAGTATAGCTTTGATTCAAACCATTAGGCAGGCAAGGAAGCCTTTTTCCCCTCATGTGAGCTAAAGCAAGAATAGTACAGTATTGCTGACTATTTATAAATGTTTCTGTTGCAGAGATTGACCAGAATAAGGATCGTATGCTGGAGATCTTGGAAGGGAAAGGACTTAGCTTCTTGTTTCCGCTTCTAAAACTGGAAAAGGAGCTATTAAAGCAGATAAAGTTGGATCCATCCCCTCAAGCTATCTATAAATGGATTAAGGACAATATTTCACCAAAACTTCATGTAGATAAGGGATTTGTTAATATTTTGATGACCAGGTGAGGTGTCTAACTTGCTTGAATTAGTTTTGCTTGGAACCATATAAACAGTCCTTCTAGTAGCTGTGTGTGTTTATGCATGTATGGTTTTACAAAAGTCTGTTCCAATGGTGAATTTTAATCCTGTATGTGTAATAGCGCCCTCCTTTTCAGGCCAGGGTGTCACTTTTCTTTAGCAGGTCAAATATATTGTATACATAAATTGGTTCAGCCAAACCCATACAGCTGTTTCAGTTCCATCTTTTCTTTCAGTTTCTTGCAGTATATTTCTAGTGAAGTAAACCCACCTAGTGATGAACCAGATTCTTCGTCTGCTCCTTCTAAAGAGCAGCTAGAGCAAGAAAAGCAGCTGCTTCTTTCATTTAAGCCAGTAATGCAGAAGTTCCTTCATGACCATGTTGATCTACAAGTGAGCGCCCTGTATGCGCTCCAAGTGCACTGCTATAACAACAGCTTCCCAAAAGGTAGGAATAAATCTGTGTAACCCCCACCCCGGTGTGCAAGGAAGTAGAAGATTAGATCAACATTACTTGGGGGCGGGGAGAAGAGTTAGAATCCAGCAGGTAGAGAGTAACTTTTTTTTAATATAGTGAGTTCCATAACTGTCAAAATACAGAAGATTATGGGTGTGGGTGTTAGTGTGGCCAACATGCTGTACTTCAGTTCTGAGGCTAATGGTTGTAAAAAGCGGTCCACAGTTCTTTAAGTAAAAGTACTTTATTTCCTTATTGATCTTCGGGAAGAAGTCCAAAATAAGACTACTGTACCTGTTTGGGTTTTTTTAGGCATGTTACTGCGCTTCTTTGTTCATTTCTATGATATGGAAATTATTGAAGAAGAAGCTTTTCTGGCATGGAAAGAAGACATTACTCAAGAGTTTCCAGGGAAGGGCAAAGCGTTGTTCCAGGTAAAACAAAACTGCTGCAGTCAATAACATGCTGTTAACAATTGTCCCAATATCCTGAACTCTTGAAGCAGAACAATTTCTGTAATGTTTGAGGACCATGTCTGTTTGAAATGTGTTTCAAGTCCTTCAAAACAAATACCCATTGTAATGGGTTTGCAAGGGCTTAAATCAGATTTGAAGAATGGCCTTTCGTGTTATCGTATGAACATGAAAGATATGCCACTTCTCTTTCATCTTTTGACTCTTGCTAACATTATGATGGCCTAATTGCAGGTGAACCAGTGGCTGACCTGGCTGGAAACTGCTGAGGAGGAAGAATCTGAAGAAGAAGCTGACTAAACCAGCCAAAGCCTTAAATTGTGCAAACATACTGTTGCTATGATGTAACTGCATTTGACCTAACCACTGCGAAAACTCATTCCGCTGTAATGTTTTCACAATATTTAAAGCAGCAGTAGGTCAGTAGGACTTGCTTCTGCATAAGGGTTTTTGTAGTATGTCTTAATCATAGTCTACCATAAAAAATATTTTAGAGTATCTTTAATGTTTAGATAACAGTGTATTAGCAGCATGCAATAATTACATCATAAGTTCAGAAGCAGTCTACGTAAGGATCTTCTTTGATGCCAGTTACCATAGGCTGTTTGTTAGAAAACTGAATAGCAACACTGAATACTGTAGAAATGCACTTTGCTCAGTGTAATACTTGAGTTGTTGCAATATTTGATTATCCATTTGGTTGTTACAGAGAATCCTTAACTGTAATCGATGGTGGTTGCCGTAATAGTATATTGCCTGTATTTCTACCTCTAGTAATGGGCTTTATTGTGCTAGATTTTAATATCTTTGAGCCTGGGCAAGTGCACAAGTCTTTTAAAAGAAACATGGTTTACTTGCACAAAAAATGATCAGTTTGAAGAGGTGGATAAATGCCCTTGGAAGTGGTCTTTGTGGGTGTGAAACAAAATGGTGAGAAACTGAATTGGTCCCTATTATAGTATTGAAATTAAGTCTACTTAATTTATCAAGACATGTTCATGCCCTGATTTTATATACTTGTATCTATCAATAAACATTGTGATACTTGAATGTCTGTTTTGAAGTAGCTCTTTTGAAAGTGTGATAGTGTTTGGTTTCTTACAAGAGCCATCCTTTTTATGATGGAGTAAGTTGCACACTGAACACTTCTGAATGTATAGGCAGATCTGCTTCATGATTGGGTGCTAAACTGCTACAGACTTTGACACATTCCAGTTGTGAATATTACTTAATGTCATTTGAGTATTTGTGCCTCAGAATCATGAATATTCTTTCAACCTGCCTGTAAGGTGAGTTTATTCTTGACCTACCAGCTGTGTTCATGCCCTGTGTGAAGTCCAAAGGCATCTTCCTGATTAATGGAAAATAGCGTGTGAGAAAATACAGCAAGGCAATTCTTTGTTAGGCAAAATTACAGTACTATGGTACTCTTTATCAGAGGCAGCAATAGAAATGTATGAACGTTCCCTTTTTATGTGTCTTAGAGTAGATTCACCTGCTTTTCCCAGTTTCTGCACCCTCAGCCCCATCAGTTGGTCTCCATAAGGCAGGATAACCAATCTGGCAATAAACTGAAATGTAAAAATTTGGTCATTCAACCCTTGGCAGTTGTTCAGAATGGTGTGCTTTACAACTTCATTCACGTTATAGTCGACCTCTCTCAGTGAGACTCCAGGCAGATTACACAGTGTAAATCAACATAATAGGATATCCAGTAAACATTTAAACACGACACATCAATGATGCAGAAACTACCTGCTAGGATCATACAGCAACAGACTGTGAACAGTATTATTGTTCTGTTTCAGAAACCTTTAATGGCGTAAGGCGTAATAAAATGCATACATAAATAAAAACCAGATTGGAGTAATAGTCCAGGTAAGACAATAAAACGGTGTCAAAGAATAATACATAAGAGCAAAATTAATCAAGTGTTCTCTGCCTTAGCCTTACAAACAGTGATTGCCCTTATTCAACACAATAACCAAATATTCAGCCACAAATTCTGTCAGTTCGATGGATTTATCAGCAAGTGAATAGTGAGTAATTCTCTCTGGGGCACCAGGGTTGTTGGAAATAACAGGATCAAGATGTTAACAAACCTTACAATGCATGGGACAGCAAAGTAAAATATGGGGAATTGAGTCAGGTTCCAGTACATAGTATTTACATAGTCTGTTCTTAAAAGATGCGTCTGCCTGAAAGAAGAGCTGAAGGGAACATCTTCAGTCTAGCGGGCATAAAGGCCTGATGCTGTCAAGGATTAGTAAGACATGCATGCAAGCGGCTCCTGGCCCTGGGGTGGACAGCAGGCCATGAAAACCAGAGCAAGCCATGTTAGTTGCTGCAGCAATGGTCTGACAATCCCAAATTCTCTGCCGGAGAATGCAAAATAATGGGGTCTCATCACAGTTAGTTAGAGACTCCCAAGTTGATGCCAATAGAATCAATTTTGGGCCTGATACGTTGATACCATTTAGAGAGATAAGAGTCCCTTAATATATCATATAGCAGAGTGTTAGGACAAGCCTAGAATTGAAAACTTAGCCAGGATGGCAATAGTTGATGGGTGGAGGCCAAATTTGCTAGAGAATAGAAAGTCTAATCATATTTGGAACACCCAGAATACGGCATAAGAAAATAGCTGCAGTATTTCAGGATTGACTGCCAGAATCCAAACTGGAATCTCATATAAGAGCTGATTAACAACCGTTGTCTGAAAAATGTGTAGAGTGACCTGGTACGTGCTGATTTTCAGTATGAAAATGGAACCAGGAGACTGCAAGCAGTTGATTCCTTATGGCTGCCTTCCGGTGAAAATACCAATTAAGTTGATGAAAAAAGGCCCAAATATCTGAAGGATTTAACTTGTTCCACAGGTTTCTCATCTACCTTCCATGAACAGGGTTTCCAAGCCTTGGTAAATATCAGGATCTTAGTTTTCCGAGAGTTAATAGACAAGTCGTTATTAGAAAAGAAACCCCAAAAGGCTGAGAGCAGATGTAAAAGTCCAGTCTTTGTAATGGATCAGAGAACAGTATCATCTGCATACAGCAAGAGGAACTGGAAGTGAGCTTTTCTCTGGTGGTCCAGGAGTAAGATAGTCCTCAAGTCCTCACTCCTCAGAAGCTCCTCCCTTCCACCAGAAGCAGGGTCGGCCAAACTTGATCCGGAGAAGGAGGGGTTTCAGTCCAACTCTTTCAGTTTTGTTCCGACCCTGCTTCCAAGCAGGTCGTGTCGGCGGTGCTCCTTCCAAGCATGAAGATCTGGAAGAAGACTAAAGAAAGAAGATAAAAGAAGAGCGACTGATTGGGGGCAGAGGAAGGTACTACCTTCCGAGGTTTATTTCCCCCCCCCCCCCGCCTTGAGAGCCAGTTTGGTGTAGTGGTTAAGTGCGCGGACTCTAATCTGGGAGAACTGGGTTTGATTCCCCACTCCTCCACTTGCACCTGGCTGGATGACCTTGGGCAAGCCATAGCTCTGTACCAGCTGTTCCCTCAAGGACAGCTTGGGAAAAAGCTCTCTCAGCCCCGCCTACCTCACAAGGTGTCTGTTGTGGGGAGGGGAAGGGAAAGGAGACTGTAAGCCGCTCTGAGACTCCCTTGGGGAGTGAAGGGCGGGATATAAATCCAATCTCCTCCCTCCTCCTTCCCTTCTCCTCTCACAGACTCTCAATCCATCAGGCATGGGCAGAGAGAGAGAAAGGGAGGGACAGTGGCAAAGACGCCGGCAGTCCCGGGTACCTCCCGAGCTGCCGCAATGTCCTGAGGCGCCTAGGACCCAGGGGAGAGAACTACAGCTGCGACTTCCTTCCTCCCCCCCGCCCTCGCAAGGCTGGGAGTCATGGAGAGGCCAGAATTCAACCGGCGTTCAATTGGGCCTGGTGCACACCGAGGGAGGCGTAGAATATGCCGCAGCCAGCAGCTTGGTACTGGAGCGGTCCCTTCTTTTCCCCACAGGGATTGCAGAGGACCGGAGGCTCCAGATTGGCTACGGGACTGGATCACCGGTAAGACTGTCCCTGGGGGGATTGGGGGCTTCTTATTTGCCCTACTTCGGGGTGGGGGGAGAAAAACCCCACCCCCCACCCCACCCTTCTCATCCTCCTCCTACTGGGAGTGATCAGGGGAGCCATCCCAGCCACTGAATCTTATGACCCCACATGTCTTGGGAGTATTTTTGGCAGATATAGGAGTGGAGTTTACACCCCCCCTCCACTGGCCTTGATCAGGCTGCTTCTCAATAGAGGGAGATATCATCTCTATGGGGGGAGGTGGCCATTTTGTGTTAAGTCTCCATGTGAGACCTCTACTTTCATTTTCAGGGGAACAAAATGGCCAACCACCAGGTAGCTTCAGGTTCCTCCAGTCTGCCAGTCCTGGAAGATTCACAGGGCAGTCACCCAGACATATCTGTTTGGACTCCCCTGTGGGAGTATTGTAATGCCGCCGATCTTACTTTGGAATAGGTGTTATTTTAAACTGATTGCATTTTAATCTTTGTTGTGAGCCGCCCTGAGCCTGCCATTGGCGGGGAGGGCGGGATATACATTTCAAGAAAGAAAGAAAGAAATCAATCTTTGGGACAACCATCTGAGGAAGAGGCCAGGCACTCTTTGCTTTTGTGGCTTAAATCGGAATTAAGGACAATTTCGAAGGCCTGAGCCACAGTCCCCCTCCGAGCAAACCTCTGAATATGAGTCTTCCCTTGAGATTCCTAATAAAAGACTAAAATTATCACTGAATAAAAAAGGGTTCACACCCAGGGTCACAGATTTTGATGGGGACTCTGATCTAGAACACTCTGACCCAGACAGAGAGGAAGGGGAACTCTCTGAGGAAGAGACAGAGACAATACCATCTATTCAGTCTAGATTATTTTCACAGGACCTCTACCAAAAACTGTTGCCAAAAGTTATTAGGACCTTGGTGTTGACCTATACTCCCAAGACCCAGGAAGATGAGGAAGACCTGGGCCTCCTTGTGGGGTCCAGTAAAGCCATCCCAAAATCCTCACCTATGCCTTCAGGGGTGCCAATCCCGGCTGCCTTTTATAACCTCATGATGGTAGAATGGGAAAAACCGGCAAATCCTAAAGCCTATAACCCTATATTCACAAAACTGTATTCTCTCTTGCCAGAGATTCACTGGAAACTCAGACTGCCTGCTGTGGATGACCCCATTAACTCCTTGGCCTCTAATTCGGTCCTTCCCATGGACTCTGATGGGTTGCCCAAGGATAATTGTGACGATGGTGGAGAAAGCCTTACACAGAGATTTTGAGGCCTCGGCTGCTTCCTTACGGGCATCAGCCACAGGCTTCTTATTTGCTAGGGCAGCATATACCTGGGCATCCGACCTTACGTCGGCAGGCAGCGAATTACCCAAGAATGTCAAAGATGAACTTAAGAAAATGGCCCTGGCCACAGCCTTCGCAGCTGACGCTTCCTTGGATGCGATGCAGCTAGTGGCTAGATCTCTGGCATATAGTGTCACTGCCAGGCGCAACACGTGGTTACGCCACTGGGAGGCAGATCCGGCAGCAAGAACCAAGGTGGCCGCAGTTCCCTTTAAAGGGACTCACTTGTTTGGGGCAGGCCTTGACTGCTATCTAGTCGAGGATAAAGACAAGAAAAAAGTTCTTCCTTCAAAAAAGAGGGATGTTAAGAACAAACGCAGGTTTCAGTCCTTTCATGACTTCAGACGCGATGATAGACCCCAACAGAGGCCAAATGGGTCGATGGCAGAATAGGGCTAGAGATGGCAGAGCACCACCCTATCAGGGAAAAGGAAACCAAGGCCCCAGAGGGCCCAAGAAGGCAGCCACAGCATGACTATGCCAGGGACCCGGAGAGAGTGGGTGCCAGACTCCTCCTCTTCTCCAATCAGTGGGAACAGCCAGTATCTGACAAATGGGTGCTAGAGACAGTCTCTCTAGGGTATGCCCTGGAATTCTAGTCAGTTCCTCACCACGGATTCCTAGAAATGCCACAGAAAAAGTCCCCAGAGCAGCACAGGATTGTGCTGGATGCCATAAAACACCTGATCCACATGGGGCAATATAGCGGGTACCTACGGCGGCGAAAACTCATGAAGTCTACTCCATATTCTTTACGGTGCCCAAGAAAAACGGGGACACCAGAGAAATTTTAGATCTCAAATGCCTCAACAAATTCATTCGCAAGAGGAAATTCAAAATGGAGATATTGCATTCTATCCTCACATCTCTCCAAAGCAGGGACTTTATGGTCTCTCTGGACCTGGCGAAAGCCTAACTACACGTCCCTATCAGGCCCTGTCACTGTCAGTACCTGCGCTTCACATACGATGGAGCCCGTTTCCAATACAGAGCACTTCAGGTTGACATCCTCCCCCAGGGTATTCACCAAGATCCTGGTATCCCTGGTAGCGGCCTTGAGGATCAAGGGGATCTCCCTGTTCCCTTACTTGGACGACATCTTAATCAAAGCGGACTCACCTACAGCTGAAGTATGACCTCAACAGGACAATACAACTGCTGCAGGATCATGGCTTCAAGATAAACAGGTCAAAAAGTACTGTGGTCCCAACGCAGGTTATCGAACACCTGGGAGTTCGGATAGATACTGCCCAGGACAAATTTTTTCTGTCTGCGGAAAGGGAAGCGAAGCTGTCCTGTCTCCTTCATCAGACTTTGGAAGAACCAAGGCAGGATGTCTTCACACTGGCAGCCCTACTGGGGATGCTGGTATCCTGTCAAGATCTCCTGTACTGGGCAAGGTTTCACACACGACCTCTGCAGAGGTTCCTGAGACCAATCCAACATTATGCGGAAAATACCCAAAATAGTCTTCCTGCCTCTGAATCTAAGGCGGGAACTAAGGTGATGGCTACATCATCATCGTTTCTCCACGGGAACGTCCTTGCGGGAACCTCAGAGGGTAGAATTAATGACAGATGCTAGCCTCTTCGGTTGGGGAGCCCCCTCCCTGGATGCCATGACGCAAGGCCTTTGAACCAAAACGGAAAAGTCACGGAGCATAAACTTTCTGGAACTCCGAGCTGTGAGGCTGGCTCTTCTTCAGTTGCAGCAGCATTTGATCGGCCATCACGTATTGGTTCGGACGGACAATACGACAACAAAAGCGAACATCAACAAACAAGGAGGCATGAGAGTTCGACTGCACCAAGAGATGATGATGCTCATGAGTTGGGGGGAGGAGCACCTCCTCTCGATTCGGGTGATTCATGTGCTGGGGAAAAGAAAACATTGTGGCAGACTGGCTGAGCAGCTGTTCAGTGGATCAAGGGGAATGGCGCCTACACAGGGACATTTTTCTAAGGATTTGCAAAAGGTTCAGGGAAGTAAAGGTGGACCTTTTTGCCTCCAAACTCAACAGCCAGACTCGGGACTTTGTATCAAAATATCCAGAGGTGGGCTCATTGGGCACAGATGCACTGAGCTGTCCGTGGCCAAAGGGGCTACTGTATGCCTTTCCTCCAATCCCTCTCCTGCCTCGAGTGTTACAAAGGGTGAGGGACCTCAAGGCAGAGGTCATTCTCATAGCTCCCTTTTGGCCAAGAAGGGCCTGGTTTGAGGACTTAATGAGGCTAAAAACCACAGACCCGTGGAGACTCCCGGTCTGAAAGGACCTACTGTCGCAAGGGCCCACATTACACCTCAGACCGGAAATGCTTCAGCTGGCAGCTTGGAAGTTGAAAGAGGTCAATTAGAAGTGTTGGGCTATGAACCCGGGCTGGTTTCTACTATGATGGCCTCTAGAAAAAGTTCCACCAATAGGATTTATGATAGAACTTGGAGAGTTTTTTCTGGGTGGTGTCAGTCTCAGGCTTTAGACCCGGTCACGGCTGGGGTGGGTCCCATTTTAGCCTTCCTTCAACAGGGATTGGGATGGGGCCTGAGCACTAGTACTCTGAGGAGACAGGTTGCTGCTATCTCTGCTATATGTGGAGCAATTGATGGAAAGTCTCTGTCTTGTCACTCTCATGTTAAAAGGTTTCTTGGGGTAGCATTACTAAGCCTGCCGCAATCCCATAGGTTCCCGACAAGGAATCTAAACACGGTACTTAATTCATTGTGTAAGGGGCCCTTTGAGCCTACGGCTACTTGCTCCTTGAAGGTGCTGACTATTAAAACTGGTTTTCTAATAGGAATCACTTCGGCTCGTAGAGTATCTGAGCTTCGAGCTCTTTCTATTCATAAGGACTTGTGTGTCTTTCATAGAGACAGGGTGGTTCTTAGACCTGACCCAGCATTCATTCCCAAAGTCAATTCCACCATTCATAGGTCGACCAAGCTAGTCCTCCCGTCCTTCCCGGAGCCCAAACATGAGAGGGAAAAACTGTGGCACTGTTTGGATGTTCGCAGGGCTCTGAGTTTTTACCTGGAGAGGACACAGTCTTTCAGAGAGACCGAGTCCCTGTTTGTTTCCTTCGGCCAAACAAGCTTAGGTCAGGGAGTGTCCGCTTCTACCATAAGTCGTTGGATCAGGGATTGTATCATACAGGCCTCCGCTGGATCATTGGTGGGAGCGGAAGGTTATTGTGTGTTGCAGTGCTGTGTTTTGAGACAGGGGAAGGTTGGCTTTCGGATGACTGAAAGAGTTGGACTGAAGCCCCTCCCCTCTCTGGATCAAGTTTGGCCGACCCTGCTTCTGGTGGAAGGGAGGAGCTTCCCAGGAGTGAGGACTTGAGGACTGCCCCACTCTGGACCACCAAGAAGGAAGCTTCACGGTAAGTGTACCAATCTTCCTATCTTTAGCACATGGTCTTCAAATTTAGTTAGATATTCTGGTAAGTCAGACAAATAAATTGAAAAGAGCAGAGAAATCTGCATTTAAAGTTCTTTCTAATCAAGGCTCTTGTGATAATTTTCTATAACTGCTTTAGGTAACCTTTTTAATGTTACTGAAGAGTGTGGTTTGACAGTTTTGTAGATTTACTACCTTACCCTACCCTTTCCATGAAAACTCTGGGTGGAGTACAATACTTTTGTCGGTACTTGGATGTTAGGTTTGGTTTTAAGAGCTGAAGGAGCAAAACTCATCACATGTACACAATCTTGTGCAGGAATTTTGTTACTGAGTCTATAGCAGGCATACAACCCCCCCCCCCCAAACACACACTCCATTGTCTTTGCCTGTTCACAGTCCTCCAGGGCCAAGTGTGAGGAATAATACACTTTACTGGGGCTTGGAGATCTAGGAGGCCTAGCTGGCCAAGGCTGCTCTCAGTTTTCTTTGCCATCGTAATGAGGTAAGTCTCTAGATAATGGCTTGAAAATACAAATATTTCCTTTTTATACAACCTATGTAAATGTGTGTCAACATTAAGCAGAGCAAAGCAAGCAACATTACGAACAGGGAGGGCCAAACCACATGACACAGAGTTGTGTGAACAGAGCTCTTTTATGGGTTTTTAATTTATTTTATTTATATCCCACTTTTCTGTTCAAAAATACCCAACACACTAACAAATATGAAATCCCAATACAATAGAAATATAACTATTGACTCAGAAGATCTCCCAAGGGAAAGCTCAACCTAGATGGCAAAGTCTAGTCAATTACTAGGCACTGGGAGACAATTTCCATTGAGAAAGCAGGGTGAGGGAATAGGGCGATTTAAGCCTTTCCTACTGTGCCATTTCCCCATCCTGAAACATCTCCACTTCGTATGGGGAAACACAAGAAATCGGCCCCTGTGCGCCTATAATTGAATTTTAAGGAACTGAAGGTCCCCCTCTGCCACACATCTGGCATATAGCCAAGTGACTAGCCAGAAGACGTTTTAGCAAGCGACACATCAAGACACACAAATGTACTGTGGGCAAAAAAACACAGGTAAACCACCTGATTACTTTGACTACTGAGCATGAATTCACATAGGAAATTGACACTGAAGAGATAATTGATGATTTTGCAGTTAAAAATGGCAGAAAAGTAAATCTTTAAAGTAAATGAATTGATTTATAAAATTGGTCCAAAGGAATAAAAAATTAATAGGACCAACCAAACACAACATGGCCAGCTTTGTGAGACTGTCGTTCAGGCTGTCTGTTATATTAAACAAGAATAAAAGTGAAGCCAGGTTCGGAGGGATGGTAGAAAAGCCCCACTGTGGGCCATAATTTGATTTAAAAAATACTTAAAAAGTAATTTCAGAAAATGCAAAATTGTCTTCCCTGACTTTGGGTGTATGGAATAGGACCATGTGTGTGTGTGTAAGGGTCATTTATGTCACCAGTCTGTAGAGGGCCCCCAAAATTGTACTTGGGCCTAGGGGTGTGCACAAAAACAAAAAAGTATTTTTCAGATTCGGATATACAAGACCTGAAAATTATCAGTATTTGCTGATATTCCCAAATCCCAGTATCAGTATAATACTGGGTTTGAGAATGCACAGTACTGCCTAATTTATTCTGCTCAGTTATAGCCTATGGGGACTGTCCCCATAGGGTATAATAATCCCCCCCTTTCTGGAGTCACACTGGGGGTGGCAGGCTCCCATCACTGAATTGCCTTCCCTTCAATGAAGGGAGCATGCCACCCCCGTCGTGACTCCATGGAGGGGTTAAATGCCTCCCCGATTTTTTCTCCCTTCTCCAGCTGGCCTGCAGCCTGACTCCAGAGACTTAGGGGGGTTAAAGTTTAAGTGTCTGTGACATGACTCCAGAGAAGGGGTTTAAACTTGAAACCCCTTCTCTCTTCAGTTGTGCTGCTGCAGCAGCACAAACTCTCCAATGTACCTTATGACTCCATGGGGCACAATGAAGAGATTGTGCTACTGCGCAACTCCCAGGCCTGGCTGGAGAAGAGGTGGATGGCATTTAAATGTCTCCCCCTTCTTCCCCCAGCCATGCTGCTGCTGCCTTCCCTTCCCGTGGCAGGCTGGTTGGGGAAGGGAAGCTTAGGTAGAGTGGGGGTCAGTTTCACTCCCCCCCCCCAGCCAAGATAGTGAAACTGACCCACTCTCCCTCCCCTTTGCTTCCCCAGCTCCCCTGCTGGCTAACTGGGGAAGCGATGCATTAGGGATTGCTGTATAGAAGCTGAATAGATTTAGCTTCTATATGGCAATACCTTTTTGAGAAGCCAAATCAGATCAGAGAGGGGGAGGGGGGTGGCTCAGCCAAGTCAAATGCACATCCCTACTTGGGCACTGCAGCCCTCAATATCCATTGTGGTCCTCCCAGTGTTCCCTCTAAGCTGAACTAGTGTGAGCTAGCTCACAGTTTTTTAGCCTCCAGCTCACACATTTTTGTCTTAGCTCAGAAAGGATGGCTCCAGAGCAGATTAATTTATACAGTAGCCAAGTCACTCGCTCACAACTTTAATGCCAGTAGCTCACAAAGTAGAATTTTTGCTCACAAGACTCCACGGCTTAGAGGGTGTATTGATCCTACCCAATATTCCTTCTAAGCTCACAATGTTGTGAGCAAAAATTCTACCCCGCGAGCAAAAAAAGCTAGTAGCATTAAAGTTGTGAGCAAGTCTACATTTCACTTTTGCGTAAATTATTTTTAGAAGATTATTTCCTGGGAGAGTCCCAAGAGATTTCAAACTGCAAACAAAGTCCTTAACTAAAAGATTCTTTATTGACAGCGGATCAAATAGTCATCTACACGTCCTGAGTCAGTAATAGTCAGAATAGGCTAGAGGGGTTACAGATATAGTGCATTCAACAGAGGAAAAGGCACCCAAATATGTTGGACAGTTTATTCCCAGGCTTGAAGCAGGAAGAAAGTTACAATGAACACCTGCAAACAAGAAACAGGACACTGTGAACAGCAACATTTTCAAGGTTGAAGAGGCACAGCCAGATAAGCATCTGCTGGAGAGAGGCGAGATACATTCCAAAGGTGGGGGGGATGAGGCAGTTGAGGGGAAATTAAAGTGCCACCTCCCACACAGGAATGGCAGCTGAAGCTGACATTTCCATAACATTGTAAAAATCTCCGAATGAATTCTTTTAAACTATATTTTAGAAATAATTTAAACATTATAAGAGAAAACAGGATCAAGTCCTGTTTCATTACACAAAATGTTCTCCTCAACGGGGTAGACCAGGCCTCTGGAAAACAGGTCTACCCACACTGGCCCACTGTTTTGGTAGACCTGGCCTTGGATCGTTGCCCTGCTCTGACCCTTAGAAAACATACCAGCACTTATTGGGTGGGGGGACTCTTGCAGACTATTTTTGTTTTTTTACTGAAATATGACAACCAGCATTACAGGTCAAGTATAACAGAGGTGGAACAATCACTCAGAACCCTGCCTAACCTAATAAACAGGAAGTTGCTTAAATGTTATCAACCTGCCCAAACTACTTATTTATTCAAATATTTATATCCCACTTTTCCCTGTGACTCAAGGCAGCTTACAAATCATACCGAAAAGCATAATAGTGATGGGCAAAACAATTGTTTTTTTCTGGTGCCATTATAGCCTATGCGGACCATTTGTCAACCTCGCCTGTTGCATCTGGCTTGGTTGCCATGGGAGGTGAGGGTTCTGACACAATTATAGTCACTGAGCCCCATAGGGTATAATAGAGAATTGATCCAGGGGTATCGGGCTCAGGGGGGGCTGTTTTTTGAGGTAGAGGCACCAAATTTGCAGCATAGCTGCTGGTGCCTCTCCTCACCCCCCCCCCCTCCAGTTTCAAAAAGATTGGGCCACGGGGTCCAATTCTATGGGCCCCAGAAGGAGGTGCCCCATCCTACATTGTTTGTGAGCTGAAGCAAAAATCCTCTGAGCTGACCACTGAAATGTTGTGTGCCAGTGCCCCCTAGTGCAGCTTAGAGGGAACTGTGGTATCCTACTCATCTGTTTTTATGGTAATAGCCAAACTAACTGTCCAAGCCTCTCAAAAGTGGAGGTGGGTGCATATGATGTTGTATCTGGGTTTTTTTTTTTTTTTTTTTGTTCTGCTTGGATTCAGAGGTGTGGGACAGAATTGCCATCAGTTTTCCCTACCATGTTGCTGCCATCCTGCCTTGTGGCATAGTCCACTTCAAAGTCTTCTAGGGTCAGAATCATTGGAAGAATGAAAGCCCTTGTGTCTTGTTGCTACCAATGTCCTTGAGAAGAAATGGGGGAGAGAAAGAAAAGGAACACCAAGAATGAGGTGGGGGACTGAGGGAGGGTGTGAGGTTCTTGCTATTTGGGGAAATGGGTTTACCTTTAAACACTCTCTGTATATAAACTTGATAGTTTTCTGCTGCCACCAGGAATTAAAAATTCCAAATTTCTCTCTTGGTAGAATGACCTAGGGTCTGGGCACTCCAGAGGACTATGTGTGGCCCTGAGGAAGTACTATTCTGATTTCTGGGATAAGTTTAAACAAATATTGATTTATTTAATAGAGAACAAAATAGGTTTCTGGGTATTTTGAACAGTTGCTGAAGAAAGGAACTTGTAAATATAACTGGCAACGTTTGGGGCTACAAACAGTCTCTCAAACTCCAAACTCCACTCTAACAGGCTCATATACTCCATATTCTCTCTCTCTCTCTCATATTTATAGCCACACAGGCTAGTCTGTTTGTCTTATTCACACAGAATAGAATCAACTCTCTTAGTCACACAGACTAAATTGTTGGTCTTATTCACTCAGAAAAATACTCAAATCCCATAGTCACATAGACTATGCTCACTCTTTAAACTTCACACACAGATTCCTCTCAGAACGTCTCCTCCCACACTCTCAATCATCAGCCAATCAAAATCACACTTGTCTCCCTCTATCACCCTCCTTATAGTACTGCAGTCAAACTAAACATTTAAAGGAACACTCACACCAAAACATGAAATCATTACAGAGGCATTTCAAACGAACTTGCAATGTGGGGAAAGGGTAAAAGGTGTAAGAGATGAGGGTGGGGCAAGACTTATGGAAAAGAGAAAAAGGGATAACATGGAAGTGCAGAGAGACTTGTGAGTGGGGAAACATGAGATAACCTATGGAAGTTCAGATGTTGTAGCCCAGAGGCACTGCCTTACTCTAGGGTAGCCCCAACAGCAGGAACACCCCAATTCCCTTTTTGGGGAAAGTTTTTTATTATTTTGCTTCTACAAACACTAAAACACTAGACTAAAATAAAGCTATATAAAGATCATATAGTAAGATTCATCAATAGCTTAGGCAAAGATTTCCTCTAAAATACGATTAATTTAATGAAGCATAGTTTTCTATTATGCTGATATTTAAGTAATTAAATAGTTTTCAAGCTTTCATATTTTAACTAGATTACATTATTTCTTTTTCTTTCCTCTAGATTTCCCATTTTCAAAGTTCCATTTGACTTTCAGGGGGTTTGGGGCTGGCACCCCTTTATCTGATTCAGAGTCCTCTTCCAGGGTACTGCTTGCTGTATTTTCCGAACTTTCCGTTTTAAGCATGCTTTCCATTTTAAGCATGCTGCTTCTTCCTCTGTTGGTTTTTTCTTTGGCTGTAATTTGTTGCTGTTCCAAAAACCACTTTGCTTTTATTTATTTATTTTTCAGATTTATATCTCGCCCTCCCCGCAAGCGGGCTCAGGGCGGCTTACACGGGTCCAAGGCCTAATCAGTACATTAAAACCTATAAAATCAATTAAAACACATTCACGATAAATACAGTTAATACATATTAAAAGCTTCCACAAATATAGTATCTAATGGCAACCCAATGGCAGGTCCAAGCCTCCCCCCGGCCACCATTGCCAGGGCTGTGCCAGACCAGGGTTACATCATAGATGGTTAAGATGATGGGTGGTATCACCGGTGTTGCTCCTATTTGAAAGCCTGGCGGAAGAGCTCCATCTTACAGGCCCTGCGGAACTGCATTAAATCCCGCAGGGCCCTGATCTCCTCTGGGAGCTCATTCCACCAGATAGGAGCCACCACCGAGAAGGCCCTGGTCCTCGTTCTGGCAAGCTTGGTGTCCTTGGGGCCAGGGACGCACAGTCGATGTTCTGACCCCAACCGTAGTGCTCTCTGGGGTATGTACGGAGAAAGGCAGTCCCTAAGGTATGTTGGACCCTGGCCATATAGGGCTTTATAGGTGAGAACCAGCACTTTGAAGCGAACTCGGTATGCTATAGGCAGCCAGTGCAGCGCCGCCAGCGCAGGCCCGATGTGATCCTGTTTTGCAAGACCCATCAACAGCCTGGCTACGGCATTCTGCCACAGCTGCAGCTTCCGGATTTGCACCAAAAGCAGCCCCATGTAGAGAGTGTTACAGTAGTCTAGCCTTGAAGTGACCGTCGCAAGGATCACTGTGGCTAGGTCATCACGGTCGAGGTAGGGAACCAACTGCCTCGCCAGCCGTAGATGGTAAAAGGCTGACTTGGCAGTGGCTGCTACCTGGGCCTCCAATCTCAGAACATAAGCTGATTTTTCCATTTGTAGTCTTAAAAGTTGGTCTTTGTCAGATGTTCTCTCTTTCACCACCACTTCCAGTCTCTGTTTTATAGCTTTTGTCTTGGCTTCAACCTTTTTCACAGATTTTGCTATTTCTTATTTTTTAAAGGTAGTCTCTTTTAGTTGTTTTTGGAGTGCTTCAAAGTTACTGTTGAGGTTAGTCATCTGATCCAGCAGAGGGTGCAGTGCTGCAGCTAACATGTTAGGAAAGTCAGTGTTTGTTTCGGTTTAGGAACCAGAAGTGTTGATTTTGTAGTTTCTGGCGAGGGCTTCATTCTGATTGCCATCTTTTCTCCCTTGCCAGACATTGTTTACAGTTTGGGAAAGTTTAGTAAAGTCAAAGGAAGCTTGTTTAAATAGCCACTTTAGGTGAATCTGTATTTACTCAATTAAATCCCACAAACGCCAGTATTCCTAGCTCCTTAAATCAGTTTTAAAGTTCGCTTAGTATGGGGGGGTAATGCATTATCTTTCCCTCTGCTGCTTTAAATCGGGGTTTTGGAGTACTTGGCTGCATATCCAGTTTAAAGACTTAACTCACGCTTCGCTCATGTGAATAACAAGGTAAGGAAAGCTTCACTGATTTGCTCAATCTCTTGCTTGCCCGTCTGGTGTGCACCTCTTGGTGCCATGGTGGCACCATGGCGGCACCACCTTGGGAGAGGCACCCCTCATGCCCCAGGCTAGGAGCCCCCTACAAGGGCTCCAGGGGGGTCTGGAATCATCCGATACCCCTCCCGTCCTCTGGGCTACGGACCACCTCTATCGGAGCTTCGATGAGGCATGCCCACCATTGGAGTTGCCAAAACCAGAAGTCCCAGCACCCCACTTTCTAACCTGAGCCAGAGACCCACAAACTCAGGCCAAGGAAGACACTCCTGATTCTGAAACACAGAGCAAGCCATAGCTCTGGGAAAAGGTTCTCCATTTTCAGGTGGCATAAGACAGCCCTCAGAGCAAACCTTCAGTCCTCTCCCCTCACCCAGCAAAAGTATGCATCTGAAACAATGGCAGTTCCACCAGGTAAAGCATCTACAGTATTCAAAGGCCACCTGGTGAATAGCCCTTCTGTCTCCAGAACTTCACCTAGCCCTTTTGTGTGCACCTATGTCTATGTGAAAATCCTTTGTCTGCACAGCTGCCTTTCCTGCTTCTTCCCTCAAGATACTGCGATAAACCAATCATACATTCAAATGTTTAGCAATCCTTCCTGCCACTAATCAGGGACCCATCTCCCACCTTTTGTGTAAACCTACGAAACTTTTCAAACTGCTTTGACTGGACCATTAGTGGGCAGAAAACCCATTCATCTAGCCACCCAACACCTGGCTAATCCTGTAATCGCTATTGTTAATCCAGACTCTGCCCCTCTGGAACCTCACTGGATGCACCTAGGTCTGGCTCCTCCTGATGCCACATCTCCTGGGACCCATGATTTACCCAGCTAATCTTTTGTCTTCACCTGAGACAAGCCCCTCAAGAGTTCCTACTGGTCGGCATTGTTTTCCAGTGTCTATATCCATCAAGGCACATGGCCTCAGATTGTCTGACTGCCCCTGATGCCAACTGGCAGTTCTCCAGTGGTCCAGGAGTGGGGCAGTCCTCTAGTCCTCACTCCTGGGAAGCTCCTCCCTTCCACCGGAAGCAGGGCTGGCTAAGATTGATCCAGAGAGGAGGGGCTTCAGTCCAACTCTTCAGTTTTTCTGGCCCTGCTTCCCAGCAGGACATGTCAGTGGTGCTCCCCCAAGCATGAAGCTCTGGAGAAGAAAAGAAAAGGTATAGAAAGCAAAGGAGTCCTCGGGTGCGAGGGAAAGTACTACCTCCCAACCCACCCACCCCCCTTCTCCTCTCCACTCAGCACGCTCCCACTCCTCCGAGAACCTGACTGAGATAGAAGCACCTTGGAAGGAAAGGGAGAGAGAGAGTGAGAGAGAGAGAGGAAAATCGACACTGGCAGTCCTGGGAGTCCCCCGAGCAGCCGCATCGAAGTAAAGTTGCCGGACCCGACGGGGAGAGTGGCGCTGGCCCTCTAATCCCTCCCCCCCCCCACTCCTCCTGAAGCCAGGGGACGGCAAGTGGCTGAAATCAGAGCCAGGGAGCTCGGAGGGTCAAGGCACAGCGAATGCCACAGCCAGTATACTCGGTACTAGAGCAGTCCCCTTTCCCCAGGAGCTGAAGAGGACTGCAGGCTCCAGTGCAATCAGAAGACTGCTGGCAACGGTAGGAACATTCCCCTGAGGGTGCACGGGCTACATAAGGGCTCCAGTGGAGGGGAAGGAGGAAACCCCCCCCCCACCAAGTGGTAACATCCACGCGATCACTGCCACACCCTCCCCCTTAAAGCCAGGATCATGGCTGGGGCAGGACTACACTGGGGCAAAATGGGGGGAAAGCAGGAAGGTTCACCCCCCATTGGCTGTTTACACCCCCCTCCCTTCCCTTCCCTACTCAGGAAGGGGCAGGGGAGTATATATATAAAGTATGGGGACACTTCCTCGTGCAGAAGGGGGCGCCCATTTTGAGGCAAGACCTCAATGGGTGAATCATCTACTTTTGCTTTCAGGGGCTCAAAATGGCTGACCACCAGCAAGCTTCAGGATCTTCTAGCCTACTATACACTATACTAAAACAATAGCTAAACAAGGATCATATATCATTAATTCATAGATAGCTTAAACTGAAGTTTCTTCTACATTAAAGGTTAAAGGAATAAAGAACTCTCAGTATTTCACTATCAAACTAGTATATATGGGTTTAGCTCAAGTGAATGCATTTTAAAACAAATTAAACTTTCAGCAATATACAATTATTTATTTATTTATTATTATTATTATTTCACATTTATATCCCGCCCTCCCCGCGAGCGGGCTCAGGGCGGCTCACATGGGCCCAAGGCCAATTCAATACAATAACCAATAAAATCATTTAAAACATTCTAATAAATATTATTAAAACATATAAATTACCCATAAAAGCTTCCTTTATACAGCGTTTGATGGCAACCAAGTTGTGGGTCTGAGCCCCTCTCCCCCCCCCCCCGCGGCCATAGCCGAGGCCGTGTTGGACCAGGGCCACATGATAGATGGTAGATGGTATCCATAAAGTCATCGGTGGCGGCTCCTAGTCAAAGGCCTGGCGGAAGAGCTCCGTCTTGCAGGCCCTGCGGAACTGCATTAGGTCCCGCAGGGCCCTGATTTCCTCCGGGAGCTCGTTCCACCAGACAGGAGCCGCCACTGAGAAGGCCCTGGTCCTTGTTCTGGCCAGCCTGGCATCTCTAGGGCCAGGAACACATAGCCTGTGCTCTGACCCCGACCGTAGTGCTCTCTGGGGTATGTACAGAGAAAGGTGGTCCCTAAGGTATGCTGGACCCTGGCCATATAGGGCTTTATAGGTAAGAACCAGCACTTTGAAGCGAACTCGGTATGCTATAGGCAGCCAGTGCAGTGCCGCCAGCACAGGCTGGATATGGTCCCACCTTGCGAGACCCATCAACATCCTGGCCGCGGCATTCTGCACCAGCTGCAGCTTCCAGATTTGCACCAAAGGCAGCCCCATGTAGAGAGCGTTACAGTAGTGCAACCTTGAGGTGACCGTCGCATGGATCACTGTGGCAAGGTCATCACGGTCGAGGTAGGGAACCAACTGCCTCGCCAGCCGTAGATGGTAGAAGGCTGACTTGGCAGTGGCTGCTACCTGGGCCTCCATTGATAAGGCAGGCTCCAGGAGCACTCCCAAACTCCTAACCCTCGGCGCTGGCACCAATGGTGCCCCGTCGAAGCTCGGGAGCGGGACCCCCCACTCCGGACCGCAACGACCCAGACACAGGACCTCCGTCTTCGCCGGGTTCAATTTCAACCTGCTAGATCTGAGCCAGTCAGCCACGGCGTGCAATGCCCGGTCCAGATCTTCTGGGTTAGAGTCCGACCGGCCGCCCAACATCAGATAGAGCTGGGTGTCATCCGCATACTGATGACATCCCAGCCCAAACCTCCTGACAATCTGGGCAAGGGGGCGCATATAGATACTAAACAACATCGGGGAGAGCACAGCCCCCTGCGGCACACCGCACTCAAGCGGGTGCCTCGAGGACTGCTGCTCCCCTAGCACCACCCTTTGTCCCCGACCCTGGAGAAATGAGACGAGCCATTGTAGGGCCCGCCCCCCTATCCCCTATGCCATTTAAATCACTTTTTCCCTCTAACTACTTTTAATCATGTTGTAGCTCTTGTTAGATTGTTCAGTAAGACTGGCATGGGAATGATACATGTAAAGATAAACTTCCTGAAGATTAAAAAAAAATATCTCAAGGAGATGGAAGGGAAGGGGGCAGAGAAATAGAGTAACTTGGCCACCTTCCAGCCTACATCCCATCCCAAAGGTGGCAGGTTGTGGGGCAAGGATTAAAACCCCCAGTCCGACATTGGTGCTGTGCAACACCAGGTCCATCAATAACAAGACCACAGTCCTTTGTGACTTCCTGCAGGAGCAGGACGTGGACCTGGCATGTGTGACCGAGACCTGGGTGCGAGATGGGGAGACAGTTGATCTCTCCCAGATGGCTCCACCCGGGTTCTTGGTCCTTCACCACTCTTGGACTATGGGGCGGGGGGGAGGAGTGGTGTTGTTTGTTTGGGAGGCTTACTCCTTCAGGGCGCTCCCAGTTGTGAGGCTCACAGGCATTGACTGCATAGGCTTTATGTGGGAGGCCGGGGAGAGTTTGGCTGTCTGGCTGATGTACTGGTCACCCAACGCCCCAGCAGACAGCTTGTCATCTCTGGTGGAGGCGTGTCGGGCTGGGCATTGGAGCACCCTAGGCTAATAGTCTTGGGTGACTTCAATGTCTACACCAGCGATGCAGCTTCACAGCCAGCGGTGGACCTGGTGTCGTCCATGGCAGCACTGGGACTCTCCCAATATGTAATGGCCCCCACCCACAGAGCCAGGCACACACTTGACCTGATCTTCGCGGCGGGGGTTACAGTGGACTGGATTACTACTATGCCTGTTCCATGGTCAGACCACTATGTCCTGAGGGCCCGAGTGAACATGTCACCCCTACCCCGTTTGGGCGGGGAGCATGTTTTAGCTCGCCCGCAGAGCCAAATGGACCCTATGTGGCTTCAGATGGCTCTCCGGGATCCCTTGCCCCCTGGCGGCTCATTAGATGAGCTAGTTGAGGACTGGCACACCCGACTCTCAACAGCCATCGATGAGATCGCTCCCAGATGCCCTCTGTGCCCTCGCTCAAGGCTGGCTCCATGGTATACCCAGGAGCTGAGGCTGATGAAGCAAAGGCTCAGACGGCTAGAGAGACAGTGGCGGCACGCCCATGTCGAGGCAACAAGAGCATTCTATAGGACGTTTATGAGATCCTATGAAATGGTGATCAAGGCTGCAAAGAGGGAGTTCTATGCAGCCACGATTGTGTCTGCAAGCTCACACGCATCACAATTGTATAGAACAATTCGGTCCTTGATAGCGCTGCCACAGGGCAGGCAGAATACTAGTGAATTGGACATAGGCTGTGAGGCTTTCGCGAGCTATTTTGCAGACAAAGTCTGGTCGCTCTGCCATGACCTCCCTGCTACAATTGAGACAGTGTGTGAACTCAAGGCTCCATGCGTATCTTCTGGTCCCATTCTGGATTGCTTCGATCCACTCAGCCTAGAGAAAGTCAACAGACTGATCTCAACGGTATGACCAACCACATGTAACCTAGACCTGTGCCCCTCCTGGCTAATTAAGGCTGGCCATGAGGGGTTTTGAGGGGCCCTCCAGGACATTATCAACAAGTCTCTCTCTGAGGGGCTGTTCCCGGGGGCCCTTAAAGATGCAATGGTCCGCCCTCTCTTTAAAAAACCATCCCTAGACCCAGCCGAATTAGCTAACTATCGGCTGGTCTCAAATTTGCCCTTTGGGGGCAAATTAATTGAGAGGGCGGTGGCAATACAGTTGCAGAGCTTTCTGGATGAAGCTTCCACACTAGATCCTTTCCAATCCGGCTTCCGCCCGGGCCATGGAACAGAGACAGTCCTGGTCACCCTCACAGATGACCTCCGGAGGCATCTGGACCGAGGCAGCTCAGTGGTGGTGCTGCTGCTAGACCTGTTGGCAGCATTCGATATGGTTGATCACCAGTTGCTCACCCACCACCTCACCGACACAGGGATTCGGGGGCTTGCCCTACAATGGCTTGTCTCCTTCCTCCAAGATCACAGACAAAGGGTGGCCATCGGGGAGCAGTTGTCTCAAAGGCACCCACTAATATGTGGGGTGCCCCAAGGGGCAGTGCTCTCCCCGATGTTATTTAACATCTATATGTGCCCCCTTGCCCAGATTGCCTGGAGGCATGGGCTTGGGTGTCACCAATATGCTGACATCTGTTGTTGGGTGGCCAGTCTGACTCCACCCTGGAAACTCTGGACTGAGCACTGCAGGATGTGGCGGGATGGCTTAGGCTGAGCCAATTAAAGTTGAATCAGACGAAGATGGAAGTCCTGTGCCTGAATCAGAGTGGGTCAGGGGTAGGGATCCCATTACCAGCCTTTGGTGGGGTGCCATTGGTACCAGTGCCAAGGGTCCAGAGTCTGGGAGTGCTTCTGGAGGCATTCCTGACAGTGGAGGCCTGGGTAGCAGCCACTGCCAAGACAGCCTTCTACCACCTTCAGCTGGTTAGGCAGTTGGTTCCCTTCCTCGAATGTGAAGATCTGGCTTCAGTGATTCATGCAATGGTCACCTTGAGGTTAGACTACTGTAATGATCTCTACATGGGGCTGCCCTTGGGGCAACTCCGGAAGCTGCAGTTAGTGCAGAATGCGGCGGCAAGGCTGTTGATGGGCCTCTCTATGCGGGAACATCCAGCCGGTGCTAAAACTACTGTACTGGCTGCCAATAGCGTTCCAGGTGCACTTCAAGGTGTTGGGTTTAACCTTTAAAACCCTTTATGGTCAGGGACCTGTCTACCCAAGGGACCGCGTTTCCCTATATGTTCCCCAGAGAGCACTGCGGTCAGGGATACAAAACTGCCTGGCCCTAAGGACGCCAGGCTGTCTTCAACCAGGGCCAGTGCGTTCTCCCTGGTGGCACCGGCATACTGGAACGAGCTCCCAAATGAGATCAGAGCCCTACGGGACCTTCAACAGTTCCGTAGGGCCGTGAAGACGGAATTGTTCCAACGAGCGTTCCAGTAGGCTTTACACTCTCGATGAGCTGGGCACCAATCTGTGAACAGGTGCTATGCTACGCCGGACTATATGCACTTGATGCACCTTATTATGCTGCACCACCATTGGAAAACTGTGATTGATTGAGTGATTTTACCAGGGGTCATTTCGTAGAAAAAGAGGTGCTGGAGCTTATAGCATAACTCATTAGCATAACTTATTTGCATGTGCTACACCACCTAACATTACCAGAAGTATGTCAGAAGGCAAGAAAGAAAGAAGAGGGAGAGAGAGGAAGGAAGGAAGGAAGGAAGAGAGAGAGAGAGAGAGAGAGAGAGAGAGCTGGCAGAGAGGGGACAGTTACTAATCCAAGCCTCAGAAATACCACTATTCTGGGAGGATAGCTTCAGTGGTGGCTGAAGCCTTCAGAAGGCTGGTCGGAGGAACAAGGACCTTTCCTGGGGACGGGGTCATTTTGCTGCAGCCATGACACAAGCAGGCATTCCCCCGCGGGGCGGGGAGGGCTGGCACCAACTCCCGGAACTGTGCTCCCCCCGAGCTCCTGCTCGAAAGGACCCCTGGATTTTACTGTTTTTTAGTATTTATATTGTATGTTGATTTTAGTGATGTTGTAAGCCGCCCTGAGCCCGCTTCGGCGGGGAGGGTGGGATAAAAGTAATAAAAAATATTTAAATAAATGATTCCATGATAACATTTTCCAGCAACCAGTTTTCTAGTACAGGGATGGGGGGGGGGGGTTAATGTAGGGGAGCATTCATGTTTGAATTAAACCTATGACTCTGAAATCATATGGCACAGCATAAACTTCTCCATATGATTTTACTGAAGGGGTAAGAACTGAACTACATTAACTTGTATACAGATTCAGGTGGGTAGCCATGTTTGTTTGAAGCAAAAGAATGAGGTTTGAGTCCAGCGGCCCCTTTAAGACTAACGAAGTTTAATTCTTACACCCAGAATTAAACTTTGTTGGTCTTAAAGGTGCCGCTGGACTCAATCTTTGTTCTATTATGTTAGCCAAACCATCTCATGGGTGATCTCAGTTGAGGTTCCCTGTGCTGTTCAGGTAATTTATGAAACTCCAAATAACTTTTATTGGGTTTTTACAGAACTATTGTAATGGTAAGGCAAAGAAAAAAGGACATTAGCAAAACTTCTCAAGGAAAACAGAAACCTCAACTTGTGGACAAGGCCTAATTTTATCATAGAGGGGAATCGATATTAGTTTCATAGGTATTTGCAGGTCTACTCAGAATCCTACTGAAACCTATTCCCAGGAAAGTACTCATAGCATGACACTGTAACCTGATTAAATCAGCCCAGTGTGCAGGACTCAAACAATCAATAGTAACAATATGAAACATGGAAGCTGATGAAAACCAGGCTTTGGAGAAGACATCTGCATTCAATCCAACTTTTCCCAGAATGGATTTGACCAGCCAGCTTGTTAGCTTGAATTGGGATCAGCAGCTTGTTTTATACCTGTTGGGCTTTCACATTACAGAATCCCCTTCTGAAGACCCCTGCATGTACATACGGGGTGACAGCATTGTCAGCCTCCAGGTGGGGACAACAGATCTCCTGGAATTAGGACTAATTCCCTAATATCGATCAGATTCCCTGGAGGAAATGGCTGCTTTGGAGGGTATACTCTATGGCATTATACCCCAATGAGGTCCTTCCCCTCCCCAATCCCTGAACTGCCCAGGATCCATTCCCAAATCTCCAGGAATTTCCCAACCTGGATTTGACAACCCTACTGAGTGAGCTTGATGATCTATGAATACATCCACAATGAAATGAGTGAAAAAATAATAGTTTTGATTATTAAAAAATCAACTATTTTTTCTAAAGATACCAAAAATTGTAGCATTTTGTCTTCATGGCACATTCATTGTTTGCTTTGTGAAGTAAATCAACGCATAACCTATACCAAACCCAGCAGTTGCTGTATTTGCTTCTCCTAGCATAGCAATGATCGGTCTTTGGCAGGAAATAAGATTTGCCTACATTTCATATGTATCCCAAGATCTTGAAAATGAGAATTTAACAAGATGCTTATAATCAGGAAATTATTAGGCAAAGCAGTAGTCTTTTAAATTCCTCAAGGAAAAAATGTGTTCTGGAAATATCTAAAGTCAGTAACTTTCTGTATGAACTACTGAGCAAAGCTCTCTTTACCTATTTTTGAATATTTCCTGTAGTTTACGGCATTCCTTCCTTCTATGAAAGAAAATCCTTGAAGAACTTGTTAAGCAGATCCTAAGCACAGTTTATTTTCTCTTATAGGGAACGACAGCCATTCACTTGCATCAAAATAGTAAAGCATGAAGTCTCTTTCCTACAACTGGACAGTCTAGCCAGCTCTGAGAGGGACACCTATGGCGTGTGCAGCAGTTCTCTGCGTGCCAGTGTGTCCACAATATAAAGGCTACCTGCTCCCCTTTCACCAAGGTGCCAACAAGCTCTGACAGAAGAGGCAAACTTGTATCTTGACTATTCACGCCACAGTTGAGAAAGGTTCACTTGATAGCTCCCCACAACAAAATACTGAATATAGAAAACCAGCGTGTATCGCTGCCAGGTCCTAATCAGGAGCTCCTGTCTCCTACACAATAAAGCAAAATTTGTGACAGGCAGCTTTTCCACCTTCATATCACCATTCAACTTTTGAAAATGCGACAGAGCTACAAATTTGAATAACCCTTTAATATAGAGACTATAATCTGATTTACATTCCAAGTTTTACATACATGCCACTGGAAAGCCGATCAAGCAGGAATCAGAACAATTATTTTGGGGATGGCTCCCCAAGAGGCATGCTGTAACAATCCTGTCACCCCTGGGTTTCCTCTGCACGCCAAGACAGAAGGGAGCTCGGTTCAGGCATTATACCTACTTAAGTACATGCAGATAAACATAGCACATCTCTTAGAAAGACTGGACCTTATGGAAGTCGAAGTCTGATCCAGGTCCAGTGCAAGATAATTAACAACCTGGAAACAGGTCTTTCCAGTCCTCCATGGGATACTGGAGCTTTCACAAAGATCTCCATCGTAATTGGCTTGAAAAACCCTCCCAAGGGTTTGGTACAACCAATAAGGGGCATGCAACTCTTCTTCCTTCAAACAGTGAAGCCTGATCACCTTGGCTTTGGTGATTTGACCCTACGGAAGGCACAGCCTTCTCTATACAAAGCATACTCAAATTGGTACCCATGGTAGGAGAAGCCAGCAAGTAATTCTGGCTCAGAAAGACAGGGAGTAAGATGATGCTATGACTGCTTGTATTTATCTACTCTTCTCTTGGCCTGACTCATTTACTGCAATCACATTCCCATGTCTCTAATTTGCTGTTGCTGGGCTGAAAAATAATTTCATGAATCACAAGTAGAACTGGACCTTTGAAAAACAGAATGGCTCAGCTTTCCCACACATGTGTTATTCTGCTGGCTGCTATTCCTCTGCAGAGTTAAGATGCTGAATATACAATATTCGATATGGTCGATATGGTTGACCACCAGTTACTGACCCACCGCCTCGCTGATACAGGGGTTCAGGGGCTTGCCTTACAGTGGCTTGTCTCCTTCCTCCAAGATCAGGGACAGAGAGTGGTGCTGGGGGAGCAGACGTCCCAGAGGCACCCACTGGTATGTGGTGTGCCTCAGGGGGCGGTGCTATCCCCGATGCTGATTAACATCTATATGCGCCCTCTTGCCCAGATTGCCTGGAGACACAGACTGGGTTGTCATCAGTATGCAGATGACACCCAGCTGTATCTGTTGTTGGGTGGCCAGTCTGAAGCCACCCCAGATGACCTGGAGCGGGCGCTTCAGGACGTGGCGGGCTGGCTGAGGCTGAGTCGATTGAAATTGAATCCAATGAAGACGGAGGTCCTGTGCCCGAGTCAGAGCAGGTCGGGGGTAGGGACCCCATTACCGGCCTTCGGGGGGGTCCATTGGTGCCAGCCCCGAGGGTTCGGAGTTTGGGAGTGCTCCTGGATGCCTCCTTAACCATGGAGGCCCAGATAGCAGCCACTGCCAAGGCAGCCTTTTACCATCTGAGGCTGATTAGGCAGCTGGTTCCCTTCCTTGAATAAACCAAAGCAGGGATCACAGTTACAGGAAATATATCAATATATGCAAACAAACAAGCCCTGTGATAAAATGACAATAACTTTTAATAACTTATGAATACCAATGATTTTATAAGCAAAGTCCAACATCCTCCTAAAATGACACTAACATTTAATAACTCTTATAAACTCTTATAAATATCAATTAAGAAAAGTCCAACATCCTCTCAATGAGCACCCGGTTAAACACTCATTTCTTCAGTCTTCCTCAGGAGTAGGAGTAAAAGGTGTCAGCCTCTAGATGTAGCTTAGCTTCTATTATCTTTATATCCTCTGGATCCAATTTCAAATAGCCTTCTTTTCAGTTTACATCAGAATATCCTAAATAATAAAGAGGGACATGTAGCTGAATGGAATATTGTTATAATTTTAAAATAATTATTATAATGGGGTGGCCGGGCTGAAGCCACCCCAGATGATCTGGAGCAGTAGCTTCAGGACATGGTGGGCTGGCTCAGGCTGAGCCGAGTGAAATTGAATCCAACGAAGATGGAGGTCCTGTGCCTGAGTCGGAGCGGGCCAGGGGTAGGGATCCCATTGCCGGCCTACGGGGGGCACCATTGGTGCCAGCGCCAAAGGTACGGAGTTTGGGAGTGCTCCTGGATGCCTCCTTAACCATGGAGGCCCAGATAGCAGCCACTGCCAAGGCAGCCTTTTACCATCTGAGGCTGATTAGGCAGCTGGTTCCCTTCCTTGAATGCAATGACCTGGCTACAGTGATCCACGCAATGGTCATCTCAAGACTTGACTACTGTAACGCTCTCTACATGGGGCTGCCTTTGTCCCAGCTCCGACGGCTGCAGCTGGTGCAGAATGCCGTGGCCAGGCTGTTGATGGGCCTCTCTGTGAGGGACCATGTTCAGCCTGTGCTGAGGGCACTGCACTGGCTACCTATAGCGTACTGGATCTGGTTCAAGGTGCTGGTTTTAACTTTTAAAGCCCTATATGGCCAGGGGCCTGCCTACCTAAGGGACCGCCTTTCCCCATATATACCCCAGAGCACTGTGGTCAGGCACACAACATCGCTTGGCCCTTTCTGGCCCGAGAGAGGCCAGGTTGGCAACCACCAGGAATAGAGCCTTCTCAGTGGCGGCCCCCTACTGGTGGAATGAGCTCCCGGAAGACATCAGGGCCTTGCGGGACCTTTTGCAGTTCCGCAGGGCCTGCAAAACGGAGCTCTTCTGCCAGGCTTTTGGGGCCAACACTGGGGGAAATGACCATGGGTAAGTGGTCAGTGAAGCACTGGCCCGGTATATCTGTTGGTGGTAGCCTCCTGGCTGTGGGGATGTAGTCACTGCCCTGGTGTTGGTATTTGTAATTGCTGCCATTTTAAGTGGTTCTGTGGTTTTATTGTAATTAATTATATTTGTATGTATCGATTTTAGTTGTGAGCCGCCTAGAGCTGCTTGTGCTGGTTAGGCGGGATATAAATCCAAATTAAATAAATAAATACAAATAGGAAAATTTTTACCACACACAGAATTTCATGTATAAATATTACCACACACTCTTGGTACAATATTGGTGGATCTTTAGGACATGTTCTTTTGAGTAAAGATATATAAAGTCATCTGGAAACGATCAGAACAAAAGGTACAATTCTACTGGAGGGGGGAGGTTTTTCCCTTTTTAAAAGGCAGGCTAAATTGGTTGTTAGCATTTGAGGAAGGTATTTTTAAAAAATATATATTTTTATTGCTTTTCACTACACACCTCATACAGTAAACACTATACTAAAACAATAGCTAAACAGGGATCATCTATATACTAATTCCAAGAGGGTTTTTTTCTGTGTGCATACTTATATCTGCTGAAAGAGAGCTCACTCTCCCCCAACAGCTTTTCCTGCATAATCAGGGGCCTTTCTCAATCTGCAGAAAAATCCAAAAAGTTTAAAAAAAAAACCCTACAGGGACCATTGAATCCCCCCCCCCCATAATTTTTGAAATGGCATCAGCTCCAGGCATTACCTGTGAGGAGATTAGAATGTTTGGGGAAGGGGGGGAGGTTTTTGACAGTAAAAGGCAGGGTTTTTTACTGGCACCAGTCTAGGGTTGCCAAGTATCCCCCCTGGCCACTGGCAGCAGATCCAGATCCAAGCTGGGAAACTCCTGGAGATTTGAGGGTGGAGCCTGGAGAGGACAGGGACCTCAGTGAGGTACAATGCCATAAATTCCACCCTCCAAAGCATCCATTTTCTCCATGGAAAGTTATCTCTGAAGTCTGGAGATGAGCAGTGATTCCAGGGGATCCCCAGGTCCCACCTGGAGGCTGGCATCCCTAGGCAACACCCTCTGTGTGACTTGATACCACCTGATTTGCATGACTCAGGTAGGCCCAGCTGCTTTGCTAGTGTTCATCAGCAGCCACCCTATGAAAGCCAGTGTGATGTAACAGTTAGAGCTTCAGACTGGGATCTGCGAAACCCAGGTTCAGATCCCCATCTTGCGGTGGAAGCTGATTGGGAGATTTGGACCAGTCACATACTTTCAGCCTAACCAACCTCACAGGGTTGTTGTGCAGACAACAAGGAGGAAATAATAATGTAAGCTGCTTTAGTCCCCACTGTGGAGAAAGATTGTAATTTTCCTAGGTAGAGGCTGTGGGGGGAGGGGGGTGAAGATGGAAAGCTGAAGACAGATAAAGGTAGGTTGGCTGTTGGGTGGGAAGGAAATAGGGTTGCCAACTCCAGGTTGTGAAATTCCTGGACATTTGAGAGGTGAAGCCTGGGGAGGGTGGGAGTTGAGGAGGGACTACAGACCAGTATAATGCCATAGACCAGGGGTGGGCAAATGGCGGCCCGGGGGCCACATGCGGCCCGCCACAGAGTTTTTTGCGGCCCGCCAAGAAGATTTCAGGACTTCAAGAAAATTGAGCCTAAATTCAATTTGCTCTCTTATCCCATCACTGCTGATATTGATACAGCACCTGAGGAGCTGCAGCTTGAACTTATTGACATGCAGTCAGATCACACTGTGAAAGAAATGTTTAATGCTGTGACATTAGTTGACTTTTACAAATCTTTGTCTGCTGAAAAAAATTTCCATGTATGAAGAAATTTGCTGGGAAAATGTTCTCTATATTTGGGTCTACATATATTTGTGGGCAAAGTTTTTCTTGCATGAAGATCAACAAGAGTAAATATAGATGCTCTTTGACAGACATTAACTTGCAGGCTGTGATGAGAATCTCAACAAGCAATCTCACTCCTGATTTCAAAAAAGTTGTAGAAAAGTGTGATAGGGTACATTTGTCTCATTAAACTGATTCTAAAATTAAATGTGCTTGTAGCTATAGACGATATGAAATTAGCACTATAAATAAATTGAATAAAACTACCACTATTTAATTTAATTTATATTTATTGATTTTTATGGTACAATTTGTACCTTTTCTGAAATGCAAAGTTAACTAATGAATGCAATCATTTTAAAAGGTGCGGCCCTCCGCTAACCTCCGCTCCCACAAAGCGGCCCCCGAGCCAAAACAATTGCCCACCCCTGCCGTAGACACTACACTCCAAACCAGCCATTTCCTTCACTTGAACTACCATTGCCAGCCTCCAGACAAGGGCTGGAGAGCCCCCGGAATTACAACTGTTGTCCAGGTGACAGTAATCAGTTCCACAGGATAAAATGTCTGCTTTTGGAGAGTTGCTGAGGCTGCTTGCCTCCCCAAGCCTCACTGTCCCAAGGCTCCACCCCCAAATCTCCAGGAATTTCCCAACCTGGAGCTGGCAGAGTACTGCCACTGCTGCTGTGGGGGGAGAGGAAGCAGGCAGGAGGCTGGGAGGCTGAGTGATGGAGGCTGAGTGATGGGGCAGAAAGAGAGAGTAATGGGGGGGGGCAGAAAGAGAAAGAGTGATGAGGTGGGGAGGCAGAAAAACAATGATGACGGATCAGAAAGAGAGAGGAAATAACATACATGGAGGAGAGAGAGAGAGAGAAGGGGGCAGAAGGGAGAAAGAGTGTGAGAGAAGTAGAGGGAGAAGGGAGGAAGCAAAGGTGTGAGGAATGGGATAACCATTCCGCAAGTTTCTTGCGGGTCTCCACTTGTATATCGTTAATTCATAGCTAGCTTAAACTGAAGTTTCTTCTACATTAAAGGTTAAAGGAATAAAGAACTCTCCTTAGTATTTCACTATCAAACTAGTATATATGGGTTTAGCTCAAGTGAATGCATTTTAAAACAAATCAAACTTTCAGCAATATACAATTATGCCATTTAAATCACTTTCCCCCTCTAACTATTTTTAATTGTAGCTCCATCTGACTTTAAGAAGTTTGGGGGCAACAGCCCCTTTTTCTGATTCAGAATCTTCTCCTGAGATACTGGTTGCTGGATTCTCTTGACTTCCCGATCCATGTGTGCTGTCTTCTCCTCCTTCGCCATCTTCTTCTGTTTCCTTTTTGTCTTTTGCCGTACCTTGTTGCTGCTCCAAAAACTGCTTTGCTTTTATAACAGAGTCATTTTCCCCCTTTCTTTATAGTTGAAGTCCTTCTGGTATAATCCATCTGTAGAGGGTGGAGTTTTACTGCAAAAAAGTAGTCAGCTTTTTGAATTGCTTCCTCTTCTTATCTCAAACAGAATGTCTTTTAGGGCTCTAATTTCGTCATCTTTTAATTTTTAAGGTTGTTCCATTAGTCGCTTTCTGTACCACATCTCTTGTGGATCTCTTTGAGAACTTCTCAACTATTTCACCAGACAGGTTTTTTTCCTTAATATATTCTGAATATGTTTGACAGACCATATCCATATCGTTTTGTAGTAATTCTGCTTTAACATCTGTCACTGGAGCCAACACTTCACTCAAGATCTCCTTCAAGTTCTCTCCTTTTTGCTCAGGGACACCATGAAATCTCAGAACATATGCTTTTTCCATTTGGAGTCATAAAAACTGGTCTTTATCTCTTTTTCCACAACCTCCAGCCTTTGTTTTATCGCTTTGGTCTTAGCTTCAACTTTTTCCACCGATTTTGCAACTTCCTCTGTTTTTATATTGGTCTCTTTCAATTGTTTTTTAAGAGTTTCAAAGTTGTTATTGAGATTAATTATCTAGTCCAACAGAGGGTGCAATGCTGTAGCCAACATATTAGGGAAGTCAGTATGTGCTTTCGGTTTAGTAGCCGGAAGTGCTGAGCTGGCAGTTCTTGGAAGATTTCATCCTCATCGCCATCTTTTCTGCCCACTGTGTCATTGTTTACATTACAGGAAAAGTTCTTTTAAGTCTCTGAAAGTTTATTAAATCAAGTGCTTTTAATCATTCAGTGTTCTACTCGGCTAAAATAATCAATCTTCATGGAAAAACCATCACTCTTTGCCCCTTGTGTTCACTCACTCGATCATTTAAAAAGATTTTGGGGGATGGGTGGAATCCCTCCCCCTCCGTCGCTTATGAGGCATCCGGATGGCCGCTGATATGCTTAACTAGTTTGGGAAGATATGCACTGAGGCTTCATTCCATGACTATTCATAAGGCAAGGAAGGCTTCAAAGCGCCAGATCGCTTGATTGCTCAATCCGGTGTGCACTTCTTGCGCCATTGCAGGTGCCACGATGGTAGGACCTATCGGGGCAGAGGAGCCTTGATCCCTTAGCCGCAGCCTCGGGAGAGGCACCTCTCGTGCCCCAGGCTGTGAGCCCCCTTCCAAGTGCTCAGTGGGGGTTCGGAATTGTTCGGTATCCCTCCCAACTGCCGCAATTGGGGGGCACTCCCATCGGAGCTCAGTGGAGTGCGCCCGCACACAAGTCACCAAAAACCAGAACCAGGAGGGTATTTTGCACTACTACAACTGTAATGTAAATTTATATTGGCAATTCAAGACATTTTAATGAGGAACATATTGTTCCTTTCAATAAAGGGATTTAAAATATACCATGCATTTCTACCTTGAAATTAACAAATTGGCCAATAAATTATGGCTGAAATACTATCCTAGAGGTACTCACTTTGAGTGACATAATAGCTTGAAGCAAATGAAAGGTTTCATGAAGTACGTAGTCTGCATTCATTATTTTTTTTAAAAAAGCATGAGAACTAAAGGAATAAATGAGATGTTTTAAAGCCTGTCACAATGATTTAATAATTCAGTACGGGCAGCCTGTGTAGTGGTTAGTGGCTAACTAGGAAATGGAAATGTGGGTTCAAATCTCCACTCTGGCCCAATGTCACCCTGTGAACTTCATGAAATCACAACTCTCAAACTGCTCTGCATCACAAGGTTGATGTGAGGCACACATATACCACCCTGAGTCCTTAGAGAAAGGGGGGCTAAAATTCTTATGAACATGTGAAAAGTGCAACTCTAGGACACACATCCTCTTCTGCCACTGTTTGGGAAAGATGAATAATCCTCCGTGTGAGGCAGCACAAATTCCAGTAGAATCACCTGCTGGCAGATCAGCATTCTGACCAAACATTACATGCCAGAATATACAGATTCATAACACAGTAAAACAAAAAGTAGGTTTCATGTGGACACTGTTGTTCCTGTCTCTTGCAAATGGAAATGCATCTTCAAGGAAGTTTTTCAAAGCCCTTAAGCTACTAAGAAATTCAAACACCCTGTGGGCTCGCAGATGCCACACTGTTAAATCCAGCAAGCCAGCCAAGATAACCTGTGTATGATCTCTTACCAAACAACCACAGTAAAAGCTGTAATAAAAACAGAATACTCCAAACAGATGGTAACAACAGCTTTTATTAGATACCATAGGCAGAATTTTTCATTCCAAGAACTTATTTTTCTACATTACCTCACTTGCCAACTCAGAAACCTAAAGTGTTCCTGGAGCATTATATTTTAAGCTTTATTTTTCCTACAGCATGAATGTACTTTAAAATAACCTAAAAATATAATTTACAAGAACTAAAAAGCCAGAGTGTCAGCTTTGTAAACTGAAACAATCTTTATACTATTTGAGAAATCCCTGGAGTTCTACCATTTCCCTACTTCTGTATTTTTTTTAAGTACAACAAACTTTTGACCAGACAAGGCAAAGACAGCATGGGCTTCTAACCAGCTACACATGATTAAATGCCATTGCAGTGGGCCTTAAAGCAAGCATTAACTGGCCCTTCAGCCCTGCCAGGACAAACTTTCAGATCTTCAGCTACAACAGAAACTAAGTACATAGCATGCTCTAAGAGGAATACTAAGATCTAGCAAGTATACAGCTCAGTAGAAAAAAGCCAAAGTGAAGGTTTCACTTTTTCTTTACATTTTCTCCAAAACATAGTTTTGCAGGTTTGTAATCCCCATTTTCAGATATAAAAGATGGCTATCCTCATCTCCCCACAAATCTACCTCAAATCAAAAATATTTACACAGAGGCTGCAGCTGAAAACTAATCACTGTCATCTGATCCACCATTTGAGCCTTGTTCAGATCCTTCATTGTTGGAGGCCTCTGGCTCAGATTCGTTACCCGAGCCCTCGTTATCAGACGCTCGATCCGAAGCTCTGTCAGAATCAGCACTGCGAGAAGCTGGGCGAGATTCGTTTTCGGAGCCACCGGAGTGGCTTCTCCCAGACTGCACGGACTGGCTTCTTCCAGACTGCACGGACTCATTGTCGGACTGCTCTGAATCCGAGCGCCTCCTCTTCCTGGCTGACCCATCGCTCTCCGAGTCTTCATCAGAAGGGCGGGCACTCGACCGCCTGGGACTGCCCCCCCCACTGCCAGACATATGATTGCTGCGGTCTGAATCACTGTCCGACATAATGTGCTTGTTGCGTGGCTGTTCCGCATCCTCTGAATCGCTGTTGCTGTTTCTGGCGTTTCTGTTGGAGAGAAGATCATATAGTAAATGAAAATATCCCATGTAACATTACGACCAAAGTGGTGTGGATTCCCAAAATAAAAATACTCTCAAGCAGTCTTCCCTCTAAGCTGAGCTAGCCTCCGGCTCACACATTTTTGTCTTAGTTCAGGGAGGATGGCTCCAGAGCAAACTAATGTATGCAGTAGCGAAACCGCTGGCTCACAACTTTAATGCCAGTAGCTCACAAAGTAGAATTTTTACTCACAAGATTGCACAGCTTAGAGGGAGCATTGCAATACTAACTCGGTCAAGAAGTGTCAGGATACGTAATCAAACCCAGTGTTATCTCATATGTTGCACAATTTCTACAGCTATTTTTGCTCATCATGCAGAGGAGCACGGAGTAATGCAGGGTACAGAAGCCCCATAAAATGCCATTACCTGTGGGTGTTAGTTAAGAGCCATCAAGTCACTTCAGACTTCTGGTGACTATGAATTAATGACCTCCAAAATATCCTATTGTTAACAGCCTTACTTAGGTCTTGCAGACTGAAGGCCTTTGTGGCTTTCTTTACTGAGTCAATTCACTGCATGGTGGGTCTTCCTCTTTTCTTGCCGTCTTCCACTAAAACGGTGTTCACTACCTTTTGGAAAAACTCTGAATACTGATTCTCAAAGTCATAATCATCCTGCAATCCTGCAGTTTGATCAAAATTCATAGCATGCGGTACTGGAGGCAGAACTCCGCTTCCTGCAAACCTCAGGTTTCATTTTAAAAAGTTTCCTGCACTTTTGTTTGCAGATGGGCTGAAATCTCAGAATCCAGAGCATGTTTGAAGAAGATGTCTGTTGTTTTGGGGGGGGGGGGGCTTCAATAATGTGCATTCATACTGAAGAAACTGAAGATCAAACATATGGATCATAATCCTATGTTTCCTCATATCCGCTCTGAGCCCGCGTGCGGGGAGGGCGGGGTATAAATACAAAAATAAATAAAAATAAATAAATATCCATGAAGTGGAAAAGGAATCTACATTTACTGTGCAGCTAATAGATGAGGGAGAGTAAATTTCAAGCTAAACAATTATTCGTACCCATCATCAGCAATTTTAAGTTTATCTTCATCAGATGAGTCGTCACTTGATGAAATTATGGCTTTAGATTTGATTTTCCCCTTCATTGAAGGAGGCAGGCGTTCTGGCTTAGGCTGTAAAGGGGAAAAAAACACAGTGCTATAGAAACAGTAAAGAAAACTGGATTTTCAGCTCATCTGTGAGATTTATGGTCATGTATTCTCTCACTGAGTAGTGCTAAACACTGGTATCTGTTTCTATTCTATTCTAGTGGCTGTTCACTAATTTTAGGCAATCTGTTTTTTTCAAGTGCAATCATTACATTTCAAACATTTGCTGCTTTAGACACCACAGAAGTTAGAAAAACAGGGTATGAGATTTCAGTGAACTGTGGCTTGGAAGTCATTTTGGCCACTAATCCCTGCACATTCTCTAGGTTGCAAAGCATATCTGGATCAACAGAAAATTGTAGGATCCAACCCTATTTTTTCCCCAGTACTTTATAGTACAATTAAGCTCACTGTCTGTCAGCTATGGCTGTCATTTCCCGGCCGGGAGGTGGCACTTCACTCTCGTCCATGTCATTTCCTCACACCCCCACCTATGGACTCTCACCAGCAGTGGCTTGTCTTGCAGCACCTCCCTAACCTTGAAAATGTTGCCTTTCACAGCGTCCTAGCCGCTTCTCTTTTGCAGGTGCTAACTGTAACTCTTTTCCCGCTCTAAGCCTGGGAATGAACCGCCCAGCATATCTGGGCGCCTTTTTCTCTATGTAGTGATTGGAGGTTCCCCTTTGCATTTCACTGTTTGAATACACTATATCTGTACCCCTCTCACCCCTTCCCAGTATTACTGACTCAAGACGTGTAGACGACTATCAGATCCACTGGCAATAAAGACTTTCTGGTTAAGAACTTCTGGTTGCAGTTTGAATCTCTTAGACTCTCACACTGTCTTTGGTCCAAGTCTGTTGCCTAAAGTAAGCAGCGATAAAACAATGAAATGCTAAAAATTTTAAAAATATATATATTTACAGCTCTTCTCTTCTCTGTTTTGCCTGGGCGACGTTTTTTAGGCCTGGGTGCAGCCTCATTTTCATCATCATCATCACTGCCATCACCTGCCTTTTGGGGCCTGGGGGAAAAACACACACACAAAGAGCAACTGAAAAAGAGACCTATAATTACAGCATTCTATTCAAACCTCTGCAAAGAAAATGTTATGTTTAACCCTATGTACATTAGGCAAAAAGAAATAATGATTCCTGCATACAAGAAATTCCTTTACCAATTCTCGAGATGAAGCAATTAAGTTCCATTAAAAAGTAGCAGTAATTACCTATTATTTAAGATTATTTTGTGGTAAGCCAAATTGCCATGTGGTTTGGCTAATGCCACAGCAGGAACACAAGATTAGAGTTAATCAGTAGCTTTGTTAAAATGTATCTTAACAAATTCTTCAGCACTAGCAAATAAAATTAATACACATCATAAACCACTGCCTGATGTATCATTCCCCAAACTCAGGAAAGTATCCTTATGCCCTGTTCAGTCAAGGAACATAGACTCATTTACTGGCCAAAGTAGATAGCAAGCCACAAATCAAACACAATTATTTCAGGTATGATGTACCAAACACCATGAGTTGGGAATCCACACGTTTTTAGGCATACACAACAAATGCACTAAGACAGAAATGAGCCAACAATGTTCCGTAAACAACGCCAAGACTGGCATTATATTCCACACCCTCCCAGGCTATTTAATTTCCATCAAAAGCTGCTCCCACCCTCTCCTGAATTCGGAGTGTTATGCATCAGACAGTGGTTAGGGCCACTTACAGGAGAGGACTACTCAGAAGCCCCACTGCTCTCCAGGAAGCTCCCTCCGTGGTTGTTTGAATCTCCACCAAAGGGGCTTCACCACCACAAAACTATTGTACTGACCTTCTCCTCTTCTTCTTCTTCTTTTCTCCTTCCTCTTCCTCGCCCTCTTGTTCACTGCCACTGCCTTTCCGCCTCTTTTTCTTCCTAGAGACCGGCATATCTTCATCACTGTCGTCGTTGACAAATTCATCAAATTCCCCTGTTTTTTTGGAACGCTGTCACAAAATCAAAGACCACGCTGCAATAATTGTTTCTTAAAATGTTTCACAAGGCGAAGAACCTGCTTGAGAACCTAGATATCTTCCAGTTCAGAACATGTGTTATTTGAAGAAACACAGAGATTTAAACTTAATTCCTAAGGAGACCCATTTCCAAGACTTATAAAACCAAATCAGGATGCACCCTATCCGGAAGTTCTTTTGAATATGAATTTCCATTGGGAAAGGATAATAACTTTACCTCGAAAGGTCATATCTTGTAAAGATATAAAGTAGGAGATTGGTTCCCTCTGTATACCTAGCTCTGACATTATGACTCAACAAAGTTGCATGTAAGTCCACAGTCAACCCCTAGGCAACTATGTTGACCTGCAGGCCAACCTGGGTATGAGTGGACGAGTGAGGTAAAAAATCTGGTGGAAAACAGTAGTGTCCATGGGCCACTAGCAGGTAGGGGTCAAGGTGATGGGCACAGTTTCTATATGGACTACTGAGAGGGCTGTTGGAGCAATGTAAACTCAGTACCCTGATGTAGAAAGGAACAGGAAACCACCACTTTTAAGATCCAAGACAATGCCACAGAAAGGTATCAGCTCCTCAGCAGAGAGCTGAGTTTAGAAAGTGGAATGACAAGATTCCTTGACTCACAAGTACGCCTACCCCTTATCGGGAAACTGCAGCTTAGAATATCAGAACTTTAAAACAGATGGAACAATTGGAATAAGCAATGGAAGCATTAAAGGACTGTATCCAAACAGCTCCCAGTGCAATGAGTTTAGAATTTCTCTGTTCTCTTAGCAAGAGTCCGTTTTGATCCCTGGACAGAGGACTCCTTGAGTCACAGGACCCATATTGATAAAACCACATGGGGGGGGGGCTGTGTAACACCCTCCCCCAACGAGAGCTCCAACGGTGACCAGCTCAATACAACCCAGACTGAATGAAGTAAGAAAGGGGATATCTGGCTGAGGACTTTAGAGTGTTCAACTCAGGTGATGAAAGAGGAAGGAGTTGTTATTCTTAGGAAACAATGCAAAGAGTGTGAGAAGTACCACACACCATTGCACTGAGATAGTGATAACTGCAAGACTGGAAGCATAATCAATTAACATAGTTCTGCATTGGATATATATCCTTTAGCTATTACTATGCAGAAAAAATAAAAATAATATGTTAACATGAATAACTGATTAATAAAATTAGAAGGATAATTTGATGATAATAGGAGATTGAAATGGTAGTGTTAAATCAAAGAAGACGGTAATTAGTGGAAGATAGGATTCATGGATAAAGGAAATGAAAAAGAGATCAAGTAGTGAAATTATGTAAATAGTGACAGCAGCAGATCAAGATGCGTGAAAGAGAAAATGACACCGGTAACACATTTGATAGAATGAGGGAGAAAAAGTGTTTAAAATAGAAGAAGAAGGGGAGGAGGAGATTGGATTTATACCCTGCCCTTCACTACCCAAAGGAGTCTCAGGCCCCGTCCACACGAGCAAGATAAGCCGGACGGGAAGTGACACAAATTTGTGCCGGCGCAATTTGCGCCGCTTTTGCGGGATCACACAGGTCCATGGACCTGTGAGGGCGAACCGCCACTGCGTGATTACACGTGTCCGCAGGTGAGTTGGGTTTTTTTTTCCCCGGCCATTTTCAGTGCGCTTATCTGCTTCTACAAGGGATCGATGACTTGCCTCTCCACCCTCGGGGTCATCCGATGATGCGCATACCGGGATGGGAGGGGAAAAAAAACAAAAAGCCCACTCCCCAACGCCACTTGTTTGCGCTGGCGCGATCACACCAGGAAAGGTCAGTTCTGGGCCGTTGCAAACCATTTGAGACTGCCTTTTCACTGGTAGCTAAATAAACTGATTCCCCACTGGCTCAAAGTGGTTTGCAACACTTTGACACCGGCTGCAGGACACTTCCCAGATGTGCTTGTGTGATCTTTGAGCCGGTGGAGAATCGTCCTTCTTGTGTCGCAAATGGGTGCGTATGATCGCGCCCTCAGAGTGGCTTACAAACTCCTTTCCCTTCCCCTCCCCAGAACAGACACCCTGTGAGGTAGGTGGGGCTGAGAGAGCTCTGAGACAACTGTCCTTGAGAGAACAGTTTGCCCAAGGCTTGCCCAAGGTCATCCAGCCAGGTGCAAGTGGAGGAGTGGGGACTCAAACCCAGTTCTCTCAGATTAGAGGCCACACACTTAACCACTACACCAAACTGGCTCTTTAAGATTAGGTTGCTTAAAAGTCACCATAACAGTACAGGAGAGAAGAGGGTAATGTCTATCAAGTTATAAAAAATATAAAAGTGCATTGACAGAAATTATTTCAGTAAGGGGAAGATCTTTCAAATTAGGTAATGCAAAGAGAAGAGGTAAAACAATAGAACAGGACCAGGGACTATAAGGCTGGATTATGCCAGGGCATCAGAGAACTGAAAGGGGTCAGTATTGTATGTGCACCCACATGTGCTGCTCTTTGGACAAAGATGTTGTCTAACAAAGAAATCCAGCAAATCACACACTCTCCTGTCACACTACGTTTACAGTTTGAAGAAATATTGACAGAATGTCTAATGTTCATAATTCGCAAAAACTTAGTCCAAGTGCCTTTTTAAGTGACTGATTTTATAAATCTGTCCCTTCAGTGTCTAAAATGAACACTGATTATCATTAGGTTTTATGTTCTTAATCTGTTCTACCCCGGCATGGTAGTGTACCATTACTTCCTCGCTAAATAAAGTCTCATATCACATTTAAACCATTTGGGAAAACACAAGTCCAAAGACTTTATTCTGTACCCTGCCAGCTCCACCGCCACGTTTCTTCTCTTTTGATCCTTCAACTTCTCCAGTGAACATCAAAATGTTCTTGGTCTTCTCCACATACTGGGCTCTCTGCTCTAAAAGTTTCTTTTGTTCTTCTATTTCTCTGAGGCGTTTTTCTTCCTGGAAAAGTAAGAGCAACTTAATTAGTTTGTTTCTGTCTCTGGTGCTGGATGCAGATATTCAAAGTACAAATTTAGCAGGACACATAAAATACTGTGTGGCATAGTGGTCAGAGTGTTGTACTAGAACTAAGAGTAAAGGTAAAAGTTTCCCTTGCTTGAAAGCCAGTCGAATACGACTCTAGGGATGCGGTGCTCATCTCCGTTCCCAAGTCGAAGAGCCAGCGCTGTCCGAAGACATTTCCGTGGTCATGTGGCCGGCATGACTAGACGCCAAGGTGCACGGAATGCTGTTACCTTCCCACCGAAGTGGTACCTATCTATCTACTTGTAATTTCTTGCTTTCGAACTGCTAGGTGGGCAGGAGCTGGGGCCAGAGACGGGAGCTCACTCTGTCGTGCAGCACTCGGGTCTTGAACTGCCGAACTACCGACCTTCCGGTCAGCAGTTCAGCGTCTTAACCACTTGAGCCACTGCAGTCCCTTAGAACTAAGAGACTCATGTTCAAATCCCCATTGCCATGAAAGGTACTGGCTGAAAATAGGCCAGGCCAGTCTCTCTCAGCCTAACCTCATAAGACTGGTATGAGGATAAAAATGGAGGATGATGTATGATGCCCTGAGCTCTTTTTTTAAACAAGGGACAGATAAAAATTTACCAAAATCAATGCTAGGCTCTTTTTTTAAAAAATGGATCACTGTTGAAAATCTAGATGAGGTTCTTCCAGATCTGGTTGTACATTAATTGCCTTTGAATGCACTGCACCAAAACTATGAAACCAAGAGGAGAGCCCGTTGCACAGAGCATGTTAATAATGACCCAAGAAAGCCAGGTGTTGCGCCTTTCCAAACCAACTAAAAGCTCAAAATGCAACCATCCCTTCCAAATCCATGCATGTGGGACCCCACCACTAGGTGCAATATTGCAGCCTGGTGCCTCGTGTTAGGAGTGACACATCAGCAGCCCGGCCCTGGTACAGTAGCCAAAGCCATACACACCTGCTCTTTGAGTAACTTCTGACGCAGCAGTTCTTTTTCTTGCTCTTGTTTTGCTCGTAGCTCTCGTTCCTCTTCGTCCTGCTTGCGTGCCCGAGCCACGTGATATTGAGCTTGGCTCAGCAGATCAGAACATTGCCTAGATAACATTGAGTCAGAATTGCAGACCGAAGGAGAAACAGAACGTTAAGGGTTCCAATTGACAGGCCAAGACAGAATGCCCCTGAATAAAAGGAGCAGAGTAAAAAGTTGGAAGGCTGCAAGCACCTGCACCCGTGTGAACGCTCTGGGCTGAGACCCAAGTTTTTGACAAGCACGTGGCAGGGGAAACTCTACGTGTAGCCAGGAGGACTCCATGGGTTTGTTTTTCTGGAGTGGCCTCCACTGCTAAAGAGTCTGGTTACTTGAAATATGGCAATGATTTCTGGAGCAGTAAGAAGCCAAACAAGACTGCGTACCCGGCCTCCACACATATGGGTTTCAGAGCTATTTGTTCAGATTTGTCAAATTTAAGTTTTACACAACTGTTCAATCAGCCTGAATAAAAATGTTCAGTAATGAAAGCTGTGTAAACAAACTAACATTTGTTTGACAACAAGTAAATCAGACAGGAAAAAAACTGACTATTCAAGGGGAGGCATTTAAGAAGTTGTACCCAAAACACAAGAGCCTGTTTCTTTGTCAAAAGCACATGCTTAAAGGAAATGCAGCTCGCCAAACTTCTAAAGGTAAACTCTGGGATTGTTTCAAGGGCTGCATAACAAACAATGAAAAACTAGAAGCTGCAGAAGTGCGATCATACGCACCGATTTACCACGCAAGAGGGACGATTCATCGATGGATCAAACTGGCGCGATCACACCAGCACATCTGGGAGGCGTCCCAGAACCGTCAGCAAGCCGGGGCAAACCGATCTGATCCGGCAGAGAATCGGGGTAAAAAGCTACTGGTGAAAGTCCAGTATCAAATGGTTTGCCGTGGCCCACAGCTGGACTTTCCCCGTGGGATCGCACCAGCACAGAAGTGTGGCGTCACAGAGAGCATGATCACACGCTATCCCGGCGCCACGCTATTTTTTGTCCCCCTTCCGTGTGCGCATCATCAAAAGCCCATGAGAAGTGGGGGAGAAGTGAGTCATAGATCCCCCCCTTCCTTCCAGCGAGGCATCGATTCCCCCCCTCCTTCCTTTCAGCGAGGCATCGATCCCCTGTTTAAGCGCCTCGGAAACCCACCACACACAAAAAAACCCACTCGCCCATGGTTGTGTCTGATCATGCAGCGGCAGTTTGCCCCGGCAGGTCCACAGAGCTGTGTGAACACGCAACTGCGGGGCAAATTGCTCCGGGGCAAAAAAGCCTCAATTCCCCTCCGGCTTATCTGGCTCGTGTGCACGGGACCCTTTATTAGCATTTCTGGAAAATGAGAAAGCAATTCCTATGAATATGTAAGTTAACTACCTCCTCTGATCAAGAGACACAGACAGCAAGGAGCTACCCTTACAGTTTTCAACATGCACATCTGCTAGTGCTTGGCCACCTGGAACTGTGTGGCGGTAATATTCTTGATCACCTGCTTGGGAGTCTGTTGGATTTGAACTGATACAACACAGAGACACAACCTTCAAAGCATGGAGCCAGGTGATGTCTGTGTGTACTCCACACTGATACTCTGTTCCAAAGAAACCCAAATCCTACAGCATATATTAGGGTACTGTACTTATTTACATCAATTAAGCCAATCTTCTAGCTGTTGACTATGCAGGTTATAAGTTAATAGTTTTTACCTGGCTTCAGTTGCAGCAAGGGCCAAGTCAAATCTCATTTTATCTCCAACTTTACTTAGGTAACTGAAATATCTGAAAGGAAAATAAAGATGAGAACACTTTAGATACATTCCAACCTTAAAACAATGTCCAGGTTATTGCAATCCATTAAAAATAGACATTCAAATCTCTATTTTACAAGATGCGAAAGAAAGAAGAGGCTTTGCACCAAACTGGCATCTTTCTTACAAAGCAGCAGCTCTGACTTGGATGAAAGATTGGATTACTTTGGAAAATCCTAGACTGACAAAGCTAGAAGGCCATGATCTGAAGTTGGGTTGGCACGCTCAAGTATGGTATGAGAAATCAAACATTCATAAGTACTTTTAAGCAACATATATTGAAAGCATCTCTATTGAAAGTATGGGAAGAGGTTAAAAACATCTCCTATACAAAAATACCAAGATGGGAGTCACCTTTGGAGGCCTTTATTAACCCCATCTTATTTACCAAAGAACAATTATGGAGGTATGAAGACCTATTAGATAAGAAAAATGTTTTAAAATCACAAAATGTTTTACGAGGACAGGGTGTTGATCTGAATTGGTGGGAAGGGTACAGTTAGAATCCAGATACGCAAAAGATAAACAAACTGGCTTTCACAGCAACCCTACTGAAATGGATAAAATATTGCTGGGTACAGATGTAAAGTTTATAAAGATGTTTTATAATGTTATTAGACATGTAATTGCAAGATGAATTAGTTAAAACCTTAATGATCAGATGGGCACAAAATATAGGGCATAATATTCAGCTAGACCAGTGGGCCAAGGTCTGGAAAATAAACATAAAATTTACAAAAGCTATTCCATTTAAAAAAAATATTTATAAAATGTTCTATAAATGGCATATGACACCAGAAAATCTTGCGAAATGGTACCCAAATATGTTGAATGTATGTTGGAAATGTAAACAAAATACTGGTTCTTTCTTTCATATGTGGTAGACATGTAATGTAACAAAAAAATACTGGATGTGGATCCATGAAATACTGCAAAAGATAATAGATACACCTATTCCATTTGTACCAGAACTGTTTTTATTTAATATTATTCCAGATACGTTTAAAAAAAAGATATATACATGATTGTACATTATAACTACGGATAGGATTCTATATGCAAAAGATTGGGAAAAAGAAGAAGAAAAAAAGAAAAAGAAAGAAGAAGAAATAATTTATAAACTAACTGAAACAGCAGAAATGGACAAACTGACATTACAGTTACAAGGTAAAGGTGAAGAAGCTTTTGATAAGAACTGGTCAAGGTTATACAAATGGCTAGAGGACTATCTCAAGAAGATTTAAGAACTGGAATATAAGCTCAAATTCTAGAAAATTTAAACTGTATGTGTGCAATAGACAGATTCTACTTAGACAATTCTAAACAATTATTATGAGTACAGACTTCATGTTTGTTGTATATGGATTTTTCTTTTCTGCTTGTTTGTGTTGCTATGTGCTGTTTTTTTTTTTCTTCCTTACTTCTGAAAAATAATAAAATATTACTAAAAAAACCCCTTTATTTTGTACTATGACCACAGTTCCCTCTGCTGGGGGAGCTGGCGCACATTTCTAAGGCCAGCTCAGAGGATTCCAGCTTCAACTCACAACATTTTTTCCTTTCCATAGGAAACAATAGAGGATGGGGGAACCTCCTTCTGGAGCCCATAGAATTGGACCCCCTGGTCCAATCTTTTTTAAACTTGGGTTTGTTTTTTTAAGAGAGGCACCAGCAACTATGCTGCAAATTTGGTGCCTCTACCTAAAAAACAAAACAAAACACAAGCCCCCTAGGAGCCCCAGATACCTCCTGGATCAATTCTCCATTATAGCCTATGCAGGGGTGGACTGGAAACTAGTCAGAGGATCAAAAATACTGATTTTACTGACCAAACTTCTAAAAAACCCTGACCAAATACTGAACAATTTAATGTCAGCCTATTGATAAGTTAGCGTTTTAAAAGTAAAACTAGGACTTCATTAAAAATGATTATCTGGCCTTCACCATCCCCATAGCACACCTTTTTATGGTTGTTTTCATTATTGTACAAAATTTAAGGCAAAAAAAGGTTTCCTTTTAAAAATAATCACATGTTGCAGATAATAAAACAGCAAAACATATTTAAAAACATACATAATCATTATGACAACAAAACATAATTACTGTAAAGTAAGACTTGTCTTTGTTTTTACTTTATCTTGGGTTTTTTGATAAAAAAGAAGTTATTAATGAACTTTCTTTTCTCAACAGTTTTCTGCATTTTTTCTTGTCCTCTTCCGTTGCTTTCTCCTCTTCTTCTCGCATGAGCTGTGAGTGTTGAATCCCACAATATCCTTTTTCTCAGCAGCCTCCTTTACATGTTTGGTTGCATCACTTCGCAATGTTCAAGCAATCATTCCCTTCTTGTTCTGGTGTCTTAGCTTTTTCAGTTTTGTTTCCTTCTCTTGTATACTATCCTTTTCACTGTCTATCTTCTTAAACCTTTCTAGCTCCTCTGCCTTTTCCCTTTCTTTTTCTTCCTTCCCTTTAATGACACACTGTACATCACAATATTGCTTGTAATGAACATGAGCTGTTCTTGCCATCTGTAAAAGCTCCTGTGTGATATTAACATGGTATATCTTGTTTTTGTATTCATGATATAAAGTTTCTTTGATCATCAGGTGGGCATTCAAAGTTTTCTCTGACATTCTGGCCCTTTCATTGGTCAAAACGTGTCCAGATTTTGAAAACCCTCTTTCTATGTCCGCAGTATCATGTGATAATGATAATGCTGCTTTCACCATCTTGGTAACCAGTGGGTATTTTGGAACTCCAGATGGGTTTGTCTTTTCAAAGAATTGATTCCAGTACGTATCTATGCGGCAAGTGTCACTGGCAGTTTCATCTTCAAGTCTTAAGACGTTTCCATTCATCTGCAATCATGTCCAGTAGAATATCCAATGGGAGTTCTGCTGCTACTTTCATTATATCCTTGTGGGTTCCTTCCTTGACTCTCAGCTGGAGCTAAACATTGAAAATATCTGACTTGTCCAAAGATGACTGGGGTAAAAGGTGTTTGCAGGCTGCTGTGAAATGTTTTTTTGCTCCCATTAAAAAGAGTAGCTTAAAGTACTGAAAACAATCTGTCTTATCACTGGGAAGTCACCATGAAAACAAAAAAACACAAACTGCATTCACAGAAATCAAAGAAATACTGACTTTACTGACCAGTTTTTTAAGAAACTGACAAATTACTGACCAAGATGAAAAAACAGACTTTTACTGATTTTACTGACCATTTCCCACCCCTGCTATGGGGCCCATCGACTATAATGGTCCCCATAGGCTATAATGGAGCCAGAAAAAAACGATCGTTTTGCATACCCCTATTTATGCTTTTCAGTATGATTTGTAAACTGCCTTGAATTACAGGGGAAAGTGGGATATCAATATTTAAATAAATAAGTAGTTTGGGTAGGTTGATAAGATTTAAACAACTTCCTGTTTGTTAGGTTAGGCAGGGCTTAAGAAATGTTGACAAGGGGGCAAGAGAGTGCTGGTATGTTTCCTAAAGGTCAACGCAAGGTGACCATCCAAGGCCGGGTCGACCAATACAGTGGACTGGGGCGGGCAGACCTCCAGAGGCCAGGTCTACCAACATAGCAGAAAGGGGCAGGTGGACCTGTACTCCAGATCTGCCCATTTTGTAATGAAATTTGACTTGATTGTCTTCTCTTATGTTTTAATTATTCTTAAAATACAGTTTAAATACAGTTTAAAATAATTCATTCTGAGATTTTTATAAGACTATGAAAATAATCTTCTAAAATAATTTATGCAGTAGTCAAATGTAGACTTGCTCACAACTTTAACACTACTAGCTTTTTTCTCTCATGAGATAGAATTTTTGCTCACAACACTGTGGAGCTTAGAGGGAACACTGACTACGACCTCCTTATCTCGTCTGTCTGTATAAGCACTCTTATAGCCAGTCTGGTGTAGTGGTTAAGTGTGTGGCCTCTAATGTGGGAGAACTGGGTTTGATTCCCCACTCCTCCACTTGCACCTGATGGATGACCTTGGGCAAGCCATAGCTCTGTACCAGCTGTTCCCTCAAGGACAGCTTGGGAAAGAGTTCTCTCAGCCCCACCTACCTCACAGGGTGTCTGTTGTGGGGAGGGGAAGGGAAAGGAGTTTGTAAGCCGCTCTGAGACTCCAAGTGAGTGAAGGGCAGGATATAAATCCAATCTCTTCTTCTTCTTCTTTTCAACTCCCGTAATGCTTTCCAACCTGTTTATTATAACAAACTTCACTGTGAAAGTCCGCTGGTTTTAAGGGATCTGAATGGCACCCTTTTTGTGGAGGACGGATGCAGTGGCACAGGGAAAGTCTTGTAGAACCTGCTGAACAACTGTTTAATGAGAATCTCAAGCAACTGAAACTACTGGGAGAGGAGGCAGAAATTTGGCACAGGTAATCAGGTTCCCACCCATAAATACAGCAAAAAGAGCAGTAATGCTATGCGAAAATAACTGGCAGTATATCCAGTGAGACTGTAAGTAAAAATAGAAGCTACAGTCTATTAAGCAAGCTTCCAATGCAGAAGCAATACAGACATTGTCTTAAAAGTTTGTTCCTGGGCTCTGGACAGCTTAATTTCCAAAAACGGTTCTCCTGTGTGCTAAGAAACACAGTAACCCTGAAGGCTAGAACAAGAGGATGTGATTTTGAATGTCTGTTCCTAACTCCGCTGGGAATTTCCACAACTGCAGCTTTGCTGAATCGGACCAGCTCAGCTGCTTTACCATACGCAACTCTCAACAATGAGATCAACTGGAGGAAGCCATTAAATCCTCTTAGCTCACAGCTTCCTGTAAGTGCTATTCAACATTTAGTTTGGTGGGGGGGGGGGGATTTTTTCATTACTGCTTTGTTCTCCATTTCATTCATTCTATTGGCAGAAGGCTCTAAAAGCTACCTGTATAAACCTTGTAAGAGTTACTATCCCAGTCCATAAAGCGATTGCTTGCTTCAAACATTGTTTAAAGCCAGCATTTGTCAATATCACTGCGGTACAGCCACTTACCGGTGAGCTAGCTCCAGTTCTTTGACGGCATTCAGTACTTCCTTCAGGTTACTTTTTTCATCTTTCAGGACGGAGGTAGCTAGTCTCTGAAGCACCAGGGCCACATTGAACATAAGGACTGTATCACTGGGGGCCACATGTCTAGCCTGAGGACACGAAAAACTAATTTTTAAAACAGGCGTCAGCCGGCACAGCTCCAGCAATAACAGACGTGCACAAGTGAGGTTATAACACAACCAGTGTAAAAGAAAACACACAACTCCACAACGTTTTTTTTTTACCTTCAACAATGTTTGCTTGCACTCTTGTAATTTGCCGCATTTGAAGAGAGCGCGGGCCAAATACAATAGTACTTCTGTGTTCTGGTGTTTGTAGAATTTTCTGAGGCAATTTTCATACTGAAAGAACGGGAATCCAAACAAGACTTCAGTCCCTATGCAACGCCGTTAGTCTCAGCACCCAGTTTAACTAAATATGAATAGTCCAGTCAAACAGTAGTTCTCAAACCTAAAAATATGTTTGGTAAATTCAGTTCAGATAGTTGTTGCTGGACACACTGTAGCATCTCTCTAAATATTAGATCTGCTGCATAAGTGTCCCCAGAACTCTACAACTCTTAACTTCATTACAATGGGAACTGCAATTATATGGTATTTGCACTGGAACTTCATGGTGTTCTATGCAGCAAGCACTGTTATTGTTTACTTATACCAGCCAAGGAGCCACAGTTATTTTGTGCAGTTTTAAATTCCTAGATCTTTCACACCAAACTCATCAGTAAATATTCACTATAATGAAAAGTGCAGGGTTTTTAAGTTCAAAGTCAAGATACAAATCTTCGAAACCAAAAAAATCAGGACAAAAGGTTTCAGGACAGAAAAAAAAAATACATTCCATGAGATCCGGGATCCCTGAAATCAGTAATTATACCCTATTATTAATGAATGATGGAAAATGACACTCCAAATGAGTGCAAAACAATTCTTAAGACAAATTAGGCCATAACCATTTCCATTATTGATTCATATTTTGATCAGAATGCTGAGGTTTAGAACAGTAGTTTCCAAACTTACTACTTTCAGAGAACATTTTTACATTATCAGTTAACCTGCTAAGTAACTTCTGCGCCGCTAGGATGTATTTTAGAGTGCACACTAATATCAGAGAGTGCGCTGTCCAGGCCCTCACTATTGCCTCGTATAAACTGGCAATATGATCTCCAGCATATCTTCTTGCAGTAGCTAAAGGCAAGGGAAGTAGTGGGCAAGCTCTCCTTCAGGGAAGCGTGTCTACTACTATTGTTGACCCCCTGCTCCAACATCAGGATTCCCTGGAAAGCAGATTAAAAGGTACCATCCTAGACTATATGATAAAGATATTTTTGCAATATTCCTAAATCAAATAAGAAAAAACTTATCTACCTTATATCCAATACAAACCTAGCATCCCTGATTAAAAATAAATATTAAAATGCTAACAACAGATGTTATTTGGTGTAGTGGTTAAGTGCGCGGACTCTAATTTGGGAGAACCAGGTTTGATTCCCCACTCCTCCACTTGCACCTGGCTGGATGGCCTTGGGCAAGCCATAGCTCTGTACCAGCTGTTCCCTCAAGGACAGTTGTCTCAGAGCTCTCTCAGCCCCACCTACCTCACAGGGTGTCTGTTGTGAGGAGGGGAGGGGAAAGGAGTTTGTAAGCCGCTCTGAGACTCCAAGTGAGTGAAGGGTGGGATATAAATCCAATCTCTTCTTCTTCTCTTCTATATTCTTAATTCAATTAGGTAATACTTTAAAACAAATCATACAAGATTTGAGACAAAAGGTCTATAGGTTGAGCCTCCCACTGCTTTCAGAATTCTATTCCCTAGGTAAAGCTTCTTTGCGGCGTGTGTTATGTCACTTCTGACTTATGGCCACCCTATGAATTAATGTCCTCCAAAACATCCTTTCATCAACAGCCTTGCTCAGGTCTTGCAAACTGAGGGCTTTTGTGGCTTCCTTTATAGAGTCAATCCATCTCATGTTGTCTTTTTTCTTTTCCTGCTGCCATCAACTTGGTTGCATATTGCTAAATTATTAAGTGGCAAATTCCCATTATTTGGGATAACACCTTCCTGTTTCTCTGTCTGCAAAAGTTATACTGCTTTTTGAAAAATCCCACTAAAACTGATAAGTTCATGGACCCTTGCAAATTTGTTCTTTACTCTGAATAGTGACATCCTCCTCTTAATGTACCATCTGTTAAAAGACTTCACTTCACTGGTTTAAATTAATAAATTTAATTTACCAAATATGTACATCCATTTGTACATCCCACTGTAAACAAGGCACACCAGCAGAAGAGCTCCATAGTAATTTTTGTAGTTTTCATATTTCTTTCAAGGGACACAGATAACAGTAGCTTAAGATTTTGTGCATTTTTTAGAAGGACCATGTTAATATTGAGAACTTTGGTCATTTTCTATTTTCTATTTATTCTGAAGCCTCTGATGCATCCCTTGAGCCACCAAAGGAAGATGCCCAATGCCTGGCCATTCAATAGGCTGGAAGATTCTTTCTGCTAATGGTGGCACTTTTCACCTGCACAAGAGCGTTCACTTGTTAGAAGAAGCTCCTGCAAAAGGGGAAGGGTCCTTGCGCCAGAGAAAAGTAGGTTGGATCCAGGCTTCCTTTTCCATATTTTTCCTTGTCTTACCAAATAGTCCTTATTAATGATTGTGGTAGTTAACAGCTTTCTAAAGATCTGAGAATTATAAAAGACTCATTTAGGAAATGGAAGGAGGACCATGTAACCTAGTTTAGATACAGACAAATAGCCAGCACTTGTAGGGAGAGTGTTAAAAAGGTTTAGGCTAGTGAGAGATGCTAAATACAGTTATGTTTGGAGCAAGAAAAAGAACAAGGAATTGCATGGTATAGTGTCTAGATTATGTGAAGTGATGGTACTACTTTACTCTGCTCTGGTTAGACCTCACTTAAGAGTACTGGGTTGCATTTTGGGCACAGCAGTTTAAAAAGGATGTTGACAAGCTAGAATGTGTCCAGAGGAGGACAACGAAGATGGTGAGAGGTCTGGAGATCAAGACCTATGAGAAAAAGTTGAAGGAGCTGGGTATCTTTAGCCTGGAGAGGAGACGACTAAGAGGTGATAAGATACCAATCTGAGCAGCATTGTTAGCACAGTTGTTGTATTCTGTTGCCCCAGAACTGGTTGAATCAAAGGGGTTTTTGGTTAAACGTTAGAAAGATCTTCCTGACAGAATGGTTCCTCAGTGGAACAGGCAGTGGACCCTCCTTCTTGGGTGGTTTTTAAGGAGAGGCTAGATGGCCACGTGACAGCAATGCTGAGTCTGTGAATTGATGTAGATCCTCAGAGGGAGGGCAGGAAGGAATGAGTCAGTGCTCAGCTCTTGTAGCCCTTTCTGACATGCCACTTTGGGGTCAGGAAGGAATTTTCCTCCAAGCCAGATTGGCCAGGGATGCCGGAGCCTTCCTCTGGGCATACCGCAGGGGTCATTGGGAGAGTGTGGGAAGGGGTAGTTGTAAATTTCTAGGGTTCTCTTAACCACCTTCCATCAACTTTTATTACAGAGTAGTTCTGTTTGTTACCCATATCTGTGGTTCAGACTGTTCATTATTAGCATTATGAATCAAAACAATATGGAAAGAAGAGATTTCCTGGCTGTTCTGGAGGGAGGAAAGACTTTAACCCCCTCCTGAAAAGCACAATCTTAGTAACAGCTATGTTTAACAAGAAAGCCCTGCATTTCCCCACCCAAATAGTACTTCACAATCTGCTATCACACTGACAAAGTTCAGAAAACATTTCTTCAGGAAAATCTTTGTTGCTTTTGCAACTTTACTTTGGACTTGGGTTTTATAAGACGCGTTTCCAAGCCTTTGTTTTAAGGATTACCATCTGTACAGCACTGATGTACTGTTTCTGTTCCACATAAATGTGTGCAAGATTCAGCCACACATCACTGATGTCTGCTGTTGCTTCTCTCACTTGAGCAAAAACATCACGAGACTCCCGGAAATAGCCTTTGTGCGCCAGGACAGCACCTAAAAAGGAGAAGCCAGAGGAGACGTTTCAAGGTGTGCACCCCCACCCAAGCAGCCGAATCTAGAAGAGAATGCAGAGTCAATAGTCACCTATGCCATTGGCAGCATACAAATTCTTCGGATCATTCCTGAGTACTTGTTTGTAGATGGCTAGTGCACGGTCCTGATGGCGCTTTTCCTATTAAAATGATTTTTAAAAATGAGTATTTACAGCTGAAGAACTGAGCTAATGGTTGTAGACCACAGAAAATACAATGGACCACAGAAATACAATGGACCACAGAAATACAATGTGAACATACACAGCATTTACAATTGTATGCGGTAAGTGCCATCAAGTCGTTTCCGACCTATGGCAACCCTATAGATTAATGACCTCCCAAATGTCCTATCATTAACAGCCTTGCTGAGGTCTTGCAAACTGAGGGCCTTTGTGGCTTCCTGGATGGAATCCATCCATCTCCTGTTGGGTCTTCCTCTTCTCCCGCCGCCTTCAACTTTTCCCAGCATTGTTGTCTTTTCCAGTGATTCTTGCCTCCTCATAATGCATGATTAGTCTCAGTTTAGTCATTTTAGCTTCTAAGGACAGTTTCTGACTTGATTTGATCTAGAACCCACATTTGACTTTTTGGCGGTCCACAGTATCCATCAAACTTTCCTTCAACAGCACATTTCAAATGAATCAGCTTTCTTCCTGTCAGCTTTCTTCTTTGTCCAACTTTCACACCTATACATAGTAAGGGGGGAATACTGGGACATGAATTATCTTGATCTTGGTCGCCAGTGAGACATCCTTATACTCAGGATCTTTTCTAGCTCCTTCATTTTGGTGTAGTGGTTTGTAGTGTAGAGAGCCAGTTTGGTGTAGTGGTTGAGTGCGTGGACTCTAATTTGGGAGAACTGGGTTTGATTCCCCACTCCTCCACTTGCACCTGCTGGATGACCTTGGGCAAGCCATAGCTCTGTACCAGCTGTTCTCTCAAGGACAGTTGTCTCAAAGCTCTCCCAGCCCCACCTACCTCACAGGGTGTCTGTTGTGGGGAGGGGAAGGGAAAGGAGTTTGTAAACCGCTCTGAGACTCCAAGTGAGTGAAGGGCGGGATATAAATCCAGTCTCTTCTCTTCTTCTTCTTCTTCTTCTTCATGGCTGCCCTTCCCAGACTCAATTACTATGGAATACTTTTTGGCTGTATGTATTAATCTGTTCTGCATTGTTCTTAGTTGTAATCATAGGCGTCAACTACAGGGGGGCTCGAGCCACCCCCGAAATTTCCCAGGGGGGGCTCAGCCACCCCCGGCAAAATGGAGCGCCCACCGGGCCCTTCCTAGGCCCGCCCGCCAGCTGGCTGCCACCTCTCCCCCCCCCCCCCCGGCCATAGAGTTTCAGGGCGATTGCCAGAGCGTCACCCCAGCAATGTGCCCAGCGTGATGGCGTCACTTCTGGATGACGCCAGCATGCTGGGCATTTGCCCAGCTGGCCCCTGGATGGACAGAGGGAGGGACGGAGGCAGGAGTGGCCAGGCCCAGGGGGGGAGGCGGCGGGGACATGGGGACACAAGAGCCCCCCCCCCCCCGCCCGGGGATTTAAAAACTCAACGCCCCTGGTTGTAATCTGCCTTGAGGCAAATAAGAAAAGCAGGCTGCAAATAAAATAAATGAAATAAGTTACCTTCTCTCTATCTCTGGTGGGTTGGTGCAAAGTCTGTAACCAGACATTACCTAGAGCCAACATAGAGTATGTGTCATTCTGGGTGGATGGTTGCTTCAATATCCTTTCAAATTTCTTCTGTCCTGGACCCCACTCTTGTTTAGCCAAATGAAGATTACCAATTAAGGACCAAGCATCTGGATGATCCTAAAACACATTAGAAGAGGTAAGGTGCTTTCACACACACTAAATAACGCACTTTCAAACCATTTTCAATGCACTTTGCCACCAGATTTTACTGTGTGAAATGGCAAAATCCACTTGCAAAACGGCCACTGAAGTAGATCTGTTTATGCTGAATATGAGCTTATTTATAACCTTCTTACCATAACTCTGCTCAGTCCCCAGGTTTAGCATAAAAAACAGTTCAAAAAGCATTTTTAACAGTTAAGAATACTTTAAAAGGAACATTCTATTAATTTACTACTGAAAATTCTCTTAAAAGGTTTACAGAACATTCAGATACTGTTGCTCAGATGCTGGCCGTTCTCTTCTGAACAGAAGTCTCACGCAGCTGTCAAAAATACCTCCCTGGAGACCTCCCACTGATCACACAGAACAGTCATACGTAATTTCTAGTCCAATGTGAAGACTGATACCTCATATCATTTAATTTCTAGTCAGCATTCTCATCAATGTAAATATCTGAAAGCGCCTCACAGAGGGCTTTAGGAACCTGGCAAATAGTAACACTGACTGCTGAACACATACAACTCTTACTCACCTGATTGATTTGAAGGGCTTCTTTAAACCAGTCAGAAGCTTCATAAAAGTTTCCCTTATCTCGAGCCATTGCCCCTAAACGCAGGTAGCCTGAATACACAAAAATACACGACGATGACCAAAGGCCCTGTTGATTAAACTAGCATGCCACTACGTGCAAAATGAGGCACGTCCGCAGCACAGCAGAGTCATGAACTGACTAGGGATGTCAGGCTAGCGTGGGTTAGCATTGCCAGCATAATGGCCAGCCACTGACGGCCTGTTATAAAGCTGTTGGGGATCTGAGGAGTAAAAGTACAGAAAGAGCTTGATGGGAGCAATATTGACACCAGCCACCAGTATGCTGTTCTTAATTTACATGGGAACAATGGCAACCCACACTGCGGCACTGGCTTGATGTAAAACTGTGTTACAATACTATGAAAGCTCCTTCAATGGCACTGAACTGAAATTCAAAAGAGAAGGACTGTTCTGCCTAATGTGCCTTGTGAAAAAGGCACTACAGATGGATGTTATCTGCAAGGTTCAGATTACCAGACATTTGCGAAGTTTTATCAGCAGTGCTACTTTCCTGGTTAGACTCAAAAGTTTTGAAAGATTTGAAACGGGAGGGAGAAGCATCTCTCCCATTATTTTCAGAGGGAAAATATTAAATATATGCAGCAATTACTTTCCTACGTAACGTACTTATTTTAATACTCTAACAATACGAAATGCATTGTTTATAACCTAGTTTGCACATAAAATTGCACAATTTGGGATATTTAACAAATTTAAAAATACAGGTATCTTCCTTTTCTATAGGCAGAGGGTGGAATCCAGGAAAAAATCCTGCTAATGGAAGGTGTAATTTCTGCCAATTCTCACTTCCTGCTGCAGACCCCCAATTTGCACCTCGTGCTACTTTATGTCCCCCAGTGTTTTAGGGAAACCAGTGTGAATAATAAAGCAGGATAGGTCTGTTCCATTGACGGAACTGCCTTCCATCAGCAGAAAACTTAACCTGGACCCAACATAGAATGATGACTGTAGTCAGTACTAGAAGAAACGAGAGATGTGAAGGCACAGGAAGAATACTGACAAAAGCCTATTTTTTCACCAGGACCATTTAAAAAAAATTCCAACACATCATATATTAACTGTAGACAAAAACTGCCATACCACGCATTCTGAATTAATAGAGCCTTGCCCTTAAAAAGCCTTTCACTCATTCTAAAAGAAACTTTCCTGTTGGGAAAACTGAGTAAGTCCTCGGGGGAAAATGGGGGGATGCATTTCCTCTTAATGTTTCCAGTTTTTGACCTGAGCCGTCGCTATATCTACAAGATGTTTATAAAGCTAATGAATCTGTTTGTTATACATACAGTGGTCACTTACGCTGGTATGGTTTTGACTATACCAGCAAAAGAGGTCATATCTCAGTGGTCTCCTAGGTGGATGAACTGCGAAGGAAGTGACTTCTTATGAGGACGTTAGCCATGCGTGTTGCCTAGCCAAACCACTGTACACAAATTGAATGTTAGGCAAAAGAACAAACGCACATACACACACTCCTCAAACAAATATATGCTTGTAGGGTAGCACCCATAAAATCAGGTAGTTTGAAAAGCAATGGCACCGAAGTTTCTTACAGTCAACATAATTAGGATGTTCTCTTAGGATGTTCTTGTACAATTTTTCTGCTTCATGGAATTCACACATCGCTTCATACAATCTGGCAAGGTTGTAAGAGGTAGTGACTGAAATTGCATTGTAGTAATGCTCATCATGTTCCGCTTCTGCTTTAGCACGATCCAGAGATGCCAAGAAGTATTTCTGAAGGCAAAAAAAAAACGGAAAAGAGAATATAAATGTACATTTTTAAGAATACAAAATTTGTGTAAAGTTCAAGAAATAATTACTGTACACAAGTTGCACAGCGGCACATTTCATACCTTCGCTTCCCCTAAATTTCCAAGTCTGAAGTGAAGAGCGCCCACATTGTTCAAAATCTCAGGAGGAACATCAGCTTGCACTTTCTCCTGAAGGATTCGTGTTGCTGTACCATAGGCAGAGAGAGCACCCTGAGGAATTAACAGAGGAATATGGAGGAAGGTGGAGAAATTAGAGGTTCAGCTCTAATAATTACGTAGTTTAAAGAGAGTGTACTTTATAATCTTATCTCTACCTGTATATCTGTCTGCTCTAAGATTTGTGCAAGCTCAATCCATGCTTCTACATCATCTGGGTACTGTTCTGTGACCTTCTTCAAATGACCCTGTAAAAAAGACCAGTTATTTGTGCATGATGTGTATGCTTAAGTAGTCCAAAGACTTTATATTTTTCAACAAAACAGAATTTGGCATTATTGAGTGGGATTAGAAGCAGTCTCACACACCTAATAGTTTTATGACGTACTAACATTAAACACTACTATTTAAAGCCATGAAGTCACCGTAACAAGAAATTGCTGAGCATCAGAACAGGCAAAGTATTTGCCAACATCATGATTTTCAATAGTATGCAGTATCTTAAAACTTGCATCCTAAGGAGTAAGGATATTTGCATATAAACCGGCATTTCAAAAACTGTGGTACGAAGTATCCGATGTTCCCTACTCAAAGATAGCTTTGGTTTATAACAGCTAATGTTTTGCTGATATATAGATCAACTTAGTGTTACTAAAACACACACAGAGTTCAAACGTAGCTTATCAATGCTGGGAAGTAAGACTGAATTTTTTTAAAAAAATGAGCAAATTTGCCAGATTATTCATTTTAAATAGCAGACACTGATTGAAGGTGGAAACATTTAATTTTGTTGTGAGCATTTTGCATGAAAACAGCTCACACACTAAGGTTTACTGCAGTGACAGTATGATCCCACTTCAAGATAGTTAACTGAGTTTTTTTTCTGCTTGTGTTTATTGAATAGACATGTCTATTAGCGCTAAACTGTTATCACAAGTTTAATTTCAAAGGCTTCCAAATCTTTCAGAAATATGTTGAGAGAAGCCATCATCTAAGGGAAGTTCCACTTAACTTTTTTTTTTTGCTCTTGTCTGTTATTTATTTATTTTCTTGTTTAAATTTATATCCCGCCTAGGCAGCAAAGCTGGTTCAAGGCGGCTAACAACATTAAAATCAACATTCATACATAGGATAAAAATTAACAAACTAAGACCGCAAAAGATGGCGGCAATACAGAAAATCCATAGTTAGAGAGGCAGTACAGAGCAACCAACACAAGAGCAAAAGCAGGAGCCTAGAAGTCCCGGGCCAGGAAACTTCCACCAGCTGATTTTCCTGGGCCAGAAATTCCGCCAGCCATTTTCCCAGAGGCCATTTCCCCCCAGTGGCGGCTCCTAATTAAAGGCCTGGTGGAAAAGCTCCACTTTGCAGGCCCTGCAGAACTGCAAAAGGTATCGCAGGGTCCTGATGTCCTCCGAGAGCTCGTTCCACCAGTGGGGAGCCACCACTGAGAAGGCCCTGGTTCTGGTGGTCATTAACCTGGCCTCTCTAGGGCTAGGAAGGGTCAGGCAATGTTGAGCGCCTGACCGCAGTGCTCTCTGGGGTATATACAGGGAAAGGCGGTCCCTTAGGTAGGCAGGCCCCTGACCGTGTAGGGCTTTAAAGGTTAACACCAGCACCTTGAACCGGATCCGGTACGCTATAGGCAGCCAGTGCAGCGTCCTCAGCACAGGCTGGATGTGGTCTCGCACTGAGAGACCCATCAGCAGCCTGGCCGCGGTGTTCTGCACTAGCTGCAGCCTCTGGAGCAGGGACAAAGGCAGCCCCATGTAGAGAGTGTTGCAGTAGTCTAACCTCGAGGCGACCATTGTGTGGATCACTGTCACCAGGTCATTGCATTCAAGGAAGGGAACCAACTGCCTAATCAGCCGTAGATGATAAAAGGCTGCCTCGGCAGTGGCTGCTACCTGGGCCTCCATGGTTAAGGAAGCATCCAGGAGCACTCCCAAACTCCGTACCTTCGGCGCTGGCGCCAGTGGCGCCCCCCGTGGGCCGGCAATGGGATCCCTACCCCCAGCCCGCTCCGACTCAGGCACAGGACCTCCATCTTCAATTTGGATTCAATTTCACTCGGCTCAGCCTGAGCCAGCCCACCATGTCCTGAAGTGCCCGCTCCAGGTCATCTGGGGTGGCTTCGGGCCGGCCGCTTAACAACAGATATAGCTGGGTGTCATCCACATATTGGTGACAACCCAGCCTGTGCCTCTGGGCATCCTGGGCGAGGGGCACAGATAGATGTTAAAGAGCATCAGAGATAGCACCGCCCCTTGCGGCACTCCGCACGTCAGCGGGTGCCTCTGGGACGTCTGCTCCCCCAGCGCCACCCTCTGTCCCCGACCCTGAAGGAAGGAGACAAGCCACTGCAAGGCAAGCCCCTGAACCCCCGTGTCGGCGAGGCGGTGGATCAGTAGCTGGTGGTCGAACGTGTCGAACCCAGCCAACAGATCTAACACCAGGACTGCCGTACCGCCCTGATCCAGATGCCGTCGGAGGTCATCCATGAGAGCGACCAGTGCCATCTCCGTCCCATGACCCGGCCAGAAGCCGGACTGAAACAGGTCCGGCATGGATTTCCTGAATGACAAGATGGCGGCCTGTTAGCAGCAGGTGTTCTTCCTGGTCATTTTGTCAAAGTCAACTCTCATGCCTTCTAACTGGTTTACCAGTTCCAGCTGGGTGAAGAGGGGAGGAGGGGGAAAACTTGCTCTTCTTCCAGAAGACTTCCCTTCCCCCATTCCTGTTATTTGCCCTGCCTTACGCCACGTGTATATGAAGTTATGCTGCTTGCTAGAGAGTGAATTCGCTAGAACTCTGAGAATTTAAAGTCTACACTGCTTAGACCTTATTCAGTAAGTGGATCTAGAGAGTTAGCTTTATTTTTTTCTGTGTATTCGAACCTACCACTGGAACTATATTGCTTTTTAAAATTACTTTCTTTAATTTCTTCGATTAAGCCTCATTTTGCTTTATGGCGTGGTGCTGGGAGTCAACTGGACCAAACCCAGGTTAAACTTGGCTACGTTATCACACAGGGGCTTGTTCTGGAGTCTAGGCTTGGAGACAGGGGAACAAATCTCTCAGACCAAGGCAAGTCAGCCTTGACAAGCGCTCACGTGTACTGAATACAATGAGTCAGCAATGCAAATCTAAAGCAGTGCATTGTGAAGACTGTACCTTTGCAATGTCCCGTTTGTCTTGATCTTCTGAGGCAGCATAGAGAGATCCAAGAATTTTCATCGTCTCATAATTGTTAGGGTAGGCTTTCAGAACTTTTTCAAAACATTGTGATGCATTCTCTTTGTCTCCCCGGTAAATGTACATTTGACCGAGTCCAAAAAATGGAAGCACAAAAGAGGAAGAAGCAAACTGGGTGGCTTGATAGTAGTACTGAAAAGCTTGATCATAATCTTCCTAATTTAAAGGGCGGGGGGGGGGGGGCAGAGTTAGAATACATGACAAACATGAAAAGTTACTTCAAAAATAAAAATACCTAATTTTCCAAAGGGAAAAAAACGAAAAGCACCATACCTGAACATGAAAAGACCTGGCTAGTTGGTAGCAACTCTCTGCCTGCATCGCTTCGACCTCAGTATTATGAAAAGCATGTAGAGCCAAGTGTTGGACTTTACCATAATCCTGCATAAAGAAGACAGTCATGTCATAAGCAATCTCTTAAACCTTCAAAATCACCGCCTAGAACGTTTAGTTCTTGAACAGATTAATTTTGAACAGTTCAAAGGAATGGTTTGCACATGTGGTTTCAGTACCAATCATCTTGTGTACCAACATCAAACACCAGATTGCCCACATTCAAATCAAGAAGTAACTATGGAAACTATAGTAAATTCTGGTTTATATGCTACTTTCTCTATACAAATGTGGCAAACATCAGTTTGGAGAAAATGTGTCAGCAGTGAATCCAGCAGCACCGCTGCAAGTGTAAACAGATCCTGATCAGAATTTAAATGGGTCTTTAACAACAAGATTTAAGTTACATATTCAAGCACTCCTAAACTGCTTATTTTTTTAAATACAAAAGCACAGTATTTCTTGTCCTTCACAGTAAGCATGCACCTGAAATTTATGTGCACTTTGCACTGCCACTAATGTTATTAAGAATATCCCAATGTAGAGCCTGATTTGTTAAGAAATGTTGGAAGATGTTCGGCTAGTGATATGACTCACCTTTTTGAAGCGATATATCTTACCTTTTTGAAGAAGAAATGATTTGCCAAGTGGTTTAACACCATTGGGTTACTAGGATCAATTGTGTACGCTCTGGAGAGCAGCTGAACTCCATTCTTGATGGAATCAGCCTGAGAGAAACATTGATAAGGTATTTGATTTCTTTTAACTTGTATTTCAACCTGTAGAATTCAGTAACTGTTTCTTTACTATAACATTTCTAGGACTAATCTTAAAAAAGAAATCAGATGGTTTTATGAATGAGTAGCTCCCCTTGGCTTCCCATTCCAGCCAACCAAGTATCGACCACTGTCTCAGCCTAGTTCCCTGTTGGTGAAAAGGGGAAATAAAGGCCTGCATTACAGGCATGTCCTGGGGATTACTAAGATTAGGAATAAATGTTATTAAGGATGTAAAAAATACTCAGTATAAAAACATTATAAAGCTAGCCATGAGAACTCACAAAAGGAATGTACCTTGACAGAGCCAAAGACAGCAGGACAAGAATCAATGAAGACCTTTCTTAGGCCTTTTAAACACATTTCCAAAAAACGAATAAGTCTCATCCTGCAGTATTCATGCTCTGTACCAATTAGAATATACTGCTGGAAATTACACTAAATACTCTAAGGCTGGGGTGTCGAACAAGCGGCCCGGGGGCTGGATCAGGCCCCCAGAAGGCTTCTATCAAGCCCACAAGAGACTGGCTGTCTCCTGCTTCTTCCTCCAGTTCTTCTGCTACTACTGTGTCATAGCTTGCTTTCCCAGACTCTCTCAATCGCTCAGGAGAGATAGATAGGCAAGCTTCTGCTCCCTGCACTGGGCTGAGACACCTCCCCATCCCAGATTGCAACAGCGCAGACATTTTGATGCAATAATTCAGAGCAAGAAGTGTCAGTTATCAGAGACTGTTAAATAAACAAAGTATTGCAAGAATGCTAATGTTTCAAGCAAGTTTTTAAGTAAAAATATCTTTGTGTTTGTATTCTTTATAAAGTTTATATTTCTGCTACCTGGCGTTACATTTTATGACACACATGGCCTGGCCCAACAAAGGCGAATTTCTGTCAAATCCGGCCCCCCATAACAAATGAGTTCGACACCCCTGCTCTAAAGGGGCACAGAAGCCAAGCATCACAGGAGTCTGTGAATAGTATATAGGCTAACAAAACACAGCATTAGTGACACTGTGACACATGGAGGTCGTGGAGATCAATGACTTCCAAGTGAAGGGCTAGAACCACAAACAAAGACAAAGTTCTATCAAAGGACTCCAAAGGAGGGGAAATCTTGACTCATAGGCCTTTGTTCCTTATAGAAAGACTTCTTTTTTCCATATAAGGAGAAGAAGAAAAAAACCCAAGATATGTGAGATATGCTGGGGGGTGGGGTATTGTACACCAGGCAGAGAAATCATTGGTAAGCTGGATACAGGCAACATGCCAACTACCCATGGTCCATTTTAAGAACTCAACTACCCATGGTCCATTTTAAGAACTCAACTACCCATGGTCCATTTTAAGAACACTCTCTTTTAGAGATCATACATTCTCAGCAGGCTTAATTTTTGACTGGTTAATTTTCATGACTGTGTAAGAGACTTATCTCTATGAGATTTGCAGTAAAGCAAACCTACCTCTTTGTTGTTGAGTTCCAAAACAGCCAGTCCAACTAAAGCTCCCACACATTTGGAATTGAGCTCCAGCGCCCTGCTGAATGCCAAGCGAGCTTTTTCCAGTTTGTTCAGTTTTACAAAGCAGTGGCCCATGCCCAGCCGAACCTCAGCTAAATGGGGGAGGGGGGGGGGGGGGAGAGGAGCAAACAATTTGCAAGACTTAGATCTTTTCACATTTATACTCCCTCCTCAAAGTGATAGGATGTCATATTTAATTCATTTACTAATAAACTTGCCTTTCTCTGAGATGCAAAGCAGGTGACAGTAAAACAATAAGTTGTAAAAATGTATGAAAACAATCAGCAAAAATAATGAAAGCTGCTGCCCTTCAAAGTTAGTGTTAAAAACTATTCGTCCTATGACCCAAAAGCCCTTCTTAAAAGTTCAGTCTTGCGTCCTTTCCAAAACTGCAGAAGGGATGTAGATCTTCTGTCCTCCAGAACACTGTTGCACAACACTGCGGGGGCTACTGAAAGAGACTGCAAATTTGCAGTCATTGTGCATACCTTTGCAGGCACTGGAACTATTAGAAGGCGTTGTGGTGCCACATCAGCACCTATTGGAAGAGACCGTCCAGATGATTAACCCTTAATGTTTGCTTAGCGCTTTGCTACAGTTACAGATTCATACTAGTCCCTGTCCAAATGCTTACAACTCAGAAATTTTCCATGTTGTGATGGCTAGTGGCATAACTAGTTCTTAATGTTAGAAAGAGCAAAAGTGCTTTGTTGGCTGCAAATTATGATTGCTGTGTTTAGAAATTATATACTACCGACTACTCATTGCTGGGGATGAACAGCAGGGAAGGGATGTCACTATCTCACTCTGCACGCGAACTTCTGCTTGCAGCCAACTGGGTGCTCCGAAAGGACAAAGACTGCTGAACTACTGTTCTTATCAAAAGTATAAGATCAGTATATTTTGCAAAAGAGTTGCAGTTCTACAAACCAGAATAAGTGAAGCAAATTTCAACACGTTTATGAAGCATAATTTATTCAACTATTCTAAGAACATGGACATTTGTAGCAAGGAGCAGAGGAATAAAATGGGGTTAAAAATAGAAGGTTTAGGAACAGGCAATAACAGGCAACGGAGAAGCAAGGAATTGTGCAAAATGCTCAAGTTTTGTCTCCAACAACTGGAAACCCTCTGGGTCACTAAGATTTCAATGGCAACTATCAACGTTTTCAGGTTTTCTCCGCAGCCATGGGAGCTGTCAATTTCTTTCTTAAATGAAACCCTGGACTCAGAGAATATTACCTGAAATATAGTGAACTACAAAGTTCTAGTTAAAACCAGAACTCTATGAACTCACCATCAAGAAATATTAGTTCACTTAAAACCAAGGTACTCACAAAGGTTTCAATGCTTCTTCAAGAAATAAAATGAAATTAAGGGGGGGGAAGTTTCTACTGCCAGCAAGGACTTCCAAAGTAAACACTACAAAATAAAACATCTACTCAAGGTATTGTTTCTGCATATAGAACAGAAAGACAGTGCCTTCGGAACATGGATGAGAATCAGCTATGCAGGGGCTACAGTTCAGTGGCAGAACACATGTTTTGTGTGCAGCAGGTTCCAGGATGCAGTGCTACTGAAAGCAATCTTCTGTAGCAAGGCAGGGAAAGATCCCTGCCTCTCGATCCACCATCAGTCAAAGAATTTAACAGTGAATAGCATGAACTAAAGGTCAGCCCAAGTATTCAGACTTTTTGTTCTGTTGCCAAACATGCACATTTCCAATCTTATGAATGTGCTTTTATCCAACAGATGATCATCCAATGAAAGATACTATTTCTTTTTACTCCAGTGGTACTAAGATGTCTTTAATGATTTTTTTTCAATTTTACTGGAGCAATGACGGTACCACAAGTATCACAGGCAACAGTTGCCATTTTTAAGTTTATGAGATAGCTCATAGATCACTAACTTGCCTTGGGAACAAATATGCTAAGAGTAGAGGGTATAAATATTTTATAATCACACATTCAGGCAAGTTGGATTCAAGGACTTTGTTTTCAACATTAATGAGCCAAAAATACCTTTAATTCAACTGAAATATTTGTTTCTTACCAGGACAGCCAGGGTTGGTTCGGAGTGCCTTTTTGTAATAGGCGAGAGCTCCTCTGTAATCTTTCTTGTTGAAGGAAATGCAGGCCTTGCCTGTTCAATGCAAACAATATGGTTGATAAAGACCTACTGAAATTTGCCATGGAGATCAATTCAGCAACAATTCATGCTTCCAATAAAATCATGTTAGGAAGCATACAATTATAAAGAAGTGATGTTAAGTAGCAATTATGTCCAGAAAGGTGGATAGAAGCCTACGCTTCTTTACTTAGAAGAAAGCATATTTTACATGAAGAAAACTTGCATCCAAGTAGACATATCTAAGGTCCAAATGTTTAACATCCTATTCTTTTTTCCGTGGCAAAAACACTATTCTTTTGATAAATTCAAAACTTAGTTCAATACAAAAGAACTCATACAAATGACTTTTTAAAAGAGTTATTCATTATAACAAATTAAGATCACTTGCCTGTTCCTGACCTAGCCTTGCAGAGAAATGGGTGTTGAAAAGGGAACTCTATTTTTATTAACAGACAGAGCAAAGAAGACAGAAATAAGATTGTCTTAACGAAGACAAAAATAAGATTCTGTCTTAACGAAGACAAAAATAAGATTCTGTCTTAAGGAAGACAAAAGATCTGGAATCACACCATTCCGCCCCCCCCCCCCCGGCTCCTTTACTCCCCAGACTATCTAGAAATGTTCTCTGGGAAGTGGGGAAGAGATTTCAGATGTGCATGGGCATTTGTAACAACATAAAAATGACTACAGCTAGGAATGATTGTGAATCTGATTAGGGCACATTTTGCAATTGATCTTGGTCTTCCCCCCTGGAGAGCTCTTTTGATCAAAACTTAATCTATGGGTTTCTACTGCACCACAGTATCATTTGAACACAGAGGGAGGATTTCTCTCCTTACTCCTGGAGTTCTGCTCCTTCAACTTCTGCCATAATTCAACAGAAGCCCATTGGAATGAAATCCAGAGAGTAAAAACAAACAAATCTGGACTGGGATGGAGCAAGAGGAAGCTGCTTAACCCTAGCTGCACCAGCATATACAAGATGGTCCAGAAATTTGAATGAGTGTTCACACACCTCAAAACTGAAGTAGAAAGGTTTTCCTAAGACATTGGAAATCCCATATCCAAAATACAAAGACACAATAATGGGTTATCAAATTAAAATATAACTGATATTTCCCTATCTTTTGCTAATTTAACTTCAAGCCCTGATGGTCAACTCAGATAGGTATATGTTACAAGGCTTCTAACAGGTTCTAACAGGTGCTCAGTTTTTGACTTGGACAAGTTTGGAGAAAATTCCATACCAAGGGATGAGGCAGCCACTGAGAATGTCTGCCCTTATTCATACATACATCATATTATTTAAAAAGTGCCTTTGGTGAATCTGAGATATCATGAACACAACGACTTGGCTATGGTAATCCATGCGTTGGTCACCTCAAGATTGGATTACTGTAATGCTCTCTACACAGGGCTGCCCTTGTACCAGATCTGGAAGCTGCAGCTGGTGCAGAATGCAGCGGCGAGGCTGGTGATGCGTCTTCCCATGTGGGAACGCATCCAGCCCGCCTTAAAATCACTCCACTGGCTGCCTATAGCATACTGGATACAGTTCAAGGTGCTGGTGCTTACCTATAAAGCCCTATATAGCCAGGGACCTAGCTACCTGAGGGACCGCCTCTCCCCGTATGTACCCCAGTGAGCACTACGATCGGGCTCCCAGAACCGCCTGGTTCTTCCAGGGCCCAAGGAGGCCTGATTGGCGGCAATGAGGGCCAGGGCTTTTTCAGTGGTGGCCCTGTCCTGGTGGAATGAGCTCTTGGATAACATCAGGGCCCTGCAGGACCTTTTACAGTTCTGCAGGGCCTGCAAGCTGGAGCTTTTCCACCAGGCTTTCAAGTAGGGGCTGCCTCGACTTTATAGCCCTGGCCCGACCACTGGAAACCACCAATGGACCATCGGCACAAATTGGAACATCCAGAAGAAGACTTGGGCCGTTGCTTGGCCAAGGATGCTTAATCTCGCCATCATATACTGTGTTTTTAAAGTTTGTATTGCACTTTATATTGGTGTTATGGAATTTTATAGGAACTATGTTGTTAGCCGCCCTGAGCCTGCTGGAAGTTGGGGAGAGCAGGATAAAAATTTAAGTAATAATAAAAAAATAATAAAAATAAAATAAATGAGAGGAACCATGGTGGGCCTAGCCTCTACATCCTTATACGAGTTTAGTACAGCAGAGAACTTCCCAAAATATTTCACAACTTTCTCACCAAGAAGGGCTGGAATGTTATTTGGAGACTGGTTGAGCACAAAATGAAACTGTGCATCAGCTTGATCCATTTTATCACCCTCCAGAAGACAGAAGCAGGCTCTTCCCAATAAGTGATTCTAAGTAAGGAAGAAATGAGATGCAAGTTTCCTGAAACTCTGAAGAAAAGTTACACCCAGACAATACTAGTTGTTGCTCTTCCTGACTCCAATGATTTATGGTGAATTTGTTTACTCTGATCTCTTACTGCAGAATAGGTGAAATAGCAATAGCAAATCCACACATTCCCGAGTTCATTACTTTATAAACTTCTTGTTTCTGAAATATCTCCATGGTAAAGATGAGAAGGAAATGTTTTTCTCCCAGTTTTTTCCTGCAAGGACTTTTCCCCTCAGTGTTTCCAACTCAAAAGTTATAATATGACACAGCTTTCAGTGGACAAGATCTGGGAAATTTGGGGAGCACTGAAAAAAGAACTCATACACTATAGACACATACATGCCTTTGCAAGAACCGTTTTTGTTTAAATATAGATAACTTTGACAATTAATATTCTAGAATGTGTTACTGTAAATGACTTCAGTTTTCAATGTTATAAAGTTTAGCTTAATATCCAAATGTATTGATAGTTCTACCTACCGTGACTCAACGAGAGAGTTTATGTCCAATTAATACACTTTCTTTTGTTCGTTACAGAATTTGTTTTCTATCTTCAACTGTTATTTTTTTCAAAATTAAAAATATGTATGTTATATTTGTATAGGATGAAGCAATTTGCAACTCTTTCTCAAGTACAGGGTATACTTGCAATTTTTCTTATAGTACAATCTTAAAAATTTATTTTATTTATTTACATTATTTACAGTCCACCATTCTCACAGGGACTCACGGCAGATTACACATAGTGAGTCAATAGAATCAACAAAAATCTTGATTAACAGAATCAACAAAATCAATAGAACTAACAAAAACTGATGTGTAGTGTATTAACGTGACACATCAAGCAGAGTAAAAATTACATAATAGTTTACAGTAAGTGATACACAGCAGTACAGACCACTGTACATTTTGTACGGTGCAACCCTACTGCCTGTGCAGAAAAGGCCTCTTGAATCATTCAGTTTTGCATAGTTTGCAGAAAGCCAGAAGAGTGGGAGCCTTCCTGACCACCTCAGCCAGGGCATTCCATAAAGTGAGGGCCAGAATAGAGAATACATGTGGATATGCTAGCCAAGTTAGAAATGATGCATTTTATGTTGTTCAACCAGTAAAAGAAGCATAGATTTCATTGCAAAGTAAGGATGGCATATATCTCAATTTTTTTCAGAATTTATATTTTTTCTCCATGGCTTCAAAATTTGCAGAAATGTTACATCTCTACCACATGGTCTATCTAAACACTTTATTCTCTACCTATGTTCCTCCTCAGAACCTTTATTCTATGTGCACTAATCTTCTAGTTAAGATCAAAATTACTTGCCTGCATCCCTTTTCCATCGGAGTCCTCCCTGCTACTACTATAGAAGGCCCTGACTCTACAATATTCAAGCGTCTTCTTTTCCCGACAGATCCTACTTTCCTTCTTTTACTTCCCTAATGTGGGTTTGATCCTACTAGCTTCTAGCTACTGTGAGAGGAAGGTGAATTGATCTCACCCAGTTCCCTCTTTGCTACTGTTCCTTTTCTCGCAAGACTTTTTGGCCATATTGGTCCCTTAGTCCCCAGCACAGTCTTCAGGGGATTTAAAAGGGACAGCTAGGAAACGTGAAGAATGATCAGCTTCCACCAGCAGAAGACTAGTAGGATCCAGTCCTGAGTCTTATCTTTCGTTTAGCTGTAAGCCTATTTGCAGGGCTTATTTTTAAAATTACTTGACGGTTTTACACAGTATGCAAAGATTTTAGATGATTTATTTATGTCAGAAATTTGGGGGAGGGGGGGGGGGAGAGAGAAAATAATTCCAAATGAATTAGTCAAGCACCTGCAGCTGATATAAGAATAAATTATGCTTGATTAAAGAGAATGCTCATTTTATTTTGACCTTTAATAAGCTCATAGAATACCACACAAATGTGTTCTGTCTCTTAGATATCTAACAGCAGCAACCCATAAGCGGAAAGTAGTTCCTGCTGATGGATCACCTGTACAAACTACACACCAGGCTACTGCCCCAGGAGAAAGCCAAGCACATCTCCTAGCAGGATTCTGCATCTGCTATCCAACTTTGGATGCACCACCCATTCTGGGGCTTGTTCTGTGAGCTCAACAGTTTGCCAGCGTCTTCTGTTATACTGCTCTTTTCCTAAAATGGAGGAATCATCTTTTTAAAAATATCATATATGCTAATTATGGGGGTCCCCAACCTCTTGAGTCTGTGGACACATTTCGAATTCTGACATAAGGTGGTGGACCCAAGTCGAAAATGTCTGCTGCAGGCAGCAAAACCAACCACAAAATGACTGCCATACAGAAAAAGAAAGCTCAAGTGCAAGGAAGAAGAGGGATAATTTTAAAAATACAATGGGGAAAATAAGCAAGAGAAAATAAAACCCTGTCATGGCACGTGCTGCTAAAACATTATTTTAATCTGCAGTCAATCAGATCTCCACTGGCCAATCAGAAGCCCTGCTGAGCCCCATGTGACTCCACCCACTTTCTAACAATGGTTGGTGGGCACCAGGAAAGGGGGTCAGCAGGTCATGATGGGGCTCACGGAGGTATTATTTCCATCGCGCAACTGGATTTACGGGTACTACAATTTTGCTAAAGTCGGATTTTTTCATAAATTGCTCTTACCTGATCATACATGATTATTTTGTCTGCCATAGTATACAGCAGAGTAGCTTGTGTAATAAGCTCTTTCTTGTTGTCTTTATTCTTTTCTTTCCGAGCCTGCTGTACATAATAGGCTGCTAAAGTGTCTAGGCAAGTCATCTGATCTTTCTCATGGTCTCTATAATCCAGGTTTCCATCTATACGAGCAGCCTCGAGCAATTTCACAAAATCTTCTGTTTTGCCTTGTTTGTAGTATTCCAGCTACAAAAATAATACCACTGAATATTATCTGTTTCATTTGCAATTTTTGTACCACAGATGATCACCTCACAGCATGTACCAGGAACAGCTCACCCACTCACTTAAGTAGAAGAAGGTGCTACACATACCAGGTTCTTTGCACATATCACTATACTCCCTCGAACAAAGTCCTAGCTCCGCTTGTGCAAAAGAATCACAAATAGATATTTGTATCGGAGCATAACAATACAAGAAAGCAGGAGGAAAGCGCACTAGCAGTAATTTTAAAAATGAGACATAAAAGACCCCCAAACATAAACTCAGACAACTGTTCTATGACAGCCCATATTCCTATTTCAAAATTATCTCTGCAGTCCTATGCACATGTACCTGGAAGTTCCTCCCTTGAGCTCTGCAAGGCTTTTTCCCAAGTAAACATGGGTTATTAGTCTCCCCTGGAAATGAAATATCAGATAAACCGTTCAATGAGTTATTGGGAAGATACTGACCGCTAAAGCAATCCATATGTGCAGCTGAGTATGTTCCTGTTTAAGAATACTTATAACTTCATCCCCCTCCGGTAACTGATCAAAGTCAAGCTCGATGACCTAAAAAAAATGTATATCAATTATTTACATATTCATGAGCTGCGGAAGACAAGTTTAATGAGCTACTAAGATTCCCACTAAACTAGTACTTATGCATCTTACAGTACATCTGTTACAAACTATTTACTCTGAAGATCCTTTAAACTGTTTCCTTTGCTGAAATGTTTAGGCGGTGGGGTTTTGTAGTCCTGTAGTTTATTTCACATGTAGTTTATTTCACACAAGACTACTTTCCAAGCAGAAGCTCATAGGAAAAACACTACACATGCATTCACCATACATGAAGAACCACATACTGGATATAGGTGTTTCCCTATACAAATGGTTTTCCATGTTGTATAAAGCACAGAAAGTAACACCAAGGGTAGCACCCCTTCAACACAAGTTTGCACATGGAAAAGCAACTCTAAATTATGTTAGTAACTATACATTCAAAATGAAGGAGGATCAACTAGGAGCATCATCTTATCAACTAGGAGCTGGAGGGGGAAGCGAAGAGAGAAGGGTTTTAAAGTTTAAACCCCTTCTCTCTAGAGCAATGCTCCCTCTAAGTGGTGGAGTCTTGTGAGCAAAAATTCTACTCTGTGAGCTGCTGGCATTAAAAGTTGTGAGCGAGCGATTTGGCTACTGCATAAATTAAGTTTGCTCTGGAGTCATCCTTCCTGAGCTAAGACAGAAATGTGTGAGCCGGAAGCTAAAAAACAGTGAGTTAGCTCACAGTAACTCAGCTTAGAGGGAGCACTGCTCTAGAGTTGCACTGCTGCAGCAGCACAATCTCTTGGTGCATCCTATGGCTCCACAGAATAAAATGGAAAGACTGTGCTGCCGCTCTGGAGTCACGCCACAGCGGTGGCATGATCACTCCATTGTGCCCTATGGGGCCATAGGATACAATGGAAGATTGTGTCGCTGCAGCAGCACGACTCCAGAGAGAAGGGGTTTAGACTTTAAAGCCCTTCTCTCTTCGCTTCCCTCTCCAGCCCGCCTTGGCAGACCACCTGAGAAAGGGAAGGGGAGACTTTTAAAGATGCTTCCCCAACCTTTCTTTGCTTCTCCAGCCAGGCTTCCAAGGCGGGCTGGCTGGGGAAGCAAAGAAAGGTTGGGGAGGCATCTTTAAGAGCCTTCTCAGGCTGGCTGGGGAAGCAAAGGAGAGGTGTTTAAAGATGCCTCCCCATCTTTTTTTTTTGCTTTCCCAGCTGGCCCACCTTGGCAGGTTGGCTGAGGAAGCAAAGCAAGTTGGGGGAGGCATCTTTAAATACTCCTTTTTCCCCTGGAGAATGAAAGGGGGATGGCGAATACATGCTGCCCCCTTCCTCCCCCCCCCCAGCCATGGCTCTGCTGCCTTCCCTTCCCCAGATGACCTGCCCAGCAGGCTGGATGGGGAAGGGACTGGAGGAAGAGCAGGTCCCTTTCACTCACCTGTGGAGTGGAGCCTGAGCGGTGGGTGTGGCCTTTGGACACACTTCTGGTAATGCCAGGTGGTGTGGCATATGCAAATAAGTTATGCTAATGAGTTATGCTAATGAGCTCTAGCATCTCTTTTTCTACTAAATGACCCCTGCTCCTACCAACAAATAGTGAGTTCAGAAAAAGAAATAAGTACAAGTATGCATTGTCAAAGAATATCAGAATCACTCTGGTTTGTATGCACACAACTCATACAGGAACAAAGGGAAGTAAAAAATTAATGTTATGAACACAGAATCAGAAATCGTTAACATGGATTATTAGTTAACCCATGAAATCTTTTATCCTCCCTGTCAAAATCATGGATTGCTATAGAGAGCAGCAGTAGTTAAGGGTGAACTGGAAACTCCCAGCTTTACAGCCAATGATGGATACAAAGAAAGAAGATAGGTAGCTCAATCTGACCTGAGTTAGATTGAGGTGACGAGAGAGGAGGTCCTATAACTGATAGACAACTTAAAAACAAATAAATCACTGGGCCCGGAAAGCATACATCCTAGAGTTCTGAAAGAACTCAAATGTGAACTTGTGGATCTCCTGACAAAAATATGTAATCTTTCCTTAAAATCTGCCTCCATTCCTGAGGACTGGGAGGTAGCGAATGTCCCTCCTATCTTTAAAAAGGGTTCCAGAGGAGATCTGGGAAATTGCAGGCCAGTCAGTCTGACATCGATACCGGGTAAGTTGGTGGAAACTGTTATTAAGGAAAAAATTAGTAGGCACATTGATGAACAAAATCTACTGAGGAAGACTCAGCATGGGTTCTGTAAGGGAAGATCTTGTCTCACTGACCTGTTAGAGTTCTTTGAGGGAATAAACAAACATGTGGACAAGGGGGACCCAATAGATGTTGTTTACCTTGACTTCCAAAAAGCTTTTGATAAAGTTCCTCAAGAAAGGCTCCTAAGTAAGCTCAATAGTCATGGGATAAAAGGACAAGTCCTTTTGTGGATCAAAAACTGGCTAATTAAAAGGAAACAAGAAAGTGAGTATAAATGGGCAATTTTCTCAGTGGAGGGAGGTAAGCAGTGGGGTACCGCAGGGATCAGTACTCGGTCCAATGCTTTTTAACTTGTATATTAATGATTTGGAGTTGGGAGTAAGCAGTGAAGTGGCTAAATTTGCAGATGACATGAAGTGGTTCAGGGTGGTGAGGACCAAGGAGGATTGTGAGGCACTCCAAAGGGATCCGTCAAGGATGGGCGAGTGGGCATCAACGTGGCAAATGGGGTTTAATGTGGCCAAGTGCAAAGTGATACACATTGGAGCCAAAAATCCTAACTATAAATACACACTGATGGGATCTGAACTGGCGGAGACTGACCAAGAGAGAGACCTTGGTGTAGTAGATAATGAAAATGTCGAGACAGTGTGCAACTGCAAAAAGGCCAATGCTATGCTGGGGGTTATTAGGAAGGGAATTGAAAACAAATTGGCCAGTATCATAATGCCCCTGTACAAATCAATGGTGCGACCTCATTTGGAGTACTGTATACAGTTTTGGTTGCCACTTCTCAAAAAAGATATTATAGCATTGGAAAAAGTGCAGAAAAGGGCAACTAGAATGATAAAAGGGTTGGAACACTTTCCCTATGAAGAAAGGTTGAAGCGCTTGGAGCTCTTTAGCTTGGAGAAACGACGGCTGAGGGGGGACATGATTGAGGTTTATGAGATTATGCATGGGACAGAGCAGGTAGAGAAAGAAGTCCTTTTCTCCCTTTCTCACAATACAAGAACTTGTGGGCATTCCATGAAATTGCTCAGCAGTCGGGTTAGAACAGATAAAAGGAAGTACTTCTTCACCCAAAGAGTGATTAACACGAGGTTAATCGTGATTAACACGGCTGAGGCGGCTACAAGCATGGATGGGAATTCAAGAGGGAATCAGATGAACATCTGGAGCAGAAGTCCATCAGTGGCTATTAGCCACAAGATACAGAGAGGAACTCTCAGTCTGGGGCCAGGGATGCTCTGTCTTCTTGGTGCTTGATTGGGGGGGGGGGGGGGGGTGCGACAGTGGGAGGGCTTCTAAATGTCCCGGCCCCACTGCTGGACCTCCCTCCTGAGGGCACCTGGGGTGTTTCCGGCCACTGTGTGACACAGAGTGGTTGGCCAGGAGGGGCCACTGGCCTGATCCGACATTGGCTTCTCTGATGCTCCCACGCAGCTCTCTGGTGTCACTAACGGGGCCGGAGACCTGCAGACGAAGGATTCCGGCCACTCTCCCCAGGAGGGAAGAGGCAAGCCGCGGGCGGGCGGGTGAAGAAGCCTCCCCCCCCCCTCCCCCGCCCGGCCACCCCCACAGGGAAAGGAGGCGCAGCAAGCGATTAAGAAACGCCGACCCTCCTCGCGGTTCTCCGCAGCGCCCCGCCACGCTCACCTCGTCAGTGTCCCGGAGGGGGATCTCGATCGAGCCCCGGGACATGATGGGGGGGTTTGAAGGCGCCGCCGCCGCCGCCTCAGCCGAGCAACTCCAGAGGACGCCGCCTCACCGCCGGAGCCGCTCCCCCAGCAACAGCGCCTTCTGTCCGCGCAGGCGCGTCACGGCCCCGACCTCGGAAGCGCTCGCAGGAAGGACCGGGGTGAACGGGAAGCGGCCGCAACACCGTCACGCCTGAGAAGCCCCGCCCCGGCCTGGAGCCTGACGGGCCGCCTCGCTCCGCCTCTTCCGCCTCCTCCTCCTCCTCCTGCCGGGGGCCACCCACAGCCCGGAAGGAGAGTTTCGGTTTCAGCCCGCGGGGGGCGGGGGCGGGGAGGAGCCGCGGTGCCGCCCTCCTCTTCCTCCTCCCCCTCCTCCTCGTCGCCAGGCAGCAGAGCGGCCGCACGGAAGGCGGGGCCGGTGGAGAATAGGGGCGTGCCTTGGACTCGCGTCCGCTCTGGCCCGGGAGATTCCTGGAGATTGGGGTCCCGCGCCTGCGGAGGAGAGGATTTGGGGAGGGATTTCACCTTGGGTCTGTGCAATGCCAGAGACCTTGTCCTTTGAGCCTGCCGTTTCCTTCAGGAGAACCGATCCTCTGTAGCTTTTAAGATCAGCTGCAATTAGGGTTGCCAAGTCCCGGTTGGAAAATACCTGGGGACTTTGGGGGTGGAGCCAGGAGAAGGTGGGGTTTGGGGAGGGGAGGGGCCTCAGCATGGTAAAGGCCATAGAGCCCATCCTTCAAGGCAGCCATTTTCTCCAGGGGAGCTGATAGGGTTGCCAAGTACCGGCGACTTACCGGCGGGGGGGTGGGGGGGAGTTGTTCTCCCCCCGGGAGCTCTTCTGGCACATGCGCTTTGCGTGCGCGCCATGGCGACGTGATGACGTCACCCAGAGGTGACGTCATCACGTTGGGGGCGTTGCCAGGGAAACGCTCTGGCAATCGCCCCCAACGTGATGACGTCACCTCCGGGTGACGTCATTACACGGGGGAAGTCGTCCTCACCGGACGACTTCTGGGGCGGGGTTCCCCCCGCTGGCCGAATGCCGGCCGGCGGATCGGGAACCCCTATAGCTGGGAATCCCCTGCCCCCCGGGCTGACTTGGCAGCCCTAGGAGCTGATCTCTGTCAGCTGGGGATCAGTGGTAAAAGCGGGAGATCCCCAGGCCCCACCTGGAGGCTGGCAACCCTAACTGCAATTCCGGGGGAGGGTGACTCCAGGCTCCACCTGCAGATTGGTAACCCAAGCTGGACTGTGGGCAGAAGGCGTCTTTTTTTAAAATCTTTGCCCACTTTTTAAAAGGCGGGGGGACCAATATACACCACCAACAAATGTATGCATGCTACAAAGTAAATGTAGCCAATGTTGTCCATCACTACCCTTCTGGCTTAAAAAAAGAAAACTCTTGGAATTTTTTATTTGATTTTCCATCCCCCATCTGGAGGACATGGTCAGTACAGTAGGGCAACATTTTGTACAGGCCTGTAAAATTCCTGGGAACCGCAGCTGATCGGATTGCCAGCTCTGGGTTGGGAAATACCTGGAGATTTTGGGGGTGGAGCCTAAGGGGGGGGAGGAATTTCAATAGGGAATAATGCTATAGAGTCTACCTTCCAAAGTGGCAATTTTCTCTAGCTAGGGTTGCCAAATCTGAGGGGAAATACCTGGAGACTTTGGGGGTGGATCCAGGAGAGGGTAGGGTTTGGGGAAGGGAGGGGCCTCAGCATGGTACAATGCCAGAGAACCCACCCTTCAAAGCAGCCATTTTCTCCAGGGGAGCTGATTTCTGTCAGCTGGAGATCAGTGGTAAAAGTGGGAGATCTCCATGTCCCGCCTGGAGGCTGGCAACCCTATCTCTAGCTGAACTGATCTTTGGTTCCTGGAGATCAGTTGTAATAGTAGGAGAACTCCAGCTACCCCCTGGAGGTTGGAAAGCCCAACAGCTGGAGTGGTGGGGAAGCTTTCTCTGCTGTATTTCACTGTGTAAAAGCTCAAGATTCCTAGCCTTTTCATCAAGTCTTTCCATAAAGTTGGGCTCACTTTAGCACAGATCTCTCACAATTAGCTGGCCAGTGCAAGCAGATATGTGAAACTGCCTCAACACATCCAGAGTTACAATGGCAAAGCCTAGCCATATATAGTAAAGGTAAAGGTTTCCCTTGCTTGAAAGCCAGTCGAATACGACTCTAGGGATGCAGTGCTCATCTCTGTTTCCAAGCCAAAGAGCCAGCGCTGTCCAAAGTCGTTTCCGTGGTCATGTAGCCCGCATGACTAGACGCCAAGGCACACGGAACGCTGTTACCTTCCCACCAAAGTGGTACCTATTTATCTACTTGCAATTTCTTGCTTTCGAACTGCTAGGTTGGCAGGAGCTGAGACCAGAGACAGGAGCTCACTCCATCATGCGACACTCGGGTCTCAAACTGCTGAACTACCGGTCTGCAGTTCAGCATCTTCTTAACCACTTAAGCCACTGCAATATATACTATGTTATTATATCCCATGTAGGATTGCTGATGGTATTGCATTAAATCTTGCAAGAGAAAAGGCTCTGCACTATTGTGGTACTTGTAAATCTGATAGATATGAAACCATTCGGCCAAGTAACATTTCCAAACGAGCGTTTCTATGGATTTTTTCCCCAATATTAATATTGCTTTTAACAAAAACAATTTCTAATATGAAATCATGTTTAAATTAGCCAGTTGAAATCTTTATCCCTGCGCTACTGAAAGCCATAGGAATAACCAAGAGATTTTAATTAAGAGCATTAGGTTTAATAAAGTACTGACTAAGAGTTTTCCTGATTGAATTTTTGCAAACATGAGATCAACATCGTGTGTGCTAGAAACTATTGCTTCCTTGTAAGTAATATAAAGATATTAATTTATTATTTATTAATTTTTATTTATGTCTTGCCTTGCCCATACAGGCAGGCTCAAGGCAGCGTACAGCAAGTTAAAAGCAGATAAAACATAGATGTGCAGTTGATTAAGTATTTGAGATAAAAACCTACTTCTGAGATCTGAATATAGTGGATAAACCATTACATAGTGAAATAGATCTTCAACAAAAGTTCCACATAGACAAATACGTTGTTCTAGGGGAATTTTTAGATATCTTCCAGTCAATCCTTCTGATGGCATGTTCTGAAATCGTAATGCTGTGAATGCCACTCTTAGACTATGTGCAGTAATGTTTATCAAACAAGAGGCTCTTAAATGATCTGCCTTTAGGTTTTCATACCAAGGGGCAGATTTTGACTGAGCAATTAACTGATTATCTATTAATGTAACACAAGGTACCCAAGATATAAACTTTATAAAGATGATTTCAGATGCTGAATGGCAAGAGCCAGCTTGATCGGACTTGATATTCAGAGGGGTAGTAGAAATATCAGCACTAGTAATGAACCCAGGTCTCGGTTTGGTACAAGAGGATTCAGTCCAGGAGGATGCAAAGAATAAATGGAAGAAGTCTGAAGAAGTGAGCAGTGACTCATAAAAGCACATACCCAGCCATAATTTTGTTAGTCTTTAAAGGTGCTACTGGACTCTTACTTTTTTCTACTGCTATCACAAACCACAACATTCAAAACCCAGTGGAGGGACATTTTAACCTTCCAGGACATTCAGTTGCTGACCTAAGAGTAGCAGTTCTCTTACAAAGGAATTTCAAAGGGAGATTAGAAAGAGAGACTGGAGAATTGCAGCTGATAATGGAGCTCAAGACAATGCAAACGCCTGGACTGAATGGAGACCTAGGTTGTTCCTCTCATTAACAATGCCTGCTGTTCTCATATGGCATCTGAAATCACTTCACTCTCCAAGATATAAGGCCAGATGGACTCCCATTCTTGCTGTATCTGAAGAAGTGAGCAGTGACTCACGAAAGCTCCTACTCTGGCAGAAACTTTGTTAGCCTTTAAGGTGCTGCTGGACTCTTGTTCCCTTTCACTATTAAGGAATGCAACCTGTACTGATAGGTTTCTTCCCCTCCCCCACCTGCTCCACCCCAGAAATCTCCAGGTATTTCCCAACTCAGAGCTGGCGAGCCAGCTTGACACTTTGACTAAAGACACTTTCGGTTTCCTTTGCTCTTGCAGGGATGCTACCCTACAACAAGCATGGAAATACAGGTCAAGTTAGTATGCTTTTGCCTTTTTTTGCAATAAATCAGGAAAACAATCAAAAGATTATTTTGGCAACAACATGCCTGGGAGAGAGATTAATTGAAAGGGTAATGTTTATAACAGTCTTGAAGAGCATGAGTTCTATCACACCTTCACACACATTAAGACCAGGCAAGGTATAATGCCAAACAGACATCACACCAGCAGCCATGTACAGAATGCTGCCCATGTTTGCCATCAACCATAAACACATCCAGGCAAGCTATAGCACAGATAGGCCTACAGTAAGATCAGGTGAGACATGATCTGCTTTAGCTGGGTGTCATTAAAGATGGGGGAGGGAAACCAACAGATTTGTTTCAGGGGGCCCGATACACCGAGAAATTCTCTTACTCAAAACCCAGACAGAGCAAGTGGGAGACATGCAAGACATCGACTTCCAAAGAGTCATGATACCGGACAGCTTCCCAACAGCTCACACTTCATGCCATTTTTTTGGTCTGAATTTCTTTGCACACCTTGGGTCAGCCCTGAACTATAAAATCCAAATACTGACACTAAACACCAGTGGAGCCCATGCAAGTCAATTGGCATTCATGGTTTTCATTATCTCCTGTGGGCCTTCAAGACTCTCTCATTGTTTCCAGTGGACAACCCTGTCATTCCTTTTATACATCCCAGTTAGTTGCCCCTTTAAAACTGTACCACACCATTTTAGGTAACAGAAGAAAAATAAGAAGAGAATGGATTTATATCCCGCCCTTCACTACCTGAAGGAGTCTCAGAGCAGCTTACAGACTCCTTCCCCTCCCTACAACAGACCCCCTGTGAGGTAGGTGGGACTGAGAGAGCTCTTTCCAGAGCTGTCCTTGAGAGAACAGCTCTGACAGAACTATGGCTTGCCCATGGTCATCCAGCAGGTGCAAGTGGAGGAGTGGGGAATCAAACCCAGTTCTCCCAGATTAGAGTCCATGCACTTAACCACTACACCAAACAGCAAAATGAAGAACATGTGCAGAGTGCACATTTCTTGCCAGTGTTCTCTCTGGGCTGCACAAAGGGCAAAAAGAATATTTAAAAGGCCTCTGATCTCCATTTGCCCCCCCCCCCCGAATCTTGTTCATACAGATGGCAGAGAGAGAGAATTAAGTTGTGCAGAGAGATGGATGCCAACCTCCAGGTGGGACCTGGGGATCCCCCGTAATTACACCTCATTTCCAGAGTACAGACTACAGAAATCTGTTCCCCTGGGGGGAAATGGCTGCTTTGGAGGGTGGGCTCTATGGCACTGTACCCCACTGTGGTCCCAGTCCTCCCCAGGCTCCACCCCCAAATCTCCAGGATGTTCCCAACCTGGATCTGGCAACCCTGCCCCCCCTTCTCTGCCAGTGGCCAAGGAGGACCTGGCACCCCTAGCTGGCAATTAGCCACAAAGCTTTGCCTATTGACTTACGTTGCATACACTGGAGCAAGGATTCCTACATCTCCTTGGATCCCCAAATATTTAAGTCTAAATGGAGGGCCTTTTGGAATAACATCTTTCCAAAATGATAATGCAGGTATGGGGGTGGGGTGGGGGTGTCGAGGCCAGAAAGATGCCGGCCTGCTCTTTTCTGTCTCTCTCTCTCCACTTCCTTCCATTTCCAAACCACACCGGGGATCCTTGCTGCTCACATTGCAAGCCAAACCTCAACATCTTGTCGGAATCCAGTAGAGCCAAAGAGACCTGCGGAAAGCAAAGAACCAGGCTGGCTTCCCTTCCCTTCCAGTGGAGAACTGGGTGAGAGAGGGAGAGCAGCACAGGAAGGTCCATCCCTCACGTGCCTCTTCTCCTGCTCAACTCTTTTCTAGGGCTTTTCTAGGGATCAGCGAGCCAGCCTCGCCATCGGTTTTATCCCTTTCAAAGGGGGAGAGTTAGCAGTGGGCCAAACGCCTTGGGAAAACTCTCTGGGGGACACAGAGGCGCCCAGAGGAGAATGGAACGCAAAAGCAAGGATTGCCCCCCTGCCACCCGATTCCCTTACCTTGAAGAAGTTGTGTGCCACCCTGTAGCCTGCCTCTGGCCCACCCCTGCTGCCAGGAGGCAGCCAGCTGGTGGCATAGTCATACCAGGCCACAAGATAGGGGCTGTTGATGGAGCCATTAGTGCACGTGGTGGCCGAAGCTCCTGAAGCAGAGCTTGGTGTAGTCCCAGAAGCGCTTGACCAGCGCCAGGCTCTCCCAGCCGCTGTGGGCATCCTGCGGGGGTTGGAGCAGGTCACAGTGGCAGAGAGTGACTATGGGCTCGACACTGTGGGCCTTGAGGCCCTCCCGGAGGCTCCCGTAGCAGCAGAAGGTGGCTGGGTAGATGGGCGGCATGAAGTTTGTATGCTTGTAGCCTTAGGGTGCATTCAGATGGGCAGCTAATCCTGCCACTGGCCTGACTGTAATTTGATCTAGATCTTTTTAATCCAGCATTGCATGATCAGACAGCTCCCCTGTGAATCGCTTTACCACGTGTGACTCCACGGTGGATTGTCTAGACGGCATCCATCATAAGGAGCCGTGTGGTTGGCTTTTAAAAAAAAAATTATGTTTGTGCATGTGCATATCTGCATATGTGCTTATCTGCATATGTGCCTCACCATCTGCGGACGTCGCATGTTTAAGCAGTTATGCATGCATCACTAAGAGTTTTTTAAAATGGCGGTCGTTCGGGATGGTCTGGAGACCATCCCTACGGGCTGCTTGTGCACTGGTGGAATGACCTGACGGTGGAAATTCCAGCATTGGCCCGTTGGCCAGCTTTAGACAGGACTTTAACCACTGTCTTTTAAGTACGGATCCCCGACGGGGATTGACGGGCTACTAACGAAAGCGGCACGATTCTCAGGTGTTGAGGTCTGGACGTGCACTTTAAATCCACCAGGCACTTGTGCCTGGCGCAGCTCAAAAGAGCCATCTGAACGCAGCCTTACAGTAGAATTTCTGTGATGTGAAAGATACAAACATTTGTACCTATGTGTGCCTTATTAGCTGCTTCTATCTTTGTTTTGTTTTTACAGGAACAGTACCTGCATCTGCTATTATAATAGTAAAGTGCTGTTGCTCTATAATGTGCTGGACCCTGAACGGCAAAATGTTCTCATTGATAGAAGAAGAAGAAGAGAAGAGAAGAGATTGGATTTATACCCCGCCCTTCACTCACTTAAGAGTCTCAGAGCGGCTTACAAACTCCTTTTCCCTTCCCCTCCCCACAACAGACACCCTGTGAGGTAGGTGGGGCTGAGAGAGCTCTTTTCCCAAGCTGTCCTTGAGAGAACAGCTGGTACAGAATTATGGCTTGCCCAAGGTCATCCAGCCAGGTGCAAGTGAAGGAGTGGGGAATCAAACCTGGTTCTCCCAGATTAGAGTCCGCGCACTTAACCACTACACCAGACTGGCTCTCAATAGAGAGAAACATTAGAGAAACATTCCTGTCTACTATAAAGAAATGTATTACCATCCGCTGTGAGGACTGGTAAATGGAAGTACATTTTGATTCTCTTCCTTTTGGTGGGCCCACCTCTGAGGAGGGGGCAGGAGGACAGCAAGGCAAACCCCAAGAGTGTAATGAAAACAGACAACACTTAGTTGGGATAAAACCAGCCACAGCGTTTTGTTAGTTGCAGCTGAATGGAGCCTCGGCAAAGCTTAGCACAAATGAGTTCAGGGCATCGGCCAACCTGCCTGCTGGCTGATGTCCAGACTCCAGGCCATCCTTCTCCCATCCCACAGACTGCCATTCCGTGGCATCCCCCATCCCGTCTGCTGAGGGATGCCATGGGAAGGCTGTCTGCGGGATGCCCCATGGGCACAAGCCACTGTGTGGTTTCCCCTGCCACCTGAAAGTGAGGGTGCCTAGGACAGCCCTTGAGCTGGGCATGTCCCCTGCAAGCCCTCACTCCCAAACCCCTTAAGGAGATCCCCAAAGATGCAGGCAACAGGCACACAGGCTGAATTTTCCCTGAAATGGATTCATATCCATGCTGACACCACCAATACAGTTGTGACAATGAGAGGAATGAAAATTAGAAACAACTGCAACAATGTGAAAAAAATGGGAGGGCTGGGTAGGTGAAGCCACAAGGTTTCCACTAGTCCCTGCTAGCTCTCGGGGTTATACTGGAGATGCTCAATGGTAAAGAACATAGAAATGGAAGCAGAGGAGGAATGGTTTAGAAGAAGCTGTAGTCTGTTTCCCTCTGGCCTTGCACCTTTTAAGGCACAAGCAGTGACTCCAAATTGTAACTGGGAAGTCGGAGCTCCCACACATCTGAAGCAGCAGAGCTACCATTTGTGGAGAACGCACAGGATTTCTTCCAAGTCCTGTGTTTGCTATTGTTGTGTTTGTTTAGACGATGAAGCAGTAATAGCTTGGAAAGGGCTCTGGTATCCTAACGCTCCAATTCCTATTGGCTGATTAATAAAGACTCCCATTGGTCCTCAAGCCAATCTAGATACCCAATCACTGAGCCCTGCTTGGGTCCAATAGTATTGCTTGTATATAGTTACATTGTTGAAAGTTATGTGTTGGAACAGTATAAATGAAAGTGCTGCTCTCGTAGAGCTGTCTTTTGAGCTGAACAATGTCACTGAATAAAAGCCTTTTTGTTTGAATTCATCGCCTCCTCCTCAATACTCAATAGCTATATAACACTCTTTTGGGGCAAAGACACCTGCAAGGGGGGATTGTTGGGGATGGCATATAATGCTTTGTGTGCCTGCAGATTCTACCCTCTATTTTTTAATGGTTCTTGCCCTTCCTTCAGTAGTGCACCGAGACCAGAAGTAGTCTGGCTGCAGCCTGAAAAATGGCAGAACATTTAGCAGGGAGAACTGATAGGTGAAGGAAAGGTTAGGAACCCCCTTATTCATCCAGCTATTGATAATCTCTGCAGATGCTGCCATCTTAGTGCTTCTTTTTCACCTTATTAAATTTCCTATAAAATTTTGACTAGAAAATTTGCAACTTTCATAAGTGTTTTCCTATCTAGCCTATCTATTCTAGTGGAAATCGCCACAAGTGAGAATGAAATTGAAGTCTCTTTTGACTTGAAACTGTATATGCTTAACTTGAAGAGCTGCACTCATAACACAGTGCTGCCAAGTCACACTCCTTTGCACATGTTTTAATCTGTAAAAATAATAGAATTCTCTGCTTAGCCTTCATTGTTGTTCTGCTTGTGGACAATATGTTACACATCTGGTGACAGATGTATGTACTTGAAGTACTGACCTAAGATCATACGAATATGTCTATCTTACTTCAGTCTATTGTCGTAGCACCTCATCTTGGGTCTGTATGTGAATTATGTAGCCTGCTTGACTCCTTGATATAATGAACTAGGTGGCACAAACTTAGTAAAATAAACTTACATGTGCTTTGGAAAGACATAAAATGCTTTCAGGCAGTTCGAGAAGAGTTCTTGGGATCTTTGTGTTGTTCGTTTTTAAACCTAGCATTCCAGAAACTGAAATGGATGAGTGCCAAGTTACCACCAATGGGAATTTACAGCACAGTGGTGAGTATTGAGAAAAGGGGCAGTTTCCTTCTTTAGTCATGCATTACACTGCTGAAATTTTGGCAGAACTAGACATGATGGCATCCTCATGGCTACAGTGAGGACTCTGCCATGCTTTTGAAGTGGTTTAAAAATGCCACAAGGGCCCAATCCTGACTTGGCTCACAAGTGCAGCACTCTTGTTCCCCCACATTTTCAGGTACTGAAACAGCCATGGTGGGGTACAGCTGTTTCAGCACTAGATAAGGTGCAGGGGTGAGGGGAACAAAACTGTTACGTATTGACCATGCAGTCGCTATGTGCTCCAATAATGGCGACCGCCATGTGGCCAGAGCACATGGCCAAGAAACTACCTGAGCTTCAGCCAGGTAGAACAAAGGCCAGGTGGATTCGAACCGGCCACCAATCATGTACCTAGGTTTCTCCCAGGGAACCCATGAGATGTAAATAGACTGATAATAGCCTATCAGGCCAGTTGGGCGAGGTCAGGGGATTATCCCTGACCAGCATAAAAGGAGGGCTCCGAGCCCTGGGTTGTATGCTTCATCCGGACCAGCAATAAAGATCTAGCTGTTTCACTGTTCCATGGACTCCCGACTCCAATACTTCTCAAAAACCTTCTCACTCTGAGGCAGAGGACATCTCAGGTGTTTCCCACCATCCAATCAGGCAGGCAGGAATCAACTGTCTTCCTCTTCTTGTGAAGTAGGAACACCCAAACCACAGTTCCTTTCTTGCCTTGATAGGGAGAGCACAGTTGTAGGCTAGTCCCTAGCTGTAGACTATGTTCTCCTCTTTAAGTGTCCTTTAAGTGTTCTTTCTTCCTACTCTTTCCTTCTCGCCTTCTCTTTTTAAAAAAGCCCTTTCGTTGATTCTTTTACTTTACTCTCTTTACCTCTTCCCCTGGGGTGGGGTGGGGAGGGTGGCTTTGCGGTGGCTCCTAGCCTTCTGAATAGCTGTGGAGTCAAGAGGATCCCTGCTGATGGGATACTTCAGGGATGCCTTTCTGGAGGACGATGAGCTGGTAAGCACACCAGACAAGGGGGGACAGAGAGAGAGACAGAAGGGGGAGAGAGAGAGAGAGACAGAGGGGGAGAAGAGACAGAGAAACAGAGAGAGAGACGGGGGAAGAGAGAGACAGAAAGAGAGAGAGAGAAGGGGGAGAGAGATGGGGGATGGGGACAGAGAGACGGGGAAGAGAGAGAAAGACAGTGAGGGGGGGAAGAAAGACAGAGGGCGGGACAGAGAGATACAGGGAGAAGGAGGGCGCCCTCATCCTTCCCACCATAACCCTGGCTCACGTGCACACACATACACTCTCCTGCCTCCCCTGATGGTGGTGGCCATGGCAGACCCATGAGGGCGGCTGGGCCATATTGCCGAGGGGGAAGGAGGGCATGCATGGCCTCCCCACCCCAGCTCGTGCACACTCTCTCTCTTTCTCTCTTGCCCCCCCTGACATGCTTGGATCTCCCATACAAAAATACCCCCTGCCTCCCTCCCTGGAGTGGCTCAGTCTCCTGCAGCCTCTCCAAGCTGGGCGGCCGGCTTGGGTAGGCCACAGGCGACTGGAGCACACTTGAACACCCCCCCCCCCCACCCACACACACAAAACAAACCCAACCAACATCCAGCCCACAGTGGACTGTCCCTCGCACTTACCTTTCTGGCTTGTGGTGGAGAGAAGAAGAGGCAGCAAATGCAGCCTCCAGCTCCTCCTGGCCTGACTGAGGGCTGCTGGGGGCGGGGTTTAGCTGCCCTGGCTGCCTGCCCACCTGACTACACTTGGTTTTTGTAAGCTGCCGCGGGGGCCCCCAGAAAAGCTTTGTAGCTGCAAAAGAGGGCTCAAAGAGTTAAACCCAATGCTAACAAACAATTCCCAAGTTTTGTTAAAAAATTGTATGACCTACCTGCATTTGCTAATGAGTTATTGCAGGTACCCTTGGTGGATGTCCCGGTCACCGTGCTCCAGTCCTTTGGTCTTCTCACTGAGGATGGTCAGGGGTCAGTACTTGACAACTGGGATAGAAAGCTCAGTATTGCCCTCAAGAGGAACCATGAGGCCACAATGGTGGCTATGAAGGATACAGCAGCTGTCTCTATCATCTCCAGAGTGGCCATAGTTTGGGCCCGCAGACTCATGCAGTTGATCCCAAATGGCAACAAGAAGCTGTTGGAGGGTTCCAACAGGCTGTTGAAGATGGCTGAGTTTACTGCTGACACTTCCCTTGATACTCTTCAGCGACCGTGGCCAGAAGAGGTGTGCAGTGTCCTCAGAGCCTGGCTGGTGGACCTCTAGTCCAAACACATGGTGGTTTCTTATCCTTTTCGGGGTGGAAAGCTCTTTGGGGACACCCTGGATAAAATCTTGGTTGAGACAAGGGACAAAAAGAAGGCTATGCCCAAGTCTCTGCACCAAACAGACAAGCAGTCTTATGGTACCCAGTCCTTTCATAACCCCAGCAGTTATTCTAAGTCAAGACAAGACACTAAGAGATCTTCTTGGGGACATTCCATACAGTCCTTCAAGAGAAACTTCAACAGTCCCAGATTTTCCAGGCAGTCCTCGAGCAGACCTGACAAACAGGACCGAGATCCCAAGCCCAATAAGGCGTGACTGAAGCAACATTATTGGGGGGGGGGGGGGTCATCTTCTTTATTTCCAGTCAGCATGGTGAGATTCACACAGATTCCTGGACTTTAGAAATCGTATCTCGTGGTTATGCCATCGAGTTCCAGAAGAACCCCCAGATCACTTCATCACCTCCCCTTTACACAAGAATGCAGCCAGGAGAGAAATAACATCCAGAGCAATTTCACATCTCCTAGATATCTGTGCCATAATACTGGTTCCTCCATCCCAGAGAGGTCAGGGAGTTTATTCCATCTTTTTCACAGTGCCCAAAAAGAACGGCGATTGGCAGGCAATATTGGACTTTTGAAGTACCTGAACAAGGCCATCAAACTCCACCACTTCCATGTGGAGATGCTGAAATCCATCACTGAGGCGCTGCAACCTTAGGAGTTCCTGTCCTCTCTGAATCTCACGGAGGCTTACCTGCATGTACCAATACTTCCATTCCATCAAAGGTACCTCAGATTCTGCGTAGGAAAGGAGCACTTCCAATTCATTCAGGGCTCTTCTGTTTGGCCTAGCAACCACTCCACTGGTGTTCATCAAGATTCTGGTCAACCTAGTGGCCCATCTGAGGACTAAGGGGATTCATGTCCATCCGTATCTCGACGAACTCCTCATCAGATCCAGTTTCAAAGAGAAAGCTATGTTAGACATGCAGCAGATGAACAACATGGTTTTCTCATCAACATGGTCAAAAGCTCCTTGTCCCCCTCCCAGAGGCTGGAACATCTGGGTATGATGATCAACACCAGACTGAACTCGCTGTTTTTCCCAGGCAAGAAAATACAGAAGACTAGTTAACTGGCCACCTTGATGGTCAAAAACCCAACAACATCCTTGCTGACCTTGGCCACGATGATGGGCCTTTTGATCTTGAGCCTTGATGCAGTTCAGTGGGGGAGGCTCCACCCAAGACCGCTCCAGATTCTGCTTCGCCGTCACCAGACCTGAATCATGGAGAAGCAAGACATCACCATCAGGTTCCACCGTCAGTCAGGGGTCTCAAGTGATGGGATGACCCGCGTCGGGGGAGATCATACAACATCCACACAGAACTACAGCTATTTTTTAAATAAAGTTTCTATTAATTTTAAAAGACAAACACAAACACAAAAAGGACAAACAAACATACATACAGAGAGAGTTCATTGCCAAATTATATCTCTTTAGGTACATAAGTACTTCAGTTACAATTTCTATTTTTCTACCATATAACTAAAATATTTGCAACCTCTTATTTTAACATTACATAGTTTTTACTGTTTAGCGCAATCTAAGCATTCCAAACAGGTTTTTCTATCTATTACCTTAAAGCATATGTTATATTTTTACAAAACATTCTACTTAGAGCTTTCCACTAAATACAATTTGTAATTTCTGGGTATATAAAAGGTTCCCAAATAATCAATCTTACTCAGTTACCATAGAAAAACATCTTCTAATAGTTACCATAGAAAAACATCTTCTAATAATCCGTCTTCTAATAGTTTCAGCTACATAGTTTTTAGTTAGGTTTACCTTCCACTAAATACTTAAATTCCTAATACTTAATTCATATTAGCTGATTTAAAACAAAGATCATTTTTAAAAAGTACTACACGTTCCATCCATTTTTTCCCTGTGTACCCTTTAGAAATAGATTTTCATAAACACATAATTACATGTATAAATTTCTGTAGCATTTTACTTAAAACTTTCCACTAAGCAAAAATTAATGGTTAATTATTTATGTGCATATGGAACAAATATCAATATAGACCAATCTTAATCAATTGCTCCTAAAAAACCATTCTCAGTCCCAGTCTTATTTAAGATTTAAGCAAACCTTGAATTTCCATTAACATTTATATTTTTTAAAACATTATTCTGATAATTTTTCTTGTGTAATTTTTAAATTTATCTTGAACTGTAGACGTTTACTGTAAAATGAAAGCAGATTCCATATTGGCTTGTTTAAATCAATAATCCCTCAATGATGCTTCCTGTCCATAACTTATTTATAAAGATTTAAGTCTCTTTTTCTTCTTCTGGGACCTTCTTTTCACAAATGCTGTAAATCTATGTTTTTTTATTTCTGTAGACAGAAAAGCATGCTTGTAGCTCCCTCCATCGGTATCCAGTTCTTGAACAGGTTAAAAATTCCAAAACTTCTTTTATGTCTTTTTTCTGGAGTGTTTTTCCCTTCAGGACTTTGACGCTTTCCCCATTTATTTTTATTTATTTTATTTATTTTTAGATTTATACCCCGCCTAACCAGCGTGCACCAGCTCAAGGCGGCTTACAAGAATAAAACAACAACATAATAAGTTACATTCTGTTTGCATTAAAAATATACTAGACACAAAGCTAGCAGAATTGGCAGCCCATATTGCTCCCAACACACAACGCAGCAATACCAAACCCAAGGCCAGGCAATTTCACCAGTTGATTATCCGGCCAGAGACATAACCTGGCATTTGCCATAGGCCCTTCCCCCAGTGGCAGCTCCTAATTGAAAGCTTGGTGGAAGAGCTCTGCTTTACATGCCCTGTGGAATTGTAAAAGGTCCCGCAGGGCCCTGATGTCATCCGGGAGCTCATTCCACCAGGACGGAGCCACCACTGAGAAGGCCCGGGCGATTGACAGCCTGGCCTCTCTAGGGCCGGGGAGGGCCAGGTGGTATTGAGTGCCTTACCAGTGCTGTCTGCAGTGTCCTCAGCACAGGCTGGATGTGGTCCCATGCTGAGAGACCCATCAACAGCCTGGCCGCGTCATTCTGCACTAGCTGCAGCTTCCAGAGCTGAGACTAGCTGCAGCTTCCGGAGTTGAATTTAATTTCAGTCGGCTCAGCCTGAGCCAGTGTGAGGCTTCTGCCCTAAGTAGTCAAGGATCAGACCTTTGTTGATGAAACACAGTTCTTTATTTCCTATTACTACATTACTACAGGTCCTCGGATCATTGTTAGAGATAAAGTATACAATAGAAGCAGGATTAATATACCCTCCAGTACAATTTGAATTACCCATAGGTAACCAATCACAGGAAGGGAAAAACCACGGGCTAAAGGTCCTTTGACCGTTTGCTTCCCACAGGAAAAAGGTTAAGTGTGAAGCTGTAAATTTCCCTTCTTAAACCAGACCCCTCAGATGTATCCATCTTGTGCATAACAAATAACTCGCCAAGGTCTTCACACGCCGATAAGAATTGTTCCATGTCTCCCCCGGCAGGGAGGAAAGGAATGCGGAGGCGCGGGGGTGAGAGGCCGTTTGTTCTCATGTGATGCAGTCGCCACTCTCCCGGACCAAATGGTTACATTGACCAGACCCAGCTTGAGCCATAAATCCAGAGCAATAAAAGAGAGCCTGATACATGGTGATTGAGATAACAGGATGTTACAGAGGGACTGCAGTGACAGGTTACATAGGTAGGGATTATACAAAGCATATAAGCATACAAGCAAACCTTTGTTAGAATCCTTAGATTCTGACAGCCAGCCCACCACGTCCTGAAGCACCTGATCCAGGTCACCTGGGGTAGCCCTGGACCAAACAAAATTTATTTACCTTTTAGCAAGTCTATAGAAATCCTCTACAAAAAAACTTTTCTTCTTCTTTTAGTGTAAGGGTTGTTCCATGAAATAAATCCTCTTGCCCGGGGTTTTGGTCAATATCTCAGAAAGTTGGAGGTTGTGGCTCCTTTATTTCACTTGTCACTTATGTTGGCTTGTTTTCTCTTTTATCCAGTAGAGCTTCAAAAGCTTTTTGCACAGCTGAAGTAACCATGTCAAAAATTAAGGTTTTAAATTCCTCCACAGACATCTGGGCTAAGGTAGTAGCTACAGGTCTTTCCATACAAGCATCCTCCGGCATTGCTTTACATATTACTTGTTTATCCATTTTAGTATAATAACAAAAGCCAGCTCAGTCCAGTAAACCACCAATTTCTACAATTAGTTTTCAATGTTTCTCAATGGTGACCGCAACCCCAAAACATAGTTCTGCAGCAGACATATTTAACAACCCGGAAACTTTCAACAAAAGCCAGCTGCTTTACTGTTTTGCAATAATACAGTGGAGTCTGTGCTTCAAAGTTCCAACAAGGAGACTGGTATTATGGGAAACTGTTAATCTAAGTTTGTGTATAAATCTGCTACGTTATTTGAGTCCGAAAGCTGGAGATTTGTTTGTTCAAGTTTATATTCCCAAGCAAAGCAATACTAAAAGATCAAACAGCAGTTCTTTTTGCCCCAAGCTTTAGCACAGCGATTCTTTGTTGTCTTGTAGTAGCCGCTTAGCAAGAGAAGGGGGGGGGGGGGGAATTCCACCCTTCCTCTCTTTGTCCTTTTAAAAAAAATTTACAGGGGCTTTTTCAAATAATCATTAAATTTCTTTGATGTTGCATTAATAAGTACTCACAATAGATGTCTTCATCGATGTTGAGGATGAGGTTCAAAATTACTCTCTTTAAAGTCAGCTGTTTGCATCTTTTCACTCAATGGCTGCCAAAGATCCTTGTATTTAGTGATCCTTCCTCAGATCAGTAAATACAAGCTCAATAATTACTATGACATAATGCATAAATCAATCTTTATATACACAAAAAACTAAAATTACCTGCACATATGGGTTAGTCATGTGGAGAAGTTTCAAAGGTAAGGACCTGGAGTTAAATATCCTGTAAGACAAATGTCTTCTTAATAAATTAAATAGGAATCACATAGACTTTATAAAGTAATAGAGCTCTTATAGAGATTATCGCACTCACCCCAAAGCACTTTAAACAGCTACAGATGGCAACCAATCAATAACAGGAACTACTCTCAGAGTGTCGGCACGCCTTGAATGTAACTGACATGCTATTGGTATATATTGGAACTACTGCAAGAAAAACGCCATCCTAATAAATTCTTAAAGGGACAGAGTCTATATGTGCTTACATAAAGATTGATTTATGCATTATGTCATAGTAATTATTGAACTCGTATTTAGTGATCTGAGGAAGGATACATTAAATGGAGATTGGAATCCGGAGTCCTCATTACCTTGTCTTTGGAAATATCCTCATATATTATACTTCATTTTTGGAAATATTCTCATATATTATACTTCTGTATAAAGTATAAAGCACCCAGCATCTGAATTGGTCTACGTGACGCCACCATACTTGCCCATCCTCAGTAGCAACCTCATAGGAGAGGGGTCCATTGACTCAGGTTATCCAGCTGGGCAACCACAGGGGACCCCGTGCGTAGTTCCTCATGTACACGGGATCTTCTGGGAAGAAATCTCTCAGGGCTCATGGAGTGTTGGGTTCCTTGGAGTGGCTGGTTGCTCAGTCTGGGTGCAGGTAGTTGAGCTGGGATGCTAGCCGGTGTCCCATGAAGAGTTCTGCCAGGTTCCGTCCGGTGGCAGTGTGGGGCGTTACGCATTGGCCGAATAGTCAGCTTGTACTCCCAGTCTCCTGGGTCCATTCTCCTCAACGCCTCCTTAGTTGTGTGGACCATCCTCTCGGCTTGGCCATTGGTAGCTGGATGAAAAGGAGCAGACATTATGTGTCTGATGCCATGCAGCTCTGTGAATTGCAGGAACTCAGAGGAGGTGAAAGCCATGCCGTTGTCGGAGACCAGTGTGTCAGGCAACCTCTGTGTGCTGAAGATGTGCCACATTGCTCGGATGGCGGCTTCTGATGAAGTAGCCTTCTCAGGAATGACCTCCAGCAACTTGCTGTAACTATCAACGAGAAAGAAGAATAACTGCCCCTGGACAGGCCCTGCGAAATCTATGTGGAACTGGGACCATGGCCCTTGAGCCGACTCCCAGGGGCGTACTGGAGCATGGGGGGGGGGGGGGTCAGGATGGGACTCCTGGCATTTGGCACAGCTTCGGACTTGATTCTCAATGTCCTTATCCAGCCCCGGCAACCATACGTAGGTGTGAGCCAGGGCTTTCATTCTCACTATCCCAAGGTGATGCTCATGAAGAGTGCTGAGCATCCAGGTGCGGAGTGGTTCCGGAATCACTGGAACCCTGGAACCCCATAGCAGGCACCCCTTGTGGGTTGACAATTCGTTATGCCGGGCTGTGAATGTGGCAAAGTTAGGCCCCAGAGACACGGACCACCTCCTTCCCACCCAGTCCAAGACACGTGAAAGTGTGCAATCCAGGGCCGTGTGCTGGGAGATGTCGGCCAGTCTGGAAGCTCCTCCAGGAGTGCGATGTGGTAGGTGGGAGCCGGATCTGGGTCGCAAGTGGGCAGCGGTAGATGACTCAGGGCATCTACGTGCCCCATGGATTTGCCTGGGCGGTGGACCAGGGAGTACTGGTAGCCCGAGAGAAAAATTGACCACCACAGGACCCAGGGAGACAGCATCTGGGGGGTCTGATGGTCCGGGGTGAAGAGCCCCAGCAAGGGCTTATGGTCAGTGGCGATCGTGACGTCCCGGCCATACAAATAATCATGAAACTTTTTTACCCCGGCCTCCTTGTCTATCCGTGCATAGTTCTGCTCTGCAAAAGACAGGGTTCTAGAGTAGTACGCAACAAGGACCTCCCGGCCATCGGCCAAATGGTGCCCCAGAACAGCGCCCACCTCATAGGGGGAGGCGTCGCAGGCCAGCACCACCAGGAGGGACTCATCGAAATGGGTGAGCACAGCATTGGAGGTTAGGAGATTTTTCATGGCCTGGAACGTGGCTGCATGGCAGGGACCCCATTCCCATCTCGCATTCTTATCTAAAATTCTGTGCAGCGGCTCTGCCACAGCCACCTTATGGGGAAGGAAATTATGATAAAAATTCAGGAGCCCCAGGAAGGATTGGAGCTCAGTCTTGCACGTAGGAGCCAGAGCTTCAGAGATCATTTTCACTTTATCCGGTGTGGGGTGGATCCCTTGGGCGTCTACGGTGAACCCCAGGAATTTCACCGACGAGACACCCAGAAGACACTTTTCGGGTTTTACCTTCAGCCCTGCATCCTGGAAATGTTGAAGGACCATCCAGAGCCACTTCCTGAAGGTCTGGGGCCACAATAAGGACATCATCAAAAAAGGGCTGGACACCTGGTAGCCCTTTTAATAAATGATCCATTAATTCTTGGAATAACCCCGGGGCCACACTGACCCCGAATTGTAGCCTTTTTACCTTGAAGGGCCCCTTGTGTGACATGATCATCTGTGCCTTGGCCATGGCCTCAGCCACCGGCAACTGTTGATAGGCTTGCACCAAGTCCAATTTGCCAAAGACCTTGGTGCCTGCAAGGGTTGCTAGCACATGACTTATTACAGGCACAGGGTAAGCGTGTGCTTGAAGTGCCTTATTTAGGGTGCATTTGTAGTCTGCACATATGGGAATATCCCCGTTGGGCTTAAACAGGGTTACAATAGGAGTCTCCCACTTGGTGTGTGACACTGGTTCTAAAACCCCTTGAGCTACTAGTTTATCCAGCTTGCGCTCCACTTTAGGTTGCATGGCAAGCGGAAGCCGGTGGACTGGGATCCGGATTGGTCAGACCGAGGGATCCAGATCCAAGGAAATGGGGGGGGGGTCCCATATAGGAGCCTAGTGCTCTGTCGAATACTGCGGGGAATTCTGCAGAGACATCCTGGAAGTCTGTGCCGTGGCTGCAGTTTACCCCGGTTACTCCTAACCCCAGGGGTTTAAACCAGGAGAGTCCCAACAGGCTAGTGAGGTTAGCCACCACCACCAGGAGGTCCAATTTTCCCTTAAAATCCTTGGACTGTGAACTTGCCCAGCCCTTTGATTTCAATGGGTTTTTTCTGGAAATCCCGGAGCCTGAGCCCCGACGGCTTCCTCAGGTGGCCCCCCCCCCTTGGGCAAAGTTTTTTGTGAGTAGCCTCTGAGATGATAGAATATGAGAATCCGGTGTCCAGTTCCATCAAGCAGGGGGAGCCCTCAATAAGCACAGGGACCTTAATCTTATTAGGGGCATTGGGGCAAGTTCATTACCTGGTGGTGGCGTGACACATCCGTTGAGTGTAGCTCTGTGGATTCCATGTGTGTGGCTAGAGTACGGCAATTATTCCTGGAGCAGCAGGCCCAGGCGATGTGCCCCCATTTCCCACATGACCTGAGTCCCAGAATCTGCAGTTCCAATGGTCATGGGGATCGCCACAGCTGGTGTAAGCTGGAGCGCCAGCTCTGGGGGCTGCCGGAGTTTGGAAGGCTGACCTGGAGATGGCGAGGCCGCTTTGTTTGGTCGCTGGGCAAGAACTGGAACTGCCTGGACGGTGCGGATTTGGAGCACGTCATCCTCATCTGATGCCTCCGATTCAGAGGCTGTGCAGTGCGTGGTGGCTGAGCTGCAGGACCTGTCTTTTTGGGAAACCTCAAAAGCACATGCCGCTTGAAACACATTAGTTAAGGTAGCATCAGTGATTGCCATTAGCTTTCCTTGCATCCATGGTTCCTGGACCCCACAGACAGAAGCAGTTAAGAGCGTGTCATCAACATCCCCAAACTCACAGCCGCTATAAGCTGGTGGAGGTTGGCCAGAAAAGTGGCCACAGACTCACCCATCTGCTGGGAGTGGTTGAAAAACGTCACTCGCTGGGTGAGTTTTGACGGTTTGGAGGTGAAGTAATTATTCAAGGCCCCCATGATCTCATCATAGGACGCCTTGGTAGGGGTGCAGGAAGAAATTAAACTTCTTACCAAACACATGGTGGCAACCCTGCAGGAACTCAGCAGCCAAGATTTGCGTTTGCTGGCATCCATGATTCCCTGAACGTCCAAGAAGAATCCTATCTGGTTGGACCAGGCCTCCCAGAATTCGGGGTTGGGAGGGTCGAAAGGCTTGATGCGTTGTCCCGGAGTGGAGGCCGTCTGGATGACTTCTGGATCAGCGATGTGAGGAGCAGGGTTCTCTGGGGCCGGGAGTGGCAATGTGGTGCAGGGGCCCGAGCGGTGCTGGGAGTGGCTGACAAACTGGGCTTGAGCAGTGCTGAAGTCGGAGGCCAGAGATTCGCTCACTGGGATCCCATCCTCATCGCCACTGAAGAGTACTGGACTTGGGAGGCCGGTGAAGTGATTTTCAACATAGCTCTTTTATTAGGTGGTCAGGAACAAGCATACCTGAGGCGGCCCGGGGGTCAGCTTTTATACACAGAGAAGCCTCACCCAAGTCCGCCCCCATACATAGTGATAGGACACCATTCCCGCCAGAGACTCAGGTTGGTACATTTGAATATTCTAAGCCTCTGTTAGGTGGATGTGCCAGGATCCTCTGGTGCTATTGTTTTTAGACCTCAAGTTCAGGCCATTACTCGGCGATGTGCTCAGACCGTGTGGCCATCACTATTTAGCGAGCACATGTCTGCCATATCAGGTATGTGGAATTAAGTTAACTCTAGAGAATCTTTAAGTTCAAACTCGAGAATCTTGTACTGAACATAACACCAGTGGTTGGTGTTTATTTCCTTTCCCTGCTTGGGGAAATAACAGTATTTCCCTTGCTTGGGGGCAAGTCAGTGATGAAATCCATTGAAATCACCTCCCATGGCCTGGAAGGGGTTTCTAAAGGTTTCAACAATCCAGGGGGGTTTTCCCCTTGTCTTTTGCACATGAGACAGGTAGGGCATGAGGTAACATATTGTGAAATGTCTGCCTGCATACGCGGCCACCAAAACTGGCATTGTAGCAAATGCAGACTTCAGGAATCCAAAATGTCCAACTAGTTTGGATTCGTGGCCCCAGCGCATCACCTCCCCCCTCATAGAAACAGTCACAAAGACTTTGGACCCCTTATACCAACAGCCATCTTCGTGTTCTTCTAATCCCAGTGTGGAGGTGAGTTCCTCCCGGTTTTGTCAGACACACCTTCCTTGAATCTGGTGCTCCACGGGAGCACCTCCTTCTCTCTCCCCACTTTCACCTAATTGTGAGTCACAACCACCCCACCCAACTGTGAAGGTGTGAACATAGAGTCAACCACCTCTTCCCTCTGACTCGCATGTTGGTGTAGGTGTGACAGGGCATCAGCCAGAAAGTTTGATTTCCCTGGGAGATGGTGGAGGGTAAAACGGAATTTGGAGAAAAACTCCGCACATCTGAGTTGTTTGGCATTGAGGCTTCAGGGTGTGTGTAGCGTCTCTAAAATTTTATGGTCAGTCCAAACTTCAAACACCACCTGCGCCCCCTCCAACGAAAGACGCCACGTCGCAAAGTCAATTTAATATCCGCGGCTTCCTTGTTGCACACTGACCACGGCTCTGTAGTGTTGAACTTCTTAGATATGTAAGCCAGGAGATGGAGTCACCCATCCACCCCCTCTTGCAAGACAGCCCCACCCATTGCGACGTTCGGCGCATCCACTTGGATGATGAATTTTTATTCTCGTTGGGGTGGGCAAGCACTGGCTCAGAAGTGAATAGTTTTTTAAGCGTCTCGAATGCATGCTGGCATTCCTCAATCCAGTTTAACTTGGCCTCGGGCTTTGTACTCTCCACACCTTTCCCTTTTGTTTTCAGCAAGTCCATGAGTGGGAGAGTGACCTGGGCAAAATTAGAGATGGAACCCCTATAAAAATTGCAGAATCCGAGGAACGATTGGAGATGGGGCTGGGTGGAGGGTGCCTTCCATCCCACTACATTGGCTACTTTCTTTGGATCCATCTCTAAGCCCCTCTGGGAGATGCGATAGCCTAGGAAATCCACTTCCTCCTTGTGAAACTCACATTTGGACAACTTAACAAACAGTATATGCTCCAGAAGGGTCTGGGGGACCTCCCACACCAATTTGACGTGCGATTCCCTATCAGGGGAATACAAAAGAATGTCATCTAAGTACACTAGTGCCCACTGGAATAAGTGCTGGTGTAGCACTTCATTGATCAAGTTCATAAAAACTCCAGGTGCCCCCTGAAGGCCAAATGGCATAACAAGATATTCGAATTGCCCCAGGGGTGTGTTGAAAGCTGTCTTAGATTCATCCCCCTCCCTTATACGCACTCTAAAATAAGCATCCCACAGATTTAGCTTAGTGAAGATTTTCCCTTTGGAAGCCTTTGATCAGTGGGAGGGGGTAGGCGTTGGTAGTAGACACTGCATTGAGCCCCCAATAATCTGTACACAATCTGAGCCTGCCATCCTTTTTTTACCGGAAGAGAACAGGAGCTGCATAAGGGGAGGAGGCAGGACGGATAAAGCCTCGCGCCAAGTTTTTATCAATGAATGTTCGCAGCTCCCCTTTCTCTGCAGTGCTCATGGAATACAACTTTCCCTTTGGCAAGTTGTGTCCTGGCAACAGTTCAATAGCACGGTCACAATTCCGGTGACGGGGCAGTTTGTCTGCTTCCACCTCCCCAAAACCCTCCGCCAAGTCCTCATACTCGCAAGGGATCCCCCCCCCCCATCCTCCTCCACTAGGCAAGCAATCACTGGTTCAGTAGGAGGGGACTCACCCCTCTCAGGTGACCACATGTGGGATTTACACCCTGGATCAACAAAGCACACCACCCTCTTGCTCCACTGGATGTAAGGATCGTGCGCACACAGCCAAGGGCTCCCTAACACCAGCGGGAACTGGGCATTGGGGTTAATCACAAAAGAGCGGTGCTTCCAATGTTCTCCCACCCCCATCAGCAAGGGGACCGTCTGGTGTTTACACGACTCCTGCATAGAGGAGTCATCCATCTGGACAAAAACTAACGGCTCTGGAAGCCTTTGACCTGGGGTCCCCAGCCCCGTAACAAGAGATGGACTGATTATGTCCCTCGCGCAGCCTGAGTCGATCAGCCCCCGGACTCGAATCTGCGTGCCCATGTCTCTGTTTAAAATGGTCACAGTCACAAACAGGATGGGATCAGACCTGCTTACCATAGGCAGCGCCTGTTAGGTGTAGGAGGTGAGGGGGAGTATGTTGGAAGTCATTGGAGAGGCTGGGTCAGCAGCATTACTGTACCTCACAGGTGGTTGTTGGCCATTCCTGATTTCTTCAAGTGCCGTTAGCTCTCTGCAGTCCCCTGTAACTGTTTTTTTTTTAACCTCAGAACACTGAGCTCTGCAGCTGACCAATTAGAGGGGGGGGTTGCAAGGAGGCAGCCACATAGGAATCAATGGGGGGAGCCCATTTCCCCCCTTTTGACCCACTTAGGGGTCAAATTTCTAAAAAACCCTTCTTAGTGAGCACCTGTGTCATGGCAGGAGCACTCTCCCCAAATCTGGTGCTTCTAGGTCCAGCGGTTTGGCCTGGGTGTTGATTTTACAATGAGGGGACTTTCTTTTAATATATATAGATGTACTTTTTTGTAGGACTTCTGATCAACCAAGGGTCTACAGTTATACTAAAGTCCATTACATGTTATAGGATGTATAATGTATTTTAATCCTTGAAGACATCAGCTATTGTCAAACAACCACATCTCAATATTTCTAGGAGCTGAAGCAGAAACGGGCCACAAACTATTAGCTGTTGTGCAGACATTTGCCCGTTTATCCACGTTCATCACTGCTTGGAACAGAATCGTAAGAGGATTAGACAAGTTTCTGGATGGTCCACAGCTTCTGGCAAAATCAACTTGGTATGTTTTTCTGTTTAAGCATGGTTTAAATGCTAGTGTTAAGCATCCTGTGAGAACCTAAGTGGCAAGGGATATGCCAGACTTTAGAGTTGGGGTTAAAGCATTATTGCACTTGGTTTCTACCAGACGGCTGTTTCTGGTCTCTGTTCTGAGTACTTATAGTAAACTAGACCCAGTTTATAACTTGCAGGTTGTTAGATAATGTATTTAGGTGCAGCAGCTCCATGAACATAATTTCTGATTATTTGAGGCTGAGTAGGAAGATAAGTGAAGCTGTTGCTAGGTATAATCCTATGAGATTTCCCAAATTTGTTAACAGGAGGTATGGTTGCCAAGCTATTGTTGCCTAAGCTATAGCAAAGCAAATGCCAAGGCTATAAACTTGCACATTTGAAAGCAAAGAATGATACTTTTCTTTGAAGCTTGCTTCCTTTTAGTAGTTAGAATACAGTTCAAATGAATCACATGTCTAATTGCATTTTGCTCATCTCTTGGTATGAACAAATGAAAAGTATTCCAGGCAGGAAGAAATCACCTTGGATATGAAAAGCAGAGAACCCAGCAAGGTAAGAAACTAAAATTATAAAACTCTTTAGCATTTTATGTTTGAAATGAGTCTAACATATTTATGTAAACAACTGTGAAACCGTCTCATTTTCCTATTATGAAACAGTCTGCGCCTCCAAGGAGATTGAGGGTAATTATAACATTGTATGTCAGCCACTACTTTGTACAGAGATTTGATCTTATCAATAAATAGGCATTCCTTTCTAGATGGAGATGGCAGGGTCCTTCCGAAGCAGTACAAAGACTTTAGAGGCTCTCCCCTCCTGTGGCAGCCCAAAATGCTCCTTGTGCCTCCAGGAGTGCTGCACTGGATCCACCCTGCCTGGGGGGGGGGGGGGGGTTGCCTGAGTGGGTTTTTTTTTTGCCTTGCCCAGGCTCAGGGAAGAGAAAAACCATTTGAATACATAAAGGCATTCCTATTATACATTAGATCACACAAGCAGATTTCATGGAGCTTCATTATCTTGCCATACTGCCAACTGGGGGAGTGATTTGTTTCCTCAAAGGACTGGTAGGGAACTGTGTTTGGAGAAACAGATGGCTGTATGGGAAAAAACACCTATTAGTGATAATAACTGCAATAATATATTTATTGACTCAGTGAAAAGTACTGGAAGTGGAGGCCAATTGGCGTGATTTCAGCAAGCATTTCATTTCAGGTCCAGATGAAGCATAAAAAACGGAGGTCAGGGGGCCTGTTTATATACACAGGTAAGCTGCACCCCTGACATTGCTCAAACAAGGCAATTGATAAGGTAACTGAATAAGTTCCAAGGTAGTTGAATAAGTTTCAAGGTAATTGGATAAATCTCAAGGTAATTGGATAAGTTTCAAGGTAATTGAATAAGTTTCAAGGTAATTGAATAATCACAGATTTAATCACAGAACACAACACCCCTCCCCCCATAATTCAGGCCCACCCTAACAGACATAGTCCTTGAGATATGTCAGCCTTCTTCATTCCCTGTCTGAATGTCTCAGAGCTGAGGCAGGTGGCAATGGAACCTCGGGAGCGGGAGCAGAAGCTGGGGTGTTGGAAGCTGTGTCCGGCAGGGCAGCCTATGTGGTCGAATCCGATGGAGATGGATGCTGGGGTGCGACAGCTGTTGCAGGGCCGGGTCCCTGGTCCTCCTCATCATCCAGGACTGGGTCGAGAGCGTCATCCTTGTGCTTGCTTGTGTAGTCAGGAACACAGGAATGTAGCCGGCATCAGAGCTGGTCCACGTGTCACCTCCAAACCTGCCCGTCCTCACCACGACCTCGTAGGAGAGGGGTCCGGTGACACAGACTATCCAGCCTGGAAGCCAGAGGAGGCCCGGTGCATAATTCTGGACATACATGGGATCTTCCAGAAAGAACCCTCGCGGAGCCTGGGGGACGTTGGGCTCCTTGAGGCCGGTTGCCGCTCGGTCAGGGTGCAGGCGGTCAAGTTGTGAAGTCAACCGGTGGCCCATTAGATGTTCGGCAGGGCTGCGTCCCGTGGAGGAGTGGGGCATTGAGCATTGGCCAAATAGAAAAGCAGTTAGTTTAAACTCCCAGTCCCCCTGGTCCATCCTCCGCAGCGCCTCCTTGGTCGGGCAGACCATCCACTCGGCTTGCCTGTTGGTGGCTGGATGGAAGGGAGCAGACCTTACATGTCTGATGCCATGCAGCTCCATAAATCTCTGGAACTCTGTGGAGGTGAAGGCCATGCCATTGCTGAAGAGCAGCATGTCTGGCAAGCCGTGCGTGCAGAAGATGCGCCACATGGCTCAGATGGTGGCTTTGGACAATGTTGACTTCACTGGCATGACTTCCAGCCATTTGCTGTAGCTGTCTACTAGGAGGAAAAAGATCTGTTCCTGGACTGGCCACACGAAATCCACATGAATGTGGGACCAGGGCCTTTGTGCTGATTCCCAGGGGCGGATTGGAGCATGGGGGGGGGGGTCAGGTCGTGACTCCTGGCACTTACTGTAGCAGTGGACTGGTCCTCGATGTCCTTGTCCAGCCCCAACCACCAGATGTAACTTTGGGCTAGGGCCTTCATTCGCACAATGCCAGGGTGGTGCTCATGGAAAGCGCTGAGTACCTGAGCATGGAGCGGTTCGGGAACCACTACCCTCGACCCCCAGAGCAGACATCTCTTGTGGGTGGATAACTAATTGCACCGTGCTGAGGATGCGGCACATTCTGGCCCCGGGCAGGTGGGCCACCTTCTTCCCACCCAGTCCAGGACCCGGGAGAGGGTGCGATCCCTAGCTGTGCGCCAGGAGACGTCAGCAACCTGGATGGGCTGGTGAGGAAGGTCCTCCAGAAAGGCGATATGGTAGGTGGGAGCCGGAGCCGGTTCGCAGGTGGGCAGCAGCAGGCGACTCAAGAGCATCAGCGTGACCCATGGACTTGCCAGGGCGATAGACCAGAAAGTACTGGTAGCCGGAAAGGAAGATGGACCACCACAGGACCCGGGGAGACAGCATCTAGGGAATCTGGTGGTCCGGGGCGAGGAGGCCCAGGAGAGGTTTGTGGTTGGTGGCAACCGTGAACACCCAGCTGTACAAATAGTCATGAAATGTTTTGACACCGGCCACAATAGCCAGCGCCTCCTTGTCGATCTGTGCATAGTTGCGCTCCGCAGATGACAAGGTTCTTGAATAATAAGTGACTGGAACCTCCTGGCCGTCGGGTAAGCGATGCCCAAGAACCGCTCCCACCCCGTATGGGGAGGCATCACAGGCCAGGATAACAGGAAGGGACTCGTCAAAGTGGGCGAGCACAGCATTAGATGTAAGCAAGTCCTTCATGGTCCGAAAAGCGGCTGCATGGCGGGGGCCCCAAGCCCACTTAGCATTCTTGTTCAGGAGGCCGCCTTGTGAAGAAGGAATGCATGATAGAAGTTCAGGACTGGGGCTTTGCCTTGGACTGAGGCTTTGCCTTGAACTGAGGGGCCGGTGCCTCAGAGATAGCCTTCAACTTGTCCGGTGTGGGGTGGATTCCTTGGACATCCACGACGAAGCCGAGGAACTCCATGGATGGAACACTGAGCAGACATTTCTTTCTTGACCTTCAGACCGGTGTCCTGGAAGCGCTGGAGGACGTGCCGTGAGACATGTCATGAAGGTCTGGATGTCCGGGGCCGCAATCAGGATGTCATCAAAAAAGGGCTGGACACCTGGCAACCCTGGCAACAAACGGTCCATTAATTCTTGGAATAACCCCAGGGCTACACTGACCCCGAATTAGAGCCGCTTTACCTTGAAGGCCCCCTTATGGGTCACGATGGTCTGGGCCTCGGCAGTAGCATCGTCCACAGGCAGCTGCTGATAGGCCTGTGCCAGGTCCAGCTTCCCGAAGACCTTGGCGCCGGCCAGTGTAGCCAAAACATGGCTGATTGCGGGCACCGGTTAAGCGTACGCCTGGAGTGCCATGTTTAAGGTGCACTTGTAATCCGTGCAGATGCAGATGTCTCCATTGGGCTTAAGTGGAGTTATGATGGGAGTTTCCCAGTGGGCATGTGATACGGGCTCTAAAACTCCTTGTGCTACTAACTTATCCAGCTCGCATTCAATTTTAGGTCGAACAGCGAGCAGAGGCCAGCGGGCTGGGATGCGGATGGGACGGACCGTGGGGTCAAGGTCCAAAGATACTGGGGGACCAGTGTAGGAGCCTAGCATTCCGTCAAAAACTGTGGGGAATTCTGCACAGATATCTTGCCAGTCCGGGGTGTGGATACTGTTTACCCCTGTTACACCCAGACCCAGGGCCTGAACCAGGATAGTCCCAAAAGACTTGTGAGGTTATGAGGGGGTCCAGTTTCCCCTTAAAGTCCTTGAATTGGACCGTGAACTTGCCCAGCCCCTTGATTGCTACGGGATTTTTCTGGAAGTCCCAGAGCCGGAGCCCCGGGGGCTTCCATAAGAGGGCCCCCCCTCTGGACATAGCTTCTGGAGCATGGCCTCCAAAATGATCGAGTATGAGGACCCTGTGTCTAATTCCATAAGGCAGGAGGAGCCCTCAATGAGAACGGGGACCTTAATCTTATTAGGGGCATCCCGGGGCAAGTTCATTACCTGGTGGCGGGGTGATGATGTTGTGTGGAGCTTCGCTGATTCCTGATGTGCGATTAGGGTGCGGCAGTTGGCCCAGGAACAGCAGGCCCGGGCAAGGTGGCCCTTCTTCCCACATGACCGGCAATCTGCATCCCGGAACTGACAGTTCCGGCGGTCATGAGGATCACTGCAGCTGGTGCAAGACAGTGCGCCAACCCTGGGAGTTGTAGGGGCTCGGGTGGCTGACCTGGTGTTGGCGGGGCTGTTCCTCTCAGCAGACGGATGGGAGTTGGGACCAGGAGGATGGTGGAGGACCTGGAGTTTGTTGTCCTCATTGGAGGCTTCAGATTCCAAAGATGCAGCGGTGCGATGGGTGGCCATGGTAGCAGCGGACCTATCTTTCTGGGAAATCTCATAAGTGCATGCTGTTTGTAAAACCATGGTCAGGGTGGCATCAGCAATGGCCACAATTTTTTGTCGGCATGTAAACAGTGAATGCCATGCAAGATGGCAGCAAGTCAGACTGATTAAAGTGATCTAAGTGACAGCTAGGCGTCACATGACTGGACAGATTGCATCAGTCTAGAGGAGGTGCTACATGACTCATCATCTCCATTCTGATAGGACACAGAACTGTACATATTCTGGACTGTTCCTAGCTGTGTATGCCAGTTGTGCATCAGGTTGCCTGGCAGAGCATTTTGTTGGAAAACAGAGTTAACGCTTTGCAATAAAGTACTGTGCATGTATATATCTTGTAAATAAACTGTAAATAGCTTTGCAGCAAACTTGGGCGTGCACAGGACATTATTATTATCACACCGTCTGCACATTTTGGGGTCCCGGACCCCACATATAAAGGCAGAGAGGAGGGTGTCCTCCACTGCCACAAACTCACAGCTGACAGCGAGCCGGCGGAGGTCAGCCAGGAACGTGGCCATGGACTCACCCTTCAGCTGGATGCGGTTGAAGAACGTCCCTCGCTGGGTGAGTTTTGAGGGCTTGGGGGTGAAGTAGTTGTTGAGGGCCCCATGATCCCTTCGAAGGATGCCTCTGTGGGAGGGCAGGGAGAAATCAGGCTTCTTACCAACCGGAGGGTGGTGACCCCGCATGTGCTCAGCAACCATGACTTGTGCTTCCTGGCATCCATGATCCCCTGGACCTCGAAGAAGCCGCCGAGCTGGTCATCCCAGGCCTCCCAAAACTCGGGGCTGGAGGGGTTGAAGGGTGCAATCTGCTGTCCCGGAGTGGTGGCCATCTGGACTCATGGATCAGCAGTGCAGTGAGTGGGGTCCTTTGGAGCTTGGAGTGTTGGCGATGCGGGCTGCTGGGGCTGGGCAGTGCCAGAGGCTGACGGACCTGGGCTTGATGCAGTGCTGGAGTCGGCCGGAGAGTCACTCATTGGGATCCCACCTTTGTCGCCACCAGGGGTCATTTCGTAGAAAAAGAGGTGCAGGAGCTCATTAGCATAACTCATTTGCATAAGCCACACCCCCTAACATACCGGAAGTGTGTCAGAAGGCAACACCCACCCCTCAGGCTCCACTCCACAGGTGAGTGAAGCTGACCTGCTCTTCCTCCATTCCCTTCCCCATCCAATACTTTGTGCAATAAAAATAAGCGTCAAGAACACACCCTCATTCTCTTCCTGCTCCCTTGAAACCACCAGGTTTCAAGGAGACTTGAGATACCCAGGACATGTGCACCACCCATCCCTTCCCCTTCCCCTCCCCACAACAAGACACCCTGTGAGGCAGGTGGGGCTGAGAGAGGTCTTTTGAGAACTGCTCATGAGAGAACAGCTCTGAGAGAACTTGTGACTGGCCCAAGGTCACACCAGCAGCTGCATGTGGAGGAGTGGGGAATCAAACCCGGTTCTCCCAGATTAGAGTCCAACTCCTGACCACTGCACCAAACTGATGGGGTGGAAACTGCTGAAGGGTTGGTGAAATTTTTCCCAGTACTTATGTGCCATGTGCCCAGATAAAAAATGGTATACTTAGAAAATTTATATGCCACCTTGAGCAAGTCTCTGGAAAAGCAGCACACAGTCATAAAAGGAACAATGATAACATTATCAACATTAAAACAAAACATTAAAAACAATAAAGACCCTAGCAGGGCTTTCCCCGGGGCGCTGCACCTCTGCACTGTTCGGGGAAGCCGAGGAGGCGGCGGGGCTTGGTCATGTTATGAGTTATGCAAATGAGTTCCTGCACCTCTTTTTCTACGAAATGACCCCTGACTGGAGTTCTCTTTAAAAGTATGACAGCACTGATAAATAAAGTTTCTTTTTGCTGTTAGTGTGGTCTGCAGTCTTCTGAAGTATAACGAAATATTTTGACATTATTGGGTGAAAGATGGAGGCTGTTTTGGGGGGGGAAAAGGTAATAACTGGACTTCTGGCAGGAATAGTTCCCCATATATTACATACTTCTGGTAGAACTGAGAGCCCATACAGTTGAACAGTATAATACAGGCAACCTTAGTAGGGCCAGTAGCTGCAAGGAGTGGGGATAGTGTAGGGAAAGGAGACCCTGACCCAGATTAGGATGGGGACACAGATATTCTTTACTATTTGTTATACTTCCAGCGCCTCCTCTAGTTTTGTCCCTCCACCTCAGCCCCTCCCTATGATGATAATGATGACATTTTATTTTTCTGGTATGAATTGTAATGTGACAGTGTATGTGAAGCTCTTTCAACACATTTCAAAGCACTATACTAATTTTAAGCTATAAATGCAAGATCAAAAATAATGGACAGTGAATCTAACGAGCCTGACCTGCTATAGTGAGGTTATACACGCGAGGAGTACATTGCCTAAGTAGAACCTGGAGATATTGCTATAATGCGATAAATTAATCAGTTTGTCTCTACAAGGTTGCCCCCAGTTCTGTAACTACACGAAAACATTGATATTTTAAGAAAAATACTCATTTAGCCATAGAAAAGATGGGTTCAAGCATCTTGTGGCATTCTGGTGCATGGATGTATCTTAACTTTTACATTCAACCATTAGATTATTTCCACCCACATACAAATGTACTTTTTGATTATGCAACAGTGCATTTGGCATTCTATTGTTTGCTGAACAATCAGTAGCATTTTTAAAAGAACCAATACATAGTGCACAATGTATGAAGATGTTTAAATAGCCCAAGAGGATATGCCAAGATAATTATTATCAATATCTTTAAATCAGAACAAAAAAAATCTTTGGAAAAGCTAAAAAAGGGGTCAAATACTAATCCCTGGAGGGATGAAAGGTGGGGTTAATAAATCATGTGATTAAATACTTTGCTATTGATTTACTGATCACTGGAGTAGGACCTTAAATTGGATCTTTCAGAACTCTGCAGTACAATTAGCCACGTTACTTTTTATAAGACATGTGTGTTGTTCTCAGCTTGGCTTTGTAAGGAAATAACTGTTTATGTCAATTACTGAACTTTTAAAATGCCTTTGTTCACCAGAGATAATTGCTTCCTTTCAGGATTAAATAGTGTAGTGGTTTTTTTAAAAAAAAAATCAGCATCAGTCTTGTAGCTTTAGAAGAATGTTTAATCTCTCTTATTTGTGTAAAAGTTGCATTGGGTTAATTTTTGGCCATTGAAAAGTACTATAAATAGTACTTTAAGACTTATATAAAAGCATTATATAAAATGCTGACTTTGACCCAGGAGATTGCTTTCACAAGGCATAACATTATTTTTATTTTATTTTTAAATAACCCTTCCGCCCCCATTATATCTCTGAATCAGAAATGTGTTTGCAGCAACAGCCATCCCTCCAACAGATATGCTGTTTAACAAACAAGTTTTGCCTTTGGCACTACAAATGGGTTAGTGTATGAGTATCCAGCAGCAACACACACACACACACACAAAAGGCAAATCAAGCATGATTTTCAAACACCAATTTATGATATTCTCAAAACTGAACTGGAGACTGAGTTTTAAAGATTTGTACTATCATAGTGAAAATATGGGAAAGCTGATTTTTCCATAGGTTTGTTTAATTCCTTAATGGAATTGATATTCAAGGGTTTGAAGTATGTTTAATACCTTAGTTTAATTCTTTGGTGGAAATGGTACTTAAGGGTTTTAAGTTTTTATTCCTGCCACTTTTACCTCTTGCAAAGTGTTTGGTTTCTTTTACAATATACTAAATATGATATTCCTCCTCCCAGGGTAATTTGAACCATTGAGTTAACTATTTGAGGGCATTTTAAAATCAATGTGAGACATATCAAATTTTAAAATCAATGTGTGACATATAAGGTTATTTTTCCATACCCAGCTGTCAGAAATTATTTCCCTTATGGATTGGTGAGTTGGGGGCGGGGCGTCAGCTCGAATGGAGGCAGACGTGTAGTGGCTGAACTCCTCTCCTGTCTTCCTTCTACCCGCAAAAATTGGCACAGTTCGCAAGCGTAAGTAGCCCTAAACTATGGGAAAACTCAACGGAAATTAAACTAAAACGAATACAAACCCGACAAGGCTAGTGCAAAGCCTCCTGACTGCAGGCAGCACAGTAAAAGATTCAGCATTGGTGTTGCAGCAGAGAGATAATATGGCATCCGGAACATCTGGGGAAGCCTCCCCACAATTATTAACAGCGTCAGAGTTTCATGCAGCTCTGGTATCTTTAAAATGAGAAATCTTACAGGATATCCATGAGATTTTGCAACCTCTAGCTGATCAACTAGAAACACTGCAAACGACTATGCAAGATGTGGCTCAAACGGCTAACTCTGCAATGGAAAACGGCCTGGCAAATCAGGAGGGTATACGCAGTTTGCAAACCCATGAAAAATGGGTGTCGGAGAAAATTCTGACCTTGGAAAATAAATTACGAGACAGAAGCCTGAAATTTAGAGGGATTGACGAAAAAGAGGAAGGCACCACAGACTTAGTAAATTTTGGCCGAGGACAGACTGGCAATCTGAAGCGGGGCAGGCACGCTTCGCAAATGGAGGAAAGGAGCATGTTCAGACATGCGCATCTGTCCGTCGGCTCCATTGCGTACTTACCCGTCTCCCAGCCGCTTTCCTTCCGCTTTACCCGGACACCGGTTTTTCCCGGTGTTCAGGGGCCTTCCTCCGCATGCCTCCCGCTTCCAAACAGTGTGAACTGGAAGAAGCGGGAGGCATCCGGAGGAAGTGTGAACGCACCGGCAAAAAGTTTTGCGCATATGTGCATATGCGCATGTGCGCATGTGTGCATATGCGAAAAACATCAAAGGAAAACAAAAAAAAGTGCAGCGGCACGCGCGAGCCGCGCGGGCTGGCTACGCGCCAGTGTGAACCCTCCGTGGGCAGTCTGAACACTCCATATCGCCGCTGATCCGCATTGCTCTGGCCAGTGTGAACGGCCAGCTCCGTGGGTTTTTTCCCCCGCTCCAGTTCCCTCCGCTTTGCCTCCGCTTCAGATTGCCAGTCTGTCCTCAGCCTTTATGTCTACTTGGCTCTCAGCAGCACTTCAGTTGGAGGAAGGGGTTGCATCCTATATCTTGAAAGCTTATTTTGTTGGCCCTCTATTTGCAAACAGAGTACGAGCCTCAAAAGAAATTATAATTGAACTGGCAGATTTTCGCACAAAGAAGAAAACACTGGATTTTTCGAGAGAGCATAGAGGTTTACAATATAGGCAAAACTGTTTCTGTTTTTCCTGACTTGTCAGCTGAAACCCTCCAGAACCAGAGGATGCTTAAGCCCATTGCACTACAGCTGGCTGGCGCAAATATTAGATACAGACGGCTTCCAACTGGCAAAATGCAGATACGCCACCAGAATAAATCTTGGACAGTAGAAGACCTTGAAGGCGGAGCAGTTATCTCGAAGTCTCTACATTTAACTGTTCCCATGGAATGTGAACGGTCTCTAAAAAAGAAACTAGACTTTACCTCACCAGTCAAAACCAGTACGATCCCTGTGAGAGAGGCTACTTGAAATAGTTGTGAAGGACATTGCTTTGCTGGTTCTAGTTCAATTTTTTTGCTTTTCATTTTATGTAACTTCTACCTTAATATATATGATGTCTTCTTTAGAAGCGTGCTAGGTTAGCTAGGGGGCATAAACTTCCTATGTTTTGTTTATCTTTGAATGCGGGTATTGGGGGGGGGGGGGACGGCGTACAATGGAGTCTCAGCCTCCCGGCTCCTAAAGAAAGCGAGGCAAGGCAGTGGATTGCTGTTAACTCCACCCCAGTCAGAAAGGTTTTCTGGGGTCTGCATAGTCTCTCTATGGCAGTTAGCAACTTCTGGGCTTTTTGTTTAATTTTGTTTTTTGTATTTAAGAGTTGCATCGATCTGGTTTGTTGTATTGTGGGGAGGGAGGGGGGAAGGGAGGGGAGCAGCGGTGGTTTCGTGTTGGATATTAGTTCTAAGACTTGACTCCAGTAGAGACTGTAATATTGGGGAAAAGACAGGACAATGTGCTCTAAGGTATAACAATATACTCTGTGATATTTATTTAGAGGGCAAACTTTATGAGTCCCTAATTTATTTATTTTGGGGGGTGGGGTTGTGTATACTAGGAAGCATGATCTAGTACTTAATGCTTTGAAATTTAATATATTTCTACTAAGGTTTAAAAGTTATTCCCTCGTGAAACTTATTTTGTGTGGGTTGAGAGAAAAGTGTATTTTTTCTACTGTTCTTAAGGATCTAGAAATTCATAACATAGAGCTTTATGTTAATTCGGGTGTCCTTAATAATAGACCTGTTAGAAATAGCAAAATATATCACCCCTTTTTTATTTTAAGATGGATACTACTTTAAAAATTATATCTCTCAATTGTAGAGGGGTTAATAACATTATAGAAGCAAGACGTATCCATGCATATTTAAAACAACAGAAAGCTGATGTAGTGATGCTACAGGAGATACATTTAAGGAATAATATTAATTATTTGTTTAAGTCTAAATGGTTTACTAATAGCTTTGATGCCCCAGGCTCTTCTAAAGTGCGTGGGGTGGCGATTTTTATAGCCAAGGCCCATAGATTTCATTGTTCAGGTATTGAGAAAGATGAGCAGGGAAGATACCTATTTGTGAAGGGTACCTTAAATGAAAACTTGATAATTTTAGCAACCCCCTATGCACCCAATTCTGGTCAACTGGGATTTATTCAAGACTCATTAAGCAAACTTCAACTGTTTCAAGAAGGCTCTGTGGTGCTCGGCACAGATCTTAATTATGTTATGAATCTTCATTTACAACAATAGAGAATCCACACATTGTAGATCATAAATAACAAAGAGACCCCGCAGCTGTGGTTGCTTAACCCCCCGACTATAGCCAGCTGGTTGGCAAAAATTTGGGAATATTTTATATTAGAAAAGTTGACTTGTGACTTGGATATGCGTTGCTCCCCACAATCCAGATCATATTTTGTTAAGAAATGGACTCCTTTTGTGAAGAGCACCCTTAATAGAAAGCATTTCAATTACTGGAACGATAAGTTTAAACTAGATTCCTTTCTGTTAATGTCATAAGCTGCTGGAGTGGACTGTATAGTTTTATATGGCCATACTTAGAACTTTTGTATTGCCATGATTTTTCCTTTTTTACGTACTTGTTTTGTTGTATATTCTTGATAATTGTTCAATGAAAATTTATTTTAAAAAAATTGATTGGTGAGTTAGGACTATTCCAGTAGAAGGCCACAAAGCTGTTGTTTCAGTAAAGAATTTCTGTTCCTGACAGAATACTTCTTGTTTCGCTGTGTTAGATTTAAGATCCTGTTGAGTTCTTTGTAATGGGGTATATTATTTCAGCCTGTACATATAATCCAATTATTCTCACCTCAGCACAATGGTGTCAGTATCATCCCACCAACTACAGAGGGAAAAAATTGCCACATATAAACTACCAGTGTGGTAGAATAATCACCTGCATATGGGCCCCTTGTCAGGGCTCAGTCTGAACTAATACTCACCCCTAGCTGCTGTTACCTGATTTTACTGTTGAAATCAGCTCAGACATGTGAAGTAACTGGGGGTTGGGATGCAGTGGACAGAATAGAGCCTACTTCTTTAGATTACAGCACTTTAATCCACTTTGAGGATTCACTCAGTTCATTTTTACATAGTGTGAAAAAACAAAGAGGCTATGAAGTGCAGAAAATACAGGGTGAAATATAATTTTTTAAAGATACAGGTTTGGATCCTAAGCAGTGCCAGAGTGGAATTACGCTATAGGAAGAAAACTTCCCTGCCTCATCCTTCTCACTGAAGCCTTTTTTGCCTCCTGGAGTTGTGCTTCTGTCAGTCAGAGGACCCAAAGGAACAGTGTGGTAACAAATTGGGGGTTTGCAGCAAGAGAGGGGAGTTGACAAAAATCTCCTTCTCAGAAGATGGAAAAGCCATTCCATTGGAGAAGCTTCTGTTATACTAACAGAAAGGCCCAATCTGCATTTGCTATGTAAAGCTGTTCCGTGCTGCTGTGGCACCGGCTTCCCATTTGGCTCAGTATAAACCTCTCCCCTGTCTGCGTCAGGATGCAAGTTGTTTAGGGAGAGTGCACGCGAGAAGGGGGGAGCAGCCTCTCGGGGGTGCTGACAGGACACTACACTGTGCTGCAGGGAGGAAACGGCACCTGGGACCCCCCCAGAAAGTAAAGGGGGTGACCTGGCGGGGGCAGGAAAGACAGAACGAGCTAGGTAAAAAACATGAAACACCCTGCAGTTGCCAGGCAGGGCATGTGGGGACTACCCCAGGAAAGCCTGCCTTGCAGGGAGGGCAAGGTATAAATCAAATGAAATAAATAACAAATAAATAACAAATGGTTCAGGGGTGGGCATGCTTCCAACCCCCCCCCCCCCCAAAAAATATGATTGCAGAAAAATGTTCCCTGGCTGTTTTTAAACGCAGACGACTGGATTTTCAGCTAACTTGTTTCTTTTGTGACAATTTGTGTTTCTTCTTAGAAAAGATTGGGGGGGCAGAATTTGGCTCAAGTTGTCTGCTTTTTGCTCACAGTGGCTTGAAGGTGGGGAGGAGCAATTGCAGCACTTTAAAACCAAATCCAGATAAGGCAATGAGACACCATAGTGACCTTGGAGTCACCACTAAATGGCAATAAAATGATGCAGACAGTCAGTGCTGAGATGAAACAATAGGAGAGTGGATGCAGCATGAAATGCGGACAGAAATTTGTGAGACGATGTGAGATCATTGGCACAACAGTGAGAAATACCAATTCAGACTGGACCAAAGGCACTTTGGGATCCATGTCACAGACTTAGATACATTGCAGAATACGATTGGTCATGGGTGAACAGAAAGCAGACAGCTCACCAATTATTTGGGGATGCATTTTTAAGAAGAAAAGTTGGATTTATACCCCACCCTTCACTCAAAGTCTCAGAGTGCCTTACAATCTCCTTCTCTTCATCTCCCCACAACAGACACCCAATGAGGGAGGTGGGGCTGAGGGAGCTCTGAGAGAACTGCTCTTGTAACTGACTCAAAGTCATCCAACTGGCTACATGTGGAGTGGGGAATCAAACCCAGTTCTCCAGATTAGAGTCCACTGCTCTTAACCACTACGCCAAACTGGCTTACATTGGAAGGTATGATTTTTCCAAAAAGCCTTCAGCCTATATTATCTCACTTTTTAAGGAATTAAGATGAAATATATCTGCAAGGATTTAAAATAAGACAGCAAATGGAAAAGATGCATTCTAATCTGAAACAGTATACAATTTCTTATAAGGAAAGGCTGAACAGTCTGGGACTTTTTAGTTTAAAAAAGAGATGACTAAGGGGGAGTTATATAATTATATAATAGATGATTATATAATTATGTACAGAGGGGAGATTGCAAAGATAACCTTTTCTCCCTTTTCCAAAATACTAGAGCTCAAGGGCATCCAATGAAGCAGCTGGCAATAGAGTCAGGATGGACAAAAGGAAATAGAATACACACCAAGTGATTGAAATGTGGAATTCACTGCCAGAGGATGTAGTGATGGCCACAGGCATAGACAACTTTAAAAGGAGATTAGGCAGATTCATGGAGAACAGGTCTAGCAGTGGCTACTAGCCATAATGACTAAGGGGAATCTCCATGTTCAGAGGCAGTAAACCTCTGAATACCAGTGCCAGAAGGCCAGAGAAGGACTTGTCCTCTATGCCTGGTTGTTGATCTTCAGAGTAACTGGTTGGCACTGTGCGAGACAGCATGTTGGACTAGATGGACCACTGGTTTGGAGAACCTTTTTAAACAATCCCAGTCCCTTTCTGGTTACAATTATGAGCTTTTATTCTAATTGTTCTCTTCTACACCGTCAAGGTTACTGACTAATTATCCTTGGCATTGTTCCATGTCGTGAACTCTTCTGAATACTTTGGTGTTTTCCTTTTTATATAGGGTTTCAATTAAAATATTGGACACACTTATAAAAATGAAGCTTTCATTTCATTGATAATGCCAAAACAGTTCACTGCATCAAGGCAGCAATCCACAGCTGAATGGCCCACCAAATTTAAAGAGTGACCTGCACATGGAATAAATCTTGCAAATTGGTTTTTTTTCCTATGGTTTTTTTTGCTGCATACCATTGTACTTACCAGCCATGTTGGCAGCGTTGTCATAAGACTGCCCATGGCATTTTCTAAAGTCAGTCTCAAGCTCAGTAGTGAAATAGCTGCCTTGAGCCGGCTTGCTGAAAGGCAGGATAAAAATGTGAACAATAAATAAATAGTTGAACATTAAATTAGCCATGCTTTCTCCTGAGTGATCTTTTAGCTCAAGGAAAGTTTTAAAAAGTCTCTCAGTTGGCAAACCATCTTCAGGTGATACATATCTGATAATTAAAGTCAACTGATCAGTATGCGAAATGTCAGGAGTGGAATCTACTGAAAAGCTGAAATATCCAGCCTTTCTCACATCAGCCAGAATTGCATCCTTAACATTTTTTGCCATGAGTTTAATCATTTCCTCACATATACTTTTTGACAAATAAGAGGGATTACCTGATCCAGACTGTCCATACCAATTGGTATGAGCAAGTAAAAATTGATCAAATTTTACCACTAGTTCTAAAAGACCAAGATAATTGCCATTATTTGGAGATCCAAAATGTTCATTGTATCCTCTGAATGGTAAGCCTCATTCTACAAGAGTGCATATTACAGCAATAATTCTCTCCAGGGGTCCTTTCGTAAAAAAAGAGGTGCAGGAGCTCATTAGCATAACTTATTTGCATATGCCACATCCCCTGACGTCACCGGAAGTGTCATAAGGCCACACATCCCTGACGTCAGGTGTGTCAGAAGGCAAGAAGGGAGGGAGGGGGAAGGAAGGAAAGGAACAGAGGGAAGGAAGGAAAGGAACAGACAGAGAGAGAGAAGAAAGAAAACGAAAGGAAGGAAGAAAGGAAGGAAGGAGGGAGGAAGAAAGAAGGGAGGAAGGGGGGAAGGAAGAAAGAAAGGAACAGTAAGGTAGGTAGGTAGGTGGGGGGGAGAGAGAGAAGGAAGGAAGGAAGGAAGGAAGGGGGGAGAGAGGGAGGAAGGAAGGAAGGGAGAGGGGAAGGACGGGGAAAGGAAGGAACAGGAAGGTAGGTAGGTAGGTGGAGGAGAGAGAGAGAAGAAAGGAAGGAAGGAAGGGAGAGGGGAATGAACAGGAAGGTAGGTAGGTAGGTGGGGAGAGAGAGAAGGAAGGAAGGAAAGAAGGAAGGAAGGGAGAGGGGAAGGAAGGGGGAAAGGAAGGAACAGGAAGGTAGGTAGGTAGGTGGGGGGAGAGAGAGAAGAAAAAGAAAGGAAGGAAGGAAGGAAGGAGGGAGGAAGAAAGAAGGGAGGAAGGGGGGAAGGAAGAAAGAAAGAAAGGAACAGTAAGGTAGGTAGGTAGGTGGGGGGAGAGAGAGAAGGAAGGAAGGAAGGAAGGAAGGAAGGAAGGAAGGAAGGGGGAGAGAGGGAGGAAGGAAGGAAGGGAGAGGGGAAGGACGGGGAAAGGAAGAAACAGGAAGGTAGGTAGGTAGGTGGGGGGGAGAGAGAAGGAAGGAAGGAAGGAAGGGGGGGAGAGAGGGAGGAAGAAAGGAAGGGAGAGGGGAAGGACGGGGAAAGGAAGGAGCAGTGGTAGGGGGGAGGCTTCTCCTTCCCGGGGCCGGCAGCGCTCTGCCGCGGCCCCGGGAGCAGTGGGAGGGGGGAGGGACGGGTTTCTCCTTCCCGGGGCGGCGGAGCGCCGCCGGCCCCGGGACTGTTGACTGGGGGGGGGAAGGGGCTTCCCGGGGCCGGCGGCGCTCTGCCGTGGCCCCGGGAGCAGTGGGAGGGGGGAGGGACGGGCTTGTCCTTTCCGGGGCCAGCGGAGCGCCGCCGGCCCCGGGAAGCATTGACGGGGGGGAGGCCGGGGGGGCGGGGCTTTGTTAAGTGCCCACCCCCCCGCCTCCTCTCTTCCGGAGCGGCGCTCCGGCATGCCCCGGCTCCAACGGAGCCCTGATTCTCTCCTCCATGACATGCCGCCAGTACTGCTGTTCTGCTTTTATTTGTTCCTCTAGCTTGGAAGTTAACATTTGCCTTTGCTTCCTTGTTAGGTAGGCCAACATGGCATTTCTATGCTTCTCTGAGTTTTCATGAGTTTGAATAAGATGGGGTTTTTGCCAGTCATCAAACCCTTCAGTAGCTAAAGCTGTGGAAGAAGATGCAAGGTTTGGAAAGAGTTTACAAACAAAGCAATAAATCCAGCCTTTTGAGGGAGACTACACAAGCCACTCTTGGCTATATGTTTCCTCATTTGCTTTTGCTGAATAAAAAAGAGCTTTTGTGCAGAACCTGGACTGCTCTTTGTACACTCACTTGGAATTTGAAAATGGTCCACAATGATGCAGAACTTGAGAGGGACCCCTCTCTGCCCAATAGGATACTTCCTCATGTGATAATTCTGACCACAAATCGACATCTGTTACAGTAAATCTATGTTTGGCATTATCTTTATCTGCATCTGAAAAACCTTGGACTTGGCCTATCTTACCAGGTGTGAACTGCAAAATCTGACTATTTACATTATTTTCTTGTGGCTCCTTAGCCTCTCCCTGTCCAGTAAGTGACTCTTGAATTAGTTCTGTATTTTCAGTTTGAGCCAGCAACATGGCTGCTTCCTCCTAATCAGCTTGCTGTTCCACACCCTGCTTTGCTGTTTCTCTTTCAGGAAGGTTTTTGTCTGGTTGCATGCTAGTAGTTGGCTCGGGCTGGATAGCTTCACTGCTGGCTCTTGTTGCTTCAATGAGTGGTTAATGCATGAAAGCAGTGATTGGTGTTAACTTCATTACCATAGCATTTTCAAGTCTCCGTCGCTTGCACTTGCTAGCACCACTTTCAGATCTTTTACTCGTGCTCAGATTAGAATCTAAAAATAAAAAGTAAAATTCATCTTCAGCTGGATAAACACATGGATCAGAGGTCCATCAGTGGCTATTGGCACAAGATATAGATGGCTGCTGCTGAAGGGTTACAGAATTCAGATTTCCACTGTGGTGAAACGGGTGCCCACCCTCAGCCCTGGGGGACTGAGTAGCCGGTTTGTGGCTCATGAGCCCCACTTCGCCTTCCCACCTCCTTGGTGGGCTTCTGTCACTCTTCAGTAGCTGCCAACACTCACTGACTCCCCTATGCCTTTCTTGAGGGCAGTGAGACCCCTCTACTGGCTCCTGGGGTTTGGAGATGAAAACCCCTAACTTGGGGTTTCTCCTGGAGGGTTGGCATCTACACATTTTTGGGCTTTTCCCCTCCCAGGACCCTTCTTAAGGCACTGGTAGTGGGCAGAGCAGGGGAGACTCCGTGGTCAGAGAACCAGAATGGGGTTTTAAACAAAGAACAAAGATTTTATTGACTATTTACAAGTAGCAGGATTTTAAACTCAAAAAGGCACTTTAAATCAAACACAGAAAGGAAAACACCACCAGGCGGGCACAAATAAAATAAGACAAAATGCAGTTCCTCTGTCCCTGAACTGATCCCTATTATTTCCCCTTGGGATGAGGTTCAGTTACCAACCTGCAGCCTGGCCTCCTGCCTTCTACAGGTAGTTCTGGATCCCTCTGAAGATCCAGATCCCTCTGAGGATCCCTTCCCACTGTTGCTTTCCCTGATCCCCAAGGCCTCTCTCTGCCTGTGGGCGATCTGCAGCAAGAGCCTCCTGGCCTCTCTGAGGGTTGCAGGACGACTCCCCCCTCCCAGGCTGGCTGGAGCATTTATCTCTTCTGACTCCGCCCCCCTGGTTTCCCCACACTTTTTGGCCATAGAGGCACCTGGGATTTGTAGGCCTACCCTGGAGTTTTGCCCTGCTTCCCAGGGTGGGTGGCCATTTTAACTAAACTAAACAACCTAAACGAAAGCAAACACAAGATGGAGTCTATTCTGTCACATCCAACAAGCCAACCCTATAGCACAACATCATTTTCCAATCTAAACATTTTCAAAAGTTTATAAACTTCCAAAATTGCCGAAAGGATTCAAAATAATTTTCTACAAGACACATGCAATTAGGAGGCTTGAAAATGATGCAAAAACATAGGTTAATAATAAACTATAACTTCTTATCTAATAATTCCAGCAGCAGCAAACACCAGGCTCCCAACCAACAATCAATATTAGCCATTTAAGAGAGCCAACTGCCAAAAAAGTTACATAAAATAAATATGTCAAACTATGATTAGATTCTGCAATGGCTTTCGAACAATTAATCTACTATTAATGTATGAAGCAGTATTGTTTGGATTCATTGGCATGACAATTGACACCATCAATATTTCTTCTCATATCCAAGAAGTTCTGAGAGAGGGGTTGCAAGGGCATGCTGCAGGCACCGACAGGGCTCTGTGAAGTGTGAAAGATAGACTTCCCTGCCTGCGAGGGGTGAGGCCAGTGCCAGTCACGTGTGCTTGCTCTGTTCAAGCCAAGGAGGAGGGAAGGGATGGAAGGGACTTGGGAGAGCTTGCTTGCCTGGCTTATCTGCCCCAGCCGGCCCCCCACTCTCACTCTCCCACTGATTAAAGTGCAGCAGGTACCACTACTGACCTGACCCTTGAGCTGGGGAAGGCTGTGCAGCTGGTTGTTGACTCTGGGCTGCTGGCTCTGGAGTCCTGGAGTCTGTACTCTGAATAGTGGCACCAGGGACCTAGAAGGGGCAGGGCTCGTCAGTCCAACCCCTGCACCGTTTCATCAGGGTTGGTCTTAAGGCAATTGGAACAATTTGGCCAAACTGGACCCCGCGGGCCGCTCCTAAGGAGGCCCCCGCACCAGGGCAATCTAGATGCATTTTATTTATATCTCTAAGATTCTGCAAACTTTGGCTATGAACTGGGGCCCCAAGAAATTTTTCCCAGTTGGGCCCCTGTTGTGTATCAAGACCGCGGTCGCCAGGGACTCTCGTAGTGGTGACCGCCATGTGGTCATCGCACATGGCCAGAATCTACCTGAGCTTCGGCCAGGTAGAACAATAGCCAGTCGGATCCCAAACAACCACCAATCATGAGCCTAGGGCCCCCGCAGGGGACCTATGAACTGCAACCACTGACTTAAGGTCCTAGCAGGACAGTTGGGCAAGGTCGGGGGATTATCTCCGACCAGCATAAAAGAGGGCTCTGGACCCGGGGTTTCTCATGTTCCATCTTGACCCGCAATAAACTACTATGCTGATTTCACTGTTACCGGCCTCCCGACTCCAGTATATTCCAGCCCCAGAGTTTCAAATTGGGCCCCACTGGCTGGCCCTGAGTCTCATCGTTGCTGGGCCCGAGTTGCTCTGCCCTTGCATGAAGTCTTGGGTTTGCAATTTTGGGAGAGAGGAGACTGCCCACTGGGGGGGGGGGGGGAGCAGGACTGTGGAGGCCCCCTAGATTTAGACAATTCCCTAGGCTTCAGCCTACTTAGCCTATACATAAATCTGGCACAGAAGCTGGTACAGTTGCCAAAACAACTTCAGCATCAGCTGCAGTGGTGGCTGGAACCCTTTTATTTCCAATGGGGATCCCCAATCTGAAATCTAAAGAGGATGGTGATGACCACAGACACGAGTCTGCCAGGGTGGGGAACCCACTCTCATGGGACAATGACACAAGGGGTTTGGTCTCAGGAAGAGACCTCGCTGAGTATAAAACTTTTAGAACTCAGAGCTACCAGGCTGAGGCTTTTGGAATTCTCCAAGATACTTACAGGTCATCGTGTTCTAGTCCAGACAGACAATATGACAACAAAGGCATAAGGAACCAGATTTTGGCTCTTACACAGAGAAGCAAGCGACCTGATCAGATGGGCTCTTACAGTCATTGGAGGTGGTCCATGTGGCAGACCAGGACAGTGCATTGACGAACTGGCTGAGTAGATGGAGATGAGACCAGTCCGTATGGATGTTATGCAAGCTGGGTTTTCAACAGGTCTGCAAAAGATGATGGGAATGGACTTCTTTACCACATACCAAAATAATCAATTTCTGCATTTCATATCCAGAGTTAAAAACCAGTGGGCAACAGAAACAGACATTCTGAACTGTGAATGGCCACAGGAATGACTGTACATGCTCCAACTAACTTAATTGTTTCACAAGGTGATTCAGAAGCTGTTGGAACAGAAGGTGGAACTAGTGCTGATAGCACCCTTTTGGCCACAGAGGGCTTGGTTCAAGGATCTGAGGAGATTGTCGACCATGGAACCATGGTGGCTACCACTGGGAAAGGACTTATTGACATTAAGATCAGCACAACATCCTTGCCCAGCCCTCCTAAACCTAACAGCCTGGAGGTCGAGTGGAAACAGCTAGAAGGGTTGGGTTACGCTGACAGAGTGACAGACACCATATTAGCTTTCTAGGAAAAGTTCCACGAATAGGGTGTATAACACAACCTGGCGAGTTCTTCACGCTTGGTGTTCAGGTGATTGGGAACTATTAAGTGCATCAGTCTTAGCTTTCTCCAAGATGTCTTGGATGGAGGGCTAAGTGTGAGTACATTAAAGTGACAAGCAGCAGACATATCAGCAGTGATGGGGGCTAGCAAGGGAAGTCCCTTAAGGGTCATTTTACACCTCCCCTCTAAAGTAGTTTGACTGCTGTCTTTTCCTGTGCTGATTTCACAGTGGTGTGAAATTTCACTCCAGGGGGTCTAAGTGCACTTAATTGTTTAAAGCAGAATGAAGCGGTATTATAACTAGCTTGACCACAGGAGGGCAATTAGTAGATATGGACATTTCAGTGGCAGCATGGTTTCACACCGCACAGAAGTATGGTAGGTTTTTTTCGAACTAGAATGATTCCAGCGGGAAAGTCAGATGTAAAAACAGCCTAAATTGCCATCCACTCGTTAAGAGATTCCTAAAGGGTTTACTACGTGGTCAAATTCACCACAAGTGCAGAGGTTTCTGACTTGGAACCCACATAGGGTCCTGAGAGCATTGTGCAGAGAACCTTTGAGCCCATGGAGTCTCAAGGAATTAACATTCAAGACTTTGTTTTTAGCAGGCATCATGTCAACTAGGCGGGGGTCAGAACTGAGGACCCTGTCAGTTGACAGGGAACTTCATGTCTTCTGCAATGATAAGGTGACGTTATGCTCGGAGCAAGCCTTCGTTCCCAAGGCTAATCCAGTTTTTTCACAAGTTAGAGATCATTGTCTTACCTTCCTTTGTCACAATCATAGGCAGAACAAGCAAAGGGAGTGGCTTTGCCTCGTTGTCCATAGGGTATTCAGTTTTTACATTGGCAGGCCAAGCATTGGCATGATTCCGATACCCTATTTGTTTTCTTTAGGATATTTTCCTTAGGTCAACTGGTATCGCCTTTTACCTTAAGTAGGTGGTTTTAGGGGTGGCATCATTGTTGCATGCAAAGCTCAGGGGCTGGATCCACCCAGAAGTGTTGCAGCATTTTCTCTGTGGGGGGCTGCTATGTCAACAGCTTGCAGATCACTTCCATCCTTGGAGATGGTAGGTACGGTGGCCACCTGGAAGTCTTGCACTCTACAGAGCAGAGTACTAGAAGAGAAGCTGACCTTGGTTGCGGCAGCTTTTCATTGAAGTGTGCTGCAGCACACCCTATAAACCAGAAACTGGATTTCCCACCCTGGGACACACTGCTGTTTTATGTCCCAAGAGTAAGGACTGCCCCACTCCCAGGACCACCGGGGAATGGAAGATTTGTATTCACTTACCGTGAAGCTTCCTTTCTCAGTGGTCTGGGAGTGGGGCAGTCTTACCCACCCAATTTGGGGGGGCAACTTCCAGAAGTTATTTTTTGGTGGATGTAGAAACTGGATGAACATTTTATGATGTTTCTCTGGGATGCTAAAGCAAAAAATTGTGAGTTAATTGGGTGAGAGAGCGACGGAGGGTTTCAACCTTGGTCTACACTCGCGAGAGGGGCATAAAGTTATAAGGCTGGTTGGCCTGAAAATAGAGTTTCACTATGGTGGGGAGACGTGTTTTTCTTTTCCTTAGTGCAGGGGTGGGCAAACTGTGGCTTGGGAGCCGCATGTGGCTCTTTCACATATATTATGTGGCTCCCGGCAGAGTGGCTGGGGAAGCTAAATATCATTAGCAAACAAATATCATTGGGCAAATTAATATCATTATCAATATCTGCTTTTACCCCTTTTGTTATTATTTTTGGCAGTCTCATTTAATGTTAATAAAAAGCAAATTTGCTTATTTTCCAATAAAAGCAGGTAATATTTGTTCATGTCTTGTGGCTCTCAAACATCTGATGTTTATTCTATGCGGCTCTTATGTTAAGCAAGTTTGGCCACCCCTGTTCTAGGTGGCTCTTATGCTGAGCAAGTTTGCCCACCCCTGCCTTAGTGTGATGTTAGGGGATGCATGGCTTGGAGACGACTGGGATGTTCCCAGGGGACAGGCCCCTCCCCTTCCTGGATTGATCTGAGGAAACCGACCCTGTTCCAGGGGAGGAGCCTATTCCCAAGAGTAAGAACTCTGAGGGCGGGCAAGAGTGGAAGGGGGGGTGAACACACAGCACTGTCAACACAAAAGGGCAGTGAGAAACAAAATTTGAAATTGGGAATTCCTCACTGGAAAACTGCAAATTCAGATCCGGGGGGGGGGGGGGGGGATAGCAGAAAAAGTTGATTTGGAAAATGTGGGGTAATGGGGTACTAAATTCGGATCTACTCCTGGGGAGACAACAGGAAATCCACAAATATCTCCCCCTCCACACCCACAATAACCACTGTTCCACACCCAGAAGATGACAAAAAACCCTCCTGGATCCCTGGCCAAACTGGCCTGGAGAAAAATTGCTTCCTGACCCCAAAGTTGCAGTCAGCATTTCCCTGGGCGTGTAAGAAAGGACCACAAGAACGAAGCACTGAGGCAACCCTTCTTGCTGTCCCTCTCCTGATCTGCCCAAGTTCACACAATCAGCATTGCTGTCAGATGGCCATCTAGCCTCTGTTTGAAAACCTCCAAAGAAGGAGAGCCCACCACCTCCCAAGGAAGCTTGTTCTACTGAGGAACCTCTCTGTCAGGAAGGTCTTCCTAATGTTTAGCCAAAAACTCTTCTGATTTAATTTCAACCCGTTGGTCCTGGTCTGACCTTCAGGGGAAACAGAAAACAACTCTGCACCATCCTCTATGTGACAGCCCTTCAAGTACCAGGCTAAGCATACCCAGCTCCTTCAACCTTTCCTCATAGGACTTGGTCTCCAGACCCCTTACAGTCTCCATTGCCCTCCTCTGGACATGTTCCAGCTTGTCTATATCCTTCTTAAATTGTGGTGCCCAAAACTGAACACAGTATTCTAGTTGAGGTCTAACCAGAGCAGAGTAAAGTGGTACCATCACTTCGCGTGATCTGGACACTATACTTCTGTTGATACAGCCCAAAATCATGTTTGCCTTTTTAGCAACTGTATCACACTGCTGACTCATGTTCAGTGTATGGTCTATTAAGACGCCTAGATCCTTTTTGCACATATTATTGCCAAGACAAGTCTCCCCCAACCTATAATTATACATTTGATTTCTCCTACCTAAATGCACAATTTTATATTTATCCCCATTGAAGTTCGTTTTATTTTTTGTCCAGTTTTCCAGCCTGTCAAGATCATCCTGTATCCTAAGTCTTCTACCATATTTGCTACCCCTCCCAATTTAGTATCATCTGCAAATTTGATAAGCATTCCCTCTATCCCTTCATCCAAATAATTAATAAAAATGTTGAACAAAACAGGTCCCAGGACAGATCCTTGAGGCACTCCACTTGTCATTCCTCTCCAAGATGATGATGAACCATTCACAAGCACTCTTTGGGTGTGATCTGTCAACCAGTTACAGATCCCCCTAACAGTCATAGGATCCAAACTGCATTTTTTCCAGTTTGTCAACGAGTATATTATGTGGAACCTTATCAAAAGCCTACTGAAATCAAGGTAAACTATGTCTACAGCATTTCCCTGATCCAGCAAGGTAGTAACTTTCTCATAAAAAAGATATAAGGTTAGTCTGACATGACTTGTTCTTGAGAAACCCATAGTGGTTCTTAGTAATCACAGCTGTCTTTTCTAAATGCTCAAGGACTGTCTGTTAAGATGATAGACCTCAGGGGACAAGCAATAAAATGTAAATACATGTTTAGGTGTTGCACATCTTTTGCCACAACCTCTGGTTCAAGTCAGTTTCTCTCAAATTCTTTCAGTTTGTCCCCCCCAACTTCATTTGACCTTCGGGGAGCATAACACAGCACCCACATCTGTGCAGAGATCTTTGCACATACCATACATAGAAAACTAGCATGCCAGGGAAAAGACTAAGCTGGATCTCTTTTCCCTGACTAGTGTTCTTTGTGCACAAAGGTTAATTTATTTTATTTGCTTCATTTATGACCCACTTTTCTCCCCTGGGCTGCAGTGGCTCAGAGGTAAAGATGCTGAACAGCAGACTGGAAGGTCTGTAGTTCGGCAGTTCAAGACCTAAGTGCCACGTGACGGAGTGAGCTCCCGTCTCTGGCCCCAGCTCCTGCCAACTTAGCAGTTCGAAGGCAAGAAATTGCAAGTAGATAAATAGGTACCACTTTGATGAGAAGGTAACAGTGTTCCGTGTGCCTCAGCGTTTAGTCATGCCAGCCACATGACCATGGAAACGTCTTCAGACAGCGCTGGCTCTTCGGCTTGGAAACAGAGATGAGCACCGCCCCCTAGAGTCAGATTTGACTGGCTTTCGAGCAAGGGAAACCTTTACCTTTCTCCACAATGGGAACCCAAAGTATCTTACATCATTCTCTGTTCCTTCATTTCATCCTCACAACAACCCTGTGTAGTAGGTGAGGCTGAGAGTGTGTGACTGACCCAAAGTCACCAAGCAAGTTTTCATGGAGCTTGGAACTTGGAACTCCCAGATCCACAGTTGCTTTCTTTATTTGTTGTATCTTTTTGTATATGAGAGAGTGTTCCATTTTGAATCTGAAAATCATATTGTCCAGACTCAGGTTTACTGTATCTGTGAGAACTAGGCCCCAGAGTCCTGTGGCACCTTAAAGCCTAACAGAGCAATAAGAGTAGGGTAGCTGTCAGGTGGCCTGACAAAGACTCCATTGTAACTGCTTTCGTTTTCTCTGATCAAGTGAATTGTTGCTGGTCTCCCTCTCTGTCGACTCCCCCCTCCCTGTTTTATCACCTTGAGATGTATTGCTTTTAAGAGTTCTGGACAGTGTAACCATTTTCGTCAGGAGAATGGCGACCCTGCATTCTTGCACGTCACCAAGAACAAATGGCCTTTACTCCCCTGCCTCCCTCCTCCCTGTTCCCGGGCCTGAGAATGTCTTATCTTATTGTGAAAACCTTGAAGGTCTGTTATTGCCACCAGAGCCGGTTATTATGCATAGGCTTCACACATCTGGGTCACCCAGATCAAGAAGGGAATTTTTATAACTTTCGCACCTCACCTTCCTGTGGGAATCCAAACGGCCCGATCCCTTCTCCCGCGTTTTCTACTCTAAATCTGATTGGTTTCATGTTGGGGTTCAAACAAACGGGAGGGTATATTAGCTCTGACTGTTTTCTATCCGGTATCTCTAACAAACATTCGAGAACCTGTCAAGCAGTATTAAGACTAATAAAGAACTTTGCTTCATCAACAAAGGTCTGATCTTTTGCTGTTGGTACAGAAGCCTCACAGTAGCGAGGCCCCAGGTCCGGGCATGGGTTCCCCCACTTCTGGAGGGCTCCCAAGCTGCAGCCACCTGCAGCCATCCCTCTCCTTCCTGCACAGATTTGAAAGGCTTCAGCTGATGGTGGGGAGCACATAGCCCACCAGACAGCTGGAGGGCCCTTTAAATTTTTCAGCAGGGAAGGAGAGGGGCTTTCACTGGCCACAGCTTTGCTTGCAAAAAGACCCTTTAAAGGGTCTTTCTACAAGTGGGGTGGGGGCTGCAGCATGTGGGGCTGATTTCCCATCAACTGAAGCCCTTTTAATTTTTTCAAGAGGGGAGGGAGAGGGGTGGCTGGGGCTTGGGGGCATCCCCGCCCACCCCGGAACGCCCCCCAATTTCCCCACTGTAGCAATGAGGGGACCTGGCAACCCTAAATAAGAGACACAATCCAGCCAAAGCTAAGCATTTTAAAATACCCATTATCCTGAGAGAGAAACAACACATACTTTAGGCCCAATTTACACCTCCCTTCTGAAGTAGGTTGACTGCTGTCTTTTCCTATGCTCATTTCACGCTGGTTTCAAATTTCACTCCCTGGGTCTGAAGAGTACTAAGCAACAGGATCTGTTTAAAGCAGTATAATGTTAGCTTGACCACAGGAGGGCAATTAACGAATGTAAACAGTAATTTTTAAACCAGAACAAGTACGGTTTGAAACTAGAAACAGGTATAGACAGGGTTTTTTAAAACTAGAATGATTCCAGCAGGAAAGTCAGATGTAGATTTGACCTTAATAGTTCCACAGAAATCACTGGGAGAATTCTCACTGAATCTGAAACCTGTTTACCCAGAAGTAGACTCAATGAGCTCAATGGTTCTATTAAGTCCTGTTATTCCCCTCCACACACATACATACACACCATGTTCCTTCTGTCCTGGTTCTCCTTAAAACCCAATGCTGCTGCTATGAAACCCAAAGTCTAGGGAGACAAACTTACAGTGCCCCTTAATCAGAAAGTGCTTCACTTCCTTGTTTCATGACGATAAGATCCTGCCTGGAGCTTTCATGGCATCAAAGAGCATTTGGAATGGAATGAGAAGGAAGGGCCCTAATGATCTCTTTGAGGAAGGTGCTCCTTTTTCCTGTAAATGCAAGTTTTGAGCATTACCCCGGGGTCTTGGTGTTTTACTCCGTGTCTCCTGTGTGGTATCTTAAAATATATGTACAATTTTATAAAATGCTTTATCAGTAGCAAGTTTTTAATGTTTTAGATGGTGAATACATATAGCACTACATTCGGGACTGGTTGGTGGATAATAGGAAATACAAAAGGTTGTTGAAAATAGCTTTACTTGGGTCTAAGATTTTGGTAAGCAGAGATCACTTCTGGATTTTGGTAAAAGGACAGTTACTAAAACCAGTTTGTTGAACTTAATGACAAGAGATATTTGAATTTGAACTGTAATGTCAGCAAATGAATCTAGTATTCCATTTCGGGTCCTGTCTAAACAGAGGCAAGTAATTTTTTAAAAAAATGGATAAGCAAAATGCCTGTCTGGGACCTTCAGGCAGAAATTGATCCAATAGCATCTCATACTATTGGGTAAAAAAGCAATTTTTCATACTGAAGAAAATTGCTAACTGAAGAAAACTGACCAAACAACTGGATCTGTTCTGAAAAGGGGGTTTGCTAAAGCCTGCGGGGGGCGGGGGAGACCAGGACAAAGAATGATTGAACCAGAGAGCCAAAGCCCAAAATGTAGCAAACTGCATATTGACTCAGGCTTGTGCTGTGTTACTAACATCACAAATGTACTTTTACTGTTAATTATTGTTTTAATCTGCCGCAACAGCTCCTTTGTGATTTGTAGTATATCACTGCCACCCAGCTAGTAGGATCCCCCCACCTCTCCCTCCCTCCCTTTGTGCTTATTTTTGTATGGAATCTGTTTAGCAGGCCAGTTGCTGCCTTCATCTCTAGATTTTCTGTATTCATTGTGTTTCTGTTCTGTTTGCTGGCTGCCACTAGGCACCAGTGACATGCAGTCCAAGCTTGGCTCCAGGAAACAATAGGGGCCAAGGATCCTGGACCTCCTAGTATGCACCAGTAGGGACTTTGGTGGGAAATTCAAACCCTCCAATAGGACTATGGGTGTGTCTCAGGGGGCTGTATATATATAGTTGGCCGCTTCAACCAGTAGGTTGTGTTGTTGTGTACGAATAAACTAAGAGCTGATCATTACGCTGTTGTCCTGCTTCTCCATGCGTCAAACCCAGTAAGCAACAGCTTCACCATTGCAACTTTGGACAAAATGAAGTATAGCTGTCTTAATCTTTGCTCCCTCTCTTGACAGGGGTGTGTGTGTGTGTGTGTGTGAGAGAGAGAGAGAGAGAGAGGGAGAGAGAGGGAGAGAGAGAGAGAGAGAGAGAGAGGTGCCATCAAGTAGCTTTTGACTTATGGCACTGGCAACCCTATGAATTAATCACCTCTAAAACGTCGGATCATTCACAGCCTTGCTCAGGTTTTGCAAATTGAGGGCTGTGGCTTTCTTTCTTGAGTCAATCCACCTCATGTTGGGGCTTCCTCTTTTCCTGCTGCCTTTAACTTTTCCTAGCGTTATTGACTTTTCCAGCAAGTATTGTCTTCTCATAATGTGACCAAATACAATAGCCTCAGTTTAATCATTTCAGCTTCTAGGGAGAGTTCAGGCTTAAATTAATCTAGAACTCATTTATTTTTATTTTTGGTGGGCCAACGTATCTGTAAAGCTCTCCTCCAACATCACATTCCAAATGAATCAACTTTCTTGGTCTGGAGCCAAAAAAAATAAAGGGTTTATTGCGCACCTGACAGTCCACAAATGGCCCAGACACTGCAGATCTGACCAGATCTGACATGAATGCTGCATGAGACTGAAATCTGGAGGAAGCAGTGGTTTGGTTGCTATGTAAAAGGGAGAAGCAGTTGTGAATGTCTGTGTGAGTGCGCATGTGCATATGTTGCGAGTCACTGAATGATGGCACTTTTTAATTTCATTGTACTATGTACAATGACAATAAAGTATATTCTATTCTATTCTATTCAGATTGATTATGCCAATAAACTATGGAGCCAAGCCTTTTAGCAAAGTGTATATATATACACATGTACATCATGAAAACAAAACTACTGTATAATCCCTATTCATCCTATCCAAGATGTAAATAGCATCTCTTTAAGTTTACATTTGTTTTTTGACCTTCTTTTAAGAACCTCAAAGTGGCTTACATCATTCCATGTAACAGAGGAATAAATTCCTAATCTGTAATTAGGCCAAAATTCTCTTTTTGCATACATCCAGCAGCTGGTTTTGACAGCTTTTGCCCAAACAAAGGGAGGGACTACATTCCCCCCCCCCCCCACAATAATTGCACTTGCTCAGTATATACCCCTTTTGAGACTTAGCACAGTACAATCCTGCTTTGTCTGCCTTTTTTCCTTGCCTATTTTACATCCCCCCCCCCAAGAAATGAGTAACTAACGTCCTCGTGTTCTGAATGGTGAGAGAATGCTAACAGGGATCTGCCTGGTTCTCAGCATTTGCGCTAAAATAGCAGTCTCTTACTCTGTAATTCTCTGCAACATAGAGGAGAGGCTTTCTGAAGAATTTCTTTAAAACCAAAACTCATTTCAATATTGGGAGCTTTGCTTGGTCTCTTGAGTTAGGAAGTGCTTTAGCTTAGTTAACAGAGCCAGATGTAACATTGACCTTAAATGGTAAAAGCTCCCAGAGTGAGCAGGAGAGAGAGAGGGAGGCTTTCCTGAAGGGGGGAAGCAAGAGGAATAGCTCAGTTTTAGGTAAGTAATCTCCATAAACCAAGAGTTTTCTTTTCTTCAACTAAGATCCAAAACGGAACAATTTTTTTCTCCTTTAAAGGTACAGTGTACTCCATTGCTATACTTTTACATGGATGAAGTTTATCAGTGTGCTAGATTTCCACTGCTGCCTAAATAGCAATAGCAAGGCAGTGTGCTTGACTAGATACTTGTGTTTTTGCATATTATTCTGGAAGTACAAAAGTAATGCTAAAGAGATGTCAGTGCTGGTCTGTGCTGAAGTCATATCCTTAAAGTAAGTAACTTTAGCCAGTAAAGCACGCCCTTTTGGTTTAGAATCCTTAGCAGCTGTTTTCTACTTTGCTCACAATTTAAGATCACTAGCTGCAACTCTGTTTATAAACAAGTATGTGTAAAATGAGCTCACTCGCTGTAACAGTAACATGCAATTGTATGAGCTTCTTTTGCCACATGTTCACTTCAGAGTATGCAGCAGAACTGCTTGCTTTGTTGGATTGCCTACTTGCTTTAATTTGTAATCATCGTTTAAAGTATGCAGATGGTATTTTGGTAACTATATGCAAAGATAAAAGCATATTTCACTTCCAGTGAAAGTGTTGTTTAGTTCATATGCACACACAATTATACTTGAGTTTTGGATTACAGCTCTGATGTTCAAATAGAATGCATTGTGTATGTTATGTCATTTCTGTGGACAGTGACACTTATTTTCTTCTGTGATTAACTGCCACTGTTTGTCATTTGTCATTTAGTAATTTATTCCAGGCGTTTTATTATATTTCGAGAATATGAATTTAGTGTGGTACAAGCTTGATATGGTATTGTGCTATCCTGTTACTTAACAGATCTGATAACTAGTCCAGGTTCTTGTTCCAAGCTATTAGAGGTGTGAAGGATCAGTGGGAAAAAGCTGAGAGTCTGCATATAGAATATCCAGCCCTTCCACCTCTGGATTCCAGGATTACAGGGCCTGACAATTCATGACAAACCTTTCCGTCTAAAATGCTGGCCTGGTAGAGATTTTCTAACCTAACATCAGAGCAGGAAACTGTGATCTTTAATATTGGTGTGTGTGTGTGGGGGGGGTGCTACCTGAAAAGATGTTTGGTTGGCTCAGTTGTGCGCCGTTGCCACTTGGGTACCATTCTGCTGTCATTCCTTGAATGCTGGAGGGTATTTACTTTGTTTTACCAAGTCTTAAGTGCATCTCCTGTAGTTTAGAGAGATTTTAAATGACATGACTATTTTTAAATGCATACTGCATATGAGTACAGACCCAATTTAGAGACATCACTAATGTAACAAAATATAAGCAGTACTCATCATTTTAGTGCTATGAATCTATAAGTATTCTGGCATTGCCTTTAGAGGCTTTTTATTGTTTAATTAGAGTTTTCAAATAATCTAATACTACTTTTTTGCTTTTTAGCATAAATGATGTGTAAATAGAGGCTGAAGACACATTGCCATTCTGCCGCGCCTCCGTGGCGTGGCAGAATGGGGCAGGGGGAATTTCCCCTGCAGCGCGGCATTCGCACTCCGCCAGAAGGAAGCCGCCCGCAGCGTTCAGACTGCTGGCGGCTTCCTGGAGTGGCGGGCGGACGCCACGCGGCTGCCCCTGCCCGCGTGTGTTCACACCCGCTCCGGCGGGTGGAACGCGCGCACGGGGCGCGCCGCAGCAGCCGAGCACCAGCCGAGGTGCGGAAGGAGCGCGGCGCCGGACGCAATGCGTCCGGACCGCCTCCTGGGGGCAGATGCGGCCGTCTGAACAGCCGCTCTGCCTCCGCTTCTGAAGCGGAGGCAGAGCGGCCGAGACGGCCAATCTGTCCTCGGCCAGAAACTTTGCAGTGAGGGGCCAAACAATGGAAAGTCTGTTCCATGTGCACAAATATTCAGTGGCACACAAAGTTGCTAACTCTCGGCAGGTAACTATGAGATGAGAGCAGAAAGACTGCAATATTGCCCACCGTCATGATATAGTCTAGGGCATCTTTTTGACTGCTCATAGAGAGCAAGTCAAACTGGTTATGTGAACTGGCACACATATCATCACGAAGAAGCTTTTGACTGTAAAAAAGCTTGATTTTGCAATGTCTTTATTCATTTATAGTCGGCCTTTCTCTCCAAGACTTGAGGCCGATTATAACGAAAAACAATGCACCAAGGTCAGTATAATATATACAACCCACAAAATCCACAGTTGTTAAGGGCTCACCCTCAGGATGGCTCTTTGCCATATTGAATGAGGATTCTGTATCAAAGCTTTGTCTCCAGTGTGCCCCAATTTATTTATTTATTTAGATATTTTTATCCCATCTTTCCTTGTGGTTCGAGGTAGTTTACAATAATAATTTTAAAACATTTCCAATTAAAACCAAAATAACATACCAAACCCCAGTCTCCCTCCCTTCCTCCCTCTGAATCTTTAATGATTTTTATCTTGTGTATGTGACAATTGATCAGGAAGACATGCAGGATAAAATCCACTTCTGATGGATTTTAATGCAGTGGAAAAAATGACCAGCTCTCAAAACTTCTGCACCTACTGCTTTCCATGTTCTGTACTGTTATGTATCAATATCGCGGTTGCCATGTGCTCGCGTAATGGCGGCCGCCACGCGGACTTTGCACATGATCCGAATCTACCTGAGCTTCGGCCAGGTAGAACAATAGCCGGTTGGATCCTAAATGACCGCCAATCAGGACCTAGGTCCCCCCGCCCCCTAGGGACCTATGAAATGTAACCACATCTTAAGGTCCTATCAGGACATTTGGGTGAGGTCAGAGGATTATCTCCAACTGGCATAAAAGAGGGCTCTGAGCCCGGGGTTTCCCATGTTCCATCTTGACCTGCAATAAACTACAATGCTGTTTTCACTATTACCGGCCTCCCGACTCCAGTACTTTTCATGTACCAAGCTTTCTCAGACTACAAAATGAGAAAATGGCCATAAATTATTACTACTTCCTGTGCTGAGGAAGGTCAATGGCGCATGTACCATTACAGCAAGCAGCAACCAAAGCACTGTACACAGAGATGTAAACAGTTTTAAGTATTTTTAAAGCCCCAAGCTGAGCAAAGACAGATACTTTAATTAGCTAAATTGGATTCCATTTCCAGGGAAAAAGAAACTTCAAAAAATAAATATAGTCTATAGTCAACAAAAATAGCACCCTGCGCTTTACAGCAAATGCATCAGGTCCTGCACGTCATGGCTAAGGCTCTATAAGGAAGCTTAGTGTTAAAAGCCTGTCATACACTCTCAGAAATCAATACAGCAACCATATAGCATTTTTCAGTATAGCTATTCCCATAAAACAGATCAGAAGCTGAAAGAGAGTTGTTTTCCTTAAGCTACCTACTGACCTCATGGCTGCAATGAGACCTGAGCCAGCAGCTTGGCTCACAGCCACTATACAGTACCAGTTCTTTGGGACTGACATGCCTTCTGTTTCTCATCCTGGACAAAAAGGCACAGGCACACACCATTTTCGACAAGCCACCAGTTTCTATCTATCCATCCTCATTTTTATCTGGCCTTCTGGCTTAGGGTCGCATATATTCTTAATGTCTGATAGTATAGCTGTTGAGCATTATAAAATAAATGAAAATTAGAAATATAAAGTTTTTCCTTTTTAAGACTTAATTTGATCTAGGCCTTGGAATTTCTTTCCATTTCTGTTCCAGTGCTCATCTCTGAACATGTCTTAATAATAGTGTTGGAGCTTGTGGAGAGGGCCTGTCTACCCCTACCTGGCTGCCATAACTAGACTCCTACCATTCGTGCTTCCTTTACATATGGTATGATGACTTCAGTCAGGCTTGAACTGAAAAACTTATTTTAATGATAATGGAGGGTCTTGTCTTAAAATGAAGCAGAGCTGGGAGCTATATGAGTTAAAATGAAAATGTAAGTGGTACAGGCACAAGGTATGCTGGGAATTCTACAAGCCTACCTCTTTATGACTCTGGATGCTGCTGACTTGTATTTAGAAGTAGTAAAATAGGAAAAGTTATCAATTTATTGAGACATTCTCTTGTTAAGATATAGGAATAGGAACAAATTCTCTTACAAAGTGCGCTGGAATTCTGTTTAACACTGTGACATTCTCTTGTGTCTATTATGTGGAGAAAACAAAACTGGATACAAATGTTTTAAATACTATATGCTGGTAGAGATGGAAACTATTTCTAAATGAGACAAGTATATTCTCAATCCATACTTGTCTTAAGAAGTAAAGTCAATATTCAGTTTGGGTTCAAGTTTGTGGTAGGTACTGAATTTGTATCTGACAATAGGCAGGAAAGATTTACTTGCTATGTTGAGCCCAATACTCTGTTACTTGATGACTGGATCTTCATAGAATCATAGAGTTGGAAGGGGCCATACAGACCATCTAGTCCAACCTCCTGTCCAATGCAGGACCAGCCTAAAGCATCTCTGACAAATATTCGTCCAGACTCTTCTTGAAAGCTGCCAGTGATGGGGAGCTCACCACCTCCCTAGGCAGCTGATTCCACCTTTGAACCACTCTGTCCATGAAAAAGTTTTTCCTAATATCCAGCCGATACCTTTCTGCATGTAATTTAAACCCATTGCTTCGGGTCCTATCCAATGTTCCCTCTCAGCTATGGAGTCTTGTGAGCAAAAATCCTACTTTGTGAGCTACTGGCATTAAAGTTGTGAGCGAGTGATTTGGCTACTGCATAAGTTAATTTGCTCTGGAGCCTTCCTTCCTGAGCTAAGAAAAAATGTGTGAGCTAGAGGCTTAAAAACTGTGAGCTAGCTCACACTAACACAGCTTAGAGGGAACAGGGCTGCCAACTGGAACAGCTCCTTGCCCTCCTCCAAATGACAGCCTTTCAAATATTTAAAGAGAGCAATCATGTCGCCCCTCAGTCTTCTCCAAACTAAACATTCCCAAGGCCCTTAGCCTTTCCTCGTAGGTCTAAGTCTCCAGACCCCTGGTCATCCTTGTCGCTCTCCTCTGCACCCTCTCAATTTTGTCCACATCCTTTTTGAAGTGAGGCCTCCAGTACTGCACACAGTAATCAAGGTGCGACCTGACCAAGGCAGTAGACAGAGGGGCTCTATGACCTCCTGCGATTTGCTATGGCCCTTTTAATACAACCCAAGACTGAATTTGGGGTTTTTTTGCCACCACATCACATTGACTGCTCATATTTAGTTTACAGTCCACTCTTGCCCCCAAGGTCTCTTTTGCATACACTACTCTCCAGAAACGTATCCTCCATTCAGTATTTGTGCTTGACATTTTTGTGGCCCAGATGTAGTACTGTGCATTTATCTTTGTTGAATTGCATCCTGTTTGCAACTGCCCACTTCTCCAGAGTATTCAGGTCTTGCTGAATTTTAATTCTGTCTTCTTGGGTGTTTGCTACTCCTCCCAATTTGGTATCATCAGCAAATTTAATTAGCCCTTCTGCCCCTTCATCCAGATTGGAACTTTGCTAGGGGGGTTGTTTGTTTTTGGATCCATTTTTATCCTGCCCTTTCTCTAAGGCACTTAGCTCGGCATTCACAATTCAGCCCTCTTCCCTAACCCTGTGAGGTAGGTTAGGTTAACTGGCTAAGGGTTATCCAGTGAATTTCATAGTGAGTGGGAATTTGAACCTGGGACTCCATAAGCCTTGTATGATATTTTAAGCACTGCACCATGCTAATTTTTAAGTGTCACTGTTTCTATCTCGCATATTTTGAATAAGCATTTGTCATATTTGTTTGTGCTTCTTCTCTGCTCTAAGCAGTAAAATGTTCCAGGGTACCTTTATAGAAAATTTATTTCACTGCTTGTACAGAGAAAAACAAATGCTTACAGTACCTGTTCCAATTGTTAGTGTACAATACACAGGTTGAGTAGGTGGCAAGCAGGGCTAGTTTCAAATCAACAGCAGCTCCTCTGCAGCTTCTGGGAGGCAAAAAATTGGAAAGCTGCCCCCCCCCCCCCAAGAAATGAAACTGTCTTTTTCAGTTCTTGCTGGATTGGTTTGAGCATACATCCTACCAGTAAGCTGGGATACTTTCTGAGAATCCTCCATATCCCATTGGTCATTCTACTATTGCTACCAAGTGCCTCATTATACCCCCCCAAAAAAACAACCCTACCAGAGCAAAGTTCATGGTTAGAACAATATTTTGGAAATACTGAATATGGACAATACATACTGGGTTGTAGGAAAATGCAGCATTTAAGATAATATTTCAAACTACAGAATGAGTATGAAAGAGGATTTTGTAAGAATAACTGTCACACCATGTTTTTCTCACTAAAATGTTCACCCAATTGTACCTGTTTCCCTCCTTCAGCAGTTGGGAGCTCTAACTTGAACCTGTACTTAGTATTATTTTAATATTAATGCCATGTGCAGTGTAGGGCTGCCAGCCTCCAGGTGGGGCCTGGGGATCCCCTGCTTTTACAACTGATCTCCAGCTGACAGAGATCAGCTCCCCTGGAGAAAATGGCTGCTTTGAAGGGTGGACTCTATGGGATTGTACCCTGCTGAGGCCCCTCCCCTCCCCAAACCCCACCTTCTCCTGGCTCCACCCCCAAAGTCCCCAGGTATTTTCCAACCCAGACTTGGCAACCCTAGTGCAGTGGCATGTGGCCAGTTATGATATTTCTTGGGAGAAAGGGGAGTGAACTTATTTTCTTCCGTTACCAATGTACTGGGTGATATATTTTCTTAACACTGCTAAACATAATACTTAGCATTGAAGAAGCACTTCATATTACTCTCCCTGAAACCTTATAGGTTCCTGTAGGGCAGTCCAGTGATAGGATTGCTCTCTGACAAAGAGCTGGCTAAACATGGAAGGACCATGGCATGCCCCTAGAGCTGAAATCAAAAACATGGGCTATCCAGCGAGTGGCTCATCCTTCTAACCGCTGTCCCATTCCATCAGACCAGTTGTCGGAAGGGATGCTTATTTTTTCATCCAGAGGACACCAATTTAATAGTGTGGCTTTCAAACTGCCTTCATTTATTTATATTTTTTTTTAAAGCAGAAGGACTTGTGAGTTTGCTGTTCTGAGTTTCCAGGGATGACTGTCTTGTGAGCCATCCTCCCACCACCACCACCTTGTATCTGCTCTGAATATAAAAGCGCATGCCAGTTTGACAATCAAGGGGATGCTATAAAAAGTCTGCTGCTCTGTTTAAATGCCTACACTTTGTTGCTATGGCAATTACATTCCTTCACTGATGTGAGAATAGCTTGTTGCCATCTCTTTTGCGGACAGGAAGTTTCATATGTAAAAATCAGTAGTATTAGGACAGCATTCTTGCACCGTCATCCACCTACCATGTAAAGTCATAACGGTATCAAAGCATGGGGCACAGTGGAAAACATTTTGGGGTAGTTTGATGTGGTGGTTAAGAGTGGTGGGCTCTAATCTGGAGAAGTGGGTTTGATTCCCCACTCCTCCTCCACGTGCAGCCAGCTGGGTGACCTTGAGTCAGTCACAGTCTTTTCAGAGCTCTCTCAGCCCCACCTACCTCACAGGGTGTCTGTTGTGGGTAGAGGAAGGGAAAGGAGTTTGTAAGCCGCTCTGAGACTCTGAGTGAAGGGTGACTCTGAGTGAAGAGTGGGGGTATAAATCAAACTCTTCTTCTCCCCCCCCCCCTTTCCAGTTTACAGGCAGTCCTGCATGCTGGCTGGAGGTCACATCCTAGAGTTCTCCTCCTCTTTCCCCCTCCTCAGTGCCAGGCAGAGTCTGACATCAGGTAGGGTTGCCAGGTTCCCCCTGGCCCCTGGTGGGGGATGGGTAGGGTTGCCAGATCCGGGTTCAGGACCTCCTGGAAATTCAGGGATGGAGCCTGGGGAGAATAGGGACTTTAGTGGAGTACGATGCCTTACAGTCCACCCTCCAACGCATCTTTTTTCTCCAGGGAACTAATGTCTAATCTGGAGAAGAGCTGGGATTCTGGGGGATCCCCAGGTCCCACCTGGAGGCCGGCGTCCCTACGACAGGTATGTGACTGCAATCAAATAACAACAGTATAAGAAAAAGGCAGGTTTTGGAACAAAATGGATGTGGTTTGAGTGATGTAGAGGAAAATCGGAGATCTCTGCAATCCTAAGAACATTTTCCTGGGAGCAAGCGCCACTGGACAACACGGGACTTCTTAGTAGGATGGTTTCCTGGATGTCTAATTTCCCTTGAAAGAAGGGTGATCTGGGAGGGAGTTGGTTGTTTCTGTCTTCACTGGTTCCCTGACAAAGATACTGTACTGTTGCAGGGAAGGGGAGGGGGAATCTTTCCTCATTCGTTAAACTAAGGCCCAGTTAGGCATGGTAGGGATCCTCATGTATTTACAGGGATTCATGAACCATGGGTAAAAACAGTGCAGGTATGTGAGCCATTCTTAGTCAAAAACTGAGTATGTTCGCTGTGTGAAATGCCTTACACACCAAGAGTTATTTGAAAATTCAAAGCCCAAAGAGAAAATAATTGGGTCTGCACTCTGTACAGGCTCAGAGTCTACAACGTGCTTTTGCTGGGTTATCCTTATTTTACCATTGTTAGGGATATGCAAGGTGCAAATGAGAGGGATTGTACTTATAGCACTTTTTTGTGCAGAGGATGCGTATGCTTTTTATTTTCCTTTTGTGTTAAATGCCATCAGCCTGGTCTCTCTGACCCACATTAAAGCCCCTGTTCTATCTATAGGAACCAAATGGAAGGCAGCAGTTTCTTTCTTAGGGTGTGCTCCAGAGCAGGAAACAGAGGAGACACAATTGTCAAGCGGGCCTTTAAATGGCACAGTGGCACAGGATGCCTGGGCACAAAGCCTCAAGTGGGACCTGCCCTGACAATTGGCTTGAGGGTGGTGTTGATAGTCAGAGACTGAAGTACTTGCAGCGGAGGGAGGAGACTGAGCTGGGCAGGAGATCCAGGAAGACCAAATAACTCCCTTGATCCTGTGCGGGAAGAAGGGTGTTTGCCAGATGGTTCCACCACATGAACAAGAGGACCAAAGCCCTGCCTCCTCCATCCCCTTCCCTTAGTGCTTTTTGTTTAGGGCTGCCAAGTCCAACTTGGGAAATATCTGAGGACTTTGGGGGTGGAGCCAGGAGACTTTGGGGGTGGAGCCAGGAGAAAGGAAGTGACATCATTTTGTGATGGCACATCCTGTGATGTTGCTTCCACATGCTGACACATGAACTCATGAAGTTTCCTAATACTGAATCAGGCCATTGGTCCATCAAGGCCAGTACTGACTACTCAGACTGGTAGTGGCTCTCCAGGGTCTCAGGCTGAGATCTTTAATGTCACCTATTACCTGATCCTTTTTTAGCTGAAGAGGCTGATACCTCCTGCATGTCAAGCAGATGCTCTATCACCAAGCAACGGCCCTACTGAATCCTTCCTCATCTCGGCAGGATATGAAGCACTAAGTGCTACACAAGTGCTAAATATGATTTTCATATCATAAGAACAGGAGAGAAGCCACAGTGGATCGGGCCAACAGCCCATCCAGTACAACACTCTGTGTCACACAGTGGCCAAAAATACCAGGTGCCCTCAGGAGGTCCAGCAGCGGGGCCAGAACTCCAGAAGCCCTCCCACTGTTGCCCCCCAAGCACCAAGAATGCAGAGCATCACTGCCCCAGACAAAGTGTTCCATTTAGACCTTGTGGCTAATAATAGCCACTGATAGACCTCTGCTGGATGGGGACAGAGAGAGAGAGAGACAGACAGACAGACAGACAGACAGACAAAAGAAAGAAAGGGGGAGAGAGAGAGAGAAGGAAAAGAGCTGGCAGAGGGACTTACCCCAGCTACCTTGCAAGCCACATGCAAAAGCAGGCCCTTCAGTACAAAGAGCCTAGTCCCTCCTTAATCTCTGGGCGGGACTTTCTCTTGCTGCCTCTGCTCTTAAAGGGGAAATGTCTGGTGAGGCTTTTTACTGCATACTGCAGGCTCTCTGCAGACATTTCCCTTTTAAGAGTTCAGGCCTGGCAGGGAGAGGGCAAGGCAGGCTCCGACGTTCCCCTGCATTCCTGCTGGCAGCCATTGCCTCCCCCGGTGGCCAATTTTGAAAAAGCGGGGGTTAAGCATTAAAAACTGGTGTTTCCCCCTCCCTCCCGGGGGACTTGGTAAGCCTATTTTTGTTCCCAGCTATGCTCCTCTGACTTGGGTCTAAAATGTTTCAAGCACTGGGGCACAGTTAAGAAAGGAATAGGCAGGGGTGGATTTTGCTCCCCTCATTTGTGGCTTCCATTTTTTGAGGTTTTTTTTTTTTACAAATTGAAGAGTACTGGACTCAGGAGAATGGTGAAATCATGAAGCCTTTATTGAGTGATTCAGCATGCCCAGTAGATGGTCAGAACAAGCATGCTTCCAGGGCTCCAGGGCCCTTATTATATGCTGGCCGGAGCCACACCTCCGGCCGCACCCAAAAGACCTGATGGGGGCTTAACATATGCACATGTTTGTCATAGGTTCCCTGGAGGAGCCTTTGATTGCATTGGCTCTCCAGGAAGAACCTAGGTCCCACATTGGTGGAGGCTTTCAATCCGGATGTCTATTGTTCCTCCAGATTCAAGCTCCCCTCTCTGCCTGACCATGTGCTCTGGCCATGCGGCGGGCGCCATTACCTGGGAGCACATGGCAGGCTGGTTGCTACACAGAGCATACTACAATACACAAATGTATTTAAATACACAAGGATCTTCTTATGTTGATTATGCCTGCTATCTTCTCTGTGCAATTGTCAAATGCCTTCATGTGCTTGCTCTGATTGAAAATTTTAATTACATACAAAAATGGGTCTGCTTTCTATCTACCTGAAATTTGGCAGGGTTGATCCCTTGGGTCAGGAGCACAATTGTGAAAGAGCGATTAAATACACCAAGATGTAAATAGGGAGCTGATAACTATGATTGTTGGAATTGTTGGGGAAAATAGTAAAAATACTTAAATACTCAGAGGTTGCAATGGATCTTTGCTTCATTGGAGAGGAGACATTTCTTTCTGTGTTAAAAAAGTTTTATTTCTAAGGGTAAAAGGTACACAGGGAAGCTACAAAATAGCAAAACATATCTAGAGCTACCTTTTTGCATCCTACTGCTACAGACACATGGTCACTCAACAATGGAGAATCCTCCTTCTTCTTGACCCCTAGAAGGAAATCACGTGAACACATTAACTAACCAGTGTTTACAAAACAGACCAGATTGGACTTCACTAGCATTGGCTGTCTGGCAGGTTTCCCTTCCAGGTCAGTCTAAATAATAGCACTGAAGGTAAACAGATTAACCCTATAATGACTGGAATCTGGACCTTGCAACTCATACATTTCCAACAGGAAATTTGTGATTGCTGTATCAGATTAATAACAGTATGTTGTTGAACAACGTGGTACACAAGAGAAATAGAAAATGACCAAATTTTGCCTATATAGGGAGTAGGGTTGCCAGCTCTGGGTTAGGAAATACCTGGAGATTTGGGGGGGGGGGATGCCTGGGAAGGGAGGGGTTTAGGGCAAGACAGGACTTCAGTGTGGTATAATGCCTACAGAGTACATCCTGCAAAGCAGCCATTTTCTTCTGCAAAAACTGGAGGTCAGTTCTAATTCTGGAAGGTCCCACTTGGAGGTTGGCAACTCTAATGGGGAGTATTCAATGAATGGAAGACTGAATGTGACTGGAGAGTAATTGGCTGCAGAGCATAGCCCTAACAGTGCAATCCTAATCATGTATTCTCTAATCATCCTAATCATCCCATTCCACTGAGCTCAATGGGATTTACTCCCCAGTAAGTGTGCCTAGGCTTACAACCTATTTCACTAACCTGTGTTGATGGTTCATTTGAACCCATCTCTATCAGAAATGTTCTATCTAGTACATTTTTATCCTACTATTCCTTCCCAGAACTAAAGAAGTACATTATTCACCTATCACAACAACCCTGTGAGGCAGGTTAGGTTGAGAGAGAATGACTGGCCCCAGGTTACTGAGCAGGGTTTATGGAAGCATGAGGATTTAAACCTGGTAAACTTAATCCTATACTAACTTCTGCACCACACTGGAATTCTGCCCTCACTAATTTTGCCCATGAAATCTGAGAAAAAGAAATGGGCAGGAGTCATGAATAAGGAGATAGGGGCATGATCTTCTAGGGCTGCTGTTGTGTACAGGGTTCGTAGCATGGAAGAGGCTGATGACGATTAGTACTCAACTTGAGCATGCAATACCGGCCACGAGGGCCAACTTCATACAGTCCCCAGGACACACCCATAAGCCTCATTGGCAGGTTTGAATTTCCCACCCGAGTTCTTATTGGAAGGCTAGTGTTGGCCTAGGATCCTTGACTCCTATTGTTTCCAGGAGTCAAGCTCAGGCTGTATGTTGCTGGTGCCACGTGGCAGTCAGCGGACATAACAGCTGCTCAGCCCCCGTGTGGGGCAGGATAGCCCCTGCCCCCAGCTGCAGCCGCCCACTGCCAATCAGCTGGCCTGCGGAGGGACCTACTGGCAGTGGGGGGAGGACTAGCCTAGTGTGGCAGCGAAGTTGCCAGTGACAGGGCAATATGACAGGGCAATGTCACTTCTCACGTGTACTGGAAGTGATGTCATAGCATGGCAGGAAACATGGGACATTCTGGTACCTGGGCAAAAACTCTATGGCAAAACAGCTGCTACCATAGAGGTTTTGCCTAAACATTGAGCATCCCGTATTGCAGGGAAGTGATTATGTCGTGTCCATTGCATGTTGGAAGTGATGCTGCCATTTTGCCAGTGGCACTGCTGCCATGCCAGGCTAAGCCTTCTCCCATCGTTGGTAAGTCAGCCTGCCAGTTGCTGATCTATGTATGGGGGGGGGGGGGGGGCGGCATTAGCAAAGGCCAAAATGTCTATAAACCTACTAGAACCGATTCCCAATGTCTTTTATCAAAAGAAGCACTAAATATATCAGAAAATGTATCGCTACATGTCATTGCTGCCGTAACTGAAATGTTCTTTCTTAGAAACTCACATACCTTTTTATGGAGGCTGAGAAAACCAAATGTAGTTTTATTCCTTTGACAATTATGTAAACAGGTATGTAAGGCACACGAAAACTCCATAACCAATAAACTCAGTGATGGACTGCTTTTAACACCAGGTTTCCTAGTGCAGCAATTTTAGAGCGCTGGGAGGTGAAGAGTTAACTATTCACTGGAATGGAGAGCTTGAGTGACAAGCTGCTGCTTTCCCGCCCCCCCCCTTACCCTCTGATCGGCCAGTGCCAGCTGAGAAGAACAATATGATTAGCTGAGTGCTGAGGGCATGGTCTTTTTGGAGTCATTGGGACAGTTGGTCTTTAGAAAGTCAGATAGTCAGTCAGTTGGCTTCTGACAGAGTCAGAGTAAGGGTCATTTTACACCTCCCCTCTAAAGTAGTTTGACTGCTGTCTTTTCCTGTGCTGATTTCACAGTGGTGTGAAATTTCACTCCAGGGGGTCTAAGTGCTCTAACAACAGCAATTGTTTAAAGCAGAATCAAGCTGGTTGAATACTAGCTTGACCACAGGAGGGCAATTAGTAGATGTGGACATTTCAGTAGCAGCACAGTTTCACACCGCACAGAGGTGTGGGCAGATTTTTTTGAAACTAGAATGATTCCAGCGGGAAAGTCAGATGTAAAAACAGCCTAAGTCAGACAGGTTCACCTTTGGAGTGAAGGGACACAACTTTTTGCCTTAACTGTTTTCTATCAATTCTGAGGAAGAATTCGGTATCAGAAGTGAATGTCTAAGCCGAAATCTGTTTTACAGACACCAGAGCTGGAACTGAGATTTTGGCAAGGGTGATTGGGTAGTATACTGAAACTCCCATTCAGGCCAAAAGAAAAGGGTTATATCTTCTGAGAAGAAGAATCCCTGCCCAGTTACACGGGTGGGGGGGTGCTCTGAGGAGACCCTTAGTTGGTTGTGAAGAGAATCAGATTTAGACTCCTCAGGATATTGAAATAAACTGTGGTTTCCAAAAGGGGGAGAGTTTAGGTACACAAATAAAGAGACCGTCTCCAGGAAACCTGAAGAGTCATAGGAAGCTATATGAAGAAACATTGGGTGTGATCACACGATCAGTTTGGCCCAACAATCCCCTCCGTATTAAATGGGTCCAGTCACACAGCCACATCTGTCAGGTGTTCCCCAGGCATACTCGGCCTGTCATAGGATGACTTGGAGCTGGGTGTCAGCTATGCTGCCATGGGGGTGGGGGGGGATTGTATGAACTCAGGTATTTTAACTTTCATTTCTCCTGGACACTTTATCTCTCACACTGACAAGGCTTGACCTTGGAGACACTTAGAGATGCTTGCTGCTTTCCCGCTGGGAACTAAAGAAGCTGTTAGTTTTGGCGTGCATGTAACCTGTTGCTTATTGGCTTGTATCCATGTTGGTTTCTGATAGCTGGGGACTTTGACACCAGGTTAAAAAGGCATCACATCACAGTTGGTGTTTTTGGTTCCCTGTGCATTTATTGCGCATGGCCAGATGTCTGAACACGGGGGAGTGTGCACAGAACGGATTGGTGGTCTGAACCTGCAGGTCCACTTCTGCTGCTGGGGATGGGTTCTTTTGAGTTTTTGCCTATATGCACATGTGCATATGTGCACGCACCCAACTGCATTTTTTAAAAAATGACCGGGAAGCACACTCTGTGGCTGAGGTACTGCAGTAATGTGGAAGTTTGACCATGGGATGGCCATGTGGGTAACCTGCAGCAGGGTGTGCTGTCTAGATGATATGCCCCACAACATTTTAGAGGTGGCTCCATATTGCACCAAGCCACCAGTGTGATCACACCCTTTGTAACTGTAACTAAAATACTGTGTACCTCTCACTGTTAAGATCCAAGAATATATGAAAATAAACTTCAACACTATTTTGATTGTTAACAGAAGTATAATCTGTATTAACAACCATTTTTACCTCAGCATTTCCAACCCCTGACTACACCTATTCAATCCCTGCTTGTTAAATAAAATCGTTATTTCTGTTTGAATGTTATACCATCTCAAGTGCCATTTGAAAAGGAAAAACAAGAGGGCTTGGGCTGGGCTAAAAGACAAATTAGCTTCATGATGGGGTGGGACAGACAGATGTTTTAAACAATAACTAAAACCACACTACTTGGGCTGTTCAGTCACAGTTGGGGAAAAATTTAGGCAGGAAAACCAGCCTGATAGTGGGGAAGTCATAACCGCTTATAGAAAGTATGGTGATATGAGGTGATTCAGGCAATTAATCTTGCAAACAGCCTTAAATTTGTACAAATGGCTTTTGGTCAAACAGAACTCTTGGAGGAACTAGAAATGATGCCACTAAAAATAGATAAATAAGCAATGTGGTATAGCTGTAACATTTTATTGCAATCCCAGTGGTATTTACTAATGTCCAAATCACATGAGCACATTACCAAATTACATACTCTTATACTGCTGTCTTTCTCAGATTGTCTTTGTCTTTTATGCCTTGCTAATATATATAATATATTTTGCAATGGATTCTTATGGTTGTAAAAAACAACTTGTGGATACTACAAGAAGGGGGACCTGCGATACTCGTGGGGGGGGAGAAGCTCCATGTGGAGGAGAAGGAAACAACCACAGGTGAGCCTTCTCCCCTCACCCCACAGCACCAATGGTGAGGCCCACGCAGCTCTCAGCTGCTGGACTCACCAAGCCTTTTCCCTCCCCCCACCCAGCACCAGCGGCGAGGGCTGAGCGGCTCACAGCCACCGGCCCGCCAAGACTTCTCCTGCCCCCCCCGGTGGCGGTGGCAGCAATGGCAGCAAGGCAGTTCTCAGAGCGTTCTCTGTGCATGCGCAGGGAACGTTCTTTTATTTTTAGGGGGGATTTAAGTATCCCCCTATAGTTTTTTTTAAGATTTCAGATTTTTCTGCACATCTGGGGATTGCCCCAAATATGCAGGAAAATCTCTTTGCCCCCAGGTGCCCCCAATGTGCGGATTTAGATATCCTCACACAGCGGGCGCCTTGGCTATTAGATATATAGATATGGTTAGAAGACACATGGGCCTCCCTCCCTCCAAGAATTAGGAATAAGTAGTTCAAGCAAGCTAAACCTAAAGTACTGGCTGTTTATTTTGTGGATGTATGACCCATATGGCCTGGTTTTCACAAAAAGTTATTCATAAAAGTTATTACACTGAGAAAAATGCTTCAATTTGCACCACTAATTTCCAACAGGTACGTTTTTAAAGCAGCATCAGGAGTTTTTCTGAGACTGTTCCTCACATTTCTTTAATTGCAGGGGGTTTCCATATCCTTTTTACTTATGAAAGATCCTCTTAGCTACTGATTTACAAGTATTTGGAGAGAAATGATTTGACATCTCTCTTCAAATACCCTTATCCCCATCCTGCTCTATATCATCTGTGTTTCTGGTTGAGGAGGGCAGTCTGGTCTTCTCTGACCAACCCATGGTCCTGAACCCAAGCTAGATCTCTCTTTAACACATTTTCCTGCTGCCTGACATATTTTATGGTGTTAGATACTCCCTCTGCCAGTCTCTTGTCACACCTCAAGACTCTCGACTACCTCAGACTTGACTATATACACTGGCTGTGGGAACTTTGCAGCCTCTCTGTCAGATTTCTCTTTGATCTGGGATAGTCTCAGGATCCAAAAGAACCCTGGTCTCAAAATGAGCAGGACATATTTTGTTTTCCAGCATGTGAATGACCAGGAAAGGGTATCAGCATCTGCTTTAAAGGGCTGTCAGGAACCACATGGAGGAAGACTAGATTCTTTCTATTTGGACCAGAGGCCTGCTGGTGGAGAAGCAGAACTTCTGCCACAGAAGAAATGCTAAGGCATCACTGTGCTGCTTGATTTGTGAAGTTCCAGATTGAGGAATTAAAGCAGTGACCAAATTCCCGAAACTTCCCTTATGGGATTAAAGGGGTGGCAGGAGAAGAGGCTCTAGCCCAGGGCTAGATGAGGCCTCTGTGAATGTTTTTGTTGTGTTGGGGGGACAGACTGGTGCAGAGATTTCACTGACCAATGGGAGTGGTGTTGATTCGTTAAAGGAATCCACTGCATATTGGTACTATTCTGTACCATACCCTGTATCTGTTGCCCAAGCCTAGAGTTGGGGTAGTATCAGCTGTGACCCCTCCAGGGAAGGGGGGATTTCTCTTTAGGGACCCACACTGTCACAAGCACAGTGAGGACAAATGGGAAGCAGGATGTCTTTGGTCTGGGCTTTTATTTTTATGGCACTTCTTTTGGTTTTTTTTTTTGTAACAGTAGGGTTCACAAGAATATAGACTTATAGTTTTCTCATTTCAGTGTAGTTAAGTTGGAGGAGGAGGAGGTCTTGCTGCATTTTATAGTCTGAGATGAAGAGGGCATCAGATTCCCAAGCACTTTCCTGATCACTTTGCAAATGCTGTCACGAAACCAACTCTCAACTGTATTAATAATTTCTGTATGAATAATTCCTAGATCATCCTGTAGAAAACCTGTGATTTATGAGGAAGCTCATGGGAGGGACTAACACTGAGAGGAGCTAGGTTGCCAACTCCAATTCTGGAAATTTCTGGAGATTTTGTGGTGGGGGGGTGCCTTGGGGAGAAGAAAGTTTGGATAAGGGAGGGAGTTTTAGCAGGGATGTGATGTCACTCTCGGACTTTTCTCTAGATTCTGTGGCATACAATAGAATACACTATCCAAAACTGCCAGGAGAGCTGACATGCGTTGTCTGGAGATTAGCTATAATTCCAGAAGAAAACCACTCCTTATACTGAAGTTGATAATTCTAGGTAGGGCTTCTTGGTTTCATCCCCCCCCCCCCCCGGGTTCCCTTATAATTTAAGCGCTGCTATCTGAGAAACTCTTTGCTCAAATGGATCATTAAGCTGATTTCTAGTATCAAGCTCTTTCCTGACCTTAATTTTAAAGTAGGAATGAAGTACAGGATATTGATTGACGGTAGAGGATATGAGGGAATTCGTACACTATCATATTTGCTCTTTTCTTTGTATGGCAGGGCCACAACAACTACAGAGGCTCTCTGCCATGACTGAAAGAACATTCAAAGCATATTTTTCCTGTTTACCTAAGGGTATTTAGTTTCCAGAGAAGGGGTTCATGTATGAAGAATGCTGGATGAAGATGTTCTTGTTCCTAACCTCTTTTGCTATTCAAGTTCATCTGAAGCTTTAAGGAATGTTTCGTTTTCACCCACCTTAACAGAGTGAACTAGATAGTTCACTGGTACTAGGTACATCCCATGCTGTAGCTTACCATTCACAAATATTCTGAATTGTTTGTGATCTATTAACATTGGTAATAAACAGCAATGTCTTGTGTCACTTTGAAAGCTAACAGACCCATTTGGGGTTAAGGTTTTACGAGCTACAACTGGTGTCTGAAATATTTAGTGTTGCCAATTTGTTTTTCTTCCTTGACCTCCAGTGGTATACACTACTCAGAGGCTAACAACTCCATAGTTGAGACATCACTCATAGGTAGGAGCAATTCATTTCTAAATTTACCATATCATTTTATGCATTCAGTAGACTCCAGGAGTAAAGCTTTCCATAGACACTAACAATTTTGGCTTTGTGGAGTGGAGACAGATGTTTGAATGTCTTCCTTTAAAGAAAAAATTCCCTGCATATTAGAAAATAGTGTGCAAGGGACAGTGCTTGACTGAGGGCCAGTTCATAGGTTCTAAAGTCCTTTTGTCACTCATATGACTGCCAGGGGTCCTTTCAAATAGATGTGTCTTCCATACTTGAAACTTAGTGCATGTGGGTTCAATTCAGTTCAGGACTGCAGTGGATGGGGAGAGGAGGCTTAAGCCTTCCCCAGTACCTGAAACAGCCCCAGGCAGATGTTATTTGCACCACTGAGAAAACTTACAGGTACTGTTAGTTATGCAGGGCAAATAGCAGTAGCTTTGTTACTCACTTAGGACTGCAGTGGATTTTTCACTCTAAAATTCTTCAAGAGAAGGAAAATAAAGCATTATGCAAGTAACAGCATCCCGTGCACCTTGGCATTTAGTCATGTTGGCCATGTGACCATGGAGAAGTCTTCGGACAGCACTGGCTCTTGGGCTTGGAAATGGAGATGATCACAACCCCCCGAGTCAGATTCGATTGGCTTTCAAGCAACGGAAAACTTTCCCTTTTCTTTTAAGTATTTTAATACATCTGAGCTGATAATGCCATGTTGTAGAAGAAATAAAAATACATTAGTGCCAGTTTTAAAAGCCTTTAAACTGGATATAAGCATTGCCATAAATGCCATGGGAAGTTAAAACAGATCATCCCCTGAGATTTGCATACAACACTTGTGTTTGAAAAGAAAATCCTTGGCTTCAAAACTCATTCAGTGTATTTTAGGGACATCTTTCTCCTATGTTGATGATAGTAGGAAGGGGGTTTATTGGGACTATAAGACTCTCTTTTTTGTCATTGTATTCAGGGGCGTCAGGTTTTGAAATCCGGAGGGGGGGCTTGTGTCCACGTGAAGTGCGTGTGTGCTCCAAAATGATGCTGCCGCCACCTCTCCCCCCCCCCCCCAGGCCACTCTTCTCTTCTCTCCTTTCCTTTCCCTCCCGGGGCTCCGGGCGAATGCCCAGTGTGATAGCCAGGTGACGCTATCACGTTGGGCATTTGCCCGGAGCCCCAGGAGGGAAAGGGAAGGAGGGAGGGAGGGAGAGAGGAGTGGGTGCAGGGGAGCTGGGGGGGGGAAGAAAGAGGCTCTGGCGGCGGTGGCCGGGGAGGCAGGGGGGAGTGGCGGCGGCAGGCGTTCTGTTTCGCCGGAGGGGGGCTCAGTCCCCCCTGGGAAATTTCGGGGGTGGCCCAAGCCCTCGAGCCCCCCCCCCCCCGTTGTTTATGCCTATGACTGTATTGGCAACAAGTATATAATTGACTTGAAGAAAGCATGTTAAGACCTTGACTGTGGTATGTGTGTGCTCATTTAGAAAAGAAACTCATCGTATTAAGTAACAGCTAAATTAGAGAACCAGTGTAAAACTGGAACTTAATGTGCATCTGCAGCACCCCTTATTTCCTCCTCTGTGCTGTCTCTCTGCCCTTAGGACCCACAGAATACAACTGAGACCCCTTCTCTAGATGTCCCAGAGAGATGCTGCATTTTAATTTCTTAATTCAGTCTTTCCTCAGGTTTGAAATAAAACGTGTAGCAAGTTACTCTTGTGAGGGCAGGGGATTGTCAGTACTCTAAGGTGTTTCCTCCATTTCAAAGGGGAGGGAGGGCAGCAAATGAAAATATAGTCAGGAATGGACACATTTCTGCCTATTCCCCCCCTTCCAAATCGATAGCAGTGTCTCAGTTAATTGACTTCTTCATAGTCCAATATAGGGCTTTTTTGGTAGAAAAAGCTCAGCAGGGACTAATTAGCATAATAGGCCCACCAAACAGCAGAAACTCATTAGCAGATTAGGCCACACCCCTGACAGTGCAGCTCCCTCCCAGGATCGGCTTCCCCAGGTTCCCCATGGCTTGTGGGGCACATGGGGAACCTGATGGAAGGAAGGCAGTTTCTAAACTGGCTTCCCTCCCTTGGTTGGCTTGGCTTCCCCAGGTGCCCCGTGACTTGCGAGGTGCTTGGGGAACCCAAGGGCTGTAGGTGTGGCCAATTCGAAAGCCAGCCAGAACTCCGTTCCTGTGCATTCCTGCCCAAAAATAGCCCTGGTCCAATACACCAGGTGGATATTTGACGGTGACATGTAAACATATCCATCTCTCAGGTTTTTCAATAGAACTCTTTCAGAACTGTAAACCCCGTTAAAGAGAGTTACGCCCACAATGTCATCCTACTTGTGATAATGCTTTCCTGCCTAAACATTAACCACCTGATCAACCAATAAGGTATTACATTTTTGGCTCCGATCAAATCTCATTTGAGAAGCATTTTATTTCCCCTTGTCTAAACAAATTTGGTGTATAAATATAGTTTCAGGATCCCTCAAGACTTCACAATGGGTGGAACAGCAAGCAAGATCCCAACAGTTTCTGTAATAGTTTTCCCCTGAAGTACTGCCTGTAGAAGTATCTTGGATATCACAAGCTTGGATATCCCATTCCACCCCTGCCACCTCTTTTGTCTGTTTACCTTCCTGGACTCTGTCTGCTAGACACATAGACCCCTTTTTCTCTTTATATTTACATGAATTAGATTATAATCTAGCCTAAATTAGGATTTTATAGGTCAGTTCTGTTGTGTGCATGTGTATGGATGTGTGCTCTTTTTTGTTCCCATAATGCTTCTGTACATTGTCTTGTATTCCTAGATTGCTAAACCCATAGGCAGATGTCATCTCAGTCTCTTTAAGAACTTCAGTATCAATTAAGGAGCCATATATGCATATGTATTCTGTAGACTTTTTTTTTACCACTATTGGATTCAACTAAATATTCATGGATTGTAGATTTTACTATGGATTTCTTGCAGACAGTTAGCAGTAAGGATGGTAGGATAATCTGATAGTAGCATGCATATTATTATGTTCAAAGCTGTCTTACAAAGAAAACTGGCCTTTTCAATTATACTGTTTTCTGCTATAGCCTGCAGAGATTTCAAAGGAAAAGTCTGGCATAATTATCTTCAAATATCCAAATCAAGGAGAATCCTATAGCCTAATTTTAAAAACTCCTCCTTTTCTCAATTATTCCTTTAAAATAATTCCCCCTATTTCCAAATTGCCTTGAAGCTACTGTTTTCTCAAAATGTTAGGTTCTTACAGATTAGGTTTACCTTTTACTTTTAAACAAGCTATAATATATTTTGTGTTGCTGGTGCAATTTTAATCTTTATAGAAATAGCATTTGCCAGTTACATAAGGCCTATTTTTGCCTCCAAGTTTTTGATCTTCAGATATCGTGTGTTTAATCACAGAAGTGCTGAATTTAGAATGTATTTTGAATCTGCTCTTCCCAGGCCAAAGACCAGTATCCAGAGAGAATCTCTTAAACAAGAAAAGGCATGTCTACAAAACAGAGCATGGGGGAAACAACAAAAGGTAAAGTGAACCTATTTTGTGTTGTATGAGTATTGTGTTAATAAAATTACTTGTAAAGTGACAGTCCTTTTACAATAGACACTTTATTAGTAGATGCTTTTGCTAAAACTGTGCTGTCTAATGCCAAAAAAGGAAGATGTCTCTTTAGATTTGTTAAACAGTGTTCTCCAAAACTTATTTAAAATGCCTGTTTAGAAACATTGTAAAAGAAATGGGTAGTTAATGGAACAAGGCTGAAATAACATACTGCAGCTCTTTTTAAGAAACCAGAGAATCAAGCGCTGTGCTAGTGTAGCAAATGAAGAGAAAGGTCAGATATCTTTCTGGATTTCCTGTTCTCCCTTCTAAAATATAAACAATTAAAAAACCAGAATTTAGCATGTTGACTATAATCCATAGAAAGTTCCATTGGAGCTAACAATGCAGTCTTATCTTGTAGACAACAAATGAGCCATTTAAAAAATGTTAGAGTGATCTGCAAGTGGCCCATCACTAACCTTTGGGAAATATTTTATTGTTGTTATTGGAAGAATGAATTTAAATTAGTTTTCTCTTAGTGTGTTTTTAAGGAGATAGTGCATCACTGGCTATCAACTAGTTTTACAGAAAGGCCACCAATGTTCCCTCTAAGCTGATTTAGCCTCCAGCTCACACATTTTTGTCTTAGCTCAGGAAGGACGGCTCCAGAGCAAACTAATGTATGCAGCAGCCAAATCACTCCCTCGCAACTTTAATGCCAGTAGCTCAAAAAGTAGAATTTTTGCTCACAAAACTCCACAGCTTAGAAGGGAGCATTGAAGGCCACTCTGAAAAAAAGTTGGCCAATGCCCAACCCCCCATCCCCCCTTTCACAGTGGGTATCTATTAGGGTTGCCAGCTCTGGGTTGGGAAATACCTGGAGATTTTTGGGGTGTAGCCTGGGGAGGGTGGGGTTTTTGTAGAGGAGGGACTTCAGTAGGATATAATGCCATAGAGTCCACCCTCCAAAGCAGCCATTTTCTCCTGGGGAACTAATCTTGGTCATCTGCAGATCAAGCATAATAGCAGGGGATCTCCAGGTGCAATGCTCCCTCTAAGCTGTGGATTCTTGTGAGCAAAAATTCTACTTTGTGAACCACTGGCATTAAAGTTGTGAGTGAGCGATTTGGCTACTGCATAAATTTAGTTTGCTCTGGAGCCCTCCTTCCTGAGCTAAGACAAAAATGTGTGAGCTGGAGGCTAAAAAACTGAGCTAGCTCACACTAACTCAGCTTAGAGGGAATACTGTCCAGGTGGCACCTGAAAGTTGGCAACCTTACTATCTATCTAATCTCATTGCTACCCCCTCTTGTATTATCACTTTTGTCTTCGGAGTAACAGCTAGAAATCCAAATAGTACTCTTTAAGGAGACCATGCGCAATAAGTGGGCAGCCAGATACCGGCAAGTCTAAAGCAAGGAATTCATCTTGAGGGGGGCAGCGTCCCAGGTGGCCTTGACCGTGCTCCCCAGTCCTAGAGCCTCCTTCATTACCAGCTGAAGCATGTGCGCCAGACAGACAATGTTCTTGAGACTCACAGCCTTCACTGGTGCCACCATGTTGGCACCAGTGTCTATGACCATGTAGCTACAGACAGTGTTGCTGTGTCATGGGCGACAATGACAGCACTGCGCCCCTGCCCAAGTTGGCAGCACAGCTGGCATCACCAGCATCACCAGAGATGGAAGCTGGCCCCTCTGACTCCTTGGGAGTTGACAGCTTGCTGCCACCAGCGCCCGAGGCAGTAAACCCCATACCTGGTCCTGCAGCAGCTGATGGGGCGCAAGTGCAAATAGAAAGCCTGCCTGATTCACCCCCACAGGTGGCTCAGTTGAAGGAGCAGCTCCTCAGGGACTTAGCAACCCACTGCTGAGATGCACACTCAGGGCTGGTGCATCCATATAGGCAAGTGAGGCAGCTGCCTGTGGGCGCTGCTGTCCATGGGATGCCACTGGCCGGCTGCTGAACACCCCTGCCCCGCCCCTTCAGATTCCTCCTCTCCAGAGTGTTAGCAACTGCAGGTGTCTTTGGGCAGTGGTAACAAGTCTTTTACCTCTGTGGAGAACCCCAGGAACAGATCAAGGGAAGGAGGCTCCGAGACCCCCGGTGATGGCCTTTTAGGGCCGGGCTCCAGTGGGCTAGCAGGATGGTTTTGGTGCCCAGGAGTGGGGACCTGTGCTATGCAGGGGGTGGAGGACTTCTTCCCCCATGACAAGCAACCTTTTCACCCACTTTCACCATCATGGCACACAGAGGTGTTCACACTCAGGAGGGGTGGGGAGGTATAAATGTTGGAAACCTTTTTTGAGGGTCAGTAATGGGACCCCAGAAATGTAATCCACCCCCAACCTGGAGAGACTGTAGAGGAGCGGGTTGCAGGGTGAGGTTCCCTGTGCATTTGGTGTGTATAACTTTCAGGGGGTCCATTCTGTAAACTTTTGAATCTACACCTGACATTTTTCCTAGGGGCGTCTTCTTGGGGGGGGGGCATAATTTGGACCCCCTAAATCCAATCTGTATATGACTTGGAGGGCTCATAGAGGAGTCTTATGGGGAGGTATCCTGTGAGTTTGATTCCTCTAGTTTGCATAGGGTCTGTTCTATACACTCCTGAAACTGCGCCTGTCATTTTCCTGGGGCACCTTCGGGGGGCGGTGTGACTCGGACCCATAAATCCAATCCTTAACAAACTTGGAAGACAGGTAGAGGAGACTCCGCCAAAGATCCCCAAGTTTGGTTTCTGTAGCACACCGGGGAGGGGGGGGGGGATTCTACCACATCACAAACTGAACTGGTTCGTTTGGCCCCTAAAAGTCTGTGGTGGTTTGTGTTTCATGAAGTGGGCACACCACGAACCATGAACCAAGCTGCATTTTCCCAGTTCCCATCCTTATTCTTTATGCTGGTGTATGATCATAGTTGTTATTGTCTGTCGTATAATGTCACACATGTAGTGAACTATTACACTTTTCAGTACTGCCATAATATTCCAGCTGTGGATAAAAATTAAATTGACATTTAAGATTAGCAGATGTTTTTGTGGGTAGAACTTGGGTCTTCATTTAGTTGTGAGGAATAACTAATGATCTGACTGGTAGGTCTGCGCTACCATTCTAACCACAAAGATGTTTTGTTGTTTTTAAACTGTCATCTGCAATCTGCAGCTCAACATGCCTTGCTATCACACTTCCTCAGCTCTTGATACAGGCTGTTATTTGAAAGATGTCTTAAACCAAGGAATTAACTAGATTATTACTGGAGCACATTCCAGTCCAGTCATTGTATGAACAGCATTTTTCAGTTCTCTCTGGGCAGGGATGTGGCTATTGGTCTACGTATATAACCGGCTGATCATTTTGTTCAGTGTGTATTTAACTTCTAACTAATACCAACAGGGTGAGAATGCCAGAAGATCCACTATCAGCAGTATAAAAAGTATTCATCTACTTTATTGCCATAGTTCCTAAACCTAGATACCTAGAAATGCAGAAATAATTAAAAGTTTCTCTCATACATATAGTCTTTGAAAGACAAGTTGTAAAAGTCTGTTATTTATCAATATCGCAGTTGCCATGTGCTCACCTAATGGCAACTGCCACGTGGACATTCACACATAGCCTGAATCTACCTGAGCTTTGGCCAGGAAGAACAATAGCCAGTCGGATCCTAAAAGACCACCAATCAGGACCTAGGTTTCCCCCCCCTCGGGGGACCAATGAACTGTAACCACTATCTTAAGGTCCTATCAGGACATTTGAGCGAGGTTGGAGGGTTATCTCTGACTGGCATAAAAGAGGGCTCTGAGCCCAGGGTTTCTCATGTTCCATCTTAACCCACAATAAACTACCATGCTGTTTTCACTGTTACCGGCCTCCCTACTCCAGTACTTTTCAAAGTCATTGATATCTGTAGAGGAAGAAGCTGAGGAGAGATCCACTTCATGTGGTTCTGTGTATTATAGCCATGGAAGATGTTGCTCAGAGTAATGCTAGAAGACCATTAGGGGAGTCAACCCTGTGGTAACTGCTTTTTGGTGTAGTGGTTAAGTGCGCGGACTCTAATCTGGGAGAACTGGGTTTGATTCCCCATTCCTCCACTTTCACCTGCTGGATGACCTTGGGCAAGCCATAGCTCTGTACCAGCTGTTCTCTCAAGGACAGCTTGGGAAAGAGCTCTCTCAGCCCCGCCTACCTCACAGGGTGTCTGTTGTGGGGAGGGGAAGGGAAAGGAGTTTAAAGGCCGCTCTGAGACTCCAAGTGAATGGAGGGCGGGATATAAATCCAATCCAATCTCTTCTGCTTCTTCTTCTTCTTTAATTTAAATTCCATTTTCTTGCTCTATTGGCCCAAGGCAGTTTACAAGCCCCTGCCCATTGCTGTGGTTGGAAGCAGGCTCCTCCACTGTTCCTTTCTACCTCCTTAGCCACCTTTTAGGAATCCTTACAAATATAATAGGCAGGATTGAATTTTGGGTATAATGCCAAACTAATTATTCCAGAATAATACAGGATTGGTACACAATTATAGAATTGGGCTATCAGTGGTAGGTTGATGGAATTTGAAAAGTGTTTAGCAGTAAAATAGTGGATTAGTAATTGGTCAAACAAGAACACACAGTCAGCTGAGACTTGCAATGAGAACTGTGGATGAGCACAAGTAAATTAATAGTCATGGGGAAAGGATAATAGAAGCAAGGATGCTTTGCTGCCTGCCTGTGCATATTCGGCCACCCAAATGGGAGGTTATTGAACCTGAAGAAACAGACTATAGTTAGGAGTAAAAGACTAAGCATGACTGAAGCATTTGTAGCAGGTTTCCCCCCAGTTCTCCCACTGCCCCTTTATTTCTTAAAACATCCACTCATGTTGGGTATCTGGTGTGAGAGTCTAAGAGATTTCAAACTGTAAACAAAGTTCTTAACTAAAAAGTTCTTTATTCTAGTGGATCAATTAGTCTTCTACACATTCTTGAGTCAGTAATGAAAGGGAAGGGTTGTGGGGTTACAAGTTGTAGTGCATTCAAACTGGGTATGAAAAGGGGGACTCCAAGCCTGGAGCTGACAAAATACAGACATTTTGTTCTCAGGCTATAGGGGGGGAAAGTTTCAATAAACACCTGCAACAGCAAAAGCAGCAAAGTCGTTGAGAAAGTTCCCCAACTCCAAGATTAGGGAGGCATGAGAGATAACATTTAGACTGTGAGAAGAGAGATACATTCCAAAGGTGGGGGTGAGGGGCTGTGATGTAGATCTAGGTAGGAATCCACCTCCCGCCCGGGACTGGCAGCATGGAGCTGACAGACTGCCCCCCCTCCAAGATCTATTTAACCCCCAGTTTTAACGGATACAATTTATGGAAGGCACGAAGCTTTGCAGGAGCGTTTACATGCATAGAATCAACCCATTCGTTACATTCAGGACCAAAATCCTTCCAACTTATGAGATACCATAACTGACCCCTTTTTATTCTGGAGTCAAGGATTTGGTCAACTTCGAAGTGAGTCTCACCCCCCCCCCCCCATCAGAGGAGGAGGACCTGGAGGTCGGATTCTCCACTCGTTCGGCCCAGGATCTTTTTTCAGGAGGCTGTAATGGAAAACCGGATGGATATTTTTCAGTGATTTAGGCAATTCGAGTTCAAAAGTCACTTCATTGATTTTTTTTTCATGACTTTAAATGGCCCAATGTATTTCCAACCCAATTTTCGGCTGGGTTGGAGCCCTTTGATGTTTTTGGTAGAGACATATACAGAGTCCCCAGGAAGTAGCCCCCACCCTGGACCCCTCCCTTTATCTGCATGTTTTTTATAGTCTGTTTTAGCTTTTTCTAAAGTCTTCGCAATGAGAGGCCATGATTCCTGAAGTGAATTCCACCAGTGGGAGAGTCCACTAGGACCCTGAGTGGCTGGCTCCAGTGATGGCAGGGGAACTCCTTCCTAACCTGCCGTTGCCATGAAGGGAGAGACTCCTGTGGATGAGTGCACAGAGTTATTGTAACTGTATTCTGCAAAAGGGAGTAAATCAACCCAGTCATCTTGTTGATAGTTTGTATAACAGCACAAAAATTGTTCAGGAATCTGATTAACATGTTCCATCTGGCCATCAGTCTCTGGGTGATAAGCGCTGCTTAATGCTGGTTCTACCCCCTTGATGTCTAATAGCTCCTGCCAGAAGTTGGCAACGAATTTAGAGCCACGGTTGGAGATTATCTTCCATGGAATTCCATGCAATTTTATGATATGGGCTAAGAAAGCTTTCGCCAAAGCCTTAGCTGTGGGAACTTGCTTGAACGGGGTAAAATGGGCCTGCTTAGAAAACGTGTCTACAACCACCCAAATAACAGTTTTTTCTTTGCTGGGGGGTAGATCTGTTATAAAATCAATTGAAATGGTTTCCCAAGGTCTATTGGAGGTTTCGAGGGGTTGAAGGAGTCCCAGGGTCTTCCCCCCCTGGATTTACACATTAAACATATTTGGCATGCAGAAACGTAATTGGATACTTCTTGTCACATGCGTGGCCACCAAAATTGTCTTTGCAATAAATTCAGAGTTTTAAGGTACCCAAAGTGGCCAGATAACTTAGATTCATGGGCTGCATGCATCACCTCCCGCTGCAATGATTTAGGCACCACAAGTTTCTCATTGCAGAACCAGCAATGGTCTGAGCTCTGTTTTATGGTCCTGTCTTTTCGGAATTCTGCTTGTTCTTTTTCCTCATAAGCTTGGGCGAATTTAACAGTCCATTCGGAAGGGCCATTGTTTTTTTTCTCTTTGGTTTGACTGTGTGTTACAACTGCCCCCCCCCCCACTGCTCGGGAGTGAACATGCACTCGACCACTGTGTCTTTATGGCATTCGTACTGGGGAAGGCGGGATAATGCATCACAAGTGAGTTAGATTTTCCCAGAAAATGGCGTAAGGTAAAGTTGAATTTCGAAAAGAAATCGGCCCTGCATAACTGCTTGGCGTTTAACGTACGTTGCGTTTGTAGGGCTTCGAGGTTCTTATGATCAGTCCAGACCTCGAAAGGTACTCTGGCCCCTTCTAACCAATGCCGCCAAGTAGTGAGAGCCAAACGGATAGCTGCTGCCTCTTTGTCCCACATCGCCCAGTTTCTCTCAGTGTCCCCAAATTTCTTGGACACATAAGTCAAGGGGTGTAATTATCCATCTGCCCCTCTTGCAAGATTGCCCCCCCATTGCTGCATTGGAAGCATCCACCTGCAGTACAAAAGGCTTATTTTTATCGGGGTGGGCCAAGATGGGTTCAGAGGTGAACAGAGTTTTTAGGGTATCGAACACCACTTGGCAGTCCGGGGTCCAGTTGAGCTGAGCTCCCGGGTTCACTGACTCAGGCCCCTTCCCCTTCATTTTCAGAAGGTTAGTTAAGGGGAGACTATACGGTACCCCAAAAAATCAATTTCAGTCTTGTGGAATTCGCACTTGGATAGCTTAGCGAACAACTTATTGTCTTTTAAAGTCGCCAGCACTTCCTGTACTAGTTGGACATGGGAGGTCTCGTCTGGAGAGTACAGCAGAATATCATCTAAGTAACACAGTACTCCCTTAAACAAATATTTGTGCAGAACCTCATTAATTAAAAATGCCTGGAGTGCCCTGAAGTCTGAACAGCATAACAAGATATTCGAATTGCTCCAGGGGGGTATTAAATGCTGTTTTATATTCGCCCCCCTCCTTTATGCGCACCCGAAAATAGGCATCATAGAGGTCCAATTTGGAAAAAAAATTGCCTCTGGATGCCTCCATGAGTAGATCTTTGATTAATGTGAGGGGGTAGGCTTTCGAGGTGGACACTGCATTCAGACCTCTATAGTCAGTGCATAGTCTTAACCCTCCATCTTTCTTTTTCCAGAATAACACTGAGGCTTTAAATGGGGACTTGGTGGGTCTGAGGAAACCTCGTTGGAGGTTTTTGTCAATGAAATTATGGAGTTCTCCCTTTTCACTTGGTCTCATGAAATATAGTTTACCTTTGGGGAGCTTACATCCAGGTAACAGTTCAATGGTGCAGTCTGTATTATGATGGGGGGCGGGTAATTCATCCGCTTCAGGCTCGCTAAACACCTCCGCTAAATCCCAGTATGCAGTAGGGATGGGTAATAGTTCCCATTTTGCGAGGCATGCAAAAGTGGCAGTTATGGGGGACCCAAATCGGGCTGCGAGGTATGTTTCATACAATCTGGGGCTACCCAACGTATCCTCCCCTCACTCCACTTGATGTAGGGATCATGGGTGCTGAGCCAGGGACTTCGCAGCACCATGGGAAACTGAGCATGAGGAGTGATAACAAAGGCTCTTTGTTCCCAGTGTTCTCCCACCCCTACCCACAAAGACCATGTTTCAAACATGCAAGGTTCTTTCATTTCCGACCCATCCATCTGGGTGAAAGTTAAGGGTTCATCTAGGGAGTTCGCCCCCACCTCAAGTCCATCCACCACTATTGGGCTTATTAAGTCTCGAGCACACCCAGAGTCTATTAAAACTTGAACCCGTATTTGAGTGCTGGAGTTATGGTTGATTAGAGTCACTACTATGTAGAGGAGGGGGGCAGGAGAGCTCACCACTTTTGGCACTGCTGGAGTGGGGACCTGCTGCATCGCGCCATCTAGAGCAGGTCCCTGGCATTTCCCGCTGGCTGAGGACGTTCCACCACCACTATCTTGTCACCTTCTCCCGAAGTATCCAGCTATAGGGCTCGTGGCTTCATGGCTTGGGGTCCTTTCGCCTGCTGTGGAGTTGCCACCAGTGGGGATTGGGCCCCTCAAGGAGAGGTGGCCAGACACATGGAAGCAAAGTGCCCGGTCTCCCCACAACACTTTTTTCATGCGAAAGTCTCGTAATTCTTTTAGAGGTGGTTTCATCTTGGGCCTGGGGGGAGTCACTGCCACAGTCGATGGTCGGGTTCCCCCTGAAGCCCGCATCTTGATGACGGTAAATTGGGATTCAGCCTCCTCCGCAGTTCATATCTAAGCTGCCAATGCTGTGGGTTTAACATTTCATAAAATAGTCTCATATAAGTCCACATTTAACCCCTGACGATATTGCTCCATGAAGACTTCTTCTTCAAGCCAACCCCAGATCCGGGCAGCGTAGCATTTAAAAGCTGCTGTATATTCTCTCACTGAATCCTTCCCTTGGGTCAGCTGCCAGATCTGGTTACGAACCTTCTCTTCGCTCATTGGGTCCTCATATTGCCTGCGCAGGGCCCACATTAAATCATCAGTGTGCTCCAGTTCTGGCCCCAGGGGATCATGGAGGCTAACATACCAGTCCGCTGCTTCCTCATGGAGCCTGGACCCGATGTAGCCCACCCGGTCCCCTTCTGTGGGGAACAGATGGCCCCATGTCTGGAGGAATCAGCCAGCTTCTGTAATGAAGAACTGTAGCTTGGCCAGATTCCCATCGAATGTCACCCCCAGAAGTTCATGAGGAACAGGACGACAGTCCATTCTGGGTCCCGGTGCGTGACCCCTGGGAGGCGCTGGGGGTTGAACCAGAGGTATGACCGCGGGAGCTGGTTGGACTGGTGTCTGCTGCCCTGCTTCGGCAGCCCCAGCCACCCCTCCCGCTCCTTGGACTTCCCCAAACAACCTCTGAATCTCGCCTGGGAGTCCCTCAAGGAGGGTGGTCATTTGGCATTCCAGCCAATGTTCAATCAGGTCAAAACGCTGGTCCATCTGGCTCCACGTATCTGCAAACTTCAGCCCTCGAGGCCGAACTGAGTCCTGGGGTGGCACACGTTCTTGGGGCCAACCCCCCTCCCAGAGGTTGGCCGCAGTAACCAGACTCCTACTCAGCCCCTGCTGAGGAGTCTTTGTCTCGGTAGTCTCAGACCCAAAAATTGCCCATGACTGACAGGGACCTCTGGGTCACACATCCATCCAACTGCATGTAGGCACCACCAACGGTTCCTCGGCTGTGGATGTTGATACTTCTGAGCCCTGGGATGTAGGAGGCTCTTCCCCGTCTTCTGCCATTCCAGGAATGGGGAGATCACTCCAACCGGAGAAAGGATTACTGACTCTCTGTGAGAGTCTAAGAGATTTCAAACTGTAAACAAAGTTCTTAACTAGAAAGTTCTTTATTCTAGTGGATCAATTAGTCTTCTGTACGTTCTTGAGTCAGTAATGAAAAGGAAGGGTTGTGGGGTTACAGTTATAGTGCATTCAAACTGGGTATGAAAAGGGGGACTCCAAGCCTGGAGCTAACAAAATACAGTTAGACGTTTTGTTCTCAGGCTATAGGTGGGAAAAGTTTCAATAAACACCTGCAACAGCAAAAGCAGCAAAGTCGTTGAGAAACTTTCCCAACTCCAAGGTTAGGGAGGCATGAGAGATAACATTCAGACTGTGAGAAGAGAGATACATTTCAAAGGTGGGGGTGAGGGGCTGTGACGTGAACCTAAGTGGGAATCCACCTGCCGCCCAGGAGTGGCAGCATGGAGCTGACATCTGGAGACCTTTCCCTGCTCCCACCAAGTAAAATCCCCAAAGCTGGCTGAGATAGTGGTATGAAATTCTTTCTTTGATTCAGTGTTGCTGTGAGTGGTTGGTACTGACAGAAACAGAGCAAAATGGTTTTAAATTACTATTCAGACTGCTTATCACTTGCAAATTGTGAGATCGGGAAAAAAATCCCATGTTGTCCTTGTGGGGTGGAGGGAGAAAATATTATGTAAGGAAATTTATCAGATCTTTGAAATTACATGAAATGGGTAAAATAATATATCCAAGGGGGAGGGGCTTACCATGATTGGTAATATAATCTCTAGCAGATACTTCATATTGCAGAAACAGGGCAATAAAGCCAGAAATGTGAATTCCATGTGGAATTCACTGCCGCAGGAGGTGGTGGCAGCTACAAGCATGGATGGTTTCAAGGGGGAATTAGATAAACACAAGTGGAGACCCGCAAGAAACCTGCGGGATGGTTATCCCATTCCTCGCACCTTTGCTTCCTCCCTTCTCCCCCTACCTCTCTCACACTCTTTCTCCCTTCTAACCCCCTTTCTTACTCTCTCTCTTCTCCATGTATGTTACTTCCTCTCTCTTTCTGACCCATCATCATTCTCTTTGTTTTTCTGCCTCCCCAATCTCATCACTTTTTCTCTCTTTCTTCCTTCCACCTCAAATCCCACCCTCTCGAGGCTCCACTTCTCAAATGTCCAGGAATTTCCCAACCTGGAGTTGGCAACCCTATTTCCTTCCCACCCAACAGCCAAACTACCTTTATCTGTCTTCAGCTTTCCATTTCCACCCCCCTCCCTCACAGCCTCTACCTAGGAAAATTACAGTCTTTCTCCACAGTGGGGACTAAAGTGTCAGGATCCTTGATCCTAACAAAGTATTCTTTATGCATTGTGTAGTGTGTTTGTGCAGATGTCATTTCACTCCCTTGCTATCTCTTGCAAGGCTGTCTCAGGTTTCCTCCCCTAGTCTTTATTGCCTTGAGTTATGTTGCTTTGTGGAGGTCTGGTCAATGTAACAGTTGCATCCGGGAGAATGGCGACCTCAAACGCTGACACGTCACCCAAGACCAAATGGCCTCTTCCCCCATGCATTCCTCCTCTCCCCCGCCCTCCGAGACACGGAACGTTCTTATCGCTGTGAGAAGTCCTTGGGATGGCCTTTGTTATGGATATACAGGGCACATCTGTGGCGCCTAATTCAAGAGGGGAAAATTTATAACTTTAACACCTCACCTTTCCTGTGGGAAGTAAAACGGCCTAAGATCTTTTAACCACGCTTTTCCCCTTTTTGTGATTGGTTGAATATCGGGGTTTCAAACTGTACTGGAGGGTATATTAACCCTGACTGTTTTGTATATGGTATCTCTAACAAACATTCGAGAAACTGTCATGCAGCATTAAAGAAATAAAGAACTCTGTTTCATCAACAAAGGTCTGATCTTTGACTGCTTAGGGCAGAAGCCTCACATAAAGCAGCTTACATTATTATTTCCTCCTTGTTGTCTGCACAACAACTCTGTGAGGCTGGTTAGGCTGAAAGTGTGTGACTGGTCCAAAATCTTCCAGTCAGTTTCCATCGCAAGATGGGGATCGGAACCTGGGTCTTGCAGATCCCAGTCTGAAGCTCTAACTGTTACATCACAATGGCTTTCATAGGGTGGCTGCTGATGAACAGTAGCAAAGCAGCTGGGCCTAATTAAGTCATGCAAATCAGGTCACGCAGAGGGTGCTGCCTAGGGATGCCAGCCTCCAGGGGGGACCTGGGGATCCCCTTGAGTTACTGCTCATCTCCAGACTACAGAGATAACTTTCCATGGAGAAAATGGATGCGTTGGAGGGTCGAATTTATGGCATTGTACCTCACTGAGGTCCCTGTCCTCCCTAGGTTCCACTCCCAAATCTCCAGGAGTTTCCCAGCCTGGATCTGGATCTGCTGCTGGTGGCCAGGGGGGGTACTTGGCAACCCTAGACTGCTGCCAGTAAAAACCCTGCTTTTTACTGACAGAAACAGTTAGAACCTCCCCCCCTCCCCTGAACATTCTAATCTCCTCACAGTTGATGCCTGGAGCTGATGCCATTTCAAAAGGTATTGGGAGCAATTCAACGGTCCCTGAAGTTTTTTTTTTTTTACTTTTTGGATTTTTCTGCAGATTGAGGAAGGGGCCTGGCTATGTAGGAAAAGCTGTTGAGGGAGAGTGAGCTCTCTTTTAGCAGGTATAAGCATCCACACAGAAAAAAACCCTCTTGGAATTAGAATATAGATATGGAGCAGAGTTCCATCAGTGGCTATTAGCCACAAGGTATAAATAGGAACTCTCAGTCTGGGGCAAGTGATGCTCTGTATTCTTGGTGCTTGGGGGGGGGGGGCAACAGTGGAACTATGCATCCCAATCTTGTGTATAATTACTCAGAAGGAAATTCCACTGAATTAACAGTAACATAAGCACTGCTGAATTCAGAGGAAGGGAGGCTGCCTGCGTGCTGGAGAAGAGGTCTTTCAGTGGAGTCCTTTTCAGGAACATTCAGGCTTCTGGTGTAAAGCATGGCTTCTGTGTACTGGCTGCTGCTTATTCCTGGCATCAGGGAGCTTGATTAGTCTCCTGCATGGATGCAGAGATACAGGACACTGGGTATGTCCATGGGTCCACGTCTAGCTGGCACACTGCTTCCGGGTGAGGCTTCCCTCACTGCTGGGCATGTGTCTACAGTCCGGGAGGTTGGCACCATCATTGGGCTACCATACAGTTCAGTCCCTGGCATATCTATCACACAGTTCAGCTCACAGCCATAGCCCATAGCCATATAAACACTGTGCAAAGGTCTTGCAGGGCAACAGGACGAAGAAGGATGGGAATGCATCAACAGGATTGGGGAATTGGCCAATCCTGTGACCACTCTTCTCTGAAGGGAGGGAGGGAGGGGCAGGAGCGGGGCAGGAGGATTTAAGGGGGAGAGAGATGCCGGCCAAGAAGGATTCTCCTCCCTCTGTGGTGGACAAGTAATGGTACAGAGAGAGGGAGAGAACCTGTTGAGTAAAGCTCTCAAACAGAGGGGGGGAGAAGGACATGAGGAATTAGGGTGAAGAAACCCCGAACATATCTTCGGTCTGAGGCCGAGCTTCTTTCTCTCTTGCCAAAATCCAATGCCCTGCAGCCTGAAAGTATTTTTCAGTTATATAGAAGAAAATCAAGAATAAATTAATAGAGAATGATAAAAATAGGCAAAATACATTTGTAACAAAAATAATACTAGATATGAAGATAGATGGAAAAGATAGAAAAAAGATACTTAAATAGAAGTGAAAAATCAAAAGTATATATGTTCTATATAAATATATGATTTGATTGATAATTATATGATTTAGATTATTGTAATTTTTATAATGATTTACATGATTGTGTTTATGTTCTGTATATGATTTAGGTGATTGTAGATTATCATAGTTTATGTTTTATGTTTGTGTGTTTGTACATGGAAATAAAAAAATATTTTTAAAAGACATCGGTAAATTATAAAGGATAAATTGGGTGTATTCCCACTTAACAGTAACTTGATATTTAATATTTACTGTATGATATTTTATATTCTGCCACCTCTGTATCCCAGCCCAGTGAGATATTCTGTAGGGCCAGCCATTCTGGTTATTTCAGAGTTTATAATGAAGGCAGGAGAAGGTTTTTGCAAGAAGTGGGGTGAGGAGTAGAATTTCTAGCTAAGAAAGAAGTTAAAAGTAGTCATGACTGAATTTTGCCTCATTAGACCTTCACACAGAAAATTCAGTATCTCTGAAAATGCTTTAGCATTATCTATCAGTGGCTAGCTGCTTCGTCATGAAGGCTAACTATATCACATTTGTGCTATATTTTTTGCAAAAAATATTCTAAAATATTCTCAGTGGGGGACCAGAGGTCCAGAGCTAGCCATGTGTGTTTGAGGGCAATATAGAAGTGCCAAGATACCTTAGAAATTTATTTCTAAGCTATCTGTACACATGTGGCTTTTCTCTTTTTCTTTATGCTTGCTTTGAATAAGAACACTTGAGGTCAACTGTCAGGTTAGCACTGGAGATGAAGTAAAGCCCCTTCATTCTGCACCCTTCCCAGATTATTCAGCTGTGACTCAGAGGGTAAATTTGCTGGGGAGGGGTGTGGGGGGTTTGGGTTTGTTTTGGGGTTGGGGGGGTTGGTATTCTGCTTTCTTTGCTGTGGTCAAATGAGCTGTAATGAGGAAACAGTTCTGGAAGCCAAGCATTTCTAAATACTTTTCCCTTTTATGGAATAGAACTCTTAGAACATCACTTCCTGGAGACTGTGTACTCAAAACTGCTCAGTGACACAGGAAAGTTCCTTGCATCCAATGATGAGATGTGAGCCTTAGGGGGAGGATTAATCCTCAACTGCTCTATTTTAAGCAAGGAGTTGATGAAAAATGCAAGAACTAAACAAAGCCTATTTATATTGTATTGGTTGACACAAGAATAGCAGAATGTAGTAAAGTGCAGGTTTTCACGTCTAAACTGGTTCAAATTAAGCATACTGAAAACTAATGTTATACAGGATTTTTTAAATATTTATTTATTTATTTATTTCGACTTGTATCCCTCCCACCTAGCCAGCACAGGCCGGCTCTAGGCTCAATCTGTTCTGCTAAAGGGAAAGCGTTCCACTTCTTGGAGTCTTATGTCGGTTCAACTCATGGGCTTTCTTTTTTCATTTGCAACTTCAGTCCAGTGCCATGAACAGCTGCTCAGGATCACCAAATGGACCAAATTCAAATTCCTGTAGAACCAGCACATACAGATTACCTTGTCCATTTTTCTTTCACTCAAGAATAGCATAATCAAAAAGTTTCATATTAACATAGTTAGTACATGTGTTCTCATAGTTAGTACATGTGCCTGCGTCTTTGTATGAATTTTTTAAAAGTTCATGAATTTCAAAGATAGTCAGGAGATGCCCTGATTTATATTGTTAATTTGCTTTATTTATACTCTTCCTTTCTTGTAAAGACTGTTGTAAAGCCGCTATCTGAGTATAGAACTAAAGCAGGATCTGCATAAGCATTTGCCAATGTTATACTTTTGAAGCAATAAGAAAAATTAATCAATAATTATGCTGAATAGAACTTTGCATATTGCTTAGTAAGTTAGAAGCTTTGAAACACAAGGTCAATGAAACAAGATTCTTTGCTGTTATGTGGAACACTAACAACATCTAGCTAACAGTCTTACATTGTTTAGTGTGCAACATTATTGCTCTTAAACTGGGCTAAAGAATCATGGGAACGGCAAGCAATTAGCAACATTTAGATAGAAACATTCTTAACACTTGAGCAGCTAGTTAGGCGGAGTTCTATCGTATGATTTGTTACCAAATATGATGCTGTATGACACTGTCCCCTTTCTTTCTGTGCATCCCCACCCCCTGGTATAAAACGCCAAGCCTCAGTAAAATCTGGGCTCGGTATCTTTGATGGATTACCGTTTCCGAGACTGACGTCATAAAAATAAAGGCTTTCTTCTCTACCTGATGTTCGGACCTTAGGATCATTGGGAAATCTCTATTCTTGGTTTATAGTGCTTCACTTTTTGTGCTAAGGAACATTTGAAATCTCCCTTTATGAGTTGTAGAGACCTTTAACATGACATGAAACTCTTGCTAAGCCTCAAGAACACAATTTGTCATTTGTGGATTATGTTGGCAAATTTTAAGTTTCTCATCCCTCCTTTACCAACATATTTCCAGCATACAGCATATAGGCTGGGTGACAGAACTGGAATCTTCATGTCATATATTACCTCTTGCAGCTTTAAAGCTACTGAGCCACTGACTTTCAGGGGAAAGTGAATTGCACACCCATAAAATAAATAAGGGTAAAGAGACAGCCTTATAGGTTGAATGGTCAGCTACAACTTTACTGCAATTGCAATTATTGCAGTAGAAAATTAACTTATTTACATCTTCCAGCATAGTGTATGTACAATCTTTGGGGCCTAAGAAGCTGGGAAGTCTGTTCCCAGCCCAGGTCCAATGCATAGGACAGCCACCCTGCTCCAATCCTGATGGCACTTCCCCTGAGTCTTCCCATCCAGAGCCACTGTGCTGAGTGCATTTGCTGTCACCTTCTTCCACAGTTGACTGTGTGGATGAGGTCAAGCCCCAAGATGGTGCTTTTGTCAGACCCAGAACCCCTAGTAATGTGCTCTTAGAAAACCTTCAACCACCAAAAGGGCTCAGAAGACAAGAACTGTATAAGCCCACCTGCCTCCCACCTCCCATTGGCTGACCAATGTGATCCATAGGGCTGGTCTCCAGATGCCTTCCAACTCAGTGACACTGCATGTCACCCCACCATCTCACCCATGTTGGAAAGGAGGAGAATAGAGATTTGCTTCCCATTCACAGCCTTCCACCCCCAGATTAAGGTACTGCTAGTACTGTGTGAAGAAACTATATTATAATTTAATTAATTGAAATTGGCCTGCATGCCAATCACAAAAGCCACAAAATCAGGCATGTAAGAGGTCTTTGTATACTCAGAAGAATCCCCCAGGTGTGCAGACAAATATGAATTTGTAAATTAACCATAAGCAAGCAATGTTTTTTTTTAAAAAAAGCAGCCCGATAAGGGTCCAATCTGCATTGGTACTTCGCACCATTGTGCCAACGATCTCACATCGTCTCACAAATTTCTGTCCGCATTTCATGCTGCATCCACTCTTCTATTGTTTCATCTCAGCATCGGCTGTCTGCATCATTTTATTGCCATTTAGTGGTGACTCCGAGGTCACTGCAGTCAGGGGTCCTTTCGTAAAAAAAGAGGTGCAGGAGCTCATTAGCATAACTTATTTGCATATGCCACACCCCCTGACATCACCAGAAGTGTTATAAGGCCACACATCCCTGACGTCAGGTGTGTCAGAAGGCAAGAAGGGAGGGAGGGGGAAGGAAGGAAAGGAACAGGAAGGAAGGTAGGTAGGTGGGGGAGAGAGAGAGAAGAAAGAAAAAGAAAGGAAGGAAGAAAGGAAGGAAGGAGGGAGGAAGAAAGAAGGGAGAAGGGGGGAAGGAAGAAAGAAAGAAAGACAGGAACAGTAAGGTAGGTAGGTAGGTGGGGGGAGAGAGAGAAGGAAGGAAGGAAGGAAGGAAGGAAGGAAGGGGGAGAGAGGGAGGAAGGAAGGAAGGGAGAGGGGAAGGACGGGGAAAGGAAGGAACAGGAAGGTAGGTAGGTAGGTGGGGGAGAGAGAGAGAAGAAAAGAAGGAAGGAAGGGAGAGGGGAAGGAACAGGAAGGTAGGTAGGTAGGTGGGGAGAGAGAGAGAGAAGGAAGGAAGGAAAGAAGGAAGGGAGGGAGAGGGGAAGGAAGGGGGAAAGGAGGGAACAGGAAGGTAGGTAGGTAGGTGGGGGGGAGAGAGAGAAGAAAGAAAAAGGAAGGAAGGAAGGAGGGAGGGAGGGAGGGAGGGGGGAAGGAAGAAAGAAAGAAAGGAACAGTAAGGTAGGTAGGTAGGTGGGGGGGAGAGAAAAGGAAGGAAGGAAGGGGGAGAGAGGGAGGAAGGGAGAGGGGAAGAACGGGGAAAGAAAGGAACAGGAAGGTAGGTAGGTAGGTGGGGGGGAGAGAGAGAAGGAAGGAAGGAAGGAAGGGAGAGGGGAAGGACGGGGAAAGAAAGGAGCAGTGGGAGGGGGGATGGACGGGCTTCTTGTTCCCGGGGCCGGCGGAGCGCCGCCGGCCCCGGGACTGTTGACTGGGGGGGGAAGAAAGGGGCTTCCCGGGGCCGGCGGCGCTCTGCCGCGGCCCCGGGAGCAGTGGGAGGGGGGAGGGACGGGCTTGTTCTTCCCGGGGCCAGCGGAGCACCGCCAGCCCCGGGAAGCATTGATGGGGGGGAGGCCGGGGAGGCGGGACTTTGTTAAGTGCCTGCCCCTGCCTCCTCTCTCCCGGAGCAGCACTCCGGCGCGCCCCGGCTCCAACGGAGCCCTGACTACAGTGTCTCATTGCCTTATCTGGATTTGGTTTTAAGGTGCTACAATTGCTCCTCCACACCCTCGAGCCGCTGTGAGCAAGAAGCAGACAACTGGAACTGAACCCCCCCCCCATCTTTTCCAAGGGGATACACAGATTGTCACAAAGGAAACAAGTTAGCTGAAAACCCAGTCGTCTGCATTTAAAAGCAGCCAGGGAACATTTTTCTGCGATCATATTGGGGGGGGGGGGGTTGGAAGCATGCCCACCCCTGTACCATTTGTTATTTCCTGAGGCCGCTCCTCCCCCCTCTCTCGCACACTCTCCCTAAACAACTTGTGTCCTGATGCAGACAGAGGAGAGCTTTATACTGAGCCAAATGGGAAGCCAGCGCCACAGCAGCACGGAACAGCCTTACGTAGCAAATGGAGATTGGGCAAAGGAATAAGTACGTTCCAAGAGCACATAATGTTGAGACTCCACTGAAGGGGTAACAGGGCTACTCAAGCCTCTGAGAGCTTATAGAATTCTAAAGGGAAATATTTGGGGGAAGGGAGGGAGGTTTCCATATTGTTCCCTCCTCAAATTTTTCATCACAAGTCCCATTTTCTGGGAATAATGCTGATCTACTTTATTGTTCGGTTGTAAGAGCTTTGCAGTATATGTATATTTTGTACTTGTACAAAGAAGAGAAGAGATTGGATTTATACCCCGCGCTTCTTTTGGAGTATCAGAGCAGCTTACAAACTCCTTTCCCATCCCCTCCCCACAACAGACACCCTGGGAGGTAGGTGGGACTGAGAGAGCTCTTTTGAGAACTGTTCTTTCAAGGACAGCTCTGACAGAACTAGGAATCAAACCCAGTTCTCCCAGATTAGAGTCCACGCACTTAATCACTACACCAAACTGGCTCTACACTACACCAAACCTATATACAGGATAAATATTATATGAAGCAATGTCATTCTTGGGTATTCACAGAATAAGCAGTGTGACGGGATGAAAATCTGGGTCACATGACTGAGTGAGGAGGGGGCCATTTAGCTCGGAACCCTCAATGATTGGCAGTTAACGGGCACACCTGACAGTTTAGAATGTTCAGGGAGAGAGAGAGAAAAAAGTCTGTGTGGAGAACAGTTCTGGGGATAGCTGTGCGAGAGCTTGGAAGCGAGTCTCCGTGGCTCTGTGGGAGCAATCCAAAAAGACCAGTTTCAGCTGAGAACTGGTGCGGGATAGACTGATTCACGGGACCGTGAACAGTCTTGTGCAAGTAGAACACATAAGTGGTCAACACAAAGACATATCAGCACTGAAGAACCTGGTACAAGTGCTAAAGTGAGGGCTGAGGCAAGGCCAGTCAGAGTCTGGCTAATTGGTTGGTGGCCAGCTAGGACTCAAGGAAAAGGGCCATGAAAGCCAAAGTCAAGAGACTTAACCCTAAGCTGTACAGGAGAGAGTGCTTGAGAAAGGGTGTGGTGAACTTACGAAAGGTTACAAAAAAAAAAAAAAACCCTGAAAACAAAATAACCTACTGCCAAAGAGTAATTTCTGACAAACGTGTCAGCCGCTACCAAAACAACGTGTCCAATGTAAATACATCCCCCATCCCCTCTGTTTGGTTCTGTAAATAAAGCTCTGTTTTAGGTTAAAGAAAAAGCCTGATTGACTACCTATTAAAATTAAACCCTGAAGAGACTATTACAAGGATAGAGGGTGCTGGTCGAGTGAAGTAGAGCCAATCCTGATCAGTCACCTCACAAAATGCCGCAAAGCGGCAGTTTATGTAGGCCACACGTCATAAGCGGCAAGACAGAATGTATAGCTATACCTGAACTTGTAAAATAACACTTCAAAACTCCCCAATGAAACCTCCAAAATAGTAATGCAAGGAATGCTGAAACGGCTTCTCTTAAAATGTCCTTATTATATTACATTAGACCTTAAAAGCCCTAGTTAATAAAACATAGCGGGAAATATAAGTTGTTCCTGTAAACTTCATTGCTGCTTATTACTATAAAGTGATCCCAGTGTTAACAGCTTAGACTTTAAATGGATTTGACTTGTATTTTTGGCATCTATTGTAGACTTTGGATCAAGAGACAGCTCAGATTTTCTCTTCAGAGGTTAACTTGAAACACATATCCACAGCAGTGCATGGTCTCTTTAGTCCATATTACAATCCAACGTGACATTTGGCTCCCATCATGCCAACCCTACCTGAAAATGTTGGTCAGCCAGCTGAGACTCATCACTCCATTTTGCCACCTACAGATAAAGTAAGTAAACTTATAAAAGCTGTTATCCTGACACAAAGCTGAAAATCCTTATTGTTTCCCTTAATATATGTAGGTATCTGAGTATGCTAATTTCTAGTTGGGGATATGTATTTAATGTCTTGGTAAAATCATGAAGTTTGATAGGTGACATTTGATAGGTGAGGTGTTTCTTCACACGGGCATCCTCATTCTATATCGTTGTGCCACTGCCCCAGGCAACTAGTTGGCCGCTGTGTGAGACAGGATGCTGGACTAGAGGGACCCCTGGTCTGTTCCAGCAGGCTCTACTTGTTCTTATGACTATGGTGGGGGAGGAACATTGCAGACCATTAAGATGTTACAACATAAGGCAAATTCTGGCTTTGACAGAACTTTACAGATTTAAATTCATCCACCTTAAATTTTTCAAGGAGTATAATCTACATTGACAATTGTTGGGAACCAGCATAGTTTAACGAGTTGCTATAGAACTGTCAATTTAAATTGGATTATTTTATTTCTGATGCTCTTATGCTCTTATGTGTGGGTGTGGGCAGAGCATCTCAATCCCTTTTCTAGATTGTATTTAGAGCTGCTGTCAGCTTCCCAGTAGAATTGGCTGTTTGTGGTAATATAGTTTGGAATGTTCCATAACTTGTTCAGCTCTGGGCTTCGGCCAATGCTGGCCCTGGGGCAACTTCTGTTAGAGGACTCTCTGTGATTATTTTTAATAGTGTGTTCCTCTTTCATCCAGATATTTTGCCAACCTAGTCAGTTTGCCCAGAGATGGCGAGGGGCTTTCTGACTAAAGTAAAGGAGAAACATAGTGCAGCAGAGTCCATCCTTCCTTGTCAAACTGACAGTACTTAGTACATAGTTTTCCTTACACATGATACTATGTCAACACAATGAAGGTCCACAGAGAAACTTCTTGGCCCTCTGATTTATGCATGTGGAAGAGGTGGTGACAGCTCATCTGATAGGATACATGCTTTGCGTGCAAAATGTCTCATCCCTGGCATCCCCTGTCAAAGAATCTGTGTAGGAGGCACAGAGAGAGACTCCCTCCCTCCCTGCAGTTCTGGGGAGCTGTCAATGGACAGAGCAGACATTAAACTAGATGAACTGATACTATAAGACAACTGTATGTACTCATGTGATTTCCCATCAAAGAGCTTTACTAATATGCATTGATATAGTACTGGATAAGTGTGCCTGGTATCTTAAAAGTATTTACATCTGCCTCTCTTTTCATCAGTCATCTTAAAAAAGGAAAGCAACTGAAATAATCATGTGCTTTCAAAGGTGTTGAAAACTTTAAAGCCAATGTATATCTGGCATGCTTAGTTTTACTTTATCATTGTCTTTTAAAACAAGGACACAGAATTCTACACTTTGGATAAAAACATCCGGTATTTTTCCTTTAAAATGTTGTCAGTGTGAACCCTGCAGTGATTTATCATATATACTGACTAAATAGCACATTGTGCAGAGAGCTAGTTTCCTGGTTTAAGATAAACAGCTGTGTGTGAACTTAGTGAGCAGTCAATTTGGAGGCATGCAGTATAGGTCAAACAGAGCTTGATTTTACTTCATTGCATACAATTGTATTGCTGTTATACCCATGTTTGCCAGGCATCTTATATATAATTCTCTTGCCGTGTTGGCCATTTCCAGCTCTCCCATTGGCTGTGCTGTGTGGTGCATCAGCCATTCACCCATCAACTGCCACTCAAGAGTAATCACATGCCATTGGCTGGGTGCTGGGTCTGCTCCTCTTCCCCACCCACTGTCACCTCAGCCACTGTTCCTGTCAGAATAACTGCCAAAACAGCTGTCTCTCCTGCTTGGCTCCGCCATGGCTGGCTGGCTGGCTATTGAGGTGGGCCAGCGGCCATCAAACCATTCTCTTCAACCCCCTACCGTGTGGCTGACTTTTCCCTCAGGTTGCCAACCTCCAGGTGGGGCCTGGAGATCTCCCATGGTTACAATTGCTCTTCAGATGACAAGATTCCCCTGGAGTAAATGGCTGTTTTGGAGGGTAGACCTTTTGGCATTATACCTTGCTGACTCCTTCCCCTCCCCAAACGCTGCCCTCCACAGGATCCACCCCCCAAATTTCCAGGTATTTCCCTACTTATAGCTGGCAACCCCACTTTCCCCTCAGTGCCTGTTGTTAGGCAACCAAGCTTGGTTTTGTCAGTAAAAGGTGGGCGGAGGAGACCCTTTCCATGCCTATTTTGGCCTTTGGGAGAAAACTCATTGGGGCCAGTCCTGACTAGGGTTGTCAGCTCCAGGTTGGGAAATTCCTGGAGATTTTATGGTAGAGTCCATGGAAGCCAGAGTTTAGGGAGGGGAGCAGCCTCAACTGAACAGAATGCCATAAAGCCCACCCCCCAAAAAGCAGTTATTTTCTCCAGGGAGAGAAAGAACTGTTGTCTGGAGTTCAGTTGTGATAACAGGCGATACCACAGCCAGTGTGGCATAGCAGTTAGTGCTTCAGATCAGGGTCTGCCAGACCCAGATTTCAGATCAGTCACAGACTTTTAGCCTAACCTACTTCACAGGGTTGTTGTGTAAGCGGAAAGGGGGAAAGGAGAATGATATAAGCTGCTTTGGTCCTCATTACAGAGAAAGACTGTACTGTTCCTCCTGGGGAACCATTGTTGCCAATCTTCAGGTGAGGGCTGGAGATCACTCAGAATTACAACTGCTCTCCAGATGGCAGAGATCAGTTCCCCTGGAGAAAATGGTGGACTCTGTGTCCTTCTACCCTGCTGAGATGGTCTTCCTATGACAGCCAGTGTGATGTAGCAGCCATGGCTTCAGAGCAAGGTAGAGGCTGCGGGTGGGGGGAATGGAAAGCTGAAGTCAAATGGGCAAATAAAGGTAGGTTGATGGTTGGCTGGGAAGAAGATAGGATTGCCAACTCCAAGTTGGGAAAGAGATTTGAGGGGCGGAGCCTGGAGATGGTGGGGTTTGAGGAGGGGTGGGACATCAGACAGGTACAATGCCATAGATTCCACCCTCCAAACCAGCCATTTCCTCCTGGGGAACCATTGTTGCCAATCTCCAGGTGGGGGGTGGAGATTGGCTCCAATAAATTTGTTAGTGTTTAAATAGTGATGCCAGCTCCAGGTAGGGAAATGCCTGGAGATTTGGGGGGGGGGGTGGAGCCTGAGGAGGGTGGGGTTTGGGGAGGGGAAGGACTTCAGTGGGGTATAATGCCATAGTGTCCACTTCCAAAGCTACCATTTTCTGCAAGTGAACTGATCTTTGTCACCTGGAGATCAGTTGTAATCTCAAGAGATCTTCAGCTGCCACCTGGAAGTTGGCATCCCTATGTTTAAAGCATCACTGGCCTTTGTTCGGTTTTGTCTAAAAATTTCTCTGAGCCAAACTACACATTATGCTGTGGTAAAGCTCCTCCTGCCTATTTTTTAAAGTTAGAATGCAGCTGTGGAAGGGAGCCACTTTCTAAAGAGTGGGAAAGAGTGTGTGTGAAACCGTTTCCTTCAGTGCCATTTTCCTGGTGAAAATCCTTCCCCAGCTGCCTCAAAAAGGGAAATATACATTTCTTTCAATGTGAAGTTAGAGCTTCAGATGGATTTTTTGTGAAAGAACAAAAGGAAGTCTTAAAAATAGATTGCTACTCCAAATATGTCTAAATATTTAGAATACTTTTAAGACGAATACATTTCACTAAAAACTTTGGCAATACTCCACCTCTAGTTATGCATAAGCAAACTGTTAATGTGCAATTATTTGTACAAGAATATGGATGTGCATCCATGTGAATATTGGAATGTGCATCCTATTCAAAACAATACAGTACTAAGTGTTGGAAATGTATCTGTTTACAAGAACTCACATTCCAGTCATTATAGGGTTAAGTTGGTTACTTTCAGTGTTATTGTTTAGACTGACCTGGAAGGGGAACCTGGCAGGCAGCCAATGGAACAAAAGCCCCAATCTACAGGAGTCTTGATATATCGATTGGTTACTATGTTCAGGTGATTTCCTGCTAGGGGTCAAGGAGAAGGAGAGATTCTCCATTCTGATCTCACCATGTCTTAGAGTAAGATGTAGCAAGATGTAGCTCTAGTATGTTATTGTATTGTAACTCTCCCGTGTACCTTTTCCCTTAGTAATTTTAAACTAAGTAATTTTAAACTAAGGAAAGGTCTCAGTGAAGCAAAGATTCATCGCACCTCCGTGCATTTAAAGTATTTTTGAATATTTTTCCTTAGGACTTTTCCTAAGGACTGCTTGGTCACTTGACTTTGCCTCTGATTTATGCCCGTAGGTCCTAAACCAGCAACTGATACATGCAATAACACTTGTTTATATGCTTAGATCTCTTTCACAGGATCTGCTGTTGGGAATTTGTAAATATCAAGCACTGCTAGCCCTGTTATGTTATCATTAAAGAAGTCCCATGCATGAGCTGAGCATTCAGATATGTTAATAAACAAAATAATGTTGGTTTTCAAGGAAATAGTATCATCTGTAAACTGGAATTTTGAGCACAGGGTTTAATTGGTTTCATTAACTGTTAAATTGATTTCATTAATTGGTTTCATTAATTGTTCGTAAGATATGTAAGTGATACTCTTCTGTTAACTGGGATGAGCTTATTTTGTATTGTGTGAAGTGGATGTTGGGTTGCTGACATCCAGGTGAGGTCTGGAGTTTTCCAGAGTTATAACTGGTCCCCAGAATACAGAGACCAGTTCCTCTGGAGGAAATGGCAGCTTCAGAAGATAGACTCTATGACATCACATCACTACTTAGCTCCTTCTAGGGTTACCAGCCTCCAGATGGGGCCTGGAAATCTCCTGGAATTACAACTGATCTCCAGACTACGGAGGCAGTCCCCTGGGGAAAACGGTTGCTTTGGAAGGTGAACTGTATAGCATTATACCCCACTGAGGTCTAGGGTTGCCAGCCCCCAGGTCCCAGTAAGGGATCTCCTGGTTTCAAGGGCTTCTCCCCACCACAGACCAGCTGGCCAGTGGGGGAAACCCCGCTCCTAAACAGGGATGTTGCCATGCAACAGCCCCGACACAATGACATCACCTGGAAGTGGTGTCATTGCCCCAGGGACATTGCACAGGGGACACTCTGGCTTCTGGGCAAACTCTGTGGCTTAAGCCCAATTTTACCATAAGAGTTTGCCCAAAAACCAGAGCCCCCCCGCATGGTCTCCCCATCCCCCTGGAATACCCCCCCCCAAATCCCCCTGCTGGAGCAACGAGGGGACCTGACAACCCTACTGAGGTTCCTCCCAGGCCTCACCCCCAAATCTTCAGGAATTTTCAAAACTAGAGTTGGCAACCTGAGTTCCTCTCCACAAACTCTTCCTTCCCCAGGCGCTGGCCCCAAACCTCCAGCAATTTCCCAGATCAGAGGTTGGCAACCCAAAGTGGATAACTTGTATCAGGCAAGCAAGATCAATACCAGTAGTGACCCTTCAGTCTATTTAAAACCATATTTTAAAGTTTCTTCAGTTCTTAATAAAATTGTTTACAAACAATATGTGTTAGAAGCCAGTTTTTATTGGAAGGCCATAGTGGGATTTTAATTGTGTGGTGAAAGAATTAAACTTATTTATACACATAAGAATAATGTGGTCGGTTTTTACTGTGTTGCGGAAACTATCCTTTGGAATATTTTTACTTTCTCTGCTTGTTTTTATTTATATATTTCACATAAACTATTCAGGAGCCCCCTGCTGAAGTAGCAATATCCAATACACCTGCTATAGTTCTTCCAGAAAATGCAGTTATACAAGATACACAAAGGGAAAGAAATCTATCCCTCAGGTAAATAAAATGATTGCATACATTGCTTGTGTGTTTGTGTGTATATATATATATCTTATGCTATTAGTTAAATAGATGTTTCACAAAGTAACCCAAGCAAAAGATATGTCCCTGCCTGAAAGACCTGACAGTCTAAGTTTAGATGGAGCATGGACAAGAAAGAGGTGAATGTAAGCCACTGTGGCTGAATATATTTTGTGTGTGTGACGGCTGGAATGGGGACTAAGAAGTAAGCAAAAGTTTTCATAGAAGAAACTGTGTTGAGCTACAGTTGTTGTCCTAGGAGGAGACTCCCAGGCATAACTTGGAGCAAGGAAAAACTAATAATGCTTTTTAAATACGCAAGGAAAGCATGATATAAAACATGTATAAGTCAGTACCCAACTTTATTTTGCATGAAAGAGAACCCCAAATTTATTTATTTTTAAATGAAAGCATCACTGGTGGCCATTACCAGTTGCAAGTCTGAGCCAAGGACTGTTGCAGGAGGAGAAGATCCTTTTCCTTTCTCTTCCAGTCATTTGCTTAAAATCTCCCTTCCCACCTTTAGTGGAGAAAGCTATGTGGCCACTACAAAGAAGCAAAGAGCCAGTTTGGTGTAGTGGTTGGAAGCACGGACTCTAATCTGGGAAAACTTGGTTTGATTCCCCACTCCTCCACTTGCAGCTGCTGGATGACCTTGGGCAAGCCACAGTTCTCTCAGAGCTGTTCTCTCAAGGACAGTTCTCTCAGAGCTCTCTCAGCCCCACCTACCTCACAGGGTATCTGTTGTGGGGAGGGGGAGGGAAAGGAGTTTGTAAGCCGCTCTGAGACTCTAAGTGAGTGAAGGGCAGGGTATAAATCCAATCTCTTCTTCTTCAAATGGCAGTATAAGGTGCTGTCTCTGAAAGCACATCACCATTTTATGTGCCCTGAAATTGCTTTCAGATGCCAATCTACTTCCTCCCTTTGAGTGGGATTCAGAGGAGAACTCTGTTTGTTGGTCAGCCTGAGGCATATTAAAAAATGTCATTTGTATTAACTGAATTTTAACAGTTCTGTAAAAGAACATGTTTTGTTTTTCTCCTCAGACCTGTTAGTCCTTCTCTGCGGCATTCTAATAGGCACACCAGGGCATCTGACACCTCATTGACTTCTGTCGGTAAGATCAGTTTTATTAATATCCTTCCTTTTTAAAGAGTACAGGTAGAAATATTTCTATGCAGACTGTGATATTTCACTATGAAACTGAGGATTAAGAAACTATGGTTTCTGAGCAGTGGAGCGTCAGAGGTTTTAGTGCCTGTACAGGCTCAACATGCGCAGTATGATAAACATATGCTCTGAATTAAGACAATGCAAAAAACTAGTAATACAGGAAAATAGATTTCAGTGCCCAATCTTTTAAGCAAAATTGGCCAAGCCTGTATTTTAATGATAAAGGAAGTCTCATGAGGAGCCATAATGAGGACATTTTTACAGCGAGCGCTATCGTGGTTACATCTGCCTTTAACATAAATATTATAGAATGTGTTGATGGCATGATGCACTCCTCCAGCTGTATTGCATAAAATCTGTGGTTCATTCAGGATCAGCTGTACAACCAACTGTGATTTATTTATTTATTTATTAAACTTCTACCCCGCCCTTCCAGCAAAGCCAGCTCAGGGCGGCTCACAACAGTATAAAATACAACAGAACAATACTATAGACAATACAAAATTTGCAATAAAGTTTAAAACCATAGTAGACAGAGGTCCCAACCCTTTCTGTCAGTCCCCTGTCCCCTGTATACCTCTTGGGGGAGGGGATGTAGAGAACTGCTGACAGTCCATCGGGGCCCTTGAATGGCTGAGGAAACCAGGTTGGAGTGGGGAGTGGAACAGATAGGGTCTGAGCCTTCAGAGAGTGAGACTGGAGGGATCCTATCTCAGAGTGTGCCTTGTGTGTAAAGCAGGCTTAAACAGTGAATGTTTGGAGATAAGGTTTGTGCTTATAGAGGGGTAGGCAGGATATCCTTTCTCAGGAGACTGTACTGGTCTCAAGGTCAGTCTTTCCTGGGAAAGCAGATTAGAACACAGAATGTTTTGTGAAGAGACTGAGCTGTATCAGGGTTTCTGAGGGAAACCAGCGAAAGATTTGGTGTTTCTGGGAGGAGTTAACATTTACACTCCAAGGCTGCAGTCAGATGGGACACTTACCATGCTGGGGACGCGCTCCTAATTTCATCCAGTGTTATTTGACACAGAGACATTCGGTCAGACATCCCAGCATAATCTGCTTCACTGCAGGCTCATTGAATCGTTGAGTGATTCAATGACATGGTCGAACGAGTGGGGTTTTTTCCCTTTCTTTTGCCCATGAGCATAACCAAGGGTTTGATAATACAGTGGCTGGAATAGAAACTATGTGTGTGTGTGTGGGGGGGTGTTCCTCGGCAGTGATAGGCAGAGAAAAATTTTTACCTCAAAAACAATCCTTGACAACAAATAAGTATTCGCGCTTGATTAAAATACTTTATTCTGCTTGGAAACACACTTGTGGGGATCCACAGCCGTGGAATGATTATGCAAACAATTATGTGAACAAAAAAAAATGGTGCTGAGTCGGGATGGAAAGAGCAGACCATCTTGATAGCTTGAGAGATCAGACTAAGGAAAACCCATCCGTGGCCCATTGGCAAGTGTTAGGACCGGACTTTCCCCGGTCTCTGTTAACTCCCTTTCAAAGGTGAGGCAGAACAAGGTGCCGGCAACTGTAGAACCATTCACAGATGTTGCTGTGTGAACATGCACTTTAGATCTCTCAGGCATCAGCAGCTATATCAGATCTAAACACACGTCTGACCTCAGCCTAAGAATCTTGAGGTTGAGGGAATGCCAATACTCACCCCAAGAATAAAAGCCTGGATTGTAACTGTTTTGTGACCCAGGAGTTGATAACTGAAATGGTATAACTTAATGAGCCCAGGAAAAAAAATAGTTTTAAGTTTCTTTACTGAATATCCCTATTTCTCCTATCCCTGGTAGTGAATAAAAGTTGTTGGCTGTTTTCCTGTTGTCTTATATGAAATAATTACAATTGAAGGCTTCTTGGGTTTTGTCAGTCAGGAAAAAGTCGGAGTAGAGACTGGTGGTCAATCTACACAACATGCTAACTTTTCTTAAACAGTATTTTAAAAACCTGGACCTTCTCACCAACCTCCCTGCCTATGCTGCTTTCCCAGTAGAATTCACCCCCCCCCCCCTTGCATGAACATGCACCCCCTCCCCAACATTAGCCAGTGCAGGAAAAATAAGACCAAGCATTCATTGAGTCTCTTTCATTTATTTATTCATTTACCTACTTAAATTGTTTATAGGCCAAGTTTCTTGCTGAGACTCAAGACAGAATATAAAAAGTAAAAAAAAAAATCAGAAAGTATAAGACATTCAATAAACAATTCGATAGGACTCAAATTTCAGAACTGGTAAAGGTAAATGCAAGATAAAAACTAGGGCTGTACATTTGGCAATAGCTGAACCAAAAAAAACACCCCAAAAATACCTTGTCAGTATTTCTCAGGTATTATATAAGCTGAATCAGCTGCAGGTATAGCTGAACCTGAAAAGCTGATATTATCCTACTTTTTTTCTGGTTCATTTTGCTATACTGAAAACAAGGTCTCATTTAAACCTAACAGGCTGAGCTGTCAGTCAGCTGTTAGGTTTAAATGCCTTCCTTTCCCTCCCCGAGATCAGGGAGAGAAAGAAAGGCATTTTAAACATGCCTGGGTCCCCTGCCTGATCTTCTCCAGGTACCCCGCTGCCACAGGGCACCTGGAAAAGATCGGGCAGGAAACCCTAGCATGTTTGAATGCCTGTCCTTCGCTTCCCCAGCCAGGCCACTGTAGCAGGTTGGCTGGGGAAGGGAAGGGCAGGCATGCAGACATGCCCCCTTCCTTCCCTGAGCCTCTCCGGGAGTGGGGGGGCTGTTTAAATGCCTTTCTTTCCCTTCCCCAGATCTGGGAGGGAAAGAAAGGCATTTAAAACATGCCTGGGCTCCCTGCTTGCCCTTCTCCAGCTACCCTCTGTCAGCTAGTTTGGTGTAGTGGTTAAGTGTGCGGACTCTAATCTGGGAGAACCAGGTTTGATTCCCCACTCCTCCACTTGCACCTGGCTGGATGGCCTTGGGCAAGCCATAGCTCTGTACCAGCTGTTCCCTCAAGGACAGCTTGGGAAAGAGCTCTCTCAGCCCCACCTACCTCACAGGGGGTCTGTTGTGGGGAGGGGAAGGGAAAGGAGTTTGTAAGCCGCTCTGAGACTCTAAGTGAGTGAAGGGCGGGGTATAAATCCAATCTCTTTTTCTTCTTCTTCTTCTAGAGAAGGGAAGGCAAAGAGCTGAGGCTTTCCCTGGTCAATTGCACTCACAGCTGACTGGAGGGGAGTGAAATTGACAGGAAAATCTGTAGGGGCTACCAGAGGGAAAGAAGGCATTTTAACATGCCTCCTTTCCCTCTGGTGGTGTATATCCGACCCGAATATATTCAGGAATACCGAATATTTCCCGAATCCAAATACTTTACTGGTATTGGACTGGGGAAATTTGACATTTATCAATATTTTTGGGGTATGATATACTCAAAGCCAAAAAATACTGCCTTTTTTTTTTTTGCACACCCCTAGTAAAAACTGTCCAAGGTATGGCATACCATAATGCAGAAGTGGATTACAAAGAAGACAATGCAGTAAAAGGAAGATGATAACATACAATAAACACTGTGATAGCCTTTAGTCCTCCTCCTTTACAAAAGCATCCTTCTGAGTTGTTGCATTACATTACAGTTGTTATAACCCTTTTATAAAAAATGCCCTCCTGAGCATTTCTGTCTTGCACATTCTGTGAAATGATAGAGGTGTCGGAGCCGTCCTGATCCCCTCGGGCATGCTGTTCTACAAAGTGGGAGCCACAACAGAGAATGCGTATGCACAAACCATTGCTAGTTGTACCCAGGGGTCATTTCATAGAAAAAGAGGTGCTGGAGCTCATTAGCATAACTCATTAGCATAACTTATTTGCACATGCTACACCACCTGACATCACCGGAAGTATGTCAGAAGGCAAGAAAGAAAGGAGAGAGAGAAAGAGCTGGCAGAGAGGGGACAGCTACTAATCCAGGCCTCAGAAATACCACTATTCTGAGAGGATAGCTTCAGTGGTGGCGGAGGAGGTGGCAGTTGGAGGAACAAGGACCTTTCCAGGGGATGGGGTCATTTTGCTGCAGCCATGACACAAGCAGGCATTCCCCCATGGGGGGGGGGGTTGGCACCAACTCCCGGAGCTGCACTCCCCTGAGCTCCTGCTCGAAATGACCCCGTGTTGTACCCATTTGGAGGGTGGCATCCTCAGAAAGCTTTGCTCAGATGAGTGAAATTCACACTCTGAAGCACAGTATAAGGACAGCCTTGCAGTTATGTGGGTCCAAAGCCATAAAGTGCTTTGTAGCTGATGGCCATTCCTTGAATTTAACCTCATAACTGATTCCCCCCCCCCCCCCGGCTAATGGCAACTCAAGGGGGATTATTCTGCTCAGAAAATTGTGCACAGGACCCTGCAGCTACTTTTTAATCTTTAAAAGAGGACAGGAGACATATCACAGATCTCCTAGGTCTCCTCAAGTTGCTCCCTGAATGCAACTGGATAACAATATCATGGGTAAAAACCAGTCCATACACAAGGCGGATAGATGGAACTAAACGTACAATTCTATTGTATAACTTGTAACTTGAATATTTTGCTATTTAGACAACACAGGTCATGTGATTGACTTGGTGAATGATCAACTGCCAGATGTTAAAATCTCTGATGAAGATAAAAAGAAGAATCTTGAGCTGTTAGAAGAAGCAAAGCGAGTGAGTGAGAGGTTCCTCACACGCAGGGGAAGAAAATCAAGAAGCAGCCTTTCAGAGTCTCCCACAGGTGCATATATTTTGTGACGGGTTCTTTGAAACACTATGCAAGTGGAATTCATGGTTAGCAGATATGCAATGTGCCTCTTAGTGTAAGGAATAAATTATCATCTTCTAGAGCCATGACAACTATCAGATATGTCATAGCAAAGTTGTAAGGTTTATGCTGCCATATAGTTATTAGCCTTTAGGTGCCACAGCACTCTTTGCAGTATTTACTACAATGTCAATACACTAATAGGGCCATGGCGGCTCAGAGATTAAGACACTGACCTGCAGACTGGAAGGTCAGTAGCTCAGCAGTTCGAGACCTGAGTGCCGCATGATGGAGTGAGCTCCTGTCTCTGGCCCCAGCTCCTGCCAAAAAGCGAAAAGAAGGGGGGGAACTCAACCCCAAAATAGCTGCAACTAAAGGGTCAAGCTAACAAATAAATTAATATAAAAATACAAATATTTATTAGGGTGTACACATAAATAAAACATAATGAGGTTAAAAGAAACAGTCTAAATTTCAGACTCTAAGTTTGATTCATTAGGAACTGATTGTTATACATATCAAATTGATGGATAAAACTTTTGACCTAAGGACCAGGGGCGTAGACTTTTGGAAATTCGGGGGGGGGGGGCTCCTTAGCACAAGTGTAAAGTGCGCTCGCTCACTGGGGCGATGTTCTCCCCCCCCTGGGAAACCGCCGCGCCTCCCCAGGCCCTTCCGAGGCCCGCCAGCCACTGCTGCTGGTGCTTCTCTCTCCCCCCCAGCCACCCCTTCCCTCTCCCTCTCCAGCAGCAGTGGCCGGGCCTCAGAAGGACCCGGGGAGGCGTGGCGGCAGGCGCTCCATTTTGCCGGGGGTGGCTGAGCCCCCCCCCTGGAAATTTCGGGGGTGGCTCGAGCCCTCAAGCCCCCTTGTACTCTACGCCTATGCTAAGGACCATATGTGTTTCGGCCCCTGTGGGCCTTCCTCAGTGGTCAGTATTCCTTATTACACAATGACACACATCCAGAAATACATGCATAAAGAATTGTGTGTGTGTTTGTCTATAGATATAGATATATGATCAGGCGTTGCTTTCTTAAATGCTATGCAGTGGCTACAAATTTGTATAATGAGCCTGTGGTAGCTGTGCAAATTCTCCAATTTATTCTGGCACCAAATGTCCCATTCATCAGGATGTGCGTCACTTCTATCAAGGGACTTGACTATTACCACTCGATGGGTCTGTTCCCCGCCAGCCTGGATCGGGCCACTGGGGGGAACTCCACCCCCAAAATGCCAGGACTGCAAAAACGTGCCCAGCATGAGGACGTCATCATTCCAGGCACGTTGTGGGGGGATGCTCTATCATTCGAGGAAAAACTCTATGGTTTCCCCTTGTATGGCAGTGGTCCCGCCCCCAATGTGCCTGACGTGATGACATCACTTCCAGGTGATGTCATCACAGCATGCGCACTTTGCACGCACGCCAAAGAACTCCAGGACGGGGCCTGGGACTACCCCGCTAATACTACAGTAAGACTTGGCAGCCCTAGAGGAGACGCATATAGATGTTAGATAACATTGGAGAGAGGGGCACCCCCTGAGGGACCCCACGCACTAAGGGGTGCCTAGAGGACACAGGTAACTCCTGTGCACTACTGCAAGAGGGCCACATGCAGTTTGGCCCTAAATAGTTCTAGGTCAGGGGTGGGCAATTGTTTTGGCTCGGGGGCCACTTTGTGGGAGCGGAGGTTAGCGGAGGGCCGCACCTTTTAAAATGATGGCATTCATTAGTTAACTTTGCATTTCAGAAAAGGTATAAATTGTATCATAAAAATCAATAAATATAAATTAAATAAAATAGTGGTAGTTTTATTCAATTTATTTATTGTGATAATTTCATATCATCTATAGCTTCAAGCACATTTAATTTTAGAATCAGTTTAATGAGACAAATGTACCCTATCACACTTTTCTAAAAAAAAATTGAAATCAGGAGATTGCTTGTTGAGAAACCACGTGGCCGACTGTCTTGGCGGGCTGCAAAAAACTCTGTGGTGGGCCACATGTGGCCCCCAGGCCACAATTTGCCCACCCCTGTTCTAGGTTATATAAAGGCCCTAAATAGTTCTAGGTTATATAAAGGCCTCGATGATCCAGTATTGCTGTGGGAGTGCCAGAGGTTTTTAAAGACTTTGCATTTAGTTTTATACTGGACCCTGGTGTGTTGAATCCCAGAGCCATGGCTTTTTTTCCCTTAGGAGGGACTCACAAGTTAGATCTCAAGAAAGGTAGAGAATATCTTCTTAGGTATAGCAATCCTAGCACATCAGGCACCACAAAAGTCAGTGCAGCTATGCAGCGTGGTGGTAAAAATGGCAGGGGTTGAAGAGTTTTGATTAGATGCCCATGTTGGTTTGGGATTCCCTACTTGCTAAGATAAAGCTAATTATGAACTCCACACTGGTTTAGCCTTCATTCAACGTCACTTGTTTTGGATTACTTTGGACTTTTGCCCACATCTTTGTACTTACTGTGTTATTTATTGTTCATTGCATTTATAATACACTAGCATTTTCACAACTTTCTTGTTCCTTATCTTTCATGCTAAGATAACAAGACATGGGGCAACCTCACTTCTGTGCAAGTGCTGTGAGGCAAATGCTTTGTTTGCTGCTATCTTATTTTTCACATTAGGGAGCACTGGTTTTGGTGGAGAGCTGTCTACAGTGGGACTGCCAAAGTGCTTCCCCTGCTTCCCCTGCTGAGATGCCAGTAGTAATCTCTACAGTTATAAGGCTATTCCACCCTTCCCCTGAACCAACTCCTGAAGATTGTCATGGTGGTCTCTTTTTAAAACTCCATCTTTATTACGAATTTATGTCACAGGAAACAATTCTCTCTTTTTCTTTTTCTTTTTAAAAAAACCCTCAATATAATATAGGCATGTCCCCGACGCTTAGTCCCAATGTTTCACCTGCACCATCTCGGAGCAACTCTTTCAATCTTCCAAGTCCAACAGGTAAAATCAATACTGCATGTTCTCATTGTTCATACATAAATGAAATTGTTCCCCCCCCCCCCCAAAAAATAGAATCATTTGAATAAGGTTTCTCAAACAAAGTTCCTCAGAAATCACGTGACATATTTCTCTTCCTGTACGGGAGCACATCCAGCCCGCATTAAAAGCACTGCACTGGCTGCCTATAGCATACCAAATAAAGTTCAAGGTGCTGGCCCTATATGGCCCGGGACCTACTTACTTGAAGGACCGCCTCTCTCCATATGTTCCCCAGCAAGCACTTCGGTTTGGATCCCAGAACTACCTGACCATCCCAGGGCCAAAGAAGGCCCGCCTGGCAGTTACAAGGGCCAGGGCCTTCTCTGTGGCGGCCCCTTACTGGTGGAATGAGCTCCCGGATAACATCAATAAATCCCTGCGGGATTTATTACAATTCCACAGGGCCTATAAGACGGAGCTCTTCCGCCAGGCTTTTCAAATAGGGGCCGCCTAACATTTAATATTTACATCTTGGCCCTGGCCCGATTTCCATCTGCCAGTATGCAACCAGACAATGTCGGGACATCTGGGCACTGCCTTGATACTCTTAACTGAAGATACGCCATCTATATGTTCTTAAAATGTTTTAATGTTTGTTTAATATGTTTTTAATTATTTTAAGAAATTATATTGTTGCCATTTTGGCTTGTTAGCCGCCCTGAGCCCACCATATGGCAAGGAGGGCAGGATACAAATTTCAACAAATAAATAAATAAATAATTCACAAGTGGGGGAAAGCAGATGATAGAATAGAAATCCCCTTTAAGTCAAGTATGTGTCATTTATGACTCCACACACTCAACTTACTCCTGATTTTCTTGGCAATCGATCCACAAACACCAGAATCAGTTTGGTCAGTCCTCTTCACATCTGCCCTCCCTCTACATTTTCACAGTTGTGGGGTCGGTCTATTTTCTTCTACACATGCCTTCAATAATGAGGATGTTCAAGGGAGGGTGCTCTCATGATTAGTAGGATCATCAATGACATCACAGCACCTCCCTTTTTTTTAAAAAAAGGCACTAAAATATTGGTTTATCACTAGAGCTTTATAACAATATCGTCTTAGCAGGTTCTCTGAATTCCCAGCTTTCATTTAAAAAGTAACTATCCCCTTCCATCACAAGAATATAAGGAAAACAGCATATCTCTGTAAGAGAACAAGCTAGAAACTTACTGTTTAAAAAATGAAAGCTGGGAATTCAGAGAACCTGCTAAGCCTATTGTTACAATGCTCTAGCAATATAACAATATTTTAGTGCCGTGTAAAAGAAGAAGACGACAAAACCACTTGTCTTCAGAGTTGGGCAGAGGAGAAGGGATAGTTTGCCCATGATGGTCCAATCATCAAAAAGTGTGCTGGAGGTAAGTGGGAGTAGACGGAACAAAGAAAACAAACAGAAACATCATACACAAGAAAAAAGATGTCTCAAAATCAGCATCCAGAAAAAGATCGGGGTAAAAGTGGTCTCAAAAGAATCGGGGGGGGGGGGGGGGAGGACCAAAGTGAAAACTAAAGGCACAAAAATGCATGTGGAAATCAGGATAAACTGAAGTAGTATGGACCAGAACCAATGGAAAAAAAACATGCAGAAAAGTGCTGTGTTTGGGATTAAGTACAATATTGAAGTATGTTGCTGTAGCTGTATCACCTGTTTTTCATTTTGTAGGTTCTGATACATGTGCTTTCACTGTTGGTTCAGTGTCTCCACTGCAGGTAAGAATGAGTTAACTAGTTACATACACTCCACGTCTCTAGTAAGAAGTTCCATCTAGTCCAGGGGTGGGCAATTGTTTTGGCTTGGGGGCCACTTTGTGGGAGCGGAGGTTAGCGGAGGGCCGCACCTTTTAAAATGATTGCATTCATTAGTTAACTTTGCATTTCAGAAAAGGTATAAATTGTATCATAAACATCAATAAATATAAATTACATAAAATAGTGGTAATTTTATTCAATATATTTATTGTGCTAATTTCATATCATCTATAGCTGCAAGGACATTTAATTTTAGAATCAGTTTAATGAGACAAATGTACCCTATCACACTTTTCTACAATTTTTTTGAAATCAGGAGTGAGATTGCTTGTTGGGATTCTCATCACAGCCTGCAAGTTAATGTCTGACAAAGAGCATCTATATTTACTCTTGTTAATCTTCATGTCTTGGCGGGCTGCAAAAAACTCTGTGGCGGGCCGCATGTGGCCCGCGGGCTGCAATTTGCCCACCCCTGATCTAGTCCATACCTGGGTTGGATCCCTTTGGAGAAGAGAGCACTGGGGACATATGGCATCTAGCAGTATTTGTTTTATTTGCAAATATGCAGGTAGAACACAGGTAGAAGCAAAGAGGCACTCATACCCATGGTGCTTCAGCTAGCTCATAGCAGTGGCTCTCTGCTTCTCTCTCAGCATTCAAAAATATGCTTCCTATCTGATCTATCCCTTCCAACTAGGCAGAAGTATAGCTCTTCCAAAGCCCAATGAACACGAACAAAACTATTTTGTGAACTTCAAGAGCATCAAGGAGATAGTTATGGTTAAGACCTTTGCCTTTCTCCAGTGGTTCAGCTCGTGGGACAATCCTTATGCTTGGGATAAGCTCCTCCTCCAATAGCAGGGACGGCTTCAACCTTTGATCCAGGTGGGGAGGGCCTTATCCCCTGGAGGCTTCCCAGTTCTTGCCGGCCCTGCTTTAAAGCAGGACATGCTCTGGTGGCGCTGCACTGCACAGTGAGCAAGAAGATAGAAAAGAGAAGAAGGAAGAAGGAAGAGAAATTTGAGCTGCAGCACTTGGGTGCAGGCACTGTTCGGCAGCACAGAGAGAGGGCTAGTTGGCGCTGGGAGGCCCCTGGCTGCTGTGGTGTTCAGGCAGCCCTCGGCAGACTCCCACCAGCCTAACCTGCCTTCTGGGCAGAGGGCATGCCCCTGTAGTCTCCTCGGGGTGTGGTTGGGTCTGTGGCCCAGCAGTGGGGTGGTGCTGACAATCCAGCTAACCCCCCTGACTGCTGAAAGCCCTGAAGAGCGGTGTTGAGGATGAGGCGCTAAGCCTCCTTCCTCCTGGGCTGCAGTAAGTCCACCCGATGGCCATGGACCTGTTTAACTTGGAAGGGCTTGTAACGGGGTGGGAACATGGTGAGGGGAGCCTGGATAACCACAGGCCTCTCCCGGGAGCTGAAAGGGCAAAAGGGGGGGGGGGAAGATCCCCATCTAACCCTGAAACACAGAGAGCTGCCGCCCCAAAACTGGTTTTACTGGGATGTACTGGTGATGTCTCTGGGGGGAGCCCAGGAAAAGAGAGATGGTAAACAGTTCTTCTCAACTTGGTGGCTGAAGAGGCTTAATTTTTGGCAGGAAAATGGCAGTGGCCATTTTAGTTCCTTCATTACAACTCTGATAGTGGTTTCTGTTTCACTCTCCCACTGCAGGCTGAGAGGGATGGCTGATAAGGCTAATCCAGACAGCTCTCGAGATAGAGACAGGTCCTTTGGTGAACTGAACCTGCCCAGACTTTCAGTCTCCTTGGCCTCACAGGAACCAATGGAGTCACAGGACTTGGAAACCAGGGAAGTCAATAAAGCTGGACTCCTAAACTGGTTCAGAGGCAAGATGAGAAGGGAGTTTAAAGAAATGCTCCAAGAAACACTCCAAGGGTCTGTTTCTCAGAAATCCCCCATAGGAAGGGATAGATCTTCAAAGAAGTCCAGACCTAGCTGGGAAGATGAATCATCTAGCACTTTTCAGTCCCCTTCTAGATCTAAACCGAGGAAACGTAATAAATCTCCCACTAGAGAAAGTAGTCCCCTGTTGGGGAGTAGAGAGGTAGAGTCAGACTCTACTGCCTCTTCCTCAGAAAAGGAGGAAGGGGAGTTGTCAGAGGAAGAGGAGAAGGTGATGCCTTCTGTCCAGTGTAGACTTCCCCCCCAAGAGCTATATTCTCATCTCCTACCCAAAGACCTGAGGACACTAGATCTCTTTTCTAAGCGCAAGGATAAGGCAGAGCAGGAATCAGGGTTCTAAAGGGGTTCAGGTAAACTGATGCCAAAACTCTCAGTCACTCAACCAGGATTGCCCCTTCCAGCTTCTTTTTATAATATAATGAAAGCAGAGTGAGAGCATCTGGCTAAACCTAAGTTTTACTACCTGATGCCAGAAGCTACCAAAAAATTGAAGCTGCCTGTAGTAGATGACCCAGTTACCAGTCTATCTTCCAACTCAGTGTTATCTATGACAGGATGCTAAAAGACTACACTGACAGGCGTATAGAACAGGCTCTTCTTCCTCGTTAAGAGCCTCCACAGCAGGTTCTCTGTTTGCTAGGGCCGCATATGACTGGGCCGAAAACCTGGCTTCGGAGGACAGTGACACACCAAAAGAATTTAAAGACGAATTTTAAAAGATAGCTCTGGTGGTTGCTTTTGCAACAGATGCCACCCTGGATGCACTCCAATTATCGGCCAGAGCAATGGCCTGCGGCGTGACAGTGCAGAGAAACAATTGGCTGCGTCACTGGGACATAGACTCCTCAGCACAAGCTAAGGTGGCAGCGGTTCCCTTTAAAGGGGTGAATCTTTGGAGAGGGATTAGACAGGTACTTAATTGAGGACAAAGATAAGAAAACAGTTCATCTTCGACGTGGTCTCTGTGCTTCACACCATGGGGTTTCTGCGCCTGCGCAGGAATTCATCGGTATCTGAAAGCTTCAACGGATTTTCGCGCCCAGAGCCTCCGGGCATGCGTGGAGCCCCCGCGCGCATGCCCAGAGGAGCCGGGCGCGGACATCCCGCCAGTTCTCTTCTGACCGCCGCGCAAGCTAGTCGCTTTTTTCGTCGGTTCGGATTAGTTCTTGGAAAAGCCTCTTTATCATCTTCTTTGACCAACAGACTGTCTTGACAACGCTTACGAATCTCCCTTGGACTTGGTGACAGAAATTCAGGGAAGTTGACTTCCAATTTCCCGACCCCCCCCCCCCCCACTCCTTACCTCAGCACTCATCTATGAGTCTGTGGGGGTGCTTGAAACGTTGTGCCTCCTGTGGTGGCAAACTCGCAGCACCGGACGGCCACTCGCTGTGTATACTGTGCTTGGGGGATCACACCGCCCAGATTCGTGCCCACATTGTGCTAAATTTTCTAATCAAACAAGAAAAAACAGGGCAGCCAGACTTAAAGTAGCACTTCTGGAAGCGGCACTTCGCCCATCCACACAGAAGTCCCCCCATATGGACGCGTCGGCATCGACAGCGAGATCGCCTCTCCCAAGACCGATGTCCGACACTGGGACCATTGCTCCCAAAAGGTTGGCTCCACCGCAATCTTCAGCATCAACACCTGTTAAAAAGAAGAAGAAAGATAAAATGGAAAAACGTCCTAAGAAATCGGGCCCCAGTAAGTCCCGACCTAAGGGCCAGGAATCCGATCCCCCTCAGATCGAGGTGGCAGTGCAGTCGCAACCAGCGACTCTGGATCGCCTGTCCTCGACACCGATGTCAACAGGAATAGTACATCTATTAGACTCCCCAATCAGGGAGCCAGATGTCCATCTACCGGAAGAAATCATCGATATGGAAGTTTTCTCCACCCCGCCCTACACCTCGGGAGCCCAACACCGAGATGGCTCCGAAGAAGGCTCGTTGATTTCTTCGCGTCACTCAATTTCATCGGAAGACAGACGGCCCACTCGACAGACCGCGGAATCTCGACGTCGATCCCCGGCGCCTCGATCTCCGTATCGACCATTTGCATTCGACAGACGCCAGGATCGGCAAGCGAGGTCGCCGTCGCATCATCCTCGATACCCGTCACCGCATTGGGAAGCCGAACGCTACCGATATGGATCGTGCTCCACTATGATGCAGTGGCACCCTCCCTACTGTCCAAGCTGGGATAGACCAACATCGCACCGTTCACATTCTCCTCGGTGCTACTACCCTTCGGCAATGGTCTCAAAACCACCCAAAGAACCACTAAGAGGACAACATGACCACCATCGACATCGATCTAGGTCACCTCAAGATGCCGGCCGTGAACACCCCCCGGCCTCGATGCCATCGAAACATATCTCGACACCGATACCGGCACCGGTACAGGTACCAGCAACTGAACCCCTAAACATCCCACAGTGCCATTCTGAATCCTCAGATGAAGACTCGGAAGGAGAGGAATCCTCCCGACACAGCTCTCCGGCTCACCCATCTCCGGACCCAGACACTTCTGAAAATCTCCCGATATCGCCATCGGAAGACAACCCTACTTATGGTGAAATGATAAAGCGCATGGCGCATACTCTGGGGATAGCTACGGTTCAACCGGCACCGATTGTCACGGATCCAGTTTTTGACGTGGTGCAAATAGATACGTCAACATCAGTGGCCCTCCCCATGTTTTCCGTCCTGCTTCAAGCAGTAAAGTCCCAATGGGTCAAACTGGCGTCAGCACCGGTATCGACACGCAGACTCGACCATATGTATAGACTACAAGAAGTGGATCTGGAATTTTTACACAGTCACCCGAAGCCTAATTCTATGGTGGTCACTTCGTCCACCAGAACCAAATGGTCTCACTCCACACCATCTGACAGAGAGAGCAGGAAGTTAGACTCGTTTGGACGCCATTTCTACTCTACAGGAATATTGGGCCTAAAGACGGCCAATTATTTAGCGTGTATGGGGCGCTACCAATACGCACTATGGGAAAGGATGTCTGAATATATCTCATCTCTACCAGAGGATAGAAAACTCATGGCGAGGCAGGTTCAGAAAGAGGGCCTCCTGTTAGCCAAACAACAGATCAACTCTTCAAAGCACTCCTTAGATGCTGCTTCTAAAACTATGTCATCTGCCATAGCTCTGCGCAGACACTCTTGGCTTCGCACTACCAACTTACAATATGACACAAGATCGCTTATTGAAGACCTGCCATTTGATGGCCAGGGCCTATTCCACACGACGACAGATACGGTGCTTCAAGATATGGACAAAAGTATAAAAGCGTCCAGAACTTTGGGAGTCTCTGCCCCATCGTCCAGACAATACAAACCACGCCCTTGGACAAGAACATGGCCCAGACGACAATCGGCAAGATCATCCCCTGAAAGGACATGGCGTCCTAGGGCATCACCAAATCCACACCGCCCTCAGTATTTTGGTAAGCAAAAGGCGACATCAGGCCCTCCCACAGGACGCCAGAAGTTCACACGACCCTCCAAACAGGGCCTTTGACTTTCCGGTAACCCCACGCACCACCACCCGTCTGGCTCGATTTCTCCATACATGGCAGGAGATAACTTCGGACGTGTGGGTACTGTCCATAGTTGCACAAGGTTACTTCATAGAATTCTCACAAAAGCCCCCCCCCCCAGTACCTTTAGTTGTTACGCCTCCTTCCCCAATACTCCTGGAGGAGATAGACACCTTACTCCGCAAGGATGCAATAGAAGCAGTACCTGCACAACAAGGAAGGAAGGGATTCTTCTCCAGATATTTCACAATTCCCAAGAAAGACGGAGGTACCAGGCCGATCTTAGATCTCAGAAATCTCAACACATATGTAAGATGCAGAAAGTTCCGTATGGTTACCCTCCGATCAATCCTCCCGTTACTCAAACGCAATGCCTGGATGGCCACAATGGACTTACAGGACGCGTATTTTCACGTCACAATCGCAGAATCACACAGGAGATTCCTCAGATTCTCTGTGGGGCACCAAAACTATCAATACAAGGTCCTCCCATTCGGACTATCCACAGCCCCGAGGGTCTTTACAAAGGTGATGGTGGTAGTGGTAGCCCACCTCAGATTGCAAGGCATACAAGTTTTTCCTTATCTGGACGACTGGTTAATAGTAGCAGACTCCAAACACCTCCTAGAAGACCACGTCCAGCGAACTTTGACCCTCCTGACACAATTGGGCCTGCTAATCAACAAAGAAAAATCCCACCTGATACCAGCACAGAGAGTAACCTTCATTGGAGCAATTTTGGACTCCACAACCCTTCTAGCGCACCTACCAGAAGACAGGGCTACCACCATCGCTACCCTATCGAAAAAGGTCAAGCTCCAACCTTCCTTGACAGCCCTCACAATACAACAGCTATTGGGACTAATGGCAGCCACTACATCTGTCCTGACATTCTCACGTCTCAAGATGCATCCACTTCAAATGTGGTTTATACGAGTATTCCACCCGCAGCGAGACCTTCAATCAGTTCTGCTGTTTCCTCCAGACCATGTCAAAGACTCGCTCAATTGGTGGATGAACACAAACAACCTTTGTCAAGGCGCCCCGTTTCACCTGCCAACTCCCAAATGGACGCTGACTACAGATGCATCCCTTTGGGGCTGGGGCGCACATTTACAAGGACAGTCGACAGGAGGTCGATGGGGGCCCAGGTTCAGAAACAGACATATCAACCAACTGGAGATGCAAGCAGTTATCTATGCCCTCCAGTCGTTTTTGCCCACGATAGTAGGAAGTTGTGTAGCCATTCTATCGGACAACATGACGGTTGTGGCATACATAAATCGCCAAGGAGGGACTGTCTCCAGGTCAGTATGCAGTCTGGCAATGACGCTATGGGGTTGGTGTATAAGGGAAGGGATCTTCCTCAGAGCTACGCATATCCCAGGGATCCACAACACCACCGCAGATCTCCTGAGCAGAGGGAAAGCGTACCACCACGAATGGGAACTCTCACGACCATACCTCACCCACATATTTTCATGGTGGGGACACCCGACAGTAGATGTCTTTGCGACAAGACACAATGTAAAATGCCCCCTATTCTGTTCACAAGGCGGAGCAGACCCAGCCTCTATAGGAGACGGTCTCCTGGTCTCCTGGAAAAGAGACTTCCTGTACCTCTTCCCTCCAATACCACTCCTCGCCAAGGTTAGAAAGATACTTCAAGAAGACGCAAACTGCATACTAATAGCTCCCTGGTGGCCAAGACAACCATGGTTCCCGATACTCCTACCCCTCTCTCAAGGCCACTTCCTCCATCTTCCCCCGGAAGTAGACCTCCTCTCAATATCCAACTCCAGGATCCTCCATCACGATGTGCAGCACCTGAAGCTAACAGCATGGAGAATTTTCCCGAAGGATTCTCCAACAGAGTATCAAATGTCCTCTTGAATTCAAGGAGACCGTCTACCCGGCGATCATATGCATATAAATGGTCACAATTCTCTACCTTTGTAAGAGACCAAACAGAGTCACCGACGTCAGCTGGTTTGCCACTCATCTTTGATTTCCTCCTTTCTCTCAGAGACTCAGGGCTTTCACACTCTTCCATTCGTGTTTACTTGGCCGCTATCTCGGCATTCCACAATAGGATAGATACCTTCTCTGTTTTTACCCATCTGCTGTCCAAGAAGTTCATAAAAGGCCTTCTACAGTTATACCCTCCGGTCAAGCTCCCTACACCATTATGGGATCTCCCATTAGTACTACGCCAGTTAACCAGGCGACCATTTGAACCTCTCTCCACTTGTGACCTACACCTTCTATCTTGGAAGACAGCATTCTTGGTAGCTATCACATCGGCAAGAAGAGTGGGAGAGATTCTAGCTTTTAGGCACGACACTCCATACCTTTCCTTTTTACCGAATGGAGTCCGACTCGTGCCAGATATATCCTTTCTCCCTAAAGTACTCTCAGAATTTCACTTACACTCAGAAGTATTCCTCCCTGACTTCTTCCCCAACTATGCCTCAGACCAAGAATGTCTACTACATACCCTAGACGTAAAAAGAGCAATTCTGTTTTACCTACAACGGACTAAGGCCATTAGGAAAACACCACGGCTATTCGTTGCGTACGCACCTGCCAGATTGGGCACACAGATTACAACCAGAATGTTGTCCAGATGGATAGTGCAACTAATAACACTATGTTACCAACTGGCACATACTGAGCTCCCTGGTCCAATACGTGCTCACTCAACCAGAGCCATTTCGACCTCCACAGTGTTCCTCAGGGGTACGGCCCTGACTGACATCTGCAGAGCAGCCACCTGGATCACCCCGAATACGTTCATTAAACACTACGCCCTAGACACCAGGGCGTCAGAAAGAACGGCTATGGGGAGACTCATCCTCTCATCCACTGAGAAGTGATAGCCTGCATACACCCACCTCCAGGTAGGTCACTGCTCGTTAGTCTCCCATGGTGTGAAGCACAGAGACCACGTCGAAGATAAACAGGTTGCTTACCTGTAACTGATGATCTTCGAGTGATCATCTGTGCATTCACACAACCCGCCCATCCTTCCCCGCTACTGCTAGGCTCTCACTTCAAATCTTCAAATCTGGTAGTGGCGGTCAGAAGGAACTGGCGGGATGTCCGCACCCGGCTCCTCTGGGCATGCGCGCGGGGGCTCCGCGCATGCCCGGAGGCTCTGGGCGTGAAAATCCGTTGAAGCTTTCAGATACCGATGAATTCCTGCAGGTCTATTATACCTTTCCAAGCAGTTTGAATTACCCATAGGTAGCCAATCACTACAAGGGAAAAACGGCGGGCAAAAGAGGCTCTGGCCGTTTGCTTCCCACAGGAAAGAAAGTGAGGTGTCAAGCTGTAAATTCCCTTCCCAAACCAGACCCTTCAGATGTTACCACTTCACATAACAATCAATGGCCTCAAGGCTTTCGCATGTTGATAAGAGATGAGACGCATCCTCCCTTGAAGTCCCAGCTGAGACGAATGGAATGCGGAGGCAGGAGTGTGAGAGGCCCATTGTTCCCATACATTGCAGGTGTCATCCTCCCGCTCTGACAGTTACATAAACCAGGCCTGGTCAGGCACTAAAACCTGGGGTCACATATTCTACATACATACTGGCCAAAGTGAGGGTTCACCTGGGGGGGGGGGCAGATACATGGCAGGGGTTATGTCAGCATCTACAATACATACATGGCAATAGGGTATAATATGGCAGAACACAGAATACATAGCTGAAAGAAATAGAAATCCTTTGTCTGAATCAGCAGATTCTGACACGCAGGCGCAGAAACCCCATGGTGTGAATGCACAGATGACCACTCGAAGATCATCAGTTACAGGTAAGCAACCTGTTTTTCTCTCCAAAAAGAGAGATGGCAAATCTCGGAAGCAATTTCAGCCCTTTCGTGAACAGAAGAGGGGGCAGAAACCTTCCTATTCCAGGCCTTTCAAAGGAAAGTGGCAATCTAGGCCAAATAACAACAAATCCTTTGTCACCAACAAAGGAGAACAATCCTCTGCCCAAAATCCCAAGAAGGGCGCCACAGTAGGACTACACAAGCCCAGGGAACCTACTGGGGATAGGAGGAAGACTACAGTCCTTTGCAGAGTGGTGGCATCTAACGGTAACCAATCAGTGGGTCTTGGAGACTGTGACTCATGGGTACAAGCTGTAGTTCCCCTCCATTCCCCAAGAGCATTTCATTCAAACTGCAAAACATCGCAACCAGGGGTCATTTCGTAGAAAAAGAGGTGCAGGGGCTCATTAGCATAACTCATTTGCATAACTCATTTGCATATGTCACACCCCTTAACATGCCGGAAGTGTGTCAGAAGGCGACACCCACCCCTCAGGCTCCACTCCACAGGTGAGTGAAACTGACCTGCTCTTCCTCCATTCCCTTCCCCATCCAATACTTTGTGCAATAAAAAGAAGCGTAAAGAACACACCCTCATTCTCTTCCTGCTCCCTTGAAACCACCAGGTTTCAAGTAGACTTGAGATACCCAGGACATGTGCACCACCCATCCCTTTCCCTTCCCCTCCCCACAACAAGACACTCTGTGAGGTAGGTGGGGCTGAGAGAGGTCTTTTGAGAACTGCTCATGAGAGAACAGCTCTGAGAGAACTTGTGACTGGCCCAAGGTCACACCAGCAGCTGCATGTGGAGGAGTGGGGAATCAAACCCGGTTCTCCCAGATTAGAGTCCAACTCCTGACCACTATACCAAACTGATGGGGTGGAAGCTGTTGAAGGGTTGGTGAAATTTCTCCAGTACTTATGTGCCATGTGCCCAGATAAAAAATGGTATACTTAGAAAATTTCTATGCCACCTTGAGCAAGTCTCTGGAAAAGCAGCACACAGTCATAAAAGGAACAATGATAAAATTATCAATATTAAAACAAAACATTAAAAACAATAAAGACCCTAGCAGGGCTTTCCCTGGGGCGCTGCGCCTCTGCACTGCTCAGGGAAGCAGAGGAGGGGGCGGGGCTTGGTCATGTGCCCGCCCCCTGGGCTTCTCACTCCCGGAGCTGCGCTCCCGCTCCAACGGACCCCTGATCGCAACTGATTAAAATATCACTAGATTCAGCATCTATTAGACATCAGGGCCTTAGAAAGAGTTCCAGCCTCCCAACAGGGGCAGGGAGTATACTCAGTATTCTTTATAGTTCCAAAGAAAAATGGGGGCACAAGAGCCATTTTAGATTTAAAGTGGCTGAACAAACACATAAGGGACAGAAAGTTCAGAATGGAAACTCTGAAATTCATTCTGTCAGCCATCCAGGAGGGGAATTTTCTGACATCGATAGACTTGTCGGAAACCTGCCTGCACATTCCTATCCACAAAAACCATCGAAAATTTCTTCACTTTGTATACACCGGTCAGCACTTCCAATACAGGGCGCTACCATTTGGACTCAAATCTTCACTGAGGGTTTTCGCCAAAGTGCTAGTGACACTGGTGGCGCTCCTCAGACTGAAAGGGGTGCAGCTTTTCCCGTATCTTAACGACATTCTAATCAAAGTGCTGTCATTCCAGGAGAGCAGGCGGGCATCCCATCTAATGGTCCTTACCTTGAGGGACCACAGCTTTGTGGTCAATTTAGAAAAAAGTCACCTCCAACCTTCTCAGAGGTTGCTTCATCTGGGGCTGGAAATAGACACAGTGCAAGATCGAGTCTTTTTGTCTCAGGAAAGGGAACAGAGGATTTGATCTGTGTTGATAGATGTGATGAGGAAGACTACAGCAGAGCTGATGACAGTCAAACTTTTGGGAATGCTGGTGTCCTGTCAAGAGATTGTGCAGTGGGCTTGGTTCTATGCCAGGCTACTGCAGAGATTTCTGTTGCCCTATCAGGAAGCGATAGCAGGCAAAAGATACAAGCTGCTGCAACTCCCAGTGAAGGTACGCCAACAGCTAACATGGTGGTTGGTACCGGTCCACTTCAAACAGGGGTCCCCTTCAAACAGGGGTCCCCTCTTCGAGATCCCCCAAGATTAGTGATGACTACGGATGCAAGCCTATCAGGATGGAGAGCGCACTCAGGAGGCCAGATGGCTCAGGGGGGATGGTCTGCAGAAGATGCACAGAAAAGCATCAGTTTTTTAGAGCTCAGGGCAATAAGGTTGGGTCTTCTGAATTTCAGCAGGCAGTTATCAGGTCACCATGTGCTTGCCCAGATGGACAACACGACAGCGAAGGCTTATGTGAATCAACCATGTAGAACCAGAGTGCGGGCCTTACACAATGAAGCGTCTGAACTGATGACTTGGGCAGAGATTCATCTGTTGACTCTAAAAGCACCACACATGACAGGGAAAGACAATGGTCTGGTGGACTGGCTCAGCAGGAAGCACCTAGACAAGTCAGAGTGGGTGTTGAATAAGAAAGTGTTCACACAGATCTGCCACAAATTTGGGACAGTCAGACTGGACCTGTTTGCGAGAGTCAAACTGGCAAGTTCCAGAGTTCTTCTGCAGGACAAGGAATGACCAAGCCAGAGGAACCGATGCACTAAACTGCGAATGGCTGAAAGGTCTTCTTTATGTGTTTCCTCCAGTGCAAATTCTACACAGGTTGATACAGAAAATATGCCAACAGAAGACAGAACTGGTAGCACCCTTTTGGTGTTCTTCTTGAGAAATGGAAGCAAGCAGCTTGTACCTTTTTAGTGCTGCTGTCCCTTGCAGCCATAGTACTACAGTTGTAGAAATAGAATGAGGTAGAGATGAATAAGGGAGTCTGGTGGTCCTCCATTTGTTTAATTAAAGTTTGAAAGGAGAGGGTTGGAAAGGGCTGAAATTTTGGCAGTGTGTTGCTGCAGAAAGGTAGAGGCATCCATTCATAATTATCTAATTTTTAGTAATAGCTTTTTTAAAACTCCATATATTTTTATGTATCTACTCTTCAGGAAACTGGATTTGAGAAAAAGGTAAGGCACAACTTATGTTGTCTTGGCAAATGTATGTTCCGAAAATCATGCTTGTGATTACAATGGAGAGGTGGAAGCACTTGCTGGGGAGAAATAGCAGAGGGGATGGTGCTTAATCAGTCCCACGTTTCACTAACTTTCCCCCAGCAAATGCCCACCCAGCCCGTTCTCTTTTCTTTTCTCTCCCCACTCCCCAAGTGGGGCTTATTTCTTGTTTCACAGTGAAGCCAGGGGGAATTGGTAGGAACAGGGGAGGGACTATGGCTCAGTGGTAAAGCATCAGCTTGGCATGCAGAAAGCCCCAGGTTCAGAACTTGACATCTCCCGCCAGAAGGATCAGGTAGTAGGTGATGTGAGAGACCTCTACATCACACCATGGAGACCTTATGTCAGTCAGAGTAGACCTTGATGGATTAACCAGTGGTCTCACTCAGTATAAGACAGCTTCATAGATGCTCATGAACTGTAGGAGGGTGGGCACATCCACTAATATTGTTTTGTAATATCTCCCCAGCAAGATGAATGCGGAGTTAGAATAGAGTAATTCCACATTTAGAAAAACTTTGAGTGCTGGTAGAAGATCCAGTGAAACAAAGGTTTCCTTTGTACTTGTCAGCTTCCCCCAAGAGTAGATATGTGAATTATTGGTTGTGCATATATTTAAGGTTTTTAAAAAGAAGGCATCACAGAAACAGGCACGACTTTCCTCCAACATGTAAGTTTAATTGGCACTGATACCCCCTATATGTACTATCTTACCCTCCCATGCTACTGTAGAGCTTTTTTGTTTGCAAGATTCAATATTATACCTACAATGTTTTTTTACAGGGGCGATTTTTTTAACTAGGCTCTATTCTTTTTTTCTTTTTTAATAAAGATTTTATTTTTTAAAACACATACATACAAACAAGCAAACATAAAGGGGGTAATCTGTCACCATTCAAGGGTTTCTTTTACACAGTCAACTGCCCGATGGTAGTATTTTCCATGATTATCCGTATATAGTTAAATTAATACTAGAGAAAAAAGCAAAGCTTAACATATTACCATAAATGACCATAGCAATTTTGAGTTCTGTACTGATTACTTAAAGTGTTCTTCATACCAGTTATAGAATCTTTCCAAGTATTTTCAAATGTAGAATCTGGTCAAAGCCGACTCTCAGGGGTAAATTAATCTCCAAAGCAACACACCTGAAAAAACAAAAACAGAAATTAATTTTAGAAGAGATTGGATTTATATCCCGCCATCCACTCACTTGAAGTCTCAGAGCGGCTTACAAACTCCTTTCCCTTCCCCTCCCCCTAACAGACACCCTGTGAGGTAGGTGGGGCTGAGAGAGCTCTTTCCCAAGCTGTTCTTGAGAGAACAGCTGGTACAGAGCTATGGCTTGCCCAAGGTCATCCAGCCAGGTGCAAGTGGAGGAGTGGGGAATCAAACCCGGTTCTCCCAGATTAGAGTCCGGGCACTTAACCACTACACCAAACTGGTGAACACAAACTACACTCAATAAACACAATCAAGGCCCTAGAAAAATCCCACAAGGAGACGGGATCCAAAAAGGTGCTACAGAAATTGAACTTAGAACTTAAAACCTTGACTATGTTGGAAACATCAATAATCAAGAGGCAATTGATTTTTACTAAATAGAAATACTGGTTAAAATCCTCTAGAACACTGAAATTGCTATCATATAAAGTTAAAGAAGCCAGGAAGCAAAATCAGATTAAAGCACTTAAAACCACCTCAAATAAAGTAGTCACAAACACCAATGAAATACTTTCAATCTTAGAAGATTATTACTCAGACCTCTATAGGCCACCTGACACAAACCAGACTACCTCACAAGACGATATGGCTAACTTCCCCATACATACTAAACTTGAGAACGAACACAAACTATTCCTTGACAAACCTATTTCTGAAGAGGAGGTAATGCTGAATATCAAATCACTAAAGAACAAGAAGTCTCCCAGACCAGGCAGTCTCCCTGCTGCAAGTCTAATCACCCCTCTGACTAAAGCTTTCAATCACACTCTAGACACAGGAACAATCCCACCATCCTGGAGGCAAGCAACAACAGCAGTCATTCTGAAAACATCCTAAATCATACCGCCCAATTTCTCTTCCCAATCAGGACATGAAACCATTTACATCCATCCTTGCCAAACGTATCAACACATTTATACCAAGATACATCCATAGCAACCAAGTAGGCTTTATCCTTCACAGGGAATTGACAGATAATACATTCAAAATGTTGAATATCCTTCATTATTGCAAAAAATAAAAACTACCACTAGCAATCCTGTCACTAGACGTCGAAAAAGCCTGCAACACAGTCATATTTCCATACCTCTTTTCGGTTCTTAGCAGAATGGAATTTGGACCCAAATTTATTCAAACCGTGAAGAGCCTTTACGCTCACCTGACAGCAGATCTTAAAATAAATGGTTGTAGATCTAAAACACACTTGGGAGAGGGACGAGGCAGGGATGCCCACTTTCCCCTTTGCTCTTTGCAATGGCGATTGAACCCCTAGCACAAGCAATCAGAAATCATTCACTTGTCACAGGAGTAAAGATCAAAGACTCTGGCTGAGGACAGACTGGCAATCTAAAGCAGGGCAGGCACGCTTCGCAAACGGAAGAAAGGAGCACGTTCAGACATGCGCATCTGTCCCTCGGCTCCGTTGCGTACTTACCCGTCTCCCAGTTGCTTTCCTTTCGCTTTAACAGGACACCGGTTTTACCCGGTGTTCAGGGGCCTTCCTCTGCATGCCTCCCGCTTCCAAACAGTGTGAACTGGAAGAAGCGGGAGGCATCCAGAGGAAGTGTGAACGCACCGGCAAAAAGTTATGCGCATGTGCGCACATGCGAAACACATCAACGGAAAACAAAAAGCAGCGGCAAGCGCAAGCCGCGCGCGCTGGCTACGCGGCAGTCTGAACGCTCCGTGGCAGTCTGAACGCTCCGTATCGCCGCTGATCCGCATTGCTCTGGCCAGTGTGAACGGCCAGCTCCGTGGGTTTTTTCCCCCGCTCCAGTTCCCTCCGCTTTGCCTCCGCTTTAGATTGCCAGTCTGTCCTCAGCCTCTGTGTACAAAATAACATTGTTTGCAGATGACATGTTACTTTTTAAACTAACCCATCACTCTCCCTCTCTGCCCTTATCCAAACTTTGAAATCTTTTGGAGCTATATCTGGCCTACACATTAATGATTCAAAGTCACAAATCTTATCAGTTAATATTGGAGAAGGAGTGCTCCAACCTTCAGAAAATCTTTAAATTTGAGTGGGTCCCTGACCATATGACATACTTAGGAATACAAATCTCTGCTAACCTTCATAAACTGATACAGCTTAACCACAACGCTACTCATACGGAGGTATGTAACTAATACTTAAATGGAACAAACTCAACCTCTCCTGGTTGGAAAGATACAATTTAATTAAACCATTTCTTTTCCCAAAATACCTCTTCATGTTTAGAACCATTCCCATTGTTATCCCAGCATCCTCTCTGAAACGCTGGCAAAACACTTTAAGAGACTTTCTATGGGAATGGGAAAAAAGCGAGAATAGGTTTACACACTCTGAGAAGACCTAAATCCAAAGGGGGATTTGGACCCCCTGATTTAACCACCTACTACAAGGCTACTGTCCTGGCAAATATAGTTAAATTACAGAGACAGTCCACCCCTTCAGATTGGATCACAATAAGTGCTGATATGTTGTCACCATATACCATAGACTCATTAACATGGGACACTAAACCTATTTCAAAATTTACCCAAGATGACAATCCTTTTTTAACCCCAATCCTTAATCTCTGGAGATCAAAACGTAAATACATCATCCAGGCACTGACATCTCGAGGCACTCTGTATTCACCCACCAACCCTGGTTCACTAAAGCAGTAGATAAAAATTGCAGGCTCAGATGGAAAATGGCTGGCTTAACACATCTATGCAACATTGCTAACAGAAAAGGACTACTGAGTAAATTAGACATGGAACGTAAACTTAAACAAACAATTCCATGTTTCTTATACCTTACTCAACAACACATCACCAGTCAAATGAAAATTGCCTCAATCCTGACTCAGTCTGTGAGAGTTCTGCTCAAAGTAGTCGAGGATCAGATCTTGGTTGGTAAGCCAGAGTTCTTTATTTCCAATCTCTACATTAGTACATCTTCTCGGATTATTGTCAGAGATGAGACAGATAATACAGGCAGGTCTATTATACCTTTCCAAAGAGTTTGAATTACCCATAGGTAGCCAATCACTATAGGGGAAAAACGGCGGGCAAAAAGGGGCTCTGACCGTTTGTTTCCCACAGGAAAGAAAGTGAGGTGTCAAGCAGTAAATTTCCTTCCCAACCAGACCCTTCAGATGTTACCAGTTCACATAACAATCAATGGTCTCAAGGCTTTTGCATGTGATAAGAGATGAGACGCATCCTCCCTTGAAGTCCCAGCCGGGGCCGATGGAATGCGGAGGCCGTGGTGTGAGAGGCCCACTGTTCCCATACATTGCAGGTGTCACCCTCCCGCTTCAACAGTTACAAAACCCAGGCCTGGTTAGGCACTACAACATGGCATCTGCAAGCATACATGTGTAATACATACATAGCAACAGTAGATACATACATGGCAATAGGATATAATAGGAAAAAAGGAAAAAGCACAACTATAAGAGCTAGAATACTATGTCTGAATTAGCAGATTCTGACACTCAGCCACAAACTGATTTTGAACTCATACTCAAACTCTTTGAACACCACAACAAGGGCCTGATATCAGCAGTCTATCAACTTCTATTATGTGACAGCCTACCTAAATCACTCTCGTACCAAAACACATGGCAAACAGATTACTCCTCAATTTTAGATGAACAATGATCAGATCTTTGGACGTCTAAACCGGGATTTCCATCTTCCTTGCCACTAGAACTCCAGAAATTTAAGATCATGACCAGATGGTACCTCACTCCCCAAAAGCTATCACACATGAACACAACAATATTACCCAATTGTTGGAAGGACTGCCAACAGGTGGGCACGTTTGCCCACTGTTGGTGGCAATATGACAAAATCCATTCATTTTGGACACTGATCAAAGACAAAATCAAAGACATCACTTCTATTGACATATCTATCAGTCCTGAAAATCTCTTTCTTGGTATCTGGCCTCAACATGTAAAATGTCATAAATTTATGAAATCACTGGAAGTTATGATTTTTGCAGCAAGAACATCCATTGCAACCTACTGGAAAGCTCCTGATCCCCCCACGCTCCATCTCTGGTACTGCATCACAAACAAACTGAACAATGCCTCCACACGCCCAATAGAATCTATGTTTATGTCAAAATGGTAGTATACTTAACAAAAATATTTCAGGTATCAAAGGGATGATACATTTCAAAATCTTTTGAAGCATTTCATGAATTCCTGACCTTTTTAGCTTTGTCACAAAGCCAGCACATAAAAAGATTCAACCTTATTTTGACATTTCCAACATATATTTAAACATTTAGGATCAAATTTTGCTAATTTATTAGGTGTAATATACCATCTGTAAAAATCTTATATATATTTTCTTTGAATGAAATTGCTTTTGTAATTTTTATATTTTTTCCCAAATATGCAACCATTTATCTATAACTATATTATGACCCAGATGTTGTGCCCATTTAACCATAACATTTTTAATCATTTCATCCTGCGTCTTAAAGTCTAAAAGAAAAGTGTAAAGTTTTTTATAAGTTTCTCTTCTGTACATAAGAGTATCTTGTCCAGTTCTGAAGATTTATCATAGAATCCTAACCATTTATCTTTACTGTATCTAGATTCAATTTGCATCTTCTGCCACCAAGATAGGTTTTCTATTGGTTTAAGTTGGTTTTTGTTGTTCAATAAATCTTCATATCTTAAGGTTTCTTTTTCTTGGTATATGTTGGGATTTGTGAATGCTTCTAATGGAGCCACCCATCTTGATGTTTTAATGTAGAAATCCTTTCTTGTTCCCAAATTTTTAGAAGGGATGCTCTAATAAAATGTTGTTGAAAATATTTATTAGTAGACTTCCGGTTTTGGCAACTTGCTGGCAGGCCCGCTCCATTGGAGCTCCAATGAGAGTGGTCCATAAACGCAGTGAATGGGAGGGGTGCCAGAGAATTCCACCCCCCTGAGCCCTTGGAGGGGCTCTCAGCCTGAGGCATGAGAGGTGCCTCCCCCAAGGCCGTGGCCAAGGGATTGAGGCTCCTCTTTGCCCTGATAGGTCCTGTTACCGCAGCATGGGGCACAGTCATGGGTCACAGAGGCTCACACCAGACCAAGTGAGCAAGAGGGCTAGCACATAGAAGCTCTTTTTACCTTCCCAAATCAATGTGGAATGAAGTGTGAGTGTACCTTCCCTCAAACCAGTTAACTGCATAAGCAGTTGCCCAAAGCCCCGAGTGCACTCCCCCCACCCGAATTTTAAAACACAGGAATAAGTGACTACAAGGGGCTGAGAGCAACAGTTTTATGTGAAGAGTGCTGATTTAGCCGAGTAGAGTACAGATTACTTAAAAACAATTTACTGAACAAACTTTCTGAGGCTTGAAGGAACTTTTCCTGAAACATAAAAAATGACTCATCGGGCAAAAAAGGTGGTGACGAGGATGAAGTTCTCTCCCGGAACTACCAGATCAACACTTCCAGCTGCCAAAATATTGACTTCCCCAATATGTTGGCTACAGCACTGCACCCTCTGCTGGATCAGATGATTAATCTCAACAACAACTTTGAGACACTTCAAAAACAGGTGAAAGAGACTAATATAAAAGCAGAGAAAATAGCAAAATCAGTGCAAAAAGTTGAAGCCAAGACAAAGGCAATACACCAAAGCCTGGAGGCTGTGGAAAAAGAAAGGTCCTCTGATAAAGCTCAGCTCCAAATGGAAAAATCAGCACACATTCTGAGATTTCAGAGTGTCCTTGAACAAAAAGGCGAGAACTTGAAAGAAATCCTGAGTCAAGCATTGGCTTCAGTGACAGGTTTGAAAGTGGAATCATTACAAAGCGATATGGACATGACCTACCAGACATATTCAGATTTGATCAGGGGAAAAACTTGCCTGGTGAAATATTTGTGAAGTTCTCTAAGAGATCCACAAGAGATGTGGTTTTGAAAGCTACTAATGGAAAAACCCTAAAAATCAAAGACAAGGAAATTAAAGTTTTAAAGACATTCCATTTGAGATAAGAAAGAAGAGGAAGCAATATAACGACTTGACTACTTTTTTGCAGAAAAATTCCACTCCCTAAAGATGGATAATACCAGAAGGACTTATCTTCAACTACAAGGATAGAAAAGAAAAGCTTGACTCTGTTACTAAAGTGAAGCTGTTTTTGGAGCAGCAACAGAGTTCAGTGAAAGACAAAGGAAAAGCAGAGAAAGAAGAAAGAACAGAAAGCAGCACACACGGGCTGGGAAGGCGAGACAACTCAGAGAGCAGTACTCCAGAAGAGGACTCTGAATCAGAAAAAGAGGCTGTGGCCCCTAAACTTCTTAAAGTCAGATGGACCTTTGATAAAGATAAGCATAGAGGGAAGAAGAAGAAATAACATCTTTTAGAATATTGAAAGTTTGAATTATATTAAATTGTATCAACTCATCCTAAACCATTGTATGCTGGTTTGTAATTGAAATAAGCAAGAAATAAGTTTTTATTCCTGTAACTGCAATATAGAGAAACTTCTGAATAAGTTAATTACTAAATTGTATGATCCTTGTTTAGCTTATATTTTAGTCTAGTGTTATAGTGTTTCAGTGTTTTGTGTAGTTTGTAGTTGAAAAAAGAATAAAAATTTTCCAAAAAAAAGAAGAAAATATTTATTAGCACTTGCTTTTTCATACCATACAAAGGCATGCCAACCTAGATGTAGGTCATGGCCTTCTATTTTCAGAAGTCTTGTGTTCTCTAGAGTGATCCAGTCTTTTATCCAAGTCAGGGTTGCAGCTTTGTAATATAACAACCAGTCTGGTAGGGTGAAGCCAGATCTCTCTTTAGCATCTTGTAGTGCTTTGAGCCTTATTCTTGGTCTTTTATTTTGCCAAATAAATTGGGTAGTGATTGTTTTTAGTTCTTTAAAATATTTTTGATTTTGGAGAACTGGGATTGTTTGAAATAGAAAGATTAATCTTGGTAGTACATTCATCTTGATTGCAGCTATTCTTCCCCTAAAGGATAATTGGAGTTTATTCCACTTTTTCAAGTCCTTTTTAATATCTTTCAAAAGTTCCATGTAATTATCTTCTCTCAAGGAACTGCATCTATTTGTTAAGTTTATTCCCAGGTATTTAATTTTCTTTTGTAGTTCCAAGCCTGCCAATTCTTGAAGTTGTGGTGCTTGCAAATTTGTCATGTTTTTCACCAACATTTTAGTTTTTGTACAGTTAATTTTCAGTCCAGCTGTATCTCCATATTCCTGTAGAGAAGTAATCAATTGTTTAATAGAAACTGCAGGTTCTTCTAAAATAAAGACTAAATCATCTGCAAAGGCTAACAATTTGTATTCTTCTCCTTTTAGCCTAAGTCCTCTAATTTGTTGGTCTGGTCTAATTGCAACGTTTAAAACTTCAAGATAAATAATAAGGATGACAAAAGGCAGCCTTGTCTGGTTCCTTTTTGTATCTCGATTTTACGTGTTAAGTCTCTGTTAACAGAGATCTTGGCTTGTTGTTTGGTATAGATTGCCTTGACCATATTATAAAAATCCACTCCCGCTTGTGAAGTTTGAAGTAGATCTAGCATAAAGTTCCAGGTAACATTGTCAAAGGCTTTCTCAGCATCTAAAAATATTAAAGCCAATTGTTTTTCTGGATGAGCTTCATAGTATTCAAGTACATTCAAAATCATTCTCACATTATTTCTAAGTTGTCTTTTAGGTAGAAAACCTGCTTGATCTTTGTGGATCATCTGCAAGAGTTTTCTTCATTCTTGCTGCTAAAATAGACGCAAATATTTATAATCCACATTCAACAGTGAGATTGGCTTATAATTTTTAATGTCTTTTTCATCAGTGTTTTGTTTATGAATAAGTGTTATTAAAGCTTCATTCCATGTATCAGGAACCCCTTCACTTTTTATATTTTGAAACAGCGCTTTTAATGGTGCAGTTAGTTGGTCGTCAAAAACATGGTAAAATTCTGCCAGAAAGCCATCTGGTCCTGGATTTTTTGTCTTTTTTTGTTTCCTAAATGCTTCTGTCATTTCCGCTAAAGAAATGGGATCATTTAATATTTTCCTCTGTTCTTCTGTAAATACTTTGCGTTTGTGAATTTTGAGATACCTTTTAATTTGTTCCTGTGTTGCTTCTCTTTTGTTATATAAGTTTGCATGAAACGACTTCACAATTTATTTATTTTTTGAAATTTTTTATTGCATTTTTTACCCTACACCTACACTTAAAAAACTACATACTATCCTACCCTAAGGTATACAGAAAATGCGTTCGTAATGCTAATAATACTAACATCATTAGTTACTGAAAAGCTAAATTATTTCTTGGCATACATTGTTAATTTATTCTTGCTGTTTACAAACAAAAATTTAACGTTAGACCTTTGAACCACATACAGCAGAGGAAACAATCTAAATAATAAATGTTAAGATTACAAGGCTTGTTGTGTTATTACAGCAAACAAAAAACAGTTATAAAACTATTTCTCCTTTGATTCTCATCCTTTCTTCTTGTCTTTCTTCTTTCTAGGGGCAGCCACCCCTTTCTTAGAGTCCGAGTCTTCTCCATCTTCAATTTCTGAGCTTTCAAATCCATACATACTCTCCTGTTCTGCCAGTGAATCATCTGGTTCAGTCTCTGTTTTCTTCTTCTTGTGCTTTTCCAAAAACAATCTTGTTTGTTCGATGGAGTCAATTTTAAATTTCTTATCTTTGTAGCTGAACATCAGTCCCTCCGGGATGTCCCATCTGTAAGAAATAGTCTCTGACTGCAACCATAAAGCCACACTCCTGTAAGCTTTCCTTCTCTTTCTTATTTCAAATGGAATGTCTTTTAAAACTTTGATTTCTTCTTCCTGTATCTTCAGAACAGTTCCGTTCGTGGCTTTTAACACCACATCCCTGGTTGATCTTTTTGAGAATCTCACCACAATTTCACCTGGCAGTTTCTTCTTTTTAACATATTCTGGATATGTCCTGTAGGTCATATCCATATCGCTTTGAATTGTCGCTGCTTGCCATCCTGTCACAGGTGCCAATGCTTCACTTAATATTTTCTTAAGATTCTCTTCTTTTGACTCAGGAACGTTCTGAAATCTCAAGAAGTAGTTTGATCGGTCCATTTGAAGCTTTAATACGTTGTTACTTTGAAGAGATTTTTCTTTTTCAATTTTCTGCAGTCTTGAATCATTTTTTCCAACCACTGTTTTGACATCCAGGAGGTCCAGTTGGAGCCTTTCCTGTTTTCTATTTGACTCTCTCATTTCAGTTTGCATCGTCTCCAGTTTAGTGTTGATTGAAGCCAGTTGGTCCACTAGGGGTCGCAGTGCTGCCGTCAATGCCGCATTCAGCTCAGTTCCACCTTTTGAAGTAGGAAGCGAACTTCTGAGTCTTGGAGAAGCTCTCCCCGCCATTTCTTCCCGCAGTCGCCGATTGTTTACAGTTAGATAAGAGATCTCAAAAGGGACATTCTCGATTTGTCACACCGATGCCTTTTGCAAGCTCTTCCTCTGCTCCATGCGATCCAACACTCCAACGCATTTAAAACACCTCCAAAACAGCAGCAGGACCATGGGAAAGTCTCCGAGTAAGTTACGAGGGAGGGGGTGGGGGGGATCTGATCCTCCTAGCCCACCCCTTAACGCTTTATATTAAAAAATCAGGAGACTCACGATTCAGCCATTGCGTATTTGGTAGACCCTCACCTCTCCGCTCTACATTTTCTGCAGCTTCACGGCAGCGCTTCCAGTAGCCCGAGGGCTTCCTTCGGCAGGCGAACCTCTAGGGGTAAAAAGGAGCCTCAATCCCGCAATCACCACCGCAGGGAGAGGCTACCTTCAAGCACCCCAGGCAGGGACCCTTTCCTAGGCTCCCTGGGGGTCCGGCACCAGTCTGGAACCCCTTCAACCTGCTGAGAGCGGGTCGCCTCTCCTGCAGTTGCAGAGAGAAGCGCCCACCATTAAAGCGCCTGAAACCAAAAGTCCGACTCCACAATTTCTTTTAAGTCTTTCAATTTGTTCAGTTCTTCTCCCTGATCATTTTTCAGTGTTTAAATATATTTCTTTTCTTTTTCTTTACGTAATTTATATGCCAGCCATCTGGAAGGTTTATTAGTAGTTTTAAAAAAGTTTTGCTTGGCATACCCTATTTTCTTTGCCAATTCCTGTGTTAGCTAACAGTTCATTTGGTGTTGTAGGAGCTTAAGATTAGATTTCTTTTGTTCATTTGTTGGGTTCTATTTCAACAGCTGTTCTTGCTTTTCAATTTTTTCTTCCATCTGAAAGTTCTTTTTTGACCTTTGTTTCTTAAGGTATGATGACTCTCTAATCATCCAACCTCTAGCATAGGCTTTAAAGGCATCCCATACTGTATTAATTGAAATCCCAGGTTGAATATTCTTATTAAAAAAATGGATGGAGGTCCTGTGCCTGAGTTGGTTTGGGAAAGTCGATTCCACTCCCAACCTTTGATGGGGCACCTTTGGTGCCAGCATCAGAGGTCAGGAGTTTGGGAGTGCTTCTGGATCCCGCCTTAGCAATGGAGGCCCAGGTAGCAGACACTTTTACCATCTTCGGCTGGTTCAGCAGTTGGTTCCCTTCCTCAGTCATGACGACCTGGCTACAGTGATCCATGCAATGGTCACCTTGAGACTGGACTACTATAACACTCTCTACATGGGGCTGCCCTTGTCACAAATCCGGAAGCTGCAGGTAGTGCAGACTATCATGGCCAGGCTTCTGATGTGTCTCCCTAGATGGGAGCACATCTGGCCAGTGCTGAAGGCGCTGCACTGGCTGCCAGTAGCATACTGAATTCGTTTCAAGGTGCTGGTACTTACCTTTTTACTGTGTGAACTGAAAAAATCCAGTTGGAAAGTGCATTGAAAGTGGATTGTTTAGTATGTTTGACCCCAGCCAGAGAGTCCTTACTGTCTGGAAGCGATCATGGTATACAATGTCTGGATGGCTAGATAAGAAGTTCATACTGTGTTTGAATAGAGGCACAAATTGGGGAAGCTGTTCTAAGGAACTAACGTGACTTGTGAGTTTCTATAGGGAGAGGTTGTCCTTCCTAGAAACTAGACAGTATGGCAATTCATCCATTGCTTCATTTGTAGATACTTCACTATGCACCCGACTGTACCATTTTTACTTAAAACTGTATTTATTGAAGTCAAGTAGCAGTTTGCTATAAACAAATCTTTCTAATGTGTTGTCCTTTTTAAAAAAACAGTTTAATAAGTTTTGTTAAATGAATTTTTTAAGACATTACAATTTCATTAATGAGTTTTCGTTCATTTCAGAATGCTACAAGAGGACTAAATGATCAAAAACAGCATGATCAAAGAAAACTTTCTCAGGGAAGATTGCTTCCTCACCTAACTGAAAAACCAAAAGAGAGTCTGTCTGAACAAAAGGAGAACTTTGATCCACATAAACATATGGATAATCTGTCTAGATCTTGCATTTCAGTTAGTGATGTTGGCAGACTATCTCTTAACAGCAGTGCAAATACTTGTGAACATGAACTTGGAAAACCATTCTTTAAAATAACAAAAGGAAAAGATTTTCCTTTCAAAGGCAATTTACAAGGACCAGAAATGGCTACAGTAGATCCAAAGCTAAAAGGCTTGGTACCATTACTGAAGGATTCAAAAGTTACTTGTAAAACAGACCTTACTACACCTGGTACACACCCTCCTCTACTACAATCAATATCATGGGATCATGTAGAACCTGGTAATGTAGAAAAGGCACCTTTTAAACAACCATCTGATTATGATAAAAACGTTGCCATTATGAATAAATCCAGTAACACATTGACTAAGGCATCAACTTTTAAAGATCTCCAAATACAAGTGCAACCTGTTCGGATGCAGAAATTGACAAAACTCAGAGAGGTGAGTAGAAGTATGATCTTTTTATCCTACATGTTTGCACCAATCCTGGGTGATGACAGGCTCATACTGGAGTAAAATAAGGATGCTTCCACAGAGAGATGATTCTCTATGTAGCTTTTGCAACTGCTGTGAATGCAGAGGCATTTATGGTGGTAACAAAGGATTCATTCAGCAGTCTTCCCAGCACTTTCTTTGCCTCAGCTACCATATCCTGTCTTTAAATCAGAGGGGTAAAAATTAAGAATTTGCTAGGTTGCTATTTTTCCTTATATATAATTGAGTAGTGGGGTGGCACTTTCTGAACATTTCACATGCTCCGAAATCAGTTGGCGCCATGATGTGTCAGTTAGAAGCTGGCCCTATCCACTGGCTGCATTGCCTGAGTCCCGCCCACAGAAGCGGCGGCCACCAAAACTTTCCTCAGAACTTTCCTTCACTCTGGTGAACACAGCTACTGTCTTTGCTCTCCTCGTCACCGTGTTTAGCCTCTAATCCAAGTTTGCTGAGGCAACACTTTCCAGAACAGGGGAAAAACCGGCCAAGTAAACAGCTGTCAGCGTGGCGGGGGGGGGACCAGCCAAAGTTATCAAAAAAAGCTAGTGGATACAAACACATGCAGAGATAGAGGATGATGTCAGACACATAGAAAAAAGGAATTACTGACTTTCCCCTATGGTTGCCAGTCTCCAGGTGGGACCTGGAGATCTCCCACTGTTACAATTGATCTCCAGATGACAGAGATCAGTTTCCCTGGAGAAAATGGCTGCTTTGGAGGGTAGACCCTATGGCATTATACCCTGCTTAGTCCTCCTGCCCCCCCCCTCGTGCTGCCTCCCACAAGATCCACCCCTCAAATCTTCAGGTATTTCCCTACTCAGAGCCAGCAACCCTACTTTCCCCTCAGTGCCTGTTGCTAGGCAACCAAGCTTGGTTCTGTTAGTAAAAGGCCCTTTCCACACCTATTTTGGCCTTTGGGAGAAAACTTATTGGGGCCAGTCCTAATAGGGTTGCCAACTCCAAGTGGGACATTCCTGGAGATTTAAGGAATGGCACCTGGAGGGGGTGAGGTTTGAGGAGGGGTGGGACCTCAGACAGGTACAATGCCATAGACTCCACCCTCCAAACCAGCCATTTCCTCATGGGGAACCATTGTTGCCAATCTCTATGTGGGGGCTGGAGATCAGTCAGAATTACAACTGCTCTCCAAGAGGGAGGGGGGAGGAGATGGAAAGCTGAAGTCAGAGGTGCAGATAATGGCAGGTTGATGGTTGGCTGGGAAGGAGATAGGGTTGCCAACTCTAGGTAGGGAAGTTCCTGGAGATTTGAGAGGTGGAGCCTGGAGAGGGTGGGGTTTGAGGAGGGGTGGGACCTCAGACAGGTACACTGCCATAGACTCCATCCTCCAAACCAGCCATTTCGTCTTGGGGAACCATTGTTGCCAATCTCCAGGTGAGGGCTGGAGATCACTCTAAATTACAGCTGCTCTTCAGGTAGCAGAGGTCAGTTCCTCTGGAGAAAATGGTGGACTCTATGTCATTATACCCTGCTGAGATCGCCACAGCAAATTGACACTCAGTGCCCAAGGCTGGGGCACTCTCATAGAGTCTCTTTCTAGAGCCTGTTGTATTTATTTCCACAATGGGCCTTATTCCTAGTAGCATAATAAAGCTATAATGATCTGTTGTGAAAACCTACCAGTTCCTAGGCTTCATTATTTTTTAAGTTAATGTCTAGCCTTTTCTTTGGCAAGTTATTAGGTGAAAGTTTGACCTGCATGTTTTGCCTTATAACTTCACAAGAAAAAGGGCTAGAAATTTTTAAAACATGGAAGTTGAAATCTAGTATATTGTTTCAATGGATTCTTACAACATTATTCCTCTATAGTGATACATCAATTACCAATATTTTAAAACCCAGAAAAGCTCACTGGTGTGGGAGAAATGACATATGGTTGCTCCTGAAAACTATGAGAACTAAGGACTGTTCACAGAGTTTTTGTTAGACCAGAGGCTGCATTGCTATGAAGGTATAGAAGAGTGGAAGGTGAACTGGGACATTTCAGATTATCAGAGCTGTAAGTAGAAAGCTGAGAGATGCAGGCTGTGGTCTTTGGGGATATAACATGACCTGGGGTATAGAAAGAGCCTTGATCCCCTCCCCCCCTCCCACACACCCACACACCCACACACTTCTCATCTCATCTCAGAGCTTTAGATAGATAAGCTTAAAGGGAAGAAATTGGTATCCTCTCAGTCATGAGGACTAGACATACTTTATTCTTTTAAAAAATAGATTTATTTCTTATATCTTTAAAGAAAGATTCTTTATAGTCTTTGTTCGCAGTTCAGAGAGCTCCTTTAAGTGCACCCCAAAGTATACAATGCAGAGTGTGTAGCTCTGAACTGTGGCCATATAGTCTGGTAACTTGGCATCCCTGTTTTTATTTATTTATTTATTTAAATGTATATCCCACCTAACTTTAAAGAAAGATTCTTTATAGTCTTTGTTCGCAGTTCAGAGAGCTCCTTTAAGTGCACCCCAAAGTATACAATGCAGAGTGTGTAGCTCTGAACTGTGGCCATATAGTCTGGTAACTTGGCATCCCTGTTTTTATTTATTTATTTATTTAAATTTATATCCCACCTAACACAGAAAGCAGCAACCTAAGTATCCCAGGTCAGGAGGCTTCCACCAGCCGATTTCCTGGGCCAGAAGAGCTCAACCAGCCACTTTTCCAGTGGTCCATTTCCCCCAGTAAAGGCTCCTAATTGAAGGCCTGGCGGAAGAGCTCCACTTTGCAGGCCCTGCGGAACTGCAAAAGGTCCCACAGGGCCCTGATGTCTTCCAGAAACTTGTTCCACCAGTGAGGAGCCACCCCTGGAAGGCCCTGGTTCTGGTGGTCACTAACCTGGCCTCTCTAGGGACAGAGAGGGTCAGGTATGTTTGAACATACCTGTAAATAAAACATATCTAAATTAACAAAGCATTTTTCTATTTAAATCTTATTAAATGTGTACATTTAGCATTTTAATTAGAATAAAACAAAGCTGCAACTATTTTATTGGGTTTTCAAAAAAGTAGCCCTAGGAAATGCATATAGGGCTGCCAAGTCCCCCGGTAGGGCGGGGGAAACACCGATTTTTAGTGCTTTCCCCCGCCTTTTCCAAGTTGGCCACTGGGGGGACAAAATGGCTACCTTAAAAGGGAAATGTCTGCAGAGAGCCTGCCCTGCAGTAAAAAGCCTCACCAGACATTTCCCCTTTAAGAAGTCAGCAAGAGAGCTTCCACAGCAAGAGAGGTCTGCCCAGAGATTAAGGAGGGACTGAAGGAGCTGCTTTTGCATGTGACTGGCAAGGTAAGTTTCTCTTCCAGCTTCTTTCCTTCTCTCTCCCTCTTTCTTTTTTCTGTCTGTCTGTCTGTCTCTCTCTCTCTGTCCTCATCCAGCAGAGGTCTATCAGTGGCTATTATTAGCCACAAGGTCTAAATGGAACCCTTTGTCTGGGGCAGTGATGCTCTGAATTCTTGGTGCTTGGGGGGCAACAGTGGGAGGGCTTCTGGAGTTCTGGCCCCGCTGCTGGACCTCCTGAGGGCACCTGATATTTTTGGCCACTGTTGTGACACAGAGTGTTGTACTGGATGGGCTGTACTGGATGGGCCGATCCACTGTGGCTTCTCTCCTGTTCTTATGATATGAAAATCATATTTAGCACTTGTGTAGCACTTAGTGCTTCATATTCTGCCGAGATGAGGAAGGATTCAGTAGGGCTGTTGCTCAGTGATAGAGCATCTGCTTGACATGCAGGAGGTATCAGCCTCTTCAGCTAAAAAAGGATCAGGTAATAGGTGACATTAAAGATCTCAGCTTGAGACCCTGGAGAGCCACTACCAGTCTGAGTAGTCAATATTGACCTTGATGGACCAATGGCCTGATTCAGTATTAGGAAACTTCATGAGTTCATGTGTCAGCATGTGGAAGCAACATCACAGGATGTGACATCACAAAATGATGTCACTTCCTTTCTCCTGGCTCCACCCCCAAAGTCTCCTGGCTCCACCCCCAAAGTCCCCAGATATTTCCCAAGTTGGACTTGGCAGCCCTAAATGCATAGCTTTAGTGTAATAGAAATGGATGAGTTCCCCTTTTCCCCCACCTTGCAGAGTACAAAGGTGGATATAAAATACAGAACAGAGGTATTTCAATCTCCGATAAAGTACATGTTACATAAACAGGAAGCAGCTGATTAACTGTCCTGTCATCTCAATGTAATATTTGGGAATGAAATAACCTACTTTTCTTTCAGAAGAGACTTCCGATCCAAAACCTCTTTTCCTTCCTCAGGAAATATCAACAAATCTTATCTTAAACATTTTTTTGTTTCTGCTGTTGAAGCACTTTTGTGTCCTGTTTCTTGCTCTTCCTAATACTTCTTTCCCAAGGCAGGACACATCCATATTGCAGGAATTATCTTGAAATAACTGGGCAATTGTTATATGCCAAATGATCTGTGTACAAAAAGATGGCAGAAAATGTCAGACAGAACCGGACTAAACAAAGTTTAAAGCCTGCTTTTGTGTCATGAGAGGGCTAAGGTACAAGAGAAGCAGCTTGTCCTGTCCCTGATCCAGCATTAGTGACCAGTAGGAACCAATAGGGTTGGGAGAAGACAAGTCTTTGCTGTGGGGGAGAGAGAAACCACTACCTAAATGCAGCTGCTTGCAAACCTGTGGAATACCAAACAGATTGGGAAACCAGCTATGTTGTCAGGCAGGGCACCAGGAAGGGGAGAGCATCTCTCTTCCTATCTATACCAGCCCTGCCCCCACTTCAATGGTCTGGCATCAGCAGTGGCTCCATGCTCATCGCTCAGCTGTGCAATAATTGGTGGACAGAGGAGGAGGCATAGAAAGAAAACATGCATTTAGTAATGACTGTGACAAAGGAAGGTGGTTTTCTGGGAAAAAAAATCGTACACCTCTATTCAGTACAGGCCTCTAAGGAATGAATTAGAAGGCTTTTTAAAAGTGTGATGGGGGACATCCACATTCCCCCTGTTCATGTCTGAAATTGTGGAGTGGGAGGCCTTTTTTAAAAAGAGTTCTCAGGTATGGGGAACAAAACCCTTCCTATTTCTCCCATTTTACATTGCTGCATTCTGGTGATTTCAGAATTTCTTTTTCAGTCCATGGATTTTGTGCCCCAACATCTATTTTGGACATTCTTATGTAAATATACTAGATCTGGAGTGGAATGGGTTTGCCAGAGGTACCTAGATAAGCTAGTGAATTGTACTAATTGATGTTTGATGGGTAAATGAATGGTTGAAAATGGGGACAAGTTCACAGAGATCACTGGCTGTCATTGAAACTCAGATTGTTAACAATACCAGAAGTAGTAGTTTTTCATAGTTAATGATACTTTTGTTACTAAAGTCGTGTAACTGCTTTAATGCAGTCAGTTCTTCAGTATAATACATATTTACAGTGAGCTTGTATTAATTTAATAGGGGCTGCAGTGGCTCAGAGGTTAAGACACTGACCTGCAGACCGGAAGGTCGGTAGCTCGGCGGTTCGAGACCCAAGTGCTGCATGATGGAGTGAGCTCCCGTCTCTGGCCCCAGCTCCTGCCAACCTAGCAGTTCTAAAGCAAGAAATTGCAAGTAGATAAATAGGTACTGCTTCAGTGGGAAGGTAACAGTGTTCCGTGTGCCTCAGTGTTTAGTCATGCCGACCACATGAACATGAAAACGTCTTCAGACAGTGCTAGCTCTTCGGCTTGGAAATGGAGATGAGCACCGCCCCCTAGAGTCGGATTTGACTGGCTTTTGAGCAAGGGAAAACTTTACGTTTACTGTATTAATTTATACTGTAGTTGAGAAAAGCTGTTTCTGAACAACTAAGAAATAATTCTGTTTTCCCCATCAGGAGCACATATTGATGCGGAATCAAAATTTAGTAGGACTTAAACTCCCTGACCTCAGTGAAGCTGCGGAGCAGGAAAGAGGTGAAACATAATAAAAATCTATGGAAAATATATTTATGGATATTGCGGAGAAGGTTGTCTGCTTTATTAATGAAAACTCTTTTAAGGGAGGCTTTAAGCTAAAAAACATACGGGCTATTTCATATGTGACGTTTTCATGTATGAGCACTGGTTAGGGTCGCCAAATCTAGGTTTGGATATTCCTGGAGATTTAGGGGTAGAGTATGGGGAGAGCAGGGTTTGGTGAGGGAGGGATCTTAGCAGAGTATAATTCCATAGATTCCACCCGCCAAAGCAGTCATTTTCTTCAGGGGAACTGATCTCAGTACTAGAGATAATTATTTAGTTATTATTTATTAATTAAGATTTTATCCCGCCTTGCTCGCACCAACAGGCTTAGATAAGTTATAATTCTGGAAGATCTCCAGACCTCACCTGGAGGCTGGCAGCCCTAGCAGCCTCAGTACACTGTTATGCACACACTTGTACTGTGTAATAAATTAAGTGTTGAAATGGCCTCTCTCAGGGGAAGATTCCTCTCCGCTAAGTTCTTATTGTCCTATTTCTTTACTAAATACAGAGTTCAAAATTTGGTCTTCTATAATAGCAAACAATGGTTTTGATCAGAATGGCATATACAATCTAATGTCAAAAGAATTCTTAACGTCATGTATAAAGCTAATAATACTCTGGAGGAAACAATGTTGCTATTTCTTGATGCTGAGAAACTTTTGATAGGATAACATGGGCCCCGTCCACACGAGCGAGATAAGCCAGACGGGAAGTGACACAAATTTGAGCTGGCGCAATTTGCACCGCTTTTGCGGGATCACACAGGTCCATGGACCTGTGAGGGCGAACCGCCGCTGCGTGATCACACACAGCCGTGGGCGAGTTGGGTTTTTTTTCTGGCCGTTTTCAGTGCGCTTATCTGCTTTTACAAGGGATCGATGACTTGCCTCTCCACCCTCGGGGTCATCTGATTATGCGCATACCGGGATGGGAGGAGAAAAAAACCCAAAAAGCCCGCTCCCCAATGCCACTTGTTTGCGCTGGCGCGATCACACCAGGAAAGGTCAGTTCTGGGCCGTCGCAAACCATTTGAGACTGCCTTTTCACTGGTAGCTAAATAAGTCGATTCCCCACCGGCTCAAAGTGGTTTGTGACACTTTTGACACCGTCTGCAGGACACTTCCCAGATGTGCTTGTGTGATTGTGCCACTTTGAGCCGGTGGGGAATCGTCCTTCTTGTGTCACAAATGGGTGCATATGATCGCACCCATGGTTATGTATCTGAGGTCCTGGAAGTTTTTATCTTAGGGCTACTTTCAAAAGATGGATCTCACTTATATATGAGCAGTCAATGGCCAGACTAGTCATTAATGGAGAAATTTCAGATAAATTTTCCTTTTATAGAGGTACATGACAAGAATGTCCATTATCTCCACTTCTCTTTGTTTTAGCGGTAGAACCCCTGGCAATAGCATTTAGGAATTTTAAAAAGGAGTTGCATTTGGGAAGCGAGTGTCTAAACTATGTTTATATACATGATATTGCTCTTACTTTAACTGGACCAATGGAAACAGTAACTGAAACTATTTTACTTCGTTTACATTATTTATAGTCTGCCTTTCTCACTAGGACTCAAGGCTCATTACAAAGAGTGAGTCAATACAATCAACAGGATAGGACATTCAATAAACAATGAAATAGGATTTGGGTTGTAGAACTTCTGAAGAAATTTGCATGGACACAAACGCTTTTACCATTGGCCCATCAACTGCCACTCAAGAGTAATCGCATGCCATTGGCTGGGTGCTGTGTCCACTCCTCTTCCCTGTCCACTACCTCCTCAGCCACTGTTCTTGTCAGAATAAACTGTGAAAATGGCTGTCTCTCCTGCTTGGCTCTGGCACGGCAGGCTGGCTACTGATGTGGGCCAGTGGCTATCAAACCATTCTCCTCAAAACTCTGCTCTGCAGTTGACTTTCTCCTAGGGTTGCCAACCTCCAGGGGGAAACTGGAGATCTCCCACAGTTACAATTGATCTCCAGATGACAAAGATCAGTTCCCCTGAAGAAAATGGCTGCTTTGGAGGGTAGACCCTATGGCATTATACCCTTCTGAGTCCTTCCCCTCCCCAAATGCTGCCCTCCACAGGATCCACCCCCCAAATCTCCATGTATGTCCCTACTCAGAGCTGGCAACCCTACTTTCCCCTCAGTGCCTGTTGCTAGGCAACCAAGCTTGGTTCTGTCAGTAAAAGGTGGGCAGAGGAGACCCTTTCCATACCTATTTTGGCCTTTGGGCGAAAACTCATTGGGGCCAGTCCTGACTAGGGTTACCAGCTCCAAGTTGGGAAATTCCTGGAGATTTTATGGTAGAGTCTACGGAAACCAGAGTTTAGGGAGGGGAGCAGCCTCAGCTGAATAGAATTCCATAGAGTCCACCCTCCAAAGCAGTTATTTTCTCCAGCAGAGAGAGAAATCTGTTGTTGGAGTTCAGTTGTGATACCAGGCGATACCACAGCCAGTGTGGTGTAGCAGTTAGTGCTTCAGAGCAGGGTCTGCCAGACCCAGGTTCTTGCTGTGGAAGCTGAGGGGGTGATTTCAGACCAGTTACAGACTTTCAGCCTAACCTTCCTCACAGGGTTGTTGTGCAAGTCAAAAGGGGGAGAGGAGAATGATATAAGCTGCTTTGGTCCCCATTGCAGAGAAAGACTGTGCTGTTCCTCCTGGGGAACCATTGTTGCCAATCTTCAGGTGAGGGCTGGAGATCACTCAGAATTACAACAGCTCTCCAGATGGCAGAGATCAGTTCCCCTGGAGAAAATGGTGGACTTTGTGTCCTTCTACCCTGCTGAGATGGCCCCCTATGACAGCCAGTGTGACACAGCAATCAGGGCTTCGGAGCAGGGTAGAGGCTGCAGGGGAGGGGAGACGGAAAGCTGAAGTCAGGGGCAAATAAAGGTAGGCTGATGGTTGGCTGGGAAGGGGATAGGGTTGCCAACTCCAGGTTGGGAAATTCCTGGATATTTGAGGGGTGGAGCCTGGAGAGGGTGAGGTTTGAGGAGGGATGGGACCTCAGACAGGTACACTGCCATAGACTCCATCCTCCAAACCAGCCATTTCCTCATGGGGAACCATTGTTGCTTGTCTCTGGGGGGGGGGGTGGAGATCACTCAGAATTACAACTGCTCTTCAGATGGCAGAGATCAGTTCCCCTGGAGAAAATGGTAAGCTCTGTATCATTATACCCTGCTGAGGTCACCACAGCAAATTGATGCTGAGTGCTCAAGGCCAGAGCATCTGGCCAGAGCCTCTTTCTAGAGCCCGTTGTATTTATTTCCACAACGGGCCTTATTCCTAGTTATCTGTAAAGTGCCTAATACCTATTTATTTAATTACCCCGCCCTCCTCACCATAGGAGGCTCAGGGTGGCTTACATGAGATATTACACAACTAAAACATTTAGATAAAATCATAACATTATAAGTATAAAAATATTACAAAATGCTAGTGCTAAGGTGATTCATATGCTATGGTGGGCATGAGCAGCATCCAACAGAACAACAATCAGCTACCATCTGGGTTATATCAGGCTGTTCATGATGTTGATGTTGATATTGATGTTAATATTGGGGCCAGGACCTCAGTTTGTGTGGTGTGGCTCTCTAGTCGAAGGCCTGGCAAAAGAGCTCTGTCTTGGCAGGCCCTGCGGAACTGTAAAAAGTCTTACAGGTTCTTGATGTCTTCCGGGAGCTCATTCCACTAGTACAGAGCCACCACTGAGAAGGCATCATATTCTTTTTGAAGTCACTAAAACTAAATTTCATTTTATTACTAATAAGGTAATGGAATGCTTGGTGACTGTGACCTGGCCATTGAATTTTGCCATCAAGCATAAAAATATGATTAGAATTTTCAGATTTGTTTTGTTCACCACTGGTTTCTTAAGCAGAATATGGGAAAGGCTTCTTATTCTCTCCACATCGCCCCATGTTGGAATAGTATGAAACATTTAGCAATGTGTTTAACATATTTAACTGCTCAGTGGTCATCAGTGCAGTATTGTTTCCTAAAAGTCTTAATAATAAAAACATTATGAAATCTTCAGGGTCTTCACCATCCTTTTTGGAAGAAGACGAGGAGGCAGAGGAAGCTGCAGAGAATAGCTGTGATGTCATGCCCAATATTCCTGATGCACTCTTACGAAAACTCCGTGTGCATACATCTCTTCTGGGAAGGTGATATCTCTTTATAATAGTACTTGTACTGATACCTGAAAATTTATGATGATTCTGTTCTATTAAATGGAGATGACAAAGTGCTTCTGATCTCATGACCACATCAACATATAGAAACATTTTGTCCTTTTTTCAGAACTGAAACATATATAGTTCTAGCTATGGTTATCTGTCCATTGTTGCTTTATGTGTTTTTTAGATTTTGGGCTGTTAAGAAAACATCTTTAAGAGGAAAAAAGTCTACTGAATCTGACCATAAATGACCTTGCATCCTGTCTGTATATTTGGTAAAGTCTCTGTGGCCAAATTAAGGAAATTATATTTCCTGTTCACTTTATTATTGTTTTGTGTGGAGTTGTAAGAATAGTTGCAGTATTTCAGACTTGCCTACTTTCCCAGAAACTTGTTAACTTTCACAGCAATACAGGAAATGAAAGATCTTTTGTAATGTTCACATAGCACAGTGCTAAAACAATAAATTAACATTAAACAAACAGTACTTCAGGTCTTGGGAGGCTAATCATCTATATACTAATAGCGAAGCCAGCCAAATATGAGGATACTTAAATCTGGTGGTTAGAACTGTGAACAGGCAAGACAGACATTCTACAAACCTGAACAATACCCCAGGTTTGCAGAAAAAATGAGTTCCTGTAGCTATCAATGGAGTCCTTCAGTGGCTTTTGCTAAGTAACCACAGCATTCCAAGGCTTGGTTTCTGTGAGTAAAAGTCATGGGAGGGGGCAGGGCCTTTGGAGAAAGATTCATCAGGGCCAGGCCTGACAGCAGTCACTGGGCGACTTGATACGACCTGATCTGTGTGACACATCTAGACCTGGCTGCTTGCTTATCTTCAACAGCAGCCATCCTATCAAAGCCAGTGTGATATAGCAGGTTAGAGCTTCCAAGAAGGGTCTGGGAGATCCTGGTTCGAATCCCCATCTTGCTGTGGAAACTCACTGGGTGATTTGGGGCCAGTCAAATACTTTTAGCCTAACCTCCCTTGCATGGTTGTTGTGAGGAGAAAAAAAAGGAGGAAAGGAGAATAATGTAACTGTGTAGAAAGGTGGGGTATAAATTAATTAAATAAATAAATAGCTGAGGTTGGAAGGCAGATAAAATGTAGGTTGGTGAATGGCTGAGGAAAGACGGAGGCAGAGAAAGGGGGAGAGCATATGGGGGTTACCAGGAGGAGGAAAAAAGGAAATAGTGTGGGGATACATGGAAAAATGAGATGCCGTCATCCCACAGTCTTTGAGGGTTGCCTACCATGCAAGTGGTCCTGTGGCCAGCACCACACAACTGGGTCGTAGTTTTCTAGGTAGAGGCTGCTGGAAGGTGGGGGGGGGGGGGGGAGTGAAACCTGGACAGAAACAGATAGATAAATGTAAGTTGACTGTTGGGTGGGAAGGGGAGAAAGAAGTAGAAAAAGGGGAGATGCTATGGGGGCTTTCAGGAAAGGAAAAGAGGAAATAGTGGGAGAGGGAAAAATGAGATGCCTCCTGCAAATCTCTGCAGGTTCCCACTTGTAACTGTATATTTATCAAAGCATATACAGTATCTTAAGAATAAAATACTATTGTTAAATGAGCAGTATCTATGAAGCTATGACTTGACATCTGATATTCATGTCAGCTTCCCTTTTGAAGACTGTTGACTGTAATTAGGTTGGATCCCAAGTCACATTCCATTCACTTAAGGAGCACTTTCGCTTGTGCAATATTTCCATCACTTCCCCCACTTCTACTGCAAACTCCTCCATGGTACCCAAAGGTCTTGTTATGTTTTGTACATGATTTTCTAGTTGAACTTAAAGATTCCCTAGTGTAAACTTACTTTGCGTATGCACCCTGTGACATGTCTGGGCATGTCGCCAGTAAGGCCAAGCATTACCTGCCTGAGCTTCATTCCCAGAGAACAATGGACCCTTGGATCCTGATTGTCCCCCTATCAGAGGCTGAGGATATTCAAATGGTGGACCTATGATAGCCTCTGGCAGGAACTTAGTCCCTGTTTACCCAATCCCCCATGGGGGGGGGGAAGTTGGGGGTGTGGTTTACCTGTAAATATAAGCAGGCTCCCCGACCACTCTCCCTCATGCTTGTTCCGGACCCCTAATAAAAGAGCTATGCTGAAAATCAGTCTACCGGCCTCCCAAGTCCAGTACTCTTCAGGTCTACTGACAGATAAGAGCTGCATTTTGGGAAGCACAGCAAACTGTAGTAGGAAGTGGGAACTTTTCTGTTCTCCAGTGGTCCAGGAGTGGGGCAGTCCTTTGGACTCTTTTACTCCTGGGAAGCTCCTCCCTCCTCCGAAGGCTGGACGGGCAGACTCTTCAGGCACGGAGAGGGAAGGGCTTGTCCCCTGGAACCCAGTTTCTCCGGTCCTGCCTTCAGAACAGGACATGGTAAACCATGCTCCTTGAGAGCACAGAAAAGAAAGAAGAAGAAAAGAAGCAAGAAGGCACAGAAGATCGTAGGAGCTGGGCAGCAACAGGTAGCAACTAAGCTTTCCTGTCTGCTCCACCCCCTCTGTTTTTTTCTCCTCAATGGCCAGGCCATTGAGCGGCCTACTGCGAGGATACCGACGGACCTGGGCAACCCCTGGGGAACTGCAGTGCTGCTGAGGCCCCCGCTGCGCTGCTGGTTGTGGAGGGGGACCGGCACACCACATCTCCACTCTTTTTCTTCAGAGAGCCTTCGGGGACAAGCAGAGGGCTCTCCAACGATGGTGCGGTGAACTTCAAAGAGGTAGCTGCGGCCGTTCACCTGCAGTTGGCTCCCAGGGTCCTAGTGCTGAGGAAGACTGATTGAAGCTCCCAACCACATTGCAGTAAGTGGGAGAAATCCCAAGAAATCCTCTGGGACCCCTTGTCTCTTCCCTTCCCCCACTTTACATCGGATATGGGGGAGTAGGAGCCAGAGTGGTGGCTGGGACTTTGGCTGCACTTGGAGGAAAGGCTGAAGAGAGCAGTCCTTTTCCAAGTTCCCCTTTTTCCTCCCCCCCCCCCTTGTACTTCTCCAGGAAGAGTGGGGATTGACAGTGCTTGTATGGAATGGGGTTTTGAGTATTTGCCCAGCAAACCCAGGTGTTGGGATGGGGGAAATAGGGAAGGAGGGACCTTGTCTCTACCCCTCTACCTTTTGGGTCAAGGGAGAGAAATGGCTTAGGCGGGGGGGGGGGGGGTAGGTGGGAAACGGAGTACTAGTGTTACTTTCGCTTTCAGGCAAAACATAAAATGGATGCCAAGGCTTCCACTTCCCAGGAGATGGTCACTGAGACGTGCTCCTTTGATCTGGCTGAGTCCCCACAACCTCCTCTCACCCAAACTCAGGACCCTCTTTTGGTTGTAGAGAACCAGGGGGCTTTCCTGTCTTGGCTAAAAATGGAGATGAGAAAGGCGTTTAAAGCCTTTTGCCAGGAGCCTCAAAAGCTCTCACACCCTCATCAGCATTGCAAGAGACACAATCCTGCAGACAGAGGGACTGAAGGGCTTCTCAGGAAAAGGCAAAAGGCATCAGGATCTCTGAGAGATTGTAGTCCTTTATTAGAAGACCAGGACTCCAACTCAACCTCTGTTACCTCTGCATCAGTCAAGGAAGAGGGTGAACTTGCAGAGGAGGAGGAAGAAGTAGTACCTGTATCTCAGTCCAGGCTCTTCCCTCAAGACCTCTATAATAGATTGCTCCCAAAAGTTATCAGAATACTGGAGCTGAATTATACCCTTAAAGAGAATGAGGAGGAGGATTCCGTCTTCCCTGTAGGATCTGATAGAGCCATGCCCAAACCTAGCAAAAAAATCAGTGGGAGTCCTCCTCCCTTCCTCTTTCTACAAGGCAGAGTGGGAGCACCCAGCCAAACCTAAAGCTACGGGTGCAACCTTTGAAAAACTTTACTCCTTAATACCTGAGGCTTCAAAAAAGCTAAAATTGCCTATAGTGGATGACCCTATCAATAGCCTGGCCTCTATATTGGTCCTTCCTGTGGGGGCGGATGGTCTCCCAAAGGAGAGTAGCAATAAGCGCATAGAGCAAGCACTGCGACGGGACTTTGAGGCATTGGCTAACGCACTACAAGCTTCTGTTTCAGGCTCTTTATTTGCCAGGGCAGCTTACACGTGGTCATCAGATCTGGCCAAGGCTGACAGTGGCATCCCAAAGGAACTGAAGGACAAAGATAGCTCTTGCCACAGCCTTTGTGGCAGATGCAACACTGGATGCAGTTCAACAGTCTGCACGGAGCATGGCATGCAGCACTACAGCACGGAGGAATACCTGGCTTCCAAGTTGGGACGTGGATCCTTCAGCATGGACTAAAGTGGCTGCGGTCCCATTCAAAGGTACCAAGCTATTTGGGGAAGACTTGGATCGTTATCTAATAGAAGATGATAAGAAGAAGGTACTCCCATCGAAAAAGAGGGAGGGGAAAGCAAGATGGTACCAGCAGTCCTTTTGTGACTCTAGGAGAGAGTCAAAAGCTGGCACTGGCAGATCATACAAAGGTAAATGGCAACCCAAGTTCAAAGATGGAAAGTCTTCCACCTTCCCTGCAAAGCACTCCACTGCTGGAAAGAACACAAAGAAAGGACCCCAGGCATGACTATGCCAAGATGGAGTTAGGAGGCGGAATCAGGGGCCGTCTTCAGAACTTTCCACATGTTTGGCAACAGTCGATGACAGACAGATGGGTAAGGGAAACAATTATGAATGGGCAGGGCTCTTTTTCTAGCAGGAACTCCTTTGCATATTAGGTGAAACATCCCTAATGTAGCCAATCCTCCAAGAGCATACAGTAGCCCCTGTAAGAAGAGCTCTGTAAGCTCTTGGAGGATTGGCCACATTAGGGGTGTGTCGCCTAATATGCAAAAGAGTTCCTGCTAGAAAAAGAGCCCTGCGAATGGGTATTCCCTGGAGTTCTGATCCCTTCCTCCATCACGCTTTTTGGAACTTCCACAAAACAGATCCAACATGGCAACTAGAGAGAGCCATAGCACACCTGCTGGAGACTGGAGCGATAGAACCAGTCCCACCTTCAGAGAGATCTCAAGGGGTCTACTCAGATTTCTTCACCGTTCTGAAGAAGAACGGAGATACGAGAGCAATACTGGACCTCAAGTGGCTCAACAGGAGGGTGCTCACCAAGAAATTCAAGATGGAGACAGTGCGATCCATACTATCATCTATACAAAAAGGGGACTTCATGGTATTGATAGATCTTTCAGAGGCATACGTACACATTCCTATTCGGAAGGCTCATCGCAGGTTTCTCTGCTTCGCGTATCACGACAAGCATTATTAGTACCAGGCCCTTCCCTTTGGTCTGAAATCGTCACCCAAGGTATTCACCAAGGTGCTGGTGGCCCTGATTGCCCTGCTGAGGACCAAGGGGGTGTTGTTATATCCCTACTTGGATGACATTCTGGTCAAGGCCACCTCATACGAGCTGACAGCCCAGTCCTTGGAGATTACGATGACGGTACTACGGAACCACGGCTTCGTGATCAACATAGACAATTGTTCACTGACTCCAACTCAATCGTTGATCCATCTAGGCGTGCAGATCGACACGATGAGAGAGAGTGTTCTTATCTCAAAAGAGACATGACAGACTGATACAGTTGACACAGGAGGTCATTGCTCTCTGAAAGGTAGAGATTATGATTTTAGCCCGGTTACTGGGAATGCAAGTATCATGCCAGGATGTGCTACATTGGGCCAGGTTTCATACACGGTCCCTATAATGTCTTCTTCGGCCTTTTCAGGATCTGATTGCCCAGAAGGTAAAAAAGATTACTCTGTCACTGGAGGTGAAACAACAGTTGGCTTGGTGGCTGGAACCGAGTCGCTTTTCGGAGGGCATGCCACTCAGGGACCCAGTCAGGGTGATAATCATAACGGACGCAAGCCTGTTTGGCTGGAGTGCCCATATGAAGGGTGGATTGGCACAGGGCACCTGGGATTAGTCAGAGAAGTCTGACAGTGTGAATCTGTTGGAACTACAGGCAATCAGACTGGCACTGAGGGCTTTCCAGCACAAGATAAAGGACTGTCAAATCTTGATCCAGATAGACAATGTAATGGCAAAGGCCTATGTAAACAAGAAGGGGGGATCTCGCTTCCAATGACTTCACAAGGAGGCAATCCTATTGATGAACTGGGCAGAGACTCAAATCCAGTCCATAAAGGTGGTCCATGTGGCAGGCAGGGAAAACACGGTAGCAGACTGATTGAGCAGACAGTGGGTCAACCAGTCGGAATGGATGCTAAGCAGGACTGTGTTTACTCAAATCTGCCACAGGTTCGGCTTTCCGACAGTGGATATGCCACTGTACAGAATCGACAAACAACGCTGTTCATGTCAAGACTACAGCATCCGTAAGCAATGGGAATGGATGCGCTGCATCTCCTCTGGCCGAAAGCACTGTTGTATGCTTTTCCACCGATGCAAGTCATTCAAGAGAGCCAGTTTGGTGTAGTGGTTAAGTGCGCGGACTCTAATCTGGGAGAACCGGGTTTGATTCCCCACTCCTCTACTTGCACCTGGCTGGATGACCTTGGGCAAGCCATAGCTCTGTACCAGCTGTTCCCTCAAGGACAGCTTGGGAAAGAGCTCTCTCAGCCCCACCTACCTCACAGGGTGTCTGTTGTGGAGAGTGGAAGGGAAAAGGAGTTTGTAAGCCGCTCTGAGACTCCCTTGGAGAGTGGAGGGTGGGGTATAAATCCAATCTCTTCTTCTCTTCTTCTTCTTCTTCTTCAAAGGGTGGTCCAAAGAGTCATAGACCATGAAGCAGAGCTCATTCTGGTGGCACCCTTTTGGCCCAGATGATCCTGGTTCCAGTACCTCATGAGGTTATCAGTGCAGGAACCATGGCATCTACCCGTGGTGTCAGACCTCTTGACACAAGGGGAGATTGTTCATCCTCAGCCAGAGTCTCTAAACCTCACAGCCTGGAGGTTGAGCAGGAGCAGCTCACGAGCTTAGGTTACCTCGAGAGAGTGGTTAAGACCATGTTAGCAGCTAGGAAGGGGTCCACAAATAAGGTTTATAATAATACTGGCAGATGTTCCAGTCTTGGTGCAAGCAGAGAGGTCAGGATCTGATTAGGGCTCCGGTTTCAGAGGTCTTGTCCTTTCTTCAGGAGGATTTGGACAAGAGGGCTCAGTACAAATACGCTGAAGAGACAGGTGGCAGCTCTTTTGGCCATCATGGAAGTTAAGAAAGGTCATTCGCTATCTAGGCATCCCCACGTCAAAAGGTTCCTTAGGGGTACTTCTTTGTTGAATCCCCCAGTGGCTCACAGATTTCCCACATGGAACCTCAATCTGGTCCTTAAGGCCCTGTGTAAGGCTCTGTTTGAGCCCATGGCCACTTGTCCATTGAAGGAGTTAACCTTCAAGACAGTTTTTCTGGTTAGCATCACTTCGGCAAGGCAGGTCTCTGAGTCGGGGGCCCTCTCCATAGATAAAGAATTATGTATTTTTCACAATGACAGAGTGGTGCTGCGTACTGATCCAGCCTTTGTACCCAAGGTTAATTCAGCCTTCCGCAGGTCTTTGGATATTATCTTCCCTTCTTTCTGCCCTCATCCCAAGTCCAATAAGGAGAGGGAGTGGCATTGTCTGGACATGGGAAGGGCACTTAGTTTTTACCTCAATAGGACCAAACATGTGAGGTTGACTGATTCCCTTTTCGTTTCATTTAAGAAATCGGCCATAGGTAAGAAGGCCTCACCTTCATCCTTAAGCAGGTGGATTAGAGGGTGCATATGCCTGGCTTACAAGGCTAAGGGCCTGGACCCTGCACAGGGGGTGACAGCACATTCCCTTAGAGGGACGGCTACGTCTGCGACATACAGGGCTTTCCCTTCGCTGGAGGTAGTGTGCAAGGCTGCTACCTGGAGTTCGGTGCATTCATTTACGAGGCACTACAGGATAGACAAGGTAGCAGAGGCATTGGCATTAATTATCTGCCTGTTCTTGCCATCCTCGGCCACCTTCTTCTCCAAGGGCAGCTCACCCTACTGCCTGCCTTCCCCCACAGGGGAGCGGGCAGTGGCCGGCTCCCTGGCTGACGGTGACTTGGAGCAGCATGTGTCAACCAGGCCTTGCTTCGGGGTGGGGGCAGGAAAGGGAGGGGCTCTGGGAGGTGCTGACAGGGCATCAGTTGGGCGGGGATGAAACCAGATACCTGAAAGCCCAGCTGGCCTGGTGAAGTGTGTGAGGGAAAGTGCACCAATGAGGATGGAAGGGGGCAGCGGGGGAGCATGCACAGTGCCCAAATGAAAGCCTGGGCATGCAGACTGCAAGCTGGGCTCTCTCCTCTCACCTGCTGGACTGTCACGGTCCCCCAACAGCCATGAGAAGGGAGGCACCGACACCAGTCCAGCTATAGCCAGTTTGCTACTCGGACAGCTGACCGGAGATGGCATTGGGAGGCCTCAGAATTTGCCACCTGAAAACCTCCCTTTTGTGAGGCCTCCAGGTATGTCATCCATCACAGTCCCATAGCTTGCCATTCCTGGCACATGCCCGTGGTGGCTCGGAGGTGGAGCCATGCTTTGAAGACCCAAGGAGTGCGAATAGCTCAGTGATCAATTGATAAATTGCTCAATTGATAAATCAGTGATATATTCATACTTAATGATCCAAACTCACAGAAGTTTGAACATCTGTACTTAGGATCCAACCCTATTATTACCTATTGATTCTGTACCATATAGATCATATATATTAGCTGCACCACAGCTCCAAGACATCCACTGAGAAATCTTCTGTCCTTTGCAAACTACCAGTAACCACATTCTGCTGTAGGATGGTGGATTCTAACATCATCTCAGGTGTTCATAGGAAGTACAAACTGCAAGCTGTTTAAGCAATCTCTTTTTATTCTTTCTTGCCTCTAGAGATTTTGCTTGCTGTTTCAAACCTGTTGACAGTGATTTTAAAACTTCTTAGAAATGCTGAAATTGCTAGCTAGAACCTAACAGATTCCTCAAATACAGTACTATTTAATTATATTTGCTCACATTAAGTGTCATTTCTTACATATAATACTTATTTTTTTAATAAATTTATTTTCATTTTACATGTATTACAGTTATCAACTCAAAGGGTGTCCATGTTTCAGTTACAACAAACAAAGAAAAAAAATAACCAAATTAAATCTATTCTATATCATATAATTACATGTAATGTAGTTTTCGTTGTCTGAGGCAGAGCCCCTACAAGCCGCTGCCTCTAACACTCAAACCACTCATACATGTATTATCTTAATTCCCTTTTTCCATATTACATTCTATCTATATGGAGCAAACTCCATCTATTGAATTGTTTCAATACAGCGCACATATATCTGTGTACATTATTACTATTGAAAACATAATCTGTCATGTACACAATTTATCTTTTTTGAATCTGAAACCTAGATTCAGGTTTTAACCAGACATATTGACCAGACCATCTTTCCCGAAAACAATCTTCATCTTTATTTTGTAAAACGAAGCTTAGTCTATCCATCTCAGCTAGCTCTAATATCTTATATACTAATTCCTCTCTAGTAGGAAGCATTTCTAACTTCCAGCTTTTAGCGATCAAAATCCTTGCCGCCGTCAGAATATATGTAATTTCATATATTGAAATTTATTGAAATCATCTGGAATTATATTTAACAGGTAAATTTCTATTTTTAGTGGTAGAATCACTTTAAGGATTTCTTGTATTAATTGATATACAAGTTGCCAATATCTTTGTAATTTCAGGCATCACCACCAAATATGAATATAGGATCCCACATTTGTTTTGCACTTCCAACATATGTTGGGTGCATTAATGTAACATCTTAAGATTTTTTTCTGGGGACCAGTGCCATCTATAATACATTTTAGGATGTTTTCTTTATAGGGTATTGATCTCATATAACCTAATGCCTTCCATATCTTAGACCAACTATCAATATTTAAAGTACATTGTATACATTGTGAAGCTTGCCTAGCTATGTATAACTTTGCATGAATACTCCATGTATGATTCCAGAATGAATAATTGACTGAATTGACTGTGTTGGACTAGTCTGATTTTAAGGATTATATTGCTCATTTTGTCATTCATGGTCATATGATGGTCCTTGCCTGATGAAGACTGCCAGAAACGAATATACCTACTGGATGTTTCATTGATTCTTGGACGCCTGTCTGTTGTATTAAATTAATATTCTTGCATTATTCTGTTATTTGGTTTATTGGTTTAAGTGTGCTTTTCAGCTATAGTTTCTTTTGCTCTTGTTCTATAATATAGCTGTTGTTCTACCTATTCTTTGATAGATTTTGAAAGAATGATGTCTTAGATAGGTTATTACGTTTGCCGCAAGTGTTCTGATGGGATTCTAGACAATGCTGATGGGATCCTAGACAATGCCTTAACAGCTTTTGTGTTCACAAAGAAAAATAGAAAAATTATTGTACCTTATGCCATTTATATAAGAATCATGGTGGTCCTTGAAAAAGATTCATTTGAAACGGGTATATTACTATAGCCCCATGGACTAGTGATAAGTGTTTTTGATAAGGTGCTATCTGAATGTAAACCTGCACTGGTTGTATTGTTTGGGTGAAATATATATTTTTCTATGTATTGTTTGGGTGAAAAATACTCCCCTGGAGATTGGCAAAAATGGTTCCCCATGAGGAAATGGCTGGTTTGGAGGGTGGAGTTTATGGTATTTTACCTGTCTGAGGCCCCATCCCTCCTCAAATTTCACCCTCTCCAGGCTCCACCCCTCAAATCTCCAGGAATTTCCCAACCTGAAGTTGGCAACCCTATCCCCTTCTCAGCCTACCCTCAACCTACCTTTATTTACCCTTCTGAATTCAGCTTTCAATCTCACCCCCCCTGCAGCCTCTACCCTGCTCTGAAGCCCTGACTGCTACATCACACTGGCTGTCATAAGGGGGCCATCTCAGCAGGGTAGAAGGACACAAAGTCCACAATTTTCTCCAGGGGAATTGATCTCTGCCATCTGGAGAGCTGTTGTAATTCTGAGTGATCTCCAGCCCTCACCTGGAGATTGGCAACAATGGTTCCCCAGGAGGAACAGCACATTCTTTCTCTACAATGGGGACTAAAGCAACTTATATAATTCTCCTCTCCCCCTTTTGACTTGCACAACAACCCTGTGAGGAAGGTTAGGCTGAAAGTCTGTATCTGGTCCAAAATCACCCACTCAGCTTCCACAGAAAGAACCTGGGTCTGGCAGACCCTGCTCTGAAGCACTAACTGCTACACACTGGCTGTGGTATCACCTGGTATCACAACTGAACTCCAGACAACAGATCTCTCTCTCCGCTGGAGAAAATAACTGCTTTGGAGGGTGGACTCTATAGGATTCTGTTCAGCTGAGGCCGCTCCCCTCCCTAAACTCTGGTTTCTGTAGACTCTACCATAAAATCTCCAGGAATTTCCCAACTTGGAGCTGGTAACCCTAGTTAGGACTGGCCCCAATGAGTTTTCTCCCAAAGGCCAAAATTGGCATGGAAAGGGTCTCCTCCACCCACCTTTTACTGACAGAACCAAGCTTGGTTGCCTAGCAACAGGCACTGAGGGGAAAGTAGGGTTGCCAGCTCTGAGTAGGGAAATACCTGGAGATTTCGGGGGTGGATCCTGTGGAGGGCAGCATTTGGGGAGGGGAAGGACTCAGCAGGGTATAATGCCATAGGGTCTACCCTCCAAAGCAGCCATTTTCTTCAGGGGAACTGATCTCTGTCATCTGGAGATCAATTGTAACTGTGGGAGAGCTCCAGTTTCCACCTAGAGGTTGGAAACTCTAGGAGAAAGTCGACTGCCCAGCAGAGTTTTGAGGAGAATGGTTTGATGGCCGCTGGCCCATGTCAGTAGCCAGCCTGCTATGCCAGAGCCAAGCAGGAGGGACAGCCATTTTCACAGTTTATTCTGACAGGAACAGTGGCTGAGGAGGTGGGCTGGGAAGAGGAGTAGACCCAGGACCCAGGCAATGGCACACAATTACTCTTGAGTGGCGGTTGATGGGCCAATGGCTGATGGAGCGCACAGCACAGCCAATGGGAGAGCTGGAAATGGCCAACAAAGTCATGGAAGTCATGTGGTAGCAAGTTGTCTGAGGCTTTGACAGCTGCCCCTATAAATCCTTCCTCAAAGGCCAATACAGCCTGGGAATAGTCTTGGTCCTTCCCTCCTATCTCTAACTGACAGAAATTGTAGCTTGAAGGCTGACAAAACTGTTGTGATTGCCTTGCAATGGCCACTGAGGGTATTTGTTTCTAAAAACTACAGGTATTGTTTCTATAGTTTTGGAGAGAATTAACCCCCGAACATTGGGTTTCTTGTTTATTTTCCAGGTATTTTTTCTGCAAATTTGGGGCTTTTCTCAAGTTTGTAGAAAGATCTTTCTTGTCTGTCCATAGCCCCAATCTCCAGATCGATGGGGCCGTGTTAAGAGTCAGATATATTGATAGGCAAAATAGATCATCTATTGTATGTGGTTTGTATATATTTTTAGTATACTCTTTAGGCCAAAAACATTTCAGAGCAGTGTGTATGTGTGCAGGTGCAAAATAGTTGAAGTGCAATATATAACCATTTTAAGCTGTCGGGTTAAAACAAATAGCTGGGTGTTGTTCAAGAATGCTGCTCATGCTCTTGAACAAATTGCAATTAAAGCTCGGGAGCATTTGCTGCATCCCTGGGTTAGATACACATTAAGTATGTTGAATCTTGCTGACCTTCAGATGCTGCCAGATTTTGTTTCTGTAATTTTGTTTCTCTTTTTGTTGCAGCTGTCCTCCACTTACTGAAAAAGAGGTTGAGGTAAGTCTATTTATATATTTACAACATGTCCCTCACTTCCTCTGGGAAGCTCAGATCAACATATATGAGTCTCAAAACCCGAGTTTCATCCTTGCAACAACCCTTGTAGTAGATTGACCTAAGGGAGTGTAACTGGCTCAGTTATCTTGTGAGCTGGGAATTTGATCCCAGGTCTCCATAATTTTGTCAGATAGTCTAACCACTACACCAGTGACCAGACTAACTAACTTAAAGGACATTGTGTCAGAGAAAGCAAGCTAATGGTATGTGGGTGTCAGACTCCTGGACAAAGTTACTCTCAACAACACTCTCTCATCAGTGATTTGTTTACTGAGAAATAATTATGTTCCAGACCAGACCTGTACCGTGTCAGAACTGAGAATCTGACGGGAAAATCCAAAGATATAGAGAGATCAAACAGGGCCCCCTTCAAATTCACCAATCACACTCTGCATTCATCCCACCTAACTTTCATGCTTCGGCAGTTCTACCTGCCCCCGGCCCCACCTGGGAATACATGAATCCCTTATCTAAGGTCCAATCTGCATTGGTATTTCCCACCATTGTGCAAATGATCTCATATCGTCTCACAAATTTCTGTCTACGTTTGATCCACTCTCCTGTTGTTTCATCCCAGCATCAGCTGTCTGCATCATTTTATGGCCATTATTCCCCCCCTCCCATCTTTTCTAAGGAGACACGCAAATTGTCACAAAGGAAACAAGTTAGCTGAAAACCCAGTCGTCTGTGTTTAAAAGCAGCCAAGAAACATTTTTCTGCAATCATACTGGGGTGGGGGCTGGAAGCACGCCCACCCCTGAACCATTTATTATTCCCTGGGGCAGTCTCCAGAATGCCCTGCCTGGCCACTGCTGGGTGTTTTGTGTTTTTTACCCAGCTCGTTCCGTCTTTCATGCCCCCCCCCCTTCTGCCAGGTCACCTGCTTTTACTTCCTGTGGGGGGGGGGGTCACAAGTGCCGTTTCCTCCCCATAGTGCAGCATAGCACCCTGGCAGGCCTTTCCTCCCCCCCTCTCTCCTGCGCTCTCCCTAAATGTGTCCTGACACAGACAGAGGAGAGCTTTATACTGAGCCAAATGGGAAGCTGGTGCCACAGCAGCACGAAAAGGCTTTACATAGCAAATGCAGATTGGGCCATTGACAGCTAAACAGGCACAGCTTTGGCTTCAAAGTCATCCTTGGCAAACGGGAGGTATCTTAGGAAGAGTTACAGCATCTACAGCACAGCAGTTCACACACTCAGCCACTCACCCCCCCCCCCCCCAGGAATTTCCCTCCCCACATCCATCATGGCAAACGAAAGACAGAGTTTGACAGTGGGTAAGTTTTCTCCATTACCAGGAAATGTTAAACTCTTTGAAGGAAATATATTTGGCATATCTTTATATGATTTCCTTTACGGGTAATAGGCTGTATCAGGAAAACCCAGAGACACTGAAGGAAGCAGTGACATGCTCTGAAGTTCAGTTTATCTAATTGGATAAACCATTTTGGGCTATATCAAATTATCCAGTTTTGCTACTGAGAGGTAGAGGAATGCCCTAGCATTGTTTTTGGCACTCGTCTCCTAGTGCCATCACAACTCTCAATGGTTGCCTAGCGGAGGGTAGTGTACAATAAATGTGTGTTGATGAGTGATCAATAAAGTTAAATGTAGATAGTAAGGAGCCTGGATAACTTGCTGAAGTTACTGTGTGGACCTACAGATGGCAGCCCAGGTTGTAGTATGAATATGTCCACTTTCCAATTGGGGCCCACACCCATACCAAAATAACCCATTGCAGGAAAGCAATCTTCCTTCCATCACTCCTTGATCTTTGCCTAGAGAGCTGCTTTGATTTTAATACTGGCCAAAACTAATAAACACTAGATGTACTAAGATGATCCACACACCAGTAAAAAATATATGCATAACAAAGTAGAAAAGTGTCATTATAAGTTTGGAAGGAATACTGAGACCCAGATAGGATGAAGTCAGAAAAGAGCTTTATTCAGGGGAATTATATCATATCAGGACAGGAGAATTAAGCAGATCTAAGCCATAAAAAATACCAAGTTCCTATTAATATCCAGTGCCTTCTAAGGAGCAAATTATCATACTTGGCCAGGGGAAACAGGAGAAGAGCAGAATGGAGAGAGAGACAGAGAAGTTTACAGCTGTTTAGATTGATTATGAAGTGCAAAGCGATCCAAAACTGATGGAGAGGTCAGGTGGCTGAACAACAAGTATTTCAAAAGGAGAGAAGCAGTGCCAGACAGGAGCTCTGCAGCACACAAAACACTAGTGGTTTTGGAGACTGCAAAAATGCCTTGGGGAAGGGTTCTGTCCCCAGTCACAGGCCAGAAGAGATGGTGGCTTGGGAACTGAAGGGACAGTCAGATGGGGGCCAAATGTGTGTCTAAGGGAGAAGATGTGATTTATGATCCCCAAAAAGTAAAATTGTGATGTCTTTAGAAGGGGAGGAGGATTGTGTCTTACAGATATTTTTATGCTGTTTGTATGTCTGTGGCTTGTTTTTGTTTTTATATTGAAAATTTATTATTTTATAAGGCACCTTAATCAGGACTCATGAAAGATTAAAAATTCTCCTAAACCAATAAAACAAATTGTAGGGCTTGGTGAGCAGGTTCAAACCTAGGTAAAGGTAGCTGGTCTAAATATGAGCGAGAGATCCTGTGTAAGGTAACTGGGCACGGCAACAGCAACAGTGCCTCTTGTGGCAAAAGGACTGCTGTTGAGGTTAGAAGATCCTCAACAAATGGTTTGAAATGCAAATCTAGGTGAGCCTGGGCTTTTGCAGAACTCCCTATGATGCCTTCTCTGCTGTAGGTAGCATGATTGAATCAGATGTAGTCAGGGGTCCTTTCGTAAAAAAAGAGGTGCAGGAGCTTATTAGCATAACTTATTTGCATATGCCACACCCCCTGACGTCACCGGAAGTGTCAAAAGGCCACACATCCCTGACGTCATGGGCAGTGTGTCAGAAGGCAAGAAGGGAGGGAGGGAGGGGGAAGGAAGGAAGGAAGGAACAGGAAGGAAGGTAGGTAGGTAGGTGGGGGAGAGAGAGAGAGAAGAAAGAAAGGAAGGAAGAAAGAAAGAAAGAAAGAAAGAAAGGGAGGGAGGGAGGGGGAAGGAAGGAAGGAGGGAGGAAGGAAGGGGGGAAGGAAGGAAGGAAGAAAGAAAGGAACAGTAAGGTAGGTAGGTAGTTGGGGGGAGAGAGAGAGAAGAAAGGAAGGAAGGGGGAGAAAGGGAGGAAGGGGGGAAGAAAGGAACAGGAAGGTAGGTAGGTAGGTGGGGGAAGAGAGAGAAGGAAGGAAGGAAGGAAGGAAGGAAGGAAGGAAGGAAGGAAGGAAGGAAGGAAGGGGAAAAGGAAGGAACAGAAAGGTAGGTAGGTAGGTGGGGGGAGAGAAGGAAGGAAGGAAGGAAGGAAGGAAGGAAGGAAGGAAGGAAGGAAGGAAGGAAGGAAGGGGGGCGTTTCTCCCCCCACTGGAGCTGGGGTTTCCCTCCCTCCCCCCCCCCTTGCTTGGGCCTGAGTGGCATTAAGCCACTCAGGCCCAGCTTCTCCCTCCCTTGCGCCCCCGGAACAGGTGAGTGGGGGGGGGGGAGGGAGGGTTCATTGTTCATTGGTTGTCTTATGTTGCCAGGTCGCTCTATTTGTAGCCTGTAACCCACCCTGTGTCTCAGTGAGCAAAGTGGATTATAAAGATGAGGAGGAGGATAATACTGGACTGGTTCTTGATTAAGATTGTTTTTTTAAAAAACTTCGTGCAATTATCTTTTTGTGGTATTTGTTTGGATAAAAGAAGCAGTAGAAAGCAGTGGGATATCGTGGTCAAAGGCTGGAGCAGCACTGGGGAGATCACTTGGGTTCAGATTTCCCTGCAGTCCATTAAGCTTACCTGCCAGATCTTCCTCTAGTCTCTCTCTACTGGCCTAACCTACCTCACAGGGCAGTGGTTACTAGAAGCCCCGAGTTTCTTGGAGGAAGAGGGGCGACAATATGGATGCGGGCGGTGGTTTGGCTCCTTAGACCGTGGCCTGGGGTCTTGGTCGAACCTGACCTCGCTGATGAAGGGAGCTGTGTGCTACTGGACCGCGGAGGCCCTGCCACTCTTGCCGACCTCTGAGGGGCCACTGGACTCAAACCTCGCGACCAGCTTCTCTTTGCGACACCCCTCCTCCTCCTCCTCCACCTCCCTGCTGTTGGCCGCCTGCCATTGTTTTCAGGAGGACTCACGTTCCGACACCCAGGAGACCTTCTGCTGACTGACGCTGCGGGGAGGAGGACACGTCTGCTCGCCTCCCAAGTGGCCGCTGGACTCTCGAGTCCCAAAAGGCAGGGGCAGGGGATTAGGGAACGGAGGACGGAAACCCCCCGCAAAACGCCTCCGTCTTTGCCATGAATCTCAAAGAGCCGCACGGGCAGCAGCAGCGGCAGCTCTGTTCACTTCAAGTGGCGGCATCCGCCGCAGGAGCGCAGCACACCGGCCGCTGGACCGGGGCCGAGGCGCTTCCCCCGAGCTGGAAGAGCCAGCCCTGTCACTCTCGCAGCAGCCCCAGAGGGCAGAAGTGGGGAGGAGAGCTCGGACATTTGATCCTGCTGACTGGATGGGACGTGTTGCGGCTCCTTGGTGGTCGCCTTGTCCCAAGATTATAAACAATGCGGGGCCCGCTTGTAAAGCTCCCGCCGCCTCAGAAGCAGGTTGTTTTCTTAGCCTGCTAATAAGAGGCGCCTCGTTTTGGCGCCCTTTCGGCCACTTAACTCCTTCCTGTCAGGGGCCTCCTCCCCAGAGAGCCGGCAGCCTCCCACCAGAGCTCGGCTAGCCCCTGCCCATAAATCCTGAGGGAAACGAGCCGGGCGCGGGGCTTCCCCACCCTGGGCTACTTTCTCTGTCTCCACGAGGTAAAGGAGCTCTTCTCCCTCATAGCGGAGGGAGAACAAGTCCCAGGGAGTCCAGGGAACAGCACCGGGGGGGGGGGGAGAGAAGCAATTCGACGCCGAAGGACATCGGCTCCAGGAAAGCTCAGTGGGGGGGGAGGGGGGTTCCTCCTGGGGCTGGCAGCCAGCCGCGGCCCCGGGAAAGGTGAGCGGGGGGAGGGAAGGGCTTCTCCCTGGGCCGCCGGTGGCCTGCCGTGGCCCGGGAAGGGTGAACGGGGGAGGCTTTCTTTCGGGGGGCGGGGCTTTGTTATGTGCCCGCCCCCCGGGCCCTTATCTCCCGGAGCGGCGCTCCGGCGCGCCCCGGCCCCAACGGAGCCCTGGATGTAGTACTGTCTTCTCTACTAACATGGTGCCTTTTTTGTTCTGTGCTGGCCAGCAGATGGTTTATTGCCCACCCACCCCTTGAATGAAGACACGTACCCAAGTGCTGGGTTAAACTGGGTATTTATTTATTTAAGCATAAGCTGATCTGCATTCACTTATATCGATTAAGCATGGGTTACCTCATGCCTGCAAAGCAGGCACCCTTAGGGCAACTCCACCCTGGCTCAGAGCCAGGCTCAAGATCCTTCCTTATCCTACTCATCACAGCCCACATGTCACATGTTTAGAGCAGATGTGAGAGCACACCCCAGCCCTGGACTGCTAAGCCCCTAAGGCTTGACGTATGCTCCCCCATCCCCAAAGAGGCCCAAGGCCGGGCACCCCCGACTGCTAAGCCAGTAGGTGTTCAGCCCAAGGACCTCTCCTATCGGAGATATCTAGGGGTGCTTGCCAACACAACTAAACCCACGACCTTTAACCCGTGCTTTTCTGCCTACTCAGAATGGGCCTAACCAGATTACCAGGCTTATTGAAGCCCTATCCCCTTTCGGACCATGTGAAGCAGGCAAAAAAAGGCCCCCTCCCGGCCAATCAGAGGGAGCCCCAAAAATTCCTGCATAGCCCTGTTACCAGCGACTGACTAATCCCACATAGTCTGACAGAGAGGGTGGGTGGGTGGGTAGCTCTTCCTTTTCTGGAATGGCCGCTGCCTTGCTGAGGCCCCTTTTTATTGGGTCAGTCTCACCTGGGAGGTCCGCGCTCCCGCGCAGGACCCTCCCAGGCTTCGCCATTTCCCCCCTTTGTCTTCATCCAAGGATGGTTGGGGGGGTGGGCAAAAGCTGGCACTTGCCCACGTGCAAGCACAGGTCTTTGCTTTAGTACAGAAAAGGTACAGAAAGCAGGTCTCAGTACCAAAGTGGGGAGAAGTGACTCCAGGACAAAACTGAGCCAACATTAGCTTCCCAGTACTGTGATTCTAGTATTTTTATCGATCTTCTGTAGACTTATATTCAGATAATCTTGTTTTCTAGTTCATGCAGTAAGCATTTATCTCTTCAGTAAAATGTTCTTAGTAAATGGAAAGCATATGTCTCCACTTCCTATGCAAAGGCTGCTGGTGATGTGTGTAATCTTGTAGAAAGTCTGACAAGATAACATAGGACCTTTCTTGTTTCTGATGAGTGTTAACAAGCTGTTTCCTTCAGAGTGTTGTTTTCCAGTTTCCTAGAGCTTCTAGAAATAGGTAGAATATTGCTTCATTTATATATACATAACCAACCTTGATGAACAATGAAATAAATTAGTATACCTTTCAAAGAATATAGCTAGTTTGAATAATCTGTTACAGGATTTTGGAAAAAGGTATTGTGTTCCTTACCTAAACACAGGGGTCATTTTGAGCAGGAGCTTGGGGGAGCACAGCTCCCGGAGTTGGTGCCAGCCCCCCCCCCCCCGCAGGGGAATGCCTGCTTGTGTCATGGCTGCAGCAAAATGACCCCATCCCCTGGAAAGGTCCTTGTTCCTCCGATCAGCCTTCTGAAGGCTTCAGCATCCGCTGAAGCTATCCTCCCAGAATAGTGACTTGGATTAGTAGCTGTCCCCTCTCTGCCAGCTCTTTCTTTCTTTCTTTCTTTCTTTCTTTCTTTCTTTCTTCCTTTCTTTCTTTCTTTCTTTCTTTCTTTCTTTCTTTCTTTCTTTCTTTCTTTCTTTCTTTCTTTCCTTCTTTCCTTCCTTTCCTTCCTTTCCTTTCTTTCCTTTCTTTCCTTTCTTTCTTTCCCTCTCTCTCTCTTGTTTCTTTCTTGCCTTCTGACATACTTCTGGTGATGTCAGGTGGTGTGGCATATGCAAATAAGTTATGCTAATGAGCTCCTGCACCTCTTTTTCTACAAAAGGACCCCTGCCTAAACAAAAGTTTCTCTGAAGCAGGAATGTGTTGCCAAACAGAGCTCCTTAAACATGGACTGCCAGGATCAAACAAACTTAGTGTGGATCCTAACCCGACTATTATTTGTACAAGTTCTAAACGAGGAAGGCAAGATCTCTGGACCCTTTTAGAAGCCAATGGTGGTGGTTACCATCAGTCCATGGCATACTAGCTATGCATTTGCTTTTCCTCTTATAAGCTGCAAATTCTTGGAAGATGGCTACCCCCAAGGTGCGTAACTCAACCTCAGGTGGACTGTAATTAGGATGGCAGATTCATATGATCTGCGGACTGGGATTAACAGCAGGCGGAGATTATGCAGGGGCTTGGGGGCTGAAGCCCCCCCCCCCATTTTCCATGGGAGACTGAGCCCCCCCAGGCCTGGGGCAACCAGCGCCAGGCAACAGTGTTCCCTCCCGCTAAGGTGAGCACTTATCTTTCACTGGGCGTACATGACAATGAAATGATCTCTGACTGCTTCTTTCCCTGCAGCTGCTGCGCTCACAGCTTGGTTTTGCTTGGCTCACTCAGTTGTGGTGGGTGGGAGAGCTATGGAGCCTCGCCTCCCCTCCATTGGCTAAGGACTCTGGGGGGGGGGGGTGAAGGAGAGAGAGCGTGCAAAAGGTAGCTTTCCTGTGGCTTTGAAAACAGTGAGTAGACTTCTGGGGGGGATACTGACCACTCAAGGCTATGCTTCACTCTCTGTTTTATTTTATTTTCTCCTTTTACTTTTATACTTCCCCTACATTTATACTTTTCCCTTCCCTTTTTAAGCCCCCATCGCTTGTTGCCTGCCCTTGCCTGATCTGATTTATTGCCCTCAGCTGCTTGATGTCTCTTTCCCCCCCCCCCCCCCCACTGTTTCTCTGTTATACAAATCCACCTCCCCAGCCTTTTTTTGGTGCTGTTGAGAATAGGGTGAGTGAACTCCTTTACTTCTCTTAATTCAATTTTACACTTGCCCAAGTGAGCAGCTCCTCCCTGTCTCTCTCTGAGTTTTTGATATTTGAATTTCTTTCTCGCTTTCTTTCTGCATTGGAGATTTGATTTTGAGGTCTCCCTACAGCTAGAGTAAAGAAGAGCTTGAAGGCTTTCAGGGGGGTTTCCTCTTGATTACCATCTGAGGACATCCGCATACATACAAAAGCTTATACTTTGAATAAAACTTTGTTGGTCTTAAAGGTGCCACTGCACTCAAACTTTGTTCATTTTACTCTCAGTTAGGTTCTATTCCTCCCCCTTACTTCAGTCTTGATCACAATTGCCAAAGAAAGGAAGAGAATAACAGCTGAGAGGGGGAGCGGAACAACTTAATAGCATGAAAAAACCTTTGAGTCATTTAGAACACCTGAGCAAGCAGGGGCAATTTTCAATGTTAGTGTGACTGTTAAAGACACTTCTGTTAATTTTCTCCTTCATTCTCCCCTGTCCTGTTGTTTTACTTCTGTTTTGTTTTAATTTGTTCTCAATGTCTTTTAAGATTGAGACAGACAGGGCATCTATTCATTTACTTCCCTCATAAGGGTAGCAATTTTAAAAGCGTTGATTTTAACTTTAATTCTAGTAATCGCAACATATTGGCCGAGGACAGACTGCCGATCCGCCCCGGGACAGACGCGGGGCCAAAAGCTCCGCGCGAAAAGCAGCCCGGCGCAGCCTGTTCCCACAGGCTGCGCTGTCCCGGGGCGGAGGCGGGGCGGAGGCGCACTGACGCGGGGGCGTCCAGACTTCCGCCCCCGCTTCCGACGCGTCCAGACTGCCGCAAAGCAGCAGGGACGCACGGCACTCCAGCCGGAGACCAGTTAGAAGTGGTCTCCGGCTGAAGCGGATGGATGGCGCCTCGCGGACGGGTGAGTCCGCGCCGACGCCGGAGGACAGATGCGGCAATGTGAACGCCCCCTCTGCCTCCACTTTAGAAGCGGAGGCAGAGCGGGGCACATTGCCAGTCTGTCCTCGGCCATTTACATAAGGGACAGAGAAATCATTTTATAAAGGTTAGAGAGGTTGGGGTTTTTTTCTTAATACCCTTAAAGATAAACACAGTAGACTCTAGTAAAATTGAGATGGGGCCTTTGTTATTTTGGTAATCTGTTTGTGGATGAATATAGTATCAGGGATATGAGAAATACAAGCTCAAAATTTAATTAAGCTTTCCTGTGCACACAAAGCTCTTCAGAATGAAGGGGAATTCTTCTGACAAGCTGCCCTCCATGGTAGACTTGTTTTACTCCAGTAATTTCATCACAACAGGCTCCAATTTACATTTTGGAGGAAAGTGTGTCTGTATTTTTTTCTACTTGGTTCTATGTATCCGTGATTGAAAACAGTTGTTTTTTTCATGGTAGTGGGGGGAGAGCTTCAACCACTCCTAAGCTCTTTTTCAGTTTCCATTTCATTTTTAAATGGCAAGCCTATCTGCATGAACAAGATTGGGGGGGACATGCAGATCAGAGGCCTTTTAAAATTTTCTTTTGCCCTGTGTGCAGCCCAGAAAGAACATTGGCAAGAAATATGCACTCTGTACACGTTCATGCTCTTCATTTTGCTGTTATTTAAAATGATGTGGTACAGTTTCAAAGGGACAGCTAACTGGGATGTATAAAAGGAATGACAGGATTGCCCACTGGAAACAATGGGAGAGGCTTGAAGGCCCACTGGAGATAATGGGAGCCAGGAATGCCAATTGACTTGTGTTGACTCCACTGAAATACACTGCAGCACAAAAAAATGCAAAGAAAATGTAGAATGGTTTTTCCATTAAGGTTTTTGGGCCCAGATAGGCTACTCTGGGACTGGAATGACAGCCCCCAGAGTGGAATTACCATCCCTAGGAAGAGAATTTGTGCTTGTGTACTGGAATGACAGTCTCCAGAGTGGAATGATGATCCCTAGCAATAGAATCTGTGCTGTGGGACTGGAATGACAGGACAGCCCCTGGGAATAGGCTCAGTGCTCTAGGACTTGTACTCACTTGTAGGATATGAGTTTGAAGTGAGAAGAAGATTGCTGCTACTCTGAACTCTGTACATTGCTCAGAAATTGAGTGCACAGCAACTGTTTGGTTTCTGGCTCAGAGACTTCAGCCATGCATTTACCAAACGAAGGCATCTGTGATGCCATAATTAAGTAAATTTCTGTACAAAGTCACCCTTATGAATAAGGCAGAAACAAGGCTCCTGTAAATGAATGCCCAGGAAAACTTTTAAAATGTTTCCCTACAGGCATTTCTGTGTTGCCCTCCTTACTTTCAAATTTGTGATCATTTGTTTGTCTTATGCACATGGTATGTATATTCGCAGATCTTAAAGTGACTATTCTAAAAGTGAATGTAAATAAAGGACACAGCAGGAGACTGCTGAGATAACCAACTCCCACCTTTTCCTGGGTTTAGTGTAGCCCAGGGGCATGGCTAGGGGGGGGTTCCAAGGTTTCCCAGCCCCCCCAAATTTCTGGGGAGCCCCTTCCTAAATTCCACATGGTTCCACCTCTGTAGATAGTGTTATGTTCTGGCTGGGGAGCCACATACACGGTCAGCCAAACACGTGGCCAAGCAAAGCCGTCAAGATTCACTTCCAGGGACAATAGACCCAGTGGATCCTAGTAGGGACCAACGGGGAAGCCTGCATCCTGAGATAGACCAGTAGGATGCAGGAACACTGTAAACAGCGAATCATGGGTGTTGGGTGTGTGCATGGGTGCGGTCGAGAACAGGGATATAAGCAGACCTGCGAGTCCAGCTTAGCAGTCTTGTTCCGACCTCTGCATAAACTTATGAGCTGATTTCATTGAACACATCTCTGGACCCAGTACTTTACAGATAGTGACAATGGCCTGTGATGTCACTGGCTCCTCCCTATGATGTCACTGGGCCTCGGTTCTTTTAAAGATCTAGCACAGCAATGCCTCTGGCCCAGCCCCAGCCCCGCTCCCCCCCTGGAAATTGGAAAGTCTACGCCCTTGCGGTGGGGGGGATGGATAATAGCCCCTGTATTACCACAGAAATTACTGTTGGATGAGAATAGGATAACAGTTCTAAAAAGTTGTGGGTAAGTAAAAGGAGTTAAGTGGTTGGCTCTGCCATCCTGAGTAGAGTTACAGTCTTCTAAATCAATTGACATCAGTTTACTTAGAAAGGTTTTTAACTCTCCTTATGGCATTGTGGGAAACTGTTCTTCCCACTATACAACTCTGTGCTACTGTGTATCCATGGAGGACTCCTGCCCACATTATGCCCTGAAAATGAAAGATGGGGTAAAATTTTAGAAATATCTGAATTGTCAGATACAAAGAATTGCAGACTAAGGCCCAATTTACACCTCCCCTCTGAAGTAGTTTGACTGCTGTCTTTTCCTAAGCTCATTTCATGCTGGTTTCAAATTTCACTCCCTGGTCTGAAGAGTACAAAGCAACAGGATCTGTTTAAAGTAGTATAATGCTAGCTTGACCACTGAAGGGCAATTAACGAATGTAAACAGTTTTTTTAAAACTAGAACAAGTATGGTTTGAAACTAGAAACAGGTATAGACGGGGGGGGGGGATTTGAAACTAGAATGATTCCAGTGGGAAAGTCAGATGTAGATTTGACCTAAGAGATTGATTACACGAGATGTGAAATGTAAGTTCAAACTCACATTTGAAGTGTGCCCAAGTACTCACCTTAAAAATGGTGGGGAAGCCAAGTTGACTCTGGAATGCAGCACAGCAGCAGGAATGGATTCAGCATTCCTTCCATTCTGTCCTGCATGCTTTTGCCAGGAAAAAAATGGTCATGGGGGGAGCTGTTTGTCCACTGTTAGTTTCACATGTCTGCCCAGGAAGTGTGGAACTAGCAGCAGGACAAACAGAGACTTTCTTCTGGTGAATGTGTGTGGGGTAGAAAGGAAGTGATGCTGAATCCTTTCCTGCCCACACACTCCAGGGGCACTTTGCCCACCCCCAACAATCCTAAGGTGAGTACCAAGTCAGACATGAAGTGCAATTTGGGGTGGAATTTCCCCCAACCCAATTCACATTTCATGTCTCATGTAATCAGATCCTAATGCAGGTTAATATGGTTGCAATGAGGTTTATACCATGTAGAAATCAAGTTAGGAATCTGTACTAAAAAAAATTATATAGGCTCTTAGTTCAGATAAGTCAATGGACTCTCCTCAGTGCAGCTCTTGGAAGAAGCATGTGAAATTAATGGCTGACTGGCTTCCCCCTTCACTGGATGACTATAGCTAACTTCTCATATGCTGAACTAGAGTGTGGGCATTCCTTATTAGAGCCTAACTAAGTCAGATGGAAGTAGCTCTTTATCAGGTTTTCCATATTTTCCCCTCCCCCTATATACTGAATTGTTTATTGAATGCTTCATACTGTTTTTATTTCATTTTTTAAATTATAATTAATTTTGTTATATTATCTATATATCTAATTCCGAAGGTGCCCCCTGTGTGAGGATACCTAAATCCATGCGGGGGGGCACCTGGGAGGCAGGGAGGTTTTCCTACACATGGGGGGCACTCCCCCCATGTGCAGAAAAATCCGAAAAGTTTAAAAAAAAACCTTCAGTGACCGTAGAATCCCCCAAAATACCTTTTGAAATGGCACCAACTCCAGACATCAACTGTGAGGAGATTAGAATGTTCGGGGGAGGGGGGGAGGCTCTAACTGTTTTTGTCAGTAAAAAGCAGGGTTTTTACTGGCAGCAGTCTAGGGTTACCAAGTACCCCCCCTGGCCACCAGATCCAGATCCAGATCCAGGCTGGGAAACTCTTGGAGATTTGGGGGTGGAGCCTGGGGAGGACAGGGACCTCAGTGAGGTACAATGCCATAAACTCCCCCCTCCAAAGCATCCATTTTCTCCATGGAAAGTTATCTCTGTAGTCTGGAGATGAGCAGTAACTCCAGGGGATCCCCAGGTCCCATCTGGAGGCTGGCATCCCTAGGCAGCACCCTCTGTGTGACTTGATTCCACCTGATCTGCATGACTTAATTAGGCCCAGCTGTTTCGCTACAGTTCATCAGCAGCCACCATATGAAAGCCATTGTGGTGCAACAGTTCGAGCTTCAGACTGGGATCTGCGAGACCCAGGTTCAGATCCCCATCTTGCAGTGGAAGCTGACTGGGAGATTTTGGACCAGTCACATACTTTCAGCCTAACCAACCTCACAGGGTTGTTGTGCAGATAACAAAGAGGAAATAATAATGTAAGCTGCTTTAGTCCCCACTGTGGAGAAAGACTGTAATTTTCCTAGGTAGAGGCTGCAGGGGATGGGGGTGGAGATAGAAAGCTGAAGACAGATAAAGGTAGGTTGGCTGTTGGGTGGGAAGGAAATAGGGTTGCCAACTCCAGGTTGGGAAATTCCCAGACATTTGAGAGGTGGAGCCTGGGGAGGGTGGGATTTGAGGTGGGAGGCAGAAAGAGAGAGAAAGAGTGATGAGGTGGGGAGGCAGAAAAACAGAGGGAATGATGACAGGTCAGAAAGAGAGAGGAAGTAACATACATGGAGGAGAGCGAGAGAGTAAGAAAGGGGGGCAGAAGGGAGAAAGAGTGTGAGAGAGGTAGGGGGAGAAGGGAGGAAGCAAAGGTGTGAGGAATGGGATAACTATCCTGCAAGTTTCTTGCAGGTCTCCACTTGTACTCTGTATAACTCTGTAATATATCTAGAGTCTGAATGAGAGAGGTGGACAATAGGGAAAGAAGAATCCTGATGGGAGCTGTGGAACAGTCAGATTCTGACTGTGGCTATGGATCTATTTAAATGGGTTTAACCCTCTCCCTTTACTGTGCAATTTCTCCTTCAAAGATATTCTCTGTGTTGTGGGAAGGAAAGTACAGGAGCTCATATAGTGTGGTTAGGCTAGGACTAAGGAGATCCAGGTTCAAATCCTTACACTACCACAAATCTTACTGAGTGACATTGAGTCAGTGACTGTTTTTCAGTTTGCTGTACTTCATAAGATTATTGGAAAAAATAACGCTGCATGCTGTACTGAGTTTCTTGGAGGAAGGGTAGGATAAATTAAATAACTTTTTAAAAACCATGTGAAATCTGGTTATTACTGAACTCCCATCATGTCCAATATGGCTTTGACAGAAAATAACTTCAAGAGAGGTTTAAGATCAGGAAATTAATAGACAACTGAATGCAAAAACTGTGTCTGGCCCTTTTCTTTTGCACTCTGCATCTTATTTGTGATACAATTTATGATGAACAGGTTTCTCTTTTTATTTTGCCTCAACAGAATGTATTTATACAACTTTCACTGGCTTTCCGAAATGATAGTTACACTTTGGAATCGAGAATTAACCAGGCTGAGAGGGAGAGAAATCTTGCAGAGGAGAACACGGAGAAAGAACTGGACAATTTTAAAGTAGCTATTACGGTAAGAATTGCATAATGAATAGGGATAGGAACAAACCAACTCACAAATGAAAGTTTCTGATGAATTTTGGGCAGTTCACAAATTGATGTTCACAAACTGAAGAGCCACCACAAACTTCCACAAATTTTAAGGCACTTGTGGCACTTCATGAAGAGCAGAAAGCATGTGCTTAAATGGCTCCAAGCCATTTAAACTTGTGCTTTCTGCTATTCACGAAAAAACAGCTGAGTGGTGGTGAGCAGAAAGCAGGGTTTTAAATGCCTCAGAGCCATTTAATCTTCTGCTTTCTGCTCCCTGCCACTTTTTGCAGGGAGCAAAAAGCAGAGGTTTAAATGCCTCAGAGCCATTTAAAACCCTGCTTTCTGCTCCCCATGAAAAGGAGTGGGGAGCAGAAAGCAGGAGTCACAAATCAATATGAACTGGTTCAGTTCACAAACCAACCTCTTGGTTCATATCAGTTTGTGATGGTGAACTACAAAAATATGATTTGTGCTTATCCCTAATAATGAACTTGCATTGCAGTTTGCACTTGAATTCAGTGGCTTTAATGCAGTTATACCTATTTTTGCATCTATGGCTGCATATAGCCTCCAAAGCTGCCATACTATGAAAGCATGTCATTTTCATAATGACAAGAATACTGTTTAATGTTGTTGTAAAAGCTGTAAAATACTGACTTTACTATAATTGAGGAAGAATTCTTGATGTATTTTTAAATAGAGTTGAGAACTAGGAATTAACTGTGATGTTTGTTTGAAAAGTGCCTTATTGTACCTTTCCACTGTAAATAATTTCTATCCTCACCATTCCCTGTACTTTGAAGCATAATGGTTTTTGCTAAGGAACAGGGTAATATATGTGCTTGCTAAAAAAACAGGATAATTCTGCTATATAGCTTGCAATTATTGACTGCAGAGGACTTCGGCATCATGTTTGCTTTTGTTTTCTCCATTCATTGTGACACAGTGGTTCACTGAATGCTCTCTTAAGTAGAGGACTAGTTACAGGTTGGCACTGCCTATATTCAGTGAGTTAGGAGCTGACTGTCTGTCACCGTGTGGTCAAATGTATAGAACCGTCTTATTCTCTCAGTGATTCAGGATACACCTGTGGCTCTTCTGAGCACTGTTCCCCAATGCAGCACCCACCCCATGTTCTGAGAAAGTAGCAAGGCCATTGCCCTGTATGGCTTGTGGTTGGCAGATGTTTCCCACCTTGAAACACCTGCTGACACAGGGACTGGAGGACAGGTAAGCTGTGAGTCTCCCTGAGCTGCAAACTCTATGCTAGGGATGGAAGTAAAAGGCTTGGCTTCTCCAGCAATTCCCCACCCTGCCCCAGCATCTGCACTCTCATCCCAGCACCCAGAGAGCTGCCAAGAAGACAGCAATCTGGCCACAAGGAAGAGAGAATGCAACCCCCATAACAGCAGCCACTGTCAAGTAATCCTGCCACTCTCCAGGGTGGGGGATGGGATTTACTGGGCTGGGCGAGACAACTCCACTCCTCCTCCCTCCTTCCGCTGGAATGTACTCCTTTCCCTCTGCTTGCTGGCTTCACAGGGTTGTTATCTCTATTCAAGGCTACTGGTAACTTCTCATAGACATGTTTAGTGTTTTTGGCTTCTTTTGCAAGTGTCATCTATTGTTGCTTTCTTTAGCCTGGGAAAGCTTTTAGGCGGGATTCATCCCGGGGCGGGGACTGGGGAACCCATGTGACAATGCATGTTTGAAATCACTATATCTATCCTAACACTATTGTTCCAATCCATTACTAACTCAACAAGTGTACCCTGAAGAAATTCCCCCAATAAAAAAAGTCTTGGTTAAGATCCTTTGCATGGGGTGAGTTCATCCAGGAAGTCTCACAGAGAGTTAGTAATCCCATTTCTCTCTGGGGAGGCCTGCCATTCCTGACGATGTTGGAAGACGGTGGTGAACCCCCTGCAACCTCAGGGGACACAGTGGTCCCTGTATCTACGGAGGAGGATGCCGTACCTCCTCGCACCACCCTGTGGGTGGATTGCCGGCCCAGGGGTCCCAGGTACTTGTGGACGCAATTCGGAACCAAACCGATCGAGACCTGGACCCCCTCTCAACAGGGAGCATCCATGGGGATGGAGCTGGGCCGAGAACTGGGAGAGGGGGTGAGATCCCACAACTCCCGTCGTCCCAAGAGACCTGAGTTTGGAGACTTGTGGTCCCAAGTGGATTGCCGCATGGAAGCGATGGAGAACCTGCTGCAGAGAGAGATGACTGCCTTGCTGGAGGGATTACCCGGAATTGTCCAGAGGGTAGTTGGCCTGGCTCCTCCGGCTCAGGTCCCTGCAGGTCAGCCTGTTCCAGTGGGGCCCCCAGCACCTGTGTCCACCCAACCGGTGCCGGCAGGACCTCTTGTGCCAGTAGATCATCGGCCAGTCCCACAAAAACTGCTGGCTACAATGTTCGATGGGGACCCAGCAAAGCTGCAATTTTTATCATCGAAGCCTGACGGTTCCTGCAAACCTGGGGCCACCTCTTCCCAAATGAGTGCGACTGGGTGGGATATATCGGTTCCCAATTGCGAGAAGAAGCCGCTGACTGGTACGTGAGCCTCCACAACTCTCCCCTTGGTTTTGGGAGTGGGGGAGCATTGGGAGGAATGGGCATTTGTCATAACCCCTCACGCCCAGTTCCCCATGGTGCTTGGCAGCCCTTGGCTGAGTGGACATGATCCATACATCATATGGAGTGAGGGAAGGATCCGATGGGTGGCCCTGGTGTGCCAACACCACACTTGGAAAGCAACTTGGGGAACCAAGCCATCCGCAGCACAAGCATGCCTGCTACAGAGGATTTGTTACAAATACCTCCCGCATATAGGGATTTAGCGGAGGTTTTCAGCAAGACTAAAGCTGATGAGCTTCCCCCCCATCGGAATACCAACTGTGCCATTGAACTGTTGCCCGGGGTAAAACTACCCAAGGGGAAATTGTATTCGATGAAAGAGCTCCGCAAATTTATTGACAAAAACTTGCAAAGAGGGTTCATTCAACGGGCCCAATCCCCGTTCGCAGCACCAGTGTTATTTCAAAAGAAAAAAGACGGAGGGTTGCATTTGTGCACGGATTATAGAGGCTTAAATGCTGTGTCAGCATCGAACGCTTACCCCCTACCCCTCATCAAAGACTTGCTAGCAGAGGCCATGAAGGGGGAAATATTCTCCAAATTGGATCTTAGAGATGCCTACTTCCGGGTTCGCATCCGTGAGGGAGATGAATATAAGACTGCTTTTAACACCCCCCTGGGCCAATTCAAATACTTAGTCATGCCGTTCGGACTTCAGGGTAGCCCAAGCATTTTTATGAACCTAATTAATGAAGTGTTGCACAAGCACCTCTTCAATGGGGTCTTATGTTATCTAGATGATATCTTGCTGTACTCCCCAGATGAGGAATCCCATATGCAGCTAGTGCGGGAGGTGCTAACCATCCTCAAGGAGCACAAACTTTTTGCTAAACAATCTAAATGTGACTTTCATAGAACAGAAATTGATTTTTTGGGCTATCACATCTCCCCCCGTGGATTAGAAATGGATCCTGCGAAAGTGAAAGCTATCAATGACTGGGAAGTGCCCCGCACCCAGCAACAGCTTCAAAGTTTTTTAGGATTCACAAATTTTTATCGCTCATTCATCAACAACTTTGCCGAATGTAGTCTCCCCCTCACGGAGCTCTTAAAGACCAAGGGGAAGGGAGATGACACAGTTAGATCGGGGGCGAAACTGCATTGGACAGCTGAATGTCAAACTGCATTCGAAACACTGAAGTCCCTATTCACCTCAGAGCTCATCCTAGCCCACCTGAATGAACTTAAACAATTTATAGTGCAGGTGGATGCCTCAGATGTGGCAATGGGGGGGGGCTATCCTGCAAGAGGGGACAGATGGGAAGTTACACCCATTAGCCTATGTCTCCAAGAAATTTGGTGACACAGAGAAAAATTGGGCAGTGTGGGACAAGGAAGCCGCGGCTATCTGCCTCGCCCTCACTACTTGGTGACACTGGTTGGAGGGGGCGAGGGTTCCTTTTGAAGTCTGGACTGATCATAAAAACCTCGAAGCCCTCCTCACTCAGCGCACGTTGAATGCCGAACAATTATGCTGGGCTGATTTCTTTTCCAAATTTAACTTCACCCTCCGACATTTCCCGGGGAAGTCTAATTCACTGGTGGAGGCCCTCTCACGCCTTCCTCAATATGACTGTCAAAAAGAACCCATTATAGACTCCATGTTTACTCTCAAACAGTTGGGGGGGGTAGTGATCACCCGTAGCCAAGCACACAGTCGCATAGAACCTACCCAATCAGACTGGATTTTGAAATGCGCAAAAGCTTACAGCCAGGAGGACGAAGCCTCCTGGGTCAACCTTGACAACATTACAAAGAATCCTAACGGTTGCTGGTATTATGGTACAAAACTGTTCGTTCCCAAAACCCTAAGGGGAGAAATCATGCACTCAGCACACGAGTCCAAGCTAGCTGGGTATTTTGGTTACTTAAAAACTTTAAATCTTTTACAAAGACAATTCTGGTGGCCCCGCATGCGACAAGACGTTTCTGACTATGTTTCCACTTGCCAAACCTGTCTAAATGTGTAAAAGGCGGTGGGGGGGGCACCCTGGGACTGTTACAACCGCTTGAGACCCCCTCACGGCCCTGGGAAACCATTTCCATGGATTTTATCACTAATCTCCCCCCCAAGTAAAGGCAAAACGGTCATCTGGGTGGTTGTAGACCTGTTCTCTAAGCAAGCCCATTTTCCCCTTCAAACAACTTCCCAGAGCTAAAGCTATGGCCAAAAGTTTCATGAGCAATATTATCCGTTTCCATGGAATTCCAAAGAAGATTGTCTCCAATAGGGGGACTCAGTTCATTGCCAACTTCTGGCGGGAGCTCCTAATCATCCTGGGAGTCGAATTAGCTCTGAGCAGTGCTTACCACCCCAAAACTGATGGCCAAACCGAAAGAGTTAATCAAATCTTAGAACAATTCCTCCGCTGCTATACCAGGATGATTGGGTAGAATTGTTGCTGAGTATAGTTATAACAATGCTATACATTCCTCTACGGGGGTGTCCCCCTTCATGGCTACTGCCGGGTAAGACAGTGTCCCATTATCAACCCTAGATGCCACCTCGCCAAGCCCCAGCCACCTCAGTGACTGGTGGAACTCCCTGCGTGACTCCTGGCCGCTTATTGCCAAAACTTTAGAAGCGGCCAAAACTGACTATAAAAAATATGCAGACAAATGCAGGGACCCAGGTTAGACTCTGGAAGAAGGGGAGTCTGTTTACTTATCCACCAAAAAAAAAAAGGATTGCAACCCAGCCGTAAATTGAGTTGGAAATCTATAGAACCTTTTAAAGTGAAAAAAAAGATTAATGCTGTCACATTTGAATTCGAACTTCCTTAGTCTCTCAAAAATGTTCACCCTCTTTTCCATTTCAGCTTACTGAAGAAGGGCCCTGGATCAAATTCATGGAGACCTCATCATCCAGCTCCTCTTCCTCTGATGAGGGGGGGGGGGAGCCTCACTATGAGATAGGTCAAATCCTCGACTCCAAACTTAAACAGGGCCACCTATACTATCTTATTAGTTGGAAAGACTTTGGCCCTGAACATAATTAATTGGTCACTTCTGAGCATGTTAATGCTTCTGCAAAACTCCATGCTTTCCATAACTTTACCCACTAAAACCCGGGGGTTAAAGAGGTTTTCGGGGGGGCAGCGTGTCAGGTAATCCTGCCACTCTCCAGGGCAGGGGATGGGATTTACTGGGCTGGGCGAGACAACTCCACTCCTCCCCCCTCCTCCTGCTGGAATGTACTCCTTTCCCTCTGCTTGCTGGCTTCACAGGGTTGTTATCTCTATTCAAGGCTACTGGTAACTTCTCACAGAATGTTTAGTGTTTTTAGCTTCTTTTGCAGGTGTCATCTATTAATGCCTTCCCACTCTTTAGTCAGGGAAAGTTTTTAGGTGGGATTCATCCCGGGGCGGGGACTGGGGAACCCATGTGACAATACACATTTGAAATCACTATATCTATCCTAACACTATTGTTCCAATCCATTACTAGTTCAACAGGTGTACCCTGAAGAAATTCCCCCCAAAAAGAAAGTCTTGTTTAAGATCCTTTGTGTGGGGTGAGTTCATCCAGGAAGTCTCACAGCCACCTGAGCAAAGAGGAAGCTGGGTGGGGGTGGGGCCTCATCCCATTTTTCTGTGACCAGCTTGTTCTCCTCTGGGAGACTTGGCAATCTCACTCTGTCATCTGAGCAGCTGTTCCTCACACTGAGGAAAGAACAAGAAGGCAGAGAGCGAAGCCTTTCCCTTCATTTCAGATGCACGAAGGCCAGCTAAGGTTCAGCTATGGTATGGAAAGACAACCCTGCATGCTGAGAAGTAATCTGGTAGTTAACAAGAATACACCTATGTATTTAATATTAATAGTTACATCTTCTATTATTGTGTGTGTTTGGTTGGATGGTGCACATGGCATACAGTAGTCATGCAGCTCTTTTGGTCAGTGGTCTTTGCAAATGTGACTTTCTGCAAACTGTGGAATGCATATCACTACTATAGAATGAGCACATCAAATCTCTGAAAAATACCCAAAGTAACTGCATTTAAAATGCACAAGAAAGGAATAAGGAATTCCCATAGTAATTACATATGGTAGGTTGCATAACTTTCTATATAAACTTACTCTGTGTCAATTACATCTGACTGGTGTCAGAGTCTCTAGTAATCGGCACTCAACAACGTTCCGTAAGCAGGTTCAGTTTATTGTAGTCAGTTTACTATATACACTCTAAACACTATGTGTTAAGACTGAAGAGGGCAAGGGATTTTATACGGGGTTCACATTGGGGTGTCATATGGCTACAAGCCAATGAATGCCATGTTACCCTCATGCAGAAAATAACAGCTCTTATTACCGAGCGGGAAACTCGCAAGAGAAACCCGAGACCTTAAGTAAACAGGGACAAATGCTAGAGGAGAATCAAAATAACAACAAATGCCAGAGAAGAATCAAAAGTAACATTCCAGAGTTAATAGCCTTTGTTCCCCCCCCCCCTTTCGAGGACACCAAGCATTCGGTCCAGGATCTCGCTTCAGGAGGGTGAAATGAAAGATTGGATGAACGCCCCAAAGGGATTTAGGCAGGGCCAATTCAACAGTCACTTCATTGATTTTATGCACAACAGGAAAAGGTTCCACATAACGCCAACCCAGCTTCCTACTGGGTTGCAGCCCCTTTAAGTTTTTAGTGGACAAATACACACAATCCCCCGGATTTATGTCCCAGGGTTCAGCCCGGTGTTTGTCAGCCTGAGTCTTGTAATTGACTTTGGCCTTTCACAGGGGTGTCATCAGACATGACAGGGAGGGGCGCCCCTTCATAACCATACAAAGCCATAAAAGGGGGCACCCCTGTGGAAGAATGCACCGAGTTGTTGTAGCTGTATTCTGCATATAGTAACAAGTCCACCCAGTCATCTTGCTGATAATTGGTGAAACACCTGAGAAATTTTTCCAGTGTTTGTTTGATTAATTCTTTCTGATTGACCATCAGTCTCTAGGTGATAAGCACTACCGAGCCCTTGTTCAACCTCCAATAGGTGCAAAAGTTCTTTCCAAAATCTGGCAACAAATTGCGATCCTCTGTCCAAAACTACCTTCCTCGGAAAACAGTGTAGTTTAACGATGTGGTGCATAAACACCTTTGCTAAAGCTTTAGCAGTGGGCAGCTGCTTGAATGGAACAAAGTGTGCTTGCTTCGAGAATGAGTCCACCACGACCCAAATTACAGTATTTCCCTTGCTGGGTGGCAAGTCAGTGATTAAATCCATCGAAATCACCTCTCAAGGCCTGGATGGGGTTTCTAAAGGTTTCAACAATCTAGGGGGGTTTTCCCCTCGCCATTTGCACATGAGACATGTAGGGCATGAGGTAACATATTGGGAAATGTCCGCCCTCATACACAGCTACCAAAATTGGAGCTGCAGCAAATGCAGACTTCAGAAACACAAAGTGCCAGCTAGTTTTGATTCGTGGCCCCAGCACATCACTTCCCCCCGCCTAGAGACAAGCACGAAAACTTTGGACCCCTTATACCAACAGCCATCTTCATGTTCCTCTAATCCTGATGTGAAAGCAAGTTCCTCCAGTCTTTGTCAGACACACTCTCCTTGAATCTGGTACTCCACAGAAGCACCTCATTCTCCCCCCTGCTTTCACCTGATTGTGAGTCACAACCACCCCACCCAACTGTGAGCGTGTGAACATAGAGTCAATCACCTCTTCTTTCTGACTCGCATGTTGGGGTAGGTGTGACAGGGCATCGGCCAGAAAGTTTGATTTCCCTGGGAGATGGTGGAGGGTGAAAAAGAACTTGGAGAAAATCTCCGCCCATCTGAGCTGTTTGGCATTGAGATTTCGGGGGGTGCGCAACACCTCAAAGTTCTTATGATCAGTCCAGACTTCAAATGCCACCCGTGCCCCCTCCAACCAGTGACGCCACATTGACAAATCTAATTTAATAGCCGTGGCTTCCTTGTCCCACACTGACCAATTGCACTCAGTAGTGTTGAACTTCTTAGAAATGTAAACCAGGGGGTGGAGCTGCCCATCTGCCCCCTCCCATGGCGATGTCCAACGCATCCACTTGGACAATGAATTGTTTATTCTCATCAGGGTGGGGCAGCACTGGCTCGGAAGTAAACAGTTTTTTAAGTGTCTCAAATGCATGCTGGCATTCCTCAGTCCAGTTTAACTTGGCCCAGGCTTTGTTCTCTCCACACCCTTCCCTTTTGTTTTCAGCAAGTCCATGAGTGAGAGAGCTACCTGGGCAAAATTTGAGATAAAACCCCTATAAAAATTACAGAATCTTAAGAACGATTGGAGATGGCAACAGGTGGTGGGCGTTTCCCACCCTACCACGTCAGCTTTTTTTTTTGATCCATCTCTAAGCCCCTCTGGGAGATGCGGTAATGTAGAAAATCCACTTCCTCCTTGTGAAACTCACATTTGGACAACTTAGCAAATAGTCTAGGCTTCAGAAGGGTCTGAAGGACCTCCTGCATCAATTTGACATGCGATTTCCTATCGGGGGAGTACAAAAGAATGTCATCGAAGAACACTAGCGCCTCTTGGAATAAATGTTGGTGTAGCACTTCATTGATCAGGTTCATAAACACTTCAGGTGCCCCTTGGAGGCCAAATGGCATAACAAGGTATTCAAATTGCCCCAGGGGTGTGTTGAAAGCCGTCTTAGATACATTCCCCTCCCTTATGTGCACTCTAAAGTAAGCATCCAACAGATCTAGCTTAGTGAAGATTTTCCCTTTGGAAGCCTCTGCCAACAAATCTTTGATCAGTGGGAGGGGGTAGGCATTGGTAGTAGACACTGCATTGAGCCCCCGGTAATTTGTACACAATCTGAGCCCACCATCCTTCTTTTTCCAGAAGAGAATGGGAGCTGCATAAGGGGAGGAGGTAGGACGGATAAAGCCTTGCGCCAAATTTTTATCAATGAACTTTCGCAGCTCCCCTTTCTCTGCAGGGCTCCTGGAATACAACTTTCCCTTCAGTAACTTGTGCCCCAGTAATAGTTCAATAGCATCCAACAGTCACAATTCTGGTGGGGGGGCAGTTCGTCTGCTTCTACCTCCCCAAAGACCTCCGCTAAATCCTCATACTTGGGGGGAATCTCCCCCCCATTCTCCTCCACTAGGCAAGCAATCACTGGTTCTGTAGGAGGAGACTCACCCCATTCAGGTGACCACATATGAGATTTATTCCCTGGATCAACAAAACGCACCACCCCCTTGCTCCACTGGATGTAAGGATCATGTGCATAAAGCCAAGGGCTTCCTAACACCAGTGGGAACCAGGCATTGAGGTTAATCACAAAAGAGCAGTGCTCCCAATGTTCTCCCACCCTAATCAGCAAGGGGACCATCTGGTATTTACATGACTCCTGCATAGAGGAGCCATCCTGCTGGACAAAAACTAACGGCTCTGGAAGTCTTTGGACTGGGGTCCCCAGCCCCATAACAAGATACGGGCTGATTATGTCCTTCGCACAGCCCGAGTCGATCAGCACCTGGACTTGAATTTGCATGCCCATGTCTCTGTTTAAAATGGTCACAGTCACGAACAGGATGGGATCAGAACTGCTTACCATAGGCTGCGCCTGCGGCTCTCGGACCTGTTGTTTTGTGCCTCTTACAACAGGTCCCTGCCTTTTCCTGATGGCTCTTGTGTTTCTTCGTTACTTGACAAGGTGCTTTCCAGTTGTGCTGCCAGCTGCAAGGCTTTTGGGAACTTTTCTTTCCCTCTGCTTGGTCGCTTTGGGGTTCCCGTGGCTTTCATCTCTCCAGCTTTTGGAGGGGTTGGAGTCGCACTGACTGGGCAGGCCGCTGTGAAATTATTGGCTTCTCCACACTTAAGACAAAGCCCTTGTCTCATCCACTGCTCCTTAATTGGGTCTTTTCCTCTGGGCTGGATCATCTTCTGGGGGGCTCCTGGGTTTCTAGGATACACCCGCGGGGCCCGCATCTTGATAATCTGCAGACGGTTCTCCATATCATCTGCTTCTTGCATCCAGGCAGCCAGGGTGAGGGGTTGCACATTACACAGAACCATATTGAGGATCTGGTGACTGAGTCACATCTGGAAATGCTCCATCAGCATGGGCTCTGGCCACCCCTGGATCTTCGTTGCGATCATTTTGAACTCTTCTGAGTACTTGCGCACCATACGGCTGCCTTGCTTCAAAGTATAGAGGCATGCCCTCACCTTCTCGCCTGCCAGTGGATCTTCATACTGCCTTCTCATCACCCACATGAAAGCCTACACACCCTGTAGCTCGGGGCCTTGGATCTCGTGCAAACCCACGTACCAATCTGCTGCCTGATCCCTCAGCTTCATGCCGACAAACTCAATACGGTGCTCATTATCTGGGAACAGATGGCTCCAGTCTCTTAGAAATCTGTGTATTTGCCCTAAAAAGAACAGTAACTTCTCAGGGGTCCCATCGAATGTAGCTTCCAGCAACTCCTTGGGTTGTTGCAGTCCAGGGACCCCAGGCGTCGGGGTTTGAGCCAGTTGCTCTGGCCTCGCAGGAACCCCAGGTGTCATAGTGGGTGTTGTAGGCTGCGCAGGAAGGGCTCCCGGTTGCCCGGCTGGCAGCCCTGGGAGGGGAGCCTGTTGCCTCAGTTCATCCCGCACTGCATCCGAGATCATTTGGGGTAGTCCAATTGTTAGTTCAAAAATCTCTTGCTGCACTTGTTCCCACAAGCACATTCCCATGCACTTGACTTGCGCTTTGACCTCTCCGCCTCCACCCTGGTCCAGCAACTCTGGACAGCTGTGGTGTGCTCGGTCATAGCAGCTTGGCACAGCCACCCAAGGAGTCAGCATCCATGACTCCCTCAGAACAGTAGAGAGGTGTGCCCAGAAATATAGGTCTCTCCCTCGGGGCCAAGCACCTCTCACCAGCCCCTGACCTGGAGCCAGTGTCTGCGTCCCCGGTGTGGGGACCTCGCTCACTGTGGTGACGGGAATCTCCTCCTCTGAGACTGGCTGGTCTCCACCGTTCCCTGCGCTCATGTTGAGATTCGGGGTGTGGAGCGCAGTCCAGGGATGAGGAGTCTTAACAATCTGTCAGAGTCACTAGTAATCAGCATGCGACAATGGTCCTTAAACAGGTTCAGTTTATTTTAGTCAGTTTACTATACACACTCTAAACACTATGTCAAGACTGAAGAGGGAAAGTGGGAAAGGGATTTTATACGGGGTTCACATTGGGGTGTCAGATGGCTACAAGCCAATGAATGCCACGTTACCCTCACACGGAAATAACGGTTTTTACTACTGAGTGAGAAACTTGCAAGAGAAACCCGAGACCTTAAGTAAACATGGACAAATGCTAGAGGAGAATCAAAACAGCAGCAAATGCCAGAGGAGAATCGAAAGTAACATTCCAGAGTTAATAGCCTTCGTCCCCCCCTTTTCTTTAAAGTTGACCCTCTCTTTACCCACATCTTTTATTTATGGCAGCCTAGCTCACAACTGGCTTGTGTGTGGAGGCAAGGCAGCTTACATTCATTCATCCATTCATAGACCTTTATTGGCATATCAACAAGGCAGCTTACATAATAGGGGAACTCCACAGGCATAAAATGACTTTTCTTTGGCTGGTTTACAAAACAAAAACAAAAGCACAACTAAAAATACTTTAAAGAGGAGGAATGGTGATAGCAACTGTATGTCAGTTAAAAGGAAAAGGGAGGATAAATCAGCCTGTTGAAGACATGGAGAGCCCAGAGAATCCAGGAGGGAGAAATTGTGTGTAGGGGGTGCCATGGGGTGTCTAAATTGTTCACAAGTTTCTTCTTTGCCACCGCTCTTTGTGTTATGCAGTAAGATCACTATATATCCCATGTGGATAATTTTAAGGGAGTCTAGTGCTTTGGTGCCACCAAAATTGGATGCTTCATGAGGAAGGGATCTGAGATCATTAAAATATACCAGGAGCTCCTGTTCTTCTGCTCTAGAAGTTGCACAAACAAACTGAAGCTGTGTATGTAAAAGACCTTGATGAACTGTAACTGTAAGGCAAAATTGCCCATTGGACTTGGTGAGAAGGGTAGTAAATGTTAAAAGAGGATTGTAATGTTTACATTTTTATGGTGGAATTTCAAAACTGCACTTGACAATTATCTTTTTTAATGGGGAAAATACTTCTCTTCACTCTTTGTTATTCTTGGTAGTTTGAAGAACAGTAAAATTAATTGAGGCCATGGTCACACGGCCCCCTAATCCCAGATAAAGTCCCGCTGGACTTTATTCTGGGATTTTTTCTTTCGGGTTGGGATGATCACACATCCCAACCCTGGCAGCTGTGGCATTCGGGGGAGAGGCAAGAAGTAAATTGGGGGCCAAGAAACTCATCGGAGAAGCCTTCTTTGAGCGAAACAGGGTGGCTGGCTGGCTTGCCCCACACTCTGCTCCGGGCCTTGAGCCCCGCTGGCTGCTGCCTGTGGAAATCAGGGAGAAGGGGAGAAGCATGCCCGGGGGGGTGTGCCAAGCGGCAGCAGCCAGATGGGGCATGGAGCGCGGGGCGTTCCCCCCCCTTCTTGCAGTTGGGCACTTGAGTGTTCAAGCGCCCAAGTGCAAGAAAAGGGGGGGAATGCCCCATGTTCTGCTCTGGGCCCCAAGCCTTGCCAGTCACCGCTGCCTGGCACACCCCCTCCCCCGGCATGCTTCTCCCCTTCTCCCTGCTTTCCACAGGTGGTGGCCGGCGGGGCTCGGGGCCTGGACCAGAGTGCGGGGCATTTTTTTCCCTTTCTCACTTGGGCACCCCAGTGCAACAAGAAAGGGGAGGAACCCCAAAGGGACGATCTGACAGCCCCCTCTCGCAATCATTGCGAGAGAGGGCTGTCCAGATCAGCTAAATCCCAGGTTCCGAGAGTGACTTCCGGGAAAATACTTGATTTTCCCAGGGTTAAAAAATACGCAAGGAACCCAGGATTGAGCCCGCTTCAGTGCGGGAGTTGTCGCGGCCAGTCTGATCAGTCTCTTTAAATGCGGGAGGAAACAGCAGTGACTCCCACTTTAAAGGGCCATGTGACCACAGCCTGATTCTCTTGCCTCAATCTACAAATTGTTGTACATTTTAATTAACAATTTATTCCACCACTGATTGATGTCTTACTGATAACTATACTGATTTAGAGGGTTATATAGCAAAATTTACATGTGCAGTGGGACTTCAGTGGGAAGTATACACAGAAGCCCCCTCCTAACTAACTAATAAGTAGCTCAAACGCTGGAGAGGTTAAAGTGGCCTCCAGTGCAAAGTGCTACTTGGGGGTAGAAACACTCTATACAAATAAAAAATATACAGATTATAGTCTGTTTGTGCCTGGTCACATCCTATTGAAATTAATTAGAAGAAGTGTATCTTTTCCCTAGAAACACATGGTGTTTAAAATTAATAGTGGTATTAATAGTACCAAAGAATACTGTCTGAACTTTTAAAATAGCATCAAGCTACCATTATGTCTGATTAACATACCCGTTCTGAATCCTTTGGAAACTTCTGACAGTCAAATGTTTTGGAATGGACTCTGTTTTGTAAAGTAGACCCCAGTCTTTTGGCTGCATTCAGCTTCATGTTGAACAAGAAATTAGACAATTTAAATATTTAGACATATTTATAAGATATATTTATATATTATATATTAAATATATTAGATATATATTTAAATATATTTAAAAAGAAATACTAATGGGGGAAAGATTTTTTATTCAGCAAGACATTATGTGGTGCCATGGGAGTCAGGCAGTCTGTGTACTTTCTGAAATTATTAAACAACTGTTCTTAAATTGGAGTATAGCTTCATTTTTTCTGATGTTGGACACTGTGCTCATTCTTTCTGTTTTATTTATTTAAATATGCAAGCCCTACCTCTCCTACATTCAAGGCAGCAAACAAACCATTTGAGAACATAAGCTTTATAATGCTGATCAAAAAAAGCTAACACGGAAGAACAGTTTGTCAGACTTTGATAGCTTAATGTCAGTAAGTGTTATAATACCTTGAAACGGCTTTCTTTTGATTCCTACAATAGAACTGCAAGCATTTTGTATAATTAGGAAACAAAGGCAATTAAAGAATTGCCTCCGCCTCCAAATGATTAAAGGGGACAGCCTTAAAATTGTAAGTTGTAATAGCTGTTTGTCTAAAGTCCTCCTTGATTTGACATGTTAGTGCATGCTGTCATTGCAGTCTTCAGCTTCCTTATGGCATCATTCTGAACACAGAGAGATGTACCAGAAATTGTTAGAGGATATCACTGTGCTGCATCGTTTGGCCTCTAGATTATCTAGCCGGGCTGAAATGGTTGGAGCTGTTCGCCAGGTATGACTATTCATATCAAGTATCTTTAGGCTTGCCATTTACCTACTCATGGTGGGCAAATCCCCATCCTCAAGAAATTGATAAGTGGGACTAAAAAAGGTATAGAAAATGCCCTCCATAGTGATGCTCTAGGAACATGACTTCTTTTAAAAATCTAGCCCATATATTTATGCTCTTTAACAGAACTTAAGGGAAATTCCTAGAATATCACCTGAAAACTCCTGAAACTCCGCCATCCCCAAGCACTGCCCGCAGAATTTGCTGGTATTTTCCAAGGCAGTGCTAAACATCTGGTGTTGCTCTGGCAAGAGAGCAAGAAGTTTGGACAGTTGCTCCCAGAGGGAGTACTCATACTGGCCCATGCAAACGATATAATCGGATGTCTTTACGCCCAAGGCTCTTGTGGAGTATAAAACCTGTGGCCAAAGGTGTCTATCTTTTTGCTGTCCTTGTCCAATGGCATTGAATGCATCTTCTGGATTTATGAAGAGAGTGACCACCATGGAGTTAGACTTAGGATGGACACACAGGAATTCCGCACTGGCTTCCTGCTACTGCATCCTCAACAGAGCTGCCATCTGGAATCCTGAAATCTCCCAGAGCATTCTGGTGTCTAGTTGGATCTATAACCCTCCAAATATGAGCCATTTTAACCCCACCCACAGAAGATCACCTACCTCCCAAGGCCATTTGGCTCTTGGCCAAAAGTACATGACTCTGAAACCCAGCCTTGCTTTCAAAAGAAAAAAAATATCCAAAAGACAGAGGGGTGTGGGCAAGGCAGGCAATAGCATTGCATCCAATCCACAGCACTACAGTGGATGCTCTAGATATTATTTCCTGTTGAAGAAATGCTTGTAGCTGTTCTCTAAATAGAAGGCTACAGAGAAGGCATCTGCCTCACTTGAAACTTACAGTAGCATTCTCATTACAGTACGTACCTGTTTTCATCTCTGGGAGACCATATTTATCAGAATAATGTTCCCTGATAGGTAGAACAGATGCTAGAACAGATGCTGTTTGCTTCATGTTGAAAATATGCTTTTCTGTATGCTACATATCTCCTTTGCAGGAGAAGCGCATGTCAAAGGCCACTGAAGTTATGATGCAGTATGTGGAGAATTTGAAGAGAACATATGAAAAGGATCATGCTGAGCTTATGGAGTTTAAGAAACTTGCCAATCAGAATTCTAGCAGAAGCTATAGTTCTCCTGGTAAATAGTGTCCTTAAAACTCAATGGTTTTAAAATACCAGTGTGCATTGCTGTCTGTCTTGAAGTTGGCACTTATCTATCTACATAGATATTTAATGGAGCATCAAAGTACCCGACAAAAAAGAAATATTTACAAAAGTTGAGTTTAAGGATTTCTTTAGGTCATCTGACTTCTTTAGAAGCTATAATGGGAAATAATTTCCTTCCAAAACTTTTCTGCACTTATATCAGAGAAGACTAGGCTTGATTAATGCACAGTATTCCTTTACATTAATATCCTTGTTGTGAGTATCATTGTGCTGGTTGGAGAAAAAACTGTCATCAATATTCTGTTGTGGGTTTCTCTGTTTTTGTTTTTTACAGAGGATGGTGTTCCACGTACATCTAGATCCATGTCTCTTACCGTTGGAAAGGTATTCCTCCAAGCTTTCAAAGAAATAAAGATATTTAATGAAGACTGTATGCAAATTAGGGATGAAAAAACCCAGGGGCCAAGATATTCCACTGGCACAGGCACCCCAAGCTGTTCTAGTGCCCAGTCAAAGTTAGAAGGGGAAAATTGCAAAAAATCTCATATTTTGGCACAGATTTATATGTAAGTTTTGGAATTCCATGATGTATTTACAAGGGTTGCACAGAGTAAAAACACCTGGCCTACAAGGATAAGCAAAAGACTTGGGGGCTTTTCTGCTCAGAAAATAAATGAGGTAGGGAAGACATGATAGGGGTTCATGAAATTACATGTGGTGTGGAGAAAGTCCCAAAATACTACACCTCAGATGCATCCCAGGAACATAATGGACAGTAGATTCAGGATGGACCAGTGAAGGACTTCATGTATTGTATAGTTAACTTGTGAAACTTGCTGCCATGTTGACCACTAGCTTAAATGGCTATTAAAAGGAGATTGTAGAGGACAGGTGCATCGATGGCTATTAGGCTCAATAGGTGAATGAGACCTTATCGTACATTACCACCAAACTTCCGAATGCCAACTGCTGGGGAAGGACAGCAGCTCAGGAAGTCCTTTGCCTCTGTGCTCCTGTTGTGGGTTGTCTGGGCTTTTGGAAACAAGATGCTGTGGGAAACAAAATGCTGATCTAGGCAGACCACTGGTCTGAGCCACCAAGGCCCTTCTGATACATAAGTGTCCCTCGGCTCCTTCCTTTAGCTCAGGGGTGGCCAACCTTGCTTAACGTAAGAGCCACATAGAATAAATGTAAGAGCCACATAGAGATGTCTGAGAGCCGCAAGACAGGAACAAATATCACACACACGTTTTTATTTTTAAAAATATGCAAATTTGCTTTTTATTAACGTTAAATGGGACTGCCAAAAATAAAAACAAACAAGGAAAACCGGTTATTGATAATGATATTACTTGTTTGCTAATGATATTGAGAGAGAGAGAAAAAAAGAGAGAGATGGAAAGAAAGAATTAAAGAAGTGGAAAGAAAGAGAGAGAGAGAAACTAGGAAAGCAAATAGATGGGAGGGAGGAGGGAAGGAAGGAAGGAAGGAAGGGAGAAAGAGAGAAAAAGCATGCCTCCCCTTTGCTTCCCCAGCCGCCCTGCCAGGAGCCGCACAATATGTGTGAAAAAGCCGCATGTGGCTCCCGAGCCACAGGTTGGCCACCCCTGCTTTAGCTCTTTTTATTTGTAGATCTTTCTTGCATGCCCTAAGCCACTTGTTCATTCCCTTCTGCAGACAATATAGAATTTAATTTTTCCCACTTGGCTTAAGCATAGCATTACCAGCTCTTATATAAAATACTAAGAATTGCACAATTAATATTGAAATGCTGCCTTTCCCACTGCCAGTGACAGCTTCAGGCATTGGCATAGAGATGACCACAAATATAAGGAAATTGTTGCTGGGCTTGACTCAAAAAAATCATAGAAAATGTTTCAGTACATAGAAAAAAGTTAGCCTGGCCTCTCAGGGAAGCATGCCACAACAGGAAACTGGAGACTCAGAACAGAATAGCCTTGGAGAGGATCAAGAAACAAAACAGTAACTTAATTGTACAGCCTTGTGTAGGTTAGAAGCTGTCTAACCCATTATCAATAGAGATAGTTTGTTGGGGCCCAGGGTGCAGAAAATGTCAGAGTATGGCAGGAATGCCCAACTTTACAGAAATGGAGATATTGTTTATAGATGGGTGTATTGGTTGAGAGCCAAAAGATATTCATATGTATGAGAAACTTCTAATCACTATTTTTGAATAGATTTCTTAAAGATAAAAAGTAGCAAGAATGAACTAACAGTCTTTGTAAAATTTAAGAAGACATTTCAAACATAGATAACCTTGGTATTTGAAGTTATAAGATAATTAGTCATCCAAGGATGTGCACCTTTATCAAGCGGGATAGTTAGCAATTCTTAGGAGATGATGTTAAAGTCCTATAAATAGGGAAAGTTGAGTAGATTGAGAGCTTCTTCTCAGAATGGCTTCCTTGCCTGTGACCTGCTTACTTTTGGGATAAGATACTTTGATGGATTCATGTGACTGCTCTCATTTATTTATGTATGTAACAACGGTGGATGAATGGATGGTATAATATTTTGTTGATTTAATCAATGTTAAGAATACAATCGTTATACTTTAATAAAAAGCTTAAAATAGAAGCAGAGATTCTCTATTAGTATTTACTTGCATACTGTACCTTTACTGAGCCTAAAATGTTATTGAAGTGAGCCTCTAGCTAAGAGTTAAATGCTGTAGGAAAGCTATTTATTTATTTATTATTTTCTTTTATTCATTTATACCCTGCCTTCCTCCCCAGTGGGGATCCAAAGTGGTTTATATCATTATCCTCTCTTTGTCTCCTCCATTTTATCCTCAGGTTAGGCTGAGCTTTGTGACTGGCCCAAGGTCACCCAAAGAGTTTCCATGGCACGTGGAGATTCAAATCTGGGTCTCCCCAGTACTAGTCTGACACTCTTAACTACTACACCACACTGACTTCTTTAATGTGTGTCTCTATCAGAATCAGGCCTAGCTAGAGTCATCCAGAACAGCATGAACAGTAGCCAGATACGTTGCCCTCATAGTTGCATAGATAGAACTGCACTGGCAAAGATTAAAATGGACTCTAGTCAAATGAGAGGACACACCAACTGCGCTTTTTGATTGTCTGGGAGCATATTCCTGGTTTCACACACTATCGTTTAAATAAACCTTCTTGTTGCATCTGAACTACCCCTAACTGTAAATAAATCACTTTTATTATAGTGTTCCCAGTCACAATTTCCCAGTGATTTGCTGTGTGTTACATTTGTGGAGGTATTACTTGGTATAATTAGTGTAATGAAATGTATTTTTATTATAGGCACCTCGGAGGAGAGTCAGTGTTGCTGTTGTTTCAAAATTTGAAATCCCAGGCCAGTCAACTAGCATGTCACCCATTCCTTTGATGCCATCCCTGGTAACTTTGCATTTTTAAAGTTCTGCAAGGATGAAATTGCTGCATTTTTTATAAATGCGTTGTATTGAATAGATTGGGTTGTATTGAAAAAAAATCAAGTGTAAGGCCCAATTTACACCTCTCCTCTGAAGTAGTTTGACTGCTGTCTTTTCCTACGCTCATTTCACACTGATTTCAAATTTCACTCCCTGGGTCTGAAGAGTACTAAGCAACAGGATCTGTTTAAAGCAGTAAAATGCTAGCTTGACCACAGGAAGGCAATTAACAAATGTAAACAGTAATTTTTAAACTAGAACAAGTATGGGTTGAAACTAGAAACAGGTATAGATTGTTTTTTTAAAAAACTAGAATGATTCCAGCGGGAAAGTCAGATGTAGATTTGACCTTAGGCTTACTATATAAGCCATGTAGTATTGATTCAGTGATAGAAATGAGAAAAACCTTAAAACTGCGAAAGAAGAGTAGGAAAGTTACTGTTCATTAAACCTAACATCAATTCTTCAGACATTTAACTTTGAATTATTGGAGAATTTTATTTGAGGTACATCAAGTATGTGTTCATGTAGGAAATGCGAACAGTTTTAGTGTTGCTGTTTGGAATGAAATTGAATTGTAACATTCTTTATGTACAGACTGAATCAACAAATGGAAGACACAATTTGACAACGACTTCTGTCTTACCTGTACTTTTAGAGAAGTAAGTTCAGATTTCTCTCCCCCCACCCACCCAAATTGGGATTTATTTAGCACATAATTTGTAGTGGAATATGTATCTCTGTTTTCCTAAAAGAATGTAAAACCATAGCATAAGAGAGAGAGAATCATCAATAAAAGTAGATTGTTTGAAGATTGTTCTTTTTTAAGGTTCACTTCAGTAACTGAGTAAAACACTCTTCAGTATTCAGAGAGCCAGTTTGGTGTAGTGGTTAAGTGCGCGGACTCTAATCTGGGAGAACCGGGTTTGATTCTCCACTCCTCCACTTGCACCTGGCTGGATGACCTTGGGCAAGCCATAGCTCTGTACCAGCTGTTCTCTCAAGGACAGCTTGGGAAAGAGTTCTCTCAGCCCCACCTACCTCACAGGGTGTCCTGTTGTGGGGAGGGGAAGGGAAAGGAGTTTGTAAGCCGCTCTGAGACTCTTAAGTGAGTGAAGGGCGGGATATAAATCCAATCTCCTCTTCTTCTTCTTCTTCTATTCCCTATAGAAAGATTGTTATAGCCTGATTCTGTGTGCTTATTTACTCAGAAATAAGGCCGACTGAATTCAGTGGGGCATTCCCACATTATGTGCACATAGGAGGCGAGCTTTAGATTTGAACTAGAAGTAATACACTTCAGGTTGTATTGAGACAAAGGCTTTTAGTGTGCCCTATGTCACTGCTCTCAACAAGACTGGAGCTGTGACTCAAGTCTAGAGGCTGGATCCAGTGATTTGCTTGTACAGGGACTGCAGATCTTCTCTGCTTTCCTCCTCCCTCAGCAGTCCCTTCTAACCCTGGGAAAGTTTATTCCTGGAGTTGCCGGCCCTGCATGAACTAATAGCCACAAGGCTTGGTAGACTACAGTGAAGGGGGCAAAACTGCTCCCTCCATCCTCTTCCTTCCATCAGTGGAGTGCTTCTGCCTAAAGAAGAGTCCCCCTTCTCCCTTCTCCCTGCAGCCCACTAACCCACATAGCGATCATTCCACATTTCTTTAAAGAGAATGCAACTCCCATTTAATGCAGGAAGGTCTGGTTTTCCTGATCTGAATTTATATCATCAGGCATACCTGTTAACTTGTACCAATTATTAGAATTGCTCCTCTCAATTGGACAATATACCTTGAGCTATTTTGGAGGCTTCTTGACTGGTGCCTCTCCTTAAATGGAATGCATTAGGATCTATTCATGCTGAAATAGATCCTGTTCCTCCTGAAATTTCTGAAGTTAGAGAATTATGGCATATAATATCACGACAGTGTCAAGTTGACCCATGTTTACATGCTAAATTAACACTATGGGCCAATCTAGATTTTAAAATTGGGAATAGATCTTTTTAATGGAAGGTTTGGACAGATAGGGGGCTCTTTACTTTGGACCAATTAATAGACTATGACTGCAAGTTTTTGTTATTTTCTCAATTGAGGTCTAGTTCTGAAGTGTCAGCCTCTGTTGAATGGCAATATTTTCATCTGCAGTATCTACTGGTATCTAAATATGGCCCTGCAGCACTAAGTGTTTCACAATCTCCTTTACTGTTGGAAACTCTCATTGAATCAATGCAGAAAATGAAACCTACAATCTATATTCTAATTCCAAGAGGGTTTTTTTCTGTGTGGATGCTTATTTCTGCCAAAAGAGAGCTCCCTCTCCCCCAACAGCTTTTCCTACATAGTCAGGCCCCTTCCTTGGTCTGCAGAAAAATCCGAAAAGTTAAAAAAAAAACCTTCAGGGATCGTTGAATTCCCCCCAATACCTTTTGAAATGGCATCAGCTCCAGGCATCAACTGTGAGGAGATTAGAATATTCGGGGGGGAGGGGGGAGGTTCTAACTGTTTCTGTCAGTAAAAGGCAGGGTTTTTACTGGCAGCAGTGTAGGGTTGCCAAGTACCCCCCCCCCCCGGCCACCGGCAGCAGATCCAGATCCAGCCTGGGAAACTCCTAGAGATTTGGGGGTGGAACCTAGGGAGGACAGGGACCTCAGTGAGGTACAATGCCTGGGGAGAGTGGGATTTGAGGTGGGAGGCAGAAAGAGAGAGAAAGAGTGATGAGGTGGGGAGGCAGAAAAACAAAGAGAATGATGACGGGTCAGAAAGAGAGAGGAAGTAACATACATGGAGGAGAGAGACAGAGTAAGAAAGGGGGGCAGAAGGGAGAAAGGATGTGAGAGAGGTAGGGGAAGAAGGGAGGAAGCAAAGGTGTGAGGAATGGGATAACCATCCCACAAGTTTCTTGCAGGTCTCCACTTGTATATATCTAATAGTAATATGTGACTCCATATGCAGATACCTAAATCTGCAGATCAGAACCACACCAACATTAAACAAATTTTCCCTCAAACTTAGGAGCCATCCCAGGTTTGCAGAAAAATCTGAAAGCAAAAATAAAATAAATAGGGGGTCTAAATCCCCCCCCCCAATACATTTGTGTTGTCTGTGCAAGCACCAGGCTAGGTGACAGAGGGAATATGGGATTCTCCTCTGTGAGTCTTGTGGGCTCCCCACTGAGTCAGCAAATAGGGAATCAGGTGGGTAGTGCAGGAGTCTTTGCTGCCCCCTGCCAAGCCAGCAATGAAGGATTTGAATGGGGCCCACAGGTGTCCTCAGTGCCCCTTGCTGATCCAGCAAATCCACCCCCCCAAGTCAGCAAGCCCCCCCCCCCCCCCCGCCTGCCCATAGAACCAGCAGTCAAGAAAATTGGATGCAGGGGGCGAGTCCTTGCTGTCCCTCCGCCACCCAGCTGGCAGCCAGGAAGTCAGTTGGGGAGGTGTAGCGGTCCTTGCCACCACCATGCGTCCTTGCTTGTTTGTCTATAAATATTGGATGCTGATTAATTTATACGATATACAAAGTCTCAGAAATGAACAGAATAAAAAGCTAGATCACCCTATTTTGCCAAAGCAATGGGATGTGGCCCTAAATATTTTAGCGAATGTTTCTGTGGCCCACAAGTTGTGCCTTATTCAGCAAAAAAATGTGTTTTGGATATACTGGACACCACAGCACCTTTTTAGTAAAGGGCTGAGTAAAGTGTCTAATTGCTAGCATTTACTCACATGAAGCATCTCTTAAATATATGCTTTGGGTCTGTCCAGTTATTCAGTCATTTTGGGAGGAAGTAATTATTTGTATCAGTTTTGTATTAGAGCTTATTTTGTATTAGCTTAGAAAGTTACAGATTTTTTACAAGAGTGCCATTACCTTCAAGCCTCTTAGGTGTGCAGGCCAGCACACCTCCTTCAGACCTCAGTTGAGTTCTGTCTACTATCTATCAGTCTATCAATGGCTACTAGCCATGGTGACTAAGGGAAATCTCCACATTAATTTTCTGAATCCCAGAACCAGAAGGCAGCATCAAGGGAAGGCCTCAGCCCCTATGCCCTGTCATTGGCCATCCAGAGGAACTGTTTAGCCACTGTGTGAGACAGGATGCTGGACTAGATGGATCATTGGTCTGATTCAGCAGGACTCTTCTTATGTTCTTTAAAAAAAATATTGCTGAATATGGAGCAAGAAATGCCAGATGTCTACACTGGATTCAGAAGACAAAGAGGCACTAGAGATCATATTGCAAATTTACATTGGTTACTTGAGTGTACCAGAGAATTTCAGAAGAAAATCAGCTTGTTTTTCATAGATTACAGCAAAGTGTGTGTGGTTCTTGAAAATCTAAGGTCTTCTTAAAATAAATGGGTGCACCACAACATCTGATTGTTTGGTTGTGCAACCTACACTCTAGTCAATATGCTGTTCTTAGGACAGAATATGGAGGAACAGAATGCTTTCCAATTGGCAAAGGTATCAGACAAGGATGTATGTTATCTCCATATTTTATCAATCTACATGCAGAGCATATCATAAAGGAAGTTGGATTAGATTTAGATGAAGGTAGAGTGAAAACTGGTGGAAGAAGAAACATTAACACTTTAGATTATACCACATTACTGGCAGAAAACAGTGAAAACTTGAAATGACTACTGCTGAAGGTTAAAGCAGAAAGTGCCAAAACTGGATTACAGCTGTACATCAAGAAGACAAAAGTAATGAACTACTAAGGAATTATACAACTCTAAGGTTGAGGATGAAGACGTTTCAGTTGTTCAAGATTTTCTGTCCTTGACTCCCATCATCAACCAAAAGGGAGAGTGCAACCATGAAATTAGAAGCAGATTAAGACTGGGAAGGGTAGCCATGAAGGAGCTAGAAAAGATTTTCAGCTGTAAGGAAGTGTCATTGGTGACCAAGATCAAGATAATTCATACTATAGTATTTCCCATTACTGTGTATGGGTGCGAAAAGTGTGGCAGTGAAGAAAGCTGATGGGAAGACAGTTGATTCATTTGAAAGGTGGTGCTGGAGGAGAGTTGTACAGATACCACACGGACTGCCAAACAGATAAGTGGGTTTTAGATGAAATCACACCTGAACTCTCCCTAGAAGCTAAAATGACCAGGCTATAATATTTTGGTCATTTTTTTATTATAATAAAATCACTGGAAAAGACAATAATGCTGAGAAAAACTGAAAGCAGCAGGAGAAGGTGAGGACCCAACACGAGATGGATTGACCCAATGAAGGAAGCGACGGCCTTCTGTTTTCAAGATCTGAGCAAGACTCCTAACATTAGTGCATTTTGGAGGTCACTAATTCATAAGATCACTATAAGTCAGAATTGACTTCACACACACACACACACACACACACATGACCAACCAAAAACAAGTGCTTTATCCATTAATTTTAATGAGATAAAACTTAAGCAAATAATTGTGTTTGGATTGTTTCCTATTATAATAAAAAATGTAAAAGCTCATTTGTTCTTAGTTTGATTTTTCCCTCCCTCAGATTATAATAGTTTCCACACTGAATGTTTTATGACTCTTTTGGTAAACTTGAGAAGAGAACCTGGCCATCCCATCAAAAATGTATTTGAATATACTTTGAAAGAGACCCAAGAAAAAGAAATTGTCTGTCTTCTGTTATACAGACCTGACACCTCTGTTTAATTTAAATTTTCCAGTGGAAAATCAAGTGGAGACCCTGATTGTGATCCTTCAGCCCCGGCACAGGGTGGAATGGACGAGATCAGCGCAGAGACAAAAACCAAAATAGAAGAAGAAGCTTATAACAAAGGGTGAGAATGTGTATGTTGTCTGAATTACTCAGAAAGGACTCTGTATAAGACAATTTCTTTTATATACCTAAAATATTTTAGCTTTCATGAAGCATCTTGATTATTTTGCAGAACAAGTGGCTTGCAGAAATAGTAGCCCTGCTTTCTACTAATACCAAACTGGGTCCGAACTGGCGGAAACTGACCAAGAGAGAGATCTTGGAGTCGTAGTAGATAACTCAATGAAAATGTCGAGACAGTGTGCGACTGCAATGAAAAAGGCCAATGCTATGCTGGGGGTTATTAGGAAGGGAATTGAAACAAATCAGCCAGTATCATAATGCCCCTGTATAAATCGATGGTGCGACCTCATTTGGAGGACTGTGTACAGTTCTGGTCGCCACACCTCAAAAAAGATATTATAGCATTGGAAAAAGTGCAGAAAAGGGCAACTAAAATGATAAAAGGGTTGGAACACTTTCCCTATGAAGAAAGGCTGAAATGCTTGGGGCTCTTCAGCTTGGAGAAACGACGGCTGAGGTTTATAAGATTATGCATGGGATAGAGCAGGTACAGAAAGAAGTACTTTTCTCCCTTCCTCACAATACAAGAACTCATGGGCACTCCATGAAATTGCTGAGTGGTCGGGTTAGAACAGATAAAAGGAAGTCCTTCTTCACCCAAAGAGTGATTAACACCTGGAATTCACTGCCACAGGAGGTGGCGGCAGCTACAAGCATGGACGGCTTCAAGAAGGAATTAGATAAACATGTGGAACAGAGGTCCCTCGGTTGCTATTAGCCACAAAGTATAGATAGGAACTCTCAGTCTGGGGCAAGTGATGCTCTGTATTCTTGGTACTTGGGGCGTGGGGGCAACAGTGGGAGGGCTTCTGGTGTCCTGGCCCCACTGCTGGACCTCCTGAGGGCACCTGGTGTTTTGGGCCACTGTGTGACAGAGTGTTGGACTGGATGGGCCACTGGCCTGATCCAACATTGGCTTCTCTTATGTTCTTATGAAGCACTTTAAAATGGTGTCCTCTTCTATCACCAAAGCTGCTTTTTCAGAGGGAAGTCAGTCATTCCTCTGCCTCTGCACTTAACCGAGGCTGCATCCACACAGTGAAGATTTTCTGTTCCTTTCCGTTGCTGCTGTGAATACTGGGGCATTTGCAGAGCCAGTGAAGCATCCCTGCACTTTCCTTGCCTCATTCCACCCGAGGGATTTTCCTGCCTTAAAAAAAGTGATTGACCTATTGCTATAGCACTAAGCTGTAGGAATGTATCCATTAACAGGTCCAAAAAGCCTCAGCTACTAACGGCTCCTCTCCATCACCAGAAGGTAAGGAAAACAGAGCTGATGTTGGTGGGGCTTTTAAAAATGTGCAAAGGTGCTGATACTATGACAGTTCTCAAAATATCATACCAAACCAGGTTTGGGAAAGATTACAGCCAAATGGGAGGAGGCTGGAAAGTGGACAATTAGGGGATGCCATTGTGTGGATGCCCTCCCCCCAAAAAAGTACCAGTTTAGTTACAAAACTGGAGCCAAAGCCTCCATGTGGAAGCAGCCTGATTTCCTCTAGGTATTCATCACCTTAAATGCCCTTTAGCCCATAAATATGATGTGATGAATCATTATGAAAACAAAGCTGCAAAAATTCTAACACATAAAATACATTAACTGGATACAACGATGGAAGGCACATCCATTGGTTGAATGCCTTGTTGCATTCCTCTATTTGTTTGCACATGTTACCACAGCAGTTATGTGTCTATTTTTTTTAAAAAAAAAGCAGAACAGAAGGACATAATGTCTTCATAACTACAACTACTATCTTAAGCTAAGTAAAACAATTAAAAGAGAAGTGTAACCAAACAGATTTGATTCACCATGTATTATTCCCTGAGTCATGTAGCTCATATTTATGCTTTATTATGGAACCAACTCTAAGGTTAAAAAGTTCTGTTGAGACAAGTGGAAGCCTGAAATATTGCAGGTGTGAGTTTAAGCACATCAGCAAACAGTATATGCCTTCCAGTAATGTTTACTTTTTGTAACATGATACTAGTTGAAAATCTGCCTGTTCAAGTTGTATCTGTACCACAAACTATAAAAGTGGTGCAGCTGATATGGCACTTACCCGTAAAACGTCCAGAACTGTAGTTCAGCCAAGCATAATGTTTGCATATTGCCACCCCCACCCCCCACTTTTCCCGAGAGTCCCTTGACCTCCCCGCAACCCAGTGAAAACATCTTAAAGTCTGCATAGGTGTTACAAGTAATTTCCTTTATGAGGTTTTCTTGCATCCATTGGAAGAACAACTAATAGCCTTGCTTGAAAATGTAGGAGGCTGAAGTTTGTTCTTTATTTGCAGTTCCTTATTCGTGAATTCATCCAGAAACACTGAGGAGAGTTGGAGAGCCCTGAAGCCCAAAATAAGGTCTGGACCCCCACATATTATGTACCCCCAGGTTCACAGGACTCTCCCCTTCAAGAAGATATATGTTGTCTCCTGGTCCAGAGCACGGTTCTTGTGCCAGCTGGTCCAAAGTGGGGTGCCCCTAGGATAATCACACAGGCAGACACTGGGGCCAGGCTACACGCCTCCCAAATCTTTGGACCACCCCAAATGACACATCCCCATGCTCTGGGGACTATCCCCTGCAAGATGACATACAGCACTGCCCGGTCCAAACACTGGTTCTGAAGCCATGAGCTCCTATTTGGAGTGCTTTCCAGAGGCCTGTATTTCAAAGGAGATTTTAAAAAGGAAGTGTCCTCTGCCCCCAAAATAAGGTTTGGACCCCCACACTTCATACACCCCCATCTTCAGCAGACTCTCCCCTTCGAGGGGACATATACTGTGTCCTGGTCCAAAGCACAGTTCTTGTGCCAGCTGCTCCCAAGTGTGGTGCCCCCAGGACAATCACACAGGCAGACATTGAGGCCGGGCTTCACCCACAAATAGGGCTGCCAAGTCAGCCCGGGGGGTGGGGGATCCCCTGCTAAAGGGGTTCCCGATCCGCCGGCCAGCATTTGGCCGGCGGGGGGAACCCCACCCCCGAAGTCGTCCAGTGAGGACGACGTAATGATGTCACCGGAAGTGACGTCAGCACATTGGGGGCGTTGCCAGGGCGACGCTCTGGCAATCGCCCCAAAACTCTATGATACCAGGAGGAACTCCTGGATGGAGGAGGACTCCCCCCCGCCGATGAGTTCCGAAGACTTGGCAACCCTACCCACAAAACAACCTTTGGACCACCCCAAATGACACATCGCCATGCTCTGGAGACAGTCCCCTGCAAGATGACATACAGTGAGGCCCGGTCCAAACACTGGTTCTGATGCCAAGAGCTTCTATTCAGAGGGCTCTCCCCGAGGCCTGTATTTCAAAGGAGATTTGAATGAGGAAGTGCCCCCTGCACCCAAAATAAGGTTTGGACCCCCACACTTCATACACCCCCATCTTCAGTGGACTCTTCCCTTCGAGGGGACATATACTGTGTCCTGGTCCAAAGTGCGGTTCTTGTGCCAGCTGCTCCAAAGTGTGGTGTCCATAGGACAATCACACAGGCAGACATTGGGGCCGGGCTTCACCACCAAAACAACCTTTGGACCACCCCAAATGACACCCCCCCACGCTCTGGAGACAGTCCTCTGCAAGATGACATATAGTGAGGCTCAGTCCAAACACTGGTTCTGGCACCACATGCTTCTACTTTGAGTGCCTCCCAAAGACCTGTATTTCTAAGGAGATTTGAATACTGATTTGGTTGCTTGTCCTTTACACCCCAAAATAAGGTTTGAACCACCACATGTCATACACATATTGCACTTCCTCCTCCAAAGCCCAGTTCTTCTGCCAGTCACTCCAAAGTGCGGTGCCCACAGGACTGTCCCCTGCAAGGAGGCATACAGCAGTGGTCGGTCCAAACACTGGTTCTGGCCCCACAAGTTTCTATTTGGAGTGCCTGTATTTCCAAGTACCTTGGAATAAGGAACCACTCCCAGTGAGTTTCCAGCAGGACAATCACATAGGGAGACCTTAGGGTGAAGGTCATTGCCTTGCTGAATGAGTTTTAACGCTCCTCAGAGAAGCTTCAATTACAGATAACAAACTGAGATTGCTGAATTTGAATTCATTCACAAGGATGGATGGTTTCTTATCTCAACATATATGCTGATGTTCCACACCCATGTTTCAATCAAGCTACTTGGAAAGCACACTGCAGATTTGCATCCTGTCTTATTTCCTCCAAACGGTCCTTGCATCCTTTTATCAGGATATAACAACTCAGAGATTTCCACCCCAGACTACCACATGTGATACACTCTCTGATTCAGGGGACTCTCCCCTTCAAGGGGGCATATGGCACTTCCTGGTCCAAAGCTCAGTTCCTGTGCTAGTCGCTCCAAACTGAGGTGCCTCCTGGACAATCACACAAGTTGCACCACAAAATTTTTTTAGGACCATCACAAAATTGTGCATAGTCAGAATACAGCCTCTTATACTGAAACGTTGCAGTATAACATCCCAGATCCCTACTTTCTGCTGCTTAAAATATACTAGATCCAGACTGTCAATCACACGTACGTAGATTTTTGTATTGTTCTGTACAAAACCACCTGCCAGTTACAAAGTTATTTACTTAACTTTTTTAACATTTTTGATGTTGCCTCAATAATGTGATGCCTAGGAAGTGCGGAGACTTTTCTTGGAAGGGAGTATGGAAAGCCCCAAGTAGAAACTGGGCTAGTGAACAGAATTTTGAGGAGGATCCATGTCTAACTATTGTGTCATAAGATCTAAATAGTATATTTACATTCATGTCACCTGGTCCCTGGTGGCCCTCGTGCCCTTGAATCTCATAGTACAGTTAACTGGAAGAACCCTCCAAGGGGAGAGTCCACTGAAGATGGGGGTGTATGAAGTGTGGGGGTCCAAACCTTATTTTGGGTTGTAAAGGGCAACTAGTTCCTTAATCAAATCTCCTTAGAAATAGAGGCCTCTTGGATTCACTCTGAATAGAAGCTCGTGGCTTCAGAACCAGTGTTTGGACTGGGCAGTGCTCTATGTCATCTTGCAGGGGATAGTCCCAGAGCATGGGGATGTGTCATTTGGGGTGGTCCAAAGATTTGGGAGGCATGTTGCCTGGCCCCAGTGTCTGCCTGTGTGATTATCCTAGGGGCACCCCACTTTGGAACAGCTGGCATAAGAAGGGGGTACATAATATGTGGGGGTCCAGACTTTATTTTGGGGTTCAGAGCTTTCCAGCTCTCCTCAGTGTTTCTGGATGAATTCACGAATAAGTCACGAATAAGGATTGAATAAGGAACTGGGAATAAGGAACCAACTTCAGCCTCCTTGAAAATGTAGAGTTTGTGATGTGTATTTGTTCCTGCTGTTCTTTGTTCAGCAAGGCTACCTAGGGATGATGAAGTAGATGGAAGGCCTCACTTCAGAGGGTGGATTGCGGAAGCAAATCTCACACTTTTCCTAGGACAAGCATGGAAGTGACACAAGCATCACTTCTGCCTTGGAGGGGCTAGTTAGTACACCACTTTAGATAGTTCAGTGTCTCTCAGAGATCCATTCTAGTTTCTGTGAATGAGGAAGTGAGGACAAACATGTGGAAGGCTATTAAAGATCATTATTCTGGTTTATTTTCTTGTCTATGAATGGATAATCTTTTTAAAGTAGTAGTTCAAATCTGGAACTTTTTGTTTTGCACTTAAAGGTATCAGGAAGGCTTAAAGAAAGCTAGAGAACTTGACGAGCTAATAGAAGATGATGAAGAAAAAATAGTTGAAGGGCCCAGTGAATGTGAAGAGGATGAAAGTGAAGAAGAAATTGGCAGATACGGGTGAGAAAATAATATTTGCAATGTAAAACTGTTTTTTTTGTATTTGTGTGTGTGTGTGTGTGTGTGTGTGTGTGCACCTGGAAATCATGGTGACCTCTGGTGACTGACCCCTACTGGGGGCCTGGAGGATATTCAGAGCGGTGGCTGAATAAAGCCTGCTCCCACCTCCCACTTGAGTATTTCAAGGAGGTCTCCAAGTACTTGCCAGAGTTGGCCCTGCTTAGCTTCCAAGATCTGAGGTGACTGGGCTTGCCTGGGATATCCAGGTCAGGGCAAAACAATGTGTTTTAAGTTGTTTGAAGAACACCATCTCTATTTACTTTACTAGAGCTTTAGCTTTTCCCGCTCTCCTAAAAAGCAGTTCATTGTCCATACAGTTCTTTTTGCTACAGTATTCAGTTCAGTTCAAGCTTGGCCCCTGATCTCAGTGCATAGAGTAGCAGATCTGAACAGAATCATGCATACATCTGCTATGTTTACACAACTAGGTCCCTATTTTCCTCAGGGTTCCTGGTTATGTGGAAAAGCCTTCCTGTATATGTTTGTATCCACACAGAACTCTGTTCAAACCTTCCACTGTATATACAGAGACGGGTGGTAGGAGCAGTAGCTGCAACCCAGCTTCCCCGTGTTGATGGAACACATGCATAAAGTGTTGTGTTTGTGTTTAGAATATGAAGCAGTAATAGCTTGGAAAGGGCTCTGGTATCCTAAAGCTCCAATTCCTATTGGCTGATTAATAAAGACTCCCATTGGTCCCGAAGCCAATCTAGATACCCAATCGCTGAGCCCTGCTTGGGTCCAATAGTATTGCTTGTATATAGTTACATTGTTGAAAGTTATGTGTCGGAACAGTATAAATGAAAGTGCTGCTCTCATAGAGCTGTCTTTTGAGCTGAACAATGTCACTGAATAAAAGCCTGTTTGTTTGAATTCATCGCCTCCTGCTCAATACTTAAAATAAAGAAAAGCCTGAATATAGTTATACAGGTGTTGCAAGCTGGTATCCACCATTCAGTATAAGCCTGTGAGCAAAACTGTATGAAGTCATTTATGAAAGTACCAGAAGTCCTAATATTATAATTACCTTTGAGCTTCTGTCATGCTATTTATGACAACATCTGTTTTCCACTAATATGGAAGAGGAAGAGGAGGTCAAACATTTCTAATGTAAATGCACATTTTTTTTTACCAGTGCAGGTCTCACACTTGTTTAGAGCAAGAGCACTGCAACATCTAGTTGTGTCTAACACTTTTAAATCAGATATTTGAATAAGCGTAACCAGGGCTTTTTTTTTCTGGGGGAAGGCACTGGAATGGAGTTCCGGAACCTCTTCAACAAAATTCTTTCTAAAATGTTTAAAAGGTCATGAGTTTTCAGTATACAGATTGAAAACTTCATTCCCCTCTGGAGAGTTTTGGCACCTCTTTATCCAGAAAAAAAGACTTGAGGGTAACTATGAACAGAAATCAAAACTGACGTATACACAGGACTCAGTAAGATTAGGCAATTGTGGGAGAAAGGGGCAATATTTACAGCACATTTACAGCTCATGTATTTAGTAATCATGGACAGAAAATCAAAAAGCTGCAATAAAAGTTGGAATATCTCTTCTTTTGATTTACTGTCCACGATTACTAAGTACATGAGCTGTAAATGTGCTGTAAATATTGCCCCTTTCTCCCACAACTGAATGTTTATAACTTTATATCAATATGTCTCTTCTCTTCTTGAGACTTAGGCAAGATGCTAAAAACTGAACGAGTAAGCCATCCAAACAGATTAACAACAACAATCTCACCATCTTGAGGACAGTCATATTTCCTTCTCTTTATTCTTAAGGCATAAGGTTAGCTTCTGTCATGCTTCTGAGTCTTGCATAACATGGTTAGTTTTTCACATAATAAAATATTCAGTTTGTATAGTTTAAATGAAGTATATCATTTTACTTTCTTTTCTATGTCTTACAGCAAACTTGAAGTTGTTATCCATTATATACAAATACTCTACCCCAAACTGCAAAAACATTGGAATGTGCTCTGGATTGTAGCAGCCATCCTCATAAGTTTTGCTGTGGTACTGGGAATCTCCAGTTTATACGATTACTTCTCCTCCTGTGCCGAATTATCAGATGGACAACAAGTGAAAGCTACCTGCTCTGCTGCTCAGCAGTACTCCTGGTGGAACTCAGGACTACATCATGACCAGCACACAGAATGATGACAGCATGAATTGTGGGGTGGGGAATCCATTTACAATAGCACACATTTAAAGTGAGATACACTTAAAGTGAATTAGGGCTTTGGCACTTTCGTGGTGGCCACATGTGATCAATAACCCACCACTTATTTTATTCTGTGCCCTCAGACTTGCAAATGCAATGTGATTTCTAACTAATCAGATGCACCAGCCAATAAATGCTATCCTTTCTTTTTATATTAATCTGTAATCTGATTTGTTGTGCCTAAATATCAACACAGCCACATTAAAACATAAAGAGAGGATTTAACCAAAAATGGGGCATTTACACTTGTAAGTACATAGGTAGAACACAAACTCTAGTGCTGCTGAATAAAGCCATCCATTGCCTTCTTCATCATGAGTTATATCTGCTATATAAATGTTGGCATTGGATTCTTAAATTTTTTAAGCCCTTACTGATGCAATAGCTTGGAGTAATATTTGATTTCACAACCCTGGAGAGTGAGCAAAACATAAAACTGGCCAGTACTGAATTATCCCCCCTGACTAGGGGAAAGTCCACACAGTTAGTGAACAGGCCTCTGTATCAGTGACAGAGTAACGTGGATGCTTCCCATCACCACATGTGTACATTGTAACATGGCTGCAGACTGAGTGCACATCTGCTCAAACTCATCCTACATTTGTTAGAGGGCAATCTTAAAAATCCTGTGCACATCACATATGTATCTTATCACATGTACAAAAGGACTATTTCTACAAGACTTGCCCTGTGATTCCACAGAATGGGGTGTTGGTGATAACTCAAAGTACATACTTTGAAGTAACATGTTGTACATAAAATATTAGATACGGGCATAACTTATTGTTACTCCCTTGAAAATGTCACTTCTGGTACCTTGATTGTATTTAGTTTTTTTCATAGCTTGGCCCTGAACTAGAAGTAAGCCCACTGGAGGGGTGGAGGACCCCCAAGGGATGATGACATTTGCACAGGAGACCTGGGCCTGAGATGGGTGAATGCCTCCATCGACACTGTCATTGCCTGAGAAAATGTCTCGCTCTGCCCCTAAGATAGGTATTATATTTGTTCAGTATCATTATTTTATATTCTGCACAGAGATTTATATTAACTATGATTTTTTTGGAACTAAATTAAGCATTTGGGCCTGTTAGAAAGGTGTGGCAAGCAGTGAATTCTCTGCTGCTTCTTATTGAGGATCTGAGGATATAGGGACTGCTTCTTGGCAGGCGTAGATACGATTCCTGATAGATAAGATAAAATGGTAAACTTGTACTTTCACACTTGGAAACCAGTCCTGTGTCAATCAACAGGATTTGCTTCCTGCTAGTGCTAGTGATCTCACCTAACCTATCAACTGAAGCTAGGTACAACTTTTTGTGTATTCTTTCACAATTTGGATATAACTTTAAAAGACCAGAGAAGAATAAAACAGTGTGACTCACGCTGGTTTCAAATTTCATTCCCTGGCTCTGAAGAGTACTAAGCAACCAGATCTGTTTAAAGCAGTATAATGCTAGCTTGAGCACAGGAGGGCAATTAATGAATGTAAACAGTAATTTTTAAACTAGAACAAGTATGGTTTGAAACTAGAAACAGTTATAGACAGGGTTTTTTGAAACTAGAATGATTCCAGCGGGAAAGTCAGATGTAGATTTGACCTAAGAAAGTTTAATGAGGCTAATGAGAATTTGTTCCATTTTGCTTTCAGACTGGAAGAGGTGAGAGAAGGGGTGTCTGTTGGCTCGTGAATGACCAAAAAGGACAGCTATATTATTTAATTCTACTATGGTTCAGGAGCCCTCCTCCATTGCCATGCCCTGCCTAGGCGGCCAAGGGCAGCTGGGCAGCTTCCACTGATGCAACCAAATGCACACCACAGGGCCCACAAGCGCTCCACATGTGCCTGGCCCTCTTGACTCCCAGCACCACAGCTCTGTCCAACCCCGAGCTCACACAGCGCCAGACTGAGAGAATGGGGTCAGCCACCACCAACCAGGCTGGCGTGCTCGCCTCCCCATTGGCTAACTTTCCTATGGCGAGCCTTCATTGGGTCACCCCCACCTTGTGCTTCATTCCAAGAGGTGGGGGGGTGGGCAAATGCCGGTGCCCTCATTAGATGGCGGGAACCAAACTTCTGTTGGCTGGTGAATTAGATGACCTGACCAAAAAGGACAGCTATATTATTTAATTCAAATATGGTTCAAATTTTTCATGCATGAATGACAAAGCACACCTGCCACTAAATCACTAGTAATAATGACTTTGCATAAACTCAAAGCAGAAAGTTAAATGATGTGGAAAATCTAGAAGCCAGGCCCCTCTTAGGTGGTGGAAAGTTGTATGAAGCTTTTCAAAATGAAGCTCTGAGATTAATCATTCCTGCTGCTCTCATTCACAGATGGCATGGGCTCACACAATGCTCCTTGGCAAGGGCCTAGATTCCTTCCCAGGGTGTTTTCCCAAGTTGTTTTCCTGCTGACCTCTATTACAGTGAAAGTTTATCACTTTGGTTACCTATGTTACCACTAATCAGTGTTTTAGAATTTTAAAACTGGCTTCAAACCCTGGGTTCAGATTCTGTTTGAAAGCAAACACCGGTTAGTGTTAACTATAGTGAAGGTCAGTGCTATTGTGGCCAAAGCTAGTAGTAGCAATTCATAAACAAAAGGGATAGGGCTAAGTGAGAGCACACAAATGGCACTCTTTAACAATACTTCTTTGAAAATATTAAGTCACCCGTGTTAAGACGATGCCACCTCCAGCTTACAGGTAACACCTATTTACTGCCTTTGTGTGACTGAATTATAATGTGAAACAATTCTATTGAACCAAGCTTAACTACTTCGGTTAAGTAAACGTGATTCATGGGGCCATCCACTTTCCGGAGAAAAGATTTACTGTTGTGAAATCTGTGATCATATTTCTGAGACAAAGAAAAGATTGCACAGTCTTGTAGCATCAGTGTGGTGTCTTTGCAATGTCAAAAGAATCAAAGGAATCATGGCTCGAAAGCATATCAAAATTAGGGTTTGTTTCTCTTTGAAGTGCAATATTTAATTTATTTGGCTTTAAAAAGACACACTTTGTTTTTTGTGCACAGCACTGATATTTTTAAGTAGGAAGAACTCAAAGCGGCACCATTTTGTATATCCTATTTAAATTTGTTAGGCTGTAAAGCTCTGCACAGGTGAGCTAGTATTGTATAGCATCACATACTTGAGTTTTGAAAATAAAAGGATTGTTTCAGAGTCCTCTGTGTTGCTCTCATATGATTTTATACAGTGCAATAACTGCAGCCTTCCACTGGGCATTTTGTTCTTAAAGGAAACTTGTCACCTCTTACAGAGAAGCCAAATTGCCTTTATCAGTGGCTCTTAAATTTTGTAGTTCATGGACCACTAGGCTTTCAGGACAAAAATCATGATGAATCTTTCCTATATAATAAAGCCATTTTCAAGTGGCAAGATTCCATGGGGCGTCAAAATCAGTTGGCTGGACGGACTGCCACTCAAAAGGGGGTCCCTGGCCACTAGCTGCATTATCTCCCTGCTTTGCCTCAGTCCCGCCCACAGAGCCACCAGCCAGCGTCTCGGCCTCAGTCTGGAGGAAGCCAGTGAAGGGGAAGGACCGACTGGGTGCCGGGTCCACTCTTCTCTTCTGCCCACTGCCAGGTGGGTCTAACTGTCCCCTCAGTGGCCTGCTTCTGTCAGTGAAAAGACCATGCATAACCCCCTCCCCCACCCACTGCATAACCCCCTCCCCCACCCACTGATGTTTCTGTCAGAATAAACTGTCAGAAAACGGCTCTCTCTCCTGCTTAACTCTGCCATGGCTAGCTGGCTAATGAGGTGGCCCAGCGACCATCAAACCGTTCTCTTCAACCCCCTGCTGTGTGGCTGACTTTCCCCCTAGGGCTGCTAATCTCCAGGTAGGACCTGGAGATCTCCTGCTGTTACAATTGATCTCCAGATGACAGAGATCAGTTCCCCTGGAGAAAATGGCTGCTTTGGAGGGTAGACCCTATGGCATTATACCCTTCTCCTGCTTCCCTCCTGTGTGTGACTTACCTCAGTGGCTGTTGGTAGGTGTAAAGAAATGGCAGTTACCTGTGTTTATAAGATGGCTGCTGTCGGTGGTTTGTTTAAAATGTTCCCCCATAAGGTTCAGTTGAGCTGCAGTTCCAGAGAGAGGGACTGCAGGAGTATCACTCACTGGGTTGAATGGGGCTTCCTCATCTGATGGACTACAGTTCCCAGTGGCCCCAAGGCCAAAAAGTCCTGGAAAAGAGGGACTGTTCCAAGGGCACCATCAATATAGACTGCAGCCCATCCAGGGAGGATTATGTTTAACCCCCTGTTACTTTATGCTCTGTTGGTTCATAGTATGTGCTTACTCCTACAGTTGTGCCTTATTTAGTGTGTGTGTGTGTGTGTGTATGCACTCCATAATTGTGTAAATAGTAAAATAAATTCTTTTATTTGGGCTAATAATCTGTGTTGTGCAGTCTCCCCCACTCTGCACAATACCAAAGGGAGGGGGTAGCCCGGGGAAGCAAGGAAAGGGCAGACCCTTTGGTTGACAACTTTCAAGGGATCCCCCAAAGATTGGGGATTTCATCTCCAAATAGGGAGATTTGCCCACAGGGGCCCTCTAAAAAGGCAGTGACAGTTCAGTGGCTGGTGGCAGGGAACTTAAGGAGTGAGATATGCTCACAGGACGAGCGTGGGAGGCAAACAGCTGAGTTATAAACTGGAGCCCATTTTGCCACCGTAGGCAACCAAGCTTTGTTCAGACAAAGGAAGGAAACCCTTCACAGGCCTTTGTGAAGAACTCATTGGGACCAGTCCTGACTAGGGTTGCCAGCTCCAGGTAGGGAGATTCCTGGAGATTTTCTGGTAGTTCCTATGGAAGCCAGGGTTTGGGGAGGGGAGAGGCCTCAGCTGAACAGAATACCATCAAGTCCACCTTCCAAAGCAGTTATTTTCTCTGGACAGGAGAGACCTGTTGTCTGGAGTTCAATTGTGATTCCTGGCGATCTTCAGGCTCTACCTGGAGGTTGGGTACCCAAGGCGTGGCAATCAGTGCTTCAGAGTATGGTCTGCTAGATCCAGGTTCTTGCTGTAGAAGCTGAGTGGGCGATTTTGAACCAGTCACAGACTTTCAGCCTAACCTACCTCACAGGATTGTTGTGCAAGTCAAAAGGGGGAGAGGAGAATGATGTAAGCTGCTTTGGTCCCCATTGCAGAGAAAGACCACTTTTCCTCCTGGGAAATTTATTTGTTTAAATTTCTATCCCATCCTCCCAGCCAAGGAAACCATTGTTGCCAATCTCCAGGTGAGGGCTGGAGATCACTCAGAATTACAATTGCTCTCCAGGTTGCGTTGATCAGTTCCCATGGAGAAAATGGTGGACCCTGCTGAGATGCCCCCCCCCCCCATGACAGCCACTGTGATGTCAGGGCTTCAGATCATGGTAGTCAGGGCTAGTCAGTCAGTCAGGGTAGTCAGGGTAGTCAGTCAGTCAGGGCTTCAGATCATGGTAGCGTCTGCAGGTGGGGGCGAGATAGAAAGCTAAACAGTGAGGGGGAAATAAAGGTAGGTTGATGGTTGGCTGGGAAGGAGATAGGGTTGCCAACTCCAGGTGGGGAATTCCTGGATTTGAGGGATGGAGCCTGGAAAGGGTGAGGTTTGAGGAGGGGTGGGGCCTCAGACAGGTACAATGTCATAGACTCTGCCCTCCAAACCAGCTATTTCCTCTTGGGGAACCACTGTTGCCAATCTCCAGGTGAGGGCTGGAGATCACTCAGAATTACAACTGCTTTCCAGATGGCATTGATCAGTTCCCACGGAGAAAATGGTGGACTCTGTGTCCTTATATTCTGCTGCGGTTGCCACAGCAAATTGACATTGAGTGCCCAAGGCCTTAGCACTTTCCCAGAGCCTCTTTCTGGAGCCCGTTGTATTTATTTCCACAACGGGCCTTATTCCTAGTGCAAAAATAATTCCACTCTTTCCACATTCTGATGCAGCTGTAGTGACTACACTGCTAGGTAGTGACACTGATGGTCTGATCATGCGCACCCATTAGCCACACAAGAGGGATGACTCACCAGCGGATCAAACTGGTGCAATCACACCAGCACATGTGGGAGGCGTCCCGCACCCGTCGGCAAGCCATGGGCAAGCCCTTTTGCTCTGCCGGAAAAGTGGAGTAAAAAACCACTAGGGAAACCCCAGTATCAAATGGGTTGCTGCAGGCCACAGCTGGACTGTCCCTGTGTGATCACTCCAGCGCAGATTTGTGGCGTCAGGGATAGTCTGATCAGGCTATCTCGATGCCATGCCATTGTTTCCCCCCCCCCCTTCTCAGTATGTGCATCATCAGAAGCCCTCAAGGTGGAGAAGCGATTCATCAATCCCCCCCCCCCCCAATTTAAGCGAATCGGAAAACAACAACAACAACAAAACCAATTCGCCTGCAGTTGCATCTGATCACACAGCGGCGAGTTGCACCCACAGCTACACAAACCTGTGTGACTGCGCAATCCCCCCCCCCCCCCCGGGATTATCTTGCTCGTGTGACCGGGATCTTCGTTAGTTTGCATATATCCTTTGTCACTGAGAGTTTTGTCACCCAGGAACCTAAGTTGTAGCATGCTGACTCCCAAGCAACATGGTGACACAGAGGATGTGAAAATCTAGAAACACTTCTTTATGCGGTGCAGTATATGCACAATTGCCCTCACTTCCCACTCTAGCAAGGTCTATAGTTTCCCATACACGTTAAGCCCACAACCTTCCTCTTGCTGCCTCGAGACCTTGCCAGGCAGTCCCTATCATTAGCCACAGTCTCAGTGGACAATTCTAATCCATTTCCTTGTAGGAAAGTAACAGCTACCCCTTCATCTCTTTGAGATGAACCCTCCCGAACCAGAGATTTTTCATCTCCTGTCAGCTTTCCCCCAATACTCAGTTTAAAAACTGCTCTGCCACCTTTTTGATTTTAAGCACCAGCAGCCTGGTTCCTTCTCGGGACAAGTGGAGACCGTCTCTCTTGTACAGCTCCCTCTTGTTCCAAAAAGCATCCCAGTGCCTAACAAACTTGAACCCTTCCCCCCGACACCATCGTCTCACCCACGCATTGAGACTCCTGATCTGTGCCTGTCTCTCCGGCCCTGCGCGTGGAACAGGTAGCACTTCCAAGAAAGCTACCTTGGAGGTCCTGGCCTTGAGTCTCCTGCCTAGCAGCCTAAAGTTTTCCTCCAAGACCTCACGACTACCTTTCCCCACATCAATGGTGCCAACATGTACCACAACCACTGGCTCCTCCCCAGCACTATCTACCAGCCTATCTAAAACACACATAATTGTCCGCTACTGTATCTTTCATCAATGCACTTAATTAATAAAATAACTAAGAATGAAAGAAAAAGAAAAAAATCCTGATTTCTGCTTTGTTAAACTTTGGCAGCTAAAGTTTACATGACAAGTTTACATGACAATGATGAGTGAATCATATTTTACTAAACAGGAACTGTCATAGAACAAGCACCCCAGAGGTGTGGGGGAAATCTCCCCACTGTTCATAGGATTAGCAGTATAACATGGTGTTATCTCACTTCCTCAGAAGGGTGTTTTCTGAGTCAGCACTAGTTGTATTTTCCACACTGCCTCTGATGACTTTGGGGGCATCATGTGTTTCCAGTCAGTGACCTTGGCCAAAGAATGGCTTTTGAACTAAGCAATGTTGATTCTGCTGTTCCTGTGAAATTGCACAGTGTCTCTTCAACAGCTCTCAAGGAAAGACCTCAGTCAAAGCTCACAAGGTGTGGAGTAGCATCCCATTGCACTGAAGGGTGAGAAAAAACCTGGTCTGAGTCTCTACCTACAGCGGTGTTGGCAATGTCATCTCTTACAGGAGTTTCCACCTTTTTCATTTCAGTTTGGATTCTAAGAGCCATGACACAGGTTGCTCCTGATTCAATAGGTATGTGATGGTGTTTTTCATTAATCTGATTAATTTGAATATGTAATTCTGATAAAGGTAAAGCACTGTAGAGTACATTATTCCTAAAAGGGATACCTTAAAATCAGAATTACACATTGCAGCTGATGGGTTCAGAAAGGTGTACCTTGTGTTAAAATTTCACTGTAAATATACTTCACTGTAAATGTTTTTAATTAATTTTGCTACATTCTAGACTGTTATGTACTCTTGAGCTGCCCTGTAGAGTACCAGTACTTTTAGCATTGGAGAAAGTGCAGTTAAGGGCAACTAGAATGATCAAAGGGTTGGAACACTTTTCCTATGAAGAAAGGTTGAAGCACTTGGAGCTCTTTAGCTTGGAGAAACGATGGCTGAGGGGTGACATGATCGAGGTTTATAAAATTATGCATGGGACAGAGCAGGTAGAGAAAGAAGTCCTTTTCTCCCTTTCTCACAATACAAGAACTCATGGGCATCCATGAAATTGCTGAGCTGTCGGGTTAGAACAGATAAAAGGAAGTACTTCTTCACCCAAAGAGTGATTAACACGTGGAATTCACTGCCACAGAAGGTGGAGGTGGCTACAAGCATGGACGGCTTCAAGAGGGAATTGGATAAACATATGGAGCAAAGGTCCCTCGGTTGCTATTAGCCACAAAGTATAGATAGCAGGGGTCATTTCGAGCAGGAGCTCGGGGGAGCTTAGCTCCGGGAGTTGGTGCCAGCCCCACCCTTGCGGGGGAATGCCTGCTTGTGTCATGACTGCAGCAAAATGACCCCGTCCCCTGGAAAGGTCCTTGTTCCTTCAACCAGCCTTCTGAAGGCTTCAGCCACCACTGAAGCTATCCTCCCAGAATAGTGGTATTTCTGAGGCTTGGATTAGTAGCTGTCCCCCCCCTTTCCTTCTTTCTTTCCTTCTTTCTTTCTGACATACTTCTGGTGATGTCAGGTGGTTTAGCATATGCAAATAAGTTATGCTAATGAGTTATGCTAATGAGCTCCTGCACCTCTTTTTCTATGAAATGACCCCTAATAGATAGGAACTCTCAGTCTGGGGCAAGTGATGCTCTGTATTCTTGGTGCTTGGGGGGAGGGGGCAACAGTGGGAGGGCTTCTGGCGTCCTGGCCCCACTGCTGGACCTCCTGAGGGCACCTGGTGTTTTTGGTCACTGTGTGACACAGAGTGTCGGACTGGATGGGCCATTGGCCTGATCCAGCATTGGCTTCTCTTACGTTCTTATGTTCTCCTCAACTGGGATCCAAAATGTTAATTTTTAGACCTGTGTTTGTTTTTCTAGAATTTCTGCATATGTTTAACATTGTTTAACTCTGGGTGGCACTATACAGGCAGCTCAAGAGTATATAACATGCTAGAATTTATGAGCAAATAAAAGGCTGTTTAATTCAGGCTGCTTTAGGGCTCTGGGTTTCTTTCACACTACAGATTTTAAATTACAGTAGCTAGAAAGATATTATCACCGCCACTGATTGCTGTTGTGAACAGTCACTATATACATTTGAGTTTTGACCCTGTTCAGTTTGTTCTTTCTCTATATATTAATATACAACATTGCCATGTAAGGATGATATCTATGCATCTTGACAAAGTGCACTCTAGTACACAGAAACTTGTGGTTTTATTCCACCAAAATAACTACTCGTAATACATAGACCCATAAATATGTGCCGTCAAATTGCAACTTGCAAAAAAAATGTGGCAACCCTAGCAAGGGGCTGTCTCTTTTCTGTTGTTGAGGGGTTAGTTATTAGTCTTAGATCCCCACTTCTAAAAGAACAATGAGACCTCTCCCTCAAATTTGTTCTGATAACAAAGCACACATCAGAATGCTCTTTGCAATTTTAAAGTGTTCTTAAGTATTTGCTTAATATAAATGTTTTCCACTTTTCTCCCCAAAAGTACCCACATTGACTTACAATTTATATATGTTAGGAATAAGGCCTGTTGTGGAAATAAATACAATGCGCTCTAGAAAGAGGCTCTGGGAGAGTGCCCCGGCCTTGGGCACTCAGCGTCAATTTGCTGTGGCGACCTCAGCAGAGTATAAAGACACAGAGTCCACCATTTTCTCCAGGGAAAGATCTCTGCCATCTGAAGAGCAGTTATAATTTAGCATGATCTCTATCCCTCCCCTGGGGATTGGCAACAATGGGTCTAGCAGGTCCTCTTACCGGCTTGTAATAAACTGGTACAGTGACAGCTGTTTCAGACAGCCCTTCCCCTACCATTTGGAGCCGTCTTCGGAGCGGTTTGCCATTTCAGACTGCCATTTTTTTTCAAGCCTCTTCACCACACACAAACACACACACAAACACACAAACACAATCACACAGAAACACACACAGAGAGACACACATAAACACAAACAAACACACACTCAAACACACACATAAACACAATAACACAGAGAAACACACACAGAGAGACACAAACACACACACAAAAACACACAGAAGCACACACACAAAAACACACACACAGAGAGACACAAACACACTCAAACACAAACACACACAAACATACACACTCAAAAATACCCACACATATACATAAACACACACACACAAACTCAAACGCCTAGTGTAGCCAACCTCCAGGTGGAGCCTGAAGATCGCCAGGTATCACAATTGAACTCCAGACAACAGATCCTCCCCCCTCCCTTGGAGAAAATGACTGCTTTGGAGGGTGGCCTCTATGGCATTCTGTTCAGCTGGCCCCAATGAATTTTGTCCCAAAGGGCAACATAGGTGTGGATAGGGGCTTTCAGAGAAGCAAGCTTGGTTGCCTAGCAACAGGCACTGAGGGGATAGTTGCCGGCTCTGATGATGGAATAGGGTTCCCAACCTCCAGGTGGGGCCTGGGGATCTCCAGCCTTTATAATGGATCTCCAGCTGACAGAGATCAGCTCCCCTGGAGAATATGGCTGCTTTGGAGGGTGGACTCTATGACATTGTACCATGCTGAGGCCCCTCCCCTCCCCAAACCCCACCCTCTCCTGGATCCACCCCCAAAGTATCCAGGGATTTTCCAACCTAGACCTGGCAACCCTATGATAGAAATACCTGAAGATTTGGGGGGTGGATCCTTCGGTGGGCAGCATTTTGGGGGGGGGGATGGAAGGACTCAGCAAGCTATAATACCATAAGGTCTACCCTCCAAAGCAGCTGTTTTCTCCAGGGGAACTGATCTCTGTCATCTGGAGATCAATTGTAACAGCGGGAGATCTCCTGGTCCCACTGGAGATTGGCAACCCTAAGGGGAAAGTCAGCCACACTGCAGTGGGTTGAAGGGAATGGTTTGATGGTTGCTGGCCCACCTCATTAGCCAGCCAGCCATGGTGGAGCTAAGCAGGAGTAAGAGCCTGAGGAATTTCACACAGCCAATATGTTCCGTTTCAGGAACTCTTCAGTAACGGTTTCTGTCAGGCATTTTACACAGAACCGTATTAGTACCGGTTTCCTAACAAAGCATAATGGCCCTTTCACACAGAAACGTGCCTCTCCCGTTGGGGAAGCATTCCTCAGCTGATTTACCTTGAAACCTCCTCCCAAGCATTCTTCAGTTCTTTGTACCGGTCCTGAAGTGCTACGGGGTGCTGTTTGAAATGCCCCCTGTTTCTGACAGTTTATTCTGACAGTTTATTCTGGGCATGCTGACAGTGTGCGGTGGAGGGGTTTGTGCTGATAGTCCATTGTCTTTTCACTGACAGAAGCAGGCCACTGAAGGGACAATAGACCCACCTAGCAGTGGGCAGGAGAGAAGAGTGGACCCAGCACCCAGTCGGTCCTTCCCCTTCACTGGCTCAATCCAGACTGAGACTGGGACGCTGGCCGGTGGCTCTGTGGGTGGGACTGAAGCAAAGCAGGGAGAGAATGCAGCCAATGGCCAGGGACCCCCTTTTGAGTGGCAGTCCGTCCAGCCTACTGATTTTGGCACCCCATGGAATCTTGCCACTTGAAAACGGCTTTATATAATAGGAAAGATAATCCAGTAAAAAGAAAACAAACAACCCAGACAATAACTAAAGCTTGGGCTGGTCCTGGATTCACTGGCTAGCTCATTTGAAGTTACAGTCTACAAACCACAGGTTAAGAGCCAAAGGACCAAGAACCTTTTGGCTGTAGCCCTTTGACTCAAGCATTATAATGTACCTGAAGTGGGAAGGTGAAAAACAATCCTCATAAAAGATGTTCTGCAACTGGCAAAGATGGTCCATCTTAATCCTTCTCTCCTGTCCCTCTCTATATGATCAGTTCCTAACATTTTATTGCACATTGTCTGGGCGTCCTGAAAAGACACCCCTCCTTGATCACTTATTTATTTATTTACAAAATTTAAACCCCACCTTTCTGCCCTTACAAGGGCTGCCAAGATGGCTAACAGTTTAAAACAAACATGATAAAATTACATTTAAAAAACCATTAAAATTTAAAGAGTTAAAAAAACATCAGGAGTCTGGGCATGACCTTGGATGCCTCCTTATCAATGGAAGTCCTGGTTGCGAAAGTTGCCAGGCTGGTGTTTTTCCAACTGCGCCAGGTTAGGCAACTAGCTTCCTGCTTGTCTTGCCCCAACCTAGCCATGGTAATCCATGCAACAGTCACCTCCAGGGCAGACTACTGTAACTCGCTGTACATGGGCCTACCCTTGAGGTTGACTTGGAAGTTCCGACTGGTCCAAAATGGGCTGCATAGTCCTTACAGGGACCCCTCAGATGACACATATCCATCCTGTGCTGCATGAGCTACACTGGTCGCCAGTGGAGTACTGGATCAAGTTCTTGGTGTTGACCTTTAAGGCCTTTAGCAGCCAAAGACCCACATATATTTGGGACTTCCTCTCTCAGCATGCCCCCAGATGAGTGTTACACTCGGGAAGTGAAAAGTACTGGAGTCGGGAGGCCAGTGGAGTGAGTTTCAGCACGATCAAGTTTATTGGAGGTCAGGAACAAGCATACCTGAGGTGGCCCGGGGTTCAGCTTATATGCACAGAAAAGCCTCACCCCTGTCCACACCCACATCCCGGGATAGGTTAATCTTCCCACCAGAGATTTACATTGGTTCATTTGAATATGCTAAGCCCCTTATAGGTGGGTCTTTAGGAGCCTGGGTGCTATTGTTCTTTTACCTCAAGCTTGTACCTTTTCCAGGCCATGCAGTCAGACCGCATGGCTGGCGCCATTACATGTTTGGTCACATCAAAGAATCATACAAGTGTACACATAGAGAATTGCAGCCTGGTTGTCTGTGGAATTGCATCCAGGACATAACAGGAAGTAAGCACTTCTTGGTGGTCCCTGGCCCAAGAGAAATCCAGCTGTCCTCAACCAGGTGGAACGCTCTGTCAAAGAACATCTGTGCCCTGCAGGATCTATTACCTTTCCACAGGGCTTGCAAGGCAGAAAGGTTGAGGGCAGTGATAGTGTAGTATGAGGTCTGGGACTCTCCTACTCCCCACCCCCCATATTTCCCCCAGTGAGCCTGTGAACATTTAAACATTAAACTATTTTCTGCCATCTTGAGGGGACTGTTTTTATGTATTAACTGTCATTTATTGTAGGTTTCAACTTTTAATTTTGGTAGTCTTGTATTCTGTGGTATGTTGTTATACTGAAGGGAAGGGCAGCCTAAAAATTGAACAAATAAATAAATAAAAACATTGATTAGAAAGGATGGATCATTGAGGGAATGTCAGATTAAACAAAAGGGGTTTTGCCCACTGGCAGAAGACAGCAACAAACGGGGACAGACAAATCTCCCTGGGGAGAGAGTTTCAGAGCTTTGGTGCCATGACCAAGAAGGCCCTCGCCTCCTGGGTTCCCACACATCTAATCTCAGAAGGCAGGGGCACCTGAAATACTCTGAGGATGACCGTAATGATCGAGTGAGTTCATAAAGGGTCCTTCAGGTATGTTGGCTCCAAACCATATAGGGCTTAGAAGGTCGAGACCAGCACCTTGAATTGTGCCTGGAAACAAATTGGGAGCCAGTGTAAGTGGGCCAAGAATGGAGTCATACGATCCCTACGACCCACTCCAGTCAGCATCCTGGCTGCAGCGTTCTGTTCCAACTGAAGTTTCTGAACACTTTTCAAAGGCAGCCCCATGTAGACCACACTACAATAATCTTATGTAGATGTAACCAGGGCATGTACTACAGTGGCCAGATCCTTTCTGTCCAGCAAAGGTCCAGCTGTCCAGCAGCTGGCTAACCAGTCACAACTGGTAAAAGGCACTCTTGGGCTGCGTTCAGACACACAGTTTTATCCGCTTCCATTGCTGTTCCCTTCCGGATTTAAAGTGCACGATCAGATAGCAACATCTGTTTGTCGTGCCCCAGTCGTCTGTGTCCCCCCCCCCCCTCACTTACTCCATGTTTATTTGATACCTGCTAAAATCCGGTCTTTTGGGGCTGAGCTGGTTTAAATCTGTCAGGGAGCTCTGACAGGTCTCTTGTTTTTCAGCCGCCATTTTTTTAGTAGTTAGTGAAGTGCACTCCACTGCTTATTCGCACCACTCTCTCTTTCTCCATCTCTCCCACAGGGGCTGCTCTAAACATTGTTTTCTGCATAGAAACTTTCAAATAAAAACACCCCTGTACTTCAGCTTTTTCCTGTGCTTTGGGGAAGGGGTACATTGAAAAGTTTAGAGAGGGAGACTACATGTCCCAGCAAGCTGATCAGCGTTTGAGCGCATGCCTAGAGAGTAAACTTTTTTTAAAAAATGGCCAACAGCCCCATGAACTACATATCCCAGGAGGCATAGCAGCGCTTGTGGGCATGCTCAAGGGAAAAACTTTTTTAAAATGGCCAGCGGCAACACTCTTTGGCTGCAGGGTCTGATATGTATCTGATCGCTGAAGAACGACATAAAAGCACTTTAAAGAGTGCTAAAAGGGGTGAGTCTGATCAGTATTCTCTGTTATAAAATACCCTGGATCAATTAGAGGCGGGCAACAGTGGATTAAAATGCACGTCTGAACGCAGCTAAAGTCTTGGAGTATGAAGGTCCACCTTAGCCTTGGCACTTTTGGTATTGTGCAGCCAACAGAGAGGTAAGTTGTCCACCCACAGAGTAAATTTCCTGCCCCATAAGTATGGGTTTTGCTTACTGAGTGTCCACACAATGGCCAGACAGTCCTTTTCTGGGGTGGACAAATGTTACTCCCAATCCAGCAACTTGCCATTTAGGAACAAGACGGGATGCATTTGGTTATCAGGGACATTTTGGCTCAGTACTGCAGCCAAATTTACATTATAAGTATCAGTGATCACAGTAAACGGCAGTGAAAAGTTCGAAGGTGTGACCGATGGCTCAGAAGCAATGTGCTCCTTTAGCTTGCTGAAGGCTACCTGACATTCAGGTGTCCAGTTCATATTACTGGGCACAGATTTTCTAGTCAGCTCCAGATATAAATCCCAGAACCCCCCAAAAGGATCATACTTGGTGTTTAGTGGTGGGGACTGGCCACTGCAGTGCTGCATCTACTTTATTCATTTCAAGCCTAAGGAAGATAATTTAGGCTCTGTCTTGCAACAACTGGGACACCTCCAATCAAGAACAAACAACAATAGGATTTTTTTCAGAAGGTAATAATCATGGTATCCTTCTGGGCTGCCTATCCGGTCTGGGATTAGGAGGCACTGTTCTGTGGTGGTTACAGTCTTACTTGGAGGGTAGATTTAAGAAGGTCATGCTGGGAGACTGCTGTTCTGCCCCTTAGCCTTTGGCCTATGAGGTCCCCAAAGGTTCCATATTGTCCCCAGGCTCTTTAACATCTACATGAAACTGCTGGGTGAGGTCATCCAGAGATTTGGGCTGGGCTGTCACTAATATGCGGATGACTCTCAGCTGCAATGTGTACTTCCAGCTGATCCTAGGGAGGCTGTAGAAACCCTGAACCTGGAGGCAGTTTTGGAGCAGACATGGGCTGGTAAAGTGAAAATCCTGACAAGGCGGGAATGCTACTGGTGGGTGGAAGGCCAGCCCCAGGATTTAAGACGTCACCCATTCTGGATGGGATTGCACTCCCCTCGAAGGAACAGGTCCATGTTCTGTAGGTGCTGTTGGATCCAGGCCTACTGCTGGATAGACAGATGGCAGCTGTTTGACTGACATTTACACATAAAAGAGCATAAACTGTGTTGGTGGATGCTGGTGTACATATGAAATACATTTAACATGCTGGTTTGTATATATGCTTGATATAACTGTTTTCCATTGCACAAAATGCTTTAAAGTAATGTAAATATGGTTTGTGTATTTCTTGTTTGTGAATGTTACTGATATTGTGCTGCTAATAGTCCAGAAGAGAGCTGAGTTGAGTCTTACCTTAGACAATGAGTTTTTAAAGAATGGGCATGTGACTGGTGCGCACCCAAGGGTTAACATTTGAAACATTATCATTTAATATCATTTAATGTGCCCAGCAAAAGCTGTGTGTTATCTGTAAACAGTTTAAAGCCTCATTACTGTACCTCCTTATTTATATTTGTCTTAAACCATGACCTGAACGTTGGCACGTATTTGGAGGCTGCGGCAAAGTTCTTTCAGGCTGCTCTTTTTAGACGTAGTATAAAAATTGAGACTTATTTTACATGGATTTTAGACTATTCTAGAATGTTTTTTTCCGGGTGATATAAGTTCCTATGTTTTATCTTTGTATATTTTTTCTATGTTAACGCCAGTAAAGGTAACTGAACTGAGCTGCATACATTGCCTCAGACTGTTTTCATACATGACACTGTACAGTTCATCCGAGCTCCTCTTGTAGACTCTCTGCCATGTGTAATTAATGCTAATATGATGCAGAATACAGTCAAGAATCCATATATGCATTCTATCCAATAGGTTTAATATTTGCATTATAGAACATAAGCATAAATCAATTTTAAGCCTCATGTGTGAAAATATCACAAGCACATCTAGCCTAATTTAAAAAAAAAAAAAACACATTACTATTCATTCATATTTGTAACCAAAAGTTCTCATGGAGTACATCATCCAAGCATGATGCTTTTTGAAATATGTCCAAATGTTTGCCTAAATACATTACTCTGTCAAGATGTAAGTTGGAAGCAGGACTATAGGAATTTGGCCTATTCTTTTATATTGTTCTCCAGAAATGGCCTCTTCCAAATGCCATGATTAAAAAATGTTTATGACAATTCAGTAGGGCTGCCAAGTCAGCCCGGGAGGTGGGGGATCCCCCGCTATAGGGGTTCCCAATCCGCCGGCTGTCATTCGGCCGGCGGGGGGAACCCCGCCCCAGAAGTCGTCCAGTGAGGACGACTTCCCCCATGTAATGACGTCACCTCCGGGTGACATCATTACGTTGCCGTGGCGCGCGCACAAAGTGCGCGCGCCAGAAGAACTCTCGGGGGGAGAACAACTCCCCCTCGCCGGTAAGTCGCCGGTACTTGGCAGCCGTACAATTCAGCTATTTTTGCTCTGCGTAGTCCTTGTGAGAATATATTTTTTCATAATGTTTGGATTGGTGACCCACATGAGAAGGTCAATAATCCTCTCTCAGAGGAGTTACAGCTGAGTGGAATTTTGACATGTAATCCCAGGCGAGTCTGGTTAAAAGATGTTGAGTGTCACAGGTGGGCAAGATCATTGGCTGTAATCCTGGAGAAACTCTGCCAAACCATAAACAGTACTGAACCAGAGTCAGCTTAAGGAAGCCCCACCCTGAGCATTGTTCCTGTTGTGCAGTGTATAGGATGAAATATTATAAACAATACTAAGGATGAAAGAAATATCTGTAGGTAATAATTTGACACATTTCTATTTAATTTGTAGGTGTTGTAACAACGGACTGCAGAATTAGTGGAATAGCTCTCTTTACTGGAAAACGTCTCAGTCAGCCTCCTTTTGATTTCTCTGAGGCACAAGAAGTATGCAAGCAGCTAGGGCTAGTCCTGGCACATAAATCCCAGGTTGAAAATGCTTTGAAGCATGACTTTGAAACCTGCAGGTATATCTTGTTTCGACATAATTTCTAATTGTCTTATTGGTTTTATTGTATTCTGCATTTTAAATGGAATATTTCTTTGGGCAACTTTTTTGGCAAGTGTTGTACATAAAGACATTGAAAAACAATTAAAAATATTTTATATTAACATATAAAAATTCCCTCTATTCTGGGTTAGATCCAATTACTCCCTTTCTCTGAGAAGTTTTCTTTCAGTGAAAGACATCTTCCCTCAACTAGTCACTTGGTGGAAGGGGGGCATTGGATCCAAGCCATACTGTTCCCCCCTAAAAAAACAAAATCCTATTGTCTTTCAGAAATAAATGAAGATTAAAAACACATAAAAACAAAAATAGTTTCTCTTATTTCTCATAAAAGTGAAAATGTGTCCTATTCTTGGATTAATTCTATTCTTTCACAGAATAATTTATATGGATTCCGTATATTTAAGTATGTCCATTTTTTGTATTATAGCTAGTAACCTTCAGTAACTTCAGTAACCTTCAGCAAGCCATATTCGTAACTTATCTCACCAGCCCCCTACTCTCAGTATTCTCTGATGTTTCTATTGCTTAGAAATAAAAGCCTGGGTGTGACAGATATATATTATCTGTTCTTCATTTTCTGATTTATTGATTTTCTGCCTAAATATACTTGAATCCACTGGTATCTCATATCCTGCAATTAGCTCCATTACATTGTGTTTGACCAATATTTATCTTTTTCAGTTTTATCAATCTTATTATTAAGCAATTATTTTCTCATTATCTCATTATATAAAAGGATAGTAAATGAAAAGTATAGACTTGGAGCAGGGGTTGGGGGGGGGAGAGAATGGGTTGGATCCCACAGATGTGCTGCTGGGAAAAGTGGAATTTTCCGCATGTCCTTTTCTTTCAGCAGCACTCTGTGCATATAGCAAAATATAGGTTTTTACATTATGTAATAGAAAAGTACAACAGAATATCAGAGGTTAACAGGGGGCTTTGTACAGAATTTTCAGGTACTTTTATCCTTGATGGCAGTACATGCTTATACTTAGGTAAGCCACTATCGGGGAAGGTAGGGCTGCCAAATCAGCCCGGGGGGCGGGGGATCCCCCACTATAGGGGTTCCCAATCCGCCGGCCGGCATTCGGCCGGTGGGGGGAACCCCACCCCCGAAGTCATCCAGCGTGGACGACTTCCCCAGCGTAGTGACGTCACCTGGAAGTGACATCACCACGTTGGAGACGTTGCCAGGGCGACATCACTTCCAGGTGACGTCACCGGGCGAAGAACTCACCCCCGCCAGTAGGTGAGTTCGACTTGGCAGCCCTAGGGGAAGGAGTGGATCACATGAAGCCGTGCTATGGTATCCTCTAAACAATGTTTTATTACAGTTGCATAAGATAAACAGAAGCTATTGGAGATACTGATTGTTTTTACAATGAAGGAGAACATTAGAAATATACCCTGACTCTGAACAGAGAGAATACAAAGAATCTGCTTATGTATGTTTGCATGTCAGCTAAATTGCACTTGTGTATGTGATGGTACAGACCAGATTCTGGGACAGACATAACCTCGAAAGGGGTAGAGAGCTGGGTGGCAGGCTGTTTTGTTTTGTTTTTGCAACAAATACTATTTCAACCTTAAACTGTCAGAACTTGGAGGTGATTATAAACTGGCAATTCAAAAAGCTGTCAAGAGCAGACAACATTGTCTTTCTTTCTTTGAATGAAATAACTAAGAACTTTTATGCACGCTTGAGTTACTTCTGATTTTCCTGGAAGTCGATCTACAAGCAGTAGAATTGTCTTTGGCAGGATTGTTCCACACATCTGCCCCCTGTGCATTTTTACAGCTGTGGACTTTATTTATTTTTTTCTGCATATGGCTTAAATAATGAGGCTTTACAAGGGAGAGTGCTGTCGTCATTGGTGTCATTATTTTTTAAGAAAACAGCCCTAAGCATTGTGTGTATTGTGCCATCAAGCTGCTTTTGACTTATGATGATCCTATGAATATCCTCCAAAACATCCCAGCACTAACAGCCTTGCTGAGGTCTTGCAAACTGAGGTCTGTGGCTTGCTTTCTTGAGTCAATCCATCTCCTGTTGGGTTTTCCTCTTTTCCTGCTGTCTTCAACTTTTCCTAGCATTATTGTCTCTTCCAGTGATTCTTGTCTTCTCATAATACGATCAAAGTACAATAGCCTCAGTTTGGTCATTTTCCCTTCTAGGGAGAATTCAGGCTTTATTTCATCTAGAACCCACTTGTTTGTCTTTTTGGCAGTCCACAATATCTGCAAAACTCTCCTCCAACACCACATTTCAAATGAGTCAGCTTTCTTTATGATATGTTCTACATATAGACTGAAGAGTCAGGGAGATAAAGTATATCTAGGGCTGCCAAGTCGAACTCGCCTACTGGCGGGGGGGGAGTCCTTCTTCGCCTGGGAGCCGCCTGGGAGCCTCCCTGGCGTGCGCGCTTTGCGCGTGCGCCCAGTGACGTCACCCAGAAGTGACGTCATTACGCTGGGGAAGTTGTCCACACTGGACGACTTTGGGGGCGGGGTTCCCCCCGCCGGCCAAATGCTGGCTGGCGGATTGGGAACCCCTATAGCGGGGGATCCCCTGCCCCCCGGGCTGACTTGGCAGCCCTAAGTATATCCTTGTCTTACACCTTTACCAATTGGAAACTGTTTTGTTTCTCCATATCCTATCCTATAAGTAGCCTCTTGTCTGGAGTACACATCAAAACAGTCAGATACTATGGCACACCCATTTCTTTAAAAACCATCCATAGCTTTTCATGATCCACAAAGCCAAAAGCTTTGTTGTAATTTATGAAATACAAGTTGATTTTCTTCTGAATGTCTCTCATATGCTTGAGTAACTAACGTTAAGTTTGCAATATGATCTCTAGTGCTTCTTCCTTTTCTTGCTCCATACCTGGTAACAGTCTCTTTTGTAAGATTCTGAGCAGCACTTATGCACATGAAAAATTAATGTGATCATCTGATAGTTGCTGCAGTCTTTATTGTCTCCTTTTTCGGAACTGGAATGTAAATTGAGCACTACCAGTCTGTAGGCCATTGTTTTGTTTTCCATATTTGTTGGCACAATCTTGTTAAGATTTTGATGGGCTCTGTTTCTGTGGCTTGGAATAACTCTATGGATATCTTATCTACTCCATCTACTCTTGGTGATTTATTTCCCCCAACTGTTCTCGGTGCAGCCTTAACTTCACTTTCTAAAACTGTAGGGTTTTGTTCAAAAGATTCTATTTGGAAGGATTCTGTCATCCTTTCATCTCTTCTGTATAGTTCTTCAGTGCATCCCATGTTTTTTTTTGTCCTGTTCTGTTAGTGTATTTCTGTGTTGATCTTTCAGCATGCCTAACCATGCTTTAAATTTCCCTTTGATATCTTGGATCTTGTGCAACAAATCTTTTGTTCTTCTTTTTTTGTTGTTTGCTTCTATATCTTTACATTGGTTATTACAATAGTTCTCTGTGTCTCTATATGTAAGTTGCTGGAACACTGCATTTAGACTTTTGATTCAGTTTCTGTCACTTTTTACGTTTGCTTCTTATCTATTTTGGGAATCCAGAGAACCAGCTTAAACTGTCATTACAACACTACCGTGTTGTATATTTTAAAGCCATTTAAAAAACAACCACTGAAGTCATTCATCGTGGGAGGAGAGGGTGTGGTTTATCAGTGATGATAGTCAAATCACTGAAAAGTTGTACAAAGAAAACCTATAGAAACATTACACCCTAGGAAAAAGTCAACTCAAAATCAGATTTCAAAAAAATATTGAGGTAAAAGTCGTATCAAAAGAGCCGGAAAAAACTGGGAGCGGGACACAAAAAACAAGCCTGAAGTGAAAACTGAAGACACAAAAATGCATGCGGAAATCGGGGGATAAACTGAAGCTGCATGGGGTCAGAACTGACAAAAAAAAATGTGGAAAACTTTATAGCTTGGTTCAGTTTACAAAAGACTTGCTATTTAATTTTTTTTGTTCAGTGTACAAAGGACTTGCTATTTTTAAAAAAAATTCATACCAACTTTGTAGGTTAGAAGAAACTAACCTACAGGCTGACTAATGAGCTTCAGGTCTGAATAATGAAATGGGTCTTTACATAGCCAAAACTGTCTGTCCATTATCCCCAAATAACAATGACAGTACACCAACTTTAATAACTCTGCTTCATAGCACTACAGAACTTAACTTGGGCACACAATCATAAAACGATGTTTTTAATTTTTTCATTAAAGCTTTGGCTGGATAGCAGAAGGATACACTGTTATTGCCCGGAAAACTTCTAACAATAAATGTGGTCAGGGCAAAACTGGAGTAGTCGAATGGAAAGTCACTCTTAACAGGAAATCTAACGCCTACTGTTACAATTCTTCAGGTGAGTGAGCATGACATGTAGATTTATAAAATAATACTTTGTATCAAATCCCTTTCTGTAGTGGATATAGAAGAAAAAACTTTTTAAAACTAAACAGTAGATATAATTTTGTCGTAAGCATATTTTGTTGCATTAATAGGCAACCATATCAATCTGCTGGTATGTACTTTCATTCTTAAGGATGCTTCCAGATGACAGAGCTTCCTGTGAGGAGAACTTCTCCACTAAAAAGTGGTTCAAGAGGTACTCAAAGAGTGCTTCCCAATATGCAAGCTTGCCACAGAGGTAGCTGAGTTTAGTTCTACCACAGTTATGAGCTCATACTGAAACGCAAGTGGAACAGGCATTGGCACAACTCCCATCTGCCTTTCAGGTGTCAGGGATACCGTCATGGGTCAAGTGACCTGAAGCAGAAGGGAAGGATTTACAAATATGGATACAATCCGAAGTCTGTCATTTTCTGAAATCATGCTGGTGCTGGAAACTTCCATGAATGTTGGAAAGTGAGTGCAGCATACAGTAGGCAGTCTTGGGCAAAATCTCACCATCGCTGCTTCCCAGTATCTTGACATCAGTGATAGCTGCTATCACTGGCGGAGGAAGGAGCAAAATATCACCCTGTGATGTCAGAACAGAAGTAAATTCCTAAGTGTTTCTGAATGTTTGTTGTTGTTCAGTCACACGGTTGAGTCCGACTCTTCGCGACCCCAGGGTGATGTCTCTACTTTTTATTATGCTGTCTAGGTTTGCCATCGCTTTCCTCCCAAGGAGCAGGCGTCTTTTAATTTCATGGCTGCAGTCACCATCTGCAGTGATTTTGAGTCCCAGGAAGGTGAAGTCTGTCACTGCTTCCATGACTTCCCCTTCCATTTGCCAAGGAGTGATGGGGTTGGAGGCCATGATCTTAGTTTTTTTGATGTTGAGTTTCAAGCCAATTTTTGCGCTCTCCTCTTTCACCCTTAGCAAGAAGCTCTTCGGGTCCTCTTCACTTTCTGCCATTAGAGTGGTATCGTCTGCATAGCTGAGGTTGTTGATGTTTTACCCAGCAATCTTAATTCCGGTTTGTGATTCATCCAGGCCGGCATTTCGCATGATGTACTCTGCATATAAATTAAATAAGCAGGGTGACAATATACATCCTTGTCGTACTCCTTTTCCAATGCTAAACCATAAGTTGTTCCATATCCGGTTCTAACTGTTGCTTCTTGACCCTTATACAGGTTTCTCAAGAGACATGTGAGGTGGTCTGGTACTCCCATCTCTTTAAGGACTTGCCATAGTTTGTTGTGATTTACACAATCAAAGGCTTTAGCATAGTCAATGAAGCAGAAGTAGATGTTTTTCTGATACTCTCTTGCTTTCTCCATGATCCAGTGAATGCTGGCAATTTGATCTCTAGTTCCTCTACCTCTTCTGAATAGGAGAATAAATTAAATAAGCAGTGTCCAATTTTGGCAGCCACACACTCAATATAAAGAGGATTTATTAACCTGTTTAAAAACAACAGCGCTGAATAAACACCTGAGTGTTGAGAGTACCAGAAAAACATTTTAAATGTCCCTAACTTTGGCATAGGTTTGGGAACATCATTCCCCTTGAAAGAGCCAGTTTGGTTTAGTGGTTAAGTGCACAGACTCTAATCTGGGAGAACCAGATTTGATTCCCCACTCCTCCACTTGCACCTGCTGGATGACCTTGGGCAAGCCATAGTTCTGGCACAGCTGTTCTTGAAAAAGAGCAGTTTCTGTCAGAGCTCTCTTAGCCCCACCTACCTCACAGGGTGTCTGTTGTGGGGAGGGGAAGGGAAAGGAGATTGTAAGCCGCTCTGAGACTCCTTCAGGTAGTGAAGGGTGGGGTATAAATCCAATCTCTTCTTCTCGTCTTCTTCTTAGGAGTGTTACCTGACATAAAAATCCCCTTAAAAACACAGGTGGCTACAGTGACTCACAGCTTTAGTCCAGCTTCAGGTGGTGTGTCAGCTGTGCCCATTCCTGGTTCAGTCAGATCTAGCCACAGTGATCCATGCCTTATTTACTTCTAGACTAGATTATTTCAACACACTTTACTTGGGGCTATCCTTGAGGAGTGTTCGGAGGCTGCAGCTAGTGTGGACCAGCTCCCGGGAGCATATGACCCAATGTTACAGCAATTCCACTGGCTACTGATCCACTCCCAAGCTCAATTCAAGGTGTTGGTTTTGCTCTTTAAAGGCCTTATGTGGCTCCTGACTGTCCCATCAATCAAAGAAGCTTGTTTGGTGGGTACACAAGAGAGAACCTTTTCAGTGGCAGCCCCATGATTATGGAGCAACCTTCCAAGGGAGGGTATCTTGGCCCCTCACATTTGATCCTTAAGAAGCAGTTGAAGATGGGTTTATTTAGGACTGCATTTGGTTAAGGTCACTAACAGTCCTGAGTTGTGATTTTAAATTTTGGCTTTTCTGTTTTTAAATGTATTTTATGTATCTTATTTTATTTATGTTGTAAGCTGCCTTGAGCCCCATAAGAAAGAAACATGGCTATTAAATGTTTAAAATAAATAAAGTACTCTTCACCTCTCTTGATCACGCAATTGAGTCAAAAGGAGTATATATCCCTAAAGTGGAGGATGAGCAACCAACTATTGGAAACTTTTAATACTTCCGTTGAAAGATCCATAGATATATATAACTTTAACCTTCTTCCTCCTATTCAATAACACTCAGTATTGGAAGAAAAATGCAGAACTTTTACACTGGCACATTAAGGTCTCAGTATTACAGTATTTTGACTATTTCCTGATGTTCATCTGTGTGTCTTCTGTGCAGTCCCACATGGGACTGCCTGGAGGCAGGCCTGCTGAGGGAGAAGGTTCCAAGAGCTTCTAGAATTCTTAGAAAAAAAGTTGAGTACTACCCCTCCCCTTGTGGAGGAGAGCTACAGCTTGTTTTCCCGCCCATTTGGTCATGTGACAAAGGGAGAAGGAGGCACTCTTCCGTCAGTCCTTTTTCTGCCGCCATAGGGAAAGGATGTTCCAGAGCGTTTCTCAGACTAAAATTACCTCAGACTTCTACTTCAGGTAAAAATACGAGAACAAAAGTGGAGAGAAGAGCGATGGCTCTCTTTAAGAAGTGCCAGTCCTGTGGGATTAAAATGGCATCCAACTATGAGCACCTCAAGTGCCTTCTTTGTCTGGGTGAGGGCCATAAGACAGCTTCATGCAGGGCCTGTGGGCTCTTTACTCCAATGTCACCCCAAAGAAGATTGAGGTTGACTCGACACCACAGCCCGCACTTGGAAATCCTCACTGTCGAGCCTAAGAGTATCAGGTCAATGATGAGATCTCACTCTGAGTTCTGCTAGGTCTCTCTCTTTAACCAAGATCATCAGCCTTCCACGATCGAAGAACTCATCTTGCTCCTGCTCTCCCAGCTATAGGATGCAGAACACCCCTGCATGGGGTTACCCTCCGAATTGAGGTTCTGTGCCTCCATGGATGATGCCTCCATGGTATCAACCCAGATCAACTAGCCATGGCTACACTAAACATCGAGGTCGAAGCACTTCACCACAGCGTCGTACCCATTCGACATCGAGTGACCGTCATGTTTCTCCTGTCCAGCATGGGGCAACCTCTTTTATTTCTGAACCAATTGATGACCCTCTGTCAGATGGCGAATCCGAGCACACTTCTCTCCCTTCCCCAGATGAGACTGTGGGAGATCCAAGTCCTGTATATATTCTGAACAACTGCTCAGAATTGTCAAGGCTCTGAAGATTGACTTTACTTCCCCAAAGCCAGCTGAAGAAGATCCAGTCATGGACATATTGTACTGTTCTGATCCTGGCCCTGTGGCAATTCCACTAGTTAAGGGCATTAAGGGGATAATCAACCACACTTGAGCTAGGCCCTCTTTTAATGCCTCTTCCACTCGTAAAGTGGAGAATCTGTACAAGATTAAAGAGGACGATGCCTATTTCTTGTATCATCACCCGCAACCTAGTTGCAAAAGTGATACCTTCTAAGCAAACTGGGGGACCCCACTCTTCCCCCCTTGACAAGGAGGGTAGGAAGTTAGATATCTTAGTGCATAAGATTTACTCTTCAAGTGCCCTAGCTCTCAGAGTTTCCAACTTTAAGGCAATCATGGCCACTTACCAGGTCCTCCTATGGGAACAGTTGTCTCCAATCATAGACTGTTTACCGGATGAAAAGAAAGACCAAGCTAAACAGGTCCAACTTGAGGACTCTAAATTAGTGAAACAAGATTTGAATGCAGTCAGGCATACTGCTGATGCGGCCAGTAAGGTCATCACTTCAGCCATAGTATTGCGTAGACACTCTTGGCTTCGCACATCAGCCCTTCCCTTAGACACCAGGTCTCGTATTGAAGAGAGTTTGAGGGCAAACGCCTTTTTAGTGAACAGATGGATGAGGTGTTAAAGAAGGTCCAGAAGACCAAGTACACTGCTAAGTCCTTGGGATTGGCTTCACAGCAGCCATCAACTAACAAACCAACGTATTTTCCCAGGCATTTTCAGCAGCCTTCTGTGGACAGGGAATATAGATTCCAGAATGCCCCCTCCCAACCTTATAGGGGCCCCTACAACACTGCTTATAGTAATACTTATCCCCCTCGGAGGCAACAGCTTCGACAATGCAACCAGCACAATCATTCACCCCACAGTTCTGCTTTTAAGCTCAGGGTACCACAATGCAGATCTCCTCCTCTGTTCAGGGCACATCTTACCACCTTTTCTGATAGTTGGTCTGTTATTTGTTTTGATGTTTGGGTTTCGGATATAATAAAGTTTGGTTGCTTTTTGGAGTTTAAAGACACCACCCCCACACTGTTTACAAAGTTCCTGATAAATCCTCCCAACAGGATGCTTTGGGACCTGAGATCCAGAGTCTATTAGACAAGGGAGCACTGGAACAAGTCCCTGAATCAGAGATGTCCATTGGGTTTTATTTGAACTATTTTCTAATAAAGAAGAAGGGTGGAGGCCTGAGACCTATATTAGATCTCAGAGCCCTTAACTCATACCTAGACGCTCACAGATTCCGCATATTGTTCCTTGAAGACATTTACCCTTTCACTGTACACTGTGCATGGTTTTGCGGTTATTGATCTGCAGGATGCATATTTTCATATTTTGATTCATGAGGATTGTTGAAAACATTTACGCTTCAGATTTCAGGGTAAGATCTACCAATACTCTGGTTTGCCTTTTGGCCTAGCTGCAGCCTCGAGAGTCTTCACCAAATGTTTTCCACTGTGATTGCCCATCTTAGGTTACAGTGCTGCAGAATCTATGTCTATCTAGAAGATTGGCTTCTCGTGCCTGACTGTAGAGACAAGCTGGTCTCTCAAATAGACTTAACTTTGCGCACCTTAACATGGTTGGGGATTGTCATTAATCTAAAGAAATCCACCCTTACCCCATCTCAAGCGGTGGAGTTCATTGGAGCCAGACTAGATTCCCTGGCACACAAAACGTTTCTCCCTATTTCCCAAAGCAGAGCTTTTCAAACTACGGTGTGACTAGGGCTGCCAAGTCCAACTTGGGAAATATCTGGGGACTTTGGGGGTGGAGCCAGGAGACTTTGGGGGTGGAGCCAGGAGAAAGGAAATGACATCATTTTGTGATGTCACATCCTGTGATGTTGCTTCCACATGCTGACACATGAACTCATGAAGTTTCCTAATACTGAATCAGGCCATTGGTCCATCAAGGTCAGTATTGACTACTCAGACTGGTAGTGGCTCTCCAGGGTCTCAGGCTGAGATCTTTAATGTCACCTATTACCTGATCCTTTTTTAGCTGAAGAGGCTGATACCTCCTGCATGTCAAGCAGATGCTCTATCACTGAGCAACGGCCCTACTGAATCCTTCCTCATCTCGGCAGAATATGAAGCACTAAGTGCTACACAAGTGCTAAATATGATTTTCATATCATAAGAACAGGAGAGAAGCCACAGTGGATTGGCCCATCCAGTACAGCCCATCCAGTATAACACTCTGTGTCACAACAGTGGCCAAAAATACCAGGTGCCCTCAGGAGGTCCAGCAGCGGGGCCAGAACTCCAGAAGCCCTCCCACTGTTGCCCCCCAAGCACCAAGAATGCAGAGCATCACTGCCCCAGACAAAGGGTTCCATTTAGACCTTGTGGCTAATAATAGCCACTGATAGACCTCTGCTGGATGGGGACAGAAAGAGAGAGAGAGAGAGACAGACAGACAGCTTTTTCACTTACTCTTGCCCAATTCCCAGGCTTTATTTCTGGCCCTTGTTTCACCCAGCTGTTGTCCATGTAAGTCCCATAACTTCTCCCCCCCCCCCCAGCATAGGCTTTTTGGTGGCTAAAGAGGACCTTTGTCCTCCCCTTTTTGCCAGCAGAAAAGCTAGTTGGATCCATCCCTAACTTAAAATACCGGTTACTTGATGTACAAATGCCTTTAAAAATGCAGATTTTTACTGCGGGGGGGGGGGGGGGGGGACACGGTTGAAAGAAACAGAAAATTGGCATAAAAATGAGGAATCCCAACTTTTATTTGCAGAAGGGAAATGAGGATTGGGGGGACCCAAACAGCCACGACAAGACATTTTAAACAATCCCACTCCCAGACCTTCTACAGGCAACCTCTCCTTGTGATGTTTACCTCTTTGGAAGTGACAGTTTATTCCTTTGACAAAACCACAGTGGACAGACAGACAGAAAAAAAAAAGAGGGGGAGGGGGAGAGACAGAGAAGGAAAAGAGCTCGCAGATCCCAGCAGCTTACCCCAGCAGTTTACTCAGCAGCAACCTTGCACGCAAGCCCTTCAGTAGAAAGAGCTTAGTCCCTCCTTAATCTCTGGGCGGGGCTCTCTTGCTTGCTCAGCTCTTAAAGGGGAAATTTCCCTTTTAAGAAGTTCAAGAGGCCAGGGCAGGCTCCGAGGTTCCCCTGCTGGCAGCCATTTTGTCCCCCCGGTGGCCAATTTTGGAAAAGCGGGGGGAAGCTTTAAAAATCGGTGTTTCCCCCGCTCTACCGGGGGACTTGGCAGCCCTAGGTGTGACATTTCTCTGCTTCAAGGTTTCAGAGAGCTATCCAAATTCAAAAGCTCCTGGGCCTCATGACTGCCACAACTTCTACCATTTGTTATGCAAGGCTCCTTTACAAAACTAGTTCCTGTGCACTTTCACTGTAGGAGTTGACCCTCAATGGCAATATCTGTCCATTCCCATGCCTATACTCAAATTCCTGTCATGATGGTCAGAGGACTCAAACTTATTGGAAGGTGTTGCCTTGATGCCAATTTTACCCCAATTGCATCTTTATACGGATGCTTCCCTGGAGGGCTGGGGTGCACTGTGGTCCTGTACAGTTCAGTGGCCGAGGACTCAAACTTATTGGAAGGTGTCGCCTTGATGCCAATTTTACCCCAATTGCATTTTTACACGGATGCTTCCCTGGAAGGCTGGGGTGCACTGTGGTCCTATACAGTTCAGTGGATGGGCTATGAAGTTCTTTGCACATTAATGTTCTTGAACTTAGAGCGGTAAGATATGCTCTCCTTTCTCTTCCAGACCAGACAGCCAATAAGAGCATTTTACTCTCTACCGACAATGTAGCAGCAAAGTGCTATATCAATAAGCAGGGGGGCACAGAGTCGCTTGCACTGTGCAGAGAAGCCTCCCTTCTTTGGGCTGTGGCAATTCCCCACAGAATTCATGTGGTGGCCATTCACATTCCCGGTCGAACCAATGTTTTAGCAGATGCATTGAGCAGACAATTGAGGCTCAATCATGAATGGTCGATTCCCCTAAAGTATCCCACTCCCATTTTTTACAGATGGGGCATGCCAACCATAGATCTCTTTACCTCCAGGGTGAATTCAAGATGTCCCATATTTTGCGCCAGCTCCTGAGCAAGGGGAACTGCCTAGGGGATGCTTTCCTTTTACACGTTCCCACCCTTCCCACTATTGTTGAGGTTGTTAATGAAGTTATGACATGACAGAACTTGTTGCATCCTCATAGCCTCTGTATGGCCTCGCCAACCTTGGTTTCCTCTACTAAGAAGCATCTCAGGAAACTGAGCAATTCCTCTGCCATTAGTTCACGACATTCTCATGATAAGTCAGATGCACTACCCAGACATTCAGATGTTACACATACATGCATGGTTCATTTATCCATAGAAAAATGCTCAGGCTGACTTCTGGTTTTGGCGGCTTAATGGCAGGCACATTCCAGTGGAGCTCTGTATGGAATGGCCTGCAACCTCGGCAAATGGGAGGGGGATCAGCTGGATTCCGGTCTCCCCCCCCCCCGGAGCCCTTGAAGGGCGCTCCCAGCTTGGGGTGTGAGAGGCACCTTTCCTGAGGCAACAGCCAAAGAATTGAGGCGCCTCTTTGCCCTGTAATGTCCCGTCACCGCGGAGCCTCAGGCACCTAAAGCGGCACACTGGACTGGCGAACAAAGAGCGCAGCAAAGAAATGGAAGTACCCTTACCTGCAGGGCATCTTTGAATGAAATGTGAGTCAGTGGGTCCACTCAATCAGACTAAAAGATGTCATGAAGCCCCAAAATAAAATGGCGAGGGGGGAGGGAAAAGTTTGCCCCCATTCTTTTTAAAAGATTGAAAAGCGGAGGGCTGGGGCCACTGGCACTGCATGAGAGATTTAAGTAGCATGTGATCTATTTTAAAGCGGACTCTTTAAAAAACTTTCTGTGTACTTTTTAACCTCTCCGAGCAGTAAACAATGGCTGGCAGGGGAGAAAAAATAGTGTCCAGAGGGAAACCCTCTCCAAAAGCTTCAGCTTCTTCTCTTCCTGTTTCTAAACAGGAAGCTTCCATAGACTTTCCAAACATGTTATCTGCAGCATTGCACCCTCTGCTGGATCAGATGACTACTTTGAACCAAGTACTGATGCACTACAGAAAGAGGTTAAAGAATCTAATGCCAAAGTAGAAGAGGTAGCCAAATCAGCAAAATCAGCTGAAACCAAAACAAAATTATTGAATCAAAAACTACAAGTGGTGGAGAAAGAAAGAGCAACTGACAAGAGACCAACTTTTGAAAATGCAAATGGAAAAAGCATCTTATGTTCTACGATTCCAGGATGTCCCAGAACAAAAAACTGAGAATTTGAAAGAAATCCTAAGTGAAGCTTTGGCTCCAAAAACAGGTTTACAAGAGGATTATTTGCAAAGCGAAATGGATATTGTCTACAGGACATATCCTGATTTTGTGAAGAAGGAAAACCTGCCTGGAGAAATCGAGGTGAAATTCTCTAAGAGAACAACAAGAGATGTGGTGCTGAAGGCTACTAATGGGACAACCCTAAAAATCAAAGACATGGAAATCAGGGTTTTGAAAGACATTCCATTTGAGATAAGAAAAAGAAGGAAGCAATATAAAAATCTGACAAAATTCCTGCAAAAGAACTCTACACTTTATAGATGGAGTTTTCCTGAGGGCTTGGTATTCAAATATAAGGAGAAAAAAGAAAAGATCCCGTCTCTTAAAAATGCAGATACTTTTCTGGACTTGCATCAAAAACAGAAAAAAGAAAAGAAGACAGCAGAGAAAGAATTTATTTATTTATTTATTTATTTTTATTTATTTTATTTCTTGGGATTTATATCCCGCCCTCCCCACCAATGGCTGGCTCAGGGCGGCTCACAACAAAGATTAAAATACAATCAGTTTAAAATAACACATATTCCAAAACAAGATCGGCGGCATTACAATATTCCAACAGGTGCATCCGAACAGCATTCATGCATAATCCTTGTGTAAACATACACAGGCTGGCAGATCGAATCGCTGGCAGATGGAACTGGGCCAGGGCTAAGATGTTTACCCTAGGCGGCCCCTACCTAAAAGCCTGGTGGAAGAGCTCCGTTTTACAGGCCCTGCGGAACTGCATCAAGTCCCGCAGGGCCCTGATGTTCTCCGGGAGCTCATTCCACCAGTGCGGGGCCGCCACTGAAAAAACCCTGGCCCGTGTTGATGCCAGCCGCGCCTCCTTCAGTCCAGGCAGGACCAGTCGGTTTTGGGATCCAGATCGTAGTGCCCGCTGGGGAAATGAAAATATGGTTGCATTTCCCTGTAACTGATGTTCATCTAGTGTCTTCTGTACTGGCACACATCCCTCCCTTCTTCCCCACTGTGGGCTATCGAAAACTCCCTTTTCCTACGATGGCAGGCAAGGACTGAGGGAAGAGTGCGTTCCCCTCCCTTCACCACATGACCAAATGGGTGGGAAAACAAGCTGTAGCTCTCCTCCACACGAGGGGAGGGGGAATACTCCACTTTTTCCCCTAAGAATTCTAGAAGCTCTTGGAACCTTCTCCCACGACAGGCCTGCCTCCAGGCAGTCCCGTGTGTGCCAGCACAGAAGACACTAGATGAACATCAGTTACAGGTTAAGTACAACCATGTTTTTCCTTTTCCACATTTGTGGCTACCTGTCAGAATCTGCTGATTCAGACATCATAGTAATCATGCCTGTACCTTCTATGTTGCCCTATGTTTAATTCTGTGCTTGTAACTGTTATGTACTACTGTTCTACTGCTTGACCAGACCTGGAGATTATAGCAATTGAAGCGGGAGGGTGACATCGGTAATGTATGAGAACAAGGAGGCCTCTCACATCCCTGCCTCCGCATTCCAGCTACCCAGGCTGAGACTTCAAGGGAGGATACCTCTCATCTCTTATCACATGCAAAAGCCTTGAGGCCATTGATTGTTATGTGAACTGGTAACATCTGAGGGGTCTGGTTTGGGAAAGGAAATTTACAGCTTGACACCTCACTCTCTTTCCTGTGAGAACCAAACGGCCAGAACTCCTCTTTGCCCGCCAATTTTCCCCTATAGTGATTGGCTACCTATGGGTAATTCAAACTCCTTGGAATGGTATAATAGACCTGCTTGTATTATCTGTCTCATCTCTGACAATAATCCGAGAAGCTGTACTAATGTAGAGATTGGAAATAAAGAACTTTGGTTAACCAACCAGGATCTGATCCTTGACTACTTTGAGCAGAACTCTCACACTACCAAAACTGAATTTAACGTCAACTGATGTTTAGACTTTGTAAGACTGGAAATTATTAGAAGCCTAAATCCATATTTTGGTAATGCAAAAATAAATTTGGCCATAACTATTAAAGTTATAAATTGGAATTTATTACATCCCTGATAGGGAATGTAGTGCTACAACACACCTAGATGGATACACATGTGGTCCATTATTTTAGGGCACCTGTTCATTTCAGTTATTTCCACTTCTCTGAATTTGACTATTGTTGTGACCTACAGTTAAACAATAAACTATTATAATTATAAAAGATGCTCTAAAATATGTTTTAAAACCTCACCGAATTTATTCTGGTACACTTAGAAAATATGTCCACAGCATTAAAGTTTTTAACTGATTTTAGCTCTATGGCAAATAATGTCAGTACAACTTACCACACTGTTCCCTCTCCACCCTTTTCAGATATATGGATTAATTCCTGTATTCCAGAAGCAAGTACACCTACACTGCCCGATGCCTCTACAGAGATGAACTCCACTTCAGCTCTCTCATATCAGGACACTTCAGCAGTAGCTGGAACATCTGAGGCAAAACAAACCAAACAACCTCATCCGTTATTTCGTGTTATATGTGTAACAGAAACGTTACCAACAGAAACAATAAGATATGAGCAGGAAATCACACTACCTCCAAACCAAGCAGCCTTTAAAAACGATGGTGTCATATTTGGCGGTAAAGGCCACACACTATTACTTTGCTTACATGGTTTAAATTTATGAGAGCTTAATATTTCTCTTCATGGATTCTGGTTTGTTTGTTTGTCTCACTGAAAGATGGGTGAATGGTTGGAAATAAGGAAAAACCAGGAGGTAATTGTGAGGTTTAAAAAAGTGGGTAAGGAAGCAAAGGAAAACATCAGCGATGGAGGAAAAGACCTGTTCCTTATTCCATATGCATTTTGAGAGAGAGTCTTTTTCAAGTCTAACTATTAAAATAAGATAGTAAAGGGGAAAAGCTGCTGACTGGATACACTGGTAAGAGCTGTCATGTTAAAACAGAATGGGGAGTCAAGCTGAAATGGGAAAGAGGAACCACTAGGAAGGAATTTTTCTGAGGTGGAATTGTAGCATGTAAATTGATCATAGAATGTTCTTCAAACCTCGCCATGAAGGGCTAGCCCATCACGAGAAAGAAATATTAGCCCAGATCTTCTCCTGGTTTTCTCCACATTTGTATTCATACAATGTTCTGAGATAATGGGTGGTGGGGTGGACAGCATCATAACTGAAAATAGCAAAATGTCCCCCACTGACCTAATCTGGAGCAGGGTGTATGAATGATGTTTGAGAAGTCAGCAAGTATTTTGCTCTGCAGATCACCAGCTGTGTGCATTAAACTGTTTGCTTTTTTCTAACAAAGAGCCTTTATTGCTTAAAGCACGGGACACTTTTGTCATGTTTTCATATGGCAGTAAAGCACTTCCTGTTGCTAGTGGGTTTCTACTACTTAGGGTTGCCAGCCCCTAGGTGGGGCCTGGGGATCTCCTGCTTTTACAACTGATCTCCACCTGACAAGAGATCAGCCCCCCTGGAGAAAATGGCTGCTTTGAAGGGCGGACTCTATGGCACTGTACCATGCTGAGGCCCCTCCCCTCCCCAAAGATCTTCTCCACCCCCTCTCCTGGGCCCCTCCCCCCCGGCCCCTCCCCAAAGTCTCCAGGTATTTTCCAACCCAGACCTGGCAACCCTACTACTACTACTACTACTACTTTTGCTCATTAGAGGTATGTATGTATTAGAGAGACAATGTGGCTGACCAGTTTATCTGCTGAAGGACTGACACATAGTTACTGCTCCAGTGGAGGGAAAATACATTCATGCTAAATAATTATGATCCTAGCTGTAAGGAAGGAAATTTCATTTCAATACAAGGATATTGAGTTAAACAAGTGTTTTCAAAGTCTTTTTATAAAGAATTGCTGATGATACTTCCTATGCCCAACCTGCCCACTTAAAACCTTCTCTAGCCGACTGTTATCCCCCCCCCCCTTCTTTTCCCTCCAACTCCACTGTGGGGATGAAGCAGGAAGAGAAGGAAATGTCAACAAAAGTGTTTTTCTGTGTCACAGGTTTATGGAATTTGTTAAGAAATTCCCAGTGGCTGGGTCCAGTTTTTTTTTTTTTGGCGGGGGGGTGTGTGTGTGTGAGGTTTTCTGGTACTGTTCAATTGTTCTTGTTTGTTATTTTGGTCCTTTTTGTTAGATTTTATAGAATTATGGTTTTAGACATTTTGAAAGCCAATATGTAGACTGCATGGTTAAAAAAGTGGGATATAATTTTTTAAAAATAAATAAATAGCAGTAAAGACCGTGCTTTTAAATGGTAACTTCTCAGGGAGAGGTAAGTCCTCAGAAATACTGATCCAGGCTTGAAGGACACTGTGGACCGGCCTCCACTAGCCAGAGATGAGTATTGGCCAGTCTGGGAAACACCAGAAATGAAGAGTATGCCTTCAAAGTCTCTCATTCTAAGAAGTCTTTAATTCTAAAAGGTATCTTTATTGTTATTTTTTGTCTCTAGGTATACCCACTGCTCTCCTGGTTCTAGCACTTATCTTCTTTGTAGCTACCGTTATTTTAGCTGTCTGTTATATTAAAAAGTAAGTTTTTTGTACTTGCTGCAAACACATTTGTGCTGATGCAATTAGATTTTATTGCAATAGGTATTTCAGTATTTATGATATGTAGTTGGTGCACGCTGTGCCTTGATGTTTATCCTTGGATGTGTGTGCCCCTCCTGTTGCATGCAAACTGCTTCGAGTAATGTCTGAGCATATACCCTGCTACCAGGACCTACCCACTCCTTTTATGCAGCAGATATACAATATAGGCAAGTTGTAACCATATATGAATATACGTGCATTGTCATCTATTCAGTACAAAATGTTCAGCACACAGTGAGGGACCCTACCAGCCTGATGCTCATCCATGTGTCTCACCACATGTACTTTCTACGCATGGAGGAACAGTGTCAGTCAGCGCATAGTCTTACAACAAACTTTCTTTTTAAACAACTTTTTGGCTGCCTTGATTAATTGAACACAACTTACTGTAAATTCATTCGAAGCGAAAGTTTTGTAATTCTTACATAGTACTCCTGGATACCTGATCTTTTAACTCATTTCTATGAGCTTCTGTGGAATAGCAGCTCATAAGTGAACCAAGCACTAAGAGTTTTGAAACTGGGCCACTGGCAGAACTGGCAGCATGGCAATCCTCCAGTACCAGACCAGAAGACTGGAGCCACAGCAACAAACCCATGACTCCACACAGCTGCGAGGCATTTGGGCATTTATGTGACACTGGTGAGGGCAGAAGGAAGGCAGGGCTAGCAGTGCAGCATCCGAAGAATCATTTAATTTGTTGTTCTTGCATCCATTCCCTTGGGTAGTGAAGAGCGGGGTATAAATCCAATCTCTTCTTCTTCTTCTTCTTCTTCCTTTCACCCTTCCTCCTTAAGTCATGAGAAATTCCAGAGATAGTGCTACACAGGTTTAATTTTCTTTGGATGAGGGAGCACTGGAGGCTTTTTGTAACTGGCACTGGCTCAAGTGGTTAAGACGTTGAACTGCAGACTGGAAGATGTTCAGCAGTTTGAGACCCGAGTGCTGCATGACGGAGTGAGCTCCCGTCTTTGGTCCCAGCTCTTGCCAACCTAGCAGTTTGAAAGCAAGAAATTGCAAGTAGATAAATAGGGACCACTTTGGTGGGAAGGTAACAGTGTTCCATGTGCCTCGGCGTCTAGTCATGCCGGCCACATGACCACGGAAACATCTTCAGACAGCACTGGCTCTTTGGCTTGGAAATGGAGATGAGCACCGCATCCCTAGAGTCATATTTGACTGGCTTTCGAGTAAGGGAAACCTTTACCTAATCTTTATTTTATTTTAAAATATGCAAAAAGAGCATAATGAGGGCAAATATGTTCTATATGCAGACAGCACAGATGTTATTACTGTTACAGCTCCATCCATTTCACATCTCTGGATCTCGCCAAATTCCAAGTACAAATTGGCTTTCCTCATGCGCAGTTTTCAGATCAAAGCTCAAGACATAAATTGCCAATACAGGAATGCATCCCATTCATTAAAGAATGTTCTTTTGTTAAAAGTTCTGGAATTCATGTTTTTCAGCTCCAGGGGTTCTTGGAAGGGACTAGTTTTCTGGACCCATTTAATTCTGGCTTCAGGCTGGGATTTGGAGCTGAGACTGCTTTGGTTGCCTTGGTTAATGATGCCTATCAAGATCTAAGTGAGGAACAGAACAAAGTTTGAGTCCAGTGGCACCTTTAAGACCAACAAAGTTTAATTCTGCCTTTGATACTATCAACCATAGTCCTATGCCAGTAGGACTAAGGGGCTCCATATTATGGTGGTTCAAGTATTATCTGGAAGCTCAGTCTCAGAAAGTGGCATTGGAGAATTCCTGCTCTGCCCCATAGCCATTGGCCGACAGGGTTCAGTCTTATCGCCTGTGCTGTTTAACATCTGGATAAAGCCATTTGGGAGAGATCATCAGGAAGTATGGGTTGTGCTGTCACCAATATACGGATGATACCCCGTTCTACCTTTCTTTTCTACCTAATTCTGAAGATGCTATTGATGTTTTGAACACTTAGCAGTGTTGCTTGACATAAAGTGTGATCACACGCACCCATCTGCCACGCAAGAGGGACGATTCACTGGCGGATCAAACCAGCATGATCACACCAGCACATCTGGGAAGTGTCCCACAACCGTCGTCAAACTATCGCAAGCTGTTTTGATCTGGCGGGGAACCGGAGTAAAAAACTACTCGTGAAAATGTGGTATCAAACGGTTTGCTGCAGGCCAGAGCCAGACTTTCCCCATGTGATCACTCCAGCATGGAAGTGTGGCATCATAGATAGCATGCTCACACGCTATCCCGACACCACGCTGTTGTTGTTTTTTCCCCTTCTCCATGTGTGAATTATTGAAAGCCCTTAGGGTGGGGAAGCAATTCATCAATCCCCCGTTTAAGTGCCAGAAACCAACCGCAACAAAACCCCACAACAACTTGCCCGTGGTTGTGTCTGATCATACAGCGACAAGTTGCCCCTTTGTGATCGTGCAACTGTGGGACAAATTGCTCCGGGGAAAAAAAGCCTCCCTTCCCCTCCGGATTATCTCACTTGTGTGGAAGGGACCCTAGATGCCCCCTTAGAAAAACCTGGTGGCTGTGGTGGCTTGCGGTGCTTTTGTCCAACTTCAGCTGGTCTGTCAGCTGTGCCTGTTCCCAGTTCTGTCAGATCTAGCCACAGTGATCCATGCCTTAGTTACATCTAGACTGGACCACTGCAATGCACTTTACTTGGGGCTCCCTTTAAAGAGCGTTTAGAAGCTGCGACTGGTGCACAACACTGTTAGTAGACTGCTGGTTGGGGCCAGCTATCAGGAGCATGTGATCCCCATACTACAGCAATTACACTGGCTACTGATCCACTCCTGAGCCCACTTCAAGGTGTTGATTTTGTGCTTTAAAGCCACACGTGGCTTGGGACCAGGATATCTGAAGGATTGTTTTCTCCTATAAATTCCTGCCCAGGAATTAAGATTTATTTATTTATTTAAGTTCATCTGGGTGGATACACAAGGAAGGTCCTTTTCAGTGGCAGACCCACAATTATGGAATAACCTCTCAAGGGAGGTATACCCTAATTGTGATTTTAAATTGCTGTCTTCTGTGTAATTTTTAATAATTGTTGTTTTATTTATATTGTAAGCCCTTTGAGTTCCACCAGGTAGAAAGGCAGGTAATAAATGCTTAAAATAAATAAATAAAATATGCACCTATGCACAGTGATCAAGACAGCCAAATTCAAAAACGCAATGTCATACCTGTTTTCATTCCCTTGGAACACAAAGGAAGTGGTACCCACAATGGTGCCGCGCATGCCAAAGTTGTTTGGCATCCCAAAAATGCCCATCATAGCTAGCTAGCTATATATATATATATATATATGTCAAAACCTCACTGTTGTGAAATATGCAGTTTCAAATATATTTTAAACTTTCCTATACTATTAATTAGAGGAGCAAACCAAATAATTTGAATATACACTGCTTCTAGAAGCTCTGTATGGATGGGGTGATGCAGTTTTCCTTTGGTGGCCTATTCCAGAAAGCAGGGCCACCACTGAAAAATCTATACAATATTCCTTCCCCATCACATTAGGAGACTGCTGTGGTTGCTGCAGCATAAATCAGTGTTTGTGTTGCACAGCTGAAACTACTTTATAGGAGAAATTGTTGGAAGAATAGGTCTAATATAAACATATTAACACATGGGTGGTGAACCTTTTTCAGCCTGCAGGCACATTTGGAGTTCTGACACCGTGTGGTGGGCACAACCCCCAAATGATGGCTGCAGGAGATGGAGCCAGCCACAAAATGACTGCCAAAGTTTACTTTCAGTCACACAATGAAGATCCTTGTGTTCTGGTGGTTGCTACTTCCATAGCAATATTTTTGAGAACCTGCTCAGCCAATCAAATCTCCAGTGGCCAATCAGAAGCCTTGCTGGGCAATTACCCCACCAAAGATGCATTCTATCTCCCTATATGCAGAATACATCATAAAGAAAGCTGGATTAGATTTAAATGAAGATGGGGTGGAAATTGGTGGAAGAAACTTCAACAATTTGAGATATGCAGATGACCCCACATTACTGGCAGAAAATAGTGAACACCTGAAATGATAACTGATTACGTTTAAAGCAGAAAATCCCAAAGCAAGATCACAGCTGAACATCAAGAAGACAAAAGTAATGACTACTGAGGAATTACGCAACTTTAAGGCTGATGATGGAGAAATTTAAATTGTTCAAGATATTCTATTCCTTGGCTCAATCATCAATCAAAATGGAGACTGGAACAAAGAAATCAGAAAGAGATTGAGACTGGGAAGGGCAGCCATGAAGAAAGTAGAAAAGATCCTTAAGTATAAGTATGTGTTGCTGGCAACCAAAATCAAGACGATTCATACCATAGTATTCCCCATTACTGGGACCACTTTAAGAACACATCAGCTGCATTTGCTCCAGATTGAGTACTGAATCAGGTTCAAGATTTTGATATTTACCTTCAAGGCCCTAAATGGTCTGGGACCATTGAACCTATGGGACCACCTCTCCCTATATACCCCCCAGAGAGCATTGTGCTAATCTGGCACCAATTTGCTGGTAATCCCTAGAGCACTCCACCTGATGGAACCCTCTCTCTAGTGAGACCCAGGCCCTGCAGGACCTGGTTCAGTTCCGCAGTGCCTGTAGGACGGAGATGTTCCACCGGGCATATGATTGAGGACAGTGGTAGTTAGAGTGATCAGTGGGCCTCCCTTTCTCCTTCCTCCCTCTCCTCTATTCTCTTCCCCCCCCCCTTTTCACCCATCCCTATCTTGATGCTGTTAAACAGAATCTTGGATTGATTGCCTATCTTGCTGCTGTCATTTTGACTGCAAGACTACACTTGGAAGGACGATCTCTCTTCACCCAACCATTGGTGAAAACATCCAAGGGCCTCACCAGGCTGTACCCAGCTACATAATTCCCAGCAGCATCATGTTGCATTTTCTCAACTGACAGGAAAGCCCTCTGAGCCTCTAGCCACCAGCCACCTTCATCTACTTTGAAACTGGCCTTCTTGGTGCTATGGGCTCTGCTTTCTTACTGTACTTATCTCTTTTTTTTTTCAAAAGAGTTTTTATTTTATAAATTGATTCTTTAACCATCTTCATAACAAAATTAACATATACAATCCACATTTTTTAATTTTCAAATTAACATATATAATTAAACATATCTATACATATAACTAAATGTGACTATATATAAATCTTACATCCATATCTTATTAGTTTATCTTGGTGTTATCTCATTTTAAGGTCCATAATTTCAAAGAATCAATCCACATTTGAGCCATTCACTTATTTTTGCACCATTCATAAAACTTCAACCATGTTTCCTGTAAAGAGTCCTTTTTCCCCCCGTATAATATTTGACTTACTTTTTCTACTTCCGCTAAATCCATTAATTTGTATATTATTTCTTCTATAACGGGACTATTTTCTATTTTCTAATTTTTGGCCCATACAATTCGTGCAGCAGTGATAGTATAAACTATAAAAATTTTGTCTGGCTTGCTTATCTTTTCTGGAAACATATTTAGTAGGAAAATTTTTGGTACTAATGGTAAATCTATATTAATAATTTCTCGAATCATTTTTTGAATTTTCTTCCAATAATTTTGGGCTTTCCGACACCTTCACCACATATGAAAATATGTTCCCACATTTTTCTCACATTTCCAGCAAAGATTGGAGGCATTCACGAAGCATTTAGCTATCCTGTCTGGTGACCAGTGCCATCTATAAAACAATTTACATAGGTTTTCCTTGTAAGAGACCGCACTTGTATATTTCAATGTTTCCCACATTTTTAACCATTCTTGCAGATCAATAGTATAGCCAAAATCCTGCATCCAGGATACCATTGTAGTTTTTATAGTTTCTTCATGCATCTCATCTGATAATAAAATTCTATAAATTTTTTTTAATATTTTCTACATGGGAGATTAGCCAAGCTTTATCTAAATCATTTATATCCATAAAGCCAATTCTTTTATCTTGATCGTACCTGGATTGTAATTTCCCACCAAGAGAGATCTAAATCATGCTTCTTCAGGATCTCATCGGATTTTAACTTATTAGTCTTATCTAGTAAAATTTCATAGCTAACTCTGTTATGATCCTCCATTAATGTTGGTTTTATGAATGCTTCACAAGGAGAAACCCATTTTGGGGTCTTGCTGTAATAAACTTCTTTTAAACTTTGCCAAATCTTTATTAATACACCTCTTAAAGTATGTTGGTAGAAATTTGAATGGATTTTATCTTTTTGGTACCAAATATAAGCATGCCATCCCATGTAGAGATCATGGCCCTCAAGAGCCAGACCTCTTGTATCTTGTAATTTGATCCAGTCTTTGATCCAAACCATGGATGCCGCTTGGTAATATAGTTTCCAATTTGGTACCCCAAAACCTCCTCTCTCTTTAACATCCTGCATTAACTTCCATTTTATTCTTGGTTTATTGGGATACCATACAAATTCCTAGTTATAGTATCTAGTTCTTTAAAAAATTCATATTTCTTAATGACAGGAATATTTTGGGCCAAGAACAAAAATCTGGGTAAAATATTCATTTTAATTACCGCTAGTCTACCCAAGAGGGAGAGTTGTAAATCCTTCCATCTTTCATAATCTTTTTTGATTTCTTCAAGAAGTTTATGATAATTATTTTCTATAAGAGCACTGTTTTTGTTTGTTACCCAAATTCCTAAATATCGCACTTTTAAAACTATTTCTATCTTAGTGTTCTCTTGGATTATATCTTTTACCTCTGTTGGGCAGTTTTTTGTCAGCATTTTTGTTTTATTAAAATTAATTCGGAATCCTGCCACCTGGCCATATTCTTTAATTAGTACTGTACTTATCTCAACTGCACAAGGACAAGACCATGCTCCCATGAGGCATCTCATTTCTTAACCAGGTAATAGTTCTGCGCACCTAACTTTCCTACAGCTTATCTGGTGGCAGAAAGAATTCTTTTTGGATGTCCAAAGAAAGCAGACAACTAGACAAGACAACTCCATTCAGAAAACATGATGCCCTGTTCCTCTGTTATTTTGGTCCCAACAAAGAAAAGCAATTTTTTTCATAATTCTTCAGTTGCTGTGTATTAATCACCTTTAAAGCACTGCCATGTATTGGTTTGCAAGCTGCTCCCAGGGATTTTACAAGTGCATTCCACCAGAGCCACAAGAACCACAGCATGGACTCTGCAGGATGGCTACCTAGTGTCATCTTTCCCCCTTTTGTGAGACACTATGCCTCCTTTGGCAGAACTGTGTTCAGTGCTTTCTTTGCATGAATGCATGTGGTCCAACATCAGGTTGGTCAGCCTGCTAATACGATCCCATCTCTGTGATGCAGAGAAAGAATGGTTGCTTACCTGTAACTGTTGTTCAAGTGGTCATTTGTGCAGTTTTGAGTCCCATCCCCAGCCCTTCCTGCGGCTTTAGTTTTGAAAGAACTGAGTGGGAAACCACAAGTCCTCCCTCTCAATGCACACAGGTGCAAAAGGGAGGAGGCTTTTACACCCAAAAGTTTAGCTCTAGAATGTTCTGAATCTAGGCTCTGCACAGGTGCATAGCCTATTAGTATGACTGAACAGATGACCTTTTGAAGAATATCAGCTACAGGTAAGCTACTTGCCCCCCTCACTCATCCATTATTTCTCTGTGTTTGTAAAGATGGCAGTTCTTGTTAATCTAATGTGTTTTCATGTTTTGTTCAAGATACAAGCAAACATTTCCATTTTCTGGAAAGGAGGAGAAAAGGGAAGTAATTGAAACCAAGGATATCAAAGAAGCAAAGCCAAATAGCAAAATTCTAGAGGAAAATCCAAAAAATGGGAAAAAGGCCAAAGAGCTTCAAGCAAAACCTGAACCATCAGTAAAATGTCTGGAAGCAGAAGTTTAACGAAATAAATACAAGGACAGATTTTAAATGAACAAAAAAGAAAATAGCAAACAGTTTATAAATAGATTCAGGTGGGAAGCCTGAGTCTAGTGGCACCTTTAAGACCAACAAAATTTTATTCAAGGTATGAGCTTTTGTGTGCAAGCACACTTCATCAGGTATATGACACTGTCATATTTACTACCATTTTTAATTAATTACATATAACATAATGTATTAAAAACCGATATCTTGCCAAATTCATGTTCATCATGCCATAATAGACCATTTTATTTTATTTTATTTACTGTATTAACTGCATAACTTTCTATACATCTTAGCAGGCAGAAATATTATTGCCAAAACAAATCTGGATCCCAATTGTTATGGAAGGTTGTCTCAATGTACAATGCAATAAACCAGGGGTGGGCAATTGTTTTGGCTCAGGGGCCACTTTGTGGGAGCGGAGGTTAGCGGAGGGCCGCACCTTTTAAAATGATTGCATTCATTAGTTAACTTTGCATTTCAGAAAAAGTATAAATTGTATCATAAAAATCAATAAATATAAATTAAGTAAAATAGTGGTAGTTTTATTCAATGTATTTATTGTGCTAATTTTAAATCATCTATAGCTAAAAGCACATTTAATTTTAGAATCAGTTTAATGAGACAAATGTACCCGGAGGCCTGACTGAAACCATGTGGCTGTCTTGGCGGGCCGCAAAAAACTGTGGCGGGCCGCATGTGGCCCACGGGCTGCAATTTGCCCACCCCTGCAACAATTATGGGAAACTATTTTCATGCGATATGGGGATCTTCTTTAAAAACCCCAAAGAGGACAAAAATAAGCTTCTTATACCATTGGTCAAAGTCCACGTGCCAAGATACAGTAACTAGTTCAATAGTGATAATTCTGGCAGGTCATATTAATTTTTGCAATAGCTATATTTGCTCCAAAGTAAACCATATTTAGAAAGCAAAATACTCCCAGATATGGGGCTTAATGGGTCTCCCTAGTAAGCATATATGAGATTTCAGCCTTAAAATCTCTCTTTTAAAAATCCTACTTCATTTTTATTGGGAAACTTTTATACAACTAAAGTATATAAGGCAGGAATCTCCTTTACTTAACAAGTGAATTATTGGCTGCTACAAACAGCAGCATTAAACTGAAATAAAGTAACATTTCAAATATCATTGTGCTTAAAGCTAATAAATGAAGTCATAGAACTGATGTCTTAAAAAGTAAAATATTATACCAAAGAACATACCTCTAGAATTCAACAGGAATTAGTAACATGATTTTTATTTATGCTTTGATGTCTAGGTCTGTGCAATGTCAATCACTACGCTGCATGACGAAGCCTATGTAGTGTCAGCCACTAGAGAGTCAAAGCACTGATAATCACATATGTCTTTCAAAACGGCCACAGAGTACAGATCAATAACAAAAAAAAGCACACAGTGGGACCAGGTACATAAAGGGGAGTAAAAAAAAAGTTATTTTAAGTCTGTGGCCGAGGACAGACTGGCAATGTAAAGTGGGGGCAAAGTGGAGGGAACTGGTGCGGGGGGAAAACTCCATGGAGATGGCCGTTCATACTGGCCAGAGCAATGCGCAGTGGTGCCAATACGGAGCGTTCACACTGCCGCCTCCGGATGCCTCCCGCTTCTTCTGGTTCACACTCTTTGGAAGCGGGAGGCATGCGGAGGACGGCCCCTGAACACCGGTTTTACCCGGTGTCCTGTTAAAGCGGATGGAAAGCAACTGGGAGGCGGGTAAGTGCGAAATGGAGCCGAGGGACAGATGCGCATGTCTGAACGGGCTCTTTTCTTCCACTTCCGACGCGGGGCTGCCCCGCTTTACATAGCCAGTCGGTCCTCGGCCTGTGTGTCCCCCCCCCCCCCCACAAGAAGCACGTGTGCCTGTGTGCCCATGGCAACATAAATGCAGACTAATATTTCACAAAACCACTCATTCATTACAAAGGTCAGGAAGCTAGAAATGTGGCTGTAAATCAGATTTCCTGCATAGCCATCAATCAGCTAAATAAACCTGATATAAATATATTCAAAACTATATTTTTTCACTTGTTAAAAAAAGGCAGGAAGCTATATGTCCTTTTAAAACTACTTTTATGTAACATATACACAGAGGGGAGCTGAAGTATACTTTTAAGTGTGAGTTGAGTCTAAAATATGTCAGGAAATCCCTGATGTGAATTTTACTTTATCATGAACTCAATAGATGGTTATAGGCAAGCTACACTTTTAACACCATAGACCAGCATTGCAAGTTTCCATGTGGGGCCTGGAGATTTCCCAGTATAACAGTATAACAGCTGACCTCCAGGTAGTAGAGATCAGTTCCCCTGGAGAAAATGGCTGCTTTGGAGAGGACTCTATGGCATTATATTCTGATGAGGTCTCTCCCCTCTGCAAACTCTGCCCTCCCCTGGCTCCACTTCCCCAAATCTCCAGGAATTTCCCAACCCAGCACTGGTAACCCTCACCAGTATTGCAGTACTGTTAATCTGCAATTAACAGGATTTTTCAAAATGCTTTGTGATCTGTTTGAGAAGGAAAATCAGAGATTGTATTTCTTGTTCTCACAATTAAAAAAAGAAATTAGCAATGTCAAATTTTGTGTTTTTCATTCTTCCTAAAATGCATTTATGTTTGAAAATTGGTGGGTGCATTGGGGATGGGGGGGGGGCAGAAGGTAGCCTCGCCTAGTGTGCAAAATAACCTGGCACCGGCCCTGCATGCAGGAGAGATAGAGAGTAAAGAAAAGGGGGTAGAGGGGAGAAATAGTATGAGAGAAGTAGGGAGAGAGGGGAAGAAGTAAAGGTGTGAGGAATGGGATAACCATCCTGCAAGTTTCTTGCGGGTTTCCACTTGTACATCTCTATAATCATGCAGACACACACACACAAACACACACAATAAAACCCTCCAAAATCCTTCAGCAAGGGCAAAGTACTAGCTGGCATCACAGTTATTTGGGAGTAAGTGTCATGTAATCCTGCCACTCTCCAGGGCGGGAGATGGGATTTACTGGGCTGGGCGAGACAACTCCACTCCTCCCCCCTCCTCCTGCTGGAATGTACTCCGTTCCCTCCGCTTGCTGGCTTCACAGGGTTGTTATCTCTGTTCAAGGCTACTGGTAACTTCTCAAAGACATGTTTAGTGTTTTTAGCTTCTTTTGCAGGTGTCTTCTATTAATGCCTTCCCACTCTTTAGCCTGGGAAAGCTTTTAGGCGGGATTCATCCCGGGGCGGGGACTGGGGAACCCGTGTGACAATGCACGTTTGAAATCACTATATCTATCCTAACACTATTGTTCCAATCCATTACTAACTCAACAAGTGTACCCTGAAAAAATTCCCCCAATAAAGAAAGTCTTATTTAAGATCCTTTGCGTGGGGTGAGTTCATCCAGGAAATCTCACAGAGAGTTAGTAATCCCATTTCTCTCTGGGGAGACCTGCCATTCCTGACAATGTCGGAAGACGGGGGTGAACCCCCTGGCAACCTCAGGGGACACAGTGGTCCCCGTTTCTACAGAGGAGGATGCCGTACCTCCTCGCACCGCCCCATGGGTGGATTGCCGGCCCAGGGGTCCCAGGTACTCGTGGACTCAATTTGGAACTGAACCGATCGAGACCTGGACCCCCTCTCGACAGGGAGCGTCCATGGGGATGGAGCTGGGCCGAGAACTGGGAGAGGGTGCGAGATCCCGCGACTCCCGTCGTCCCAAGAGACCCGAGTTTGGAGACTTGTGGTCCCAAGTGGATCGCCGCATGGAAGCGATGGAGACCCTGCTGCAGAGAGAGATGACTGCCTTGCTGGAGGGACTACCTGGAATTGTCCAGAGGGTAGTCGACACTCAGGCTGGTGGCGCTGGGGGGGCTGCGATCATCCGGTTCATCAAACCATGCACATGCCCCCCACTTCTTCTCAAAAGCATTTAAGGGGATCCATATTCGACTGACTTTTGAGCAAGTGAAACCTTTACCTTTATCTTACCTTAAATGCTTTGGGGAAGAAGTGGAGGGTGGCACACAGCCCTCTCTGTCCCTCCTGCAAGATTTAAAGGCCCCTCCGATCAGCTGGAGGTGGCTGTCAGCGGTCAGGCTTGGGAGTGGGGCTTCCCCTTTCTGGCCAGCTGGCTGGTGGTGGATTGGAGTCCCCAAAACCTGGGGAGCTTCCACCGGAAGCTGGGGGTGGCAACGCTAGCCAGCCAAGTAATTTGTTTTTTACTATTGGTTTCGATCAGTGTCATAAAGTGGGAGGCCCCAATGGAATCTTTGTCTGGGAGCCCGTGGTGGCTCTCAGCAGCGCTGCATGTTGGCTAAACATGTAGTTTAAAGAGAAAACAGACCTAACAATTGAAAACAGCCAAACACAACAATTTAAACAAGCATATAAAGCAGGGTACTACTATTGAAATAACACAGCAGTAGGAACAGTAAAAAGCAGCAAGACTTTTAACCAAGGAGGCCACATAAAAGTGCTTTGGCCCAATAGAAAAACAGCACCAGTGGTAGACCTTTGCATCACTTCTTAGCATAACAAAGCTCTTCTGCAGCTTGTATATCCATCCAAAATTAAAACCAGTTTAATTTACCCCTTGGAATCATCATCTACAGGAAATACCTGAAATGACTACACAAATAATTATTGGTTCCATCCCCAGAACATGACAGTTGCTGACATTCATTTAATAACAGTATCAGTTGTATTCCCACACTTGGGCTACAGATGTTTGTTGACCTTTATGAAAAGGGGGAGGCTGGACGGTGTACTTTCTTCAGGAAATACGCAAGAATGTTAAGCCAAAATGTTAAGCCAAGTTTTGTCTCAAATACAGTATTTTGAATGTAACTCTACAGAGTTGCTATAATTACATCTCCAAGATAGTCTTACCATGCTTCAGTGGTTTGGAAACTGTGTTCCAAGAAAGCTCTGGATTTCCTTGGTATTGTCAGGATTTTATCCATGAGAATATCAGCAATGGTGAACAAGCCTCTGTGAAAGATACTTTGTCCACCACTACTGATCCTCCTGTGCACTGTTCAGCATAAAATGATGGGTAATTTAGGAAATGATGACATGTACACCTAGAACATTCCCAGAACCCTTTGCAGCAAGCAGGGGTTTCTTCACAAAAATGTCAATTGGATAAAGTTCCCTGAAATGCAGTGCAAATGATTCAGTGTGTTCCACTGTTGATATTTCTGTTCAGTTCTCAGTTGTATTTCTTACTTTTCATAGTCCTGCTCTTTTTGTAGTATTATGTATAACCATAATTTGAAATAGTTGTTTATAGTTTGGTACTCCATCCAAGAGTTTAGAAGTGTGGCCTCATGAAGGCCTGTAAGGTAGTTCAGGCTGAAAAATTAAGGCTACCAAGGGAACTTCATGCTAATTGCAATGTAAATGGTAGTTCGTCGTGGCTTCTGTGCAGTCCCACATGGGGACTGCGTAGTTGCAGGCCGGCCACGGAAAAGATTTCCAAGCTTTCCAATAGACTAGGAGCGCCCCTCCTCCCTCCGGTGCTTTCCCGCCAAAACGCTCCCATGACCAGGAGGAGGGACACTGCTCCCTCGGTTCTCTTTTTGCCGCCGCAGAGAGGAGATCTCCACTGCTGCTCTCTGTGGGTTTTTTCCTCACCTCAGTTTTGAGGCTGAGATTTTTTTTCTCTCAACAGTTTTTTTATTCTAGTGAACAATAAAAATACATCTAAAGAAGAAATGTTTCCTGGATTTCCACTGTGTCACTATGACTAAAGATGGTGCTGATAAACGGCCATTCTCCGTGCCTTGGCTGCCTAGGGGTTCACCCAGCAGAGCTGCCTGCTCTTGCTGTCACCAGTTTCCCCTGAAGGCACGTATGGATAGGGCTGGACTCAGAAGAGCCAAAGGCTTCCCTCTCCCCGGTGAGGAGGGGTGGAAAAAGAGCCTGGCCTCAATGGCCCCCTTCGGAGGTTCGCCTGTGTGACAGCAGCCTGGTGAAGGCATATTCTCCCCCTCCCTGCTGAGGTGGGGTGGAAAAAAGGAGCCTGGCCTCAGTGGCCCTCTTCAGAGGTTTTGCCTGTGTGGCAGCAGTCTGAATGGAGGCCTCTTCCCCCCCCCCCCTTCGTGCGGAGGTGTGATTGGCTCTTTTCGTGGGCTTTGGCTGTGTGCCTTGAAGTCACAGCCCCTTCAACATTGAAGCATTTCTGCCCAGCCATTCCCTAAGGGGTCTCTGGCCTCTATGCCTTCGACATCAACCTAGAAGCCCCCCCCTCCTCTCGGTGCTGAGAGAGAGAGAGAGAGAGAAGAAAAGGCAAGGCTGGGTGGCCTGGCCTGGAAGAGGCTGCTTGAATGAAGGATTCCCTGGCCCCTCCCTTCGCTCTGAATGAAGAGGCTTGGAGGTGCGGCCTAGCAGAGGCTGCCTGTCTGAAGGAAACTTTCCCCCTCTCTGCCTTTCTGTCAGTTCTGACCAGAAGCCTGGAAGTGTGGCCTCATGAAGGCCCGTTTTAAACCTTTGCTGTGCCTGACTGAAGGGTAGGGTTGCCAGCCTCCAGGTGGGGCCTGGGGATCTCCCGCTTTTACAACTGATCCCCAGCTGACAGAGATCAGCTCCCCTGGAGAAAATGGCTGCTTTGGAGGGTGGGCTCTATGACATTGTACCATGCTGAGGCCCCTCCCCTCCCCAAACCCCACCTTCTCCTGGCTCCTCCCCCAAAGTCCCCAGCTATTTTCCAACCCGGACTTGGCAACCCTACTGAAGGAAACTTTCCCTGGCTGTCCCCAGGTTCATGGTGGAATCTGTGGAGGCATGGGTTCACACAGCCTTGCAATTCTCTATGCCCCTTTGTGGAAGGTATTATGTGTCAGAATAGTATTGTGCCCTTTATTTGGGGTTGTTTGGACCTCTTCACCTTCTGTGGTTTTGAAGAGTGGCTGCAGTGGGCGAAGTTTCCCCTTCATGTTGTTAGCCATGTACTGAGGCAACAGACTACTTATGCTTAAGTCCTGCTGTGATTTTTACCATTCACTCTGTTGGGACTGCCTGGATTCCAAGGTCAGAACCAGTTCTCTGCTGAGCTCCGCTCCAAGCCCTATTCCTAAGATCGAGTTTTAAAAGACTGACAAAGTGACACAGCAGCCTCAATCCACCACTGTTGTGTTCTAATGGCGACCGCCATGCGGTCCAGCCACGTGGTCCGGCAATGCGATCCAGCAATGCGGTCTGGGGCAAGCACATGGGCAGGTGCAGAAAGAGCTTCGCTCCCGAACACAATAGATTGGCCAGATTGTGATTTAGACCTGTCGGTCAGCCAGGATGCAAATAGGGGCCAATGACCTGGGGAGACTTAACTGTATTAATTGTAATTCTATCAGAATGTGTGGGCGAGGCCAGGGGCGCGGTTTAGATGTGCATATAAGCAGACTCCCGAGCCCAGCTCAGATGTGTTCCAGAACCTCCTAATAAACCATGAGCTGATTTCACTTGAACGCGTCTCTGGACTGAGTACTTTATACTGGCGACGAGGATGAGATCCCGCTGAGTGACACTAGCGCCGACTTCAGGGCAGCATCGAGCTCCAGTCTAATGGCAACTTGCACTGCTAAGCTCCAGCGCCTCCCCGCACCGCCGACTGCCCCAGAGGATATCGCTCCCTGCTCCCAAGAGGATGGCAGCCACTCTGGGACAGCTCTCCGCATTCGACCCCGCTCGCCCCGAGCTTTGGGAAGCTTGGGTGTAAACCCTGAAGTACTTCTTCCTAATCCAGGAGACAGATGCCGAGAAGAAGAAGGCTTGCTGATCAGCTCTTACAGCGTCTCCATGGTCTGCCTGGTCCAGAGCTTAATTGCACCCAGGATGGTGGTCCAGCTATGAGAAACACATCACAGTGCTGACCACCTACTTCATGCCAAAACCGTCTAAGATGGCACTGTGGGTGAACTTCTGCTCCCACACACAGAAGACTGGTAAGTCAGCTGCTGACTATATGGTAGACCTCCGGCAACAAGCCGTCAGGTATGAATTCCCCTCAGTTGAGGACATGCTTTTAACTCAGTTTGTCTGGGGGGGTCCGCAAGCCAAAGCTCCAGCGAAAGCTCGTGGCCACCAATGAACTGCGGCTGGACGTGGTGTGCAAACCCGCAGCTGCATTTGAAAAGGCACAACAGGAGCGCCAGGGGTCCACCACGCACCGCCCGGCGACTACCCACAGCCCCGCCACAACATCTGAGGAGGATGAGGAGGTCCTGCAGCTCCAAAGGGCAGACCAGAGGAGACAACCAAAACCCACTGCTGCCTCTCCGCAGGTCACCCCAAAGACCTCTGCATCCCCAAGGACAACGTGTACCAGCTGCAGTGATCCCTATGACTGCTGGACCTGCTGCTTTCATGACACAGCATGCTGTTCCTGTGGCAAGACGCACCACATCGTCCAGGTTTGCCACTCCTGGGCCTCCCGACACTCCTAAGCCATGCACCTCGAGTCAGCCGATCTACACTCCACATCGTCGACTCAGGCACTAAACTTGCCCCAAGACACCCCCAACAAAATCTTTGTTCCCGTGGTCATAGAGGGGTCCCCCTGCCAGATGGAATCGGACACGGGGTCCACGTACTCCATTATTTCCACAGATACCCTTAAGAGACTGCCCATGGGGGGACACTGCAAAAACCACTGGGCTTCAAGCTCTGGGACTTTCAGAAGAACCCGGTAGCGATCAAGAGGTGGGGAAGTTTCAGAGTCCAATTCAAGGACTTTTGTGGCAATTGGACCTCTTAGTGGTCGAAGGAAAGCTGTCTGGCCTACTAGGGCTATCATGGTTTGGGCCCCTAGGACTGGGAGTAACAGGCATAAACCAACTCAGCAGCGCAGACATTCAGTCAGTCTGCAATAATTTTCCAGCTGTTTTCGATGGAAAACTCAGAGAATACACAGGCCCACCAGTAATGCTGGAACTGGACCCAGCCGTTCAGCTGATACGGATGCCAGCCAGGTGACCTCCCCTAGCGGTCTGGCCCAAAATAGACAAAGAGCTCGACCAGCTAGTCGAGCAAGGTGTCCTGGAGTCCATCCCACATGGCAAATGGGAGACTCCTATAGTTACCCCCATGAAGCCAAATGGGGACATACGCATTTGTGCAGATTACAAATGCATACTCAACTGGGCACTCCAGGACCATGCATATCCAGTGCTGGTGGTGAGCCACGCCCTTGCCTCCCTGGCAGGTGCAAGGATATTCAGAAAGCTGGATCTGGTGCAAGCCTACCAGCAGCTTCCAGTGGACAAGGCCACAGCAGAGGCCCAGACCATTGTCACACACCAAGGAGCGTTCAAGGTCCGGCACCTCCAGTTCGAGGTGTCACCCCGGGGATATTTCAGGAACTGATGGACACTTTGCTTAAAGGTATCCCCGGGGTCCAGCCATTTTTCGACAACATTCTGATTGCTGCACCAGACGTCGAGACCTTCACGACCTGGCTCCGCTCCATCCTCCAACACTTCAGCGACGTGGGCCTCAAGGTCAAGAAAGAAAAGTACCAGCTGGGAATTCTGTCTGTCAAGTTCTTTGGTTTTGCTGGGGCCACCCATGGCATACACCCAACCGCCAACAAGATTCGGCCATCATGGAGGCCCCCACACCAACTCCGAAATCAGAGCTACAGGCATTTTTAGGACCCTTAAACTTCTACCATGCCTTCCTTCCCCACAAGGCAGCAGTAGCGGAGCCCCTCCTTTGGCTCCTGGACAAGAATGCCCATTGGTCCTGGGGTCCTTGCCAATGCTCCCTCTAAGCTGTGGAGTCTTGTAAGCAAAAATTCTACTTTGTGAGCTCCTGGCATTAAAGTTGTGAGCAAGTGATTTGGCTGCTGCCTAAATTAGTTTTCTCTGGAGCCATCCTTCCTGAGCTAAGACAAAAATGTGTGAGCTGGAGGCTAAAAAACTGTGAGCTAGCTCACAATAACTCAGCTTAGAGGGAATTCTGGTCCTTGCCATGCAGTGGCATTCCAGGCCGTCAAGGGGCTGCTGACTTCCAACGCAGTCCTGGCCCACCTTGATGAATTCCTCACAGTGATCCTTGCCTGTGATGCTTCACCCTACAGTGTGGTGGCCATCCTGGGACACCACCTGGCAGATGGGAGAGAGGTGCCCATCACCCTTTATTCCTGCACCTTGTAGGCAGCGGAGCGCAACTACGTGCAAATAGACAAGGAAGCCCTGGAAATCGTAGCAGGCATTTAAAAATTCCATAATTACCTGTATGGCCGGCCCTATACGATGACAATGGACCACAATCGGTCTTGGGGCTCCTGGCTCCGGACCGTCAACCCCCCAGATGCTCTCACCCAGAGTGCCGGGCTGGTCCACCTTTCTGTCTGGCTACCAGTATGAGCTGGTCCACTGCTCGGGGAAGGCCATGGGACACGCGGACGTCCTCAGCCACCTGCCACTCCCATCCTGCGATCCCGATCCTGCACCAGCACACCACATAGCTCTGCTGGAAGACCTGCTGGACCGGCCAGTTCAGGTAACTGAAGTCTCCCGGCTCACTGCCCGGGATCATACCCTTTCCCGTGTTTTGGACTGGATGGGAAGGGGGTGGCCCAGTGCGCCCAGGCCAGAATTTGCAGCTTTTGCGGCCTGACACAACGAACTGTCAGTGCACATGGGGTGTGTGCTATGGGGAGCGCGGGTGGTAATCCCTGGGCCACTGCACAAATGGGTGCTAACCGCACTCCATGACACACATCCGGGCATTGTCCAGATGAAGGCCCTGGCCCGGAGCTATGTGTGGTGGCCAGGACTAGATCGAGAAACAGAGGAACTGGTCCACAAGTGCTGCAAATGCCAGGAATTGCAGCCCAATTCACCACAAGCACCAGTGCACCCTTGGGAGTCAGCCCACAAGCCATGGAGCTAGCTCCACCTAAATTTTGTGGGGTTGTTCCAGGGCCAACTTTTTTTTATATACTGGTAGATAGCTACACTAAGTGGCTGAAGGTGGCATCGGTATCCGCCACTTCCTCGCAGGCAGCCATCCGGGCCATGTGCTGCATTTTCAGCACACATGGCATCCCCGACACCCTTGTGACCAACAACAACTCGGCCTTCACATCAGGGGAGTTCCAGGCATTCGTAGACTACTACGGCATCTGGCACGTCCACTGCGTCCCGTTCCGTCCAGCCACCAATGGTCAGGCTGAGCACATGATGCGCACAACCAAGGATGCCCTGTGACGCATGGACATGGGTGACTGGAACTACAGGCTGGCTGCGTTCCTGTTTGGCCAACGAACGACACCCTACACTGCAACTGGGCGCAGTCCGGTAGAACTGCTCATGGGTCGGCGGCTCACAACCAGACTGGACCACCTGCATCCCGACTGTGCTCCAGAACATAGCACGGGCCCAGAACTGCAGAAGGCTCCATGAGGGTTCTTCCCGGAGGACCCGGTCTACGTTAAGAACTATGCTAAGGGTCCGGCCTGGCTGCCAGGCCGGATAATGCATGTAACAGGGCCTCTATCCTACAAGGTCGCCAGGGAAGAAGGCCAGCTTTGGAAACGCTGCATGGACCAACTGCACCGCCGGCTCCTGACCCCCCCGCAATGGACAGACCAGAGGAGAGTGAGGACGAGACTACCCTAGTCCATGCTAGGAGCTAATATAAACAAAATAAACAAGTGAAAAACAGAACAAAACAAAACACTAAAGTAAATGACCTCCTCACAGATGCTGTGAATTCTGCTGTCCAGTTGGACAACATTCTGGGGGCAATAACAGGCTTACTGTTGGATCCCTGAGTCACGTTTCTTTCCCACCTTCACTTAATGTGATGTCACAGGGTTCTGCATGCCTTTTGTCCATGTACAAGAGACCAAGTTCCATCCCTGGCATCGCCTACTGACAAAGTCTCTGGGGATCAAGAGCCTTTACCTCTGCTGTTTTGTCCACCAGGCCTCCTGCAATTCAGTGCGCACCTATGTCACTTGGTGGGCTTAGATCCAACAATTTGCCCTCCTCTCCTCTATATGAAGGCTACCTGTCTCCAACTGATCATATAATTCCATTTAGTGATAACTGGGGAGGATCTATAGCTCAGTGGAAGAGAGTCTGCTTGGCATGCTGAAGGTCCTAGGTTTAATCTCTGGCCCTCCAGTTAACAGTCTGGCAGTAGGTGATGTGAAAGACCTTTCTCTGCCTGACACTTTAGAGAGCTGCTGCCAGTCTGAGGGGACAATACTGACCTTGATGGACCAATGGTCTGATCCACTATAAGGCAGATTTGTGGTTCTCTGTTGCATCCCCCCCTCCCCCCGGGACAGGAAAAATGATGTGATTTCAAATGATTCTTATGTCTTCAGTGCAGCACCTGAAGAGAAGCCTATGATAGGCCCAGATCCGGTGGCTCTTTTGCTGGGCAGTCTTGTGTCTTGAACCACTCTACTGTTCCCTCTGTGCTGCGGAGTCTTGTGAGCAAAAATTGTACTTTGTGAGCTACTGGCATTAAAGTTGTGAGCAAGGAATTTGGCTCCTGCATGTATTAGTTGGCTCTGGAGCCATCCTTCCTGAACTAAGACAAAAATGTGTGAGCCAGAGGCTAAAAAACTGTGAGCCAGCTCACACTAACTCAGCTTAGAGGGAACACTGGACAGTTCCTCTCTTGTTGAAGAGGGAAGCGTCCAATGGTAGCATTCCAATGTTCCCTTTCACTGGGTTTATACTTAGCTGCCTCTCAATGTGCACAGAGATTAGTGTGGCCTATGTGAGGCTCTTATATTAAATTTTCCCTGCTACTTTGACAGGTCTTTATTGATCCTTCTCAAAGCAATCTGTCTGAATCCCCCCCCCCCCATCGGTTTTACGAAGATTGTCAGCTCTGTTCAGCTTGCACTGCTGCATTTCCTGGCATTTTTACATATCTATATGTGACACCATAAACAGACCTGTTGTTTTGCTGTGTCTTTTACCCTTCACGGGATGCCCAGACTTCGCTTCCTTTTTTTCTGAGACAGACCTAATATGCATCATGCATGTGGTCTCAGCACGCTCCTTTCTCTCACAGCATTTCTTTTGTCTATGATCTGCTGGAAGTAGCGTCATCTCCAATGGCTCCTTCGCTCTGTGTGGGAACCTTTCCCAGGAACTCCTGGTGTTCTGCAATACTAATTGTCTGGACATGACTTTACCTTGACATGATGGGCATATTTACTTGGTTTCAGTGCAAACACTCCACAGAGTCAAGGGAGGCACTGTGATCATGTTTTAACTGATTAGCAGACACCAGTTCCCTGGCATTCTGATTGGAGGTCTGGGCTACTTGGCATGGCCCCGGCCTTTATGCTTCATTCCTGACAATAATCCCGCCGTTGAGGAATGCACTTCTAATCCCTGACAAAGACACCCTGCTTTTATGCCTTTTTTCTGTGCCTATATTGCTGCACAGATTGCACTGCAGACCACAAAAGTTTTTTTCTGTGTGGCGCATTGTGTCCATCCTTTCTTTAGCCACATCACACCTCTTTTCACTGCTTTCGCTACCATTGTGCAGATCTGCTTATTCTCACTCCTGCTGGCAAATGAATACTTTGCTCAGCTCCTTTCCTGCATAGTAGTGGCAGCCTCCCACTTTTCTGAGTGGCGAACACCACTCTTGCAGTACCAGACCTTGCACCTCTATGCGGGGAGGAGAGTCTCTACAGAAGCTGCAGCAAGGTTTGGATCTTGATTCTTGTGCTGTTGAATGTTTTTGGCAACTGATTTCAACAAAACAAAAATAAACCTCTCTGATCTTTTCCTTGATGGGTTACTAGGCATGCGACAAAAGGGCATAACAAGGGTATAACCCTTTGTTTTATTTTTGGCATTTCCAAGGTGCTTCAATTATGACAGGGTTCTAACTTATACTCTCTTCATGCATGGAGTTTCAAAAGGTGATGTCCTTCTGGAATCCCCTACCAGGAGTTGTCTCTCACTCCTCATGTAATACATGGTCAGCGTCCTCACACAACCCATCCTTGTAGGTCCGTTAACACTATCACACTGTTTTGAGTGCACAGCCTTTCATTACTACATGGCTCTTTTCCAAAGAGTGCTCTTTTTTCTTTTCCACATTCCCACATGTATTCTGGCGGGGACATTTGCACCGAGCTTACTGCTCTGGTATAAGAGAGTTCTGGGTGAAGGTCAATTTGTGCCGCTAAACAACTGTTGATAAAGTGGTCCTCTGTGGTCTCCTTTTGAGAGCTTCACACCCACCTCCTTCACTCACTAGTGATCTTGTTAATCTTCCCATGTGGGACTGCATAGAAGCCACGACAATGAAAATGAGGTTGCACTCACCTGTAACCATTCTTCATCGAGTAGTCTTCTGTGCAGTGAACTCCTCCTGCCCTGCAGTGAATTCTCTGGAACTTTATTTATTTATTTGTTCTATTTATATCCCGCCTTGCCAGTTTTTTAGACCTGCTTTAGTTTTCTAGGGGTTTCTGACGGCAGCATGGAGAGAACTGAGGGAGCAGCGCTCCTCCTGGTCATGTGAGCGTTTTGGTGGGAAAGCACTGGAGGGAGGTGGGGTGCTCCTAGTCTATTAGGAAGCTTGGAAATCTTTTGCCTGCCAAAAGACCACTCAATGAACAACAGTTATAGGTAAGTGCAACCTCATTTTTTCTCATAGTCACACCCAGGGGTCCTTTGGGGCCGGAGCGAGGCGGAGCAAAGCTCCGCCAGCTCAGGAGTGGCCACTAGGGCAGCCACGGGCCAAATCAGATTCTCTGATTTTGGTGGCAACTTTAAAAGCAACTGGAGGGGAGGAGGTTTGAGGGAGAGGCTCCAAACTTGTAGGGTGGCTGCTGGGGCCTCTCTTTGAAATACCCACCAAGTTTCAAGATGATTGGACCAGGGGGTCCAATTCTACAGGGCCCCAAGCAGGTTGCCCCCATTCCCTCCATTGTTCTCTATGGGAGGAAAAAATGACGTCAATACCGGGTAAGTTGGTGGAAACTGTTATTAAGGAAAAAATCAGTAGGCACATTGATGAACAAAATCTCTTGAGGAAGACTCAGCATAGGTTCTGTAAGGGAAGATCATGTCTCACTGACCTGTTAGTGTTCTTTGAGGGAGTGAACAAACATGTGGACAAGGGGGACCCAATAGACGTTGTTTACCTTGACTTCCAGAAAGCTTTTGATAAAGTTCCTCATCAGAGGCTCCTAAGTAAGCTCAATAGTCATGGGATAAAAGGACAAGTCCTTTTCTGGATCAAAAACTGGCTAATTAAAAGAAAACAGTGAGTATTAATGGGCAGTAATGCCCCTCTATAAATCGATGGTGCGACCTCATTTGGAGGACTGTATACAGTTCTGGTCACCACACCTCAAGAAAGATATTATAGCACTGGAAAAAGTGCAGAAAAGGGCAACTAGAATGATAAGAGGGTTGGAACACTTTTCCTAAGAAGAAAGGCTGAAGCGCTTGGGGCTCTTTAGCTTGGAGAAACGACGGCTGAGGGGTGACATGATCGAGGTTTATAAGATTATGCATGGGATAGAGCAGGTAGAGAAAGAAGTCCTTTTCTCCCTTTCTCACAATACAAGAACTCGTGGGCACTCGATGAAATTGCTGAGCAGTTGGGTTAGAACAGATAAAAGAGTGATTAACTCATGGAATTCCCTGCCACAGGAGGTGGGGGCAGCTACAAGCATGGACGGCTTCAAGAGGGAATTAGATAAACATATGGAGCAGAAGTCCATCAGTGGCTATTAGCCACAAAGTATAGATAGGAACTCTCAGTCTGGGACAAGTGATGCTCTGTAATCTTGGTGTTTGGGGGGGGGGAACATTGGGAGGGCTTCTGCCCCCACTGCTGGATGTTCTGAGGGCACCTGGTGTTTTTGGCCACTGTGTGACAGAGTGTTGTACTGGATGGGCCATTGGCCTGATCCAACATTGGCTTTTCTTATGTTCTTAGCTCAGGAAAGGAAAAAGTCACTCTCTTTTCAAAGTTCCTGTGGCTTTTGCTAGTATAGTGCAAACATTGTGTAGTTAACCTATCTCAGCAATGTGATAAATTAAGACATACTTCAGTTGGCACAACAGGATTCAGAATCTATTTTTCTCTGCTCTTGTAATTGCTTCTGTTCACCATTAGTTCAGAAGCAGGGACAGCAAGACTAACCAAAAAATTGCCAGTAGATTCTTACCCAACAATATGGTAACACAAAAACACATTCCAAGTTCGTAACTACTTGGTTCCCATGGTTGCAGTACATGACGGAAAAAGAACTGCTCCCGGAAAACACGACATATGCATCACTACTTCAGTTTTGAACTTAGCTTTTGAATACTAACTCACTAATATAGAATAAATAACAAAGGGTCACTGTATTTTTTTTCAGTGATTTGTCTTATAGTGTTGCACAGTTATGGTTCCCTTTAATCATAAATTACATCTTTGCTGGTTAACTTAATTAAATGTACGTACTATCAGTCAATTTGCTTGCAAAAAAAAAAACAAATTCTGTATTCTATATTAAGATGTTATGTTCTTGAAAAAGTTCAATAAAAATATATTTAAAAAAAAGAAAAAGAAAAAGAAAGGGTAAGAAAATGTTTCCCATGTTCCAGACAAAATAAGCGTGTTACATTTGATAAAGACCACGAAAAGGCATTCAACTTAGCACCTGAATTAAGGAAATCCCCTGCTTCCTGCACAGAGATGTGTGGCCTAGCTATGGATGGTTTGCTTGCTAGAGTCAAGAGGTTAGATAAGGAGCTTGTTTAGCGCAACTTCTGGGCCACGATAGAACAAGAATGTTTCATCAAATAGTGGTAACCACTGGGTCAGAGTCAGTGGATAACAATTCAAAAGATGCACTAATATGAAAGAATCAGACCTTAGTCCAACTTGGAAACCTCCAGTCCAAAGACAGAAAGCAAGATTGTTCTAATCAGATGTTCCCCGGGCTCCTGAGATAGGCCTTTGCCTTTTGATAGGATGGGAAATTAGTTATTAGGATTTGCAATATGTGATTATTTAATAAACTTCAATCAGCTCTTGACTAAAATCAGAAAGATGTACTATGTCTCACTCTGTTTTTTTGTATTGTCTGGATAAATGGCTGAACCACCCATCAAACCATTTTTGTACCATTTTCCCTGTCAGTAAGTAAAAGCAGGTGGGGAAGTGCTCAGGAGCATGGGCAGAACACAATGTGGTGCACTTGCATGTTGCTACGGTCAGTGACTGGCTGGAGGAGGCCTTCTAGAACAGAGGGGGATGTTTCCAGGCAGCTCAGTTCTGGCCCTACTGTTTCTCCAAATTAAATCCTATACAGGAAATAAGTCTTCCTGTTATGACAGTGAATGTACTGACTACAGGGAGGGGAAATGGAGGTTGCATCCACTGGAGACTCCCTATCAGTGGCTTGTCTTACTCCCAAACACAATGCTGCACTTTCCCTCCCGGTGGACAAGCTGCTGGGAGGGGAGCTTGAACAGAACCAACCAACCAACCAAATACAGCCAACAAGCCTTATGCTCACCCTGCTCTCATCCCTGCCCCTCTCTCATCCCCCCCCCCCGCCTGCTATACCCAGCAAATGTGGGCGGGGAATAGGTTACAAAATGCAGAATGAGGAATCCGTCCCTTTTTCAAGAACCCTGCCCAGCCTCCGAAAAGGACCTCAGGAAGCTGCACAAGGCTGCCCCCTCTGCCTCCACTTCAGCCTCGCCACAAGCCTGTGCGGTAGGTAAGGCTGAGGGAGAGCGAGAGACTTGTCCCCAGATCACCCAACAAGCTCTAGGGCTCGATTTTTTTTGCAAGTGCAAGTCAATGAGAGCACATTTCGTTTCCTTGGGCTGGCGAACGGCCGCTTGCTTCTCAGCACAGTTTAGTAAAAGCAAACAACACCCCCCGCCCCCTCCCTCCCCCCCTCCCCCCCACCCAAAGGCCGGCTTGGGAATCCCGACAGCAGCGCAGGGGCGGCACGAGGAGGGAGGGAGGGCGGGGAGGAGACGTCAGAGCGGCGCGACGGGGACGGAGCCGGCCCAGATCATGTCGCCTGTCGGGGGCGGGGCCGGGAAGGCGGGAGGAGGCGGCCGCGGCGCCCGGAGGGAGGGCGGGAGGAAAAGGCGGGGCCTCCGGCTGGGCGCAGGATGCCGGGGCGTTGGGGTGAGGCCGCTGGCGGAGCTTCCTCCTCTCGCGCCCCTCGGGCAGCTGCGGCGCTCGTTCGCGCGCTCTCCCTCCCTCTCCCACTCCCCAGGGGGGGGCCGGCAGGATCCCAGGCGCGGGCAGGAGCCTCTTCCCGACTTCCCCCCCCCCCCCCACCGATGCCTGCGAAGTGGGGCTCGTGGGTGGGTGTGTGTGGTGGGGGCGCCTCTTGCCTGCCTGCCCGCCCTCGGCCCAGCTCGCTCGAGTCGGGGGAGGGGTGCTGCTGGGGGAGGGGAGGGGAGGGGGGCGTGGCCCTGCCGGGCTGGGGGCGGGGCGGGCGGGCGGCCGAGCGGGGGTCGGGGGGGTCTGTCGACTGCGCGCCCCTTGGCTGCGTGTTTCCGAAGCAGCTGGCCTCCAGATCCTGAGCGTTACAACTCACGGTTTTCCGTGCGGGTGCGCGCGCCTCTTTGCCCAGACCCCGGCCGAGTGGTGCGGATGGGGTAGTGGCGTCCGTCTGGGGGGTCCGCTGTTAAAAAACAAGTGCCCCCCCACCCCCACCCCCCGGCAATAAGGAAATGCCTCCAGCTAGCCCGCCTCTCTAAGCCCTTGCTCCCAAAGGGGCCCATAGCACGGAGCACGTGCATTCTGTGTTGAAGGGCTGGGCCCTCCTGTGCAAACCAGGTGGGCTTCTGTGAGCGTGATAACATGCTGGCTACCGCAGTTAGGGTTTTTTGGGTTTAAAAACAAACAAACCCCTTTTCTGTTTCTGGGGAGAACTTAAAAAAAACCAGGGGGGTTGGCTGGAGATCGCTGGCCTGAAATCTTTCAGCCTTTTGCCTCCTGCGTGACGGTCTGGGGCAAGTGATGCTCTGGCTTCTTGGTGCTTGATGGGGGACAACAACAGTGGGAGGGCTTCTGGTGTCCTGGCCCCACTGCTGGACCTCCTGGTGGCACCTGGTGTTTTTGGCCACTGTGTGACACAGTGTTGGACTGGATGGGCCACAGGCCTGATCCGACACGGGCTTCTCTTATGTTCTTCATTCCACAGGAATAGTTGTCTTGCAGTGGCATCCTAAGCATAGTTACAGCCTTCTAACCCAGTTGCCTTCAATAGAAGGGTGTAACTCTGCTTAGGATAGCAGTCTGTTTCAGTAGAAATACACCGGAGTATTGTGCTTTAGAGAGAAGCTACAAATGTAGCTGTTGTGGTTTTACCTAGAAATGAGTGGTTACATGTGATCACAGGAGCACTTCACACAGATTAGCAGCTTCATACTAAGAAGTTACATTGGATATGATTTCTGTCAGCTAAAGTAAGAATTTTGCCTTAGGCAATAAGCTGTACACCTAGTATTTAGTCACTGATGAATCTCAGTTGTTCCAGATAATTTTTCAGTGGCAAGCATAAATAGCAATAAAAGTAAGATTTTTGCCGGTTAGATATAAGTCCAACGTGCGCTGTCAAAGTAAGTTTAAGAAATTATGCACAGTGAGTGCTCACAATGAGCACTGCTACTATAAACGGTGCATTGTTGTATGGCTGTTTATAAATTTAATCTTCACAGATTCATGTCTTTAATCTGTTGATTTATCAGCAGTTACAAAATGCATGATTACTGCAGAATTATGTCTGGAGTTCCTGAGATCAAATGCCAGTGTCTTTAGAGAAGAAGTTTTAAATAATGAAAACTCGAGAGTCTGGGTTTAGTTACAGTGTAAATTACAGTGTATTCTGCACCACGCATATCATTAAGAGGCCTTTTCCATGTTCAAATTCTTTGTGGTGATTTTCTACTCTAATAATCCATCATCAGTCCTTGCTGTGTACTGTTATTTTATAGATGGCTTAACTATAATGATTGTGACAATTCCCTTTCTATTAAGAGGTGCTGGATTTCAGCCTACAAGAGTTTTAAAAGACACATTGCTGTGAATTATAGTAACTGATGTTGTATGTTGCAATTTTTATGTACATAATGGAAATAAAGATTCCGTGGGTGTGTTAAACCCCCCCCCCCCAGCATTTTATCAGGTTATTAACTAAATTTGCCTGTTTTTTAAGTTTGCACTCGCATGATGTACCTGTAGAATTAACTATAATTTGAAGCAGGGCATCTCAGTATTAGGATGTAGATGTTAGTGTATAGCTAGCTAGCAGTTTTTAAAAGATGTGGGAGATAAGTGATCTGATTACTCTGTTTATACTAATATGGTTTTTAAAATGTATTTATTAGAAACTTCTCAACTGAATGAAACGGCCTTTCTTCTTGAAAGTTGAGCTGAAGAATTTTATCATGGGCCAGCAACACACAGTTATTAATAAGTTACCAGAAAAAGTAGTCAAACATGTATCTCTTGCTCGAGAAAGTGGTTTCCTGACATATGAAGAGTTTTTGGGCAGAGTTGCTGAACTTAATGATGTGTAAGATTTCTGTGTTTCTTTGATACATAAAGTGACTTAATGTTTAATATTGCATATGCCTAGCAGACTGTCAGGTTTGAGTGAAGTGCTGCTGAAGACTTCTGTAATTTGTGTAACCTGTGTACCCCTTGTTGAAAGATTAAGCACTCTGTTATAGAAGCATTGTAGGATCTATGCTTAATATTAAACCCTATGCTGATACAACCCCCTGGCAACTCATTTATTCCACTCACCTAAAGTATATCCAGCCATTAATATTCACCTATCAAATGTGCATATTTATAAAATTTTGAAATGTTCATGTTTGTAAAATTCCATCAGGGTATCTGTGGAAGTATGGTTCAAGTCCAGTAGTACTTTAGAGACCAAAAAGATTTTTGGGGTGAAAGCTTTCAAGAGTCAAAGCTCCCTTCATCAGAGCTTTGCTCATCAAAGCTCCCTTCATCAGCTCTTCTACAGCAGACCGACATGGCTACCCTCTGAAACTGTGTTATTATGGTACAGCAAAACACCAAGAACATTGTGATCTATGGTTTCAGAGGCTACATTATTAGATATTTATTAAATGTTTGTAACAAAAATAATCCTACACTGTGTATGAATTTTTTAAGTAATAATTTATAGATAGTTCAAAACATGATTAAGAATTAGTGCAATCAGTACAGGGTAAATATAATTGTATCTATAAGGTTATTTCCACCCTATCCAAACGATAAAGAACAGTGTCCCAAATATGAAAGATCTCTTATGATAGTGCTGTTCATTTAACACATCTGTAAATGTATCCTGCAAAGCTTAATATGTCTTCCGTGATATGATTCTATGGCTGGCTGGTTTTTCATGCTGTTTCAATGGGTTTTCCTCAAGAATCTATCACTGTAAAAGATGTTTCAGGCCATGCTGAATGCTTCACTGTTCCTGTAGAGAACTCTCTCAGTTGCTAAACGCAACGTTCCTTTACTCTGTAGTAAGTGTGCTTAGCATAGCAGCCTTGATCAACAAGGACGTGTAGGATCGAGTAGCTTGAGGAGCAGTTGCATTAGGTATGAATGGAGCAGAAAAAGTATAGCAGAAACTCACTTTATCCTACATTTTTTTAATAATCACTTTAAAATAAATGTTCAGAAATTGCCCTATTCAAGATAATGGATATAGTTTTCCAGTGTTTGTTTTGCGGAAAAATTATAAGACAAATAAAGCTACTAAAGAATAGTGCAACTGATCAGGACATGAAGAAACAGATGTTGGCAGAAATGCAGCCTTGATTCATGCTGAAAGCTTAATTATCATATTTTTCTATTAGAATATTGACAGTTTAAAATTGTCCCTTACTAACAAGGTTAAAATGTGGGTGACACAAGTCAGGATTATCCTAGGAATCCAAACTAAGAAACTTCTGGAAATGCATGTTAATTTTATTAAGTTTGTTGAAATGTGATTGATTAGATGATAATGGCACATAAACTGTACACCCTAAAAAGCTCAATATAATATGCCAGAAAGGGTTCCAGCACACAAATGATAACTTAGGTATCCAAAAAAAAGGTAAATAAATGATTATCCCCTTTATAAGCCAAATTGCTTTGTGTCTGGTGTGTTTACTATGCTGTGTTAAATGAATATTAAATTATTTCAGAGCGGCTAAGTTAGCTTCCAGTCAGGACAAGCATCTGTTATTTGAGGTGCAGCCAGGCTCGGACTCTTCTGCACTCTGGAAGGTGGCTGTTCGAGTAGTGTGTACGAAGGTAAGTTTATCAAAGCTGTTTACTTTTATTTATTTATTCATTTAAAACATTTATTAGCCACCTTTCTACTTTATAGGAACTCAAGGCGGCTTACAAATAAAATACATTTACAAACCACTACTTAAAATCAATAATGTAAAACTGCTGGCAAAACTTTTATTCTGTTACGTGACAAAATTGAGTTAAAATTTGAGATATTGTTGGAATTAGTGCCTAATCCAGCTAAGAAAAAGAGAAATGGGGGGGGGGGGGCATAGACCCAAAATATATTTTTGTGAGTAATGTGAAAGGAGTCGTACCAGTCTTGCTGTCTCCATAATTCTTTGCAAATCCTGTGAAAGAACTAGAAAGTTATCCAAAGGGAAACTAAAACATGACTGAAATGTAAGGTCATTCTAAAGCCATGCTTCTGTAGAAAATCCCTCATGCTTGATTTGTGCATCAATCTTTTAGAATTCTTAGTTCATGTCTGTGTATATTTATATAATTAACACTTGAGAACAAATGAAACGATTTAAAAATTGCTAAGACAACTTTTTGTATATTCAGATAAACAAGACAAGTGGCATGGTTGAAGCATCAAGAATCATGAATCTGTATCAGTTCACTCAGCTTTATAAAGATATCACAAGTCAAGCATTGGGTGTTCTTTCTGACTCAGAAGGAGCTGCCGAGGGTCTGTCATCTGTATCATCTTGTCAGGCCAGCATTTGGATGGGAAGGTACATTAGTACAATGAGGGGGAAATTTCTGTTGGAACTTGAATTAAAAATCCTTTTTTGTTTGCTTCCGCTATGTATATTTATTGAACTGTCATGTGTATAAACAGAATTTTGGTGTTCCACAATTGCAAAACTTATCAGCCATTTAGAATTGTGAAGGGTCACACTCACTTTTCCTCTAGACACGACCTGTTCTTCTGAATGAGAAGACATGTGCACATATCAGATTAGAAATCTTGTGAATTTGTAAACTAATGAAAGAGAAATGTACTCATAAAGACTAAGGCAGCTACAGACAGAGTGGAAGCTTGTATACCCATACTTAGGCTGAAGACAGACTGGCAATTTGGGGCGGGAGAGCTCCGCTTGTAAAGCGGGGGAAGGGAGCCTGTTCAAACAGCCACAGCTGTTCCCCAGCTCCCTTCTGCACTTACCCACTTTCCAGCCGCTTCCCTTCCGCGTTAGAAGGACACCAGGAAAAAAAAAAGAAAGGACACCAGGAGAAACCGGTGTCCAGAGGCCGTCTGCCGCTTGCCTCCCGCTTCGGTGCAGTGTGAACTGGAAGAAGCGGGAGGCAAGCGGAGGCGGTGGTGTGAACGTGCCATCACAGAGATATGTGCATGAGCACTCAAACACCCATATGCACCCATGCCCCAATACAGGAGGTGGGGAGATTTTAAATTTCTAGACTGCTGATGCGGCCATGTGCCTATGCGCATAGGCACCCATATGCATATTGCTGAAACGGCCCGGCCACGAGTTGCGGAGACCGGCCCACCCGGGGCCGCTCCGCAGCAGTCTGAACACTCCGGTCCAGTATGCTAACGCAGGAGTCTGGCCAGTGTGAACGGCCAGCCCCGGAGCAGTTTTCCCCCACAACTTTCGGCCCCGCTTTCCTCCCGCTCCAGATTGCCAGTCTGTCTTCAGCCTTATTATCCAAGTAACTTCTTCCTGGTTTCCATGAGTGAAGGATCTGCATCCTCCTAATGGTGCATTGCTTGTATCTCTTAGAGGTGCACAGGTGGCTTGAGCAGCAGGAGATCCCTACGGAGCCCAAATCATGATGGAGCCAACTAATTTCTCTGCACTGCAACTTAAACATGACAACAGTGCAAATTGCTGGTCATGGTAATGGGTATGGGCTTGTCTTCTGCATCTGTTGCCTTAGTTTTGAGTTAACGCAGAAATCTTCATTGAACAAGTCAGTGAGATATTTCAGCTTCAACTATATGAACATCAAGGTTACTAATTTTTAATTAAACAAGCCAGGGTAAAACTCTGACACTGACTCAGGGCGGCTGCTGGCAGGGAAATGGAAAATAAAGACACCAGTTGCTGGAAACTGACTCTGCAGCCCCACCCTGTCCCATGCTAAGTTAAGTGTTTTTTCTGCAGTGTGTGATTATGCCTTCCTGAATCTTGGGTTCACTTACAGATTCTGGAAAGCATAGACCTTACAACATTGAAAACATCAAACTCTTTAGTAGTGTATTATCTATCATATGCATTGTAACACATTAACACTGTAGATTTCTGTGTTAATACATTCATATTGTACATTCTGAGTAACTAAAACCTTGTCTTAAGCATTTAATTCATTCCAAAACAGAATATTTCATAGGAGTTTTCTCAGTATGCCAAGTTTCCAGTATTTCTTCTGGGGGGGAAAGTCTGGAGTGGGGGTGACAGCCAGTTTGCTTCCTTCATTCTTCTGTCCCCCTCCCCAGACTGTCAGATCTCTATTGAGAAATCACAGCTAGTTAAAGCTTGATCAAATGGGAAGGTTTCTAGTCATGCTCTGTACGCTGAAGGTGGGAGATAGCATGAGCAAGGGGATTGTGTAGGCAGAGCAAAAAAAGCTGTGTAATCACATCTGAATGTATCCATAGCTTCATGCATTTTTAATTAATCTTGCTATTTGTAGACTAGATTTTGCTTTATGTTACCTTATTTACATGGCCACAGAACAGACCTATGATATGAAGAAGTTCAACTAGAACAGCTGACATATTATCAAATGGCAAAACAACAAGGAGTCAACAAAGTATCCTTACTTACTAGCTATGCTAGAGGCTGGCTTCTAAAATAAAAACGGATTGTGTAAATCTAAATGAACTTAAACCAGTTGGAGAAACAGCTATAGCTGTTTTTAGTGGCTTTGTTCTACTTTTTACCAGTTATATTTTGGTATCTGGAAAATTCTCTTGGAAGGCCATTAAGTGACTCTAATGTAGAAGATTTGGAAAAAAACATGAACTAGCGCTCCTACATGATGTCCTATTTTGCAAATAAGGATGAAACAAGACTGAAATTAGCACCTGGGATGTATAAACTGTTCTGTCACAGGCACACATTCAGTTAAGAGATGCTGTATTTTGTCTGAGTTCCGATTTGCCATGATTGTAATAGTGCTATCTGCATTGTAGGGTGAAGCAACTGACTGATGAGGAAGAATGTTGCATCTGCATGGATGGACGTGCTGATCTGATCTTGCCATGTGCTCACAGCTTTTGTCAGAAATGCATTGATAAATGGTAAAGTGCCTGTGTTGTGTGACTGCTTTATGTTGTGAAATAATCCTTTGATGTGTTTGGCTCAATTCCCCATAATAAAGGAACTGGTGGAAACAAATTGTGGAAACAAACCTTCCACTGAAATGAAAATGCATCCCGGCTGTGTCAATGGGTAGATACTGATTATGGCTGATATGTGGACTATGGGGTACATTTTGTAGAGGTAGCAAGCCTACTGTATACATTCTAGCTAGAGCATTTATGTTGGCTAGGATGAATTCCTTTCCTTCAAACGTTGTTTATGGTAGATTTCTCCAAATTCCATATAGTGAGAGAGTCTGTCCTTGTGGGGCAAACATTCCAGATTCCATCCAATGTATATTGCTGGACTGCAAGCTATATTCTAATAACCGGAGGGAACTGTTTAGTAATCTCTCCCTCCCTGTAACCTGGTATAGGGGATTGATTATCGTCACCTATTAAAAGATAATGAAGTAGAAATCACAAGGGCTGTTAGTAAATTCCTGGAGAAGTCTATTAAAACTTATGAGGGGCATGTTTTACCGTGAATATTAGCCTATTTTTCTTAACCTTGAACTGTATATTTTGCCTGTCCCTATTTTTGTACTATGCTTGAGTATGCCAATAAAAGGTATGACTGACTGACATTCTAGCTGTATCTGAAGAAGTGAGCAGTGACTCACAAAGCTCATACCCTGCCACATATTTTGTTAGTCTTTAAGGTGGTACTGGTCAACTGGGCAAACATTTTACATATGCAGACTTCTGGAAATTAAAGTTTAGAATCTTGTTATGCCTGTTTTAAATGACTACAGCCCAGCTGCTTGTCTTTTTGGATTATAAAGTTAAACAATATTGCCAATTGTACTTGAAAACAGAATGGAATCCAGGCAGTCTCTGGCTTTTGGGGGGACAAAAGTACTAATGGAAATCTGTTCTGTTAGAATTTAGGCGTTACAGGGATTTGCAGGATGAATGTGATTCATGGGTATGCCGTGGTAGAACAGCACTGTATTGTGTTACGTTCTCTTTCAAGGATAATGGTTCAGGCTATAAAAGGCAGAGAACCAGTATATTCAGTACTGAAGACTTCCTGCTGGTGGCACTGTGTTCAGTTGTTGGAATCACAGTGTAGGAAAGATGCAGTCCCGGGAAGGATCCATAGCGCTACGGTTGTGATCAGAGGTCTAAAAGTGACGTCATGAGACAAAAAGGCTGAAGGAACAAAGGTAGTTCAGGATGAATGTGTTGACTCTTGTCCACCTTGTTGATTGAAGGCAGGATCAGCAATAGTTTTAGTTTGGAGGATAGTAAGTTTAAGTTAAATGGTGAAAAAGTTTGCAGTTATAAGAGCAGCAGGGTATTCTTCTAGCCAGTTTGGTGTAGTGGTTAAGCGAGCGGACTCTAATCTGGGAGAACCGGGTTTGATTCCCCACTCCTCCACTTGCACCTGGCTGGATGACCTTGGGCAAGCCATAGCTCTGTACCAGCTGTTCCCTCAAGGACAGCGTGGGAAAGAGCTCTCTCAGCCCCACCTACCTCACAGGGTGTCTGTTGTGGGGAGGGGAAGGGAAAGGAGTTTGTCAGCCACTCTGAGACTCCCTTGGGGAGTGGAGGGCGGGGTATAAATCCAATCTCCTCTTCTTCATCTTCTGTACTGAGTTCTTCCTCGGTGTCTTTTCAAGAAATTGCTTATATGGACATGTGAGGCATTATGGTTTGCCTCAAGGATAATGCAGACGCAATAGTTCATCTATTCCAGCTATTCACCCGAGCTTCCATTACTCTTGCAGTGTATCTTGATAGATAAGGTGGTCTTGGTATGTTCAATACAAATAGCAATCTTGATCCTGCTTCCTTTTCTGGCTTCCTTATGCAGGAGCGGTCATCACAGAAACTGCCCCATATGTCGTCTGCAGGTGACAGCAGCAAATGATTCTTGGGTGGTGTCAGATGCACCTACAGAAGAAGACATTGCTACCTACATACTCAACATGGTAGATGAGGCAGGCCAGCCTCATAGGCCGTGATCCTAGCAATGTTCATAATCATGAAATGTCCTTAAGATTTCACTTTCATTATTCTTCTTTGTTTGGTCATTGTGTTGATTCAAATAAGCTAAGTTCATATTCTTTAAAAGTGAACACTTGTGTATGAGCCACGTTACATGCATTTATAATATCCATTTCTGTATGTTGCAGAGGATAAATTAAGAATTTACTGACATTTTATGAGACATTGGAATAGCTGGTATTTTATTTTTAGCATTGCTCTTCTGAGATGGCTTGCACTGAAATTGCCCATTATAAAAACTGTAACACTAATCTGGATAATTACTTGAGGGTCTGTTGTCTAACATCCACACTAAGAAGCATTCCTTTATGCAAGTATTTTTGGGCCTGCTTGCGTGAATAGGAATGACTAGAAGTTTGAAACTTCGGTCACATCTATTGCCCCCTAGTGGTAAACTTTAACTACTTCTAGTGTTTACATGTTGCTTAAATCATTACTCATTGCTGTGTTCTAGCAAAGGCTGTTCTCATGATTAGCTTTTCACATTTTTCAAGAAGAAAGGTTCTAGTCAACTGTTAATAATTGTAAAGTCTCCTTTAAAATCCATGTCCATGGTCAGAGTTTTATGCATTCTCTTAAAACTGTGCTGGTAATATCATTGATCAAGAAAGCTTTGTTTCCAATTAAACATCACAATATCTGGGTAAAACTATTCTGTGGTATTAGTTACGAGTCTGGCTTCTTTTAGCTGCAGTACAACTGTAAGAAGATGAAGATTTAAAGCAAATAGATGGTGCTTGATTCCTTTCTACAATATGCTTTCCTGTAACAGGAATATCTACATTGATCTATATATCTATTTCTCAAGTGTGGGCAGATCTGCAGATACCTAAGTCTGTGGATTGGGTCCACGTTGAGAGGTTTTTTCTCCAGACTTGGGTGACCCCTACCCAAAGTTTGCAGAAAAATCTAAAAACTTGCTGAAAATGCACGGGGGGGGGGGGAGTTAATGCCTCCCCCAATGAAGCTGCCAGTCCCTGTGCAGAGCTGCAGCTTCTCCCAGCCCTGCCTTTCCTCAGTCGCTCCCGGGGAAGCTGTAGGGTGGGGGAGGAAAGAGAGAAGCCAGGAGCCTCTGGGCTCAGTGCTGACTGCAGACTCTGCTAAGTTTATAAGGGCTGGGGACTTGGGGGGCTGTGTGCGGCCCAGACACAATAGCAGGTGAGACAGGGAGGCAGAGATATTCCTCTTCTTCCCCATATGATTTGGCTTGCCAAGGCGGAAGATTTAGACAGCAGATTGTACTGACAAACACCAGGAGAACTCGTGTCACTGAAATAATTCACTCGCTGCAATTTGTCTTTAACGGAGGCAGTAACAGTACAGAAGACATTAAAGTCTCTCATGCTTTCCCTGATGGTGTGTCTTGGAGATTAGGATTATTGGCAAGTGCCTTTTCGCACTAGGCATTTTAAACAAAATAAACCATTGCTATTTCTTTTCCAATTAAGGGTGATTTCGGATCCAGCTAAAGGGGCTTATTAATACATATTTATATGTAGGTAATAGAGGTAATTAAATTTGCAAACTGCGTCTTTATGTGAGAAATCCTGTATGCGTGCACAGAAGTGAGACTTTTTAAATTATAGCACGTGTATGTGTATATATATAAGCACATGTGCGAGCATTTGTATATCAGTAACATGAAAGCTTCTAAATATTTGTAAAGTGAGTATGGATGTAGACTTTATATTGTGTATAGCTTTTTAAATCTAATAAATGCATCTAGTGGTGTAAGTACTGTAATGTGTGCCTTGTAAAGTATGTCCTGTAGCTCAGCCGTGCAGATTATTTAGTCACTCCGGTGTTTGACTCGTCATGTCTTCCCTCCCCCCTCCAACGTGTTGCACCTCTGCCTCCTCTTTGCCAAGAGAAAAGGAATACTTCTGGCCATCTGAGACAAAATGGATTTTAACATGTAGGCGTTGGCTTATGGGCTGTTGACACATGGGACAATTGCAAAGCTGCTCCAGCTTCAGAAGGATGTATATGAAATGTCAATGGAAACTTGTGAATGGGTTAAAACACCCATTTAATTGTGTCAAATGGCAGTGTTACAGTGTTGGGAAAGGAAAGCATTAATTAGATTATGATGTTGGTTTTTAGAACTGACTTCTAAAAAAATCTTCAGTGACTGTCATATTGCTGCTGTTCGACGCAGAAAAAAATTGCATTCTAAAAGTTTATTTTAGCACTAGTAAAATATTTCAGAAATTTTATAGATTGTTAATAGGTAGCTACAGGCCTTCCAATGTATATTGTTATGATTACTGTGCAATAAACACCTGGAATTCTAGCCATCCTTGTTGATTCTTGTATCAAGAACTAAGATGCAGCTGTGGCTACAGGAGCTTCAGTGCCTATTCAGGAGACTGCTCCATTAATTTTAATAGAACCAGTTTGTAGCAAACCAGGCTTAAACTATTGTCCAGTTAATTTATACAGCTGTGTAAGGATTAAAACTAACCAAAGCTACTCATGAATTTAATGATATTACCTGAATCTGTAATTATGTAAAGCTAAATAAATAAGCTTTGGTGCCCAAATAACGAGGCAGTTCATCTTTAGGATACTTCCTGTTTGTGCTGACATCCTTTCTATGTATCTGGTTACTGGGAAAACACATGTTATTTTGTTACTGAAAGGAAATATGAACCTCATTCTCCTGGTTCCTGCTCTGACACTCTTGACTCTCTCTCTCTCTCTCTCTCTGTACGCTTAAAATTTTCTGTTATTCTACCTAAATTTCATGGCAATCATCTGAACTATATTTTCCTTTGGACCCAACAATTACAACATCATTGGCATTGCCTGCTCTTGTTTAAAAGCATTTCAGACTCCGATGTGGATTTCAGTGGGAACAGCTGTCCATTATAGGTATACAAAAGAAACAAGGCAGTATATTTCTGAAGCCATTTTAATGTGCTTTACGTAACATTCTTGATTGTATAGTATTGATTTTACATGCTATATGTGTTCAGTATTTTGACAGGAAAAATGCATACATATTCAAATCAAAAACCTTTCATTTCTAAATGAGACAAGCTTCATATTTGCTTGCGAAATAAATTTTAAATCAGGGAAAAGAAGAATTAGCCTAAGGAGTATCGGAGAGCCAGTGTATATGGTTTTGTCTTTTTGCTTCAAAATATCATACAAATAAGCAAATTTTTTCATGACATGTTAGCGGTGTCTACCGCCTCAAAATAATCCAGCTAGATAAAAGGGCTTATTCTCATCTCCACCCCACCAATAAAGCTAGCTTTTTAATGGCTGTCCACAGAACATTCTATGCCTCTGAAGTAGCTCCCTTAAATACTGAGCTGAAGCATCATTCATGAAATCATAGAAAACAAAATCAAATTAACACTCAAATGTTTAAAATGCTTTGCCATTGGGACGCATGTTTCTTTGTTCTAAGTGATCACATAAAAAGTAATCAAACACTAAGTATAAATGTTTAGGATGCAGTATACTAACCTATAAAAGCAGTAAACTGTTATGGAGCTGCTGAGGACTATTGGTGTCAGTATACTTTACCACATGTTCAAAATTAAAAAGTCTCTTAGGTTCTGGAAAAGGTACAGTAAACAGATGTTGAACAGGTATTAGAGATTTCACTATAGTAATTGAGCTACAGCGACAGGTTGATTTACCAAATATGTTGGGTGCACACTACTGGGCTATTACAGAGGGACAACTGATAACCTTGCAGAAGAGAAAAATCCTTTTGAATACAAAATATCTGGAAAGGCCCTTTCTACTAGTTCATGAGAACAGAATATAGTTAATCCTGAGAACTTGAGTCAAAATAGCATGAGAAATCAAATGATTATATTTCATAATAAAATGATTATTTCAAAATAATGATGATATAATATCCAGTTAAAACCTTATAACTGGGCTAAAGTGCACAACTTCTGAATGTGTTTATATATACTATGACAGAGAAAAAATGCTGAGATGGATTTTTCTGCATATGATAATCCCATAATATACTATTTCCAGTACCTTAAATCCATTTCAAGCAAAAACAAATATGACTCAAATTCCTTAAACTCATGGATCTTTGCAGTAGTGTTAAACTAGTTTAACTGGCATCAACATGTGCTTTTCCCATACTCACAATCAAGGGAAGTAGGCCGTGGGGTCCCACAAGAATTGGTACTGGGGCTGGTACTATTTAATTTGTTCATAAATGATCTGGAATGGGTAGGAGGGTGAGTGGTCAAGTTTGAGATTACAGAAAATTATTCAGGATAGTGAAAACCAAGGTCAGTGGTGAAGACTTCCTGGAAGAGCTCCACAAATGGGGTGAATGAATGACAATATAGTGAAGGAAGTTCAGTTCAGGTAAGGATACATTGGAACAAAAAATCTGCAACTTCAAGTATATGCTAATAGGGTCTGAACTGAGGGAAAGAGACCTTGGGGTCTTAGTGGATGGCTCAATGAAAATGTCAACCTAGTGTGCCACGTCAGTAAAAAAGCAACCTCTATGCTGGGGATTATTAGGAAAGGGATGAAAAATAGAACAGCCAATACTATTCCCCCCACCCTGAATAGATCTGTGGTGCGAAATCATTTGGAATACTGTGTGAAGTTCTGGTCACCATATCTAAAAAGGGCACTGCAGAGCTGGAAAAAGTTCAGAAGATGGCAATCCAAGTGATTGGGGGTTGGAGCACCTTTCTTACAAGGAATGGCTGAAGAGTCTGGGACTTTTTCAGTTTAGAAAAAAGAGACAATGAATGGGTAAAATGATAAGATATTTATAAAATTATGCACAGGGTAAAGAGCATGGAAAGACCTTTTTCTCCCTCTCCCACAATACTAGATCTCTGGGACAACCAATGACGTTGATGGGCAGTAGATTCAGGAGGGAAAATGGACATACTTCTTTACTCAATTAAAATGTATAATTTGTTACCAGATGATGTAGTGATGGCATAGATGGCTTTTGAAGCGGATTAGACAAATTAATGGTGGATAGGTCTAGCAGTAGCTACTAGCCATGGTGATTAAAGGAGATCTCCACATTTGAAGGTAGTAAAAACCTCTGAATAGCAACACTAGGAGGCAATGTAAGAGGAAGGCCTCAGCCTCTGTCCTGTTGTTGGACTGCAGAAGAACTGCTGTAGTAGTTGGACCACTGGTCTGACCCAGCAGGGCTCTTCTTATGTTCTTAACAAAAGAATATTACTGCTTCTATAGAGTGATTTTATCATGAATAAGTAATATAGACAAAAATATAAACTGCCTTCATATATTAAAGTCCCACTCAGGTTCCCTGAGGGGTTAAGGGAAGTACCATCATTAGAAATCTCGAGGCACTGCAAGGCTGTTTTATTCACAAGGGCTTGGTAAGAGGTATAAAATGCAGACTTCTGGGGCGATGTGTGGGGTCTATTGTATTGGTTTTCAATTACAGTGGATAATTATGACCTTTAAGCTGTCTTGGGCCACAAGGAAAAGCAGGCTATAAATATTCTTTATATTTAATAAAATAATAAATAACTAGAGATGCAGGACTAGAAGAAACCACCTTTCCTGAGAAAGAGTTCAATAGCAAACAAAATCAACAAGAACCTTGAAGAAGGGGAAATTGGACCATAAAATTTGTCTTTGCCACTGAATCAATGCAAAATACAAAAATTTAGATTTCAGAAAGGCATAACTTGGTAACGTTACGCTCTAACTAAAAGTATATGGTCCCCCTGAGTCGGTTTCACGCCTGCATTCAGACTCTTGGTAAATGCAGAAGAGTTATAGGTAACTCTCACACAGCTTCCATTTTGCCCCAAGGCACAAAGAGAACAGTGGGGATGCACGCAAGGCAATCTGACTTCTTTTGGATGAACAAACTTGTTTGACCATATGCTGCTAACAAGTGCCCTAGTATGAAGTTTGTAAGGAATGTGAATTCAAGGTGCCAAACTGACACATCACTGTATTTTGTACATGAAATGCAGGTAGCGTGGGTCATTTCAGAAGTACTATCTGTGAACTGCAGTTATACCATAAAGAAATGACTGCCGCCGGGGGGGGGGGGGGGGGGTGTGTGTGTTAATTCACAATAGGAAAATATATTTGTATTTAAAATGTTTTAATTATATGTATGTGTATTTTAAATGTATTTTAAATGTTTTAATGATATGTATACTGTACTCTGTATATTTTATGTTGGTAGCCGTCCTGAGCCCGCCGAGAGGTGGGGAGGGCGGGATATAAATCCAAACCAACAAACCAACAAATAAATAAAAATTAGTTAATACATTTTACCAGCTCATTTGTTTTGGGAATAAAATGGTTTGGCACACAGTATTTCAAAATCCCAAGCACTTGCACTGGAAGTGATGGAACTGGTTAGATTGAGAGAACATCATAGTTGAAGAACAAGCAGGCTTTAGGCCCAGTTGCTCTACTCTGGATCAGAGCCTGATTTGATATCATCTGGCAATGAAATACAGTAGTAGGCCATATGGGACGCTCTATGTAGCTTTTGTAGATTACAAAATGTCCTTAGTAGTATCAACTGGGATAGATTATGGGCTAAATTAGAGGCACCCTCAGTAGATCGCGGACTGCTTGTTCCTACTTGCATGCTGCAGGCAAACAACTTCTTGACTGTGTGATGCAGCCACCAGGGCCACCAGTCTGGCGAGGTGCATGTCAAGAGGGGAGTCAAGCGAGGCTCTATTACAGCCTTTCTGCTGTTTGATTTTTAAATCAGTTCAATGGTTCAAGCTCTGTTGAATCCAGAGTTTCACCTGCCAAACTTAACAAAAAGACCCGTACCTGCCTTACTATATGCAGATGACACAGCCATTTTATCCTATTCTTCAGGCTCTTACAGCATACTGCAAAGAGGTGTCACTAACAATAAACTTCCAGAAGACCAAGAGTTTAGTATTTACCAGGAGAAATGTCAAACACAGAACAGGCGAAGACCTTTAAATACCTAGGTGAAGTGTTTCAGTCGACAGGTTCATGGAGGGCCCAAACAACTCAGTTTTCCGAGAGTGCCAAGACTGGCATCAGCTGTCCTGAGATTCTTCTGCTCAAAAGGGGGCTCAGATATTCCCTATGTAATCAAAGTTTTCCAGATCAAAGTGATACCTCAGCTCCTGTATGGTTCACAAATTTGCTTATACAAAGATTTCAGTCCCTTTGAAGCAGTGCCTTGCCCTGGACAGCCCAGGCTAGCCCTATCTTGTTAGATCTCAGAAGCTAAGCAGGGATGGTCCTGGCTAGTATTTGGATGGGCGACTTCCAAGGAATACCAGGGGTGTGATGCTGAGGCAGGCAATGGCAAACCACCTCTGAAACTTCTCTTGCCTTAAAAACAAGTTTAGCTCACCACCCAGTGGCGCATAATGCTGAAAGAGCTAAAACTTCTCTTGCCAGACAATCTTAGGATCTCCTGGCTATAGTACACACACTGCCATATGATAATTATTATTAGTGTAATCTGAATTCCTTAAACGCATATTTGGTGTTCCTTGTTGCATACTGAATGCAATTCTTAGAACAGAATCGGGGCAGGTGTCAAATGGAACCTGCAGCTGGTACCAAGTAATATGTTTCTGGCTCAAGCTAAAACTTAACCCAACTGGATTAACCCCCTTAATTATTTTAGATAGCTATCGCTCAGGTTGGGTGGATGTGGTTGAAAATAACTTAACAGCGTCATGGTTTCTCCCTTTTAGCAATATGCCACACTTTGGGTTCTCAGGAGCTAAATAAATGCTTAAACTGTGGAGTCATTTCAAACAGGAACGTGCAGGAATGCCATTCCAGAAGTAACAAGCCCAGGAGCAGGCACATATGGTGATGCACTGTGTAAGAAAAGCAAAAACATACTTTGGCCCGATCACACGCAGAATTAGCTGCGCGATAGGCACGAATGCCATGCGGCTTTTAAGGGCGCGATCACACCAGAACATCTGGCAAGTGTACTACATCCATCAGCAACCCGTTTCTCTCCGATTAAGAAGTGGAGTTAAAAGATCCTAGGGAAAGTCCAGTATCAAACAGGTTGGCTACGGGCCACAGACGGACTTTACCCGTGTGATCACTCCAGTGCGCACTCGTGGCGTCAGGGATAGTCTGATCAGGCTATCCCGACGCCATGCCATTTTCCCCCCTTCTCAGTATGCACATCATTGCATACTGCCATAGGAAGCCCTCAGGGCGGAGATGTGATTCATTGATCCCCCGTTTAAGCACATCAGAAAAAAGGCAACCCCCCCCCGACTCACCTGCAGTTGCATCTGATTACACAGTGGTGGGCTGTGCCCACAGCTTCACAGAACTGTGTGATCGCACAATTGTGTGTCAAATTACTTCGGAGCAAATAGCCTCACTTCTCGCCCGGATTATCTCGCTCGTGTGACTGGGACCTAACTTGATCTGTATTTTCATGCTTGATGTAGGGTAGCTTCCCTGCAAGAGCAAAGGAAACCTAAAGTGTCTTTACTCAAAGTGTAAAACTGGCTCACCAGCTCTGAGTTGGGAAATACCTGGAGATTTTGAGGGTGGAGCCTGAGCGGTGGGTGTCGCCTTCTGACACACTTCCAGTGATGTCAGGGTGTGACATATGCAAATAAGTTATGCTAATGAGTCATGCTAATGAGCTCCTGCACCTCTTTTTCTATGAAATGACCCCTGCTTAAACAACAAATCTGGAACACAGTTCTTTAAGCTAATACAACTCTATCCAGTGGTACAGAATCATAGTGAAAGTTTTGTGCCAGCAAAGTATCTTTATGCTTCTTAATTCCCCAAATACTGCAGAGCTTTTATCTTGGCCTGCTTTAATTGCCTGCCTTCAGCATGAGCAGAAGGGAGGTATCTCTACATTCCCTGCTCCCAACATCTGTGTTTCTGCCAACTGGATGCAGTCAAAACAGTAGAATATGTGCTGTTATACTGCCTATTTTACAAGGACATTCATTGCACACATCTCACCCCTGTCCTATGCAAGTTCCCAAGATCTGATAAATTCTATACATCTCTCCTCCTTGGAGACGGATCTAAACAGACCACCTCTAAAGTGGCCAAATTCTGTGCTGAGGCTTTGACCCCCAAAAAAGCAGATGTTCTAAACCTTTTAATAACTTCTTACGTATAATTAATTATACCTCTAAGGCTATGAATTTTAATCCTTGTATATTAATGTTATATTTGTACATAAACTGTGCTGATAAAGTGCTGTTGGCTAATCTTTTGATTGTAATAAATGTTGATGAAAGGACTCCAAAATCTATCCCAGAAAAAATGTGATTCGCAATCAGTACAAATTTGAACTATTGACTATATTATATATACACATACTAACTAATAAGATTCTGACCTTACTACTGTTCATGTGAAACGTACTTCAGGTCAACTATATTAAGCTTTGTTGGTCTTAAAGGGGCCCCTGGGCTCAAACTTTGTTCGACATTCACTTCTGTTTTACTTGTGCAGCTACTAAAAATATGAGAGGCCACCGAATCCTACTATGCCAAGCAAGGCCAGTTAAGAACATCACACCAGCCTCCCTGGGCGGAAGCTTACCAAAGGCTTAGATTCTGATCTGGAAAAGAAGACAGGCAGTTTTAAATCTGTGCACAGACAGGAGTAGTCTAATTTTTGAACTGGGTTACAAGAAGCCGTTTAGGGGCTTACAAGGAGATCCTTGTGCTTTTGGGAACTAATGTTACCTTTCATATTATATTTATTTATTTAAAATATTTCTTTATTAGATACCTTTCTTCAACAGAGCTCAAGGCAGTTTGCAATATTAATAAAATAGATAAAATAAATAACATAAAAATATAAAACCAGATTTTTCTGTGCTTGATCCCACAACTAGCTCGACTCTTGTAATAGCACAGGTCTTCAGTACTCGTTCTTCTCAATGGAACTGACCCATAAATACCCACTACACAGGAGAAATGTGAAACAAGACCTTCACTTTCAGTGCTGCTTATTCAAAATAAACTCAAAATACAGTCCTCTAGACTTGTTATATTAGTTAAACAATTAGAATAAGGTGCTCCCAGTATCACCACAAATGTGACTAACAGAGCAATCCTAAGGGAGGAGGGTCTGAAAGCACTCAGGGAGCCAACTGACCTCTGCATCGCCATATGTCTGAGATACACCCACGTAAGGGCCACTTATGATGGCACAGTCCCCCAGCAGCGCTCCACTGCTTGCGGCTTTGACGACCACCCGTTGGCACAACTGAGACATAGGCCCCTGCACTGGTGTGGTTATGGGTGGGTTTGAGGGCGTGGCCAAAGTTACTCAGCTCCCTGAGCCCTTTCAGCCTGGGACTATCCCATTCCAGAGGTGGAAAGTTATGTCAAAAAAAACATGGCGTGGCCCATAAGCACCCACTGAACTTGAAAATCAAGCCATCCCCCACCACTGCGATCTTGCCCATTAGGCTTGGAGGAGCTCAGGATGCCAACTACAAGCTTGGCCAATCACCTCCCTCACCACAAAGCCCCCTCTCTGGAACCCCAACGGGCCTTCCCTCTCCTACAAATACTTCTGCCAGAGCATCTTACAACTCAGTAGTTAGGGCACGTAGTACAGGACTCTGCCTCAGAGCTCCCTGCCCTGCAGACTTAGAGCAAGCAGTGAGGCACTTTGGTGGTGGCAGAAGCACAGAGAGCACTTAGCACTACTGGGCGAGCACTTGGTGCTCACACCCAAGGAGGCGAGCAAAGTCCGTGCTCTGTAATTGACCTCTTCCATTTCAGAACACTCTCAGGTACCCCACCTTTGGAGGCTCAACCCACAGGGGCAACAGTGCACTGACAGGTAAGCAAGGGCAAGGATCCCAAACCTGGTCCCCCACTCCCCTAGCTTCAGCCTGGGTGATGTGACAACCTCTCCTGCACTCAAGCCCAACACTGAGTTCAGCTGTGGGGTGGCATAAGCTGCGGCCGTGCACTGCCATAGCCCCTGATATGCCTTGGGGAAGGTTCCCTGGGAAGTTTTCCAGTAGATCCGGGGGGGGGGGGATGCTCTGTCATTTGCCTGGTTCCCACCCTCAGCAGGGCACAGGGCGTCTCTGTGGTGGTTGTGGGTGGTCTGGTATGTGGTGAGCCAGCTTGGCAAGTGTCCCCTCAACTCATTCCCTTGCAGAATCCGAGGGCTGAGCTGCAGCTGCTGTGGTGGATGGATGGCAAGCAATCCAGGAGCATTTCAACCCAGGACAGCTGGGTGTGAGTTGGCTGGTTCCATCATGTGCCTCAATGGAAGGGGTGTGATGAACACCCCCCCCCCCAGAGCTGCATTTGCAGACCCTGTCAGGACAAGACATCCATGGCTGAGGCTGGCATGGCACTCATGCCCAGTTGCCATGGCTCTGCTTTTTCTGTCTTGCAGATGGAGATTCAACAGAGGGACTTGTGGGTGTGACAAGTCCTGCTCCCCCCCCCCATGCACTCTGCTCAGTCCACTGTTCCAGCCCTCCTCTTGAAGTGGAGCATCATGTCTGTGTGAAGGTGGAAGGGTTAATTATGAACCAGTATAGGGCCAATTACTAAAAACTATATGTATAATCTAAGTATTATCAAAAATACATGTATTTATTTTTCAAATGGTCAAAAACATTTATGGGCCCAACTGTAGCCTCTTTACAGCATAAAAATGCAATGACTACAAAAGGGAACTATTTTTGTGATGCACACCATCTGTGGTACTCTGATCAGTAGTTGGCACCTGGAATTTGGTGGACCAAAACTGGAAGGCCTGCAAGAAGAGACCTCAGTCAGCATGCCTGCAATTGACGAAAGCCCAAGGCCTGCCTCCAGGAGGCCTCACAAACATTCCTTTGCCTTGTGCAATCTATTCTTGATTCTTAAACTCCTTTCTTGGTCCTATATCAACTGGTATATTGTTTTTGTATATTGTTTTTCTATTGTATCGTGAGCCTTAATGTACAGATATTGTTTGATCACTGACGAAGGCCAGTTTGGCGGAAACGTGTCAGGTCACAATAGTTCCCTTTCGTATGTATTACATTTTTATGCCGTAATGAGCCTACAGGTAGGCCCATAAATATTTTCAACCATCTGAAAAGTAAATACATGTATTTTTCATAATACTTAGGTTATACATATAATTTTTTGTAATTGGCCCTATAGTGGCTCATAACTAACCTTTTCAGTTCTTGATTCAATTCTTTTGGGTTGTTCCCCCCCCCCTTCTTTCTTGAAGGGGGGAGGAGCCAGAGGATGGTCCGGGTGAATAAGCTGGCTTATTGTGGCGGTGAGAGCGTGAGGCTGAACCTGGGAGACCCAGATTCCATTCCCCACTTGTACCATGGGAGCTGGTGGGTGGCCTTGGCCCAAGTGCACACCCTCAGCCTGACCCACCTCATGGGGTTGTTGCGTGCATGAAACGGAGGAGAGGGGAATGATGCAAGCCATCAGGGGAGAAGGGGCACTAAGAAAATGAGTGAATGGATGAGGCTCCTAATTCCGTCTGCTCCTGGAAGGGGTCCTCTGGCACCCAGGGGGGAAGGCATTTGTGCAAGTAGCACTGAGCGGCAGAGGATCACGGGGATTCCCTGAGCCAACGGTGAGGGGGAGCCACTACAGTGGGCAGACTCCAAGTATTCGGGAGGATGGGGTTGGGGGAGGCTGGCCATGAGACATGGTGGTATGCAAATGATGGTGACCAGAAGCCTGTCATCACTGTGAGTCTCTGTCAGAGGGTGGGGTGGAAGCAGAGAATGGGACTCTCCCGAGCTTCCCTTCCCTGCCCCCTAGCGGTGATGTCTAACGGCATCTGTCCTGGGGCTGGCCGCTCCTGTTGACCCGAAGTGCCCTGTCCCTCATGCCGTCCCTGCCTTGACACTACGCTGTGAGGCCACACAGCAGTAGAATCACCACAGACGCACCCTTACAAGGAACCAGCTACACTTTGGCCCCCACTCTGCTGCAGCATCACTTGCCCCCTGTGTGGCGGGGCTGGGCACTGCAGCGTGGGCATGGCTCAGGATTGCTTTGTAAATCAGCACAAACATACATTCAGGATTGGCTGCTAGTCATCAAAAGACCCTCTTAAAGTATTTAATAAAACTACAAAATTTGCAGGGGGAGTTAAAAATGTAGGTTTTCCTACAATGTACTTGTAGCAGCTCTTTGGTCATATTCTTTTACTTCCCTAAAAAAAATTACAACAATTTTTACTGTGTACATTGTTTGCTCTACAATCTAATTGGGGATTAAAGTGCCACAGACACTTCAACCTGTGCCACTAAAACTTGGCCTGTGAGCTACCAGAAGCTGCTGTCCCCGTATACTTTTTGTTTCCAGGCAGAATGTCATATATATCACAGATGCAAACACTATAAATATTAGATTCAGAGTGCACTTTTAGATCCCAGGTGCAGCATAAAGAATAGATCTGTGAGCCTACATCAGAATATACAGAGCCCATCCGACTGACATGCAGGGCTTGCAGAAGCTGGATCTGCTGCACAGACTGATGCAGCTCAAGAGTTCTGGTCACCTAGCAGCTCTTTCCTGTTGATGCGCAAATTCTCTCTTATGTTCATACACTCCTCTCCAGGCAGTTGTGCAATACAGTCATGATATTGGAGCTACGGCTAATTTGAGAGTGCAGTAATCTCTTCTGTCTTCATCGCATCAGATAAGAAACTCAGCTCATTGCACAGGGTCTCATACCTGAAAGCCATCCGAATCTGTGCAACATTTGTCTTTCGAATTTCATTTCCTTCAGGCCCTTCATGGCAATAATTTACACCTAAAAATTTCTGTTTTTCCTGAGGATAGAACATATAGAAAAAAAATCAGCTCAGACTTGCTTTGTTTTTTAAAAGCGAGTGAATATACATCAGTAGTTGGTCAGGAAAAAGCCACCTCCCTCCTTTGGGGAAAAGGACTGACAGGTCCTACAGAGGGAATCATACCAGCAGTAGTGGTTGTTTTGGATACTGAGAAAAACCGCTGCAGGCTGGAAAAAATGGAAATAACACTACAGTGGCCACAGCAACATCAGCAGAAACAGAATCTATCCCATGTCTTCCTCAAACAGAGTGCATACTAGGAACACTTTTGGAAGGCTGACGTGTCAGTCCTAGGGCCACATTCTTAAAAGACAGTTCACATGGCTTTTGTGTGGAGACTGCCTTAAAATGACATCTCAAAGAAGCTGCCTGTGTATAGAAAATTTTTCCAAAGAACTGTTCACCACATGGAGCTGGGTGATTTTTTTAAATGGAAGATTTGTAGAATGTACAGGAAATTTTCCAATGCTTGCTGCACTTGACTAACTGAACATATGGAGAGAGATGTCCATGGGAAACATTTCGCACAGCCACCATGTGAGTATTTTGTGAGGCAAGTGACATCTCAAGTGGCTCTTCTGTCCCCTTGCTCAGAGGCTGGTAGCCACTCCTCCTTCTCTGCATTATTGTAAACTCCAAGGATACCTTGTCAGTGGCCTTTCCTGCAACCATACCAGTGTTAAAGGAAACCTAAGCAATTAGCATTACAGCCTTACATCGTAATCTTCTACTCATGTTTAAAGTCCCATTGAACCCAGTGGGACTTACTTCCAAGTAAGGAACAAGACATTTTAGGAGCAGTCTTTAGCCTGTTCAATGAAATCCAGGTCTAGAATGAATTTTAGTAGCTTCTCAAATATTGTTGTCATGAAATCAAAGAGAACCAAATGTTAATGCAGTGACTATTTGAGCAAATTCTAATGGAATTTTTAAATTTATTTGTATTTTTGTAATATCTTCATTTCTTTCTAAGCAACACATGGACTTATAACATTTTACACACACACACACACACACACACACACACTGCCGTCTAGTCGCGGCCAACTTACAGCCACCCTGTGGGGTTTTCAAGGCAAGAGAAGTAGTTCAGAAGTAGTTTGCCGCTGCCTGCCTCTGCATAACAACTTCGGCATTCCTTGGCGGTCTCCCATCCAACTGCTAGCCAGGGCTGACTCTGCTTAACTTTCGAGATTGGATGAGACTGGGCTCGCCTGGGCTATCCAGGTCAGGGCACGGCATATGTACTGCTTTCTAATATTTGAATCAATCTGTTTTATCTAAATATATAAACATTTAACTATTTGGTTCCCGAAGATTATAAAAAAGGGATCGAATGTTCCTGTTGTAGTCACATACATGAAAAGAATACAGATAAAGAGAACTTATTCCTTCAGCAAGTGAAATTTACCTTATCTGACAAACCACTTTGTAGTACACTGTTCCTTGCTATTTCACACAGGTCACAAGTGCTCAGTTTCCACACCTGAGCTGCTATGGCGTATTCCTCCATAAGGGCTTCCTTCAGACAGATTGAAAATACTATTATCATTTGAAATCTGTACAGTTCTTAAGATGATGTACTAAAATAAGCTCAGTGAGTACACAATTTATGAGTACATAAAAAGCAGCAATAACAAAACTATTAAACACTTCTATTTTATATTTTTATTGAATTTTACATATTGTTTTAAATGCTGTTTTAATGTTATTATGTTTCACTGTTTGCCACCTTGGAGACCCTATTTGGCTGCACAGCAGCATAAAAATGTTTTAAATAAATAAATGTCTGTGGTAGAAAAGCAGCCTATAAATAAGTGATTCAGTAACAAAACACAAGAAACATCCCCCCCCCCCCGGATCCTAATCAATACAAGCCAGGATAAAAATATTTTTACCTGGAACATTAAATCTAACATAAACGGCACCAGACGTATTGAGAAAGGGAGGGAACTGCCCGAATGACGTGTAACCACAGGGAAGCATATCCTGCTATTAAGGCCAGCCACTTTCACTTGAGTTAATAGGATTACATCAACAGGGTCTCTGATACAGATATTGATGCTTGGGCAAAGCTATATGGAAAAAGGCCCTCCTTAAGATACCTCAAAAGCCATAAATGACACAGGACCAGGGTAAGTAGCAGCACTTGAACTATGCTCAGAAACGAAATGTTACCCACTGCAGTTCCTTCACAACTGGTGAGATATGTTCTCACACAAGATGTAGCAGTCAACGAACTTTGCTGCTTTATTCTGCACTACCTGAAGTTTCTAAACATTCCTCAGAGGCTGCTCCATGTGCAGCGCATAAGATCTGGGCATGACCAGACAGTAGATAACCACAGTCATATCTTCCTTTTCCAGGTGCTGCACATTACCTGAACGTCTACCTGTAGCAAAAAAAATGTAATAGTGCCCCAAGCTATGATTATTTTTCTTTCAACACGCATGCAACCCCATCCAGAACAAGCTGACTTCTTATTCCCTGATTAGTATTATTGACAAGAAACAGTATTTCAGGCTTGTCTGAGCTAAGCATCATTTTACTGGCCCTCATCCAGGCTATTGCTGCCTCCAGACAGCTGTTGAAAGGTCACCTGACTACTGAAGAGGAGAAACAGAGTTAAGTGCCATCAGTACATTGAAAAAAGCCACTCCAAATCACAGGATGGCATCTCCCAGATGTTTCATCTATATGTTTAATAATATGGGGGGGGGGACATAACTTGAAGGCCCCTACAGCACAAGTACTGTGGGGCTGAGCAGCAATCCACCAGCAATACTTCCTAGTACCAGCCAGCCGGATAAGACTAAAGCAACCAGAACACAGAACCCTTGAAACCCACCTTGATCTGCCAGTCCAGAAAGGTACCACAGTTAACAGTATCAAAAACTGCCAAGAGGTCCAGGAAAATTGACCTGTTTCTCTCCAGCAAAGACAAGCATCTGGGAATTGGATTGACCAACACTTCAAAAGAAGCAGCAGTTGTGCCACAGAAAGCTCCTCAAAAGTCCTCTAAAACTCATAAGGTAACCATCTGATCATGACAAAGAAGGTATCATAGTATCCTCCATTAATAGATCAGCAACACCTTAGTCAGCAGAAAACCAATCCAGTGTGTGACCTTGCCATTTATGTGGGCTGCCCATTTATGGACAGTGAAGTCACCAAGAAAAACAAACCTTAGAAACTTTAGTACCATGTCAGGTACTAACTCCAAAAGCTTAAGCAGGCAAGTAAAAAGTATAACGATTTATTTCCTTCATTAATCTCCCATCTTTCTCCCTAATGCTTCCCTCCATCTTATTCTCACAACAACCCTATGAGGTACATTAGGCTGAGAATGTGTGCCTGGCCCATGATCATCACCCAGCAAGCTTCCATGGCAGAGCAGAGATTTGAACCTAGGTCTCCCAGATCCCAGCCCACCAATCTAACCACTACCCTACACTGGCTCTCCAGTGAAAAGATTTACTAACCAGGTAAAAACATTCATCTATGCCTAAAAGAACACAATTAGGAAAGCTGTTCAATGCTTCCTGAACAATCCAAAAGGTAGACAGGAACTGCCAAATAACCTGACAATTTGTATATTTACCTTTGCAACCATGGAGACTAGAAAGTTGCTTTTTGTCGTTTCTGTGCTCCTCCATCATGATCCTGGGCCTACAAGGGTGTGGCCTACAGGCTCTATGAAGGCCTAGTGGCTCCAGGGAAGCCTGTATTGAAGTAGCCACCAGGGCCTACATTTCCCAGTACCTTCTGGACCCTGTGATTGGCTAACAGGGATTTGGATTGAAAACTTACACCAGCAGAGGAGTAGAGGGTGTTGCATTGGGAAAAGGAATAAAAGGCTTTGCCCGAAGTGGGAGGGTGTTCTCTCTCTCAGGGAGCAGGGCTGAGGCTGCTGCAGAAAGAGGGATCCATCATCCAAAAGGGGTGAGTCAGTCTGTGACCAGGTACCCAGAGAAGGCTAGGACTGTATAGTCAGATCTGTTAGGATTTATTATTTTTCTGATTTACCTACCTTTACTGTGCTCATTTTTCCTACATGTTTTTGAACTAAAGTTGTTATTAAATCTCTTTAATAAAACTAGTTTGGTGTAGTGGTTAGGAGCATGGACTTTGATCTGGGAGAACCGGGTTTGATTCCCCACTCCTCCATGTGCAGCTGCTGGGTGACCTTGGGCAAGCCACAGTTCTCTCAGAGCTGTTCTCTCAAGAGCAGTCCTCTCAGAGCTCTCTCAGCCCCACCTACCTCACAGGATGTCTGTTGTGGGGAGGGGAAGGAAAAGGAGTTTGTAAACCACTCTGAGACTCCGTGTGAAGGGCGGGGTATAAATCCAATCTCCTCTTCTTCTTCTCTGCCTCGCACCTCATTTGGTCATGTATAAATGGAAACCTACTGGAAAAGTACTGTATAAAGAGGTATGGATCTCCCAAAGAGACCTATACCAGAGTGGTGGGAGCCATTAGAGAACCTTTCTAACCACTGTCCACTACATCCTCTAACAAAGATTCATAGGTGTAGGGAAGTCTAAGACTGGGATGCTAGCCAGGTCAAAGTCCATGCTTCATCCCCCTCCCTGCTACACAATGAGCATTGTCCTCCTGAAGCTGGCTGGCTGATAATTCCTTCTGCAAACAGCAGGCTCCCGAAACAGTTGTCTCACCCCCTCATGTTGATTCCATGTTGACCCTCTTGTCTACTGAATGCTGATGCAGCAACCTAAGGGCGTGGCGTGTAAGTCTGTGTATGTTTAAAAATAAACTGCTCGCTGCCAGGGGCAGACTTGAGTTTTCCCCTTCAAACTCACTTGTCTCCTTCACATAGGCTACACAAAAATGCCTGATTTTGAAATCAACGATGACCCTGTGCTATGGGTTCCTACCCCAAACAAGAGACATCAAGAAATAGTCAAGAAATCAGTGTTTAAAATTTAAACCATGGATAGCTGCTAACCAGGACTACAACTACAATCCCATTGAAGTCTCACTGAATTAGGTGAGACATCCTTCGGAGTAAACATGCATGCAATTGTCTTGTTTAATTTCAGTTGACTATAAAATATTTAATTCATTACATTTCAAATAAAGTTGGCTACACATTTTTTTTTAATTTTGTTACCTTTGTATAGTGGAATTGCATAGGGTCATCTGTAGACAGAGAAACACAGAGACCCTTGTGTAGAAATTCACGTAATGGGTTTTTCGAATACTCCAGGAACAAGCTGTTGTTGCTCAGAGGAGACATGGCGATGGGGATTTGTGCAAGATAATACAGATACTGGAGGACTGGACTCTGGACAAAAATAACAGAGAGGCATTATTCATTGACGCCAGGAGATAACAGGAAAAGAACTACTCAATTACAGGAAATGGAAACTATTCAGCTTCAGTAATTATTATCTGGAAATGTTTTAACTCATCTCTGCTCCCCTGTAAACAGAGAGAACTGCCCACGTGCCTGTCTGTTTACTAAACCTGAGCACAGGATCAGGTAGATGGCAGGTGAGCTACCTTAAGCGGAGTAACAGCCACTTGGTGGACCATGTGAGGACTGCGGTTGGCATACAGGGGCATATGGAACCAGTGAATTGTCGATTTAACACAGCAAAATAAAATGAATGAACGAACAGAACACTGAGGGTTTCTTCTCATCAGTGAAATGGAAAGTCTTCTGAAATGGGTTATGCCCCCTACTAGCTCCACAGACAGTGCTATAAAAATGATTTTTGCAGTGATTCCACTTCCAGCTGGAAGACAAGTCCCAGTTTATGCTTGCAAGGTTCAAGTTGAGTTGAATGCCCTTATGTTTGAGAGGAAAACAACATACCTTGAATGGTTAGTGGTTTCCCTTCCAGAGTTCCTCCTTCCAAGCAAGAGGGAAGGGATACCTTCTATTCCACTGATGAGAAAAAAACTCTCACACTAGTCCAATGTCTCCTTCTCCATCAGTGGAGGAAGGTATCCTGAAATGAGATGCTAAAAAGCTGTGTCATCCCCAGTGGGTAGACCAACAAGTGTTGGAGGAATCACTAGGAAACCACTTGCTGGAGGAGTCTCCTGCCACAGGCTGTAGTTCAAGACTTGAAGGTGTACAGCTTGTAGTGCCTTATGAAGGCAGAGGCTGATATCCTGGTTGCAGCCCTGCAGATTTCTGCAGTAGTTACACTGGTTGGGAAAAGGCAGCTGAGAAAGCTGCTGCCCTGGAAGATTATGTTGTGATGCCCCTTGGAACCAATGATTGCTAGAGCTAATACGATATGGGCTGATATGGGCTAGGCTAATAAGATATGGGCAGAAGTTGACCTACAGAAGGTGGACTAAGATACTGTTGTCCTCAAGGGAGCTAGTGTGAGGGAGACAGAGATTCTGTAGTTCAGAAGAACTATATGCTCTTTATGAAAGTTATTAGTGCCATCCTCACCTCCCATTTGTGCTATTTCTTCTCCTTGGAGTGTACTGGACAGAGTTAGAGGGAAGGTAGGTGGACCTCCTGATCCTTTTGCAAGGTTGAGTCTACTTTTGATACAAATGAGGAATCCATCCTGAGGATCACTGAAGGAGTATAAGCTGCAGCTTCAGAAAGAGCAGGATATCCCAAGATGTATCTTGTTGAAGTGGTAGCAACACCATGGGAGGGGTTTGGAATTGTGAATGAGTGATTAAAGAAGTCCACTGTGCTCTGTGTTGAGAACTGGAGATATGGCTGCCACTTGACCTCTGGAGTATGAAGGAAGAAACCCCTGGGGAGCACCTTTGGAGAGGAAATGGATTCCCTTCCTGATTCCAGCTGATGCAGAGCATTTTTTGTGTGTGACATCATCTACTGAATACACTTCTGCTTTGTTTTATAGACCTCCTTGGTTGAAGGTTCTTTGTATGCCAGCATGACTGTTATGGCTTCTGGACAGAAGCCATGTTGTTTGAGGATTTACTTTTCACTCTCCAAGTGGACAGGTGGAGACAGGTTGGGCTGGAATGAAGGAGAAGACTCTGAAGGAGATCACCGTGAACTGGAGAGATGATCTAGGGATGTCTGATTAACATTGGGACCAAGTCCTATTGCTGTGGTCATCCTGGCCAGAGCAGGGTGATGAAAATTACTTCTTCCACCTCCTGGTTAAAACCCCAGTAGTCAGGGGCATCAGTGGGAACATATATAGCAATCCTTGAGGTCACTGAACTGTGAGCACATCCTGCCCTACTGCTCCCTTGGCCTGGAATCTGGAAAATAATCTGGGTACCTTGTGATTGGCTGGAGAGTCAAAGAAGCACAGAACTGAGATGCCTAGGCGCCTGGTCACTGACCACAAAAATCTCTGGGTATAGATTCTGCTTGCCCAGGTCAATGCCGCTGCCCCCACTACTATTTCTCAGCACAGGCCGCCCCCATCGTGCACTAGCTGTGGAGACCCCCACGAGTGCCGTTCCTGCCGGTTCCATGAGGCGACGTGCCGTGCCTGCAGAAAGACGGGGCACATCGTGAAGTCCTGCCGCTCCAAGGACAGCCGCCGCTCCCCAGCCATGCACTACAAGGCGGTGGACAGTATCTCAGTGATAGCACATAACCAGGTACTAAGCTTGCCCCAGCCCCTGCCCGGAAAGATATCAGTCCACGTCCGGATCGAAGGGGCCCCCTGTTCCATGGAACTAGACACCAGGTCCTCATACTCGATAATTTCAGCTGCAACCTTCAGGCAGCTCTGCCCGTGGGGTGGGGGGGGGGAGGTTGCACAAACCCATGGGACTGGTGCTCCAGAATTTCCAGAAGAACCTGGTAGCGATTAAGGGGCTGGGCAACTTCAGGGTCCAGTACCAGGACTTTAGCAGGCTCTTAGACCTCCTGGTGGTGGAGAAAGACCTCATCAGCCTTTTGAGACTTTCATGGTTTCAGCCCCTGGGCCTAGAAGTCAGGGGGGTGCACCGCATGGGCTCCGCAGACTTCGAGTCGGTCTGCGCATAATTTCCCACAGTTTTTGATGGAGCACTAGGCTCCCTTACGAGGTCTCCTTGGTTCTGGATCCCTTGGTCCGACCCATCTGGGTCCTGGCCTGCCGGCCTCCACTCGCTAAAGTAGAAAAGGAGCTAGACAAATTCATAGCTCAAGGGGAGCTGGAGCCGGTGTCACATGCCAAATGGGAGACTCCCATTGTGACCCCACTTAAGCCCAACGGGGAGGTCCACATAGGCGTGGACTATAAATGCACGCTAAACAAGGCACTTCAAGCTCACGCCTATTCGGTGCCAGTAATCAGCCAGGTGCTGGCCACTCTGGCGGGGGCCAAGATTGGACTTGGCTCAAGCTTACCAGCAGCTGCCACAAAGCCATGGCAGAGGCCCAAACAATAGTGACTCACAAGGGGGTGTTCAAGGTGAAACAGCTCCAGTTTGGGGTCAGCGTGGCCCCAGGGATCTTCCAGGAATTAACGGACCATTTATTAAAAGGGTTACCAGACGCCCAGACCTTCAGGATGCAACTCCAGGCAGTCCTTCAACGTTTCCAGGATGCACGGTTGAAGGTCAAGACAGAAAAATGTCTTCTGGGCGTGCAATCAGTGGAAGGAATCCGCCCCACACCAAACAAGGTAAAAGCGATCAGTGAGGCTCTGGCTCCCACGTGCAAGGCCAAGCTGCAGTCTTTTCTGGGACTCTTGAATTTCTATCATAGTTTCCTTCCACATAAGGCTGCAGTGGCTGAGCCACTACGTAAGACTATTGGACAAATCTGCTAAATAGGAATGGGGCCCCCGGCACGCAGCCGCCTTCATGAAATCTCTTCTGATCTCTAATGTGGTCCTCGCCCACCTCGATGAGTCCCTCCCTGTGGTGCTGGCCTATGACGCATCCCCTTATGGAGTGGTGGCTGTCTTGGGGCGATGCATCCCCTTATGAGGTGGGGGCTGTCTTGGGGCCTGCCCGATGGCCGGGAGGTCCCAGTTGCTTACTACTGTAGGACCTTGACATCTGCAGAGAGGAACTACGCACAGATAGACAAGGAGGCTCTCGCTATCGTGGCGGGGGTAAAAAAGTTCCATGATTACCTCTATGGCCGGGACTTCACGATCGCCACCAATCATAAACCCCTGCTGGGGCTCCTTGCCTCTGGCCGGCAGAGCCCTCAAATGCTGTCTCCTCAGGTTCTATGGTGGTCCATTTTCCTCTCCAGCTACCAGTACTCCCTGGTCTACCGCCCCAGCAAATCCATGGGGCATGCGGATGTTTTGAGCCGCTTTCCACTGTCCAACTGCGACCCTGACCCTGCTCCTGCCCACCTCATCACACTCCTGGAGGAGCTTCTGGACCATCCCATCCAGGTAACAAACATCTGGTGCACAGCCCGGGATCGCACGCTCTCCTGCATTCTTGACTGGGTGGGAAGGGGGTGGCCCACATCTCCCGGGCCAGAATTCACTGCATTTACAGCCCAGCGCAGTGAGCTGTCAAGCCACAAGGGGTGCCTACTATGGGAATTCAGGTGGTGATTCCAGATCCTCTCCATGTCAGGGTGCTCAGCGCTCTTCATGAGCACCACCCTGGGGTCGTTCAGATGAAAGCCCTGGCCCACAGCTACGTATGGTGGCCCGGGCTGGACAAAGACATTGAAGCCAGGGTCCAGGCCTGTGTGAAATGCCAGGAGTCACATCCTGACCCTCCCCATGTGCCAGTGCGCCCTTGGGAGTTGGCTCAAGGCCAATGGTCCTGGCTCCACATAGACTTTGCGGGGCCTGTCCAGAGGCAGTTGTTTTTCATTCTCATTGACAGCTTCAGCAAGTGGCTGGAGGTTGTTCCGGTAAAGTCTACATAATCCGAGGCCACCATCCGGGCAATGTGGCACATATTCAGTACGCACGGCCTGCCAGACACTAGGTCTCCAACAACGGCACAGTGTTTACCTCCTCAGAGTTCCTGCGATTCACGGAGCTACACGGCATACAACACATAAGGTCTGCTCCTTACCATCCAGCAACAAACAGGCAAGCCAAGTGAATGGTTCGCACAACCAACGAGGCGCTGCAGAGAATGGGCCAAGGGGGACTGGGAGTTCAAGTTGACAGCCTTCCTCTTTGGTCAGCGCGCAACACCCCACACAGCCACCGGCCGCAGCCCAGCTGAGCTGCTCATGGGACGCCAGCTTACATCTCAATTAGACTGTCTGCACCCAGTCAGGGCCCCGCACCACTCCAAGGAACCCAACACACCCCGAGCTCCGAGAGAATTCTTCCCGGAAGACCCCGTGTACGTTAGGAACTATGCACGGGGCCCCCCCTGGGTACCAGGTAGAGTCACCCGAGTCAACGGACCCCTCTCTTATGAGGTCACCACAGAGGACGGCCTAGTATGGCGACGTCACATAGACCAGCTACAACGGCAGTCAGGAACCACAGACCAACCAGGACCTGACATCCATGACGTTAGGAACTATGCACGGGGGCCCCCCTGGGTACCAGGTAGAGTCACCCAAGTCAACAGACCCCTCTCTTATGAGGTCACCACAGAGGACGGCCTAGTATGGCGACGTCACATAGACCAGCTACAACGGCATCCAGGAACCACAGACCAACCAGGACCTGACATCCATGACCCCAGCATGGACGAGGAGGACCAATGGGAGGCTGATCCAGACCTGACCACCATACCCCAGGAGTACCCACAGAACTTGGCCCTGGAAACAAGCCAGCCAGAAGTCGCTCCTGAGATCCTGACTCCAGCCGCTCCAGTTCCCAAAGTAGAGACTGCGGTTCCGGGTCCACCCACTCCAACACTCCGTAAGACCAGAACTACAGCAGAATGTTGCCTCTCAAGCCCAGTCGAGATAGCTGGCCCCAGAAGGATACTACGATCAATGGTATCGAAAGTGGCTAAGAGGTCCAGGAAAATCAGCACAATTGCATTCTCTTTGTCCACCTCTCAGTGCAAGTCATCCACCAGGGAGAAGAAGGCTGCTTCAGTCCCATAACCAGGCCTAAACCCAGACTGGAAGGTATCTAAACAATTTGCCTCATCCAGGAAAGCTTGGAGCCACCACTTATGCAATCACCTGGATCAAGAATTTGAGACTGGCCAATAATTATTTAAATCTCTTGGGTCAAGGGTAGACTTCTTTAGAAGTGGATGCAACACGGCCTGTCTCAAGGCTGGGGTGACCACCTTCTTGCCCCCTCTCTTAAGGAAGCTTTAACTATCTCTAAAACCTAGAAAAGATCCAGAAAAGATCTGAGTAACCTAGAATGACAAGGCTCATACAAGCAGGCGGTACGCCTCAAACTTCCAAGGATCCTGCCCATATCATCAGACTTAATGAACTGAAAAGAATTCCAAACAATCGGACAAGGCAGCACCCTAGCACCATCCAACCCTGTCACTGCTAACATGGAGTCAAAACTGGAACGAATGCAAGAGATTTATCTGCAAAGTGCTGAGCCACAGCGGCCCACCAAGCAGTCCAACTCCTCCTGCAGGTTCGAGCCCAACAGGCCTCTGACCACCTAGAATAGTTCTGCCCGCCTACAGCAGATGTTTCAGCATGTTGTCAACCTTCAGTCCTCGATAAGCCTAAACATTTTTCTTGTCTTGGACCTACTCCCAAGGCTACTTTCACTCTTGAAGAGCTGTGAAAGTTTGTCAGATGCAGAGTGAGGCGAGGCATGGACTAGGGCTCGCCCCCTGACTGGAAGTGGAAGGACTACAGAAATTATTTGCATAGCCCTGCATGTGGAGCGAGCGGAGGTGTGATCCATTTCATGATATCTTCCTCCACTGAGAGGCAACATCCATATTTCACAACGAGGAAACTGAAATCTTTGAGCGCATTTTGTTGCTGGCACATAGTATATGGAAATTAGCTGTTTAGCAGACTGTGCATTGTTCAACATATGACCTAAACTCCAGGAAGGAACTTCAGCAATACGTGCAGGATGAAAATCAAAAGATATTGAGAAACAGGAAATTGCTATCTGAAGGTTGAGAAAATGTAATACACTTACAACAGAACTGTGTCCTGAGGAAAGGGACGGATATCCCACAACAATGGCATAGCAGCTATGTATTTATTGTTCTGTTAGTGTCAGAATTACGTTGACTGCTTTTGAAACAAAGAACACAAAGTCTTTAAAAACTTTGAAGCCCCCAGATTTAAACAGGAGAGCACTAACCATGTCCTTAACTATTATACTGAAATAACTGGGACATACAGCAAATTGTTGTATGCATTTACTCAGGATTATATGTTCAAATTGGCATCCCAAAAATATTTATAGGAAAGAATACTTTAAATAAAAGTCAACAGCATTATGGGATGCCTTTCTGGCGTGCTTTGATGACAACGATATTGCCGCAAAAGAAATGTATCTGGCTGCTTGGCCTGTTGACACAAGAGCAGCTTCCCCTGTTCCCACTCTGTCTCCTTTTCTTCTCCTGCTGCTCATGATTTGGATGAAGACTGAAGAATTCAGAATCTGAATTCAGAGATCAAGAGCTAACAAAAACACCATTTAACACCATGAGAGCCAGTTTGGTGTAGTGGTTAAGAGTGTGGACTCTAATCTGGGAGAACCTGGTTTGAGTCCCCACTCCTCCACATGCAGCTGCTGGTGTGACCTTGGATCGGTCACAAGTTCTTTCAGAGCTGTTCTCTCAAGGGCAGTTCTGGAAAGCGCTCTCTCAGCCCCACTGACCTCACAGGGTGTCTGTTGAGGGGAGGGGAAGGGAAAGGGATTGTAAGCCACTCTGAGACTCCTTTGGGTAGTGAAGGGCAGGGTATAAATCCAATCTCTTCTTCTTCTTAACTTTTAAAAACTTCTCTTTCAGATAATTTTATACCACCCTTATAATATGTTTTCAGAATTCTGATCTTTCTAAAAGGTTGATTTCTCAATGTTAGTATTCTCATTCTAAAAGATAATAAAAATATCAATAATTTTTTTTAAATTCTCAGGAGTAAATCCCAGTGTACTAACCTTAAGAAATTTCCATAGGATTGTAGCCTTAATGAATTTAATTGTGGCTGGATTGTTTCATATGCTTTTTGAGCTCCTTCTAGTATCTTTCCATATAAAGATACAGTTGTGTACATGTGAGTCTTATGACAAGCTATGTGGTGGGGTACAGAATACAGGCCACTTTTCTCTGCATATAGAGCAAAACTCAAGAAGATCTACATATTACATGTCTGCTAATATTTTGCTGCCTTTCCTACCCTACATTTTTCATTTTCTATGTTAAGTGAATGACAAAGTGCAGTACCTTCTTCAAGAGTAATCCATGAGAAATGTTATCTGCAGTTAGAAAGGCTGATACCAGATGAGTGATAGATCCAGCTTCTCCACAATGAGGCCGAAATAGAAATGTGCTCATGCCTCGTTCCCTGGGGGGGGAAAACTGTTTAAGATTAAAAAGTTTATCTTGGTGCATTCCTCTTTTGAACTTGGGCAGTCATAAACACACAACAGCCCTTAGGAGGCAAGCAGTGGACATTAGAGGCAATGAATAAAGTAAGTTTCAGGGAGGTCATAACTCACACTAGAATACAAAGCTGCTCAAGCAGTGGATCAATGATCATCTCTGTGAAACAGCATGGGGAACTTTCCCTGAGCGATAATATGGCATTAGCCTTGGCTTGATAAACGTGATACATGGCAAAAGTCTTGTCTCCTAAATTTTACTGTTATCCATTTACTAACTGCAGCCCTTTCCGCCATTCTCATAGAAGTCAATGGAGCTGAGAAATCACTATACCAAATTTAAACACAGTGCCAGTCTAGCCAACTTCATTCCCTTAAGCGGAAAAGTAAACAAACAGAACAAGAAAATGCTTTTGAACATGATAGAGGGGGAACATATTAGGGATACTGTGAATTTCTCAGCGAAACTGTCTGGTAGACAAAGGATCTATTCAGATTATATCAAGGAACTTGAACAGCTGCCTGTTGGTCTAAAGCTGACTCACAGCTGCGGGATCAGTTGGGAGTTGGGTTCTGATCCTACCCACTCAGCAAAATACCTACACGGTGAAGTTACAAAGGGGAGAGGGAGAAAGAGTTCTTTTCTTTTCCCTCCCTTTCAAGCCAGACAGTGACAGAAGCAATGCTTTCGATCTCTGCATTGCAAAAGGCAGAGAGAGAGCTCTTTTCTCTACCCTCCCATTCAAGCTGGGTGGGGATAGACACATCACTTTAACTGCTGTTTTGCAAAAGGGAAAGCAGAAATAACAGGTTTTCCCCTGCAGTCCAAATGGACAGCTTGCAGTGGAGAGACAAGGAGAGAAACCAGCTGTGTTTCTGATTGCATGCACATACCCGCACACACCACATTTGCTGCATCTCTGCTGGTCTGGAAGGCAGCAAAGTTTCCAGCATGGCAGATTAGAAGAACCCAGCCTGATCAGCCATGCTTCATTTTGTATATCATACTTTCTACCAAAGGTGCAGTGATATCAATATATATATATCCCACTACTTACTTTCTAAGATTGTTGAGAACCATGATGTTTGCATACATGTAATACAAGTAATAACTATACGGAGGATTCTTTTCACTAGTCCAAATATCAGGGTTGGGGCTCTTCTCAGAGAACATGTGGTCGCTGTGTTTGGATTCATCATCCACACTATCAAAACCTGTTACCTAAGAATCCAACAAAAACATGTTGTTATGTGAATAAGCTTCAGAATGGGTAGATAAATATAAGACTGATGTCAGTGGAAAACCACACAGATTGCCTAATGAGTATCAAACCCCCCCCCCTTTACCAGAATGAAATGGAAAAATATTATAACCAATAACGACACTGAGAACACTCTGGTATAACTACATTATTTATGGAAATCGAAGACTTGATAGAATGCAGACCACTCGGCACTTCAAAGGCTTCGTTTAGAGTGCTTTGGGAAAGAAGCACATGCTGGATTTGTGGGGAGGGAGGGGTAGTGCTCCTCCACTTCATTCCTGTCCCCCCTCCACATATTTACTACCTGCATGATTACAGAAGCTTCCTTACATGGTGGCACCCGGCCTCCCGTTGCAGTGGGGGTGTGGGATGGGCTGCAGTATTACGTCAGCAACAGGGAGACAGAAGAGACACAATAGTGAGAGTATCTACAGCCAGGTTTTGACAACAGGTCCGGGTAGTCAGTCATTACCACCGGCTGCATCTAAGGCTACAACCATCACCATTATTTTGCTTCCTTTTTTCCACTTGGCAAGTCTAACCACGGGGCTCACGGTGATCTTTTTCTGTCCAGGAGCCAAACTGTCCAAATCACTCCAAAGCAGGCAGCAGACCAGAGATGTTAAGAATTAAAATTTTTTGCCAGTAGATGGAGTCATTTCCTCCTACCGTAGAGATTTAACTTTGTACTAGAGTTAAAATCTACTTTATCTTTGTCCTCAGCTGGGATGTCAGCAGGGGTCATTTTGTAGAAAAAGAGGTGCAGGAGCTCATTAGGGTAACTCGTTGGCATAACTTATTTGCATATGCTAAACCTCCTGACATCACCGGAAGTATGTCAGAAGGCAAGAGAGAGAGAGAGAGAGAGAGCTGGCAGAGTGGGGACAGCTACTAATCCAAACCTCAGAAATACCACTCTTCTGGGAGGATAGCTTCAGTGGTATAAAGTTGTAGCTATTGAATTCAACAAGCAGAATGTGGCTGTCAGAGGTCTGGCATTTGGAGAGGAAAAATTACTTGGAAGGGTGAAGGATGGATGACTAGAAAAGGATACGAGGGTAAAGAGATGTCTGCTAAAATTGATTTTAGAGAGCGTACATAACTAATTTTGTGAATCAGAGCAGAATTGTGCTGCTGAACTGGGAATTATACACATGGCCTAATCAGATGAGTGGGGATGGCTGTTTTGATAGCGCCAATAATTTATTTGGGGGATGGGAGACAGAACTATAATTCTGGCAATCTGATTGCCAATTAGGGTAGGAAGAGATATAGACATACTAGTCCAAAAAACTCATTAATGTATGCCTGTATTTCAGCATAGGGGCAATAATGTGAATAGTAAGCGGAGTTGCATTTGGGGCCAAGAAGGAAGGTGGAAGGATTCTTTATGATATGTTGTCAAAGGCTTTCATGGCCGGAGTTCTTTAGTTGTTGTAGATTTTCCAGGCTGTATGGCCGTGGTCTTGGCATTGTAGGACCTGACGTTTCGCCAGCAGCTGTGACTGGCATCCTCAAAGGTATAACACAGAAAGATGGAGTGCTCTCTGAGTCAATGTGAGAAGAAAAATGGTAGGCAGGTAATTTATATCTACTCGGCTGTGACTTGCTAATGGAGGAGCTTTCCTGAGGAGGATCTTTTGCATATGGATTGGCTGTTGAAATTCTAATCTTATCTGTAGTGCTGTTGTAAGATGTAGAGAATTTTGTATTTTTCAGGACTGGAAACCATGCCCTATTTATTTTAAAACTCTCTTCTTTCCTGTTGAAATTGTGTTTAGGTTTATGAATTTCAATGGCTTTCAATGGCTGACATGGTAATTGGATGTGCTGTCCAGCATTTCAGTGTCTTGGAATGAGATACTGTGTCCTGTTTGAGTTAGGCTATGTTCAGCCACTGCTGATTTTTCAGACTGGCCTAGTCAGCAGTGTCTTTCATGTTCTTTTATTCTTGTCTGGATGCTCCATTGTGTGGTCCTGATGTAAACCTGTCCACAACTGCAGGGTATGCAGTATACCCCTGCAGAAGTGAGGGGGGTCTCTTCTGTCTTTTGCCGATCATAGCATCTGTTGTATTTTTCTGGTGGGTCTGAATATTGTTTGTAGGTTGTGTTTTTTCATAAGTTTTCCCAACTTATGAAATCAGTGATTCTTTTGACAACACTTTTCCTGTGGAAGACAGTTTTTCCTCAGTTGTTTGTTTTACCTTTGGTTTAATTGCTCTTCTGATTTCATTATTGAAGTAGCCATTTGCTTGAAGTGCGTGGTTTAGATGATTTAGCTCATTGTTGAGAAAGTGTGTTTCACATATCCATCTTGCATGATCTACTAATGTTTTGGTTATGCCTCTTTTTTGCTGAGGGTGGTGATTGGAGTTTTTGTGTAAATAATGATCCATGTGAGTTGGTTTTTGGTAGACCTTGTGTCCTAATTGAAGGTTAGCTTTGCGGATGATCTTGAAATGGGAGTTATACCTCTGAGTTATACATCTTTCTGTGTTATATCTTTGAGGATGCCAATCATAGCTGCTGGCAAAACGTCAGGTACTACAACGCCAGGACCGTGGCCAAACAGCCTGGAAAATGTACAGCTAACGATTCTTTACAATCTTTGCCAAAAGAAAAATCAAAATTTTGTGCCAAAATAACTGTGCACAAAGAAAAAAGGAGTTCTGCAACATGTAGAAGTTCTACAATTTGAATGAATTTGCCTATTTGCACAATTTATTCTGTTCTTGCTCTCCCCGAGGCAGTTCAAGCCACTCAGCAAGTCCCCGATGCCCTTAATAACTGAAACTCCTGCTCAGCCTTTTCTCTGGCTTATAAAATTTCACTAGGCATTGTCGGCATATCTTCAAGTTCATCCTTACACTTTAACAACAGAAACTTGCTTTGCAGGCTGAGTAGACAAATCCCAAATTTTATAAGTGTTTCAATTCATGTACTCACATATTTAAGGAAAAGATGCAGCTCTTTATGATCCAAGGGATTGATGGTTGCTTCAAAGAGAGGCAAGAAGATATTCTCCAACATCTTCCCAAAGCTAGGGAGAATATTTTTTGACCTAAATATATCACTGAAAGAAACAAAGAAGTCTTAAATCAAACAATTTACCATGCTTACACACACACACACACACACAATCCCCCCCCCCCCATTGCACACAATTTCTTCCTGTGAGCTGTGGATTCCCAAAGGTATTCTACTGAGCCCTTCTATCCCTTCCCCTCCCTCAGACATATGAGCTGTCATTGTTCTGGGGCCATTTCCATAAAACATGGCAGATAGTAAGCAAACTGACGCTTAATCCAGACAAGATGGCGGTGATGCTGGTTGGGAAGGCAGAATGTATGGCTGATGCTCATTTATCAGATTTAGACTGGGTAAAGTTTTCATCAGTCAATCAAATTAACAGGTTGTATGTGCTCTTGGATTGGTCTTGTAAATAGATAAAACAGGTTGGTGTTTAGCCTATGTATTTATATAAAACGTTTCTATTCCGCCTTATCTCCTCAGGCTAAATGTGGCTACAATGCAGCAACCAAGTTGCTAGGATACAAGAATAACAGTCCAATTAACAACACTAAAACACAGATTAATTGCACAAGTTACAAATTCAAAAGCACTCAAGATTTAAAACATTCAGAATTATTTTAAAAATGCCGAATTCAAATGTATACAGCCATATTGGCTAAAGCAATTTATCTTCCATTAGTTACTCTCTGGAATAAAATTTTCTTGTATACCATCCTAAATGTAGCAATTAAAGGTGCCTTCCATACCCATTATCCAAAGGAAAGTTTGCTACCAACTGTAACTGTGCAGACAGTCCTCAAGGAGGGCACCTTAAGGAGAAGGCTGTCTGAGGAACATAACTGGCGCAAGGGAGTATAATGGGAGATGCAGTTTGAGAAGTATGAGAGCCCTAGGCTGTGAAGAACTTTAAAGGTAATAACCAGCACTTTAAATTAGGCATGGAAACAAAAAGGTAACCAATACAGTTAACATAGCACTGGAGTTGTGTGTTCTGAGCATCCAACCCCAGACAGGAGCCTTGCTGTCCTACTTTGCACCAACTGGAGTTTCCAAGACATCTTTCAAGGCAGTCTCACATAGATCATGTTACAGTAGTCCAGTCCAGAGGTTACAGTATCATGATCTGCATACCTACATCAGCAGAGTCTAGATAAGGGTCCAGATTACAAGCTAGATATAATAGAAAAATGGCACTCCTAGCAACAGCACTGACCTGTCTGTCCATCAACAATGCATGGCTCAGGAGCAGGAAAGGTTAACCCCATCTGAGGGAAGCTTAACTCTGTCTAATATCAGCCAACCATTCCACCTTTCTAACAAGCATCTTCTCTGTCTTGTATAGATTTAGCTTCAGTTTGTTTACCCACAGCCACTGGACTACAGTCTCAAAACACGCACCCAGGACCTTCGCAGCTGCCTCTAACCTGTAAATCTGGCCCCTTATTTAGACTCTGCTGATCTAGCTATACTGGTCCATGCTACAGCAACCTCCAAATTGAGCTGTTGTGATATGCTGACTAGACTGAGGCTATTATACCTTGGTTACATTATGGGAATGCAAGAATCACTGGAAAATAATACTAGGAAAAGTTGAAGGTAGCAGAAAAAGAGGAAGGCCCAACATGAATGAAATGGATTGACTTAATAAAGGAGGCCACAACCCTTAGTTTGCAAGACCTGAGCAAGGCTGTTAACAATAGGATGTTTTGGAGGTCATTAATTCCTAGGGTCACCATAAGTCTGAAGGGATCTGATGGCACTTAACACACACAGCAGGCTTTGCATGGGGCTGCATCTGAAGACATCTCAGAAGCTTCAACTGGTACAAAACAGAGCAACAAGGCTCCTGTCTGAAACCAGCCGCTTAGAGCATATAACTCCAGTGCTGTATCACCTGCATTGGTTACCAACAATATTTACCCAAATGCAAGCCTAGGTTATTTTCTGGATATGCCACCAAAAAAAGAACAAAAGAGGGGGGTTGCCTTAAATTTGCATGTGAATTAAGAAGATATCCAATAAAACACATTCTTTGTGTGTAACATGTGAGGGGGGGGTGTCTTCTTACATTCAGGGTTATCTTCCTTTCAAGTAAATATGGCATGCGCTTCCAGATCCAATTCAAAGGGCTGGTTATTACCTTTAGAGATTATTCTGTCCTAAGGTCCCCATACTTGTCAAAGGGCAGCTCCCAGTTAACATTCTCCAGCTTTCTCCATATGGCACCCTCTCTTAAGATTGTTTGTACAGCTACCGCTAGAATGGGTGTGGACAACATGCTCACTCACTCCACTTAGGAAGATCTGTAAGATTGTTTTACTCCAGAAGGCATTTTGGGGAGGGTAAATTTCCATTTAGGAAACAGACAACTAAGGTGGGGGGGATACAATACAAGTTTATAAAATGCATGATGTAGACAAAGTAGAAAGAGCACTTTTTCTCCCCATTCCAAAATATCAGAATTTGAGATCATCCAATGAAGTTGATGGGCACTGAAAAAAAGAAATACTTCTTTACTCAAAAGTATTAAAATGCGGAATACGCTGCTAGTGGATGTAGTGATGGCCACAGACATATATGGTTTTAAAAGGAGATTGGACACATTAATGGAGGATAGTATATTAACGGCTACTAGCCATGGTGACTAACAGGAACCTTCACATTCAGGCTGTGGTCACATGGTCATTTTGATCAGGTTTCACTGCTGTTCCCTCTCGCATTTAAAACTGCTGATCAGATGCCCACTTCCATCTCCCACAGCACTTGCACGACCCTCCCGGTTCCCTAGCGAGTTTCCAAACACCTGGAAAATGAAGTACTTTCTGGATATTTGCGCTTTGAATCCATGATTTTGCTGATCTGGACAGCTATCTCTTGCCATGATTGCAATTATGTTACTGACCATACTTTGCGCGATAAGGGCCCCCCCCCCACTTCCACCTTTGTGTGAATGACAAGCCTACACTGATCAAATTCTAAGTTTAAACATTCAAGCGCACATCTCTCGGTTGTATGTTGGCTGTTCTCTTTGTCCACTATTTGGGGGGGGGGGGGGAGACTGCAAGGGAGTACGGCGAGCCAAAGTGGTGGTGGTGATTCAGCTGTGTGCACGTGCAAAGCAAAATTCTCCTTTAGCATCGCTTTCTCTACTCCACCAGCTGTGGGCAGAAAATGGGCTCTTTCCCCCGCTTCCGATTCGCCTGTTGTTTGCAAGGCATGCCCCCACTCATTGGCTCTGTGCTACCAGCCTCCAATCTCTAAACACCCTTTGCCGTCTGTCCCCTCGTTGCAGTCTGCTCTCCCTTCTCTCTGCTTCTTTCATGGGAATAGGTCCGGTCTCCGTTAAAACCCTGGGCTGCCAGCAAAAGAAGAGGGGGTGGATGCTGGAAATGGCTGGTCCTTTCACAGCTACAGTAAATTTATGGACAGGCAGTGCGAGCCCCAGCAAAAGCCGCAGCAATGTCACACACCGGTGGCAGAGGGGCAGGAGAGCCGAGCGGCAGTGTGAAAGGGGACCTGTGGCTCTCAGAATGGGAAATGTCCCTTTCAGCATCATCAGCCCTGGTGTGACCCTGGAGGGGGGGGTGTGGCCAAGTGGGGGCACTGATTCAGCTTTGTGCATATGCACATGCACAAAGCAAAATTTAAAAAAAACTCTCTCCGCACTGAACCTTGGGCGGTGTGGCTATCTAGACGGTGCCTGGAGCCTCATGGTGGTTTGGGAAGGGATGTGTGATCATCCCAACCTGAAAATAAATATTCCCAATCAAATTTATGGTGGGAACAAATCGTGATAAGCTCGCTGTGTGACCACAGCCTCAGAGACAGTAAACCTCTGAATATCAGTGATAGGAGGCAACATCAGGGGAAAGCCTTGGCCTCTTCCCTGTTGTTGGCGCTCCAGAGTAACTAGTTGGTCACTATGTGAGACAGGACGATGGACTAGATGGACCACTGGTCTGCTCCAGCAGGGTTTTCTTGTGTTCTTGAGTTGTTTCACCAGACTTGGCTGCATTTGTTCTAATTCTGTGTTGTTACTGTTTTCAATTGTAATTCTGTATTTTAATCTGTGTTTTAATCTTGCTAATTGGACTGGTATATTCTGTCTTCACAACCTGACTGTTGCATCACACTTGACTGTGATGAGAGATGGCAGGCCAGAAATGTTTTTTTTATTTATTTAACGAACAGACCACCTGGAGCTTCCTAAATGTGGAAGAAAAGGAAAGGACAGAAATAAGTATATATTTTTAAGTTTATAGTTGGTTCCCAGTAGAATGTTAATAATATACCATATACTACACTTTTTTAACGTCGATTAGAGTTAATTATCCTAATGCTTGTTCTTTAATGTAAGCAGTCAGACAGGCCAAAGCTTTTACAAGACACAAACAGCATAAAAATATTAAGAAGTGAAAAAGTACATAAATGGGAAGTATTCCATTTGCTAGAGTAATTTGCCCTAAATCTAGGCCCTTGCCTACGAACACACCTTGAAAAGGCTTCAGTTTGCATGACTAATAAGAAAGTCATGCTCTTCTGCAGGACTGCAATAGGGAAATTAAGAATAGGAACCTGCTTCCCAGGTTTAAGCTTTATAGACATTTTTAATATTTTATGTAGTTATAATTTGCTGTAAGAAAAAAACACAAATGGTTTTTAATATTTAAAATTACTAGCCTGATAGAGAAGTGGTGGGAAGGAATAAGAATCTGTGATTTTTTAAAAAATCATACACATTTTTGTTGTTCACTTACTAGATTCTAGGGACCTGAATTACCCAGCGGACATGAGGTGAATAAACTTTGTGCCTAATGAACCATTTAGCCAAGTTCTGCCATTCATCTGGAGAACGCCCATAGATAGACAGCCGAGGTTCTGTATATTGATATTTACTTTCTTCTAGTTCACGAGCAACTTCCTATTAAAAAAAAAAGTCACTGTTACGTTCTTGCCAGGAACCACAAAAACATATAGTCTGACCCTGCTTGGAAGTATATCCCACTGAAATCAATTATTCAAGTTACTAGCTGGTGTTTTAGCACACGACATCATTTTTCAAAACGTTATCCTGGATCCAAAAAATCTTCATGTGCACATATATGGATTACATCTCTGTATCGAGAGACTCCTTTTCTGATTTCCCCTGAACTACAATTCTACCACCATCCACATGGAGAGATTCCAAGAGGCTTGTAAAGGTCTCTAGAAATGTTATTTATTATATTTTAGTTGACAAGTCATTTTGGCAGCCAAAATTTCTTTGGAAATGAACAAAAAACAATTTTAACACTCTTTCTGTGAGGCAATGCTAAATTATCATAGTTTGGGAAAGTCCTGTACCTATCTTCACATATGAGTCGCTATACTAGAATTATTATAGAGAGCCAGTTTGGTGTAGCGGTTAAGTGCGCGGACTCTAATCTGGGAGAACCGGGTTTGATGCCCCACTCCTCCATTTGCACCTGCTGGATGACCTTGGGCAAGCCATAGCTCTGTACCAGCTGTTCCCTCAAGGTCAGTTGTCTCAGAGCTCTCTCAGCCCCACCTACCTCACAGGGTATCTGTTGTGGGGAGGGGGAGGGAAAGGAGTTTGTAAACCGCTCTGAGACTCCAAGTGAGTGAAGGGCAGGATATAAATCCAATCTCTTCTTCTTCTTCTTCTATTGCTAACAAGGTAAAAAAGTGTAGAGATGTCAAAAACAGCAGAAAACTTGTTCTGTATGAAAAGATCCCCATCTTCCTGCACTGAACAGATGATCAGCAAGGACCATACTCCCCATTAGACTGTGCACATTTCAGGTCCTAAGATGTAAGGTTACCACATTAATAGCAGCCTTCTGCTGTGAGACTTCTGATGAGATCCAATAAGCCAGACCTTGTATTGCAAAATACAGTCTTTATTTCTTAATGGTCTTTCAGGAGACACTTGCATTGTTAGTGATACCAGATACAGAAGGGGAGGAATTGATATATTGTATTCAAACAGTGGCAAAAGCGCGGGCACCAATTAGAATAAAAATATCAAGCGCCAAAATGTGCTACCGTTACTTTCTCAGAGAAAAAGGTGCGTAAGCTGAGCGTAAATTCCCATCCCCGACCCTGTGTGTAATCTACATGCATTCCCACGCAAAAGACACCTGGACGAGCGGAGGCCCAGTTGCCCAAGGTTACAAGTGCAGCAACAGAGATAACATGAGTCTAGCAAAATAGATGAGCTCACTCTGAGGAAGGAGGGGTGAGGCGGGAGGAGGGGGGGAACCGTCAGGAGGGAAGCCAATGCCGATCTCCCGCCGGGACCTGAAACAGGGACTGAGAAAAGGAAGCAAACATGACAGGGAACCTGACATCTGCCCTGTTTCCTCTCAAGTGAGCCTTCATTGGATGCAGCATCTGAGTGATCCCCACCCTCTAAAAGAGTCTGTTAAAGAAAGAGCAGTGCTAGTTATTCCTATAAAGATTATTCAAAATAAATTTCTTCTCTGTTCACAGATTGAGAAGCTTGTATGATAAAGCTTCTCCATGTTTCACAAGTATGATTTTTTTGTCATTTTTTAAAATTGCTGTAAATAGTGTTGTCTGAAGTATTGCCTACTGGGAAGGTGACACCCTACACCTAGTTTACAGTTAGTTTGATCATTTTGAAAGTAGGAGACAGCATCTGACGGGTAATAATACCTTAAGTGGCTCTCATCAGGAATCTAATTCAGCACTAGTAGGTCTGCTGCCTGTTTTTAGAAGTTTACTTTCTTCCAGTAGCCTCGGTTTATTTAATACAATTGGCATATTACAGGAACAACAACAGTCTCCAGTATTCTCTGAAACTAACTCCAATAGGACTGTCCTCCATGTCACCATTTGGGGAACAGGAGGGTGCTTATCACCTCAAAGTTCTAGTCCATTACTCAAACATAATGGTTCCAATCCATCTATGACGGATGGTCTGGTCACCAGTGATAGCACCAATAATCTTCTTGGCAAAAAGGGAATCAGATTCAGCCCCTGATCCCCAAATAAGTTATTGATACTATCACCAGTAACCTGACTGGGCTACATGCATGCCTTCTACTATCCTATTACATAATTTCTGCATCGTTTAATATGCCATTTTAATACTTACGTTTTGTTTTAGCCTTGTTCCAGATTTTTCCTCATGAATGTGGATATTAAAACCAATACTATTACAATGCTTTTTAGATGTCCCATCTTATCGACTGCATTGACTAACACTGCCTAATCTGCCTTGAGGCTCAGTGAGAAAGGCAGACTATAAATAATGTAAATAAATAAATACCAGCTGCTGTGTATGGAGAGGAACTGCATTTGTGTATACGAGACCCATTACCCACCTGGCAACATAAACACGGAAGCATGCCCCTGCACACTTGTGCCCTAGTGGGATCTAAATGATGGTCCATACGACACTGAATTTAACAACCCAATTCCTCTGACAGGATTCAGCAGTTTAGAAGGAGGTGGGGCAGTTTTCATTTTGGATACTGAATAAAAGAGCCCACTGCAGTAGACTAATAAAGTGCTTATCACATAAACAACAGTTATCTACAGTTGAGAAAGTAAAACTCGAGCAATTTGTCCCTTACTTGTCCATGCATGTAATAAAGTTACAACTGGAGTGGCCAGAAGGTAGATTATGAAGCTTGGTGAATCGACATCCCATCTATTACCTGCTGGTTGCTGGGATTCTCACAAAGAACGCTGGAGTAGGTGAACCATGATCTGATCCAAGGTAAGCACTATTGAATATTCTTGGGCAAGACAATGTACTCAGGATCACTTACTGAGTATTAATTATGCCCTTAGCACATGATTCTTTCCAGGCATGTGTACACTGCTTTCCCATTCTCTTAGTTGTGCCGTACAGGTATCCCTCTATGTATAATTGCGTATCTACTTTTTAAAGCAGACCACAGGAATTTCCATTTAAAAAAGGAACTAGACTACACAAAACCCAGCCCTGTGTTGAAGTATACGTAGGCTTGGATCCAGTGATGTGCAAGTGAAAGAATAAACAGACACCACAGCTTTGCTTGCACAAGATCTTGTCCAACACCTATCACTTCCTCCCTATGTGTTATAGTGCCAAGAAATTAGTTGCACAAGATCTTGTGCAAGCAGAAATGTAAGTGGGGATAGAGTAAATTTGACTTAGTACTTGCATTTCGGGCTGTAGCAGCAGAGGAAAGAAAAGATGTCCAATCCTACTGACAACAATGCCTTTCATTAGCAGAGATTTACTGTGGAATCCAAGCCAGCATCTACCACAAGGACCTTAGATTTCCAGGGAAATACTACATCTCACACAGCCTGTCACAACACAATAGGGACCTTGACTAAATAACACTTTTCTCTGACCATCCATCTGTTCATAATAGTATAGCCTAAAATGTCAACTAGCAGCAATGTCAGAAAACTTTTATTTTTACTTGTGGTGTCTGCCAAACAAAATTTTTCACATTCTCTGTGTTGACTTTTTAAGAGAATTATCCTTCATTTGTATTATATTACAATAAAACTACACTTACAAATAATATATATTATTTTTAACCTGCCACATATTGTTAAGATACAATAAATGATATAAAAGTGTTTACCTTCACCATACGAGCAAAGTATTCACCACCAAGATAGTTCTCTGTTTTCAAGTACAAGTCCCTGAGTTCGCTTGCACCAACTGGATTATATTTAGAATTAAATTTATCAAATCGATGAAATGTCTGGCGATCCTGAAATGAGAAAAAAATCATTACATAATAATAAACTGAATTTAATTTGTTTACAACTGCAGAAGAAAGAAAAACAGAAAAGTCCCACTCTGCAAAGTCCCACAGATGGTTGGATACATATTAGTAAGTTTTAATTCACAGAAGACTTTCCTGCAAAAAACAAATAAAAAACCTCTCCCCTCCCTCACTTATTTGCAAAATTCTATTTATCACATTATCACACTGGTTAAAGTATACTTACTGCATGGACATCTAATGAATCTACAGTGAGATCATAAGGATCCATATTGAGACTTTCAAACACATGCTTTAGAGTCATCTTTTTGCCATTTTTCTCTCCCACTATCCTATTTGGTTCAGTTTTGTAAGTGTGTTTAATAAATCTCAGCAAATGTTTTTGGCTCATACAGGCAGCTGCGTGGATATGAGTATCAACCTGAAATTAAAAAACAAAACAAAAAAGATCATTCTTGCTCAGCAGGTATCAAACATGCATATATCTTACACATTCCTAACAAACTGGAGTCAAAATTAATTTGAAAGCTATTAATAGTATTTCTGCCACTGGTTAGCAGTAATCATCAGGCTTTGATATCTTATTTAAATTCCTCAAAACCTTTCACACTTCTGAAAGACTAATCTTTCAATTGCACTAAATTAAAATTAAAATTAAATTGAAGTTTCAGAGGTATAATGGCTGGGATCCAAAGAAGCCTGTGTGTACAGATACCTTCCTCTGCATGGGACAGCTGGCAATTTTTCCTGCAGCCTCCCCCAGCCCTGGTTTTACATACCGTATAACTCCTTTATCTTCAGAAGTGGCCTTGCAGGCAATGCAAAGCACTGCACTAAGAGGGGGAAGCCGAGGGGGGGGGGGAGGTGCATACAGAACACCATGCATGTCCCTTTGGTTCCCAGCCAATGTAAACTTACTACACATTACAATAAATTAGAAGACAGAAATCTAGTGCAAACCTCCAAAACGTATCACCTCACCTAGAGTGACTTAGAACACACAGTTTCTAGTCAAATGCAGGTCTCCAAAGAGACGGAGAAATACCTTATGGAATTGATCCATAATTTCATTACAGCACATTGTAATTTTTTCATTGGCTGGAGCCAGGCTTGAGCCTTGATGTCACCACCACCACTTACTGGCCATCAAGACCACACCTGCCTGGCACAGCCCTAACAAGGAAAATAACACCAGGGGCAGCCTCAGTCTCTCCCCCACATGTTGACTAGCAACTGGGATGACAGCTCCAGCTGGTAGACCCAGCACTACTGATGAGCTAGCAAGCTGGACTATACCTCCTCAGCTCAGTGATGGACTAAAGTGGTCAAATCAAGTGGTGTTCCTACCAGGGAACACTAACAAGCCCCTCCCTCACTCAAAAGGGAGGAAGGGAATCCCCAAGGGACTTCTCTGTCTCACAGAAGGGGGGGAGCTTTGAGGGCTGTTAGGAGTCATTTACGCTCCAGAAACCCAAGGCAGAGGAAAAGGAGGAGGACACTGAAGTTGCTCCTGCCTCTGTTGTGGAACCCGAGAGACCAATCACCCTCACGAGGCCCTCAGAACAGGGGATACAGAGAGACCCCAGTACTCAGTTTCCCTGATGACCTTGCACCTCGTCATCAATCATCTCACATGTTCATCTAAAACTAATTATTCAACCAGCAATGATTTAACATACTAACATAAACGTCTTTCCTAATCTTTTTGCGTGTAGCACTCTTCTGCTATTGAACATTTATTTTGTATTAGAAACGTTCCAAATTATGTACACAAATACAGAACTGGCATTGTCTTTTCTTTAGAGGTCTTACAACATAAATTACACAAGCAGGATAAAAGTGACATTTGTAAAATATATGTATTCATTTGATCAGAATAGAGAATTTTAAATTTCTCATCTTAATATGGATACCATTTTGATTTACAGTTTGCCCTTGGTATTTTTTGAAAGAGTATGTGAAATCCATTTTATGGCAATATGGCCCGTTAGATACATTGTTCTGTTGGTCTACAAGTTTTAATTGGTTGAATCAATCAGCCAACCAACTAAAGCTCTACCTGATTAACCTTCAGGGAACATGTTAATAGGTGGGGTAGAGTTAAGGTCATTCTTGCTTATGTTTTGGAGGCTATTTTGCTTCTAGACTATTTCAGTGTGAAGAATGAAAGAGACCATGTTAAATATTGTCTCCATACAAGTGATTCCACCCATTAGACTATACTACAAATGTGCTAGATAAGGCTGGGTCATTAGAGGTGGCAATGTGTTTATTAATAGCCTTGGTATTATAATAAACAACCTTGTTGCAAGGACACTTAGCAGCTCTAACATAAGTTACACATAGTCCGGGTGATGAAAGCTTTCTATCTTAGAAGCAGGCATCATACTTACCAAACGCTTATAGGAAATTCATTATGTTAAGTGGTATATAATGCAAGACTACAAATATAATTACTACACTGACTATTTGGTAACACTGCAAAAAACACCAAAAATAGTCAAGTGGATCCCATATGAATTTTAGGAAAACAGGAAAATCAAATCAGACATTCTATAACTTTCAGTATATTGTAGATCTTGGTTAAATAGCACTCCTTATAATATAATCTTTTTATTTGTCAAACTGGTCACACACTTTACTGAAAGAAAATGCTGTAGGCCTGACTGCTCAATAACTAAACAAGAAGTGTCAGACATCTTCAAAGTTCTCTTGACCTTGAGAATCACTGCTTGTTCGTAACAAAAACACACAGAAAGAGTTTCCTAAAACAACTGAAATATCTCAAGCATTCTGCCATTGATCCATCCAGATAAAGCTTACTGTCAGGAAAATAGATCTCTTTCATTAAAAGCAATAATTGCCTAACAACAAATCATTTTCTTAGCACTGCGAATTTTATCAATGAATTCTCAAGACTCTACAGCTACTTCCCCAAATATATCCCAATAAAAATCCATAGGCATGAATCAGTTTTTGTAAGATTTGCATCTGAAACCAAAAGTTACTTGTGGTTGTCAACTGTCTTGTCCCAATTTGCACTTCACTTCCGGATTAACTTTACCACAACATCTCTTGTGCTTGTTATGACAAACAGTTCATAAAGGGTTGGATCCAAAATTCTTCTGACATATTTAAGACAAATAGTAAGACTTTCTTGAATGTTTTAGCTATATGCTCATCAAATCCTCTTTTTGCCTGCCTTTTCAACTTACATTCGTTTTGCCAGTACCTGTGCTCTTCATTTGGCAAGATGTCTACCTCTGAAAGTAAGGTTTTGCCTTTTATTGCTTGATTCTGCTCATTAATTACTCTGCCTCCCTCTCAGATTTCACCGTGTTTCCTAATGCGTGGAGTCTACCTTGTACCTAAGGCTCAATTATTCTGCATTTAAATAACTTTACTCTTCTATTCAACTTCATTTTGACCTATTCCCCGGTTTTTTAGATCTTTCCTCATCTAAAATCAAATGTGGCTGTGTTGGACTTTTGGGACTTTTCTATTTACAGACATGCTAGACTTAGTAGCACTGTAGTCACTATTTCGACTCTCAAAATACTTTCTCTTCTAGTTGTCTCCCTTATTTCTTTCCCTATTTATAGGCCAACCTCAGTGTGCCAGTCAGGTCAATAGTACATCCCCAGTATTAAGGCTTTTTTTGCAGGCCTGGTATTTTCACCCAAAGTGAGTTTATTCCTCTTAAACTTTCTGATTTATTGGATTCTACAAGTTCTTTGACAAACAGAGCAATATTAAGAAGAAGAAGAAGAAGAAGAAGAAGAAGAGATTGGATTTATATCCCGCCCTTCACTCACTTAAGAGTCTCAGAGCAGCTTACAAACTCCTTTCCCTTCCCCTCCCCACAACAGACACCCTCTGAGGTAGGTGGGGCTGAGAGAGCTCTTTCCCAAACTGTCCTTGAGGGAACAGCTGGTACAGAGCTATGGCTTGCCCAAGGTCATCCAGCCAGGTGCAAGTGGAGGAGTGGGGAATCAAGCCCGGTTCTCCCAGATTAGAGTCCACGCACTTAACCACTACACCAAGCTGGCACTTAACCACTACACCAAACTGGCTCTATTAACTCTCACACATTCTTCCCTTTTCTTTCTAGAGAGTTTATATTCTGGGATAACTGTATCTCATTGCTTTTCTCTGTTCTGCAAGGTATCTGAAATGCTCACTATATCCATGTTCTTCTTTAGCATCAAGCATCCAGCTCTCCCATCCTGCCTTAGGGATTTCTGGCATTTGCATATAAACACACACACCTTGTTTTCCTCTTCAAGTGTCCTGGATAGGCACATTTTTCTCTGGTACCCTCTGGTCTCCTTAACAGCTGTAACTTCCTGCCACATGATCATTGTCAAGATCTAGTCTATCCCCAATTAAATGACCTGGAACATCTATATACTAATTCTCAAAGGGTTTTTTTCTGTGTGGATACTTATATCTGCCAAAAGAGAGCTCACTCTCCCCCAATAGCTTTTCCTTCAGGGGCCTTCCTCGGTTTGCAGAAAAATCCAAAAAGTTTTTTTTAAAAACTTCAGGGACCGTTGAATTCCCCCCAATACCTTTTGAAATGGCATCAACTCCAGGTGTCAACTGTGAGAAATTAGAATGTTGGAGAGGGGGAGGGTTCTAACTGTTTCTGTCAGTAAAAGGCAGGGTTTTTACTGGCAGCAGTCTAGGGTTGCCAATTACCTCCCCCACTGGCCCACCAGTAGCGGATCCAGATCCAAGCTGGGAAACTCCTGGAGATTTGGGGGTGGAGCCTGGGGAAGACAGGGACCTCAGTGAGGTATAATGTCATAAACTCCACCCTCCAAAGCATCCATTTTCTCCATGGAAAGTTATCTCTGCAGTCTGGAGATGAGCAGTGATTCCAGGGGATCCCCAAGTCCCACCTGGAGGCTGGCATCCCTAGGCAGCACCCTCTGTGTGACTTGATACCACCTGATTTGCATGACTTAATTAGGCCCAGCTGCTTTGCTACTGTTCATCAGCAGCCACCCTATGAAAACCAGTGTGATGTAACCATTAAAGCTTCAGATTGGGATCTGCAAGACCCTGGTTCAGATCCTCATCTTGCGGTGGAAGCTGACTGGGAGATTTTGGACCAGTCACATACTTTCAGCCTAACCAACCTCACAGAGTTGTTGTGCAGACAACAAGGACGAAATAATAATGTTAGCTGCTATGGAGAAAGACTGTAATTTTCCTAAGTAGAGGCTGTGGGGGAGACGGGTGGAGATGGAAAGCTGAAGACAGATAAAGGTAGGTTGGCTTTTGGGTGGGAAGGAAATAGGGTTGCCAACTCCAGGTTGGGAATTCCTGGACATTTGAGGGGTGGAGCCTGGGGAGAGTGGGATTTGAGGAGGGACTACAGACCAGTATAATGCCATAGACTTCATCCTCCAAACCAGCCACAGACTTCACTTAAACTACCATTGCCAGCACCCAGAATTACAACTGTTGTCCAGGTGACAGAGATCAGCTCAAATTTCTCTGACTCCCTCAGCTTCTCCAGGTAACAAGTTTAGCCGTAAGGGAACAAGCTCACTTCCTAAGGCCCGGCACTCACAGTACCAAGCACACGCCCATAACATTTGACCAGAAGGCAGGCAGATTTACATGTTACATATTTTAATACACTAAATAGCCCCCAATATCCTTCTAGCTATCTATTTTCATGACTGGGTTTATCTTTAAAGCTAAGGTGTTTATTCAGAAGTGAAAACACGGGCTGGATCCAGCAAAGCTTGAATGGAAAGGAAAACATTCTTAGCACAGTTCCACTAGCGCAAGCAATAATGCAAGGTCTAGCACAATCCACAGTGTTTCATTGAAGTACTGACCCCCCCCCCCAAAATACCCTATGATATTTCTTGCGCAAGTGGAAAACAAGTCTGGATCCAGCAGTTTTAACAGAAGTAGCCTGCAAAGTTTCAGGACAGACAAAAAGAAGTACTTCTTTACTTAGTGAGTAATTAAGTTATGGAATTCACTGTCAGTGGATGTATTGATGGCCACAAGCATGGATGGCTTTAAAAGGGAGTTAGACAGATTCATGGACAATAGGTCAATCAATGGCTACTAGCAATGGAGATTAAACAGAACCTCCAAAAGCAGCAAACTTCTGATTACAAGTGCTAGAAGACATCTTCAGGCCTTGGCCTCTGCGCCATCTGTTGGCCCTCCAGGGTAACTCAAGCCACCTTGAACCAAAAGGAAAGGTGTGGGGTAAATATTTTAATAAATTAAAAAATGGCTGGTCACTTTGTGAAACAGGTTGCTGGTCTAGATGGACCTCTGGTTTGATCCAGCAGGGCTTATGTTCTTAAGGTTCCTTTTAGTACTTCTGCTGGCACAGGACCCATTACACACGTGGAAATGCTCCATGGGATCTAATCTGTTCTTAAGCTTGTATATACTGAGAGGGAAAGACTATAGAACCCCGGCTTCCTTGTTCTCAATTCACACAAGGGTTTAACTCTCCTTCCTCTCTTACTCGCCTGCCGTCACAGAACGGGTCCTCTTTTATTTTTACTGCCAACTGCCTGCTTCTCTTCTCACCCTCTAAGTAGTTTGGACCACCTGCCACCAAAAGAGCAATAAATTAAACTGGCACTTTTCATCATCCAATCCATGATAAGCTTTCCAGCACATTCAGTAATTCTGACACCATCAAGTCCATTGATGACAGTGTAGATCAGGTAACACTTGACAGTACACATATCATATATTAAATCTGTCATTGAAATAGATAAACATTCTACATTTAGAACGGTCAAGGATAATTATAGTAACACAAACATCTAGAGCAGCCTACTCAGAATGATGATATATATCTCCCTTACACTTTAGCCAAGGGGTGTCCTTATCTTACAGCTTTCTGCGTACAGAACCTATTCTTGTACACACCACTAATCTTTCTGCTTAGGAGCCTCATAAGACTTTCAGGAACTTCAGCAACAGGGTTATGCAGTTGGAATTTTAGTAAACACAATCCAACCTTAACTGTACCTCATTAGGAAATATAGTCCATATTCATAATCCAAACAAAATTATTACAGCATTTAGAAATCTCTGGAATTCCTATGATATCCTACTATCTAGTTAACTAGTTCTTTTCCCAGCCAACAGGAGAGGCTGGGTAGTAAAGGAAAAGTGCAACCCAGCATTGACAGATGTAACAGAGATGTCATCAAATTGGAAGAGCTCCCAATAAACAAATGCACTCTGATTAACATTTTTATGCTTATCATTTCAGATTCTACCTATAATTGTATTCTCAGTGGCTTTCCATTTCTATATAAGCACAGATCCTGTTGGTCGGTGTGATTCTTTTATCTGAGTCCATGTCTGTGTCTGCTGGAAGCAAGACAGGGCAGCCTGGGGATCAGGGAGAACAGAGCAAAGGGTACAGCTTGTTTCCTCCTCTACTATACAGACCACAGGAGGGGGAAACAGAGATGAAGCCTTTGCTTACACATACTGGAAGGCAGGTAATGCTGCACAGATTAGAAAAATTAGAGGCTCAGAGGCTACAGCCTGTCTCCTTCCAGTTAAGATAAGCAGAACCAGCCAGTCTACATACTCTACAGGGAATAGAGGGAAATGGTTTACTTATACTAGTTGGCTGGCAGGTAGGCAGGCAGGTCAGTGCAGATAGGGAGGGAGGAAACAGAGGCATAGGCCCAGCTCCTGCACCGTTTACTACAAACAGCCTGCCTGTATGCAACCAAGCAGAGGAGAGGGTAGAGGCAGATGTTAAGGATTTAACCCAACGTAAACACACACACAACAAACCCCAAACTCCTTTCAGCCATTTTCCTCAGCCCAACTGCGATATTAAAAGTCAACAGAAAAGTGCCTAAAAGCAAGCACAGCAAGGCGGCAGCAGATTTTAGTTTTCTTGGCCACAACAGACTCATTCCCTCTACTTGAATATCCCAGAAGAACAGGTCAATTTCCTCATGTGCCAATTAATAGCTCTATGTGCCCGCTCTACAAGTGAGAATTTTAATTACTTGTAGAAAGGGATTTCTTTTGCTGGTCTGAAATTTGAGAGAGAGGATCCCCACAGTGTTAGATATAACCCTTGAAATTTTCATTTCAACAGGAGAGAAAGTTAAATGTGAAAATGGGTTTCCCATGTAAACTAATAGAAACAAACACTTTCTGGATTTATTTTCTACTACTAGATTTATTTTCAATATTAAACAACCCAATTAAGTTTAATGACAATTAATTTTAATCAAACTTTGTTATACGCCTCTAATCAGCAATACAGTAAAAAAAAAAAAAGTTTACAATACTGAGATCCTGAAAACTTCAACTGACCTCAATTTCCTAAGTTTAAATGGCAGCAGCAGTTCTATTATACAGTCTTATATTTAAAAAATGTAGTATTAACTGTCTATCCCATGGAAACAAGGTCAATATACAAAGGAAAACACCAAAAAACAAACCAACTGCACAGGGGTCCTTTAGTAGAAAAAGAGGTTCAGGAGCTCATTAGCATAACTCATTAACATACCTCATTAGCATATGCCACGTCCCCTGACATCACCAGAAGTGGGTCAGAAAGGGAATGTCAGTTTCAGCCCCATTATACCCTATGGGCCATTGAAATCAATGGCAAAAACTCATACGGTATATGAGGGGCTGGAGGAAAGGGGGTTTGAGGGAGAGGCCCCAAACTTGCAGGGTAGCTGTTGGGGCCTCTCCTCGAAATACCCACCAAGTTTCAAGAAGATTGGACCACGGGGTCTAATTCTATGGGCCCCCAAACAGATTGTCCCATCCCCTCCATTGTTCTCTATGGAGGGAAAAAATGTTAACTTTTTTCCTACCATAGAGAACAATGGAGGGAATGGGGGCAACCTGTTTGGGGGCCTGTAGAATTGGACCCCCTGGTCCAATCTTCTTGAAACTTGGTGGGCATTTTGAGGAGAGGCCCCAGCAGCTACCCTGCAAGTTTGGAGCCTCTCCCTCAAACCCCCTCAAACCTCCCTCAAACCACGGGGTCCAATTCTATGGGCCCCCAAACAGATTGTCCCATCCCCTCCATTGTTCTCTATGGAGGGGAAAAATGTTAAAGTCACCATGACTTTGAGTTCTTGCCGTCTCCATTCACGCAGCCGGCTTACAGGTGGGGGAGAGTCTGGAGGTGATAAACTTGGGCCGGACAGAGCCTGATCAGCTTCTAGCTGCAGGCTTGACTCCCCAAGACTTGCACCTTCTTCTGTTAAAGGAGCCAAGTCCACTGGGTCAGAGGCTGAGTCTGGAGCAGGCATGACAGCAAGTTACAATCCGGCCAGCTATTATTCTTCCTGACCCAAGCTCAGGTAGCTGGCCTGGCCATGTACGTTTGGCCACGTGGCGGTCGCCATTACGGGGAGCACATGATGACTGCCACTGCATACATTACACCCCTCCCCCATGGTCTGGACCACCCCTAGGTAACATAGTCATTTAGGTAGGTGGGATGGTCCCGCTTTTGCCCTGAGCGTCAGGGGGCAGTTGCTCGTGGAGCCTGCTCCTGCTCTTGGGCTGCTGGCTCCAGTACCGGTTCGTGGTGATCATCCATGGGAGATGTAGGGGGCGCTCGGGGTTGTGGTTTGGTTGCCACGGAACACCTGTGGAGCTCGGCTGGGTCGGCTTCCTGGACCGGAACATCGCCCTTGCTTCCTGGACCGGAACATCGCCCTTGCAGTGCCCGGAGGCAGTGGGACCGTATGCCGGGAGAAGTCGGTGTAGCTAGTCAATGTGGCACCGCCACACTTGAACCTCCTCCCTGGAGACCTCGTAGGAGAGCAGGACTGTCATGTGGATGATGTGCCCTGGAAGCCATGCGGGACCTCTCGCATAGTTCTGAGCCTGCATCGCAGGGAGAGCAGTCTATAAGTCTAATAAATAAATAAATAAATAAATAAATAGTTCTGCACATAGACAGGGTCTTCTAGGAAAAACCCCCGTGAAGCCTTGGGGACATTGGGTTCCACGTTGTGTTCGGGTGCGCAATCCTGGTGGAGGTAATCGAGCCGGGTGCTGAGACACCAGCCCATCAGTACCTCTGCTGGGCTGCATCCCGTGATGGAGTGCGGCATTGCTCACTGGCCGAAGAGGAAAGCGGCTAGCTTGAACTCCCAGTCACCATGGTCCATGCACCACAGGGCCTCCTTGGTCGTCCGGACCATGCGTTCGGCTTGCCCGTTGGTCGCTGGGTGGAATGGTGCGGATCAAACTTGTCGGAGGCCGAGGGAGTCCACAAAGTGCTGGAATTCTGTGGATGTAAATGCTGTGCCATTGTCGGTCACTAAAGTATCTGGCAGGCCATGTGTGCTGAATATGCGCCAGATGGCTCTAATGGCTGCACTAGAGGAGATGGCTCATACAAGCACCACCTCAAGCCACTTGCTGTAGCTGTCCACCAGAATAAAGAACAGCTGCCCTTGGACTGGCCCCGCAAAGTCGAGGTGGAGCCATCACCAAGGCTTGAGTGCCAATTCCCAGGGCCGTACAGGAGCATGGGGGGGATCAGGCTGTGACTCCTGACACTTTACACATCGGCAGACCTAGTCCTTGATGTCCTTGTCCAGGCCTGGCCACCACACATAGCTGCAAGCCAGTGTCTTCATCTGGACAATTCCTGGATGGGCCTCATGAAGAGCAGCCAGCACCCAGTCGTGGAGTGGTTCCAGGATCACCACTCGCGTTCCCCAAAGTACACACCCCTTGTGGGTGGAAAGTTCATTGCGCCAAGCCGAGTAAGCCACAAACTCCAGCCCAGGGTGACTGGGCCACCCCCTCCCCACCCAGTCCGAGACCCGGGAGAAGGCACGATCCTGGGCGGTACGCCGGGCAACATTGGCTACCTGAACGGGGTGGTCCAGCAGGTCCTCGAGGAGGGTGATGTGACATGCAGGAGCCAGGTCCGGGTTGCAGGATGGCAGAGGGAGGTGGCTAAGAGCGTTGGCGTGCCCCATGGACTTGCCAGGGCGATGGACCAGTGTGTACTGGTAACCCGCCAGGAAAATTGACCACTGCAACACTCAGGGCGAGAGCATCTGTGGCATCTGGTGATCCCAGAGCCAGGAGGTCCAGCAGTGGCTTATGGTCAGTGGCAATGGTGAAACTCCGACCATATAGGTAGTCATGAAATTTTTTAACCCCCACGACTATGGCCAGAGTTTTCTTGTCTATTTGCACATAGTGGGAAGTGCCAGCTGCACTTCCCACCTGTCAGGCAGCCGATAGCCCAAAACAGCCCCACCCCATAGGGAGAGGCATCACAGGCCAGGATGACCGGAAGGGACTCATCAAAGTGGGCTAGGACTGCGTTGGATATGAGCAAGTCCTTGACAGCCCAGAACGCTGCCGTGTGACGCGGTCCCCAGGCCCATTTCGCGCCCTTGTCCGCAGCCGGGTTCCCCCCTTGGAACAGAGCTTTCGGAGCATAGCTCCCGAAATAATCGAATATGAGGAACCGGTATTGAGTTCCATTGGGCAGGGGGCCCTTTCAATCTGCACGGGGACCATGATATTATTGGGGGTGTTACGGGGCAAGTTCAGTACCTGGTGGTGGTGTGAAGATGCCGTCTGATTTGGAGTGGCCTGCTGCTTGGGAGTGGCGGCTGGGGCGGGAGTGGCAGACCTTTGCGATGTGGTCCATCTTGCCACAGGCATGGCAAGCGGCATCGCAAAAGTGGCAGGTCTGGCAATCGTGGGCGTCCCCGCAGCTGGCGCACGATGAGGAGCCGTGGTGAGAAGTAGGGGCGGCGGCAGCTGCTGAGGGCGATGCTCATGAACTTGGACCAGGAGTCCAGGACGCACCATTCTGGGGACGACGACGCAGCTGGCAGACGTCGTCCTCATCTGACACCTGGGAGCCGGAGGAGACAGTGTGGTGCACAGCAGTGGCGGAGCCTTGGCACTCATCCTGTGACATCTCGAATGCCATGGCCGTTTGGAGGGCCTTTTCGAGACTTATCTCGGGGAGCGCAACCAACCTGCACCTTAGTTTAGGCTCCTGCACCCCACAGACAAATCCAGTCAGGAGGTTGTCCTCCACTGACATGAATTCGCAGCCTATCACCATACAGCAGAGGTCGGCCAGGAAAGCCACGGAGGTCTCACCTGCCTTCTGAGTATGGTGGTTGAAGCTCACTTGCAGGGCCATCATCAAGGGCTTTGGCATGAAGTAGCCGATGAGTGTCATCATAGGGGACCTCCATGAGGGGGCACGGGAATACCAGGCTCTGGGCAACACGGAGTGTGTCCACGCCGCAAGTGCTTAGTAGCCAGGCTTGCTTCATACTTCCATTGGTGACTCCCCGTACTTCAAAGATGAATCCCAGTTGCACAGCCCAGGCACATTTCTCAGGGTGTGCGGGATCGAATGAGGTGATTTGTCCCGGACCGTCGGCCATGATGACTCATGGAGCAGCAGGGCAGTGAGCATCGGCCTCTGGAGCAGTTGGCGGTGCCGGGTGGCACTGGAGCCGAGCAGTGCCGGTTGCTGACAGATTGGAGCTCGCTGTGGGACTGGAGTCGGACGGAGAGTCACTCATCGGGATCCCATCCTCGTCACCAGTGCAAAGTATTGGAGTTGGAGACATGGTGAAGTGAAATCAGCAAGCATGTTTATTAGCCGGCCAAGATGAAGCATGACAACCCAGCCTCAGGGACCCTCCTTTATTCCGGCCGGAGCCACACCTCCGGCCTTGCCCAATTGTCCTGATAGGACCTTAAGATTGTGGTTACAGATCACAGGTTCCCTAGAGGATCCTAGGCGCTAGACTGGTGGCAAGTTACGATCCGGCCAGCTATTGTTCTTCCTGACCCAAGCTCAGGTAGCTGGCCTGGCCATGTGCGTTCGGCCACGTGGTGGTTGCCATTATGGGGTGCACATGGTGACCGCCATTGCATACATTACAAAAACTTAAGCCAGTTCTCCATTCCTGCAGATAACACCAAAAAAATATACAGGTTGCTTACCTGTAATTGGAGATCTTCGAGTGGTCATCTGTGCATTCACACCTCTGGGATAAAGTGCGCCTGCGCCGATCCCGATCGGTAATCTTCAAAGCCTAACGGATTTTCGCGCCAGCTCCCCGGTCACGTGCACGTCCCACTGCGCATGACCCGGGGAGAGGCACGAGGATCCCGCCAGTTCCTTCTGACCGCTGCTAACAGCCCCCAAGGAAAAAGTGAGGGAGACCGAAAGCAGAGGGGAAGGAGGGCGGGTGGTGTGAATGCACAGATGACCACTCGAAGATCTCCAATTACAGGTAAGCAACCTGTATATCTTCTTCGTGGTCTCTGTGCATCACACCTCTGGGAGAATAGCGAGCAATAAACACACCACATACCTGGAGGTGGGTGCTGGAGGTCTCACATCTGAGCTGCTTGCAGAACTGCACGGCCCACCACAGTACGCTGATGGACGTGGACATCTAGGGCGTAGTGCTTCACAAACGTGTGAGGGGACGCCCACGTTGCAGCATTGCAGATGTCTCCCAGGGGAATGCCCTTGAGGAATGCTGTGGAAGTAGCCACGGCTCAAGTGGAGTGTGCCCAGAGGGACGCCGGCAGTGGCCTTTTGGCCAGAAGATAGGCAAGTTTTATCGTCTCAACTATCCACTTCGAGAGTCTTTGAGACGACAGCTTCTGTCCCTGCCTGGGCAAGGCATAAGAAATGAAGAGAGCTGGAGACTTGCGAAAGGATTTTGTCCGGTGCAAGTAGAAAGACAGGGCTCTCTTGACATCTAAAGTGTGTAGGCTACGTTGCGTTGGGTCCTGGGGACCAGGAAAAAACACCGGCAACGTGATATCCACCCCTATATGAAAGTCCGAGACTATCTTAGGCAGGAAAGCGACATCTGGAGCCAAAGTGACGGCATTATGATGAAACGTGAGGTACGGTGGGTCGCAACGGAGCGCCGAGAGCTCACTCACGCGTTGAGTAGACATGATGGCCACCAAAAACACAACCTTCCACGACAAAAGTTGAAGGCTGCATGAGGCCATGGGTTCGAAGGGTTTTCCCATCAGCTTAGTGAGAACCAGGGGCAAGTCCCATGCCGGGACTGGTGTCCGCACTGGGGGATAGAGGCGATTCATTCCCTTGAGGAATTGCTTCGTTGTTGGATGGGAAAACACCGAATAGCCATCAATCTTAGGATGACTGACTGAGATGGCTGACAAGTAGACTCGGATAGATGAGTGACACAGTCCCCTGTCTTTACATGACAGGAGGAAACCAAAAACATCTTTAAGTCCGGCAGGGACTGAGGGCCGTCCCACAGACGCCAGGAAAGTTAAAAACTTAGTCCATTTTGACTCATATGAACGCCGAGTGGAGAGTTTGCGTGAGTTCAGTAGAACTTGAGCAATGCGTGATTCTAACCCTAAGTTTGGATCAGCCACACTGTCAATTTCAGTCTGGGCACATCGTGGTGCAGTACTCGGCCCCCGCGCATCCCGAGGAGGTCTGGGTCCGTCGGGAGATGGAGATACGTCCCTCGTGAGAGGCTGAGGAGCGTGGGGAACCAGGGTTGTCTCGGCCACCATGGGGTGACGAGAATTGCCCACGGTCGCTCTGTCAACAGTTTGTGGACTACTCTTGGTATGAGAGGGATCGGGGGAAATAGGTACAATCATTTCCCTGTCCACTGGAATAGGAGACCGTCTCCGAGAGAGGTCGGGTCCGTTCCTGCTCTGGAACAGAATAGATGGCACTTCTTGTTTTCTCGAGAGGCGAATACATCCACGGATGGATGTCCCCAACGGTTGAAGATCGGAGTCAGGTAGAGGGGGTTCAGTTCCCACTCGTGTAGGGATGCTCCCCCTCTGCTTAGGAAGTCCGCTTGGACGTTGAGTAGTCCTGGGAGATGAGTCGCCACCAGGTGAATATCTAGTGCCTGGCACTCGTTCCACAGCTCTATCGCTAACCGGCAAAGTCCACGGGAGACCATCCCACCCTGGCGGTTGATGTAAAACATGGTGGTGGTGTTGTCTGTAAGGACAGTCACCGTTTTCCCCGTCAGGGATTGGCGGAAAGATCTCACTGCGTAGAAAACTGCCAGCAGCTCTAAGAAATTGATATGGTTGTGTGCCACAGAGGGGTGCCACCTGTCGCCCACACCTACACCGTCCAGGTGAGCTCCCCAGCCCCATAGGGATGCGTCCGTAGTGACGGTCGCTGAGGGGGGTGGAAGCCGGAAAGGTGCACCTGAGTGTAAATTCTGGGGCACAAGCCGCCAATTCAGGGTCTCTAGGACCTGGGTAGATATCTGAAAAAGTTTGGAGAGGGAGTGGAAGTTGGGGCGGAAACGCCTCAAGAACCAAAGCTGCAGTGGTCTCATTCGCAATTTGGCGAAGGGAATTACTGCTGTTGTCGCGGCCATCAAGCCTAGCAGGCGAAGGATTTGTTTGGCTGTAGCCTCCTTGGTCTCTTGGATAGACCGGAGAAGGGAGACTATATCCGCTGCTCTGTTGGGGGGTAGGAACGCTCTGCATTGTAGGGAGTCCAGGATAGCTCCGATAAACTGAACCCGTCTGGAAGGGATAAGCATGGACTTTTTGAGGTTTATAGTCAGTCCTAGTGATTCTAGGGTATGAAGGATAGTAGAGATGTGGCTCTGTAGTTCCGTCGTAGAGGGGGCGACTAGAAGCCAGTCGTCCAGGTAGGGGTAAAGGTGGACACCTTGGAGTCGCAGATGTGCCGCTACTACTGCCATAAGCTTCGTGAAGACACGAGGAGCTGTAGAGAGGCCGAAGGGTAGGGCCTTGTACTGGAAGTGACGCGGACCGATCGCGAAGCGTAAGTACGGTCTGTGTGATGGGTGGATCGTCACATGGAAGTATGCGTCCTTTAAGTCCAGCGTCACCATCCACGCGTTGGCTTCTAGTAGCGGTAGGATGGTCTGTAGAGTGGTCATACGGAATTTCTTGTAGGTGATGAATGCATTGAGGTTCCGCAGATCCAATATGGGACGAAGTCCGCCATCCTTTTTTGGGACCGTGAAGTAGCGGGAGTAGAACCCCCGCTGAAGGTGGTTTGGTGGTACTTGTTCTATGGCATCTTTTGAGAGGAGGGTTTCGATTTCCGACAATAGGGTGTCGGAGGGAGGGGTGGTTACGAAGTACGATTCTTGTGGAATCTGGAAAAATTCTATTCTGTAGCCTTCTGCTACGACCGACAGTGCCCATTTGTCTGTCGTGATATGTTGCCATGCTGGTAGAAAGGGTGATAGACAGGTGGGAAGATCGGAGCGAATGGGGGAGTCAAAGATTCTGCTTGTTCGGTTTGGGTGGTTTAGCCTTGGAAGCGGAAGCGGACGGGAATCGTGGCTTGTGGCCATAGGGTTTCTGTTGATAAGCAGTAGACAGTGGTCTCTGCCATTGGGGTTCAGTGGGAGATCTTCGCAGTTGCTGTTTGGGCCAAGATCTCTGCCATGTTTTCTGCTTCTGTTGTCTCGGTTGTGAGACACCCAAGTTACGAGATGTCTTGATGCTCTTATCTAAATCATGAAGGACTGTGTCCGTTGTGGAGCTGAATAGTCCTTCACCCTCGAAAGGGAGATCTTCCACCAAGGACTTTGTGTCTTGTGGAAGCGAAGTCGACCTCAGCCAGGCATGGCGACGAAGGGAGACTGCTGAAGTGAGTGTCTTGGACGTGACGTCCGCAGCATGCTTAGATGCGTTAAGCTGGTGCTTTGCTAGCACCATGCCTTCCCTCTGGATCTTCCTAGCAAGGCGTTGCTTATCCTCAGGAAGCTGGGCCAGAAGTGGTGTCATCTGCTCCCATAGGGAGTATTGGTACCTGCTCATGCAGGCTGTGTAGTTTGCCGTTTTTATGCCCAGTGCACCGGCTGAATAAAATCGTCTCCCGAAGGAATCTAATTTCCGTCCCTCCTTGTCCAAGGGGGAGGAATGTCCGCTATGGCCCCTGGCCAAGGGGGTCACTACAACTGAATTGGGCTTGGGGTGGATGAATAGGAATTCTGCCCCTGGCTCTTGGAGCCTGTACATGTGGTCTAACCTCTTGTTGGAAATTGGAGTTGAGGAGGGGTGGCCCCAGGATTCTTTGACAGTGCTCAAGAGCACCGAAATTAGTGGCAATGCTACCGCGGTGGATGTATCCATCTGTACGATGTCGAAGATGGCATTGGCAGCGGTAGGAGTTGGTTGGACCGTGGCAAGTGCCAAGGAATGGGCCATTTGTTTGATAAGTTCTCCATAGGATTTCACGTCCTCGGAGGGGGAGATTGGTAAATTTTCAGCCACATCAGGGGATGGTGACGGCTGGATGGGAGATTCGTCATCGGATGATTCGGGAGATTCGGGTATCGAATGGTCGGAATGTTCGGAGGGAGACATAGGGGTCGACGGATCTGGTTGGTAGGGAGGGAGGTCGACATCGGGCGAGGTGGGTATCGGCATCGGTAGTTTCGGTATCGGTTTTGGTATCAGAGTCGGGGCTGGGGGATCTCGGCACCGGGAGACTCTTGACGACGTTGATTGGCGATCCCACTCTGCTGGGTACCATTGTGGAGGTGGCGGGTAGGAGGAACCATACAGGTATCGCCATTGACGGACGTCCCACGGCACCGAAGATGGGGGGAGGCGCCAGTCTCGCTCGCCTTTTGGCGCCGGCAGCGGGTCGGGCCCGGTCTCGGGACTGCTGTGAGGGATCTGCATCAGCTCGATGTCGGGTTCCGAATCTGTGAGCTGGATGGGTCGCGGCATCGGGGAGACGGGGCTGCCCCGGGGTCGCTCGCGCCCTGGAGGGTCAAGCTGCGGAGACCCGTGCTGGGTTATGTCGGACGCGGGATGCGTCGACGAAGCACTCGAGGTTTTGTGCTTCAGCTTGCCCTTACCCTCTTTGCCCTCCTTACGCTTCTTAGCGGGAGTTCGTGGCAGTGAGAGGGGTCTTTTCGGTGCCGACTTCTCGGTGCCGGAAGGGCTTCGCATCGGTGGCGACGTCGGGCCCGTCGGTACTGATGGGGATGTTGTCGAGGCGTCGGCTGCAGACATCTTCGGTGACAACGCTGCTTCCAAGAGAGCCACTCTGAGTCGGGCCGCCCGGTTCTTACGAGTTTGTTTGGAGAACGCGGCGCAACTCGAACAGGAATCGACACAATGCGACTCGCCTAGGCACAGCAAGCAGAGGGAGTGCTTGTCTGGGGGAGCGATTTTACTCCCACAATTAAGGCAGCGTTTAAAGAAACCCCACCGCTGGGCCATAGGCCAGGCGGGGAGTAGGAAGAGGAGAATCCAAAAGAGAGTCCAGAAAAACAGTCCGTAGGTCAGGGAAACCAAGAAAATCAGTCCGAAAGGCCTTTCCAAGTTGGAAAAAAGAAGAACAAAAGTTAACTACCGACCGGAGCGGAGAGGGGGTCCTCACGACGCGGCGGTCAGAAGAGAACTGGCGGGATCCTCGTGCCTCTCCCCGGGTCATGCGCAGTGAGACGTGCACGTGACTGGGGAGCTGGCGCGAAAATCCGTTAGGCTTTGAAGATTACCGATCGGGATCGGCGCAGGCGCACTTTATCCCAGAGGTGTGATGCACAGAGACCACGAAGAAGATCTAAACAGTCTTTACAAATGACTTTGTTTACTGCAAACTCTTTTATAAGAATCCTCTGGATGTGAGGAAACGTTAGCTGGTAAAATGCCTTTTACTTGGGGTACTGACTACAGCTTTCCAGGAATGATTTATTATTTGCTTACACAAGCTGGTGAACAATCTTATTGAATCCACAGAAAAGAAGGTATACACAACTATATACAGATCCTGTTAATATTAATACATATAATATTAATATATTTGCAGCCTGCCTTTTCAGAGACTAATACCTACACCCCATCCCCGATTCTGCATTGTTCCACCCCGATCATGTTGCATGTCGTCACCACCAGGCAAAAGAACATTTTGAGGGTGCTTCAGTCTCCTTCCTCAGAAAGGAACAGGAGTCTTATGGCACCTTAAAGACTTAACAAATTTCACTCCAGCATCTGAAGAAGTCCCTGAAAATGTCCGCTGGAATAACGTTTTGTTTTCTGCTGCAACAGACTAACATGGCTGATAGCCTGCATGGCTATCAGCTTGATAGCAGGAGATATTTTGTTCTCAGCCTGAATACATTATTTTACACTAACAACATTTCTGAGGACTGATAGGCTGCCCTTATTTCTATAATCTAAAATTCACTCAACTATAAATCTAGTCAGTCAGGATTGTCATTAACACACAATTCTGACAATGAATGAAAAGTTACAGTATCATTAAAAAAAATCTAGAGGGCGTGTAGAGTTAGTTACTGCTGTTAATGCAAATGCATGATATAAAATCATATTTAAAAGATTCTATAAATGGCCCTGACCTGATCTCAGAAGCTAAGCAGGACCGACCCTGGCAAGTACTTGGATGGGAGACCTCCAGAGAACACCAGGGCCAGGAGGCCAGAGGCAGGCTATCGAGCCACTTCTCTGAACGTCCCCCGTGCCCCAGTAGGAGTCGCCGGAGGTCGCCATGACTTCCAGGCACGGGCAGACAAATAAATGCACACACACACTCACACACACACAAAAATGCAAAAATACCTCCCAAAACAGATTCTGTAAACAATTGAGTCCCTAAATGTGGTCAATTAACTCAATTCCTTTATTAGACTAATGAACTTGTCACATTTAGTGTGACAACGAATGCCTCTGTTAAGAAGCAAGACCAGGGTATGTATACATAAATGTAGAGGACTCAATTGCTATGTCCTGGCTACCTGGCAGTGGTTGAACAGCTATTGCCAGCTTAAGATTTGCAAACAGCTCTACTTTAAAGGCTTGGGTGCTTTAAGGTGTCTTTAAGGTGCTTGGGAAATGGTTTTGCTTTACTGCCCATCAGTACTGAAAGAGGAGGAGTAGGCAGGTATATGGATATAACCAGGGGTCATTTCGTAGAAAAAGAGGTGCAGGAGCTCATTACCATAACTCATTTGCATAACTCATTTGCATATGCCACACCCCCTAACATACCGAAAGTGTGTCAGAAGGCAACACCCACCCCTCAGGCTCCACTCCACAGGTGAGTGAAACTGACCTGCTCTTCCTCCATTCCCTTCCCCATCCAATACTTTGTGCAATAAAAATAAGCATAAAGAACACACCCTCATTCTCTTCCTGCTCCCTTGAAACCACCAGGTTTCAAGTAGACTTGGTATACTTAGAAAATGGTATACTTAGAAAATTTATATGCCACCTTGAGCAAGTCTCTGGAAAAGCAGCACACAGTCATAAAAGGAACAATGATAAAATTATCAATATTAAAACAAAACATTAAAATCAATAAAGACCCTAGCAGGGCTTTCCCCGGGGCGCTGCGCCTCTACACTGCTCGGGGAAGCCGAGGAGGGGGTGGGGCTTGGTCATGTGCCTGCCCCCTGGGCTCCTCACTCTCAGAGCTGCGCTCCCGCTCCAACGAACCCCTAGATATAACATGAAAAAAACACTTTACCCATAGGTAGAAGATTATAACTGTGCACAATGTTATTTTGCACTCTGTGAACACTGAAAGGTTAAGCTAAAGACCTGATCTGCAACTTTTTCTCTATCTAACCTTTAGTCTAAGTTAGCCAGTGCCCAGATCTGGTGGCATCTTGGTGCAAGGTAACAGGCAGAACAAAGAAACTTTTCATTTGGCACTCAAATATGCACATAATTAATGAAGTCTCAAGGAACTATTGGGTGCCTGGCTAGTAATTTCCCATAGGGAAGAATGGGAGGGGCCATACTTGCTGTAAAGGAAAAAAACTGTTGGAGAGATGCTTTTGAAAGATTTTGGGGCTGGAGATAATGAGAAAGAAGACTGCCATTGATGGACTGGTCTGAAGCACCAGCAGGGAAGTAGACGGAGTCCCTCGCTGAGGAGCTGATACAGAGTATTGGACCAACTACCCTGTAGGAAGGCCTCTCTACTTTCACCTGTGCTTTACTTGTATATTTGTAAATAAGCAAATACTACAAAACTCCATCAGTCTCCAATACACCCTCCTCCTCCAAGGAAACGAACCTTTGGAACTTCTCACTGCTTGTAGAATGATGAGTCAAGCCTCACAAAAGTTACTAACCCAGTTTCTGACAAGATTATCGCTGTCATTATGCGGAGTCCAGTTCCAAGCACACTGCATACCTACATTCTGGTTCTAGGTAGCAGTAGCTGGATGGACTAAAAAAACAACCGATGAAGGCACAAGAAGTCTAGAGATCTTACTCCATTCTTTTCCCTCCAGACTTTAATTCATAGTTACAAGGTTTTAGTTAGTGCTTTATGAACAAGCTTAGTTAGAGCTTATGCTACAACTGGCTGCTGAGATCCATGGTGCATAACAAACCCTTTAAAGAGGATGCAGAATCCAGAGTAATTTTATGAGGGTGATGTTTATACTTTCCCTGCTTAGGCAAGGTCATTTTGCCCCTGCTGCACACATGCAATGTTTGTGCCAGAAATTCTTCACTTGCTAATGATCAATATCCATGCAACTGCATACTGCTGACACTAAAGAAAGTTCAGCAGCAAACTTTTCAGGGGCTAAAGAAAACTAAGAGGCAGAGGATTATTATTTAATCGTAGCAGACTTTTAAGCAGGTATATATTTGTATTTTAGTGTAGCCACCCTTTTCATTTAAGGTTGCCAACAAATCCACTTGTCCTTTGGAACCCAAACTGTGTTCCACGGATTATCTCATTTTATCCACCCAAATTACAATCCTAGGAGACAGTGTCCAGCAGTGAGTGAACCGCCACTATCGGAGACTGTCTTTTTAAGGAGTGCTCCTGCCACAGCTGATCAGTGGTGATTTGGCATGGATTTTAAGATGGGGTTCAGCCATTAGCTTGCTGGCTCCTATGTCTTGTGGGGAAAAGAATCACCCGGAGAGGACAGGGGTAGCCAAAGGGTAGTGTTGCCTGTAAAACCATTTGGGAGGACGCTGATGAGGACAGCACTCAGGCACCCTCCATTGGCTGTAAGCAGGGGTCCTTTCGTAGAAAAAGAGGTGTAGGAGCTCATTAGCATAACTCATTAGCATAGCTTATTTGGATATGCTACACCCCCTGACATCACCATAAGTATGTCAGAAGGCGAGGAAGAAAGAAGAGAGAGAAACAAGGAAGGAAGGAAGGAAGGAAGGAAGGAAGGAAGGAAGGAAGGAAGGGAGAGAGAGAGAGAGAGAGAGAGAGAGCGCTGGCAGAGAGAGGACAGCTACCAATCCAAGCCTCAGAAATACCAGTATTCTGGGCGGATAGCTTCAGTGGTGGCTGAAGGCTTCAGAAGGCTGGTCGGAGGAACAAGGACCTCTCCAGGGGACGGGGTCATTTTGCTGCAGCCATGACACAAGTAGGCATTCCCCCACGGGGGGGGGGGGGGGCTGGAACCAACTCCCGGAGCTGAGCTCCCCTGAGCTCCTGCTCGAAATGACCCCTGGCTGTAAGAGAGGGAGCTGGGAGGAGGAAGAGGAACAAGATGTTGAGAACCCCCCTCCCTCCTAACTTTGGGTTCAGTGAACAACATCAGGAGATGTGCCTCTGAAGGAATAGATAAGACAGAAGACAGAAGACTGCCCTATATTCAAATCCAAATACATAAAGGCACATCAATTTTTTTTAAAGGCGGAAGTGATTCCCACCACTTCCTCCTCCTACTGCAGACCCCCACTATGCTGTTCCTGAAGCCCACACAAAGAAAACTTTAGAGAGTTCTGTGGTCTGCAATGGGCGAGAAAAAATTGGTGGAAATAATAAGCCACTTTTAAGAGAACTGAAATCTTTGTGAAGCTGGATACAGGCCATTGACTTGTCCAAGACTACTCAGCGAGGAGCTTATACTAGATCTAACCAGGAGTTGATGTTACAGCATTTTTTTAAAAAAAATGAAAAACTTCTGCAGGAGGCTGAAATATGGAGTAGAGGAAGGGGTACTAAAGATACCTCTTAATCCTTCCTTATCTTCTGTTCAAAACTGTCCTTCCAAGCAGCATTTTCACACATAAGGGGAAAACACAATTCAATTTTGAACGTTTGCCAGAAGAGAAAAGTCTAGAAGTCTGACTCTGCCACCGTCTGTTCCCCCACCCCCATCCCTGGTTTGCATTTCATCCACTCACTATTACTGCCTCTTGCGGCTGCTTTTAATTTTTCCCAAAAACTGCTGGATGGCTATTACATGGATCTTCTGAGTTTGGCCATGAGCCAAGTGACTGAGTACAAATCTGAACCTGAAGATTCAGTGTCCTGGCCCCACTGCTGGACCTCCTGAGGGCACCTGGTGTTTTTGGCCACTGTGTGACAGAGTGTTGGAATGGAGGGGCCTCCGGCCTGATCCAACATTGGCTTCTCTTATGTTCTTAAGGTTTCCAGTCCAGAATGCCATGCTGACTCATACTCATCTCGCAATGGTCACATTTAGCATGGAGATAAGGAGAGCCTGCATTTCTTCCTAGACATCCCAAAGTTCTCAAATATAAATTTAATCTATGAATGGATGGATCTCTGAGCATACAGCTGTTCTCAGGATCACAATCAATGGATGTTATCCTTTGAGTCCCTCTACGTATGGAGTTGCAATCACTTACAGTTGCAACGATAACGTATAAAGAAACAGTGTGCACAATTCAACAATCTACTGCAGGGGTGTCGAACTCATTTGTTATAGAGGGCCGGATTTGACATAAATTGGACTTTGTCGGGCCGGGCCATGTGTGTCATAAAATGTAATGCCAGGTAGCAGAGATATAAACTTTATAAAGGACACAAACACAAAGATTTTTTTAACTTAAAATAAAAACATGCCTGAAATATTAGCATTCTTGCAATATTTTGTTTAACGGTCTCTGATAACTGACACTTCTTGCTTTGAATTATTGCATCAAAATGTCTGTGCTGTAGCAATCTGGAAGGGGGAGGGGGAGGAGCCTCAGCCCAGTGCAGGGAGCAGAAGCTTGCCTATCTATCTCTCCTGAGTGATTGAGAGCGTCTAGGAAAGCAAGCTATGATGCAACAGCAGCAGCAGAACTGGCGGAAGAAGCAGGAGACAGCCAGTCCCTTGCGGGCCTGATAGAAGCCCTCTGGGGGCCTGATCCGGCCCCCGGGCCACATGTTTGACACCCCTGATCTACTGTGTGCACTAGAGTTTATAGATGCACACCTGTTAGTTGTTGCTTACTTTTGTCATTCGAACACAAATATATATAACTACACCTGCACCTTCTATGCTGCTGAAATATACTAGGTTCAGACGCTTAGAATGATCAGCTCATAGTTTATTGGTGATTACAGCAAGGAGAAAAGAAGACTGGCTATCCCTGGCCGAAGCCCGGTATTTATACCTGAAAAGGATTACACCCAGAGGTCATTTCGAGCAGGAACTCGGGGGAGCGCAGCTCCAGGAGTTGGTGCCAGCCCCTCTCCCCACGGGGGAATGCCTGCTTGTGTCATGGCTGCAGCAAAATGACCCCGTCCCCTGGAAAGGTCCTTGTTCCTCTGACCAGCCTTCTGAAGGCTTCAGCCACCACTGAAGCTATCCTCCCAGAATTGTGGTATTTCTGAGGCTCGGATTAGTAGCTGTCCCCTCTCTGCCAGTTCTTTCTTTCTTTCTTTCTTTCTTTCTTTCTTTCTTTCCCTCTCTCTCTCTTCTTTCTTTCTTGCCTTCTGACATACTTCCAGTAATGTCAGGTGGTGTAGCATATGCAAATAAGTTATGCTAATGAGTTATGCTAATAGCCTCCTGCACCTCTTTTTCTACGAAATGACCCAATTACAACCCACTCCCAATGATAGGCTATTTACACTCTATTGTTTCCCAATTGGTTTCCTCTAGGATCCCTGTCTCCCTACTGGCCCATTCTAGGATCCTAGCGATCTATTGTTATGCGTCCCAAGCTAAGTCCTTTTGCAAGTAAGTTCAGGCTCAATACATAACAGCTGCCCTTAATGCTTTAAAATAGGATGTGTGCCTTAGAATGAAACATGTAGGCGCTGATTGGATTTCACAGTTAAATATGCTCAGCTTGTAAAAGTATACAAATACTATGTATAGCTTCTCTTACAGTTTAGAAATAGCTGGCTAAATTGTAGGTTGATGCATTTTAAAAAAACCAGCCAATCTCAATTTACTAGATTTGGGAATAAGTCCCACTGAAATCCACTGCTTTATTTCCAAGTACACTGCAAACAAACTAAACAAAAAATTCAGCATAAAAAGGGATTTGGTGTTCAGGACATTGCTGGGGCTGAGAATAAAATGAAAACATTACCTGCATCCACAGAGCTTTGGATTACAGCCTACTTCTATAAAATCAGATAAGGTATATATTATATATATTTCTAGACTTTTACAAATGAAAAGGCCAAGATAAAAAGCTGAAATGATTTCTCCAAGTTCAGTATAATTGTAGGACAGCAATACAATTGTAGAAGTCTGGATTTCTAGCCACTATGCTATCAAGAGCAAACTGCAATGATATATAGTATAATGTGGTTATATAAAACATTCACTTCTGCCTGTAATACAGTATCTGATTTAAGGGTAATTTCTGCAGTATTATTTAAAATTCAAACACACCAAATCAAAGCATATTTCTAATTGTCCTCTTTTTTAGTTTAATATAAGACAATTTTTATGTATGTATTTATTTATTATTATTTATTTGACTTATAGGCCGCTCTCCCCACTGCGCAGGCTCAGAGCGGCTTCCACGACTTGGTGAACCAAGATACATAAATACAATTAAAATCTGTTAAAACATAATAAAACATTCAGACATTTAATAACAATAAAAAGTAAAGTGCTCAATAGTTTTCTGATGGCGTAATATATGAACCCCATGTTCTCCGGCTCCGGGTGTCAGTTGTCTCACATTCCGGATGGTGATAACCGCGGCCGGTCGCAGCCTATTTAGGCTGCGGTCGTTGATGGTCATAAAATGAGGGGGGGGGGAGGTGGCGGCCCCTAATTATACGCCTGGCGGAAGAGCTCCGTCTTGCAGGCCCTGTGGAACTGCATAAGGTCCCGCAGGGCCCTGATCTCCTACGAGAGCTTGTTCCACCAGAAAGGGGCCGCCACGGAAAAAGCCCTCTCCCTAGTAGCAGTAAGCCTGGCTTCTCTGGGGCCTGGGATGGCCAGCCAGTGTTGTGCCCCAGACTGTAGTGCTCTCTGGGGTTTATACGGGGAAAGGCAGTCCCTCAGGTGAGTCGGACCCAGGCCATTTAGGGCTTTAAAGGCAGCGGTCATTTTGAGCAGGAGCTCGGGGGAACACAGCTCCAGGAGTTGGTGCCAGCCCCCCCGCCAAGGGAATGCCTGCTTGTGTCATGGCTGCAGTCTCTGACCAGCCTTCTGAAGGCTTCAGCCACCACTGAAGCTCTCCTCCCAGAATAGTGGTATTTCTGAGGCTTGGATTAGTAGCTGTCCCCTTTCTTTCTTTCTTCTTTCTCTCTCTCTCTCTCTCTCCTTTCTTTCTTGCCTTCTGACATACTTCCGGTGATGTCAAGTGGTATAGCATATGCAAATAAGTTATGCTAATGAGTTATGCTAATGAGCTCCTGCACCTCTTTTTCTGCAAAATGACCCCTGTTTAAAGGTAAGACAAATTCGGGTATTAGAGATTGTTCCATTGGATCTTTTTTTAGGGGGGGGGAATAGGGCAGCTTTAGTGATCTCCATGTTCAGCACCTCGATGAAGCCTGGCCATGAGCTATGGCAGAATTCAGAATACAAGGAATGTGATTGATTGATCGATTAAATTTCTACTCTACCCTCCCGACCAGGGCCGGCTCAGGGCGGCTTACAAAAGCAGCATAAAATTACAGTAAAATTACAATAAGATACATTGACAACAATATCGGTATGTGTGCAGTCAATGGTAGACTAATCTCAGTAGAAGTACAACTGAGGCTTCCTTATACTGCTGAAATGGTTTAGAAGGTTTCCATTTGATAGTTTGGCACATCCAAGTTCGTCAAATATTTGATGGGATGCATTGAGCTGCATGAGTTTAAGCAAGCCTGCCAGAGGATCTGTCCTGGGCCAGAGCAGGGGACTCAGGAGACGGGATTCAGCCAAGACTCAGGGGACGGGACAGAATCAGGAACCAGAAGGGTAAGTCAAGAGTTCAGCCCAAGAGTTAGGCACAAGGGAAGCCAGCCGAGGGTCCTAGAAACAGTTCAAGCAGGTTGGAGAGACGTTGTCAAGCAGGTCCGGGGTCAAAGCCAGAGGTTCAGAAATAGCAGCCAGAAACAGGTCTGGGTGGTGTGGTTGCGCGTCTCCAGAAGGGTGACAAGTCGCTCCCATGCCTTCTTCCTCTGAAGCCCCGTCCTTTATCAGCAGCTCACAGCTGGGTCTCGCTGCTTGCGAGAGCGCTGTCCATTAGCTCCAGGTGTTCCTCTTCATCTGGCAGTCGCCGGCCAACAAGGCGTGCACTCCACCTCCTCTCAAGGAGCTCCAAGCATGCCCGCCTCCTCCTGTGGTCTCCTGGCTTTGGAGACAGAGGAGGCAAGGCAGCCTGTGACGTTTCCCCACCATCTTGGGTTGCTCCTTCCGTGTTCCCAGTGTTCATGGGGCTGGAGTGCCTGCTGCCTTCACTATGACCTGCCTCTGCTGTTTCAGGATTTTTAGAAGCATCAGCCGGCTGCATCTCAGAGGTGCTAATGGGGCTGTTACCAGCATTAGCTGAGTGCTCTTCAGTTAAAGCAGACTGGCCCACGACAGGATCTGACATCTGTCTTATATTCTGATATTCACCACAACATTTCAATCAACCCATTAGTACACCAAATCACTTCAACAAGTGACACTGACTAGAATAAAATGGGGGACAGTGCTTTCTTAATCCATTTCATGCTTACCTTTCTCACATTGTAAAAATCACGATGTGGATTGCTCTTCAGTTCTTTAAGCTCAGACATTTCATTTAACATCTCATGTAAACCAAACTTAGATTCTAAAAAGTTAAGCCTTCGGTGACAGTATGTTTTCCTGTGGAAAAAGGAACATGACATCATAATTATGATCATAATACCCAGAACTCACGTACAGAGGAGAATTATGTTAATCAGATTATACACCAACAATCTGACTTTCATTCAGATTCATTACATAAATTTCATTCAGATTCATTTGTTGGGAAATATCAGGGGTATAATCTACTACGGTTGTTCATATCGAAAGAAACATAATTTCATTCTGCCATTAGCCAAATACAACATTTTGGAAATTCGAGATGTTTGTCACCTCACATCCTAGAATTTTAATCACATAGCTACTGAAGTGCAGAATGGCTACTAAAGTTTCCTTATTTTTTTAATTAAAAAAACACACAAAACAAACCATACGTTGGACCATCCGCAATAAGAGCCAACACGTGACTGAGGTCCAGGGTGTAGGTCTGTAGATCAGGATAAGGCAGGCTCCGAGGCTCAGCAAGTTCCGCCATTTCCTTGTTATCAAAAACAAAAAGAATGCCACCCTTCATCTTCACAACATAATCCAAGTTCCCTGGAGCATCTTCAAGACTGTAAGGATCTTGCATTTCTTTTGGAGGTGGATGGAAATCTGTAATAGATCAGAAGACTTTGGACATTATTCAAAATTCAGTATCACCAGTAGTTGTAGTATTCCAACAAAAAAATCACTGTACTTGGTCTGATTAAAATAGTCTATTGTTCATGCTAGTGTTATTCTGAACCACTTGACTTTTACATTCAATGTGGTTTAGTGGCTTTTATCAGCCCCTAATGGAGTGCACCCCAACATATGCTGAAGCACTGGTTATGCCACGCTGTTCAACTAAGAGTGGCACGTTCCATTAACACAACAGCCATGCCTGTGGGCGAAATATATACGGACAGATCCTGCTGCCCTTAGCTGAACAGAATGGCAGCATACAGTCCATTTATTACAGTGGATTTGAGTGTTCTTAACCATGCACCTGAAGGGGCTTTGAGAATACAGTCTTCATAAGCAGCCCTGCACTTTTTTAACTCAGCAGTTTCAGAATGGAATCAGCATTGCAACTGAATACATGAAACTGCGTTATACTGAATCAGACCCTTGCTCCATCAAACTCAGTATTGTCTACTCAGACTGGCAGCGGCTCTCTAGGGTCTCAGGCAGACGTCTGTCACATTACCTACTGCCAGATGTTTTAATTGGAGATACCAGGGATTGAACCTGGGACTTTCTGCGTGCCAAGCAAATGCTCTGCCACGGGGCCAAAGCCCCAAAACATGCCAAAAAGGCTAGTGTAAGCAGTAGCAATTCTGTTAGCATCTTTTTCTGTTCTGCTTTAGACAGCAACAGATCCTACCAGCCTTTCTGCTCAGTCTTGTGCAATTCCCCTTTTCACTGAAACTTCCATTCTGCATGGCATCCATCTGCGTGGGTCCCACCATCCCCAGTGTAGCCTTTTCAGTGGTTAAAAAGAGCCCTTTCTTCTTTTTTACGATGGAAAAGATGGTAGGCTCCACTTCACAGAAGTTAAGCAAGTGAAGCTTTTTCTGGTATGGAGACTAAAAAGTAGGAAAAAGCTTCACCTGGTGCTAAAAACATAGAAGAAAGGCTAGGGGGAAAGTCCCAGCCCTTGCCAGTAGGGTTGGCAACAGGCCTAGAAACAAATATCCTGTCCCGTTAATCGTAGTTTAATGTGAAGAAATGAGCAGTTAAACTTTTTAATGGCATGGAAGTAAATAATATCACCTGATAAATATCATCACATTAATCCTCTATTAAAGGGACAGGACATTTTTTCCCAGGGCTGTGCTCAACTAAAACAGATACTAGTGGAGTTCACTGCAGACAATATTGTAGTTGCAGGGTATCTGTGCAATTACTACGGCTCTGTGGAAAATATTGTTCCTGTTCTTCTACTTTATTTTTCTTTGACTTTTGAAACTGTACTAGTGAGTTGCCACCAACTTAGCACAGGGTACTGACTTGGCCCACACAACTGTGCAACAGACACTATATTGCTTGGACTAGAGGGCTGGACTGCTCTTACACTATAAAAGTATTTATATTGTCAATATTTACTCCTTAAAGATAAAATTTCAATAAATCCATTACAATAAGGCTTGAATAACAAATATTAACTAAAAAGGCACATTAAAATAACATAAATATATATATTCATAGGCACAAGACTACGTCTAGTATACCTGGAAGCACCTCATCTTCAACTTTCCATTTTGTATCCTCCATACTGCATAAATATTGTGAAGTTGTCCTTGGAAAACGATGGTAAGAAAGGCGACAATATTTCTCTCGAATTAACAGAGCTTTTGCCAAGCTCTTTGCAGCCTGTTCATAATCATCAACTGTAACCTGAAGACAGAAATTATATAACTATTGAAAAGTCTACTAAATGTTAGTATGCAATCTTAGAACTAAGCCTAGTTCTCACTGAAGTTGCAAACCAGAACCTTGGCTGTATCACTTCAGACTACAGGTGGAGGCCCCTCCATACAAACTAACTCTTGAATGTACAAGGCTAGATGTCAGGAAGGAGGCTAGGCTAAAACTCAGTTATCTACAGGGCTTTTTTTCTGGGGGAATGTGCTGGAACGGAGTTTCGGAACCTCTTTGACAAAATTATTTTAAAAAATATTTAGAGGGGGAGCGTAACATGGCATAAGATCAAGCTCTGCTCACCCTACTCCCCTTTAGATCGATTGCAGCGAATCTACTTCAAAGAAAATCACAAAACTTATGGGAACAGAGAAGAATAATACTCTGAAAGTGAAAGATCCACTTTCCAGACTGATCACTGAATTTTACTTCGCAGAATCCCAACACAAAGCTCCGACAGCCTCTCAGCATGAGATCAACAAAATGGCAGCCAAACAACAAGACTCCCACCAAATGGAGACAAAAGTGAGTAAGTCTGATCTTATAGGGGCAATGTCTAATATGGAGACCGGAATCTTAGAAACTATGAGATCCTTTCTTGAGCCCATGCAAAATCAATTTGAGGTGATCCAAAAATCCCTACATGAAATTAGCCAAAAAGCTGAATGCACCCTTACCCTGGGTCAAACTTTACAGAGTGAAGTGCAAACCCTACCAACTGAAGAGAATGATCTCCGCTATCGTGTCCTTCAACTTGAGTATGAGTCACTGCAACTGCATCTAAAATTCTGGGGGTTCCCCAAGAAGTCTGGTGGACCTCCTGATGGCACTTGGTATTTTTGGCCACTGTGTGACACAGAGTGTTGGACTGGATGGGCCATTGACCTGATCCAACATTGGCTTCTCTTATGTTCTTATGTTCTTAAGTCTGAGGAGAACATGGAACCATCTGTTTTTCTCTCAAGATGGCTTGCCACAGAATTACACCTTACGGATGGAGTAGCTCCAATTATCCTTAAAACCTATAGATTGGGATCGCTAAACAACCCAGAGAGGAAGGGCCTGCCCAATCTAATAGCCATGTTTCAAGATATGCATACTAAAAAGAAAATTCTCTCTGAAGCTCAGATCCAAAGCTATTTCACCTATCAAGACAGGAAAATCGATGTTTTCCCTGATCTGCTCATAGAAGTCATCAGAAGAAGAAGAGATCTCAAACCAATAATGTCTCAATTAACAACACAAAGGTCGACATAATGGGTTGTTGATATTGACTCCAGTATCTAGTTGCTACAACGTCTGGGTCTTCCAGTTCCATCGGATCCTGACAGAAAAGCCTACAAGAGAAAGCTTAATTTTGCCTCATTGCCACCAAGATTACCATTCGTCAGGCAGGAGGAGATTCCAAATGATTAAGTGCCATTTATCAGTAGATGTTGTATAGCTGTGCTTGATAAGTTTTCTTTGTTAACTCAGCAATAGTTATTGTTTTGCGATTAATCCTTATGATGGGGGGCATGCTTTTCGCTTACGCCTACAAGCCTCTGATTTAAGTCAGTGTACAGTCCAGGTTTTTATTAAAGGTAGAGTTCAACCACACAAGGGTGCTCTGCTCTCCTGTTCTGATTCTTTTAGAACAGAAGTCTCAGGGATTGTCTTCATTCTACCTTGTCTTCTTAATAAATCCTTTCCTTTCCTTCCTTTTTTCTTTCTCTCATTGTTTTTTCTTTTTTTTCTGTTCTTTTTTGTTCTCTTCTTTTATACCTCTCCCTACCTTCCTCATTTTCTCTCTCTCACACTTCTTTTTTTTACTATATACCTACAGATCTTTTGTTTTATCGTTATTTTATTGCACTGTTTTTCAACCACTGTGCTGCGGCACACTGGTGTGCCGCGAGATATTGTCAGGTGTGCCGTGGGAAATTATCCAATTTGTGTGCCTGTGCGGTCTCGCACCTGGCAGAGTAATCATGTAGTACTCTTCCATACCAGTAGGTGGCAGCAGCAGCAGGTAGCTAATTGCCTTGTGCTTGAAGACAAGTGAATTAGTGACGCATGGATGCAGCGACAGGCGGCATTGACGGTGGCATTGTGGATAGCAGGACGACGGTGAAAGTGATGGATAAGTTTTTGAAGAGGAAAAATGCTGACTCTGAACTGGACCCTGGACAAAATCTGGACCCAGATGAAGGTCCTAGTATGAGTGGAGGTCAAAAGAAAGCAAAGACGGTGACGTCCAGCAAAGTTTCTGGCATGAGGCAATACAACGAAAGCTATCTTTCATTTGGATTTACTTTTACCGGAGATGCAACGGCACCAACTCCGTTGTGCTTGGTATGTGGTGAAAAGGTCTCCAACAGTGCTATGGTCCCAAGTAAGCTTAAACGCCATCTCCAAACGAAACACCCTTCACTTCAAAACAAAAATGTGGAGTATTTTGTTCGCCTGCGTGAACACACGGAGAAACAAGCAACTTTCATGAGAAAAACCACAAAGGTAAACGAGAGAGCCCTTAAAGCTAACTACCACGTCGCTGAACTTGTGGCTAAATCAAAAAAGTCCCACACTGTGACAGAGCAATTAATACTTCTCACCTGCAAAGCCATTGTAAATGAGATGCTCGGACCCGAAGCGGCTAAAGAAATAGCCAAAGTCCCTCTCTCAGATAACACAATTTCCACACATACTGATGAGATGTCTGCAGACATCGAAAGTGTGGTTTTGGACAAGATCCGTATCAGTAATAAATTTGCGTTGCAACTTGATGAGTCTACTGATATAAGTGGGCATGCTCAACTCTTAGCCAATGTCCGTTTTGTGGATGGAGACAATCAGAGAAAACTTTCTATTTTGCAAGGTTTTGCCAGGAAAAACAACAGGAGAGGAAATTTTTCGGGTCACATCAGAATATCTGGAAAAAGGAGGACTTAAGTGGGAAAACTGCACAAGTGTCTGCACTGATGGAGCTGCAGCCATGGTCGGGCGGACCAAAGACTTTGTAAGCAGAGTGAAGGGAAAAAAACCAGATGTTATCATTATGCACTGTTTTTTACACCGCAAAGCCCTCGTAGCCAAGACTTTACCAGCAGACCTCGTTCCTGTGTTGGATGATGTTGTGCGCATAGTAAACTTTGTGAAGTCATGACCTGTGAAAAGTTGCATATTTGCGGCTTTGTGTGAGGAAATGGGAGCTGAACATAAAGCCTTGCTGTTTCATACGGAGGTCCGATGGTTGTTGCGCGGCAAGGTGCTGGCCCGTGTGTACGAGCTGCGAGAGGAACTTAAAGTGTTTCTGACAAATGAGAGGTCCGATTATGCAAAGCTACTTGCAAGTGATGAATGGTGTGCAAGGCTGGCATACCTGGCAGATATTTTTCATCATCTGAATGAACCGAACACACGAATGCAAGGCCGAAATGAAAACCTGCTTACAAGTACAGATAAAATAAATGGGTTCCATTCGAAGGTGCAACTCTGGCAGCAACATGTGGAAAGTGGCAATCTTGAAATGTTCCCACTCACCAATAAATGGCAAGATGTTAATACTGCTGCACTGTGTGAGATAATAGTTAAACATTTGAAAACTCTTGAGGAAAAGATGTCATTTTATTTCTCTTTAGCCTCCACGGAGTGCCTTGACTGGGTTAGGGACCCATTCAGCTCAGCATCAGCTGTTGGAAGGGACATGACTTTACAGGAGGAGGAGGAACTAACTGAACTGAGACAAGATCGTGGTCTCAAGCTAAGCTTTGCTGATCTACCTTTGGACAGTTTTTGGTTGGCAGCTGCCAAGGAGTTCCCCATGCTGGCCAACAAGGCTATTTTGACATTGCTCCCATTTTCCACAACATATCTGTGTGAGGTGAGCTTTTCAAGCCTGACTGCTGTAAAAACTAAAAACAGAGAAAGACTGAGAGCTGTGGAGGAAGAGCTTCGTGTGTGTCTTTCATCGATTCCTGCCATGATATCAGCTCTGTGTTCATCCAAACAGGCCCAGGTTTCACACTGAGTGAGTATAAATATGAAAGATTATAAAATACTTTTTTCTTTGTGTTTATTTGATTCCTATTCAAGATGTTGTAATATAACGTCATTCTTCAATGTTAAAAAAAAGCTTATATTAACAATATAACACTTATATTGTTAATATAAGCTTTTTTTCACATTTTCAGCTGGTGGTGTGCCGCGGGATTTTTCCAATGAAAGAAATGTGCCTTAGCTCAAAAAAGGTTGAAAAACACTGTTTTATTGCAGTTGACTTATCACTTCGTGACAAACATTTTAGTGACTTACTGTTACCAAAAAAAGGATAAAGTGCTAAAGGGAGGGAGGGGGGATCAGTCTTTTTTACTCTTAGTGATAACAGAATGGCTGAAATACATAGTTAGTAGTAGTATTATCTAGTGGTTACTTATCTTAAGACTTAATTAGTGATAGGTTATCATACCAAGAATTTCTAGATTGTTAAATCAATTCCAAACTATTGATTAATTTTTGATTTGTTGGGATTAGCTGCTGTAAACTCAATTAATTACTTGATTTTATAAACTCAACACCAATTAGTTTTTTTTCCGAGAACATAATACTTGATTAGGGAGTAAAGTGCAGTGTGCATCTTTGATTGATATTTGCATTGTATTCTCATCTTGATTGTTACTTTGCAGTAGACCCCACTCATAAACTTCCTTCTAATTGGTACCACATCAACTTTGTTCTATACTTGGTATTCAGGCTTTACCTCTTAACCTTGCCAGGATATTAAGAACAGGCCTCATAAAGGTGTTATCATGCAACCTGCCACAAAAAAATTCCTATAACATGAGAGGGCTGAACAATATCATTAAGTGTAAGAGAATTCTGAGTCAAATTTTAAAATTGTATCCAGACATTCTCTTCCTCCAAGAGACTCACATCAAAAATGCCACAGCCCCTCTGTTCAAAACTTTAAAAATTCCAACACACATTTTTAGCTAAGGTTTCTTCCAATTCCAGGGGCACAGTCATTTTAATCTCTAAAGACTTGAAATTCATTCATCAAGGTACCATGGCTGACCCCCCAGGGAAGATTCCTCTTTGTTAGAGGGTCCATAAATAGTGTGCCAGTCACATTGGCATCATTGTATGCTCCAAATGCTGAACAAATTCCTTTTATCGAACAAGCCCTTAAAAAACTCGACTCCTTTCGTGTAGGTGATATAATCCTTGGGGGAGACTTAAACTTCATCATGGATCATTCTAAAGACAAATCTGTGTTCAACCTCAAGTCAGAAAATGAAAGGGAAGACTTGTATTAGACTGGCTGAAATCCTTGCCCCATTTGACCTCATTGACATTTGGAGAAATATGCATCCCTCTGAGAGGGATTATACCTTTTACTCTTCTTGTCATTCTTCTTACATGCTTATAGATTACATTCTGATCTCGCCATCTCTTGTCAATCCGGTCCAAGACTCCCAAATAGGAACCCAACTATGTTCAGATCACTGTTGTAACATTACCCTTAATTTAATTGTAACATTACCCTTGATAGTGAAAGAAAACTGACTCCATCGTGGACCTTGAACAGTTCTTTGTTATTAAATAACAAGGTAGTGACTGACATAGAACATAACATTCAGAACTACTCTGCAGACAATCCAGCTGGCTCATCTTCACCTGGAATGATCTGGGATGCTCTAAAACCTGTCCTGTGGGGTCATCTAATCTCTTAGATGACCCCACAGCACGATTCTTAAAAAAACAGAAGCAACAAGTGAGACTAGACTTTAACCAATCCATCGTTTCTTTGGAGCATCAGCACAAGCAAAATGGCAGCAAAAAGCTATATAAAAAATTACTGGCCAAACATAGAAAATTAGAATTGTTAGCGATGACCTGCATACAAAAAAATATTTTATATTCTAAGCAGAGAAGGTGATCGTTTACCCCCCGATCATTAAAATTCTTGTCTAAATGGGTCAAACAGCACCAACATTTGAGACTGATCACTGTGCTAAAATACAACCAGGGAACATCTCATTACAACTCAGAAAAAAAAAATTCCCAAATATTTCTGGATTTCTATAGGAAGTTATATAGTTCTACTAATAATCTAATCTAGATAGCTTTTTCACCACTCACCCACTAGGGAAAATTGTATCTGGGGAACCCAGTAATTTTCTTGACACTCCATTCACTACTCAGGAAATCTTAGATGCCATTAAAAAACCTCAAACCTTACAAAGCTTCGAGCCCAGATGGCTTCACTCCGGAGTTCTACAAACAATTTGCTTCTCATTTGGTTACTCCCTTAACAGATACATGCAATCACATCTCAGACACAGGACTCCCCCTTTGTGGAGTCGGGCTTCAATCATAGTTTTTCCCAAGCAAGGAAAAGACCTAGCTCTGCGGGCCTCCTATAGGCCCATTTCTTTACTAAACACCGACTTCAAAATCTTTACTTCAGCACTTGCCAAGAGACTTCATCACACAGTACATAGACCAAGATCCGGTGGGCTTTATGCCAAACCGAGATATCACGGATAACACCCATAAAACCCTTACAATTATGAATTATTGCAAGTCACAAAACATCAGTTCTGGCTTCCTCTCCATAGATATGGAGAAAGCATTTGACACTGTGGAAATTCCATATCTTAAATTGGTACTGCAAAAAATGGGGGAAGATTCTTGACAGCCATCTCTGCTATCGACACAAAACCTACTGCCAATCTTAAAATTAACCATCTCATTTCAGACCCACTTCTTTTACATCATGGAACCAGGCAGGGGTACCTCCTATCCCCACTACTGTTTGATCTGATTATAGAGCCTCTAGCAGATATGATAAAGAGAGAGGTCTCCATAACAGGTATTACAATGCACAAAAAAGAATTTGCAGACGATATGTTGGTATTTTTGTCCCAACCAACCTCATCCTTAACCTTATTTCAATGAATCCTTCTAGACTATGGCTCAGTCTCAGACCTTCAGGTCAACTTGTCTAAATCTTATTTACTGTCAATTAACTTAGACAATCGAACAATTCTGGACATCAAATCGGCTACTTCCTACTCTTGGGTTACAGATTACTTACTGTACCTAGGCATTAAATTACAGAAGAATTTCAAAGATACCCAAAAATTTAATCATGACAAACTGGAAAAAGACATTCAAACTAATTTTCTGAAATGGCACAAAATGAACCTATCTTGGTTCGATAGACTAAACATAATTAAATCTTTTGTTCTGTCCAAATTTATCTTTCTTTTCCGAACCATTCCACTGAGCATCCCTCATGCTCTTCTACAAAAATGGCAAAAAATGCTGCTACAATCCTTTTGCTCATACAAACAACATTAATTGTAACATGCTATATAGGAGCACTGCAAGAGGGGGCATAAACTTTCCAAACCTTCAACAATATTATAGGGCCATCCACCTCGCAAATGAGGCCAAATTGTTGGGGAGCGATTCCTCTTCAGACCGAGTTCAATAATTTGCTATGTACCCCAAACCTTTTGACATACAAGGAGTTATCTGGCAAACCTCTTCTAGTCATCCCAAACAAATTCTCAATAGCCCTCTTCTAACAAAGAAAGGGTCTCTTTAATGCTTTTTACAGCTAAAACTGGAAAATGACAATGGCACCCACACTTTCACAATGGCATAAAAAGATGTGGGATTTATACATCATGGCAAACTCACAGATAATCTAACGCACTTTGATAAGCTTTCTGCCCCTTCCACTTTTGTCTCGATTTGGTTCCCCATTCTGGAATACCTCGCCTCTCAACAAGATATTTCCAAAGTAATAGATGACCTTTGGTTGTGGTAAACCTCTCATTATAACTAGGATGTTTGCTATTGTTATTATCCTGATATGATATGAATACTTCTGATCTCTGAATGGTACTATACTGTTTGTATTTTTCCTCTTCACCTATTGCTATTCTGAGTCTTGCAATGCACACTTTGTTTTTGTTCTTCTGGTGTTTTATGTAATATTGGCTTTAAACTATACCCATGTATTATTCTAGCACTTTGAATGTTGCAGTATTTCTGATTTTTAAAACTTTGCACAATTTCAATAAAATTTATTGCATAAAAATCTTTAAAAGTTCATGAGTTTTTAGTATACAGATTGAAAACTTCATTTCCAGCTTGAGAGTTCTGGCACCTCTTTAAAAAAAAAAAAAGCCCTGGTTATCTATATCCCTTCATGTACAGTCATATACACATGCTGGAACAAATCCCTATGAGGCTCTTAAGAAGTTTGTTTTTACTCCTTCTTCCAGAACAGTCCTCAGACAGGTGTTTGTGGTATTAAGCACACGGCAAATTGTCTAGTCATTTTCTGGAAATGGAGACTGTGTGCAAACTATCTAGTCATTTCATTTCATGTGCATCGGCTACTCATGCTCCAAACACAAGTAGTCTGTCGTTATAGGAGGTGCAGCTGGGTTTCCGTTTCAGAGAATGACAAGGCATGCTGCAGTGTATTCAGCATTACATGGGCAGGTTGGCAAGAGAAGGAGAGGAGAATTTAAAGGGTGCCATTGATCCTTAGAATAATTCTTTGATCTTCTATCTATACATTTATTTCAAAGTATGCATTTAATTATATTATGTCATTACTAATCAGTATACAAAGTTAAATTGTCCCGTCCTGAATCCACATGTCCATGTTTATATACCACTGAATGGAGCAGATACTAAGAAAACACAAGGGATTATATTAATAATCTTACACTGAACACACAGCAGTTAACACTTTTCGTTTAAAAATAAAATGATCATTTGCTTACCCCAGCACAATAATCCCCACTAATTGTAACTCTTTGAAATTCTGGTACATCATATGTCCCTTGGGTGGGCTGAAAAGCACGTGGAAGGACTGGAGTAGGAGGAGAGATTACTGATGTGGCTGATGGAGGCTTCCATTCCTGAGATGGAATTTGTAATGACAAGGACTGGGATCGAATCATCTTGAAACTTTTCTTCCTAGGTATCAATAGTAAACAGTATTTAAATAAACAAGATACTTACCTAGGGCAACAAAATAAGCTATTCTAGAAACCAACCATGGAGCTTTAATATGCCAAAAATTTATCATCCAGAAAATAAGTACTTAGTGCAAGGTTGTAAAACACTGGCACTACAGGGACATTACATAAGTCTTGCATGAAAACATACCAGCAAAAACATTTAGAGCTGGAAGGACCATCTTATCCATCAAAATACACAGAAACTTTGTCCACTCCAATAGACATTTATGAAAACAGCACCCGAAGTTTCACTGTTTAGCTACATTAAAATTATATTAAAAGTCATTCTGTGAATGAAAACCTGTTTTCCCACATTAAAAAAGCAAACAATTCCGTACAGTTCCACAGCTCAAGGCTATAGCACTAGAAGAACAAGCAAATACGGCGTGGTCTGTTTTTTTAATAGGAGGCTCACAAACAATTCCCTTAGGTACATCTCAGTCTGGGGCAAGTGATGCTCTGTAATCTTGGTGGGGGGTTTTTTTTTGGGGGGGGGGCAACAGTGGGAGGGATTCCTGCCCCCACTGCTGGACCTTCTGAGGGCCCCTGGTGTTTTTGGCCACTTTGTGACAGTGTTGAACTGGATGGGCCATTGGCCTGATCCAACATTGGCTTTTCTTATGTTCTTATCTGTTTCTCTCCCACTGAATGCAGCAGAAGGTGCTTCTGGCAAGGACCAGGATTATAAGATCTGCGAAGGTGCAGTTCCCACAGGATTCCCTTAGCAGCTGAGCACAATGCTATCTGCTCTCAACTCTGCTGAAAGCTGGCAAGGAATTGAGCCATATGAGGATTTCCTCCCATGCCAACAACACATATGTGACAGTCACAGCACAGATCAGTTGGTAATTTGCTCACCTTATAACCTCTAAATATTTTATTATATATTTTAAGACAATTATTATCTGTTGAGGATTAGATAAAATTTAAGGGAGCAGTAATGGAAGAGAAAACTGGTTTGAAAGGACAGATCTACAATGGACCACCATGCTTAAGAGTCACAAGTCCCCACTTCAGATATTACTTGACAAGCAGAATTTCAGAAACACCAGGAACATTGGCTGTAAATAAGGGGCTATGTTAGCATGACCAGAATGTAAGAGGAGAGTTTTATATTAATGCTGGTAGCAACAGAGCACCACAGTATGTTATAAAACGTCATGGGGGGGAACCACTCATTTTTTTGATTTCAAGGGAAACTTTATGGTAAAATATTTCTTTGACTGTTATTGACATCTATATGCAATTCCCACTATATGCAATCCCCTTTGAGATGTGCTCCAGCAATCAACCATAAATGTTACTTCAAAGTACTGCCAAATATTCACTGAGCAAACCTTTTAGCTGTCTCCAAAGACTGCTGTTCTGCCAACTCCTTCTGCAATTCCCTTTCTTTCGCCTCTTGTTGCCCGATAGGACAGTCTTCAGGCACACTGAATAGTGATAAGGCATCTTTGCTGTCTTCTTCTCGAAGAACTTTGGCAAAAACCTTTTCAGCGAGAAGTCGCACCGACTCATCAACTTCTGAAATGTTTAGCTTTGGAAATTGTCTGGGCATTTCTGGTAAAAAAATATACAGAAAGAGAATGTTATAGACACTAATTACAATATTAAGGTTACCACTTTTGTTAATAACAAAGGAGTTAAAATTCTTCAACAGTTTACACCCCAGATTATAGCAGTTAATCAGGCCACTTTTCATGACTAAACTGTCCAGGTTAAACTGAAAACATAAATTAACTTTATACACACAAAGCTCAACATGTGTTGAAGTGCCTGGGTAAACGGTTCACAATTCAGCCTATATTACCACAGTACTAGAAACAGGACAGTACATCCTGTTTTCGCCATCATGTTTTATATTTTAAATTCTATATAGTATGGTTTATTTTATGGCTGTTTTATGGAATTTTATAGGAATCGTGCTGTTAGCCGCCCTTAGCCTGCTGAGAGGCGGGGAGGGTGGGATAGCAATTTAAATCAATAAATAAATAATGATAAATAAATACATGGGAAAACAGAAATATCTAAGGAGGGATTCTGTTCCTGCCCTCCCAATGGCTTTTTGTGTTACTCAGGCTGTGGACAGACTGGCGTTCTGGCCTGCTTCAGGTCCGCTGTGCAAGCGGATGAGGCGGGCTCGTTCACACAGCCGCAGCTGCCTGGCGGAGGTGTGCCTTACTCACCGAGTCCCACGGTGCTTTCCTCCCGTGGTGGCCGTGCACCAGGAGGAAGAGGTGCCAGGAGCTGCCGCAGCGGTGCCAGGAGCTGCCACGGAGTGTGGACACTGCAGTCCACCTCCTCCCCGTTAGTCTCCTGCAGCGCTGCAGCCAGTGCGAATGGGGAGCCCCGGGATGAGTTGTCCCCGGGGCTTTTTCGCCCGCTTGCACTGCGCTGCAGATCCCCAGTCTGTCCTCAGCCAATGAGTGAAATGCTTCTTAAGACAAGATTTTCCCCACTCGAAAATACTAAGAATTGTGTGACACAAAGATTTTTATCTGATACGACCTACAGTATTAGATAACAGTGATTCCTGTGTATACTGTAGCTGACTGCGGTACAGACCATGAACTGTTAATATTGAAAATTAAAATAAAGCTGAAGAAAAATGCCAAAACATTCATAGTTTACCATACAATCTAAGCAACATTCCTGGAGAGTTAAAAGACCATGTAAAGAACAGATTTGCATTACGAAGCTCAAGCAATCATGAACCTGGAGAAATATGGGTTGAAACCAGAGATATTACCAAGGATGAATGTGCAAAAACTATTTATGTAGCTGAAAAGAAATTAAAAACTTTGATGGATGATAGGTGAAACTCTTAACATTTCTGAAGATGAGAAACAAAAGTAAAAGGTGACAGAAATAGAAGTCTAAATACAGCATTCCAGCGACTGGCATGTAAAGACAAAGAACTATTATAATAACCAATGAAAAGAAATAAAAGAGAACAACAAAAAAGGAAAAACAAGGAATCTCTTCTACAAGGTCTAAGAAATCAAAAGGAAATTTATACCATGGTTAAAGATGTTGAAAGATCAGCATGGAAATACATTAACTTACTGGTTCCCAAAGTGGGCAATACTGCCCCCTGGGGGGCGCTGGAATCATCCAGGTGCAATTGGGGGTGTTGAATAAAAATAAGGGGGTGGTGGAAGCATAAAGAAAGAAGAGTCCAGAACCTATCTAAAGCAGCTTTTTCCTGCCTTGTCCTGGTCTTCCCTGGGATCAGGGAGGGAGGGAGAGGTGGAGAGGGGTCCCCACAGCCAATCACAGCCATGCATTTGTAAACTGCAAATGCATGCGCACCCTTGTAAGGCTGGTGTTACTACTGGGTGGTGACTGCTGCTGGCCTCTGGCCTTCAGCTGCTGTCCTGTGCCTTATTTATTTATATCCTGCTCTGGGAGGGTGGATATTAACAATTCAATACCATAAAATCATAAAACATTTTCATAAAACATACAGTACAGCAAAATCATACACTATACTGTTTCCCCAGTACAAGATGACATAATTTCCTCATCTCTGTCAGAGCAGCATCACAGATGGCAACCAGTTCGGTTTGGTGCCGGGTGGTCCAGATTGGCGGGTTCCACTAATAGGGCCAGGACTACAAGAGCCAAGGCAGTCCCTACTTGAAAGCCTGCTGGAAGAGCTCTGTCTTGCAGGCCCTGCCGAACTGCAAGAGGTCCCACAGGGCCCTGATGTTATCTGGGCGCTCATTCCACTAGTGCGGGGCCACCACCGAAAAGGCCCTGGCCCTTGTAGCCACCAGTCGGGCCTCCCTCGGCCCTGGGAGGACCAGGCGATTTTGGGATCCCAATCGGAGTGCTCTCTGGGGTACATGTGGGGAGAGACAGTCCCTCAGGTAGATAGGTCCCTGGCCATATAGGGATTTATAGGTAAGCACCAGCACTTTGAACTTTATCCGGTAGGCTATAGGCAGCCAGTGCAGTGCTTTTAAGGTGGGCTGGATGTGCTCCCACATGGGAAGACCCATCAACAGCCTTGCCACCGCATTCTGCACCAGCTGCAGCTTCCAGATTTGGGACAAGGGCAACCCCATGTAGAGTGCATTACAGTAATCCAGTCTTGAGGTGACCAATGCATGGATCACCATAGCCAGGCTGCCGCGTTCAAGGAAGGGAACCAACTGCTTGATCAGCCATAGAAGATAAAAGGCTGACCTTGCAGTGGCTGCTACCTGGGCCTCCATTGTTAGTGAGGGGTCCAGGAGCACTCCGAAACTCCTAATCTCCGATGCTGGTACCAACGGCACCCCATCGAAGGTCAGGAGAGGGATCCCTACCCCTGGACCACTCTGACTCAGGCATAGCACCTCCATCTTCGTTGGATTCAATTTCAATCGACTCTGCCTAAGCCAACCAGCCATGACTTTCAACGCCAGGTCCAGATCACCCAGACTAGAGTCTGACTGACCGCCCAACAACAGATAGAGCTGGGTATTGTCAGCATATTGATGACAACCCAGCCCATGCCTCCGGGGAATCTGGGCGAGGGGGCACATATAGATGTTAACCAGCATTGGGGAAAGTACCACTCCCTGTGGCACTCCGCAGACCAGCAGGTGTTTTTGGAGAGCTGTTCCCCAACCGCCACCCTGTCCCTGGTCTTGGAGAAATGAGGAGAGCCACTGTAAGGCCAACCCCTGAATCCCAATGTCGGTGAGGTGGTGGGCCAGGAGCTGATGGTCGACCATGTCGAAAGCCATCGACAAGTCTAACAACATCAGCACCGCCCTGCTGCCCTGATCCAGATGCCTCCGGAGGTCATCTGTGAGGGTGAATGGCACTGTCTCTGTCCCGTGGCCTGGTCAGAAACCGGACTGGAATGGATCTAATACATAGGCATCATCCAAAAAGCCCTGTAATTGGTCTGCCTCCGCCATCCCAATTAATTTACCCAGATAGGGAAAATTAGATACCAGCCGGTAGTTGGATAATTTGGCTGGATCCAGTGATGGCTTTTTCAAAAGGGGGCGTACAACAGCCTCCTTTAGGGCACTTGGGAATACCCCCTTTGCAAGGGATGTATTGATGACCTCCCTTAGCGCCCTTCACATCCCATCACGGCTTGCTTTAATTAGCCATGATGGGCACGGATCAAGACTACAGGTGGTTGGGTGGACCGATAAGGGCAATTTGTCGACCTCCTCTAGACAGATTGGATCGAAATAATCCAGAATGTGACCAAAAGACGTGCTTAGAGCCTCAAGTTCCACTACTGTATCAACTGTGGCAGGAAGGTCCTGGCGAAGTGACAAGACTTTATCCACGAAATAGTTCCCAAAAGCCTCACAGCCAATGTCCAATTCCCTATCGTCTGGTCTGCACTTTGGCAGAGTCATCAAAAACCGAATTGTCCTAAATAATTGGGCTGGACGGGGGCTGGGCGGGAACTCACAGACGCTATCTCGGCCTCAAAAGAGGCTTTTTTTGTAGCCTTGATGGCCATCTCATAGGATTGCATAAATGTCCTATAGGATGCTCTTGCTACTTCGTCAGGAGCGCGATGCCACCGTCTCTCTAGCCATCTGAGCTCCTGCTTCATCATCCTCAACTTCTCTGTATACCAGGGGGCAAATCATGAGCGGGGGCGCAGAGGGCACCGGGGAGCTATCTCATCAATGACTGCCAAAAGACGATGTTGCCAGTCCTCAATTTGCTCATCCAACAAGCTGCCAGGAGGCCTCGGATCCCACAGAGCCACCTGGAATCGCATGGGAGCCATTTAACTTCGTGGGAGAGCTAAAATATGCTGGCCACTCAAACGGGGTTGGAGCGGCATGTTCACCTGGGCCTTCAGGGCCTGGTGGTACGACCATGGTCGTAATCCGGTCCACCATAACCCTGCCACAAAAATCAGATTGAGCGTGTGACCGGCTCTGTGGGGGGGGGGGCGTAACAAACTGGGTAAGTCCTAGTGCCGTCATGGATGACACCAGATACATTGCCTGTGTGAAGGTTGTGTCCTCGGTGTAGACGTTGAAGTCACCCTGGACTAGTAGTCAAGGGTGCTCAAGCGCCCAGCCTGATACGGCCTTCAGCACGGATAGCAGGCTGTTTGCCGGTGCATTTGGGTAGTCGGTACACCAACCAGACAGCCAAACTCTCCCCGGACTCCCAAACAAAGCTGGCACACTCTATGCCTGCAAGATTCAGCGACAGGAGTGCCCTGAAGGTGTAACTCTCCTGGATGAACAACGCCACCCCTCCCCCCTCCCGAGTCCGGGATTGGGTGAGGACTGAGAAACCGGGAGGCGCCATTTGGGAGAGAGACACCATCTCCCCCTCTCGAACCCAGGTCTCGGTCACGCACACCAGGTCCACATCCTGCTCTGACAAAGTCATGCAGGGTTCTGGTCTTATTATTGATGGACCTGGCATTACACAACACCAATGTTGGGAGTGAGGTTCTCCCTCCTAGCCCTACTACCTACCACCTTCGGAATGGGACACAAATTGGAAGGAGACCGAGCTCGTCCATGTCTCCGTTCCCTTCCCTTCCCTTCCACTTCCATCTGGTCCCACCTTGGCCTGCCTGGCTGAGTGGGTCGTGGTGGGCTCTACCTGGACTGAAGAAGACATCTAAAAGGTAAGATTTGTGGGAAATACATATTTTTTTAAAAGAAGGATGTTAGTAAAAGGACCTTTTAAATTAGTGTCCCTTTACTTTAGGTTGGGTAGCCAGCTTGGGATGGCTTTGAGTTACGGTTCTGTTGAGTGTGGGGTGAGGGTTGGCAAAGCCTTAATCTCTTACAGTTAATAATTTTGGGGGAAAGTTTTAAAAGTTTGGTTTGCATTTAAAAGTATTTCTGTAGGATTGTTGTTGTTTTTTAATTAACTGTAGTAGTTGCTTGTTGGTGTGGCGGTGAGGTTTGGTCAGTGTTTTTAATATTGTGATTCAACTTTTTTTATTGTTTAAATATAGTAATTTTCTGGTTGGTTTTTAAATATATTTCTTGAGACTGTACTGCTGTTTCCTTTGTGTGTTTTGGTTAGCTGGACGAGGCAGCTGTCATCTATGGGTTCAGGTTTGTGCGTTTGTTGTCCCTGATAGTGCTCTGGTGTTGTTCTGTCGTGGTTTTCCATTGTGATTTGTGAAGGTCTTGTTTTTAAAAGCTCTGCTTTATTCCTTTTGGTTGCTTGGGTGGTGTGGGGGGGGGGGGTGTTGAGTTGCTATAAAGTACTCAGTCCAGAGATGCTTTCAAGTGAAATCAGCTCATGGTTTATTAGGAGGTTCTGGAACACATGTCTGAACTGGGCTCAGGGGTCTGCTTATATGCACATCTAAATCGCGCCCCCGGCCTTGCCCACACACTCTGATAGGATTACAATTAAGTCTCCCCAGATCATTGGCCCCTATTTGAATCCTGGCTGACCGATAGGTCTAAACCACAATCCGGCCAGTCTATTGTGTTCTGGAGCAAAGCTCTGTCAGCGAATGGCCATGTGCTTGCCCTGGACTGCATGGCCGGACCACATGGCCTGATCACATGGCATGACCGCATGGCGGTCACCATTAGAACACAACACCCCTCCCCTCATAGTTCGGACCCTCCTAAAACACAAAGTCTTTGAGGTAGGTTGGTCTTCCCCATTCCCTGGTTGAACGGCAGATGACTGTGTCTCCAGCAGGTGGCTCGGGAGTTCCCAGGACTGGTTCTGGGGATGGACCTGGTTCGCCCACGGAGGCTGGGTGTCGGAGATGGGGCGGTGTGAGTGTCAGCTGTTGGGTCAGGTTGGTGAAACTCTGTTGCCGGTGTTTCGCCCGTGTCCTCGTCCGTAGACCCAAGAGTGGGGGTCTCGTCCTCGCTCTCCTCTGGTCTGTCCATTCTGGGGGGTCAGGAGGCAGCGGAGCAGTTGGTCCACATGGCATTTCCAAAGCTGGCCTTCTTCCCTGGTGCATTTGTAATCTGCACAAATGCATATGTCCCCGTTTGGCTTTATGGGGGTGACTATAGGAGTCTCTCATCTGTCATGCGGGACGGGCTCCAGGACCCCTTGCTCGACTAGTCGGTCGAGCTCTTTGTCTATTTTGGGCCAGACTGCCTGGGGAGGTCGCTTGGCCGGTATCTGTATTGGCCGAACGGCTGGGTTCAGTTCCAGCATTACTGGTGGGCTGTGTATTCTCCCATGTTTTCCATCGAAAATAGCCAGAAAATCAACACAGACTGACTGAAAGTCTGCATTGCAGAGTTGTTTTACGCCTGTTACTCCCAATCCTAGGGGGCCAAACTATGATAGCCCTAGCTGGCTAGATAGCTTTCCTTCGACCACTAAGAGGTCCAATTGTCCACGAAAGTCCTTGAATTGGACTCTGAAACTTCCCCACCCCTTGATCGCTACCGGGTTTTTCTGAAAGTCCCGGAGCTTGAGGCTCTGTGGGGAGAGTCTCTTAAGGATATCTGTGGAAATAATGGAGTACACGGACCCCATGTCCAATTCCATCTGGCAGAGGGACCCCTCTATGACCATGGGAATGAAGATTTTGTTGGGGGTGTCTTGGGGCAAGTTTAGTACCTGAGTCAACAATGTGGAGTGTAGATCGACCGACTCGAGGTGCACAACTTGGGAGCATCAGAAGGCCTGGGAGCGGCAAACCCAGGCGATGTGGCCCATCTTACCACAGGAAGAGCATGCTCCATCATGAAGTGGCAGGTCCGGTGGTCGTGGGGATCGCCGTAGCTGGCACATGTCGTCCTTAGGGATACAGAGGTCTTCGGGGTGACCTGCAGTGAGGCGGCAGTGGGTTTCATTTGTCACCTCCGGTCTGGCTTTCGGAGCTGCAGGACATCATCCTTTTCAAAAGACATTGCAGCAGGGCTGTGAGTAGTCACCAGGCAGTGTGTGGTAGACCCCTGGCAGTCCTGTTGCACCTTTTCAAACACAGATGCGGTTTGCACACCATGTCCAGCCGCAGTTCGTTCATGGCCACAAGCTTCCACCAGAGCTTCAGGTTGCAGACCCCCCCGACAAACTGGGTTAAACGCATGTCCTCAACTGAGGGGAATTTGTTCCCAACAGCTAGCCACCGGGGGTCTACCATGTAGTCAGTAGCTGACTCACTAGTCTTCTGTATGCGGGAGCAGAAGTCCATCCACTACACCATCTTCAGACGGTTTTGGGGTGAAGTAGGTGGTCAGCACCGTGATGAGTTCCTCGTAGCTGGCATCATCCAGCGTTCTGGGAGCAATTAAGCTCTGGACCAGGCAGACTGTGGAGACGCCACAAGAGCTGACCAGCCAAGGCTTCTTCTTGGCAGTGTCTGTCTCCTGGACTAGGAAGAAGTACTTCAGGGTTTGCACTCAAGCTTCCCAAAGCTCAGAGCGAGCGGGGTCGAATGCAGAAAGCTGTCCTGGAGCAGTCGCCATCCTCTCAGGAGTGGTGAGTGATGTCCTCTGGGGCGGTTGGCGGTGCGAGGAGTGCGCTAGGCACTGGAGCCTAGCGGTGCCAGTTGCCATCAGATCGGAGCTCGATGCTGCCCTGGAGTCAGCGCTGGTGTCGCTCAGCGGGATCCCATCTTCATCGCCAGCATACTCAGTCCAGAGACATGTTCAAGTGAAATCAGCTCATGGTTTATTAGGCGGTTCTGGAACATATGTCTGAGCTGGGCTCGGGGGTCTGCTTATATGCACATCTAAACCACACACCCCGCCTCGCCCACACACTCTGATAGGATTACAATTAAGTCTCCCCAGATCATTGGCCCCTATTTGCATCCTGGCTGACCGATAGGTCTAAATCACAATCCGGCCAGTCTATTGTGTTCTGGAGTGAAGCTGTCTGCGCCTGGCCATGTGCTTGCCCCAGACCGCATGGCAGTCGCCATTAGAACAACAGTTGCCTTGCTTCTGTGCTGTGGTTTGTCAGACAAACAGTTGTGTTTTGGCTTGTTTGCTGCTGGTTTTTGCTGGGGGGGGGGGCTTGCTGCTGTAGGACTGTTTGGTTGTATTCTGTGGATAACCTTTTTGGTTTTTTGGCTGGAGGGGGGAGGACTGGGGTTTGCTGTAGTCAGTTCTCAAAGAGTGTTTCCCAGTTTTTGGCCAGGGCTTTTGTGTCTCTGTGTGGTTGTACTTTTCTGATCTCTGAGAGTTTTATGCAGGTAGGGCGAGAGCAGCTTTATTTCCTTTGGTTTGAAAACTCTAGCCTTAATGTCAGAGTCTCTAGTAATCATCACTCAACAACGTTCCTTAAGCAGGAGCAATTTACTGTTGTCAGTTTACTATACATTCTCTAAACACTAGATGTGTTAAGACTAAAGAGGGTAAGCGGGAAAAGGGATTTTATATGGGGTTTAAACTGGGAAGTCAGATGGCTACAAGCCAATGAATGCCACATTACCCTCACATAGAAAATAACAGCTTCTACTACCAAGCAGGAAACTTTCAAGAGAAACCTGAGATCATATGTAAACAGAGAAAAATGGCAGAGGAGAATCAAAAGTAACATTCCAGCGTCAATAAACTTCCCCCCCTCCCTTTCTTCATAGCGGCCACTCTCATCCCCCCCCCCACACACACACTTTTATTTATGACAGCCTAGCTGACACTTAGGTGTTTCTATCTGCAAAACAACCAGCTAGGCCAGATAAGGTTTTCTTTCGAGAGGGTAGGTTTTACCTAAAAGCAGTGTAAGGAGGCCAGAATAGGTTTCATTGGATAGGGGTGCACCTATCCGGGGGGGGGGGGGTTGTGCAGTTTGAAAGTACTGCAAAGTTACTCAGGTCACTAAAATCCTTCCCCTTCTGGGATGCTAGATACTGGATCTTGGACATCCCCCCCAACAGGTGTGCTTTGTTCATTTTGACAGGTTTTGCTTTGGTTGGAGCTCCTGAACTGGGTGCCTCAAATAATGCCAAATTCTTTATGGTCTGCAGATGTTATGCAAATAGAGCACATTTAAGGGGGAAAGCCAAGGATTGCAAATTCCGACTCCCTTCCACTTGGGCTTGTGAGATTCACTGAGACTTGGTTGCATGCTTTGAAGCAGGAAAGCCAGAAGTTAAAGTGGAAGTTCTTGAGAAGCTTCTCTTTCTATTTGGGACAGCCATCTGGTCAGTGTGGTACAGTGTTTAAGTGTCAGACAAGGGTCTGGGAGACCTGGGTTTGAATTCCTGATCTTCCACTGGTAAGTAATGATTTCAAGATTTTTCTCAACTGTTCATGTGGGGGTGGGTATTAGATTGCTCTTTGAATTGCACTATGTAAGCTGCCTTGTACCTAGTGTGGGGTTGCAAGAGAGGAATGATTTCCAGATATTTCAAAGCTGGCTTTCCCCCAACAATTCGGGGGGGGGGGGGGGGCAATATGCACTAAATATGTGGAAAGGAAGTTTCCAAGATGAAGAACAAGACTTCATTGTCCAATATGTACTTAGAGAGTTAAAGTCGGGCAACCGATCAACAGCAGGAGCTTTTCTCAGACTGTCAATTGCAGCTGTCTGAGGAAGAATAATCGAAACGAAGAGTGGAATCTGGAGCCTTCTCTGAAATATTGAATTTATTGTACTGGAATCATCTTCATATATTGTATTATTGTTGATACATAGGGTTTCATTGTATTGCATCTGCATGGTGATATTAGCCCTTTATTGGATTTGTGTGTAATTATTTGTTAATTGTTACTTACCTGTTGAACTTAATCTGGAAAGTATATCTCTTTAAAAATCATTACACATCAATTTGTTTTTGTCTGCGTTTCTTATACAGTGCCTTTTAGCATGACTATATTGTACTGTGTTATCGCCTTATTGCTCACACAGTGACCTAACCATTTCCTCTGGAGGTCCAACAAAAGGGCACAGAAGCCAAAGCCTTCTCCTGATGTTGCCTCCTGGCACTGGTATTCAGAGGTTTACTGCTTCTGAATGTGGAGGTTCCCTTTAGTTATCAGATTCCTTTTAGTCACCATGGCTAGAAGCCACCAATAGAGCCATCCTACATGAATCTGTCTAATCCCCTTTTAAAGCTGCCTATGCTTGTCACCATCATGACAGCCTCTGGCAACAAAATCTACATTTTAATCACTCCGTGTAAAGAAATGTTTCCTTTTGTCCATCCTAAAGAAATGTTTCCTTTTGTCCATCCTGAATCTACCGCTCTTCAACATCATTAAATGCCCTCATGTTCTAGTCTTTTGGGAGAGGGGAAAAAGTTCACATCAACTCTCTCTCTACCTTTTGCATAACTTGGTAAACAACTTCTATCATGCCTACCCTTAGTTTTCCCTTTTCTAAGCTGCAAGGCTCCACACTCCTCAGTCTTTCCTGAGAGGGATTGTGTGATCATGTGCATCACCTTACACTTACCAATATTAAACTTCATTTCCCACATTGTTGCCCACTCACTCAATGCGTGGAGATCTTCCTGGAGCTCTTCAAAGTCATCCTTGGTTTTCACCATCCTCAATAATTTTGTGTTATCTGCAAGCTTGGCCACTACACTATTCACCTCTAGTTCATTTATGAACAAATTAAATAGTTTCGGCCACAATGCTGATATTTGTGGGACCCCAATGCTTATTTCCGTCCATTTAGTCCTACTCTTTGTTCCCTGTCACGTAACAAATTTTAATCTATAAGAGAACGTGTTCTCTTATCCCATGTCAAGCTCCGCCTCCTCACCCCAGGGTGCACCCCCGTGGCCGTGGTGCTCCTGCCCCTCCAGTTGGTCCTGGGTCTGGGAGGGGGCGAAAGTGGCACTGCAAGGCCTCAGAATGACCAGGGGTTGGAGGGTTGATAGCACCCGGATCCAACACCCTGCCTCCGTTGGCAAGTCTCTCTCCCGTTGCTCTCTCTCTCTCTCTAGCTGCTCACTCTCTCTAGCTGGTTCCTGACGTTGCCTCCGGCTTTTCCTACCTGGCCCTGAACCATGCGCTCTCCTTTTATCCCCACTCCCCTTCCCAGCACTGCCCCAAGGGTCCGCCCTCCTCCCCCGTGTTCGGCCCCGCCCCCCTAGATCTGCTCAGATGCCCAGAGGGCATCCAGGCAGTGGCCGTGCTCTCTGCTGCCGCTTCTGGTGAGTCGCAGCCCGCTCTTCCGGCCCCCAGCAGCAGGGCCCCAGCTGGCGTCGGCATGGCTCCCTTTGTAGGGCTGGCGGCTGGGGTGGGCTGCAGCGCCCGGAGGCTGCGGTTTGCATGGCATCGTCCCAGACTAGGTCACACTCCATAGTGGGGCAGTCTCTCTACAGGTGTCTTGGACTTGAATGCCTCTGAAGCGCTGGTGGTATGTCTCGGGAGTGATTTCCAGGTGGTCTAACACAGCTGCCTTTACTTTATCATAGTCTGAGGCGTCGGCCCACTCCAGGAGGGCGCAACCGACATGCAGCGGACCACCCTTGGGGGTTTGGGAGGTGGGGTAGCAGGGCCCCTAGGCGGGGTGTGGTGCCCGCATTCTCCAGCATTCTGTCAAGCTCTGCCTCCTCACTGAATTGAGGCCGTGGTGCTCCTGCCCCTCCAGTTGGTCCTCGGTCTGAGAGGGGGCAAAAGGGGTGCGGCAGGGCCTCAGAATGACCATGGGTTGGAGGGTTGACAGCACCCGGATCCAACACTCTGCCTCCATTGCCAAGTCTCTCTCCCATTGCCCTCGCTCTCTCTCTCTCTAGCTGCTCTCTCTCTGGTTGCCTGACGTTGCCTCCAGCTTTTTCTCCTTGGCCCTGCCCCATGCACTCTCCTTTTATCACCACTCCCCTTCCCAGCATCACCCTGTAGGTCCATCCTCCTCCCCCATGCTCGGTCCCACCCCCCTTGATCTGCTCAGATGCCCAAAGGGCATCCAGGTGGTGGTCATGCTCTCTGCTGCCGCTTCCGGTGAGTTACAGCCTGCTCTTCCGGCCCCCGGCGGCGGGGCCCCAGCTTGCGTCAGCATGGCTCACTTTGTAGGGCTGGCAGCCGGGGTGGGCCGCAGTGCCCAGAGGCTGTGCCGGGCTCGAGACGGCCGGCCGCAGCAGCAGGGATGTCGGTGGTGCTTCTTGGGCCTGGAGGGAATGCTTCTTCTGGCCCGACGGCAGAGATGTCAGCGGCTCTTCCAGGGCTCGGTGGGGACACTTCCCCTGGCCCAGTCGCAAGGATGCCGTCATCACTCCTCGGGCTCCACGGGGGCGGCTCCCTGGGCCCGCCAGACCTCTTCAGGAGCCGGGGATCGTCTGCCGGCATCCCACTCCCCTCTTATGAGTGGGCTCTGGGTTCTCCTAGGTGGGGGGGGGTCAGGTCCCGGATGCCCCGGGACAGGACATTCCATAATTGCTAAGTTTACTCAGGAGTTTTTGTGAGGTCCCTTGTTAAAAGCCTTTTGAAGTCCAAGTACACCATGTCTACTGAGTCACTGCTGTCTGCATGCTTGTTCACTTTCTCAAAGAACTCCAAAAGATTGGTGGGGCAGGACTTCCCTTTGTAGAAGCCATGCTGATTTTCCTTCAGCAGGCTTTGTTCCTCTATGTGCCTAATAATTCTATCTTTGATTGAAGTTTCTACTGATTTGCTTCAGACAGACATTAGGCTAACTGGCTTGTGATTTTATTGTTCCAATCTAAATGCTTTTTTTAAAAATCTACTGTAATATTTGCTACTCTTTAGGCTTCTGGTACAGCAGCAGAATTTAATGATTATATATATATATATATATATATATATATATATATATATATATATATGGGTTAGTAGATAAACTATCTCGTATTTTGTCATGAGCTGGGTGCCGGTAGATCAGGAGTTAAACCGGAGTCCGGGACAGTCCGAGGTCAAGCCCAATCAGGAATGAGTTATCAAGTCCAAAACACTAAGCCGAAGTCCGGGACAGTCCGAGGTCAAGCCAAATCAGGAACAAGTTATCAAGTCCAAAACACTAAGCCAAAAGCAGAGTCAGTCCAAGCCAGGGTCAGAGAGGGAAACTCATGAGCAAACCAGTCCAAGGAGTCAACAAAAGCCGAAGTCAAACAGAGCCGGAGTCACAAGCCAGAGGATCCAAAATCAGGTTAGCTATTGCGAGCCAAGCGGGAACTCATTAGCATAATAGGCCACACCCACTAGCAGAAACTCATTAACATATTCAGCCATACCCCTGACAGGGCATCTCCCTCCCAGGATCGGCTTCCCCAGGCGCCCTGCAGCTGAGGGGCACCTGGGGAACCCGAGAAGGGGAGGCAGTTTAAACTGTCTTCCCTCCCTGGATCAGCTTGGCTGCAGCTTGTGAGGTGCCTGGGGAACCCTGGGGGGGGGGGGGGGCGGGGGAGGCTGTAGGTGTGGCCAACTCGGAAGCCAGCCGGAACTCTGTTCCTGCCCAAAAATAGCCCTGATCTTGACACTTTTAGCAACCTGCTTCTCAAATTCTTGTTGCATGCCTAATTATTAACTTACATTTCTTTTCCTCAGACCCTGTGGTTCCCTCTATTCAATTCAGTGAGGAAGACCTTCCATTTTTAAAAAGAAGTCTCTTTACTTTTTTGTAGCTCCCTTGAATTGCACTATTAACCGTACACAGGCACTCTTACGCTTGGCAGTGTCTTTGGTAACCTGGGGGATTCATTCTATCTTGGTTTCAATTAGTGCTGGTTTAAATAGCTTCCACCATCATCCGGGGATTTCATTCTCTTGTATTTCCCTTTCAGCTACCTTTAACTACTCTCCTCATTTTTGTAAAGTTTCATCTTTTGAAATTAAAAGTTACAGTTTTAATGGTAACTGGGCTTTAATGGTAACTTTTCATTGACACGAATGTTAAACTTAATAGCATAGAGGTCACTGATCCCAAATGGTGCAACAACCTCTACATCTCTTTCCAGATCCTCAGCCCCACTCAAGTCAAAAATCACTACCACGCCTCTAATAGGTTCTGTGACCAACTGTTCCTGTGTGCAGTCATTTATGATAACTAAGTATCTCATTTCTACAGCATGGCTCGAGCATATGTTTACCCAGGCAATGTGAGGGTAGTAGAAGTCTCCCAGTATAATAACATTATCTGCTTTAGTCACCTCCCTAATTTCCTTCTCCATCTCAAGATCAGCCTCAAGGGTTTTTAATCAGGTGGGCAATAGTACATCCCCACTTTTTAACTACCCTTACTAGCCCAGTATTTCCACCTATATTCCTTTTGTTGAGGACTTCATTCCCCTATTTTCTAACTTAATGGATTCTATACCCTTTCTGATGTACAACTTGTCCTTCTCTATCCTGCCTATAGAGCTTATATCCCGGGATGACTGTATCCCATTGATTTTCCCCATTCCTCCATGTTTCTGAGATACCCACTACATCTAAACTGTCATTTCGCACCAAGCACTCCAGCTCCTCCATCTTGGCTTGAAGACTTCTAGCACTGGAACAGACACATATAACATGTTTCCTTTTCTAGCAACCCTCACCTCCTTCAGCCCACCCAGAGCAACTGGGAGAAACAAATCACCAAGAGGATTTGATGTATCAATAGAGCTATTTTGAGCCATACAGAGACCATTAAAATCTTAACAAGAATACCCCAACAAATATGGAAAATAATACAATGGCCCAGACCGGAAATGCTCAACTGACATTCCAATTTTGAAGAAAGGAGACGTCAAAGACTGCAGCAACTATTGGACCATCTCATTAATTTCTTATCTGAGTAAAGTGATGCTTTACTGTTACCATATATGGAATGAGAAACGGCAGATGTTCAAGCTGGATTCAGAAAAGGAAGAGGCACTAGAGCTCATATTGCAAACTTGTGGTGGTTACTGGAGCATCACAAACAATACCAAAGGAACTGTGCAACAAGACACTATAAGCATAATTTACTACAGCATAGTATACAAAATCCAAAACTGAATAAGTGCTATCTACAATTAAAGGAAACTTATGAAAAATGTTAAGTATAAATAATCCAACTATAAATGTGCGTAAGGTTTCCAAAACCAGAAATTTGAAATTATTGAAAGCACAACTTGATTCGCCTCTTGTGCAACATTTTTTAGAAAAACACCACACTTTTAACAATTTCAAATTTTTGGTTTTGGAAACCTTAAATGTCCATTATTGTAACAGGATTAATATTCAACAGGCTTTACTTCAACATGAAGCTTTTAGGATTTTTTGTCTTAAAACATATTTTCCTTTTGGTCTCAATCAGTCTTTGGAACTAAGTTGCTATTTATAATTTGTTATATGGTTCCCTCTAATTAGTGAGCCCTGTAGGTCTTCTCTTGTTAAGTGTTCGACTTTAGTTATACTGCCCCTCTAATAGTGATCCTTGTAGGTTGCCTCTTGTTAAGCTATAGACTTTGTTATAAATTCGTATCCATTTCCCCTCCTGGTAAGGCATTCCAGCATCATAAGGCTGTGGAGGTTTCCCCTATGGGGTTTTGACTGGTCACCCTATTAAATATTACAGTGAGTGATTTTTGCTTATTGTGGGTAATAACTGCTCTTTTATACTATATATCCCTTTACTCACGAGTTGTATATATTTTACATACAGGAAAGCTGTTGCTGATGTTTACAGAAACTGATGAGTCTAGACAGAAGGTTCTTATCAGGTATTTAGTAGCAACAGTATTGTATACTTGTACATTGGTTTGTGTCATTGCATTTTTTAATAACTTTATTTACACATAGCTTCAACTGAGGAAGAATGGTCGAAATAAAGTCCTAATATCCGGATTCTTCGTCTCTTCATCTCATCTGGACTTACCTGTTCCATTCCATTGGACTCACCTGTTCCTTTCTTCTGGACTTACACCTGTTTTTCAGATACACTGCTTTTGCAGACCTATTGGTCCTCTGCAATTATTTTTGTAGCATTAGTGTCTTTCTTAGACCATTAGTCTTACAGTAAACTCATGTATTGGAATGAATATCTTACTGGTTACTTACCTGTTTACGCACATTTATAGTTGGATTATTTATACTTAACGTTTTTCATAAGTTTCCTTTAATTGTAGATTCTGCTTATGCAGTTTTGGATTTTGTATACTATGCTGTAGTAAATTATGCTTATAGTGTCTTGTTGCACAGTTCCTTTGGTATTGGTTACTGGAGCATACATGAGAATTTCAGAGGAAAATCTACTTGTGTTTTATAGATTACAGCAAAGTTTTTGACTGGGTGGATCATGAAAAGCTATGATTGGTTTTAACAGAAATGGAAGTACCATAACATGATTGTTCTTTTTTTTTTTTTACAATACAATTTTTATTGTTTTATTTTTTTACAGATACAACAAATTGAAAAGTGATAATAGAACTTTCATCAATCCAACAACTGTATAAACAAGAACAAACAACCAAACTACAAACGTTGCTCATGACCAAGAATAATACAATAACACCTGTTTAACATAAGGACCAATATTTCCAAATAAATGAGTAATAAAAAGATTTCTGAGTGCTTGTGGTTTTGTCTATAACATATTCTAAATTATTTATAATAGGATGCCATCTACCATAAAAAGCCAACCTGTCAGTGGTTGGATCCTGATTCTTAAGACGATCTGAAATTTTATCCATTATAAAAAAGTCCCAGACCCTCGAATACCACAAATTAAGTGATAAAAAGGTAGCATTCTTCCAATTTTGGGCTATAATAGATTTTGCGGCCAACAGTAAAATTATGATCAGATCTTTACTATGGTGGGGATGTGTACTTCTTCCCAATAATTTAAAAGAATAATTTCAGGCCTCTCTGGAATAATATGGCCTGTTAAATAATGTATCTGGCTCAAAACCAATTTCCAAAAATTACGAACAGAAGGGCAATCCCACCAACAATGTAGGTAAGTACCGGTATTACCACAGTCTCTCCAACATAAAGGTGAAATCTGATTGTTAATTTTGTATAATCGTGACGGGGTTAAATACCACCGTGTAAGTAGTTTAAAATTAAGTTGTTGGATATTTAGGGATTTAGATTTATAAACATAAGAAGACCAAACAGTTTCCCAAAATAGATCAGGAAGCTTAATTCCAAGATCCTTTGCCCAGGACTGAGTGTATGAAGGTAGAACATCTGGATCTGGATCAATAAGAATTTTATAAATTTTGGAAATAAGACCTTTTGGATTGCCGTGGGAGGTTATAATTAGTTTTTCTATTTCAGTACATGGACATTGAAGTGTTGATTTTATACGGGGAGAATCAAAAAGGTGGCAGATTTGAAAATATTCCAGCCATGGTAACGTAACAGAAGCCTGTCTTTCTAGATTCAATTTGTCCAGGAGTTGTCGTCTCTGGATCAAATTATATAGCATAGATAACTGAGGTATATTCCAATTCTGAAAGGCTGAAGAAGAAAATGCCGGAGGAAACCAGGATTGTCGTAAATATGTGGATGCCAGAGAGATACCAGGTGCCCATCTTGGGCGTAAAATCTTCCATATCTTAAATAAAGCATATATAAAAGGGTGAGAGGATTGTGTACAGCTAGTATTGGTTTGGGTTTCCCAAATCAGAGACTTATATAATTTGCAATCCATAAAATGTTCTTCTAGGGGGATCCAAGCTGGTTGAGGGTTTATTTTTAAAATCTTAATTAGGGTTGATAAAATAGAGGCATCGTAATAAGATTTGAGATCAGGTAAGGACACACCTCCCAATTGCGACGGCCTTCTTAGGGTTGAAAATTGAACTCATGATTTTCTATAACCCCATATGAATCTCGACCAGATAAGTTGCCACTGTTTAAAATAGGAATTTGGGATAAAAAGGGGGAGAGCGCGAAATAAATATAAAAGTTTAGGAAAAATAAATGTCTTCAAAACTTATAACATGATTGTTCTGATGCGCAACCTGTACTCAAGCATAAGAGTGTGTCACTGGTGACCAATTTCAAGTTAATTCATGCCATAGTATCCTCCATTCCTATGTATGTACACAAAAGTTGAACAATGAAGAAAGCTGACAGAAAGGTAGTTGATTCATTTGAAATGTGGCGTTGGAGGAGAATTTTAGGAATACTGCGGACCACCAAAAAGACAAAAAGGCCAAAGGAAAAGAGGAAGACCCCACATAAGAGAGATTAACTCAATAACGGCAGTCATGGCCCTCAGTTTGCAAGACCTGAGCAGGAATGATCGGATTCTGGAGTTCATTAATTCATAGGGCTGAGATAAGTCAGAAGCTACTTGACAGCATTTTACACACACCCATTAGCCAAACACAACTCTCAAATCCATTATTCTCCTCTTCTTCATTTTACCCTCACAGCAACCCTGTGAGGTAGGTCACGCTGAGTGCGTATGTGTCCCGTCCCGGGACTTTCGGCCCCCCGAGTGCAGCCCCCACCATTCCAGCCATATCGACGAAGCCCCGGACACACAGCCGGGGCACGATGCAGAGGCAGCCGGCACCCTCACGCCTGCAGGAGGAAGGGCGTTGGCCGGCGGGGCCAGCGGGGTCCGCAGCAGGGCCAGTCAAGAGGCAGGTGCCCCGCACCCAGAAGAAACGGGGTGCTCCCGCAACCACACCCAGAACCCGCGACATGTGGGCAACTCACCCCGAGCCTCGCTGGCGTCCCGGGGGCGGGGCAGCCGACCGGAGCGCGTGACGCAGTCCTCGCCGTGCCCGGAGGGGGCCGGAGAAGGAGCGGACGCCGGCTGAAGACCGCTGCGGCCCGAGGCGGGCTGGCAGCACAGAGGCCAGAGGAGGAGAGGCTGCGCGTCAACCCTTTTGAAGGGGGGGGCGGGGTTTGGAGGAGGAGGGGATGCACCGGGGGGGGGGGGAGAGGGAATAAAAGGCGGTGCTTCCAGCAGGGCCAGGGAGGACGAGCCTGAAGAGCAAAGCGTGTGCAGACAGAGAGAGAGAGTGAGCTGTCAAAGGGCGGTCGGTGAGAAAGAAGCCAGACAGCACCGTAAGGAAGGGCGGCTTTGCTCCCAGGGCAGGAGGGTGAACCAGGGTGCCGTCAACCCTCACCCCCTGCAATTCTGAGGCCCACGCTGCCCCCTCCGTTCCCACTTCCAGCGGCAGCACCCCTCCCCAGCCAAACAAGTCACGGCGACAGGCGTGGCGCCCGGGAACGACACGGCAGGGCGTGACAGTATGCTAGGCCCAAGGTCACCCAGTGCGCTTCCATAGCAGAGTGGGGATTTAAACCTGGATCTCCAGAGTCTAGTCCAACTCTCTAACCACTACACCATGTTGGCTTTCAGTTTAATAAAGAAACCCTGCTGCAGGGAACCAAAGCAGCCCACTGCCCTCCCTCGCTGGAAGACAAAAAAGTCGGGGGGAAGGAATGGGTAGAAACTGTAGACCAGTCGTTGGGCATCGCAAAGCCTCAGGGAACAAACTCAAAAACAATCACATAGGTTATTTCTCCTAAAACGTTTGTTGCAAACACTACCAATATTAAAATATCTTTCCATCATTATTTGCAATGTAACATCAAGCAAGCCAGAGATAGTGGAACAGCCTTGAATTACACAATGCAGTCTCCCCACAGTTTCCGGAAGGTGGGTTTCCTCCCAAGTCGAAGTAGCAGCAGGGAGAGTATGAAGTTTTGGTTGAACCGAACGAGATCGCTTTAGTGGTTGTTTTTTTTCTCTCCTCTCTCTCCCCCCCCCCCCCCCCCCCCCCGCTTTGGGGACGTTGGTACAAAAGGCCAATTGCTGATTAAGAGACAAAAGGGCTGGAGTATTTCAAGAGCCCCTGCAAGCGCAGAGGGCTTGGGTCTGACGGAAAACGGGGAGGACGCCCACAGTCAAGCCGTTGAGGAGGAGAAACGGGCGACTCGGCAGGAGCGAGCCTGCAGCCCCCACATCCGCTCAGCGCCCGAGGTCAGAAGGCAGCCGGGAAGACTTACCGAGCGTCCCCGGGGCAATCATGCTGCGGTTGGCAGACCCGGCCTGCAGCTCTGCAATGAGCCTTCGCGCGCGCCTGCCCGGGAAGGAAGCAGGCTGGGGGAGGAGCCGCGGCGACCAGAAACTGCCGCATTCCCCGGCGCTCCGCACCTCCCGCGCCGGCTAGACCAGGCAGCCCGTCAAGGCCAGGCAGGCAGGCAGGCAGGCAACCCTCCCCACCACCCCCCACCACCCCCACCCCCACCAGGGCGCTGCTATCCTCTTGGCCGCGTGCTTCCAGGGGTTTGGGTAGCATCTCCCCCCCAGGGAGAAGACGCGCGTGGAGGGCAAGGGGGCCTTGACCAGCTGTCCGATCCCTCCTCCTTCAGGCATCGCGGCGTCCATTGGCAGCGCGCCACCGTCTCCGGGGCGGGCGCGCTCTCGCCCGCGTGCTTCTGCCGGCCCGGAAGGGGCCAAGCAAACAAGGACGGGTTCTTCGCGCCCACTCCAGCATCCCCCACCGCCGCGCGCGGCTTCCTTCCCATGCAACTTCTCGGCAGCGCACCTGTTAGCATTAGCTGGATCCGGGCGCACCATTAGGGCTCCCGACAAAGCTAGACCGCAACTCGGTCAGTTTTGCAATACACTGGGGGTGGGGGGTGGGGGGCGGGGGGGGAGTGCCGTTTCTCACTCACCTTCAGGTTCCCTCTCTCGGGGAGACGTTCGCTACGGGAAACGGGCGAGAGGGCGTCTTCTCCCGAGGCAGTCGCTCTGCCTCCCGTTAGGAACCGCACTGGCAGCGCCGCCTCGGGTCTGTGGGCGAACAGGAAACTTCTCTCGAGGAAGACGGGCTCGGGTTACAGAGACGTCTCCGTCCCCCTGGCGGGATTAGAAAGAGCCGCCGGCGCTGGCCCGCCTGGCAGGGAATCTTCTTGGCAAAGCGCCTTTGTCTTGCCAGAGCGGAGCCCCGGGGGGGTTCTGTCGGGAGAAAGTCCTTTGCGACTGAACTCCCGACTCATCCTTGCTGCAGCACTCCGCTCAGAGTAGCGTCCCTGGATAACCAACGTTGAGCTCAAAGCGGGGAAAGGGAAGGGCTCCTGGTGCTTCAGTGGGGCTGAGTCACTTTTCCTGGGCCGCAGCTGCCAGCCCCCCGCTGAGTGAAGCTGGTGCTCAGAATGGAGCACTGTAGGGAGGGGGCGGGGGGACACCTTATCACCCAACTACAGCAGGCTTTCGGCTCATGCAAAACTAATCTTCTCCCTGGAAGGCGGCTGATTTGGCCACGTCCACTGGGTGAAATGATACGTAGTGACAGAATACCCTTGACATGGCTAGCGAAAACATGATCCAAAAACCACTTAAAAAGAATATTAGACAAGGACTTACAATTGCTGAGCACGATCATGGCCTTTAAGTTCCATTGGTTTCCGATTGTGACATTTAAGCATAACACTTCCAGTGGGAACAGATATAACCCCAGAGTGCTTTGCTTTGGCTCTGTGGGGGCTCCTGAACATTGTTGTGAATTTAAGGATTGGAGGGGGAAGAGTGACAGGAACCAGAGCATGGGTCAAACAAGGAGGGCTTTAGGTAACTCAGAATATGACAACACATCAGAATCTGAAACTAAGATTTTGTTGCTCTGAGCGCTTATTGATATACCTTAGTTAGCTTAGCTCCGATCGTTTACTGACGGTTTAATAATGAGAACTAGGGGCTAAGAAATTGTTTCATAATAGAAAGGATACTTTGCATTATATTCTGTGTGTTTGAATTATATTGTGATCAAAGGTGGGCCAGGGTGACAGCAAAAGGCGGAGGCAGGAGTAGGAAATGAAGAGCAGGAAGCTGGGTATAGATGCCCCAACCTGGCTCGCCCAGGCAAGCCCGATCTCGTCAGATCTCAGAAGCTCTGCAGGACCAGCTCTGGCAAGTACTTGGATGGGAGACCTCCTTGGAATACCAGAGCACGGAGGCAGGGGGCAGGCTTTATTCAGCCACCTCTGAATATCCTCCAGGCCCCCAGTAGGGGTCAGTCACCAGAAGTCGGCATGCCTGCGCCCACTGTGCCATATCAGAATTCAAAATGTGCCTGCAGGCTCAAAAACGTTGAGGACGATCTAAATGCATAAAAAATAAAGCCTTTTTAAAAAAGCATTACTTGTCCAAAAAAATTTGCTGGGGTACTATGTTTAGACAGGGCTCACTAGAGGTTAGCCCTGGAAGTTGTGGCTTAGATCCACCAGAGCGTTCCCACAGACTGAAGGATTTCCAGCCAGGGAACATGACTTCCTCACTTCCCCATCTCCTACTGCAGCCCCAATTACTGCCATGAATTCAGGGTATGTTTTGGTTGTAACTGGGATGGGTTAGTCAAGAAAGTCACACTCTGGATGCAGATCCTTCCATCCATGGAAATGCTTCAGTAGATCGAAACCTATTTTTCATTGCCATGACTCTGAACATGTGCAGAGTGAATTTTGTTCTATACTGAATAATCATAATTGGTTTCCCACAATGAGAGGGAATAATTAGAATAATTAGAATGTGAAGGAAGCTGTAATTAGTCAAACTGTGACTCCAGGCAGGCTAAACACCAGAATCTCTTACTGAAATGTATCTTGGATTTGTGTTTGTCTACTGTGCATGTGTTAAGTGCCACCAAGTCACTTCCAAGTTATGGCAACCGTGTGAATTCATGACTTTCAAAACATCCTGTCATGAATGGCCTTGATCTGGTCCTGCAAACTGAAGGTCGTTGCTGCCTTTATTAAGTCAATCCATCTCATGCTGAGTCTTCCTCTATTCCTATTGCCTTCAGCTTTTCCTAGCAATATTGTCTTTTCCATTGAGTCTTGTCTTCTCATGATACGTCCAAAATAAGATAGATTCAGTTTAGTCATTTTAGCTTGTAGGGAAAATTCAGGATTAATGTGATCTAGAACTCACTTAGAAGAGAAGAGGAGAAGAGATTGGATTTATATCCCGCCCTTCACTCGCTTGTAGTCTCAGAGCGGCTTACAAACTCCTTTCCCTTCCCCTCCCCACAACAGACACCCTGTGAGGTAGGTGGGGCTGAGAGAGCGCTTTCCCAAGCTGTCCTTGAGGGAACAGCTGGTCCAGAGCTATGGCTTGCCCAAGGTCATCCAGCCAGGTGCAAGTGGAGGAGTGGGGAATCAAACCCGGTTCTCCCAGATTAGAGTCCGCGCACTTAACCACTACACCAGACTGGCTCTCTATTTGTCTTTTTGATAGTCCATGTTATCCATAAAACTCTCCCTCAACATCAGATGAATTAATGGGAGCATTTACTTTTTTCATATCAGGACCTCACCCCAATAAGAGACTAAAAGAGTTTAAGTAGTTTGTGAGTTGCTGGCTCATGCAGTCTTCTGTCTTGAGGGAAGTGTGCCTGTAGAGTTGTTGCCAGAGGGGCTGTCTTTACTCTTGGGTGGCCCCAATTGCAAGGGGCACCCCACTTCTAACTTGAACCAGAGACCCACAAAACTCAGGCCAAGGCAGACACTCCTGGTCCTGGAACACAGAGCAAGCCACAGCACTGGAAACAGGGATTTCACATTCAGGTTTCAAAAGGCACCCTCAAAGCAAACCTCCAGTCTTCCCCCTCCACCCAGAAGAGATTATGCTTACGGGATAACCCTGGGTTCCACCAGGTGAAGTATCTACATTTCTGAAGGCTATCCAGAGGCCATCTGGCAAATAGTCCTTCTGTCTCCAGAACCTCACCCAGCCCTTTTCTTGTGTCATCTCATGTCTATGTGTGGTACTTGTCCTTCCTTGCTCTTCATCCCTCAGGATACCGAGATAAACCAACCAAGCGTTCAAATGATTAACGATCCTTCCTGATGCTAATCAGGGGCCCATCTCCCTCTTTTGTCTGTATCTGGGAACCTATTCAACTGCCGTGGCAGAACCATCAGTGGTCTTAAAATCCATTCAGCTAGCCCCAGCACACCTGGCTCCAGTTGTTAATCCAGACTCTGCCCCCTCTGAAAGCTCATTGGCCACATCTAGGCCTTGCCCATCCTGGGGTCACACACCTCCTGGGACACCTGATTGGTCCAGGTAATCTTTTGTTCTCAACTGAGACCAGCCCCCAAGACCTTCCATTGGTCTGTATTGTTTTCCAGTGCCTTTAACTATCTAGGTCCATGGCCTCAGACCGTGTGTGTTTTCTGCCCTGATGCCAACTGGCAGGCCACCCCTTTACCCTCTGGGTTTAGGCCATAATCCTTTCCACATCTGGACAGGTAGTATCACCCCATAACTCACCCCCTCTATTCCCTATCAATCACCTCTACTTCCTTAGTTCTGTATTGTGTGTCTGAATGTTTGATTATTGTTTATAAGGATGTAAGAATTCTTCAGTAAAGAGATCACTGCTTTAGTTATCTAGTCTCTGCGTCTATTTCTGTGACCTGGATAAAGTGGGACTCTGGTATATAAAGGTCATGATCCTGTAGTTATGCCAATTGCACATTAATATCATAATTCCCCAACCTTTTATTAAAGCAAACAGAGCAATTTGGCTAACAGAGTCTAAATAGCTGATGAATGTAAGCCTGTGTCCAGGGTGGTAATTAAATGTTAGAGCATAATCTTGTTTTAGTAAGATTAATATGTTTTTAAAACGTTTCTTGCTGGTGTGTGTTTAAAAGATTCTTTAACCTAAAGATTATTAGGTTAAAGGTATAAAGATTATTATACCTTTAACCTAAAGATTATTCTGAATTTATTTTTAAGTACATAACCCTAACCCTCTAGCAAGGGAAGTTCTCCATGTGATTCATTCTAAGCTTGACAAAGAATAATGACTCAGCATAAATACAGTTCATATGTGTGCCAAATATACATCTACATCTATGTATCTAATAGCCAAGGTCCCCTCTGCGTGCGGATACTTATTTCTGTGGATCTGGGTCACATGGTGGGTAAGCAGATCTTTCAGCAAACTTAGGGCAGTCCCCATGTTTGCAGAAAAATCTAAAATGTTTTTAAACGTATATGGGGATTCTTAAATCCCTCCAAAAGTAAAACTGCTTACTCTGCACAAGTGCAGAGAACGGACCTACTGAGGCGTGGGGAAAGTCATTGGAGCCACGAGGGAAGCTGCCACCGACAACAAAGACTATAGATTCAACCAGCAGGTTTGGGCACTGGACTGCTGAGAAAAGGCAGTAGAGGAGGGAAGGCAGCCAGTTGGCCAACGGAGTCAAAGGGGTGGTGGCGCCTCTCTGGGAGCCAGCCTTCCTGCCCTCTGTTGCTGCCGCCACTGCCCAAGCTGGCCCTGTAGCTGTCAGTTGAAGCGTGAGGAGGCAAAGCCTCCGTCGTCGGCCCCCTTCCCTCCAGAAGGAACATCCAGATTGGGGATGTTTTCTGGCCTGCAGCTGCAAAAGGAGAGAAACAGAAAGTGGTAGGGTTCTTTTAAGTATTGAGTCAGGAGACGATAAATCAAATGCAGGCTTTTATTCAAAACATCGTTCAGCTCAGGGACAGTTCTGGCAAGAGCGGCACTCAACTTATAGTGTTCCAACAAATAATTATATATAACATAACTATGAAGACTCAGTTTCGTTGGACCTAAGCAGGGCTCTGCAACTGGTTCCCTGAATTGGCTTCAGGACCAATGAGAAGTCTTTATTCGGCAGCCAATAAGATTAGGGGATTGTAATACCAGAACCCCGACAAAGCAATGCATAACTCAATAAGAAAACATAACAGGTTCTGTGAGAGGGAGAGAGAGAGACAGAGAAAGAATAGGGAATTGTCTGTTGGGGGGAGAGAAAGAAAAGAATGGGAGACTGAGGGAGGGGGAGAAAAAGAGGAAGGGGAGCTTGGGGGGTAGAGAAATAGTGGAAAGAGAGGGGCAGACTGAGGGGTGGGGGGGAAGGACATTGAGAAGGGCTGGGGTAAGGGGGTGAGACATATAAGGAGCGAGAGGAGAAATGGGGTAAGGAAGGAAGAAAAGCTGACATAGAAGGGGTGAGAGGAGAAGGGGGCATGAGGAAAGACTAATAAATCAGGGATGCATGCAGAAAGAAAGAGGAGGGTACTGTGACAGTAAAGGGGGGAAAGGGGTAAAAAGGTAGGGGAATGCCCCCTCCCCACAAGTTCCTTGCGAGGACTACCTGCAACAAAGACTACAGTAGGGCCACAACACATTATGCAATGTTTTGTTGCCTGTCCCCTCTTGTTTATTCTAAAGATTTCAGTCTGAACTTTCAGGCCTACAGTACCACAAAAGCAGTGCTACTGCTAATTCACTTGCAAACTCCACACATTGATCATGCTTTGTTGATGTCATCTACCACCTTCAATTTGATTTTTGGTTAATGTTTACATTCCCTTTTCTAATGATGAATCAGAGTTAAAAGCCAATTGGAAGAAACTCTCCAAATATATTATGCATATATCCAAGCAATGTTCACTTGCCCAGATTATGATTGTGGGTGATTTGAATGCCCGTATGGGTTCTGATAATGAGAAGTGGATTTCAGCTTTGGGTTTAGTGGAAGCAGAACCCTTACCCCTACAGCTTGGTTTGCCTTATCAATCTAAGGATGTTCTATTCAATAAAGCTCGTATAAAATTAATAGAATTCTGTATTATACATAAGGTTTTAATAGGTAATAGCCTCCTACAATTTCTGTCTGTGAGGGAATTTACATTTGTATCCCCTCACAGGTATAGTGTGATTGGTTATTGCTTGTACTCCCCAAATTTACTTCCATTAATTAATAATATTTCTATAGAATTCTATAGAATTTCTATAGAATCTTGTGATTCTCTGCTGTTGTATAATTTAGCTTTGATTTTATATATATATACTGATTAATGTTATGAGCCACCTAGAGCCAGCTAACGCTGGCTAGGCAGGATATAAATCCAAATAAATAAATAAATAAAATAGAATTACGCACTGAGAGTGACCATCTCCCTCTAGTTTTGTCTTCAAAAATGAATCAGAAGGAAGATATTTCTATATTCCCTCTAAGCAGGGGTCCTTTCGTAGAAAAAGAGGTGCAGGAGCTCATTAGCATAACTCATTAGCATATGCCACATCCCTTGACATCACCAGAAGTGTGTCAGAAAGGGAATGTCAGTTTCAGCCCCATTATACCCTATGGGCCATTGAAATCAATGGCAAAAACTCATAGGGTATATGAGTTACTTTTTTCCTGCCATAGAGAACAATGGAGGGAATGGGGGCAACCTGTTTGGGGGCCTGTAGAATTGGACCCCCTGGTCCAATCTTCTTGAAACTTGGTGAGCATTTCGAGGAGAGGCCCCAGCAGCTACCCTGCAAGTTTGGAGCCTCTCCCTCAAACCCCCTCCCCTCCAGTGGCTTTTAAAATTGCTGTCGAATTTTAGGCAATTCGGCGGTGAGCTGAATCAGATTAGAGAATCTGATTCAGCCCGTGGCTGCCCTACTGGCCAGTCCTGAGCTGGCTGAGCTTTGCTCCGCCTCGCTCCGGCCCCAACGGACCCCCTGGGCTTCTCCAAAAAGAAATCTTTCATCGAATTTCGGCGGCAATTCGGCAGCAGGCCAAATCAGATCAGAGAATCTGATTCGGCCCCTGGCTGCCCTAGTGGCCACTCCTGAGCTGGCGGAGCTCCGGCTCCAACGGACCCCCTGCCTCTAAGTAAGAATGCTCCTAATCAAGTCCTGAAGAGGATAAGTTGGACTATATCTCAAGAAAGTGATTTTAATGTTCTCTTCAACTCTGATAAATTTAATGAATTGAGAACAATAATAACTCTACTTCTGCTGATGGTCCTGTTTGGAATTTCTCAGCTGATAAAACTGTAGTTCTAAAGCTGAAGTGGCAAAATCAGGTGGCTCCAATATGTCCAAATGGTTTGATTATGATTGCCATCTTTGGAAAAAGAAATTAAGAGCCCTTTTTAAGGAAGCTCAGATAAACTAAGAATCTGACAAAGTTAAATGATTACTTTGAATGCAAGAAAATCTTTTCAGATATAATTGCATCTTTAAAAAAAGAGTACTTTCAACATAATTGGAACCAACTCTTCCATGTGTGAGAATGTCCCAATAGATATAGTCCACAACAGGTCTCCTTGAGCAATAAGTCCTTTATTTGTAGAAAAGATCATTGTAGTCAAACACTTTTCCTGTTAGTAATGCTGTGCTTAAGGATTACATGTATTGATATACTGGATATGAAATATGGCTTAAGAGCTGTCTACCAATCACTAGACAGGATTTTAGGCGCTCAAATATACTGGCTTGAAGTTCCCATAGAAAACGCGGGAAAAGGAGTTCTCAGAAAATGATGATGTTGAACATTTCTAAAAGCTAAGTTCCTAAGACATGAATAAAAGTAATACATAAACCGGTGAGTTTGGCTCACACAGAATAGCAGGCACTCCTGTTCAAGGACAGGACACAAGAGATAACACCAGGGAAGCAAGTAATTGAGTCAGGGCATGTGCAAGCGAGGCAAGCAAGCAAGCAGGCAAGCGAGCGGAGCACGCATTCCAGAGGAGGGGGTCATGGCCCCGTTGCGAACTCCCGGGCGGGACCTGTCACCAGACTTCGGGGGGAAAACATGTAAGCCTGTGACCTTTTCAGGGATCATGAAAATACACCTTTTAGCAGTCATACAGTTAGTGGAATGAAATCATGGCAGTTAACTGACACCATGCCATTAAATTGAATGACAGTAAATCCTTTTGGAGACTAATTTCAGTTACCACAAATCAAAGCTCACTTTCGAACCCTAATATATCTCCTCAAGTGTGGGTCGATTACTACTTTAAGATCTTCCAGGCCCAAGATATCCCTTCCATTATTAGTTCAGAAGATCTTGTACTTTCCGATCTTCCTGCTTGGCCTCCAGTCAAGCCTGATTAAATTATTGAACTAATAGAGAGTCTAAAACCTGGTGAGGCTCCGAGCCCCAATGGCCTTCCTGCCGAATTTTTTTAAAAAATTGTGACCTGGTGGTCTTTGCCTCTGGCCAAATTATTCACTTTAGTTGATCTATATAGAACAATTCCTGAGCCCTTCCTCAATTTCAAACTAGTAACTATTTATAAAAAGGGTAACCCAAATCTTCCTGAGAATTTTTGTCCCATTAGTTTATAGTCTGTTCTGGGGAAATTATATGCCAAGCACTTAGAACATTGATTGATTAAGTGACTGTCAGCTAAATTCTGCCATTCCCAGGCAGGAGGTAGATTCCCACCAGTGTTCACATCACGGCCCCTCACCCCCACCGTTGGAATGTATCTCTCTTCTCACAGTCTGAATGTTATCTCTCATGCCTCCCTAACCTTGGGGATGGGGAACTTTCTCAACGACTTTGCTGCTTTTGCTTTTGCAGGTGTTTATTGTAACTTTTCTGCCTTTAGCCTGAGAACAAAACGTCTAACTGTATTTTCAGGCTCCAGGATTGGAGCCCCCTTTTCATACCGTTTGAATGCACTATAACTGTAACCCCTCAACCCTTCCCTTTCATTACTGACTCAAGAACATGTAGATGACTAGTTCATCCACTGGAGTAAAGATGTTTTCTGGTTAAAAACTTTGTTTACAGTTTGAAATCTCTTAGACTCTCGCAGAGAGTCAGTAATCCACTCTGGTTGGAGTGATCTCCCCATTCCTGAAATGGCAGAAGACGGGGAAGAACCTCCTATGTCCCAAGGCTCAGAAGTACTGACATCCACAGCCGAGGAACCGGTGGTGATGCCTACGTGCAGTTGGGAGGATGTGCGACCCTGGGGTCCCCGTCAGTTGTGGGCGATCTTCGGGTCTGAGACTACCGAGACATGGACTCCTTGATCCACAGGAATAAAGACCTTTTCTGATTAAGAGCTTTGTTTACAATTTGAAATCTTAGACTCTCACACTGACTACATCAAAATAATATTATTGGTCTAGAACAGATAGGCTTCTCCAGGGGTCCTTTCGTAGAAAAAGAGGTGCAGGAGCTCATTAGCGTAACTCATTAGCATAACTCATTAGCATATGCCACATCCCCTGACATCACCAGAAGTGTGTCAGAAAGGGAATGTCAGTTTCAGCCCCATTATATCCTATAGGCCATTAAAATCAATGGCAAAAACTCATAGGTTATATGAGGGGCTGGAGGAAAGGGGGTTTGAGGGAGAGGCTCCAAACTCGCAGGGTAGCTGCTGGGGCCTCTTCTCGAAATACCCACTAAGTGTCAAAAAGATTGGACCATGGGGTCCAATTCTATGGGCCCCCAAACAGATTATCCCACCCCCTCCATTGTTCTCTATGGAGGGGAAAAATGTTAACTTTTTTCCTACCATAGAGAACAATGGGGGGAATGGGGGCAACCTGTTTGGGGGCCTGTAGAATTGGACCCCCTGGTCCAATCTTCTTGAAACTTGGTGGGCATTTCGAGGAGAGGCCCCAGCAGCTACCCTGCAAGATTGGAGCCTCTCCCTCAAACCCCCTCCCCTCCAGTGGCTTTTAAAATTGCTGTCGAATTTTAGCGGCAATTCGGCGGTGAGCTGAATCAGATTAGAGAATCTGATTCAGCACGTGGCTGCCCTACTGGCCAGTCCTGAGCTGGCTGAGCTTTGCTCCGCCTCGCTCCGGCCCCAACAGACCCCCTGGGCTTCTCCAAAAAGAAATCTTTCATTGATCATTGTGCTCCACTGACTTTTTTAGCTATCAAACATATGGACATAGGAAAGAAGAAACTTTTCGTAGCCTTTATTGTTCTGAAGGGTGCCTTCAATTCTGTGGATAGAAATAAGTTATGAAGCAAACTAGCAGACCAAAAGATAGTTCCCTGCTTGTTAATCTTGCTAAAGAAATTACACACAGATACAACTTGTCAGGTAAAATACTGTTCAAAAGGCCACTTAACTAGGAAAATACCTGTTTTTAAAGGAGTTAAACAAAGGTGTATGTTGGCTCCATATTATTTTAATCTCTTTTTAAGTGATCTGCTACAATTTTTAAAATCTGTAAATGGGCATCCACCCAAGCTAAATGATCTCCCAATTCCATGATTATTGTACGCTGACGATACAACTATTCTTTCCCACACAAGAGTGGGATTACAGAGATATTTGAAAGCTTTGGATAACTATTGTCATTTAAATTCACTTTCTATAAACTATTCTAAATCTAAGGTTGTAGTTTGCTCTAAATGTTGGCAGCCACAAAAATGGTATATGGGTAACCAAGAAATTGAACAAACCAAGCGTTATAAATATGTAGGCTTAATGTTCAGTTATAATCTCAAATGGGTAATTCATCATAACAGAATAGTTAATACAGCTAATTTTTCTTCCTCTCAAATCAAACATTTTTGCTACCATAAAGGTAATCATTATTTCCCTGCTGCAATCAAAGTTTTGCAGGCCAAAACTTTATCACAAATACTCTATGACATTCCCTTGTGAATTAATGTCCTGAATCAGAAAACAGAAAATATTCAGGCCATATTCCTGCATCAGCTTCCTGGAGTGCCCAAATGTGTGCCTTATACTGTGATTTGTGCGGAAACAGGTTTACACCAAAGCATGGATCTTAACGTTTAAATATTAGCTTCAAATTTTTTATAGGGCAGAATCAGATAGCTTGCTCAATTTTCTTTAAAAAGACACTTATAATGCTGTGTGGTTGGGCAGGATTATAGATAAACTCAAACATACAGGAATTGCAAACTCTTCCTATCTGAAGAATCCTATAATTTTAGACTAATTAAACAGAGGCTCCTTGATTGAGAGCTTACTAAGTTATGTCCTGTCCAGTATTATACATGCTCACCTGCAACGCTTGGTCTTGTTCAACCCACTGGAAAAATGGCCAACTATTATAGCATTGGGAAAAGTGCAGGAAAGGGCAACTAAAATGATAAAAGGGTCGGAACACTTTCCCTATGAAGAAAGGTTGAAGCGCTTGGGGCTCTTTAGCTTGGAGAAAGAACGGAAGAGGGGTGACATGATCGAGGTTTATAAGATTATGCATGGGATAGGGCAGGTAGAGAAAGAAGTCCTTTGCTCCTTTTCTCACAGTACAAGAACTCGTGGGCACTCCATGAAATTGCTGAGCAGTCGGGTTAGAACAGATAAAAGGAAGTACTTCTTCACCCAAAGAGTGATTAACACGTGGAATTCACTGCCACAGGAGGTGGTGGCAGCTACAAGCATGGATGGCTTCAAGAGGGAATTAGATAAACATATGGAGCAGAGGTCCATCAGTGGTTATTAGCCACAAGGTATAGATAGGAACTCTCAGTCTGGGGCAAGTGATGCTCTGTCTTCTTGGTGCTTGATGGGGGGGGCAACAGTGGGAGGGCGTCAAGTGTCCTGGCCCCACTGCTGGACCTCCTGAGGGCACCTGGTGTTTTTGGCCACTGTGTGACAGAGTGTTGGACTGGATGGGCCACTGGCCTGATCCAACATTGGCTTCTCTTATGTTCTTATGTTCTTATTTATGTGATCTTGAAAGCTCCCAATAACAGAGAGCATGTATGTTGACTAGGATGAACTCCTTTCCTTCAAACGTGGTTTATGGCAGATTCCTCCAAATCCCATATAGTGAGAGAGTCTGTCCTTGTGGGGCAAACTATCCAGATTCCATTCAACATATATTGCTGGACTGTCAGCTATATTCTAATCCTCGGAGGGAACTGTTTGGTAATCTTTCTCTCCCTCCCTATAACCTGGTGAATCGGATTGACTATTGCTGCCTACTTAAAGATAATGAAATAGATATCACAAGAGCTGTTAGTAAATTCCTGGAGAAGTCTATTAAAATTTATGCAGGGCATGTTTCGCTATGAATTCTATATATACATATTAGTCTATTGTTCTTAATCTTGAACTGTACATTTTGTCCCTAGTTTTGTACTATGTCTGAGTATGCCAATAAAAGGCAGGAGGAGGAGGAGGAGGAGGAAACCAGGTAATCAATTCCTTAATTTTTCACCTCTATTTGTGATTATCATACTTTCCAAAGAATCACTGAAACAGAAATATGGCATTGCAATTCTCATCTCTGTGCATGAAAATGTTAGCTAGATTTTAAGAAGCACCCATCTGAATTCTCTTTTCCTTTTATCCTTGACTTTTAGAATGATACAAGTGAAGACCCGCAAGAAACTTGCGGGATGGTTATCCCATTCCTCACACCTTTGCTTCCTCCATTCTCCCCTACCTCTCTCATACTCTTTCTCCCTTCTGCCCCCCCTTTCTTACTCTCTCTCTCTCCTTCATGTATATTACTTCCTGTCTCTTTCTGACCCATCATCATTCTCTTTGTTTTTCTGCCTCCCCATCTCATCACTCTTTCTCTCTCTTTCTGCCCCCCCTCCATCACTCTTTCTGCCCCCATCACTCTCCCAGCCTCCTGCCTGCTTCCTCTCCCCCCACAGCAGCAGTGGCAGTGCTCTGGGAATCACAATGGATCTCCCAGCTGCAGAGATCAATTCATCTTAGGGCTGCCAGCTCCAGGTTGGGAAATTCCCGGAGATTGGGGGTGGAGCCTTGGGACAGTGAGGACTGGGGAGGCAAGCAGCCTCAGCAGGGTATAATGCCATGGACTTAACCCTCCAAATCAGACATTTTTTCTAGGGGAACTGATCTCTGTCACCTGGACAACAGTTGTAATTCTGAGTGCTCTCCAGCCCTTGTCAGGAGGCTGGCAATGGTAGTTCAAGTGAAGGAAATGGCTAGTTTGCAGGGTGGAGTCTAAGGCATTATACTGGTCTGTAGTGTCTCTTCAAATCCCACCCTCCCCAGGCTCCATCCCTCAAATGTTCAGGAATTTCCCAACCTGGAGGTGGCAACCCTATTTCCTTTCCACCCAACAGCCAACCTACCTTTATCTGTCTTCAGTTTTCCATCTCCACCCCCCCTCCCCACAGGCTCTACCTAGGAAAATTACGGTCTTTCTCCACAGTGGGGACTAAAGCAGCTTATGTTATTATTTCCTCCTTGTTACCTGCACAACAACCCTGTGAGGTTGGTTAGGCTGAAAGTATGTGACTGGTCCAAAATCTCCCAGTCAGGTTCTACCACAAGATGGGGATCTGAACCTGGGTCTTGCAGATCCCAATCTGAAACTCTAACTGTTACATCACAGTGGGTTTCATAGGGTGGCTGCTGATGAACAGTAGCAAAGCAGCTGGGCCTACCTGAGTCATGCAAATCAGGTGGTATCAAGTCACCCAGGGGGTGCTGCCTAGGGATGGCAGCCCCCAGGTGGGACCTGGGGATCCCCTGGAGTTACTGCTCATCTCCAGAGTACAGAGATTACTTTCCATGAAGAAATGAATGCTTTGGAGGGCGGAGTTTAGGCATTGTACCTCACTGAGGTCCCTGTCCTCCCCAGACTCCACCCCCAAATCTCCAGGACTTTCCCAGCCTGGATCTGGATCTGCTGCCGGTGGCCAGGGGGGTACTTGACAACCCTAGACTGCTGCCAGGCCTAGGGTTGTCAACCTCCAAGTGGGCCTGAAGACTCCCCCCCAAATTACAACTGAATTCAAGACAGCAGAGATCTGGTTCCCTGGAGAAAATGGCTGCTTTTCAGGGTGGCCTCTGTGGCACTATACCCAGATGAGGCCTCTCCCTTCCCCAAACCCAGCCTGGCCCCAAGACTCCCTCCCTGAAAGGCCATAATAGAACTGGAAAGGGCCCTCCTCCTGCCTTTTACTGACAGAAACAGTTAAAACCTCTCCCCCTCCCCCGAACATTCTAATCTCTCACAGTTCATGTCTGGAATTAGAGATCCTTGTGAAGGCCATTTCAAAAGGTATTGGGGGGAATTCAACGGTCCCTGAAGTTTTTTTTTTTTTACTTTTTGGATTTTTCTGCAGACTGAGGAAGGCCCCTGACTATGTAGGAAAAGCTGTTGGGGGAGAGTGAGCTCTCTTTTGGCAGATAAAAGTATCCACACAGGAAAAAAAACTCTCGGAATTAGAATATAGATTAAAGTAAGACTATTATTTGGCTCTATTGACAAAAATGAATCATGATTTTGTTCCAGTCAGCCTATAGATTTTTAAAAAAAGCTTGCTGTGAGCTGTAATTAATTGTTATTTGTTACTGCTGACTAAATGCATACAGCTTTGTCATTATTGCATCACTCCCCAAAACACTGTACAGCCAGGATCCAAAGAGTCATTTTTAAGTGTTTGTAAAATCCTGGGAAAATAATGCAATGGAACTTCTGGCTTTTTCCCTTTGAACAATAAACACCTATATCATAAACCCCTTTTGAAGCTCCAGTCAGTTTGAAAGAAGCTTGCCATGCAGCATAGGAAGCTGCTATTTAGAAAGACAGGTTCAAAGTCTCCTTAGCCTAACAAAGAGCTACACATGTAGTTCTTGGAATAGAAAGAAAGAAAGCTGTTTTTAATCTGCATGGGTTCTGTTTTATGCAGATTGGGCGCTGTGTTCTCAAATCTCCCATGGTGGTGTTGTATGTGAAACAACTGCAAGACTGCATATTTTGCCCAGTGAGAAAATACCATTTTAGGTGACCAACACACACATAGTATGTTGACTGGTTGTGAAATGGTGTGCAGGAGATATAACAGTAAGACTGCCACCACATTCTGTATGCTATCAGAAAAAATAATTGGGGAGGAGGAGCCAGCGACAGCACGCTGTGCAGTCACTCCCAATTCAGCGTCCGCGTCAAGCTCCAACAAAAGAATTAAAATAACAAAAACGGGCTGCAATTTAAATATCACAGCTTTACCAAAACAATGGGGAAGACTAGAGGAGCAAAAGCTGGTAAGAACCCCTCCAAAACAATGCCTGTAGCATTGCAGGAAAGTCAAAACTCTTTGGACGAGGACTCCCCTCCCCCATTGGAGATGGAGGAAGCACGTGCAAGCAAAAGGAAAAGAGAGGGCTCTCTAACCAAAAGGCATTTACAAGAGATGCTGACAGATTTAAAACAACACTTAAAAGAAGAAATAAGAAACAGCATTACTCCTGTTATGAATAAGTTGGACGAAGTCAACAAAAAGCTACAGGAGGTAGCTTAAACCTCCCCTTTCCGCTTAAACCTCCCCTTCCGAATGGACTCACCAGCGTTTATATCTGACATTGTGGCAGATCTTAAGGATGTAAAGACTAAGCAAAATCTTTTGGAAATTGCCAGGAAGAACAGCAGTTTGAAGCTTGAAGACACTTTGGTCCAGCTGTATGTAGATATTCCCTTTGAAATATTAAATGCTAGGAAAAATATGCATCCAATTGCACAAGAGTTTGCAGAGAAGAACTACAGGTACCATTGGCTTGCACTTGGACATATATCAGTTACACACCAAGGATGTATATTTACAGCCCATGATTTAGCATCTGGAGAAGAGCTTCTGAAGACATTGGACTTGGACTCAAGCTAGAAAATAAAGAATTGGTAACTAAAGAAGAGGAACGTACTACAAGACTGCAAAAAATTACACTGGAGGAGACAGCAGCTATAGAGTTACCATTTTTGTTCTTTTGTTTTTCATATTTTCACCAAGCACCAAGTAGGGGAGCATGCAGGAAGGGCCATTGGGATTCCCCCCTCCACATCTCCCCAGTGGGCAAGACGCACACCCTGTGAGTCTGCTCCAGAATTGCTCTGGAGTCCCAGGGGGAGGGAACACCGATTAGAAGAGCTCCAGTTAAAGAGGAAGAATAGAATTTAGTAAAAAAAAATTAAAAAACAGAGTAACTAAATGGGAGTATTATTTTGTTTCTATCTTATTTCATCATGAAGTATCTTAGTATATTAGCTTTGAAACGAAAATGAAATATATAGAGAGTATATGGTTACAAGCATGACAAGACTTAATGGGAAATTATGGGAAATAGAGTTTATAATTGCAGATGCACTGGAGTAATTTTGTGAGGCAGAATTTTTTTTTAGGCATGCCAACATCTATCTGACTTAATTAATTATAATTTACAAATGAAATAGTAGCAGAATAGAGTTGGCAATTTGTTGTAGTAGAAAATGTTTAAAGTAATGTTTAAAGAAATGTTTAAAGTAATGTTTAAAGAAAATGTTTAAATTTCATTTTCTGCTGTAAAAAAATTGTAATTAATTTGTAAGATTATGAAAATGATAAAAAAATTAATGGGGGAAAAATAATTGCTAGATTAAATGCCAGAAAGTGAACAAGTTACAGAATCAAGCAAAACTACTACCAAGTTACCACATTAATATAAATGGTTTTCATGTCAGTGATACTATTCAAGGTTGCACAGCAATTCCAGGTAGTCTGTTTTGGTGTACAGAGTGATGGTAACTACCCATGAAGCCTGTTCAGTGTATTCTTTCTTAATAATAAAAGTCAACTGAAGGCCAAGTCTGAGAATGTGAAATATTAGTCATATAACTGTTGTTTTTACAGCTGAAAACTCTAAACTACAGCCTGCCATTATTTCTGTATCACAAATAACTTGAATCAGTCTCCTGTGTTTCACCTAAATATAATAACACCAACACGCATTTAGATTTCATCAGTTAGCTGCTTTAAGATTATATGCTATCATACATCCTAGTTGACCCACTTTCCTGCTTGTGAGGGACATTCGAGATTTGGCAGAAACTCATCTGCAGAAGCATGACAGGGAGTGCAGCATGGAGTGTTATCCAGGTTGCAGCCACACAGAAATGACAGATAAAATGAGATTGGTAAACAGCTTGCCACTTCAACAGAAAATTTCTTTGACACTTAAGCTGAAGTCTGCCTAGAGTATGAAAAAACTTAAGCAATTGCTGCGCAAGCATGGATAATGCACCTATCTCCTGCATGGTCATTGTCTGGTTCCAGCAGGCTGGGAATCATGCTGGCTCAGCTGCAACAGAGCCCTGGAACCACACCTGGCCCAGCTGTGGCAGAGCCATATTGGGCCAGTGGCAGCTGCGGCGAAGCATGGGAGCTGCAGAGGTTGTGCTGGAGCCTGGGAGCTGCAGCAGGATAAAGCAGTGGTTGTACCAGAGTCTGGAAATAGCAATGGGCCCAGCAGCAGCTGTGCCAGTGTCTGGGAGCCATGGTGGGCCCCGTGAGAAAGTGGGGGGAGATAGGATCCCCTCCCTGGCAAGTCTCAGGGGCCTAAACATCTATATACTAATTCCGAAGTGGCCCCCTCCATGTGGATATCTAAATCCGTGCAGGGGAGCACTGGGGGGGGGGGAGAGATTTTCCTAAACACGTGGAGGAGTCTCCATGTGTGCAGAAAAATCCTAAATGTTAAAAAAACTTTTGGGGAGATATTTAAATCCCCTCAAAAGTAAAAGTGTTCTCTGCGCAGGCACAGAGAACGCTTTGGCTGGGGGGAGGGCTCGGCAGGCAGCGGGCCTCACCACCACTGCCGATTTTGGGGGGGGAGGGGAGGGAGGGGAAGAGGCTCGACACACGGCCGCCGATTTTCAGGGAGGGAGGGGAAGAGGCTCAGTGCACGGCGGGTCTCACCGCCACCACTGATTTTTAGGAAGGGAAGGGAGAGAGGCTCACCTCCCCCCCACGAGTATTATGTGTTCTCCTGCTTGTGTATATTCTAATAGCAAAGTCAGCCAAATCTGAGGATACTTAAATCTGGTGACTGGAGCTGTGCACAGGCAAGACATATCTTTCTTTCTTTTTTTTTTGTAATTTTTTTTTTATTTTTCAACACATTAAAATTAATACATTTATCTTATACAAATCCTTTTTTCCATATTATATCACATTTTGCTCTATTTGTATAATCTTGTTTTTATCTTGTATTGGCAGTTTCCCACCACATCTGAAGCATAACACATTTTCCACATTATCCAAAATAGTAATACTTATATCTATGTTTACATTTCTGGTAACGGTCATATATCTTAAAAATACTTGTATACTAATTCTTACTTTCTATATTCTTATATAATTCTAAAATAAAAACAACTTCATTATCTAATTATCCTTAATACATTCATATACTCTAATTTTATTGCTTTATGTTATTATAACCATGTATAGATGTAATTTTTCATGTCCCAGTATTTTTCAATATATTCTTTCAAATCTTTCCAATCTTCTAAAAAGGTCTCTGAGTACAGGTCATTCAACTTTCTAGTCCATTTATCCATTTCAGCCATATATAACAATTTTTTCAACCATTTCCACACATCTGGTATTTTTTCATTTTTCCAATTTTGTGCATACACCATTCTTGCTGTTGTTATCATATACCATATTATTGTCCTTTTCTTTACATTTATCTCTTCTAGTTTAAGTCCAAGCAATAACATTTCAGGCAACTTCTTAAATATACATTTCAAAAAAATTTCCATTTCTGCATGTATTATAGACCAATAAGTCTTTGCTTTATCACAAGTCCACCACATATGATAAAAAGAACCTTCTTTCTTTTTACATTTCCAACATTTGTTAGACATATTCTGGTTAATATTTGCAATTTTTTTTGGTGTCATATACCATCTGTACATCATTTTAAAACAGTTTTCTTTTAAGTTATAACATGTAGATATACCCATAGCATTTTTCCATAAAAATTCCCAAGATTCCATTTCAATATCTTTGTTAAAGTTTATTGCCCATTTTACCATTTGTTCCTTTACCATTTCATCAGCGTTAAACCATTTTAACAAAATTTATACATTTTAGAGATCATTTTTTTCCCACCTTCCTCCCAAACTTGTTCTATTTCATTATTTTTTTCTCTAAAACCGGATTTTTTATCACTTCTATACATGTCATATATTTGTCTATATCTTAACCAACCATAATCAAAGTCCATCTGATGCTGCTTCTTCAATATAAAGTCTTTACCATGTCTTGTTAATAAGTCTCTGTACTTCAACCAATCTTGTCCTTTGTGACGTGATACTGGATTTAAAACTTCTGCGGGTACAATCCACATAGGTATCTCTTCTGGAAAAAAGTTTTTATATCTTGTCCATGTATCCATTAACGTTCTTCTCAAATAATGATGTTTAAACATATTGTCCATTTTTGCTTTACCATAATACAAATATGCATGCCACCCAAACCTACAGTCATGGCCTTCCAGGGACAATAACTTTCTATCTTGTAACATAGTCCATGTCCCTACCCAAGTCAAACATATTGCATCATGATATAGCCTTAAGTTTGGTAATTGGAACCCACCTCTATCTTTAGCATCACACATTATTTTCATCTTGATTCTTGGTTTTTTCTCTCCCCATACAAACTTAGACAATTCCTTCTGCCAGCATTTGAATGTTTTTACATCTTTCACAATTGGAATAGTTTGAAACAAAAACATTAATCGTGGTAATACATTCATCTTAACCACCGCAATTCTACCCAACAATGACAAATTTAATACATTCCACTTTTTAATATCTTGCATAATTTGCAGCCATAATTTCTCATAGTTATTTTTATAAAGATCAATATTTTTCATTGTTAGGTTTACACCTAGATATTTTGTCTTTTTCACCACCTCACATTCTATAAGATTTTGTAACTCAGTTTGTTTGTTGTTTGACATATTTTTACACATCACTTTCGATTTGTTCTTATTTACATAAAATCCAGCCAAGTCACCAAACTTTTTTACTCTCTGTAACAAATATGGTAGTGTAGTCATAGGGTCTTCCACTATAAACATCACATCATCTGCAAAGGCCCTATATTTGAAAGAAAAACCTTTGGTTGTTAAGCCTTTAATTTCTTTATCTTCCTTCACATTTATTAGTAGAACTTCTAGAATCCAAATAAATAACAACGGCGAAAGTGGGCATCCTTGTCGTGTTCCTTTTTCAACTTTAAAATCGTCTGTCTTTTCAGTATTAATTATTAAAGAGGATTTCTGTTCTTTATAAATTGACTTAATGAGGTTAAGCATATATTCACCAATTTCAAGATGTTCTAGAACCTCAAACATAAAATCCCAATTTAAATTATCAAACGCTTTTTCCGCATCTAAAAAGAAAAAACCCACCTCCTTTTCAGGATGTTTATCGTAGTATTCTATAGCATCCACTACTACTCTTAGATTGTCCCTTATTTGGCGATTGGGTAAAAACCCTGCTTGTTCTGTTTGTATAGTTTCTTTAAGGTGTTCTTTTAGTCTGTCAGCTATAATCTTAGCAAAGATCTTGTAGTCATTATTTAGTAGAGAAATCGGTCTGTAGTTCTTAACATTAGTTAAGTCTTGATTTTCTTTCGGGATAAATGAGATGGTTGCGTCTTTCCAAGTTTCTGGGACCTCACCAGTAACTCCTATATCATTCATTAATAGCAGTAACACTGGTGAGATCGACTCCTGTAGCGTTTTATAAAACTTCGCTGTAAATCCATCTGGTCCAGGTGCTTTTCCTAATTTTGAGTCATTTATTGCATTTTTAATCTCTTGTAATGATACTGGATTGTTAAATAGTTCTTTAATTTCCTCTGTTGGTTTTGGTAACTTTAATGTTTGCAGGTATTCTTTGATCTTTCTTCTGTCTTTGTTTTCCTTCTTAAACAGTTTTGCATAATATTTAAAAAATTCTCTCTTTATTCCTTTGTTATCTATTATCTCAATGTTATCTCTTATCACTTTAGTGATAAATTTGTTTTCACGTTTTTTCTTTAATTGCCATGCTAAATATTTTCCGGGTTTATTTGCACCTTCAAATGCCTTTTGTTGGAGTTTTTTTAGGTTCCAGTACGTCTCTTGGTTCAAAATAGCTTTTGCTTGGTCTTGTAACATCCAGATTTCCTTTTGCAGTTTCTTTTTCCCTGGTCTGCTCTTCAGTTCTTCTTCTTTTGTTTTAATGGCTTCTACAATATTTTCATATTGTTCTCTTTTCTTTTTGTTATCTTTTGCATTTAAAGATATCAATAGTCCTCTCATCACTGCTTTATATGCATCCCATACGGTTTGAATTTTTACTTCTTTCTGTATATTTGCTTGGAAGTATAGGTCTGTTTCTTCCTGTAATTTTTTAACTATTTCTTGGTTATCTAGTAAGTCCTCATTTATTCTCCATCTCTTTTGTTTTTTTACCTGGCCAGCAGTCCATAAACACGGATTATGATCTGAAATTATTCTGGGTAGAATTTCCACTTTTCTTGTCTTAAATGTTAAATTAGTAGTCATCCAAATCATGTCAATTCTTGAATGTGAGTCATGTCTATTAGAATAAAAGGTAAAGTCTTTTCCTTGTGGGTTAACTTTCCTCCAAATATCTTCCAGCTTCTCTTGTTTTATCAGTTCAAAAAAGTTTTTTGGAAGCTTCCCTAATGCCTCATCCTTTCTCTTAGAGCGCCTGTCTAATTTGTTATTCACAGTTCCATTAAAGTCCCCCAACATCATAATTTGATCATAATTTACGTTATCCATTTCCATTTGTAATTCTTTAAAAAAAAATTCTTTGGCTCCATTTGGGGCGTAAATATTCACAATCAAAGTTTTCTGTCCTTGTAGTGAGATTTCAATAGCTAAATATCTTCCTTCTTTGTCTTTAAATATTACTTTAGGTTCCAAATCTTTTTTGACATATGTTACAACACCATTCTTTTTATTGCTTGCTAAAGAATAAAATTCTTCTCCCAATTTTTTCCTTATTAAATATTTGTGGTCTTGTTTTTTAAGATGAGCTTCTTGTATGTATATTACACTACATTTTTGTTTCTCCAGCCAATGCCCTACCATTCTATGTTTTTGGGGTGAATTAAGTCCATTTACATTCCATGTAAGTACTTTGTAATCCATCTTGATATATTGTTAAATATCACCAAGGTCATCTTTATTCTCTCCAAGAAATGCGTACATTTCTCCTGTGCTTTTAATCACTACTCTGGTGTTGCCATAGTAAAAGCTTAATCCTTGAGGTATTTCCCAGCGGAATCTGATTTTTTTCTCCTTCAATTTATCCATCAGACGCTTAAATTTTTTCCTTTCTTGCAGTATTGCTCTAGGCAGTTCTTTCATTACTATAATTTTCTTTCCATCTATTTCAAAGGGATCAGTAAAACACTTCTTGTAGATTTGTTCTTTTGTCCTTTTCATTGTAAATTGGACCACCACATCTCTTGGTATATTTTTGTCTCTTGCGTATGTAGAATTGACTCTATAAACAAGATCCATGTGTTCTTTAACAACCTCTTCCTGTTCTTGTAAAAAATCTGCTAATGCTTCTTGCATTCTTATAAAAATGTCTTCATTCATTTTTTCCTCAATCCCTCTGAATCTCAAATGGTTTTGCATGTCTTTGTAATGCATCATCTTTTCCATTCTGTCATTGTCTCTCATTGTCTTTTGAGTACTTTCTTCCAGTTCTTTTACTTTAGTTTCAATGTCTTGTGTTCTTGTGGTTAATTTTTGAAATTCTGCTTTTAAGTCTATAAAGTTTTTGTCTGCTTGTGCAGCTATGCCATTCATTTTAACATTTACCTCTCCTATAGCGTCTAACATTTTTTTTCCATTGCTTCCATAACAGCTAGTAGTTCTTTTTCTTTTTTTGCTGCCATTGTAGGAGAGGATCATGTAGCTGCTCTCGATCTTAGTCCGCGGTCCGTCTTGTCTCTTTAAAAAAGATCGATTTTATTTTATTTTCCAAATCAAACACCGATTAATGTGTTCACACAAGCTAGTCTTGCCAAGTCAAATTTCGTTGGTTTCAGCCTTCTAAGTTATATAGTTTATGAGATATTACTGTTTAAAAATTTTATAAATCCAAAATGGCGGGCGCAACTTCTCTATGGTTTGTGTCAAAGGTTATAGTCTTTTTACCTTGCTTCTGGCTTGCCGTAGTTTCCTTTTGTCCCTTCCTCTTGCTTACTTGTCTGCTCTCCGCACGTCACTTCCTGTTGTAGTCCTTTTGGTCCGGCAGTTTTTACAGTCCCCTTTGCTCTCTTCCGGTTCTTCTCCATTTCCCTTCTTGTCTGCTCCTCAAGCCGTCACTTCCTGTCTCAGTCCTCACAGCTTGATCTCACGATGCTTGGTTTCCTCCTCCCCTCTTTGTCTCGCGATGCTTGGCTCCCCCTCCCGACTCTTCTTAACCGCAGGAATGTTAAACAACTTGGTTTTTTGGCTTTTTAAGTTCAAATTCAGCTGTTTAATGTTTCAAAACTGCACTCATCCAATCTGCAACAGTCTATTGCTTCACCAGATCTGCTTTTCGTCTTTCAAAACGCGGTAATAGTAAGGCAAAAACTTTTTTTCCGTTACCTTATGTTGTTACTTCGCTTCAGATGTGGTCCCAACGTTTAAACTTTGTCTTCTTTGTTAAGGAATCAGAGGAATTGGAGATTTTATGCTGATTTAATCAGCTCAGCTCGGCTCCTTAGAGATACTTGCAGGAATCTTCTTCGGCTGCAGTGCTCAAGGTGTTGTAAAAGTCTCCTCCGAGACTTTTCCTTCACCGAGCTTGCTCAAACCTGGATTATATTGCTTGCTAGTCCTCACACTACCTGTGTGAGGTTGCGTCAGGTGGATTGATCCACCCAAGCTGTCAATAAGAGCCGCTGTCCGCCTTGCGCAATTGCAAAGCGTGTCAGACCTCCATTCCTCCGACCGGAAACCAAGACATATCTTTCTACAAACCTGAACAATGCCCCAGATTTGCAAAAAAATCTGAAATCTAAAAAAAATTAAAATGGTAAATTAAAATGATAAAAGGAGCACCAGTAGATTTAACAATAGTTGGTGCTAGGCAACCACAGCATTCCAAGGCTTAGTTTCTGCAAGTAAAAGACAGGGGGAGTGGAAAGGGTCCTTTCCAGGGCTGTTTTGGCCTTTGAGGAAAGACTCATCAGAGCCAGGCCTGACAGTAGCCACTGGATGACTTGATACCACCTGACTGCATGACTCAATTAGACCTGGCTGCTTGCTACTGTTCAACAGCAGCCACCCTATGACAGCCTATGTAGTGTAGCCTTTAGAGCTTCAGAGTAGCGTCTGGGAGACCTGGGTTTAAATCACTAGTCTGCCATGGAAGCTCACTAGGTGTTGTTATGCCAGTCACATACTTTCAGCCTAATTCACCTCACAAGGTTGTTGTGAGGAGAAAAAGGGAGGAGAGGATAATAATGTAAGCTGCTTTGGTCCCCACTGTGGAGTAAGGTGGGGTATAAATGAAATAAATAAAGAATAAATATAGCTGAAGATGGGAGGTAGATAAAAGAAAGGTTGGCGAGTGGTTGAGGAGAGAATGAAGCAGGGAAAAGGGAAAGGATATGGGGGTTGTCAGGAGGAGGGAAAAAAGAAACAGTGTGGAGAAGGGGATACAGGGGAAAGGGGGGTCCCCCCAAGTCCTTAAGGATTCCCTACCATGCAAGTCGGCCTGGCCCAGTGGCCAACACCACATAATTTGGCCATAGTTTTCCTAGGCAGAAGCTGCTGGGCAGGGAGACCTGAAGACAAAGGGGCAGATAAGTGAAGGTTGGCTGTTATATGAAAAGGTGAGAAGAAAGAAGGGAAGATGCTATGGGCGCTTTCAGGAGAGAGATTATTCTTGTATTATCATTTTAGGCAGAACACATGGCTATCAATGTTGTACAGGTTGTAAAGGGAAAGTTAGAGTGGAAGAAACAGTCCCAGGAACTGCAGTGAAGTCTAAATGTTAAATTAGCATTTAATAGCAGTATATGACCCTACTCCTCTTTCCAAGTTGTGGTTTGAACTTTCCCTCTGAGGGAACAGGTCGGCCCAGCAGTCTATTAATACTACTCAGGTCCCTCTCTTCAACTAATCTCTTCTGGGATTGGGTTTTTTTTTAAGTATGAGTCAGGCACCAAGGTTTTCTTAAGATAAAATAAAACTGTAATTTATTGGCAGAACACAACAGGGGAATATCGGTTGTTTGTACAGAGGACTCTTTGTTGCATACAGATAGTTACACATTCACTCACTCTTCTATTATACTCTTTCCTGTCCTGCTTTGTGATTCCTCTATAGCTGTGTCTTACTGGCCTCTTTGAGTCACAGCTGGCCTCTACACAGCTGTCTAGACCCTGCCAGAGTTCAGCCCTCCCACAATCACATCTCACAGGCTCACCAGGACTGATGTATGTTAGTGTTTGTGTTCGCTTAGTTCACTATGATTGAGTCTGTTCCTTCCTAGAAACAGAATTCTCCACAGAGTTTCTTCAGAAGGCAAAAGTCGCTTTACTCCCTCAGCACTTCCCTTCTGAATCTCTTAACCGACAATAACTGAGAGCTCTGAGCTCAAACGGCCCCCTCCTCACTCTGTCATGTGACTCAGCAGGGTTCTATGAACACACTCTGCTGGTCATAGGATTTTTTTTTCTTTAATCCCGTCACATGTCCCCCTTTCTAAATAATTGCGTAATGCGAAAGGTTTCAGCCTTTCGCTGAGCAATGGGCTTATGTGATGCCGGTTCACTGGCAAGGCGGGATATAAATATAATAAATAAATAAATAAATAAATAAAAATACTTGCCTGTGCAACATTTCTTTTCTTATCACTATAACATCAGATCATTTCATTAACTCAATACACATTTTCTTTAGATGCATAAACCTTAACATATAAATGCATCAATATGAAATACAAAACAGTTTTTTTCTAATAAAACCACTTTGCTCTCTGCTTTCTCTGGCTTACTTATGTACATAACAAAAATATTTTTTTTAACTTAGGTTTCTGTAACATTGATAATTTTTTTACATTTATGCTGTTGCGGTTCTTGATAATGCGTCTGCAATCATGTTATTCTTCCCAGGAACATGTTGTATATCAAAATTATAATCCTGGAGCTGTAAACTCCACCTGATAAGTTTACTGTTGGTGTTTTTTACCTGGTTTAGCCACTTTAGTGGGGAGTGGTCAGTGCACAGTATAAACTTCCTCCCCCATAGGTAAGGTTTCAGCTTCCCTATGGCCCATACAATGGCTAAACATTCCCTCTCGATCACTGAGAGGTGCTGTTCCCTTTCTAAGAGTTTTCTGCTTAAATAGAGGATGGGATATTGTCCCTCCTCTCCTGTCTGACGCCATATTGAACCTAAGCTGATGTTAGAGGCGTCTGTGAATAGAGTAAACTCTTTACCAAAGTCAGGAGTGTGTAACACTAGCTCTGTTGTTAGCATAGTTTTAAGGTGTTCAAATGCCCTTTGGCAAGCTTCAGACCAAACCACTATATCAGGGTGTTTCTTTTTGATGCACTCACACATGGGTGCTGCAATGGTGCTAAACTCTGGGATAAATCTCTGGTAATATCCCACTACTCCGAGAAATGCTCGTATTTGCTTCTTACTTTGGGGTTGGGGCCAGGTTTGGATAGCTTGCACCTTTCCCCAGTCTGCCTTAATCTTACCTCCGCCTAGCACATGCCCCAAATACTTCACCTCCGGCATGCCGAGTTGACACTTGGATGCTTTGACGGTGAGACCTGCATCTTTGATCCGTTGAAAAACAATAGCTAGATGTTGTAAGTGCTCTTTCCAGGTGTTACTATATATGGCAATATCATCTATGTATACTAATGCAAACTCTTTCGAACCAGCTAACATTCGGACTATCAACCTTTGGAACGTGGCAGGTGCGTTCCTCAAACCAAATGCTAGTACTGTGAATTCAAAAAGACCCTCCTCGGTGACAAAAGCTGTCTTTTGACGGTCTTTGGGATCCATTGCCACTTGCCAATAACCTTTGGTTAGGTCTAGGGTGAAGATATAATTGGCAGCCCCAATTGTCTCTACTAACTCATCCACCCAAGGCATGGGGTACACATCTGGTATGGTTACCTGGTTTACTGTCCTGTAATCAACACAAAACCACATGGTCTTATCTGGTTTTGGTACTAGTACCACTGGCGAGGCCCAAGGACTTACAGAAGGTACAATAAGTCCCAGCTTTAGCATTTCTTCGACCTCCCTTTGTACATATGTGGCATTCAGGCCGGTCACTCTATAAGGTGTCAGTGCCACCGGCCTCGAGTCCCCAGTATTTATCTAATGGTATGCTAAGTTAGTTTTCCCTGGCAAGTTGGAGAAAATCTTTTGAGACCTGGACAGAACAGTTTGTATCTGCCCTCTTTATTCTCCAGTAAGAGAAGGGGCGAACTGAACTTCACTAAGGGTAACTTCCTGGGATATTTCCCCCCAACCCAACAATTCAGTTCCCCTACTCTTTTCCCCTTTTGTTAATAATACCAAGTTACCTCTGTCATGGTAAGGTTTCAACATATTAACATAAAAATTTTTACAGATATCACCAGAGTCACTTAGTGTGACTGCATAGTTCACGTTGGAGACCTTATGGGCGATGGTATAAGGTCCCTCCCAGGCCACCTCAAGTTTGTTCTTCCTCCTGGGTTTCAAAACCAGAACTCGGTCCCCAGGGTTAAAAGCTCTGTCTCTGGCCTTGGTGTCGTAGCAAAGTTTCTGCCGTTGCTGTGCTTGTGCCATGTTGTCTGCAGCAGCTGTTCTCACCTCCTGCAGATGATGTTGGAGCTCTTGGAGATAGGTGATGACATCTGTCTCCTGGATGTTCATATGCCCGGACCACACCTCCTTCAGGACATCAAGGGGTCCTCTGGCTTGTCTCCCATACAGGAGCTCAAATGGGCTGAACCCGAAACTCTCTTGGGGTACCTCCCTGTACCCGAAAAGCAGGTGCTGATCCCAGTTGTTAAGGTGCTTGTAGGCATAAGTTTTTAACATGTGATTCAAGGTGCCGTTGAATCGTTCATTCAGGCCATTTGCTTGAGGATGTTATACTGTGCTGGTGATGTGCCGGATTCCACAAGCTCTTGCATGATATTGGACATATTGGTATACTGTGCTGGTGATGTGCCGGATTCCACAAGCTCTCATCAGCTCTTGAATGATATTGGACATAAAGGTTGTACCCAAATCTGTCACCATTTCCTTTGGGAACCCAAGCCGTGCAAATACATTTAGAAGCGCCTCAGCCACGGTCTTGGCTACAATGTTTCTGAGAGGCACTGCTTCTGGGAACTTGGTGGCATAGTCCATGATGGTAAGGATATATTTGTTTCCTCTCTGGGTGACTCTCGAGATAGGTCCCACAATATCCACTCCTATTTTGTCAAAAGCCTCGGAGACTATAGGGACTGGTTGCAATAGTCCTTTTGTCTTATCTAGGCCTTTCCCCCACCATTTGGCAGGCCTCACATGACTTGCAAAAAGCCCATATGTCTTTACCCATGTTGGGCCAAAAGAACCTCTCATGCACCCTGCCCCTTGTTTTGTTTACACCAAGATGAGAGGCCATGGGTGTTGCATGTGCTAATGTTAACACTTGCAGTCTGTACTTTCTGGGAAGAACTAGCTGTTTCTTCCTCTCCCAGACTACACCATGCTTCCTTGTCAAAACCACTCTATACGGTTTCTGATCAAGGATTTTAAATTGACAGGGATTTTCAATGGTGATTTCTTGATCACTTACAGTTGCTCTCTGCCACAGATTTTTCAGGCTGTCATCCTGTTGTTTCTCAACCAGGAACTCTGCTGTATGGACGCTCTGCAACAAAGTCTCTCCTTCCTCCTCCTGCAGCTCAACCTGGTCACAGGGTCATGCTGGCATGCTTTTGGTAATGATTTTAACTGAGGCATCTTGCTGTGTGCTGACCTGAGAAACCAAGTCATTTCCAACTAAGAGGGGCATCTCCAGATCCCAAAGAATTCCCACAATCCAGCATTGATATTTGTCTCGATATTTGACCAGAACTTCTGTGAGGGCAACTTTAAATGCAGGTCCTCTAATGCCTTTGATGGTGTAGGACTTGCCTGGCAAATATTGATGTTTCTGCACAAACTCTGGCTGGATCAGAGAGACCTGTGCTCCAGTGTCCCTGTAAGCTTTAGTTTTCTGTTCATTTACAGTCACAGTCACAGTCTCTAAGTAGTCCTCATTTAAACCTTCTTGCACCCTCCATACTTGTAAAACACTGTTAGCTCGTTCTGGTGGTACAGTCTCTGTGTGTGCAGTTTCATCTGACTCTGGTTCTGGATTTAAACACTGAACCACTTTAACAGTCTTTGGTGTTAAGGGTTTCCTCCCTACATCTACATTGGTGCAGGATCTTTGCCTAAGTCTCCCTCTATCTCATCCAGTATAACAGCAACTTCTTCCACAGTCTTTAACTTTTTATCTCTTAAAATCCATCTATACTGGGGAGGGACTTGGTTATAGAACTGCTCTAAGTCGATCAGATTTTTCAGTTCTGCTGTGGTAACTTTGCTCCCTTCAATCCACCTGTTAAGGGCTCTGTCTAAACGACACCCTAGTTGTGAATATGTTTCCCCTGCCCTCCTTTTTATTTCCCTAAAGGTCTTTCTGTTCTGTTCAGCAGTATAGCCATATCTGACTCTGACTCTTTCTTTAAGTAGTTGTTAATTAGAAGTCTCTTCATCTCTGAGTTCAGAGTAGATTTCACTTAACCCCCCACAAATTTGTGGTCCTAAATAAATCATCCTGTCCTCCTGAGCAATATTTAAATCTTGGCAGGTCCTTTCAAAACTGAGCAGGAAAGCTTCAATATCATCGCCTTTTTGCTACCTTGGAATTTTTTTCTGTTCTACAGAGGGGTAGTGTTCATGTCTACTGTCAGTGTGAAGCTCTGCCCTCAACTGCAATTCTTGAAGTTTTAAATTATACATTCGTTCTTCATGTTCGTGGTCTGCCTCCCTCTTTCCTTTTTCTGCCTGCATTTCCCTTTTTCTCTGTTCTGCCTGCCTTTGTTTCTCCTCTGCCTCCATTCTAAATTTTTCAAGCTCTTTTTCTTTTTCTGCCTGTCTCTGTTCTTTTTCTGCCTGTAACCTGGCAATCTGCATTTCTCTCTCTGCTTCAATTCTGGCCAGTTCTATCTGTAATTTCAAGGTATCAATATGTGAGCTAGGGTTTTCCTCAGAAGCTGCTCCCTGTGCCTGGCCACCTCCTGTGGCCTTCACTGTTTTCTGTGGTGGTGCCATTCCTGATTATTATTTTTTTCAGACTCGCTCACTCATTCTGCAGTAGTGTCCTTTTACTTATTTTGTGCCTTTCTGACATGTATTTTGGGGTGTTTACTCGAAATCCTGATGCTGGACACCAATATGACCCTACTCCTCTTTCCAAGCTGTGGTTTGAACTTTCCCTCTGAGGGAACAGATTGGCCCAGTGGTCTATTAATACTACTCAGGCCCCTCTCTTCTTAACTAGTCTCTTTGGGGATTGGGTTTTTTTAAGAGTATGAGTCAGGCACCAAGGTTTTCTCAAGATAAGATAAAACTGTAATTTATTGGCAGAACACAACAGGGGAATATCAGTTGTTTGTACAGAGGACTCTTTGTTGCATACAGATGGTTACACGTTCACTCACTCTTCTATTATACTCTTTCCTGTCCTGCTTTGTGGTTCCTCTATAGATGTGTCTTACTGGCCTCTTTGAGTCACAGCTGGCCTCTACACAGCTGTCTAGACCCTGCCAGAGTTCAGCCCTCCCACAATCACATCTCACAGGCTCGCCAGGATTGATATATGTTAGTGTTTGTGTTCGCTTAGTTCACTATGATTGAGTCTGTTCCTTCCTAGAAACAGAATTCTCCACAGAGTCTCTTCAGAAGGCGAAAGTCGCTTCACTCCCTCAGCGCTTCCCTTCTGAGTCTCTTAACTGACAATAACCAAGAGCTCTGAGCCCAAATGACCTCTTCCTCACTCTGTCATGTGACTCAGCATGGTTTTATGAACACACTCTGCTGGTCATAGGTTTTTTTTTCTTTAATGCCGTCACACAGTAGCAGTGAATGAGGCAGCAGTTTAAATGAAATCTGCAGCAAAGATATATTGATCTTAATTACACCACAATTCACCCTCATTTATAGATTCATAATATAAACTGATGCTATGGTAATACTCAACTAAAATCAAAAGTCAGATACAAGGCTTAGCTTTTTAATTCTTTCAGAGAATATTATACATCTGCAGGAGCAAATATAAAGTGGTTTTTCTACATTCTACTATAATGCCTGAAAATGCTAGTAGTAATACTAGATAGTTTGTGCCATCATTTGAATTAGAGACAGAGAACCTGTCTGGAAAGGTTTCCCCAAATTTTAGGAAGAAATGTAAAATAGCTGCATTATAACAGTTTTAAAATATGTCATGAAGGTACAGATGGTTTCTGAATTATTTTTGTGCATCCAAAATGTTCCTTCAGTTTCTCTTTTTGCTGATTTCTATTCTGTTAAGAATTCACAGATATCCCGGGGTCTTGCCCTCAGTGATTAGTGAAAATCCTTCTTGTATTCATTTCATAGAGGTATGAGATTGGGGGGGGGGGGGGCAACAGCAGAGATGTGCAGTTGCACCCAATACTGCCTCTGCATTGAGCTCCTACAAAAGAATTAACATTTAAAAAATGGACTACAATTCAAATATTACAGCCTTACCAAAACCATGGGGAAACCCAAGGGACCAAAAGGCAGCAGGAATCCCTCCAAACCGATGCCTAGAACATCGCAAGAAAACCAAAACTCTTCAGATGGAGACACTCCACCACATTGGAAATGGAGGAAGAAGAAGCCCGGGTGTGAGAGCCCAGAGTCAATCAACAACAAGTGTCCATAAAACAGGAAATCTTTATTGAAGAAAGGTCTTACTGGTCATCTGACTTTTTGTGTTAGTAATGGTGAGTAGGTGTGAGGCCAGGGAAATTATACTTGATTCAAAAGGGCTCTCTATGATAACACATCCAATCAAGGAAAAGAAGAAAAGGCACTAAAAAATACTCTCTGTTCCCAAAGTAAAAGCAGGAAAAATACATGGCCAGACCTAAAGAGCAACAGCAGCTGGTTGTACAGTCTTCCAAGGTCAGAGAAGCAGGCTAGGCGATAAGCATGCCACGAGAACAGGGCGGGTAAGACATTTCACAGGCATGAGGCCCACCTGAGTCAGGAACCACCTCCCTCCCAGGGGATGGCAGCATTAGCTGACACCAGGCAAGTAAAAGGAAAAGAGAAGACTCCCTAACTAAAAAGTATCTACAGGAGATGCTTACAGACTTAAAACAAGATTTAAAAGAAGAGATAAGAAACAGCATCACTCCTATTATCAATAAGTTGGATGAAGTTAACAAAAGTTATTGGATGCACAGGTGAAGGTGGAGATAGAGGTCACCAGCATGCATAAAAACTCTAAAGAAGTAGCTGAATTAAAGACCAAAGGTGGACAAAAAGTAAGCTAATGTTGTTAGAAATTAAATCATGGGGAACTAAAGTAAAATTTTGTGGAATTTCCCTGAATTTTGAGTTAAACAAGGACCTTAGTGCCACTTTAAATGAGTGGTTAGAGGGAATTATACAGCTTCCGAGGCCTGTGGTAAACAATGCCTACTGTTTAACCCTTCCCCGAATGGGTTCACCAACATTGATACCTGATACTGTGGCAAAACTTAAGGACACAAAGACTAAGCAGAACCTCTTGGAAATTGCCAGGAAAAACAGAAGTTTGAAGCTTGAAGACACTCTGGTTCAGTTGTACCCAGACATTCCTTTTGAAATATTAAATGCCAGGAAAAATATCCGCCCAATTGCACAAAAGCTTGCAGAGAGAAATTACAAGTACAGTTGGCTTCTGCTTGGCCATATATCGGTTACACACCGAGGACGCACATGTACAGCCCACGATTTAACATCTGGTGAGAGCTTCTGAAGGTGTTGGAATTAGACGCAGGCTAAGATGCTAAGAATTGGCAACTGGAAGAAGAGGAAGCCACCATAAGATTGTAAAGAATTACATCGGAGGAGATGGCAGTTACAGAACTTGTTCTTTCTTCCTTTTATTATTTCCCCCCAAGAAAAGTAGTCCGTAATAAAAAAAATAGAGGAGCATGAGAGAAGGGCCATTGGGACATTCCCCCCGCCACACCTCCCCAGTGGGCAAGACCTATCATGAGTCTTCTTTGGAACTGCTCTGGAGTCCCAGCGGGAGGGAATGCCAATTAGAACAGCTCCAGTTAAAGAAGAAGATCTAAATGATAGTAAAATATATTAAGATAGCAGAGTAACGAAATGGTGTAATATATACTTTCTTTTTATGTTATTTTATTGTATCATATAAGATAAATTCTGAAATGAAATATGTACAGAATATATGGTTACAAACTTAAGGAGATATAACAAAACATTACTTAAACAGATATAAGGAAAATTATGGGAAATAGGGGTTATAAATAAAGCATCCGTACTAGAGTAATTTTGAGAGGCAGAAATACTGACTATGCGCCCCAATTTCTATTAGACTCAATTAATGACTATTATTTATTAATGAGGTAGAAGAAGAATAGAGTTGGCAATTTGTAGTAGATTATTTTTAAAGAATGTTAATCTCATCTCTTTTTGTTGTAAAAAAGCTTCTAAGAAATTTGTAAGAAATGGAAATTAATAAACATTTAATATAAAAAAGGTATAAGGTTTTAGAGTTTTTATGGTAATTCAACATTGAAATAAGGAGATACTAAGAGTTCATGTGAGTTAAGTAAAGCTTTGTTGTGGAATGTCTTCCCAAAATAAAATGGTGGCAGTTGCTCAGTTGAACTTGGGAAGCTGTCTTATTTAGGTAGCAGAACCAGTTATCACACAGGGCATTTTTGAACCTCAGGTTTTTAGTAAGAGGGGCTTGACTTTTCTGTTTGTAAAATGATGTACCAGTTGTACTTTATTTTCAATATAACTAGCTGACAAGGTACACACTATGTAGTTACATATGGAGAGGAGAAACAAGGCTCTGTTTCCTTGCTGTATAGAAGCTTCCAAAGTATTAATTTTCTCAGGTTTTATTAGTGACATGAAATTCAAGCTTTTGAACTGTTAGGAATGGGATTGGTCTCTTTAAAATTAGGCTTTTGCAAAAAAAAAAAAAAAGGATAGAAGAAAACTAAAAGGTTTACAAAAAATGTCATTTAAAAACAAGGCCTATTTTTTCCAGGGTGGTGTGTATGTATAAATTTATTTGTGGCACCTCTTCAGAATCCTGCTTGAGGCAGCTTAAAGGCCATTATACATCAGCAGCATTTTAAAAATCCATAGTGCAGAGCAGTTTATTTTGTTGAGGAGTCTACATGGCATAACTATACCTTCTGTGGCCATAATAAACAAACAAATTGCTGGTGTTTTATCTGTCATGACCTTACTGGTATTATGTAAACAGTAGTTACGCAAGGAATGTAAGCTGCTCAGTACCATGCAGATTTTAGATTATATAACACAGTTTATTCTTTTGGGGCCTTTCATTATATCTACTGTATTCAAGGATTTGAGGAGGAACAGAATTCACTTCCTTGTATATCTGTTATTACAAACATGTGTCATTATATGTGCCCCACTTTCCTAGGCACTGAGAAGTCCAAGAGTAGCAGTACAGGATTTTCCTCTGTTGGATGAAAACTCATTGCAGGTTTATTTTACTGTATTGGTTTCTTTATATTTACTTACAGGTTGGCCATCATGGACAAATAAAGCAGTTGCACAGCCAAGACTAGTCTGCAAAGAAGCATCAGTTCTCTAAAAATATGCATTGGAGCCTGCCACTCGTTACTACAGATTCTTGGTAATAGACTGGTTTTTCTCCAGTTGGCTTCATTCAAATGACAAACCACTTCTTTTCTGCCGCACACCAGGCAGAATGCTAATCTCAGACCTTACACTGTAGGTGAATTAGCTTACCAGTTTTCTACTGCACTTTTATTTCATTCTATTGGAGCAAAAATAAACAGGAGTCTTATTGCACCTAAACCAGGGCTTTTTTTCCAGAGGGAACACACCGGAACAGAGTTCCGGAACCTATTCAAGAAAATTATTTTTTAAATGTTTGAAAGTTCTTGAGTTTTCAGTATACAGATCGAAAATTTCATTTCCCTCTTGAGAGTTCCGGCACCTTTTTGTTCAAAAAAAAAGAAAAGAAAAAAAGCCCTGCCTAAAACAAAGAACAAGATCAAGGGCCATAAAATGCGGGAAGTACAGGGTGAAATGTAATTATGTAAAATTTAAACCAGTAGTTTTATTAAGCTATATTAACGTTCAGTAGTTAAATTAAGCTATTCAGTATATGTATCTCCCATGAGTGCAGAGTCCTAGATTTTGTATACTATGTTCAACAAATAACTTGAGATTTCTTAGTTATTTTAGGTGTTAATTAGCTTAAACAAAACATAGACGTCCCTATCCCATTATAGGTGTGGAGAACCCCCCCCCCCGAGTTTTCACTCTGAATTTTTAAAGTGTTTCTGGGTTTTTTCTCTTCTCTCTGGAAGGGCAGGAAGCTAGATCAATTACCAGCCATAGTTATGCAAATTACTCAGCTTGCAAGGCTACTGGGGCATTTGGAGTTAGGAATCTCCAGGGCACTCCTAGAGATTTCCCAGAATGCCTTCCAGGAGGGCTCCCAGGATGTGCCTGCATGACCTGGGTGGGCCAGGTCAAAATGGGTGGAGTCAGAGGTTAATAAAAGTGCTTGCTCCCAGGGTCCTTGGAAGAGGACAGACTGCTGGGTTCTGTTCTGCAGGCCAGGAGCCACCTTGAACATGTGGCTAGGGAGCCTGAGGTAATGGGACAGCTTTAGAACCTTGTGTAACCGTCTAAGTTGGTATGTACCTCTATTTCAACATCTAGTAGAGTAAGTTTTAGAACCAGGGACAGAAGATGCAATTATGACCAACTTTTCTTTGCTCTTCTGGTTGCTGATCTGGTGCTGTGCTAAAAGCGTCCTTTTCCTTTTCCTCGTTTTAATAAATATTTTACTCTTTGAAGCTGGTAGTGTTCTCTGGACCACACAGTTTTCCCAACCACCTTAGACCGCACTACTTTAAGAGGAGATCAAGGCACTCATTGCCAATCCCCCCAAAGGAATTTGGTCTGTGTGGTGACCGGGCACTGGATAGCAGGAGACCAGAGGAAGGGCCTCAGTTTGAGAAGGGGTGTCAGGAGTCTGTCCCTCCTGGCAGGAAGACCCCAACAGTACAGTGGTGGCAGCGTACCCTAGGGGAAGGAAGTGAAATAACAACCTCCAGGAATTGGTGCAAGCCAAGGAGGGGGCTGGCAGAACAGGGTCTGTAAGTCAAAGCAGGCCTGTTAACTAATATAGCATAACCAGTGAATGTGTTTTTATTCATTACACTGAAATTTTACATAACTGCATTTCAACATGTATTTCCTGAATTTCACAGGCTCCTGGCCCTGCATTTTTATACCTCTACATAGATGACTACTTAGTAGGAATTCACTTGTTGCATCTGAAAAAGTATGTTCTAATCCATGGAAGCTTATACTTAAATGGAAATTTTATTAGATGCTACAAGATTTCTGGGTTTTATATACTATATTGACAAACACGTGTTTCACAAATAGTAGGGCATTTGAAGGAGAGAAGTCAGCCAGAAGGTAGATAGGTGTTTAACTCTTTCCTTGTCTGCTAATCTCTGCCTATTTTTCCCCAGGCCATCCTCAGCTGGGATAATGTTAGGGGAAGCATTAAAATCAGTCTGGTTGGAGGGTTTGCAGGGAAAAACTGATGTGTGGAGGAAATTATAAAGCACCTTTCCCCATCTTATTAACTAACTATCATATGGCAGCGGGTATAGTATAGCCAGGAGATTGAGGATTATCTGGCAGCATGAAATTCTAGCTCTTTTTATGGCAAACTAGGTTTATTTTGGGGTTGAGAGAACTGTGACTGACCCAAGGTCACCCAGCTGGCTTCAAGTGGAGGAGTGGGGAATCAAACCTGGTTCTCCAGATTAGAGTCCACCGCTCTTAACCACTACACCGTGCTGACTCTCTCCCCATCTCATTGATTCACCCCTGTCACACCCTACATTAGTTAGACAAGGCAAATATAGGGCTAGAAGAGTCCCATGACGTGTACTTCTCTTCTGAAATTGTACAGACCTGGTTATCTCTACTAGCTGCTGGTCAGTGAACAAGAATGTTAGGACTATCTTTCTCATGCAATGATGGTGAAGACTTCACATTAAGGGAACTGGATCTAGGATGGGTTCAGCAAGTTATTATCACCATTTGTCTTACTCCAGCAAGCTAGATTTCTTCCTTAACTCTTTAGGAGGAGAAAGTAAATAGCATTCTTTCTGGCTTGCTGCTTAGTCATCTGAGTATTCTCCCCCTCAGACCTTCCTGTGTAGTTCTTGACAGTATGAACTTTGTACAGACAGATGGCCTATGATCTGTACCAGCTAACATTCATTTAATACTACTAACATTTCAAAAGAGAGCTATCATATTTGGGTATTAAGCCATCCTCCTTCTATAAACAGAACCCAGCACAGGCAAATAAAGTTGTCACGTTTCCCGCTCTCACCTGAAGGGGGCGCAGTCACTGCCGTGGCAGGGGCTTTACCCTGGGGAGAGGCAAGTTGTCCCAGGAGAAGGCACGGTCTCAGAGTGGGGTAGGGCTGAGTTACATCACCAGACAGACCCTGGTCCCCTGCGAGGTCAGTGACTATGACAGCTTTCTCAGCTCTCTCTCTCTTCTCCATCTGCTCCAGCCATCAAAACGTCCCTCTTACTCTCGCCACTTCCTCCTCGACCTTTCTTCCTTCTCCCTTTTATAACTCCCCTTCCTCCCCAGGTGTGAATTCCCTCCCCCCTGGTGCCCTCCATTGTCTCCCGCTGTGCCATTCCATCCTCCTCCCTTTCCCACTGGTGTTGCCCGTGCTCCCACCCCTCTTCTCCTTTCCTGCATGTGTGCTTGTCAGGATCTGACAATGGTGTGCTTGTCTTTCTGGTTCTGTGATCTACATTGTAGCCATGTGTTATTTACTGCTTGCCTTGAAGTGTATTATCTGCTCTGCTGAATGTAACTGCCTTCTCCCCGGGAGGGTGGCTTGTCGCATTCCTGAACGTCACATAAACAACTGGGACTATCGCATCCGTCCACTCCCCCTAGCCTTCGAGGCTCGAAGTATTTTATCTTGCTGTTTTAACCTTGGGGACTCTTTGATTGTTTCTAACCAAATGTTTAGCCTATCGTTCACACATTTGGGTCACGCAGGGCAGGGAGGGAATTTTTATTACTTTCCCACCTCTCCTGTGAGAACCAAATGGTTGCCACCTTTTCCCACTTCTTTGTATTCATTCTGATTGGTCCAGTACCTATATCCAACTGTAACTGAAGGTATATTAATCCCTGTTGCTTGCTGTCATGTATCTCTAACAAACATCGAGAACCTGAACCATTATTGGAAATAAAGAACTTTGCTTTCAACAAAGGTCTGGTCTGATAGTGTCAGCTCAGAAGCCTCACAGTGCTTCACCCCGGTTGTTCCACCTTCCGGTCCGGCTCAGCACTAGGCCAGCCGTCTACCTGTTGTGATCGCTTCTCCCCTCTTAGTGCAGGGGGCCTAGTCTGAAGACAGGCACCTCCCTGGCCAGCCCTGGGACCTTGCTGCTCCCAGGGCTGGGATCGGGTGCGTCCGGGCAGCCCCGCCTTTGGGCCCAAGCCAGCCGTACTCTGCCGGACGCACCCGTGCAGCTCTCTCGCTTCCGGGGCTGTCGGGCCACCCCCAACCCTCCCGTTCCTCCCTGCCATCCCTTCCCGGAGGCTCCGCTGCTCGCTGGGTCCTCCCTCCATGCCGGGACATGCTGTCGCCGCCTGCTGGGCTGGGTAAGTTCCCGGTGGGGGGGAAAGTCTCGTTGTGGCTGTAGGACCTCCATCGGGGGCAGGGCAAGCCGCAGCGGGACAAAAGTATATGACTGGGTAATCTACAGAGTGAAAAGCATAGTAGTCTCTACAACCTAAGTAAAAAAAGATTAGTTTGTGTAGTCAAATCAGAGCTCCTCTTACTTAGAGGCTCATAGTTGCTGCTGTTAACATTATTATCTTTTGTTTGCAAAACATGCTGCCCTTTAGAGTTTATTTAAAAATTTTAGCAATGCAAAAGTGGAAGCTGGACTAAAGAACCATCCAGTTATTCAGCAGCAATCTTCACAGTGTAGAAAGCCAGTAAGAGAATCTTAAGTAGTTAGGAGCACAGATAGGATCTTCTGGAGACCACATATTCAGGGAAGTCTAAGCTGGTGAAAGAAGTCCTGGGCCACACTTGTCAAGACAGGCAGTCAACTGTTTTGCAAAGGTGAAGGGAAGCTGGGCTTAACTTGCAGAAGTAAGAAATCCCAGAGTCCTGATTTGCATGTACGTTTTTACAAACTTGGCTAATTAGCAGGCTGGGTTGAAAAAATTAGTTACAGGCTGAAAAGCTGCTGTCTGTTGAATCCATGATGATAGACAAGCTCAGTGGCTTTCTTGAATTCCTTGGGGCACATCTGCATAGTTTTTCTCCCACTTTGGTTAGCCACTCTCCCCTTTATGTTTTCTGCTAGTATTGATCCCTGCTCAGCTACTTTATTATGCAAAGTTCCCAATGCACGTTTGTGAAGGGGGGAAAATTAGTGAGGGGGAGAACTGGCAAAGGGAAAGGATTAATCACTTCCTCCACCACTTTTCCGCTACAAATCACCCATTCCTAAAGATGCTTTTTTTCCCTAACAGAAGCAGCCATTAGTGTTTTGTCACATGCATTGTGCATTTAACATCTACTTCTACCCTGGAAGTTTAAGGGAAATTTCTGAAAAGCTTACTGTTCTATGCTCCCCAAAAACCATGCTGTGCCCACAAATGCTGACTCTTCACCTTCCATGGTGGCTAGGGTTACCAAGTCCCCCGGGGGGACGGGGAAACCCCCGCTCGAGCATCCCACTGCCCGCCAGCCCGAATTGGGCCGCTGGGGGAACCCCACCCCCAAATTGCTGGGCTGCAGGGACATGCCCGGCGTGATGACATCACCTGGAGGTGACGTCATTGTGTCAGGCACGTTTCGGGGGGGGCTCTATAATTCAAGGGAAAACTCTATGGTTCTCCCTCGAATTACAGCAGCCCCACCCCAACGTGCCCGACAAGATGACGTTACTTCCAGGAGTCCGAAGATTCCCGGGGCAGTGAGGACTCCCCCCCCTTGCCGAAAGAAAAATAAGCCTTGGCAACCCTAACGGCGGCTGTCCAGACCCAGAAAAAAACATAAGTAACAGCAGCGCACCGAGTCTTTACAGAGTATTAAGTGGACAAACGTAAGATTTGTAGCAGCAGAACCTCCAATGGCTGAAGCTAGATAGCCCATTCCAGCTGATGTGGAGGTTACCCCAATCCAGAAGGAGTTGGTCCCAAAGCAAAACAGCCTCAACCTATCCAATACCGCCTGATAACCACCCCAAACTGAAACCAAGTCAAGGGGCTGGCATCGCTGTGCTGGAAGAGTGCACCCTCCTCTGGGCCCCTTGACTTGGTTTCAATTTGGGGTGGTTATCAGGCGGTGTTGGATAGGCGCCAGCAGAAACTCATCAGCATATTAGGTCACACCCCTGACAGCACAGCTCCCTCCCGGGATCGGCTTCCCCAGGTGCCCCGCAACTTGCGGGGTGCATGGGGAACCCGAGGGGAAGGAAAGCAGTTTCCCTCCCTGGATCAGCTTGGCTGCCTTCCCTCCCTGGAACTGCCATCTCTCCCTGGATTGGATTGGCTTCTCCAGGCACCCCGTGGCTTGCCAGACACCTGGGGAACTCGGGGGGGGGGGGGTGTTCGTAGGCGTGGCCAACTCAGAAGCCAGCCAGAACTCCGTTCCTGTGCGTTCCTGCCCAAAAATAGCCCTGGGCACCACCACTGGGCAAAGGTCAATTTCTGAGCAAGTTCCTGCCTCAATTTCCATTCCTTTCTGATGCTGATCAGTTTTTGAGCACTGCACCCTGATGTGGTTGCTGCTCCCCAAAAAGCGAACATCCTGTAATCTCAGTTTCCTACATGACCTGTCACTACATGAACTCACCACCAATTTGCTCACATACAGTGCCCCACAGAAGGCCACCAAAGCCGTGGCATGAAAAAGGCAGACCTCATAATCAATAGAACAGACAGCCCCCCAGGCTCCACAAAATCCCCTCAGGACCATTAGTGAAATAGGCTCCCTCCTATCAGGCTGCGTCCCCACCTCTCGCAACCAGCCCTCTAACATCCTCTGAATGTGGAAGTCCTCTGTGACTTCACAAAACCCCAGACCTTACTCAGGAGGGCCAAGGCTGACTGTTTACCCTTAATGGACTGGATCACCATATCCTTACCCTTAAGGTCAACGCAGTACTGTATCAGATGCATTACCAGTATTAGCCAAGCCTGCCGAAGCCCAACTAGTTGCCTAAAAAGCACAAACTTCTGGCATGCCTGGCCAGGCCTGTAGCCAAAATATTTTTGTTTGTGGGGCAAAAAAATTTTGTGCGGAGGGCAGCCATTATGTATTGCAGGTTTTTTAAAAATAATGTTTTGTTCTTCACCCCAGACCCCCCCGCCCCGATGAGTCACTGCAGCAGGAAAAAACCCACCCCCCAACTCAGGATTGCTCATATCCCTGTGTGAATGGACAAATGGGAGAGGGGAGGTGCTCCGGGTTTCAGAAGGAAGGGAGTCTCCCAGCATGGGAATGTAAACAGCAAGAAATGGCTCTCGGCATAGCACAATTTAAACTGATTTAGGAAGGGGAAGGAGGCCCCCCCATACCTGAATGCTGGCCACCTCCAGCGGATTCAACATCACAATATTTTTAAAAGCCATTAAAAATAAGCCATTATTTTTTGCCTAAGAACTAGGGTTGCCAGTGGCCCTGGAGAAGAGCATCCTATCGTTTTAATAGAAATTTGGAGAAATGGGCAGTTGATGCTTTTCATGCAGCACCGGACCATCCATAGAGGTGACTTAGGCAGTTGCCTAGGGCACCACTTTGAGGAGAATGCTGCGCTGGCCTGCCTGCCTGCTTGCTGCCCCGCCCTCCCCTCCCTCGCCTGAGTTGCCTCGCCTTGCCTCACCAGTCCTGCTCGGCTAACCCTGTGCTCCTCGGAGGGCGCTGCACTGGCCTGCCTGCCCCCCCCTGCCCCCCCTCGCCTCTCAGGCATTTAGGAACAACGCCAGGAGGAGAAGCTATCAGCTGACACTGCAGGAGAACCCCACGGGGAAGAGTCCCTCGGAAGTAGGAGCTGCTTGGGGACTCATGCCTCTCCGAGCCTGGTAAGCGCAGCGCCCTCACCGATCTCCTCCTCCTCCTGGCAGGGGTTTTTTTTTCCCCAATGGGGTGGCACAGTCTGCCTCACCTTGCCTGGTGTGGGTGTCTCCTTTCATGGACAGATTTCTTAAGGGTATTTCATATTTTTCCTCTCCTTATAGTATCTGTCATTTAAAGAAAACTGGGAACCCTAATGCAGCCCAATGAAGCCCCTGGCCTCCCCAAACCCCACTCTCCCCAGGCTTCACCTGCAAACTCTCCAGGGATTTCCCAGCCCAGTGTTGTCAATGTTGTCCCTTCATCTCTGCCTCCCCTGGGATGTGGAATAGAAATTCATTTGGAAAAAAGTTTGAAAAGCTTTGTATTTAAAAGGCTTACTGTATTGGTCTAAATCCAGATGGGCAGCCATGTTGGTCTGAAAAAGTAGAACAAAGTTTGAGTCCCATAGCACCCTTAAGACCAACAAAGTTTTATTCAAGGTATGAACTTTTGTGTACATGCACACTTCCTCAGATACATTGAAATGGAAGTTAACAGTCTTTACCTATAGGCAGAGGGTGAGCAGCAAATTAGCATACAGCATAATGAAGAGATTTTAACAAATGCAAAGATCAAACAGGAATAACAAGCTAAGTTTGTATTGTAACCATTTGTGTAGTTGATGTTGTTAGGTCCAGTAATTGTGTTGTCTGAATGTATGTGGCAGCACAGTTGGCATCTGGGTTTATTGCAAGCTCTGGTACCAATGAGATGTTCTATTATTGCAAGTGAGAGTTGTTTGAGACTGGGGGGCTGTCTGTGCACCAGAAAAAGTTTGCTGCCCAGTACTTGTGAAAGAGAACTGTAGTTATTCAGTACAGGTTGTAAGTAGCTGATGAAGGATTGAACTGTTTTGAGTTGGGAGCTGTATGTGACCACAAGTGGTGTTCTGTTATTGTCTCTTTGGGGCCTGTCTGGCAACAGCCATGGTGGCTAAAATAGTATTTTCTGGAAGGCTGTTCGAAGATTGTATTTATTCTCTGGGGAAAGACTTCCAAAGTCTATGCCACCACAAAGAGTACCTCTCTTCATATTTCAACAAAAACTCCAAGATTGTGTGCCTAATGTTTCTGTTGCTCTAAGGATCCATCTGACACTTCCAATGTCAGTGGTGTGTGGTGAATGCAGCTTCTCAAAACTCAAACTTATAAAAACACACATACACTCGACAATGCTGCAAAAGAGACTACTTGGTTTGGCAACTATTCCAGTTGAACATGCTGAAGCATCAGCGCTTGACCTGAATGAACTGGTGACAAAATTTGCAAAAGAAAAGGCACGCAAAATGAGATTCTGATGTGCCTGAAATGGAAACATTAAAGAGACTTAAATTTCAACATCACAATTAACAGGATTTTTCAAAATGCTTTGTGATTTGTGTTTTTCTGTTTGAGAGAGAAAATCAGAGATTGTATTACTTGTGCTCACAATTAAAAAAAAAAGAAATCAGCGATTTCAAATTCAATTCCTTTCTGAGCTTCCCCTATTGAGGCACATCGAGCAGTTTACTATTGTGGAGTGAGTTCTCCTGTTGAAATACAAGAATGGTGGCCTGTTAATTTGGAATTGTTGGTGAGTGCCCAGTAATATAACTTTGTTTTAGAAGCTTTTTGTTTAGTAACTCTTATGTGTGTTTAAGTATTGAGTCATTGTGAGTTCCTGTGAATGTGTGTGGACCTTATTGCTATCAGAAGCATGTTTTGCAATTAGAAGCAATTGTATTAGGTATGTAATATTGTATACATTCATTTATCATATCGTATAATATTTGTACATATTGTTATGGTTCTTTATATGCTTTTTTATTTAGTCACTTCTGAAGAGGGACCCCGAGACAAAGTGTATATCTGGATTCTTTGTTCCTCGCACTGTGACTCCAGTGTATTGATCTTCTATGTATTGTTGTTGTTCTACTGGTTACATTGTATTACTCCATTTGACAGTGTTTTGTAGCATTTTGTAGCATTTGACAGTGTTTTTGTCATACGGCTTCTCATTGTTTGTTCCCACTTTTCATTTTGTAATCCATATTGCTCTCTCAGTTTGTATCAGGCCCCACACACCGAGCAGGTCACACTCTGGATTTTATCTTTGGCATGGGGATAGATGTGGATCTGACTTCTAGGGAAGAAGTGCCATGGTCAGACCACTTGGTTTTGAAGGCCCGGGTGGGTATTTTTATCCCCCTCCCCATCTAGGCAATGAACTTATTTATGCTTGCCCGGGGAGACTAATGGACCCACTCGGGTTCCAGAGTGCTCTGCAGGATCTGATGCATTCCAGCACCTAATTGGATGAGTTGGTAGGGGACTGGAGTTCTTGTCTCTCTAAAGCCATCAGTGAGTTCACTCCCTGATGCCCTCTACACTCCTGTGGCAAATCATCCCCCTGGTATACGATAGAACTCTGGGGGATAAAACAGGATAGAACTCAGGGGGATGAATCAAGAGCTTAGATGACTTGAGCAAGTTTGGTGATGTACTCACGACGGAGCTGCAAGATCATCTTATAGGACACTTATGGAATCCTATGAGATAGCAGTGAAGGCTACGAAGAGGGTATTCTACTCAGCCTAAATTGTGTCTGCTAGCTCTCACCCAGTACAATTATTTAAGGTGACTACGTCTTTGATGTCCCTCACTGAGAGACACCAAAATAGATATAGAGGAATTTGGCCATTAGCTCTGAGGCATTTGTAAGCGTTTTTGTGGATAAAGTCTTATTGCTCCATCATGACCTACTTGCCAATGTTGATACAGGATGAGAACTGGAGGCCCCTTGGCCATCTCTAGATTCAGTTTTGGATTCCTTCAGCCTGCTCTCCTCTGCTGATGTTTCCAGGGTCCTGGGTGTTGTCAAGCTGACCACATGCCTCCTTGACCTGTGTCCCTCATGGCTGGTTAAGTCCGGCAATGAGAGGACACAGGCCCTCTGTTGGACATTGTCAATCTGTCCCTGGAGACAGGGATCTTTCTGGAGGGTCTTAAGGAGGCTGGGGTTGTGCTGCTCTTGGGAAAAAAATCTTTGGATCCTTCAGATCCAGCCAATTACCCCACCTGGAAAATCCAGCTGATCGAGAATGCAGCAGCATGAGTTGTGATGGGAACATCACAGACAGTACATATACAACCAGTGCTGCACCAGCTACTCTGGCTTCCACTGGAGTACTGAGTCAGGTTCAAAGTTCTGGTATTGACCTTTAAGGCCTTGAGTGGTCTCAGACCAACGTATCTAAGGTATATCCCCAGGACAGCCTTGTGCTCTTTGAATAACAGCTTGCTGGTGATCCCTGGCCCTAGGGATGTCCATCTGTCCTTGACCAGAGCCAGGGCCTTTTCAGTCCTGGCCCCATCTTGGTGGAACTCTCTGCCAAATTACATCAGGGCCCTGCAGGATCTTATGCAATTCCACAGAGCCTGTAAGGCAGAGATGTTCTACCATGCTTTTTGTTGAGGGCAGCAATGGTTACTTCATTGGCTGGCACCCTTCCTCCCCCTCCCTTGCTCTGAGTTCCATTTCTCCCTGCCCAGAAAAGGGTCAGTAGTCCTGAATTCGGATAAATAATACTATAGAATCCCATCTTGAATCTTTTATTCTGAATTGTAATTTTTATTAAGTTGTATGTTGAATTGTAATGTTTTTGTATATTTTATGGCATCATGCCTTTGTACATTGCCCAGAGCCCAGCTTAAGCTGGGATACGGCAATCAATAAATCTAAATATCATTATTATTGCTATTATTATTTGTAATATTTGCTTTATTTAAAGATATTTGAGCAGAGCACAGGTGGAAGCAAAGAGGCCCTCCTATAGCATGGTAGACATTTGATTCCATCTACAGTCCAGATATGTATTTACAAATATTACAAAATTCCATATGAAAATGTCATTGATGAATGAAAGGTTCTTGTTTCCTCCCAAAGGACTGGACTTCTGGCAAGTCTGTATCCAATAAACATATGTGAAAATTACTTTGTTGATGCTTCCATTCATCGGCATTGGTATACAGTGACAATTTTGTGACTCATCATTGTGAATGGATAAGCAAATTCCACAATTGCAAGGACAATTCCAGAAGAGGATGATGGCGGACAAGGAGGAAAGTCATACAGATATCATTGATCATCCTAAATTAGAACACTGGCTTCTTTGCTTGGAAACAAGTGGGGGAAAGAACAAACTGTCTGGTATTATGCTCCTTGCAGATATATTTAATAATTTATAACATTCTGAAATGTCATGTGCAAAATATAGCAATTACTGTAGAAGTATCAGTCAAGCATTCTATACCACAGTTGGAGTCCATTGCTAAGTATGCAGCCTAAAGAGATTTCTTATGGTTAAAGGCCACACTCCAGCACAGAGCTAGCTCTGTTTAAGAACATAAGAGAAGCCAATGTCGGATCAGGCCAGTGGCCCATCCAGTCCAACCCTCTGTCTCGCACAGTGGCCAAAAACACCAGGTGCCCTCAGGAGGTCCAGCAGTGGGGCCAGGACACTAGAAGCCCTCCCACTGTTGCCCCCCCCCCCCAAGCAGCAAGAATACAGAGCATCACTTGCCCCAGTCTGAGAGTTCCTATCTATACCTTGTGGCTAATAGCCACTGATGGACCTCTGCTCCATATGTTTATCTAATTCCCTCTTGAAGCCGTCCATGCTTGTAGCCGCCCCCACCTCCTGTGGCAGTGAATTCCACATGTTAATCACTCTTTGGGGGAAGAAGGACTTCCTTTTATCTGTTCTAACCCAACTGCTCAGCACCATAGAGTTTCAGGGCGATTGCCAGAGCGTCGCCCCAGCAATGTGCCCAGCGTGATGACGTCACTTCTGGGTGATGTCATTATGCTGGGCAGTCATCCCCGGAGGGAGAGAGAGGGAGGGAGAGAGGAGTGGGTGGGGAGAGGTGTGCAGGAGAGCCAGGTGGGGGGGAGAGGCTGTTGCATGGTGGCGGCAGCAGAGGTGGGGACATCATCCTGGCGCATGCATGCTTTGCGCATACGCGAGGAACACCAAACAAAAAGGTAAGATTTGGCAACCCTACTCTCTCTCTCTCTCTCCCTCCCCCCCTCTGGCCCAGCCCAGCCCTCCCCACCCCCCCCACCCCCGGAAATTGGAATGTCTATGCCCTTGTTTCCCAAGACAAACGGGCTCAGGGGTCATGTCGTAGAAAAAAAGATGCAGGAGCTCATTAGCATAACTCATTAGCATATGTCATTTGCATATGCCACACCCGCTGGCATACCGGAAGTGTGTCAGAAGGCAACACCCACCGCTCAGGCTCCACTCCACAGGTGAGTGAAACTGACCTGCTCTTCCTCCATTCCCTTCCCCATCCAATACTTGGTGCAATAAAAATAGGCTTAAAGAACACACCCTCATTTCTCTTCCCGTTCCCTTGAAACCACCAGGTTTCAAGTAGACTTAAGTTACCCAGGACATGTGCACCACTCATGCACAGACCGGCCTGTGCAACTGTACAATGCTGGAAGACAGATTGTAGCTTCCTCTTCCTACAGGCACTGAAATCTCCCGTGCAGGCATGTTCTTCTTCGCTTACCTACACCTCAAGATACAAGCCCACAGCATCTGTTCTTGAAGAGAAAGGAGGTCTTCTGAGCTTTCTCAGCCCCTCCACCTTCCCCAGAGGCATCCCATTTAGTGTGTCATCCTAAGGATGCTCTCCTGGGAATAAGCCTCAGTGATTAGACCTGCTTAGGATGGCCCTGTTAGATGCTTAAACAAAGGACCAGGGGTCATTTCGTAGAAAAAGAGGTGCAGGAGCTCATTAGCATAACTCATTAGCATAACTCATTTGCACAACTCATTTGCATATGCCACCCCCCCTAACATACCGGAAGTGTGTCAGAAGGCAACACCCACACCTCAGGCTCCACTCCACAGGAGAATGAAACTGGCCTGCTCTTCCTCCATTCCCTTCCCCATCCAATACTTTGTGCAATAAAAATAAGTGTAAAGAACACACCCTCGTTCTCTTCCTGCTCCCTTGAAACCACCAGGTTTCAAGTAGACTTGAGATACCCAGGACATGTGCACTGCCCATCCCTTCCCCTTCCCCTCCCCACAACCAGACACCCTGTGAGGTAGGTGGGGCTGAGAGAGGTCTTTTGAGTACTGCTCATGAGAGAACAGCTCTGAGAGAACTTGTGACTGGCCCAAGGTCACACCAGCAGCTGCATGTGAGGAGTGGGGAATCAAACCCGGTTCTCCCAGATTAGAGTCCAACTCCTGACCACTACACCAAACTGATGGGGTGGAAGCTGCTGAAGGGTTGGTGAAATTTCTCCAGTACTTATGTGCCATGTGCCCAAATAAAAAATGGTACACTTAGAAAGTTTATTTGCCACCTTGAGCAAGTCTCTGGAAAAGCAGCACACAGTCATAAAAGGAACAATGATAAAATTATCAATGTTAAAACAAAACATTAAAAACAATAAAGACCCTAGCAGGGCTTTCCCCGGGGCGCTGCGCCTCTGCACTGCTCGGGGAAGCCGAGGAGGGGGCGGGGCTTGGTCATGTGCCTGTCCCCTGGGCTCCTCACTCCCGGAGCTGCGCTCCTGTGCGCTCCCGCTCCAACGGACCCCTGCAAAGGACCCACTGGAACATTGTTAACCTGACCCCCTTTGAAGTGCAGCGATCATCCCGATTAAGTCGTTGCCCTGGCCTGGCTGGCCCTGGTTACCCCAATCTTGTCAGACCCTCTGAAGCTAAGCAGGGTCAGCCCTAGGCTAGCACTTGGATGGGAGACTACCAGGGAAGTCCAGGGTTGCTACGCAGAGGCAGGCAATGGCAAACCCACCTCTGAACGTCTCTTGCCTTTAAAAACTCTGTGAGGTCACCATCAGTCAGCTACAACTTGATGGCACTTTCCATCAATTATTTTGTTGTTTCGTAAGAAAAAGGCTTGACAAAACCCTTGGGGCTTTGCACTTCGCACCTCTCGGGAACCTTATGTCGCTCTCATTCAGCCTCATCTAGAGACTCCAACCACATGGCCCCAACCACAGAAAGCCAATTGGGTCATTTAAATCCACGCAAAAAGGTCTGCATTTTACTATCAAAGTCCAAGTATTTCATCCCATGGGAAGGCAGAAAGTTCTGTCTGTCTAACAAAGGTTTATTCAAGGTATGAGCTTGAAACCCCCCAAAACAATGCTGACCTCGATTTTTGCCATGCTGCTGGAAACCTTTACCTTTACCTTGTTCTGAAGATCCTTCATTGTTGTACAGTTTGAGCTCTGTGTAGCTGTGCTTCTACTACATGAATAATCTGCCCTGGCTCGGGAGGCAGGTGGGTAAAACAACATACAAATAAGGCAGGAAAGTAAAACTCTTAAAGGCGTTTCTTTTCAGTTGTTTGAATTGGGCCCAGAGGGAGGTGGTCATGAGACGGGCAGTGACCTTCTTGCAGAAACTGATGTCTTGGCTTGCGATTGCGCTGCAAGGTAAAAACTAATAACAAAAAAACCCTTTAACTTGTGTTGCGAGCTGTTACTTTTGCTAAAGAACTTTAAGTATATAATAGTAAGCCTAACTTTGGTTGATAGGTGATAACACAAAATGTTCCTTTGAGAAGGAGTATAAAACGTTAGTCAGTGCAGAGAAATTTAAGATGTCAGATCATTTAAGATATACCATATGGGAAGGTCTTTCTCTCATTCTTTTCCTTATTCTGAGCTGAACGCATTCCCGTTGTGCTTTCTGTCTGAAGAAGCTCTGAGGCTGAGATCTAATGAAGTGGTATCTAAGGGGGAAGAAGGGCACCCCCTTGTTGTTTTCATGGATCCTGTTCCACGTCCATTATGAAAACAGAACCAGAGCCACTGTCATAACATCTTTGATTTGACTATCATTGGATTAGATTTCTCTGTTTTTTCCAGTTTGGTGTAGTGGTTAAGTGCACGGACTCTAATCTGGGAGAACCGGGTTTGATGCCCCACTCCTCCACTTGCACCTGCTGGATGGCCTTGGGCAAGCCATAGTCCTGGCACAGATGTTCTTGAAAAAGAGCAGTTTCTGTCAGAGCTCTCTCAGCCCCACCTACCTCACAGGGTATCTGTTGTGGGGAGGGGAAGAGAAAAGAGTTTGTAAGCCGCTCTGAGACTACAAGTGAGTGAATGGTGGGGTATAAATCCAATCTCTTCTCTTCTTCTTCTCTTCTTTTCCAGGGAAAAATATGCAGTGATGTTTGATGAACCTGTTCTGTTGCAAGTTGGCTGGAGGTATATGGCTTGGGCATGAGTAGCTGGCCCCAGCAGTGACTGTGAGTCCCACAGACAAGCCTCTATTACAACAGATGATGGGTGACTATTACTTTGGGTTCTTATCTCACTACACAGGCTAAGTCATTCAGTTCTCGCTTATACCCAGAATTAAACTTTGTTGGTCTTTAAGGTGCCACTGGATTCAAACTTAGTTCTTACATCCATTTATTAACTCATTTATTATCTGCAGGGGTAATTTTGTAGAAAAAGAGGTGCAGGAGCTTATTAGCATAACTCATTAACATAACTTATTTGCATATGCTTGTCAGAATCTGCTGATTCAGACAATGTATCTTGCTGCTTACAGCCATGTTTCACTTTGGGTTTGCTGCTTTGCTTTTCATAGTACTGTATGTATGCTAGCTGCCCTCATGAACACCTGTCATGTACCCCTCATTCTGGCCAGTATGTACTAGCATGTATGTAGAATGTGTAACCCCCCTGACCGGCCTGGTTTGTGTAACTGTCAAAGCGGGAGGGTGTCAATTTCAAAGTATGGGAACAATGGGCCTCTCACACTCCTACCTCCGCATTCCATTCATCTCGGCTAAGACTCCAAGGGAGGACAAGTCTCATCTCTTATCAATGTGCGAAAGCCTCGAAGCCTTGGATTGTTATGTGAACTGGTAACATCTGAAGGGTCTGGTTTGGAAGGGGAAATTTACAACTTGACACCTCACTTTCTTTCCTGTGGGAAGCAAACGGCCAGAGCCCCTTTTTGCCCGCCGTTTTTCCCTTGTAGTGATTGGCTACCTATGGGTAATTCAAACTGCTTAGAAAGGTATAATAGACCTGCTTTTGCCATCTGTGTTATCTCTGACAATAATCCGAGAAGCTGTACCAATGTAGAGATTGGAAATAAAGAACTGTGTTTCATCAACAAAGATCTGATCCTTGACTACTTTGAGCAGAAGTCTCACAATGCTACACCACCTGACATCACCGGAAGTATGTCAGAAGGCAAGAAAGAAAGAAAAGAGAGAGAGAGAGGAAGGGAGGGAGGGAGGGTTGACAGAGAGGGGACCACTACTAATCCAAGCCTCAGAAATACCACTCTTCTGGGAGGATAGCTTCAGTGGTGACTGAAGCCTTCAGAAGGCTGGTCGGAGAAACAAGGGCCTTTCCAGGGGACGGGGTCATTTTGCTGCAGCCATGACACAAGCAGGCATTTCCCCGCGCGGGGGGGGGGGGGGGGGGCTGGCACCAACTCCCGGAGCTGCGCTCCCCCGAGCTCCTGCTCAAAATGACCCCTGATTATCTGTATGTGAATTTGCTGCTATTCATGAGTCTTACCAATCCTAGCTATACTTATCACTCAGTTACTTATGCTTCTTGACTCTAATTAGCCCTTCCTGGCAACTAACCCCTCAAACCTCTATATAATGGTTGAGGAAGTCTTGTTTCAGTTTATCTTAAGCAGTGTGCATACACACAAAAGCTTATACCCAAAATTAAATTTTGTTGGTCTTAAATGTGCCACTGGACTCAAACTTTGTTCTTTTGGTTCCCAAGTGCCTGTATAAAAAGTATTACTTTGTTTATGTGTATGTACGTGTTTGTGTAGGGACTAGGAATCTGAAACTGAAGGTAAACTGTTTTCTGGTGGTTCTTTTTTCTTTCAGGGTTGTCTTCCAGTTTAAGAGTTCCAAGAAATCAAATAATGGCACAGATGTTAATGCAGGGCAGATTCCACAGTTGCTATACAGGTAATTCTTCTTTTATAGAAAGCAATGGAGGAAGGGAGGGGTTGGATCCAGTGTTCAGCACAACAGAATTTCCTCCTTGATAAGGGAAAGTGGCCATTCAACCATTGAACCAGGGGTTTTTTTTGCTATATCCATGATTACATTTGTATCCTTCTTGCAAGGGTGATGTGGGATCATCATTCATTTTTGCCCACCGGTTTGTGAACTAACTGCCAGAAGATAGCTCACCCAAATTCATATTAAAATTCAAGGCTGTGTAGGACTGAGATATTCCCGGAATAACACATAAAGAGTGCATTCTACATCCAGTCCCTCCAGTCTAAGCTCAGTGAGTGTTGACAGAAACCACGCTCCCCTCCACTTCCCTCCCCCAGAGGCAAGATTTTCCCTCAGTTTTTCTTTCCCTTTGTGACTGAGCCGCCCTAATTACCGGTTTCCTTTTTCCCTGAAGAACTCTGGCTGTATTTTGGGCTATTTGCTCATCCCCGGAACCTGAGGGAAGGATCGAGAACCCCCTTTAACTTTAACTTAAATGACACTCAAGGTCTGTTGAAATTCTAAATTAACAAAATATTTTATTCAACATAGAGGGGAAAAGTCAGGTGAAATCAGGGGTAAAATTTCTGAGGTAACTCAATATAGAACTCTGAAATAAATCAGTATACACACAGACTTTAGTTCATATGTTTCAGGCCATTAAAAGTGTTATAAGCTTTCCCCAGTGATGTGGGATCTATAAGATGAGAAGCTTTTGTTATTTCACCAGGTGGAGATTCACCACAGAAAATGCTTACTCTATTTCATGAGGTAAGGAAAAAGCAACCATTCTTCCAGAACTTCCTTCCAAATCAAGTTGGGATTTAGGGGTGTGCAAAAAAAAAAAATCGGGGTTTTTTTGGATTCAGGTATATTAAACCTGAATTTTTTGGTAGTCCCGAAAAACCCCGAATATCTATACCAGTATAGGGTAGATATCTGAAAATTTTCGGGATTCCCAAAAAATCCGGGTCCATTATACCCTATGGGGCCATTGTAATCAATGGCAAAAAGTCTGAAAAGTTTCCAGGGGGCTGGGGGGGAGGGGGTTTGAGATAGAGGCTCCAAATTTGGACTGTAGCTGCTCAAGCCTGTCCCCAAAGGACCCCCAAAGTTTTGAAAAGTTTGGACCAGGGGGTCCAATTCTAGGGGCATCCAAAGAGGTTGCCCCATTCTCCATTGTTTCCTATGGGGAAAAAGGCAGGCCGGCAGCAGACAGTGTCTCCTGAAAAATCTCTCCAAGAAAGTAAGTGAGGTGGTGAGAGGGGCATGTTTGCCAGGCTAGCAGCAGCAGAACCTGTGCCATCTGCCCCCCAGAAACAGGGCCACCATGCCAGTCAGTGCCCAAAGTTTGACCATGCCAAAGTGCCCAAAGTGCCCAACAGGACTCACTCAGGTCAAACCAAAACTAAAGCCCTATACTGAGATTTATTTCAAGATATTATTGGAAAATAAACCTACCACCTTTTTTTAAAGCCTATTTAACAGTGGTGAGAGAGCAGGGGCAGCAGCCAGCCACACTCTCCAAGCCAAACTCTCTCAACTCTGACCAGTCCAGCAGCAGCACCAACCGTTCAGGAACAGCAGGGAGTCAGGGGTGCAGGTCTGCTTTTATGCTCTCTGGGCATACACAGAGGTTTTCAGACAAAAACAACCTTCTGTGATTGGCCAGAGAGCGGATACCAAAATCCTATTGGCTGCCACTGCAAGCTGCCCTGATGCAGTGCATTTGCAAATGCATTGCAGTAATTGGCCATCCATGGTCCCTCCCCCCCGGCCCGCTCCTGGGACAATGAGCAAAAGGCGGGAAAGAAGGTACACAATGCCGGAAAACGAAAGAGTAAGTGATGGGCTTCCCTTTGCAGTTAACTCCCCCCCCCCCCCCCCCGCGGCTGCCATTTTCAGTTTGCCAAAAGGCCGGAAAAAGCCGGATTTTTCGCTTTTTTATTTTTGGGATACCGGGGAGTCTCATCAGAGCCTTTCCAGTATCCCAAAAACCCAAAAAAACCCGAAATGGTTTTTTCCGGGGGGTTTCGGCTTTTCGGAAAGCCGAATGCACACCCCTAGATGCTGTTGCCTCCACAAATGTAGTGTGGATCAGTGAAATCCTGTGCCAGGAGTCATTCAGACCACTAAGGAGGGCCCTGACCTGGATAGCCCAGACCAGCCCCATCTCATCAGAACTTGTAAGCTAAGCAGGGTCGGCTCTGGGAAGTAGTTGGATGGGAGACCTCCTTGGAATACCAGCAGTCAGGAGGCAGGGGCAGGCTTTATTCAGCCCCCTCTCTGAGTATCCTCCAAGCCCCCAGTGGGGGTCAGTCACCAGGAGTCACCATGACTTCCAGGTGCGTCCACAGTCAGTCACCGGAGGTCACCATGACTTCCAGGTGCACCAACAGTCAGTCACCAGAGATTGCCATGACTTCCAAGTGCACTCTCACGTGCACACACATATGAAAAACACCAACAAACACACACCCCCAACCATTAAGTCAGTGCCCCCTGAGAACTAGGTGGCCCACACTCCCAGGGAGGCCTGTCCCTCAATTTGGGATCTGTTACATCCATATATCTAATAGCCAAGTGCCCCCCCCGTGTGTGGATACCTAATTCCGTGCGGGGGGCACTTGGAGGGCAGAGGGGGGGTTCTGCAGGTGGGGGGTGACCCCCCCACACCTGCAGAAAAATCCAAAAAGTTTGAAAAACTTCTCGGGGGATATTTAAATCCCCCGAAAAGTTAAAGCGTTCTCCGTGCACGTGCGGAGAAAGCTCTGGCCACTGATGGGGAGGGGGTGGGAAGCGGTGCGGCAAGGCCTTGCCGCCGCCGTTTTCGGGGAGGGGGGAGAGCCTCGGCAGACGGCAGTCTCCCTGCCGCCGCCGTTTTGAAGGAAGGAGGGGAGGGGGGGAGCCTCGGCGGACGGCGGTCTCCCTGCTGCCCCCGCTGCCGTTTTGAAGGGAGGGAGGGGGGAAGCTGCCAAAGGGGGAGGGGGTAGAGGCTCGGCGCACCGGGGGAGAGGAGGAGGAAGAGACTCACTCCCCCCTCCACGAGTATCGCGGGTCCACCAGCTTGTTTATTAATAATTTCAAATAAGCTTTACGATTTTTTTCTTTTTGTCATTTTGCTTTTACATCTTTCTGAAACAGGAGTGCTTTGAATCGTTACAGATCAGTCTTCACTGGAGCTGGACAACTCTAGTGTTGGGAGTAGAAGAACCCCGTAGCTTGAAAGGTTTCCAAAATACAGCCATGCTTTTGGACTTGGAAAGGCTGTAGTTTGTTGGCACTTGTTGCTTAAGGCTACTGCACGTCTACACATGTGAGATATACCCAGTGTCAGGTAATAGGCTAAGTTCTAATAAGAAGATAAGTAGAGCCCGGCTGGATCAGACCAGTGAGGGTCCATCTAGTCCAGCATCCTGTCCCACACAGTGGCCAACCAGTTCCTCTGACGGGCCAACAACAGGGCATAGAGGCCAAGGCCTTACCCTGATGTGGCCACCTGGCTCTGGGATTAAGAGGTTTAGTGCCTCTGAATGTGGAGGTTCCCCTCAGACACCATGACTAGCAGCCACTGATAGACTTATGAAGAACAAGAAGAAGAGATTGGATTTATACCCCACCATTCACTCAGAGTCTCAGAGCGGCTTACAAACTCCTTTCCCTTCCCTTCCCCACAACAGACACCAATCTATCTAGTCCCCTTTTAAAGCTGTCTATACCTATGGCTTTCACGACATCCTCTGGCAGCGAATTCCAGATTTTAATCACTCTGTGTTTAAAGTAGTATTTCCTTTTGTATGTCCTGAATCTACTGCCCATTGGCTTCAATGGATTTTCTTTGAGGTTAAGGTTTCCAAAAATTTTCTCTCAGCCAATAGTTGCTGCATTATGGTTTTGCTCCCTGTGGATTTCTGTTGTGCCTCTAAAGTCTTTATCCTATTCTGCAGTGTATTAATGATTCTATCTTTTTCTTTCTTTAGGAGAGATGCCATGGAGATAAAATGTCCTCTCAGCACAGATTTTAATGCATCCCAGTTATTCTGGTGTGAAGTGACTTCTGCCTTATTTAATTCTAAGAAGTTTTTAATGTACAATGTCATTTGTTGTTGTACATTAAAGGACTTATTGCAATCTTCTAATGATTAATTTAAGGCTAATATAAAGTTTTCCCAATAGCACAATCCACTTAATATTGTGAGTCAGTCCTAACCCTCTAAACTGCTAAAAATTTACTATATTCAATATTATCCGCTACTAACACTTGTTAACTGCTACAATATACTATTATCTACTCTTACCAAACTTAAATTAAACTAAACTAAACCAAACCCCTTTTTCCCAAAACACTCTTATCTAATATCACTGTGAGTATTCTATATCTTTGTTTTTTAAGCTTTATCAGTCTATACTATTAGTCTTAACCCCTTCCCCCCTTGGTCAAATTTCTTCTGTTCTGACCTTCATTGTTTACTCTAGACAGTTCTAAATCTTTTCCAGGACCAACTCCTTTAATCCCCTCCCTCCCTCCCTCCCCCCTTCCAGTTTTACAGCATCAGTATTAAAATCAAATATTTTCTCAAAACAAGCAAGCAGTTTTATAAGTCTCACCCTTCGGCTACCGGATTTCCTGTTTCTAAGACCATTTCTTACATACGTTCAGTTCATTTTCCTGCTTTATTTGGAGGATTCCGGATTGGGGCTTTGCTTGCTTTTTGAGGTGATAAAGTCACTGACCGTCTTCGTTTAGTAGATTTCCTTCCAGATTCTGCTGAAGATGGTGAGGCGAAGTTTAGTTCTTGTAGAAGGGTCAGTCCGGTAGTTTCATCAATGGCATGATAAATTTTTCCATGTTGCCTGATAGTCAGTCTTCCTGGGGTAGTCCATCTATATTGTATGTTTTCTTCTCTTAGCTTCTGAGTAGTCGGTTTTAATTTCTGTCGGATTTGCAGAGCTTCCATCGGTAAGTCTGGAAATACACTTATTGGTTGCTCTTGAAACAGTAAAAAAACCCTGATCTCTTGCAGCTTTCATTACTGCTGTTTTCACCCTCAAATCTGCAAAAGATACTAAAATATCTCTTGGATATTTTAGCACCTATTCTGCGTGCTTTCAATAGAACTGGATAAGTTCTTTCTTCCATTTTTAAGACTGGGGCAAGCCATATACTCATTAGTTTTAGTAGTTCTGGAGCTTCTTCATTGTCTTCTTTGAATCCTCAAAATGTTAGGTTTTGTTTATGGGATGCCGCTTCTAAAATTAAGATCTTTTCCTTCAATTGTTGAGACTCTGTCTGCAGCATTTGTCCCAGTGCGAGAGCTGTGTCAGCTGTGGTTTCAGTCTCTTCTAAGGTTTTTGCCATCTCATTTATTTGTTCTAAAATGGGTTGGAGTAATTCATTAAATTTGGCAGTCGTATTTTCTAAGATAGATTGTTCCAGTGACTGTAGGGAGCTTTTTAAGATGGTTTGCAGTGTTTTTACTCTGACTACTTCTTCGGTTTGGTCTTTTTTCCTCGTTGCTGCATTGTTGGTGGCCATTTTGTTTTGCCTCTGCTCCATCTGTTGCTGAGCTTCTGGCACAAAATCCAGGTGAAAGAATTCCTTCACAGAAGCCGAGTTGCTACCTTTCGTTGTATTTTTCTTTCCCCCAGGTCTTCTCATAGTCTGGGGGGTTTCTTTTAGCAATTTTTGCTTGTTTTGAGGAGGAAGGGGAAAGGCAGGCACAGAGCGATCGGATTAGGTCCTCCATTCTCCGATCCAACGCCACGCCCCCCATATTTATTTAATTGATTGACTGATTACAGTCAATGACTAGCAAAACATATTTATTTAGAACTAGCAGTAATGCCCATTGTCAAAGCAATACAACGGGCTCTAGAAAGATGTGATTTGGAATGAATGCATAGGCTGGAAGGAGGTGAAGTACGTGTTAGCAGTCTGTAATTGAAAGATACAAAAGTGGAAGTAAAGTTACACAATAGTTTATAGCTTATGTAAAGTTACACATTAGCTGGTGTCCAAGGTCACACAATGTGGGCCAGAAAATGCTGCACACGGGTCTGTGGAGTAATGTCAACAACTGGGCAGTCCACCAAGTCATTTTATGTGATGTTGCATATCCGTGTCATTCAATGTGGTTGTGATCACACTGTCCACCCTTTTAGAACAGAGGTCTCAAGGGAAGTTGAGTTGAAATTGAGTGGTCCTGACAAAAGTCTCAGCAGGTTATGGGGGAATAAGGAGGAGGAGTCTGCGCAAATGAGTGAACGTAAGAACATAAGAGAAGCCAATGTTAGATCAGGCCGGTGGCCCATCCAGTCCAACACTCTGTCACACAGTGGCCAAAAATACCAGGTGCCCTCAGGAGGTCCAGCAGTGGGGCCAGGACACCAGAAGCCCTCCCACTGTTGCCCCCCCCAAGCACCAAGAATACAGAGAATCACTTGCCCCAGACTGAGAGTTCCTATCTGTACCTTGTGGCTAATAGCCACTGATGGACCTCTGCTCCATATGTTTATCTAATTCCCTCTTGAAGCCGTCCATGCTCGTAGCCGCCACCACCACCTGTGGCAGTGAATTCCACATGTTAATCACTCTTTGGGAAACATTTATAGTTTTCATTGTAAAAAGGCATGAGTGCTTTCTCAGCAACATTGTGCATTGAAGCTGAGGGTCTAAATGCATGGCTAGACACATAAATGCGGTTTCAGGATTTTGCCCCTTCTGAAACACCATGAAAAGGATACTTGCAAAGCTGCATTATGTAAAAGAGGTATCGGTCATCAGACTAACGAAAGAGTTTTTAAACTGAACATGAGTGGTTGGGCAATCCGGATGTAGTAGGAGTGTTTGAGAGGTCCCTGAAAAGCATGATGAGGAGAGCACGTAAATATCTTGTATAGGGTTAGCACTTTTGGAAGAGCTGGTGGAGAACTGTCTGTCACAGGGTATCTTACATACACCGTGAAGGAGTGCACAGAATTCACAGTGGTCACAGTGGCTGTGTGCTGGGAGTGCATGCTCATTGGTAAGGTAACGGAGCGCAAAATGGAACGGTGGAGTTTGTCCTCCTCAGTGCTGAGAGGCATACACTTCAAAGCACTTACATGTTTTCTACTGGCGGTCTGAGGTTGTTGTGTTTTGTTTTCTTTTGTTTGCTTGTCAAGGAGCTGGATGATACAGTCACACTGTGTGAGACATGGCGTTCCACTGGGTGCAAGTATGGGTTGAATGAGGCGCAGGTCTGTCAGCATAAGAAGGGCAGCGTACAGCAGCAATGTGGCTGATGTTTCCATCAGCGTTGTAGTGGTGTGTGACGGAACAGGCCAGTTTGTACTTACAGACCCTGTTCTGCCAGCCCCCTCCTTGGCTTAAGCCAATTTCTGGAGGGTGATTTTCCACTTCTACCCACTAGGGTACTGCTGCCGCCACTGTCTTTTTGGGGTCCTCCTGCCAGGAGGGACAGACTCCTGACACCCCTTCTCCAACTGAGGCTCTGCCTCTGGTCTCCTGCTACCCAGCTCCTGCTTAACACAGGGACCAAATTCCTTCTTTGGGGGCCCCCTGGAGGATTGGCAACGAGTGCCTTGAGTGCTTGCCTTTCCCCTTGCTGGGACTCCCCTCTCACAGGAGCATGGTCTAAGGCAGTTGGGGGAACTATGTGGTCCACAGAACATGACCAGCCTCAGAAATTAAAATATTTATTCAAAAGAGGAAAAGGTTACAAGCATACTTTTAGCATACCACCAGATTCAGTAGCCAGAAGGACAAATAAAAGTTGGTCATAATCGCATCCTTCTTTCCCTGGTTCTAAACTTACTCTACTAGATGTTCAAATCGAGTGGGCAGTTTCAAGCTCAGAAAGTTACAAAAGGTTCTAAAGATGTTTCATGACCTAGGATGTCTACAGCCGGCAGGCCAGGCCTGTGGATCAGAGCTCAGCCATCTGTCCTCTTCCAAAGATCAGTCAAGAGCCCCTCCCTCCTGGGAGCAAGCACTTTGATTCTACATCGCACTCTCCCATTCTACATCGCACTCTCCACCCTCTTTGACCTGGTCCGCCCAGGTCACCCAAGAGGACCCTGGGCTACCCAGGTGCGTGCTGGGAGCCCTCCTTGCAGGCATTCTGGGAAGTCTCAAGGAGCCCCCCTGCCTGTCCAGAGAGAAGAGAGAGAAAAAACAGGGACACTTGAAAAACTGAGTGGCTGAGGAACGTTTTCCAGCAAGATAGTTTAGGGCTGGATGGTTTCAGGGAAACAGCCTTTGGGTGTAGTTGTAGTTTCTGGAGAAATTTGTCAGTAGTCCACCATGCTGGTTTTCCCTGACAGAAATCAGTGAACAGGGATGGCTTATAGTGTCTGAGCGGCATTCTTAAGAGGCATGTGATGTAACAATTATGAAGAATGCAGAATCTCCTTGTAGACAACGTTTTTGGTGAAGACTCTGTCAGAGGCTGGGAGGAGTTTCCCCTGTTGGGGGCCATCAATGATATACCCTCTGAGGTCTTGGAAGCGATGCACCCTTATGAAATCAAAGGGGTTTCCATGTGCTAACCTAACACTAAACCTAACGCCAACCCCAGGACGGACCCCAACCCTAACCCCAAACCCTAACCTTAACCTAACTCTAACCCTAACCCAAACCCCAACCCTAATTCACACACTAACCCCAACACAAACACCAACCCTACCCTTACCATAACCCCAACCCTCACCCTAACCCCCAAAACACCAACCCTAACCTAACTCTAACCCTAACCTAACCCTAACCCCCAACCCCAACTCCCAACCTTAACTTTACCCCAGCCCTAACCCTAACCCAAGCCTAACCCTCACCCTACCCCCAAAAACAACACCAACCCTAACTTTTACTCTAACCTAACCCACACTCACACCCCCAATCCCAACCCTAACCCCAACTCTAACCTCTAACCCAACCTTAACACTAACTTTATCCCAACCCTAACCCCAACCCCCAATCCTAACCCTTACCCTACCCCAAATCCTACCCCAAACCTAACCCCAACCCCACCCCTTCCCCAAACTCTAACCTAACACTAACACTAAAACTAACCCTAACCTAATCTAACCCTACCACCAATGCTAACCTAAACCCAACCCCAAAATCAATCTGAACCCTAACCCCAACACAAATCCTAACCCCAACCTAACCTGAATCCCACCCCCACCCCACCCCAACTCTAACCCGAACCCCAACCCAAACCCTTACTCTTACCCTTACCCTAACTTTAACCTTAACCCCAACCCTAACCGCAACCTTAACCCTAACCCCAACCCTAATGCCAACCCTAATTCCAACTGAAACCCTAACCCTAACTTTAACCCTTACCCCAACGCTAAGCCTAACCCCAAACCCCAATCCTAACTCCAACCCCAACCTTCACACTAAACCTAACCTCAACCCTAACCCTAATCCAGACCCAACCCCAACCCTTACCCCATTCCCAACCCTATCCCTAACCCTAACATTAACCCTAACCCCAACCCTAACCCAACCCTAACCCCAACATTAACCCCAACCCTAACCCCAACCTTAACCCCAACCCTAACCCTAACCACATCCCTAACCCTAACCTCAACACAAATTCTAACTTTAACCTTAAACCCAACCCCAACCTTAACCCTAATCCCAACCCTCCCTCCAGCCTAAGGAGCCTCCTGCCAGTGGAAGAGCCATTTAAAATGGGAGGAAAGCTCCGTAGGCTGAAAGAAGGCTTCAAAGGATACAGGCCAGGAAGTCAGTTTCTCAAGCACAGATTATGGATCAAACTACTGGGGCCATAAGATCTCAACCACCACCAATTAGAATACTCATGGATCAGAACACAGATTGACTTAAATGGACTGGGTACTGCTTTAGAGAACACAGATAAACAAATGCGCTGCCATTCATCATTCAAAGCCTTTAATAAATATATCAGACCAAAACAGCAACAACACCATAGTTTGTTAGGAAAAGAACTGCTTTTCAAGTCATAATTGATATCTAGAATGTGCAAAGCTGCATGCGATCTTGTTGTAAGAGCTTTGGACCCCTATTGGAAGAGCAAGTTCTGGACTAAGGATGCTGCAGCGTAATTGCATGTCTGGAGCGGAGGGAAGTCTGGAATCAGCCACAACTGCATTGTAACTCCACAGCTCTCCTGTCTTTGGTCGAAACCTGAACAAATAACGTACAATTTTATCGTAACAGATTTTGGGACCACAGCGATGTGAGGCATTTTTTCATATTAATTGGTACAGCATGAACAATGAACATGTTAGGTTTTATTCACTCTCTGGGGAGATAAGGGAGATGGCTGTAGAAGTCTGGGGAAGCAAAAACACACCTTTCCTGTAATGAGAGACTCTCAAAGGGGCAGCTGCTCACACTCCGTAACCCTTGATGCAGGGTGGGAATTTCTTTTGGACTCAAAAACTGCAGTCACTGGCACACTTAGCAGGCAGGAAGCCCCGCTTTACTCATGAGGACTTACTCCAGAGTAAACATGCATGGGATCGGGCTGGCTTGAGGACCCCTGACACATCAGTGCCCACACTGGTATGGGCATGGCTGCGACAACAAGAGATGTGTACTGCACTCTAAAGAGGTACTGAATGCTTTCACTGTGCCCTGCCTCGCAACATGCTGTTACACACAAAAGCAAGCACTTTAATTCCAGCTTCTCAAGACCATCTGATCTCATATTCCCCTCTTAACCCTGATGCCCATTTTTCCTATTCTGTTCTCTTTCATTATCCTGTTTTCCCTCCATCATGTGTCATCTTTTTCCTCCTCCACTTCTTGTGGTCAGCTTCATCTCCCCTTTCTCTTTCATCAACTCTCCTGGTGTGATTTCCAGAAATGCCAAATATATATACTAGTTTTACCCAACACTTCTTCCAAGCAGCTGACCATAGTGCTCTTCCCCATTTTATTTTCACGACAAACAAACCTGTGAAGTAAGCAAAGGTGGGAGCATATAACTGGCCCAAGGTCACCCAGCAAGCTTCCATGGCAGTCTGGGGACTGGAAACACTGTCACCCAGATACCAGTTCAATCCCCTCATCACTTCACTAGTTCTACATTTTATTCATCATAACTGTGAGGACTAGGAACTAATTTTTAAAAGTTTGAGAAAGCATTTATGTGTCTAGGCCTGGGGGGAAAATAAGCCCAAAGTTACATGATTATTCTTCAATTTTTACTGAAAACAATTATTGGAAAGCATATGAGGAATTTTGGTTCAAGAAGGACACTGCAGCAGCACACAGTTGAAGTAACTGGTTTCTTTCAAATTATAATTAAAGAGGAAATGAACCTTGCCTATTATATGTCTGCTGGCAAAGATCTCTGACGTAGCAAGCACATGAGAGTTGATCAGAGCTTCATCAATGTGAAGGAAGGTCTGGTCGTCGCTGGCTCCAATCCATGTAGCCTTCCGCCCGTACTTGGATCCTATGTTAGGCATGGGTGCTGGTTAGGCATTCCAGTAAGGTATATCCAAAATGGGCCTGCCAAGTTGCCCTTTCTGAAGATGCAAGTTAGAAATTCAAGCAACAAATGAGAACTGGAAAACATTCTTGGTGTTGCTAAAATCAGTTGTGGCACTTAGATAAACGTAGAACAAGGGATTTTGTTAACAGACATTGCTTACACTTTCTATGCCGTCATAAACCTACTGTGTTTCAGTTCAACAAATATCAAAGACCGGCACATTACATAACCAGTATTATCAGGATATAGATTAAAATTCCTGTCCTGGATGGCCCAGGCTAACCCAGGCCCTGTCCACACTGTCACTTTTGTCGCTCATTTCTCCCTATTGCTTCAGGTTCCCCCACCCCCCCATATGTTTTGTTCTCTCTAGTAGTTCCAGAGGGAGCAAAACACATGTGGAAAAGGGGGAGGAACCCAAAGCAATAGGGAGAAATGAGCGACAAAAGTGACAGTGTGGACGGGGCCCCAGTCTCATCAGATCTTGGAAGCTAAGCAGGGTTAGCCCCAGTCAGTCTTTAGATGGGAAACCGCTGAGGGAGTCCAGGGTTGCCATGCAGAAACCGGCAATGGTAAACCAGCTCTGAAGGTCTCTTGCCTTGAAAACCCTTAAGGGGTCACCATAAGTCTGCTGCGACCTGATGGCACTTTTCACCACCATCAGATTAAAATGTTTTTTTTAAAACAGTTTATTTAATTTTCAAATTAGAACAATGGTTACAAACATTTCAAAATATAGAGCACATATTCTTTACATATTAAGATATAATTTTGACCATGTAAATGTTGGATCAGTTTTGTTATCTGTATTACATAGGTAACTCAACTTATCTAATTCAGCCCATTCCATTAGTTTGTATACTATGTCTGTTCTGCCCGGTAGTACAGAGCTTTTCCATTTTTTTGCTCTTAATATTTGCACTGCGGTAAGGATATAAGCTAACAGTTTCTGATCTGCTTTATTAAATCCCTCTGGAAGCATGTTCAATAGAAAAATCTCTGGCTTAATAGGTATTACAACAGCAAAGATCTTAAATATCCACTCGCCTACCATTTTCCAATATTTTTGCATCTTCTTACAGGTCCACCACATATGAAAGAATGTGCCTTTTTCGGATTCACATAACCAACACGCTTCAGATATATTCTTATAGCATTTGTTTAATCTGTCGGGGGACCAGTACCAGCGGTGAAAAACTTTATATATATTTTCTTTATAACTTGCTGCCTTCAGGTATTTAAGTGAATTCCAAGTTTTTGTCCACCTATCTGTTTCTATGGAGTATCCGAAATCCTTCATCCAATTAATCATAGTAGGGTTTATTATATCCTCTTGCATTTCATAGTTAATCATAAAATTATATATTTTTTTATTAATTTATCTTCATTATTTAACCAAATAATATCTAATTCATTAGGATTTTCATTAAAGCCAATTTTCTTATCATCTTTATATCTGGACTGCAGCTGAATATTTTCCCACCACGACAATTGAATTCCTAATTCATCCTTCATTTGAATCACGGGCTTAAGGTTTCCTTTTTTATCCAGCAAATCCCCATAATTTATTAACTTATTCTGTGTTAACAAGGATGGCTTTATAAAAGCCTCCAGCGGAGATACCCATCTTGGTATTTTAGGATAGAATTTTTCTTTGATTTTATTCCAATTTTTCATGAGGGCTTCCCTTAATGTGTGTAAATTGAAGTTAGTATGGACTTTGTACTTCTCGTTCCACACATAGGCATGCCATCCCATGTAGAGATCATGTCCTTCTAGTGCTAGGACTCTCTGATTTTCCAGCTTTAACCAATCTCTTATCCAAATAAGAGCTGATGCTAATCCATATATTTCCCAATTAGGTACCCCCAATCCTCCTCTTTCTTTCCTCCCTTGTAATGTCTTCCACTTGACTCTCGGCTTTCTTGGGAACCAAATAAACTCTTTTGTTAATCTATTAATTTCTTTATAAAATGAGGCTTTTTCATTTAAAAGAGGAATTGTCTGGGCTAAAAATAGAAATTTGGGTAGAATGTTCATCTTGATGGGTGCTATTCTGCCTAACCAAGATAAATTCAAATTTTTCCATTTATCCAAATCTTTTTTAACTTTATTTATTAAACATTTATAATTATCTTCAATTAGAGAACTTGTCTTGTTTGAGCACATGATACCAAGATATTTAACTTTTTTAGTTATTGAGATATTAAATGCAGTTTGTATCTTATCATCTACCACTTTAGAACAGTTTTTTGTTAATAATTTAGTTTTTTTTCAAATTTATTTTTAAACTCGCCACTTTCCCATATTTATTAATTATTTCCAATAGCCTACCTAATGAGTCTTCAGGGTTTTCTGTAATAAACATCACGTCGTCTGCATAGGCGCAGAGTTTATATTCCTGTCCTTTAGTTTTAAGACCTTTAACATTCACATCTTCTCGTACCTGGTCACATAACGTTTCTAAGGCAAAAATGAATAGTAATGGGGAGAGGGGGCATCCTTGTCTCGTACCCTTTTCTATATTAATCTCATGTGATATGTCGCCATTTATTATTATTCTAGCAAACTGATTTTTATATATTGCCTCAATCATATTTCTGAACCTCTCTCCTAAATTTACCTCTATTAGTTTTGCTTTTAAGAATTTCCAAGAGATATTATCGAATGCCTTCTCGGCATCCATAAACATCAATGCGACAGGTTTTTCTGGATGTACTTCATAGTACTCCAGGACCCCCATTAAAGTTCTCAAATTTTCTCTTAATTGCCTTCCCGGAAGGAAACCTGCTTGATCTCTATTTATGGTCTGCCTTAATACTTTTTTAAGTCTTTCTGCCAGTATGTTTGCATAAATTTTATAATCGGCATTTAATAGAGAAATTGGTCTGTAATTACTGATCTCATCTAGATTTTCTCAGTCTTTAGGGATTAGCGTTATCAAACCGTCTTTCCAGGAGTCTGGGACAATACCATTTGTCCCTATATTTTTTATCAGTTCTTTAAATATTATCGACACTTGTCCCTCAAATTTTTGGTAAAATTCTCCTGGTAGGCCGTCTGGGCCAGGGGCTTTATTTCTCTTCTGTCTTTTTATCGCTTCGACCACATCACACATAGTGATAGGTTCATTTAGTATATTTCTTTGTGCCTCCGTGTATTTTGGAGTCTTAGTGTGTTCTTTAAGATATTGCATGATACTTTCATCGTTCTCTTCTTTCTGCCTATATAGGTTGTTAAAGTAGTTTACTGCTATTTCTTTTAAATCTTTTAGTAAATACCTGTTAATCCCACTTTCATCTTTTAATGTAATTATAGACCTTTTAGCTTCCTCTTTTTTCAATCTGTAGGCCAGCCATCTAGTTGGTTTGTTCACATTCTCAAAAAAGTACATTTTATTGTACTCAATTTTTTTTGCTACTTCTTTACTTAACAATAGATTCATTTTATGTTGGCTTAACAACAGCTTTTGCCTACTGGTTGTTTCATCCTTATTACTTAAGCAGATTCCTTCTTCTATTTTGATCTGATTAACCAATTGCTCATATTCTTTATTTTCTTGTGTTTTTTTCCATGCAGAGTGACTTATTAGTTTTCCTCTTACAAAAGCTTTAAAGGCATCCCATACCGTGTTGATTGAGATCGCTGGTTGTATATTTCTCTTGAAGAAATCTTTAATTTCTTCCTTCATTCCTTCTACAAATTCCTGATCTTTTAGTGCATATCTATTCATGACCCATCTTCTATTTTTCTTTACCTCACTCAAAGTTAGAGTTATGGGGTTATGATCTGCAAAGGTTCAATTATTTCCATCAGGAATGATCTGGAGACCCATGCCATGTCTATTCTCGACCAAGATTTGTGCCTCGGCGAGTAGAAAGTAAATCCCTGTTCCTTTTCGTTTTTTGTTCTCCAGGCATCTAATAGATCGTGTTCATCAGCCAATTGGATAAAACTATTAGGTAGAACTGTACCCCTTTTATTTTTCTTTGCGTCTTTTTGATTTTTCCTATCAATTCTCCTATCCATAACTGCATTAAAATCTCCTATAATACAAATTTGATCATATTTTTTTAAGGCTAATACCTCTGCTAGCTCTTTGTAGAAGGGATTCTGATTTGCATTGGGAGCATAAATATTTACTATTAAACATTCCTTCCCTTGTTTTATTATTTTTATTGCTACTATTCTGCCATCTTTTGATGCGTATATGTGTTGTGGATGAAGGTGGTCCTTTGCATAAATTGCAACTCCTTTCTTTTTCTTGTTTTCATCTGCAGCAGCAAACACTGACCCTAACCTTTTGTTTTTTAAGTATATTAGATGTTCTTTTTTAAGGTGTGTTTCTTGTATACAAACTAAGTCTGATTTTAATTTGGCAATTTGGTGCAATATGCGCCTTCTTTTTTGCGGGCTGTTTAATCCGTTTACATTTACTGAAGTTATTTTAATTTCTTTAGAACAGGGCACCATCCTTATTTTTTAACTCTTTAGGTTTACTTTTTGTTTGGTTTCTCGTCTGTATCTGGAGCGGGATTGGGTTGCTTCCTTTCTTACCTCCTCTCCTCTTCTGCCTTTCTTTATTTTCCTCGGTTTCTTCTTCTTCTCCTTCTGAGTATCCACCTCCTCTCCTTCTTCTTCTTTTTCTTTTTCTGTTCCTAGCTCAGCGCCAAATCTCTCCAAGAAGTTTTCAAGTTTGAATACAGAGTCTAGTTTGTATCTTTTTCCTTTATATTCAAAAGTCAGACCCTCTGGAATGTTCCATCTGTATTCTATATTCCTCTCCCACAGAACCGCTGCCAAGTGCTGGTAGGCTCTTCTTTTTTCCCTTACTCGCCAGGGAATCTCTTTTAGAAGTCTGACTTCTTCTCCTTGTAAGACGACTTTTTTCCCTTGGGCCGCTCTTAATATATTATCCCTTGTTTCCCTTTTGTTAAATTTGACATGTACTTCTCTCGGTATGTTAAATCTTCTTGCGTATGCCGAGTTCCTTCTGTACAGAGTGTCAATACCTTCCAACAAGTCTTGTTTAGAGCTGACTCCCAGTTGTTCTGCTAGTCCAGTTGCAATTTCTTCCTTTAAGTTATAAGTCATTTTTTCAGAAACATTTTGACAGCGCACCACTAAAGCAGCCTTCTCCATTTCCATGCCTATTATTGTTTCTTCAAGACTCTCGTTCTTGGCCTTCAGCTCCTGAAGATCTAAATCTACTTCCCTCAGCTTTTCATGAGATTTTTTCTCCCCGGCCATCACTTTCTGGATATCCTTTTTGTTTGTTACTATTTGAGATTTAATCTCTTCAATCTCTGTTTTGATCTGTGTGGTGAACTCATCAATCTTTGTGTATATAGGTGCTATTTCCTTCTGTATCATGGCCGGAAACCTCTCCTCTACTTTCTCCATCAAAGCTGGAAACCTCTCCTCCACTTTTTCCATCAAGACCGGTAGAGTGTTTTCCATTACAGCTTTAACCGCAGCTGCTACTATTTCCTCAATCGTTGATTTGATGTCTAGAGGTGTTTGGCTCAGGTTGCTTGACGATGGTTTCTGTGGATTCATTATTCTCAGTTGTGCTGGTGATGGTAAAGATCCCTTTCTTGATGGTCCAGGAATTCCGGAGGCCATATATAGGAGGTGAAGGCAATCTGACAGAGCTACACTATTCTCCCTAAGCCTGCTCCTTACTGATTACTATTTATTCGTTCCCTTTTAGTATGTGCTATAATTCTCACCAATTTAACCTAGCTGATTTTATCTTATTTTTATCTAAGAGTGTAAGTTAATATGTGTTAATATGTAACACTAACTTACTTTTGCTTATCAATTAATTTAATTTTAAGTCCTTATTTTATTAATTATTTTAGTGACTAGTTCAACTCAAAAGAAATATATATGTATATATATATTTTACATTTAAATTTAGTAAATTAATTAATTATTTAAATACCCAGTTAATTAATTAATTATGTCTTATTCCCTTTGATAATTGGACTACTAAGCCTTATTCACCACCTCTTGGTCCCCTAACAGTCAATCAATTTAAACACCCTTTTGCCTTTTTATCACGAGTATCAAATTGCAATCAAATCTTCACACCAACATTCATTTGCACAATAATATAAATCAAGTCTACTGTTGCAAAACAAAAAGAAACTTGGTATTTTGGTCCGCTTCTTCTCTGGCTCGGGGCTCCACTCTCCCGTTTACTCCGTCCTTCTCCAACCTTGGAAAGGCGGTGCTCCTCTTCGGGTCTTATATAAAGCGTGGGCGCTCCCCTGGGGAGTTGCCTTTCCCCTAGGGGAGAGTCCACAAGCTTCTTACTTCGCTCCTTTCTCCAAAAAGAGCAAAAGGCAGGTTTTTTAACCTAAGAAACCGAAGGGTTTTTTGCAGTTTCACAGGAGCTCTTTCTCCTGCGACCGCTGCAGGGGTGGGTGGAACCGGAACTCCACCATCAGATTAAAATGTTAATTAGTCATTGCTAATTGGTCTTGACCTAGAATGGGCTGACTTAAATGAGTTAATATGGAATCTATCCAGATCAGATCTGAACCAACATACTGACGTTCAGCCCAATTAAGATCTCTGTCTGCTTCCCAGTGACGCTTCCAGGCGGCACCAGCACCTGTCAGCCAGCCCGACCCTTCTCCCATACAATGGCAATGCGGGAGAGTGATGAGGTGGGTTTCCGTGACAGCCCATGAGACCCTGTCAGGCCCATGGGAACTACATCATGCATAACTCCTGATGGTTCTGAAAGTAGCACACTAACCCCCTAGGGAAGAACAGAAGTCCCAAAAGGATGCTACTACAATGCTACTACAGCCAAGTAAGCTTAGGCGAGGGGGAAAAGGAGGTGTCCTCTGCTGGGAGGAATCATGGCAGACTAGGTCCAACTTCAGTAAGATTCATGCTCACTTCACATACTTGTTGGGAGTTTGCTTTCAAAGTTAGGCAGCATTTTAATGCTATCCTATCTTAGCTATTGCAGATATAATAAATATGAAGTACAACACATGAAACAAGCAGCTTGTCTTTTATAAAAGAAAACTCTTACAGAGAAGCTTCCAAATGTGAAGACTTGCCCATCCATGATCAGAATCCCTGTATGGCTGCTGCCAGCAGTAACTTGTGTGCTTGGTCCAGGTAATGCCGGTACCAGAGTGGGACATCCCCTAGATCAGAGAGAGCCACTTGTAAGTGCATCCGTTCTTACCAAAGTATTAATGCTCTATCAGAAACACGCAATCCAGATATATCATACATGATCAGAAGAATGAATGTGTTGTACAGTTCAATCATGAGCATGTAATAGTCAATACCATATTGAGCTCAGCTTGCAGTGGAATAAAAGAAAAGGTTAATGCCATTAGCAGAGTGAATGACAGTCATTAGTATAAGATAGGTAAAGGTTTCCCTTGCTCGAAAGCCACTCGAATACAATTCTAGGGATGCAGTGCTCATCTCTGTTTCCAAACCAAAGAGCCAGCACTGTCCAAAGATGTTTCCGTGGTCATGTGGCCGGCATAACTAGACGCTGAGGCACACAGAACACTGTTTCCTTCCCACCGAAGTGGTAACTATTTATTTACTTGCAATTTCTTGCTTTCGAACTGCTAGGTTGGCAGGAGCTGGGGCCAGAGACAGGAGCTCACTCCGTCATGCAGCAGTCGGGTCTCGAACTGCTGAACTATCGACCTTCCAGTCTGCAGTTCAGCGTCTTAACCACTTGAGCCACTGCAGCCCCTTTAGTATAATATAGGACTGCACAATTAAGTGGTTTGAATGCTGCTTTAATATTTATGTAATACGCCAGCTGTGAGGAATACTGTCATGCTTTTGATTGATTTTCCCATAACTATGACTGGTCAAGATGTGTTAATACACATTAACAGTTGGCATGCCTACAACCCCCAACTCAACAACCATGTACACCAGGTGGTTCTTAAGGTAATCTATGTCCACTAGGGTACCTGAAGCAATATTGACTACTTTTGCCTCAACAGCCTGTTACCACACACTTTTCTACCCCAGAACCTCTGCCATCAAAACAACAGTGCACATCCTTCAGGTAGGCAAATCTCAGAAACACAGAAGCAGCGATCGAGTTATTACTGGCAATGACACTTTGATCATCAGTGTTCCCTTAAAACTTTGCTGCCGGCATAGCTGCAAAAAGGAGTGAAGTCACTTCATTATCATCTAAGGCTGTTTTTACATCTGACTTTCCCGCTGGAATCATTCTAGTTCCAAAAAACCCTGCCCATACTTCTGTGCGGTGTGAAACCGTGCTGCCAGTGAAATGTCCATATCTACTAATTGCCCTCCTGTGGTCAAGCTAGTATTCAACCGGCTTGATTCTGCTTTAAACAATTGCTGTTGATTAGTGCACTTAGACCCCCTGGAGTGAAATTTCACACCACTGTGAAATCAGCATAGGAAAAGACAGCAGTCAAACTACTTTAGAGGGGAGGTGTAAAATGACCCTAAGAAACTACAATTGTTTAAAGCAGAATGAAGCCGGTATTATAACTAGCTTGATCACAGGAGGGCAATTAGTAGATATGGACATTTCAGTGGCAGCACGGTTTCACACCGCACAGAAGTATGGGCAGGGTTTTTTGGAACTAGAATGATTCCAGTGGGAAAGTCAGATGTAAAATCAGCCTAAGATTGTGGCCCAAGAGTCAAATAAGAAATCAATTGAGGCGGTTCATTCTGGTTCTGTTCAAGACACTACCATGAAGATTCTGCTGGTTGCCCTAACAAGAACACACGTGAAGCCGCTTAATGCCGAATCAGAGCTCTGGTCCAGTAGGCCAGTACTGCCTGCTCAGACTGGCAGCAGCTCTCCCGGATCTTCTGCAGAGGTCCTTCACATCACCTCCTGCCTGCGTCTCTTAACTGGAGATGCCGGGGAATGGACTTGGGACCTTCTGTGTGCCATACAGAGATGCTCTGCCACCGAGCCACAGCCCCTTCCCAGAATGAACACTCATGTATCTGGTGCTATGAAGGCCGCTACTAAAAAACAGAAAAGGCCAAAAGGATTTATCTTACTTGAAGTTGAATATAATTTGGATTTATTCTGAGGCGCAGGCATTTCCTAGAGTACTGGTACTGATGCTATGCAACTGAACCTACGATGCTGGATCCACTTACATATGTTTGCTGTGTATATATCCCTCAGAGAGGGGCTGTGGCTCAGTGGCAGAGCCTCTGCTTGGCATTCCATCTCCGGCATCTCCAGTTAAAAGGAACAGGCAGTAGGTGATGTGAAAGACCTCTGCCTGAGACCTCGAAGAGCCGCTGCCAGTCTGAGGAGATAATACCGACTTTGATGGTCCAAGGGTCTGATTCAGTATAAGAGAGTTTTGTGTGTTTAAGAGGCAGCATGAAAGTTCATACACCAGATGACAGATTCTTATTGCATAGATACAGTTCCCATGCTAATCTTCCAGAAGCTCTCTTGGAACAGAAATCATGCCTTATTTAAAGAGAGTTAGGCCAGTTTAGGAAGATTATTTCCCCCTAGTCCTTGCAAACAGATGAACGAAGATGCAATTATTCCATTTAAACCACACACATTTAATATTAAAGTATCAACATACCTGGAATTAACATCTCCACGCCCAAGCTGCCCATGTTACCCATATCCAAATGTATAAACATCGCCATTCTCCATTAGGACAACTAAGGGTTAAAGTGTGGCATATTTCAATTTATGGTTTTTATAAGACTTCACAAAAGGAGTTCATTCTGAAGAAGATCTAATGTTCTACTTTCTTTGATCAGAGGCACCAAGTATCATTTTAAGGACTGGACTGCAGTTATATGTTTTCCTTACTACATAAGTATGAGAAGACTTCCCAAAAGCTTTTAGAACAGGAAGTTTAACTGACCCAACAGCACAAGCAATAAAATGATAAGTCATAAGGTATCAATATGTTAACGCTAGAATTTCTTTACCTGAATGGTGAAATCCGCTGCTGACTTGTACTGCTCAGAGTTCACAGTCGAAGCGGACAGCCCCAGGTGGATGGGTTGTGATTTTGCTGGTATCCTTCTCATTCCTATCTCCACTTCCATCTACAAATGCCATTTATAATTATACCTCTTTCCATTAGTCAATGTGTTTCATAGTAACTAATTATGATCAAATTAGGCTGAGGGGACGGGAGATTACTGACAACAGAAATAAGATATTTTAAAAGTGGATGTTAAAATTAGTAGTAGGTGAAAAATTTAGGTGACAGATTTTCAATGGCAAACTGATATTCTGCTAAAATGAGATTTCTTGATAAAAAAGGTGCATTCAACCAGTTTTTTACAATCAGTGTTTCTTTAGCTTTAATTCAGCAATGTTCATATATATAAAGTTTCCCAACGTACACGAAAATAAGAGCAATTGTTAAGAATCTTAATTAGTACGCAAATTGTATTTTACATGTTGACTAAAGTCATTTTTCTAAGATGGAGAAAGTATGAGAGAAGATGGATATGTCAGCCTACTTCTTGTGTTTGGCAAATTCTACAATTTAAAAAGCTGTAGAAAGACCTTTTGCTATCTATTCATATGGCTTGTGCCACACCAAGTTCACACACTGTATAAATCTTTTTTCTAAACAAATGAGAACTATTATTAGTTGCAATAAACATTTTATCTGCTTTCTAGAATGAGCATACTAATCCACTGTACTGCAGAACATCAATTTTTTAAAAGTGCAAATATCCATCTTAACTATTAGATATTTTTTGGAGCATAAAATCTGAATGGAATTCAAGGACGAAGAAGTCATCATGTTTTTTAGCTTTCTGTTTTGGTTCTAAGGCTTTTCTGTCCTCTGCCTGAGTTTTTGGGGCTGAGGAGGAGTGCAAAGCTGCCGAAGACATCATGTTTTTTAGCTTTCTGTTTTGGTTCTAAGGCTTTTCTGTCCTCTGCCTGAGTTTTTGGGGCTGAGGAGGAGTGCAAAGCTGCCGAAGACATAGCTGGACGAAGGGCGGCTTCTCAAAGCAAAGTACGAAGCCCAGTTTTTACGTGCCTGCCTGGTAAATTTTGCACAGCGCGGGCACGATTCAACACAGTGAAATTCCCCCAAACAAACTAAACACTGGTCGTGACCGTCATTCGAGGGGAGTTTAGCCGGGCAACGGCGACACGCCTTAAAAAGCAGGGTGCGGCCCATACAAACACCTTCCCTAACGGGGAACAGGGGAAGGGAGGGAGGGAAATTAGAATAAAGAATAGTAATTGTTTGTTTGTTTTTAAGAATAGAAGAGAGAAGATGTAAAACGAAGAGAAAAACTCAGCTGAGGCTATTTTGAAGAGCGATTGGTCAGAGGTGTGAACGCGAGGGCGGTTGAAAAGAAACTGAGTGGGAGGCGGCTCTCTCCCCTGCTCCAGGCATGCACAGTGTGTCTCTGCTCTCCAGGGCGGGAAGGGAGCCCACCAAAACTTTTTCTGAGGCAAGCTCTGGAATGTTCTCCAGTCAAGGTCGTGCGCAGGCGCCCAACTCATGTGTGGGACTGCATAGAGACCACAAAGATGATCAAAACAGTTACTTCAAACAATCAAGTCTGTATATGATATCTACTTTGCAGAAGTGTTTCAATTAAAATGGGATTAACATTCCCATTGCTGGCCTGGAGGAACAACAGTGTGATGGATGGAGTATTTGTACGATTGTTTCGAAGGCTGCTGTACTTAAAAACTCATCCTTACCTCATCAGGTCCTAGAGTAAATTCATAGCCAATAGCAAAATATTTGAAACCTCATCTTTCACGTAGTCTGATGCAGTTTCAAGTGAGAACAGTGCTTCAGTACCTAAAACGAAATACTGAATTTAGCAAAGAAATAAAAAAGGATTCTCTTCCAGTTCTCCCTAAAAGCAGGTGTTCAGCCTGCCTTTAATTTGTACTCAACCTTTTGTGCTTATCTGTAGAAATCAGACACACACATTATCCATCATTTTCTTTTCCAATCTTCTACCTAATCTATCCCAGTAATTAACCTGTAAGGATCTGGCCCAGACCAGGTTGCTGATCTTTAAACTTTGAGTGCAGTTGCATGAGCAGGACTCTACTTTCTGTTCAGCAACGTTCAGCGCTTTCTAAAAGAACTTTGCCAGCCCCCCAGTCCAGGAAGAGGGCACACTAACTCACACAACCTGAAGGAGCAGTGCCACACCTTCCTGCTGATTTCTCCCCCAGAACAATGCCACTTGCTTTAGATGCAGATGATGCAGGGAAGAAGATTATTACTTCAGATAATCATTACCTCTTGACAAAGGCGGATTCAACATTGTGAGTTCAAAAGTAACTGTACAATATCAGCCCTTCGAGAGCTGATGGAACTGAAGAAAATGTACAGAGGACTGATTACCTCTTGACATAACCGTCCCACATGTTTCACTTGGCATCTCGCATTCAAGAAATTCAGATTTTTTTCATCTGGTTGGACCCATAGAATTGCTTTTCTAAAACTGCAGGTTAATGTTGGCCTGTCACTAGGGATCATTTTTAAAAGTCATTTGTATTTACCTGGCACCACTAAGACAGTAGTAGGCCATCCCGATGAGCCAGAGAATTTCTTCAGTTCTATCCATGAGTTCAGGTTTTCATGGACAAAAGTCTGCTTTGGTCCAAATCCTGAGTTCTGGAGAATTCGGGCAGGAATGAGCAAGCGGAGAACATCTTCTGACTGAGCTGTTCCACACTGAGGGTCAAACTCTATTGTCATCCACCTAACACATTCTGGAAAAGCCGCCCTTGGAGGCTGGTTTATTTTGAGGTCACACCCGGCCATCAGCTGACATCCAGCCAGTCACATGATGGGGGGGGCCTTCTGCACGCACATGCTCAGTTGCGGGCACTGAAGCAGGGTGGGGCAGAAGGGACTGGGGGGCGGGGCAGGTTCCCATGCAACGTAGCCTGCAGTCCTCTGTGTCTGTGCATTCGTATTTTGGGGAGCCGAGCCCCTTTGTAGGCAATGAGACGTTTAATAATTAAATAATTAATTAATTATTGTTTTATTCAGGGGGGGCAAATTGCGGCCCGCGGGCCACATGCGGCCCGCCACAGAGTTTTTTGCGGCCCGCCAAGACAGTCGGCCATGTGGTTTCAGTCAGGCCTCTCACTCCTGATTTCAAAAAAATTGTAGAAAAGTGTGATGGGGTACATTTGTCTCATTAAACTGATTCTAAAATTAAATGTGCTTGCAGCTATAGATGATATGAAATTAGAACAATAAATAAATTGAACAAAACTACCACTATTTTATTTAATTTATATTTATTGATTTTTATGATACAATTTATACCTTTTCTGAAATGCAAAGTTAACTAATGAATGCAATCATTTTAAAAGGTGCGGCCCTCCACTAACCTCCACTCCCACAAAGTGGCCCCCGAGCCAAAACAATTGCCCACCCCTGGTTAATTCATTTATACCCTGTCTTTGTTCCCAGTGGGGACCAATGCACCTTCTAAGCTGTGGAGTCTTGTGAGGAAAACTTCTACTTTGTGAGCTACTGGCATTGAAGGTTGTAAGCAAGGATTTGGCTACTGCATACATTAGTTTGCTCTGGAGCCATCCTTCCTGAGCTAAGGCTAAAATGTGTGAGCCAGAGGCTAAAAAACTGTGAGCTGGCTCACACTAACTCAGCTTAGAGGGAACACTGGCCCGGGACCCAAAAGGGGCTTACATCCTTCTGCTCGTCTCCATTTTATCCTCACAACAACAACACCCCCCCCATGAGGTAGATTCAGGTGGATAGCCGTGTTGGTCTGAAGCAGCAGAACAAACTTTGAGTCTGGTGGCGCCTTTGAGACCAATGAAGCTTTATTCTGGGTATCAGCTCTTCTGTGCGGTGTACATTCAACACAAAAGCTTATACCTTGAATTAAATTTTGTTGGTCAAAACTGCCACTGGACTCAAAATTTGTTCTGTGGGGTAGGCGAGAGTGTGACTGGTTCAAGACCACCCAGTGAGCTTCCATGGCACACAAGTGGGGATTCGAACCCAGCTCTCCCAGATATTAGTCCAGTATTCTAACCACTATATTGTGCTGGCTTTCTCAGCAGACTTGTCTAGGACAAGTCAGTCCAAAAAAAAAATCTTTTAAGGTGCTACTGTTCAATTTGGCTGCAACAACTACACCCCCCCCCCATGCGCGTGCAAGAGTCCGCTCCCTCCTCGAACACATAATTTGTACTGAATCAGACCACTGGTCCATCAAGGTCAGTTTTGTCTACTCAGACTACCAGTGAATCTCCAAGGTCTCAGGCAGGGGTTCTTCACATCACCTACCCACTTAATCCTTTTAACTGGAGATACCGGGGATTGAACCTGGGACCTTCTCTATGCCAAGCAGATGCTCTTCCACTCAGCCAGAGCCCTTCCCAGGCCCCTGCCTGCCCTTATTTTCCAAAGAAGCCTTGCACTGTGCTTTTACCCAGCAACATCTTTCTCTGTGCTTAACCCACACATTTTGTTGTTCAATGCCCTGCCCAAGTCCTTTGCAAACTGGCTGACTTTTCTGAGCTGTATTAGTTGGTGCTAACAAAGGACAGCTTTAAAAAAAAAAAAGAAACAGATCAGCGTGACAACCTGTGTGTGCTCTGTGTGTGTGTGTGTGTGTGAGAGAGAGAGAGAGAGAGAGAGAGAGAGTGTCAGAATCTAAGGATTCTAACAAAGGTTTGCTTTTGTGCTTTGTATAATCCCTTCCTATGTAACCTGCTTTTGTATCTCAGCTGCAACTTTGTGCTATCTCATTTACCATGTATCCTGTCACAATGGACTCTGGTTTATTGCTTGATGCTTTATGGCTAACAAAGGGTCTGGTCAATGTAACCGTTTGGTCCGGGAGGGTGGCGACTTCAACACCTGGGAACAGTTGGCCTCTCACCCCTCTCCCCCTCGCATTCCTTTCCTCCCTGCCAGCGGAGACACAGAACGTTTCTTATCGGTGTGTGAAGACCTTGGCGAGTTATTTGTGTGGCATGTATGTCCACGTCGCATCCAAATGTGCAAATGCACACCTGGCAGGAAATCCTCTAAGGGGCTTACTCCCGAGCAATCACCACTGGTAGCGCATGCCAAGGAGATCTCCACCAACCCCCACCCTGGGCACTTGCCTTCCGGGACCGGGTTGTCACAGTATTTTTTTTTTAAGCCCGGCAGCTGCGCAGTGAGGCGGCGGCCATGGGGAAGTGAGTGGTCCTGATCCTGGCCAGCTGTGGCATCTTCGACGGCAGTGAAGTGCACGAGGCCTTGTGTTATGTATTGACCATGCGGTCGCCATGTGCTCTCTTCATTGCGACCGCATGGCCAGAGCACATGGCCAGAGCATGGCCAGAGCACATGGCCAAGAAACTACCTGAGCTTCAGCCAGGTAGAACAAAGGCCAGGTGGATTCAAACCGGCCACCAATCCTGTACCTAGGTTTCTCCCAGGGAACCTATGAAATGTAAATAGACTTCTAATAGCCTATCAGGCCAGTTGGGTGAGGTCAGGGGATTGTCCCTGACCAGCATAAAAGGAGGGCTTGGAGCCCTGGGTTGTATGCTTCATCCGGACCAGCAATAAAGATCTAGCTGTTTCACTATTCCATGGACTCCCGACTCCAATACTTATCAGTGGCGACGAAGGTGGGATCCCGATGAGCGACTCTCCAGCAGACCACAGCAGCACAGCGAGCTCCGTCCCGCCGGCCGCAGGCATCTCCGAGCTCCAGCGCTCCAACGCCTCGCCGCAAGCCGCTCTGAGCCCAATCCTCCGGCACTAGCCAGCGCCAAGCCTCAGCGCTCCCCGGCACCGCCGCAAGACACGAGGACATCGCTCAAACAGCCGCCGCCGCTCCTGCTCTGGTAAATATGGCAAACGCTCCGGGACCAATTACCCCTTTCAATACGTCTCGCCCCGAGACGTGGGAGTCCTGGCTCAAGACGCTGGGTTGTGCCTTTAAGGTCCGCGGAATCACAGATGCGGACCTGAAGAGTGCCTGGCTCTTGAGTTCCGGAGGGGTGGAGGTCATGCGGGTGGCCCAGAACCTACTAGCCCCGCAAGACCCCACCGAGGTGTCTTACGACGTGCTCACCAAGACCCTCGGCGATTACTTCGCCCCGAAGCCATCAAAACTGGCCAGGCGCTGGGAGTTCATACAGCGCCAGCAGCAGCCGGGGGAGTCAGCCGCCACTTTCCTGGCTGAACTCCGTCGACTAGCCGTGGGCTGCGAATTCCGCCACATGGATGACCACGTGGAGACCGCCTTCATGGGAGGGGTCCGGGAAGCCAAGCTCCGCCGGCGCCTCATTGCAATGCCGGAGCCAACCTTGGAGAAGATGCTCGAAACTGCGGCAGCCTTCGAGACAACGCAAAAGGACAAGGCAGCCACCAAAGTCCACCAGGCGGCTCCTCCCAAACCCGACTCAAGCGAAGAAGAGGACGTCCACCGGATGCAACCACGCTCGAAGAAGGGTGAGCCCGGCGTCCCCAGGCCCAAGGGCCGGCGCCCAGCATCTGTCTCTGTTCCCTCTCCTGCTTCCCTCAACAGGCAGGCCCCAATGTGCGCCAGCTGTGGGGACCCCCACGACAGACGGACATGCCGCTTCCGTGATGCCATCTGCCGCGCCTGCGGGAAAGCAGGACATCTCGCCCGGGCCTGCCGCCTGAGGAACAGCCACCGTGCCCCAGCAGCGAACTTCGAAGAAGTGGGTAGTGTCGTTCCCACGGCCACGGTAATGAACTTGCCTCAGCCCATCCCGGGCGCAATTTCCGTGTCTCTCCGAATAGAGGGAGTTCCTTGTTCCCTGGAACTGGACTCAGGGTCAGCATATTCAATTGTGTCCGCAGCTACGTTCCGCCGCCTCTGCCCGAAGGGGGCACGCTGGCTGCGGCTGCCGGCTGGGTTGGTCCTCCGGGACTTCCAGAAAAACCCAGTGGCTATTAAGGGGCTAGCCAGGGTCCGGGTCCAGTACCATGCCTTTAATGGCCTGCTGGACCTTCTCGTGGTGGAGCGCAATCTAACCAGTCTCCTAGGTCGCGCCTGGTTCAAGCCGCTCGGAGTGCAGTGGACCGGAATACACCGCATGGGCTCTACTGACTTCTCATCCATCTGCGAGGAATTTCCCGCCGTTTTCGATGGCTCATTGGGCTGCTACAAAGGACCCCCGGTTTCCTTCGACCTGGACCCGGCAGTCCGGCCCATCCGCGTGGCCGTCCGCCGGCCACCACTCGCCTTCCAGCCCAAAGTGGAGGCAGAGTTGGAAAAGCTCGTGGCACAAGGGGTGCTCGAGCCGGTCTCCCACGCCAAGTGGGAGACTCCCATTGTGACCCCCCTCAAAGCTAACGGGGAAGTCCGCATCTGCGCGGATTACAAATGTACAATTAATAAGGCATTACAGGACCACGCGTACCCGGTACCGGTGGTCAGCCATGTTCTGGCCTCCCTCGCGGGTGCCAAAATATTTGGAAAATTAGACTTGGCCCAAGCCTATCAGCAGCTTCCCGTAGACGAAGCAACGGCCGAGGCACAAACGATTGTGACTCACAAGGGAGCGTTCAAGGTAAAACGCCTCCAATTTGGGGTCAGCGTAGCACCTGGAATCTTTCAAAATCTAATGGATTCTCTCCTAAAAGATGTTCCAGGAGTGAAGCCGTTCTTCGACGACGTCCTCATCGCCGCCCCGGACGCCGACACGTTCGCAGCTCGCCTCCGGATGGTGCTGCAAAGGTTCCAGGACGCGGGTCTCAAGGTTCGAAAAGACAAGTGCACCCTGGGAGTCTCCTCGGTGACCTTCTTGGGGTTCCAAGTCACCGCAGACGGCATTCACCCTACAAAGGAGAAGGTAGTGGCAATTACAGGTGCACCCCGCCCGTCCTCAAAGGCGGAACTCCAGGCGTTCTTGGGACTTGTGAACTTCTACCACGCCTTCCTTCCGCACAAGGCGGCGGTCGCTGAACCCCTGCATCGTCTCCTGGACAAGGGAGCGGCTTGGGCCTGGGGTCCCAAGCATGATGCAGCCTTCCGGGCCGTCAAAGACTTATTAATTTCAAATGCGGTCTTAGCGCATTTCGATGAGAGGCTCCCTGTCATCCTGGCCTGCGACGCATCCCCCTACGGCGTTGGGGCGGTCTTGGGACACCGGCTACCCAACGGAAAGGAGGTACCAGTTGCCTACTACTCCAGGACCCTGTCGTCGGCAGAACGGAACTACGCCCAGATCGACAAGGAGGCCCTAGCAATCGTAGCTGGCGTCAGGAAATTTCACGACTATCTCTACGGACGGTCATTCACCGTGGCCACAGATCACAAGCCGCTGCTGGGTCTCCTTGCCCCCCACAGGCAAACCCCTCACATGCTGTCCCCGCGGGTCCTGCGGTGGTCAATTTTTTTGTCAGGCTACTCCTACGAATTGGTACATCGCCCGGGGAAGGCGATGGGTCATGCAGACGCCCTCAGCCGTCTTCCCCTCCCGTCCTGCGACCCTGATCCGGCTCCCGCTTTCCACGTCGCGCTCCTAGAGGATCTACCGGAGCGCCCCGTACAGGTATCAGATGTGGCCCGTCGCACGCGGCGGGACCGCATCCTTTCCCGTGTCTCAGACTGGGTGGGAAGGGGGTGGCCGGAAAAACCGGGACCAGATTTTGCCGCTTTCACGGCACGCAGGCACGAACTATCGGCCCACAAGGGATGCCTGCTATGGGGATCTCGAGTGGTGATCCCCGGGCCCCTGCGGCCCCGAGTGCTAGAGGCCCTCCACGAGGCTCACCCGGGAATTGTGCGCATGAAAGCTCTGGCCCGGAGTTACGTATGGTGGCCAGGCCTGGACAAAGACATTGAGGGGCGGGTCCAGAAGTGTACCAAATGCCAGGAGTCACGGCCAGATCCGCCACACGCTCCTGTCCGATCCTGGGAATCTACTAACAAGCCCTGGTCCCGCCTGCACCTAGACTTCGCGGGACCGGTCCAGGGCCGGTTGTTTCTTATCGTTGTTGACAGCTACAGCAAGTGGCTTGAGGTAGTGCCGGTAGCTTCGACCTCCACCAACGCTGCCTTAAGAAGTCTCTGGCCGATCTTCGCGACACACGGAATGCCAGAAACTCTCGTGACCGACAACGGGACCGCCTTCACCTCCGGCGAGTTTCAACGGTTTGTGGAAGCCTGCGGTCTGCGCCACATCCGCTCCGCTCCGTTCCACCCCGCAACCAATGGCCAGGCCGAGCGCATGGTGAGGACAACGAAGGACGCGTTAAAGAAGATGGAGCATGGCGACTGGGAAGAGCAGCTGTACAAGTTCCTGTTCTGCCAACGGAACACACCCCACTCAGGGACCGGGCGCCGGCCAGCCGAACTTCTGATGGGAAGACGACTGGGAACCGTCTTGGACCGCCTACATCCCGACCGAGCAATCGAGGGGAACCCGACAATGGAGGACCGGCCAGCTGCCCGAGGATTTGCTCCCGAAGACCCCGTATACGCAAAGAACTTCGCGCGGGGTCCAACATGGCTCCCCGCGAGGATCGTCCGAGTCACAGGGCCTTATTCCTATGAGGTCCTTACGGAAGATGGCGTAGTCTGGAAACGGCACATTGACCAGATTCGACGCCGTACCCAGAACCACGATGATACCCAGGCCCCCGAACTCCCTGCACCAACAGACCGTGACATCGACACGACTCCAGAAGCAGCGCCAGACCCTGATCCAGAGACTGCGGAGATGCCGCTCCTGCCCGCGGACGAAGCAGTCGCACCATCCACACCTGAACAACCCCCGAGCAGACAGGCCCCGCCAGCAGAACAACTACCCACACCGCAACCTGCCGACACTAGCAACACGCCCCGCCTTACAACCCCCCGGCGCTCTGGACGTGAGCGCAGACGCCCGGACTATCTCAAAGACTATGTGTGCAGAGGGGTTCTGGACTATGGGGGGAGGGGTGTTATGTATTGACCATGCGGTCGCCATGTGCTCTCTTCATTGCGACCGCATGGCCAGAGCACATGGCCAAGAAACTACCTGAGCTTCAGCCAGGTAGAACAAAGGCCAGGTGGATTCAAACCGGCCACCAATCCTGTACCTAGGTTTCTCCCAGGGAACCTATGAAATGTAAATAGACTTCTAATAGCCTATCAGGCCAGTTGGGTGAGGTCAGGGGATTGTCCCTGACCAGCATAAAAGGAGGGCTTGGAGCCCTGGGTTGTATGCTTCATCCGGACCAGCAATAAAGATCTAGCTGTTTCACTATTCCATGGACTCCCGACTCCAATACTTATCACCTTGGTTCTGGTCCATCTCAGCAGGGCCGGGGCAGAGGTGAGGCCGCGAATGAAGCGCTGGTCCTCGTTCGGCTCGCAGGACATCCTTTGCGCCTTCCACCCCCCAGACTGAGGGTGGTCAGTCCCTTTCAAGGAGCTGAGCTGAAAGCTGAGCCGTAAAAAAAATGGGGAGGGGAGTGTCTTAAAGTGCAAACAGTGCAATCTTAAACTGAGTTACACCCGTCTAAGTCCACTGAAGTCTTAAAAGGGTGTCCCTCCTTGTTAAAAAGTAGTCCACATTTCTAAAGGACGATTCATGTAACTATCACTGCATCAATGGTAATTAACGAAAAATAACACCCCTTTTTTCGTAGGTATCATCCTAACATCCTGGGTATTTTTAATCAACCTTTTTATTAATTAACAGCTCCACTCGCCTATTAATATTATGCCATGACTGAGCAAAGCCCCACTTTCATTTCCAGAAGTTGCAAAAGTAGAGTTGTCAACCTCCAGGGGGCACTTGGTGATCTGCTGTTACGATGGTCCTTCAGATGACTGAGATCAATTCCCTGGAGAAAATGGCTGCTTCAGAGGGTGGACTCTACAGCATTATACTCCCCCAAGGTACCTTCCCTCCACAAACCCTGCCATCTCCAGGCTCCACCCCCAAAATCTCCAGGTATTTCCCAATCCAGAACTGGCAACTCTATGTGAAAGATGTTTGCTGGCCATGAGGAATCCTGAGACAGAAAGGATTCTATTTTTCCTCCTTGGCTTCCATCTAGTGGCTCAATCCATAAATTACACTAAGTGGTGACTTCTGCAGGTTGGTTGAGTCTGGTAATAAATGGCAATATTGCTCTTGTTTTATTGACATTCTCACCTTTCATCAGTCATTTTTGATTTAGAAGTAGATGTGTTCCAAAACTCTCTGTCTTTAGCATCCAGGAACTGTCAAACTCCAGAATATGTCCCTTGAGTGAACCAGGGACGTCCCCAAAGAAAACATGACATGTAGTTAGGCAATACCCTTGCCCATGGGAGCAGAGAACTTGTCTTTGCCTTCTTCTTTGCCACCTACCTCACAGGGTGTCTGTTGTGGGAAGGGGAAGGAGTTTGTAAGCCGCTCTGAGACTCCTTTGGGTAGTGAAGGGCGGGGTAGAAATCCAATCTCTTCTTTTTCTTCTTCTTCTTCCTTGTGCCAGCCCTTCAGGTATTTGAAGGATATGTGTTCCCTCAGTCTTTGCCCAAATAAACGTAGTTCCTTCAGCTTTTCTTTGTACAACTTGTGGGGTTTCATTCAGCATACTGTATCAAGGAAGCCAGACTGCTCCACATTTACCAGACCCCGTGGTGGAGGCGGGGGTCCCCCACAACCAGGCCCCACTGCTGATCAGATGGCCAGTGGTGGGGACTTACCTGGAAAAAGAGCGAGGCCCAGTCAACATTACAGTGACATGTCTATATCACTTCTGATGTGACCCGGGAGTGACAAAATCACATTAGGACAACACTCTGGTATTTGGAAAAAAACTCTATGGCGAGCCAAATTTACCATAGAGTTTTTGCCCAAATACCAGAGCATTGCCCCAAAGTCGCTGTGTGATGACGTCGGTTCCAGGTCACATCAGAAGTGACACAGACACATCGCTGCAACATCAGCTGGGCCTCCCTCCTGCTCCTGGCAAGTCCCCCTCCATTCCCCACTGGTTGCCATGAGGGACCTGGCAATTCTATTGCAAAATGGTATTAAGGCAGTTTGCAAATGGCATAATAAAATAACTATATAGATCACGATAAAAAAAGAGGTTAATATGAAACCCCAAAGGTATTAGTTCTATTGATTTCAGTCGCTGTGACTTCCAAGTAAGCATGCAGGGTTGCTACCTAAGAGTTTTCTATTGTGAGCATACCAACCATCTAATAGGATAGGAAAGTTACAATCTGAGGCCAGTTAAACCTATTTATAAGCTGCCGTCAGCTATATAGGTGCCCAGTCTGGAAATACCTAGAGAATGCAAAAAAATGGGGGTAAGGGTTAATGTACCTTTCAGGTTACTTTGTGACCATACACGAGTTGGTCACCAGACGTGCAGGCCTGAAATAGAGCAAGGTGTGTGGATAGGGTTGCCCCCTCTGGGTTGGGAAATACCTGGAGATTTTGGGGGTGGAGCCTGGGGAGGGCGGGGTTTGGCGAGAGGAGGAAGCACAGCAGGCTATAAGGCCATAGAGTCCACCCTCCAAAACAGCCATGCACTCCAATGAAATGGGTCTCTGTCATCTGGAGACCAGTGGTGATTCTGAGATCTCCAGCCACCACCTGGAGGTTTGCAACCATATTATCATGCCACTGCGTCTGTCTTGCAAGGCAGCCATTTTCTCCAGGGGAACTGATCTCTGACCTGTCCATCTGGGAGTCTGAATTTAACAATTCCCCTTCGCCACAACAGATCTCCCATCAGCTACACTGAGTGTTTCTCTTTTTTTCTTTCATTTAGAGCAGGGGTGGCCAACCTGTGGCTCGGGAGCCACATGTGGCTCTTTCACACATATTGTGCGGCTCCTGGCAGGGCGGCTGGGGAAGCAAAGGGGAGGCATGCTTTTTCTCTCTTTCTCCCTTCCTTCCTTCCTTCCTTCCTTCCCCTCCTCCCTCCCATCTATTTGCTTTCCTAGTTTCTCTCTCTCTCTTTCTTTCCACTTCTTTAATTCTTTCTTTCCATCTCTCTCTTTTTCTCTCTTTCTCTCAATATCATTGGCAAACAAGTAATATCATTATCAATAACCGGTTTTCCTTGTTCGTTTTTATTTTTGGCAGTCCCATTTAACGTTAATAAAAAGCAAATTTACATATTTTTAAAAATAAAAACGTGTGTGTGATATTTGTTCCTTTCTTGCGGCTCTCAGACATCTGACGTTTATTCTATGTGGCTCTTACGTTAAGCAAGGTTGGCCACCCCTGATTTAGAGTTTCAGAAAAACTTGCTACTTTTCAGGAATAAATTAACTGGCTTGCTCCTAATTTAAGTACTTCAAGTGGAACTTAAAGTAAGTTAAAGATTATAAATTATTAATTATTTCAAAAATTATAATATAACAACATTCCATTCAGCTTCATGTTCCTCTCAATAATCATGTTTGTTCTGCGATAATTTGGTGAAAGCAGAAGCTATTTTGAAAATGGATCCAGAAAATATGAAGAGAACTAAAAAGAACTTAAGCTGTAAAAATTTGAAGGAAGTACTATAGAAGCTAAGCTACACCTAGAGGCTGACACCTTTTACTCTATATAAAGTTACTCCTGAGGAAGACTGGTGAAATGAGTGTATAACCGGGTGCTCATTGAGGATGAGGATGTTGGACTTTTCTTGCCAAATAATTGATGTTTATAAGAGTTATTAAATATTATCATCATTTTATCACAGGGCTTGTTTGTTTGTTTTTCAGCTGAATTTGATTCAGTCACGGCCTGAACTTATGGACAGAACTGAAGAAATTCTCAGGCTCATCAGGATGGCCTACTATGGTCTCCGTGGTGCCAGGTAAATACAAATGACTTTTAAAAATGATCCCTAGTGGGAGGCCAACATTAACCTGCAGTTTTAGAAAAGCAATTCTCTGGGTCCAACCAGATGAAAAAATTCTGAATTTCTTGAATGCAAGATGCCAAGTGAAACATGTGGCACGATTATGTCAAGAGATAATCAGTCCTCTGTACATTTTCTTCAGTTCCATCAGTTCTCGAAGGGCTGATATTGTACAGTTACTTTTGAACTCACAATGCTTCTGTTGAATCCGCCTTTGTCAAGAGGTAATGATTAAGTATCTGAAGTAATAATCTTCTTCCCTGCATCATCTGCATCTAAAGCAAGTGGCATTGTTCTGGGGGAGAAATCAGCAGGAAGGTGTGGCACTGCCCCTTCAGGTTGTGTGAGTTAGTGTGCCCTCTTCCTGGAGTGGGGGGCTGGCAAAGTTCTTTTAGATTGGCTCTAGAAAGCTCTGAACATTGCTGAGCAGAAAGTAGAGTCCTTCTCATGCAACTGTTCTTAATGAAACAAAAGAACAAAAACCAGGTCTGATTACAAATATGTATAAGTTTTTCAATACAATAGACGAAGAAAATATGACATTATATCAAAAACAATGGAACATTGATGTACAATTAACAGAAGAAGACTGGAGCTTAATTTGGAATAGTCGTAGTCAAACATCAAAAATATTCACTATTAAAGCACAAGCATTTAAAATAATGGCCAGATGGCATATTTCCCCATCATTACTGCATAGATTAGATAAGAACTACTCAACGAAGTGTATGAAACAATGTGGACAGATAGCAAACTTCATGCACTGTTGGTGGCAATGCCCATTAATCCAGGAATTTTGGAAGAAAATAATTCTTGAAATACAAGAAATAACTTTAGAACAAATCCCTTTGAAACCAGAAGTAATATTACTTGAAAACTGGTCACTACTTAAATTACAAAAAAGTCAGCAAGAAATTATTTCTATTTTACTAATGACAGCTAAAAATATGATAGCAGCAAAATGGATAGAAAAACAGGTTCCCTCAGTTCAACAATGGCAGCAAAAGATATGGGACTGTTTTATTTTAAGCAAAATATCTTTTAAAATGTTTAAGTACTCTGAAATACAATATCAAAAGAAGATAGTAGCTATTTGGTTTTCTATTATTAATTATCTATCAGAAAAGAAAGTTCTTCCACAAAACCCTCTGTACAATGAGATGATATATTTTAACTGTTTCTTTGTAACACATATTTTGAAACACTTGCTATAATGTACTGTTCTTGGTTGTATGTTGAAATGTCAAAAAATTGTTAATTAAAAAAAAAGAAAAATTAGATAAATACATTTCCCTACTGCCAACCATTTTCTCCTCTGGAGGGAGAGAATGAAAAGCCACTTGCTTGAAATAGGACTTGGGTAGCTCATCAGTGAATGGAGATGGCACACCAGCAAAGCAGATGTCTGGGAATACGCACAAGAGGGGCACTAATCAAAGTGTTGTCCGATATAGATGTTTTCTGAGTCATTCAAATGCAAACTGCAAAGGCATTCTGGAATGAATGGGAGAGACTTGATGTTAACACCTTTCTCGATATCCAAAAGAGGCTATTTAGCATAAGGATGCCTGAAGGGGATAATCTGTGAGAGCACTTAGGTCAAATGCTTGCTCTGAGTCAAGAGGTAAGAAGTGCTGGCAAAGAGAGTGCGGAACAGGATTTGGTTGTTTTTATTTTAGTCTAAATATGACTTATGAAAATGTTGTATGCCAAAATAAAGCTCCCTCTGTCAAATGTGATAAATGAACTGGAGCAAAAATTCAAACATAAACAGTTTGAGGAACCCACTGAAAGGCTGAGCATAATGCTGACCAAGTTGCTCTATATGTAAATCTTTAAAGTGAAGTCACTTTTTATTCATATGGAAAACAGGGGCCTATTAAAAAGGACTGCAATGCCTTTAAAAAGAAGAGTGGCAAATCAAAGGGGAGAATCAGCCGCCCCTTAAGAAGTTTCATATTAACTTATGATACAACCAAACGTCATATATGGTTCTTAGACGGTGCATGTCCAATGCACGTGAATGTACACAGATACTTTTTTGAAACTCTAAATGAAGGAGAAAAAGCGAAACACTATGCGTAGCTGATGGGAGATCTGTTGTGGCAGAAGCGGTACTGTTAGATTCAGACTCCCAGATGGACAGGTTAGAGAAATCCTTATTAAGAACTCTTTGCATGTGCCACAACTAGCAAATAACATGCAAATTAGTTCTTGCAAAATGAGGAATGGTGACCTCATTGGGGAAGGATGTCTTTTCAAAGAAAATGGTAAACTGATTGCAGCAGGGAGAGTGCATCTGGACAGATGCACACAAAGTGCAAAATTGATCAAATGTTGCAACCATAAGAGATGTTCCAGGTTACGGCACTGAGGATTTGGGCACAGAGATCATTATGCCATTGCCCAACTTGAGTACCAGAATTTGAACAAAAACATACCCAAAAATCAAAGTACAATTGAAAGGAACTGCATGCATTATAGCCAAGCAAAGGGGACATAATCAAGTTTCAGCAACAATCATGAACCAAACCAAGCATGGCACCCCCTGCCACTCATTCACAGTTATGTTTGTGGTCCTATGAAAACAGAGACCCCTCATGGGAATAGATATGTTTTGACCTTTTTTAAAACAAAGAATTTATTAATTTATATGAAGGAAGGGGAAAGGAAGGGGGGTGAGAAAGGAATGAAAAAAAATTCACATTCCAATTTAACATTCTGCATGCAGTTTAACATTCTCATTATAGTTTCACAACTATTTCATCTATCATTCTTATTGGCTGAGGACAGACTGGCAATCTAAAGCGGGGCAGGCACGCTTCGCAAACGGAGGAAAGGAGCACGTTCAGACATGCGCATCTGTCTGTCGGCTCCGTTGCGTACTTACCCGTCTCCCAGTCGCTTTCCTTCCGCTTTACCCGGACACCGGTTTTTCCCGGTGTTCAGGGGCGTTCCTCCGCATGCCTCCCGCTTCCAAACAGTGTGAACTGGAAGAAGCGGGAGGCATCCGGAGGAAGTGTGAACGCACCGGCAAAAAGTTTTGCGCATATGCGCATGTGCGCACATGCAAAAAACATCAAAGGAAAACAAAAAAAAGTGCAGCGGCGCGCGCAAGCTGCGCGCGCTGGCTATGCGGCAGTCTGAACGCTCCATGGCAGTCTGAACGCTCCGTATCGCCGCTGATCCGCATTGCTCTGGCCAGTGTGAACGGCCAGCTCCGTGGGTTTTTTCCCCCGCTCCAGTTCCCTCCGCTTTGCCTCCGCTTCAGATTGCCAGTCTGTCCTCAGCCATTATTTTTCACTTATATTTTCTAAGTACTTGAGCTTTAACTGTCCAGGGTCCCATAACTTCTTCTTCCATTTTTCCTTTTAATATATTTCTCAGCGTGTCCATTCAGCACATTCGATACTCTTCAGTATCAACTCATGTAGCATTGGAATTTGCTGTGTCTTCCATGTTGTTGCTAATAAAATTCTGGCAGCTGTTATAACATGTAAAATAAAATATCTATGATTCTTGTCTAACTCGTCTGGCACACCATTTAACAAGAATATCTCTGGCTTAAAAGGTATTGTGACATTCGAGATTGGCTGTAAGAAAATCTGCACATCAATCCAACGTTTGTGAACCTTTTTACATGTCCGCCACATATGATAGCATGACCCAGTGTGGTTATTACATTTCTAGTATCTATTACTTACATTTTAATTTTAGCCAATCTATCTGAGGTTAGATGCCATCTATAAAACATTGCATATAAGCTTTCTTTGAATGAAACAGATTTAGTCAACTTAATATTCACTTCCCATATTTTACTCCACTGTGAGAGATTGATGCTATACCCCACATTTTGCATCTATCTAACCATACATCCTTTAACTAATTCATCTTGCATTTTCAGTTGCCTCAACATACCATACATTTTCTTAATAAGTTTCTCTCTTGAAGTACATAATAACTTCTCAAATGTACAAGACTCCTCTGTTTGACTCTCCAGAGGAACTCACACATCTTCTGCCATAAACACTGACCTGTGTTTGTAGAACAGTAACCAAAGCTCTTGAAATGTCCCTCACAATACTGCTCCCAAATGATTCAGTCATAAACTATCAACACATCTCCTGGCTATGCTGGCAGGTCTCAGTCAAAATTGCTTTCGCATTCTAATTCAATCACCTGTCATCAGAACCATCTCAGGCATCCCCCAGCACACTTCCTATGCCCCGCCCCCTTCAGATGCCCCTTCAAACATTGGAGGACTGAACTATCCTATCATAGCCTGGATCCTGGGCCCACAACAATGGGGTCTTGGATCCTAAGGCTGCATCATTCAGAGACCAGCCACCAATGGATAGCCAGGTCCACCAATGGATAGCCAGGGTCTGAGGCTTTGGACCAATGCCATTATGGAACCCAGTTCCGCACCAAGGTAGGCCAGTAGCAGGCCTTCTGCACTGGCACTGGGGTAAATCCAAATGCATAAGAAAGGCATCTCAAGCCTTCCATCTTTGTAGCTGGTTCCCCTCCACAGTTCTCTTTCACCAACATGAGCATGAAATCACTGGACTCTTCCTCTTAAAGACAGGCAGAGTATGATCTCTTCTAATCTTTCCTAATATAGAATGTAACCCTCCACATTGTTCTATCCCTCCTATGTTCCTTAGTTCTTCCATTTACCATTCTTGGCTGGCCTATTGCCAACCAGTTATTCCCCATTGTTATCTTTTACCTGGCTAGGGATTCTTTCCCTTATAATCCTGAATTCCTTTCCCCCTCTATCCCATGGTACCTTCTGTATTTCCTTTTTCTAGGATGGTTTGCTCTGGATTAGCCATGTGGGAGGAACACCTTATGCAGTAAAAGTTAGGTATTTTGGTTAAAGTAATACAACTGACACTAAGATTGTGCAAAGTGAATGGATTTTATTGGATGGCCATGTGCAGGGCTCTTCTTGTAGAAAAAGCCCAGCAGGAACTCATTAGCATATTAGGCCACACCCCTGACAGCACAGCTCATTAACATATTATGCCACACCCAATGTTTCTAGAAGTGTGGTCATCCAGCCACAACCACCTTTTCCTTCTTATTCTGTTTACCTTGTTGTCAAAACAGTTTTGACAAAACCAATAAAAACATTATTTTCTGTCCCATCTATACAAAACCTTGCCTGAATCAATATCTTATGTCCAACAATTATTCCCACACTGGATTGGAATCAATTCCTAAGGGTTAGGTTCCCATGGAAATCAGGTTGCCTTCCTGCAGAACTAGTACGCTGAATATGATTTTTTAGGGTTGCCAACCTACAGGTGGGGTCTGGAGATCTCCTGGAATTACAACTGAGCTCCAAACTACAGAGATCAGGTCAATGGCTGTTTTGGAAAGTAGAGTCCATGGCATTATGCCTTGCTTAGGTCCCTCCTTCCCCTAAACTGCACCCTCCACTCCCAAATCTCCAGGGATTTCCTCAACCTGGAGTTGGCAACCCTAGTTCACTGGCAGAACAATGCTAGGAGCCAGTTTGGTGTAGTGGTTAAGTGCGCGGACTCTAATCTGGGAGAACCGGGTTTGATTCCCCACTCCCCCTTTGCACCTGCTGGATGACCTTGGGCAAGCCATAGCTCTGTACCAGCTGTTGTCTCAGAGCTCTCTCAGCCCCACCTACCTCACAGGGTGTCTGTTGTGGGGAGGGGAAGGGAAAGGAGTTTGAAAGATGCTCTGAGACTCCCTTGGGTAGTGAAGGGCGGGGTATAAATCCAATCTCTTCTTCTAGGTTTGTGGATGAACTGGATGGGAGTAGTTTGTGGACTATTTTATTCAAGGTACAAAATTTTATTGAAGGTATAAGATTTCATGTGCCACCCACACTTCTTCAGATGGAAGACGTGTGCATGCACACAAAAGCTTATACCTTGGATGAAACTTTGGACTCCAACTTTGTTCTGCTGCTTCAGACCAACACGGCTACCCACCTGAATTATTACACTATAATACTTTTTACAAGCAATTATGTACCAGTGGAGTGGTTACCATGCAGAGTCTGTCCCACAGGTAAAATTATCCTGTGGTGGTCTTTACCACATAAAAGTATCACTACCATCACAAGATCACCAATTGTTGGAACTCCTCAGAAGCGGAAATCTCTCTTATTAGGAGGTTTAAGAACATCAACTTTGCTGGCCCATTAAAGGCAGATGTCAGTCCAGTGGCAGGAGAAGAGGGACAATCATCTTCAGAAACTCTGCCCACTTTTTTAAATTTCACAAAACAGGCAATCTCCAAAGTGCAGCTGACCATGCTCATTTTTAGTTACAACTCTGTTTCTCTGCAGATGTCCCCCAAAGTGCCCCATGCAACAGTCAAGTGTTCTGCCAACACACACAACAATGAAGCTACTTTTTCAGATTTTTCTCTTACATGGCAGTAAGCACCAAACCACTTTAATACAGACTTTAGACACACATATATTTGCAAGCCATTCCCAACAAGACACAACAATGAACTCAGGCTTCAAACTTACTTTTCTTAAGCAGAAGATGCCATGAGAAAACTAAAGAGATTCTCAAAAATTAAAGATATTGTCAAAACCAGCATTTCCTGGGCTCTCTGCTTTTTTACATCCCCCCACTTTTCAATAATTTTTAAAATAAAAACAGAAAGAACAGAAGGAAGGAAGGAAGGAAGGAAGGAAGGAAGGAAGGAAGGAAGGAAGAGAGAGAGAGAGAGAGAGAGAGAGAGAGAGAGAGAAAGAAAGAAAGAAAGAAAGAAAGAAAGAAAGAAAGAAAGAAAGAAAGAAAGAAAGAAAGAAAGAAAGAAAGAGGTAGGTGGGGGAGAGAGAGAGAGAAAGGAAGGAAGGTAGGTAGGTAGGTAGGTGGGTGGGTGGAGGAGAGAGAGAGAGAAAGGAAGGGGGAGGGGGAGAGAGAAAGAGAAAGGAAGAAAAAAAGGTGGGGACAGAGAGAGAGAGAGAAAGACAGAAAGAAAGACAAAAAGAAAGGTGGGGGGAGAGAGAGAGAAGGAAAAGAGATGGGGAGGCACTTACTGGAGCAGGGAAAGCCATGCGACGTCGGCAAGCCAAATGCAGAAAGCCTAGCCCCTGTGCTTAATCTCTGGGCAGGGCTTTCTCCTTCTGGCTGTTTGCTCTTAAAGGGAAAGCACCCGGTGGAGCTTTTTCTTGCCGGCTTTCTGCAGGAACTTTCCCTTTAAGTGTAAACAGCTCAGGTCGGACAGGGAGGTGGTGGGGCAGGCTCGGACGCCAGCCGGGACGGCGTTCCTGTGCGTTCCTGCTGAAATCGAGCCCTGGCATGTGTAAATTGCTGCTACATTGTTGTCATTGAATAAGTTGGTCCCACTGTTTTGGTACTCTTGCTCCCCCTCTTTCTATTTTGTATCTTCGTTTGTGTCAGAATCTGCTGATTCAGACAAAGTATTTCTAGTTCTTACAGTTATTCTTACAGTTATGCATTCTGTCTAATTTTCAATTCTATTATGTTATACCCTATTGCCATGTATGTATTTCAGATATATGCTTGTAGATGCCATGTTTTAGTGCCTAACCAGGCCTGGGCTTTGTAACTGTTTGAGCGGGAGGGTGACACCTGCAATGTATGGGAACAATGGGCCTCTCACACTACTGCCTCCGCATTCCATCGGCCCCGGCTGGGACTTCAAGGGAGGATACGTCTCATCTCTTATCACATGCAAAAGCCTTGAGGCCATTGATTGTTATGTGAACTGGTAACATCTGAAGGGTCTGGTTGGGAAGGGAATTTACAGCTTAACACCTCACTTTCTTTCCTGTGGGAAGCAAACGGCCAGAGCCCCTTTTTGCCCGCCGTTTTTTCCTCTATAGTGATTGGCTACCTATGGGTAATTCAAACTCCTTGGAAAGGTATAATAGACCTGCCTGTATTATCTGTGTTATCTCTGACAATAATCCGAGAAGCTGTACTAATGTAGAGATTGGAAATAAAGAACTGTGGTTTACCAACCAAGATCTGATCCTTGACTACTTTGAGCAGAACTCTCACGGTTTGCCCAGTAAACTTACTTTCTGTTGAAGCATCTGTCTCCCTCCCACCTGTCCTCTCTGGAAGACTTATTGTATCAAAGTGGGAGTTGTGTATTAAAGATCACTTTTTTCCTGGTACTCATGTTCCAGATTTTTGGGTGTAGGGGACTCATGGGGCATGGGGACCAATTCGGGTAATACTATCGAGCCATCTTTGGGCAGTGTGTTTATCATGTAGTGGGAAAGCTTGTTTGTTGCTTGATATTTTTCAGTTCCAACTTGTGCATTAATACTCAAATCACTCCTGCAACAACTAGAATTTTCACTGAATAATATTGCTACCACCACCACTGCTGCTTTTGGGCCAGGAAACTTCTATGGATGTGCTGTTTAGTAACTCAATTGCTGTGGGCTGAGATACCTCCCACATAGTGTCAGCAGTAAGGGTTAACTGGGTTACGATCATTCCAGCTGCCTCACAGTACTTCAGTTAGGCTAATTCTAATGATCTCATTTTCCATTGTCCTAGCAAGCAGAGTGTTTGAAAATGTATAGACTTCAGTGAGGAAATTACTAAATTATGGGTTTTAAACAACTGCAAAAGGTCTTTGTTGACAAAGTATATTTCTGCCATTTTTGTTTTCATGGACTTCATAGTGCAAGATTAAAAAGCTAATGCACTGCAGTCGGAGCGCATAATAATTGCCTTGATGAGTCAAATTTCTCTATTTTGCCAAAGAAAGAGCACTTTGTGATAGATTGCATGACATTCTTTTCTGCCATATACCTGTATTGCTCACATAATTATTTGTTCTCTTTGTCATGCAACCATACTACGGTCAGTGAGTCATGTGAAGTAACTAAAGCAACTGAGATCTTTAAACACTTTCATATGTGGCCAGTCATATGATTCTTGCCTTTGGCACTGCCTTTGGCCTAGATTTTTCTCAAACAACAAAAAAGAATAATACAAAAGCAACAGAACTCTTTTTGTTGGATAGCTGAAATGTCATCAGAAACCACCAAGCATTTTGAAGTAAATAAGTTTAAATTTGACAAAGATAGAACTCAATTTTAAATGACATGTCGAATGACCTCTCTAAAATGAACTTTACAGACATACACTGGCTCTATGAAACAAAAAAGAATAAATAAAATGAAATCTTACGCTCCTTTTGAAAATTACTTTTCTAATAATGCCTTGATGATTTCATTTTTAAAACATTCATATTTACAAACTGAGTTTACTTTATGTCAACTGCAGATAGGTACCAAAAAGTTATTCCATGTTTATCAGACAAAAGGCAATTAAGAGAAAAGTTGTTGAAAAGTACTGGAGTCGGGAGGCCGGTGGTAGTGATTTCAGCATAGCAAGTTTATTTCACGTCCAGATGAAGCATAAGAAAATGGAGGTCAGGGGGCCTGCTTATATACACAGGTAAGTCGCACCCCTGACATCGCCCAAACAAGGCAGTTGGATAAGGTAATTGAATAAGTTCCAAGGTAATTGAATAATTTTCAAGGTGATTGGATAAGTCTCAATGTAATTGAATAAGTTTCAAGGTAATTGGATAATCACAGATCTAATCACAGAACATAACAGCTGTCTAAAATTAATTAAAATGTAATTGATACATATAGATCAGGTAAATAATATGGAAACCAAGAACAAGAACAAGTTCATTCCCACATCAACAAGTCAGGTGGCAGAGCCATGTGTGCCACAGGGGGCTTCTCCTCATTTGCCACCATGCCAGATTCAAGGTCTTCACCTGAGCCAAGCACCGGAGTGTGCAGGCTTCTTCTTGTGCTGCCCCAGCAGGTAGGCAAGTCTCAGATGTTTGTGGGGGGGGGGGGGCTACCTCAGCCCATGCTTTCACTGCTAATTTGGCATCCCATGTGACTGCTTGTTTTCCTTGGGCATAAAACTGACCCTGATTTCCTACTTTTCCTCCCCAAAGCCTCTCCCCACATTAATTAAATCGTATTATTGTCTTCCTTATCTTCCCCCTTTCCCATATGACATTTACATACAGCGCCTTCCAAGGCTTCCCTTGTAGCTTCTGAGGAAATAAAGTGACTTACTTTCTTTCCTCCCATCATTAACCCCACGTTGTCTGAACCCTCCACAAAATTCTTCCCCTCAAGCCTTGACTACTGCCTCTTTCATAGCCTACTGCTCCATAGATTCCCACTCTGTCAGAAGTCTCCACTAAAGCCCCTACCACCAAGTAACTCCCCAGCACAACTTGCACTGACTTCGTAGCCTGTCCTGTAGTACTGAGTTCCATCACTGACTACTGACCTGAGAACGCTTTCCAAGGGTCAGAAATGGCTGCTAGGGGAAGAGGAAAGTTGGGAAGGCCTGTAATATCCAATCTAACCCAGTGTTGGTCAGCTAAGTGGTCAATCAACCATATCCAACTATTTTTGCCACCACATATGAGGACTGTCTGTTCTTCTCTGTGTAATATATCTTGTTTCCTGTTCCTCAAGCAAAGGTAAAGTGGAGGGGGGATCCCCCTTTAGAAATAGAACATGTGATAGACATTGAAGATAGTAACAAAGACATCTTAAGTTTATTTACAAAGGACAATTAACTTTTAATTAATATTCTTGTTCTAATCTCTGGGAATACTTGGCATCCAGAGAATTACCAAAGGATGGAATCTGTCTTTAAAAGGATTTTTACATAACAGAGGTTTTCCAGCTCATGAAATAGCTATGCTCTTTTTCCTCGCTGCGGGACATACGGCCTTGTTCCAAGGATTTGAGCACTCAGAAGTTTTAAATACTTCAAGGCTGAAACAAACCATTTTCTGAAACAAATAATTCTTCTAGAAATATTTAGAGAATAAAAGTCTATGAAGCCTTTGCCTTCAATAAAGACAGCTGGTGTAGAGCAAGTTACTATTAGCTATTTGCTCAGCTCTAGTGCACACTTTGTATGCACGAATGTGCAAAAGTGATGTTTATTTATTTACTTAATTAATTTGACTTATATCCCGCCCTCCCCCCAAGGCAGGCTTAAAATGGTATAGGCATAGGAGAACAATATTTACTATTCTTTATGTTAATTAGGACATGCTGTCTATTGGATTTTGAGTCAGAAACATCTGTACATATATTTATGTACAGACATTTGCTAGTGCTCCTGTCTTGGTTACTTTTGTTTATGGGAAAGTTTATTCTGCTATCTCATAACAGTTCTAGTTAGAATGGTCTTTCATGCAATAATACAAGCATTGTAGAATTGTTCTAAAAATCCATCCAAGCAGGACAGAAATTACTTGTCTCTCCACCAATTTCCAGGCCTTGATTTCTGGATCTGGGATTCCATATCACCATTCCAACTCTCTCCATCTTCCTATGAAGCTCACCATGTTTTCATCACCCTTGAGTGAGTAGTAATGAGGCTAAATATCCTCAGCCTCAGACACTAAGTGCTTCATATCAATAATTTATTCATTTATTTGATTATTTAAGAAGTTTATCATGCTTTTCTATCAAAAGACTTCAAGTCCACTAAACAATAAAATAATATAAAAGAAACACAGAAAAAGGATTAGTAAATAAAACAGAGGAAATGAACAACCAGGTGTCAGAGTCCCACAGCAATCAGTCCCAAAAACGTTCCTAAATCAGGATCGAGTTTATTGAGATCAGTAAAGGCAAGTCATCTGTGCATACATTTTGTGTCAGGAATGGCTCCCACGGCGGGAGCTAGGTAATTATACAGAATTCAAAGAAACCCCCTCGATAGACAAGGGCCAATCATAAAAAGCAAGCAAGCGAGCCTGAAATATAGGTTCCCAGGGAATAGGAGCAACTAGACACCAAGGTCAGAGCTAGGCATGGAGATAAGACACAGAGCAAGAAATGAAACCTAACATTCCAAGGTAATTAATACAGGCATTCACCCAGCCGTCACCAGCCACCCCCCACACACTATGGCAGTATAGCTGACACTGAAGGAATAGAATTTTAAAAAGCCATATTATGAACCACTGTTTAGTTAGCAAGCTAAGAAACTGCAAGGCCAAAGCACAAGATTCTCTGATGTTACATGAAACGCATGCGTAAGAGCGCAAACACACACAAGTGCCCATTGTTCCGCTCGCAACTACCGTATTTTTCACTCCATAAGACGCACCTGACCATAAGACGCACCTAGCTCCGCTCGGTGCCGTGGCTTGGGAAAGGTGAGGGGGGTTTAAGACACACACACTTTTCCCCCCACTTTTTTTGGGAGAAAAAGTGAGTCTTATGGAGCAAAAAATACAGTATCTTACGATAGCCTAAGCCAGGAGACTGTGAGAATTCTGGCAGCTTGCAACATTACTTGAAATGAACATTCCAGCTAGTTTGACTCTGATAGGCATGGGCGCGATTGTAATTGAATGCTTTGCTTATCAATATGATGCAGAATGTACATAAATGACACTAACCATTTCTCTTCTGTAAACTCCCACCCCACTGGTATTTAAGGTCGAGCTCGCATAAAATCGGGGCTCGGCACTTGTTTTTGAAAATCTTAGTAGGTCGAGTCTGAAATCAATAAAACAGCTTCTCCTGATCCTGGTGTCCGAGTACCTTCGTCTTGGGTTGGTTCTGTTTATGGTTTAATAGTGCTTCAACACCAGGACAGCAAGCATTAACCAACAAACAGAACTCGGCAGCTGTTATGTCCTAATGGCAACTGCGCACACAGTCAGAGAAATGCACGTGGCTAGGCTGGCTACCAGAGCTTTGCTTCGGGAGACAATAGCCTGGCCGGAATGTAAATTAGACCAAGCGGCTGCCCAGGCTCCACCAGGGGACCTAGGGTTTAAGGTAACTCATAATTAATCCTATCAGGAAGTTTGGGCGTAATCTTATTAGGGTAATCCTATCATGGAGTAATCCTATCAGGGAGTTGGTGTAATCTTATCAGGGTAATCATAACAGGGAGTAATCCTATCAGGGAGTTTGGGCAAGGCCAGGGGTGCGGTTTAGACATGTATTTAAGCAGACCCCCGAGCCCCGTTCAGTAGCCTGGAATTGTATCATCAATAAACATGAGCTGATTTCACTGCAACACGTCTCTGGACTCAGTACTTTACAGCAGCCTAAAGTCATCCCATACCAGATGCCCTCTGGAACAACAACGTTTTTATGATACCCTCCAAAGGCAAGCTGAAACCTTACACGTCCCTCTTGGGAGGGCCTTTCTAAGTCTATGCACACTTATAGAAAAAGTCCTGATGTCCACCAGCCATACCTCCGAGGGTAGAGGGACATGGAGGAGAGGCTCAGATCTTGATCTGAATATTTAATCATATGATGAGACAGCACTTCAGATATCTGAGACCCACACCATTTAAGGCTTTGAAGGTCAAGCCAGTACTTAGAGCTAGGTCTTGGAAACAAGCTGGCATCAATAAAAAGGAAACAGAACTGGAATTATAAGCTCTGTACAACAAGCCCCATTCGAAGTTCTGGCAGCTGCATTTTGTACTCATTGAACTTTTGAAGTACTAAGGAAGCAACACACTGAGCACATAATTGTAGTCCGATATGGATGTTGTTCCTAAGGCATGTATAATAGGGCCATATTAGGGTGACAAACAGTTTTCAGTGTTTGAACTGATCATATCTTTTTCCTTCCAAGTTAATCAGTGAAGCATGTATGAATGAAAACATAACTGCAGGACCATGACTAATGTCAACATTTGGGGGTTTGCTTTGTGCGCCATTTAACAGGCCATTGATGTCAATAGAAGAGTCTGTTCTAAATGTCCTATTTTCTAACCAGCAAATTTAATAAAAAATGTAATCAAAGTATCAAGGTTTATAATCCACAAACTCCTTTCTTCCTCACTTCCAGACAAACCCTCGGCAAAGGCGCAAAAAAGTTTCAACCTTAACTCAGTCAGTAACATCATGACTAAGAGGGTGTACCTGACAGGCTGTGTTGCCATCTTTTCTCCCCCAGAATCCTCCTACCTTGAGGTTGAAACACCATTAAACAATGGAAAGTAATCAGACACAGCTTCCCCCAACAGTGGTACTGAAGGAAATTGGTCGCACCAGAATGGTACTTTACAGATGTTATGAAGTGGTACTTTACAGATGTTATGCATCGAAGTGAAAATATCCTTCTTCTTTTGTGTAAAAATTTTAAGGCATCAGTTTTCCAAGTGATTATTATTATGATTATTTTTAACTGAGGAGATATTTATGACCTGGAAGTCATCACCAGCGCACTCTTCTGCTTTCAGACTTTAGTCAGGGTGAAAGACGGAGCTGTGCTGTAAAGAACTGAAGCTGGAAAAACAGAAAGCAAGACAGAGACGAAAAGTTCTGTAAACCAGTGCAGCAGTAAGGAGTGATAACACATTTTATATTGTAGCTAACAGAAGAAGATTGACAACTGCTGATAGCCTGGGCAGTATATGATGGAAGCCAAGTCTCAGACCTACAATCCTTTCATAGTTTCTTAGCATGGTTCCAAATAATGAGTAATGGAAGATAAATAATCCCTCCCCCATCATTTTTAACTTGACTTAGACATCTGTCTGTGTAGATGTTATAACATTCTTTAGTAGCTCCACTTTGCTAGGCTTTGGGCATTCATTTGAAACTGATACTCTGGTTTTAACTGAAGCACCCAATAAACAGATGCTGCCAATTTGTTGTAAAACATGTGAATGCATATTTTCATATGTCATTTGTCAGTGCGGGGTCCCGGGATGTCCTTGGACTGGACATGAAGCTCCCACTGAACTTCCAGCTTATCAGACACTATTAAAAGCAAGGACTTGGTACTGGGACGATACCCAAGCTGTAGTTAGAACTTATTTCATTATTGATGATAGCGGCCAAAACCCTGATTGCCCAGAACTGGAAAACTAATAGAATACCATCAACAAAGCAATGGTTTGCCTGTTTTGTAGAGAGATGGTTCCCGTTCCTTTACTATGTTTCGAATAACACAAATGCCAACAACGTTTCACCAAATGGGTATGTTGATTTTGTATTTTATTGAAAATTATGTTTTTATGTTAAGTGCATTGCATGTTGCATTATAGTTTTTAAAGTTATATGTTTATTATTGTATATATGGAAAAGTTATAAATAAAAAGTTATTTTTAAAAAGCAGGGAGTTGGGGAGCTTGTATTTACACAGTAGTAGGATGTAACATACACAAATGAGAAAACTTGTATGTTAGCGGACCAACAGTGCCATCCTAAGCAAAGATGTACCCTTCTAAGTCCACTGAAGACAATGGGCTTAGAAAACTCTAACTCTGTTTAAGATGGCACTGGTGTGAATTAGCTAATACTTCAGTGAATCCTGCTATTTTCAGTTAAAATGCACCCAGGCATGTAGAAGTAGTAAAAAGTTTTAAAAAATACACACAAGAGAAAATTACTACAGTATACTGAAATACAGCACACTCAGCTTCTGATACCCAGCATATATGAGGCTTTTGTGTACTCATTGAGCAAGACCCAGGAGAATGCTGCATCTTCAGTGGAAGAGCTAATGCTTCTAAAGTTTAATGCAAACTCAAGTTTGATGCATCAAAATTGTTGTTCCTGAAACATCTTGTATTCCACTTGTCCTAAAAAATCTCTTGCTTCAGAATAGCAAGATTGTTTCTACAACACAAAATTATTTGTTGTACTTTGGCATCAGGGTGAGCCAAATCCTGTGTTATTTTGTCTACTTTTTTTTTTAACTCAGTCATGTGTATAAATTTACCAAGAAAGAGTACATGCTGAGAAACTGGATCTCTTTATGGTTCAGCTATAACTAATTTGTGCTATGATCCTGGTTATGTACTCTTGCTCAAGAACGCAAGCAGGGCCTTGTTGGGTCAAGTCAAGGTCTGTACTACCTGAACCATTCTTTTCAAGAATCTCCAGGCATTAGTGATCCAACAAAACCTGTCAATGGACTACAATGAACCACACAGTCTGCTAATCCCTGCTTCCGCAAACACTAACCCACATGGCTGCAATATTTCTTGCCTCCCACACACAGAACAATGTAGACTAGAAGTTTGCTCTTAAAAAGAAAAAGAATCATGAGATCTCTAGAATTCTGTAAATGTTAATGGATTCTATGTAGAAGGCTTTACCTGAACCCAGTCGCCATATTAATGACTTCTTAGGCAATGAAGAAAGGATCAGCCAGAGCAAGCATTGTGGGGAAGCAACTGGGATCAAATATTGTGCCAAATATGTACACTATCTCTATATTTTCCCTGTACCTCCCAGAACCTCTTTGAAGGTCAAACCATGGTTCCAGCTGAGTTCTGTGGAGCAAAATAAAAGGGCAGCAATCTGAGACATAGTTGAAATGGAGCAAATCTTTTTTTCTTGACCAGGCATGCAAGTCAGCAAGGTAGAAGGCAGATTTTACAAGTTGGGAACACCACTGGATGAAGCATTGTACACCGTTATCCGATGCACACCATGCTTTCTCTACCTGACAGAATAACTGACTAGAAATGAACAAGCGATCATTGTTATATTTTCCAAATCCTTTAAAAAATGTCTTATTCTACAAAAACAATAGATGCATTTCCGTGTGATTACTGTCTGGTTGGTTTCTAGTCCAGGAATGAAATGCATTCCCCACTTAATTCATTGATACCTACTGAGAGTCAGTCCTGTTCAAATCCCTGTCAGTAGGTGGTGCTGTTGCCTCTTCATTCAATTTAATGGGGCTTTCTCCCTTCTCTCACCAGCTTTAACTCCAAGATCAACAGTATCAAAAGGACCAGTTCTGTGGCTTCAGTTCTGTTCCACTAGGCTAGAAATCTCATGGCTCTATGCTTTGACATTCTTGGACAATAAAAGCGCAAGAGCAAAGAAAGTGAACCTTTTCAAACAAGAAACTTGGCAAATAGATGAGAAAAGTCACTACAGACAAAAGAAGATTGCTGGAATGTTCACACTAGATCCAATTATCCATTTCAACTAAACACCACACTCTAGTATACTTCCAATTTTTTAGGTCATCCCAGGCATCTTAGTTGTGTAACTGCATGAGGCAGCTTTTCATAAACCATTATAACCTCCCCCCCCCCCCAAAAAAAGTATAGTGTTACTCTTTCCTACTTTTACCCTACTCCAGCCCTTTAGGTGGACACTTTCTTGTACCAACTAATTTATATTGCACGCTAACTCATTTGCTGCTAGCAATCCCATTTCATGACACATGGAAGGCTAGTATGTCAAAATAAGGCAAAGTGTTTGAAGCACGTTTACAATCTTGCTTTGTGCTTGCAAAATCTGCAGGTGGCGGTGTGTAAATAAGCACAGATCACCACTTTGAAATGTGTGTCAGCTGATAATCCTTAAATAAAGATTTCTTCTACATACTTAATAAATACTGGAATGATTGCACAAGTTAATTGCCACAGGAAGATTCGGAACATCACTTGGGAACAGTATTTAATATAGTAGAAATGGGTCAGGGTTTCTAATGATCTGATTTTGTCCATATCATTGTGATCAAATCCCACTGCAGAGGGTTACAGAATAATGATTTCCTGACAAAATACAGAATGGGAGAGAACAGTATAAGCTGGCAATATCTGCTTTTGGGATATACTGCAGCATGCACATGAAACAGAAACCAAGCAGTCATCATGAAAAATATTGCAGTGGTAATATCTGACATAACTATTGTAGGAATGGAAAGAATGTGCCATATAGATAGGGATCCTGTATACCAGAACCCCCAAAGCTGCTGTTATAGATGTAACTCTCAGCTAACCCTAAACCACGAGAAGCATAATGGAAGAAACAAACTGCGTACTTCACCACTTCTATATTTTGTTATTTTAAAAAGGATCAAATAAGTCACTAATAAGGCGAGGAACTATGTGCAGGTAAATAGGCTGCAAAAACAGTTTCTTCTGTTTACTTCATGCCTCCTTGGGTGGCTGAAGTTGTTCCAAGTCTGCCTGCAGCAAGTAGTTATCTAGTTAGAAATACCACACCTGACAGCATTGTTATTTATAGCTGTGACTATCTGAACAACTTCAAGCTCTTCTCAGTATTCTGCTTTTTATGAAAAAGGTGTTGGGTGTGAATTTATTGGCTCCTTCTTGTTCACAGCTGATCATGGTTTGTAACACCCAAGTAAGGGAAATGAAACCAAGAAATTGAACACACACACTATACTAGAAAAACACAAACAAATAAAATATCTGGCCTCTTAACCCAATAGCAGAAACAGTTGCAGACTGAAGGGCTGAGGTGGGGAGAAAGAATGAGAACAGACATTCCAACATTTCTTAAATCTCTGGGAACATATCAAGAGGAAGTGCTTAAGGATAAGGAACCACCAAATAAGGGAGACACCAAGGACAGGTCTTTCTTGGCAAAATACACTGAAGTACAGCAATGATAAATCTTACCAATAGATGGTGCTCTGGTTACATTAATCTATTCCATCGTGAGCTCCCTTTTTTCCCTCTTTTTTGCCCATTTTATTTTGAGTTTTTTGTGACTTTATGAATTTGTGTCCTGCCCACAATAATCCTCTGGGTGTCTAAATTCAACCTGAACTGTGGCCCAGGAAATCCTTCAGCATAAATAACCTTGGAAGCTACCCTGACCATTTTTTGGAACATGTTCTTTCTCTCCACAAATCTCTTTTGTTGTGCAATGTGAAAGCTGTACAGTTGTTTTCCCTGATTAATTGCAGCAGAAAAATAGCTTGATGATCAATCCAAGTTCTGACATGTTTCAGCTTCACTTGAAACACTTGTAAGGAGATGAGGCCTTGGAACTGCCTGAGCAATCCTGGGTTCCCAAGTTGAACACACTCACTATGGTTTTTATAGTGTTTACTAGGCTGGATACATCGGAGGTGTTTTTGGCTCCCAGTCCTGGCTTGATGAAAAGTGACAAATTATTTGCAATTATAGCAGCTTAAAACCAGCCAATTATAATGAACTGGGTCATGTAGCTGTGTCCCTCCTCTACCCCCCCTTTTGTCTAAAAATAGCCAACCAGCATGTCTTTATATAGTATTTTATTTTCACATACTGCCCTTAGAACAGTTTGATACATTCTTTATATCTTTCACCAATCCGGAATGCAATAAAACAGGACAAACAAGCGAGGGCATAGGGCAATCATGGGAAAGGGGGCAGGGGGGGGGGCCAAGGGGAAGAAAAGGTTGACATTCATTACTTTAAAACAATAAAACAAAAGAATACACGGGGTGTTCTAAATGCCCTTATGTAAAATATATAATATATAAAAATATCTCTGTTATTTAACAACAAAAGAATACGAGATAAGGAAACAACGATTTAAATACAGATAAATTTCTCTCATGCTGAAGCATCCACCCAGCCATTCATTCTTCCTTAACAGCGCACACAAACCACACAGCACACACTGAGTCCATTGCACTTTGCCTGGCCAGGCCGTTCAAGTATAAAGCAGTCCCTGCCCAGAGAGGGACTCGCAAGTAGTCAATTCCCTGCCGTGGGGGGGGGGGGGGGGGGGAGATTGGGGAGAAAGGGAGGCAGGCAAATGTGGAGTGGAGAAGAATCAGTCACCACCTAAAGCCCATATAAGAGTGCCTGCAGAGTCCACCTTGCTGTGTTCATTCCATAATCACAGTGCCCCAGAGCCACATCATCCAGGATGGGGTTTCTTCTTTCCTCCAGGCATAATCCAAGCTGGGCCTCTTGTCCCTGTGGGTAGCCTCTGGGCCCCTGAAGCCACTGGGCCCATCCCAGTGTGGTAGTGGTCAGAATGCTGCCTGAGACTTGGGGGAGCTGGGTTCAAATCCCCGTTAGGCTTCGAGGGGTCACCTTGGACCGTCGCTGCCTCTCCGACTAACCTACTTTACAGGGTCATTGTGAGGCTACAGCGGGGGAGGGGCCAGCCACCTACACAACCCGGAGCCTCTTGAAGGACGGGCAGAATTGTCCGCTAGGCTGATAAACTTCGGACAGGCATTCCTGCTGCGGGGCTTACTTTGGCAGCTACTGCAACGCCCGGAGTCCCGGGAGAGGGGGAGCTGTGCGGCGCCGGCGCCTCTCGCGGCGTCTCCTCGCGCCGCTGCCACTCCGGGGGGCCCGGGCCGCCTCCCCGAGGGCGCGCCGCCTGCGGCCGTAGCCGTGCGGGCTGATCTTGCGGGGGGGCGCGTTGGGGTCCTTGTCCTTGTTGTTGAGGTGGTAGATCTGGTCGGCCAGGTTCGCCGTCACGCAGGTCCCCAAGTTGCAGGACATGCGCAAATACGTGTGGATGATGGCGTGGCGGTCGTGGCGCTTCGGGCGGACGTGGCCCTCCTCGCGGCGGCTGCGGGGGGAGAAGAGGGGCGGCGGTGAGCGGCGGCGAAGCAGCAGCAGCAGCAGCAGCAGCAGCAAAAGCCACCGGACTGCCGCGCAGCCGAACGGGCAGACGGAGCCCCCGCCCCCTCCCCCCCCCCGCCGAGGGACGCTCCCCAGAGGCGAGAGCCGGACTGCCCGGCCCGGGGCGGGGCGCCATCCTCCCCCCGGCAACCCGCCGCCAGCGCCGGTCCAAGCGAGCGGCCGGCTCTCAGAGGCGGCGTCGTTTACCTGGGCTCGCCTGGCGCCTCCCGGACGTGGACGAGAGAGGGCGCCTCCGCCTCCGCCGCCTCCCGCCTGACTCGGCCCGGCGCCCAACGGGGCCACCTGGAAGGGGAGGGAGAGGGAGAGACGCCGGTGAACACGGAGCGCGCCCGGCCGGAAGGGGCGCCCTGCAGGGGCCAGCGGAGGGAGGGAGGGAGGTCGCCCCTCGAAGGGCCAGCCGGCCCGCGCCCCGCTCGCCAGCCCGCCTCGGAGGGAGGGAGGGAGGGAGTCACACAACGGGCCCGGCTCAGGGCGCCCTCCTGCGCCGGGGGGCCACCGCTCCTGCCCTGCCCTGCCCTTGCCCGCGGCCGCCCCGTCCCGCCCCGCCAGGAGCCACTTACTTCCTCTTGAAGTCTGCTGCGAGGTCCAGCTTGGCGGCCTCCGCCCCGACGACGAAGGAGACGGAGCCCAGGTAGAACAGGGCCAGGGGGACCAGTTGCATCCTGCCCGGGGAGAGAAGGGGAGAAGAGGTTAGCCCGGCCCGGCCCGCCTCCTGGCGCTCGAGCCAGCTGCCCAGTCTCCTCTGCCCCCTCTGCCCGCTACTTGCTCAGCCCTTCCTCACGGGAGGATCACGGCTCGAGAAGGGGCCCTCCGGCGCCCACATGTGTTGAGAGGGGCCACGGCCCGAGCTCCCGCCATCGCCCCCAGCGCCCGGGCGCCCATAGATGCCTTTCTTCTCCCGTTCATTCACGGAAGCGGACGCCTTCCTCGCAGGGCTGCGCAGTGCTCGGGCTTCCCGCGTGTTTTCCATTCCCCCAAGCCCCCCCCCCCCCCCGCAGACAAGCCCGACAAGCCCTTCCCCGCGGGACTCGGCCCCTCGGAGGCTGCTGCGGGCGCTGCTTGGAGCTCCACGTCTCAAGAACTGCCGCGGACTCCACGCAGATCCTGGCAGGAGCCTCGCCGGCGCTTTCTGCCCCACTTCTGCAGCCCCTTTGCTACCAGTCCTCGGGCTCGCCCCCCCCCCCCCCACTCCCACGCTGCCTCCGAAGGAAAAGCGTCCTACCTGGGAAGGAGATTAATCCACTGAGAGGGGAGGGGAGTCCCCCAAGAACGTATTCCTCGGAATGTCCAAAATAGCACAGGTCCTTCCGCTGCTGCTCAGTTCCGAGACCGACTCGCGAACACCGCCACTGGGATGAACCTACTGACCGTCCGGCGCCCCACCTTGCCCTTTTATAGAGCGGCGGCGGCGAGAGGGAGGGGGCGTGGCCGGGAGGGAGCGAGCGTGCAGTCGCGCTGCCCAGGGCCCCCCGGGGGCATTGCTGAGGTTTCCTCGCCCCGGACTCAGAACGTGCGCGGGGGGGAGTAGTAAAAAAAAAGCCAGCACATCCTGGACAACAGTCTTGTTCGCTGGGGGGATTCGTCCTGAGTCACGCTGCGAGATTCATTCCACTTCGCCCAGATGCCGAGCTTCACGTCTCACGTCCAGTGAGTCAAACGTCCAGTGAAGCGTGCCTGCTGGGGGATGCGAGCCCCCTTTGCCTGAAGCCAGTGGCATAGCTGCCGCTGCTTTGGGATGGTCACGCCAGAATCCTGCGGGATTAGACCAAACCCCAGCCTAGTCCAGGACTCCGGTCCCGCAGGTGACGCGCGGGAGGTAAGGCGTCAGCTCGCTCTTTGGAGCCGAAGGGTGGTCTCCCGGTGGTGGGTGGTCCATTTATCGGGGCAGAAAGCCGGTGACAAGCCTTCGTCTAGCATCGATAGACCTAATTCCCTGCTCTGTTTCTCTCCTGTCTTTTCCGATGGGGACTGTCAATGAAAACCCACTTTGCGGAAAGATGAGAAGAAACTGACAGATACGCCCCAATGACAGCGGCACGATTCAGGGCGCCGGGAACTTTCATCCTGTGTTCACTTCCAGCGTTTAACTTCGGGTGCGAGATTTCCTTAGTGTCCTTCCTCGCTAGGAATGTCAAGTTGGACCCTTTTACACGGGGAACGCTGAAAGAAATCCCTGAAGAGCCCGGCCAAGACGTGGAAATAGAAAGAAGGAGGGGTGCGGTGGACTGGGAGACCCCTTTCTTGGGCAGGTTTAACGAGTCAAACTGGAGAGGCCCCAGCGACACAAGGGAAAGGAGGAAGCCTGTGTGGGTTTGCCGGCAGGGCAGGGCCGCGGCACGGGTCTGATTGCTTCGCTGTGGCGGCTCTTTCCCCGCTCGGCCGGGCGCCTCCCCATTGGCGCGCCGGGCTCCCGCTCGCTTCCATCCACGAGCGCACACGCTCAGTCTCACACGTAGCCTGCTGGCTTCTCCCAGCCGCTGGACCAGACGGAACTAGTCGGCCGCTGAGTGCTCGGAGGCCGCGGCCAATGGGAGCACGGGGCATGGGCGCGCGCACGCACGCGCTCGGGGAAGTCCTTGTGGGGGCCTTTGCCGCCAAGCCTGCGGAGGGAGGGCGGACCTGAAACTAGGTTGGAGAAATCCCCGGGCATTTTACTGAAACCGAATGCCTGGAAACCCCTTCGCGTCTCCGTAATATGCCCAGGAGTTGTTTCTGGGTAACCGTGGAGTGCCGCACGCAAGCCTGGGAGAGGTGCGCGGCTGGCGGCGAGCGGGTGCTTTGACTGCCGCATGACTCAGCCTTGCAAAGGGATTCCTCCCTTGCCAGCAGCGCTCGGGCCGCGTCTCCTGCCCTCGCCCTGAGGAAGCCCGCAGAGGACTACCTCGCCTTCCGTCCTCGAGCCTCCGCTCTCAACAGCATCTTTTCGCTTTTTTCTTCGCTCGGGTGCTCCAGCCTTGAGGTCGGGATCCAGGATTCTTGCGCACGCACGAGTTTTGCCTCTTGGCTGTTCTACTTACTCCAAAATAACTACAGGTTTTATATGTATGCAGCTGCAAACCTACCCCCAACCATCGGCTGGAGACTTCACTTAAGAAATAAACAGAGGACCCAGGGTACCGCCTGGAGTGAAAAGGGGGGAGGACCTGGGTGAACTGTGCCGATCACCAAGAAAAGCACGGTACAGTCACAGTTAAATAGATCCCACCCATTTCAACCATTTCAACTGGAGGATTAAGCAGGTGCTTTAAAACTCTCCCAGTTAAATTTGGGCGGGGGGTGGGGGTGGGGGTTGGATCATGTTCAGGCATTCTTTCAGCGCTTCAGAAGAAATGCACAAAAATTTATTTTCCCACTGATTCCCAGATACAGGCTAAGAAGAGGGGAGAGATTGATGATGGCCAGGAGGCTAGTCTTCAAGCTCTTTTGTGATGTTTTTATATACATTTATTGATATATTTATTTGAACACACATACATGAACTTAAAGAAAAATATTTTATTGTTACCTTGGAAAAAATTACCTTACTAAAAATTTTAAACTATTTTGCTTGAGATAGCTGTTATATCAGGATATTTATCTTTGTAAAAAAACTACAAAGATATAGCATGATTTTCCAATATACCTGCATATGAAGTTGCCTAAATCTGTTAACTTCCTGGCCCATTTAGCCTGGTATTGTCTGCTCTGGCTAGCTGTAGCTCTCCAGGGTTTCTGGCAGGGTTTTTTTACAACCACCCAATCCAATATCTCTTTCAGTGGAAATTCTGGGGTGCAGAGTGGGACCCAGAGCAGCTGCTCTGCCACTGAGCTTATGAACCACCTCTGGCCTTTGTGAGTTGTCCTCCATTTGGCAATCATGTATCTTTTGTATATCATGGAAAGGTAACTAATCTTTGTATTAGCTAACTTTCAGTTTGGCGATATGATTTATAATATATCTTCTCTTTTTTGGGACCAACTACAGTGAAAACTATACTTATGTATCTCTACCTTCCATCTACCTTAGCTGGCTTTCAGTCTTATACATTAGGTGCTTCCCATGGAGGAAGGCGTATGGTGCCACCAAAAGTTATTATAAGCAGAATTATAGAAATTTCAGAAGTAAATGAGGGCTTCCCGGAGATCTGACTCAAAATTTGTCAACCAAGTGACAAACAACAAGACTGAATGTCCTTTCCAACAATGTTATGTTTATTTAACAGTCAAAGTTTCAGCTTCCAGTAAGAAAAGGCTTGTTTCTGTACATTCAGGAAAGTACCTATAATTTTGGGGGCAAAAGGGAAACTACATCTATGATGTTCCAAGAAACAGTTCTGGAAGTATTTTAGATGAACTGAAAATATGTAATAAATCACTCATAGACACTATTGTCAACGCACTGCCAAGCCTTAAATGTTTGCAGGTTATACTAACTGCTTTCCCAGTAATTGAAATGAAGTTCAGTCAGTTCAGTGTGAAACTGGAATCTAGTGCATAATAATAATATATGCAAACAATAATCTTAGATTTTGTGACTAAAGAAATGTAAGACAGTTTGTTTACTTAAAACATTTCTATGCCACCTTTCCATGAAAATAGAGCTTTAATGCTTTGGCATTAAAAAAACATTAAAAATAAAATAGATACACAATGATTCTGTTAAAACATACAAGTTTCAACCTGTGTTTATTTCAGATGGGATGCAAAATAATATTAGCAACCATAGTTTGTTTTACATGATTAAACACACACATTCTTTATGAAAATTATTTCACTTGTGAAATATTATTTTAATACATAAATGGATCATGTTACTCTGCATTCCAATGCCATAGGGGTTTAGTTTTGGTGTAGACAGAATGCTGGACCCAAACACAGCAGCCAGGCTATCATCAGGGGTGGGATATATTGATCATATCACCCCAGTGCTTATAGAAGTGCCCATTTGTTTCCAGGTACAATTCGAAGCCCTGGTTCTTATCTTTAAAGGCCTAAATGGCTTGGGGCTAAGGGAGGCGAAGGACCGCCTGCTCCCATGTTTTCTAGCCTGCCGATTGAGATCTGCCTCACAAGCCCTGCTCCCTGTGCCCCCATCTTCAGAGCTTAGCGGACAGCAACCAAGACATGGGTTTTCAGTAGTGGCACTTTACTTATGGGAGGCCCTTTGAGCTGGGCTGACACCTACACTGCTTTCTTGTAGGTGGCAGGCCAAAAAGTTTCTGTTCACCCAGGCTTTTAATTAAGAGGTTAATCTTGTAATACTATTTTAGTCTGGAAACCGTTATTTTAAGCTGTCAGTTGTCTTTTTGTAGTCTGTGTTTTCATGCTGGGCTGGGCTTTAAATGCTGGATTTTAATATCTTTTAATGTTTCATTTTTATTATTTTTATTTTGTGAACTACATCAGGCAGGTTCCTGGGGAGGTGGCATAAAGATTTTCTAAATAAATAATAGATCTTAACATTTCTCCGGTGTGACAGACTACTTTTTAAGAACTTAGACGTGCAGTAGACAGCTAAAGGACTGCGAAAGGTTAATTCTTCTCAGAAACAGAGAGCCTTGAGTGACAGGCTATTCCAAGAGATTTGATTGGTTAGCATCAGCTGAGCAGAGAAAGACTCCTGAACTGGATCCTGAGGAGAATTCTGTCTGATTTCAGCCCTAGCTGAGAAGAGTCAAGTACTGACAGTTTTGGAATTCAGCACTGACTGACAGCAGTTTAACACTGATAGGAGAATTGGGGAAAGTTGGCAAGGACCAGTGGGTAGTTAGATGGAGACTCCCATTTGGGCCAAAGAAAGGGGATAGATCTTCTAGAGAGAGAAGGAATTTCCCTACCCAGTCAAGCAGAGTTAGCTCTGAAGAATGAATAGACCCTTGGTCTGATGTGGTTAGAAATTGCCTTTGGAGGTCTTAAGAGCAGGTGTCATTTTGTAGAAAAAGAGGTGCAGGAGCTCATTAGCATAACTCATTAGCATAACTTATTTGCATATGTCACACCCCCTGACATCACCGGAAGTGTGTCAGAAGGCAACACCCACTGCTCGAGCTCCACCCCAAAAATCTCTTGGTATTTTCCAACTCAGAGCTGGCGAGCCTACCTGGAAAAAAACTGCTTCAAAACCACCTTGAAATGACCCCTGTATATAATCCCTATAATAGCACAATGCGATTCAAAAATATGGTCCAGAAAATATTAAATTTAAATGTATATTTGTTCTGGGGGGGGGGATTATACCTCCAGTCAGATTCATGGCCTTCGTCATTTGGGCCACTTGATGAAACCCCCTTGTACTACTATAGGCTGGATTTATGATTTCTTGCAAAGGAGGGAACTGGCAGTGGTAATGTGTCTCCCTCTTTTAATCCAGATATTTAAATACATATACCTAAGAAAACCCTAGGCTCACGTAGTTTATGCTTCCTTCCTTATCTGTCATTAAAACTGTCCAAGAGTACTATGTTAATTTCTCAGGTACGTCACATTCAAGGTCAAATAAAGAGGTATTTTTACGTAGCTACTCGACTGTTATGACTTAAGGGCAACCAACTCACTGCATCCTGCAACAGAAATGACTGGGGAAGCATTTCTATGCAGCATCACTAGATCTCCTGTTGCTCTTTGGATATGAATTGTTTTCTTGGAAGAACCAATTCTAAGCTAGGGTGGATAGAGTGTCAGTTGGGAGTGACCAGTCACTCTCCAAGCAATTAAAAGTAGGTCTCTGCCACTCCTCCAATGCTGCTGCAATCACTTTCTTAGTCTTCCCTCTAAAGCTACCACAGCAGCTTCTCCCCTCTTTCTCTTCTGAATGAAGGTGGAGGGAACACGTGTGCCCCTTTGCTCTGGATAGGAAAGCAACAGCCACAGACCCTTTCCCAATAAGGTTGCCAGTGATAGATGGGGGGACATTAGGAGGCTGCCGTCAGTGATGTTGTGATGTCCTCTCTAGGAATTGTCAGAAACTTTATGGTAAAACTCTATGGTTTCTTTGGCAAGTGACATCACGTCATCAAGCTAATGGTCATTTTTTGTTTATTTTTCTCCTGCCATCACCCTGAGCAGCAGAGGGAAATGGAAACAGAGAGAAATGGCAGCCCTGTTTTGCAATGGCCTCTCTTCTTCATACTTCATGCAAACACACACTAGGGATCCCCCAGAATTACAGCTCATCTCTAGGCTACAGAGATCAGTTGCCCTGGAAAAAAATGATGCTTTGGAGGGTGGCCTTGTGCTCCACTGAGGTCTCTGTCCTTCCCAGGCTCCATCCTCAGTCTCCAAGAGTCTCTCAACCTGGATCTGGCAACCCTACGTCCCTATCCCATTCTGGTGGCCAGGAGGGACCTGACAACCTAAGCACACCCACCCACTTGCTCTGCAAAGGAAAGAAATATGTGCCCCCTACACCAAAGCTTGGAAAACATAGAGGAACTGTATACCCTTTCTCCTGCAGAACAGTTTACAATGGTGGGGGGGGGGGGTGCTTTAGGAATACAGTAGAGGGAAGGTTTCCCACCTGGGCACTGCAGACCTGCTCTGAGAAGCTGTAGTTATTGTCTGAACCTCCATTTTGTGACTGGCTCACCTACCATGCTGCCATTTTTGTGACTAGTAGCTTTGAAGGCTCTTCAAAAAAAAAAATCAAGTAGCTCTCAGAAACCTAAAGTCTGCCCTCCCCCTGTTGTAAACACTGGAACCAAAAGTGATTGGTTAGATTGCAACTTGTTCTCCATTTTTAAGTGTGTCATGCTGTGACATATTTTATTTTCTGAACCAATGAACTTTTGCACATTCATTCAGGCAGATCCCATACATAGAGATATACAGAGTTATAGATTTGGATGGTCAAGTTTTCTATCTGTAGCTGTAAAAGTCATAAACTGATAAACCTTTCCCATGGTTACATTGAAATTTAAATAACAAAAGGCTTCAAAAACCATTATTGTGCCATTCATACTCAGAGGTGAACTGGATTTCCTTTATCTCAGCGTACTTCTCAGTAGGTTTAATCTGGAACCTAAGTACATTTATCCATTTCTAACATCACATTATTGCTTTTAAAGGTGTTTTAGGTAATAGACTGCTTGCTCTTATAATATTAATGTCAGATTAAGACCTTTTCTATATACACCTACAGCAACAAAGTTTCTGCCAACTCTGTGGTGGCTACCCATCCAGGAACACTTAAGCACTTCTGCTCACATAGGTTTGATTTAACTGCTGAAGGGAGCACGTATTGCTTGCATGTTACATAAAAATCCATTGCAAAATGAAACTACCGAGACAGAAGCTTTTAGGGTTTTTTTTTAATGTTCCAGGAATGACCAGAAAGCATGGGCCGGGCAAGGCGAGCGAGGGGGGTGGGGGCCTTTCTCTGGCGCTGTGCCTAAGCATGGGTCAGGAAAGGTGAGTGGGGGGTGTGAGGGCCTTTCTCCGGCACCGCGTCTAAGCGCAGGCTGGAAAAAGGCAAGCGGGGGGTGGAACTTGCCTTCCTTCTTCCAGCTCCTTGTGGCCCGACAGAGGGCTGCTTGGAGCAGGGGGCAGGGCTTGCTACATGTGCCCGCCAACTGGGCTCCTTACTGACAGAACGAAGCTCCAGCACGCTCCGGCAGGAAATGACCCCTGCTTAAGAGCCAGTTAAAAACTGAAGATGAGTACTGGTGTTTCAAGAGAAGGGATCTGGGTACTGGAAAGAGTGCATCAGCCTTCTGGAAACCAAAAGAGTCAGAGAATACTCAAAGAAAGTGTACTAGAGCGTTTGGGAAAACACTGGAACAAAAGCCTCTCAACATCAAGATTTCAGTAACTGTGAATAGCTTAAGAAATTCTCATTAGCCTGAAACATAAGAATTAAAGTCTGTGCATGTATTGGTTTTACCACAGAAAATTCAACTCCAATTTCACCTGACCTTTCCCCTCTATGTTAAATAAAATATATATTTTTTAAATTTCAAAACACCTCGAGTGCCATTTAAGTTGTTTAAGTTAAAACAGGCTCTTGATCCTTCTCTCAGGTTCCTGGGCTGAGCCAACAGTCAAAATATCATTATTATGACAGGGTGGGACAGCCAGAGTTCTTCAGCAAAGAAGAAAACTCATTTCTTAGGGCAGCTCAGTCAGTAAAGGGAAAGCAGAGGGAAAATCTTACCTCTGAGGGAGGGAAGTTGATGGGGCTGTCATATCCATACGGTTCCTCGTAGATACTATTATATACTGCTTTATATGTGACAATACTCATATTCTCTGTAAGGATATGATTATATAATTCTTGCTTCGTCCCACTTGTCATACATAATCTGTGTATATTATTGTTTGGTTATTGTTTGACTTTGTTGTTATGAATTTTAAAACAATTTAAAAAAAATCAGTTCATTAACATTCAGTTTTATAAATATTCACAGCATATGTCACAGACTTTCAGCAAAAAAAAAGATATTTTTCTCCTTTGAGAATCTCATTTATCCAGGCATACTAAACTCTTATCATCTGGACAACTGCAGCACGTTCAACTACTCCTAATAGGGAGTCCATTGGAAAAGGAGAGCATGCAAAACCCGGTAAATTATTATTTATTAAAATTAATTGGAGACCACTTAATACAGGGGAAAAAGTTCTAGCTCTCTTTCAAAAACTGAACCTCATACTCCATAAACTTGACTTGCTGCAAAAAATATCCAGGTAAGGAAGCCAGTTTAAGGAAGCCAGAGTTTGGGGAGGGGAGAGGAGAGGAGAGGCCTCAGCTGAATGGTATGCCATAGAGGCCACTGGCCAAAGCATTCTAACTTTTCCCTCAGTGGCTGTTGGTAGGCAACCAAGCTTAGTTCTGTCAGTAAAAAGACAAAGGAACGAAACCCTTTCTATGTCTTTGTGAAGAACTCATTGGGGCCAGTCCTGAGTATGGTTGCCAGCTTCAGGTTGGGAAATTCCTGCTGAGTCCTTCTGCCTCCCCCCGCCCTCCACAGGATCCACCCCCCAAATCTCCAGGTATTTCCCTACTCAGAGCTGGGAACCCTACTCTCCCCTTGGTGCCTGCTGCTGGTCAACCAAGCTTGGTTTCTGTCAGTAAAGGGCCCTTTCCACACCTATTTTGGCCTTTAGGAGAAAACTCATTGTGTCCTTATATCCTGCCGAGATGCCCCCCACCATGACAGCCAATGTGATGTGGCGGTCAGGGCTTCAGAGCATGGTAGAGGCTGCAGGTGGGGGGGAGAGAGGGAAAGCTGAACAGTGAGGGGGAAATAAGGTAGGTTGATGCTTGGCTGGGAAGGAGATAGGGTTGCCAACTCCAGGTGGGAAATTCCTGGAGATTTGAGGGATGGAGCCTGGAGGGAAGGAGACAGGGTTGCCAACTCTGCCCTCCAAACCAGCCATTCCCTCCTTGGGAACCACTGTTGCCAATCTCCAGGTGAGGGCTGGCAATCACTCAGAATTACAACTGCTCTCCAGATGGCATTGATCAGTTCCCCTGGAGAAAATGGTGGACTCTGTGTCCTTATACCCTGCTGAGGTCGCCACAGCAAATTGACGCTGAGTGCTCAAGGCCTTGGCACTCTCCCAGAGCCTCTTTCTAGAGCCCATTGTATTTATTTCCACAACGGGCCTTATTCCTAGTAAGTTTATAATTCAAACACACTACTAAGAGGCTGATCAGTCAGAGTGGTGAACAGTATTTTGGCGGGAAAATCTGCCTCACAGAACAGGAGGAGCAGGGGTTCATCATGCAGCTTCCTCACCATGCATATGTTCACCATACAACCAGTGTTCCCTCTAAGCTGAGCTAGTGTGACCTTGCTCACAGTTTCTTAGCCTCTGTCTTTTTTTTGGCTTAGCTCAGGAAGGATGGCTTCAGAGCAAACTAATTTATGGAGTAGCCAAATTACTCGCTCACAACTTTAATGCCAGTAGCTCACAAAGTAGAATTTTTGCTCACAAGACTCCGGAGCTTAGCTTAGAGGGAGCATTGCATGCAAATAAACATTGCATGTTCAAATAAACAAGTGGGAACTGTGAATAAGGAATTGGGGACCAACTTCAGCCTCATACATATCTTAGGCTGTTCTCTTCACCAACGGTAACATGACTCCCCCCGCAACTGCTATTCATCCTGTGATTGCAGTAGTGGTGATGGTGGGTCATTCTGGCCACTAGTAATGGCCAGAATATGAAAGCTGCTGAGTGATGAGTCCAAATTATCTGTTCCAATACGACACCAACTCCCAAGCCCAGAGGCCACCTAATTATGCCCAGGTCCAAGGCTTCTGCCCTTTAAAGCCTACCAGCTCACAGAACCACAGTTTGGTGCTTAGGTTAGCAGCAGGGCTTTAAGAGGTACTTTGGGCCCTTACCCTTCATTGGTGCAATGACTGCTGTGTCTAGCAGCTCTCCCAGGTTCTAGAGAAACTGACTCTGTCCTGCACCTGTGTACCTGCTCCAGGTTCAATGATTCTACTTGTCCCTTGCTCCAGAGCTACCTTTTAAAAAACAACCAAACACTCTCATAATCTACACTAAGAGCTCTTTTAACACAGCGCTTTCAGGCTAAAAACCACCTGGCTTCATTTACCACTATTTTATGGTATATATAAACTTCTTGCCCTTACCTGGATAGCCCAGGCTAGCCCAATTTCATCAAATCTCAGAAGCTAAACAGAGTCAGAGATGGCTAGTATCTAGATGGGAGACCTCCGAGGAATACGAGGGTCATGATGTGGAGGCAGACAATGATAAAAAACCTCTGAACATTTCTTGCTTGAAAACCCTTTGGGGTAACCAAAAGTCAGCTCTGACTTGACGGCAATAAATAAATAAACCTTTCAGAAGAGACAAATACTAAGATTCTTGTGTTTAAAAACTGCACTAAATTTTAATACTTGACTAATGGTGGGTTTTCTTCTGAAATTATAAAATGACTGCCAACGTCTTGAGATTTGGGACTCTTTTACATCTGTTTTGTCTGGATTTCAGTTTTAATTTGTCTACAGGTTCAGAAGATAAGTCAAGAAGTTATTTCTGGAGAGCATTCTACAAGCATATTACATAGTTTCCTCAAAAGATGTCTAAGAAGTTAATAGGTTTTAAGAAAGCTTTACATATTGCTATGTGAGCTCTGACAATTTGCTAAATCTCTGCAGTACAGAGTTTACATGTAATATCTACACAACTTCTATTTAAATGTTCCCCGTGTTCCTCTAATTGTATAGTTACATCCTTTTAGTGCATTATTAAGGTCAAACTGTTCTCCTGGAAGTAGTTTTTGAATTTTAGAGGAGGAAGAAATATCCTTTGTTCCTTGCCTTCTTCACAAAGAGAATATGTTGTACAAGTCACAATTATTGTTGCTCAATCTTTTTCTATTTCACTCAAAAGATGACAGAGTTGAAATTACAGTTTTGTAATTGTAGGATTTAGAATTCCTACATTTCCCACTGAGGACTTCAGTCATTAAACTTTAACTGAGATTTTTTCATATGACTTGAGAAATATTATTCCATTAAATTTATGGCTTGTGGGAGAAAAACTATTATAAAAGACAGATGTGTGTTTATGTATACATACATTCCTGCCACAGCTAATATTCAGGAAGATCTGACATGAGCTGCTACTAGCAATGTATTCCAGACTGGTTTCTGCAGATGATATATTCAAAAACAGTCCTGAATTACTTAGAATGTTAAATAGCATTATGGCAACTGAGGTACTTCCCATGCTATATAAATAAACAGTGCCCTTTTAAAAAGAGGAACATATATATAAACAATACAAACAATGCCCCCGGAAAAAGGGGAACATCTAACAATTCCACTGTCACCCAGTGTTTGCTATTTGGGCTCCGTAATGCTGCTACTTGTAAGCAATAGTTCTGAATATTTGGACAAGAATGTCTTACACCAAGGATCTTCTTTATCAGTCGTTACAGAAGAAGAAGAGATTGGATTTATACCCCGCCCTCCACTCCCCAAGGAGTCTCAGAGCGGCTTACAAACTCCTTTTCCCTTCCCCTCCCCACAACAGACACCCTGTGAGGTAGGTGGGGCTGAGAGAACTCTTTCCCAAGCTGTCCTTGAGGGAACAGCTGGTACACAGCTATGGCTTGCCCAAGGTCATCCAGCCAGGTGCAAGTGGAGGAGTGGGGAATCAAACCCGGTTCTCCCAGATTACAGTCCGTGCACTGAACCACTACACCAAACTGGTGTGAAGAAACCTACAGAATCTTGGAACAAACACAGAAAATGACATAACATTGGAGAGAAAGCACTGGAAATTAATTTAATATGACAATATGAAGACTTTACTAATGGTAGGGCAAAAACTGATTTCAGTACCTTCAGATTAGATTTCTTATAATGAATACAACGCAAGGAACTAATGTAAGAAGTCAGCTAGCTGTCTTTGGAACAAAATTGGTTTGGATCCAGTGAAGGATTTCTATAGATTCTCCCTATTTCCGTGTCCCATGGCAGACCTCTGAATCTGCCCCCACGTTATTCTTGGGGATCCCCTATTTGGAAGGAGCAGTGCTAGGGGTGGGAGTGGGCTTTGGTGGGAAGGGAAGAGAAATTTGCAGAGAATTTCTAGTAATCCTATCCATTGTCTAGAGTATCTTCAAAAGTTAATTTATCATGAATATTTTTTATTTTAAGAAAACAAAATCAAAATATAAAAGGGATACAAAAAGAGAAAAGGGGTTATATGACAAATCATAGAATCATAGGGTTGGAAGGGACCTCCAGGTTCATCTAGAAGAGAAGCAGAAGAAATTGGATTTATACCCTGCACTTCACTCCCCTAGGGAGCCTCAGAGCAGTATACAGTCTCCTTTCCCTTCCCTTCCCCTCCCCACAACAGACACCCTGTGAGGTAGGTGGGGTTGAGAGAGCTCTGACAGAAATGCTCTTTTTAAGAACAGCTGTGCCAGAACTATGGCTTGCCGAAGGTCATCCAGCAGGTGCAAGTAGAGGAGTGGGGAATCAAACCTGGTTCTCCCAGATTAGAGTCGGCGCACTTAACCACTGCACCAAACTGGCTCTAGTCCAACCCACTGCACAATGCAGGAAATTCACAAATACCTCCCCCCAGTGACCTCTGTTCCATGCCCAGAAGATGACAAAAAACTTCCAGGATCTCCAGCCAAACTGGCCTGGAAGAAAAATTGTTTCCTGACCCCTAAGTGGCGATCAGCATTTCCCTGGGTGTGTAAGAAAGGGCCACAAGAACTAAGCACTGATGCAACCCTTCCTGCCTTCCCCCTCATGAACTGCCTAAGTTCACAGAATCAGCGTTGCTGTCAGATGGCCATCTAGCCTCCATTTGAAAACCTACAAAGAAAGAGAGCCAACCACCTCCCAAGGAAACCTGTTTCACTGAGGGACTCCACTAACTATTTGGAAGTTCTTTCTAATGTTTAGCCAAAAACTCTTTTGATTTAATTTCAACTTGTTTGTTCTGGTCCGACCTTCTGGGGCAACAGAAAACAACTCCACACCATCCTCTAGATGAAAGTCCTTCAAGTACTTGAAGGTGATTATCATATCACCTCTCAGTGGTCTCCTCTGCAGGCTAAACATACCCAGCTCCTTCAGCCTTTCCTCGTAGGACTTGGTCTCCAGACCCCTCATCATCTTATTGCCCTCCTCTGGACACGTTCCAGCTTGTCTATATCCTTTTAAAATTGTGCTGCCCAAAACTGAACACAATACTCTAGGTGAGGTCTAACCAAAGCAGAGTAAAGTGGTACCATCACTTTGTGTAATCTGGACACTATACTTCTGTTGACACAGTCCAAAATGGCATTTGCCTTTTTAGCTACAGCATCAGACTGCTGACTCATATTGTGTCTGCTAAGACCCCTAGATCCTTTTCGCACATACTACTTTTTGCACATACTACTGCCAAGTCTCCCCCATCCTATAATTATGCATATGATTTTTCCTACCTAAATGCAGAACTTTACATTTATCCCCACTGAAATTCATTTTATTTCTTTTAGCCCAGTTTTCCAGCCTGTCAAGATCATCCTGTATCCTGACTCTGTCTTCTACCATATTTGTTACCCCTCTCAATTTAGTATCATCTGCAAATTTAATAAGCATTCCCTCTATCTCTTCATTCAAATCATTGATAAAGATGTTGAACAAAACAGGTCCCAGGACAGATCCCTGAGCACTTCACTTGTCACTTCTCCCCAATGGGATGAGGAACCATTCACTCTTTGGGTGCTATCTGTCAACCAGTTACAGATCCACCTAATGGTAATAGGATCCAAACCACATTTGACCAATTTGTCAACAAGAATATTATGTGGAACTTTATCAAAAGCCTTACTGAAATCAAGATCAACTATGTCTGATCCAGCAAAGTAGTAACTTTCTCAAAAAAGAGATAAGGTTAGTCTGATATGACTTGTTCTTGAGAAACCCATGCTGGCTCTTAGTAATTACAACTGTCCTTTCTAAATGCTTAAGGACTGACTGTTTAATGATTTGTTCTAAAAATTTTCCCAGGTGTAGATGTCAAACTGATGGGTCAGTAGTTACCTGGATCTTCCTTTTCCCCTTCTTGAAGATGGAGACATCTGCCCACCTCCAATCTTCTGGCACCTCACCTGTTCTCCATTAATTCTCAAAAATAATGGACAGAGGCTCAGAAATTACATCTGTGAGTTTTTTTAGTACCCTTGGATGCAGTTCATCTGGCCCCGAGGACTTAGTTTCATTTAAAGAAACTAGGTGTTTATGTATTACCCCTATGCTGATCCTAGGTTGCAACCCCCTTTCCTCATCATGTGTTCTGTTTTTGCCATATTAAGCACTGTTTCCCTTGCAAGAGAAGACTGAGGGAAAGTAGGAATTGAACAGTTCTATCCTCTCTTCATCACCTCCTGCAATTTCACTTTCTTGCCCCCATAATGGGCCTACCATGTCCTTGCTCTTTTTCTTTCTTTGAACATAAGAAAAGAACCCTTTTTGTTGTTTTTAGCATCTCCTGCTAGCCTAAACTCATACTGAGCTTTAGCTTTCCTAACTCTCTCTCTACAAGCACTGGTTATTTGTTTATATTCATCCTTGGTTATAAGGCTCTCCTTCCACTTTCCATATATCTCAAAAGTTATTCTACATTGCAGGGTATATAGAATAAACAAAAAATATATATTTATCCCCAACATCCTCTGCATCCTTACTTTAAACGTTGTAAATTCTAAACATTATAACTAGTCTATTCTTACCACTATATGATTAATTTTCAGCATAACTACATATTTTATCCCCAGATCCTACTGGTTTACTCCTATTTTACATAGATAGCACCTTCCCTTGGAATCTTGGGTGATAACCTTACTGTTAGCAGATGAGGACCCTGAAACAACTCAAAAAATATCTATCGATAGTGTTATTTTTAAAACAGCTTTGAAATGCTATATGTAGTTTTATGTATACAAATTTTAAATTTTTAAAACCAAATTTTATAATCCCATGGGTTTTTATAAAATTCCCAGAATTTTATAAAGTGATGCCTATTAATTTTGTTTATGATTGTTAGCTTTCTATTCCTAAAATGTTTGGTCTAAATAATTTTATAATTATATGTAATGTGTTTTGTAGTAGCTGTTTGTATGCCTGGCTTAAGACCTTTGGCCAATGAAGCTAATAAATAAAAGGAAAGGCTACATATTCTATATTACACATTTAATCACTTCTACATATTAACAATAACCTTTAATATATCAAAGTCTAAAAAGGAATTCATTATATATAGCACAATAAAAATTATAATATTATTATTCAAATTCAAATTCTATACACATTTATATTCAAATTTTGTTCTTATTCTGCTTTTGCATTATAGTACTTTTGCTAAATATTTATATACTATTTTAAATTGCTTCTCATTCTAAATGTGTCTCCTGCTTTCATAATAAACACTCCATCTCTCCTCACATATCAAATATGATCTTTTTTCCAGATGCAATGTTAATTTCACCATTACTGCATAATCAGCCAGGTTATTTTCCTATTCTAAGCTTGGACAGACATCAGATTTCCATTTTGCTGCATAGATGATTCTACCCACTGTCATCATATATGCAAATAACTCTTCCAAAACTTTTGGCAATTTGTCAGGCAATATTCCTAATAACATATTCTGGGCTTCCATATAGGAAATTTAAATTTTAATACATTCTGCATTTCCTCGTGTATTTCCTTCCAATATCTTTTTGCTTTTTTACATGTCTGCCTCATATGATAAAGATTCTGTCTGTTACTTAGCAAAAAAGGGAAGACCCCAGGTCCTGATGGTTTTTCTGGCAGAATTTTACCAGACCTTTGAAGACCGATTGATATTTCCTAAAACTTGTAATACAAAATATAACAGTTGAAGGTAAAATACCAGAAACTTGGAATAAAGCCTTAATAACTTTGATACATAAGCAAAACATGAATGAGAAATAAATTAAAAATTATAGACCAATTTCATTGTTAAATGTGAATTGTAAGATTTATGCCTCGATTTTGGCTGCAAGATTGAAAAGAGTTCTAATACAAATAATTCACAAAGATCAAGCTGGTTTTTTTTACCAAAAAGGCAACTCAGAAACAATGTAAGGACTATGGCTGAGGACAGACTGGCAGTCTTTAAAAGTGGAGGCAGAGTGGCTGTTCAGACTGCCGCATCTGCCTGGAGGAGGCGGCCCGGACGCAATGCGTCCGGTGCCATGCTCCTCCCACAGCAGCCAGGAACCACTTCAAAGTGGTGTCCTGGCTGCTGCAGCATGCGTTCCACCAGCTTCTGGCGGGTGTGAATGCGCGCTGGGTGGGGGAACTGTGTGGCGTTCGGACGCTGCACGGCAGGGGCAATTCCCCCGCCTTGTTCTGCCGCGCCACGGAGGCACGGCAGATTGCCAGTATGTCCACGGCCTATATTGAATGTAATTGAATATTTTGAAGCACATCCAGAGAAACCGCTGGCTTTGGTTTTTCTGGATGCTGAAAAAGCATTTGATAATGTCTGCTGGAACTTTATGTTGCAACAACTACAGTCTTCACAGTGTGGCAGACTTTTTTTTACAATGGTTAGGGCAATTTACACCAAACAACAAGCAAGGATTCTTCTAAATGGAGATTCAACAAGAAATATTGAAATACAAAAAGGAGCCAGACAAGGATGCCCACTTCCACCACTTTATTTATATTTGCACTTGAAATACTGAATGTTATTATTAGAGAAGATACACACATTAAAGGATGCAAAGTAAAAGGAGAAGAATATAGATTGCAAGCATTCACAGATGACCTAGTTTTTATACTAGAAAACCCATTTTACTCTTATTATGCAACTTTTAAAAGCTCTACAAGACTATAGTCAGGTGGCTGAAATGAAAATTAACTTCACCAAAACAAAAATGTTAACAAAGAATATGACTAAATGCAACAGATACAAGAACTCTCAGGTTTGGAAGTTAAGAAAAAAGTGAAATATTTGGAAATAAACATTACAAATAGATGCAGCTCATTGATGGAAGATAACTACTTGCAACTTATCTTGGAAATTAAGAAAAATTTTGAGAGATGGAAAAACCTACAAGTATCCTTGATGGCATGGTCAAAAGAATGGATTAACTAGAAAATCCCAGGGTATTAGTCCTGGAGGGACATGACGTACTACTGGGCTGGCACACATTTATATGGTATGGAAAAGCTGATGCTCGCCAATATTTCAAACAACACTTTATTAGGAGATCTTTATTAAAGGTATGGGAAGAAGTGAAAAGACTTTTCTATACTAAGATACCAAAATGGGTCTCACCACTAGAAGCATTCACTAACTCAAACCTATTTCAAAAGAACACACCCTTAAAACATTAAGACCTCTTGGATAACAAAAATGAATTAAAACAATTAGAAAATATTAAAAAACCAAAATCTGACTTGAGCTGGTGAGAAAGAATACAAATAGAATCAAGATATGCTAAAGATAAAATAATACATTTTGCTCAAAAATAATAGAAATAGATAAGATATTGTTATATATTGAGGAAAAATTGATCAAAAATCTGTATGTAATAATGTTGGAAAATAAAACACAAGATGAAATAGTTAAAAATTCTATGGTTAGATGGGCACAAAACCTAGGCCATAATACTGATTTAGATCTATGGTAACAGGTATGGAAACAAATGTAAAAATTACTAAAGCAACTTCATATAAATAAAATATTTACAAAATGTTTTATAGATGGTTTATGACTGCAGACAAACTAGCAAGGTTTTGTCCAGATTTATCAAATCATTGTTGGAAATGTCAAAAGACTGTTGGTTCATTTTTTCATATGTGGTGGACATATGATAGAGTTAAAAAATACTGTGCTTGGATTCATGAAATGTTACAGAAAATGTTGGACTGTACCATACCATTTAACCCTGAATTTATTTTTATTGAATATAAAGCCAGAAAACTGTAAAAAACAGGACTTTTACCTTATTATATATGTAGTGACTATGGCAAGAATACTGTATGCCAAATATTGGAGGAAAAATGAGGTACCCTCAAAAGAAGAACTAATAAATAAAATACTGGAAACTGCTGAGATGGATACACTAACTTTAATTTTGAGAGGACAAGAGGAAGGAAGATTTCAAAATACATGGTCAGGATTTTATAAATGGCTGGAAGATTACAGTAAATGAACAATATCGACATATAGCCATACTGGAAGAAATTACAGAATACATTTTAAATACAATGCAAAATATTTATACAAAAATGTATGGTGATAAAAAATGATCAATCAATCAATAAATAATATAGGAGGTAAAAATAGATATAACAAAGATGTATATGGAATCCCCAAGCTTTTATGTATTGATGTTTGTTTGATATAAAATAAAAATTCTTTGGAAAAAAAAATCCAATATTTTTCTTTGTAGTTTTTATCTACTTTCTCAATGTCCTTTGAAGTAATACACCATCTGAAGAACATTTTATACCAATTTTCTCTTAACATCTGGTTGGCTGTGAACTTGATTTCTTTTCCCCATAACCATTCCCACTGATGCATAGGTATTTGCTCTCTAAAGTTGTGCATCCATTTAATCATAAGTTTTCCCACTTCTGTTTCAAATGGAAGTAATAACTTATATATCCATCATAGTAAATTATCTTTTTGTTTTGTAATCAACTGTTCAAACTCAGTCTTTTTTCTTAGAGCTCCACCTTCAGTGTTAATAATTATTTTCCTTAATCTTGAAACTGATTGATGATACAGTAACCATTCAATATTAATTCCTTCATCTCTAATATCTTGCCAAGATTTAAATTTCCCCAGAGCGTTTAGCATATTACCATAGGTTAAGAAATCACTTTTATTTCTCATATTCTTATCATGATAAGCTTCTGTTGGGGATATAAGGGAGTTTGGAGGGCTTCTTCAAAAGTTTAACTTAACCCAACTGATAATATTTCGCTGAAATTTATACTGTGTATTAAGAAGTCTAAATCTCAGTGGAGAATAGATGTTATGTTAATTTAGTATTTCAACAATGATGCCCTAAATCAAGGTTCCCAAATGTGGCGCCCATGGGTTCCATGGTGCTCTGGCCTTTTCAGGAAATGGGCAGGGCCATTGCAAAATGGCGCTTGTTATTAGCTGCCCTCATTTAAATGGAAGTGTTTTCTATTTCTGCAGTAGCAGCTGCAGCCACTGGAGGATCAGAGGTCTAGTATATGCACCTGGGCTTTTGTCAGTGCGTGGGTTCATTCCCCCGTCAGGCATTCGTTCTTTTTTATTTCTCCTTTCTCCTTTCCTTCCTCTTCTGTAATTCTTTTGCAAAACGAGGATGGAGGTATCACATTTGGCCCCACCTTCTGTGGCTACCATTTTGGGTTTTACATTATTTTACTTATTTTATTTCATTTACATCCCGCCTTTCCTCCCAATGGGGATCTAAAGCTATTTACATTGTTCTCCTCTCCTCCATTTAATCCTCACAAAAGCCTTGTGAGGTGGGTTAGGCCAACACTGTGTGACTGGTCCAAGGTCATCCAGCAAGCTTCCATGGCAGAGTGGGGATTCAAAACTAGGTCTTCCAGATCTTAGCTGAGTGATCTAAGCACTGTACTACACTGGCTCTCTGCCTCCTGCAGCAGCCATTTTGGGACTGCACTCACCACTTCATTTCAAATTTCCAAAGGTGCTCGTAGGCTCAAAAAAGTTGGGATTCATGCCCTAGATACAGCATGTGTGGTAATGTAAGCAAAAACAAAACACTATTAACAAAACACTGAAGGAGTCTCAGAGCAGCTTACAATCTCCTTTCCCTTCCCCTCCCCACAACAGACACCCTGTGAGGTAGGTGGGGCTGAGAGAGCTCTGACAGAAACTGCTTGTGAGAGAACAGCTTTGAGAGGACTGTGACCAGGGGTGGCCAAACCATGGCTTGTGTTCCACATGAGGCTCTTGGAGCCCTCTCATGCTGCTCGCAAGGCTTGCTACCCCCCCGTGTCCCCCCTGGCTTTCACAGCAGAGGTTCCCCCCTTTCTGAGAGTTGGGTGGGTGGGTGGAAGGGCTGCTAAGCCCTGCCCCCAACTCCCAGCAGCCCTCAGTCAAGCCAGGAAGAGCTGGGGGCTGTGCGCACTTGCCACGGTTGGGAGCAAGAAAGGTAAGTTTGAGGGAGCAGTCTGCTCTGGGCTGGGTGTGGGGGCTTCCTTTACAGGGGGTGGGTGGGTTATGATTATGCCCAGGCCATGGCCAGTCGGGTCACTCGGCTTGTGTCGGGTCACTCGGCTTGTGTAATTTATGAAAAGGGGGGAATTTTGGCAGGTGCAGTTTGCCATGCAAAGGTGGAAAAAATATTCTTTAGAAATTTCCTCATCTATACAACTGTCAATTGTTGTTTATGCCTTTGTGTGTGTGTCTTATCTTTTGTTTTAATGAAATATTGTGATCTGTTTTTTGTATTTTTTATATGTGCATGTGTGTGTGCACCTGGAAGTCATGGCGACCTCTGGTGACTGACCCCTACTGGAGGATATTCAGAGAGGTGGCTGAATAAAGCCTGTCTCTGCCTCCTGCCTCTGGTATTCCAAGGAGGTCTCCCATCCAAGTACTTGCCAGAGTCGACCCTGCTTAGCGTCTGAGATCTGACAAGATCGGGGTTGCCTGGGCTAGCCAGGTCAGGGCTGTTATTTGGTTTTAATGGTTTTAAAGACATGTTTTTATTATGTATGTTTTTAATCTGTTAGCTACCTTGGTGACCCTGATAGGGGCAGAAAGATGGGGTATATATTTTAATGTATATAATTAATAAATAAAATACAGGAACCCTGTCCTCCAAGGGATCTGATTGCTTCAACCACCAAAAGTGCATTTCAGGCACTCTACTGTTGCAAGGATGCATTCGAGAATTCCTTTTATGTAAGTGTTGAGTGTTCAAGAGTCAAGTTTTAATTAGAAAGGTTTATTGACAATCTTATTATTCAGTTTTGGTATTCTTCTATCTGAACAGTTGTTCTTTACCAAGAGTGCTTTTGGTTCTCTACTTACAGAACAGTGTAATTTCAGAACAAGTTTACAATATAGCTGCAGGACAGGTAAGCATCAGAGTTAATTGAGAGTAAAGAACATGCAGATGAGTTGGAGTGATGGTGATATCATGAGTGATAATTAAAATGGAAATAATCTTGAAGGACAGTTGGCCCCGAGGGATCAGTAGCATCTGGCTTCTTTAAAGTTGTGTTTGGGGATGGGGAAGCATCAGAGCTTTTACATGTGAAAGAACTAGTTGTTTAGTTTTGTTTAGCTCATCTGCTCATCTCAGTTTTTCTCGATTGTTTGGAACTGTTTACACAGAATAAAGCATTTGTTCTGTGTGTTTATATAGAAAGTGGCACCCAGCTTCCAAACCACTTAATAACATCTGTGGTCACAAAAACTGAGGCTTTGTATCCTTGAAACATTTTGGAAAATTGACAGTTATGGTAATGATAAAAGAGCCCCCTTTTGTTTTAATGCACCCTGTGAAACAGATGTAAGTGGCACCTTCCATGTTCACTGTTAGTATACACTCAGACACTCTGTGATACATCTTCTCAAAACATCAGCACTGTGTTTGCAGATCCTGATGTGTCAAACTGGGGAAGACCAAAGAGGTTTCCATTTTGGAGACTATAAATGATAACCTGAAATCTCTATTTTTGGTTCTTCCAGGCTCCTAAAAAAGTTTAACTATTAAAGAGCGGCACTTTCCCAGGTTGTTTCCCAAATGGAAAACCATAGAAAACTAAGCAGAAGAGACAGTGAAGACCCACAAATCTACCATCCCGCAGCAGGACTAGGAATGCGCATTTGGGTTTCCCGAACAAAAAAAAAAACCAAATAAATACCTTATTGGTATTTATAAAGCTGAATGCAAATTCAAGAAACTTTTCGGCTTCTGAATAGAGTTTTCCTGAATTTGTCTGGCTTTTCTGGCTTTTAGGTAGCCAAACATGGACTTCCCTGGGCTGTGGCTTTTCTAGTCAATTTCACTCCCTGCCAGTCAGCTGTGGGAGGGAAAGTGACTAGGGAAAGCCTTCTCTCTACCTTCCCTCCTCCAGCTGCCCCAGGGCTGCTGGAGAAGCACAGGCAGAGAGCCCAGCCATGTTTAAATGCCTTTCTTTCCCTCCCTGAACTTGGAAAGGCATCTAAACATGCCTGGGTTCCCTGCCTGCGCTTCTCCAGGGGCCCTGCGACTGCGGGACAGCTGGAGACGGGCAGGCACGGAGCCCAGGCATGCTTCCCTGCCTGCTTCAGGCTTTCCCAGCTCCCCCCCCCCCCCACAGTGGGAAAGCTGCAGAGGGGAAAGCAGAGGCCACTGCACAGAAGCTCGGGGGGGGGGAGGAAAAAAAATAGAAGGCATGTTTAAATGCCTTTCTTTCCTTCCCTGACATGCTCTGCCTGTGCCTCTCCAGGGGCCTCATGGCTGCGGGGCAACTGGAGACAGGCAGGCACAGAGCCCTGGCAGGAGGGCTGGGAAAGCACAGGGCAACATGGAAGCATGCTTGAGGTCCCTGCCTGCCCCCTTCCAGTTGCCCCGCAGCCACGGGGCCTCTGGAAAAGATCAGGAGGGGAACCCCGGCATGTCCTCTTTCTTTCTTAAGCCGCTCTGCTTTGCAGAGAAACTCAGGAAATGGGGGGGGCATGTTTAAATGCCTTTCTTTCCCTTCCCAATCTGGGGAAGGGAAAGAAAGGCATTTTAAACATGCCTGGGCTCCCTGCCTGCCCTTCTCCAGCTACCCCATGTCACCTAGAGAAGGGAAAGCAGAGAGCAGAGGGTTTCCCTTGTCAATTTCACTCACAGATGACTGGCAGGGAGTCAAAAGTATGGCCTGCCAGAGGGAAAGACAGCATTTTAACATGCCTCCTTTCCCTCTGGTGGTGTATATCAGTCCCGAAAATATTCGGGAATACCGAATATTTCCCCAATCCAAATACTTTACCAGTATTGGACTGGGGAAATTTGGGATATACCCGAAGCTGAAAAATACCAGCATTTTTTTTTTGCATACCCCTAAGCAGGACAAAAATTCTCGCTGCAATTAAAAGTATTACAGGCTACTCCATTCAACAGTCCCCAAAACTTATACTACTGGATCTTTGGCGGGACTCTCAAGTCCTGAGGATACGCAGGGAGCTTATTTCTATATTATTGGTAGTGGCAAAAACAGTTATCGCTAATGGGTAGAAGGACTCAAATGTTTTGTCTTTAACCCAATGGTTTTACAAAAAGTGGGAATTTTATGCCATGGACAAGATCTCAGATAAGGTTTCTTCCTTTAATAACTCTTCTAATTGTAGTGATTTCCAATCAAAATGGTTTCCATTCTTAGAATATGTTTTTAATGGAGATTTACCTTCAAATTTTAAAGTTCCTCGCAAATTCTACAATGTTCTCCATTTTATGTGAAAACGTATGTTAATTTACTTGACTATAATTATACAATGTTAGCATTGTCTCAGTTGTTTTTCTTGCCTGTAACGTTACCTGATTTATTATGGTGGCACTTTTGGTTTGATTGTGGTTCTTACCAAATTTGAAAAAGAAATAAAAAATGATTAAAAAAAAAAAAACCTTCTGGACAAAAAGACGTGCCCAGCCACCTTTCTACTTTAATTTCCTAGCTCTGTATTATTTGATTGTGTGATTGCTTTTATTGTAAGTGTGTGTGAAATTGCTTAGTAAAGAAACTATTTTATTTAAGACCTGAGTCTCCTGGTCTATTTCTGGATGTCTGGATATTTGGACTCCGGTATACATGGGTCATTGCTCCCTTTTGTCAGCCATTGCCATTTAATATTTTTAATTCCCCAACCTCTTATTAACGAAATAAGGCAATTTGGCTAACAACATACCTATGGCCTAGTAATAGCCTGTCAATTTCTATCATCATGTATTTCTTTATCTCATTCCCCCTCACTTTCATCATCAGTTCCAAGCACTTACAGTGCAGTCCTAAACACACTTACACCCTTATAAGTTCATTGACTTCAATGGACTTAGGAAAGGTGCAGCTCTGCTCAGGAGTAGACTGGGAAACAGAAATGGCCCTGGAGTGATCCAAGATAAGTACCTCCCCATTAGCTTACCTATTGCTTCGTCCAGTTATAGGGATGCTAGTCTCCAGGTGGGACCTGGGGATCTCCTGGAATTACAGCTCATCTCCAGGCTACAGTTCCCCTAGAGAAAAGGACTGGTTTGTAGGGTAGACTCTATGGCATTGTACCCTAGTGAAGTCCTTGTCCTCTTCAGGCTCCATCCCCAATTCTCCAGGAGTTTCCTAATCTGGAACTGGCAGCTCTACCCTCCACCCCCATCTCCCGCTGGTGGACCGGGGGGATGGGACCTGGCAACCCTACCCACTTAACTGGCAGCAGTGCAGGAGGAGACATTTGGTGAGCTGGCACGTTGCCATTGCTGATGAAGTATTTGAGTCAAGTGGTTTCCAAGGTATTGGCAAAATTGCCGGGTTTTGGCTCTGCCTGCTCTTGGCCACTAGTGTCCCTTTAAGATGCTGGCCCACTGAGACATTTTCCTGCCAGGACACCCTCTCTGTTTCGGACTGAACTTCTTGTCCCTGACAGTAACGCTCTCCAGCTTTCTACTTCTGACCGTATGCTTCCCTCTGTTACTGCCTCGCTGGGTTTCCTTCTGCCTTGCTTACTTTTCCATACATTCTTATGTCTGAAGAAATCTCTCTTGACCTGTATGACAAACCTTCTTCTGCTCCTTTAAATGTCTTTAAAATGCAGTGCTGCTGTTGAATAGTCCATAGGAGTTTATTTTTATTATTTTTATTAGATTTTTATACTTCCTCTCCCCCACAATGGGGCTCAGGGCAGCTTGATCTTGAAAGACTCCGTTTAAATCTCATCTCATTCATGAACTTGCTAGGTAGGCTGAGGCAGCCTGAGCTCACTTACCTACAGCACAGGAATAATAATCTTGCAGGGCTGTTGTACACTACAAATCCATATTAGGAGGGCTTGTGGCTCACAGTACACCTTTTAGATTATGCATTCAGTGTGTGGCATAACCACACTGTACAAGTAATGTTCAGTCACAGGCAGAATGGTCATTGACTTGGTGCTACTGCTGTAAATCCTTGGGAACCATAATTTTTAAAATATTACAGAGCGGCTAATGCAGCTGTAGCACATGATTAATATGAAACATTACTAGCAATTATTGCATTATAGTAGAGCTACCACTGCAGTCGTGCTGGGATACCAGATATGATGTTTGGCATCACTTTCTTTGAACAGGTGTGGCACCTTTAAGACCAACAAGAGTTTATACAAGGTCTGAGCTTTCATGTGCTTGCACACTTCCTCACATGAAAGCTCATACCTTAAATAAACTTTTGTGGTCTGAAAGGCGCCACTGGTCTCAAAATTTGTCCTACTACTTCAGACCAACAAGGCTGGATCTTTGAACAGGAGTGATACTACACTATGTTATTTGATGTGGTTTAGGGTGGCTTAGGGATGGTAGTGCATGTGATTGCTAAACCTGTTCCTTAATACTTTGTTTATTCCCTATTCTTCTGTGCTACTTTCTCCTTCTCTCTCCCAGCACTCAAAGATCTATCTGGTTACTAGCTGTATGGAATTCAGGTTCCCCTGCATTGTTTCTCCCACACACCAGATCTTCCCTCTGATTTTATGACAAGAGACATTTCAGTGCATGCAGTATATAAAGTTACTGCAAAGGCATAGGCTGGGTGATGTATGAGATCCACTGCTGTTTTATTGGTGCTTTCGTTTAAACTATGTAATACACCAGTGCAGTAATAAGTTACCATTGCATGAAGGCCTGGCATGATATATGTGATTGCTGCAGTCATTTCTGACAAACATACCTCCCCCTCCTTTCTTCCCAGTGGGGGTATGTTGCTAGCCTCAGTCCAGAGGAAAACGTAAACAGGAAACATTCTTGGAAATTCCTGGCCACGTAAAAATTCCATTCTTGAGAACGAGCTCAGGGGGGTTACATTAAAGAGACCTTTGTTGTCCGTACTGTTGAACTGAATAAACAATGTATCAGCAAAATATTAAAAGCACATTGCTGCAAGCTTTGCAATGCAGAACGCTCCTATTCAAATTTTTGTGCTGGGAGATGGCTTTTAAGATAGATATGAGCAAGCCTCAGGCCTCTAATGAGGGGATCATGGACCAAACTCCTTTCCCTTCCCCTCCCCACAACAGATACCCTGTGAGGTAGGTGGGGCTGAGAGAGCTCTGACAGAAACTGCTCTTTTTCAAGAGCAGCTGTGCCAGAACTATGGCTTGCCCAAGGTCATCCAGCAGGCCTTTCTTCCCTTCCACTGGCTGAGGCTCCTCCCCAGAGGGAGGGAAGGAGGGAGAGCTTGCTTTACTTGGCTGCCTCAATCGAGAAATACAAAGCAACTTTAAGGCCAACAATGTTTTATCCAAGCTATGAGCTTTTGTTTTGCTACAGGGTGTGTGTTTTGTTGGGCTTGTTATGCTGTGCCTCTCCTGGGTGCAACTGGGTTTCCTCCCCCTTTTCACCGTATTCATGCCCTTATGATCCAATCTTGCTCAGTAGGAAAGCAATGTGAACTATTTAAATGAGGAATAACAACAAGCCAGTGAGATGGATTAGGCTGAGAGTGTGTGTCCGGGCCAAGTTCACCCAGCACATTTTCTTCGGGGATTTTGACTTCCCAGATAGTAGGCTGATACTGACCACTGAGGAAGACTATAGTTTTATAGACAAACACATAGCCTTCAGTCTGTATCATGGTGCCTTCTCATGTTCTTGACTAGCACCTGAAGCAACTTACGTACAAACGTTTGCAATGCCCAGCCATTTCATGTTTTCCCCTGGGTCCTAGGCTAGGAACTCTGAGCATGAGATTTCTGTAGTGAGTGTCAATAAATCAAAAGTAGATTTGCAGCTTACAGATACACACTTGAACAACATATTAAAGATTGCAACAGCACAGACATTTTGATGCAATCATTTAGAGCAAGAGGTGTCAGTTATCAGACACTGTTAAATAAGCAGAATATTGCAAGAGTGCTAATGTTTTGAGCAGGGGTCCTTTCATAGAAAAAGAGGTGCAGGAGCTCATTAGCATAACTCATTAACATACCTCATTAGCATATGCCACATCCCCTGACATCACCAGAAGTGGGTCCGAAAGGGAATGTCAGTTTCAGCCCCATTATACCCTATGGGCCACTGAAATCAATGGCAAAAACTCATAGGGTATATGAGGGGCTGGAGGAAAGGGGGTTTGAGGGAGAGGCTCCAAACTTGCAGGGTAGCTGCTGGGGCCTCTCCTCGAAATACCCACCAAGTTTCAAGAAGATTGGATCAGGGGGTCCAATTCTATGGGCCCCCAAACAGGTTGTCCCATCCCCTCCATTGTTCTCTATGGTGGGAAAAAATGTTAACTTTTTTCCCACCATAGAGAACCATGGAGGGAATGGGGGCAACCTGTTTGGGGGCCCATAGAATTGGACCCCCTGGTCCAATCTTCTTGAAACCTGGTGGGTATTTCGAGGAGAGGCCCCAGCAGCTACCCTGCAAATTTGGAGCCTCTCCCTCAAACTCCCTCCCCTCCAGTTGCTTTTAAAGTTGCTGCCGAATTTCGGCAGCAATTTGGCAGCAGGCTGAATCAGATTAGAGAATCTGATTCAGCCTGTGGCTGCCCTAGTGGCCACTCCTGAGCTGGCGGAGCTTTGTTCCGCCTCACTTCAGCCCCAACGGACCCCTGGTTTTGAGCATGTTTTTATTTTAAGTAAAAAAATTTTTTGAGTTTGTGTATAAAGTTTGTATCTCTGCTACCTGGCATTACATTTTACGACGTACCTGGTCTGGCCCAACAAGGTCTCATTTATGCCAGATCTGGCCCTCATAACAAATGAGTTCAACACCCCTGCTCTAATTGAAATTAAGGATCATAACAATCACATGTAAATGAACATGAATATTCTAAAGCATTAGAAAGATTCCACAAGAAAGACTGTGGAAACTTTGTGATGCTTTAGAATATTCATGTTCATTTATGTATGATTGTTATGATCCTTTATTTCAATTAGACTGAACTGCAGATCAGAAGATTGGTAGTTTGGCAGTTCAAGACCCGAGCGCCGCGTGACAGAGTGAGCTCCCGTCTCTGGTCCCAGCTCCTGCCAACCTAGCAGTTCGAAAGCAAGAAATTACAAGTAGATAAATAGGTACCACTTTGGTGGGAAGGTAACAGCGTTCTATGTGCCTCAGTGTCTAGTCATGCTGGCCACATGACCATGGAAACAGCGATGGATCTTTGGCTTGGAAACGGAGATGAGCACCACTTCCTAGAGTTGGATTTGACTGGCTTTCGAGCAAGGGAAACCTTTACCTTTACTTTACTATTTTTTGACTCTGGGGAGTTATTCTTGTTTTTTGCATGTGATTCCTCCCAGTTCCTATTTAACTACCCTAGAATAACTGGCATTCATACCCTATGGATCTATTCCAAAAATCTCTTCAGCTGGAGTATCCAAAGTATCTGAAGAAGTGTGCATGCACATGAAAGCTTATACACAGAATTAAAATTTGTTGATTTTTTGGGGCATTTTTGCATTTTTTGTGTGTGCCCATGTGTGCATATGTGCGCCTGTGTCTGGAAATAATGGCGACCTCTGGCAACTCCTACTGGGGTATGGGGATTTTCAGAGAAGTGGCTGATAGCCTGCCTCTGCCTTCCGACCCTGGCATTCTTTGGAAGTCTGCCATCCTAATACTTGGCAGGTTTGGCCCTGCTTAGCTTCTGAAATCGGATGAGATCAGGCTCACCTGGGCTATCCAGGACAGGGCTGTTCCATTTATTTTTGTGGCCAGCCACAAATCACACAGCACTAATTCAAAACTATTTTCACATATGGGTTGAGGCCATTAAAAACTGATCCCATCTGGCACATTAACATTGGGTAAGGGTGACTTCCGGCAAGACTTGCAATGATGGCGGACGCGCTCCTCCGCAACTGCGGGGAGCGCGATCCGTACCCGGCGGGAAGAAGGGGCTCTGGACAGGTGCCGAGCCCCCAGAGACCCCAGTGAGGGGGCTCTGCCTGGGGTGGCACGAAGGGGATCTCTCCCTACAGTGGCGACCGAGGGATCGAGGTCCCTTTTCATCACCCCCATAGGTTCCCCCGCCGCGGAAGCCGTATGGCTGAAAAGCGCAAATCCGTGAAGCAGCAGAGAGTGCGAAGCTATGAGGCTTGAACTACAGTTACGCATGGAATAAACGTGAGTCTGAAGTAAAATAAACAGAGCACAGCGGGCGGGTGGAGTGACCCCCCCCCGAGATCGGCGTACTTACGAGACTCTTTACGTGGCGTTACTGCATGAAAAATAGTACGCTTGGCTTGCTGGATGGCAGCATCGCGCTTTAGAGGATATAGACTTTAAAAAGTCATAAGCGCAGTCTGAAAATTTGCTTCTTTCGTTCATCTTATCTAACTATCAACAAAAAGCACAGCCTCAACAATGGCGGGGAAAACGAAACCTTCCCCCAAACTAGGAAGTACAGCTCCAAGTTCAAAGGTTGATACCACAGAGATGAGCACTGTGTTCTCCTCGCTATTGCGACCTCTAGTGGACCAAATGACAGCTCTCAACGTCAAGATGGATAAAATGCAGCTGGAACTAAAGGAGTCGAATAAAACTACAGAGAAGCTGCAGCGAGAACTTCTAGAAGTAAAGACTTCAGTAAAAAATCAGGATTCAAGGCTACAAAAAGCGGAGAAAGAAAAGGCCCTTCATTCTGATCAGCTTTTGAAACTACAGATGGAAAGATCGAATTTTTTCCTAAGACTTCAGAATGTGCCAGAGAATAAAGGAGAAGACCTTAAAAATCTGCTAAGTGAAGCGCTTGAACCAGTAACAGGCTTAAAAGCAGCGGAATTAAAAAGCGACATGGATATGGTTTACAGAACCTATCCAGATTATACTAAAAAGAAAAGCCTGCCTGGTGAGATTATGATAAGGTTCTCCAAAAAATCAACAAGGGATGTGGTGCTTAGAACCACAAACAAAGCGGTTCTGAAGATCAAAGGAGAAGAAGTTAAAGTGATGAAAGATATTCCATTTGAAATAAGGAAAAGAAGGAAAGCCTATGGGAAATTGACATCTTGGTTAGAGTCTGAATCCATTATTTATCGGTGGAACATCCCGGAAGGACTAAGCTTCAGCATCAAAGATAAAAAATATAAGATTGACTCCATCCAACAGGCGAAATTTTTTTTGGAAAAAAGCAAAGCAAAGAAAAACGAGAGAGACTCAGATGGTTCACTGGCTTCGCAAGAAAGTATTTATGGATTTGACAGCTCCAAGAGTGAAGAAGAAGTTTCTGACTCGGAAATAGGAGCAGCAGCTCCAAAAGTACAAGAAGAGACTGTAAAGACAAGAAGAGGACGAAAGAAGAAATAAGAATTGAATTGTTTTATTGAAAATTGCACTTATGTATTCCATATATTTTGTATAATTAAGCATCCCTCTAAAGGGGTATGTCTGTCAAATAGCTCTTTTGTTTTTTTCTTAATATCAGCAGTAACAATTCTAATTGAAAATTAACCAAGGTTTAAAATGCTTCATAATTATTATATGTTATATGGTAGTATTAAGCAAATGATAAAGCACTCTCTGTATAAGGTAAATGTAGCTTAGAAATTAGCGAAATAGATGTAGTTATAGAGAAAATCAATTAAAAAAACAAAAAAAAAATTGGGGCTCACCATAGTTTCTGGAAAATGTAAAAATGGTAACGGAGGCAGGTACACTGTGCCATGATCTATGGGCCAGCAACGTATTAGATTCAAAGTTCTGATTATGGAATTATCTGACCTGAATTGGCAGGAACTGAAATAGTTCACATCAACAAAGAGACTCCAATTTTCCTATCTTAGACCTTATGAAAATGACATTCAGAAATGAAAAATGCCACATTTGAGAGGACTCACAATGGGTTCTCTATAGCCCACTTGATTATTTTTGAAACCTCTGAAAACCACTTTTGAACATTCTACGCAGCTGCACCAATGTATAAAAATGACTAATGAACTGGGTGGCAGATCTCTGCAAATGTACCACCGTATCATGAGGGGCTGGCGTGATGTGGCTGTCATTCCACTCTGGGGCCTGTCATTCCAGTTCCAGAATACTCCTGCTACACCCTGGGGCTGTCATTTCACTCCATGGCCTCTCATCCCAGTCCCTGAACACTCCTGCTACACCCTGGGGCTGTCATTCCACTCAGTGGTCTCTCATTTCATTCCCTGTACACTCTTGCTACACCCAAGGGCTGTCACTCCACTTTGGGGTCTGTCATTCCAGTCCCTCAACACTCCTGCTACACCCAGGGGCTGTCATTCCACTCTGGAGTTTCTCATTCCAGTCCCTGAACATTCCTGCTATACCCTGGAGCTGTCATTCCACTCTGGGGCCTCTCATCCCAGTCCCTGAACACTCCTGCTGCACCCAGCGGCAGTCATTCCACTCAGGGGTCAGTCATTCCAGTCCCATTCCACTCTGTGGTCTCTCATTCCAGTCGCTGAACACTCCTCTTATACCCTGAGGCTGTCATCTGGAGGTCTGTCATTCCAGTTCCTGAACACTCCTGCTACACCCAGGGGCTGTCATTCCACTCTGTGGTCTCTCATTCCAGTCGCTGAACACTCCTCTTATACCCTGAGGCTGTCATCTGGGGGTCTGTCATTCCAGTTCCTGAACACTCCTGCTACACCCTGGGGCTGTCATTCCACGCTGGGGCATGAAATTCCAGTGCCTGAACACTCCTGCTACACCCAGGGGCTGTCATTCCACTCAGGGGCCTCCCATCCCAGTCCCTGAACACTCCACTTATAGCCTGGGGCTGTCATTCCAACCTGGAGGTCTGTCATTCCAGTCCCTGAACACTCCTGCTACACCCAGGGGCTGTCATTCTACTCTCGTGGTCTCTCATTCCAGTCCTGAACACTCCTGCTACACCCAGGGGCTGCCATCCCACTCAGGGGTCTCTCATTCCAGTCCCTGAACACTCCTGCTACACCCTGGGGCTGTCATTCTACCCTCTGGTCTCTCATTCCAGTCCCTGAACACTCCTGCTACACCCAGGGGCTGTCATTCCACGCTGGGGCCTCTCATCCCAGTCCCTGAGCACTCCTCTTATACCCTGTGGCTGTCATCCCACTCTGGGCGTCTGTCATTCCAGTCCCTGAACACTCCTGCCATACCCAGGGGCTGTCATTTCACTCAGGGGCCTCTCATCCCAGTCCTTGAAGACTCCTCTTATACCCTGGGGCTGTCATTCCACTCTGGGGCCTCTCATCCCAGTCCCTGAAAACTTCTGCTGCACCCAGCGGCAGTCATTCCACTCAGGGGTCAGTCATTCCAGTCCCATTCCACTCTGTGGTCTCTCATTCCAGTCCCTGAACACTCCTCTTATACCCTGGGGCTGTCATTCCACTCTGGGGGGCTGTCATTCCAGTCCCTGAACACTCCTGCTACACCCAGGGGCTGTTATTTCACTCAGGGGTTTCTTATCCCAGTTCCTGAACACTCCTCTTATATCCTGGGGCTGTCATTCCACTCTGGGGGTCTGTCATTCCAGTCCCAGAGTAGTCTATGGCTGTGGTCACATGGCCCTTAAATGCGGGAGGAAGGGCTATTTCCTCCCGCATTGAAAGGGGCCAACCACACAGCCTGCACCAAGTCCCGCGCTGAAGCGGGCTCAAATGCAGGTTCCTCCCGCATTTTCCGACCCCGGGAAAAACAACAGTTTTCCCGGGTGTTGTGGGAGGAACCCGCATCTGAGGTATCTGGACAGCCCTCTCTCACAAGCATTGCGAGAGCAGGGCTGTCCAGAAAGTCCCGCCGGCCATTTCCCCCCCTTTTACACTTAGGCGCATGGCCACTCAAGCGCCCAAGTGTAAAAGGGGGAAAAAAACCACCCCAAACTCACCCAGGCGGCTGACGCCACTGCGGCCGCCGTTGCTGCTGCGGCCGCCATTTCCGTTTCCGCCGCCTCTTCAGCGGCCACCGTCGCCGTTCCCGCAGCGGCCACCTCTTCAGCGGCCGCCGACGCCGTTCCGGCCGCTGATGCTGCCGCAGGGGTTGGGATGTGTAGACATCCAACCCGGGGTAGAAAAATGCAGCCCCTTTAAATCCGGGAGCCCTCCCGGATTAAAGGGGCCGTGTGGCCGCAGCCTATCTTGGCCCAGAGATCCTAATGGAAAATCCATTCCGCAGTTTTCTTGCAACTCTACTGGTACTGAAATGTATTTCAAAGGAGCCCATGCAAGTTAATTGGGATTCCTGGCTCCCATCGTTTCCACTGTGTCTTCAAGTGTCTCCCATTGTTTCCAATGGGCAATCCTGTCTTTTCTTTTAGTACATCCCCAGTTTTACAGCACGACTCTCAATATACTCGCCAGCAAGTTCCACTGAATCAAAGGTGGTCAGCTTCTGTTGTCTTACACCTAGTAACCTGAAGCTGTGGGAAAGCGGCTTGCGGTTCCAGCGGCCCGTTCCTGCACTTGAGTTTCTCACACAGGAAGGAAGCGCCTGAAGGCTGAGATTTACGTTCTGAGGTTGCCTTCGGTTTCGTGGTATACAGGCGGTGCCCAGAGCGTCTCTGCGCTGCGTGCCCAACACACCGCGTATGAAACACAGGTCCTGTTTCAGACGTTATCATAACAAATGAAGAGAGACCGCAGGCCCGTTGTCACACACTACGAAGCCCTCGCTGGAGCCACGCCGGCGGCCAAACCTGCCGGCCCTCCACGAACTCCGCAGCCCCCGCCCAGCTCCAGCGAGGTCGCACTCGAGTGGCGTTCAGGGTGGGGTAGAGGGACCGGGGCGCAGGCGCAGAACCAGTCGTGTGTGTCCAACATGGCTGAGCTGCTGCTGCTGCTTCTTGTGGGGCAGCAGGAACGGCGGGGAGGATGCTGAGCTCCCCAGGAGCGCCGACAGCGGCCGGGCGCGCGGAGACCGTCACAGGCTGCGGGGCCAGCCATGGCCAGGCTGGCTGATTATTTCATTGTGGTGGGCTATGACCCTGAGAAGACAGGTAGGGATGGCCGGGTTTGTGATGCGGCTGCTGTGGGTCGGGGAACGGGGGGGGGGCGACGGCTTCCTTCTCCACGGGGGGGGGGGAGGGAGGGAGCGCGGCAATTTCCTCTCACGAGGCTCAGTCAGTTGGCGGGAGAGCGCGGCTGTGGGGCTTCCCTCGCGGCCACTGGTGGGGGAAACGGGTTGAGTGAGCAGCTGGCAGAGGGGAAGGGGGGGCGGCGGCAGCGAGGGGGCGGGGCGGGGCGGGGGGCGGGGGGGGGCTGGTTCCCCGTCCCGAGGAGCCCGTGGTGCCCCCGCTCCCTTCGCCGGCGGAGTTCTTTGCGGCACGGCGGGGCGGCCTTATAGACCGTTGGGCGGAGAACAGGAAAACACCAGCAGAGGCGTCCCCTTTCCCATCAAGTTAAATGCACTCCTGTCGCTTCCGGGCACCAGATTCGATTATGCAAGGGGTGGGGTGGGGTGGGGTGGAAGTGGGTGTGTGTGGAGGGTTTACATGTGGACATACTATATAAACATAAACACTGCACTCGCGTTTGCTAAAGCCATTTATGTTCTCCTGTTCTCGAGAGAGAATGCTATAATCGTTTGCATAAGGGGGAATATGGTGTAGGGAAAATAATCTGATTCTTAATACCACCAAGACCAAGGAATTGGCCGTGGACTACAGGAGGAACAAAACGGACATTAAGCCACTGTTTATTGGCGGAGAATGTGTGGAAAGGGTGGCTACTTTCAAGCTTTTGGGAGTGACTATTGAACAAAATCTGACCTGGAGTGCAAACACCACTGCTCTGGTGAAGAAGGCCCAGCAGAGGCTTTATTTTCTCAGACTTTTAAAGAAAAATAACTTGAATGAGAAAATACTGATGTCTTTCTATCGTTGCTCAATAGAGAGCATTTTAATATACTGTATCTGCGCCTGGTTTGCTAGTTGTATGGTCGCAGATAGGAAAGCACTCCAGAGAGTCATCACCACAGCCCAGAAGATAATTGGCTGTCCTCTCCCACTTTTGGAGGAACTGTACAGTTCTCGATGTCTGAAAAAAGTGAAGAACATCCTACAGGATTTATCACATCCTGCATATTCCTTGTTTGAACTGCTGCCTTCGGGCAGAAGATATAGGACAATCAAAACAAGGACAAATAGACTAAAAAACAGTTTTTACTCGAGAGCTATTATTGCCCTGAATGCTGCATGAGACTGAAATCTGGAGGAAACAGTGGTTTGGTTGCTATGTAAAAGGGAGAAGTAGTTGTGAATGTCTGTGTGAGTGCGCATGTGTATATGTTGCGAGTCACTGAATGATGGCACTTTTTAATGTCATTGTACATAGTATATTCTATATTCTATATTCTAATAAAGTATATTCTATATTCTATATATAACATTTCAGAGTTTGGAGACCTACGCAGTGGGCACCGTTCTTCGTTGAGGATGATAAATAAGAACTGATTCAAAGCTAATTTCTATGTAGCATTCTGATCTAGAACACTGCGTTGACTATGGGTACTGAGGCATATTTTAGAAATATTTATTTTTGGATATCATGCATATGAAAATATTCTTTTGTTTTCCTGGATGTGCTTTTGTTTGAGGTTTCAAATACTGAGCACAAATGTTGGAGGAAGGTGATATTCTACATAAAGCCCTTTAAAAGATTTCCCACAGTGTGCATAAGGCTCATTTCCCCGTGTGGCCTTTGTAGGTGTAGCAAAATCCTGTGATATCAATGGGTGTTGTGTACCATATTGTAATGACATTTGTCATATGCTCAAATCTGGCTAGTATATAAACTTTTTTTTAAAGAGGGTAGTTCTGGCTATAAGCTTACAGTTTAAGAAAACATGGAAGTTAAAACACAAAAGAAATGTACAAAATGCTAAAAATTTCATAATAGAAGATAAGACAACATTTGAACTTTTCTTGCCTTGAAAGCCCTACAGGGTCACCATAAGTTGGCTGTGGCTTAGTGGCCAAAAAAACCACTGTAACATTGCGGGCTAGAGAATGAAGAGAAAATTCTACCAAATGCAGAATAATGTGGTTTTTGAAAATATTTCAACACTTTAAAGGTGTATAATATTGAGTGATATCTAGAAGTTGTTTTTGAAGAGATATTTTTGGGGTGAGTCCTTATCTGTTGCCTTTAAACAGAATTTTAAAGGGCTGAGTTCTCTTTATTATATTATCATGGTTGTTCCTAACAAAATCTTCTTTGTCTTGTTTGTCTTCATTTTAATAATGTATTGCATCTTTATTTGCATTATATAAATAAAACATTTCCTCCATTTAAAGTAGAAGTATAATCCTGTGCATAGAAGAAATCCTGCAATCTTGTGCATGCTTACAAAGGTTTCTTTTGAACTCAGTGGATCTTCGATCAGAGTTAACATCTTTAATATGGAGTGGTTAGAACACAAAAATTCCATATTTGTTACTATGAACGGAGACAAAAACACTTGTTCACATTCTTGCATAATATAGGACTCTTTGCCATGTATACAGTTAAACCATCACAAAAACTCTGCTCTTGGCAGCCTTGGAATTAGTGTTTTTTTGTAGCATCTTAATTATTTTCTAATTATGTCTATAAATATCAGGGCTTGTTTTGGCAGGTTGATGTCTTCTTTAGAGGTGTGACTGCTATCAATTCTGAAATCTTGATAATGCTGGCATCTACACTATGTGAAATAGACTAGTAGGGGCTTGATTAATTTTAGTAGGTGGTAAACCCAAATTGAAGCAAACATATGTTCCAATAGTAATTTCATACTTAAAAAGAAATTCCACAGCTGGTTTGTTTTTCTTCAGAAGCCAAGTAATTCAAACTATTTGAGAGAGAACATTTTGTGGAAGAATAGATATGCACTGTCTAGTTTGAATTCCGTTATCCCACATACAGTCTCATATTGCATAGAGAACTGACCTTTTCTTAGCAAGCATCACAATACCACAATCCAACTAAGTATATGCCTACATGTTGTACCACTGTGGGATAACGGTAATATTTTCACCAGCCTCATGCTTGAAAATGAAATTTAAAGTAACACTATTGATGCAGATTTTTCCAGATGGGCAGCTGTGTTTGTAGCAACAAAACAAAACAGTAGTCTAGTGGCATCGTATTGACCAACAAGTTGTTTTAAATTAGGGGATGCTGATTTTTTTATGTTAAATTTGCTTTGCTGTCTATCGTCAGCTGGGAGTCGTTCTCACACTCTGAATGGACTACGTCCTCTTTTGATTGGATCTACTTTAAACTGTCTTCTCTTTGTAACATCCCTTAACCTTCTTGCCTTTTTGTTTGCCATTTGCTATTTTGTTTGCTATTTATATTTGACTCAGAAAAGTTTATGCTAGAATATTCCAAGATTTATGTTATTGTTTTGTTGTTAGCATTTTAAAGGGGGGAAAATGTCTGAGAAGTATGTTCATCTTGTCAGCTTGCTAAAGAGTTGCCATCCATCTATGACACTGCTTTGTTGACACTCAATTGTCCTGATGCTGCTAAGCCATCTCCTATTCAGAACTGCAGCCAATAGGGGGCATGGAGTTCATCACTGCCTGCTGAGTCATCAGATCTGTTGTGGGTGCTGTAGTCTGCACTGCATGTGTTGGTGGGTCTCATGTGATTCCTAGGCTGTGTTGTATACCCCGTGGTAGAATAATGTTATCATCAATAATAAATATATGGTGTGAGATCTATGGATGACACAAGGTTTCCCAATCAGATTACGGTCTAATCCTACATATTTTTGAAAGTACTCCCTTGTAAATATGCATTAATTTTAGGTTAGCACTGCAATCCTACCTATATCAAAATTGAATGTAATAAGGGGCTACCTGCTAAGGGAGGAAAGTACCTATTACAAGAGACTCACGTTATTTCCTGAGCCTTACTCTAACCAATATTTCTTCCGGTGGGTTGGTCCGAAGCAGCGAAACAAAGTTTGAGTCCAGTGGGCACCTTTAAGACTAACAAAGTTTTATTTAAGGTATAAGCTGTCATATGCACACACACTTCTTCAGATATAATGAAATGGAAATTACCAGTCCATACATATAGGTAGAGGGTGAGCAGTTAATTAGCATACAGCATAATGAAGATGTTTAACAGATTCAAGGACCAAATAGGAATAACAAGCTTAGACAAGGAAGGCATATGTGTACAAATGGAAGAAGTTTGTTCACTGGAGCAAGGGCTTGATCTACAGTTTGGGGAGGTTTTTTTGACTACCTCCTAGAATTTATTTATTTTATTTATTAGTTTGACTTTCCCCCCACCTTTCCCTGCGCTGTAGGGCTCAGGAAGGGGGTTTAGCAGCCTCGTCAATAAAAGTTCACTTGGCTGCGATATCCACTCACCATAACCCAGGTAGGGGATGGTCAGTTTTCTCTGTACCTGAGTCCAAGAAATTTCTAGAAGGGTTATTTAGCATGTTTCGACCTTTTGTACCCCCAGTTCCCCAATGGAGTTTGTCCCTAGTCCTATCAAAATTAATGTATAAACCTTTTGAAACCATGGCCAAAACCAGTCATCTCTGCCAGAAGGGTAGGTGAATTCTTTGCCTTTCAGTGTGAACCCCCCTCAGTCCTAGCCTGGAGTTTCTCCCTAAAGTAATGTCACAATTCCACCTCAAATGAGGACATTGTCTCCCAGTGTTTCCCCCATCACTGACATCACCATTGGAACAAACATTATGCACTCTACACACACACTTTATTTAAAGAGACACAAGAATTCAGGAAAGATAAGAACTTATTCATATGTTTTATTCATATGATTCAGCACAGTCCCTCTCTAGATGCGTGGTTTTCAACAATCAGAACAACTTATGGTGAGCTTAAGGTCTCTTGCCCTGTGTCCCTAAAAGCTCATTTCTTGAGAGCCCAGGCTTCTTCAGCAGCTTTCCTTGCCAGACTTGTGTTGGAGGACGTTTGTAAAGTAGTGATGTGGTCAACTCCCTCTGTGTTTGTCAAACACTACTCGATGAATGTAGTCTCCACAAAAGAAGCTGCAATGGGGAAGAGGTTGTGTTACAGGCAATTTTTCATCAATCAACCCACTTGGTCGATGAGCTTGCTATTCTCCCATGTGGGAATGCACAGAAGTCGTGACAATGAAAACAGGGTTGCACTTACCTGTAACTGTTGTTCATCAAGTGGCCTTCTGTGCAGGCACATATCCTTCTCTCCTTTCCCTTCTATGGGCTGCATAACAGTGGTGAAGGGAACTGAGGGAGGAGTGCTCACCCCAACTCTGTCCCATGACCCTTTGGGTGGGAAAAGGGATCTCTTTAGACAGAGGGGAGGGGGACCACTCCAGAGCCTAGAAGTGTCTTTAGAAAGCATGGAAGCCATTCTCTGTGGCTGGCCTGCAATCATGCAATCCCATGTGAGCCTGCACAGGAGGCTACTTGATGAACATCAGTTATGGGTAAGTGCAACCCTGTTTAACTGTTAATTGGGCATAGATGACAAGAGAGTTTTCCATGGGATTTGAGAACATCTGGTACAGATCTACAGTTCTGATATTTTTTGGTCACTATATTCTCATGGATGTCCTTAGTTGGCTAGTCTAATCTAAAGCAAAATAGGCTATAGCATTTTTACTAAGGGCACTAACTGCATTTTAATATGTGTGGTTGGAAAATGGGCACAATTAACAAAATAAAATCTAGTGATTTTCTGTGATTTTTTTTTCTCCCATGGCTTTTGAAGTGCTTGTCAACTCAAATTCCCATGTAAAGTCATTTGTCTGCTGGAATGCGAATGAAACTTGAGGGAAGTGCACAGATGTTTACAGAGATCAAACAAGGACATGAGTAAAGTACCCTCCTTCAACTTTTTTTTGTTGTGATCATAATATCTTTGGGACTATTCAGTAGTGATACCAACTCTGCGGTCCATAGAAAGTCATATTCATAATTACCAATAACCAAAAGAGTTGGTTTTCTCAGTAACCACCTTTATAGTTGGGAAAAATAATTGAAGACTAAAATCCCTCCAAAAAATGAAAGCATTACCTGAAACTTTAAGAAATTAATGCCCTCTGCAGTGGCGACTGCGGGGGTTGCTAGATAATCACACCAGTACTGCCAAACTTCAAGCTTTGATTTTTGTCAGTAAAAGCCAGGGGGAGGAGGCAGAGTTGTTTTTGGCCTTTGAGGGAAGACTCTTTTGGTCTGGGCCCAGCAGAAACCACAGACAGGCTGAGCTGCTTACTATTATTCAGCATCAACCACCACATGAAAACCAGTGTGATATAGTGGGTATTATTATTATTATTATTATTATTATTATTATTATTTCTACCCTGCCTTCCCAGCCAAGGCCATCTTTAGACTAGGTTTTGGGAGACCCAGGGCCAAATCCCCACTTTGCTGTGGAAGCACACTGGAGGGCTCTTAGCCTAACCAACTTACAGGGTTGTTGTAAAGACTGAAAAGGAAGAGAGAAGAATGATGTAAACCTCTTTGGGTCCCCAGTGGGGAGAAAGATGGGGTATAGATGAAGTAAATAAATAATAAATATAGCTGGATATGGGGTGCATATAAAAGGTAGGCTGGCTGATGGGTCGGAAGAAGAGAAAGAAGTAGGAAAAGGGAGAGGATATAGGGGCTGCCAGGAGGAGGAAAACAAGAAATAATGGACAATGGGATATAGGGGAAAATGAAATGGCTCCCACAAGTCTTTGCAAGTCTCTGCTTGTCAATATCTAATTCTCAACATAGCCACGTCTATGGATCCTTAGACAGGACAAATCTTTCTACAAACTTAAGAAAAGGTTTGCAGAAAAAATTGAAATTTAACCCCCCAAAAACTTTGTGGGTAGGGTTGCCAACCAGCAGGACAGAAAGGGAGCTAGAATGAGGAAATGTCCAAAAGAAGGGCCAGCAAATATTCAGAAGTGATACCACACTGGCAACATGACAGCCATGTGAGACTCTAGGATTTTGAATTCTTGAGCATCACATTAGCATCATATTGGCAATGTGTCTTTGCTTCACAGTATTTGCTGACAACTCCCCCCCCCCCCCAGCCCTTAGTGTGCCAGTAGGCAATGTAAAGGGAAGCTGGATCTTCCTGATTGGGAAGGTTAAACTCACTCCCTAAATGAGAGCAGTGCCTATAGCTTTAAGAAATGATTGTGCTCAGTGATGATTGCAGGGCAACCACAACAGTATTGCCAGCTTCAAGCCTTGTTTTTTGTCAGTAAAGGCAGGTGGGGGGGGCCAAGCAATTTCCAGGACTCTTTTGGCCTTTGAGGAAGAACTCATCAGGACCAGGCTCTCCAGCAAGCACCAGGAAAATGAGATGCCCCTGCAAATCCTTGAATGTTCCTGTGTGTGTGTGGGTTTGTGTGTGTTTATAACTATTAGGCAATTTTTATACTTGCAGAAGGGGTGCACATCCAGTGGTCATACCTGTTTCAGATGCGGGTGTGAGGCTTCTGTGTTAACAGTAAAAAGATCAGACCTTTGTTGATGAAGCAAAGTTCTTTATTAGTCTTAATACTGCTTGACAGGTTCTCGAATGTTTGTTAGAGATGCCAGGTAGAAAACAGTCAGAGTTAATATACCCTCCTGCTTGTTTGAACCCACCATGAAACCAATCACATTTGGAATAGAAAACGTGGGAGATGGGATCCAGCCGTTTGGATTCCCACAGGAAGATGAGGTGCTAAAGTTGTAAAAATTCCCCTCTTGAACTGGGCGACCCAGATGTGTGAAACCTATGCATAACAAAATGACTCTGTGGGCAATAACCGACCTTCAAGGCTCTCGCAACAAGATAAGACATTCTCTGTCCCAGGAAATGGGAGGAGGGAGTGCATGGGAGGAAAAGCCATTTGTTTATCAGTGACGTGCAAGAATGTGGGGTCGCCACTCTCCCGACAGAAATGGTTACATTGTACAGGGCTCATGAAGGCAATACATTTCAAGGTGACAAAAGGGGTAGGGGGAAGCAGACATTAGCAGGAGACATGTAACATTTCATTTGATCAGAGCAAACAATGCAGTCTTTTGTCAGGCCCCCTGACACCCTGCCCCCTTCAAAATACATTTTACCCCGGCTTATCAGGAAAGCGTTTATGAAAAGCTTTAATTAATCTAGGAGCATGAACATTCTGAGCAATGACCCATTCATTCAGTTCAGGGCCAAAATCTACCCACTTAACTAGATACAGTAAGCGGCCCCTACGCATTTTAGAATCAAGAATTTCGGAGATTTCAAAGTGAGTGCCCCCCTCCTTCATCAGCGGAGGAGGAATCGGAGGTGTTGGGTGCCATGCATTCGGCCCAGGATTCTTCTTCAGCAGGCTGAAATGAAAGACAGGATGCACAGAGCTCAGTGATTTAGGCAGTTCAAGCTCAAACGATACATCAGAAATTTTCCTTAATACTTTATAGGGGCCAACATATTTCCAGCCCAATTTCCAGCTGGGTTGGAGTCCATGAATATTTTTTGTCGAGAGGTAGACAGAGTCCCCTGGTTGAAGGTCCCATCCTTCTGCACGGCCTCTGTCAGCATATTTCTTATAGTCAGCTTTAGCTTTATCCACAGTTTTAGCAATCAATGGCCATGAGTCCTGCAGTTTAGCCCACCATTGGGTGAAATCAGAGAGGGGGGTTTCTGGCGAGTCAGTCACTGTGGGTAAAGGTTTTCCCTCAAACCCCCCTACCGCCATGAATGGTGACACCCCAGTAGACGAATGTACTGCATTATTATAACTGTACTCAGCAAACGGCAGTAAGTCCACCCAATCGTCCTGATGGTAATTTGTATAGCATCTCAAAAATTGTTCCAAAATTTGATAAATTCGTTCGGACTGTCCATCGGTTTCTGGATGATAACCCGAACTCATGGCAGGCTCAATGTTCATTACTTTCAAAAGCTCCCGCCAGAAGTTGGCAACGAACTGGCTCCCTCTGTCGGACACCACACGTTTAGGAAAAGCATGTAATTTAATCACGTGATTAAAGAATGTTTTGGCCAGGCCCTTTGCTGTTGGAAGTTGCTTAAAGGGAACAAAGTGAGCCTGCTTAGAGAACATGTCTACTACTACCCAAATGACCATTTTCCCTTTGGAGGGTGGCAGGTTAGTGATAAAGTCTATAGACACGGCCTCCCAAGGCCTGGAGGGGGTGGGCAAAGGATGTAATAGTCCAGGGGTCTTTCCCCCCCTCCGCTTGCACATTAAACACACTTGACAAGCTGTCACAAAATCCGAAACATCTTTGCGCATGCGCGGCCACCAGAATTGTCGTTGCACCAAATTAAGAGTATTTAAGAATCCGAAATGTCCGGCCAACTTGGAAGAGTGGCAAGCTACCAAAATGTCTCTGCGGAGTGACTGTGGCACCACTAACTTGGTCCCATGATACCAACACTTGTCTGGGTGTAAAGAACATTCCTCTATGCCTGCCAGCTCCTCGGCTTCCTCTATTGAATAGTCCCCCGCACATTTTTCACTCCAGGACTGAACGGGCGCGGTTTTGCTCTGGCTCCGCGTTGTGACTGCCCCTCCCAATTGTTGCCGTGAAAACATGGAATCGAACACTTCCTCCCTCTGTGATTCATGCTGGGGTAATCTGGACAGAGCATCTGCTAGGGAATTTGCCTTCTCAGGGAGGTGTTTTAGTACGAAGTTAAATTTAGAGAAGAAATCAGCCCACCTGAGCTGCTTTGCTTTAAGGGATCTCTGCGTTCGTAACGCCTCTAAATTTTTATGGTCAGTCCAGATCTCAAAAGGGGTTTGAGCCCCTTCTAGCCAGTGTCTCCAAGTGGTTAAAGCTAAGTGGATGACCGCTGCTTCCTTGTCCCACACTGACCAGTTTCTTTCAGTTTCATTGAATTTCTTGGAGATGTATGCCAGAGGGTGTAGTTTATTATCGGCCCCTTTTTGGAGGATCGCCCCCCCATGGCCACATCGGATGCATCTACATGGATTACAAATTCTTTAGTTTCATCAGGGTGGGCCAGAATGGGCTCCGAGATAAACAGTCTCTTTAATTTATCAAATGCTAGCTGGCATGCCTCAGTCCATTCTATTCTTTCCCCCAGCTTCCCCGCTTTCGGGCCCCTCCCTTTCATTTTCAGCAACTCAGTGAGGGGCAGGGTGACAGTGGCAAAGTCTTTGAGGAAGGTGCGGTAGAAGTTGCAAAATCCCAAGAGGCTCTGTAATTGCTTGCGGGTTCGGGGGGCCTCCCACTGCACCACCGCCTCTACTTTGGCGGAATCCATCTCCAACCTCCTCTGGGAAATCCTATACCCTAGGAAGTCCACCTCAGTTTTGTTAAACTCGCATTTTGACAGTTTTGCATACAGCTGGTTTTCCAGTAGGGTGGCTAACACTTCTCTCACTAGCTGCACATGAGACGCCTTATCAGCAGAATAAATCAAGACATCATCTAGTTAACATAACACCCCCTTGAACAAATGCTTATGCAACACTTCATTTATCAAACTCATAAAAACTCCCAGAGCGCAACTTAAGCCGAATGGCATCACTAAGTATTCGAACTGGCCCAATGGCATATTAAAGGCAGTCTTGCATTCATCCCCCTCCCTGATGCGCACCCGAAAGTAGGCATCCCGCAAATCCAACTTAGTGAAAATTTTCCCCTTGGCGGCCTCCGCCAGTAAGTCTTTGATGAGAGGGAGGGGGTAGGCATTCGAAGCGGAGACAGCGTTTAGCCCACGGTAATCCGTGCACAACCTTAGCCCCCCGTCTTCCTTTTTCCAGAATAACACGGGAGCTGCAAAAGGGGATTCAGCCGGGCGGATGAAACCACGCTCCAAGTTCTTATCTAGGAACTTTCTCAGCTCCTCTCGCTCCGTGGGGCTCATGGAGTATAATTTCCCCTTTGGTAGTTTTTCTCCGGGCAGTAGCTCAATGGCACAATCAGATAGACGGTGAGGGGGTAGCTCATCCGCCTTTGTTTCACTGAACACCTCAGCCAAATCCCTATACTCCCGAGGGATCTGCGAAGGTGCTAGGGTGAGCGCTGCCGCCCTGAGGGGAACTGGGGGCCCGGGACCCCATCCCGGGTCCCACTTGTGGTGCTTGCACTTTTCATCTACCCACGAGATTTTTCCCTTGCTCCACTTCACGTAGGGGTCGTGAGAGCTTAACCACGGGCTCCCCAGCACCATGGGGAATTGGGTGTTTGGGGTGATGACAAAAGCCCTTTTTTCCCAATGTTCCCCCGTCCCCCAAATTAACAGTTCAGTCTCTGCTACACATGCCTCCTTCATCTCGGAACCGTCCATTTGAGTGAATGTGAGTGGCTCCCCCAAGGGGGTGACTTTAGGGGCCAACCCATCTACCACCAAGGGGCTTATTAAGTCTCTGGCACACCCCGAGTCAATTAAGGCACGTACCCACATGTGGGTCCCTGTTCCTGGGGCTATTACAGTCACTACCATGTACAGTAAGGGGCCGGGGATGCTCACCGGAGATGGCGCGTCGGGAGAGGGGACCTGCAGCTCTGCGCCGCCTACTGCAGGTCGCTGAAGTTTCCCGACGGCTGTGCCTCGACCAGCTCCAACTCTCCTTGCTTGCACGTTGCCCCTTCCAGCTGTAGTGCCCGGGGTTTAAACAGTGCCTTGCCACGGCTGGGGGTATTCCCCCCCACTGGGGTGGAGGTCTTGGGCGCTTTGCCGCTGTTACGGGGGCAGGCTGAAGCGAAGTGGCCGCTCTCCCCGCATCGCATGCAAAGCCCTTGCTTGAAGCGGCTGTCTCGTAGCTCCTGGAAATTCGTCTTCCCCTTCATCTTCTGAGGGGCCTTGGGTTGGGCAGCTGCGGAGGTCCCCAGCTTGATCAGGGTGAACCATTCTTCTACGTCGGCCGCCGCCCTCATCCAGGCTGCAAGGGAGCCGGGTCTCCCACCCCTCAGAATGGTTTCGTAGATCTTGGGGTGCAGGCCCTCCCTATACTTCTCGATGAACAGATCCTGGGACCAGCCTTGCACTTTGGCCGCGATCCTCCGGAACCGGTCGGTGTATTCTCTCACCGAGGACTGCCCCTGCACCAGTTTCCGCAGTTGGTTTCTCACCTTCTCCTCCCCCAGGGGATCCTCATAGTGCTGTCTGAGGGCCCACATGAAATTATTAACAGTACGTAACTCGGGCCCAGGGGGGTTGTGCAGGCTTACATACCAATCACTGGCGGTGTCTCGCAGTTTGGACCCGATGTAGCCCATTCGGTCCCGCTCGGTAGGGTAGAGATGGCCCCATGCCTCTAAAAATCGCTCTATCTCAATGATGAAGAAACGAAGCTTTTCGGAGTCTCCGTCAAAAGTCGCTGTCAACGGGTCGTTGGGGGCTTGGTGGATCAATTGATCGGCCTGCGTGGGTGGGGCGGAGACTGGCTGCTGAGGGCCCCCGGCTGGAGGCCTTACCGGGGGGACCTGTTGGAGGGGCGCCCCCGCCTGCCGGTACAGCTCCTCTTGCTCTCCCGGCTGGTGGCTGCCCCGGGACCTGCACCGCAGCAGTGACATCTCGTAGTTGCTGCTGCATATCCATCATCACCTCTCTCAGCTCCGCGGTGATCAGGACCCTCATTTCTCCCATCCTCCGGTCCAGAGTGCGACCCATATCTTCGCCCACGGGATCGGGCCCATAGGAAGCACCTAGCTCCTCGTCCGGCACCGGGAACCTCCAGTCACCTCCCAGGCACTATCGGTCGTCCTCCCACAGGCTTGGGCGACCCAGCTCCGTACGGTCCCCGCGGGACCCCTTCCGATCGCGCACCCACGATTCGGAAGTGCCGCGGCCGAACATAGACCATGAATACCGGGGGGTAAACGGCGGCTGCTGCGCTGGGCGTGGGATGTAGTAAGCGCCCTGCCCCGTAGTTACCGGTTTCTCTGCTGGCCCGGTAGGTCCACTGTCCGCCGGCACCAAGGGTTCATCTTGAGTTACGGGAATAGTATCGTCATCTGACATGGTCAGGTACGACAAAGTCCCAAACACAGATCTCTAACAATCTGTGAGGCTTCTGTGTTAACAGCAAAAAGATCAGACCTTTGTTGATGAAGCAAAGTTCTTTATTAGTCTTAATACTGCTTGACAGGTTCTTGAATGTTTGTTAGAGATGCCAGGTAGAAAACAGTCAGAGTTAATATACCTTCCCGCTTGTTTGAACCCACCATGAAACCAATCACATTTGGAATAGAAAACGTGGGAGATGGGATCCAGCCGTTTGGATTCCCACAGGAAGATGAGGTGCTAAAGTTGTAAAAATTCCCCTCTTGAACTGGGCGACCCAGATGTGTGAAACCTATGCATAACAAAATGACTCTGTGGGCAATAACCGACCTTCAAGGCTCTCGCAACAAGATAAGGCATTCTCTGTCCCAGGAAATGGGAGGAGGGAGTGCATGGGAGGAAAAGCCATTTGTTTATCAGTGACGTGCAAGAATGTGGGGTCGCCACTCTCCCGACAGAAATGGTTACATTGTACAGGGCTCATGAAGGCAATACATTTCAAGGTGACAAAAGGGGTAGGGGGAAGCAGACATTAGCAGGAGACATGTAACATTTCATTTGATCAGAGCAAACAATGCAGTCTTTTGTCAGGCCCCCTGACAGCAGGGGGAAAAAATGAGTGAATGCAGCAATAATGGCTGTTGACTTCCTAATTATGCTTTATATCTAGTTATGCTTAAGTTTTGTTGTAAATACTGAAATGTTACCCTGTTTGATGGAAGCTTTGGGATCGGTTGGAGAACTAAGAATAGCTATGCAAGCCAAGCCTTGTAACGCATTTCTTCAGTAAATCTCTGTAAAGACAGAAGCATTCAGCTATCAGTGGAAAAGTTTTGAAGTTGTCACAAGACTAAAACTGCTACAGAAAACAGTTTTTTTCATTGCCTTAATGCCACATAGCATCAGCAGACTATAGCACTGTGCCAAAGTTCCATTCCTTGGTGCTGTCTCTGGAAAAAGTAAGATTAATGGCTTTCTTGTTGAGAAGAAATCTTTGCACAATGTGTAGAAGAACAGAAACTTTACATAGAAAACGGCTAATGCATGCTTATCATAAATAATAAGGTTGAATATATACATCTGAACATTTATAATGCTGCCTTTAAAAGTATTTCAGTGGCAGTTGTGGCAAACAAAATATATTATTCCCAACAGGAAATATTTCACATAGTCATTTCATTTGTGGAAGTAATGCCCAGAAGGATTCATAGTTTTGTTGATATGTTCTCCAAAAGCTCACTTAATTTGTTTTGAGATCTGAGGACAGTGAGGCAGTATAAGAAAAAAAATGAACTTTTATATAATTAGGGCTATTTTGTTCCAAAATGATATGGAGAAAATAATTGTGCTATCTAATACTAAGCCAGTCTCTAATGAAACCTAGCAAATTATATTTAATAGCTGCAGTTGTGTTTAGTAATATTGACATGCTGGTATCTCGGCCAAGACATTGTTATGAATATTGCATGTAAAGAGCTGGCTCCAGTCTCAAGCACATTTCAGTAGGAAATGATGAGAATTTATAATGGGTGACTCATGTGGGACAAAATAATATTTTAACATCAGATAACTTGTCTCTTCACTGGTGTGAATTTAAAGCACTGTGATACAATTCTTTGGTTCTCTATTTCAAACTTAATTGTAGTTTTGTATATGTACATTGATCAATCTGGCCAAATTCCCAGTTTGTGAGGAACAGCTGTTGTCGCCCCTATCTTTTAAAAGGGCAACAAAAAGGATCCTGTGAATTATAGGCCTATTAGTCTTCTAAATATCATTCATATATTGTATACAAGGCATCTTTTGGACAAATTAGAAATTTGGTTACAGCAAGAAGAAATTATTCCAATAGAACAAGCAGGTTTCAGGCCAGGAAGATTGACAGAAGAGCACTGTCTGATACTTCAGCAGCTAATAGAAGAATATTCTGCTAAAGGACCAACTTCCTTATATGCTGCTGTGATGGATTGCACAGAAAAGCAAGCTTTTTAAAATGCTGCTTGTGTCAGAGAGTCAGGGAGTTCATGAGTTAGTCTTCTCTGGAGAGAAGGGTTTGGCTGCTCTACTCACTCTCTGATTGGCCAGCGTCAGCTGAGAAAGGAAATAAAACAGCTGATTGGGAGGGAAGTTTTTTGCAGTTTGATCTTTCACCTTTTTTTTTTTTTATAAAGATTTTTATTGATTTTTTACTATTTCTACAACTCTACCGCTAATAACTACACTATATTATCCTATACAGAGAATACTGTTTGCAATAATCAAGTTAACTAACTTTTAAAACTGAAAAGCAATATACTTTCTTGGTTAAACATTCTAAGTTCATGTTTCTGCTTCTACACATAACAAAGCTGATTAACTGGCACATACAGCAACGAAGAAAATGCCTACTATTCCGTTTACATTTAGACATAGTGTACCATCATTACATATTGTTTATAACATTATTTCTTCTTCGTTCCTCTTCTTGTCTTTTTAGTCTCTTTGCTGAGCTTGGGAGCGGCAGCTCCCTTTTCTGAGTCCGATGCTTCTTCTCCACTTTGTGAGCCATCAAAGCCATACATACTTTCCTGTGACTCTAGTGAGTCATCTGACTCCCTCTCTGCTTTCTTTTTCTTGCATTTTTCCAGAAATATTTTGGCTTGTTCTACAGAGTCAATCTTGTAATTCTTGCTTTTATAGCTGAAAGACAGTCCCTCTGGAATATTCCAACGATACGTAATTGACTCAGACTGTAACCATGTTGTTATATTCTTGTAGGCTTTTCTTCTTTTTCGAATTTCAAATGGAATGTCTTTTAGAACCTTGATTTCCTCTTCTTGGATCTTCAGTGTTGTTCTGTTTGTGGTTTTTAACACCACATCCCTTGTTGATCTTTTGGAGAACCTTATCATGATCTCACCTGGCAGGTTTTTCTTTTTCACAAAATCTGGATAGGTCCTGTAGACCAAATCCATGTCACTTTGTAGTTTCTCCGCTTCAACACCTGCCAACGGTGCTAATGCCTCACTCAGTAGTTTTTTAAGATCCTCCCCTTTTTTCTCAGGAACATTCTGCAGTCTCAGGAAAAAATTTGAACGTTCCATCTGAAGTTTTAAGACGTCGCTTTGAAAAGCCTTTTCTTTTTCAATTTTTTGTAGTCTTGAGTCATGCTTACTTGTTGTTGCTTTTACTTCCATGAGTTCTTGTTGCAGCTTCTCATTTATTTTTCCGGACTCTTTCATTTCCTTCTGCATTGTATCCATCTTGGCATTGAGAGCTGTCATCTGATCCACTAGGGGTCTCAGCATCGATGAGAGCATTGTGCTCATCTCTGTGATGTCACTCTTTGCAGCCGGAACTGCGCTTCCTGGCTTAGGGGAGGGTTTTTGTCTCCCCGTCATTGTTGCTGTTTCATTTTGTTTATAGTTAGATAAGAAGATCTGAAGAAGAAAGTCTCTTTTTCACACTAATGCCGTTTAAAAGCTCATTTCTTCGTGCATGCGATCCAGCCCTCCAGCATTTCCAAGCTGCTTTCAATGCTGCAAAAATGCAGTGGGAAAGTCTCAGTAAGCTCCGTTCGGAGAGAGGGGAGGGGGGGAAAAATTCCACCCAACCCTTCCCAGCCGCTTTATTATGCAGACTCTGTTTGAGACTCACGAATCACCATTGCGTATCAGGAAGTTTCCTTGCTTCTCCGATCGGTATTCTCTGCTGCTTCACGGTTATGCTTGAGTAGCCCAGAGGCTTCTGCGGCGAGGGGAACCTATGGGGGTGAAGGAGGGTGTCTCAATCCAGCGATCGCCACTGCAAGGAGAGACATCCCCCAAGCCACCCCAGGCAGAGCCCCTTTACTAGGGTCTCTGGGGGCTCGGCACCTGTCCAAAGCCCTTTCTACCCCGCCGAGAGCGGATCGCCTGTCCTGCAGATGCGGTGAGAGGCGTCCACCATTAAGCGTGTCTCTTCCGGAAGTCCAATCTTTCACCTTTTGAGACACTTTTGGTCTTGGTCTGAAAACTGATGTCTGAATCAGTAGCCAGAGGGTTTGGCTTCTGAGGGAAGAGACATTTGGGAGGCAATGTTTTGTGACCGACAATAGTCAGAGAAGTACTTCTACAGAGAGAAGAAGAGAAACCCCATTGCCTTAAATATATTAAAACTGCTCTGTGGCAGAATTTAGATTCTCAGTCAGGAAAGCTACAGAACAGCCTTATACAGACAAAGGGTACTGGAAAAAGTTTTGGCAAAAGGTCTGGGTAGTTAGAGAGAACTCTCATACAAGGCAAATATTAAAAGGAGTTATTGCTTCTTAAAGACAAGGAGAATAACTTTCTGCCAATGAAAGGGGTTGGGAAGATTACCCTGGTCTTTGATAAAGGGGAGAAGCTTAGATATCCCAGGAGTTAGTGAAAAGCTATCTATATATCTAATAGCCAAGTGGCCCCTTCTGTGCGGATATCTAAAAAAGGGGATCTCTGCAGAAAAATCTAAAAAGTTTTAAAAACATTCAGGGGGATATTTAAATCCCCCCCAAAGCATGCACAGGGAATGCTCAGGGAACTGTGGTGTCCCGGCGGTTGGGAGGTGTTCAAGCCTTGCTGCCAGTGCCGGGGAATGGGAGGGAGATCAGCAGGCCTGGCAAGAGCTGCTCAGGCCCACTGGTACCTATGGAGGGGGAGGCCTTGCCAGGGCAACCGGGGGTGGGGGGGACAGATCAGCAGGCCCTGTGGCTCTGCGCCATGCAGGCCTTACCGAGGCAACCGGGGGCAGGGGGAGATTGGCGGGCCCCATGGCTCTGCGCTAAGTGGGCCTCACCGGGGCAACTGGGGGCGGGGGGAAGAGATCGGCGGGCCCATGGCTCTGTGCCACATGGGCCTGGCTGGGGCAACTGGGGGCAGGGGGAGAGCAGTGGGACCCACGGCTCTGTGCCAAACGGGCCTCACTGGGGCAACCGGGGGTGGGGGGAAGAGATTGACGGGCCCCATGGCTCTGTGCCATGCGGGGGGGCAACTGGGGGCAGGGGGAGATTGGCAGGCCCCATGGCTCTGCGCCATGCAAGACTCGCCGGGGCAACTGGGGGCGGGTGGAAGAGATTGGCGGGCCCTGCGGCTCTGCGCCACGTGGGCCTTGCCAGGGCAACCAGAGGCAGGGAGGAGATTGGTGGGCCCCACGGTTCTATGCTGCGCGGGCCTTGCCGGGGCAGCCGGGGGTGGGGTGGGGAGATTGGCGGGCCTGGGTTTCGTCGTCATTGCCTGGGGGAGGGGAGGAAGACTTACCTTTGGCTGCTGCTCCATGTGGAGCTCCTTCTCTCCCCCCGCGGGTCCTGCGGGTCCTGCCTCTTGTCCCGCTGAAATATACTAAACAAAGTACCTCTCAAAGAAAGAACTAGAAAACTTTGAAACAAAACTACAAATATACTGTCTTAAATATTCTAAGAATTCAACTCTGTATATATTAGAGCAGGGGTGGCCAACCTTGCTTAACGTAAGAGCCACATAGAATAAACATAAGAGCCACATAGAGATGTCTGAGAGCCGCAAGACAGGAACAAATATCACACACACACGTTTTTATTTTTAAAAATATGCAAATTTGCTTTTTATTAACGTTAAATGGGACTGCCAAAAATAAAAACAAACGAGGAAAACCAGTTATAAGAAAGAGAGAGAGAGAAACTAGGAAAGCAAATAGATGGGAGGGAGGAGGGAAGGAAGGAAGGGAGAAAGAGAGAAAAAGCATGCCTCCCCTTTGCTTCCCCAGCCGCCCTGCCAGGAGCCGCACAATATGTGTGAAAGAGCCGCATGTGGCTCCCGAGCCACAGGTTGGCCACCCCTGTATTAGAGAGTTTTTACCTCAGCAATCTCGAAACCTTGACTACCCCTATTATACATATATTCCCTGCCTGTTTAATAAAATTTTTATTCTGCTTTTGGAAGTTGATCTGCTTCAGATGCCATTACATAAGGGTTTATAAAACAGGACAGCTTCTGTCTTTCCCTCAAGTTCCTGTACTGGGTCTAAAAACTAAACCAATATCTAAACATAGGGTGGGACAGTTTCAAGTTTATATCAGTAAGAAGATACACATGCTACTGTAGGGTGACTCTAAGTCACTAAGGGGAACTGAAGTTTTGGTGGGAAAAATCTGCTAGACGGTCGGGGGAGATACATGGGTTCGTCATAGCTGCCTTCATTGAGGCAGCTTTTTATTCAATTTCAAGACAAAGACTATGGCAAAAATTAGAGTGCTCTACTATAGACAAAACATTTTTTTCTCATTTGTGCCCTTTATGAAGAATCTTTTCTTACGGTGAGGTGTAATGCACGGGGATTCCTCATTAACCCAACAAAAATCTCTAAATGAGTGAGGCAGGGTTTCCTTTTGGCCCTTATGCTATTTAATTATCATATCAGTGATATGGTTAAACAGATGACTGATATCAAATCCCACCCGCCAAAACTTGCCTCGTGTCACCTAACAATACTCCTATATGCAGATGATGTGGCCCTTTTCTCTAGAACTTCATTGGGGCTCCGAAGGGCACTAGATAATTTCACGACATTTTGTGCTAAAGAACACCTGACTATTAATTTCGATAAAACTAAAATGATGGCATTCGACAGGTGCCCCCCAAAAGTGGTCCTGAATGATGAAGGGCAGGGGTGGGCAAATTGCGGCCCGTGGGCCATATGCGGCCCGCCACAGAGTTTTTTGCGGCCTGCCAAGACAGTCAGCCACGTGGTTTCAGTCAGGCCGCTGGGTACATTTGTCTCATTAAACTGATTCTAAAATTAAATGTACTTGTAGCTATAGATGATATGAAATTAGCAAGATAAATAAATTGAATAAAACTACCACTATTTTATTTCATTTATATTGATTGATTTTTATGATACAAGTTATACTTTTTCTGAAATGCAAAGTTAACTAATGAATGCAATCATTTTAAAAGGTGCGGCCCTCTGCTAACCTCTGCTCCCACAAAGTGGCCCCCGCGCCAAAACAATTGCCCACCCCTGATGAAGGGGAACAAAATTGAACAAGTAAACAAATCCACTTATTTGGCAGTGGTATTGCAGGAGACTGGGTTGTAACCAGCCTCCTAGGGCCTGAATCCGGGGTGGTCTTTCCTGAGAGAGAGACACCCCAAAACAACTTCTGAACCTCTACAAGCAGTGCCCTCATAAAGCCAGGCTTGGCTTAAACAGTGGCTTTTACTGGGAAGAAGAAGAAGAAGAAGAGATTGGATTTATACCCCGCCCTCCACTCCCCAAGGGAGTCTCAGAGCGGCTTACAAACTCCTTTCCCTTCCCCTCCCCACAACAGACACCCTGTGAGGTAGGTGGGGCTGAGAGAGCTCTTTCCCAAGCTGTCCTTGAGGGAACAGCTGGTACAGAGCTATGGCTTGCCCAAGGTCATCCAGCCAGGTGCAAGTGGAGGAGTGGGGAATCAAACCCAGTTCTCCCAGATTAGAGTCCGCGCACTTAACCACTACACCAACCTGGCTTTTACTGGGAAGCTAGGAGAACGACATCTTGGCTGGAAAACTCAGGCCAAGTGAAGATTCTTCAGGCTGGCTGCACTGCCAAACATCCTCCATGCAAGCAAACCCCTCCCCCCCACTTCTCTCCGGTCAGCTCAGTCCAAAAGGACTAAGAATGTGCAAGTCTCTGCCCTTACTTCAGGCATCTTCTGCTGGCCAAATGGCTAGTCTTTTGTCTGTCAAATGTACAGGTAGGCAGGGACAAAGAGCTTCTGGTCAGTGCTATTGTCATGAATGAAGTATGTTGCATGTTTCCAGCCCCAACTTCTGTTTCACTTGTATGTCAGGAAATACCTTTGGAATAAACCTCTCATTCCTGACTCCATATATTTGTCTAAAATATCTGCATTCTTACACCTATGCCAGACCTAATGCTCCATGGCTAGTGAATGGTCTTCCATTCAGGTTCATCCTGCCGCATGTTAAGAAACATCACCTTTTTTGTCTGGCACCTGCACCAGGGAAAAGCCAGACCATCCTATTGTTCCACAATAGACACTCCCAGCTCAACTATCCAACACCTGGCTACTCCCAGCATAGCTGTTGTTAATCCAGACTCCGCCCCTCTGGGCCCTCATTGGTCACAGCTAAGCTTTGCTCCTCCTGAGAGCCGCACCCCCTGGAACCCATGATTGGCCCAGGTAATCTTTTGTCTTCACCTGGGGCAAACCCCTCAACACCTCCCATTGGTCAGCATTGTTCTTTAATGTCTATATCTGTCCACATACGTGGCCTCAGAGGGTGTGCCTCTGCCCTGATGCCAACTGGCAGTCCACCCCCAAACTTTTGTTTGGGCCACAATCCCTTCTTCATGGCCCTCTGCGAGTCTGGACAGGTAGTACTACCCCATAACTGACCCCTCTGTTCATTATCATCGCCTTTGCTTTCTCAGTTCTGAATTGCTTGCTCTTTTTGAATGCTTAGCATCCATGTAACTAGGGAAATTCTTTAATAAAAAGTATTTAATTTACTCTACATATTTGGAGTCTTCCTACTATACCGGACATTGGTATAAACTGATGTGTAGTCCCATGCACCCCTTTGAGCTCTCCTGCCGCATTGCAGGAGGCAGGCCATTGGCGGTAACAGGGTCCAGTACAGCACACTGTAATTTGATGGCTGACTGTGCTGAGAGATCTGCATATGTATGCTATTCTGAGATTCTTTCGTTACAAGGGGGTTTTATATGTTCCAGCAGCTTTGAAGCGATATCAAGCTAAAGTTACTACACAGCTCCGCTACAGTATTTATTTGGGCATCCCTGCTGCTAGCTTGTGTTCTGTCAAGAAGATACAGTCTAAGTTTCTTCATGCCATTTTACAGGTTGTGCCTAATGCTTTCTTCTACTTAGGAACAGGCCAAATGAGAATTGAGGCTAGAATTTTATTATCTGCTTTTCAGTGGCTTAAGGTTCATACAAATCAAAAAGGCCTGCTGAGGTCCCTCCACACCCCCAAACCTTGCCCTCCCCGGGCTCTACCCCTCACATCTACAGGTCTGGCCCTCCCCTTAGTACTGTCAGCCTCCAGGCAGCACCTGGAGATCTCCAAGATCAGTTCTCCTGGAGAGAATGGCTGCTTTGGGCAATGGACTCTGTGGCATTATATCTTGCTGAGGTCCCTCCACACCCCCAAACCTTGCCCTCCCCAGGCTCTACCCCTCACATCTACAGGTCTGGCCCTCCCCTTAGTATTGCCAGCCTCCAGGCAGCACCTGGAGATCTCCAAGATCAGTTCTCCTGGAGAGAATGGCTGCTTTGGGCAATGGACTCTGTGGCATTATATCTTGCTGAGGTCCCTCCACACCTCAAACCCTGCCCTCCCTAGGCTCTATCCCTCAAATCTAAAGGTCTGGCCCTCCCCTTAGTACTGTCAGCCTCCAGGCAGCACCTGGAGATCTCCAAGATCAGTTCTCCTGGAGAGAATGGCTGCTTTGGGCAGTGGACTCTATGGCACTATACCCTGCTGAGGTCCCTCCCCCCCTTCCCTCCCCAGGCTCTTCCCCTCAAATCTACAGGTATTTCCCAACCCCGATTTGGCACCCTGTAATTGGCTATGGAACCACTTTCCAGACCCTTGGAACCCAGAAGTCATGGGACAGGAGGAGGTGCTTTTCTACCTTAGCTGCCACTGCATAGCCCCAAATCACCATAAGTCAGGGGTGGAGGGAACCATACCTGTTACCATGAGGCTGTCCTCCCATACTACCCACTTGGGGCAGCAAAATGACTTGAGACAGCCCTGCCTTATAGCTGAGCAGAAGGAAATGGCTTGCCTCCCTCTATTTTCCCCCTCCCTCTGCCGCCCCACCAGCCACAGCCAGGATGCTCACCTGGAGCTTCCTTCAAGAGCCCGCTGTATTTCTTCCCACAACAGGCCTTACTCCTAGTCATAAATATTTTGAATTTATGCAAATTTTCTAAAAGTGATGGGTTATCTATAGTAAGCATGTCATAGTCTTAACCCATAGTTTTTAAAGTTCTTTTTTTTAAAATGTTAATACTGTTTTGAATTTTATAATGTTGTAGTTGTTGTCTGCATATTGTAATTTGCCCAACTGTGTATTATAAAAAAATAAATTAAAAAAAAAATCTAGAACCACCTGGGACCCTCTAGGACAGAGGCCAAGGGGGTGGAACAGCAGTCCCCCAGCACTACACTCTGAAACCTACCTTTGAGCTAGAACTGAAATCACCACAGATTTCACTAGACCACCAAATCATCATCGCCTTCCAGTCCAAACCCCAACAGACAATCCATAAGGATACAAGGATCAATGGAATCAAAAGCTACCAAGAGGTCTAGAAGAATCCACCAGGGGAACTAAGGTCATTTCAGCCCCATAACCAGACCTGAAACCTAATTTCATGTGTACTTGAAATTGTCGTTAAATTAAATTGGATTTGCTTCCAGATAAGTGAATTTATGGTAGGTTACAGCCTTAAAATATCTATGTTTCCATTTAGTTGCAAGATCAGGGGTGTGTAACTTGTGACAGTCGATGCTTTGACTTGTGAGCCAGTGATTTAAACTGGTTGCTGGAATCAGTTGCTTGCTGACTTAGTAGCACTCACTGATAATGAGGCTGCGAGATTACTGGTTACCAACATGGCTTCTCCAAATAGCAGCAGTTGTTGCTGAGTGAGCACAGGTCATCTAAAACCACCATAATAACTGGAAATGCTTTGTTCTCTAAATCTGTATAATCACTCCAGACAAAATATTTGTCCTACAAGGACATGTGAATAATATATTTATGTAAAAGTTAGTTTTTTTTCTCTTTTTTGTGAGACCGCTGTCTATTTATGTAGAGGGACAGAAGAAAGGTAATGTGTTAGAGTATCCAAGTATTGTTAAGGTACGTTTGTGCAGCTGTACTATTGAGAAATCACTATGTTTGATCAAAATATTATTGCAGCTTTTTATCTTGATGTTGCAGTAAGCAGATAGGGTTGGAAATGCCAGGTGGTCAATAGGCTATCGGTGTTGATGAACTATCAGTGGAATGCTGATAATATTTTTGCCAGCTGTTTGGTTCTGGGAAGATCAGAGAACTTTGTTCTTTATCTTCTTTTTGTTTCTGTAGATCCTTTTATTATAAGGATAATCATTTCCTCAAATAGTACGGCTTCTGATTTGATAGTATTGATTGTAGTACATGTTATCTTTTTCAGGTTTTTATACTTTTAACTGTCCTAATACCTATACGTTGCCAGAGGTGCTGTCTTTACTCTTGGGTAGCCCCAATTGCAAGGGGCACCCCACTTCTAACTTGAATCAGAGACCCACAAAACTCAGGCCAAGCAAGACACTCCTGGTCCTGGAACACAGAGCAAGCCACAGCACTGGAAACAGGGATTTCACATTCAGGTTTCAAAAGGCACCCTCAAAGCAAACCTCCAGTCTTCCCCCTCCACCCAGAAGAGATTATGCTTACAGGATAACCCTGGGTTCCACCAGGTGAAGTATCTATATTTCTGAAGGCTATCCAGAGGCCATCTGGCAAATAGTCCTTCTGTCTCCAGAACCTCACCCAGCCCTTTTCTTGTGTCATCTCATGTCTATGTGTGGTACTTGTCCTTCCTTGCTCTTCATCCCTCAGGATACCGAGATAAACCAACCAAGCGTTCAAATGATTAACGATCCTTCCTGATGCTAATCAGGGGCCCATCTCCCTCTTTTGTCTGTATCTGGGAACCTATTCAACTGCCGTGGCAGAACCATCAGTGGTCTTAAAATCCATTCAGCTAGCCCCAGCACACCTGGCTCCAGTTGTTAATCCAGACTCTGCCCCCTCTGAAAGCTCATTGGCCACATCTAGGCCTTGCCCATCCTGGGGTCACACACCTCCTGGGACACCTGATTGGTCCAGGTAATCTTTTGTTCTCAACTGAGACCAGCCCCCAAGACCTTCCATTGGTCTGTATTGTTTTCCAGTGCCTTTAACTATCTAGGTCCATGGCCTCAGACCGTGTGTGTTTTCTGCCCTGATGCCAACTGGCAGGCCACCCCTTTACCCTCTGGGTTTAGGCCATAATCCTTTCCACATCTGGACAGGTAGTATCACCCCATAACTCACCCCCTCTATTCCCTATCAATCACCTCTACTTCCTTAGTTCTGTATTGTGTGTCTGAATGTTTGATTATTGTTTATAAGGATGTAAGAATTCTTCAGTAAAGAGATCACTGCTTTAGTTATCTAGTCTCTGCATCTATTTCTTTCTTTTTTTTAAAATAAATTTTATTGTATTTTAACCAGTATAAACAGATATCTGTGACCTGGATAAAGTGGGACTCTGGTACATAAAGGCCATGATCCTGTAGTTATGCCAATTGCACATTAATATCATAATTCCCCAACCTTTTATTAAAGCAAACAGAGCAATTTGGCTAACATATAGTCAGGGCGTTTTTTGTAGAAAAAGCCCAGCAGGAACTCATTAGCATAATAGGCCACACCCCTGACAGCACAGCTCCCTCCCAGGATTGGCTTTCCCAGGAGCCCAGCGGTTTGTGGGGCGCCTGGGGAACCCGAGGAGGAGAGGCAGTTTAAACTGCCTTCCCTCCCTGGATCGGCTTGGCTTCCCCAGGCAACCCACGGCTTGCAAGGCATCTGGGGAACCCAAGAGGGGGGGAGGCTGTAGGCGTGGCCAACTTGGAAGCCAGCTAGAACTCCATTCCTGTGCGTTCCTGCCCCAAAATAGCCCTGCCTATAGCAGTTTAGTACTGGTATTTGAATTTGGGATTTTAGGCTCTTAGTTTGAGAGCAGGTGTTGTGGGAAGAGTGATGTGAAAGAGAAATGAACCAAATCTATGTGATCTTGAATTTGAATTATTTTAAGCTATCTTGGTTCTATATTACACATTTTACATTAAAAAAATCACACAGCCGAATGAAATTTAGAGAAGAAGAGAAGAGATTGGATTTATACCCTGCCCTTCACTACCCAAGGGAGTCTCAGAGCAGCTTACAAACTCCTTTCCCTTCCCCTCCCTACAACAGATACCCTGTGCGGTAGGTGGGGTTGAGAGAGCTCTGACAGAAACTGCTCTTTTTCGATAATAGTGAAGGGATCAACTGTTATTGAAAAATATCCCAAACTATTTTATGATTATCTTTTTTAGTGGTGTAAGTGCTGTATAGCATTTTTCTAGGCAAAGCATGTAAAAGGTTTATAAAATACATTTATTTGCATGTAAAAATAGACTTATTTTTAGAATATCAGGAATATTATGCAGAAGGCTATGTTCTCCTTTTCAGAGCATGATGGTGACTGATGCCGCAGTCTTCTAGACCCCTGGTCACATAGTTGTGGCTTAGAGAGAGCAGAAACAAGAGATAACTGAAGGCCAGTTTGTATGAACTCTAAGCTGTGGATTGGATCCTCCAAAAGAATTCATAAAAGGAGTTGATGAAAGGGATCTTTCCTGAGTTGGCAAGATGGGGTGGGGGAGGGCTGCAGCACAGAGGAGAAATCAAATAAAATGCCTTTTTTCTTTCTTCTGCTTGTATCTGTCGAAGAGAGAGATGGACTGATTCCCTTTCATTTCACTAGTAAAATTCTGTTGATTTTTCAGAAATTACTTTTAGGACAAATGGCAGGCTCCTCAGGGAACGGAAAAATTTGCCCTCCAACTTTTCTGTTGAATTCAACTTTCTAAATTCTGTGCATGGTGACAGAATAAGGTCATGTTTAATTCCTGTTGAGTGTAACCTATGTCCTGTTGAGTGTAACTTTTGATAGGCCTACACATTACAGCCTCAACTTGTGCCAATCCAGCACACAGCTGTTCCCTTAATTATGTGTAAGCTTGTTTAGGGCTAGCTGCAGTTCTCGTTTAAATATAATTAACATTGCAGCCAGTATAATACATGCAGTTAGCTTATGAAAAATGTCCCACAGAAATAATATGTAAGTAGCTACTATAAATAGCTGTCTCCTAATAGCATGACACAAATAATGAGTAATTTATCTATTAAATAAGTATCATGCATCAATTACATCATGTGATTTAAAAAAGTTTTTTAAAACCCTACAAACCCAATGACTTGGGAAGGTAGAATTTGACTAAACAGCCCAACTTTTGATTTGAATCAGTTCCCAGGTGTCTTAAATATGGTATTTTAAATATATTGTTGAATTGTAAGCTCCCAGATAACATAAGCACTTTTTAAAATTAGAAATCATTTTAAAGCTTATATCAAAGCATCAGTATGCACCTTGTTTCATAGAATGTTAGCATTGAAAGGGACCTTCCAGGTCATCTAGTCCAACCCCCTGCACTCTACTTGAAGTAGAAATGGGAAATGTTGAATTATTTCATGCATTTGTGCCTCTCTTGGATGGTGATTTTGATTGGATGGTGATTGTTAGACGCTCCAAAGGGATCTGTTGAGGATGGAGTGAGCTTCAGTGTGGCAAATGGGGTTCAATGTGGCCAAGTGCAAAGTGATGCACATTGGGGCCACTAATCCTAACTAATTGTTTGACAATTAAATTCTATAACTATAAATATGTGTTGATGGGATCTGAACTGGCGGAGACCTACCAAGAGAGAGATCTTGGAGTCATAGTAGATAACTCACTGAAAATGTAGAGACAGTGTGCGACTGCAATAGAAAAGGCCAACACTATGCTGGGGATTATTAGGAAGGGAATTGAAAACAAATCAGCCAGTATCATAATGCCCCTGTATAAATTGATGGTGCAACCTTATTTAGAATACTGTATTCAATTCTGGTCGCCACACCTCAAAAAGGAATTTATTTATTTATTTATTTATTTATTTGATGTAGGGCAACTAGAATGATAAAAGGATTGGAACACTTTCCGTATGAAGAAAGGTTGAAGTGCTTGGGGCTCTTTAGCTTGAAGAAACGATGACTGAGGAGTGACATGATAGAGGTTTACAAGATTATGCATGGGATAGAGCAGGTAGAGAAAGAAGTACTTTTCTCCCTTTCTCACCATACAAGAACTCATGGGCATTCAATAAAATTGCTGAGCAGTCGGGTTAGAACAGATAAGAGTGATTAACACATGGAATTCACTGCCACAGGAGGTGGTGGCGGCTACAAGCATGGACAGCTTCAAGAGGGAACTGGATAAACCTATGGAGCAGAAGTCCATCAGTGGCTATTAGTCACAAGGTATAGATAGGAACTCTTGGTCTGAGGCAAGTGATACTCTGTATTCTTGGTGCTGGGGGGGGGGCAGAACAGTGGGAGGGCTTCTAGTGTCCTGGCCCCACTGCTGGACCTCCTGAGGGCACCTGGTGTTTTTGGCCACTGTCTGACAGAATGTTGGACTGGATGGGCCATTGGCCTGATCCAACATTGGCTTCTCTTATGTTCTTATGAATCAATCCATTCTGATGGCTAGTCTGCTATATTAATGTTTCTATTTAGGACAAACGCTAAGCCTCTTGTTAAGTAGTGCATAAATTTTAACATTTGAATGGCAGCATGGATGTCTTTTTGCAAGCTGTAAAGCAGATACACACAATAATCTCCAGTAACCTAGAGTGAATTAAAAATATTTAAAAATGGCCCCCCTTCTCTATTTTAAAAAAAGTTAAATTGATTATTTTTAATCTTTTCAGTCCTGTGTTGTGCCTTTAATACTTACTGAGCTGCAACCACATGACAGGAAGTTTGATGATATCAGAGTCCTCTGACAGAAGAATAGGACTGCCAGGTCTCTGCCAAGGGTGGGGTTCCCCTGCCCCCACTGCCAATCAGCTGCCCAGTGGGGGTGCTTAATTGCAATGAGGGTGAGGCCTAGGCTGGCGTCACAGTGACATCACCAGTAATGCAGCAATGTAACTTCTAGCATGCACTGGAAGTGACGTCATGTGCCACTGGCAACATGGGACATTCTGGTATTTGGACAAAAACTCATTGGTAAAAACTGCTTCTACCGTAGAGTTTTTGCCCAAATACCAGAGCATCCTGTGTTGCTGATAATGCGATGATATCACTTGCAGTGTGTGCCACCAGCCTAGGCCTTGCTGCTGGTAAGTCCCACTCCCTGGCAGTTGCCAGAAGAGAGCTGGCAACCCTACAGTTGTGAGCTCTGCATTAGAAACATACCTGGAGTGTTAAAAGACCAATGTGTGGCCCCCCCCTTCCCCCCCGAGTAATCTCACATCACTCTCCTGCTGCTGATTCACTCAGTGTGTGTGGAAACAGAGATGGAAGGCATGATATTCTTGCTGTCGATGCATTCTCATTTGCACCAGGTCTTTTCAAAAAGTAGCAAAAAATGGTGACTGTAAAGGGCGTGTAGCTGAACAGCTAGGCCTCCACAACCCTGCTGAAGACCAGTGGGTTAAATGTTACTCATGTAAATAGAAACCATAATTGGGGATAATTTATTAACATATTAAAATATATTAGATAGTCTTATGAAGTTGCTTAAGCCTGCATAGCTATAGTGAAACTTAGGCACTTAACCTACTTCCAGTACTTAGAACTGTTTAGAATTTTTCCCCATGGCTATTCTTCATTTTATTGTCTGCACCATAATCTCTGTTAAGCCATTTGTATGTTTATTTTTACTAGAATTCTAGCTGGCTCATTATCTCTTAAACAGCCTTTTAAGTAGGTACATTTTCTTGCCTTTCTAAATATTGTGACAGTCTCTCAGGGTGCATCTGTGAAATCTGTTGTTGGTAGTTAAACACTTAACAAGCACTCCAAAGTTGGAAAGGCACTACAAGTTGTCTGTTTTGATTGCTCAAGAGGAATTTAATCAGTGTGATGGAGCAGCTGAGACCAAGGTCTTTGTCATGAGTGTTTTACCAGCTTTGATCTGGGATGCTTGGTGCTTTTAAATCTAGCCTTCGTGAGATATGGGCATGAATATCTTCTGTGTGTGATGCATGGACTTGGCACGTGAGTAGAAGAGCAGGGCTCCCCATCACTATCAGGATGCCTGCTACGCTCCGAACAGCATATCATATCTAGGGTTGCCAACTCTTTGTTCGGAAATTCCTCAGGAGTTGGGGGCAGAGCCTGGGAAGGGTGAAGTTTGGGGAGGGAACTCAGCAGGCAGTGTTCCCTCTAAGCTGAGTTAGTGTGCACGAGCTCACATTTTTTTAGCCTCCAGCTCACACATTTTTGTCTCAGCTCAGGAAGCATGGCTCCAGAGCAAACTAATTTATGCAGTAGCCAAATCACTTGCTCAAAACTTTAATGCCAGTAGCTCACAAAGTAGAATGTTTGTTCACAAAACTCCACAGCTTAGAGGGAGCATTGGCAGCAGGGGTACGATGCCATAGAGTCTGTCCTTCAAACCTGTCCTTGGTTCCTGTGGGGGACCTGACCTCTGTGATCTGGAGATCAATTCTAATGGCCCCACCTGGAGGTTGGCAACCCTAAATATCATACTTTGTAGTAATCCTGGGACAATTGTATCAGAAATGTAAGTTAACCAGGAAGTTGTCAGGTTGAAATCAGAGGAAACGCAATACTGTTTGAGAGTTACATATGGCATCTTCTCATATATACAAGATTTGAAATACTCGCCGATCTCCAGCTCGGTGGTTTTATTTACAGCCATGCAGAACCTAATACCTTACTTGCCGTGTGTGATACAGGTTTATAACTAGTCCCTCCATGGTAGCCAATTTAAAAAGCTGGTAGCAAAAAAGCTGGTAGCCTTTGGTTCTCTGAGAATCTCAGTGTTCAGGGGTTTTTTAACAGTATGTTTCTAGCCCTCATTGAGTAAAAAAAATAAATAAGTGCCTGGAAATGAAAGGAAATGATCTGGAAATGAAAGGAAGCCTGTGAAAGAGTTTGCACGGATCACCGTTCGGAGGGGTTTTGTTTTTTTTAACTTATTCCTTCCACTCAACCACTCACCCACCTTCAAGACTCCTAACCCCTATTGTTGCTGTTTCATCGCAAACTGAATAATATGAACTTCATTTAAAAAGTCTTCACCATGTTGTCACTCAGCTCAGAACAGGAAGTCGGAAGGCTGGCTACTGTGATGCATTCCTTGGCAAGTTCCTTATTAGACAGTTCTCTTTTGTGGGCCTGCTTTTGAAGAGGGGAAACTTCCATTCTTGAATATAGTACTCAGGTTACTAATGGGAGTTCTCTGCGGAGACCACATTTCTGAATCTCAAGAACTACACTGGCTTCTAGTCACTTTTAATGCTACGTTTGATCTGGGGCCCTAAGGGAAACTTCTGCCAGGAATGTGTCTCTTTGTGCACTTCAATATTTATTTTATTTAAAAACATTTCTATGTCTCCTTTCCACCCAAACAGAGTCCCCAAGGTAGTGAATATCAACACATTAAATCATATTTAAAATATAATTAAAATAATTCCATAAAAACGTAATAGACACACATAACAGCAAAACCAGGGAGGAGGGCCAATAACAGTTTTTGGGGCTATGCCAAAACGAAAAGTCTTTGCCCGCTTGAGGAAGCCAACAATAAAGGGAGACAGATGAATCTCTCTGGGGAGAGTGTTTGGAAGTTTGGCAACTGGCAAGACCCTTTCTCAGGTTGTCAGATAGCGGGAGCACCTGAAGCAGGACCTCCAAAGATGACCAGAGTGGATGAATAGGATCATATGGGAGAAGACGATCCTTGATGTATGTTGGCCTCGAGCCATATAGGGTTCCAAAGTCAGTACCAGCACTTTGAATTGACTCTAGAAGCAAACTGGGAGCCAGTGTGGATAGAACAAGACTGGACTGATACGGTCCCTACAACCCATTCCAATCAACATTCTGGCCGGAGCACTCTGTATCAACTGTACCTTCTGGACAGCTTTCAAGAGCAGCCCCACACAGAGATGTTACCAAGTCATGCTGCTCAGTGGCAAGATCTTTCCCAACAAATAAGGGCCTCGGCAGGCTCACCAGGCAAAGCTGCTGCTTGAGGACTTGTTCTTTGTGCCCGACAGTGAGCTTATACAGGCCTTCTCTGTTGCATGGAGGGGCTGCTCAAGGAGGCCCATCAAACTCATTCTTCATTGCTGAAATCTTGTTTAAGCAAGGTTTTGCTTGATTTCAGTAATGCTACTATGGTTTTAGCTAGTGGTGGTGATGAAATTCGTAGTGACCTGAATTTGTCCGTCTCCTAATGCTTAGATGTATTACAAATCAAGCATAATTTCCACAAAAAGTTCTTCTGCAGCTCAGAATGTAAATCAAGATTCTGCACTTGCATGGTATGTTCAGACTGACCAAACTACTTTCCAGGGAGATGTGGAAAAAAGTGTGTTGAGTGACGGAGAAGCTTTAGTTAAACAGTGTGAGACTCCTTCCTCGTGAGCCCCACCTGCTGTCCCTCTCCCATCCCCATTCATCCCAAGGGAGGCCTTCCTCTGCTCATCTTTATTCTCTCTCGACTGGGCAAGCCTCCTTCCTCCCCAGCCTTGGGGAAGACTCCCAACTTGATGGGTGCCTACTCCCTCTCTCTGTGAGTCTAGTCCACAGGTAGGGGTGAGGCCCTGGCCCCTGCCCTCTTCTGTTGCCACCAGAGGTTTACCCAATATTCTACCCCTCACTGGGCTAGGGCAGATCTCTCCCTAGAAGCCCCACCCCCTGCCCAGTTGTGCCCTCCCCACCTGGTGGCAGGCAGCTCCCAGCTAACCAGTGCAGGCTTGCCTGCTGTTGGGAGTGCTGATACGGCCACAGTTCTCCCAGCTTCCCCCGCTTGATGGGGGATGTGTCCAGCTGGCTCTGGGCTTCCCAGGGTAGTGGCAACCTGTGTTAGCCATCCCCAAGCTCATCCATCTCTGACCAAGCTAGGCTTATTTCCATCCCCCACTGCTGTAGCAAAAGGTGGCAACAGGTAACTCCTCAGCATCTTCAGCTCATTGGCAGGCTGGTGAGTGCCCACCCTGCTCCTCTTTCCCCCTCCTTGGATGTCCAGGGTGGTCCTCTTTGTCCCAGGGGTGGGCTCCCAGTGGCCTTTGGTGTCTGGGGCCTTAGCCAGCCCCAGGCAAACAGGTAAGCAAATTCAGAGTGAATTAAAAGAAAAGGATTGAAGCCTGGGAGTTTAAGAACTAAATGATATAATAAATTGATCTTGCTAACAGAATTGTGAATATATTTCTAAAGAAAATCTTGTGATTAGTTGTGTCCAATTAGATCAGAAATGTTTTCTTCACTACATTTTCACTTTCTCCGAGAAATCAGTAGGGACTGCAACTAGACACGGGGTTTTTTTTGTGGTGGGAGGGGTTATTGTAGCATAATTTGATGACTGTTTAAAGAGGATTTGCCCCATAAATCAGGAAGGAATTTCTTCCATATCCACGTTGATGATCCTGATTGGGGGAAATGGCGCTCGTACTGTGATATCCTGGAATCTGGTGAAATAACTTGCTCTGCAGCCTCCTTCTAAGCATGTTTGCTCTTTGTAATTTCATGGCTGCATTGTATAGTTGATGGGAAGGCCTTGAAGCCGATGGTTTGTGGGTTATTTTCTTTGAGGCTGTGGCTGTAGTACCTGGCTGCCTGCTGCCTTACAATCCTACTTCATTTTCTGAAGACGAACAAGAACATTCCAGTACCTAGTGCATCATTTTAAACTCTTTTTTTTTTGTTAAAGCACCATGACTGGTTGTTTTTGTGTATTTATCTGTTCCAGCACATTTTTATCCTGCTCTTTCTCTAAGGAAGTTAGGGTAGGGCTGCCAAGTCAGCCCGGGGGGCGGGGGATCCCTCGCTATAGGGGTTCCCGATCCGCTGGCCGGCATTCGGACGACTTCCCCCGTGTAATGACCCGGAGGTGACGTCATCATCACGTTGGGGGCGTTGCCTGGGCGTTTGGGGCGATTGCCATAGCGTTGCCCTGGCAACGCCCCCAACGTGATGACGTCACCTCCGGGTGACGTCATTACGTCGCCGTGGCATGCGCGCAAAGCGCACACGCCAGAAGAGCTCCCAGGGGGAGAACAACTCCCCCCCACCAGTAAGTCGCCAGTACTTGGCAGCCCTAAGTTAGGGTGGTATACATCATTTCTTCCTCCGTTTCATCCTCACAATAGCCCTGTGGGGTAGGGCAGTCTATGACTGGCCCAAGATCACCCAGCAAGTTTCCAGGCAAAATGGAGATTTGAACTTGAGTTGCCTAGATCCTGCTCTTACACCGTAGCCACTCTGCCACCCTGGCTCTCGTAACTAATATCTGGCAAAACTTTAGAAGTCTCATTTCTTAAACAGTTGTTACAGCTTCCCAATGCCACTTAAGATTATAAATAACAGTTCTGAAATATCTAGATCAGTGAAATGATCTGAAATGAACATGCCAACGTGACAGTAATACATGTGAAATTACAAATATTAGTTTATGGGTCTTTGGTTTTAGGCAAAGGCTTAGATCCTAACATTGGAAGAGAGGAGGGTTTTCAGTGATTTCACTTTCCATGCTGAGACCATCTTCAGGGCATTATTTCAGGGCATATGGCAAGATGCAATGGCAGTTAGCGTGGGGAAGTTCCCCTTCATCTGAGCTCTGCTAAACAGGATCTATCTTACAGATTTTTTCTTCTTTTTATAACAAATAACTTTCACGCTGCTTGGTTTAGGAGGAGATTTATGGTTCCTATTCTCTGAAATATGTAAATGGTTATTTATACCTGAATGGGGTTATAAATTTAATTCTGAATGTGATTATAAATGTGCAGGCCTCTCTTTCCAGTTGGTATCTATTATTAAATATTTAAGTAGCAACAATAATTTAAAACTTACTTGGTCACACAAAATTTTTATTGAGAGAGCACTTTAATAAGAATTAATGATCTTCACAAATGCAATTTATAGAAGACATCTGTCTGATTCAGTATTACAATATTTATAGTTTGGAACAATGCAATTATAAAACATGAGCTGAGTTTTTGAAAAATGGAAAAAAATGGACAGTCTATTTGGAAACTGAAATGGTAGCATTGAGTCTTGTTGTGTGTGTGTATTACAGTGTTGGCAAAATATTGAAAATTAAGTTTATAAATATATGATTGTAGCAAAGTATGTTGAAATCAGTAGGGCAGCACCCTATTCTTTATGCTAGCTTCTGTTATTCAAAAAGCAACTTGCATTGGAACAGTTAAAACTCTACCCTCTCCTAGACAGTAGGGCACAGACAGCTATGCAACTTTGCTCTACTTGTCTTTTAAGTGACACCTTAGCTCTAGATTGTACAGGACATGAAGGATTACAAAGAACTTTATACATTCAATTTAATGTGTAGTGTAATTGTTTATAGATACACATACACACTCTGTGTGTGTATAATATATTTAACCCAAAATGATGTTTCTGTTTCATAAATAGGATAGTCTTAGTTCACTTCCTACAGATTCACTGCTTCATAATTTTGTCCCCTTCTGTCCAGCTGTGTGATCATAAAAATCTTTCCTGTTGTTGATTCAGTGCAGCTGGATTGTAGCCTGCTTCCTCATGCTTACTATCCAAATTGCTGAAGTAAATAAGGCAGAAAGTTCGATTTCTATGGAGCTTGTTTTCTGAACTGAAACAGAACATACGGCAAGGCTTTTGAGGGCATGCTTCAGTGTGTCACCCTTTTCCTTAAGCTTCCTCAAGCTTCCTTTCCTTGTAGGGTCTAAGCTGCTTCTAGTGTTCACCTGGCCAGTTTCCAGTTACAGTTTCCTTGGTATCTTCAATGACTGTTGGTAGAACTTGCTGTTTTTTGTTGTTTTCTGGAACATTTACTTTGGAAAAATATTCACAGTATAACAAAACATTAGATTAGAGGGAATGACACTATGTACCTGTGTATAAAGACTGTTTTGGTTGTTTGGTTGTTTTGCAGTCAAGACTCTGTTAGGTTGTAAAAAGACTCTGTTAGGCTGAGAGGCAATGTGCTATAGCGGGTAAGATTGTGTTGGACTCCACTGGTGCCATGAAAGCTCGCTGGGTAACCCTGAGCCAATCATACTCTCTCAGCCTAACCTACCAACCTCCGGGGGTTGTTGTGAAGATAAAATGGAGGAGAATAACGTAAGCTGCTTTGGGTCCTCATTGGGGAGAAAGGCGGGCTATAAATGAATGAATTAATTAGATGTGAAATAGGAAGAGTATGCCAGCTCTTTCACTGGAGACCTCTTTGCAAGAACATATGATACGTGATCTAAGACCTCTCATAGGGAAGGTGTTGCTATAGTTTTTACAATGAAATCAGTAGGGGGGGAAATCTGGCAATGGAACTGCAATTGGTGTCCTTGTAATATGAGTCCTCTGCAGGCCTAGGAATAGAATTCTGTCTCAAAGTGAAAGACCAATGAAAATTAAATGCCAGAAGTTCAGAAACATCATACCATTCAGAAGTTTGGCCATACTTCAAGATGGGAAAGCATATACACAAACTTATCTTTGTTTTTTGTCCTTTACATTGAAAGACAGAAGCTGCTAGCCACTTATACACAATTATCTCTGAATGCTGAGTGCTGCTATGATGGGAGCTGATAGTTTCTGAAAATAACCTTTTTAAAAGTACTGGAAAGTTTAGCAATAGTACAGTGTTCATGTGTTACAGATGGCATGGGTTAGTGGGTCCTCTGATAATAAAGTTTATGCAGAAATCTTGAATGTTGGACACTACATTTCCATCATAACAGTGCACCCAGTTCTGAGTAGCTTCTTTAAAATTCCCAGTCTGTAGTACAGTTCCTGTCACCCCAACAAGTATGCAGTGAAAACATTATACTTGTTCATTTCACCAGAACCTCATGTGGATTTACAATTGATCTCTCATCTAAAAGAGTTGTGGGTAGAAGGTTTGACAGGTACCTTGCTGACAGAACAAAGCTGTATCAGACTTCAAACAGTAGATGCTTGGCATTAGCAAGAAAGTGAAGAGTGTCCAAATCAAGTGAAAAAGAACTGTGATTTTTTAAAAAATGAAACCCAATTATTCCATATTTATTTGTGGTGGAAAAAAATTTAGCTGCTAGCAGAATAGGCACATCTAGCAAGTATTGTCATTCTTTTGTATACACATAGTCTGCATAGTGGAAACGCACATTCTGTTCTTTGTAATTGTCACCAACGGATTTTGAACAATGGAGTTGAGCTCTGTCTTTTTACATTAGACAGTTTAATTTAAACTATCTAGGGGTAGATGTTCTCTATGAAGAGTCCAAGGGATGGCAGTCAGCAACAGGTGTTCTTAACCAAAAAGTCCTTTATTGCAAACAGATCCAATAGTCATCTACACGTCTTGTGTTAGTAATACTGAGCATTCATACATTCAGGGTAGATATACAGTATTCAAAAGGGTAGAGCATGACTGCACCTCCAATCATAGAAAAGATAAAACGGTGCCTAAAATATACTGGACATTTGTTCCCATACTAAAAGCAGGAAAAGTTACAGTTTGCACCTGAAGGGAAGAAGCGGCTGGGAGTTAGGCACTCAAGGTCGGGGAAGTGAGGGAGGCGATAAGCTGGCTGCGAGCTTGAGAACAGTGAGCACATTCCAGAGGCGGGGGCCGAGAGACGAGGGAACCACCTCCTGTCCGGGGGATGGCAGCATTAGCTGACATTCTGCCCTCCCGAAAACCCACCTACAACACCCCCAGGTTTTAAAGGGTACAACTTATAGAAGGCACAAAGCTTTGCCAGAACGTTAACTTGTACGGACTCTACCCATTCATTTTCTTCTGGGCCAAAATCATGCCATTTTATGAGATAAAACAACTGGCCGTGTTTACACTTAGAGTCCAAGATTTGATCCACCTCGAAATAAGGTTCACCATTCATCATCATCAGAGGAGGAGAGAAACGTTGGGGTCTCCATGCATTCGGTCGAGGGTCTCTTTTCAAGAGGCTGTAATGGAAAACGGGGTGAACAAGTTTGAGTGATTTGGGCAACTTGAGTTCAAAAGTCACATTATCGATTTTTCTAATGACAGTGAAGGGTCCTACATATTTCCACCCTAGTTTGTGACTAGATTGAAGACTCTTGATATTTTTGGTGGAGACATAAACAGAGTCCCCGGGGGAGAGGTCCCACCCTGGTGCCCTCCCCTTGTCAGCATATTTTTTGTAATCCACTTTGGCTGCTTTGAAAGTCTAAGCAATAAGCGGCTAAGAGTCATGCAAAGAGTTCCACCATTCAGCAAATCCCCCCGGACTCGGGGTAGCCAGTCCCAATGAAGGAAGGGGGACTCCTTCAAAACCTCCGGCAGCCATGAATGGTGAGACCCTCGTTGAAGAGTGAACAGCATTATTATCGCTGTATTCCGCAAAAGGGAGTAAGTCCACCCAATCATCCTCTTGGTAGTTAGTATAACACCTCAGAAACTGTTCCAGGACTTGATTAACTCTCTCCGTTTGACCATTGGTTTCTGGGTGGTAAGCACTGCTCATAGCAGGTTCCACTCCCATTATTAGTAACAGCTCCCACCAGAAGTTGGCAATGAATTGTGAACCGTGGTTGGAGATTATCTTCCACAGTATGGAATGCAATTTAATGACTACTTAAAAAAGCTTTAGCCAAAGCTTTAGCCTGTGAGAACCTTGTAAGATCCAATAAGCCAGGCCTTATGTTGAACAAAGTCCTTTTATTTTCTTAATGATCTACTTGGTAAGCACTTTCAGTGTTAGTGATGACAGTTACAGGACAGAGGATAAGTTATACTATATTTAAACGTCAGAACCAGAACCTGGCACCAATCAGGTGAATTGTTAAAAGGTGCAAAAATACTAGCCGTTGCTTCCCACTGAAAAGGCGCCAACCTGAGGCAGCTCAGACTTGGCAGCCCTCCTCCACCTCCCACCATACATCCCCATCAGTTCCCATACCCTCACCACCTGGAGTCAGTGCCGTTAGAAAAACACTTCAGGGTTAGAGAAACAGATACAGGCATGAGAACAAACTGTGGGGGAGCAAGAGAGTGCTAAATGATGTGGAGAGCAGCAGGCATCCAACTCCCGCTCGGGAAAAATGTCAGGAACCTGACATAGCCATTGGAAGCTGTTTAAATGGGACGAAATGTGCTTGTTTGGAGAACGTGTCCACTATAACCCAAATTACCGTTTTGCCTTTACTGGGGGGAAGGTCGGTGATAAAGTCCATAGAGATAGTTTCCCAAGGTCTACTTGGGGTTTCCAGGGGCTGTAGGAGACCTGGTGTCCCCCCGATTTTTGCACATTAGACAGGTTTGACACGAAGTCACATAAGCAGATATGTCACCTCGCATGCAGGGCCACCAGAATTGTTGTTGAAGTAGGTGTAAGGTTTTAAGGTAGCCAAAGTGCCCTGATAGTTTAGACTCGTGGGCTGAATGCATAAACTCTTTTTGCAACGCAGTGGGGACCACCAGTTTGTGTTCTTTAAACCAACACCCATCAGGTCCCTGGGAGAGGGAATTGTCTGAACGATACTTAGCAAGTTCTTCTTCCGCATAGGAGCCAGAACATTTCATGTTCCACTCAGTAGGCTCCGGAATAATAGTCTTTTTACTTTGACTCCGTGTAAGCACGCCCCCCCAACTGAGCTGGGGTAAACATGGAATTAACCACCTCATCCCTTTTACAATCATGTTGTGGTAGCCGAGACAGAGCATCGGCCAGCAAGTTTGCCTTGCCCAGGAAATAGCGCAAGGTAAAGTTGAATTTGGAAAAGAAATCAGCCCAGTGCAATTGCTTAGTGTTTAGGGACCGCTGCATTCGGAGGGCTTCGAGGTTTTTATGATCAGTCTATACCTCAAGCAGGATTCAGGCCCCTTGTAACCAATGCCACCAGGTCGTGAGGATTAGTCGAATTGCCATGGCTTCCTTATCTCACACCGCCTAGTTCTTTTCAGTTTTTCTGAATTTTTTGGAGACGTAAGCCAAGGGGTGTAATTTCCCATCTGAGCCCTCTTGCAGAATTGCCCCCCCCCATGGCTGCATTTGAGGCATCAACTTGAACAATGAATTTTTTGTTGTCATCTGGGTGGGCCAAGATTGGTTCAGATGTGAACAAGTTCTTGAGGGATTCAAATGCTTTCTGATAATCAGGGGTCCAAGCCAACCAGGCACTGGGCTTGGCCAAGTCAGGCCCCTTCCCTTTTGTCTTTAAGAGATCTGTGAGGGGAAGGCTATACTTGGCAAAGTTATTGATGAATGAGCGATAAAAATTCGCGAATCCTAGAAAACTTTGGAGCTGCCGGCGGACGTGGGGGGTTTCCCAATCAATCACCACTGAAATTTTTGATGGGTCCATTTCTAATCCTCGAGGTGAAATGTGGTAACCCAAAAAGTCAATCTCCGTCTTGTGAAAATCACATTTGGAAAGATTGGCAAATAGTTTGTGTTCCCTCAGTGTGTTGAGAACTTCACGAACGAGTTTTATGTGTGAAGTTTAATCTGGAGAATACAGAAGGATATAATCAAGATAGCATAAAGAGGTGCTTGTGCAACACTTTGTTTATTAAATTCATAAAAACTCCTGGAGCCCCTTGAAGGCCAAGTGGCATGACTAAATTTTCAAATTGCCCTAGGAGGATATTAAAAGCAGTCTTATATTCATCTTCTTCCCTTATGCATACCCGAAAGTACGCATCTCGGAGGTCTAGTTTGGGAAAGATTTTCCCTTTGGAGGCTCCAGTTAAGAGGTCTTTGATGAGGGGCAGTGGGTAGGCATTCGAAGTAGATATAGCATTCAGTCCCCTGTAATCCGTACATAGTCTTAAACCTCCATCTTTTTCTGGAAAAGCACGGGGGCGGTGAATGGGGAGGTAGCCATTCTGATGAAACCCTGTGCCAAGTTCTTGTCAGTGAACTTGCGCAGTTCCCCTGGTTCAGACGGGCTCATGGAATATAATTTCCCCTTCGGAAGTTTATGTATACTGCCTTGAGCCCCTCAGAGGAAGGATAAGCTAAAAGGGAAATAAATAAACTGTATCTAGGCCCTGATCACATGCAGAATTAGCCACACGATAGGCATGACTCCCAGCCAGATTTTAAGGGTGCAATCACAAGAGACCATCTGGCAAGTGTCCTGCACCCGTCGTCAAGCTGTTTTGCTCCATCAGAGAAGCGGAGTAAAAAAACACTAGTGAAAATCCAGTATCAAACAGGTTGCTACGGGCCACAGATGGACTTTCCCCATGTGGCATCGGAGATAGTCTGATCAGGCTATCCCGACGCCATGCTGTTGGTTTTTTCCCCTTCTCAGTATGGGCATCATCGCATACTGCCATTGTAAGCCTTCAGGGTGGAGATGCGATTCATCGATCCCCCGTTTAAGTGAATCGGTAATGAACAACAACCCCCCCCCCGACTCGCCCGCGGTTGTGTCTGATCACGCAGTGGCGAGTTGTACCCGCAGCTTCACAGAACTGTGTGATCGCACAACTTCAGGTCAAATTACTCCGGCGCAAATAGCTTCACTCCCCCCCCCCCCCGCTTTATCTCGCGGGTGTGATTGCAGCCCTAGTCTCTCACAAGGGACTATGATAAAATGAATAACCAGGAAAACACTGCAAGCAGAGTTCTTTTGGTCCTGTAGTCATGTTTGTATAATATAGGAGTTGAGGGATAGAGCAGTATTCTTGCCAGAGTTTATTTAAAAGAAAGATAAGTAGGATGAATGAATAGGAAGTGGCAATTTCAGCTTGCTGTGCAAGAAATCTGTGTGTAGGCTTTACTTCAAAAAGCACAGCTTGGTGGTAAAGTAACCTCAGAATAATGCTTTTTGTTGGGCATATCAATATCTTATTTTCTGGCCTGTCTACAGATTTCCAGTAACATGACAGAGGAAACATGCTGAAAAAGATACAGAATATAACTAATTACAGGTGGGTATGCAGACTGATCTAGCATACTGGACAAGAGAATCTATTTTTCACTTTCTTTGCCATTTTAAGTAGCCAGCTAAAGGAAGAGGCTACTAGGACTTGAAAGCTTACATACCAGTACAAGTTTGATTTCAGTTAAAAAAACAAACCTCCCGGTGTTAATCATGAAACACCTGTTCATAATTACTCAAAATCATTCTTCAAAAGCTACTTATTTTATTGCTTACGTTTTATCCCACCCTTTTCCTAATTAAAAGAAACTGAAAGTGAGTAGGGTAGTTTTAATCGCTGAGTATTATTTTTTAATGAGGTATGTGGATATTTATTTATTTCAGTTATATTCTGTTTTTCTTCCCAGTGGGGATCAAAAGCAGCTTACATTGTTCTCTATTTTACTGGAAGGTAAAATGCTCCAACATGAAGCAAATCCATTTATGTAAAATCATGAGAGTGAAAGTGTCAGTACTGAGATTTTGAAATGTCAAAATGACATTTCATTTCTTTTGAGAAGAAATAGTAAATAAGCAAAAATGATAATCCAGGTAGATATGAGCAGGACTGTATTGGGAAGTGTGATATTTGGCAAGCAACAGTAAGTTATTTGAATAATTTTAGAATGCCATTTTGAGAGCCAGTTTGGTGTAGGGGTTAAAAGCGTGGACTCTAATATGGGAGAACTGGGTTTGACTCCCCACTCCTCCACTTGCAGCTGCTGGATGACCTAAGCCATAGTTCTGTCAGAGATGTCCTTGAAAGGGTAGTTCTTGAAAGAGCTCTCTCAGCCCCACCTACCTCACAGGAAAAGGGATTGTAAGCCACTCTGAGACTCCTTCAGGTAGTGAAGGGCGGTGCATAAATTCTATCTCTTATCTTCTAAGTTTTTAATTTTGTAATTTTCTTATTTCCTTAACAAATATGAATGCTTAGAAATTGTTTTAACAATTAAAATCAATCCTTCAGTAGATCCTACTAGGTCTGTACACTACAATATTTTGTATGCTCTTTACATTACTGTTCTGCATTATTTGTTTTAACTTTCCATCCAGTTTAGGGTCCCCAAAGTGGCAAACAATCTAAGCAATTCAAACATAAACAATACATATAATAACACCAATTAAAAACAATTAATACACAAAATATAGAAGTATATTTGTTAAAGACAAAGGGACAGTTATAGAACGCATCTATATATCTAATTCCCAAGTGTTCCCCCATCTCCAGCTATCTAGATCTGCAGGTAGGGAGCACACTTGCTCTAAACTTGGGGGACCAACTAGGTTTGCAGAAAAATCTGACCATTTATAAACAAGCTAACATTGGGGGTGCAAACTCTCCCCTGAATAAAAAAAAGCATTGTCTGTGCATGTGGGAACAAGGCGCTTACCTTTAACAGTCCTGGTGGCTCCTGCCCAGAGCTGTACCAGGCAAGCTACTGAAAGAGAAGGGAGGGAGAGTCGACTGGCTCACCTGGAGCTACGCCAGATGAGCTGCAGAGAGTGGCGATGGGGGAAAGGGAAGAGTCTGCTGGCTTGCCTGGAGCTGCTCTGGGTGAGCCAAAGAGAATGGGTGGGTGGGTGGGAGAATAGAGTTCGTTGGGTAAACAGAAAGGGGGAATGCCCCCTCCCCGCAAATTTCTTGTTGCGTCCCCCCTCATAGCAGAAAAAAACCCTCTTGAGGTGGTGCACAAAAGAGATGCAGTTAGAATTCATCAGTAATGATAAATAAAAATATAGACCATAAAGATCAATCAAATACCAACAACACTGCAGAACTTTATACCAATTAGAAACAACTTTGGATAATAATTTTTTTAACCAGTACCTTAAAGCCTAAAGAAAAAGTGCCAGTTTGTTAGCTGTGTGGAAAGAGATCCACAACTGAGGGGCCACCACAGGAAAGGCCTTGTCCCTCATTTACCTCGGAAAACGTATAATAAGTCTCTGATGCTGTATTCTACACTAACTGAAGTTGGTATACAGTCTTCAGTAGCAGCCACACATAGAACACATTGTATTAAATTTTATCTGGATTCAGAGGATAAATACCCGCAGCTGGCCCTTATGTTTCCAGAAAGGAACATAGTTGTTTCACCAGCCAACGTTGGTTAAAGGCACTACATGACACAAGAGTTCTATGTCCATCTGAAGTGATAGATCCAGTTGTATTCCCAAACTGAACCTCTTAATGGATTACCTTTTACGTGTGCATTAATAAGCAGGAATTGAAGATTGAGAACACAGGACTTTTCACGAACAAAGGGTTTATAGTTACTGGGCAGAAACATTTCCTCCATAAAAGTAAATGTCTGCACTGTTTGGTATTCACAGGTATGCACAGTATGAGAAATGAATGTACAGTCTGAACATTTTTGAATGCTCTGACTGAAGTGCATTTTCCGTTAGGAAATGTGCAAAACCTATACAGAGTGTTTTGTAAGGGCTGACAGCTAGTTGCATATCCCCTCATCCCTTTGCTTTTCAGTCATGGAATATTTGCTTAGTACATGATACTTTTGTGATGCAAACCGAAAATGAAATAAGAGAAGGCAGGCTGGTTAATAGATGCTAGTTTATTACCATTCTCTTCCCTTCCGTCAACTTTTTTTTGTCCTAAGCAGGGGCAGCAATTTAATGGCCAAGCATACTCGTAATTCCTTTCAAAGAGCAGGACTCTAGCATAGTGCCATATTTATTTATTGCTTTATGACTCACAGCAGAGATGTTGTCAAGTAGCCTTGTAGCATTTGGGCCGTGGTCCTCAGTATCCTTATGTGGAAATCAGTTCTTTCTTGTGATATTAGTCCATTATGGTACAATACTGGTTAATTCTTGTTTCTAAATTTTAGAAAAAATATAAAGGTAGAGTCATTTGTTGACATTTAACCTGCTGTAGTGTGACATGCACAAGAGTACACATAAACACATGCAACAGGGATTGCCATGTGACTGCTGGGGGCAGGAGATCTACGTGGGCCCTGGCTGTCGGCACTCTAGCAGCTGGTGAAAGATTTTTTTAAAAAACTGCCATCAGCAGTAGCATTGTCACTGCGGAAAGCCTGGAAGTGACATCAGTCCTCTTTAGGAATTGCTGGAAACTTTATGTTTTACCATAGTGTTTCCAGCAATTTCTAGAGAGACATGACATCATTTTGGGAATAAAGGCCCATGTTTTGGTTTGCATCCTCCAGGCGAAAACCACCCTGAGTCCTCTGAACTGATGGCAGCTCATGAAAAAGATTTAAGAAAACAGATAAAGATCTTCCCTTCCCTTCCCCCAGGCACAGGCTTTGTTTATGTGTAGTGTTATATTCAGTATGTGTGCAGAGATATAATCTCTTGATTAGTTCTCTTTCTGCTCACAGCCTGATCCATCATTGGTTGTGCACATGAACATCATGCCGCATGTGTAATCAGTTTGTTGAGATTGTGGTAGAAGTGGTTTTGAAATAAATTATGATAAAGATCTTGTTTTGCATTTGAATCCATTTGAATTATATTGCTTTTTTTTCAAATAGGCTACTGTTCACAAGGCATTCTTCAAATACTTGAACAGAACCATTTGACAGGATTCTGCCTAATTTATATATTAGGTTTGAAACTAAAGGACTTGAAACTTTCTTCTCAGATGTGAGAGTCTGGCAACAAACATTTCATAATTTATGATTGTTAATTTACGTCATTTGGAGTGAGTCTGGACTTCTGGAGATTCCATGTTACCATTTTATTTTGAACTATATAAGCTGTTTTCAAGGCTACATGAGCCATATGAAACTTAGTCCTGCAAAGAAAGTCTGTGTGTACTTTTTCTTCATTCATCATTTATTAACATTGCAGTTTATCCAAATAATGGTGATAAATAGCAGAATCTTTTGTTCTGAAACCTGTAATTCTGTACCTTATAGTCTGAAATTAAAATGAAAACTTTAACTTGTTCCAGCAACTACACAGCAAGCTACTATAAACCAACATGCTGCTGTTGAAAACAGCAACTATTTTTCCAGCCTTTGTCACAGCCTGCTGATCAGCCTTTGGAGACCTGATAAGCCAATTTGGGCGGAGTGACAGTGGTTTTGGTTCTAGGAACACAATGCAATAGATAGTTTTTATTTAAATATAAAGCTTAAGTTAAAATTGGTATGGATATTTATGGCATGATATCTTCTGTGTTGTTTCAAGGCTTTACAAGGGCCACTGATGTGTTAGTGGGATGCGTTGATGTCCTTTCCTATGTGCACTGGAACCGACAACAGTGCGTCCCCCGCATCTACCACCTGAGAAGTCAGAAGTGCCTGCTTATCCTTTTGCTATGGATAGTTTCAGATTGATCTTGCCTATAGATGCTGAAAGGGTCATTGAGGGTGTGAAGGCCTCCACTTGTGCTCTGGACCCATGGCCATCATGACTTTTAAAAGTATTGGAGCTGTTAGTGAAAATCATCAACTCCTCCCTGATTGAGGGGGCTCTCTCTAAGCCTCTGATCGAGGCAGTTATTAGACTTCTGCTCAAAAAAACCTTAATTGGCTGGGGATGAGATGGCTAATTACAGGCCAGTCTCCAATTTACCTTATCTAGGGAGTGTGATAAAGCATGTGGTGGTAGACACACCTGCCTTTGACCCATTTCAATCTGTCTTTCAGCTTGAATTTAGTACTGAGACAGCTGTAGTTGCACTGGTGGATGATCTTCATTTAAAGTTGGATGGGGACAGCCTTCCTTGTTGATACTGTTGGACCTCTCAGCAGCCTTTGATACAGTCAGGGCTATTTTTGGGCAGGAACGCACAGGAACGGCGTTCCGGCTGGCTCCTGAGTTGGCCACACCTACAACCAAAACCTCTGAGCATGTGTGGCTACAGAGCATGCTGCCCTCCCCACGTTACACACAAGAGGGAAAGGTGGCATGTTAAAATGCTGTCTTTCCCTCTGGGGAGCTCCTGGGGATTTCCTTGTCAATTTCACTCCCCCCCAGTCAGCTGAGAGTGAAATTGACAAGGAAAAACCTCTCTCTGCCTTCCCTTCTCTAGGTAACATGTCACAGCTGGAAAAGGGCAGGCAGGAAACCAAGGCACGTTGAAAATGCCTTTCTTTTCCTCCCTATGTCTGTCCTGTGCTTTCCCAGCCCCCCGCCTAATATGCTAATGAGTTATGCAGTCAGGGGTGTGGCCTAATATGCTAATGAGTTTCTGCTGTTGGGAGTGGCCTATTATGCTACTGAGTTCCTGCTGGGCTTTTTCTACAAAAAGAGCCCTGGATACAGTTGACCACTCTATTCTCCGGTGGTCCAGGTAGTGGGGCAGTCCTTACTCTTGGGATTAGGCTCCTCCTCTGGAACAGGGTTGGTTTCCTCAGATCAATCCAGTAAGGGGAGGGGCCTGTCCCCTGGGAACATCCCAGTCTCGCCGGCCCTGCTGCTTGAGCAGGACATGTTTCACAGGCGCTCTGTAGAGCGCAGCGATCCAGGAGTGAGAAGAAGGAGAAGGGAGAGACCCTCCCTTTTCATTATTTCGAGCCACGGTCAGCGGCAGACAGCAAAGGCAGCCAACGGCACCGGGAGATTCCCCAGCAGCCATGGCTGTGCACACAGACTCTCATCAGGGCCCAGCCTGAGGCTGGAGGTTATCTCCCCAACCAACGCACCTCAGGGGAGGCAGCTGAGTCTGCAAGGAGACCAGTGTGACGCCAATCTCCCCGGTCTCGGAGGACCTGGCGTGCGGTCGAACAGTCAAGCCGGGAGCCTCTAGCCCTCGCCAGAATCATGGTAAGCCCTTTGGGGGCCAAAAAACCTAAACTTGAGGTGAAGGAGGGCAGGGTGGTAGACTGGGGGAAACCCCCAAGCAAATCCTTGAGCTGTTCAGGGAGGAAGAAGGGGAAATTGATTCCTGGGGCTTCCAACCTCCCTAATCTGGGACAGGCTGGAGTGGATTAAAGGGCCCTTCCCCTCTCCTTTTCCCCTTCAGAGGGAAAGTTCCCATGGAACAGACAGGGAGCTAGAAGGCCCAGGGAAGGCCATAGAAGGGCAGGGGAAATGACGGTGGCCATCTTAGTTCCCTGGGCTCTCATAGCAGACTTACTTTCACTTTCAGTCCCAGGCAAGTGAAGACAAAATGGCTGCCAGTCAGACCTGCCAGTTCCCTGTTCCCAGACCTGAATAGCCCAAGTTATTTTGATCTGTTGAGATCTCAGAAGCTAAGCAGAGTCAGCCCTGGTTAGTCCTTGGATGGGAGACCACCAAGGAAGTCCAGGGTCGCTATGCTGAGGCAGGCAATGGCATCGGCCCCAGCCTGGATGGCCCAAGCTAGCCCAGTTTGATCAGATCTTGGAAGTTAAGCAGGGTCAGCCCTGCTTGGCTCTCCAGCTCTGGCTGTCTCCTGCCTTGGTAACCATATGGGGGCTGCTGTTTGATAGCACTTCCACCACCTCCACTGTTTGCCAGAGAGAGGCTAAAACAGATTTTTTTGGGGGGGTACACTTAGCAAGTCAGGGAGTGCTTTCTGATTTCCAAATTTTTGCAAATAAGATTCTGGCAGTTGATAAAATGTAAGTTAGTATATATAAATCACATTGGGGAAAATCTTCCAGGGGTATACTTAATAAAAAACATTTTGGTGTTAAAAGAAGGTTGAAATTTAATATCTCCTGAATTATTTTCTGTATTTTGAGGCAGAAGTTTTTGGCTTTACTACATCACCACCACATATGATAAAAAGTTCCCACATTATTTTTGCATTTCCAGCAACTATTTGATGTGTTTGAATAGCATCTGGCTATTTTGTCCGGAGACCAATGCCATCTATGAAACATTTTGTAAATTTTTTCCTTATATGAGGTGGCTCTCATAAACTTTATTACTTTCCAGATGTTTAGCCAATGATCTAAAACAATATTATGCCCTATGTCTTGCATCCATGCTATCATAGTTGGCTTAACCATCTCGTCTTGTGTATAGTAATCTAATAGCAAGTTATACAGTTTCTTAATCATTTTATCGTCTGTGGACAGCCATATCTTATCCAGATCATTTTTTGTTTAATAGAAATCAAGTCTATTGTCTTAATTAAATCTAGATTTTAGTTGGAGCTTTCCCCACCATGATAATTTTATATTTTGTGTTAGTAAATATTCCTCAGCTCTTAATTTGTTATTCTTATCTAACAGGTCTTCATAACTTATTTGTTTTATCAATTAAAGAAGGTTTTATAAAAGCTTCTAAGGGAGAGACCCACTTGGGGTTTTTAGTGTAAAAGCATTCTTTTAAATCGTTCCAAATTTTCATTAAAGCTGCTCTTCGTGTATGCTGACCAAAGCAGGTATGTATCTTACTCCGTCCATACCAAATATTGCATCATCTTTTTGATCATGCCTCTTTTAAGAGTCAGAACTTGTTGCCTGCTGCCTTGTGCCCATGCTCTTAGAATTAAGGAGCATAGTTTTCACCGTAAAGGGTATGGTTTCTGCACACATCCAAGTCCCTGTACTGTCCATTCCTTCCTTCCTAGCACCATATGCACAGCAAGAAAACAATAACTCTTTTCAGAATACATTATTTATGGACTCCTCTTTTGCACTCACCTTCCTTCCTTCCTTCAAATAGCTAACCCTACAAAAAAAGAGTCCCTTTTAAACAAAACACAACTTGGGGGAGTCACTTGGAGTATGGAGTGGATCTTGGGGGTGTACCTGGGTGATTTTATTGTAGTAGCAGTAAAAATATTTGTGATGTTTTGCTGGCTAGGTGGGATACAAATCCAAAATAACTAAATAAATAAAAAATGCTTTCCACGTTAGTTGATAACTGCTGAAGGTTCCTGCTGCCTTACTTTCTTTATTGGTCACTGCTATCAGGCTTCAGGTGTCAAATACTTTAAAATATTTACTGTACTTCATTCCCACCTTCCTTTCTAAGACTGTGTAATTTTTTTTTCTTTGACTAGATGTTTATTAATGAATATTAGATCCTGGCAAGAAGGGGACCTAGGAGGACTTACAGGGGAAGGGACAGTCTATTCTCCTCTCCCCTGCTAGTCTCTGGGGTTCCTGCTCTGATAAGTGGAACCTTGAGTTGGAAAGCATATGTAGTACACTTTTTGTTCCAACCTCCCACCCTCTTCTGACCATGTGATAGGGGTAGACAGGCTGGGTTTGGAACAGAAAGTGAGCTGGATGTGTTTTCTATTGTAAATTTTCCTTTCTTCACCAGCCAGGTGAAAGGGAGAAGCTGGGAGAGCAAAGCATTCTAGATATCCAATTGGGTCACTTGGTTAAAAAAGAATCCTGCCGCATTAAGTCTAGGAAATAACTAAGCCCACATTGGCCTTTTTTTGTTAAAAGATTCTCAATTTAGATTTCTTTTGTTGACTTTCTATCTCAATTACGTAACTAATAACTACCTCCAACCATAACTTCTCTTTGCATAGGAAACCCTTTCTCCGTTTCCTTATTTGAAAATGTTTTCAGGATTCTGCACTGTCTTCCTTCTTACGTCAGGAAGTCTGAGAACATAGCTGTTAATTCCTGTATCTGTCTCACGTCTTACTTTCCAAAGTCTGCACAGAACATAATGTTTTATTTTATTGCATGGCTCTGTAATTGGAGCCAAAATCTTCCCCCAAATTGTGTTTCAATTTGGATGTGCTCACTTGCAAGTGCATTTTTATCAGCTCCCCAGTGCAGCTGTGAGGCACTCATTCTGACACATGAAAATGTCTTTGCTTCTCTTTTCCTTTAGAGTACTTTAGACTATGAGGTTCTGGCTTTGATAATTCCGTGGGGGAATGCCTGCTTGTGTTATGGCTGCAGCAAAATGACCCCGTCCCCTGGAAAGGTCCTTGTTCCTCCGACCAGCCTTCTGAAGGCTTCAGCCACCATTGAAGCTATCCTCCCAGAATAAGTGGTATTTCTGAGGCTTGGATTAGTAGCTGTCCCCTCTCTGCCAGCTCCTTCCTTCCTTCCTTCCTTCCTTCCTTCCTTCCTTCCTTCCTTCCTTCCTTCCTTCCTTCCTTCCTTCCTTCCGACATACTTCTGGTGATGTCAGGTGGTGTGCCATATGCAAATAAATAAATAAATAAATAATTTATTTAATTAGATTTCTAGGCCGCTCTCCCCGCATAGCAGGCTCAGAGCGGCTAACAAGACTTGGTGAATCAAGATTCACAGTATCCATAAATAATTAAAACATTAAAACATTGTAGGCTACATCACTAAAACATTACAATACAAATTAATAATAAAGTGCTCTATACAATTCAATAGTGTGTAGTGTCTCAGTCAGTTGTTAGGCATGCAGTATCGCCAGCGACCAGATGGTAACTGATCGTTGATGGTTGGAGAATTGCTTATAAGGAGGGGAGGGTAATTATGCTAATGAGTTATGCTAATGAGCTCCTGCACCTCTTTTTCTACGAAATGACCCCTGGTGACCACTAATGATGTTATGTTATTGTTTCTTTTGGACCTGTCTAACAACAGGTTTTCTCTGGGCACCATTCTGACTTTGTTAATCTGTTTCTTGACTTCATCAGGTGGATACTTCAGTTCCAAAAAGGTTTGCTGTAGATCTCTTCAGGTGAGAATCTCTGTCTGTAGGATTGGAAAAGATGTGGCTGTAGCATAGAGCCTGGCTGTAGATAATGGATTGTTTGGTATATTTAGTACGGTAGCTGGAGGCATTTAGATATACTTTTCAGTCAGTAGGTTTCCAGTATAAGGTGGTGTCTGTGTGTCCATTGTGTATTTTTACAGTAGTGTCCAGAAAATGTATTTCTTGCATTGATTGGTTCATTGTCAGGTTAATGGTGAGGTGAAAGTCATTGAATACCAGGTGGAATATCATAGAATCATAGAGTTGGAAGGGGTCATCTAGTCCAAACCCCTGCACAATGCAGGAAATTCACAAATACATGCTCCTGCACACCCCCAGTGACTGCTGTTCCACACGCAGAAGATGACAAAAAATCTCCAGAATCTCCAGCCTAACCAGCCTGGAGAAAAATTGATTCCTAATTCCAAAGTGGCAATCAGCATTTCCCTGGGCATGTAAGAAAGGGCCACAAGAATTAAGCACTGATGCAACCCTTCCTGTCCTCCCTCTCATGATCTGCCTAAGTTCACAGAATCAGCATTGCTGTCAGATGGCCTCTGTTTGAAAACCTCCAAAGAAGGAGAGCCCACCACCTCCCGAGGAAGCCTGTTCCACTGAGGAACCGCTCTGACTTTCAGGAAGGTCTTCCTAGTATTTAGGTGAAAACTCTTCTGATTTAATTTCAACTCATTGGTTCTGGTCCGACCTTCTGGGGCAACAGAAAAGAACTCCGCTCCATCCTCTATATGACAGCCCTTCAAGTACTTGAAGGTGGTTATCATATCTCCTCTCAGTCGTCTCCTCTCCAGGCTAAACATACCCAGCTCCTTCAACCTTTCCTCATAGGACTTGGTCTTCAGACCCCTCACCATCTCTGTTGCCCTCCTCTGGACACATTCTAGTTTGTCTATATCTTTCTTACATTGTGGTGCCCAAAACTGAACACAATATTCTAGGTGAGGTCTAACTAGAGCAGAGTAAAGCAATACCATTGCTTCACATGATCTGGACACTATATGTCTGTTGACACAGACCAAAATGGCATTTGCCTTTTTAGCTACTGCATCACACTGCTGACTCATGTCCAGTGTATGGTCTGCTAAGACCCCTAGATCCATTTCGCACATACTACTGCCAAGACAAGCCTCCCCCATCCTATAATTATGCACATGATTTTTCCTACCTAAATGCAGAACTTAACATTTATCCCCACTGAAATTCATTTTATTTGTTTTAGCCCAGTTTCCCAGCCTGTCAAGATCATCCTGTGTCCTGTCTCTGTCTTTTATTGTATTTGCTCCCCCTCCCAATTTAGTATCATCTGCAAATTTAATAAGCATTTCCTCTATTCCTTCATCCAGATTATTTATGAAGATGTTGAACAAAACAGATCCTAGGACAGATCCTTGAGGCACTACACTTGTCACGCCTCTCCAAGAAGATGAGGAACCACTCACAAGCACTCTTTGGGTGTGATTTGTCAACCAGTTACAGATCCACCAAACAGTCATAGGATCCAAACCACAATTTCTCCGGTGGTCCAGTGAGTGGGACAGTCCTTTTGTATGGGATTAGGCTCCTCTTCCTCAAGCAGGGTTGGTCTCATTGATTGATCCAGCTGGGGGAGGGGCCTATCCCCTGGGCTGTCCCCAGTCTTACCAGCCCTGCCAACATAGCAGGATGGAACTCAGCTCAGGAGAGTGAAGATCCAGTGAAAAGGCCCCCGGGGGACCACATCGGGCTGCAGTCGGCAGCAAAAATCAGTCCTGGGAAAGGAAGCCTTGATCAAGGCGTGGTTGGTGGCATTCAAGGTGGGCTGGTGGCACAGGGAGACCCCTGGTAGCCACAGCCCTGTCCACAGACTCCCTCAGGACTCTCCCCCTTCGGGCTGGAGAGTCCTCCTCCTCTGCTTCTTGGAGCCAGGAGAGTGGAGCAGGGAGCTTGCAAAGGCGCCAGGGGAACAGCCGAGATCTGGAGGAGTTCCCCAAGCACAGAGAAACCGGCACAGAGAACACAGCTGAGAGGACTACCCCAGGTGTGGTAAGCACCTGCTGGTCTTTAGGGACCATGGATAGGTGACTGGGGGGGGGGAACAGGAGGGAACTCCCAATCACCCCTCCTCACCTCCCTACAAGAAGAGCCCCGGGAGGGGTCTGAGGGCAGGGGGGGAAGCTGGGGGCAACGGCAGAGGCTATGGATGGGGGGGGGGGGCTTCTCTTCTGTTTTGTTTTTTCTGAGGCATGGCAACCCATGGGCGGGCAACCTCATGGCCCACATAGAGACTAAAAAGACCGAGGGGGGGGGGGAGAAAGAATTTTAGACAGCCATTTTGTTGGCCCCGCTCCTGAAGGCTTCTCTTTCACTTTACCCCAGATATCCTAGAGTGTAAAATGGAGGACAGATCTGGAACTTCTAGCCCTCAGAGGCAGGGAACCAGCATAGTGAATTTGATTTCCCTGGACAATCTGTAACTTTGTCTACACAAGAATCTCTGAATGTGGACCTATTAGGGGAAGATGCAAAGGGCAACCTACTACAGTGAATACAATTGGAAATGAGGAAGGAGATTAGGGAAATGATGCAGGAGAGCAAAGAGTCTACCAGCTCTAGGTCCTCTCCAACCAGGGGCAGACAGCTCAAGAAAGCCAAGAAGAGAACTTCATCTTCCAGTGCCCCTTGTTCACCTCCCAGATCCAAAAGAGATAGGCAGGAACAATCTCCAGTGAGAGAAGGTAGCCCTGTGTTAGATCCTTATCAGGGAGACTGAATTTTCCTCTGCATCATCTGATTAAAGAGGAGGGCCAATTGTCTGAGGAAGAGGAAGTAGCACCCATCAGTCAGACTAGACCCCTAAAAGCTTCAGTTCGAATAGTGCTGCTTTTCGTACAAGATGGCCTGGACAAAGATCTTAGTGTGAATATGTTGAAAAGGCAGATGGTGGCCATAGTGGCCATTAGGGGAATTGAGGAGTGGGCAATCGCTGACCAGGCATCCCCACGTCAAGAGGTTTTTACGGGGGATCATGTTGAAACCACTCTGATTCACAGGGCCCCTACCTGGAAGCTCTATGTGGTTTTGAAAGCCCTATGTGAGCCCCCTTTTGAACCCATGGCATCATGTCCCCTGAGGGAATTAACAATCAAGATCCTGTTTTTGGTAGCAGTGACATCAGCTAGAAGGGTATCAGAGTTGAGGGCCTTGTCGGTAGACAAGGATCTCTGTATTTTTTATAACGACAAGGTGGTCTCACGTCCAGACCTAGCCTTCATACTAAAGGTCAACTCGGCCTTCCATAGGTCAGAGCAGATCATTCTCCCATCCTTTTACTCGAATCCAGAATATGATAGGGAGAGGGAATGGCACTGTTAGGATGTGCACAGAGCGCTTAGTTATTATACTGATAGAATCAAGCAGTACCGACAGGTAGAGGTGCTATTCATATCCTTTAGGAGAGGAAACCCTCAGTAGGTGGATTAGGGACTGCATTGCGCTAGCTTACAAGGCCCGAGGTATGGATCCCCTGGAAGGGATTGCTGTGTACTCGGTGTGGGGGGCGGCGACCTCAGCAGTGTACAGGTCCTTCCTGTCCCTGAAAGTAATATGCAGGGCTGCCACTTGGAAATCAGTGCACTCTTTTGCGAGGCACTATAGAATGGATAAATTGGCCTCGACTGAGGCAGCCTTTGGGCGCAGGGTACTGCAGCACACCCCAGTAGCTCTGGAAGCCAAACAACCCTCCCTTGGGGCACACTGCTTTTCTATATCCCATACGGAAGGACTGTCCCACTCACTGGACCACCGGAGAATGGAAGATTTGTATTCACTTAACATGAAGTTTCCTTTCTCGGTGGTCGGGGAGTGGGACCGTCCTGCCCACCCAAATCAGAAAAAGGGCAGCTTCTAGATGCACAGAGAGGGCGAGACTGTTATAGGTTCATTAGCAGGAGCATCCGGCTAGATGCAAGTGATAATAGTTAAGTTTTCCTCTATGTTGAGTTCCTCTGTTTGGTGGGGAAAGAAGGTTGCTGGCTCTTGGTAATCACAGCTGTCCTTTCTAAATGCTCAAGGACTGACTGTTTGATGATTTGTTCTGAAACTTTCCTAGGTGTAGATGTCAAACTGACGGATCAGTGGTTACCTGGATCCTCTTTTTCCCCTGCTTGAAGATGGGGACAACATCTGCCCACTTCCAATCTTCTGGCATCTCACCTGTTCTCCAAGAATTCTCAAAAATAATAGACAGAGGCTCAGAAATTACACCTGCAAGTTCTTTTAGTACCCTTGGATGCAGTTCATCTGGCTCCGAGGACTTAGTTTCATTTAAAGAAACTAGGTGTTTATGTACTACCCCATGCTGATCCTAGTGTCAACCAATGTTCCCTCTAAGCTGTGGAGTCTTGTGAGCAAAAATTCTACTTTCTGAGCTACTGGTATTAAAATTGTGAGTAAGCGATTGGGCCACATAATAAATTAGTTTGCTCTGGAGCCATCCTTCCTGAACGAAGACAAAAATCTGTGAGCTGGAGGCTAAAAAACTGTGAGCTAGTTCCCACTAACTCAGCTTAGAGGGAACACTGGTGTCAACTCTGCTCGTCTTCACGGGCTTGGTTACCATGGGGATGCAAGGGGGGGATGGAATCTTCACTTTCGCTTCTGGCCATTTAGCTTGTTATCTCTTCAGCTTAGACATGTAACCATGAGTATTGGCTGAGCCTGGCATCCTCTTTCCCCTGGGAATCGGAAGCCGTTATTTTCGGGGCCTTTCCCTTAGCTGTCATTGGCCCTGGGCCATTGGGGTCCTGCTTGAATCAGGTATAATTGCTTGCTTCACACACTTTTCCTCTGTTCTAACTCAGAAACGTTAAAGAGTCTGGATCCTATCAATGTCTCAATAAACCTTTATTCTTTTGAATGACTGTTGTTGGGAACTGATTTCTCCAGGAGTCTGACACCTAGGCTGCAACTCCCTTCCTTCGTCATGTGTTCTGTTTTTGCCATGTTGAGCACCATTTCCCTTGCAAGAGAAGACTCAGGAAAAGTAGAAATTGAGCAGTTCTGCCCTCTCTTCATCACCTGTTACAATTTCACTTTCCTGGTCCCACAATGGGCCTACCATGCCCTTGCTGTTTTTCTTACTTTGAATGTAAAAAAAGAACCCTTTTTTGTTGTTTTTAGCATCTTTTGCTAGCCTAAGCTCATACTGAGCGTTAGCTTTCCTAACTCTCTAGAAGCACTGGTTATTTGTTGATATTCCTCCTTGGTTATAAGGCCTTCCTGCCACTTTCTGAATGAGTCTTTTTTATTTCTCAAGTCTTTAGAAAGACTTTCTCAAGTTTTTATGGAGCCACCTTGGCTTCTTTAGACTTCTCCCATTTTCCTTTTCATAGGGATCGTTTGTGATTGTGCCTTCAGTATTTTGCTTTTAAGAAACTCCCATCCCTCTTGAACTCTCTTCTCTTAAAGTATTTGTGACCATAGGATTCTACCCAGTATAACTTTGTTTGTTGAAATTTGCTTTCTTGAAATCCAGTCTGTATGTCTGACTACGTACAGCTTTTACCTTCCCCAAGACTGTAAATTCCAAAATTACATGATCACTACCAATGTTCCCTCTAAGCTGTGGAGTCTTGTGAGCAAAAATTCTACTTTGTGAGCTACTGGCATTAAAGTTGTGAGTGGGCAATTTGGCTGCTGCATACATTAGTTTGCTGTGGAGCCATCCTTCTTGAGCTAAGACAAAAATGTGTGAGCCGGAGGCTAAAAAACCATGAGCTAGCTCACATTAGCTCAGCTTAGAGGAAACACTGGTCACTGCTACCTAGGGTGCCCACTACTTTCACTACGTTTGTCAACCAGTTCTTCCTTGTTGGTAAGAATCAAGTCCAAGATAGCAGATCTCATTGTTTCCCTCTCCAATTTCTGGAAAATGAAGTTGTCAGCAAGACAAGTCAGGGATTTATTGGACCTTTCATTTTCAGCAGAGTTGAACGTCCAACAGATATCCGGGTACTTGAAATTTCCCATGACCACCGTGTCCCATTTCTTTTAGAACTTTGTAATCTGTTCTAGTAGTGTCTCATCCAAGTCCTCTACCTGGCTTGGGGGTCTATAGCAGACCCCCACCATAATATCACTATTATTTCTTACTCCTTTTATTTTTACCCAGAGACTCAGCCGGACTTCCATGCTCAGATTCACATATTTCCTCAGAAGTATAAACACCTCCTTTACATATAATGAGACCCCCCCTTCCTTATTTGTCTGTCTGTTTTAAATAAGTTGTACCCCTCAATCCTAATATTCCAGTTATGAGTGTCATCCCACCAAGTTTCAGTAATGCCTATTAGGTCATAGTCCCCTTCCTGTATTAGGACTTCAAGTTCCTCCTGCTTGTTTCCCATACTCTGCGCATTAGTGTAGAGACATCAAAATCCATGTTTTATGCACCCTGAGGTTTTTGTTTCTCTACTTACTTGTGAGTTAATGTTACCTAGCATATGTGCCACTCCCCATAAAACTGTAGAGTTCTTATCTCCAGTTAATGGCATCATACTGGGCTTTGCATTTTTGTGTTGCTCCCCTATAGGATTTAGTTTAAAGCTCTCCTTATTAGGTTTGCAAGGCTGTTTCCAAGCACATTTTCCCCCCCTCATGTGGTGCAAACCATCTCTTGATAGAAGAGCTTCATCTCAAAAGAGTAAGCCATGGTCCAAAAATACAAACTTTTCCTGATGACACTATCTACTTAGCCAGTCATTAATCTGCAGTATTCTTCTTTCCCTTCCTGAGCCACGACCTTTGACAGGAAGAACTGATGAAAATACAACCTGCACTCCCAATTCCTTCACCTTTTTACCCAGAGCCACGTAGTCTCTTTTAATACATTCTGGGCTGTGCCAGGTGGTATCATTTGTTCCCATGTGGATGAGCAAAAAGGGATAATAATCCTTGGGCTTGATGAGTCTTCCTACCCTTTCTGTCACATTCTGGATGCATGAAGCCGGTAAACAGCATACCCAGGGGTCCATTGGAGCCGGTGCGCAGCCGGCCCCACCGGCCCTGGGAAAAGCCCTCATGCCTCCCCCCCCACTCACCGTTCCCGGGCTGTGACATGCCGCCGGCCCCGGGAAAACCCCCCATCCCTCCCCCCCGCTCACCTTTCCCGGGCCACGGCAGGCTGCCGGCCCTGGGAAAAGCCCCCATCCCTCCCCCCCGCTCACCGTTCCTGGGCCGCAGCAGGCCGCCGGCCCCAGGAAAAGCCCCCATCCCTCCCCCCGCTCACTGTTCCCGGGCCGCGGCAGGCTGCCAGCCTGGGAAAAGCCCCCATCTCACCCACCCCCGATCACCTTTCTTGGGCCGCGGGAGAAGCCAGGCCCGAGAGGTGTTAAGCCGCTTGTGCCCAAGCAAGAGCAGGGAGGGGGGGAAGGAAACGCCGGTCCCAGTGGCTGACAGCCACTCAGCCCCAGTGAGGGGGGTAGAAGATCCTAGTCTTCCTTCCTTCCTTCCTTCCTTCCTTCCTTCCTTCCTTCCTTCCTTCCTTTCTTTCTTTGCCATCAGATAGGCTTGCCAGCTCTGAGTTGGGAAATACCTTGGAGATTTTTGGAGTGGAGCCTGAGCAGTGGGTATTGCCTTCTGACACACTTCCGGTGATGTCAGGGGTGTGTGGCCTTCTGACACATCCAGTGACGTCAGGGGGTGTGGCATATGCAAATAAGTTATGCTAATGAGCTCCTGCACCTCTTTTTTTTACGAAAGGACCCCTGAGCATACCTCTCAAGACGACAAGTCAGGTTGGCACACTTTAGCTTCTACTCCTCTCAGTAGGGAATCCCCAATTACCAACATGTGACTTCTCCTATATTAGGGAGCAGAGACTTGAGTCCTCGCATCCACAGGGGTCTTAGAAATTTTCTTCAAGCTTCATGGAGGCTGGGGGAGGAGCCCTTGTTCCAGTGGTTCAGAATCAATATCTGTAGGGAGATCCAGGAACCGATTGCTTAATAACAGAGGCTCAAAATGCCCTCGATTTTCCTGCTCCTGTGAGTTACATTCTTCCATGTGCCTTCCTCCTGTGTCGGGTGCTCCTCCATTTGCTGAGATACCTTTCCCTCCTCCTCCTGTTGCCCTTTCAGGAGTGCTTCATGTGTTCTGTCCATGAAATCTTCACCTTCCCTTATAAACTGGAGTGTGGACAGGCATGCCTCAAGTCCCTGTATCTTCTCCTCCAGTTGAGCTACCAAGTTACACTTGCTGCAAGTGTAATTGCTGTTACCCTCATGTAAGAATACGAACATGCCACAGACTTTGCACATCACTGCCTCAGTTTCCTTTCCGAATATGTCCAGGGCTTCTGTACCATGTGTCCAGATAATAAAGATGTCATCAATGTATCACAGGTATAAGAGAGGTTTGAGTGGGTGGGAGTTTAGGAAGCGTTGCTCCAAGTTGGCCATAAAGATTTTAGCATACTGTGGGGCCACGCGGGTGCCCATAGCTATACTGTTGATCTGAAGTAGGGGTGGCCAAACTGCAGCTTGGGAGCCGCATGCAGCTCTTTCACACAGTCTAATTTAATGCTAATAAAAAGCAAATTTGCATATTTTTCAATATAAACGTGTGTGTAATATTTGTTCATGTCTTGCGGCTCTCAAACATCTGATGTTTATTCTGCGTGGCTGTTACATTAAGCAAGTTTGGCCATTCCTGAAAGGAACAAATTGTCACCACATTTGAAGTGGTTATGGGTGAGAACAAAACGGCACAGTTTGGTGTTGTCAGAAATCATGCTCCTTGTGGCTTGTAATCCATCTTTATGTAGGATGTTGATATACGGAGATTCCACAGTCATGGTGGCTAAAATACTATTCTCGGGAAGGCTGTTCGAAGACTGTGTTTTCCTCAGAAAGTTTGTGGTGTCACACACATAACTAGAAGCGTTGATGGCATAGGGTCTTAGAACAGAGTCCACGTGTCCAGATACCTCCATGGTGATAGTGCCTATGCCTGAGACAATGGGGTGTCCTGCGTTGCTGGGTCTGCGTATTCTGGGTAGAAGATAAAAGGCACCTGGTTGCGGTTCCTGTGGTGTGTCTGAAAGGATTTGTTTCTGAATGTGCAGGAGCAGTTTCTTTATGATCTTGTTTAGTTCTTTTTCGTATTCCTGTGTGGGGTCTGAGTCCAGCTGTTTGTAAAAAGCAGTGTTTGAGAGCTGCCTCTGAGCCTCCTGGATGGAGTCTGATCTATTCATGATGACAACGGCTCCACCCTTGTCTGCCTCTTTTTAATTATAATATCCGGATTGTTCCTGAGACTGTCCGTGGCCTTCCTTTCAGCACGGCTGAGGTTCTGTTGTAAGCCATACTCTTCTTTTTCTACCCTGCTGCTCTTCCTTTTTAGTCTGAAGCTTATCCATCTTAAGTGGGATACATTGTGCAGGTGTTTTAGAACACTTGGCATTTAGTTTTCTAGCACTGATGCATGTATAAGGTACATGTTTCTTCCTGACCAGACACAGTAATTAGGTGGATGTTTCTGTAAGACATAAGGTGCTTAATTTGTCTAAAGCATACAAATTTTGCAAGACTCTTAACAATTTACAGGATTTAAGTTTAACAACTGCAATATTTGTTCAAAAACTGAGTGCATTTTGTGTTGGAAGTATTTATTTAAGTGCATATGACAATACTTCTCTGCCAAACAAATGAAAAATCAAACAAACAAACTTTCCTTAGGCCTATATTTTCTAACTTCATTAAGCAATATTTGTATGCTTGAATGGTAGTATTTATTAGAGCATGTTAATTATAATTTTAATGTATGTTTTAAAGCACAAGATCCTCTTGTTAAGCATATATGTTTTACAGCCCAGCATTTGAACAGTGCACAGCTGATTCTTTGGCAAGATTCCACTGCGTTATTAATTAACTGATTTACTGCTGCATCTTCTGCTCCCTGAGTTGGTCATATGAGTTACCTATTAAACTGTGTAGTTTGGGTCTAACTGCTAATTTTGGAACATAAGTGTTCCTAGATATTTGCTTAGCAAGGTTATTACAAATTCTCAGCCCTATTGCATACCTAAAAACAAGAGTATGGGGGGGGGGTCCTCAAAAAAGTAAATGAGTCCTTGCTACTGTAATCCATTTTATTTTAAATGTTATGATGAAGACACCTTCTGTGGATATATTACAGTAATTATTTATTTTACATATTTTAAAACATTTAAAGTGGTGTTTGGATTTTAAATTCCAAAATGTGGATAGTGAATTTATTCCAGGCTTTCTGATCTTAACTTTGTATTGCTAGTCAGTTAGTGAATAGTTTACTTGCAAATTCTATTAAAAGAAAATGATGAATATAATAAAGTCATATACCTTATGGTTATTAATATCTTGATTTAGTTGGGTTTTTTGGTCTTGTTTTTTGGAGGTTATCTTGATACATAGTACTTTTGGCATTTAATAAGATGTCAGGATCCCTCTGATATTTTCTTTCAGTACATAGGAGTTTATAGACTAGGGTACTTCTTATTTATTTATTTATGTATTTATTTACTAGGAGTAAGGCCCGTTGTGGGTAGAAATACAATGGGCTCTAGAAGGAAGCTCCACGTGAGTGTCCCAGCTGTGGCTTTTGGGGCAGCAGAGGGAAGGGGGGAAATAGAGGCAAGCCATGTTTATTTCCTTCTGCTTAGCTATAAGGCAGGGCTGTCTCAAGTCATTTTGCTGCCCCAAGTGGGTAGTATGGGAGGACAGTCTCATGGTAACAGGTATGGTTCCCTCCACCCCTGACTTATGGTGATTTGGGGCTATGCAGTGGCAGCTAAGGTAGAAAAGCACCTCCTCCTATCCCATGTCTTCTGAGTTCCAAGGGTCTGGAAAGCAGTTCCATAGCCAGTTACAGGGTTGCCAACTCTGCGTTGGGAAATATCTGTAGTTTTGAGGGGAAGAGCCTGGGGAGTGCAGGGTTTGGGGTGTGGAGGGACTTCAGCAGGGTATAGTGCCATAGATAAATGGCCCAAAGCAGCCATTTTCTCCAGGACAACTGATCTTGGTCATCTGGAGATCAATTGTAATAGCTGGGAAATTTTGTGTAGGGGAAATGATGTGCTGTGGCTGCGGAACACGGTTATTGGCAACTCCAGTGACCATTGAAGGGAAGATTGGGAGATGTGTTTTACCTCAGGACACATTCAATGATTCCCAACAGCAAACTGTTTAGAATGTTAGAAGCAAAGGCCAATCAGGCTGCATATGCAGACAACCTCTGTGTTCCAACTGGCTATGGTGGGGAGAGGAACAGCAAACTGTTTAGAATGTTGGAGGCGGGACTCAGGCAACACAGCCAGTGGATAGGGACAGCTTGAGTGACACATCGTGGAGTTAACTGATTTAGCCAGTTTGGTGTAGTGGTTAAATGTGCGGACTCTAATCTGGGAGAACCGGGTTTGATTCCCCACTCCTCCAGTTGCACCTCCTGGATGACCTTGGGCAAGCCGTAGCTCTGGCACAGCTGTTCTTGAAAAAGAGCAGTTTCTGTCAGAGCTCTCTCAGCCCCACCTACCTCACAAGGTGTCTCTGTTGTGGGGAGGGAAAGGGAAAGGAGTTTGTAAGCCTCTCTGAGACTCCTTTGGGTAGTGAAGGACGGGGTATAAATCCAATGTCCTCTTCTTCTTAGGAGCAGGTGGAATTTCAGAATGTGCCACCCCATTCCTGAATTATATATAAGGAGAGATTAAATTGGATTTACTAGGCTGCCCTTCCCTACAAGTAGGGCTCAGGGCAGCTTACAACTGAATACTAGACAATCTCTGTATAAAATTAGTTTAAAACAGTCCAGTAAATACCAATAAATAAAAACAGTATTCATACAATATATAAGATGGCGGAGGAATCCCAACTCCTCAGCTTCTCTGGGGGGAGGGGTTATGAGGAATGGGGAATTATATCAGCATGCCCCGTCATTGTCCTCAACCGAAGGCCCGGCGGAACATCTCTGCCTTTCATGCCCTGCGGAAAGGTAACAGCTTCCGCAGGGCATTAATGTCTTCTGACAGAGTCTTCCACCAGGTGGGGGCCAGGGCCAAAAAAGCCCTGGTTGAGGACAGCTGCACTTTTCTCGGGCTGGGGACCACCAGGAGGTTCTTGTTTCCTGAGTGTAACACTCTTCCAGGGGCATACTGGGAGAGGCGGTGCCGAAGGTATGTAGATCCCTGACTGCTAAGGGCATTAAAGGTCAGAACCAAAACCCTGAACCTGATCTGGGGCTCCACTGGGAGCCAATGCAGCTCACGCAGCACTGTTTGAATATGCGCTGTCCAAGGGTTCCCAGTGAGGACCCACATAGAACAATTTACAGTAGTCCAACCTGGAGGTGACTGTTGCATGGATTACCATAGCTAGGTCAGGGCGAGACAGGTGTACAATCCCTTTCCCTTCCCACAACAGACACCCTGTGAGGTACATGGGGCTGAGAGAGCTCTCTTGAGAACTGCCCTTGAGAGAACAGCTCTGAAAGAACTTATGACTGACTCAAGGTCACACAAGCAGCTGCATGTGGAGGAGTGAGGAATCAAACCCGATTCTCCCAGATTAGAGTCTGCGCTCCTAACCACTACACCAGCCTGGCTCTCTGAAGAATCCAAGATCATGCCCAGGCTCCTGATGGTCTGTGCCAATGACAGAGGCACACCCTCAAGAGTTAGGAGCTGGCCACCCAATCGAGGCTCCCCCCTCCAGCCACAAAACCCCCATCTTTCAGTTGACTCTGTTTTAACCATCTCACCACAGCCTCCAAACCCTCAGCTAAATTTCTGGGAACGGTATCTGGCTGGTCACCCATCAACAGAAATAGCTGGATGTCATCAGCATATTGATGACATCCCAGACCAAAACTCTGGGGCAAGACAGCGCATATAGATGTTGAACCACATCAGGGAGAGAAGTGTCTCTTGAGGAACCCCACATTCCAGTGGGTATCTTGAGGACACTGTCCCTCCCAGTGCCACCCTCTGTCCTTGACCATGGAGAAATGAGGTGAGCCATTGCAAGGTTGTCCCACGGAGTCCAGCGTCGGTGAGGCAGTGAGTCAATAGATGGTAGTCAACTGTATCAAACTCTTCTGTGAGATCAAGTAATATCAGCAGCACTGACCCGCCTGGATCCAGCTGTTTGTGGAGATCGTCTGTGAGGGCAGTCAATTCCGTCTCCATCCCGTGGCTGGGGCAGAAGCCTGATTGAAATGGATCCAACACCCATGTGTCCGCCAGAAATTTCTGGAGCTGTTTGGCCACTGCTATTTCAATTACCTTACCCAGAAATGAAAGATTTGAGACTGAGTGGTAGTTGGTCAGATCCATAGGATCTGAGTTTGCTTTTTTCAAGAGTGGAACAACCACTGCCTCCTTCAGCCCCCCTGGAAAAGTCCCAGAACCCAGGGACAGATTGATAATGTTTTAAGGGGGCCTTGCAAACTCTCACTACTGGCCTTCACCAGTTTTGAAGGGCACGGATCCAAGATGCAAGTGGTTGGCCTATCAGCACCCAGAATTCTGTTGACATCAGCCTGGGAGAGCTGACTGAAGGTGTCAAAACTGAATCCAGAGACGGCCAAGGGGCATCCAGTTTGCATACTATATCAATATTGGCTGGAAGGTTGCGGCGGAGTGATGAGACTTTATCTGCAAAAAAGCTTACAAATGCCTCACAGCTTAAGGTCAAATTTCTATTACTTTGGGTCCACCCAGAAAGGGATGTAAGAGACGTAATTATACTAAACAATTGTGCTGGGCAAGAGCTAGCAGACACAATGGAGGCTGCACAGAACTCTTTCTTTGCAGTCTTCACTGCCATGTCATAGGATTTCTTAAGCGTCCTATAAGATGCTCTCATGGCTTCATTTTGAACACACCGCCAAATTTGCTCTAGTTGTCTAAGCTCCTGCTTCATCCTTTGAGTTCCATAGTGTACCAGGGGGATGTTTTTTGACAGAGGCAAAGCAGATATCAGGGGGCAATTTCGTTGATGGCTTCAGAGCCAGATATTCCAGTCCACCTCATCTCATCTAAGGAATCGCTGAAGGGCATTGGATCCTGCAGAGCATTCTGGAATCCAACTGGATCCATTAGTCTCTGCAGATGAGCAAAAATCTGCTCGCCACCTATACAGGATGGGTGGGAACATCCAGCCAGACCTTCAGGGCACAATGATCTGACCATGGCATGAACAGTTTGGCTGTCAGATTGATATAAACCCCTGCTCTGAAGATCAGGTCCAGCATGTGGCCTGCTTGATGGGTGGGCCCTGATACAGTCTAGAGCTGCCATGGAGGACACCAGGTCCTGCACCTGCTGCAAGGAGGCAACATCAGCGTGGATATTGAAATCCCGAGTCTAATAATCCTCAGGAACTCCAACACCCAGCCAGCCACTGCCTCGAGCAAGCTCAGGAGGCTGTCCACCAGTGCACTAGGCGGACGGCACCCTAGAAAGACAGCCAGACTCATTTTAGAATCCCACACACAGCCTACACAATCAGTGCCGGCAATCTTTGGGGTGGAGAGTGCCCTGAAGGAAAAACTCTCACGGATGAGTATCGCCACCCCACCCACTGCCCCACGGTTCGAGACTGACGTAGGACTGAGAAATCTGGAGGGGATAGCTCTTTTAAGGTGACAGTCTCACCTTTCCTTGTCCAGGTCTCGGTCAAGCATGCCAGGTCCACTTCTTGTGCTGTGATAAAATCTCGCAGCATTGAGGTCATATTATTAATAGACCTGGCGTTGCACAACAGCAGTGTCAAAGGGGGGTGCAAATTCCTAGCCCTCACGCCTACATATCTTGGGATGGGACAAAGGTTAGAAGGAGACCGAGCTTGCCCATATCTCCCGCCTCCTTCCATTCCAAGATGTGCATTCATATGGTAAAAGCAATAGTGAAATTCTCAATTAATTATTCAAATAGTTGTGTATTTCACTGAAACAGGAAGGATTCTTTCCAAGCATTAATTCTTTGCTCTAATGTGCTTTTGCATAGAAAGGTATTCAAGAACATTCATGTCATTCTGCCTCTGGCATAGATTGAGAGCAAATACTGTTTCCTAAAATCATTAAGATTCAGGATTTGTATCTAGATAACTTTATTTAGCAGAATTAACTTTAAGAAAATTATAAATTGGTTGTTTTCAGATTACTTTGACCTCTGTGTTTCTATTGTCTACAAAATGTTTTCCTCTGGCTTTCAAATTATTAGTCTGGAACTGAATGTGGAATCCTTGCTGCATCAGAGTGAGAGTTATTTGAGATGGCCTCTGCTGCCCTCTCCTGCCGGTGCGCCTTACCTGGTCTCTGGCTCAAGACAAAGGAAGTGGCCGCTGTCTGTGAGTCAGAGCTTTCTGTCTAGAAAAGGGCAAAAGGGCTTCAGGAAGGATTTTAAAAAGCAACAAAAATACTCCTCAAGCTGTTGAGCAATGTTCTAGTTTCATTTTATCTTGGAATTTTTCGGAAAACAAATGTGTTGCTGTAGGTTATGTCTGGGTAAACTTCTATCTAAATTTATCCATGAAAGAGAAAAGTGAGCAAGTGGTAATAAGGGGAAGTACTTGATAGCAAATATAGTAAACAAGATTAGTAGTAAGAGAAAATAAGATTCATAGTGCTATAATGTAGAAAATACTTTTAAAAAGTGAAATAACTTTTCCTGAAGAACCAGAGGTGATGTCACTACCTTGAAATAAAAAAGCAGTCCTATAAGAGCTGATGATTTGTCATCAATGCTTGCATCATGGCAACAGAAACAAAAGCTCCCATACTTCTTTCATTGTTGTGTCTTCTGTGGTGTGCCACATGGGAAATGCATATGCACAGGCCAGCCACAGACATTCTAGAAGCTCTGGACAATGCGAGGTGCTTTTCTACCCTTTGGCATGGCTCCCATACAAAGTGCATATAAAATAAGGAAGAGCACTTCTCTCAGTTTGTCTTTCGCTACTGCTGAAGAAGGACATCTCTCTTTTGCTGATCCACAGTTAGAGTTCTGTATCCCTTTACGTGGGCTTCCTTTTCATGTCTCTATTCATGTCTCTATTCAGCCATATGGCTCTGAAAGCCCCGTTTCAGAAGTGTTCCTGTGGTGGAACCAAGATGTCTCAGTTGGACCTGCAGTACTCTGGCCTTCTTTGCCTTGGAGAGGCCTGTTGACAACACAAGGTGTTTAGTTTGCAAAAACTTCACTCTGATGGCTGAGCAATGAAAGGGGCTTCCTAGCTTAAAGCAGATGTGGTGGTGGAGGAGGATTTCACAAATACCATGGACAGCCAAAAAGACAAATAAGTGGCTTCTAGGTCAAATCAAGCCTGAATTCCCCCCCCGAACAAAGGCTGCCATAATTCGGTCACATCAGGAAAAGACAAAACTCACAGGAAAAGGTAATAATGCTAGGTGACGTCGAAGGCAGTAGGAAAAGAGGAAGACTCCCAGCAGGAGATGAGATGACTCAATAAAGGCAGCCGTGACTTTCCGTTTGCAAGACCTGGGTAAGGCTGTCAATGATTCATAGGGTCAGAGGCAGCTTGACAGCACATGACACACACATGGGAAGAGGATGGAATTGACTCCGGTTCCAGGAGGGAAGAAAGGCCTCCTGGGTTCCACCAGTCATCTTTGGTCTTCTGTGCAGTCCCACATTGGGGACTGCGCACACAGAGGCCTGCCAGCGGAGAGAATTGTCTAGCTTCTTAGAGGCAGCTATTAACCACAAGGTATAGATAGGAACTCTAGGGCAAGTGATGCTCTGTATTCTTGGTGCTTGAGGGGGCAACAGTGGGAGGGCTTCTAGTGTCCTGGCCCCACTGCTGGACCTCCTGAGGGCATCTGGTATTTTTGGCCACTGTGTGATAGAATGTTGGACTGGAGGGGCCATTGGCCTGATCCAACATTGGCTTCTCTTATGTTCTTATGTAGAGAGGGTGCCCCTTCTCCTCGGCGCATGTCCAGAGCATTTAGTACCAAAACAATACCAAGGAAATGGGGTGGGGGGTAGCCATGGTAGGGCATCATGGGGCCACACCCCTAACTCAACACTATGCCCCACAAGTCCTGCTGCCAGAAACAAGGTTTTAAAATTTCTCTTATATATAATTCTCTGCATGGTGGTGGCACACTCCTAAAGATTCCACACACCACCCCAGCCTTTGGTCCCCTGGCATGTCAATCAGAAGCTGTCCCTATTCACTGGCTGTGAATACTCGCATGCCATTGGCTGGGTGCTGCTCTTCTTCCCCACCCACTCCTTCAGCCTCTGTGCCCTGTCAGAATTTCTGCCAGACTGGCTATCTCGCTTGACGAAGATGCTTCTCATGCTTCCCTGCTATGGAGGGATTAATTGTTACCTCAGTGGCTGTTGGTAGGTGAAAAAAAATGGCAGTTACGAATGTTTATAAGGCTGCTGCTGTCTGCGGTTTGTTTAAAATGTTCCCCCATAGGGTTCAACTATTACCTCAGTGGCTGTTGGTAGGTGTAACGAAATGGCAGTTACCTGTGTTTATAAGACGGCTGCTGTCTGTGGTTTGTTTAAAATGTTCCCCCATAAGGTTCAGTTGAGCTGCAGTTCCAGAGAGGGGCCTGCAGGGTATCACTCACTGGGTTCAATGGGGCTTCCTCATCTGGTGGACTACAGTTCCCAGCTGCCCCAAGGGCAAAAAGTGCAGGAAAAGAGGGACCCTCCCAAGGGGCGGGGTGCCATCAATATAGACTCCGGCCCATACAGGGAGGATTGTGTTTAACCTCTGTTTTATTTAGTTGTCCCTTATTCATTTATTGTGTGTGTGTGATCCATAATTGTGTAAATACTAAAATAAATTATTCTGTTTGGACCAATAATCTGTGTTGTGCTCTGACCCCATAGTCTCCCCTGCTCTGCCAATACCAAAGGGAGGGGGTAGCCAGGGAAGCAAGCTGAACAGTGAGGGGGAAATAAAGGTAGGTTGATGCTTGGCTGGGAAGGAGATAGGGTTGCCAACTCCAGGTGGGGAATTCCTGGAGATTTGAGGGGTGGAGCGTGGAGAGGGTGAGGTTGGAGGAGAGGTGGGGCCTCAGACAGGTACAGTGCCATAGACTCTGCCCTCCAGACCAGCTATTCCCTCTTGGGGAACCACTGCTGCCAATCTCCAGGTCAGGGCAGGAGATCACTCAGAATTACAGCTGCTCTTCAGGTAGCAGAGATCAGTTCCCCTGGAGAAAATGGTGGACTCTGTGTCATTATACCCTGCTGAGGTTGCCACAGCAAATTGATGCTGAGTGCCCAAGGCCTTGGCGCTCTCCCAGAGCCTCTTTCTAGAGCTCGTTGTATTTATTTCCTCAACGGGCCTTATTCCTAGTAAATTATACTTTCGTGTGCTGTGCGCTGTGTCTCCGAGCATTCTCTGAGTGTTCTTGTCCAATTCAGTTCGTTATTCACTTGTTCACTTCCTTGTTCTTGCACCAGCCATCAAGATTAACCAGTCATGGCACCCATGATCTTGCCAGCTCAACCCTCCCTCCACCAGTTTGTTTACATTCCCCATGAGTCAGTCACCAACCATTCCCACAGCTTGGCGGTGGCAGGTGGCTGATCCTGAACCCCAGTAGTCACATTTGTATTCAATGAATACTCTTTACAAGTGCAAAAAGTGCAGCAGCTTGTGGGGGAGGGGGGTTGGGGTGAATAGCTAAAAATAAAATTCATTGTTGAAGAGCTGCTGCAAGAAGAATACCCAACGAGCCTGCGCCTCTCTTGATAGCTGGAGAGGTGCAGGGGGAGGTCTTCTTCGGTGTTATTAAAGTCTTGATTTCTGATTTTCAGTTGAACCAGTTCCAATCTGTGCTTTAGGTGCAGTGGTTTTTGGGCCTTATGGCCTTGACAACTGCAGTAGTTCCCCAGGCCAGGTTACATTTACACTTCCTGCAGAATTGGTTCTTGTGGAATTTCAGCTTATCTTCCCAAGCCGAGTCCACCTGTCCAGCTACTTCCAGGGGTATAATTAGATTTTGATCGTGGTGGACTTTAGATGTCAACTTTTTAGTGGGAGTACCCACTGGGATACAACTTCCTACCCAGACGGTTACCAAAGATGCCTCCTTGCTGGGTTGGGGTGCACACTGTGGGGATGTCACAGTGCAAAGCGTTTGGAAGGGGCAGGTGGCTTTACATCCCTGACCACAGTGCTTCTGAGGAACATATGGGGAAAGGCGGTCCCTCAGGTAGACAGGTCTCTGACCATAGAGGGCTTTAAAGGTTAAAACCAGTACCTTGAAGGGCACCCGGAACGCTATTGGCAGCCAGTACAGTTGTTTTAACCGCATAGGGAAGCCCATCAACAGCCTGGCCACCACATTCTGCACTAGCTGCAGCTTCCAGAGTTGCCCCAAGGGCAACCCCATGTAGAGAGCATTACAGTAGTCTAACCTCGGGGGGACCATTACATGAATCACTGAAGCCAGATCTTCGCATTTGAGGAAGGGAACCAACTGCCTAACCAGCCGAAGATGGTGAAAGACTGTCTTGGCAGTGGCTGCCACCTGGGCCTCCATTGTCAGGGAAGCCTCCAGGAGCACTCCCAGACTTTGGACCCTCGGGGCTGGTACTAATGGCGCCCCACCGAAGGCTGGTAATGGGATCCCTACCCCCGACCCACTCCGATTCAGGCACAGGACTTCCGTTTTTGTCAGATTCAACTTTAATCGACTCAGCCTAAGCCATCCTGCCACATCCTGCAGCACTCGGTCCAGATTTTCTGGGGTAGAGTCAGACTGGGGTAGAGTCAGCCCAACAACAGATAGAGCTGGGTGTCATCAGCATATTGGTGACACCCAAGCCTATGCCTCCGGGAAATCTGGGCAAGGGGGTGCATATAGATGTTAAATAACATTGGGGAATAACATATTTGGGCCTTTGGGACAGCTGCTCCCCAGTGGCCACCCTTTGTCCACGATCTTGGAGGAAGGAGACAAGCCATTGTAAGGCAAGCCCCTGGATCCCCGTGTCAGCGAGGTGGTGGGCGAGCAACTGTTGATTGACCATGTCGAACGCGGCTGACAGGTCTAGCAGCAGCAGCACCGCCAAGCCGCCCTGGTCCAGATGCCTCCGGAGGTCATCTGTGAGGGCAACCAAGACTGTCTCCGTCTTGTGGCCTGGGCGGAAGCCAGATTGGAAAGGATCTAGTGTGGAAGCGTCATCCAGAAAGCTCTCCAACTGTTTCGCCAACACCCTCTCAGTTAATTTGCCTAAAAGGGCAAATTTGAGACCGTCCAATAGCCAATTCGTCCGGGTCTAGGGATGGTTTTTTTAAGAGAGGGCGGACCATTACATCCTTAAGGGCCCCCGGGAACAGCCCCTCAGAGAGAGACTTGTTGATAATGTCCCGGAGGGCTCCTCGAAACCCTCGCGGCCAGCTTTAATTAGCCAGGAGGGGCACAGGTCTAGGTTGCATGTGGTTGGGTGTATCATTGAGATCAGTCTGTCGACTTCCTCTAGGCTGAGTGGATCAAAGCAATCCAGAATGGGACCAGAAGAGCCTCGAGTTCACACACTGTCTGAACTGTGGCAGGGAGGTCATGGCGGAGCAACAAGACTTTGTCTGCAAAATAGCTCGCAAAAGCCTCACAGCCGATGTCCAATTCACTAGTATTTTGTCTGCCCTGTGGCAGTGCTGTCAAAGACCGAATCATTCTATACAGTTGTGCTGGGCGTGAGCTTGCAAACACAATTGTGGCTGCGTAGAACTCCCTCTTTGCAGCCTTGATCGCCATCTCATAGGATCTCATAAATGTCCTATAAGATGCTCTTATTGCCTCATCGCGGGTGCGCCACCACTGTTTCACTGTCATCTTCGCCTTTGCTTCATTCATTCTCAGCTCCTGGGTATACCAAGGAGCCAGCTTTAAGTGAGGGCGCAGAGGGCATTTGGGAGCGATCTCGTCGATGGCTGTCGAGAGTCAGGTGTGCCAGTTCTCGACTAGCTCATCTAACGAGCCGCCAGGAGGCAATGGATCCCGGAGAGCCATCTGAAGCCGCATAGGGTCCATTTGGCTCTGTGGGCGAGCTAAAACATGCTCACTGCCCAAACAGGGTTGGGGTGACACATTCACTTTGGCCCTCAGAGCATCAAGGTCCAACAATGGAACTGGCATAGCAGTAATCCGGTCCACTGTAACCCCAGCTGCGAAGATCAGATCAAGCATGTGCCTGGCTCTGTGAGTGGGGGCCGTTACATATTGGGAGAGTCCCAGTGCCGCCATGGACGACACCAGGTCCATGCGAAGCCGCATTGTCGGCGTGGATGTTGAAGTCACCCAAGACTATTAGCCTAGGGTGCTCCAACGCCCAGCCTGACACGGCCTCCACCAGAGATGACAGGCTGTCTGCTGGTGCGTTGGGCGGCTGGTATACCAACCAGACAGACAAACTCTCCCTGGCCTCCCACACAAAGCCAACGCACTCAGTGTCTGTGAGTCTCGCAACTGGGAGTGCCCTGATGGAGTAAGCCTCCTGAACAAACAGCACCATTCCTCCCCCCGCCCTATAATCTGAGATTGGTGAAGGACGAGAACCCAGGTGGAGCCATCTTGGAGAGAGCAACTGTCTCCCCATCTCGCACCCAGGTTTCGGTCATGCATGCCAGGTCCACGTCCTGCTCCTGCAGGAAGTCATAAAGGATTGTGGTCTTGTTATTGATGGACCTGGCATTGCACAGCACCAATGTCAGAGAGGGGTTTTTAATCCTTGCCACACAACCTGCCACCTTTGGGATGGGACGCAGGCTGGAAGGTGGCTGAGCTATTCTATTTCTCTGCCCCCTTCCCTTCCATCTCTGCCTGGTCCCGCCGCTATGCTTTCCCCTTCCCAGGAGCACTGGTATCCCATGTTCAGGCACTGCCATATGGGTGGCCTTCGCAGTGCAATTTGCAGCGCCTCAGGCCACCGTGGCATTAGAATATAGATAGCTACGCTGGGGTTAGCATATAAAACAGTGGTAGGGTTTTGATGCTAGTAGATTCTACTTAACAACAGTAGAGTTTTGATGCTGGTAGATTGTAAAATCACCTATCCTACAAATTAGACATTCCCCTAAGATTACTACTGATTTCACTATCCTACTGATCTATTAGACAGTTAATAATTAATTGATCCCCTAGCAACCTATAGAAAATCAACTACGCAGTATCATGTACAATCTAATAAACAATTCATTAGCATCCCTCCCATCCTAAGTCAGCTATTATAGACTAGCACCTAACCACTAACCAAGTATCCCCTACTCTAAGCAGCCTAATTTCTTAATATGATTAGGGCTATTCCCATCCAGCACTAGTCATCCACCAACTGTTGTTGTTATTCCCTAGATCTTCTCCAGGTTCTGCTCCCCGTCACCTGGTCCTTCTCCTTCTCCAGCTGTCCCCGATGTCCCAGCCGCAATGAGAGGTTGCTTGTTGCAGTTCAGCCACTGGGGGCACTCTGGCTCCCGATCTCCAGCCAGTTCCAGTCCCCTCTCCTTGATCGTCGGCCCCAGTCACAGCTGCCCGGTCATGCCAGTCCTCAAGGCCTGGCAGGGGAGGCCCCCTCAAACTGGGAGCCCTACTCCTCACCGCTCGGCCCAGCCACGGGGGAGCCGCCACAGTTATCACCACCTGGCGGCTGCCAGGGTCACAGTCAGTCAATTGTCACCGTTGCTGCTCTGGGCCCTCTACTCGCCCACTCATCACTTGAGTTTAAAAACAGATACCCGGTGTGGTGGGTGGGGCTGAGAGAGCTCTTTCAAGGATTGCTCTTCAGAGAACAGCTCTGAAAGAACTTGTAATTGACCCAAGGTCACACCAGCAGCTTCAAGTGGAGGAATGGGGAATCAAGTCCGGTTCTCCCAGATTAGAGTCCATGCTCCTAACCACTACACCAAACTGTAACTCAAAACCTGTCTTTTTTAGAAGGAAGTGTAAGAAACATAGGACACCCTCTCTACCACATCAGAGCCTTTAAGCAGATCATTTGCAAAACAGTCCTTCAAAGCCTAAGTACATGAACTAAGCAGCAAGCAAGATACACTGTTTTGAAAAGTATTTCCCTCATAAATACTCAGAGATCCTGTGGTCTCCCAGCAGTGACATTCACAAGGAATGGACAATCCAGAAGTCTAAAGATGCATCAGAGTCCTCAACATGATGCTTAAGCAATAGGGAGGGGGGAGAGAATGACAAAGCACTTATGTAAACCAAAAACACTGGGACATACTTCAGCTTAGTACGTAAAAGATCAGACAGGTCATTTCACTTGTGGTCATTACTGGAAAAAGATGGTATATCTACAGTGTTTATGATCCCAGAGACAGTTGCCAGCTCTGGGCTGGGAAATACCTGGAGACTTTGGGGATGGGAGTGGTGGCTGAAAGCAGATGCAGTACATGCTGCTTCCCGCTCTTCCAGGCCGACTGAGGGCTGTTGGAAGCTGGGGGCGGGGCTTGCTGCTCCTGTGGTTGTTACTGCTGGAATGGCATTCCTGCTCATCCCTCCTGGAAATGAACCCTGCCTGGAATAAAACGTTGTTGGTCTTGAAGCTGCAATGGGATTCCAACTTTGTTTTCTCTCTCTTCTCCCCGCCCTCCCAAAGGAGGAGGAGCAGCCCCAGACAAGGAAGCAGAAGCTCTCTCTCTCTCTCTCTCTCTTTGTGAGTGAGAGAGAGAGAGCGAGAGAGCGAGAGAGAGAGACTGACTTATCTTAGTATCTCTCCTGCATGAAGCAGGAAGCAGCCACAGAGCTCTCTGTGTGCCTGTGTGTGTGTGTGCGTGTGAGTGTATAAGAGAGAGAGAGAGAGAGAGCAAGGAAGGGGGGAGGGAGGCATGAGGTAGGAAGCAGGAAGCAAAAAGCCACAAGGGAGCTGGGGAGAAAGCAAGCTATGGTGTGGCTGCAGTAGCAGCCATGGGAAAGGAAGCAGGAGAAGGAAGTTGCTCAGGGGCCAAATTTGAGTGCTCTGTGGGCTGCATCCGGCCCATGGGCCACATATCTGACACCCCTGGACTAGAACTTCATATTCACCTCCATGTGAGTAGCTTGGTACTCACCTCAATGTGGGACTGCACAGAAGACCAAAAATGAAAACAGAGTTGCACTTGTTGTTTGTTGAGTTGTTCATCAAGTTGTCTTCTGTGCAGGCACACATTCACTCCATCCTGCCTCACTGTGAGTTCTCTCTTTGGTCTGTGCTGTGTGTCTCAGGAAGACTTGATGGTGCAGGAAGGACTGAAGGAAAATGGCACCCCTCTCCCTCGGTGCAATTTCAGTGGGAAATGCTCTGGGCATGCGCCGAGGATGAGAGGCGCCCTCTCTACTGCTGAGAAGCTAGAAATTTCTCTCCACTGGCGGGCCTGTGTACACCCGTCCCCAATGTGTGCCTGCACAGAAGACTACTCAGCAAACAACAGTTACAGGTAAATGCAACCCTATTTTCTGTTGGCTCTGGCATTGGTTCCATGGCCACAGTTTTTGCCTCGGAGACAATATGAGCCCCCAGCGGAAAAAATGAGATGAAGACCAAGCACTTGGAGAAAATGGATGTCTCTTCCACAAAGTCAAAATTTCTCATAAAACCAGGTCATCCGTCCCCTCAGTGAGAAGCGTGTGCCTCAGATTCAACACTGGTTCTGAGAACCCCTTCAGCTCATTCCTTGGTCCAGGCATCATTCACGGCTCTGTCTTTTTGAATGTGAAATTCTAGAAGGATGTAAGACCTCCATTCCTATCTCCTGCTGTCCCCCTTTCCAGACTTGTATTTATTTATTTTGTTCAATTTCTAGCCCTCCCTCCACTGCACAGCAAATTCAGGGCAGGTTACAACATTCTTAAAATGTGAAAACTTAAAATACCGTACATAAAAAACCCCTTAAGTAGTGCCAACTGAATGATTTCCAACAGTTCAGACCTTTTTTTGTACTCAAGCTTCAAAGAGGTTTCCAGTGATCCTCCTTCAGACCCAGAACTGGAAGACTGTTATCGGCACCACCGACTGTTCACCCTACTGTTTCCCTTTTCATTTCTGTAATAACTATGAATATGAGGGTTTCTCCTATCCCTAGCATCTCCATAATTACTACCATTAGCCTAATTATTATAATTGCACTCCTGTTTGGAATCAAGAGCTGGCCATCAACAGCTGCCGCCCGCCATGCAAAGTAGGCCTGATGACATTGCATGTGATCAAAGCCCTTCTCTGGAATCATGCGCTCAGAGTTACCATGGTTCCGAATATGACTCAGGTGGCTTCCAAGCCAGCTCCATCCGACCTAGTTGCAGAGGACACTGTTGCTCACCCAAATGAGGACCTTTCCCTATAGACAAAGCAACTTGTATAGATGGTGAAGACCTTGGCAATAGAAGTCAGCTGTTTGGCTACTACTTCCACGGGCCCCGTGCTTCAAGTCTTGCACTAAGAGGCCGTGGGTACAGTGGCCTTTCCTGTTATGCAAGGCATGCTGGATGTCCCTAAGGATATTTGGTCTAGACCAGCTTCTGTTCTGGCTACTGCCCAAAAGTTGGAAAATGTATAAGACCAAATAGGAGGGTGCAGCTTTCCTTTTTACTTATCCTGTTCTAAATTCTGTGGCAATGGGTGTTGCAGGGGAATAGTTAACCGAAAGCTTATGCTTCTTCTGGCTGACTTTTTTGGGTGGCTAATTATGAGGTCATGATGGGAAGGTACCAGCTGTTCCTCTGGGAAAAGATTGGTCCATACCTAGAACTAATCCCAGACCCCCCCCCCCAAAAAAAAAAGACATCTGGCTAATGTGTTGCCTGCAGAGGTCCTCAGGTTGTCTCTAAGTAACACATTTATACAGCCTGTCACATGATATAGTAATTAGAGTGATGAACTAGGATCCACGATACCCAGATTTGAGTTCCTACTCTGTCATGGAATCTTGCCAGATGATCTTAGGTTAGGCTGAGAGTGTGAATGGTTCATCTCATGGGTTTGCTCTGAGGATAAGATGGAGAAGAGAATGTTGTAAGCGGCTTTGGGTCCCCACTGTAGAACAAGGGAGGATGCAAATGAATTAGATAATCAATTATGTGGCTTACTGTTCCTCCAGACCTAAAGACTCTGCTATAACTTTATGGAAACATGCCTGGCTCAGACCTGCAGCCCTTGCCCATCGTCATAAAGCCAGAGAAGAAGACTTAGCCTTTGAAGGCGCTGAACTTAGTGCCATTGTGGATGCTGCACTTTAAAAGATTAATTGGAGGGGGGGTCACATGACAGCCAGATCCCTGGGCATAACTCCTGTGTACCCAGTCCTTTCAAACAAAGGGGTTCCCCCCACCCCACACTGGAGTCTTTCCTTAGTTCTCTCAAAACACATATCCAGACTCTTTGAAACAATGCCCCCCTTGCAACTACTTTCAGCCTGAACCTCCTTTTTGGTGGCTGCCACATCAGCCAGGAGAATAGGCAAGATTTAAGTCCTCAGATGGGACTCTTCTTTCTTCAAATTCCACAAAGAGAAAGTGGTGCTTTGTCCCAGTCTTCCCTTTCTACCAAAGGTGGCATGCTCCTTCCCCCGGAAGAAAGACATAGCACTCCCTATCTTTTCCCCCTTGCCTAAGGAAACATCCCCTTTATTTTTATTTGTACAAGACATGTCAATTTAAAAAAGCAAGAATCTCTTCATGGCCTTTCAGGGACCCAAACAAGGTTAAAAAAATTCCCTCGCAGACAGTTTCCCAATGGCTTCCTCATTTGACAATGTTACAAGGAAGCGAGCACGTCTTGTCCTCTCCAAATCATAGCCTCTTCTGCTAGATCTCAGCCTCTTCCTCTGCCTTCAGATCCAGAATCCTCCACGTTTGCAGAGCAGCCATTTGGTCCATTCCCTCAACCATTGTTAAACATTATGCTATTGATGTGGACTCCAGAGGCAGTTCTGCAGTGGGGAATGGACTCCTGCACAGACTTTTTCTTAAGATCCTTACTCCTTCCCCTTTGATAAGATAGCTTGCTGCTTTTCCATTTGGGACTGAGAAGACATGGCAATGAAAATATGGTTGCACTTACCTTTAACCAGGGGTCATTTCGTAGAAAAAGAAGTGCAGGAGCTCATTAGCATAACTGATTAGCATAACTAATAACTAGGGCAGGAGGGGGCCCCTGTCCAGGCCTTCCCCAGCTCGCCTGCTTCAGCAGGCGGGCTGGAGAAGACACGGGGAGGCATTTAAATGCTTCCCCGCTCCTTCAAGGGCCTTCCCTGGCTCACCCACCTAGGCGGGTGGGCCAGGCAAGGCGGGGGGCTCTCTTTCACCCCCCGGCCCTGAAAGCATTCCCTGCCAACCCGCTGGCCTCACCCCTCCCCCACCTGAAAAGCAGCCCCCGCCACCCCCCTTCTCTCTGGAGTTGCACCACAGCAGTGGGACATTCTTTCCATTTTATTTGGTGTAGTGGTTAAGTGCGTGGACTCTAATCTGGGAGAACCAGGTTTGATTCCCCACTCCTCCACTTGCACCTGCTGGATGACCTTGGGCAAGCTGTAGTTCTGGCACAGGTGTTCTTGAAAAAGAGCAGCTTCTGTCAGAGCTCTCTCAGCCCCACCTACCTCACAGGGTGCCTGTTGTGGGGAGGGGAAGGGAAAGGAGTTTGTAAGCTGCTCTGGGACTCCAAGTGAAGGGCGGGGTATAAATCCAATCTCTTCTCTTCTTCTTCTTCTTTGGGGTCACAGGATACAATAAGAGGCTGTGCCGCTGCACAGCGCGACTCTAGCAGTGGGAGCTGGGGGTGAGGCTTGCCGCCGCCGCCGCCATATGTGCCTGCCCCTGGGCTGCCAGAACACCGTTCCAGCTCGTCCCGGCTCCAAATGATCCCTGCCTTTAACTGATGTTCAGGAAGCAGATGAATAAATATCAATCATGTATGACTTAACATCACATAAGTCTCCAAATATTTCTCAAAAAATGCAATAGTATTCAATACGTGAAATACCAGAAATACAATAGATAGGCTGGAGATTTAAAGCAATATTTAACATTTACTCTTTAACACTCCCAAAAGCAACTGATGAAATCTAAAAAGTACATAGAGAGTCCTGCCATGAACAAAATATATAGGGTTTTTTCCCCTGTTGCCTTTATTATGCTAAATCAGTGTAATTCAGAGCTCCTCTTTTGGAGAAAAAGTGAACCAAATTTAGAACAGATATTTGGAAATACTTTTGGAGTTTTCAAGGAAAACAGTGAGGAATTAGATAATCTAGGGGACATGAAGTACTCAAACTTGACATGTTCATGCACCAAATGCTGTTTACTCATCAACAGAAAAAAGTTCTCATCAATTATTTTGACAAATTTAAAGCTTTTTTGGCATGCAGCTGTGTTGGGAAAACTTCTCTCTGTATTGAGAGTATCCATATGAAAATACTTTAGTATACTCGTGGTAAGTATACAACTTAGCAGGGAATGAGACACTGCTATTTCCGAAGGAAGCAGGGACCCTTAATCCTCACAGAAGAGCTGGAGTTTCTTCACTCAAGAACCCTACACAGTTTATATGCTGATGGGTTAGGTGAACTCTCCCTCATTTTTACAAGCTAAGGATTCATGATGGCTGCCCAACTCAAACTGTTCAGTCAGGAACTCTTGCCTCTTTCTCCCAGTTATTTCACAAGGCCTACAAAGAATGAAATTTTGTGGAGTGGCCCACCATAGCACACTTTTAGCATTTTCTCTATCAGATTTCCAGGGCATAATCTGGTGGGATGAGATTGCCTCCTCGTTTCTGGACTTGATCTGTTATGATGGTATTGGAGCCAACAATAGGCTTCTAAAAGTCTGGACAGCTCTGTGTGAAAGAACTTGTGTGCTGTGTGTTTTAGGCAGAGTTAACACAAGCAAAACTCTCATCTACTGTCTGGCAAACCATATGAACTCTTTGCTCTTCAAGGAGAGCTAAGGCACTGGTTCTGTGCAGAAGTCACAGAAAGTGGTTTGCTTGTGACTGGCATGAACCTGGTTTATTGCTGGGCTTGCCCAATCTCTCTCTGCCCCCACCCCCCTGGGCATGGGATACCGAACTATTTTGCTTTCAATATACTCCTGTTAGGCATGATGTCTGAATACAGGTACCTGGGTTAATTTGAATTCCTTTATTTCCTACAAGCAGACCCGTAGCTATGATGCAGCCTCCTGGGGCCCAGCCCCCTGACTTCTTCCTAAGGCCCCCCCAACTTCCTAGGCAGCCCAGCCCCCTGACTCTCTGGGCTGCCTGGAGGACTCGCTGCTGCTGCCCTTTCCCCACCAGCCAGCAGCCCCCAAAAGTCTATCCTTGCCTTCCCCCATGGGCCTCATCGTTGAGGAACAGCTGCTGGGGGAAGCAGAGGAGGAGGGCCCTGTGCAGGCCGCAGTGGGGAAGTTACTTTGACTCCTCCTGGTAGGGAATCATTGGCAGCAGCGTCAAGAGCGACTTCGGCTCCCTTTTACTCCCACCTGCTTGCCCTATCAACACCCAACAACATGGCTGCCTGTGAGTTTTCCTCCTCCTCTTCTTGCCGCCACTTCTCCTCTCACATTCCCGGTGAGGCAACCATGGAACATTTGGATGTTTTAAGTTTGACTGAAGCCTTTTGAAACCATGAAATTTTCAATTGCACTTTGTGTTGAAGAGAAGAGTTTAAAGTTAAGACGAGAAGCCAGGTTTGTGTCTTTTTGTCATGACACTGAATGCTCCATTGTAAACATCTCCAGTTGGCTATTGAAAAATTTAAATATGGTTTTCTATTGTGCATTACAATTAGTATTCATAATATTCAAATCTTTAGTGTAAATGAAAACCTGGTAATTTTGAAAGGGAAGCCTATAAGTAACAGTAGAATGTAAAAAATATTTGGTGCAGTCATGTATGAATAATTGGCAGCAGTCCTTTCAGATCTGAGATCTGGTCCTGTTTACGGGTTCTGAGAGGCCTGGGGGCTGAGTTCATTCAAAAAAACTTGAAGGCTAACGGTGGATGTGCCAGTTGGTGATAGACCAGTCACCCAACTGAAGCTCAACAAGCTGTGTTTCTGAGGTGTGCGTTTAATTAGTTAGTTCATGGCCGATGTTCATCCACCTCATGATGGAATTTGCTGGCAATCTTCCCCGTATTGGTACTTGAACCTCAACCTGGCAACCACTGCCTGTTAGGAACTTGTTCTGTGATGTGATCCTGGGTGGAGTGATCGTTCCCTTTTTCTGCCCTCCAGCCAGGCTATCAGTCAAGGTATTGATTTGCCTGGGGTTATGGAAGGAGGCACAGGTGGTACCAATAAACATTTGTACAGTTGTGTAGTCATAATCATTCAGCATGATTTATAGCAGCATGAACTGTGAAGGTTGTTTTTATGGCAGTCATATAGAAAAACTGAAGCACTTGATATGATTACTTAATTGCCTCATCATACAATGGGTATTCTGATAATCTGAATCTAAAAATATTTGTCTGGACTACCTGCATTTTCATAACACAGCCTCACTATCTACCCAAAATATGGCTTGGGCAGTTGTTTGCCTCTGACTGAACATTGGATGCTGTTCATCTGCTCTATTTTAGCGCCAAGCCACAGCTATATTTAATGTAATGTGATGTGAATCTAATTAGATTTTAAAATGACTGCTTTGTCACAGCATTTCTTGTGGTAGCATGATGTCACTGTGCAAGTTGTGGGCAAGGCAGTACACAGTGTTGAATAGCACCGTGTAGAGCTTTGGCCAGCATGGTGGAGAGTATAGATGAAGAACTTGCTAAACCATAGGATACAGCAGACTATGCTCGCAGTTCTGATTTGTGACTAACAGGGCTTGTGAGTAGTGACTGCTAGATCTGAAGACTGAATTTTGATCTGTATCACCAAACCCATTTTCAAGTTCTAGTAACATCCCGGCTAGATTTCCATAAGGCTGCCTTTTGAGAAGTCTTTGGAAATGTCAGCTGGGGCAGAATGTGGTGTCCAGATTAACTGGCACTGACTGTTGTTGCTCTAGTGTGTTAAAAAATTTCACTGGCTTCCAGTTTGTGCTTTGGCTCAATTCAGTGTTGGTTTTTAACCTTTTAAAGTTCTAAATTGGCTAAGTATCTGAAGACAACCTTCTTCCTCAGGAACCACCTCTTATTTTAAGATTATCCTCTGGCACCCTTCTCCATCACTGAGAGGTGAGAGGACTGCCTGAGAGAGGATTGTTTTTTCCTGGATTTCTTCCCTCGGCACCGTGCCCGTGCCATCGTTGTATCAGGGGCGTACCACTGAAAAAAACATTACATGGGCCAGAATGGTCCTTGATTTGGAGCCCAGTGAGCCCATCAGGCCCTGTCTTCCACTCCACTGAGTCTCTGACCTTGATTCTTTAAATGTCATTCTCTTATTTTATGGTGTTGTGGTCGGAGCGTCAGCCCAGGATCCTGGTTCAAATACCCATTCTGCCATGGAAGCCTGTTGGGTGACATTGGGCCGGCCACTCACAAACACTCCGCCTAACCAACCTCGCAGGAGAATGAAGTCAGCCGCTTTAGGTCCCCAGTGGGGATCAAGGCAGTGGGATCAAGAAAATAAATAGTAAATTAGCATGCATTATGGGATGGAACGTGACATCATCAAACCATTTTTTAAAACTTAACATTTTTCTCTGTTTCATGTATATAATGTTATTTTTTCATACCATCTCTTATTACCATATCCAGAATAACAATCTGTTGAACAACGATAAGCATCATATTGGACAGAATCAGTTAGCGAAAAGACAGATCTACCTGATGATAGCAAGCAAATGGTATCAAGCCTCTATCTGAGCATTCTGTTTACCGTCTGTGAGCAGCCAGATGCCCTCCAAGCAGGGGAAATTGCTTAGACATGGCAGTTTCAGTTGTTACTGTGGTATCCAAACTAATTGTGGTGGGAGACCCAGATGCCTCCTGGGTAAAAACCTTCCAGCTGCACGGGCATTGAAGTCCCTGCAACTGAGGCCGAACAGGGAGTAATTTATTGGTGCTGGGACTGCATGACCCTTGTGAGTAATTCGTTCCTTGGTCATACATTGTAGGAAAAGTGCAGAAAAGGGCAACTAAAATGATTTCAGGGGATGGAACACTTTCTCTGTGAGGAAAGGTTAATGAGGTTAGGGCTCTTTGCTTGGAGAAATGAGGACTGAGGGGTGACATGACAGTGGTTTACAAAATTATGCATAGGATAGAGAAGGTAGAGAAAGAAGTACTTTTCCCTCTTTCTCACAATACAAGAACTTGTGGGCACTCAATGAAATTAAAGAACAGTAGGTTAGAACAGATAAAAGGAAGTACTTCTTTATCCAAAGAGTCATTAACACCTGGAATTCACTGCCACAGGAAGTGGTGGCGGCTGCAAGCATAGACAGTTTCAAGAGGGGATTAGATAAACATGGAACAGAGGTCCATTAGCAGCTATAAACCACAAGGTATAGATGGAACACAATGTCTGAGGCAGTGATGCTCTGTATTCTTGGTGCTTGGGGGAGGCACAGTGGGAGGGCTTCTGGAGTTGTGGTCCTGCTGGTGATTCCTCCTGATAGCACCTGGTTTTTGGCCACTGTGTGATGCAGAGTGTTGGACTGGATGGGCCAGTGGCCTGATCCAACATGGCTTCTCTTATTGTTATGTTCTGTGATTAAATCTGTGATTATCCAATTACTTTGAAATTTATTCAATTACCTTGAGACTTATCCTCCCCTGGGATTATCCAATTATTATCCTGGGATTACCTTGAAACTTATTCAATTACCTTGAAACTTATTCAGTTACCGTATCCAACTGCCTTGTTTGGGCAGGGGTGCGGCTTACCTGTGCATATAAGCAGGCCCCCTGACCTCCGTTTTCTTATGCTTCATCTGGACCTGAAATAAACTTGCTATGCTGAAATCACTACCACTGGCCTCCCGACTCCAGTATTTTTCTGTAGCGACGAGGATGGGATCCCGATGAGCGACTCTCCGGCCGACTCCAGCACCGCATCAACCCCAGATTCGTCAGCCTCTGGCACCGCTCGGCCCCGGCATCCTGCATCGCTGCCGCTCCAGGCTCCCAAGGATCCCGCTCTCCACACCGCTGCTCCACGAGTCCTGATGGCCACTGCTCCGGGACAGCAGATCACACCCTTAGACCCCTCCAGCCCCAAGTTCTGGGAGGCCTGGGCTGACCAGCTTGGCTTCTTCTTCGATGTCCAGGGGATCACGGATGCAGGGGAGTCATGGTTGCTGAGCACATGCGGGGTCGCCACCCTCCAGTTGGTAAGAAGCCTGATTTCTCCCCACACTCCCACAGAGGCGTCCTTCAACGAGATCATGGGGACCCTCAAGACTACTTCACCCTCAAGCCCTCGAAACTCATCCAGCGAGTGATGTTCTTCAGCTGCATCCAGCTAAAGGGTGAGCCCATGGCCACGTTCTTGGTTGACCTCTGCCGGCTCGCTGTTGGCTGAGTTTGTGGCGGTGGAGGACACCCTCCAGGACTCTGCCTTTATATGTGGGGTCCGGGACCCCAAAATGCACAGAAAACTCGTGGCCATTGCCAACGCCACCCTGACCATGGTTTTACATACAGCATGTGCTTATGAGATTTACCAGAAAGACAGGTCCGGCACTACCATGGCCACCCATCGCACCACTGTATCTTCAGAATCCGAGGCCTCCGACGAGGACAACGCACTCCTGATCAGCTGCCATTCTCCAGGTACCAACTCCCGTCTGTCTGCCGAGAGGAACCGCCCCGCCGAAACCAGGTCAGCCACCCGAGACTATACAACTCCCCGGGCTGGCGCACTGTCTTGCGCCAGCTGCGGTGATCCTCATGACTGCTGGGACTGTCGGTTCCGGGAGGCAGAGTGCCGATCATGCGGGAAGAAGGGCCACATCGCCCGGGCCTTCCATTCCCGGGCCAACCGCCACACCCTAGCCGCACTTGAAGAATCGGCTGAGCTTCACACAACGTCATCACCTCGCCACCAGGTAATGAACTTGCCCTGGGATGCCCCCAATAAGATTAAGGTCCCCATCCTCATTGAGGGCTCCCTCTGCCTTAGGGAACTAGACACAGGGTCATTATACTCGATCATTTTGGAGGCCACGCTCCGGAAACTGTGTCCAGAGGGGGGCCCCCGCTTACGGAAGCCCCCCGGGCTCCGGCTCCGGGACTTGCAGAAAAACCTCGTAGCAATCAAGGGGCTGGGCAAGTTCACAGTCCAGTTCAAGGACTTTAAGGGAAAACTGGACCTCCTGGTGGTGGCAGGCAACCTCACAAGCCTCTTGGGACTATCCTTGTTCGGGCCCTGGGACTGGGTGTAATGGGGATGAACAGTATCCACACCCCAGACTTTCAAGATATCTGTGCAGAATTCCCCACAGTTTTCAATGGAGCACTAGGCTCCTACACCGCCCCCCCAGTATCTTTGGACCTTGACCCCACAGTCCGGCCCATCCGCACTCCGGCCTGCTGGCCTCCACTTTCTGTTCAGCCTAAAATTGAACAGGAGCTGGACAAATTAGTTGAGCAAGGGGTTTTGGAACCGGTATTACACGCGCGTTGGGAAACGCCCATCGTAACTCCGCTTAAGCCCAACAGAGACACCCACATCTGCACGGATTACAAGTGCATATTAAACATGGCACTGCAGGCATACGCTTACCCGGTCCCCGTAATCAGCACTTCCAGGATGCCGGTCTGAAGGTCAAGAGGGAGAAATATCTGCTCGGAGTTCCATCTGTGGAGTTCTTCGGCTTCGTCGTGGACGGCCAAGGAATCCACCCCACACTGGACAAGGTAAAGGCTATCTCTGAGGCACCGGCCCCTCAGTCCAAGGCAGACCTCCAGTCATTTTTGGGGCTCCTGAACTTCTATCACGCATTCCGTCCCCATAAGGCAGTGGTGGCAGAGCCACTGCACCGGCTCCAGGACAAGAACACTAAGTGGGCTTGGGCACCCTGCCATGCGGCCGCTTTTCGAGCCATGAAGGACTTGCTTACATCTAATGCTGTGCTCGCCCATTTTGACGAGTCCCTCTCTGTCATCCTGGCCTATGATGCTTCCCCATACGGGGTGGGAGCAGTTCTGGGGCATTGCTTACCCAACGGCTGGGAGGTTCCGGTCGCTTATTATTCAAGAACCCTGTCATCCGCGGAGCACAAGTATGTGCAGATCGACAAGGAGGCGCTGGCTATTACGGCTGGCGTCAAAAAATTTCATGACTATTTGTACGGCCAAGTGTTTATGGTTGCCACCAACCACAAACGTCTCCTGGGCCTCCTCACTTCATACCGCCAGACCCCCCAGATGCTGTCTCCCCGGGTCCTGCGGTGGTCCATCTTCCTTTCTGGCTACCTGTATTCGCTGGTCTATCGCCCTGGCAAGTCCATGGGTCACGCTGATGCTCTGAGTTGCCTGCTGCTGCCTGCCTGCGAACCGGCTCCGGCTCCCACCTACCATATCACCCTCTGGACTGGCCCGTCCAGGTTGCCATCTCCCAGCGCATGGCTAGGGATCACACCCTCTCCCGGGTCCTGGACTGGGTGGGAAGGGGGTGGCCCACCTGCCTGGGGCCAGAATTTGCCACGTTCTCAGCACGGCACAATGAGCTATTCACCCACAAGGGGTGCCTGCTCTGGGGGTCGAGGGTAGTGATTCCCAAACCGCTCCACACTTGGGTACTCAGCACTCTCCACGAGCACCACCCTGGCATTGTGTGAATGAAGGCCCTGGTCCGAAGTTACGTCTGGTGGCCAGGGCTGGACAAGGACATCAAGGACCAGGTCCGCCACTGCAGTAAGTGCCAGGAGTCATGACCTGACCCCCCCCCCCATGCTCCGATCCGCCCCTGGGAATCGGCACAAAGGCCCTGGTCCTGGCTTCACGTGGATTTCTCTGGGCCAGTCCAGGGGCAGATCTTTTTCCTCCTAGTAGACAGCTACAGCAAATGGCTGGAAGTCGTGCCCGTGAAGTCAACGTTGTCTGAAGCCGCCATCCAAGCCATGTGGCGCATCTTCTGCACGCATGGCTTGCCAGACATGCTGGTCTCCGACAACGGCATGGCCTTCACCTCCGCAGAGTTCCAGCGATTCATGGAGCTGCACAGCATCAGACACATAAGGTCTGCTTCCTTCCATCCAGCCACCAATGGACAAGCTGAGCGGATGGTCCGCACAACCAAGGAGGCGCTGTAGAGGATGGACCAGGGGGACTGGGAGTTTAAACTAACTGCTTTTGTATTCGGCCAACACTCAATGCCCCACTCCTCCATGGGACGCAGCCCTGCCGAATTCCTAATGGGCTGCCAGTTGACTTTGCAACTCGACCGCCTGCACCCTGGCCGAGTGGCAACCGGCCTCAAGGAACCCAATGTCCACCGGGCTCCGCAAGGGTTCTTTCCGGAAGATCCCGTGTATGTCCGGAATTATGCACGGGGCCCTTTCTGGCTACCAGGCCGGATCATCTGTGTCACCGGACCCCTCTCCTACGAGGTCGCCGGTGAGGACAGGCAGGTTTGGAGGCGACACGTGGAACAGCTCTGACACCGGCTACGTTCCTGTGTTCCCGACTACACGTGAGCACGAGGATGATGCTCCCGACCCGGTTCTGAATGAGGAGGAGGCAGCCGTCGCATCCCAACATCCGTCTCCATCGGACACAACCACAGAGGCTGCCCTGATGGACACAGCTTCCAACACCCCAGCTTCTGCTCCTGCTCCCAAGGCCGAGACTTGTTCCATTGCCACCTTCTGCAGCTTTGAGACATTCAGACAGGGAACGAAGAAGGCCGACATATCTCAAGGACTATGTCTGTTAGGGTGGGCCTGAACTATGGGGGGAGGGGTGTTATGTTCTGTGATTAAATCTGTGATTATCCAATTACTTTGAAACTTATTCAGTTACTTTGAGATTTATCTGCCCTGGGATTATCCAGTTATTATCCTGGGATTACCTTGAAATTTATTCAATTACCTTGAAATTTATTCAATTACCTTACCTAACTGCCTTGTTTGGGCGATGTCAGGGGTGCGGCTTATCTGTGTATATGAGCAGGCCCCCTGACCTCTGTTTTCTTATGCTTCATCTGGACCTGAAATAAACTTGCTATGCTGAAATCACTACCACTGGCCTCCCGACTCCAGTACTTTTCACTTATGTTCTTATCTCTGGTTTATATTTTGGGTTCAGGCAAAGATCATCTAGTTTTCTTGTGCTTTTAGTGGCACTGAAGATCCTTTTAGTTGGTTTTAGCTTATGTTCTTAAAGAGTTTTTTGGGGGTGGGTTTAGAATCCTGTTTTTGCTAGCTTTATTTTTGGACTGTCTTAGGGTTTGTTGTTTTTGTATTTTTATAATTTTGTTTTCAAGATGCCTTGATGGCCTTGTGCTGAAAGGTGAACATAAGAGAAGCCAATGTTGGATCAGGCCAATGGCCCCTCCAGTCCAACACTCTGTCACACAGTGACCAAAAATAGCAGGTGCCATCAGGAGGTCCACCAACGGGGCCGGGACACTAGAAGCCCTCCCACTGTTGCCCCCCCCCCCGTCAAGCACCAAAAATACAGAGCATCACTTGCCTCAGACTGAGAGTTCCTATCTATACCTTGTGGCTAATAGCCACTGATGGACTTCTGCTCCATATCTTTATCTAATTCCCTCTTGAAGCTGTCCATGCTTGTAGCCGCCACCACCTCCTGTGGCAGTGAATTCCATGTGTTAATCACTCTTTGGGTGAAGAAGTACTTCCTTTTATCTGTTCTAACCCGACTGCTCAGCAATTTCATGGAGTGCCCACGAATTCTTGTATTGTGAGAAAGTGAGAAAAGTACTTCTTTCTCTACCTGCTCTATCCCATGCATAATCTTATAAACCTCAATCATGTCACCCCTCAGCTGTCATTTCTCCAAGCCCCAAGTGCTTTAACCTTTTTTCATAGGGAAAGTGTTCCAACCCTTTGTCATTCTAGTTGCCTTTTTCTGCACTTTTTCCAATGCTATAATATCTTTCTTGAGGTGTGGCGACCAGAACTGTACCAAATGAGGTTGCACCATTGATTTATACAGGGGCATTATGATACTGGCTAATTTGTTTTCAATTCCCTTCCTAATAGTCCCCAGCATAACGGTGGCCTTTTTCATTGCAGTCGCACACTGTCTTGACATTTTTATTGAGTTATTTACTACAACTCCAAGATCTCTCTTTTGGTCAGTCTCTGCCAGTTTGGACCCTATCAACGTGCATTTATAGTTAGGATTTTTGGCTCCAATGTGCATCACTTTGCACTTGGCCACATTAAACCCCATTTGCCATGTTGATGCCCACTCGCCCATCCTTGACGGATCCCTTTGGAGTGCCTCACAATCCTCCTTGGTCCTCACCACCCTGAACCACTTCGTGTCATCTGCAAATTTAGCCACTTCACTGCTTACTCCCAACTCCAAATCATTAATAAACAAGTTAAAAAGCATCGGACCGAGTACTGATCTCTGCGGTACCCCACTGCTTACCTCCTTCCACTGAGAAAATTGCCATTTATACTCACTCTCTGTTTCCTTTTAATTAGCCAGTAATTAGACTTGTCCTTTTATCCTGTGAGTATTTAGCTTACTTAGGAGCCTTTGATGAGGAACTTTATCAAAAGCTTTCTGGAAGTCAAGGTAAACAACATCTATTGGGTCCCCCTTGTCACTCCCTTGAAGAACACTAACAGGTTAGTGAGACAAGATCTTCCCTTACAGAACCCATGCTGAGTCTTCCTCAAGAGATTTTGTTCATCAATGTGCCTACTAATTTTTTCCTTAATAACAGTTTCCACCAACTTCCCCAGTATTGACGTCAGACTGACTGGCCTGTAATTTCTCGGATCTCCTCTGGAACCCTTTTTAAAGATAGGAGGGACATTCGCTACCTTCCAGTCCTGAGGAATGGAGGCAGATTTTAATGAAAGATTTCAAATTTTTTAAGGAGATCCACAAGTTCACATTTGAGATCTTTCAGAACCCTTGGATGTATGCCATCCGGGCCCGGTGATTTATTAGTTTTGAAGTTGTCTATCAGACGTAGGACCTCATCTCTCGTCACCTCAGTCTGACTGAGGTCTTTCATCACCCCTCTCGAAATTGGCGGTTTTGGTATGTTCAGTACTCGTTTTACCCCACTGCCTCCCTTGCTGGTTTCCTACTTCTAATGTATTTGAAGAAAGTTTTATTGTTGGGCTTTATGTTTTTTGCTATATGCTCCTCATATTTCCTTTTTGTCTGACTGATCACAGACTTGCATTTTATTTGCCACATAAATAAGATAAATGAGATAAAAGTAAACTAGATGATTCACTGCTTGGTACTAATTTAGATGGCCAGGAAGATAGATTTAGCAGCTAATACTCTAGAACAGCTATTAAAGTATTCACAATACGGAAATCAGCTACTCTACAGAATATATCCTGCTGAACTAAAGAAATGGAAAACAATCATATGGGCCAGTTCTTCCAAAGCATGTTTTCAGTACATGGGGGAAATGTAGCCAGGCATCATTTGTCACTGCCAGAGGACTTGGGGAAGGAGTTGAGGAAGGAGGGAATGATGAGAGGGACTGTGCCTCTTCTTTCCTTTCATAAAGCCCAGTGGGAATGTGCCTACCCAAGTCCGCTTTGCATGCCAAGAGACGTATGGGAATACTAGGCTCTTGTGGACTGTGTGTAGAGCTCTTTCTGCTGGCATCTTGGAATGAGCACCTGATCTCTCCCAGTTCTCTGTATCTGTGGAGAATGGGGAGGGAGAATGGTTTCCAGAGGGTAATGGCTGCTTTCTTAAGTAATTGGTGCTTGGATGTGTGGAGCCTTGAGCATAGCATAATGTGCTAGTTACTTGGTAGTACATTGTGTTCATTCAAGTTTAATTTAATGTTTTGCTCAAGCAGTTTTTTTTTGCAAAAGCAAATCCTTAAAATACTGCTTAGTAGGTTTAAATAATAAACTAATTCAGTGTATTCCTGTGCTTACACTTCAGTTATGTTGATGGTTCACTGGAATCAGTACTTTTCCATTTGTACTAAATGTTAATATATCTTTGCTGTAACATTTGCAAGCAATACCCATTTTTAGCTCAAGAAGTCCCATCCTGGATTGGATGAATATTACATTTGTACAGGTGGTTTTCATTCCCTGAAGTATTTCAGTGTGAAGACTGGTAGTCCTGTCCCTTCACTTCACTGGGGACCTTAGGTCATAGTCGATAGATTTTGAAATATTTGGCAGTTGTAATTCTGAACTCTTTAGGGACCTAAGAGTGGAGAGTTTGTCGGGCTTCTTTTTATTGGATTGTTTAAAACTATTATTTTTGACTATAGTTTGTCACTGGCAAATGAACAGCTCTGCTGGCTGAAATGACTGAATACTTTTTTTGTTCTTACTAGAATGTATGCTTGCCATAAAAATAAATCTCTCCCAGTTTGGAGGCTGATTGCATTATTTCCTGACTTCTGGTAGATCTGAGCAGATTTCTGTATAAACATTATTAGATTGAGATTTGTCTCCAGCTCTGGGACTCTCTTGAGACGCTTACTGGTCTACTTAGAAACAAAAACTTCCAATTTATATGGGAACAGATTATTATAGTAATCTATATACTAATAGCGAAGGTGACCCCTGTGTGCGGATATCCAAATCCGTGTGGGGGGGGCACCTGGGGGGCAGGGAGAATTTTCTATACACTTGGGAGGCTTCCCAGATGTGCAGAAAAATCTAAAAAGTTCTAAAAAAATATTTGGGGGGATTTAAATCCCCCCAAAAGTTAAAGAGCATTCCCTGCGCACATGCAGGGAACACTCTCGGAACTCTGCGGCAGCCCAGCGGCTGACAGCTGCTAGGGCCCGCCGCAGGGGGGGGGGGAATTGGCGGCCTGAGCTCGGGCCTGCAGGAGAAGCTGTGGGGGGGGGAGGAAAACTGGCGGCCTGAGTTTGGGCTCACTGGAGAAGTTGTGGGGGGAGGGAAACCGGCAGCCCGAGGTCGGGCTCACCAGAGAGGCCGTGGGGGGGGGGGGGAACCAGCGGCCTAAGCTCAGGCCCTCCGGAGAAGCCGGGGGGGGGGGAGAAGCCGGGCGGAGCCCAGGGGGAGGAAGGCTTACCTCAGTCTGCTTCCTCCTCCTCCTCCTCCTCCGCACGGACCTTCTCTGGAGGCCAGGTCTACCCAGCCCTTGCCACTCTGTTGGTACACCTGGCCTCCGGAGAACAGGTCTACCAATATAGTGGAAGGGCTGGGTAGACCTGTTCTCCGGAGGCAGACCTGTTCTCCGGAGGCCAGGTCTACCAATATAGTGGAAAGGACTGGGTAGACCTGTTCTCCAGAGGCGAGGTCTACCAATACAGTGGACTGGGGCAGGTAGACCTGTTCTCTGGAGGAAGAATCGGGGGGGGGGGGGGAGAGGACTTACCTGGGGCTGCAGCCTTTAGGAATCCCACCCCCCGTGAGTATCACGGGTCCCCGCCTGTTGTATTTCATATTTGTAAGACATAGGAATTTGTTTGGGGAATTGTTTCTGGTACAATAATACCTATTTGCTTGCCTTAACTTTTAAATAACCAGAAGTCTTCGCATAATCAAGATGAGTTTTTTTCTGTGGACCTGAATCTGAGGATGCAGCCTGAAGAATATGTGCTAGGAAGTAAATGCCATTGAGCTCTATATTGTCTTTACTACTGAGTAGGGCTCCAGGGAATGGTTGAAATGTATATGATTGATGCAGCATCTTTTTGAAACTGAATATACGTAAGGTTAGTCTGTGCCTGAAAGTGGCACTGTAATGATTTCACGTTTTGGTGTGTGTGTTCCTTTAAATGTTTAGTTTGGCTGCAGTACTTTAAGGAGGGTGATAGAGGGAGACTGGTGTGATTTTGATTGGCTGATGACTGAGAGTGTGGGAGGAGATGTTCTGAGAGGAATCTGTGTGGGGGTGTCTATGAAGGATTCTGGGTGTGAAGTTTGGAGATTGAGCACAGTCTGTGTGATTATGGGATTTTGAGTCTTTTTCTGAGTGATTAAGACCAACAATTTAGTCTGTGTGACTAAGAGAGATGATTCTATTCTGTGTGAATAAAATAAAGAGACTAGCCTGTGTGGATATATGAGAGAGAGAGAGAGAGAAGCCTGTCAGTTTGGAATTTGAGAGACTGTTTGTAGCACCAAGCAATGCCAGTTATATTTACAAGTTCCTTTCTTCAACAGCTGTTCAAAATAACCAGAAACCTATTTTGTTCTTTATTAAATAAATCAATTTTTGTTTAAACTTGTCCCATAAATCAGTACAGTACTTCCTCAGGGCCACATAGTCCTCTGAAGTGCCCATACCCTAGGTCATACTACCAAAAGAGAGAGAGATTTGGAATTTTTGGGGGCAGCAGAAAACTACCAAGTTTATATTCACAGAGAGTGTTTAAAGGAGAAACTGTTTCCCTGAATAGCAAGAACCTCGCAGGCACCACTTAGGAAACTATGTGATTACCTTGAGTTCTATGGTAATAAATTTAAAGAACTGGAAGAAGTAGGGAAAATCCTGCTGCCTGACTAGCAGCAGATAAGGAAAACCTAGCTGACCTGTGCCCACAAGTACTTAAGGTATGTCTAGAACTATAAACCTTTTGGCTTGAGGGTTGTAGCCTTCAACTATCCAGAGGGTTGTACACTGCTTTGGGTATCCATTGGGAAGAGAAGCAGGCTATAAATAAGTGCTTAGGGTTTCATTTAGTTATTTATTTTACAAAATGTCTACCTCACCTTTCTGCCCTCCTGAGGCCCACCAAGATGGCTAACAAATTAAAGCATGCATAATAAAATCACATTCTCCTTCAGTGGGGGGAAGTCATCCAGGAAGTGGTTAGGTTACGCCTCTGCTCACTCGGTAGGCTATGCAAATTTCTTTTAGTGCGTGGCTCCTAATTGGAGGGACCTAGGCTGACCTCTCCAGTTTCTGCATAGTCCTGCGCTCGGTAGGTTGTCTGGAGCTCCAGCTCCAAGCCAGAGAGAACGAAAGATAAAAGATTTTTTTTTAAAAATAAGCTTTTACTAGGAGGCTAGTAACAACCTCAACGAATGCAAGGAGCCTTCCTCTTGCCTTACCTCCAGGAGGCTAATAAGAGGCACAGAAGGAAAACCGAGCATTAAGATGTCCTGGGAAAACGCGGGGACAAAGAAGAGGAAGAGACCCCTCCCCCATCTGAGGCATCGGTTGGACCCAGGAGGGAAGGAGTGGCAGAGGCTGACAAGGAGCAGTGATCTCTTACCCCTGAGGCATCGAGGGGGGGGGGTCGGGGAGACGTTTGCTCTACAGCTGGGATGCGCGCTGGAGCAGCTGGCAGAAAAGGAGCCAGCACACAGGGCTGGTTGGGTGTGCAGAGCAGGCATGCCCCCCCCCCCCCCCGCCTCCAGCAGACATCGCAGCAAGAAGCCAGCACAGCAGACAGAGATGCGAGCAGGTGGGTCAAGCAGTTGGAGCCAGTAGGCTCACGCTCCCCCCCCCCCCCCCCCGGTGCCTGAAAAAGGCAGCTAAGGAATCAGCTGGCAGAGCGGACAGCAGTCAGGAGGTGAGAGGCCGGCGCGGGAGACACAAAGGGCTGGCGAGCCCTTGTGGTGAGCTCATTCCAGTGGTGGGGGGAAACACGGTGGGGCCCCCTAACACAGGTCTTCCAGCAGCCGCAAGTTCCACCACCAGCTACTTTTGCAGTTCTGGCCAGGCCTTTCCTAGACGGTGGGCCTTAATGGGAGTTCTGGGGGCAGCACCGCAATGGCTCCGGGGCACTGGAAGCCAGGGGTGTATGGTGGCAGCTCCTGCATGGCTCCCAATAATGCATGCCAACAAGGAGCCAGGGGGAAGGCATTCCTCCGGGGGCTCCAGGAAAAAATAGAAGCCACCTCACTCTGGGCTTCCAACTTCTTCAGGATACAGAGGTGTGTGACAGCAGCTCCGGCACAGCCCCTAACAACGCATGCAAAACAAGGAGCCGGAGGAAGGCATTCCTCCAAGGGCTCCAGGAAAAAAGAGAAGCCACCTCACTTGGGGCTTCCAACTTCCTCAGGATCAAGGGGGTGGGGTGGGGCAACAGCCCCTGCACAGACCCAAACAATGCATGCTAGCAAGGAGCTAGGGGGAAGGCCATCCTCCAGGGGATCCAGAAAATGGAGGAGCCACCCCACTTCTGGCTCTCAAATCTTTCTCAGGGCCCAGGTCTCTAGTCACCTCAAAGGGGCCTGGGGACCCAGAGGCATCAGGGCAGAGTGAACTCCCAGAAGCCTCTGTGGACAAGGATGGGCAGCCGGAAGTCAGCAGGCCCGGGGCAGGGGGGGAGACGGCAGCGGAGCCGCTGTGGAATCTCCAGGGGAGGGTGCCCCCTCTCATTAGCCCTGAGCAGGCTGAAATTGCATCCGCCATCAGTTCCTTGGGTAAAAATACTGAGAAGGAAGAAGGTGAATGGTTGGGGGATGAGAAAGAGGTCCACCCTGTCTTGTCCGAACTATTCCAGACTGAGCATTTCAAAAGACTGTTGAACAAAGTCATTTCCATGCTGAATTACCAGATGGAAGTGAGAAACCTAGATCTCCTGTTGCTGCTTGGCTGGACATCAGAGGCTTTAAGAAACCAGGCAGGGTGCAGACCTTTTCACCTTCCCGGCTTTATCCAACGACATTGTCAAAGTTGGGTGGGCTGTTCCTAGAGGTGGCAACTCCCTTTTTGTCTATTGCAAGGCATTTTTACTCTTGCCAAAAGTAACCATGGAGGATCTAAAGGTTCCTTTCATTGACACCCCCGTGGTGGCACAGCATTCAGGGGCAGTGCTTCCCAGGGATGGGGCGAATGCCTTGAAGGATGCCAACCTCCTACAGAACCCAGAGATTTCACCTTTGGACCTGAAGAGGTCTCTACTAAAGATCAAAAGAACCCGCACCAGGATAGCTGAGTGGTTAAGGTGTCGGACCTAAGGTCCAATGGATGCATGTCTGCGTGGAAGTGGCAGAACTTGCCGCAGTTGCATATCAGGACAATGTCCAGCTCGGTGCTAAGGTGCAGGCAGTAAACATATGGTTCAAACATTGGACGGTGGACACACTGTCAATAAGTAATTTGGCTATGGAGAAGTCTTAGGCAGGCTTCTATTCAGCGAATCAAATTTTGACAAGAGGCTTGTAGAGATGAAGGAGGAGAAGAAGGTGATGCCATCACAGGTCTATCCATTTCTTTCGTGGGTTTTCATACCCCAGGCCAAGGACCCATCCAGTAGAGCACCAGATCCAATGCCAAACAGACATCATCCTCCAGTAATGACAAGGGTGTCCCAGTTTAAAACACACAAACAAACAAACAAAACGAACTGCATGACTATCAAATAGGAGGCCGGCTCCAGGCCTTCAAGGGGGTCTGGAGCCTAACCACAAGAGACCAGTAGGTGCTGTCAATCATTTCTCAAGACTACAGAATAGAACTTACGTGCACACCACCTCACAGCTTCAGACCCTCGCTAGCCCTAAGCCAAAAGGCCAGACTACTCCGACTGCAAAAGGCATTTCTGCACCTGAAGGGCATAGGCGCCATAGAAGAGGTTTCCAAGGAGCAGCACTTCAAAGGAGTGTACTCCATCCTCTTTGTGGTTTCAATGGGAGAGCAGTACTGAACCTGTGAGGTCACAACAGATGGCTAAAAAAGAGAAGCTTCAGGATGGAGTCCCTATGCCATATACTGCAGATACTTCAGCAAAAGAGGACTTCCTGACCTCCATGGACCTTGTAGAGGCATACTTGCATATTCCGGTGCACCCAATCTCCAGACAATGCTTGTGCTTCTGCTCCCTGGAGCAGCATTGCCAGGACATGGCATTGCCCTTTGGCCTCTCCCCAGCACCTAGAGTCCTTACCAAGGTCATGATCACTCTGGTGGCATCACTGCGCATGGAGGGGATATACTTGTACTTGCTTTGGAACAACGTGCAAATATGGGTGGGGGACTACAAGATGACGATGTGCAGCACACAGAGGTTGGTCTCATCAACGGAGAGAAGAGCCATGTTATCCCTTCGCAGGATCCCATACACCTGAGTGCCAGATTGAACATGAAGCAGGCCACAATCTCTCTACCAGAGGAAAAAGCAGCTAAATATTCATGAATTGGTGCAGAGCATCAGGTCCAAGAGAAGACCAGAACCTGATGTGCCTGGCGACCCTAAAGGGCCGAATGTTATCAACATTAGACACCATATATGGACATGACTTCAAGCCAGAACCTTGCAAGGGGGTCTTCTTTCCTTCCAAAGGATATCTTCCGGATGCAACACGTTCCAGTAGAGAGGACGCACAGGCTCATGAGGGAATTAAAATGGTGGACAATACTATTGAATTTGAGCAAGACCATCACCTTCCTCTATTCTCAACAACTTGTGATCACAACGGATGTGAGCAAGAGAGGCTGGGGTACCCACTGTGGGCACCACATAGCACAAGGCTACAGAGGAGGCGACTCAAAGCATTAACTGGCTGGAACTGCCGGCACAGAAGGGCATTGAAGGCCACACCATCAACATGATGACAAAGACACACCTGAAAGGTCTGTTCAACCTCCAGACAGACTGCCGAGTAGGGAGGACCGGGGTCCAAGGGAATGGGCCTTGAACAAGGAGGTCTTCACCCCCTCCCCCACTGGCCAAGAAGGCCATAGCCCTCGGGTATGGTACAAATGTCCTCCACGAGGCCGTGGGCACTACCTTTGAGACCGGATCTACTACACCAAGGGCCCGCCCTCCACCCAGACCCAACATGGTTACAGTTGACTGCATGGCAACTGAACATACATGATTAAAAGCTCTGGTTTTATTCCAGAGACATAGTGGATATTAGGTTGCAGACACGGGGTATCGACCCAACGCATCTACTGTCATACACAGAAATGTCTTCCAAATGGGCCTTCGCCAAGGGCATACAACCACAGTGAGACATGAGCAAGCAAGTGGTACTCTTCTTGTCCAAGGGATGGAAGAAGGACCTTAAAAAAAATACACTGAAATGACAAGTGGCAGCCATCCAAGCATGCCTAGAGCACAGGACACATGGGAACGTGTCCACAAGCAAGTATGTGAAGAAATTCCTGTTAGGAGTAAAACATTTGGCTCTTCCAATCAGACACAAGTTCCTGACATGGAACCTCTCCATGGTGCTGCGTGCATTGAATGAACCACCATTTGTTCCGATGAAAACATCGGAGCTCAGTTTCCTATTACGGAAGGTGGCCTTTCTCACTGCAGTGACCTCAGCCAGGAGGTTTTTCCGAACCAGTAGCACTATTGGCTAGGAAGGATCTGGGCATAGTCCAAAAGGAGTTGGTACCCTTGGGGAAGGATCCATCCCTGCTTCCGAAGATGAACTCTGCCTTCCACCTTGGCCAGCCGATTATATTACCTTCGTGCTGTCCCAATCCAAAGCACCCTAGAGGAAAAACCAGGCACAAACTGGATGTATGGAGAGCTCTCCATGTATACTTCAATTTTTCGAAGGTCAGACTCGCCGTTTGTACCACACTGTATTCAGCACCAAGGGAAGAAGGTCGCAGAGCCCAAAGTGGCCTACAGAATTAGACAATGTATAGCCAAGCCTACGAGGTGCAAGGACTTGCACCGCCAGGTCAAATGATGGCATATACCTCGACCTTTTGACAGTCAGACTCGAGGTTTGTACCACACAGTGTTCAGACCCAGAAGAAGGTTTCAAAGCCCACAGTGGCTTACTGAATTAGATAATGTATGGCCAAGGCCTATGGGGTGCAAGGACTTGCACTCGCAGGTCTGGTGACTGTGCACTCCACAAGAGCAGCAGCTGCAATGGCAGCATTCTCCACATGAGAGAGCAACTGCGGAAGAAATGAGTATTACAACAAGTGTTGGAGATGGAAAGAAACACCCACTCTAGAGGAACAGCTTGGGTACAGCTAACCACTTCCTGGATGACTTCCCCCCACTGAAGGAGAATGGTACATTGGACCTTTCCTGAAGGTTCTTTCTCTTCAGTAGGGGAGAAGTCATCCACATCCCACCCTACGATGTAGCGCTAATACCTTGAAATCAGGCCAAGGGTGGCAAGAGAACAATGGGTGAAGGTCGATTAGTGAAGACAGGGAAGTATAGCACAGGGCTTGGACATAACTGGAGAGGTCAGCCTAGGTCACTCCAATTAGGAGCCACGCAATAAAAGAAATTTGCATATCCTATTGAGTGAGTAGAGGCATAACCTAACCACTTTGTGGATGACTTCTCCCCCACTGAAGAGTAAGGCCCAATGTACCATTTTAAAACCATTACAACCATCCACCACCCCCTGCCTTGTCATTAAAATGATTAAAACCAGTTAAAATACATAAAAATATGAAAACAACAATTAAAACATTGGGCAGGAAGGAGGAATCACTGAGGGAATGCCAAATGAAACAAAAAAAGTCTTCACCTACTAGTAGAAGATGGCAGCAGAAGGGGACTGAGGAATCTCCCCAGGCACAGAATTCCAGAGTTTTGGTGCCACTACGAAGAAGGACCGCTTCCAGGCTGCCATATGGGAGAAGGTGGGGGCACCCGAACCAGGGCTTCTGACGATGATTGTATGGTTCATAATGGTTCATAAGGAAGTAAGTGGTCCTTTAGGTTTGTTGATCCCAAACCATATATGGCATTAAAGGTCAGTACCAGCACTTTGAATTGCACATGGAAACCAATTAGAAGCCAGTACAGATGAGCCAAGACTGGAGTGATATGATGTCCTTACGACCCACTACAGCCAATATCCTGGTGGCAGCATCCTGCACCACTGGAAGTTTCCAAACACTTCTGGGGATTGGATTATAAGGTTTTATGTTGGGATATGGCATTAAAATGGTATAATTAGAAGATAATACAAATAACTTAGCAAACCTTGTTGAAGGTATTGTAATGCATGTATCTGGTCTAGATGGTCCCTAGTATAGGTAGGCGATGTTGGCTAGTGTCTTGTTCCATGTTATGTTTTTGAGCCCTTGGCCACTATTGTCTCTACTGTCAAGGATATCCATTTTTACTATTTCAAGATTCTAATTCTTCCTTTCCTTGTTCCTCTTCTCTTTTTAATAGGCACTTCTAAAGTTTGCTACAAGTGTATCTATTATAGGAAAGTTTTGTGTTTATGTTTAGTGCTGTGTGTTGAACTTATCTACTGGCTCTGAGAAGGATTCTTGCTTATTCTTGTGCAATGCTGCATTCCCTCCTAATTAGACATATCTGACTTTCTGGTGCCTGTTGAATTGATCAAAGAATGAAAAAACACATTTAGTCTTAAACAATCTAAAAAAAATTAATTGCAGCCTTCTGCAGCATTCCATAAATGTCTGAATTAGTTTATATTATATCAGGGTTTTTAATACACCAAAATAGCTTTCTTTTCATGGGAATGTTTGTGGGAGTTCTCATGGCTACCTTTTAGTGAACAGGTGTTTACCCTTTTCTCTCATAGGAATGAACTGATTTCGATGAAGGCTTCAAACTTGGAGACCTTCTCCCAATATCAGTCATGATGTCAACAATATGAGAAATCTGATTGTCCAGGTTCACCTGAAATTCTAAAATAGTGTATACTATCTAGTTAAAAATCCCCCTAAGCCCTGATCTATCAGTAATAGAAAAAAGCAGAACTGAAAAGGTGGGGTCAGGGAAGGGGAAACATGTCCTCTACTTTTTCCAAGTGCAGCAGCTTTTCCTAGTGTTTTCAGTTAGTAAAATTGACTAGACTGAATTGCAAGCATTTTATTTTGGTTTAGCCTTTTATTCCTGACAGAGGCCATGCAGTTAAAAGGAAAATAGGTAAGGCAGTATTCTTAGTGCTGCATGCCATTGCTTTACCCATTATTTAATGCTCATGCCTTTTTTAATGCTTATGGTGGAACTGGTGTGGTGTAGTTGCTAGAAGACTGAGTTACCAGTCAGAAGCTCCCAGGTGTAGCCCAGAGGCAGGTAGTCCAAAATAGTGGGCACTCCACTTCTAACCTGAACCAGAGACCCACAAACTCAGGTCAAGGAAGGCACTCCAGAGTGAGCCAAAAGCTCTGGAAAAAGGGTCTCCATTTTCAAGTGGCAACAAGGCAGCCCTCAGAGCAAACTTCCAGTCTTCCCCCCCTCTACCCAGCAAAGGTATGCATATGAAACCCTTGCAGGTTCCACCCAGTAAAGTATCTACATTTCTAAAGGCTACTCAGAGGCCACTTGGCAAATAGCCCTTCTGTCTCCAGAACTTCACCTAGAAGCAGGGAAAAAGGACAGGTTATAGGGGGCTTTCAGGGAAAGGAATGAGAATACTGGAAAGAAAAACGAGATGCCCCCCTCAAGTGCTTGCAGGTCCCCCACTTGTTATATTGTGAGCTAGCTGCTGTTGACAAGTAGCAAGCAACCAGGCCTGGGTGATTCATGCAAGTCAGGTGGTAGTGAGTCACCCAGTGGTTGCTTCTGGGCCAGGCCTAATAAGTCCTCCCTCAAAAGCCAAAACAGCACTGGAAAGTGCCCCTTACCTGCCTTTTACTGACAGAAACCAAACATGGTGGAATGCTGGCAAAACTGTTGTGGTTGCCTAGCAATGGCCACTGAGGGCATCAATTTCTTGAACCTACAGGTGCTCCATTTATCATTTGAGTTTTTAAAATTCCCCCTCCCGTGTGTGTGTGTAAGTGCATGTATATATCATAAAATCATAGAGTTGGAAGGGATCTCCAGGGTCATCTAGTCCAACCCCCTGCACAATGCAGGAAATCAACAAGTCCCCCCCCCCCCCCCCCGGTGACCCCTGCTCTATGCCCAGGAGAGGGCAAAACAAACAAACACAAACAAAACCCTTCCAGGATCCCTGGCTAAACTGGCCTGGAGGAAAATTGCTTCCTGAACCCACAGTGGCAATCAGCATTTCCCTGGGTGTGTAAGAAAGGGCCACAAGAACTAAGCACTGATGCAACCCTTCCTGCCCTCCCTCTCATGATCTGCCTAAATTCATACAATCATCATTGCTGTCAGATGGCCATCTAGCCTCTGCTTGAAAACCTCCAAAGGAGAGCCCACCACCTCCCAAGGAAGCCTGTTCCACTGACAAACCGCACTAACTGTCAGGAAGTTCTTACTAATGTTTAGCTGAAAACCCTTTTGATTTAATTTCAATCTGTTGGTTCTGGTCTAACCTTCTGGGATGACAGAATGTGTGTGTGTGCGTGTGTGTGTTTGTGCGTGCATGCGTGCACACACACCAGATTTTTGTGCATACCTGGAGTGTTTTTCATGTTTATAAAAATAATTGTCTTGTCCCTTCAGAGCTCTGTTCTCTGGATTTGTATCCTCAGATTTGGCCAGGTTAAGACTGAGATATGATACTGGATTTGAAGAGGAGGCTGAAGTTGGTTCCTTATTTGCATTTCCTTATTCATGACTTATTCGTGAATTCATCCAGAAACACTGAGGAGAGTTGGAAAACTGTGAACCCCAAAATAAGGTCTGGACCAACACATATTATATACCCACAGGTTCACAGGACTTTCCCCTTCAAGAAGATATATCCTGTTTCCTGGTCCAAAGTGCGGTTCTTGTGCCAGCTGCTCCAAAGTGGGGTGCCCCCAGGACAAAGACACAGGCAGACACTGGGGCCGGCCTGCGCCCCAAAACAACCTTTGGACCACCCCAAATGACACATCCCCACGCTCTGGGCACTGTCCCCTGCAAGATGACATATAGCACTGCCCGGTCCAAACACTAGTGCTGAAGACACAAGCCTGTATTCGGAGTGCTTCCCGGAGGCCTGTGTTTCAAAGAAGATTTTTGAATAAGCAAGTGCCCTCTGCACCCAAAATAAGGTTTGGACCCCACAATTCATACACCCCCATCTTCGGGGGACTCTACCCTTCGAGCAGACATATGTTCTGTCCTGGTCCAAATCGCGGTTCTTGTGCCAGCTGCTCCCAAGTGTGGTGCCCCCAGGACACTTTGGGCACTTGGAGTAAGTGGTGAAATGTAAAATATGGAATGCTCTCTAAAAGGCATCACAAGTATTATCTAATGGTTGATTACAACGGATGTGCATTCCAAGGACAGCAACACTGGTTGTGCTCTTAAGGACGGGTTTAAACTTTTCCAGAACGTTATTACAAATTTTGCAGGAATAGTTTGACTTGATTAATGTGTCTTTATTATGAGCAGTAGTGGTCATACAATGCCTTAATATCTCTGTACATGACTGTAGTACAGCTGGCTTTAAATCATAGCTCCTCTGTGGACTCATGTGAATTGCTATAAGCTGGCATCAGATGCAGAATCAGAATTACATACATTCAGAAATTGTAATAACTTTTCAGTACTGAAAAATGTCTTGCATGATAAAAGAACTATAGATAGCATTTTCTGTTGTATATTTTTAGGCTCCATTGAATGCTTTTCTTAGTGTTTAGCTGCTGTTTCCTTGCAGAGCCATTCATAACTTAATATATCCTTTTGAACACTTTTACAGATCCTTTTAAAATGTAAAATATGGAATACTTTTAAATATTCAGATAAATTTTATTTATTTATTTAATTTGGTTTATACCCCACCCTCCCTACCAAGGCAGGTTCAGGGCGGCTTACACAAAATGCATAAAAATACATGTTTTATCTTTGATGTGCACTTACCAGTAGTCCCTGCTGAAATCTTTCTGAATTCCCTTGTCTTGTTTTGTTGGACCTTTAAACCGTTACATGGTTTGGAGAAGTCCTTTGTTATCTTCTCGACTTGCCCAATAAAAAGAGTAGTGCTACTGTGCATGCAGAAATTGATTTCCACCCCCTCCAGGGCAGCAACAGTAATGAAGGGAAGGTTTCTAAACCTAAAGTTGTTAAGCTAAATTGAATTGTTCTTATGGCTCTGTGTCAGTTAACTGCCATGAATTCTTTTCAATAACTGTATGACTACTACAAGGTGTATTTACATGATCTCTGAAAAGGTTATCGGCTTTCATGTGTTTTACCCTCATGACTGGTGACAGGTCCCGCCCAAGAGTTCTCAACGGAGCCATGACTCCCTCCTCTGGAATCTGGGCTCTGCTTCGCTCGCTCGCTTGCTTGGTTGCTTCGCTTGTGCATGCCTGGCTAAGTTACTTGCTTCTCCCCTGTTATCTCTTTTGCCCTGTCCTTGAACAGGAGTGCTAGCAGTTATGTGTGAGCCAAACTCACTGGTATTTTGTATTCTTCTTAGCCATGTCTTGGGAACTGAACTTTAGAGATGTTCAACATCATTATTCTCTGGGAACTCCTTTTCCCGCGTTTTCTATGGGAACTTCTGGCCAGTATATTTGAGCGCCTAAAATCCTGCCTAGTGATTGGTAGAATATCCTTAAACCATATTTCATATCCAGTATATCAATACCTGTAATCCCTAAACCCAGTATTACTAACAGTGGAAGTGTTTGACTCCAATGATCTTCTCTACAAATAAAGGACTTACTGCTTAAGGAGACCTGTTGTGGACTATGTCTTTTGGGACATTCTCACACTCAGAAGTCTTGGTTACATTGGCAGAACTGGTTCACAAACATTCCAGTTGCTCTGGCTTGATAAGCACTTAGCAAAAAGAAGTGAGGCACAATAGATGTTGGCCTAAAGGGGGGAGCAATGGGTGGTGGGGAGTTGGAAAGAGAGAAGTGAGGGGACTGAAGGCAAGTGGTCCAGGGACAAGGGAATATAAAGAACCAGGGCCTTGACAGACATACATTCGGGTGGTAAACAGACGGGGGAAAGTGTGCAGTTGTGGCTTCTCCTGTGCCCGCAGCATTCTAACCTGGCAACCCTAACTAAGACAGCCAAGAAACAGGTAGGGGTGGATGAGGAGGAATGGATTGGGCAAGGGGTGAATTTCATGTATTTAAACTAACCACCACATTTATTCGCTTCAGATTTCTATTTGCTGTATAAACTGAGGGATACTTCACTAGGTACATTTGCAAGACATATTTGTAAATTGTTTTAAAGCCTAAAAAAAAGAGTGCATGCAATAAATGCATCTTCTAAACCTGGGGTGGGCAAATAGCGGCCCGAGGGCCACATGCGGCCCGCCACAGAGTTTTTTGCGGCCCGCCAAGACAGTCGGCCACGAGGTTTCTCAACAAGCAATCTCACTCCTGATTTCAAAAAAATTGTAGAAAAGTGTGATAGGGTACATTTGTCTCATTAAACTGATTCTAAAATTAAATGTGCTTGCAGCTATAGATGATATGAAATTAGCACAATAAATAAATTGAATAAAACTACCACTATTTTATTTAATTTATATTTATTGATTTTTATGATACAATTTATACCTTTTCTGAAATGCAAAGTTAACTAATGAATGCAATCATGTTAAAAGGTGCGGCCCTCTGCTAACCTCCACTCCCACAAAGTGGCCCCCGAGCCAAAACAATTGCCCACCCCTGTTCTAAACCACTGTATACCAGACAACTAGGACTGACTGTGAGTTCCCTTTCATGTGTGCCCAGAGTAGCAAACATGTTTGCCATGACATAGTATGAAGCATTCTTTAGGCCTAATCCACAGTTGTGTTGTTCCTTGTATGGTGTGGATGTAGCACAACTTGAGATGTTCACATGAAAAGGTGATTGTGGCAATTTCAATAACAATATTGCCGTTCTTCTTTAAGAATTGTGATGGTGTGGTCAAAAATGAATGTGGTTACCTTGGATGTTGTGGACTGTGCAGTTCTTATGCAATTGTGTTTTCCTGAAAGAAGTAAACCAGTGCCATCAGGGTGACACAGAAGATTATCTTAGATGGCCTGGAGTCACTGAAGAGCAATAAAAGGTTCAAAGCCCCAGATAACACTTTTATGGTTAAAGAGTAATAGAATAGCTCCTGAAAAGAGCAAATGGCCTGTCTTTGTCTTCATATACCATGCACTATCTAGCCTCCACTATCTACTAGGTGTGTTTCATTGTATAATTAAATTATTGAGAGCTGCCCCACAGATGTTACAGATGTGCACTTGTAAACAAATATTTGCAACTGTATAGTCAACATGAGGAAAAGTTCAATACAGTAAAAATTAAAAATTTTTTTGGAGACTTTGGGAATCTTCTCCATATTGGGGAATCTGCCATATCAGTTCACCATTTCTGTACTTGATCATATCCTCATATCCTCAAATAAATCCCCAGGATTGTTGATATGCTCTTTATTAAAATGAGTGAACTTGAAATTAGTGGATTTCAGATTTTCTAGTTTATAAAAAGGAAATATTAACACAGCCCTTTTTATTTTTAATATAAATATATATTAGAAATTATTCTTGCTTTTAATGGCCATCTTAGATGCATGATTTATTTAAACTTAAATTATAGTTCTCATAGCAGGGAATTGATTCCTTTTAATTTACTAATAGCTGTGTTTCAATGAGATTTTTGTTAAGGGTGGTGGTTTTCATACTTTATGTTCAGATTTTTCAAATTAGTTAAAATGTAAGTTGAGAACCTTAGTACTTTTATAATGTCACTGTATTACTAATGACTTGCTTGCAGCTTTATTTTCTGTTCTAGTATGGTGGTACTATGTGTGCGTGTTGTACGTGTATACAGCACATGATGCCTGTAGCTCATTATTTTAAACAAATTAAACCATTTGTATCCAAACATTAAACACAGAGTTAAAAATAAATGCAGCTTAAGTATATTGTTACTGAAGGCTAACAGAGAAAGAGGCACAGTTTATCACACTTCTCATTAATTTGGAATGCAAGTTGCACTAACAAGTTGCTCCTGGAATGTAAAGGGCAAGCAGGAGATGGCATGTGACCTTTGATAGAGGAGATTTATACAAGAAGGGAGTTGAGGGGGCCTGAGGTTCATGAACTAGAAAATGTTGCCAGGTTTTGAATGTTTAATGTGTGAAAGATGTTTAAACTGAAAGGTATTGGAGAAGATTGTATTTGGGGCTTGAATGAAGAAACAGATTCTTCTTCTGGATGTATTTTGTACTATGGAGTTTATTATACAATGTGTCGGTACTGCAGTTCAGATATTTATATGTAATTGATACTAAAACAACCAATTTTACATATGTTCATCAGATACTTTCAAAAAGTATGTTGTCAGATACAGTTTCTGTTTTTGAAAAACTATCTTAATGGTTATCAGAAACACACAGTATTGGATTGTTTCTGTTTGATTTTAATCAAACTCAGTGCCAAACGTGCTAAACTCAGTACTTTAAAACAACAACCGAGAATGAATATGTATAGATATTATAGAAGAGGTTGAAGAATTAATTATACTTCTTTTTCGTGTGTAAAGTCTATATTTTTTAGTTGAGCAGGAGCTTGCAAGGTATTCTATTCTAGCTGTGTTCCCGGGGCATGCAAATGTCAAACCTAGACACGTTTAGACCATGAATTCCAAGTAAGGGATCTTTCTATAGAGACATTTCAGGACTTGAAAATCCACCAAATAGTAATTTTAAAAATGGGCAGTTGAATCTACTTGAACGTAGTGCTATGAACTTAAATAAACGTAATAGTCAAAATAATCAACAGTTCCTTTCAGGGCTGCCAAGAGCCCCCATGAGCCCTCAAAGATCTCACCTGCCCCCCCCCCCCATATGACCCTAGGTCCAGACCATGGCTGAAGACAGACTGACAGTCTGCCGCGCCTCTGCGGCGCGGCAGACTAAGGCGGGGGGAATTTCCCTCACGGTGCGGCGTTCGCACGCCGCCGGAAGGAAGCCACCCGCAGCGTTCAGACTGCAGGCGGCTTCCTACGGCGGCGTGCGGACGCTGCGCGGCTCCCCCTCCCGGCGCGCATTCACACCCGCTCCGGCGGGTGGAACGCATGCCACAGCAGCCGAAGCGCGGCGCCGGATGCGATGCGTCCAGGCCGCCTCCTCGGGGCAGATGCGGTCGTCTGAACGGCCGCTCTGCCTCCGCTTTTGAGGAGGAGGCAGAGCGGCTGAGACTGCCAGTCTGTCCTCAGCCCATGTGTCTAATTTTGTAATTTTATATTTGTACATACATACATATGTGTACCAATATAGGACACACTTCTTACATCTGATGAAGTGGGCTATAGTTCACAAAAACTTTACATCATAATAAATTTTTTGTAAGTAAATTGGTAAAAAATCTATTTATGTTTACCCTTATACCTTTAGACAGCACAAAAGCAAGGGCAAATTTATTATGTAGTGGTGCTGGATGAAAAGTACTGGGATCAGGGGGGTTGATTTTGCTGACATATTTTCTACAAGAATTGTGTCTTTTTACATATAACATGAAGCAATGTCTACAGTAGCAAAGAACATTTACAAAGGGATATTAGATGTCCCACCAATACAGCTTCCTCAAGAGAGTTTAGAATGTAACTAAATCTAATTGGGGTTGGGGGGAGAGAAGGAGTTTAACCTGTTCCACATGTGTAACCACTAAGACCCAATAACATTCAGTTACCATGTACATAAAGGGTGTGGGGAAAGTATCCTTGTAATCTTCAAGGTGGTCTCTGTGCTTTACACCTATGGGTTTACTAGACAACTAGAGAGACGGTGGCGGCGCGCCTGCAACAAAGCATCAAGAGCATCTTCTAGGAGGTTTATGAGATCCTATGAGGTGGCAGTCAAAGCCGCGAAGAGACAATTCTATGCAGCCGCGATTGCATCTGCAAGCTCACGCCCAGCACAATTATTTAGAACCATTCGGTCTTTAACAGAGTTGCCACAGGGCAAGCCAAACAATAGGGAATTGGATATTGGCTGTGAGGCTTTTGCAAGTTATTTTGCAGATAAAATCCTGCTGCTTCGCCGCGATCTCCCGGCCACAGTTGAGACAGTCAGCGAACTTGAGGCTCCATGCACGTCTTCTGGTTCCATTCTGGATTATTTCAGCCCACTCAGTCTGGAGGAAGTCGACAGATTGCTCTCAACAGTACACCCAACCACATGCAGCCTTGACCCGTGCCCTTCATGGCTTATAAAAGCTGGCTGTAAGGGGTTGCGAGGTGCCCTTAGGGACATTATCAACAAGTCCTTCAAGGAGGGGCTGTTCCTGGGGGCACTCAAGGAAGCGATGGTGCGCCCTCTCCTGAAAAAATCATCTCTGGGCCCAGCCGAATTGGCCAACTATTGGCCGGTCTCCAATTTGTCCTATTTGGGCAAAATCCTTGAGAGGTCAGCGACGATTCAGTTGCAGAGCTTTATGGATGACCCTTCCACTCTAGACCCGTTTCAGTCCGGCTTCCAGCCAGGCCATGGGATGGAGATGGCACTGGTCGCCCTCACAGACAGCGAGACAGCGAGACCCCCTAAACAGGGTCTTTGACTCTCTTCTAACCATACCAACCTCCACACGTTTGGGCCCCTTCCAACATGGCATCTCATCATGATAGACTCCTGGGTCCTCTCCATCATCTCTCGCAGGTATCTCATCAAATTCGTTCAGCCCCCGCCCTCTCCAGTAGTCTCTCCACTCTGCAATCAGACGTTCTCCTTCAGGAAGTTTCCACCCTGCTCTGCAAGGATGCTGTAGAACAAATTCCCGTTCAACAGCAACTTACGGGCTTCTATTCCAGGTACTTCACGGTACCCAAGAGGGACGGTGGCACCAGACCTATCCTGGATCTTCAAGGACTGAACCATTTCATTGAATATTGTCGCTTCCCTATGGTCACACTTCTCTCCATATATCCTTTACTATGCAGAAATGCCTGGATGGCTACTCTTGACCTCCAGGACACTTATTTTCATTTGAACAACTGCCCCCCACACCGCAGATACCTCCATTTTGCCATCAGTCAAAACCACTACCAGTACAAGGTGCTCTTGTTTGGGATCTCTATGGCCCCAAGAGTCTTTATGAAGACTATGGTAGTAGTCGCAGCCTTTCTCTGCCTTCAGGGAATCATCGTCTTTCCATATATAGACGATTGGCTACTTGTGGCAGACTCTCGAGAAGCTTAGCTCAAAAACATAGATTTCACACTTTTTTGTTAGAGGACTTGGGTCTCAAGATCAACAGGGACAAGTCCCATCTTTCTCCCACACAACGGGTCCAATACATAGGGGCTGACCTGGATTCTATAGCCCTCCGGGCGCATCTTCCAGAGGACAGGGCACTTCCAATCATTGCCCTCGCTCAACAAATCCGATCCCAGCTCCTCTCCACCACCCTCAGCATACAGCGCCTAGTCGGCTTCATGGCAGCCACAACTGCTGTTCTGACTTTCGCAAAACTAAGAATGCTCCCTCTACAATTGTGGTTCCTTTGCTCCTTCCATCTGCACTCCCAACCACAATCAACCCTCCTCTCACCTCCTCTGGCAGTCAGGGACTCTCTTGACTGGTGGACCAGACAGTCGAATCTCCTTCAAGGGGTGTCGTACCAAAGTTGACCTTGACCACTGATGCCTCCAGGTGGGGCTGGGATGCACATCTCAGCGGCTTCAACACTGGCGGAAAAGTGGGATCCCCACCTATTATCCAAACATATCAACTATTTGGAACTTTTGGCAATTCTATTCACCCTTTGCACCTTCTTATCGCTAGTGAGAGACCAATGTGTAGCTGTCCTGACTGACAACACCGCTGCAGTGAGCTTTGTAAACCGCCAGGGGGGCACAGTGTCTCATCACCTCTGCCGCCTATCTATCCAGCTCTGGGACTGGTGCATCAGCAACGGAATCTTCCTACGAGCCACACAAATTCCGGACTCCCTGAATGTACAAGCGGATCTCCTCAGTAGGGGTCACGCTTGCCTCCATGACTGGGAACTTACCTGGACCTACCTAATCCCTGTGTTCCACCGCTGGGGCTTCCCTGAGATCAATGCCTTTGCAACCAGGAGCAACAGGAAATGCCCCCTATTCTGCAGCCAGGGAGGGGTCGACCCCCTTTCCCTAGGGGATGGACTCCTCTACCCCTGGACCCACAACTTCCTCTACAATTTTTCTCCATTTCCGTTGCTCACTCATGTGGTTTGGAAGATCATCCAAGACAGGGCGAACTGCATCCTGGTCTCCCCGTGGTGGCCCAGACAGCCCTGGTTCCCAATATTGCTCTCCCTAGCCGAGGGGCAGTGTCATCACTTTCCCCCGAAACAGGACCTACTCAGTTTCTCTACTTTACCACAATGTCCCACAACTCAAACTCACTGCGTGGAGGCTTCTCCCTTTGTTTCCTCCAACCGAGTAGCTAATGTCCTATTGAACTCCCATAAGGCTTCCACTCGTAAGCCTTACACTTACAAATGGTCATGATTCTGTTCTTTCCTTGCACACGAGCGTATTTTGCCTTCTACGGCAGGACTGCCCTTGATTTTTGAATTTCTCCTTTCTGTGGCTGACACTGGACTCTCGCATTCCTTCTTACGTGTATACCTGTCAGTCATCTTTGCATTCCACAACCGGATCGACAACTTTTCCATCTTTGCCCATCCGCTCTCCAAACGCTTCCTTCGGGACCTGTTATACCTGTTTCCCCCTATCAAGGGACCTACTCAGCTGTGGGATCTCCCTCTAGTCTTACATCAACTCACCAGGAAGCCCTTTGAGCCCCTTGCGACCTGTGACCTCCAGCATCTGGCCTGGAAGACAGCTTTCCTAGTAGCCATCATGTCGGCAAGAAGAGTCTGTAAGATCCTTGCCTTTAGGCATGACCCTCTGTATCTCTGCTTCCTACTTAATGAAGTCAGTATGGTGCCTGGCAGATCCTTTCTCCCCAAGATTCTCTCTTGAGTTCCATCTTCACTCAGAGGTATTCCTTCCAGACTTCTTTCCAACTTACACATCAGAGGAGGAACATCTTCTACATACACTGGTTGTCAAACGAGCTCTTTTGTTCTATCTTGCACGCACCAAGCCAGCTAGACAAAGTCCCCACCTTTTCGTCTCCTATGCGACCAACAAACTAGGGACCAAAATTACGGCCCAAAGACTCTCGAGGTGGATTGTTGAATTCATCCATCTATCCTCCCTCCTGGCCCACACTCCGCTCCTGGGTCCACTCCGAACCCACTCCACCAGGGCCATAGCAACATCTACGGCATTCCTCAAGGGTGCCTCCCTTACTGACATATACAAAGTGGCCACTTGGGTGACGCCTAACATGTTTATCAAACACTATTAAATACTTTTATGCTGCCAACCAGGATAGGGATGAGATCAAGACTGACAAATAAAGGCAGGGTTGGGGGAGTGGATGAAGGCAGATCATGAAAAGAAGAGAGCAAAATGGGGGGGGAGGAGTGTGGAAAAGAGAAAAAGAAATTAAGAAGAGGTTGTGCTGGCTGGTCTTGCCTGGCTCCAATGCTGGTGTGGTTGATAGGTTTAGCAAGATATTTTCTTCTCGGCGGAGCTCAATTCCCAAGCTCCATGCCAGTCGCCATCTTGGAAGCAGTTTTGACCACGTCAAGCTTACCTTGATCCCTAGATCTTACATTCCAGCTTCCTATGCAGTATTGTTATTTGCAGCATCAGACTTTCCTTTCACCATCAGACACATCCACAGCCGAGCGTCCTTTCAGCTTTGGCCCAGCCGCTTCACTCTCTCTGGGGCTACTTGTACTTGCCCTCTGCTCTTCCCCAGTAGCATATTGGACACCTTCCGACCTGAGGGGCTCATCTTCTGGTGTCATATCTTTTAGCCTTTTGTTACTGTCTGTGGGGTTTTCTTGGCAAAGGTACTGGAGTGGGTTGCCATTTCCTTCTCCAGCAGATCACATTTTGCCTGAGTTGTCTGCTGTGGCCTTTCTGTCCTTTCAATAACCTACCTTAAAAGGTTATCCTGACAGTAAAGAAGAGGAGAACCGTAGACATTGTCCTGAGCTCTTTCAGAGGAGGAAGGCAGCATAAAAATGTGAAAGGTGATTTTACATAAGTTACCATTCACTACAAGAAGTAAATTCCATCCTTAAACATTTCTTTTTCATTATTCATTTAAAACTAACTTTGGTTTTTAAAAATCATTATTCATTAGAAGTGTGTTCTTCAGTCCAGGCAACTCTGATCAAAACTTTTTCTCTACTACCTTAATCATGTAAAAGAACTAGGGCCACCGAGAGGGGAGACAAAATTTGGGGAGCCCAAGTCAGCTGGAGGGCCCCTGAAGCCAGCGTTGATGCTGCAGGCACAGAATGCATCTACTTCTTTTTTTAAAAAACCCATTTGTAATGCAGTTCTGCACTGCAGCCACTATAGGGGCAGGGAAGGCAGAGCACTGTAAATAGCACTTCTAAGTAAATCAGGCAATCCACACTGTGTAACAAAATAATACTGGCCTTCACAGGATTGCTGTAGGGGTCAGTGTGAAAATTTAAGTGAAGGACTTAAATGAGCTGTATAAATGGTAAGTTTTAATTTACAATATCAGTATTAACAAAATTGACTTCATTGATATTTTCAAAGGGGTTGTGTATGTTGGTCTGCAGTAGAAGAGCTAGATTCAAGTCCAGTAGCACCTCAGAAACCCACAGACTTACTCGGTTCTAAGAATTCAGTGGTCAATCTGGGATTCTCACAAGGTTATGGTTACGGTTATGTTTATATTTTGTTTGTATGTTTTGTATGTTCATAAGCTGAAATTTGAAAAAATTAAGGTGTAAGCTTGCTCACAACTTTTATGGTTTGGCTCACAAAGAAATTTTTTTGCACACAGGGTGTCATAGCTTAGAGGAAACATTGACCCATAGTTAAACACAACCATGGATTTGCATCATGTTTGGTTTGACATAATCGACCTATACAAAAATACTTCATATCTTCTGTTGACAAAACCTGCTGTAAAAAAACACATTTGTCTGATTTATAGATATACCTTTACTGGGTACCTCAGTTTGAAACTCATTTGCTTGTAAGAATGTTTATATTGTATTCTGTAGATCAGTTTTTAAACATCAATCTTGGATTGCATCTAGACATCATGATATTTTTTTACTTGAACGTAAGATTTTTTTAAAATCTCATAAATACTTCACTTGTACCCTGCCTTTCTCCCCAGTGGGGAACTAGTGCAGCTTACATCTTCCTCCTCTACTCCATGTTAGCATCTTTAAAGACCAACAAACTTTCCCATGGTATATGCTTTTGTGAGTCAAAGCTCACTTTGTCAGATACAAATGGGAACGATGGTGTCCTCTGAAAAAACATCCAAAGCTCTACAAACCTCAGCAATAGTTAGAATTTTAAAAATTTATATATTACGTCAAATTCATAGCAGACATCAGCACATTTAACTCTATTAGATTTGTGGCCTTTGTGTTTATTCATTTAATCTTTTGACTGTAAAAGCTAAGGCTAATTAGAATTCTAGATGTTCATTCTGTCTTTTTTTTCTCCTTCTCTGTAGGGTCAGGAGAAGGCTTGGGGAAAATAATCCAAAGATTTCCCTTAAAGGATTTGGATGATACTCCTTTTCCACAGGGAATAGAGTTGGTAAGTTGTGATATCCTCTATGGCATGCATTTGCAAGCTCTCTCTTTATTCTGTACATAGATTCATAATTATTTGTAGAGTCCGATAGATGGTGGTGATATGTTGAATGATTTGCACACATTAAGTATTCTTTCTCAGGATCATTTCAATCACATAACTGGATTCCACAACGTTAGTTATGTTGTCTGTTGAAGAAAAAATAAGCAGGAGTCTTGTGGCATTTTAAGGACTAATAGATTTAGTCTATCATTAAATTTTGGGGGGGTTAAAACTCACTTCCCCCAATGCATGCAGTGGGTTCTCACCACTTACACAAATACAAAGCCATGAAATGAAGAAAATATGTGGTAAGATACAATTAAGTATAATTCAAATGTAGTGAAGGAAAGTGCAGACACCATCACAAAACAGTGACTGGCAATAATGCTTGGGTTTTAAAAAATAAGCTAGTTAACACCTGTAATGACAGAAATCCCAAATTCTTATTGTTTAGAGATGGTGTTAGACTTCCTGCTGAATTGCGATTCAGATGTTGCATGCTGTAGTCTCTCTTTCTCTTTAAAATTTTATTTGTAAGTATCAAATATTAATCTTTTCAACACCTTGAAAATATATATATGGTTGGACTCCTTCTTTACATTTGTTATTACAGTATGTAATAAGAAAAGTCCATCTCTCAAAAAATTTGCCTGTGAGCATTGTTGTTCTCATACAGCATTTCCTGTAATGTGTTCGTTTTGTCATATATACTATATTCCAAATTTTATACAACCACCCAGAACTTGTAGGTGGTCCTGCATATTTCTATTTCATCACAATTAAAAAAAAATTAAAAGAAAAAGAAAAGAAGTATGCACAGAACTAAGCTTCAGTATTCTCATATCTGCTGGGTTGGGAGCTTTTTGAAACAAGGCTGTTTCATGGGGATAGGGACTTGCAAGTGCATCACTGAATATATTTTAATTTTATTATTTATAATATATGTGAACAACTGTCCAGCACTGTAAGCTTTGATCATGCTGATCATCTGTTCTTGCTGTGAGCTGAATTTAACTCTTACCTTCCCTGCCACACTCAAAGAGAACTAGACCTCACCTCCACTGGCAAGGGGATGGGAAGAGCATGGGTTCAGTTTCTGTGTTTTCTCCACCTGTGAGGAAGGTAGATGTGCCTAAGATGCAAAAATATAACCATTCATCCTTGAATTGGGACCACTGTGGGAAATGCTCTTCTTGATCCTAAGAACTCACCAAGGGAGGGCAATACATTGCAGCAGCCCTCAAAATCTTCCAGGCTAAAACACTAGCTCAACTTCTGTATGGAACCTTACTAGGGCCCCCACAATCTTATCTCACTCCCCTAGAACGAAAACAGTCAAAATGTTTAAGAACTGTTCTTCAGCTACCCCGGTGGGTCTCAAAGGCAAATCTGAGATTGGAGACAGGTACAATTAAAGTGTTGGCCAGAGTGTGTTTAGCCTCTGCTAATCTATTGCCCTCTGCTAATCTTAGCAACAGCTTTCAATCTGCATGGGAAAAGGCAATAATTGTTAATCCAGTAAACATGGGATTTTCCCCCCACTCGATTTTGAAAATGAGATTTGAGCAAGCAAAAGCTTCAGTAAAGCAAAGGGTCTTAGACACTGAGCAGCAATGTGAGGTAGCGGGGTCACCAGCTTTTCTAGCACCACAGTGAATCAAATATACCGTTGTGCCAGCAGAATATTTATTCTAGCTAGAGATCCCAAGCCATCGGAGGGCGTTTACTCTTGCCAGATGGCAAGCCCTCCCAATAGCAGTAGTAGTGGGGTGATATAAAAAGATTCCTTTGAATGAAAGACTATGCCCCTGTGGCAGAGGTGAGATAGAAACAACAGAACATCAAAAGAGCCGTTCAAAGTGTATTTCCCCCCTGCTCAACAGAAATCCTGGGTATTCAAATCCAGGATATGTTAAATTGCTGCTTCTGGGAGAAAATCCGCAGGTGACTGCACTTTGTGCAAAATTCTGTGCAGTAGCCTACAAAACTTGACAGAACTCTCAAGAAAGTAAAGAAACATAAAGTATGACACAAGTCAATTTAATATATATAGTTTTATAAATTTTAAGTCTTAAAAGGTAATAGTTTTTTATTTAATTCATTTTATCTTTTTGTCAAGAACCTTTTCACACAGTGTATTTTTATCTATTATTGGAATATTATTTATAATCTCTTACGTATAAATGTTATGTTTTTATCCATAATTTTAACTATTGTGTGTGATGGCTTTGGCATATTTTGTTCTGTGTTTTATGCTGGTTTAATACTGTTATCGATAAACGATGATACATAAATGATGATAATGATGATCCTAAGAACTTTTGCTTTCTTTGTATTTAAGACTATGCTTTTAGAAAATGTATCAACTGTACTTTTATGCTCTTCCAATTATTGTCTTGATGGGCTGTTGAAATGATTTAGGAAGAAGAAAGTGATAAATAAAATATTTGCTAACCATGCAGCAGAGAGCATATGGGCTCCCTCTGTTTCTTTGGCTTTTACTAAAAATACTAGCCTGCCTTATTCATTTGAATAGACTTGAGCGGGGGTGCCAAACATGTCGCCCGGAGGCCGGATCAGGCCCCCAGAGGGCTTCTATCAGGCCCGCACCGGAACTGGCCATCTCTCGCTTCCAGTTCTGTTGCTGCTGCTACATCATAGCTTGCTTCGCCAGACTCTCTCAATTGCTCAGACATTTCATGTTTTCCCCTGGGTCTTAGGCTCAGAACTCTGAGCATGAGATTTCTGTGATGAATGTTAATAAATCAAAAGTAGGTTTGCAGCTTACAGAAACACGCCTGAACAGCATACTCAAGATTGCAACAGCACAGACATTTTGATCCAATAATTCAGAGCAAGAGGTGTCAGTTATCAGATACTGTTAAATAAACAAAACATTGCAAGGGTGCTAATATTTTAAGCATATTTTTATTTTAAGTTAAAAAAAATCTTTGTGTCTTTTATAAAGTTTATCTCTCCGCTACTTGGCATTACATTTTATGACACACCTGGTCCGGCCCAACAAGGTCTCATTTATGTCAAATCCAGCCCCCCATAACAAATGAGTTTGAGACCTCTGGACTAGAGAGCTGTTTTAGAACTTGGAACTTCCTATTCAGAGTCTAAATATTGAGTTTGTCAAATGTGATATGTCTGTAAGTGTTTTTATAAATGCTGAGTACAGTGATATTTATTTATTTATTTATGGGATTTATATCCCGCCCTCCCCACCTTACGGCAGGCTCAGGGCGGCTACCAGCAGATTTATTACAAATTAAAACCATAAAAACATTATCCATAAAACTTACAATGCACAGCAAGTCACACAACAAGATGGCACAGCTTCATCACCTATATCTGAGCAGCGTCACAGATGGTAGACAGTTCCGGTCGGTGCTGAATGGTCTAGATTGGAAGGTTCCAGTAGTAGGGCCAGGCTATAAAGTCGAGGCGTCCCCTACTTGAAGGCCTGGTGGAAGAGCTCTGCCTTGCAGGCCCTGTGGAACTGTAAGTGGTCCCGCAGGGCCCTGATGTTGTCTGGGAGCTTGTTCCACCAGTGTAGGGCCACCACTGAAAAAGCCCTGGCCCTTGTAACCGCCAACCGGGCCTCCCTCAGCCCTGGGACAACCAGGCAATTTTGGGACCCCAACTGCAGTGCTCACTGGGGTACATGTGGCAAGAGACGGTCCCTCAGGAAGATAGGTCCCTGGCCATATAGGGCTTTATAGGTAAGCACCAGCACCTTGAACCTTATCTGGTATGCTATAGGCAGCCAGTGCAGTGCTTTTAAGGTGGGCTGGATGTGTTTCCGCATGGGGAGGCCCATCAACAGCCTCGCCGCAGCATTCTGCACCAGCTGGAGCTTCCGGATTTGGGACAAGGGCAGCTCCATGTAGAGGGCGTTACAGTAATCCAATCTTGAGGTGACCAAAGCATGGATCACCATAGCCAGGTCGTTGAGTTCAAGGAAGGGAACCAACTGCTTGATCAGCTGTAGATGGTAGAAGGCCGACATTGCAGTGGCTGCTACCTGGGCCTCCATCGTTAACAAGGGGTCCAGGAGCACTCCCAAGCTCCTAACCTCTGACGCTGGTACCAATGGCGCCCCATCGAAGGTCGGGAGAGGGATCCCTACCCTTGGTCTACTCTGACTCAGGCAGACACAAACAGGAGTAGTGCAGGAACAACTGGCTGAAGTGGAGAATGGCTGGCTGGCTGGCTGGTTAATGAGGTGGGCCAGCAGCTGTCAAACTATTCTCTCCAACCCCCTGCTGGGCAGCTGACTTTCCCCTAGGGTTGCCAATCAAGGCCCTGGACCCCATACCATCACTGACAACCTGAGCACCGCCAACTTTAAAATCAAATACCGACTGCACTAATTAGTATGTTGTTGCTATTCTGCTTCCGCCATCGTCACTTAAATTGCTTATCAGCACTTTATGTTGTTGTTTTTAAGATTTTAATATTTCTGTTTATATCGTTGTTTTAAATGTTGCATATATGTAAGCCACCCTGAGCCTGCCTTGGCAGGGAGGGCAGGGTAGAAATCTAATAAAATAAATAAATAAGTGTACTAATAAGATTAATAATTGAGGCATATAATTATTAGATACAGCCTGTTATGTCTTGTGGCAGAACATGCCTGCTTTGGCCTTTAGGCCCTATTCCACCCTGCCTGCCAAGGTTTTTTCTCAACCCTGAGAGGGCTTTTCTGTCTCTCTAGGGTAGACTGCCACACCACCTGACCTTTGTATGGAATTTCCCATTGGGAGGGTAAGGACTCCCAGCTTCCCTTCCAAGATCTGAGGTCTTGCCTCTCTCACTGCCCAGTGCAGTGTCACCATGGCCTTGCACACCCCTGGAGGAATAGCCACTTGCAAACTGCCTGTCTTCCCCCTGGGACTCCTTTTAAAAATAGCATGTCCAAGACGGTGGAGGTCTGTGTGGTACAGAAAACCACTACCAACATCAAACGTTATCAAGTATTTATTAAAAAGAAAATGTCCACAAGCCTACTTTTAGCACAGCACCAAACTGAGCAAGGGATATAAAAGAAATAGGTAAAATGCAAATCCTCTGTCTTTACATGCCCTATCAGATGTTACAATAGGACAGTTTCCTTAAGCTTAAGATGTTACAAATCTCTACAGAGTTTCCTTCCCCTTTAAGTTTGCTCCAGCTCTTTAGGCGAGCACATGGTCAATGATTGCCTTCCCAGTGGAGAGGTCTGTGTCCACTCATGGACTCTGCACCCAAGGAAAAGAGACCTCCTTCCTGCTGCAGGGAGTTTTATCATCTTTCTTTTCCTCACCCCCTGACCAGGTCAGGCCAGGTCAAAGAGGCTTTTCCTGGAAATCTCTAGGAGTCTCCTTCCTGAAGACTCTCTAGCACTGAATACATCCAGATATCTGTTCTTTACTTGGGGAAGGGGGAGAGCTTGACCCACCCATTATCTCTCCTGCCAGATCTATTAGTATATGTATGAAGGTGAGCTGAGGTATGTCTGGGAAGCAGTTGAACTGACCCCCCCCCCCCACACACACACCTGTTCGCTGCCCAGAGGGGAAAAACCTGTTAAAATACACAGGAGAGGCTTTCTTCATTTGAAACCTCCCAGGAAAAAAAAGGATTTTTTTCACATATTTGTTTATTTAAAATATGCTTTTATGTAGTAAATGACAAAAGTAGTACAAGAACAGGAAAGATAATAAAATAAGATAAATTGTATTGATCTCTTGGTCATAAAATTAATACACTTGCAAGTTGCAATATATATTATGTGACACCTTTAGAGGAGTACATGAACTTGCGCTTCATGAAGTCTGGGTATTTTTTGAGTGGGTTAACGGGCTGTTTCTCCAGAATCCATTTTTAAGAGTATAAAATAATAAAAATCCTAGAAATTTGCTGTTCATTGTATATGAGTCACAAAGGCACATGGAGTGGCTAAACATCGAGAAGTAGATTGCCTGTCTATCATATGAACTGGCCTGCAAAATCATATTTTTATCAACAGTTCACGTTTCTCAAGGATTTGGGGTCAGTAACAAAAAGAAAATACAGATACACTCAGTTCAGACTTAACACAAAACCATGCAGACAATCACTCAATCTTGATCACCTTTGCCAGTGCGGTATAGTTGTGAAGAGTGGAAGAACTGAGTTTAATTCCCCCACTCCTTCACATAAAGCCTGCTGGGTGACCTGGGCCAGTCATAGTTCTCTCAAAGCTCTCTCAGTCCCACCTATTTTACAAGGTGCCTGTTGTGGGGAGAGGAAGGGAAAGGAGATTGTAAGCCGCTCTGAGACTCCTTAAAAGGTAGAGAAAAGCAGGGTATAAAAACCAACTCTTCTTCGTCTTTGTCCTCCTGCCGTCTCTGCAGAGACCTGGCAGGCATCCCATCCTGCACTGTGGCACTTAACTGAGGAGACAGTCTCAGTGCATTCACCATTCACTGATGTTATCGTGAAAACCATAAGTCCATGCTACTCTTCCTCAGGCACTTACTAAGAAAGTTGCCTGGCTTTTTATATCAATCCCTTCCTTACATCAAACTTGGGCGATCCAACTTCCTGTTGCCCATTTAACTTCACCATCTGTGCACCCTCATACAAACATCAGAGCATCAGATAGACCCCCCCCATCCATCTCACGTTAGCAATTGCAAACTAACAAATCACCAGGACAAGATGGTATCCATCCTAGAATTCTTAAAGAACTCAAATATGAAACTGCTTTCAATGTTCCCTCTAATCTTCCCCCCTACTGAGTGGACCAGTTCACATCCTACATGGAATATAACGGCTGTAATCGTAAAATGGTGGGGCTTCCGGTGTTAACGAGTGGCTGCTCACGTGCACAGCTTAGAGAGAACACTGCTGCTGATCTTCTAAGATACATAGCATGTCTCTAAGATCGGCCTCTGGAGCAGAGAGTGGCCAGTGTAACACCCATTTTTAAAAAAAGGGATCCAGGAAATTGCAAGTGGTTCAACTTTTAATGTCGGTTCCATGTAATTCGATGGAAAGCTAAATAAAAACCCACATGGCTTCTGCAAAAGTAAGTCCTGTCTCACCAACTTTTTAGAGTTCTTTGAAAGTTTCAGTAAACATGTGGACAGGATTGAGCTGGTAGACATTGTTTAGTTGGATTTCCAGAAGGCTTTTGACAAAGTTCCTCACCAAAAACTCGTGGGCAGACTTCAGAATCATGGGATAAGAGGACAAATCCTCTTATGGATTGGGAATCGTCTAAAAAATAGGAAGCAGAAAGTAGAATAAATGGTCCTAGCAATGGAGGGATGTGAGTGGAGAGGTCCCTCAGGGATCTGTATTGGGACCGGTGCTTTTCAACTTGTTCATAAATAAGGTGGAGTTAGGGGTGAGTAGTGAGGTGGCCAAGTTTGCAGATCACACCAAATTATTTAGGGTGGTTAAGACAGAAAACAGATTGTGTCTATGAAATGTTGACTCAATGTGCAGCTGCTGTGAAAAAGGCAAATTCCATGCTGGCCATAATTAGAACAAAACTGCTGCTATCATACTGCCCATGTACAAATCTATGGAGAGATCACACTTGGAACACTGTGTATATTTCTGGTCACTGCACCTGAAAAAGAATATTGTAGAGTTTGAAAGGTGCAGAAAATAGCAACCAAAATTATCAGGGAGCTAGAGCTGCTGCCCTGTGAGGATCAGTTAAAACACTTACGGCTGTTTAGCTTGAGAAAAGGTGAGGAAGGGGAGAGATTATAGAGATCTGTAAAATTATGCATGGTGTGTAGTGGACAGTGAGAAGCTTTTTCCCCTCTCTCACAGTACTGGAACCCAGGGTCACCCACTGAAACTGAATGATGGGAGACTGAGGACAGACAAAAGAACGTACTTCTTCACCCAGTATATAGTTAAGTTGTGGAACCTACTGCCACAGGATGTAGGTCATGGCTGCCAATCTGAAAGGGTTTAAAAGGAAAGTGGACAAACTCATGGAGGATGGTGCTATCAGTGCCTGCTAGTCATGATGGCTGTCTACTCCCTACAGTATCAGAGGCAGTATGCTGCCTTATATCAGTGGGGAGCACAGGCGGGAGGATGCTGTTGCAGTTCTCCTGCTTCTGGTCTTCCTAGGGGCAGCAGTTCAGCCATTGTGTGACTAGAATGCTGGACTTGATGGGCCTTTGGTCTGGTCCAATGTGAGTCTTCCTATGTTCTTAACCTTATTCTACACAAATACACCCATCCAAGCATCTGTGTCCTGGCTACGAGGTGGGAGATGAGTCCCAGTAACCACAGGGTGTGACAGCAGGGTTTCTCAGGTCACAGTGTAGGGTCCAATAATACAATCAAAGGCAAAGGCAATAATACAATCAAATCAAAGGTAGTCCAAGGTTAGGTCACTTATTCCAAAGGCAGAATCCAATACCATTACAAAAATCAGGTAACAAGAACAAACACAAGATAGGTCGGACAACTGATGGGATAGTCAGCAAGATTTCAGACAAGTTCATCCCACACTGGCTGCAGCCTTATATAGTGAGTTTCCCTACATGTGTTGCTGGTTCCCATGTTAGGGCCTTCCCCACAATCTGAGTCAGCATCTCTGTTCATGAGGAATACTGGAGCCCAGATCCTGTGGTGACTTAGTAGTCTCTCCTAGCATTTAGTTAGCAGAGGGATGATCTCGGGCTGCCAGGCATGCACTCACTCCTGTGCCTCTGCCCTAACCCTTCACCTCCTCATTTCCTGTAGTGCTTTGGGAGATCTTGGAGGGTCTGGTCATGAGTGGGTCCACGCTGAGGCCTCTAGGCCTGAGGGCCATGCTGGCTCAGAGGGTGGTATCAGTGCTGGCTAAGGTTCCTTTGGGAATGCCCTGCGATATCAGCCTCACAGGAAGGGTCTGCCAAGGTGGGGTTTGGGGATGGGTTGTCCTCCTCTGATGAGGACTCAAACATCTTCTTCGTGGTCTCTGTGCATCACACCTCTGGGATAAAGTGCGCCTGCGCCGATCCCGATCGGTAATCTTCAAAGCCTAACGGATTTTCGCGCCAGCTCCCCGGTCACGTGCACGCCCCACTGCGCATGACCCGGGGAGAGGCACGAGGATCCCGCCAGTTCTCTTCTGACCGCCGCGTCGTGAGGACCCCCTCTCCGCTCCGGTCGGTAGTTAACTTTCGTTTCTTCTTTTCCAACTTGGAAAGGCCTTTCGGACTGATTTCTTAGACCTTTTACTGACCTACGGACTGTTTTCCTGGACTCTCTTTTTGGATTCTCCTCCTTCTACTCCCCGCCCGGCCTATGGCCCAGCGGTGGGGTTTCTTTAAACGCTGCCTTAAGTGTGGGAGTAAAATCCCCCCCCCCAGACAAGCACTCCCTCTGCTTGCTGTGCCTAGGCGAGTCGCATCGCGTCGACTCCTGTTCGAGCTGCGCCGCGTTCTCCAAACAAACTCGTAAGAACCGAGCGGCCCGACTCCGAGTGGCTCTCTTGGAGGCAGCGTTGTCACCGAAGATGTCCGCAGCCGACGCCTCGGCAACGTCCCCATCGATACCGACGGGCCCGACGTCGCCACCGATGCGAAGCCCTTCCGGCACCGAGAAGTCGGCATCGAAAAGACCCCTCTCACTGCCACGAACTCCCGCTAAGAAGCGTAAGGAGGGCAAAGAGGGTAAGGGCAAGCTGAAGCACAAAACCTCGAGTGCTTCGTCGACGCATCCCGCGTCCGACATGACCCAGCATGGGTCTCCACAGCTTGACCCTCCTGGGCGCGAGCGACCCCGGGGCAGCCCCGTCTCCCCGATGCCGCGACCCATCCAGCTCACAGATTCGGAACCCGACATCGAGCTGACGCAGATCCCTCACAGCAGTCCCGAGACAGGGCCTGACCCGATGCCGGCACCGAGAGGCGAGCAAGACTGGCGCCTTCCCCCATCTTCGGTGCCGTGGGACGTCCGTCAATGGCGATACCTGTATGGTTCCTCCTACCCGCCACCTCCACAATGGTACCCAGCGGAGTGGGATCGCCAATCGACGTCGTCAAGAGTCTCCCGATGCCGAGATCCCCCGGCCCCGCCTCCGACTCCGATACCGATACCGATGCCGATGCCGAAACCGAAAATACCGGAACTAACGATACCGATGCCCACATCACCCGATATCGACCTCCCTCCTTATCAGCCAGACCCGTCGACCCCTATGTCTCCCTCCGAACATTCCGACCATTCGATGCCCGAATCTCCCGAATCATCCGATGACGAATCTCCCATCCAGCCGTCACCATCCCCTGATGTGGCTGAAAATTTACCAATCTCCCCCTCCGAAGACGTGAAATCCTATGGAGAACTTATCAAACGAATGGCACATTCCTTGGCGCTTGCCACGGTCCAACCAACTCCTACCGCTACCGATGCCATCTTCGATATCGTACAGATGGACACATCCACCGCGGTAGCATTGCCACTAATTTCGGTGCTCTTGAGCACTGCCAAAGAATCCTGGGGCCACCCCTCCTCAACCCCAATTTCCAACAAAAGGTTGGACCACATGTATAGGCTCCAAGAGCCAGGGGCAGAATTCCTATTCATCCACCCCAAACCCAACTCAGTAGTCGTGACCCCCTCGGCTAGGGGACGTAGCGGACATTCCTCCCCCTTGGACAAGGAGGGACGGAAACTAGATTCTTTCGGAAGACGATTTTATTCAGCCGGTGCATTGGGCATAAAAACGGCAAATTACACAGCCTGCATGAGCAGGTACCAGTATTCCCTATGGGAACAGATGACACCTCTTCTGGCTCAGCTTCCTGAGGATAAGCAACGCCTCGCTAGGAAGATCCAGAGGGAAGGCATGGTGCTAGCAAAGCATCAGCTTAACGCATCCAAGCATGCTGCGGACGTCACGTCCAAGACACTCACTTCAGCAGTCGCCCTTCGTCGCCACGCCTGGCTGAGGTCGACTTCGCTTCCACAAGACACTAAGTCCTTAGTGGAAGATCTCCCTTTCGAGGGTGAAGGACTGTTCAGCTCCACGACGGACACAGTTCTTCATGATTTAGATAAGAGTATCAAAACATCTCGTAACTTGGGTGTCTCACAACCGAGACAACAGAAGCAGAAAACATGGCAGAGATCTTGGTCCAAACAGCAACCGCGAAGATCTCCCACTGAACCCCAATGGCAGAGACCACCGTCTACTGTCTATCAGCAGAAACCTTATGGCCATAAGCCACGATTCCCGCCCGCTTCCGCTTCTAAGGCTAAACCACCCAAGCCGAACAAGCAGAGTCTTTGACTCTCCCGTTCGCTCCGATATTCCCACCCGTCTATCCCCCTTCCTACTAGCATGGCAACGTATTACGACAGACAAATGGGCACTGTCGGTTGTAGCAGAAGGCTACAGAATAGAATTTTTCCAGATTCCACAAGAATCGTACTTCGTAACCACCCCTCCCTCCGACACCTTGTCGTCGGAAGTCGAAGCCCTCCTATTAAAAGACGCCATAGAACAGGTACCAACAAAACACCTTCAGCGGGGGTTCTACTCCCGCTACTTCACGGTCCCAAAAAAGGATGGCGGACTTCGTCCCATATTAGATCTGCGGAACCTCAATGCGTTCATCACCTACAAGAAATTCCGTATGACCACTCTACAGACCATCCTACCGCTACTAGAAGCCAACGCGTGGATGGTGACGCTGGACTTAAAGGACGCATACTTTCATGTGACGATCCACCCGTCACACAGACAGTACTTACGTTTTGCGATCGGTCCGCGTCACTTCCAGTACAAGGCCCTACCCTTCGGCCTCTCTACAGCTCCTCGTGTCTTCACGAAGCTTATGGCAGTAGTAGCGGCACATCTGAGACTCCAAGGTGTCCACCTCTACCCCTACCTGGACGACTGGCTTCTAGTCGCCCCTTCTATGACGGAATTACAGAACCACATCTCTACTACCCTCCACACCCTAGAATTACTAGGGTTGACTATAAACCTCAAAAAGTCCATGCTTATCCCTTCCAGACGGGTTCAGTTTATCGGAGCTATCCTGGACTCCTTGCAATGCAGGGCGTTCCTACCCCCCAACAGAGCAGCGGATATAGTCTCCCTTCTCCAGGCTATCCAAGAGACCAAGGAGGCTACAGCCAAACAAATCCTTCGCCTCCTAGGCCTGATGGCCGCAACAACGGCAGTAATTCCCTTCGCCAAATTGCGAATGAGACCACTGCAGCTTTGGTTCTTGAGGCGTTTCCGCCCCAAACTCCACTCCCTCTCCAAACGTTTCCAGATATCTACTCAGGTCCTGGAGACCCTGAGTTGGTGGCTTGTGCCCCAGAATTTACACTCAGGTGCACCTTTCCGGCTTCCACCCCCCTCAGCGACCGTCACCACGGATGCATCCCTTTGGGGCTGGGGAGCTCACCTGGAAGGTGTAGGTGTGGGAGACAGGTGGCACCCCTCTGTGGCACACAACCATATCAATTTCTTAGAGCTGCTGGCAGTTCTCTACGCAGTGAGGTCTTTCCGCCAATCCCTAACGGGGAAAACGGTGACTGTCCTTACAGACAACACCACCACTATGTTTTACATCAACCGCCAGGGCGGGACGGTCTCCCGTGGACTTTGCCGGTTAGCAATAGAGCTGTGGAACGAGTGCCAGGCGCTAAATATTCACCTGGTGGCGACTCATCTCCCAGGACTACTCAACGTCCAAGCGGACTTCCTAAGCAGAGGAGGAGCATCCCTACACGAGTGGGAGCTGAACCCCCTCTACCTGACTCCGATCTTCGACCATTGGGGACATCCATCCGTGGATGTATTCGCCTCTCGGGAGAACAAGAAGTGCCATCTATTCTGTTCCAGAGCGGGAACGGACCTGACCTCTCTCGGAGACGGTCTCCTCTTCCCGTGGACAGGGAAACGGGTGTACCTATTTCCCCCAATCCCTCTCATTCCGAGAGTAGTCCACAAACTGTTGACAGAGCGACCGTGGGCAATTCTTGTCACCCCATGGTGGCCGAGACAACCCTGGTTCCCCACACTCCTCAGCCTCTCACGAGAGACGTATCTCCATCTCCCGATGGACCCGGATCTCCTCGGGATGTGCGGGGGCCGAGTACTGCACCACGATGTGCCCAGGCTAAAATTGACAGCGTGGCTGATCCTAACTTAGGGTTAGAATCACGCATTGCTCAAGTGCTACTGAACTCACGCAAACTCTCCACTCGACGTTCATATGAGTCAAAATGGACTAAATTTTTAACTTTCCTGGCGTCTGTGGGACGACCCTCAGTCCCCGCTGGACTTAAAGATGTTTTTGGTTTCCTCCTGTCATGTCAGGACAGGGGACTGTGTCACTCTTCTATCCGAGTCTACTTGTCGGCCATCTCAGTCAATCATCCTAAGATTGATGGCTATTCGGTGTTTTCCCACCCAACAACGAAACAATTCCTCAAGGGAATGAATCGCCTCTATCCCCCAGTGCGGACACCAGTCCCGGCATGGGACTTGCCCCTGGTTCTCACTAAGCTGATGGGAAAACCCTTCGAACCCATGGCCTCATGCAGTCTTCAGCTTTTGTCATGGAAGGTTGCATTTTTAGTGGCCATCACGTCTACTCGACGCGTGAGTGAGCTCTCGGCGTTCCGTTGCGACCCACCATACCTCACGTTTCATCATAATGCCGTCACTTTGGCTCCAGATGTCGCTTTCCTGCCTAAAATAGTGTCGGACTTCCATATAGGGGCAGATATCACCTTGCCGGTATTTTTTCCTGATCCCCAGGACCCAACGCAGCGTAGTCTGCACACTTTAGATGTCAAGAGAGCCTTGTCTTTCTACTTGCACCGGACAAAATCCTTTCGCAAGTCTCCAGCTCTCTTCATTTCTTATGCCTTGCCCAGGCAGGGACAGAAACTGTCGTCTCAAAGACTCTCGAAGTGGATAGTTGAGACGATAAAACTCGCCTATCTTCTGGCCAAAAGGCCACTGCCGGCGTCCCTCCGGGCACACTCCACTCGAGCCGTGGCTACTTCCACAGCATTCCTCAAGGGCATTCCCCTGGGAGACATCTGCAATGCTGCAACGTGGGCGTCCCCTCACACGTTTGTGAAGCACTACGCCCTAGATGTCCGCGTCCATCAGCGTACTGTGGTGGGCCGTGCAGTCCTGCAAGCAGCTCAGATGTGAGACCTCCAGCACCCACCTCCAGGTATGTGGTGTTTATTGCTCGCTATTCTCCCAGAGGTGTGATGCACAGAGACCACGAAGAAGATATACAGGTTGCTTACCTGTAATTGGAGATCTTCGAGTGGTCATCTGTGCATTCACACCACCCGCCCTCCTTCCCCTCTGCTTTCGGTCTCCCTCACTTTTTCTTTGGGGGCTGTTAGCAGCGGTCAGAAGGAACTGGCGGGATCCTCGTGCCTCTCCCCGGGTCATGCGCAGTGGGGCGTGCACGTGACCGGGGAGCTGGCGCGAAAATCCGTTAGGCTTTGAAGATTACCGATCGGGATCGGCGCAGGCGCACTTTATCCCAGAGGTGTGAATGCACAGATGACCACTCGAAGATCTCCAATTACAGGTAAGCAACCTGTATTTCCATGCTACACCGGGGCAATGAGTGGCACCCTGCTCCTTACCAGAGGAGACTCTTGTGGCAGCTACTGCATAGCTAATCCTCTTCCTTTCCATTGTTTTTTATATTTCATAGCTGTGTTTTTCTTCCTGCAAACACAGTGCACCAACCATATACTGGGAGCAGTAACCCACAAAGCACCAACACCAAAAATAAACAGTGTGTATGTGTACTATGGATGTAGTGCGGATGTGTAAATAACTCTGTTCATCATTGTGGCTTCTGAGCAATCCCACATTGGCCACAAAGGTTTAAGAACTTTCTGGAAGAGGAGTGCCTCTCCCTTTGGTGACTTAAGAACATAAGAAGAGCCCTGCTGGATCAGACCAGTGGTTTATCTACTCCAGCATTCTGTCTCACACAGTGGCCAATCAGTTCCTCTGGCTGGCCAACAACAGGGCATAGAGGCCGAGGCCTTCCCCTAATGTTGCCTCCTGGCTCTGGGATTCAGGGGATTAATGCCTCTGAATGTGGAGGTTCCCCTCAGGCAACATGGCTAGTAGCCACTGAGAGACTTCTCCTTCATGAATCTATCAAATCCCCTTTTCAAGCTGTTTATTCCTGTGGCCATCACTACATTCTCTGGTGGCGAATTCCACATTTTACTCTCTGTGTAAAGTAGTATTTCCTTTTGTCTGTCCTGAACCTTCATTGGATGCCCTCGAATTCCTCCTAAACTAACATGTGACAAAGAAGGGGAATGCTCATTCCCTTGGTTCTCTCATTGCTGCTAGGGGGAGGCAACATCTGTGAGAGCTGCCTAAGAAACATGCCTCAGAGACAGAACAGTCAGTGAGAGCAGTGCTCTGAATCCACCAACCGAAGGTCTCCTGGTGATGTTTGGAGCGGATGGGGAGAAGTTAGAAGGAGAGAGGATTTTACAGTTGTTAGACAGTTAGGTTTTGAGGGTAAGTTTAAAAGAAGTGTGTTTTTTCCAAATAAACTCTGTTCACTTTTAAAAAGAAATCATGTTGTGCCTGTCAGTTTTACCTCAGTAACTGAACCAGGTTTGGATGGACTTACACTCGGGCCTATCCCTTCAGACCCCGTTTGCATTGTTCTATTTTAATTTCCTGTAGGGAACCCCAGTGGAGTGTTGTAGGTGGGAAATTGAAACTGTAATAGGAGGGGAAACCCTGTGTAGAGTGGTGGCTAGCTTCCCAGGGTATCTGTCACAGCCTCCTCTCCTGATTCCGTATCTTCTCCCCTCTGCTGAGTTTGAGGGTGCTTTTCCTTTGCTGGTTTTCTGCTGAGCTCATAAGAGCCTCAAAAGACAACAACAACACACTAACAATAAACTGTTGATCCTTACAATTTCATCCTGGCCCAGAAGGACCTTTTCAAGGGTGCTTAGCATGTGGCACTAAAATTGCACAAACTGATGACAGTCAGTATCAGGGATGGAGGAAGTCAAATCATCATTGTAGGTTTGAGTCTTTGGCTTATTGTTAGGTGGTTGTCTCTCAGGGATAAATAATAGGTTCAGCTGTAGTGCAAAGAAGCTGCAGTGATTTTTTCAATTTCTCCAGTGTAGAGGCATTTGTTTGCTCTTCCAAAGAAGATACTCTGGTGGCAGACAAAATGTTCATATGAAGAAGGTTCAGGTGCAATCCCTGATACCAGTTAAAGGATATCAAGTAGTAGGTGTTGAGCAGTTTCTCTGACTGAGCCACTGCCAGTCAGAATAGGCAATGCTGAACAAGGTGGATTAATAGTATGACTCAGGATAAGACAGTTTTATACATGATATATGAATTATCTCATATCCTGGAATGTACATTTCTCCTTCAGTCTGTTCTTACTAAATTCATAAGTCTGGTCTAGATGTCCATCTTTCATGGGCTGCTTCCACACAGATAAACTCTCTGTGTAGTTCTTGTTGCTGGGATAAATGTAGAGGCATTAGCAGTGGCAATGGACCAGTCACATGAAATTTGTTCTTGCACTTTTCTTTCCTCAGCCGTCTGCAGCCAGTACCTTTCCCCTTACAGCTGAAAAAGGCAAACTCTATGTTAGGGATCATTGGGAAAGGAATTTAAAATAAAACAGCTGCTGTTGTAATGCCCCTGTAGATCTATGGTGCAGCCTCATTTAGAATTTTGTGTGCCGTTCTGGTCACTGTATCTCAAAAAGGACTTTGTAGAGTTGGAAAAAGTATAAGAGAGGGCAACCAAGATGATTAGCGGGTTGGAACACCTTTATATGAGGAAAGGCTGAAGAGTCTCATACTTTTCAGTTTAGAAAAGAGACAACTAAGGGGGGACATGATAGAGGTTTATAAAATTATGCACGGTGTGGTGAGAGTTGACAAAGGGAACCTTTTCTCTCTCTCCCAAAACACTAGAACTCAGGGGCATCCATTGAAGTTGATGGGCAGTAGATTCCAGATGCACAAAAGCAAGTAGTTCTTTACATGGTGAGTAATTAAAATGTGGAATTCACTGCTGCCAGATGTAGTGATGGCCACAGGCATAGACAGCTTTAAAAGGGGATTAGACAGATTCATGGGAGGATAGGTCTATCAGTGATTACTAACCATATTGACTAGAGGGAACCTCCACATTCAGAGGCAGTAATAGCAGCACCTAGATGCAACAGCAGGAGAAGGCTTCAGCCTCTATGCCCTGTTGTTGAACCTCTAGAGCAGGAGTCCTCAACTTTTTTGATCCTGTTGGTACCTTTGGAATTCTGACACGGGGTGGTGGGCACAACCCCCAAATATCTGCTGCCGGAGTCAGAGCCAAACACAGAGGAAGCCCAAGTGCAGGGGAGAAGAGGGGTAATTTCAAAAATATACTGGGAAAGAAGAGTGAGCGAGAATAAAGTTAGCATTGTGATGGCAGCTGTTACTGAAAAATATTATTTTAATCTGCACAGCCAATTGGATCTTCAGTGGCCAACCAGAAACCCTGCTGAGCAAAAGCACCGCCTTCCAAAGACACTTGGTGGGAACCATGTTGAGGATGGGGACCCCTGCTCAAGTAGAACTGGTTAGCTGCTGTGTGAGACATGATGCTGAATCAGATGGACCACTGGTTCTTAACGTTCATATTCCACATACAGAGGGCAGAATCAAGGCCGTACGGCAGGGGCTGTCGCACAGTGGTTAACCGTCTGCTTTAAATTCAGAAGATCCCTGGTTCAGTCACTAACATCTCCAGTTAAAGGGATCAGGTGATGTGAAAGCCCCAAGAAATTGAAGAGAATACTGGCCTTGAAAGACCAGCGATCTAAGTGTTCATGGCCATTGTTAATGGGATATTTTGAAGAACTGTAATTGACAATGTAGCCCATTGTATTATATTATTTGTTTTTCAATTGCATCGTATATCTGGGGGAGGGGAAGGATTATGTGTCTGACATATTGTAGTTGTTAACCACGTTTTTTCCCCTCCTTTTGTAAAGCAATGCTGGCTCATTTCAGATGAACTTGCACTTTGAGTTTTTGTTTTAAAACCAATATTCAGTATTTGTTACAATCATTTATTGAGTCACTGGTAGAATGTTCAAAATAGGTAAGAAAGATTAGATATTTCCTTCAAGCAATTCTTAATACATGAACAAGAAAGATTAAAAAACCTTTTACATTGTTCAAAAACACACAAATCTACTAGAATGATTTCACATCTGGTTGGCGGATTTTCTTCATGGAGAGATTCCAAATTTAATGTCAAGATTATTATAAGCATTTATGGGTTTTTCACATTTTGACTGGAATTTGAAATATTATGTTTTTAAGCACTGAACAAATCAGTGTCTCAAAGGTATTTGTTCATGTTCTAAATTTGGAGGAGATTTTGACTGTGTTCTGTTCTCCAACTATGTTTTGCTTTTCAGGCTGAGTTCCAGGATTTCAAATTACATTCTCAAAATACTGAAGTACACAAACACAGTGAAAGAGTCTGCAAAGTTAGATGAGATTTTCTTTATCTCGATAAATAGCATGCAATTGTACTTGTATAAATTATTCAGAATTAGATTATTATTGAATAGGAAAGTGTAGTATTGTGGGGAGGGGTTAAAGCATACTCCTAGAATGTGTTTCATGCAACTTTCTCTTTGAGAGGAGTGATCCTTTTTTTCTGCATGCCTAGATAGTTTTGTCTTTGGGTGGTCCTATTTTGATGCCTTCATAATTGACGCTCAGACATGAAATTTGGCATTAGAGGGAATGTGGGGACTCAAACAAAAAGCGGGAACTGTTTCAAGCTTACTGCCCATCTGTCCTCCAATTCCACCTTCAGGGTTTGAAGAAGCTGGAAACAGCAACCTACTCCTTTAAACCTTGTAGCTTTTAAATTGACCCCTATAGGGAATTAATAAATCTGGGTCGTTGTGTTTGGAAGATTCTGTTCTTGTCAAGCTAATCAACAAAGATATAGTCATGGAATTTTTCACACTGGCCACAATAATGATTTGGGCATAGTTCTGTTGGAGTTGGTTGTTCTGAAGTAGAATGTGATGAGGGTCTCATGAGAGTACTCAAGTTGGTGAATGAGAATAGTCCCAGCAACATATGGTCTGAAACTTTATATAGATCCAATCCAATCATAGAATATAGAGGAGTATAAGCTCTATGATGAAGAGCTATTAGCTCAGGAATCCCAAAGCAGACTTTTCTCTCCAGATGATGGGTTGGATCCAGCCAGCTTTTTCACTCAGTCTTACCTAATTCTCTTTACTACAGCCTCCATTCTACATGACTGTTGTCCACACAGATTCCCATGATCCCCAGCATAACCTTTTTAGGGTCATTAAAGGGGATCTTCCCTTAGTTTTTCAGCTGTAGAAAAGTTAGTTGGATCTAACCCAATCTGCTTTCCTTGATCCTAAAAGCCACGAATGCACTGGAATTAAAGATGCATGATAGGAATGTGTCTAAAGAAGAGGATCCAGGATATGTTTCTCAGGTTCAAATCCATGTCTATCCTGCTGTGTTTGAAGAAGGGATTAGGGAGAAGTGGGAAAACCAAACCTCTACTACATGGGCAAGTGAGAAGGCCAGTAATTTATCACACACCTTTTAAACAGATGTATGCATTGCATCTTTCATTTCAGGACTAGCCATTCCTAGAGATGGAACACCAGTAAATCACACTGTGTGTGTAGTATTGCCCATGCAGAGGATACTGTTATGATGAGGCTTGTTTCTAGAATTAGGAAGAACAAGTGGAGACCCACAAGAAACTTGCGGGATGGTTATCCCATTCCTCACACCTTTGCTTCCTCCCTTCTCCCCCTACCTCTCTCACACTCTTTCTCCTTTCTGCCCCCCCCTTTCTTACTCTCTCTCTCCTCCATGTATGTTACTTCCTCTCTCTTTCTGACCCGTCATCATTCTCTTTGTTTTTCTGCCTCCCCAACTCATCACTCTTTCTCTCTCTTTTTGCCTCCCACCTCGAAGTCCCACCCTCCCCAGCCTCCACCTCTCAAATGTCCAGGAATTTCCCAACCTGGAGTTGGCAACCCTATTTCCTTCCCACCCAACAGCCAATTTACCTTTATCTGTCTTCAGCTTTCCATCCCCCTTCCCCCGCAGCTTCTACCTAGGGAAATTACAGTCTTCCTCCACGGTGGGGACAAAAGCAGCTTACACTATTATTTCCTCCTTATTGTCTGCACAACAACCCTGTGAGGTTGGTTAGGCTGAAAGTATGTGACTGGTCCAAAATCTCCCAGTCAGCTTCCACCGCAAGATGGAGATCTGAACCTGGGTCTCGCAGATCCAAATCTGAAGCTCTAACTGTTACACCACAATGCCTTTCATAGGGGGGCTGCTGATGAACAATATAAATTGAAATAAATAAATAAATAAATAAAGCAGCTGGGCCTAATTAAGTCATGCAAATCAGGTGGTATCAAGTCGCTCAGAGGGTGCTGGCTAGGGATGCCACCCTCCAGGTGGGACCTGGGGATCCCCTGGAGTTACTGCTCATCTCCAGACTACAGAGATAACTTTCCATGGAGAAAATGGATGCTTTGGAGGGTGGAGTTTATGGCATTGTACCTCACTGAGGTCCCTGTCCTCCCCAGGCTCCACCCCCAAATCTCCAGGAGTTTCCCAGCTTGGATCTGCTGCTGGTGTCCAGGGGGAACTTGGCAACCCTAGACTGCTGCCAGTAAAAACCCTGCCTTTTACTGACAAAAACAGTTAGAACCTCCCTGCCCCTCCCCCAAACATTTTAATCTCCTCACAGTTGATGCCTGGAGCTGATGCCATTTCAAAAGGTATTGGGGGGAATTCAACAGTCCCTGAAGGTTTTTTTTTAACTTTTTGGATTTTTCTGGAGACCAAGGAAGGGTCCTGACTATGTAGGAAAAGCTGTTGGGGAGAGTGTGAGCTCTCTTTCGGCAGAAATAAGCATCCACACAGAAAAAAAAAACTCTCTGTATTAGAATATAGATGTTAGATAATTCCACCCACGACAGGTATGCTCTCTGATAGAATGATTCCATGTCATAGAAGGATATAGCTGAGATGGTGTGGGTTTCAGAAACAGAGTTCTATGGCAGGTTTCTCATCAAGTGAAAGCTATAGAGTTAAAAGAAATTTTTAAAGAGTTGTTTGAGATGAACCAGTCAACTGAGAAGAATTTCTTTTAATTTTATTCAAAAAGACATTAAATCTCAAAATGTTCTTCTTTTTATTTAACTGAATTGTTCAACCCAGATAAGTAACTAGCATTTTTTCCTGGAATGTCAACATCTTTTTTTCCTAAGTCCTCATGAGTTGTTGACACTGCTTGTTGTAAAACATCTGTGTACCAGGAATCTGAAAGCTAAGTTCAAGTAAGATGTGTGCTGCTGACATAAATGACCAAACAGGCTGCTTTTCTCCAAAGCATGGCATCTCAATCCTACAGAGAAGAGAACGGAAATTAGCTGGGTTTTGAATCGTCAACCCCTGCCACACACACTCATACTCACACACACACTTGCAGCATTTCAGCAAGTATGGGAGGCAGTGAAGCACGTTACCCCAAAACCAGAACTATCCAAGAAGAAGGCACTCGGACACCAGGATCAGGGAAAACTGATTTTTATGGTACCAGTCTCAGCCTGAATAAAAAGTTCAGAATCAAAATGCCGAGCCTCACTTTCAGTTGGGCTCAATCTTTTATACTAAGGGATGGGGAGTTACAGAGAGGTGGGAACTACTGTCATTTTAGTACATCACACGTCATTTTTGTAAGCAAAAGATTCAATTACATTCTTGCGCATGTCAGTTACAATCAGAACAACAGGAATGTCTGCTTCAGGTAATGTTGCAGTATAGCAAAAGTTCTCACAGCTTTTCTCATGGCTAAGCTATTCTTTCTAGCTGTGAAGGAAAGCAGTAATGCAGTAAGCGTTTGTTTGTATCTTCGCTCAAGCACATGCATACAATGTAACAACCGAGAATCTGACATTGGAAAACTTGTGTATGTGTGCATGTCTTTGGCCTTGCAGTTTCAGCTGGTTAGTAAACTATGGCTCATTAGTATGGCTTTTTGAATTTCTTCCTTCAGCAGCAGAGTGTCCAGGATGGAGAAGCAGAAGAGCCTGATTTCCAGATGAGGAGCAGGGAGTCATCTCCTGATGCCCCTCCCCTAAAAATTTGGGTACAAAGCAGAATTTCCCCAGCAGGAGATCAGAAGCTGACTCTCAGGTCATCTGGGAGTCAACTTGTGAGGCCTGCAGTCAACCTGTTCCTGCAAATACATACAAATAGGTTGTGAACTCCCAGTTGATTAATAGGTTGCCTAATCACTTCTGGCAAACAGGTGTTTGAGCATTCCTAATATGAACACCATTTTTTTCAGGCCGAATGCAACAACGTTTCTAGAATTCATGGAAGGTTATATACATAAATATCCAAAATTCTAAGGGATGTGACACTTAGTAAATGTGTGTCTTATATGGACTCATGGTTTCATTCCAGATGGCTTGTTTGGGCGGGGGCGGGGGGGGGGGTCTTATGTGCCTTTACCTTGTGTTCTTGAAGATGAGAGGAAAACCAAGATGAGATTAGTTTTCTCTTTCATGTCTAATAACTAGTAAAATGTCTAATGCAAATTGGAATTATGTTCATTTAATCTATTTGTATGCTGCTTTTGGATCCATTTGGAGTCCCCATAAAATTTTTCAAAAACTTAAAGCAATTTTAAGATGTTTAAAAAACCATACAAGAAAGCAATAAAGAGATGCTTTACACCCTGAGGACCCCCCTGCCCCTATGAGGTCTGCCTGCCTTCAGCCAGCTTCTCAACATAGGGCCTCAGATATGCGAAGGACACTCTTTCCCCCTCCTTCTCTCAGACTGGCTCACTTCACTCCCCCTCTCTCACTGTCTGTGGTAGCCACACCCTTGTATCCTCCGTGGCTGTCATAGGGACCATCCTTTTAAACGGGGATTCCATCTGCCCCACTCTCTCTGGAAAGCATAAGATTACCTGACTCCCTGTATGGGCATCTTCTGCCTTCTATGTCCTCCATGCTGCCCGCCTCACCTTCTGGGCTCAGCCAGCCTTCCTTTCCCCACCTGAGCCTTCCTCCCCTTCTCCCAGCCCCTCCTCTGTACCCAGCATCTCCTTCCGTGCTGGCTTCGAAGCCGCTGCCTTGCCTGGGGCTTTCCTGCCTGCTCCTTCCCTGTCACCTGTGACCTGCATTGTGAGCACCGGCAGACACTGGCTCAGGGTTTGCGGTGACAGCGTTCCTGCCAGCCACTCCAGCGGGTTCCCAGCCCCCCAGGTTTGCCCCCCCCAGCTGTTTCCTGGTGTGTCTTGTCCCAGCAGTAAGTATTGCCTGGGAGTGGTCAGGGCAGGTTGGGACAAGTCGGGGGGAGAGATGTCCATCCCCCTACACACACCTTCATTGATCAGTTAACCACAAGGCCTTCCATAATGGAAATATTTTTACTTTTCTTCAAAACACCTCGTATATGTAAAGGGAGTTCCACAACCTGAGGGGCAGTGGCTGAAAAGGCCTTTCCATTAATCCCTGACAATCTGATCTCTGTCAAGGCAGGTTCTTGCAAGAGAGCCTTATTCATCGATCACAGGATTCAGTCAGGTTGATAGGGACGGAACAGGCCTTTGAATTCTGTGAATCCAAACCACTTCAAAAATGAAAACCAGCACCTTGAACTGTGTCTGGAAGCAAACTGGAAGCTGTGATAGCTATAACAGAAGAAATGTCCTCAGTATGTTCTGATTTCAGCAAATGCTCTAGCTGCTGTGTTCTGAACCTCAACCTAGCTGAAGCTTCTGATCCATCTTCAAGGGCAGCCCACGTGGAGCAAATCACAATATATTACTACAGCATGTATGACAGCGACCAGCTCAGTTTATTAAAGGAATAGTTGTAGCTGGCCAATCAGCCTAATATGGTAATAGGTACTCCTTTCTGCTTCTGCCATCTCAACATCCAAGAGGACCCTTACACTGAGAGGACTGTAATCCCATCAAAGACAAGTTGTAAAGCTACTTCTTCCACTGCCTTATTCCCAGCTCACAGCTCTTCTGATCTGGATTAAGTTTCAGTTTATTCACCCATATCCTTCACCTGTGTCCGGACCTTTATAAGTCTCCACACTGTTGTTTAGTATTATTTAGTATTTCCACTGCCTCCCTGGATCTAGATAGAAAAGAGAAGGGAGAGGAGAGAGAGAACTATGTGTCAATGTCACATTTGTGATTCTGTGCTCCAAATCCCTGGGTGATCTGTGTTCAATCATCCTTGGTGTGTATCTTCCCCCACTGTCATTTTATTTTTTTCCTCTTTGATGTCCACAATTTCTTCTGAGTACTATAGAGCTAAATGAGAAGTGGCACATTTAGGAATAATTATACATATATTTCATGCAAAGCCTTCCAGTACTAGATGCTATTCAGAAAGATTATATGCTGCTGCTCCAGAGACACATTCATAAAAACAGTGTAAAATCACTAATATTAACAAGCCACTAAAAACCGGGCCACAGCATAAAAACATTCAGCAACCTAAAATGATTTTTGTAAAACAGTTCTCAGGTTAGAAACAGACTGTAAAACATTGAAAAGGTTAGTAGTTCTCCGGTGGTCCAGGAGTGGGGCAGTCCTTGACTCCTTACTCCCAGGGAAGCTCCTCCCCTCATCCAAAAGCAGGGCTGGCAATCTTTGATCCAGAAGGGGAGGGGCTTCACCTCCAACTCCCCAGTCTATCCGGCCCTGCTTTCCAGGCAAGACGTCCTGGCAGTGCTCTGCTGAGCATCAAGATCTGGAAAGAAGAAAGAAGAAATCCCAGAACAGAGAGACGACAGAGGGGAAGAGGGAAGGTACTACCTCCCTCCCCACCACCTCCCATACACTCCCAGGCGCCAGAGAGAGAGAAAAAAACCTTGGAGTGTGGGAGCGCGGCGCCGGCAGTCCCGGGAGACCCCCAGGTGGACACGGCGCCGCGGGAATGCCCGGACACCACAAGGAGAGCGGCGGGGAGCCACTCTTCCCCTCCCCCACCAGGTCGGGTAGCATGTGGCTCCTGCAGAGCCCGGGAGAGCGGAAGGTCCCGGCGGAGGCCGCGGGAGGCACGGGAATCCTGTTGCCACCCCATTCGGCGCTGGAGCAGTCCCTTCTCTCCCTTTGCAAGTGAAGGAAGACCTGAGGCTCCAGAGTGGCTTACTTCTACTTTTGAAGCACGGTAGGAGCTGCCCTGCTTGGGTTTAAGGGCCATAGCAATGGAAGGGGGGGAACGAAACTGGGGTTAAAAGAAACCAAGCTACCCCCTTTTCCCCTTCTCTTCTTCCCTCTGCTTCTTATCCTCCATAACAGAGGAAACTTGACTCAACTCCCCTCCTTCCTCCCATTCCTGGGGATAGGGTAACAGAGGAAGGGAAATACCTTTCTACTCACCCACCCCACAAGGCTAAACAGAGATAGGAGAGGTGGAGGAAGCCATTTCATGGGCCCATTTCTCAAGGTGATAGCCTGCTTTCACTTTCAGGTTACCCAAAATGGCTGACCAGATAGAAACAGCTAGATCGCCCAGCCCACCAGGTCTGGAGGCTTACCAAATAAGTAACACAGGAACTCACACTGGGCAGTCCTCTGAGGAGGAGACAAGACAAACTTTACTCTTTTAGCTCAAAGCCGAGATTAAAAAAAGAGAAGAATTTAAAGGATTGTGGCAACAGTCAACTTCTAGCCAAACTTCTGAGCACGAAACTGTAAGAGCCAGACACCCAAGTATGGAAGAAACAGAAACCCCCAGAAAGAGACACATCTGATAAGGGTTTCACTCCTTTAATCAGTGATTTTGATGAGGACTCAGATTCCGCACCCTCAGTAGCTGAAAAGGAGGAAGGGGAATTATCAGAGGAGAAAGAGAAAGCAGTACCACTAATGCAATCTAGACTGTTCCCTCCAGATCTTTATCAAAAGTTTTTACCAAAAGTCATTAGAACATTAGAACTGAACTATACCCCAAAGATTCAGGAAGACAAGGAGGATCCTGGTCTTCCAGTAGGATCCCCTAAAGCGATACCTAAAACCATGTCAAAATCAATTGGAGTTCCAATACCAGCTGCATTCTACAACATTATGAGGGCAGAATGGGAACACCTGGCAAACCCAAAAACCAGTAACCCATTATTAACAAACTTTACTCTCTCATTCCAGAGGTGACCAAGAAGCTTAAGCTACCAGATGCCTCTTTGGAGGCCATGCAGCTAACAGCAAGATCCATGCCTGTAGCGTGACCAGAAGGACCACATGGCTGAGACACTGGGATGCTGACCCAGCGGCAAGAGCCAAGGGTGGCAGCAGTTCCTTTCAAAGGAACTAACCTCTTCGGAGCGGGCCTAGAATGTTATTTAGTGGAGGATAAGGACAAGAAGAGAGTCCTTCCTTCTAAGAGAAAGGATGGGAAGAGCAGAAGAAAATTCCAGTCCTTTCAGGAGTACAGACGTGATGAGAGACCACAACCCGTAGGGGTCAAAGGCAAATGGCAAAACTAGTTCAAGGACAGCAGAAGGCACTCTTTCCAAGGAAAGGGGAGCCAAGGCAACAAAGGTCCCAAGAAAGGTCCATCCGCATGATTATCCAAGGGACCCAGAAGGAGTGGGAGCCAGGCTCCTGCTCTTTTCTGAGCAGTGGCACCGGACGGTAACAGACAGATGGGTGCTAGAGACAGTAACTCATGGATACTTCCTAGAGTTCCAAATGGTGCCAAGACAATGCTTCCTATAAATGCCAAAGAAAAAATCTCTGGAACACCACAGAATTATGGAGCTAGCCATACAACATTTACTGGACATCCGTGCAATCAAGAGGTACCAGAGAAAGAGAGGTCGTATGGAGTTTCCTCCGTCTTCTTCACAGTGCCAAAGAAGAACGGGGACACCAGAGCCATCCTGGACTTAAAGTGGCTCAATGAACACATCAGAATGAAAAAGTTCAAGTTGGAGACTCTGAGATCCAGCCTAATTTCCTTGCAGGTGGGGGACTTTATGGTCTCCCTAGACCTGGTGGAGGCTTACCTCCACATACCCATCAGACCAAACCAACGCTAGTTCCTTCGTTTTCGCATACAATGGCAGTAATTTCCAATATCGGGCCCTCCCATTCGGGTTGACCTCATCACCATGGGTCTTCACCAAGGTGCTGGTATCTCTGGTAGCAGCCCTGAGACTGAAGGGAGTGGCACTTTTCCCGTTCCTAGACGACATACTGATAAAGGCAGACTCATGCCTGCAGGCAAGCCAGACTCTGGACTTGACAGTTCAGACACTTCAGGAACATGTTTTCATGATAAACAGGGAGAAGAGTATACTGGAACCGACTCAGATACTCAATCACCTAGGTGTACAAATCAACACTGTATGAGACAAGGTTTTCCTGTCCATGGAGTGAAAGGAAAAACTCGCAAATCTTCTGCGGTGTGTCTTAGGAACACAAAAATCAGGAAGTACTCATTCTAGCAGCCCTACTGGGGATGCTGGTGTCCTGCCAAGAATTACTACCCAGGGCCAGATTTTGCACACGACCGCTCCAGAGGTTCCTTTACGGTACCAAGAAGAAACAGCACACAAAATGGTCAAGCAGGTAGAACTACTACAGGTTCTGCCAATAGAGCCACAGTGGTGGCTCGACCCACTGCAATTCTCCGGCGGGATGCCGCTCTGGGAACCACAGAGAATTGTGCTGACAATGGCCGCCAGCCTCCTCGGCTCGGGAGCTCATTCCCAGGGACACATGGTCCAGGGGACTTGGTCAGATTTGGAAAGAACCAGGAGCATCAACTTCCTGGAACTCTGAGCCATAAAATTAGTACTAGTTCAATTTCAGACACAGCTGTTGGGCCGTCATGTTCTGATACAGACAGATAACACAACAGCAAAATCCTATGTCATCAAACAGGGCGGCACACAGCTCAAATGCTTACACTTGGAGGTGGTGCAGGTAATGCAGTGGGTAGAGCAGCAGACTCTTTCCATCAAGGCAATCCACATAGCCGGAATGGAGAACGAAGTAGCGGACTGGCTGAGCAGACACTGAGCAGGCCGAGTGGAAACTACACAGGGATGTTTACCTGGAGATCAACGAAAAGTTCGGAAGGGCGGAGGTGGAACCGGCAAACTCAAAACTTCATATCCAAAACATCAAGGTGTATCAAGGTGGAACCAGCAAACTCAAAACTTCGTATCCAAAACATTCATGGAGGGGACACTGGGGTTGGATGCCCTGATCCTTCAGTGGCCAAGGACTCTCCTCTATGCTTTCCCCACACTGCCCCTCATTCCACGAGTTGTGCAGTGCGTAATAGAACAAAGGAAAAATCTGATTCTGGTGGAGCCATTCTGGCCGAGAAGGGCGTGGTTCCAGGACCTAATGAGACTGTCGATAAAGGACCCATGGCATCTCCTGATCGGAAGGGATCTGCTGACCCAGGGAAGGACTGTACACCCAAGACCTAAAATGCTGCAGCTGACGACCTGGAGGTTGAGTGGAGGCAGCTAGTGGCCTTGGGTCATGAGACCGAGGTGGTCCCTACACTGTGGGCTTCCAGGAAGGTTTCCACTAACAAAATGTAAAACAGGACTTGCAAAAGTTTTCTGTTTGGTGCAAGTCTAATGGGTTAAAACCCATTAACAACACAGGTGGGGGTAGTACTTGCCTTTCTCCAGCAAGGTCTAGGGAAAGGGCTAAGCAACAGCACACTAAAAAGGCAGGTTGCGGCACTCTCAGCAGTGAGGGGAGCGGGGAAAGGTAAATCTCTTTCTAGTCATCCACACGTCAGGCGCTTCCCAAGAGGGGTAACCCTGTTGAACCCACCACAGGCTCACAGAATTCCTTCTTGGAACTTAAATACGGTACTCAGGGCATTATGTCAGGGCCCCTCGAACCTATGGCCTCATGTCCTTTAAGGGAACTCATGTTCAAAACAATCTTCCTAGTGGGGATAACCTCGGCTTGCAGAGTGTCAGAACTCCAGGCTCTTTCTATACACAAGGTCTTGTGTACATTCCACAATGACAGGGTGGTTGTTCGGCCAGACCCAGTTTTATCCTGGTTAACTCCTGATTTCATAGGTCTGACGAGATTGTGTTGCCATCCTTCTGTCTGAACCCCACACATGAGAAGGAAAGGGTCTGGCACTGTCTCGATGTGTGTAGAGCTTTGAGTTTCTATCTGAATAGAACTAAGGGGTGGAGGAAAACCAAATCACTACATTGTCTTCTTCAACAGAGCGACCATGGCGAAGGAAGTATCTGTGTCCACTGTTAGCAGGTGGATTAGAGGATGCATTAATCAAGCGTATAAGGCGCAAGGGTCGGCCCCACCAGAATGTGTCACGGCACAGTCTCTCGGAGGGCGGCCACATCATCGGCCTACCGGGCATTCCTGTCCCTAGAGGTAATATGTAGGGCTGCCACGTAGAAATCTGTACATTCCTTCACAAAACACTACAGTGTAGACAGGCTCACTTCGGCTGAGATGGCGTTTGGAAGGAGGGTACTACAACAGCTCCTGTAAACACTGGAAGTCGTTTACGACCAACCCGGAGTGAGGAGTCAAGGACTACCCCACTCCTGGACCACCAGAGAATGGAAGATTTGTGCACTTACCGTGAAGCTTCCTTCTCGGTGGTCCATAGTGGGGCAGTCCTACCTGCCCTGGTTTGAGGGAATGACTTCCGATTCTTACAGAGCGACATATAATGCTGTGAGGTACAGCCGGTTTTCCACACTCTAGTTCGAGGGTGTGGGGAATTGTGGTTGTCAGGTTCTCAGTTATGTTGTCAGTTTGCAAGTTTAATAAAAGTTGACAACGTGTGACCTGATCGTCGAGTAAGGTTTTTTTGCCTGTCCTTTACATGTAAATGATGGGGGGAGAGGCGAATGGTATGTTTTGTTCGCAGTTGCATGGGGAAGGTTGGCTTTCGGTATGACTGGGGAATCGGAGGTGAAGCCCCTCCCCTTCCGGATCAAAGGTTGCTGGCCCTGCTTTCGGATGAGGGGAGGAGCTTCCCAGGAGTAAGGAGTCAAGGACTGCCCCACTCTGGACCACCGAGAAGGAAGCTTCACGGTAAGTGTACAAATCTTCCATTCTTTGGGCACTGGGTAGTTCTTTGATATGGCTGCCAGTGTTATCAGTAGGAAAAATCCCAAGAGATGTCAGGAATCCATTTGGATCTGGTACGGGGGGGGGGGGGGAGGGTAGTTCCGGGGCTGTGAGCCTCCATAAAGGTAAACTCAATGGTATGCCCATGACAAATGAGTTATTTTAATCTCTTCCACCCAGATTGGATTAAGCCAGGATCCCTCCCTCTCCCTCTGAGATTGGATATTAACGGAAACAACCCCATAGTTTTCACAGCAGCCATGATGTACTGAGTCACTGTACACAGCAAAGCCTCAGCTTGGATGTTAAAGACTAACAAGCCTGGAAATTTCCAACACTCACCCCAAGACCAGCTTAGCCAGTTTAGGCAAGGAGATTGTTGGGTGTTGTGAAGGATGGTATACCAGCAGGATCCATAATTTATTTGGAATCCCAGTTTGAGATATAAACTGTCATAATTAGGGCACTGATAAGATGGACAGTTCTATGGCAGACTGATAACTCCACCATCCTGACCCCTAGGCCTAATGTGCTGTTGAACACAGAAACCTGGCGGGCACAGTTATGAAAGCCCAGTCTTTCCTCAGTCTTCACCATGTTCCTGTAGTATGCGGTAGGATGGCATTCTTGTCTTCAGCTACATCATTTGTTATTAGCAGTGATGAAAAATACTATAGAACAGTTACTGTTGTCAATGCATGTATGTAACTCCTGTGTTCATGTGAGTAGTCATTGTCTTTGCAGTTTTGCTACTTGTAGAATACAACTGGAAGTATCTTCAATTTAATTTGGCTTGGTATGTGTTTCTGTGAAGAAAAAAAGTTGGCACGTAATCTTTATTCATTGCTTACCCAAGCTAGTAATAATTCTGGCAATTACTTATGCCAAGATGTCTAAATAAACCCTCCCTTTTTACTACATCTGTTCTGTTTTAAATAACCCTGTATTGACTTCATGTAAAGTTTTTGCTAATACAGGACTGAGTTCTGCCATGTTTGTTTTGCAAAATTGTGATTACAGATAAGAAATTTCGTAATCAAAATACAGCTCCAACTTTCCCTTGTGTCCAGTTCAGGTTGAAGTCATATAAACACTGGTAGGTAGTCAATTGCTATGGTATACATAGAAATGATTTATCAAATTTAACAGAAATAGTAGATAACTCTGTTGTTGGTTGCAATAGATAACTGTATCCCTACTGTATTTATTTTTCATAGATGTAGTGGGAACGTTTGTAGTTGTAACATCACACTATTCCCCCCTCTTTAATATTTGGACACATCACATCAAAAAGATGGTGGTGATAGAAGATGGTGTTATAAAAAAATATAAGTGACAAGGACAATAATACATTTGTTGATTGAAAATAGAGGACAGTTTATTCAGACACTTAAGCAGGACATCTTCTGAAGCCTGTTGCTACATTTACTACTATTGCATGTTGGCATATCTCATTTGCAGAAAGCTTTACAATTGTGTTCTGCTCATCCTCAGAATAACTATATGGTGCAGGTCACTATGGAACTGAATGAAACTTAAGAGATGGTGGCTTACTTAAGGCTAAACTGTGTTCAAGGTAGAAAAGGTCCATGTGTAGGAAGCAAAGCACTGTAGGTAATGTGTATATGGAGATAGTCCTGTCCTGGAGCAGCTTGCTCACCAAGATCAAAGACTCCTTGAGGGCACCACATGAAGTGAGAGGGGAGGCTCACAGAAAGGCATCCTGCATTCCAACTGTACACAGTGTTATTGTATCATTCATTCATTCATTCATTCATTCATTCACTCATTCATTCATTCATTCATTTATTTATTTATTTTTCACATTTATATCCCGCCCTCCCCGCAAGCGGGCTCAGGGTGGCTTACATGGGCCAGTGGCCTGATTACTACATTGACCTATAAAATCAGTTAAAACATTGCAATAAATATCATTAAAACATATAAATAATCATAAAAGCTTCCATAATACAACATCTGATGGCAACCAAGTGGCAGGTCTGGGCCCCACCCCCTCGGCCATAGCCGAGGTCGTGTTGGACCAGGGTACATCATGGTGGTTACGATGTCAGATGGTATCCCCAATATCATCGGTGGCGGCTCCTATTCATAAGCCTGGCGGAAGAGCTCCGTCTTGCAGGCCCTGCGGAACTGCATCAGGTCCCGAAGGGCCCTGATCTCCTCCGGGAGCTCATTCCACCGAGAAGGCCCTGGTCCTAGTTCTGGCCAGCCTGGCGTCCCTGGGGCCAGGAATACGCAGTCTGTGTTCCGACCCCGACCGTAGTGCTCTCTGGGGTTGATACGGAGAAAGGCGGTCCCTAAGGTATGTTGGACCCTGGCCATATAGGGGCAATATAGTTCATATACATTAGTCTCTCTGTTTCTCTGTCTGCTAGACCACACTAGCTGCTCTTAGTCTTATTGCTGAGAAAATTGTTTCTTGGGGATCGTGTGTGTGTGTATTTGTTGTGGAGCACCCCAGTGTAGCATGGGAAGGACCCTGAGCCAGAACCTATACCGTCCCCAAGCTAGTAAGTTTCTGAGGTCTGGAGGCCCCAGCATAGACCCTCCCATAACCAGATCCCACATGGTCTCCTGAAGACCCCAGAACCAGAGAAGGCAAAGGGCTAGGGCTAAGGCATGGACCAGGTGCGGGAGTACACACCTGGCCAAAGAAATGCCAGAAGAGATTAATAAGTTACCACAGGACCTGAGCCCCAGTACTCCTCATGAGTAGAGGAGCTAACTTAGCTTGTAGGGAAGAGCCTCATGTGGGAACCGGCAGGACCTGTAGGGAAACTCCCTATATAAGGCTGTAGCCAATGTGGGGCCAACTTGTTTGTAGTCTTGTTGACTGCTCTGCCATTTGCCCGACCCTTGGACTGCTCCGACTCTGCCTTTTGAATATGTAACTTCATCCTGGACTGCCTTTTGACTTTGCCTTTGATAAGTTATTGGACCCTGGACTGTGACTTTTGGACTGTGACCTGAGTGGCACTGCTGTCAGGTCTTGTGGCTACTGGGACTTGCCTTCCACCTGGTGGCCAGGATGGTACTCTCTTTACATTGTGTAAGAATGTGGCTCAGTGGTAGTGCTGATGCTTTGCATACCAAAGGTGTCTGGTTCAGTCCCTAGAATCTTGGGTAGCATGGGCTGGGAAATCCTTGGAGAACTGCTCCAAGAGTGCTGAGCTAAAGGAGCCAGTGGTGTGACTCCCTGTAAGGTCAACTTCATGTTTGTTTAGCAGTTATAAATATAATAAACCAATTTCTGCACACAGTGTTGAATGTGGAATACTTTAGGGCTATGAAACACTTTTGCTAGTATATTTGCATTGTGTGCTCTTCTGTAAATACTCTGCTAAAATCTCTACAAGTGGGGAACGCATAAATACTTGCAGGGAAGAAAACATTTCCCTCTGTATCTCCTATATTATTTCTTGTTTCTCTTCTCCTGGTATCCCCTGTATCCTTTCCCTGCTTCCTTGTCTCCTTGCCCTCCACCAGCCAACCTACCATCTTCAGCTTTATTATTTATTTTGTTTGTACTCTACCTTTCTCTCGTATGGGCACCCAAAGTAGTTTACATTTCTTCCAGGTACTTAACCTGTGAGGTAAATTAGGCCGAGAGTGTGTGATTGGCCCAAGTTCACCCAGTGAGCTTCCATGGCAGAGTGGAGTTTGAACCTGGGTCTCCCAGATCCTAGTCTGAAATGCTAACTACTACACTATACTGGCTTTTTGTGGGGTGGCTGCTGTTGAACTGTAGTAAGCAGCCAGGCCTGGGTGAGTTATGCAAGTTGCATGGTAGTAAGTCAGGTGGTGGCTGCTGGCTGTTTACTAACAGAAATCAAGGCTTGTAGGCTGGCAATACCGTGTGGCTAGGCAGCCATGAACATGGAGGACATTTGTTTCTTAAAGCTACAGGTGCTGCTTCTCTTATTTTGGGGGGTTTTAACTGCCCAATTTTTATGTTTTTAGATTGCAGTTTTTAAAAAAAACCTGGGGTGTCTTTCAGGTTTCTAGAAATAACTTTCTTGTATGTTTATGGCTCCAGTCTCTGGATTTAAGCATCCACAGATTTAGCATTACGTATACTGATTTTGATTGAAAAGTCTGTGTTGGTAAGGTAAAGATAAAGGTTTCCCTTGCTTGAAAGCCAGTCAAATCCGATTCTAGGGGGCGGTACTCATCTCCATTTCCAAGCCGAAGAGCCAGCGCTGTCCAAAGACATTTCCATGGTCATGTGGCCAGCATGACTAGACGCTGAGGCACATGGAATGCTGTTACCTTCACACCGAAGTGGTACCTATTTATCTACTTGCAATTTCTTGCTTTCAGACAGCTAGGTTGGCAGGAGCTGGGACCGGAGACAGGAGCTCACTCTGGCATGTGGTGCTCCGGTCTCAAACTGCCAAACCACCGATCTTCTGGTCTGCAGTTCAGCATCTTAATCACTGAGCCACTGTGGCCCGGTGTGTTGGTAAAGGGAAGTAAATATTTAAACAGTTGCATATAGCCTTTGGCATTCGAAAAAATAATCTCTGTTGCCATGTCCTTAGCATATGGATAACTACAATGCTAAATCTTAGAATTAATTAGCATATTTATATCACTATTTATTGTTTCAGGCTGTTTGGCAGTCCAAATATTTAGAAGAATCAATGATGACTGAATGTAGTAAGGTTTCTCATGGGTGTAGAACAGGGGTGGCCAACCTTGCTTAACGTAAGGGCCACATAGAATAAACGTAAGAGCCATATAGAGATGTCTGAGAACCGCAAGACAGGAACAAATATCACACACACGTTTTTATTTTTAAAAATATGCAAATTTGCTTTTTATTAACGTTAAATGGGACTGCCAAAAATAAAAACAAACGAGGAAAACCAGTTATAAGAAAGAGAGAGAGAGAAACTAGGAAAGCAAATAGATGGGAGGGAGGAGGGAAGGAAGGAAGGGAGAAAGAGAGAAAAAGCATGCCTCCCCTTTGCTTCCCCAGCCGCCCTGCCAGGAGCCGCACAATATGTGTGAAAGAGCCGCATGTGGCTCCCGAGCCACAGGTTGGCCACCCCTGGTGTAGAACATCATGCAACGAGGAGAATAGCAGCTCAAAAGGCATCACACGTCTCGTTTCTAAGAGGTGCCTTGGGAAATCAGAACCTGAAAAGGCAAGTCAAACTGAGTAGAGGGCCAACAAGTAAAACTTAATGTTTAAAAATGCATGTATTTATTTGTAAAGGATTAAAAAAACATATAGGGATCCAATCATACCTCATGTAAAAATTCCAACGTCATATACGCACAAGGGCCAGTGGACTTGACCTGACTCGTTTCGGCCACTTCTCTGGAAGTAAGTCAGTGTGTTTTTAAAATATAATATAGGCACTGTTTAGCTGTCCATTTTATTATATGTATTTAATTTCATTTTAACAAAAATTTCTACAGGAATTCCTTTCTGATACATTTTGTATCTATGCTGTATAATTGTATTGTATTATGTATTGTGCTGTGGGTCAATTTGTTCCTCATGGTGTTTGATGTCTGAAGAAGGCCCTAACAGGCTGAAACGCTTCAGGTCAAGACCACTGACCCTTGTGCATATATGATTTTGGAATTTGTACATGAGGTGTGATTGGGCCCCTATATGTTTTTTAATCCTTTACAAATAAATACATGTTATTTTTACACATTATTTATACATTAAGTTGTAACTGTTGGCCCTCTACACAGTTTGACTTACCTTTTCAGGTTCTTGATCTTAGTTTCCAGGGTTAAGTTTATTTCCCTTCTTTGTTCAAAGCCTTGGGGAATCAGACCAGTGGTCCATCTAATTCAGCATCCTGTTTTACAGCCAGTTGCCCTAGAGAACCAAAATATAAGACATGCAGGCCAAAACCTTTCCTTGATGTTGCCTTGTAATGTTGATATTCAGCAATTTACTGCCTCTGGATATATAGGTTCCATTTAGTCAATTTGGCTAGTATCTACTGATGGACCTGTCCTCTCTGAATTTGTCTGATACCCTTTTATAAAGCTATTTGTGCTACTGGGTAGATCTACTTGTAGCAAATTCCACAATTTAATTATTAATCTGAAAAAGTACTTCTTTTTTCTGTTCTTTTATTTTTATTTTATTTATTTATTTTTAGACTTCTTACCCCCGCCCCCCCCTTCCCCCCCCGGGTGACAGGGCTCAAGGTGGCTCACAATCTGTATTGCCTGTGAACTTCATGGGGTGCCTTTAAATTTTAGTACTATGGGCGATGAAGAAAAAGTTCTCCCAGTCCACTTTCCCCACCCCATGCATAATTTTATAACCCCCTGCACTGTGTTCTTCATCATCCTTTTTTTAAACTGGGAAGCATATCTTTTTCACAACATTGCTGCTATTTACATCCACCTTTGTCTAACTGGCTTTAGGGGAGGTCCCTTTGTTTACATAGTTGAGAAGGGTAGAAACAGAGTGAAGAAGCTGATGCCTAGAAAGGAAAAATGTAATTTTTGGGATGTCTCTAGCTTTTAGCATACATCCACTTAAATTAAAACTGCATGTTTTATACATTGTATAGGTGAAAGATGCACATGGAATAGGAAGACAAGAAGAGCTCATGGCTGGGTTCAGTACGTCCTCCCACCGTGTCAATATGTTTGCCTGTGTTTTGCAAAGGAGCTTCCCAGAGTCTCAGTTGATTTTTTTATGGGCTAGAAAAGCTCTTCTAATATTGTCATAAGTTTCTAAAATGTCATGTCAGCGTATGTTTCCTGGTATGAGGGAGCTGAATCTGATTTAACTCTAACTTTTACAGAATCAGCCAAATCTACTCGCATAGTTCTTCTTTGCTTTCCAACATTGTTTTCAGACTTCTAAATCTAATTGTTGGGTTTATATTGCCTTTGTTTTTCATGGATAATTTTCATCTTAAATTGTTTCTGTCCTTGGTAAGCTTTGAACAAAATAACTCTCTAAGTCACTTTAGTAAAGATGTGATGGCCCAGAAAAAAAGATTCAAAATTGTCAGGGAAAAAACATTTTTTTCATTGAAGGAATTTTCCTCTGGTAGAGAAGTTTTGGTTCAGATGTATGTTCAGAGTATTGTTTAGCTCAGCTCAAAAACAGGGAGGGAATTGTAGCATTTTGAGAAAAGAGAGAGTGCTGTCATGTAAGGCTTGAAGCTTGCTTCCATAATGCCAAACTTTGGCTTGATGTTACATGTAAATCAGGCCTAGGTGTCTGGCAAACATATTGTTTCAGTAATTATGGTTGCCAGGCAGGATATACTGATGGCAAGGGGGGGTCCTCATCAGTGACATAATGATATAGCTGGCAATGTGCTGACATCACCCCTCATGTATCCGGAAGTGAAGTCATTTGGTTGTCAGGCAACACCAGGAACACTCTGGCATTTGGGCAAAACTCTATGGTTAAATATAGAGTTTTGCCAAAATGCCCATGTGTTCTGAGATGCCTAGCTTGCACTGACAGCTTCTGGATGCACAGAGTGATGTCAGCGCACCAGGATGCTGGTGGCATTTCCCCCATTTACCACTATTTCCCCCCACCAGACAGCTGAGTGGCAGTGGGGAAGTGCCCACGGGGGGGGGGGGGGGTCCTGCCCCCGGTAGGGGCATGGCAAGCCTAACAGCAATGTACAACACATCATCTAACTTTCTGTTTTCAGAGAAGCATTCCTAAATTCTCCATGATCTTCTGGCTACAGTTATACAGTCCATTCTACCCACCTAATTCTTCTGCATGTGTAAATCAGACCTAAATTTGTGGTATTAACAAGTAGTTTGCCTATAGGTCTATTGTTGGAGAGGTGAAGGCTGGAAAATAGCTAACTCTTCTCCCTCAAACAAAATTACAATGGGAAAATTGTCTGTAGCACTACAAAGCACAAGATCAGGGCTTGGAGCCTCCAGAATCCCCAGTCCTGATCTTTGCAGTATTGGTAGGAGAGAAGTGAGACTTGAGCTGCTTAGTATCCTTCCAAGAAATGTGCCATGTGGAAATTTGCCTCATAGCATTGTGAAGTACCAGATCAGGTCTTTAATTCTGCAGGACGACTAGAATGCTTTTCAACGGGTGATGAATAGATAGGAGTCTTTTGTTTACCTTCCCACAGCAAAATCCAGTCCAAAACATTATTCCTCAGGGGGAAGGGGGGGCGCTAACTTGGTTCCAGGACACAACTAATTAATTATCATCTTGGGAACTGATCCCAAGCAGCCAACTACTGAAGTTGTACTGAAAAAAATATGAGCCTTGGCCAGCCATTTTGCTAAAAGGTAAGGATGAAACAGTTTCTAGGCAACCAAAGGATGTACTTTCCCAGACACCCATCTGTTGGCTAAAATGGTTAACCAGATCAAGGTTTGTGCATAAGTATTTCCACCATGGGAAGCAGAGGGGAAAGGGTCACAACAAGTGATTTATTATCAACTGCTATGATTTTAGGAAAATAATTTCTACAGTGATAATCTCTTTTCAAATCATAAAAACACTGCATAAATTACAATTAATTTCCAGTATACTGTATTACCCAAGTAAACCAGCCAGGCTGTGGCAAAGGGCTGCAGCAGTTTAAAGGGAGGGGGAGAATCTAATAGCAGTCTTGTGACTCAAGGCTGCAGTATTTCAGGCATCAGTTTTAACTTGTCTTGGAAGCTGGTAATGAACTGTAGTAGAATGCATATTTGCCAGTGTGTTATAAAATGTCATGTCATGTGATGGAATTGCATAAAAGATTCGTATGCTCCTTTTCTTCTCCCTCCAGTTTTACATTACATAAATTGCAGGACTAGTGAAGAACACCTACACAATATGGGGGGAAGGGGAGTAAATGTGATCTCTGGGTGTTTGCTGACAACCTAGGAGAGGAGTGCCAAGAAGTTAAGCAAATAAGCGACTTGTGGCTGAAAACAGCTATAAATGCTCAGGGAAAAGAAAGTTAAAGTAAAGTACACATTTGCTCTGTTCCTGTAAGTCAGGTTATTAGAAAAACCTCACCCTCCAAGTATGCATGCACATTGTATGAAGGAGGGACTGTGCTTGTGCTTTCTTTTGTATTAAACCGTCAAGACTGGATTACCAAGTGCACCATAGGCTCAAGTTGCTAAAGAATTTGTTATTGCAGGAAAAAGAAAAATGTAGTAGAAGCTTACCATACAGGGTACAGGAAACACTGGACAAGATAATCTTCACTACTCTTATTTCAGTATTTCTTTATAGATGTTTTGTGAATGAGATCTGTATGAATGATGACATAATAAAATTAACTGAAAATAATGACAAATCTAAGGGTGAAGGTTTTAAGTATTTACCACATTGGCAAACATGTTTATTCCCAGTTGTGAACCTCCCACAAACTACTTGCATATCCTTATGTGCCAGTTCTTAGTGGGCGCAGAAAAGAATACTCTTCTGTGCTTTTCAGTTGCTTAACTGTTGATGTCTGACAATGCATTTGTAAGAAAAGATTTCACTCCACCTCACTTCATTTTAGATTACTGGTAAGTAGTGGGCAAGATTTTCTGGTGGTAGGGTGGCCAGGTCCTCTCGTCACTCCGGCGGGGGGATTGGGGAGAGCATTCCAGGAGTGGGTGGGGATGCCCCAAGCCCCGCCCCCAAGAGCAACCACCCACCTGGCCACCCCTCTTCCTCCCCTCCTGCCCAATTTAAAGGCCTTCAGCTGATCGACGAGGACCGCGTGGCCCACCAACCAGCTGGAGGGCCCTTTAAATCTACCAGGAGGGAGGGAGAGGGGCCGCATGCTTGGCTCACAAAAAACCCTTTAAAGAGTCTTTTTGCGAGTGGGATGGGGGCAGTGGTGCACAGGACTGAGGGAAATCAGCCTGGTTTTTATACCCTGTTTTTCTCTACTTCAAGGGCTGAGGACAGAATGGATATGTGGCCCACTTTGCCTCCACTTTAGAGGCGGAGGCAGAGAGGCCATCCAGACTGTCGCAGCTGTCCCCCATCGGTGGGCCGGACTCACCCGTCTGCAAGGCCCTGTCTGTGTGCTGCAGCCGGAGACCCCTTGGATCCGGTCTCCAGCCATCTGGGTCCGCGTCCCTGCCGCTTCCTAGCAGTGTGGACGCATGAGGAAGTGGTGCCGGAAGTGTGAACCGGCTGTTCCGGCTTCTGTGGCTATGTGAATAGCCATGCCTCGCCGGAACAGCCGCTCGCCGCCCCAGTGGAAGCTCCAGGGGCCGGCTGACAGAGTGGACACGCCGGTCCACCTTCTTCCAGGTAAGGTCCCACAGCACTGGAGCCAGTGCGAATGGGCAGCCACGGGACGGGTTGGCCCCGAGGCTTTTTCGCCCGCTTGCGCTGCGCTCCAGATCCCCGGTCTGTCCTCAGCCAAGGAGTCTCAAAGTTGCTTACAATCTCCTTCCCTTCCTCTCCCCACAACAGGCACCTTATAAAGTAGGTGGGCCTGAGAGAGTTCTGAGAGAACTGTGACTGACCCAAGGTCACACAGCAGACTTCATGCGGAGGAGTGGGGAATGAAACCCAGTTCTCCAGATCACTGTCCACCACTCTTAACCACTATACCACACTGGCCCTTGGTGTTGCCTTCCACTAGGTGTACTGAAAACTAATACAGAACCAAATGGGAAGGATATCTTTTCCTGTTTCAACACCCCACAGCTAATTCCTCAATCACAGATCATATTCAGGGGAAGAACAAGGTCACTCAACATTTGGCTCCTATTTACAGAGAAGGGTGCAAATTAGAAGGATAGACAGAAAAATTCATGCCTCGTTGTCAGCTTTTCCTTTGGGATTGGCCCCTACCTAGAAATGTTGCCAGATGACAAACACAAATTAGCGAAGCTCTTCACCTTAGAAATACCGAAGCTGTCCAGGCACCAGATTTCCTCAGCCAAGTATTAGTCTGATTGTACAGCCAATAATCTTGTCACAGCAAGATCCACAGCACTTCCTCAAGAAACCCATGCCAGACTCAAGGACCTACCCTTTGAGGGCAGGAACCTTTTCAGCACCTGCTCCAATAATGTTCTTGACAACATACAAAAGGGCAAGCTTACTGTTAAGTAGCATGATCCCTTCTATCCTTTCTACTCCCAAGCCTAGGTCCTATTACAGGACCTACATTTTTGGGGCCCTGAAGCTTGAACTGTTATGGGGCCCCCTTTGCAACCAGCAACAGTAGAGCAACATCCAACAAGGTCCAAAGGGCCTTCCTGCCCTTGCAAGGATCTCAAGGCTCAAATGGCAGAGATCAGGGTATTGGGGTGGAGCCCTTGAAAATGGGCCATACAGTGAGCCCCTTCCCACCAGCAAGGAGGTCTGGGTAACTGCTGTTATCTCCTTCAGTGGGGTTATTCCACGGCAGATCACCACATTTTTTTTAAAAAAATTAACCACTGCATCTCAGGTTTTGATTAAAATTGCTGTACTGGTTTATCTTACATGTCAAAGACTTGTGTAAATAAAAAATTCTTAGGCTATGCCTTATAGTTTTCAGGTTATGAGGGATGAAAATTAGGGAAACGTATACATGCATGATGCATCATAGAATGATGAAATAAAACATAGCAAAGACCACAGTTAATATATTTTATTTTAGACACCTTTGAGAATACATACTACATGAAGCACATTTTACAAAATACTCTTTTTTCTGTTTTTTTTCTAGCAATATTCACATACAGTTTTGTCATATGAGAGCTTCCTTGCAATGTCATTTTCTACAGACAATATGCATAAAGAATTTAAGCGCTCTTTGGTCATGGTAGATCGAAATTTGTTCTTTATAAAGGAAAGTTTTCAGAAATTCCTTTCTGCTTCACAGCTTGTGATAGGCATTGTCAAGTACAGCTTAAGCACAGTAGTAATATTAGGGAACACTTCAATCAGGCATTACTCATAAAAGATGGCGTGTTTTCTTTTGTGTTCTGGGATTTCTACAGGTGTAAATACTCTTTGAACTGGTAACACTCGTATACTAAATTATGGTCAATATCATCTCTGTAATGCAATATTATAAATTTAATATTGTCCTTATCAATTTCAGAATTGTTCACCAATTCTGAGAGGAGCTTGAACCTTTTTGCCGTCTGCTCATATGGGTCAGTCCTCTTCCCTAACGGGATTACCAAGCAGTCATAGAGTTGATTTAGATTTTAGAACTTCTATCCTAAATTTTTCAGCTTCTTTCAAAGAAGCCCTTCCACTTGTTCCATCTGAAAATTTCTTTGTAACCATGCATTTGGAAGCATCAGAATAACTTGAGATAATATCTTCACACAAACCTTTTGCTTCTGATTCATAGTGTATAATCCAGTCAGTTGAATTTTTTCGGCATTCTTTAACAAATGAAAGTAAAGATAACAGCAGAAGATAACCTTCAAATACATCAAAACCAGGAGTTTATTGCTTGTTTTTTGTTGAAACGCTCAAGAACTTCTTTCCAAACAACTGTTAAAATAGCATATTCCAATTTTACCAGCTTGTGGTATAAATTCTTCGCATCTCATTTCCATTCTGAATCTTCAAAAATATGTGTGAGAGTTTGTAAAATTCCTGGATATTAATTTTTAATTGCCTGGGCTGCTTCATATTGTGCAGACCATCTAGTTACACTTAAGCTCTTTAGGGAAAAAAATCTAGATTGCCATGTGTGTTTAAAATTCCCCATCTTCATGGAGATCTAGAAAAGAAAACATACAGCTCCTGCAAAATGCTAAAATAGTCAACAACTTCAGGCACAGTAGACACTGCCTTTACTCCAACAAGGTTGAGTGAATGGGCTGCACATGGTACATAGTCTGCATACCTGTTAATGTTTTTAAAGCGTGCTTGCAGCCCTTTCTCTGAGCCCTTCATGTTAGATGCATTATCATAGAACTGACCACGGATATTTTCAACTGACAGCTTATGTTTGCCCAGAACTTCTTGTATTTTGTTGAACAAGGTCATGGATGAACAGTTTTCTATTGGTATAAATGTTAAAAATCTCTCACAGGGTTTTCTATTATAGCAGTATCGAACCACAATTACCAGCTGGTCAAAATGTGTCAGGTCAGGCATAGCATCAATAATAACAGAGTAATATTTGGTGTCTAGATCATTGATTTGAGTCACAATTTCATCTTGCACATGTTTCCCCATGATTTCTATCAGTTCTTCATACACGGTTTTGGATAGGTAAGTAATACTTACTTTTTCATTTTTACATTTCTCAAGATGTTCATGTAAAAATGGGTCAAACGCTGCAGTAAGTTCAATGGTCCCTATGAAGTTTCCATCATTTCGTGAGCCCCACTTCTCCTCATGACCTCTAAATGCTAAACCTCTTTCACTTAAAAACTTTATAACAGCTACAACTTTTTTCAGTACTTCTGAAATTTATCTGTTCCTCAAGTTCATCTGTTCCTCAAGTTGCTGATCCACAGTGGGTTTTTTTTTAACTTTCTTGTGATCTAACACAACATTACTCTGTTGTGTTCCATGCTGTCTTCAGGATTCCCCAGAGTTCTGAGTACAATCATCCAGTCAGAAAACCCACCTGTTGTAAGTAATGTTTGGCATTTAGAAACGAGTTTGCAAACAAAACAGCCTTTGCTCTTTGAGTAAACTAACCAGGATCTCATCACAGTCTGACCATTTTTCAAAGTATTTGTTTGAGAAACTTCTGTTTTGCTCCTTGTAAACCTTGGTGGATTCGGTATATACATCATCTGTTGTATTATTTTGAAAAAAACCTGATGTCTTGCATTAAACACTTCTGTATAAAATCATTATCAACTGTTATGGACCGGTTTGCGAAGTCTTTCTTTTCTTTGAATTTTCTATTCTTTGAATTTGCATCCTGTTCCTGCTCTGTCTCTTCTTGCTCCGTGGTACTTTCATGTTGATCTCTGTGATTGTCATCTGTATCAAAAGTGTCAACAGTGGGTTGATGATTGCTAGAGTTGTGAGATGGTGCACAAACTCTGACATCAAAGTTTTTCCTTTTTTCGTTATGTTCATCTCTTCTTTGTTACTTTATTTTTCTAAAAAAAATACAGGGGGTTAAAGACTTTATTTAAAATTTCGCCTCTGCCCCGTCAGTTATGGCTGCTATTCCCAGCTGGGAGGTGGCATTTCCTTTCCCTCCATGTCATTCCCTCATCCCCCCACCTATGGAATGTAGCTCGACTCTCACCAGCAGTGGCTTATCTTGCTATGCCTCCTTAACCTTGAAAATGTTTCTTTCACAGCGTTCTAGCTGCTTCGTTCTTGCAGATGTTAACTCGAACTCTTTTCTCACTTTTAGCCTGGGAATGAACTGTCCAGCATATCTAGGCACCTTTTTTTCTATGCAGTGATTGGAGGTTCCATTATGCATTACACTGTTTGGATACACTATATCTGTACCCCTTTTACCCCTTCCCAGTATTACTGACTCGAGACATGTAGACGACTATCAGATCCACTGGCAATAAAGACTTTCTGGTTAAGAACTTCTGGTTTCAGTCTGAATCTCTTAGACTCTCACAGAGAGTCAGTAATCTTATTTTGGAGAGATCACCCGTTCCTGGCTATGTCGTCGGAAGACGTTGCTGAACCTCCAACCACAACTGATTTTGGACTACCGGTGCCCACAGACATGGAACCTATCGTGGTGCCTACTTCCAGCTGAGTGGACGCCCAGCTGAGAGGAGCTAGGTAGTCATGGGCAGTGTTTGGAACCAAGACCACAGAGACCTGGGCTTGCCGGCAGAGTCCAGGCATGGGTCTGGGAACAGCAGGCCAGCTCTGGGAAGGGACTCATCAGCGGGATCATACCCAGCTCCGGGACTCGGGATGACCCAGAGTTTGTGGATGTATTGTCCCAGATGGACTGGCATTTCGACATGATGCAGCTGAGGCTGGAGCGGCAGATGACTACCCTCCTGGAGGGGCTCACAGAAGCGATCCAGCAAATGATTGATGGAGCCCAAGGCAGGGGAGCTGGTGATGGTGGAGCCAGAGCTGGTGACGGAGGCGGACAGAGTCAGCCACAACCAGGCCAAGCACCACCTGTAGGGCCGTCTGTCGCCCTGGCACCCAGGGAGGAGGGGGAGGGAGTCGGAAGCCATCGGCGGCCCTCAGAGCGGCAGTCGATGAAGTCAAGCAGGTAGGAGTAGAGTCAAGTCAAATCACCTTTCCACTTCTCTTGCACTCCCCTTGCCTTCCCTGCATCGTTCAGAGCCCCTCCTCAAGGGCTCTCATCAGACCCAGTCAGCATCGAAAAGCCAGGTTGTTTCCTCCTGCGTCTCCTCTTACAGCTCCTGAAGCTCTAGGGAGATATCGCTTCACAGGGCTGCCTTAGTGTTCAGTAGCTTCCTTCACTCCCCCAAACAGCAGCAAAGGCTGGAGTCAAGCCAGAGGTAGCATAAAAGCTCAATCTTAGGTAAAACTATTATCTCGGCGGAGCTCAGTTCCCGAGCTCCACGCCGGTCGCCATCTTGGAAGCAAGCTCATTCATATGTGTTTAATATGCAAAAAAATGTGGGGGTAAAACCCTTGGATTACTCCAACCCCTTGAAACCCCCAACCGACCGTGGGAGACTATTTCAATGGACTTTATAACTGACCTACCACCCAGCAAGGGGAAAACAGTCGTATGGGTAGTAGTGGACATATTTTCTAAACAAGTTCACTTTATTCCTTTCAAATGCCTCCCCACGGCTAAAGCACTAGCAAAAACGTTTCTAGCCAATGTGATTAAATTGCACTCTATCCCGAGGAAAATAATTTCTGATCGCAGCTTGCTATTCATTGCCAACTTCTGGCAGGAGCTTTTGCAGGTCATGGGGGTAGAACCTGCCTTGAGTAGCACTTATCATCCAGAGACTGATGGCCAAACGGAACACGTGAACCAAATTCTTGAACAATTTTTGCGCTGCTATACTAACTACCAGCGAGATGACTGGGTAGACTTACTCCCTTTTGCGGAATATAGCCATAATAATTCTGTGCATTCTTCCATAGGAGTCTCCCTGTTTTTGGCAATGGGGGGTTACGAAGGCATTCCTCTCCCATCCTTGGCACCAGCCCCTTCAGAGCCAGGGGGACTTGCGGACTGGTGGAATTCATTGCAAGATTCCAGGCTGCTTATTGCTAAGAATTTGGAAGCTGCCAAGGCTGATTACAAAAAATACGCAGACAAGGGGAGGGGCCCTGGCTAGGATCTACTCCCTGGGGACTCGGTGTATGTGTCTACAAAAAATATCAAAGGATTACAACCCAGTCAGAAATTGGGTTGGAAATATGTAGGCCCATTCAAAGTTGTGAAAAAAATCAATGAGATGACTTTAGAACTTGATTTGCCTAAGTCACTTAAATTTGTTCATCCGGTTTTCCATTTCAGCCTCCTGAAAAAAGGACCCTGGGCCGAACGAGTGGAGGCCCAACATCTAGCTCCTCCTCCTCTGATGAGGGGGGTGAACCTCACTATGATATGGTCCAAATCCTCGATTCTAAGCTAAAACGAGGCCGGCTGCTGTACGTGATTCGCTGGCATGATTTTGGTCCTGAATATGATGAATGGGTTGATTCTGTGCATGTAAATGCTCCTGCAAAACTTTGTGCTTTCTATATATTGTATCCGTTGAAACCTGGGGGTTAAGTGGGTCTTGGGGAGGGCAGAATGTCATTTATGGCTGCCATTCCTGGCCGGGAGGTATCACTTCCTTTTCCTCCACGTCATTCCCTCTTCCCTCCCACCTATGGAATGTAGCTCGACTCTCACCAGCAGTGGCTTATCTTGCTATGCCTCCTTAACCTTGAAAATGTTTCTTTCACAGTGTCCTAGCCGCTTCATTCTTGCAGGTGTTAACTGTAACTCTTTTCCCGCTTTTAGCCTGGGAATGAACTGTCCAGCATATCTAGGCGCCTTTTTCTCTATGCAGTGATTGGAGGTTCCATTATGCATTACACTGCTTGAATACACTATATCTGTACCCTTTTTACCCCTTCCCAGTATTACTGACTCGAGATGTAGAGAACTACCAGATCCACTGGCAATAAAGACTTTCTGGTTAAGAACTTCTGGTTGCAGTTTGAAATCTCTTAGACTCTCTCACACACACCTCTCCCGTTTCTATTACAAATGGATAGTCGTCTGTTTATGGCTAAAATGTGGGACTTATAAAAAAAGGTGTTCCCAGTGTGGTAGAAAGTTGGCTCCGCTAGTCAGCCACAACCTTTGTATTATTTGCCTCAGTGAAGCACATCATCCGGATTCTTGCCCTCACTGCGCAAAATTTTTGAACCAGACGCGCAAGAATCGGGCAGCTCAACTTTGTGGCTCTCTTGGAATCAGCCCTTGCTCCTCCCCGCGAAGGAGCTTCTCTGATGGCGGTGAATATTCCTGTACGACCGTCGAGGTCAATGACTCCAGCCTTGGCCAAGTCAGCCTTCAACATCAGGCCACTGGCATCGAAAAAATCAATACCAACCGCTCAATCGGCTTCTTCAACTCCTGTGAAGAAAAAGGAGGAGAAATGGACTTAAGAGCCACAAAGGTTCGACTAAGGGCACACACAAGTCCCTTAAAAAGTGTGCGACTAGTGATTGCATAGGTTCTGCGATGACCACCCAATCACATCCTATCTCTGTGGGGGCTCCAACCTTGGAATTGCCAAAGGTCCCATCTGCTCCACCTATAGAGCTCCTGAACTCTCCCATTTGACTGCTAGACCGTCCGACTGGAACAGCCTTTCCACCCGACGCTCCCGCTCCCCCAGAGGGGGATGTCCTCCTCCATCCACTTCTTCGGCTAAGCCGCCTGAGTCTCCGTGCGAACCCTCTCCTCGACATCGATCACCAGTTCCATTGATGCCGAAATGGCCAATATTGACACCTCCTCCAATATCGGTGTCTACAGAGTGTCCTTTCCAACTGCCTCTGGTGGAAACCCCGGCCTTTCCCTCCTCTGATTCATCAGGACAGGATTCTGATGCTGGCCCTTCAGATGTATACAATTCCCCAGATGATCCATCTCCTAAACCTACTGTCTCCGAAGATCTCCCGATCTCATCGTCTGTAGATCTTACATCTTATGGGGACTTCATCAAATGCATGGCACACTCTCTAGGCCTCTGAGTTCTCCAACCTCAACCCACAGTATCAGATACTGTTTTTGATGTCGTACAGTTAGACACTTCCACAGCGATTGCCTTGCCAATGTCTTCAGTTCTCCTGCAGGCTGCTAAAGCTCCTTGGGACAAACCTTCTTCTGCTCCAGTTTCGTCACGCTGCCTGGATCATATGTACAATGTACAAGAACTAGGCTCTGAATTTCTTTTTAACCACCCTAAGTCAAACTCCAAGGTGGTTACTTTGTGAAAATCAAGGAAGACACATTCAGCCCCGTGTGACAAAGAATGTAAAAAATTAGATTCTTTCAGCAGATGCTTCTACTCAGTGGATGCACTTGGCGTTAAGTCATCTAATTACCTTGCCTGCATGAGCACTGTGGAAATAACTAAGTGACGTTGTCTCCAGTTTTCCTGAAGATAAGCGTCCGCTGGTATGTAAAATTCAGAAGGAAGGTCTAGTTCTAGACAAACAGCAGATCAACACATCCAAACACGCTCTGGACACATTCTCAAAAACAATGTCTTCTGCCGTTGCCTTACATAAGGCATTTTTGATTATGCAACACCTCACTACAAGGTGATACTGAGACTTACATTGAGGACCTTCCATTCGATGGTCTAGGTTTATTCCATGGCACCATGGACTCGGTTTTACAGGACATGGATAAAAGCATCAAGGTTTCCAGCACGCTAGGGGTTACTCCTTTGTCCAGACCGTTCAAATGTCAGTGGTCCAGACAGTGGCCAAGGCGTTCCTATCCCAGACAATCCCCGGAGCACTCTTGGAGACCAAGGACGTTGCCAGCGGGTCAAAGGACTTCATACAGCTCCAAATCTCATTATGCAGTCAACACTCCAGCTAACTGCACCAAACTGTCCAAGGCTTCCAAGCAGGGCCTTTTACTTCCCCACAGGCCTTATCCATCCCACCTGTCTTGCCCCATTCCTTCCCGCCTGGCGTCAAATAACAACAGACAAGTGGATCCTCTCCATAATTGCCATGGGGTACTCGATAGAATTTGTTCAGCACCCTCTGCTTCCAATGGTTGTCATCATGCTGCCGTCTCCCATACTTCTTTGGGAAATCAAGGTCCTTCTGGACAAAGGGGCTATAGAAGAAATTCCCCATGCTCGTTGGGGATCTGGAGTTTATTCCTGATATTTCACTGTTCCCAAAAAAGATGGCAGCACCAGACCTATTTTAGACCTCAGGATGTTGAACTCCTTCATTGTGTACCACAAGGTCAGGATGATTTCTTTACATTTCATTCTCCCTCTACTGCGAAAAGGTTTTTGGATGGCGACCCTTGACCTGCAGGATGCTTATTTTCACCTAACTATCCTACCTGCTCATCTACCTGCCCTTGTTTTGTCCCCCCTGGTCACTCTGTGACCACTAATGCGCAACATAACTGTACCATCTGGTCGCTGAGGACCCTATATGCTACCAATAGCTGGTTGTAAGCAACACCATCTGGTGCGCCATCAGACAGCACTGAGCACTTTAATATTTGTATTAGGACATGTTTTATGTAAATGCAAATGTTGTAATGTTTTAACTGGTTTTAACTGTTTTACTGTGAACGATGTTCACCTAATTATGTAAGCTGCTCTGAGCCTGCTATGCGGGGAGAGCGGCCTAGAAACCGAATTAAATAAATAAATAAATAAATAAATAAATACAATATTTGCGATTTGCAATAGGAGACCTCCACTACCAATACAAGGTTCTCCCCTTTGGTCTCTCTATGGCCACGAGGGTATTTATCAAGACCGTATTAGTGGTTGCTGCCTTTCTTTGTCTACAAGGCATTATAATTTTTCCCTACATAGACGACTGGCTCATAGTCGCAGGCTCCAGGGATCGCTTACTGCTAGACATCAGAACCATCCTGACTTTGCTTCAGTCTCTAGACTTATGTGTCAACCAGGACAAATCTCACCTTACTCCCTCCCAGAGGGTGAAATTCATAGGGGCAATCTTGGACTCTCTCCAGTGCAAAGCATTCCTTCCAGAAGACAGGGCAGCTGTTCTGTTCTCTCTTGAGCATCAGGTTCGTGTGGTAACCTCAAGTTCAGCATTCCAGATCCATAGTCTTCTAGGTCTCATGGCAGCCACGACTGCAGTTCTTCCTTTTGCCAAATTAAGGATGCGGACATTACAACTCTGGTTCCTCCGGCAGTTCAGCCATATGAAGCATCCACAGTCTCTGTTGCTCCGCCCCTCAAGGGTAGTTTGAATCTCTCTCCTGTGATGGGAACACCTCCCAAACTTGGTCCAGGGTGCGCCCTTTCACAGACCCACTCTGCAACTGTCCTTGACCACAGACGCTTCCCTGAGGGGCTGGGGAGCCCATATAAATGGACTTTGTATAGGAGGCAAGTGGGATACCCACCTTCAACAGCTGCATATCAATTACCCCAAACTGCTAGCAATCAGATTTGCTCTACACTCCTTTCAGCCACTGGTCATGGGAAAGGTTGTCGCTGTCTTCATAGACAATACTACAGCTCTGAGCTATATCGGTCAACAAGGAGGCACTGTCTCCGGCCGCCTGTGTTTTCTACCCTGCAACTATGGGACTGGTGTCTGTCTCACAACATTCTTCTCCATTCCATCCTCATTCCGGGAGCTCAGAATATCCAAGCAGATCTCTTCAGCAGGGGAGGTACTACCCTCCACGACTGGGAGTTAAACCTGACTTACCTATGCCTGGTGTTTCTCTGTTGGGGTTGCCCAAAAGTGGACTTTTGTGCGATCCAGTCCAACAAAAAATGTCCAGCCTTCTCCTGTCCGGGGGGGGGGGCAGATCCTCTCTCCCTAGGCGATGGCTTGCTATAACCATGGAACATGGACTTCCTGTATATGTTCCCCCACTTCTTCTTCCACGGGTCACAGGATCATGCAAGAGGACGCAAACTGCATCCTGGTAACCCTATGGCGGCCCAGGCAAACTTGGTTCCCCTTTCTCCTGAGACTTGTGGGCGACAACTTCTACTGGGTTCCGAGGATGCAGGACCTGCTCCTAGTGCTGGGTCATCAAGTTCACTATCATGATGTTCCACAATTAAAACTAACGGCTTAGAGAATCCGTGGTCAAACTTCTTGCACCGAGTCTCAGATGTCCTTCTGAATTCTCGGAAACTGTTGACACGCAAGGCTTATGCGTATAAGTGGTCCAGATTTCTGACATATCTTGGGCCATCACAAATGCCACTGACATCTGTGGGACTGCACCGCATCTTCAACTTCCTTCTTTCCCTGTCGGGTTCTGGTCTGTCTTATTCCTCTTTTTGGGTATTTTGGCTGCAATATCGGTATACCATGATCCGATTGATGGCTTCTCAGTCTTTGTGCACCCGCTCACCAAACTTTTTAAAGAGGTCTCTTACATCTGAATTCACCGGTTAAGGCACCCACTCCTCCTTGGGATCTGCCTTTAGTACTACATCACCTTACTTGGAAACCCTTTGAGCCTTTAGTGACCTGTGATAAGAAGCTACTGGCTTGGAAGACTGCCTTTCTGGTAGCGATCACTTCTGCAAGGAGAGTCAGTGAACTTCTGGTTCTAAGATCTGATCCACCTTACCTATGCTTCTTACCAGATGGTGTGCGTCTAGTCCCTGATATCTCCTTCCTCCCGAAGGTTGTATTGGAATTTCATCTTAACTCTGAAATTTTCTTACCTGATTTTTACCCCGATCCCGTGGATGAGGAACAACATCTGCTGCATACTCTTGATGTAAAGAGAACACTGTTGTTCTATATAGATCGCACCATTTCTACCAGGAGCGATCCCCATCTCTTTATTTCTTATGCCCCTCACAAGTTGGGTGTGTGCATCTCATCACAGAGACTTTCTAAGTGGACTGTAGAAACTATTTGTCTATGTTATCTCCTTGCTGAATGTCCTCTTCTGAAACAGTTTCAAATTCACTCCATAAGGTCTATGGCTACTTCAGCAGCCTTCCTCAAGGGTCTTTCTCTCTTGGACATTTGTAAGGCCACCATGTAGTCGACACCCAATACTTTCATTAGACATTATGCCCTGGATGTACGCTCCCACCAGAGAGCCAGAATGGGTCATCTGATATTGTCCTCTGCTGCATGCTAATACGTCTGCCAGGACCCTCCTCCAGGTGAACCTTAACTGCTTTCTATTTTCCCATGGGTGTGATGGACAGAGACCACGAAGAAGATAAACAGGTTGCTTACCTGTAACTGGTGATCTTCAAGTAGTCATCTGTGCATTCACACCGCCTGCCCTTCCTCCCCCTCTGCTGTCAGCCGCTTAACTCTACTTTGTCAGCATGGCAGTCAGAAGGAACTGGCGGAATGTTCTTGCCCCGCCCCTTGGGGGCATGCCTGGTGGGGTTCCTGCACATGCCTAGGAGGCAAAGGTGTGAAAATCCCTCTAGAGATTTTCATTAACACCGATTGGATCAGCGCAGGCGCACTGAAACCCATGGATGTGAATGCACAGATGACCACTCAAAGATCATCAGTTACAGGTAAGCAACCTGTTTTTCCACAGGGCTTGCAAGATGGAGCTCTTCCACCAGGCTTTCAACTAAGGAGCCACCCTTACCACTACTGCCAACAAGCCTGGCCCTCAATCTCAACAGCGGATCTATTCCATTATATGACTCAGGAAGACCACTGTCTATCTGTAGCATTCTTCAGTATACCATCTCAAGTAATTTAACGCCATCTCAAGGAATGATCATCATCACTAGCACCTCATGATTTTGTGGCTGCGGTCACACACACTAAATAATCCACTTTCAATCCACTTTCAGTGCACTTTCAAACTGGATTTTGCCAGTTCACACAGTAAAAATCCAGTTTGAAAGTGCATTAAAAGTGCATTGAAAATGGACTATTTAGTGTGTGTGACCACAGCCTATGATTGCATGATTTATGGTACTTGATTGTTTGAATGATTTTATGCATTTTTAATGGTATTTATACTAATGATGTGAGCCACCCTGAGCCTGCTTGCAGGGAGGGCGGGGTACAAATTGAATAAATAAATAAAATAAATAAGCATCCCTGTGTCCTCAGACAAAGAGAAAGGAGAACTGTTGGGCTCCAGGCCATGATGGGCTTCCGGCTGAGTTCTACAAATTATTTGCCAAAACTCTAGCACCGTTTTTAACTGAGCTATATAACTCAATAACGCTCAATGGTAATAAGCCTCCCTCATGGGCACAGGCTAGAATCATTGTGATTCCAAAGGCAGACAAAGATTTGTCAAACACTAAGTCATATGGACTTATATCGTTACTGAAAAAACAGTTATAAGATCTTTACAACAGTACTTAACCAACAGACAGAACTGATTTATAGGGAATTATATTCATTTAAACTAAACCAGGTTTATTCCTAGCAGAAGTATTACTGACAACATAAGAAAGACACTTAATATAATTTATTATAGCAAAAAAAATTTAAGAGATAATTATATATTGGTCTTAGACATCGAGAAGGCCTTTGACAAGGTGGAACCAGAGTTTTTGAAATCAATCACTGAAACTATGGGCTTTGGTAGTAGGTTTCAAAGAGTTACACAATCTTTATACACATCTCCGTCAGCTCAATTTAACACAAATAGTCTGAATTCACAGGATTCTATACTTAAGAGAGGAACCAGACAAGGATGCCTACTTCACCCACTATAAGACATTGGTGTGCCAAAGTTTGGGACAATTTCATAATGGACAGAATCTCAACGGGACTGAATGCACAGGATCCATATTCTCTGTACTTGGCTTTCTATAGCAAATGGGGTACAATCTGGAAAGAATCGACAAGAATCCACCAAGCAAAGCTTCATTCGAAAAACACAAATATTATAGTTTTATGTTACTTCTCTAAGGCTGGAAACAATAGAACTGGATGTTAAAATGGTTATTTTCGTTTTAGGCGGTTAAGGTTGATTAAGTGCAAAAGACTGGAATTAATACTGCTGAATTATATACTGTTTGTGTATTATAATTTTTCTTGAAAAGTTGAATAAAATGTTTTTGAAAAAGAATGTGTACTTGTTAGTGGACAGTACTGGTAGCCTGGGAAATAAATACTGTATGTGAATTAATCCTGTATTTTAAAAAAGATGGCATTTTTCAGAATTCCATTCAAAGCTTATGTATACCACACAAAGTCTTCATCAATAGTTCATCTCTTTCCTTAAGACATAAAAATACTGACATTACTGTGACATTATTCATTTATTGTGAAATGCAGATTTTCTTAATAGTCAGCAGTGAATACTTTTGTCTAGATGTTTATTTATTAGAACAGCTTGTCTAAAAGTGTTATTTCCTTTTTTAAAATGCCTGAACTATAATTTAGAAAAGAATCCGCAGAGATAGTCTGTGTACGCTGAACAATGCTGTTTTCTATGGATTTATAGAGGAAATAAGCTTTAGCTATTTTTAAAAAGAGAAATCTCTTTAAAGCTCATTAAAATACCTACTGGATTAACAAATTCAATACTGCAAATGCACTGTACCACCATTTCATGGGACCTGTTACAAGAAATCAAATTAGATCTTGTTATGCAAGTGTCAAGTTATCTAGATCAGTCAGCACAAATATTTTTTGGTGAATAATTTAGGTGGTCAGGTGTATAAGAAAACGTAACAAAACTATTTGGCTATATTAATAAACTCACATATAAGATACATTTAGACTTTTCTAAAGAATGTGTTATAACTTGTGTTCACCATGACACAGCATTCTAAGGAATATGAACGAACTTCAGACATGTGGTTGGCCATGTCAGCAAAGAGAATGAAGTACTTATGTAGTCCAGCAGGGCTGCTCACTATTATTTAAAAAGAGATTTTAAGAAAACTTTTGGCTATGTATCATTCTAGGACAGCAGTACTTATTCTGCAGCTCAAACAGGTAGTTTGCAATTACCATCAACCAAGAGAGCCTAGGCATGAGGCCAAAGTTCAGGAAGACTTGCAGCTTATCCATTCCTCTGACAGCAACCACCTGCACACCATAAGCCCCACTGGTAGGGTTGCCACCCTCCCGGTGGGGCCAGGGGATCCCTTGATTTCAGGGGGCCCAATCTGCTTCTGGCCAGTGGGGGAAGCCCCACCCCCAAACAGCAGCATCCCCATGGGGACGCTGCCGATGCAATGACATCAACAGTAGTGATGTCATCACACTGGGGTGTCACATGGTGACGCTCTAGCATTGGGGGGGGGGGGGAATTTTTGCCCTGTTTTGCCCTGAACACTAGAATGTCACTGAGCTATGGCCTTAGCATAGGGTTGCCAAGTCTGGGTTGGAAAATACCTGGAGACTTTGGGGGAGGATCCAGGAGAGGACGGGGTTTGGGGAGGAGAGAAGCCTCAGCATGGTACAGTGCCATAGAGTCCACCCTTCAAAGCAGCCATTTTCTCCAGGGGAGCTGATCTCTCTCAGCTAGAGATCAGTTGTAAAAGCCGGGGGATCCCCAGGCCCCACCTGGAGGCTGGCAACCCTACCCTATGATATCCCGGCGAGGAGCCAGGAGCCCTCCACTGCAGCAAAGGTGAGACCTGGCAACCCTACCCACTGGCCTTGCCCACTTTCCTGAAATACAAGGTAGGTGCGAAAATAGGGAGCAGTGCTTAGAAGAGCTGCAGATGATATAACAAAGTGGCTTCTAAGCCGCTGAGTTAGTATCACTGTTCTAGGACATAATTTGTGTGTATGCGGGCTCCCTAGCTGGATAGCCTTCTTCATTGGTATATTGATTTTCTGGGAGCAGTACTAAAAATGGATGGTGCACAGAATGCCACACTTAAGGGATTCTTTTCAGTTACATATGACATGTCTATAGCTCTCAGTACTGTACCAGCAAACATAACAGGCCATTCCGTAAATATTTCACAGCACAATACTAAGTTCATGAACTGCTAAATAGATTTTCCTTATTCTGCGCAGTAAATCATGTACTCTCAATTATAAACTTTTATAGTCAAAACTGTTTGCAGATGATTACTGTTTTTTTCTTTTACTGATGATCAGCTGTCTTTTTCTTATCTAGCCAATGCTTTTGCTAAATTATACTTCTGTTTACTTTCTTCATAGTTTTGTCAGCCTGGAGGATGGCATCTCTCCAGAGACAGGAAGCAGCCTACGTTCTTTGTTGTGGTTTTGACGGATATAAACTCTGAACGGCACTACTGCTCTTGCCTAACTTTCTATGAGGCTGAGATCAATCTTCAGGTAAATATCTTGCAGCAGCAGTAACTGGCGAAGAATTTACACAGTATTACTCAAACAATAAGGAATTGTGCTGCCCCACTAAATTTGCTACATTTTCCTTCCATGTGCGCGCATGACTCAAAAATCTCATTGGTTGTACAGAGATTGGTTCCTACAACTTCTCTTCCTACATGACTGGCACTTTATTGCCCTGCTACTCAATGTAAGTGTCTTTCCACCCACCCCCATCCAAGCCATGTCTCATAATCTTCAGGCTAACAGATACAAACTGCTGTAATTGGGTTTTCTAGCACCATTTCTGTTTTCAGATGCCCCAGTCGGGTCAAGCCATAACTGTATTACAGCCTAACTGTGGCCTATTACTAGTAAGACATAATTATTTGTGAACCTTCTGTTGCTGTTCTGCATGGAGAAATTTGAATTAATACCTATATTACATAAACTTGATTTTAGTGAATTTAACAAGTTCTCTGTTCCATATGCATAACGTCTTTCTTTGCTATGTTTTTCAGCGGTGAGAAATGAAAGGGGTGTTTATTCAAAATATATTTTGTTGCTTCTTTCAGGATAACTACTGAGAGATCTTTCTTTTCACATTTTATGTTTTTATACAAAGCGCTTCAACATGATACTTCATTTGCTTCCTTATTTGAGATTTAAGTTTTGGTTCTGTTCTTGGGTTAGTTTGTTTTCTTTTAAATGACACACTCCCTCTGCTGGATGCTGGTATATTGGAATAAAACAAAACATCCCAAATAAGCTCTCTCTCTCAGACATATAAAAATATAAAGTGGGTGGAAATATAATAATATACTCTGTAAATGCCTTCTTTCCATGCTTTTTTGCTTAATTATTTATAGTTTTTAATGTTAATTGTGTAGTAGCTAGAATATTGGACTTAGTCTGGAGACACTTGGGGGCTATTTTTAAATTGCTCTGTGGTGATGTAGTTATTTTCTCTCAGCACAGCCTGCCTTACTAGGTTGTTCTGATGGTAAAAAGGTGGACCATTTATGCCACTCAGAGTTTCTTGGAGGAAAGGCAGGATAAAAAATAATGAATAAGGAACCATTTTTTATATACTCATAGATTTATGAATATGTTCCTTCAACTGGAAATGTTACATTAAAATTTGGGTGTAATCTTGGCAATTTCCTTTTTAAGTATGTGTCTTATTAATGTTTTGGACCACTTTAATCAGTTCAAAAATAGATGCTTAAGTAATCCACTCAAATTAGAAATTTGAAATAACTTATTTATGACTTATTGTTTGGAAACCTTAGGCAGAATCTAGGGACAATGATAGATAACGCAACATAAAATTGTGAAATGTTCAGAAAACTTCATTCCAACATTTCTTCTTGGCTAAGATCAAGTGTAGTTTCCTTCCAACATTATGCATGACAATAAGTATTCACAAGTAAAACAATGGCATGAGTTTTGTTAGCAACAGGTTTCTAAATTATGTTTCAGTTGGCTTTAGATATATAATTATAGAAACTAATTTAAAACCTTCAAGGAAAAAAAGACTCATGACAAAAGTTTCCATATGGCTAACAATGCTAAGACAGTCTGAGTTGATGAGACTCAAGTGTTTTCAAGGGATGGTTTAACCAAAAGGAGAGAAAGAACACAAATGAATCAGATGGAATAACTGAAGTAGTTAGTTCAAAATCTCTAGGAAGAACTGTTAGTTCTGTTGTCTTGTAGGGAAGAAGTGGATTTTTATCATGAAATTTCAGATCCATGCATAAATCTTTGGTAAATTGTAAAGATTAATGTAAACTCTAGATGTGCTGTACACTTGCACTGGGTTACCCAAATTGGTCTACACCAGTGGTTCTTAACCTGGGTTCGATTGAACCCTAGGGGTTCGGCGAGTCAGTCTCGGGTTCGGTGGGGCCTCCAACTTAGTACTATTACTAAGTACTAAGAATTATTTTTCACTAAAGAAGGGTTCGGTGAATGCGCATATGAAACTGGTGGGGTTCGGTACCTTCAACAAGGTTAAGAACCACTGGTCTACACATATGTCAGGGCCATAATGTGCAAAGGTGGTCTTGTGCTAGCATGGAGCAGGCCCGTGTATTTTGATATACTTGGGATCTTAAGCCTGTGCATACCAAAATTCAGATCAGTACTTGGAAAAATGAGGGAGGAAAGACTTTTAAACCGAAAGGGTTTTTATTTTATTAACCAAAAATATGTTATAAACCCAAACATATTTTTCTACTATGTAAGTAGAAAAACGGCAGTGAAAATTACAGGAAGGAAAAAGCAGCATGGCAATTGACACACAAAAACCTTTCCCTGGAAAACTGCTTACAAGGCATAGGAGCCTGCTCCTGGAGAGAAGGAGGGGGAAGTTGTCTCCAGTGTTGATGGAGCAGCATCAGGGGATGAAACTGACCAGGCAGGGGAAGGAGACAGGGAGACAGGTCCAAGGAACAGTGACGCGAGAGGTTGACCGAGAAGCTGGGGTAACAGAATGTGTTCCAGACTGGCTATGGAAAATGAGGCTGAGGGGTAACTCTTTATTATACCCGTTGGCTGAGACTAAGGAGGGGATGGGGTATTGGCATCGGAATTTGGAAATAATAAAAATATGATCTTTTGGTGAGGAGCCACTCCCCAAAAATCCTTTGTCTGTATTGTAGATGGCAGTTTTTCCCCTTGTGCCTTGAGAGTATAAAAAAATACTCCCTTGGGAAGATTTGGAAGTCAGGCTGAGGACAGACTGGCAATCTGCCCAGGATAGGTCCGCATGGGAAGCGGGGGAAGGGAGCCTGTTCAGACATGCGCAGCTGTCCCTCGGCTCCCTTCTGCACTTACTTGCTTTGAAGCCGGTTTTCTTGCGCTTTAGAAGGACACCGGGAGAAACTGGTGTCCGGAGGCTGTCTTGCGCTTGCCTCCCGCTTCCAGGCAGTGTGAACCGGAAGAAGGCGGGAGGCAAACGGAGGCGGCAGTGCGAATGCGGCGTTTTGCCAGTTTGCGCATGAGCGCTCATGCACACATGAGCGCATGCACACATGCGCAAATTGCCGAAACAGCCCTATCACAAGCTGCGGAGGCTGGCCCACCTGGGGCCAGTCCGCAGCAGTCTGAATGCTCCGTAACGGCATTCTTGTGCAATACCCTGGCCAATGTGGACAGCCAGCCCCGGGGGATTTTCTCCCCGCAGCTTTTGCCTCCGGATTCATCCCACTCCAGATTGCCAGTCTGTCCTCAACCTTAGATAGGTAGGTAATTGGGGAAATTGCTGGAATTGGCCCATTGCTTATTGTTTTGGAAATCTGGGTCATTAGCTGGATCAAGTTATCTGGTGTGGGAGTTTAACCCCCCCCCCCCGGCTCTGCTCCGGTGAAGAGGGAAAGAGAAAGCTTTGTTATGTAAAATCGGAGACTCATGGCTTGAGCTTTCTTTTGAGATCTCGGTGTGTGAAGTTTTGGCTGCATTTTGTGGAACTTTAGAGAGGTCAACTGATTTCTTTGAATTCTCTTATCTTCTGATAAAAAAGCTACGATGGCGGGGAAAGGGGAAAAAATGGGTCGAAGATTAAACCTTCTCCTAAAAGTTCCATGATACAAAATGTGCTTCCTGGTTCAAAAGGCGATACAGCAGATCTTAACTCGGCAATAACAGCCGCATTGCGCCCCCTGCTGGAACAGCTGTCTGCAGTTAACCAGAAGCTGGATACAATGCAGAAGGATTTATCAGAGGCAAACAGAAGGTCTGAGAGAATGGAAAAAGACTTGTTGGATGTCAAGACCAAAACAGAGAAGCAGGATTCAAGATTGTCCAAAGTGGAAAAGAGTCAATCCTCTGATAAAAATGCTTTATTGTCTATGCAATTGGAGCGTTCTAATTACTGTTTAAGATTTCAGAGTATACCTGAACAGCAAGGAGAGAACCTAAAGAAACTACTCAGTGAATCACTGGCCCCAGTGACAGGGATAAAAGTGGAAGAAATACAAAGCGATATGGATATGGTCTATAGAACATATCCAGATTTTGTAAAGAAGAAAAACCTGCCTGGGGAAGTTATGGTGCGATTCTCCAAAAGATCTACCAGAGATGTGGTTCTCAAAACCACTAATAAAGCAACTCTGAAAATTCAAGACCAGGAAATTAAAGTGCTAAAAGACATTCCATATGAAATCAGGAAGAGGAGAAAGGCGTATAAAAAACTGACTGTTTGGTTGCAATCTGCTAATATTCCATATTGCTGGATTAATCCAGAGGGTTTAACATTCAATTTTGAAGATAAAAAGAAGAAAATAGACACTGTTGACAAACCAGATGCTTTTTTGGTTTACTGCAAGAAGAAAGAAGGGAAAAAAGGAAAAGAATCTTCATCAGAGGACTCACTGGACCAACAAGAAAGCATTTATGGACTGGAAAGTTCATCTTCAGAAAGTTTGGGAGTTGATGAAGGTGATTCAGAATCGGAACTGGGTGCAGCAGGTCCCAAGATCCCGGAAAAAGGGAACAAAAAGAGGCAGAAGAAGGAAAAATCAAAGAAGAAATAATTGTTATAAACTGTAATCTCTTGAAAGTTTGATTGTTTTATTTAGTCACACACTGAAGCTCAAAGATATTTGTATAACTTACTTAGAATCTAGAAAAAGAATATGATATAGCCTGAATTATGTAACCATTCTTTTAGGAAAGTTGAGTAAGGCATAGACTAACTATTACCTGGATTCCTGTTACCTTAAAGGTAGTTTAGTTTTTTATTTTTTAGTTAATGTAGTGTTTAGTAGGTGGTAGTGTAGAGAAAAAAATCAATTAAAAAATTATTAAAAAAAAAAAGTTATCTGGGAAGAGGCTCTGAGGTCTTTGAGGGAAAAGGCCCTCGACTGAATCCCTCTTAGGGTAGGCATTGGCATGACAGAGGAGCTGCCCTGCCTTATACCTTAGTATGACTCACTGCCTTTTTGATGTCAGTTTAATTCAGGCTTTTTCTGTCAGTCCTAAAGCCGCACTAGGTGCACATGTACAGTAAATGGGGAAACATGGCAAAAATGGGGGGCTCTGGAGGTGAGAGCCTCAAGGCATCAACTGCAGCATGGGATTCATAGTCTTAAACAAATTTGGCCACTCTTCATAAACAGGTTTTAGTACAAAACTTATTTATTATTATTATTATTATTTCTATTTATATCCCGTGTTGCCCGCGTAAACTTGGTATTGTAGGTTGAGGCAAGATGGCTTAGTGTAAAACTGTTTTAAGAAAATACCATAGGAGTACTGCTGTGGCTTTTTGGTCTGCATGGCAAGCTCAGTTGGAGCACTGCAGATTCAGTGTAAGTTTTTAGAAATATTCACCCACAAATTCAGTTATTCTGCAGATTTTGGCAGCAGCACAGCCCATTATCTATCAATCAGTACATTTAAATAGAAAGTACACAACCTTCATCTCATGGTCCAGTCAAGATAATACAGTTGCAATAAATCTTTGTGATTTGAGCTGCTCATGGAGTCTTTGCTGTTTGCTGCCCTTTTGTTTTCTTTGTTTTTCCAGTGTTGTAGTTTGTTTTAAAATGCTGCAAGTCAACTTGAACTTTTGGTGAAAGGTGGAGCACGTATATTTGATATAAGTGGAATTTAAAAAGAGGCTGAGGAAGGACCATGCAGAAATCTCTGTTTCTCCACCCTGAAATATACCAATTTAAAAGTACTAGTTCAAGCTTTGGGAATTATGATTCCAGATTTATTATAACAGAAACAACTTTATTAACTATTTGTGATGCTTCACCACTTTATTCCTCTTCTTTTACGTATCTTCCTGACCTCACACACTGTCTGAGCAGAGACACTTCCTCCTCCCTGGCCTCCTGCAGAGACTCCTTAAATAGGTCACCCTTCCGATCTCTTCCCCTGATGTTTCTCCCTTCGGGTTTCTCTTCCCTTCATCCCACCAGAAGCAGGTCCCCTAGCCAGGAATTTCTAAGTTGGGGGGCATTTAAATTTCTTGGGGGCACTTGGCACTGACTAATTGAAATATTTTAATCATTCTGTTGTGTTCTAACGGCGACCACCAAGCGGTCCAGCCATGCAGTCCGGGTCAACCACATGGCAGGGCACATACAGAGCTTCGCTCCAGAACACAATAGACTGGCCGGATCGTGATTTAGACCTATCAGTCAGCCAGGATGCAAATAGGGACCAATGATCTGGGGAGACTTAATTGTAATCCTATCAGCTTGTTTGGGTGAGGCCGGGGGCACAGTTTAGATGTGCATATAAGCAGACCCCCGAGCCCAGCTCAGACATGTGTTCCTGACCCTCCTAATAAACCATGAGCTGATTTCACTTGACTGTGTCTCTGGACTGAGTACTTTGTACTGGCGACAAAGGTTGGATCCCGCTGAGCGACAGCAGCGCTGACTCCAAGGCAGCATTGAGCTCTGATCCAACGGCAACCGGCACCATTAGGCTCCATCGCCTCCCCGCACTGCCGACCATCCCAGAGGACATCACTCACCACTCCTGGGAGGATGGCAGCCACTCCGGGACAGCTCTCCACATTCGACACCGCTCGCCCTGAGCTTTGGGTGCAAACCCTGAAGTACTTCTTCCTAGTCCAGGAGACAGACGATGCTGAAAAGAAGCAGGCTTGGCTGATTAGCTCTTGCGGCATCTCCACGGTCCGCCTGGTCCAGAGCTGAATCGCTCCCAGGATGCTGAACGACACCAGCTACGAGGAACTCATCAAGGCGCTGACCACCTACTTCACGCCAAAACCATCTAAGATGGCGCTGCGGATGGACTTCTGCTCCCACACACAGAAGACTCAAGAGTCAGCTGCCGACTACATGGTAGACCTCCGGTGGCTAGTCGTCGGGTGCGAATTCCCCTCAGTTGAGGACATGCTTTTAACCCAGTGTGTCTGGGGGGGTCCGATAATGTGTGTGACAGGGCCTCTATCCTACAAGGTCGCCGAGGAAGAAGGCCAGCTTTGGAAACGCCATGTGGACCAACTGCACCGCCGGCTCCTGACCCCCACAACGGACAGACCAGAGGACAGCAAGGACGAGACCCCCACTCCCGAGCCTACAGACAAAGACACGGGTGAAACACCAGCAACAGAGTTTCACCAGTGTCACCAGACAGCCTCACACCGCCCTGTCTCCTACACCAGCCTCCGGGGGCCAACCAGGTCCGTCCCCGGAACTAGTCGTGGCAACTCCCGAGCTGCCCACCGGAGACACAGCCGTATGCTGGGGCTTGCCTTGCTGGCCAGCGAGTGATGAGAGAGAAGAGCAGCAGCATGGGATAATCCAACCCAAGGGGCTTGAGTTACCAGCTGAAGAGAGGCAAAAGAGAGCAGCAGCAGCGTGGGATTAGAAGCAGGGCTCACCTTGCTGGCTGGCAAAAAACAAGAAAGAGCAGTGGCATGGGATTGGAGGGCCGAGGGCACAGGGGTAGCCTAGCCCAGAGAGAGCAGTGTGGGATTGGAGGACAGCATGAGGCTTGCCAGCGGCAGCAACAAGTGCAATAAACAAAATTAAAAATTGGAAGTTGGGGGGCCTGTTTGGGGTGGGAAATTGGGGGGCCTTGGTGGTAAGTAAGGGGCCAGGCCCCAAAAAACTCCAATGTAGCTATGGGCCTGACCATAAGTGTCTTGAAGCTCTTTCTCTGCCTCCTGGGTTGTTCCCTTTCCCTGGCAGGGCTTGATGATGTGCCTGATTCCCCTGGCTGCCAGACTCTACCACTAAACCCAGAGCCTGCCGCCTCACCCTGCCTGTCCTGGGCACAGCCTGGTCTGGCCGGTTCTGCTGCCAGTTGTGTCTGGCTTGTCTCAGCCAAGGTGAGTTGCCCCTGCAAGTCTGGAGTGAGTTCCATTGCCAGATGCTATTCATGTTTACTAGCTTGTAAAAAAAGCTGGTCTTTGTTAACATTCATATGACTTGCCTATGAATTTTGTGTGTGGTTGTTACAAATTCTGCTTTTACCTCTATGGCTATCCAACTAGTTATATAGAAACTAAAATGATTTCTTTCTTTCAAGCTCTAGTTCGGAAACAATATCAACATGTTCTTAGTCGACAGAATTCGCTAGCAATCTTCTGATAGTCACATTTTAATGAACTCTTTAGAGAAATGTGAAGGTATTGCTGATTGTCCTATTTCCCGTTCTTGTACCCAAACACGATGAGTGGACGTGACATGTTACAAAATCAATTAGGGGAAGTTTTTATGTTGACACTACTTATTACATTATTATCACATGCCGTTCGCGGGGAGGGTGGGATATAAAAATGAAATATAAATAAATTTAATTAATTAATTAACCTGCCCATATTTAACAAAATAGCTTGTAAACCTTGTTCTCCATGACTATTAACTTTTTCACAATAGCTAATACATCACTCTTGAACAGAGGCATCTTTTCTAGGATTTTCTTTTTTATTTCAAATTAGTATACTTTTAAATAATCATTTCCATGTTATAAATGTGTCTTTTATGAATACATATTGCTATTGTTTTCTTCCTCTTGGTGCCTATGCATCACACTGATGGGCTTTGCAGCTGCTCAGGGCTTCAATCTGAACAATTTCAGAGTTAGATTTCCGATCAGAAAATCTTCTCCCCCCTCCCCTCAGAGACATCCTCTTGACTATTCAAGCCCAAGAGGGAAGGGTTCATTTCTCCCGCTCGGTTCTGTTCCATCCGCCATTGCAGCATTTTGGGAAACTCATTCTTGCACCTAGAAGGGCAGCACACAGTGGAGATTACAAAGCAGTCAGTGTGCAACTGACACACCATGCTGTCCTCTGGGATGAAACCTCCTCCTCTGAGGTGACTGCTATATAACTGGCACCTACTGCGATTTTCAGCTTCAGGTCCTGACTCCAGAGCTCTGAGCACTAGGAAGTTTGCTATGGAGTTGTAAGCAGGTGAAATGACCAACGCTCAAGAGGTCCATCATGGTTCTCCTCAGAACTGAAAAAGAAAACAACACAAAGAGAGGCCTCTCTGCCCCTTGAGTTGGTGGTTTTAGTCATACTTTGGAGAACTTTGGGACAGAGCCACCGGAGGTAGTCCTTAAAGACATAAAAGAGATCACCCCCGTACTAAGAGTGCAGCTGACAGAGCACAGTCTTGCAATGTCCAGTTTACCAAGTGATTCTCCAAAGGGGGGCTGGAAAACTCTTTGTGAGATACAGTCAACTTGCTCTGATCTGCCTCTAGTGCCTCGGAGCTCCATCCACTCACAGTACCGTGACTCTGCCAGGAGTTTCTCACCTGACTTTGCTAGCCACAGTATCAGATCAGTCTTTCCTTTCAGCCCAATCTCTCCGTGCTTTCCTGCATACCATTGGGAAAACTGGGAGCAATATTATAGGGTATTCCGTATTCCGTATAGGGTATTCCGTAGGGTATTTTGGAGAAAAATATTAAAAGTTTAAAAATAGAGGGTAAAAGTATCCTGCTATATCTATGTGTGTATCAAAAAAGTACACTGTGCTTTTTTAAAAGATGGAGATCAGCCAAAGAATACCCAGTATTCCGTGACTTCCTACAGAGACCAGGCAATTTATGCTTTGATAGCCTTTTGGTACTAACAAACTCCTTGATCTTGAGCTGAAGACACCAGTATTCAATATTATTGGGTGCAGCTTCTCGTCTACTGGCAGAAACATTCACACATTAACTTGTGGCTAACCGTGATAGGTTTGATAGGAAATTAAGTATTGCATGTATTTCAGTTTCCCTCCAGATTTCTCTTCTTTTTCTGTGGGAAAAAGGAAAAAAAATACAATTTCCCCCACGTGGTTTCAAAAGTGCTATACAAGAATCTGTGTGTTCCTACATATTTTTGTAGTGCAGCGTATTTGAATATTGCTCTGACTTGCATGCTCGTACTTTGGTTTCTCTCAATAAACTTTCTGTGATTATTCTTCTATCTTCCTTTGAACCTTATATTGGAACCCCACCACTTTGTCAAAAAAATACCTAACGAATGAGGCAGTCCAAGTCCTGGGCTTTGGCCGTATTCCATTCTAGCTGGGTGTCTCAATGCAAGTCAAGCAGTGGAAGAGAGCCCTCCTATACTCTGCTGCTCTGAGTGAATTTTGGGAAGTGGGCTTATTAATTCAAAACATTTGTCAACTGACACACGTGCCAGCCATATGGTAACAATGTTTTTGTTTATTTGCCACTAGACTGGCTCTTCAGTATTCTGCAAAGAGTTTTGCTCCATCTGCAGATCAGGCAGAAGTACTGTCCACTCTATTATTGAAGTCACTGGTTAAAGTACAATGAAATTCCAAAATGATACTTTCTTAATTTGGTGCAGTTGTATAATTTGTTTTTATATATATTCCTCCTGTTTAGATCAAAGAATCTGCTTGGGAAAGGCACCCAGGGTTGGGGTATATGTTTCTGCAAGTCTGGGCATTTCCCAAGTTTGGAGAAAAATATTAAAAGTTTAAAAATAGAGGGTAAAAGTATCCTGCTATATCTATGTGTGTATCAAAAAAGTACACTGTGCTTTTTTAAAAGATGGAGATCAGCCAAAGAAATTGGGCAAGAAAACATGCAATTAGATGGGTTGGTGAGGGGGGCAAAGGAAAGCACACAACTGGGGGGGGGGGTTGGAGGAGGAATATAGAAAGGCGTAGCAAGAGGAAGTAGGAAATGAGATTTGTCTTTCTTCATGAGTCTTTGTGGGTTATCTTTCTTGTTTATTTACTAATTCCTTAAGCTTTTAGTGCTATTAATAGTTAAGTAATTGATTGGGGAAGTAAACTTGCTGCATGGGTACACCTTCTAGTTGAGGCAAAAGATAAATTTAGTCTGATATGATATGCAGACACAAGAAATTTATTTTACCTGAATGATAAGACTATTATCTTAGCACTGTGTCTCATTATATGATCTAATCCTGTCCTTTTCTACCCTACCCACATTGGGGGACAGAAACAAGTCTGATGCCATCATGCACTATCATCATGTGTAGGACTTTTGGTCCTTCCAGCTCTGTGATTCCTTCCAGCTTGTCTGCAGTTTCCTAGAACAGTCACCATGCAGTTTCCTAGAACAGTGACAATTCTCACTAAATTCAATACATGGTAGTACACTCAGATTTTACCAGGGAATGTTTTTACTTTTTACAGAATTTTAGACTTCTTTACATATTTGTCTGCACTTACACACTTCAGGCAGGTTCCCTGAAGGAGTGGCATAGATGTTTTCCAAATAAATAAATAATAAATTTTCAAAAGTTCTTAGACAAACTCCTGATTGGTTTTCCTTTTTAAATGTGTCTAAAAGCTAAGTCATGCTCTATAAAATCTACGATTATTAAAGTTGCAAACATGCATCTCAGATTTATAATACTTTTCTCTTCTCAATTTGGCTTTGCTTATTCTCATTGCTAGTGATTGGGCTGTTTCATATACTTTTAATTACTGGTGCCACTTGTTTTGTCTGTCAGAGGTGGCAATTGTAAATACGAGCTTCTATGCATCATACTTGGTGTTAGCCTTTGTGATGGAAAGTGCCGTCAAGTTGCAGCTGACTTAGGCCAACCTCTCAGGGTTTTCAAGACAAGAGATGAACAGAGGTGGTTTGCCCTTGCCTGCCTCTGCGTAGCAACCCTGGACTTCTTTTATGCTCTCCCATCCAAGGACTGACCAGGGCCGACCCTGCTTAGCTTCCAAGATCTGATAAGATCAGGCTAGCTTGGGCCATCCAGGTCAGGGTGTTAGAATGAATTACAATTTGGGAATTTTCAGAATTGAATTTTTGGAGAAAAGAAGGTAGTGGAAAATGCTATGTATGTTTATCCATGAAATCTAAGATAAACCTCAAGATAAAGCACAGGGAGTGATAGACAATGACTTGGTCTTTGTCGTGGTCTCAGTGCATCACACCGATGGGATTAGGTGACTGCACTGACCTTGATCCGGGAAACTTCTAACAAGTTCTTGAGGAGATGTGGGAGCCCTCCCTTGGGCATTCATGCCCAGCGGGTGGAGCCCCAGCATCCCGCCAGTTCTCTTCTGACCGCCACATTGATCAGTTGATCTGCTCCGGTCTGGGAACTTCTAGTTGAGGCTATCTTTTTCTCTCTGTTTTCCTCCCTTGTTTTCTTTCTCAGTTTTTTTTATTTGTTTCACTCTTATTCTTAAAAAAAAAAAAAGTTAGTTAGTTTTAGAGTTTTTTCCTCTGACCGTTGTCAGGGTTCCCCCCACCCCTGGTGTTTTTCACCTCATGCTGCCTTTCAGTCTATGGCAAAGCATCAGGGCTTTTTTAAGTGCTGCACCCAGTGTGGGTCCAAACTAGCGCCTCCAGATGGTCACTCCTTGTGCCTCCTTTGCCTTGGAAAATCACATTGGCCAGACTTCTGCATCCACTGTGGCAAGTTTTCGAACCAGAATCAAAAGAACAGGGTAGCAAGTCTCCAGGTGGCCTTATTGGAGTCTGTGCTCTGACCAAACCTAATGGCCTCTCCTGCAACCGAGATCACGACCCCGATGGATCAGTCTCAGTCTACACCAATCGATTGTTACCAATCAATACTGAAAGACCGACCTTGGTCGTCTGAGGCTTCGGCTGCTACAGTGTCTTGGTACAGTAGCTTCATCCTCCTCTACCAAAGGCACACTGTCAGCAAACCGCTCCATGCTCCATGCCGATGCTGAAAAGGAAGAAAGAGAAGAGCCACACTAAGGTTGAGCATGAGCACCTTGAAGCTGGCTCTAAAGCTACAACTTTCAGCGCTGCTGGAGTTTCTGCCACACCTACAGCTGTGACCAGTGTTTGCCCAGTGTTGCCGGACCCAACCAAGGTGTCGGCCACCCCACCTGTCATGCTGGTGGCTTCTCACATCTATCGGCTGCACCTGCAGATGGACGCACTGGTACCAATTGACCTTCAGTTTTCAGAGTCCGATGTGGAGGAGGTTCCAATTTCAGGCCAGCTGCAAGACCATTCTTGTTCCCGATCGCTGATTGATGTTGATCACCGATGCTGGCGCAAACCAAAACGCAGATTACACCGCTCTTCCTCACATGACAGCAGTTTGTCACCAAAGCATCAGGATCAATCTCCACACGCACTGGTGGCTCCCCTTATGCTGCCTCAGCCTCCCGTCATGATACCATGGGATCATAGGCAGCTCCAGTATCTCTACAGCACCTTTCCCTTGGCCTCCACACTACCCTGGCTGACTAGAAGCCGGCAGCTAGAGCCGGACCAATGCTCCGTGAGATCCTATTGTGCTCATTCTCCTGTGCCCGACAAGCACCTGGCAGTTCCCAGCTCCTCTACCAAGCCTTTGACACTGACGGTCTCCCACCCTTTGATACCACCATCCACAGTACTGACAGCTCAGGGACGCCAAGATTTTCCACGCCATCTGCCTGGACAAGGATGCAACAGACCAACTCAACCCATTTTGTCCTCTCTGGACGCTTCCTCTCAGGGATTGAAAACTGACTCCAAGGACAAATGCTCTAGTGCACAAGCCACCCCTTCGGATCCATCCCTGTTGCAGCTTGCGGCAGAGGACCTGCCGATCCTGCTGTCAGAGGACATTAGATCATATGGATTGGAGGGCCCCCCTTCATACGCAGTTTGAATGCACTATAACTGCAACCCCTCAACCGCTTTCTTTCATTACTGACTCAAGAACGTCTAGACAACGATTTGATCCACTGGAATAAAGAACTTTTTAGTTAAGAACTTTGTTGACAGTTTGACATCTCTTAGACTCTCACAGCTCACTGGTACTGGCGTGAGGTATCCAGTGGTCAGAAGAAACTGGCAGGATGCTGGAGCCCACCCCCTGGACAGGCATGGTAGAGGCCCTGTGCTTGCCTGAGGGAGGGGCCCCACATCTCCTCAAGAACTTGTTAGAAGTTTCCCGGATTGGGGTCAGCACAGGTGCCCAATCCCATCAGTGTGAATGCATAGATGACCACTCGAAGATCATCAGTTACAGGTAAGCAACCTGTTTTTCAAGGACATTCAGACTATGGCCAAGCTGGGATATGAGTTCAAGTTCTTAGCCCCAAATCAAATACCCTTAACAATGAGATTAAACCTTCTATGAATTCAAAGCAGATGTAGGTGGTTCTTGCCTCACTGTTGAAATCCTTTTTGAAGTTAATCTATGTTAGTGGTTCTAACTTTATTTTATATATTTATTTATAGCCCATCTTTCTTGCTGAGACCCAAAGTAGATTACAAAATTGAAAGACAATGTAATAGAAGCAAACTACGTCACACAAAAAGCAGTGCAACAAGAGAAAACAGTGCAATACAAACTGTTTAAGGCATGGCATATCATGCAAAAACTGGATTACAGAAATTAGAAAACAATGTAATAAGAACAAGATAATGCATACATTAAACAGTGCCATAAATTACAGCTCTAGCCCACTTATAAAAACACCCTTGTACACATTTTGTTGAATGATAGAAGTGTGGGAGCCTTCCTGAGTGGGTTACTAACCCCCAGGTAGGGCCTGGAGTTCTCCTTCAATTACAACTGATCTCAGACTACAAAGAACATTTCCCTTGGAGGAAATGACAGATTCAGATTCAGAGGGCAGACTATATGATATTATATCTCTGCTGAGTTTCTTCCCATCTCCAAACACTGTCTTCCCCAGGCCCATCCCCAAATCTCCAGGAATTTCCCAAGCCAGAGTTGGCAACTCTACTTCCTCAGGGACACCGTCCTGCCAAGTGGAAACACATTTTTTTTAATGGGTCAATTTTCCCTGTTAAAAATCTTTCCATACAATAGAGAAAAAAACACTACTTCATTCCTGCTCACTTTGAAATAACTTTACATTTTGTTTGTATGAAAAAGTATATGACTTCACACATACTTCCCAAGTGAAGTCGCCATTATGAGGACTAAAGACTAGAGTGTAGGAATTGTATCATGGTTAACCCTTAACTGTTTATTTATGACAAACTGAAATAAGTTGCCTGCATTGTTTACTTTTGCCTTGGTATTTAATTGAACGCTTTGTATTCTAGAATTATAATGACAACAAAAGTTGCTCAGCCTGCATAAGCCCATTAATGTCATAAAAACAGTGAATATATTTTGTGCATTTACTTACACAAAACATGTTCAGTTGATTTAAACACTTCTTGATTTAAGTCATTTTTTCTGCATGTTCTTAGATACCAGGCTTGCTAGTTTTGGCTTTGTTATATTGTAAACAAGGTCAAACTGTTCTAGAACATTTTTTTACAGCGTTAGGAGGAAAAATTTGTTGGAAATTATGTACGTGACTGTGCGCTATCTCTTTTCATTCAAATGCATTTATTTTAAATACAGTTTGTTTTATTTAATTTAAGGTATACAAAATTAAAGTATTTTAATGAGGTATATTAGAATCTCATTCAAAACTTGTATGTTGCTTATTAATTAAATCTTTCACTCCTTGTTTTCTTGACGTGTGACAATTCTGGCTTGCTATACTATAAACTGAGCCACTAAAGACTTACATGATATTGTAAAGTGTGCTATCCTTAAGGAAACCTGCCCCTTGGAAAGTGTGTATACCTTAGTTTATGATTAATTACAATATGATCCTATCCAGTCACTGGTGTGGATGACATTTATACGAAAAAGGATATGTCAAATTATTATCAGCTATCCTGACATGTCCATACACAGCTTTACTTACTTTTAACTGTATCTTTCCTATTATATAAAGCCGTTTTCAAGATTCCAAGGGGCAAGATTCCATGGGGTGCCAAAATCAGTAGGCTGGACAGACTGCCACTCAAAAGGGGGTCCCTGGCCACTGGCTGCATTCTCTCCCTGCTTTGCCTCAGTCCCGCCCATGGAGCCACCGGCCAGCGTCCCGGCCTCAGTCTGGAGGGAGCCAGCGAAGGGGAAGGACCGACTGGGTGCTGGGTCCACTGTTCTCCTCCGCCCACTGCCAGGTGGGTCTAACTGTCCCCTCAGTGGCCTGCTTCTGTCAGTGAAAAGACAATGGACTATCAGCATAATCCCCTCCCCCGCACACTGCCAGCGTGCCCAGAATAAACTGTCAGAAACAGGGGGCATTTCACACAGTACCCCGTAGCACTTCAGGACTGGTACAAAGAACTGAAGAACGCTTGGGAGGAGGTTTCAAGGTAAACTGGCTCAGGAACGCTTCCCCAACGGGAGAGGCACGTTTCTGTGTGAAAGGGCCAATATGTTCTGTTAGGGAACTGGTGCTAATATGGTTCTATGTAAAATGCCTGACAGAAACCGTTACTGAAGAGTTCCTGAAACGGAACATGTTGGCTGTGTGAAATTCCTCAGGCTCTTTCATCTGCTTAGCTCCACCATGGCTGGCTGGCTAATGAGGTGGGCCAGCAACCATCAAACCATTCCCTTCAACCCCCTGCTGTGTGGCTGACTTTCCCCCTAGGGTTGCATCTCCCGTGTTACAATTGATCTCCAGGTGACAGAGATCAGTTCCCCTGGAGAAAATGGCTGCTTTGGAGGGTAGACCTTATGGCATTATAGCTTGCTGATGGGAGGCTTTTGATGAGATCCAATAAGCCAGGCCTTGTATTGTAAAACAAAGTCTTTATTTCTTAGTGGTTTTTCAGGAAACACTTGCGTTGTTAGTGATACCACATACAGAATGTGAGGAACTGATATACTGTATTCAAACAGGAGTAAAAAGTCAGGTACCAATCAGAATAAAAATATCAAGCACCAAAATGTGCTGCCGTTACTTTCTCAGAGAAAAAGGCGCGTAAGCTGAGCTAAATTCCCATCCCCGATCCTGTGTGTAATCTACATGCATTCCCATGCAAAAGACACCTGGAAAAGCGGAGGCCCAGTTGCCCAAGGTTACAAGTGCAGCAACAGAGATAACTGAAGTCTAGTAAATAGATGAGTTCACTCTGAGGAAGGAGGGGGAAGGAGGAGGGGGGGGGGAACTGATGGAAGGGAAACCGATGCCATTCTCCTGCCGGGACCTAAAAAGGGACTGGGAAAAAGAAGCAACCATGACAGGGAACCTGTCTCCTGCCCCTCCCAAAATCACCCCCCACCCGGTTTAGCAGGATAACATTTGTGGAAGGCACGAATTAACTGAGGAGCATGAACATGGTCAGCAGCCATCCACTCATTACATTCAGGACCGAAATCCACCCATTTTACAAGGTAAAACAACCGTCCCTGTTTAAGTTTAGAGTCCAAAATGCTGGATATCTCAAAATGCGGCTCCTCCTCCTTCATCAGAGGAGGAGGAACTGGAATCTCTGGACGCCAGGACTTCAGCCCAGGGCTTTTCTTCAGCAAGCTGTAATGGAAAACAGGATGAACAGAGTTCAGTGATTTAGGCAGTTCAAGTTCAAAAGACACAGGAGAAATTTTGAAAGGACCGACGTATTTCCATCCCAATTTCCGGCTCGGCTGCAAGCCTCAAATGGTTTTTGTGGACACATAAACCGAGTCCCCAGGCTCCAGCTCCCAACCAGGAGCCCTATTCCGGTCCGCATATTTTTTGTAGTTCACTTTAGCCCGATCCAGTGTCTTGGCAATAAGAGGCCAGAATTCTTGGCAGATTTGTCCACCAGGATTCAAATTGAGAGGGTGGAGTGTCTTTAGGGGGTATGACATTTGGCAATGGGTTACCTTCATACCCCCCCACTGCCAGAAAAGGGGACACCCCTGTGGAAGAGTGCACTGAATTATTGTAGCTATATTCAGCAAAAGGGAGCAAGTCCACCCAATTGTCTTGGTGGAAGTTTGAGTAACAACTCAAAAATTGTTCCAGGATTTGATTAGTTCGTTCAGATTGTCCATCAGTTTCTGGGTGATAAGCAGAACTCAGTGCGGGTTCAATATCCATAGTTTTTAAAAGCTCCCGCCAAAAGTTGGCAATGAACTGGCTCCCCCTATCGGATACTACACGTTTAGGGAAAGAATGAAGTTTCACCACGTGATTAAAAAACACATTGGCCAGACCCTTTGCTGTAGGCAATTTCTTAAACGGGACAAAGTGTGCCTGCTTGGAAAATAAATCCACCACCACCCAAACTACAGTTCTCCCTTTGCTGGGTGGCAAATCAGTAATGAAGTCCATAGAAATGACCTCCCAAGGCTGGGAGGGGGTGGGAAGGGGTTGTAAGAGACCTGGAGGTTTTCCTCCTCGTTTTTTGCACATCAAGCAGGTTTGGCAAGACGTCACCTAATCTGAGACATGTTTCTGTATTCATGGCCACCAGAACTGTCTTTGAAGCAAGTTCAATGTTTTCAGATATCCAAAATGTCCAGAAAGCTTAGACTCATGGCAAGCACTCAAAGTAGACAGTCTAAGAGAACTGAGGACTGCCAACTTCGAGCCTTTATACCAGCACCTATCTGGCTTAAGTTCCAAACCCTCCTCCCCCCTCCATTCATCCTGATCCTGCTGGGAATACTCCATAGCACATTTTGTAATCCACTCAGAGGAAGGAGCCGGGGCGGATTGCTGCTTTTGGCTGCGGGTGACAACAGCCCCACTAAGTTGCTCAGGCGAAAACATGGAATCGAACACTTCCTCCCTCTTAGATTCATGCTAGGGAATTAGATGTCCCAGGGAAATGGCGGAGTTTGAAATTAAACTTGGAAAAGAAATCAGCCCACCGGAGCTGTTTAGCATTTAAAGTTCTACGAGTGTGCAGCGCCTCCAGGTTTTTATTATCAGTCCTGATTTCAAATGGCATCTGCGCTCCCTCCAACCAATGTCTCCAGCTGGACAGAGCTAAGTGAATTGCGGCTGCCTCCTTGTCCCACACCGACCAGTGTCTTTCAGTCTCATTGAATTTCTTAGAAACATACGCTAAAGGGTGCAGCTTCCCATCCTGTCCCTTTTGCAGGATTGCTCCCCCCATGGCCACATCAGAAGCATCAACATGTGCAATGAATTCTCGAGTATCATCGGGGTGCACCAGGATGGGCTCTGAAGTAAAAAGTCTCTTAAGCTTTTCAAAGGTTGCGAACTAGGCGAATTATCAGTGGAAGCTAGGATTAAAGCATTTCTCTTCAAAGTAAAGGTTTTAAAATTTGAGAGAGGTTTTAAAATTTGGCGTTATCCAGGCAGATAAACATTATAACCAATGGGATCAACCATTGGAAAAGAAAATGAAATGCCTAGGAATAACAAATTATATGATTAAGAATACAGAAACGAAAGATATTATAAGACAAATTTTAATAATGTGTAAGGAAGTTGGATGTTACTAGTACATCTATTAGGGCGCACAGGATACGTTCAATACTCTATTTGGGAACTGCCCTCCCGATGCAACTGCCAAAATATTTTTATCAATTGAGAGTCCCAAAACTAAGAAAAGCTTTTACTTTGGCAAGAATGAATGTTCTTCCATTGGCGGTTTTGGAGGGCAGATATAATAGAGTATCATACTCTAACAGAATATGCAGATGCTCATATGATAAAATTGAAACCATCAAACATTCGATTATGGAGTGCCCTATAGTCAACAAGTTGAGGGCTAATTTAGTCAGCCCTTTACTTAAAGATACAGAATTGCTAAATGTGCGAGCCCAGGTGTCATCTGCTTAAGGAGATAGCCATATGAGCAGAGGTAGGTAGGTAGGTAGGTAGGTAGGTAGGTAGATAGATAGATAGATAGATAGATAGATAGATAGATAGATGGATGATAGACAGACAGACTATTAGCTGCCAGTTTGTCTAACTGTGCTGGCCCTGTGAAGGTATTATTGCCCCATCTTTCCCCACTCTGCAGCTTTAGGCTGGTTTTACACTAGCCATTTAATCTGTAATAGCCATGATTAATTCACTTTTTGCAGATAGTCCAGATGTCAATGTCACAGTCAACCTGCTGCATTCCATTATTTTCTGTGTAGCTTTTCTGTCTTTTTCTGACTGTTTTTGCTACTTGAAATGCAGTTGGAATGCCGTAAAGTCCTGTCTGGATAGTCAAAGGGCTATTAAAGCTTCCAGGGCTAGTCCCTTAACCCCCCCCCCCCCCCCAAATTTTCTTCTTTTTCCAGTCTGATTAATTACTCCCTATTTCCTTGGGGCTTGCTTGTGCTTGATGCTTCATTATCAGTTCTTCTGGTAGAAGAGGGGAATCATAACAACTTTTTTTTTCCTTTGCAGCAAGCCTAGTTATTGACTTTCCCTCTTCCATTTTTGTGAACACTATTTTGTGATGGCGTTATAATACATTTCTAAAATGATTTCCGGTTTTTGGCATCTCAAAGGGCAGATTTGTCACCTCAGTGCTCCAAGGGGCTCGATCCATTCCGTGGTGGCAGGGAGGGGTACTGGAGACCTTGTAGGGGGCTCCCAGCCATGGAGCTTGAAGAGTGCCTCTCCCAAGGCTTAGACTGAGGGATTGAGGCTTGTCTTTTGCTCCAATGGCCCTGCTGACATGGAACAGCAATGGTGATAGAGACATTCACTGGGACAAGTGGGCGATGGTCAAACGTATTCCTTACCTTCTGAAATGATTGCAGCTGAACTGTAAGTCTGACATAATAAAAACAAGATAAACACCAAAGCGCCTGAGCGATTACGTCCCTGCACACTAAAGCGAGGGGGGGAATCCCACCCCGCAGAAAAATAAAGCTTTTTAAATACATAGTAAGCGAGGGGATGGAAAGCTAAACTTTAAATAACCGAAACAGAAGATAAACAAGCAAAGCCCATCCTTTTTTTCATCTCATAGAGACTTTCGGAACTTTTCTAAAATATTAAACAATGGCATAATGGCGGGGAGAAAGATAGTGCCTAAAGTGAAACTTTCTTCAGGAAATACTAGCCCAGTGACTCCAGACTGGAAACGGCTACTGACTTTGCAGGCATGTTGATGGCTTCATTGCACCCTCTGCTGGACCAGATGACTACATTAAACCAGAATTTTGCAGCATTGCAACAAAATGAGACTGAAAGCAGAACAGAGCAAACCTCCCATCAGTTACAGAAAGTGGATTCCAAGGGAAATAAACTTAAAAAACAGTTACAGACTGAGGAAAAGAAGAGAACCTCAGATGAACACCAACTTTTACAACTGCAGGTGGAAAGGTCAACATACATCCTGAGATTTCAAGGGGTCCCAGAAAGGAAAGGAGAAAACCTCAAAGAAAGGTAAGCAATGTGTTAGCACTGATAGCAGATGTAAAGGCAGACTTCCTTCAAAGTGAAATGGATATGGCCTATAGGACCTTTCTGGATTTTATAAAGAAGAATAATCTGCCCGGTGAAATCTTTGTAACATTCTCCAAATGATATATCAGAGATCTGATACTTAAAGCAGCAAATGAGACTACCCTAAAAACTGAGGACAAAGAAATTAAAGTACTCAAGGACATTCCATTTGAAATAAGAAAGAAGAGGAGACCATATAAAATTTGATCACCTTCTTACAGAAAAGTTCCACAATTTACAGATGGCTCACTCCAGAGGGAGTCACTTTCAAATTTGAAGACAAAAAGGAAAAAATTGACTCTGTAACCAAAGAAAAAGCCTTTTTGGAACAGCATCAAAAAAAACTGATAAATCGTTAGATCCAGAGGAGGAAGATAAGACTGCACATGCTTGTGATGTCAGTGGAACTTCATCATCTACATCATCTGGAGAACTATCTGACTCAAACTTAGGGACGGCAGTCCCTAAAATTCCCAAAATTAAGAAACAATATGAACTTAGAAATAAAAAAGAGATAAGCTTTAAATTATAATCATGCAGGGCTCTTTTTTGGCCGGAATGCACTGGAACGGCATTCTGGCTGGCGTCCGAGCCTGCCCCACCCGCTGGTGAGAAAGGGCCCTGCACTCTGAATCTCCACGCGGAGATCGAGTGCGAGGCCTGGGCTCCCGGCTCTTTGCACTCAAAGGGAGTTTTCCGTTAAAGTCCAAAGAGCTGGAGGGAAGGGGCCCTGTGCTCCGGATCTCCACGTGGAGATCAAGAGCGAGGCCTGGGCTCCCGGCTCTTTGCATTCAAAGGGAGCATTCCTTTTAAGAGCAAAGAGCTGGGGGGAAGGGGCCCAGGCTGTCGCAGCTCTTTCCATCAGGCTTGTTGCCACGCCTACACTCTCCCTGCTCCCGGTAAGTGCCTCCCCCCCATCTCTTTTCCCTCTCTCTTTCTCTTTCTTTCTCCCCCCTCTTTCTTTCTTTCTCCCCCCTCTTTCTTTCTTTCTTTCTTTCTTTCTTTCTTTCTTTCTTTCTTTCTTTCTTTCTTTCTTTCTTTCTTTCTTTGTATTTTTGTAAAAAAAATTATTGGAAAAGTGGAGAGATGTAAAAAAGCAGAGAGCCTAGAAAATGCTGGTTTTGATATCTTTAATTTTTGAGAATCTCTTTAGTTTTCTCATGGCATCTTCTGTTTAAGAAAAGTAAGTTTGAAGTCTGAGTGTAACTAGTTCACTGTTGTGTCTTGCTGGGAATGGTTTGCAAATATATGTGTGTTTAAAGTCTGTATTAAAGTCGTTTGCTGCTAAGTGCCATGCAAGAGAAAACATCTGAAAAAGTAGCTTCATTGTTGTATGTGTTGGCAGAACACTTGACTGTTGCATGAGGGACTTTGAGGGACATCTGCAGAGAAACAGAGTTGTAACTAAAAATGAGCATGGTCAGCTGCACTTTGGAGATTGCCTGTTTTGTGAAATTTAAAAAGTGGGCAGAGTTTCTGAAGAAGATGATTGTCCATCTTCTCCTGCCACTGAGCTGACATCTGCCTTTAATGGGCCAGCGAAGTTGTTGTTCTTAAACCTCCTAATAAGAGATTTCTGCTTCTGAGGAGTTGACTTCCAATGATAGGTGATCTTGTGATGGTAGTGATACTTTGACGTGGTAATGACCACCTGTTCACAGGATCATTTCACCTGTGGGATAGACTCTGCATGGTAACCTCTCCACTGGTACATAATTGCTTGTAAAAAATATTATAGTGTAATAATTCAGGTGGGTAGCTATGTTAGTCTGAAGCAGCAGAACAAAGTTGGAGTTCAAAGTTTCATCCAAGGTATAAACTTTTGTGTGCATGCACACTTCTTCCATCTGAAGAAGTGTGGGTGGCACATGAAATCTTATACCTTGAATAAAATTTTGTACCTTGAATAAAATAGTCCACAAACTACTCCCGTCCAGTGCATCCACAAACCTAGGGTTGTTCTACCAGTGAACTAAGGTTGCCAACTCCAGGTTGAGGAAATCCCTGAAGATTTGGGAGTGGAGCCAGAGTAGAGTGGAATTTGGGGGAAGGAGGGAACCTAAGCAAAGCATAATGCAATGGACTCCACTTTCCAAAGCAGCCATTGACCTGATCTCTGTAGTTTGGAGCTCAATTGTAATTCCAGGAGATCTCCAGACCCCACCTGTAGGTTGGCAACCCTAAATATTCATATTCAGCGTACTAGTTCTGCAGGAAGGCAAGCTGATTTCCATGGGAACCTAACCTTTAGGAATTGAATAGGAATCCAGTGTGGGAATAATTGTTGGACATAAGATATTGGTTCAGGCAAGATTTTGTATAGATGGGACATAAAATAATGTTTTTACTGGTTTTGTCAAAAACATTTTGTCAACAAACAAGGTAAACAGAATAAGAAGCAAAAGGTGGGTGTGGCTGTATGATCACACTTCTGGTAACATGGGGTGTGAACTAATATGCTAATGAGCTGTGCTGTCAGGGGTATGGCCTAATATGCTAATGAGTTCCTCCTGGGCTTTTTCTACAAAAAGAGCCCTGCTATCATGTGAACACTTTAATGCATATTTGATTGCTTGAGTATTCTTCTTATGGTTAGAAAATCTGTTGGTCTATTATTGTAATAAGTTCATTTTCTCTTTTCAGCATACAGAATCGTAATATTTGTAAGTGATATATATATCTAAGCATCTGTATGAGCTAAAGAATCTTTGTCTCTTGGGTTTTGAGTGGTTTTCTTTACTTTTTCCCATAGTTTGTAGTGTCCCTCGCCTTTTGATTTCCTGTAGTTTTTAAAATATAATGCAATAAAAAAGTTATTAAAATACATTTGTAAAAGAATATCAGTGAGCACTTTAGTTTATTACAAAGAAAACAAGACCCAGTACTTGTGCCCCCCCACCTCAAAAAGAGCAGATAATCAAACATTTATTCTCATGATCACCTGGGAAAACAGGAAGTAATTAATATGAAAATAATGGAACAAACAGGAAATTGCAGAGATAAGCACCTTGTCCAGGGTGATGAACTTTCATGAACAATATAGCATTTTATCAAGTCCTGTGCAGAACCCTCATTTCAATTCCAGTTGCAACTGAATGTGGAAAAGGAACAACTGTCAGTTAATGCTGCCTTCTCCTGCCTGGGAGTTGGGATGAGTGAACCCTTGACAGCAACCATAATGTTACTGAGTTCAACATTTGTATAAATAGGGAGTTGCCCCAAAAGACTGACACAACCACTTTTAACTTTAAAAAGGGTAACTTCTCTGATATGAGGGGATATGTGAGGAGAAAACTGAAAGGAAAAGTAGAAAGGGTCAAAACCATTGGGGAAGCTTGGAGACTATTTAAAATTACAATCCTAGAGGCTCAGAGAAAATATCTACCGCGGGTTCGGAAAGGCACACATAGGTATAGAAAAAAGCCTGCATGGTTAACAAACAAAGTAATGGAAGCTGTAAAAGGTAAGAAGGATTCCTTTAAGTGGTGGTAAGCTAGTCTCAGTGAGGCTGATAAAAGGGAACACAGGCTGTTGCAAATAAAATGCAAGTCTGTGATCAGGCAGGCGAAAAGGGAATATGAGGAGCATATCACAAAAAACACAATAAACATAAAGACAACAATAAAACTTTTCTTCAAATACATTAGAAGTAGGAAACCAGCCAGGGAAGCAGTGAAGCCCTTGGATGACCAAGGGGTAAAAGGTATAGTGAAGGGTGATAGGGAAATGGCTGAGAAGCTAAATGCATTTTTTGCCTCTGTCTTCACTGTGGAAGATGAGAAGTGCCTGCCCACTCCAGAACCACTGATTTCGGGAGGGGGGTTGAAAGACCTGAGTCAGATTGAGGTGACAAGAGAGGAGGTCCTACATCTGATAGACAACTTAAAAACAAATGAATCACCGGGCCCGGAAGGCATACATCCAAGAGTTCTGAAAGAACTCAAATGTGAACTTGTGGATCTCCTGACAAAAATATGTAATCTTTCCTTAAAATCTGCCTCCATTCCTGAGGACTGGAAGGTAGCGAATGTCACTCCTATCTTTAAAAAGGGTTCCAGAGGAGATCCGGGAAATTGCAGGCCAGTCAGTCTGACGTCGATACCGGGTAAGTTGGTGGAAACTGTTATTAAGGAAAAAATTAGTAGGCACATTGATGAACAAAATCTACTGAGGAAGACTCAGCATGGGTTCTGTAAGGGAAGATCTTGTCTCACTAAGCTGTTAGTGTTCTTTGAGGGAGTAAACAAACATGTGGGCAAGGGGGACCCAATAGATGTTGTTTACCTTGACTTCCAGAAAGCTTTTGATAAAGTTCCTCATCAAAGGCTCCTAAGTAAGCTGTTAGTGCCTGTCCATGTATCTTTTCCCCTGTTTGACTCTGATGCTTCCCGTTTATTCCCTGGGAACTGCAAACTAGTATTTTAAGCGCCTTTTCTTTGACATGGTGATTGGTTACATTGCATTACTTTTGAATGCTTGTAGCCGCCACCACCTCCTGAATTCTGTATAATTATCCTGCTTAGGGCTGTGCCCGCCATTACTAACACAAAAAGTGCAGATGACCATAGCAGACCTTTCTCAATAAAGCATTCCTGTTTAAGGACACTTGTTGGTGACTGACTCTGTAGGACTCTCACCGAACTGAGCAGTGAAAAGGCTGTAGTGTGTAGCCAGCCTTTAAGCAACTTACCAAAGGAAGCCTGATTTAAAAGTGAGGCAGGTAAGCAAAGAGCTTCTTTCTCTGACTCTGAACAGGGTCAGGTTTTTATTTAAATGTGCTGCATCGTGTATAGAGTAACTCCATATGTTTAGTTTGCATACCAGAGGTCTGTAGGCCTTGCAGATGTTGTGCTTGCATGTTAGTAAGTGTGCATAACTATTTTGTGCTGGTTGCGGCAAGTTTCAATAAGACTCTGCACCAGTGCAGAATCATGCAGGCTCAGGGGCAGATTGGCCATTTAACTTATAGGGAAATTTCCTGGTAAGTCTCTGCCCTAGAGGGCTACTGGGGGCCAGGAACAAGCAGAGCCAGATACTAGCAACTCTTCCAGAGCTTAGGAGCTCCTTGGCCCAGATCCCTTATCGGCCATGGCAATTGTGTCAGCTCACCAACTGTATCTTCCTGCACTCCTTCCAGATACTGCACTCCTTCAGATACTTACAGATCAAGTATCCTTCAGATACTTACAGATCAATCCCTTTAAAATCTGCTCTAATGTCTTCCCAGCAACAGAAGTCAGACTGACTGGCCTGTAGTTTCCTGAGTCATCCTTCTTCCTTTTCTTAAAGATTGGGATAACATTTGCTCTTCTCCAATCTTGTGGCACATCCCCAGTCCTCCAGGAAACGATGATGGACAGAGGTTCTGCAAGTTCATTAGAAAGTTCTTTGAGCACCCTCAGGTGCACACCTTCTGGCCCAAAGGATTTGTATTCATCCAGGTCCGCTAGGTGCCTCTCCACAACCTCCCTGTCAATGTCAACTGGATGCTCAGGCGTCCTGTCATGACCTCTACCATCTCTAGATGGGCTTGAGTACTTCAGGGAGAAAACAGAGGTTAAAAAGTCATTAAGCCTGTCTGCTTTTTCTTGGTCCTCCACCAGCTTCTCCTTCTACTCCCAAAAGCGGTCCAATTGCCTCTTTTACCTTGCATTTGCTTCTCACATATCTGTAGAAGTTTTTCTTATTGTAGCGAGCCCCCCTGGCCAGACCCAACTCATACTGAGCTTTGGTTTCGCTGATGGCTGAGCTGCAGTACCTAGTAACTCTCATATACTCCTCTTTAGAGGTCTGACCATCCCTCCATTTCCTGGACATTTCCCTTTTCTCCCATAGCTTATTCTGAAGCTCTTGGTTCACCCACACTGGTTTCTTGGAGCCCTCACCATGTTTCCATCTTGCTGGAATAGTGAAGGCTTGAGCTCGCAAAAGCTCATGTTTGAGAAGAGCCCACCCTTCACTCGCTCCTTTTCCTTCCAGCACACTTCCCCATGGAATGACTCCCATCAAGCCTATGAGTTTGTTGAAATCGGCCCTACAAAAATCTAACCTATGAGTCTGGCTATGAACTTCCTTGACCCCCCACAGCAATTGGAATTCAAGGAGGACATGGTCCCTTCCCCCTAAGGTCCCCACCACCTTCACCCCGTCTACCAATTCTTCCCTGTTGGTTAATATTAAGTCTAGCATGGCTGAGCTCCTTGTATCTTCCTCCACCATTTGAAAAGGAAATTGTCAGCCAGGCAGGTCAGGAAGTTGTATGATTCTTGTCACTTTGTTGAGCCTGTCTCCCAGCACACATTGGGGAAGTCTCCCATAATTATAAGGTTCTGATGTCTGGATACTCTACCAATCTGTTCAAGGAGGGCAGCATCCATTTCCTGACCCTGGTCAGGCGGTCTGTAGCAGACTCCAATAACAATACCCTTTGTCCTACCTCCCCTTATTTCCCCCCATATACTTTCCATGGGGCTGTCAACCACATTCTCCAGAACTTCCTTACAATCTAGCCCTGTCTTCACATACAGCACCACTCTTGTACCCTTCCGTTTTTTCTTGAACAACTCATACCCATCCACTACCACATCCCAGTCATGAGAATCATCCCACCAAGTCTCAGTGATTGCGATGATATCATAGCCCTCTGTTTGCAAGTGAATCTCAATCTCTTCCTTCTTATTACCCATACTACGGGCATTGGTAGGCACCTGTAGCCTTGTACCTTTGTTTGACCTGTCCTACCTGTTGGAGAAATGAGCATGTAATGCAAGGCCTGAGAAATTCAGTCATTATAGGGTTAACTATGCAACTTGTTTGTTTACCTATGTTAGCCTGGAAGTAATACCTGGCAGCTGGCCAATTGACTGTAGACCCGGGAAAACTGAAGGTGTACTGTCTTGCTAATTGGTCAATGATATCAGGTGTTTCCTTTCAGGGGTCAAGAAGAAGGAGAGATCCTCCATTGCAATCTCTCACTCTCTATCAGTATGTCTTAGTGTGAAGACGGAGCACAATGCAGCTCCTTAGAAAGCATGTTTTGTTTATTTGTAGCTAATCCCGTTTACCTTTTCCCTTTAGTAATAAACTTCTTTTAAACTAAAAGAAGCAATCTCTTCTTTCCAGAAAAGCAAGATTCGTTACTCTGATTTTTCTGATTATTGGACAAAAGTCCTAACACTACCCAGGTGGGCCCCCACTGTTTCCTCTTCTTTACTGAAGTCCCCATGTTGATCATCCCCTTCCCCTTGTGGCTTCAGTTTAAAGCACTCCTGATTAAGCTCTCCAGGTTCTTTCCAAACGTTTTCTTCCCTGACCTTGAGAGAGGTGAAGCCCACCGTGTGCTAGAAGGCCTTCTCTAAGAAAGCTTATCCTGTGGTCCCAGAACCCAAAGCGCTCCTGCCAGCATCACCATCTCAGCCAACAATTCACCTCGAGTATGGTCTGTTCTCTTTGCACTCCTCTTCCTTTGACTGGAAGGATAGAAGAGAATACCACCTGTGCCCCCAATGCCCTCAACTGCCTTCCAAGAGCTTCATAGTCCTCTTTAATTTTCGTGATGGTATTCGTGGCTGTGTCATTCATCCCCACATGAACCAGCACAAATGGGTACTGATCAGTAGGTCTTATCAGTTTTGGCAGTCGGTCTGTAATATCCTGAATTCTGGCCCCAGGTAAGCAACACATCTCTCAGAGTAGGGGATCCGGCCTGGAGACCAGTAATTTAACAGCAGGGTGCAGCTAGCTCTGAGCCAGAAAGAGAACAACAAAAAATAAGGTTACTGGCTGATCAGGAGTCACAGCCTACACCTTGTACCTCTGAAGCAGTAAAAAAAGTCTTCAGAAGCCACACCTAGCTCACCCACACCCTTGCAGCACTGATGCTGTCAGAGCTGCTTGGAGTTGCAAGAAAGGAGAAGTGCGAGATTCATGGCCCATGGTCAGCTGTCAATTGAAGAGATGAATTAGTAGTTTCAGGTGTGAGAGTCCAAAAGATTTCAAAGTGCAAACAAGGTCCTTAACTAGAAGATTCTTTATTTGGCAGTGGATCAAATAGTCATCGACACGTCTTGAGTCATGAATAAGTAAATTAGGCCAGACAAGGTATAGTTATAGAGCATTCAAACAATGTAATGCATAATGGAACCTCCAATCATGAAAAAAGGCGCCCAAAATGTAGGACAGTTTGTTCCCAGGCTTAAAGTGGAAAATTAACACCTGCAAATAAGGCACAGTGAATAGAAACATTTTCAGTGATTCTGCTGTGAACAGAAACATTTTTCAGGGTTGAAATGCCAGAGAGCCAGATAAGCGTATACTAGGGAGAAGCGAGATACATTCCGAAGGAGGGGGGATGGAGAGCTGGTCAGGAAAACGAAGTGCCACCTCCTGCCCAGGAATGACAGCCAAAGCTGACATCAGGATGACTGCCAAGGAATTGTCTGGGAGTTTAGTTCATTGGCTATAAATTCACTTGGGAGAAGCAGCAGTTTGTGAATACAGAAAGTACCCTTTGCTACCGAGCCACCAACCTTGCTGCTACTACACCTCTGCAACCTTGAACTGGACCTGACAACTGGCTTTTCTGGAACCTCTGACCTTGGACTGGACTTGGACTTGCTGCCTGGAACTCCTTGACCCTAGCCTGGACTTTGGTAAACCTGCACTCTGGAACCCCTGACTTTTGGACTGGACTTTGGTCACTCTCTGCGACCTTGCCTCTGACCTGCCCTGCTGGACTCCTAGGGAAGCTGCATCAGTACACTTACCATACTTGTGTCTCTCACTGTTCTACCAGAGTTCTCAAGATATGTACAAAGGGGGTTGGGTTTTTTAAAACACATGTACAAATACTGGGACAGTGATCAAAAACAATTAAGCCCCAATTAAAAATATGCTAAGTCAATAAAGCAGCAATAGAATTCAGATGCCAGAACAAACTATCTTCTTGCCTTGCAGGTTGTGATTCATCTGATCTGGGTGTGGAGAAGAGTAATATTTCTCCTTTGCCATAGACATATATATTCATTTTAAAGCACATCAGATGCAAGGAATTACTGTTTTGATTGAACAAAGAGTCTTGGGTAGCCTGGGTTTATTACGTTCTGACAAGTAATCAACATTGGTTTTCAGTGTTTAATTTTGAGTTCCGCATCAGTGTGGTAAAATGAAGTGTGGTTTTGTTTAGCCATTCCTTTTCTGGGTTGTGAACAATGCTGCTCTAAATGGAGTATCAAGCAAATGTGGAATCTGAGATATTACTATAACTGGAGTACATTCCGACTGGCAGAAAAGTTATCTAGGTCTTTAACTAGTATACATTTTTATGTTGGCCTGTTGCCTAGATACTGTTGTGACCCGCTTCTAAAAACGTATTTCTGTGAAGACATTTCTTCTTGTGACGGGAGCCCCCGTGAATCTGCTTTCACAGAGGGCTGCCAAATCCCCACTGGGGGGAAGGGGGTCTTCCACCCTCTGCTCCCAACTGAAGAATGAAACAGAATCAATGTCTGTAGCTTTAAAAGATGAATGCCCACTGAGGTTTCACAAGACCGCTCTGAGATCTGCATTTATGAGGTCTCCGTGACCATTTGGAAGCAACCACAACCATATTGCCAGGCTTTCTAAACCTTGGTTCCTGTCAGTTGAGGACTGGGGTGGGGAGACTGAAAAAGGTGAAAGATGGGAGGGAGGTGGGAAAGGGCAGAGAAGGAGGAGCAGCTGGGGAGTGCCACAAAGGTAGCTGGGAAGGAGGGAGGGAAGGAAACAGGGAAGGGGAAGAAGAAAGACAGTGGGAGCTGCTGGGAAGAAGAAAAAAGAACTCTAAGGAGTGGGGATACAGGGGGAAAAGTCCTAGTGTGCCCTGCCCTCGTGCGGGGCGGCTGCTGCTGATGCACTCATAGAAGGGGAGGAGCCAAATGACAATTGGTCCTGGTTCGGCTATTGAGAAATGCCTCCCTATCTCACCTTTCCTGTTGCTCCAGATAGGTTGGATGACCACTGAAGCAATAATAAATAATCAGTATGTTGAAACCAAGAAAGAAGCAAAGCACAAAATAGCAAGGAGCTCTTGACTCACTTTCATTCATGCAAACTTGTTTTCATAGGAAATGGCTCTCTTGCTTTTGTTCCTTGGGGTGCCATCAGATTACATCCTCTACTGTGCTCGGTTTGGTGTTTGAACTGCTACCTGTCCAAGTGGGAGGTGTTCCTGAGTGCTGAAATTGCCTTAGCATTAGGAGGTGCCAGCAATATCCTTCTCAGCTGGCAGTCGTGTTGGCAGAGTTTAAATATGCAAAGGAAGTGGAGCACTGAGTGTTTAGAGAAAAAATAAGTACGTTTGTTAAAGAAAAACAAACTGTTATAGAAGATAGAAGAGAGAGAACCTTAACTGTCTAGCCTAACTGCTGTGAGAGGAACAAGGAACAACAGGAAGCTCTGCAGGAGCAGGAAGTCTCCAGAAGTTTGAAAAACTGGGAAGTCCTAGTCTAGCTGTGCTAACTACAAGTCCTTTAGCTGTCCCCCTGTAGGATGATCTTCATGTTTTCCTCATAAGGCTGCACTATAGACCTTGCATATTACAACAAGTTGCTCTGGGAGGAGGTCAATATCAGGGGCCTGGGGAGGGAGGTTTGGGATATGCTACGGCTGCCTGGATTCTTCAGACCCTGTTTAGTGCTCAGTCAGCTTGCAAGGGACCAATTGTGGGGCTGGAAGGTGCCACCGGAGCATGGTCCTTTCAACTCTCATCTGCTGCACACCTGATTGGGCAGTCAAGACAGGCGGCTAGACAGTCCTGGCAGGGTAGGGGCCAGCAGGAGATGGGCAGCAACACCCAGTGATAGACACCTGAGAACTGGCTACTGCCTCCTCACATGAGAGGCCTCCACAGACCTTGAGCAGCCTTTGAGTCTGCCTTTAAAGGGAGAGAAGAACTAGTCTGCCAGCAACCCTGGGTGCTTTTTGGGGCGAAGCATGGTGGCACGTGATACCACAATATCACTTCTGCTTATGTACCCAGAAGTGACATCTCAGCATCACAGTGATGGTCTAGGAACTTCCCAAAACTTTATGGTAAAAAAGTAGAAGAGCCCTTGCTTTGCATGCAGAAGGTCCTAGGTTCAGTCCCTAGCAACTCCACTTAAAAGAACCAGGTTGGTAGGGATGTCAGCCTCCATACGGGACTTGGGGATCCCCCAAATTACAGTTCACCTCCAGACAACAGAGATCAGTTCCCTGGAGAAAATGGATGCTTTGGAGGGTGGACTCTATAGCACTGTACCCCACTGAGGTCCCTGTCCTCCCCAGGCTCCATCCTCAAACCTCCAGGAGTTTCCCAACCTGCATTTGGCATTTGGCGACTCTACCCCTCCATCCCCTGCCAGAAGCAATCATATAGGTGATGATGTGAAAGACTCCTGAGACCCTGATAGATGATGTGAAAGACTCCTGAGACCCTGGAGAGCCACTTCTGGTTTGAGTAGACAATACTGTTGTGGATGAGCCGACAGTCTGATTCAGTATAAGGCAGCTTCATGTGTGGAAGTTTTTCATCAGTTTGCTTCTGCTGCTCCACTGAGTTCGAGGGCAGGAGGTTTCCTGCCACGGTGGGAGACTTGTCCACCCTAGCCAATGAGGACACACTGGCTATGCTGTCTTGATGAGGAAGGAGAGAGAGAGAGAGAGAGAGAGAGAGAGAAAAGGAGGGTCTCCCTCTGTTCTCACTTCTGCTGTCAGAGGGGTCTAGCAGACTGCAGCAACTGAGCATCAGGAGGGTGGGGTCAGAGCCCCCCCCCCCCCCCCGTGTTTCTGTTTCTTTCAGGAGTTGATCGGCACAAGTCTAGGAGTTAGTGGGAGGGGGGACTGTTAACCCTTTTCAGATTTTTTTTTCTTTTTGCTTCATATGTAGGCAGCAGTAACAGTTATCTCTTCTGTGGGTTATAAATAAATCTTAAAGCATATTTAAAATTTGTGAGACAGGTACTAGAAAATTTGTGAGACAGGTACTAGAAAAATGTGTGTGTAGTTTGGTGGTGGTGGCTGGTTTATATTTAACAAGGTTATATCTTGAGTGAAACACAGGAATGCTCTCTGAAATTCACCAACTTTGCTGCAGGTTCAGCCAAAGTCACGCCATTAGAGACAGACCCCCAACTTCAGAAATGTCTTCTCAGCAAACACAGAAGATGGCAGGTGGGGCGGGGAGGGCGAGCCCCATTGTGTGCTTGTGACTCTTTGTATATGAGCCATTATTTCACTAGCTCATATTTTTGTATGCATAAAAAGGGGGGTATATTCCCCTCTAGGACCTGTGGATTGTTGAACTGTCAGATAGTAACAACCCCATATCCTGCACTTCCAGTTTATCTGACTCAAATCCTCAAATGCTGCTAATCTGGAGATGCTAAAAGGTGTTCTATAGGTTATGTTGATCTGTAAAGGTAGTGTTTATTAAACTCTGTAAACATTCAAGGTAAAGGTTTCCCTTGCTCGAAAGCTAGTCAAATCTGACTCTAGGGAGCGGTGCTCATCTCCGTTTCCAAGTCAAAGAGTCAGCGCTCTCCAAAGACTTCTCCATGGTCATGTGGCTGGCATGACTAAATCCTGAGGTGCATAGAACACTGTTACCTTCCCACCGAAGTGGTACCTATTTACCTACTTGCAATTTCTTGCTTTTGAACTACTAAGTTGGCAGGAGCTGGGGCCAGAGACAAGAGCTCCCTCTGTCACTCAGCAATAAGGTCTTGAACTACCCAGATCTTCTTCGTGGTCTCTGTGCATCACACCTCTGGGATAATGTGCGCCTGCGCCGATCCCGATCGGTAACTTCAAAGCCAATGGATTTTCGCGCCAACTCCCCGATCGCGCGCCGGCTCCACTGCGCATGACCAGGGAGGGGCACGAGGATCCCGCCAGTTCTCTTCTGACCGCCGCGTCGTGAGGATCCTTTCTCTCCTGCTCCGGTCGGTAGTTTACTTTCCTATCTGAAAAAAGCCTTCGGACTGATTTTTCTCCCCTATTTGAACTCGGACTGTTAACTGGACTTGATTTTGGAAATCCCCCCCCCCTTACTTCACCGCTCGGCCTATGGCCCAGCGGTGGGGGTTCTTTAAGAGGTGCCTGCAGTGAGGCAGTAAAATAGCCCCACCGGACAAGCACTCCTTGTGCCTTCTTTGTCTGGGTGAGTCCCACCGAGTCGACTCCTGCGCGAGTTGTGCGGCTTTCTCGAAGCAAACTCGTAAAACTCGAGCTGCGAGGCTCCGGGTTGCCCTCTTCGAGTCGGCATTGTCCCCGAAGATGTCTTCTTCCGAAATTCCGGCGTCTTCACCGACGGGACTGACGCCGTCTCCATCCCGGAGCATCGGGACCGACAGACCGGCACCGAAGAGATCACTCCCCTTGCCCGATACTCCTGCTAAAAAGCGCAGAGAGGGCAAGGAGGAGAAGGGCAAGCTGAAGCACAAGAAACCCTCGAGTGCTTCGTCGACGCGCGGCGCGCTCGACTCAGCCCAGTCCGGGCTCGACCAGCTTGACCCGAAAGATCACGAGCGACCCAGGAGTAGATCGATCTCCCCAATGCCGCGACCGATCACCTTGACAGACTCCGACCTTGACATAGACCTTACACAGTCCCTCAGGATACCCCCGACGCCGAGGCGAAACCACCGTCGGCACCGAGAGGGGATAAGGATTACCGCTCTCTGGCTCCACCGGTGCCGTGGGACATCCAGCAGTGGAGATACCTCTACGGCTCCTACCCACCTCCGCCCCAGTGGTACCCCACCGAATGGGATCGACAATCCACCTCTTCCAGAGTGTCTCGGTACCGAGAACCTACATCAGTACCGACACCGACACCGAAATCGGTACCTCCGAAATGGACGCCCGACATCGATCCTCGTCCGTTGCCGACAACACAAGACCTGTCAAGCCCGACCCCTCTTTCACTATCCGAGCACTCGGCACCGGGGTCCCCGGCATCGTCCGTGTCGGGAGACGAATCACTTCCGCACCCGTCTCCGGACACACAGGTCACCGAAAACCTCCCAATCTCCCCCTCCGAGGATGTGAAACCCTACGGAGAACTGATTAAGAGGATGGCACATTCACTGGCTTTGGCCACGGCCCAACCGACTCCGACGGCCACAGACTCCATCTTCGACATAGTACAGATGGATACGTCCACACCGGTGGCCCTCCCTCTCATATCGGTCCTGATGACTACGGCCAAAGAATCCTGGCCTCATCCCTCATCAACCCCCATCTCCAGCAAACGCCTAGACCACATGTATAGGATCCAGGAGCCTGGGGCAGAATTTTTGTTTGTCCACCCCAAACCCAATTCGGTGGTCGTGACACCCTCCACCAAGGGTCGTAGTGGTCACTCCTCCCCATTGGACAAAGAAGGACGCAAAATAGATTCCTTTGGTGGACGTATTTATTCAGCGGGCGCATTGGGCCTAAAGATTGCAAATTACACTGCCTGCATGAGCAGATACCAGTACTCGCTCTGGGAGCAGATGACTGCCCTCATCGCCCATCTCCCAGAGGACAAGCTACGCAATGCCAGGAAGATCCAGAAAGAAGGCACATCTTTGGCCAAGCTTCAACTCTCGGCCTCTAAGCATTCGGCAGAAGTAACCTCCAAGATGCTCACTTCAGCAGTGTCCATCAGACGACATGCCTGGTTGAGATCCACTTCTCTTCCTCAGGACACCAAGACCTTGGTGGAAGATCTTCCGTTTGAAGGAGACGGGCTCTTCAGCTCAACAACGGACACAGTGCTTCACGAGCTTGATAAGAGCATGAAGACTTCCCGCAATCTGGGAGTATCTCAGCCTAAGCAACAGAAACAGAGAACATGGCAGAGATCATGGTCCAAGAAACAGCCACAAAGGCCTCCCTCTGAACCCCAATGGCAGAGGTCGCCGCCATCTACCTATCAACATAACCCTTACAATAACAAGCCCCATTTCTCAACTGCTCCAACGTCTAAGGCAAAACCCCCCAAACCGAGCAAGCAGAGCTTTTGACTCCCACCCCCGCTCCGACATCTCCACCCATCTATCACCCTACCTGACAGCATGGCAACACATCACTTCAGACAAATGGGCACTCTCGGTCATCTCCGAGGGTTACAGAATAGAATTCTTCGAGATACCAATGGAACACTACTTCGTGGTCACTCCCCCATCCGACACTCTAACATCCGAGGTCGAGACCCTGCTGAGCAAGGATGCAATAGAACCAGTAGCGACCCAGCATTTCCAACAGGGATTCTATTCCCGCTACTTTACAGTGCCAAAGAGAGACGGGGGCCTTCGACCCATCCTGGATCTTCGGAACCTCAACGCGTTCATAACGTACAAAAAGTTCCGAATGACCACCCTTCAGATCATTCTACCTTTGCTGGAAGCGGGTTCTTGTATGGTGACGCTGGACCTGAAGGAAGCATACTTCCATGTGACCATTCATCCTTCTCACAGACCCTTTCTACGCTTTGCGATCGGTCCACGTCACTTCCAGTACAAGGCACTACCATTCGGCCTCTCGACGGCACCCCGTGTCTTCACAAAACTAATAGCAACAGTAGCGGCCCACCTCCGCCTGCAGGGCATCCACCTATACCCCTACCTGGACGACTGGCTTCTGATTGCACCCTCAGCATCAGACCTGCAAGACCACGTCTCCCTAACAGTCCACACCCTGGAGACTCTGGGGTTGACAATAAATACAAAAAAGTCCATGCTCACCCCCTCCAGATGGGTGCAATTCATCGGAGCTCTTCTCGACTCCCTACAGTGCAGGGCATTCCTACCTCCCAGCAGAGCCTCGGACATCGTTTCTCTCCTCAAAAATCTGAGAAGGAACCGGGAGGCGACAGCTCGTCAGATACTGCGACTCCTGGGACTCATGGCGGCAACCACCATGGTCATTCCCTTCGCACGGCTACACATGAGACCCTTGCAGCTGTGGTTCCTCCGTCGGTTCAGGCCAAGCCTACACCTTCTGTCCAAGAGATTCCGCCTCTCGGACTCGGTGGTTCAAGCCCTGGAGTGGTGGCAGGTGCCACAGAATCTCCAGACGGGCGCCCCCTTTCGCCGCCCTCCCCCGTCAGTCACTATTACCACGGATGCATCCCTATGGGGCTGGGGAGCCCATCTCGGCGATCTGTGCGTAGGCGACAAGTGGGATCCATCAGTAGCCCCCAATCACATCAACTGAAGCTGACAGCTTGGCGAATTCATCCTCCGAAGTGGACCCTCGCATAGCGAATGTCCTCCTCAATGCCCGTAAACCGTCTACCCGTCGTTCCTACGAGGCAAAATGGAATAAGTTCCTGTCTTTCCTTGCTTCAATAGGATGACCTTCCATTCCATCTACACTGAATGACATCTTTGGGTTCCTCTTGTCTTGTAAGGACAGAGGATTGTGACACGCATCCCTTCTTGTCTACCTTTCAGCAGTTTCGGTTAACCATCCAACGATAGATGGCTATTCCGTTTTCTCTCATCCCACTACGAAGCAATTCCTAAAGGGAATGTGCCGTCTCTTCCCAACAGTTAAAACCCCTGTTCCAGCATGGGACCTGCCTCTAGTGCTGCATAAGCTAATGGGCAAGCCATTTGAGCCTATGGCTTCTTGTAGCCTGCAGCTTCTTTCGTGGAAAGTAGCGTTTCTTGTGGCTCTCACTTTGGTTCGACGGGTGAGTGAGCTGTCGGCTCTTCGATGTGACCCACCATACCTTACCTTTCATCAGGACGCAGTGACCCTGACTCCTGATATTACTTTTTTGCCGAAGATAGTTTTGGACTTCCACATTAAAGCGGACATCACCCTACCGGTGTTTTATCCTGAACCCAAGGACCAGACACAACGTTGCCTGCATTCCCTCGACATTAAGAGGGCCCTGTCATTTTACTTGGATCGGACTAAATCCTTTCGCAAGTCTCCAGCTCTCTTTGTCGCTCATGCCCTTCTCAGACAGGGACAGAAGCTGTCGTCTCAGAGACTGTCTAAATGGATTGTTGAGACGATAAAGCTCGCCTACCTCCTGGCCAAGCGGCCATTACCGGCGTCCCTGCGGGCTCACTCTACTCGAGCAGTGGCTGCCTCGACAGCTTTTCTCAAGGGCATCCCCCTGGGAGATATCTGCAATGCTGCTACATGGACGTCTCCTCACACGTTTGTGAGGCACTATGCCTTGGACGTCCGTACCCATCAGCGATCGGCGGTGGGCCGTGCAGTTCTGCAGACAGCTCAGATGTGAGACCTTCAGCACCCACCTCCAGGTATGTGGTGTAATTATTGCTCGCTATTCTCCCAGAGGTGTGATGCACAGAGACCACGAAGAAGATATACAGGTTGCTTACCTGTAATTGGAGATCTTCGAGTGGTCATCTGTGCATTCACACCACCCGCCCTCCTTCCCCTCTGCTTTTGGTCTCCCTTGTACTTTCTTGGAGGCTGCTTGCAGCGGTCAGAAGGAACTGGCGGGATCCTCGTGCCCCTCCCCGGTCATGCGCAGTGGAGCCGGCGCGCAATCGGGGAGTTGGCGCGAAAATCCGTTGGCTTTGAAGTTACCGATCGGGATCGGCGCAGGCGCACATTATCCCAGAGGTGTGAATGCACAGATGACCACTCGAAGATCTCCAATTACAGGTAAGCAACCTGTATCTACCGATCTTCCGGTCTGCAACTCAGCATCTTAACCTCTGAGCCACTGCATCACATGAGGTGATACAAAACATTAGGTGAAGTGGAGAAGCAGAATTTCAAAATTATTTTAATAGTTGATTTTCACCAAATCTCTTCCTCTTTAGTATGCTGTAGTGGAGGAAATCCCTGAAAAACTTGTAGGTTACATCTTTGGCTTGGTACATAACATGGATGAAAGTATAGCTTGTCACTGTTCATGAACAAACAAGCTGCTTAAGGCCACTGCTGCTTAGAGATTGGGTTGGATCATGCAGGTCCATTCTGCTCATAGTAGCACTTTCCTCCAGTACAAGCAGCCTGCCGCCAGCAGAAAAGAGGGGAAGGCTTCTTGTACACTACCATTAGTGGAACAGATTTGCAAAATCCAATGTTTTTGGTATAAAGCTTTTTCTGAGAATACAATTTCAGCTTAGCTGTTGTGACATAGTGGTTAGAGTGGACTCCCCAACCTGGAACTACTTGGCTTAAATCCCCACTCTGCCTTGGAAGCTCACCAAGTGACCCTGGGTCCATCAAGGGTTAGCCTCTCAACCTAACCCACCACCCAAGGTGGTGGTAGTGGTGGTGTGATAAAGTGGGGGAGGGGAGAAATATGTGATAAGCTGCTTCAGGTCCCCATGAGGATATAACAGCAGGATAGAAACAGACAATAGGCAAATATTTAGGGAGCATATTTGCTATATACAAACATTAATAATGTTAATTGTAAGTTGCCTTGAGATATCTTATGCTCTTTCTGTAAAGGGTTTCTTTTTGGAGTGTTAGCTTATCCAAGACAAATACTAAAATAGCTGTTGTATTACTTGAAATAGTTGTGGAGGAGAAAGGCATTTAAATTATTGGAAGTAGTGGAGTACCATAAATAATAACACAAGAGAATATCATTAATATACAAGTTGCCAGGAATCAGACCAGGATCTAATAGTGACAAGCCAAATGATTTTGGAATTAATAAACAGAATATGAAGGCAGTGACCATCCAACATTGTTTTTCTCCAGCATCTCCTGCTGAGATGCTAACTCTAAATACTGAAAAGTACTGGAGTCTGGAGGCCGGTGGAGTGAGTTTCAGCACGATCAAGTTTATTGGAGGTCAGGAACAAGCATGCCTGAGGTGGTCCGGGGGTCAGCTCATATGCATAATCTTCCCGCCAGAGATTTACATTGGTTCATTTGAATATGCTAAGCCCCTGATAGGTGGGCCGTTCGGAGCCTGGGTGCTATTGTTCTTTTACCTCAAGCTCAGACCGCATGGCCGGCGCGATTACATGTTTGGACACATCAAAGAATCATACACGTGTGCACATAGAGAATCGCAGCCTGGTTGTCTGTGGAATTGCGACCAGGACATAACAAAATACAAAGATGGGTTCACAGCCATTGGTGGACTCACAGTCCATTCCTTTCTCTAATCTTCCCTAAAATTATCTCATCCAGTAGTCATGATCATATCTCATGGCAGGCTTTAAACCTGGACTGTATTCACAACATGCATTTTCAAACCATAAAGACTGCAACTTCTAGTGACAACTTGCATATGGGAAGCTGTCTCCATAGGTGACATAGGTGACCAACCACTGATGTATCTTTCATGCCCCTTAGCTTTCCAATGAAATGCTTCTCATAAGTTCTGCCTCCAAGTCATTGAGCAAGAGTCTCTCACTGAGTCCCCCCCCCCCCACACCCTCGTTTTTTCTACTAAGAACAAGGGGACAGATGAATGGCCGTGGTGGTGACTGCTGCTCCTTTTCCCTATCACCACTTGATCACTCGTACACTCTTGAGAGCTATATTGGAGGACAAAGATCAGCTGTCCCCCATTCAAAATGAGAGGCAGGTGAATGGATGGTGATGGGGAGGGGCAAGTGATCTGTGTGTTTTGACAGTGAAGCCTTTGCTGGCATGGCAACCGGCTCTGATTCCCAAGTTTAGCTTCAGACACTGAGTGATATTGTGTGTTAGAATCAATCCCTAAGCACGTTTCTGTTTTTGTAAACCGCTTACCTGGAGATCGTTACTCATGCCACAGTTAACGTTTGTTGTGTAAATGAGATTGCAGTGGGATGGCAATGACTTGATGGCAATTTTCATTGCTTTTCTTTATAGTATTCTCATCAGATGGCTGAAAAGCTGTGACTCTTCTTTTTGGCAGTAGTGTTCATGTGGTGGCCAAATGTCTATTTTTAAAGTATCACTTTTCATAGGTTAAGTTCGCTATGCCCTTGTCTTGTAGGCAGGATGTAATGAATTCAGTTTTGCAGACTTCATCACTCTAGAGTATTTTACATTCTAGAGGCTCAAATGTCATTTTCATCTGTTGGCTGCGTGACTAGAAATTATTGTAAGAGATGGAGCTAGGACTCTACCAGGATATCAGTTTTTCATAGTTACTGTGGCAGCATTAGTCATGTACGTTGGCTCGATAAATAATATTTTAAGAGTAAATGTGTCTTTTTGTCTTGTAGTAGAAGACCAGTCATAGGGCATACCATTATGCTTATTTATGTCCAGAAATAATGCAACAACTCTGAAAGTAAAATCTTTAGATACACTGCAGGAAAATGTATTGGTTAGTTGTTGAATTGTCTAAATATTTCAACTCCATGACTGCATCTATTAGTTGACTGGATTTCCCACCTGCAAACATGTTGGACACCAGAATGGGCCTGGATAGAGGGAAAGAATGGGTCTTTGCTGACAAGGGGACTCTCAAAGTATGCAGAAAAACTGTCCACTTTGAAGTCCTGCCTCATTTTAAAATAAACCTGAGTTTAGGAAAAATTGTAGAGATGGATATGCGGTAGAAGGATTCTGAAGATGAACTGTAGAAGCTGAAAGCTGTATCCAAGTAAAGCACAGAGCATACAAGCTTTAGAATGCAATCCTAAACAGGACTACTCAAAATCCTACTCAGGTCTATTCAGTCAGGCTTACTCCCAGGAGTAAGGGGGGCAGAGTATAGCAGGAGTATAGTGGGGAATATAGGAGTATACAGGCCTTTTTTTGTAGAAAAAGCCCAGCAGGATCTCATTAACATAATAGGCCACACCCAACAGCAGAAACTCATTAGCATATTAGGCCACACCCTGGCAGCACAGCTCATTAGCATATTAGGCAGGGGGCTGGGAAAGCACAGGACAGGTATGGAAGCTTGCTTCTCCCCCCCCCCCCGAGCTTCTCCGCCCCACTTCAGCATCACCTTTTTAGTCCCCCCCCCTCGAACCAGACGGCCAGGAAAGGGTGCTGCCGAATCCCAGGCACTTCAGCATTGACTTTCTAGTCTCCTACCCCCCCCCCCACAAGATGGCCGGGGAAAGGGGCTGCTGGAGTGCCTGGGATCTGAATATAGCGGGGGGGGGGGGGAGCTCAGTAAAAGGTAAGAAAAGCAAGTGTAAACCTGAAAACAGCCCTGAGTCAGGAGCCGTGTTTTTGGATGACCTTCACGACTTCTCAGACCAGATGCTGTCTGAGATTGTGGAAGAGAAGCCATGTTTGATATTAAAACTAAGACACCTGTTATCAGGCTGCCGGCAACAGAAAACCTGACCCGTAGGTTTTCAGCTTTGATACAGCTCAGGAAACATCACTCAAAACAGTATCTAGACATGCATGAATTTAGGAGGCAGAGTAGGCATTCCCAAACGCTTTTTTCGGACCAAACTCTCAAAACTTCCTAAGATCTTCAGTTGTATGAAAATTAAATCTCTAAAAGTAACAAATAAAATAACTCCATTGGGTATACATGAGCAGATGGTACTTTCACTTATCTGGTGGGGTAAACCACTGATTTCCTCCCCATCTGCCATGACCGTGTTGTCTGAAAAGTCACTGTGAACACCGGTCCCCCAATCTTCTGGAGTCAGTTTTTGGGAAACATGGCAAGCAGGCAGCTGAAAAGAATGAGCAACACCAACTGAACCATGGGATCTTTGGATTTAAGCCTTTTAAAAACTGATTCATTTTAAATAATGCCTGCCTTTCTCCCGAGAATCTCAGGACCCAAGATGGGCAGTTCTTTAATGTTTTTCAGTATATCTGAGAGAATTAATATTGCTGGTCTAAAGAGAGTGCGGTTTTCAATTCAACATATGGCAAGCTGACTGACAACCACAGTGACAGAGGTTCTCTGTCTGATTAATATGCCGGAGGAGAGGGTGTGGTACATTGTAAGTACTTGTAAAATGCAAATAAACTGTTCATTATTAATATACTTGCATTTGGAGTATTATAGTAGTCTTTCATGGAAAATAATGTATTTCTAAAGTGGAATTTAAAGATTATCTGGTTCTGGGCTTTCAGCTTAATTCGTGTTTCTAGAAAATGCATCTACTATTAGTACTTACCATATGAAATAGTTTAAAAGTCATGTGGTTGGACTGATTGTCCCCTTAGGCTACTGACTTCAGTTAATCACACGCTGGATAATACCTATAGTCACACGTGTCTGGCTTTAGTTTTTTTCTAGGAGTTCCTTTGATTATTTTATCATGGGGGATATGTTAGTTATATTCTTGCAAAGTAGTACTTGGAAGATTTTAATTTTTTTAAAGTACTTTTAGTCTAAGGGTTTGCAAGAAACTTATATTTTGAAAAGTGGTTGCACATTTTCTTTTTTTAAAATGTTACTGTAATATATGTCACCCTTTTTGTCTTTCTTGTATAATCATACAATTGAAAAGATTTTGTCCCAGTTATGACAGAATAAAGCCTGCTATGTAGCCTTATGTTTTAAAAACCCATGAATGATAGTGAAGTTTGATTTAGGACACCCCACCAATCTAATTTGATCCCCCCCCCCCATCTCTGTGAGCACCAAAAGCATATGTTTTAATTTGGGGGGGGGGGGAATATGGATATCTAGATTTAAAGGGTCCCTCTTACTTTAATTGTTTCTTTGTTGCAGAGGAACATAATTTCAGTCTTTGGTCCCATAAAAAGAAAAATCCCACGAGGGAACTCTTTCAAACTAGCCCTTTGCATGTCCCCAGACACCTTAAATTTAGTTTTCCAGCATTTAAAGTACTAGTTTCTTTGTAGAAACAAGGAGGGGAATTCTCTGCTTTCTTGGATCCTGCCCCTTGAAGACCTGCTGTAATTTGGTAGACGACCATTGGAATGAAACCGTGGGAGTAAAGATCAAACATAACCCAGCTGAGACTGAGCTGGAAGAATTCACTTCTCCATGTTAAAAACTAAAACAAGCGAGTGCTTAAATTTGCACTCACTTAATGCAGATATTGGTATATGGTTCTATGAAATGTAAGTGCAAGAACAATTTTCTAGATTTAACAGCAATCATTGAACAGGAAAATAGCATAGTTACACTTTAGCTGTGATGCATATGGAAGCGTTGGTAGTGCTGAAATAATTGAGTTTACCCATATCACTAAGGAATGGTTGCTTATAGAACTGAAGTTTTTCTTACCTAAGATGGTAAGGTATTCTTATCAGGTTACGAATTGATATTTACTAGTCCAGTAGATGGCAGTAGCTTTTTTTCGTCTGCAGAAAATATTGCACTTCATGCTGAGAATAAAGTTCATTTTAGCATATGAAAAAATAAATTATTTATTTTAAAAATCGAAAGCAATATATCTAATCTTCAACGTGACTAGATCTGTAGATACTTAAAACCAAGGACTGTAGCAATGAACAAACAAAAATCTTTCTGCAAACCTGAAAAATGCCCAAGTTTGCAGAAATGCCTTTAGTGGCCATTGCTGGGAAACCACGGAGTGTTGCCAGTTGAAGCCCTGATTTCTAATAAATTGTGGGGGGGGGGGGGGAGGCCCTTTGTAGGGCTGTTTTGGCTTTAAGGGAGGACTCATCATGGCAAGGACCACCAGCAACCACTGGGTGACCAGGCCCTGTTGCTTGCTACTGTTCAACAGCAGCCATTCCATAAAAGCCAGTATAGTGTTGTGTTTAGAGTTTCAGACTAGGATCTGGGAGACCCAGGTTCAAATCCTGAGTTTGTCAGGGAAGTTTGTTGGGTGACCTGGACCAGTTGCATTTTCAGCCAGATCTACTTCACAGGATTGTTGTGAGGATAAAATGGAGAATAGATGGAGAACAGAACAATATAAGCTGCTTTCGATCCCACTGGGGAAAAGGCAGGGTATAAATGACATAAATATACCTGAAGATGGGGGGCAAATAAAAGGCAGGTTGGTTCATGGATGGGAAAGAGAGAATGAAGCTGGGAAAGCAGAGGATGCTGGGGAAGTTGTCAGGAAGTAGAAAAGAGGACATATATGGGGAAGGGGATACTGGGGGAAATGACGTGCCTCTGCAGATCCTTGCAGGTTCTCCACCATGCAACTGGGCCATTGTTTTCCCAGATAGAGACTGCCAGGAGAGGGGAGGGGAGGGGAGGGAGGAAAGCTGACTACAGGGAGGCAAATAAAGATAGGCTGGCTGGTAGGAGGAAAGGAGAAAAGGGGAAAGGCTGTGGGAACATTCAGAGTACCAAAAAAAGATAGAGTGGGGGAGGGGAAAATGAGATGCCCTCTGCAAGTCTTTGCGGGTCCCCCCACTTACATGAATCTAAACATGGTTAATTGCAGGACCCCTCTTGAATAGGGACATAGAAAAGTTGAGCTACATTTATTTTAAATAATTTGAGAATGATAGTACATAGCTGGGGCTAGTATTGGTTAAGGTGAGAAGGGAAAATCACTTCACCAAAGCACTTTTATTGAAGTGAAGTGACTAGTAGTGCAGCAGTGAGAAAATGCTGAAGTGTGTAAAAGAGGACAAAAAAGTTCAAATGTCTGTCTGTCACACACACTTACACCCCCACCCCAAGACTTTGGAATAAAAATGGAGTATGTTGAAGCTTCAAGACAAACATTCTGAATGGACAGTCTGGCAACAATATCAGTTCTCAGAACACGAGTGACAGACAAGAAGAGACCCAGCTGAGACCACAGCCATACACCACTGTTTCAGCCTATTTAAAACTTCCTTGGAGAATTTGCTTAAGTTTGCAAAAAAACCCATAGTGACAGTGAGAGCACTGAAGGATGCTAAAATCTCTTCCAAAATATTCCAGGTCATGATTCAGAATGTGGAGTCACAACGTTGAAATTCAATGCTACAATCTTGGCTGTGGTTTGCCAGTGCATGTATTGACTTTTCTCAGATTTCTGATGCAGTGCAGAGCTATGATAAAAATGTCCTGGTGTTTGAGTGAGCAAGATAGGTGGCAGCTTGCTGTGGAGCAAGGGCATAGACTTTCCAATTTTCTGGGGGAGGCTGGGGCTGGGCCAGAGGCATTGCTATGCTAGGTTCTTAAAAGAACCAAGACCCAGTGACATCATCGGGAGAAGCCAGTGACATCACAGGCCATTGCCACTATCTATGGAGGCAGAACCATGTGTTTTTTAGGAAGGGGCTCCCCAGAAATTTAGGGGGGCCTGGGAACCCTTGGGAACCCCCCTAGCCATGCCCCTGGGCTGGGCTAAACCCAGGAAACGATGGGAGTTGGCCAGTGGTTATAGTGGTATCTCAGCGGTCTCCTGCAGTGTCCTTTATTTAAATTCACTTTTAAAATAGTCACTTTAAGATCTGCAAATATACATACCATGTGCATAAGACAAACAAATGGTCACAAATTTGAAAGTAAGGAGGGCAACACAGACAAGCCTGTGGGGAAACATTTTAAAAGTTTTCCTGGACATTCATTTACAGGAGTCTTGTTTCTGCCTTATTCATATGGGCAACTTTGTACTTAAATTTACTAAATTGTGGCATCACAGATGCCTTCATTTGGTAAATGCATGGCTGAAGTCTCTGAGCCAGAATACCAAACAGTTGCTGTGCACTCAATTTCTGAGCAATGTACAGAGTTCAGAGTAGCAGCAATCTTCTTCTCACTCATATTTTACAAGTAAGTACAAGTCCCAGAGCCCTGAGCCCTCCCAGGGGCTGTCATTCCACTTTCCAACCTGTCATTCCAGTCCCAGAGCACTGAGCCTATTCCCAGGGGCTGTCCAGTTCATTCCACTCTGTGACCTGTCATTCCAGTCCCACAGCACAGATTCTATTGCTAGGAATCATCATTCCACTCTGGGGACTGTCATTCCAGTCCCAGAGTAGCATATCTGGGCCCAAAGACCTTAATGGAAAAACCATTCCACATTTTCTTTGCAACTTTTTTTGTGCTGCAATGTATTTCAGTGGAGTTCATGGAAGTCAATTGGCATTCCTGGCTCCCATTATCTCCAATGGGCCTTCAAGCCTCTCTGGTTATTTCCAATGGGCAATCCTGTCAGTTCTTTTATACATCCCAGTTAGTTTGAAACTGTACCACACCATTTTAAGTAACAGCAAAATGAAGAGCATGAACATGTACAGTGCACATTTCTTGCTAATGTTCTTTCTGGGCTGCACACAGGGCAAAAGGAAATTTTAAAAAGGCCTCTGATCTGCACGTTCCCCTTGTTCATGCAGATGGGCTTACCATTTAAAAATGACATGGAAATTGAAATAAGAGCTTTGGCTGAAGCAGCCCACCCGCCATGAAAAAAAAAATTGTTCCCAATCAAGGATCTATAGGCCCAAGTAAAATAAAATAGAGACACACATTCCCCAAAAATGTAAATTAGAGCTCAACAGAGGCTTTGCAGTCTGACTGTTGCTACGTTGAAAGTGGGCGGAGACAGCCAGGGTTAAGGGCTATACTTCCTTTTCTGACAGGCAGCTCTGGTCTGTAGTTGGACCATAAAGGAAGCCCAGAGTTGGTATGCAGAGACAGGCAATGGCAAACCAATCTGGGATGTCTCTTTGCTTGAAAACCCTGCAGGGTTACCATGTGTCAGCTGTGGAGCTAGTGAGTGGACCAACTTTTAAAAAAAATAATAATTATAGAAACTATTTAAATTTAATCTCAGAAAGAAAGAAAGAAAGAAAGACCGACCAGACAGGGTTAAAGCCAGTTTGGTGTAGTGGTTAAGTGCGCGGACTCTAATCTGGGAGAACCGGGTTTGATTTCCCATTCCTCCACTTGCACCTGGCTGGATGACCTTGGGCAAACCATAGCTCTGGACCAGCTGTTCCCTCAAGGACAGCTTGGGAAAGAGCTCTCTCAGCCCCACCTACCTCACAGGGGGTCTGTTGTGGGGAGGGGAAGGGAAAAGGAGTTTGTAAGCCACTCTGAGACTCCAAGTGAGTGAAGGACGGGGTGTAAATCCAATCTCCTCCTCCTCCTCCTCCTCCTTAAAGAGGAAAAATATACAGCTTAGTTTTAAGTGGTAATGGTCAATTTCAGCAGAAAATGGGGATTAGGCAGTTGTTCCAAACAATTCATAGAAAAGATGGACTTTAAGGAATCATCTGGACTGAGAAAGACAGAGAGAGAGAGACAGAAAAAAGCAAGAAAGACAGAAACAGAGAGAGACAGAGACTGAGAGACAGAGAGAAAGGTTGAAAGAGAGAGAGAGAGAGAGAGAGAAAGGTCAAAAGAGAGAGAGAGAGAGAGAGAGAGTGAAAAGGCAAACTAAGAAATAGACAGTGAGAAAGACAGAAAGAGAGAGAAACACAAAGAGAGAGGAAGGAAGGGAGAGGTTGAAAAAAGATGGGGAGAGAGAAGTGAAAGAGAGAAAGAAAAACAAAAGGAAGAAAAGAAGACAGACAGAAAGAAAAACGATAGGAAGGAAGATTCCAGTCGAGTGACAACATCCCTGCCAGGCTTGCTGGCATTGAAATGTTCCCGCTTCTGCCCAGGCAGGCCAACCCTCTCTCCCCTCCCCCTCCCCTTTTTAAACACTCTTCAGTGTCTCTCCTCCTGTCTCTCTCTGCCCTCCTCCTGACAATTTACATTCCTGAAACCCAAGTGAAATAGATGTAAAGACAGGAGTGGCTCCTTTTTTATTTGCGCCACTGGCTCCCATTGAGGCACAGTGCAGCCCTTCTACCTGCATCCGCTTCCCCTGAGCGGAGATGGGAGAAGGCGCCTTCGCCTCCGGAGATGCGTGGCAGGAGCCACTTCCCTGCTTGCCTGTCTGCCATGGCAGGGCGCACGTGCGATGCAGGGCAAAGGATTGGCACAGAAAGTTGGACCCCCCCCCCCACTGGATCTCCCTCCCATTCATAGATGTGGGGGAGCGAAAGGGTGTGCTGAACTGACTGCCCGTGCTTTAAAGCAAGCAGCTGGCAGGCGGACCTGCCGGGCTGCTCACTTTAAAGGGTGGACAGCCATTGCAAGCCTCCCCTTCGCTCTCTCCCGTTCTTAGGTGGGGGGAGCGAAAGGGCACCGTGAACTGGCGGCCTGTGCTTTAAAGCCTACCTGCACTGGTTGCCCCGGGGGGAGGCTCAGTCCCCCCTGTAAAATTTCGGCGGGGACCTGAGCCCCCCCCCCCCATAGTTGACGCCTATGCTATGGAGTAGTACACAGTTAATAGATATTGACATTGATTCTTTACTGTTACTGAGAAGCAGATTACCCCTGTAGAAATACCTTAGTGGCTTTGCAAGCTCAGGATAGAAGCATTTGGAGCTATTTTATTAGGCTCAGCCTGGCATACCTAGCAGAATCTAATGTGGAATGTTGTGTGAAATTATTACACAAACGAGCATCTAATTACACTTTTTCAGGTGTTAAAATATTTTCTTCCTTTTTGTTTTATTTATTAAAGTATTCATCTTGCCTTTCTTTGTGGCTTAATGTATGTGGCTCACAAAACTGAATTTTTTTTCAGTAAAAGTTTTGAAGACGATGAAGAAAATATTTTTTTCTACATTAAAAACCCTGCATTTTGATGCTATTTTCACATGAAATGTTTCTACCAATTTATGGCAATTGTAGGGTTTTCAAGGCAAGAGACTTCCTTGGTGGTCTCTCATCCAAACGCTAAGGAAGCCTGGCCCTGCTCAGTTTCTAAGATCTGCCGAGATCGGTCTAGCCATGGCTTTTTCTTAGGGCAGAGTTATTTGTAACTTTGCCGGTGATAGTCATATAAAGTAATTAGTGCAGTGGCTCACAATTAAAAACGTTGCTGTGAAATGATAGTTGACATGAGCAATGGAGTTATGAGGTAATAGGAAGAAACCAGTGGGCAGAGGCAATGGAGTTCACAATGAACTGGAGGGGCAGAACACTGTCTCCGGTTTGTTGTGTCACTTAATGAACTTGTTTAGGAATGTTAGGAATGTAGATAAAAGAACACGTATCATCTTTGGCTTTGATTGTCGCTATTCTCTTTGTGAATGAATAATGCTTGCTTTAATTACCATATATGGGCTTTTGTAATTGGTTTTGCAGGGTGCTGAGTAATAGGATCATGAAGTCAATCCATAGGATGTGCTTCTGTACTGCAGTTTAGCGTTTTTTGAGGCAACAAGGTTTCTTAGGGAGTTTCAGTGTAGATTTCAAATTTTGAGCAGGAGAATTCTATGATAAGCATAAAAACTGTAATGTTGCATCAGATAACATGACCGAACATGCTGGAATTTGAAAAAGACTGCCACCATTTCCTATGTAAATGGTAATGCTTTAGGTTTCCTGTGCTTAGATTTCTTGATAGTTATGGCTTCATGACTCTCATGGGGGGGGGGGAATAACTCGTATTTGCTTAGCAGTTTGTGCATGCAGGAAATTTTAAATTGTTGTTGTCTTTTTAGTCCAAAATACACCTCTAATAATGTTTTTTTTTTAAAAAAAAAAACTATACCACCAACACATTGCTTACAACATTTGCTTCTTAAATGGTGTGTTCTGTTATTCAGAGTTCCAAATACCGCTGTCTCCCAATCTCTAGGTATACATGTAGTCTTAAAAAACATTAGGAACAGACAAGTTGCTCGGAGCAGATATATACAGATAACAGGCATATGCACCCCAGGAGCACACGTACTTTCAAAATAAACAAGAGAGTCTGTAAACCCAGTAGTGTAATGCTTGCACAATCTAAGAAAGCCCACAACAAAGGCTAGCTGTGCAGAAGGGACCTCTGTAAAATGCACGTCTGATTTATTCAAGTAGCTAGATGATCTTGTTGGGAAATCACATAATAAGACAAGAATAGTGAAAACTCGGGGTGGGGGGGTTGGCCAACAACATATGATGAAAAAACCTGTGTTTTTGAAATTGTTCCCATATTTGGACTCACCCATTTATAATTCATACCTTTGAGACTTCTAGATTTACACTAGTTCCTTTTTTTCATCACGCACTTCAGGGCCAAATACTCATATTTTTTCTTTCACTTTACTCGCAAGCACTTCAGACTGATAGTTCACCTTTTTGTGCCTGCACTATCACAAAGAAATGTGTGAAATATCGGAAGTTTCCGTGTTCGTGGAAGCACTCTCTCCAATGGCATAGTAGACTGCTGTATCTTTGTTCCACGGGTTCATATCCTTAATGTCCATATGCCACTCTGTGTCTGAAGAGCATTTGGACTGGGGTTTGCTTGTTTTTATAGGGTCCTGTGTGTACCAGACCCACTGCCATATTCATTTCCAGAGAGAAGCTGGTGGAGAACATTCTTCAGTTGGGAGGGTGGAGATTTTGTAGTCTTATTTCATAACACAAGGCTGTATATTTCAGTCCAGATTAAACCTTTTCTTCACTGATAAGTGTCAAATCTGATGTTGCACATGATTTTTGCCCACTTAATTCTGGATAATTATCAAGATAAGGGGTTACATGACTATGTAGTGTTTGTAGAAGAATTCTCATAACTGTTTAGTTCTGGCTGGCTGTCAACTAAGTTAAGGCTTTCTGTTCTTGGGCAAGCCATAGCTCTGTAGCAGCTGTTCTCTCAAGGACAGTTCTGGAAAGAGCTCTCTCAGCCCCACCCACCTCACAGGGTGTCTGTTGTGGGGAGGGGAAGGAAAAGGAAAGGAGTTTGTAAGCCGCTCTGAGACTATAAGTGAAGGGCGGGATATAAATCCAATCTCCTCCTCCTCTTCTTCTTCTTCTTTCTTACAATGCTGACACTAATTTCAACAATTGGAAAGACCATGTAAAACTGGAAACACCATGTAAAACTGTCTACCCTAGCCCATAGAAGATTAGTGTACTGTACTTTCTCATGAGATTGATTTATGCTCATATGGAATGGTTTCTGTTCCACACACATGCACACACCCAGCCACCTGCAAGGGATTATTCGATTCTTCCATTTCTATCCTGATCCAGTAGAAAAGACCAAGAATCTAGTAACTCCTTAAAGACTAATCTTTAAGGTGCTACTGGACTCTTGCTATTTTCTACTGCTACAGACAGACTAACACGGCTACCCATTCTATATCCTGATTCAGTATGCTTGTGAAAGTGGTCCGATGGTCTTCCACTGATCTTCATTCATTTAATGCAGGAACAGAATGCCATTAGGTAGAGATGGAATTGTCCCGTTTCCCCTCCCCAAGTCTTTAGAGACCACAGCTACTGGCAAAAAAAAAATGTTGTGCGACCATCATGCACTTTCTGGTCCCTCTGATCGCAACAAAAGAGTCCCTGTGGTGCTTCCAAGGTACTCTAGTCACTGTGCACAAATGCTGGGGAATTTTTTTCCTGAGTCCTCTGGGTGTCAGCTTTTACAATTTAGGCATCTCGGGAAATGCACATCCAGCGATCCACTGAGACTCTGAATTAGATTTTTTTTCTTTTTGTTGGTATTGTTTTAATAGCAGTCTTATGGTTGAGATTCTCTAATATGATATTAAGGCTCTGTGATATCACATAATCTCCTAATTTTTATACAAGGATCATACTAAATCCTTGAGTGTACTTTCCCACAGATTCCTGCATTGCAGAAATGTGTATCTACGGTATCAGGAATATTTTCCCTTCTGAAGGACATCAGAAGAGCCACAGGAAGGCTTCTACAGCATATGCAACGATTCCAGTTTTTTTAAATTGCCAATGTCTACAGCCTTCTTAGAAAAGAGGAAAAACAAGTGGAGACTCGCAAGAAACCTGCGGGATGGTTATCCCATTCCTCACACCTTTGCTTCCTCCCCTCTCCCCCTACCTCTCTCACACTATTTCTCCCCTCTGCCCCCCTTTTCTTACTCTCTATTTCTCCTCTGTGCATGTGACTTCCTCTCTCTTTCTGACCTGCCATAATTCTCTTTGTTTTTCTGCCTCCCCACCTCATCACTCTTTCTCTCTCTTTCTGCCCCCTCAACTCCATCACTCTCTCTTTCTGCCCCCATCACTCTCCCAGCCTCCTGCCTGCTTCCTCCCCCACCCTGCATAGCAGCAGCAGTGGTGGTGGTGGTACTCCCAGCCACACCTCTGCTTCCTCTCCCCTCACAGCAGCAGTGGCAGCACTCTGGGAATCACAATGGATCTCCCAGCTACAGAGATCAAGTCACCTTAGGGCTGCCAGCTCCAAGTTGGGAAATCCCTGGAGATTTGGGGGTGGAGCCTTGGCACAGTGAGGCTTGGGGAGGCAAGCAGCCTCAGCAGGGTATAATGCCATAGACTCAACCCTCCAAAGCAGACATTTTATCCAGGGGAACTGATCTCTGTCACCTGGACAGCAGTTGTAATTCTGGGTGATCTCCAGCCCTCACCTGGAGGCTGGCAATGGTAGTTCTTGTGGAGGAAATGGCTGGTTTGGATGGTGGAGTCTATGGCACTACACTGCTCTGAAGCTCCTCCCCTCCTCAAATCCTCCCCTTTCCAGGCTGCACCCCTCAAATGCCCAGGAATTTCCCAACCTGGAGTTGGCAACCCTATTTCCCTTCCACCCAACAGCCAACCTACCTTTCTCTGTCTTCAGCTTTCCATCTCCACCCCCCTCCCCCACAGCCTCTACCAAGGAAAATTACAGTCTTTCTCCACAGTGGGGCCTAAAGCAGCTTACATTATTCTTTCTTCCTTTTTATCTGCACAACAACCCTGTGAGGTTGGTTAGGCTGAAAGTATGTGACTGGTCCAAAATCACCCAGTCAGCTTCCAACGCAAGATGGGGATCTGAACCTGGGTCTCGCAGATCCTAACTGCCACACCTCACTGGCTTTCATAGGGTGGCTGCTGCTGAACAGTAGCAAGCAGCCGGGTCTCGTTGAGTCATGCGTGTCGGGGGGACCTGGCAACCCTAGACTGCTGCCAGGCCTAGGGTTGCCAACCTCCATGTGGGACCTGGAGGGCCCCCCCCCCCAGAATTTCAACTGGACTCTAGATAGCAGAGGTCTATCTCCCAGGAGAAAATGGCTGCTTTGGAGGGTGGACTCTGGTGCATTCTACCTAGCTGAGGTCTTTCCCTTCCCCAAACCCAGCCCTCCTTAGGAGTCTACCACAAAACCTCTAGGAATACCCCAGCCTGGCACTAGCAACCCTCGTCAGGCCTGGCCCCAAGGCTCCCTCCCTCAAAGGCCAGAAGAGGCCTGGAATGCACAGAGGGGCTATTAGATATATAGCTAGGTTAATGATATTATTATTATTATTATTATTACTACTACTACTACTACTACTACTACTATTACTATTATTCCATTAACCTATTAATAATTAACATTACCATATTAATAATTAATACGTTAATGATAATATCAACCTATTAATAGTTAGGATGATGATGATGATGAGTCAGAAGTCCTTTGGATTCATGACTCAGGAGTCACATATTTAAATGACAACTTCTGCCTGCATGTCCATGCAGCAGCTTCAGTCTTTTCAGCAAGATCTGTTATCAACACCCAACCCAGCCCTGCCGTCTAAGGCGTGTTCCACCATGGTCTGGGCTCTGGCTTTTCCAGTGATGGCCCCATGCCTCTGGCACAGCTGGCCAGAAGAGGTCAGTGGGCTCCTATACTCCTGGCCTTCCAGCAAGGCTGCAAAACAGAGCTGTCGTAAAGAGCTTTTGGATCATCTTGAACATAGACAAAGAGGGGTATACCCTGCCGGTGGTGGAAAGGGCCAGCAAGTCACAGCCAATTTATGACTGGGGTTTTCCAGGCAATAGATGCAAGATGAACATAGATGGTTTGCCGTTGCTTGCTTCTGTGTAGCAACCCTGGACATCCTTGGTGGTCTCCTATCCAAGTATCCAACGAGGGCTGATGCAACTTAGTGTCTGAGATCTGACGAGATCGGGCTAACTTGGGCCATCCAGGGCATGGTGACCTGGTTGGGGCATGGTATTTTTGGGTTTTGTGTGTTGTTCTTAATGTTGGTTTTACTAAGTTGTTTATTTTTTATGCTGGTGTTTCCTGCTTTGGGTCCCAAGATGTTATGGAGTATATAAATATTTTAAATAAGTAAATGGATCAGAACTCCAGCTGATGAGCAGTCCAAGGGGAAGGGACCATGATTCGGTTGTGGAAACTGGCCCAATAGAATGCCAAGGTCATGCTTAATTTTCTCAGCTGAGGGAAACATGTTTTAAAAAACTGAAAAGAATTCCAGGTTAGTTCTAGGTGTCTTAGGACAGCTATGCGTGAAAGAAACCTTCAGACTGAAAAAAGAGCATCCAGTGCCATCTGCTGGAATGTTAGCTGAAGGACACAAGGAGGACCCTGTTTCTCTGTAGAACTGCAAGTGTGTCCACATTCATCTTTGTGGAGAGCATGGTCAGACCACTGGCAAAAACGTATGGGTTTTCCATTCCTTTCAATAATTTACTTAACAATAGAAAAGAAGAAGAAGAGAAAAGATTGGATTCATGCCCCGCCCTTCACTCCCCAAGGGAGTCTCAGAGGGGCTTACAAACTCCTTTCCCTTCCCCCCACAACAGACACCCTGTGAGGGAGGTGGGGCTGAGAGAGCTCTGACAGAAACTGCTCTTTTTCAAGGACAGCTCTTATCAGAACTATGGCTTGCCCAAGGTCATCCAGCAGGTGCAAGTGGAGAAGTGGGGAATCAAACTCAGTTCTCCCAGATTAGAGTCCACGCACTTAACCATTACACCAAAGAATGCTTTTAGTCTTTTAAAATGAAGCAGTGTTGTAAACGATTTTCCAGGGGTTAGCTTTAGATATGAAGATGTTTTCTATTTGAAGAAATGAAATGGCAATTGATAGATATGGTGAATGACTTAATGAAATGAATTCTGATTTTTAAGAACACTATATATACTAGTTGTTTTGGTTCTGTCTGGTCTTTCTAGCTTTTTTCTTTCTGTTCTGTAAAATTCTATAAATAAAATGCCATACTGATTTCAGCAATACATCTATATAAGTAAAAGAAAGTCCCCTCACCGTAAAATCAATGCCCAGGCAAAAAAACCCCTGTATCTAGAAACACGAAATTCAGGGAGAGCACTCCTACCATGGCATAGATACTCACTAAGAAGGGATTTTTAGAAACTCAACCCTAAGGGGGTCAAAAGGGGTAAAATGTGATCCCGCTATTGCTTCCTATGTGGCTGCCAAGCTGCTGCCTTCTCGCACCCCCACTCTCTGATTGGTCAGCAGCAGAGCTCATGTTCTGAGATAAAAAAAAACAGTTACAGGAGACTGCAGAGAGCTAATGACAGTTAAGGAAATCAGGAATGGCCAACCACCTGTGAGGTGCATCAATGCTGCTGGCCCAGCTTCCCTGATGGCTTCAAACATGCTCCCCCACCTCCTACACGTGGCAGGTGGCTGTCTTTCAGGTGCAGCAGTGGGTGCAGGGTGCTTAAAGCCATCAGGGAGCCTGCCCCAATAGTAACACCTTAGCGATCCTGCTGGCCCAGCCTCCACAATGGCTTGCAATATCCCTCACCACTCCCCTCCTACACTGGATAGGCAGCTGTCTGTCAGGTGTAGAAGAGGGGGTGGGATGCTTACTGCCATTGGGGAGGCTTCCTCAGCAGGATTGCCTTAGCATTCCGTTTAAACACACTTTAAACAGCCTTTAAACACACTCCCCCCAACATCAGACAGGCAGGTGTCTGTCAGGTGTAGGGGTAGGGCCAGGGTACTTTAATTCATCAGGGAAGCCACCCAAGCAGAAACATCTTAGCAATGCTGCTGGGCCAGCCTCCCCAGTGGCTTTAGACACAGTTTCATGCACCCCTCCTCCACCTGAAAGGCAGTTGTCTGTCAGGTGCAGGAGCTGGGGGCAGAAATGGAGTACAGATCTGTGGACTCAGTGGTTCAAATGGATGACACTATCCACTGCCATGTAGAGTTCCTCAACACCCTCAACCCTTCTGGCTTCCCAGCCCACAAGCTTCTCCTCAAAGTGGGGGCTCCTGTGATACTGCAGTGGAACCTCAACCCACCCAAACTCTGCAGTGGCACCAGACTGCAAGTTAAGGCCCTGCACAGGAACACCATCAAGGCCACACTGCTCACTGGCAGTGCTCAGGGAGAGTAAGTGTACATATCACACATACCACTCATACCGTCAGAAAACCCCTTCAAGTTCAAGAAGCTACAGTTCATCCCTCAAGGTCTTCTTTGCTGTGATCATCGACAAGTCCCAAGCCCAAACACTGAAGGTGGCAAAAATTGACCTTTCATATGGACAATTTTATGTGGCCTGCTCCAGAGCGAGTTCACCAAGCAGCCTGGTGATCCTAGCACCTGAGGGCAGAACCACCAATGTGGTCTACAGAGAGGTTCTTCAGTAGAGGAAAAAACCCCAGTACATATGTTTCACTTAATTTTTTTTTATATTACAGTCTTCTCCATTAGAATTCTAACAACAAATGTTATATTTCAAACTTCATATCATCAGTATTGTAACTGAACTTACGGAACTTAAATACCATAGCGAAGCACAGGCATCAGGCTAGTCTTTAATAATCAAATCATTTTTTCTGCTTATGTGAAATTGATAATGGTTTTGAAGTATGCAGTATGCAGTATTCACGTTGGACACGTCTACTAAATAGGATAGTTGTGCTAGATACATGTCCAAACATGTTTTCTACATTATGGTCCCAGAAAATGCTGGGGGAAACAATTGCCACTGTCCTTGTCCTCCAGTGTGGTAGTGGTTGGAAAGGTTGCCCAAAGAGACTTCCAGTTTTAGCGGCTTAAAGGCGGGCGCGCTCCAGCGGAGCTCCATATGGAGCAGCCCGCAACCTCGGCGAACAGGAGGGGTACTGGCCAGATTCCAGTCCCCCCCCTGGAATCCTTGTAGGGGGCTCCGAGCCTGGGGTGCGAGAGGTGGCCCTCCCAAGGTGAGGGCCAAAGGATTGAGGCACCTCTTTGCCTCCTAAGGTCCCGTCGCTGTGTAGCCTCCAGCACTCAAAGCAGCACACTGGACTGGTGAGCAAAGAACGTAGCGAAGAAATGAAACCACCCCTACCTGCAGTGCATCCTTGAATGAAATGTGAGTCAGCAGGTCCACTCAATCAGACTAACAGGCATCCTGAAGCCCCAAAATAAAGCAATGAAGGAAGAGGGAAGTCCCCCCCCCTTCTTTTTAAAAGATTGGAAAGTGGAGGACTTGGACTATTGGCGCTGCATATGGGGCTCAAGTAATGTGGAATTCTTCTTAAAACAGCTCCTTTAAAGAACTTTTTGTGGATTTTTAACTCCTCCGAAAAGTAAATAATGGCTGGCTGAGGGGGGAAAATGGCGCCCAGAGGGAAACCCTCTCCAAAAGCGACATCCTTTTCTCTTCCGGTTTCTAAACTGGAAGCTACCATAGACTTTCCAAACATGTCTGTAGCATTGCATTCTCTACTGGATCAGATGACCACCCTGAACCAAAGTATTGATGCACTCCAGAAAGAGATTAAAGAATCTAATACTAAAGTATTCAACTATAAGGAGAAAAAAGAAAAGATCACCTCTCCCAAAAGTGCAGGGCTCTTTCTGCAGGGCTCATTTCGGAGCAGGAGCTCCTCTTCATATTAGGCCACGCACCCCTGCTGTAGCCAATCCTCCAAGAGCTTACAGTAGCCCCTGTCAGAAGAGCTCTGTAAGCTCTTGGAGGATTGGCTACATTAGGGGTGTGTGGCCTAATATGCAAAGGAGCTCCTGCTACGAAATGAGCCCTGGTTCTGGATTTGCAACAAAGACTAACAAAAGAAAAGAAGACAGCAGAGGAAGAAGGCATCATGCATGACTTGGAAAGTTCTGAGAGTTCATTGAGTAGCTCTTCAGAGGACTCTGACTCAGCAAAGGGGGCGGCTGCCCCTAAACAACTGACAGTCCAGAGGGATTTTGTTAAACCAAAAAGAAGAGGGAGGAGGGGGAAATAGCTAGGTATACAACTTGAAAGTTTAAGAAATTTATTTTGTCATATGCTTGAAGCTACATATACATAGCTAGTAGTCTTTGAAATTTATTATCACGCTTCAGTATATTGTATTTTGTTATATGGGGAATTTCATTCATCTATACTTTAAAAATGATTTATATTCTTTGCTTTAAATAGGAATAGTTTTGTAGCTGTCGGGATAGCTTTTATAGTCTGTGGAAAAGCAATAACAAATTATAAATAAAAAAGAGGAAAGGTTGCCCAGAGAATTAGAATATGCTATTTTGAGTCTTCTTTCTGGTAGCTAGTCCTCTTTCAGGATAAGACAGTTGTGGTAAGAAGCAGGAAATGTACCTGGAAAATACTACCACTTTCTCAGCTTGTAAGAAGCTATAGCCCAGGAGTCCCCAGTGTTGTGCCCATGGGTGCCATGGCGCCCACTGACACTTTTCCTGGTGCTTGCCAAGTGTTTTTAGAAATTGGATGGGGCCAAGCGGGGCTTTTGCCCAGAATGACTTCTGGTGGGCCACATTTGATTGGGTGTGCAGATTTTTTTTAAATTGGTGTGACAGACTACATTTAAAACTGTTTTCCGAATGTAGTAAAATCAGGGTGTGTGTGTGTGTGTGTGAATAGTTAAATCACCAGTAATTTTGAATAGAAAAGAACAATGATCAGGAAATTGTTTAGCCCAGGAGATTAGTGAATCTAGAATCCAAGTCTGTCACTCCAGAACCCATCTTCTTGATCGAATAACCACAGCTATCAGAGCCTGCCCAGTCCGTCTTGCTTGGAGGCAATAGGTAGATTCAGCTAACCAGAGTGCATGAAGCGCCTTTTCTCTCAATAGGGAGTTCACTGCATGCATGAAAGATAAGATTTCAGATCGAATTCTGCAGGGGACTTTGCATGGGGTGTTTTGAAATCCACCGTAACACACGCAAAGTGCAACATTCGTTCATGGTTTTTATTCATAATTGACAGTGGGATATGTTGAAACTTTGAATAAACTTGGTTTCAAATGTTTTCTGTTCCAGTGCAAAGTTCAAATTGCATTAACTAAATTATTAGTATCCTTACTAGTGTTACTCACAGTAGTTGTTCCCTGCTTATGTGCAGATGCTGTGTTTATTTTATTTGGTTATTGTAATAATCTTGAGACCAATGAGCTATAAAATATATTTTTGTATATTCCAAAATGTAAAATTTCATTAAGCATTAAGGCAGTTTTTCTGATTCCAGCAAGCATTGGAATATTAAACACTAAACCTTTAGCAATCAAAGACCATATAAATGATATCAACTTTCAAGAAACATTGGCTAAAGGTAGGGTTATCAGGTCCCTCCAAGTCCCCAGTGGGGTGCTTTGGGGGTGTTATTGGAGAGGGCAGGGATGTCCCCAACATGATGACATCATACAGAAGTGACATCATCACATCAGGGACCAGCGGCCCCTGCTTCTTGCCAAAAGCATTTAAAGCATCCCTTTAAATGCTTTTGGCAAGAAGCCGGGGGGGGGGGGGGGGCGGGGGGGCTGCAGCCAGGGTTGGACCAATGTCAGCTACACTGCCATAGCTTGTGGGGGTTGGAGGTTGGGTGAAGCTAGTATTACTTACAGATGTCTTCAGGTATATTAAGTTTTGTTTTTAACACTGTCTTATCTCTCTTACTGCCTGCGCCTGACCTTGGTGCCTCGGTGCTTCTTTTCCCCTGGGAACTGCTATGTGTTTTTTCTGGCATGCTTGTGTGCTTGCTGTGATTGGCTTCATCCCACCCCGGGGTGCATTTTGAATTATGTATAACTTCCCAAGTCCCAGTAATGGAGAGGCATGACTGACACAAAGTATGTTCTAGGTGCCTGCCTTTACTGCTTCCAATAAACAGCTTACTGGTTAAGTCTGAGTGTTGGGACTGGTGGCTGTGGGACTCTGACAACCGTCCATAGAGGCAACTTCGGCAGTTGCCTAGAGCGCCACCTGGAGAGGAACACTGTGCTGGCCTGCCGCCCCTCCCTCGCCTCTCCAAAAGCCCTGCAGGCTGAGGCTGCTGCCCTGCTTGCCTAGCTGTGCCTGTCTGCTCCTCCTCGGTCACTTGTGCTATGTGCCTGACCACTCAGGGCACGATGTGGTCTCGGCAGACAAGGTGGCCCAGGAGTACAAGGTAGGGTGGGGTTTGGGGGGGGCGGGGGAGGAAGCCTGGCCGCGAGTCCCGCTCAATTGCCACTGCCCTTCACATGGCACTCATGCCGGCGGGCAGGCAGGTCATTTCCCTTGGCAGGCAGGGTGGCCAGGGCCAGGTGAGCAGGCAGCCAGGCAGGGCATGGCGTGCAAGGCAAAGGGGCCTGGCTAGGTGAGGGCGCCTGGGAAGGGGGCGAGGGCTTTTTCCAGGTGGCCAGAGGGCTCTGCCACCTGGGATCTCCGCAGCTATGCCTCTTCAGTCCACCGAGCGGAGGGACCAGCGGAGCCGGCTGGGGCGAGCCTGGCCTTAACTCCTTCCTCGCTCACCTGGTGGGGCCCAGGAGGCCACAGCAAGCCGGACAGGGCACGGCGGCGGCAGCAGTGGCCCCGGCCAGAATCTTCCTCACCCCAGCTGTGGCAGAGGAGCCCAAAGGCCAAAAGGACGGCCAGGCCGGGCTGAGCTTGGCACCTCTCTGTGCTGCCCTTGCCGCGGTTGGACGGGCTCCCTGGCCCGTTGCTGGACTTCCTGACGTGGCCAAGTCGTTGGTGCCCTCTAGCGCACTGGGTCAGCCTGACACCCTTGCCCACTCACACACCCCTTGTACATGCTTTTGCAGGTAGACTGCCTCTGACCCTGGATGCTCCTTGAGTCCCAGTGAGAAAGGCAGACGATAAACAACAGAGGGATGGCGATGGCTCAGTATTCACCCTTTGGTTAAAGATGGTGTGACTTAATATAATTTTAGCTTTTTTGGAATTGGCCTTGATATTTCCATGTAAAAGATTTTTCTTCTTGTTTTCAGCCTCTTTGGGCACATTGTTTTGCAAGCTGTCTCAGGCACGTGCCCTGGAAAGGCAGGTTTCTGTGAGAATGGGGATGGATGTGGGGGTATTTTTCTACTGATGCTCCCTTCCTTGTGATTTCAGGGTGGTCTAGTAGTGTGTGTGGGCGGGGCTGGCCTGGTTCTTGTTTCAGGTGGTGGCTGGAGTGGAGACCTCCTGCTGTTACAACTGATGTTTAGGCAACAGAGATCAGTTCACTTGTAGAAAACGGCCACTTCTGAAGGTGGGCTCTGTGGCATTAGGCCCCACTGAAGTCCTTCCCCTCCCCCAAACACTGCCCAAGGCCCCCCAGATAGATGCATATGGAGGAATGGGGATTTTTCAAAACAGTTCGTGATTTGTTTTTTTCTGTTTGGGGAGAAAACCAGAGATTGTATTACTTGTTCTCCCAATTTAAAAAAATTAGCAATTGCAAAGTTTGTGTTTTTAATTCCTCCTAAAATGCAGTTATGTTGGAAAAACTGTGGGCGCACTGGGGGGGGGGGGGCAGAAGGTAGCCTCACCTAGTGTCCAAAAACCCCTGGCACCAGCCCTGGCTGCCATGCACCTGCTTTCCACGCTGTGAATCCGGGGCTTGGAGGCCAGGCGCATGGCCCCCGTCTTTCCCAATAGCATTTAAAGAGAGTCTTTAAATGCTGTTGGGAAGAGGTGGGAGAGTCCGCATGCACCTGCCCTCCAAGCCACAAATTTGTGGCTTGGAGGGCAGGCGCATGCAGCCACCCCTTTTCCTCTCTCCCTTCTGCAAGATTTAAAGGGCCAGCTGGAGGGCTCTAAATCTTGCAGTAGGGGTTGCCAGGTGGTTGCTCTTGGGGGCGGGGCTTCCCCTGCCGGTCAGCTAGCTGGCAGCGGGAAAGAGCCCCCCCAAAACAGGAAACCCCCACAGGACCGGGGGATCTGGCAACCCTAGCTAAAGCCTATAGTGTGTGTTGTCTCCTGCTGTTCAACTTCGCTCCAGTGATCCCACACCAATATGAGTGTTTTCAATCAATACTAACTCTTCCATGATATCACCATGCATTTTCACAGGCTGGATTTAATGTGCTACCGTGTGCACTTTTGACAGGAAGTCAGAATAACATTCCATCGAATTGTAGTTTCTGTCCTTGCTCTGCCAACCTGATTGAAACATTTGTTCGCGTGTTTTTCCATTGTAGATTTTATGTACAGACACACTTCAATTTATTGGAACCTATGTTGGTTGATTAAAAAAACGCTGTTCTCTGAGCAAAAGATTCTCACAATCTTAGGGTGGCATGTGACCAAAGAACTATATCTATTGTCCATAATGAAAATACAGGCCAAATTAATGTCTACTGTATAATCTACTCAGATTCTAATCTTTAACTTTTAATTATTTTAAGATGAATGATGTATCCTGTAATTTTTGTCTAGGTAATTAATTTTATAAAAGCTTTTTTTCCCTGTTTCTGAATGGCCTGTGGGTCATAATAAAAAACTGTACCGAAAATAGTATTATTTCACAAAGGTAATGATGCTTTCTTTATTGACTGAAGTATGTCTGTTTTCAAGGGAACAAGAGAAACTGAAGGAGAGGAAGATTCTGGTTTGATTCAGCCGGCAGAAGTCTTTGCTCCCAAAAGCCTGGTGTTGGTCTCCAGATTAGATTATCCAGAAATCTTCAGGGTAAAAGCACCTAGCTATTGTTTATACTACATGGCAATGTACAGATTATTTATTTTCACTGAGGAATACTCACAAGCATTTTATTTTAAACATTCTCTGCACTGTTTTAAGATTTATATCAGTACAAATAGAATTAGCCTATATAATATGAGCACCAGCATTTCCCCCCTAACTGATCACATGTTTTCATAAGTATATCAGCCACAAAAGAACTGTTCAGAGTTCTCAGCTAAATGTACAAGTAAGTGTTTATGTTTCAGAACAACCCCCTGGTATTTTAGTCACAGTAAATTAATTTAATTTATTAAATTGATTTTATTTATTTATATAGTATAAAGGATTTCACAAATATAATGTCCAGTTTCTCCACTAGCTTCTGAAGTGAGTGAACATCAGTGGTGAGAGTCCTTTTTGCATAAAGGGCAAGGGGAGGGAGAACTGCAGATTTGATCTAGTAATAATATTGCTGAATTAATAGAAATAATAAGTATCCATCAGGTCTCTAAAGCATTAATTATATTAAGAAAGCAGGAAGAACTTACTTGAGTAATCCTTTCCCTGTCAACTACTATTCTGATGACTGATTCCAATAAAACATAGGGCTGAAAGGACACCGGACAGCTTTTTTTGGTGAGAACTTTCAGCAACCACGAAAAACACTTCTGCTTTTGGTGGACTTTCATGGCACTCTGCAAAAGAGGATGAAACCGTTCACATTCATAATAAGAGCAGGAAGTATTGCCCTCAGTCTGAATTGGCTTCATAACATTGTGAAATATGTAGCTAAAGCTGACTGCTGCCATAGCGGTATAGCTATTACATTTACTAAGTCGAATAAACTTCAATTTAATGAAGAACACAACTAAAAGAAAGTGTACCTAAGCAGCAGCTGGTCCAGGAATGAAGAGGAGTAAGGAGGTGGGGGGCTGATTAGTAAATGAGCTCCTCCCCCAGCCCTCTACTCTGTGAAGTAAAATAGGTGAACACAAAGTTTCCAGTGCAGGGGTCTGTTTCTGATGATGGCTAGGATCCTGCTATTGTTACCAGATGTCTTTGAGCTTGTTCGTATATTACAGTTCAGTTTTTTGAGATAGATACTTTATGCTTCACAGCAACACTGAGGCTCCTTAATTGTAACTTCCTATGTATTGTTTCAGTAGGAACTGGCATCACAGCCTTTTAACTGTTGTTTCTGAGACACACATGGTATACAAACAACAAATGAAACAATACTTTCTTGTCCTTTTTGCTTAAAAGATTTCTATCCTGGTTTTGCTTCATGGACACTTAAGAGGCAGGCTTTGCAAAGAGGGATGGGCTTGGTTCACCGTGTCACTTATTGACTAATGTGAGAAAAAGTAAGCAGGATTTCATCTGAGAGACACTCAGCAAGAGACAGGGAAACCTCAGGCACTGAGTAAGGAGGGACATATGCACACATAAAATACTGCTCAAACTATACAATTTGAGCTCAAGAAAAGCACAAGATTTGGATTTTTTCATCAAGGAAAATAATTTTTTTAGCATTTGTAAATCTCTTAGAATTGTGATTCTTATACTAATAAATGTATATTTGATATCCCCAGATTGCAATTATATATTGTTGTTGTTGTTTTGTTATAGGCTTGCCTTGGCTTGGTCTACACTGTGTATGTGGACAACCTGAATGTCTCATTGGAAAGCCTGATTGCAAATCTTTGTTCATGCTTTGTCCCTGCTGCTGGAGGGTCACAGGTAAATGGGAGGTGGAAGCATATTTATCCAGTTAACTTAATTTATGAAGAAAGCAAAACACAAATTCTTCAAATATTTTGATTTAATAAAATACCATGGTTCAACTGAGTCTGTCCCAGTGGCCCTTCTTCTTAAGAGAGCAGGAATTCCTTTCCACAATAAGGTCAAAGAGTTAATTTGTCACTGCAGTTGTGTTTATGAGGCGTAGTATCAATTCAGGAACTTTTCAGAGTTCAGCCTTTTTATTACTAGTGCTTTAAAAAAATTAAATTTTATTTCCGTATGGTGTGGTTGTATTTCTGGTTCCCCTGAGTTTCTGTGATATTTGTACATTTAATTTAGGATTAAGTGCCTGTGCAGAACTCACATTTTTAAGTTTAGACCATTCTGTTTTGACTGTGTCAGAAGATACCATCCACGTGGCAGCCAGTGCAAAGCAAATTCAGAAGCAGGGCATGATAGAAAAACCAAAGGCTTTTACTCATCCCACCTCATTGCTTTGAACATGCTCGGTTGACAGTAGACTGAAGCTTATTGCCAAGGTGGAAGTTAGCACTGTAACTGTAGGTCCTGCTCTTCACCCTGTCTAATTCTCAGTCACCTTCACCATGTATTTATTTATTCCATTCCGTTTATACCTCACTTTCCCCACTGAAGCAGGCTCAGGGCGGAGTAAGACGGTGGGGTGCTGATAAGTAAATGAGCTCCTCCCCCAGCCGTTTACGTCAACTCCTAACTCCTTCCCGTATTTTAATGTACTCACTGCCCTTTCTAATTCTACTGCTCTAACTGGACAATCATCTAACTACTTAAGGTGCAATCTCGGATTTCTTTCTATCCCTCTAATTGTTCACTTCCACATGCTGTCAGGACTGCCTGGTTTTCCTTCTGGGAGAGGCAGGTTCATTCTCATTTGTTTTCCTTCTGTGTTTGAAAGAGAGCCCTTTTAAAATACTGGCACACGCACTTACTTTTTACTCAATATTGAGAGGTTAATCTCCTTCAGCTGCAGGTGTCCTGGAGATGCTTGTGGCCTCACCGCTATCTCGTTAAAATGATTGCTCTTGTCCCCCTTCCTGTTTGCGCACACGTCCTGATGATAGTTATTTTGTTAGTATTTACTTTTTTTGCATAGGAGTCCCAAATTTTACTGACTTGGTGACCATTATCCCATAATGTTCCTTCCTTCCCGGGAAGTAAGAAATTAATGACTGAAATGTGTATGACTTTAAATGGGTTTTCTCTGGAAGCCAATTAATAAAGAAATGGGTGCTTAATAGAAGTCCTAAAATGTTACTCTGGAATGTGATGAATGCTTGGAATATGGATGGCGAAGCTGGAGACAGTTGATATCAGCTTTGCTGTTGACTGTATCAAAATCCAAGTGGGAAGTGCAAAACTGTGTTCCTCTCAGGGTTTTGTTCCAATGCACAGAGCACTTGGGAGGGGGCATTTTCGATAATGCTGGGCATCTGAGACCCAGGCAAGCCCTTGTTCAGTAGGTGAGACCAGTTGCAAGGATTTAATTTATGGTTGTTTTATGGTTGTTTGCGAACTGTAGATAAAGTATGTTATTTTAAAAGGTAAATAGTTTAATGTAATATTTATCTGACAATATATGCAAAACTCTATATTGCATAAACAGTAAATGGTGTATTAAAATATTTTTCTACAGAAGTTATTTTCTCTGGGAGCAGGAGACAGGCAGCTGATACAAACACCTTTACATGATAGTCTTCCTGTTACAGGGACTAGTGTGGCTCTACTGTTTCAGCAACTGGGTATGTCAGTTTTTGGACTGTTGTTATATTTATATTTTTGTATAAATGTATGAGATGCTTGCAAAATATATAAGCTGCTAGTTCTACAAATACCCAAGTATTCTGTTCTGTTTTTGGAACATATATATGTTTAGGAAAAACCACAGTGGTTAGTGTTGGCCGAGGACTGTGGAGACTGAGTTTCAGGTCCTTACTCTGCTGCGATGCTCACTGGAGGACCCTTTGCCTGGCACTCTGGCGGCATTCAGACATTATTATATTAGTTCATAAACGATGGTTGTGTTAAACCCTGAGTTAGTATGCAGTCTGAAGGCTGGCTGCTCAGCATACTGGCTTTTTGAGGGATGCTGTATTAACTGTAGCTTGTACTAACTGTGGTTTGTCATGACATCTGAATGCAGAAATCCTAGTTTGTTCAAGGGTATTTATTGCCCCTTAGCCTCCTGCGTACAGGGAGGATAGCGCAGCGCAGCAGAACCTACTGGTGTTCCCGTTGCATCCAGTTACGGATGGTGGGTTCTCCCTCCTTCCCCCCTCATGACCCCTTACGGAGAGTGGTGAGACAGGCCTGCAGTTCCAGTGAGGAGAACTATTAAAGGACAGCAGGACGAAAGATCCCTTTTAATCCTTGTGCTTTTATGGATTTGCCAAGATCCACAGTAGAAACTGGGTCACACAAAACAGCATGACAGTCAAAAGGCGGTTACAACCTACCTATTTATGTACCACCCACCCAATAAAGAGGGTTCTACCTTTTTATCCCAAGTGTGAATGAATAATTGAGTGGCCTGGCTATGATCACATATTACTTTACCAACTTTTATTTTCTTTCAGATAGAAAATACAATCACAGATCATTGTGAAAGAACAAGAGTTAAAAGGGGGGTGCTGAGAGATGTAGAACATCTCTTTGTTTCAGAGTATGTTGTAAGAAATGCATTGCAGAAACTGGACAGCAGGGGGTCACTGTCAACTGGCAAGTGGGAGGTGGGGGCTGTAAAAGATTAGTTTGTGTTTTAAAAAATTCAAAAATTCAGTGAAGCAGAAAAAAAAGGGGGGATGTGGAGGGAGACTTAAGGCAAGAGCAAGGAGGAGGAGGAGGAGGCTTGCCTTATCATAGGCTCCCCCCCCCCTCTCATTTGTTTCTACTGACTAGTAACAAGAAAGCTGTATAGGTGGAGTGACTTTGCCAGCAGCCTGGAAAACGAAGGAATCTTGTGATACACTTGGGAATTCTGCTTGGTAGTAGAAAAGGAAGTAATCAGCAGACTAACTGGCATTTACAAGTAAACTGCAATCTGTATGTTGAGGTTGTAGTTGCAGAATCTCTCTCTTTCTTTCTCTTTCTCAGCCTAACCTACCTCACAGGGTTGTTATACAGACAAAACAGAGGAAGAAAGAACAATATATGTACCCTGCGCTCTTGGGAGAAAGGGTGGGATAAAAATGTGATAACCGTATTCTCCTATGTCCTAGCAGTGATCTGAACATAATCTTTGTTTTTTACAGTTGTCTCCAATGTGTTTACTGTTTATTATTGAACTCTCTCTTTTTTTGCATAATTGGAAAAAAAACCCAGTTGCTAATATAATTCACAATTAATTTGGCCAATTGTGGCCAAATTCTGTTTCTCAAAGAACTGGTGCACCAGCCACAATTTGGCAAAGGGGCCTGTGCCACAATGGAGAAGATCTGCAGATGAAGTCTCGGGTCTCCACTGTGGGACAGGTATCTTTGCCAAATTGTAGCAGGTGCACCAGTTCTTTGAGAAGCAGAATTCATTGTGAATTATATTAGCAGCTGATCTAGAAGCACCTCCAAGCCGTCAACTTGTACTTGTTCCTTCGAAAGGAGGGCAATCCTAACCCCTTACTAAGCAGCTAGCAGTATTATTCACCAAGAGCAGCTCAGTCTTGTTTATTGCATCTCATCCAGTTCACTATGAACACCAGACACTGCATCAGAAGATCCACCCCTTTACCTGATTCTAACAAAAAGTTAAAAGTAGAGCCGTGCATCAGCAACATATTGATGACACTGCTCTTTAGATCTCTGCAAGATCCCTCCTGGGTAAAGCTCTATAACTGTCATAGCTCAGCTGGGCTCGCGGGCTCCAAGTCACAAAGGCAGGAACAGGTCAATGGAATGTTCCCAGTGTAGTCCAAACAGTCCAAGGTCAGTTGTTGAAGAACTAAATCAGCGGAAAGTCCAACCTGAGCTAATTTTGTATGGACTGCTTTAAGCCAGCTTGATTGAAAATCGTCCTGCAAAATTAACGAAACAAGACCACAAGAGTTTTTATTTATCTTAAACCAAAGGTATAATGAATAGAGAATTATTCTGGCCGTTGTTTTCACCATCCCTGTTTCTAATCAAATCATGGAGTTTGAGACAGAGTTTGGGACCCGTAATACTGCCCTTAGAAATTTAGATTGAACCCATTTTAATGGCAAAAAGCGAGACTCAGAAGGGCCTAAAAAGGTTCCATAAAGTAATTGTGATACAATCTTAAATTTGAAAAGTTTAAGGGCAGCTGGAACAAAGTCCCCCCCTCTAGACCTAAAGAACTTTATTATGCTTAGAGCTGTCTTTTCTCCTTTGCCTGCCACATAATTACTATGAGCCAACCTAGCGCCAGAGGCTTGTACCTCCATCCCCAGATATTTAAAGGAAGAGACTTGTGACAGACATTTTCCATTTATTAACCAGCGTCTCACTTTATGGGACTTATTAAAGAACATTACCTTGGTTTTCTCATAATTAATTACAAGCTGCTATTTATTACAATACGTAGCAAAGTTACATAGAGCTCCTTTTAGCCCCACTGGTGTCAGCTAGGCTGTCATAAATAAAAGGTGGGGGAGAGAGAGAGAGTGGCTGCTATGAAGAAAGGGGGGGGGGAGGTTGTAAATACTGTTGTAAAGTCTGGAATGTTACTTTCAGTTCTCCTCTAGCATTCGTCGCTGTTTGATGCTCCTCTAGCATTTGTCCCTATTTACTTAAGATCTCGGGTTTCTCTTGCGAGTTTCCCACTTGGTGGTAAAAGCTGTTATTTTCCGCGTGAGGGTAACATGGCATTCATTGCTTGTAGCCATCTGACACCCTCAATTTGAACCCCATACAAAATCCCTTTCCCGCTTCCCCTCTTCAGTCTTAACACAGAAATGTTTAGAGAATGTATAGTAAACTGACTACAATAAACTGAGCCTGATTAGGGACCGTTGTTGAGTGCTGATTACTAGAGACTCTTGACAGAGTATTAAGACTCTTCATCACTGAACTGTGCTCCCCATCCAAATCTCAACATGAGTGCGGGGAACGGTGGAGACCTGCCAGTCACGGAGATGGAGATTCTCGTCACCACGGAGGGCAAAATCCGCTCAACGGGGACGCAAACACCAGCTCCTGGGCAGGGGTCGGTGGGGAGGTGCTCGGCCCCAGGGGAGAGACCTGTATTCGTGGGCGCACCTCTCTACTGTTCCGAGGGAGTCGTGGATGCTGATTCCTCGGATGGCTGTGCCAAGCCACTATGACCAAGCACACCCCAACCTCCCAGAAGGTGGAGAGATCGAAGCGCTAGTAGAGTGCATGGGAACACACTTGTAGGAACAAGTGCAGCAAGAGATTTTTGAACTAATGATTGGATTACCCCAAATGATCTCTGACGTGGTGCGGGATGAACTGAGGCAACAGGCTCCCCTCCAGCCAGGGGCAGCTGCGGCCCCAATGGGGCCGCCAGCCGGGCAACCAGGAGCCCCTTCCTGCACAGCCTACGGCACTTGACAGGACACCCCGGACTGCAACAAGCCATGGAGTTGCTGGAAGCTACGTTCGATGGGACCCCTGATAAGTTAGCGTTCTTTTTAGTGCAGGTACACAGATTTCTAAGAGACTGGGGCCATCTGTTCCTGGATGATGAGCACCGGGTTGAGTTTGTTGGCACGAAGCTGAGGGATCAGGCGGCAGACTGGTACGTGGGTTTGCATGAGATCCAAGGCCCCAAGCTACGGGATGTGCAGGCCTTCATGTGGGCACTGAGAAGGCAGTATGAAGATCCACAGACTGGCGAAAAGATGAGGGTGTGCCCCTGGACCTTGAAGCAAGGCAGCCGCACGGTGCACGAGTACTCGGAAGAGTTCAAAATGATCGCAGCAAAGATCCAGGGGTGGCCAGAGCCCATGCTGATGAGCATTTCCAGACGGGGCTCAGTCACCAGATTCTGGTCATGGTTCTGCGTAATGTGCGACCCCCCTCGCCCTGGCTGCCTGGATGCGAGAAGCAGATGATGCGGAGAACTGCCTGCAGATGATCAAGATGCAGACCCTGCGGGTGTTCCCTAAAACCCCGGGAGCCCTCCCAGAAGACGATCCAACCCAGAGGAAAAGACCCAATTAAAGACCAGCAGATGAGACAAGGGCTTTGTCTTAAATGTGGAGAAGCCAATCATTTTGCAGCAGCCTGGCCGGCAAGTGCAACTCCAATACCTTTGAAAGCTGGAGAGATGAAAGCCACAGGAACCCCAAAGCAACCGAGCAGTGGGAAAGGAAAGTTCTCAAAAGCATTGCAGCTGGCAGTGTAACTGGAAAGCACCTCATCAAGCGGCGAGGAAACACAAGAGCCATCAGGAAAAGGCAGGGATCTTTTGTAAGAGGTGCAAAACAACAGGTCCGAGAACCGCAGGCGCCACTGATGGTAAGCAGTTCTGACCCCATCCTGATCGTGATTGTGACCATTTTAAACAGAGACATGGGCACACAGATTCGAGTCGGACGCTGATCGACTCGGGCTGCGCAAGGGACATAAGCAGCCCATCTCTTGTTACAGGGCTGGGGACCCCAGTTCAAAAGGCTTCCAGAGCCATTAGTTTTTGTCCAGATGGACAGCTCCTTGATGCAGGAGTCGTGTAAATACCAGACGGGTCCCCTTGCTCAATGCAGTGTCTACTATTAACGCCTACCCCCTCCCACTGATCAATGGTTTGTTAGCATACTAGTGGCAAAGGGTCACTTGCCGATGAATGGACCAACGAAGTGGTTGAGAATAATCTCCTAGCCTCCTTTGGAAAACTTCTGGATCAAGAACAGAATTCAGTAATAACCAGACTAGAACAAATGGTCTGTACACATGGAAGCTATACTAGGGGGAGGGAAGGGAGAGTAACACTTTAACAGTGACTATTTATGTGATGCCATAGTTTCCTAGATCTGTTATATGGTCTGGCAGGGGAAAGGGGTCACTGTTGTGTTGAATGGCCTCTCCTCAGGTCCAGCAAAAACTCCTCTGTAACTGTGTCCTTAGATGTGCAAAGCAACAGCTATGGAGGACATATAAGGTATTTTGTTTTTATTAAAAATATCCAGAGAAACTGCTGTAAGACATTCTCTAGCTAATTTTTGAGTAAAATACGATTATTCATGTCATAGTTTCATTGTAACTAGTCAGCTACTTATGCAGGGTAGGATTAAGAGAGGAACCCTGGGCAACCAACATTTTTGAAAAAGAGAAAATTATGAAGCAAGAATAGATAAAAACCACAGTTCAGTGATTTTAGCTAGCTAATCAACTAAGATATGATTGGTTGGTGAAGGATAACTAAAAGTAAACACCCACCTGGATCTAAAAATAAATATATTAGCTATTTCACAATAAGTGAAAATACAAAATTTAGTATGCAGCGCTTAATTTTAAGCAGACCATTTACAAAGGAGGCTAAATTTAGGAGAGATGCCTAGTGTACTCTGTCATAGCCAATGCATGGTTCTGCTTCTGTTACAGATTGTTTCAAATGTTAAAATAAACCTTATGCAGGAATGAAAGGCTGGAACATTCTGAAACCAGTTTGTCAGACAGCACGAGTACACCCCAAGCCACAGAAAATTCATATAAGTGGTTGGAGTTGGAAAACTAGCTACCCTCAGGTCACAGTACTGACAAAGCAAATTGTAGAGTATCATTATATGAAGCCGTGCTCTGGAATGTTTGGAAAAATGCTTGGCAGTTGTTCCCTTTTGCATTATTCATCTTCACTGATTGTTGATGAGCATGAACAAGTTGATTCCTGTCTGGCATTTTCCTTGGATTAATTCAACAAATTTCATATAATTTAGAACTGCAGAATATAAGCAATGCAGCATTGATAGTAAATTTAGGAAATCTCCTGGGGTTTGAGGATGGATAAAGAAAAGACTAAAAGACTCCAGCATCATGGCAAGAAAGGAAAGCCAAATATTGTCACTCAAATATAGTTTCACATAAAACTCTGTGTTCTGTTCTTAACTCAGAATAGCATCCATAAGGAGATCTAACTATAGTCTGTTGTAAAAATGGGTTAGATCAGAATTCAAGAATGTGATTTTTTGTTGCCTCTGGCTAATCTAGCAGGTCTGCTGAACATAGGATTGGATTCACAGTAGGTGCAAGGATCACAGATCTTTCCCTCGTTCACCCCACCCCAGCAGATATTTCTGACTTTAGGAAAGTTGATTCCCAGGGTCACAAGATCCAAGTAGACCAATAGCTACATGGGTGGGGGTACTTCACTGAGGAGGAGGGAAGGGGGGCAAAATCTTAATCTCCTCCCTGTTTGCCTAATGAGTAGCAATTTTCCCACTTTCCCCCCCTCTCAATACAGCACCATGATCAGTGTCCCCCCTAAGCTGAGTTTTTAGCCTCCGGCTCACACATTTTTGTCTCAGCTCAGGAAGGAGGGCTCCAGAGAAAACTAATTCATGCAGTAGCCAAATCACTCACTCACAGTTTTAATGCCAGTAGCTCACAAAGTCAAATTTTTGCTCACAAGACTCCACAGCTTAGAGGGAGCATTGACCAATGATCCATATGGCTGATAGTCCATGTGGGTCCTGTGACCCAGGATCAACTTTCCTGGGTTTGGAAAGGACTTGGGGGGGGGGGGGCAAAGGAAGTATCTACATCGCTCAGCACATTCAGGTGATAGAATCCATGATCCAACCCACAATGTTGAATTTGCTTAGAATTTTCTAATAAATATTATAACAACGTGTAGTTTGACATGTGGAACAGAACGTAGCTTTTCACATTCTTCAGTGCAACAGAAAGCTGGAAGGAGTTTGGGCAAGTTAGGATGCCTGGATGCAAATATGTAGCCAAGTCAAATCTCTATCAACATTTTAAAAAATTGCTTACATTAGTTATAGTCCACCTTTCGCTGTTAGCCCAAGCCTCCCCTTGCCATGTGAAGGATGATATCCCGGCCAGGTTAGGCCCAAAGTTGGCAAAGGGCATGTCTAGCCCTCTTCTGTGTACAGAGAGCAGGAATGCAGGTGTGCTGACAGTTGCCCGATGACTGTAAAGGCTCTGTCCTCACATTCGAGCCGATAAGCTCAGATACAGCAGTGAAAGGACAATGCCTTAATTTCATCATCGCAAAGGTGTCAGCACACCTGCATTCCAGCTCTACGTTACACAATCAAACCTCCAGACTTTGCACCCTCAATACTGAGACCACCCCTGCCACGGTCTATTGTTGTCATAGCCCAGCCACTAATGGAGCCAAGACTCTGCAGTTGCCCCATGCCTTACTAACAAAGCCTTCCCTTCCCAAACCAGGACTTCTTTTGTCCAAAACCTCTTTCAATTCATTGTTGGTCATCATGGTTCATTCTGGACCATTTCCCTATTGTGCCCACTGCCCCAAAGGCATAATTTTCCTATATCTGGGCTCCAAACCCAGCCATCTTTGGTTCAGTCTTCTGGAACACGTACTGGCTGGATCCATCTAGAATGATAAAAGGGTTGGAACACTTTCCCTTTGAAGAAAGGTTAAAGCACTTGGGGCTCTTTAGCTTGGAGAAACAACACCGTAATAGAGGTTTACAAGATTATGCATGGGATAGAGCAGGTAGAGAAATAAGTCCTTTTCTCCCTTTCTCACCATACAAGAACTCAGGGGCACTCCATGAAATTTCTGAGCAGTCAGGTTAGAATGGATAAAAGCAAGTACTTCTTCACCCAAAGAGTGAAGGAGGTGCCACAGGAGGTTGTGGCAGCTACAAGCATGGACAGCTTCAAGAGGGAATTGGATAAATGTATGGAGCAGAGGTCCATCAGTGGCTGTTAGCCAAAAGGTATAGATACGAAGTCTTGGACTGGGGCAAGTGATGCTCTGTATGGGGTTTGAACATAGGGAAGGAGGTTGTTTTTGGTTTTGAGTTGTTTGTTTGTTTTTTGTTATCCTGATTTTCTTAATATTTTACCCAATTCTGAATTGATCTGAGGGGAGCTCAACGATCCTCTAATTTTAACAACTTGTTCTTGTGTGTGCCAAGCATAGAGTACAACAACAATATGAAGGTATCACTTTTTCATTTAGATAAAAATTGTGCAACAATGAAATGTCAAAGCCCCCCCCCCCCCCCCCCCCCCCCCCCCCCCCCCCCCCCCCCCCCCATTTTGGCAAGCCCATAACAGAGGTCCTCCCTACATTGTACAGGACATATAGTTCTTGGGCTCCAACTTACAATTGGGGGTAATACTCCAAAATAGTTTAAATCTTTAGTTATAACAAATGAAATATTATAATTGAAATCTACTTTTAAAACAAACTTTATTTTAAGACTGTAATATCTCTGATTATGATACAGTGACAAGAGGCAGGCTTATTATATCCTAAATCTTTACAATGATATCAGTTGTAAAGACTGTCCTTGAGGAATGAAAGCCTATTTTAAAACTTGATTTTAATCAACACTTTCAAGTAATCACATTGTTCTGTGTTATTTCTATATCAGTTGATAGGCATGTGGATCCTTCTGAAAAACATAGTCAAAATAATAAATTGTCTAGAATCTAAATATCCCATTCATTCTTATTAATCTAAGGGCTACTTCTTATTTTATATTTCAGTTCTGTTTGCTGCAACTGTACCATTGCTTCCCATAGCAAAGAAAAACATAAGCAACAATCAGAAATCCTGAAAAACACCTATATACACATAGACAGGAATCCCAGGCCATGTGCATATAAGGATATCTGTACCTGCCTTTTGCATTTTACATGGTGTTGTGAGAAATACCAGTGTACTCATGATGAACACAGTTGCTGTCTAGAGAGATGTGCTAATGTGTCACCGTCCATTTTCACTTTGAAGAGAGCGCCAGCAGTATGCCCTTCTCTCATTCCTTCTGTGCTTGACTTTGAACAGACGTCTGAATCTAGATTAGCTGGATATTTGACCCTGGGGAGGGGGAGCTGGAGTTCTACACGTATGCATTCCTAGGTGTATGTATAGATTTCAGAATGCGGTGCTGGGGGACTCCTGCTCAGCCTTTGGCCAGTGGGATTCTGCAAGGGTCCATCTTGTCCCCTATGCTTTTTCAACACCTACATGAAATGGCTGGGCGAGATCATCCAGAGATTTGGGCTGGGTTGTCATCAATTTATAGATGACACTCAGCGCTATCTTGTGCTTCCAGATGATCCCAGGAAGGCTGTATAAACCTATAACTGGTGCCTGGAGACAGTTTTGGAGTGGATTTAAAGTTTAATCCTGAAAGGACAGAAGTGGGAAGTGGAAAGGCTGATCCAAAATTTAGGCTGACATCTGTTCTGGATAGAGTTTTACCCCCTTTAAAGGAACAGGTTTATAGTCTGAGTGGGCTCTTGGACCCCAGGCTGACTGCTGGATAAGCAGGTGGCAACAGTGGCCAGGAGTGCTTTTAGCAAGCTTTGACTGGTTAGCCAGCTGCAGCCCTTCCTGAGCAGAAAAGATGTGGCCACTGTGGTCATGCCTTGGTGACATCTAGATCTGATTACGGCAATGTACTCTATGGGAAGTTTTTGGAAACTACATCTGGTGCAGAATGCTACAGCCAGAATGTTGACTGGATTGGGTTGTAGGGGCCATATTACTCCAGTCACTTCATCTACACTGGCTTCCAGTCTGTTTCCAGACACAATTCAAGGTGCTTGTGTTGATCTTTAAAGCCCCAGCATACCTGAAGGACTGCCTACTCCCTTATGAGCCTGTCTGATGGCTACAGTCATCTCCAAGAGCCTGCTTCAGGTCCCTTCTGAGATTATGTGGGTGGCAACCAATGAAAGGGCCTTCTCAGTCATGGCACCAAAACTGGAACTCTTTCCCTAGAGAGGCTCACCTGTCCATTTCTGTTGCCATCTGCCTCCAGTTTGGTGAAGACATTTTTTTTTCCATCTGGCATTCCCTCAGTGATCTCTCCTTCCTACCCTGTTTTTAATTGTTGTTTTTATGTGTATTTTATTATATGTGTATTTAAATTGGTTTTAATTGAATGTTGTGATGTGAATAATGGTTTTTAAGATGTGTTTTTATTATGTATGTTTTTAATCCATTAGCCACCTTGGTGGCCCAGATGAGGACAGAAAGGGGGAGAATCAATTCAGTAAACAAAATAAAAATAAATTATTACCTGTCTAACATCATTTGGCTAGCCTGAAATAATTTATATCTTGGCTCCATACAAGAAAAGAAAATTCAAATCCACAAGGACCCTCAGTTTAACATTATAAACTGCAGAGCTAGACCAAAACAAAACTTTAATAGTTTTGAAGAAGTGGTGTTAATTTCTTTGCACACATATCCGAAGCTCAAACAATAGCAGCACTTATCAACCACATATGGTTCTTTGAGAATTGAATTTAATTGGCATATAAATAATTGTACTTGTTGGACAAGTTCTCAACTAACTTCAATAAAGAACAATGGAATACATTTCTGTAGCACCTAGGCTTCAAAGCATGTGGATCTTTACACCCTATGACACTTAGTAGAGTCACGTCATACATCCTCATTTTGCCAGTCAGATGTTCAGGATGTTATGACCAGACTACCAGAAAATCACCTTTTATGTTTCAAGGCAACACTAGAACATGCATTTTACAGGATGTCAGCCTATGACTATTTTGAGTATGCATTACCAAAAGATTATTTTATTCTGGAAGTTGAAGGCCTAAATGTTCTGAAAACCGATGACAAAACATGCAGAGAAACTGCATCCAGAATAAGCAAATCCAAAGAAAATAAATTGGCAACTAAGTATGTGTCTGCCAGGGTTTCTCCTTTCATTTGAAATAGCTGACGGTGCATATAGTGACAGAGGAACCATTACAATTGTATAAGTATTAAATGTAAAGGTTCTCCCAAACAAAATTAGGTGAAATTATTTATATATGTTCAAAGAAATTATTTTTAACTTTAAAGTGTTTTAATTTTACAAATCTCCCTCTATAATAATTCCATTTTTATGTGGCAAAGTTTTGTCCATGCCAAAATCAGTTGGCTGCCTGAACTGCCACTCAAAAGGCGCTGGCTGTGTTGACTGCCTGTGGAGTCCCGCCCACAGAAGCCGTGGCCAGCGGCTCTGGCTCAGTGCGCTCCAAGCTGAGGGAAGGAACAGATAGGACTCTCCGCGGGCCTGGGGGGTGGCTGGGGGCTCCTTCCCTCTGGCTCATGCCCAGCATTGGGGTGCAGGGTTGGGAGGGGGGTCCTCGCTTTGGTCCTCTCCCACAGCCCCATCCATCCTTCGCGTGCCCCATAAATGGAGTGAGGACCCAGCTGCTGGTTCCCCCCTCATGCTGATGCCACCCTGGCCGCTCGAACTGCCTCCGCCTCACACATGGGCTCCATTGCCCACCAGCGGCTGACACTGACTATAAACCTCCTCCGGTTCTGCCTCTCCCCCTTTAACCACCACCTCCTCCTCTTTTCCATTAATCAGAGTTGTGTCTTTCACGCCTGCCTCCCTGCGACCAAGCTCAGACTTCGCGAGGGCATGTTCATGGGGGCACAGGGATTTCTGCCGTGCACTTAACCCACCGTAGCAACACAGAAACCACAGTCTCTCCCCCCCCCCCCCCCCCCCCCCCCGCTCATTTTCCCCTTGGCTGGCGCACAAGCAGTGAAAAGCTTCAACAGGCTCCCTCGGCCACCTACCCCTCCCACCCCCTTCGCTACTCAGCCACTTGGTATGTTCTGCCTGAGTCTCCTGCAGCCCAGCGAGGCAGCCCAGGCAGACTGAGTTCCACTCTCCCCCAGAGGAGTCCCTGGGCTAAACCACTCCCTGGGAAGAAGAGGGGATGGTGGGGGGGCACCGAAGCTCTCGCCACTGACCTGCCACCGCAAGAGTGCCCAGGGTGGTCCTGGGGAGCAAGGTATATTGCCAGTGGAGGAAATGAGGTGAAGCCTGAATGCCATCCCACCTCTGGGTCTCTCCCACACCTGCGGACTTGAAGGACAGGACAGCACTGCCCCCCCCCCCACCTCCAGTCCCCAAGTACTCAGAGGCAGAGCCTGCCTGGAGAGTTTACCTTGAGGGCTTCTGATGGCCTCCTCCGCTGAGTTCCATGTCAGCCAATTGCACTACACTCAGAGCCAGACAGCACTGCTTCCAAGCCGGCACTGGGTGGTGCTTAAGAGTGCCAGACCCAGGTTCAAATCCCTGCTCTGCTATGGAAGCTGCTTAACACTGGGCACTCACTGTTCCTCCACCTAACCTGCTTCACAGGGTTGTGGTGGTGAAAATAAAATGGAGGACAGAAGAATCATGTCACCTGCTGCTTTGGGTTACTGTTGGGAAGGAAAATGGGGCATAAATCTCTCCTATACAGTCATTCTATTTTAGGCACTGGCGGGGCGTTCTGCTGGTCCATGGCCCGGGGTCTGGGGAGGGGGGGGCGGCTTGCTATCATATCTTCGTAGAGCCCATTGTATTGCTTCTACAACAGGCTTTACGGCTAGTACATTTTATTACTGAACAGTATTTTGCTTTATAAATTTTGTCAGTCTTTTTATACATATGAATCCAAGGCTTGTTTTTGTTTCTATGACAGAAACTGCTTCTTTAAGTCTTTGCTTAAAATTTGCTTAGTCATACTACTGCTTGTTGAAGTCTGCTTAGATGAATTGTATTCATAGAATACCTTGCCATGTAAATAAAAGTATTAATTATTTTTTACCCTATAATACTCTGCAAATACATGCTTTCATGTGATAAAATGAGTAAAACTCAACATAGTTATAATGGTAGTGCTTGATATGTAACAAAATTATTACTTTAGATACTACAGATGACTCATTACAGCTATTTTTGTTTCTGATATGGCAGTGATGATGCACTAAAAATACAATAGTTTACTCTCAGTTTTACTTTGCATCCTCCTCCTTTCCTTTTTTGTGGTTGTTGCAATATTATGTTGTGATGCTGCTTTTTCTGTTGCTGCAACTATTTCTGCTTCTAGTCTTCTAATTCTGTAAATATTATCAAGAACATAACATTGTTCAGTCATTCAGGACCTAAGTGGTGATGATACATTCAGTGCTACCAACCATGGTGATGAGCTGGATCCAGATTAAATCCTGAATCAACAGAATGTAATTTTCCTTCCTCTCCCTCCAACTGAAGCGCATTGATCCCCACAAAATGGTGCATTTGGGGGATATGGAGTCCTGAGGAATGACATAAGAGGGGTCTGCAGCAGGAAGGGGGAATTGGTGGCATTGCCAATTTAATCTAGATCCAACCTGACAGCACAAAAAAATTGATTTTTGAGGTCAAGAAAAGGAGTGGAAAAAATTGATTCCTTATTATCTCAGAAACAAGAGGATTTTTTTTTAAAAAAATAGGGCTTTTTAAAAAGGGGGTTGTGTTCAACTTGCATAAAAATTTACTAGTGTGCAAAGGACTCCATTCTAATTACTGGAGTGGGGATGCAGAGAGAGAGAGGCAAATAGATGGTCCTTCCACTAGCTGGATCTTGCAGGCTAAAAGTGCTGCTGGATGTACTCTCTACCTCTGTGCTTTGTGGGCAGGCCAGAAAGTGCAGCGGAAGAGAGGCCCGAGAGGCTGGAAACAGCCTGCCTGACTTAGTTGTCTCAATTAAGTGGCCTTCCCTGGACTAGGTGGGAGGAAGGAAAGAAAACCAACCTGCGCTCCACTAAGGAGAATGAAGGGAACTGAATTTATTTATTCAATTTATAGACAGCCCTCCCCTGCATACGGGCTCAAGGCAGTTTCAACATTTCATAAAATACAATAAATCAGTAAACAGTTAAAATGATTAAAATTCCAATAGTTATTACAGGATGGTGCTTAAAATCAATTTCTAACCCTACCCTATAGGGGGAGGGCAAAAAAGAGGGGAGAGAGATGGCGCTGCAGAGGGAGGGCCCGGCATGATGGAGACCATTGCTGTCCTCAACCATAGGCATGCCGGAACATCTCAGTCTTTCAGGCCCTGCAGAACTGTACCAAGTCCTGCCGGGCATGGATGTCATTTGGCAGAGAGTTCCACCAGGCCAGCGCCAGGGCTGAAAAGGGCTGGAGATCTTTTCGGCCAGCGATTGCCTAAAGCGGATTGTTTAAAAATGCAGTGAAGATCCAGTCAGCAGGATAAAGTGCTCTTATTCCTCCCCAACAACTTTTCAAGTGCTAAAACAATTCTTTTAAAAAATCATTCTAGGCTTTAAAATGGTAGTGGCATCCAGTGTTCCCTCTAAGCTGAGTTAGTGTGAGCTAGCTCAGTTTTTTAGCTTCTAGCTCACACATTTTTGTCTTAGCTCAGGAAGGATGGTTCCAAAGCAAACTGATTTATGCAGTAGCCAAATCACTCACTTGCAACTTTAATACCAGTAGCTCACAAAATTGAATTTTTGTTCACAAAACTCCACAGTTTAGAGAGAGCATTGGTGGCATCCCCATGGCAGACACAAGGACATCTTTACATCTAGCTTGGCCCTTAGAGGCATCCCTCTCCCATGCTAGCCATTCCTGTACTGTCATTAAGAGGGAATCGTGGGTAGGAGACCATGAGGATGAGGAACATGAAGATGTTCCCTAAGGAGGAACCTGTTCCTCTGATGATGAACTGATATCCTTTAATGCAGTGGATGCCACTCAGGGGTTGAAGGAATAGGGATCGTGCTGGTTGGAAATTCATTCGTTAGGAATGCAGACAGATGTTTCTTTGTTTGGTATTCTAGCCACATGGTGACTTACAACAAGGGAAATAATTAAAAGCTTAACATAAGAAGTAATTTATAAATCAATTTATAAATCAATGAGACTAACCTATGCTACTACTAGAAAGCTTTTCTGAATGATTTTGGCAATTGGTGTTCTAGCTATATCTATCAGATGTTCAGGTTGCGAGGATCATGTGTTCACTAGATAGGCTGGTATGTAGAGTGCAGAAAAAGCCAGTTATCGTGACTCATAGTTGCACCAGCAATACTGGGAAGAGTTAGAGTTGCCAGGCAACCGGGGGGTGGGATGTGTGTTGTCATCAGTGTCACTATGTCACTTCCAGCTAAAACCATAGAGTTTCCAGTGACGCCTAAAGTTACCCTATGTCATTTCTGGGGGGGGGGGGGTGGAATTGATGTAGTAATACTGGCAGCATCATTTTTTATTTTGGTCTCAGTGCTGCTCAGAGTAGCAGCAGGCAAGGAGGCCTGTGAGCAGGAGGCCTCCTGTTATAGTGGAAGGCCTAGGAAGAGGCAGTAATGTGGCAGCTGAGATTCAGTGTAAGTAAGTGTAAAGTGATGTACACCAGGACAAAAAATCCTTGAATATATACTGAAGGGGTCTGAATTGAGGGAGTCTGACCAGGAAAGATCTTTGGGTCATGGTGGATTACTTGATGAAAATACTGAGTCAATGTGTTGCAGCACTGAAAAGAGCAAATTCTGTGCTACAAACGAGGAAATGGAATTGAAAACAAAATGGCTAGTAATGTGATACAGTTATATTCATCTATAGTGCAGGAACATTTTGAATAATGTGTACTTAAGCATACTGAAAGATGCAGAAAAGGGTAACCAAAATGCTTAAGGTTTTGGAGCAGGATCATAGGGCTTATGGGGCTGAGTCCCCTCTCGATTTAGGGGGAGCCCCAGTGCCAGCCAGCAAGCCCCAGCCCCAGCCAACCAGTGAGATGCACTCAGAAATCCACCCAGATGACAACTGCTTTCCAGGCATCCTTTTCCTGAACCGAATGCAGTTGGCCATGAAAGCAAATGCACTTTGGAAGGCCCCCAGGAACTCTTTGGCTGTTGGGGGGGCTCGGTGGGCAGCAGGCCTTGTCACCGCTGCTGCTATCAGGGAAGGGAGGGGAGAAGGCTGCCACCATTGTCCGGGAGGGAAGGGGGAGGGAGGGGAGCAGGCTCGGCATGTAGCAGGCCCTGCCACCACTGCCGTTGTCCGGGAGGGAAGGGCATGTAGCAGGCCCCGCCGCCATTGTCCGGGAGGGAAGGGGGAGGGAGGGAAGAAAGCTCGACGGGCCAGTGAGCCGCGCAGCCTTGGGGAGGGGGGGAGGAAGAAGGTTTACCTGGTGCCACTTCCTCCTCCTGTGGAGCTCCTCCTGCTTTTGCAGGCCAGGAGCTGTGGGGAATACTCCCCCCCCCATAAGTATCGCAGGTCCCCCTTCTTGTGTTTATCTAATTCCCTCTTGAAGCTGTCCATGCTTGTAGCCACCACTTCCTCCTGTGGCAGCTTGGCCCAGGGCTCAGCTGATGGGTTGTGGGGACAAGTGGGGGAGTTGAAGGTGCTGCATTGGGGGAAATGGCTGAGAAAGGAGGGAGAAGGATGAAGTGACCCGTCCGTCCCAGCCACTTAGCCTCGCCAAAGTGTTGCCTCCTCCCCATTGCTTGCCAGAGATGGAGCCTCCACACCAGACAGCAGCAAAAGGGTAAGTGACTTTCGGACTGCTTTGGATCATGCTGGAGCTTGCGCTTGGTGTCTGGCGTACCTGGTGTTCTTCCAGCTGTTGCCTCTGAGTCAGTTTTGTGAGGCCAGCTTTGTTTTGGTTCCCAGACTACCTGTTGGCCCTTGTCTCTGCCCTGCTCTACATCACGGGATGATGCCCCTCCATCCCAAAGCCCCCCCCCCCCCAAAAAAACATTCCTGGCTATGGGGCTGTTTTGGAGCATCTTCTCTATGAGGAAAGGCCAAGGACTTTTAGGCTTTTCCACACAGGAAAGATTACTTAAAGGAATCTGTGATTAAGTTTCGTAAAACTATACATGGGTAGGGAAAATAGACAGAACTTCTATCTCCCATAATACTAGAACTCAGTGGCACTCGATAGGTACTAGGATCAGGGAACATCTCTTAAGGGCAATACCTTCCATTCCTTCCTTAGGTACAGCTGAGCATACCTTCCCTCCCTTCTTTTCAGTCTTCTCTTCTTCATATTAAAAAATCAGGTGCTAGTCAAGCTGGTTCAAGCACTTTCTAAGGCAATTTGCATGAAATCTGTTAAAAATACAAAGAAATATCCATTGTTTGTAATTTTCTTGGCAATGACATGACTACATCATATAGCAGCTGGTTGCCTTTGTGTTAAGTTTTTTTTTTTAATTGCAACCTGTTTTTCTTAATATTTTAAATACAGGTTACTTTCTCTTTTTTAACTGAACCTGATTCTCCTTCCCACTAACATGCTGCATTTCTCAGGACCTGTACTAGACTGTGCCAATCACCAAAATCATTCAGGAAAGCTTTCTGGTAGTAGCATAGGTTAGTCTCATTAATTTATAGATTACTTCTTATGTTAAGCTTTTAATTACTTCCCTAGTTGTAAGAACCAGAAACCTTTTGCATTCTGTTGGATGATAGTTCCTTGATATTTGTAAATTCCCTAATCTTATGGCTAAAACTGATTATAAAATGCTGAAACAAAATGAGCAATTTTTTAGTCTCTGAAAAATTGCACAATGGAATCATACTGTAACAGTTTGAATAGTTAGGTCTGTCTATTTGTCTTTTAGTGTAGCTCTTGTATCACTTTAAAAGGAACAACAGGAAGCAGCCTGATTGATTACATTTTTTAGAAAGTAGGAAGTGAGATATTTTAGTGCAAATTGCATATCTTTTCAAATCCTTGAGAACAGTGGAGGTCAGTCAGGAAACTTCTGTTCAAAGTTTTCCAGCGTATGGGATAATGTTCAACAGGATATATGTGTGCTATGGAAGCATAATCTGTAATAATCAACACTAGAAAGGTTGTTTTTATGTTGTCTGGTCTGTTTGTGCCCTGGGCAGTCCGCATCAGATGTACCTTGAGGTTCAGCAACAGCAAAACAGTTCAAGGTTACCAACAAATATAGTCATGCATTCCAGCATGAGGAAGTGACACTGATCTGTCCTCAGAGGTTGTTGTTACCCTAAGTCATAATTCAGAAGTTGAAGGGGATATATTGCTTGTTTGTTTAGTCAAATTATTTAAGAAAAGAAAGCAAGCAAAACAGTTGTTATATTTAGATATGACTCTAGTTTGAGTCCAGTTCTACTGAGAGTGCATTGATATATCAAGGTTAGTAATGTCTTCTTTGGCGGCAGCTCTGCAGATACCTGATGAAGGGAGATTTCGACTCTCAAAAAATTATACCCAAAAAATCTTGTGGGTCTCTAAGGTGCTACTGGACTAAAAAAAATGGCTAGTGTGTAATACACTATACTGCAGTCACATTTTGAATAATGTGTGCTTTTCTTGACACCATATCTCAAAAAAGTGTATTTAAATCTAGCTGTTCCACTGCAGACCAACACAATTACCCTCTGAAAAGATTTGTTATATTCAAGGCTCTTTTTGTAGAAAAAGCCCAGCAGGAACTCATTAACATGTTAGGCCACACCCCCAAAAGCACAGCTCATTAACATACCCAATGTTCCCAGAAGTGTGGTCATCCAGCCACATCCACCTTTTATTTCTTACTCTGTTTACCTTGATGTCAAAACGGTTTTGACAAAACCAATAAAAACATTATTTTCTGTCCCAACTGTACAAAATCTTGCCTGAACCAATATCTTATGTCCAACAATTTTTCCCACACTGGATTGGAATCAATTCCTAAAGGTTAGGCTCCCATGGAAATCAGCTTGCCTTCCTGCAGAACTAGTACGCTGAGTATGATTTTTTGGGGGTTGCCAACCTACAGTCGGGGTCTGGAGATCTCCTGGAATTACAACTGAGCTTCAAACTACAGAGATCAGGTCAATGGCTGCTTTGGAAAGTGGAATCCATGGCATTATGCTTTGCTTAGGTCCCTCCTTCCCCCAAACCCTACCCTCCTCAGGCTTCACTCCCAAATCTCCAGGGATTTCCTCAACTTGGAGTTGGCAACCCTAGTTCACTAACAGAACAACCCTAGGAGCCAATTTGGTGTAGTGGTTAAGTGCGCGGACTCTAATCTGGGAGAATCGAGTATGATTCCCCACTCCCCCCCTTGCACCTGCTGGATGACTTTGGGCAAGCCATAGCTCTGTACCAGCTGTTCTCTCAAGGACAGTTGTCTCAGAGCTCTCTCAGCCCCACCTGTGAGAGTCTAAGAGATTTCAAACTGTCAACAAAGTTTTTAACTAAGAAGTTCTTTATTCCAGTGGATCAACTAGTCGTCTACACGTTCTTGAGTCAGTAATGAAAGGAAGGGGTTGAGGGGTTACCGTTATAGTGCATTCAAACTGGGTATGCAAAGGGAGGCTCAAATACTAGAGTATGAAAAATACACTTAGATATGCTAGACATTTTGTTCTCTGGCTAAAGGCGCGAAAATGTTACAATAAACACCTGCAAACGCAAAGCAGCTAAGTCGTTGAGAAAGTTCCCCAGTTCCAAGGTTAGGGAGGCATGATAGATAACATTTAGACTGTGAGAAGAGGTGGGGGTGGGGGTGAGGGGCCGTGACAGGAAAGGTTGTGGGAATCCACCTCCTGCCCGGGAATGGCAGTGTTTAGCTGACACCACCTACCTCACAGGGTGTCTGTTGTGGGGAGGGAAAGGGAAAGGAGTTTGTAAGCCACTCTGAGACTCCCATGGGAAGTGAAGGGTGGGGTATAAATCCAATCTCTTCTTCTTCTAGGTTTGTGGGTGCACTGGACAGGAGTAGTTTGTGGACTATTTTATTCAAAGTACAACATTTTATTCAAGGTATAAGATTTTATGTGCCACCCACACTTCTTCAGATGGAAGAAGTGTGTATGCACACCAAAGCTTATACCTTGGATGAAACTTTGGACTCCAACTTTGTTCTGCTGCTTCAGACCAACACGGCTACCCACCTGAATTATTACACTATAATATTTTTTACAAGCAATTATGTACCAGTGGAGTGGTTACCATGGAGAGTCTATCCCACAGGTAAAATGATCCTGTGAACAGGTGGGCTTTACCACATCAAAGTATCACTACCATCACAAGATCACCGATTGTTGAAAGTCAACTCCTCAGAATCAGAAATCTCTCTTATTAGGAGGTTTAAGAACATGAACTTTGCTGGCCCATTAAAGGCAGATGTCAGCTCAGTGGCAGGAGAAGACGAACAATCATCTTCTTCAGAAACTCTGCCCACTTTTTAAATTTCACAAAACAGGCAATCTCCAAAGTGCTGCTGACCATGCTCATTTTTAATTACAACTCTGTTTCTTTGCAGAAGGTGGGGGGAGGGGAGAGAGAGAAAGAAAGAGGAAGGAAGGTAGGTAGGTGGGGCAGAGAGAGAGGAAGGAAGGTAGGTGGGAGAGAGAAAGAAAGAAAGGTAGGTTGGGGGAGAGAGAGGAAGGAAGGAAGGAGCGGGAGAGAGAGGAAGGAGGGAAGGAAGGAAGGAAGGTGGGGGAGAGAGAAAGAGAGACAGGAAGTGCGAGAGAGAGAGAAAGAAAGAAAGAAAGAAAGAAAGAAAGAAAGAAAGAAAGAAAGAAAGAAAGAGGGAAGAAATGGGGGGAGGCACTTACCGGGACCAGGGAGAGTGAAGGCGCGGCGATGCGACAGCGGCAAGCCAGCTGCAGGGAGATCTGGAGCGTGGGGCCCTTTCCTGCTGGCTCTTTGCTCATAAAGGGAACGTTCCTTTTAAGTACAAGGAGCCGGGAGGCCAGGGCCTGTGCTTGATCTCTGCATGGAGATCCGGAGCACAGGGCCCGTTCCCACTGGCTCTTTGCTCTTAAAGGGAACATTCCCTTTAAGTACAAGGAGACGGGAGGCCAGGGCCTGTGCTTGATCTCCATGCAGAGATCCAGAGCGCAGGGCTGTTACCGCTGGCTCTTTGTTCTTAAAGGGAACGTTCCCTTTAAGTACAAGGAGCCGGGAGGCCAGGGCCCGTGCTTGATCTCCACGTGGAGATCCGGAGTGTGGGGCCCTTTCCCTCCAGCCCTTTGCTCTTAAAGGGCCCGTGCTCGATTGCCGCATGGAGATCTGGTGCACGGGGCCCTTTCCCGCCAGTGGGGCGGGGCAGGGTCGGACGCCAGCCAAAACGCCATTCCGGTGCGTTCCGGCTGAAAAAGAGCCCTGGTTATATTGCGCTTTTGGAATCTGAGAGATTAGATGTGGATTAATTTAAAAATTTGAACTGTTGAAATGTATTCTGTGGCTCAGTTTAGGATTTTGTTTGCTATTGTATTCAGATACCAAATTAGCTGGTGAAGTAAAAGACCTCTACCTGAAACCCTGTAGTGTTGCTGCCAGCCAGAGCTAAACTTGGTACATTAGTGGACTCTCTCAGTAAAAGGCAGTGTCCTGTGTGGTTTTTTGTGAGGTGTGAATACAGTCAACTTCTCTTAATCATAGTTTGTTCTCTGGCAACAAGCTCCCGGGCAATAGAGAGCAGAAAATTAAACTAGTGGGTGAAGAGGCAAACTAGGATTTGAATAATTGTGTGTTGGTTCTTGGTTTTACAAATTAACTATAGATAAAGGAAAATTCCATGTGATCGCTGATTTGAAATACTCATGTGCGTGCGCGTGTGTGTGTGTGTGTGTGTGTGTGTGTGTGTGAGAGAGAGAGAGAGAGAGAGAGAGAGAGAGATGGGTAGGGTAGGTGGGCTTGTAGGAGAAGAGAATGAGAAATTAGATATGTTGCTCCAACCCAAATTTCTTCCTCTAAGAGAAATCTGGTTTTTAAAATTTATTTTCCTTTAAGTATTATCAGCTTTCTATGCTTCCTATTGTGCAAGGTATTCATAAAGCCATTTTTCATCTGCTATTTGTTTTGATGTTCAAGGTAAATTTACACATTCAATTTCTCCAGTTACGCAGAATACCTTACCTTGTCCGTTAGTAGGATTGCCAGAGAGCGGCTGGCTCTTAGCAGGAGTCTCAGAAGGGGGGGGGGCATGCAGAACACTGTCAGCACGACAGTGTTATGTTACGTCTGGGGAAAACCCAGAAGTTATGGCACTTCTCTCAAGGAATTCCCAGAAACTCTGTAGTAACCAATTTCTAGAGAGCTATGATGTCATTTCCAGGTTCCCCCCAAAAGTGATGTAATGTCATCATGTGAATGGCACTTTTAAATATATATTTGTTTCCTGCCCGCTAGTAGAGTGGCAGCAGGTAACCGGTTGCCATTAGGGGGCCATAGTGGGAAACTATCCATTAATGATGAATGTTGTGGGGGAGTGGGGCAAAGCTTCTGAGTTGTATACAGCATGTCTGATTGAGCTCCAGGTCTCTACAGGCCCAATCCATTAACATCTGGCCCTCATCTCTACTGGATTTGGTTTCACAGAGCAGCATGGTATATGTTTTACTCTTGGGTACATTTGGGGACAGCCCTTGAACTGTTTAAATTGTTTCAAGCTGGCAGGAGGAAGAAGTCACAGCAAGAAGGCTACCCAGGCCAAAGCCAAAATGGCCTCTGCAGCTAAACTTAACAAAGAGGTTGCTTTCCCTACTACAGCCACAGATGATCCACTGATGGTGGCCCTCTTAAGATAAATCCTCAAGGACATCAAAGGCATTAAAGAATTACAGAAGGGATTCCTCTCTGTCAGATCTGAACGCACTAAACTGAAATCTCTTCAGAAGCAGGCAGCTGAACAGCTAACAAATGCAGAGAGCATGGTCTCAGATCTAGAAGAATCTACTTTTTAAGTATTGAAGTCGGGAGACGATGAATCAAATGCAAGCTTTTATTTCGAACATCATTCAGCTCAGGGACAGCTCTAGCAAGAGTGGCATTCAACTTATAGGGTTTCAACAGATAACTATATACATTGCAACTATGTATACGCAGTCTCATTGGACCTAAGCAGGGCTCTGTGATTGGTTCCCAGGATTGACTTCAGGACCAATAATGAGTCTTTATTAGGCAGCCAATAGGACTGAGGGGATTGTACTACCAGAACCCTGACAATGCAATGCATCATAACATACTAAGACATAACACTACTGTTACTAGGTCTGCTTCTACTCAGCAACTTCAATCTAAGGTAACAATTTTAAAATCTAAACTCTTAGACCTAGAAAGCAGAAAATGCCATAATAATCTTCACCTGGGATGGGTCAGAAAACACCTAGAAGGGGCAGACATGGTGGCCTTTGTTCAGTCTGTTTTAAGCGACAGCTTGTCCTTGCCAGAAGATCATGATCTTATTATAGGGAGGGCACACAGGTCCTTGGGTCTTATCTAGGATACAGCAACCCATCTAAGGGCCGTTATCTTTTGTCTATTAAATTTTGCTGCCAAGGGAGACCTTTTAAGATTTGCTAGAAGATTGGGTCAACTGAAATATGGCCCACATCAAATTAAGAGTTCCCTCTTCAATTATTTTCCCAAAGAAACCATCGACCTTTGTAAAAGATTCATACCAGGAAAAAGCTGTTGAAGCCTTTATGAACTACCCAGCAGTACTCTGTGTAAGATACAGCAACAGGATCAAAAGGTTTCAAGTGCCATCTGAAGCAGAGGCCTTTTAAAATTCCTTGTAATTGAACTCATTTTGTTTTATTCTTCCTGATCCTGGGAGATTCACAGCAGAAATGAATATTCAGTACAATAGTTTGTGAATTCTGTATTTGCTCTGCTTTTTGGTTTGATGGAACTTTACAAGGTTGATTACTATAAGCATTCCCAGGAACATTTGTGGAAGTGAAGATCTACTGTCTTAACTCATTCTAGAAATGTCCTGCACCAAGTATAAACCTGAACATCGTCAATGATGATCAGTGTAGAAGAAACCCCTTCAAGAAATCATTGCGTCTGCTGGCATAATTTACTGACTGTTCTATCAACACTGGACTAAAGTCTCAAATTTCTACCGCTATTTAATATCAGTTGGGCCTGCTGGAAGAAACTGGAGTCTCAGTTAAGACAGGGTGGACTCACCAACACTCTGACAATGTTTTCAGCCATTTTTTCCTTATCTATATGTGTCTTTCTTGCAACTTTCTTTGTTACTTTTTCTTCCTTGCCCCCCCCCCTTTCCCCCTCATTCTCCAGTCTTGTAAAAAACGTGCTAGCATTGCCACGCTTCAAGAAACACGCCTGCCTCAAGGAGAACAAGAACAGGCTTGCTAAAGAATGGGTGGGACAGGCTTACTGAGCTAGGAATTCAACTAAAGCTCAAAGAGTTGTAATTTTATTGCATAAAAATCTTCACATGGAAGTCCTTGACAATACATCAGACACCGAAGGAAGATGCATCTTTCTTTTTGTTAAAAGTGATCAATCTATATTTGTATTAGGCAATATTTGTGGGCCAAATGTAGGCTGAGGACAGACTGGCAGTCTCCGCCGCTCTGCCTCCGCTTCAAAAGCGGAGGCAGAGCGGCGGTTCAGATGGCCGCATCTGCCCAGAGGAGGCGGCCCGGACGCATCGTGTCCGGCGCCGCGCTCCTCCCGCACCAGCCGAGCACCACTTCAAAGTGGTGCTCGGCTGCTGCGGCGCACCCCGCGCGCGCGTTCCACCCGCCGGCGCGGGTGTGAACACGTGCGGGCAGGGGCAGCTGCGCGGCATCCGCCCGCCGCTGCAGGAAGCCGCCCGCAGTCTGAACGCTGAGGGTGGCTTCCTTCCGGCGGCGTGCAAATGCCACGCCGCGGGGGAAATTCCCCCTGCCCCAGTCTGCCGCGCCGCGGAGGCGCGGCAGACGGCCAGTATGTCCACGGCCGTAGATGATCCCTCCTTTTTTCACTCTGTCATAGCAACACTCAGAGAATTTGGGGATTATCTTGTTTTCCTGGGGGGAACTACAATGTAATAATGGACCCTCTCTTAGATTAGCAACAGGAGTTTTCATGCTATAAGCCAATCCAGATGTGCTCTGCAAGGCCATATGAGTGATAACACTCTGCATGATCTATGGCATCTACACTCCACCCCTTCAATAGAGATTACAGATTTGTTTCCCACACTCATAATGATTGGATTATTTTCTTATTAGTGGCTCCCTAGTTTCTAAAGTGGTTGATTGTTCTATTGGGATATGTGTTATTTCTGATCATTCCCCTGTGTCATCGATATTCAGTCTGGGATAAGCTGATCTAAAATCTCTCTGGAGGCTAAACATGTCTGCTCTGGGAGGAAGACTTTCAAAAGAAAATGGAGACTTATATCAAGGATTTCCTATTTACCAATTTATATTTACCAATATCACGCAGGAAAGTTCCTGGTCTATTTTATGGGATGCTCTCAAAGCATACCTGAGCGGTTTCATGATTTCTTACACTTCCTACAGAAATCGCCAACGTAATAAAGTACTGAGTATATTAGAAAACAAATTAAAAGATGCCACAACTGCTTATAATGCTGACCCTCACCTCTGAAAATTATAACACCATGATGAAATTCAGATATGAAATTAACAAATTGCTCTCATTGCAAGCTGAGTCTATGCTGTCCTGTATTAGGCAAAATTATTGGTAATTGGGAGAAAAAACTGGCAAATTGCTGGCATTTAGATTATAACAAAGCCATTCTTGCAATTATATTGCAGCAGTTAAAGATATACAAAGACAAATTCATGTCACCCCCAAAGCAATTAATGCAAAATTTAAATAATTTTATTTAGATTTTTAAAGACCATGTGCCCTCTACAGAAGCTATTTCAAAGTGTTTGGGTAAATTACAACTACCAGCTTTAAATAAGCAACAACAAGAATTTTTGGCAGCCCCCTTTACACAGTCAGAGATTGAATCAGCACTCAAGAATATGAAAGAGCCCAGGGGCTGATGGGTACTCCGTGGAATGGTATAAAGTCTTCAGTAATGAACTGATACTGCTTCTGATTCAGTTTGCAGAAGATGTTCACAACTCTGGCCTCTTGCCAAAATCAATGTATGAAGCATCTTTCACAAACATCCTCAAACCAGGGAAAGACCCTCTTCTTTGCTCTAGCTATAAGCCAGTATTCTTAATAAATTTTGCAATTTGCCTCAGGTTGCCTCAAATCTGTAGTGCGTACATTGCTCTACTCAAATCAAGTAGGGTTTGTACCAAGAAGACAGGGAGTTCACCATGTCAGACATATGATTGATGTAGTTGCTGCCAGGGAAAATTGGCCTTATCACTGGATGCAGAGAAGGCCTTTGATGGATTGTCTTGGGATTTCCATTGCAGTATTACACCATATCCCCAGAATTCATTAACTGGGGAAGATCCGCTATAATGAGCCTTGCTGTAGATTACTTACTAATGGACTATGCTCAGACAGTTTCACTTTTGCCTATGTCACACGGCAAGGTTGTCCTCTCTCATCCCTATTATTTCATTTAGCTCTTGAACCCTTGGCATGTGCCATTCAACATTTAGAAGGCATCAAAGTATTAAGGTCTGGGATAAGGAATTCAAACTTATGCTATATGCAGACTATGCAGTGGTTCTCCTGACAGGTCCCGAACATTCCTTACCAGCATTGATGGATCTTATTACTAAATTTGAGGGGTTATCCAGATATTGTATTAATTGGAAGAAATTCCATGTCCTGTCTCTGAGTGGCTCAGTTCCCACTGAACTTGGTAAACAATGGCCATTTGATTTTGACGCTGAATTTATTAAATATCTTGGTGTTTATATTCCAAGAGATATTTGCTCCCTTGTTCAAATGAATATGGATCGGATTCTGGAACAGGTTTCTCAGGACCTCAACAAACACATGGACCTCCTTATCAATGAGCACTTGGGGTAAAATTAACACCCTTAAAATGAACATTATTCCATGCATCATCTATATCCTGAGAGGACTTCCAACACATATTCCCCTGAAGCTTTTGTAAAGATCGATTCTCTGTTTCAGAAATCCATTCTGAGCCTCTCAGGTTGCATATAAAAAAGCTTCAGCTACATATAGAATGGGGGGGGGGGAGTTAATCTCCTTAATCTGCGTCAATACCATCTCACAATTCTACCTTCTAACGTACAATACTGGACTCTAGTTCCTGGACAGGAAACACCTGATTGGGCTCACTTGGAAATGACCCAGCTTTATTCTCCATGTAAGTGGGCTGCTTTGGGCTCTACCCATTTAAACTACCTAAAAGTTCATTCACCTGTAACTAAAGCTGCTGAGTCAGCTTGGTGTATGGTTGGTACTCATTTGGCTTTTGACCCTTACACTCACAGAGATCTAACAATTTGGGAAAAACATAGGATTAGGATAGGGAATAGGGGATCTCCAGGGGTTTAGTACACATCTCAGCTAATAGGACCAGGGGATGATTTTAAACCATTTGACATTTTGTCCACAGAATTTAATCTCTTGTCCATGGCCAGTTGGCAGTATATACAACCAAAACATTGTCTACCTTCTGTTCTGGGGCCAGAAACTTTTACAGCCTTGGATCCCCCCCCCCCCCCCCACACACACACTTTTTGCCTACTTCCATCCTTAGAAACCCTTCCTAGGCAATGTATCCTTATAAATAATTTTCTAAGACACCAAACCAAATTTAATTTGGATTATATCCACTCCCAGTGGAACCTAGAACTGAGTACTCCAGTTCAACCAAACTAATGGCAAACTGCACTAAGAGCCATTAAATCCACCTCTGTGGACTTACAACTAAGGGTTATCCATCAAAAAACCTCTCTTGCAAGTGTACTGGTACCCTACTAAATTTTATCACATTGGTCTTACTGAGAAGGATTCCTGTTGGCATTGCTGGAAGTTAACTTCATTCACATATATGGTAACTGCCCTAAAAATCACACATTTCTGGCAAGGGTTTATATTGAGGATCAGTCTGACATTAGCTGCTAAATTAGACTTCACAGCCAATAATCTAATCTAAGATATATACCAACTCTATGGACACTCTTGAAATACCATATATTTTGGATCCAAAGGGCAGCTTTAGTTGCTAAGTGAATCATTTTACAACATTGAAAATCTCAAGTATCCTCCTCTGTAGATGTCTGGGTCAGTGACGTGCTTGACAATAGAGAGAAGACCATATAAGAGACAAGAATCTCCCAGAACCTTCCCCTTCATTTGGCATAAATTCTTGTACCTATTCGAACAATTATATCTCCTTACCTTTATTCACTGTTTGATTGAATCCATGGGGCTTCACATTACTTTCCTGTCAGCTAGGCTGCCATAAAGAGGCTAGCTGGCATAAACAAGGGAGAGGGGAGGTAGTTAACACTAGGATGCTACCTTTCGATTCTCCTCTAGCATTTGTCTTTGTTTTGATAAGTTCTCTGGTTTCTCTTGTGAGTTTCCCGCTGGGAACTTAGAGCCATTATTTTCCACTCGAGGGTATCCTGGCATTCATTGGCTCGTAGCCATCTGACGACCCATGTTTGAACCCTGTATAAAATCCCATTCCCGCTTTCCCTCTTTAGTCTTAACACAGATAGTGTTTAGAGCAGTGTAGAAACCTGACTAAAATAAACTGATCCTGCTTAAGGAATGCTGTTGAGTGCTGATTACTAGAGACTCTGACACTAACCTACACTCATGCCCTACCCCCTTTCTCTCTCTTTATTTCCTTCTCTGCTAATAGGACATATTAGGAGAGCGGGTGGGCTATATGGGGCTTGTTTGCTATGTTAACTTTTTTGTGAGAAAACAATAACAATCTTTTAAAAATTAAAAAATGATGAATGTTGTGTTTACTAGTATAAACATTCTATACTATACCATCTTTGGATCCTATGGATCCAGCCAATTACCACGGGGCTTCAAATCTGTCATTTCTGGAAAAGATGATTGAGAGAACGGTAGTTGAGCAGCTCCAGAGCTTTCTGGATGACACATCAGCACTGGATCCATTCCAGTCCAGCTTTCCATGGGACAGAGAGTTCCAGGAAAAAAGCCCACTGGGAAAAAAAACCCACAGGAAAAACCCCACTGACATAAATGCTCACAGGGAAAAAAGCCCGTAGACATAAAAGCCCACATAGAAAAAAGCCCACATGGAAAGAAGTCCACATGGAAAAATACCATGTAAAGCATCATAGGCCCCGTCCACACTGTCACTTTTGTTGCTCATTTCTCCCTATTGCTTCAGGTTCCCCCACCCCCCATATGTTTTGTTCTCTCTAGTAGTCCCAGAGGGAGCAAAACACATGTGGAAAAGGGGGAGGAACCCAAAGCAACAGGGAGAAATGAGCGACAAAAGTGACAAGAGTGGACAGGGCCATAGATACTTATAATGGTGGATAACCATTCATCTCCATTTATAAGAATGAACAGGTATCACCTATATTCACATGCAACAATTTGTGTTGTGATTTTATCAAGTATAATTAAAAAATGATTTTGTTATGTTATTAGGAGACTTGCCTGTGCATTAGCCAGTGTTAGTTTGTGGCAAGCGAGATCCCTCTTCAGTCCATCATATAGAGACCACACACCAGTGCTAACTCTAAGCTGAGTTAGTGTGAGCTAGCTAGCTCACAATTTTTTAGCCACCAGCTCACAGATTTTTGTCTTAGCTCAGGAAGGATGACTCCAGAGCAAACTGATTTATGCAGCAGCCAAATTGCTCGCTCACAACTTTAATGCCAGTAGCTCACAATGTAGAATTTTTGCTCACAAGACTCCACACATAGAATTTTTGCTCACAGGACTCCACACCTTAGAGGGAGTATTGCCACAAACTAGGATGACTGCTGTGGAATAGGCAGGGGTCCTTTCGAGCAGGAGCGCGGGGGAGCGCAGCTCCAGGAGTTGGTGCCAACCCCCCCCCCCCCGCGGGGGAATGCCTGCTTGTGTCATGGCTGCAGCAAAATGACCCCATCCCTGGAAAGGTCCTTCTTCCTCTGACCAGCCTTCTGAAGGCTTCAGCCACCACTGAAGCTATCCTCCCAGAATAGTGGTATTTCCGAGGCTTGGATTAGTAGCTGTCCCCTCTCTGCCAGCTCTTTCTTTCTTTCTTTCTTTCTTTCTTTCTTTCTTTCTTTCTTTCTTTCTTTCTTTCTTTCTTTCTTTCTTTCTTTCTTTCTTTCTTTCCTTCCTTCCTTCCTTCCTTCCTTCCTTCCTTCCTTCCTTCCTTCCTTCCTTCCTTCCTTTCTCTCTCTCTCTCTCTCTCTCTCCCATTCTCTTTTCTCTCTCTCTCTTCTCTCTCTCTCTCTCTCTTCTTTCATTCTTGCCTTCTGACATACTTCTGGTGATGTCAGGGTGTGTGGCATATGCAAATAAGTTATGCTAATGAGCTCCTGCACCTCTTTTTCTACTAAATGACCCCCGGGAATAGGAAATTAAGAGCACTACAGGACATGGTTGCCACTTCGGTTGTTATTTATTATTTAATGTTGTCTTATGATTTTGTTATCTTAAGCTAAGCTTCATAGATCTATGAGGCCTTAACTGCTTCTACTATTTAGGAAAGAGAAAGAGGAGGAGGCAGTGGCAGCAGCTGAGGAGGCTGGGTAACATAATTAACATAAGAAGAACCCTGCTGGATCACACCAGTCCCTGCAGATGAGAGGGACTGATCTTTTAGTTTCACAATGGGACCAGAGATATCAAAGGATTAGCCTGGTGTGGTCCAGGCCTTTTATTTTCCCTTCCAAGCTTTTACACTCAAGAGCATTAAATCCCTCTTCATGAGGCCCCTTTTGTATAGTAATGAAGTAATTTACTAATAACATAGCAAAATTATTATTTTACTAGGAATAAGGCCTGTTGTGGAAATAAATACAACGGGCTCTAGAAAGAGGCTCTGGGCGGGTGCCCTGGCCTTGGGCACTCAGTGTCAATTTGCTATGGCGACCTCAGCAGGGTATAATGACACAGCTTACTGAAGTGCAGTTGTAATTCTGAGTGATCTCCAGCCCGCCCCTGGAGATTGGCAACAATGGTTCCCAGGGAGGAAATGGCTGGTTTTGAGGGGAGAGTCTATGGCACTGTACCTGTCTCTTTCCCAGCCAAACATCAACATACTGTTATCTACCCCTTTGACTTCAGCTTTCCATCTCCTGCACACACCTGGAGCCTCTACCTAGGAAAAGTACAGTCTTTCTTCTCCAAACGGGAACCCAAGCTAACTCAGCAGGGTATAATGAGTCCAAGTCCACCCTGCATTTTCTCCAGGGGAACTGATCTCTGCCATCTGGAGAGCAGTTTTAATGCTGAGTGATCTCCAGCCCTCGCCTGGCAAATGGCAACAATGATTTCCCAGGAGGAAATGGCTGATTTGGAGGGTGGAGTCTATTGCATTGTACCTCTGAGGTCCCACCCTTCCACAAACCGCACCCTCTCCAGGCTCCATCCCTCAAATCTCCAGGAATTTCCCACCCCAGAGTTGGCAACTCTATCTCCTTCCCAGCCAACCATCAGCCTACCATTATCTGCCCCAATCTTTGCCTTCTGTAGAGCAGTTTTAATTATGAGTGATCTCCAGCCCTCACCTGGAGATAGGCAGCAATGATTCCCCAGAAGGAAAAGTACAGTCTTTCTCCACGGTGGAGACCAAAGCAGATTGCATCATTCTCCTCTCCCCCTTTTGATCTGCACAACCATTAGGCTGAAAGTCTGTGATTGGTCTGAAATCACCTTCTCAACTTACAGCAAGAACCTGGGTCTAGCAGACCCTGCTCTGAAGCGCTAACTGCCACGCCTAGGGTAGCCAACCTACAGGTGGAGCCTGAAGATCATGAGGTATCACAACTGAACTCCAGAAAACAGATCTCTTCCCCCCCCCCCCCCGGAGAAATTAACTGCTTTGGAGGGTGGGCTCTATGGCATTCTATTCAGCTGAGGCCTCTCCCCTCCCCAAACTGGGTTCTGTAGACTCCATCACAAAATATCCAGGAATTTCCCAACCTGGAGCTGGCAACCGTAGTCAGGACTGGCCCCAATGAGTTCCTCACAAAGGCCTGGAAAGGGTTTCTTTCCTTTGTCTTTTTAGTAACAGAACCAAGCTTGGTTGCCTAGCAACAGCCACTGAGGGATAAATTAGTCCCACAGGAGCAGATCCAGCACCCAGCCAATGACACGCGAGTACTCTTGAGTTCCGGTTGAATGGCCAGTGGCTGATGGAGTCCATAGCACAGCCAATGGGAGAGCAGGAAATGGCCAACATGTAAGACAATTATATATATAGGATTATAGGTAATACCTGTTCATTCTCATAAATGGAGATGAATGGTTATCCACAATTATAAATATCTATGGCACTTTACATGGTATTTTTCCATGTGGGCTTCTTTCCATGTGGGCTTGTTTCCATGTGGGCACTTTTCCACATGGGCATTTTTCCACATGGGCTTTTTTCCATGTGGGCTTTTTTTCCTTGTGAGCATTTATGTCAATGGTTTTTTTTTCTGTGGGCTTTTTTCCAGTGGGCTTTTTTTCGGTCACCGGGACAGATATGGTGTTGATTGCCCTGACAATCTCTGCAGGCAGCTGGATCAAGGTGGGTTAGCACTGCTGTTATTGCTTGATCTGACAGCAGCATTCAACACAATTGATTACGATCTTCTGACTCACTGCCTCACTGACGTAGGAGTTCAGGGGGTAGTCCTGAAGTGGCTCTCTTCATTCCTCCATGGTCAGGACAGAGGGTGGTGCAGGGAGAGTGTGTCAACTAGGTACCACTTAATATGTGCAGTTCCTCAGGGGGCAGTCCTCTCCCCAATGTTATTCAACATCTATATGTGCCCCCTTGCCCAGCTGGTGTGGAGTTTCAGGCTGGGGCATCATCAGTAAGGTGATGACACCCAGCTTTATCCGCTACTGGACGGCTGCCCAGATGCCACCCCGCATAATTTGGCAGAGGGTCTGGAGGCCATGGTGGGATGGTTAAAAAAGAGTAGGTTGAGGCTGAATCTGACAAAGACAGAGGTTCTTTGGCTGGGGGGGGGGGGCGCAGCAGGGCTGGGGCATAGACTTTCCACCCTTGACAGGGTGCCACTAACACCAGCGCAGTCCGACAGGAGTTTGGGCGTGGTCCTGGACACCTCCTTAACTATGGAGGCCCAGGTCACAAATATTGCCAGGCTGGCGTTTTTCCATCTACACCAAGTGCAACAATTAGCCCCTTTCCTGTCATGCCCTGATCGAGCCACAGTAATCCATGCAGTGGTCACCTCCAGATTAGACTACTGTAATTTGCTCTATGCTGGCCTTCCCTTGAGACTGACCCAGAAATTCCAGCTGACCTAGAAGGCAGCAGCATGAGTCCTGATGGGACTCAAGGTGTTGGTATTGAGCTTTAAGGCCTTGAGCGGTATGATAACTGCATATCTCCAGGACTGTCTCCTCTGGTAGGTCCCCATAAGAGTGCTATGCTCTGTTGAGGACAATCTGCTGGTGATCCCTGGCCCCAAAAATATCCGGATGTCCTTGACCAGAGCCAGGGCCGGAAGGACTTAGTGCATTTCCTCAGTGCCTTTTCTTCCATTTTGCCTGTTTTGGCCTCCTCCTTAACCTGCCCAAAAGACAGAAGAACAGTCCAGAGTAGGTTTTAGATTAAGTTATTGATGCCCTCTAGAGATTATCAAATTGGGAATGATTGATCTGCTGATTTTAATCTGGGTTTTTTGGTATGTTTTTAACTTTTTGCAAATCACCCAGAGCCCTGTGTATTCAGGGATTGGGCAATTCAGAAGTCATCATCATCATACTGATTTAGTATCTTGAAAAAATGCCTTGCTCGTCTTTCAATGTACGGCGTTTGTCTCTATGAGGTCTACTTGAGGTGCACATTCTGTATGGATTTGAACTGTATAAAGTGTTGGCTTTTAAACAGTGATTTGTTTTCCTCCAATATCACCTAATGATGAAGGCAGAACTGATGAACACCAGATCTTGTACTGCTGAAATCATACACTCAAGTTTTTCATCTGTTTAAATGAAAACCATATGGAACACATTTGCTTGTTTCCAAGAACAAATTCCTACAGGTAGAAAAGTGCTTACTCATAGAAACAGCAACACTGAATTATGGTGGAGGCTACTTGTAGTATGCTGTATATCATGAGACTGTCCTCCGAGCTATAAAACTTCTAGGAAAAAACAAAGGAATGTTTGGAAGGTTCGTATCTCACTATAGTTAAGCACTGTAAAATCATTGCATTTCCATATCAGTTCCAAAAGAGTGTCATTATGGAAGCTATTGCAAAAAATGGGACATTCTGGAAATAAAAGGTATTCTCAGCCAGTAGGTAATGCCAGTTTTCTTAAGTGCAAATATGCTAATTTTGCTTGGTTTGCTCTCTGCTGTTTGCATCTCTCCAGCACAAAACAGCCTTCAGGGCAAAAAGAAGGGTTTTTTTGGTTTCCCTTGCATGCTAGGCTTTTGCAGGAAGCACCATCAGTGCCTTGCTGCTGCTGCTGCCATCTCCTGCAGAATTCTAGCGGGAAGGGGATCTTGTGCTGGGTTTATCAATCAGGCTTGGGTGCCAACTGTGGCTTGGGACATTCCGGAATATTTAGAGGTAGTGCCATAGGAGGATGAAGTTTGGAGAAGGGATGGAGCTTAGCAGGGAAGTGATACCGCAGAGTCTGCCCTTCAAAGATGCCATTTCCTCCAATGGAATGGTCTCTGTAGACTGGAGATCAATTGTAATGACAGAACTCCAGACCCTACCCTGGAGGTTGGCAAATTTACAGGTAGGGTTGGTTGCTATTAAGCAGGGATGGAGTTTGCTGCTAGCAAGCAGGTGACTGGATTTCTGGAACTCTGTCCATTCCTTAATGGTTCTCTTCCAGCCACTTAGTCATTTCAACACCAGCATGTGCTGCTACGTAATGAAGTTGTGGTTATTCTCAAACAAAGAGGTGCAATCAACCTAAAATCTACCTTTCATCACTCAGTTCAATGTAATTCGACCAAGGCAGTAAAGGAGACAGCTTTTGTTTACATAGTTCCCTAGAGTGCTATAGTATGCTGCTCTCTGGAGATGACCTGAGTAGTAAGCTCTCCATCCACTGGAAGGACTATGATTTATTCTGCTTCTATCTACCAATCAGGGAAAGTGTCATCACTATAATAGATTACACACAAATATCAAAACTATGTCTTGCTGAGGGAAACGAGATATTGCTGTTTCATTCATAGGCAGACCTCAGAAATGGCTGGAAGGAGACATAGTAATGACTGGGAAGGAGAACTAACAATTTACCTTCTTGATCACTTTCATCTATTGGGATAATCTACTGATCAAGCATTTTTACTTGAAAGTAATCAGTATTTCTAATTCTTAACATGGCCCCATCTGTGGATATTTAAATCTGGAAAATGGGGCACTAGATGGGCGAGACAGCTTTCTACAAACCCAAGAAAAGCCCACATTTGGAGAAAAATCTGAAATCTAAAAAAATAATTAAAAATACATTGGGGGGGGGGTTAACCCTTAACTGATAGAAGTAACTGTAGCGTTAAGAAATAAAGTGGCCATTGCTGGTCAACTACAACATTATTGCTAGTTTTCAAGCCTTCCTTTCTGTCATTAAAAACGGGGGGAGTAGGCAAGGCTGTTTTAGCCTTTGAGAGAAGACACAAGAGCAACTTCCAGGTGTCTTTCTAACATGCGACTTGCATGAGACACCCAGATCTGGCTCCTCGATACCACTCAGCAGCAGCCACTTCACAGAAGCCAGATATATTTTCAGACTGGAATCTGGAAGACTGAGGTTTGAATCCTCACTCTGCCATGGAAACTCACTTGGTGACCTTAGCCTAACTTACCTCACAGGGTTGTTGTGAGCATAAAATGATGTAACCTGCTTTGGGTCTCCATTCCAGAGATAGACAGGGTATAAATGAGGTAAACAGATAATAAATATAGGTGAAGGGGGGAACAGACAAAAGGTATGTTGGATGGTAGGTGGATGGGAAGGAGAAAAGGAAACAGGGAAAGGTGCTGCCAGGAGAAGGGAAAGAAGGAATAATGTGAGGAAGGGATACAGGAGAGAGTGATACACTTTTTGCTAGTCCTTGCAGTCTCCCCATCATGCAACTAGTGGGTGGGAAGAAGAGAAGGAAAGCAAGAAGAGGGGAAAGGCTATGGGGATGCCAGGTACGGAAAAGAAGAGATAGTGGGTCCGGGGGGGGGGGGGAAGATGCCACCTGCAAGTCTTTGTGACTCCCCCACTTGTTCTTCATAAAACCAAATGCTTTAACTGGATTGGATGCTGGAATATATTGATCAATGTAATGGGATTGTTTAAGTGATAATTAGTAGAATTCAAATCCAAAATCTTTTCTTCTTAGTAGTTAAAAATACTGAAATTTGACAGATTAAGAACATAACAGCTATACTAGATTGGACCAAAGGCCCATCAAGTCCAGCATTCTGTTCTCATCATGGCCAGTCAGCACTTCTGGGAAGTCCACAGGTATGATGACTGCAATGGCATCCTGTCCATGCCCCACAGCAACTGAAACAAAGGGGCATACTGTCTCTGGTAATGGAGGGAGCAGATGTCCATTGTGGCTAGTGGCCGCTGATAGTTCTATCCTCCATGAATTTGTCCATTCCCCTTTAAAGCCTTCCAAGTTGGAGGCCATCACCACATCCTGTGGCAGCAGGTTCCACTATTTAAGTATGTGCTGCATGAAGAAGTTCTTCCTTTAGCCTGTCCTGAGTCTCTCACCCTTCAGCTTTGGCTGATGACCCCGGGTTCTAGTATGATGAGGAAGGGATTCTTATGCTAAAAGTTGGTGACTTTAAGGCTGGAAATGTGTCCCAGAATCAGAGGGTATTTTCATTCCCTGTCTCAGTTGCCAGTTACCTGTCTCGTCTTCCATTTATTTATTTAAAATATTTCTACTCATATTTTCCATCAAGTACCTTCAGGTCAGCTTTTGTCCAAATGACTACAACCAACTCAAGAAAAATATCAAAATAAAACAAACTTAAAAACACTAGGTAAACAATTAATTGAGAGAACTTCAGCAAAATACAGCAGCAATTCAAAATAGCTAACAATGCCATGTTCAAGAAAATAAACTAGATTTAACTTGGTGCAAGAAGATAACAGAAATCAAGTGAGAGAGAGAATTCAGCCCCCTTGAGTTCCAACAAGATTCACCAAAAGTGACCTGATAGGTGTGGCTAGACCACTTTCGGCTTCACAAGGAGAAAAAGGAAAGAAGCCGCTATCATCATCCGTCTGTCTGTCTGTCTGTCTATCACCTATCTATCTCTGTGTATGTCTGAGGAAAGTGTTTAGTGATTGAACGCTACTACAGAAAAGACCATCCCTTATTTGCCAAAGACGAGGACACCCAGAGTAGGGCCTCAGTTACTACTTCAGCATATGGGCAGGGTTCATCTGAGGGAAGGCAGTCCTTCAGGTGCAAAAGATCTCAAAGAGGCTCTTTTGTGCCTTTTGAAACGGTCTGGAAGAAGCAGCGGGATTTAGAGAAGCAGAGAGAAAGAGGTGAATGCTTCACAGGTGCCTTTTTGTTTTCCTTTGCTTTTGTCTGCTGGTGCTGAAATGTGTTTTAAGGTGACTGAGAGGAAAATGGGCAGTCTTGCATTAAAATACTTCCATCACGCCTTTCCTTCTTTCCATCTCCTTATGCTGAAGTGGCTTAAGAAGGTGAACAAGACTGAAATGAGAGGGCACCAGCTATATTAAGTCTTGTAATCGATCGTAGGCTTTGCTATCTGTTGAGGAAATTCCCCAAGCAATTTCAGATAGTTTGCATAGGAAGACAAATATTTGAGAGAACAGCTTTAAGGCCCAGGGTGAGGTCTACTGCTGCCCAACTCAAAATTAAAACAATGTTATCCGCCAACAAGAGTCACAGTTACATTATACATGCTGATTTGTGTACTTGTCTGTACACAGAAACACTCAGGTTTCAGAAATTCATACCTTTGCAGATTCATCACCCTCTATACATTTTTGGTAAACATACATAAAATATTTTAATGTGGGAATACTTGTATAATATTAAAAAGACAGTGGTCTGAAACAGGAGAGTAATTTATTCCCTCAGAATTAAGTATGTGGCCATAGTAGGATATTCCTCATTTATTCCTGTTGTCAAACCACTAAGTGTTCCAGTTCATATAGAAAATTGCTAGAATCTAAGTATATCGTCATATATAGCTTGAAAATAAGCAGATATATGCATTACCACAGTAACATGAATACATGGTGATATATACTCAAACATTGCAAAAGAAATGTTTTTATTGTATATCTTTCACAGTTTGACTATTGCAACTCTGTACATACAAATAATTTCAAAGGAAACTTGATCTGGGTTAATAGTCTCTTGAATAAGGCATTAGAATTAAGATTTTTAAAAGGTATACTCATCTTAATCCATTGCAATGAATTTTGTCCACATAAAGGTTTTTTAAAAGCATTTTTCCGTGCCATTTAAAAAAAAAAATTCACCCACCCATGATTTCTATCACGTTGGGAAAGATCTGGGGAATTTGGGGAATGGGTACGCTAGGAAAGTTTTCATGCATGCAAGTGGAAAGAGAAATAGCTTCCCTAAACTATGCAAGAAAATTGTGTCTTATATATACATCGTAGAACTGTCTCAGGGAGCACATCTGCTGTATGAAATTATCTGCTCCCTATGGCAAAATCTGCTAATGAGGTCCTGTAAGGTCAAAATGGGAGTCTGCAGCAGGATGGATTTTCAAAAATGGGAGAATGGAAATGCTGTTCATCATGGATCTTCTGTGCAGTCCCACATGGGAACTGTGCATGCGCAGGCCTGCCATCGGAGAGGTTTTTTACAGCTAAAAGCGTCCAGGGGGCCCTGTGTGCCAGAGACAGAAACTTGTTGCTGCCCAGGGACCATGTGCCTCCGTGCAGCAGTGCTCCCACTCTTAGTTCTTCTTTTGCCACCAAAGGAGAAGGTTAAATTTTTGGAGTCTCCAGTTTATTTCGCGTTGGTGAGGAATTGCTTCCCTGGTTCCTTGAGATTGTTCTGGCTTTTGAGTTTGTACTATGGCTCAGAAAGCCCTTTCCAAAAAATGCACCTGTTGTGGGGTGAAGATGACACAAACTAATGAACATGACCTATGTCTGTTTTGTTTGGGTGAAGGGCGCAATGTTCCCACATGTAAGGTCTGCCAGCGCTTCACCCCCAAAGCTCAGTGGGATAGGGCATCAAAACTTAAAGCAACGTTGTAGGAGAAAGCTCTCAAAGCTTCAGAGCCGTCATCCAAGTCAGCCCCAGAAAAATTGCCCATTGCCACATCCTGAGAATCGATGTGCTTGGCTCCCCCTCCTTGATCTCCTCCTGCTCATTGTGCCTCTTCCAAGCCACCAGCTAAGAGGGCAAAGACCCAAGTCTAAGGATAAGGACAAATGCAAATCTGTGTCTCAACAACATGCTCCTGTCTGCACTCTTGACCCTACTCCAACTCTTCAGGAGTTCTGGTTTTGATCTCAGATGGGGAAGTAGAAGCAGGCTTACTGGTGGGAGCGTGAGTGGGAGTCCAGACAAGAGGATGGGCGAGTCCTCCCCAGCCTCTCCTACAGAAGACTTCCGTATTTATGAGGAATAGATGATCCGTATGGCCCAGTCCCTTGAAATAGAAGTCGCTACTTCTGAACACAAACTAAAGGACAAGATATTGAGTTGCCTTTATTTGGAGTCCCCCAATATTATTGCATTCCCAGTGTTAGAGGGTCTTCAGAACCTTACACAGGAACTATGGCAAAAGCCTGCATCCCTCCCTCATCTAGAAGAGTGGAATATTTTTACAGAATTAAGAAGGAGCCCTTTAACTATTTAACAACATATCCCCCAGTGTCTTCTCTAGTGACAGAGGAAATGCAACCTAAAGGCTGTCAGGCTTACCACTTTGCTCCCACGAACAGAGAGGGATGAAAGCTGGATGTCCCGGGACAGAAATTATATTCTTCTGCACTGGGACTCAAGATTTCCAATTATAAGACCATTATGGTTGGCTACCAGCTTTTCTTGTGGGAGATGCTCTTGCCATTCCTGGGGCTTCTGCCTGATGACAAGCTGCCCCTTGCTAAGGTCCTGCATACTGAGGCCATCAAACTCTTGAAGCAGCAGATTAATGCAGGTCGGCATTCCGCAGATTCTGGGGCATGCACCATGATGAGTTCTGTCTTACTCAGACGTCACGCTTGGTTAAGATCAACAGCATCGTCTGTAGAGACCAAGCACAAGGATTTACCTTTCGAGGGTTTTCTCCCAGGACTGAAAAAACGCCGTCTCTAATAAAGAAAAACAAGCAGACGGCTAAGTCATTGGAGGTGACAGAGCTGGGCCTATCCCAATTCAATCTGCAGGTTAAGCCCATTCTGGACATCAGAAATTTGATTTTTTTTCTTCATATATGTCAGTTCTGCATGGTTTCCATTCCTTTAATTTTACAATTATTAAAGTCCAGCTATTGGTTTATCATTATTGACTTGAAAGATGCTTACTTTCACATTTCCATCTATCCTCAGCACCGTAAATTCCTACTCTTTTCTTGTGGAATGCATGTGTTCCAGTACACTGTTTTGCCTTTTGGTTTGGCCACAGCGCCCAGGGTATTTTCAAAGTGTTTAGCCCCAGTGATTGCCTACCTTCATTTGCAAGGTTGCCTTATATTCCCTTTCTTGGATGATTGGCTGTTGGTGGCTGACTCCAGAGGACAATTATTGAGGCATTGCTCCCTAGTTTTTGGAGACCTGCCAAAGATTGGGACTCCTTATGAATTGGGAGAAGTCACTTTTAGTCTCATCCCAGAGGATACAATTTATAGGAGTCACGTTGGATTCCGTAGCAGGAAAGAGTTTCTTGCCTCCCCAGCAGGGTGCAGACAGTTTAGATCGAATCAGTTCCAATCAGTTAGGAAAATCCATTGACTTTGGGGGTATATGACTTCTACAATGGCAGTGTTGCCCCTTGCCAGGTTACATATGCGGCACCTACAGCTCTGAAGAAGAAGAGTTGGATTTATACCCCACCCTTCACTTGGAGTCTCAGAGCAGCGTACAATTTCCTTCCCTTCCTCTCCCCACAACAGACACCCTGTGAGGTAGGTGGGGCTGAGAGAGCTCTGAAAGAACCGCTCTTGAAAGAATAGCTCTGAGAGAACTGTGACTGACTCAAGGTCACCCAGCTGGCTGCATGTGGAGGACTGGGGAATCAAACGGTCCTCCAGATAAGAGTCTGCCACTCTTAACCACTACACCAAACTGGCTCTGGTTTCTGACCTGTTATAGAGCGTGTTTGCATGCCCAATGGCATAGATTTTCTATTCCCAGACTTGTGCTCCATTCTTTGTCATGGTGGCTATCTTATGACAATTTATCCCAGGGCATTTCCTTTGGAGTTTCTGAGCATGAAGTCGTCCTTACTACAGACACTTCACTCTTGGGATGGGGCGCCCACTGTGAGGGCTTGTCTGCACAGGATACCTGGTCAGAAGATGAGAGACAGTTTCATATTAACCTGCTAGAGTTGTGGGCAGTTCTTAATGCCCATAGCTGTTTTTCAGATATCCTGCGGAACCAGTCCATACTTGTCCAAACAGACAACAATGTTTTATTTAAAGAAGCAAGGGGGCACAGAGTCTAAGAGTCTATGCCAGGAGGCTACTCTGACCTGGTACATAGCACTGAAGCTCAGCGCTTCCATTCAGGCCATCCATATCCCCTGGAACTTAAACATGGAGGCTGACAGGTCCTAACAGAGGAAAGAGGACTTCATCTCAAACTTTGTCCTGGTGGATTTTCTCAACCATTAGGGAATGCTACGGTTTTGCCAGGTTGCTGTGCCAGCTAAACATTCACGCTCATTCTATGAGAGCTATAGCTTATTCAGTGGCTTTCTTCAATGGAGTACCATTGACAGAGATTTGCCAAGCTGCTACTTGGTTGTCAGCAGACACATTCATACACTTTAGATCTGCAGGCGAGGCAAGAAGCTCAAGTGGGAAAGGCAGTACTTCATCCATTGTTTAGGTGAGGAGAGCATGCCCCACTGCCTGGTGAGTAGCTTGCTAGAATCCCCATGTGGGACTGCACAGAACGATAATGAAAACAAAGTTGCTCTCACCTGTAACTATTGTTCATCTAGTATCCTCTGTGCAGGCGCACATACCCTCCCTCCTGCCTCGCTGCATGCTCTGGCTTTGGCTGTGCAAGAGGTACTGAGGGTGGCGCACTGCTGTGCAGGAGCATGTGGAACAAGTTTCTGGCTTCAGTGCATAGTGCCCCCTGCAGGCTTTTAGCTGTAAAAACCTCTCTGATGGCAGGCCTGCTCATACGCAGTCCCCATGTGTGCCTGCACAGAAGATACTCAATGAACACTAGTTACAGGTAAGTGCAACTTTGTTTTGGGCTGGTAGAAGTGTGCCTTAGGATCCAAGCCTAGTAATAAGTAATACATTGGATCATATAAGCATATGGTTTATAGCTGTAGTAGATTACCTTTTGCCATATTTATTTGTATCTGAATCATTAGTTTTGGTTCTTGCAGCAGCTGGTTAAATCTTTCAGTTAGCTAATCTTCGGAGGTTCTCACATGCCTCATGCTGGTTTCAGTTCAGACTCATGACTTTCAGTCAAAAAATGTTATAGATAAGTTTGCGTAGAGCAAACATTTTGAGTTATTTTCTCAATGATACCAGCCTGATGTATTGAGATATGTTGTACAAAGTTTCATACATTAAACCTGGTTGATAACTTGTCCAGCTCCCAACGCAGAAGTCCTTGTACAAAATACCTTTGAGGTCCCTGCTGAGCACTGTTGAGAAAATAGGATCAAATATCTTGAAAGTGGTATAAAAGATAATATTCTGACCATTGCAAAATCAGTGTGGTGTGCCAACTTAAAAAACAAAAACCGACAGTCACAGAAAAGAGAAAATGCCCTAGATGTAGCAGGTTGTATTCTTACCATAGATGTTCCTAAAGTGAGTCCAAGAGTTATTTCATCTATTTTTCCTCTTTTTTAGCAGTACATTTATATTTTAAATATCTTATTCTTTTAACAAAGGGATTCAAAATGTGCTGAGCCTGTTCTGTGCAGTCCTTACAGAAAACAAGGTTCTTTTTCATTCTGCGAGTTACCAAAGACTGAGTGATGCCTGTAGAGCTCTAGAGTCTCTAATGTATCCCCTAAAATACAGGTAAGCCTTCTTGTGAAACTCTGAAATTGAAATATATATTGAAATTGAATTAAATATATATATTTAAATTGAAAAAAAAACAATTTAAAACGTATTAGATGAAACTAAAAATGTTTGTAGATTGGGCACAGTTGACTGTTCTTTTTCATCATTTTAATTAACCTTTAATGATAGAGCCAGCATGTTGCAGTGGCTAGAATGCCAGTGAGACCTGGGTCCAAATTCCTGGGTGACCTTGGGCCATTCACTTTCTTTCAGCCTAATCTCCTTCTGTTACATATACAGTTAATGCCTCTCTTCCTCCAAGATGCTTATGATACTGTACATGGTTGCTCCCTTCTTTAGTTTTATTGTTACAACAACCCCATGAGTTAAGTTAGGCTGACAGTGAGTGACTGGCCCAACATTAGATAGTGAGCTTCATTACTAAATGCAGGTTTGAAACCATGTCTCCACAGTATGAGGCCAAAACTTTAATTACTGCACCACACTGACTATCTCTAAGTTGTTGTAAGGCTAAAGGAGTGGTGGTAAAGAAGCAAGTGGATCTACTTTAACTCCTTGGAGAACAGAGAGGTGAAAACAATGTACAGTAGTAGTAATCTCAAAGGGGATTATGTTTTCAGTCTCAATAGTAGACTTCACAGTAGCCGAAATATTTTATTAAAGGAAACCACTGGCTGCTTTCAGATGTCATTCAGTGATTGAAACCTTCCTTCTTCTAAAGATTTCAAATTTCAGTTTTCCAAGATGCTAGAATGCAGGTGTTTGGTCAGATTCATGTTTTCTACCCCATGAACCATAGTTCAACCATGGTTTAGAATCCCAGTTTGCAGAAGGAAACAAACTATGTTTTGACCAGAATCCCACATTTACCAGGGCAACTATGGAGTTTAAAGGCTTCCAAAACCAAGAAGGAAAGGGAAGGGGGATGGAGAAGGGGAGGAGAAAATGAAGTGCATAAACATAGCAACAGGATGCATTTGTACACATAAAGAACAACAGAGGTTTCTTGTAAAAACTGAATACTATCATTGTGTTCAGTTGTCATAGGAAAAGATCACATTAAAATATATTTACATAAATAAGGGTTTTTTGGGGGGGAGGGTACAAGCCAAAGAGGTAACTTGGTCCTATAAACATGGCTTAGTTGCTAAAGTTTAAATATTGAATTCTAAAAATATTTCATATATGCATATGATACGTATACACACACACATAAAGCTACTTTATAAATACATGAATCCGTAATAAAATATAGTTATTTATTTGCTTCACTTCTTCCCAGTTACCCGTACATTCCAATTCTCCCTGCACAGCTGCTGGAAGTTCTTAGTTCACCCACACCATTTATTATTGGCGTGCATTCTGTCTTCCATAAGGACATTCATGAACTCGTAAGTATGTCCTACTATTTTTTATTATTTTTTAAGATGCACTACAAAGCAATATCTAAGTCCAAAATATTAATACCAGCTTTATAATCGGCAAAAAGACAGCCTATAATAAGCAAGTGGATAAAAGAGAGAACTGATTTAAAATAATATGAAAGATAATAAATAATCCCATAAAAATGAATTTTACTGAAATTATTGGAGTTAAAGGAAGATGTTTGAATCTACTGTGGTCTGAATTCTGGTGGCCTCTCAACTACAACTGATGATTATAAACCTTAGTAAGCTTTGATGAAACACTACTAAAATGGACATAATTGTTTAGTGATAGCATTTGATGGTCTGGGAAGATTTCTGGAGAATTATGTTTGCTGATCACATGTGAAAAATTAAATAGATCATTTCCCATGAGCTATAATGAGCTTTGTGATATTTTTGATCTTCACTGCAATCTTGTGAGGGAGTTTGTTGTGTATTTTCATTTTACAGATGGAGAACTGAAGCTCAGAAATCTGACTTTTCCCAAAATACCTAATGAGCCTGTGGCTCAGATCAGACATAATGTGAAACCATGGCTTAATTAAAATAAGTATGAATAGTGTGATTGTCTGAATGCAGGCTTCTCCCATAAGCATGATTAATTAGGCATTGTCAAACAAGGCTCTGAAACCATAAAGTTGGTTTGTTAACCACTGCTTGTTTTAACTGTGTTTTCATGTGATGTATGAATGAAGCATGCTGGATTAATCATGGCTACTTCCTGGTGCTGTCCTTGTACACATCCTTTCTTCACAGACAGAGCAAAGGCAGCATAACCAGCATTTTGTTGAGGCAATCCAGGATTTGAGTAATTGTCCAAAAACCAAATCCTGTTTTTTCACAACTTAATCAATAGTTAAACCATGGCATGCAGCTGATCAGCTGTGTTGCAACTGTAATATTCTAACAGGGTACACATTCATATTTATCAGGACAAAATTAATACAATTTGTAAAATGTTATCCATTTTTCTGTTGTCTTTCAGTTAGATGTAATCATAGCAGACCTGGATGGTGGTACAGTTAAAGTTCCCGAATGTATTCATCTCTCCCAGCTCCCAGAACCTCTCCTCTGTCAGACTCAGACGGCTCTCTCTTTAGTAAGTCTAATTCCCCGATCATAGATTGCTTAAAACTATTTAGTGAAACAGTCTGCCACATTTTTCTCTCTTCCTCTCCAGATCAGAGATTAAATTTCAATTGCTAAATATATTTCCATAATTGAGTTGCTGATTGAAAATACTAACTTGTTGATGGAAACTTTAATAAAATAATGTTTGGGGGTTTATTTCAGCAGAGGGCAGTTACAGGTGAAAAGTATTATCTATTGCCAGGGCTATTTTGGGGCAGGAACGCACAGGAACAGAGTTCCAGCTGGCTTCCGAGTTGGCCATGCCTACAGCCTCCCCCCCCCCAGGTACCCCAGGCACCTCACAATCTGTGGGGTGCCTGGGGAAGCCAAGCTGATCCAGGGAGGGAAGGCAGTTTTAATGGCCTCCCCTCCTCGGGCTCCCCTGGTGCCCCACAGCTGCGGGGTGCCTGGGGAAGCCAATCCAGAAACCACCTTCCTTCCCTTGGGTTCCCCTGGGGCCCCCAAGTCACAGGGCACCTGGGGAATCCAATCCTGGGAGGGCACTGCGTGGTCAGGGGTGGGGCCTAATAAGCTAATGAGTTTCTGCTGTTGGGTGTGGCGTATTATGCTAATGAGCTCCTGCTGGGCTTTTTCTACAAAAAACCCCCTGTCTATTGCTAAATAATATAAAAATGACAAAACCTTTGCATTAGTATGCTCAGACACTCTTTCTCTCTGTCTCTCTCTCTTACATAATAAAAAACCTTACCTGTTTTCTGATAAATAGGTCTTTCCTTCATAGTTTATATTGTACCCTTTGTCATACATCTCCAGCCAAGTCTCCCTTATTTCTCCTTTCTGTTCTTGGGAAAAGGAAAGTGGTTTGTTTACAGTTGGTTTATCATTCTTTCCTAGACAGGTATTGCTTTACTTCATAGGGCTTTCCCCACTATTGTCATGATCGTTGGCTCTTTCTCCTTGATGGAGACAAGTTACTAGACTAAATGTATTGCAAACTCTCGGTAGCATTTAATGTGAGATGTGTTTGTGTCCATTCTTTAAAAACAAACAAAATCTTGGAAAATGTTGCCCAGGGAGTGGTTACTTCTGAAAAATTGTTTCTTTAATTGTAGGTTTTACATCCAGATTTGGAAACAGCAGATTATGCATTTCCTCCACCACGATCAGCTGTATCACATTCCAAAATGTTGGTAAGGTACACTGTTTCTGACTTGGTAATAAACAGGGGGGAAATGAAGGTCTCCCCTTATCATTAAGTAATGAAACTGTGTTTATAACTTAACATTTATTTATTCATATTCAGTCCCTAAACATGAAAATTCCTTTTTTGTGGTTTAGCGCCAATGCAAGCTCAAGGCAGGTTCTTGAGATTGTGATTTAATTCATTCTGGCAAGAAGATACTAAGAGACAGTGATAGATTAAAATGTTAGCAAGTAAGGACTTTTTTCCAATTTTCAAAAAAACCCTGTGAAATATTTTTTTAAAAAAATGATTAGATGCTTTTTAAGACAATGGTTTTTGTCATTCAATATATATATATGAATATATATTTATTCAAAATAAATATTTTCCAATTGAAAAATTGGGGAATTTGGGGGAACACTGAAAAAACTCCTATGAGTGAAATGGATAAGGTTTTACTCAAAATATGTAGTATGAAAAAAATTGATTTAAGATGACCAACAGCTTTGGATAGTGGTAATTTTTTATGCATACTGTAGACATAAATAACATTTTTATTTCAATGTAACTTATGTTGGCACCAGTTACTTTGCTATGATATGTTTAATGGTAATAATATTATTAAGGAGTTATGAAAGAGTTCAGTGCTTTCAATGATATAAAGTTTAACTTAAGATCCAAGTATGCTGGTAGTCCTACCTATTGTGACTGATGAGTGTTTCTATCCAAATAATTCAATTTCATTTACTACAGAATTTTCTACCTTCAACTTCTATTAGATACATGGGCTGTGGTAGCATAGGGTGCAGCAGTCTGCAACTCTTTCTCAAGTACTGGGTATACATACAATTTTTCTTTTAGCGAACACGGACACTTATACTGTTAAATTCCATAAATGTGCCAAATAGTACAGGTTTTTTTACACTAAGTTCTTGCCTATTTTCTCCCCTCTTCCCTTCAGAGTCAACATTTTGAGGATCATGAGCCACTCCTCGAGAAATGGCTTGTTTTATTGAATAGTTCATTAAATCGTTCCGAAACCCAAAGTAACTAAACCCGCAACCCTATTCTCAGTGCTAGGGTTTTGTAACATTATAGTAATAGAATAAATAGTACTTGTGAATATATACAGGGAACATTTCCCTCTGCACCTTTGAATGAAAAATTAAATTTTATAAAAAATGCTACAACTTATGGCTTGGGCCATTCCAACATATCCACAAAATATCTTTTTAAGACTATGAATGCCTTGCTTGATTACACCAATATAGGATCCTGTTTTTCAAAGGATCTAAATGTCCGGAAGAGTCACCAGCCGGAGCACAGAGAACAAAGCCTCCCCTAAGTTGTTGCCCTGAAAGTTTATATTCAGAGTTATACTGCTTCTGAACATCCAAGTTCCATTTAGCCATCATTACTACTACCTGTTCTCTAATTTGCAGGGGTCATTTGGGGCCGGAGCGAGGCAGAGCTGAGCTCCGCCAGCCCAGGAGTGAGCACTAGGGCAGCCATGGGCCAAATCAGATTCTCTGATCTGATTCGGCCCGCCACCGAATTGCTGCCAAAATTTGGTGGCGGCTTAAAAAGTGGCTGGAGGGGGAGGGGCTTTGAGGGAGAGGCTCCAAACTTGCAGGGTAGCTGCTGGAGCCTCTCCCCCAAATACCCATCAAGTTTCAAGATGATTGGACCAGGGGGTCCAATTCTATGGGCCCCCAAACAGGTTGCTCCATTCCCTCCATTGTTCTCTATGGTGGGAAAAAAGTAACGTTTTTTCCCACTATAGAGAACAATGGAGGGGATGGGGCAACCTGTTTGGGGGCCTGTAGAATTGGACCCCATGGTCCAATCTTCTTGAAACTTGGTGGGTATTTCGGAGAGAGGCCCCAGCAGCTACCCTGCAAGTTTGGGGGCTATCCCTCAAACCCCCTCTCCTTCAGCGTCTCATATACCCTATGAGCCGCCCTGAGCCCGTTCGCGGGGAGGGCGGGGTAAAAATTGAAATAAATAATAAATAAATAAATGAGTTTTTACCATTGACTTCAATGGCCCATAGGGTATAATGGGGTTGAAACTGATATTCGGTCGGTGATATCAGGGGGCGTGGCATATGCTAATGAGTTGTGCTAATAGATATGCTAATGAGCTCCTGGACCTCTTTTTCCATGTAATGACCCCTGCTAATTTGTATAAAGCTGCTTATGACACTGGCCACTATTACATACTGTGGCAAAGAGTTCCAGAATTTAATTACATGTTGTGTGATGAAGTCCTTTATTTTGTTTGTCCTTCATCTGTTCTCCATCAGTTTTATTGGATACTCACAAGTTCTAGTATTTGGCGGGGGGGGGGGGTGATTGTTGTGTTCCCTTTCTCCATCAACACATAATTTTATAGACCTCTATTATGCCCTCTCCTTCTTCCAATTTTTTTTGGGGTGGTGGTGGAATCTACCAAAATAATTCATTAATAGTAATGGCCCCCAACAGAATGTAATGAGTATATTCTTATTGGATGGGAAACAGCCACATTCAAATTCCAGCTCAATAACACTGGGACTGGGGAAGCTGCTTCTCTCAGCCTAACATCTCACAGCATTGTGAAACTAAAATACTTTCAGCATCTTGGTCGTAGCAAAATATAAATCTAAATATATCCTAATTTATGATCAGTAATATTCCAGCCGGGAATTAGAATTTAGTCATATGTTACTAAACATCTATATGCACCCCCTTGCCCATCTGGTCCCAGGGAGTTGGGCTGGGTTGTTACCAGTATGCTGATGACACCCAACTGTATCTGTTGATGGACAGATGAACAGATGCTGCCCCAGATGTTTTGGCCAGGGCTTTGGAGGCCATGGCTGGTTGGCTGAAGCCGAATTAACTGAAAGTAAATCCATCGAAGATGGAGGTCCTGTGCCTGAGCCATGGGGAGGTGAGGAGCGGAATCCAGCTCCCAACCCTTGGCAGGGTGTCCTTAACACCAGTGCTGACAGTGAGGAGTCTGGGCATGATCTTGGATGCCTCACTTTCAATGGAGGTCCAAGTCACAAATGTTGCCAGATCAGCATTTTACCAATTTTTGGTAGGTCAGGCAACTGATTCCCTCTCTCTCTCCCTGTGACTTAGCCACAGTGATCCATGCAATGGTCACCTCCAGACTGGACTACTGTAACTCACTCTATGCGGGGCTGCCCTTGAAATTGACCCAGAAACTTTGGCTGGTTCAAAGTGCAGTGGAGCGTGTCCTTACCAGGACTCCTCGAAGAGCACATATACAACAGTACTCCGTCAGCTGTATTGGCTTCCAGTTGAAAACCGGATCAAGTTCAAGGTTATGGTATTAACCTTTAAAGCTCTGTGTGGTCTGGGACCAACATATCTGCAGGACCATCTCTCCCAGTGTGTCCCTCGAAGAGCTTTACGCTTGGCAGATCAACATCTACTGGTGGTCCCCAGCCCAAAGGACATTTGCTTAGACTTGGCCAGAGCCTGGTGGAACACCCTCCCAATTGAGATCAGGGTCCTGCGGGACTTGTTACAGTTCCATAGGGCCTGTAAAATGGAGATGTTCTGTCAGGCCTATGGTTGAGGCGGTGAGTGTCTAATTACATCAGCCTCCCCTATTCCACCTGGCATCAATTACCCTGTGCTATTGTCTGCGGCTCTTGTCCTCTTGCCCAGAATCCGATTTTATTCTGAGCACTCAACCAGATAGTCTTCTCAGGAACACCAATTAATTGTGCTTGATTGCCATCTGGTCTACTATAGGTTAATATTCTGTAATTAGGTTTTAATTGTTAAATTGGTGTATCATTATATTTTGTAACTATGCTTTAATTGTTTAAATTGTTGTATAATTATTTTTGTAACGTGCCCTGAGCCGTGCTATGCAGGAGGGCAAGAAATTTGATAAAATAAATAAATAAAAGATTTACAAGAACCAACAGTCTCTGTCAGCTCAAACACACACTGCCACACTTTCTAGCAGGGGTAGGATTTTTCAGGGCAAGGTCTTCTTTTTAAGAGAGATGATTGAGATCTTTGACCACGAAAAGTTGGGAGGGGAAGGAGAATCAAGATACTCCAACACCTTTAATATGCCCTCCTCAGCCCTTCTCCAGCCAGCAAAAGCGTGATTAGCAAACAACCCTTCTCTTCCTCCCCCATTCTCGCACACAATTTGTTAAATGCTCCTGGTGCATCCTTGTCAGGGCCGGATTTAGATGAAGAGAGGCCCGAGGCTACTCCACTTGTGAGGCCCTTCCCAATCCCCCACCCTCACGACTAGAAGAAAATGGAAGAGTGTTATAAACAAAACTGAGGGAAGCCAAGGATGGTGACGGGTATTTAAAATTCTGCAATTCACAATTTCTCCTCTAAAGGACATAATATGTTATTGTTAAATACCATAGTAATTGGAAAAAAATGCTAAAAATGTTAAAATTAACACTGAAAAACTTTTGCAATAACTGAACTTTGTAAACCTTTTGTGGAATAAGCATTAATTTTTAGGGAAATGAAGTTGTAATGTTAATTCTTAAAAAAAAACCCTTGAATTTACAAATTATATTGCCTGGGAAGTGTAAATAATATGATCATGATTACCTGATAGTGCGGCACTTTTAAAATCTACTTTATGTTGTCATTAAACAGTCAGTTTTAAAATACATAATTAAGAAGTAAACTACAACCATCAAATATAGTAAGACTAAAAATGTTTTTTTCTAGCCTTCCTCATAGAAAAAAAAATCCAAAACTTCATCAAAATTTGTTTGTCTAAGTTTGTCACTTTCACTGTACAGAATGCTCAGTGCGGACAATCTCTATTGAGACATCGTGGCCCTTAATTCATTTTTAATTCTTTTAAGTCTTGAAAAATTCCTCTCTCCCGAGCAGTGAGTGACCATAAAGCTAAGAAATAGCCGCAAGATTGCTTCCACATTAGGAAAGGCCATCAGAAATTTTTCCTTGTATATCATTTGATAAAGGTCTGTATGAGACAGAGAGTGCTCTTCCGTAAGCCTATGGCTTTGTCTCAAATACAGGTGAAAGTACAAAAGTTCATCAATAAGTTTCAGGTCAGTATCTTCTGGGTCTGCTTCCATCAACAGTTCAACACTTTACTGAATTTCTTGCTTAGATGTTGTCAGATTAGCAAGAATGGAAAACAATTGTGCAACATCACTGTACACAGTACTTCTTTTTAAACTGGCTTCTAATATAGGAACAAAGGATTTTATCCTAAACTTATCTCTTGAAGAAAGTGCATCTAAGGCATCAGGTGCCCTTCTGTCATTTCTTTGCCGTTCCCTTACTCTTTGTCTCCTTGTTTTGTAGTTAACATTTGGCAAGGTGGCTTTTGCTTGTTTCTCATGCTCATCAAAATCTTCTCTAATTTTCCTTTAAAAATCCAGAAGTGAACTATACAGACTTGCACAAGAACTCAATAACAGGGCTGATTCCTGAAGGGCTTGGCTGACCTTGTGAAAATGACCTAGCACACAGGTCCAAAAATGCAGCATAAACATAAATTCCAGTTTTCCATTTTCTGCAAAAGTATGTTAGCTTGAAGCCTGGTCTCCCCCTTTCCATTAACATCAGAGTACAAATGACTGAGGGCATCAGTGATAGCACTGTAACTTTCCAAAACAGCTTCTATGGCTTTTATTTATTTATTTATTTATTTATATTTATATCCCACCCTCCCCGCAAGCAGGCTCAAGGCGGCTCTTTACGTGTGTGTCGCACCTAGTGTCTGACAAATATTTAGGCACTTTAGACTGAGGTGGCAAAAATGATTTTAGAACTGCCATCTCTTTGTGGAGGATGAAAAGAAGGTATAAATTTCATTGATAATGCCAAACACTTCACTGCATCAAGGCAGCAGTCCACAGCTGGACAGCCCACCAGATTTAAAGAGTGACCTGTGCATGGAATAAATCTTGCAAATTGTTTTTTTTCAGGTGATTTTTTGCTGTATACCATTGTACTTATCAGCCATGTTGGCAGCTTTGTCATAAGACTGCCCGCGGCATTTTCTAACGTCAATTTCAAGCTCAGTAGTGAAATAGTTGAACACTAAATCAGCCATGCTTTCTCCTGAGTGGTCTTTTAGCTCAAGGAAGTTAAAGATCTCTCAGTTGGCAAACCATCTTCAGGTGATACATATCTGATAATTAAAGTCAACTGATCAGTATGTGAAATGTCAGGAGTGGAATCTACTGACAAGCTGAAATATCCAGCCTTTCTCACATCAGCCAGAATACATTCCTTAACTTTTTTTTATGCCATGAGTTGAATCATTTCCTCACATATAGTTTTTGACAAATAAGAGGGATTGCCTGATCCAGAATGTCCATACCCAGGGCTATTTTTGGGCAGGAATGCACAGGAACGGAGTTCCGGCTGGCTCCTGAGTTGGCCACACCTATAACCAAAACCTCTGACATGCGTGGCTACAGAGCATGCTGCCCTTCCCACATTACACACAAGAGGGAAAGAAGATATGTTAAAATGCCTTCTTTCCCTCTGGGGAGCCCCTTGAGATTTCCTTGTCAATTTCACTCCCCGCTAGTCAGCTGAAAGTAAAATTGACAAGGAAAAGCCTCTCTGTGCCTTCCCTTCTCTAGCTGACATGTCGCAGCTGGAAAGGGGCAGGCAGGGAACCCAGGCACGTTGAAAATGTCTTTCTTTCCCTCTCCAATCTGGCATTTAACCCCCCTTGCACTTCCCCGAGTCTCTCTGCAATAGCGGAGAGGCTCAGGGAAGAAAGAGGCATGCAGACATTCCTGGGTTCCCCTTCTGATCTTCTCCAGGTGCGAGAAGATTGGGAGGAAAACCCAGGCACATTGAAAATGCCTTTCTTTCCCTCCCCAATCTGAGGAAGGGAGACAGAGACATTTACCCATGCCCCCTGAACTTCCCTGAGTCTCTCCGCAAAAGTGGAGAGGCTCAGGAAAGGAACGGGGCATGTTTGCCTGGCTGCCCTCAGTCTCCCCAGCCTGTGCGCCTTGGCAGGCTGGCTGGGGAGATCGAGGGCAGCCAGGCAAACATGCCTGCTTCCCTTCCTGAACTTTCAAGGGGGGGCAGTTAGGAGACTAGAAAGGCAATGCTGAAATTCCTGAGATCTTTCCAATCCCAGGCACTTCAGCACCGCCTTTCCCCGGCTGTCTGGTTGGGGGGAGGAGGGTAGACCAGAAAGGTGATGCTGAAGTGGGGCAAAGAAGCTCAGGGGCAGAAAGAGACAAGATTCCATGCCTGTCCTGTGCTTTCCCAGGCCCCGCCTAATATGCTAATTAGCTGTGCTGTCAGGGGTGTGGCCTAATATGTTAATGACTTTCTGCTGTTGCGTATGGCCTATTATGCTAATGAGTTCCTGCTGGGCTTTTTCTACAAAAAAAGCCTTGTCCATACCGATTGATTTGAGCAAGTAAAAATGGATCAGATTTTGCCACTAGTTCTAAAAGACCAAGATAATTGCCATTATTTGGAGATCCAAAGTGTTCATTGTCTCCTCTGAATGGTAAGCCTCATTCTACAAGAGTGCATATTACAGCAACAATTCTCTCCTCCATGACATGCCGCCAGTACTGCGGTTCTGCTTTTATTTGTTCCTCTAGCTTTGCGGGGAGGGAGTGATATAAGTCGAACAATAAAGAAAGAAAGAACCATTTGCCCTCACTTCCTTGTTAGGTAGGCCGACATGGCATTCCTATGCTTCTCTGAGTTTTCATGAGTTTGGATAAGATGGGGTTTTGCCAGTCATCAAACCCTTCAGTAGCTAAAGCTGTGGAAGAAGATGCAAGGTTTGGAAAGAGTTTACAAACAAAGCAATAAATCCGAAGGGAGAATATACAAGCCACTCTTAGCTATATGTTTCTCATTAGCTTTTCTTGAATAAAAAAGAGCTTTTGTGCAAAACCTGGACTACTTTTTGTACACTCACTTGGAATTTGAAAATGGTCCACAGTGATGCAGAACTTGAGAGAAACCCCTTTATACCCAATAGGATACTTTCTCATAAGATAATTCTGACCACAAACCAACATCTGTTACAGTAGATCTATGTTTGTCATTATCTTTATCTGCATTTGGAACACCTTGGACATGGCCTATCTTACCAGGTGTGAACTGCAAAATCTGACTGTTTACATTATTTTCTTGTGGCTCTTTAGCCTCTCCCTGTCCAGTAAGTGATTCTTGAATTAGTTCCATACAAGAGGTGGGGACCCGCAATACTTACAAGGGTGGGGGAGCTCCACATGGAGGAGGAGAAAGTCGCTACAGGTAAGCCTTCTCCCTTTCTCTCTGCCCGCCCAGCACCAACGGTGAGACCCACGCAGCTCTGAGCTGCCAGGCCTGCCAAGCCTTCTCTCTCTTCCTCCTGCTCCCCCACCAACAGTGAGGCCTGCATGGCTTGGAGCCTCTGGTCCTGCCAGGCCTTCACTCCCTCCTGCACCCCACCGATGGTGAGGCCTGCACAGCTCAGTGCTGCCAGGCCCACCAGACCTCCTCTCCCCCCCCCCGACGGCGAGGCCCGCGTGGCTCAGAGCCACCAGGTCCACCAAGCTCTTCCCCCCCCTTCACCAGCAACAGCGAGGCCCGCATGGCTCAGATCTGCCAGGTCTGCTAAGCTCTTCCCCTCACCCCCCAGCAGCAACAGTGAGGCCCACGCCGCTCCAACCACCGGGCCCACCAAGCCCTCTTCCTCCCCCCACAGCAGAGACAAGGCATAGTTCTAATTGCATTCCCCGCACATGCGCAGGGAACACTCTTTACTTTGGGGGGGATTTATGTATTCCCTGAATATTTTTTTTTACTTTTAAGATTTTTCTACACATGTGGGGAGTCTCCCCCAAGTGCCCTCGATGTGCAAATTTAGATATCTGCATGGACTGGGGGCTCTTGGGAATTAGTATATAGATTTTCAGTTTGAGCCAGCGTCATGGCTGCTTCCTCATAATCAGCTTGCTGTTCCACATCCTGCTTCGCTGTTTCTCTTTCAGGGAGGTTTTTGTCTGGTTGCATGCTAGCAGTTGGCTCAGGCTGGATAGCTTCACTGCTGGCTCTTGTTGCTTCACTGAGTGGTTGATGCACGAAAGCAGTGATTGGTCTTAACTTCATTACCGTAGCATTTTCAAGTCTCTGTCTCTTGCGCTTGCTAGCACCACTTTCAAATCTTTCCACTGTGGCGAAACGGGTGCCCACCCTCAGCCCTGGGGGACTGAGTAGCCAGTTTGTGGCTCGTGAGCCCCACTTCACCTTCCCACCTCCTTGATGGTCTTCTGTCACTCTTTAGTAGCTGCCACCACTCACTGACTTCCCTATGCCTTTCTTGAGGGGCAGTGAGACTCCTCTGGCTGACTCCTGGGGTTTGGAGATGAAAACCCCTAACTTGGGGTTTCTCCTGGGGGGTTGGCACCTGCACATTTTTGGGCTTTTCCCCTCCCAAGACTCTTTTTAAGGCACTGGTAGTGGGCAGAGCAGGGGAGATGCCATGGTCAGAGCACTAGACTGGGGTTTTAAACAAAAAAAAAAGATTTTATTGACTATGTACAAGTAGCAGGATTTTAAACACAAAAAGGCACTTTAAATCAAACACAGAAAGGAAAACACCACCGGGCAGGCTCAAATAAAATAAGACAAAACGCAGTTCCTCTGTCCCTGAACTGATCCCTATACTTATTTCCCCTTGGGATGAGGTTCAGTTACCAACCTGCAGCCTGGCCTCCTGCCTTCTACAGGTAGTTCTGGATCCCTTCGAGGATCCCTCCCCACCACTGCCTTCCGTGATCTCCAAGGCCTCTCTCTGCCTGTGGGCAATCTGCAGCAAGATGACTCCCCCCTCCCAGGCTGGCTGGAGCATTTATCTCTTCTGACTCCGCCCCCTGGCTTTCCCACACTTTTTGACCATAGAGGCAGCTGGGATTTGTAGGCCTACCCTGGACTTTTGCCCTACTTCCCAGGGTGGGTGGCCATTTTAACTAAACTAAACAACCTAAACTAAAGCAAACACAAGATGGAGTCTATTCTGTCACATCCAACGAGCCAACCCTATAGCACAACATCGTTTTCCAATCTAAACATTTTCAAAAGTTTATAAACTCCCAAAATTGCCAAAAGGTTTCAAAATAATTTTCTCCAAGACACATGCAGTTAAGAGGCTTGAAAATGATGTAAAAACATGGGTTAATATATAACTATAATTTCTCATCTAATAATTCCAGCAGCAGCAGCAAACACCAGGCTCCCATTTAAAAGAGCCAACTGCCAAAAAAAGTTATATAAAATAAATATGTCAAACGTTGATTAGATTCTGCAATGGCTTTAGAACAGTTAGTCTACTATTAATGTATGAAGCAGTATTGTTTGGATTTATTAGCATGACAATTGACACGATCAATATTTCTTCTCATATCCAAGAAGTTCTGAGAGAGGGGTTGCAAGGGCATGCTGCAGGCACCGACAGGGCTCTGTGAAGTGTGAAAGAGAGACTTCCCTGCCTGCGAGGGGTGAGGCCAGTGCCAGTCACGTGTGCTTGCTCTGTTCAAGCCAAGGAGGAGGGAAGAAATGGAAGGGACTTGAGAGAGCTTGCTTGCCTGGTCTGTCTGTATGCTGAATAGTGGCACCAGGGACCTAGAAGGGGCGGGGCTTGTCAGTCCAACCCCTGCACAGTCTCATCAGGGCTGGCCTTAAGGCAGTTGGAGCAATTTGGCCAAATTGGGCCCCACGGACCTCTCCTAAGGGGACCCCCGCACCAGTGCAATCTAGGTGGATTTTACTTATATCTCTAAGATTCTGCAGACTTTGGCTGTGAACTGGGGCCCCACAAAAAAATTTCCAGTTGGGACCCAGAGTTTCAAACTGGGCCCCACTGGCTGGCCCTGAGTCTCATAGTTGCTGGGCTTGAGTTGCCCTGCCCTTGCATGAAGTCTTAGGTTTGCAATTTTGGGAGCGGGGAGACTGCCCACTGGGGGGGGGGGGGCAGGGCTGTGGAGGCACCCTAGATTTAGAGGCCCTAGGCTTCAGCCTGCTTAGCCTATACATAAATCCGGCACAGATCCTTGTACCATTAAAATGAATGTGAAAGAAGTTTATAATTTTAACTTTAAATTTACTCCTGGATTTTCAGCCTCTTGGGAGTCATATACTGGACTTCTGTATGCTTCTATGTTGGTTTTTAACTAAAGGTAATTACACTCAATTTTCTTGTCTTCATCAGGATAAAGAAGTGCGAGCAGTCTTTCTACGGTTATTTGCACAGCTTTTCCAAGGATACAGATCTTGCCTTCAGCTTATCCGAATTCATTCAGAACCTGTCATAAATTTTCACAAGGTAATAGAAAAGCCAAGTAATCAGCTTCTACATAATGTTGCAATTTTTATGTTTTTAAAGGAATTACTAACATTGTGGAGTTAATGCAGCAGCTGCCTTGTAAAATATTTAATGTTCCAAGATTTTGCTACATCGTGTAGAACAGACTGTTGTCCTTGCTTTAGCATGCATGTGGAGAAACCTAAATCTCTGACAATATGCAGAGTCTAATCTAAAGTCCTGCATCTCTAGTTAGTCTTACTCTTTGACCCAACAAAGAATTCAAAACCTGCCAGTGTCTGGTGTTTAGGGGTTTAGAACACATTTATCTAGTTCAGGGGTGGCCAATATTGCTTAACATAAGAGACACACGGAATAAATGTCCTATATTACACACAGGTTATTACTGAAAAATATGCAAATTTGCTTTTTATTAACATTAAATGAGACTGCCCAAAATAAGAACAAATTGGGTAAAAACAGATATTGATAATTATATTTATTTGTTCAATTATATTTATTTGTTTGCTAATCATATTTATTAGCACCGGCACGATGCTCTCTAAGCATACTCATAACAGTGCCCTTCTTTAAACAAACTCACCCCAGTAATTCCATGCAGATGTGCCAACGTAGGAGTTCAGGGGCTAGCCCTTTAATGGCTTACCTCTTTTCCCCATGGTCAGAGACAGAGAGTGGTGCTGGGTGAGAATGTGTCTTCTAGATACCCCTGAACGTGTGGGGTCCCTCAGGGGGCGCTTCTCTCCCCAATGCTGTTCAACATCTATATGCGCCCCATCACCCAACTGGTGCAGAATTTCGGGCTTAGGTATCCCCCAGCTAAATCTGTAATTGGATGGCTACCCAGATTCCGCCCTGCATAATTTGGCCATGGGTTTGGAGGCTGTGGTTGGGTGGCTGAAACAAAGCAGGTTGAAACTGAATCCCTTCTATCTATGCTGGCCATGGGCCATAATAGTAATAAACTATGAAACTGAATCCATTTAAGATGGTGGGTCTGTGGCTGAGGAAAGAGACTTCAGGGCTGGGGTACAGACTACCTGCCCTTGGTGGAGCACCACTAATACCAGCACAATCCATCAAGAGTTTGAGATTGATCTTGGATGCTTCCTTGAATATGGAGGCCCATGTCATGCATATTGCCAAACTGGCATTTTTTCATCTATGCCAGGTTTGACAACTGGCCCCCTTCCTGTGGCACCCTGACCCAGCCATGGTAATCCATACAATGGTCACTTCCAGGCTAGACTACTGTGACTTGCTTTACGCTGGCCTGCTCATGAAATTGACCCGGAAGCTTTAACTGATCCAGAACATGACGGCGTGAGTCATACCAGGAACATCATGGATGGCACATATACATCCAGTGCTGTGCCAGCTACACTGGCACCCCATGGATATTACCAAGTCAAATTCAAGGTTTTGGTTTTGATCTATAAGGCCTTGAGCAGTCAGGGACCAACATATCTGTTGTGTGAATGTCAATAATATCTATGGGACAGTCTCCTCCGCTATGTCCCTGGAAGGGTGTTGCATCCTCAGATAACAACACGCTGATGATCCCTGACTCTAAGGATATCCAGCTGTTCTTGACCAGGGCCAGGGCCTTTTTGATCCTGGCCCCAACCTGGTGAAACTCTCTGCCAAATACCATCAGGGCCCTGTGGGACCTTATGCAATTCTGCAGGGCCTGTAAGGCAGAGATGTTCCACCAGGCTTTTGGTTGAGGACAATGACGGTTTTCATCTTGGCTGGCACCCTCCTCATTTTTCCATGCTCATTTCAACCTCTTCCTCCCGCCCATGAAGCGGCCAGCAGTAGGGATGGGGTGATTCATAAATATTATTGTTGTTGTTGTTATATCACCCCAGGGCTCTGGGCAATGTACATAGTATTAAAACAATAACCTGGTAAAACAATAAATCATATTAAATTACATTTTAAAAGACAGATGATGAATGGTAATACTTATACTTAGATATTCCCATGTTACAGACTGCTGGCTAGTCCATCCAATTAATTGAATATAATACATCCAATTAATAGAATATAATACATATACATTTGCTCAATACATTTCTAATGATATCATTAATAGAAGAAAAATTCACAGTTGTAACTTATTACCATGCAATGTTGCACATTACAAATAGTCTTAAAGAAGTCTTAAAATATGAGGAGCATATCGCAAAAAACATAAAGACCAACAATAAAACTTTCTTCGAATACATTAGAAGTAGGAAACCAGCCAGGGAAGCAGTGGGGCCCTTGGATGACCAAGGGGTAAAAGGTGTAGTGAAGGATGATAGGGAAATGGCTGAGAAGCTAAATGCATTTTTTGCCTCTGTCTTCACTGTGGAAGATGAGAAGTGCCTGCCCACTCCAGAACCACTGATTTCTGGAGGGGGGTTGAAAGACCTGAGTCAGATTGAGGTGACAAGAGAGGAGGTCCTACAACTGATAGACAACTTAAAAACTAATAAATCACCGGGCCCAGATGGCATACATCCGAGAGTTCTGAAAGAACTCAAATGTGAACTTGTGGATCTCCTGACAAAAATATGTAATCTTTCCTTAAAATCTGCCTCCATGCCTGAGGGCTGGAAGGTAGCGAATGTCAGTCCTATCTTTAAAAAGGGTTCCAGAGGAGATCCGGGAAATTACAGGCCAGTCAGTCTGACGTCGATACCAGGTAAGTTGGTGGAAACTGTTATTAAGGAAAAAATTAGTAGGCACATTGCTGAACAAAATCTACTGAGGAAGACTCAGCATGGGTTCTGTAAGGGAAGATCTTGTCTCGCTAACCTGTTAGTGTTTTTTGAGAAAATAAACAAACATGTGGACAAGGGGGACCCAATAGATGTTGTTTTCCTTGACTTCCAGAAAGCTTTTGATAAAGTTCCTCATCAAAGGCTCCTAAGTAAGCTCAATAGTCATGGGATAAAAGGACAAGTCCTTTTGTGGATCAAAAACTGGCTAATTAAAAGGAAACAGAGAGTGAGTATTAATGGGCAATTTTCTCAGTTGAGGGAGGTAAGCAGTGGGGTAACGCAGGGATCAGTACTCGGTCCAATGCTTTTTTACTTGTTTATGAATGATTTGGAGTTGGGAGTAAGCAGTGAAGTGGCTAAATTTGCTGATGACACAAAGTTGTTCAGGGTGGTAAGAACCAGGGAGGATTGTGAGGCACTCCAAAGGGATCTGTCGAGGATGGGCGAGTGGGCATCAACGTGGCAAATGGAATTTAATGTGGCCAAGTGCAAAGTGATGAACATTGGAGCCAAAAATCCTAACTATAAATACACGTTGATGGGGTCCGAACTGGCAGAGACTGACCAAGAGAGAGATCTTGGAGTCATAGTAGATAATTCAATTAAAATGTCGAGACAGTTTGCGACTGCAATGAAAAAGGTCAATGCTATGCTGGGGGTTATTAGGAAGGGAATAGAAAACAAATCAGCCAGTATCATAATGTCCCTGTATAAATCGATGGTGCGACCTCATTTGGAGTACTGTGTACAGTTCTGGTTGCCACACCTCAGAAAAGATATTATAGCATTGGAAAAAGTGCAGAAAAGGGCAACTAAAATGATAAAAGGGTTGGAACACTTTCCCTAGGAAGAAAGGTTGAAGTGCTTGGGGCTCTTTAGCTTGGAGAAACGACGGCTGAGGGGTGACATGATCGAGGTTTATAAGATTATGCATAGGATAGAGCAGGTAGAGAAAGAAGTCCTTTTCTCCCTTTCTCACAATACAAGAACTCGTGGGCACTCGATGAAATTGCTGAGCAGTCGGGTTTGAACAGATAAAAGGAAGTACTTCATCACCCAAAGAGTGATTAACACGTGGAATTCACTGCCACAGGAGGTGGTGGCGGCTACAAGCATGGAAGGGAATTCAAGGGGGAATTAGATAAACATATAGAGCAGAAGTCCATCAGTGGCTATTAGCCACAAAGTATAGGTAGGAACTCTCAGTCTGGGGCAAGTGATGCTCTGTAATCTTGGTGTTTGGGGGGGCAACAGTGGGAGGGCTTCCTGCTCCCACTGCTGGATCTTCTGAGGGCACCTTGTGTTTTTGGCCACTGTGTGACAGAGTGTTGGACTGAATGGGCCATTGGTCTGATCCAACATTGGTTTCTCTTATGTTCTTATGTTCTTAAGTAACTCCTATAAATAATATGATAAATCTAAATTTGTATTAAGTCTATGAGGCATATACATTTCTAACCTGTAAATCCAAGCCGCCTCTTAGCAAAATAACATTTTTTGAACATCACAGTGATTATATGCCCGGGATACATATTTGCTTATTATAAAGAAACGTAAATAATCAGTAGACTGTCCCTTTTCTATGAAATGTGCTACCAAAGGTGCTTCCATATTCTTATTACGGATTTGTGATCTGTGCTCTATAATGCATGTCTTTATAGAACCTACACTCATCCCAACATTTAAAAGCTGAAATGGGCATAAAATGACATATATTGCCCTTTTAGTGTTACATTTGTAAATTGTAGTAAATTTGTTGTATACACACCATATTATGAAAAGACTAAAGGACTGGCTTGCTTCATATATAAATGCAGAGTTATAAATAATAGGCAAGTGTAAATAGTCTAGTTTTTGTTCCTGTAGAATATTTAAATTCAGCTACGTGGTGGCCTTTATTCGTTTATTTATTTATTTCATTAGATTTCTTGACTGCCCTTCCCCGCTTATGCGGGGCTCAGGAGTTTACAACAAAATAATTCAATACATTATAAAACCAATTAGGACCATAAAAATTCAATATTAAAAACATTCAAACATAAATGTTTGAAAACATTTTAAGAACAAGATGACATATCTAGCATTCAGTTTTGGGGGCGGAGTGGGAGGGTACCGAGCAGATGTAAGGAACCATTGCTGGTCTCAACCAAAGGCCTGGCGGAACATGTCTGCCTTACATGCCATGCGAAACTTTAATAGGTCAGACGGCATGAATGTCATTTGGCACAAAGTTCTACCAAGGTGGGGCCAGCCAGATATCTTTGATGCTGGGAACCACCAGAAGATTCTTATCTGCTGATCTTAACGCCCTTCAGGGTACATATCAGGAGAGGCACGTAGGTATGAAGGTACGTAGGTCCTTGACCATTAAGGGCTTTAAAGGTAAGCACCAAAACCTTGAATCTGATCCAGTGCTCCACTGGCAACCAATGCAGGTAGTGCAGCACAGGATCGCATTATTGTTGTGTTATCTTTGTTATCTACTTAACATGTAAGGACTATATGTAATGTAACTTCATTATAAAGCACAGTGATTGTTTAGTTTCTGTTCTTTGACACTGTGATCCCAGGTGGTTTGTCAGATATAAATCCAGGCTCAAAAAGCTACTTACAGATAAAGACTTTGACCATTCTGTAAGATGGCCTTAGCCATGTGGTTGCTTCAGGATGAAGAAGGAGAATGATCAGTCACATTGGCTAGAGCCTCTTGGCTCCAGAAATCTGATAAAGCAGCTCTAAGCACCACTGAGACGCTCTGAAGAAAATACTTTAAAAAAAATGCAGGCTGTCAGATCCCCAGTTAAGATACTCTTCACAGCTCTTATACAAAGATGCTTTATTAGAGATTTGCTTACTATAGGAACTGGTTCCTTGTCAGGAATAAAGAAAGCGCACAAAATTCAGAGGTTATAGGTAACTTGCAATGCACCCCCACATCTCACACGTCAGCATTCGGCCCCAGCATTACTATGACAACCCTGACAGATATATGGTGCCTTATCTAAGTTAGCCTGGCAAGAGTCTCCAAGGCCACTCTCATGAGAATAGGCCCAGGGATATGATTTGGAGGAAAGAAGTTATGGCTACAGCAAGCAGGCACTCATTCACCCACACTCCCTCCTTAGGAATTCCCTCCCCCCACAGCTGGCAAGGTGCACAGTGAAGCAGAACAAAGAGAAACAAAACTGAAACCTTGACATTCTGCCCCCCCCCCCAAAGATCTCCCGGGTTTCTGAGGATGAAGTTTATGGGAAGTTTGGGTTTGGCGGGGGGCTTTCCCATGCTTGGCCTCGACCATTCTTGATGCTCTGGCTCAAAGTCCTTCCATTGAACCAGATAATACAGCCTCCCTCTCTTCAGCTTAGCATCCAAAATAGCCTCTACCACCTGGTGGGGTTTACTGTCAACCATAAGGGGGGAGGAGCTGGAGGACAACAAGTCCAGGGTGAGGGTCCAGGGTCTCTCTTCAGCAGACTGGAATGAAATATAGGATGCACATGACACAATTTTTTTGGCAAATCAACTTCTACAGTCACCTTATTAATCACACGAGTCACCTTGAAAGGACCAATGTATTTCTACCCCAATTTCTTGCCTGGTTACACCCCCCTTAAGTGCTTGGTGGAAATATAGTCACCGGAGGCGAGATCCCACTCAGGACCCTGATGTTTGTCTGCATGATGCTTGTAATCCTCTTTGGCCTTATTCAATGTCTTTTGGAGGTTTCCCACCCCTTTGTCAGGGTGGACCACCACACTAGCGCATCTCCAGTCATTGGTCAGTATCCAGAGTTGGCATCGGACCCCCTTCATATTCATGGACTGCTCTGACGGGGGGACATGCCTGTGGAACTGTGCACAGAATTATTGCAACTATATTCTGCAAATGGCAACAATTGTACTCAGTCTTCTTGTTGATAATTAATGAAGCATCTGAGAAACTCTTCCAACACCTAATTGGTGCATTCTGTTTACCCATCTGTCTGGAGATGGTAACCACTACTCAGAACCTGCTCCACTCCAAGGATTTTTAATATTTCCTTTCAAAACATAGCAACAAACTGAGATCCCCAGTCTGAAATTACATTCCTGGGTAATGTATGTAACCTCACTACATGCTGGAGGAACATCCAAGCTGACTGCTTGGTCATAGGCAACTGCTTGCAGGGGGTGAAATGCACCTGCTTTGAAAACAAGTCCACTACCACCCATATGGCTGTTTTGCCCTGGCTAGGCGATAGGTTCGTAATGAAGTCCATGGAAATCACTGCCCACGGTCGCTCAGGGGTTTCCAGGGGTTGTAAGGGTCCTGACTCCTCCCCCCCCCAGCGTTCGCTCATAATGCAGGTTTGACATGACAACACATTTTGAAATAGCTCCCTTCATATGGGGCCACCAGAATTGCCTTTGTGTTAAATGCAAAGTCTTTAAGTTGCCAAAATGCCCTGAAATCTTACCATCATGCCCCATGGACAGAACTTTATTCCCCCGGGTACCATCCATTGTCTTTTTTCTCTAAAGTCCCTTCTTTTTCTATGGCACTCAAATCTTGAGGGGAATAGTCAGCTTTCAGCTTTTCAATTGCACTTTGGCACTCAGGTAACCAGTCTAATTTGCAGCCCCCCATTTATTTATTTATTTAGATTTTTACCCCGCCCTCCCAGCAAAGCTGGCTCAGGGCGGCTCACACAGACGCTATAAAACAATATATAAGATATACAATATGAAAAAAAAGGAAAAAGACACAATTTTTGCTCTTGGGACCTTTCCCTTGGTCTTTAGTAAGTCTGTCATAGGCAAAGTCACTTTTGCAAAATTGGGGATGAAGGGATGGTAAAAATTCACAAACCCTAGGAATGATTTGAGTTGCCTCCTGGTCCGAGGGGGTTCCCACCCCAACAGGTCCTGTACTTTCTTAGGGTCCATGCCCAGCCCCTCCTTCATGATGCAGTATCCCAGAAAATCTATTTCTTGTTTATGGAACTCGCATTTGGACAATTTCGCATAGAGCTGATTGTCATACAGGGCTGAGATGACTTCTCTGACCAACTTTACATGGGAATCCAAGTCATTTGAATAAATTAACATGTCCTAAATAAACAACCACCCCTTTGAACAGGTGCTTGCGCAACACTTCATTTATCAAGTTCATGAACGCCCCTGGGGCTCCCACCAGTCCAAAAGGCATAACCAAATACTCAAACTGCACCAAAAGTTGAAGATGGTTTTGGGTTCATCACCTTCTCTTATGTGCACACGAAAATAAGCATTCTCAAATCCAGTTTAGTAAAAAAATTCCCATTTAAGGTTTCTGCCAATAAGTCCTTGATTAACAGAAGGGGGTTGGCATTGGAAGCCGTCACAGCATTTAGTCCTTTATAGTCCGTGCACAGTCTGAGCTCCCCATCTTTCTTTTTCCTAAAGAGCACAGGTGCAACGATTGGGGAAGTAGCTGGATGGATAAATTCTCTTTAGGTTTTTATCTATGAACCTGCAAAACTCCTCTTTCTCAGTCAGGCTCATAGCATACAGTTTCCCTTTGGGCAATTTATGACCTGGCAAAATTTCAATTGCACAATTGGTTTTCCGATGAAGCAGTAATTCATCAGCCTCGAAAACCCTACCCAAGTCTCTGTACTCTCTTGGTATAGCCTCCATCTTCTCACAGGCTAAACATACATGTTCAGGAACTGGGTGGGGCTCCACCCCCCATCCCAGGTTCCACTAATGCTCCTTGCATCACGGGTCTAGGAAAGTTAGAGTTTTCACACTTCACTGCACATAGGGGTTGTGGGCTTGGAACCATGGGTTACCCAACACCATGGGGAAACTGGCCATGGGGTGGACCATGAAAGACCTCATCTCCCAATGTTCTGACATCCCCATAGGCAACTCAACAGTCTGGTAGTGGCATGCTTGCATAGTGGTGCCATCCATCTGGGAATATACTACAGGCTATTCTAATTTGCAAGCCTTTGCCCCCAGTCCCATGACTAATGTAGGGCTTATTAAATCTCGGGAACACCTAGAGTCTATGAGAGCCCTGACCCACAACTGGGTCCCCTCCTCAGGGTTCAGTATAGTGACAGTCACACAAAAAAGGGAGGAAGAGGATCTCACTGATTCTTGTGCTGAGGTGTTTCCGACCTGCTGGTTGATGCTCTTTACAGCAGGTCCCAGGCTTTTTCCTGCTCCTTTGGTTCCTCAGAACCACTGGTGGATGGGCTCTCTGTAGTCACATACTCTGCAGCCTGCAACACTCTCAGCGACTTTGGGCCTCTCCTAGGCTGCTTGGCCTTCTTCTCTCTGTGGTTTCCCGCTGCTCTTTCTCTTTGCTCTTGGTCTTCAGGCAGTCTGCTGCGAAGTGGCTGGCCTTCCCGCAGTGCAGGTAGAGACCTCTCCTCAGGCAGTTCTCCTGATCCCCACCAGGTAGCAGTCCCCTACCCCGAGTCACCCTCTGGGCCCCAACTCCCCTTGCCAGTAATTTAAACTGGTAGAGCCTCACCAGGTTATGCCGGTTCTCAGCCTCGCAGGCTACCTGGATCCAGCCCACCAGCATCAGGGGGTTGTCTTGGGCCAGTGCCTTTTCGAGAATCATGGTGTTAAGCCCCACTCTGTAGAATTTGATCATCACTTCTTCAGGCCATCCCTGTAGCTTGGTGGCCGTGGCTTTGAATTCATCAAAGTACTCTTGCACCGATCTCGCCCCTTGGCATAGACCACGCAGATGGGTGTGGGCTTTCTCTAGTTCCAACAGGTCCTCAAATTGATGGCACAGCGCCTGCATGAACACATCAATGTCACGTAGCTCGGGGGCCACCATGTTATAGAGCCCCACGAACCAGTCAGTTGCCCGGTCTCTGAATTGGGACCCTACGTAGTCAACTCTTTGCTCATCAATAGTGAAGGTATCATTCTCTGAGCATCTTCCTCACCTGGATGGCGAAGAATGCTAGCTTTCCAGGGCTGCTGTCAAAGGTAGCCTCTAGTGCGTCACGGGGCTGCTGCCTCTCAGGTTCAGGTCTTCAGGGTGCCAGGGGATGCTCTGGTTCTTCCTCAGCTACCACCACCTCAGATTCTTTGGAAGCCTCCTTCTCCATCAGTTCTTTCACCAACTTAGGGAGATTCGTCACCAGGAACTGGAGACATTCCTTTAGCTCCTTCACCTCAGACCAAAGGCTTGGCAGGCCTTGCTCAGCTCCCAAGTCTTCCTTCCACTTTTCTCTCATCTTTCCCAGTTCTGCGTCATCATGAAAGGTGCAGGATGCTCAGCACCTCTCTCGGTCCATCCTTCCCTGGGTTCCTCTGAACCCAGGGGTTCTTGCCAGCCATGGTGGATCTTCCCAGCGGTCAGGCTTGGGGTGTTTGAAGAGGACATGCTTCTTTGGCTTGGTGCCCATAGATTTATCATCCCCTTTCTTGTTGGGGTCATGCATGGGGTTCTCAGGCTCAGACCCAGTGCTCGCGCTTGCCCCTGCTTCTTCATCTCCATTCCCCATACCGAGAAGAGTGGGGTGGCGGGTGAAGAGTAATATAGGATTTCTGACAATATGTCAGATCCCCAGTTAAGACACTCTCCACAGCTCTTATACAAAGATGCTTTATTAGAGATTTGCTTACTACAGGAACTGGTTCCTTGTCAGGAATAAAGGAAGTGCATGAAATTCGGAGGTTATAGGTAACCTGCAATGCACCCCCACATCTCACATATCAGCATTCGGCCCCAGTGTTACTGTGACAGCCCTGAGAGATATATGGTGCCTTATCTAAGCTAGCCTGGCAAAAGAGTCTCTAAGGCCACTCTCATGAGAATAGGCCCAGGGGTATGACGTGGAGGAATGAAGTTATGGCTACAGCAAGCAGGCACTCATTCACCCATACTCCCCCCTCAGGAATTCCCTCCCCCCAAAGCATGACAAGGTGAACAGTGAAGCTGAAGGAAGAGAAACAAAACTGAAACCTTGACACAGGCTCCTCCTTTTTGAGTGAAGTAAAAGGCACTGTATCCAGTGGGGCAGCTATTTAAATAGGTAGTGCTATGTGTTGCATATAAACAAGGTGTTGACATCTGATGTACAGAAAAAGGATTTGGGATTAAAGTACCTGAGAACTATTCATTATTTTGGATTTTATGAAGCATGCACATGAGGAATATGCATTGGATATTATTCTTTCCTGACTTCCCTTTTCCTTCAGCAGTCCTCTGAGATATCAGAAACATTAATACGAGAGGTTGTGGGACTCACATGAACAAACGGGTGGGGACCAAAGGCTTGCACTGCTGCTGTGCACGTGCAGTCTCCAATGCGGAAAGGGGAGGAGAGGTTCTTCTGGTTCACTTTCTTCTATGGACCCTTCAGGCTAAATGCTTTATTGTTACAGTGAATCCCACAGCTTTCAGTATTAGTGTTTTGAAAGCCTCAGAACTGTTGGAGGAAAGTGTAGTAGAACCTTGTCCTAATGTACACATTCCCTAGGATCCAAATCACTGCTCTGATGGAAATAGGCTGTTGGTGATGTCATTCTTTTTTCTGGGGAGGAAAAGGGTAGATTTTAACAGCAAAATATTTACTCTAAAAAGAATTCTAAGATGCAGCTGTGAGTGTCAGAAACGAACAAAATTCCACATTGATATATCAGTTAACAGGCCATTTCTAATTAGGAAAGGTGGGAGGGGGAGAAGTATTGGGCAGAATTCAGAAGCAAATTTTTATCAACTTGACCATTCTTAAAACGGCAGTTTATGCTGTTGATATTTACAAATCATTTGTACCATTTTCATTCCTATAATGAATACTTTAATGTACAGATAAAAATGGAAAATGATAACAGATTAATGTACATCCTACATCTGAATTAGTGTGCTGCTAGCAGAGTGTAGGAATGAATAACATGCTTTATGTTAGATGTTGTTGCAGGGTTCAGTGAATAATATTGTAAAACAATCCAGATGGCTCCAGCAAGTGGGCCAAAATGGGCTCTTATGAGAGAAGGATAAAACAAAGAAACAGTGCCCCCAGGGTATCCTAGCTTATCTGGTGTTGGGGGGGCAGATTTTACTGATCCCAACTGGACTCTGAGATCAAAACAAAATCCATCCACCAAATTGTTTTTCCAACGTAAATTTTTCTTGGCCTTCTAGCAGAAATCCACCCCACCCAGCATTCTGCTTTCATTTCTCCCATTTCATACTCTGATATCTGAGAGGAGGGGCAAGTTTTTTTTTTTTGGGGGGGGTCATTGTATTAGGTAGGTACCTATCTCAATAGGTGCTAACTGAAGTACCAAACTGAAAAAAAATCGTACCCAACTTTGTTTGGGAACCAGTTAGATTCTTTGCCCCACAGCTAAGTGAATAAATTTAATATGTAACCACTTGTATCTTACCTTGCACAATTTCTGTTTGCTGAAAGAAAGCAGACTTCTTAGTGCATTCCAAACATATTTGGAACAAGCATGTGTGCCTTGATGGAAATTTTTCTGTTTACAATAATCTTGATGCTATGTTAGTTCAGTACTTGGTTTTATTAAAAGCACTAAGCACGCATAATTTGCTTTGTACTTTAACTATGCTTTTTGCTCCTTCTGACAGTTATGTATGATGATATAAAATGGATTTTTGATGCTAAGGTTTATTTATATCTGCAGGCAGCCTTCTTGGGCCAACGAGGCTTGATAGAAAATGATTTCCTTACCAAAGTTCTGAACGGAATGGCATTTGCTGGTTTTGTGTCAGATAGAGGCCCTCCCTACAGATCGTGTGATCTCTTTGACGAGGTATAACTCTTTTTAAAGGCACAACTGAAGGTCAAGTAATAAGCTAGCACACTTTGAAAAATAATGACTAGAATTTATCAAAAGATTTATGTTGCTGACTTGTGATATATTGCTGTGAAAGACTCAGACATTGTCATTCTAAGCCAAGTGTTTTCAGTGGTAGGAAAAGGATGCAACTCTTGTTTAGGATGAAACTGCAAGACAGTCCTTGTAGACAGGTATCTATTTCATTGAAGCCAGTAGTGAATATTCACTTGCATAATGAATCCTCTGCAGAATTTAAGCTGTAATAAACAAAAATTACTTCTATGTAAAAATAACTTTTTCAAGGCCCTTTTGGAACTCTTTTATTTTTAAAGATAAATTTTCTTGAAACATATTATTATGGAGGTTATTAATAAAAATAGCTTTAGGAAACTTGTCAAATGTGAATTTGCCTTCATAACTGGCATGACTAGAATTTTATGTATTTCTTGTATAAAATGGCATAAAGATTGGTCTAACCATTTTTCATAATGCAGACAGAACCTAATATATTTCTGAATAACCTCCCTGTAGTATTAATACCCCAGCATACATTCAATACAGGAATTGTGAAGGATCTTACATATTAATAGGGCTGTATAGATGATGATATTGCCATATGCCTGCCATTTTAAGTTACGCATAACCTGCGAAATGGCCGTACTTCCTGAGTTGATTCTCTGTGGGTGTGTCTCTATGAAGCATAAAAATGGTGATACATGCTGATTCATGTTAATATCATTTTAATATCTATAACATTATTATTTTGATATTTAAAATAGTTTTATCTTTTTTAAAGTTGGTAGCATTTGAAGTTGAGAGAATTAAATCTGAGGAAAGCCATTCATCAAAAATGTTAAAACATGTTAGAGAACTTGCAGAGCAGATGTTCAAAAATGTAAGTACAATAAATTCATGTGACTAACATTTTACTTCAAATGGCTGAAGATGATAAATTGAAATAGTGCTTAGCCTTGTAATGTTTCTGAATAATGTTATGTAAATGATGCTATGTAAAAAATGTTACGTTATGTCACTGTCAACTGCAAAATGTGTTGAAGTTGCAGTTCTCATTGAAATTACACTAATAGATGTTAGTTAATTTAACATTTGTCCAAATAAAATTTCTTCCTGTCTCATAATACTACAACTTAGAGGCAACCAATGATTTGGCGATAGATTCAGGAAAAACAAAAGGAAGTACTATTTTGCTGTAGGGTGCTTTTTTTGGTAAAACAGGTGCCAGAACTCTCAAGAGGGAAACGAAGTTTTCAATCTGTATACTGAAAACTCATGAACTTTTAAACATTTTTAAAAGAATTTTGTCAAAGAGGTTCTAGAACTCCATTCTGGTGCGTTCCCCTAGAAAAAAGCCCTGCTTGCTGAATGAGTAATTAAATAGTGGGCAGAGTAATATCCATGAGCACAGATGGTTTTAAAGATCATTTAAACAGATTCATTCAGGGCTACTAGCCATGGTGGCTAAAGGAAAGATAAACTTGAATTCCTTTCCAACCCAGAACTATGAATCAAGGATACTGTACTGTTTTTCCCTTCTCTTGCTCTGTCTTCCCCACCCCATCTGACTTTCTGCTGCTCTCCCTTTCCAAGCTAGTGAGCCTTCACAGTGCTCATCAGACTGGAGTTGTGCATTTTTTTGTTTTGTTTTAAATAAATTTATAAACTGTATTTATATAGTTTATAAATATAAATTTATTTATATAATATTAATCTATATATCTAATAGCCAAGTGCCCCCCCGCGTGTGGATACCTAATTTCGCGTGGGGAGGGCACTTGGAGGGCAGAGGGGGGGTTCTGCAGGTGGGGGTGACCCCCCCGCCTGCAGAAAAATCCAAAAAGTTTGAAAAACTTCTTGGGGGATATTTAAATCCCCCAAAAAGTTAAAGCGTTCTCCGTGCACGCACGGAGAAAGCTCTGGCCACTGTAGGGGAGGGGGTGGGAAGTGGCGTGGTGAGGCCTCGTCACCGCCGTTTTCGGGGAGGGGGGAGAGCCTCGGCAGACGGCAGTCTCCTTGCTGCCGCCATTTTGAAGGAAGGAGGGGAGGGGGGGAGCCTCGGCGTATGGCGATCTCCCTGCCGCCACTGTTTTGAAGGAAGGAGGGGAGGGGGGGAGCCTCGGCGAACGGCGGTCTCCCTGCTGCCGCCACTGCCGTTTTGGAGGGAGGGAGGGAGGGGGGAAGCTCCCAAAGGGGGAGGGAGTAGAGGCTCGGCGCGCCGGGGGAGAGGAGGAGGAAGAGACTCACTCCCCCCCCCTGCGAGTATCGCGGGTCCACCGGCTTGTTTATCTATATTTATAAACTAATATAATTATTAGTTGATATACTACATATACACTTATGAACGGAGTCTGCTGAGTATGCAGAAACCTGACCTTGCCTTCAGGTTTGTCTCGTTTGCTGCCTTTTTTGATAGGAAGCCATCTATGAAGTTTGCTGCTAGAAGGAATGATGTCCCATAGTCATGCACCGTACAGTCTTCCATTACAATGATGTACCATACAATCTTCCATTATTAATCTCTTTCTGAAAGGCTCCATGTTGAACTTTGATATTTTAATTCATATTAACAATTTTCTTTCTTTCTTTTTTTGATGTGAAAATAACTTTTACTTGAATTCTTATCATAAAACAGCATTTGTTATCATTTTCTTTCCTATACATTTATACTTAAAGCAACACACTAACGAAACACTAACGAAAACCTGGACATTTTTGAACAATAAAATTATACAATTTGATTTAAAATTCTAAAAGTCAATGGCAAGGTAAATAAATGAATTTCTGTCCAAATCATGCCTTACCAGTTAAATCCTTTCCTTTAAAACGTATTTATAATATTTATTTTCTCCTGCTCTTCCTCTGCCAACCTTAGGGCAGCATACATGACTCCACTCCTTTATTTTATGCTAATAAGAAGCTCCATAGGGAGAATGATTGACTCAAGGTCACCCAATGAAGTTCACGGCAGAGGGAGCATTTGAACCTGGGCCTCCTTAGCCTTAGTCCAACACCACACTGACTCTCAGACACGTTAGTGAATATATATGTCATTCCCTTTGGTTCCATATGCAGCCAGGTACTAAAGCTTGGAAGGAAGAAATTTCACAAGAGAAGAAATGGTCTAGATAGATATCAGCTGTAGATAAGCTGTTCCTCCACTAGAGATTTCTTATTGCATGTCTGCCTTTGCCACATGAAATAAAACTAGCACAGAGAAACACAAGCATGTTAGTGACTAGTATTTATATGCTAGGAAGTTATATGCACAAAAGCTTTGCTTGCTGTTCTCTTCATAACAATCCCCACTGTAGAACAGACTTGCCAGGTTTAAGCTGACAGCAATTGGTGTGTCTGGCACTGAGAACTGTGCACCTAGCGGTCTCCCATAGAAACATGTTTCTGCTTTGAATTTTTTCTACTTTATTCTGTTTCCCTAATTGAGGCTCTTTGTCCATTCATTAACTCATCCATTCATTCATTATCTGATAAATATTATAATTGGGGGGGGGGAGTTGTGGGTTTGCAAGGATACAATGGTGGGGGAGGAACCAACCTACTTTTAGATTCAGCATTACCCAAAATACGGCCTTAGGTCAGGGGTGGGCAATTGTTTTGGCTCGAGGGCCACTTTGTGGGAGCGGAGGTTAACGGAGGGCCACACCTTTTAAAATGATTGCATTCACTAGTTAACTTTGCATTTCAGAAAAGGTGTAAATTGTATCATAAAAATCAATAAATATAAATTAAATAAAATAGTGGTAGTTTTATTCAATTTATTTATTTTGCTAATTTCATATCATCTATAGTTGCAAGCACATTTAATTTTAGAATCAGTTTAATGAGAGAAATGTACCCTAAAATAAGTCATTACTGTCAATAGAATGAGGAGGCATCTAATGAACAATGTAATAGGATTAAGATCATAGAAATCTGGTACAAGGCTAAGTATTAAACATGGCACATTAAACAGTGCATGAAATGGTATTACATCAGTAGAAATATAACAAAATGAGAACAAGACAAAAATAATATAAATTAGTTGTATAAATTGTATAAATTGTATAAATAGATAATATATATTAGTTGTATAAATCCACAGTCCTGTTCTCTCTATTGAAACATCTTTCTGAATCATCCTGTTATAATGTAGCCCTGTTCCTTTATAAAAATCCATTCCTGAACAGTCGTTTCAGATTGCAGACAGCCAAAAGTCAGTGAGCCTTCCTGACCTCAGTCAGGCCATTCCGTAGGATCAGGGCCACTACAGAGAATTTTCACATACAGGAAGTTGTTGATGTTGCCCATTTCAGAGTGGCACCAGTTAGACTGCCCTGTTCAGATGCGTAAAGTTGTTACTGCAGGGCATAGGAGGAGAGGCAGTTTTGCAGATACGAGGGTCCAAGGCCATGAAGGGCTTTGCATGTGGCGGCTAGTACCTTGAACTGGACCCAATAACTAATGGACAGCCAACAGTGTGGCTGCAGAAAGGATTAATATGCATGCCCTTCCTGGTTCCTGATAATAATCAAATGATGGCATTCAGCAGTAATTGGAGTTTCTGAGTTGATTTTGAGGGGAGACATATATAGCATGTATTACAGTAGTTTAATCTTGATATTACTGTGGCATGGATCCAGGTGGCCAGATCAGCCAAGTCAAGGGAGGGAGGGGGCCATCATCCAGGCAAAACCAAATTGGAAGAAAACATTATTTGCAGCTGCATTAATTTGTTTATCCAGCAGTAATGCTGGGTGTAATATAAACCCTAGGGGTTCTAAAATGCTCCGATTGTAGAGGTGCAGTACCAGTTATACCAGTTACAAGTAGGGCTCAGAACCTTTATCATTCCCTCATCATCCAATGTGTATGATAGTGTTTCCGTCAACAGCATATTGACTTGTAGAAGGAAAGTCCTGCTGCATCCATTATGCTGGACTTCTTTAAAGTGTTGATCAAATATTGTGTCTTAATTCAGTAGGTTTGTTTTTTTTAATTACAGGAGAATCCAAATCCTCACATGGCATTTCAGAAAGTTCCACGACCTACAGAAGGATCACATCTGCGAGTTCATGTACTTCCTTTCCCTAAGGTTAATGAGGCTCAAGTTCAGGACCTAATCCAGGAAGGGTTAGCTAAGAACCAAAGCATACCACCTGCTACTCGGATAGAAAGAAAATGTGTTGTTCCTGCTGGTCCACCTGTTGGTATGAGAACCATCCCTATCTATCACGTAATAATGTTGCCAAATTTTGCTTTACATGGTTTGGAACATGAATTTGTCAGAGTTTGCCCATCTGTATTATGAACACCAGAGGTCAAATCGTCAGCATTAAGACTGGTCAGGCCCATCCTGAGCTTTTACTACTCCAAGGGAGGTCGCCTTATAGACCCTGTTCTGAAACTATACAAGAGTAAGGTTATACCCCATCTCTTGCATGGAGTCGAAGTATGGGGATGGAATGACACCATCTTGGCCAGCCTTGAAGTAGTCCAGAATCATTTTTTAAGGTGCATTTTAGCTCTCCCTAAGGGGTCTCCAGCTGCTCTGATGAAACTGGCATCCCTTCTCTTAGGGCTCAGACACACCTTATAATTATTAGATACTGGAAAAGAATGGAAAACTCACAAACTAACTCCCTCAGTCACCAATCCTTTAACCTGCTGTTAGCCAAAGATCCGCAGCTCCGTGATTTTCTTAACAACATTCGTTCAAAATACTCCATCCCTAACGATCTTTTGGGAACATCAATTGATAAATCTCAACTTAGAAACTAGATTTATGACTTTGATGCCCGGTTAGACTGCTCTTTGATATTAAAATCAAAAGCAGCACCTTGGTACAAACTAATTAAATCAGAACATACTAGAACTCCATATCTAGTTAACTCCTCCAAATACGTACTTAGAGCGTCCTTTACTTCCCTATGGTTTCAATCAATGCCTGTACAAACAATGCCAATAGCAATTTTGGAGGGCCACTTTGATCAAACTCCATTGGTCCATCATCTATGTATTTGTGGCACCCATGTACTCAAGGTGTTCCCTCATCATATCCTCTTTTGCCCACTGTACTCCAGTCCAAGGGCTAAATTTTTAGCAGGTATTTTGTCTGGTCTTAGTGTATACCCACTTGAGGATCAAATCTCATTTTTGTTATCTGACATTGATGCATATGTTTCTTACAAAGTTTCATTATTTGCCCTTGCTGCGAAGAATATATGTTCCAAGGTGGCAATGGGAAGGGGGATTATCTAGGTTACTGTATTAAATTAGTCACATTTTGTTACTGATTTTTGGTACATTTTTGTATTTTGATATTACCCTATGCCTTGTTCATAATCTGTATTTTTTATTGCTGAGAGTTTTGTAACTTTGTAATGGCCAATGGCTAATTACAATAAACTGAACACTCAGTATTATGAACAGAGAATCAATTAATCATACCATTGAGAATTTACCTAAGAAGTTCTTCTATACCTTGGAATGCAAAGCAGGGTAATACTATATAGGAACAGAAACTAAATCTGTTGTTTGTATCCTACCACTGTTCTCCACAAAGACTATGCTTCGGCTTAAGTGTCCTTCATCTGACAGAGTTGGCTCCCCTGCTATTTCCATCGGAGGAAGGCTTCAGACTTTGCCTACCCAGAGTGATAGGATACAAACCTCCAGGTTGAATCCAAATTAAATTTTCCAGTGGCAGAATGGAAATTTTCTGCCTCTGATTGCCGCCTACTGATCTCCACAAAATACTGCTGTAGGAAGACAGGGGACCCTGAGGAATGACAACCATGAGGTCCGCAGCAGGAATCAGCAGAAACGGCAAATCTAATCTGGATCCAACCCTCTGCCTTTAGTTTTTCTATTTCTCTTTTTGTTCAAGTTATGGATACCATTCACAGCTCAGACAGAGCAGGCCAAAAGCTCCCAAAGAGTGATTTTTAAGGCTCTATGGACTTATGGGCAAGCTCAGGGAAGCTCCAGAATCATTTGTGCATAGAGGCTGTGTAATCCCCAATGCTGGATGGCTGAGCACAGCCTAAATAAACAACAGCTATTAAGTGAAATTCCTTTACACAGCCTCTATTTTATAGGTATTTTAGCATTATTGTGAGGCCTCAGTGGTAAATGAAAATTAAGTCTTTTTACTGCTGCCCTAATAGTTTGTTCACTGCTACTTTCATTCAGCATTTGCCATTTATTTATTATTTATTTATTTATTTGGATTTATATCCCGCCTAGCCAGCACATTTCTTTATATTGCATTATTTTTATTTTTTATTAATAGAAAATTTGCTTGTTATTGCCATTTTTCTAGAACGTTGCTAAAATCCTGTATCTAACGATGCCATCCTTTAAAACAAGGGTGTCAAACATGCGACCCGCAGTCCAGACCAGGCTCTTGAAGGGCTTCAGTTAGGCCCACAAGGCCCTGGCTGTTTCTTACTTCCTTAGCAATGTGAACTATTTTAGAGGAGGAATAATAACAAGCCAGTGGGGTGGATTAGGCTGTCCACCTCAAATGTCCCAGCACATTTTTTTATAGGAAGCTGTAGTTATTTTTCTGGGGAGGTCTATAGTTTTGTAGCTCTGTATCAGGATGCCTTCTTATGTTCTTTACCAGCACACGAAGCAACTTATGTACAAATGCTTGCAATGCCCAGCCATTTCAATGCCCAGCCATTTCATGTTTTCCCCTGGGTCCTAGGCTAGGAACACTGAGCATGAGATTTCTGTAATGAATATCAATAAATCAAAAGTAGATTTGCAGCTTACAGATACACACCTGAACAGCATACTCAAGATTGCAACTGCACAGACATTTTGATGTAATAATTCAGAGCAAGAGGTGTCAATTATCAGAGACTGTTAAAGAGACAAAATATTGCAAGAGTGCTAGTGTTATAAGCATGTTTTATTCAAGGTTTTTAAAAAATCTTAGTGTTTGCGTCTTTCGTAAAGGTTATATCTCCACTACCTGGCATTACATTTTATGACACACATGGCCCTGCCCAACAAGGTCTCATTTATGTCAGATTCAGCACTCATAATAAATGAGTTCGACACCCCTGCTTTAAAATATTGTAATTTTAACCCATTGAAATTTATAAAATGATAAGAATATTGTTGTAACTTTCTGTCTAAATATTTTGTTGCCTCTCCTCAAGTACATGTGTACCCACGTGCTTCTCCATTTTGATGAGAAATAAAGTGGCAATTTTAAGAAAATGAGGGAATTGCTTTGCTTAGCAAAACTAAACATTTTGTTTCATTTTATGTATTATATTTGTGTCCCATTCTTCCCCTAAAGAACTCAGGGTAGCATGCACCGGAGCCTGCCAGCATTTTATAACATAATCTTTATATGGGTTCAGTCAAGGAAATATTCACTGTATTTTTGCAGTTTTCTGTCGCTCCACTGCAGTTTCAGTCCCCATTAGGGATGGGCACAAACTGGCTCATGAGTCAAAATTTGGCACAAACCTGGGTTCTTGGCTGGTGTGGTTTAGCTATTCGGGGCCAGCCATTAAAATCTAATAGCAGAGCGATGTGGGGTCTGCTGCTCCGCTGTTAGGTTTAAATGGCTGGCTGGCAGCCATTTAACTCTTTGACTTTGCCCCTCCTTTGAAGGGGGAGCAAAACCAAAGGTCAAATGGGTGCCAGTCATTTAAACCTAATAGCTCAGTGGGTCTGCTGCTCATCTGTTAGGTTTAAATAGCTGCGAGCCATTTAACACTTTGGTTTTGCTCCCCACCTTCAGCAGGCCTGCTGAGCTGTTAGGTTTAAATGGCTATGAGCCATTTAACCCTTCGGTTTTGCTACCCCCCTTTGAAGCAGCAAGGAGCAAAAGCAAATGGTTTAAATGGCTGCCAGCCATGTGAGTCGTTTTATAATGTTGTTTAATTATGCTTTTAAATTGTAAACCACTTCGGTGGTATGTTATGTTGTGAGCTGCCTTCAGCCAGTTCGCTGGAAAGGCGGGATAGAAATGTGAAAAATAAATAAATAAATAATAAATAAACCCTTCACAGGTGATCCCCACCTGTTTTCTCCTGGTCGTGGCGAGCCATGGCCAGGAGAAAGGGTGGAAAGAAGTCCTCTTCCAGGCAATTCCCCCTTTCTTCCGGCACCGGCAAGCTGTGGCTAGTAGAAACGTGGAAGGGGGAACCAAACTTGCCAGATCAGTTTGTTTGGGTCCCATTTGGGTCGTTTCGGTTCCGTTTGTGGGTATCCCAAATCAAACTGCCCTTAGTCATCACACAGGAGAACCAGGACTGGAGGGTTTAGTACACAATCCCACTACTACCTAGTCACATCTACCTTATTTAATATTCTGATATGTGGACAGACTCTTTGTCATAATTTTTTCCACAGACAAAAACTGTGAAGATACACTGCTTGATGACAAACAGGGCTGTTTTTGGGTAGGAACGCACAGGAACGGAGTTCCAGCTGGCTCCTGAGTTGGCCACACCCAGCAGGAACTCATTAGCATAATAGGCCACACCCAACAGCAGAAACTCATTAGGATTGGCTGCATTAGGGGTATGTGGCCTAACATGCAAATTAATTTTTGCTACAAAAAAAGCCCTGGGTTTTGACAACTAACAAGGTAAACAGAATAAGAAGCAAAAGGTGGGTGTGGCTGGATGACCACTCTTCTGGTAACATGGAGGTGTGGCCTAATATGCTAATAAGCTGTGCTGTCAGTGGTGTGGCCTAATATGCTCATGAGTTTCTGCTGTTGGGTGTGGCCTGTTATGCTAATGAGTTCCTGCTGGGCTTTTTCTACAAAAAAAGCCCTGATGACAAATAAAGTAGGAAAATAAAACAAAGATATCCTGAAGTCACCCTGGGAATATTTCTCAATTAGTACCTGTTCAGTGGTAATGTTTTAAATATTTGATTGTTTCACATATGTTTCTACTCTTTTCTTTGTTAAGTTTCCATAATAGAAAAGGCAAGCACAGTTTTCAACAGTGCTCAAAGGCTGGAAGTTGTTAGAAACTGCATCTCTTCTATATTTGAAAATAAAATTTTGGAGACTGAAAAGGTAATAAAGATTTTGTTAAACAATTATTTGAATTGTTCTTCCAAGTTAAACTTGTTGTGTATTAAGTGGTTGACGACCTCTTCCGTAACCCACCAGGTTCTCATCCCTTTTTTAAACACATTCACTGGTGTTTTCAGCAAGTGTCAGACTGAAGGAGACTGAAGTACAAGTGCTGGGGTAAAAGTGCTGTTGTGTGTGTGTGTGCACAAATCTCCTTGTTTTAGCATGTTACCTATACATGCTTTTGCAAGCGGTCCCCCTACAGTCAGTTTTTCCCCCCTAGCCTGTGGTAGGAGGCACCCCTTGGGCATGGCACTGTTTACTTTCCCTCTCCATAAACAACCAGGCTCAAGCACTAGCTTTGTCTCACAATGTGAGAAGTAGCATTGGACAAGGGCAGTCTGATAGTTGTTTTACACCATCAGGTCATGTCCTGTGAATACTGTTAACTAAGGTTGTAAATACATTCTCCCATGCAAATTCAGTCATTCATGGGGTGTTGCTGAGCTGTATTTAGTTGCTTTCTTGACAAATAAAATTTGAATACTCTGGCACTTGAAAGAGAGAATGATTACGTCCCTCGTGTAACAGGCAAGATAGTGCTAGTTCTCCATTGTGAACTCTTGGGGAGGTACTGAAATTCAATGAGTTATATGGCAGTATAATGATTTGTGCTAATTTTCCTATAGAGTTGCCAATCTTCAGGTGGCAGCGGAGGATCCCCTTATTTTGCAGGCCCCTGCCCACTGCCAGCTAGCTGGCCGGCATCACCACAGCGACATCACCACAGCAGGGACGTTGCCTGGCAACTCTGGTTTTTGAACAAAACTCTATGGTTTGAGCTAATTTTACCATAGAGTTTGCCCAAAAACCAGAGTGTCGCTATGTGACATTCCTAGCGTGATGATGTCACTTCCATGTGACATCATCACATCAGGGACATTGCACTTGGCGATGTCCCCCTGCCCCCCCACTCCCAGAAAGCTCCCCCCACCCACCCCCCACTGGCGCAAGGCAACCCTATTTGCCTAGCCATGTTTGTAGAACTAATTATCAGAATAAAACAAGACTCAATTTAGATATAAGCAAAGAGCACAGAAAATGCAATTCATTCTTCTAATCTGATGTTCCCACCTCCTTAAAAGTCTTATTGAACTGGGCACTGGCCTGTATTGTCCAGCTTAATACACTGTGGATGTATTTGTGGACTGTGAGATCTACAAAAAGAAGGACCTACTCTGAGTCTTGATATGTCCTTCTAATCCTTATGTTGGCTTCAGATCATGGGAAATGGAACACAGTTAGCAGAACATTATATTCTTGTCTCCCCCCATTCTGGTGCCTCCTTGTACCCCTGGAAACTCTGCTGCTGCAAATTAACCAAGGAGGAGAGGGCCACAAATTGTTTTTACAGCTGCTAATAATTTATGCCATTTTAATTGCCATTCCTGTGGCAGGGAGAATAGTCCACACCACTCTCCCCCCAGCAGAAATGCTATTCTACTGTCACGTGTGCCATTCTGTTGGTGGTCCCAACCCCTTAGACTTCAGGAGTTAGCAAAACAAAAACAAAAAAAGAATGATGTTTGCATATGAGATAAGTCTACATGAAAAGAAGGTGAACTAATGTAGGGATAAATAATTTATAGCCAGTTTGGTACTCAAGTATATTTTATTTAGAAAGACTGTAATACAAAATGTCTCTTAAAGAGCAACAAATAAACACTTGTATTTCAGTGCGGTTTATTTCATAGCTTTCTAATGTCAGATTTTCATCTGTACAGACTTTGCCTGCTGCACTGAGAGCACTTAAAGGAAAAGCAGCTCGACTGTGTTTAACACAGGAACTAAGCCTTCATGTTCAGCAAAACCGAGCAATACTGGACCATCAGCAGTTTGATTATATAATACGAATGATGAACTGCACTTTGCAGGTACTTAAAATTAGTTTTTGCTTAGGCTTTTGTTTTTAACTTTCAAATATGATAGTGTGGGGAATGAGTATTTGATTGCATTGCGTATTTCAGTGTAATCCTAAAAACATTTTATTCATAATTAACGTGGGATTTATAACTATATACCTCTTTTCATAAATATGCCTGAGAGCCTTGCCAATCTTTTTTTTTGCAATAAAAGTAAATGTGTATGTATGTATGTATGTATTTGTGCGTGTGTGTATAAATTTAGAAAGTAAAGTATGATATAAAGGGGATACAAAAGGAAAAGAGGAATTATGTAAATTATATATATATCAGGATAATTATACATTGCAAAATATATGGAACAGAAAAAGTAAATATTTCTCCCCAACATCCCCTTCATTATAGTTTTTAAGACATTTTCTATAGAATACAATGGCCCTTACTTCGAACATTTCAAATTTCAAATTTAATCTATTTTACATATTATGAGAGTCCTACAGAGTCAGTCACCAACAAGTGTCCTTAAAGAAAGGTAGTCTTTATTGAGAAAGGTCTGTTGTGGTCATCTACATGTTCTGTGTCAGTAATGTTAGAACAATCCCCAGGCAGGGCACTTATACAGAATTCAAAAATGGCTTGCGAAGGAATGTAACCAATCATATAAATCAAGCAAAAAGGCACCCAGGTTCTCATGGAAAAAGTGGGAAGATACATAGCCAGACACTAACAGTCTCCCAAGGTCAGAGCAGAGCAGGGAGCAATAAGCAAGCCATGAGAAGAATAACATAACATTCCATACACCTGATGTCACAGGGCAACTCATGCTACCTCCCGGGCATTCTGCCTCCCCAAAACTCCCCCCACCCCACCAGGCTTCAACAGACGTAATTTATGGAAGGCATGAAGCAATGCAGGAGCATTAACATGTTCAACAGCAACCCATTCATTTTCCCCAGGTCCAAATTCTTTCCATTGCACCAAATAATACAATCAACCCCGTCCAGAATTTGTGCAATTTGATAGTGGGGTTCACCATTCAGCATCAAAGGAAAAGGAGTCAGTTGCTGGGGCCTCCACATATTCGGTCCAGGGTCCCATTTCAATAAGCTGAAATGAAAAATGGGGTGCAAAGATTTCAGCGATTTAGGCAGTTCAAGTTCCACAGTTACCTCGTTGATTTTACGAAGCATTTTGAATGGGCCCACATACTTCCAGCCCAATTTGCGGCTGGGTTGAAGTCCCCTGATGTTCCTGGTTGACAAATACACTAAATTCCCAGGGTGCAACTCCCATCCAGGCGTCCTCCCTTTGTCCGCTTGTTTTTTATAATCCAACTTGGCCTTATCCAATGTTTTTGCTATCAGTGGCCAAGAATCCTGTAATGATTTCCACCAGGCTTGGGAGTCACCCATTCCAAGTTCAACAGGGGTGAGTTGCGAAAGGGGAGCCCCCTCATATCCGCAGGATGCCATAAAGGGGGAGACACCCATAGATGAATGAACTGCATTATTATAGCTGTATTCAGCAAAGGGCAACAAATGAACCCAATTATCTTGTTGATAATTCGAGAAGCAATGTAAAAAATGTTCAACCACTTGATTCACTCTCTCTGTTTGACCATCAGTTTCTGGGTGATAGGCACTGCTGAACACTTGCTCCACCCCCAAGTGTGGTTAGTACTTCTCATACTAGTTTCATATGGAATTCCCGATCAGGGGAATACAAAATGATATCATCTAGATAACAGAGGACCCCCTTAAACAGGTGCTTATGCAAAACTTCATCTATTAGGTTCATAAAGACTCCAGGCGCCCCTTGAAGTCCAAATGTCATCACCAAATATTTGAACTGGCCCAGGGGGGTATTAAAAGCAGTTTTGTATTCATCCCCTTCTCGTATGCGCACCCAGAAATAGGCATCGTGGAGGTCTAATTGGGAAAATATTTTTCTCCAGGCTGCCTCCACCAAGAGATCTTTGATCAAAGGGAGGGTGTAGGCATTGGACGCTGACACTGCATTCAGGCCCCGGTAATCCGTGCACAGTCTCAGCCCTCCATCCTTCTTTTTCCGGAACAGCACTGAGGCCACCAGAGGGGAAGTTGCAGGCCATATGAAGCCGTGCGCCAAGTTTTTGTCAATGAACTTGCTCAACTCTCCTTTCTCCGCAGGGCTCATGGAATACAATTTCCCCTTAGGCAGCTTATGGCCCGGTAACAGTTCAATGGCACAGTCAGTATTCCTATAGGAAGGCAGTTCATTGGCCTCGGTTTCCTCGAAAACTTCACTTAAGTCCCGATATTCCAAAGGTATAGCCTCAAACTCCTCCATAGCCAGACAAGCTTTAATTGGGGGTGATGTGGGCATGGTTCCCCATTCAGGAAGCCAACGGTGCTCTGCTCGTTAGGTAGTCACAAAGCGCATCTTTCTCCCATGGGGTCTCTGTACTGCCGCCTCAGTGCCCACATAAATTCCGCCATGCTTCTAAGCTCAGGTCCAGGAACACTGTGGAGACTCACATACCAGGCAGCTGCACCCTCTCGCATCCTCGACCCGATGTAGCCGACTCACTCCTCCTCGGTAGGGAATAGGTAGCCCCAATTCTGGAGAAACCGCCCGGTCTCGATCACGAAGAACTGGAGCTTATTGGGGTTCCCATCAAATGTGGCATCCAGTAACTCCTGGGGTACAGGTCACTGGGGCACTACCAGTCCCGGAATGGCATATTCAATATTTCAACATTTCTAGATACTAGCTATAACTTTTGATACCAAAGCTTAAAGGAAGGTCTATTATATATCTCACATATAAGAAAAAAATCACATATAAGAAAAATATTTTTGTTCAAAATCTATTTCCTCATACATTTGTTGTTTTTTGTTGTATAATGGAGAGGTCTTTCTCAGTGTAATATTTGTCTTATAGAGAAGCACTATTTTTCCAGCACTGAACTAATATTTTGTTGTTGCTCAAAAAATACAGTTTTCCCCAGCTAGTGCTTACGTAGTAATTAAGAAAGCTTTCTGGACAATCACAAGTGTCAGAGGAACTTGGTCATTACCTATGAAATTATTACCATCCAGAGCTCCACTCCTGTTTTCTGAACTTTAACATTTCTGTTCTACTTTAGAGGTTGAGCAGTTCCCTCAGAGTATTATACAAGTCCAAAAGTATTCATATTGGGTTGAATCCAGAACTTCTGTTCTACTAGTGGTGGAGCCTTCTTTTCAATCCAAGGAACCTGCTGTCGGCAAAAGATGCTTTCTCCACCTGAGCAAGTCTTTTTTCACCAGCAGAAGGTTCTTTGCATTGGATGAAGACTCCATCTTTAGCAGGAGGGAAGATTTGGATCAAGCCATCATTCTTAAAAAACAAACAGACAAACAAACAAAAGTGATAATCAGTCAAATACCCTTGTAACAATTTCATGGATTTTGACGCTTAAAAAATTAACTCCACTCTTTGAAGACTGTCTGCTCCTATCCAGGAAAATATACATCTGTCCCTTGATATTTACAGTACATATTGTGTGTGCATCTATCCAGAAGTGAGAATTTCAAGGTACATCCAGAACCTCTGTGGTATTACATTAAAATTTAGTTGAGTGGAATCAGACTTTTTTTTAAAAAAAATATATGGATTTCTTTTTCCTAGGGGTATTTCTTCTGGACAAATTATTCAGATTCCAGTATACATATTATTTTGACTTCAGCATTATTTCTTTTTTCAGGTTTCTTCCAAAATAGCCCAGGTTAAATCCATAAAGATAGATTTATTTAAAAACATGCACCTCCTCTTATGCAAATACCCACTACTCAAAAGCAATGACAGGTATAAATCTATGCTGGGTTTAGAACATTGGAGTAATTACTTGATATGAGTTTTGTTTGAAAATATGCACATTTTAAACAAAGAAATTTGGATTAAGCAAGCAACTTTATGAAACGTTAAGTTAAAGCCTCAGTAGAAAATCTAAATGGCTGTTTCAGAATATATGAGCCCATGAGATAAAATAAATACTATAAATAAATATCCATAGGTAGGAGCTAGCAAGATAACATTGTCCTCATAATGGACAACCAACATACATTTTACCTATAGTACAAGGCAAGGGTCCCCAAACTTTTTGAGCCTGCAGGCATCTTTGAAATTTTGACATGGTGGTGGGTGCAGTCAGTCAGTCAGTCAGTCAGTCAAGTTTATTGTCTTGGCCATTGGCCATAACAAAACAAAACAAAATAAAACAGATAAAACAAAATACAACAGACATTATAAACCAAAATGGGATAGGCCCTTCAGTAACTTGCTGCAAATCCAAGACTTAGACTTATCTTTTTTGCTGCCAATACAAACAAAGCCATTCTGCTGGTAATATGTGTGTCATTATCAGAGAGCAAAAAAACAGTCATGTCCAAATCTGAAATTCCATTATGCAGAGGTATAATGGGGTAAATAAACCTTTGCCTAAGTGATTCATGCCAAGAGCATCTCATAATATAATGCTCGACGTCATCCACTTCGCCTATGCCACATTGACATATTCTAGAGACAGGAGGGGAGCCCAAGAAGCGACCAATACAGACCATTGAAGGTATGGCATGAAACCTTAGGGCGGTAAAAGCCCTTCTTAGATCAAGAGTGGTTAATTTCTCAAGGTAATCAGTCCTATAGTGATCTCTTTTAAATATCCTGTACAAGGGGGCTGTACGACAACTTACCACCGCTTGGCGGTTCAAAAGCCCATCCTTATTAAATACCCATTCCTTCAATTTGGACTTTTGACTTTCACTGTCCCATATATCGTCTGGAATTGAGTATTTTAGTAAAATAGAGGTCAGGTGGTCGCCTAATCTTTTGGAGGATTTCAAAAGCAATATAAAACTTCGGACACCTAGGATATCTGATCAGAGGGCCAAGTGGTTTGACAGAGAGTGGGTGCAGTCATAAAATGGCTGCTGCAGGAGGTGGAACCAATGACAAAATGGCTGTCACAAGAGGCAGAGCCAACCAAAAAATGTCAGGGAGTGAGGTTATGCATGACTCTAATAGTAACTTTTCAACATTTCAGGCAGAATCTCTGTTTAACAGAATACCTTTAAAAATATTTTCTGCATACATACAGCTTTGCTGCATCATTGAAGGTAAGATCTTTGTGTTGTGGTGGCAGCTGCTGCCTAAACAACTTCTAAAATATCTGCACAGCCAATCAGATCTCCAGCAGCCAATCACTCCCTGCTGGGCACAAGCCCCACATGACCCAGCCCACTTTTTAAGGCACTTGGCAGGCACCAGGAAAGGTGTCTGGGGGACACCGTGGCACCCAAGGGCAGCATGTTGGGGACCCCTGGTGTAAGGTTTATTCCTCCCCTGGAATCATTCTCCAAATGCACCTGTGTTGGAAAAATATACGTTAGAATTGACTTTCAATTAAAAATGTCTAGGATTAACAGAATAAGTTGCTAGTATCGTAACAGCTTCATCTAGCCAGTGCAATACCAGTGCCACTAGCCAGTGCTTGCCACGCTGGGAGGGAACAAGAGACAGAAACACCTCTCTGCAAACTTCACAGAGCACAGCAGTTTTCCCTGGATTCCACAGAACACTGCCAAACATCTGTCAGTCAGTACTGCCAGAGCCACTGTGATGGGTAGATGGCACAGCCAACAAGTGCACGCTAGAGTCAGAGCTCCTTACTTATTACTTCTTTCTTTAGAGACTTTCTGTCTCCTCTCCAGAGAACCTGCTTGCAAAGTAAAACACGATCAAGTATAAATAAGCATAAAGATTGCTATAAGCTGACAAAGCTATTAAAAATGCAGCATTAAAAGCTGAGCCAGGGCATAAAAACAACATATTAACAGCTTAAAATGACTCATAAAACAATTTTCAGACTAGAATATTGTAAGAACTGTTTTAAACCATCAACCCGTTAATTAAAACGCTGGATATGTAAAAATGTTTTGCCCTGGCACATAAAAGAGACGACAATAGGCAGCAGAAGTCTCAGGAAGAGGGCTGTTTCAGCACTTGAAAATGCATGGAGGGGGGTAAGGTCACCGGGTGCCAGTGCAGCGCAAGACCGATCAGAATTGGGCCCTCGTGGCAATTTTTGAACGGCTACATTTTCATCTAAAATGGCAGTATGTATGCAGACTTTAGTTAATTTAGCAGTTACTCCTAAGTAGAGAGTTTTTAAAGCAGAACTCTTCAAATTTTTACAATACCCCTAGAACATATTTTCCAAAAAAAATGCATACTAAAGAAGGCATAGGCCATTTTTTTGGGGGGGGGGGGAGTGGGAGTCACTGAATTTTTTGGTTTTGGTACAGCAGTTCCCACTGCTGAACGTAGAAACTGCTGTTTAAAGTATATAATTTCTTTGACTCTCAGTTGTCAGTTATACTGGGATACATTCAAGAACTGAGGGAACATCAGCCGGTACAGAGCCTTTTTGTATGTTTTTTTCTCTAATGTCCAGTAATATTCAATTCTTATGCACTAAAAAGCCATAACAATGGCATTTCATCAGTGACAACAGAGATAGTATTCAATCAAAGATATGAGAACCTTATAAAAGTAAAATATTTAATGGTCAAGAGGATTACAAGATAAAATGCTGGGCTGTCTGATTTAGCAAGGGTCATTTAGCTTTATTTACGTCACTAAAGTTAGATAGTTGAAAAGACACTAAGCATGGGAGTTCAACATCTCTCAGCCTAATAAAGAGTGATTCACAGCCCTTTCAAAATCAGTCTTTGAGTGTGAAGAGTGTGTTTATACTGTAAAAATTAATGTCCTGTGGCTATACAATAAAATGTTGTACATGGGAAAGGATGTAACAATACATAAATAGAGCACTGACTAAAAATATTTAGGCAAAAGTCACTTTTGGTGTATTATAAAAAAAAGAAAGAAACTGACAATGTACAATTGTCAATTTCACATAATGTAATAGTAACCTACAGTACATGAACATTTGTTTGTTTAAACTGTTAATTCATCCATTCCCAAACATTTGTTTGTTTGTTTGTTTCCATTTATATCCCACCTTGCCAGACGAACTGGCTCAAGGCAGCGTACATACAACTGAAATACAAAACATAATAAAACATTAAAATTATCCAGTACAATAATACAATATACAGCATAAGTGCTGCTAAAAACAGTACAACAGTACAAACAGTACAACCTGCTGACTTCAGTTTCAATAAATTCAAACCTAACAGATAGCAAAATTAATATTAGAACAGGGTTAGTCTCTCAGTGGCTCGGGAGCCAGACCTGTGGCTCTTCCCAATGTTGCACTCTTCCCATGGGCAAGGTCACTGCCTGGTTTGGCTTGTGGCTGGCAGGTGGAGCCGCTGCTGGAGAGAATAATGGATGAGTAAGCTATGAGCCTCCCTGAGCTCTGGGCCACATTCCAGCAGTGGAAGTAACAACACCCCCCACAAAAAACCTCTGTGTTGTCATTGCAGCACCGGGGCAACTGCTAGCAGAAGAGCAAGCTGACTGCAGAGAAGAGAAAATAAAGTTGTTACAGCAGACACCCAAGAAAAGAGCAACCTGGCCATGGGGGGATGGGTGTTCTCGCCTTTCTCCACAGCCAGGTGGTCTTCCTTCAGGCAACTTGACGATCTCAGGCTCAGGACAGACTGGCAGTTTGGCCCGATATAGGTCCACTTTTCAAGCGGATTAAGAGAGCCCATTCAGACAGCCACAGCTGCCTAGCGTTGCTGAGCCGCAATCACCTGGTCCTGAAGTGCTTTCATTGCACTTCAAAAAGGTACCTGGTGAAACCGGTATCAAGCCGTTGTGAGAATGTCCCAATAGCATAAGGTACAATCATTTTTCTTTTTTCTCCCTGGCTACCTGATCTATTTTGAAAGACATGATGTCTTAGATAGGTTATTACATTTGCCGCAAAGGTTCTGTTGGAACCTAGACAATGCTGGTATCTTAAGAGCTTTTGTGCTCACAAAGAAAAAAAGAAAAATTATTGTACCTTATGCTATTTATATAAGAATCACAGTCCTTGAAAAAGATTCATTTGAAACGGGTATATTACTAGAGTGCCGTGGGACTAGTGATAAGTATTTTTGATAAGGTGCTATCTGAATGTAAACCTGCACTGGTTGTATTGTTTGGGTGAAATATATTTTTGATAATATTTAATCCTAACATTTAGAGAACTGTAAAGAAAAAGAATAAAGCATTAAATTGTTTTACTGTACACATATATTTATTGTACATAGTGATATATTTTTTGGTATTCCCACCTGGAGGCTGGCAATGGCATCCCTAGGCAGCACCCTCTGTGTGACTTGATACCACCTGATTTGCATGACTTAATTAGGTCCAGCTGCTTTGCTACTGTTCATCAGCAGCCACCCTATGAAAGCCATTGTGTGTAACAGTTAGAGCTTCATATGGGGATCTGCGAGACCCAGGTTCAGATCCCCATCTTGCGGTGGAAGCTGACTGGGAGATTTTGGACCAGACACATACTTTCAGCCTAACCAACCTCACAGGGTTGTTGTGCTGACAACAAGGAGGAAATAATATTGTGAGCTGCTTTAGTCCCCACTGTGGAGAAAGATTGTAATTTTCCTAGGTCGAGGCTGCAGGGGAGGTGGGTGGAGATGGAAAGCTGAAGACAGATAAAGGTAGGTTGACTGTTGGGCAGGAAGGAAATAGGGTTGCCAACTCCAGGTTGGGAAATTCCTGGACATTTGAGAGATGGAGCCTGGGGAGGGTGGGATTTGAGGTGGGAGGCAGAAAGAGAGAGAAAGAGGGATGAGATCGGGGAGGCAGAAAAACAAAGAGAATGATGACGGGTCAGAAAGAGAGAGGAAGTAACATACACGGAGGAGAGAGAGAGAGTAAGGAAGGGGGGGCAGAAGGGAGAAATAGTGTGAGAGAGGTAGGGGGAGAAGGGAGGAAGCAAAGGTGTGAGGAATGGGATAACCATTCCGCAAGTTTCTTGCGGGTCTCCACTTGTTATATTCTAAAAGCACTAGTTCACAACTTGTTGCACTTGAAGACAATAAATTCAACACATTCAGTGCAAAATTTGTGGCCTATTAGTGCATCCCTCAGCCCTGCCCTACTGTCAGCTCTATATATCATTAGTTACAGACTCCTCTTGCATCTGGGAGAAATAAGCTGTGGGCCCCCCTTTCCCCTTTACATGATCTAAAGGTGGCAAAAACAGTTTAGAGGGGAGGAAGGGAGAGTGCCTTGCATTCTGACGAACTCAAGAATTTTATGTGACTGTCCTGCAAAGGTACAGTTCCCCTAAGCATGATTGCACGGAATACCTGAAATGAACATCAGTTACAGGTTAGTTCAGTCATGTATGCTTCTGTAAAAATGGACTAGATTTGATATGACTTAGTTTTAGTAGCTCTGGGTGCAACTTTGCTAAAAACCAAGGGGTTTTTTCCTGTCCAGCTCTTGGGACTCAGTCTCTGAGTCCTAACTTTCATTTTGATTTCTTAGGACAATAAATTAAATTGCATTTTATGCCACTTATAAATCAAGTTTTTTAAATGGTCAACAAACTGTTTCAAGCAGTAAAACTGTTTTGCGGACATGTTGCAGAAGTACTTGTTGAATGGAAAATTCGACATACCTCATGCCTCATTTCACTGGAGATGTTTATATATATCATATTACTGTGCCTGTCGTGTGTTAGCGTATTTTCATTGTTTACACAGTAACCAGGGATTAAATTTAATGCAGTGCTAAAAATGCCTACTAGATTAATCAGTCTTTATGGTTTTCACCAATAATTGTTCGTATAGTACAAAAGAGCCACAAACAAAATATTCAAGCATGCTGTGACCGGAGCCTTTGTTGTTGTTTTCCCTCTCTACCTGGGCTGAAAAGGGTGGAGCTCAGCCAAAATTTAATTTTCAAATCTAACAGTGTTAGTGCCTTTTCTTAACTAGTTTTCTGTTTTGATCAGCCCAAATAAAAGGAGTGGTTTTCATTAAACTTTCCGCTGTCATTTAAACAGCTGAAATGGCTGCCTGAAAATATGACGCATGTTTGTAGCAAATGCACTATGTCAATCATAGTACGTCTGATACGTTAAATAAAAAATATGTTCGAAATGCTAAACACAAGTCTTCATGTATGGTAATTTCTGGCTTAAAAGAACTCAGTTTCACACCTTTCACTTCAGCTCAAACAGCACAACAGCCCATTACAGGGGATGGGAGGTCTCTGTTTGCCCACCCCCTGTTTTAAATTTTTCAGCGCTCAAGTAGCTTCATCCGCCATGGGGAGAGGCACTGAATGAGAAGCAAGCTAAACTCCCCCCTTCTTCAGACTGTCCTAATGTGTTGGTCTTGTGCACAAAGAATGGAAAGAGGAACAGTTTTTTTCCTGTTTGTTTTCCCCTTTGGCCTCGTGCATATGTAATACTGTCCAGTTTCCTAACCATGGTAAGGAAATTCTGCATGTTTAGTAAGCCGCTTCATGGCGTTTGTCTGCAAGCATCCCCACCCCCTGCTTTACATGTGGATTGTCCCTCCATTTCATCCTTGGAAAGTTTGCCGCCATGATCAGAAGTGTGTTTACAGAGAGAAGTTAGCAGTGATACCATTGTGACTGCCTGCACCCGGAGAAGCATGCTGGCTCGGCTCTCCAGCAGCCACCAGACCCTTCCAGCTTAGTTGGCCAGCATAACACAGTCCTCCTATTCAGCAAACTGCCTGCTGATACCCTGACAGTGTGGAAAAGAAAGGAGGGATTAAACCATCCACTCTCTCACTCTTCAGTCGCCACCTGCTTGTTTCAGGTCAGTGAGGAGAGAGTGGCTGAAGATGCTGTGACTGCAGGTGTTTAATCATTTTGCCGCCTGCAGTAGGAGGAGCCCTGTGACTCAGCTCTCCCAGCAGGTAGCCCCTTCTGGCTAAGAGGGCTTTCATAATGCAGCCCTCCCATCAAAGGAGGCACTTGAGGAGATGCCAGAGAGTGCTGCCCCTCTTGCAGTTCTCTCTAGTGGAGTCTGGCAAGTCCCAATTGTTGGGGTATTGTTTGGGAATGGGTGGTGGCAGACCCTTCATTGAAAGCAGTAGTTCTGGGAGTGTGGAACATGGAAGTGGTACTGGTGGTTTTCCATTATGTTTGTTGTTCCACCTTTGATTAAGGCAGTTATGGGGTGGGGAGATACGGTGGTCGGAGGAATGTTGGTGGAGGGAGACATGCAGGGAGATGTGATGGTGATCACTGCATGTCTGATGTGGGTGGTCAGGTGTCTGCAGTTTGACCTTGGTGCTGTGCAATGCCAAGTCTGTGAAAAATATACTCTGTAATATCTGACGTGTTGTAAAAACAACAGATGGGCCTGGCTTGCTTGACTGAAACCTGTCTTGATGAATTTGATATGGGCAGTCTGGTATAACTGGCATCAGCTGGGTATAAATGTAAGAAAATAAGAAGGGCTGGATCAGACCAGTAGTCCAGGATCCTGTCTCATACAGTAGTCAATCAGTTACTCTGGAGCGCCATCAAGAGGGCGCAGAATCCAAGGCCTCCCCTTGATTTTGTCTCCTGGCACTAGTATTCAGAGGTTCACTGCCTCTGAACGTGGAAGTTCAGTTTTGACATCATGACATCATGACTAGAAGCCATTGATGGACCTATCATCCACAAAGCCCTTCACCACTAGATACCCAGTACAGACAGAAGCCAGCTTTTATTGTGTGTACTTTGTGATGGACACGAGTGACAGATTAGGGAGAGTGCTGATATATCATCTACGTAGGAGCAAGATCCCTAACTGATGGAGGTGGTCTCAAATGTTGAGGATCCCAAGGTGCTGAGGATCCCTAGGACAATGGTTTTGATTTGGTTTCTTTTCTGACCAGGTAAACAGTCTCCGCCAGAGGAGCAGAATAAACTGGTAGGACTTATCCTATGGGCTGCCACAGGGCTCTATCCTATTTTATACTCCTTATTAAATATATGAAGCCTCTGAATGAGATCATCTGTGGCTTTGGGTTTTAGTGTCACCAGTATGCAGATGACACATAGCTCTGTATTTCACTGTCCAAGCCTCCAGATACATCCATCTTGGTTCTAAACTCGTGCTTTCAGGCCATGGTCAGGTAACTCAGGCAGAACAGGCTGAAGCTGAATGCAGACAAGGCCCGGGGCTCACCATCGTTGCCTGGGGGAGGGGAGGAAGGCTTACCTGTGGCTGCTTCTCCATGTGGAGCTCCTTCTCTCCCCCCCCCCCCCCCCCGTGAGTACCGCGGGTCCTGCCTCTTGTAGATTTCTACTTTCATATATTTTTTTAAAAAGAGAAGGACTAAATCATAGTCTCAGTTCAGCTTGTTTCAGTTGTTTCTTAAACATGGAGGAGTGGAGAAGAGAAAGCCACCATAGCAAATTCCTTTTGAACTGCAAGGACTTCTAAAGGAACTTTGCAATCAGACAGTTAGGTCTGTTGCATTAAGAAGGAAATAGCAAAATGCCTAATTTTGCAAGCACGGGTCCTTGGTGATGTCTGAAGAAGCTCTTCAGGTTCCCACTTTTATCTAGCAGCAGTTACATTTCTGGCTAATTTCTCACAGTACTGCTTCTTGTCTTCTTGCTTTCTTATGTAATTTCTTTTTAAAATTCCTTAGCGATAAAACCTATGGCATGAAGATAAGTAGCAGGGCTCTTTTTTGGCCAGAATGCACTGGAATGGCGTTCTGGCTGGTATCCAAGCCCGCCCCTCCCCACCAGGCCTGGGCTGTTTGCATTCAAAGGGAGCTTTCTCCTTAAGTTCAAAGAGCCAGCAGGAAAAAGCCCCACCCGGAGATTGAGCACCAGGCCTGGGCTCTTTGCACTGAAAGGCCTGGGCTCTGTGCATTTGGCTTGCCAACATCACGTTGCTGCGCCAACGCTCTCCCTGCTCCAGTAAGTGCCTCCCCCATCTCTTTTCCTTCTCTCTCTCTCTCCCCCCACCTTTCTTTCTTTCTGTCTGTCTTTCTCTCTCTCTCTCTCTCTCTGTCCCCACCTCTCTCTCTCTCTCTCTTCGTTCCTTTCTTCCCCCTCTCCCTCCCTCCCTCTTTCTTTTTTTTCTCTCTCTCCCTTCCTTCCTCTCTTTTTTCCACCCACCCTCCCTCCCTCTTTTTCCTTCCTTCCTTCCTTCCTTCCTTCCTTTCTCTCTCTCTCTCTCTCTTTCTTGTTTCATTTTGTTCTTTGTGTTTTTATTTTAAAAATTTGTTGGAAAAGGGGAGGGATATAAAAAAGCAGGGAGTCCAGGAAATGCTGGTTTTGACTATATCTTTAATTTTTGAGAATCTCTTTTGTTTTCTCATGGCATCTTCTGTTTAAGAAAAGTAAGTTTGAAACCTGAGTGTAACTAGTTCATTGTTGTGTCTTGTTGGGAATGGCTTGCAAATACATGTGTGTCTAAAGTCTATATTAAAGTGGTTTGGTGCTAACTGCCATGCAAGAGAAAACATCTGAAAAAGTAGCTTCATTGTTGTATGTGTTGGCAGAACACTTGACTGTTGCATGGGGGACTTTGGAGGACATTTGCAGAGAAACAGAGTTGTAATTAAAAATGAGCATGGTCGGTAGCACTTTGGAGATTGCCTGTTTTGTGAAATTTAAAAAGTGGGCAGAGTTTCTGAAGAAGATGATTGTCCATCTTCTGCCACTGGGCTAACATCTGCCTTTAATGGGCCAGCAAAGTTGATGTTCTTAAACCTCCTAATAAGAGAGATTTCTGCTTCTGAGGAGTTGACTTTCAACAATTGGTGAGCTTGTGATGGTAGTGATACTTTGATGTGGTAAAGCCCACCTGTTCACAGGATCATTTTACCTGTGGGACAGACTCTCCATGGTAACCACTTTACTGGTACATAATTGCTTGTAAAAAATATTATAGTGTAATAATTCAGGTGGGTAGCCGTGTTGGTCTGAAGCAGCAGAACAAAGTTGGAGTTCAAAGTTTCATCCAAGGTATAAGCTTTTGTGTGCATGCACACTTCTTCCATCTGAAGAAGTGTGGGTGGCACATGAAATCTTATACCTTGAATAAAATTTTGTACCTTGAATAAAATAGTCCACAAACTACTCCCGTCCAGTGCATCCAAAAACCTAGGGTTGTTCTACCAGTGAACTAGGGTTGCCAATTCCAGGTTGAGGAAATCCCTGAAGATTTAGGAGTGGAGCCTGAGGAGGGTGGGGTTTGGGGGTAGGAGGGACCTAAGCAAAGCATAATGCCTTGGACTCTACTTCCCAAAGCAGCCATTGACCTGATCTCTGTAGTTTGGAGCTCAGTTGTAATTCCAGGAGATCTCCAGACCCCACCTGTAGGTTGGCAACCCTAAATATTTATATTCAGCGTACTAGTTCTGCAGGAAGGCAAGCTGATTTCCATGGGAGCCTAACCTTTAGGAATTGATTCCAATCCAGTGTGGGAATAATTGTTGGACATAAGATATTGGTTCAGGCAAGATTTTGTATAGATGGGACAGAAAATAATGATTTTATTGGTTTTATCAAAACCGTTTTGACAACAAACAAGGTAAACAGAATAAGAAGCAAAAGGTGGGTGTGACTGGATGACCACACTTCTGGTAACATGGGGTGTGAACTAATATGCTAATGAGCTGTGCTGTCAGGGGTGTGGCCAAATATGCTAATGAGTTCCTCCTGGGCTTTTTCTACAAAAAGAGCCCTGATAAGTAGCAAATCTTTCCTTATTATATAAAGGTGTTTTCAAGTGGCAAGATTCCATGGGGCGCCAAAATCAGTTGCTGGAAGGACTCCCACTCAAAAGGGGTCCCTGGCCACTGGCTGCATTCTCTCACTGCTTTGCCTCAGAACTGCCTACAGAGCCACCGGCCAGCGTCTCGGCCTCAGTCTGGAGGGAGCCAGCGAAGGAGGACTGGGTGTTGGATCCACTCTTCTCCTCCACCCACTGCCAGGTGGGTCTAACTGTCCTCTCAGTGGCCTGCTTCTGTCAGTAAAAAGACAATGGACTTTCATCATAACCCCCCTTCCCCACTTGACTATCTGACTTTCCTGTCAGAATAAAGGCCCTCTCTCCTGCTTAGCTCCACCATGTCTGGCTGGCTAATGAGGTGGGCCAGCAACCATCAAACCATTCCCTTCAACCCCCTGCTGTGCAGCTGACTTGCCCTTTAGTGTTGCCAGTCTCCAGGTGGGACCTGGAGATCTCCCACTGTTACAATTGATCTCCAGATGACAGAGATCAGTTCCCCTGGAGAAAATGGCTGCTTTGGAGGGTAGACACTATGGCATTATACCCTGCTGAGTCCTTCCATCCCCCCCAAATGCTGCCCTCCACAGGATTCACCTGCTCAAATCTCCAAGTATTTCCCTAATCAGAGCAAGCTAGGTTGCCAAGCTGGCAGTGGGCAGGGGAGGGGGTTATGCTGAAAGTCCATCGTCTTTTTACTGACAGAAGCAGGCCACTGAGGGAACAGTTAGACCACCTGGCAGTGGGTGGAGGAGAAGAGTTACCAATCTCCAGGCAAGGGCTGGAGATCACTCAGAATTACAAGTGCAGATGGCAGAGATCAGTTTCCCTGGAGAAAATGGCTGCTTTGGAGGTTAGACACTATGGCATTATACCCTGCTGAGTCCTTCCATTCCCACCCCCCAAAAAAAATGCTGCCCTCCACAGGATCTACCCCCCAAATCACCAGGTATTTAGGGGCTGGCAACTTTCCCCTCCATGCCTGTTGCTAGGCAACCAAGCTTGCTTCTCTGAAAACCCCTTTTTACATCTATGTTGGCCTCTGGGAGAAAACTCATTGGGGCAGCTGAACAGAATGCCATAGAGGCCACCCTCCAAAGCAGTCATTTTCTCCGGGGGGGGGGGGGAGATCTGTTGTCTGGAGTTCAATAGTGATACCTGGTGATCTTCAGGCTCCACCTGGAGGTTGGGTACCCTAGGCATAGCAGGCAGTGCTTCAGAGCAGGATCTGTTAGACCCAGGTTCTTGCTGAGTGGGTAATTTTGGGCCAGTCACAGACTTTAAGCCTAACCTACCTCACAGGGTTGTTGTGCAAGTCAAAAGAGGGAGAGGAGAATGATGTCAGCTGCTTTGGTCCCCATTGCAGAGAACAACTACTTTTCCTGCAGGGGAACTATGGTTGCCAATCTCCAGGCTAGGGCTGGAGATCACTCAGAATTGCAAGTGCTCCCCAGATGGCAGAGATCAGTTCCCCTGGAGAAAATGGTGGACTCTGTGTCCTTATACCGGGCTGAGATGGACCCCCTATGACAGCCAATGTGACATAGCAGTCAGGGCTTCAGAGCACGGTGGAGGCTGTGCGTGGGGAGATGGAAAGTTGAAGAGTGAGGTTGATGATTGGCTGGGAAGGAGACAGGGTTGCCAACTCCAGGTGGAAAATTCTTGGAGATTTGAGGGATGGAGCCTGGAGATCGTGAGGTTGGAGGAAGGAGTGGGACCTCAAACAGGTACAATGCCATAGACTTCACCTTCCAAGCCAACCAGTCCCTCATAGAGATCCACTGTTGCCAATCTCCAGGTGGGGGCTGGAGATCACTCAGTATTACAGCCGCTCTCTAGAAGGGAGGGGGGAGGAGATGGGAAGCTGAAGCCAGGGGGCAGATAACGATATGTTGATGGTTTGCTGGGAGGGAGATAGGGTTGCCAACTCCAGGTTGGGAAATTCCTGGAGATTTGAGGGTGGACTCAGGAGAGGGTGAGGTTTCAGAGGGGTGGGACCTCTGACAGGTACAATGCCATAGAGTCTACCCTCCAAACCACCTGTTCCCTCATGGGGAACCATTGTTGCCAATCTCCAGGGGAGGGATGTAGATCATACCGAATTATAACTGCTCTTCAGATGGCAGAGATCTTCCCCTGGAGAAAATGGTGGACTCTGTGTCATTATACTCTGCTGAGGTCACCACAGCAAAATGACGCTGATTGCCCAAGGCTGGGGCACTCTCCCAGAGCCTCTTTCTAAAGCCCATTGTATTTATTTCCACAATTGGCCTTATTCCTAGTCCAATATAATATGGACAGACAAAAGAGTATTGCATGTAGTTTTTCTTATGTTAATTAGATTCATCTCAGTTTACATTGTTCTGCAGTGTTTATGAAACTTGTGCACTACTATAAACCATATCTTCATTTGGTCAGTGTTGTAATCTCCAAAATGTTCAAGGACCATTTAGAAACTATTCCAGTCACTTTTTTCCAGCTGTGGCTGTCACTTCCATGCCATTGGCAGGCATACTGTCTAATATTCTAGGTTGTAGACAATCTGTTGTTCTAATTCTTTAACTTTCCTATGAAATTCTCATCTAGTGCCTTATGAAAAAAGTAAACGTAGTTATTTTCAACTGTTTCATTTTCTGACTCATAAATTAACTACTTCCCTCTTAAAATAGTTCTCATTCAGTATGCAGTTGCATTGTAAGCAGTAAGATTTTGCTGTTATTAACAACAGCTGTATACATTTTATGAACATGCTTTTACAAAAGTAAATTGAAATACTACATTTTTGTTATGTATTGCAGTTTGAGTTAAAATCAGTATTTTTAGCTATGCTTGTGTTCAGCACCTCTGACTTAAAATATTTATATCCCATCTTTCCTTGTGGTTCAAGGAGACTTACAAGTCATGATTAAAACAACACAATATTTATTATATGTACCTGGTAGGGCTGCCAAGTCAGCCCGGGGGGCGGGGGATCCCCCGCTATAGGGGTTCCTGATCCACCAGCTGGCATTCGGCCAGCGGGGGGAACCCCACCCCCGAAGTCGTCCAGCCTGGACGACTTCCCCAGCGTAATGATGTCACCCGGAAGTGACGTCACCACGTTGGAGACGTTGCCAGGGCGACGCTCTGGCAACGCCCCCAACGTGGTGACGTCACTTCCGGGTGACGTCAACGGAGGCTCCCGGGCGAAGAAGGACTCCTCCCCACCAGTACGTGAGTGCGACTTGGCAGCCCTAGTAGCTGGGGTAGGTGAGTGTGCAGATAGAGATTAAGCCATGGTGCTAGCAATTGGCTAGCACAATATAATAAATAGTACACATGCCGTAACAATGGTCAAAGTTGACGTAGGTAGGAACCTAGCTGGACCTCAGGTTCTATCCCCCCAAGATGGTATGAAGATATGATGGAGGATAGTGGGACAAATATGCATGGCCCATGGCAAAGTCTGTGCCCATGCACTCACCAAGTCCTCTCTTTCTTAAACTGGCTTCATGCAGACTTAAACAACCACAACTGAAGTCAGGACAGATGAGAGGACATTCAGAAATAACAGTCCTAAGAAACTTGCAGTTTTTAAATCCAGCTTTTAAACCCAGTGCTAAACTAGAAATCTTCTGGAGAGGGCACATAATAATGACATACAATTCAGTAGCAATAAATAGCTGTGGTAGAAGTGAGTGTTTTGTCCATCGGAAGAACCCTTTCAGTTCTAAGTTTAAAAAACTGAACTTTAATAAAGAATGAAATGTTGTCTTTTTAGAGATTTTTTACTGTCAGACTTGTCTTCTCCATCCTGATAAAATTTAAAAGATTTAAAATGTCGATAAAGAATGAAATGTTTTTTTGATATGGATCTTTTAAAACATAAAATTGGCTTCTGCAACCAGATAATGCTTTAAAACATGTCAGTCAACTATAATGCTGTTAAGAATGGGAAATAACTATTATTTCATAGACTGAACAAACTGTTATAAGTCTCTCTGTTCTCAGAATCCCGAGATTAAAATGCCTCTAAGTCGTTCATACAGTAAGTTGAATTCAGTGTCTCTAATTAGTCTGCTATCATAACATTTCTATCAAAAGTGACTTTTCCCAAACACATTGTTTGGGATTGTACCTCTAGCTTGAATTCTTAAGAGTTCAGTTAAAGATAGCCAAGGGCTTCTGTGTATTCCCTAGAGCATTTGTTTCTTTGCTGTTTGAATATCAGCTCCTCATGCCACATCAAATCTGCTTTTGAAACTCCCATGAATTCCAGTGATGTCTTACCATGCTAAAATAGCTCCAAAGGGCATGTGAAGTTAATCACACCATGTTCTTGATTGTGGATGTAGTCAAGATAACATGTTCTCCCTTCTGCCTTTTTAAATTTTCTCAGCCATAGTCTACAAAGTTAGAACAGATTGTCATAAGATTATTCCTAGCTTTAAACTTATTTTAGTTATGAAATATGCTGCCCTTCTCACTAAAACAAAAAACATTTATGGTATGGTGTTAAAGATAAAGTTTGACAACTGCTGCCAGTCATGAGTGTGAGAAAGAGGGAAGGTTATAAGAAAGATATAGCAGAAAAAGTGTATGGAATGAGAGGAGAGAATATATCACAGTCTTACAGAAGAGTGCAGGGGAATTCTAAATTGTGCTTCAAAGGAGTAGTGGATTGCGGAGGCTGGAGGCAGAAATGGTTGACAGACTAGGAAAAGCAGTGTCTTTGTTATTACCATATTTCTTACGATAAGATTATGGAAGAAAGAGTATGTCAGAAGAAAGGCAAAATTTACGGTATTGGATCAAGATTCCTCAACAGATGAAACACAATGGATGAAACAAGCAAAGGAGGAAGGGAAATGTGCGCTGTAAGAAGCTTAATGAAGCCAGAATAAGTGTTCCAGTGATCGCGTGCAGATAGGAAAAGCTAGGAGAATGAATGGGTGTCAGAGTCCCACAGCAATCAGTCCCAACAACATTCCTTAAGCAGGATCAAGTTTATTGAGATCAGTAAAGGCAGGTCATCTGTGTACACGTTTTGTGTCAGGAATGGCTCATAGAGCGGGAACGGGGTAATTATACAGAATTCAAAGAAAAGCTTCTAATGGACAAGAGCCAGTCACAAAAAGCAAGCAAGCATGGTTTGAGGTGTCTCCCCCCCACTCTGACAACCAGACATGTTCATTGCACCTTGAGGCCACAAAGTTTACCAACCCCGCACTCCACAGAATATAGGGGTCATGAGCGTGGAGCCACAGGCTGCCCAATACCATGGAAAAACGGGCTAATGGATTAATGACAAACTCCCATTGTTCCCAATAAGTCTCCGTGCCCATGATGAGAAGAATGGTTTGGTATTTACATGGCTCTCTCATAACCGAGCCGTCCATTTGCGTAAAGACTAGCAGCTCAGGTAGTCGTTTGAGCAGCACCCCCAGCCCCATGACTATGGATGTGCTGATTAAGTCTTGAGTACACCCAGAGTCTATGAGGGCTCTCACACAGACTTGAGTCCCCATCTCTGGGTTAACTAAGGACACCATCACAAAAAACAAAGGGGGGGTTGAGTGCTCACCGGTTGCAGCGCGGGTTGCTCTTGGACCTACTGGTTTGCACCCTTCACAGTAGGTCCTGGCCTTTCCCCGCTGGCTGAGGGGTTTCATCCCTGCTGGATGATGAGTCTCCAGTTTGCGGTCCGAGTTGAAGGGCTCTCGCTAGCTTCGGGTGTCCTGCCCCTTTCTTGGCTGGTGTTTCCATCTTCGGATCGGGCCCCTTGACCGGTGGCGCTGGTGCTCTCATGGGGCAGGAAGCAGCGTAATGCCCGGCTTTCCCACACTGAAGGCACAGGCCGGGTCACATGCTTTGGTCTCACATCGGCTCCTTCAGTTTAGGTCTAGCAGAGGATTTCCCAGTGGCTGCTGGGGTTTTGGAGTACATTTTTGGGGTATACATCCGGATTAGCTGCAGCCGGCTCTCAGCATCCCCAGCTTCCCTCACCCAGGTCACCAATGATACGAAGTTCACACTTCTCAACACAGATCCAGAATCGTGTGATTCAGCCCCAATCTGTACTGCTCCACAAGTACCACTTCTGGCCACCCTTGGATCTTAGCTGCATGCATTTTAAACTCATTGGAGTAACTCACACACCAATCTATTCCCTTGCTTCAAGGCTTGGAGGCTGTTGAGCGCCTTCTCCACTTCCATCAGGTCTTCATACTGGTGCCTCAAAGCCCACATAAACACTTGGTCCTCACAGAGCTCAGGACCATGCAGGTTGTGCAGGATCACGCACCAGTCAGTCCACTCTCTCTTCCGTTTTCGAGCCAATGTAGTCGATGCGGTGGTCCTTCTGTAGAAAAAAGGTGGCCCCAATTCTGGATAAACTTCTGCACTTGTAGCACGAAAAAGGCTAGCTTGTCTGGATTCCCATCAAAGGCAGCATCCAACAACTCTTTCAGGCATTCTAGCCCAATGGGTCCTGCAGGGGCCCCTGCCCCCCCCCCCGGCCGGTTGGTACACCCACAGGTGCTGGGATGGGCACTGGAGTGGGTGGTTGCTGTCCCAGAGGCACTTGCTGTGCTTGAAGGTACTTGTGCCGCAGGGGGACCCCTGAGAGCGTACGGGGTGCTGACACTCTGTCAGAGTCCCAAAGCAATCAGTCCCAACAACATTCCTTAAGCAGAGTCAAGTTTATTGAGATCAGTAAAGGCAGGTCATCTGTGTACACATTTTGTGTCAGGAATGGCTCATAGAGCGGGAATGGGGTAATTATACAGAATTCAAAGAAAAGCTTCTGATGGACGAGAGCCAATCACAAAAAGCAAGCAAGCACCCTAAACTAACGGCCACAGGTTCCCAGAGAAACAAGAGAAACCAGGCACCAAGGTCAGAACTAGGCAGGGAGATAAGACTCCGTGAAAGAAACAAAGAAAGAAACAAAACTTAACATTCCGGGAGGAATACAGGCTTCACACAGCTGCGTCTGGCCTCCCCCCACTCATGATGGCAGCATAGATGACAATGGGGAACAATGAGGATACACTGATGATAATCATGTTCATAAGTTCTAAGTAACTGTGAGACATTTTAAGTAACATGGGACACATTTTATGTCTTTAAGAAGGCTTGCCCCAACTTTCTGTTAGACATGGACCTGCTATATAGAAAGTGCTTTACTACTCTTCAGAATGTGATGCTAATGTTGTAACTTTGAAGTTACTTTGACATTTTCTAAAAACCTGTATCAATTATCGTGCACAGTGTATGTTACAATCTGCCTTCACCCAACCTCTACATGGAAGGAAAACTCCTCAGAAGTATAGGAAGACTTTTTGTGGGAAGAAAAGCCCCTGCCCATGGCCCCCAGTATGCTTCATGCACCCCAGAAGCTCCAGGGGAAGACCTCATCTCCTTTTTAACAGAAGCCTGCTGTTCAAAATCCTAGGGAATGGACAGACCAGGAATCCCCTGAGTGGATATTTCCACCTTCAGAATCTCCTCTGGTAGATTCCCCAGGAACAAAGAAGGTGAAGGACCAGCACCCATACCTGCTATTCATCCTTCAGCCTGGACAATTCCCGGCTGCCAGACTCCAACTCTCCAGGGCTTTTTCTCCCTCTTGTGTAGATTCCTAGTTTCTAGCCCAGGTACACATAGGCGCCAACTTCAGGGGGGCTGGGGAGCTGGAGCCCCCCCCCAAAAAAACTTTTCCAGGACATGCTGAGCCTCCCCCGAGACAACGGCCTGTAATGTCTCTGGCCCAGCCCCCCCCCCCCCCCGGGAAATTGGAAAGTCTGCGCCCTTGCAGGTACAGACAGGGCAGACTGAGCCAGCCCACTCTCAGATGGAAGGCCTTGCAGCAGAAAAGCAAGCCCTGAGGGCACAGGGGGCCCAACTGACAACAGCAGCAGTAGTATCTACGGCCTGCTGCAGAGGCACTTCAAGCTGTGCTGTTTCAAGGGAAATGCTGTGTTAGTTCCCTAGGGAAATTCAGTGGCAATTCAAATATATTCCCTGCTTTTGTTGTCCAAAGCCAATTATATATAGAATCGAGGTCCTGAGATTTCCCTAATGACTGAACTCAGGTCTGCTTTGTGCTGAGGCTCTTAAAGGGAAGAGTGGCTAAATGAGCCACCACCCATCTTCTCCAACAAGAACCACTGTTGGATAACTTCCAGGACTTTGCTGCCCACATAACCCTTGCCTTTTTAGATCCCCAGAAAATACATGCTGCTAACTATAAAATCCAGATGCTGCAAGGAATAGATCTGGTAGCTGCCGATGCCAGTTAGTTCCGATTAGTGGTCCAAGACCTGATGTGATATGATATCACCTTAATGGACCAATTTCAGGGGAACATCTCACAGGAAGTTCTGGATGAACTTGCCAGGACAGAGGAACTATCCACTTTGCAAGCCTCCATTCTGTTGTACCTTTGAATTGATGGACACTTGTGTGAAGGTGTGCCCAGGGGTGAATGACAGCCCAAGTCTGGATAGCTAACACTAGCGAAAGATCCTCCAGAGTTAAGAGGACCCTCAGATGCCTATGAGCCCCAACCCACTGCTCCAGTGATCCCATCCAGCTGTGATGGCCACACCCTGGTTGATGGCTAAGGGAAAAAAAATTGCTGGCACCAAAGTAATTTGTGCCTCTGCTCCAGAGTTTGAGGTTCTGCCCGCAAAAACATTAGCCTCCACCCTTTGGGAGGAAACAGGACCCCCCCAGGCCAAGAAGAAGAAGAGGAGGAGGAGGTGATTGGATTTATACCCAGCCCTTCACTACCCAAAGGAGTCTCAGCATGGCTTACAATCCCTTTCCCTTCCCGTCCCCACAACAGACAACCTGTGAGGCAGGTGGGGCTGAGAGAGCTCTCTCGAGAACTGTCCTTGAGAGAGCAGCTCTGAAAGAATTGAAGGTCACATCAGCAGCTGCATGTGGAGGAGTGGGGAATCAAACCCAGTTCTCCCAGATTAACCACTACACCAAACTGACTGTGTGCCTGCTTATGAATCTTGTGCATTACTACCCAACCCATCAGGTAGAGAATAGAACAATGTATGACACAGAATATTATTGATCTCTGTAATTTGCTAAGTAGCATTCATATTAGCTGTTGTGCTAATAAGAACCAGCCCACTCTAAGATGGAAACCATATTTATTGATACACCTTTAAAAATAACTTTCCAGCAAGATAAATAAAATCACAATTGAGGCATTCCAGTCAAATTCCTGATCAAGCTGTTCATGAGCTGCACATATTAAAAATGTATACATCCTATACAATACAGCAATGCAAAACTGATTATCTGCTTTCTTTATAATATAGCGTTGTAAGATATAGAGGATATAACTAGCACAGTCTTCTTAGGCTTTAATACACTGAACCAATCATACAGCATCTGTTCAGCAGACCACATTATAATATTGTTTAGTCTGTTCCACAAAGAATTTGTCTTCCTCTGGGGTATACGAACATATTATCTGATTTCTTCTAAATCCATTGAAGTCAGTGGAGTCAGAAGTTTGTAACTCTGCTTAGGATGGCACTGTCATTTGTCAGCTGTTTGCGCTTTCAGGGAAAGTGTTTTAATATTATTTTTCTGTGTTTTATTTTAGCTCCTCAGTTCTGGCAAATATGTTTGCCTAATCCTATCATATTAAGATTTTGATTTCTTCAAGTTTTTAAAGTAATTTGACATGTTTTGTTATGATGACCAAAATCACTTCGAGACTTTCATCTTATATATATGATCAAATTATTTCTTCATACAGTTTTTAATATGTTAACATAACCCTTGATTCTTCCTCAGTTAGTGTAAAAATGGAAGCATCATCAACGTCTAATTTTCTAGACCCTTCACATTTCAAATGAGGCAACTTTTAAAAATTGTCAGCCATTTTTCCTGGGGTTTTCTTTTCTTGCCTTTCCAGTATCATGTTTGTTTCCACAGTAGTCACATATATAGTATTCTTGATGGTGATCATAATTTATCAGTTTAGTAAAACTATAATCTAAATCAATTACAAATTCCTAATAGTCTTCACAAACCCTTTACATTCTTAAAAAGATTTCTTTTGCTGTAAATGGTCCAAAGACTTCATTAAGCCTAGTGGTGTCCATTCTAAATCATATTAAAGGAAACGTATACTTCTGTTGAAATAGGTTATAATGATGACACTTGTATGTTATTTTTGGTGACAAATTAGGGTTTTTCCCTTTCTATTTATGGTAGTGTCAACTTCGCCCACCTTATCGGGCTTGGTTGCCATGGGGAAGCAAGGTGGGGAAAGAATCCCAACTTTCACTTTTGGCTGCTTCGCTGTTGTTTCTTGTTATCTTACTCGGCTTAGACGAATAACCTTGAGTGCTAGCCGAGACTGGCATCATCTTTCCTCTGGAAACTGTGGGCCATTATTTCAGCAGGCCTCTACCTTAGGTGTGATTGGCCCTAGGCTGTTAGGGTCCTGCTTGAATCAGATATAATTGTTTGCTTTGCGTGCTTTCCCCCAGTTCTAACACAGAAGTGTTAAGAGTCTGGATCTTATCAATATCTCAATAAACTTTTCATTCTTTTGAATGACTTTTTTTTGGGAACTGATTTCTCCAGAAGTCTGACAGGTAGCTAGCTTTAGTGATCTGTCACAAAATCTTTTTGTGGGAATTAATCATCTGAAGAACATATGACTAAGAATTTTCTCACATTTTTCTCAAATGCAAGCATTTTTCATATCCTGTATGAAATACCTGAAAAAAATTGAAAGCATCTCCTGTTCTTTAGAACCCATTTTCCATGACTCATGTCCTGAAAATCCCACAGGTCTGTTGTCAGATCCTCGCTCAAGTTACTCTCAACAGCTCTCTTTGGCAGTGATAAGTTTATTAAGAAGTATGTATGATCCAGAACATCACTTGTGTTAGAACTAAAACCTTTTGGTGGGTACATTCTTAATATTCGAACAAAAGCTCCTTCCTTCCCCAGGCACACATCATTCACACACCATGCCTAGCGTTGCCATCTCAACCAGGGAGGAAAAATATATGGTTTGGTTATCTATGGCTCAGGCTGGCACCAGAAAGCTTCAAGGACATCTTTCTATGAGAAACAGAAAGGAGGCATGACTTGCAAGGAAAGTTATGGCTGCTAGAAGCAAAAGGTCCCATTTTTTCATTCATTCACTCAACCCCTCCCCGCAGGAATTCCCTCCCCCCATAACTATGGCAACCCAAAGCGAGCAAGGTTTGACATTCTGCCCCCCTCAAGCACTATCTCACTCTCCCGACTTAAGTGGGTTGTGTTTATGAAAGGCATGGACCAATTTGGCAGCTTTTACGTGCCAAAATTGAACCCATTCATTATGGGATGGATCAAAGTCTCTCCATTTAACCATTTAGTAGAGATGACCTCTTTTCAGCTTAGAATCTAGAATATCTTCCACTTCCTGATGAGCTTCTCCGTCGATCATCAGGGTAGGGGGAGCTGGAGGACTTGGTTTCTACTTTGAGTGTCCAGGATCCTTCTTCAGCAGACTAAAATGAAACACAGGGTGCACATGACTTCCACAATCACTTTATTAATCAACCGCACCACCTTGAAGGGACCAATATACTTCCACCCCAGTTTTCTCCCTGGTTGCACACCTCTTAGATTTTTGGTGGAAATATTCACTGAGTCCCCAGGTTTAAGATCCTATTCTGAACCCATGCCCTTGTCAGCATAGCGTTTATAGTCCTCTTTGGCCTTTTCAAGAGTCTTTTGTAGGGTAGGTCATCATTGAGTTACACTGGACCACCAGGTGTGTGCATCCCCAACACTTAGGGTGTCCAGTGTCAAAATAGGCAAAGGGCCCCTTTCATATCCATGCATAGCCTTGAAGGGGGAGATGCCAATTGAACTGTGTACAGAGTTGTTATAGCTATATTCTGCAAGAGGGAGCAGTTCGACCCAATTGTCCATTGGTGATTAATGAAGCACCTCAGAAATTGTTCCAGGAATTGGTTGGTTCATTCTGTTTGCCCATCTGTTTCGGGGTGATGGCTACTACTAAGCCCTTGTTCAATCCCCAGAAATTTCAGCAACTCCCTCCAAAACCTGGCAACGAACTGGGAACCCCGGTCTGAAATAATCTTGCAGGGCAAAGCATGGAGCCTTATAATGTGTTGCATAAACATCTGTGCCAACTGCTTTGCTGTAGGCACCCATTTCCAAGGAACAAAATGAGCCTGTTTTGAAAACAAGTCCACAACCACCCAAATCACCATCTTTCCTTGGCTTGGGGGCAGGTCAGTGATAAAGTCCATAGAAATCACTGACTATGGCCAATCAGGGGTTTCAAGTGGCTGCAACAATCCCAGCACCTTTCTGGCCCATTGTTTGCTCATAAGACAGGTTTGGCATGAAGCCACGTATTGGGGATGAAGGGCCCATAGAAATTAGCGAATCCCAAGAAAGATTGTAACTGCTGTCTTGTGCGTGGGGCTTCCCAACCTACTGTGTCCTGAATTTCCTTGGGATCCATGCCTAGACCCTTCCCTGTTATACAGTACTCCAAAAAGTCCAGCTTCTCCTTGTGGAATTCACACTTGGAGAGCTTTGCATAGAGGTGGTTGTAATAGATGGCTTTTAGGACTTCGTGCACCAGCTTCACATGGGACTCCTTATCTTCTGAATATATCAACACGTCATCAAGATAATTAACCACCCCTTTGAACAGGTACTTATGCAATACTTTACTGATTAAGCGTCTCATAGATCCAATTTGGTAAAAATTCTCCCTTAGGACGCTTCTGCCAATAAGTCTTTAGTGAGAGGGAGATGGTAGGCATTGGACATGGTTCTACATTCAATCCTCTGTAATCCGTACACAGCCTTACCCCCCCCCCATCCTTCTTTTTCCTGAATAGCACTGGGGCCACAAACAGGGAGGTGGCGGGACAGATAAACCCCTGGCTTAGATTCTTGTCAATAAATCTCTGCAACTCCTTCTTCTCTGTCAGGCTCATGGCATAGAGCTTTCCCTTTGGCAGTTTGTGACTGGGCAAAATTTCAGTGGCACAATCAGTTTTACGGTGCAGAGGCAGCTCATCCACTTCCCCTTCCTCAAACACCCTGGCCTCTGTAGGGATCAGATTCAGCTCTTTGCATGCCAAGCACACCTGTTACACTGCTGGGTGCAGTTCCTCCCCCCATTCTGGGCACCACAGGTGCTCCCTACACCATGGATCTAAAAATGTAAGGGTGCCCATGCTCCACTGCACATAGGGGTCATGAGCCTGGAGCCATGGACTGCCCAGAACCACTGGGAATTTGGTTGTGGGATTTATTATGAATGACCGCATTTCCCAGTGTGCTGACACCCCAAAGGGCAAATGCACTGTGCAGTACCGGCAGGCATCACCCTTCATGGGAGCCCCGTCCATCTGGGAGAACACTATGGGCTCTTTTAACTTGTGCACCTTTGCTCCCAGTCCCGTAACAGTTGCAGGGCTTATTAAGTCCGTGGTGCACCCTAAGTCTATAAGGGCCCTAACCTAAATGTGCGTGCCCGCTTCAGGGTTAATCACAGTAACAGTCAAATAGAATAGGAGGGAGGTGGGTCTCACCAATTCACGTGCTGGAGTCGGTCAGACCTGCTGGCTGGTGCCCTTCACAGCAAGTCTCGACCTTTTCCCATCAGCTTTGGCACCTCACCATCATTGGAGAAGGAAGTTTCTCCAAGGTAATCGCAAGCTTCCGCTTGGAGGGCTTTTGGGATCTTGGGGCGCTTCCCAGGATTCTTGGTCCTCTTTTCCTTTGGGTCCTCATGTCGCTCCCTCTCAGTGCTCCTGGCTCCTGGACACTCTGCAGCGAAGTGGCCCGACTTCCCGCATCAGAGGCACGGCCTCAATCACATTTAGTTCTCCCAATCCCCTCTGGGCAGCAAACCTCTGCCCTGAAAAGGCTTCTGGCTCCCGGCCTTGTGCCCAGGGGTCTTGTGCTGGTATAACTTCACCAGGTTATGTGAGTTCTCAGCTTTGCAGGCTACCTCTATCCAAACCCCCACTGTCAGGGGGTTGTCTTGGGCCAGTGCCTTCTCCAGGATCCTGGTGTTCAACCCAGCCCTGTAGAACTCAATCAGAACTTCCTCAGACCACCCCTGGAGTTTAGCGGCATAGGTCTTAAACTCATCCAAGTACTCCTGCACTGACTTGCCTCAGGCCATGGAGGCGGGTGCAAGCCTTCTTCAGCTCAAGTGGGTTTTGAAACTGGGGCTGCAGGGCTTGCATGAAGGTGTCTATATTTCTCAGCTCTGGGGCCCTGACATTGTAGAGACCCATGAACCAGTCAGCAGCTTGGTCTTGTAGTCTGGAGCCCATGTAGTCCACACAGTGCTCATCGGAGGCGAAGGTGTGGCCCCACTCCCATAGGAGCTTTTTCACCTGGATGGCAAAGAAGGCCAATTTCCCAGGGCTGCCATCGAATGTACCCTCTAGGGTGTCGCGGGGCCTCTCCCTCTCAGGTTGCGGGTCCCCTCCCTGATTGGGAGGTGCAGGCACCTGGGCCTCAGCCTTGGCCTCTCCCTCTGACTCGTCAGAGTACTCCTTCAACATCAGCTCTCTGGCCACTTTGGGGAGGTTTTTGATTAGGTACTGGAACTCTTCTTTCAGCTCTTTCACCTTGACTCTCAGATCAGCCTGATTACGCTCAGGTCCGGCCTCTTCCTCCCATTCCTCAATCACTTTCACTCGTCCAGGGTTGTCGTGGGAGACTCTGCATCTGTCGCGCTCTGAATGACCCTTTGCCCCTCTAAAGCCCAGTATGCTGACAAGCCGCACCGGGTCTTCCCAGTGGTCGGGGCTATCCCATCTTTGTTTGGGTTTAAAGAGGATGTGCTTCTTGGGCTTAGTACGCATAACTCTGTCCTCTTTCTTCCTTTTGGGGTTGAGACTGGGATTCTCAGGTTTGGACCTGGTACCCGTACTTGTCCCAGCGTCTCCATCTCCATCTGCCATATTCAGGGAGGTAGGCAACGGTCAGAGGTAAAGGGGAGTTCTGTCAGACCCCCGGTGAGGTTACTCTCAGCAACTCCCTCTTTGGCAGTGCTAAGTTTATTGAGAAGTATGCATGATCCAGAACATTACTTATATTAGAACTAAAGCATTTTGGCAGGTACATGCTCAGTATAAGTAATTCAAACAAAAGCTCCTTCCTTCCCCAGGCACACGTCATTCACACACCACGCCTAGCATTGCCATCTCACCCAGGGAGGGAAAATATATGGTTTGGTTATCTACAGCTCAGGCTGGCACCTGAAAGCTTCAAGGACACCTTTCTATGGGAAACAGAAAGGAGGCATGACTTGCAAGGAAAGTTATGGCTGCTAGGACCGAAAGGTCCCATTCTCTCACTCATTCACTCAACCCCTCCCCACAGGAATTCCCTCTCCCCATAACTATGGCAACCCAAAGCGAGCAAAGTGAACAAGGTTTGACATCTGTATATATTCTTTCAAAGGGAAACTCATTGTATTGCAACAGGTTATAGCAAGTTGAGAAGACTACTACATGCTGTTTAAATTCAAAGCTGTCTTGCTTCTTTATATCTGTTTAGAGAACTGGGCAGGTTTTGATTATTAGAGACATGTAGAATGCCCCCCCCCCCCTGCACATACACACACAGTTTTAAAGGTTTGTCTAATATATTTTTATCCTTCCCTTCCTCCAAGGAGCTTTTTACCTCATGTTATTTACCCAAAACTCCTTTGAGGTAGGTTAGTTGAGAAAGTGGCTGGCTCAAGGTCACCTAGGGAGTTTTATGACAGAATGGTGATATGCACCTGAACCTTACTAGTCTGTCCACCATTGCAGCACATTTACATGGGCAGTAATGGAGGTCTTGAGATGTCCTCATGCCCGTGAGAAAGAGGTATCCCTGTCTGAAGGTTCAGAACCTAGAGTTCCAGGATCTTTTGATGTGCGTGCCGCGATGATGTCACCCAGAAGTGATGTCATTGTGTTGCTGACCTCGGGGGGGGGGGGACTCTCTAGTTTTGGGGCAAAACTGTGGTTTAAGCCCAGTTTTACCATAGAGTTTTGCCCAGAAACTAGCTTTATTTGTTTATTTACAGGTTGGTTTTAAAGAACAGATCAGAAGAACAAATGTCCACATGGTCAAAGGAGAAACCTGGCTGAGATGCATAAATTATTGTAGTTGTAGCTTCAGGGTGTGGTTTGAATTCCCTTTAATGCTGATATATACAAACAGGCTTTCAAAGACTAACCACTAGGTTGATCCTTTCACACACACAGGATACCACCCACACCAGCCTGTCCTTTCCCAAGAGTTAGATGAAATGATACAAGGTCTGCTCATCACTGTCCCCCCTCCAACATTCCATCCATCTTCTGAAAGGTGATTGGATACTGGAACAGCATTCCCATAGTCCCGGCTGAATGGCTGTTTTTCCCTTCAGGGGCAGGACAGCCTCCTGTTCATCACACTTACCTATTGTCATTTTAATATTATTTGGAAACTTCAGCTTCTAGACAAAAGCTCCTGGCTAGTATATATATTTACATGGTTGTAAGTAATTTCACAATTGCAGAATATCTAAAATTATTTCTCGGCCTTTTTGTGTTTCACATTATATACAATAAATGCCAGCTGGTCTGGTAAATGTAGAAACTTCTGTACTATTTTTCCTCACAAACTGACTACTTGGTAGGGTTTAGACTTTTGGAAATTCATAAACCTATGCAGGATGTGGGGCTAGTTTAAAATGGTCTGTTCCTGGGAACAACTGAATCCAGATAGCTTCCTGCTTCCAACCTGATGAGGTTGCAGTTCAGATATCACCTGAATAGCAGACATAATATCTCTTAGATGTTCTCTTCCTTCTTGTAGAACCTATTCTACTCCCTAATTTGTAAAGGACCTTGGGATAATGAAATTGATAAACAGGTAGCTTAAGCGCAAGGAGAGGAAATTGTACTGTGCGTCTATACCAGGGGCCCCTAATATGATGCCTGAGGGCTGGATGGGGTTTTTGCCCGACAAGGCTTATGGTCGGCCACTGGAGATTTGATTGGATGTGCAGATTTTTTAAAATGTTGCTTTGGCTGCAGTTGTCACCACAGCACAAGGGTCTTTATTTTGCGATTGAAGGTAAACTAAGGCAGCCATTTTGTGGCAGTGTTCGTGTCTTGCAGCAGTTGTTTTGTGGCATCCATTTTGTGCCTGCACCCGCCTCACTGTGGTAGAATGCCAAAGTTGCCCCAGGCTGAATACGGTTGGGGGCCCCATCTACAGTTATAGTGCTAGTATTGTGTAAATGATATGGTGTACTCTTCCAATTTGTATGTTAGGCAGGCGTATGAAACCTGATAACTAATTTAATCCATAGAAACTATTTTCATGTACCCTATTTCCATCCTGTCTAAAAGCAGTGCAAGCTGTGATTAGACCTTTTCAAACCTGATCTGCTTTTACATCCTACCACTCATACTTTTCTTTTATGTTTTCACTTTTCCCTCCAGTTTTCTTAACTTTTTATTCGGGTTGAAAGAGTGGATGTCTTATGTGCCCCCTCTGAATAGTTCTTCTCCCTTAACACCCCCCCCCTTTAATTGACAGGTGAAATAGAAATGTTTTAAATGAACTTTTTTTAAAAAGTTGTCCTTAAGAAAATTGTGGGAGAAAAGAGAACATTATACCAAAGTTTGTAGAAATAGCACTTTGACACTGTATTTACTGATTGGACTGAGGTAAACTAGGTGCAGGGAGTGACAACAACAAAATGGACTTCATTAAGAGATTTCTATATCATAATTCTCGTTGTTTTTTTCATGAACTCTTGAAATAGACTTGTTTGTACATACAGAAGTGGATGTAAGAATCAGTGTTTTTCTGGCTGTGATCTATTTCTTGATAACTTAAGTGTATTGGAATGTTGCAACTATTTTATAACTATTCCGCTGTTAAGTTTTTCCCCAGTGTAGCTTAATTTAATTAACTCAAATTCTGTAAAGTGGTTTAGAAAGTATTTTGTATTCATTTTGAAGCATTTCAGAAGTGTTTTGTTGAACCACAGGACTTAGATGTGGAATACAAACCTTATAAGCTAACAACCCCTTGTAGTCTTGACGCCGAATGGCTATTGATCACTTGTGTCTTCCCAGTTTTTCATGTGTTGGTGTTGTAAAGCCCCCCCCCCCATTGTTTAATTTTTGTATATTTGTATAGTACTATATTTGTATAATACTAATAGAAATTCTGGAGTGGACCAGCATATCACAGATGGTGTAGTTTAAGGTTTGGACAGAGTTGCTGTGAATGAAGTCCTGCTGTGAAATAAAAGTCAAACGGCATCTTGGCATCCCAACCATTTCCTTGGGAGAAGATTACAGCCTGAGTATGCTGAACTTTATTGCTATGGGCCTCATGACAGTATTCAGAAACATGCATGGCATTTTTGCTAAAGAAACTCAGATGTGCTTAGACACAGGGGATGTCATTCTTGTGTTTCTCAGTGTCTTAAGGAAAAAAATTAAAAACAAGACCCTCTAGACCAATAAGTTTTGTATTCATAATGGAGTGTGATAACAACATGAAATGATGTGAAATATAGGAAATTAGTCTGCTTTTTATGCCTAGGATTTTTTCATATGTTGGGAAAGGAAAAAACAAAAATCTTATCCTGCGCTTGTGGAAAATGTATGTTTCAAAGTGTCATTGCTGGTTTTGACTGCTGCTTGACCCAAAGTATTGCAGACTTGCCCAGGACAGATGTTTTCCATTGCTGAAACTTAGAACATTACTTAGGGTAAATCTAGGTAAAATTAGTTTGGGGTTGGAGTAGATTAATTTGTTTCCAAGTCTGACTAGTGGAAAATAGCATTCAAAACCCATTTTCTTCACTCCTGTCCTGATTGTACTAAAACCCATCTTGCTGATAGTCGCTTAAATATCCGTTTCTGAAGGGAGGAAAATATCAGCAGGAATGGGATAATGTATAGTTCATCACAGTGTAACATTTTATAATACCATCCTACATTCCCCACATAATAGAACTTAAAAACTATCATACGGATTAATGAGGTGGCCCATAGAAAGCTGTCTTCTGGCCTTTTGATTCAGCCAGTCAAGTTAACAGGTTACCCTTGTCTGGTGGAACAACTACCTGTATAGCTGTTTTGATTAAGTATTTGTAGTTCTGAAGTTGATTGAATGTTAAGCTGTATAGTGGTTTCTTCATATATATGTTTTGTTATTACTCCATTCCATTTAGCTGATTGGAGGACACAAGTGCCAGATTCACAGATGTGGGAAAGGCATTAATGAATTTTTTGATAATAAAAAGAATTTCAGCCATTTCAATAAATCTATAACAGGATGGAACAGAGTGTTGTGAAAGGCAGCTTTAGTTAAGAAGGAAGGTTATCTTTACTTTTAAAAGCTTCTCTTTAGTCAGTAGTTGCTGAGTTTAAGGTATACTGAAATGCAGATCAGAATTTCAGGAATATTCAGCTATGTATAAACAATTCTCCAACTGCATGATTTTATCTCTTCAGTTTTAGCAGCCTGAATAGCAAAAATTGGCTACTATCATAATTATAGCAAAAATTATTAAAATTGGCTGCTAAGCTGGGTCAGTCTCAGCCATGGTTAGTACTGTTACTGTTACAGAAGTTAATGAGAGTTTAAATGTACTCTAAGTCAGAGTTAAAAAGAGGAAAGCGTGTGCCCTGACCTGCATAGCCCAGACAAGCCCGATCTCGTCAGATCTTAGAAGCTAAACAGGGTCAACTGTGGTTAGTACTTGGATGGGAGACTTCCTTGGAATACCAGAGGCAGGAGGACAGGGGCAGGCTTTCAGTTACCTCTCTGAATATCCTCCAGGTCCCCAGTAGGGGTCAGTCACCAGAGGTCAACCTGAATTCCAGGTGCAAACACACACACACAAATACCAAAAATAAGTAAATAAAAATTGGAAAGTGTGTGTGTTTGTGTGTGTTGTATATATACCAGATTAAAATGTCATTTTACAGATCCCTCAGTCAGGCTGCAGTCACACACACTAAACAATTCACTTTCAATCCACTTTCAGTCCACTTTCCAACTGGATTTTACTGTGTGAACTGTCAAAATCCAGTTGGAAAGTGCATTGAAAGTGGATTGAAAGTGGATTATTTTGTGTGTGTGGCCACAGCCTCAGAATATGCGTGGCATTTCATTGCTTGTACATCTGTGTGCCAAGTGGTCTGTGAGCATAAAATTAAAAAAAAATTAAATTGACAAAACATTACATTAACATCACAATCATTATTTTACTGGTCAGCAAAATATACTCTGTGTTGGAGAAACGATGGCTGAGGGGTGATATGATTGAGGTTTATAAGATTATGCATGGGATAGAGCAGGTAGAGAAAGAAGTCCTTTTCTCCCTTTCCCACAATACAAGAACTCGTGGGCACTCCATGAAATTGTTGAGCAATTGGGTTAGAACAGATAAGAGGAAGTACTTCTTCACCCAAAGAGTGATTAACACGTGGAATTAACAGGAGGTGGTGGTGGCTACAAGCATGGACGGCTTCAAGAGAGAATTAGATAAACATATGGAGCAGAGGTCCATCAGTGGCTATTAGCCACAAGGTATAGATAGGAACTCTCAGTCTGGGGCCAGTGCTGCTCTGTATTCTTGGTGCTTGGGGGGGCAACAGTGAGAGGGCTTCTAGTTTCCTGGCCCCACTGGTGGACCTCCTGAGGGCACCTGGTGTTTTTGGCCACTGTGTGACACAGAGTGTTGGACTGGAGGGGCCACTGGCCTGATCCAACATTGGCTTCTCTTATTTTCTTATGTCTTCCAATCAACACAAAGTATATTGTGGGTCACACTGCATAGAGATAGTTATATGAATAGTTATATCTTCAACTATTTTGGTATAACTAGCTGCATACTGACCAAAGATACTTCTACTTTGTATTTCACTCCCAAAAATTCAAAGTAGATGTTCCTCTAAACAAACTAGAAAACATGAACTTTACAACCTCACCCTGTTCCCACTCTAATTTCCTCTATTTCTCATTGTTTTTTCTTTATAACATGTTTTCTTTATAACACAAATTCCTCAGTATACCTCTGTGGTTTGATCTTTTACCCTTTCTCTTATCTTCTACCATTATACACATTAACTCTTCTTCTTACTCATATTTACATTGGACATGCTGAAATGATAGCATTTCCCTACCTAAACCCTTTCTTTTCTCTACTTTTCTCTTATGGTTGGAAGAGGCTTCTGTTTGCTCTGTTCTCTATCTTTGGCTGAGGACAGACTGGTAATCTGCCACCAAATGGCAGTGAGGCCAAAAGCCATGGGGGAAAACTGGCCCGGGGCTGGCCATTCACACTGGCCAGTTTCCCGCGGGAGCATGCCAGGGAGGATGCAGAATCGAGCGTTCAGACTGCTGCAGAGCGGCCCCAGGCAAGCCGGCCTCCACAGCTCATGGCGGGGCCATTTTTGCAATAGGTGCATAGGCACAGCAGCAGTCTAAATATTTAAAATCTCCCCCCCTCCTGTATTGGGGCTGCTTGTGCGCATAAGCACAGGAGCGTTCATGCGCTCATGCGCATCTCTCCACAGCAGTACATTCACACCACCACCTTCGCTTGAATCCCACCTCCTCCTGTGTACACAGCCAGGAAGTGGGATCCAAGCACAGGAAGGCCCCTGGACACCACTTTCTGTCAGTTTCTGTCTGAGGCGGCAGGGAACCACTTCACAAATGGTTGAGTACGGAAGGGAGATGGAGGACAGCTGCAGCTGTCTGAACTACCTCCCTTCCCCCACTTCTGAAGCGGAGCTCTCCCAGGCCACATTGCCAGTCTGTCCTCAGCCTTTGTGTCTTTGCTGTATTAAAATGCAAACAAAATTATCTGTTTTTGTTTTAACTGCAAGTTTATTTCAAATTGATTTGCAGCTTTTTGTTTTATACTAATTTTTGGAAAAACCTTAGTTGCATTCTTGAATGCTCAGTTAATATTTTTAAATGCTTACAAGAGATAAAAATTTTTTAAGAATTAGGTTAGCAAAAAAAAATTGCTGATGTGTAAGGAAAGTAATGGCACAATCGAGATCTGGTTCTGGTCTCATCGATAGCAGCTGGAGTTGGAGCAGCTCCACTCCAAAACGCTGTTCCTACAGCTTCTCCCTAGGTGAAAACCTCAATACCAGTGAACTCTCTCGTAGGGAGAGTTCAGGCAGGGAGCTTATTCCGAAGTCTGAAGACAAGCAGCAGCTTGCTCTGATGGTCAGGAAACGCCCCGAAATGGGAGACTGTATAGGATCTCGACAATCTGACAGACTTTGCCAAGTCCAAGCCAAGCCCAGTGAACCTTAGAGAATCAAGTAAGCAACTACACTCTCAACCCACTTAAGATGACTATTGAATTTTAAATACTTTAGTTCTCTTCCTTTGAGGGCAAGATGGAGATAAGCACCACTCTAATTATAAAGGCTGCCCTTTAATCTCACTGAACTGAGTATTTGTGGGGGTTTACCCTGCTAAGGCGGCTACGAAAAGTTGCTCAAAAACAATAATAGATTGAAATACAGTAAGGGCTCAGAGAAAACTGATGGGAATTGTCTTCTATTAAAACAAAATAAGTGTTTTGCCTTTGAGGTTTCTTCTAGACGCCTCCCCTGTAGAGACACTGCTTTTGGAGAACAAAAGCACAGAAATGGTGATGAAAGGAAAGCTGTTGCATCCAGACTGCAGAGTGGAAATTCCTAGGAAGTGTGGAGCTATGAGTTAGTAGCACCTATAGTCTTTTAGTTACTGAGTAGAGAAAAGAGGCGTGGTGGTGACCAGGAGTAAAGTATTGGGTCCGTACTGGAGACTGGGAACTTAATCATCTGTGGATCTTAATAACTTGTGGAACTTCGGAGTAACAGAAGTGGAGCCTGAGAACAATTAGCTAACTGGTGAAATATACCCTGAAGCTCTGCTTGCAAGAAATGCCCAGCTGAAATATACTATATATCGCACCTGAGTTGAGAGGGGCCAAGAAGAGGAAACAAACAGGAAATGAAGAGGATTGTCATCGTCCCCCCTCATTTGGGTGTATCAGTTTTTCCTTTTTTTCCTCTTTTTATTTTCTCTTGTTTGTGTGCTTGCTTATGTAAAAAGGGGTAAGGAGGGAAATCATAGATAAAAGGTGTGTAGGGTTAGTGAAGAAGTTAAAATACTTAATAAAATTATAACATATTAGTCAGACTAGTATATAGATAGTTTGGTAAGGTAGATATATAGGTGGTTAAATGATCAGGTAAGTTAGTGAGATAAGTTGGTTAAGTATAGTTAAGTAAGAGTAAGAAAATTAGGAAGGTAAATAAGATAAGTTAGGTTAAAATAAGACAAGGCAACAATAAATAAATGGCCTCAGGGATTAGTGGTTCAACAGTAACCAGGAAAGGCCGTCTCCCATCTCCAGGTCGAATAAGCCAGTTGAAAGAGGGCACAATGAGCCTGGCACAAATGAACATGAAGGAACTGAAAACCTTATACAAGAAAGTGTGGCCCAAGCAGTAGAAAAGGTCACAGTAGAAAACACCCTACCCTCGTTAGTTAAGAAAGAAATGGAACCTGTACAAACAAAAATGGATGCATTAATACAGCAAATAACAGTGGAAACAGAAGGAATCAAAAAACAAATTACAGAAAATAAACAAATTCTAAAAATTTACACATCTAATAGCAAGATGGATGATAAAATACAACAATTGGATTATGAGCTACAAGATTTAAAATAAAAGAATGATAGGATGGAGGAGACTTTGATAAGCCTAGACATGGATAAAGCTGCTTTAGTTCTGAGATTCCAGAATGTGACAGAAAGCATAGAAAAAAAATTAAAATAATAGTTGGTTCATGCAATAGCAGATCAATTGAGGGTAGGAACATGCGAGGAGGTTACAGAGGAGATCGAAGCGGTCTATAGGAGAAACTCAGCGCATGCAAGAAGGAGCAAGATTCCTAAGGAAGTCCACATAAAGTTTACCAGAAGAAGCATGCGAGATAAGATTTTGAAGGCGGCAAGTGAAACAAAGATGGTGATCCAAAAGGCAAAAATTAAAATCCTTAAAGACATAACATGGTGTGTTTGAGAAAAATGACAAAATTATGCAGTGTTAGTAAATTTATTAAGAAACAATCAAATAACATACAGATGGTTATTACTGGAAGGAATCTTATTTACATATGATTGTAGAAGGCAAAAAATTGACTCCATATTTAAGATAGAGGACTTTCTGGACCAATATGGAAAAGGTTTGGGATTCCAAGAGGAAGAAGAAAATTTAGAAGCAGAGGGAACCCAAAGGAAGCAAGAAAAAAGAGGAAGAAATAGAACAGAAACTATACCTTCAAGGATGCTTACAAGATTTCAACAAAGAACCAAGCTAAGAGAAAGTAAAAACAAAAAAGATGGAGAATAAGAAAATAAAAATACTTTCAAAAAATGTGAACGGTCTAAATGGACCACAAAAGAGGAAAAAAAACCTTCCACCAAATTAAAAAACTACATGCAGATATAGTATGTCTTCAGGAGACTCGTATTAGAAATGAGGATGTTAACATTTACTATGTAAAAAATTAGGGGAACACTTTGTAGTAGCAGACAAAAAAAAGAGGAGTGGCTATTTATTTGAAGGAATTTTTACACCCTGAATTATTATACAAATCGGAAGACAGTAGAATGTTGCCTATTGTAATTCAAAGACAAAAAAAAAAAAGTAAATATATATGCTCCTAATTAAAACCAGGAGAGGTTCTTTGCTTCTTTAAGAGAGATTGTTTCGAAACAGATATTTGATGAAATATGTATCATAGGTGATTACAATGCAGTTTTTGACTCTAAATTAGATAGAAAGAGACAAACAAGTAAACAGAAAATGTGCTCCCTAGAACTTTCTATCAGACAGCAGAGGAATTTAACATGGTTGACGCATGGAGAACTAGAAATATAGATACTAGAGATTTTACATATTACTCTGCAAGACATAAGTCATGGTCCAGAATGAATATGGCATAGATCTCGACAACTATGGTGAATGATTTAGTTGGAGATATTACCAAGCACTTTTGCTGATTCTAACTCTACATAACCCACTGATTCTAACTCTACAGGAAGCTCTAACATAACCCACTGATTCTAACTCTACAGGAAGCTCAAAGAAAAAATAGATGGACTATGAATGCTTGGTTATTGAGAGATAATAACTTTATAAATAAAACCAAGATGGAAATTCAGGATTTTTTCAAAAGAAATATCCAACCTGAAGTACCTATTGATGTAGTTTGGGATATTTTTAAGTCATTAATAAGGGGTGGTTCATCAACCAGGAAGCTTGAATAAAAAAACAAGAGAGAAAGCAGTATGAAAATTTGGGGAAACAAATTAAGAAAGAGGAAGACAAACTGAAAAAAAATCTAAATATAGAAGAAGCTAAGACTAAAATAAAAATTTTACAACATGAATTGAATATACTGTTGACACAGGAAATAGCAAAGAAACTGGAATATACGAAACAATATTATTTTGATAACTAGTTGCTGAAAACAGACAATATTCAGAAATAAGAATTTTTCTGTTTCCAAGTTGGCTCAGGAAATATAGAAACATACAGTCATAGAGTTGGAAGGGGCCAGACAGGCCATTCTTCATTTTTTTCCAGAAATGTGCATTCATTTGCCCCATGTCTGAGCAGGGTTCCAGGCCACAAACTCTGGGGAAACTGTGTGGCAGAAAGACTTATAATTAGGGTTAAAAAGTGAACTAATTGATATGATTTGTTAATTAATTCTTTCTCTCTTTTTCTTTTGGTTTGACCATGAAGGATTGTTCATCTTCAGAAGAATACAACATTGCTGCAGCACTGTTGCCATTAACAACTGCTTTCTATAGGGTAAGTTCTAATTTTTGTTGGGACTGCTAATCATGCATGTTTGAATTTCTCTGCATCAAATGAGATTATTTAAAAGTTGTCATATTCAGAATTCATTCAACAGAGGAAGGACCTATGGCTACAATCTAAAGAGCACTCTTGCTACTTACAGGTTGCTTTGGTATGAGCAGTGGATTGTTCACTGCTTTTCTTATTTATTTTATTACTTATTTATTTATTTAATTTATATCCCGCCCTCCCCACCAAGGCAGGCTCAGGGCGGCTTACACAAAATTTAAAACAATTAAAACAAAATTAGATAAAATCTGAACAATACAATTATGAATATTATAAAATATAAAGTGCTAGTTTCAGATGATGGTCATAGTAGCATCCTCAAACAACAGTCAGCTAAACATCATAGTCCGCGTTGATTGGCTGTTGACAATTATGGTAGTGTTGGGCCAGGGCTACAGTTTCTTGGGTGTGGCTCCCTAATCAAAAGCCCGGTGGAAGAGCTCCATCTTGCAGGCCCTGCAGAACTGTAAAAGGTCCCACAGGGCCCTGATGTCCTCCAGGAGCTCAGTCCACCAGTGTGGAGCTGCCACGGAAACAGCCCTGGCCCTTGTCGCAGCCAGCCTGGCATCTCTGGGGCCCAGTAGGGCCAAGCAGTTTTGGGACATGTTCTCTGGGGAACACGTGGAGAAAGGTGGTCCCTTAGGTATGTAGGACCCTGACCGTATAGGGCTTTAAAGGCAAGAACCAGCACCTTGAACCGCATTCAGTATGCTATAGGCAGCCAGAGCAGTGCTTTTAGTGCAGGCTGGATGTGCTCCTGCATAGGGAGACCTAACAACAGCCTGGCCGCCACATTCTGCACCAGCTACAGCTTCTGGATTTGGGACAAGGGCAGCCCCATGTAGAGAGCATTACAGTAATCCAGTCTCGAGGTGACCACTGCATGGATCACTGTTGCCAGGTCATTGCATTCAAGGAAGGGAACCAATTGCTTGATCAGCTGAAGATGATAAAAGGCTAACTTCGCAGTGGCTGCTACCTGGGCCTCCATTGTTAAGGAAGCATCCAGGAGCACTCCCAAACTCCTAACCTCCAGCGTTGGCACCAACGGCACCCCATCGAAGGTCGGGAGTGGGATTCCTACCCTCAGACCACTCTGACTCAGGCATAGGACCTCCGCCTTCGTCAGATTCAATTTCAGTCAACTCAGTTTAAGCCAACCAGCCACAGCTTTCAACGCCAGGTCCAGATCTTCCGGGTTAGAATCAGACTGGCCGCCCAACAGCAGATAGAGCTGGGTGTCATCCGCGTATTGGTGACACCCCAGCCCATGCCTCTGGGCAATCTGGGCAAGGGGGTGCATGTAGATGTTAATAACATTGCGGACAACACTGCTCTTTGGGGCACTCTGCAAACTAGAGGGTGTCTTCGGGACATTTGTTCCCCAATGGCCACCCTTTGTCCCCAACCCTGAAGGAACGAGGTAAGCCACTGTAAGGCAGACCCTTGAATCCCAGTGTTTTCTTGCAACCGTTCATTCAGTATCAAGAATGTCGTGCCTGCAGCTGATGTTCCAGAGCTATCACCTGGTAACCATCAAAGGACAGCAAGGGCCAGGAAGGTTATGGCCGGGAGAAATGCTAGCATTCACAGGAATTTGACTTAGCCTACTAACTCTTTTGATTTAGACCTCTGCTTCAAGATGGAATAAGCATCCTTTCATTGTCTGCAATCACACACACTAAATAATCCACTTTCAATCTACTTGCGGTGCACTTTCCAACTGGATTTTACTGTGTGAACTGGCAAAATCCACTTGTGCATTTCAATTGAATTGAATGGATTGAAACTGGATTATTTGGTGTGTGTGATCGCAGCCATAGCCTCCGATACCCAGTCTAGATATCAGTTTTTTTAAGAAGCATATTCTGTGCTGAAACGGACATTGATCAATGGTAATAATTGGGTACCTCCACTTTTCTGCCTATACAAATTGTGTCTTCCTTCAGAGAAACTGACCTAGGGTTCTGTGGTCAAAGCCACTATTAATATGTTTTCTTTACAGCTGAAAAAAGTACTCTTATGGTGGGGAGGAGGTCTGTGAGGCAGGAAGTTCCATGAGCAACACTCTTCCTCCCCTATCAATGTCTAGTAACTGCCTGACTCTCTTCTTGAAGGAAGAGGCTTTCCCAGCAAGTACAAAATACCATCCTTATTTCATCCCATCTGTAAGCAGTTTGCAAATTAGAAAAGGAAGGATCCATGGAAATATTATTTTTCCATCTATAGGTACTGTATTTTTTGCCAGTAATTGGATCTGAAAATTAGTTGAGGTTGATACTGAATGCAGGTTTCTAAGAGAGCAACCTAAAGCATTTTTACTCAGAAGATATTCCCATTTTATTCACTAGGGTTTACTCCCAGGAAAGTCTTCTTAGTTTTGTAACCTAAAACACAATGCAATCCAACGCAGAGTTATTGCACTGTTAGAAAAAGAAGTCGCTTCCATAGTCCACCTATTCCCATGTATGTCAGCTCTGCTTTGGGTGCCCCAAGAGAGGGCTTTCTCAGTTGTGGCACCTAAACTTTGGAATGCTCTTCCCATGGATATTTGTCTGTCCCTTAATAATCCTCAATAATTCCTCTTCCCTGCCCTTTGTTATAAAGATGGTCTGTATTTTAGTTTTGGATTTAATCATTTTTATTATGTGATTGTGTGATGCTTTTTTAACTGTTAGCTGCCTTGACAGCCCTGAAGGGACAGAAAGACAGGATACAAATCTTATAAATAAATAAATACCCTTTTGATTCAGCTGTGTATAACAGCAACATGTTGTATACGAAAACACTATTAGATATGAATAAACTCCCTACTGACTTATTTACAGAATACCAAAACAAGCTGTTTATTGTTGTAACACTTTTCAAAAACTGAAAGGAACTGGAAAGAAAAGTCTAAGGATGGAGTCTTGTTCCAGCCCATAAAAATAAGAGTTTCCACATTTATCCCCTTAATAGTTAGATTACTTAACAGTTTTCACAAAGGCCATACTGCAGTCTAATCAACCTAACCAGAATGGACTCCATTTCTTTAAAGTATAAAATACTAAAAAGTAGCAAGTAAATATGTTTTGGTTAAAAGGTAATAGCACAATCCAGTGAGTTTCTTTTACCTTTCATAGGCTGCGATGACACACACAATTAGCCCCGACATAGGTGCGGATGCCAGGCGGATTTAAAGTGTGTGATCAGACACAGACATCTGGGAAGCATCCCACAGCCGGCAGCAACCCGTGTTGCTTCGCCGCAGAAGCAGAGTAAACCGGCACCGGAGAAAGTCTGATAGCAAATGGGTTGCTATGGGCCATGGGTGGACTTTCCCCTGTCTGATCACTCCAGTGCGCTCTCATGGCATCGGGATGGTCTGATCAGGCCATCCTAACTCCATGGCGTTGTTTTTTTCCCTTCTCAGTATGCACATCATCGCACACTCCATAGGGAGCCCTCAGGGCTGAGGTGCGAATCATCGATCCCTCATTTAAGGGCATCGGAAACAAATGGCAAAAAAAAAAGCCAACTCACCCACAGTTGCATCTGATCATACAGTGGCAGGCTGTGCCCGCAGCGTCAAAAAACTGTATGATTGCGCAACTGTGGGTAAACTTCTGCCAAGGAAATCGCCTCTCTTCCCCCACCACTTTATCTCACGTGTGTGACCGCAACCCCAATATCTGTGACAAGAAGTTTAGTCTGGAGGTACTACTGTACATTGTAATTAAACTTAACAAGACACAATTTTTGTTTACAAGGTACTGTAGCTCTTTGGGAGTCCAGCAAAATTCCAGTGGTTAATACCCAATGACTAGTCTCTTAACAAAACTGAATAGGCAGGACGTGACTGAAGAAATCCACAGGCTCATAGCTGTTAGCAGTAAGTGCATGGACAACAAGCCAGTATAACCAGATGCATACTTGTGGTCTGAAAAAAATCTTATTGTTCTTCAGCAACAAACATCTTTCCATCTTCTTTCAAGTTAAACTTTAAATTGCTAAACCTAAGTAATCATGGGCATGTGATTCATCTAAGTCAGGATGAGCCCTTTTCATTGCGTGTAGTAATGGCCTATAAAAGCAAACAAAGTACAGTCTCTGGGAGCAGAAAACAGTTCTTCTATTTACTGTTACTAATATGGTTGGAATTTGTTTAGAATATAAATAACACCATAATTATAGTTGAGGTAAAATGTTTCCCTTTTCTTGAAGATGTCTTATGCTAATTCATTGTCTTGTGTTGGTTGCTAAAGGAATGCTGTAGCAGAATACTGAATGATAGCAAATTAGTTTTATGTAATGCATAAACCTGTTTGTGTAAGTTTTCTGAAGAAAACTTCTTCTGCTTTAGGAGCATCTCTCTAAGACTGCTCAGCACTGTAGTATCTTTTGTATCACTTGAATGGAATAAATGTTGACTGATACAAATAGTGGGTATAGAACAGGGTAGCCTGTAATGTTTTAAAGGTTACAAATGATGTAGGAAATTAAGCTTCCTCTTTGCACCCTTTTTTTCGATATACTGGAAGTTTGGTCTGTGCATATGCTTTCAGCGCGGAGGCAGCATAACTTCAGTTATTCTAAACAAGGCTAAGAAAAGCAAATACATCTCACTTTGCTGCCTCTCCAGTTGTGCAGAATTTACGAAGACACTCTTTATCACTATTGTTTGTTTAGAACTCTCAGTGACTTCTGTTCAAAGACACTAAGGCTGTGGTCACACTGGCGACTAATTGAACCGGTTTAAAGTGATGCAGGGCATACCAGCCCCACAGCACACCCTGCTGTGGGTTACCCACTCAGACATCATGTGGTCAAGCATCCACATTGTTGCAGTGAAGTGAAAGTTAAGAAGGGATGGATGTGAACTATGAAGGTATATAGGATTTGTTTGGGAATGAGGACTTAAGAACATAAGAAAAGCCAATGTTGGATCAGACCAGTGGCCCATTAAGTCTAACACTCTGTGTTACACAGTGGCCAAAAATATCAGGTGCCATCAGGAGGTCTACCAGGGGTGCCAGGACACTAGAAGCCCTCCCACTGTTGCCCCCCCCCCCCAAGCACCAAGAATACAGAGCAGCAGTGGCCCCAGACTGAGAGTTCCTATCTATACCTTGTGGCTAATAGCCACTGATGGATCTCTGCTTCATATGTTTATCTAATTCCCTTTTGAAGCCGTCCATGCTTGTAGCCACCACCACCTCCTGTGGCAATGAATTCCATGTGTTAATCACTCTTTCAGTGAAGAAGTACTTCCTTTTGTCTATTCTAAAACTACTGCTCAGCAATTTCATGGAGTGCCCACGAGTTCTTGTATTATGAGAAAGGGAGAAAAGTACTTCTTTCTCTACTGCTCTATCTCATGCATAATATTATAAAACTTAATCAGGTCACCCCTCAGCCATCATAAGGACATAAGAGAAGCCAATGGTGGATCAGGCCAGTGGCCCATCCAGTCCAACACTCTGTCACACAGTAGTCAAAAACACCAGGTGCCCTCAGGAGGTCCAGCACTGGGGCCATCGTTTCTCCAAGCTAAAGAGCCCCAAGCGCTTTAACCTTTCTTCATAGGGAAAGTGTTCCAACCCTTTTATCATTCAAAAGAGTTCAGCTAAATGCTGCAAGGGAAGAGATGGGTTTTGAGGAGGAATTTGAAGGGAGGGAAGATACCATGTAGTTTTAGGAGGGGATCACGAGGCAGAGCAGTTATCTCTCAGTACTGCCTTTTGCAGGGGTCAGATAGGAAGGAGAGAAAACACAGAAGAACAATGCCCTCTATCCCAAATACTCACACCCACTTAGAAGTAGATGGAGCATGTTAGGGGACTCAATTTAAGGTATTAACTACCACATACAAAGGCCTTCATGACTTTGGACCCCCATATCTGCCCTCACCTTGTACAGCAGCCTGCCTGAGAACATCAGGAAGGCTACCACCCTCCTGGCTTTCTGCAAACTATGCAAAGCTGAATTAGTCAAGAGGGCTTTTCTATGCAGGCAATAGAGTTGCACTGTACTAACTGATTCACAAAGTTATTTGAAAAAATTTATTAGGGACTGTGATGTATACTCCTGTATTTTGCTGAAACTAGGATCCTATTGTGTAATTTTTGCATCATTTAATGTGTTGTGTTAATACTTATGCTTTCCTTCAGTTTAGTTTTTAGACTTGCAGTTGGTTTCACAATCCTAATCCTATTGCGTTGGTTATTGAATGTCCCATTCATTGACTGTACTGACTCACTTTGTGTAATCTGCCTTGAATCCAAGTAAGAAAGGCAGACTATAAATAACATAAATAAATAAATGATCAACTACGTTAAAATTCCTCCTCAAATCACAGAGGTTAAAATCACAGAGGTTTAAGGTCACACACGGACCCTGTTCAACTGTAGGAGAACGTAATCCACTGGGGGTGCTGAAACAGTTTATTCAGAACTCTGCCTTGAATCTCAGTTTACAACATCCATTCCATTCTAGGACCACGGAGCTACTTTGCCATTGTATGCTCATTCAGCTTGCTCAGATTTGTAACATGTCTGAAATTAAAATAAAATTGATCAAATGAAGACGATGGTGATGATGATGACAATTAGTACAGAAAGCTTGATTATCTCTTGACTGGTCATTGTCAGCCTTCACTGTATTTCTTCAGTTCAGCATTGTTAACTTACAGATCATTACTTTACTCTTTAACTTTTTAAATTCAGTTTTTGTAACAAAAGTCTCCTGTGTTTTGTAATCAGGTAAAATGTCACACACACCCAAAAGCCCATTGTGAAATTTGTATTATTATATCAACATTCATGGAATTTGTGTTCCTTCTGTAAAATTTTTACCATTGCTGAGAACAGGATAATCATTTTTGGAATGCTAAATATTCTATTGCCTTACCCAGGATGGCCCAGGCTAGCTTGCTTCCATCAGATCTGAGAAGCTAAGATGGGAGACCCCCTAGGAAATCCAAGCAATGCAGAGGCAGGCAGTGGCAATCCATCCCTGAGCATCTCTTGTCTTGCAAACCCTTTGCAATTGCCATCAAGGCCGAGGACAGACTGGCAGTCTGGCCCGCTCTGCCTCCGCTTTAAAAGCAGAGGCAGAGCAGCCGTTCAGATTGCCGCATCTGCCCGGAGGAGGCGGCCCGGACACATTGCGTCCGGCACCGCGTTCCTCCCACAGCAGCCGGGCACCACTTCAAAGTGGTGTCCCGGCTGCTGCAGCACACGTTCCATCCGCTTCCGGCAGTTGTGAATGTGCGCCAGGCGGGGGAGCTGCGCGGCATTCGGACGATGACGCCAGAAGCCGCCCGCAGTTTGGACGCTGTGGGCGGCTTCCTTGCGGCAGCGTGCGAACGCCACACGGCAGGGGCAATTCCCCCCACCTTGTTCTGCCGTGCCGCAGAGTCTTTCCATGTCCCAAGTTTCAGGCAATTTATGGCACTGAAACTTGACAGTACTTTCCATCCATCAAATGTTCTATTTAGATCTTTAACCTAGTTTATTATTGATTTATATCAGTAAAATATTTTTGAAAAAGGAAATTTGCTACACAGTGTGTTAAAATATGTAGGTCCAGATCCAACGAATCAGGACTAAGTCCCATTGAAATTTATGGAACAAATTAGTTTGCCTGAATTGTTTCATTGCTTTCAGTGGGAACTGCAACACATTCTGATGCATGTTTACTCAGAAGTAAATTCCTTTCAGTTGAGAGGGATTTATATATCCTGAAAAGTGAGTTTATGGCTAACATTATATTGATGCCATACCATTCAAGACAGTAATCTTCTATCTTTTCATACCTGGGGCCCAACTTCAACTCAGCCTCTAACATTAGACTTTTTTTTTTCTTTTTTAACATCAGTTTTGCTTTGCTCCCTCTTTCTGCCTTCCCTTCTCCATATCACTCAGGGCATGTGTGTTCTGCAGACGTGTTCCTTCCTCATGTTCCTTCTCTTTCTCCCCTGACACTCATGAAACCCAGATTAGATCAGATTATGACTCACTTGACCAGTGATTTAAATAAATATTTTGAGATGCTGTTTATAATATTCAGTTAAATTAAAATTATTTTAAAACCCTGAACGGTTTTCTTGATAGCACTGCTATCCAAATGTGTTACTTGGATGACATTTGTTTGGTTTTTCACTGGTATGTGATTTCATCTCTAAGAAACAGTATTCATTTTAAGAATAAAAATGGAAACACTGGATGAGAATTTTGCAAATCCATCCCCTGAGATTAGCAGAATAATTCATAGTATGAAACACTGTTTACGCTTCCACACCCATGCTTTCCTATGTATTCCCTGAACAAGACACTTCATTTTGAACTTGTGTATATTATTTCTGAGGAAATCATTTTGGCCAGTAAACTTCATTAGTAAAACCCTACTTTGGCTACTTTAAAAAATATTTTCCATAGTTAGAACAATTATTAGTTTTAAATGTGTTCAGACGTTTTACAGGTGACAAAATGTACCTGGTTTTTTGTTTTGTTTCTTGAACTTGTGAATAATACTTGGCACAGTATCTGAAGCAGGAAACAGTAACATTCCATTTGAACAGGAGTGGTGGTAGCATTCCTGAAAATGAAGCACGTAGATTCGCCTCCTGAAGGCACAGGTTGCAATCCTGTACATGAGCTATTTAAATTAATTGGAACTTAAAACAGCTAACTGTGATCAGGCTTAAGACCATTGTCTTAACCAACCAAGAACATTTCATGTTTGTACATCTCTTAAGAGCACTCTTTCAAGTTTTCAACAGTAAATTGTCATCAAGACTTTGTGGAACCAGCTGCATTCAAGAGATGCTATCTATCGTTGCCTAGACCTTTTCAAGCTTGTCTGGTATGCTTAAGTGTATGAGGCTGAAACTGCAGAGGAATGTGAGTGATTAAAATGTGGAATTTGCTGCCAGATGATGTAGTGATGATGGCCACAGGAATAAACAGCTTTAAAAGGGGATTAGATAGATTCATGGAGGATAAGTCTAACAATGGCTACTAGCCATGGTGCCTGAGGGGAACCTCCACTTTCAGAGGCACTAGCCTCTGAATCCCAGAGCCAGGAGGCAACTTCAGGGGAAGGCTTTGGCCTCTCTGCCCTGTTGTTGGCCCTCCAGAGGAAGTGGCTGGCCACTGTGTGAGACCAAATGCTGGATTAGATGGGCCACTGGTCTGATCCAGCAGGGCTCTTCTTATGTTTCTGGAAACTATCAATCATAATTAAGGGATTGTGTGCTTCCCTTCCCCTTCTGAGTATGAATTCTCCCTCCTTTTTTTCTGTGTGCATTACTTTTTTCTCTGTGGCAGCATTACTACAAATGCTAAGCATGCTTGACTTTACCCTGATTTGACCAAGTTTTGAAACAAGTGTTTGAAACTGATTAAAAATCTAGGTTAAAATAAAATCCTAGTTAGTGGTAACAACAGTTACTGTTGATGCTATGGTAGCCCTTTCATGTTAACCATGGTTAAAGTATAAGTCCACATACATTACAGCTGCTACTTTTACCTAACTGTGTTAGGCTTGGGGTTTTTTGCCTGTTAGAACTGGAAAGCCTGAAGAGAATAAGATGGACAGTGCAAGTGCTCAGACCCCTGGATCCTTGCGTGAAAGGGTATGACCTATGAGAGAGCAATAGTGGATTTACACTGAAAATTTTTAAATGTAAAAATAATGTAATGTAGTTTTCAAGGAGTTACGGAAAGAATTCTTCAGTACACTGTGTGTACCAAGAGCAGATATAAAATATCTCTACTGGTGTGCCACATTGGATTCTTCATACCTACACTCAAGACTCCTTTTAGGAAATTTATTTACTTGACTTACGTAGAGTCTGCCTTTCTCACTGAGACTTGAGGCGGATTACAAAATATGAAAACAATGCATTCAAATAGCATAAGACATCCAATAAACAATGCAATATGACTTGATTACAAAATTGAACACAGTGCAAATGAAAAGTACTGTAAGAGTTGGCATGCTATAAACAGCACAGAAATTAGATTATAAGAACATTAGGCAGTAAAACAAGATAATACATACGACAAGCAGCGGTGTAGACTCCAGGCCTGCTCCCTTGCTGGAACCATTCCACTATACTGTCTCCCTATGTCCATTATAAAATGCTCTTATAAACATTCCTGTTTCATACACAAGGCAGAATGACAGAAGTGTGAGAGAGTCTTCCTGACCTCTTCAGGCAGGCCATTCCACAAAGTGGAAGCCACAACAGAGAATAAATGTTTCATGCAGCTGTTGATGTAACCCATTTGCAGGGTGGCATTTTCAGAAGACTTTGCGCTCAGATGTGCAGATTGTCATAGGGGAGCATAGTGGTAAAAAGACCATTGCATTTTCATATAGATGACTGCAGTGTCCTAGTAGCCTTGAGTTATTTAAATAATTAATTTCACTAATCAAACAACAATCCAAAGCAGCTTCCACTAAAAATTATACAAGTCACAAAAAGCAAGAAAACAATAGATTAAAAACCAGATTATTTTTTTTTAACCTTTGTTCTATAAAAGATATCAAATTCACTATTCACATTATACTTTATTGTCCCTTTTATAGGGATATTCGATCTCGTATTATTACTCCATTCTTACATGGTAAGCACTGGCATTCTGATGACTCAATTACTCACTTTCTTCTGTTTAATTCTAATTGTGAGACAACGGAGGCGGTTGCAAAATTTTTACGTTATGCAATCAGAAGACATGAATAGCCAAAGTGCAAGTGATTGATGTATCTTGGTATTTTGTTGTTCCCTATAATGTTTTGTGCTCTCAATGCCAGTAAAGGTTTGTTGTATCATATTGTATTTTTTAAAAAAGGAAAGGAATGCTGTCGCCCTCATATCCAAAGCCATTTGGCTGGTCATGGGTTGGAATGTTAGGATAGATGGAAACTTGGCCAAGGCCGCAAGTTGAGTGCATGGCAAAGTGGGAATACAAGCTACAACCATTAGCCCTCACAGTTACTTCACTGAATTTATCCCATTTAAATCCCACCCTTCAGCTCAAATTAGTTTTTCTGTCTCAATGCATTCATTTTCTCTGTGCCAATCAGAAGAAAAAAAGCTTTATCCCAGCCAGTGCAGTCTTCTTCCCACTGTGTCTTTAGTTAAAATAAATGAGAGCAAAGAAGGTTCAGAAGTCAGCTTTTAAAAAATCAACAGCCAGCTTGCCTCCACCACGAGTGTTAATGGGGTGCAGGAGGAGGCACTTGCCCCCCAATATTAACTTTACCTTTTTCAGAATGTATCCTGACACATAATACCTCCAGCTCATCAGCAAGAGGTCTAGAGTGATCCTGCTTCCTTTTGAATTATTTCTGCAGACACTCTTGTGCTCCGCCACTATTGCTTTCATCGTGTCACAGTAGTTGCAGCAGCTTGACAGGGGTAAGCATAAATGAATCTGCGATTGGGGTGGGTCGGCACCAGTGTTCCCTCTAAGTTGAATTAGTGTGAGCTAGCTCACAGTTTTTTAGCCTCCGGCTCACACCTTTTTGTCTTAGCTCAGGAAAGATGGCTCCAGAGCAAACTAATTGATGCAGTAACCAGATCACCTGCTCACATCTTTAATGCCAGTAGCTCACAAAGTAGAATTTTTGCTTACAGGACTCCACAGCTTAGAGAGGGCATTGGTCAGCAACATTTGACACCAGTCAATTACAATTTATTGACCCACTGCCTCGCGGATGTAGGAACTCAGGGGACTGCCTTACAATGCTTCTCCTCCTCTCTCCATGGTTGGGGACGGAGGGTGGTGCTGGGTGAGAGGATCTTCCCACAGTACCCACTGGGATATAGAGTGCCACAGGGGGTGAGCCTCTCGCCAGTGTTATTTAACATCTACATGTGCCCCCTTGCCCATTTAGTCTGGAGGTATGGGCTGGGTTGCCATCAGTATGCTGATGACACTCAGCTCTATCTGTTACTGGATGGCCATCCATCCTTCGTCCCTGATAATCTGGCAAAGGCTTTGGAGGCAGTAGCAGAGTTGGTTGAAGCTTAATCCATCGAAGACAAAGGTCCTGTACCTGAACTGGAGGGGAGGCTTCCCGTGCTGGAAGGGGCACCTCTGGTGCTGACCCAGAAAGTGAGGAACCTGGGAGTAACACTGGATGCCTCTCTTTCTATGGAGGCCCAGGTTACAACTATTGCCCGGTCTGCCTTCTTCCATCTTCAGCAGATTAGGTTACTGAAACCCTATCTCTCCCCCAAAGACTTGGCTACAGGGACCCAGTGGTCACTTCTGGGCTTGATTACTGTAGTTCACTCTATGCAGGCTTACCGTTGAGGCTGACCTGGAAATTACAGCTGGTGCAAAATGCGGTGGTGTGCCTGCTAATGGTGACGCCTATGCAGGCTCACGTTTGGCAGGTGCTCTGCCAATTGCATTGGTTACTGGTTGAGTTCTGGATCCACTTCACGGTGTTGGTAATGACCTTTAAAGCCTTACATGGACTGCGACCAACATACCTGAGGGACCTCCTCTCCCCGTACATGCCCCAAAGAGTGTTACGCTCCATGAATCAATGTCTCCTGGTGGTCCCTGGCCTGAAAGACACCCATCTTGCCTCAGCCTGCCTGGTGGAACATGCTCCCCATTGAGATCAGGGCCCTGTGGGATCTTCTTCAATTCCACAGGGCCTGTAAGATGGAGCCATTCCATCAGGCCTTTGGCTGAGGCAGTGGACATCCAATGTATGGCCTCCTTGACGTTCTTTTCACCCATTAACAACTGCTGGCCATTATTTGCATCTTTCTATGGGCCAAGACCTCTTGCAACCATTAATTTTTCTACTGTTGGGCTGTGACCACCATTTTAATGTATGACAGTGTCTTAATATTTTAATTATTTATTATATTAATTAAATGTTGTTTCAGTTGTATTGACGAAATGCTGTTACTCGCCCTGAGGCCACTCGCGGGAAGGGTGGGCTATAAATGTGAAGAAAATAAATAAATAAATCTGTGTGCATGAATGCCAGCATGAGAGCCTTAGATTTCAACTGGTAAATTGAGAACAAGCCCCCCCCCCCGGATTACAATCTCCATGGGCTTTAATATTTAGTGTAGATTTTGACGTTTGATCTCAAGATTGGATGATTAACATCCTGTGCATTCTGTTAAAGGAACAACATGATTTCACAGATCTTAAGTTTTGCAAGGGAAATAATCTCTCTCTCAATCTCTCTCTCTCTCTCAGTCTCTCTCTCTCAATCTCTCTCTCTCAGTGGTGAAGTCAATTCTAATCACAATTTCAGTTGGTAGTTATTTCCTTATAATACTTTGCATAAATGTGTAGGGCCACAGGTAGTTTTCGGTTTCAATATTTTATCCATTTTTAATAGGGTTGCCAGGTCTGAGTTGGAAAATACCTGGGGACTTTGGGGGTGGAGCCAAGAGAGGGCGGGGTTTGGGGAGGGGAGGGGCCTCAGCATGGTACACCATGGTATAGAGTCCACCCTTCAAAGCAGCCATTTTCTCCAGAGGAACTGTTCTCTCTCAGCTGGAGATCAGTTGCAAAAGCGAGAGATCCCCAGGCCCCACCTGGAGGCTGGCAACCCTAATTTTTAAGCATGTTGAAACTGGCAGACAAGTCTTATGTACACATTATAGTGGCGCCATTCACACTATGATAGTTATAAAGTTATGTCAGAATTTCTAGTATGTTCCCTGCTGAGGTTTTATAACTTGGCTCCAATGACGCACTTAGCAAAAATGACCTTTACATTATTTTTGTAAGAATGTAGTGAAAGGACAATGGAATCCTGAGGCTAGACACTGAAAATGAAAGTTAAATATTCACACCTTATATTATTGTTGAGATGTTTCAATAGCTGCTAAGACTGAGTCAGGACTGAACAGTCAAACATATGAGAGTGGGAAAGTACGTATGATCTAGCCTAGTTAAGCACTTTTAAATCCCCATTAAGTATAAGAGTATATGTATGTATAAAAACTACTGTATAATTAGCCTTATTCTACACGTCCATGATTTGTTTGCATCAGATGATATTATATATCCATATTTGGACATCTATTCTGTAACCATTTCACTTTTACTTTTAAAGCAGAGAGCTGCAAAACTGTGCATATTTGTATACATAGACATACAAGAACTGAGGTACAAATGCACAGACTTGCATTGACTCTAAAACAAGTCACATAGAATGATCATAGGGCCTTCCGCATGGATAAATTCAAGTTAACTGCACTTTCTGTCAAATGGGATACTCCCACAAACTTCAGTCTGGCATTGTATCTGTATCGAGTAGGTATGGTACAGAATAGAGAAAGTGCACTATGATTTGAGGGAGAATAGACCACAGAATATTCTAGGAGGTTTCTAGAATTGGAGGGACATGGAGAGTCACTATCAGTGTAGAGATGTCTGAAGATGCTTATTGGATTAATCTTGTTAAACCAATCTACCGCTCCTTCACCTATGATTTCCCCATTCACAGAGCACCTAGATTCACAAATTGTAATAGCAGTGAGCTTAAAAAAAAAAAGACCTGAGATCTTGGGATGCAAGACAAGATGAATTCACTGGGGCTGCCAGTAGATACTTGACAGACAGTGTCCATCACCACTAGTACACACCATGTATTACGTCAGCGGTTCTCAACCTGTGGGTCGCGACCCCTTTTGGGGTCGAACGACCATTTCACAGGGGTTGCGGGCTGGTGTCCAAGCCCGCCCTGCCCTTCCCCACCGGCAGGAAAGGGCCCCGCGCTCGATTGAGTGCGAGGTCTGGCCTCCCAGCTCTTTGCCCTCAAAGGGAGCTTTCCCTTTAAGGGCAAAGAGCAGGGGTTGGTTGGGACCGTAGCCCCGCCCACTGCTTCCTGCAGCCCTCAGTGGGGCCACGAGGAGGAAGAAGCCAGCAGGTAAGGCAATGGCCACTTCCCCCTGCCCCCACCACCGTCTTTCCTGGGCTCCGTGCTTTGGCGGGGAGCCAAGGAAAGGAGGCTCCAGCCACCACCACCCCCGATCTTTCCTGGGCTCTGCACTTCGGCGAGGAGCCCAGGAAAGGAGGCTCCAGCCGCCCCCCAGGCAAAGCGCAGAGCCCAGGAAAGAAGGCTCTCCCCCCCCCCCCCGCTGCTTTTCCTGGGCTGCAACAGCCTCTCCCCCCCCCACTGCCTTTCCTGGGCTCCACGCCGAAGCCCAGAGCCCAGGAAAGGCTGCAACAGGCTCCCCCCTACCTACCTATCTTTCTTTCTCTCTTCATTGTTGTTTGACAGAACACTACTGTTGCTTGGGGGACTTTAGGGGACATCTGCAGAGAAAGAATCCAGTGCATCCACAAACCTAGGGTTCTTCTGCCAGTGAAGTAGGGTTGCCAAGTCCAGGTTGAGGAAATCCCTGGAGATTTGGGAGTGGAGCCTGAGGAGGGTGGGGTTTAGGGGAAGGAGGGACCTAAGCAAGGCATAATGCCATAGATTCCACTTTCCAAAGCAGCCATTGATTTGATCTCTGTAGTTTGGAGCTCAGTTGTAATTCCAGGAGATCTCCAGACCCCACCTGTAGGTTGATAACCCTAAAAATTCATATTCAGCGTACTAGTTCTGCAGGAAGGCAAGATTATTGCCATGGGAACCTAACCTTTAGAAATTGATTCCAATCCAGTGTGGGAATAATGGCTGGACACAAGATATTGGTTCAGGCAAGATTTTGTATAGATGGGACAGAAAATAATGTTTTTATTGGTTTTGTCAAAACCGTTTCAACAACACAACAAATAATTTTATGGTTGGGGGTCACCACAACATGAGGAACTGTATTAAAGGGTCGCAGCATTAGGAAGGTTGAGAACCACTGTATTACATGGTCGTTTTGGCCCGATATGGAACCAACTAACCATATTTTAGGGTTAATTCTAAGTGGGTTATTGAAGGGGAGGAGCTGTAGTGCAGTGTAATAGAAATTTGATAAAGAAGAAAGAATACATTATCATAAAAATAGTTTTGATCTTCTTATAAGCAAATCTGGGAGCAAAGACAGGCACTCTGACTTTGAGGTGGCGAATGACTTGGCATTGTAGTTGTGTGAATAGTCCTAACAGAGGAAAAATGCTGTGTTATTTCCACAGAAATTTATTGCCCTCTACTGGCTGCAGTTTGGCTAAACTGAATAACTCGTTCTCATTATGAAGCACCTAATGGTTGACTTAAGCAGGCTGGGGAAATCCCTTAAATGATTTAGTTGATGATTGTTGGGGGGGGAAGGATGACATAGTGTAAACTGTATATGATTTAACAACTGTACAAATTTAAAATAAAAAATGATCTGAGATAAGTTTGCTCAGAGCGAGTCTCAAGAGTGAGGCTTCTGTGAGAATTGTCTTCAGATAGGTATAAGCTGCTATTTCATTTTTGTCATCACTCCTCAAAATGTATAGGAGAGAATTTATATATATAGGCACATGCATACTTAAGATTATTTGTTTTTAAAAGTACCGCAATTATCTATCCTATTATGGTCTTTAATGTCAATACATTGTTGGTTTTTCTCTAGAAAATTATTCTACAGACTGATTTTATATTAAATTCCTATTAATTGTGCTTTCAGAAATTAGCACCAGGAGTCAGTCAGTTTGCTTATACCTGTGTACAAGATCACCCAATATGGGCTAATCAACAGTTCTGGGAATCAACATTTTATAGTGAAGTGCAAAATCAAATCCGTTCCCTCTACCTCTCAGCTAAGGAAGACAATCATCCACAACACTTAAAGCAGAAGGTAAAGTATTTCTACCTTGCCTAATTAACAAAATGACTTAGGGTAAAAACAAGTAAAAAGATAATACCGATATACAGCTAAAGCAGTGCCAACTACTGGGGAAGACAGCAGCAGCTTCCAATTAGATTCCATAGAATATCTGGGAAAGCAAGAGCCTCTTGGCGCCTAAATGCCATTATGGTTGGCATCATGCAGACAGATACGGAGAGAGTTCCGCCAACAAGGCCCTATTGCAGAGAAAGCCCTGTCTCTGGCAGCTACTCATCTTTTTTCAGACAGCAAAACACTCAGGAAGAAGAATCCAATGAAGGTCTGAGCTCCCAGGCACGTCGAAATGGGAGCCGATGGTCTTTCAGGTAGCCTGATCCAGATAATTTGGGGCTTTATAGGTCAAATCAGTCTTTCCAATTCTGCTTGGAAACAAATTGGAAGCTGGTGAATCTCTTTGAATACTGGCAGTCCATCCCTCGGCAGAATTCTGGACCACTTGAAACTTCCATACAGTTTTCGTAGAGCAGCCCTCATAAGAGTGCATTACAGTAATCTAATCTGAATGTTACCAAAGCATGGGTACCTGTGGGCGGGTTATGCTTTTCCAGGAAGGGGCTGCAGTAGATGAACCAACTGAAGCTGGTTAAGGGTATTTCAGTAATACTATTTGTTGTCCTAATGCATCCATCTATACATAAGAAATGGAATAAAACCCACAATTTGAGAGAATTCTCAATCCTGGTTTTCAATTATACTGCCACAAATTAGTCCTAATCTGTATTAATATTAAATGTTCGTGGTTCATTCCTCTAACATAGAGGGAAAACATAAAAGTAACACAATTCTGTCTGGATGTTTTTTATATTTAGAATTAACCCTAGTTTGTAAACAAATTGGCCTGCCTTTCATAACATGATTGCCAGTTGGCTGCCCCTAAGCATTTCTCCCCTGCTCTAATCAAGCTGATTTATTTTTGCATTGTACCTTTGCCTCCTGACTCCTTTCTTGGCAACATCCCTCTCAGCTTCTGGCTGGGATAGAAGGGCTCAGGGATCTCCATTCCTGCTTGTATCTGATGAAGGGAGCTTTTAATCTCAAAAGCATATACCCCCAAAATCTTGTTGGTCTCTAAGATGCTACTGGATTCAAACCTAGCTCTTCAGTTGTCTCCCGAATACTATAAAAAATGTCAAGGAGTGCGTACATAAACCTTTGAAATCCTTGTCCTAATAGTTGTGCTAGTAGCAAATAATGAGATCAGAACTTTTGCTAAAGAAAAGTTTCTTTTAATGTAAACAAAATTTAATGGGACTTTTCATTTTTGAAAAACACAGATCCAAAATAATTCATTAACTCCTGCCGTTTTAGAAATATTTTGTTTAAAATAGATGATCTTATTATGATTAGTAACAGTTCTATAATCTATTTTTACATGTGCTGTCAGTTTCTAGCTCTGCTTCAGATCTGATGTATTTCCTAGACAAAACGCCTCTCTTCCATTGCCCAAATCTGTGGCTCAGTGGTAGAGCATCTGCTTGACATGTAGAAGGTCCCAGGTTCAATCCCCGGTATGTCCAGTTAAAAGGAACAGGCAGTAGGTGATGTGAAAGACCTCTGCCTGAAACCCTGGAGAGCCACTGCCAGTCTGAGTAGACAACACTGAGTTTGGTGAACCAAGGGTCTGATTCAGGATAAGGCAGTTTCATGTGTTCATATGAAACATAGAATACAGATTTTTCTACCATTGCATGTAAATGTTCCCAAAATAATTTCCAGAATTCTGACACACACACACACCCCGTATGTCCGTATGTGAGTTAGCCAGGGGGATTTGGTTAAGCCATGTTATTTATTTATTTATTTTATTTCTTGCGATTTATATCCCGCCCTCCCCGCCACATGGTGGGCTCAGACTGTTATACAAGAGCAGACTGTTATACAAGACCTGGAGATTAATCCAACTGGCATGATTTATTAAATCCCACAACTTCAGTGTTGGACCACTTATCTGTCCCTCATGCAGTGTATTTGGAGTAATATGTATAACTAGGAATAAGGACCATTGTGGAAATAAATACAACGGGCTCTAGAAAGAGGCTCTGGGCGGGCGCCCTGGTCTTTGGCATTCAGTGTCTATTTGCTGTGGTGATCTTAGCAGGGTATAATGACACAGAGCTTACCATTTTCTCCAGGGGAACTGATCTCAGCCATCTGAAAAGCAGTTGTAATTCTGAGTGATCTCCAGCCCTCCCCTGGAGATTGGCAACAATGGTTCCCCCAGAGGAAATGGCTGGTTTGGAGGGAGGCGTCTATGACTGAGGACAGACTGGCAAAATGAAGCACAAGGGAAGTGGGGTAAAAAGACCCGGGACGAGTTGTTGCGGGGCTTTCCATTCGCACTGCATAGACTGATGTGGGACCATACCAGGGAGGAGGCATGGTATGTGAGACCATACCATGGCAGCGCCATGGTGGCATGTGGCTTTGGTCCGTTTTGCCGATATGCACGTAGGCGCATGGGCATATAGGCGCATGAGCGCAGCAGCTGGATCAGCGGGTTCACATTACCGGTGCTGCTTGATGTGTGGCTTAATTGCGTCCACACTGCCAGGAAGCGGGATGAATGCGCGCCCAGATGGCTTGACACTGGTTTCACCAGGTACCTTTTAAAAGCAGGATGAAAGTGCTTCAGGATGGGTGAGTATGGCACGGCAACGCCAGGCAGCTGTGGCTGTGTGAATGGGCTGTCTTAATCCGCTTGAAAAGTTGGCCTATATCGGGCCAAACTGCCAGTCTGAACTCGGCCTATGGCTTTGTACCTTTCTGAGGTCCCACCCCTCCTCAAACCCCACCCTCTCCAGGCTCCACCCCTCAAATCTCCAGATAGTTGTGAGACTTCTGATGAGATCCAATAAGCCAGGCCTTGTATTACAAAACAAAGTCTTTATTTCTTAATGGTCTTTTAGGAAACACTTGCGTTGTTAGTGATACCACATACAGAATGGGAGGAACTGATATACTGTATTCAAACAGGAGCAAAAAGCCAGGTACCAATCAGAATAAAAATATCAAGTGCCAAAATGTGCTACTGTTACTTTCTCAGAGAAAAAGGTGTGTAAGCTGAGCTAAATTCCCATCCCCGACCCTGTGTGTAATCTACATGCATTCCCACGCAAAAGACACCTGGAAGAGCGGAGGCCCAGTTGCCCAAGGTTACAAGTGCAGCAACAGAGATAACTGAAGTCTAGCAAAATAGATGAGTTCACTCCAAGGAAGGAGGGGTGCGGAGGGATGAAGGGGGGGGGGGAAGAACTGTTGGGAGGGAAGCCGATGCCGACCTCCCGCCAGGACCTGAAACAGGGACTGAAAAAGGAAGCAAACATGACAGGGAACCTGACAATAGTTCCCAACCTGGAGTTGGCAACCCTATCTCCTTCCCAGCCAACCATCAACCTACTGTTATCTGCCCCTCTGACTTCAGCTTTCTATCCCCCCCAACCTGCAGCCCTTCTCTACCTAGGAAAACTACAGTCTTTCTCCGGAGTGGGGACCCAAGCAGGAGGGACATGACTTCAGCAGGGTATAATGACAGAGTCCACCCTGTGTAGTATTTGTCCTCTATTCCCTCCTCCACTTATAAAAAAATAAAATGTCACAAATATAATATTCATTATTTCATTATTTTTTTTCCTTAGGAAAAAACTTCTGAGGGCCAAGCCCAAGAAAAAACAGCCATGGATTTGGCTGCTGAGCAACTTCACCTCTGGCCAACACTTAGTAAAGAGACTCAGCAACAGCTGGTGCAAAGTGAGGAAAGCATGGTTTTCAGCCAGGCAATTCATTTTGCGAACCTCATGGTTTATCTGCTAGTGCCACTGGACACAAGTAAAAACAAACTGTTGAGAACCACTGCTGTAGGAGACTGGGAGAGTGGAAGCAATAGCGTTGTCACAAATAGGTGCGTAAGCAGAACTCCCGTTACAACAGTCAGCATATTAACTATAGCAGTCACCTAGCAGTAAACATAGCTGCCTGCTTGGGCATGACATAATAGAAATGGAAACGGATGAATTAACATATGCCTTTTACAAAAGCATGCTGAGTGAAAGAGTTGTGTATAAGGTGATTGCTATTCTGCACTTTTAAAAGCATGTTTCAGTCTTCAAGTTCTTTTTGCATAGAAATTCATGTGATTTATTTCAAGATAAGCATGGATCTAACTAAATAGGATTGCTTTTTCAGTATTGCTGGAAGTGTTGCAGAGAGCTATGACACTGAAAGTGGATTTGAGGATTCTGAGAACAACGATATTGCCAATGCCGTGGTGCGCTTCATTACCAGATTCATAGACAAGGTTTGTACGGAAAGCGGCGTGACCCAGGATCACATCAGAAGTCTTCATTGTATGATCCCAGGTACAAAGACCGGCGCTCAAGTCCTGAACTCTTTGATCTGTATTTTTTTCTTTTTGCTTCTATCTAAGAAGATATTTGTGAAAAGAGTTGGGGGGGGGGGGTTTGTATCATTTTCAGTTGGCAATAAGGGTTTGCAGATTTAATTTTATTCCATCAGTGTCCACATAGTCACATGATAGTTCTATTCTAGGCTTTCTGGAAGTGGTTCAGTGGTAGATTTTTAGAATGGTAGGCTGTGGTCACACACACTAAATAATCCATTTTCAATCCACTTTCAGTGCACTTTACAACTGGATTTTACTGTGTGAACGGGCAAAATCCAACTCAAAAGTGCATTGAAAGTGGGTTATTTAGTGTGTGGGATCGCACCCGTAGAATGGTAGAATCATTTCAGTTGGTTTTACTCTTCTTGTGTTATGCTTATTTGTGGTGTTGTTTCTCCCCAGGAATTGTAGCAATGCACATTGAGACCCTGGAGGCAGTGCATCGGGAAAGCAGAAGATTGCCACCAATACAGAAGGCAAATATTTTGAACTATGTTTATGCTGCCCATTTGATAACTTCTGTTTTCCTTTTTTAATATAATTGAGATAACATTTGGAAAATTTAAAAAGAATGCCAATGAAATTTAAACTCTTTAACAAATAAGCGGCTTTGGTATTGTTTAGTGAAGTATGAACTAGAGAAAATAGCACGGGCTGACCCTTGAACAAAATCTACATATTACTGCATGTCCACTGATGATCTACCACCTTTCCAAAGTGAAAGACCACCTAAGCAGATCAATTTTTTCCTCATATATTTCAGAGGCAGAATGTCTAATAGTTTAAGCCTTGCTTCTTTTCTTAAGAAGAGGCAGCCTTTCTTACACAATTACTATCTTTATCCTATCTATGGCTAGGGTTGCCAAGTCCTACCTTCGCGATGCCGGGGGGACTCCTTGCCCTCCCGGGAGTCTTCTGCCGCACATGCGAAGCACACGCGGTGCGATGATGTCACCCGGAAGTGACGTCATCGCATTGGGCATGTTAGAGCGGGACCTCTGCAATTACAGAGCGTCCCCCTCAAAACATGCCCGATGCGATGATGTCACCTCCGGGTGACGTTATCGTGCTGGGCACGTCACTGCCACCCAGCAATTTGTGGGCGGGGTTCCCCCTGGTGGCCCAATCCAGGCCAGTGGGGAGCGGGGGTTTCCCAGGCCACCGGGGCGACTTGGGAACCCTATCTGTGGCTCATTCTTCCCACTAAACACTGGGTCAGAACTGCTTCTGGGGACATCCGTAATCATAAATCATGCTAGCATATTATGAGTAGTTCTGTGACTGTTTTAAAAGATTTTTTTTTTCATTTTCAAATACAGCTAGTGGGCATGTTTTTTTCAGAGGGAGAAATTGTCAGCTATGGCTGTCATTTCCCGGCCGGGAGGTGGCACTTCCCCTTTGCATTACACTGTTTGAATACACCATATCTGTACCCCTCTCACCCCTTCCCAGTATTACTGACTCAAGACTTGTAGACAACTATCAGATCCATTGGCAATAAAGACTTTCTGGTTAAAAACTTCTGGTTGCGGTTTGAATCTCTTAGACTCTCACAGAAATGTATGATGAGGGGAGAAATTCTATAACCCCTTCTTTCCCTGCCATTTTTTTGCTGAAGAACACCACTCCTGTGTTGCCCTTATCTCTGCAAGAGGAAACTTTTTGGTACCTGGTTGTTGTTGTTTTTACCTAGCAAGGATTAAAGCAGCCCAGGGGTGGCTTTCTCAGCAGGAAGACAGAAGGAGAAGGGGAAGAAAGGGCTGAAGATCCCTGTCCCCCACACCATGACTTACTTCTAATAGTGGGGAAGCATTGGTCCCGGCCTGGGACATGATACCATAGAGTTTTCAGGGCAATTGCTAGAATGTCGTCCAGTGATGTGCCCAGCGTGATAACTTTACTTCTGGGCGACGTCATCACGCCAGGCACGTCGGCCTGATCTGGCCACTTCAGGGGTGGGGCTCCCCCCGCCAGCCGGATCTGGACTGCCGGATTGGGGGCTGTTTGAGCGGGGAAAACCCCACTCCCTGGGGGGACTTGGCAGCCCTATTACTGCTGAGTCCTTTTTTCAAAAACAGTCTGATAACAAAATAAGTCAATTTGTAATAGAATTTTTCTTCTACAAATGTATGTTGCAGCAAGATACTTGTAGCATGCAACTTTTAAAAAATCTTGTCTTTGGTCTCAGCCCAAGATTCTACGGCCAGCTTTGCTGCCTGGGGAAGAATTTGTGTGTGAAGGTCTCCGTGTGCTCCTGGATCCTGATGGCAGAGAAGAAGCAACTGGAGGATTACTTGGAGGCCCTCACATTCTCCCTGCAGAAGGAGCCTTATTCCTGACTACGTACAGAGTTATATTTAAAGGCACACCTCATGATCAGCTAGGTATGGTCTCTGTTATGAACGTCAAAATTTCTACTCCAGAATGCATTTAATGCTAATATCAAGTTGGCAGTTCATTTAGATCAAAAATACTTTCCAAGATCTTAATACAGACTATTTCAGCTCTTTGATCTGTATAACTTTCGGAAGACCTATAGTTAGTTAAATCTTACACTGTTCTCATTACTTTCATAATATGGTAAGATTAATAGCGGTTATAGTCAATTCTTTGTGACCCATTCATATGTTTAAGTTTTATTTTCTCAAGAACTACTATTAGGGTTGCCAACTTACAGGTGACACCTGGAGGTCTCCCAATATTACAATTGATCTCCAGCCAACCAAGATCAGTTCCCCTGGTGAAAATGGCTACTTTGGAGGGTGGACTCTATGGCATTATACCCAGCTAAGATCCCTCCTCTCCCCAGGCTCCACCCCCAAAATCTCCAGGAATTTCCCAACCCAGAGCTAGCAAGCCTACCACTTATCCTAGAGCATGTAACAGAAAGCCTTTTTCCTATAACATTCCATGGAGATGAAGTATATCTCCATATATGCATGATGATTTGAAATGTGTAAAGTTCCTATGCATATAAATATATGTATGTAACGACCTACCTCTATGTTTAATGGAGAACCTTGGAAAAAGCAGGATTTTTGACCATGGGGAAAGAGGTCTTGCATACCCACACTTGTATGCCCATGGGACATTTACACACCCTAAGTGAATGCACACACATCAGGGGTGCAGCTTGCTACCATGGTGCCACTTTCCTCTGCCCCTTCCCTATATTCAGTATCTATATGATGTTGTGTGAAAAAGGCTTTAAACAACAGTAATATATGTTCCATGAGATTATAGATATTGGTCAGCAGCAATATCCATGATCTCAAAAATTATGAAGTGTGCAACCAAGCTAATGGATGCTATCATGGCAGTTATCCTTCACTCTGTTCCAGATATTCCACTTGCTGGTATGATCAGTTACTCAGGGTTGACCAAAATCAACTGTATGATTAAAACAAATTTATGAAGTAGACCTAAAGAAAGTTGAGAGGGATTAATCTTTGTGTTTGCACAAAATGAAGGGTTCCTAATTACATGACAAGGAAATTGATGGTTAAAACCTAAGAATGGCAGATGTCAGTATTTTGGGGTGGAATTTGTAGCAGGTACAGGTTCCAAATTACTTTCGTGTGCTGAACTATTTCTTTGACACATGTATGGCAAAGTTTAAATCATTTGCTAGGAGCAAGTGGTACATAACCAATTGCGTAATAAGTGAACTAGTGGAGCAACAATTGGTTGTGACAGAAAGGTAAAGACTTTAAACCTAGGTAGTCATTTCTGAAAGAGAGCAGAGATTAATAAAAGTAGAATAACTCAAAATGTTATGGGAACTCTTGATGTAAGAATCATAAAATCATCTATCTTGGTCATATGTAAAAGTAACCGTAATTGCTAGATCTAATATTGCTTTTATTCATGTCTTGAAAATTATAACCGTAGCTGTAGCTTTGTGGGTTTCAGTATAATAAAGAATGCATTTCAGTTACCGTATTTTTCGCTCCATAAGACGCACTTTTCCTCCCAAAAAAAGTGGGGGGGAAAGTGTGTGCGTCTTATGGAGCAAATATGGAGCTTTTCTTACCTGTAACAGGGCTCTTTCTTCAGCAGGAACACAGGGGAACGCCATTCAGGCTGGCATCCCAGCCTTCCCCGCCCCTCCCTGCTGGGCCTGAGCTGTTAAGACTTAAAAGGGAAACGGCAGGAAAAACCCCACCAGGCTAAGTACTCTTTCCCTTTGAGTGCTTTTCCCCTTTAAGACAGCCAGCAGCAGAAAGCCCCGCCCACAGATTAAGCTCCGTGGCTACTTTGCACAGAAAGGCCTGGCTTTGCATGGCATGCCGATGTCTCTCTTCTTTCCTTTCTCTATCTTTCTTCCTTCCTTCCTTCCTTCCTTTCCTTTTTTCTGTCTGTCTGTCTGTCTGTCTCTCTCTCTGTCCCCACCTTTCTTTCTTCCTTTCTCTTTCTCTCTCTCTCTCCTCCTCCTTCCTTCCTTTATCTCTCTCTCTCTCTCTTTCTTTCTTTCTGTTTCATTTTTTCCTGTTTTCCTCCTCTAAAAACAAGGTGCGTCTTATGATCAGGTGCGTCTTATGGAGCGAAAAATACGGTATTTCTTTATGCTGTAGAAATAGGTATGGTCATGGGATCCTTTCTTCAGCACACAGGTATTTTACATTTAAAATCACAGCTTTAGTTTTTATTTGATCCTATGGTTTGCTGTGCCAGCAAATAAGTGCTAGGATGAGGCACAGTGACCTTGGTGTCTTTAACAAATAATAAAGTTGACATTACACTGGCCTTAAAGAATATTTATAACGATGGAACAGGTAAGACAGCATTAAAAATTTGGACAAAAGCGTGGTCTTGGTGACTTTGTTTAGCTTCAAGAAACCTAGTGTCCTATAAAGAACTACCTTTCCATTCATTTAAAACAGAAGTACCTTGCCTTATTTTTTCCTTTTGTGCAAAACTCCTGCAAATTTGCTGTTTCTTGTATTTTTAAAAAATTATGGATTAGAGCTGGTATTGTAGTCACAGAAGAGCACCTGGACACTGCCAAAAGAACAAAAAATTAAGGTTTCAAACAAAAGTTTAAACGCTCAGGACACTTCAGCATCTACAGTCCACAACACAATCAGAATAGCAATGTATGCACCATATGGGGAAGGTATCAAATTTTCCTGTATGAAATATGGCATACTCATGACAAGGAAAATGTTAAATCCTAGCAAGAGAAGATAGAACCTCAAGAGAAACATAAATTAGTTATTTATATATTCTAAAAACTATTTGTGTGGGATACGCTTTTCAAATTTTTGATTAATAGATGGATAATAATTAAAATCCTGTTACTAAGAGCCTTCAAAAAGTAGCTAGATTTTTCTAAATTCGTCTTGCTCCCAAAGATAACCAAGTTGCTCAGATTGCTGAATTAAGCTAAATTTGTAATCATGTTTACACTTGGAAATACTCTCCATTGAAAACAGTTGAACTTACTTCCTAGTAAAGATGCATGGAACCAGGATGTATAGGTGAAAATTGGAAATCACATGGGCTAAAAATTTGCAGTATATTCTAACATTTGGCAAAAAAATAAATTCAGCATTTTTTATATATGGAAATAATATAAACATCAAACATCAAACCATGAAATAAGTTGGTAGTGTGAGTTTGGTCTTGATGTGCTCTTTAAAATGTGTGTCCTGCAATGAGTTCAGTATTTTAATTGATCTGATAATTTCTATAATAACTGTGCTTTCATTCCATTACATTGTATTTGGATAAGAGTAATCACACATGTACTATGAATAGAGCATATAAAGGATGAAGAAATTCCATTTCTTGACCCATGATGCAATGTTCATCTGATATTCGTAGTGGGAGAACAGACAGTTATTCGGAGCTTCCCCATTGCCTCAATAACTAAGGAGAAGAAAATTACCATCCAGAATCAACTTCAGCAGAGTATGCAGGAAGGGCTGCAGGTCACCTCAGCTTCCTTTCAGGTAAAATAGAGTTATACTTGAAACTTTGTAGACAGTTTTTTTAGATTATTTCCAGATTATTTCCTCATGCAAGATCAATACGAACATCATAAATATCACTAATTTCTGAATAAATCACTTCCAGTTCCTCTCCAGTTGGGGAGGATCTGTAGAGATGGAACAAGCAGAAAGCCTTATAGATAAGGGCCAGAGTTAAACACAGAGCTAGGCTCATCTGAATTACATACTGGATTGTGGCCAAAGTCAGAAAAGAGAGTTAAATAAAGAGTAATCCTGGGGTGTCAAACATAAGTCCCGGGGGCCCTTATGTGGCCTGTGACCAACTGATTATTTATTCATTTACTGGGCTGAGGGCGGGTTACAACACAAATATATACAGTAAGATGAAACAAAACACAATATGCACAATATTTTTAAAAACACCTATACAGCAGCACATGGTACGTAGGATGGCAATCAAAGGGCGCGATCATACGCACCCATTAGCCACGCTAGGGGGACGAGTCACTGGCAGATCAAAGCAGAGCAATCACACGAGCACATGTGGGAGGCGTCACACAGCCGCCAGCAACTCCTAGCAGCCAGCCAAAGAAGCGCTTCAAAAAACTACCTGGGAAACCCCAGCAGTATCCAGAAGACCCAGGAGCAGGTGGGTGTCAGATCGCAGGAGCGCTGGTATGCCGTTGCATCTGGCACCCATCAGCTTCCCGCATCAATGCCGGATGTTTTTTCTAAGTCTATGTCAGATGCATATGAATGTAGACTTGCACATGCGCATCAGCGTGGACCTGCACAAGTGGCCAAATCGCCGTGCAAGGGAGATCAGCGCCGCAGTGCAACAAGTGCAGCCAGGGAGCCCAGAAAGTTCTGCCCCCCCCCAAACCTCCACCTGAAACTCTTCCCCCGACCCGCGGGTGCTAGTGGTAGGATGGGAAACATGCGTAGCCCCTCATGGAGGTGGCCAGAGATCCAGGATCTGTTGGCTCTGTGGGGAGATGCCAGGGTACAGCAGAGGCTGAGGCAGAGGAACATCGAGGTGTTCCAGGAAGATGCCGCAGGCATGGCTGCCAATGGCCATAAGCAGGATGCTGAGGCATGTTGCGCAAAAACAAAGGGCATGCGGCTCAAGTACAAAAAGGTTGTGGCCGAGAATGCCAAATCTGGCCATGGTAGAATGACATGTCCCTTCTATGATGAGCTGGACAGGATCCTCTGGAAGGAAAGAGATATAGACCCTGGGCCCGTGCTCCAGAGTCTTGGACAGGTTCTTCGGCAACGCAACGTCCAGGGCCCCTCCACCTCCTCTGAGGAGGCATCTCTGGGACTGCACACCGAGGACTCGTTGGACTCATCCGAGCCCCTGCTATCAACCAGCAGCCAGGCAGGTAGCTGGCACCAGGGGCAGGACACAGTTCCCAAGGAGGCGGCCATGACTGTCCTGATTGTCATGAAGGCCACAAATCTGCTGACGCATGCCCAGGAGGCTGGTCCCGCAGCACCAGGCGCCTACCTCATCCCAGCCCACAGTGGCCTGGGAGCATTCCAGCCCCTGGACGTGGTCCACAGGGTCACCCGGGCAGCGGTTCTCCAAGGTCCGGAAACAGGGACCCCAGCCACAGGGCACACAGGCCAGATGTGTGCCAGAGAGGCCCGCAAAACAGAAACACCGTTGACGACTCCTGTGCCAGGACACAACGCAGCATGGAAGCAGTGATGAGGACGAGGGTGATGGCGAGGAAGGTGATACAGTCATACCAGCTGGCCAAGGTAGGTGGTGGGCTGGTGTTGGCCACAGTTGCTGAGCCCCGTGACCATGCCCAATGCGTGCCCAGGAGGTGCCAGTGCAGCCACCAACATGGGTTGAGGAGTGCGGTGTAATGAAACCCCCTTCCCCCCAGAGACACCACAGCCATCATGTGGCTGTCAGCTGCCCCCCCTCCCATCCCTGGCCACAGGCCTGAGGTCCCTGCCACCCTCTGCAGATGCTGCCATACATGTGAGTCCACTGTCCAGCAGTGGGGGACTCAGAGACATTCTGGATACTGACAGGTGGTGTGCAGTCGGCCTCAGACACTGCATGGGTGGTAGGGTTCCTAGGGGGACCGGCCCCCATGTACACATAGGGTGGGGGGTCGCAATTCCGGACTCGCCAGTATGTTCAGGTCTTCTGCTAGTGCAGGGGTGGCCAACCTTGCTTAACGTAAGAGCCACATAGAATAAACGTAAGAGCCACATAGAGATGTCTGAGAGCCGCAAGACAGGAACAAATATCACACACACGTTTTTATTTTTAAAAATATGCAAATTTGCTTTTTATTAATGTTAAATGGGACTGCCAAAAATAAAAACAAATGAGGAAAACCGGTTATTGATAATGATATTACTTGTTTGCTAATGATATTGAGAGAGAGAGAGAAAAAGAGAGAGATGGAAAGAAAGAATTAAAGAAGTGGAAAGAAAGAGAGAGAGAGAAACTAGAAAGCAAATAGATGGGAGGGAGGAGGGAGGGAAGGAAGGAAGGGAGAAAGAGAGAAAAAGCATGCCTCCCCTTTGCTTCCCCAGCCGCCCTGCCAGGAGCCGCACAATATGTGTGAAAGAGCCGCATGTGGCTCCCGAGCCACAGGTTGGCCACCCCTGTGCTAGTGCATGGCAGGCCAACTGCCAGCAGACGTCCCAGTGGTGGGAACTCTGTGGAGCAATAAAGATGCCTTGTTGCCAACCGCCACCCATGTGTCCCGTTACTGAAGGGGGGCTGGGGCACAGACAACACGGAAAGTTGTATAACAAAACACAAACGTTTTATTTATGAACCAGAATCCCAACATTAAACAACCCAATACCCAACTACCCCAAACTTTCATCCCCTTCTGCCCCTTCATCCTCACCCCCCTTCCCTCGTACCACCTGCTCTGGCCCCTCCACCTCCTCCTCTGACATTCCCATGACAACGCTGCCCTCCTCCTCCTCCCCTGTCTTGTCAGTCCCCTCTGCCGCTGCTGCCTTCCCCTGCCCTCTCTGGGGTGCTGGCGGCTATGGCCGTCGGGGACGATGCCAGGCCCCTTGCCGCTCCTCCTGCTCCTGGGCTGCCACCGCATCGTCCAGCCGCATATCTATGAGGAGATGGCAAAGGCAGCCCATCCCCCACCGGAGGAAGGACAGCTGACAGCACCCTTGTGGGGTGGGCCAGAGGGGGGTTGTAGGTTAGTGCTGGGGACACCGGGAAGGCCACCCACAAGGTCAGGCATGGCCAGCCTGGGCGGGGATCCCAGAATGCCAGGTAGCAGTGCTCCACCAGTCGCTGAAAGCAGCCCCACCAGTCCCCAGGCTGGCTGGACACCCCTGCCGTGTGGCCAAACACTCCCCTGCCCCCGGGATACTTATGGGTCACCAGCACCCCAGGGAGTCCAGCCGCTGGGTGACAGTGCAGCCGGAGGGACCCACAATGGCCGCCAACGGTGCACGCTCCCCTGCAGGGACAAGACGGCAGGGGAGCACCCTGCACCCTCATGGTGTGGAGGTGGGGGCGGGGGGTCTGGAATCCTACCTGCATCTATCTCTGGGGCAGTGCTGATCACGACTGGCCCACCCTCTGCAGCAGCACCCACTCCTGCTGGTTCTCCTGCAGGGGACACGGAGGGTGCAAGTGGGAACCTCGTACAATATCGGAACATTGCCTCAGGTCAGTGCTCTGCTAGGGGCTCAGGCAGCAGGCCCAGGCATCTGCAGTCTCACATACATGGGCCAAACACCCCCCAGGAACCCAGCCACAGGTGGCTGGCCCAGTCCCCAAGGGCACTGCTGCCGGCAGCCAGCTGCCTGTGGGGGCTACGCCACCCATAGCCACGCCAGCCATGTGATGGGTGCGTGCCAACAGCACCACGTGGACATCAACAACTAGGTAGACGGGGGAGGCATGTGCAGCCAAGAGCGGAATCAGACCCCCCTGGCCCCCAGCACCTCATGAGGCCGGTGCACGGTCCAGCAGCAGTGGAGCCCAATGCCCATCAGACACTCACCTGACTCCTTGACCCCCCAACTGGCCAGGGACATCTGTAGTGAGCTTACCACCACTGGTCCTGCAGGGGGAGAGCTGCATCAGCACAGGTGGCCCATGACCAGGCCCCACTTAGGCCGCCTGGCACCTGGCAGAGGTGTTTGGTAAGCTGTCGCCTCGCACATTGCGCCACCGGCAACAGTGGCCTGGCAGCTCTGTGACTGGCCTCCGCAGCCCGCGGGGTTGGCCACCGCTGACCCCATGGTTCAAGCACCACGCTCACCATGGGGCCCTGCAAGACACTGCCGCATACACAGCTCCGGTGGTCATGGCAACACATCTTGCTCTGCTGGGTCCTGCTGCTGCCCAGCGTCGGCTCCCGTGCCCTCACTGCTGGAGAAGGTGTCCGGGTGTTGCCATTTTGCGCAGGGTCGCCTTGCGGATGGGGAACCATGAGGTGGCACATTGGGGGACCGTGGTCCAGCACGGTTTCAGGACGGGAGATACTCAGTCTGAGGGGTCTGGTACCCCCAACTCACGAGTTGCCTGCCCTGCTCCCACAGGTCCCGCAGGAGTCCAAATCGAGGAGGGTAGTGTTGCTGGGGGGGTGCCCCCCCAGTCTTCTAGGGCGTCGAAGAACACTGCCTTCTCCCACTTAAATTTAGCTTGGCACTGGGGTGCCGAGTGGTGAAACCCGTGGGCCACCAGGTGGCGGGAGGCCTCCTCAAATAGGGTCAGGGTCTCCTCATGCATAGAGGGCATGACCCTCAGCCCAGCCTCCAACCAGTGGAGTGTCTCCAGGAGGCACTCCATCTCCTCTAGCAGCCACAGCATGCCCTTCTTCGGGAGAGCCATGCTGCCGGTCTCCAGAGGTCAGGTGGAATTGCGCATGCATGGCCATGCACCCTGTGTCACCTGTCGCCAGTGCACAAGGTGGCTTCCATGCATGCACAATGGAGCGCTTCCCCTGTGCTGCCCTGAACGCTCTGCCACGCTCCAGGGCAGGAGCATGGGGCAGGATAGGTGGATGGTGGGGAAGCTGTGCTACGCAGCCACTGGGGAGCATTCAGGACTGCTAGCCAGCCAGCCCGTGGCCACAGCATGGACTCCTGGGTGGAGGGATCTGGCCCAGGCCTCCCGACCCTCTCCGCACTGGGCTTACTGCCAATGTGCCACAGGGGCTGAGACATCCTCGTGGTCCACCGACCATCCTGTCCCCGGCACCCCAGGTATGGCGGAGGGCCAGGGAAGCCCCCCCAAGCTGCTCACGCACATGCGTGCTGAAGTGCATCCCCCACCCACAGCACCCTGGCTATCAGGGACAGGGTGCCCGGCCCCTATTCCTCCCGCCCGGGCCCTCTCCACTCTATCGGCCAGTGGCCGCTGCACAGATTGCAGCATGCCTGGTGAGGCACAAAGGCACCCTGGCCCCACCCACTGTGTGCTGCTGTTCCTGCCCCTGAGAGACTTGGTGGGCTGGAGACAGAGAGCCAGGACAAGGAATCCTTTATTCAAGCGTATGCTGCACATCATCCCACATTTCGGCCCCACGGCAGCGCAGAACATGGGGAGAAGTGCGGAGCTCCGTGGCCCTGGGGCTTCAGAATGGCCCCCTACAGGATTCTGGCACGTCCATACAGCCATGTGGTGAGGGCTTCCCAAACTACCTCGCCTGCGGCAACTTGTGTCTCATCCACGGGCCCCTGTGGGGTCCCCTCCTCCTCCTCCTCCTCCTCGAAGGCCCTGTCGTCCCCTTCCTCTAGCACTTAGGGGGCTTCATGTCCATGGTCCTTGCAGAGGTTGTGCAGTACGACGCAGGCAGCCACAGCATGCTTGACGTTCTCCAGCTGCAGCAGCACCTGCAGCAGCAAGTACCACCAGCATGCCTTCAGACAGCTGAAGGCCAAAGGCGCATTCGACTTTATTGAAGTGTGCCTGCTGGGGGGTCAGGGGCCCTTTGTAGAGTACCATGAGCCAGCGACGCAGGGGATATGCCCCATCTCCCAGTATCAGTGGCAGCACCTCAACTCCGTCGATGGTGCGGGTGGGGTTCTCAGGAACGAACTGCCCCACATCCATGGAATCCACAATGTTGGAGCAGCACGTGCGTGTTGTGCCTCCTCCCACTGTGGCCAACAACGGCATCCACGAAACGGCCCACATGATCCATGGTTCCCTGCAACAGGACCGAGCAGTAGTGCTTTCGGTTCATATAGTCTTCTGCTAGCTGGACAGGGATTGTTATGCAAATATGGCTTCTGTCCATCGCGGCCACGAACTGTGGGAAGCCCCTGGCAGCGAAGGCTCTCATGATCTGTGGATGACACACCCACAATGACTTCTCTAGGACTGCCGCATGACACGTGTTGTGTTCCGTGCTCCACGTGCCAACTTCCTGGACTCCCACACCACCATGCATCCCCCTGTCACCTCCCTGCGGATCCTCTCCTTTCCTCACCCTGTCCGGATTCCACAGGTACACCACTCTACCGGGGAGCTCTTCTGAGATAGCATGCGTGACCTCCACCACGATGGCTGCCACAGTGGACTGCGCTAGACCAAACTGCTGGCCTATGGCTCAGTAGCACATGGTATTGGCCATCCACCACATGACCACGGCCACATGCTCCTCCAATGACACAGAGGCCTGCATCACCATCATGTCATGTTGGAGTCTATCCTGGAGAGCTTCCACCAACCAGGTGAATGTGGACCTGCGGAGACATGTCCTCCCCTCTGTCCCGTCCTTGGCTTCTGGATGCCATGACACCCACATGACCTGCCCTCCTGTCCCTGGGCCTGTGCTGACTGTGGCTCTGGGGCTCCCGAGGACGTTGGGCACAGCACTGGGGCCATGCATGTGTTCCCACCGTGGGTGGGCCTCTGGCGTGGACCATGCAGGGCTCACCCAGGGCTGAGGGGGGCCCTGTTGCAGCGCCACCCCTGTGTGTCCGCTTGCTGCATGGTGGGTCCGAACCCTTGCTGCATCTTCGCGCCACCTGGATCATGGAATGCTTTTTGTGTGCTCTCGCGAACACATCCCCCACCCTCTGGGGGCCATGGTGGTCTCTCCCACTCCCACATTGCCCCCAGTCCCATGCCCCCCCATGGGTGGGGTGGCTGGGCACCCTGTCGGCATTACCTGGACATCCTGAAGTGCTGTATTCACTGCTGCTCCCCCCAGACATGGGTGACGAATGTTGCCCACCACTCCGTGGACCGCGGATAGACCCACCGCCTTCTGTCTGGGAGCTGCTGTGCTAGATGGATGAGCTGGAGAGCATGCCTTGCCCTACTGGCCTGGTGCTGCCATGACTGGCCTATACACCGGACTCCATTTATTGCGGCAATGGCAGTCCTCTGTTTCCTGCGGCCATCTGTCACCCTCTCCCACTGCTCCCATAGTCCCCACCTCTGGCAGATCAGGACCTCCACAGCCACACATGCAGAGAGAATGACTATGCCCAGGAGCTCCCCTTCCTTTCCATAGTCAACTTGGGGGGGGGGGTCTGTGGACCTGTCCCCCGTCCACCAAACTCTGCTGTCTGCTGTGCCATTGCAGATGGGACTGGGGAGAGGGGTCCGCGGAGCTCCTATTTGTGTGCATGCACACTGATCTGAGCATTCGCTTTTGTGCACATGCACATCCGGGAACTCCGGAATGGGGAGAAAAAACCTGTCTCCTTTGGAAGCGATGGCTGCTGATGGCCGCCTGTTTGATTGTGCTATGCCGTTTCTTCCTTGTCCCCTCTTTGCCACACCAGACCGACGCTGTGTGATCAAGCAATGATGACCTGCCTACAGATCATCGGAACACCGTAAGATCACACAAATGCATGCCCGTTTGCCCCAACGCAAAAAAGCCACGCTCCCCCCCACACACTTTATATCGCTCATGTGGCTGGGGCCAAAGACAGTTAGAAAACAGCCCCAGAGGACATTCAGTATGTATGTCCATAGATGGAACCAGGTACTGGGCAAGTGGCAAAGAGTAACAAATAGCCAGTGCCGCATGGATGGCACAGAAGTGGGGTAGGGGAGGCTGATGGAGTTGGATCCCCACCGCCTCAACCATAGGCCTGATGGAACAGATCCGTTTTACAGGCTCTGCGGAACTGCAACAAATCCCACATGGCCCTAATCTCGTTTGGGAGAGTGTTCCACCAGGCCAGAGCCAAAAAGGGAGGGAGTGCTGGGGTGGAGTGGGCAGAGCCACTCCATTGTGGCTTCAGCACAGCAGAACAACCTTGTCTGCCACAGTCCAGCATTGTGGGAGCATCTGCCCAGCGCTGCACTGCTGCCTCTCCAATTTGCCTGTGTGGGTTCTCCTCTGCACCCCCTCCCAGCCCATGGGTTCCTGCAATGAGGACACACCAATTCGGAGCTTGCCAGGTGCTGTCCTTTATACAGTTTCTATCTCCGGTACCTGGCATTAACATTTTTTGGCACACATGGCCCAGCCCAACAAAGTGACATTTATATCAGATCTGGCCCTCATAATAAATGAGTTTGACACCTCAGTAATACAACTGGAAAATGATATAGTTTTTCCCTAGAAGCACTCCATAGAGTTCCTAAGACAGTCCCTCGGTAGAAAGAAGGGAAATAGCTTCTGTACTTTCTAGGAGGATTACAGCGTGCACTAGATGTAAGACTTAGTAAAGAAACAGATTCAGAACACTTATTTTAATCCATAGTGACTTGATACAGACTCCAGAGTTACACAAGAATGCAGACTAGGCTTTCTTGGAAATGTCTAGGCAGCGAGCTAATTTATACTCATCTGCGGAGACTAATGGATCCTGTTGGATTCCAGAATGCTCTGTGGGCTCTGATGCCTTCTTGCACCTCATTAGATTAGTTGATAGATGATTGGAATTCCCGTCTCTCTGAAGCCATCAATGAGGTAGTTCCCTGGCGCCCTCTGTGCTCTTACGGTAGATTGTCTCCTTGGTACACTACAGAACTCAGGAGGATGAAATGAGAACTCAGACAACTTGAGCAAGTTTGGCAGTGGCTTCATGACGAAGCTACAAGAGCATCTTATAGAATGTTTATGAAATCCTATAGGATGGCAGTGAAGGCAGCAAAGAAGGAATTCTTCTCCACCTCCATTGCGTCCGCTAGCTCTCGCCCGGCACAATTGTTTAGGGTGATTCGTTCCTTTACATCCCTTACAAAGGGGAATCAAAAGAGTAGGAAGTTAATCATTAACTGTGAGACATTTGCAAGCTTTTTTTGCAGATAAAGCCTTGTCGCTCCACCATGACCTATCTGGCAATATTGATACAGTAAATAAACTGGAGGCCCCTTGGCCACCTTTAGATTCAGTTTTTGATACCTTCAACCTGCTCTCTTCCGCTGATGTCGACAGGATCCTGGGTGCTGTCAGATCAACCACATGCCCCTTTGATCTGTGCCCCTCATGGCTGGTAAAGGCTGGCCATGAGAGAATACGGGGCCCATTGATAGATATTGTCAATCTGAAGGGGCTTAAGGAGGTTGTGGTTGTGCCGCTCTTAAAAAAACCAACTTCGGATCCTTCTGATCCTGCTAATTACCACTCAGTTTCAAATTTGTGATTTCTGGGGAAGTTAATTGAGAGAGCAGTAGCTGAACAGCTACAGGGTTTCCTGGATGACACATCAGAATTAGATCTGTTCCAAGCCAGTTTCCACCGTAGCCATGGATGAAGACAGTGCTGGTCACTTTGGCAGACAATCTCCGCAAGCAGCTGGATCGAGGCAGATCGGCGCCGCTATTATCATTAGATCTGATGGCAGCATTTGACATGGTCAGTTACTACCTTTTGACCCATCCCCTCACCAACATAGGAGTACGGGCGCTGACGCTTCAATGTCTCACCTCATTCCCTCAAGGTCGGGGACTGAGGGTTGCTCTGGGGGAGAGTGTGTCCTCCAGATATCCCTTAACATGCAGGGTTCCTCAGGGAGCACTTCTCTCCCCAATGTTATTTAACATCTACATGCGTCCCCTTGCCCAGCTAGTGCAGAACTTTGGGCTGGGGTGACACCCAGCTGTATCTGTTATTGGACAGCCACCCCAGGTAATCTGAACATGGGTTTGGAGGCTGTGGTTGGGTGGCTGCAGCAGAGTAGGTTGAAATTGAATTCAGTAAAGATAGAGGTTCTGTGGCTGGGGAGGGGAAATTCAGAGCTGGGACATAGGCTGCCTGTGAGGCTTCTGTATTAACAGCAAAAGATCAGACCTTTGTTGATGAAGCAAAGTTCTTTATTAGTCTTAATACTGCTTGACAGGTTCTCGAATGTTTGTTAGAGATGCCAGATAGAAAACAGTCAGAGTTAATATATCTTCCAGTTTGTTTGAACCCCGACATGAAACCAATCAGATTTAGAGTAAAAAACGCGGGAGAAGGGATCGGGCCATTTGGATTCCCACAGGAAGGTGAGATGTGAAAGTTATAAAAATTCCCCTCTTGAACTGGGTGACCCAGATGTGTGAAACCCATGCATAACAAAACAGCTCTGGTGGTAATAACAGACCTTCAAGGTTCTCACAACAAGATAAGACATTCTCTGTCCCAGGAAGTGGGAGGAGGGAATGCATGGGAGGAAAGGCCATTTGTTCTATGGTGACATGCAAGAATGTGGGGTCGCCACTCTCCCGACTGAAATGGTTACATTGTCCAGGACTCATCAAAGCAATACAATTTAAGGTGTTGAAGCAGGGAGGGGGAAGCAGACATAGGAGGAGACATGCAACAGCTCTTCATTCAGTGTATACAATGAGGCCCTTGTCAGGCCACCTGACAGTGCCTGCCCTTGACAGGGTGCCACTGACACTGGCACAATCCATCAAGAGTTTGGGAGTGATTCTGGACTCCTCCTTGAATATGGAGGTGCAGGTCACACACATTGCCATACTGGTGTTCTTGCATCTTCTCCAGGGTTGGCAATTGACCCCCTTCCTTTTGCACCCTGCCCTAGCCATGGTAATCCATGCAATGGTCACCTCCAGGCTAGACTACTGTAACTCGCTTTACGCTAGCCTGCCCTTGAAACTGACCTGGAAGCTCCAACTGATCCAGAACGTGGCAGCATGAGTTCTGATGGGAACGTCATGGATGGCATATATACATCCAGTGCTGCACCAGCTACACTGGCTCCCAGTGGAATACCAAGTCAAGTTCAAGGTTTTGGTATTGACCTACAAGGCCTTGAGTGGTCAGGGACTGACACATTTATGGGACCATCTCCTCTGTTATGTCCCTGGAAGAGCATTACACTCTTCAGATGACAGCCTGCTGGTGGTCCCTGGCCCTAAAGCTATCCAGCTGTCGCTGAACAGAGCCAGGGCTTTTTTGGTCCTGGCCCCAAGCTGGTGGAACTCTCTGCCAAATACCATCAGAGCCCTGTGGGACCTTATGCAATTTCGCAGTGCCTGTAAGGCAGAGATGTTCCACCAGGCCTTTGGTTGAGGACAGCAACGGTTTCCATCATAGCTGACACCCTTCCTACTCTAGTAGCTTCCCGTATCTGCTTTGCCCTCCTCTCCCCTGCCTGTGAAGCGGCCGGCAGTCCAAAATGGGACAAAAATGATAGGGACCTAACAGAAACAGAAGAGATTAGGCAGAAGTGGCAAAAATACACAGAAGAACTATACAAGAAGGACCTCAATGTCCCTAACAACCATGACTGTGTGATCACTGACCTCGAGTTAGACATCCTGGAGTGCGAAGTCAAATGGGCCTTAGAAAGCATTACTAACAACAAAACTAGTGGAGGTGATGGTATCCCAGCTGAGCTATTCAAAGTCTTAAAAGATGATGCTGTTAAAGTGCTGCATTCCATATGCCAGCAAATTTGGAAAATGCAACAGTGGCCAGGATTGGAAAAAGTCAGTTTACATTCCAATCCCAAAGAAGGGCAATGCCAAGGAATGTTCAAACTATCACACAATTGCACTCATTTCACATGCTAGCAAGATCCTACAAGCTAGGCTTCAGCAGTATGTGGATAGAGAACTGCCAGAAGTACAAGCTGGGTTTTGAAGAATTAGAGGAGCTAGAGATCAAATTGCCAACATTCACTGGATTATGGAGAAAGTGAGGGAGTACCAGAAAAACATCTACTTCTGCTTCATTGACTATGCTAAAACCTTTGATTGTGTGGATCACAACAAACTGTGGCAAGTTTTTAAAGAGATGGGAGTACCAGACCACCTCACATGTCTCCTGAGAAACCTGTAAAAGGGTCAAGAAGTGACAGAACCGGATGTGGAACAACTATGTCACCCTGCTTATTTAATTTATATGCAGAGTACATCATGCGAAATGTCGGCCTGGATGAATCACAAACCGGAATTAAGATTGCCGGGAAAAACATCAACAACCTCAGATATGCAAACGATACCACTCTAATGGCAGAAAGTGAAGAGGACTGAAAGAGCCTCTTGCTAATGTAGATAGAGGAGAATGCAAAAGTTGGCTTAAAACAACATCAAAAAAACTAAAATCATGGCAATCACTCTTTGGCAAATGGAAGAGGAAGTCATGGAAGCAGTGTCAGATTTCACATTCCTGGGATCCAAGATCACTGTGGACGGTGACTGCAGCCATGAAATTAATAGACACTTGCTCCTTGGGAGGAAAGCAATGGCAAACCTAGACAGCATAATAAAAAGTAGAGATATCACCCTCCCAACAAATGTCCATGTGGTCAAAGCAATGGTATTCCCAGTAGTAATGTATGGCTGCGAGAGTTGGACTATAAGGAAGGCCGAGCACCGAAGAATAGATGCTTTGGAATTACAGTGCTGGAGAAGACTCTTGAGAGTCCCTTGGACTGCAAGGAGATCGAATCAGTCAATCCTAAAAGAAATCAACCCTGACTGTTCCCTGGAAGGCCAGATACTGAAGCTGAAGCCCAAATACTTTGGCCAGCAAATGAAAAGGGAGCCCTCACTGGAGAAGACCCTGATGCTGGGAAAGACTGAAGGTCAAAGAAGAAGGGGACAGCAAGGAATAAGATGGTTAGGCAGTGTTATCAATGTAACGAAAATGAAATTGAGCCATCTCCAGGGGATGGCGGAAGACAGGAGGGCCTGGCATGATGTGGTCCATGGGACTGCAAAGAGTCAGACTCAACTGTGCGACTGAACAACAACAAAAAATATACATCTTCTTGTTTCAAATATGTTATTAATGTTTTAATTGTTTTATCTTGATGTTTTTATGAATGATGTACATCTTCCAGAGCCCTGCATTGCAGGGACTGGGTGATTAACAAATCTAATATATAAATAAATATAATGTTGTAATTGGGAAAAATTAGAACAATCCTTATGCAGCCATGGATATCATTGCTATCTTGCTATATAATAATTCTCTTCTGTTGGTGATACTCTCTTGAACATTCCACATGCTCCAGAATCAGTTGGCTCCCTGACGTGTCTCTCCGAGGCTGTCCCTATCCACTGGCTCTGAGTACTTGCATGCCATTGGCTGGCTGCTGGGTCTGCTCCTCTTCTCCACCCACTCCTTCAGCCACTGTGCCCTGTCAGAAGTACTGGCAGACGGCTTTCTCTCTTGACAAAGATGCTTCTCCTGCTTCCCTCCTGTGGGGGATTAACTGTTACCTCAGTGGCTGTTAGTAGGTGAAACAAAATGGCAGTTACCTGTGTTTATAAGACGGCTGCTGTCTGTGGTTAGTTTAAAATGTTCCCCCATAAGGTTCAATTGAGCTGTAGTTCCAGAGAGGGGCCTGCAGGAGTATCACTCACTGGGGTGAATGGGGCTTCCTCATCTGCTGGCCTACAGTTCCCAGCTGCCCCAAGGCCAAAAAGTGCAGGAAAAGAGGGACTGCCCCAAGGGGCGGGGCACCATCAATATAGACTCCAGCCCATCCAGGGAGGATTGAGTTTAACCCGTTTTATTCATTTATTTATTATTCATATTTATATCCCGCTGTGCCGGGCAAGCTGTTGATTTATGCCCTGTTGGTTCATAGTGTGTGCTTACTCCTACAGTTGTGCCTTATTCATTTAGCAAGTGTGTGTGTGCTCCATAATTGCGTAAATACTAAAATAAATTATTCTATTTGGACCAATAATCTGTGTTGTGCTCTGACCCCATAGTCTCCCCTGCTCTGCCAATACCAAAGGGAGGGGGTAGCCCAGGGAAGCAAGGAAAGCCCAGAGCCTTGGGTTGCCAACTTTCCAGGGATCCCCCAAAGACTGGGGATTTTATGTCCTAACAGGGAGATTTTGCCACAGGGGTCTCACTGTCTCTCTAAAAAGGCAGTGAGAATTCGGTGACTGGTGGCAGGGCACTTAAGGAGTGAGATACATCCATGGGACGAGGGTGGGAGGCGAACAGCTGAGTTGTAAACTGGAGCCCGTTTTGCCACAGTAGGCAACCAAGCTTGGTTCAGACAAAGGAAGGAAACCCTTCACAGGCCTTTGTGAAGAACTCATTGGGACTAGGGTTGCCAGCTCCAGGTAGGGAGCTTCCTGGAGATTTTCTGGTAGAGTCTATGGAAGCCAGGGTTTGGGGAGGGGAGAGGCCTCAGCTGAACAGAATGCCATAAAGTCTACCTTCCAAAGCAGTTATTTTCTCTGGGCAGGAGAGATCTGTTGTCTGGAGTTCAGTCATGATCTCTGGCAATCTTCAGGCTCTATCTGGAGGTTGGGTACCCTAAGCATAGGAATCAGTGCTTCAGAGTAGGGTCTGCTAGATCCAGGTTCTTGCTGTTGAAGCTAAGTGGGTGATTTTGAACCAGTCAGACTTTCAGCCTAACCTACCTCATAGGATTGTTGTGCAAGTCAAAAGGGGGAGAGGAGAATGATGTAACCTACTTTGGTCCCCATTGCAGAGAAAGACCACTTTTCCTCCTGGGAAATTTATTTATTTAAATTTCTATCCCGCCCTCCCAGCCAAGGAAACCATTGTTGCCAATCTCCAGGTGAGGTCTGGAGATCACTCAGAATTACAACTGCTCTCCAGATGGCATTGATCCATTCCCTTGGAAAAAATGGTGGACTCTGTGTCCTTATACCCTGCTGAGATGCCCCCCCCCCCATGATAGCCAATGTGACGTCACAGTCAGGGCTTCAGAGCACGGTAGAGGGTGCAGGTGGGGGGATATGGAAAGCTGAAGAGTGAGGGGGAAATTAAGGTAGGTTGATTTTTGGCTGGGAAGGAGATAGGGTTGCCAACTCCAGGTGGGGAATTCCTGGAGATTTGAGGGGTGGAGCCTGGAGAGGGTGAGGTTTGAAGAGAGGTGGGGCCTCAGACAGGTACAATGCCATAGACTCTGGCCTCCAAATCAGATATTCCCTCTTGGGGAACCACTGTTGCCAATCTCCAGGTGAGGGCAGGAGATCACTCAGAATTACAGCTGCTCTTCGGGTAGCAGAGATCAGTTCCCATGGAGAAAATGGTGGACTCTGTCATTATACCCTGCTGATGTTGCCACAGCAAATTGACACTGAGTGCCTTGGCACTCTCCCAGAGCCTCTTTCTAGAGCCCGTTGTATTTATTTCCTCAACGGGCCTTATTCCTAGTAATTTAATAAATTGGTGTGCGTATGTGATTCTTTCCCTTAGACACACTGAGTTAATCAAACACTGAGTTAACACTGAGTTAATCAAAACAAGAAACTTTTATTTGTAAGAACAAAACACTGAGGAAAGTAAAGTCTAAGAAACAAAGTTTTTCTTCCATTGAACTTTTGAGCTGAAATCCTATGCCTACAACTGGGATCCTTTAGATACAAATTTACAATTTTCAGCCTGTTCCCCTAATTGTCATTTTTCTGCTGCTGTTTTTCATGTTTCCTTCTCCTTCTCTCAACATTCCATAAGCTCTCATTGGCTCCTCTTAGGGAGAGCCTGGATGTAGCCTGTCCATCACAAATGTGTTTAAATTTTAATATTAAGGGAACTTGGAGAGATTCAGGCATTTTGTTTGGGTCATTCTAGAGCAGGGGTGGCCAAACTTGCTTAACGTAAGAGCCACATAAAATAAACATCAGATGTTTAAGAGCCACAAGACATGAACAAATATCACACACATATTTTTATTGGAAAATATGCACATTTGCTTTTTATTAACATTAAATGAGACTGCCAAAAAATAAAAACAACAGGCGTAAAAACAGATATTGATGATATTTATTTGTCCAATTATATTTATTTGTTTGCTAATGATATTTGTCTAAGAGAGAGAAAAAGAGAGATGTAAAGAAAGAATGGACGAGGTGGAAAGAGAGAGAGAAATAAAGAAAAAGAAAGAAAAAGAAAGAAAGAGAGAGAGAGAGAGAAAGAAAGAAAGAGAGAAAGAAAGAAAGAAAGAAAGAGAGATGGGGAGAGAGAGAGAGGAAAGAAAGCAAATAAATGGGGAGGGAGGGAGCGAGTGAGAAAGGGAGAGGTGGAAAGAAAGCAACTTTAACTTTAAATGTGTTCTCCAACCAGCCCCCATGCCAGCTGGCTTGGCGAAGGGATTTAAAGAGACAGATGCCTTCTCCAAGTCAACAGGTGGGGAGGGGGGCTTTGATAATGCATTTAAAGTTAAAGTTGCTTTCTTTTTCAGCTCCCCCCCACCCCAAGCCTACCCAGGGGAAGCGAAGACTGATCAGGGAGGCATGCCTCCCCTTCTCTTCCCCAGCTGCTCTGCCAGGAGCTGCACAATATGTGTGAAAGAGCCGCATGTGGCTCCTGAGCCACAGTTTGTCCACCTCTGTCCTAGAGTAACAGGATCACTGCATTTATGGAGAAGTAGAAAAGTAGAAACAAAATATGTCTGCCTCACATATAGCAGCAGCACTGAGCCAAAACAGAATCTCCAAGTTTTGCAAAGCATTTTACTGCCCTCCAAAAGAGAGTGCATTTTGGCCTCAAAGAGGTACAGGAAATGGGGCAAATATGCCATTTTAAAGGGAGCTATCCATCATACTGTGAGAGGGGAAAAGATCAGAAGGGGGGGTGGATCACGCTGCACATAGCACTGTAGTTTCCCTACTTTAAAGTAGTTGGAATTAAAATTACAATTGCAATTTACAGCACAGTGCACTTTGTGAAGATGCGTGCAAGTTATGATTTCACAGTGAGAGTGGTTGCCCACTGCCAGGTGGGGCCTGGAGATCTCCCGGAATTACAACTAATCTCCAGACTACAGCAATTTCCCCTGGAGAACATGGCTTCTTAAGAGGGTGGACTCTCTAGCATCATATCCTTGCTGAGTTCCCCCCCCCCCAAAAAAAACTTAGAACCCTAGGATCTATTTCCAAATCTCCAGGATTTTTTCAACCCAGAGTTGGCAACCATACAGTGAGAGGCTTTTTTTCTTATACCTGAGCACACTTTTGGACAAAACTTTGAAGCCTTCCCTCTGCATAGCACCTGTCTTCCTCCAAATCCATTTTAAGAGCTGCTTGTTATTTGTTAAAATGTTTATACCCTGACATTCCTCTTGGCTCAAGGTGGCTTGTTTTTTTTACTTTTCTTACTATGTTACTCATTCCCTTGATGCTAGATAAAAGCCATGTTTTAATTTCTCATTGAGAAATTAATAAACAGTAGAATATGCTTCTCTAATCCCTTGTATGAGAGCCACAACTGTGAGCCAGTGTGTAGCCTAGTGCCAAAGAGTGTCCGGTAAGTATCCGGGAGACCCAGGCTGAAATCCCCACTCGTGCTACTGCTGGGTGTCCTTGGGCCAATCGCCCTCTCTCAGCCTAATCTGCCTCATAAGGTTGTTGCGAGGATAAAATGGAGGAGAGGAGAATTATGTAAGCCTGCTTTGGGTCCCCACTGGGGAGAAAGGCAGGATATAAATCAAATTGATATAAATTGATATAAATCAAAAATTTAACTGATTAGGTCTTAAGATATTAACTGTGTTATTTTACCAGTTTTATCATCCACTCCCTTTGCTATTCTTGAGACTAACCTAATAAAACAGTCAAACATAAATTGCCAAAACTAAGCTTTAGATTGTCATATGCATTTTTTTTCTTTTTAGAGTTTGTATAATCCTCCTTTTGGAAATTTCAGTGAGGTTCCCATACTGAGCATAGAGTTTAAACAAATTGTTGATAAATCAATTCTTTAAACTTCTAGTTCAATGTATATAATATTCTATGAACCTAGTTTTGAAAGTATATTTCCACTCAATGCCTAGTTCTTTATCTTATGTTTCTCTCTTAATGTATTGCATCTTTTTATACATAGCTCATGAAGGTAGCTTTTGATGAAGAAGTGAGCCCTGAAGTTGTAGAGATGTTTAAGAAACAGCTAATGAAGTTTCGCTATCCCCAGTCCATCTTTAGCACTTTTGCTTTTGCAGCTGGTCAAACTGCACCTCAGATAATTTTACCAAAACAAAAGGAAAAGAACACTTCCTTTCGGTAAGAAATAGTCTTTCATTTCTTATAATTTTTAAATTTGTTATAAATATTGTTCTATATGTAAAGTTTTATAGTAGTGTCCAGGGCTTTTTTTCTGGGGGAATGCACCGGAATGGAGTTCCAGAACCTCTTTGGCAAAATTCTTTTAAAAATGTTTAGAAGTTCATGAGTTTTCAGTGTACAGACTGAAAATTTCATTTCCCTCTTGAGAGTTCCGGCCCCTCTTTTTCCCAAAACAAAAAAAAAAGCCCTGGAAGTGCGCAACTTTAAGTACTTCAAGGACTCTTCAGTGGAGGGATATTTAAGATGTTTACATACCCTGCAGGTGCCCTGGTTAACCAAGGAAGGAATCCAAAAGCTAAAAGGGGCTTATGGGGACAATGCCTCTTTAGAAATACACAAAGCCCCCCTCTCCAAGTTCTCAACTTTCCTTTTAAAAAATATCTGCCATTTTATTTATGGGGATGTACAGGAAAATATGCAAGCAGTTTATTCCATCTGATTGTCTTTCTAGAGATGGCAGAGAGAAACCTATAAGGACCCTCTGGGACTAACTCCTGAGTCAGTTAATCCCTTTTTACCTGAGCTCATTCTCATTGGGCTGGTTCTACAATCTTATTTTTTCTTGTTAGCTTCCTCTTCCCTCTGATGTTACAGAGGAAGAATGAAAGAGAAAATTAGAGTGAAATATGTACTATTTTAGTACCCCTCCCCCTTCCAGTGGAAATTTTCTTTGTTAGTAGGTTTGATCATGGAAAGGGGAGGAAAGGGGAGGGGGGTGTTAATGTTCAACCTGACATCTTTTTTCTTCATTATTTGTAAGTCACCATACCACAGTTTACGTGAAAGGATGTATGCCTCCAAGTATGTGCAGAATGACTTTCGCTTACCAATGAATAACTGCTGTGTAGCTCCTGCCTTCTCCTCTCCCAAGTCTGGGATTAGTGTATTAAGAAGCATTAACGCTCAGGCAAACTCCATCACCTCCGACTGCAGGAAAGGAGGGGGTAATCTGAACAAATCAGAGTTTAAGATAGTCCCTGATGTCTGCAAGTAGGTGAAGAATATATTGTCAGCAAGTAGGTGAAGAATATATTCTCAGCATGTGTAAAGTGTCTTCCCCTCTCTAGATATTTACCATACCATAAGGAAATTAGGGAGGTGACTGGTAAAGCAGATGTTATTATACTGGGAAACTGCCAACTTCTTGATGCTTTTAGTGGGTTGCTGAAAGCATCGAGACAAACAATAAACACTTCTTTAAATATATTCAGAGCAGGAAACCAGCCAGAGAAGCAGTTGGGCCTTTGGATGACTAAGGAATAAAGAGATTACTAAAAGAAGATGGAGAGATGACAGAGAAGCTCAGTGAATTTTTTGCTTCTGTGTTCACTGTGGAAAGTGTGGGGCATGTACCCATGCCACAGCCAGTTTTCAGGGAGTCTGAAGAAATGAGTCAAATTGAGATGAAGAGAGATTAAGTTCTAGATCTACTGGGGAAAATAAAAATCATTAAGTTTCCAGGTCCTGATGGCATAGTTGATCTACTAACCCATATATGTAACCCATCACTAAATTCATCTGTTGTACCAGAAGACTGGAGAGTAGCAAAGTTACGCCAATTTTTTTAAAGGGTCCAGAGAGGAGCCAGGAAATTACAGGCCCGTCAGCCTAGTGTTTGTCCCAGGCAAATTAATAGAAACTGTAATCAGAGATAGAATTATTGGGCACATAGAGGAACAAAGCCTGCTGAGGGAAGATCAGCATAGCCTCCGCTAAGGGAAGTCCTGCGTCACCAAACTTTGGAGTTCTTAGAGAAAGTCAACAAGCATGTAGGCAATGGTGACCCAGTAGACATATACTTTGACTTGCAAAATGTTTTTGACAAGGTACCTCACCAAAGACTCCTGGGCAGGGATGGGCATGAACTGGAAAAATGGAGGTTCATGCTTCAGGATTTTTCACGAACTTCTATGAACTTCTCCATTGCACAAACTGGAAGTAAATGCCACCACCTCAACCCAAGTGAGCTCCAAAGGCTTTTAAATGCTTTTGGAGCCCACCTCTGGGTTGGGCCGGCCCGACTGAGCTCCGAGAGTGAGGTCCAAAGGCCTTTAAAGGCCTTTGAGCTCAGTCATGGAGCTGAGTCAAGTCAGGCAGCCCAACTCGACTGCTCTCAGAGTGAGGTCTGAAGGCTTTTATAGGTCTGTGGAGCCCTCTTCCAGGTGGGGCCTGCCCATATAAGGGCATTTAAGTCCTATAAAAACCTTCAGAACTCACACTGGGAGCTTAGTTGAGTCACGCTGGCCTGTCCTAGAGGTGGATTCTGAAGGCACTTAAATGCCTTTGGGGCCCACTTCCAGTTGGGCAGCCTGACTCAGAAGTGGGCTCTGAAAGTATATAAATGCCTTTGGAGCTCACTTGGGTTAGACCATGGGCCAGTGGTGGGCTCTGGAGGTTGCTTCTGAACCCACCCATGAACCGCTATGAAAACATGGAGGTTTGTGGGCAGGTTCATGGGACAAACCGGTCTCCTGAACTCCTTGTTTGTGCTTCACAAACTGACCTGGTTGATGCCCAACTAGGGTTCATAAATCAGTTTGTGCCCATCCCTACTCCTGAGTAAATTTAGTAATCATGGATAAGAGGATGGGTTCTCTTATGGATTAAAAATTGGTTAACTGACAGGAAGCAAAGAGTAGGAATAAATGGACAGTTCTCCCAATGGAGGGAAGTAAGCAGCAAGGTCCCACAAGGATTGGTATTGGGGACAATACTATTTAATTTATTCATTAATGATCTGGAATTAGTGGTGAGTAATGTAGTGGTCAAGTTTGCAGTTGACACAAAATTATTCAGGATTCTGAAAACCAAGGCTGACTGTGAAGAACTTCAACAGGATCTTCACAAATTGGGTGAGCGGGCAACAATGTGGCAAACAAAGTTCAGTGTGGATAAGTTTAAGGTGATGCACATTGGGACAAAAAATTGCAACTTCAAGTATGGGTTAATGGGGTCTGAACTTGCTGAGACTGAGAGTGGAAAAGATCTTGGGGTCATAGTAAATAGCTCAATGAAAATGTCAACTCAGTGTTCTGGAACAATGAAAAAAGGCAAACTCCATGTTAGGGATTATTAGGAAAGGGATTGAAAATAAAATGGCCAATATTATAATGCCACTGTATAGCTCCATGGTACAGCCTCATTTAGAATACTATGTACAATTCTGGTCACCGTATCTCAAAAAGGACACTGCAGAGCTGGAAAGTACAGAAGAGGGCAACCAAGAGAATTAGAGGTTAGAGTACATTCCTTGTTAGGAAAGGCTGAAAAGTCTGGGACTTCAGTTTAGCAAAGTAACAGCTTTGGAGGGACATGATAGAGGTTCATAAAATTATACATGGGGTAGAGAGAGTTGACAAAGAAAATTTTTTCTCCCTCTCCCAAAATACTAGAACTTGAGGGCATTAAATGAAGCTGATGGGCAGTAGGCTCAGGATGGACAAAAGAAAATATTTCTTTACCCAGAGAGTTATTAAAACGTAGAATTTGCTGTCAGAGGATGTAATGATGGCCACAGGAATAAACAGCTTTAAAAGGGGGTTAGATAGATTCATGAAGGATAGGTCTTTCAGTGGCTACTAGCCATGGTGACTGAGGGGAACCTCTAGGTTCAGAGGCAATCAACCTCTGAATTCCAGAGCCAGGAGGCAACATCAGGGGAAAGTCTCAGCCTCCATGCCCTGTTATTGGCCCTCCAGAGGAACACGTTGGCCACTGTGTGAGACAGGATGCTGGACTAGGTGGACCATTGGTCTGATCCAGCAGGTCCCTTGTTATGTTCTTATACCTACCAACTGGAAATACAAGATAAATTTCTAGGTTAGAAGGAATTACTTGCAGCCTGCAGAAAGATGTAATCTGGAACTTCACATTTTAGTAATTGGATCATTGAGGTAAGAACAATTCTTGCATACCACTAAAGGTATGCATACCTGGAAAAAAAGAATTAGTATATGTATGAGATATGATTAAAATTTTGAAACTAACAGCACTGAAATACTCTAAAGCAGGAAGCAATTTTAGCCATGGGGCAACAAAGGCAATTGCCCTATGCCTTGTCTTGGAGAAGGGGACCACCAGGCTGCCTTGTTTGGGAGCTCTTGGCTGCTGTCAGCCTCTTACATTGGGCAAGAATGACAAGGGACTCACAGTGGCAGGCAGTAAGCAGTAGGACAGTGGGAGGAGCCCTGTCCCCCATCATCCAGCTCATACCGGCTCACTGCCTTTCAGGCAGTGCCAGCAATGGCAGTGAGCTAAGGGTGGTGGTGCAGGGGCCACCCCACACCCTGCCCCCCTGAGTGTCTCTGGGGCCCCATCCTTGAGTTTTGCCCAGGGCCTCAGAATCCCTAAGACATCCCCTGCTCTAAAGAGGATAGATGCCAGGAATCCTGCTGGAATATAATGTGATGTTAATAAGATAACTAAATGAACTAATCAGTAGTTTTCTGTGTAATGTGTTTAATATGTAATAATCAATTTTGTATTCTGTATCTTTTCAAAATAAGAAAGAAGCGAATTACTCTTCTCTAAATAGCTGTTAGTATGCTGGGTTGTAGATTTTTAAAATATATTATCTTCATAAATCTCAAATGCCATGTTTTAAGTGTCCCGTTGTGGTGTCATAGCATTAATATAGGAGTGAAATTCTAACCTTTTAAATCATTTTAAAAGTAAAGAAAACTCCAGTAAAACATAAGAGCTCCTAAGGAAAGCATACATCATTTTACAGATTGAATTATAAAGATATGCTCTAGTACCAAATTGAGTTGTGGTCCTAATATCATCTTCCTTCTACCTCTTTTTCCCACTTCCCTTGAATGCCATATATGCTTTCTGAAGAGAAACTGAGGATGGCATATATTCATTTCTATATTATTGTCATTCCTCTAATGGCTTAAGCTTATTTGTTACCAATCACTGATTGGATGAAACATTATTACAAGCAATTGAGAAGCTATGATTTTATGTTGACAAAATGCAAAAAATGTCTAGCTGAATTATTCTTGATTGGACTGATAGACTGTCTTTGTTTTGAATATCCATAGTCAGTGTAGAAGCTAAATTCTAGAAGTTAAATTAGTCCATTGAAACCTGGCATAATTCAATTTAATTTATGCTTATAGTTTTTGCTGTTGCAAGTTGATCTATGTTGACTCAGTAACCATAACATTTGGGATAGAGGTCTGCAAGCAGACCCTGTAATCTGTGAAAATTAACATAACAATAATTATAATTACATTGGCTTTGTTTTGAATTGTAGCACTCTTTCAAAAACAATTGTAAAAGGAGCTAAACGTGCAGGGAAAATGACAATTGGCCGACAGTACTTGCTAAAGAAGAAGACGGGGACAATTGTAGAAGAAAGGGCAAATCGTCCTGGGTGCAACGAAGAGGATGATATCTCAGGTCAGAAAGCATTATCTGAATGCTGCTAACATACTCTGCTCTACAGGGAGCTTGCTTCACTGATGTCACTAATACCAAATTAGCAAAATATTGCAACTTTAGTTTCAGATGACAATGAAGTGCACACCAGTGGTACTTTGAAGGCATTAGAAAAATCAACAATGGAGCAGCTAGTGGAGAGAGCTTGTTTCAGAGATTATCAGCGTTTGGGATTGGGGACCATCAGCAATAGCTCTTCTCGCTCAAAAACAGAGTACTTCCGAATAACTGCATTGAATAGAATGTATTCTCTTTGTAGAAGGTGAGCAAATGACATGTCATGGTTATTTTTTAAAAATAAATCATATTACATACTGTTCATCATTCACTATGTACATTGCCCATGACACATTGCAAATGAAAGAAAGTTTTGTTTTTTTTAAAAAATTCACTCAGGAATTTTGCTGATCTTATTTTGAGTTTTTGGGGGGATTTCCTTCTGCATTGTTGGCGTTTCAAAACATTAGTAATCCCTGCTGATTTGTGGTTTTTGATACTGCTTAATAGTTTTAATTTTACTTGATTGAAAGCTGACAGGATTGTTTTAATGTGGGTTTTATATTGCTTTTTTTATTAATTGATTGACTTTATTTAATTGATTTAATTGATTTATTTAATTGATAGACTTTGTATTACTTGATTGACTATTTAATTGATTGACTTGTATTAATTGATTGACTTTATTAATTGATTGACTTTATTAACAAATCAAGTGAATAAAATACAGATAAAATTTGCAGGAAAAACAAAAAATGTGCAAATCCTGCACACAGATATACTACAGTACTTGCAAAATTATCTGATTATCATATAGTGTTCTCACTGACTATTACAGTAGGCAGTTCTGCTCTAGAAGGTGTATTTGCCCATTATTAAATGTGTCAGTGGTTTGCCGTAAAAAACAGGTAATCATGTACAAGTGGAAATATGAATAGATTTGAATATATTTGCAGACAGGGATGGTTTGCCGAACAGGCTCCCGCTGATCACAAGCCACTTTAGTGAGGACTACAGTTGCCAGATCTACCCAGCTGCCTTCTGAAACCATCCAGGGGGTCCTCCTAAAGATTCAGAAAGTTCCCTGTTAAATGTAACGCTAAGCCATTCCCTAGATTCCTGAAAGGGTCTTCCCTACACCCCTTTGAACTTATCCAGTTTCCGATGGCATCATTAACCTGTGAAGTCTGACTTCCAGTAAGGTTCATGCCCATGTGTTCTTTACCAATCACCCATTCTCTTTGCAAGCCAAAATGTTTTACAATTCAGGGATGAGGGGTGGGATTACTATCAGTGGGGAAAGTACTGCTGAGCCACTTAGCTGAGCATCTTGGGAGTGTCATTTCCCATTAAAGACAGGTTCAAAAAGCCTCTCATATCCTTTGCAAGGCTTTCCTGCTTTTGGACACCTTGTTCTGCCTTCTCCCAGTCATCTTTTTCTTAGCATCCTGAATTCTTCCTCTGTCCTGCTCATGGCCTCCTCCAGCCCCCTTCCCAGAACTTCATGCAAGTGGGCAAATAACCTCAGAGCTTCTCCTTTCCACCCACCAGCCAACTTATCGTTATTTCCTCTCCATCTTCAACTTCCCCTCCTTCCCTCCCCCTGGCAACCTCTGTCCAGGAAAACTATGAACCAGTCACATGATGCCAGTCACCAGGCCAGACAGAGTTTCCCAGTGGGGAACCTGCAAGGACTTGGGGGTGGCAGACTTAACAGTGCTGTACCACCCTTCCCACTTCCCACTTTCTCTCTTCATGACAACTTCCAGATCGCCACCTTTCTCTGCTTCCTTCCTTCTTTCCTATTTTTGCCTCACCTTTCAAGGCAATAGGTTGCTTACATCATTCTCCTTTCCTCCATTTCTTCCTCACAACAATTCTGTGAGGTAGGTTGGGCTGTCAGTGTGTGACTGGCCTAAAGTCACCCAGTGAGTTTCCATGGCAGACTGGGGATTTGAACCTGGGTCTCTGAGATTCTAATCTGAAATTCTGACCACTGCACCACATTGGCTTTCACGGGGTGGCTGCTGTTGAGAAGTCGCAAGCAGCTGAGCCTGGGTGAGTCATGCATCCATTTCTTAAAGCTCTTATTGGGGTTCCCCCTGCATGTATTTATCTTTCCGATATCTTTCAGAATTTTCTGCAAACAGGCCTATTTTCAAGTTTGTAGAAAGATCTGTCTTGTCTGTTTATGGCATCAATGTCTGGTATCCATAGATTTAGCCACAAGAATTATATATTGATAGATATATTGATAGTATTTAAACAGTTGAGAAGAAGGTAGCTTTAGCTAGGGTTGCCAAAAAATGCCCTCCTCCTTAAAAGAGAATTAATCAAATGTTATTTACCAGGTGATCATATTTACCTTCATGATGTGAAAAATGTCACCTGCTCATGTCCCCACATTAAGGCTCTATCAAAGGGACAGGGCATTTTCCCCTCCAAGTTAACGGCAAATCTCAACATAGCTACTCTAGAGTCTAATATTCAGGCAGAAAATGTAAAATAAATCTGCACACGAGTCTGGTAACGTTTTTTTCTTAGAAGTTTTTGTAAGAGTTTTGTTTACCTTTTAATTTTGCCCCATGTTTCTAGTGCAAAATCATACTGTGTATTTCCAAAAACAGGAATTTGTTAGCAAGATTTGAAATATGCTCTTTAATTTTCTATAAATGACTGTAGATACCTGGATTCTTTTTCTATTTTTTTAACTTTCCATGGAATCTTTTCTGGTCAAGACAAAAAAAATCCCAGATGTAGCTACTTTACTTTCTGAATTTATTAGTTTTCTAAAACTTCTATAACCATCACTTTGCATCACTTATAGCTTTAAGCTGCATAAATGGATTTTGACGCAAGCCAGAGACAGTTGCTTGTCAGCGCCAACGTCCTGGCAGTGGTTTAGTGTGTTAATTCAGTGCATCTAAACATTCTTGCTCATAAAAAGTAGGGTCTATAAACACTCAGTCAAGGGCAAGTATGAAATGTACAGGCTGTTTCTTGCTGCTCCTGTAGTGATCCTCTTGCTGTATTCTTACGAACCCAAGTACACTATTCAAACTAATAACAAAATATTGGATTGAGGATATTTAAAAACAATCATCCAGCTATAAAAACTGTAAATGCAGGGGGAAATAAGCAGTCATTTAATATGCTAGGAGAAAATGGAGGCAATGTCTAGAGAACATTTAAACCAAGTTCTCATACTGTAAGGTGAGCAACAGACACAAAAACAAGTTAACATAAAGCTTTCTAAATTGCCCCTAGTTGTTTTTGTTTTTGACAGTCCTATCCCCCAAGCAACTGATTTCAAAGTCAAACAGTTTTAAATCCATAGTAGGATCAAACAATTAATGTATAAAAACAAGTAGCAGATAATACAAAAGCCATAGGTTAAAACAGTGGAAAGGCCTGACAAAATAAAAAAGAATTTAACTGTGCTTCTAAAAGGGCAAACAGTATGGAACTAGGCAAGTGTCCCTCAGAAGGGAATTCCTAAAAATGGGGCCATAATTCCTCGTGGACAACCTCGCCTCCCTCAGTGGCAGAGGTAGGCAGAGCAATCGCTGTAGGCTGGACTTCAGAAGAAGGCATTTTATCTTGCAGTTATGAGAGCCAGTGCGGTGCAAGGGTCAAGAGTGTTGGGCTAGCATCTGAGAGACCCAGTTTCAAATCCCTACTCATGCCATGGAAGCTAGTTGGGTAACTTTGAGCCAGTCATACACTCTCAGACTAACCTCCCTCACAGGGTTGCTGTGAGGGTAGAATGGAGGAGCGGAGAATGATGTAAGCCTCTTTTGGTCCCCATTGGGTAGAAAGGTGGGATAAAAATACAATGAATAAATAAACGGTCATAGCAAAGTACCTTATTCGTTTTAACACTGAGCTGCATAGAATTATAAAGTGTAGTTGGACTTTCTGCAGAAGTCTGGTCCTTCCTTACTCTTCTGGGTCGTTAGGGATGGTTAGAAACAGCAGGTGGGGGCAACTGGGGCAAAAGAATGTAAAGCTTGGCAAATTGGTGAGTTTTTCACTTGTTTTCAGACTAATTCACTGCCTCTATAGAAGAACATAAATGGCATTCCCCCAAATACACTGGTCATTTTCATTAGCCTCAAAGTACACCTGAGCCATCTAATTACCCTTTCTCCTTTTCTTATTGATACAGCTATCCAGGGCTACTCGTGGTACCTCAGTCTGTGCAAGACAGCAGCTTGCAGAGAGTAGCGCGCTGTTATCGACACAATCGCCTACCAGTTGTCTGTTGGAAAAACCCAAAAACCAGCACACTCCTGCTTCGAGCTGGTGGCTTTCATGGCAAAGGAGTTGTTGGTCTTTTCAAATCTCAAAATGCACAAACATCAGGTGAGGGAATATTTCCTGTGCAGGCTATTTTAGGGACACAGAAAGAGACAGCACTATATCTATGTTTTTGCCATGTCTTCCCAAAATCATCAGTCACAGCTTAAGATATAGCAATGGGTATAAAGCCATGGGTTTTAATATCTAATAAGCTCTGGGATATCTTTTAATGTTATTTATTTTATTTTTCTGCAAAATGCTTCAAGTTACAAATGAATGGTGGCTTTAAGGAACTAATACTTGGAATAAAAATAATGAGATACAATCAAGGAGTTAATTACAGGTTGGATTTCTTATTTGCCTAATTGAAGAAGAAGAAGAAGAGATTGGATTTATATCCCGCCCTTCACTCACTTGGGAGTCTCAGAGCGGCTTAACAAACTCCTTTCCCTTCCCCTCCCCACAACAGACACCCTGTGAGGTAGGTGGGGCTGAGAGAGCTCTGAGACAACTGTCCTTGAGAGAACAGCTGGTACAGAACTATGGCTTGCCCAAGGTCATCCAGCCAGGTGCAAGTGGAGGAGTGGGGAATCAAACCCGGTTCTCCCAGATTAGAGTCCTCACACTTAACCACTACACCAAACTGGCTCTTCCAGTTTGCTTCCTTCTAAAGTCTCCTGTACATATCAGCATCAAAGGCAGGGTCCTGGATATCACTGGCAGATATGGCAGATACTACGTTCTCATAATCAGACTGAACAAATGAGTTTAGACATGCATCGTGCTTATTTATAGTTGCCTGTTCCAGCCTGGTATTTTCCCAAAGAGCATTGTCCTCTGCAGATAAGAACTTACTGGTGGTCCCTGGCCCAAGAGAGATCCGGCTGTCCTGAACCAGGACCAGGGAGTTTTCTGCCCTGGCTCCAACCTAGTGGAACTCTCTGCCAAATAACATCTGTGCTCTGCGGGATTTATTGTAGTTCTGCAGGGCTTGTCAGGCAGAGATGTTCCACCAGGCCTTTGGTTGAGGGCAGTGACAGTTTCCATCTGTCTGGCACTCCTGTTTCTCTGGCCTCGCCGCCCCCCACACCCCAGGGCAGTAGCACATTCAGGAGCGTCGCGTCATCTGTCTAGGCCAATTGCTGTATTTTATTGTATTCAAACTGCGAATTTTTCTTATGGATGTTTTTATCGTTGTACACCACCCTGAGCCCTATTCTTTACAGAGGTCTAAAATTTTAATTAAATAGATAAATATCACAATGCCTTCATGGAGTTCGTCTTCATGACCAGTTGATTCTCCTGCACCTCCCTAGTGATAAGTACACGCAGGGATATTGAAGGACATTGTGCTCCCCACTTTTTATGAAGTTCAGCTCACCCTTGCTGACTCACTTAAGAGCCTTGGGCTTGTACTGGACCCAGTGTCATTGCTGGAAAAGCAAGTTAATGCGGCTGCAAAAAGGGCTTTCTTATCACTCAGCCTACCCTGTAAGATGATCCCTTTCCTTGGCACATCTGATCTGGCCACCTGGATCCATGCCACAGCAACCACTCGTGTTCCCTCATAATCAACTCAGAAACTCCATTCAGTGCAGAATGAACACACATGAAGCTGCCTTATACTGAACCTTTGGTCCACCAAGGTCAATATTGTCTACCAGAGAGCCATTTTGGTGTGGTGGTTAAAGTGCGCGGACTCTAATCTGGGAGAACCGGGTTTGATTCCCCACTCCTCCACTTGCACCTGGCTGGATGACCTTGGGCAAGCCATAGCTCTGTACCAGCTGTTCCCTCAAGGACAGCTTGGGAAAGAGCTCTCTCAGCCCCACCTACCTCACAGAGTGTCTGTTGTGGGGAGGGGAGGGGAAAAGGAGTTTGTAAGCCGCTCTGAGACTCCCTTGGGGAGTGGAGGGCGGGGTATAAATCCAATCTCTTCTTCTTCTTCTTCTACTCAGGCTGGCAGTAGCTCCCCAGGGTCTAATACAGAGGTCTTTCACATCACTTACTACCACATGCTTTAACTGGAGGTGCCGGGGGTTGAACCTGAGGGGACTTTCTGCATGCCAAGCAGATGCTCTACCACTGAGCCACAGCCCCTCCTCAGTGCCACAGCCCAACTGTTGTCAGGAGCTAGACAGAGTATTCGTATTTCATTCTGCAGTCACTCCACTGGCCCCACTGGCTGCGTCAAAGTACTGACCATCACATATAAAGCCCTTCATAGCCTTGGACCCTCATATCTGTCAGACCACCTCTCTCCTCCTGCATTGTCAGAACAGCTTTGTTCATCTGAGCAGGACTTTCTGCAAGTGCCAGCCTGCAACTACGCAGACACCTGGCCTTCTCCATTGTGGCCCCCACCTTATGGAATGGCCTGTCTGAGGAGGCCAGGAAGGCTCCTCCTCTCCTGACTTTCTGCAAATGATGCAAATCTACACAGGCAATAGGGTTGCACCGCCCAAGATGATTCACAAAATTACTTGGATGAATAATTAGGGACTGTGGTCTATGTATAGGTTACTGTAAGCAGGGTCCTACTGAGTAGTTTGGCATCAGTTAATGTGTCATGTTAATACTTGTGCTTTGCTTCTATTTCATTTTTAGATTTCTGAAGTGGTTCTACAGCCCTAATCTTATAGGCATTGTTCACTGAGTGTCACATCCTGTTGACTGTATTGACTCACTGTGTGTAACACACTTTGAGTCCCAGTGAGAAAAGCAGACTATGAATAACCCAAAAATAAATAAAATAAACATTGGCTTCTTATTTACTAAATCATCCTACAAGCTCTACAGCTTCATCCACTTTTCCCTGGTATGCAAAGCTTCTGTTCAGACTTTGTGAGACACCAAGTCAAGATGGAGATAAAACACAAACTTCATGTTATAGGATAGGAGGGGGTACAGAATAGGAGGGGAGGGGGTACAGAATTTATTCTGTACCCCTGTGATAAAAAAAATAATGAAGGAGGAGGGGAGGGGAAGATTGGATTTATATCCTGCCCTTCTCTACCCGAAGGAGTCTCAGAGCGACTTACCATCTCCTCTCCCTTCCCCTCCCCACAACAGGCACCCTGGGAGGTAGTGGGGCTGAGAGAGCTCTTTCAAGAACTGCTCCTGAGAGAACAGACCTGAAAGGCCATACCAGCAGCTGCATGTGGAGGAGTGGGGAACTGAACCAGGTTCTCCCAGATTAGAGTCTGCACTCCTAACTCCTACACCAAACCGGCTCTCAAAGTGGTTTTGGCCTGCCTGGACCACATGCCCTATGGAATTTCTGAAAGGGGCAATGGATAAAATTATTCACAGTCAGGGGTCATTTCATAGAAAAAGAGGTGCAGGAGCTCATTAGCATAACTCATTAGCATAACTGATTTGCATATGCTACACCACCTGACATCACCGGAAGTATGTCAGAAGGTAAGAAAGAAAGAAGAGAGAGAGAGAGAGAGAAAGGGAGGGAGGGTTGACAGAGAAAGGACCGCTACTAATCCAAGCCTCAGAAATACCACTATTCTGGGAGGATAGCTTCTGTGGTGGCTGAAGCCTTCAGAAGGCTGGTCAGAGGAACAAGGACCTTTCCAGGGGACGGGGTCATTTTGCTGCAGCCATGACACAAGCAGGCATCCCCCCGCGGGGGGGGGGGGCTGGCACCAACTCCTGGAGCTGAGCTCCCCCGAGCTCCTGCTCGAAATGACCCCTGTTCACTGTTAATATACATTACCCAAGTAGTGGGTCATTCAAGAGTTCACTACAAGAATAGGTTTTCATAGTATAAATACTTCGGCATAACCCTCAATGAATGACATACTGCTTTGTGTAAGTGAAATATATTTATTCAGTAAATGAATTTTCCTCAGTTGCTTTGCACATATCTGACAAAGTGCGCCTCTTGAAGTTTCTGTGGTAGTTTATTTTCAGCATTTTAAAACAATTAAGTTGTAGTGTTCTTTCTATTTAACTAAATGGTTTGAGCAACTTGCAAAATAAAAAACAGCAGTAATGGTAGTACTTCCTCCTCCACCCAAGAGGAAACTTCCAGGACTAAAAACACGTTGTGTTCAGACCAGAGCTCAGTAGTATATCTGCATAAACATTTGCAAAAGGGACTACCCCATTCTTGTCACTGCAGGAAAAAAACCCTGAGACATCCATCTCCATTCTGTGTGTACATAATAACATCTGCACTAAATCTGTTAATTTTGCAAACATAGATTTATGTATTCAGAATTTCTACCTTACAGGCTGCTCTATCTGTGATACATGGTCATGTCCCTGCAACATCAGCTTAACAAACACTGAGAATTTCTATAAAACAGGCACCAACCAGTTTTGAGAGGGAGAAGATGACCAGGGAGAGAATGTGTCTTGTTCTCACTGGTGATAAATAAATCTTCTTTGTTATTTTTATACAACTCCTGCCTCAGTGATCTGTGTGTTCTTCTTGTTCACCAGAAAACTTCCCCAACAGCATCAAACCTAAAGGGAAACAACTGAGGGAAAGGTTCTATTTTGAAAGAGCCCTGTCCCAATAACCTTCGGTTGATTTATAGGGAACCCATTTATCTTACATTGATTTTTGATTACTCAGAGATAAGTGAAAAGCACATATTCTTGCAACTGCATTAATTATTACTACTTCATATGTCCTCAAGCTGAGTCCTAGAATGGAAAGAAATTTAGAATTGTGCCCTGAGAAGAAGAAGAAGAAGAAGAAGAAGAAGAGATTGGATTTATACCCTGCCCTTCACTCACTTGGAGTCTCAGAGCGGCTTACAAACTCCTTTCCCTTCCCCTCCCCACAACAGACACCCTGTGAGGTAGGTGGGGCTGAGAGAGCTCTTTCCCAAGCTGTCCTTGAGAGAACAGCTAGTACAGAGCTATGGCTTGCCCAAGGTCATCCAGCCAGGTGCAAGTGGAGGAGTGGGGAATCAAACCCGGTTCTCCCAGATCAGAGTCCGCACACTTAACCACTACACCAAACTGACTCTCAGAAGCTCTGGCTTAAACTGAGTCCCACTCACGTGGAAGACTGTTGCAGATTGACAAGGAAAGGACTGAATATTAAGAGGAAAGGGAAGGAGAGAAGAAAACAGAAGTTTAAAAAAATACAAAGGCTGAGGAAGAATGAGGGAGAAAATGTTGAGCAGAAATGAAAGAGAAGGAAGAGGAGGAAGAGGGATTAGGATTAAGAAATTGTGGAGAATATGAAATTAAATGAAGACAGAGAATGACAGGAGGGGAACTGTTTGAAAAAGAGGATATAGGGGCCAAACTAGACGTGATGGTGTCCTGGATGCTGCTACAGGGACACTGTCACCATTTTAAATTGATTTTAAAATGCTGTGAGGGCCCAATCCTGTTCGGGCACACAGCACCTTATCAAGTGCTGAAGCAGCTGCACCCCCACACCCAGGGAAATGAGTAGCATGTTGCAGTGACATGGCAGTGACATCCTCATGGCAGACAGAAGGATACTCTCATATCTAGTTTAGCACTAAGAGAGGGGGGGAAATGATAGCTTCTTCCAGCCCTGGTCAGCAAGCCAGCCAAGGCTTTTTTGTAGAGAAATCCCAGCAGGAACTCATTAGCATAATAGGCCACACCCCTGACACTGCAGCTCCCTCCCAGGTTACAAGTTAATGGAAGGCAGTTTCTGGATCAGCTTCCCCAGGCACCCCGTGGCTTGCGAGGCACCTGGGAAACCTGAGGGGGGGAGGCAGTTTAAATTGCCTTCCCTCCCTGCATCGGCTTGGCTTCCCCAGGTGCCCCACGGCTCGCGAGGCGCCTGGGGAACCCAAGGGGGGGGCAGGCTGTAGGCGTGGCCAACTCGGAAGCCAGCCGGAACTCCGTTCCTGTGCGTTCCTGCCCAAAAATAGCCCTGAAGCCAGCTATCAATCACTAGATTGGTAAATCAGCAGTGGTATCAAAAAAAGAAAGACCACGATGGAAGAAATACAGAATCAAAAGAAAAGCTCCGTGTACAATATACAATATATGCAATAATATTTACTAAACGTGTAGTACATAAATATCCAAAGAATATAAGCAAAATTCACATGTAGGTAATACATACAAAATCCAAATGTATATAAAGAAAATAATCCAAAAATTTCTAATTTTAATAGTAGGTTCCTATGTAGAAATACTACAGATAATATGTTTAGGAGCTTGCTGCATAGATCAGACAATTCAATAGTCCAGTGACACGGGACAGACAATCCAAGTAAAGCGATACAAGTGATCCCGCGACTTCCTGGTTGAGAGGTCGTTTCCAGCATTCTTTCTCAAGAATCACTCAGTAAAGTTATGTACGCCATTCCCTGGAGCCAATCTCCATTCTTCTGGCAAAATGCTCCCCATTCCCACGGGATTAAGATATTTCTTGCCTGTTTTTTCTTCAGCATTCTTAACCCGCTCTGAACCCTGGGAATAATAAATCAAGTTCAATACGGGGCGCTATTTTCTCTCTGCCTTTTCCAGAGTGAAACGTGCTGTATAAAAATTAATATATTCTCTACATTCATTTCCATAGCTCCTACATCACTCGAATCATCAAGCAGCATAGAACAAGAAAAATACCTGCAAGCCTTACTGAATGCAATTTCAGTCCACTGCAGAATGAATGGCAACGACACTCTCACTGTCAGGCCAACAATTGCTTTGTCTCCAGGTAAAGTTCTACATTTGTACAGTTGCAGTGAAATACCATTCTTGTGTTACTGTTAGTTTTGTCCTATCAGATATCTATATCAGTGCCAGTGCCCAAATGGCTAGCTATCCATATTGTTAATCTGTCTTCTAAAAAAACTGTTCATGATGCCAGCAAATTTCGGAAGTTAAATAACATGACATAATATAAATACCATAAGCAGAAATGCCACTTAATGCGAGGTGCAAAACCGTACAGTGCTTAGATCTAACTGTTAAGAGGCGTGTGCCAGAGCAATGGAGTATTTAATGCACTCTTACAGACATGGGGCATATTCTGCATTTTAAGCAACCCTAAGGTTAAAAATGTAATATATTCTTTTGGGTAACTTTGGATGATGCTATTAAGAAATGCATTAATATTCTGTTTCAGTTGTCTTGTGATGCATACTGATAGGGTTCATACCAAGGTAATGCTGCTGTTTTAGACACAGGAGCATGCTACTTGCCAAGTATGTTGGTGAAATCAAGTGTGTCTAAATTCTGGCTTTTCTCATAATATAATACCGTCCCCAAACTCTGCATGCCTTGCTTCATTTGTTGTTAAACAGTTGCATCAGCCATACCTAACCTTCTGTGATGCTGCAAATGTATACATGTTATTTCTAATACTGTGGAATGCTGTTTAAGTGTAGAAAATTGGCAGCAATTACATTTGTAAAGCATAAAACCAAGACTTTCTATATTACTTGGGTTTAGAACAAATACAAATCTCGGTAGTTCACCTGAATGATACTGTACATTTAATCTCTCCATTCTTTTTGACTGACTTTAGGCACTGAAAAGAGGGCTTCAAGAATGTCCACTGTGTTTAAGCAGGTAGTGCCAGGACATTTGGATGTAAATCTGTCTAATAGCTTTGCCCGAGGAGGTTAGTAAGACTAGTTAAAAACCTACACACTTACGTAATATTAAAAAAAAAGATGGCTGAGAGTTTGGTCCGGCATCATGCTTCAGTTTGTAACTATATAGCACATGGATACCAACCTGTGTAATACTTTTGGCTGAGTGGTGTCCAGTCACTTTCCCAAGATAACTGCATAGGTAAAAGCCAGCCTCGTTTGTCAAGGGAAAACTATATTCAAGAGCAGGCTTTCCCTTGTTAGAATGGAAACTGCGCACACTAAAGATTGAACTACATGTTAAATTTTTAGCATTGGGTTCCCCAGACACAACTTGCTTTGGCTACAGCCACACAGCAGCTGAGAAGAACTCCTTTTTAAAGGACCACAGGGGCCCAATTAAGCTTAGGACCCATAGCACTGGGAGAGGAAGAGCTCCTGCCTTCCCTTCCCCCATGCCATTTTCCCCTATTTCCCCCTATTTTTGAGCTGCAGGTGGAATGAGGCATATAACTTCCCCTGGGGATTTTTCAGCTCAGGAAAGGAGCCCTTCCTTCCCAAGACCACAGTGCCAAGCAGAAACAGGCCTACAGTCATTTAAAAAGCCAGTTCCTACAGCGGCTATATGGATGTGTCCCAAAATTTGCTTCTAAGGGAGGTGTGCAGATCATTTTTGTCATTGGCTTACTTTAACCAGCACCAAGGGTTGTGCAGCAATTCACTGGAGTGGGACTGTGCTCCGCAAATGTTGGGTACTGGCTTACCAGTTGCCACATGGGAATCTGTCTGAATCCATATCCATGTCCTCTTTCACACAGACATCCAATACACAATTAAAGCTTTTTAAAGCTGGCAGCCCCATCCACCAATAAGCTAGCACACCATACTATATGAGGAAGCAACCTACTGTTGCATGTGAACATTTTTGGGGCAGTGTTTTCTCTCGGTAGAATAGATATAAATGCAAAAATGCCTCTGACAGCTGTCCCAGTTAATTCTACTCTGAACTACCAGAAATATGAATCATGAGATTGGTAATGCCACCAAGATGAAAGTTACTATCCAGATTCTAACTTGGAATCTGTGTTTTGTGAATGTTCATGATCAGCACAGTATTTAAGTAGAAGTAATCTCTTCTGCGTATATTGGTGATACATATAAAAGCTACAGGAGTGAGTTTGTTCTGCAGGATAATGTAGTATATGTAATGTAATGTAGGATAGCGATTATTGGGTTACTAAGTAATGAGTGAATGAGCAGTTTTAATATGAAGTTACTCTTCTCCACAAGCCTTATATTGGGTACTAAAGCTCTAGAAACTAAGGTGTTTAGAAATGAAGGGGAAATATGTTTTGAAAATATAATAAATCCACAGGTTATGAAAGAGGATAGCAGAAGTCATGATATTTCCAACTTGTGATATACTGTAGAAAATTGGGGAAGGTGCTCCAGCTGAATTGGGAGAGTAGTTGCATATTTAATTGCTTGTTTCACACCCCAGTTAACAGAAGGTACTGCTTTTAAAGCAGATGTCCTTTGGTTCCAGTGTGACTAATGGTATGGATCATGTTATAAGAGTACTATATTACTTTAGACCATTTGAGAGAAGGAATAGGAGGATATTTTGGGAAGAAGTATAATTTTATGGATGGTTATGCAGTTTTTACTAGCAAAGTTAGGAATTGCATTACTTCAAGTTATGGTAGAATATAAAGGGAATATGAGATAGTGAAGCCTTGTGCTATATAGATAAAGGAAGAATCTGTAGTTGTGTATGCCATGACATTCAGAAGATGATCAAGAGCAGCAGTTTCAACATGGAGTCTGTTCCTTTTCTCCTCCCTCCATGTTGGAAGACATGATAACCTGGGCAAGTTCCCTATCAACAGGTGGCTGCCAAAGTAGTTGTACTGTGAGCAATATTAATACTGCCTCTTAGATAGGACATGTAAGGGGAAATATCTGGCCTCTTAACTACCGTATTTTTTGCTCCATAAGACTCACTTTTTCTCCCATAAAAAGTGGGGGGGGAAAGTATGTGCGTCTTAAACCCCCCTCACCTTTCCCAAGCCACGGCACCGAGCAGAGCTAGGTGCGTCTTATGGTCAAGTGCGTCTTATGGAGCGAAAAATACGGTATCTCCTTCCCATGTTGGAAGAAGTTACTACTGAGTAGGGTTGCCAGGTCCCCTTGTCACACCAATGGGGGGATTTAGGGGTGGGCAGGGACATCGCACAGTGTGCTGACATCATCTGGAAGTGATGTCAGGGGCAATGTTATGCTTTTGGGCTCTATGGTAAAAATGGCCTCAAACCCTAGAATTTTGCCCAAAAAACTGTAGCCCTGATATCACCAGTGCACTGACATCACTAACGGGTGACATCGGCACGTTGCACATGGCATTGGGAATTTCCCCCTCCAGCCTCCTGACCGGTAGTGGGCAGGAGCCTGTGAAAGTAGGGGATCCCCCACCCCCACCGGGGGAATGGGATCCCTACTGCTGAGACAGAGATCTCCCACCATTGCTGTTGCATAATACGACCACTAGGTTAGTCAAGGTGGAAGACAGCATCAGAGGGAGTATCAAGACTCAATCCTTTTTCTACCCTGACATACACCTGCCATTCTACCACTGTATTATAGTGTAAATAAGCTAAAGCAGCACTTCTATGCAGGGCTGTTACCCTGGCCCCCAGGACAAAGATTCCACCTGCACCCTATATGACTCCAATCCAAATCATGTGTCTAATTTTGTGATTTTATATTTATAGATACATACAAATCTGTGTATCAATATAGGACATATTTCTCACATCTGATGAAGTGGGCTGTAATTCAAAAACTTCTTGTTTTCTTCCAAAAACTTCATGTTTTCTTCCACCCAGCTCCACAGTTTTGTTTGCTCAGTCAGATTTTGCAAAGGAGTAGTTCTCTTTATTTATTTATTTATAATTCAGATATATAGACCGCCCTCCCCCTGCATACATACAGCTCAAGGCAGTGAACAACAACATAATAAAAATATTCATAAATAATAGAACAATATAAATAATATATATATTTAACATCTCAAATACTAATTCTGTCCCTGCCCCACAAGAAGATGGAAAAGAGGCAGAAAGAAAAGAAGAGGAAGGGGATGAAACGGGGGAAGTGTAGAAAATAAAATCTTTCCTCTTCGTTTCTCTTCTTTTCCACACTTTTCTCCTCCTTTATTTCGCTCTTCCTTTCATGATCTGCCTACATTTCTCTCTCCCCACTTCTAATTTTATGCAGGTGTTTGCCTCCTTGTAGTAAACTGTGCAGAAAGGCGCAGCTAGCAGATACAGCTACTGCTGTTCACTGTGCTCTGTCTTCCGTGCACCAAAGTGGCTGCAGTGCAGAATTGCATTAGAAGAAAAATAGAGATGCATTTTGAACGTTGCATGACACTGTCTTCAGGGGCCCTCCAGCTGACTTGGGCCCCAGGAATTTTGTCCCTCCAGCCCCTCTTCTCAATGGGCCTACTTTTGTGACATAGGCAGAACAAAATCTAGAATCCAGTTTGGAATCCTATCATAATTAGGGCTGTGTAAAGAAAAATATTTAGTATTATTCAGATTCAGGATTTTTTTGGTTTTGATATCTTATTTAGGAAACATTTGGGATTCCCAAATATATTTGGCTGCATCATACCCTTTGGGACCATTATAGTCAATGGCAAATCTCTCCTAAGGTATATTCAGTGGCTTGGGGGTCGGGGGGGCTGAGATAGAGGCACCAGATTTGCAGTATAGCTGCTAGAGCCTCTCCCCAAATGAACCCCCAAGTCTCAAAAAGATTAGATCAGGTGGTCCAATTTTAGGGGCATCCAATGGTGGGGAAAATAGCACTCTATTTACCATAGCAAACACTCTGTTTACCATTTAAATATCATGTCTCTAATCTAACCCCCAATTTTCTGAAAAAATTTAGATTCCCCCAAAATGTGAATTGCACTGTGCTAGATTCCATAGTTTATGGTGGCTATCAGTAATGTGACCAAATAGTTTCTATTTGCAGGTGTGCTAGCATATTTCTCGAAGTAGAGGCTTCTGTTCCAAATTCCCCTTTTTATTTGGCTCACATATGGTATGATACGTAAATCGGGTATATGCAGCAGTATTTGGCATCCAGCTATCCTCCAAGTGGCAATGTTAGGGCAACAGAATACTTCCACAGGAATAATCCCCCGTTTCTCTCAATTTACTTGAAAAGTTTGTGAGAGAAATATGGATTCTTTTTATTTTAAGCAGGAGTCATTACTGTGATTTTCTATTAAAACTACATTTCTATTATACCAAATGGTGTGCATATGAGACTTGGTTATCAACCCACGCACAAGGCATGAGTATTGCCAGACAGGACTTTCCAGAAACAAAATCATGCATGCTAATAACTTAATGGTAAATGACATGTGCTCTGCATGGTGCTTTGGATCTGTAGATAAGGCTATATAAGCTTCCAAATTAATTGTATGCTTCTGCTAATCAAAATCAACAATAGGCATATATTGAGCTAAACCTTTTAAAAAATGAAAAATATATTAATTTTTTTTTTAAAAAACCATATACACACAAACACAACAGACAAGTTTTCATTTGGTATAATACAGTGGCACATCATTTCTGGCTTCTTTGCATGTCTGCAGCTAACTGCAGTGCCCATGGACATGATCATCTTTGGTAAATAATGTAGCTTTCCTTTTTTTCTTGAAATCCCTAAGGCTTGATTTGCATATTGATGCGATTCCTTAAATCACATATTATTGACAGTTATTACCATTTTGATGCTAGACGAATGGAAATTTACCTGTAATCTTCTTCTTCTCTCCTGTTCAATGTGCTGTGACTGTCTTGTTGCCGTTGCCCCCCCCCCCTTTCCTCCTGTCCTTGCTGCTGTCTGCCAGTGCTTGGGTACAGAGATAAATGTTTCACACATTCAAATCCCAAATCAGGAAGAGTCTATCAAGGTACCGTATGTATATCTGTTTTTGCACTAATAATACATTCTACCATTTCCATAATTACGAATATCAGTTTTCACTAAAGAAACTGTTTTAGGGTGCTTAGGGACACTATTCCTGTTTCCATGTAAAAACTTTGCCACAGTGGAATGGTTTCTGGATCAGAACGACCTATTAATAATTGTAAATACAAAGAATATCGTACTCTCCAGGCTTCATGACTCAATAACCAAAGAAGAAAGAATTTTTATTACTTAATAAATCAGAATTCCTGCAGATATGATTGCTGGTGCAGGACTGGTAAAATAGCAAACAGCACAGGGAACGTGGTACATACCGTACTACTGTAGTTTTAATATAAGGGGAAATATCTGGCCTCACAATGGCCTCCATTCCATGCTGGGAGAAGTTACTGCTGAGGCAGAGATCTCCCACCATTGCTGTTGCATAATATGGCCACCAGGTTAGTAAGCAGCAAAGACAGCAAACTCCATAGTGGGTGGCCAACGGCTGGAGTGGCGAGTAGGTAGCTGTTCAGCCTTTAATCACTGTAACCCATCACTGGTAAGTGCTGTAGTGTGCATTTGCTTGTAAATTTCCAGTATCTGTTGTTTTTTATGTGCTGCAAGCTGTAATCAAGTCCTTTGTTTCTAGCAAAAAAAGGCTGGGGGAGGGGGCAATTCTTTGTTGGACTTCCTGTAGTTTATGATGAACACAAGTTCTGTGAGTCTTGGGTAGCAAATAAAAAAAAATCTCTTATTAGTATTACTGGAAACAAATCTAATTTTATTACAGAGATTTTCTAAGGTGAGATGTTACGTATACCTTGCTTTATTTCAGACGGAGACTTTTAAATGGTGCCTTACTAACTTCCTGACAAACCGTATTTGTTTGTTCTGACCTATGCACTCACATCTAAAGGAAGTGAACTGTCTGCACTTTTCAGGCAGCTATGTTGCTGTCTCGTTTGCTGCAGCATTAACATTTGAGTAAAAAATCTGTACTATATTTTATACACATCCATCATCTGAATACAGCATCTTCACAGGAAATCAACTATCCATAGTATTTATCATAAAGCCAAGAAAGCTTACTTGAATTATTTTTGGTAATGAGCATCTCATGTGGTATGTTTATATAATGGCTGCAACATGTTACCTGGTCACACAGAAGTGGTTTCGTGATGGCAGCCACACCGTAGTAATAGCATATGTGCCTGCCTTACATTAGGAGCTTCCTTCCATAAATTATCTCTCCCCCCTCCAACTACAGATTAATGCCATTCCCTTTGAAATGCTGTTCATAGAGACTATTTGTTGCGCGGGGGGGGGGGGGGGGAGGCTGGAGAAACACCACAGTTATGTATTTCTTTAGAGTTTTGTCCCACCCTCCCCCACAAACAGGGCTCAGGGCGGGTTACAACAAATAAGTATAAAACAGTTTAAAAGGTTAAAACGTAATTCAGTAAAGTTTAGCTTCATAAACAATAGCATAGGTTGTAAGATGGCGTTGGCATGGTTAGAGTGTTCCCTGAGTTCCCATTGTGTATATGTTCAGATATTACAGTTTCTAGGAGGCTGTAGAGCTCCCACCAATAACAGCATGAGTTAATACATGAGAATACCTGCCTGACAACTGTACTGGTATGAAAGCAGATATAGAGCTGTGGTATTACGAATTTTATATGTAACGTTGGCAGATGGTTTACATTTCTATTTGAGCTCTGCTTAACGGAAAGGCAATCAATAAATGAACTAAAATATAAATAAATAAGCATAGTGTTGAATATGAAGTGGTTTACTTTAGACATTATCTCAGTAGCGCAACTTGGTAAAACTTAGTTATGAATCACTTCAGATCAGAATCATTTTGCCCCCAGGTGCATGAATTTTTATGCATATTCATAAAGATTGCAAACAACATGCAAACATTTTATTTTCAAGCAGTATTTATATGTGCATGTTTAATGGAGACTTACAAAATAATACAATTCCACGAAAATATTAACTACTAGGAATAAGGCCCGTTGTGGAAATAAATAGAACAGACTCTAGAAAGAGGCTCTGGGAGAGTGCCCCAGCCTTGGGCACTCAGCATCAATTTGCTGTGGTGACCTCAGCAGGGTATAATGACACAGAGTCCACCATTTCCTCTGCTACCTGATGAGCAGTTGTAATTCTGAGTGATCTCCAGCCCTCACCTGGAGATTGACAACAACCATTCCCCAGGAGGAAATGGCTGGTTTGGCGGGTGGAGTTTGTGGCATTGTACCTGTCTGAGGTCCCACCCCTCCTCAAACCTCACTTTCTCCAGGGTCCATCCCTCAGATTTCCAAGAATGTCCCACCTGGAGTTGGCAACCCTATCAGGACTGGCCCCAATAAGTTTTCTCCCAAAGGCCAAAATAGTTGTGGAAAGGGCCTTTTACGGATAGCACCAAGCTTGGTTGCCTAGCAACAGGCAGTGAGGGGAAAGTAGGGTTGCCAGCTCTGAGTAGGGAAATTTGGGGGGTGAATCCTGTGGAGGGCAGTGTTTGGGGGGGTGGAAGGACTCAGCAGGGTATAATGCAGTAGGATCTACCCTCCAAAGCATCCATTTTCTCCAGGGGAACTGATCTTTGTCATCTGGAGATCAGTTGTTACAACGGGAGATCTCCAGGTCCCACCTGGAGATTGGCAACCCTAGGGGAAAGTTAGCCATTCCTGTTTTCTGTGTGTCTGGCCCCATCCTTTATTTCTGCTTGGGTATGTATTCACTGGCCTTTTTTTTTTTTTTTTTTTGATAACTTGGGCTGGTCCCCTCCCCCCTCCACTACGCTCACAGCTGTTTACTTGGCGTTTTCCCCCCTGTTCTGGAAAGTGTTGCCTCGGCAAACTTGGCTTGGAGGCTAAAGAGGTGGGTTTTGTCCCCTGAGGGAATCAATCATTGTCTGGCGAGGAGGGCGAAGACAGTAGCTGTGTTCACCGGACCGAAGCATCCGTCTTCTGAGGAAAGTTTTGGCAGGCACCGCTTTTGTGCGCGGGACTCAGGCAGTGCAGCCAGTGGACAGGGACAGCTTCTGACTGACACATCATGGAGCCAACTGATTTAGCAGCGTGTGGAAAGTTCAGAAAGGGCCACCCCACCACTCAGTTATATGTAAGGAGATATTTGATTGTGTTCTTAATCTTTATGAAGGTGTGTGGGCAAGTCTTCGTTCCAGCAGTCGGTTTATCAGCACTCAGATGCCATTCCTTGATGTGGGTGCAAGACTAGCTGGGAAAGATGGTTCACCTTCATGTACCAGCAGTAGTGCATATTTTCAAAACCAGTTTCTGAAGCACCAAGCTGCTCTCTACATATTTGGAGAAAAATCTCAACTAAGGGTATGTCTGCTTTCCTCAAACTGATTTGGGAGGGTTGCTTGATTACCTTTAATTTTAAGAACTGTACGCTATTGTGGATACTACACAGCACAGAATCATGGAAAATAGAACTGTATCAGTTCAGTGGTATTTTAGTGCTTCTGTGTCTTGGAGTGCAGAATAAGATACAAAGAAAGAAATTGTGCCTGTATTGCTTGCTAGATTAGAAAATGTGGCAGATATCAGGCACACATCCAAATGTGGGTGCTCCAGTGGGATCTGCATATCCATCTGGATTGCGGTATATTGTAAAATGTGTATCTAGAGTTAGATTAATACACCCCATTTTTAAAATGAGCAACATTAATTTTCCTGTTATGCATTGGTTTAGATTGAGCATTGCTCCACTAATGAAACAGAGAGAAATGTATACTACTACCATGTTCATATAATATACTCGTGTAACCAGAAGAATTCAAAACATCCTAAAAGAAACCCGGCATAGATTCTGCTTCAAAAGAGGCAACTTTCTTGAATGCTGGTGACATCTGAAACCAATCTGTAATAATGCTCAGCCTCAGAAATCATTATCTGTGTCAGCAATATGTGAAGAAAATGAAGAGGCTATAGGTGTATTTGCATTAGTATTGCAGCATGGTTGGATGGATAAGTGCTGTCTAAGAGCCTCTTGGGAATGGTGCAGCTCCAAGATTAGCCAAAGGGTGGCTAACCTTTTTTCATTCTGTGCTATAGCTAGGAATTCAGGGGCTGGGCTAGGTCATTCTGCCCATTTTAAAAAGTATTAATTGTAGTGTAAGTTTCTCTACCATCCCCAAATGTTTTTTATCCTTTTCTAACAGATGTACCTGCTTTCCACTGGCATAACAAGGAGTGCTGTGACAAGGGGGTAATTGTACAGGGAGGCAGGGCCACCAACAGAGGGGGGGCAGGGGAACAAAACTCAGGGGGCCCAAGTTAGCTGGAGGGCCCCTGAAGCCAGGGACGGGCTGTATTCATACGGAAGGCATTTTTTAAAAAAATCCTAGTTCAATTCAGACTGCAGCCACTAGGGCTCTGGGAAGGCAGAAGACTGCAAAGAGCTCCTCTGCCTTTCTGCAGAGTTTCCCAGGAGGCAGAGGGAACCCATTTGCTGATCAGATCTTACTAAACCCATTATCAGCCAAGCCTGTACAGGAGCAAGGGAAGACCAGCCAGGACAGGATGCATTCTCCTAACAAGGTCTATGGTTTCCTTTTGCCTTTAGTTCCACCTAGGGTTTGCCAGCCCCCAAGTGGGAGCATGGGATCCCCCAATTTTGTGGGCTTTGGGAAGCCCCAGCCCCCAACAGCCATGACCTGGCACAACATTCCCAACATGATGATGTCATACGGAAGTGTCATCATCACATCGGGGATGTCGTGCCCCCCCCCTTGGAAAACTCCCTCCCACCCCCTGCTGGTGAGAGACTAGGACCTGGCAACTCTAGTTCCACCCGCTCCTGCACAGCCAGATCATATCAGGGCAGCCTTGTTAGTGTGTGGTAGCAAAAAAAAAAAACCCTATCCCAACTTATAATTCCCCCTCCCTTTATTTTTCAGTATTAATGCCACCTCACTCATCCTGGTTGACAACTTGTAATGTATAGTAATCTCTGTTAATATTATGGACAGAAGGGGTTTCCCAGATCTTAGTTCGACTCTTTAACCACTGAACAGCCTTAGTTTCCGGTAAATAGTATGGGGGTCTGGAGATAACCTGGGCCAAAATATTCCAATTCCTTTTGCTTTTGGCCCTGAAATTCCCAGGCTCATCTTGAAGCTGGTGGCCCAATTTTGACTTTCTTAGTTTTATTTTCTGATGAGTTATGCCTGCCACAAACAGATGGATAAGTGGATCCTTTTATTATTACAGATGCAGCTAGTCGAGAAATTTGTTTTGTTAGAGTCGTATGAGGGGGCCCAGATGGAATCTTGGTTCGGGGTCCCATGGCACCCCTCAGCAGGCCTGCAGGGAGGCAGTGGGAAAAGCTGTAGGAGAAATGGACATTTGAATGGTGCCAATAAAAGAAACATTACAGAGAAAAAGTATACAAGGCATACTTTGTATGTAAATTGTATAGATACCCTGAATGCTTCGTATCCATATGCATATTCTGCACTTTGTACTTATGAATCTGTAGGAAGACTCTGAAAAAATTAAAAGTTCTTAAGGGAGGACAGGACAGCTATTCAGCAAAAAAAAAACAACTTTAAAATACAGGTTTTATTTACAATTAATAACACAAGTAAATATATTTTGTCCACAGGGCTTCAAACTTGATTTTGCTTTAAACTGTGAATTTGTTCCAGTTGAATTCAGTGACATCCGACAAGTGAAAGCTAGTTTTAAAAAGCTCATGAGTGCTTGTGTTCCTAGCAATATTCCTGCAGATTCTGAAATAACATTCCTTAAAGCACTTGGAGAATCAGAGTGGTTCCCACAGGTAAAATGATGGGCGGGAGTCATAAATATCCATGTGACATCTGTTGACAAAACAAAGGGCTATTTCTGCCCAGCAAAATGTTGCCACTTGATCCAGAGCTGTCTTAAATGAAATCTGCTGTGTTCTTATGCATACAGAACTCTGTCACTGTAGTCTTGACAATTAGGTCATGTGCTGACCCCTCTCATATTAAATCAGTCTGGAAAAATGCAGTACTTGGCTATAATGTTTTATGTCTCTGACAGTCAGTTTACATTATCTATTCCTTGATTAAAACCAATTTAAATTTACAACATTTAATAATGAAAGATGAATAATGTGGCTGAGTATATTATTGTAGCTGGGTATATTATTTGTTAAAGCTCTAACCATCATAGTATATATAGTTTAGTATTTTGGTACCAGTGCCATTGAAATGAAATATATCTTGTATAGTAGAATTCTTTTAAGATTTTTTCAGTGTTATGTTGCTGTTTGGCAGTCCACTGGCCCTTTAAATTTAAAAAGGTCTATTTTCTATGGAAAGATATGGCCTCCAAATGCTGGCCAAATGTTTGAGGGATGTGCTCTAAATAATGGAAGCATGTCCTGTGCCTTTTATAATAAAACAAGCTTTTTGTTAATTATATCTAGTTGGCTATGGTTCTTTGAGAACCGGAATAGTTTGATTCTGTTAGTTGTTTTATCAGCAGGGTTATCTTTTGTTTTATTAAAAAGAAGCCTTTTCTTCTTTTTTTATAAAGAATTTTATTAGTTTATATAAAGCCTTTTCTTTCTTACAGCTTCTTAGGATAATGCAGTTAGGGGTGGTTATATCAGAGCTGCTTGAGAATGGCTCTTCAGTTTTGATTTGTCTGGAAGATGGCTGGGATATCACTACACAGGTGAGCTATCGTTTTTGACTTGCGTGTAGTAATGGCAACCAAAGGAAAGCATTGTATTTTGATTGATTGACTGTACCTGTTTACTCTAAGGTTGTACATGTTTTGGAACTCCAAAAGCAATCTCTCTGGGCTGTAACCTGCTCTTATTTTTAAATAATCTAATAACCTAAGTAGATCTATAGTAACCTTATGCTGGCCCTGCACTGTTCAGAATAAATTTAGGGTTTTCTGTATACTACTTAGGAAAACCTAAGCTTCATCTCAAGAATTCACTGGAGTTTTTTGAAATATGAGAGTTTTGGGGCTGAAGGCAAGCTAATGTGCAAGTTTCCTGGCCTGTACAGCATAAGAGGTAACCAAGTGGTGCAAGAGGGAAGGCCCCTGAAAAGGCTGTGCCAGAGATTGTGGAACCAGTGTGCACAAAATCCAGGTCGGATGGAACTGCAGTGAAGAGGGGAAACGCATGAGTTGCCCTCCTTCTGCACTACCAGAAAAGCCGACAGAATCCAACCTGTTGTATTTGTGTAGGCTCTCCAACTAGTAAATCCCATGGTGATATATATGAAGTATACTGAACTGTCTGAAATACATTATATCTGATTTTAACAAATGAGCTTTGTCTTATGGCCTAGGTGGTGTCCCTTGTGCAGTTACTCAGCGATCCATTCTATCGAACACTTGAAGGTTTCAGAATGGTAGTGGAAAAAGAATGGCTCTCTTTTGGTCACAAGTTCAGCCAGCGTAGTAACTTGACCCTCAATTGTCAGGGGAGTGGATTTGCTCCTGTTTTTTTGCAGTTCTTGGACTGTGTGCACCAGGTAAGTATGAGAAAAGGATATTTATGATGTTACACTGATGCAAAATTGTCAGTTTTCCAGGGCTAAGGGCAAAGTTGGAGAAATTGAAATATGTTTTATGTTCTTAGGCTACACAAACTCTTAATAGTATAAAAACGAGAAGAAACACTTTCTATTTTTTTTATCTTCTCTATATCCTAGCAAAAATGGGAGATCTTTTCCTCTTCCCTGAAGTAGCCTATGCATGCAAGAATATGTAACAAAAGGACATTGTGGAACACAAATAGGGGAAGCTGGATAAGCTAAGCATGCAAGACATTTGTATGCACTTTGTATGCTATTTAATCTCTATGTTAAGCCCTGAGCAGAAAGCATTCATATCTTTGGAGTAGGTTGTCATCAGTATGCTCACAACACCCAGCTTTGTGTTTTTTTGTTCAAATTTTCTGGTGACACTGTAGTAGGGTTGCCAAGTCGTTGAGACTTACCGGTGGGGGGAAGTCCTCCTTGGTCCGGGAGCTTCCCCGGCGCGCACACTTACGCACGCGCCACAATGATGTCACCCGGAAGTGACATCATCACGTTGGGGGTGTTTCCAGGGTGACGCTCTGGCAATCGCCCCCAAACTCTATGATACCATAGAGTTTCGGGGCAATTGCTAGAGCGTCATCCCGACAACGTCCCCAACGTGATGACGTCACTTCCGGGTGACGTCATTACGCTGGGGAAGTCATCCTGACTGGATGACTTCGGGGGTGGGGTTCCCCCCGCCGGCCAAATGCTGGCCGGCGGATTGGGAACCCCTGTAGTGGGGGATCCCCCGCCCCCCGGGATGACTTGGCAGCCCTACACTGTAGAGGTCCTGAGCCATTGCCTGACTGCTTTAGTTAAATGGCTAAGAATGAACCAATTGAAAATGAATGCTGACAAGTTGGAAGTGATAGCAGTTTGGAAGGCCAGCATCTTCAAGGACATTGTGCTTCCCATATCTGATGGGGTCCAATTGACACTTGCTGAACCTTGGGGTTATACTGGACCCAGTATTATTACTGGAGAAGAAAGTTAATGCAGCTGCAAAAAATGATTCCTTTCATTTTCATTTAGTCCAGTCAGTGATACCTTACCTTGAGTTCGTTGATCTGGCCACGTGGATCCATGCCACCATAACTTTAAGGCTAGGCTATTGTAATGCATTCTGCATGGGTCTGCCTAAGTCAACTAAGAAACACCAGATGGTAGGGAATGCTGCAGCTCAGTTGCTATCAAGAGCTAGGGGAAGCATGCATATCATACCCATTCTGCAGTCAGTGTGTTGGTTGCAGATCAATTACTGGGTTCAATTCAAGGTACTGGTCATCACCCACAAAGCCTCTAATGGCCTTGGACCCACATACCTGTAGGAGCACCTCTTCTACTGTGCTCCATCATGTGAGCTTTACTCATCTAAGCAAAACCTTCTGTGGGTGTCACTCTGCAAATGGGAAAGATCAGCAACAGCCCATAAACATGTATTCTTTTGTGGCTTCCACCTTGTGGAAAGCCCTGCTTGTGGAGATCAGGAAGTCCAAAACACTTCTGTCATTTTGCAGAATGGGCAAAACAGAAATGGTTGGGAGGTTATTTTTATAAGAATTTTAGTACAGAACTGTAGTATAATGAGGATGGTTTTATAAGGGAATAGGATTGTATTGCATTGCAGCATTTACTGTATGTATCACCTTACTTTCACTGTATTGTTTTCTGCCTTCGTAATCCATTTTCTGCATTATGATATGCCCACGGCTTAGACAGGCGGTGGTGGTGGTTCATCTATTGGCATTGTTTCCTAATTCTGCAATCCCAGTCCTGCTGCATTGTATATTGGAAGTATTATGTTGTTGGATGGAATTGTTTTTCATATTTTGTAACTGCCTTCACTCTCAGCAAGAAAGGTGGACTATAAATGAAGTAAATAAATAAATATAATCAGAAGAAATATGGGGAAGTTTAAACATTGCCATTGCTGACATAGGTAAAACAAGAAAGCTGCTAGAAAATGTTTGTCCTCGTTTCAACTAGAAAGAATTTATGAAGCAGCAATTCTTAAATTAGAACGGCATCATCTTTTAAAAAGCCATTGTTTGTGCCAGAATCCCCAGGTGTCAGCTGAATTATTAAAGTGATCATTGTTTCACAACAGCAACATCTGGTAAATCTTGTAATTGTTTCTAGGGAGGGCAAAGTTGGGGAGAATGTGATGATGTCATACCAGGAAGCTCCCCTCGCTTTATGTATCGGTTTATGTCTGTTTAGTGTGCTGGTTAATGTTATGGGAAGAAGGCTGTAGTTTACATAAAGCCTTATCATTGAATCAATTATGATTGCTGTATAGATAGGCACAGAGATTGAGTCACTCCAGATAATTTTAGGTGCACATAAAGAAATCAGTGAAACATAAGGACAACTCACTAATTTCAATGGGAAGCCACTGAAGCTAATACATCTCTTTTCCAGTGGGCTGTGTCTTTTCATAATGTGACCAAAGTACAATAGCCTTCGTTTAGTCATTTTAGCTTTCTAGGGAAAGTTCAAGCTTAATTTGATCTAGAACCCATTTATTTATCTTATTGGCAATCCATGGTATCCATAAAACTCTCCTCTAGCACATTTTAAATTAATCAACTGTCTTCCTGTCAGCTTTCTTCATTGTCCAACTTTCATATTCATACATAGTAATGGGGAATACTACAGTATGAATTATCTCTATCTTGGTCACCAGCAACATATTCTTACACTTACAGATCTCTTCCAGTTCCTTCATTGCTGCCTTTCCCAGTCTCCTTCTGATTTTCTGGTTGTAGTCTCCCATTTGGTTGATGACTTCGCCAAGGAATAGAAAAACTTTGTCATCAGCCTTGAAGTTATGTAATTCCTCTGTAGGCATTACTTTTGTCTTCTTGATATTCAGCTGTAATCCTGCTTTGGCACTTCCTGCTTTAACCTTCAGCAGTAGTTGTTATTTATTTATTTATTTATTTGATTTCTTAGCCGCTCTCCCCGCGTTCATAGGCTCAAGTCTTCACTATTTTCTGCCAGTAATGTGGTGTCAGGGGATGTGGAATGATATAAACCGATCTCATTAGATCTTGGAAGTTAAGCAGGGTTGGTATTTGAATAGAAAACTGCCAAGATTTATTTATTTTTTGCAGGGGAAGGCAATAGCTAGCAACCTTTGCTCAATCAGTTGTCTTGAAAACCCTATTGGCTCACCATAAGTCAGCCGCAACTTGAGGGCCCTTTACACACATACAATGTGGTGTCATCTGTATATCTCAAATTGTTAATATTTCTTCCATCAGTTTCCCCCCCCACCTTCATCTAAATCTATTCCAGGTTTTTTTTTATGTTTTCTCCATATAGATTAGGGCTGCCAAGTCCCCCCGGGGAGCGGGGATTCCCCCGCTAAAAGGGTCCCCAATCCGCCAGTCCGGATCCGTCAGGTGGGGGGAACCCCATCCCCAAAGTGGCCAGATCGGGCTGACGTGCCGGCGTGATGAAGTCGCCCGGAAGTGACATCATCATGCTGCGCATGTCACCAGGCAACACTCTAGCAATCGCCCTGAAAACTCTATGGTACCATGTAGTGTGCACGCACAAAGCACACGTGAAGGGACTCCCAGAGAGGGCCAGGACTCCCCCGCTATTACTATGATAAGACTTGGCAACCCTAATATAGATTGAAGAGATAGGGAGGTAAAGTGCATCTTTCTCTGACAATTTTGCCCATTGTCTTTGCCTTCAGCATCTGTAGTTGGGGTGTAAATTTGAATGGTGACTATGTTGATAGGCTTTCCATGAAGTCTGACTGATATTTGCTCAGACTTTGCATTATAGCCTGATTGCTTATGCTACCTCTTGCCTCACTATTAGAGCAACTCCACTTCTTCTGCATTTGTCATTTCCAGAGTAAAACACTTTTGTATTTTCAGACTGAAGATGTCCTAATCCAGTCCACTTTAGTTCACTCACTCCCAGGATTGCAGTGTTTAAATGCTCCAGTTCTCATTTTACGATTTCAAGTTTACCTTGATATATACTTCTCATGTTCCGTGTTCCTATAATATGTGTTGAACAGCTTTGGACTCTTTTGCATCCATTGACATCAATGATTGAAAATACTTTCAGCATTGGTCCAATTGCATCATTCAGAACAGCCCTATTTGTACTTGTCCTCAACTCTTCCCCAGTAGCTGATTGTAACTTGCACCTGCCAAGTTTAAATTTTTCATTATTTTTCTCTTATGTCTTACAGTGTACTCTGCTTAATTCTGTATAAATTTAACAACATTTTATTCTAGCTATCTGAATCTACACGATACCATGTAACACAAAGAGAGATTATATGCATTCACTTTTTTCTGTGAATAGTAAATAGTGTGGGCTTGGAAATAAAGATTTCTGTTCTGAATCATGACAAATATTGTAACAATTTAGTTTTACTCTTGACTATTAATGTACCTTTTGGCCAAGTAAAACAATACTGCTGCTTTGTCCTAGTTGGCACAGCACAGATCCAGTTGGCAAAATGTGGCGCATATTTTTCATCACTCTGTTAAACCAAAAGTAAAGCTTGGGAAAGCTTACAAAGATTGCAAATATTTTCAGGAAAGCCTACATTCTTATTTTTGGGGGGGAATGTCTTCATTTTTTATCCCACCATTTGATTCTTTAGGACTCCCCAAGCAGTTAATTGCTTCCTAATTTTATAATATATATCAGTCTCCAATAAACAAAACAATTACACTGTTGTAACAGCTTTTCTGAATGCAGTATTATTGTGAAAGCAGTGTTCAGTTAGACATCATCAGCCTTTTTTCATATGCCATTGGTTTAGAGCCAGGGCAGCGTTTGCATGGGCTGAAGGATTTTCCTGCCTCCCCTTCCTGCTGCAGCCTGAAATGTCACCCCGCCCCCCATGCTTAACATCATTGCTCTGTTTTTAATCTACTTGGTATATTTTAATCCTGTGCATATTGATATTTGTATACTATGATTTATTCTGTTTGATGCTTTACTGTTGTTTATTATTTTGCTTGTCTCCTTTTGAGTTTGTGTGGAAAGGCAGAATATAAAAGGTAGATATTTAGTAATATTTAGTAATATATATATATAGTAATAATAAATGTGAAACTTTTAAATTATAACTATTTTCAATCCTCTGTGTATCTTTCAGATTCACAATCAGTATCCAACGGAGTTTGAGTTCAATCAGTATTATCTGAAGTTCCTAGCATTTCACTATGTTTCCAATCGATTTAAAACATTCCTTCTGGACTCAGACTATGAAAGACTAGAACATGGTATGTGGTGGACTGATGCTGATTTATTTGCTATTTTATTTTAGAGCATTGACTATTATTAATGCTTAGAGTTGCCAGGTCCGTACTGTGCTCCGGTGCGGGGGGGGGGGGGGGGCTCCTGTCTTCTTCCTGTAGCCTTCAGCATGTGCACGAAGCATGCGTGCCACAATGACATCGCCCAGAGGAGACGTCATTGCACTGATAAGGCTACTCGGAGTCAGGGCTCCCCCCGCCGGCCAGATGAGCAACAGTGGAGAAAGTGGGGAACACCCCGCGCCATCAGAGGGATGGCAACCTTATTAACACCGGATTTGCACATACATTACTTGTGAACAGTTACAATGCCAAGAATTGTAAGAAGTAGTTATTTTCTCCAGTGGTCCGGGTAGTGGGGCAGTCCTTACTCTTGGGATTAGACTCCTCCTCTGGAACAGGGTCGGTTTCCTCAGATCAATCCAGGAAGGGGAGGGGCCTGTCCCCTGGGAATATCACAGTCTCACTGGCCCTGCTGCTTGAGCAGGACGTGTTTCACAGGTGCTCTGTAGAGCGCAGCGATTCAGGAGTGAGAAGAAGAAGAGGGAGGAGGGAGAGACCCTCCCTTTTCATTATTTCAAGCCACGGTCAGTGGCAGACAGCAAAGGCAGCCAACGGCACCGGGAGATCCCCAGCAGCCATGGCTGTGCACACAGACTCTCATCAGGGCCCAGCCTGAGGCTGGAGGTTATCTCCCCAACCAACGCACATCAGGGGAGGCGGCTGAGTCTGTAAGGAGACCGTTGTGATGCCAGAAACCTGGCCAATCTCCCCGGTCTCGGAGAACCTGGCGTGCGGTCGAACAGTCAAGCCGGGAGCCTCTAGCCCTCACCAGAATCATGGTAAGCCCTTTGGGGGCCAAAAAACCTAAACTGGAGGCGAAGGAGAACAGGGTGGTAGACTGGGGGCAACCCCCTGAGCTATTCAGGGAGGAAGAAGGGGAAATTGATTCCTGGGGCTTCCCGACTTCCCCAATCTGGGACAGGCTGGAGTGGATTAAAGAGCCCTTTCCCCCCTCCTTTTCCCCTTCAGAGGGAAAATTCCCATGGAACAGACAGGGAGCTAGAAGGCCCAGGGAAGGCCATAGAAGGGCAGGGGAAATGACGGTGGCCATCTTAATTCCCTGGGCTCTCATAGCAGACCTACTTTCACTTTCAATCCCAGGCAAGGGAATAGAAAATGGCTGCCATTCAAACCTGCCTAGGGTTGCCAGCCTCCAGGTGGGGCCTGGGGATCTCCTGCTTTTACAACTGATCCCCAGCTGACAGAGATCAGCTCCCCTGGAGAAAATGGCTGCTTTGAAGGGTGGACTCTATGGCCTTGTACTATGCTGAGGCCCCTCCCCTCCCCAAACCCCACCTTCTCCTGGCTCCACCCCCAAAGTCCCCAGGTATTTTCCAACCTGGACTTGGCAACCCTAGACCTGCCAGTTTCCTGTTCCCAGACCTGGATAGCCCAAGCTAGTTTGATCTGTTGAGATCTCAGAAGCTAAGCAGGGTCAGCCCTAGTTAGTACTTGGATGGGAGACCACCAAGGAATTCCAGGGTCGCTACGCTACTATAAGTGGGCTGCTATTTGTTGGCTGTAAAAGGTTGAGGAAGGACTCAGACTCCCCAGTTCCATCCTCAGATAGGGTAGAATGGGAATGGTCGGAGGAAGGAGAGGAAGAAGTACCAACAGTACAGTCCTGGCTATTCCCTCCGGAGCTTACTTTCAAAGTACTTAGAATTTCCTCCAGCTTTAAGGGAAATGATGCTTTTGACCCAGAACTTCTGGTGGAATCTGGCCAGATGATGTACAGACTGGCAGTACCACAAGCAGGGATGCCAGCCCTGGCCTGTCAACCACGCTGGTCAGATCTCAGAGGTTAAGCAGGGTCAGTCCTGGCTAGTACTTGGGTGGGAGACAACCAAGGAAGTCCAGGGTTGCTATGCTGAGGCAGGCAATGGCAAGCCTCTAACTGTCCACAGCCTTTTATAGTAGGATGAAGGCAGAGTGGAACACCATTCCAAGCCAAAAAGTCAGATGTTTTTCCCCCCAAGCTTTATTCCCGGATACCAGAGGCTACCAAGAGACTCAAGGTGCCAGTGGTGGACGAACCTGGGGCTAGCTTGACCTCCAGCTCAGTTCTACCTATGGATGCAGATAGGTTGCCTGAGACCCTGGCGATAGGGGATTTGAGCAAGCCGTACCCAAAGACTTCGAAGCCTCAGCCTGCTCCATCAGGATGTCAACAGCAGGTTTGGTGTTTGCCAGGGCGGCACATTCTTGGGCATCAGGACCAGCCTCAGCTAATAGTGGAGCCCCAAAAGAACTTAAGAAGATTGCCTTAGCGACAGTGATTGTGGTAGAATACTTCATGGGACATCCTGCAGCAGTTAGCTAGAGCCATGGCATGCAGTGTAGCAGCCAGAAGGAACATGTGGCTCAGAACTGGGATGGGGACTCCGCAGCACAAGCTAAAGTGACGGCAGTTCCATTCAAGGGCAGAAACCTTTTCGGAGAGGGACTCGACAGATATCTTATTGAAGATAAAGACGTTTAAAGAAAAACAAAACACAACACAAAAACAAAAACGAACTTGTCAGTCCTGTCGTGACTCCAAAAGGATATCATACCCAGAACCAAAGAAGAATAAGGATGCCAGGAAAATCTTGAACCTGAAATGGCTAGACAACTGCATCAGAACTAGAATGTTCAGGATGAGAACTCTGAACTCCATGCTGGCAGATGTTCAAGCAAAGGATTTCCTGGCATCCATCGATCTATAGGAGGACCATTTACACGTCCCACTTCAAGAGGCTCACTACAGGTTCCTATGCTTTGCGTATGATGGGAAACACTTTCAGTACCAGTGCTGCCTTTCCGCCTGAAGTCATTCCCAAGAAGGTTCACCAAGTTTATGGTGGCCATTGTAACACATCTTAGACTTCAGGGAGTGTTCCTGTCACCAGCTCTCGATGACATCCTTGTCAAGGTCCCTTCTTACCAGCAGATTGGGGAAGCATCAGAGATGGTGGTGATTTTTTTTTTGAGGGACCATGCCTTTGTGGTCAACATGGAGAAGGGCTATCTAAACACCTCTCAGTCATGAGTATACCTGGGGGTAGAGATAGGCACTTGGGAGAGACAACACAACATACAACTTCTGCGTATGGTACTGGCCAAGCTTCTGAGCATGGTGGCATCAAGCCATGAAGTGCTTCAATGGTCAGGTTTCCATGCCGGACCTCTACAGACATTTTCCCTTACCTTACCAGGATGTGGTGGTCAGTTAGGGCTACGAGCTGGTACAGTTGCCAAAACAACTTCATCTGGTGGCTAGAACCCCTTTGTTTCCAATGGGGATCCCCGATCTGAAATCTAAAGAGGATGGTGATGACCACAGATGCGAGTCTACCAAGGTGGGGAACCCACTCTCACAGGACAATGACACAAGGGGTTTGGTCTCAGGAAGAGACCTCACCAAATATAAAACTTTTAGAACTCAGAGCCACCAGTCTGGGGCTCTTGGAATTCTCCAAGATACTTACAGGTCATCATGTTCTAATTCAGACATACAATATGACAACAAAGGCATAAGGAACCAGATTTCGGACCTTACATACAGAAGCGAGTGACCTGATCAGATGGGAGGAGATCCAGCTACAGTCATTGGAGGTGGTCCATGTGGCAGGCCAGGACAGTGCATTGACGCACTGGCTGAGTAGATGGAGATGAGACCAGTCTGTATGGATGCTTTGCAAGTTGGGTTTTCAACAGGTCTGCAAAAAAGGTACAGGATGATGGAGATGGACTTCGTTACCACAGACCAGAATCATCAATTTCCACGTTTCATATTCAGAGTTAAAAACCAGCGGGCAACAGGAACAGATTTTCTGAACTGCGACTGGCCACAGGGATGACTGTACATGCTCCAACCGACTTGTTTCCCGAGGTGATTCAGAAGCTGTTGGAACAGAAGGTGGAACTAGTGCTGATAGCACCCTTTTGGCCACAGAGGGCTTGGTTCAAGGATCTGAGGAGATTGTCGACCATGGAACCATGGTGGCTACCACTGGGAAAGGACTTATTGACATTAAGATCAGCACAACATCCTTGCCCAGCCCTCCGAAACCTAACAGCCTGGAGGTCGAGTGGAAACAGCTAGAAGGGTTGGATTACGCTGACAGGGTGACAGACAACATATTCGTTTTCTAGAAGGAGTTCCACGAATAGGGTGTATAACACAACCTGGTGGGTTCTTCACTCTTGGTGTTCAGAACGTGAGTGGGAACCATTACGTGTATCAGTTAGAGGTGTCTTAGCTTTCTCCAAGATGGTTTGGATAGAGGGCTAAGCATGAGTACATTAAAGTGACAGGCAGCAGCCATGTTAGCAGTGATGGGGCTAGCGAAGAAAGTCCCTTAAATTGCCATCCACGCATTAAGAGATCCCTAAAGGGTTTACTACGTGGTCAAAACAGACACAAGTACTGAGGTTTGTGACTTGGAACCCACATAGGGTCCTGAGAGCATTGTGCAGAGAACTTTTGAACCCATGGAGTCCCAAGGAACTAACATTTAAGACCTCATTTTTTAGCAGGCATCATGTCAACTAGGCGGGGGTCAGAACTGAGGACCCTGTCAGTTGACAGGGAACTTCATGTCTTCTGCAATGATAAGGTGACGTTATGCTCGGATCAAGCCTTCGTTCCCAAGGCTAATCCAGTTCTTTCACAACTCAGAGATCATTGTCTTACCTTTCTTTGTCCCAGTCTTAGGGAGGACAAGGAAAGGGAGTGGCATTGCCTAGTTGTCCATAGGGTATTAAGTTTTTACATTGGCAGGCCAAGCATTGGCATGATTCAGATACCCTATTTGTTTCCTTTAGAATATTTTCCTTAGGTCAACTGGTATCACCTTTTACCTTAAATAGGTGGTTTTAGGGGTGGCATCATTGTTGTATGCAAGGCTCAGGGGCTGGATCCACCCCAAAGTATTGCAGCATATTCTCTGCAGGGGGGCTGCTATGTCAGCAGCTTACAGATCACTTCCATCCTTGTAGACGGTAGGTACGATGGCCACCTGGAAATCTGTGCACTCTATAGAGTAGAGTGCTGTAGAGTAGAGAAGCTGACCTTGGCTGCTGTGGCTTTTCATCGGAGTATGCTGCAGCGCACCCTATAAACCAGAACCTGGATATCCCACCCTGGGCCCACTGCTATTTTATGTCCCGAGAGTAAGGACTGCTCCACTACCTGGACCACCGGAGAATGGAAGATTTGTATTCACTTACCGTGAAGCTTCCTTTCCTGGTGGCCCGGGAGTGGGGCAGTCCTACCCACTCAGTTTTGGGGGGCAGCTTCCAGAGGTTATTTTGGGGGGGATGTAGAAACTGGATGAACATTTATGAAGTTTCGCTGATATGCTAAAGCAAAAAATCGTGAGTTAATCGGGCGAGAGAGCGGTGGAGGGTTTCAACCTTGGTCTACACATGCGGGAGGGGCATAAAGTTATAAGGCTGGTTGCCCTGAAAATCGAGTTTCACTATGGTGGGGAGAAGTGTTTTTCTTTTCCTTAGTGTGATGTTAGGGGATGCATGGCTTGGAGATGACAGGGATGTTCCCAGGGGACAGGCCCCTCCCCTTCCTGGATTGATCTGAGGAAACCGACCCTGTTCCAGAGGAGGAGCCTAATCCCAAGAGTAAGGACTGCCCCATTCCCAGACCACTGAGAAAGGAAACTTCATGGTAAGTGAATACAAATCTTCCATTCTTCTGTAGTCTTTATTGTTTATTATATATTAATTACTATATAATTTTTTAAAAATTGTATATACTGCTGCCCTTTGAAGAGGGGCCATTTTAAATTCAGGGTCATCTGCTTTTATATATATCCTTCTGTGTTGTTGTTTTTTAAGGCATCATCTTACATTCAGGGTCGTCTTCCATTCAAGTAAATACAATATTAGGATAATATAGGATAGCTGGCTATATATGGGGGTGGTATTCTGAAGTGTTGGGCAGCAGGCACCGATTATGCCAAGGACCACTTTTCAAAAGTGTCTGTAGTGCTGGGCAATTGTGCCCTCAACCACAATCACTTTCTGGTCTGCTTGGTCAAATGCCATTAAAGTTCTATACGCTATCTCAACTTTACCAGAGAAGCCAAGAAAGATTGAGCTTCAGGTGATCCTATGGGGAAAGGCACTGAGGCACTGATGACCTTAGAGACCATGGAGAGCACTTTAAAAGATGGTTGCCCCTCAGAAAATTCTGGTACCATCCTCATCAAAAACTAGGAATTGATGTACTGGCCTCAAAATCTCACCCTGGAGAGAGGACGCAGCAGTTCATTTGGTAGCAATTAGCTTGGAAGCAGTCAAAATGCAACCATAGTCTCTGGCTCCAGCTCAAAACAAAAAGAAGTATTTTAAGTACCCTTCTTTTTCTGCCATCATACTTATCATATTAGAGACCAATACAGTATTTGAAACTGAACCAATACTGGAAATGCCAGTTTGTGTTCTCATATCCGTGAGGATACGCCGCTTTATTTGTTTTGCGGGGGGGGGGGAGCGCAGGAGTGTGCGAGAGAGAGAGAGGCTGGAAGGAGCTCCATTCTGGTCCCACCATAGCTGCCTGGTTAACTAGGAGGGAGGCCGTTGGAGCAGAGGCCTCCCGGCATCATCACTGCAACCAAAGTAAAGCTGGCCCGGAGGGAAAGTACCAGACAGGGGGTGAGGAGGAGGGCATGATTCTGATGGTGAGTTCATGGTGACCTAAAGCAAAAAAGCTGGGGATCCTTGAGGATCCATGGTTTGGAACCATGTTTTTGCAGAATGGTGTTGCCACTAAGCTGTGGATCTGTGATTTTTGTTGTGCAAGCTGAGGCCATTGTCATGCTAAGTGATTAGACTGTGTATCCCATTGCAGAAACCCCAAGGATCCATGAGGATCCATGCTTCAGAACTGTGTTTTGGCTGCATGGTGTTTCCACAAAACTGTGGATCCATGATTTCTGTGGTTCAAGCTGTGCCCATGGACATGATATGTGATTTGATGGTGATGTTGGGGTGACCCAATTGAAAAACCCTGAGGATCTGTGTTTTGGAACCATGTTTTTGTACTTTTGTGGTGCCACAAATTTGTGGAGGCATGATTTTGTAGTGCTGCCTATAGTTTAAGACATGGTCTACAGTATGGTATTGGTTTTATTTCATTTCAGTGTAGAAATCATATGAATTCATGTGGATCTGTGCTTTGGAATCATGTTTTTGTGCTGTTGTGGTGCCACAAATCTGTGGATGCATGATTTTTTGGTACTCCCTATAGACTAACACAAGGTGTACAGTATGATGGTGGTTTTATTTCATTTCAATGTAAAAATCATATGAATTCATGAGGATCCATGTACATCTGACTGTTACCCAAACCTGCTGAGGAGGACAACGTGCCCCTGGTGGGCGCCCAGAGACGTTCTTTGTGGCGACCCAGGCCCTGGTGCTGGAAATACCACCCATGGGTCGAAGGAGGGGAAGGGCTGTGGCATCAGCATTAGGACGCACCTTTTCTCCTTCACACACACACCATTGCCCTTTCCATTCGCCAAGCAGCCCTCTCAAGACCCGGCTTAGTGCACAGAGGACTCCAGGCTTGCTGAGAGAGTGTGATTGGCCCAAGGTCAGCCAGAAACCTTCCATGGCAGAGTGGGGGTTTGAACCTGTGTCTCCTAGCTGGTGGGTCTGACGCTCTAGCTGCTAGCCCACACTAGAAGCCAACTCCTTTGATACTCCTAATCTCTAAAGATATTTGCTAAAAGTGCCATTCATGTCAATGAAACTCTCTTCCAAGTGTCAAGTTTGTGCACACTTTACTTGGAAGGAAGCTCCAGGGTTTCAGTGGAGCTTACTTTCTGGATAGGGTGCACAGGGGCTGCAGTCTCTTTGGACTTCCTCATGAGCAAGTCCTCCTTGTGCTCAGTGGGACTTCCTCCATACATGTGTGCAGAAAGAATGGAGACTTGGAATATCCTGGTATTTAATATGAGAAACCCAGTAGCTCTAGCCAGAGAATAAGCCAGGTTTGCTACTTTTTAAATGTGGCGGGGCGTTCCTTTAATTTGCTTTGGCAGGGCTTTGTTCCAAGTCAATTGCCTTAACTGGTTTCTGAATCAAGTTTTGATTATGACCTACAAACTCTTTAGGCCTGTGAGCAGTGGCTTTCAAGTCCCCCCATAGGTCATCTAAAAAAGGAGTAAAGTCCAAGTAATTTAGAGATTAGTGTCATCTCTCCAAGGGCTGTGATCCATAAACCATATCATCTTCAACCTATTCTTGGGAGCCACAACCATTAGGAAAGAGCCATGTGATAGAACTGTAATAATAATTTACTCATTAGTTGCAAGAGCCAATAAGATTTGAGTTTGATGGGGGACTGGGCAAATTGATCTAAGGAACTGAAAGAAGAGAAAGTATTAGCAAGCTCAGTGGTTAAGGCTTTGAATAGAGCTCTTTATAGTCCAGTCCTGAGGACACTTCCCTGGGAGTAAGCCCCCTTGGATAGACCTCAGTAGGATGTCTCTGTTAGACTGATGAGGAATTGTTATAGGAAGGGGATAAACAATTAAAGTATATGAGAGAGAGAGAATGTCGGAAAATGTAATGCAGGTTTCTGTGGACTGTCTCCCCTATTATATCACACAGACCTTGCAATAGCATTGTAGCTAACCCCACCTAAGAAACTTCTATGCTGTTTCTATAATTTCTAAAATGTACTTCACACCAACTGTGCATCTCCATTCTTTTCTAATTTCTCTCAACCATGTACAGCTTTCTATGCTGTGCTTCATTTGGACTGCTTTACTTTCTCAGATACTAGTTTCCTTCTTTTTTATAGCCATGGATCTACATCCCCTTCCTCAAGCCTTGCTTCTTGTCCCAACTCTCGAAAGTCAGACCAGTTTGGCCAGTGGCAACCCAAAATACATCTACCTGTCCAGGGAGTTCAACTAAATACCACTAGAGGTTTTGTCACCACTATTGCATCACTTAATGCATTACAATATAGGTTCGTGTTCAGGCTATAATTTATGATGTTTTAGTTTGGGAAGATCTGTTTTCTTGGTCACATCAGTTGGTGATATATTTTTTCTGTAAACTCCTCTTCCATCACAATGGACTCTGCTCACATGTTATCTGTCAATCCCCTCTTTATCCCACCCTTCCTCTAGTCTCCCTTCCCTTATACTCACAACAATGGCAATATCACCCAGCCTGATAAAGGGAGCTTTGATTCTTGGAAGCTTATTCCCTGAAACTCTTGTCGGTCTCTAATCTGCTACTGGACTCAAATCTAACTGTCCCAGTATCACCGAGAAAGCGTAATACAAAATGTAGATATGAACGTGGGTCTCCTCAGTCCACACTGGTCTTCATGCCATTGGTCCATCTGCTTCAGCATGGTCTGCTCTGATGCAGGTGAGCTCAGAGACTCAGACAGAGAAAGATCCTTTCCAACACCTGTTCTCTTAGACCTCTTAGGTTTAAACCTTTATCCTTTGGCACACGAAGCATGGTCCCTCTGCCATCAGTCCATCAGTGTCATCCCTGTCTACTCAGACTGGCAGTGGTTTGCCAGGGTTTTATGTAGAGGATTTTGCCTATGCCATGCTTTGTTTTTGTTTTTGTTTTTGAGCCATTGGGGCCTGGCTAGAGGGGGTTCCCAAGGGTTCCCAGGCCCCCCTAAATTTCTGGAGAGCCACTTCCTAAATCCTCCATGGCTCCACCTTCATAAATAGTGACAATGGCCTGTGATGTCACTGGCTCCTCCCTGTCATGTCACTGGGTCTCGGTTCTTTTAAGGACCTAACACAGCAATGCCTCTGGCCCAGCTCCAGCCCCCCCGGGGAAATTGGAAAGTCTACGCCCTTGCTTCTGCATAATTTATGTGGCCAGCTATGTCACTGATATATATCGATTCTTGTTATTCTTTCTGGTTATATTTATTTGCTCATTGAAGACTTTTTATATCTTGACAGTATATGTAAAATATTTTTTCTTTGAATGTATTTTATAAATTCAAATTCTCTTCTTCCATTTTTTGTTCTTATTTACACTCCCTTAAGGCAGCTTGGTTTCTTGCTGGGAACAAGTCCTTCAATCAGTTTTTCATTTTCTTTTTTATGTAGGAACTCTCTTTGAGGATAAAGGAGAAAAGCATGGCAAGAAAGGAATTTGCATGTGGGATTGCATTGATAAAATACATAAAAGGAGTCCTGTTTTCTTCAATTATCTCTATGCACCAGCTGAAACAGAGGTACAAAAGAAGATCTTTGGAATCCTGGCCCCTCAGAAAAGCTTGATATACTGAAACTGAGCTTAACCCATTTGAAATGTTCATTATGTTAACTACCCTGATGAACAAAATGTTTACAAGCCAATACAAGAATTGTTTTTGATTTGAGTTTTTTTTTCCATTTGAAAATTGAGTCTGGGATCCAAAATAGGCTTGCCATCCCGGGCGGGGGGGGGGGGGGGTTGCCCACTTTTAGGGCCCCCGATCTGCCAGCCTGGATCTGGCTGGCAGGGGGAACCCCACTCCCAAAGTGCCAGGATCGCACCAACATGGGGATGCTCTAGCACTCAGCAAAAAAACTCTATGGTACCATAGAGTTTCTGGCCGAATGCTAGAGCACCCCCCGGCGACATGCCTAGTGCAATGATGTCCCCCCGCCGACAAAAGGTAGGCAACCCTAATCCAAAATGCTACTTTAGACACCTCTGTTGACATGGTCACACCCAGTGGGGTTTTGATCTTTAAACAATAAGCCTGTGCCATACCAGAAGATGATCTTGAAAGTCCCCTCCATTCCAGAACCAGTTTGTCATGCGGTTAAAAAAGGCACAGTTCAAAAATAGAAGCCCAAAGCCCCTTCAGGTGCACTGGACTAATTGTTCTTTTTTTTTAAATTAGAAATAGGAAGCAGCTTTGCTTTGGCAACATTACACACACACATTTTTCCCAATGAGTGATGTAGGTAATGCATATTTCTTACTAACAGACCTATTTTTTAAAACTTGGTAGTGAAGTGTGAATGTCCAACATGGGCAGTTCGGTGCTCTCTATATCCAGTGGCTGTGCACTAAAAAGTATTAGTAGCAATGATAGAAGGGGACAAGCAGTCTCCTCTGGCTAATTCTGGGACATTTATTTACTTACTTACTTACTCACTTATTGCCCGCCCTCTCCAACACAGCAGGCTCAGGGCAGGTTACAACTAACAATAGAACAATGGGATAAATACAATTGAAGTATATATAACAGTCATTTAAAACCTATATAACATCAGACAACTACACCATTAGTTAATGATCTATAGCAGGGGTTGACAGTTCCTCCCAAAAAGCTCTACGAGTGTGCACCCTCAGATGGTAAGGTTTTCAAAGAAACGGGCAGTCAAGAAAACAGTCCAGAATAGTATAAAGTTGAGCAGGGGACTGTGGGGGAGGGGAGGCCAATGCCAATTAATACCAATTTCTCTGCTAGAAGTGCAGCAGCTATCCTCTGTGATGATGATGAGGGTTCCTGAGAAGTTTGCCAGGAAAACTTCCCTTAACTGAGATCCCTTTGGTTACATGAATGGCAACAGACCAGATGACCTCGATGTTTGCTGTCAAAATTCATCTCAAGCACGGTGCTGATTAACTTTGTTCCCGCACAGTAGGGGCTTGTGCTGCAGGGCTGCCTGTGGCATGGCAATAAGCGTTTTTTAAAAGTATCCCCCTTTTCGCCTAATCAGGGCCCAAAGCAGCTTATTGCATTGTTCACTGTCTCCCAAAAGAACAAAATTTCAGGAGACTCAGCAAGAGGGGAAGTAGGAAAGTTCTGTTCCATATGGTCCATTCCAGAAGCAGATCTCATTGGACACCGGCTGATCTTGCCCCAAACCAGAGAGTCCTAGATAAGTGTGGCTTCTAGCTTCAAAGGCCTGTAAAAAGATGGTTTAATTCAATATATATTCATTGGGTTTCTGAATATAAAATACGCTGACCTTAACAGTTCTTCACTGCACTCTTGCTGTGTCATTGTAAAGTGCCTTCTGAGCACGGCCAGAAGTCTTCTAGATGTATAAGAAATCTGAAGACTGCTAGATAAATGAAATGGAGAGGAAAATACGAATTGTATGGTTAGATTTGAAATATGCAAAGTATATTACCATCTTGTCAATATAAAAAAGAAAAAACTGTCAATATAAAAAAGAAAAAACTGAGTGACTGTACTGTATTATGGGATATAAACAGATATTAACCTGCACCTTGCATTTTCCATCAGGGTACTTGCACAGCACTGCAAAAATTCCAGGTCAGTTCAGGTATATTTTCAGTTGCTATGTATGATACCTTAAATTCAAGAAAATAGTTTAAGCATTAGGCTTTGAGGGGAGGACAGAACAGTGACACTGGATAGCCCTCGTGCATTTTTAATTTGCAGTTTTTCTTTTTCACAGGCATTAAAACCAAATGTGAACATGTCCAGTCTTAAAAAGTGGGATTACTACACAGAGGAAACCTTATCTACTGGTCCTTCTTATGACTGGGACATGATAACTTCAAAATGTAGTACTTTGGATGACTGTGACCAGGTGGATGTATCACCTTCCCAAAGTAAAAGAAAAATTGTCTGGCCGTGCTATGACAATATAAACAAAGTACAACCTGATGCCATCACCAGCCTATTAAATGTGAGTGTGAATATTTGATATAGCCGGCCTTGGCCGGGAGGGCGGGATAAAAATCTAAATAACAACAACAACAACAATAATATATACTATCAACACACCACTACTGTTGTTTTAGTTAAATCTTTCTACATTCTGCCTTTGATCTCCTTTGGTGCCTTGTAAGAAGAAGAAGAGGAGATTGGATTTATATCCTGCCCTTCACTCACTCGGAGTCTCAGAGCGGCCTACGATCTCCTTTCCCTTCCCCTCCCCACAACAGACACCCTGTGAGGTAGGTGGGGCTGAGAGAGCTCTTTCCCAAGCTGTCCTTGAGAGAACAGCTGGTACAGAGCTATGGCTTGCCCAGGGTCATCCAGCCAGGTGCAAGTGGAGGAGTGGGGAAGCAAACCCGGTTCTCCCAGATTAGAGCCCGCGCACTTAACCACTGCACCAAACTGGCTCTCTTTCTTTGAGCCTTTCTTTGAACTGCTGTGTAGTATAGTTATCATGCCTGCTATGTTCCAAGGAATAATAAATTGTACTGAAACAAAGGTAGATGCTAAGCAGCCAGACAGAAACCAGCAGAACCCTCAGGAGCACCATAAGTAATGAATGTAAATTGAAAAATAATTCTCTTTTGCAGGGATGAGGTGGGAAAGGGAGAGCCTGGGATGAAGGGCAGCTGCTGCACCTAGGCTAGGCCTCCTCCACTGAGGCAGGCAGTGAGGGCTGCTGTACTGCTGCTGACAGAGGAGGACACTACCCCTCCCTCTCACTTTCTGAGGCATTACTGGGCAGGGCTTATTGTTGTGATGATTACATTGCACTGGTTCTGCTGCTGGCCTGGCAAACATGCCCCCTCACACCACCCCCACACCTCACTGACTTTCTTGCAGAGAGATTCTCGGGGAGACACTGCTGCCTGCCTTTTCCCCGTCCCCTTCCATAGGATATAATGGAGGACTGGGGGCACCCTCTTTGGATGCCCCTAGAATTGGACCCCCCTGGTCCAATCTTTTCCAAACTTGGGGGTGCTTTCGGGGAGAGGCTCCAGCAGCTATAGTACAAATTTAATGTCTCTACCTCAAACCCTTCCCCCCCCCCCAGTCCCCTGAATACTTGTTAGAAGATTTGCCATTGACTACAGTGGCCCCATAGGATATAATGGAGCCAAAAAAATTCAGGAATACCAAATATTGTTGGGTACCGATACAATACCAGTATTGGTATTTGGGTATGTTTGGGAATACCAAAAGAATTCAGCTTTATTATACCCAAATCCGGGGGGGGGGGAACCAATCCCCCCCCCCCCACTCCTAACTGAAACATCTTTGGCAAATAGTGTTCTTGAACACAGACAAATGTTTTAGAAGATTTGTTTAAATATTGGAAGAGAAAAGAGAAGGGCCACGCCAATCATAGAACTAATCAGTTAACTCGAATTCTGGCTGTGGAAATGTTGAAAGACCAGCAGATTCCCCTGAAGGAGCTCCGTGCAAAATGTGTGGGAGTGTTTTTTTACCAGAACAAGTATTCTTCACGGCACCATTGGCTGTTTTGCCTATTTTTATCTTTAAATATTTGAAAACAGGCTTACATTAAGAAGTAGGAAGCTATTTTCCTGAACTAGTTACTTCTTTGAAATAAGCAGAAATGTGTAGCAAATATATCCTTTAGAGTTTTTGAGAAGTTTCAGTACCTAAAAATTTCTGCTTACAATTATTTTTAGCTTTCTTGAACAACTATGGAAAATGGATTCTAAATTAGCCTATAATAATAGTCCAAGCTTTTGGCTTCACATGCTTAAATTCAGACATTCCTTTTCCCTTGCATCCAATCCTTCTGTCCTTAGAACTGTAATTTTGTAGTAAATAAAACTTGTGGTTTTGAAACACAATATCGACTGGCTCCAGTGAGTTGTCTATGGCCACTTGTGTATTCCTGGAACTTCGCACACTTCCCTTTAAAGCACACAGTATTAGTGCCGCACATTTACTAAACTGTATCTTGAATACTGAGAAATACAAGGAGAGCAGAGCATGTGGGATTAATCTTTGCTGCAGACCTCAGTGCCCTCAGAAAAGACATTTATAGTGCCTGGGTCACCTTCAGAAGTGCTGACCTATATGGCCCAGGTTAGCTTGATTTCATCAAATCTTAGGTGCTAAGTACTTGGATGGGAGACCATCAAAGAAGCCCAGGGTTGCTATGCAGAGGCAAGTAATAGCAAACCACCTCTGTGCATCTTTTGCCTTGAAAACGTAGGGTCACCATAAATTGGCTGCAACTTGAAGGGACTTTCCACTAGGAGAGTGCACAAAAAAATTGGTATTTTTCAGGTTTGGTTGCACTGAACACAAAAAATACCAGTATTTCTCGATATTTCCAAATCCCAATATCAGTATGATATTGGGATTCAGGTATGATATTGGTATAATACTGGTATTCTGGAAATAATCGGGATTGCTGAATTTTTCAGCTTGGCAGTTAAATGGACAGTACCTTCAAATGTGTTTTGCAAGCCGTGGTGTGAGTGAACGGCTTGCAAAATGGCGTTTGAAGGGACCATCCCTCCAAGTTGCATGAAGATTGACTTTGGGGGGGGGGGAGATCTAAAGATTGGTCCAGTGTGCAAAAGGGGAGGGAGTGTGTCAAAGGGCATCCCTGCAAGACAGAGGCATCACACTGGCAGCAGACCTCCCCAGGGTGCCCCTCTACCTGCCCTCCAAGTTGTGTGCAGATTGGCTTTAGGGGGGAAGATCTTGGGGTCCATGTACAAAAGGGGAAGGAGCAGGGCTCATTTCGTAGCAGGTGCTCCTTTGCATATTAGGCTACACCCCCTAATGTAGCCAATCCTCCAAGAGCTTATAGAGCTCTTTTTACAGGGGCTACTGTAAGCTCTTGGAGGATTGGCTACATCAGGGGTGTGTGGCCTAATACGCAGAGGAGCTCCTGCTACGAAATGAGCCCTGGGAGGGAGTGTGTTGAATGGCCCCCCTACAAGCTAGAGGCATCAAACTGGCACCAGATCTGGCAGTAGATTGCAAAATGCATTTAAAGGGATGGTCCCATTCCATTTGTTTGGCAAGCCATGGCGCAAGTGAACCTGGACGGGTGAACCTTCTGGGTTCACTCGTGGTGTGGCTTGCAAAACGCATTTAAAGGGACAGTGAATGTGTTAGGCTTCTTCTGCCCTGCAGTTTAAACTGTGGGCCAGGAGAAGCTGGCCCCAGGACCTGCATGCAGCTGGAGGTCCTTCCCTGTTACACACAGACCTGGCTGGGAGGCTTCTCTGCTCCGAGGTTTAAACCACAGGCCAGGAGAAGCTGCAATTTGGTAGTGCCGTGCTTTTAGCGGGATTCTGTATATCAGATTAGAGGATCCGATTCGGTTTAGGAAATACCCCCAAAATACCCTTTCATTACCTAGATGGCCCGCCTTCATTTCTAATGTATTTGGAACTTGTTTGTAAAACACTGAGATTTTTCATGAAGTTGCTTCAAACTCGGCTACGACATTTAACCATGAACAAAGACTAGAAAAAGCATCATGTCTTGAATGGTCCCCTTCAGATGAAGCTTTTCGAAATGACTTGGCAATCCAGAGAACTTTGTCAGCTACTAGTATTATTTCTGGACCTCATTACACTTTATTTTGTAGTTTGTTTTGTGGTTTTGTTATTTTGCATATAAATAATATTTCTAGCGTTTGTACACAGCTTTCTTCTGTTTCTTGTTGGTTACTGTTACAAGCTGTGATTCTCTAGTAGGGTAATAATACTCATTATTTTCATGCCATGTTAAAATCCTCCTGTAAAATGTTTCCCATTGCATTTACTCATTTTAAACTTCCGTGTTATTTTTAAATGCTGTAACAATGGTAAAAAAAGAAAAAAAGAAACTGATTGGAACACTGACAACAAGAAATGAACCAAAAAAGGTTCACAACAATAATGCACAAAATAAAAACAAACTATAAAGGGCATATTCATACATCCCTAATTAAGATACTATCATTCAGTCCTATGCAATGTTACTACAGTTTAAACTCACTGATTGCACTGGGCTTAGACAGGAGTCAAGTCAAATCAAGTTTATTAGTACGGTCAAGCGACCAGTCAAAATAAAACATTTCCAAAGGGAATATTGATATAAAATACAAAATAAATACATAAAATTCAAGTAGATATTTTAAAGGGCATTAAAACAAAACAGGAGCAGCGCAATGTATCATTAAAGAAGGAACAGAACGATGCTAATTTATCATTAACTTACTATTTAGGATACAAGTTTCCTCTTCTTTAATGCCAGGAAACAAAATTTTGCCACAGCTAAAGATATCCTCTCTTTCCAATCTTCCAACAAAAAAGTTAAAATCCTTAATTCCGCAAATATCAAATGAACATCCAAAGGTTTAAATTTGGACAACAATGGGAAGATTAACAACTGTCTCTCCATAACATAAAAATTACAATGTAATAGGATATGTGAGACTGACTCTGTCTCAAGATTTGTACAAGGACAACATCTTTAAGAGATCGGCCAGCGCAAAAACCTTCCTTGTAATAGATTAGAGGGTAGGGCATCAAAACGTGCTCTTGAAAAAGCCCATCTATAGCCGTCATATATGATGTTAGATAGATATGGAGCGGGTACAAAACCTGCCCCAGATTTCAAAGCTCCGTATCTCGGAGGTAGAAGCGCTTCTTCTGTCTGGGCCTCTATATCCATTAAACGTTGGAATACTATAGATTTAGCTTTAGTCAGTCGTGATCAAAAAGACTAGCAGGGTGAAGACAGGAGTAACTCTGTAGAGTATTGGATGGATATTTCACAAGAAAGCGCAACACTAAGTAATACCCTTCTTCAGTTTAGCTCACAAACATTGCAGGGAGGGTGGGGTATAAGTTAAACAAACAAACAAATATTTCAGAATAATTAAGAAATTAGAATGGTCCCTGCAGCTTTTACCGGTTATTTTTTGAAATATTTATTATACATGTGGGAAGGAAGGGTTATTCCAATCCATTGCAAATAACAGCTTTTGATAGCCTAATGATATTTTGATAGTTTTATTTCCATTACAGCTGGTAATACTTTATTAGGGTGGGGAAGGCAATGTTAATGTTGGCACTTGATGTCACAGCACTAGACCTGCACTTTAAAAACAACAACATATCTAACCCTTATCATCCTTTTTTCCCACCATGACAAGTGGTGGTAGCATTTGCATTATAAAGACAGAAACCATCAAAAATATTTAACCTCAGGAAAACTCCTTTGCGTTTTTCAGGAAATTGAAAGATTGGAGAACAAGTTAAACCAAAGCCCAGAAAGGTGGCAGCCATTGTGGGAAAAAGTCAAAGTGAATGTTAAAGAAGATAATAGACATGACAATGTAAGTATCAGAAGGTGCTATTCAACAAATAATACCAGGGGACAGTAGGGAAAGGGAGGTTTTCCCTGCCAGTTCTTGCAGGTTCTCCTTGATGCAACACTGGGCCAGCTGTGTGACTAGCAGTATCCAACTTGCCCAGGGTGTCTCCAAGAACAGGCTGCCAGGGAGGGAGAGAGGGAAACCTGAAAACAGGAGGCAGAGAAAGGTAGATTTGTGGGGGAGGGAGAGAAAAGGGAGCAGGAAAAGGGAAAAGACTATGGGGGCTTTCAGAAAAGGGCAGTAGGAAATAGTGGGGGGCATGGGGAACAAGATATCCCCCACAAGTCCTTGTGGGTCCTCTGTTTCTTCTGCCTAAAGCCCTGTCAGTTAGTAAGTGGCCTTTCTCCTGGGCCTGTAGATAGGCAGCATTTGAGTCATCTTTTTTTTCTTATCTATCTACCCTCTTACTGACTTTTTAAGCGTCTTCAGTGTCTAGCCTTCCTTTTCCTCATGATACAGAAGTACTTCTTTGTGCTGTTGTCATCTCTACACCTCCTCCTGAACCAGCTTTTCTAGTTCTTATCACTCTCCTTTTCAGTCACCTGTGGTGCCTTTACTAAAATCATCTTCATTATCCTTTTGATAGTGGCAGGGAACACTGTGTCATCTGCCTCACACTCCCATTCTTAAGATTTAAAGCTGTCCCTTAAAATTTAAAGCTGTCCCCTGCCCTTGCTGCTACATACACTTGGCATGTGTTCAATCCTCTCATCTTTCATGTCACAACAGTCCCTTTCTCCCCATCCTCTAAAATTTCATTTCAAACCCATTTCTTCCACAAAACTTTCCTGATCTACCAGAGGTTCACAGGCGTTTTCTGTATGCAACCACTTTATCCTCTTCCTCATTCCAAATCCGCCTTCAACACTTGCCCTGCCCACATGGATCCCTCAGAGATCAGCATCTTTTTTCTCCTCTGTGTAGGGCTCATCCTGCAAAAGTATACTTAGTTTAATCAGAGTTTCAAAAATAATAACTACAGTTTGTTTCATGCTATTATAATTGATGCATTGAATGTGTATCTCAGACTGCATTTGATTTCTCATTGTGCTTACTGCTAGGAACAAATTCCTTAATTATGTTCATTAGCCACTGAATTAGAAAAATAAAATCCAGAATTATCTTATGAGTACGCTTCTTCTAGAGAGAGTAAAATATGTATTCATAGTAGCATGAAGTACGAAATATCTTTTTACATCTTATTGCACGGGACCAACTACAGCATTCTGCATCTTTGGTTATGAATTCAGTCTATGGAGTTTATGTAGGTTTTAATGGTCATTGCTGTGGCTGTTTGCAACATTTGCTAATTGTCCTAGCTAAACTTCTTGAAATTTTATCTTACCTTTAAAAGCATCAGAGACATCCTTCTGGATCTTCCGCAATAATGTCTGCCAATCTGCATTCCTATCAGAAGAGGTCTTTGCTGCATCTACCCGACAGTGGACTGGGTGAAGAGCGAAGCTCCAACCCTTCACCCTCCAATGGTGTAGAAAGAAGAGTAACAACACTATACAATCAATTCACATCAAAAAATGATGAAAATAGGTAATTTGAGTGTAAATAGATTTCTTCTTTTCAGGCAAACTGACATCACTTTTGTAATCTACTATTTCAAAATGCAGTCCATCAACGATCAGAAAAGTGATGAGGATAGTGAAACAATGGGCGCGACCATACACACCCATTTGCCACGGAAGAGGGACGATTCACCACCGGATCAAAGTGGCGTGATCACACCAGCACATCTGGGAAGCGTCCCACAACCATCGTCAAACTGTTGCAAACCATTTTGATTCAGTGGGGAAGCGTGGTAAAAAGCTACTAGTGAAACTCCAATATCAAATGGTTTGCTGCGGTTCACAGCCAGAGTTTCCCTGTGTGATCACTCCAGCGCCAAAGTGTGGCATTGCAGATAGTGTGATCACACGCTATCCCGATGCCACACTGTTGGTTCCCCCCCCCCTTCTCCGCATGTGCATCATCGAAAGCCCTTAGGGTGGGGAGGCAATTCATCAATCCCCCGTTTAAGCGCCTCAGGAATCAACCACAAAAAAAAAAAAAAAAACTTGCCCACAGTTGCGTCTGATCACACAGTGGCAAGTGGCCCCGGCAGGTCCACAACTGCGGGGCAAATTGCTCCAGAGCAAAAAAGCCTTGCTTCCCCTCCGGATTATCTCACTCCTGTGGAAGGGACCCACGTAGCTGTAAAACATGTGCATGGTTGGTGTGTTTTCTCTTTATCCATTTTATCCACTTGGGGGAAATGCTAGACTCAAGGAGCTCTTCCCCATGGATGTCTGCGACTTCTTCTCCTTTTGAATTAAAAGATACCTTTAAACCAGGTTTTCATTTTCATTTCCAGCTTATCTACAGTGCCATACATTGGTGTGAGATGCTAGTGCATGAAATAACTTGCTTCAGCTAAATTAAGAATGAAGAAATAGATACACATTCATTCACACACGCACGCACGCACAGTGGGCTGTATCTAGCAGTATATTTTCATGGATTCTCCCTTCCACTGCAGACCTCCAAGTCGTCCCTTATGCTGCTCCTCCTGGGATCCCTTGTCTCCTAGGAGCAGCATTTCCAGGGAGCATTTGGGGCTGCAGCAGAATGGGGGTAGTGAACAAGCCCCAGTCTGCTTACAGAAATTATTTTTTGTCACTGAAAATTACTACTGGATGTAAGCTAATCCAAACAGCTCTCTTCGTAAGAAATAAAAGCCTTGAAATAAGGCATTTTGTATCCATGAATCACGTCACCTCTAACTTATTGACTGGTCACTAAGGAAACTGCTACTGCGTCATACCGAAGAAATGGCAATGAGCCAAAAATTGACTTCCATTCTTAATGAAATAATAGGGAAAGGTACAAGTAAATTTCATTGCATGTATAATGTTAACAGTTTCTGGTTATACGAAGTGGGTCTCACTAAAGATATAAATGAGACACCTATACAAGTATGCCTTTTTTTGTTGTTTGGCACTAAATGCATATTCTGTATTTCTTTCTTCTAGGTCATTTGAAGGTACACTTTACAAAAGAGGAGCTTTGTTGAAAGGCTGGAAACCTCGCTGGTTTGTCCTCGATGTTACCAAACATCAGGTAAAAATATGTATTGTCATGGGGGAGGGCGGGGTATAAATTAAATTAATATAATAAATATATACTTTTATGTTACATAAATAACCTTGTTATTAATAAAGAATTGGTTCAACAGAAAGGATGAGTAGTAATTATGACAAGATACGCATTGCAAAAATCTTTTTTAAAAAATAGGATTTGTAACATCCTTAAGGGAAAAAGCTTGAAATCAGGTGGATGAAAATGTAAGAAAGACAGGAGGATGAGAAACCACAGTACTTTATGATTCCATGAGTAGACCGAATGCAATGCACACACTTTAGCTGTGTGTTTATTTTGTATGCATAATTTTAAAGGTGTATTTTAATGACTAAAGCTGTATTTTAACGATGTTCAGTCCATGAAACAATGACAAGCCAACTTATACTTCAGAATACTTATATACAGGCCATCTAGCCCAACCACCTGTTCATTGCAAGATCAGACTAAAGACTGCTAGTGAGGGGGAGCTCACCACCTGCTCCATAGGCAGCCAATTCCACTGCTGAACAATTCTTACTGTAAAAATGTTTCCTAATAGTCAGCCGGTACCTTTCCGCTCATCATTTAAACCCATTATTGCACAGCCTGTTGTCTGCTACCAACAGGAACAGCTTCCGGCCCTCCTATACATGACAGTCCTTCAAATACTTAGAGAGCAATCCTGTCCCCCCTCCGCCTCCTCTTCTCCAGACTAAACATTCCCAAGAAGTCCCTCAGCCTTTCCTCACAGGGCTTCTTGGTCTCCAGGCCCCTGATCGTCCTCATTGCTCTCCGCTGCACCCGCTCTGTTCTGTCCACATCCTTTTTGAAGGGAGGCCTCCAGAACTGCCCCTGAGACTCCAGGTGTGGCTTGACCAGTGTAGTGTACAGCGAGACTATGGCATTTTGCAATCTGGATGTTATGCCTCTGTTGATACACCCCAAGACCACATTAGCTCTTTTTGCCATTGCATCACACTGACTGCTCATATTTAGCTTGTAAGTCCACCCATATCCCAAGATCTTGTTCACACACACTGCTGCCCAGAAGTATATTCCCCATCCAGTACGCTTGCTTCTAATTTTTGTTACACAGATGTAGAACTTATCCTTGTTGAACTGCATCTTGTTCACATCTGCCCATTTTCCCACTTTTCAGATCTCATTGAATTCTCTATCTTTCGGGGTGTTCTCTCCTCTTCCAGAGTTGGTGTCATAGGCAAATTTAATTATTAGTCCATCCACCGCCTCATCCAGATCATTTATAAGAATATTGAAGAGTACCGGACCCAGAAACAAGCCCTGTGCTGTGGCACCCCACTGGACAATTCCCGCCAATTAGATGAAATGCCATTCACAAGTACTCTTTGGGTGTGCTTCTCCAACCAGTTCCCTATCCACCTAACTATCCTAGAGTCCAGTCTGCAGTCCTCCCATCTGCAGTTTACCCATCAAAACATCATGGGGAACCCTGTAAAAAACTTTACTGAAACCGAGGTAAACAACATTGACAATGTTGGCCTCGGATAGCCAGGCTGCCTGGCCCAGTGCGAAGAGCCATCTGCCTCGAGCAGAGCAGTGTTCCCACAATCCAGTTAAGTCCATCGCTTGATTAAAGAAGGAAAAAAAGTTGGTCTGACAGGATCCGTTGGGGACAAAGCCGTGCTGACTTCTCCAGAACACCAAGTTGTCCTTCAGATGCTTGCAGATTGTCCCCTTTAAAATCTGCTCCAACATCTTCCCTGGGACAGAGGTCAGACTGACTGACCCTTAGTTTCCTGGGTCATCATTCTTCCCTTTCTTTGAGGAGCTGGATAACATTCGCCCTCCTCCAGTCTTGTGGTACATCTCCCATCCTTGAAGATCCTTGAAGATGATGGACAAAGGCTCTGCAAGCTCTCTAGAAAGTTCTTTGAGCGCTCTTGAGTGCATACCATTTGGCTCAGGGGATCTATACTCACCCAGTGCAGCCAGGTGTCTCTCAGTTGCCTTTCTGTTCATGTCAACCAGCAGCCTGGGCACCATGCCTTGCCTACTGCCATCTCTAGATAAGCCTGTTCTCTTCCTCAGGGAAAAAACTGAGGCAAAATAGACATTATGAGTTTTCTCTGTTTTCTCTCTCCTCTGTCAGAGTTTTTCCATTTTCACCCAGAAGTGGGCCTATTGCTTCTTTTACCTTGCATTTGCTCTTCATATATCTGAAGATGTTTTTCTAGTTGTAGCGAGCCTCTCTGGTCAGCCTCAGCTCAATCAGCTTTGGCCTCTCTGATGGCTGACCTGCAGTGGTTGGCAACCCACAGATACTGTTCTTTAGAGGTGTATCCTTCCCTCCATTTTGCGAATTTTTTCTTCTTTTTTAGCTCACCATGGAGTTCTCTGTGTATCCACACTGGCCTCTTAGATCCCCATCATGTTTCCATCTCGCTGGAATAGTGATGGCCATTAGATATGACATGATCTTTTTAAGGTGCATATAACATATGTATTCTTTGTTGCCAAAATGCCAAAAATACGATAATAAAGTTGTGGAATGGAACACTAGACTTAACCTGAAAGCTCCTTTTACTTAAAAAAGAGAAAGACATTGTGCCCGGGGTGGGAACGAGCCCATGGCAAGCAGAGAGAAGGATGACACAGACACACTGTGCTGGGACGAATCAGGCCAGAACTTCATTGATTACAGGTTCCTTGGGTCTTAGCACAGCATAGGCTGGGGACAGGGTATGGCTGACAGCCCAACTGCTGTCTGCACCTTCACCAACCTGCGTGTTGGAGTAGTTGAAGGCAGAAAGCTGGTATTAGGACTGGAAACAGTGGAAACCACCATTCCCAGCCATCACTAACCTCCTGTGGCCAATGCCTCAGCCCCAAGGTTGGCTGTCCTGAGCCCTGCCCCCCCCCCCTCCATCCCCTTAAGGGGACCTCCCTTTGGTTATGCGGGGAGTCTACTCGGCACAGCCTGCCCTATGTTCCCCATCTGATGCCTCCGGGCCACAGGAGGCAGGCAGCTGACCTTGCCTGGTTCCACTGCCAAACCAGGGAACCTGCAGTATGCATATCAATCCAGCTCTAAGATCTCCAAGCCATATGTCGCTGCCCTCTGCAAAGAGGTGTACACCATCGTGTCCGTAAAGACCACCCTGTTTGTGAGAAACTGCAAGATGCTCAGTCACCCTACCCCCATGAGCTAAAACAAAGGCTCGAAGTCCTTTGTTGAATTTCCTTCGCACACAATCAATTTGCTTGAGGACCTGTGCACCTCGTGATCTCTCCTCCACAGAAGCACAGACCAAATTGTTTTGGCATCTTCGAACCAGTGCAGGCATTGCTCCAGATCCACTCAGGCTGCACACCACAGGGAAATGCTCAACCACCTACCCATCTTTGCCTAGCTGAATGACAAAAGTGTCCGGGTGGCTCTGGTAAGCAGCAGCCATAGTAAGTGTCGGCAACAAGTGTTCCCAGTTGGCTCAGCCACACAATATCCAACCCTTCCCCCAGCCCGAGCTGGGATCCCCCACCAGACCTCACTGCACGAAGCTTCCCTGGTGCACGATGCTGGGCTTGCAGATCCCACACTGCCTTCCTCCTAGATTTGGCCTGCTGGGCCGGTTGCAGTGCCAGCCTTCCAGGGCCTGTCCCATAAGGGACACCAGGTATTGATTCATGAACATCTCAGGGATAGGCTAGCAGCCTGTCAGTCAGGTGGAGGCTCAGTGACCTTGCCAGGAAGCTTCAGTTCTGGTGGGAGGCTCTCCGTGGTCTGTGTCCCTGCTCTGGGTGCTGTGGAGCCCTAGACTGCTTGCGTGTCGGTCCCACTGCTGACCTGTGCCTGAAGCCTCTGTCCCCAGGAAAAAGAACTGAAAAAAGAAAGAGGCGCTGATTGTGCTGAATGGTCTCTCCTTAGGTCTGTACTACATGCGCTTTACCTTTCACTTCACCGTTTTTAAAAATTACTTATTATTTACTTCTTTTATTTATGTTTTAGTACATCTCAGGAACTGCAACTGTAATTGCTGATGATTATCCCAGAAGTCCTTGTGCTCTCTGGTGTGGCCTCCACATAAACCTCAGTCCCTCCCCCCCCCCCAATATCAGTGCATGCTTTCCAAATGTCCCAGATCCTCAGTCTCAGATGCACAGCACCGCTTCCTACCAACTGTTACAAAGGAAGAACAAACAAACTAATTCCACCTGATATACTGCTGCACCCACATCAAGCAAGAGGCAGATCTTCTTCGTGGTCTCTGTGCATCACACCTCTGGGATAATATGCGCCTGCGCCGATCCCGATCGGTAACTTCAAAGCCAACGGATTTTCGCGCCAACTCCCCGATCGCGCGCCGGCTCCACTGCACATGACCGGGGAGGGGCACGAGGATCCCGCCAGTTCTCTTCTGACCGCCGCATCGTGAGGATCCTTTCTCTCTTGCTCCGGTCGGTAGTTTACTTCTCCAAACTTGGAAAAAGCCTTCGAACTGATTTCTCTCCTCCTTTTGAACTCGGACTGTCTACTGGACTTGATTTTGGAATTTCCCTTCATTTCATCGTTCTGCCTATGGCCCAGCGGTGGGGGTTCTTTAAGAGGTGCCTGCAGTGCGGCAGCAAGATAGCCCCACCGGACAAGCACTCCCTGTGTCTTCTTTGTCTGGGTGAGTCCCACCGAGTCGACTCCTGCGCTAGCTGCGTGGCTTTCTCTAAACAGACTCGTAAGAACCGAGCGGCGAGGCTCCGGGTTGCCCTCCTCGAGTCTGCCTTGTCTCCGAAGATGTCTTCCTCCGAAGTTCCGGCCTCTTCACCGACGGGACTGACGGGACCGACGCCGTCTGCATCCCGAAGCATCGGTACCGACAGACCGGCACCAAAGAGATCACTCCCCTTGCCCGATACTCCTGCTAAGAAGCGTAGGGAGGGCAAGGAGGAGAAGGGCAAGCTGAAGCACAAGAAGTCCTCGAGTGCTTCGTCGACGCGCGGGGCGCTCGACTCAGCCCAGCCCGGGCCCGGCCAGCTTGACCCGATAGATCGCGAGCGACCCAGGGGCAGATCAATCTCCCCGATGCCGCGACCGATCACCTTGACGGACTCCGACCTCGACATAGACCTTACACAGGTCCCTCGGGATACCCCCGACGCCAAGGCGAAGCCACCATCAGCACCGAGAGGGGATAAGGACTACCGCTCTCCGGCTCCACCGGTGCCGTGGGACATCCAGCAGTGGAGATACCTCTACGGCTCCTACCCACCTCCGCCCCAGTGGTACCCCACCAAATGGGATCGACAATCCACCTCTTCCAGAGTGTCTCGGTACCGAGAACCTGCATCAGTACCGACACCGACACCCACATCAGTACCTCCGAAACGGATGCCCGACATCGATCCTCGTCCATTGCCGACAACACAAGACCTGTCAAGTTCGACCCCTCTTTCACCATCCGAGCACTCGGCACCGGGGTCCCCGGCATCTTCCGTGTCAGGAGACGAATCACTTCCGCACCCGTCTCCGGACACGCAGGTCACCGAAAACCTCCCCATCTCTCCCTCCGAGGATGTAAAACCCTACGGGGAACTGATCAAGAGGATGGCACATTCACTGGCCTTGGCCATGGCCCAACCGACTCCGACAGCCACAGACTCCATCTTCGACATAGTACAGATGGATACGTCCACACCGGTGGCCCTCCCACTCATATCGGTCCTGATGACTACGGCCAAAGAATCCTGGCCTCATCCCTCATCTACCCCTATCTCCAGCAAACGCCTAGACCACATGTATAGGATCCAGGAGCCCGGGGCAGAATTTTTGTTCGTCCATCCCAAACCCAATTCGGTGGTTGTGACACCCTCCACCAAGGGTCGTAGTGGCCACTCCTCCCCATTGGACAAAGAAGGATGCAGAATAGATTCCTTTGGAAGACGTATTTATTCAGCAGGCGCATTGGGCCTAAAGAATGCAAATTACACCGCCTGCATGAGCAGGTACCAGTATTCGCTCTGGGAGCAGATAACTGCCCTCATCGCCCATCTCCCAGAGGACAAGCTACGCAACACCAGAAAGATCCAGAAGGAAGGCATGTCTTTGGCCAAGCTTCAACTCTCGGCCTCTAAGCATTCGGCAGAAGTAACCTCCAAGACGCTCACTTCAGCAGTGTCCATAAGACGCCATGCCTGGTTGAGATCCACTTCTCTTCCTCAGGACACCAAGACCTTGGTGGAAGATCTTCCGTTCAAAGGAGATGGTCTCTTCAGCTCAACAACGGACACAGTGCTTCACGAGCTTGATAAGAGCATGAAGACTTCCCGAAATCTGGGAGTATCTCAACCTAAGCAGCAAAAACAGAGAACATGGCAGAGATCATGGCCCAAGAAACAGCCACAAAGGCCTCCCTCTGAACCCCAATGGCAGAGGTCGCCGCCATCTACCTACCAACATAGACCTTACAATAACAAGCCTCGCTTCCCAACCGCTCCGGCGTCTAAGGCGAAACCCCCCAAACCGAGCAAACAGAGCTTTTGACTCCCACCCCCGCTCCGACATCTCCACCCGTCTATCACCCTTCCTGACAGCATGGCAGCATGTCACTTCAGACAAATGGGCACTCTCGGTCATCTCCGAGGGATACAGAATAGAATTCTTCGAGATACCAATGGAACACTACTTCATGGTCACTCCCCCATCCGACACTCTAACATCCGAGGTCGAGACCCTGCTGAGCAAGGATGCAATAGAACCAGTAGCGACTCAGCATTTCCAACAGGGATTCTATTCCCGCTACTTTACAGTGCCAAAGAGAGACGGGGGCCTTCGACCCATCCTGGATCTTCGGAACCTCAACGCGTTCATAACGTACAAAAAGTTCCGAATGACCACCCTCCAGGTCATTCTACCTTTGCTGGAAGCGGGTTCTTGGATGGTGACGCTGGACCTGAAGGATGCATACTTCCATGTGACCATTCATCCTTCCCACAGACCCTTTCTACGCTTTGCAATCGGTCCACGTCACTTCCAGTACAAGGCACTCCCATTCGGCCTCTCGACGGCACCCCATGTCTTCACAAAACTAATGGCAACAGTAGCGGCCCACCTCCGCCTGCAGGGTATCCACCTATACCCCTACCTGGACGACTGGCTTCTGATCGCACCCTCAGCATCAGACCTACAAGACCACGTCTCCCTAACACTCCACACCCTGGAGACTCTGGGGTTGACAATAAATACAAAAAAGTCCATGCTCACCCCCTCCAGACGGGTGCAATTCATCGGAGCTCTTCTCGACTCCCTACAGTGCAGGGCGTTCCTACCTCCCAGCAGGGTCTTGGACATCGTTTCCCTCCTCCGAAATCTGAGAAGGAACCGGGAGGCGACAGCTCATCAGATACTACGACTCTTGGGGCTCATGGCGGCAACCACCATGGTCATTCCCTTTGCACGGTTACGCATGAGACCCTTACAGCTGTGGTTCCTTCGTCGGTTCCGACCAAGCCTACACCTTCTGTCCAAGAGATTCCGCCTCTCGGACTCGGTGGTTCAAGCCCTGGAGTGGTGGCAGGTGCCACAGAATCTCCAGACGGGCGCCCCCTTTCGCCACCCTCCCCCGTCAGTCACTATTATCACAGACGCATCCCTATGGGGCTGGGGAGCCCATCTAGGCGATCTGTGCGTAGGCGACAAGTGGGATCCATCAGTAGCCTCCAATCACATCAACTTTCTGGAGCTACTAGCGATTCACTACGCAATCTGGTCCTTCCAACACCTTCTGTCGGGAAAGACGGTGGCTGTCCTCACGGACAATACGACCACGATGTACTACATCAACAAACAGGGTGGTACGGTTTCCCGCAGTCTTTGCCGATTAGCAATAGAACTCTGGACGGAATGCCAATCGCTGGATATCTATCTGGTAGCGAATCATCTTCCTGGTCAGCTCAATACGCAAGCAGACTTCTTGAGCAGAGGGGGTGCATCCTTACACGATTGGGAGCTCAATCCGCGGTACTTGACCCCAATCTTCAGCCTCTGGGGTCAGCCTTCTGTGGATGTCTTTGCTTCCAGAGACAACAAGAAGTGTTCCCTCTTCTGCTCCAGGGCAGGTACAGACCCAACGTCCCTGGGGAACGGTCTTCTCCTCTCCTGGTCGGGATTACACCTTTACCTGTTCCCTCCAATCCCACTGATACTGAGGGTAGTACAGAAGCTACTTGCGGAACAACCACTAGCAATCCTGATCACACCCTGGTGGCCGAGGCAACCGTGGTTCCCCACCCTCCTTCGTCTCTCCAACGGGTTATACACTCACCTTCCGATGAACCCAGACCTCCTATGGATGTACAAGGGTCTGGTGCTGCATCACGACATACCCAGACTGAGGCTGACAGCGTGGCTAATTCGTCCTCCGAAATAGACCCTCGCATAGCGAATGTCCTCCTCAATGCCCGTAAACCATCTACCCGTCGTTCCTACGAGGCAAAATGGAATAAGTTCCTGTCTTTCCTTGCCTCAATAGGACGACCTTCCATTCCATCTACATTAAATGACATCTTTGGTTTCCTCTTGTCTTGTAAGGACAGAGGATTGTGCCACGCATCCCTTCGTGTCTACCTTTCAGCAGTTTCGGTTAACCATCCAACGATAGATGGCTATTCCGTTTTCTCTCATCCCACTACGAAGCAATTCCTAAAGGGGATGTGCCGTCTCTTCCCAACAGTTAAAACCCCTGTTCCAGCATGGGACCTGCCTCTAGTGCTGCACAAGCTAATGGGCAAGCCATTTGAGCCTATGGCCTCTTGTAGCCTGCAACTTCTTTCGTGGAAAGTAGCGTTTCTTGTGGCTCTCACTTCGATTCGACGGGTGAGTGAGCTGTCGGCTCTTCGATGTGACCCGCCATACCTTACCTTTCATCAGGACGCAGTGACCCTGACTCCTGATATTACTTTCTTGCCAAAGATAGTTTTGGACTTCCACATTAAAGCGGACATCACCCTACCGGTGTTTTATCCTGAACCCAAGGACCAGACACAACGTTGCCTGCATTCCCTCGACGTTAAGAGGGCCCTGTCATTTTACTTGGATCGGACTAAATCCTTTCGCAAGTCTCCAGCTCTCTTTGTCGCTCATGCCCTTCCCAGACAGGGACAGAAGCTGTCGTCTCAGAGACTGTCTAAATGGATTGTTGAGACGATAAAACTCGCCTACCTCCTGGCCAAGCAGCCATTACCGGCGTCCCTGCGGGCTCACTCTACTCGAGCAGTGGCTGCCTTGACAGCTTTTCTCAAGGGCATCCCCTGGGAGATATCTGCAATGCTGCTACATGGACGTCTCCTCACACGTTTGTGAGACACTACGCTTTGGACGTCCGTACCCATCAGCGGTCGGCGGTGGGCCGTGCAGTTCTGCAGACAGCTCAGATGTGAGACCTTCAGCACCCACCTCCAGGTATGTGGTGTAATTATTGCTCGCTATTCTCCCAGAGGTGTGATGCACAGAGACCACGAAGAAGATATACAGGTTGCTTACCTGTAATTGGAGATCTTCGAGTGGTCATCTGTGCATTCACACCACCCGCCCTCCTTCCCCTCTGCTTTCGGTCTCCCTTGTACTTTCTTGGAGGCTGCTTGCAGCGGTCAGAAGGAACTGGTGGGATCCTCGTGCCCCTCCCCGGTCATGCGCAGTGGAGCCGGCGCGCGATCGGGGAGTTGGCGCGAAAATCCATTGGCTTTGAAGTTACCGATCGGGATCGGTGCAGGCGCATATTATCCCAGAGGTGTGAATGCACAGATGACCACTCGAAGATCTCCAATTACAGGTAAGCAACCTGTATTTTGGTGTAGTGGTCAGGAGTTGGACTCTAATCTGGGAGAACCGGGTTTGATTCCCCACTCCTTCACATGCAGCTGCTGGTGTGACCTTGGGTCAGTCACAAGTCCTCTCAGAGCTGTTCTCTCAGGAGCTGTTCTTGAAAGAGCTCCCTCAGCCCCACCTACCTCACAGGGTGTCTATTGTGGGGAGGGGGAGGGAAAGGAGACTGTAAGCCAGGGGTGGGCAATTGTTTTGGCTCGGGGGCCACTTTGTGGGAGCGGAGGTTAGCGGAGGGCCGCACCTTTTAAAATGATTGCATTTATTAGTTAACTTTGCATTTCAGAAAAGGTATAAATTGCATCATAAAAATCAATAAATATAAATTAAATAAAATAGTGGTAGTTTTATTCAATTTATTTATTGTGCTAATTTCATATCATCTATAGCTGCAAGCACATTTAATTTTAGAATCAGTTTTATGAGAGAAATATACCCTATCACACTTTTCTACAATTTTTTTGAAATCAGGAGATTGCTTGTTGAGAAACCACCTGGCCGACTGTCTTGGCGGGCCGCAAAAAACTCTGTGGCGGGCCGCATGTGGCCCCCGGGCCACAATTTGCCCACCCCTGCTGTAAGCCACTCTGAGATTCCAAGTGAAGGGCGGGGTATAAATCTTCTTCTTCTTCTTCTCTTTGAATGCTAAAACAACATGCAAAGCCGTGCAGCTGAAAGCCTCTTCATCCTTCTCATACTCTCACCCACTCTGCCTATCTCTGGCTTCCCCTTCAGCTTTATAAACCTTATCTAAAAATAGAATCTCTCTGTCCCACTCACACTCCCCTTCCCTCCTTCTCTCTCTCATTCCCTCATTTGTTTTATAAACGTTGCACTTGGCTCTCTGGGTCCATTTTTAATTGCCTCCAACATTACCTGCCTTTATGCCGCGTGCATGAGGAGGAGGCGGCAGCTGTCCCAGAGAGGCAACAAATAACCACCAAAGGGGGCCCATCCTCCCAGAGTTGCCCTTGCTCCCCCCGACACAGGCTCAAAGGGCCGTGCCCAGGGCTGGGAGCATGGCTCTCAACAACTGGGTGCAGGTTTGTCTCCAGTGAGGAGGGAGGGCCCGCCATCCTCAGTTTTGAGATTTCCAGACCAAATATCATTCATCTCAGAGTATTCCTTATCCAAAATGAACTGTGGCTGTCTTGGAGAAGGTACTAACAAAAGGAGCATCGTGTGCAGCAGGGATAACAGAACGGAGAAAAAACATATTCTCAGGCAACAGAGACAAGTGTAAACTGGAACCATACCTTCAGAGATTAGCAGTAGACCACATAAAAAATGGTATTGACATGGATCCCCCCCCCCCCGAGGTTCAAATTCTCTGGAAAAGAAATCCCACCCTCACCCACCCAAAACAGAGTGGGTCCAGAGTGTCCACCTCTTCTTCAAATAATAGGAGCCTTCACAGTAAGTCCAGTGTTCTGCTTTGACTTGAAGAGAAGAGGACACGCTGGCAACTGGGATATGACCAAGCAGTATGTTCAGCATAATAACGGGAAGACGAATGCCACCCCTCAGAAAAGCAGAGGAAACAGACCAGTTGCTGAAGGATCCATTGCCCAAATGCCGCATCAGTCAAGGCAACAGTCTCTATTTTATGACATCTGGTGAACATGAAAACAGAAGCGCAGGTAGCAGCTTTGTAGATATCTGAGATAGAGAGCAGTGGTGCTGAAAACCATAGAAGTGGCTGCATTTTTGATTGAGTGAGCTGTGATGCCCACTGGCACCTGAAGACCTTGAGAAGAGTGTGCCAGAGCTATAGGCTTGGTAATCCATCTGCTTTGGATTGTCTGAGACACTTCCACACACACGCACTACTGGATGATAAGCCGCAAACAGGCTATCCAGATTCCAAACAGGCTACAGGCTATGTAGATACGCAGTGCTCATCTAAGGTGTAAAGAGTGCCAGTTCTGTTCTCTTATGCGGCAAGGTTTAAGGCAAAAAGATAATTGATGGAAGACCAAATTAACTTTTGGCACAAAAGTGGGATCACTATGTTGAACCACTTTGTCATCAGTGTTCCTTCTAAGCTGAGTAGGTGTGAACTAGCTCAGGTTTTTAGCCTCCGGCTCACACATTTTTGTCTTAGCTCAGGAAGGATAGCTCCAGAGCAAACTAATTTATGCAGCAGGGTAGACAAATCGCTCGCTCACAACTTTAATGCCAGTAGCTCACAAAGTAGGATTTTTGCTCTCAAAACTCCACAGCTTAGAGGGAGCACTGTTTGTCATTGTGGAAAATACAGAGTCCTTTGGCTGTGAACAGTGTTCCCACTTCTAGCATTCTTCTGGCTGACATTACTGTTACTAGCAAAATCACCTCAAGAGGAATTTTGTCAAAACCTTAGTCCAAGGATCAAAGGACATTTGAGTCAGGCCTTGTAAGATTACATGTTGTGTTTGATGGGAAGTGGTAGATGGTGGATGGATAGTGTGAGGCTCCGCCTCGCCCGCCTCGTTGCCGCCCCCTGTGGCCGTACTGTTTCCTCTGAGAACCGGTCCCACAGAGGTGAGGGGCTCCAGGAAGAGGGTCTGAATGGGTCTCAGAATGGCCTGGGGCAGGGGTATACCGCACCCTCAACTGCCACCAAGGCCTCCGTTGGAGTGCGTAGAGGGGCCGACCAGGCCGCCCTCCTTGGACTTGTTTGCTCAGCCTCTCTCTCACACTGGCCTCTCCACAGTCCTGCACTACCGCTGGCTCCTCCTCCTTGACCCGACCCCTGTCCCTTCCTTTTATTCCCTCTCACCCCCACAGGACCACCTCCTCTTCCCCCCCTGTCCTGGCCCCGCCCCCCTTCATCTTGGGCGACGCCGAGGTCGTGCGCTTCCGGGGAGTTCCCCCGGGGTGTGGAGGAAGCACGCTGCCGCTGCGAGTCGTCTCCTGGACGGGCAGCTTCCCTCGGCCTATGGCGGGTCTCTCCATCCCTCGCCGCGTCATTGGGGTAGGTGGGGTCTGCTGGCCACGGTCTTCGCAGGGTGGGGCGCGCCCGGGCCGGCCGCCGCTCGGGTGCGGGGCGTGGTGGTGCAGACCCGTCCCTCGGCGCCAGCCGCTTCCCGGGGCTTTCTTCCCTCGTCGTCTCTCTCGCCCGGGGCCGGGAGCTGTGGTTAGCACCCGCTGGGGGGGGAGCTCCCGGCTCGGGCTATCCGGGACGGGACAGATAGCAATATACTAAATATCCTTCCATTAGAGACAAAATGGATGCTAGGGTGGCTACTTGTCTGTGAATCTTATTAGATCCTAGAATAGTCCGTCCATTATGAAGAAAGCAGATCACCTGTGATAAGTCTGACTCTGCTGGGTTATCCCTCTTGTGTCTGCACCACCTAATATATTTTTCAAGGGCAGCTGTATATACTAGAGGGGGACTTCTGGTATAGTAGAAGCCATCAGTTCAGAGAATCCTTCATCCATCAGAGTTTTCTGCTCAGTCTCAATGCAGTTGGACTGAGCCATTTGGGGTTTGAATGAGCTACCGGGCCTTGGGCCAGCAGGTCCGGGGAGACAGGCAGTCTCCATGGAGGTGGTGTTGATGAAGCCTGAAAACTCAAGAACTATGGTCTCTGAAGCCAAACGGGCTGTACAAACCAGTTCCAACTTTTCCCGCTTGAGGTTCTTTATGACTTTTGGAATTGAAGTAATAGGAGGAAAGGCGTAAAGGTCCTAATGGCCACAGGGCTGTTCAGGCATGCACTCCTTCAGCCAGAGAACACAGGTATCTCTGAAGAATCTTAGAAGTTTGGAGTTCTGGGGAACAGTGGAGAGATCCATTTGATGCTGGACAATGTTTCTTACTGGGATCAAGATCCTTGGACATGTACACTGGAGCAGTGAGCCTCCCATCCCATTAGGCTGGCATTAGTGATCTGGATATCTGTAGGGACTTGGATAGGCTTGCCCTGAAAAAGATGAGTTTCTCTTGTCCACCATTGAGAGATCTTGCTTAGGTGTCACTTCATTGCAATTTATTTGTTTTTGGTGAGGAACAAGCATCCATTGAAGCAATTATAAATATACCCTTGCCCATGGCACAGTGTTGATGGCAGAAATCATGAGTCCCCATAGCTGTGCTGAGAACATCAGGTTGGATGAGAGGTCTGATTGGACAGGCTTGACTTCTTGAATAATCCTGTGTCCCTTCTCAAGTGGGAGGAGGAGCATACCCCGGGTGGAATCTGTGACTGCCCCTAGGTAAAGAATAGAGTGCAAAAGAGTCAAATGACTCTTCTGGTGACTCATGAGAAAGCTGTGTTCCTCTAGGCAATTAATAGTCAGACTGAAGTGAAGACCTTGGTCTGGAACAGAATCATATCAGAAGATTGTCCAGGTAGGAATGAATATGAATTCCCTTTACGCAAAGACTTACTACTAGAAGCCACCCACAGCTTGGTGAATAAGCAGTAAGCCAGCTGAAAGGCTTAGCCCTGAACTGACAATGTCGGTCCCCATAGGAGAACCCGAGGGGAGTCCCTGTGGGAGGAAAGGAGGGGGGGGTTGTATGTATGCTTCAGTCAGATCTATGGATGTGAGAATGTCCTCTTTCTGTAGAGCTTTGACAATGGTCCTGATGGTCTACATTTTGAATTTCTTGTACTGCACAAAGTTGCTAGAAAACTTGAGATCCAAAATCCCTTGTGAGACAGGAACCTTTCCCACAGGGGATGAGACAGCTCAGCAGAATGTCTGTGAGCAATTGTGTTCAGCACCACTGATCTGACGTGGACTGTACCAAGGCTTGGTCAAAGTTTGGCCTCCCACTTGCATATTCCCAGTATCAGTTGTTCTGCTGACACTTGTTGGATTTACCTGGTCCTAAAGATTGACCAGAGAAGGGATTTTTATTTTGAGGTCTGTAGCTCTGGATTTCAGTAAAGCTTTTAACAGAGTTCCCCATGATGTTCTGATGGGTAAACTAAAGGACTGTGGACTGGACTGTGGGATAGTTATGTGGATAGGGAACTAGTAGGAGAAGCGCACTCAGAGAGTAGTTGTCAATGGCATTTCATCTGAATGGAGGGAGGTGTCCAATGGGGTGCCACAGGGCTCAGTTCTGGGCCCAGTACTTCTTAATATTTTCATAAACGATCTGGATGAGGGTGTTGTGGGGCTACTCATTGAATTTACAGATGACAAACACATCAGAAGATAGAGATAAGAGTTCAATGAGATTTGAATACGCTGGAAAAGTGGGCGGATATGAACAAGATGCAATTTAACAAGGATAGGTGCCAAATTCTACATATGGGTAACAAAAATGAGGAACACGCATACTGGATCGGGATTACACATCTGCATATCGGTGTGTGTGAACAAGATCTTGGGGTACAGGTGGACCGTAAGTTAAATGTGAGCAGCCAGTGTGAGGCGGAGACAAAAAAAAGCTAATGCAGTCTTGGGCTGTATCAACAGAGGCACAACATCCAAATTACAAGATGTCACAGTCACACTGTGCACTGCGTTGGTCAGGCCGCACCTGGAGTATTGCGTGCAGTTCTGGAGGCCTCACTTCAGAAAGGATGTGGACAGAATGGAGCGCATGCAGAGAAGAGCGACGAGGATGATCGGGGCTGGAGACCAAGGCCTATGAGGAAAGGCTGAGGGATTTGGGAATGTTTAATCTGGAGAAGAGGAGGTTGAGGGGGGACAGGATTGCTCTCTTTAAGTATTTGAAGGGCTGTCACTTAGAGGAGGGCAGGGAGCTGTTTCTGTTGGCAGCAGAAGACAGAACTCGCAATAATGGGTTTAAATGACGAGCGGAAAGGAACCAGCTAGATATTAGGAAAAACTTTTTTACAGTAAGAGTTGTGCAACAGTGGAATCAGCTGCCTAGAGAGGTGGGGAGCTCCCCCTCACTGGCAGTCTTTAAGCAGCGTCTGGACCAATACTTGTCAGGGATGCTCTAGGCTGATCCTTCATTGATCAGGTGGTTGGACTAGATGGCATGTATGGCCCCTTCCAATTCTGTGATTCTATGATTCTGTCTGTTTTTAGTCCAGGATGCTCTTTAAAACTTGTTCCTGTATCTGTGGAAAGATTTATATCTTCCTTTTTGCTTGAGAATGGCATGGTCACCTTGTTGTCCTTTGTTTCCACAAGAATCTCATCCAGGGCTTTTCCCACATGTTCGTCTTACTCCTGATTTTCTTGACAGGCAATCCACAAGCAGTGGAATCCATTTGGATATGGTTCTTCTGCATGTCTCCCTTCTTTCTGCATTTTTACGGTTGTGGAGACAGTTTATTTTCTTCCAGATGTGCAGTAATCATTGGTAGCGTCACAGCACCCCCTCCTTTTTAATGTTTTTTAAAGGCACTGAAATATTGATATACCATTGTAATGACAAGTTTAGCAGGTTCTCTGACCTCCCAGCTTTCATTTTAAAAAGTAAGCCTCTAGCACCCTTCCCTTGCAGAGATATAAGGGAAAACCATAGAGTTTTCCCTCGAATGATAGAGTGTCCCCCCCGAAACATGCTCGACACAATGATGTCACATCTGGGTGACATCATCACACCAGGCACGACTCCGCAGCCTGGCAATTTGGGAGTGGGCCAGTCTGGTCCGGTGGGGAGCAGGCCAATCGAGCAGGGGTTTCCCCACCCCACCCCGCAGGGGACTTGGCAACCCTAAGAGGAGTAGACAGATCCAGAGCTATGAAAGAGCAATCTAAGAGCTCAGCAAAGAAGCATGCGTGATTTAGTGGCTCAACTGCTAGACTAGGAACCAGGTTCAAATCCCTACTCTGCCATGGAAGCTTGTGGGGTGACCTTGTTGCTGTGAGGATAAAATAGAGAGAAGAATAATGTAAAACCGCCTCCGATCCCCACTGGGGAGAAAGGTGGGGTATGAATGAAGTAAATAAATAAATACATTTCCTTGTCCCACTGTCAGGAGTAGGGAAGAAACAGAACTGAAGAACTTCCTTCCCACTAGAAATCGAAGGAACAACCTATTTCCTTCCTCCAGTGACTGTGGGTAGGAGAGTACCCAATCATCAGAGCACCATCCTCTCTCCAAGTGAAAACAGGAAAATATCAGTTGTACTTCCTGTCTCTGTAAAGGGTAGGGTTGCCACCAATGCTCCCTCTAAGGTGGGGGGTCTTGTGAGCAAAAATTCTACATTGTGAGCTACTGGCATTAAAGTTGTGAGTGAGTGATTTGGCTACTGCATTAATTAGTTTGCTCTGGAGCCATCCTTCCTGATCTAAAACAAAAATATGTGAGCCGGAGGCTAAAAAAAACTGAGCTAGCTCACACTAACTCAGGTTAGAGGGAACACTGATTGCCAACCTCTAAGGGAGGCTTTGAGGTCTTCTGGCATCACAACTGATCTCCAGATGACAGGGATAGATTCCCATGGAGAAAATGGCTGCTTTGGAAGACGAACTCTGGCATTAACAACCAATGGAGATCCTTCCCCAAACCCCACCCTTCACTGGCTCCATCCCCAAATCTCCAGGAATTTTCCAACCAGGACTTGGCAACCTTAGCACAAGGGTATGTTCCAGTGGTTCAAAGTCTGTGAAAGATATGATAATTAAGTAGCAGGTACTAAAACTTTATGTTTGTTAATGTCATTGATAACAGATTATTTTCTTTCTTTTTTATAGCTAAGATATTATGACTCTGTGGAAGATGCGTGCTGTAAGGGGCATATCGACCTTGCAGAAGTAGAAACTGTAATTCCAGCTTCACCAACAATTGGCGCTCCAAAGCATGCCAGTGACAAAGCCTTCTTCGATGTAAATATATTTACCTATTTTCTTCAATACAGACTTTATATTGCATCAACTAGCACTAAAGAATCTATACACACACACACACTTTTGACATTTTTATCTGGCAATCCTAACTACATCACTTTTCGGACCTTCAACATAACAAACGTGCATTTTAAAAAAAACTGATACACTAGAGTCTGCTGATGAGACTGGAATCTGCTATACTTAAAGCATATTAATTTCATCCTTGAATGCCAGTAAGAGAATATGTTGCTATCAGATTCAGAATTAAGCAGGTCTTTCAGTACATTCATTTTTAAACTATGTCAAAGTGCAAGACAGGAATTCCCCAAAGAGTTTCCCTGACTCCCCAAATGGTAATTATACACAGAAGGAAAATGAGCTTACATAGACAGCCCTCCAACATGTATGCAACATGAGATAGGCATATATGTGGTCAGGGTCATTTCGTAGAAAAAGAGGTGCAGGAGCTTATTAGCATACCTATTAGCATAACATTAGCATATGCCACGCCCCCTGACATCACCAGAAGTGTGTCAGAAAGGGAAGCAAAAGGGGGGGCATCTTCAAAAGCTTCCCCTTCCCTTCCCCAGCTGGCCTGCCAAGGTGGGGGGGGGGGGAGCGAAGCGAGAAGGGCCCCAGAGAATACAATGGAAAGATCATGTTGCTGCTGCCACATGACTCTAAACAGAAAGGTTTTAAATTTTAAACCTCTTCTTGCTTCGCTTCCTCCATAGGCCCGCTGGGAGCTGGGGGAGAGGCTTGCCACCACTGCCATTTGTGCCCACTAGGGGTGTGCAAATAAAAAAAAATTGGCCCATCAGACCGCATCTGTTCTGGCTGCCGAATGATCCCCGCATGTCAGTTTTGGCAGTGCAAGCCCATTCGGCTGGCCAAATGTCAGGTTCAGCCCCATTATACCCTATGGGCCATTGAAGTCAATGGCAAAAACTCATAGGGTATATGAGGGGCTGGAGAGGAGGGGGTTTGTGGGAGAGGCTCCAAACTTACAGGGTAGCTGCTGGAGCCTCTTCCCCAAATACCCACCAAGTTTCAAGAAGTTTGGGCCACGGGGTCCAATTCTATGGGCCCCCAAACAGATTGCCCCATCCTCTCCATTGTTCTCTATGGTGGGGGAAAAAAACCCACCATAGAGAACAATGGAGGGAATGGGGGCAACCTGTCTGGGGGCCCGTAGAATTGGACCCCCTGGTCCAATCTTCTTGAAAGGGTGGGTATTTGGGGGAGAGGCTCCAGCAGCTACCCTGTAAGTTTGGAGCCTCTCCTTCAAACTCCCTCCTCTCCAGCCCCTTTTTAAGCCACCCCGAATTTCGGTGGCAATTGGGCTGTGGGCCAAATCAGATCAGAGAATCTGATTCGGCCCGTGGCTGCCCTAGTTCCGGCCCCAAATGACCCCTGTATGTGGTACCCTTCTTGAGATCCTTCTGCTCCTCAGAACTGAATCCACAAGTGTCAACATAAATTCTTTTATCACTCATTGTAAGTGCAAGACGTATGTGTGTGCATGTGCATGGGCCCTCTACTTCTGCCTTCCCAAATTGTACGTATTAGATTGACAACTAAAAGCAAGGCCTTTCCTTGTTATTTTGTTTGATCTACCCATGAAACCTAGCATGGCCAGTCCTTGGGGCATACTGCTTTCAAGTCCCGAGCCAGAAACACATGAAAGTGTGTCATATATGAACCTGAGTTTGGCTGCAGCTTCTTCATGCGTATCCACGGCATGTATAGAGACATGGATTTCACTTTTCATGTGTTACTAACTGTCACTGAAAGGCATATAAGAGATGAACAGAAATTCCTATGAAGCATGAACTGGCCCCAACACTCTCTTAAGTAGGCATGGAAATTATTCTGCTACATCATCTTTACATCTTTAATTTTTTGTGTTATAGCTGAAGACAAGCAAGCGTGTATATAATTTCTGTGCCCAAGACGCACACAGTGCCCAGCAATGGATGGACAGAATACAGAGCTGCATTTCAGATGCATAATAAGGAATCCCCTGACTCTGCCAGCTGCAGGAAGGAAATGCTCTCCATGTACACGGGAAAGTCACATTCGATTGTGGGGAGGAGGGGGAACTTGTTGCAGATCAAGCCGCCTTATATTTCAGCCATAAAAACTTAGGACATCATCTTTTCTAAAGTATTTAATGTACATAGTGATTCTTTCTCCAGTTGGAGGATACTTAAAATAAATAACCACTTTGCCTGAAAAACTTCCTTTCTAGTAGGGTATGAAGTAGGCCGAATGGGCAGCATCGCATTGGGTTATTTATTTTTTTTAATCACAGAGTGAATACTTTTCCCAAATATTCTGTTCCTACTTGGTTTACCTGTAAAGGAAATAATTGAGAAAATAATGATTCTATTTGAAGGCTAGTAGCCATTACTTAGAGAACATCATTTCAACTTATAAGTCCTGTAAGTCTGAAAGCCAGTCATAGGCCGTACAAAGTAGGGACAGAAGTTTACGGTGCTTAAATTTTTACGTCAAAAACATTTGAAGAATAATTCCTTCTCTGCCAGTTGTTTGGGGGTCTTTTTTATCTCTACAGGTATCTTTCACTGTTGCTGTTAGTTGACTGTCAAATGCATCCTTTTTGCTTTGACTTCCTTTTGCAGAACGACAGTGGAAATAAAATTGCCTGAACTTTTTACAAACACAGACTTAGGTGTGTGGGGGGGGGAAGCCTAAGGAGTATAAAACTTGTATATTAACTTATGTGCTCTTCTGCACACTGTAAAACTGAATAACACAATGATAAATGCACTAAACAAAACACTTGCACTGAAACTTGATAGCAGACATTTTGAAGGACTGATTTATTTATAACAAATGCTTGCTAAATAAACAGCAAATGCAGATGATGAATATGTACATAATTGGGCTTAATATGTGTGATTTGATTAAAAACATTTTTGCACATGAATTGGAAGAGTTTTTAGATTTTTTTACATTTGCTAACATTGTGTTTCTTCATCTTAACTTTTTTTGAGGAATGTTGTTTTTTTACAGTCCAAATTAATACAAGTTTGACTTGCTGCAGCCTGTGATGACTGAGTGTGGAGTCTCTAGATAGCTAAAACGTCAGTGTTTTTATTTCAAATATTAATGTGTGAACTATAAGACTATGTCAGAGTTTGTATATACAAGTTGATATTTTCTAGTGTTTAGTCATGTTGCTTGTAACTATTGAAGTAACCAGACTGACTTCTTTTGTAGGCTTTCGGTTGCTGAAATTGTTTGCCCTTTTTAAAACCACTTTTGACTTTTCTTTTTTGAGTAAATAGTGAATACAGATTCTACACTGTACACAAAATAGGAAACAAATCTGTTTTTAATAATTGGGGTTTTTGAAAAAGCATGAAGGATTTTTCTAGCATTTTCCACAAATAAATTACCACCTGTGAAAAATGGTGTTTGCACATTCATGTATTTTCTTTGTATATGAAGTACTTTTATATGTACTTTGTAAAATAAGCATATTGTTTGTTCTGTTTGTCTGAAAATGTATACAACATTACATAAATGGCTGTACCTAGACAATTTTAATTATTTTATGTATGTTACATGACTAGTGTATGCTAACCAACTTGTAATAAAGATGCTTCTTATGAAAACATCCCTTCTTTAGTATAATAGTAGCAAATATTTTACAGCATCTAATTGTGCAATTAATTTATATTCCAACGCACACAGTAATAAAAATTTATATTTTTCTACAGACAGGTACCAACTTACATGGGGATTTTTTCCTTAAAGCCGTTGTCTGGCTGTTACACTCCAGATGCTCCAGGAGCATTTTTTAATTTTTCTTTCAATCCCCCCCCCCAAAAAAAACAAGAACAAAAAAAAACACAAAATCTAGCAACTAAATTGAAAAGGACACACATGCACACGTATGTATGTGTAAACAAAAATAGAATCACAGTAGTGGCAGATCTACACATAAGTTTCTATAAAAGGTTTCCAGATATCTAAAAATAAGTCCATACACAACTGTCATCTATATGCCATGCATACAAATATTGATATGGTTCCAAGTTCTCAGTCCCTCGATTTACAGGAGGCGGGCATTCACCTTTCCAGTGCTGTAAATACAAGTCCTTTAGCTATAATAAGAGCACAGAGGGTCCATTTTCATTGACCATTGGTTAGACAGTCAAGTAGTTTAAAAGTACATAAGCATCCTCAAAAACCAATGAACATTCTAATACAAAATTAATGAGTAATAACTTCCTCCCAGAAAAACCAAATGACTGGGCATGCCCAAAGCATATGTGTCCTGTATATTACAACTCGAACAATTAGACACCTTACTCAGTCCTTTACTAAAGTGTCACTGTGGTATCCAATATATCCTAAACATAATTTTTTGCTGAATAAGTTGCAACTTAAGATCCACAGAGAAAGCAGGTATAAAGGCCATTTCCCATTTCTTTGCCAAAGCGTGGTGATTTAGCTCTTTGTTCCATTCATTCCTGAATCTCTGCCTATCATATTTATTAATCAACATCAAATGTTTATAAACAAATATTGTAGGTTTCATTTTCTGCATCAATTTAATTAGAGTTTCCAGGAGCAAAAGGGACTTTGAGACTCTTAATGCTGCAGGGCCACATTTAGATACCAACAGATACTGCAATTGTAAATATTGCCATTAAATAGAAGTTGACAAGTCATATCTAGACTTCAGCTGAGAAAATGACAAAACCTAGTCATTATAGTCTATCAGTTGCTCCAATGTAAAAATCCCCCTATTGGTCCAAGCCTTCCATTAAACAGATTTTTTCTCAATTTTTAGGTCTGGATTGGCCCATAATGTTAATTTTACACATGATAATGGATCAAATTGATATCATCATGACAGTATGTACCATTGTTCTCTAGCTGTAGAAACTGCAAGAGGAATGGGATCCTCTCTAGCATAAGTAGACCCATATGCATCCTACTTACAGTGGGAAAGTAGACCAGAAGCCTCCAAAAGAAACTAAGATCAGGGAAACCAAATCTTCCTTCACTGAATGAAAGCTGCATCTTTTTTAAAGAAATCTGAGGAGGTAAGGAGCCCCCCATATATTTTCAAAATAAAGTATTAATTTTATGAATATATCTACAAGGTATGTGAAAAGGCAGTGCATTTTGAATATAAATAGTCCTAGGTATAATATTCATTTTGAGTGTATCTTGCCCCATAAAGACAAGGTTAAGGTAGCCCATCTGTCCAAATTGAAGATATATTAGCAATTAGCTTATTAAAATTTAGCATAATCATACGTGTGGTATTTCTAAGAATCTATATTCCAAGATAAGTAATGACATCTGGGCACCACCAAAAATGTTCATAGGCAAATACCCTACATGATATATTGTCTTCCAGTGGCATCAACTCAGATTTTGTCCAGTTAATCAAACATTCAGTAAAGTATCCAAAGGTATTAATTATATTCTTTAATGCAGGAATGGAAGACTGATGTTGCAAAATAAATAATAAATGATCATCTGCATAAAGAATAATTTTAAATTCCAAAGAGTTGTGTACAAAGCCATGAATTTTGTCTGATGGCACAAACCAGAGGTCCAGATATAGGTCAAAAATAAGATGAGAAAGAATGCAACTTTGTCTAGTAGCCCTCTCAAGAGGGAATGGCAAAGAAAATATGCCATCAGCACCCTCCCTCTGGAAGATGAATAGACAATCCTAATCCATTTCAAAAATTTGTGAGGAAAACCAAATTTAGTCAGTGTAGCAGAAATAAATGTCCAGTATATTTTATCAAAAGCTTTTTCTGCATCAAGTGAGCAAACAGCAATTTGATCTCTTACTATTTAAAGCAGTCAAATCAGTGACCAGCCTAAGATTATCAGAGCCTTGCCTACTTCATATAAACAGGGGTCCTTTCGTAAAAAAAGAGGTGCAGGAGCTCATTAGCATAACTCATTTGCATATGCCACACCCCCTGACGTCACCGGAATGACGTCATGGGCAGTGTGTCAGAAGGCCAGACGGGAGGGAGGGGGAAGGAAAGAAGGAAAGGAACAGGAAGGAAGGTAGGTAGGTGGGGGAGAGAAAAGAAAGAAAGAAAAAAAAGGAGGGAGGGGGGAAGGAAGAAAGAAAGGAAGGAAGGAGGGAGGAAGAAAGGGGAAGGAAGAAAGAAAGGAACAGTAAGGTAGGTAGGTAGTTGGGAGAGAGAGAAAAGAAAGGAAGGAAGGAAGGGGGGAGAGAGGGAGGAAGGGGGGAAGGAAGGAACAGGTAGGTAGGTGGGGGGAGAGAGGGAAGGAAGGGAGGGGCGCTTCTCCCCACACTGGGGCTGGCTTTCCCTCCCCCCCCTTGCTTGGGCCTGAGTGGTGTTAAGCCACTCAGGCCCGGCTTCTCCCTCCCTTGGGCCCAGGGAGTGGGGTGAGTGGGGGAGGGAGGGGGGGTGACTGGGGGAGGGAGAGTTTTTTTCCTGGGGCCGGCGGCCAGCCGCGGCCCCGCGGAAGGTGGCTGGGGGCGGGACGGGGCTCCCTCGCGGGGCCGGCGGCCTGCCGCGGCCCCGCAGAAGATGGCAGGGGGCGGGACGGGGCTCCCTCGCGGGGCCGGCGGCCAGCCGCGGCCCCACGGAAGGTGACTGGGGGTGGGATGGGGCTCGTTTGCGGGGCCGGCGGCCTGCCGCGGCCCCGCGGAACATGGCAGGGGGCGGGACGGGGCTCCCTCGCGGGGCCGGCGGCCTGCCGCGGCCCCGCGGAAGATGGCAGGGGGCGGGACGGGGCTCCCTCGCGGGGCCGGCGGCCTGCCGCGGCCCCGCGGAAGGTAACTGGGGGCCGGACGGGGCTCGCTTGCGGGGCCGGCGGCCGGCCGCGGCCCCGCGGAAGGTGGCTGGGGGCGGGACGGGGCTCCTTTGCGGGGGCCCCCGGCCCCTTCTCTCCCGGAGCGGCGCTCCGGCTCGCTCCGGCCCCAACGGAGCCCTGCATATAAATCATACCTGGTCTCATGTACCAGTGTTATAATAACTTTCTGAAGTCCATTAGCAAGAATAGCAGCTAAAATCTTAGCATCTACATTCATCAAAGAAATAAGTCAAAAATTTGCATGCTATGGTCTTTGCCAGGGTTTGGGATCACGGTAATATAGGCATCATATTATGTCAGTGACAATAAACTAGACTTTAAAAAGTCATGACACAATTGATACAGTTTTGCAATTAAGAAATCTGAAATGTTTTTATATCTTTCAATACGCAACCCATCTGGTCCAGGAGATTTGCTAGTATTCATATTCATTATCACTGCCTTAATTTCATCCATGTGTAAAGGTGCAGCAAGAAGCTGTTGCTGAATAGTATCTAAACATAGATGATCAAGGTGAGAGAAAAATGTTTTCAGATGGTTTCTGAAAATTCTCTGCTGTTACTGTATAATTCAGAGTAAAACATCTAAAACTCTGAATTTATTTCTGTGGAGGCAGTATGTATTGCATTCTTCTCATCTTTGAGCAAAGGAATATAGTTCTTATTCTGTTGCTGTCTTAAACAATATACTACAGTTTTATCTGGTGCCGTACAATTTTCCCAATATTACTGGCACAGACAAGTTAGTGTATTCTGTTTTCACTGATATTATATTATTTAGCTCATATTTAACCTTTAGCAGCACCCAGTAAAGATCTGGTGTGGGAGATATAGCAAACTGATTTAACAATTGTCATCATATTGTATCTAATAGCCAAGTAGACCGAATCTGAAGGCACTTGAATCCAGTGACTAAAGCTGTGAACAGGCAACACAGACCTATATGTCTAATTCCCAACTGTGCCCCCCTATGTGTGGATACTTAAATCTGCAGATAAGGGGCATGCTCACCTTAAACAGGCTTTTCTGCAAACTTTAGTGACCCCCTAGGTTTGCAGAAAAATCGGAAAAGTTAAAAAAAAACATTGGGGGATTTAAATTGTCCCTGAAAATTTAAAAAAAATCTGTGCATGCACAGGCCCTTACTATAGTGTAGCTGGAAAGGAGCCTGGTGGTTGCTGCAGCAACAGAGTGCCAGCTCTGTCAGCAAGAGGTAGTAGAAGCCTCCGCAGGTCCACTCAGGAGCTCCAGGTGAGCAGCCAAGAATGGAGGGGAAAGGAACCTCAGTGAGTCTGCTTGGAGCAGCTCTGAGCAAGCTACTGAGAGCAGGGGGGAGGAAGCCTTGGCGAGCCTGCTTGAAGAATAAGGAAGCCTTGGTAGGCTCACTCGGTGGACATCGGGAACCACTCGGGGATCAGGGCAGAAGCAGGGAGCCACACAGAGCTCAGCTGCCGCCATGGTGCACATTGGAAGCCACTCAGGACCCAGGCTTGATGGCAGGGGACACAAGGATTTGCTCAGGCCCTGGCCGCCATGGTGGTGGATGCAGGGAGCCACTTGCAGCCTGGCCACCACAACGCCTGCTGGGAGCTGTTTGGGACTTGGAGTAGCTCCCAGAGACTGCCGTTGTGAGACCCCAAGGCGAGTACTAGGGTCTGGATGTGCTGGCTCAGGGATGTAGGGGGGGGGGGAAGAGATAAGATTCCCCCCTGTGAGTAGTTCAGTGCCAAGGGTGGGAGGTAGGTGGGAAGAGAGCAAGGGTTGGGGGTGAGTGAATGCCAAGGGGGGTAAGATAGGAGTTCAGCAAGAGTGGTGGGTGAGTGGAGTGTCAAGGGTGGGGGCAGGTAGGAGAGCAGCAAGGGTGGGGTGAGTGGAGTGCTAAGGGTTGGGGGTAGGTGGGGAGAACTGCAAACGTGAGGGTGAGTGAAGTACAAGCACTAGGTGGGGAGAGCAGGAAGAGTTGGGTAGACTGATGGAGAAAATGGGGAGGGCAAAAGAGATGAGGGGTAGATTGACAGATAAGGGGAATGGGAGAAAGTTAAATAAGAGGCAGGTGGACAGATAAAGGAAATGGAAGAAAGGGAGTAGGTTATCACAGAAGGGGGTAAATTGACAGAGAAGGGATGGGGGCAAAAGAGATGGGTAGGTAGACAGATAAGGGAAAGGGTAGAAAGAGGGGGAAGAAAGCAAAGAGGGGGAAGGGATTCACTGTCTCTGCAAGCTTCTTGTGGGTCCCCACTTGTCTTTTTATAAACCTGAAAAACACCCAAGGTTTGAAGAAAAATGTGAAATCTTACAAAATACATCAGGGTTTTTTTTAAACCTCAAAATCATAAAAGGAGTAGCTGTAGCTTTAAAGAACAAATTCCCTCAGTGGCTGTTGCTAGGCAACCACAGTATTCCTGGTTTCTGTGAGTAAAAGGCAGGTTTCTGTGAGTAAAAGGCAGGTTCTTTTCCTGGGCTGTTTTGGCCTCTGAGGGAGGACAAATCTTTGAAGGTGAGTGCCAAGGGGGGTAGCTGGGAAGAGCAGCAAGAGTTGGGGGGGTGAGTGGAGTGCCAAGGGTGGGGGTAGGAGGCAGAGCAGTCAGGGTGCAAGGATGAGGGGAAGGTAGGCAGAGCAGCAAGGAGCGGCGAGTGGAGTGCTGGAGATGAGGAGGTAATGGGGGGGGGGGGTAGGTAAACAGAGTTCAAGGTAGCAGTGAGGAGAAAGGGTACAAAAAGGTAGCCAGGGGGTGTCAGAAGCCAGAGGTCTAACCAGTGCCCAGTGGGGGTCCCTGCTTGTTTCAATCTATTTTTCAAAGCTGCTTCTTTCATTTCTCTAAGCTTCTGCTTATGAGGAAAGTATGCAATGATTCTCTCTCTAATAAAAGCTTGACAGGCATTCCATTCAAAGCACAAGTACTAGCTGTTCCTTTATTAATATTAAAATACACTGATAACTCAGCTATCATTTGAATTTTAGAAGTCACATCATGTTCTAGGAATAGTACAGACTGAGTATATACAGCTATAGAAATCAGATTAGTAAAGTTCAGTTTCTGTTTACTTCAATGTTGAATGAATGAATAAGTATAAAAGTATGTGTCATAAATAGAGCTTCAATTTACTAGTGATGAATTCAACAGAAGTTGGTCAGTTCAAGCCTAGAGCAGTCATAGGTAAGTTTACATATTTCCAGCAGTATCCTAGAGAAAGATGATTGGTTACATTTTTCGTCACAGGATGCATACACAAAGGGGGGGTCATATGCCAACATGGATTCCAGTGTTCATAGGACAAAACTAGCAAACCTTAAGCCCATCCACAAAATGAGTCTTCAGAGGGATGGCCTAGCCACTAGGTGACCCTAGGTGACTGCCTAGGAGGCCAGAGTGGGGGGGGGGGGTAGCACCAGGGGAACCAAAAGCAGGCAGCCCCATGGGGCTCCAGTGGCTCAGAGCTCACTTGTCTGCTGGAGCCGATGTGGCAGGAGAAGGAGGGGGGGATTGCATTCAAACGTGGAAGTGACATGATGCTCTAGGGAAGCATAAGCCGGAAAGTAAGCGCCAACCTGCCCAGCTGGGTGTCCTGGGAGAGTGGGGGGGGGGGGGGTCTAGGCCAGCCTGCCTAGGGCAGGGGTGGGCAAACTTGCTTAACATAAGAGCCGCATAGAATAAACATCAGATGTTTGAGAGCCACAAGACATGAACAAATATTACCTGCTTTTATTGGAAAATAAGCAGATTTGCTTTTTATTAACATTAAATGAGACTGCCAAAAATAATAACGAAAGGGGTAAAAGCAGATATTAATAATGATATTAATTTGTCCAATGATATTTGTCTGCTAATGATATTTAGCTTCCCCAGCCGCCCTGCCAGGAGCCACATAATATATGTGAAAGAGCCGTGTGCGGCTCCCGAGCCACAGTTTGCCCACCCCTGGCCTAGGGCATGAAAAGTCCTTGGACCAGCCATGCAGAAGCCCATTTTTAACATGTATCAATTCCTGGGGATAGCTAAGTGAAAGGACACAAAATTGGAGCATTTTTTTTTAAAGGAAAGGATAAAATAATAGCAAGGATAAAAACAGAAGAATCAGAAGGAAAGTGAGGAACGCAGTAAGACTAGGGAGCGTTAACGGAGAATGCTCAGAAGAAAGTGTAAACATAGAAGTGGCAGAGATTAGGAGCATCAGACAAGCAAGTTTGCTTTCCACAAAAATAAAAGCGAATGGGGAAAATAATGCTTGAGTGTATTCTGTGGTCAGCTTCACACATGCAAGATGACACTGTCAACTGTTTGTTAGCGCGTGCGAGTGTATGCACAGAATATTCAGGCAAGTTGTCTGTTCAGTTTTAATTCCAGCGTCCTTTAGGATCTGTTCAAGTTGCTGCAGCAGCCAGCAGTTGTTATTATATGTGCGTAATCATGCAAGTATTTTGGCTGTTTATGAGCACCAAGTACTCACTTTAGAGAATTTGAAGTGCTGAGCTAGATTTTTAGGAATCCTCATTCATGCCGAGAATAATCATCACACCTTCTACCTGGCCTGCTGCCTACATGAAGCTTATTTCTTCCACACATTTGGCACCCGCCTGAGCCAAAGTCTAGTTCTGTCACTGCATTCTTAAGCAGCAAGGTAACAGTGGGTGTTTTCCACCTTTGGTGGACTTGAGTCTTAATATAGCATCCAAATGAGAACATAGCAGATTAGTTGATTCCTTTTTAAAAACTGGCAGTGCCTGACAGCACAATACAATGTAATATTTACCTAGACGGCTTTGCAAATATTAGTCCCTGCTCTGCTCCAGTCATTTTTACTTTGCCCTAGTTGAATCATCCTTCCATGCTTTGCATTCTTTCCCCTTGTTCAAATAATGCTGTAAAATCCATTAAAGCCTTATTTATGTAGCTAGCAAGCAGGGCTTGCCAAAGAATTTTGGATAATCCAATATCTTACATGGCTTATATTAGGACACTGTAGTGCACAGAAAAGACATAAGCTGCATGCAGACGGCCTGACAAGCTCCAGTTGAACTCTGATGGGACGTGAACACGGCTACGGTTTAAGTAAATCCCTTGTTCCCTTTCTCTCCCCTTCTCTCGCTTGCAGGTTTTAATTGAACATTTCCTGGATTGATCTCCAGATGCAGGTACTATTCTCCTGCAGTGATATGAAATAGTTAATTGTGATGATATCCAGTCTTGCCAAGGCTGGAGTTGGATGTTTTGCAGTAAAGAGTGGCTAAAATTGCTGCTCAAGCCTCTGTCAGAGAGCATCTACAGCTGGCTTGTGAAGTTCCTACAGAGACAGGAACTTCTTAGCTGGCTCACCTGGCAGCTGAGATTCTTCACCAAACAGCCTTGAGGATACTCTGATGAACCATTTAATGCTAGAGTTGGACAGGTCATTTAGCTGTTTTTGATCCTACAGCAATTCCAAGATAATGAGAAGGAAGTTATCACAGGTCGTTAATGACAGAGTGAGAAACCAGCCACACAGCAGTGTCTCCCAAGAGGACAAATCAAGCATCTCAAGAAAGCATTTCTTATTCTGTCAATGAAGTTACCACTTTATGCTATAGGAAGAGAGGTCAAAAGAATATTTCCCCCTGATCAGTCTGTCAGCTGTTCCTATTCAAGGTGAGTAACACATTTTGCTCCTGGTTGGTGATGGTCAAGGTATTCTCTGTAGGAAACGTTTTATAAGCAAGAAACCCTCTGTATTACAAAAGCAACCTCATTTTGCAGTACAAGCCTTTGGGGTTTCTTACATGGATCATTAATTTACAGAACCAAGGATCTGACCTAACCTTCCTCACTTGCACAGCCCAGATACAGAATCATATTGGGGAAAAACCCCATCAACTTCCCATCCCATCTTGTTTCCCACTTCAAACATTACAAGTGTGGTATTAGACTCAACTACGTGATGATGTCCATATGGCACAAAGCCCTGCATAAATCAGGCCTTATAAAAATTACTGTCTCAGATCTTAATTGAACAAATAATAAATAATAATAATTAATTTCAGGACCATCCAAGAGGCCAGAAGCCAAGCACAGGATTCTGCCCTCTCAGAATGCATGGCATGGAATGCTTGTTTGGGAATGCTTCCTTTGTCAAAATATCCCTGGCCATGGAAACTGTAGTCTTTCTGGAGGAGGGTTGCAGCCTAGCTTTTTATCTGGCATATAGCTTTCAAAGAAGTGATACACATACACACACGTTCTGAAAGGCCTCTATAGTCTATAGGTATATAAACACCTTAAATCTGTGAGAGCCTCTATAAATTAGCCCTTGAGCATTTTATTTATTTTACTTCATTTTTTTACTATTACCAAAACAATCTTATCCAGAGAGAAAACAAAGCTTTTTATACTTTTAAATGCTATATTAATATCTAACAATAGAACTGCAATGCCTGCAAATACAAAAAAAAGTGCATTTGCCACAAGATCAACTTCTCAAAAATCAACCATTTGGATATTGTCGTGCCTTCCCCCCACAGCAAGAGGGTTTTGATGTCATGCAGCACAGCAAGACTCAAGGTGCTCTCCTAGAATCAGTGTTACGTTCAAAGCCGATGGCTTCATCCACTCCATCTGAGGTACCTCCCTGGCCGGCATTGACGGATCACTCTTGACCTTCAGAGACACCTGCAAGACCTGGTTCCGATGCTGGGCCCTCGACATCGACAACCTCGGTACCGAAGCCCAAGTTGGTGGCGTTGACACTGACAGCTAAGATGAAGAAGGACACTAAGGGCCACACTAAGGTGAAGCACAAACACCTTAAATCTGGCTCAAAGGTGAAGTCAGGGGATGCTCCAGCATGTCTGCAGTTGCATCAATACACCCACCATCACCGGACCTGATGCAAGTTCCTGCAATACCTCCTATTTTGCTGTTGGACTCTCTTATTCGTCAGGTGGAGCAGGGAAGCAGTCGTCGACTCAGTGCGACCCTCCGCCAGGATTGTATGTAGAAGATGTTACTATGCCTTATCGGCCGGTTCTTGCTTCTCATTCCTTGGCATCTGACCGTTCTCGGTCCCAGTCTCTTATCAATACCGGTTGCTGACATTGACAGAAGGCGAGGCGCAGGTTGGACAGAATGCCCTCCCCACACAGCAGTTCCTCACCATGATGTCAGGGTCGATCTCCACCTAGAAGATCTCCATCATTCTACCAGCTACCACCATCATTCATGCTGGTTCCTTGGATCACAGGCATCTTCAGTACTTGTATGGCACCCTACCGGTTTCATCTGGGTTACTGTGGCTTACCCCTAGTAGACCAGGGGATTGGGATCAACGTTCCTTTCACTCCCGCTGTTCCCATTCGCCAGTAAGGGATCACCCCAAGCCTACTGTGACAGTTACTTCCAGTGCACAATCGATACTGATGCCTCCACCATGGCACCAATACAACGTATCGTCTTTACCACCTCCACATCCTAGAGATGTTGCGACTCCTTTGTCTCCACCACAGTTATTGGGAGCCGATGTCTCTTCAGGATCTGACATTAAGCCTGGGGAGGAGGACTCTAGGGCAGATACGACTCCATCTGACCCGTCACCCAACCAACAGGTTGCTGAGGATCTTCCCATCTCCTCTTCAGAGGACCTGCCTTCTTACAGGGACTTGATTAAGAGGATGGCACATACTTTGGGCCTCTCGATTGCTCAACCTCAACCTCAGGTTAGTGATGCAGTCTTTGACATCATACAATTGGATACCTCAACTGCAATTGCCTTGCCCATGACTCAGGTACTTCTACAAGCAGTGAGGTCTCACTGGGATAAGCTGTACACCAGTTTCTACCAGAAAGCTTGACCACATGTATAGAGTGCAGGAAGCTGGAGTCAAATTCCTTTTTGCTCACCCTAAGCCTAATTCAGTGGTCGTCAATCTGTCCTTCAAGAGTAAAAAAAACCCTACTCAGTGCCTTCTGATAAAGAAAGTAAGCAGCTTGACACCTTTGGACGGCATTTTTATTCTGCTGATGTCCTGGGTGTGAAGACCCCTGTGTTGTGTGTATGGGGGTGTTATGAGTATGTATTATGGGAGCAAAGGTTCCCTTTCATTTCTCTTCTGCTTGAACAGCAGCTTGATGCTGCTAGATGTGTTCAGAAAGAGGGTATAGTGCTTGCAAAGCAAATCATAAACTCCGCCAAACATACCCTTGACACTTGCTCTAAGACGATGTCTTCTGTAGTCAGCTTGCGAAGACACTCCTGGCTGCACACTATGTCTCTACAACTGGATACAAGGGCCTATGCTGAAGACCTGCCGTTTGACGGTCAAGGCCTGTTCCATTTTTCAACTGAAACTGTCCTTCAGGATATGGACAAGAGTTTAAAAGCTTCTTGCAATTTAGGTGTATCTGCATCCACTTGACTGCAAGAACACAGGTAATGGTCTCATTCCAATTCTAGACACCCCTATAGCAGACAGTAGCTTGATGATTCTTGGAAGTCTAGGCAATCTCAGTCCACATCTATGTCCACGTACTCCTCCAGACCAAAGTTCCACCATGCTCAGCAGTCCGGCAAAATCAAGACTGCCAAGAATAACAAACAGGGACTTTGACCTCTCAGCCCCCTGCACAATGGAAGCCTCTCCTTCCCCAACACCCCTTTCATCCATGCCCATGTGCCTTGGCTACTTCTTTCCAACCTGGAGTTTGATCACATCAGACACCTGGGTGCTTGCCATCATTGTCCAGGGCTATGCAATACATTGTCCAGGGCTATGCCAACATCAAGGGCTCTACAGCAGGAGGTCCAGCAGCTATTGGAGAAAAACATCATAGAGCCTGTTCCTTTTCAAGATCAGGGCCTAGAGTGCTATTCCCGATACTTCACAGTTCCAAAGAGGGATGGAGACCTCTGGCCCATTCTGGATCTCAGGGCTCTCAGTGAAAACATCTCATATCGCAAATTCAGAATGACATCATAAGAACATACTGCCTCTCTTGGACCATGGAGTGTGGATGGCGACGATTGATCTACAAGACACCTATTTTCATATAGACATCAACCCGTGTCACAGAAGGTTTCTCCGCTTCATCGTGGGACAAGACCACTACCAGTCTTGCCTTTTGGTCTTTCCACCATGCCCAGGGTTTTCACAAAAACAATTATTGCAGTGGTGGCTTATCTTCGGCTTCAGGGAGCCATGGTTTTCCCGTACATCAATGACTGGCTTCTAGTGGCGGACTCAAAAGACCAGCTGATGGACCATATAAATCTAACCTTGTGGGACTTTGTATCAAGCACAAGAAATCGAATCTCACACCATCTCAGTGAGTGGACTTCATCAGGGCCGCCCTCGATTCCACCCTAGGTCGGGCGTTCCTCCCCACTCGATGGGCTCAGGCTCTGGCCAGGATGGCACATTTGCTCCGCTCACTCCCAACTACAACTGCCTTGGATGTCCAGTGCCTTCTAGGACTGATGGCAGCAACAACAGCGGTGCTCCTCATAGCAAGACTTCGCATGTGCCCACTACAGCTATGGTTCCCCTGGAATTTCACCCCTTCCAGGGAACCTCAGACCAAGTGCCTCACGTTGTCACCAGGGTTGTGTCTCTCCCTGAGGTGGTGGGAATACATCCTGAATCTCTTAGCGGGTGCTCCTTTTCATCCTCTGGCTACAACAGTCACCATTACCACGGACGCCTCTCTGTGGGGATGGGCACACCTGACTGGCCTTTGTGTGGGGGCATTGTGGGAAAGCAGCCTGAATGGTGCCCTCATAAACTTTCTGGAGCTCCTGGATATTTGCTATGCTCTTCAGTCCTTTCTTCCGATGGTCATGGGAAGAATGGTTGCAATTCTCACAGACAATACAACCGCGCTCTGCTATATAAACAGGCAGGGAGGCACAGTATCCCGCGGACTATATCAATTGACGTTGACTCTTTGGGACTGGTGTTTGGACCTCAACATCTGGATGGCAGCAGCACATTTGCCAGGGATCCAAAATGTTCAAGCGGATGCCCTCCACAGAGGAGGGTGCAACCAAATGAATGGGAGCTGAACTGGAAATATCTTCGGCCCATTTTTCAGCAATGGGGTCATCCTCAGATAGATGTTTTCACGACACGGCTCAATGCAAAGTGTCCCCAGTTTTACTGCTGGGGTGGGATGGATCCTCTCTCCCTGGGGGATGGTCTATTGATTTCGTGGACTCTGAAGTCGCTGTTCCTTTTTTCACTGCTTCCACTCATAACACGGGTGTTGAACAAGCAGCTTGACACCGTGGTTCCCCTTGCTCCTATGACTATCCAGGAGGATTTTCCTATACTTCCCAGGGAAATGGGACCTGTTCCTGGCATCTGGGGGTCAGATTCTTTACCATAATGTGCCCCACCTCAAACGAATGGCTTGGAGGATACAGGGTGGGGTTTCTCAGATTAAGTAGTGGCGGTCCTGTTGAATTGTAGAAAAGTGTCTACTAGGACTTCACACCATTACAAGTGGCCTAAGTTCCTTGCCTTCCTGCATCCTTAACCAGGGGATCCAACTAGGGTGATTCTTCCCCGAATTTTTGACTTTATTCTCTCTCTTGCTGAAGCGGGATTGATTCATTCATCATTAAGAGTTTATTTGGCAGCTATATCAGCGTTCCATCATCTTATAGACAACACCTCAGTCTTTGCCCACCCAGACTCTAAGCGATTTCTTAAGGGGCTTATGCATCTCTATCCACCTGTTAAGCAGCCAACCCATGCTTGAGACTTGCCCATGGTGTTGAGGAGACTCATGCGCAAACCCTTCAAACCCATGGCATCTTGCGACTCAAAACTATTATCCTGGAAAATGGCTTTTTTAGTAGCCATTACATCTGCTGGCAGAGTCAGTGATATCTTGGCTTTCAGGCATGATGCTCCTTACCTGAAGTTTCTAGCTGGTGGGGTGGCCTTGGCCCTGGACATCACCTTTCTCCCTAAGAATACACCACCCGCCCTCCTTCCCCTCTGCTGTCAGCCTTCACTTTCTAGTTGTTGTTGTTTTTTTCTGGAGGCTTGCAGCAGTCAGAAGGACCTGGTGGGATACCAGAGCCCCACCCTCTGGGCATGCATGGTTGGAGTTCCTGCACGTGCTGGGAGAGGGGGCTCCAGATCCTCACTGAGCTTGAAAGACGTTTCCCAATCGGGGTTGGCGCAGGCACCTTAGATCCCGTAGGTGAGAATGCATAGATGACCCCTTGAAGATCATCGGTTACAGGTAAGCAACCTGTTTTCATTGCAGCTCAAGCATCAGCCACGGAGCTCTCAAGCTGACTGATCTCACCCCCTCAAGCATGCTGCTGTTCATATATACAGCTGATCACAGATGTCCTTCTGTGTCCTAAATAAACTGAACAGGCCTGAATCATGACAAAGATCTGGGTGCAGCAATTCCTATTTTGTGGGGACGCCTGGGCTGAAGTGATTCTTGATGCTGCCATTTCACCCCAAAAGTAACATTCAGACTACGCTTCCTGCATCTAAGAAGGCTCGTTTTAAAATTAGATTGAAAAGCTTTGGAATCTCTCTAGTTTCCTTATTTTATGTTACTTTGAGATCAGACAGTCCTTTCTTTCATTGTTTGAAGCCATTTTTAGGGAAACTTTTCCCCTAACTAACTTGACTGTTATCTTTTACTTCAGATACATGGGCAAGGGGTTAAGTCGCAAGCATCTTGTTTTGTGGTAGGGATGTGTAGTGATGCTGGAAAATTTGTCATAAAGGAAGATGAAATGGAGCCAGGAAGAAAGGAAAGCTAGTTCTGTGATGGTATGGAAAAGTCATGTCCTTGACCACCAGGGGTACTATATTAACAATGTCAGGGCTTTTTTTGTAGAGAAAGTCCAGCAGGAACTCATTAGCATAATAGGCCACGCCCAACAGCAGAAACTCATTAGCATATTAGGCCACACCACTGACAGCACAGCTTATTAGCATATTAAGCCTCACCCCCATGTTACCAGAAGAGTGGACATCCAGCCACACCCACCTTTTGCTTCTTATTCTGTTTACCTTGTTTGTTGTCAAAACCCAGGGCTTTTTTTGTAGCAGGAATTAATTTGCATGTTAGGCCACATACCTCTAATGTAGCCAATCCTAAAGAGTTTCTGCTGTTGGGTGTGGCCTATTATGCTAATGAGTTCCTGCTGGGTGTGGCCAACTCAGGAGCCAGCCAGAACTCCGTTCCTGTGCGTTCCTGCCCCAAAATAGCCCTGAACAATGTCAACATGACCCAAAGGTCAGGCAACAATCTCCAAACAGCAACCACCCCTGACTTAAACACTTGCTTGAAAACTCTCTGCTGGCCCACCTTGCCATCTGAACGTGACTTCTGGCTTTTATATTTTCAAAATGGAGATGGCCATTTCCCCCCTTATTCAGCCAGTGGACAAGCTGACGACCTGTTCTACTCAATAGCAGCTGATCAGATCCAGTCTGCACCACATCTTGCGCAAGCCACAGACAAGAGGCCTGAGTCTCATGGCCCGAAACATCTTATTTCCTCTTGCCTGGCCTTTTTCCTTTTTAACATCCAATCTGATTAGCAATTACAGCGGATTCAAAAGCTCACACAGAGTTTTGTGATATTTTGGTTGGGAAAGAATTTGTTCTGAAATTTTCCTGTGAATCTTCATGGCTACTTAGAATCTCTTATTTAAAACAAAACTTAGTTTGTGAATGTGGTACTGTTTGTTCCATGGGAAAATTTAGTTTGAAAGGCTCACAGATTTGTGATATAAAAAGCAAATAATTGTTGTATTCACCACAAGTGCACTTAAGACATGCTGAAACCAGTAGAAATAGCTGTGTTGAGCTCTGTGCCAGGTTGTGGTCATCGTCTTCCAACAGTGCTTGGAGGTCAAGAATACAAGGGCCCCCATAACCGGGGGCTCCCGTGCAATGATACTGGGTTTTGCCAAGTTTATTTGCAATCTGGAAATACCCTGGCTACTCAAAACAAGGTATAGCCATCCCAGTCACCTCAATTAGATGGGAGGGCTATCTCTTTTACAATGTACTTTACGGTTCACTTTTTGAGTTTGACACTCCCTGAGAATCAACCATCTGGAAGGGCATTAAGAATAAGGGTATTCTCTGACAATCAAAGTTCTTACCTGGTTGCTGGATTTGACTCAAAGGCATTCTGGGCATTCAGTGTACAGAAGTGATAACATCTTTCTCGCCCTCTGGGCAGACCAAAACATTGGGCTTTTTTGCTTGCACAGCTTCACCTTAGCACTCTTTTATAATAATACTCCATGCACAGTATCTTGTCAAGTTAGGGAAGGAGTTCATATCTATGGTGAAAAAACCTTTGCCAAAACATGGTGATAAAGGAAGGAAAGCACATTGCACTCTTCCTCTTCAAAGGTCCTATTTTATGACTGTATGTGTTTTTACAGCATTTGGCAACTGTTATTGGCTCAGGGAGTCAATCCTAAAGGAAATCAACCCTGACTGTTCCCTCGAAAGCCAGATACTGAAGCTGAAGCTCAAATACTTTGACCACCAAATGAGAAGGGAGCACTCACTGGAGAAGACCCCGATGCTGGGAAAGACTGAAGGTCAAAGAAGAAGGGGACGGCAAAGGATGAGATGTTTAGACAGTGTTATTGATTCAACGAACATGAAATTAAGGAAACTCCGGAAGACGGCAGAAGACAGCATGATGTGGTCCATGGGGATGCGAAGAGTCAAACTCGACTGTGCAACTGAACAGCAACAAAAAATTGACTCAGGGATTGGTAAGAATTCCTACCAAACAGTGGTTAACTGGATTGTACCTAGCTTCAGGGTTCATCATCTATTATACTGGACTCTCTTCCAACACAGGCACCCACACACATTTTAAATTTTGTCCTGTTTGCTGCAACATGCCTTAGTTGTAATACTTTCCTCATACTGCTAAACAGTATTTCATCCCTGCCAAGAAACTCATCAACTAAATAACACTAGTACAATGGTTAAGTTTTTGAACAAAAAAAATCATAGATTCCAGTCTGTTTAGCCAGTATGTATAGTTCAAGATAGCTTCAAAAAGGTCTAGTATATTTTCTGTGGGTGGGTGTGTTTTTAAAGGGTTGGATCTAAACCCTTGCTTGCACAAGCAAGAGGGTACTTGCACAAACAAGAGAGCCAGTTTGGTGTAGTGGTTAAGTGCGCGGACTCTAATCTGGGTGAGCTGGGTTTGATTCCCCACTCCTCCACTTGCACCTGCTGGATGACCTTGGGTAAGTCATAGTTCTGTACCAGCTGTTCTCTTAAGGACAGTTGTCTCAGAGCTCTCTCAGCCCCACCTACCTCACAGGGTGTCTGTTGTGGGGAGGGGGAGGGAAAGGAGTTTGTAAGCCGCTCTGAGACTCCGAGTGAGTGAAGGGCGGGATATAAATCCACTCTCTCCTTCTTCTTCTTCTCTTCTACTTCTAATCACACAAATGGGGGGGGGGCCTTCCCCACAATTTCTATGGATCATCCATTTAGCTACATCCCGCCACATCCCACACTGTTCCTTACCCTCAGAAGAATCTTTTGGGAGATGACATGTGCTGCAACAGGAATGGAAAGGTGGAAAAGCTCACAGTACAATGGATTCTGCCCATTGGACTGAAAGCTGCAATGTTACCTTAGTGTAGGCAGCTTCTCTTAAATATGTAAGACTAAATCTGCAACACTGAGATCAAGAACACAGATAATCAAGGACACCCTAATCCTACCCAAGACCTGGAGATGGGTCCTTTTCTCCTTCCTTATTTCCTGTTCCAAGAGGTAGTAGTCTAGCAAAACAACAATATGAATTAAATGCATGCTATAGACCGCAAAATGAACCCTCAAAGCCCTTGCAGCTGTTGTTTACCACTGTGTTGCACATTCTGGTCCTCCATGTGGATCTCTGGGGACACAAAATTCTTCACAACAAGCAAAGAACAGAATTTATTATGTAACTGGTGAGAGGCGGTAGTGAAGGATATGAGTAGGATGTACAACTAAACAATCTACTTCATAAGATTCTTGCAAGACAATAGAACTTATTTTCTGCTTCACATCCCAGCTTCCCAGAAGGACTGAAATTGAAATATGACCAAAGTACGTCAGTCGTCTATCAGAGAAACGAAAGGTATGATTAATAGGTTATGAATACGGATGGATTGGGGCCAGAGGTTATAGGGCAATGTTATATGGCAAATAAATACTTATTTGTAAAACAGATTTAAATGTATCACAAAACAAGATTCTTGGAGCACAATCTACTGGAGGTTCTCTTCTGCAAGCCCAAGTTCATTTCAGTACAGCTTCTGTACTAGTGCTGATAGATTTTGGCCTGGTCTCACCCTGGCCAGAAAAACGATGCACAACAGTGCAATCCTAAACTGACCTGAATGGATTTAGAAGGGTGAAACTCTGCCTATGACTGTACTATAAATAAACTACCCTCTGCAAAAAAAGAGGCATAATCAAACCATTAGTAGACCATGCAAGACAGATCTGTGAACCTCATTTTCTCAACAATGAACTAAATCATCTAAACCACACACTTCAAGCAAATGGCTACTCCAAGAATGAAATCAGAAGAGCGAATAAACCAAAGATAAAACAGACAACTGAGGGAAAACAGTCTCCCACAGGAAAGGCTGCCATATATCCAGGGGTCATTTTGTAGAAAAAGAGGTGCAGGAGCTCATTAGCATAACTCATTAGCATAACTTATTTGCATATGCTAAACCACCTGACATCACTGGAAGTATGTCAGAAGGAAAAAAAGAGAGAGAGAGAGAGAGAGAGAGAGAGAGAGAGAGAAAGAAAGAAAGAAAGAAAGAAAAGAAAGAAAAGAAAGAAAGAAAGAAAGAAAGAAAGAAAGAAAGAAAGAAAGAAAGAAAGAAAGAAAGAAAGAAAGAACGAGCTGGCAGAGAGGGGACCGCTACTAATCCAAGCCTCAGAAATACCACTATTCTGGGAGGATAGCTTCAGTGGTGGCTGAAGCCTTCAGAAGGCTGGTTGGAGGAACAAGGACTTTTCCAGGGGATGGGGTCATTTTGCTGCAGCCATGACACAAGCAGGCATTCCCCCACGTGGGGGGCTGGCACCAACTCCCAGAGCTGAGCTCCCCCGAGCTCCTGCTCAAAATGACCCTTGCATATTTCAAAGGAATCACTGATCAGATGGGAAAACTTATGAAAAAACACAACCTACAAACAGTATTCAGACCCACCAGAAAAATACAACAGATGCTACGATCGGCAAAAGACAGAAGAGACCCCCTCACTTCTGCAGGAGTATACCGCATACTCTGCAGTTGTGGACAGGTTTACATCAGGGCCACACAATGGAGCATCCAGACAAGAATAAAAAAACATGAAAGACACTGCAGACTTGGCCAGCCTGAAAAATCAGCAGTGGCTGAACATAGCCTAACTCAAACAGAACACAGTATCTCATTCCAAGACACTGAAATGCTGGACAACACATCCAATTATCATGTCAGATTACACAGAGAAGCCAATGAAATTCACAAACATGAACACAATTTCAACAGGAAAGAAGAGAGTTTAAAAATAAATAGGGCATGGTTTCCAGTCCTGAAAAACACAAAATGCCCTACATCTTACAACAGCACTACAGATAAGATTAGAATTTCAACAGCCAATCCATATGCAAAAGAACCTCCTCCAGAAAGCTCCTCCATTAGCATGTCACAGCCTGGGAAACTCCTACAAGATAATGACTCAGCCCTACCCCACCTTCCTGAGTAGATACAAATTACCTGCATACCATTTTTCTTCTCTTATTGACACAGAGAGTACTCCATCTTTCTGTGTTATACCTCTGAGGATGCCAGTCACAGCTGCTGACAACATGTCAGATACTACAATGCCACGGCCATACAGCCCAGAAAATCTACAACAACTAATGAACTCCGGCTGTGAAAGCCTTCAACAACAAACTATGAAAGTTCAATGTATACCTGCTTCTTAAAGGTGATAGCCAAAATGTTCTCAGTTTGCCCATTTCTTCACTGTTGTTTTCTTGAGTGGCGTTACCAGTTGAAACATGAACATCTAAGGTCATTAAATAACTATTTCATTTGGACAAAAAATGAGTTTTGTTCTAACTGGCCTAGGTCAACACAACCACTTATGTTACTGTATTTAATTAAGAACCAGAAATAATATAATTTATTTCATGCACACAAATATCTGGCAGCCTAATCCTATGGGCAACTCTGCATGACATTGCCAGGATCTGATGCTGGCCAAGAGCTACACGGTTGCCTTCAACTCTGCTTTGACAGTGATGCTCCTCTAGATAAACACTGGAAGAAGGCTGCAGTTGTTCATGGGGCACAACATTTAGCTTCTTGTCAGATCCCCAGTTAAGACACTCTCCACAGCTTCTTTATTAAAATGCTTTATTGGAGATATACTCACGACGGAACTGGCTCCTTGTCAGGAATAAAGAAAGCGCGCGAAAACCAAAGGTTATAGGTAAGATCCAGTGCCCCCCACACCCCACACACATAGGTCAGCCCTCGGCCCCCAGGCGTTACTATGACAACCCTGACAGGTATATGCTGTCTTATCTATGGTAGCTTGGCGAAAGAAACTCCAAGGCAACTCTCATGAGAACGGCCTAGGAAACAGTTATGGCTGCAAGAAGTGGGCACCCACACACTCACACACTCCCCTCAGGAACAGCCTCCCACCAAAGCATGGCAAGGTGAACAGGGAAGAAGAAATGAAACTGAACTGAACCATATTGAACTGGAGCCTTGACACTTCTATGCAGAAGCTGAGGGCAGTCTGGGTAGCTTCCCTTGTTGGTGGCATCCTGGGTGATTCCCCCTTCCCAATATGCCCCCTTGGATCTGCTGCAAAACTATACAGCAGTAATAAAAGGAGGGTAAGGGCCTTCTTGCTCCCCATGGATAGGACTGGGGTTTAGCAGCAGCAGAACTCTTGACTTGCACCCTTGAAGCTTTAGCTGGGATGGGTAATAACCAGGGGTCCGTTGGAGCGGGAGCGCACAGGAGCGCAGCTCCGGGAGTGAGAAGCCCAGAGGGCGGGCACATGACCAAGCCCCACCCCCTCCTCGGCTTCCCCGAGCAGTGCAGAGGCGCAGCGCCCCGGGGAAAGCCCTGCTAGGGTCTTTATTGTTTTTAATGTTTTGTTTTAATATTGATAATTTTATCATTGTTCCTTTTATGACTGTGTGCTGCTTTTCCAGAGACTTGCTCAAGGTGGCATAGAAATTTTCTAAGTGTACCATTTTTTATCTGGGCACATGGCACATAAGTACTGGAGAAATTTCACCAACCCTTCAGCAGCTTCCACCCCATCAGTTTGGTGTACTGGTCAGGAGTTGGACTCTAATCTGGGAGAACCGGGTTTGATTCCCCACTCCTCCACATGCAGCTGCTGGTGTGACCTTGGGCCAGTCACAAGTTCTCTCAGAGCTGTTCTCTCATGAGCTGTTCTCAAAAGACCTCTCTCAGCCCCACCTACCTCACAGGGTAGGTCTTGTTGTGGGGAGGGGAAGGGAAAGGGATGGGTGGTGCCCATGTCCTGGGTATCTCAAGTCTCCTTGAAACCTGGTGGTTTCAAGGGAGCAGGAAGAGAATGAGGGTGTGTTCTTTACGCTTATTTTTATTGCACAAAGTATTGGATGGGGAAGGGAATGGAGGAAGAGCAGGTCAGTTTCACTCACCTGTGGAGTGGAGCCTGAGGGGTGGGTGTTGCCTTCTGACACACTTCCGGTATGTTAGGGGTGTGCCATATGCAAATGAGTTATGGTAATGAGCTCCTGCACCTCTTTTTCTACGAAATGACCCCTGGTAATAACAAATGAAATAGAAGTGCTTCATCTTATCTATAGCAATGTGCATCAGAGTGGTTTCCAATTACATTTTCCATATAGGACATATTGCATTGCAAATATAGATGGCATCTACTGCCATTTTAGAAAAGAAATTTGTAGGCGTTTCATTAAAGTGACCTTGTTAATTTTTACCTTGATTTTTATTTGAAATGTGGAAAGTTTAAGCATTTGTGATATTGCTAAGATTGTTACTTAATCTGTTGGACAGACATCTGCCAGGGATGTTTTATATAATAGAAAGCATGTGCAAACAGTGCAGATGAAAATCTATTGGATCTTTCCATAGCCATAGATGTAACAAATTCCATAAAGTGGTTCCCCCAAAATGTACTGCAGATCTGGGTATTGAGATTGCTAACAGCCAAACTAGAATGAATGAATGCAGCTCCCAGAAATTTCCAGAGAAAAAATCTGAAGCAACTGAAGGTCAATCCACAAACGCCTGGTAAAACAGAAGCATTTTCACCTGACACTTAAAGCTCAGCACGGGTGCCAGATGAACAGCTGTAGGAGGGAGTCCTGGAGAAAAGGCGCTACAAAACAAAACGCCCTGTGTCTGGCAACCACACAGCATACCTCCAAAAGTATGAACACAAAGGGCAGACCCTAACCTCTCCGGAAGACCCTAACTGTCACTTGGGGACAGAGAGTTCTTTTTTCTATCACGGTTCAGGAATGGTTTAGGACCATTTTTCTTTGTCTCCAGGAGTTAACCTGAAAATGTAGGAGCCAGATTCAGGCCCTTTCCGCATTTGCTTGCCACTCTGGATTTTCTCAGTGTTCGAGTCAAGGCAATTTAACAGCATCCAAATAACTCTGGGCAACAGCAGGCTGAAACCGGGCTCAACACTGAAGGGAGGTAATGTAATGCAGAAGGAATGAAAAGAAGGTTGAACTCTATTTTAGTGCATTGTGCCAGAAGCCCTAAAACCTTACTAAAGGCTCAAGAGTGCCACCTAGAGTGTCTGGGATCTTGGACACCTGGAGTTTAAATTAGAACAACCCGGTTCATTTCCATTCCACATTGGACCATCCTGTCGGACATAATCCTTTCTGTGCAAAGGACACTTCCGTTTAGGCCAGACAACCGATTTGTCATGGAAATTCAGAGCAATGACCAGATGGGGGTGGGGCTATAAGTTTCTTAGTGACAGTAGTTTCTGACATCAGAGATGGGGCTTTGTGTGGAATTTGCAAAATCAGCTTATCACTCTCAGAGAGGAGATCGGCTTAGTTCCAGTTCTACTGACCATAAATATCTGGACCTTGTCTTCAGTCTTCAGCAGAAACTTAGGATCTTCTTCGTGGTCTCTGTGCATCACACCTCTGGGATAAAGTGCGCCTGCGCCGATCCCGATCGGTAATCTTCAAAGCCTAACGGATTTTCGCGCCAGCTCCCCGGTCACGTGCACGTCCCACTGCGCATGACCCGGGGAGAGGCACGAGGATCCCGCCAGTTCTCTTCTGACCGCCGCGTCGTGAGGACCCCCTCTCCGCTCCGGTCGGTAGTTAACTTTCGTTTCTTCTTTTTCCAACTTTGGAAAGGCCTTTCGGACTGATTTCTTGGACTTTACTTGACCTACGGACTGTTTTTCTGGACTCTCTTTGGATTCTCCTCCTTCCACTCCCCGCCCGGCCTATGGCCCAGCGGTGGGGTTTCTTTAAACGCTGCCTTAAGTGTGGGAGTAAAATCCCCCCCCCAGACAAGCACTCCCTCTGCTTGCTGTGCCTAGGCGAGTCGCATCGCGTCGACTCCTGTTCGAGTTGCGCCGCGTTCTCCAAACAAACTCGGAAGAACCGGGCGGCCCGACTCCGAGTGGCCCTCTTGGAGGCAGCGTTGTCACCGAAGATGTCCGCAGCCGATGCCTCGGCAACATCCCCATCGGTACCGACGGGCCCGACGTCGCCACCGATGCGAAGCCCTTCCGGCACCGAGAAGTCGGCATCGAAAAGACCCCTCTCACTGCCACGAACTCCCGCTAAGAAGCGTAAGGAGGGCAAAGAGGGTAAGGGCAAGCTGAAGCACAAAACCTCGAGTGCTTCGTTGACGCATCCCGCATCCGACATGACCCAGCACGGGTCTCCACAGCTTGACCCTCCTGGGCGCGAGCGACCCCGGGGCAGCCCCGTCTCCCCGATGCCGCGACCCATCCAGCTCACGGATTCGGAACCCGACATCGAGCTGACGCAGATCCCTCACAGCAGTCCCGAGACAGGGCCTGACCCGATGCCGGCACTGAGAGGCGAGCGAGACTGGCGCCTTCCCCCATCTTCGGTGCCGTGGGACGTCCGTCAATGGCGATACCTGTATGGTTCCTCCTACCCGCCACCTCCACAATGGTACCCAGCGGAGTGGGATCGCCAATCGACGTCGTCAAGAGTCTCCCGATGCCGAGATCCCCCGGCTCCGACTCCGATACCGTTACCGAAACCGAAACCGATACCGAAACTAATGATGCTGATACCCACATTACCCGATATCGACCTCCCTCCTTATCAGCCAGATCCGTCGACCCCTATGTCTCCCTCCGAACATTCCGACCATTCGATGCCCGAATCTCCTGAATCATCCGATGACGAATCTCCCATCCAGCCGTCACCATCCCCTGATGTGGCTGAAAATCTACCAATCTCCCCCTCCGAGGACGTGAAATCCTATGGAAAACTTATCAAACGAATGGCACATTCCTTGGCGCTTGCCACGGTCCAACCAACACCTACCGCTACCGATGCCATCTTCGATATCGTACAGATGGACACATCCACCGCGGTAGCGTTGCCACTAATTTCGGTGCTCTTGAGCACTGCCAAAGAATCCTGGGGCCACCCCTCCTCAACCCCAATTTCAAACAAGCGGTTGGACCACATGTATAGGCTCCAAGAGCCAGGGGCAGAATTCCTATTCATCCACCCCAAGCCCAACTCAGTCGTCGTGACCCCCTCGGCTAGGGGACGTAGTGGACATTCCTCCCCCTTGGACAAGGAGGGACGGAAACTAGATTCTTTCGGAAGACGATTTTATTCAGCCGGTGCATTGGGCATAAAAACGGCAAACTACACAGCCTGCATGAGCAGGTACCAGTACTCCCTATGGGAACAGATGACACCTCTTCTGGCTCAGCTTCCTGAGGATAAGCAACGACTTGCAAGGAAGATCCAGAGGGAAGGCATGGTGCTAGCAAAGCATCAGCTTAACGCATCCAAGCATGCTGCGGACGTCACGTCCAAGACACTCACTTCAGCAGTCGCCCTTCGTCGCCACGCCTGGCTGAGGTCGACTTCGCTTCCACAAGACACTAAGTCCTTAGTGGAAGATCTCCCTTTCGAGGGTGAAGGACTGTTCAGCTCCACGACGGACACAGTTCTTCATGATTTAGATAAGAGCATCAAAACATCTCGTAACTTGGGTGTCTCACAACCGAGACAACAGAAGCAGAAAACATGGCAGAGATCTTGGTCCAAACAGCAACCGCGAAGATCTCCCACTGAACCCCAATGGCAGAGACCACCGTCTACTGTCTATCAGCAGAAACCTTATGGTCATAAGCCACGATTCCCGTCCGCTTCCGCTTCTAAGGCTAAACCACCCAAGCCGAACAAGCAGAGTCTTTGACTCTCCCATTCGCTCCGATATTCCCACCCGTCTATCCCCCTTCCTACTAGCATGGCAACGTATCACGACAGACAAATGGGCACTGTCGGTTGTAGCAGAAGGCTACAGAATAGAATTTTTCCAGATTCCACAAGAATCGTATTTCGTAACCACCCCTCCCTCCGACACCCTATTGTCGGAAGTCGAAGCCCTCCTCTTAAAGGATGCCATAGAACAGGTACCAACAAAACACCTTCAGCGGGGGTTCTACTCCCGCTACTTCACGGTCCCAAAAAAGGATGGCGGACTTCGTCCCATATTAGATCTGCGGAACCTCAATGCGTTCATCACCTACAAGAAATTCCGTATGACCACTCTACAGACCATCCTACCGCTACTAGAAGCCAACGTGTGGATGGTGACGCTGGACTTAAAGGACGCATACTTTCATGTGACGATCCACCCGTCACACAGACGGTACCTACGCTTTGCGATCGGTCCGCGTCACTTCCAGTACAAGGCCCTACCCTTCGGCCTCTCTACAGCTCCTCGTGTCTTCACGAAGCTTATGGCAGTAGTAGCGGCACATCTGAGACTCCAAGGTGTCCACCTTTACCCCTACCTGGACGACTGGCTTCTAGTCGCCCCTTCTACGACGGAACTACAGAACCACATCTCTACTACCCTTCACACCCTAGAATTACTAGGGTTGACTATAAACCTCAAAAAGTCCATGCTTATCCCTTCCAGACGGGTTCAGTTTATCGGAGCTATCCTGGACTCCTTGCAATGCAGGGCATTCCTACCCCCCAACAGAGCAGCGGATATAGTCTCCCTTCTCCAGGCTATCCAAGAGACCAAGGAGGCTACAGCCAAACAAGTCCTTCGCCTGCTAGGCCTGATGGCCGCGACAACGGCAGTAATTCCCTTCGCCAAATTGCGAATGAGACCACTGCAGCTTTGGCTCTTGAGGCGTTTCCGCCCCAAATTCCACTCCCTCTCCAAACGTTTCCAGATATCTACCCAGGTCCTGGAGACCCTGAGTTGGTGGCTTGTGCCCCAGAATTTACACTCAGGTGCACCTTTCCGGCTTCCACCCCCCTCAGCGACCGTCACCACGGACGCATCCCTATGGGGCTGGGGAGCTCACCTGGAAGGTGTAGGTGTGGGAGACAGGTGGCACCCCTCTGTGGCGCACAACCATATCAATTTCTTAGAGCTGCTGGCAGTTCTCTACGCAGTGAGATCTTTCCGCCAATCCCTAACGGGGAAAACGGTGACTGTCCTTACGGACAACACCACCACTATGTTTTACATCAACCGCCAGGGCGGGACGGTCTCCCGTGGACTTTGCCGGTTAGCGATAGAGCTGTGGAACGAGTGCCAGGCGCTAGATATTCACCTAGTGGCGACTCATCTCCCAGGACTACTCAACGTCCAAGCGGACTTCCTAAGCAGAGGAGGAGCATCCCTACACGAGTGGGAACAGAACCCCCTCTACCTGACTCCGATCTTCGACCATTGGGGACATCCATCCGTGGATGTATTCGCCTCTCGGGAGAACAAGAAGTGCCATCTATTCTGTTCCAGAGCAGGAACGGACCCGACCTCTCTCGGAGACGGTCTCCTCTTCCGGTGGACAGGGAAACGGTTGTACCTATTTCCCCCAATCCCTCTCATTCCGAGAGTAGTCCACAAACTGTTGACAGAGCGACCGTGGGCAATTCTCGTCACCCCATGGTGGCCGAGACAACCCTGGTTCCCCACGCTCCTCCGCCTCTCACGAGGGACGTATCTCCATCTCCCGACGGACCCGGACCTCCTCGGGATGTGCGGGGGCCGAGTACTGCACCACGATGTGCCCAAGCTAAAATTGACAGCGTGGCTGATCCAAACTTAGGGTTAGAATCACGCATTGCTCAAGTGCTACTGAACTCACGCAAACTCTCCACTCGACGTTCATATGAGTCAAAATGGACTAAATTTTTAACTTTCCTGGCGTCTGTGGGACGACCCTCAGTCCCCGCTGGACTTAAAGATGTTTTTGGTTTCCTCCTGTCATGTAAGGACAGGGGACTGTGTCACTCATCTATCCGAGTCTACTTGTCAGCCATCTCAGTCAATCATCCTAAGATTGATGGCTATTCGGTGTTTTCCCACCCAACAACGAAACAATTCCTCAAGGGAATGAATCGCCTCTATCCCCCAGTGCGGACACCAGTCCCGGCATGGGACTTGCCCCTGGTTCTCACTAAGCTGATGGGAAAACCCTTCGAACCCATGGCCTCATGCAGTCTTCAGCTTTTGTCATGGAAGGTTGCATTTTTGGTGGCCATCACGTCTACTCGACGCGTGAGTGAGCTCTCGGCGTTCCGTTGCGACCCACCATACCTCGCGTTTCATCATAATGCCGTCACTTTGGCTCCAGATGTCGCTTTCCTGCCTAAAATAGTGTCGGACTTCCATATAGGGGCAGATATCACCTTGCCGGTATTTTTTCCTGATCCCCAGGACCCAACGCAACGTAGTCTACACACTTTAGATGTCAAGAGAGCCTTGTCTTTCTACTTGCACCGGACAAAATCCTTTCGCAAGTCTCCAGCTCTCTTTATTTCTTATGCCTTGCCCAGGCAGGGACAGAAACTGTCGTCTCAAAGACTCTCGAAGTGGATAGTTGAGACGATAAAACTCGCCTATCTTCTGGCCAAAAGGCCACTGCCGGCGTCCCTCCGGGCACACTCCACTCGAGCCGTGGCTACTTCCACAGCATTCCTCAAGGGCATTCCCCTGGGAGACATCTGCAATGCTGCAACGTGGGCGTCCCCTCACACGTTTGTGAAGCACTACGCCCTAGATGTCCGTGTCCATCAGCGTACTGTGGTGGGCCGTGCAGTCCTGCAAGCAGCTCAGATGTGAGACCTCCAGCACCCACCTCCAGGTATGTGGTGTTTATTGCTCGCTATTCTCCCAGAGGTGTGATGCACAGAGACCACGAAGAAGATATACAGGTTGCTTACCTGTAATTGGAGATCTTCGAGTGGTCATCTGTGCATTCACACCACCCGCCCTCCTTCCCCTCTGCTTTCGGTCTCCCTTACTTTTTCTTTGGGGGCTGTTAGCAGCGGTCAGAAGGAACTGGCGGGATCCTCGTGCCTCTCCCCGGGTCATGCGCAGTGGGACGTGCACGTGACCGGGGAGCTGGCGCGAAAATCCGTTAGGCTTTGAAGATTACCGATCGGGATCGGCGCAGGCGCACTTTATCCCAGAGGTGTGAATGCACAGATGACCACTCGAAGATCTCCAATTACAGGTAAGCAACCTGTATTTCACAGGAGGCTGGGTATGAGTTAAGGACTCCTCCAACATCTTATTACTGTAAGGAACTCTGCACATGCTCTAAAGAACCTGCTACAGCCTAGGTAAAGTCTGCTGAGTTAGCTGAGTTAGTTCAACTGTATTGCTTTTTATTTTGAAATTCTGTGTATTGTGTTCTTGTGTGGTCCCCCCCCCCCCGGTATTTTTAGTTCTGTCCTTTTCCCACCCCTTCCTGAAGCCACCCACTTTTTTTGTGTTTTTCCCTCTCTTGTGTAATAGTGCTTCTTTTTTAAAAAGACCTTTTTTATTTTCACTTTTACAATCTATTTCTAAGAGATATTTCTCTTAATCTCTTCCCTGAGTGCCAGACCAGACCACACAATGCTATGTAGTTGGTTATAAGTTATTTTCTAGGGTTTCTACCCTGTACCTTCATTATTGCTCTGGCACTGTGCTAGAAGGATGCCTTCTCAACAGGTCAACCTAGATGTTCTCAGGAGGTCCCTGAGTGGTGGCAGCTGGGTACCAGATGCTTTCCAGGGAACTCTAGGTCTAAGGGAGTTTCCCAGCAAAGAAAGACACCATCCCCCCCTCCCTTTGTTCCATAACAATCGTATTATCTAATTATTGCTACTACAAGACAAGATCCTAAATTTTGTAGTAGTATATAAATAAATATAGGGTAACCATGTTTTATGATCACCACAGCAAAAGATAACATCTAACCCTAATGTGACCCTAATCCAATTTCTCCTAGCTTCTTTATTGCTTTTAAAAGCTCTGTTTTATTGAATATTGGAACCAGTCTAGAAAGTAACTAGTTAAGAAATGAACTCATCTGCCACCACTTAATAGTGTGACGTTAGTATATAAACAAGCAATGACAAGAATTTCATTCCCACCTCTTTCTACGCTATATAGCAAAACATACTCTGATGTGAAATGATAAGGTTGTATTTCTCCTGAGGATCACTGAAAGACAGTACAATAAATCAGGGGCGTCAAGTTTTCAAAATCCGGGGTGGGTGGGAGCTCTTTTGTGCGCGCGCACAAAGCGTGCATACCTGCCGGGACCATGCCTGGCGCCGCCACCTCCCCCCCCCCGGCCTGACCTCTCCTGCTTCCGTCCCTCCCTCCGTCTGTCCAGGGGCCAGCTGGGCATTTGCTTAGCTGGCCCCTGGACAGACAGAGGGAGGGACGGAGTGGTCAGGCGGGGGGGGGGAGAGAGATGGCATGGGGAGGCACGGTGGAGGGCGCACCATTTTCCGGGGGGGCTCAGTCCCCCCTGGGAAATTTCGGGGGTGGCTCAAGCCCTCGAGCCCCACCCGTAGTTGACGCCTATGCAATAAATGGTTGCTGGGAATGGTGGGCACTACAGTGGGATTTCTAGGCACTGTGGGAACTTGGTGCCTAGGATTTGCTGAGCTCTGGTTTAGGACCTTAACAGTGTAACACCAAACAGGATCATTCCATGGTTAGCCTATTGAATTCAATGGACATAGAAAAGCATAATGCTACTAGGACTGCACTGTAAATGTAAGAACAAGAACCTTGTATTGCGCCCTGAAACAAACTGGCAGCCGACACATTACTACCCAAACCCCCCCCCCAAACTCCTCCCCCCCACCCAACTGGCAAGATGTAATATATGGCAGAACGGGAGGGGACAGCCTGGTTGTGTGATGGTTGTACCATACCTTCCTTGTACATTTCACGAATAAGGTGATACTATCCTTATTAAGAGGAAGAGGCCTACAACAATGACCAGAAAATCAATCTGACAACATAATTCCACTAGTTTTAAATCCTTGCTCAAACCAGGACAGTTTGTAGCTACAATACAAGCATGGTAGATCATAACATGCAAAATGGCATCCTGCAACCAAGAGTGTGTTCAGATGAGCTGGGGGGTAAGACCGTACTAATCTGCACCTGTGCTTCATGATATCTGTCCTCCTGGTCATTCAACCACCCCTGTGTCAATGGAGACTGTTATTGTTATGTATTGACCATGCGGTCGCCATGTGCTCCCTTCATTGCGACCGCATGGCCAGAGCACATGGCCAGAGCATGGCCAGAGCACATGGCCAAGAAACTACCTGAGCTTCAGCCAGGTAGAACAAAGGCCAGGTGGATTCAAACCGGCCACCAATCCTGTACCTAGGTTTCTCCCAGGGAACCTGTGAAATGTAAATAGACTTCTAATAGCCTATCAGGCCAGTTGGGTGAGGTCAGGGGATTGTCCCTGACCAGCATAAAAGGAGGGCTTCGAGCCCTGGGTTGTGTGCTTCATCCGGACCAGCAATAAAGATCATGCTGTTTCACTGTTCCACGGACTCCCGACTCCAATACTTATCAGTGGCGACGAAGGTGGGATCCCGATGAGTGACTCTTCAGCCGACCACAGCAGCACAGCGAGCTCTGTCCCGCCGGCCGCAGGCATCTCCGAGCTCCAGCGCTCACCGCAAGCCGCTCTGAGCCCAATCCTCTGGCACTAGCCAGCGCCGAGCCTCAGCGCTCCCCGGCACCGCCGCAAGACACGAGGACATCGCTCAAAGAGCCGCCGCCGCTCCTGCTCTGGTAAATATGGCAAATGCTCCGGGACCAATTACCCCTTTCGATACGTCTCGCCCCGAGACGTGGGAGTCCTGGCTCAAGACACTGGGTTGCGCCTTTAAGGTCCGCGGAATCACAGATGCAGACCTGAAGAGCGCCTGGCTCTTGAGTTCCGGAGGGGTGGAGGTCATGCGGGTGGCCCAGAACCTACTAGCCCCGCAAGACCCCACCGAGGTGTCTTACGACATGCTCACCAAGACCCTCGGCGATTACTTCACCCCAAAGCCATCAAAACTGGTCAGGCGCTGGGAGTTCATACAGCGCCAGCAGCAGCCGGGGGAGTCAGCCGCCACTTTCCTGACTGAACTCCGTCGACTAGCCATGGGCTGCGAATTCCGCCACGTGGATGACCACGTGGAGACCGCCTTCATGGGAGGGGTCCGGGAAGCCAAGCTCCGCCGGCGCCTCATTGCAATGCCGGAACCTACCTTGGAAAAGATGCTCCAAATGGCAGCAGCCTTCGAGACAATGCAAAAGGACAAGCCAGCCACCAAAGTCCACCAGGCGGCTCCTCCCGAACCCGACTCAAGCGAAGAAGAGGACGTCCACCGGATGCAACCACGCTCGAAGAAGGGTGAGCCCGGCGTCCCCAGGCCCAAGGGCCGGCGCCCAGCATCTGTCTCTGTTCCCTCTTCTGCTTCCCTCAACAGGCAGGCCCCAACGTGTGCCAGCTGCGGGGACCCCCACGACAGACGGACATGCCGCTTCCGTGATGCCATCTGCCGTGCCTGTGGGAAAGCAGGACATCTCGCCCGGGCCTGCCGCCAGAGGAACAGCCACCGTGCCCCAACAGCGAACTTCGAAGAGGTGGGTAGTGTTGTTCCCACGGCTACGGTAATGAACTTGCCCCAGCCCACTCCGGGCGCGATTTCCGTGTCTCTCCGAATAGAGGGAGTTCCTTGCTCCATGGAACTGGACTCAGGGTCAGCATATTCAATTGTGTCCGCAGCTATGTTCCGCCGCCTCTGCCCGAAGGGGGCACGCTGGCTGCGGCTGCCGGCCAGGTTGGTCCTCCGGGACTTCCAGAAAAACCCCGTGGCTATTAAGGGGCTAGCCAGGGTCCGGGTCCAGTACCATGCCTTTAACGGCCTGCTAGACATTCTCGTGGTGGAGCGCAATCTAACCAGTCTCCTAGGTCGCGCCTGGTTCAAGCCGCTCGGAGTGCAGTGGACAGGAATACACCGTGTGGGCTCCACCAACTTTTCGGCCATCTGCGAGGAATTCCCTGCCGTTTTTGACGGCTCATTGGGCTGCTACAAAGGACCCCCGTTTCCTTCGACCTGGACCCGGCAGTCCGGCCCATCCGCGTGGCCGTCCGACGGCCACCGCTCGCCTTCCAGCCCAAAGTGGAGGCGGAGCTGGAAAAGCTCGTGGCACAAGGGGTGCTCGAGCCGGTCTCCCACGCCAAGTGGGAGACTCCCATTGTGACCCCCCTCAAAGCTAACGGGGAAGTCCGCATCTGTGCAGATTACAAATGTACAATTAATAAGGCATTACAGGACCACGCGTACCCAGTGCCGGTGGTCAGCCATGTTCTGGCCTCCCTCGCAGGCGCCAAAATATTTGGGAAATTAGACTTGGCCCAAGCCTATCAGCAGCTTCCCGTAGACGAAGCAACGGCCGAGGCACAAACGATTGTGACTCACAAGGGAGCGTTCAAGGTAAAACGCCTCCAATTTGGGGTCAGCGTAGCACCCGGAATCTTTCAAAATCTAAGGGATTCTCTCCTAAAAGATGTTCCAGGAGTGAAGCCGTTCTTCGACGACGTTCTCATCGCCGCCCCGGACGCCGACACATTTGCAGCTCGCCTCCGGATGGTGCTGCAAAGGTTCCAGGACGCGGGTCTCAAGGTTCGAAAAGACAAGTGCACCCTGGGAGTCTCCTCGGTGACCTTCTTGGGGTTCCAAGTCTCCGCGGACAGCATTCACCCTACAAAGGAGACGGTAGCGGCGATTACAGGTGCACCCCGCCCGTCCTCAAAGGCGGAACTCCAGGCGTTCTTGGGACTTGTGAACTTCTACCACGCCTTCCTTCCGCACAAGGCGGCGGTCGCCGAACCCCTGCATCGTCTCCTGGACAAGGGAGCAGCTTGGGCCTGGGGCCCCAAGCACGATGCGGCCTTCCGGGCCGTCAAGGACCTGTTAGTTTCGAATGCGGTCCTGGCGCATTTTGATGAGAGGCTCCCTGTCATCCTGGCCTGCGACGCGTCCCCCTACGGCATTGGGGTGGTCTTGGGGCACCAGCTACCCAACGGGAAGGAGGTTCTGGTTGCCTACTACTCCAGGACCCTGTCGTCGGTAGAACGGAACTACGCCCAGATCGACAAAGAGGCTCTAGCGATCGTAGCCGGCGTCAGAAAATTCCATGACTATCTGTACGGGCGGTCGTTCACCGTGGCCACAGATCACAAACCACTGCTGGGTCTCCTTGCCCCCCACAGGCAGACCCCTCACATGCTGTCCCCGCGGGTCCTGCGGTGGTCAATTTTTTTGTCAGGCTACTCCTACGAATTGGTACATCGCCCGGGGAAGGCGATGGGTCATGCAGACGCCCTCAGCTGTCTTCCCCTCCCGTCCTGCGACCCTGATCCGGCTCCCGCTTTCCACGTCGCGCTCCTAGAGGACCTACCGGAGCGCCCCATACAGGTATCGGATGTGGCCCGTCGCACGTGGCGGGACCGCATCCTTTCCCGTGTCTCGGACTGGGTGGGAAGGGGGTGGCCGGAAAAACCGGGACCAGATTTCGCCGCTTTCACGGCACGCAGGCACGAACTATCGGCCCACAAGGGATGCCTGCTATGGGGATCTCGAGTGGTGATCCCCGGGCCCCTGCGGCCCTGAGTGCTAGAGGCCCTACACGAGGCTCACCCAGGAATTGTGCGCATGAAAGCTCTGGCCCGGAGTTACGTATGGTGGCCAGGCCTGGACAAAGACATTGAGGGGCGGGTCCAGAAGTGTGCCAAATGCCAGGAGTCGCGGCCAGATCCGCCACACGCTCCTGTCCAATCCTGGGAATCTACTAACAAGCCCTGGTCCCGCCTGCACCTAGACTTTGCGGGACCGGTCCAGGGCCGGTTGTTTCTTATCGTTGTTGACAGCTACAGCAAGTGGCTTGAGGTAGTGCCGGTAGCTTCGACCTCCACCAATGCTGCCTTAAGAAGTCTCTGGCCAATCTTCGCGACACACGGAATGCCAGAAACTCTCGTGACCGACAACGGGACTGCCTTCACCTCCGGTGAGTTTCAACGGTTCATGGAAGCCTGCGGTCTGCGCCACATCCGCTCCGCTCCGTTCCACCCTGCAACCAACGGCCAGGCCGAGCGCATGGTGAGGACAACGAAAGACGCGTTAAAGAAGATGGAGCACGGCGACTGGGAAGAGCAGCTGTACAAGTTCCTGTTCTGCCAACGGAACACACCCCACTCAGGGACCGGGCGCCGGCCAGCCAAACTTCTGATGGGAAGACGACTGGGAACCGTACTGGACCGCCTACATCCCGACCGAGCAATCGAGGGGAACCCGACAATGGAAGACCGGCCAGCTGCCCGAGGATTCGCTCCCGAAGACCCCGTATATGCAAAGAACTTCAAGCGGGGTCCGACATGGCTCCCCGCGAGGATCGTCCGAGTCACAGGGCCTTATTCCTACGAAGTCCTTACGGAAGATGGTGTAGTCTGGAAATGGCACATTGACCAGATTCGACGCCGTACCCAGAACCACGATGATACCCAGGCCCCCGAACTCCCTGCACCAACAGACCGTGACATCGACACAACTCCAGAAGCAGCGCCAGACCCTGATCCGGAGACTGCGGAGATGCCGCTCCTGCCTGCGGACGAAGCAGTCGCACCATCCACACCTGAACGACCCCCGAGCAGACAGGCCCCGCCAGCAGAACAACTACCCACACCGCAACCTGCCGACACAAGCAACACGCCCCGCCTTACAACCCCCCGGCGCTCTGGACATGAGCGCAGACGCCCGGACTATCTCAAAGACTATGTGTGCAGAGGGGTTCTGGACTATGGGGGGAGGGGTGTTATGTATTGACCATGCGGTCGCCATGTGCTCCCTTCATTGCGACCGCATGGCCAGAGCACATGGCCAGAGCATGGCCAGAGCACATGGCCAAGAAACTACCTGAGCTTCAGCCAGGTAGAACAAAGGCCAGGTGGATTCAAACCGGCCACCAATCCTGTACCTAGGTTTCTCCCAGGGAACCTATGAAATGTAAATAGACTTCTAATAGCCTATCAGGCCAGTTGGGTGAGGTCAGGGGATTGTCCCTGACCAGCATAAAAGGAGGGCTTCGAGCCCTGGGTTGTGTGCTTCATCCGGACCAGCAATAAAGATCATGCTGTTTCACTGTTCCACGGACTCCCGACTCCAATACTTATCAGTTATGTTCTGTGATTAAATCTGTGATTATCCAATTACCTTGAACCTTATTCAGTTACCTTGAAACTTATTCAATTACCTTGAGACTTATCCGCCCCTGGGATTATCCAACTATTATCCTGGGATTAACTTGGAATTTATTCAATTACCTTATCCAACTGCCTTGTTTGGGCAATGTCAGGGGTGCAGCTTACCTTTGTATATAAGCAGGCCCCCTGACCTCCATTTTCTTATGCTTCATCTGGACCTGAAATAAATTTGCTATGCTGAAATCACTACCACCGGCCTCCCGTCAGTGGCGATGAGGATGGGATCCTGATGAGCGACTCTCCGGCCAACTCCAGCACCGCATCGAGCTCAGATCCATTAGCCTCCGGCACCGCTCAGCCCCAGCACCCAGCATCACCGCTACTCCAGGCACATGCTTACCCGGTGCCCATAATCAGCCATGTTTTGGCTACACTGGCCGGCGCCAAGGTCTTCGGGAAGCTGGACCTGGCACAGGCCTATTAGCAGCTGCCTGTGGATGATGCTACTGCTGAGGCCCAGACCATCGTGACCCATAAGGGGGCCTTCAAGGTAAAGCGGCTCCAGTTCGGGGTCAGTGTAGCCCCGGGGTTATTCCAAGAATTAATGGACCATTTGTTGAAAGAATTGCTAGGAGTCCAGCCCTTTTTCAATGACATCCTGATTGCGGCCCCAGATGTCCAGACTTTTGCAACATGTCTCCGTGCCATCCTCCAGTGCTTCCAGGACACCGGTCTGAAGGTCAAGAAGGAGCAATGTCTGCTCGGTGTTCCATCCGTGGAGTTCCTCGGCTTCGTCGTGGACGCCCAAGGAATTTACCTCACACCGGACAAGGTAAAGGCTATCTCTGAGGCACCGGCCCCTCACTCCAAGGCAGAGCTCCAGTCGTTTTTGGGGCTCCTGAACTTCTATTACGCATTCCTTCCCCACAAGGCAGTGGTAGTGGAGCCACTGCACTGGCACCTGGACAAAAACGCTAAGTGAGCTTGGGCCCCCCGCTATGCGGCCACTTTTCGGGCCATGAAGGACTTGCTTACATCTAATGCTGTGCTCGCCCATTTTGATGAGTCCCTCCCTATCATCATGGCCTGTGATGCTTCCCCATACGGGGTGGGAGCAGTTCTAGGGCATCGCTTACCTGACAGCCAGGAGGTTCCGGTCACTTATTATTCAAGAATCTTGTCATCTGCGGAGCGCAGATCGACAAGGAGGTGCTGGCTATTGTGGCCGGCATCAAAAAATTTCATGACTATTTGTATGGCCAGGCATTCACAGTTGCCACTGACCACAAACCTCTCCTGGGCCTCCTCACCCTAGACCGCCAGACCCCCCAGATGCTGTCTCCCCGGGTCCTGCGGTGGTCCATCTTCCTTTCTGGTTACCAGTACTCGCTGGTCTATTGCCCTGGCAAGTCCATGGGTCACGCTGACACCCTGAGTCGCCTGCCGCTGCCTGCCTGTGAACCAGATCCGGCTCCTGCCTACCATATCACCCTCCTGGAGGACCTTCCAGACTGGCCCATCCAGGTTGCCAATGTCTCCCGGCAAACGGCTAGGGATTGCACCCTCTCCCCGGTCCTGGATTGGGTAGGAAGGGGGTGGACCACCTGCCCGGGGCCAGAATTTGCCGTGTTCTCAGCACAGCACAATGAACTATCCACCCACAAGGGGTGCCTGCTCTGGGGGTCGAGGGTAGTGATTCCCGAACTGCTCCGTGCTCGGGTACTCAGCACTCTCCACAAGCACCACCCTGGCATTGTGCGAATGAAGGCCCTGGTCCGAAGTTATGTCTGGTGGCCGGGGCTGGACAAGGACATCGAGGACCAGGTCTGCCACTGCAGTAAGTGCCAGGAGTCACGACCTGATCCCCCCCATGCTCTGATCTGCCCCGGGAATCAGCACAAAGGCCCTGGTCCCGGCTTCACATGGATTTCGCGGGGCCAGTCCAGGGGCAGATCTTTTTCCTCCTAGTAGACAGCTACAGCAAATGGCTGGAAGTTGTGCCTGTGAAGTCAACGTCGTCCAAAGCCACCATCCGAGCCATATGGCGCATCTTCTGCATGCACAGCTTGCCAGACACACTGGTCTCCAACAACGGCATGGCCTTCACCTCCGCAGAGTTCCAGCGATTCATGGAACTGCACGGCATTAGACATGTAAGGTCTGCTCCCTTCCATCCAGCCACCAACGGACAAGCTGAGCGGATGGTCCGCACAACCAAGGAGACACTGAGGAGGATGGACCAGGGGGACTGGGAGTTTAAACTAACGGCTTTTCTATTTGGCCAACACTCAATGCCCCACTCCTCCATGGGACGCAGCCCCGCCGAACTCCTAATGGGCCACTGGTTGACTTCGCAACTTGACCGCCTGCACCCTGACCGAGCAGCAACCGGCCTCAAGGAGCCCAACGTCCCCCTGGCTCTGCAAGGGTTCTTTCCGAAAGATCCCATGTATGTCCAGAATTATGCACAGGGCCCCTCTGGCTACCAGGCCGGATCATCCGTGTCACCAGACCCCTCTCCTACGAGGTAGCCAATGAGGACGGGCAGGTTTGGAGGCGACACGTGGACCAGCTCCGATGCCGGCTATGTTCCTGTGTTCCCAACTACACAAGCAAGCACAAGGATGACGCTCCCAACCCAGTCCTGGACGAGGAGGAGGACTGGGGGCCCAGCCCTGCAACAGCCGTCACACCCCAACATCCATCTCCATCGGACTCAACCACAGAGGCCACAGCTTCCAACACCCCAGCTTCCACTCCTGTTCCCGAGGCCAAGACTCCGGTTCCAGTGCCGCCTGCTGCAGCTCTGAAACATTCAGAGGCAGAGAAAAAGAAGAAATTAGAGTTTATTTAGGAGGTAAAGGTTTATTTAGGAACTAACATACTTGATAGGAAAGAGGAGAGACAGAGACAGGTTCCTAACTACATCTTCAGCTGAGAGAGAGAGGAAGAGCTGAGTGTAGCGCTTCTGAGAAGAAAGATGGAATTGCCGTAAGAGTAGCAATCTAGAGACAGACAAGGAATGAAACTTAACAGGAGAGAAGGTGCTGTCCTCACTATCTATCTAATAGCCAAGATGGCCCCTCTGTGTGGATATCTAAATCCGTACATCGGGGGCACATAGAGGGCAAAGAGATTTTCCTGCACACTTGGGGCACTCCCCAGGTGTGCAGAAAAATCTGAAATGTTGAAAAAACTATAAGGGGATACTTAAATCCCCCCAAAAGTAAAAGTGTTCCCTGTGCATGTGCAGAGAATGCACTGGGAACTGTGCCTCACCGCTGTTGCCGGGAGAGGGGGGGAGAAGGCCTGTTGGGCTCACCTGCGGCTGCTTCCTCCTCCTTCATGTGGAGTTCCTGCTGCTTCAGCGGGGGAGCTGCATGGAATACTCCCCCCCCCCCGATGAGTATCGCGGGTCCCTGCTGCTTGTCTAATTGTCTTCTTGCTGCCCCCTTCAGGGTCTTCTCTTCTTTGTACACCAGACATTGCCTTTTTCAACAACATTGAGGGATTGTATATGTGGGAAAATGGGAAAGTCTAGTAGCAGAACGACACGTGGAAATAATTATATTTATTTATTTATTTATTTGGATTTAGAAGAAGAAGAAGAAGAGATTGGATTTATACCCCGCCCTCCACTCCCCAAGGGAGTCTCAGAGCAGCTTACAAACTCCTTTTCCCTTCCCCTCCCCACAACAGACACCCTGTGAGGTAGGTGGGGCTAAGAGAGCTCTTTCCCAAGCTGTCCTTGAGGGAACAGCTGGTACAGAGCTATGGCTTGCCCAAGGTCATCCAGCCAGGTGCAAGTGGAGGAGTGGGGAATCAAACCCGGTTCTCCCAGATTAGAGTCCGCGCACTTAACCACTACACCAGACTGGCTCTCTTTATACCCTGCCTAGCCAGCAAATAAGATGAAGATGACGTGTCCTTAAGGTGTCTCTTGGCATATTGTTTGCTTTTGTACTGTGACCAAGCTGGCATGTAGAGTGTTGAGAAAACTAAGGTAGCAAGACATATTTCCCAAGTCACATTAGGCAGCATCTCAAACTTTCCGTCTGTTCTTTTGAGTTTATGCTGATTCATCCATTCTGACTTCCTGTAATGGTTTATCTATCACATTATTCTGTCTGTTTTCAATGGTCAGTCTCATAGCTGCGATAATGACATCAAGCCATAAGGATGGGACACCACAAAAATGCTTGTCTCTCCTTGACTTTGGCATTAATTTTCAGTTCAGAATGGCTTTTTTCTCTCTCTTCAGAGTTCTCAAAATTTGTGTAGCATCAACAACTCTTTCTTACCACTTCCATCTTTTTGATTAATTGCAAGCTTTGAGGAGATTAAATAATGGCTCTAAAAAGAGCAGAGCTGTTAGACAGTGGAAAGAATTCTCTACATCAGGCTTCTAGTGCATAACAACTAAACCTTTTATAGTATAAAAGTATAGTTGTTAATTTATTTATTTAATTCAATTTCTATCCCACCCTTCCTGCAAGCGGGCTCTGGGTGGGTTACAACATTAGGATAAAATAATAAAATCAGATAAAACCATGGAATTAACACTTAGACAATGGTGAACAAACTACAGAACAGCTATTTCAGTGGTGTCCTGATGTTAAACAATAAAAACGAAAAAGAAATTCCGGACTGTGGATTGGTCTGCTTGGGTAGACCACGGCGGCTATCGCACTGTGTCCTCTCAAACTGGCCGTGTGTGGACTAAAAGTTCTACAGGAAATCTGCCATTTTTGGCCATTCCTGTTGTTGCTGCTGCTGCCTCCACCACTATGAGACCAAGATCAAAGGGAAATTAAGATCAGGAAAATTGTGTGAAGAAAATTTGTTCAATCACAACTGCTCTGATCAAGTTTTACTTTTAAGTTTGTGATGAAGTGCATTTTCTCCTGGGTGGTTGGCAAGCAGCAACCCCCCACTTGGCATTTTAAAAGTTTTTTTTCCCTTTTCTCTGGGCAGAGAAGGGCTGAAAAGGAGGATGTTCATCAATGGCTTTCTAGGCTCACCTTCATACAAATGCAAATAGGCCTAGACAAAAGGAACAGCCAAGCTTCCCCCTTGTCCCCCACCCCTTCTCCAGGCAGGGAACAGAGTTTGGAGGGCTTTAGGCTAGAACAGCCCAGGAATAATCTCAAGGAAGGGGCTGAAGGAAATGCTTCTCTGACTTGGCCTGACCAGGTCAAGTGGGAGGGAAAAACAGAGAAGATAAATACTCATTGCCACAGGAAGTGGCTTTCTTCCTTTGTTGGATGCTGTGTTGAGGAGAACTCTGAGCTCTGATCTGCAAGCAGGTGGCCATTGACCATCTGGTTGCCTGGGACATCTGAAGGAAGCTTTGAGGTAATGGTTACTCTGTAGAGAACTAGAACAGCTAAGCTAAAGAGCCTGTCCTATATTTTAACAGGTGATAGGACATGTGTAGAGAGTGGGACAGAGGATTTGCATTTTTACCAATTTCTTTTCTATCCCTTGCTCAGATCTGGTGTTGTGCTAAATGTATGCTTGTAGGCATTTTCTTTTTAATAAATATTTTAAACTTTTGATGCTGGGAGTGGTTCTCTGTATCTCATAGACCCCTACCATCTCAAACACCCTATATGAAAAGGGGAGCCAGGGGGTTGGCAAGCAGCTATTCCTCCAAGGGTGCCCAAGGCATTAATCTCTCCCCACGATAGTCAGGTGCTGAGCAGCAGGAGACACAGAGGCAAGGCCTCAGAACTGAGAAGGGGAGCTTGGAGTCCTGTCCCTCCCAGCAGGCAATTCCTTAAAAAGGGCAGATGGTGGTAGTGGCCACTCTAGAGAAAAAGAAAAGCCCCTTCAGGGAGTTGGGAAGAACCCCTAGGAGGGCAGGGCGGAAACACGTCCTGCAGCCTGGAGCAGGCACATTCTGCCACAATTGTAAACCCCCAAATAGCAAGATTCTAATTCAGTAGAACCTTAGAGAGCTACTGGACTCCTTCGAGCTTTGACTCTTGAGAGCTTATTTCCTGAAAATCTTGGTGGCCTCAAATGTGCTACTAGTCTTGAATCTAGAAGAAGGGAACAGAAGAGATTGGATTTAAACTCCAACTTCACTTGGAGTCTCAGAGTGGCTTACAAACTGCTTTCCCTTCTCCTCCCCACAACAGACACCCTGTGAGAGCTCTGACAGAAACTGCTTTTTTCAAGAACAGCTCTGACAGAACTGTGGATTGCCCAAGGTCATCTAGCAGCTGCAAGTGGAGGAGTGGGGAATCAAACCTGGTTCATCCAGATTAGAGTCTGTGCACTTAAACACTACACCAAACTGGCTCTCTAAGTATTCTACTGCAAACCAACATGCCTGCCTTCCTGAAACCAAACATAGCAGGAGATCCAATAATGGATTCTTGATTTTCCAGGTACAACAGCACCAGGAAAAAAATCAGTTTTGTCCTCTGCTGGAGCAAATAATTTTATTCATAGCATTCCTTTGTAACCACATGTGAAGACACTTCTTGTTGCTTTTTGCTCTTTCACATAAAAATCTATTTCTACCAAACATGCAACAGGCTGTTCAGTAGATGTCTGTATTCCATATCTTATATAACAGTTCTCTTTGAAAGTGTTCATAATGTAGTTTGTTTGGCACTATCAGAGAAGGCCATCTGCGTCTAATTTTGTGTTTTCAATTTGTACAGGAACAATCCCTTCAAACTACATAGTGCGAAAACTGACCACCAGTTTTCAAAACGGGTGGACTTTGTTTCTGAATGCATTTCATGTGTTTGAAAATTTTCCCAACTTCCTCAGGTTTTGCCCTTCAGCATTAACTGACTATACAGTTATGGATAAACTCAAAGGTAAGGTAGTGCTCTTGAATGAACTGACATCTAGCTTGGATTACACTGCGAGCACTCTGCAGAGTTCAAAATCAAGAAAAAGTTAGCACTGCTTCTATGTAGAATTGGCACCTTGCAATCCAGACTAAAGTCTATCCATTTCCTGACTGGTGGGAGAAAAGACAACTATTTTTCCTGCCCCTCCCTTTCCCTGACCCTGCGTCCACCCTCACCCCCCGCTGTGCTGCATAGGAATACACGTGTGCTGCACAGCTAGTGTAGTGATTAGGAGCGCAGACTCTAATCTGGGAGTACTAGATTTGATTCCCCACTACTCCATATGCAGCTGCTGGTGTGACCTTGGGTCAGTTACAAGTTCTTTTGGAGCTGTTCTTTCACAAGCAGTCCTCAAAAGAACTCTCTCAGCCCCACCTACCTCACAGGGTGTCTGTTGTGGGGAGGGAAGGAGAAAGGAGATTGTAAGATACTCTGTGACTCCTTCGGGTAGTGAAAGTCAGGGTATAAATCCAGTCTCCTCCTCCTCCTCTTCTTCTTGGGTTGCCAATCCCCAGTTGGGAGCAGGGGATCCCCTGGTTTGGAGCCCCCCCCACTTTAGGATTATTAGAAAGTGGGGGGAATGTCCACTGGGCACTCCATTATACTCTATGGAGACCAGTCCCCATAATCTAAAGGTTTCTAGAGCTGGGGTGTCAAACATAAGGCCCAGGGGCCAGAACTGGCCCATCAAGGGCTGTTGAACTTTTCAAGAAATTTGCTGATTGGTGGACCCCTCTATTAGTTAAGCTATTTACTTCTATTGATCAGTATGGTGTTCTCCCAAATTAATGGTAAACTTCAATCATAATCCCAATTTATAAGAAGGACGATCCTAATTTACCTGAAAACTTTCGCACTATGAGTCTTCTATCAATCATGGGGCAATTATATGCGAAGCACCTAGAACATGTCTTACTTGACTGGGTCCAATCTAATGCCATGATAGGGCCAGAACAAACTGGCTTCTCCAAAAATAAGTCAACCTTAGACCATTGTCTGATTCTGTCTACCCTAGCTAAAAAATCTCTGAAACTAGGCAATAAAAAGCTCTTTGTAGCCTTCATCAACTTAAAAAGTGCCTTTGACTCAATCTCAAGAGAAAAACTGTGGGATAAACTGCTCAAACTAGGAATTGACTTACATCTCCTATTCCTTCTTTAAAAAATTACATACAGCCACAATGAGTCAAGTTAAGTATTCTCCAAATAGAAGGCTGACCAATAAAACTCCATCTAAGAAAGGCATTAAACAAGGATGTGTCCTTGCTCCCCTTCTTTTTAACCTATTCCTCCCTGATTTGGCATGCTCACTTGAGCCTGTGAACGGTCATCCACCCAAACTAGGAGGCATATCAGTACCCATTCTTTTATACGCAGATGATACTGCTATCTTATCTTTCACTAAAATTGGACTTCAGAGATATCTAAAAGCCTTTAACAACTATTGCATCTCAAATCTGCTTAAAATCAACTATACTAAGACAAACGTGGTAGTATTTTTTAAAAAGTAGGTTCCCTACAATTGGCACATTGGTAATGTTAGAATTCAACAAGTTAAAAGTTATAAATATCTTGGTGTAACTTATAACTATGGGGAAACCCACAGAAGTAGGACTATAAAACTAGCGAGGATCTCTCTAAACCAACTTAGATCCTTCTTTTTTACCAATGGAAATCAATATATCCCTGCTGCAATCAGAGTATTTACCTCTTAGATTCTACCTCAGGTCCTGTTCGGAATCCCTATATGATTCACTGCCCTTAACCCTCTTGTGGAGAACATCCAAGCAATCTTTCTCGGACAAATATTGGGTGTCCCCAAATGCGTGCCTTACTTTACAATCTGCTCTGAAGTTGGCCAAAATTTGATTGAGACCAAGGCCTGGATCTCAACGACACGCTACTGGCTTAGGCTCTACTTTAGAGCTGAGCCAGGCTCCCTTTTATCTTTTTTGCAAAAAGAACTGCATAATTCCTCCTGGGACTCCATAATCATATCCAAATTAAGTCAACTTGATGTTCCTCTTGAAGACCTAGCCCTAACCAATGAACCTCATATTTTTAAACTAATCAAACAACAACTCTTAGACATTGATCTGCAAAAGCTACACCCTACTCAACTTCATATCTGTTCACCTGCCATGCTTGGCCTCTCTAACCATTCAGGCAAGATGCCCCAATATTTTTATAATCTCCATATCCCTCTTCATCATAGAGTTTTTCTTCTGGCCAGGGTTAACGCATTTCCCTCTAGAATACTCTATGGCTGATACCATCAAATACCAAGACAAGAACGGCTGTGCCCCTGTGGTCTTAACTCCCAGGACACAACTGAGCACGTCACTGTTGAATGCCCCCTGTATGAGCTACCTCATAGAAAATTACTTCTAACTTGGCTTCATCCTAAAAGTTGTTTGAGTAATAAGTCAAAATGTCAACTTCTCTTGAATGATTCAATCCCTGAGATCACTAATGATGTTGCCAAATTTCTTACAGAAGTTCTTAAGGTATAAAATTTTAGATAGTACTACTTTGATTGTACTTAAGTCAGGGGTCTGTTGGAGCGGGAGCACACAGGAGCACAGCTCCGGGAATGAGAAGCCCAGGGGGTGGGCACATGACCAAGCCCCACCCCCTCCTCGGCTTCCCCGAGCAGTGCAGAGGCACAGCGCCCCGGGGAAAGCCCTGCTAGGGTCTTTATTGATTTTAATGTTTTGTTTTAATATTGATAATTTTATCAGTGTTCCTTTTATGACTGTGTGCTGCTTTTCCAGAGACTTGCTCAAGGTGGCATAGAAATTTTCTAAGTATACCATTTTTTATCTGGGCACATGGCACATAAGTACTGGAGAAATTTCACCAACCCTTCAGCAGCTTCCACCCCATCAGTTTGGTGTAGTGGTCAGGAGTTGGACTCTAATCTGGGAGAACCGGGTTTGATTCCCCACTCCTCCACATGCAGCTGCTGGTGTGACCTTGGGCCAGTCACACATTCTCTCAGAGCTGTTCTCTCATGAGCTGTTCTCAAAAGACCTCTCTCAGCCCCACCTACCTCACAGGGTGTCTTGTTGTGGGGAGGGGAAGGGGAAGGGATGGGTGGTGCACATGTCCTGGGTATCTCAAGTCTACTTGAAACCTGGTGGTTTCAAGGGAGCAGGAAGAGAATGAGGGTGTGTTCTTTATGCTTATTTTTATTGCACAAAGTATTGGATGGGGAAGGGAATGGAGGAAGAGCAGGTCAGTTTCACTCACCTGTGGAGTGGAGCCTGAGGGGTGGGTGTTGCCTTCTGACACACTTCCGGTATGTTAGGGGGTGTGGCATATGCAAATGAGTTATGCAAATGAGTTATGGTAATGAGCTCCTGCACCTCTTTTTCTACGAAATGACCCCTGACTTAAATTATATGGAATCTTAGATTTTAATTTTATGGTACAATGTTTCATACACCTTATGACTGATGATATGCCAATAAAGGTCTATGAATGAATGAGAAAGGGACTTGGGCTGAGACTGAGATGCCCTTTCTTGAACCCCTAAAACAGACTAAAAAAATGGGAATCTTTACAGGACTCATTTGTTCATTCTAAATAAAGCAATAGTGCTCTTCTAATACCCAGTGTGTGTTCTGTGCATTCTGAGCCTGTTGATGGGCAGGAGAAAAGCACTGACAGAATGATGTAGTGGGGCAAATCAAAACTACATATAGCACCACAAGCAAGGAATCATATAGGCTGAGGCAATAGACCACTCTCTCACTGTGGAATTTAGTAAATGGAGGGGGTCTCTCTCTCTCTCTCTCTCTCTCTCTCTTAGAAGCCATTCCAACTCTTTAAAAATAGCAAGGTTTAGTCTGGCCCAAAGAAACTGCAGAGGAACTGAATGTTCGTTGTCATGACAGTTGTGCAGGCGGCCTCCGTGGGGAACGGCACATGTACCATGCAGAGGCCAGCCAATGTTGCCTTTTACCATCTTCAGCTGGTCAGACAACTGGCTCCCTATCTCCCCCCCAAGACTTGGTGACAGTGATCCATGCAATGGTCACTTCCAGGTTAGATGCTCTATGCTGGCCTACCCTTAAGTCTGACCCAGAAGCTTCAGCTTGTACAAAATGCAGTGACGTGCCTGCTGACAGGGATGTCCATACAGATGCACATTCAGCCAGTGCTGCGTCAATTGCATTGGTTGCCAGTTGAATACTGGATCAGATTCAAGGTTCTGGTATTAACTTTCAAGGTCCTATGCAGCCAGGGGCCAATATACCTACAGGACTGCCTCTCCTCATATGTGCCCTGAAGAACTTTGTGCTTTTCTGAACAGCACCGCTTAGTAGTCCCTGGCCTTGCCTTGACCAGGCATCTGCTTTGCCTTGACCAGGGTCAGGGCCTTTTCAGCCCTGGCCCCTGCCTGGTCGAACATGCTCCCAGTTGAGATCAGGGCTCTGTGGAATTTATTACAATTCTGCAGGGACTGCAAAATGCAGCTGTTCCACCAGGCTTTTGGCTGAGGTGTTGGGTGTCCAAAGAACATCAGCCTACCCTGCTCCAGTCAATTGCCTTAGGGCACTGTCTATGCTAACTTGGCGTCAGTATCAGCTGAGTCTGGTTAGCCTGAGAGATATACGCCCTACCTGACATAGTTGCAGCAGGCACTGTAGCTAGAAACTGTTAAGCTTCCATCAGGTGTTAATTCAAGTATCAAGTATTTATTTGGATGAAATGGTTTTTGGATGAAATTGGGTGTTTTTACCAATTATTGTTTATTGTTTTATCATGTGTTGTGAGCCACCCTAAGCCTGCTTGTGGGATAGGGTGGGATGCAAATTGAATAACTAAATAAAGTTCTAAAGCAGCGGTGTCAAACATACAGCATGTGGGCCAGATTCAGCCCATGCAGGGCTGCTATCTGGCCCATGAGCAACTGGCTCTCTGATACTCCCTGTATCCTGTTTTCTGCATCACATCTCCTTTTGCCCAGTCTCTCCTATTTCCTGCTTTGCAGAGAAGAGAAAGAAAGCCAAGCCTCCTTTCCCTCGATTGGCTGAGGTCTCCTCACCATCCCCCTCCCCCTCGAGGGAGGGAGAGGAAGAGCCAGAGAGAGAGAGACAGAGAAATGGAGTCCCATGACACTTTTAAGAAGACCAACAACGTTGTATTCCAGGTATAAGCTTTTGTGTGCAAGCACACTTCTTTGGGGGGGGGGGGGGAGGAAGGAAGGAAAGAGCCAGAGAGAGCACTCCAGAGAGAGTGATATGGAGCCCCATGCCAGTTTCTAATTGTATAGACAGGTTTGGGACACGGGGGGACCGGCAATATGTGTCTTAAAAATTTTGATTGCACTTTTTCTAATGAATGCCAGTGGGACTGGCATGGGGTTATGCTCAAAGCTGCCCCATAAAGTAACTGAGCAAGGGTCTTTGCCTTGAAGACCTTAACTGCAGCCACCACATTCCATCCCCCTATTGTCCAATAAAATTTCTCAATGGCCCCTGCACTTTTAGTTGCACTTGTTATAACATGATCTATGTGTGCTTTTCTGGACCCTGAGGTCTGATACACTATGCCTAGGTATTTAAAGCAGTGAACCTGTTCTATGGTCACTGCATTAATCCTCCACTAATATGTTCTGGGTCTTTTTGCAAAGGCTAAGACCATTGACTTTTGATAGTTAATTTCAGTATGGTTGATCTGACAGTGGTGAGCAAGTATTTTCATAGCTCGCTTGAGCCCAATGGGAGTCCTAGAGAGTAACACTGCATCATCCACGTACAATAGGAGGGGGATATGCTTGTTGCCGATCTGGGGGGAATGCACTTCAGGGAAGCTTAGGTGTTCCCCTAGGTCATTTATAAAGAGATTAAATAGAGATAGAGCCAAAATACAGCCCTGTTTGACACCTTTCTCTGCTTTTATGGCTTCAGTAAGATGAACTTGTGGATTTGTTCTTATCCGAATATTGGTGTTCCTATATAAGGCCTTCATTAGGGTCAATAATCTCCTATCAGTTCCCATCACTCTTCATTTTTCCCATAAGAGGTCGCACTGTACCATGTTAAATTCGATAAAAGCTGTATATAGGGCAGAAGTGTTACTAGAGGAATATTTAGTAATATATATAAAAAATTGTTTGTTCATTATTGCTACTTCTGACCTTAGCAAAGTCTTTTCAAACATAGGAATTACAAGTTTCTCATACATATGAATATCTTTTGGACCTCAACCAACACACCCATCTTCGAATGATACCTTCATTTTCTGCAAAGCTGGACACTCTCAGACATTCCCTCCATGCAGGCCACCACAAACAAACAGTATAGTTATTGGAAATACCTGCTATATAGTTCTTCCTGAGAGTGGCTAGGGATGTGCTGCAAGTCTCCTACTGCTGCAAGTCTCCTACTGCTGCACCATTGCTGCAAGTCTCCTACTGTCTGACAAGCCTTTGTGTTGGACTGCCTATTCCAAAATGTTCAGGGTTATATAAGTACATGTCCATTCCTTTTTGTGCCAAGAGGAAGCCTTCTCGAGGAACAGGCAATTGTTCTACAACCTCCACGTGAGTTCACAGGCCTTCTGCTGCATGTGCCCATTTCACCAGATGCACACAAGATCCATGTCTTTGAGACATCTGAACTATACACACAGCTTGTTGGCAGGCCATATAGTTTCTGGGTGAGTGTAGGGAGCAAAAGTAGCAACCAGAACTGTGAATGAAGCATTTGCTTCTTCCTCTTGCAAGAGGAAATAAGATGTGCGTCCCCACATGACACTAGGATGATCACTTATTGGCAGACAAGGTATGTAGGGAGGTTGATTCCAGATATGAGATCTGTGTATTTGGCACAGAAAGTCAGATTAAGAGTTAAACTATTTCATTTGTTTAAACTTCCTCTCTCACTTCCAAACAATCTGAGTCAACTTTCTCCATCCACAGTCTCCATAATCGTCTTCAGTTTATCTTGTGCCCAATGCTTGTTTTTACAGATGAAAAGAAGAAATGTATTGGCCTCCTTCTTGTCTGTTTCTACCCCCCATACACATACAGGATGATAGCTCTGTGAGCAACTGAAAACCCACAGGAACTGACAGTGGCTAGTTGAGGACAAGCGGGGTGGAATTCAAGCCATTACTGGAATTCTAATTGGAGACGGGTCTAGAGGAGAACTTAACAGCTCTTTGCTCGTCCTCTTGGGTCTGATGCCTTACAGGAAATGAGTTTGAAGGGTTCAGAAGCAGGTCAAAGAACTCACATCACTGCCAGCTGTTCTGATGACCCCAGCAGTGTGTTTTGAGAAACCTGATAGACTTGCTTATTATTAAAGCCTTTTCTCCTCCCAAGAAGTCACATCTAAAGCTGTGTTCCACCAGACACGCAGCGAGCCTGTTGCATCTTTTTTCCCCCACATGCTTTTCAAGTGACATTTGCTATATGAGCTAAGACTACAACAATGTGGAAAATGCTGTGTTGTAACTTGGGGCTGGATGGGTTTGCAGAGAACATTCCTTGTTTACAGCATTTGTTGTGCCTGTTCTTCTTCTTCCTACCTCCCCTGTGGATCCCAAATGAGAGCTGGAAATTCCTGGATTCTGAGATAGTAATTCAGCAAGATGTAATGAATGGAAACTAGCATTTTAACTTGGAGCTACTGAAATAGAGGGGGTGGGCCGCAGTTTGGCTGTTCAAAATTAAAGTCAGGTGTCCATACTTTTGGTGTACTCTAAACAGGTAGGTTAGCTAGGGTATAACTCAAAACAGAAAAGCTAACTCATGGTATTAGACTTTCACAGGGAAGAATCAAACGAAGCTGGCTCCCTTTTCATACTGTGTAGATGGCAAGGACTCTGTGTAGGGCTGCCAAGTGCCGGCGACTTACCGGCGGGGGGGAGTTGTTCTCCCCCCGGGAGCTCTTCTGGCGCGTGCGTGCCACGGCGACGTAATGACGTCACCTGGAGGTGACGTCATTACACGGGGGAAGTCGTCCTCACCGGACGACTTCTGGGGCGGGGTTCCCCCCACCGGCTGAATGCCGGCTGGCGGATTGGGAACCCCTATAGCGGGGGATCCCCCGCCCCCCGGGCTGACTTGGCAGCCCTAAACAAACATAATGTATATATTTGGGGGGGGGGGGTGCATCACCATCAGGAGCTACCAGTCACAGGTAGTGAAGAACAACTAGAGCTGGATCAGAGCCAGGCGGTCTGGGTTTGTGGACAATTCAAAAGTGTGCTATGGATTTAGTTTTAACAATATATTTAAACGTTATTTTGTTAATTTTCTTTTTCATTATTAGACTGGCTTTCCTGTCCTTATCACTTCCCTGTTGTTTCCTGTCTTGCTGCTTAGCTTTTTTTAGGTAGCATTCAATGCATTTTTCATGTATATTTATTCTCTGTGGAACCCAGCTGCAAACTCTGGGGTGGCAGAAAGGAGGGGGAGAGGAAATGAGCCATCAAGACCCAAGCACAGAGAACTGGCTCACCATCTCACATCTTGCTGGAATGTCACACCCCAAAGCACCAGAGACATGGGAGACCAAATGGCTATAGAGTTTTCCCTCCCTCTTCAGGCAAGAAGATCAGAATGACCCCTGGAGGGGGCAGGCTCTCCAAGGAGAGATAATAAAGTCTCTGGGCCCAGGAAAGAAGCTCTCTTCCATCTTGCACTTCTCCACAAATGGGTACAAGCCATGAAGAACTAAGTCTTTACTCAGGGATTCCATCTTGCTCACATGGCAAAGGACACTTAAACTACTGCAACTGCAAGTAATACTGGCCTGTCCTAATTAAACATCATTTTAGATAAGTACCGAGTCTAGGATGAGAAGACTGTGTATTTTCACATGTTTATTGTATCCTTGCTCACCCAAATGCTTGAACTGATCATGAGTACTTTTTAAATTCTGTTTATTAAGCTTTCTTATGTTTTGAATACTTGTGAGTACCCCAAGCCTATTTGGTCTTGCTATCAGAAGTATGGAAATGGGGAGGAGCAGCAGGTAAGCTCCTCACCCCTGAAACGCGATTGCTCAAAATTGCAAAAAGTGTGATCGGCCATCCCTGCACTGGACTGTAGGAGTTAAGTGGGAGATAACAGTAGTTAGGAGCCTCTAAACGGAGATGCAGTTGTAGAAGGCTGGACATGCAAGTCTATTCAGCAGGAGATGCTTTTTGATTTGCTGGTGATGGTAGTTACTAACTAGTTTCTTTTTGGTGCCCCCCCTAGGGTTGCCAAGTCGATTCTTCTCACCGGCGGGGGGGAGTCCTCCTTTGCCCGGTGATGTCACCCGGCGGGCGCGCAAAGCGGTGACGTCACCCGGAAGTGACGTCACCACGTTGGGGGCATTGCCAGGGCAACGCTCTGGCAATCACTCCAAAACTCTATGGTACCATAGAGTTTTGGGGCGATTGCCAGAGTGTCGCCCTGGAAACACCCCCAACGTGATGATGTCACTTCCGGGTGACGTCATTACGTTGGGGCAGTTGTCCTGGCTGGATGACTTCGGGGGTGGGGTTTCCCCTGCCGGCCGAATGCTGGCCGGCGGATCAGGAACCCCTGTAGCGGGGGATCCCCCGCCCCCCAGGCTGACTTGGCAGCCATATGCCCCCCTCAGGAATAAAAGGAAGGGGTGGCGCCAAGGAGAGACATGGGTGACTGCAGGGTTTTCCAACTTCCCTGAAACCCAAAGGAATGGGGGCTTGTGAGTATCTTCATTCACAACTTGTAAGAAGGAAAGAGAAGAACTCTTTCTTTAACATGTTTGTACTTTGATAAAATTCAAATTACAGCTGATGGGATTTCAAACCAGAATACGTATTAGAAAGAGGCTCTCTGACCCTTCCCCCCTGTCTTCTACAGCGTTTAGCTGATATGTAATTCCACATTAACTACAGCAAAGAGTTGGCAAGGATTATTTACTAGCTATTGAAAGGGAGGAATCTAGGAAGAAAAGCAGAAAAGCCACTGCCAGTCTGTATGTGATCATTCTATGTATAAGGATGACAGAATTAAAGAACAATACAAACAACAAATTATGTAAGGCAAAGTCCACTATCAACAGTATAGAAAGTGGATTACAAGGTGAAGACAATGCAGTAAAAGCAGGCGATACCTACAATAATCATTTCAGTGAACTACCATCCCCTTCATGGGAGCCAGTTTGGTGTAGTGGTTAAGTGCGCGGACTCTAATCTGGGAGAACCGGGTTTGATTCCCCACTCTTCCACTTGCACCTGGCTGGATGACCTTGGGCAAGCCATAGCTCTGGCACAGCTGTTCTTTCAAGGACAGCTTGGGAAAGAGCTCTCTCAGCCCCACCTACCTCCCAGGGTGTCTGTTGTGGGGAGGGGAAGGGAAAGGAGTTTGTAAGCTGCTCTGAGACTCCTTTGGGTGGTGAAGGGCGGGGTATAAATCCAATCTCTTCTTCTTCCATTATAAAGGTGCCCTTCTAGAGCTGTCTTCTTGTGGCTCCCCTCCCTCCCTGGAGCTAGCACAGACTCTATCTATCTAGTACCTTAGTTCCTAAATAAAGTACTCTAATCCTTAATCAGTTTGCATGACTGATGCTGTGTGTTCACTGCCCAAATTGTCATGCAGGAGGAATTATACAGACAGGGCAGAAGACCGACTGGCAGCTTGCCATGAGATAGTGCCACTCTAATTGACCCAGTTTAAAATGTTGCGGGACATCTCAGCCACACAGCACACCCGACTGTGAGTTACCCATGGAGACATTCCATGGGAAAGCATCCACATTATTGTAGCACATCAGCCACGGAGCGCACTGCAAAAAAAAAGCCGCTTCCCTAGCGGCAGAACGGATCTGCAGGTTCAGACTGCCAAATCCATTCTGTGCGCGCTCCCCCATGTTCAGACAGCCGGTCATGCATGATGAATGCACGAGGAAACAAACACTCCACTTTAGAGGTGATGGCTTTTTACCCTGGCTCCAAGTCATCCTCTTACAGGGTGAGTACACCCGGGGAACGCCTGACAGCTGTGGCTGTGTGAATGGGCCCATTTAATCCGTTTGCGAAAGGTGCCTATATCAGGCCAAACTGCCAGTCTGAACGCAGCCTTAATTAGGTTAGGAAATTCTAAATAGGGTTGCCAACTCCAGGTTGGGAAATTCCTGAAGATTTGGGGGTGAAGAATGGAGAGGGCAGGGTTTGAGGAGTGGAGGGACCCTCAGTGGGGTATAATGACATAGGGCCCACCCTCCAAAGCAGCCATTTTCTCTAGGGGAACAGATCTCTGTCGTTTGGAGATTAGTTGTAATTCCAGGATTGCTCCAGGCCCCACTGGACATTGACAACCCTAATTCTAAAGGCAAAAGGCATCTACAAACTGCAGTATAAATCAACAAGACAGAGAAAGAAAGGCTAGTCTCCCTGAGAAAATACCGTAATTACCTTGAGAGTTATGAATGATTTTGTCTCACATACTTGACTTCTGATCACTGAGGATCAGTCTGCTCTTTATGTATGTATGTATGTAATTTACCATACACCTTTCTCACTGAGACTGAAGGCAGATTACACTGTGTGAATCAACACAATCAACAAGATCGGACATCCATTAAGCAAACGTAATTGGATTAGGATTGCAGAAATCTGAAAAGAGGCTGAAACAAGGCAAAAGTAATAACTTGACATATTAAACGATGCCAGAACAGCAGCAGATAGCAAGTACCATGCACATTAGTCTAGTCCACAGCCCCTTTCCATTCACTAACGTGTTTTCTGAACCATTCTGTTCTAGCATAGCCCTATTCCCTGTGTAAGAATGCCCTGTTCGGTTTTGCATCGCTTGCAGAAAGCCAGGGGAGCGGGAGAACTTCCTGACCTCCTCAGGCAGGCCATTCCGCAAGGTGGGGGCCACAACAGAGGATGTTCAGGCTGTTTGCAGAATGGCACCCGCAGAAGGCCATGATCAGATGAGTGCAGCTGTTGGGGCAGAGCGGGGCGGGGGGAGGTGGTCCTGCAGGTAGTCGGGTCCGTGGCCCTGAAGGGCTTTGTGTGTGGTAGCCAATCTTGAACTGAATCCAGTAACTGGTGGGGCAAGTGCAGAATTAAATATACATGCTTCACGTAGCTCAGAACCAAGCTATGGCTTTCTGCTCCAACTGGAGTCTTCGAGCTGAATTCGAGAGGACACCTATGTAGAGCACATTACAGTAGTCTAGTCTTGATGTTAACCATGGTGTGGATCTGGGTGACCAGATGTGCCAAGTCAAGATATGGGACCATCTTCTGGACTAAACTGAACTAGAAGAAAGGATTTTTATTTGCTGCTGCTGCTGCATGAAATGGCTTGTCCTGCAGTAATGTTGGCATCAGTGTAATCTCTTGGCTCTTAATCGAGTCAGCAAGTGTCAGCTGAATCCAAATGAAGGTGGGAAGCTCAAGGCCCTTCAAGGTCCCACTTTCCCAACCAGAATTCCCTCCATAGCAAAGGGGAGAGTGATGTGTTTTAACTAGTGGAGCATTAATTGACAGAGAGTGGCCTTGTTTGTGTCCATCACAGTTGACAGAGGTAAGCTTCCCACTCATCCAGAGAGAAAGAGCAGACAGGTGTCTGTGTGAAAAAGAAGCACAGTTTTAGACCCTGGGGGAGAAAGAGAGAAACAGATAGACAGGCAGACCATGCTGGAGTTGCCTGAAGCAAGTCCTCTGCCTCTTGTGAGGTACTAGATCAACTGTCCTGTAGGAGTGCTTTTTTCTCTCCACTTGCCCAATACTTGCACATTTGTAAATGAAGCAAATAATACCAAAACACTAAGTTTCCAGTCCCTTCTCCCCAAAAGGGAGCCAACCTCAATAACCACTAACCCCTGCAACTTCTCACTGCTTAGGGAACTGGGGAATTTAAACAATACAAAAAAACAGCACTACCATTCCATGTATGATCAGCCAGACTTCTCTTGGATATCTGCAAAGAACCAACTTTTCATCAATCAAATAGTCAGGTCTCTTTTTGGGCCAGAACGCACCGGAACGGCATTCGGCTGGCATCCAAGCCCGCCCCGCCCCGCCCCTTCCTGCTGGCGGGAAAGGGCCTCGCACTCCGGATCTCTACACGGAGATTGAGCATGAGGCCTGGCCTTCTGGCTCTTTGCACTCAAAGGGAGCTTTCCCTTTAAGTGCAAAGAGCAGGCAGGAAAGGGCCCCGCACTCTGGATCTCTGTGGCTTGCTGCCGCCCTGTCACATTTGCTGTGCCTACGCTCTCCCTGCTCCCAGTAAGTGCCTCCCCTCATCTCTTTTCCCTCTCTTTCTCTTTCTTTCTCCCTCCCTCCCTCTTTCTTTCTTTCTTTCTTTCTTTCTTTCCCCCTCCCTCCCTCCCTCCCTCCCTTTCTTTCTTTTCTCTCTTTCTTTTTCCTTCCTTCCTTCCTTCCTTCCTTCCTTCCTTCCTTCCTTCCTTCCTTCTCTCTCTCTCTCTTTCCCTTCCTCCCCCTCTTTCTTTCTTTCTTTCTTTCTTTCTTTCTTTCTTTCTTTCTTTCTTTCTTCTTGTTTCATTTTGTTCTTTGTGTTTTTGTAAAAAAATTTATTGGAAAAGGGGAGGGATGTAAAAAAGCAGAGAGCCCAGGAAATGCTGGTTTTGATGATACCTTTAATTTTTGAGAATCTCTTTAGTTTTCTCATGGCATCTTCTGTTTAAGAAAAGTAAGTTTGAAGCCTGAGTGTAACTAGTTCATTGTTCTGTATTGTTGGGAATGGCTTGCAAATATATGTGTCTGAAGTCTGTATTAAAGGAATAAGCTTTTGTGTGCATGCACACTTCTTCCATCTGAAGAAGTGTGAGTGGCACATGAAATCTTATACCTTGAATAGAATTTTGTACCTGGAATAAAATAGTCCACAAACTACTCCCATCCGGTGCATCCACAAACCTAGGGTTGTTCTGCTAGTGAACTAGGGTTGCCAACTCCAGGTTGAGGAAATCCCTGGAGATTTGAGGAGGGTGAGGTTTGGGGGAAGGAGGGACCTAAGCAAGGCATAATGCCATGGACTCTGCTTTCCAAAGCAGCCATTGACCTGACCTCTGTAGTTTGGAGCTCAGTTGTAATTCCAGGAGATCTCCAGACCCCACCTGTAGGTTGGCAACCCTAAAAAATCATATTCAGCGTACTAGTTCTGCAGGAAGGCAAACTGATTTCCATGGGAACCTAACCTTTAGGAATTGAATAGGAATCCAGTGTGGGGATAATGTTTGGACATAAGATATTGGTTCAGGCAAGATTTTCTATGGATGGGACAGAAAACAATGTTTTTATTGGGTTTGTAAAAACCGTTTTGACAATAACCAAGATAAACAGAATAAGAAGCAAAAGGTGGGTGTGGCTGGATGACCCCACTTCTGGCAACATGTGTGGCCTAATATGCTAACGAGCTGTGCTGTCAGGGGTGGGGCCTAATATGCTAATAAGTTCCTGCTGGGCTTTTTCTACAAAAAGAGCCCTGCAAATAGTTAATCAGAAGAGCATCTGATTCCCTATTTAGATAAAAGCCATTATACGCTCTCCCCAAGTTTTGAAGACAGATTTGCCCTGTAAAACTGGGCATTGTAAGAATGAACTCGTTTCTTAACATCCTGGGTTCATGGGCAACATTCCAGGTCTGATAGAACAGGAAAAATGAGAATGCAGAAGATGGGTCTGTCTTGGCAGCCTTAATGTAAGAAATCCAGTAGCTGGAATTCCATAAGCAATCAGGTTTTCCCAGGAAGCAGCCCGTTAAAAATATTTTCCCTCATTTTATTTGAAGAATGACATCCAGTAGAGGAACAGGAGCTGGAGTAAATAATCACAGTGTTCTTTTTCTCGATACATGTCGGGATCTAAGAACAGGTTGCAAATTTATGTCCTGACCTTTAAAGCTGGTGTATACTGTAACCACTGTATGGTAAGTGAAGAAAAATAATCTAACAGACCAGGAAGCAGTACACTAATTGAATAATAAATCACCTGTACATTAGGCAGGGATTTTTTTCCCCAAGAGGACAAACTGCCCTAATCTCAAAAGGAATGGGAATAATTTTGGCTAGGTTTCTCCCTGAATAAGCAACAAAAGAGCAAACCAAAAATGCAAACAATTTTAATTGATCCCGCCTGGCTCCTTGGGGGCTGCTGTGTTCCTCAACTCGTGTGACCCAAGGAAGCTGTCCTCTAACTATGTGTAGGTAGCCTGCTCAGACATTTGGAGGAGGTGGCCGCTGAGCTAGAGGTCAGAGACTAGGGAGGAATGCCTCCGAAGGCAAACAGAACATCTGACAAGGACAAGTCACCGAAGCTGAAGCTCAGAGATGGATGTGCCCCTGAAGGGATCTGGTCACAGTGTATTTGCTTGGCAAATCAACTGCATTTCTATTTAGACTAAAAAAAAGAAGAAGAAGAATGCCAGTATGCACATGGCATCGTACAAACATTACAATAAACAAAGACTCCCCCAGAGGACGTACAAGATGGAGGAGCAGGACTCAAAGAAGATGACCAAAGGAAAGAACAATTTGGATTTCTCTCAAAGTAATTCGATAGTCTCCAAGAGAAGATACTTGTTATGTTTACTTGGAACCTGTGTATGTAGTGACTCACCAAGCCAAACATAGCCCATCAGCCATAAATTGTGGCCTGCCAAGCATCTGACAACCTTCCTTTTTTTTTCAACCCCAGGGAAGCAGCAGAAGCAGGACGCTTTGCAAGCTTATGGTAAAGTGCCATTAATTGATGGTGTGCCATGCTAGGCTTTGTGGGTTACACAAGTTCTGTAGGCCTCTTCCAGAGGGAGCTCCTAAGAGAGGGGTTTCAATAACTTAAATGGCAGAAATGGGTCTGGTGAAGATATTCTGGCAAGATATTCGTCACTGTGTCGCTGTACAGAGTGCATAAGAGTTTTAAAACCATAAGGTTTTCAGAACATAGGCCGAGTTCAGACTGGCAGTTTGGCCCGATATAGCCACCTTCCTCTAGCGGATTAAGTGGGGCCGTTCACACAGCCACAGCTGCCTACTGTTCCCCTGCCGCACTCACCCCATCCTATGCTGCTTTGATCTCGTGTTTAAAAAGCACCTGGTGACAGCTGGGTCAAGCCGTGGAGGGCGTATGGATCCCGCTCCCCCGGAAGTGTGGACATGTGCAAAGCCACAATAAAGCGGTGGTGGTAATGTGAACCCGCTGATCCAGCAGGGATGTGCATAACTGCCCATGCTCTACTGTGTGGTGCTCTACCGCCCAATGTGGGGTAGGGGTGGGTGCCACAGGATCCTGCCCCAATTGCTGTTGTGCCCATGCGCCAATGTGCAGGTTGGCAAAATGGACCAAAGCCACACGCAACTGCAGCAGCGCTGCCAGGGGCCGCCCCGCAGTGCAAATGCTCGATTCCGCCTCCTCCCTGGTATGGTTCCGCAATGCGACTGGAAAGCCCCGCAACAACTTGGCCCGGGTCTTTTTGCCCCGCTTCCCTTGCGCTTCATTCTGCCAGTCTGTCCTCAGCCATAGTAAGAACAGGTGGCAGATGAAGAATGAAGGTATGAGAAGGCAACTGCCTCTCACTGACTGACATACAGACTCCTGAATTCCAGCCCTGGTCGGCTGCCCTAGGTGAGATTACTCCACTAAGGACATGACACATTTTTCACCTTCTGAAATTGATGCTATGCTACAAAGTACTATTCTCAATCTCTTCTTTACTGTTTCTTTACCTCTTCTCTACCTCTGTTCCATATGCCCCAGGGCCATGTGGAGGCAACACTGATTCCCTCAGTTTGGCAAGTTCTTTGTGTACAGTTCTACAGCACTACGGTCTGGGACCCAACACCATCTGGCCATTCCCAGATTGAAGGAGGCGCGGTTGGCTACAACACGGGCCAGGGCTTTTTCTGTGGCGGCCCCGTACTGGTGGAATGAGCTCCCGGAGAACATCAGGGCCCTGCGGGATTTGATGCAGTTCCGCAGGGCCTGTAAAACAGAGCTCTTCCACCAGGCCTTTAGATGGGGGCCACCCAGGGTAAACATCTTAGCCCTGGCCCAGTTCCACCTGCCAACCCGTCTATTGGCATTACCAACTGCCTGCCCATCTGTTAGCACTGTCATCTGCTTACAGAGATTTATGGGAATGTTCCTCGGACCCACCGTGGACTGAATGGGAATGCCGCCAAGCTTGTATGAAATAGTATTTTAATGTTTAATGTATGATTTTAATATTGATATGTTATTTTAAAAATGATGTGAGCCGCTCTGAGCCTGCCTTTTGGTGGAGAGAGCGGGATATAAGTTTAAGAAATAAATAATAATAAATAAATAATACAGTTGCCCACCACAAACACAGGGGAATTTACTCTCCCCAATCTTTTTGGGGATTCAGCTGCACAGAAAATCCCTTGAGCTCTGAAGTGACCTGCTTAGTGAGGTCTGCTGCCCGCAGATGCAGCGATACTCAAAGCTCCACCTCCAATTCTGTTCAAGCTCCTCCTACCCGTTCCAATCCTCAACTCCATTGGTTAAAGCCCTTCCAAACTTCCCATCCTCCTCAGCTCCATCTGCCATCCCTTTCTCATGAACACTACCCCACAAAATGTAAAGGGGAATGATGAATGCATGCAAAAAGCAATCCCCAGATCGACTGTTTCCAGGTCTTTTTTTTCCCAGATTGGTCTTTACAGATCTGAAAAGTTTCTCAGAGAATGATCGATCACTGACTGAAACTTTACAAACAAAATGTGGGAATTGGAATTGGAATTCCTAGATTTTTTTTGCAAATCTCTAGTTGTGGATTAATCCTTACTATAGATGTAATGTACCCTGCTACGTGTCTGGACATGTTTGCCAGGTGCTCCTGTAATGGTAATTGATACCAGCCGAAGCGCATGGCCGAGACACCAACCTGAGCTTCAGTCCCAAAGAACAATAGACCCTAGGATCCTGATTGTTGCCCTATCAGAGGCTTAGAATATTCAAATAGTCCTATGATAGCCTCTGATGGGAACCTAATCCCTATTTACCCAATCCCCCATGGGGGCGAGGTCAGGGGTGCAGCTTACCTGTAAATATAAGCAGGCCCCCCCACCAGTGTCCCTCATGCTTCCACTGACCACCCAATAAAAAGAGCTTTGTTTGAAATCACTCTATGGCCTTCTGAGTCCAGTACATTTTAGTGGCGATGAAGGTGGGATCCCGATGAGTGACTCGCTGGCCGATTCCAGCTCTGCAGCAAGCCTGGATCCGTCAGCCACCGGCACCGTTCAGCTCCAGTGCCCAGCAACACAGCCTCCAGCTTCTGAGGATCCTGCTCAATGTGACGCAGCTCCACGAGTCCAGATGGCCACAGCTCTGGGACAGCAGATCAACCCCTTCGACCCTACATGCCCCGAGGACTGGGAGGCATGGGCCAACCAGCTCGTCTCGTTCTTCAATGTGCAGGACGTCACGGACACCGGGAAATGCAAGTCCTGGCTAATGAGCACCTGTGGTGTCAAGACCCCCCGGCTGGTAAGAAGTCTCATCATGCCCTGCACCCCCACCGAGGTCTCCTATGATGAGCTCATGAAGGCGCTCAGCATGTACTTCAGACCGAAGCCCTCCAAACACAACCAGTGTGTAGAGTTCTGCAGCAGAGTCCAGCAGAAGGGGGAGTCTGTGGCCACGTTCCTGGCTGAGCTTCGCCAACTGGTTGTTGGCTGCGAATTTCAGGCAGTGGAGGACACCCTCCTCACTGCATTCGTTTGTGGGGTCCACGACCCCAAGCTTCACAGGAAGCTTGTGGCCCTCTCTGACGCCACCTTAGATACTCTGTTACAAACTGTGTGTGCCTTTGAGATTTCACAGAGGGACAGGTCCGGGGCCTCCCCAGCCACTCATCGCATCGCAGTCTCCTCAGGATCCAAGTTCTCCGAGAATGAAGACACCCTCCAGGTCTGCCGCCGACCTCCTGGACCTGTCTCCTAACCAGCCACCAAGAGGAGCAGCTTGAGTGCACACAGGTCAGCCACCCCATCTGCCGTGTATTTCTGATCCGGTGCCCCAGCCTGCGCCAGCTGTGGTGACCCGCATGACCGCCAGAATTGCCGTTTCTGGGATGCAGAGTGCCAGTCATGTGGCAAGAAGGGCCACATCACTTGGGCCTGCTGCTCCTGCTCCAACCGCCGCACTCTAGCTGCCCACCAGGAATCAGCAGGAATTCATGCGACCTCATCACCTCAGGTACTGAGCTTGCCCCGGGACACCCCCAACAAGATTAAGGTCCCTGTCCTAATTGAGGGTTCCCCCTGCACCATGGAGTTGGACAGAGGGCCCTCATGCTCCATTATTATGGAAGACACCTTTTGGACACTCTGTCTGCAGGGGAAACCTTAAGGAAAACCCCGGGCTTAACACTATGGGATTTCCAAAAAAAAAAAAAAAATCACGATTGAGGGGCTGGGCAAGTTCAAGGTCCAGTTCAAGGACTTTTGTGGGAAACTGGACCTCCTGGTGGTGGCGGGCAACCTCACCAGCTTGCTGGGACTCTCCTGGTTCCAGCCCCTGGGGTTGGGAGTCACAGGGGTTAACAGCCTCCGGGCTACAGACTTCTAGGACATTTGTGTGGAATTTCCGCCAGTATTTGATGGTGCACTAGGCTCCTACACTGGGCCCCCTGTACTGCTGGACCTCAACTCCATGGTCCGACCAGTCCACATGCCAGCCTGCCAGCCACTGCTCACAGTTCAGCTGAAAACTGAGCAGGAGCTGGACAAATTGGTAGTGCAGGGGGTCCTTGAGCCCATGTCACACGGCCACTGGGAAACCCCCATTGTGACACCACTTAAATCTAATGGGGACATTCGCATCTGCGCGGATTCTAAGTGCACGCTAAATACTGCAATTCAGGCACACGCCTACCCCGTGACTGTAATTAGTCACGTACTGGCTACCTTAGTGGGTGCTAAAGTATTCGGGAAGCTGGATCTGGCTCAGGCCTACCAGCAGCTGCCGGTCAATGATGCAAAGGCCGAGGCTCAAACTATTGTCACACACAAAGGGGCGTTTAAGGTAAAGCGCCTACAGTTCGGGGTTAGTGTCACCCCAGGTCTTTTTCAGGAACTGATGAAAGGGTTACCAGGAGTCCAGCCCTTTTTTGATGACGTCCTGATTGCAGCTCCGGACGTCAAGACATTCTCCACGCACCTCCAGGTCGTCCTTCAGTGCTTCCAAGACGCGGGCCTGAAGGTGAAGAAGGAGAAGTGTCTGTTCAGCATGCCATCTGGGATTCACCATGGATCTGCAAGGAATCCACCCCACTCAGGACAAGGTAAGGGCCATCACCGACGCCCCGGCCCCCAAATCCAAGGCAGAGCTCCAGTCCTTCTTGGGACTATTAAATTTTTATCATGCCTTCCTTCCCCACAAGGTGGTGGTTGCGGAGCCTCTGCACAGGCTCCTGGACAAAAATGCAAAGTGGGCTTGGGGGCCCCACCATGTGGCTGCCTTCCAGGCTATGAAAGACTTATTGGTATCTAATGCGGTCCTCACCCATTTTGATGAGTCCATCCCCATGGTGTTGGCCTGTGACACATCTCCATACGGGGTGGGGGCAGTTCTGGGGCATCGCATGCCAAATGGCCGGGAGGTCCCAGTTGCTTACTACTCCCGGACATTGTCTCCAGCAGAGCACAACTATGCGCAAATAGACAAGGAGGCGCTGGCAATCGTGGCCAGTGTAAAAAACCCCTCTATGGACGGAGGTTCATTGTCGCCATGGACTATCAGCCACTCCTGGGCCTCCTTGCCCTGGACCACCAGACCCCACACATGCTGTCACCACGTGTCCTGCGATGGTCCATTTTCCTTGCAGGCTTTCAATTCTCTCTGGTGCACCGCCCTGGCAAGGCCATGGGCCATGTGGACACACTCAGCCGCCTGCCACTGCTTTCCTGTGACCTGCCCCTGCCCCCTTCCTACCACGTTGCCCTCCTGGAGGACCTCCCCAATCAGCCTGTCCAGGTTGCTGATGTCACCTGGCGCACTGCCCGGGATTGCGTGCTCTCCCGGGATTGCCTGCTCTGACTGGGTGAGGAGGGGATGGCCGAACTGTCCTGGCCCGGAATTTACTGCTTTCTCTGCCCGCTGCAACGAGCTGTCTACCCACAAGGGGTGTCTGCTTTGGGGTTTGAGAGTAGTAATTCCAGAGCCGCTCTGCAACCGGGTGCTCACCACCCTCTATGAGTACCACCTGGGGATTGTCCAGATGAAAGCCCTAGCCTGCAGCTATGTGTGGTGGCTGGTGCTGGAAAAGGACATTGAGGACCAGGTCTGCAAATGCTCCAAATGCCAGGAGTCATGGCCAGACCCTCCCCACACTCCCGTCCATCTCTGGGAGTCAGTGCAATGGCCCTGGTCCCAGCTCCATATTGACTTCATGGGGCCAGTCCGGAGGCAACTGTTTTTTATTTTAGTAGACAGCTTCAGCAAATGGCTAGAAGTGGTGCCCATATGAGCTATGTCATCCGAAGAAGCCATCAGGCGTATCTTCTACATGCCAGATGTGGTGCATCTTCTGCATGCATGGCCTCCCGGACACCCTGGTTTCCGATAACGGCACCACCTTTACCTCCTCAGAGTTCCAGCGCTTCATTGAGCTACACGGCATCAGACACGTAAAGTCTGCCCCTTTTCACCTGGCCACAAACGGCCAAGTGGAGCGCATGGTCCACAATACAAAGGAGGCGCTGAGGTGTATGGACCATGAGGACTGGGAGTTTAAACTAACGGCCTTCCTGTTTGGCCAATGTTCCACTCCCCACTCCTCCATGGGTTGCAGCCCAGCTAAGCTGTTGATAGGCTGCTGGCTCGTGTTGCAGCTCGACTGCCTTCACCCCAACCGGGCACCTCCCGCCTCCAAGGAACCCAACGTTCCCTGGGCCCCACATGGTTTCTATCTGGAGGACCCAGTTTATGTCTGGAACTACACGTGGGGTCCCCTCTGGCTGCCAGGCCGGATTGTCCGTGTCACCGGTCCCCTCTCATACGAAGTTGCCGGCAAGGACAGACAGCATTGGAAGTGACACGTGGATCAGCTCCATTGTTGGCTGTGCTCTTTCATCAGTGACGCCTCAGGAGACAACGGGGAGGACATGTCCAACCCAGACTGTGATGAACCAGAGGACCGAGGCCGTGAGACGGCACACCCAGCTCTGCTCCCACTTGAGACCCCTCCAGACTCTACTCCCGAAAGGCCCCTGCTGGAGGCTATGGCTGCCTCTCCAGTTCCAGTGCCAGCTCCTAGCTCCGCAACAGAGGTCCTGGCCACGCCAACAACCACAGTGGCTCTGCGACGCTTGGGCAGAGAATGCAGGCACCCAGCACATCTAAAGGACTATGTTTGTTAGGGGGTAATTCTGAACTATGGAGGAGGGGTGTAATGTACCCTGCTGTGAGAGTGTTCCAATAGAAGCAATAAGAAATAGGTGTTCTTAAACAGAAAGTCCTTTATTGCTAGATAGGTCTTGTTGGTCACTTACACTTCTTGTGTTAGTAATACCTTGCAGTCATACATCCAGGCATGATATACAGTATTCAGAAGTTAGTTCAGATAGACCCCACCAATCATGAAGAGATAAAAAGGCACCTAAGTATACTGGTTTTTTCCTTCCCAGACTAAAAGCGGGAAAAGTTACAGTTTGCACCTGAAGGGAAAAAGCTGCTGAGAGCCAGGCTCTCAAGGTTAGAGGAGCAAGGGAGGAGATGAGCAAAACAGCAAGCAGCTAGCCTGAGAACCATGAGCACATTCCAAGGGGAGGGGGTCTGACCCAGAGGAACCCATCTCCCGAGTGGGATATGGCAGCATTAGCTGACACCTGCTACATGTCTGGACATGTTCACCAGGTGCTCCTGTAATGGTAATTGATACCAGCCAGGAGCGCATGGCCAAGACACCAACCTGAGCTTCAGTCCCAAAGAACAACAGACCCTAGGATCCTGATTGTCCCCCTATCAGAGAATTAGGGTATTCATTTTTTAAAAAAAATTGTCAGATTTTATAACAATACACAAAAGAAAACTACAAATAATAACTGTTTATATACGTTTGAGTCATTTTTTTAACTAGTATCCGTCCACTCATAAAATCTTGAACATACATCCAAAAAAAAGGCTTTGTCTTTTCCATGTATTATTATGCTCAACCTATCCATTTCAGCTAAATCCATTAATTTATATTTCAACTCTTCTAAAGTGGGGGAAATGTCAGATTTCCAATATTTTGCCCAAATCATTTGAGCCGCAGTCATTATATATATCAAAAAAGTTGTATCATGTCGATTAAGATCTTCTGATATTATATTTAACAAATATGTCTCCAGATTTAATGTCAAATCAATGTTTGTTATCTCTAGTATTACTTTTTGAATCTTTCCCCAATACATTTGTACTTTCATACAACACCACCACATATGATAAAATGTGCCCACATTTGATCGACATTTCCAGCATAGGTTAGAAACATTAGGATAACATTTGGCAATCCAATCCGGAGACCAATGCCACCTATAGAACATCTTATATATGTTCTCTTTAAATGCTGTGGCCTTCATAAGTTTTACTGATTTCCATATCTTTAGCCATTCATCCGTTTCAATGCAATATCCTAGGTCCTGCATCCATGAAATCATAGGTTTTTTAATTGCTTCGTTTTGCATTTGTTGCTCCAATAAAATTTTATATATTTTCTGTATCATTTTTTTCATTTGTGGTTAACCAAGTTTTATCCAATTCATTCTTAACATCATAAAAACCCTCTTTTTTATTTATATCATACCTAGCCTGAAGTTGCAGCTTTTCCCACCACGATAATTTTATGTTATGATTTGCTAATAGTGTGGCTTCCAGTTTTAATTTATTATTTTTATCTAACAGTGTGTCATAGCTTGCTAAATTACTATTACTGATTAATGACGATTTATAAATGCCTCCAAAGGAGGCACCCATTTTGGAATTTTAGTATAATGTTTTATTCTTAAATCCAACCAGACTTTTATTAGTGCGCCCCTCAATATATGCTGATAGAAATTAGAGTGGATTTTATCTTTCCCATACCAGATATAAGCATGCCATCCCATATACAAATCTGGACCCTCTAACATAAAAGTTCTAGAGTTTTCTAAAGTTATCCAGTCTTTAATCCATACTAGAGGTGCAGCTTGATAGTAGGTTCCCATCAGAGGCTTAGGATATTCAAATGGTCCTATGATACCCTCTGATGGTAACCTAATCCCTGTTTACCCAATCCCCCATGGGGGCAAGGAGCTTACCTATAAATATAAGCAGCCCCCCCCCACCAGTGTCCCTCATGCTTCCACTGACCACCCAATAAAAAGAGCTTTGTTTGAAATCACTCTATGGCCTTCCGAGTCCAGTAAATTTCAATAGATCAGAAAACCAAGCTGAAGCAAAACTTTAGTTTAATTCAGAGAAAGCAAAAATGGAAGCTCTACTTTGTCATTGGAAATGAGAAAGTGTTTTTGATCTTACATGGAACTATTTCTTAAAATGCAGTTTTAGGTGATGTGATAACATCTCCATTTTGGAAGTTTGTTTTGCAGGACTGTTATTCCATCCCTAGTTTATTATCTCCTAAATTTTGAACTCTGAACAATCATGCTTCTGTGTTTACTAGTTTAAGTATTTGACTTTTGCCTTGAGAAAAAGGGAGAGAAGGAAGAAAGAACTGGAATGGAAGCTTGCATGTTATTAACTAAAGTAAAAGAGGGACAGCGAAGGAAGTCTCATTAAATGTCTTTTGGCAGTGTTTCAGAACTGGGATTCATGGATGTTGAGAGTCTGTTAGCCTTTTGTAAGGACAGAAGGTGAGCCCATTTACACATATCTGGCTAACTTTAAAACAAAACTTTCTGTTTTCTAGAAATGGGAGCAGGGACAGAATAGGCTTCCCCCTCAAAGCACTCATGTGGACAGGAAAGTCTGAGTCTTTCAGGTCACACCCACATCAGAACTATTTTTTTAAAGCCCTAGTCCATTTGCACCCTCCACTAAGAAGCTTTTTTAAAAAACAAATGGTAACCTGAGTAACATCATGGCTTGCAAATACTTGTAGGGGGCATCTCATTTTCCTTCCCTCACTATATCCTCTTCCTCTCTCCTAAAAGCCTCCATAGCCTGTCCCCTTATCCTGCTTCCTGCTCGCCTTCCACCTACCAGCCAACCTACCTTCATCTCCCCATCCCTTTTAAAAAAAAATTAAATTAAAAGCACAATACAGTAGAGTAAGTTACATTCCGAAGGAGCATTGTTTCATCTCCCCATCCCTGTCTTCAGCTTTCATTAATTCTCTCCCCCTGGCAGCCTCTCCCTAGGATAACTATGGCCCAGTTGTGCAGTGCCAGCTGAGTGGGCCCATTTGCACTGGGGGTGAACCTAAAAGAACTTGTTGGGGGGACCTCACTTTGTCCTGCATGCCCTCCCCAAGCTACTTCCTCTTTCCCTCATCTTTACAACTCCCATATCCTCCCCTTTCCCTACTTCCTTCTCCCTTCACACCCACCCACCAATCCACCTTTTATCTGCCCCCTCGTCTTATTTATTTATTTACATCATTTATATCCTGTCTTTCACCACAATGGGGACCCAGAGCAGTTTACATCATTCTCCTCTCCTCCGTTTTATCCTCACAACAACCCTGTAAGGTAGGCTGAGAATATGTAATTGGCTCAAGGTCACCCAGTGAGTTTTCACAGCAGAATGAGAATTCTAGGTCCCAGTCTGAAAGCCTAACCACTGTATCTCACTGGCTTTGGTGAGGTGGCTGTTGTGGAACAGTAGCAAGCAACTAGATCTGGGTGAGTCAAGCAATTTGGATTGTATCAAGTTGCCTGGTGGCTGCTGCCTATGGATGCTAGTCCCCAGGTGGGGGCAGGGGATCCCTGATTTTTGGGGCTCCTCCCAGACACCGTCCAGCTGGCCAGCAGGGGGAAGCCCCTCCCCTAACAATTGTCTGTGGCCTGACTTGTCCTGGGTTTTTTTTAGGCATTTGTTCATTGCCCTCCTTAGCAGTAAATTGTAAGACTTCCAAGAAATGGGAAAATACAGTTGACAAAAAAGTCTCTGAGAAGGAATGGCTGATCAACTGCTGCTTCAGCCATATGCATTAGAATAAAAGAGAATTTTTATAAGACAATATACCAGTGATTTGACACCACGTGGGTTAAATACAATTTACCATACTAATGGGCTCGTAAGTTGGAAACATGGATCAAGGAAAATGGACTTTAAACATATGTTTTGACAACCAAAGCTAATCAAAATTGACTGAATTAGTCAAACGGATGGAGAAGCTAATCAGGCTTATTTTACTGAATGTTGGAAAACTTTTTATGACTTTTTGAGGGAAAAGTTAACATTTGTCTGTCGATATGAACAGCTGTGCAACATTTTGAAACACCTTCACTAGTTATAATTGTATTGATTAGTTTATAATTAGGTAAGTAATTGGAAGATTGTATAGAGGATTTTGTAAGCATTGCATAAGCTTGTTGTTCTTGTTGTTGTTGTTACTATTATCAAACTAGTAACTGCTACAGAGGCAGCCATTTGTAACCCTCTTCTTGGGCAGATATGCTTAGGTATAAATTATGCTTTACTAATTTAACAAAATAATGTAAGTGTAGGTTTGATAACAAAGTAAATATTGCGTGTGATGGTAGGATGCGCCATTAAGTTGCAACCAATTTATGGTGATACCTGCAGGGCTTTCAAGACAAGAGACGAACAGAGGTGATTTACCATTGATTGCCTCTGCACAGCAATTCTGGACTTCCTTGCTCGGTGGTCACCCAGGGCCAACCACACTCAGACACAGAGAGACTGGACCCCCTGGGACAGCCCAGTGGGGATCTACAGAGGGAGGGGGGAATTGGTGGAAATCAACACCGCTTTATATATGATTATTGGGACCTTTTTAAAAAACAAAAAAAGCACTGCCCGTTTCGTTTATTAACTCAGATGTTAAAATCTTCACTGCAGTCCTGGCTAGCCAGATGCAGTAGGTGATTTCCAATTTGATAACCAGATCAGATTCATAATAAAAGACAGTTTTATGCTTATTGGTATTATAATAAGTTATACTTATTGGTGGATTTAAGATCCTTGCACAAAAATAAATTAGACCTAGCTATTATAATTTCACTTGATGCTGAAAAGGCATTCAGTAAAATATACCCTGAAAATTTCTGAAAGCCACACTGCAGAACTACAAGTACAAATAGTATTTATTGCATATAGCCAAAGGCCATTACAATTAAAACATAAAACATAAATCATAACATTACTAAAATAACTAGACAGAGGGCTATTTTGGGGCAGGAATGCACAGGAACAGAGTTCCAGCTGGCTCCTGAGTTGGCCACGCCTACAACCAAAACCTCTGGCATGCGTGGCTACAGAGCATGCTGCCCTCCACACCTTACACACAAGAGGGAAAGGTGGCATGGTAAAATGCCCTCTTTCCCTCTGGGGAGCCCCTGGGGATTTCCTTGTCAATTTCACTCACGCCAGTCAGTTGAGAGTGAAAATGACATTTCAGCAGCACCTTTCCCGGAGGTCTGGTAGAGGGAGTGTGTAGGAGACTAGAAAAGCGATGCTTTCAGATCCCAGGCACTTCAGCAGTGCCTTTCCCTGGCCGTCTAGTTTGGAGGGGGGGGGGGGTAGACTAGAAAGGCAATGCTGAAGTGGGGCAAAGAAGTTCGGGGGGGGGGGGGAGGCAAGCTTTCATGGCTGCCCTGTGCTTTCCCAGCCCCCGCCTAATATGCGAATGAGCTGCACTGTCAGAGGCCTATTATGCTAATGAGTTCCTGCTGGGCTTTTTCTACAAAAAAATGCCCTAACCAGGCATAAAAATATTCACCAAGTTAAAACAATTAATCCTTTGGATACAGCTTTCGCGTATATTTTCTTAGCTGTCAAAGCGGACCAGTTTAAGGACAAGTTTAAGCCCTTCAAAAATGCTGTAAGAAATTTAGTTCTACACTCTGTATAGGAAAGGCAGGGTAGAATATACTGTAGCACCATGATTTTTTCCACCATTGTTCATCAGCTGGATCCAAGCATTGTACGGGGACCTCAAATCTCAAATTATTGCAAATGGTATCATTTAATAATCTATTCACCTGCAAAGAGGCATTAGGCAAGGTTGCCTCCTTCCCCAAAATTACAAAGGTCTCTAAAGATTTGATATTTCCAAAAGGTAGCATATGCCTTTTCATAGTAAAATGTTCCTGATACCAGATGTTCTTCTTTCACATCAGGGATTCCAGCTGTAGCAGACAGTAATTTAGAGTCCAATGTGTACTATTTGCAGTATTTGCCAGTAGGTTCATGTTCAAGAAATCAGACCAGGCAGCCGTTCCTCAGCATTCCAGAAGTTTGCAAGTATAGCCATGCTGAAGCGATAGATCCAGTTCATCAGATTCTCAGCGTCTGCTCCAAATTTCAAAACAATCCACCACAAATCTGATGGCAATCCACCACAAATCTGGAAAAACATGCTCCTGATAGATTGAATTATAGAGAGTGGCAGCAAATCTAACACAGTGTCAGGTAGTTGCCAAAGCACTGAAGGTTAGGCCTTATCATATTTTATGGCTGCGCTGTCAGAAGATGTAGCACCATACATAACTGTTACAATGAGAAGGGTTGATTGTATCCATCTTGTTGGCAACTTTTAAAGCACGCTGGAGAGGCTTCTCCTAAGATGAATGGACAAAAAGTCAGCTGGAAAGCTGGCAGAGCTGAAAACACACAGGAAAAGGGCTCCTGATGACACTTACCATAAGCATCAAGTGTGTCACATATGGACGATACAGGACAGGTGTTGGAGGAGATACACTATACACAGAAATACTGCAGATTTTGTTCCAAACCGCTTTTGTGCCAGTAGGACTTCCAAATACATAATGGATCCAGGAGACACTGGCCATAAATCCAACCAGTTGTCATCCATTGGTAAATCCATTCCTGGAATATCAACAGAAAACACATCAAGTACACCACTTTGCCCTGCCTGCATCTCGAGCTGGAATTCACCAAGGCTTAGAAACACAAGTAACTGTTAATATGAAGGGTAAAATGATTTAAACATAAGCATGAACAGGGCTGGAGCCAGGTTTTTTTGCACACTAAGCGAGGCTACCTGCCCCCGGTGCGCCCACCAATTTTCAAACATAATTGTGAGAACAAGTAATGCCATATCTGATTTTCTCTCTCAAACAGAAAAACACAAATCACAAAGCATTTTGGAAAATCCTGTTATTTTTGATGTTGAAATTTAAGTCTCTTTAATGTTTCCATTTCAGGCACATCAGAATCTCATTTTGCGTGCCTTTTCTTTCACAAATTTTGTCACCAATTCCTTCAGGTCAAGCACTGATGCTTCAGCATGTTCAATTGTAATAGTTGCCAAACCAAGGAGTCTCTTTTGCAGCATTGTCGAGTGTATGTGTGTTTTTATATGTTTGAGTTTTGAGAAGCTGCATTCACCACACACCACTGATGCTGGAAGTGTCAAAAGGATCCTTAGAGCAACAGAAACATTAGTCACACAGTCCGGGAGTTTTTGTTGAAGTATGAAGAGAGGTACTCTTTGTGGTGGCATAGACTTTGGAAGTCTTTCCCCAGAGAATAAATACAATCTTCGAACAGCCTTCCAGAAAATACTATTTTAGCCACCATGGCTGTTGCCAGACAGGCCCCAAAGAGACAATAACAGAACACCACTTGTGGTCACATACAGCTCCCAACTCAAAACAGTTCAATGCTTCATCAGCTACTTACAACTTGTACTGAATAAGTACAGTTCTCTTTCACAAGTACTGGGGGGCAAACTTTTTCTGGAGCACTGTGTTATGTATTGGGATTGAATCATCCCTGATTGAATCACCCTGATTGAATCATCCACGATTGATTCACCCTAGAGACTGGCTGAGCTTGGAGCACAAGAAGAATAGCCGACGAGGACTCTGGACCAATCAAGTAGTAATGTTTTGTAAATAGCCTATCATGGGGAGTGGGTGTGTGTGGGGTGGAGTGTTTTGCATACATATAAGCAGGGCTTCAGCCCTGCTAGCATTGTCTTTGAGCTGAGCTGTAATCACAATAAACTATGAGCTGATCACACAACGTATCTGAACCCAGTATATTTCACTGGTGATGAAAAGGGGATCCGGATGAGCGACATGACCCAACCTCCAGCACCACACCATACAATGATCTCCAGGACTCCGCGCCTCACATCCACAGGTCATGGCTGCCACTCCAGGAATCATTTCTGCATTCGACCCTACTCAGCCTGAGTTTTGGGAAGCATGGGTGGAACAGCTGAAGTACTTTGTTCGATTCCAAGGCAAAGATGACGCCAACAAGAAAAATCGCTCCTGCTCAGCACACGCGGTATTGCCACGCTACACCTAGTCCAGGGCCTCATTGATCCTAAAACCCTGGAAGAAGCCATGTACAATGAACTCGTCAAGGCCCTCACCGACCACTTTGCGCCTCAACCAACCAAGATGGCAAAACACATGGACTTCTTGGCTCACCACCAAAAGTGACCACTGATATACACAAGCTGGCCAACAACTGCGGGTTCTCAGATCTAGAGGATGCCCTCTTAACTCAATTAATCTGGGGCATTTGAGAGCAGAAACTCCACGCAAACTCATCAGCACCGACAAACTCAAACTGGACAAGGCACTGCGCATGGCCACAGCTTTTGAAAAGTCACAACGGGCTCACCAGGCCCACTCCACACATCAGGCGTCCACATCCCCGGTCTCCGACACCTCGGACGAGGAAGAAATACTGCAGATGTGCCACCGAGCTCGCAGGGACTTGCATCCACCATCCTCGACCACCCCCGCAGCCCATGAAGACCCTCAGTCAAGTGCCATGCGCCAGCTGCAGTGAAGAGCACAAATGCTGTTCCTGCCTTTTCTGCGACACGATCTGCTAAACCTGCGGAAAACAAGGCCACATCACATGCGCCTGCTGCTCCCAGGGACTCTGCTGTCATTCAACCGCACACCAGGAATCCGCAGAGCTCCACAATACAGCCATCCACCAACACTTGCCCCAGGACACCCCTAACAAAATTAAAGTAACCAAGTTCATAGAGGGGGCCCCTTATGAAATGGAGTTGGACACAGGGTCCTCCATCTCCATCATATCTGAAGAGACTCTCCGGAGGCTCTGCCCACAAGGGGGTCCCCGCCTAAAAACAGCCGGCTTCACCCTCAGAGACTTTCAAAAGAACCCGGTGGCCATTAAAGGGTGGGGCAAATTCCATGTGCAGTACAAGAACTTTCAGGAAATGTTGGACCTGCTCATAGTAGAAGAGTGGCTCACAAGTTTACTGGGACTGGTGTGGTTTGCGCCCTTGGGAATTGCAGTGATGGGGGTTCACCATGTGCGGACGTTGACTTTTGATAACGTGTCCAACGAGTTCCCTGCCATTTTTGATGGCACCCTTGGCTGATATATGGGCCCTACCATCTCCCTACAACTCGACCCGTCAGTGCGGCTCATCCGTCTGAAAGCCTGCCGGGTCCCACTTGCCTTAAAACCAAAGATAGATGAGGAACTGGACTGCCTCATGGCACAAGGGGTGTTGGAGCCCATACCACATGCTCTCTGGGAAACCCCTATCGTGACACCGGTCAAGCCCAATGATGATGTCCACATCTGCGCAGACTACAAGTGCACCATCAATAAGGCCCTACAGGACCACGCCTATCCAGTCTCAGTGATCAGCCATGTCTTGGCGTCCCTAGTGGGTGTGAATGTTTTCAGAAAGCTGGACTTAGCCCAGGCTTACCAGCAACTCTCCGTAGATGATGCGACTGCCGAGGCACAGGCGATTGTGATGCACAGGGGTGTGTTCCAGGTGTGGCAGTTACACTTCGGGGTCAATGTGGCCCCGGGAATCTTTCAGAATCGAATGGACTCACTCCTTAAAGGTATTCCTGGGGTCCAGCCCTTCTTCAATGATGTTCTGATCACTGCGCCCACAGCCGAGGACTTTGCCGAGAGACTACGCACTGTCCTGCAATGTTTCCATGCCACCAGCCTCAAGGTAAAGTGTGAAAAATGTCTCCTGGGGGTCCTGTGGGTCGAGTTCCTAGGGTTCTCCGTGGACACACAGAGCATTCATCCAGCCGCCGATAAAATCCGTGCCATTGCCAATGCTCCTACCCCCACTTCGAAGTCAGAACTTCAGGCCTTCTTGGGGCTGCTGAATTTCTACCATTCCTTCCTGCCCCACAAGGCTGTGCTCGCCGAGCCCCTACACTGGCTGCTAGATAAAAAGGCCCCTGGGTCTGGGGCCAGAAGCAAGCTGCCGCTTTCTGTGCTGTCAAAGACCTGCTTACATCAAACACGGTCCTCGCACACTTCGATGAAACATTGCCCATCGTCCTCGCTTGTGACGCTTCCCTGTACGGAGTTAGGGCCATCCTGGGACACCAGCTACCCAACAGCTGGGAGGTTCCCATGGTGTATTACTCCTGCACCTTGTCCTCGGCTGAGTGCAACTACATGCAGATAGACAAGGAGGCCCTGGCAATTGTGGCTGGGGTCAAGAAGTTCCATGACTACCTCTACGGCCGGCCTTTTACCTTTGTGACAGACCACAAGCCCCTGGGCCTGTTGGCACTGGATCGCCAGATGTAAACCGAAGATTGGTGGCTAGGGGCCGGGTGGGGGGGGGAGGGAGTCAGTTGTTACAAAGAGAAGTCAGAAGGCCCAGGTTCCCAGTAGAAGGTATGTGATAGTACATTGCAGAGTTTCAATGAAAACAAGATCCAGGTAACAATTGACTCGGGGGGGGGGGGTGGACCACTCCCTACTGCTGATGCATTGGCAAAGAAAGAAGAATATGAACAGGTTACACAAACCTGCAAGATAGTATATTTTATACTCCCAAAGGAATCCTTTCATTATCAGTGGTGAAGTAGAGACTACTGGGAACCTGAAACAATACTAAGCAATGGACATGGAAAGCAACAGTACATCAAAAGCTTCACTGTATAGGAGAGTATCTGTCAGTGGTGGAGTTTGGGATGCTGAAGAAATGGATACTGAACAGACTCCTCCTGCCACTTCCAGAAAATTTCAAAGAGAGTCCAGTGAGAAGTTGCTGAGTTGGGCTTCACATGGAAATGTAATACTATCAATAAGGATATTAAATTTACTTTGTGTAATTCTGCCTCTCTTGCACCAAGGGATTACACCATTGCTGAAAAGGGAGCCATAGGATCAGAGGATATAGGCTTGCAAGCTTCAGAGAAAGCTTTCATCCACTCCATTTCTTCTTTGGTCAAACATCTAGTAGATGATCACCACTAGAATCCACAGTGTGACAATTCTGTACACCCATTGACCTCACGACCACTTTCCCCCAACCTAAGCGTTTGAATCACTGACATTTTTAAAAGTGCAGAAGGTTAGGTCCATGAGGCTAACTGGAATAGTGTTACTAGCCAGATGCAGCAGAGTCTGGCAACATGAGCTGAGTAAAATTAAGCACAAGACTATTCGCTGGCATCAAGACTCCAGTCCCTAGAGAGAGGGTCCACCCACCGCTGAGACCCTTTGAGAGGTCATTCCCTCTGCCAGTTCTTTTCATGGAATGTTTCTGAAGGCTGGACACACAATAACTCCCCTGCTGGAATTAAGGGAATCGCACGGAGTCACAATAACTGCAACATCACCAGTATCTTTTCATAGAAGCAGGACATTAAAATATTTGTATACAAATTATACAAAAGTATAAAGGGAACCAGAAATTTCATAGGATACCTGTCATCGGATATTAATATAACATTCCAACACACTAACACCAACCCATTGTAAGGGAAGAGCAATCTATATCATCCCAATATATTTAATTCTCAGCATGGCCAGATCTGTAGATAACTTAAATCCAGAGACTGAAGTCATAAACAGACAGGGCAGATATTTCTAACAAACCTGAGAAAAGGCCAGGTTGAAGGAAAATCTGAAATCTATAAAAAAAAATATGTAATGAGAGATTTAAAACCCTAAATAAGAAGCAGCACTGTAGGTTTAAGAAACAAATGCTTCCCATGGTCATTGCTAGGCCACCACAACAATATGCCTGCATTCAAGCCTTGGTTTCTGTCAGTAAAAGATAGGGAGAGCGCCCTTTCCAGGGCTGTTTTGGCCTTTGCAGTGTTGGAAGAGAAGGCCTTAATGCTGTGTCTTAGCTTCAGCCTCCAGCAGGGGGTTTCAAGAGGGTTAGGTAGATAGGCAAACTGTGGGTTTCTTCCTGTTTGCTCTTCTGCCTCTGTCCCTCTGAAATGGATACCTCTCAAGGAAATTGCCTTCCTTCCTTTTGTCCCCCCCCCTTTTTTCTTTCTTAAACACACACAAAGAAGGAGCATGTTGTTCTTCTTTCTTTGTGCCATGGATGCAACCTCCATCTGCATCCATCCAGTTAGTTAGAATAGTTAGATCTGTCTCTGTCTCTCATCTTTACTATCTAGAATGAAGTTCACTAAATAAAGAACTCTCTCTAGTTTGAAATGGACAAGTGGTTCTGTGTAACTCTGTAACATGTAGGAACAAAGAGAAGCATTTAGCCTTAAATGCACTCTGCTCCAGTAGAATACGGATTATTGGATTACCATACCAGTGAATCTAATAAATTATACTTCATGCAGGAGGACTCATCAGGGCCAGGTAACAGCAACGGCAGGGAAAGCTGACACCATGGAACTTGCACAACTCACCCAGACCTGGCTTCTGGCTGTTATCTGACAGCAGCCACACCATGAAAGCCAGTGTAGTACAGTGGCTAGTTTTGGACTAGGAACTGGAAGAACCAAGTTCAAATCCCCACTCTGCCATGGAAGCTCACTTGGTAACCTCTGGCCAATCACACACTCTCAGCCTAACCTACCTCGTAGGGTTGTTGTTTTGGATCGCCATTGTGGAAAAAGGTGTGGTATAAATATGGCGAATAAATATAACTGAATATGGAGGAAAGATAAAAGGTTGGGTGGCTGGTAGGAAGGAGAAAAGAAAGCATGGAAAGGCCAGGAGAAGGAAAAGAAAAAAATAGTGTGGGGGGGGGGTAGGATACAGGGTAAAGTGTGATGCTCCCCACCAGACCTTGTGAGTTCTTCACCTCACAACTGGACCCAGTCTGAAGGCCAGCACCACACAGACTTTTCCCAGGAAGAGGAGACCAGGGAAGGGAATGAAGGAATACTGAGGGAAGGGAGAGATAAAGGTAGGTTGGCTGGTCAGTAGGAAGGAAAAAAGGAAGCAAGAAGAGGGGAGAAGCTGTGGGGGCTTTCATGGACTGTACAGCCCCATCTGTGGATTCTAAAATCCAGGGACTGAGGCCATGGACAGATAAGACAGATTTCTCAACAAACCTGAGAAAAGCTCCAGATTTGCAGAAAAATCTGAAATCTTAAAAAAAGGAAAAATGGGAAGTTTAACCCCCCAACCCCCCAGATAAAAGGAGTACTGTAGGTTTAAGAAACAAACCTTTGCTAGGCAACCACAACAGTATTGCCAGCCTTCAAATCTTGGTTCCTGTTAGTAAAAGGCAGAGGGGAGGGCCCTTTCCAGGGCTGTTTTGGCCTTTGAGGGTGGACTCATTGGGGCCAAGCATGGCAGCAATCACCAGGCTTGTGTCATGACCTGCCTTTGCTCCTGGGGCACATTGCCAATCACTGTCACTATGGTGGGTCCCCTTAGCCCTTTCTCAAGGCCACCAGAGGTCTCAGAATGGCTGAGAGAGGGGAATTATGCCTCCACCCCTTTACCTTGGTCCACTGGTGCCCTTCTCTTTCTGTCTCTCGCTCTTGTTCCAGATGGGTCACCAGTCTTCTCCTCCCAGACCTGCTGGACTCGCCTCTTTATGCCACACTGCCCATTCCTTTCCCCATCCCCTTGTTTCTCCCCTCAGCCCTTCCCTGCCTGGCCCCACCCACTTTCTTACGTTTCGATCCCTCTATCCACATTGGGGTGGGGCCGGCTCGTCCACTGAGTCCGTGTGCAGCTGGTGAGGTTGCTAGTTCTTACTTCTCTGCTTTGCCACGGGGCTGGGCCACCTTGGCACTGCAGATGGTTGGGGCTCGCCACCTCCCAGCAGTGTCGACTGTATTCTCTTAGCCAGACTGGGTGGGGAGATGTGACTGACCCTGGCTCTGCCTGCCACCTGGCCTCACCCGGCCATACCTGTTGCAGGGACTGCCTCCGTTGTTCAGCCCCTCATGACAGGGAAAGGAGAGCTTGCCAGCCCCATTCCCCTCTGCTCTTGATGCCTCAGTCAGGCTGGAGCTGGTGAAACAGTGATTCGGTGGGTCGGGGGGGGGTCTATCCTAGGGAGTCTAGGCACAGGCATGCTGGGAGAGCTAGCTACCATGTGATTTGCACTGAGCCCTTTCACGCCTAATCTGTCTCACAGAGTTGTTGTGGAGATAAAAATGGAGGAGGGAACCCATAATATTTGATCAATGTTATGAATCTATCTTTTCTCCTACCCCCTCTTTCCTTTGTACCCCACTTTCTTTTTGAGAAAATAAAAAAATAAACTTAAAAATGGAGGAAGGAAGAATGATGTAAGCTGCTTTGGATCCTTCTCATTGAGGAGAAAGGCAGGATATAAATGAATCAATGAATATAGCTGAAGATGGGGTAACACATCAAAGATAGGTTGATTAGTAGGGTGGGAAGGAGAGAAGGAAGTAAGGAAGAGTGAGGATATGTTGGCTGCCAGGAGGAGCGAAAGAAGAAAGTGTGGGGAAGGGGGTACAGGGGAACGTGAGGTACCCCCCCACAAGTACTTACAGGCTCCCCACCACACTACTGGGCCCAGCACAGCTGGGACAGAGTTTTCCCAGAAGAGGCTGACGGGGAAGGAGAGCTATAAACAGGGGGGCAGAGAAAGGTAGGTTGACTGGGGGTGGTGGGAAGAAGAGAAAAAAGCAGGAAAAGGAGAGATGCCAGAGAAGCTGCTGGGAAAGTGAAACAGTGGAAGAGAAGGAAATGAGATGCCCCCCACAAGTCCATGAAGGTCCCTCACTTGTCTTTATGTATTAATCTTCAACCCAAGTATCTCAATAGTCCAAAAAGTGTTTTTACAAAAGCTGATACACTGTGTCTGCTGTTTCTGAATAGTGGTGCCAACTTGCCTAGAGAAAAATATCCTGTCCCTCTGTGGAGATGGGCAGTTGAAAATTTCATGGCATGGCGGTAATATCAGCACCTAGTAAATAATATTCAACTAAGTCTCTGTTAAAGAGACAGTATGTTTCTGTTGGGCATCCTTACTAATGACGACAGAAGATGTTATTTCTCCATTAAGGGAACTGAACTATTTTCTCACTTCTCCCCTCAAGATAATGTTTCTTCTTTCAAAGAATTTGAGTAAAACAAACACATCTGACAAGTAGTTTTATAATACCATGGCAAATATGACAAGGGAATTTTATAATTATCCCACTCCAAGCGATACCATGGAGTATCTCTATTACCATTTTCCCACCTTGAAAAGATTTCTAATATACAGAGAGGTGATGTCTCTACTGTTATAACAAAGATTCTTTTTTCTGCCATTGCAGTACAGACAAAACAGCTCGTGGCTTTCTGATTGACTATATAAATTGAGTAAAGACATTCTGCCACTTATCCAGTATTTGTTTATGTATTAATAGTGAAACTTTTTTTTTTTTATGTTATTGTCCCTGGAAGGTCATGATTGTAGATTTGGGTGGCATGCATATTTGTATTATGGCAAAACAAAAATGGACAATATGTTTAAACATCATTATTTGAGAAGAACACTAATGGATACGTGGACAAGATATAAAAACTTTTTTTCAGAAGAGATACCCATGTGGATTGTACCCGCAGAAGTCTTACATCCAATATCAAGATATAAAGGACAAGATTGGCTGAAGTATAGAGACTTATTAATAAGACATGGCAAGGATTTCAAACTGAAGGAGCAGCATCAGATTGATTTTGATTATGGTTGGTTAAGATATAGACAAATATATGACTTGTATAGAAGTGATAAAAAACACGGTTTCAGGGGAAAAAATAATGAAATAGAACAAATTTGGGAGGAAGGTGGGAAAAAAATGATTTCTAAAATGTATAAAGTCTTGCTAAAATGGTTTAATGCTGATGAAATGGTAAAAGAACAAATGGTAAAATGGGCGATAAACTTTAACAAAGACATTGAAATGGAATCTTGGGAATTTTTATGGAAAAATGCTATGAGTATATCTACGTGTTATAACTTAAAAGAAAATTGTTTTAAAATGATGTATAGATGGTATATGACACCAAAAAAAATTGCAAATATTGGTCAAAATATGTCTAACAAATGTTGGAAGTGTAAAAAGAAAGAAGGGTCTTTTTATCATATGTGGTGGACTTGTGATAAAGCAAAGACTTATTGGTCAAAAATACATGCAGAAATGGAAAAAATCTTGAAATGTACATTTAAGAAGTTGCCTGAAATGTTATTGCTAGGACTTAAACTAGAAGAGATAAATGTAAAGAAAAGGACAATAATATGGTATATGATTACAACAGCAAGAATGGTGTATGCACAAAACTGGAAAAATGAAAAAATACCAGAGGTGTGGGAATGGTTGAAAAAACTGTTATATATGGCTGAAATGGATAAGTGGACTAGAAAATTGAATAATCTCTACTCAGAGACCTTTCTGGAAGACTGGAAAGATTTGAAAGAATATGTTGAAAAGTATTGGGATATGAAAAACTATATCTATACATGGTTATAATAGCATAAAGGAATAGAAATATATTATATGAATGTTTTAGTTAAAATTAGACAATGAAACTGTTTTTATTTAGAAATACATAAGAGTATAGAAAATAAGAATTGGTGTATAAGTATAAGTATTTTAAAGCTATATAACCGCTACCAGAAACGAAACATAGATATAAGTATTACTATTTTGAATAAAATGGAAAATGTGTTATGCTTCAGATGTGGTGGGAAACCACCAAAACAAGATAAAAATAGAATGTACAAATAGAACAAAATGTTATCTAATATGGAAAAAGGGATTTGTATAAGGTTAAATGTATTATTTTCGATGTTTTTTTTTTTTGAAAAATAAAAATTTTTTTACAAAAAAAAAAAAATAGTGAAACTTTTTTTAAAAATCAGAATTTAAGTAAAATCAACATTTTTAGGCTCACTCTTCCCAAACCAGGGTCAATTTTGTACATCTTTAGAGATTTCCAACCATAATTCTGAGTAATTGTTTTTATACGCATCTACTAAATTAGTCAGCAGGCAAAGTCCAAGATATCTCACTGGAATATCTGTTCACCAAAGTCCAAACTTTTGCAACGATTTCTTCCTTAACCTTAGGCTCTAAATTAAACCCCAATAAATTTATTTATTTACTTAATTTATATCCTGCCTTTCTCTCTTCAGTGGGGACACAAAGCCACTCACACCATGATTTCCTTCGTTTTATCCCAAGGTCACCCAGGATTCAGTCGCCCTGCACAAAACACATGTATCAAAACACATCCGTGCATTTCTCATAGAATGCATGGAATCAGTCAGCATAATTTCATCTGCACACAGCTTTGCCACAATCCCCTCCCCTCATCAGTAGTCAAGAAAGTTGATTGCTGTGGTCACTCACAGGACCTGTGTAGACTAATAGCCATGTTGATAAAGGGGTTGCACTAAAGAGGCGGAAGGGGGCAAAATCGCCCCCTTTTCTGACAGTGCAACTCAATTGGCTGAACAGAGAAAAAGGAGCAATTTTGTCCCATTCTGCCTCACTCTGCAGCTTCTGACCCAAATGACTCTTATCATTCCATCCATGTCCTGTAGCCCCAGGGATCAACTTTCCTGGGGTTGGAAGGGACAGCTGGGGAGAGAGAAAGATCTGCACTTATTGCATCAATTGACCCAACCTGTTCTTCGAAAATCTGAGCCACAGGCACTCCTTCCAGCCGTTTTAAGTGTGGCTACTGTGCATAGCATGGCCAAGAAATATCTGGTTTCTACAGCTCATGCCAGAATTAGAAGAATATTTCCAGTTTATTTAATGATCATAGATGTATAGTAAATAAGCATTCTAATTGTTCTTGAGGGCAGGAGAATTTCTCTCCAAGCTGTGCATCTTCTTGTGTCATGCTAATGGATCACAGTATATTTGAATTTGAACTGCTTTGGCCTCAAAGGGTCACTTTTTGGTATGAACTGATCTTCACATACAGCACACTCCTAAATATGTTTATTCAGAGATTTGGGACTGCAAATCATAAACCTGGAGAAAGAGCCATTTCTGGTGTGTTGAGGCTGCAAAGTAAGTGTTAAGCAGCTGGATGATACAAGCACACTCAGGTTTCCTTCAGGCCACCAGTCCATTGCTCTTTTTCAGCTCCAGATCCGGGAGACGCAGTCGGCATTCATGTCACACAAAATGGTTTGATGTTCCCCAGCCTAAGCTTTATTTTAAGCAGTTAATCATAATAATTTTTCCTGCTCTGTTTGTTTAGCCACAGGATGTTTAGGATTCTTGGTTTTTGCCCTTTTTGCAGCTGCTCTTATTGTTTGCATGCATTTCTGTCTGTCTTGTCATAGCTTTCAAGGCATTTCACAACAGACTGACGACCAAAGACTGCAATAAAGATTAAAACACGACAAAACAACGAGAGATGAATCACAATCAACTAGACAGATTTTGGGGACTGAGAGTCCTCTCCTGACCCTTTTGTGCAAATACATCTCATAGCTCAGCCAGCCTCAGTCAGGGTGTCCATTAAATTGTTCTGTTAAGGTACTGAAGGTCCCACTGGACTTTTAGCAAAGACCTGGGTTGGGAATCTGCTTTGCTGCTAAATATGTAAAAACCAGGGTGTGATCTGGAGGGCAGAAGTGTCAGGTGGAAAACAGGACTGCTCTCCTACTCGCTCCTTATCTGCACCATCCTTCTTCACTCCTTTTCTCCTAGCTGTGGCAAGCACATGTCTGGACAGCCAGTTGAGGGAAACATGATGGGGGAAGGCCAGTGCAGGCAAAAAGCATGGGCAGGGAGAAGGCATAAATGCATTATTTCCTCCCCAACCCAACCCTTTTTTTAATTTCATTGTACTATGTACAATGACAATAAAGTATATTCTATTCTATTCTGTAGTTCAGAAGACAGATGCAGGCCTCTTAAATATGAATGGTCATATGTCACCCACCTTACAGGTGATATTTCAGCTACCACTTTCAGTCAGTTAGCCAACACCATCCATACTCTAACAGAGCCATCTGAGAAACACTGACATCCTTTTAAACCCATGACTTCAAGGGACTTCAAGGGTGTAACTCTGCTTAGGGTGGTGCTGTATATGTGACCCAAGCCATTGGCAGGATCCAGGCCATTGGCAGGAATACAACACACCAGCAACGCCAGTCAGGATGGGCAGGGAAAAGGAAGCAGCCCACATACCACCACAAACCACATTCAGATCCCAGTATTCGAAGTGTTTGATAAGCAGAGAAACTTTGCTTCAGCATGAGGACATACTACGTGACACAGAACATAGGAGGCTATGACTAATGAGAGAGCCTCCAGTGAATATGCCATGTTTGCAATATTAGCGCTCACGGCTCATTCCTAAAGCTAATCGTCTTAATAGCCCTAATGTTATTCATGCCACAGATGAGACCCAAAGATGTTTTTGAGATGTATTTTAAACAATGTGCATGTGATTAGTCAATTAATCATGTTCTTCTAAAAATTGAGGAATGTCTAAGAATTTATTTCACATTAGCACAGTTAATGACTAATGAGCATGCTTTCTTAATTTTAAAAAAGAACAAACCACTTGAAGCAAGAGGCATCTCTACCACATATGGCAAATCCATTATGAAGCATTTCACTTCTGGTATACAGGGAAGAAGCTCTCCTCTAAATATGAGCTTTGGAAGGACAAATTAAACTGAAGTGTACAAAAGTTTAAGGTAGGGCTTTTTTTGTAGAAAAAGCCTACCAGGAACTCATTAGCATAATAGACCACACCCAACAACAGAAACTCAGCATATTAGGCCACACCCCTGACAGAGCAGCTCCCTTCCAGGACTGGCTTCCCTAGCTGCCCCGCGGCTTGTGGGGCGCATAAGGAACCTGAGGGAAGAAAGGCAGTTGCTAGATCAGCTTCCCCACGTGCCCCACAGCTTTTGAGGTGCCTGGAGAACCCGAGGGGGGGGAGGCGTGGCCAATTCAGAAGCCAGCTGGAACTCCATTGCTGTGCGTTCCTGCCCAAAAATAGCACTGGTTTAAGGTAACAGTGAATTCAAACAGAAAAAAATAAAGAGATACAACCAAAGATTGCCTTCTACGTCTCTTTTCTCCTAATGCAAGCCAAAGTGACCAAAGCATATTTGCATTAAATATTTAAGCATATATCATAAATAAAATACAAGCTCACAACCAAGAAATACGGTAGTCTGCCTTCTCTTCTAGGTTGTTCTCATACTTGGGCACCAAAGCCAATAAGAAAAAGATTACTTACCTATTTTGTAAAGCTTTCCCTGGATCATTCATTCTCCTCTTCCCCACCACCCATTGGTTTTTTTCACATGATAATTGTTAATGGAGTTTAAGCATTGACAGTCAAATCTTGTGGGTTTTAAACTGGTTGTTGTTGTTCAGTCGCACAGTCGAGTCCGACTCTTCGTGACCCCACGGACCACATCACATCAGGCCCTCCTGTCTTCTGTCGTGCTCCTGAGTTTGCTTAATTTCATGTTTGTTGCATCGATAACACTGTCTAACCATCTCATCCTTTGCTGTCCCCTTCTTCTTTGACCTTCAATCTTTCCCAGCATCAGGGTCTTCGCCAGTGAGTGCTCCCTTCTCATTTGGTGGCCAAAGACTTTGAGCTTCAGCTTCAGTATCTGTCCTTCCAGGGAACAGTCAGGGTTGATTTCTTTTAGGATCTCCTTGCAGTCCAAGGGACTTTCAAGAGTCTTCTCCAGCACCATAATTCAAAAGAATCTATTCTTCGGCGCTCGGCCTTTCTTATAGTCCAACTCCCGCAGCCATACATCACTACTCGGAATACCATGGCTTTGACCACACAGACTTTTGTTGGCAGGGTGATGTCTCTACTTTTTATTATGCTGTCTAGGTGTGCCATCACTTTCCTCCCAAGGAGCAAGCATCTTCTAATTTCGTGGCTGCAGTCACCGTCTGCAGTGATCTTGGATCACTGGTACCCTTTTGTAAATCCATCAGCACTGACATGCATACTAAAAAAAAGTGTTGCCGCTTTGGGGTATCATGCTGGTAATTTATATATAAAATATATATTACATAAATATATAGATTTTTAGAAAGTTTGTGCAAATTTATAAAGAAAAAGGCAACTGTGGATTACTTCCAGAAACTATGAAAGTTCAGTGTCTCCAAACCTTCCCCAAACTACCATAAGGTGGCAATGTTGCTTTTCTGTCTGTATTTGGATCGCAGTAGGATGGCGGAGCATCTATTATATAGTTATTAGAGGACTAAAATGATATTTTTATAGAAGATGAATTTCTCCTGATGTGATCTGTATTGTACAGTTATTTTATCTGTGAATAATTTAAATTTCAAAGTAACAATGGAGAAATACCCTAATCAACAGATACAATCTACATTGTACTTACTTTGTCTGCTCCTATATTCCAATATTCCAGTAACCCTCCAAGAATGACCTGCGTTTTACAGACTGGTAGATTTTGTTGTGTGCAGATTACCAAAGGAGGGTTTGGATGAAAGAATATTTTTTAGTAGTGAAGGAAAGAAAGTTTAACAGTGGCTCTTATTATGAACCACTTTATGGTTCTTATGTATGAACCACTTTAGTTTGGTAATTATTTATTTATTTATTTATTTTTATGTATTATATTTCATTATAATCTGGAAAATCTTTGCAAAACAGAATAAATCAGGATGCTCCTAAATTACAATGTAAACATGGCTTGGAGCCGTATTTGTTGAAGATACTAGAAAAGAATTTAGAAGTATGACTTTAAAATCCGATAAGGGACAAGGCTTTTCCCCCATCAAACACTGGAGCATATGCAGCCTCTCTGTTGTGTATTAATATCGCGGTCGCCATGTGCTTGCGTAATGGCGACCACCATGTGGACTGAATCTACCTGAGTTTAGGCCAGGTAGAACAATAGCCGGTCGGATCCTAAACAACCACCAATGATGTATCTAGGTTTTCCCCAGGAACCTATGAACTGTAACCACTGTCTTAAGGTCCTATCAGAACATCTGGGCGAGGACAGGGGTGTGCCTCCGACCAGAATAAAAGAGGTCTCTGAGCCCGGGGTTTCTATGTTCGATCTTGACCCGCAATAAACTACCATGCTGATTTCACTGCTACCGGCCTCCCAACTCCAGTACTTTTCACTCTCCTAATGCAAAACTCAGTTCTGCTGTCAGCTTGGCTCTCATTATATACTTCCCTCAGTGGGCCTTTCAGACCTCACATCCTGTTTAAGAATCTTCCACCATGTCACAAGAGCATTCTTTCTGAGATAGACATGACACAGCTTGAGGTCTATGAGATAAAGAAGAAAGTATGTATAGCAGAGTTCTAATTCCTAAGCTCAGCAAGCATTAATAGAGACTAGGAAGATAGTTGGTTCTCCTGGACCAGTTAAGGATATGTGCACTAATGCCTTTTTACAAGGTGTTTTGTGCACTGCATTTCATGTGCAGTTACCTCTGAGCCAAGTTTCATCCTAAACTAGATCAAGTTTATTATTTATTTCATACTTTTTTTCTTTAATCCTGACCTTTCTTCAAAGAGCTCAGGCAGAGCACACAGTTCTCTCCATTTTAACCTATTGTCAACCCTGTGAGTTAAGTTGGGCTGAGGGGAAATGACTGATCCAAGGTCACTCAGTGAGTTTCATGGCAAGGGAGGATTTGAACCTGAATTACCCCAGTTCTAGCCTAACACTCTATTGCAGGGATCAAGGTGGCAAATTTATTAGCTAGAGATTTAGATATGTTCATTTTGGGGGGGGGGAAATATTTACAAAATGTATATCCCTCTTTTCTGCCCCCACAAGGGCCACCAAGGTGGTGAACTATTTAAAACATAAAATCATATTTTAAAACTATTTAAAACCAACTCCCCCACAAAACAACCCTACATATTTAAAACAATTAAATACAGAGCTTAACACAGAGGTGTCAAACTCATTTGTTACAAGGGCCAGATCTGACATAAATGTCACTTTGTCAGGCTGGGCCATGTGCACCATAAAACATAATGCAGGGTACTGGAGATATATAAATGTATAAAAATTATTTCAGATGCCAAATGGCAATAGCAGACATAACTGGATTAGGTGTGAGATGCAGAGAAGTAGTAGGCATGGAGATATCAGCACTGGTATTGAGACAGGAAACCTAGGTCTCAATTTGGTACGGGAGGATTCAGTCCAAAAGGATGCAAAGAATAAATGGAAATAAGTCTGAAGAAGTGAGCAGTGACTCACAAAAGCACAAACCCTACCACAAATTTTGTTAGTCTTTAAGATGCTACTGGACTCTTGCTCTTTCTCCTGCTATTAGAAACCGCAGCATTCAAAAACCAGTGTGGGGACATAACCTTCCAGGACATTCAGTTGCTGACCTAAGAGTAGCAGTTCTCTTACAAAGTAATTTCAAAGGGATATTAGAAAGAGAGACTGCTGAATTGCAACTGATAATGAAGCTCAAGACAATGCATACTCCTGGACTGAATTAAGACCTAGGTTTCTTCCCTCATTACCAGTGCCTGCTCTTGTCTTTTGGCATCTGAAATCACTTCACACTCCAAGATATAAGGACAGATGGACTCACATTCTTGCTGTATCTGAAGAAGTGACTCATAAAAGCTCATGCCCTGTCACAAATTTTGTTAGTCATTAAGGTGCTACTGGACTCTTGCTCCATTCCACCAATAAAGAATGCAAGCTGTGCTATTAGGTTTCTTCCCCCCATCTGTTAGAACTGGAAAGGGGGATCTCTCTAAGTACCATGGGACTCTCTCTCTCCTTCCCCCTCTCTCCCTCCCTCCGGCTCTTTCCTACCCCCCCCCCCAAAGAAGTGTGCAGGCACACAAAAGCTTATATCTGGGATAAAACATTGGTCTTAAAAGTGCCATGGGACTCCATTCTCTCTCTCTCTCTCTGGCTCTTTCCCTCTCCCTGCCTCCCCAGAGGGGAGGCAATAGCATCTGAGGTATTGCTCCAGGACGGCGTTTACTCATTCTGTCTACCTATCAGTCTGAGGATGATATGCTGATTAGAAGTGGAGACTGGTACCCAGGAGGGAATGCAGAGCTTGCCAGAAGCAAGATGTGAACTGGACTTCCCAGTTGGTGATTATGTGATCCAGCAGACCATGCAGGCGGAAGATGTGCTGGATGTAGAGTTCGGCGGTTCCCCGGGTGGTTGGAGCTCCCAAACATGGAATGAAAGGTGCCATCTTAGTGAAGGAATTGACTATGACCAGGATGGAGGAGTAGGATCTCGACTTTGGTAACTTGGCAATGAAGTCCATTGAAATCCAATGAAGATAGGTGCTGTGACTAGTTTAGTTTGCAGACACTGAGCTTTTCATGCTTATCAGACAGCAGGAGTTGGTCGATGCTGACACCATCTATTGTTGCCTGAATCAAGACAGGGCAGACTTTCCTATGTGGTTTATTTCAGCCAGTACCGCAAACATGACTATCCCCACTGCTTGAGAAGATCAGCCATCTCTCTTTCTAAACAGGAGCCTCTTCCTTTCTGCTGCAAGTTCTTTATGAACTTTTTTCATTAATGCCTGCATTAATGCTGTTTATCAAAACTGCAGCTAGAAGAGGCAGAGAAATAGCCTTTGAGTAAAGCAACTTCTGAATCTTAAAACCATGCTGTGTCAAATCTCAATGAGGACATTGGTGTCTGAGGTGGGTCAACACACAACTATTTTACAAAACAGGGAAAAAAACATTCTGCATAGATTTAAAAAAAAAATAGCATAAGGTGGTTGTATGCATTGGCCCCAAGCCTGTCCATCAATCATCAAAGGCCAACTTCTGACGAAATAAATTCTTCACTGCAGGGTTCTTTTTCTAGGAGGAACTCCTTTGCATATTAGGCCACACACCCCTAATGTAGCCAATTCTCCAAGAGCTTACAGTAGTCCCTGCAAGAAGAGCTCTGTAAGCTCTTGGTGGATTGGCTACATTAGGGGTGTGTCACCTAATATGCAAAGCAGTTCCTCCTAGAAAAAGAGCCCTGCTTCACTGTATCAGTGAAGCTTAGCAGCCTGACTCCATGCCTCTTCTGTGTGCTGAGACAGAAGCTTTGCTGCTATCAAAAGATGCGAGGCAATGACAGCAGTAAACATAAATAAATCAGTTGTTCTTTGTTGAAGAATAAAAAAGTTCCTGTGACAATACATCTGTTAGGGGAGGTAATCACAGTGATGATATCTGTGATGTGGCCAATGTTTCAGTAGCTGGAGTTTATATAGGGAAGAGATGTCACCTCTCAGCACTTCATTTGTCAGGCTGTTTATTGTCACGGGTAATGCATGTGCTGGGGATACTTTTAGCGAGTGCTGGTGTTTAGCCTAGATTATTTTTGTTGCTGTCTCTCAGATCATCATAAGGGAGAAAAACAGGCCTATTTTTAAATACCCACTTGACACTGTCTGTTACAGCAATGTACAGGGTCATGCTCTTTCTTTATTTGCTCCTCTGTGAGGACAACCCATAATCCTCTGTGTCCTTCGAACAAGAGGACTCTTAGTGTAAATCATTCTCTAGAACTATGACATGATATTGGGAAAGCAGTAGGTGCTGCTTAACTGATGTTGCTCAGGATAGCTGCACATGCATGCAGCCCTATGCATGTTTACTCTGATGTAAGGATTCGGGGGGCGGTAGCCATGTTGGTCTGAAGCAGTAGAAGAAAGTTTGAGTCCAGTGGCACCTTTAAGACCAATAAAGTTTTATTCTGCGTATGCACATGAAAGTTTTTACCCAGAATAAAACTTTGTTGGTCTTAAAGGTGCCACTGGACTCAGATTTTGTTCTGCTACTCTGATGTAAATCACTCTGTATTCAACAGGACTTGCTCTCAACTATGTGTGCATCAGAGTAACTTTAATTGCCAAACCAAAGCAGGGGTGTGTGTGTATGTATGTCACACCTAGGTCCTAACTTTTAGCAGTATGGCACCGAGGTTCTCATTCTAGGTAGAGAAGTAAAATTTCCAAAAATGTTGAAGCCACAGGAAAGAAATTATGCAACACTTATTCTCCTGTCAAATCCAAACTAATTTTACTGCATTAACACCACAAAATGCCTCATTTATAACTTACAGCATATAAAACTGCAAGATCTTTCCTTAGGAGTGGGGTGGCACATTCTGAAAATTCCACATGCTCCTAAATCAGTTGGTTCCATGATGTGTCACTCAGAAGCTGTCCCTATCCACTGGCTGCGTTGCCTGAGTCCTGCCCACAGTATGCTCCATCAGCCATTGGCCTGTCAGCTGCCACTCAAGAGTAGTCATGTGCCACTGGCCAGGTGCTGGGTCTGCTCCTCTTCCCTGCCCACTCCAACCATTGTTCCCTGTCAGAATTACTGGCAGACAGCTCTCTCTCCTGATGAAGACACTTCGCCTCCTTGGCTCCTCTGTGAGAATAACTTTTCCCTCAGTGGCTGTTGGTAGGCAACCAAGCTTGGTTCTGTCAGTAAAAGGACAAAGGAATGAAACCCTTTCCACACCTTTGTGAGGAACTCATTGGGGCCAGTCCTTACTAGGGTTGCCAGCTCCAGGTTGGGAAATTCTTGCTGAATCCCCCCCCCCCAATGCTGCCCTCCACATGATCCATCCCCCGAATCTGCTCAGAGCTGGGAAGCCTACTTTCCCCTCAGCACCTGTTGCTTGTCAACCAAGCTTGGTTCTCTCAGTAAAAGGCCCTTTGCACACCTATTTTGGACTTTGGGAGAAAACTCATCGGGGCCAGTCCTGACTAGGGTTGCCAGCTCCAGGTAGGGAGATTCCTGGAGTCTATGGAAGCGAGGTTTTGGGGAGGGGAGAGGCCTAAGCAGAACAGAATGCCATACAGCCCACCCTCCAAAGCAGTCATTTTCTCTGGGGGGGGGAGTCTGTTGTCTGGAGTTCAGTTGTTATACCTGGTGATCTTCAGGCTCCACCTTGAGGTTGGCTACCCTAGACATAGCAATCAGCGTTTCAGAGCAGGGTCTGCTAGACTCAGGTTCTTGCTGTGGAAGCTGACTGGGTGATTTTTGACCAGTCACAGACTTTCAGCCTAACCTATCTCACAAGGTTGTTGTGCAAATCCAAAGGGGGAGAGGAGAATGATGTAAGCTGCTTTGGTCCCCATTGCAGAGAAAGACTACTTTTCCTCCTGGTGAACCATTGTTGCCAATCTCCAGATGAGGGCTGGAGATCACTCAGAATTACAACTGATCTCCAGATGGCATTGATCAGTTCCCCTGGAGAAAATGGTGGACTGTGTCCTTATACCCTGCTGAGATGCCCCCCCCCCCATGACAGCCAATGTAACGTGGCAATCAGGGCTTCAGAGCATGGTAAGGGTTGCGGGTGTGTGGGGGTGGGGGTGGAAAGCTGAACACTGAGGGGAAAATAAAAGTAGGTTGATGCTTGGCTGGGAAGGAGATAGGGTTGCCAACTCCAGTGGGAAATTCCTGGAGATTTGAGGGACAGAGCCTGAAGAGGGTGAGGTTTGAGGAGGGGTAGGGCCTCAGACAGGTACAATGCCATAGACTTCACCCTCCAAACCAGCCATTTCCTCCTGGGGAACCATTATTGCCAATCTCCAGGTGAGGGCTGGAGATCACTCAGAATTACAGCTAGCAGAGATCAGTTCCTCTGGAGAAAATGGTGGACTCTGTATCATTATACCCTGCTGAGGTTGCCACAGCAAATTGACGCTGAGTGCCCAAGGCCTTGGCACTCTCCCAGAGCCTCTTTCTAGAGCCCGTTGTATTTATTTCCACAATGGGCCTTATTCCTAGTTTGATATATTTATGGAATTTAAAAATTATAAATGTCTTAGTTTTGAAGCATGCAAAATTACAAATATACCCAGAGAGGGTGGAAAAAATTGTGGACCTGACAGACACTCCATTATGTCATTTATGTACAAGTTGAACAGATTGGGGGCTAACGCACATCCCTGCTTCACTCCTTTACTGATGGGGATACTATTAGTTAGGGAACCAGAGGTTCCCACTCTTACTTGGGCAAGAGTGTCCCTATGGAGCTCCCGAAGCAGGAATTATAACCGCTTGTCAATATTCAGTTTGGCAAGCTTTGACCAAAGACGAGGTCTGTTAATTGAGTCAAATGTGGCAGCCAAATCAACAAACACAACATAAAATACATTTGTTGGTCCATTTATACCGGCACGCGCTTAGTGGTAAAGGGTTTGGCAGTGGTCTATAGTTCCTCACCCTTTTCAAAATCCTGCTTGTTCTGGGTGAATAATTTGTTCCTCCACCACCCAGTCTTCCAGTTTTAACTGCAGGTATTTGCTATACAGTTTGCTATGTCCAGAAGGCTTATTGGCCTATAATTTTGTGGGTCAGCTTTGTCTCCTTTTTTATGTATCCGTACAACTATACTTAACTTCCAGCCCACAGGGACAAATATACTCAACACTTGAAAGAAAACTGTAGGCTGATGCATCCTACACTATCTCAGCACATGTGCCTTAATTTTTGCTATCTGGTTAGAGAGAGCTAAGTTCTCAATGAAACTTTCAGTTTACCTCTGAGGCTTTGGTGCAGTGTCTGCCCTTTCTCTTTCTGATCTTTTTTCTCCCCTCTGCAAGACAGAGCAATAAGCTCCTTTTTACCCAGTCTATGGGTAAATGTGTCACAGTAGTTTGAGGGAGAGATGAAAAGATCAACCACAAGTCAGGTCAAAAGGACAACAGAAGACATGCAACTGTTGAGAAGCAATTAAAGACCTACATGCTCCCCCTCATGAAGATTAGGTATCCCCCTAGAAGAAGGAATGTATCTTGGATTTAAGAGCTATATATGACTACAGCATGTCCACTTTGGCTTTAAAAGTGTTTCACTTATTCGAACAGACAAAATCTTTCACAGGAGGTTTTTTTCCAGTAGTCCCCAAAATTTCCAGTTTTCCAGTCAGATTTTGGAAGGAATGGGGGGACCCCCCAATTTTTTTTCCAGTTTTCACCCAGATCTTCTCATCTCTAGTTCTAAGTAATTTGAAGTGTTCATGTTTACCTCAGTACCTGATAAGCATGTTTCCACTAGTGTTCCTCAGGGTCTCTATTCCCTTAGTCACTGGCTTGCTGTCAAATTTAATTTTTTTCTGTGTCATGAGGCCTCTTTTTCAAAAGGCAGGTTTTGTTTCAGTCCCAATAAAAGGTATTATAAGGATAGTGTTTTAGGTTTACAGTAAAGCCTCATCACTGTTTTATGGGATTAATTTAAGCCTGACTTTAAAGTGGTTTACCATGCCATTCGGAGCAAAGTTAAACCTTTTTAAGCTCATTGACTTCAGTGTATATAGAAGGGAGTAGCACTGTTTTGGATTGCACTGTAATGAGAGGCAGCTATTTGAGCCAGCTATTTTACCACAGATAAACATCTTTAAACAAAGTATTTAAGTATGTAGACATGATGAAAACCTGAGACTGAACAGAACCAGGTCAGGGGAATCATTAAAGTTTCCTCCACTTCCAGTCCCAATTCAACTTGATCATTAAGGTGGTCAATGGAGGCAGAAGAGGCAATTTTTATCACATGTTATGCAGACAGAAATTTGTCAGACTGAGATAGACTGACAGATCAGTCACAAAGACCAAAGAGTACCCAGGTGGCATCTCAGGGGCCAGTGGCACTGCCTGGGGCTGCCACTTGCCATGGCTGATCTTGCCCCAGACAAAAATTTGTTACCCCTACAAGCTTTGATTTTAAAAGCTTAATAGCTGACTCTAGTTTCTGGAAGGAATTAGGGCCTCACCGAGTGGTGGGGTAATAGCAGAGATCATCCTACCAATGTTTACGGGGCTCTTTCCTTTTATGAGAGCTCTTAATAATCAGTCCAATGGTAAAATAGAGAATGTTTTATTAAAGGATAACATACAAGCTCACTCATGAAACATACACACATACAAGAGCTATGGAAATAAAGAGAGGAGTGGGATGATAGTGGGGGTTGGGATGATAGGTACCTGTCCTGAAGACATCCATGCAGTGGGAGAGACGGCAAAACAGCCAGCATTTCACTGAGAGAAAAGGGACCCAGTATACTGGGGGTACTTGTTAAGGGGCACCCAAGGTAACACGAACACTGGAGTTACGCTGGGCTAGTAATATCCATAATGTGCCCAGAGGGCTTGCTAATGTGAGGGCTCCCTCAGAACAAAGAATTGATGAGATTACTCAGGGGTAAGACAATATAGCTTTGGGAACATGGTGACAAGTTCCCAAGATGGGACAAACAAGGCCAGAGGCTTCTTCTATATGGAAAGTAAATTTGGGGTTGGTTTCCCGGTTAGTCCTTTGGGGTTTGAAGGATTAATGGATTGCTAATTTTAAACTAATCAAAATAGAAACAATACTGCTTGATGACCCACCTGGTCTTAGGAATTTGGGAAGAAGGAAGAGGCATGACTTGTCATTATCAAGGAAATGCAGGAAGGAAAGATGAGGTCAGGTTGATGGGATTAGAGTTTGAAATTGGAAGATGTTATTCTGGGGCAAGGCAGGTCTATTGTCCCGAGTATGCGGATGTTGGCAGGATTGGGGGGGGGGGGGTAGTTGTAGCTACCAAGGCAAGATCTCATGTGCTTTTTCCAGGGTCATATGCTAGACATAATATTGGCCTGCCAGTCCTGGCTTCCATCTTTGTGTTCACTTATGTCAAGTTGCCTGGTGTATGTGTTAGAACTATTGTTCTATGTTAATGCCCTTAGTTAGGGGGAAATGCATTAAAATGCTCAGAGTTGTGATAGATCTTAGTTCCTGGAATTAGAGACAGCTTCCTTAAGGTTTAAAATAGTTTATTACTAAAGGAAAGGGTAAACAGGGTCAGCTATTAAAACAATAAACATCTTGAGGAGCGACATGTTGCTCCGTCTAACTACTACAACATCTTAACAGAGACTGGGGAGAGCACAATGGAGAATCCCTCCGTCCTCCTGACCTTAGAGAGGAAGTCACCTGTGAACAGTAACCAATCAATCAATACAATATCCTGATAAAATTGCCAAATGTCATAAAAATACCTCAAAAACTTGTTGGAAATGTAAGACAAATATTGGAACGTTTTATCATATGTGGTGGAGTTGCCCTAAGATTCAGATATTCTGAAGAATGATCAAATTAACTATACAAGAAATGCTAAATATAAATCTTAAACTAAATCCAGAGACTTATCTCTTAAACATAATTCCAGATGGATTTACAAGAAATGAAGTCAGATTGTTGGTTTACATAATGACAGTTGCAAGAATTTTGCTCGCTAAAGTTTGGAAACTGGATAAAATCCCCTCAAAAAGGGAAGTAATTCACAGATTTTTAGACCTGGCTGAAAGGGATAGACTCAACATGATACTAAGCGGTCAAGAGATGGCTCTGTTTGATGAAAGATGGTATATGGTGTATAAGTGGTTAGATGCTAACTTTGTATAGACTCAAAATTAGGTACATGAAAGGGGAATTTTATAAGAATTGTTTAGAAATAATACTAGAAAAAGATGCATCGAGTAAATAAGAAAGAGATAGTACTTTATTAAGAAAAGATCAAGAAAGAGTTAGTAAAAGAGAGAAAATACTTACCTTAGGGCAGTTCAAGACCTAAATGGAAATAGCCAATGTGGTGGAGGTCTTTGTGGGCCTCACCTAGGAGGCTTATATCCTGTGATTAGGTTCTTGATATGAAATTGAACTAATTCATTGTTAAGTATGGAAAACTATGTAATATTGATCTTCTCTGCTTGAATAGAACCAAGGATGTTATCTAAAATGACATTTGTATTATTTAGAAACTACAAATAAACACTTAAAAAATAATTTAAAAAATCAATACAATACCCTAGTAGATTTGCGGGCTTTTACCAGAATGGCTGGCTGCCAAGCTTCTCCCGGGTCAGGCTAAACAAAGCTCTGCAAGGTAGACACAGTTAACCCCATAATGACTGGAATCAGGTCTTGCTAGCTCATACATTTTCAACAGTATGGACTCCTGGAGCACCCCTGTGAGGTCCCTTGATGGTTGGAATTACTCCTTCTGATGGACAGGGGGTTGGCATACTTACAAACTGTCCTGATCAACTTTTGGGGGCCCCACCTAATGGACAAACCAACTTTGGTTAAGGCCAGAATGCCCTAGGAATCCATATCCAAATTAAGCTCTGAAGGCTGTTGTAAGATACTTGCTCTTTCTCTGTGACCCCTATTATGTAACACTTGTAAAGTGCTCTGTAGTGTTCTGAAGTGATGTGTGTTATGTTGCCTCCTTGTCTTTTTTAGTGTTTCCTACAATTTTTGTTGCCACCAAAGGTTCTTGCCTTAGAATTCCTAGTCAGACCCAAAGAACTGGATGGCTTAGTTATATTTCGTAGAATGACAGAATAGTCAGCATGTGGGGGTGCTCTGAGGTAAAAGGAGATTTAATTCTAAATAAAAAGCAAGGTTGCACTTACCTGTAACTGTTGTTCATCGATTGGTCATCTGTGCAGACACACATGGGGACTGTGCAGTTGCAGGCCGGCCACAGAAAAGATTTCCAAGCTTTCTAATAGACTAGGAGCACCCCTCCTCCCTCTGGCACTTTCCCGCCAAAATGCTCAGATTACCAGGAGGAGGGCACTACTCCCTCAGTTCTCTCCATGCTGCCGCTGGAGACCCCTAAAAAACTAAAGTTCCAGAGAATTCACAGTGGGGCAGGAGGGAAGGATATGTGCCTGCACAGAAGACCACTCGATGAACAATAGTTACAGGTAAGTGCAACCTCATTTTCATTGTTGTGGCTTCTATGCAGTCCCACATGGGAAGATTAGCAAGATCACTGAGTGAAGGAGGTGGGTGTGAAGCTCTCAAAAGGAGACCACAGAGGACCACTTTATCAACAGTTGTTTAGCAGCACAAATTGACCTTCACCCAGAACTCTCTTATACCAGAACAGTAAGCTCGGTGCAAATGTCCCTACCAAAATATATGTAGGAACGTGGAAAAGGAAAAAGAGCACTCTTTGAAAGGAGCCATCATACACAGAGTGGTAATGAAGGGCCATGCACTCAAAACAGTGTGATAGCATCAATCAACCCACAAGGATGGGTTGTGTAAAGACACTGACCATGCATTACATGAGGAGTTAGAAACATCCCTTGGTAGGGGATTCCAGCAGGACATCACCTTTTGAAACTCCATGCATGGAGAGGGTATAAGTTAGAACCCTGTTATAAATGAAGCACCATGGAAGTGCCAAAAATAAAATGAGGGGTTATACTGCTCTTTTATTGAATGCTTAGTAATCCAACAAGGAAAAGACCAGAGAGTTTTTGTCTAAATCACTTGCCAAAAACATATTCTACTGCACAAGAAGCAGGATCCAAACTTGCTGCAGCTTCTGTAGAGACTCTCCTCCCTGCATAGAGGTGCAAGGTCTGGTACTGCAAGAGTGGTGTTTGCCACTCAGAAAAGTGGGAGGCTACCACTACTATGCAGGAAAGGAGCTGAGCAAAGTATTAATTTATCAGCAGGAGTGAGAATAAGCAGATCTGCACAATGGTAGCAAAGGCAGTGAAAAGAGGTGTGTCCCGGTTTCCCCCGGGACTCCCAGGAGACCTTGGGCCCACTGGCAGCAAATCCCCCCCCCTCGGGAGCCGCAACAGCCACCCACCCCAGGAAGACCCCCCACTTACCAGAACAGGAGACACAGCCCCTACAGCGACTGGAAGAAGCAGCAGCAGCGGCAGGGCTCGAGCCTGGCCGAGGCAGCAGTGGAGGGGCTGGGAAGGAGCCCCAATGACTGGGGAGAACGATGGGGCAGCAGGGAGGCAGGGAGCTGGGGCCCAGGCTGACGAGCAGCATGATGAGGCTGGTGCTTGAAGCAGGAGGGGGAAGGGCAGCCCAGGGACAGAAGGGCCAGCGTCTTCCCTTTTCAAGGGGGGTGGGGCTCGGGAGAGGGAGGTCCAGCTGGGGAGTGGGGCAGGGTAAAGGAGGAGGAGTGAAGGCTGATGAGGAGAGCGGAGACAGAAAAAGGAAAGAGAGAGAGCCAGAACGAGCCAGTGCATTCGCGCAAGAGAGAACCAGAACGAGCAGGGGAAAGGAAGCTGTTTCCAAACAGAGATGGGCAGGTGAAGTAACCTCCTTGTCCTCTGTGTTCTGAGGCCTTCCCCAAGACCCCTCCAAGTTTCCTACCTGGGGCTCCCATAGCTGCGTTCATCTCCAAGCCCCACCCTACCTGATGGCTGGGGGACAACCTGTCTCAGCGCCCTAGCGCTCCTACTCCACACATTGGGAGAGCTGTGAACCTCAACCCATGTGACAGCCCAAGCCAGGAGGGGTCTGTGGCACAATGGCCATGGGCGGCCCAACCCCGGGAAGCCCCAAGGAGGGCAACAAGGTGTGATGTGGCTAAAGAAAGGATGGACACAATGCACCACAAGGAAAAAAACTTGTGTAGTCTGCAGTGCAATCTGTGCAGCAATATACGCCCAACCACATGCATCCTGGATCCGTGCCCTTCCTGGCTCATGAAAGCGGGCCACGAGGGGTTATGAGGAGCACTGAGGGAGATTATCAATCTGTTCCTCTTGCAGGGACGATTCCTGAGTGCACTCAAGGATGCAATGGTCCGCCCTCTCTTAAAAAAAACATCTTTAGACCCGGCTGAATTGGCCAACTATCGGCCGGTGTCTAATTTGCCATATTTGGGCAAATTAATAGAGAGAGCGGTGGCGATACAGCTACAGAGCTTCCTGGATGATGCTTCGGTGTTAGATCCCTTCCAGTCCGGCTTTCGCCCGGGGTTCGGAACGGAGACTGCTCTGGTCGCGCTGACGGATGACCTCCGGAGACACCTGGATCGGGGCGGCGGGGCGGTATTGCTGCTGCTTGACCTGTCGGCGGCGTTCGACACGGTCGATCATCGGCTGCTGACCCGTCACCTCGCTGACGTGGGGATACAGGGGCTTGCTTTACAGTGGCTGGCTTCCTTTCTCCAAGGTCGGGGACAGAGGGTGGCACTTGGGGATCAGCAGTCCCGGAGGCATCCACTGGAATGCGGGGTGCCTCAGGGGGCTGTCTTGTCCCCGATGCTTTTTAACATCTATATGCGCCCCCTTGCCCAGCTGGTACGGAGGAAGGGGTTGGGATGCCATCAGTACGCTGATGACACCCAACTCTACTTGATGTTAGGCAGCCAGTCTGGCTCTTGACCGGACGACCTTGACCGGGCATTGCACGCTGTGGCTGGTTGGCTCAGGCTGAGTAGGTTGAAGCTAAACCCGGCAAAGACGGAGGTCCTGTGCCTGGGTAAGGGCGGACCTTGGTCGGGGCTCCCGCTCCCGGCATTCGACGGGCGCCGTTGGCACCTGCGCCGGTGGTGAGGAGCTTGGGAGTGCTCCTGGATTCCTCCTTAAATATGGAGGCCCAGGTAGCAGCCGCTGCCAAGTCGGTCTTTTTTCATCTGAGGCTGGTGCGGCAGCTGGTTCCCTTCCTGGACCGTGCCGACCTGGCTACAGTGATCCATGCAACGGTCACCTCGAGGCTAGACTATTGCAACGCTCTCTATGTGGGGCTGCCCTTGTCGCTGATCTGGAGGCTGCAGCTGGTGCAGAATGCCGCAGCAAGGCTGTTGATGGGTATCCGGAGACGGGAGCACATCCAGCCTGTGCTGGCAGCGCTGCACTGGTTGCCAATAGTGTACCGAATCCGCTTCAAGGTGCTGGTGCTTACCTTTAAAGCCCTAAATGGCCTGGGTCCAACCTACCTGAGGGACCGCCTTTCCCTGTATGAACCCCGGAGAGCACTGCGGTCTGGGGCCCAACACCGGCTGACTATACCTGGCCCCAGAGAAGCCAGGCTCGCTACCACGAGGGGGAGGGCTTTCTCAGTGGCGGCCCCTATCTGGTGGAATGAGCTCCCGGAGGAGATCAGGGCCCTGCGGGATTTAGTGCAGTTCCGCAGGGCCTGTAAGACGGAGCTCTTCCGCCAGGCATTTGAGTAGGGGCAGCTACTTCCATCTTCCCTCCCCCTCTCTGTTTTTCTCCTGCAGCATACCTATTAAAGCCTGACCGCTACGTGTACCATCTGCCACGAGGAAACAGGGGCTCCGGAGCGATTAGGATGCCGCCATCTGAATTTTTAGGACTGAGAGTTGAGCACCTTAGATTGTTAATTTGTATTTTAATGTTTTATATTGTTTTAATGTTTTAGTATGGTCTGAATCCTGGAGTACCAGGTCTTGTACACTGCTCTGAGCCTGCAATCGCAGGGAGAGCGGCTTAGAAATAAAATAAATAAATAAATAAATATAGGCACAGAAAAAAGGCATAAAAGCAGGTTTTCTTTGTCAGGGATTAGAAGTGCATTCCTCAACGGCGGGGTTATTGTCAGGAATGAAGCATAAAGGCCGGGGCCATGCCAAGTAGCCCAGACCTCCAATCAGAATACCAGGGAACTGGTGTCAGTTAAAACATGATTACAGTGCCTCCTTTAGCGTTTGCACTAAAACCAGAGACAAAGTAACTATATCCATCATGTCAAGGTAAAGTAATTTCAAGACAATTAATATTGCAGAACACCAGGAGTATCTGGAAAACACATGCCCATAGCAAGGTTTCCACACAAAGCAAAGCAGCCATCGGAGATGGCACTACTTCCAGAAAACCATAGACAAAAGAAATGCTGTAAGAGAAAGGGCCGTGCTGAGACCACATGCATGTAGAAAACTAGGTCCATAGAAAACTAAGTCTGGGCATCCCGTGAAGGGTAGAAGACACAGCAAAACAACAGGTCTGTTTATAGTGTCACATATAGATACGTAAAAATGCCAGGAAATGCAGCAGTGGAAGCTGAACAGAGCTGACAATCTTCATAAAACGGGAGTGGGGGGACTCAGGCAGGTTGCTTTGAAAAGGATCAATAAAGACCTGTCAAAGTAGCAGGGAAAATTTAATGTAGAAGCCTCACATAGGCCACACTAATCTCTGTGTACATTGAGAGGCAGCTAAGTATAAACCCAGTGAAGGGGAACATTGGAATGCTACCATTGGACGCTTCCCTCTTCAACAAGAGAGGAACTGTCCGCAGGAACAGTAGAGCGGTCAAGACACAAGACCGCCCAGCAAAAGACATGTATTATGAGTCACCGGATCGGGGTCTATCATAGGCTTCTCTTCAGCTGCTGCACTGAAGATATAAGAATAATTTGAAATCACATCATTTTTCCTTCCTGGGGGGAGGGGGGGATGCAACAGATCACCTTGAAGTTGCCTTATAGTGGATCAGACCATTGGTCCGTCAAGGGCAGTATTGTCCACTCAGACTGACAGCAGATCTCTAAGGTGTCAGCCAGAGAAAGGTCTTTCGCATCACCTACTGCCAGACCGTTAACTGGAAGGCCAGGGATTGAACCTCGGACCTTCAGCATGCTAAGCAGAGGCTCTTCCACTGAGGTACGGATCCTCCCCATTTATCACTAAATGGAATTATATGATCAGTTGGAGACAGGTAGCCTTCATATAGAGGAGAGGAGGGCAAATTGTTGGATCTAAGCCCACCAAGTGACATAGGTGTGCACAGAACTGCAGGAAGCCTGGTGGACAAAAGAGCAGAGGTGAAAGGATCTTGATCATCAGAGATTTTGTCAGTAGATGCCAAGGATGGAACTTGGTCTCTTGTACATGGACAAAAGGTATACAGAACCCTGAGACATCACGTTAAGTAAAGGCGGGAAAGAAACATGTCGCAGGGATCTGACAGCAAGCCTGTTATTGCCCCCAGAATGTTGTCCAACTGGACGGCGGAATTCACAGCCTCTGTGAGGAGGTCATTTACTTTAATGTTTTGTGTTGTTCTGTGTGTGTTTTTTGCTTGTCTGTCTTGTTTTTATTAACTCCTAGCATGGACTAGGGTGGGGTAACATGACCATAGGCGTAGACTACAGGGGGGCTCAAGGGGGGGTCTGAGCCCCCCCCGGGAAAACGTAGTGCCTGCCACCGCGCCTCCCGGGGCCCTTCCGAGGCCGCAGCTGCTGCTGCCGGTGCCTCTCTCCCCCCCTTCCATCCTTCCCTCTCCCTCCCTCTTTTCCCAGTGAAGGGAGAGGGAAGAAGTGGGGGGGGGAGAGGCCCCGGCAGCAGTGGCTGGTGGGCCTTGGAAGGGCCCAGGGAAGCGCAGAGGTTTCCCAGCCGGGGGGGGAGAACATCACCCCAGCGAGCGAGCTTTGCGCGCGCACTAAAGAGCCCCCCCCCCCGGATTTTACAAAAGTCTATGCCCCTGAACATGACTGATCCAAATTAAAGGAACAGATTTATCATGCAGATCACCAGCATAGGCTGTGAGCCACAGTGTATTAAGATATGTTCAAACAGCATAGTATAAAGGTCACAGTGACCTGTTGATTTATAAACTAATGGTAAAGGGCAGTAAAAAAAAGAAAAAACTGCATCCCATCCAGGTTTATTTTAGACTATTAATACTCTGCACTGGTTAAATAAAGAGTTAGCAGTATCAAATTGTAACACAATTTGATATTTGAACCTGGGCTCCTAGAGCCAGACCAACACTGAATCCACATCTGACACTGGGTCTTGCTTTGAATTATGTCACATAAGAGTGACTCGTTCAGGCTAAGGAGTCCCCCAATGCATTGACGGTTCTTAAGGATACCATGGAACTGAGGGGAGTGGCAAACTACTTAGGCTTGCCTCCCAAAGCATACTTGCTGATCAGGTCTGAGTCTCCCATGAAGATGGCAACAATAAGCCTTGCCTGTGCTTGAAATAATACCTGCATTGAAAAGCCCTGTAGAGTTAAGTATCAGGGCTGAAAGACTGCAGCCAGGCGGACTGAGGCTGCTGTGTCACTGTGTCAGCCTTTAAAACTCGATCTTAGGAACAGGGCTTGGAGCAGAGCTCAGCAGAGAACTGGTTCTGACCTTGGAATCCAGGCAGTCCCAACAGAGTCAGTGGTCAAAAATCACAGCAGGACTTAAGCAGAAGTAGTCTGTTGTCTCAGGACATGGCTAACAACATGAAGGGGAAACTTCGCCCACTGCAGCCACTCTTCAAAACCACAGAAGGTGAAGAGGTCCAAACAACCCCAAATAAAGGGCACAATCCTATTCTGGCACATAATACCTTCCACAAAAGGGCACAGAGAATTGCAAGGCTGTGTGAACCCATGCCTCCACAGATTCCACCATGAACCTGGGGACAGCCAGGGAAAGTTTCCTTCAGTCAGGCACAGCAAAGGTTTAAAACGGGCCTTCATGAGGCCACACTTCCAGGCTTCTGGTCAGAACTGACAGAAAGGCAGAGAGGGGGAAAGTTTCCTTCAGACAGGCAGCCTCTGCTAGGCCGCACCTCCAAGCCTCTTCATTCAGAGCGAAGGGAGGGGCCAGGGAATCCTTCATTCAAGCAGCCTCTTCCAGGCCAGGCCACCCAGCCTTGCCTTTTCTTCTCTCTCTCTCTCTGTCTCTCTCAGCACCGAGAGGAGGGGGGGGCTTCTAGGTTGATGTCGAAGGCACAGAGGCCAGAGACCCCTTAGGGAATGGCTGGGCAGAAATGCTTCCATGTCGAAGGGGCTGCGACTTCAAGGCACACAGCCAAAGCCCACGAAAAGAGCCAACCACACCTCCGCACGAAGGGGGGGAGGGAAGAGGCCTCCATTCAGACTGCTGCCACACAGGCAAAACCTCCGAAGAGGGCCACTGAGGCCAGGCTCCTTTTTTCCACCCCACCTCAGCAGGGAGGGGGAGAATATGCCGTCACCAGGCTGCTGCCACACAGGCGAACCTCCGAAGAGGGCCATTGAGGCCAGGCTCTTTTTCCATCCCTCCTCACCGGGGAGAGGGAAGCCTTTGGCTCTTCTGAGTCCAGCCCTCTCCATACGGGCCTTCAGGGGAAACTGGTGACAGCAAGAGCAGAGCAGGCAGCTCTGCCGGGTGAACCCCTAGACAGCCAAGGCACAGAGAATGGCTGTTTATCAACACCATTTTTAGTCATAGTGACACAGTGGAAATCCAGAAAACATTTCTTCTTTAGATGTATTTTTATTGCTCACTAGAATAAAAAAAACTGTTAACAGAAAAAAATCTCAGCCTCAAAACCGAGGTGAGGAAAAAACTCACAGAGAGCAGCAGTGGAGATCTTCTCTCCGCGGCGGCAAAAAGAGACCTGAGGGAGCAGCGCCCCTCCTCCTGGTCATGGGAGTGTTCTGGCGGGAAAGCGCCGGAGGGAGGAGGGGCGCTTCTAGTCTATTGGAAAGCTTGGAAATCTTTTCCGTGGCCGGCCTGCAACTGCGCAGTCCCCATGTGGGACCACACAGAAGCCACAACCGTTGTTTTCTCTTAAACATAGAGTGTAATAGTCTAATGGTTTCAGTCACGCTCATAAGCTTAATGGTTTCAGATAGATACAGTTCTTCTTTCTCTGCAGTTCCTTAAACAGACTATCCACAAAGGCTTATTTTCTTACTTGCCATTTAGGCTATTAATTCATGAACCTTAATTTCCTAACTTGGTATTTCGGTGAGTAACTTCCACAAAGAACAGAGGTTCCTCACACTCTCCACAGCACTCTCTTTCCACACGCACACACTCAACTCTCTCTCCAGAAACCCATCAACTCTGCCCCTTAGAATACAGCTACCATCCAATCATAACACACTTCAATCGCCCAACCAGCCCCCCTGTTTCGTACTTTAGACACCTACTTTTTAACCCACAGTAACATACGTACATACAACAACAACACACACACACAATTACATAGCAAAACATCACAGGTGTGTTTTCCTACCCAAAATCCCAGAGGTCAGTAACTAGTAAGGTGGGAACAAGAAGTGCGGCTTGCAGCAGCTAACGCTCCCGCCAACAGGCAAAATCAGAATTGCAGGTGGCTTTACACTGCCAACTGCTAGGACCAATACTGCAAACTCTTGTTGCCCTCTGTGCCTCCAAGGAAGTTGTGAGGCCCCAACTCTCACAGTCCGAGGGAGCTCATTACCAGACTCAGGCGATGAGATTCCCCGTGCAACCCCCCCCCCCCCCAAATCCCTGTTAGCTCCCACATTAGAATCTGTAATAAAGTGGCAGAATCACAGCATTCAATTAATCAGGCATTGCATTTGCCCCTTTGCATGGAGCTAGCAATGGGGAAACTTTTATCTGCCTAATTTTTGTGTGTGAGGTTGCTGTTCAAGATGCAGAGGCAGAGCCAGGGAAACCCTGGCCACCGTCTAAATGAGGGTTTAAAAAGAGCAAAATGAAAAAGCCAACGGAGAATGAGACAGAGGACCCCAAAGATTATCCAGATCCTGGGAGTTTCATCCCAATTTAGAAAGAAAAACCATCATAATATGACAGGTCCAGGGGAGGGAGGGGAGGGAGAACGCTGAAATAATTTGTCACTTTTCTTGTGGTTCTTCAGTAGCAACATGAACATCCTATGCCTGAGCTGTCCACAGTGGGAGTGCTGAGTCTTTTTTTAAATGCAGATTACTGGGAGACGTGTGGCTCATCACTAGTGATGCCAGCTATACTAATTAAGAGACACCTGTGACGTGATAGTCCAAACCAGGGGTCATTTCACAGAAAAAGAGGTGCAGGAGCTCATTAGCATAACTCATTAGCATAACTTATTTGCATATGCTACACCACCTGACATCACCAGAAGTATGTCAGAAAGCAAGAAAGAAAGGAGAGAGAGGGAAAGAGAGAGAGAGAGAGAAAAGAAAGAAAGAAAGAAAGAAAGAAAGAAAGAAAGAAAGAAAGAAAGAAAGAAAGAAAGAAAGAAAGAAAGAAAGAAAGAAAGAAAGAAAAGCTGGCAGAGAGGGGACAGCTACCAATCCAAGCCTCAGAAATGCCACTCTTCTGGGAGGATAGCTTCAGTGGTGGCTGAAGCCTTCAGAAGGCTGTTCGGAGGAACAAGGACCTTTCCAGGGGACGGGGTCATTTTGCTGCAGCCGTGACACAAGCAGGCATTCCCCCGCAGGGGGGGGGGCTGCCATCAATTCCCGGAGCTGCGCTCCCCCGAGCTCCTGCTCGAAAGGACCCCTGGTCCAAACAGTTATTCAGCTGACACCCTCTTGGGTGACTTTTCAAATGACCTCTTTTCTGACTGACAAACAACTGCTGTTTGAATGCTGCAAAAAATGCAAATATCTGCATCGCTGGAGCTTAAATTTCACAAGAAACATATTGATCCTGCACTACAACTAGGGAATTATTGCATTTCTAAAATTTTAAAATTGAAAACCTTTAAAATATGGTACAAAACATAGCTGAAGACATTTTAGCCATTCCCACTTCCTCACCACTTTCAACTTCTTGTATTCTGCTAATTCCTTGGAGTGGCTAGGGGAACAAGAGGAGGAGGAGGAGGAGATTGGATTTATACCCCGCCTCCACTCACTTGGAGTCTCAGAGTGGCTTACAAACTCCTTTTCCCTTCCCCTCCCCACAACAGACACCCTGTGAGGTAGGTGGGGCTGAGAGAGCTCTTTCCCAAGCTGTCCTTGAGAGAACAACTGGTACAGAGCTATGGCTTGCCCAAGGCCATCCAGCCAGGTGCAAGTGGAGGAGTGGGGAATCAAACCCGGTTCTCCCAGATTAGAGTCCGCGCACTTAACCACTACACCAAACTGGCATGTACTAGCCCCAATTCCTCCAGGCACCCATTCCACAGGATGGGAGCTATAGAAAAAGCACAGGTTCTGGTCAGTGGCAGGTGGGCTGCCTTAAGCAGGAAACAGCCAGTAGGTGGCAACCTAAGGACCCTAGTTGGCACACGGGTACTTATAAGAAGAGATTGCCCTTTAGATATGCAGGTCCTAGTCTGTGGAGGTCACAACCAGCACCTTAAATTGAATTTGGAAACTAACTGGCAGCCAAGGTAACTTTTAAAATAGGTACAATATGTTCCCATCTGCTGACTATAATCAGACGCCGCATTCTGAAACAGCTGCAGTTTCCAAGTTACCTTTAAGGTTATAAAAGCATTGTGGCCAGATCAGCTGAGTCAAAGAAAGGAGAGAGTTGGTGAACCAAATGCCCTGTTTGCCCTTCCATCTAGTTCTAGGTGGGCCTTGCTTGTCTTTTTGGGGCCAGGTGGCCCTCCTTAACCATTAGCTGGCTGGCTGGCTGGCTGGCTGCCAGAGGTTCTCTATGCTGCCTTAAGCAAGCAGCCTATTTTCCCAGTGACAGCTGATGACATTATTAGCCAAGACCAGAAGGCTCTCTTCAATTGCTGCCTCTTCTTTCTTTGCAGGCAGCTTGCGACTTTGGCCCAACTTATCCCCATGGCTCACCAACTTCTGCTTCTCTCCACTGAGCCATTGTGCTGCTGGGCTCTGCACCACCCACTGGGTTCCCAGCAGCAGTGGCAGTGCCAAGTCTGGGGCTGCTGGCCTCCCCTTCAATGAGACAGGCCGTAGACTTGGGTCACCTTTCTTTTGCCCTGCAGCTCCCTCCTGTCTCCCAGCTCATCATTCAGTGTCTAGGTAGCAACGTGGTTCAATGTGCCCCTTGTTTATGAAAGAAAAATATGTTTGTCTCAAGATTCTTTGGAGATTTTACATATTTTTATATTTCACCAGAACAGAGTTGGGAGGAACAGTTGGTTTCTTAAGAAACTTAAGTTCATTTAAAATAAATTCTGAAGGCTTGATATGGCGATGTGCCCCATGGTCAATGAGATAAACTCCAACTGGCCGGACAACTGCCACAAAGCTCTTGCAAGATGTTGTGACAAGACCTGGAAAGCCAGTCAAAATTTGAATTCATTTCCTTTAGAAACTGAACTGAAATAATGCCTTGTGACTGCCTAAATACTAAATAACTGCTTGCATTGTACTCTTGCTGTCATAAACCACAAACGAAACTCATCTCCCACTGTCTGCTTTGCCCAGTTCTGCCCTCCATCAGTCAGACACAAGTACTGCTTTTCTTGAGCACAAACAGCCCCCCAATCTCAAACAACCCCTCACCAACAATAATACAACATCTAATTTGAATGTAGACACTGGTACCAGAGCTTGCAATAAACCCAGATGCCAACTTTGCTGCCACAGACACCCAGACAACTCAATCATTGGACCTAGCAACATCAACTACACCATCTCAGGCTTATTCAGTTGCTAACTTCCCAACATTGTGAATGCCACTAAATGCCAACAATGCCCTTCAGTTCTCTACATAGGACAGACAGGTCAAACCCTACATCCAAGGATAAATGGACACAAGTCTGACATCAAGACTCACAAGACTGAGAAACCTGTAGGAGAACACTTCAGCCTTCCAGGACACTCAACGGGGGACCTCAAAGTAGCTGTCTTATTGCAAAGGAACTTCAGAAACAGATGGGAATGGGAGATTGCTGAATTACAAATTATTACAGTACAGAGAACAATGGAACCCCCAGGACTTTACAGAGATATTGGCTTCTTATCTCACTACACATGCTAAGCGTAGTTCTCACTTATACCCAGAAATAAAACTCTGTTGGACTTAAAAATGCCTCTGGACTCAAACTTAGTTCCCACATCTGTTGTTAACTCCTTTATTATCTGTATACCAACTTACTGCTATTTACATGTCTTAATGGTTAAGTGCCCGGACTCTAATCTGGGAGAACCAGGTTTGATTCCCCACTCCTCTACTTGCAACTGCTGGATGACCTTGGGCAAACCATAGTTCTGTCACAGCTGCTCTAATCAAGAGCAGTTTCTGTCATAGCTCTCTCAGCCCCACCTACCTCCCAGGGTGTCTGTTGTGGGGAGGAGAAGGGGAAAGGAGTTTGTAAGCCGCTCTGGGACTCTGAGTGAAGGGCGGGGTATAAATCCAATCTCCTCTTCTTCTTCTTTGTCATCATCGTCATGTCATTCCAATCTTAGTTGTATTTATTGCTCAGTTACTTAGGCATCTTGACTCTCATTAGCTCTTCCTGGCAACTAACCCCCCCATACACATACCTATATGTAATATTTGAGGAAATTTGTTTCAATGAATTTGAAGGAATGTACATACTAAGTCTCTCAGTTCTTGCTTGTACCCAGAGCTGTAGGTGCCACTGGATTCAAACCTCATTCCCACATCTGTTTGTTAACTCTTGTATTTGTATGCTAACTTACTGCCATTCACAGATCTTTCTTACATCCAGTCTCAGTTATAATCACCCAGGACTTCTGCATCTTAACTCTAAATGGCCCTTCCTGACAACAACCCCCACCTCCTATAAGTAACGGTTGGGAGGCTCTGTTCCATGGTATCTGAAGAAGTGTGCTTGCACATGAAAGCTTATACTGTGAATAAAACTTTGTTGGTCTTAAAGGTGCCCCTGGACTCAAACTTTGTTCATCTGTTAAAGTGTAACTGTTAATTCTGTTGATTTATGATAGGATTCGCAGCAAACCTTTTTACCTCATTCCTCCACTTTCCCTTTACGGGGAGAATTTACACTTGAAAGACTGATGGCAGAATTCACCCCAAATCTCTCTGCTTCAGCTCCTCCCCCCAGCCTGTAATCTTCACCTTAAGAACAATTCCCAGCGTGATTTTCCCTTCACATATCTGAAGAAGTGACTCACGAAAGCTCATATTGAAATAAATGCTGTTAGTTTTTAAGGTGCCGCTGGACTTCTGTTTTGTTTTGCTATGGCAGATGAACAGGGCTATCCCTTTGCAATTTTTCCTGCTTATTGTCTGGGATAGTCATATCAATGCTCCCTCTAAGCTGTGGAGTCTTGTGAGCAAAAATTCTACTTTGTGAGCTACTGGCATTAAAGTTGTGAGTGAGCGATTTGGCTGCTGCATAGATTAGTTTGCTCTGGAGCCATCTTTCCTGAGCGAAGACAAAAATGTGTGAGCCGGAGGCTAAAAAACTGTGAGCCAGCTCACACTAACTCAGCTTAGAGGGAACACTGGGGTAGCTGCAAATAGATGCAGCATATTCAGTAGGGCCAAAACCACAAGCAGTATCATATCATTGCCAGAACTGAAGTTATCAGGTGACAAATGCATGCATACCATCAAGGCGCACAAAGCCCAATACAGATGCCTCATCCAAGCCTCCTCAGGTGAGAAGATCTGACCAGGTTAGGATAAAGGGGTTTACTCACTTGCTGAACATGGTTTCATTGCAGGATACAGTTCCTATTGGTTCCTCTCCTTTTTTTTTCTTTTTTCCTCTTTGAAACGTTTGTATTGGATCAGCCCACTCTGAAAGCTGAGAAGAGCTGGAATTTGTTCTTGGATCCTTCAGAGGCAAATGCCCAAGAGAGCAATCGTGAAGCATTCCCTCCTGTCAGGCACAACTGTGCACGACATCCAGCGTGCTCTCGGGGTCAGCAAAATTGTTCTCAGGTTGAAATGGAAAGCCTCTGCATGGCAGCCTCTTGTGTCACCACAGGGCCTATTCATCCAACTGCACATTCCGATATACAGCCCGGCTGCCAGGTGATCCACACAGGGCCCTGGGAGTCTTAATGAGTCTTGCTTCATTGTAAATAATCCCATGACAGCTGTTTTACGAAGCCAAACTGCACACATCTATATATTCCAACTCATACTGTGTTCAGGGGCAAGTCAACAGGTCCTGTTTTGGAGAGGGAGTCTGGCAGGTTTGCTTCGGTATTAAAAAGCAGTTGGCACTGAGCGTCCCCATAGCTGCAAGAATATGTATACATCAGTTGGCCATGCAGGAAGCTTTAGAAAGAGCAATAATGCTAGAAGAAATCCATAATCAAGACTATGGAGGCTGACGGCAAGGCCGAAAACCATCTTCTGCTTCCCCTGATCTGGTTAATAAGTTAACATTGTCAGCATTAATTTGCAAGACTGAACTTCATTCCAGTTTATTATTCATGAGCTCATCCAGTTCATTCCATGCATGTTTTTGACACTCACTTGAATGTATCTGGACCACGAGAGTGTCTCTGGACCACTTTTAAGAAATGTTGTTATTACCAGAAAACACTGTAGAATCTGCATAGAATCATAGAATCAGAGTTGGAAGGGTCATCTAGTCCCACTCCCTGCACAATGCAGGAAATTCATAAATACCTCCCACACTGTTGCGTACTGGGTTCGATGCATGGACGAGCAGGACGATAGCATAGTGACCAACTTAGTTTATTGTACACAACAGAACATGAGAAATACTGGTCGAAGTGGCCGACTATATACAAGCCCCTGAGACACAACCACAGTCTCATTGGAGGGTTTGAGTCTCCTGCCAAAGTCCCTATTGGTGCATACTCGGAGGTTCAGTATCCTAGGCTCCTATTGTTCCCTGGAGCCAAGCTCTGACTGTCTGTTGCTGGTGCCTAGTGGCAGTCAGCAGACATAACACCCCTCCCCCTGTAGTTCGAGCCCCACCTAGTTGACATAGTCCTTTAAGTATGCCGGGGGCTGGCGCTCTTGCAGGGAACATCGGGGAGTGGGAACTGGGGCTTCAAGAGTCACATCAAGCAGACCTGCTTGTATACTCGGCTGCAGGGGTGGCAGTTTTTCCAGCTCTGAGATGGAGGCAGGTGTCCGGTTGCCCTGTTCTGCAGCTGGAACAGGGGCCTGTTCTGGGATACTCCCATTGGGAGAGTCAGGTTCTGGGATGCCCAGCAGGCTGCCTGCAATGTTTCCCAGAGCCGGGATGTCAGTTGTGGCTGGAAGCAGGCATCTCCGCAGCTGGTTGACATGCTTTCGCAGGACCTGGCCATCTTCAGTGGAGACCTTGTAGGACACTGGTCCCATGGCATGAATGATCTGGTCTGCTAGCCATGGGGGACCCTTGCCGAAATTACAGAGGTATATGGGAAGAACCCCCGTGGTGCCTCCCTTTGTTCCAACAGGCTGCATGACTCCGGAACTCTGTCAGGGTGCAATCGGTCCAGCAGGATTGCAGGTTGCCGGCCCATCAGGAGTTCAGCTGGGCAGTGACCATTGACCAGGTTGGGAGTGGTCCGTTGTGCCAGGAGGAACTGGGCCAGATGGAACTCCCAGTTGCCGTCTGTGATTCGGCTGAGTGCTTCCTTGGTGGACCAGACCATACGCTCAGCCTGGCCATTGGTCACCGAGTGAAAGGGTGCAGACCGCATGTGCCGGATCAGGTTGCTGTGGAAGAACTCCTGGAATTCCTTCAAGGAGAACGCCATCCCGTTGTCAGAGATGATGGTGTCTGGCAACCCATGGGTCGCAAAGATCCGGCATAGAGCCCGGATGGTGGCCTTGGAGGACATGGCTGTGATGGGGCTTATCTCCAACCATTTCAAGTAGGAGTCCACCATGACTAGAAAAAGAAGGCCGTGGAATGGGCCAGCAAAGTCTATGTGGAGTCTTGACCACGGCGTGCGGGTGGACTTCCAGGCTTGTGTGGGTGCACTCAGCAGATTAGGGCAGACGGCTTGGCAGGCTTGGCAGCACTTTATCCAAGCCTCGATCTCTGCGTCAATCCCTGGCCACCATACATAGCTCTGGGCCAGGGCCTTCATGCGGACAATCCCTGGGTGGGATTCATGTAGGGCCTTCAGGATGCGTTGACGCAGGGCACTGGGGATGACCACTCTGTCTCCCCACGGAAGGCATCCTTTATGGGCAGACAACTCATCCCTGCAAGCCATGAAAGCTGTAAAGTCCAGGCCCGCTGCAGCCACAAGCCACCCCCTCACCACCCAGCCCAGAACCTGGGAGACAATGGGTTCCCTGGCTGAGTGGCGGGCGATGTCGGCCGTCTGGAGTGGAGAATTGGGAAGGTCTTCCACCTGGAGGATGTGGTTCGCAGGAGCTGGGTCCTCAATGGAAAGCAGGGGAAGGTGGCTTGGGGGCATCTGCATGTTCCATAGCCTTTCCCAGACGATGCTGCAGGGTATAATTGTAGACCTACAGGAATATGGACCATCACAGGACCTGCGGGGAGAGGACCTCTGGCGTCTGCCGATCCATGGTGAAGAGAGGGCGATGGACCGTTGTGATGATGAAGGGCCGGCCGTAAACGAAGTCATGACATTTCTCCATGCCGGCCATGATCGCTAGACCCTCGCTGTCGATTTGGGTGTAATTCCGCTCCACAGCCGACAGAATCCGGGAATAGTAGGTGACCACCACCTCCCACCTGTCTGGGAGTCAGTGAGCCAGGATGGCACCTATGCCATAGGGGGAAGCGTCGCAGGCCAGAACCACCGGCAGTGATTCGTCAAAATGTGCCAGCACCGCATTGGAGATCAAGAGCACCTTGACACTCTTGAATGTGGCAGCCTGGTGAGGGCCCCAAGTCCAGGGGGCCTGTTTGTCCAAAAGGTGATGTAAGGGCTCAGCAACTGCCGCCTTGTGTGGGAGGAAGGCATGATAAAAGTTTAAAAGACCCAAGAACACCTGTAGTTCCACCTTGGACTTAGGCGGAGGGGCCTCAACGATGGCCTTTATTTTGTCCCGTGCTGGATAGAGGCCATCCGCATCGACTGTGAAGCCCAGGAAGTCCATGGAGGGAACCCCGAGGAGGCACTTTTCCCGCTTCACCTTCAGCCCGGCCTCATGGAAACGGCAGAGGATGGCGTATAGTCAGGAGGTGAACTTGTCTGGCATGGCCACAGCGATCAACACATCATTGAAGAATGGTGTGATGTCGGGAATGCCTTTCAATAGAGAGTCCATCAGATGTTGAAAAAGTCCTGGGGCAATGCACACCCCGAACTGCAGCCTCGTGACTTTGAAAGCTCCCCAGTGTGTAACAATGATTTGCATGGTAGCAGTGGCCTCATCCACTGGGAGCTGTTGGTACACCTGGGTGAGATCAAGCTTGCCGAAGATCTTTGCCCCAGCCAAAGTGGCCAGCACGTGGCTCACAACAGGGACCGGGTATGCATGGTCCTGTAGAGCCTTATTCAGCATGCACTTATAGTCTGTGCAGATACGGATGTCCCCATTCGGTTTCATGGGGGTAACTATGGGGGTCTCTGAGGCTGAATGGGATACCAATACTAGGACTCCCTGTGCTACTAGGCGTTCTAGCTCAGCATCGATCTCTGACTGCAGGGTGAACGGAACATTTCGGGAGTGCATGCAGATGGGCACCACCCCAGGGTCCAGTTGCAGGGTCACCAGGGGCCCTGTGTAGTGACCTAGAGTTCTGTCGAAGATGGATGAGAACTTGCCACAGACTTCGCTAAGGTCTCATGGGGCACACTGTTTTATTCCTTCAATGGAGATTCCTACCAAGGCAAACCATGTGCGGCCCAGAAGGCTGTCAAAAATTGCCTTCAACTACAATCAAGTCCAGGTAGTCATCAAACCCCCGGTACTGGACATGGAAACTCCCCACACCCCATATTGGAACACGGTTCAGCTGAAAGTCCACCAAGGTCATGGGTGAAGGACGCAGACGGGGTCCCCATTAGGACACAGTCTTTTGAGGGTCTCCTCCGATATGATGGAGGCGGCTGACCCAGAGTCTAACTGCATGGAACAGGGGGACCCCTCTATTTTAACCTGGACCTCGATTTTAGGGGCTGAGATCTGGCTTGGAAGCCACAGTACCTGGGGTCATGGAGTCCTCGTGGTGCGCACTGGTCCAGTGGTGTAGAGGCAGCTGTATCATCGGGGCTTGGGAGCCCCTCGATTGGCAGATGCAGGTGATTTGTCCTTGCTTCCCACAGGAACAGCAAACGGCATCATGGAAATGGCAAGACTTCCGTTCGTGTGCCTCTCTGCAGTTTGCGCAGGGTGCTGGGATGGTGACGGTAGCTGATGGTGCTGGTTGGCGATGCTCCCTCCGGCCATGGCAGCAGACCAGTTGTATGTCGTCCTCATCTGATAGGTCAGAGGCTGAAGCCATTGAAGCCTGATACGTGGATGATGGGGTCCAGTCTCAGTGCGACCTCTCGAATGCTGTGGCTGCATGTAGTGCCATCTCTAGCTTCAAATCAGAGGTTCCGATTAGCTTGTGGTGGAGTTTGTGGACACGGACACCCCATACAAATTGAGTGAGGGTGATGTCCTCGATCTCCTGGAACTCACAGTCTATTGCTAACTGGAAGACCATGTACATGGTGGCCGACTCCACCAGACTCCTGTTGGCACGCCCACAAATCCATTCGCTTCACCACCTTGGTTGGTTGGTTGGTTGGTTGAGGCGCAAAATGGTTGGTGAGGGCCTTGACAAGTTCATTGTACATGGCTTCTTCCAGGGTTTTAGGAGCGATGAGGCCCTGGACTAGGTGTAGCGTGGCGATGCTGCATGTACTGAGCAGGAGCGATTTTTTCTTGTCGCTGTTATCTATGCCTTGGAATTGAATAAAGTACTTCAGCTCTTCCACCCATGCTCCCCAAAGCTCAGGGTGAGCAGGGTCAAATGCCGGAATGATTCCTGGAGTAGCAGCCATGACCTGTGGAGTGATGCGAGGCACAGAGTACTGGAGATTGTTGCATAGTGCGTTGCTGGGGGTGGGGTCAGGGTTGCTCATCGGGATCCCACCTTCGTTGCCAGTGAAATATACTGGGTTCAGATACGTTGTGTGATCAGCTCATAGTTTATTAGTGATTACAGCAAGGAGAAAGAAGACTGGCTAAACCTGGCCGAAGCCCGGTATTTATGCCTGAAAAGGATTACACCCCAAACACACCCCACTTCCAACGATAGGCTATTTATACTCTATTGTTTCCCGATTGGTTTCCTCTAGGATCCCTGTCTCCCTACTGGCCCATTCTAGGATCTGAGCAATCTATTGTTATGCGTCCCAAGCTAAGTCCTTTTGCAAGTAAGTTCAGGCTCAATACATAACAATAATGTTTAGCCGAAAACTCTTTCTAGGGCAACAGAAAACAACTCTGCAACATCCTCTTTATGACAGCCCTTCAAATACTTGAAGATGGTAATCGTTATCACCTCTCAGTCGTCTCCTCTGCAGGCTAAACGTACCCAGCTCCTTCAACCTTTCCTAATAGGACTTGGTCTCCAGACCCCTCACCATCTTTGCTGCCCTCCTCTGGGCATGTTCCGGCTTGTCTGTATCCTTCTTAAACTGTGGTATCCAAAACTGAACACAATGTGGTGCATATTGATCACTAGCCAGTATTCAGCCCTTAGTGTCTCCATTTATCACTCTTCATTAAACTAGTTACTCTCCCCTACCTAGGAACAAAGCACGACCAACGTAACATGCTTCTTATTACCTTCCTCTCACTCAGGAGGCTGCCTTGAGAATTACAGTCAGAAGGTGAGAAACAGGTTTCACTAAATAAAATACATGGCGCCAGATTCCATCCCACGCTGAGAATCAGACAAGTGGAGAAGCCATGAGAAGTGTCAGCACCAACACACTGCCATTCCAAGTCTGAGCACTGGACCCTGAGGGAGAGGACAAGAGAGAGGCTGCTCCTTCTTCTCCTCCATGCTGTATGCTGTCATCCACCCAGCAGCATCCAGCAGCTACTTGACATGAACAAGACTCATGTACTGAAGTGCAGGGGGGTTTTTTGTAGAAAAAGCCCAGCAGGGACTCATTAGCATAATAGGCCACACCCAACAGCAGGAACTCATTAGCATATTAGGCCACACCACTGACAGCACAGCTTATGAGCATATTAGGCCACACCCCCGTGTTACCAGAAGAGTGGTCATCCAGCCACACCCACCTTTTGCTTCTTATTCTGTTTACCTTGTTAGTTGTTAAAACCCAGGGCTTTTTTTGTAGCAGGAATTAATTTGCATGTTTGGCCACATACCCCTAATGTAGCCAATCCTAATGAATTTCTGCCATTGGGTGTGGCCTATTATGCTAATGCATTCCTGCTGGGTGTGGCTAACTCAGGAGCCAGACAGAACTCCATTCCTGTACGTTCCTGCCCAAAAATAGCCCTGCTGAAGTGTGTATATGCATACCACAACCTCAACTTAGGGAAGACACCTAGGGTTGCCACGTCCCCTCTGGCCACTGGTGGGGGATGGAGGGGATAATGTTGCTAGATCCAGGCTGGGAAACTCCTGGAGATTTGGGGGTGGAGCCCGGGAAGGACAGCAACCTCAATGGGGAACAATGCCACAGAATCCACCCTCCAAAGCATATATTTCCTCCAGTAGTCTGGGATGAAGTATAATTCCTGGGGATCCCCAGGTCCCACCGGGAGCTTGGCATCCCTAGAGACACCATAAATGTTACCTGTACATCCTAAGTACACTGACATTTCATGGCTGTAATTTCCAATCCCAGGACCACCCAGTATTAGTTACTTACAAGATGGGACCCGCAACAAAATGTTGCATAATGTGCTGTAGTTTGTATTAAGTTTATCTTTAATAGTTTGGCTCCCTGGATTCTATCTTCCTCTGGTTAAAAGGCCAGAACTGATCCCTACGAAGCAAAAGCAACTTGAAAACTAATCTAAAGCCCTGTGAATTAACATCACCAAAGAAGTTAACAAAGAAGCCAACTCATTTATTCATTTTATCTCCATATTCTGAAGACTGTGGGGGACCTGCAAGGAGTTATGGGGAGCATACATCTTCCCTTCACCCCTATCTCCTCTTCCCTTTTCCCAGTTTCTTCTTCTCTTCCCACCCACCAGCCAACCTATTTTTATCTGCTCTGCTGTCTTCTGAATTCTCTGTTCGCTTCCCTGGCAGGGGCCAGTTTTAGACTGAGGAACCTGCAAGAACTTGCAAGGGCTCTTCACTTTGCCCAGTATCCCCTTCCCTATACTATTTCATATTTCCCCACATCCTTACCTCTGGGGTGACAGCTCTGGCTCCTGCCTCAGTGCTGCCAGCATGGCCCATTTTGTCCAGTGCCTCCAGCTCTGTGGCTGGTGGAGGGAGGGAGACCTCACCTCCAACTGAGCGCTTTGGGCAGAAGGTAAAGGCAGGCGCATGCAACCTGGAGGCAACTGTTAACTGGCCATGAAGTAAAGGAAGAAAAGGAAATGAAAGACCTGTCCCATCAGGCACCAAGTGTGCCTGAGCAGTAATGGAAAGGGACAAAAGGGGTTTCCTCTGCCTCATTGTGTAAGACACAACAGAGCCCTGCATGCAAAACTGTGTCTGGGAGCTCCGTGAGAACTCCTAACATGCTGTGAGAACCCTGCTAGATCCAATAAGCCAGGCCTTGATCTGAAATGAAGTCCTTTATTTCTTAATGGTCTATTCAGGAACATGTTCAGTGTTAGAGATGACAGTTAGGGGTTGGATGGTCAGATATACAGAATTCAAACAGCAGGACAGAAGCATAACACCAATCAGGGCAATTTGCAAAAAGGTGCAAAACATAACTGTTACTTTCTCACCCCAAAAAGGCGCCAACACAATTAGATCAGACTTGGCAAGCCTTCCCCCTCTCCCCCAAACCTTCCCATACAAACAGCCACCTGGTACAGAGCGTTAGGAAAACAATTCAAGGTTACAGACGCTTCCCAGGGAAACAATAATAAAGGCATGGGAGAAGATGAACAGAGGGGGCAAGAAAGAGCCCACTGATGTGGAGGCTCTACCCTCCCCACCTCCCAGCCAGGAGAAATGACAGGGAACCTAACATCCTGTCCACCCTAAGACGGGTCCCCCCCAGGTTTCATAGGGTAAGCCCTATGAAACTCCCGCACCAGTTGAGGAGCATGAACATGATCAGCAGCAACCCATTCATTACATTCAGGACCAAAATCCACCCATTGAACAAGGTAATAAAGCCGACCCTGTTTGAGTTTGGAGTCCAAAACATGGGAAATTTCAAAATGAGGTTCCCCCCTCTTCATCAGAGGAGGGGGAGCAGGAAGAGTCGGTCTCCAGGCGTTCGGCCCAGGGTTTTTCTTCAGCAGGCTGTAATGAAACACAGGATGCACAGCTCTTAGTGACTTAGGCAAGTCCAGTTCAAAAAACACAGAAGAAATTTTCCACAGCACCTTGTAAGGCCCCACATATTTCCAACCCAGTTTTCTGCTAGGTTGAAGACCATGAATGTTTTTAGTAGACACATAAACCAAATCCCCAGGTTCCAGGTCCCATCCTGGTGCCCTCCCCCGATCTGCATATTTTTTGTAATCCTGTTTGGCTCGTTCAAGCGTCTTAGCAATGAGCGGCCAGGAGTCTCCACCATGAATCAGAGTTCCACCATGAATCAAAAGAGACAGAGGGAGAGGATGCCGGACGCAGTGTAGGGAGAGGAACACCCTCAAACCCCTCCACTGCCATAAATGGAGAAACCCCAGTAGAAGAGTAAATAGCATTGTTATAACTGTATTCCGCGAACAGGAGCAGCTCCACCCAATTGTCTTGGTGGAAGAATAGCAACGTAAAAATTGTTCCAGGATTTGATTGACACATTCAGACTGTCCATCGGTCTCTGGGTGGTATCCCGAACTCAAGGCGGGTTCAATGCCCATAATATCCAAAAGCTCCCGCCAGAAGTTGGCAACAAATTGCGAGCCTCTATCTGAAATTATATGCTTAGGGAAACAATGGAGCTTCACCACGTGAGAAAATAATGCCTTGGCCAGACCTTTGGCCGTGGGAAGCTGCTTGAATGGAACGAAATGGGCTTGCTTAGAAAATAAGTCCACCACCATCCATATGACAGTTTTCCCCTTGCTGGGTGGCAAGTTGGTAATAAAGTCCATAGAAATCACCTCCCAGGGTCTGGAAGGAGTAGGCAGAGGCTGCAATAGCCCTGGGGGCTTACCCCCCTGCTTTTTATACATTAAACAGGTCTGGCAAGAAGAAACATAGTCTGAAACATCACCCCACATGCGGGGCCACCAAAACTGTCTTTGGAGTAGGTTTAAAGTTTTAAATATCCAAAATGACCAGACAGTTTAGATTCATGGCATGCATGTAAAATAGACAGTCTGAGAGACTTAGGCACCATAAGCTTTTCCCCTTTGTACCAGCAACCATCAGGTCTTTTCTGTGCCTGTTTTTCAGCGCCAAAGTCATCCTGCTCCTGTTGAGAATATTCACCCGCACATTTTACAATCCAAGTGTCCAGAAACGTTGCCCCTCCCCGCTGCACCTGGTTTCTAGTAACCACTGCCCCCCCAGCTGCGAAGGAGAGAACATGGAGTCAAACACTTCTTCTCGTTGGGACTCATGCTGAGGCAAACAAGAGAGAGTGTCAGCCAGTGAGTTAGCAGCCCCAGGGAAATGATGCAAGGTGAAATTAAACTTTGAAAAAAAATCAGCCCAACGCAACTGCTCAGCATTTAAAGCACATCTCATGCGCAATGCCTCCAGATTCTTGAGATCCGTACATATTTCAAAAGGCTTTTGGGCTCCTTCTAACCAATGCCTCCAGGTGGAAAGAGCCAAACGGATAGCTGCTGCTTCTTTATCCCACACAGACCAGTTCCTTTCCGTCTCCATGAACTTCTTAGAAATGTAAGCTAGTGGGTGCAGCCGCCCATCCTCCCCCTTTTGCAAAATCACCCCCCCAATGGCAACATCAGAGGCGTCTACATGAACAGTGAACTCTTTGGTCTCGTTGGGGTGGGCCAGGATGGGTTCCGAAGTAAATGGCTTTTAAAGTCTCAAACGCTTTCTGACATTCACCGGTCCACAACAGGCGAGCACTAGACTTGCCCGCCTCAGGCCCTTGCCCCTTCATTTTCAACAGATCAGTGAGGGGCAGAGTGACCCTAGCAAAGTCCTTGAGGAAGCCCCTATAAAAGTTGCAAAATCCCAGAAATGATTGTAATTGTTTGCATGTGCGAGGGGCCTCCCAAGCAACCACAGCCTCAATTTTTTTGGGTCCATTTCCAGCCCATTAGGTGAAATACGGTAGCCTAGAAAGTCAATCTCCTGCTGGTGAAATTCGCACTTGGAGAGCTTAGCAAACAGCTTGTGTTCTTTTAAGGTGGAGAGCACCTCCCTCACCAATTTAATATGAGAGGCTAAATCTTGGGAGTAAATAATGATATCATAAAGATAACAAAGGGCTCCCTTGAACAGATGCTTGTGCAACACTTCATTTATAAGACTCATAAAAATGCCAGGACTGCCTGCCAAGCCAAAGGGCATGACCAAATATTCAAACTGTCCCAGAGGGGTATTGAAAGCTGTCTTGTATTCATCACCCTCCTTAATTCTGACTCGAAAGTAAGCATCGTGTAAATCCAGCTTGGTAAAAATCTTTCCCTTTGCAGCCTCTGCCAGCAAGTCTTTGATCAAGGGGAGGGGGGAGACATTGGAAGCAGACACTGCATTCAAACCCCTATAGTCAGTACACAATCTTAAACCCCCGTCCTTCTTTTTCCGGAAGAGAATGGGAGTAGCGAAAGGGGAGGTGGCAGGGCGGATGAAACCTCTTGCCAAGTTTTTATCCAGAAATCTGCGGAGTTCACCCCGCTCAGCTGGGCCCATAAAATAAAGTTTTCCCTTAGGGAGTTCCCCCCCCCCCGGTAATAGTTCAATAGTACAGTCCGTAGCTCTATGGGGGGGCAGTTCATCTGCTTCAGTCTCACTAAACACCTCAGCATGATACCTGTACACATGAGGTATTTTTTCCACTTCTTCCTGAAGCAGGCATGCCTGGGGAGTTATTGGGGGCCCGGAACCCCAGCTGTCATCCCACTTATGCTGCGCACAACGAGGGTCGATCCAGGAGATCCTCCCCTCACTCCACTTGATATACGGGTCATGTGACCCCAGCCAGGGGCTGCCCAGCACCATGGGGAATTGGGTATGTGGAGTAATCACGAATGCTCGCTTCTCCCAGTGATCCCCCGACCCCACTATCAATGGTTCAGTCTCAGCCCCGCATGACTCTTTCATTTCTGAGCCGTCCATCTGTGAAACGTAATGGTTCTCCCAGCGGGACTACTTTGGGACCCAACCCCTCTACAACCAGCGGGCTGATTAGGTCTCGTGCGCACCCAGAGTCTATTAAGGCCCGCACACGGATATGTGTGCCACTTTTGGGAGCTATTACAGTCACAATCACATAAAGTAGAGGCCCAGGGGTGCTCACCATGGCGGTGCCTCCTACTGCAGGTCCTTGAAGTTTTCCGACGGCTGTTCAGCCACTGCGTCAATGCCTTGAGTTTCACTCGTTGCCCCTTCCAGCTTTAATGCCCGGGGTTTGTAGATGCCTTTCGGTGGCTTTGGAGTCCCTGCTGGAGTCGACATGTTGGGCTTCGGGGTCCTCGGGGCGGCCGCTGGGCAGTTGGAGGCATAAGGCCTGGCCTCCCCACACCTCATGCAGAGACCTTGTTTCAGCCGGGTATCTCGCAGCTCTTGTACTGCTGATTTCAGCTTCAGCTTAGTGGGAGCTTTAGGTGCGGCATGGGAAGTATGAGGCCCCAGCTTAATCAGGGTGAAACGCTCCTCCACATTAGCTGCTGCCCACATCCAAGCAACCAAGGAGCCAGGCCGGTCATTTCTTAACACAGTCTCGTAAATCTCCTGGTTGAGGCCCTCCCTGAACTTCTCCACGAACAGATCTTTGGACCACCTGTGCACTTTTGCAGCAGCTCTCCGAAACTGAGTTGTATATTCCCTTACAGAATTACGGCCCTGCACCAGCTTACGCAGCTGGTTCCGAGCCTTCTCCTCCCCCAAGGGGTCCTCATAATGCTGCCTTAGTACCCACATGAAATCATTCACCGACCATAGCTCGGGCCCAGGAGGGTTGTGGAGGCTTACATACCAGTCACTAGCAGTGTCCCGCAGCTTAAGAAACGATGTAGCCCACTCTCTCGTGCTCCGTGAGGTAAAGATGCCCCCAAGAGTCTAGGAACCTCTCGATCTCAATGAGGAAGAAGCACAGCTTGTCAGGGTTGCCATCGAACGTTGCAGCCAGAGGATCAGTGGGTATTTGACGATAAATCCTTTCCCCACCTTGGGGAATCGGCTGACCAGGACCTCCAGGGAGCAAGGGTGCCCCAGCAGGGAGTTGGGGCTGGTTTCCGGCGCCCATGGGAGCCTGCTGTACCGGTGGTGCAGGCACCCCACCAACAGTTCCCCCCACTCCAGCTCCACCATCCCCACCTTGCGCAGGGGCTCCTCTCAGGAAATTCTGCATTTCAAGCAGGGCTTCCCCCAGCTCCACAGCCAAACGCTCGTACATCTCATCGAACCTCCGATCCATCTGTTGCCACAGTTCTTCTGGAACTGTAGCCGGGTATCTGGAGGGAGTTGTTGGACCCAGCTGACCACTCAGCCGCCAGTCACCAAGGCGTTCCTCCTCGAACTGCACCCCGGAGCCTCTCCTGTCATGGACCCAGGACTCCTCCATGCCGGTTCCGAACACCGACCAGGAATACTTCGGCATCACCAATCAGTCAAAGGTAATCCCCCTTGAACAGAGGGGGGTGAACAAGTCAAAGTCTGTAGTCATTGGCACCACCAGAGCCATGGTGGACACCGGGACGTCAGGGATCGAGACAGGAACAAGGTTCCCATCATCCATCATTGTCGGGTATGGGGTGCACTCCTTCCGTTAGAGAAAAGATCTCTAACAGTTTGCTCTTCTGTCCCTGTGGACAGTGTGAGCTGGGAGAGGCACACGGAGCATTCCAGTGTGGAAGGCAGAGAGGGAGCCAGCCCCCCCACATGCTTTTTCCTTTGGGGTAGGAAAAGGAGTCCCCAGCACTGGTTTGCCACCACCCAAACTGTGGCCAGCAACAGGACGGGACCTTGCAGGCTCATCCCTCTTTGTTAGTACCAGCAAGCAAGCTGCAGGGCTAGGGCCAGCTATCTTTCCCCCCTTCTTGTCAAGGAGGCTCCCCTGAGCCAAGGAAGCAGGAAGCCAAGCCGTGCACCACAGGCCCCATCGGCTGCCTCCACCGCCGCCACCTATAGGCTGGAAGGATGAACCTGCTCTGCAGGCGTTTCTCAGTGCTCCCCTCCGCCACCGCCACTAGGCTCCCTCACAGCTGCCGGCAGCAACCTCCACCGCCGTTCCAAACGGCAAGTCCATTCTCCACACATGCGCAAGAATGCAGTTTTGGTTTTAGGGGGATTTAAGTACCCTCATATACTTTTTGAAACATCTCAGATTTTTCTGCATGCCTGGGGAGTACCTGAAGTGTGCAGGAGTATCTGTTTACCCTCCACGTGCTGCCGACGTGCGGAAATAAATATCCGCACGCAGAGGGACCCTTGGCTATTAGATATATAGATTTCAGAGGTGGGTCCTCTACCAGTACGACAACCCCCCAAAAAGATGCACGATCATGCCAACACCAAAGCTGAGGGAGGGGTGCATGTGTGTGGTGCCACCTGCCATGTTCCAAGCATGTAACAGGAATTCCCATGTCCCTCTAATCATATACAGCACCAGGTTTGTACACACAGTTTATGAAACACTGTTATACACTCTGTGCTCTGCCACTGACCCAGCAGATTAACCTTAGAGAGCACACTTAGCATCTTTCTGGCATAGACAGACATAATATGCTAAGTGCCTGCCGTTGAGGATCCTAACTACAGAAACAGAAATCAACCATGAACACATATTCAGAAGAAAACTTTAGTTCATTGCTTAAATGCATCCTGGGAAATGGCTAAATGCTGACAAGTTGCTATTCAGCCAAGACCTGTGGCTTTGTTCTGGCCAGCTACAACTGCACATGTTTCTGATGTCAGTTAGCGTAGTTAAATGAAGAACACACAGCACTATGTACCCATATCTGCTACATTAGATACGTTTTAGAGCTTCATACCATGGGAAGCCATTGTTTAGCTAAAATTGCAACACCTTTACTTGACAAAGTTCAATCCACCAGTCCGAGCCCAGTCAGAAGGTTATGATGGACATATGACAAAGTTTGATGGAACCAATAATCATGATTTATTTGCAAGCATCATACTGAATATAAAATCCTATGTCTCCCATTGTAACCTTAGGGGAGAGTTTATGGGTATTTGAGGGTCCAAACCTTGATGTACCTGTGCTCCCCTCCTTTATTAATAAAGTTCTAGGTTTCTTCTACTCCACAGGAATTGTGACGGGTGTTCTCTCAAACTGGGCTGGGGGAAACACAGCCAGAGACAGCATTTCTGTCTACCACCAGCATGTCCCAAACATTTGTACTCCAGTTGCAAGTCATACAGGTTTTGTTTCTGGTGAAGCTTATTATTTAAGTTATTTGCGCTCTGCTTCTCCAAGCACAGATGAATAATACAGTCAACAAACATAATAAAAAATAAGGTCCCAGCTAGAAAAACAGCAGGTAATGGTGAGTCAAAAGCAGCATAATATAAATAAAACAGTATAAGGGTATAAAATAGCACAAGATGTCATCAAGTAGAGCAGTACATTCTACAAAATGCTAAGTACAACCATAGGGAGGGAAGTGACCTCAGGGTGGTATAATGCCATACAGTCCACCCTCCCAAGCAGCCATTTTCTCCAGGGGGACTGATCTCTGTCACCTGGAAAGCAGTTGTAATTTCAGGTGATCTCCAGCCCCCATAGGGTTGCCAAGTCTTAGGGACTCACCGGTGGGGGGGAGCCCTCCTCTGGCTGGGAGTCTCTCCTGGTGCGCGCGCAGAGCGCACACGCCCAGCAATGTCACCAGAACTGACGTCAGCACGTTGGGGGCGTTGCCAACCTCCAGGTGGTACCTAGAGATCTCCCAGAATTACAATTGAGCTCCAGATGACTCCTGGAGAAAATGACCCCTGTCCCCCTGGAGAAAATGACAGTTTTGGAGGGGGGACTCTATGGCACTGTATTTGGCTGAGGCCTCTCCCCACCCCAAACCCTGCCCTCCTCAGACTCCCCCACAAAATCTCCAGGGATTTCCCAAACTGGACCCGGCAACCCTAGTCTGGCCTGGCCCCAAGGTGCCTTCCCACAAAGGCCAAAATAGGCGTGGAAAGGGCCCTGCCCCCTTCCCTTCCCTCTTACTGACAGGAACAAGCTTTGGAACACTGCGGCTGCCTAGCAGACGGTCACTAAGGGAATCGGTTGCTTAAAGCTACAGCTGCTCCTTTTATTATTTCTGGCTTTTTTAAACTCTCTGATGTGTTTGTTTTTTTTATTTCACATTTTTCTTCAAACCTAAGGCCCTTTTCTGCAAACCTGGGGCTCTTTTCAGGTTTGCAGAAAGTTCTGTCTTGCTCATTCACAGCTCTACTCACCAGATTTAAGTATCCAAAGACTTGGTGGACGGTTGTTAGAATATAAGATATTGCAAAACACACACACATACAGACACATAATATCAGGCTTTTTTAATCTGGAAGGGCAATGCAAGTAGATTGACATCGACAATATCAATAGCTTGGGTGAATAAAGCATTTCCACTTGGTGCCTGAAAGATATTGGGTTGGGTGATGTGTGAACTTCTGCAGGGAGGGTACTCCACAATTGGGACTCTGCCACTGAAAAAACCCTCCCTCTGACAGCCACCTGCTTATTTCAGAGGATGGGAGCTCACAGATCGGTGCTTGCCATGTCGATTTAATTGGCAGGCCGGTTTAGGGCGACTTACCAAGTACTGCCAAGTACCGGCGACTTACCGGCGGGGGGGAGTTGTTCTCCCCCCGAGAGCTCTTCTGGCGCGTGCGCTTTGCGTGCGCGCCACGGCGAAGTAATGACGTCACCCAGAGGTGACCTCCAGGTGACGTCATTACACAGGGGAAGTCGTCCTCATCGGACGACTTCTGGGGCGGGGTTCCCCCTGCCAGCCGAATGCCGGCGGGCGGATCGGGAACCCCTATAGCGGGGGATCCCCCGCCCCCCGGGCTGACTTGGCAGCCCTAGGCCGGTTGTTACCAGAGGAGGTGGCCCTTCCTGTGCCCTCCAGGGATCATGGGAGGCTTCACACACTGAAACCACAATACAATATAGAAGAGTGAGAAGGTGACAAGCTACCTCAGGTCTAGAGTGTTTTAACACTACTTTGCAGTTGTGCTGAAAAAGATCTCTTCTGAGCCATTTGAGCCATGGCATAGAACAAGCGGTATGGGATGAACAAGTGGAGACTGGCAAACATCACCAATGATATTTGAGGGAGGGAGCACAGGTAGAGGAAAACGGCGCCATTGGTCAGGAGGATGCCCCCCTACCAACCGCCAGAGCCAATTCACCCCTTGATTATTGAGATGTATGTTCTCATTGGATTACTGTGGAAGAGGCACTGAATGCTGCTGTTCCATCAGTTTGATTTCTCTCCAAGGGCTGTCTACAAGCACTTGCCCTTTCAGCTCTTTCATAATCAGCGTCGTCAGTGCCCACTGCTATGGGGGCTCATAATTTTGCTTAGATTGTTTTTAAAATGCTTGCAGTGAGAAGCCTGGGAATGCAAAAACAACGTATCCAATTACCAGGTGTCAAATAGGCTAAGTAGCATTTCTGCATTGAATGTGACCTTATGAGGGTATTCCATGATTACTTTAATTCTATCCGCTGGGTTTTGGTCTCAGAGACCCAAACATGTTGGGAACACATGGTTGCCAACACTATGGATTAGCATGCTGAAAGGAAAGCTATGTGATGGCTTGAAGTCATACTATTTCTCAGCCAGAACACCACTTCCCCCATTTTCTGTTTCTTTCTTGGAATAACCTCAAGCCACTTGTTTTGCATTATCCTGCATGATGTACGGTGTAAATAAAGAGCTTGTCTGTGACTACCAGAGAATTCCAAGAGTCACGATTATCGTTCATGCCAAACATTTATCCTTAAATGACTTTTCTCTTTTGCTTTCTTTTGCACATAAGCAAAGTGCAAAGATCTTCTTTACATCAACTTGATGCTTCATCTCTGTACACATTTCTGTTGTGTTGCTCAGATGTTACTTGCCACTTAATTATAATTTAGGTTTAGTTTAATAAAATCTAAAAGTTAAACAGGGTGGATATTTTCTGGAAGTTAATTGTTTTGCCTTGGGCCCTTACTTCCACTTAAGTACTTGTCAATGATCTCAGCATTTTACTAAGCATATAATTATGTTGAAAGATAACTTAATTGATTCCAGCTATGATTGTACACCACTCTTGCAATGACCCCACTGGCAGTGCATTTCATATCTTATAGTGGAATCCTAAGCAGAGTTACTCCCTTCTAAGGCCATTGATTTCCATTGACTTAGAAGACTGCGGATCTGCCCAGGATCACATTGTGAGAATCTCTGTTAGAAAAAGTACCCATCATATCTATATACTAATAGCCAAGTGGCCACCCCTGTGCGGATATCTAAATCCTCATGGGGGGCACTTGGGGGGCAGGGAGATTTTCCTGCACACTTGGGGGACTCCCCCCATGTGCAGGAAAATCTGAAAAGTACAGAAAGAACTTTTGGGGGATATTTAAATTTCCCCACAAGTAAAAAAAGCATTCCCTGCACATGCGCAGGGAATGGACTTACTTCTGGGATCTGTTACTGCTGCTGCTGCTGGCGGAGGCGGGGGTGGCGGGGGCAGGTGGAGAAGCCTTGCTGGGCCTTGCCGTTGCTGGAAGGGGCGGGGGGAAGAGCTGGCCGGGGGGCAGGGGATAGGTAGAGGAAATGATCGTTTAAAGCTCTGCAAGGAACAAGAGAGCATCTGGTTTAATTTTGTTCCACTGAGAGGAAGCATCCCCCTCTGTACATGGGCTGTGCCACGCATATGGAGAACTCCAAATGTTGTGGTCGGAGTCGGAAGTTAAGGTTGTTCACGGCGGTCTTGGATTTCTTTGGGTGGCTCCATCCCCCCGGCTCCGGTGGCGGCGGCTGTCCCGGGTCTGGCACATAGATGCACCACCAGCTCAGCCTCCTCTGTGGGCTGTTTCCTTGGCATGTCTTCTTCTTCCTGAAGGGAAGGCAAGGGGTGATCACTGGTGGGGGGGTGGAGGGAACAGCTGGCGGGGAAGAGTTGGTGGGGAGAAGAGCTGGCGGGCCCCGCAGTGGGAAGCCACCGGGCCTTGCTGTCGCTGGCAGGCGGGTGGGGGGGGGGAAGAACTGGCAGGCGGGGAGCTGGTGGGGGAAGAGCTTGCAGGGGGGAGATATTTACTTACCTCCAAAGCCTTACCTTTGGAGCTCCTTCTCTCCCCTCCCCCCCCCCCCCCCCCCCCCGCGGGTCCCACCTCTTGTAGTTTCATATTTCTGGGTGGATCTTTTCAGAGTTCCAAAGCAAAAATGAAAGGAATGTTGCCTGCAAATTACAAAACAAGAATAAAAAGAACTTCAGTTTACTACCTGTTTGTGACTTGAGGCAATTCCCTACTCCTGGGCAAGCCAAGAACAGTTTGAGCATGGTTGGGAGAACATTTAAAAGTTAAACCAATGGCCTGGCTTATGAGGTTTCCCCTCAGTGGCCCTTTTCACACTGACAGCTTGCTCCAGAGAATCCGAGGAGTCAAGCCTTAAGAGTTGACTTCGCAGTCGCACGCATTCCCTGTGCTCTGTTTTCCCCCCTCCAATTTAATTACTCTGTATGCATTCTGCATCTACAAGCAGTTAAGGAGCCTGCCACCAGAAAGCTGAGACCATGAGGAAGAAGAAGGAGAAGCAGGAGAAAACTGTCCCCCCATGTTTCAGTTACCATGGTGTCACCAGCACACTTTCCTCTGGCTGCACAGGAAATCTTGGCAGGACACCCACCCACCCAAAAAAAAAATCAACTGGGGCTTCAGGAGGTGGCAGGAGGATGGCAACAGACAGGGCTCTTTTTCTAGCAGGAGCTCCTTTGCATATTAGGCCACGCACCCCTGATGTAGCCAATCCTCCAAGAGCTTACACTAGCCCCTGTAAGAAGAGCTCTGTAAGCTCTTGGAGGATTGGCTACATTAGGGGTGCGTGGCCTAATATGCAAAGGAGCTCCTGCTAGAAAAAGCGCCCTGGCGACGGATAAGGGGCCAGCCAGCTTGGAGGCAGCCGGCTCTGCTGTGCATGTAGAACATTTAAAAAAAACACTGATAAAACTATTGATGGGGGGGGGGGAGCTGAAGAGGACCCTAGTAGAATCTTGCTGGCATTTTCCTCTCATGGGGCATGAGTACACAGAGAATAGGACACTGTACCTTTAAGAGAAAGGGAAAGGAGGAAGTCATGCTGAAGCCCTAAAAACGCACACAAACACACCTCACAGTTCAGTAAGAAATTTTTAACCAATGATCAAAGTTTAATGATAAACTCACCCCTGAGTTAAAACACCATCAACTCATCATTGAGTAGGGCTGCCAAGTCCAACTTGGGAAATATCTGGGGACTTTGGGGGTGGAACCAGGAGAAAGGAAGTGACATCATTTTGTGATGTCACATCCTGTGATGTTGCTTCCACATGCTGACACATGAACTCATGAAGTTTCCTAATACTGAATCAGGCCATTGGTCCATCAAGGTCAGTATTGACTACTCAGACTGGTAGTGGCTCTCCAGGGTCTCAGGCTGAGATCTTTAATGTCACCTATTACCTGATCCTTTTTTAGCTGAAGAAGCTGATACCTCCTGCATGTCAAGCAGATGCTCTATCACTGAGCAACAGCCCTACTGAATCCTTCCTCATCTCGGCAGAATATGAAGCACTAAGTGCTACACAAGTGCTAAATATGATTTTCATATCATAAGAACAGGAGAGAAGCCACAGTGGATCGGCCCATCCAGTACAGCCCATCCAGTACAACACTCTGTGTCACACAGTGGCCAAAAATACCAGGTGCCCTCAGGAGGTCCAGCAGCGGGGCCAGAACTCCAGAAGCCCTCCCACTGTTGCCCCCCAAGCACCAAGAATGCAGAGCATCACTGCCCCAGACAAAGGGTTCCATTTAGACCTTGTGGCTAATAATAGCCACTAATAGACCTCTGCTGGATGGGGACAGAGAGAGAGAGAGAGACAGACAGACAGACAGACAGAAAAAAGAAAGAAAGAGGGAGAGAGAGAGAAGGAAAAAAACTGGCAGAGGCACTTACTTCCATTTAGACCTTGTGGCTATAATAGCTACTGAAAGACCTCTGCTGGATGGGGACAGAGAGAGAGACAGACAGACAGACAGAAAAAAGAAAGAGGGAGAGAGAAGGAAAAGAGCTGGAAGAGAAACTTACTACAGCAACATTGCCAGCCACATGCAAAAGCAGCTCCTTCAGTCCCTCCTTAATCTCTGGGCGGACCTCTCTTGCTGTGGACGCTCTCTTGCTGACTTCTTAAAGGGGAAATGTCTGGTGAGGCTTTTTACTGCAGGGCAGGCTCTCTGCAGACATTTCCCTTTTAAGGCAGCCATTTTGTCCCCCCGGTGGCCAACTTTGAAAAAGCGGGGGGAAGCACTAAAAATCAGTGTTTCCCCCACCCTACCGGGGGACTTGGCAGCCCTATCATTGAGTTAAAAAAAAAAAATGACTTTTTTTTTTGTAAAATGTACCTGCTCACTACAGGGCTTGAACTCACAACACTCACTGAGATAATTAGCTGCTTTGTATGAGGTGAAGAGAAAGGCAAACCCAACACCTCCCCCCCTCCCTCCCTGATTCTGCAAAAAGAAAGGATGGGAGGGGCATCTCCATGCTCAATTATCCTGAGAGAATAACTCCATGACAGACCCTAGCCTCCATTTTGATTTTGAGTTCTAGGTGCAACTCAGTGAAATAAGTCAAGAATCTGTGGTAAAACAGGAGCCCTTCACCTTTTTACTGCAGTTTAATCAATTATATAAACCAAGCACAATTTGTAACCCACCAGGTCAACTGCAGCACACCAGCCATTTCTGTGGCCTGTTACCAAGCACATGGAAGGACAAAGTTGCTAGGCTGCATTTGGGCTGGAGGGTCACAGCCTGATTAAAACATGGAAGATGGGTTTTTAGACATTTTTTCACTTGTATGAAGACAAGCAAATTGGCAAGGGAGCATGATTTTGATCAGAGAAACAGCTAGGGCTGCCAAGTGCCGGCAACTTACCGGCGGGGGGGAGTTGTTCTCCCCCTGGGAGCTCTTCTGGCGCGTGCGCGCCACGGCGACGTAATGACGTCACCCAGAGGTGACGTCATCACATTGGGGGCGTTGCCAGAGTGTTGCTCTGGCAACGCCCCCAACGTGATGACGTCACCTCCGGGTGACGTCATTACACGGGGGAAGTCGTCCTCACCGGACGACTTTATTTATTTATTTATTTATTTATTTATTTTTCGTATTTATATCCCGCCCTCCCCGCGTGCGGGCTCCCCGAATGCCGGCCGCCGGATCGGGAACCCCTATAGCGGGGGATCCCCCGCCCCCCGGGCTGACTTGGCAGCCCTAGAAACAGCCAGGGAAGAAAGAGTTAAATGTCACCTTTCTCTTCACTTTTCCTTGGCTCTCATTTGCAGCTTGTTGAGGCTGCTCTGGGCAAAACAGAGACACCTGGAAAGTAACTTGTGTGAAATGTCTAAGTAGGGTTTCCAGCTCTTCAAAAGCACAAATCTGGCTGGGCAGAGGGGCCTAGCCCATTGACCATCCACCCATAGGCAAAGACAGAAGGGTCAAAGGTTGAAGGCAAGAAGTAGTGCTGAGGGGCAAAAGGAAAAAAAAAACAGATTGAAAATGCATCTATGGTGCCGAACTACGTCCTGCAAGTTCTTCAAGCAACACACCCTTTCATAACAAGCCAACACAGATCACAGTCCACATTCCTATTCTGCTACAAACAAGAACAAAGCAGGAACTAAACGGGAGTACAATTCAGGCCAGAAGTCCATTAGATCATTCATTTAGTCACATTTAACTCAAATACACATATTATTAAGAAACAAAACACTGAGAACGTTCTTGAGATGTGTTCATCCATATTACAAACTGGAAATACCGAAGGCCAGTTTACATGCCTCCTGGATGCACATGAGCCCAATTCGCACTGGGCGCAGTGCAGGGTCCCCTGCTATTTGCCCTGCTGGAGAAACTTACATGCAACCATCAGTACAGGTAAGTCTCCTGATGAAGCAAGCATCAGCTCCCCAAGGCTGCTCCTGGTAGGGAAAACAGTAGGGGGAAATCCTGCATCCTGTCGTCCCAGTCCAAATTGGGCCCATGCATACCTGGGAGCTGTGGAAATCTGTAGCATATCTTTGTACAATGTAATTTGTCCCTGAGGCCAGGGGTCCGTTGGAGTGGGAGCGCACAGGAGCGCAGCTCCGGGAGTGAGGAGCCCAGGGGGCGGGCACATGACCAAGCCCCGCCCCCTCCTCGGCTTCCCCGAGCAGTGCAGAGGCGCAGCGCCCCGGGGAAAGCCCTGCTAGGGTCTTTATTGTTTTTAATGTTTTGTTTTAATATTGATAATTTTATCATTGTTCCTTTTATGTCTCTGTGCTGCTTTTCCAGCGACTTGCTCAAGGTGGCATATAAATTTTCTAAGTATACCATTTTTTATCTGGGCACATGGCACATAAGTACTGGAGAAATTTCACCAACCCTTCAGCAGCTTCCACCCCATCAGTTTGGTGTAGTGGTCAGGAGTTGGACTCTAATCTGGGAGAACCGGGTTCGATTCCCCCCTCCTCTACATGCAGCTGCTGGTGTGACCTTGGGCCAGTCACAAGTTCTCTCAGAGCTGTTCTCTCATGAGCAGTTCTCAAAAGACCTCTCTCAGCCCCACCTACCTCACAGGGTGTCTTGTTGTGGGGAGGGGAAGGGGAAGGGAAAGGGATTGGTGGTGCACATGTCCTGGGTATCTCAAGTCGACTTGAAACCTGGTGGTTTCAAGGGAGCAGGAAGAGAATGAGGGTGTGTTCTTTACGCTTATTTTTATTGCACAAAGTATTGAATGGGAAAGGGAATGGAGGAAGAGCAGGTCAGTTTCACTCACCTGTGGAGTGGAGCCTGAGGGGTGGGTGTTGCCTTCTGACACACTTCCAGCATGTTAGGGGGTGTGGCATATGCAAATGAGTTATGCTAATGAGTTATGCTAATGAGCTCCTGCACCTCTTTTTCTACGAAATGACCCCTGCCTGAGGCTATTTAGTTCAAAAAGTTAATCCACAACAGAGAACTCAAAATACATGCAGAACAGCAGATTATTCAAGAGAATGGGGCCAAACCACAAGGTACATGAATCTATAACACAGAAAACTCAAAATATGCACAGGCATCTGCACGCATGCAGCCTCTCAGCCTTCCCGTGAGGTCTGACTGCCATTCCTACTGGTTTCCTCTGGTGAGAAGGCTGCTTCTTACATTCTAGCAGCAGACCGTGGCACTTCTTATTGGCAGGGTAGGCAGCAGGCGTGGTGGCAGGACAGGCTGCCAGCCACCCCATCCAGGAAGGAGGGGGGAGAAAGAAAGAGACGAGGGGAACCTTGGAGCAAAGAAACTAGTAAAAGGAACAAAATCCATCAGGCTCCAAATTCCTCCTCACAGTTTTGTCCTTATTCCCCCCAGGCATCAGAAAGAGTGGGAGAAGCTGCAGAAGCCCAGCAGGTTCTGCCCTCATTTGGGTTGCCCTGTCGATGGGAACTACTTTAAAGTGGCTTCAGAGGGTTTCCAATTTTAAAAGCTTCTCCTGGCGATCAATCTTAGGTAAGTAAAACTGGCCTTCCCAGATAGCACCTTTAAACTTGGGCCATAGGCCTGTTTCCCACAACCTCTGTGTGTGCTTGTACCACAGACAGCAGTTAGGGGTTTGCCCAAACCCTCCACTCAAAAATAATTTCCTCTTCACAGAAAAATGGCATCTCAGACAGAAAATTAGGCGATCCTAGAACCACCTCAGTCACAACTAGACTCAGCCGTCTAGTTTTAATTGCAGTCCGAGCTTTTTGCTTTAAGGTTAGATTGAGAAATGGATGCTTGCAGTACCTTATGGTAAATGTAGATATACAACATATTTTCACCAAAAGGGAAGAGAATATGGAAGAGCAGCATTTTATGACTAGCTTGATGAGGCACTAAGGGAATGTCCATCTTCAGATCTTAGTACATTCTTGTAAAATTCACTTGGACTGTTCTATGCTTCATCATTTTGCCACGAGGACTGCAGTGTTCCCCTACCTAATGTAAAGAAACATTCCTCAACTATAGTGTCATACTTTGTAGTTATGGTGAATAGTTTCTAAAAAAGATATTTTGTAGGTGAAGACTGAAGACATCTCAGACAATCGTTTCAAGGTAAAACATTTGGAGGCAGTCATGTTTCAAACGCTTAGTGCTGAAATGTATGGAATGGAATTAAATGAATTAAAAATGAAATTGGATTCTGAACTTTATCTAAAGGTCGCTTTGGGATGATTGCTAGACAGAAAAAGTATCTTGGCTTTCTAGCAGTACAGCTGTAAGGGAAACTGCACTATTCATCAGAATATAATTTGTCCAAGAAAGTCCGCTCCAAGTCCTAATCAATTAAGATGAAGTTTTACTGGACAGTGTTCAGGCAGACTTCTCATGAAAACTAAACCCACATGTCTCAGTGGACAAACAGCAAGATAAGCTTAGTTTACACTGGAATGTTGGCATTTATAAATTGAAGATCTCCTGACAAAGGATAGAACCTTTGGAATAATGAAAGGAATTTCTCTTTTCAGACAGCAAGGGCACAGATGCTAATCTGAGGCATAAAACAAGAATTTTATTAAGAAGAGGCAGTGTCAGCTAAACACTGCCATTCCCGGGCGGGAGGTGGATTCTCACACTCGTTAACGTCACGGCCCCTCACCCCCACCACTGGAATCTATCTTGCTTCTCACAGCCCGAAGGTTATCTCTCTCACCTCCCTAACCTTGGAGAAAGGGAACTTTCTCAACGGTTTCACTGCTTTGCATTTACAGGTGTTTATTGTAACATTTTCCCGCTTTTAGCCTGGGAATGAAATGTCTAGCATATCTGAATGTATTTTCTCTATTCCAGGATTGGAGGGGCCCCTCATCATACCCAGTTTGAATACACTATAACTGTAACCCCTCATCCCCTTTCTTTCATTACTGACTCTAGAACGTTTAGACGACTATTTGATCCACTGGAATAAAGAATCTTATGGTTAAGAACTTTGTTGACAGTCTGAAATCTCTTGGACTCTCACAGGGGTGCTCATCTTCAACAGAAGTGTTATCTGTATATAAAAGAGGAGAAGAGAAGAGATTGGATTTTACCCCGCCCTTCACTCAGGAGTCTCAAAGCAGCTTACAATCTCCTTTCCCTTCCCCTCCCCACCACAGACACCCTGTGAGGTAGGTGGGGCTGAGAGAGCTCTGGCAGAAACTGCTCTTTTTCAAGAACAGCTGTGCCAGAGCTATGGCTTGCCCAAGGTCATCCAGCAGGTGCAAGTGGAGGAGTGGGGAATCAAACCCGGTTCTCCCAGATTAGAGTCTGCACACTTAACCACTACACCAAACTGTTTTAAACCAGGGAAGCCCCTTAAGATTGTTCTCTGCGTGGCTCAAGAGGGGAAAAATCTATCAAAAAATGAACATTGGCACTAGGGTTCCCAGACCCCCCAGTCTGGGCAGGAAACCTCCTGATTTTTAGGACTTCTGCCCACCCCCAAACAGCAATGTCAGACAGTGACATCCTCGACATGATACTGTCACTTGGAAGAGACATTGTCACAGCATCATGCAGTGATGCTCTGCTTTTTGGGCAATACTCTATGGTTTGGGCCCAATTTTAGCTATACAGTTTGCCCCAAAAGCAGAGCATTGCCATGCAACGTTGCTGATGCGATAATGTCACTTCCACTGCCCACTCCTGGACCACCCCCCAAATCCACCCCCCCCCCCCAGCGTGACAATCGCACCTGGCAACACCTAATGGGCACTTACTATGAGGGTTCCTTCTGCTCTGAGGAAGGAAAGGGATCTTGACATTAGTGATTTCTAATTCTTCCAGACTTCCTGTCTCCTGCTCAGAGTCACCGGCTTTCCTCAGTTCAGTAACTCCCAAAGCAGTCTCTGGAGTACTAAAATACTAAGTTAACCATTCAACATTTTAGGAAACAGGAAGCAGGGGATAGGAAGGCATTAACAGCTTGTTATCCCCCATTAAATCCAGGTGGGACAAAATGCCCTCCCCTCTTTCCAAAGGTTGTGTCAGCTGAGGGGAAGGGTATTCGTTTTGTAGGGTCTGATGAAGGTCAATAGAGATTACCACATGGCCGCCTTACAGATTTCCTCAATGGAAGTTTTGATGTCCAATGCAACGTTAGTTCCAGCACCACAAATGGAGTGAGATGTAATTCCAGGTGGTAGTTGGAGCTTGCTAGCTTGGTGAGTGTGTGAGATGCATTGCCTCAGAGTCTTACTTTCTGGTGCTCTTGACATTTTCTGTTCCTTGTTGGATGGGCTCACTGAGATGAAGAGTTATAAATTCTTGATGCATAAACTCTTCTAGAGACTAGAGGCTTGACAGGAATCTGCCAAGGATCTTTTATTGATAATTACAGGAATGCTGGGTTTCCAAAGTGTTTCACAATCAGAAGAAGAAGAGGAGGAGGAGGAGGAGATTGGATTTGTACCCCCACACTTCACTACCTGAAGGAGTCTCAGACTGGCTTACAATCTCCTTTCCCTTCTCCCCACAACAGACACCCTGTGAGGTAGGTGGGGCTGAGAGACTCTTTTGAGAACTGCTTGTGAGAGAACAGCTCTGAAAGAACTTGTAAATGACCCAAGGTCACACCAGCAGCTGCATGTGGAGGCGTGAGGAATCAAACCCGGTTCTCCCAGATTAGAGTTTGTGCTCTTAACCACTACACCAAACTGGATCAAGGAAGGAAGGAAGGAAGGAAGGAAGGAAGGAAGGAAAAGGAAGGAAGGAAGGAAGGAAGGAAGGAAGGAAGGAAGGAAGGAAGGAAGGAAGGAAGGAAGGAAGGATCTCCATCTTGAAAGGACATTTGTTACTGTTCAGCTGTTGACTGCTTAGTCGGTCTGCTAGCACATTTTGCTGACCCTTGATGTGCTCTGCTGATACGGACCTGAGGTTCTTTTCTGTCCAACACATGGTCCATGTTGTTTCTATGTGCAGTGTTGAAGACTTGGAGCCACCAAGTCTTCAACACCATACAGACTTGTTTATGTAGGGTCTCACCAAGATACTGTCTATTCTTATACAAACAGGAATGTTCCTGATCATATCCTGGAATCTGATTAGAGCCAGCCTGATTGCCCTGATCTCAAGAAGGGTGATGCTCATCTTCCTCTCTGAATATTTTCAGGTCCCTTATGCATGTCTTCCTGGACAGGTTGCTCCCCAGCCTGTCAGGCTCATGCCTGTAAATATCTGAATTATGTTGAGCTGGATGGATTTCTTTCCACTGGCCAAATTAGATCATTGAGTTCACCACATGGGGCTCTTCCAAAGAGGGTCGGTAAGACCTAAGGGAATCTCGGTCTTCTAAAGGATCTGCAGCTGGAAAGGTCTCAGGAAACACTGCCGAGGACAGGAGTGAAACCAAGTCCAGAAGAGCAACCATTAGGCCTCATTCTGTTCTATGGGCTTGACGTTTACTAGGTGATGAATGGCTTCCATAGTTGGCAGGTGTTCAAATCTTCCTCCTACATGGGGATCTGGCATTATGCTCTCTTTTGTTGGGGCTTATTCCCTTTATTGAAATTAAATGGCTGAGGCTGGCTGTTCGGGCTGGAAATATCCTTGTCTACTATCCTGTCTGTTTCTGTTATAGGTGGAACATCTTTGGTTGCCCCCGAAGTGCAGCAGAGTACGCTAGCCTAAAGTGGAATGTGGAGGGCAGAACCTCTCACCTCTCCTCTATGCATGGGTTTTTCCTGTCCTTTGTTTCTCCCAGGACTTATTTATTTTATTTATTTATATTATTTGACTTATATCGCACCCTTTCCACCGAGGCAGGCTCAGGGCAGTTGTCTCAAAAGAGTTTATTTCTCTGAAACAGAAAGGACACTAATATTAGCTTGGAATGGTAATCAGCTAGCCATGCTCTGAGCCACAGGCTTCTGTGTGCTGCTACTGCCAATGCCATAGCACAGGAGGGAAAGGGCTGTGTGTCCAGAGAAGCAGCAGCCATACTTTGCTGGCCACTTCCAGGGTCAGATATTCTTCGTATTGGTGGACTCCTACACCAAGTGGCTGGAGGTTGTTCTGGTCACCTCCACCTCCTCCCGGGCAGCCATCCGGGCCTCACCTGGATCTTCTGTATGCATGGCCTGCCCAACATGGTTGTGATGGACAATGGGACTGCTTTTACATCGAGACAGTTTCAGGAATTCTTGGTCTGCTACCTGATCTGACACATCTGGTCTGCACTGTTCCACCCAGCCACCAACAGATAAACGGAAAGGATGGTGCAGGCCACCAAGGACTCCCTCAGACAGCTCATTGAGTGTGACTGGGAGCACCAGTTGGAAGCTTTCCTCTTAGGTCACCGGGCAACTCCGAGCTCTGCCACCAGCCACAGCCCAGCGGAGCTCCTGAAGGGCCAGCACCTCACAACCCGGTTAGACCGGCTGCATCTGGACTGAGCACTGGAGAACCGCCCGATTTCGGAAGTCCAAGAAGCTCCCAGAGGAGCTGCAAGGGTAATCCTGCAAGGGTAATCAGGGTCATCAGTCCAGTGTCATACGAGGTCTCCACGAAAGAAGGACAGGTCCTGCACAGGCATATCGACCAGCTTTGCTGTCATCTCCTGCCGGAGGTAGCTGAACTAGCACCAGCTGCCACAGAGGCCAGCTGCCTGGGACCACTACCACCGCCAACAGAGCACAGTGGGGAAGGGGACGTGCCACATGCCAGGGACCGTTCTGACTACGTGGAGTCACAGTCTGTTCCAGACTGTTCCAGAGCCCCAGGACTCTGTTCCAGACTTGCCATCCTTCCCCAGCACCACTGCTGAGACCCCAAACACAGCCCCTGTGACTTTGCCAACACCATCAGAGCCAAGATGGTCTCATTGGGAAAGGTGCAAGTCAGCACACCTTGAGGACTATGTGTGTTAAGGTGCTTTAGAACTTAGGGCTGGAACATTCCAGGACTGTCTACCAGAGACTGGCTGAGCTTGGAGCTCTAGAACAATAGCTTACCAGGACTCTAGAGGTGACCAGTGAGGAATCAATATTATGGAAATAGTCTATCGTTGGGAGTTGGGTGTAGTTGGGTATGGTTTTGCATGCTATTTAAATAGGGCTGCTGCCCAAGGGTTTTGTCTTGTTCTTACTGAATCACAAATAAAGCCGAGCTGATCACTAGACTTGGGGTCTGCTCATCCATGGAACCCAGTATTTAACACTATCCAAAGTGTACTTCTCAAATAAAGAGAGAAGTATTTCTCTTCTAAACTTGCAATGTGGCTCTGTGTAGCTTTGTAAGCTGAGTAACTTGGTAAAGTGAAGCTCCAGCATTTGTGGCTTTATTTAAGCACTCTGCTAACTAGTGGTGACTGGACTAACCACACCAGTTAACCATGATATTTATTTATTTATTTATTTTATTCAGATCAATAAATAACCTCAATAGAAGTGATGTCATCACATTGGGGACATCACACTGCGACACTCTGCATTTTGGGCAAAACTCTATGGGTTTTTTTGGCTTAAAACTATAGAGTTTTGCCCCAAAAGCAGAGCATTGCCACACAATCATCACATTGAGGACATCACCACACAACATCCCTGTGGGGGTGAGGCATCCCCTGCCAGCAGTGGGCAGAAGCCTGAAAAATTGGGGGAACCCCCATCCAGACCAGGGGTCTGGCAACACTACTCCTAATGTAATTTTTAAAACCTTTCCTATTGTTATTTACCTCCCTCAGCAACTGAAGTTCATTTTAGGTCTTATCCCTCCTGACTCTTTCCCAGCAGATCCTAGTTACCCTTATATATTCATCTCTATCAATACATCCCTTCTTCCACTCGCAATACTTAATCCTCTTAAACGTTAAATCATCCAAAAGCCCTTTAGGGAGCCACTCTAGTTTCCTAAAATGGCTTCCATTTTTTTTCCTCATAGGAATGGATTGAGACTACACTTTTAGTGTCTTGCATTTTGAAAAATCCCACCCTTCCTGTACTCTTTTCTCTTGAAGCCTTTCTTGCCATGAGATGCTACCCAGTACTCAAATACATAAAATCCAGGGTACATGCCCAACTCCTCACCATGATGTCTTTCCTGACAACTGTAAGCCCTAAGATAACATGACTTGCATCTAGGGTTCCTACTACTTCAACCTCCTCTACAAGATCCTCCCTATTACTAAGAATATCTGAAATAACCAACCACCTTGTTACATCTTCTACAATCTGTAACGTAAAACTTTCTAGCAGACAATCCAAAAAGTTATTCAAAAATTTCAATTCTAGTAGAATAAGGCTCCCAACAAATATTAGCATAGTTAAAATCTCCCATTACTACTACCTTTCCTGAAAATGCTGAACATAAAATCTTGGAAATCCTATATGTAAAATCTTCATACCATAAAATTTCAGTGAGCAAATTCTTGTCTTAAAAGCATTTATCTCCTTTAATAGGAGAAAATATTTCACTGTATCTTTCCAGTACTCCCCCCATTCAGTTTTTCCACTGGAAAGTCCTTAGGCAGGGATGGGGACCCCCCCCTTTTTTTTCCATTCTCAGTCTTCCTAGATCCTGAGTCTGTGCTTGTCCACCTTGAGTCTCAGTGAAAAAGGTGGACCATAAATTACATAAGTAAATAAATTACTGACTTAGAATGATCTCTGCAATGCAAACATTCTGACACCACTCAAGCTCCTCAAAACCTCCTTAGTATAACTTTGTGAAACCACAGGGTCTGGTAAACCCTTTACTTCCTTCAGCCGTAGGGTGTTCCCCTTGCCCTGAAAGCTGTGACTGGTGTTTTGCTAGGGTATTTCATGACCAGTACACAAAAGGGTTGAATCATGCCATGTACTGTCACAGGTATTGGTGTATTTATTTATTAAATTTGTGCCCTCCCCTCCCCGCAAAGCAGGCTCAGGGCGGCTTACACTGGTTGGTACATAAATAGCAGTTAAAATCCACATAAAATCATCTAAAAAACAATTCAGTTGCAAAATTTAAATAGAACAAGAAGCAAAATTAGTAATAATATTTTGTAGCTATATAATGCTGTATTTATTTATGCACTTCATTTACATTGGCTTAGCTCCAGCATAGCATTTCTGTGGAGTGCAACTTTGTTTCCTCCCCCTTACTCCTGTAGCAAAACTGGATTGCACAATCCTAATTGCACCCCCTTCTCTGTCTTGATTTTATACTGAATCTAAATCAGCTATGATTATCCAGGGCTCGATTTCAGCAGGAACGCGCAGGAACGCCGTTCCGGCTGGCCTCCGAGCCTGCCCCGCCCCCTCCCTGCCCGACCTGAGCTTTTTATACTTAAAGGGAAAGTTCCTGCAGAGAGCCAGCAGGAATAGGCTCCACCGGGTGCTTTCCCTTTAAGAGCAAAAAAAGCCGACAGGAGAAAGCCCCGCCCAAAGATTAAGCACAGGGCTGCTGACGTCGGGTGGCTTTCCCTGCTTCAGTAAGTTCTCTGTTCTCTTTTCCCTCTCTCTCTCTCTCTCTCTGGCCCCCCCACCTTTCTTTCAGTCTTTCTCTCTCTGCCCCCCCTTTCTTTCTGTCTTTCTTTCTGTCTTTCTCTCTCTGGCCCCCCCACCTTTCTTTATTCCTTTCTCTTTCTCTCTCTCCCTCCCTCCTTCCTTTCTCTCTCCTCCACCTACCTATCTTCCTTCCTTCCTTTGTCTGTCTGTCTACCTTCCTTCCTTCCTTCTTCCTTCCTTTTCCTTCCTTCCTTTCTCTCTCTCCCCTCACCAACCTCTTCCTTCCTTCCTTCCTTCCTTCCTTCCTTCCTTCCTCTGTCTGTCTACCTTCCTTCCTTCCTCCTTCCTTCCTTTTTCTTCCTTCCTTCCTTTCTCTCTCTCCCCCTACCTACCCCTCCCTTCCTTCCTCCCTTCCTCCCTTCCTTCCTTCCTTCCTTCCTTCCGTTCTTTCTGTTTTTATTAAAAAAATGAAAAGGGGGGGATGTAAAAAAGCAGAGAGCCCAGGAAATGCTGGTTTTGACAATATCTTTAATTTTTGAGAATCTCTTTAGTTTTCTCATGGCATCTTCTGCTTAAGAAAAGTAACTTTGAAGCCTGAGTCCATTGTTGTGTCTTGTTGGGAATGGCTTGCAAATATATGTGTGTTTAAAGTCTGTATTAAAGTGGTTTGGTGCTTACTGCCATGTAAGAGAAAACATCTGAAAAAGTAGCTTCATTGTTGTGTGTGTTGTCAGAACACTTGACTGTTGCATGGGGGACATCTTTGGGGGACATCTGCAGAGAAACAGAGTTGTAACTAAAAATGAGCATGGTCAGCTGCACTTTGGAGATTGCCTGTTTTGTGACATTTAAAAAAGTGGGCAGAGTTTCTGAAGAAGATGATTGTCCCTCTTCTCCTGCCAATGGATTGACATCTGCCTTTAATGGGCCAGCAAAGTTGATGTTCTTAAACCTCTTAATAAGAGAGATTTCCGCTTCTGAGGAGTTCCAACGATTGGTGATCTTGTGATGGTAGTGATACTTTTATGTGGTAAAGACCACCTGTTCACAGGATAATTTTATCTGTGGGACAGACTCTGCATGGTAACCACTCCACTGGTACATAATTGCTTGTAAAAAGTATTATAGTGTAATAATTCATGTGGGTAGCCGTGTTGGTCTGAAGCAGCAGAACAAAGCTGGAGTCCAAAGTTTCATCCAAGGTATAAGCTTTTGTGTGCATGCACACGTCTTCCATCTGAAGAAGTGTGGGTGGCACATGAAATCTTATACCTTGAATAAAATTTTGTACCTTGAATAAAATAGTCCACAAACTACTCCCATCCAGTGCATCCACAAACCTAGAAGAAGAAGAGATTGGATTTATACCCCGCCCTTCACTACCTAAGGGAGTCTCAGAGGGTCTTTCAAACTCCTTTCCCTTCCCCTCCCCACAACAGACACCCTGTGAGGTAGGTGGGGCTGAAAGAGCTCTGAGACAACAGCTGGTACAGAGCTATGGCTTGCCCAAGGTCATCCAGCAGGTGCAAGGGGGGAGTGGGGAATCAAACCCGGTTCTCCCAGAATAGAGTCCACGCACTTAACCACTATACCAAACTGGCTCCTAGCGTTGTTCTGCCAGTGAACTAGGGTTGCCAACTCCAGGTTGAGGAAATCCCTGGAGATTTGGGAGGGGAGGGTGCAGTTTAGGGGAAGGAGGGACCTAAGCAAGGCATAATGCCATGGACTCTACTTTCCAAAGCAGCCATTGACCTGATCTCTGTAGTTTGGAGCTCAGTTGTAATTCCAGGAGATCTCCAGACCCCACCTGTAGGTTGGCAACTCTAAAAAAATCATATTCAGCGTACTAGTTCTGCAGGAAGGCAACCTGATTTCCATGGGAACCTAACCCTTAGGAATTGATTCCAATCCAGTGTGGGAATAATTGTTGGACATAAGATATTGGTTCAGGCAAGGTTTTGTATAGATGGGACAGAAAATAATGGTTTTATTGGTTTTGTCAAAACTGTTTTGACAACAAGGTAAACAGAATAAGAAGCAAAAGGTGGATGTGGCTGGATGACCAGACTTATGGGAACACTGGGTGTGTCCTAATATGTTAATGAGCTGTGCTGTCAGGGGGTGCTAATATGCTAATGAGTTCCTGCTGGGCTTTTTCTACAAGAAGAGCCCTGATTATTTCTAATGGGAGGGGAGGGGACAGCTTGCATAACATCTGGAGATTTCTCAGCTCATACTCCTTCCAGAGAGAGCCAGTGTGATGTATAGGGTTGCCATTCCCCCAATGGGGGCAGAGGTTTACCTGCTTTCAGGGGCCCCAATCCACCACCACCGAACCGGCCGGTGGGGGAACCCCACCCCCCAAAGAGTTCCATCTGTGCCAACGTGCCCAGCGCAATGACATCACCCGGAGGTCACCTTCAGAAGGCATTTAAATGCCTCCAGAGTTCCCTTCCACAGGGCAAGAAAGCATAGACGGGCACTCAAGAGTGGCACCTTCAGCACTTCTCCAATCATCCCCTTTTCTGCTAGCCCAGTCCTGCTGTAGGCACCTGGGTCATGACCTAGGTGGTATACAATTACCTAGGTGGTATACAGCAGGACTGGGCTAGCAGAAAGGAGATGTATTGAAGGTACCTGTAATGATTTCAAGTTATAAGTGTACGTTCCTTTAAAATGGTTGGTAAGTGTCAGAAGAACAAGGGGGGTGAAAGAGGAGATGAGTGAGTCAGGTGATTGGCTGGTGATTGAGAGTGTGTGGGCGGAGCTAGGAAGTGTGTGTGTGTGTGGAGAGAGAGAAGGCAGAGTGCTCAGTTTGAGTCTGAAGTTTGAAATTTGAAGTCTGAAGTCAGCAGTGAGTAGCAATCAGTTGTGGTCAATCTACAAAGTCAGAGAAACAGTCTTCCAAATAGAATCATACAAGATGGGGGACCCGCGATACTCGCGGGGGGGAGAAGCTGACAGCCATTCGGGCCGCCTCTTCTCCCAGCCACTCCCCTGCTCTTTGTGTGGGCCCCCCCTGCTCTTTGCGCGGCCCGAGTGGCTGACTCAGGCTGTTCTTCTCCCGGCCGCCACCCCTCCACTCTTTGTGCGGCCCGAGTGGCTGACAGCCACTCAGGCTGTGCTTCTCCTGGCCGCCATCCCCCCCTGCTCTTTGCGCGGCCCGAGTGGCTGTTAGCCACTTGGGCCCGGTGTTCCTCCCTCCCTCCCATCCCCCTGGCTTGCTTGGGCCCAAGTGGCTGTCAGCTACTCAGGCCCGGTGCTTCTCCCTCCCGCCCCCCTACCCCCGGCTTCCAGGCCAGAGTGGCCAAGTGCTGCTCGGGCCTGCTGCTTCTCCCCTCCTACCCCCCTCTGGCTCCGGCGGTGAGGCTTAGACGCCTCCTAAACACCGGGCCACCCCAGTCCCCTGAGCGTTCCCTGCGCATGCACATTTACTTTTGGGGGGATTTAAATATCCCCCCCAAAAAATTTAAAACTTTTTGGATTTTTCTGCACACAGGGGGAGTGCCCCCCCATGTGTAGGAAAAAACTCCTCTCCCCCAAGTGGCCCCCCATGCAGATTTTGCTATCCGCACATGGGGGGCCACTTCAGAATTAGTATATAGACAAGATGCAGGACCCGCAGAATCTGCAGGGGGGAGAAAAGGAGCCAATCCTTCTACAGCTGCTGCCCCAGTGAGGCCCACGGCTCTGCGTTGCATGGACCTCACCATCCCTATCCCCCCCTCCCACCCCCGGATTGCCCCAGTGAGGCCTGGAGAAGCCAGGCCTCACCGCTCCCCCCTCCTGCCCCTGCATTTCCCTGGAGAGGCCCAGAAAAGCCGGGCCTCACTGCTCCCCCCTCCCACCCCTGCGTTGCCCCGGCAAGGCCCAGAGACGCTGGGCCTCGCCGCTTCCCCCTCCTGCCCCCGCGTTGGCCCGGCGAGGCCCACGCAGCACACAGCTGCCAGGCCTCACTGCTTTCCCCCCCTCCGGCGGCAAGGCTTAGACGCCTCTCAACCGCCAGGCCATCCCTGTTTCCTGAGTGTTCCCTGTGCATGTGCAGGGAACGCTTTTACTTTTCGAGGGGTTTAAATATCCCCCCAAAATTTTTAAAAACTTTTTGGATTTTTCTGCACATGGAGGGAGTTCCCCCCTTGTGTAGGAAAACCTCCCTCTCCTCAAGTGCCCCCCCCATGTGGATTTAGCTATCCGCATGGGGGGGGCACTTGGCTATTAGTATATAGATAGAGGTGCTGTGAAAGGCATTAAGATTCTAAAATAGAAAGAACATGTACTTAAGGGGGCATTTAGGCAAAAACTAATATTGTCTGAGTATTTTAAGAGTGTGAGGGAAAAGGCTGACAGAGACCTGAGTAAAAGGGGGGTAAATTTTACTAAGCAACTTAACAAAATATCTTGTAACTAATATGCTTCCTTTACCAATAAAGTTTTATCATGTTTGTTGTTAACTCAGAGTCTTATCCTCAGAACCACATAGTCCAATGAAGGAGCATTAGAGCCCGGACACAATACTGTGGGAAAGGTTAATTAAAGCCTGGAATTAAATTCCTGGTGGCAGCTATAGATACTTCAAGTGAGAGAAAGAAACAACAAGAAATTTAAAACTACTTCACACCTAACCACACAAAATAAGAGAGAGGTATCATCACAGTGCCACTCTTGAGTGCCCTTCTAAGTTTTCTGGCCCTGTGGAAGAGAACTCAAAAGGCATTTAAATGCTCTCTGAGCTGTCTTTTCCCAGGTTCCGTGATGCCCCCCCCCCCCCCCCAGTTCCACAGTGGGAAGGAGAGGGAAGCCCAAGGGTAAGCCGTGGAGCTCTCACCTTGGCCGCTGCTGGCAGCGGGGGTCTCCCATAAAAAGGGTTTCTGGCATGGCTATATGTGGAGTGGGGCTTTTAATTAAGGGGGCAGGGCCCCCAAATGCCCCATTGTAGCTACAAGCCTGATTGTAAGCCACTCTGAGACTCCTCAGAGTAGATATGTATAAACTACTCAGAGTAGTGATGTATAAAAAACAACTATTCTTCTTCTTAGCCCTTATACCAGCTTTCAAGTGTTTTGTCATCCATCCACACAAAACACTATGAAATTTCATTTCCCAGAAAACAATCTGAGCCTGCAGCAAAGATGATTTGCCAGGAAAGCAGGCTTTTTATGTGGTAAGGAAAGACAAACTCAATAGGTGCAGGTCAGAGGTATAACATTCCCTGTCTTTTCAGGCAGGGCAATGGACACGCCTGTTGTGAAAATGTGAGTCACATTCACCAAAGTACATTCTGTTTGTGTTGTCGTAATAAATACATATGACTGTTAGCTGAACCTGTTAGAATTAAATTATAAATTTTGTTACCAAGAAAAGTTCCCAAAGTTAAGACATGATTATGGTTCTTCCCCCCCCCCCTCATTTTAACAGTACCAACCATTCCAGGATTCTGTTCTTTTCTTTTTCAAACTCTCTCCAAATTTCTATTCTTCACTTAAAAGCTTCAAACCTTAATGCTTCCAGTCTTAATGCATTAAGAAGCAACACATAACGCATTGCTTCAATTACATACAAACACATTATATGGGTCATTTAAGGATGTTGACAGAATGGTCACTGGATTACCGCCCCCTCCTAAATACAGTGCAGTCCTGAAACAACTTACGCTCTTCTAAGCCCATTGACTCTGTTGGACTTGGAAGGGTGTACCTGGATGAGGGCCCCTCTGAGGTGTCTTCGGCTTTGGCTTGCAATGATTTGGTGCCTTGGGGAGTTTACTTGGGGTCTTTGGTCTCTTCTCCTTGATTCCTTCTCATCACTCTCTTTCCAGGCTCTTCATGCCTGGGCAATTTACCGTGAAGTGCCCAGGTTTCCCGCACTGCAGACACAACCCCAGTTGCATCCGGTGATCTCAATGTCTTTCGGGCATGGGATCCCTGCCTTGGCTTGGCTTCCCCCCCCCCCCCAATGCTTTTCCAGGGTGGTTTTTGCTGGTAGAACCTCACCACGTTGTGCTGGTTCTCTGCTTCACAAGCTACTTGAATCCAGCCACCCAAAGTTAGGGGGTTGCCTTGAGCCAGCGCCTTCTCTAGAATGGTGGTGTTAAGGCTGGTGTGGTAGAATTCAATGAGGACTTCTTTAAGCCATCCCTGGAGCTTGGCTGCATAGGTCTTGAACTCATCCGAGTATTCTTGCACTGACTGGTTCCCTTGCCTCAATCCCCGGAGTCGGGCACGGGCCTTCTCCAGCTCAAGGGGGTCTTCATACTGCTGGCATACTGCTGGCATGAAGGCATCAACGTTGCGTAGCTCCAGCGCCCCAGTGTTGTAGAGCCCCACAAATCAGTCAGCAGCACAATCTCATAGTCAGGATCCCACATAGTCTACTCAGTGCTCATCGGAAGCGAAAGTGTGTCTCCACTCTTGCAGGAACTTGCGCACCTGTATACGAAAGAAGGCTAGCTTCCCAGGGCTGCCATCGAAAGTTGCTTCCAAAGCATCCTGGGGTCGTTCCTGCTCTGGTCTGGGCTTCATCAGGGCCCCTCCCAAGTGGACTGTTGCCACCACTGGCTCTGCAGGTTCCTCTTCTTTGGACTCCTTCAGTTCCTTCTCCATCAATTCTTTCACCACCTTTGGGAAGTTTGTGATGAGAAATTGGATTCCCTCCTTTCATTCCCTCACCTCAGCTCGGAGTTTGGTGTGGCTCTGGTCGGCATAGGCCTCCTCCTCGTGCCCTTCCATCAATTTCACTTGCTCCGGGTCATCATGGAAAGTGCGCGATACTAATCTCTTCTCCAGGTTTGGGCGCCCCTGCACTCCTCTGTGCCCCGGAGTGCTCAGAAGCCAGGCGGGCTCTTCCCATCAGTCACCCCTCTCCCACCTGCTCTTCGTCTTGAAGAGAACTTGCTTCTTGGGTTTGGTGCCTGTGGTTTTCTCTTTGTGTTTTTGGTCGGGGTCGATAGCTGGGTGAGGACCAGTTTCGGACCTGGTACTTGCACTCGGCCCAGCACCTCCGCATTCATCTGCCATCACAGTGGTGGGGCAATGGTTGGAGAGTAAAGGAGTTCTAACACTCTGTCAGACTCCTGGCCAAGTTACTCTCAACAACACTCTAGCAAAAAAAATGTTCATTGAGAAAAGTAAGCAAGTTCCAGGTTAAAGCATCCTGTGTTAGAACTAATGATTTTGGCGAGTACCCAGTTAATATAGGCAATTCGAAAGGACCCCTCCCCAATAGCAGGGCGCACACACACACACACGCCACATTCATCGCACCTAATCATTACATCTACAACCCCCCCCCCATGGGAACTCAGTATCCCACAGTATATCAGGCTCCAAAAAGTCTCCAGGCATCCCCCCCACCCCGTGGGGAGGGGGAGGTGTCATCTTTGGGAAAGTTACGCTGCTAAGAGCAAATGGTTCACACATACATCTATCCAGGGGTCATTTCGTAGAAAAAGAGGTGCAGGAGCTCATTAGCATAACTCATTTGCATAACTCATTTGCATATGCCATGCCCCTTAACATACTGGAAATGTGTCCGAAGGCAACACCCACCCCTCAGGCTCCACTCCACAGGTGAGTGAAACTGACCTGCTCTTCCTCCATTCCCTTCCCCATCCAATACTTTGTGCAATAAAAATAAGCGTCAAGAACACACCCTCATTCTCTTCCTGCTCCCTTGAAACCACCAGGTTTCAAGTAGACTGGAGATACCCAGGACATGTGCACCACCCATCCCTTCCCCTTCCCCTCCCCACAACAAGACACCCTGTGAGGTAGGTGGGGCTGAGAGAGGTCTTTTGAGAACTGCTCATGAGAGAACAGCTCTGAGAGAACTTGTGACTGGCCCAAGGTCACACCAGCAGCTGCATGTGGAGGAGTGGGGAATCAAACCTGGTTCTCCCAGATTAGAGTCCAGCTCCTGACCACTACACCAAACTGATGGGGTGGAAGCTGCTGAAGGGTTGGTGAAATTTCTCCAGTACTTATGTGCCATGTGCCCAGATAAAAAATGGTATACTTAAAAAATTTATATGCCACCTTGAGCAAGTCTCTGGAAAAGCAGCACACAGTCATAAAAGGAACAATGATAAAATTATCAATATTAAAACAAAACATTAAAAACAATAAAGACCCTAGCAGGGCTTTCCCCGGGGCGCTGCGCCTCTGCACTGCTCGGGGAAGCCGAGGAGGGGGCGGGGCTTGGTCATGTGCCCGCTCCCTGGGCTCCTCACTCCCGGAGCTGCGCTCCTGTGCGCTCCCGCTCCAATGGACCCCTGCATCTATCACTCCCCTCCCCATAGGAATTTCTCTTCCCCCTTTTGTTATGGCAAACAGAGCTGGGTGTGAGGTTTGACAATAACTGTTCAAAACTACACTGCTGGTTTCTCATTATGTTCTATTGTCAAGCAACTTAAAGCAACTATCTGGAGCTAGTTTTTATAAATCAAAAGAGGGCAATGCAAGGCACTATTTATTTGCTTAAATTGGAAAGCTCTTGTTCTTTTTAATTTATGAGGTCTATTTGTATTTCCAAGGTTTGGAAGATTTTTTTTAAACCCTCAGATTGTTCTTACAAGATTTAGTAATTTTGTATGTATTTATTCAGATTAGACAATACCTTTTCCTATAGTAGTTCCACTTGGAATCAGTTCAGCTTAAATACTTAAAAACCAATCTGTTTAGTGTTACCAGCCATGATTTTGTGAACCACCTCCCGGTGATATCATCACGCCGGGCACATCAGCCCAATCTGGGCACTTTGGGGGCAGGGTTCCCCCCACAGGTCAGATCCAGGCCAGTGGGTCAGGGGCCCTTTGAGCAGGCAAACACGCCCCCCCCAGGGGACCTGGCAGGAAGCCCTTTCCAGGCCTTTGTGGGGAACTCATTGGGGCCAGTCCTGACTAGAGTTGGCAGCTCCAGGATGGGAAATTCCTTGATATTTTGTGGTGGAGTCTACGGAAGCCAGAGTTTCGGGAGGGGAGAGGCCTCAGCTGAATAGAATGCCAGAGAACCCACCCTCCAAAGCAGTTATTTTCTCCAGGGGTAGCTCTGTTGTCTGGAGTTCAGTTGTGATACCTGGTGATCTTCAGGCTCCACCTGGAGGTTGGCTACTCTAGGTGTAGCAGTTAGCACTTCAGAGCAGGGTCTGCCAGACCCAGGTTCTTGCTGTGGAAGTTGAGTGGGTGATTTTGGACCAATCACAGACTTTTAGCCTAACCTACCTCACAAGGTTGTTGTGCAGATCAAAAGGGGGAGAGGAGAATGGTGTGAGCTGCTTCAGTCTCCACTGCAGAGAAAGACTGTACTTTTCCTCCTGGGGAACCATTGCTGCCAATCTCCAGGTGGGGGCTGGAGATCACTCAGAATTAAAACTGCTCTCCAGATGGCAGAGATCTGCTCCCCTGGAAAAAACAGCTGCTCTGTAGGATAGACTCTGTGTCGTTATACCCTGCTGAGGTTGCATCTCTCCTGCTTGGGTCCCCACTGTGGAGAAAGACTGTAGTTTTCCTAGGTAGAGGCTGCTGGTAGAGGAGGGGGAAATGGAAAGCTGAAGTCAGAGGGGCAAATAAAGATACGTTGATGGTTGACTGGGAAGGAGATAGGGTTTCCAACTCCAGATTGGGAAATTCCTGGAGATTTGAGGAATGGAGTCCCACCATAGAGAACAATGGAGGGGATAGGACAATCTGTTTGGGGCCCCATAGAATTGGACCCCGTGGTCTAATCTTCTTGAAACTTATGCGCATGCGGGGAGGGCGGGATATAAATACGAAAAAATAAAATAAAATAAATAAATTTTGAGGAGAGGCCCCAGCAGCTACACTGCACGTTTGGAGCCTCTCCCTCAAACCCCCTTTCCTCCAGCCCCTCATATACCCTATGAGTTTTTGCCATTGATTTCAATGGCCCATAGGATATAATGGGGCTGAAACTGACATTCCCTTTCTGACACACTTCTGGTGATGTCAGGGGACGTGGCATATGCTAATGAGTTATGCTAATGAGCTCCTGCACCTCTTTTTCTACGAAAGGACCCCTGATTGTCAGAGTATACTGAAAAGTAAGTTTGCTTTGCTACACTGTACAACTTGGAACAAGTAAGTGTTCTGCCCCAAAAGTTGCAAATGAAATGCAGGTATTGTAGGTGTAGCCACATCTTAAGAACACACCTGGCCTCCCAGTTTAAACTGCAAGTCTGGCCACCTAGAACATAATGAACAAATAGTTCTGGAATTCAGTTACCACATCCTTTCTTTCATCATCTCTTTTAACCCAATATTATAACCAAACTTCATTAAGATACTTTATTCCATTTCTAGGGCATCCTTATGGTTCCCATGTCAGTAACCCAGGAATAATATCATCCTTGTAACAGCCTGTGGAGAAATGACCTTCACCTAGAATTTACTTCAATAATTCAAAACATTTGAACGGCACTCGGTCTATGAGCTTAACTGTTTATCCACATATAGACCAATCAGCCGACTAGGCCGGAGAGTTAACAGGCAGAGGAGAAGGGTGTAGGTAAGGTCTCACACATGCATATACATCTAGGGTTGCCATCCTCCAGGTGGTGTTCTCCCAGGTTACAACTGACAATGGGAAAAGTCCCAGCTAGGAGCACAAAAGTAATGATGGACTTTTAAATGCTGCAACTTCATGAATTACTAGAGACTAGCCTGATTTCCTCATTAGGATAAGTATAGAGTTTAGAGTTCAGAGGGCTGTGTGCTTTCACTGTTTCTTTTTATCCTTGCTCAGACTGATGCTTGAACAGACCATACATACTCTTTATTTTTGCTTATTAAACTTCCTTATATGTTGAATGCTTGAGGACTAATCTCTGTAAACATACCACACTTATTAGAATCATAGAATCACAGAGTTGAAAGGGACCTCCAGGGTCATCTAGTCCAACCCCCTGCACAATGCAGGAAATTCACAAACAACTAACACACACACACACACAGTGACCCTTGCTCCATGCCCAGAAGATGGCAAAACCCTTCCAGGATCCCTGGCCAAGCTGGCCTGGAGGAAAATTGCTTCCCGACCCCAAAGTGGTGATCAGCATTTCCCTCGGCGTGTAAGAAAGGGCCACAAGAGCTAAGCACTGATGCAACCCTTCCTGCCCTCTCTCTCATGATCTGCCTAAGTTCACAGAATCAGCATTACTGTTTGATTCCCACTTTCCAAAGAGCAGTAAAGTGGAGGGGCAGCAGATGAGCTCGCCATCTCTCCAGCATGATAGCTTGAAAGAGCGAAAGTATGATAGATTGTCCCTGCACTATATCCTGTGAGTAAAGCAGGAGGCATGGCAAGTCACGGAGCCTTTAAATGACAATGCAAATTCAGAACACTGGAAGTATAAATCCGTCTAGCAGAAGATACTCTTTCAGATTGATGGGTGGCGGCAGTTACTACCCAGTGAGAAATTAATACACCTCAGGAGTAAAAGAAAGGGGAAGTGTCGCCAGCTGAAAACATGGGATGGCTGCAAGGCTTTTCTGCTCTCCCAGAATCTGGAGGAATAAAATATGACAAGTTGTTCCCCCATACAATATTTTGTGCAAATATTATTTGTATTCAGTACATTAAGAGATGTAGTGGCTCATATCCAGTGAGATCCAGTTGTGGAGCAGGACTTCCCCACTGTCCTCCTGCTGCAGTCCACTGAGCAGTCCACTACATTTTGTTCCTGGGGGTCAACAGGCATTTAGGACCAGCACAAGGGACAAAGTTTCAGTCTGTAGTGGCAATCAGCAAAAACTGCCACTCCCCTCTTATGAAGATGGAAGTGCCCTCAAGTCTTCAGAATTACATCTGGATACAAGCCAGTCACACCAGCCAGTATTTCTGTCCTCGGGTATTTAAGGAACTGAGTCAGCCCTCTCCACCTAGAAAAACCTGCAATTAACTCACAGAGCATCACATTTTTTGAAGGAATTTTTTTCTTTGTATGCTGCAGTCCCATTTGCTAGGAGAATGACACAACGAGGAAATCTACTGTTTTCAGTTTCCAAGAAGCCACATAAACCAAGTTATATACAGTACAAGCTGCAAAGATTAGCAAACCTGCGTTAAGAAAGCACAATCTCATTTTACCAAGTTTCTTTATGAATGTTTTTATTTTCAGAACACAAAGAAACAAAAACAAAAACATACAAAACACACATATACATAAAATAGACGGAGGGTAATATACCTAGCGATATCTCCAAAATTATTTATCTACTTATCAATTTTTGAATCAAGTAAATGCAGTGACCTAGTATCGAAAAAGTTTTTAACACGTTTTGACGTACAAATGACATCATATGATATGGTACAGGACAATGTTCCAAAAAAGGCTTTCCTTTTATGCAAAGATTTACTGCAGTTTAGTACCCTCACTAAACTCTGATGAGCTGTTCCAAGTATCGAGTATGTGTATCATGCCTGCTCATGCCCTAACTCCTCCATTGCTGGACTAGACTGACCTTTGGTTCAAAGCTCTTCTTACATTCTCATTATTCTGGTTTAAGGGGAAAGATTGTGTTCCAAGAAACCTAACAAGGGAACAGTTTTTCCACTTGTGGCCAACTAGCTAAGTGGCCAACAGACTTCCACTTGGCAGAAGCAGTTTATGGGTTTGGAAGCTACTGCTGTTACATTGAGAACAATATTGTGGTTAATCTAACACTGCAAGTCCTTGTTTTGAACCCCTGTAATATCCAACAATATATGTAGAAGTAATCAGACTTTTGCAAAGTCATTGTAACTGTCCAGTGCTCTTTCCTCAAGAGTAAATTGACCATGGAAGAGCTTCCTTGAGCTTCCCACCACATGGGAAAGGAGAAGCGCAAAATAATTATAAGAGAAGTAAACTTTCACATCCTTTGAGAAAAGCTGTGAGCTGGAGCTGTTAAACCACCACAAAGGAAACAGCACTACTTGTAGGAGAAATCCAGAGCAGGGAGTTTGAGGAGGAAAGGTCTAGAGTACTCCACTATTAACTCCAATGAAATATTGAGGCAACTTAGCAAAGGACTGAAGAAATTCTGTGCACCCAAGAAAACTTGCACATATTGTTGAAACAGAACCTGTAGTACTCCAATCATATTAAAGCTTTATGAATTCAGCAACAGCAAGGAGTCAAACTGAGTTGGAAGTCCAACTACAAGGCATAGTGTTACACACTCCCTATCTCTCTGAGAAGTGAGAAGTCCCTGGGGCAGCATTACCCAGGACAGGTTGAAGACTAATCTCTGTAGACATATCACACCTATTTAGTCCCACTTTCCAAAGTGGGACCTGTGGAAACTTATGGCAGTTTTGTAATATTTGCTTTATTTGTGTGTGTGTGTGGGGGGGGGAAACAAGTGGAGGCAAAGAGGGCAGCAGGTCTGCTACACCATATCAGATCCACAGAAAGTGGGAGAAACATGTCCTGCTTCCTGCTTCACCGTCAGTTAAACTGCAGAACTTCAAAGTGCTGTTTTTTCACACTCCCCTCCCCTCAGGACTGACACCTTGTCCAAGTCCTGATAGTTATCTCATCCAAGACATCGTTAAGGATTAGCTCCCATCCACAGCCGCTAAAGACCATTAGCCATCTTTTTTCAAATCTTTTCGGTTTCCTTTAAGCCCCACCATAGTGATAGGCCTAGTAATCGGACCGGAAAACTGCAACAGTTCACAGTAGTCAGACAGCGAATGGCAGTGGCTTGGGGATGGGCCTGCTCCCAGAGGAAATGGATGAGGCAGATGGGCATCAGTCTACCATGATTCAAAAAAAAATTCAGTCTCATGAAACAATATCCTCACAAAACAATAGCAACCAACATTCAATATAGTAGGAGTTAAAATAGCCAGCAGTGCACAGTCTAAACTAAACACAAGGAAAAAAGGAAAGAGGAGTAGGAGGAAGCAAGGAAAGCTTTGTTGTCTGCTGGGCCAGACTAAGGAAATAAATAAGACAAAGAATGATAAAAAGGAAGAACATACGAAATAGCTTATTTAAAGTCAGGGTGGGAAAGCAAGAGTAAAAAAGTTTTTAATATGTTTTAAAAGATAAAATTATGTGTTTTAAAATGAAAATGCACAGCCTTTATTATTTACTTAATTTATACTCTGCCTTTCTCCCGAATGGGGACCCAAAGCAGCCCACCACCAGGTAATGAACTTGCCCCGGGCACCCTCAATGAGATTTTCATCCCCATCACTATAGAGGGGTCCCCCTGCCACATGGAACTGGACACAGGGTTCCCATATTCCATCATTTCAACAGATACCCTGCAAAAACTCTGCCTGCATGGGGGGCCCTGGCTGCGAAAGCCAACAGGACTTAGGCTATGGGACTTTCAGAAAAACCTGGTAGCAACAAAGAGGATGGGTAAGTTCAGGGTCCAATTCAAGGACTTTGATGGGCTCTTCGACCTCCTGGTGGTGGAGGGCAAGCTTTCAAGCTTATTGGGACTATCATGGTTCAGACCTCTGGAACTGGGAGTCACAGGGGTGAACCAGATGCACATCACAGGCTTCCTGGCAGTTTGTGACGAGTTCCCAGCCGTGTTCGACAGCACGCTGGGCTCATACACAGGTTCCCCTATGTCGCTGGACCTTGACCCAGCTGTCTGGCCAATCTGCATGGCGGCCAGGTGGCCCCCGCTGGCAGCCCGCCAGAAAATAGACAAAGAGTTGGACAGGCTAGTCACCCAGGGGGTGTTAGAGCCAGTTTCCCACGCTTGGTGGGAAACCCCCATCATGACCCCCAATGAAGCAAAACGGGGACATATGTATCTGTGCAGATTACAAGTTTACACTGAATAAAGCGCTACAGGACCATGTGTACCCAGTGCCGGTTATCAGCCATGTCCTTGCTTCACTAGCAGGCACAAAGGTCTTCGGGAAGCTGGATCTGGCCCAGGCCTACCGGCAACTCCCAGTAGACAAGGCCATGGCTGAGGCTCAACAAAGGTCCACCACCTGCAATTCGGGGTCAGTGTCACCCCAGGGATATTCCAGGAACTAATGGATCACTTACTTAAAGGTATCCCCACTGTCCAGCCCTTCTTTGATGACATTCTGATCGCCACACCAGACGTCAAGATCTTCGCGACCTGGCTCCACTCAGTCCACCAGCACTTTAATGACACCAGCTTGAAGGTGAAAAGGGAGAAGTGCCAACTGGGAGTCCCGTCGGTGGAGATCCTGGGATTCACCGTGGATTCATCCGACTCCAGAGAAGGTCCGCGCCATCATAGAGGCCCCAGCACCAACGTCCAAGGTGGAGCTCCAGTCGTTCTTGGGGGTCCTTAACTTCTACCACGCCTTCTTCCCCCATAAGGCAGCGGTAGCAGAACCTCTCCCCTGGCTCCTCAATAAACACGCCAAGTGGACTTGGTCCCCCCGCCATGCTGCTGCTTTCCGGGCTATCAAAGACCTGCTTGCATCCAATGCAGTCCTGTCCCACTTTGATGAGTCCCTCCCGGTGATGCTGGCTTGCGATGCATCACCCTACAAGGTTGGGGTTGTCCTGGGACACCGCCTGGCAGATGGACAAGAGGTCCCCGTTGCATATTATTCCTATACCTTGTCCCCAGCCAAGCACAACTACACACAAATTGACAAGGAGGCACTGGCTATCGTAGTGGGAGTCAAGAAGTTTCATGAGTACCTTTACGGCCGGCCCTTCACAATTTCCACAGACCACAAGCCCCTGCTGAGCCTCTTAGCCCCCGACCATCAGACACCCCAGATGCTGTCACCCAGGGTCCTGTGCTGGTTGATATTTTTGGCCGGCTACCAATACAAACTGGTCCACCATCCAGGGAAGTCAATGCGCCACATGGATGACCTCAGCTGTTTGCTGCTTCCAGCCTGCGACCCTGACCCAGCTCCTGCGCATCACGTCACATTGCTTGAAGAGCTGCCCAACAGGCCTATCTAGGTGAAGGACGTCACAAGGCTCACGGCCCGGGAATGCACCCTATGCCGGGTCCTGGACTGGGTGGGAAAGGGGTGGCCTAGCACTTCTGGGTCCGAATTCACCACCTACTCAAGCAGGCAGAACAAACTGTCCACACACAAAGGATGTACATGAGGAACTATACCAGAGGCCCCACCTGGCATCATATGGGCTACTGGACCTCTCTCTTATGAAGTCACGGGAGAAGAGGGTCAAGTATGGTGGTGTCATGTCAACCAGCTCTGCTGCAGGCTCTGGGACCCCGACAATACCACACCCGACGAGACCGAGGACGAGACTCCTGTTCCCAACTCAGACAACAACAGACCCCATGACACTAACAAACAAGCACCACAGCTTCCACCCACATCTGACACACCCCAGGACATCCCAGAGGTTCCAGAGCCACCAGAACCAACCCCGGAACTGACCACTGTCGCCCCAGAACAAGCCCCTGCAGCAACAGTGCCACACCACTCGAACCGAGAATGACGGTGGCCATCCCACTTAAAGGACTATGTGTGTTAGGATGGGTCTGGACTATGGGGGGAAGGGTGCAGTGTATGTAATGGCAACTGCCATGTGGTCGCCGCCTTGCACATGGCTGGGCTACTTGCCGGAGCTTCAATCCGGCAGACAATAGCCTGACCGGATTTTAATTTGGTCCAATGGTGTGCGCAGGATCCTTAAACAGACCTATGGTGCACACCCGTGGGAAACTGATACTATCAGGACCATTGGGTGAGGCCAGGGGCATGGCTTGAGTGCAAATATAAGCGGACCCCCGGACCTCCATCCAGCATGTCATTTTCTGCAACTAAATAAAACTATGAGCTGATTTCACTTGAAGAGTCTCCGACCTCAGTATATAGACATTGTACCTATGTTTAATTTTTAAAGATCTTGCATCGGCGTTGTAGATGTTGAAGGACTTTGGAATTTATAAATCAACACAAAAAAATAGGAAAAGCTGGACATACTCTGCATTTCTTTTTGCTAAAAGTTAGATATTTAATAATGTGAACAGATGTTCATTGGTCCACTAAAGCATAGCTGGTAACATTCAAATTAGATAAGGTAAGAAAATGCAGTGTCTATTCTAGACACGTTCAGGTTGGACCAAAGTCTAAACCTGTTGAGTCTCATATCTGCAAGTCACCTTTTGATAATCTCTTCTACATGCCAAGAAAGAAGCAATGTTGCTCTTTTATACTTTACATCTACCATTTGCTGAGTATGGGGATGGACACTTTTTAAAAAATGTCAGTTGGGTATGATCAGTTAACTAGGGCTTTGTAGGGCCTTCTCTTCATAAGCATTAATCCTTTTTCAAAGATCTTTAAAAGGAGGATATGTTTAATTTAACTCATGAGATTATCTGGCTGTAAATAAAGCCTCTTTTATTAATAATTACTTCATTGTCATGATTTAGATTTAAGCAGCTGCTCTTCATTAATTATCTTGGACCGTTCACCCTGAAGCACTTGATTTGTGTGATGTAATGGCATAAATAGTTGGCTCCCGCCTGGCCTTCCACCCACAAAATCTAAATATGGAGCATGGCAAATCCCAGCAGATTCCAGAGACAGGCTGGGCTTAAAACGTGCTCCAGTCTCGAGTCCCACTTGATCACATTAAACAACAAAAACATGTGCTCCCCCCCCCCTTCACATAAGAATAATAAATATGACTCAGATGCACGAGAGCTATGTAAGCCCTTCATATTGGCCATTGTTTCATGGCACCAAGAGGAAGCCAAGACAAATAAAAATTGTTTTGAGTAAATATTACATTTCTAGAGCATGAATAAGCACTCTCTTACAGCCAGTGTATCGCTAATGGGAATAAGAAATCTGATTCAAAAGAAGGAAGAAATAATCAAATTATCCCTATCCTTGCAGACAGTCTACAACCAGAACTGTAGCTTGAACACATCCATGGGTGTGATCAGAGTTAATTCTGAGCAAATCTGAGCAAGGCACAGCAGGAATGGAAGAAAAACAAAGGTTACAGTTCAAGTAGAATCTGCCCTTTGCTTTTGTGAATGGAACTTCAAATAGCATTATGGGAAAAGGTCTCGACTCTACACTTTGTCCCAGTCATGCAAAAATCTACACAATGTGATGTGAATTCTCACATGCAAACTTCAGCTCAATACCACAACATTCTGTGATAAACTACATTCGGCACTACTAGGGTAATGATGTGGGTTCTCTCATTTCCATGCAATCGTTTCAAATCTAACGGACGTCTGCAGCCAATATTAGCACAGGTAAATGGCTATGAACAATGAGCAACTTAAACCTGAAGCTTGCGTGTAAATACCAGTTCAGCATAAGTGCACAACATAGGGTTGCCAACCTCCAGATGGTGGCTGGAGATTGTCTGCTATTACAATTGATCTCCAGATGACAGAGATCAGTTCACTGGAGAAAATGGCCACTTTGGAAGGTGGACTTTATGGCATTATACCTCATTGAAATCCCTCCCCTCCCCAAAACTCTCCCTCCTCAGGCTCCACCCCCAAAATCTCCAGATATTTCCCAACCTGGACCTGGCAACCCTAGCATTGCGGGAGTAAGAGTAACATGCTGTCAGCCTCAGTTCTCTAAAATAAAAATATTAACCAGATAGTTCAGAAAAGGAATACAGGGATGAAAAAGTAACTGCTACAGAAAAATAATAGACCATTTACTGAATCTCTTTTGTTTCATTCAGTGCTTTTATTTTTTACTCCAGCTTACAAACCAGAAATGAAATGCATTGTTGTTGTTTTTGTTGTTTTTATTGTTATTTCGCTCCATCCTGACTTACGCCAGGCTCTGGGCGATTTACAATGTGGCATTAAGCCTTAGATTCAATATAAAAACATCAGATATAAAATTAATGACATTAAACCAATTTAAAAATCAATTCAGATTTAAGATGGTGTCAGTAGCAACTTTTTTGGGGGGTGGGGGATGGGTGCCAGCCATGTTGAAAAACTGTCGCTGTCCCTAACTGAAAGCCTGGCAGAACATCTCTGCCTTGCAGGCCCTGCAGAACTGCATAAGGTCCCGCAGGGCTCTGACTGTAGTAGGCAGAGAGTTCTACCAGGTTGGAGCCAGGACTGAAAAGGCCCTCGCCCTGGTCAGGGACAGCCAGACCTCTTTGGGGCTAGGGATCACCAGTAAGTTGTTATCTGCAGAGCACAATGCTCTTCCAGGGACATAGCGGAGGAGACAATCCTGTAGATACGTTGGTCTCAGACCTCTCAAGGCCTTGAAGGTCAAATACCAAAACCTTGAACTTGACTCAGTATTCTACTGGGAGCCAATGCAGCTGGCACAGCATTGGTTGAATATGTGCCGTTTGTGATGTTCCCATCAGGACTCGCGCTGCCGTGTTCTGGATCAGCTGGAGCTTCTGAGTCAGCCTCAAGGGTAGACCAGCATAGAGGGAGTTACAGTAGTCTAATCTGGAGGTGACCATTGTATGGATTACTGTGGCTAGGTCAGGACACGACAGGAAAGGAGCTAGTTACCATACCTGGCAAAGATGGAAGATCAGCAGTTTGGCAATATGCATGACTTGGGCCTCCATAGTTTAAGGAGGTATCCAGAGTCATGCTCAGAGTCCTGACGGACGGCGCTGGTCTCAATAGTGCCCTGTCAAGAGGCAGAAGCCTGGGCTCCAGTCCTGAGGCTCTCACTCCCAGCCACAGAACCTCCATCCTTTCTGGATTCTGTCTCAATCTGTTCTTTTTAAACCATCCCACCACAGCCTCCAAACCCTCAGCCAGATTTTGCGGGCCACAGACGGGTGGCCATCCAACAACTGATACAGCTGGTTGTCATCTGCAAATCAGTGACACCCAACCCTGAAACTCTGTGCCAGCTGGGCAAGGGGGCACATATAAATATTGAATAACATCGGGGAAAGGAGTGCCCCCTCTGGAACCCCACATAGCAGGGGTTTCCTAGAGGACACATCCTCTCCTAGCGCCACTCTCTGTCCCCGACCTTGGAGAAATGAGGAGAGCCATTGAAGGGCCACCCGAGGAATTCCTACATCGGCAAAGCAGTGAACCAGAAGATAGTAATCGACTGTGTCGAATCCAGCTGTGAGGTCAAGCAACAAGAGCAGTGCTGACCCACCTCGATCCAGCTGTCTATGGAGATCGTCCATTAGGGCGACCAATACTGTTTCTGTCCAGTGGCTGAGGCGAAAGCTGGACTGGAATGGGTCCAGTACTGATGTGTCATCCAGGAAAGTCCGGAGTTGCTCAGCTATTGCTCTCTCAACACCTTACCCAGAAATAGCAGGTTTGAAACTGGGCGGTAATTGGCTGGATCTGAAGGATCCAGTGATGAGTTTTTCAAGAGCAGTATTACCATGGCCTCCTTAAGAACCTCTGGATAGACCCCTGTCTCCAGGGACAGATTTACAATGTCCATCAGAGGGCCCTGTGTCCTCCCACCACTGGCTTTAACCAGCCATGAGGGACATGGGTCAAGGGGGCATTGTCAAAGTCTCTAGTAATCAGCACTCAACAATGGTCCTTAAGTAGGTTCAGTTTATTGGAGTCAGTATTTCTAAGACATTCCCTAAGCACTTCTGTGTTAAGACTAAAGCAGGGAAGTGGGAATGGGATTGTATACAAGGTTCAAACTGGGGTGTTAGCTGGGTACAAGCCAATGAGTGTCCCATTACCCTCGCGCTGAGAATAACGGCTTCAATATTCAGGCGGGAGACTCACTGGAGAAACCTGAGATCTTATGTAAATGGGGGCAAATGTTAGGAGAGCATCAAAGGCCACATTCCAGAGTTTACAACAGTATAACAGCATTTACAACCTTCTCCACCCTCCTTTTCCTCATAGCAGCATCTCCCTCTCTCCCCTCCTTTTAGTTATGACAGCCTAGCTGACAGGCATGTGGTCGGCCTGACAGGACCCAGAATCCTGTCAACATCAGCAGAGGAGAGCAGGCTGAAAGAATCAAGAAAGAATCAAGAACTGAATCCAAAGACAGCCAAGGGGCCTCCATCTCACATACTGTGTCAACACTGGCAGGCAAGTCATGGCAGAGGGATAAGACTTTCTCCTCAAAAAAGCTCACAAAAGCCTCAGCACTAAGTCAAATTTCTACATTTATTTTGGTGTCTCTCCATAAAACATATCAGAGATCAAATCACCCTAAACAATTGTGCTGGGCGAGAGCTAGCGGATACAATGGAGGTTGACTAGAATTCTCTTTTCGCAGCCTTCACCACCATCTCATGGTGGTATTTAATAAGCATCCTATAAGATGCTCTTGTAACGTCATCACAAGTACACCACCAAACTCACTCAAGTTGTCTAAGCACTCGTTTCAACCCCCTAAGTTGTGCAGTATACCAGGGGGCTGATCTCGAACGAGAGCGCAGAGTACATCGGGGGGCAACCTCATCGGGGGGCAACAGGAATTCCAGTCCCTTACCAGCTCATCTAATGAGGCACCTGGAGGCATCGGATCCCACAGAGCATTTTGGAACCCAATTGGGTCCATTAGCAGGTGAGCATAAATAGGCTCGCTGCCTAGACGGGAGAGGGTAGGAACACCCAGCCAGGCCTTCAAAACCAGGTGGTCTGACCATGGCACTTCTTCTTTCAAAGTCAGATCCACATCCATCCCCATGTCAAAGATCAAATCCAGTGCGTGGCCTGCTTTATGTGTAGGGCCTGAAACAAATTGGGAGAGTCCCAGTGTTGCCATGGAAGACACCAGGTCTGAAACTTGAGTAGAGGCGGCAGTATCATCTGCATGGACATTGAAGTCACCCAAAATTAACAATTTCAGGAACTCAAGGCCCACTTAGCTACCGCCTCTAAGAGTCTCAAGAGGGCTATCTGCCAGTGTGCTAGGTGGTCAGTACACAAGACAGATTGCCAAATTCTTCTCAGTGCCCCACACCAATCCAACACAATCAATACCAGTGATCTTTGAAATGGGGAGTGGTTTGAAGGAGAAAGCCTCCCGGATGAGTAATGCTACCCCCCCACCCCCAAGTCTGGGATTGATGGACGACCGAGAAACCTGGGGGGGAAGCTCTTTCAAGGGGACTGTTTCGCCCTCCCTAACCCAGGTCTCAATCACGCAAGCAAGATCCATATTTTGCGCTGCAATATAATCTGGCAGCATTCTGGCCTTATTCTTTATGGATTGCGCAACATCAGTCTCGAAGGGGAGTCTTAAGTCCTAGCCTTCACATCAGCGTGTCTCGGAATGGGTCATTAAACAAGAGGAATTTATTCAGTGGTGGTAATAAGCAAGACTGATGTCAGGTAAATGATCTAATACGCACCTACAGATAAGCAGCAGTTATGTCAGGGCCCAGTGCACAGATTTCACTTTTTTATCTTGGCAGAAGTTCAGTGGAATGTACAGACAGCTGCTTGCCTGAGACTTGTGTATGTATTTAATTCAGTTTTACCCACCTTTCTCTCCAATAGGGACCCAAGAGGCTTCAACTGTTCTCCTCTTCAGGGCTTTTTTGGTAGAAAAAGCCCAGCAGGAACTCGTTAGCATAACAGGCCACACCCAACAGCAGAAGCTTATTAGCATATTAGGCCACACCCCCATGTTCCCAGAAGCGTGGTCATCCAGCCACACCCACCTTTTGCTTCTTATTCTGTTTACCTTGTTTGTTGTCCAAACCCAGGGGCTTTTTTGTAGCAGGAATTAATTTGCATGTTAGGCCACATACCCCTAATGCAGCCAATCCTAATGAGTTTCTGCTGTTGGGTGTGGCCTATTATGCTAATGAGTTCCTGCTGGGTGTGGCCAGTTTAGGAGCCAGCTGGAACGCCGTTCCTGTGCGTTCCTGCCCCAAAATAGCCCTGCTCCTCTTCTATATTTTATCCTCACAAAAAACCTTGCGAGGTCAGTTAGGCTGAGAGAGGGCGACTGGCCCAAGGTCACCTAGTGAACTTCCCATGGCACAGGTAGGGATCCAAAACTGGGTCTCCTAGATACTAGTCCAGCGTTCTTAACCGCTATACCACACTGGCTCCAACCTGAGGATTTTGTGCGGGGGGGGGGGCGTAAGTTAGTTAGAAAAGCAAGCACATTGTTATTTCCCTTGTAGGTCACTTTCACTGCTTGCTCACCTGCCCCTTTGCTACTGCTGCCACTTTCTGCCCCCCTCCATTCTGGAGACAAAAAGCAGACGGGTCTGTATTCTGCTGCTCAGTCTCATCTCATACAAGTGACTGTGGGGCAGTTTGGTCCCTAACAGCAAGGGGAGGCAGCCAGCATCGATACAATGACCAGTGAGTGGAAAGTATGGCCATAACAGATCAGCATTTGAATTGTGGATATGCTACAGCCACATATAGATTAAAACAGAATATTCACAGTACTGCAAGCCTCTTTTTATTTCAGTTTTCAGCCTTAATAGCATATAAAATCATACTGTTTTAAAAACACAAAATATGCAGGAAAATAACAAAGAAATGCCTTGCGTAATTCTTTATATTCTGCCAATACTACCTACTGTTATGTTGTCACTACTATTGGAAGAACAGTTTGTTATATTTCCCATGATGGCATTGAACCAAAAGGACATGTGGACCAGTGTGTTCAGAATAATGGCTGAGGACAGACTGGCAATTGGCTGCAGGAGGAAAGCGGGGCTGAAAGTTGCGGGGGGGGGGGGGGGGACTGCTCCGAGGCTGGCTGTTCACACTGGCCAGACTCCTGCGTTAGCATACCGGATCGGAGCATTCAGACTGCTGCGGAGCGGCCCCCGGCTGGAATGCTGGAAAGTGGGAAACAAGCGGCAGACGGCCCCTGGACACCACTTTCTCCCGGTGTCCTTCTCAAGCGGCATGGAAGCAGCATGTAAGCGGGTAGGTATGGAAGGGAGCCGGGGAACAGCTGTGGCTGTTTGAATGGGCTCCCTTCCCCCACTGCACAAGCGGAGCTCTCCCGCTCCAGATTGCCAGTCTGTCCTCAGCCAACATTTCAGCCATGAGTTGAACAACAAACCTCTAGAAGCTATGCATATTTTTAAAGCATTCAGGTCAAACTAACGCAAACTCTGAGTTTCACTGAGAGACTGAGTTAATCACCGAGATTTTCAAGCAATGGCTCATTTCTGAGGACAGAACATGTCTGCAGGAAGGAAGATAAACTTGACATCCAAGTGATGCAAGTGTCTTGATAGAAGATTTCTTTTTTTGCTAAGCAAGGTTGTGACTATGGAGAATGGAATTTAATTTACACATATTGCTGAATTCCCATAATTGTAATGAACAATAAGAATTTCCCAGCCAATGAACAGATGCTTCAAGGGAAAAGTAATGGAGGCCATGACCATACTTTGTCTCAGGTTGAAGAATCAAGGGAGGATGGATTTTCCATATTTTAGAGGCTGCCAACAAGCTCTTTCTGCCAGCAGAAGAACTGAAAACTGTAATAGGGACAAAGTACTCTCTCCTTTTTGTAATGCAATCCACAGCTGTAATATGAGGAAGTGTTTTCAATTAAAGTGTTAGAATAGCTGGCTAAACTCTCAGAAACCCTTTTGCTAGAGAACAGTTGGTGATAAGAGACATTGCTAGCCATGAATAAATTATATACATGAAAATATCCTTATTTAAAAGGTTACCATATATGGATTGGTGCATCGTCTCTCAAAACTGAATCTCAGTTCTATCACCTGACTACCATAACGTACGAAAATACAGTGCTGAGAATGCTTACAGTGAAGCAATGGACTCAAGTCAGGGATACACAGAGGACTGTTTTGGACACTGCAACTGCTGTTGTTTTGCTTCAGTTATTTGTTGAAGGATTCTTTTTGTCCTCTGGTTACAGTTTTTGCTGTATATAAACACACACATGCACAGACTTGTTTAAAAGAGCAATTTTAATTGAAAATGAGATAAAATATTGCAAAATTTGGCATGTGAAGCCATTCTAGCTAATGTGAGTACCAGCTATCACATTCAGTGCCTTCACTCCTACTTCTATTTGGTAGTAACTTTAGTCATCTTTCAGAATAATCCCAGATTTCCACATTTGTAAAAAAGTAACCAGTCGCCAACATTAGTTACACTGTCCCTTTCTCCCCTATATTTTCTATTGTTTTTCTGCATCCTGCTTAGTCAAAATTTCTACTGATTATTTTTCGTTACTAACCACAATTTACTGTTAAAAAGATAACATTAACTATTGCAAAAGATCAAACTCACTTCATACAGGAATCCATGTTACACTTTCTTTCCTTCAAAACTGGGGGGGGGGGGGGGATAGTTCTCATTCCGTAGACTGTGTCTGCCATCTAGTGTCCAAAACTGCAGCCTGTTCTGAAGGCAGTAATCCTAAGCATTTTGTTCTTGTTCAGTCGCACAGTCGAGTCCAACTCTTCGTGACCCCATGGACCACATCACGCCAGGCCCTCCTGTCTTCCATCATGCTCCAGAGTGTGCTCAATTTCATGTTTATTGCATTGATAACACTGTCTAACCATCTCATCCTTTGCCGTCCCCTTCTTTTTTGACCTTCAATTTTTCCCAGCATCAGGTGAGTGCTCCCTTCTCATTTGGTGGCCAAAGTATTTGGGCTTCAGCTTCAGTATCTGGCCTTCCAGGGAGCAGTCAGGGTTGATTTCTTTTAGGATTGACTGATTTGATCTCCTTGCAGTCCAAGGGACTCTCAAGAGTCTTCTCCAGCACCATAATTCAAAAGAATCTATTCTTCGGCACTTGGCCTTCCTTATAGTCATACATTACTCACAGTCTCATAGTCTCACAGCCATACATTACTACCAGGAATACCATTGCTTTGACCATATGGACTTGTGTTGGCAGGGTGATGTATCTTCTTTTTATTATGCTGTCTAGGTTTGCCATCGCTTTCCTCCCAAGGAGCAGGCGTCTTTTAATTTCATGGCTGCAATCACTGTCTGCAGTGATCTTGGATCCCAGAAACGTGAAGTCTGTCACTGCTTCCATGACTTCCCCTTCCATTTGCCAAGGAGTGATGGGGCAGGATGCCGTGATCTTAGTTTTTTCAATGTTGAGTTTCAAGCCAACTTTTGCGCTTTCCTCTTTCACCTTCAACAAGAGGCTGTTGAAGTCCTCTTCACTTTCTGCCATTAGAGTGGTATCGTCTGCATATCTGAGGTTGTTGATTTCTCAAGAGACACGTGAGGTGGTCTGGTACTCCCATCTCTTTAAGGACTTGCCATAGTTTGTTGTGATCCACACAAGCAAAGGCTTTAGCATAGTCAACGAAGCAGAAGTAGATGTTTTTCAGATACTCTCTTGCTTTCTCCATAATCCAGCGAATGTTGGCAATTTGATCTCTAATTCCTCTACCTCTTTGAAACCACACTTGTGCTTCAGGCAGTTCTCTATCCACGTACTGCTGAAACCTAGTTTGTAGGATCTTGAGCATGACTTTGCTAGCGTGTGAAATGAGTACAATTGTGCGATAGTTTGAACATTCCTTGGCATTGCCCTTCTTTGGGACTGGAATGTAAACTGACCTTTTCCAATCCTGTGACCACTGTTGTGTTTTCCAAATTTGCTGGCAAATTGAGTGCAGCACTTTAACAGCATCATCTTTTAATACTTTGAATAGCTCAGCTGGGATACCATCATCTCCACTAGCTTTGTTGTTTGTAATGCTTTCTAAGGCCCATTTGACTTCACATTCCAGGATGTCTGGCTCGAGGTCAGTGATTACACCATCGTGGTTGTCAAGGACATTGAGGTCCTTCTAGTATAGTTCTTCTGTGTATTCTTGCCATCTTTTCCTAATCTCTTCTGCTTCTGTTAGGACCCTACCGTTTTTGTCCTTTATCATGGCCAGCTTTGCATGGAACATTCCCTTGATTTCTCCAATTTCCTTGAAGAGATCTCTAGTTTTTCCCATTCTGTTGTTTTTCTCTATTACTTTGCATTGTTCATTCAGGAGAGCCTCCTTATCTCTCCTTGCTGTTCTCTGGAAATCTGCATTCAGTTACATAAATCTTTCCTTTTCACCTTTACCTTTGGTTTCCTTCTTTCCTCTGCTATTTGTAAAGTCTCATCAGGCAGCCACTTTGCTTTCTTGCCTTTCTTTTTTTAAACCACTACATCACACTGTCACTCTTAACCACTAAACCACACTGGCTTTCACAGCACAATGTTACTTTTGGGGAAAACTTGGAAGCAATGTCATGCCTCTCTAGAAATCATCAGAAACTATTGTAAAACCATAGAGTTACCAGAGATTCCTAGAGAGGATGGGGGGTGGAACGTGGGGAGAGTGGAGTTTGGAGAAGGGAGGGAGCATGGATGTAATTCATGGTTCACCTTCCAATGCTGCCATTTCCCACAGGAGGAGTGATCTGTGTACTCTGGAGATCAGTTGTAATTCCTGGAAAACTCCAGGCCCCCCTGAAGGTTTGTATCCCTAGATGTGCCTCTTCTACCACTTTATTACCAGTATTGCATACTGGCCTGTACCTGCTTACTTTCACCCCTAACCTCACTAGATCTCAGTAATAAAAAGCAGCGTTAAATTACTTTTTTGTTCTTCATGTGTCTTTGTGCAGTTCCAAACAGCCACAGGCCATGCTTAATTTGCATTCAGCAGGGGAGACCTGTGCTAACGTGAGCATGATGTGTATCTATAACGATGCTCTCTGTCCCTCACCACAGCCAGGAGGAACACAACAAGCAACCATGTCAGTCCTGTACTGAGAGGAAAGTCCTGGGACCCAGGGCTGATTCAGGTTTCTGTCCCATTATATTATCTCAGAACTCCGAAGAGAATGTAATAATGGGGATGGGGAGCAAGATTACTTTCTGTTCATGCTGTTTCATGTCTTGAAACTTTAGCCTTAATTTCCTTACATCTCTCAGTGGTCAGAAAATCCAAGCCCCTGAGAAGGCCCAGATGTATAAGAAGGATTCCCAGGACTTCTTTCAGTAGGTGCCCCAATTAGATGGCTATAGGCTTCTTTTAACTCCTTTGCTAAGCAGTCCAAGAATGAAAGGGAAAATGGGCAATTTGCCCTGTTGGTGACTGCACAGGTACATATTATGTTTTCACAGCAGGCCAAATAATGCTGTTTCAGGTCAGAAAAGTGCTGTGCTGTTTCAGGTCAGAAAAGTGCTCTTTCACATGCTATAGTTCCAGTATTAATCAGGCCAGTGCACAATGAGTGGCATGGAACTTCAGCGTGTGCCTTTGCTCCTGACCCAGGAACATGCCTGAGGAAAACATAACATGTAATGGGTCCCGTTAGGTGTGGCCCACTTTGAATGGCACTCTCATTTATATTCAACTCAGCACAACATTTCTTTGTCAATCTTTATATAAACATAGCTGTCCAGTGTTCCCTCTAAACTGAGTTAGTGTGAGCTAGCTCACAGTTTTTTAGCCTCCAGCTCACAGATTTTTGTCTTAGCTCAGGAAGGATACACAAGTTTAGGAATCCCCTTATGCTGGGAGACTTTGTGAGCTTCCTTTCATGACAAGGAATCTCAGGGTGGTGTGACGGACTGTGCTTATAAGTGCTGTATAAACACGTGACAGACTGTTAAAGGTTATGGCCTCACAGAGCCAGAGAGCATTTGAGTGACAGGCAGCTCAAACAGATTTCATTGGATAGCATCAGTTGAGAAGAAAGAGTTGCGAACTGACTGCTGAAAAGAACTCAATTTAGCACTGACTAAGGACTGGGGCAGTGGCAAGGAGGATCGCTAGTTAGTGAAGTAATTCCCTGCTTAGTTGAAAATGGAGATAGCTCTAAAGAGTGGAGCAATCCCTGGTCAGTTTAGAGAGAAGGATTTTGGGGTACTTGGTTGCATATCCCTGCCTTCTAAAACTGGAAGAGTCAGTTAAACTCAGCAACTTATACTGAAGTATTTGAGCAGACACTAAAAGACACTTCAAAGGTTCAAAGACTTTGTGAAAAAGCTTAAAACTTTTGCTTGCTGGAAGCATATTATCTGGAGTTTGTGAAATTACTAAGTTACTTCAGTGTTGTTATTGATTCACCTCAGACATTTTACCCCTGATTTCACCAGACCTTTTCCCCTCTGTGTTGAATAAAATATTTTGATTATTTTTGAACTTTCAAAAGCCTCTCATGTGCCATTTTCAGAAGTTTAAGTTAAGAAGATGATTTTGTCTCTTCCCTCAAGTCCCTGGGCTGAGCCAGCATCAAAATATAATAGCGTGACAGGGTGGGACAGCCATAAACCGTTAAATAAGAAGAAATAAGGGGGCTGCTCAGCCAGAAAGGAAGAAAAAACAGAAGGAAAATCCTGCATGTGAGGGAGGGAAGATAATTAAGATACTTAAGGTAATTTAACCATGTCATCTGCATATAGTAGAATGAGAAGTGGCCTATTTGCTTGTCAAGGAGGAAATCCAAGCTAGTGAAGGCTTGAGTAATTGAACTGATATAGAAATTAAATTAATAACAAAAGAGCCCAAATGCATCCCTGTTTCATGTCCCTTCCAACAGTGACCTTACAAGATGAATGGTCCTGTGGGTTGTATCTTACTGCCAATAAGTTATTTAATGCAGCGTGTGGATAACTGCCAGCAGTCTAGTGATGATGCCTCTAACCTAGCCCATAATCTGGTCCAGCAAATTCTGTCAAATTCCGTTTTGTAATCTACAAAGGCCACATAAAATGCTCCATGGGGCCCAGTAATATATTTCTCTGCCAGATGATGTAAAATCAACATTTGTCTAAGGTTGAGTGGTCAGTCCTGAAGGCTGCTTCATTCTCAATTAAAATGTTCTCCTGATCAAGCCAGTCTCAGAATTTGCAGCATAAAGTTTGCTCACTACACTGAGCAGACTAGTCAGGCAATAGTTAGAAGGATTAGATTTATCTCCCTTTTAATATACTGGAATTATAATGTGTCGATATCAGTTGATCCATGATCTTAACAACTAAAGGTTTGATTTCTTCCTTAAAGGCAGAAAAATGTGTCTCGTGCATGAAAATTATTTTAAAAGGCTTTATTTTTAACAGTGTTTAGGATCCTGTTTTCTTACATTTTTCTGTATCCAAAACAGCCTATACCAGGGGTCATTTCTGGTCGGAGCACACCGGAGCAGTGCTCCAGCAGGAAGGAGCCCAGGGGGCAGACACATGCAGCAAGCCCCACCCCCCACTCCTAAGAGCCCTCAGTTGGGCCACGAGGAGCAAGAACCTCAAGGTAAGTTGGTGTGCCTTCCCCGCCACCTTCCCCGGCCCGCCCGCCAAAGCAGACAGGCCCAAGGAAAGCCTGCAGAGCCCCCTCGCCACCTTTCCCACTCCTCCACCACCTTTCCTGGCCTACCCGCAAGGCGGATGGGCCTGGGGAAGGCCTGCAGGCCCCCCACTGCCTCCCCTCCACCTTTCCCAGCTCACCAACAATAAGATTGTTTGTGTGTGTGTGTTTGCCTGCGTGTGAAAGAGAGTCAAAAAGTGCCTGCCTGTATGTCTGAGAGCAAAGAGAAAGAGCCTACCCGGGGGAGGAGAGAAAAAGATCGTGCCTGTGTTTGTGTGTCTGTGCCTGCATGTGAAAGAGTCAAAAAGTGCCTGCCTGTATGTCTGAGAGCAAAGAGAAAAAACCTGCGTGCAGGAGTGGGGGAGATCGTGTATGTTGAGTGCTTGTGTGTACGTCTGTGTATGTGTGTTAGAGAGAGAAAATGCCTGATGTACGTCTGAGTGTGAAAGAGAAAGAGCCTGCTCGGGGGCGGGGGAAGAAAAAGATTGTATGTGTGAGTGCCTGCCTGTGAAAGAGTCAAAAAGTGCTTGCCTGTATGTCTGATTGTGAAGAGAAACAACCTGCGTGCGGGGGTGGGGGAAATCATGTATGTTGAGTGCTTGCATGTACGTCTGTGTATGTGTGTTAGAGAGAGAAAATGCCTGCTGTACGTCTGAGTGTGAAGGAGAAAAAGCCTGCCTGAGGAAGGGGGAGGGAATTGGAAAGAAAAAGATTTTGTGTGTGTGAGAGAGAGTCTCACCCAAATCAGCCGGACACTGCAAGAATTAGAGTCCTTAAAGAGCTAGAATCTCTGCATTTGCAGAAGTGAGTTGGTGGCTCACATCTTAATTATTGGTGATTGAAGTCTCTTATGAGAATAGTGGAAACAGCTTCTTTCTTGGCTCAGGTGAGAGAAAGCAACTCTTCTTCAAAATAAAGGGGAGGTCCTTGGGTCAAGGTCAGACAACTGAACTTTGGGCTACTTACTGGTCCCTCCATTATGCTATACTAGGAATAAGGCTCGTTGTGGAAATAAATACAACCAGGAGTCATTTCATAGAAAAAGAGGTGCAGGAGCTCATCACCATAACTCATTTGCATAACTCATTTGCATATGCCACACCCCCTAACATACCAGAAGTGTGTCAGAAGGCAACACCCACCCCTCAGGCGCCACTCCACAGGTGAGTGAAACTGACCTGCTCTTCCTCCGTTCCCTTCCCCATCCAATACTTTGTGCAATAAAAATAAGCGTAAAGAACACACCCTCATTCTCTTCCTGCTCCCTTGAAACCACCAGGTTTCAAGTAGACTTGAGATATCCAGGACATGTGCACCACCCATCCCTTTCCCTTCCCCTCCCCACAACAAGACACCCTGTGAGGTAGGTGGGGCTGAGAGAGGTCTTTTGAGAACTGCTCTTGAGAGAACAGCTCTGAGAGAACTTGTGACTGGCCCAAGGTCACACCAGCAGCTGCATGTAGAGGAGGGGGGAATCGAACCCGGTTCTCCCAGATTAGAGTCCAACTCCTGACCACTACACCAAACTGATGGGGTGGAAGCTGCTGAAGGGTTGGTGACATTTCTCCAGTACTTATGTGCCATGTGCCCAGATAAAAAATGGTATACTTAGAAAATTTATATGCCACCTTGAGCAAGTCTCTGGAAAAGCAGCACACAGTCATAAAAGGAACAATGATAAGTTCTGGAGTGGGCAGGCAACAGTGCCACAGTGAAGACACAGCAAAAAATGCATCCAGCTTCTCAGCCATTTCCCTGTCTTTGTTCAGTACACTTTTTACCCCTTGGTCATCCAAGGGCCCCACTGCTTTCCTGGCTGGTTTCCTACTTCTAATGTATTTGAAGAAAGTTTTATTGTTGGTCTTTATGTTTTTTGCGATATGCTCCTCATATTCCCTTTTTGCCTGCCTGATCACAGACGTGCATTTTATTTGCAACAGCCTGTGTTCCCTGTTATCAGCCTCACTGAGACTAGCTTTCCACCGCTTAAAGGAATCCTTCTTACCTTTTACAGCTTCCATTACTTTGTTTGTTAACCATGCAGGCTTTTTTCTATACCTATTTGTGCCTTTCCTAACCCGCAGCATATATTTTCTCTGAGCCTCTAGAATTGTAATTTTAAATAGTCTCCAAGCTTCCCCAATGGTTTTGACCCTTTCTACTTTTCCTTTCAGTTTTCTCCTCACATATCCCCTCATATCAGAGAAGTTACCCCTTTTAAAGTTAAAAGTGGTTGTGTCAGTCTTTTTGGGCAACTCCCTATTTATACAAATGTTGAACTCAATAACATTACGGTCACTCTTCCCAAGCAATGCAATCACTTTAACATCTCTCACCAGGTCTTGGGCGTTACTTAGGACCAAATCCAGGATACCTCTCCCCTGGTCAGTTCTGTAACTATCTGCTCCATAGCATAGTCATTGAGAGTGTCTAGAAACTCAGTCTCTTTTTCCCGACTTGAACACATATTGACCCAATCAATGTGTGGGTAGTTAAAGTCACCTATTACAACACAGTTATTTTGTCTAGCCGCTATCTTGAATTTTGTTCATCATTTTATAATCCTCCTCTATTTTTTGATTTGGTGGGTGATAACAAACTCCCAATGTTAAGCTTCCTTTTGGGCCCACAGCATTTCCAGAAGCGAATCCAGTTCTCCTACCCCCTCAATCTTACTGGACTGTATACTCTCTCTGACATAAAGAGCCACCCCACTTCCAACTTTCTCCCCCCATCCTTCCGATATAATTTATAACCAGAAATCACCGTATCCCACTGATTATCCTCATCCCAACCAAGTTTCTGAAATACCCACAATATCTATGTTTTCCCCCAACACCAAGCATTCCAACTCCCCGATTTTACCTCGGTTTTACTTCTAGCATTAGTATATAAACATCTATAGTTTCCCATACATATTAAGCCCATAACCTTCCTCTTGCTGCCTTGAGACCTTGCTAGGCAGTCCCTATCATTTGCCACATTCTCAGAGAACAATTCTAATCCCTTTCCTTGTAGGAAAGTAACAGCTACTCCTTCATCTCTTTGAGATGAACCAGCCCGAACCAGAGATTTTTCATCTCCTGTTGGCTTTCCCCCAATATTCAGTTTAAAAACTGCTCTGCCACCTTTTTGATTTTAAGCGCCAGCAGCCTGGTTCCTTCCCGGGACAAGTGGAGACCATCTCTCTTGTACAGCTCCCTCTTGTTCCAAAAAGCATCCCAGTGCCTAACAAACTTGAACCCTTCCCCCCAACACCATTGTCTCATCCACACATTGAGACTCCTGATCTGTGCCTGTCTCTCTGGCCCTGCACGTGGAACAGGTAGCACTTCTGAGAAGGCTACCTTGGAGGTCCTGGCCTTGAGTCTCCTGCCTAGCAGCCTAAATTTTTCCACCAGGACCTCACAACTACATTTCCCCACATCGTTGGTGCCAACATGTACCATGACCACTGGCTCCTCCCCAGCATTATCTACCAGCCTATCTAAAACACACGTAATGTCCGCTACCTTCGCACCAGGCAGGCAAGTCACCATATGGTCAATACGCGGTTTCACCACCCAGCTGTCTACCTGCCTAAGGATCAAATCACCAACTACCAAGAGCCCCCCTCCCTCCCTGCCCAGGGATGGTTCCTTGGTACGAAAGGATACCCATTCACCAGCTGTAGAAGAGTGTAAGCCTGCACAGCATTCTTATGGACTTTTCTGATGATTTCTGAGAGCAGTGAACGGACTATGAGAACAGTATATTAGGTAACCAGTGGGAAGATGGGAACAGATACCTACAATAAGGGGTCAGAGTACTATTTTCTGAGGTTGCCACCTCCAGCCACTCTCTCACACACAAAGCCATGAGGCTAGGAACATATACTAGCAACTCCATGAAGGTACAAACTTCATGCATGCACACAGGCTTACACCCCCTCCTGCAAGTCAGCCTCACCATTTGGTACATCAAGGGACTTCACACAAGGGTGCGAAGACAGCAGGGTGCTTCCTGAGAACCAGTTCTGCTGCCCAGGACTCACTGTCATCCTGAAGACAGATGCCAGATGCAGCCTATGTCAACATCCTGTCCTGACCATCAGGTAGATCTGAATATTGACCACTCCTATAGGACCCTCTTAGTGGCTAGGGATAAAGAATGGACCATCTATAGGCTCTCTTAGGATGGCCTCATATCTTGCCATCCTCCCAGGTACCACCTCCCAATAAATACTACTCCCCAAGAGTCACAAGTCAGTCTAGCTTTCCCCTCCTTCCTTGCTTGTCTCCCATCCTTCCTCCCAGATCCTTGGGTGCACCACTGGGATCTGCCACGTGGTTTTCTGCTGGCTCAGAACCACAGTCCTTTGTCCTCTACCAGAAAACTTCTTCCCCTCTTTTTCCAGACAGATTTCACTGATTCATATAGAGGTAAATATCACCCTCAACAGATACCATCAATATCCTGCTCATGCAAACGTCTCTGTATTTCTACCTAATTTCCTAGATCTGTATAATTGTGTGTATGATTGTGTAACATTGTCTATAAACCTTTTATTATATTTTTAGTAAACAAACTATCTTTTATACTTTTGACTTGAGTCTTGTGTCAGTTCTTGGGAAGTCTCGGTGAGGCGCCGCCTCTGTATACATAGGCAAGATCCCGATAAGCCGGCTGCATATTGTTAAGAGCTAATATTTTCCCAAATATTAATAAATAAAAGAGCAGTCAGGCCAACAAGAGGTCCCTTCTGAGAGCAGATTCTCCTCATCCACAGCACAGTGCCCTGTTCCCTCTTGACCCTCATGCTCCCTGACAGCAGCAGGGCTGCCAGATACAGAGTGGGACATACCTAAGAAGTCCCCGAGAGTCTTCTCCACACGCCTAACTGACTGTCTCTGCTTCTCCAGGTCAGCCACCTTGGCCTCAAGGGAGCAAACTTGTTCCCTGAGAACCAGGAGCTCATTGCACCGGGCACACACCCAAGACTTCTGCCCAGTGGGCAGATAATCATGCTTGTGATACACCGTGCAAAACACTGGGTAGTCCCCAACCCCCTGCTGGCATTCTGGCTTCATAACTGCTTTAAAAATAATTTAATATAATCCCCCTTTAAAACCCTTTGTATTCTCCTTGTAGAAATCTTAATTTCTATTTCTGACCCAGAACATAATTTTTTCACCAAGCCCTGCACCAAGATGAATTTTGACTGTATGTAAACTACGATAATTAATTCTATCTCTATAGTATTTTGACATTTTTATTGAAACTTTTTAAATTCTATCTCTATAGTATTTTGACAGTTTTATTGAAACTTTTCAGTTTTTAATGAACCCCCTCCAGAGGGCTTTGTGCCAGTTTAAAATAATGCTATCACTCTAAAAAATAAAATAGTTGTTTAGAATATTACAATACTGTAGAGAAGTCAGCCATTAAAAGCCATCCCAAACAAGGATTTAAAGCCCTTCTGGAAAACTGAATGTCCTGGAATGACCGCTGTTCCACGCCCAAAAGATGACCAAAAAACCCCTCCAGGACTGCATGAACAAGATTGGGGGGAACATGCAGATCAGAAGCCTTTTAAAATTTCCTTCTGCCCTGTATGCAGCCCAGAAAGAACACTGGCAAGAAATGTGCACTCTGTACATGTTCATGCTCTTCATTTTGCTGTTACTTAAAATGGTGTTGTACAGTTTCAAAGGGACAACTAACTGGGATGCATAAAAGGAATGACAGGGTTGCCCATTGGAAACAATGAGAGAGGCTTGAAGGCCCACTGGAGATAATGGGAGCCAGGAATGCCAAATGACTTGCATGGGCTCCACTGAAATACACGGCAGCAGAAAAAAAGTTGCAAAGAAAGTGTAGAATGGTTTTTCCATTAAGGTCTTTGGGCCAGATAGGCTACTGATGTCAGGGGGTGTGGCATATGCAAATAAGTTATGCTAATGAGTTATGGTAATGAGCTCCTGCACCTCTTTTTCTACGAAATGACCCCTGGCCTATACTAATGTTTAAATCTAGTGTGAGGGATAAAATGTGTCTGTTTACCTTAACTGCTGGAGAACTGAACAGAAACATCTGGAAAGCAGTTTGGGCTAGTTAAACTGAGGCTATAAACCGTAACATACTTGTCTTCCAATGGAATTTCAAAATGGGATAAAAGAAGCATGTTTAGATAATCTTCCTTTCCAAGCACAAATCATGTGAAAACCATGTTTGCGACTGAGATGATACCTTTATGTTTTTCTGTTTCATTTTAAATCATTCTGTTTTGCTTTGCTTCATCAATAGCTTTCATGGATTTTTTTCTTGCAAAATAAATCCAGTAGCAGTGGTGTGACATTTCACACATTCTCAGTTTGCATTCTTTGTTCTTGCTCAGGGAGCGGTTCTGAAACTAATTAAAGTTGGTACTAAAATAATATTACCATTCCTATTTACATTTCCAGTTGAATGGTGTATTGTGCTGTTCTTTTACCCATTGAGCCCAGCACCACTAGGGGACAGTTTGAGACTAGAGACACAGACTTCTCTTCAAACCAGAGTTCCAGAAAAGACAGTCCACAAAATCCTCTTTGACACTGGGCAAGTTGCATTTCCTCCAACCTAGTCTACCTCAGAGATTTTTCATGAGAATTCCACACCAATGTAAATTGCTGGCAGACATTCAGGCAGTCTTAGCAAAGGCTCATCTCCCACTAAATGGGTTATAGTGCATCAGCAGTGGGACACAACAAGTAGGTACTGGTCTACTTGTCTAACAGTGTGTGTGTGTGTGTGTGTGTGTGTACGCACACTCTCAAATACATGCACATGTAAATAAAACAGGAGGACACACCTAGATCTGGGCAAGAGTATAGCTCAATTAAAAAAATGTTCCTCATTGGTATGAGAGGTTCCAGAACCACACCTATGAAGCTGTCTTATATTGAATCAAACCTTTGATCCATCTATCCCTGTCCTGGCACTTTCACCTGGCAGGAGTTCCCCAAGGCTCAAACCAAGGTATTTCCCAGTACTGCTTCCTAGAATGCTTTAACTGTATATGCCAGGTATTGAATGTGGAACCTTATAAAATGCAAAGCAATATGCTCTACCTCTGACCTCTGATGACCATACACAGCAGCCATTGATCCACTAACTAGAAAAACAAAAAGGAATTATAAGCATCCCACTTCTTGAAGACATTAAAATACATAAAAAGAAAAGGTTGCATCTGCTGAATTCTGGCTTACAGAAGCTTATGCTGGAATAAATGTTGTTGGTCTTTAAGGTGCCACCGGACTCCTGTCTTCTTTTGCTGCTACGGACTAGTATGGCTACTCATCTGGACTTAAGGAATGCAAGTCACACTTCCCCTGGAAATGGTAGAACTGCCTACTGAACTGCAGCTTTCAAGTGTTACACATTCCACAGGGATGCATCTAATTAAATCTATCCCAGTGTTGCTGACCTAGGAGATGTGGGAATTGAAAACTTCATCAATAGGCTTCAGCTGCACCTCATATGAGTATGTGTTGCATATAGTTATTTGTGCAAGCTGGCTTGATGTATCAACACAAAATGTGATGTTATCCCATAACACACAGAGATTAAAAAAATTGCTACAACATGTTTGTATTTGAAGAGGCCACTTTTGTATTTAATACTGCCCTCCACCCACCCCCAGTATGAGATGAGACAAGATCACAGACTGCATTTTTTATTGTTTAATAGACACTCCAGCAAAACAAAAACAGAACATATGAAAACATGTATCATTGGCATTTGTTTACATTGATCCAACATACTATGGCAGTTAGCAAGAAAATTAAGCTAGCTCACCCTACATTTTAACACTACACGTTGAACTGGTGCGTTTGGACATTATAAATATTATCTTATCTTTTCCCTTGTTATTTTCCAATGAAGCAAAACAATGTAGTATTGGTAGCTCATGTAAAATGAGAAATATGAATATATCCATAACTTAAGAATAGTTTATTGTACACTAACTGCAAGTCTGAAATACTCATTTATCTAACCATTTATGAAAATATTTCAACAAAAACTTTTCAATTAGTATAAAAATGGAATGTAAAAGATGGATGTAGTTGGTGCTCTTTTGTACTTGTTTCTTATTTGAGAAACCCAAAATCATGGGTCACAATTTAGCCAGCACAGCCCCTATTAATTTCAGGGCAGTAGCTTGTATGATTTCACCTATGATTTCCATAATTTAATTACAGTTTTTCAAGGCTCTAAAGTTTCAGTCCAGTTATGTTAAGGCTTAGAATTCAAAAATACTACACTACCAAAATGTCATAAATCTAAAATATTTGACATTTATCTGCAAAATAATTTAACAAGTATTAGCTGCATTATTCATACTATACGGGAAAACCATATACTTGGTAAGCAAGGAGCAGTAGATCAGCAAGTGACATCAGCGGACGCCTGTATTTCATAAGGAAGCTGGTCAGCTTAAGCATTTTGTTGAATAAAGGCTAACTGTCCAGAGCAACTATTAGGAAAATTATGCCATGAGAGGGGATGAAGAATGTCTTGGAATATTAAACTGCCATATTAGAAGCATCCATTTCTTTGTTCCTTAGAGCATGGAAGCTTCATGCAACACAGATTTCTAGTTTTGTCTCTTCTCCACACCAGTGTATGGACAGTGATATCATTCCAAGCAAAACAGTAAGAACAGTCAGTGATACAGCCACTGCTATGGCTGACAGGTGGGGAGAAGGGAATCCCAGAAGCATCCTCATCATTTCCCCAAAAGCAGACATTTTATCCCATCCTTCCACCTGGGTGCTCAGGACAGCATACACGGTTGTCTCATCACACATTTTATCCTTCCAACAAAAGTGTGGTGGAGCTTAGAGAGCTTCTTGACTGAGCAGGACTTGAACTTTGCTGCCCACTTCCTGCCTCTTACCCTGGCGTGGTACACTGAGATGTCTCCTGCTTTCATGAAGCACCAAAACTGAAAGACCAAGTCCTTTAAGCAATTTCAACTTATCATGGCGTGTGAATGCAAGCACCTTCTCAAATGCAGGTTTGTTTCTTGCTCAGTCAGGGGGTAAAAAACAAACCAACCTTAATTTATTAACATGCATGCTATGATAAACTGGAATTAGATTGAAGTCTTTCGTTCTCAGTCTTCGTGCCCAAGACCAACAATAAGCCAGGTTTGTGCCTGTCATGAATAGAGTCTGAATCGAGTCAGAATGATCTCCCATCGTTTAGGGAGATAATGGATAAAAATGTGTATTTTATTCCAAGGGAAGAAAACACATTTGCTCCAGGTATAAACAGGTTGCCTACCTGTAACCAATGATCTTCGAGTGGTCATCTGTGCATTCACACTGATGGGTTTCTGTGCCTGCGCAGAAATCCTTCGGTATTGTAGAAAGCTCTAACAGATTTTCGCACCCAACGCCTCTGGGCATGTGTGGAGCCCCACCACGCATGCCCAGAGGAGCGGGCGCAGACATCCCACCAGTTCCTTCTGACCACTGCAACCAAGTGTGTTAATGAGGAGAAAGCCTGGCAGCAGAGGGGAAGGATGGGTGGGTAGTGTGAATGCACAGATGACCACTCGAAGATCATCAGTTACAGGTAGGCAACCTGTTTATCTTCGACGTAGTCTCTGTGCTTCACACTGATGGGAGAGTAGCGAGCAGTGTCCTACCTGGAGTAGGGAGCAGGCAGGCTGTCACTGAGAAGCAGCGGATAAGATAAGGCGACCCATCGCAGAGCAGGCAGCTACTCAAGTGTCCAGTGCCTAGTGCCTGATAAAGGTGTTCGAAGTAGCCCAAGTTGCAGCTGTGCAAATGTCTGTCAGGGAGGCACCTTTGAGAAATGCTGTAGAGGCTGCTATAGACCTGGTGGAGTGCGCCCAGATGGGCCCCAGAAGTGGAGTCTTGGCGAGTTCATAGGCAAGTTTAATAAGCTCCTCAATCCATTTGGAGAGTCTTTGGGCGGTGATAGGTTTGACCATTCTGTGTGACGCATAGGAAACAAAGAGCCTGGGTGTTTTCCTAGTCGGCTTAGTATGAGCAAGGTAAAAGAGAAGTGCTCGTTTAACGTCAAGGGTATGTAAGAGACGTTCTTGTTCAGAAATGTAAGAAGGGTAGAAGTCAGGCAAGATGATCTCAGATTGCAGGTGGAAGTCGGAGACAACTTTAGGCAGGAACGAAATGTCCGGAACCATGTGAACTGAGTTCCACCTGAGTTCGGTAGGAAGCAGAGGAATGGAGGATCGTGTCTGAGGGCTAGGAGTTTGCCAACTTGACGAGCAGAAGTGATGGTAAGTAAGAAGGCCGTTTTCCAAGCCAGTAGGCAGAGATCACAGGATGCCAACAGTTCAAATGGCTTCCGAGTGAGTGTGCAGAGGACCAATGGCAGATCCCAAGGTTGTGGTGGGACTCTGGTGGGTGGATAGAGATGGAGAAGGCCCTTCAGAAAGTGTTTTGAAAGGGGGTGGGCGAACGCAGAAAAGCTGTCAATTCTGCTGTAGAAAGCAGAGATTGCAGACAGGTATACTCTCAGAGAAGAGTGTGAGAGTCCAGCATCCGCTAGGGATAGGAGAAATTCAAAAATACGGGACAGGCCCGCAGAGCAGGGTTCTATGTCGGACGAGGCTAGGTATGTACAGAAACGAGTCCATTTGTAAGCGTATGACTGACGAGTGGATGCCTTGCGGGAGTTAAGCAGGACAGTATTCACTCTATCCGAGAATACGGACGAGAGTTAAGCAGGACATTATTCACTCTATCCGAGAATACGGACAGGAGAGTCTCCACACCGTGAGCTTGAGACGGGGAATGTCATGGTGGAGGATGGGAGAGTCGGAGAGTATCAGGAGATCTGGTAGTGGAGAAAATTGATGGAATTTCCCACGGGTCAACAAGAGGAGGACTGGAAACCAGGCTTGTCTGGGCCACCAAGGAGTGATCAGTATGCATTCCACCGTCTCATGCACTATCTTGTGTGCCACTCGTGTGAGTAGTGGTAGAGGTGGAAAGGCATAGATGAAATCGTGATTCCATGGGTAGAGTAGGCCATCTCCCAGGGAGAGGGGGTCGATTCCACCCTGCATGCAGAATGCCATGCACTTCGTGTTCTGGTGAGTGGTGAAGACATCCACATCTGGGGTTCCCCCAAAAAGGAATACCTGGCAAAGGTAATTTGGATTCAGTTCCCATTCATGATGTCCGGCGTGTCCCCTGCTCAGGAGATTGACGTGGCTGTTGAGAGAGCCGGGAATGTGTGGCCCTCAGGAAAATGTCGTTGGACGTGCTCCAGTTCCAAAGTCGGATTGCAAGCTGACATAGGCTGCGGGAAATTGTGCCACCCTGGCGGTTGACATAACAGACTACAGTGGTATTGTCTGTAAGGATAGCCACGCAGTGGCCTTTCACTATAGGTAGAAAGGTCCAAAGCGCAAAGAAGATTGCCAGGAGTTCGAGGTAATTGATGTGGTGGAACCTCAGGTCCTGTTCCCAGCGAGCGCCCATGCTATGGTCGTTCAGATGTGCCCCCCATCCCCATGTAGACACGTCGGTGGTTAGGGTGAGTTGCAGCGATGGGAGATGAAAGGGGGATCCCTGGAGGAGGTTGGATAGCAGGGTCCACCAGAGGAGAGAGGCTCGAACATCTTGGAGGGGAGAGAGATGGAGGTTCTGTGGGTCTTGTTGTGGATGAAAGGAATGGACGAATCATGACAAGGGCGCATTTTGAGTTTTTCAAACAGCAACACTACCGTTGTGGTAGCCATGTGTCCCAATAATCGTTGGATCAAGAGGGCCGAAGAGCCGGGATCGGAGTGGACGTGAGGCCAATGTGACTATTGGTCTGTCTTCCGGAAGGTATGCCCATAGGGATATGGAGTCCAGTTCCACCCCGACGAACTGTACTCTCTGAGTGGGGACGAGATAAGATTTGTCCTCATTGATCATTAGGCCCAAATCCTCCAGGACGGTTCGCGTGACACATATGTCGGCCAGAAAGTGATTGGGGGGGGGGGGGGAAGTTGACACTATGAGCCAGTCGTCTATGTACAGGAAAATAGTAATCCCTTGCAGGTGGAGGAAGGCTGCAATGACGACCATTGTCTTTGTAAAGACGTGGGGAGCTGTGGAGAGGCCAAACGGTAGGGCTTTGTATTGAAAATGTTGATGTCCAATGGCAAAACAGAGGTATTTCCGGTGGGGGGGACATATGGTGATATGGAAGTAGGCATCCTGCAGATCGAGGATGGCCATCCATGTTCGTCTGCATAGCAGGGGAAGAATGGAACGTAATATCACCATTCGGAACCAGCGGTATTGAATGAATAGGTTGAGGCCTCAAAGGTCAAAGATGGGTCTGGTGCCGCTGTCCCTTTTGGATACTGCAAAGCATCTTGACTAAAAACCCTTGCATTGGTGGTGAGTGGGGACGGGTTCTATGGCACCCTTGTCGAGGAGGACCTTGACTTCTCCAAGGAGGACATCTGAAGGGATGGTGGCAACAAAAGTAGGGGTCGGTGGGAGTTGGAGGAATTCGACGAGGTATCCCCTGGAAATAATGGTGAGGACCCAAGAATCAGTGGTGGCGTGGAACAGGCCAACTCCATTCAAAAGGGAGGTCTTCAACCAAGGATCTGGTGTCCTGTTGCAAGGAGTGACGCCTCAGGGCTATGGCAGACATCATGGTTTTAGAGAAGGTGTCTAAAGCATGTTTGGAGGTGTTCACCTGCTGTTTAGCAAGGGTGAGGCCTTCCTTTTGTATCCTTCTGGCAGCCAGTCTTTGGTCCTCAGGGAGCAAACTGATGGCTTCCGAAAGCTGTTCCCACAGGGCGTAGTGATATCTTCCCATGCAGGCGGAGTAATTGGTGACTTTCAGTCCCAGAGCTCCAGCCAAGTAGAAATGGTGCCCGAAAGCGTCAAGCTTGCACCCTTCCTTATCTGCAGGGGTAGAGTGTGTCCTTCTGGATCTGGAAGCCAAGGTGACGACCATCGAGCTGGGGCGAGGATGGTTTGTCAGGAACCCAGCATCAGTCTCCTGGACCCTGTACATACGATCCAGGCGTCTGGTAGAGACCAGTGTCGATGAGGGTTTATCTCATACCGATTTGGTGGCTTGGAGGAGGACCGCGGACATCGGCAGCGCAATGGAAGTGGAGGTGTCCATTTGTATGATGTTGAACATCGGATCAGTTATAGCCGGCTTTGGTTGTACAATAGGGAGACCAAGGGAAAGGGCCATTTGTTTAATCAGGTCTCCGTAACAGGTGAGATCCTCTGACGGGGAGATCGGTAAATTTTCTGCCACATCAGGTTTCAGGGAAGGGTTGACAGGGGAATTATGGTCAGACTGATTGCCATCGGAATCCCGTTCGGACGAGGAAGAGACAGGTGCTGCTTCCATTTGAATTGACTGAGCCAGGGGTGGGGTCACATGGATGAGGGTCATCTGTGTCGATCGTGGATCCCGCACAGAGTGTTTCGATGCTGTGGCCGTTGTTGGTTCAGTGGCGCTCGGTGCCGATGGCAGAGGAGTAGGACGCTGCTGGTTCGTAGCCTGAGTAGGGGGTCTAGACTGTGCTGCAGAGGGCAGTGGATGTGATCTTGCTGGCAATTGAGATTGAGCCCGATGGGAATATCTATCCCAGTCGGAGTGGGTGACTGGGGGGATCCAGGGCATCAATGTCGATGGTGGGTAGCTTCCATACTGATAGGGAGGACAGTGCCAATCCCATAGTGCCATCAGAGGAGCATATCCCCAGCGCGTCGAAATGGGGGATCGGTGTCTAGGTGATCCATACCGAGGAGACCTGTGTCTCGGGGAGCAGTATCGGGGTGGCAGAGGCTGGTAGTCATGTCTATCGTCCCTGTCTGGATGAGGAGGATCAGTCTCGACGTAGGAGAGAGATCCCTCAGATGGCGATCGGGACCGAGAACGAGAGCTCGGGTGTTGTGGTGATGGAGCATAGAGCTGTTCTTGGTCAGTCTCAAGGAACTCCTGTGCCTCCAGAATGTGGTCTGGTAGTGCCTCGTGCAGTTGCCGGATGGGAGAATCCAGAAGAGTGATAGTGGTCACTTCAATAGGTGGTGGAGGCACGATCAAGGAAGTTATCGGTACTGAGGTAGCATCTAATGGGGGTGCTACTGGTTCGGAAACCGAAGTAGGGGCCTTATTCGAAGGCTTGCCAGTGGCTGCGGATAGAGCCTTGTGGCATTTTTCCGACTTATCCTTCTTCTTCTTTTTGATTGGCATCGAAGCCGTAGACTGTGTCGGAGCCTGGTGTTTCGATACTGGTTGAGTTATATCGGATGACGGCCTCTATGTCGATGGGGCCGTGAAGTTGGCTGTCGATACCATCGATGTTGATGGGAAGGAGGTCGTCGAGGTCAATGCGGGAAGCAATGCCGACTCCAGTAAAGCAACCTTCAGACGGGCTGGCCTATTTTTCTGAGTTTGGTTGCTAAACTTGGCACAATGAGGGCAGGAATCTGGCCGGTGACTTTCTCTGAGGCAGAGAATGCACAAGGAGTAGCCATCAGGAGCCGCTAATTTGCTGCCACAAGCCGAGCAACGTTTGAAGGAGCCCCACTTTGTAGCCATAAAGTAGAAAAAACAGAGATGAAAACGGGGTGGGGACCCGAAGGCAGAAAGGGAAGAACCCCACCACCTGAGGAGAAAGATTTTTGGGGGGATTTTTTTTGACAGAAGAATATCGAAAGAAAGCGTTGAAAGTTAAGGAGAAAGAGTGAGGAGACAAAGAAAGTGAAGTGAAGGAGAGCTTTCCTCAAAGGACTCAGCTAATCACAGAAGCTGTTAGCGCAGCGGTCAGAAGAGAACTGGCAGGATGTCCGCGCCCGCTCCTCTGGGCATGCGCTGTGGGGCTCCGCGCATGCCCGGAGGTGCTGGGCGCGAAAATCCATTAGAGATTTCTACAATACCGAAGGATTCCTGTGCAGGCGCAGAAACCCATCAGTGTGAAGCAGAGACCACGTCGAAGATCAAATGTTAGGGGATCATTACACCAGAAAGTCTGCATATAGCAGTGAGAGAGAGGGAGGGAGGGACGTAAGAGAGAGATGCATACATGTTAACTTTCAGTTTCTTAACATGGAGAGCTTTAAAGCAAACTGCTTGATTAGAATAGTACTCAGAATCCCCAGTTAAAAGGATCAGGTGGTAAGGTGATGTGAAAGACCTTGACTGGAGATCCTGGAAAGCCACTGCCAGTCTCAGCAGATGATACTGACCTTGCTTGACAGGCCAATGGTTTGATTCAGTCAAAGGCAGCTCCACGATAAGACATTTGGTGACTGAAACAGAAAATCCAAATGGTGCCTTATTTATGCACATAGCTGCCATTGTCAATACTTCAGTTTTCTACCATTCCAATTATTTGGGTGCACAGATTACAAGCAGCACAGCAGGAATTTTGCCCCAAATACATACAAGCATTCAGAAAACCAGTTACTCGATTTTAAGGTTCACATGTGCATATCGTCATAACTGGGTTATGCATTCCTAAATCTTCCAAGAAATAGAACATGTAATCTCAGGTATTTTTTTCTCCCTACGAGAAAGTCTGTATTCCCCAGCACTGCACACAACTGTTGCTAAAAGATCAGAAATCATCAGAGGCTGGGTGCTGCTTAAGGCAGTCAAGAAACAAACACTTCCTCATGTTTCCCTCGAAGGTGTCCCACGCAGTCCAGACTCAGAAACAGAAATCTGGGGGCTCTTTTCCTCATAGATTATCTCCATCGACACGAGCAAGGAATCCCAGGATATTTCTATCACACCATTCTCTCTGAGACAATGAATTCTCTTGCTGAGAGAGAGCAACACTGATGCAGTTTGCTTCTCTTACCCACCCCCAATACGGTTGAATCTGTGGTTTATTAATTAGGGTAAGCCCATGAGTTCCAATCCTCCTTCCCATAAATTCACTCAACTCCAAATTCTACAAAGCAAAACAGGAATCAGAACTCGCACACCTTTTTGTGATTTTTATTATACATGCCAGAATTTCTGTAGACTTTTACTAGCTTGGCCTCGTCACCCCCACTTAGCCATAAATTAGGCTGAACGTATTATATTCAACATATTTTGTAGTTGGATCCCATCTTGTTGACTGAACCCTTGAAATAATTTGCATTTTAAGATATAAACTGGTTTGGATTATTTTGTCTTTCTCACAAAGTATTTCAGCCTTCGTCACTGGTCGGGAGAGCTCCTTTTCCCCTTCCAGCTCTTCTCTCTTTGCTCAAGTTCTGCTTCAGTGAAGGCTGCTGGGCCCCAGTTTGTGATAAAGTGAGGATTCTTGGAACCTAAAAGATAGCACACTTTAAATAAATTTGTCCCAAACCACCTCTAGACACTCACAATTACTGTGCATCCCATTAAAAGCAGTGAGTACCAGTACATGATAGCTGTATTTGGATGTGTAGCAGATTTACAGACAAGGCTTTTCCAAGAATACCCTGTGAGTCTTCACAGGAGGTGGGGTTTGAATCTAGGGCTTCAAGGTCCATGTCAATATTCCAAGAACAGGGCAAAAATTAGCTCAGTAGCACTACTACATTCAAGCATAAAATATTAAAATGACTTTTAGCCGTTTTATAAAAGAAAGCTCAATCACTGAACTATGTAACATTTATGCACTTACTAGTACCTAAAAGGTGGTTGTTATTAACCCCAGTGCATCATTACCATGCCATGAATCTTTTCAGCTTTTGGTATTGTTTGCCAGCAACCTTCAGACCAATCGTACGATAATTTTAGTGTGCTTCTGTCCCAATAATAATTGGATGCCTGAAGACAGGGGTAGGCAGCTTCTACTCTAATCTATGTTTTATTTAAGAAATGTCCGAACATTCTCTGACCAGGCACAGTATTTACCTAAACAGAGTGCCAATTCCTTCAGCCATGGGCAGTGATCCCAGAAGAAATGGAGCCATTATCCAAGAATAATTGAACTTCCTTTTCTGTACTCCATTGCTTAGATTGGGGACTGACTGTGGAGCTGGTCCTGAAACTTCTGCCAGTCACAGATGTGACTACACTCAGGTTTTTCACACACATTCACACACAGATCCATGTGCTGCTCAAGTTGGGGGCCAAACCCACAATCCCCTGCCACCACATCTTTCATTCCAACAATCACTCCAGAAAAAAAAAAGAAAAGAGGTAGAGTTTGCCCCCAAATTAACACTATTATTAAATACCATTATCAGCTCTGGATAAAGCCAATATCCCCCCCCCCCGCATTATGTATCCCAAGATTTTGTAGATCAGATTTTTCCCATAAGACACTTGAATTTATGAACAGCAATCTCAAAAGACTTTATAGCACTCTCCAGTCCCTCCATTTGGTTTAAAGAGCTGATCAACAGTAAATCCAAGGGACTGTGCTGCAATCGAAAAACTGCCTATCATTTTGATTTAGGACATGTAGGTACTTGAAAAGCAAGTGCTATTGTTGTTGCTATTACCTATTTCTCCAGAAGAAATGAGAAGACAACTGAACCTTAAAGGACCTCCAGTTTTGTCAATGGCCATCCATGTCCAGCTCAAATAAAAGGAAATGGAAACAGATAGAACTATATGCAAGTGCCCATAATATATGCTGGTGCCATCTCCCCTCCAACTTTTATAGGAACGCTGGTATTTGTTTGTTTAATGTGCAGAACAATGGGGATAGCGTGATACTGTGGTAAGCTTTGTTCTCCAGGTTATTTACAATTTTCACATTATCATGTCATAATAACAGCTTATGAGGAATCTGCCATGTAGCGACTCAAATCTCAACTGATGCTGTTTGCAGCACAATCCCCTATCCAGGGCTAATTTTAATCATGTTTTCCAGACTGTAGTATTTCCCAAGTCACTAACAGGAAGCATAGACCAGGCTGACTCAGTAAGAGTTCAGACTTCTTGGAAACCTCCAAACGTTACTGTAGATAAAAATAGTTAGTAGCATCTGTAGCAACTCACAAGTTTAGATGTTGCTTCCTACCTGGTTCAATTAATCGAATCAAGCCCTCATGATGAGCTACTTTATCCTTCCAGCTCTTGGTATTGTTTGCTGCCAACTCTAGCTTCTTTTTAACTCCCTAAAACAAGATTCAAAGACATTAAAAGATGGCGGTAAATAACAAAGAATTCTGTTAATTCTAGAGACAAAAAAAAATCATCAGGGGATTTCAAGAGCTTGCATGGCAGCCATAGTGAGGACAATAGCCTGCCTGTGTTGATGTCCAGAACCATCAGCTTGTGATAGTGCAGTCATATGTGTAGCATCCAGCCCAGGTCAACATTTGGCACGCTTTTGCAAACACTTGAAAACACTATTTACATTGGGTAAGATGAATCCTGTGCCCACTGCCAGATCTATGCAATAGTTTCCCTACAGGTTGGTCAACTGTGATGAAAACTGGGTACATCAGAATTATTCAAAAAAGCCACAGATTTATCTTTGTAGAGGAACTTCAACCCAAAATCCCCAAATCTAGGTTCAAACTCTCAATCATTGGACTATACTGGCTTTAATTTTTATAATTGTCTGCATGCAGGATAACTTTGACACAATGAAATCAAGAACTGTCACTAGGAACAGACACAAAGGTACAAAATAGTGACCATAATATAGCTCAGACTGCCCCATTGTCAACTCTTGCGCACAGTGAATTTAAACCTATACTATGCAGTAGATGCTGGAGACAAGCAGATATACAGCAATCTCACACTGGCTCACCGCATATTGTTCAAGAGCTTGTTTCCGTTCCAGTTCCAGTTGTTCTAACTGTTGCATAGCAACTTGAAGAGCATGTTCCTTGATCATTCTCTCGTTTTCCAGTTCCTGCTTCTCTGCTTCTGTCATCTGAATAGTCTGCTGCTGTTCTAGGTGCCATTTCTCCAGTTCTGCCCTTTTGGCTGATTCCTCCTCCAATAGCCTAGAAAGAGTTTATCATGTTTGAGCTGTACACCTTACAAAGTATGCTATCCATGTAAAGGTCTCATTAAATGTACACTGCATCTTCAGCTGACAAAGTAGTCATGGAAGGTTTCTCTAGAGTAAGTTCACTGGGAGGGTTTTCTGCTTTCACATTCAAAGCATAGAGGGCTACCACTGCGTTGAACTTGTACCAGGGCCAAACCAGGTGAGATGCTGGGAGTTCCATGACTGGAGCTGCTAGTCTGTTTTTTTTAATGCAGTTACTGGCCACACAGGATCATGGCTCTGCGACCACAGCACACAGGATGGAATGTTTTAAGCCAACTCCTACGTAGTTTTCCTGATGGGAAGCCATTATTTGCCCAATTGGGGAAACTTACAGCTAACAACAACAGGTGCAACTATGCATATTCTTAAATTTTTCCTAAAGGGGCAAATAGTACCTCCCTGGGGTCATTTCAAGTCAGGAAAACAACAGGGGAAGAGGCAAAAAAACTCTTACTTTGCTATCTCAATCAGACTTAGGCCCCCTTGCAACTGATCATTGCACTATACAGAATACCAGGGAGCTCTGATCATAGAACTCCCAGAATGACATCTAGCTTGGTCCTCACAGACCAGATCAGTAGTTACTTTAGGGTTTTTCTTGCTTTCTCCTTTTGCATGGAGCCAATTACTTGCTTGCCCCATCTGTTTCACAAAACCTATTGTTTGATTCGTGCACAACTCTGGCCTAATAGGATTTGCTGCCCAGTTATGTATACTGTGGAATATCAGAAACAAACAATGAGGAACATTCTGTTACAAGTGTACGAGGATGTGCAGGGACGATATTCAGGTTGTCTGATGCCTCGCAGTTTCAAAACTTTTCAAGCTTTCCATTCCATTAGATAAAGAAGACCGTTTACTCCTATGGCCACAGAGCTACATACTGACCTGCCTTGAAGCCTCCTGACAGTCTCCTCATCTTGACGCGCCTGTTTCTCTTCCTCCAAAGCTTCTTGTAGTTGCTTATACATTTCCTCAAGTTCCCGGACCCTCTGTAGATACTGTTCCAGCTCAGATGATTTCTGGGCAACTTGCTCCTCCATTTTCTGTCTTACCTAGAAACATGAAGGGAAAGCATGCTTCATTATCCTTCCGTACCAATGACAGCATTAATCTTTCCATGAAAAGACAGAGAAGTCTTTCCCTCAGTCCCTCAAGCCCGACATGCTCTAGGCAGACTACGGATGAATGTCTGAGTCTGGCTCTTGTTATGCTTGCATGTGTGGGGCTGAGTTTCCTGATTTGTAGGGAAGGAGTGAAGCCCATCTTGTCCAGATACCTGCATTCAGACATCATGACAAATTGCATTTGGACCGAGGCCTTCAGAAACCAGGCAGTCTTCCACTGCAGTCTCTGTATGAGGGCAGGCGGGAGTGGGCACATGAGCACAACAAGCAAATTCATGCCTGCACAAACAGCAGTTTGTTCATGACGCATCTTATGGAAGCCATGGGCTTGCAGCTTTTTTGTCAACACACACTGAATTGCTAAAGCCTGTTGCTTACAGTATTCTCAATCCCAGTGATTAATCACTTAAAACTTCAGCAAACTGAAAAGCAAATGCCTATTTTTAAGCCATTTTGGCTCTCGTGTGGTGTTATAGTGAGGGGGGGGGAAGGCAAAAATGTTAAAGATAATATAAATATAAAACAGGTGTTTACACTGAAAATGTAAGTAAAAGTCAGAGGATCAAGCAACTAAAAATCTTTCATTCTTGAGCTGTACTTAATTAACAGCTGATGTCTTCACTACACTAACCACTCTTCAGTAGATTTCGGGCTGCTTTTGTTAAACTCCTCTCTTGCGTTAATGGGTCCTCCTCCCTTCTCTCCTCATATATTTGCACCACTTACCTGTCCTCTTCAAGCATCAACTCTTTATTTTCAAAGCTTTCCACTTCTGCCATTCAACAGTGTCCCTTTTTTCATCTCCTGTTACTCTCCTTCTTGGTCTCTCCATTCTGCACAAGTTAATTGGCTACTGTCCCTTCCTGTCGCAATAGAATCCATATAAGAGATTCCCCAACCTGCTTGGGGAGCATCTATCGCCCTTCCAGTCTCCTCTTTCTCTGCCCCACTGCTGCTTATCACTGGAATGGCAATTTAGGTCTGGACCCCCCAGAGCAGCCTCTGGAAACTAATATGATTTGGTACACATTTTGAATCTGCAGTCTAAGAGAGCTGCTGTATGTCTCTCAGAGGCATTTACCATTTTTTCTCTCTCCAGCTCAAGACTGAATCGATCCTGCAATTCCATTTGAGTCTTCAGGCGCTTCTTCTCCTCTTCTGAAGCTCGAGTCGCTGCTTCTTCAAGTTGCTGTGCAAGGAAGAAAGAGTGTAGTCAATAACTTCCATTAATTCATTTATATTCACAGATTTTTTCAAAAATCCAGATAGACTGGAACAATTCTTAGGTTCTAGAACCAGGACATTGTCAAGTTTGGAAAGACAGAAAGGCCATGTAGTCTAGTGTCCTGCAAAATCCACTAGACATTACTTGCAGATTTACCTGTATCAACCAGATTACAGGGCCCAAACATGCACTATTTATAGATAGTTGTAAAGCAGGACATATGTTTAGTAAAATATAACCAAGTTTGTCACGTCACACATGTGCTAAAAGAAGGCAAATAACAACATGAGCACCATGTACAGTCCACAAATATACAAAAAAGCAGAGCCAACACCAGTGTTTCATGCAAAAGGTCTCGACACATGGCTAGCATAAATGGAGAAGGCACTGGAAAGCAGTACTTTGCTTCTTAAGTCTACTCTGATCATTTATCCCTAAAATACTAAAACTAGAAATACAAGAAGTTGTACCTGTTGAGCAGAACTTGACCATCCCCATTATTTTCCCAGACTGCTGAATAAACTAGCATGGATTTTTTTGGGAGGGGGTAGAAAGGACTCATTATCGTTACTGTGGGACTTGTATGTACTAGATGAACTGAAGCAGCACCTCTTAGTCTTGCACAAAAATGTGCAAATACATTCTATTAACAACTCAATTGTTCATCTGAATTAAGCTCCAGAAATGCTTAATGCGGAGCTGTTTAAATTAAGTTGTGAAATGGTGATTGCTCACGCCGCCTTCTCGACCCCGACTGGGTGGAAAGGTGGCAGAGAAATGTTTCCAATAAATAAAATAAAGGAAATCCATGATCACATGTAATCTCCTGGGGACCTAGTGGGATGGCTGCTGTGGGCTTTTGCTGCCAGCTGCTGTCGTGTCAGGTTTACTAAGGCAGCCTTACCCTGGGTTACAGCAGCCACAGTCTGCAGCCTTGCCCCGCAGGAACTACTCTCCACACCACTGAGGCTGCAGAGGGGTCCAGTCAGTGACGGCTCAAGACATTTTGCTGCCTGAAGCAGAACACAAAATGACACTTCCACCTTGATTTCTATTTTCCTGCATGTTTGCAGCTATGACCGTAATATCCCACCGGGGATATTATGTGTGGGGGTACTCTTGTGTGGGGGGGTACTCTTCCTCTCTGTCCTTCCATCCTCACCTATTAACAGAGGTATTAGCCATCCAACAGGGATCATTTCTTTAAAAAGACAACTCCCCTTGGTAAATATAAACCAGCATTTTGGATTGTGTCCCCCCACCAAACGAGATTAGTCAAAATGGAGTTGTAAAGAAGAAAAAATAGTTTAATCTCTTCTTCGTTCTTACAATTTTCTGTTGTAACTCACTGCCACAGGATATATTGATAGCCACCGTTGCTGGAGGAGCGCAGTGCAGCCAGATGTGTCTGCAGCTCTCTCTGCAGCTCGATCTGGATTCTTGGCTTCTATAGAGACCTGAGGGCTCTTGGGTCCACTAGATTTATTCCTGGAGGGGAGCCAGTGTCCAGAGGGCTTTTTCAGGGGGCCCTCTGTCAAGGCAGTGATGGAAGCTGAGACCTTCCATGTCAGACATGAAAGCGAGGGAACTTTAGAGGATTTATAGACTTTCCTTCTCCTTTGCTATTCATCTATATGGCCTGTAAGTACTCCTCTGCATATGAAATGAACTCTCTGATCTATTCCAGCCCTTTGACTCCTAATTTATAACAGTGAAGAGTGGAGAATTCCCCTCTTACTCAGCGGCTTCTACAAGTTTTGTACTGCTTCTTTGTTTGGCCTAAAGGGAGACAGAGTGCATTTTGTCAAACTGTTTTAACACCTTATACCATAAAAACCTTGCCTCCATAAATATTGTGGATTTTCTCAGCTTTGACTTTTAGACCAAGAAGTGGAAAGAATCCCCCCCCCCCTTATGTTAAAAGGACAGAAACTGCATTGCAAATTCTGACTTGAGGAAACTCTGATTTTGCCTCAAAGGGGGCTACGCTATTTGCAAACTATTTTTCTATGTACTTGAAATATATCACATAAAGAGAAATACTGGAATTACAGAAATAGCTCCTTCGCGTATTTGCAGATGCAGCTCCTTGGCATACACTAATAAACCTTCTGGATTAAATTCCCTTTTTTCTCCAGCCTCTTTGATTTTTATAACAATCTGGAACATATTTTTTTACATCCAACTTTATATAGTTACTTACTTGAGCTTATATGGTTTTTTCCCTGGTGGAATAATTTTTGTTTTGCAGTTTTCTGGCATGACAACCTGGAAATATTGTTTTCCTATATTACTCTGCTTACAACTTGTGGATTAAACTTTATTTTCTTGGCATTATATGGTGTTTTGGATTGAGACCTTTCATTCGTGGATTAATTTGCTGTTTGGATTTTTATATTTTTGCATTTTAAAGGGTTTTTTGTGGTCCTCTCCCTCTTTTGCTGGACAATTTGGTTTTCATCTGTGCTGGAATATAAACGTCACTACCCTAATATAGGATCTCTCTTGCATTCTCATCTATAATAAAATAAACTCTGGGCGATAAAGTGAAATATAATTCAATTATACTTTCTGAAAAGAAATACTAATTGGTTCTAAATTGTGGGTTTTTTAGTACTCTCAATGTCTATGGTTTGTTTTGAGAACTGATTTTGTTTATATTTTGGAGCCCAAAATGTACTAACCACTTTTAAATATTGACATAAGACAAGCTGTGTTTAAATACTGATAAAAACAAAATAATTTTAATATAAGACTTACCATGGCTTCTGGAACTGATCCCAAGGACCCTAAGAAGAAGCTTACCTCAAACATCACCCCAGGATCAACCAAATTAGTAGGTGCAAGTTTGGCACAACTTACTCTTAAGGACCTTCAGGCAGTTATTCAAGATTCAATGAAAGGCATTGTCAAAACAGAAATAGCAGCAGCAGTTGACCCCTTCAGGTTAATATACAAAAGATTTCATCTCAGATAGATGGACTTCAAAAACAATTTCAGGAAACCAGTAAAAAAATTCTAACTGTCTCCCAAAAGACAGATCAACTAGAAGGAAAACAGAAGATGGAAACTGAAATACAAAATGTTACTTCCAAACAAGAAATCTTGGAAGATGAGCTGCTTAGGCTTCAACTTGATAGAGTAGCCTATATACTGAGGTTCCAAAATTGCCCAGAAAACAAAGATGAAGATGTAAAAATGTCTATGGCATAGATACTAGCCAAATATTTGGAAGTACCCAGCCCAGAGGATGTTTTTGGTGAGATTGATTTGGCTTATAGAATGAATTCAGCATATGCAAAACAAAATGGATTACCCAGAGAAATTCATGTGAAATTTTTAAAAAGGTCTTTTAGAGATCAAATTCTAAAAGCTGCAAACACAACTCCTTTAAAGACTGAAGAAACAGAAATAAAGATCCTCAAAGAAACTCCATGGAGAGTAAGAGAAAAAGGAATGATATACATGGAATTAACAGCTAACCTTTGAAAAAATAAAATAGTTTACAGATGGTTACTTCCAGAAGGCATACTCTTCACATTTGAAGGAAGAAGACATAAAATTAATTCTTCCCTAAAAATAAAAGATTTCTTAAAGACTTATGGAGCACAACTAGATTTAGAAGACCAAGACGCAGAATCTGGAATTGAGGAAGAAGATGACCAAGACCAAGATAAAGGAGCAACAGGAACTTCAGCAAAGATAAAAAGACCTAAGAAACCAAGAGATAAACTTCCAGCATCCCAAATGGTTACAAGATTTCGAGATAAGAATAAAGAAGGTACAACACAATCTCCAACACAAGATGACCGGAAAGAAGCTTAAATTTCTCTCCATCAATGTTAATGGATTAAATGGACCACAAAAAAGAAGAAGAATATTTCAACAACTGAAGCAAATGCACCTAGATCTGGGGAGGGGGTTGGGTGCTCAAAGCATCCTCGGGTCCCCCGCCACCTCGCGAGCAGGCACGGGGAGTTTTGCACGCTGGCTTGTGAAGTGGCGGGTGGCTGGGGTCACTCCTGGGCCTTGCCTTCAGGAGGGGGTTGGGTGCTCAGAGCATCTTTGGGTCCCCCGCCACCTTGCAAGCTGGCATGGAGAGTTTTGCATGCTGGCTCACAAGGCGGCGGATGGCTGGGGTTGCTCCTGGGCCTTGCCTTCAGGAGGGGGGGTTGGGCACTTGGAGCATCCTCGGGTCCCCACCCACCTCGCGAGCAGGCATGGAGAGTTTTGCATGTTGGCTTGTGAGGCGGTGGGCAGGTGGGGTCGCTTCTGGGCCTTGCCTTCAGGAGGGGGGAGGCGGTTGGGCGCTCGGAGTGTCCTCAGGTCCCCTGCTGCCTTGCGAGCAGGTACGGAGACTTTTGCATGCTGGCTTGCGAGGTGGCAGGCGGCCAGGGTCACTGCTGGGCCAGTTAGCCTTGCCTTTTGGGGGGGGGGGTTGTGCACTCGGAGCGTTCTCGGGAAGAGAAGGAATTCAACCATTTGGAAGTGTTTAGTTTAAAAGAAAACGCCCACTAGTCAGCTTGAGATTTTCTATCTTCCTAAGCAAATCTGCTGTCATTTGCAATACTGGCTAGCTTGCTGCTTCAGCCCTCTCCAAACTACTGATGAAAAAATTAACTAGCACTCAGTTTTCATGTGCTATTTGCTGAAAATGGGGAATTTGGGCCTCATTGTCCTTTTAAAATTCTCTGAAGAGTCAGCAAACAGATTTTGATCCCTGTCGGTCAGGGTAAAAATAAAAGCTTCGTAGCTTAGTGGATTGACCGTTTTTTTGTGGTGGTGGTGACGATGACGATGATGATGATTCAGATCAGTCAGCTGTTGTCTGCACGATCGCTATTAATTGTTAGGATAACCCCTTGCTCTTCCTAAACGTTCAAGAAGACAAAAAGGGAATTGTCTGCGTATGCTGCTTTGTAACATGCCCACTTCCTAAGACAGAAGCAGTGCACAGCCATTGATTTAACTCCTTAACTATTAATTATGCAACAGCTGATAGGATTTGCGCTAAATGCTAAAGGCATAAAAGGGTATAAAAAGCCATAAGCACCACTACCAGTTTTTTTAAAAAAGTCGTTTAGATGGAATTTGTTCTCCTTGAATGCAAGCAAACTATGGAAGAACTGAGTCCAATGCACCTTTAAGACCAACAAAGTTTTATTCAAGGTACGAGCTTTCGTGTGCATGCACTTCTTCAGATCCCTTGTATTTTTTTGTGCAAAAGGGATAAGCATGGAATTTATGCCTAGGAAAGTTCTGCCTCTGGAAATAGAAAACTGGGCTCTGGGTTAATGTTCCTTCGGCATATATACCTTGAATAGGGTTGCCAGCTCCATGTTGGGAAATTCCTGGAGATTTTGGAGGTGGCGCCTGAAGAGAGCAGTATTTGGGGAGAGGAAGGACTTCAGTGAGCCCTGAGCCCTGCCTGCAGGGAAAGGCGGCCTAGCAAATCTAATGAAATAAATAAATAATGTCATAGACCCACCTCCCAAAGCAGCCATTTTCTCCAGGGGAACTTATTTCGGTCACATGGAGATCAGCTGTAATAGCAGGAGATCTCCAGCCACTACCTGGAGGCTGGCAACCCTATCCATGAATGTTCTCACAAGCAAAATATTTGGGTTTGTCCTGAGTGGCTCAGTGGTAGAGCATCTGCTTGGTGTGCAGAAGGTCCAGATTCAATCCTTGGGATCTCCAGTTAAAAACAACAACAAATGGTTAGGTAGTAGGTGATGTGGAAGACCTCTGCCTGAGACCCCGGAGAGCTGTCTGCCAGTCTCAGTAGACAATCCGGACCCTGATGGACGGGTGGTCTGACTCGGTAGAAGTCAGTCTGATGTCTTTATCATGTTACCCCTCCCCTCATAGCCTTTGAAAATGGGATAAAGGACTTGCAGTGGAATCCTTTGTGGACTTATGTTTTTCTAAATCCATGGACTGGAGTACAGGTTTAGAAGGTCCTGTTCAGGACTGCACTGTGAGTCAGGATGTCAATTCTTTATTAAAACTGCAACTTATTGGCCTATAATAGCGGATGACAAAAAGTCCAGGAGACTGCAAAAACCCAGTTATATAACAGTACCTGGAGAAACCATGTGGTACCATTAAGTGTTTGTATTTGTGTTCTGACTCTCTCTCCATGACTGCCATTCCCAGCCTACTTTCAAATGCGTTTTAAAAATAAAAACCTAAGAGCCACAGTGGCAGCAAAAATTCTGGCAGGGCAGGAACTTTCCTGAGTCACTACTTGCTGTGAGCAGCGACTGGGGAAAGCTCCTTCCTTGCTGCACTGTGGGGTACAAAAAGAGCCCTGCACACACACACACACACACACACACACACAAATATTTCAAACAATTAAATAAACACATAAATATTAACATATAAAAACACACAAACAGGGAGAGAGGGGCAATAAAAGTCAGTGAGGAACACCAAACCGAACAAAAAAGTCTGCACTCACTGGCAACCTGTAGAGGGGAACAGATGAATCTCCCTTAGGAGGGAACTCCAGACTTTTGGCAATTACATCAGAACAAGACTGCAGTTTACAAGAGCGGTGAAAAAGTGACCCCTTGAAGTACAATTGACACACCAAACATTTAGTGGTCCCTTCAGGCACGCTATAGCAGAGAAACGGGTCTGGGCTCTTTCCGGCACCCACCTTTCTGACAGTCTCCAGCTCCTTCTGTTTGTTTTCATTTGCCACTTGAAGTTCTCTCATTTGCCTCTCTAGTTCCTCTTGTTCAGCCTGCAGTTTCTGGCGCAATGCTTTCCGTTTCTGGCGAGCCTCTTTGTGAAGCGGAGGTTCACCTAGGCGTAGCAGATTTACAGTTGTCTGAATGGCTGTTTGATAGAAATAACAAGAGAGCAGTAGTAATAACAGACATAAAGAACAGGCCCACAATAATCATTCTGGCTACACAAATCCCTTTAACCACAACTGCTAAAGCAGAATTTCATGCCTGGAAGGGGTCACTCCAGCTCCTTGTAATGAGGCATAGTCCACTTGATGAGAAGTGGCTTTTGCAGTTGTTCCATGTTCATTCTCCAGCTAGTGGTATTCAGAACTACAATATGTTGTGTTGTCACACTACAGTAAAAGTCAAATAGACGGGGCAATAGGGACCCTTTTACTTTGGCCTGACCAGGCATTACATACAGAACAGATGCCTGTCTGCCCACCACCTTCCCCACACTCTTTCTCATACTCTCCATTTGGAGGTGTTTTCTCTTTACGAATAGAACTGTGAACAAAACTTACACCTAGATTAAAATCTCGCAGGGCATTTGAGGATTAAAAATGCAGACCACAAGGATGACAGGCTAACAGTGACATCCTATGCATCCTTCTAAGGCTGCTGGAATTAATGGATTTAGAAGGGTGTAAATCTGTATAGCAGAAAACTACAAAGAACCCCCTTCTGAGACACAAATCACTACTGCTTCCACAGTAAAGTTATATTCATAAGTATTCACAAGGAACAACATCATCTTTGTGATTTACAGATTGAATATTTGGACTATTCTGCTTGTACACACTGTTATCCATATTTTGTGATTTTGTGTATCTGGACTTTGGAATATTGTATTTTGGTTGTATGAATAATATAATAATAGAATATACAAGAGATGGGACCCACGATACTCACGGGGGGGGGGGGGAGACGCCAACAGCCACTCTGTCCAGAGCCTATCCCTCTCTCCCTGCCTACTCTCGCTCGGCCAAGTGGCTGACAGCCACTCAGCCGGGTGTTTCTTCTCCCCCCCCCCCCGCGTTTCTCCCTCCCTCCCTCCCTCCCCCTCCGCCCATTCTCGTTCGGGCCGAGTGCTAAGCAACTCAGGCTCAGCATTTCTTCCCCCCGCCCTCTCCCTCCCACCCGGCCCGTTCTCGTTTCCTTCCCCCTCCCCGGTCTTGCATGGCGGCACGGCGGGCTTCCAGCCTTGCCGCGCCGCCTCCCCCCTCCCTTCCAGTTCTTCCAGCCTTGCCGCGCCGCCTCCCCTGCCTTACCCCAGCTCTCCCCCCTCCCACCCCCAGCTGGCCTCGGTGAGTTCCGGCAGCTGCTCTTCCTCGTCGCTCTTCCCCCCCCCACCCCCTGCAGGTCCTCTTCCCCCCCTCCTGCCCACCGGCGAGGCCTCGCCGCTTCTCTCTCCTCCTGCCCCCTCCAGGTCTTCTTCTCCCCCCTCCAGGCCCCGGTGAGGCCCGGTAGCTCCGGGCCTTGCCAGCACTCCCCCCCACGGACTGCAGCGGGCCTCGGCGCGCTCGCCGGGCCCACCGCTCCCCCCCCAGGCTTCTCTCCCCCCTCTGTTTTACGGCGGGCCTCGGTGGCGCTCGCCGAGTCCGCTGCTTCTCCTTCTCCCTCCCCATGGTCTCGCCAGCCGTGTCCGCCGTTGGCCGCCGGGCCAGCCCACTGTCTCCGCCCACCCACCGCAGCCAAGGTAAGCTCGTTCTCTGCGCATGCGCAGGGAACGTTTTTTACTTTTCGGGGGATTTAAATATCCCCCGAAATTTTTTTCAAACTTCTTAGATTTTTCTGCAGACGGGGGGATCAGCCCCTGTCTGCAGAACCCCCCCTCTGCCCTCCAAGTGCCCCCCCACGCAGATTTAAGTATCTGCACGCGGGGGGGCACTTGGGAATTAGATATAGATATATAGATATATAGATATAACTTCATTGCAGAGTGCAATAGTGCCTTGTATCACAGAAGTGGGTTCTTTGTGATTTTATTATACTAGGAATAAGGCCCATTGTGGAAATAAATACAACAGGCTCTAGAAAGAGGCTCTGGGAGAGTGCCACGGCCTTGGGCACTCAGTGTCAATTTGCTGGGGCGACCTCAGCACGGTATAATGACACAGAGTCCACCATTTTCTCCAGAGGAACTGATCTCGGCTACCTGAAGAGCAATTGTAATTTTGAGTGATCTCCACCCCTCACCTGGACATTGGCAACCCCCAGGAGGAAATGGCTGGTTTGGAGGGTGGAGTCTATGGCGTTGTACCTGGGGTTGAACCCCTCCTCAAATTCCACCCTCTCCAGGCTCCACCCCTCAAATCTCCAGGAATTTCCCACCTGGAGGTGGCAACCCTATCTCCTTCCCAGCCAACCATCAAACTACCTTTATCTGCCCCTCTGACTTCAGCTTTCCTAAGGACGCCATGCTTGCTGTTACCAGGGCCGAGGCATTCTCAGTGGTGGCTCCACACTGGTGGAATGAGCTCCCAGAAGAGATCAGGGCCCTGCAGGACTTATCACAGTTCCACAGGGCCTGCAAGACAGAGCTCTTCCACCAGGCTTTTGATTAGGAGCCGCCCCCACTGTACGATCACTGAACTGCAGCCCAGACAGTCAGCCTGACTGCAGATATCTGTGAAATTTCGGGCCATCTTTGAAATAAGAACATCAACAGCACTATTATTAGTAGTATGTTTGAATTTTATGATGTTTTATTGGTTTTAAACTGTTATTAACTATTTATGTACTTTGTAAAGGTGTTTTAAGTATGTGAGCTACCCTGAGCCTGCTTCGTGGGGAGGGTGGGATACAAATACAATAGTAAACAAACAAACAAACCTGGAGTTGTCAACCCTATCTCCCCCCAAGCAGCCATCAACCTGCCTTTATCTGTCCCTCTGATTTCAGCTTTCCATCTCCTTTCCCCTCCCTGCTAGAGAGCAGATGTAATTCTGAGTGATCTCCAGCACCCACTTGGAAATTGGCAACAATCGTTCCCCAGGAGGGAATGGCTGGTAGGGAAGGTGGAGTCTATGGCACTGTATCTTTCTGAGGCCCCACCCCTCCTCTAACCTCACTCTCTCCAGGCTCCACCCCTCAAATCTTCACGAATTTCCCAACCTGGAGTTGGCAACTCTATCTCCTTCCCAGACAATCATCAACCAGCCATTATCTGTCCCTCTGATTTCAGCTTTCCATCTCCTCCCCTCTTCCTCCTGGAAGGCAGTTGTAATTCTGAGTGATCTCCACCCCTCACCTGGACATTGGTAACAATGGTTCCCCAGGAGGAAATGGCTGGTTTGGAGGGTGGAGTCTATGGCATTGTACTTGTTTGAGGTCCCACCCCTCCTCAAACCCCACACTCTTCAGGCTCCACCCCTCAAGTCTCCAGGAATTTCCCAACCTTTTGCTGGCAACCCTATCTCCCTCCCAGCCAAGCATCAACCTGCTGTTATCTGCCCCTGACTCTTCAGCTTCCTGTCTCCCCCCCACACCTGCAGCCTCAACTGTGCTCTGAATCCCTGACTGCTATGTCACATTGGGTGTCATTGGGAGGCCATCTCAGCAGGATATAACGACACAGAGTCCACTATTTTCTCCAGGGGAACTGATCTCTGGCATCTGGAGAGCAGTTGTAATTCTGAGTGATCTCCAGACCTCACCTGGAGATTGACAACAATGGTTCCCCAGGAAGGAAAGTAGTTTTTCTTTGCAATAGGGACCAAAGCAGCTTACATTATTCTCCTCTCCCCCTTTTGACTTGAACAACAACCCCATTTTACTAACAGAACCAAGCTTGGTTGCCTAGCAATGTTCACAGTTTATTCTGACAGAAAAGTGGCCAAGCTGCCAGTGGGCAGGGGAGGGGTTACACTGAAAGTCTGTGACTGGTCCGAAATCACAGCTTCCACAGAAAGAACCTGGGTCCAGCAGACCTTGCTCTGAAACACTAACTGCTATGCCTAGGGAAGCCAATCTCCAGGTGGAGCCTGAAGATCGCTGGGTATCAAAACTGAACTCCAGACAACAGATCTCTTCCCCCCTGGAGAAAATAACTGCTTTGGCCGATGGCCTCTATGGCATTCTATTCAGCTGAGACCTCTCCCCTCCCCTCCCCAAACTCTGGCTTCCTTAAACTGGCTTCCTTACCTGGAGCTGGCAACCCTAGTCAGGACTGGCCCAAATGAGTTCTTCACAACAGCCACTGAGGGAAAACTTAGTCCCACACAGGACCCAAGAAAGGGAAGTGTCTTTGTTGGGAAACGTACCCATTTTCCAGTGCATCTGACAGAGAACAATGGCTGAAGGTGGAGTGGGCAGGGAAGAGGAGCAGACCCAGCACCTAGGCAATGGCACGTGAGTACTATTGAGTGGCGGCTGATGAGCCAATGGCTGTGAGAGTACATTGCACAGCCAATGGGAGGGCTGGAAAGTGTCACCCCACTTCACAATTATGTATAAGGCGAGATTACTCTGTGATTTCCTTTACTATTTTTTGTGAATCTGTATTGGATGGCAGTCTACATGTCCTTAATTCCATGTAAGCTCCATTGAATGCAATGAGACTTGCATATTTAGAAGGAGAGGGGAGGGAGCAAATTGAATCACTGACATTTCTAGTTGAAGAATCTCAGGTAGCAGAAGTGGGAAAGTCAGGGGCCCCCATCACAGTCACACTGAGCTAAATGGAATTAATAGGTCAGCTTTATATGCAGACTACGATCACAGTATCTATATTACATTACGCATGAGCATAAGAGGCAAGAGCAAGGAAGCTTCAATACAAGGGATAGGTACAATAAGAGGGCTTGCCACCTACAATATGGAATTATTTGCATTCAGAAACCATATGCCAGGACAACTATGAATGCTGGCAAACTCTGCAGGCAGTCTTCTTAGAATGGGCTGCTGAACACAAGTTAGTCTTGTGACTGAGCTCAGGTTTTGGTCACAGGTCTCTCAAGTCCAAACGTTCTCACTGCTGACCCATCCCAGCTCTCTCCTTGTCATATTGTCATTTGCAGGGGGGGGGGACGGACTACCTGGCCAGTTACAGCCTGTTTCTCTCAGGCTTATTTTCCAACTACCTTTTACAAGTTAAAATTAAAAAGTAAACACACACTTCTGGTAGTCTTCCAATGCTATTTGACATCATTCCTCATTTTAGGTCTGAAGCCCATAATTGTCCAAATTTGCACTATAAAAGTCTGTCCTTGTTACTATAGAAAGACAGACGTACTCTTCTGGTAAGCAAAAACTGATATAATTATAGCTGAAGCAGCTTTTGTACCACAAAAGCCAGATGCTAGTTTATTTCTGTACTTTATAGTTTCCGCTGTGAGTGAATAAAAGAGAGAAAGAGAGAGAGAGAGAGTTCCAAAATGAAATATTCTTCACTTGTCAGGTTGTAATTATTAATGTTTGGTACTTTTGCACTTTCTATTATATTCAAAGGCTGACCTCTTGCTAAATGATATAAGTTACCACTTAACTGAAAATAGACAATAGTGGTGATATTCCATAGTGATGTCGTATGTACCAGGGTACTGTTGAACTTTTGTTCGCCTGCTGTTAAGTCATACAGCCAGAATAATTCATAAAACTATTTCACAATTGCAGCACTCACTGCATAGCAGTATGTTGTACAAATGCCAGACTAAAATCCTATAAAAAAAACCCTTCCAGAGTGCAACCGAAAAATGGTACATATATTCCATTTTTGTGCATGGGAGAAAAAGGGCTGTAGCTTAGTAACAGGGCATCTGCTTTGCATGCAGAAGATCCCAGGTTCAATCTCCAACATCTCCAGCTATAAGGATCAAGTAGCCAGTGATACAAAAGCAACAGGTGTCCACATAACAAATCTGCGAAAACACAGATACCCTTCCTTGGGAGGCATAGCTGGGTCCTCCACATTTTTTAGAAAACTGATTTAAAATGTTTCTTTTTCAAACAAAATTTCTGTGTCATGAACTGTCTTTTAACTTAGGGTAGCTGTGGTTCGGAGGTTTGTTTCATCTCTCCCCGATTATGCTGTGGTCTTCTGCCACCTTCTCTTTGTTACTTTTATCTTGTCTCTCGCTATTATTACGGTTGTTTTTTTATGATTTTATGGGGGGCTGATTTTACTGATGCCTATTATCCGCTTTTTGTTTGTTATAAGACTGATTGCGGGCTTTGTACCACAAAGTAGGATATAGCTATTTTAATAAATAATTTAATACCATATTTTTGAGCTCCACTTCAAATTGCCTTTTAATTCAAAAAATTAAGGACATGCTGAACATGAGGTTGCATACTACAAGAAACCTAGATTATTAGTCACTGATGAAGTCCTCTCATCATATGCTTGGCCGAGAACAGACTGGCAGTCTGGCCCGCTCTGCCTCCGTTTTAAAAACGGAGGCAGAGCGGCCATTCAGACTGCCGCATCTGCCCGGAGGAGGCGGCCCGGAAACATTGCGTCCGGCGCCGCTCTCCTCCCACAGCAGCTGGGCACCACTTCAAAGTGGTGTCCTGGCTGCTGCGGCGCGCATTCCACCCGCTTCCAGCAGGTGTGAACGCACGCCGGGCGGGGGAGCCATGTGACGTTCGGCCGCCGCTGCCAGAAGCCACCCGCAGTCTGGACGCTGCAGGCGGCTTCCTTGCGGTGGCGTGCGAATGCCGCGCAGCAGGGGCAATTCCCCCATCTTGTTCCGCCGTGCCGCAGAGGCGCGGCAGAATACCAATCTGTCCACGGCCCTTATTTAAAACTTTTGTTGGATTTTATCTGTTTTAAATGTTTTAGTGTACTTATCTGTGAGCCGCTCTGAGCCCGCCTGGCGGGGAGAGCAGCATACAAGCCGAATGAATGAGAGAATGAATGAATGAATAAACTGTCTTGCAATGATTTCCCGGGGGGGGGGGGGGTGTCAATGAAGAAAGAGGTACATACTATTGTAATTTACCAATCAACTCTCATTTATTTCAAGAAAATGCTATGTATAAACAAAACAACCAAGATCAGATTAATCTAATGTACACATAGACCTGAAAGTTCTTTCTGATAACTGCTACTATTGATAGGTCTGAACATTATTTTTTCTGCTATTTCAGAACTACCAAAAGTTAGTGCTTTTCCACTACCCAAGTGTGCATGTGACTGAATTCACATTACAATCCCAAAATATTACATATTTTAGGGCGTATCACAAACAGTTTTAATAACTCAATAATACTAGTAAGGTTGCATCTATACAGGGGTGCAAAAATGTGTCCCCACTAGCACCAGCAGGAGGCAGGATGGGACCGAACAAGAACAGGGTACTCATACAACCAACCTTGCTCTGTTCACTGCTGTCTCTGCTCTCCACTTCACACATGCAACATGTGCAGAGCAACCGTGATCACAGTGACCCGTCCCCCACTCACAGAGCTCAGAAGCCCCCGCTTTCCCTTTCTGAGTACAGCCATGCTGTGATGGAAGAGCCCGGCAGGTTATAGTAGTGCATTCTAAAGGAATGCAGCTGCAAGCTGCCCCGTGACATTCTGGAAACAGAGTTTAGCTTATTTTTGATCTCATTCAAATCAAAAAGCCTCAGAAAGCCCACAAGTCATGCTCTAAATGAGCACAACATCATGTAGGCGTTCCCTTTAAATGTGGGGGCTTCCCTCTCCCCATGCGGGAAAAAAGTCCCTCTGTGGGAAGCAGTTTCACAAAGTGAAATTTTAACCTTACCTTGAATCCACTCCTGCTTCTTCTTCTTATCAGAAGCACTAATTTCAAAACATTTCCCTAAACTTTTTATATGGAAGAGACATTTCTTTCCATCTTTGTCAGGCAAGGCCTAAAAACAGAAAACGAGTATCCTATTAAAAACACTAATTCACAGCACTGATGGGAGACATTAGCAAAGATGTTACTTTTGGTATTTCAAAATCAACAAATGTGAATATGGAATGAAGAAAACCACAACACACAAAGAATCTCTCTCTCTCTCTCTCTCTCTCTCTCTCTGACACCATCCCCTTCTAAAGCCACTAACTGATAAAGTAATCCCCCCAACCAAGCTAATAATAAAAATTTCTAAATTTCAAATTCTTTTTCATTTCCTGGTACAGATGCTGGGATCTCCGCATTATCTGTTGAGAGACACTATTTTTGAATAATAGGTCATATCCATACTTCAGTGCCAATAGGCTGTCTGTCTGGTATTGTAGTAAGTGTTTCTCAAAAAGGAAGTGATTTTTTTGCACACTGGACCCTCCTACGCCAAGAGCTTAAACTCTGCAGTAGAAGCTGCACCACTCCTACAGTCCCTGACATGAGCAATATGGAGATCAGGGGACAAATGTGCAGGCTTGAAGATAAAGGATATGGTTTTGCAAGGACTGAGCATAACACAGGAACACCTCCAGTCCCACAAAGAATATTTGAAGGGACATATGCTTAACACTAGGGATGGGCACAAGCCGAATTACAAACTAAAATTCATCACAAACCAGGCCCGGTTCATGCCATCCCACCCCCACAAACCTCTCAGCTGGGTTCTTGTGGATAGTGTCGGCAGATAAGCTGGCACCGCTGGCAGGGCTTGGAGAAGGCACAGTCTCTTTGAATGCCTTCTCCAGGCAGCACAGCTTGCAAAAAAAACATTTAAAGGGATCCCTTTAAATGACTTCTCCATTCATTTCAATGCCTTCTCAGTTCACTTGGGAGTCGCGCCGCTGCAGTGGCCCAACTCAGTGAGTCAACTGAGAAGGCATTTAAAGGTTCCCTCTAAATTGTAGCATTTCAGTGATCCCTTTCGTTCTCTTCCCCCCCCCCCCCCCGCCCCCACTTCCAAGCAGGAGGAGTGAAAGGGATTGCTGTAATGGCTTGCAAAAACCATTTAAAGGGAGTGTTCCGTTTAAATGGCTTTTGGAAGATCTCAACCCCACTTCCATTCTGCTGGCCTTGAGGAGCTGCCCCCAGCAGAAAGGAAGGAGGGAAGATCTACGGACCTCACAAACCTGAACTGGTTTGCAAAGCGGGTGAGGTTCATCCCAGTTCGTGGGCCCTCACAAACCATGAACCAGGATGAACCTCCATTTTCCTGGCCATGCCCATCCCTACTTAACACAACCAGTACCTATGGTTACCAACTCCCTGCTGGGAAACACCTGCAAATTTGGGGGCAGAGCCTGGGGAGATAGCTTAGCAGGAATGTGATGCCATAGAGCCCACCCTCCAAAGCTGTCATTTTCTTCAGGAAAATACCCCCGTCATCTGCAGATCTGTTGTAGTCCTGAGAGAACTCAAGGCTCCAACTTTATCAATACTACTTGTTTATTCCTGAGTTACTTTACTGATTCATCAAAATGAAAAGGATTATACATCTGCTAAGGACAACAGGGTAACTAGAATGGAGTGACAAGGGCATCTGCTCTAGGTACAACCTGGGCAAAGGTGAAAACTGGTTCCAAAAGATGGTAATATATTTATAGCTATGATTGTAATGCTTTCTTCTGGTTTGGAATACTTAAGACGTGTTTTCAAATGAAAGATATGAACCTGATGGGAGATTTATTGAGAGCAATAACCAAGATCAATGGCACTTTTACACTCTCTCATTGACATTTTCTCAGCAGGCTAATATGGCAAAGGATGTTAGCTACTGAATACTGCTGCTGGGAAAGATAAGAAGTGGAGACAAACTGACTGAACAATAGCAGTGTGGTTGGCAAGAACTTGGGATTTTAGCAGCAGCACCTTTAATCAGGTACAGACTATTCTCAACTCACCTAAGTTTACATCCTGTCCTATACACATATAGAATGTGTATAATCTCCCAGACTGTAAATATCATCCTTGTGAATGTATGGGAGTATTGGGATGCACCAAGAAACTGGGAGCCTCCTCTGAGCATAAAAATAACCAATTTTACCTTATTATGGATTCTCTCTAGTTTAATATTTTCACCAACCTAGCACTTTACAAACTGCTTTTAAGTGTTTTATGTTCTTATTACTGTGAACTTATGCAAAACCACTTGTAATAGAAATCTGATGCAATGCAAAAACCCAGCTTTTCACATAACACTCACAAAAGAACCCATTCTATCCAACTCATTTTTTTTCAAGCATTGGAATAACAGTGTGCGCACATGTCAGAGAGAAAGCATGCTCATTTTCATGGTGCTATAAATTCCACCGGAATTACTGGAGCAGCCTGCATAAGCAAGATATCTGCATCCTCACTGCTTGCATATGGTTCTCTATATTAGGGTATATGAACACAAGGCTAATTTTACGTTATGTTTTTAATGAGGATTAAAATCTCAGGAATAATCCTATAGGTTGAAACACTTTTTCCTTTGAAGGAGTCTGCCCTGCTATCTGTCCTCTAGAAAAACACTCCAGTTGCTGCTTCAGAGTTCCACTATTGTTTTACCTCTATGCTACAGCTGTCATCCAGAACAATGTCTCCTCTCTTGTCTTTTAAATCTTCACTCACATAGTATGAAATAACGTTGGGTTTTAACACAAACCATCGTTCTGTCCAGTTTTTCCTTCTATGGCCCTTTTTCCACATATAGCCCTGTGAAATATAAAACGATTCAATTGAAGGCCTTTCCATTTCCATTAACATTAGGATTTCTGGCTTACAGTTCGGAGTACAAATCCAAGTACAGTTAATGGAAGTGTTTCAGTTTATTTCAGTGAACAGGGATCAAGCTCTTAAACATCTTTATAAGTGTTTAGAGTAAAACAGATGAAAAGTCACAAAAGATGACAAATCATCAAGGTCATTCCATTTTCCCTCCTGGTGTTGGAAAGAAGTTTTAGAATTACCTCGGTATGAAAGAAGGTATTTATAACCCATGCAATTTGGAAATAATAAAATGGCAAAACATTAATTAGGCCAACAACCTTGTGAACATGAAGAGACATGGTTTTGTACTAAATTTGAAGAAATCAAATCTATAATGAAAGGTTGAGAACATATATGACTTTCACACAACTTTTCATTTTATGGCACTACTTCTCCAGCTGGCATCAACCTCAAAATAAAACTACTGGTCCAAACAGTTAAACTTTCCTTAAGGTATTATAGTCACTCGGTTCTACGGAGCCAACCAGCATCCACTGAAGAAACAAAACACCAACAATACAACTCTTTGGGCACATCTGCTTAGAAATGTCCAACGCACAGCACTTATAGTTTTAAATTTTATAGTCAGTTTTGAAAGCTCAGTAGAAGATTGCGAGGTAGAAGAGATGCAAAAGCGCATGCAAAAACTGCAGCAATCTCATTGTGTCACATAGACACTACAGCCCATTCTCACTATGCTATGGTCTCCTGATTGTCATGCAAGTGGACACAGTTTGGAGTGTACAGCCCACAGGAGCCAAAGAAACTCAACAAGCAAACTGTGTAGATGTCACCCAACCACCAAGACAATACCCAGATATATGAACAAGTTCACAGAATCATCCACATCATTAGAAAGGGAAAATGCCAAGAACAGTGCATTTCCTTCTTCTTTTCTCTACAGGATGTTCATTTAATAGTTTTATTTATTAAACAGCATGTAAGAATTTGACAATACCTTGCTCATACCTCAACTGGATGCAAATAATGAATGCAAATATCAAAACTGGTCTGTTGTACATTTAAAAAGACAAGAGTACCTACCTACTTGGTATATCCAGTTTGGGCTAAGCTATTCAAAATAATATTGCACAGAGAAAGAAAAATGAACATTTAAAGATAGGCCATTTGATTATTTATACAAGTTCATGATTGATATTTTTTTAAATGATATTAAGAAGATCCCTTATTTACTATTGGTACCCAGTGCTTCAGTAATACTCTTACTGCTTGCCCATAACCTCCTGCTCCTTAGCAACACTAACACTAGATTGTTTTTTGTTTTTCTCTATTTAATTTTTTTAAATTAGAAAACAAAGAGATAGGACAAAAGAAATACAGAAAGGAAAAAACGGTTACATTACAAAATTGTATATAGCAAATATGATTATATATAACAAAGTATAAAAGACAGAAAATGTTTCTCCCCCTTCGTTACACCGAATTTGGGGGGGGGGGGGAACTGTCTATAAAATACAGTGATTCTTCTTTCTGTTGGGGTGCATTTATATTCAACATTTCACATTTCATAACTAATCTGTTTTGCAGCTACGTTATTAATTTAATCAGAATTACATAGTATTACATATTTTCATCACTTCTGCATAATCACTATTGCTTTTAACAGGTAAATAATTATTTTTGTTTCTTAAGATGCTACCCTCAAATTGTTGTTTGCAAGGGGGATCAGAGAAGACACTGATTATGCACTGAGTCCACAAACTCAAAGCTTAGACAGTCAAGTTGGTGAGATGGGAATGTTTTGCCTTAAGAAGCTAACCCTTTCGTTAATATCCAACCCAAAAACCAGTAGAAGAATTCAGACAGATGTTTGCTTTTCTTCTTTGAAACCTGAAATATGAAATTCAGGAAATGCTGGACTAAAACAGTTTTCTTAAACTAGCTCAGGTTTTAAAAAATTACTACCTGCCATAAAAATTAATGCCTGCCTCTCTGTACATACAGATAAGAAGGCAGCCCTAACTCAGATAGGGCAGAATGCTGTACTCGAGTCTTTGTGAAAAAGGTGGACTATAAAAGAAGTAAAAAATGGAAGTGGCAAAAATGTCAGTCTTTCTGCCCTGGAGCTGATTTTTGGTGCTCTTCTTATTTTTTTCCTTGCAAAGCAGCAGAAGTACAGGAAAAGTATGACAGCATCACAACACTTTCAGGCTGGAGCTCCTGGCATCAAAAAGCTTTGTTGCAGACATAGCCAACCATCATCACCTTTGCTCAGTTAGTCGCCTGCTCCAGTAAAGCCAGTGCTGTTTATCATGGGCTACTAATGGTAAACCTGAATTACATTTTATTAAAGTACAGACTGAGCCTCAAATATAACTATGTACATAGGAAATTTATGTATCTGGAACACAAGGATTGTGAAAAAACACAAATAGCCATCTTTGACAATGCATCCTTTCCCTTTGTTCCTGTAAGTCTGAATTTTGCTGTTGGGCAGAAGAATTTCAAGTCTGGACCAATTCACTTATTCTGGAGGTCAACCCACACCCATCCAGTCTATTCCATTCTCTCTATTCGCGACGTAATAAGCTTCCTGGCTCGGCTGAAAACTTCCACTGAAGAAACTGTTTTTATTTAGAGCAGCATTTAGTTTTTCTACTTATTGCCTGTCCTAAACTTTGATTTTAAATTGTGGTTTTTATGTATTTTAATAGTTACTGTTTTGCTCACATCATATGACGCCTTGAGTTCTGTAAGGTAGAAAGGCAACTAATAAACATTTTAAATAAATAAATAAACTGCTAATGAAACGTGGGATAGAAATTTAAGAACGATACTTTAGGAACAGACTATCTTGCATCTTTGAGCAGGACTAGAATTTGGACATCCACTGGCTCCACTGCAGTTCTACCTTATTGCTAGATGGCCCTCTCTCGTGTGAGTTAACCAAAGGACATTTCATCTCAATGACACACAAACTAAATTTTCCTCTGGAAATGCCCATGCATCATCTGATAATTAATGGTTAACTGTGCAGCAAAGCTTAACAGTTCTGATCACGGTACAGTTAACCACTGCTTAAACAGGCTCTCTCGCTTGTGCACCTGGGCCTGAGAAGACTTTTGCTTCCTCTTTATCTGCCACAGGGGTGCATGTTCCTAGTCATATTAAAATCTGCTTCCTCCAGTTGTAAACTGAGCAGCTGTGGACTTTAAGAAGCACTGCACACTTTTTGTAGAATTCATGCGTCACCCAGTGAGAGTCATAGGAAATTCTGCAGAACTTGCCAGTTGCCTAATTTTTAATCATTCCATATATTAAAGATCATCACTATATTATACACCAGTTAAAGGCAGGACTTTTTTTCTGGAGGAATGTGCTGGAACAGAGTTCCAGAACCGCTTCAACAAAATTCTTTTTAAAATGTTTAAAAGTTCATGAGTTTTCAGTATACAGATTGAAAACTTCATTTTCCTCTTGAGAGTTCTGGCACCTCTTTGAAAAAAGGAAAAAAGGAAAAAAATCCCTGATTAAAAATAAACTTTTTTTTTTTTGTAAAATAATCATCTGCAAAATAAAGTTCTTTTCTTCCTGTATATAAATGACCCAGGGATGCCCATACTGCAAACAGAGACAGCTGTGTAATTGCAGAAAAGAACAAGCGTTTTTTGATTCATATCCAATTTCATTATTCCCTGTTAAAAGAATTACTTGTCTGGCCAGTCATCAACAGGGCCGGTACCAGGTTTTTTTGCACACTAGGCGAGGATACCTTCTGGCGCCCCCCCCCCCCCCAATGTGTCCACCAATTTTCAAACATAAATGCATTTCAGAAAGACTGAAAACCACAAAATTTGAAATTGCTGGTGCTGGGCCTGGCGGCAGGTCTCCTGCACAGTAATGCAGACTGTCAGTTCTGTGCCCCTCTGAGGTCTCTGCCCCAGGCAGCCGCCTAGGTTGGCCTAATGGTAGCACCGGCCCTGGTCATCAAGTAAAGGAACAACATTTCTGTGATGTTTTCTCTCACCCCAAACAAGACCTTTATTTTTTCTGGCAAGCCTAAGGAGAGCTGACACAGGGGTGCAGTTCAAATGCTGCTGCAAGTGGGAAAGCCAGAGAGACCAAACACTGTTCACAGACGGAGCTTTTGTATAATTCAACATCACTTCCAACAAAATAAATATTTTTTCATCCGAAACATTCTCACATTGAACAGAAAGAAATCAAAGAGTTATGAAAAAGAGGCTATTTCTACAAATGACTCCTCTATCACTGTCTACTGCACATATCTGCAATATGTAAAATCCAGGCTAGCTAGAAGAAATCAGCTCTCCAACTTTCTGTCCAATATTAGCACTAACCATAATTTTCCCAATTCCAATATCACAGCAAACTGTGATGCAATGAGAAAATAGAGGAAGGAACTGATATGCAACTCAAAAAGCAGTTGTGCCTTGATTTGGACTAGAAGACTGGAATGCAACATCTGCACCAGGTCACTATCACAGGAGTAAATTGCAAGAGCACAACCATGAACAAAAAAAACGTGGGACAGGAAGGTTTTGGCTTCTACCTTCTATACCAGTCCAATGGGGCAAATTCAAAGTTGTAATTAATTGGGGTAGGGGGAAACAATCTCTAGGAAGCATATGTGCTAGGGATGTGTGCTGGGCCCATATATAAGCACAATAGGCACACACAAAACCACTCTGATACCATGCTGACTGCACTTTACTGAACTTTTTCCTAATCAAGTATTTCAGTTCAACTATTTTTGGCTATAGGAAGCACTTCTGAGATATTCATACAGCATGTAACATTGATATGGCATGCGTCAGTTTTGTTTACTAAATATAAATCAAATACAAATCCATCAGAGTATCAGAAAAGCTTTTCAATTCAAATTTTCCAGCAAATCTATATATTGGGAAGTTACAGAATTCAGTTTATCTTAGTGTAAATTTATTTGCCTTTGTACAGAATTCTGAAGGTATTTTTAAGCCAAACAGATAAGATAGTCCTACGCACAAACAACTGTATTTATGTTAGACTTTTCAGCAGCCACATAGGAGACTCATACCTGTTTCAATACATCTAAGATAAGTTCATTGAAGACTTCATTAATTGCCATAGATACTGTTTGTCTATCCATCCCTTTACTAAACCGGCCACTTCCAATGAGCTCAATCAATTCCCAGGCAGAAAGGCCTTCCCGATTGGCATCCAGGCTGATCTTATAATGTTCAAACTGCTCTTGGTGCCACCCTGATCCCATAGCTTCTGCAAGCTTCTTAAGCAGGTACTCAATCTGTAGGGAGACAGATAACACACAGATGAAGCAAACAACCATCAGGCTCATTCCTCGATTAGGATTCTAATCAACTATCCAAGATCCTCCTTCAACAATGCTTGGGCAACATCAGTGCCCTGTTAATAAAATTCTAATTATAAATTATAAAATTCTAATTATAAAATTATTAGAAACCTAGCTTCAACCTTAGGGCACCAATGCTTCCAGGTCCACACTGCCTTATTGTGTACAGAGTTTAAATAAGCAATAAAGAATTGTGCATGACAGCAAATCATACCCAAATCACCCAATGTCCTTATTGTCTAGTTGGCAAAGTAAGTATCAGACCCACAAACAAAAACAAAATATATGGGAAATACTGATATTTGCTGGTGAATTTTAATACTTTTAAGAGGCTCAAAGTGAAAGGTCAGATTTTTACAAAATTATTTTTACCAGTAAGTGTGAGGGTCGACTGGCTGCCCTCATTGCCACCTTTGCCAGATACAAATGTTGAAAACAAGTCTTAGGACACAGCAATTTCTCATGTTTCCCACTGGCCCTCCTAAATCATCTGAATTAGTGGTCAACATTTTAGAATTTACCATAACATAAATACTCAATTTGAGTATACTGCTGAATTCACACAGTGAAAGATATGAAATACTCTTGATCATTGAAATGGATTTAATAAAATATCCTGGAGAAATACAGGATGGCATCTCTTGGAACCAGAAACTGGAACCAAATGCCTGTGACAGCCTGCAAGTCCCAGACCACCAGAATCAAGTCCATAACAAATACAGTCTATGATGCTATATACAACACCCAGTCTCAGAAATCAGACATTACTCCCCAGAGTTTTTTTCTTAACACAGAAAAGTAGTCTTCAACAATGTGTTTGGTAGATATGAGGATTTAATTTTAAGAGAATATAAATGTGGGTTTGGATCAAGCCAAATGCTTCCATGGGTGAAAGGATTTCTACATGCTGATCTGATCACAACTTTCTCACAGCCTTCCTCTCAGGGGGCATTTTGGGCTGCATCAGGAAGAGGAGACAAGGAAGTCAACTCAAATTATAAATGATCTAAACAACTCAGATTATAAAATCCTTGTTTACATCATCTGGTTAATTCTGATTTGTTTATACATTCAGAAGCCAACCCAACCAAATAGTTGAAAATGGGGGGTGGTAGCATCTGTTTTTATACTATGCGTGTCACCTCAGGACCTGAGACAACTAATCATTTGGACAATATTGTTGCGGTGTGCCAAGTGGACAAAAATACATGCCACACATTTCACAGTAATAACCCAAAGGAGGGGGGTTACAAATGTTATGCGTAAGAACAAACCTAAGGCAAGGGTATTCTTCCAAACTAACATGAAATTGAATATTGGAAATATGCCTTGAAGACAATATTGCTTTCCTCTGCCCAGGACAGAGGCCACAGTTTAAGACAATGGGGATGCTTATCGGACGATCCAAGGTATGGTGCTATTGATCCTGAGCCAGCATCTGAAATCAATGAAAGGACTGGATGTGGGAAACAGACTGAAGCCTTTTCCAGATGAGAAAATGTTGGTCAGCATCTCAACTATCTAGTGCTAAATGAAGAACCTGTTTTGCTTGGGGTTATACTCCCCCTTTAAGAATCAGGTTTTTCATTTGTGGTTGCTCCCAGATCCTTCACTGCTTCTTGATGTCCAAAAAGTTAAAATGGTACCTACTTCCAGTTTAGGACGATATGCCAGCGGTTCGTTTGAGACGTTTTCTAAAGGGGCCTGCTCCATTATAATACTGTGTGTGTGGTTTAGGAGAAATAGATGATTTGATTCATTATATTTTGAAATGCCCCCTCCATCATGAACCCCAAAACAAATTTATTGCTTATATTCTATCCATGCAGGAAGGAGCCTCAGATCTGGAAAAAGTAATATTTTTGCTTGCAGATCAGGATACTTATGTCTCTAATAGAGTTGCTCTGTTTGCACTAGCTGCAAGAAGGATTAGATTAAATGGTATGGGATCTTAGTTATAAACTGTTGGCTATAGGAAATGGTCTCCTGAGTCTACTGGTTTGACATCCCATCTCTCCCAGACTCCTTTAGACCCTCTTGCCTTTCTTTAGCCACCCTTTTAAGTTCTCTTGGAGTACTGTGTTTGGTGTTTGTGACCCTTGAGGGGGTCTTGCCCCCTCTCTGGTAACTCTCCTCTCACTGTTTGAGAATACCAGTTAAGAGTGTTATTCAGCCACAGTTTTTTTCACATGAACTGTTCCCTGGCTGTTTTCACTGAGCTAAGAGGTTTCATTTTCTCCTCAGAGCTCTCTCATCAGTTAACTCCCTGTGCGTCAGTTAATGCTCGTCCAACCGCTTCTTTCACCTCCCTCACTCAACTGTCTGTTCTCAACTGTCCGCTCTGACAGTTATCTGTCCCTCAACCTGAGAATTCCGAGCTCTCTGACCCCCTCCTTTCTCAATCACGTGACTCTGCAGCTTCTCTGTTTACCTGCTGCATTCCACAACACTTCAATTCCGTCACACTCGCCTTAAAGTAGAAAGTTTGCCCAAGGTGCACACATGATGGGAACTGACGCAGCAAAATGTATCACCAGATCTCTGCCTCCCAAAGAATGCCTGTGCTTGAAGCATTGATTTTCTCAAGACCTTTTGGCTACACAGATGTAAGGAGAGGAGTCTGCTGTCATGTAGGCAGGAACCGATGAAGGGTAGTGGTTAAGACAGTGAGCTGTGAGCCAGGAGGCCTCCAGTTCAAATCTTGCCCGTGTTACAACCTTGCTGAGTGGTTTTAGGCAAGCCGCACTCTCTCAGCCTCCACTACATTACAGCAATTATCATATTGGCCTGCTTTACAGGGTGATAGTAACACTGACAACATGTGTGTGGAAAGCACTTTCAGCAGTGAACAGTGTTATATAAAGGCCGATCGTGTATAATATATGAGAAATCGCGGGGGTCTGTTTCTGTTCAAAGGATTCCAAAACCTCTTCGCATTCCTAAGCCTACCCAAGTTAGTTGTGCTGTCTCTAATCATACAAATTTATTATGGGATGTTTTCCAAAAACATGTGTAAGCAGTTGTGGTGGAGTCATTCTTAACTACTGCAGAACTGTGAATTCATTAAAGAGGTCCATCAGTGGCTCTTAGCCACAAGGTATAGATAGGAAATCTCAGTCTGGGCCAAGTTATGCTCTGTATTCTTGGTGCTTGGGGGGGGGGGCAACAGCAGGAGGGCTTCTAGTGTCCAGGACCCACTGGTGGACCTCCTGATGGCACCTGGTGTTTTTGGCCACTGTGTGACAGAGTGTTGAACTGGATGGGCCATTGGCCTGATCCAACATTGGCTTCCCTTATGATCTTATGTTCCAAGGTTGATCCGAAGTCTTGCTTGTGTTTCCCTCCTACTTTCCTAGCTGGGCACACCAATGCTCAACTGCTAACATGGAAAAAGATTTTTTCTTTGCTCTAGACTTCTCTGTGGTGTCTCAAGAAAGCCAGCTGTATGGGCTTTTGAGTCAGGAGGCAGTTGTCTTCCTCTGTATAATGTTATCAAAGTGCAACCTTGAGGGCCTTGGGCTGTTTTCACCTGTGAAGCTTTGAACAATCACCCACGCAAAAATGCAGATACAAAACCTACATTGGCTAGAATGCTCATCTGCATGACAAATGCTGTCTGTTTTGTTTTTACTTTTTTTCTTCCAAAGGGGTCAATATAGCTATGACCTGTTCAAAATATTTATGCAATTCCTTCCTTCCCCCCTCCCTTCTTCTTTAGCAACACCTTTCAGTGCAAATTCTAAAGGTACCTTTGATGCAAAGGCCATCAGAAAGCATTGGCATTTTGGCTTCCAGTTTCAGTGGACTCATGGTGGGCACGTCCCCGGAGAGCTCCGAGGGACGCGACCCGGACCCAGTAGTCAAAAGGGGTGCCAACTGGCTTTCGGCCCTCGTAGGGGGCATCCTGCCTGAGGCACGAGGGGAAGCCTCTCCCGAGGTGGCAACCAAGGGATAGAGGCTCCCCTTTGCTTCCATAGGTTTTGCCGCCGCAGTGCGTGCAGGCACAAAGAGGCGCACACTGGATGGCTGCAGAGACCAAAGGAAAGCAGCAAGAAAGAATGCCTACTGGAGATGCGTGGCTGAAAAGTGTGAGTGCCATAATGCGATTCTCTGATTCGAAATAGAAGTGAGGTGCAGGGGGTTTAATTTTTTTTTAAAAAACCTTTAAATTCAGCAATCTTTACTAAGAATGGAGAATCTACCTTTTTAAATGCCTGGGATTTAAACAAGAATTTACAGCTATCTAAGAAGCTTGAATTGACTTTTCTGAACTTTGCGTAATTTTCTTGAAACTGTAAACAAAAAAGAATGACTGGACGGGGAGAAAAAATGGCGATGAGATCTCAGCCTTCTCCCAGAACTGCATCAGCACTTCTGGCATCTAAGCCTGAAGCAAGTACAGACCTGACTGTTGTTTTAGCTACTGCATTGCGCCTTCTTATGCAACAAATGACTACAGTTAACTCTAAGCTGGATAATCTACAAAAACAGATTGCTGATGCCAACACAAGATCTGAACTAACAGTTAAGGAAATGGAAAAAGTTAAAGCCAAGACTGAAAATATTAATTTAAGGCTGGATATGGTAGAAAAGGAAAGGACCTCAGATAAGGACTATCTTTTGAAGCTACAAATGGAAAGGTCAACTTTTTTTTTAAGATTCCAAGGAGTCCCTGAATAAAAAGATGAGAATCTCAAACAGCTATTGAGTGAAGCGCTGGCTCCAATGACAGGTTTGCAAGCTGATATACTTCAAAGCAATATGGATATGGTTTACAGGACCTATCCTGAATTTTTGAAGAAAAAAAACCTGCTTGGAGAAATCATGGTGAGATTCTCAAAGAAATTTACTAGAGACGTGGTGCTCAAGGCCACTAACCGGGCTACCTTGAAGATCAAAGAGAAGGAGATTAAAGTCTTAAAGGACATTCCACTTGAAATTAGAAAGAAGAGGAAACCCTATAAAAGTTTAACTACATTTCTACAAGCAAAAGGTACCATGTACAAGTGGTTGATTCCTGAAGGACTGGCATTTAACTTTATGGATAAAAAGCAAAAGACACTGTTGCAAAAGCAAAGAAGTTTTATGGAACAACAGGCAGAAAGAAGAGAGAAGATGTCCACTGAGGAAGAATTGGAGCTACAAGAAAGCATTTATGGACTGGAAAGCTCTGACACTTCAAAGAGTAATGAATCGGAAGAAGAAGATTCTGATGCAGAGAAGGGAGCAGCTACTCCAAAACCCGAGAGACAAAACAGAAAAGAGAAGAAAGAAGAAAAAATAATTATGTTTTATTTTAAAGTTCTATTTCTTGATTTGTATTCTCTTGTTTGAACTACAGCCATTTACGTATTTTTAAGATTTAGGGTAAAATTGTCTGATTTAGCTTAAATTGCCTTGATATATTTGTTAGTTTCTTGCACATAACTGAAGCATTATTATTTTTATAGGATTGCAATTTGGTCTTTGTATACCTTAGGGTAGAGTAGTTTTTTTTAGTATAGTAGTTTATTTTTTCTAGTGTGGTAGAAAATAAAAAAAAAGAAGGAAGCAAGCATTGGCATTTTGCCAAACCATGGTAAGGTGTGCAAACTGGACAGAGTTCTTCCTTTATAGTACTTCTATTCATCTTTGAGGGAATCTGAGCATGGTGTGTGTGGCCTAATACGCTAATGAGCTGTGTTGTCAGGGTGTGGCCTAATATGCTAATGAGTTTCTGCTGTTGGGTGTGGCCTATTATGCTAATACGTTCCTGCTGGGCTTTTTCTACAAAAAGAGCCCTGAACAGAAGTATAGTTTCCAGATCACGCAAAGTGATGGCATCCCTTTACTCTGTTCTGGTTAGACCTCACCTAGAGTATTGTGTTCAGTTTAGGGCAGCATAATTTAAGGATATAGACAAGTTGGAACATGTCCAGAGGAGGGCAATGAAGATGGTGAGGGGTCTGGAGACCAAGTTCTATGAGGAAAGGTTGAAGGAGCTGGGTATATTTAGCCCAGAGAGGAGACAACTGAGAGGTGATAAGATAACTATCTTCAAGTACTTGAAGGACTTTCATCTAGAGGATGGTGTGGAGTTGTTTTCTGTTGCTCCAGAAGGTTGGACCAGAACAAACAAGTTGAAATTAAATCAAGAGTTTTCAGCTAAACATTAGAAAAAACTTACTGACAGTTAGTGCGGTCCCTCAGTGGAACCGGCTTCCTAGGGAGATGGTTGGCTCTCTTGCTTTGAAGGTTTTCAAACAGAGGCTAGATGGCCATCTGACAGCAACGCTGATTCTGTGAAAGGCAGTTCATGAGGGGGATTGCATCAGTGCTTAGTTCTTGTGGCCCTTTTTTACACACCCAGGGAAATGCTGATCGCCACTTTGGGGTCAAGAAGCAATTTTTCTCCAGTCCAATTTGGCAGGAGATCCTGGAGGTTTTTTGTCATCTTCTGGGTGTGGAACAGTTGTCACTGGGGGGGGGGAGTATTTGTAAATTTCCTGCATTGTGCAGGGGGTTGGACAAGATGACCCTAGCGGTCCCTTCCAACTCTATGATTCTACAATTCTATGATTCTATGACTTTACTACAGTGAGGCTGAGGCAAACACTGGCCTACCCTGAGACACTGCTGAGCCATCAACCAAGTCAGCATTGGAGCAAGGCAAGATCCCTCACCATTATTTTCCATTTTAGTTGCATTCCTTCTCATCCCATCACTCCATCAATATCTTAATTATAGAGCCCTGGCCCTTGGCTTTGACATTTACAGCCTGTGCTGCTGCTTGTATTGGGAAGATCGCTGAGCTGAACATCTTGTAAGGTCTTTGCTTGCACTCATACAGTACGCCATCGCTATGTACTTAATTAGCCATTGCTAGCACCTAATGATAAGGAATTGTTTTAATTGAATTGTTTTTAGCTGATTTTATAAGGATCTTAACTGTTATCTGTGTTATTATTTTGTGTAAGCTGCCCTGAGTCTGCCTTAGCGGGGAGGGCGGGGGGGCGGTATAAATTTAAATAAATAAATAAAATCCTTACCGTGGCTGGGTAGTTAGCAAACTTCTGTTAATATTATGAACCATCAAGTTAATATTTCCCAGTGATCTATCAAAAATAATGAAAGGCTGATTTCCCTTCCCTCCACCCTTTACATGTATGGTGATCCATATTAATCTTTGTTTGGCCTTAAATGTGGAATAGTGAATGCCCCTCTGGATTAAACACCACAAACGATATCTGAAGAAGTGAGCAGTGACTCACAAAAGCTCGTACCCTACCACAAATTTTGTTAGTCTTTACGGTGCTACAGGACTCTTACTCTTTTCTACTGCTACAGAGTAACACAGCTACCCATCTTGATCCACAAACAAGATTGTAGCCTAAGTACGTGAATATAATTTGTGTTTGTTTCTAACAGAATTTGTTTTAGACTTAGTTAAAGCATATGGAGTCTGAGATTACTAGTTAAAACTGCTCTCTCCACCCAACAATTAGAAGTGATTTAATTACATTTTAAACATTACTCAAGCAGTCTGTTTTTCTCATTATCGTATTGGTGAGGCATCTGATACTTGGCCTTTTGTAAATGGAACTTTGCTACTGCGTGCATTAAACTGTATGTTATACTAGGAATAAGGCCCGTTGTGGGAATAAATACAACGGGCTCTAGAAAGAGGCTCTTGGAGAGTGTCAAGGCCTTGAGCACTCAGCATCATTTTGCTGTGGCAACCTCAGCAGGATATAGTGTGACATGACATTTTTGTGAACTAGAGCCCCCTTCATGTAAGAAGTGTATCATATATTGGTGGACATATGTGTGTAAATATAAATATAAAATTACAAAATTACAAAATTAGATGCATAGCTATGAGAGAAGTACCGAGAGGCATGGACTCGGCAAACTGGGAATCATCAGGGACTGATTTAAAGAGAACAGAACTTTCAAGGATCTTTATCAGCTATAAGCAGTGGGCATTTGTGGCAGGATCAGCTTGACCAGAAAGAAGTGAGGAAAGCTGCCCCTGCTTCTTCTACACAATTATGAAGGCTTACACAAATAGAAAAGCTATAATAAAATATAGAGGCTCATAAACTAAATGATGTAAAGGAAATGCTACAGTTCATCCATAGTGAACTTGATTGGCAGCAGGTTCAGGATAGCCAAAAGGAAGTATTAAATCACATGCTGCGTACTTAATTTATTGAATCAGCTACTACATTCACCATTTCAGAAAACTTTAAATGGATATTGGTCAGATTCATGGAAGTGGACAGGTCCACAGTGGCCATGATGGCTAAACAGAACAGCCCTGATGAGAGGCAACGTATGTCTGAATGCCAGTTGTTGGGGGCACTGCCTTCATTCCCTGCTAGTGGGAGTCCTAGAAGCACCTGGCTGACCAGTGTGGCAAACAGGATGTTGGACTGTTCAGATCTTTGGTTTGATCCAACAAGCCTTTTATTCTTATGAAAACTATGGTGCATGTCCTTCTTCTCATTTTTACAGAGAATTTAAAAATATAATCCATGGATTCCACTTCTTCCTCTGCATCTTTAAGTATGCTACTGAATTATTAAAGTGTGCAGATCGAACGGAGACTGCAGTCTCCCAGTGCTGAGGGGAAGGCATTCTGTGCATGCCCAGAAGTATTTTTCTTCCAGAACTCAGCCTGTGCTGAAAACAAACTCCTGGGCAAAGCCCAAGTGAAATCTTGGAACAGACAGAGTAAGTAGTTGTGAAAGTTGATAGCAGTAGAAACAGATTCTAGAAGCGTAGCCATGTTAGTCAGTTGTGGCAAAACTAAGAAAGAACCTTGTGCTACCATAAAAAAATAGCAACATCACCGGAGGATTCAGCTAACATGCCTCCTCCCCAGAAAGGATATGACATCGCTCCCTCTTCATTCCCTATTAAGCATCTTTATCTTGTTGTGAGCTTGCTTTTTTGTTCTGGGTGAGCAGAAATATTTTAAAGTATTTCTTCAGTTGATTACTCTTTTTAGAGAGATTAATGTTTCATTTCATTCAGTGGGGCTTATTCCCAGGTAGTTTGTGTCCCATCTGTATTTAATTTATAGCACACCTCAGTACTCTGGCTAAGCTGCTTGACTGGAGAGTCTGAGTCCGTTTGCTCTTTTTTTTTGCACAATACCCTACTGAAATCTGCAGTGTAAACCATGTTAATAATCCTGTCCCTTTTTCTTTACAACTATTATTCTATAATTCATGGTATTAGGAAGCCAGTATTGTTTACACTAATAATCTGTATATCTACTAGCCAAGTTGCCCCCTCTGTGCAGCTATCTAAATCCGCGCGGAGGGGGAACTTGGGGGGCAGGGAGATTTTTCTGCACACGTGGAGGACTCCCCACGTGTGCATAAAAATCTAAAAAGTTTAAAAAACGTTTTGGGGAATATTTAAAAGAGCGGAACTGTGGTGGCCCAGCGGTTGGGAGGCATCCAAGCCTCGCCGCTGGTGCCGGGGGGGTGGAAGGGAGAAGCGGCGGGCCCGGCGAGAGCCGCTCAGGCCTCGCTGGTGCCCATGGGGGGGGGGAGAAGGCTTACCTGTGGCGGCTTTCTCCTCCTCCACGTGGAGCTCCCCCGCCCCTACGAGTATCGCGGGTCCCCACCTCTTGTCCTATATTCTAATAGTGACAACACCCACATCTTTAGATTCTTAAATCTGGTGACTGGAACTTTGAAGGGGCAAGACATATCTTTCTACAAACCTGAAAAGGGCCTTAGGTTTTCAGAACAATATGAAATCTAAAAAAATACATTGAGTGGTTAAAAAAAATCTAAAAATGATAAAAGGAGTGCCTGTAGCTTTAAGCAACAGATTCCCTCAGTGGCTGTTGCTAGGCAACCACAGTATTCCAAGATGGGTCTCTGTGAGCAAAAAGCCAGGGGGAGGCCCTTTCCAAGCCTATTTTTACCTCTAAGGGGAGGTTTCTCTGGGCCAGGCCTGACTACTGTTGCCAGCTCCAGATTGGGAAATTCCTGGAGATTTTGTCATGAAGTCGGAGAAGTGCAGGCTTTGGGGAGGGGAGAGGCCTCACGTGATAGAATGTCACAGAGTCCACCCTCCAAAACAGCCATTTTTTACAGGGGGTCAGATATCTGGAGTTTAGTTGTAATTCTGGGGGGGGGGGGGTAGCTAGATCTCTCTTGGAGGTTGACAAACCTAACCCTGGCAACAACCTCTGGGTGACTTGATACCACCTGACTCGTATGACTTAATCAGGTCTGGTGGTTTCTTGCTACTGCTCAACAGCAGCCACCATATGAAAGACAGTGTGGTGTAGCAGTTAGACTCAGGTTTGAATCCCCATCTTTCTCTGGAAGCTCACTGGGTAATTTTGGACCAGTCACATACTGTCAGCCTAGCCTACCTTACAGGGTTCTTGTGAGGAGAAAAAATGGAGAGGATAATAATATAAGCTGCTTTGGTCCCCACTGTGGAGAAAGGTGGGGTATAAATGAAATAAATAATAATTATAGCTGAAGATGGGAGGCAGATAAAAGGTAGGTTGGTGAATGGCTGAGAAGACGAGGATGAGGCATGGAAAGGGGCGAGGATATGGAAGTTGCCAGAACAAAAGAAAGAAGAAATAGTATGGGAAGCGGGATACAGAGGAAAGTGAGGTGCCACCCACAAGTCCTTGAGGGTTCCCCACCATGCAAACAAGCCAGGCCCAGTAGCTAGCACTATACAACTGAGCCACAGTTTTCCTAGGAAGAGGCTGGCAGGGGGCGGGGAAGAAAGCTTAAGACAAAGGATACAGGTAGGTTGGCTGTTGGGTGTGAAGGAGATAGGGTGGCCAACTCCAAGTTAGGCAATTCCTATAAATTTTGAGGGGGGAGCCTCGAGAGGATGAGGTTTAAGAAGGGGAGGGACCTTAGGGGGTATAATGCCATATACTCCACCCTCCTAAGCAGCCATTTCGTCCAGGGGAACTAGGTTGCCAACCTCCAGGTGGGGGGCTGAAGATCACTGCCACAGGAGGTGGTGGCAGCTACAAGTATGGATGGCTTCAAGAGGCAATTGGATAAACATATGGAGCAGAGTTCCATCAGTGGCTATTAGCCACAAGGTATAGATAGGAACCCTAGGTCTGGGGCAAGTGATGCTCTGCATTCTTGGTGCGGGGGGGCAACAGTGGGAGGGCTTCTAGTGTCCTGGCCCCCCTGGTGGACTTCCTAATGACACCTGGTATCTCTGGCCACTGTGTGACACTGTTGGACTGGATGGGCCATTGGCCTGATCCAACATTGGCTTCTCTTATGTTCTTATCACCTGGAATTACAACTGCTCTCCAGATGACAGAGTTCTGTTCCCCTGAAAAAAATGGCTGTTTTGGAGAGTGGATTCTATGGAATTATACCCTGCTGAGGTCACTTCCAAGCTCAAACCTCATCCTTCCAAGGCTCCACCCCCAAATCTCCAGGGATTTCCCAACTTGAAGTTGGCAACTCTAAGGGAATTGATTTTTGTAACTGTGATTTCAAGACATCTCCAGGTTGGCAACCTTAGAAGGTGAGAAGGAAGCAGGAAAAGTGGAGAGGCTATGGGGGGCTTGAAGAAAGGTAAAGAAAAAATACTGGAGGAGAGGGAAACGATATGTCTCCCGCAAATCCTCACAGGTTCCCACTAGTACTATTCTATTTCAGACAGCTTCAAAATTAGGCTTCTGTAGCCCTGCACATAAATATATGCACATTTATAGTTGAATTGTTTGGTTTCTCGAATTTTTATTTTAATATAATATTTTATTGGTTTTCAAAAAGAAAGGAAAAACAAAAAGGAGAGCAGATTACATTCATTTATCTTATTCAAATTTCTCACACATAACTAAATATCTAAATTACCTAATTTTTACCTATCCATAAATTATCTATTTAGCAACATTATGTTATACAAGCTCTATATTTCCATTCATCTGTCACATTTCCATTCATCTACTATCTTTTCTACTAAATATCCTAAGTAACTGGTTACACATCTTCATGTTTACCAGCATTAGGTAAAACAAATAATATGTATTTAAGGAAAGAAAGCATTCATAATTAACTTACATATCTAAAAATTCTTATATCATTTCCACTATAGTTTACTTCTGCTATATATATATATATATATATATATGACTATTTCATCGTGAAAGAAAATAAGGAAAAAGAAAGTTATCATTTTCCAGACTAACTTCATGTTGAAATCTCCATCAGCATCCAAACCAAATATAATGTTTCCAAGTGAGTTACAGCTATAATTTAGGTGCAAATGACTAAACAAAGAATTATTACTCATAAAGTCTGCTTTCACATACCTTGAAATATTGCTTAAGTAAATATTAATATCAAAATCTGAAGTCACTAGGTGGTAAATTCATATTTTTTCTTATATCCTTCCCCCCCAAGGGTCAAATAATTATTTTACATTAATATTAATCTTCACCTTCTTTGCTATTATGTTTGTCAGTTCAAATTAAGCTATAACTCATATTAGTCAATTACACATAGCCAGGATAGTTATACACAAATCTGTTTAATTATAATATTTAATCCTTTTTTTTCTTTCTCTGTGCTCTTGTTTTTAAAACCATCACGATTCTATCTTTTCTCTTTGTATATAGAAAAATTTTCTCTTGCTTCTTCCCATTTGTATTTAATTTTTAAGTCAGTTGTATTTTCCACTAATTTTGCTTTATCTTCTGGAACAAACATGTTCTCCTTTGCTGTCTCCAAGTTGAGAGCTTTCTTATACTCTTAAAGAGGCTGCTGAGTTGTCCTGTGTAGTTTCTTGTTGTCTCTTTGGCTGAAGAAGTCTGTGGCTAAGGTAGTAGCCACAGTCCTGTCCTTTAAGAAGTGGCTGTTGCGGCTGTTGTTGTTGTAGTTCTTCCTGTTCAATTTCTGCTTCTGGTGCACTGCTTTGCTCCTCATCATATCATCTGTCAAAGGCTTTTTTAACTGCCTTTTGGATTGAATTTATAAGCATCTCTTTAAATTGTTCACAAAATATTTGCATCTCTTGTATCTCATCAAAGTCTTGTGGGCTGTCTATCTCCTTGTATGTAATTTGAGAGGTCATCTTCCTCCCGTGTCAAAGTTTTAGTTTTAACCAGCAAGATAAGTGGGCACTTTGCTTACACTTTCAATATCTGTCTAGCTGCCCGCAGTTCCAAAATGTTGGCAGCGTAGCCATATTAATTCCAAATGTCCTTCAGCTTAAACTAAATAATATATGGTCTCTTTGTGCACTCTGAAAACAGTCAGTCTTCTATAATTTTTTTTCTTTCCATATATAAGAACAAAGCATAGTCCCAGCCAGATTTAGTGGAATGTTGTAATTCTTTTTGGAAAAGTTATTCTCTGTTAAAGATATTAGTCAAACTTTTTAAAATTCCGTAAAGTATACAAGGCAGAATATTACTGTAAGTTCAAAGCAATAAAGTTATTTGATTTTCACACAGATTTTCCAGTAGAGATATTATTAAAGCCGTTAAGTTGTTCAGGTGACAATGTTTAAATCCTTTTGGCCACCGTAAGTGTTCTAACAGTCTTTAATTCCCAGTCCCGTCGCAGCCGCTGACAAGAGAGGAGAAGGAGGGGAGGAATTCCACACCTCATTCCCTCGACTTTTTGGGAAACTTAAATGGGCTTGATATAGAAATCGTTGGAATCTTAGTTGTTAATTGTTGCATTTCTAGTTACTCATGGTCTAGTGTTATCTTCATCCATGTTATGATGAGGCTCAGAGCTCTCTCATACAGGTGATCACAGCTTGTGCAGTCATGGCTCCATGACTATGCAGCTCCATGCTTTTGCTTCAGGATGATCTCAGGCTTCCAGCCGCTCACCGTCGTTTGTGAGGGAGACTGGGTTGAGTCCCCTGTAACCCGCCCTCCATCCAGGAGAGCAGGTGGGATTACGGGAGCCTCCATTAACTCCCTAAAAAGGACGGCGAGTCAGTGATTCTCGGGAGCTCCCCGAGATATCAACTGCACTGCTGTCCCACAACCCTATTTCGGGGAAGAGGAAAGGGGGCTGCACCAAGGTAAAATGAAGATGAAGAAATGAAATGGTGACTCTGTTTAAATGTATGTATGGGAGCAGAACGAAAAAGAATCTGAAAGTAGATTCACCCTGACGAAGCTGCCTGAGAAACGGGTAGGGGTTGTACAATTATTAAAGATTCTTTTCCCTCTGCACCATTTTGTTTCTTCATCTTACTTCTCTATTTTAAGGACAATTATCAGAAAATCTCCAGAAACCTCAATGTTTTTGGCAAACCCCCAAATTTTATGAAACCATTTTACAAGGAAGTAAAAAACATGGATGTTGTCCAGAGACAATTAAGAAGGAGAAGCCACACGATGCTGTATATTTTACCATGGAGAACTTGATCTACACAAGACCTCTACCACTTTTCTGTCTCATATAGGAATGCTAGCAGAAAGCACAGAAAACAGTATTGAGTGGACACCTACACTGTGGTTGCAAAATATGCCACAACAGTATTAGCAGACTTGAGAACTGCCAAGAGCTTAAGTTATGTCCTTGGCATTTCCAAATATTACTATAAGAAAGAGGGGGAGCGAGAGAGAGAACGCGTGCAGGCACATAGCCTTGATATTTGGAAAAGCTCCTCAGTATCCTGACTAACTAGAAGGTGTGTGTGTGCGGGGGGTTGGGGTGAGGATAAACCTCCATAATTCTTCTAAAACGAGTTATCCCTGCCCTGGCCTGGATAGCCCAGGCAAGACTGATCTCATCAGATCTCGGAAGCTAAGCAGGGCCGATCCTGCCAAGTACTTGGATGGCAGACCTCCAAGGAATACCAGGGTTGGGATGCAGAGGCAGGCAATAGTTAGCTGCCTCTATGAAATGTCCGAGCCCTACTAGGGGTTGCCAGAAGTCAACCATGACTTCAAGGCAAACACACACACACAAAATACTCACCAAAAACAACAACAGAATGAGCTATCCCTTTAGCCTGACTACTTCTTAGTATTCCTGAATGACAGAGCGACTACATGCATAGGTAAAAGTTGCCCCCAGCTTGGGAATGTTTTTGTAGAGCCAGTCAGCTCCCAGTGGACTTGTCTAAACTTGTCCTGCCAAGACCCTAGTGGCCAATGATTCCCCAGTTGTGATGATACCTAAGCTAGAAATGAAAAAAAAACATCCATCTTGTCACTTGACAGTTTTGGACAAATGGTGGTTTGGAACTGGAATAAACATTGTTCGTCTTTAAGGTACCACTGGACTACTATTTAGTTTGGAACTATCCTGAGTTCTTTCTCGTCTCTTAGGCATCCCTTAACCTAAACCTGTCTTCCTGGGGCAAGCTCAGAGAATCCCTAACTGTCCCTCAATTTGTACACAAGATAATGCATTGTTGCAAGGAATATTGCCTTCTCTTCTGTTACAGGTTCTAGCCCTCAAAAGCTTATGATTCAAACAGTCTTTAAAGTACCACAAGACTCCTTCCTGTTTTTACTGCAACAAAGTAAACCTTTTACCTCACTCAGGCGTATACAATGACCAGGAACTGAAGAGCCATGAAATTAGTATCACACACCCAAGGAAACTGTTCTTGCGAGCTCCATGTAGCCTGACAAGCTGCTTTTAAAACTCAATTCAGTTAGTGATGGGACACAAGGCTAGGTATTCAAAGGCTATTTTACACCCCCTTCCATGACCTTAAGTACTTTGCTGGATCACTGCCTCTACTTGTCAACAAAGCTACGGTGTGCCCCAAGTGAGGATTACTTCCATAGCCAACTTAAAAAGAAAGTAAAAGACAGGAATAATACAGCCATGTTAGACAGAGCTGGAAGAAGAACCTCTGGATGCTCAAAACTTCAACTGCTTACCTCCTCAGGTACAATAGTCAGTGGATATTTGTCCTCAGATAGGAAATTGAAGATGACCCACACTTTAAAAGCATCATCATCAGTAAGAAGCAAAGTACTCTTTGGGAGGTTCTTTTTGGCACACAGAGTCCAACACATTTTGTTAAATTCAACCTTGTCAAAGCTTCCTTGAACCTAGACAAAGAAAAACAATTTCAGCAGCTAAAAGATACATAATACCATAAACTAGTAAAAGCAGCAAGGATACACCTGTAGAAAGAGAAGAGTTTTCACAAGAAACCTAAAGCTAGAGAGCCAGTGTACTTAACAGGCCTCCCTAGAGAAGATGTTCCAAGTGGTAGCACCCTCCATCTTTGTCACTCATCTTCCCGCCCCATCATAAGTAACAGTTGCTGCTCTGTGAGCACTTGAGTGACAAACCTCACGGGGATCCCTCTCTTTTACACTTAAACTGCTACAAGAACTTTAAGACGACAAGAAGGAGGCAATAAATCATGCACGTAGCCAGTTCAGCACTGCTCTGTGTATAACACAAATGGCTGAAGAGAGAAAGTACCTGCAAAGGCTGAAGCCATGCCTGCAGGAGACTGATCCTTCAAGTATAGAAAGCAAGCTGTGCAAAGCTGCTGAATAGGGCAGTGAGAGGTCTGCATCCCTTGCTACATCCCACTGCTGCATCCCTTGTGCTTCCAGTACCCTTCTGCATTCACTTCTGGAAAGTCTCTAACTCAGTCTTGTGCATGATCCTTCAAACAGTAATACAAGCATGAGCCTTTAAGGCATTTTCTGATTTATGACAACTTATTTTTAATTAAGGGTATTAGCAATACAAAATCCATTCTTCATTACAGGAGCAGTTTGCAGCTATTCGCTTCCTTGGCCAAGCTGCCAGTCTGGGCACGTTTCCACACTCTTTCAGTTCATCAATGTAGACTTTGTGGAAGGGCAACTCTCACTCTATGCTGGATAAATAATTCATTTGCAATCAGGAGCAACAGAGGAACTATTTCAAAAGCTTAACCGGTTTGGTCAATGAGATTTACATAGCAGAAATGAAGCAGGATAAGAGATTTCCTGTTGAGCCAAGAGCGCATTGTTTTCCTGCACAGATTGTCACTATTACTCACAGGAAAACAACTTGAGCCCTTTTCACAAATTACTCCCAGACTGAAAATAAAATAATGCACTGAACACAGGCAGGAAAAGTTTCTAGTCTTCAACCAAAGCAAGCAGCAAAAAAAAAATTCTCCAAGACCTTGTTGCTTGAATCTGTTATACCAATTGTCACCTTTCAGTATTTGAGAAATGCTGATTCCTATCCACTCAATGCAATGAAAATAATTAAAATGTAACCCACAAAGGGATTAATCCTAAAATTACTGGCATGCAAGCACTCCCACTAACAAAAACGGTTTTCCGACTAGTGCCCAATGCACCGAGTAGCTCATGTACAGAAAAAGAGGTTTCTGCACACTAATCATGAGGAGGGGACATAGCTCAGTGAAGGAGCACAGGCCTTGCATGGAACCGGTCTCAGGTTCATCCTCAGCATCGCTAGTTAATAAGAGGGCATCGTTAGCAAGGGTGGGAAAGACTTTCTCCTGACACTTGAGAGGAAAAACTGACCGGAAGAGGGTATAGCTTGGTAGTGGAGTATATTCGTTGTACACAGAATGTCCCAGAATTAGTCCCTGGCAATCACAACTAATTTTTAACTAGAGGATCTCAGGCAGCAAAGCAGGAAATACTGAGCTAAAATGGACCAGTCTGGCGAAGAAGGTGGCAACTTTATACCTTCAATCACCCTTGAGCAAGGGGGAAACCCATTTATTTCCCATGATGTTCACTGCCTGAGAGAATTAGCACCTGACACTACGTATGGGGGAGGAGGTGTGAAGTGACACTACCACTTCTCTTCTCTTGACTTCTAAGATAAGAAATCAATGGTAGTTAAGGCCTCCAAACTGGCTGGACTCACCACGTTCACCACTGTGCTTCATAACAGCCAGAAATTAGTCAAGCAACACAGATAAAATTAAATGAAGCACGCAAACCTGATCGCCTAAAACCTTTGCTGCGGTCAACCGTAATTCATGTTACAAAACAACAAAATTCGCTGTTGTTGGGCTTTCCCCCTCATAACCTGTAACTTTTTTGAGAAAAATAGGTTTCAGTGTCGGTAGATAGTAACTAATCCATTTGTACCTCACTTTCCAAACTGTGCTGAGGGGGCGGGTTGCAGAAAGATATTCGTTTTCTCTTTAAGTATCAAATTAGTAATTGCAAGTTTCAGCATCAGACCACAATTTATTTATTTATTTGTTTAAATTTATATCCTGCCTAGTAAGCAGAGCTGGCTCAAGGCGGCTAACAACATTAAAAGCATTCATACGTAACAATAAGATAAAATGAATCTATCAGAATAAAATTAACAAACTAAAACCGCAAAAATGGCGGCCATACAGAAAATCCAAAGTTAGAGAGGCAGTCCAGAGCCACCAGCATGAAAGCAAAAGCAGCAGCCTAAAAGTCCCCAGCCAGGAAACTTCCACCAGCTGATGTCCCTGGGTCAGAGATTCCACCGCCATTTTTCCAAATGCCATTAAACCCCAGAGGTGGCTCCTAATTAAAGGCCTGGCAGAAGAGCTCCGCTTTGCAGGCCCTGCAGAACTGCAAAAGGTCCCGCAGGGCGCTGATGTCCTCCGGGAACTTGTTCCACCAGTGGGGAGCTGCCACTGATAAGGCCCTGGTTCTGTTGCTTGTTAACCTGGCCTCTCTAGGGCCAGGGAGGGTCAGGCGATGTTGAGTGCCTGACTGCAGTGCTCTCTGGGGTATATACAGGGAAAGGCAGTCCCTTAGGTAGGCAGGCCCCTGACCGTGTAGGGCTTTAAAGGTTAACACCAACACCTTGAACCAGATCCGGTACACTATAGGCAGCCAGTGCAGCGCCCTCAGCACAGGCTGGATGTGGTCTCGCACTGAGAGACCCATCAACAGCCTGGCTGAGGCATTCTGCACTAGCTGCAGCCTCCAGAGCTGGGACAAGGGCAGCCCCATGTAGAGAGCGTTGCAGTAGTCTAACCTCAAGGTGACCATTGCATGGATCACTGTCACCAAGTCACTGCTTTCAAGGAAGGGAACTAACTGCCTAATCAGCTGTAAGTGGTAAAAGGCTGCCTTGGCAGTGGCTGCTACCTGGGCCTCCATAGTTAAGGAGGCATCCAGGAGCACTCCCAAACTCTAGACCCTCAGCGCTGGCACCAATGGTGCTCCCCCCCGTAGGCCGGCAATGGGATCCCTATCTCTGACCTGCTTCGACTGAGGCACAGGATCTCTGTCTTCGTTGGATTCAATTTCACTCAGCTCAGCCTAAGCCAACCTGCCACGTCCTGAAGTGCCCACTCCAGGTCATCTGGGGTGGCTTCAGACCGGCCGCCCAACAACAGATATAGCTGGGTGCCATCCACATACTGGTGGCAACCCAGCCTATGCCTCCTGGCAATCTGGGCGAGGGGGCGCATATAGATGTTAAAGAGCATTGGAGATAGCACCGCCCCTTGCGGCACTCCACAGGTCAGTGGGTGCCTCTGGGACGTCTGCTCCCCCAGCACCACCCTCTGTCCCCAACCTTGGAGGAAGGAGACAAGCCACTGCAAGGCGAGCCCCTGAACCCCAATGTCAGCGAGGCGGTGGATCAGTAGCTGGTGGTCGACTGTACTGAACGAGCTGACAGATGTAACAACACCAGCACTGCTGTACCACCCCAATACAGATGCCATTGGAGGTCATCCCTGAGAGCAACCAGTGCCGTCTCTGTCCCATGACCTGGCCGGAAGCCAGACTGAAATGGGTCCAGCGCGGAAGTGTCATCCAGAAAGCTCTGCAACTGAATCGCCACCATCCTCTCCAGGATCTTGCCCAAACAGGGCAAGTTGGAAACCAGCCGATAGTTGGCCAGTTCAGCCGGGTCCAAAGATGTTTTTTTCAGGAAAGGGCGGACCATCGCTTCCTTGAGTGCCCCCGGGAACAGTCCTTCCTTGAAGGACTTGTTGATAATATCCCTGAGGGCACCTTGCAACCCCTCGCAGCCAGCTTTTATAAGCTACGAAGGGCACGGGTCAAGGATGCATGAGATCGGGCGTACAGTTGAGAGCAGTCTGTCGACTTCCTCCAGACTGAGTGGACTGAAATAATCCAGAATGGAACTAGAAGACGTGCGTGGAGCCTCGAGTTTGCTAGCTGTCTCAAGCATGGCCGGGAGTTTGCGGCGAAGCAGCAAAATTTTATCTGCAAAATAGCTAACAAAAGCCTCACAGCCAATGTCCAATTCCCTATTATTTGGTCTGCCCTATGGCAGCTCTGTTAAAGACCAAATGGTTCTAAATAATTGTGCCTGGCGTGAGCTTGCAGACACAACCGTGGCCATGTAGAATTGCCTCTTCGCGGCCTTGACTGCCACCTCATAGGATCTAATAAACGTCCTATAGGATGCTCTTGACGCTTCGTCGTGAGCACGCTGCCACTGTCTCTCTAGCCGTCTGAGTCCTTGTTTCATCCGCCGCAGTTGCTGCCTTTCTCTGAACCTTTTCCCTAGGCCTACAATAAATCCATGGGTTGGATTACAACTAGAATTTCCACCTGCACAAGGGAGAAGGCAATTTTTAATAATTCTCTTCTCCCAAAGAAAATGTCTCCCTCCCCCGCCAGTGTTCCCTCTAAGCTGAGTTAGTGCGAGCTAGCTCACAGTTTTTTAGCTTCCGGCTCACAGAATTTTCTCTTAGTTCAGGAAAGATGGCTCCAGAGCAAACTAATTTATGCAGCAGCCAAATCGCTCGCTCACAATTTTAATGCCAGTAGCTCACAAAGTAGAATTTTTGCTCACAAGACTCCACAGCTTGGAGGGAGCATTCCCCCCCGCTATTCCTGGGAGTCCTCCATCCCCCAGAGCTGCATTTCTGGGGACACTTCGGGATGCAGCAGGAGGAGAAGGCAAGGAAGGCACGTTTCTGCAGGTGGAAATCCTTCCGTCCATGTGTGCAGCAGCTGGACTCCATTTTAAGGACTGCTTTGTACACTGAAGAACTTAATTAGTACCTTCTAGTATACCAGCCCCACTCCCTGATTCATCAACAAAGGCCACGCTTACATTCTAGAATCAAGAAGCAACTTGTCTCTGCAACAGACAGTGGCTTCAAAGGAAACAGCAGCCAAAGCTAGGGCTGCATGTACCATTCTGCTCCCTCCTTTCAGACACATATAATTTCTTCTTGGCCTACAATTGTCATATAATTTTAACTAACCACAGCATATATCTATCTATATATGTATGTAAATGAAAAGCTGTACCTTTTCCAAGATGAATCTGTTTAAATAAGGCATATAACCCTGATTGGATACAGGCCCTTCATCGTCATCCCTAAAATGCTCTTCCAGGGCGACTGGGTCATGTGGAACATTCAGCAAGGTACACAAGTTATGAGAAAGGACCTAAAAAATTGAGAGACAAAAGGTCGATGAGAATGCAGCAACATTTAACAAAATCACTTAAGATACTGTTTACTATAAAGTCACATAAAGCAAGTAATTTAAAAAGCATGATTTGTTTAGGTAAAGGAAATGTGTTTTCAAAAGTATGACCTTCAACGTTTGCAATGTTACTTCTGAGAGAATACAGAAAAGATTAAAACTATTGGATGTCGATTTTCTATAGATAATGTGACACACGAAAGGCAGGCTTGGCTCCCCAGCCACTCTCTCAGGAAGATCCGCAACAGTCACAAGTTGGGACACATAATAGAAGGATAAGAATATTTCCTTTATGCTCTGAATCTAAAACTACTTAAAGTATCTGACCTGCACAATAAACATCTTGGTATTCATGCAGGCACAGCTGCAGCACTGCACACAATACTAGTCTGAATGAACTGAGCAAGCCTACTCAATATCCCTGCATGGAAGAGAAGCACTGGTGCAAAAGTAGAGCATCATTTGTACTTCATTTATCTCATCCAAAGCTAGTTACTCTTCCCTTGCCCTCTGCATTTTATTTCTCCATTTAATAAGGTCACATACAAATGTACACATTTATTAATCTCTGCAACAGCAAATGATCCTTATTTTAATAGGTGGACTGCATAAGTTTTCAGCATCAAAGTTTACAAAGGTGACTTCTAAGATAGTTTTATAAACCTTCACTCCAGATGACAAACTGGTAACATACTTTCACTCATGTTGGTTGTGAATGCATTTCTCCCTATAAACTTAAAGGAGCCCAGACAGTTATCAGAGATCAAGAAATGTCTTTTTAGAATGATTCTATATTCCACCCTCTCTCATTGTCCTGGTTCTCACAAACATCATAATTAAAGCAGCAAACTTTTGCCTCAACAGCTGAAGACTTCGTTGAGGGACTGCTCCCCATTGTCAGACCCCCAGTTAAGACACTCTCCACAGCTTCTTTATTAAAATGCTTTATTGGAGATATGCTCACTACGGAACTGGCTCCTTGTCAGGAATAAAGAAAGCGCGCGAAAATCAAAGGTTATAGGTAAGATCCAGTGCCCCCCCACACCCCACACACATAGGTCAGCCCTCGGCCCCCAGCGTTACTATGACAACCCTGACAGATATATGCTGTCTTATCTATGGTAGCTTGGCGAAAGAGACTCCAAGGCCACTCTCATGAGAACGGCCTAGGAAACAGTTATGGCTGCAAGAAGTGGGCACCCACACACTCACACACTCCCCTCAGGAACAGCCTCCCACCAAAGCATGGCAAGGTGAACAGGGAAGAAGAAATGAAACTGAACTGAACCATATTGAACTGGAGCCTTGACACCATGACAAATCATATTTTGTTTAAAGTAGTGATTTTTCACAGAGTAATGCCAATGTCATGCCGAAGAAATTATCTCTGATCAGCACTACACTTGCATGGTTAAAAAAAATGACAATTTGCAAGAGCAAAAGAACAATAAAGGCGCTAGAATAACCAGTTCAGTTACAGTGCAACCGTATGCAGAGTTACTGCAGTGCAAGCCCACTGAAATCAATGAGTTTAGACTGGAGTAACTCTGCACTATCAGTTAATCTCTTCATTGCTACTTCAGAACAATCTGCCCGAGGCAGCTCATAACAATATCAAAACAAACTGGAACCATATCCAGTCATTAGACTAGTGATCCACCAATCAAACAACTGACAGCCACATGTACATGTTAAAATAAACTCAGCACCGGGATAAACCCAAGTCTATGCTTTATAAGCAAAATAACTACTTTGCTACTAGTCATTGCACAAAGACCTTATGACACTCAAGGTGGTACATCCTCAGTTCTCTCCATGAGAAGTCATCATTTCCCATGCATGGGACTTCTCTAGAATTTATAAGTACAGCACCTGGGAATATACCAGATCAATTTCCTTTCTCTCACTAAAACTATTCAGAGATTTTCTGGTCACAGGAACTTGACCTGAAGAAACTTCTGAAGCTGAAAACTAGGTATAAACTCTATAACCCCACAGATTTATCCCTGGATTACCAAATATTACTGGATTTACAATCTAACGATGTGGGGTTTGATGTTCAGTGAATGTGCTTGCCAGGATTAAAGTTACAGAAACACACCCAGTATTTGTACATTCAATGGCAAACCTTTCGTTTAGTTAATAAATGATCATGATAAAACATTTACTTGCACAAGAAAATTAACTGTTCATTCATACACCTCAGAGTGTAAGAAACACACAGTTGATTTCAAGAACTAACATATGTCCTTTGAACTATGAGGGCTTTAGGGAAAGGCTGACAGGTATCAGTGGACACAGTTCATGTCAGATGCCAACTTACTGAAATTACACTATTCATATCAAAGTTACCAAGAATTAAGATCCAAGCAGTACATACTTGCAGACAGATGAAATTGCAAATTAAGGTAGATTTTGCTAAACTTAAACTACTATTACAAATCTAAAACTCTGAAAACTCTTGTTGCAGAGAAAACTTCCTAGGAAGTTAGGAAATTTACAAACAAGTGGAGAATAGAACACAACAAGCCGGAGGACCCGCGATACTCGCGGGGGGGGTAGGTGAGCCTCTTCCCCCTCCTCTGGCCCCGCGTGCCGAGCCTCTACCCCGTCCCCCCTCCAGGCAGCTTCCCCCCCGCCTTCAAAATGACGGCGGTGGCAGGGAGACAGCTGCCCACCGAGGCTCCCCCCTGTAAGGCAGTGGCGGCAGGGAGACCACTGCCTGCCGAGGCTTCCCCCTGCCTTCAAAACGGCGGCAGCGGCAGGGACACCCGCTGTCTACTGAGGCTTCCCCCCCTCCCTCCCTGCTTTCAAAACGGCGGCGGGGGCATAGAGACCTGCCGCCCGCCGAGGCTCTTCCCTCCCTCCCCCCCGCAAATGGCGGCGGCGAGTCCTCGTCATGCCGCTTCCCACCCCCTCCCCTACAGCGGCCACAGCGTCCTCTGCGCACGCGCGGAGAACGCTTTAACTTTTCAGGGGATTTAAAGATCCCCCAAAAAGTTTTTTAAACATTTAGGATTTTTCTGCACATGGGGGGAGTGCCCCCTGTGTGTAGAAACCCCACCCCCCAAGTGCCCCCCCCCCGCACGGATTTAGGTATCCGCACGGGGGAGGGTACTTGGGAATTAGATATATAGATGATCTAAACCTGCTATTCAATAATATTGAGTGTATTGTTGAGCAGAAGGGAGAAATGTGGGAAGATGGGTGCCAACTTGAAACAACTAGACTGAGTGTATTTTCTCTCTCTCACTGCAGGTATTTGTAGCCTGGGAGTGGCCAGGGGGCTCTTTCAACAGGAGAGGGAACTGTGGGAATATGGCTCGTGTTGCTAGGCTGCCCACAACTCTCAAGGCCTGGGGAAGTTAGTGTCTGACCCAGAACTGATGTCAGTTCTAGATAATGCTCTAGAAAGGGGGTTTGAACTCATTTTTTATGAGGGCTGGATCTGACATACATGAGCCCTTGTTGGGCCGGGCCATGTGTGTCATAAAATATAATGCCAGGTAGCAGAGAGATAAACTTTATAAAAGTGTTTATTTAACAGTGCCTGATAACTGACACCTCTTGCTCTGAATTACTGCATCAAAATGTCTGTGCTGTTGCAATCTTGAGTCAGCTGTTCAAGTGTGTATCTGTAAGCTGCAAACCAACTTTTGGTTTATTGACATTAACTACAGAAATCTCATGCTCAGAGTTCTGAGCCTAGGGCCCAAGGGAAAACATGAAATGGCTGGGCATTGTGAGCTTTTGTACATAAATTGCTTCATGTGCTGGTCAAGAACATAAGGCGGCACCATGACACAGACTCAGGGCTTTGTTTGTCTACAAAACTACAGTTTTCCTCAGTGGTCAGTATCAGCCTACTATCTGGGAAGTCTAAGTTCAAAATCCCTGAAGGAAATGTGCTGGGTGAACCTGGTCTGGACACACTCTCAGCCTAATCCACCTCACTGGTCTGTTGTTATTCCTCATCTAAATAATTTACATTGCTTTCCTACTGAGCAAGACTGGATCATGAGGGCATGAATACAGTGAAAAAGAGGACGGCTGCATGTTTGATGCCCCTGCTCTAGAAATTTCCCCAAAAATACTACAGTAAAAACCACAGAGACTTGGGGAAATTCCTAGAGCATAACCCAAAAGTTACATCTCTTCCTGGTCAAATGCCACCCTCCCTTTTCTCCTGCCACAAACATCACCAGCAGCAGGAACACAAGCATGGCTCCACAGAATTGCCAGCTGGAAGCCTAGAAGGTGGCTGCCAGCTTTAAACAACTAGTCTCAGGGTTTTCTCTCTCTTCTGCTGCAGGTATTTATAGCCTGGACATGGCCAGAGGAATGAGTCCTTGGGCACAAGTATAAAGGCTCTTTGCAAATGGATAACCTCCCATGGCCTTGGCTAGTCAGACTGATGTCTTTTTCCCCCTACGGTATTTGTACATTTGTAAATATTCTGCATAAGCCAGTTTGAGTCCTCACTTGGTAAAAAAAGCAATATAAGAACATACTAAATTAATTAATTAACTTTTTTGGTTTAACATAATATACCTAAATATATCTATACAAACATCTGTATAGAAGGTATTGTTTTCAAGAGTTGACTTTCATTATAATTCAACAGACAGGGACTGCCAAACGTTCAAGGAGTACAGCTTAACTGCACAATTGCAATCAGGCTCATGTAGATGTAAGTGTCACTGATTTCAATGAAAATTAATTTCAGGATGGCAGCCTGAATCTCCTCCTTTTGGATTTTAAACATTATCATTGAGCAACACTGAAATACCCTAACAAAGATTATAAATTTGCTATTACTGCAGAAACAGTTTGAGAGATCTGAGCCCCAAACCTCCCCGATGTAATGAGTTAAATATACGATTAAACATGAAAGTACATTCAAGTTTGGGACCCCAGCTATACACATTCTTAACTAGATTGTGATTAACCACTTTGCTACAGATGTTGATTAGCAAAGTCACGGAGCCAAAATGTGACCACATTTAAGAGAATTTGCCTCTCTCAGGAAAATAAGCCCCCACCCATTGAAGAGAAGCTACTAAAAAACTAAGGCATTTTTGTTCCCTTTTGTTAGTTTGCTTAATGCCAAATAAAGCAAAGAAGGACATAACATGCTTACTGACAGCTAAGTATACCAGTTTTAAAGACAGAATAACTAGAAGCGTAATACACAATAAAATATCTTCTTAAGGACTAACGGATTTACTATAGAACAAAGTTTTGAGTCCAGTGGCACCTTTAAGACCAACGAAGTTTAATTCAAGGGGTTGCGAAGAGTCGGACTCGACTGTGTGACTGAACAACAACAAATAAGGTTTCATGAACAAGCACACTCCCTCAGATACTCTGGAACCCTTTAAACGCTTTGAGCAAGAAGGGAGGGGGTGCCTGAACTCCAAGTGGTGAATTCACCGCTTGGGGTACAGGCACAGGGGGTATCAGTCCCCAGAGTGATGATGCCCCTTTTGTGTGACATCATTGCATTGAGGATGTCCCAGCCCCCTCCAGAAATGCCCCCCAAAGCCCCATGCTTGGGACTAAGAAGGACCTGGCAACCCTAATTCCTACTGAATGTTGCAAATTAAAAATCCTAAAACTGCCATAGTACGAAGGGAAAGTAGAAGCTTTCAGACTGTAGTTCATAAATTGAATTTGATATCCAGGAGGGCCTCTGTGAACACGAGCAGGAGTCCGACAAACAGGAGCCCAACTCGTAGCACTTAAGCCATGTGACACAGAGCTATTGCAAAGCATCATGGCAGCGACAGCAGTGAAAGAAGGAGCAGCAGCATTTACAGGTGAGGCAAACAGCAGGTGGGCACTTATGTCCTAAATATGTAAGTGCCGTCAAGTCATAACCGACTTCTGGTGACCCGCAACCAAGGGGCTTCCAAGGCAAGTGAGAAGCAGAGGTGGTTTGCCACTGCTGTCCTCTGCAGAGTCTTCCTTGGGGGTCTCCCTTCCAAGCACTGACCCTGCTTAGCTCCCAAGGTCTGACAAGGTTGGGCGACATATTGTCATCTTTCCTCCCAAAAATAGATCAAACAAGATTAACTGAAAGCTGCATCTAAAGCAGCAAATTTTGATCTTTTGCCAGTCATCTCACTAAAACTGCCAAAGGTTTATGGCCCAAGAACCAAACTCTTTAGATTTTTGTAAAATTTACTTTGATTCGCATTAATCTGATTTTTAATAAGCAGTTAATCCAGGCATTAAAAGGCTTTTTTGTAGTATGGAGCTACTTTCAAACATGAAGAAGCTTCTTACTAGGTACTATCATTCTAGCATTCACACGGTTGCTAAGCAACTTCCTTTCAGCAGAAAAGGCTTTTGCAGGGACATTTCACAAATCCAGCTTTTGTGTCAGAACCAGTCTTCTGCCTACAAGCTAGACTCTATTAAAGAGCATCTAGCTGCAAACTAGTACAAAAACTACTGAAAGGAGGGGATTCTGTCTTCCCTGTCAGTTACCAGTCGTACCTCAAACCTTTCCACCCCCCCACCCACCACATACACAGACTGCTCTACTCTTCTGATCCCTCCCTCCTACATCACTCAGGGAGGCCAGCTCGATCTCTCACTGTTCATCTCTCCACAAAGGACTCTCTGAGACTCCCCTGTAGGGCAACAGGGGCACGTGGACATGGTATAACCGCGAAATTCCAACTGCGGGTAGCAGATAGGACGTTAAGCACAGAAAATCTTTATTTCATCCCCACAGTTCTCATACATACCGGCCATCCTGACATCATAGTAACTTGTTTTTGGAGATCCACGAAGGACTCCACTTTGAAAAGCCTTAAAAATCAGTAACTTGAATTAACCAGCTTTGAAACCAACACTTTCCTTAGCAGGCCAAATGACTAGTCAAACCCCTAGGAGGAATTCATACATATGAATGACTAAGAGCAAGGCCTGTTGTGACAATAAATACAATGGGCCCTAGCCAGGCCTGCGGGGTGCAGCTCCCCTCATCTCTTTCCCCACCCCAACTGTCGTTCCATCCCATGGCCGCCAGAGGTCTCATGCTGACCATACCCGGCCCGTTTGAGGGTGCGGCTGCCAAGGCCGCCCGGCCTCTTCCCCCCCCCCTTTGGCCGCCCGGCCTCGTCCCTCCCCCCTGGCTCCACATGTGGTCACAGCAGTCCAGGCCACCCGGCCTCCCCCCTCCCCCTGGCTCCATTCGAGGCTGTGGTGGGCCAGGCCACCCGACCTAAAAACCACCCCCCGCCTTCGTTGCAGGCTGTGCTGGTCCTCGTCCCCTCCCCACTCCCTGGCTTGAGCTCCATCCTCATCCTCCATCCTTCTGGTGGCCTCTTTCAGCCAGCTCTTCCCTCGGGCTTGGAGTCCCAACCTGCAATGGCGGCGGCTCTCTGAGCAAGTGGGCAGGCTGCAGGGCACATTCGCTCCGGTGCCGCTTCAGCCAATGGCCAAGGTCCCTGCGCTGAGTGGCAGTTCGTGCAGCCTACGCCTGAGGAAGCAAGTTTTACGTGGCCCCGGTGGCCACCCCAAATTGAAAATATAATATAGAGAGATATGTTTTAAAAAATACATTCTGCGATCTTCAGACAAGGAATCTCACAAAACTTAAAGTTTCATTTCTAAGTATTTCATTCATTCCAAGTAACCATGAACTATTGTCATAATGACAAATCTCCTATGAACCTGATGCACTGAAAGATGTATCGTCTTAAAATAACTCTGCCTGCATGGCAGATTCATCAACTTCCCAACATTTTATCACTGTCCAACTTCCTCCTCCTTGTCTGGAAAGCCTTACCTCACTGGCTCTAATAATCTTTCTTCTTCGTATGAACTATGTGATTAATCCCTGCAGCTCAGATGCTGATCTTAACATCTGCACAAAATTGAAGTTTAGTCTTTCTCTGGGTTCCCCCCCTCCCCCGCAGCTTGTTCATTATGTTAAAATATTTGTAACCTTTGCTTACACCATTTCCTAAGGTGGGACCCTGGAATGTAAGGGGAGCAGCAATACTGTTCTGGAAACTACCAACAGTCAAAAAGAGGTTGGAAAGGCGTTAAAGATTATTAAGGTGCATTTGAAAGTTTTTCATGTTACCTCCTACTGACAGTCACCAGGGAGGGGGCACGCTCTGCACTATATTATTATCTGATCTGTCACTATTTTACACCAAATGAGGGATCCCCCCCCCCAAACAAAAGCTTGTACCTCATTAGAGACTGTGGTCTCTCAACATGCCTAATCCGACCAATAATTATTCTGCCCCATTTGTGAAGAAGTCTAAGAGATGCTGAAACCATTACATGCCACAGAAATGTTTAAAAAGAAAAAGAAATAAACATTTTTACACAGGGTAGCTACGAAGCCAATGATAAGCAAACTATAATCACATCCAGGAAAAAGATGCGCTGTAATTCTGTTGTACTGCAGTTTTTGTACTGCAGTAGAAAAACAATAGCTAACACAATATTTATTTTAAAGGTATTATTAAAGAGAAAAACTAAAAGCCAGAGCTGGAACAGTGTAACCTTGACCAAGAAACCCCTTAAACCCTCTGTAAATAGCTAGGAGTAAATAAACTGCAGGGTTTTTTTTAAGAGCTATCAATATGAAAAGCAGGGAGCAGGCTGACACTGCAGCTGCACAACGGGCCTCCTGCTCACCCTGCTGCTCAAAGTGGCTCTGACCATGAAGCATGCAGAGAAAAGGGGAAGCTATTGCACATGCTGCACCATAATGCCCACATCTCTCTCTCTCTCTCTCTCTCTCTTTCTCTCTCTGCAAAAAGGGGTGTATGCTTCTTGCAAGAGGCCACATTGTGCACTGCACTGCTGAAGGGACAGGAGGAAAAAGGAAGATGGCAGGAACCTATTTTGGACATTTCCGAGAAATCGAAGGCACAGAAGAGAAAAGTACTGTTCCATAATCCCCCTTAGATCCCACTGCAACAACCTCAGTATCTGTAATCCAAGGCTGAGTTGTTGAATCCGGATTAAACGTTACCGCCACATATCACAAACACTACTTCTCAGGAACACCTGGTGGGCCGGAAAAACACAAGGTTCCACAGAGAAAAGTTTGTAAACATTCATGTTCCCTTTCACCTCTCCCCAGCAGAAGCCGGACCCTTGCTCTCATAAAAAGGGATAATTCAGAAATGCCGCTTTTGAACTATTAATGGAGCTCACAGTTCTGCCAGCAACAGCACAGACTACAGTTGACCAAGGGAGCATTACAATGATCTACTGTCCAAAGCATCCCGCAGGTGTACAGTCCTACTCAAAAGTGGTTTGGTTTGGTTTTTAAATTGGCAGACCACAGAATTTAAGGCCAAAAGAGTCTGATAGAGTGTGCCATCTGCAGATCAAAGTGCCACAAACTGTGTGTGAGTTATGTTAAGACCACTCCTCAGAGTCCACGCAGGACAAAGAATGCAGCCTCTTGACGACTTCTCCTGTTTACACTCCAATACAAGAGCAGTATAGAAGCTCTGTCTCCTTTTGGCAGGACTTACACGGAGCTGGAATAGAGCCAGTTCTTTTGTCTGAGTGCCTGAATGTTGGAGAGTAGCTGAAAGTGCTAGCCATGACAAATAAGTGAGAGGTGGCAGAACTGATGCATCTGTTTATGGTGCAACAGATTAAGTCTGGTTTCTTCGACATAAAATATAAAAATGGAGGAACTGTTGCTGCAAAACGTTTGTATTGATTAGCTCCATTACGATTGTGCCTGCCAGCCCCAGCCATGCCCTGGGACAGCCCAGACAACATGCTGTAGACAGCGGCTGACCCTCACAGTAGGCAATGGTAGTTCATCAAGGTCTGAAGAGACCTGACAGCAGAGTCCGATGTCCGACTACAGGCTAGTTGTGAGGCTGCATCCTTGGAGCTGATGTGGAAACTGTGCCCTGCCCTAGGAGAGGTGGGCACAAGGCAACACTATCACATTACTACACAGTTACACACAGGGGTCATTTCGCAGAAAAACAGGCACAGGGGCTCATTAGCATGACTCATTAGCATAACTTATTTGCATATGCTACACCACCTGACATCACAGGAAGGAAGGAAGGAAGGAAGGAAGGGAAGGAAGGGAAGGGAGGGAAGGGAGGGAGGAAGGAAGGAAGGGAGGGAGGGAGGGAAGGAAGGGAGGGAAGGAAGGGAAGGGAGGGAGGGAGGAAGGAAGGAAGGAAGGGAGGGAGGGAGGGAGGGAGGGAGGGAGGGAAGGGAGGGAGGGAGGGAGGGAAGGAAGGAAGGAAGGAAGGGAAGGAAGGGAAGGGAGGGAAGGGAGGGAAGGGAGGAAGGAAGGGAGGGAGGGAGGGAGGGAGGGAAGGGAGGGAAGGGAGGGAAGGGAGGGAGGGAGGGAGGGAAGGAAGGAAGGAAGGAAGGAAGGAAGGAGCTGGCAGAGAGGGGACAGCTACTAATCCGAGCCTCAGAAATACCACTTATTCTGGGAGGATAGCTTCAGTGGTGGCTGAAGCCTTCAGAAGGCTGGTTGGAGGAACAAGGACCTTTCCAGGGGACGGGGTCATTTTGCTGCAGCCATGACACCAGCAGGCATTCCTCCGTGGTGGTGGGGGGCTGGCACCAACTCCCGGAGCTGCGCTCCCCCGAGCTCCTGCTCGAAAGGACCCCTGGTTACACAGAACTAACACCAATTTGCAGTCAGCAAACCAGCTGGGAGCCTCAGCACACACACACAAAAAAAGGATCAAATGAAATGTAAATTCTTTTATCAATTCTTTTTACATTCTCCCAGGGTCCAGTCAAACAGAGACTGAGGCTTGATAACTGTAACAACACTGACTAAGAAAAAATAATAACAGAGAACTCGAAATCTACCGAAGTCAACAGTTTCCTAAGGGTGTAGCTCTATTTAAGGCTGCAGGGTCAGCAGAGAAATCCCCTTTTCCTGTTACTGTGAGGGGCTGCTGTCCCTTCCCCGGAGCCGCCTTTTAGTAATAAGAGACGGACTCTCTGTGCCGAGGCCCGGGAAGCAGGAGAGAGCCCAGCGACCCCGTCCCGGTAAGAGTCGCGCGCGGACTGTCACCAGGGGGAGCTTTCCCCCGCAACCCCGGGGCTAGAACCGGCTCCACCACCTCCCCGGGCACGAAGAGGACCCCGACCTCCCCCACCCCCACCCCCCTGTTCGCGCACGGGAAAACTCCGCGGACTGGGGTTTCTCTGGGCTACAGAGGAGGGCGGGAAAAGCGGCTGGCTGAGGTCGGGTTTCTCCGCCCCGGTCCCTTCGGGCTCCTGGTCCGGACCGGGCGTCCTGCTCTATGAGGAAGTCTGTGCCCCGCCGGCCTCCTCAGCCCGCTCGCCCTCGCCCTGCCTGGAAGGCGTTTCCCAGCGCGTCCCTTTCGGGAAGGAGACGCGTCCCTCGACTGGGAACGAGCCGCCGGGGGGTCTTTCCTCCCTCCCTCCCTCCCTCCCTCCCCGAGGGGCCCGCTGGGGCCTTCCCCGCCGCCGCACTTGCCTTGAGCTGGGACTTGGAGACTTTGCCGCTCTTGTCCAGGTCGAGGGCGGTGAAGGCGTGCCAGATGGGCTTCAGCAGCTCTTCCTTCAGGCTCCCCATGGCCCGCCAGCACCCGCCAACGCCGCCGGCTTCTGCTTCTGCCTCCACCTCCCCCGCCTCCTCCTCCCCTGAGGCGGCAGCGACAGCCGCGCCGGTGACCGAGGCCTCGGCCTTCCCAGCCCTGGCCACGCCCAGTAGCCAACCACGGCGCTCCGGGGCCGGGCTCCCAGAGGAAACGAGCGAGCGCCCGGCGGCCTGCAGGCTGCGCTGCTGGCCGCCGACCGGGAGGCGTAGCTTTCCCTGAACGCTGCCTGAGCGGGAGGGAGCGGGGCGTCGTGCTAAAGGGCGGCATCGAAACAGACGGTAGGTGAAAAGGAGGGAAGGACGGGACTAAAATCCAGAACGGCCATCGAGGACGAGCCGAGGGCGAAGAGACACCCTCTCCCCCCATGCCGCCTGGGGCTTTTCCTGACGAAAGGCGCTTGGAAGGAAGCCCTATGGATTCCAGTGGGACTTGTATCCTCCTCCCTACGCTTAAAATTGCGGCGTAGTCGAGCGGAGGGCTTCACCCTCTGGATCAGAACTGGGCAAACTGCTGAACTCCAGAGGGGGAGGTCTGTGTCTTCCCCCTCAGGGCGGCAAGCTCGGGGTATGAAGCCCCTTCTCTTGAGTCCGGGCATCAGCCTGTCAGGGCCGCTGGTGTCCACTCTTGACAGGCAGAGGGGGGTGGCGGGTTCCGCGGTAGAGGTTTTTCACATTACTTGATCCGTTGAAGTGGGGATTGAACCTGGGGCCTTCTGAATGGAAAGCGGATGGGCCAGGGCCCTCCACAGAGATGAAGTGCAACCTCCTCCATAAGGAATTAAAGTCTGCCCACCTAAGTATTGTACTACCTCAAGGAAAAAGGTAAAAGCTGGATCTACACGGATCCTGATGGATCCTCTAGTTTTGTTCACCAAACTCCCCCAAATCCAGTTATCAAATCACATGTCAAAGCCAGGATCATAGACTGAACCTTAAAAAACACAGATCCAATTCTTTGTGACAAGGCAATGGCACAAAAACATGGATCTGAGGCGTGTATCCTCATGAATTTATATGATTTTTGCATTGAAACAAAATTAAACCATTTCCATATTGTAGATCATGTCTTATACTCAGCACCACAAATTTCATGCTTCCACCGTTTTGTGGTGCCCCGATGGCACAAAAATGTAGTTCCAAATCATGGGTCCTCGTGGATCCCCATGATTTTTGTTTTGAGTTACCCCACACACACCATCAAATCACATATCATGTCCACAGCCAAATATTAAACCTGAAAAATCACAAATCCTCTGCTTCATGGTGCCACCATGGTGCAAAATTGTGATTCCGAAGAACAGAAACTCACGGATCCTCAGGATTTTTAAAGTAAAGTAAAAATAAAGGTTTCCCTTGCTCAAAAGCCAGTTGAATCCGAATCTAGAGGGCAGTACTCATCTTTGTTTCCAAGCCGAAGAGCCAGTGCTGTCCGAAGACTTCTCCGTGGTCATGACTCATGTGGCACGCATGACTTAAACGCTGAGGAGCACAGAACACTGTTGCCTTCCCACCAAAGCGGTACCTGTTTATCTACTTGCAGTTTCTTGCTTTCGAACTGCTAAATTGGCAGGAGCTGGGTTTTTATATTGCTTCAATCACACATCATGTTCATAGCCACAGACTGCACAACAAAAATCATGCATCCACTGCTTTGTGGCACCGCCATGGCGCAAAAAGATGGTTCCGAAGCACAAAACTTCATAGGTCCTCAGGATTTCTATGTTTGTACACACCAAATTAATTATCCAGTCACATATATCCATGACTACAGGTTGCACCACAAAAATCACAAATCCAGCCTGACTTGGATAGCCCAGGCAAGCCCGATCTCATCAGCTCTTGGAAGCTATGCAGGGTCAACTCTGGCAAGTACTTGGATGGGAGACCTCCTTGGAATACCATAGCCAGGAGGCAGGGGCAGGCTTTATTCAGCCACCTCTCTGAATAGCCTCTATGCCCCCAGTAGGAGTCAGTCACCAGAGATTGCCATGACTTCCAGGTGTGTGCGCACACGCACACACACACAATTACAAAAATACCCCCAAAAATCACAAATCCATTGCTTCATGGCACTGCCACAGTGCAAGAACATGGATCCAAAACATGGATCCTCACATGTTTTATGTGGTCACCAACAAATCATATATCTCACCGTGAGAATCTACTGCACCACAAAAAGCATGGGTCCGCCTTTTCATGGCACTACCATAGATCCAGAGCTCTTTTTTTAGAAAAAGCCCAGCAAGAACTCATTACCATAATAGGCTACACCCACCAGTAGGAACTCATTAGCATATTAGGCCACACCCCTGACAGTGCAGAAAGAAAGAGAGAAGAAAAGAAGGAGTAAAAGAGGGAAAGAAAGAGAAGGAAAGGAGGGAACGAGGGAGAGAGAAGGAAAAGGAGGGCAAAAAAGAAAGAAGGAGGAAATGAGGGAGAGAAGGAAAGGAGAAAAGAGGGAAAGAAAGAAAAGCAAAGAAAGAGAGAGAAGGAAAGAAGGAAGGAGAGAAGGAGAAAAGGAAAGGAGGAGGAAAGAAAGGAAAGGGAAAGAAAAGGAAAGAGAAGGGAAGAAGGAGGGAAAGAGAAGGGAAGGAAGAAAGGGGGCAAAGAGATGGGGGGAGGGAGGTTCTCTCCCCCATCAAGGTTCTGCCACCAGCACCCCAAGCCCCCCCATCAAGGCCCCACTGAAGGAGGGAAAGACAGAAAGAGAAGGAAAGAAGGAGGGAAAGAAAGAAAGAGGGCAAAGAAATGGGGGGGAGACGTTCTCCCCCCCATCAAGGCTCTGCTGCCACCCCCCAAGCCCCCACCGCTGCCTCCCCACACCAGCACTTCCCGGGAACAGGGAGAGCAGAGCGGAGATGGAGGCACCATGAACTCCAAGGAAGCTCTTTCCTGCTGGCTTCCACGTGGAGACCAGGCGTCCAGCGCCTTCCAGCTCCATGCACTTAAAGGGAGAGTGTCCCCTTTAAGTGCACAGAGCTGGAAGGCGCCCAATGCCCCGTCTTTGCATGGAGACTGGGTGTGGGGCGCTTTCTAGCCAGCAGGGAGGGGCGGCCCCGGAAAACAGCCAGAGCACCATTCCAGTGCGTTTTGGTCCAAAAAGAGCCCTGCATAGATCTAAAACATAGATCCAAAGCACCAGATCCTTATGGATCCTCAGGAACTCTATGTGGGCTTACCCATAACTCATTAGGAAATCATATATCACTTCCATGCCCACAGAATGATTCACAAAGGACATAAATCCTAGTCTTTGTGGCACTCCCATGGTGCAAATACTGCATCAATTACTTAGACCCTTATGACTGTTAAATGAACCTCTAGTTTCACACTGCATTTTGAAATACCTTCATAGAGATTGTGAGGACGAACAGTTTTTCTACAAGTTTCTGTGATTTGGTAATACCATAATGTTCTGGATTTTAAAATTTGGTAAAATCTGTGGAAATGAATATGATCTGTGATTTGACAGTGGTTTTTCAGGAACTTTATGTAAAACTGGTAGGCATCCATGTTTCATGCCATGGGCTGGCACCATGATGACAATTTAATTAACAAATGAATTAATTTTGCCCAAGGACTTTCAGAAGGTAAAATTAGTCCAAGGTTCAACATTTCCTCCACCTTCTTCCTTATATAGATGGCATTCGGGCCGGTCACTCTGTAAGGTGGGAGAGCAACAGGCCTCGAATCCCTGGTGTCAATTTTGTGGTGGGCCAAATTTGTTTTCCCTGGAAAATTGGAAAAAATAAACTGAAACCTTGTGAGGATGGTTTGTATTTGCCCTTGCAGGTCCTTAGGAAGGGATGGGTCCAGTTTCACTTCCTGAATTGTACTTCCCTTAGTGACCCTTATCTGCAGACTCCTCGCTGATCTCACACAGATGGTTCAGGAGTTCTCACAGGCAAGTGATGACATCAGTGCCCTGGTGTCCGTTGTGATGGAGGCGGCTTACCAATCAGAGTGAGCCTCTGCCACTGCCTACACTCAGACTGGTTTTACTTAGTTCATCACAGCTGCTTAAGCAGGAGGGGCCAGACTGATTGGATGTCTGCCATCTCAACCAAACGTCTGGTGGGATAGCTCTGTTCTACAGGCCCTGCGGAACTGTAATAAATCCTGCAGAGCCCTGATCTCCATTGGGAACTCATTCCGCTAGACTGGGGTCAGGGTCCCGGCCCTGGTCGAGGCAAGGCAGATGTCTTTTGTGTCAGGGATTTCCAGTAGATGGTGATTTGCTGAGCACAAGGCTCTTCGGGACACGTGGGGAGAGGCAGTCCCACAGATGTTTTGGTCCCTGGCCACATAGGGCTTTAAAGGTTAAGTCCAACACCTTGAAACGGATCTGGGATTCTGTCGGCAACACCAGACAAATGTGTGCCCGCAGAGACATCATAGTCAGCAGGTGCACTGCCACATATTGCACTAGCTGCAACTTCTGGATCAGGTACAAGGGTAGCCCCATGTAAAGTGAGTTACAGTAGTCTAACCTGGAAGTGACTATTGTGTGGATTACTGTAGCCAAATCACAGGAGGAAAGGTAGGGGACTAGTTGCTGAACCTGCCGAAGATGGGAAAAGGCTGATCTTGCATCTTGCAATTTGAGGGAGGATGTGAGGGACTCCATTAATGCTGATGTCATTTGTGATTTTATGGTCTATATTGGAATGAACCATGAAGAAATCGTGAAAGTACAAGAGGATTTGCTTCTTGGAGCCATGTTTTTGCACCATTGCTAAGCCACAGAACAGAGAATCCATGAGTTTGTGGTTCACTCCAAGAACACTGACATGATATGTGAATTTACAGTTTATTTTTGTGGAGTCCATGTAAAAATCATAAGACTTAATGCCAACACATTTTCATATGCAGTTTTTCTGCTATGGTGATCCCACAAAAACCCATATCTCTGTTTTCTCTAGTCCTTTCCATGGACATTAATTAATATTCAAATTTATGTGTCTATGACATCATAGTGAATTTAAATGGAACTCCATCTCAAACTCATGAGGATCCATAAATTTTAATGCAGTTTTCACACTGTTGAGGAACCGTGAAATGCTAGCTCTGTTGTTTTTGTGAGTCTCTCCATGGACATTGATGAGTTATGTGATCTAAACTTACAGCTTGGAGACTCTCCCCTCCGTATTCTCTGACAGAGTGAATAACGTCCTGCTTAACTCCCGCAAGGCATCCACTCGTCAGTTGTATGCCTACAAATGGACTAGTTTCTGAAACTACCTGGACTCGTTCAATATTGAACCCTGCTCTCCAGGCCTTTCCCATATTTTCGACTTCATCCTGTCCCTAGCGGATGGTGGACTCTCACACTCTTCTCTGAGAGTATACCTGTCTGCTATCTCGGCATTCCACAACAGAATCGACAATTTTTCTGTATTCACCCACCCCCTTTCGAAACGGTTTCTGAAGGGCCTCCTCCATCTTCATCCTCCCACCAGAGTCCCACCCCAGCCTTGGGATCTACCGTTAGTTCTACGTACTCTCGCTCAGAAGCCATTCGAACCATTGGCCTCCTGTGATCTTCGCCCTTTGGCTTGGAAAACGACCTTCCTACTAGCCATCACTTTGGCTCATCAAGTTGGAGAGCTCCTAGCCCTCAGACACGACCCTCCATTCCTCTGCTTCCTACCGAACACAGTTCACATGGTCCCGGACATTTCGTTCCTCCCTAAGGTCATCTCCGACTTCCACCTGCAGTCTGAGATCATCTTGCCTGATTTTTACCCATCCTACACCTCTGAGCAAGAGCATCTCCTGCACACCCGTGACATGAAATGAGCAATTCTATTCTACCTTGCTCGTACTACGCCTACCAGGAAAACACCCAGGCTTTTCGTTTCCTACGCGTCCAACCGAATGGGCAAACCCATCACTGCCCAGAGACTCTCCAGATGGATTGTGGGGCTCATCAAACTTACCTATGAACTTGCCAAGACTCCACTTCCAGGGCCCATCCGGGCACATTCCACCAGGTCTATAGCCGCCTCTACGGCATTCCTTAAGGGTGCCTCCCTGACTGACATTTGCACAGCTGCGCCTTGGGCTACTCCGAACACGTTAATCAAACACTATGCACTAGATGCTCGAGTAGCTGCCCACTCTGCGATGGGTCTCCTTATCTTATCCGCTGCTTCTCAGTGACAGCCTGCCTGCTCCCTCCTCCAGGTGAGACACTGCTCGCTACTCTCCCATCAGTGTGAAGCACAGAGACCACGTCAAAGATAAACAGGTTGCCTACCTGTAACTGATGATCTTCGAGTGGTCATCTGTGCATTCACACTACCCGCCCATCCTTCCCCTCTGCCGCCAGGCTTTCTTCCTAATTCATACTTGATTGCAGCGGTCAGAAGGAACTGGCGGGATGTCCGCACCTGCTCCTCTGGGCATGCACAGTGGGGGCTCCGCGCATGCCTGGAGGCGCTGGGTGCGAAAATCCTTAGAAAGAGTTTTCTACTATACCGAAGGATTCCTGCGCAGGCGCAGAAACCCATCAGTGTGAATGCACAGATGACCACTCGAAGATCATCAGTTACAGGTAGGCAACCTGTTTTTTACCTTTCTCCCTGAGACTCAGGGTGGATTACAAAATTAGGGGGTAAATCAATAAAGACCAAGCAGTCAAAACATACCATAAAAGAGGCAACAACTGAAGTACAAAAATTAGAAAACAATGCAGTACAAACAAGATAATACATACTATAGGCAGCTCAATAAATTATAACACTATTCCCTCTTGACCAGTTCCAAGGGCCCTCTTGACTAGTTCCATTCACTAATCCTATTTCCTTTATTCAAAACAACCTCTTGTGAACACACGGCTAATAGCTGCTGACAGAAGACAGGAAGAGCAGCTCTTGCATATGAGGTTTAAGTTGACCTAGAATGTAAATGTGAACTTGTTCTGTTTCTCTTCTGCATCCTACCTTGTATTATTAACACACTTGTAGTGCAAGCAGTGCAAGAGAGGATCAGAGATGCATTTGTACTGTCACATGCTAAAATAGTCCATATCTCCTGGGAGTGCTGTATGCCTGTTGAGGTGGATAGGCATATTTAAGTCTTCATGCAGTGCTTTCACTAGGTGCTTTAAAGCTGATGGTGGTGACCACTTCAGCGGCAGTAATTATTCTGAATTTGTTAAAACAGTGTAGAAGATCATAGTGATAATGCATGAAATGCTGAGTGTGTACGAATCACTGGATCTGATAGTTAAGTGATCGGTGCCACGGTAAATGATGAAAGGTGTTAGAAGTGGAGGACTTGGCGCTGTCTCCTGTCTCAGACTTGAGAAGATGGCACCAGAGAGTTTAGACAGAGCGGTCAGGACACACAGAGCATCCTTTCCTTCCTGTTCTCTGATACTTTCCTTTGAAGTAGAATGCTACTCTTAGGGGCAATTTTCCTCTGCTTCCACTTCCCCCCCCCTCTCGCATGCACGCACGCAAGAAGGTGCTTGATCTCCATCTTGCACCATGGAGGCTGGACATGCGTCCAGCATCCAACACCATCTAGCTAGTTAGAATAAGTAATCTATATCTGTTTCTTACCTGCACTCTCAAGCATGTATTTCCTTTAATAAAAGTTACTTATTAGTTTTTAGGCAGCATAAACCAGGGTTACCAGATGTCCTCTTGTTAGAGGACATGTCCTCTGTTTTTTGGTGTCTGTCCTCTTTTGGGCTCTTTTTAAAAAACTGATGAAAATGTCCTCTTTTGGGGTTGGGAGGCTGGATTCCCCAGTGGAAGCAAATAGTAGGGATATTGAAAATGAGACCCTGTCATAGTGATCAGTAGTTTGAAGTAGTCAGTTGGGAAATATGTCTACTTTTTTGCTTTTCAAAATATGCTAACCCTAGCATAAGCAGGTAAACCCACAGACAAACTAGGAATCTCTGGGAGATTCCGTGGGTGTGCAGACTTATGACTTAAAAAGCAGTGGAACAGCAAAGACTCACTGGGAGGGGAATCTCATTTTCCTTTCCACATTTCCTCTTTCCTTTCATTGAAAGCTTCCATAGCCTTTCTAAATGTTCAGTGTTGCCACCTAGTGGCCTAGTTTAGTCATTGTTGGGGGATTGGACAGAGCATGTCCCAGCAGCGAGGGGAAGGGGAGTTGTTGTTCCTGTTTCTGGACTGTTCCAAATTGGAGGCCTGGCTGAGTCCTTATGAGGTACACCAGCAACAAATATAGTTCTGCTTGGCTCATTCAGACCCCATAAGTTACACTGGTGACAAATATGGGATTGGTCAGTATCTTCCCACTCCACAAGTAACAGTTCAGCTGCTTTGAGACACAGAGCGACTTCCAATGGGATCATTAAGGAGTTTGATTCAGACGCAGAGCCCTGGGTGCAGTATGCGGAAACACGCTCTGGGTGCCTCATGGCCAGGGATGTGGCTGCTGAAAACTTATGGCTTGATCAGAAGTTTGGTAGCACCTGAAAAGCCCACAGCAAATCCTTTTGACGAAGTGATAGGTTTTAAATCATCATAATCCCAAGCCATCAGAGACTGTACAGGATATTTAATTTAATAGTCTTATACATCCACCTAAAATGTCTAAAGCTGTTTTTGTAGCAGAATTACATCGCCTCTCAGAGCATTCTGGTTTTGGGGATGCCTTAAATGCCATGCCGAGGGATGGGCTGGTCTGTGGCATCAGATGAGATGGTTCAGAGACAGCCCCGTAGCTAGGGATATTTTTGGGAGGGGGCCTGGTGTCAGGTTCCCCGTCATTTGTATATTTTCTCCTGGCTGGGGAATGGTGACCCAGCTCCCTTTACATCAGCGGTTCTCAACCTTGGGATCAGGACCCCGTTTGGGATCGAACAACCATTTCACTGGGGTTGCCGGCTGGCATCCGAGCCCCTCCCCTTCCCACCCCTCTCTCACCAAAAGCCCTGCTCTGCTCACCCAGAAGTCTGAGCAGAGCACGCCATAGCTTTCCTACAGAGTGGGGGGGGGGGTTTTCAGAGTCCTCTGTCTAGAGTCCTCATTTTGATCTCTGGGAAAACAAAAAGCAGGTCCCTGAAGGCCGCAACAACCAATAAAAAATGACTCATGATATGTGCTCTTTACATCACCCTTTCTGGGGGGGGGGGGGGGAGAGATTGACCAACTTCCACTCCTTCCCACCCACAATGGGCCCATAGAGATAAATGAAAAGATACGTTTCACACAGACCTCTCTTAAGGTTCCGAGTAGAATCCTTCAAATGAGGGGCAAGAGAAGGCAGAAATATAGAATATGAATTCCTTCCCCCACCTCAAAGGGCAGGGCTAGTTGATCTCTTCTCTGGCACGCCTCTGAAATAATGGTGACCTGGATCACCCATCCAAGTAATACATTATTGCCAATAATAGTGGCAGGTTTTAAGGGCAGGCAGGCACACTCAAGCAAGCTGCCATGTACTGGGGTCAGACTACCAGCCTGTGGGCTCAGCAGTGTCTACTGTGGCTGACGGAGGTTCCCTGGGGTTTCGGATGGAGTCTTTCACATCCTGTACTACCAAAATCTTTTGGCTGGAGGTGCCTGGGATTGATCTGGGAGCTTCATACATGCAGTGAAGATGCTCCACCACTAAGCCACACCTGCATGGGGCTGGATAAAAGTCAGAGCTAGATAATTTAAAACAGATCCTCATGAATTCATATGATTTTTATACTGAAATGAAATAAAACCACCATATTGTAGGTCATGTCTTAGTGTGAGAGTTCTGCTCAAAGTAGTCAAGGATCAGATCTTGGTTGGTTAACCACAGTTCTTTATTTCCAATCTCTACATTAGTACAGCGTCTCGGATTATTGTCAGAGATGAGACAGATTATACAAGCGGGTCTATTATACCATTCCAAGGAGTTTGAATTACCCATAGGTAGCCAATCCCCTTAAGGGAAAATTGGCGGGCAAAAAGGTATCCTGACCGTTTGGTTCTCACAGGAAAAGAGTGAGGTGTTAAGCAGTAAATTTCCTCTCCCAAACCAGACCCCTCAGATGTTACCAGTTCACATAACAATCAATGGCCTCAAGGTTTTTGCATGTGATAAGAGATGAGAGGCATCCTCCCTTGAAGTTCCTGCCGGAGCAGCTGGAATGCGGAGGCAGGGATGTGAGGCCTCCTTGTTCACATAATTCATTGGTGTCACCCTCCCGGTCTGGACAAGCATCATTACATTACAGTTACATGGAATCCCCATACATGACAGTTACATAGGAAAAATAAAGGCATACAGGCATACATATTGAGTAACATAATGGAAGCCTGACTAATATAATGTCTGAATTAGCAGATTCTGACACTTAGCCTATATGCAGCACCACAAGAACTATGCATTCACCACTTTGTGGCACCAGCATGGCTATAGACTTTGATGTGATCGACAATACAATGGCTTAACACTGCAGCTGATTTCCCACAACTACATTTTGGGCTTCTACTTTGCAAAATGTGTTTTTACTTACATTAAACTGAGACATGTAATCAAACTAAAAGACACTAAACCCTTTTTTGTATCAAAAGGAAACTGTCCTGATTCACACACATCAGGTGTGTGACTGGGTAAGGAGGCTTTAGGTGGATCAAAAGGAATGAGGGGTGTGTGGCGGCGCTTGAAGAAAATGTCTGCCTAAGATATTAGCTCTGAGAGCCCTCTCCCTTTCTTTAACCCCTGTGATGATCTGGATGGATCCGGACCTTGCTATATAGGGAAAGACGGCTGGCTCAACATCCCACCACAAATCTACAAAAATAAAAAAGGTACAGTATATATTGTCCCCACAATCTGCTTTTCTGTCTGTTCCGTGTCTCTCCTTGGCACCCAAAATGGCGCCAACTACAGCTGGAGCAGAAAAAAACAATGCCCCAATCACCTCAGCCGATTCTGCTGCCCTGAGTAAGATGGAAAAGCCATCTTGCACAATATTTCATCTATGTTCAAGCCACTGTACGATCAGCTAGACTCCATGCAAAAAAATATCCAAGACACTCGTAATATTGCAGAGAGCACCATGAACACAAGTCTAGCTAGTTGGAACAAAATACAAGTGATCCAACTAGAAGACATTCTGGCCGAAAGGGCACTAAAGCTGGACTTCTCCCTCAGGCAAAATAATTTGAAACTGAGGGGCTTGGTGGAGAAGGTGGAAGGTACTGAAGACCTCTCAAGCTTTCTTTCTAAGTGGTTCACCCATGAAGTGCAAATGGAAGGAGATATGCTATCGATGGTAACTAAAGCCTTCTGAATTAGATCTTAAATGTTTTGAAAACTCGACCTTCTAGAGACATACTAGTTACTTTATTAGACCTGAGATTTAAACTTTGAATCTTACTGATGGCAAGACAAAGGGGTCACCTTCTTTATCAAGGAGAAAAAGTTGAGGTCTATCCTGATCTCCCACAGGAGACTATTGAAAAATGGCAGGAACTAAAGCCCATGATATCTTGTCTCATAGAAGCAAACCGTTGCTACAAATGGGTCTCACCTCTTGTCTTACAAATTTTACATCTTGGAAAGACACACAGAATTTCCTCTCTGGAAAATTAGAGTCCACACACTTAACCACTACACCAAACAATACTGTCAATCCTCATTAAGAGCATTCTGTAATATAATAGTTGGTAGTTTATTTTTGCTTATGTATGCTGTTTCTGTTGAAGACGGGGGATAGGTGGGTTATACATTGTTTTACCTAATGACTGCTTTGGAATTTTTGGACATTTTATTAGATAAATCTTATCACTGATCTTGTTACTTAGGTTTATATGTCACGTCTCAAAGACGTGTATGGTCGTTTGTGGCTGTTTTCCTGCACTGCACTGATTTTAATAGACTCGAAGATCCCCAGTTACAGGTAAGCAATCTGTATATCTTCTTTGTGGTCTCTGCATCACACCACTGGGAGATTAACAAGCAAAAAAACCACACATACCTGGAGGAGGGCACGGGAAGTCCTAATCCTGCACCGCTCATAACACAGCTTGCCCCACCGCAGAACACTGATGCAAACAGATGTCTAAAGCATAATGCCTCACAAACATGTGAGGGGAGGCCCAGGTTGCTGCGCTGCAGATGTCACCAAGCAGCATTCCTCACAGGAAGGCTGTGGAAGTAGCTATAGCCCTGGTGGAGTGTGCACGAAGTGGACCAGGGAGCGGCTTTTTGGCCAGTAAGTAACAGTTTTATCGTCTCCACAATCTACTTGGACAGACGCTGAGATGAGAGCTTCTTCCCTTGCTCAGGTAAGGCATGGGAGACAAAAAGGGCTGGAGATCTTCAAAAAGACTGAGTCCTATTCAAGTAAAAAAGTAGTGCTCTTTTTCCATCCAGCGCATGAAGGCGACGCTCCTCCTCATTCTGAGGAGTCAGAAAAAACACTGGAAGAGCGATGTCCGCTTGCAAATGGAACTCCAAGACCACCTTGGGTAGGAAAGAGATGTCTGGAGCCAGGGTAACACCATCATGGTGAAAGTTGAGGAAAGGCAGATCACAACGGAGGGCAGAGAGTTCACTCACCCTCCTGGCGGACGTGATGGCCACTAGGAAAGCAGTTTTCCACGATAGAAGCTACAGGCGGCCATTGGTTCAAAGGGCTTGCCCATCAATCTGAACAATACTAGAGGTAAGTCCCAAGCCAGTGTAGGGGCTCAAGATGGAGGGAATAGATGATTGAGGCCTTTTTTGAACTGTTTCGTTTGTGGGTGGGAAAACACTGAATGAACATCTATCTCGGGGTGATTGGCAGAAATAGCAGCCACATATACCCACAGTGAGGCACAACTGAGGTTCAAGTTTACATGGGACAACAGAAAATCAAAAACAGCAACCAAGTCTGAAGGAGGTGGAGGCAACCTCTCCAAACTAAGGTAAGCCACAAACTTCCTCCATTTCCCGGCATAGGAAATACAAGTGGACAGTTTTCGGCAATTGAGGAGTACATGGTCTATCCTTTCCTTCATTCCTGTCACAGGATCTGCCATGCAGTCAATCGGAGTTGAGGCACATCGTGGTGCACCACTTGTCCCCCCTGGGCAAGGAGATCTGGCACCATTGGAAAGTGGATGAAGGAGTCCTTGGACAAGTAGAAGAGAGTGGGGAACCAATGCTGCCTGGGCCACCAGAGTTACCAGGATGCAGCAAGGACATTCTCTCATCAACTTGTTGATCACCCTGGTGAGTAAAGAAATTGGTGGGAACAGGAACACATCTGTGTATCCATGGGTAGAGGAGTCTGTCTCCCAGGAAGGTAGGATCCCTCCCTGCCCTGCAGCAAAACAGGCAACACTTTATGTTGTGCCGTAAGGCAAATGCATCTATTTCCAGGCATTCCCAGCAGTTGAATATTGCTCCTCCCCAGCTCAAGAAGTCTGCCTGCACGTTCAGAGATCTGGGAAGGTGTGCTGCTATCAGGAATGCTCTCCAAGAGCGGCATTCGTCCCAAATCTCTAGGGCTAGCTGACATAGGCCTCTGAACACCATTCCACCCTGACAGTTGAGATAACACATGGTCATTGTGTTGTCTGTCACGACTGATGGTTTGATGACGCCGCAAAATCAGCAGAGTGATTCTGTTTCTTATATACAGAATATTCACATTTATTTACACTGAACAACTGGAACTATATACAGTACTTTTAGTAGCAATTTCTGGATTCAAACGGACAGAGTGCTACGCTGACAGCTGTACCCCACGAGAGAGCAAAGAGCAATGAACTGTCTGCAATATATACTTGTACCAACCAATCAGGTTGCACCTATAATAGCTGAGTCATGATGAATGTGTGCAAAAATCTGATACCATTCTGGTCATATGACTTCCCCAGCTGTCAAACTAGATCAGCAGGATCTAACACATTAGTCCATGACTCACTGATATCTTGTCAGCAATTTCACTAAATGCTGTCAAAGACTGCCACTGTACTGTTGCACACTAGGTGCTGGAAAGACTGGAGGGCGTAACGAACTGCTACCTTCTCTAGGAAATTGATATGATTGTGCATTACATGGGTCTCCCATTTGGCCCCAACACTGCTGAGATGAGCTCCCCATTTGCAGAGGGATGCATCTGTAGTCACAGTTATGGTTGGGGTGGGAGGGTAGAATGGAGTTCCCGTCAGTAGATTTTGCAGGTTCATCCACCAATTCAGAGGCCGGTACTGGTGCAGTGAGGTGAAACCTCTTGGATTGGGAGTGGGACTGTGGATGAAAACGGTGAAGGAACCACAACTGCAGTGGTCTCATGTGCAATCTGGCGAAAACTATGACAGCCGTGGTAGCTGCCATAAGTCCCAGGAGCTGTTGGAGTTGTCTTGCCGTGGCCTTTCTCCACTGACAGAGATGTATCAGGGCAATAATATTGTCTGCCCTCTTGGGAGGGAGAAAGGCTTTGCACACTTGGGAATCCAGGATAGCTCCAATGAATTGGACCCAAAGAGATGAGCATGGACATTTTTAGGTTGACTCTGAGTCCTAATGCTTCCAGGGTGCTCAGCATTAGATTTATGTGATTGCGTAAGATAGATTCCGAATTCACCACTATCAACCAATTGTTGAACTACGGTAAGATCTGCACACTCTGAAGACGAAGGTGGGCTGCAATGACCATGAGTTTTGTGAATATGCGAGGGGTGGTGAATGGGAGGGCCTTATACTGGAAATGTCTCTCCCCCATGGCAAACCTGAGAAACCACCTGTGATCTGGGTGAATTGTAACATGAAAGTAAGCATCCTTCAAATCCAGGGTTACCATCCAAACCTCGTGCTCGAGGAGTGGAAGAGTATTCTGCAAGGATGTCATCCAGAACTTCTTCTAAATGATGAATTGGTTGAGGTTTCTGAGGTCCATAACAGGACAGAGGCCTCCATTCTTCTTGGGCACTGTAAAATAACTGGAATAAAAACCCCAATGAAGTTGCGATCGAGGGACTGGTTCTATTGTGTCCCTGTGAAGATTTTGAATTTCTTCTAGTAATGTGAGGGAACTGGATGTAGGAATGAAGTGAGACATCATGGGGACCTGGAGAAACTCTATATGGTAGCTCTCCGTGACATCTGTCAGATGTTATTTTTCTCCAGGCTGACAGGAACAGGGACAGACGGGTGGGCGGCATGACCTTGTGGCCAAAGTAAAAGGCCCTGCTTGGGAGCCATGGCATTTTTGGCTCTAGATTGGGTGGTGGTAACAAACTTTTGTTTGTTTCCATAGGGCCGAAACTGCATGCTGGAGGATCTCTGCCACTGAGGTTCAGATGATTTGCGAGAGGATCTGTGAGACTAAGATTTATTCCAGGGTTTCAGCTTGGATTGCTTGGTGGGCTGCATGACTCCCAAGTTACATGATGTCTTGATGCTTTTGTCTAGCTCCTGCAAGACGGCATCTTTAGTGGAACTAAGCAGGCCCTCACCCTTGAAGAGCAGATCTTCAACGAAGGCTTTGGTATCATTGGGTAAAGACGTTGAACGCAACCATGTGTGTCGTCTTGAGAGTGACTGCAGACGTGAGTGTCTTGGCTGCCACATCCAAAATGTTTAGCCGCATTAAGCTGATGTTTGGCCAGCATCGTGCCCTCTTTCTGGAGCCTCCTGGCCTGACAGTGCATATCCTTAGGAAGGGAAGCAATAAACTCAGCCATTTGTTCCCAGAGGGCATACTGGTATCTTCCCATGCAAGCAGTATAGTTCAAAGTTTTAATTCCTAATGCCCCTGAGGAATAAGACCTTTGTCCGAAGGAATCTAGCTTCTTCCCCTCTTTGTCAGAAGGGGAGGAATGACTGTGGCTGCCCTTTGAAGGGGAGGTGACCACAATCGAATTGGGTTTGGGATGAATAAATAAAAATTCAGCTCCTGATTCCTGTACCTTGTACATGTGGTCAGTTCTTTTACTGGAAATGGAGATGGAGGCTGGATGAGACCATGGCGCTTTAGCAGCCTGTAGCAAGACTGAAGTCACTGGTAATGCCACAGCCGTGGAATGGTCCATTTGTACGATATCGAATACAGAATCTATAACTGTGGGTGGGGGCTGAACAGTTGACAGAGTCAGTGTATTAGCCATTCTTCTGACAAAATCCCCATGGGACTTAAGATCCTCCGATGGAGAGATGGGAAGATCTTTTGCCACCTGCTGTGGTGGGGAGGATTCTGGCGGGTGGTTAGGGGCGTCTCTGGAGGTAGAAAAAGAGTCCACAGTTTCAGAGTGCTCCGATGGATCGGAGAATGAGACTGGCAGCATCGGCATCAATGGTATCAGTGTCGACAGACCAACTGGGGGTGCCAGAGGCTGAACAGCAGACAGGTTTCCTGCCTGTCGGTATCGAAGGCTGAGGTCGTACAAACTCTGGCGTCAAAGGAGGATCTTGGTACCAAGAGAGGCGAGAGGATGTAGATTGGTGGTCCCATTCCAGCGGGGTGCACAGCAGGAGCCAAGGGGCGTTGGGCATAGGATAGGCCCCGTAAACGTACTGCCACTGGTGGGCATCCCAAGAGAGCAGAGGAGGACAAAGACCTGTCAGTCAATCCCGATCATCGGATCGATGTGGAGAAGATGTGGGAACGCCCCACATCTTGGGTAATGGATCTGGCGTTCCCACGCTTTAGACACTGGAGGATCGGGAGGCTTGGGTTACATCCATATCCTGTTCAGAGTCAGTGAACTGGATAGGATGCAGCAAAGGCGAGGATGAGTCACCTTGTAGCTGCCCAAGGCCCGTAGAGTCAAGTACAGTAGCCCCTACAAGGGTTGAGTCCGACGCGGTACGCGTGGATGAGGCAACTTTTGTGAGAAAACCCTTATGCTTTTTGTGCTTGATGGCTTATCATCCTTGCCCTCCTTGCATTTCTTAGCCCTTGACTATGGACTGGGAAATGGCAATTGGGCATTTCAGCACCAATTGACATCGGTGACGCTCGGCGGCGGGAATAGTGCAGCCATCGATCCCGAAGCTGGGGTTGACATTGAGGCGTGAACAGACGTTTGCTGCGAAGATGCCATTGGTGAAAGAGCCTGCTCTATCAAAGTGACATGGAGTCTTGTGGCCCGATTCTTCCTCGTCTGCTTCAAAAACTTGGCACAGTGTGTTGACCTGTGTTTCCCTGAGGCACAAGAGACAAAGTGAGTGTCTGTCGGGGGGCGAGCTATTTTGCAGCCTCACTTTAGGCACTGTGAAAAAGCCCCACCATTTGGCTGGGGGTGGGGAAGAAGTAATCTGCCCAGGCAGAGTACTCACGAAAGTCAGTCCTATTCACAAACAAGTCGGAATTTCTTTCCCTTTCAGGAATATCCATAATGATGAAGAGTACAGAAAAAAGAAAAAATACCAACCGAAGCAAGGGGAGTCCTACCAGCACGGCGGTCAGAAGAGAACTGGCAGGATTGTCATGCCCCTCCCTTGGTCATTCACACTGCATGTGACTGGGGAGAGTGCGCGAAAATCCCTTTTGCTTTTGAAGATACTGATCAGGGTCAGCGCAGGCGCACTATACGCCAGAGGTGTGATGCACAGAGACCATGAAGAAGATCTGGCTGAATTGGCTAATTACAGGACGATCTCCAATCTGCCCTATTCAGGCAAAATAATTGAGAGGGCCATGGCAATTCAGCTACAGAGCTTTTTGGATATCACTTCCATTCTAGATCCTTTCCACTCCAGTTTCCACCCAGGACGAAGACGGCACTGGTCACCCTCAAAGACGACCTCCGGAGGCATCTGGATTGGGCAGATTGGCAGTGATATTGCTGTTGGACCTGCTGGCAGTGTTTGACACCATCGACCATCAGTTACTGATCCACCGCCTCGCCAACACTGGAGACCAGGGGCCTGCCTTGCAATAGCTGGCTTCCTTCCTTCAGGGTTGGGGACAAAGGGTGGCGCTAGGGGAACAGCTATCCCAAAGGCACCAACTGATTTGTGGAGTGCCCCAAGGGGTGGTGCTGTCCCCAATGTTAAACATCTACATGTGCCCCTTTGCACAGATTGCTTGGAGGCATGGGGCTGGGATTTCACCAGTATGTGGATGACACCCAGCTCTATCTGTTGTTGAGCAGCCAGGCTGACTCCAAATTGGAAGATCTGGACCGGGCGTTGCAAGCTGTGGCTGGTTGGCTCAGACTCAGCCAACTGAAATTGAATCCGATGAAGACAAAGGTCCTGTGCCTGAGCAGCCCGAGAGTAGGGATCCTACTTCCAACCTTTGATGGGGTGCCATTGGAGCCAGTGCTGGAGGTTAGGAGCTTGGGAGTGCTCCTAGATGCCTAACAATTGAGGCCTGGGTAGCAAGCCACCACCAAGTCAGCCTTTTACCACCTCCAGCTGATTAGGCAGTTGGTTCCCTTCCTCGAATACGACGACTTGGCAACAGTGATCCATGTGATAGTCACCTCGAGATTGGACTACTGTAATGTTCTCTACATGGGGCTGCCCTTGACCCAAACCCAGAAGCTACAGCTAATGCACAATGCTGCAGCCTGGTATGGTATGGCTTCTGATGGGCCTCCCTATACAGCACATCCAGCTTGTGCTGAAAGCACTGCACTGGCTGTCAATAGCGTAACAAATTTGCTTCAAGGTGCTGGTACTTACCTTTAAAGCCCTTTATGGTCAGGGGCCCACATGCCTGAGGGAATGCCTTCCCCCACGTCCCCCAGAGAGCACTGTGCTCAGGGTCAAAAAATCAATTGGCCTCCCAGGTCCTAAAGATGCCAGGCTGGCCACAACCAGGGCCAGGGCCTTCTCAGTGGCAGCTCTGTACTGGTGGAATGTGCTCCCAGAAGAGATCAAGGCCCTCAGGCCCTTTTACAGTTCAGCAGGGCCTGCAAGACGGAGCCTCTTCCACTAGGCCTTCACCTAAGGAGCCGCACCAATTAACATCAAATAACAGAGAAGTGGCAGTGCCCTGGTCCTTGGCTTACCACCAACAACCTGTGCTGTTGCCTAAATACAGAAACCAAAATGAGCCAACCACCAATATAGATCCAATTACACTAGTAATGGTTCCACCTTCTGTAAGCAGTTATAAGTACCTGATTACTTACTAGCATTTTAGTAAGTAATGTAGAGTTTTATTATTTGTTTTAAGATTGTATATAATTTGTTACCTATAAGTTTAATCTGTTTGTAAACCCCCCTAAGCCCTCTCCAGCGGGGAGGGTGGAATATAAATTGAATAAATACATACAATTTCCCTCTTTGTTCTCTTCTTCCATTGCTTTCTCAGCTCCTTCTAATGTGACCTGTGCCATGTTGAATCCTACAAAACCGATTACCTCTACTTTCATTGCCTCATGTTTTAAGAGGTTAATTATGTGTCTATACTTCATGGAAGATTTCACCAAATCACTTTTACTCTTAGGAACAAAGTCCTTTAAGTACTTCATAACTTAACTGAAAACAATCTGTCTTCTCACTGGGAAGTCAAGATGTTTCCCCCAAAATGCAGTAATGAAAATGAAAAAACTGCATTTACAAAAATCAAGAAATAAGGACTTTACTGACCAATTTTTTAAAAAACTGACAAATTACTGACCAAGATGAAAATTGACTTTTACTGATAATTTTCCATTTCTTGTGCATAAATGACACCTTATAGTTTCTAGGTTTTCATAAGATTTTTGCATCATTTCAATTTGTATATGCTATTCACAGTTCCATAGTAATTTCAAGCTTATTGTTTTTGTTCTTGACATGTAATTTATTCTGGGTCTCCTTTTGGACCTGCATTGTTTGTATATATCTTAAAAGAACTTAATGATTTTTTTAAAAAAAGGAGTGAGGGAGTCTGGGAAAAAAACGTGTTCCACGGGGCGGTTAAAAGCACGGGAATGAATTGGTGTTCTTAAAAAAACTGACAATGGTAACGTCAAATATTACTTTAATATTCTGATTCAGTACTAATTAAAACCAAAGTGAAACACTTAAAGAGGAAACAGTTTAAGCCAAAAAGCTAGTAATAGGATAGCACTTAATGTCAGCAATATCACAAAATTATGGCCAATTATATTACTTCCACAACTAAAACTGGAATAAATTCTAGTTGGATTTTCTGGCATCTTAAACTGTAGTGGGTCAATACAGTACACACTAAGAACAGCTATATACATTCATTTTGAAAAACAGCAACACACAAATAGTACAGGGACTTTTATATACAAGTACTCAAAAATATTCAAACAGTAAAATATTAACAGGGGAAAGACAACTCTGAGAACGTTATTAGAAAAATTGATAAAAGACATTTACACTAATGTAATTCAAATACAGAATGGTGCACTGGCTGTACACAATACACTAGCTTCAGAGAATAATGCTGCTTTTGCCAATGCAGCTATAATATAATTCACATAATTGTTTTTTTTAAACAAAACAAGTCTACTAACAATGATTGTTTTAATGCTACAGTTTTACAGCAAGAACTAAAAATAGCAGCAGTTTCAGATGGCACGTTGCCACGGGCTTATTCCCTGTGGTCTCAGCAATGCCTAACAAAGTGCTCCCAGTTGAATACATGAGTAAAATTCACAATAAAAAAGTTTACCTGATACCAGGTATGTTTGGTCTGCTGACCATTAGGATCTTCCTACATTTATTCCCTCCATTCCAACTGAACAATTTACAAACAAGGCCCTTTTAGACAACTGGAAAAAGGCCTTTTATTCCTCCTAAAACTAAAAAGCAGCATACCACTATAGTGGTTAACTCTGAATGGCGTAATTGACAGTGTTACTGAAAGGCTTACAAGTTAACCTCCAGCTTCTTTGGGAAATAGAGAAAAACACATATTTAACTGTATTTGGCAAAATTAAAATATGGGCTTCTTAATAAAAACTATTGACAGTGATTAAAAAGAAAACCAGAAACAAAAGTCTCTCTTTTGCCCCTAATTTAGCTGAAAAGTATTCCATAGTCTTCCTTTTGTTTCATGAAGTGTCAGGATCAGTATATGGTAAGGCTAAGTGAACGGTTCATTTTCTTTCCAGTAAGACGACTTGTTCTGTTCTGTGTTGTAGATCTAGTTGTCATTCGATCTGTAAACTGTGCTCGCTCTTCAGCTGCTGCCTTTGCCATTTGTGCTTTCTTCAACTCTCTGGAAAAGTAAAAAAAAAACAACCCTATTTTCGTTTCAAAATTCAAAATATATTTTGAATATATATATATTCAATGGAACTGTTCAACATATTATAAACGCATTTTTGTTAAATGTACTAGAGCTGGAAGCATAAACTAATGAAAAATATAAATAAATAAATGAGAACAAATTTCTCATGCGGTTACACTGTACTCCCTGTAAGCTGGCAAAATGCTTGCAAAATTTATAAGAAATGAGAATCATTGCCTTTAAACTGTCAATCTGCAGATACCTTGCCAGTTTAGGGGATGTAATCCCTCTTTCTTTGGCAAAATGCATGCAAACTAACTGTAGTGCCAACATTTTTAACTTTTCACAATGTGTCTGAAAACCAAGGGAAAAGATGCTTTGCACATCTGAACTTGAAATTGAATTTTATCTACCTTCAGCTGCAAGTTATTATGATAGTCAATTCATACCATTGAGAGCTAAGAACCTTATTTGTATGTCCTCTGTACACCTTTTGATCTTACATGATGGGGAACCTTCTCATCAACTGAGAAGCATGCAAATAATCCCCTCTTGAGGAGACATAAGCATCTCTCCATCCAGATGTTACAATATGTACATGTTCTCCCCCCAAAGACACACATTACTTCAAGCTGGCCTTCTGTCAAATCTGCACATGCGTGCCCCTTTGTAAAAGTTACAGCTTTGCCTCTATGACACGGGAATTTATACTAACCAACCAGAAGCTTTATTTCAAATCTTCCATGCTATATTCACTGCAATACAGCTTGTGAATAAGGATAAGCTACAAACGGTGAATCAGTGGTTTCATCATAAAGGGCAACTTTACACCCAAGCTACATTAGCAATTATATTTATTACTTGGTTCTTAACATCATCTCCCAGACATATTGAAATTAACAGTATGATATTAGCTTACTTCTGCAACAATGAGTTTTTGAACTTTTCAGCATTCAGTTCTATTCGTAGCTGCTCAGCGCTCTTTCTGGCAGTAGATAACAGTGCAGAATGCTTGACCAGAGCAACTGCTGAGGGTCTTTTCTCTGGATCCGGGTTTATCATAGCCTAAAAGAAGTGATCAGATTAAAATAATGGCTGACTACAATTCCCAGCCCATTCAATCATTTATCATTGTAATAAAACAGCAGCTTACTTTTAATAAGTCTAAAAACTCTTGAGAAAGGACTTGTGGGATTCTAGGCAGTTTCCCTTGTCGAATTTTGTGCCACTGATCCCCATTGGCTGGTAGTGGTTCAGCACCAGCAGCACACACTACTGTTAGCGCAAGAGCAAATATATCCGCTTTTGGCAAGTGATTGTAATTCTGCAGGCAAAAGAAAAGTTTAGTTTTATGTACAGAATACCAACAGTGCACACATCAAGAAAACTGACAGATTAAATATTTCGCCTCAATAAACAAAGCATCAAATACCTCTTGTAAAACTTCATTAGCAAGGAAACGACTATCTCCTTCTTCTACCTGCGGACTGGATATTCTAGTCACATGACCAAGATCACCTACATGAAGCAATAAAGTGGAAAGAATTATTTTCTCAGAAGGAAAAAAATGTTGCAGATTCACACATAATTCCATGATCCCTTACCTATTTTAAAGACAACATTGCTAGATGACCATTCATCATCATCACCTTCTTCTGGTATAGTAGCTGGAATTGATGTCCTAGATATGAAAATATTACCTGCCGAGAAATAAACACACTAGGTCAAAATGTGGTCTAGGCTTCACGGCTACTAAAATTTATCTCTCTCAATTGGCACCTTCATTTAATGAGCAAAAATACTAAGAGCTGTACAGGAAAGAAGCAAAGATACAGTCAACAGACAAACCATAATGCTGCAAGAAAAGGCCAAAAATAAGCACATTTGTTATCAGAGTAAATACTTCAGAAAATACCCAGCCACTGAATACTTACTGGGCTTTATATCCATGTGTACCAGTGACATTGAATGAATATACTTTAAGCCACGAGCAACTTGTAATAGCAGATCTTTCAGCTCTGACTCGCTGAAGTACCGCATATTTCTATAGTTTTCACTTATGGCATCTGCTAAACTGCCACCTACAAACGGAAATAAAGTATGTTAAGAGGAAAGCAATTACCTTTCAGAGCTTACCAAAAGCTACCATTTACATTCCCATCAGAACTGAGCGTTACAAAAGTTGTCTACTTTTCAAATAGTTTGTTCAAACCCAAGTTATGGATATTAATTCACCCAGGATTTAACTACAGGTCCTCTTATATATGTACAACATTTACACAACCCTACAGAGAAAGTGTAGTTTAATGACTGACAGAAATCAGCAGTATTGCCCCTGTTCAGATTTCAGCCACTCTGACTTTAATAAGCCCTAATCTCTCACTCTCCAATCTGTAGTAAAATTGCATTTAATATGGTTCTACCACAGACCTGAATAGCCCAGAAGCTATAAGCAGGGTCGGCCCTGGCTAGTATTTGGATGGGAGACCTCCAAGGAATACCAGGGGTGTGACACGGAGGTGGGCAATGGCAAACCACTGCTGAAGGTCTCTTGCCTTGAAAACCCTACAGGGTCGCCATAAGACAGCTGTGACTTGATGGTACTTTCCATCACCACCAATGTTTACAACCTGAACACTGAGCAGTTGGGGGGAGGGAATGTTAAAAAGTATTAATGTGAATTCTTCCAAAGCTAACCTTTTATTTTAAAGTCTAACTCATAAAAAAATTAAACCCAATATTCATTTTTTAATTACCAAAAATTCACTGGAAATATGAGATTCCATAATAAGGCTGCTAGTATCAGTGAAAGTGAATTAATGTGAAAACACAGGACTTCTTGTTAAGGTTAGCCTCATAAATCATGAGCAGTGTAATATTTCTCTATTCCCCCATTTTTTCAGATGGGAAACTAAAGACTGTATATCAATCTTGGGCTAACCTTCATAACTTGTGACCCAACCAGCCAAGGGGAATCCAAGATTTATGTATGGAAGTATGTCTTAATTCCCTCCTATTTCACTTGTTGGTTGAGTCCACAAAAAGAACACAATTAACAATTAGTGGTCTGAATTCAGTTTGTAAACCACATACTACACAGGTCTGGACCAAACAGCCACAAATCAGGCATGCCCAATGAGAATCATGTTTTTTGTCCTAAAATATTCTCGTTAGGAACCTTGCAAAACTTTACTGAGAACAGGCTAGGCTGGGCTTCTGTTTATTAATCCTCATTCAACCTATTACTGCCTCTAGACAGCAGTTTGGGATGTTCACTGTTCCACCTGACTCGGGTGGAAAGGTGAAAGGAAACTCAGTGTCATCTGCATATTGATCACATTTCAGTCCAAATTCTCAAATGAATTTCCCCCCAAGCAGTTTTCATGTACATGCTGAACAGCATTTGGGGCGGGGGAGGGGGGGAAGGGAGAACAGACTCCTCCGGTAATTTAAATGCCGTAGGGTTGAACAATTGTCCCCCAGCACCATTGTCTGAAATCAGTGAACCAGGTACAAGCAGAACTACTAAAATGCAATACCCCCAATCCTCATCTATATCAACAAATCCAAAAGGATCCTATGTACAATGGTACTAAAAGCTGTCCAGGGGAACAATAGGAATGCATTCATTTCTCAGCAAAGGTAACATATTAGGGCAATAAGCCTATTTCAACTACAAAATTAAGACAGGAGGCAAACTAAAATGGTCCCAGATAAAGCATCTCATGATTTGCCCAGGAACCCACTTACTCAAGCACCTTTTCTAAAAGGGGGACATACGCCATGGGGCAAAAGTAGTAAGATCATTTGGTTTAGGGACGGCATCTTCAGAAGATGTTTCACAAACACTTCCATCAAGGAGGCCAGCACTGCTGCCCTCCTTTAATGAATCATTCACTGCCCCCTACAGCCAGCACAACAATCCCTTTTGGCTAGATGCCATACAGGCAAGGGTTGAGGATTAAAGTGGTAGGCCAAACTCCTCCAAACAACTTGTTGTGTAATTCACCCAAGCTATTATAATTAGAGCGCATTCTAATCCTATTCTGAGATTACCAATTTAAGCAGTTTAAGCACCCATATAATTTGACACATTCTACATTGATACAAAAGACAATGGATGCAAGTGCTCTGTTGTACATGCTAAAACCTATTTTGCCTTTGCAACACGTCCCCTCCGCCTTCTTTATGCAAGTTATCATCTTTCTACAATTACTTTTAATGGTATTCACAACGGTGTAGATTTAATAGGTATTTCATTTACCATTACAATACTCATTCTGTATCAGCATATGGTCATCTTCTGCCCAAGCTGAGAAGTATCTGACTACATGTGAATGCTGTCCCAAGACTGCATGGGCATAGACCTCTCTGAGAGCATTCTGCCTGCAATATTGAAACCACATGTTAATTTAAGATTAAATAAAGTGTGAGAAATTAGCAAACCATGCTGGTATTACCACCAAAGCTACAGAAAAGTTTTTAATTATCAATAATTGAAAAATGATCAAATAGCTCATAAAGAGGGTTTCTGAGTTGTGGCTGACATGAACTGGACTTTAGAAATATAGATCCAAACCTTGCTTTCTGCCTGCAGAAGAGCCCTTCCATGGGGGCGGGGGCTCCCACCAATTTTCCCTTCCCACTATTCCTCTAACTCTTGGATAAAGCAATATGGATGAAGGATTCAGTGGGCCCCAATGGGAAAGTTTTGTTATTCTGCTCATGCTACATTGGATTAAATCCATACTTTTCTTTAAATACATGAGACACACCTGGCCAACATGTTCCATTGTACAACTACCTATAAGTGGCTTTAAACAAAAAAAGACGACGTTGCAGACAAGCTTCTAATCAAAGTATGTAGAATTATGACAGCAGCACTGTAGATCCAACTTCATCTCAGTTTGCTCTGGACGTAAACAGCAGGGCAAAGATTTTGTTATGACAGCTGAATAAATATATATTTTAACTAGATTAATGAATCTTACAAAGAGGTATACATCAGCATACTGGTACACAGCTAGGGTTTTTTTTTTAAAGTTATATAAGAGACGTAAAATACAAGAACATAAGCAATGAACATTTAACCTTGACTAATACTTACTCATCAATTGAGCCAGCTAAGGGCTTCTTAGATCGTTTTATGGCATAAATGCAACCATCAAGCCTCTTCACACATTTGAATACGGAACCAAATTCTCCAGACCCAATCTTCTCCAATTCATGAAATTCTGTTGCATATCGTGATTTCATATTACTTTCTGTTATGCTGATTCGCTAAAAGAGACAAAAAAAATAAAATCTCCATATACTTAAACGGGAGAGAGTGTGTGTATGTATATACACATGCATGTGTATCACAATAAAATTGAAGCATGCTTAGAATTAAACCATTGGCTGTAAATGGGGATTTCTTACTTTGGCAGGTCTGACAGTTTCATCCTCAAGTTCTCCATCACTTGCTTCCATGTCCTCACCACAGGAGCTGGAAAGTCAACATACATTATTTTAAAAATGAGTAGGAATCCTAGGAAACCCTAACTTACCTTGGTAAAGTAAGATGCAAGCTTCCACTTTTCCAAAAATGTATTCAGATCTGTGTGAAAACCAAATGTTGGGGGTTGTCACAAACCTGCCCTGAGTCTTTATGTTCTTACATGTTCTCCCTGAGTCTGTATGTTCTCATGTGTGTGTTGCTCGTTTCCCTACATGTAAAATTAACACAGATTGGGTATATTCCCTTGACATGCTTCTGGGAATACTCAAAGTCCTTCAGGGTGACTGCCATCACATCAGCTTCTGATATTTCTTCTGTATGTGTTTCAGCCACACACAGCCACACGACCTCGGCCACGGCCGAGGGGGTGGGGCCCAAACCTGCCATTTGGTTGCCATCCAATGCTGTATGATGGAAGCTTTTTATGATTATTTATGTGTTTTAATGATATTTATTATAATGTTTTAACTGATTTTATAGGTTATTGTAGTAATTAGGCCACAGGCCCATGTAAGCCGCCCTGAGCCCGCTTGCGGGGAGGGCGGGATATAAATGTGAAAAATAAATAAATAAATAAATAAATAAATTAAAGGTGACTGATCTGTCAGCAGCAGGAAAGGCCACCCACACACGTAAGGCTACAGCTGCTTTGCAGCAGACAATAGTAAGACACTCCTTCTCTGTTAAAGTCTAGGTCTGCTCCCACGGCAGTAGCTTCCTACTCAAAAACGCAACAGGATGCAGTCTTCTCCCCACCTCCCACTGCCTTCTGAAGGAGAACACAACCCAGGCCTCTTTCCAAAGTATCTGCCCTGAGAGTGAATGACTTCTGCAAGTTGGGGGGCTGCAAGGCAGGTTTTGCCACAAATTTGGCTTTAGGAGTCTCAAACGCCTGATTACTTGGGTCAGTCCAGACTACCCTGCATGGTTGGCATTTTTAGTCAGTCAGTTAAGGAAGCAGCAATCTTACTGTACTGCTTCATAAAACATTTGTAATTTATATTTATTTATTTCTTGGATTTATATCCCGCTCTCCCCGCCAAAAGGCAGTAATGTCCTCTCATCCCAAGAAAAGACTTTTAACTGCTTCTTGGTGGTTGGCAGTGGCTATTTTTCAATTGCTTCTGCTTTGGACACCAGGGACTGTATTTTTATCCTGTCCTACTTTGTGTCCCAAATGCACAACTTCTTGCTGGCAAAACTGACGCTTGGAAGCTTTCAGGTGAGACCACCTCTTGCTAGCACTGCAAAACATTCTGTACATGCTCCAGGTGCTCTTCCCAAGAACTGGAAAACATAGCTCATAAATTCCACAGACCAAAATCTCAAAGGCTTAATCACAAAGATGTATGACATCCTAGTGCATCTTGATGGGGACAAAACTGTCCTTTCAACAAAAATGGCAACATGATTCCAACAAAACGTTCAATAACCTACAACTGAAAAGCATCTGGTCATCAAAGTTAATGGCTTCTCCCATCACCACCACAAAGCTGCAATCATACAAGATCATGACCAGATGGTACCTTACACCAGAAAAAATTGCCACAACATCGGATCACTCTCCCTCCTGCTGAAAAAATGTGGGGAGTTGGGTTCCTTCACTCATTGTTGGTGGCAATGTAAATATGTTTCTGATTTCTGGCAAGACATCTTACTTCAAATACAACTAATTACGGGCTATTCTATCCCGTTTTCACCAGAACTAATTTTCTTGGGATTTCTGGCACAAGGCCAACATACCCCAGATCAGACAAGGTCTAATAACAAGTCTTCTGGTAGCTGCAAAAAGCTCAATTGCATCCAAGTGGAAGTCCCCTTCGGCCACGGCACGCAACGATTGTTTCAACAAAGTTTGAGATCATTACATTATGGAGAAGATCACGAATCATTTACCCAAAGCCATGAAACTTCAATGAAAAATTGCTGCCATTTTTGGACTATGTCCTAATCAATGACTGCCAGCCACACAATCCAATTTATCTCACTCTATTATATTCTTAGCGTGCACTCTACAACATGGTTCTCTCTCTTCTTCTCAGCTTATTTTATAAAGTGCCTGATCGTGAATTCTCTATTTAATATCTAGACCCTATACACCATGGTTACCAGCATACTTCACATGGTCTACACATACTACTCAACATACTGCCTAATAATCTTTTATGTTTATGATAAATGTCACAAATTTTGATGTTTTGGACAAATTTTTATGTTTGTATGTGCCCTACTGTTTATAATTGTACTAACTGAAATTTAATAACATTTATTTAAACTTGGGGGGGAAAGAACTGGAAAACACAGCAGTATCATCCAGTAATGCCACAGCAGCCTTCTGCATAAACAGTTTATTAGGTGCTAAAAGGATATTAGAGCATTTTTCAAACTGAAGGGCAACCGCCCCAGGTGAGCGGGACAAGCTTATTTGGCCCGTGCTTCAAGTGCCAACCCAATCTGCCAATATGCTTTTGTTAAGTCCAAAGTACCTATCTTAGCCCTCCACGGTGTGTAAAAGGCCATACATCCAATAATAGTGTTCAATTTTCTGTAATCTACACAAAACCTCATGTGTCATCAGGTTACTTGTCTAGGACAACTGGAGAACTCTGGGAGCTCTCAGATAGCGTAGGGGACTCTCCTGTCAAAATAGAATGCTCAGCTAGTGTGGTCTTTCTGGGATTGTCAAAGAAAACTGGGGCAAATGTGGCCACTCCTTGCATCTGAGTCCTCTGAACAGCAGTCAAACCAGAGGATAAGTGTTGGAGCCCCTCCCCTCTGCTCTCATTACACAGATCAAGGCCGGCCCCCTCCGTTCTTTCCCAAAATCTCACAGCTTTCTTCCTGAGTGAGCATCCCAGGGTCTCCTGACTCCGACTACTGTTCTCCTTCGATTTTAACGCAGCCGTCTCCTTCGCTCTCCTCCAGGCAACACAGGGATTGTGGCTGCTCCTCCTTCAGACACTCCTGGACAGAAAGGAGGAATAGGAGTGTGTGTGCACTCAGTGGCCAGCTGCCCACGTCTAATGACATCCAGGGGTACCTTTCCACTGCCTAATTATTACCCAAGGTGAAACATGAAAGATCTCTTTGATGGACAGCAACTCCCCAAAAGCCCTTCCACTCCCTACACAAAACCCTTGCCCTTAGTCAACTTACAGATGGAGATCACAAAAGGTTCCACAAAAGGATCTGCTCTGGACCATCTCTTCAGCAACTTCTGTGCTCGGATTGCAAAATGGCCCCAAGCCTCTCTGCCTCTGACACACAGTTTGCCTGCACATTCCTGGTGACAGCCCCAAACATATACATGCTCCGGTTCTGAATTCTTCAAAGTCATTCAATTGTTTACCTCCACTTCCCCAAACGAAACCAACAGCCTCTCTGGAACCTGAGAACAGCCACTGGCATTTATTGTGAAGGGTCCTTCTCCTGAGATCAGGAGGACATTTCCATGGGTTATTCCCACCGTGCCTTTAGGGAAGCAGGAAATAGTTATTTCCTCTTCCTGTTGGCACCTCCAGAATAGCCCATCCCCCAGTTCTGGGACTCCAAAAGTAGTGCTCGCAAGCTACCTCTAACGGCCTTGCCCTGTAAAACATAACTTTAAGAATAACTTCAACATGTCAGTCAAAATTCCATAGAATAGACAAGATTGGATTTGAAGAAGAAAACCAGCACAGAGAGAAAAGAAAGACTGAAGATAACAGTGGGAGGGCCAAGGTGTCCTCCTGACCTCAGAGAAGAAGGACCCTTCATGGTAAGTGCCAATGGCCATTCTCCCTTGGAGGTGGAGGACATCTGCAATGCTCCCTCTAAGCTGTGGAGTCTTGTGAGCAAAATTTCTACTTTGTAAGCTACTGGCATGAAAGTTGTGAGCGAGCAATTTGGCTCCTGCATAATTTAGTTTGCTCTGGAGCCATCCTTCCTGAGCGAAGACAAAAATGTGTGAGCTGGAGGCTAAAAAACTGAGCTCACTGGCACTAACTCAGCTTAGGGAACACTGGACATCTCCATGGGACCTCCCTGAGCAGTGTCCCTCAGTCAGGTGGGTCTTCATCATTCTCAAATGATACAACATGCTGAAGTATTCTTCTTCCAAATGTCGTATCCATAGATGCTAACATGTTCATTTTGTAGTGTCGCACAAATGTGGATATGGATGACCAAGTGGCAGCCTTACACAACTCCTTTACCAAAGCACTGTTAGCAAGTGGCGGCACTTCTCAGTGCGGCACTTCTCAGTGAATGAGCTGTAATGTCTCTGGGGATCTCTTGCCCAAGGCCCTGTATGCCTCTGTGATGAGTAGAATTGAGTTTATCACTGTCTTGGACATCTTGTCTCCCTTGCGCAGAAGAGAAATGCCAACAAACAAGAACTCTGTCTTCCGCCAGGATTCCATCCTCTTGATATAACCCTTGAGTGCTCTTCTAATATCCAAGGTATGCCACTCACGTTACTTGGGATGTTTGGGCTGAGGGCAGAAAGTAGGTAGACAGATTTCCTGCGATCAATGAAAGGTCGGGTTGGTTGGAAGGCTGGGTTTGTACCTAGTACCACTTGTCTCTGTGACTGACAGTGCCCCAAGTGTCACAGGCTGGGTGCCAGTAGGTCAGAAGCCAAGCCAAAGTCCGAGCCAGTCCAAGGTCAAGCCAAATCAGGAATGAATTACCAAGTCCAAAACACAAGCCAAACACAGAGTCAGTCCAAGCCAAGGTCAGAGAGGGAAACTCACGAGCAAACCAGTCCAAGGAGTCAACCAAAAGCCGAAGTTAGACAGAGCCAAAGTCATGAGCCTGAGGGTCCAGGATCAGGTTTAGCTGATGCGAGCCGAGCGGGTGCAGAGCTTAGCCAGAATGACTTGTTGCTAGCACAAGTTGGTAGTCTCTGTGCTGTGCCTAAATACCCAGCCACTTCCTGTGCTCATTAGCGGCTGACAGCGAGGTCCCGGCTCCTTCTACACCCAGGGCTGAGGGATCTGCAACCACGCATGCATGCCTCTTTTCTTCTAGCAGCTAAGTCTTGCCTGGATCGTGACTGTAGCCATTCCACCAAAGGAGATGAATCAGGTGGGCTTGAGCTTGGCTGTGGCTCAGCTGCTGCTCAGGTAATGCCCTTAGAGGTGCTTGCTTGAGCCTCGTCAGCTTCAGGTGGAGGCTCCTCTAGAGCTGAGGACTGATCCTCCACCACACTTAGGTCCGCAGGAGGCAAGTCCTCAGAGGCACTCCTGACAGCAAGCTTGAGAACTCTCCTTGCGGAGGTGATGGCAACCAGGAACAGGGTCTTCATTCTCAACCACCACAGCCCCACCTCTCTGAGGCTCAAATGGTGCTCTCATGAGTGCCTTTAAAACTGCATTCAGTCTCCAGGCTGGGAAATGGTGTATTTGAGATGGTGATTTCACCATGGCTCCCTGCAGAAAAAGCAGAATGTGAGGGTGTCTAGTAGTCTTGAACCCCCCTAACAAAGGAAGAACCGTGGATAGAGCTGCTATCAGTCTGCAAAGGGTGGAAGACTGTAGGAAGGAAAGTACTGAAGCCACAGAAGGCAAAAGGGGATCAACCTTTATATGTCTACATCATCTCACAAATGCCTTCCAGATAGTGTTGTAAATACAAACAGTAGACTGCCATCTGGACGCAAGGATGGTGTCCATGACCCGTTTGGAATATCCTAACATTGCAAGATTGTGCCGCTCAATCTCCAAGCAGTCAAACAAAGCCAGTCTGGGTATGGATGCCACACTGGTCCCTGGGACAACATGTCCGGGGTCACAGGGAGGATCAGTGGTGGAAGAACAGCCATCTCCTCCAGTGCTGAGAACCATCTGGGAGCCACTAGGATGACCTCTGCTCTGAGCTGTCGTACCCTGCGGATGGTTTTGGAGATCAGAACAAATGGCGGAAATGCAAATAGTAGACCCTGGGGCCAAGGTGCTGTGAGCGCATTCATCGCCTCCGCCTCCTGGTGGATGGAGTGCCAATTCTCCCTCCTGAATGGTCTCCCTGCTGAGCCAATCTGCCTGAACGTTCTCAACCCCTTTTATGTGTTCCGCCCTTATAGAAATGACATTCTTCTCCGTCCGGGCAAAAATCTTCATCGCTTCTGTCTATCCTCACCAAAACATGCCGTTCACACAGATGGGGGGCAAAGTGGACCAAGGCCTGAAGGATCACTCTGAGTTCCGACAGGTTGATGGGTAGCTTCATCTCGGTTGGAAGCCGTGTCCCCTGGACTGGAGAGCCCTCCAGTGTCGTCCCCCCCCCCCAACCATGTAGGCTCACATCTGTGAAGAGTTCCCTGGTGTGGCCTACGTAGTAGTCTTTGCCCACTAGTAGACTGTCTATGTTCGTCCACCAGCATAGACTCCTCTTGACCCTGTAAGGAACCCGAAATTTGAGGCACATCTTTTTCACAATGAGGAGCTGGTAAGGTCAAAGAAATACTTGTAGAAGTCTGGCGTGTAGATGTGACCACTAGATGATGTCTGGTCACATATTGGATATCATCTGTCCCAGCAGCCTGGCCAGATCCATGAGGGAAGAAGACCTGCTGCAGTATACCAGGGAGGCCATGTCTCTGAGTTTCTGGGACTTGGACAATTGTAGGAAGAGGGCATTATGAGTAGTGTCGATCACTGCTTCCAAATGTTTGATCTGTTGTGTTGGCTGAAGAGAACTCTTGTCGAAGTTGACCAGGAACCCACGGTTCTGAAGACATTGTATTGGTTTTTTTCGGTGTTCTTGATGGACTCCGCATGTTTGCTGACCTGATCCAATAGGTCATTTAAATACATGAACATGAATCCCTTGGCTCCTGAGATACACAACGGGGTTGATGATCAACTTGGAAAAGAGCCTGTGTGCCATGGAGAGACTAAAAGGGAGCACTCTGTACTGGAAAGTGCTAATTGTACACGCGAAACAGAAGGAAACGTTTGTGGGCCAGATGAATCGGTACACGGAGGTAAGCTTCCGTAAGATCTATAGAAGTCAGGAACTTGCTTGGCAATAACAAATCTGCAATGGCTCTCAGAGTCTCCATGTGAAAATGCCACAGTCTGATGAATCTGTTTCAAACCTTGAGATCCACGATCGTTCTCCAATCTCCATTCTTCTTGGGTACCATGAATAATATGGAATATACACCCCGGCCCCTATCGCTTTAATGTCTAACAGATGCTGTACAGCTTTGCTGACAACAGCCTTCTTGCCTCTGGATTTGCTTACAGGTGACTTCTAAAATTTCTCTGGTGGATGACGTAGAAACTCTATTGTATATCCTTGAGACACAGTCTCCACTGCTCAGACGTCAACCTGTGATTCTGTCCAAGTTGTTGCAAAATGTAGAAGATGTGCCCCCACGGGAAGGGGTGAGTAGTCATGCTTGTTAGGACTTGGTGTCACCGTCTTCTCTGCCATTCTTACTGAATGCGAGTTTATGGAATCTGGGTGCAAAGGAACTACGCTTGCCAGATGGCCTTGGCATTTCCCATTCAGTTTTCTTCGTATCTTGGAGAAATCTTGCCAAGGAATGTTGGGTATGAAAAGGCTTGTTGCTCCATCTTTCGGAATATCTGATATACCTGGGCATGGCCTTTTTCTTGTCCCAGGTTTCCACCAAAATCCTGTCCAATGCCTCCCTGAAGAGGCGATCCCCTTGGAATGGATAAGCCATCACGATGGATTTTAATAAGGCATCCGCTTGCCAAGCCCACAACCAAAGGAGTCTTCTCGCCGTGGCTGAAGAAGCCATAGGCCATGGGGCAAATGAAAGAATGTCCAAGGTGGCATCTGCTGTGAAGGAGTTTGTCTTGAGAATGTGTGAGCCTCCCTCTAGCAGACTGCAGCTGTTCTCTGGCAGTAGTTGGATCAACTTGCATACCCACACTATGGTGGCTCTGGATGCAGTGGAGGTTGTAGACACTGCTCTCTCCATCATGGTGATAGCTTCATGGATCCTTCTGAGTGCTGCCTCGGTCTTCTCCTCAGTGGGATCTACTCCAGATGTGTCCTCCAGCTCAGATGGGTCTGGAGAGAACTCCCTATGCTGCCATAGATCCTAGGACTGCCCCCTGGAAGGTTCCAAGGCTCAAAGCCGGACCTTCAAAATGGCTACCCACGGCCCAAAGGCACACTGAGGAAATGGCGGACTCTTCTTTAGATGATAGCTGCCAGTGGTGCTTGTGGGCACGCTGTGCTGCCGCCAATTCAGCTGTGATCATGGGGGGGGACGTGATCTAGCCTAGAAGGCGGGTTGGCCCCGCTGGTGCTTCACGCAATCGCCAGCTCCACAGCACACACCTCTCCCTCGTCACCCAATGAGAAGCCATTGGGAATGTCCTTTGCCACCATTGCCACAGCCACCGGGGACTCCTTCAGGTCCTAACAACTCCTTTAAAAACTTCGCTCCAAGCTTGTAGAAACAGTAAAGAGGAAAGGGAGGAAGTAGAAATCAGAAAAAGGAAGTAAGGCAAGGAAGAAGAAAAGTAGATCAAAAGAAACTACAGCTAAAACCTAGCTATGTTTTTTGCTGCTGCTCCCTACTGAGGCAGGAATAGAACTGGGGGATGGACTATTCCACAAGCAACAACAGGAAGAGGAAAAAACTATTTCCTGCCTTCCTAAAGGCACGGTGGGAATAACCTATGGAGATGTCCTCCACCTCAGAGGGAGAATGTAAAAGGTGCAGAAACTCTGCCCTGGGCAGGTTCTGCTCCTTACAAGTATTTTCAAAGTTCACCAGAAACAGTTCCAAATAATTGTCCTCAATATCTAGGCAATCTCTTGAAATCCACTTTTCCAGGTTGGCAGGGGGGATGGGACCATCTGCACACATTCCCCCCTCCCCAGCTCTCTGCTGGGCTTGTTCAAGCCTCACTCTCTACATCTCACATTCACATGCATGCTGCCTCTCAGTTTCCTCAGGATCCAACTTCCTCATTTCGATTTACATTGCTCGCATTTCCTGCAGGTCAGGATCAGCACTCACTTCTGAGCTTTCAGGATGGCTCCCCCTGGATTGATGGGGAATGCAGCCTCTGCCTCCCTCTGGCCACCCAGCTCCACTTCCTTTGAAGTTGTTGCTCTGATCTCCTGCCAGCTCTGTCTCCCCAGCTGCAAACACATGCTGTCTGCGGCCCAGGACTCTCAGTTTGCTTTCACTCATGTGCTCCTGGTCACTACCATAATCTAGTTCCCTATCCAAAATGTCCCCAGAAATCAAAATTTTCTGTCCAACAGGACCATGGTTTTCCCAACAGTTTGTTGGGGAACAGTTTGTCTCATCCAAACTCCAGACGGTGTCAAATCTTTAAATCTGTCTCACCGCTACACCACATCACAACCCATCCCTGATCTGTGCGCTCAGACATACGTGCTGCATGTTTACCTGCACGTAAAAACATGTTCCCTCTTGTGCCACCACCCCAAGTTAGTTTTCCGAAGACATTTTTACCAGGTCTGAGAACCATGGTCTCCTGGACCAATGAGGGTGATGAACATGACCTCTGCCTTGACCCTCCTCATTTTGTCGAGTGTCCTTCCTATGAAAGCTGCGGGAGGAAAGGCGTACAGGAGACCATCTGGCCACTGGTGGGACAAAGCATTGACTCCTCCTGCCACTGCCACTTGGTATCTGGAGAGGAACCTCTCGAGCTGCCGGTTCTTCGAACTGGCCAGTAAGTCCATCACTGGTTCCCTGAACCTCTCGGTGATCTGGGCGAAGACCTCCTTGTTCAGGGCCAATTCTCCTGGGTCCAGGTCCTCCCTGCTGAGCCAATCGGCCTGTAGGTTGGATTGACCTTTGAGGTGCCCCGCCTTGATACTTGTGATGTTTTCCTCCACCCAATGTAGTAAGCTTCTTGCCTCCCTGAAGAGGGTCTTCAATCTGGTGCCTCCCTACCGGCTGATGTGAGCCTTTGTTGTCATGTTGTTTGTGCATACAAGCACGTGGTGGTTTTCTAACTGCTGTTGAAAGGCCCGCAGCGCCAACCTGACTGCTCGCAGTTCCAGACAATTTATGCTGTGCGTCGCCTCCGCTGCTGACCATTTGCCTTGAGCCAGGTAATGTCCACAGTGGGCTCCACAGCCCCTCTTGTTCGCATCCGTTGTGATCACCGTGTGGTGCTGGTGCTGGAAGGATATGGTCTTGGACAGGTTCGATTGGGACGTCCACCATCCTAACTCGCTTCAGAGCCCCTCCGGCATCATCACCAGGAGATGCTTTTTGAGAGATATCTTCTGCTGGAATGGGAGAAGAAACCACTGCAGGGCTCTGGCACGGAACCAAATCTATCACTGAAATCATTAGACCCTGCAGTGCTGCCAGGCACATCAACTCCACCGATTTTTTGATGCTCCGTACCAAGGCCTGAATTTTCTGACGCTTCTCCTTCGGCAGGGAGACCGTGGCCTGCTTTGTGACCAGCCTGGCTTCCCAGATGTACTAGGTTTTGATACAGGGTGAGGTTGCTCTTCTCCTCGTTGATGAGAAACCCGTGGCTGCACAGCACCTCCGCAGTTCTCTGGGTATTGCGCAATGCCGTCCGGTAATCCTCTGCCCGTATAAGGAGATCGTCCAAGTATGGATGCAGGTGGATCCCTTTCCAGGCGCAATGACGCCACCAGAGTAACCATGACCTTGGTAAAGACTCTGGGGGCTGAAGAAAGACCAAAAGGCAAAGCCTTGTATTGGAAATGCTGTCCCTGGGAGCAGAAGCACAGGAATTGTCTGGACTCTGGGTGTATCAGGATGTGCAGGTATGCCTCCTTGAGGTCCATGGAGGTCAGAAAGTCCCCTTGTGGTAGTATTTGTAAGATGTGGCGTATGAACTCCATCTGGAATTTTCATTTCCTGACCCATTTGTTGAGGCCTCGCAGGTTCAGAACTGCCCTCCAGTCCCCTGACTTTTTGGGAACTATTTAAGAGGACGGAGTACATTCCCTTGAACTGCTGTTCTGTTGGTACGCCTTCTATGGCTGACCATTTGCCTTGAGCCAGGTAATGTCCACAGTGGGCTCCACAGCCCCTCTTGTTCGCATCCGTTGTGATCACCGTGTGGTGCTGGTGCTGGAAGGATATGGTCTTGGACAGGTTCGATTGGGACGTCCACCATCCTTGTGTGAGAACCCTTATAGATCCAATAAGCCAGGCCTTCTGGAAACTTAAAGTCCTTTTAATCTTAATGATCCAAAGCAGGTTACACTTGCTGTGTTAGTGATACAAGGCATAGGTCTGCAGGTAAGTTATACAGAATTCAAAAGCAGGGGTGGCGGTGGGGCACCAATCAGGGTAGGCAAAAAACCCGCAATACACACATCCATTGAGTTCTCAGGAAAAAGGCACCCAAATGTGCAACTGTTCAGTCAGCAATCTTTTCCCACATCCCTCTGAAACCTCCCCAGCATTTCCCAAGCTACAGTGGCACCTGGCAAAGGCCATGAGCTCATCCAGACAGATAAGAGTGTCAGAAGCTACAATGAATTCCAGGGGGGAGAAAGTGGGGAGCGGGTGACGTGTACAGGAGTAGGGAAACCACCTCCCACCTGGGAGAAAGTCAAAACCTGACATCCTGCCAGCTTCAAGAGCCCCCCCTCCCCCGGCTTCAATGGGTACAAAGCATGAAAATCACGCAGCAGTTTAGGAGCACGGACATTTTCAGCAGCCACCCATTCGTTCTCCTCTGGCCCAAAATCCACCCACTGCACCAACTTAGAGTCCAAAATGCGAGCAATTTCAAAATGCGGTCCCCTACCCCCCCCCCCCCCCAATCAGAGGAGGAGGCCGAGGCCGAGCTGGTCTCCATACGTTTGGCCCAGGATCCTGTTTCAGGAGGCTGTAATGAAACACAGGGTGCGCAGCTTTTAATGTCTTTGGCAGTTTGAGTTCAAAGGACACATTTGAAATTTTACGCAATACTTTAAATGGGCCCACATATTTCTACCCCAGTTTCCGGTTAGGTTGCAGCCCTTGAATGTTCTTGGTTCACACGTAAATCGACTCCCCTGGCTCAAGATCCCAACCAGGGGCCCTCCCTTTGTCCGCATATTTTTTATAATCCATCTTGGCCTTATCCAATGTTTTCGCAATAAGAGGCCAGGAATCACGGAGAGAGTTCCACCAGTCCCCAAAAGTGCCAGACATTGTCAAAGCCAGGCTCAACGCCAGGAGAGGAACCCCCTCGAATCCCCCTAACCGCCATAAAAGGAGAAACCCCGGTAAACGAATGGACCGTGTTATTGTAACTATACTCTGCAAAAGGGAGGCGCTCCACCCAGTTGTCCTGATGAAAATTAGCATAACAACAAAGGAATTGCTCCAGGATTTGATTAAGCCTTTCCGTCTGGCCAGTCAGCTCTGGATGATAAGCTGAACTTAATGCAGGCTCCACCCCTAGGACCTCCAGCCAGAAGTTGGCAACATATTGCAACCCCCTATCAGAAATTTATCTTCTTTGGGATGCTATGTAATTTAACAATATGAGATAAACACATTTTGGCCAACCCCTTGGCTGTAGGTGATTGTTTAAACGGAACAAAATGTGCTTGCTTGGAAAACAAATCGACCACCACCCATACAACAGTCTTTCCTTTACTTGGGGGTAGATTGGTGATAAAATCCATAGATATGGCCTCCTAGGGTCTGGAAGGGGTAGGGAAAGGTTGTAAAAGACCCGGAGGTCCCCCCCCCCCATTTTTTTGCATATGAAGCAAGTTTGACAGGAGGAAACGTATTCAGACGCATCACCATGCATGCAGGGCCACCAAAATTGCATCTGGAGCAAGTGCAACATTTTCAAGTAACCAAAGTGTCTCGACAACTTGGATTCGTGGCTCGCGTGCATAACAGATAGATGCAATGATTTAGGTACAATCAGCTTCCCTTCCCTGTACCAGCACCCATTGGTTTCTTTAACTGCCCCCAACTCACTGGCTGATCATGTTCCGCCTGGGAGTATTCCGAGGCACATTTGGTAACCCACTCATTGGGGGTGGGCGGTGGTGCACTTCGGGTTTGGCTACGAGTTACTACTGCCTCCCCCAATTGGGATGGGGTAAACATGGAAGATCCCGGGAAGTGATGGAGGGTGAAGTTAAATTTAGAAAAGAAATCTGCGGACCTATGCCTTGGATCACTAACGCTCTGTAAGAACCCTTATAGATCCAATAAGGAAACTTCTGGAAACTTAAAGTCCTTTTAATCTTAATGGTCCAAAGCAGGTTACACTTGCTGTGTTAGTGATACAAGGCATAGGTCTGCAGGTAAGTTATACAGAATTCAAAAGCAGGGGTGGCGGTGGGGCACCAATCAGGGTAGGCAAAAAAACCCGCAATACACACATCCATTGAGTTCTCAGGAAAAAGGCACCCAAATGTGCGACTGTTCAGTCAGCAATCTTTTCCCACATCCCTCTAAAACCTCCCCAGCGTTTCCCAGGCTACAGCGGCACGTGGCCAAGGCCATGAACTCATCCAGACAGATAAGAGTGTCAGAAGCTACAATGAATTCCAGGGGGGAGAAAGTGGGGAGCGGGTGACGTTTACAGGGGTAGGGAAACTACCTCCCATCTGGGAGAAAGTCAGAACCTGACACAATGTCCCTCAAGTGCACAATAGCCCTCTACAATTGAAGGAGTCTGGCCGGTTGCCTCAGGACTGGTGAGGCTCTGAAGCTGTGAGGTGGAGCGTCTGTGAGCTCTATCCTGTAGCCATAAGATATGATGGATAGCACCCACTGGTCGGTCGTGGTTAGGCCCCAGACATCTTGGTAGGCCTGGAGCCAGCCCCCTATATTATTTATTTATTATATATATATGGTAGTCACGCGGCTTGTTTCTTAAACTGGGCATCCTTGTCCTTTCTGTACAATGGCGCTTGCTTGGGATTGGATCAGGCTCCTTGTTTGAAGGGTCTGTAGGACTTGAAGGCCCGTCCTCCCCATCCACGACTCGGGTTGTGGAAGCCACAAAAGGGCCAGGTTTTGGCTCTCTCTCTCTACACAAGGCAAAGGATGGCCTGGCTTTCTTTTCCTCCCTGGTCTGCACCAGTACTTTATCAAGATTTGATTCTCTGAATAAAAGCCTGCCAGAGAACTTATCTGTGGCTAGATTACTCTTTGACAGGGTGTCCACTTTCCAGTGTTTGAGCCATATGTTTCTGCGAATAATGATGTTCGCTGCCTGCACCCTGGCGCAGATTTGTATATTGTCCTGAGAGGCATCCGAGGCGAACTCTGCTGCTCTTTTCATCTTGAGCATGGCCCATTTTAGACCCAAGGGTGTAACGTCTGGTGTCTGTAGGAGCAAATCACCCCATATGACAATGGCTCTAGTGAAATTATTTCTTTCCATGGGGTCCTTAAGCGCATTTTCCCCATCCTTGGTTAGCACAGCGCCTGAATGCAGAGAGGCATCTATTAGTGGGACCTTCAGATCTTCCATGGTTTCATCTGGCAAGGAGTACAGTTGTTTCGCTATTAACAATAGGGAGTCCCCCCCACCCCACCCGGGGACTGCCCATTCAGCTTTCATAACACCATCAAAGAAACCTGGAAATGGGGGGAAGTCTGTATTTTGTCAGGCTTTCTGAATGCTCCGGGGTCCAGGTTTGCCAACGCTGAGGACCTAGGCTTTTCTGTCACCTCCATGTGATAGTTCAGCATGGAGGTGACCTTGGCCAAAAGTCTTTGAAAATGCTCCATCTGGAACAAACGTGATGAGGTAGGTTTTATCTCAGCCTCATCCCCTGACCATTCCCCCTCCTCCTTCTCAGTCTGGGTATACAGGGAGGTGATGATGGAAACCCCTTCCTCCTGGTCAGTGCTGCAGCTAGGGGTGCGTTCTCTTTGAGGAGAACCTCTCAGTACTGGTTGTTTTCTGGCCTGAGAGTGGCTGGCTCTTTCCCCCCCCACCAACTCCCTTACAGATTCAGAAAGGCTGGGTGCACCGTTTCCCCTCAGTTGCTTGGGGGCGATCGGAGACTGTGATCTGGAGGAGGCTCATGAGCGTGAAGAGGAATGGCATCTCCCCCTCCTTTGCGCCTCTCTGGGATGACCTTCCCCTGAGCTCCGGCTCAGCAATCCTTGCTGCCGCCCCCTCCCCCTCCCGCCCCCTCCTCCCTGTGTCCATTGGGGAGCAAACCAGGGGCCGCCCATTAAGTTCCAATCCAGGGAGATCTGTGCTGCCAGGGAGCGGACATTAATGAATCAGGAACCATTTGTCCTGAGACCTGAGCCTGTTGCAAATTTAAAAAGGCCAGTCCCTGCGCAGGGTGGCTAGTCTGCGTGAGCTGCTGCTGCCAAAGTCCCATCTGCGCTATCATGCCTTGGTCCTGAGCCATTTGATGTTGAAAAGGCTCCTCCCGCGGCAACTCGTATAGAGGCGGCTGGGGTTGGCTCGGGAGTCTGTGCTGGGGGAGGGTATGATTGTACCTGGAATGGCGGCTGCAAAGGGGCCCCTTGCTCCCATGGTGGGATTGCCCCAGGGTTTCCCCAGAGTCCCGGACTGAGTCCTTGGAGTGGGCCAGCTTCCACTGGGCTGCTCCCCTCTGTGCCTCCCCCCGCCGACTGAACGGGCTCACTGTGGGGGCTCGCCGGCCCTTTGAGCTTCCCGTGATGCTGCTTCTTTCTGCTGGCCACGTCTCCAGCCAATTTTGCCACAGCCTTCTTCTGGCGCGGGGTGGGGGGGAGCGGGAGCTCGCAAGCTTCGACCGCTCGACCCTCCCAGCGCCCATGGTCTGCACACCAACTTCTGCCTCCATGCGGTGCTGGGGGGGAGCGCCAGTTTCTCCTGTGTCTTCGCGCCGCTGAGTCCTCCGTGCGTCTGCACGTCTGCTGGGTTCTCGGGCTGCCTCTCCTCCTGACCACTGACCCCCGAAGCCTTGGAGGTTGGATGCTGGTTCATGGAGGGGGCCGTTTCTTCTTTTTATCTTCCTGGGGCATCCCTAAGCCGACAGCTCTGGCCCCGTTAGCAGTTCTCAAGCAGTAAGTATCTGCCTGCTTTGAACTTCCTAATCACTTTTTTTCCTGCGTCTAAATTCTTTCCTTTGTAAGCGCTCTGGCTTGGTGTGGGAATTCCAGATATCCTAGCAAGCGCAGGGCTATGCAAGAACTGGAGAGGTCAGCCTTGGTCTCTCCTGTAGGAGCCACGCAATAAAAAATAAATTTGCATAGCCTATAGAGTGGAGGAGAATGTATGATAAAACCACATTCTAAAATCATTAAAATCCATCTCCCCCAAAATGCACATCATTTAAGAGAACTAAAAATAGAGTTAAAATACATAAAACAGCAATTAAAACGCTGGTTAGGCCCTGACCAGGCGATCTCAGGCAAGCCTGATTGCGTTAGATCTTGGAAGCTCAGCAGGGCCAACCCTGGCAAGTATCTGGATGGGAAACCTTCAAAGAATACCAGGGTCAGGAGGCAGAGGCAGGCTCTCAAGTCACTTCTCTGACTCTCAGAAAGTGGGGGCACCCAAAACAGGGCCTCTGAAGATGACCATAACTGTCAGGCAGGTTCATAAGCGATTAGGCAGTGCTTCAGGTATGTTAGTCCCTTACAGACTACAACAGCACCCCCTCCCCACCTGCCAGGCCTATGCTGATGTCCCACCAAGTATCCCTATGTGAGGTTAACCCCTATCCAAGTCGTAAATTCATATACAGTTATTGTTCTTTCTTTTGAATAAATATGGTAGTTTGTCCTCGACATTGAATAGAACCTGTAAAACCTATTTCACCATTTTAGGCAACTATAAATTTCAGTGTGGTTGTAATAGAACTCTCAGGACCTTAAAGTACCTGTCCCACTTATACCACCTTGAAGATACTAATAAAATACAGTTCCTCAAATTTATATTACAATTATTCAGTCCAAACCAGTCTGCAGAGGCCAGCTTTGATACTCACTCATTCCAGTGTGTTCTTTTTCTCCTGCGACACTGTCCAATTGACGACTGAAGGAAAAGGGAGTCTGGAGTGAAGGGATTAATGTTCACATGAGGTGCCTGTTGCATGTCCACCTCCTGTTTCTCTAGTTTTCCAACATTCATAAAGAGAGAGCCACCACGAAGTTTAGCTGAACTCGAGCCCATTCCTTGAGCTCTACAAAGGAGACTCTGAAAAAACAGACACCATTAGTGGGACAAGCAGGTTGTTATATCAAATGCCAAGTTCATGACTATTTCAACCTAACACACTATTAAATGTTTAAATCACACATCTGTACTTCCTCTCTGATACACACACATCACTATGGGTATAAAATTGATTTCACTTTCATTATGCCACACACTTACTAATTATCATGGCAACAATCAATGAATTTTTAAAAAAAATCGTAGTGATGCTCTTGTTAGTTACTGATGCTTTTGGACAAGACAGTATGGCACTGGACAAATGCAAACAGCCATGTATCGACATGTATTAGTGTCACAAGGCACCTTCAAGCACTGGGCCTGGTCAACACCTTATCCAGAAGATACTGTTATAAATTCTGAAGAATGGATTTCTGCATGATTACGCAAAGTTAAAGCGGGCTTCAAGCCAGTAATTACAAATACAAACACCCAACAACTAGATTTTAAAGAGTTACATATAAAGAATTTCCAATAAAAATCAGAACTGCAAAACTTTCAATCAGTTAGTGACTCTGACAAAGATTCTGGCAGTTAGCCCCCTTGAACGAACTTACACACCACAAGTTACCCCCTTCCTCTGGGATTCTAAAAACTGCATTTTCACTGAAATTTTCCAGTGTCTTAATGGTAAAATCTAAAATACATTAACTCAGAAGTCTCAGTGATTTTTATGCGACCAACTCCCTTGTGGTTAGAACTGCAATCTAATTCAGAAAGAAACTAGACAATCAATTAAAAATGCTGCATTAATTACACAACAAAAAGATGAGGGTTGAGAAGGAAAAGATGTTATAAAGAGAAACCAATAAACACAACAAAGGCCTGATCTCAGTAACTTACAATCTTTTACTACTGACAAACAAGATAAACCCCTTTCATTCCAACAGGCTTGGCAAACAGACTGCTCCTCCACTTTAGAGGAGCAATCTTGGATAGATATATGGACAGCGAAATCAGGCTTTCCTGTTTCTTTGCCACTGGAACTTCAGAAATTCAAAATAATGACCAGATGGTACCTCAAGTCCTCAGAAGCTATCTCACATAAAGGCCACATTCTCACCCAAATGCTGGAAGGGCTGCCAACAAATTGGCACTTTTGCTCATTGTTGGTGGCAATGTGACAAAATCCACTCATTTTGGAAACAGATTAAAGTAGTGATCAAGAAAATCACATCTATAGACATAGACATCAGTCCTGAAAACCTTTTTCTGGATATTTAGCCACAAAACATCAACACTCATAAACTAAAGAAGACTCTGGGTATAATGCTTTTTGCTACAAGAACCACTATAGCTACCTGCTGGAAGAATCCTGAATCTCCTATGATCCACCTTTGGCACAATAAATTATGGGATCAATTTTTAATGGAAAGTGTTACTAACAAATTGAATGTTGTCTCTGCACATCCAATCAACTCAATGTTTATGGCAAATGGGAACCAATTTTAGAGTTTCTTACCAAAGATGGCTTAATTCCACCTAGGTGACAGACTTTCAGAGATGCAGGGCTCATTTCATAGCAGGAGCTCCTCTGCATATTAGGCCACGCACCCCTGATGTAGCCAATCCTCCAAGAGCTTACAGTAGCCCCTGTAAGAAGAGCTCTGTAAGCTCTTGGAGGATTGGCTACATTAGGGGTGTGTCGCCTAATATGCAAAGGATCTCCTGCTATGAAATGAGCCCTGCAAAGATGGTTGTGAGCACTCGTCCCCTCTTTATTAGATCCACCTAAACAACCTAAAATTCTACACACTTTTGACATGATGTGAACTTTTCCTTTTACTCCCTTTATAAATTGCTATTATTTAAATCATTATTGTTTACACCCTCTTCACAGTCCTTGACAATCTCTTCACTAACAATGTACCAAACAATCATTACGTTGCTAACTTTTCTCAAAAGACGTTAAGATATTGCTGATGTCGAATCTTTACAATGAATACAGATATACCTTGATATAGTACACTTTTGGAAATTTTGTTCGTTAATTTCATGTTACCATCTTACTATTAAAGCATTATTACTGTTATTAATCTACTTTCTATATTGTTATGTTATTGATTATAATTAAACTGAAATTATAAATTAAAAAAACAAAGAGAAACCAATATAAACCGCTACCAAAATAAAAAAGAACAAAAACCCGAACACTTGGGGGAAGGGAATTAATGATATTTATACTATGATAATTTTATAATACTCATACAGTAATTGTTAAAAAATTACCAAAATTATACAGCAATTAATTTTTATTAACGAAAGTAGCACACTGTCATTGTACTTTTAGGAACTAGTCATTCCACACAGATCTCCAATAAAGATCTCAAAAATCACATAAATTAAAATGGGATGGGTTGTCCTTCATATAACACTGACCCCGAGTCTTTAGGCCTTCATGGGTCAAAGCCAGCATGTTGAATTGGGGCTGGAAGTAAACGTAATAGGCGCTTAAGTATTTCAAACATTAGCAGAAAATAATTTATTTATTATTTCATATTTTTACCCTGCCCTCCTTGCAAGCGGGCTCAGGGCGGCTTGGTCTATTTAACACCCTCACAACTGTCTTCTACACAAGCTGAAGTACCTGAACAGCATTCATAAGTAAACCAAGTAAAGCGCATTACAATAATCTAACCTAGATGCTACAGCAAGAATACTTGTTTCCAGATCACATTTTGGCCAGTTAGGGGGAGGCTGTCAGAACGTGCAGAATTCCAGTTTCTGTATACAGACTGAACAAACATTTGGAAATGTCTATGCCAACTCCCCCGAGACCTACTTAAGGCAGCTTACAACTAAAACAATAAAATGAACCCATTAAAACTAGCCACTACTCCCCTCCCACAGTACCAGTGCGAATGAGAATGAGATCAGTCTAAAATGATGTTGATAAAACAATTCTCAGGCCAGAAGCATCCCATGAAACATGTAAAAGCCTGAGCAAAAAGTAATGTTATAACGTGTGCCTAAAGGGAAGTAAGGCCGGTGCCAGATAAGCCTCAGAGGGGAGGACACCCCAAGGTGAGGCACTGTCTGAGCTCAGGGGGAGGGCACAGAGAAAGCTTTCAGAAGACAATTTCAGCTGGCAGAGGCTGGACACTTACAGGAGGAGGCATCTCTTCAAGTCCCCTGGCACCACGCCGTTTATGGCTATTAAAGAACAAACCAGCATACTGAATTGCACCCAGAAACACATGAGCAGCCAGTGCAGATCCTTCTACACAGAGACAATATGATTCTTACAGAAACCTGGCTGTTGAATTTTGGACCAACTGAAGTTTGTGAGTGGTTTTCATAAGGCAGTCCACAAAAAGCGACTACACTACTCTAACTGGATATGATCGTTACAAGGATCATAATCGTCAAGTCACTCCTCAGGAAGATATACTGGCCAAAGCTGGTAAAAGGTGTTTTGTGCCATTTGCAGGCCAGGATTCAGCAACACCCTCAAGCTACAAACCTGTTCCTTCGGTGAAAGTTAAACCCACTCCAGGGCAGGTTGACTCCTCAGTCCTGAAGCAACTTTGTCATTGGCCAGCAGTTCGAAAGCAAGAAATTGCAAGTAGATAAATAGGTACCGCTTCGGTGGGAAGGTAACAGAGTTCCATATGACCACAGAAAAGTCTTCGAACAGTGCTGGCTCTTCGGCTTTGAAACGGAGATGAGCACCGCATCCCTAGAATCATATTCAACTGGCTTTTGAGCAAGGGAAACCTTTACCTTTACAGTACTTCAGTCTTGTATAGACTGAGCTTCAGTTTATCGGTCCTCATCCTTCTCATTACCAGGCATCTGTGCAGGATTTCCACTGGGTCATCCAACTCAGCTATTAAAGAGAAACAGAGCTGGATGTCATCTGCATAGTGACAGCACCTCCAAGCACCCACTTTCTCCCAGCAGTCTCATTTAGATCGCCTCTGAGACATGCAGTGTCCGCTTCAGCTAATATGCCCAGCTACAGCCATTCCTTGAAAAGCATGATCGGGCGCCAGTAGTCTATGCTCTGGTCATATTCAAGTCAGATGTACTTTATGTGGGGGCTGCTCTTGAAAACTGCCTGGAAACCAGCTTGCCCAAAATGTAACAGCCAGGCTATTGTAATGGGCAGATACAGGGATCTTATCACCCCACCGGCTGCCCATGTGTTTTCAGGCACAAGCCAAAGTGCTGGTTGTTTAAAGCCCTAAATGGCTTGGGACCATGGTGCTTGAAAGACTGTCTCCTCCCCTACTGTCCAGCCCACCAGTCAAGTTTTTTGGGGCCCTGCCCTCTGGGCTGCCTTTAGAGATGAAGTGTGTGGCAAACAAAGAGGAGGCTTTTCCAGTTGTGGCACCGCAGTTGTGGTATGCGCTTCCTGCTGAGGCTCAGGTGGTGTCTACTTTGCTGTCTTCTAGGGGCCAGGTCAAAACATTCCTGTTCATCCAGGCTTTTATTTTTTAAACACTTTTTTTACTCTGGAAACTTGTTTTAAGCCTTCTGTTTTTATAAGCTATGTTTCTGTGCTTGGCTGGGTTTTCAATGCTGAATTTTAATTAAAACATCTTAATGTTTCATTTTTATTATTTGTATTTTGTAAACACCTCAGGCAGGTTCTTGGAAAGAAAGCATAACATTTTTCTAAATAAATAATATTAAACAGCACAGGGGATAAGATCTTGCAACATAAACACCATGGGGTCAAGCAGAAGCCCCTCAACACCACCTTCTACAACAGGTCAGCCAACTAAGAGGAGAACCACTGAAGCACAGACCCACTAAATCCAACCTCTCTGGAAGGATAAGCAGTCCAAAACTGCCAAAGAGGTCCATGTAAATCAACACTCCCTGTCACCTTGAATGTCCACAAAGAATAAAGTACACTGTACTAAGCCCGAGAAAAGCCAACCTAAAATCCACACTCACCATGGAAAAACTTATTGTGTGACCTTGAGCCACCCACTATATCCTTCTTCAAGGAACGTAGAAAAGTACCGATGTGTTACCCTATTTTAGCCTCACAACCTTATAGTAAAGGTAAAGGTTTCCCTTGCTTGAAAGCCAGTCGAACACGACTCTAGGGATGCGGTGCTCATCTCAGTTTCCAAGCCGAAGAGTCAGCGCTGTCCAAAGACATTTCTGTGGTCATGTGGCTGGCATGACTAGATGCCAAGGCACACAGAATGCTGTTCCCTTCCCACCAAAGTGGTACCTATTTATCTACTTGCAATTTCTTGCTTTCGAACTGTTAGGTTGGCAGGAGCTGGGACCAGAGACGGGAGCTCACTCCGTCATGCAGCACTCGGGTCTCGAACTGCTGAACTACTGGTCTGCAGCTCAGAGTCTCAACCACTTGAGCCACTGCAGCCCCCTAACAACCTTATACAGATATATCAAAAGCAGCTTCATGTGCGAAAAGCTCACCAAAGCCTAAACCAATATTCTACCCACTTCACACACAGAGATCTTACTAGATGACGCTACATATATATGTTAAGTGTGTATATGCTGTTATGGTTCTTAATTTGGGACACCACCTACCTACTTCTTTGTTTATGGGATATTAGTACATACCAAAAAAGTACACAGTCATGAAATACTTAAGTTTAAACAGCTGCTTTTTCTAAAATCCACTGGTTTACCTTGCATTGTAAACATTTTTCCCATTGTCCTGTTAACTGGCTATTACAAGAACAGTGTGATTCCATTATGTATAGGTAGGTGTTCCTTTAACTGCTCTTCTGAATGTCAACAATCCAAATACACTAAGCAAAATGGAAGACTCACACAGGTCTAGAGAGGTTTTTTTTTTCCTTTCGTGGAACAAACAAATGCAACAGCTGGCTGTACACTTCACAATGTGGATAAGAACTGTTTAGACAGAATTTGGACTTCAGTTACATAATCTTAACGGACAGAGTGTGGGCAGGACTGAAAAGATGCCAGGTTTCTCGTAACAGGCAAGCTAATTTCTTATGTAAGGAGTATGATGGAGGTACTTGGCACTTGAAAAGCTGGCCACACCCCAAGCTGCGATCAAAGAAGTACAGCAGAATGCACTCCTATTTAAAGGTTCTCCGGCTGACCATACCAAGCATCAGCCATTCTTTAGTCCTATGCCTACAAACTCACGAAACCCCGTGAAAATTTAAGACGTTCCGAGTTTCCTCAAAACACAAACCGGTGTCCTCTGTCTTCCATGCATGTTGACAACACCCTGGTCCATCTACAGGCTGAGAAAGTAATAAACGGCACACAGACATACATGAGCCTAACAGCTAAACTTCATCACGAACATATCCTGCTTCCAAATAATTCCCCTTGACCCGCTCCACACTTCACCCCTACTAGAGCCGACCCCCCACCCCACCCACCCCCCAAGTAATGCAAGAACACTCTCTGATCGCAGCCCCTCCTCCTCCTCCTCCTGAAGGAGCAAAAGGGTGAATGAACAGACCCCCAAGTCCCACCAGGAGTCGGCATGTTTAAAAAAAGGAAACAGGCTGGCCAAGGCGGAGAGGGGCGTGGCGCCTACCCCGTCCAGCGCCGCCAGTCGCACCACCTTTGTTCGACGCCCTCCTTCCCCCGGCTAGGGAGACCGGACGCCCGCCAAATGAGCGGGCAACCCCCCCCACCCCCACCCCGAGAGCGGGCCGTTTCGGGAAGCCCCGCCGGCCCCCTCCTTCCGCCGCGCGAGGAAGGCCACGAGCGAGGGCAGCCGGGTCCCCCGCGTGCTCGGGCGGAAGGGGGCCGGAGGGGAGGCCCGGGACTCCCTGGGGGCGGCCCGCTGCCCGGCTCACCTTCGGCGTGTGCGGCGTGTCGAAGAGGCGCAGCTTGCGGAAGGTCTTGTGGGGCGGCGTGCCGGGGTAGTCGGGCAGGGGCGCGGCGGGGTGGCCGGGGCGGGGAGGCGAGGCGGCGGCCGGCCGGGGCCAGTAGCGGCGGGGTCCCTGCAGCGGCAGCAGCGGCGGCGAGCCGGCCATGAAGTAGGCGCCGGGAGACTTCACCGGGGACGAGGACCCGAAGCCCTCCTCCTCCTCCTCCTCCCACGAGTCGCCCTCCTCGCCGGGCGCCGCCAGCTCCATCGCCACCGCCTCCTCCGGCATCCGCGGCGGGAGCGGCTCCCCCTCTCGGGCCGGAGTGCAGCTCACCGAGAGGGGCGAGTCCGCCTCCTGGAAGGCCGAGTCCTCCCCGGTGCTGTTGCCGCTGCTGCCGCCGCCGCCGCCTTCCTCTTCCTCCTCTCCGTCCTCCTCCTCCTCGTCCTCCTCCTCCTCCTCGCAGTCGCTCCCCCCGCCCGAGAAGAGCAGCTTCTGCCGGATCGGGGCTGCCGCCCGTCGGGCTGAAAGGCGCCGCGCCCCTGCGGTCGGTTGCTGCTGCTGCTGCCGGCTCAGGGAATTCATGACCGGGACCCCCGAAGAAGGCGGAACTGCACCGCCTCTGCAGGCCGGCTCCAGTCCGGAGGCACGCGACACTGACGGCAAGGGCGTTCACACGGCTGGCGGGACACGTGTAGGCGTCCCCGTGCTGATCCGCTCGGAGGCGCGCAGCCACGCAGCACAGCGGCCCGTTCAGACTCCGCGGCTTTCCCGCGACCGTTAGTCACGTGGGAGTCACGCCAGCCAATCCCACACGCCCCCTCCGTTTGAAAACACAGGAGGCGAGAGGCGGGGTCACGCGGCCTGACGTCAGGCGCCCATTTGGCGCGAACTCGGGGCTGGAGAAGGGGGCGTGGCCGAGCCGAGAGCCGTGGGAATGTTTGACCCCGCTCATGCATATGCAGTAGGGGAAGGGGGAGGCGCTGAGCAGGGGAGCCGTGAGGCCCCCTCGAGCCTGGCCTGAGTCCGCGAGGGCTGTTCCTCCCTCCTAATTGACCGGAACGGGCCGGCCTTGAGAGGCGCCTGCAACCGGCTCCTTTCCCCTCTGGCTGAGAGAAGTGATCCCGGCCAGAGGCCGCTGTAATCTCCCCGAGTCCTCCGTGAAACGGACGGGAACATATGCCGCGCTGTGCTCCGCGCTGAGTGCCACGCGCCCCTCGACGCCGCCGGTCTGGGGAAGGCGCCCCGCCCGCCGCTCCCGTGGGGTCTCCGCCCGCCGCTCCTGTGGGGTCGTCCTCGGCCGCTTCCGAGGTTGTGCGAGGAACAGCCAGGAGTCGTGTTGTTGGGGGGCGCCGGCAAAGGCATTGGGGGCATGGGATTCCGACATGCGCTTCTGCAGCCGGGCTGGAAAGAAATGCGGTGAGCCTTGAAACTGCCGCAAGGCGAGCTCCTGCGGGCGCCGGCGGAACACGACTAAACCCCCTGGAACTCTTCCCGAGTCGCGGGGTCTGCCCGACGCCCTCTCGCGTTCCAGGCAGCGCCGGACGCCACCCGGGGCCCGAAGACGCGCCGAGGCGCACGGGCACGCGGCCTTTTCGAAGGGCTCTCCGGCAGGCTTCAGAGGAAGCGAGGAGCGGAGAGCCGAATCGCCAGCCTGCCCGAGCCGGCGTCGCCTGCCGTCAGAAACCTCCTCCAGAGGACCGGCCTCTTCTCGAGGGACACGAGGGGCGGCGTGGCGGGCCAAGGCCAAACAAGGCCAGCTGGCTGCGCTGAAAAACGACCCCGGCCTCGAGTCGAGGGAGCAGGCGTCCCTTAAAAGACAGGGACCGTAGAACCAGAGAGAAATAGCGAGCGGCTGACTGGAAACACAGAATAGTCTCTTCGCTTTCCTCCCCCAAATGCTGAAGCTCCCGGAGGCCGCCTTCGCCCCGCCTCCCTCCCAAAAGTAAATCTCAGTTGAGCCCGATGATACTGAACGCATCCTGAGCTTCCCTCACGGCCTCTCTTGGATTACTGTGTAAATTGATTTGACCTCCGGGGAAAGACATGCAGATTTCCTAAGAAATAGTGATAACGTTTGTGTGGAGACTCATGGCCGATTACAGCCTGCTAGTTTGGTGTGGTTACCTCCGGGAAGTTTACACTGCAAAGGGCGGTTCGTTTCAGTTGGGTAGGCCCTGTTGGTTTGAAGCAGCAGACCGAAGCGAGATCCAGTGACACGTTTAAGACCAACAAAGTTTTATTCAAGGTATACGATTTTTGCGCATGTACACTTCTTTAGATACATCGAAATGGAAGTTACCATTCCAGACATATAGGTAGAGGCTGAGCAGCATAATAAAGGTGTTTTAACAGATGCAGGGACCAAACTGGAATAACAAGCTTAGTTTATATGGTCACCATTACATTCCAGTCTAGAGAACACCCTTGCAGGACATTCAGTGGGTGACCTCAAAGTAGCTGTATTATTGCTAAGGAATAGAACTTACCAGAGAGATCGGTTTCTTATCTTACTGCATAGGCTAATTTAGTCCTTATATTTGGTCTTTACATCTGTATTCTCATCAGTCCCACAGAAGGGCTATACATCCTCTTTATTTTATTTCTTAGTTGGAATAGTGGACTGGAATGTAATGAATAAGTAGAATGTAATGTAATTTGGAGTGGTAGACTGGCGTGTATTTCTCTGGTCGGGGGACAGAGGAGATACACTGCACAGCTAATCGCTCCACCTCAAAGAAGACAACGTTGTACTGTTGTCTCCAGGCTTGAGAGAAGGCAGATGGAGTGTGGTAGCAGGATCTCCATTAATTACTCTCAGCATTGCAGTTAAGAAGGGTAGAGCTGCCTATCAATCTCTGGTTTTGATATATTTATTTCCTTCACTATGTTTCCCCCAAGAATTAAACCCAAACAAACAGTGACCATATAAACTAAGCCTGTTATTCCAGATTGGTCCTTGCATCTCTTAAAACACCTTAATTATGCTGTATGCTAATTTGCTGCTCACCCTCTACCTATATGTTTGGACTGGCAACTTCCATTTCAATGTATCTAAAGAAGTTTGCGTGTACACGGTACCTTTAATAAAAATTTGTTGGTCTCAAAGGTGCCACTGGACTCGAACTTTCTTCAGGAAAGGGTAGTTGTAGGAGGTGTAGCCCTGTTCCTAGCAGTAAAACAAAACAAATCCAGCAGCACTTTAAACACCATCAACATTTATTCCAGCCAGCATCAACCTTCCTGAGGTCATTTCCATCAATCAGAGCTCTAACCCAAGAAAGTTTATCAATTTTGCTCATACTGAAACCGGCACTGAACTTCTGTTTTATTTTACCAAGAAGTGATACCGGGGGGGGGTGTGTGCCATGATTTATAATGCTATTTTATGGCCTTGTTTTAAAAAATGCTGTATTGATCTACAAATCAGTATATAACTTATTGCTAACTTCACCTTTGTACCAGACAACTAGAGACTAGCCAGTGTTGCACCAGTTTTAAAAAAAGGGGTGCAGAGGGGAACAGGAAAACACAGGACAGTCGGCCTAATGTCCATCCCTGGGACATTAGTAGAAACCGTAATCAAGGATAGGATGGCACATCAAGGAACAAAGCCTGCTGAGGGGGAAGCATCATGACTTCTGCAGAGGGAAGTCCTGCCCCACCAATCTTTTGGAGTTCTTTGAGAAAGTAATAAGGCATGTAGACAATGGTGACCCTGGAGATAGACTTTCAAAAGGCATTTGACGAAGGACCTCACCAAAGACTACTGCGTAAACTCTGGAGTCATGAGATAAGAAGACAGGCCCTCTTATGGTTTAAAAATTGGTTAAATGACAGGAAGCAAAAGAGTAGGAATAAATGAACAGTTCTCCCAATGGAAGGAATCCCAATGAATAGCTCCAGGAGGATCTCTCTCTCCCAAAAACTATTACTTGAGAGCATCCAGTGAAGTTGATGGGCAGTAGGTTCAGGATGGCAAAAATGGGAAAATGTCTTTATACAACACATGCTTAAAGTGTGGAATTTGCTGCCAGAGGATGTGGTGATGGCCACAGGCATAGATGGCTTTAAAACACAGGTTCATGGGCTGCATTTGATGAGAGTTCAGAAACTACAGCTATTTAGTAAGGTAGCTGAACAGTTGCCTATTTGGCTCTGATTCTTTCCCAAGGATGCCTTTTATCACTTCAATAAAGTCATGCTGATGGTCTCTTCCACATTGTTCTTAAAGTGGTACAGTTTCCAGAGGAGCTTAATGTTTTATGTAATCTTTATGTCTTAAACCCCCCCGCCCCCCACATTCTAATAACTAACTGTGTAAAGAAGTTAGATCCAGTTAGTCAGCCGTCTTGGTCTGAAGCTGTTCAACAAATTTAGAGTCCAGTGGCACCTTTAAGATCAACAAAGGTTTATTCAAGGTATGAGCTTTCGTGTGCACACACACTTTACCAAATACATTAGAATCGTAGGCAAAGTTCAAACTTATAGCCAGAGAATGAACAGCAAATTAACATGCAACATGATGATAATCAAGATATGCAAAGTGACACTAAATAACAAGTTAAGCTTATAAAGTCAACAGTTGTGTTAAATACTGGGTTCATTGCATAGAGAGTCAGTGATCCAGCATAGTGAACAGTTCAGTTTATTCAGCACACATGATACAACAAACATGGCAAAAACGAACAACCTGTATACAGAGGCATAACAATGCCTAGCCCGCATCTGCAGTCCTACTGGAGGATTTGAACTTCCCGCCAGTGATCTTATTGATTCCCTATCGGTCTTCTAGCATCCTGGTCCCTATTGTTTTCCTGGACCAACCTTGGGACTACATGCGCTAGCCCCCTAATGGTGGCCAATGGACACAACACCCCTCCCCCCATCGTTCAAGGTGTGCCTAAAGCACATAGTCCTTTAAGTGGGCAGGGGGCTGATGTTCCTGAAGTGAACGCCTGGATACCTGGACCGGAAATTCTGTTGGACCATTTGGGTTGGGTGGAGGTGGCACGGAATCCTCTTCTGTATCAGGAACTGAGAATGGTGCCACATTGCTGGACTCCGGAGCTCGAGGCAGGGGAGGATCCTTGACTTGCACTTCAGGGAGGTCACCATCTAGTTTGTCTGGGAGAAACTCATCAGGGGCCGTTGATAGCTGTGTCTCTGGTGCTGTACGGAGTGGGTGCCGTCACAGTTGGTCTACATGCTTCCTCAGGATCTGGCCATCCTCTGTGGTGATCTTGTAAGAGACTGGCCCTGTGGGGCGAATGATCTGGCCTGCTAGCCAGGGAGGTCCAGTCCTGAAGTTCCATATGAAAATGGGGTCTTCCGGAAAGAACCCCCTGGGAGCCTTGACTTGCTCAGTGAGCCACCTTGACTCAGGTGCTCGATCTGGATGCAGTTTGTCTAATAATATGGTGGGCTGCCGGCTGAGCTGTAGCCACTGACCGCGTTAGGAGTAGTCCATTGGGACAGTAGGAATCAGGCCAGACGGAACTCCAGTTCCAGTTGATCCACATGGATGTCCCGAAGCCAGTCCCAAAAACCCCAGTAGCTGCTGGGAAACCAGCAAGACTCAAACTGAAAGAACCCCTCCGTGACCTCCAGGATCTATGAATGAAACGGGATCTGCCTGCATTGCGGAGAAGCTGGCCAACACCTCATCCTGTCCCACCGGAACCCCAAAGGGAGCCATTACTCCACCAATCGCCGCCCCTCGTAGTACGAAGGGGCCTCATATCCTGAAGCCCCGAGCCCTGCAGCTGGAAGTTCAACCAGAGTTTGTCATTCTCATTGACTCGGGGTGTGCTAGAGACCTCATTAGCCCGATAGTAGTCATGGAGCTAGAAGTTGGGGTAACGAGGTAGGAAGAGCCTTTAAGATTCACCTAAATGGATGGCTCAGAAATGAAAGAACCCTGTGCCTCTGAAACTGAGCCATTAATCGTTGGGACGGGAGCATTGGGGAAAAAGGACATTCGTTATTAATCCCCATGCTCAGTTCCCCATGGTCTTGGGAAGTCCTTGGTTGGGGTCCCACGACCCTTATATTGTGTGGAGCAAAGGAAACTTTGTAACTACCAGATGTGCTGAGCACCGTTGGCTTCCTGAGTTGGGGCCCATGCCCACATCACCCCCTCCTAAAGCTTGCCTAGCTATGGAAGAGTTTGAAACTATCCCTTTGGAATATGGGGACTTGAGCGGGGTGTTCGAGGAAACAGAGGCCGATGAGTTGCCTCCTCACAGGAATACTGACTGTGCCATTGAATTATTGCCCAGTCATAAGCTGCCTAATGGGAAATTGTATTCCATGAGCCCTGTGGAAAAGGGGGAATTGCGCAAGTTCACTGACAAAAACTTGGCACATGGCTTCATTTGGCCCGCGACTTCCCCTATGGCAGATCCTGTTTCGTTCCAGAAAAAGAAGGATGGGGGTGGTGAAGACTATGCATGGATTATCGAGGACTGAATGCAGTGTCAACATCTAATGCATACCCCCTCCCTTTGATCAAAGATCTCCTAGCAGAGGCGGCCCAGGGAAAAATATTTTCCAAACTAGATCTTCGGGATGCATATTTCCGAGTGTTCATACCGGAGGGGGATGAGTACAAGACTGTGTTTAATACCCCCCTGGGCCAGTTTGAATATTTGGTGATGCCGTTCAGACTTCAAGGGGCACCCGGAGTCTTTATGAATTCAATAAATGAAGTTTTGCATAAGCACCTGTTTAAGGGGGTCCTCTGCTATCGAGATGGTATCCTTTTGTATTCCCCGGATCAAAAGTCCCATGTGAAATTAGTGCTTGAAGTTCTCACTACCCTTCAAACACATAACCTCTTTGCTAAGCTGTCTTAATGTGAGTTTCACAAATTAGAAATTGACTTTTTGGGGTACCACATATCTCCCCAGGGGTTGGAAATGGACCCCACAAAAGTGGCAGTGGTGGTGGATTGGGAGCCCCCCAAAACCCACAGGCAGCTTCAGAGTTTTTTGGGGTTCGCAATTTTTTTTATATATATATATATATACTTTATTCTTTCATTTTTACACCATCAACACAAACACTTTCATTGTATAACAAAATAAGAAGATAGACCGGGGCTGTATATAGCCGACAGAGTTAACAAACTTGGGTTTGTTTTGATTTCTCATACCAGTTATAAAACATTTCCCATGAAGTTTTAAAGGCTCGGTCCTGTTTATTTTAAATTTCTGGATATTTGGGGATGGACCCTTGGGAGGGCAAGGTTTGGGAAAAGAAGTTACCTCGGCACGGTATAATTCCATAGAGTCCACCCTCCAAAGCAGTCCTTTTCTCCAGAGGAACTGCCATCTGCCATCTGGACAGTAGTTGTCATTCTGGGTGATCTCCAGCCCCCACTTGGGGGTTGACAACCTTCATTCCCTTGGAGGAAATGGCTGTATTGGAGGACAGAGCCTATGCCATTATCCCCTTTTGAAGTCCCTCCCTTCCGCAAATCCCGCCCTCCCAGCCTCCACCCCTCAAATCTCTGGGAATTTCCTAACCTGGAGGCAATCCTATCTCCTTCCCACCCAAAAGCCAACCTGCCTTTATCTGGCCCTCTGTCTTAAGCTTTCCCTCCTCTCCCCAGCAGCCTGGGAAAACTGTGGCCCAGTTGTGTAGTGCTGGCCACTGGACAAGGCCAACTTGCATGGTAGGGAACCCTCAAGGATTGGTAGGGTGGCACCTCACTTTCCCCTCTATCCCCCTCCCCACACTATTTCCCCTTTGCCTACTCTTGGCAACCCCCATATCCTCTCCTCTTTCCCTGCCTCATTCTCTCATTTCTCAGCCATTCACCAACCTACCTTTTGTCTGCCTTCCATCTTCAGCTATATTTATTATTTATTTACTTCATTCATACTCTGGCTTTCCCCACAGGAAGGACCAGTGCAGCTTACACACTAGTCTCCTCTCCCTCTTTTAATCTGCACAATAATAACCCTGTGAGGTAAGTCAGGATGAAAGTATGTGGCTGGTCCAGAATCACCCAATGAGCTTCCACAGCAAGATCGGTATTCGAACCTGGGTCTCTCAGACTCCGCTCTGAAGCTCTGCTGCATCACACTAGTTTTCACAGCAGGGCCAAAGCTAGCCAGGGGCCCATGGGGAAATGCCCCTCCCGATTTCGCCATGCCCCTGGCTCCGCCCCCAGTCCCAGCCCCAGCGCTGGTGGGGCCCAACAGCAAAGGCAGATCTGGAAGAAAGGAGGGAGAGGACTCAGAGGCAGCAGCTCAACAAAGCGGCTTGGCCGGGTGATCGCTGCCTGACGGGCTCGGGTCGTGACTGCTGTTGTGCTCCAGCCGCTTGAAGGAGAGGGGGCTTCTCCCCTCGGCCTAGGGTTGCCAGCCTCCAGGTGGGGCCTGGGGATCTCCCGCTTTTACAACTGGTCTCCAGCTGACAGAGATCAGTTCCCCTGGAGACAATGGCTGCTTTGAAGGGTGGACTCTGTGGCATTGTATTATGCTGAGGCCCTTCCCCTCCCCAAACCCCGCCCTCTCCTGGCTCCACCCCCAAAGTCCCCAGGTATTTTCCAATCCAGACTTGGCAACCCTACCTCGGCCATTTAAGGAGTGAGAACAAAAGACACCCCCCCCCCAACCCACAGCCCTCTCAGGCCTCTTCCCCTGCTGGAAACGCACAAGGGAGGCTGGCCTTGTTTGCTCACTGGCCCAGCAGTCAGGGCTGAGGCGCCGCCCTGCAGACGGTCTCTCCTGGCCTCTCTGCCGCGGCCACAGTGGCTCTTTCGGTCGGGCAGCTCTTTGTCAAGGGAGGGGGGTGGCAGTGGTGGGGGGAAGCTCAAGCCAGCTCTTCTATTTTTATGTTATTATTTTTGTGACACCCGAAGTGACGCACTTCCAGTGGCCCCCCCCCCCCCTAATCGTCTAGCTTACGAGGCTGTACGGGGAGCTGCTGTTGAATAGTAGCAAGCAGCCAGGACTAGTTCAGTCATGCAGATAGGGTGGTACAAGTTACCCAGAGGTTGCTTCTGGGCCTTTGGTTGACAACCTCCAGGTGAGACCTGGAGATCTTCCAGAATTACAACTGAACTCCCACAACAGAGATCTGTCCCCCTGGAGAAAATGAATGCTTTGGAGGGGGGACTCTATGGCATTTTATTTGGCTGATGCCTCTAACCTGCCCTTCTGACTCCACCACAAAATCTTCAGGAATTTCCCAACCTGGAGCTTGCAGTCCTAGCCAGGTCTGGCCCCAAGAAGTCCTCCCTCAAAGGCCAAAGTAGGCCTGGAAGGGACCCTGCCCCCAGCCCTGCCTTTTATTCACTGAAACCCAGTCTGGAATACTGTGGTTGCTTAGCAATGGCCATGGAGGGAATCTGTTGCTTAAAGCTACAGGCATTCATTTTATCATTTTGGGGGCTTTAAACACCCATTTTTGATTTTTATAGATTTCACATTTTTCTGCAAACTTGGGGCATTGTTCAGGTTTGTAGAAAGATCTGTCTTGCCCGTTCACAGCTCCATTAACTGGAGTTAAGTATCCAGAGATTTGGCCGACTTCACTATTAGCGTATAGATTGAGATACAATGAAACAGAAAAATTAGGTTTACTTCCTTTAATATTGAACAAGCAAAGCTCCTCTTTTGTACATAATCCAATTGAAAGATAATATATTTAGCACTTCCAGCATGAACAGTCTGTATTTACAATCAGTGAGATAGGAGGCAAAAACTAAACAAGATGCATCTTCAACTTGTGTATGAAACACAATTCAAAATGTACTATTTACAAAGGTTTCAAAATTCAAAATTTCTTCTGTAAATCAGGAACCAATAAAAAGTGTTCTGTTTGCAAAATGTTTTTGAAATGATGATTTTTGTTATGGTTTAAACATTTGAAATCTTCAGTAATGACTTCATTCGGTTTCATGTGGCTTTAAATTAATTCCAGTAGTTCTAAAGCAGATGCAGTTTGCCTGTAGTCTAGTTTGGAATCTGATGTTATTATAGGCAAAGGAAATCTAAGCAGGAAATCCTAGCTCCATGTTCCTGAATAGAGAATCCGTCTGATAGGTGATATTCATCTATTTTCCAGTGTTCATGTACACAAACATTACAGACATGAAATGTACTTCCCTCTTGCATAAAATGGGTGCAGGGTATTAGTGAGCAAGAACATGTTAAAAGTTTTTATGGATGTCGGCTGGCACAGACATTGTTGACTGAAAATAAAATATAACTCATTCCGCTGTTCTTTTAGGTCCAGTTAATCATCAATTCCTGGTGTTTCCCCTTGTTGTATTCTAGAAGCTATTCTAATGGCTTCTTCCAAAGACTGCTGTTCTCCAAGCTGAAACAACAACAACAAAAACAATATTGAAAATGTGTGTGCTGAGAAATATTTTTGGTTTTATTTTGAAGCAGATAATATAAATTACATTTCGTGCACCATATTTAATCAACAAACTTAGACAGACAAGGGAGAAAAGTATGTTATCAATCATATTTTTATATATGATGCTGTAATAGCAAGTGAGCAGCATGGGCTATGTTTCAAAAAATGACTTTTGAACCCCCATCAGTTTCAAAAGCTGTTTGCTCTAAAGCATGGGGCATTAATTGCTGTCTGAGAAACACACATCCAGAGCCCCCTCAAGTATGCGGTAGTAACTGCAGTCTTTTGGATCCTGGAGATTATCAATATATCTTTTCTTGTTATTAGTATCAGTCTTTAAGCAATTGGACAGTGCTGAATATAAATCTGGCAGAGGCTAACTGCAGATGAGATGGATCAGCATGCATGATTTGCATTCATGTTAAATAATGGCATGCTGATACCAAGAAAAGAAATGCATTCATTTTCTCCACTTGCTTATTGTACGTCACTAGTTTTTTGAAAACTGTGGTACTGAGCCTATCTCAAGCAGATGGAATGGAACAGTCCTTATTTTGGACTGAAATACTCTAGACACGACCATTAGCAGGTTGAAAGGTGATAAAAGAAAGCCCACACGGGCTACTTGACTAAAGATTCCTGGGCAACATACTTTCCTCGTCAGTTATTACCAGAAATGCTTTGTACCCTTGTAAAGGAACAGAGAAGAATCCTTAATAGCTTTTAAAATACCTCTAGAACATTTAAAAGAATGGTACTGCAATACATAGGGAAACCTCTAATTTAAGAACATGCTAAGTTATTTAACACCATGTTATAATTTTTTAAAAAACCTCCAGAAGCATGCTTTTACATACTGTACTGATACACTGTGCCACATCCTTCTAAGCCTACTGACTTAAATGGACTTAGAAGGCTGTGATTTATTTATTTATTTGTTTGTTTGTTTCTCACGTTTCTACCCGGCCCTCCCAGCCAAGGCCAGCTAATTCTGCTTAAGCATCTGACAAAGGGAGCCCCTTGCCTTGTCTCTCAAAAGTTCATAACACCCCCCCCCCCCAAAAAAAATCTTCTTGGTCTTTCAAATAGGTTGAAAGGGAAACAGCTCCACCTGCTCTGAAAGAAACACCTGGGACTCATCTTGTCCAGGCTTAACTGGGGCCAGGATCTTGCAACAGGATGGCATCCAACCAGAACTATGGTCTGGCCCAGGAGGTGGAACACAAACTGCAAGCCTGGCACTGTCTTTGCCCTGGCTGTCTCGGTACAAGCCCACTGCCTCTTCTGCTCCCGCTGGGTGGAGGCGGATGCTGATGGCCTGGGCTGGCACTTAGTGGCCCCGGGACCTGGGGGACAGAGGGAAGTTCTTGTGGAAGAGCTCCACCTGCAGGCTCCTCAGGGTCAGCCCCAGGAACATATGTGGCCAGGGCATCTACCATGGATGTGAGGGTCTCTTGGAGCTCCCTGCTCTCCCTCAAGCCATGTTTCTGACTCCTTGGGACTCCTCATTTGAGTCCAGAGCCAGCTCACTGGGGATCCTGACACTCATTATATTGCACAGTGTCCTGACACCAGGGCTGCCAAGTGCCGGCGACTTACCAGCGGGGGGGAGTTGTTCTCCCCCTGGGAGCTCTTCTGGCGCGTGCGCTTTTGTGCACGCACCGGTGACGTCATTACACGGGGGAAGTCATCCTCACCAGATGACTTCTGGGGCGGGGTTCCCAATCCGCCGGCCGAATGCCGGCCGGCGGATTGGGAACCCCTATAGCGGGGGATCCCCCGCCCCCCGGGCTGACTTGGCAGCCCTACCTGACACACAGGGACATAATGCTCAGATTACTTTAGCTGATTTATCCCAGCTTTAAGACTGCACTAGAACAGGCCATAGTGGTTGTCAGCAAGTGCAAAAGTGCAGCCCTGTGGACCATGTCATGTGTGTTTATACAGATAACTATACTAAAAAAGAAATATACACTGGACAAATATATATTGGAAATCAAGCAGACATAACTGGGAGCAGAAGCACGGATTTAAACACTGAAAAATGGAACAGCTGAATTTTAAGAAATCTTGCACTCCCAAAACTATTTACTCTACTTACCTGCACCGCAATCTGTGTTCCATTGGATGTAGCCAGCAACGTAACAGGTCTAGATTCTGCGGTAACTAGATGGTGCCCATGTTGCTGATGTCCAATTTCTGGTGAAGCACTATGGAAGGCTGCTAAATCTTGAGCCACAATGGCAACCTTCATAATAAACACACAAAGCTACATATTGAAAATCTAAACCTTTAAAAATATTTCAGCTGTGGATCATTGTTAATATTCTATAGAGAGTCAATAAGTTTTACCATAAAGCCAGCTACAGGGAGTAAGCCTACCTCACCTTGCAACAGTGGTGTGTGTGCCCCTGGCGTATCTGTCCACATACAGCCCCTCCCCAGACCAAAGGGGACCTCCAGACTGATCCAGGCTCCTTTCCCCTGCCTGACAGCTGTTCATGATATCACAAGTGTCACAACAGCCCTTTGCCAGTTCTAGTGGTTCCAGCTTTTGTTTTGAAATAGGCTTGGTCACCCTGACTGACTAGCTTTACCATGAAAAAAGGCACAGGGAATGCATCTCTATTGATATTCCTGGATCAACTGGGAACTTTTTATACCCATCAACCAGATTATCCTTCTGTACTGACAGGCAAAATGGGTATCCAGCGTACCACACTCTAGTGATCATGTTTTTACTTGGCTGACTAGTATCAGAAGGTGACATGGCATGGGGGGAATGAGGCAGCTGTTTTGATCCCTGGTACCTGCGCTATGGGGTCCCATAGTGATCTATTTAACTACAACATGAAACCAAGAAATCTGAAATAATGTCATCATTATTGTGTCATGATAGTCACTATGTGACATCATAGTGTCATCAATATGCTGATGATACCCAGCTCTACTGCTGTTTTTCAGATGAACTGGGTGAAGCTGTGGATGTTTTGAATTGATTCTTTGGGAGGCAAATAAACTGAAACTTAATCCAGTTATGGCTAAAGTATTGTTGATTAATAATGTTGACAATCTATATTCTAATTCCCAGAGGGGGGGGTTTCTGTGTGGATCTGCCAAAAGAGAGCTCACTCTCCCCCAACAGCTTTTCCTACATAGTCAGGGGCCTTCCTCTGTATGCAGAAAAATCCAAAAAGTAAAAAAAAAAAAAAAAAAACTTCAGGGATCGTTGAATTCCCCCCAATACCTTTTGAAATGGCCTTCACAGGGATCTAGCTCCAGGTGTCAACTGTGAGAGATTAGAATGTTCGGGGGGGGGGGGGGTTCAGGGGAGGGTTCTAACTGTTTCTGTCAGCAAAAGGCAGGGTTTTTACTGGCAGCAGTCTAGGGTTGCCAACTACCCCTCCTGGCCACTGGCAGTGGATCCAGATCCAGGCTGGGAAACTCCTGTAGATTTGGGGGTGGAGCCTTGGGAGGACAGGGACCTCAGTGAGGTACAATGCCATAAACTCCACCCTCCAAAGCTTCCGTTTTCTCCATGGAAAGTTATCTCTGTACTCTGGAGATGAGCAGTAATTCCAGGGGATCCCCAGGTCCCACCTGGAGGCTGGCATCCCAAGGCAGCACCCTCTATATGACTTGATATCACCTGATTTGTATGACTCAGGTAGGCCCAGCTGCTTGCTACTGTTCATCAGCAGCCAGCCTATGAAAGCCAGTGTGATACAGCAGTTAGAGCTTCAGATTGGGATCTGCGAGACCCAGGTTCAGAGCCCCATATTACAGTGGAAGCTTACTGGGAGATTTTGGACCAGTCACATACTTTCAGCCTAACCAACCTCACAGGGTTGTTGTGCAGATAACAAGGAGGAAATAATAATGTAAGCTGCTTTAGTCCCCACTGTGGAGAAAGACTGTAATTTTCCTAGGTAGAGGCTGTGGGGGAGGGGGGTGGAGATGGAAAGCTGAAGACAGATAAAGGTAGGTTGGCTGTTGGGTGGGAAGGAAATAGGGTTGCCAACTCCAGGTAGGGAAATTTCTGGACATTTGAGGGGTGGAGCCTGGGGAGGGTGGGATTTGAGGAGGGACTACAGACCAGTATAATGCCATAGACTCCACCCCCCAAACCAGCCATTTCCTTCACTTGAACTACCATTGCCAGCCTCCAGACAAGGGCTGGGGAGCACTCAGAATTACAACTGTTGTCCAGGAGACAGAGATCAGTTCCCCTGGATAAAATGGCTGCTTTGGAGGGTGGAGTCTATGGCATTATACCGTGCTGAGGCTGCTTGCCTCCCCAAGCCTCACTGTCCCAAGGCTCCACCCCCGAATCTCCAGGAATTTCCCAACCTGGAGCTGGCAGCCCTGAGGTGAATTGATCTCTGCAGCTGGGAGATCCATTGTGATTCCCAGAGTGCTTCCACTGCTGCTGTGGGGGGAGAGGAAGCAGGCAGGAGGCTGGGAGAGTGATGGGGCAGAAAGAGTGATGAAGTGGGAGGGCAGAAAGAGAGAGAAAGAGTGATGAGGTGGGGAGGCAGAAAAACAAAGAGAATGACGACGGATCAGAAAGAGAGAGGAGGTAACATACATGGATGAGGGAGAGGAAGGAAGGAAGGGGGGGCAGAAGGGAGAAATAGTGTGACAGAGTTAGGGGGAGAAGGGAGGAAGCAAAGGTGTGAGGAATGGGATAGCCATCCCGCAAGTTTCTTGCGGGTCTCCACTTGTCAAGTCTAATTGGCATGTACTGGATGGGGGATTCACTTCCCTTGAAGGAGAAGGTTCTGCCTTGCAGGACTTAACTAGGTAAAATGGTAGGATACAAATGTTTTAAACAAATAAAATAAAAGGTTTGCAGCTTGGGGGGTAGGTATCATTTGATCTGCATCTGTAGATGGATTTTCAGGTCTCCTCTGTGGCACATGGTGCTAATGCCAAATTTGGTGCCCATGCTCTGTTCACAGACAGATTAACAACCACAAAAAAAAAACCCCACAGAAAACTACTGTGAGCTGAATATCCTGCAAAGTTACACAAAAGGAGACTACAATACAGTGAACAATGTATCTAATGTGCAATGAGTCTGTTCATAATCCATCATGGGAGAATACAGAAGTCAACAAAATGCATAACGAGAAAATATCCAAGAGTACAAATATACAAAATAATTTTCCAACACTTCTCCCAGGTAGTATTCAGTGTTTCAGACTTCTGGTCCTTCCTCAGGAAAAAAACAACTAGAGGAAGTCTCATTCCATTTCCTGATAGGCGAATATAATTCAGTTTCTTACATATTGGGCAAGGGCTCGTGAACTTAAGTCAGTTGCTCTCAAGGCTGCTTCTATGTCCCAGGACCAACAGAGGCCTCCATATAGATTAAACCAGGGTGTCAAACATTCTCTTAAATATTTTGTGAGACAGATTATGGAGATAACACCACCTTGTGCTTTTTCTACATACAAATGTATTTATGGGGGGGGGGGGTTACCTGCTGTCCTTCAGTGCCCTCTGCGGTAACCATTGCAACAGAATGCGTCCCTGCGGAAGAAATAACTGCATCATGGGCGGGGACTGTTATGGTCGTGCCATCTTGTGTTACCATAGTGATCGTGTTTCCGATGGCCTGCATGTCAGCCTGAGATATGTTAACCTGAAATAGAACATAAATTGTTAATCAGTCTAACAGGTACCACATTTGTGCCCTAGACTTTCATCACACTAGCTTGGATCCACAAAAGCATTTCTGTAGATGGAATGATTTCTCCCCATGGAGCTCAAAGTTCTTGTCTGCCCTGCACCCAAAGAACAGCACGGGGGGCGTTTTGAGTTGCAGCCGGAGGGGGCAGGCGAAAGATTTGTGGTACATGAGTGGAAATCCTTTTGTTCATAGAAATGCTTCACTGGATCCAAGCCACTGTTTGTTTCCAACCATCAGTGTGTTCAGTTAAACTATCAAAGTAACAACTGAAATAATCCCCAAGTATTTTAAAAGCCGAAGTAGCTGTTAGATATTCGAGAACAAGGACAAAAATAAGAGTCAAAATTTCACAGTAACTCTGCTAAAACTCTCTATATTAGGCTGGTTTCATAACTGAGAACCTTATGGTAGAGGTTTCACTTATTAAAAATGTTCCACATGTATTATTTTAGATGGTTATCAGATATTACTATATTGAAAAATCTTTATGGCAAGACTTGCTTCTAATTCAGTATCTAATAGTCAAAATAAAAAAGGAAAAAAATGCTGGAATACTTTTTTGCAGCCTCTGTTGCACAAACCCCCCCCAAGTTCATTGGGATCAGGGGACAGTCAGCAACCGTGTGGGCTGCAGCATGGAGAGACTCTGGCTTAAGTGAGAGATCCCCCAGAAGTGCAGACCCCTCCTTGCACAAGTGGAAGAAACTGTTATTCATGCAAGAGCACCTCAAGATCCAGTCACTACAGTTTTATCTCCTTTTCTCCCTAACCTGACTGCCCCTTATCCTAATACTAGCAGTAAGTAAGATAAAGGTAAAGGTTTCCCTTGCTTGAAAGCCAGTCGAATCCAACTCTAGGGGGAGATGCTCCTCTCTGTTTCCAAGCCAAAGAGCTAGCGCTGTCCTGAGACTTTTTTTGTGGTTATGTGGCCGGCACGACTAGATGCCGAGGGGCACGGAACTAGGCAGTAATAAACAGCAGAAAGAAAATTTGGAACCAGCAGGCCGGTGTAACTTCTCTTTCTGCGGAACAACATCAACAACATTAGTTATAGATTTTGCCAAGCCAGTGGCAATTATTTCTGACGTTGCAAAGCTAAACTGTCCTGATTCCAGTATTCCTGTGTGTAAACAAATGGGATAACTAAATGTAAACAGTATTCCAAATTCTGAGGGCCATTTTGTAGGCATGGCTTTGACTTGCTGAATACTTACATGCTGAGTCCCATCTTGGGAAATAAGCGCCACTTGCTGACTGAGCCCTGTTTGAGTCACTGTAGCAACCTGTGCAGAAACAACATCATCTCCTTCTACACCTGTTACGTATGTTATCTGCGATCCTTTGAGTACATCTTCACCTTGACCTGTTTGATTAAAGGAAAAACTTAGTTTACATGTAGCCTAAAATTATGCTAATAAGGAGAAAATTAATCCTGCCTGCATGAACTGTGTTATATGTATAAAAGAAAATACATATTCTGATATTCATACCATGTTGTCAAAAATTATAATCTAAAATAAACTAAAGCTGCAATTCAATTTCTGTTAATCTTTTTCTACTAACATTTGAGTATAAATATCATCAATGGCTTATTAAAAATTGTTTTAATTGATTAATATAACATAAGAAGAGCCCAGCTGGATCAGACCAATGGTCCATCTAGTCCAGCATCCTGTCTCACACAGTAGCCAACCAGTTCCTCTGGAGGTCCAACAGCAGGGCATAGAGGCTGAGGCCTTCCCCTGATGTTGCCTCCTGGCTCTGGGAGTGAGAGGATTAGTGCCTCTGAATGTGGAGGTTCTCCTTAGGCACCATGGCTGGTAGCTATTGATAGACTTATCCTCCAAGAATCCAAACTCCTTTTTAAAGCTGTTTATTCCTGTGGCCACCACTACATCCTCTGGCAGCGAATTCCACATTTTAATCACTCTCTGTAGTATTTCCTTTTGTCCATCCTGAGCCTACTGCCTATTAGCTTCATTCGATGCCCTCGAGTTCTAGTATTTGGGGAGAGGGAGAAAAATTTCTCTTTGTCAACTCTCTCCATCCTTTGAAAGAAAAAGAGGCCCCCTATTGTGTGATGGTGATGAAATAGTGTAGTATCTTAGGTAAGGTTCAACTCCAGTCAAAATGTAAACATTCATCTTAATCTTTCTTTTGTAAGTAGCCTTTAGGACCAATAGTTTACTTTAAAAGGGCTTCAGTGTATGCCATCTCTATCAGCTATGGGCCAAGTCCCTTCTACCCACTACAGTAAGTATAAATTCATGCACATTGGGATAAAAAATCCTCATGATATTACCTATTTATTTGCAATGTTCATGTTAAACAAATACTCATATCAGCTTACAGTGGATAGGATAATATTTTATACAGCTCAGGCTAGAATACTAAGTACATTTCTGATCACCCCCATCTCAAGGACATAGTAGTCAGGAAAGGACAAAGGGTTAGATGGAGCATGTTCCTTTCAATGGGCTTTTTTAGTTTAGGGGGGGGGGAAAGGTTGAGGTGGAGACATGGCAGAGGTTTACAAAAATATGTCCTTATATCCAAATGCCCTGCTGTGATAGTCACTGGATTCCGTACTTGCTGTCAGACAGTGCAAATAAAACAATTTTAATTCATCAGTGCTCACGTGGATGGTACTTTAGTTCCATTGCTTTTGCTGTCATAGTTAAGATATATTAATTTATAATTGCTGTCATAGTTAAGATATATTCATTTACAAGATACAATAGATGAGGTTGCTAATATGATAGAAAATTTGGTGGATCGCAAACATTAACTACATACCTGGAGGTGGCTCAAAAAATGCTTCTTGTTCCTCTTCTATTGGCTCTGTATCGTTGTGTGCTGTCCGCTTGTGCATGGCCAGCGTAGAAATTTGTTTATATGTTTTCCCACAGTGATTACAGTTATACGGTTTGGAATGCGTATGTACCACATGGTGTTTATATAAACTGGAATATTCTGTAAAGCGTTTGTCACAGCCAGGTACCGTACATACATAAGGCTTCTCCCCTAGACGGAAAGATACAGGCAGTGAGGAAAACTGAGCATGAAGTACTAGCAAATCAGATAGCAGAAACATGCTGACATACTTCTATTATCATTGATAATTATTAAAATAATTATTATAATTGTACAGTGTTCTGAATCACAGTGCAATTCAGTTTAGCATGTTTTCCCAAGTCAGTCTTGGTGACTGTTTTTGCCTTTCATATATAATGTGCAAAAACCATTTAACAGGTAACAGTTACTTTGTATGGTAGGATTTGTAATCATGCACAATTATATATTAAACATGACAGTGGTTCAAATATAGATCAAAAACAGCCATTTATTTATTAAGAGTATTCATGTACTGCCCTTTCATCCTAAAATGGATATCCTCTGGGTACTCTGCGTTAGATTAAAATATATAAAGCAAATAACGTTTTATGACGTTGTGCTGTGTTTTTATATCTTTTAATTTTTAATGTGAGCCGCCCTGAGCCTGCCTTGGTGGGGAGAGCGGGATACAAATTGAAGCAAATAAATAAATAAATAAAAATAAGCAAATTACATTAAATTAAGAAGCAGCCAAAGTGCCATATAACCAGTTTCCAAAGACAGAATAGAAATCAGTCAAAATGTCCTTCCCTACAGCAGGGCTCATTTCACAGAGCACAGTGAATGGGAACATCAGAGAGGAACAAATACTCCACTAGGTATTGTGGTCCCAAGCTATTTATTACTTTAAGCCCAAGGTTGCACAGTAGATCACTGATGTCCCAGCATCACCTTCTGGGACCTATCCTAAAGGAAGGAAGGAAGGAAGCAACCACAAAACAGTGCCATTCAGACCTTACTCATCCAGGCAATACAGAATAACACTATGATCAATGGTATTTAAAGCCAACAAGAGACTAGGAGAACCAACAAGGATGCTTTTGGGATCTATGCTGCGTTATGTTCACAATCTGAAAATTCACAGCAACCAGCACTCCTCTCTTTACTTGAAATTATACATTCAAATGTAGTAAAAGCCAAATAATATTTCAGAATATATGAACTTCAACTTATTTAACCTCTACTGCTCCAGGACACATGCCCTTCTGTTTTCCCGCTCTCCCTCCGCGCACAAACTACTCTCCTAGACCAATCCTTTTCCAGCAGTCCTTTTTTTTTTTGAATTTTTGAATTTATTTTTCTACCACTACAATCACTAAAACAGCCTACAATAACTAAAAAGCAAAGCTACTACCTAAAGGTATACAGGAGACAAAATAAAAGTTCTCAGTATCATATTACAACATAATCAAGACAATAGCAACATATCCAGGCATTTTAAACTCGCTGTTTAACACAAATTTCAAGCATAAAAAAATAGCAATAAATGAATGAAATTCAAAATGGGAAACACTAATCAAAAAACATCTTTAACTTTTAACTAACTATAGCTTATTTATCCTTCTGTTTTCTCTTTTTCTTCTTTTTCTTTGGGGGTTTTGGAGCTGCCGCTCCCAGTTCCACATCAGATTCTTCTTCTCCTGAAGCCTTACTTCCCGATGATTCCGAGCTATCCAGACCATAAATGCTCTCTTGGAGATCCAAAGAGTCCTCTTGGGGTGCTTCTTCTTTACCTTTTTTACAAAAGTCCAAAAACTTCTTAGCTTTCTCCACTGAATCAATCCTTTGTTTCTTCTCCTTGTAGCTGAAAAGCAGTCCTTCCGGAGTCAACCACCTGTACATGATATTTTACTTTTGCAAAAAAAGCAGTCAGGTTCTTATAAGGTTTCCTCTTCTTTCTAATCTCAAATGGAATGTTCTTTAGAACTTTTATCTCCTCTTCCTGCACCTTCAGGGTCACTTGGTTTGTGGACCTAAGCACCACATCTCTTGTTGATCTTTTAGAGAATCTCACCATAATTTCTCCTGGCAGGTTTTTTTTCTTTACAAAATCAGGATAGGTTCTGTAAACCATATCCATGTCGCTTTGTATTAAATCTGCTTGCAGTCCTGTCACAGGAGCTAAAACTTCACTCAATATCTGTTTGAGATTCTCTCCCTTTCTTTTCAGGAACACCCTGAAATCTTAAAAAAAAAAAGATGACCTTTCCATCTGAAGTTTCAACAAATTGTCCTTATCAGAGGACCTTTCTTTTTCTATCATGTCCAATTTTTCATCTGCCTTTTTCACCTGGGCTTTAACTTCCAGCATTTCTTTTGCTGTTTGATCAGACTTTAAGTTTGCCTCTGAAACCTGTTTTTGCAAACAGTTCAGCTTCAAGTTAACCACATTCAGTTGATCCATAAGAGGGTACAAGGCAGCTGCTAGAAGAGCAGACAAGTCTGTATTTTGCTCTGGCTTTTCAACCAGAAGAGATTACGTCATTTTGGGGAAGGTCTAGATTTCCCCGCCATCTTTTCTCCCCACCCGGTCATTGTTTTTATTTTACAACTTCAGAGAAATTTAAAAAGAAAAGTTAAAAGCCTCTACTTAGAACCCAGCCAGTTGAAACTGCTCCCCTTCTGAGCTTCAGACATTTAGCCAGCCATCAGATTTTCTGTTGTTATATAAGCGCCGTCTCTTTAAAGAGGGGGGAGGATTTAAAGGTTAAATCTCCCACACTTTGCTTCACAGTCAAAACCAGAGAATCGCCAAAAGTAATCCACTCATGGTTTCACCCTGCATTCAGGTAGAGTGTTCATTTCTTGCAGCTTGCTTGTCTCCTGCAGCTGTCCGGTGTACGCTCCGATTTGCCCGGAGGTGCTACAGCAGTCAAACCTTCAGAGGCAAAGGGGAGCCTCAATCCCACAATTGCCATCCCAGGAGAGGCTTCCCGTCGCGCCTCAGGCAGGGTCCTCCTACAAAGGTCCCTGGGGGTCCGAAGCCAGTTCGGTACCCCTTTTAGCCATCAAATCCGGGTCGCGCCTCCCAGAGCTGCAGGAGATCGTGCTTGCCATGGAGGTCACCAAAACCGGAAGTCTCCAGCAGTCCTTTCTTAGAGCCTGACTTCCTCTACCCTTTCCTTTTCTAGGGCCTGCTGGCTTCTCTATCCTTCCATATGGGAAAAACAATTCAGCCAGCAGTAACCAGACCCTCATAAAATCAGGACACCTCAGCCAACAGCAATGAACATCCTTTACATCCCTTAACCAATGGGAGTCTCAGTCTGACAGCTCAGCTCTAATCAGTCACTGACAGAATTTTCATCACCACCATAAAACCTTTTAGCATATTAATATATATAATCTTTTCACAGTGTGGTTCACGTTCTCAGACTTGTGAATTGCAGTTCTCAGTACTCATTCTCAGTCACATGGGGTGTGTGCTGCATTTAAAACCCTGTTATTCCTCTAACTCAATGTAACACAAAATACGTTTGACCTGCCTGCCTACCACATCAAAGTTGGAGAAATATTCTTGAGCTCCAGAAATGTTAAAGGGAACTAGGACTCAGAGATTAAAAATTGTGGGCCCATTCTAACAAGAATGGGTGAGTTTATTAGTTCTAGCCAAAACACCACACTCCTACATGCGCTCTTCAAAAAAACAAACAAGGAACTGAGCAAGGACATTCTAATCTAAACTAAGAGTACGGCTATTTAGGATTTAAGTCTTGCACTTTACAGTGTACCACAATACAAATGGAATTTCTCTGTTAGAAGTACATGGCTATCCCAAAGACTGCTAGATTAAGTGGGAACCTGTCCCCGCCTCCAATGAATTCAGCTTTCTTCAAAGCTGTTTTATGTAATCCCTCCCACACAAACCATGGAGACGATAGACAAAGTCTAATGATTATAAGCAACATTCTGTAAAACAGAACTCAAATACCTGTATGTATTCTCACGTGGTTCTTGTAATTAGTTGCACTGGCAAAGGCTCTCCCACATCCTGGCTCTGTACAATAATAGGGTCTTTCCCCTGTATGCGTCCTGATGTGAACTTTTCTAATATTAGATGTTGTGAATGACCTCCCACATCCTTCAAAAGGGCATTTGAATGGTCTTTCACCTAGAAAATTTAAAAAGGTAGGTTAATCAGTACGTATTTTAAGAAGCAGTACTTTCATCATTTGGCTTACGCTTGACAATTCTGCTACTAAGTTTGCAAATTTCTTCAACCTTTTTCTTATTATTCTGAACATACTAGTCTTTTGTTAGTATCAGATGAATTGCCATTTCTAATGCCTAACTGGTGGCTGCATTTAAACTAACTTATGAAGTTGATTATAGCTTCAATCCTAAAAACCCTTGCTAAGAAATAAGTTCCTCTGAACTCATTGGGACAGGAGCATACACAGGAGCAAGTTGTTAGTATATCTACTGCAGGTGAACATCAGTGTTTTGGTTCTTAGGCAACTATCCGCCAGAACAGCCTGCACAGATGAATTTTGCATTTACTTACTGTTCAGCAATTCAATCTTGAAAATAATCCCCTTAAAAAAAGTATTATTGAAACTCAGGAAACTTCAAATGTGGTTTGAAGGTTCAATACCATGAGCTGCTTGAGTAGAGAGTGCAGACTGAGTAATCTGAATGTATGCCTAGGATATTTCTCGCATGTCTGTTATTCCCCTCAAGGCACTGTGGCTAAAGTCAGAAAGAGAGAAAAGCAGCAGGCAGGATTCAGCTTAGAAAAGAATTCACTTCCCAAGGAATGTTTGTATTGAAATTGCAATGTTATTTGTATTTTTCAAAATTCTTCTGAAATTATTTAAGGGGAGGGGCTGTGGGTCAGTGGAAGAGATTCGTCTTTGTATGTAGAAGGTCCCAGGTTCAATCCCTGGCAACTCTAGTTAGAAGGACTAGGCCATAAGTGATGTGAAAGACCTCTAGATAAGACTTTGGAGAGCCACTACCACTCTTGAGTAGACAATACTGGCCTTGATGCAGGGCGTCAGGTTTTGAAATCCCGGGGGGGGTGTCTCGTGCACGCGCAAAGGGCATGCATGCTCTGAAACGATGCTGCCGCCGCCGCCTCTCCCCCCCCCCCCCCCCCCACTGGCCACTCTTCCTTCCTTTCCTTTCCCTCCCAGGGCTCTGGGTGAATGCCCAACGTGATAGCTGGGTGACGCTATCACGTTGGGCATTTGCCCGGAGCCCCGGGAGGGAGAGGGAAGGAGGGAGGGAGGAGTGGGTACAGGGGAGCCGGGGGGGGGAAGAAAGAGGCTCTGGTGGCAGTGGCCTGCCGGCGGGCCTAGGAAGGACCCGGGGAGGCAGTGGGGAGAGGCGGTGGCAGGTGCTCTGTTTCGCCAGGAGGGGCTCAGTCCCCCCTGGGAAATTTCAGGGGTGGCCCAAGCCCTCAAGCCCCCCCGTAGTTTACGCCTATGCCTTGATGGACAGATGGTCTGATTCAATACTTTCTGTGCCAACCTCTAGGTGGCACCTGGAGATCTCCCACTATTACAATTGATCTCCAGTTGACCAAGGTCAGTTCCTGGAGAAAATGGCTGCTTTGGAAGGTGGACTCTACGGCATTATACCCTGCTAAGATCCCTTCCTTCCTCAGGCTCCATCCCCAAAATCTCCAGGTACTTCCCAATCCAGAGCTGGCAACCCTAAGTATAAGTCAGCTTCATGTGTGTTTTAAATATTAATGTTATTTATATTTTTAAAAAATTCTTCTGAGTTTTTGTTTGAAAAGCTGGAGAAAAATAAAATTTAAATACAATTAAAAATATTTGATCATACCAGTTTTTTCAATAGGAGGAGGAGGAGGAGGAGATTGGATTTATACCCCGCCCTTCACTCAGAGTCTCAGAGCAGCTTACAAATTCCTTTCCTTTCCCTTCCCCACAACAGACACCCTGTGAGGTAGGTAAGGCTGAGAGAGCTCTGAGGGAACTGCCCTTTCAAGGACAGCTCTGACAGAACTATGGCTTGCCCAAGGTCATCCAGCAGCTGCAAGTGGAGGAGTGGGGAATCGAACCCGGTTCTCCAAGATTAGAGTCCGCAGACTTAACCACTACATCAAACACAAGGAGGAAAGACCCTTTTGAGCCGTAAAAATGCTATCCTAGGGATTGTAATATCCAGATGGACAAAAAACCACATGGGCCAGTGGCTGCAGTGAGGAGGGGAATTGGCACATTCACCCTTCTTCTCTTGCACCAGAGGAAAAATTGGTAGAATCCAACCCAATGTATTCAGTAGTTTTAAGGACTTTTTTCCTACCCATCTAATGTATGTTTTTATTTATAATTACACATTACTATATAGTTCATTGAGTTGATGCATCAGAGGTGATTCTCAAAAGCAAAAATGTTGGTACCCACGAATGCCTCATTTATTGAAAACAAAAAAACTTCACGTAAGCATGTACGTGTTATGCGTAAATGTTCCTGTTAGCAGACTTTGGTGTTTCTGCTATGTCAGGATACTTATTAAATCAAGGAGCAATACTTTAAGAGAAAGACCACAGCCCAGAGAACTACTTCAACAGTGCAATCATAAACCGAGTTCAATAGTTTTAGAAAGGTGTAACTCTGCTTAGGATCTGCACTGTAAGCTCAAGTGTACCCCTAAGAGAACTTATTATTATTATTATTATTTGTATTTTGACTTCTTGTCTTGAATCAGAAGACCCGCTTACCCTTCCCCACTTCTGAAAACCCCCCCAGTTCGTTCAAACGAGGTGTGCCGTGCAGCATGAGGAGCTGCTGCTTGAGAGAGAGGAGGTCAGCAGCAAAGGCACACTGAGCAAGCTGCATAGTTCCTCGGACTGTGGCCACGGAAACAGCTACCCATCTCTAAACGGTCCGCTACAGAATAGCAAATGTCTAGTATGTGTGCGGTAGTTCTAAGAAAACACATCTGTCCCTGGTTTAGTTTACATACAACTATCTTAAACACACCTATACGGATCGATCGTTAAAACCCTACAACGAATGTCACAGTGCTGGCGTACCCTGATGCTGTTGTGCTGAATTTTCTCATTTGCTTTTGCTAAGAACTGTCGAGTCCCTGTATACTGTCATGCCACAGAGAGAAGCCTAAGAGGGATGGGTGAAAGCAGAATTTTTATAATTCAATGTATTACTAAACTACTTATTAGACAGCTCATTACCATTATAATTAAAAGCCTTAAAACAGATCTCTCAGACAGGCAACGATTAGCTTTAGAGGAAACGGCAAATCACTCCTTAGCAAAGTTGTCAGTTTTCTGCCAAACAGACATATGAGTTTTTAAGTTTACGTACTGTAGTGGCATGTTGCTATAGTTTCTATAATCTTTATTTGATGCTATGATCATATTACAGGCAGAAAATAACTGAATTGCACTTGGATCCACCCAGCAACAGCCTTTCCTCAAAGCCACTCTTTAGTTCAAACATAAGGAATGGAATGTCTGCAAGAATCTCACACAACCTGTTTGTAAACCCTGCCCTTGATGGTTTTAACTTCTTTTTCCTTCAGAAAGCACAGTAGCTGGAATCTGGTTGTTTTTGGTGTTAGTGGAAACAGATCCTGTAAAGCACAGTAATGTATTTCATTGCCAGAAGCCCTCTTGGACTTGCCAAAGATATTCCACTGCTTCAAATGGTTTTCAGCCAGAGTCCTCCTGCACTACACGGAATTAGTATAAAATATGTGGCTGTGCGTTATAAAATGCAGAGTGAGAAGAAAAGACAGTGTACATGGCAGAACAGAAGAGAAAAGAAGGCAGGATTAACAAGAACACAAAGTGGAACTGGGGGAGGAGAGAGAATGCATTATGCATGTGCAGAGAATGGGTTAAAGAAAGAAAATACTGCATTACAATACTTACAAAATGTTTTCCTGTGGTTAACATGTCAATGCAGCCCTACCAAGTTACTTAAAGTATAGACACGGCTGGCCGAGTGATTTGGGTTCTCCAGCCTTGCTCTTAGTCTCTCCTACTTTCTCACCTCATGTTTCAGTGTCAAAAAGGACACATTAGGTGATCTGAAATGCATTGCCTAAAAAAAATCCTGCAGCCAGCAATGATTATCTCTTTGTCCTGACAGAAGGGGAATGATAGGGAAGACTGCGGAGGTATAGAAAAAGCACTGTCTTTTACACAGTCCTTTACAAACACCAGCTGCCTCATGCACCTGAAAGCTGCTAAGCAGAAAGTCAATAAAAGTTACTCAAAGAGTTACCTAAACAGGGGACGCAGCACACGGAAGCTGCCCTAATGAGATGAATTGTTCTTTGGTGGCTGCGATAGCATCAGATAGATATCATGTATTAGAACTAAAATGATGGCATGATTCGTTAATATGAGAAGACACTGTGGTATCTTACATAACAGGAATTAAAATATTATTAACATGATTAGAATCTGCAGTTTTAAAATATTAATGTATAAAAGCAGTTAAGGTCTCAAAAGTAAGTTCTGGAACAGTGGAAATTTGGGAGAAAATGCTTACCATGAAGTCAAAAACAGAAACCATCCTATGGCCAACCAGATCCTTTCAAAACACTACTTTGTCTGTACAAAATATGTTACTATAAAACATAATAGCCACGAGATGCAATAAGTATGCCACATACCTGTGTGTGTTCTGATGTGTTTCTGTAGATCTCCTGAAGTTTTAAATGACTTCGTACAGTTCTCTTCTGAACACCGATATGGCTTCTCTCCGGTGTGGGTTCGGACATGGCTTTTTAGTCCATAACCTTAAAATACATTTTACGAACACTTTAAGTTTAGGAACACATTAATAAATCTTATCACAAAAGCAGGACACATATCCTTTATTCTGTTTGTATTTGTTTTTCTATTGATTTCTTTAATCAATATATTTTACATTGGGGAAGTGGAGACCTATTCTTGGGATATAGAAATCTTTTTCTCACTTCTTGTCTCACCAAATAGGCAGGTTCTGGTAATTATGTAAACAAACTTCCGTTCTTAGTTCAGATGTCCAGAGCCATCGGTTTTCATCCACCTTCTTTTATTATTAGGATGTTTGTATTCTGCTCCTCCTTCTCGAAGGAGCTCAAAATACCACACACAAGGAAGATCTACTTTTTTCCAAAGAGAACAGTTATAGGGTTGTTGTTTTTTACCCTAACCAGATATCCATGCCTATACAGAAAACAAAGTAAGCTCTAGGGCTGCCAAGTCAGCCCGGGGGGCGAGGGATCCTCCGCTACAGGGATTCCTGATCCGCCGGCCAGCATTTGGCCGGCGGGGGGAACCCCACCCCCCTTCCCCAATGTAATGACGTCACCCGGAGGTGATGTCATCACGTTGGGGGCGTTGCCAGGGCGACGCTCTGGCAATCACCCCAAAACTCTATGATACCATAGAGTTTTGGGGCGATTGCCAGAGCGTCGCCCTGGCAACGCCCCCAACGTGATGACGTCACTTCCGGGCGACGTCGCAGGGCGCGCGCGCGAAACTCCCGGACGATGGAGGACTCCCCCCGCCGGTAAGTAAGGGACACTTGGCAACCCTAGTAAGCTCCCATAATTACAATTACATTGGTTGTCTTTGAACCTTGGGCAGAGGAACAAACAGGTGTCCAGGAGTGCTTCCTTGCTGCCCATGTTGTGTCCTACTGGCTGGGCTATTCCTAGAGATGGGGGGGGGGGATACAGTGGTGGGAGATTTGTTTCACGAAGGGTGGCAAGATATGGAAATACTCAGACCCCTTCTAATCTCCGTCCCATCCCAAGAAATGATGGTGTGCAGGCCCAGTTATTTCCCTTCTCTTCGGCCTTGATGCTGTGTAATGCCAGGTCAGTAAGAAATAAGACCACGATTCTCCAGGAGACTATCACGCTTGACCGGGACCTTGGTCGGTGAGGATGAGGTAGTTTCCCTCACCCAGCTTGCTCCCCCAGGACACTCAACCCTCCATTAACATCGAACTGAGGGACAGGGGTGTGGGGGGTGTGGAGTGGCAATCCTCATATGTTTTGTCTTCCAGAGGATCCTGCACCAAACATCACTGGCCTTAAATGTGTTGGCCTGGCTTGCGGTGTCGCAGAGAGGATGGGAGTCCAGCTGGTGTAGCATTCTCTATCAGAGGCAGCTCTCAGAGGCAGTAGCTGAGCAGACACTGCATTTCCACAGACCATTGGTCTTGGGGAACTTTTCCCCATTTGTGTGTGCGCATGTGTGTGTGCACCCATGTGACCTCTGGCGACTCCTACTGGGGCATGGAAGACATTCGGAAAAGTGGCTTGACAGCCTGCCTCTGGCCTCCCAGCCCTGGTATTCCTTGGAGGTCTCCCATCCAAATACTTGCCAGGGTCAGCTTGACTTCTGAGATCTGATGAGATCGGGCTTGCCTGGGCTATCCAGGTCAGGGGGTCTTGGGGGACTTTAACATCCATGCAGAGACTTCCTTATTTGGTGCAGCCTCAGACTTCATGGCTACCATGGCAACACTGAGCCTCTCCCAGGTTGTCTCAACCCCCACGCATGAAGCAGGCCACGTGCTAGATTTGACCTTTTGTGCAGTGCTTGATCTGAATAGCGCGGTAGTTTGTGAACCAGTACCATAGTCAGACCACTTCCTTGTAAGACAGGGGTGGCCAAACTGTGGCTCAGGAGCCACATGCGGCTCTTTCACACATACTTTGTGGCTCCCAGCCAGTGTTCCCCTCCCTGGGTAGGCTTGGGGGGGAGGGGGGAGCAGAGAAAGAAAGCAACTAACTTTAAATGCATTCTCAAAGCTCCCCCCAGCCTACAAATATAAATAGAGAAATAAATATCATTATCAATATCTGTTTTTACTCCTTTTGTTATTTTTGGCAGTCTCATTTAATGTTAATAAAAAGCAAATTTCCATATTTTTCAATAAGAACATGTGTGTAATATTTGTTCATGTCTTGCAGCTCTCAAACATCTGACATTTATTATGTGTGGCTCTTAAGCAAGTTTGGCCACCCCTGCTGTAAGAGTCGGTTTGGGAGTGGTCATTCCCCCCCTGCAGGAGCAATGAGCTTATTTATGTTTGCCCACAGAGACTAACAGATCCTGATGGTTTCCAAAATGCTCTGTGGGATTTATCTGGACCTACTGGCAGTTCCCTCAGTGAGCTGACTGAGATTTGGAATAGAGGTCTTCAGGAAGCTATTTTTAAATATATATAATTTTTATTAAGTATATGATTCATATTTCATAAAAATCATATCCTTATATATTATCCTTATATATTATACTCTCTTTCATATTTTAAACAAAAAAATAAAAATTACTATTCATTCTTCGAACTTCTATTCTATTCACTCAATCTTATTATTATTCACACACACAATACACAACCTTTATTGGCATACACTGCAGGGACATCAGTAAAGAAACAGTAGCAAACAGCTAGCAGTAAACCAAACAGTAGCCGACATGACTGGATGGAACTAATCAGCGAGGATTAAGCCTTATACCCCCTTACCCTTAACTTCCAAACATAAGCTAAAAATTCGGCTACAGACAGAGTAATTACCGAGAACTTGTCGGACAGTAAAATTTTTAGGTCACTGTCGGACAAGTTCCTTGAGGGGGGTAGGTGGGGGCCAATCAAATAGCTGCGCATAGTGGAGTAATGGGGGCAGCGTAGGAGGATATGGGCCACTGAGTCAGGTTCACTAGAAAGGCAACTACAGGTTCTATCCCTATAAGGGATGCCCCTCTATCTGCCTGACACAACAGCTGAGGGAAAAAGGTTGAATCTTGCTAACATGAAAACCCGCCAATGGAGCGGAGCTATTAGGTTGGAAATATAGGGAGCCATGGGGGCTTGGCGGAGGGGAAGGTCAAGGAAGCGTGGAGAACAGACTCCAGAACTCCCAGCATTGATTATTTGGGCTTCCATATCCCAAATCCTCCTCTGCATGGCCTGCAAAATAGCTGTTCCGCCACAGTTGTACAAGGAGTCTAAATCTATTCCCATAGTTTTGATTTTATTCACTATAGTTTGTGACTATTATTATTCTATCTATTTCTGTACCTAACAAAGAAAGCTGGACAAGGCTGCCTCTGGTACTGGGAGCGGAAGAGGAAACCCCTTCAGCAGGAGAAAATCTCTCCTCCGTCAGGAAGCTCTTGACTGGATTGCTCCCCAGCGCCCTCTGTGCCCTCATGTCTCTGTGGCTCCTTGGTATAATGAGAGTCTAAGAGACTTTTAAGAGATTGCTCAGCTGGCTAGAATGGAATTGGCGATTAACTTGGGACAAAGCTGTGACAATGTACTATGGAGCCCAACTGAAGGCCTATGAGGTGGCAGTGAAAGCGGTGAAAAGAGATCATTTTGCCGCCTCCATTGCATCCGCTAGCTCACAACCAACTCAGTTATTCAGATTCGTTCGACAACTGACCACCCCTTTGGTGTGTCCTAAAATTGATATTGATCTGGCTCTAGTTGTGATTCATTCGCAAACTCCACCTGGAGCTGGCTGCTGAATTTGATAACAGTAGTGGGACACTGTCTGGTTCTTTTTTGGACTCTTTTGTCCTGCTCACCCTTGCGGATGTTGACAGGATCCTGACAGCTGTGAAGCCAACTACCTGCTCCTTGGATCCTTGTTCCTTGTGGCTGGTGAAATTATGCCATGAAGTGGTTGAGAGTGGTCAATTTGTCTCTCTTAATTTGGGAGGTGATTGTTAGACCTTTGCTAAAGAAACCCTCCTTAGATAAAAAGGAGCCGGCCAATTACCTCCCAAATTTTCCTTTTGGGAGAAAGGTAAGCGTGCAGTGGCCGAGCAACTCCATGTTTTCCTGGATGAAACATTTGACCTGGACCCTTTCCAGTCAGGCTTCCAGCCTGGCTATGGGACCGAGACAGCACTGGTCACTTTGGTTAATGATAGGGTTGCCAAGTCACTTAACTTTTTTAGCGGGGGAGAGTTGGTCCCAGTCCAGGACATTCGTGCGTGCATGAAGCACACGCGCCATGATGACATCACCCAGAAGTGGGCACGTTGGGCACATTGCTGGCTGACACTCTAGCAATCAGCCTGGAAACTCTATGGTACCATAGAGTTTTCAGGCTGATTGCTAGAGCGTTGGCCGGCAATGTGTCCAGCATGATGACAACACCTCCAGGTGACATCATCGCGCTGGGCATGTCGGCTTGAATCGGGCACTTTGGGGACAGGGTTCCCCCCACCAGCCTGATCCAGACCAGTGGATTGGAGGCCATTTCGATGGGAAAACTGGCCCATCCCGGGGAGGGGCCTGGCAGCCCTAGTTGATGATTTCCATTTATATCTGGTTAAAGGCATGCTGGCACTGTTGATCCTTCTAGATCTATCAGCTGCCTCTGACACAGCTGACCATTTGGCCTTGCCTCCCTGGGGATAAGAGACACTGCGCTTAGTTGTAGAAAAGAGCAAGAATCCAATAGCACCTTAAAGACTAACAGAATATGTGACAGGGTATGAGCATTTGTGAGCAGTGACTCACGAAAGCTCATACCCTGCCACATATTTTGTTAGTCTTTACGGTGCTCCTGGACTCTTACTCTTTTCTACTGCTACAGACAGAGTAACACGGATACCCATCTTGATCTATTGCCCTTAGTTGGTTCTCCTCATTCTTCCAGGGATGCTCTCAGAGGGTTGCTATCAGGGAGGAGAGGTCTTCCAGATGAGACCTGAATTGTGGGGTTTCATGGGGTTCAATCCTCTCTGATGTTATTTAACCTCTATGTGCACCCTCTTGTCAAGATCATCAGGAGGTTTGGAGTTGGGTGCCATCAATATGCAGATGACACTCAGCTCTTCCTCCTGCTGGATAAGCAGTTGGTGGTAGGTGTCTCAGCACTATCCCAGTGCTTGGATGCGGTAGTCCAGTGGTTAAGGGGGAGCTGGCTGAAGTTGAATCCATCGAAGTTGGAGGTCATGTGGCTGGGAAAGACTGAGATGCCAGCTGGAGGGTCAGTCCCGGGAATCAGTGGTGTCCAGCTGACAGCTGTGCACTCTGTAAAAAGCCTTGGGGTGTGGTTGGATTCATGTGTCCATGGTAGCACAGTTGGTGATTTTTTTCAGCTACGCCAGGCCTGCCAGCTGGCTCCTTATTTGTCTGGGTCAGACCTTGCCACATTGATCCATGCAACAGTCACCTCCAGACTGGGCTACGGCAATTTGCTCTGTGTAGGGCTACCCTTGAAAATGCTTCAGAGACTGCAGGTGGTCCAGAATGCAGCTACCAGGTTGCTGGCTGGAACATCACGGTCAGCTTGTATTACTGCAATTCTGCAGCAGCTTAACTGGCTACCATTTAGTCTCCATATCCAATTCAAGGTATTAGTGCTAATCTTTACAGTTCTTAATGGACTGGGACCCTCATACCTATGGGACCGTCTCTCCCATTACAACCCCCAGAGCTCCCTTTGGTCATGATCTAGGGGCCTCTCGCCAGTGCCTGGCTGCAGGATTGCTTGTTCAGCTGTCACCAGGGGAAAGGCTTTCTCAGTTGTGGCCCCTACCCTGTGGAATGCACACTCAGGTGATGCCTGTGCCCTGCCGGACTTGTTGAGTTTCCCCAGGGCATGCAAGGCCCAATTAGTTAGGTTGACCTTTGGAGGGTAACCACAAGTTTTAGCTGTTTTTATATAGTGGTATGGTGATAACCACACATTTGAATAGTTTAATATTTTAAAGTTAATATTTTATATTTGTTATTTGTTTTTATGTTGTTTTTACCTTACTGGTTTTAATGTTGTAAGTTGCCACAAGACCCTTGAAGGAGCGGTGACTAAAAAGTCTACTGAGATAAGTATATAATGTGTGAAGATACATTCATAATGGTTTGTACAGGTGTATGCAGTATTTTCAAGCTGGTATACATCCAGCTAAGTAAAGTGAAGCATCGTGTGTGAAGCTGCCATCATGCAATTTCACTTTAGAATACTTGCTCAGCCCAGACTTATTTGCAGATCTCATTCCTGTCCCAGTAAGGGGACAGACAGAAAAGGGAAGGATCAGCAGCATACAACCCAGGTCACAGTTCAGTCTCAAGAAGATTGAAAGGACCAAAAAAAAAAAAAAGGATTTGAGGGGAACAACACTCTAGATCAAGTGGGCAACTTTGGGAGTAATCCTAAGCAGGTCTACTCATAAGTAAGTCCTAGTTTATTCAGCGGGACTTACTCTCAGGAAGTATTCTTAGGACTGCGGTCTTTCTTCTCTCTTTTTAATTTTTCTATTGAGACCTTGGATCGTGGCTAATCTCTACTGCCAGCCAAATCTCATCAGCTGAAGACCAGAGTAATCCACAGCATAATATACTATAGTGCTACACAGAAGTTAAACCATCCCCAGAAAGTCTAATGGCTTTATTTCTCTGGCACTCCTCCTGTTTTTGTTTAGAATGGTCTTTTGTTTTGAATGGTACTGTCGTGGGTCAGCCAGGGCTCAGCAATAGCGAGGACTCCTCAGGAGAAGAGAACTCCTCAGGAGAAGAGGAGCCCTGTATAGCCAGCTGTGAATCAGCAGGAGCCAGCAAGCAGGAAGATTAGCTGCAGGCTTGTCAGGGTTCACAGCCAACAGCTGGTGCAGCTCCACCACCACCCTCCAACCCCAATAATGTTTCTGGCCCTCCAGTATCATCCATGCCCTTAGAGCACTGCAGACGGAGGCTAAGAATACAGCTACAGGAGACATGACAAGTGCTCACAAACTGCTGCTGGCTGAGTAGCTACAGGATTACTCTCGAGCAGCTGGCTGCAAGCATGACCCTTCAGCATATGGCTATAAAAACCAGCTGTTTTTATAGGGAGGTTGTTAGGTGTGTAAGCAACAAGTTGAAATCCCCCTAGCACTGCAACTACTGCATCAGATCCTGCCTTGTTCCTATGACTCTTTGGACTATACCCTGCCTTCATCTCGCCCTTGAACCTGCTCATAGATAACTCTTGGACTTCCAGAACTTTTGATGGCTCTTGACTCTGTGCTTTGACCTTGGACTGGACCTTGACTATGCTGCTTGAGTTGGTGCCCTTGCCTTATTCGTTCCATGCTCTGACGGTGCAGCCTGCACCACCCTTGGCCTGGCTCCCAACAGATACTTTCCCTCACATGTACCTGTGTGCAGTGTTCCTTCTAAGCCGAGTTAGTGTGAGCTAGCTCACAGTTTTTTATCCACTGGCTCACACATTTTTGTCCTAGATCAGGAAGGATGGCTCCAGTGCAAAATTTATGCAGTAGCCAAATCGCTCGCTCACAACTTTAATGCCAGTAGCTCAGAAAGTAGAATTTTTGCTCACAAGACTCCGCAGCTTAGAGGGAGCATTGCTTGTGTGTATGTTATTTGTACTTGTAACGAGGCTATCATCGGGCCCTTATATTTTTCAAACTTTTCTCAAAATAAATACATGTATTTTTACTTATAATAAAGGCGGGATGTAATTGAAAATAATAATAATAACAACAACAACTATTAGCCCTCTACTAGGTTTCTTTCTTACCTTTTCTGTTCTGGATGCAACCATTACACATGACAGCCTAGTTAAATGAATATAGTCTCATGGCTTAAGTATTTTTTGTATACAAGTGGGGCAAGGCAAATAGGGCAGGGGAATGCAACAGAGAAGAAGTGCAGCAATATGTTTCCTCTTCCTATTGGAGTCACAGATTTTTTTCTCATAATTCCTTTTTATTAATGTAAACATGGTCAATAAAGAGGCAGGTTATAAATACTCATCAAACAACAAAGACCTATTAGGAAACTCCATGGTCTTACCTGTTGCAAATGCTTTGCCACACCCTGGATGCTCACACTGATATGGTCGATCTCCTGTGTGTGACCTTTCATGTACCTGTTAAGAGATACCCACTGTTTTTATGCTGAAACATGTGCTCTCTAACATAATGTAATGTTCCACTATTCCTTGAACGAACATGAGGGCATGCAAGGCAATGTTCAGGGTTCTCAAAGAACCCTAACATGCTTACATAAATACAGTGCATGTACCCTATGGAGTGGGAAATAAGAGCAGAAAGTAGTTTGGCTTTGCCTGAAACTGAGAATGAAACTTCCAGCTTGCCTCTTCTCTGGACAGATCATGTAAAAATACACTGTGTATCATCAAGGTTATAACAGCTTGCTTTTGTCTCATTATGGTAGTGGGATCTTTGAGCTGAAATAGTTACCTTGGGATAATCCTTGTATCTCATAGCCAACAGCTGGTCACTGTGAGGATCTAAAAATCTGAAAAATGGGGCCAGCTCTTGCTACAGTTTGTGATTCTGCAAACCAAGGAAAATACCCTAATTTGCAGAAAAATCTGATTTAAATTTAAAATAAAAAGAGAAGGGGTGGAGAAATCCCCCAAAGCTTTCAAAAGGAAAATTGAAGTTCCTTGCCACCTTTTGTAAGAAGGCTTCATGAAATGTCAGTTGCCATTTTGCATTGCTGAGGGAACCCCTCAAAACATGGAGGCATCAGCCTTATGCTGTGATTTGTGGAATCCATAGAAGGGTTCAGTGCCTGCTGTCAAGTGTGAGGAGAGTTGTCCAAAGGACACTGAACTGTTCTGCTGATTCCCCAAAAACACAACACAAGACAGAGGCCTTGACAACCCAGAATGCCATGGTGGAAACAGCTATCAGCAGAAGGAAGAGGAAGTGGGGGGACCAGAAAGTGATGGTGCCACCATAAGAGAGGAAAATGAAGATGAAACCAGCAGGAGGGGCAGCAAAGACCATACCGGGGGGGGATGCAATTTTCTTTCCCATGTAAGTTCTTGAAGGACCCCTCCTTTGCCTGCTATTGTGTGTATCAACTGAAGTTTTATCACTAGATATATGCACTTTGAAATATCATTTAATTAACATGCTTCTATTTGAACTATAAGTATGCTTTTCTAGTTGACAAAGAAGTGGGAACCAATATAAAAAGTCAAGATGTTAATTATAAGGTGTATCTTGAAGAAAGTGAGCCACACAAAATGCTATATACATCGTGTATTAAATTTAGAAATTAAAACTGCCATCTGTCTGATTTTTCCATACGTTTCCAGTACTTTCTGCCCAATATCTTATCGCCAAGAACAACTAGTGTTATTCAGTGATTACCTTTAGATGGTGAGCAGTGGTGTACAATTTTCCGCAGCCATCATAGTCACACCGAAAAGCCTTGTCTCCACTGGGCTGTGATTTAGCTGTCACTCTTGTGCTATGGCTTTGCAAGACAATCTAAGAGAAAAGGAGCATCCAGTTAGAGAAGGTCAGCTGGCTTAGCAAAAACAAAGGGTTGCATCCAGACAAAATTTTCCACTAACAGAAGTGGTGGGGTAATTTCCACCAGTTCCCACTTCCTGCTGCAAATCCCCAATTTACCTCTTATACTGTTCCTAAAAGGTACCCTGTCTCCCGACAGCAGCATTTTAGGGAGATCAGTGGGTTGCAGAGTGTGTGTGTGTGTGTGTGTGTGTTTATGGGGAATATTCTGATCCTCTGACAAAAATGCCTTGTGTGAGTGGAAAACTCAGTCTGGATCCAACCCAAAGAGTTCATTAACATGCTAATAAAGCAGGTACTCCTAAAAGAGATGCAACCAAAGCCACTGTTCCCCCCATATTAAGTAGTGTTACAGTGGGGTCAGAAGTCTTATCTAAGTGAGAATAGCTGCGCCTCTATCAGGAGTATCCCAAATGATTTTCCTAGGGGGTCAGAAAAGTTGTTAAGCGACCTAAACTACAAAGGTCCTCCAGTAACATTAGCAAGAATATATGACTAAGCTATTTTCCCACAAAGAAGAAACCACCCAAGCGGTAATGTAGTAGATCGCCATGCAGCAGGGGAGTTTTCAGTATCATTACATTGCAAATCTGAATTAGAAACATTAATAATGGAAATTAAATAATCATTCCTCTGTCAGTGCTACACTAAAAACCAAAGTTTACTGTGGTATGAGCTTCAACTTGAAACAGCTTATTCTGTTAGAAAGACCTTACTTAGTCTTATTCAATATCTAGCTAAAGGGTAGATTTCCACTCATCTCCTGCCTAGTGTTAAGTGTCCTCATCAGCAATCACGGCTGAAGTTATGCATAATTTCCTCCCGTAATTTCTGAGCTGAGCACAGAATGTCTGTATTTTATGTGACCCTCTCTCAGTAACAGTTTGCCATTTAGAGGCAAGAAAGAGGTGATTAAATTTAACTGGCCAACCAAAAGATTCTGAAATCATCATCACCAATATATCTAATTCTCAACATGCCCCCATATGGACACTTAAATACACAAGGTGGGGTCGTGAACAGACAAGACAGATCTTTCAACAAACCTGAGGAAAGCCCCAGATTTGCAGAAAAATCTGAAATTAAAAATAATATATATGGGGGGGTTAATAATAGAATAATTAGAAGCACTATATGTAGCTATAAGAAATAAATGCCCTCTATGGTTGTTGGTATGCAACCTCAATAGTATTGCCAGCCTTCAAGCCTCTGTTTCTGTCAGTAAAAGGCAAGAGGGGGAGCAGGGCCCTTTTCAGGGTGGTTTTGCCCTCTGAGGAAGTGCCTGTCAAAGCATCCCGGTCCAGAACACTTTGGGTAAGGGCGGCAAAACACAAAATTACAAAACCATGGAGTGTGACTCCTCACACACTAGTCTGGTAGTCTGCCACCAGTCCTTTTGACTATCCCTAGGGTCAGAAGCCAAAGGGCAAACCTCTGACCTTTCTAAACAAGAAAGTCTACCCTGCAAGGTAGGCTTGCAGGATGAGTTTCTCACAAAAACAATTCCTCTGGCCGGTGGTCAGCCAATCTAAGCTCTGGATTTAGTCTGAAGTCAATTTGAAGATAGGTATCCAAGATGGCCAATATGAGCGAGAAGGTGTTTACATGGCTAGATCTCAAGTAGTCACCATCAGGTTGAGAATAAACTAGAATCTTACTTCTTTATGGGTAAGGGGCCCCCGTGGTTCCAGGCCTATGAATCAATAGGGTCCCTAGGTGATGACACATAGCCAAAGTGTTAAACCATGGCTGAACAGATGACCTAAGCGGTGGTCTGACCTGGGAGAAAGAAACAAAACCAATCTGCAGCTAGGTCCATCCCTGTTCCCACAAGTGCTTAACTGAGGAGCCAGCACTGGGCTTCATAACTCCCCTTTGCAGCTGGTGTTATCTGCAGCTCTACAAGGGCAGCTTGTTCTTTCTCAGCAAGGCAGTTTTGAACTTTTAATAACCCACAAGCAGGCTGCATTTGAAGCCTGAAACAAACTTTGAATCAGAACAGAATTTTAAAGGAACCAAAGTTCTTTACAGGGCCCGACAGCCATAGGCGTCAACTACAGGGGGGCTCGAGCCACCCCCGAAATTTCCCGGGGGGGACTGAACCCCCTCCCCCGGGAAAACGGAGCGCCCTCTGCCGCGCCTCCCCGGGCCCTTCCTAGGGCCGCCGCGGTCTCTCTCTCCACCCCCCGGCCTGGCCACTCCATCCCTCCCTCCGTCCGTCCAGAGGCCAGCTAAGCAAATGCCCTGGAAGGATGGAAGCAGGAGTGCTCAGGCGGGGGGGCGGCGGCGGCAGGGACATGGCGCACAGAAGAGCCCCCCCCCCCCGGATTTTTAAAACTCGATGCCCCTGCCGACAGCAATGACTGGGATCCTTGCTACCATGTGACTAGCATGACTCACCAAGCCTGGTTGCTTGCTACTGTTCAATAACAGCCACCCCATGAAAGCCAGTGTGGTGTAGTGATTAGAGTTTCAGACTAGGATCTGGAAGACCCAGGTACAAATTCCCACTCTGCTGTGGAAGCTCACCTTGGGCCAGTCACACACACTCAGCCTGACCTATCTCACAGGATTGTTGGGAGGATAAAATGGAGGATAGGAGAACCATGTAAGCTGCTTTGGATCCCCATGGTGGAGAAAGATGGAGTATTAATGATGTAAATAAATAATAAATATAGCTGAATATGAGGTGCAGATAAAAGGTAGGTGGGTAGAAAGGATAGCAGGGAAAGGGGAGAATATATGAAGGCTGCCAGGAGGAAGGAAATAGTGTGGGGAGGGGGATATTGAGGTGCCCCCACAAGTCCTTGTGGGTATCCCACAATGCAATTCGGCCTGGAGGCTGGCACTGTGCAATTGGGGCACAGTTTTCCTGGCTACCAGGGGAAAAGAAAGAAGGAAAGCTGAAGACGGGGGGGGGGGGGAATGTCAGGAGGGGGGCATTCCCTAGCCCCTCCTGCCTCCTCCCTCCACGATCAAGAAGGAAGAAGACCAGGACAACCTCAGCCCCCACGAGACAGAGGCACAGCATCTCAACTATGGGGTCCGTCCCGACAGGCAGGCTTGGAGGCGGCACCAGGAGCAAGCACAACGGGGGTTCCCAGGTTTCGGAGACAACTTGAGATGAAGTTACTTAGAAGGTTCCCCAGAGGACTGGGACTACTTCCCCCCAGGCCTGCACAAGGAACACCAACAGCCAAAGGGGGATACGGCGGTGGGCCCGGAAGGCATCTCCAGAGAAGAAGTGGGGTGGGAATGCACCAATGGGAAAGGAGAATAGGCCAATCCCATGGCCACCCTTCTGTGAAGGGGGAGGGTGGGTCGGAAGCAGGGGGAAGGAGAATAAAAAGGAGGCAATGACTGCTGACCAAGGAGGATGACACCTGGTGCTTATGAGGATGAAGGATCAATGGGAAAGAGGAGGAGGGCACTGCTGGCTGGAGTGAGAGAACTAAGAGTGGCCCCCAAACTCCAAACACGACAACTCGGAAATAAGCGCCAGGCAGGAGGAGGCACGGTGAAGTAACCAGTGTCTACTCCATGTGTCTGAGATCAAGCAACAGAGGCTCTTTGGAATCTCCTGTCCTGGAACCTTCCCATCCTCCCCGGTCCCCACACCTGACCAGCAGAGATGGGACAGGGAGATAAAGATAGGTTGGATGGTGGAAAGGAGAGAAGGAGAGAAACAAGAAAAGGAAAGAGGCTGTAGGGGCTTTCAGGGGAGGGAAACAGGAAACAGGGCGAGGGAGATAAGCCCCCCCCCCCCCATATGTCCTTGTGGGTACTCTGCTTGTTAAACACTATAACTGTTCATAAACATTTAGTTTAAACAATTAGAGAACAAAATCCATCTGACATCACAGGCTACTCTGAAGAGCAATCACTGATCAATGGAACAAGCCTTCACATAACAACAACAATAATTGTTCTGAATTATGAGGGGAATGTGCTTTTGCTTGATAGCAATCATTTTCCTGCAAAAGCTCTTCTAGGAATTGTTAGAAGGATTTCTATTAGTTACTTGGTTTCCTAGATATTCAATTTTTGATGTAACTATGACAACAAAACTTCATATATTTACCTTCAGTTCTATGCAGGTATACTTTGGAAGCAAGTCCCATTATGTTCAATAAGTCTGCCTAGAACTGTGCTTTATAAATCATTAACTATTATGAAAATATGTTCTGTACAGCATCTAAGATTGCAGCTTGCACAGATAACACAGCAAAAGACCCAAAAGCAAGAAATCTATTCAGTAATATTTTGTCAGGTATATTCTATTATCTTTGCTATGAGAATATGGTCATGTTGACTCTGAAAAGGAATTATTCCATCTGAGATGCATTTATGCAGTTTCCCTTTTGTTCTCTGAAATACTGCTGAAGGAGGGATTTAGAATACTTTGTGGGTGAAACTTTGCCTCAAACAAAAGGCTGAAGTTGCCATTACTAAGTAATGCAACATCTGTTTTTTTCTTATATAACTTTGATGAACATAAAGCTTGTGGAATATATTTAAATTAAAATAATAAAATGGAGATAAAATCTTAAGTGTTCTTAAAGCCTGCAAAATATGTTTATTTAATGAAGCATTGCATCAAGACAGCCATCCAGAACTAACGGAAATAGATTACATTGTGTGGAAATTCTGTGACGTAATGTAGAACCTACCTACCCCATTCTTCTTCCAGTACAAGGGTCCTTGTGTTGGCAGAAGAGACTCCATTAATACAAGAAGGGCAAGGGTGATTTCATTTGCTTCTTCCATGTTGTATTTTTCAGGTCCCCAAACTCTAAGCACCACCTTTTCAGCACTCAAAGGCTGAAAGCTTGAAAGACTTACCACTACATGTATATTTCACTTATATAACTATAGGATCCAACCCGATATTTATGAATTTAGAAATATTGTGATAAATGGCAGTTTTATCATACAGTATTAAATTGGGTTTAAATGGTAAGAATGTATACAAACAGGTTGCTTACCTGTAACTGATGATCTTCAAGTGGTCATCTGTGCAGTACCACACATGGGTTGGGCCCCTGCACATGACCTCATCGGAGAATATTCCAGAGCTTGCCTCAGAAAAAGTTTTGGCTCTCTTCTCACCCTGGGGAGCAGACATGCACTGTGCATGCCTGGAGCGGGGGAGAGAGCCGCCTCCCACTCAGTTCCTTTGACCGCTACCGGTAAGTCCCATCCAAAAGGTAAGTGATTAGGAGATGGCAGCAGTGGGGAAGGCTGGGTGGGATTGTGGTACTGCACAGATGACCACTCGAAGATCATCAGTTAAAAGTGAGCAACCTGTTTATCTTCATCATGGCCTCTGTGCAGTCCCACACATGGGTGATTAACGAGCTGAACCAGATGGCGGAGGGGGCTGGCAGTTGGAAGAAACAACAAACAGGTTAGGAGATAGCAGTGTCATTTTAACTTACAGGTCCTACCTGATGCTGTGGAGAATCATGCAAAGAGAGACTGCGGCACCACTTGGCCAAACGCAGCATCCCGTCAAGCTTGAACATCAAGTGCATAGTGGGACACAAAAGTTGAGCCAGAAGACCATGTGGCATCCACACAGATGTCTTCCAAAGGGATGCCAGCCAGGAAAGCTGTCGACGTCGATACTGCTCTGGTGGAATGGGCAGTAATACAGGTAGGTATGGGCTGATTAGCGAGCTCATAGCAAAGGGCTATGGTTGAAGTCACCCATTTAGACAACCTTTGGGATGAGACAGCCTCATCCTTACATGGCAGAGCATATGCCACAAAAAGCCTCTGAGACTTCTGAAAGGGCTTAGTACAGTGTAGATAGAAAGAGAGGGCTCTGTGGACATCAAGAGAGTGAAGTGCCCGTTAAACCATATCAGTTGAGTTCAGAAAGAAGGTAAGTAGAGTAGAAGAATTTGACAGGTGAAAGGCGGAGACTACCTTGGGTAGAAAGGTCTGCTCTGGTCAGAGAATGACTTTATCTCTATGAAAAATAGTACACGGAGCGTCCACCCGAAAGGCAGCAAGCTCTCCCACTCGACGGGCCATAGTGATAGCAATTAAAAATGCCGTCTTCCACGATACTAGGCAGAAGTCAGAGGAAGTCATTGGCTCAAAGGGCTTAGCCATCAACTGAGTAAGAACCAGGGAGAGACTCCAAGATGGTATCAGTGGCTTCCTTGGTGGACAGAGGTGAAGAAGACCTTTAAGGAAGGATTTCGTGAGGCGGTGTGGGAATACTGCAGAACCCTGAATAAGGGAATGGTTAGCCAAGATAGCAGCGAGATGTACTTTCACAGAAGAATAGGCGAAGCCCGACTCCTTCAGTGGGACTACGTATGAAAAGATGTCAGTGAGCGAAGCCTGAAAAGGATCGAAGGAGTGTTGGGCACAGAGTGCAAACCAGGACCACTTCCTTCGGTACAAGGCATGAGTTGATGGTTTCTGAGCATTGAGGAAGATCTCCGAAACCTGGGGAAGAAAGGTCTCTGCCGGATCCTCCATGCCGTAAGTCGGAAGAATGCCGACCTGTGAAATCAGTGGGAATGGAGGAAAGAAGTAAAAGAGGGTCCCGGTCCACCTGTGGAGAAATGCATCCCAGAGATCGGGAGGACAGTTGACCTCAAGCAAAAAATAGAGGGCATCGGGCATTCTTCAGGGTGGCAAATCCATCTATCGCAGGACAACCGAAGAGGTGAAAAATCTGTCACACATACCATGGATGGAGAGACCACTCGCTTTCCTGTGGAACAGTGCGACTTAGCAGATTGGCCTGCACATTCTGGACCCCTGGGATGTGTATGGCCAAGATTAAGATGGTGTTTAAGACTGGCAGAGGCGAAGAGAAGCAGTTCCACCCTGTTGTGTATGTAAACGACTGTGGCAACATTATCTGAGGCGACCTGGACCACCTTGCCCATCAGCACTGGGAGAAACAAGATGAGGGCTTGATGCACCGCAGCGAGTTCTAAGGCATTGATATGGAGAACTCTTTCTTGAGGAGTCCATTTTCCTCATACAGAGTCCCGCACTGGGCTCCCCAGCCCCAGAGGGATGCATCTGTCAACCGGCAGATTTCTAGAGGTGGATGTCGAAAGGGCATGCCGAGAGAGAGACCACCACTTCAGAGTGTGGATCACTGTTGATGGAATCAAGAGCATCATATCCCAACGAGCCTGATGAGAGTTGAATTTCCTGAGGAACCAGAGCTGGAGCGGATGCATCCGAATTCTGGCATGAGTGACTACAAATACTGTTGAAGCCAAATATCCCAGAAGCCTCATGATCGACCAAGCAGACTGATGTGGTTGCTACATAAAGGAGAGACATTATGTCTTCGGCTCTGGATTCCAGGAGAAAGGCCCTGTTTGAGAATATCGAGACGAGCTCCTAGGAATTGCAAAACCTGAACTGGTTGAAGAGCCGATTTCGTCCGATTGACACAGAGACCTAAGTTGGTCAATAGGGCAAGAGAAAGCAGATGTCATGCTGAAGTTGAGATTTTGTAGACGCTACTAAAAGCCAGTCGTCAATGTATGGATAAAGGATAACTCCTCAATGATGGAGTTCTGCCGCAACTACTGACATCAATTTCATAAACCCAGGGAGCCGTGCAAAGGCCAAAGGAAAGAATTCTGTACTGGTAATGGGAGGCCCCGATAGCAAAACGGAGAAAGTGTCGATGTTGCGGTCGAATTGTGACATGAAAATAAGCATAGTGAAGGTCTATTGATGCTAGCCATCCCTCCCTCGGACAGAATGGAAGAATGGATTGCAACGTGACCATCCAAAACTTCTGGCATTGAATAAAGTGATTGAGATCTTGAAGGTCTGTGATGGCCTGGACACCACTATCCCTCTTGAGAATGACAAAATACTTGGGAGTAGAAGCCTTGAGTTCATTGCACCTCCGGTACAACTTCGATGGCCCCCTTGTCGAGGAAAGATTTTACCTCTAGACAGAGTGACAGAGTTGGAGGCGTGATGATGAAGCGAAATCTATGGCGTACCCAACCCACACGATGGTGAGGACCCAGGTGTCGTTGGTGATTTTTCCCCAAGCTGGAACAAAGGGGAAGAGATGGGTCCCTATGGGAGGGGTGAAAGAAGGAGGTGGTGGTAGGCAATCGAAATGATCAAACAGATTGTTTAGGCTGAGGAGGTTTCCTAGGAGCCTGAGGCTTGGATTTTTGGGGGGCATGATGGTAATCATATGGTCAATGCCTCCACTGTGACATGGCAGCAGGAGAAGGCTGGCACTTGGCATAGTAAGGCTTTCATTGTCAATATCGTGGACATTGTGCAGTTGAAGTGGAAACCCCAAGATTCCTAGCCTTTTTCCTGCTACCATGACAGCCTTCAAAGTTTCATCGGTAGTCTAGTGAAAAAGACCTTCGCCATTGAATGACAAATCCTCAATCTTGAATTTAACATCCGGTTGAAGAGATGTATTTCTAAGCCATGCATGCCGTTGAAGAGCAACTGAAGAGGCTAGAACGTTAGAGGAGCAAGTGACAGCATGTCTGATGGAATTAATTTGCTGTTTAGAGATAGTACATATTTCAGACTGAGCAGCAGATAAAGTGGTTTGGCAGTCCTCCAGTACGGTATCAAGGATCAAATGAATAGCTATCTCCACACTGAAGGTGTAGGCGGAAAGGTAGGAGAGATAGGTATTGATACGAATATTCATGGCAGCAACAGAATAGGTCTTTTTAGCTATGGTGTCGATCTTGCAGCCCTCCCTATCCAGAGGGACAGATTGTCTAGGTTGCTTCGATCTCGAAGAGGAATGAATTATCATCGAATTCGGTAAGGGATTATTAAAGAGAAACTTCCCAGATGACTCTTGAATTTTATAGATGGCATCATATCTTTTTGACAGCAGGGGTATCGAAGCCGGGCAATCCCATGACTCTTTCAAAATGGAAAGGTGAACTGGAAGCAGTGGCAGAATAGTGGAAAGCGGCAGGTCCACTTGGACCAACTTGTGAGCCACATCTGTGACCGTAGGGGTGTCAGTGGTGCCTTGAACATAAAATACAGCTGCCATTCTCGTTATAAGCTCTAAATAAGCTTTAGGCCCTTCAGTAGGTGAGAGAACACCTGTACGAGGGCTGTCATCGTCTATGAAGACAATATCCAGATCCAAATCACTAGAGACGGAGTGGTCAGAGACTGAATCTGGAGATGGTGAGTGCATATTCTGCAAGACTTCTAAAGGTGCTTTGCCATCAACTGGAAGACGACACTGAGATTCAGATGGAGAATGCTTCGGTCCATCTGCTGAAACATCCGTTGGGTGGTCTAGGACCATGGAATGCATTGATGCATCAGATAGGGAGCATCTACCCTGCGAGATGGTCGAGTGACTTCAACAACTATCTCGTCCCATGGATGCCACATAATGGTCTCCACCAGGAGTTGGGGACCTCGAGTAGGAATGAGGATGGTACGATCTGTGATGTCTGGGATCTGGAAATCAAGACCGATAGTCAGATCGAAAGTGAGATTGGGACCACGATCTATGATAGTCATAATCCCTGCGATCACAGTGTGATCGAGATCGACTTCTCATAAAGTGCTCCCTGTTATTCCCGTGGATTGGCAGTTGGGAGTCATGAGGTGCAGATCGTCATCTGGAGACCTGGGAACAATCATGATGAGAACCGGAAGACTTCTGCACAGGAGAGGTAGTATGTTGACCCAGTGTAAGATGGTCCGCTATGGACAATAGGTTTGGCATCGAAATAGGAGGGTGAGTTTTAACCTTGTGGGACGGCATTGGGGCCGTTGTGACCATAGGCGTTGATGTCGATAGAACTGATATCACTACCGGATCGAGCTTCAAAGCGGTATTCGATGTCGAAGGTTTAGATTTCAACGACGAAGAGATCTTATCATCGTGTTTTTTAGTTTTCTGTTTTGGTTTTAAGGGTTTTCCATCGTCCCTGTGTTTCTGTGGGGCCGAGGAAGATTGTGAAGCTGCCGAAGACATAGCTGGGCAAAGGACGGCTTCTAATAGCAAAGTCCGAAGATAAGCTGCCCTATTTCTACGTGCCCGCCTGGTAAATTTAGCACAGTGAGGGCACGAATCAACACGGTGAAATTCCCCCAAACTAAACATAGGTAGTGGCCGTCGTTCAAGGGGAGCTTAGCCGGTCAGCAGCAACATGCCTTAAAAAATAGGGTGCGACCCAGGCAAACACCCTCCTGTGACCGGGGAAAAAGAGGGGGGGAGTGAAAGTAGAAAATTGAAGAAATAGCAAAACAATTATTTTTTATGTATAGGAAAGGAAGAGCAAAGCTAAGGATGAAGAAAAAAAACAAAGAGAAAAAACTCAGCTGAGGTGATTTGAGAAGCAATCGGTCAGAGGTGTGAACGCGAGGGCGGTCAAAGAAGAACTGAGTGGGAGGCGGCTCTCTCCCCCACTTTAGGCATGTGCAGTGCGTGTCTGCTCCCCAGGGCGGGAAGAGAGCCCGGCAAAACTTTTTTTGAGGTGAGCTCTGGAATGTTCTCCGATTGAGGACATGTGCAGGTCCCCAACCCATGTGTGGGACTGCACAGAGACCACAAAGAAGATCATTTTGGTTTAAATACTTCAAAACCTTTGTCCCTACATAAATTTATGGTGTCTCTTATTTTGGGAAGAGCTGATGGCAAACAACATAAAGAAGAGATTCCCCCCCCCCCCCCAGTATAGAACAACAATGGGCAGGAGAAAGATGTGTGCAAATGTCTATTGGTAATACTTCTAGAAATGTCAACTCTTTACATTATATGGGAAGATCTGAACTCTAATAAACTTCTAAAATGTTTATCTGTGGGTGAAATACAATGTCAGTAGTTGTACCATTTGTATGTAATGCTGTCCAGGTTAAAAAAATAAATATTAAATATAAATGCTAGAAGTAATAGGCAGATCAAGTGGGGTGGGCATCATTTTATTCAGTCAGACTAGAGCAGGCGAGCATACTAGATCCAAGTCATACTAGAGCAGCACATGTGAAAGGGTTCTGGTTGATCACAAGCTAAACATGAGCTTGCAGTGCAATGTGACTGTGAAGAAAGCGAATGCAATCTTAGGATGCATTAACAGGAGCATTGTGTCCAGATCACGGGAGGTGGTAGTTCCGCTCTATTCTGCTATGGTCAGGCCTCACCTGGAGTCCTGTGTCCAGTTTTGGGCACCAGATTTTAGGAAGGATGTTAACAAACTCGAGCGTGTCCAGAAGAGGGCAACCAGGATGGTGAGAGGGTTGGAATCCAAGTCTTATGAGGAAAGGCTGAAAGAGTTGGTTATTTTAGCCTGGGAAAGAGAAGGCTTAGAGGGGACATGATTGCAGTCTTGAAATATTTGAAGGGCTGTCATATAGAAGATGGAGCAGATCTATTCTCTCTTGCTCTGGATTGCAAGACTAGATCTAATGGGTGGAAATTACAAGGAAGTCGATACTGGCTAAATATCAGGAGGAACTTCCTAACTGTAAGGAACTTCCTAACTGACCAGTAGAACAGACTGCCTTGGAAGGTGGTGGATGCTCCTTTGCCGCACATTTTCAAGCGGAGGCTGGACAACCATCTTTTGGGTGTGTTGTAGGGCTATCTTTCGGCTATGTTCCTGCAGAGTGCAGGGGGTTGGACTAGATGACTTGCAAAGTCCCTTCCAACTCTAAAATTCTATGATTCTATATCTGCTTTAAAACTGAAATCTGATCCTTTGATTATTTAGCATAATTTTAATAAGGATTACCAAGGGACTTGTAAACAGATTCTGAAAATCTTTTAGTAGTAAGTTAAGATTGTGTTAGCCAGGCACTGCAAATCAGGGGACAATTTCACCCAGTTCTTCCTCCACACTGCTGACTCACAACCCACTGGTCATCCTACATCTTCCAACACCAACTTTTCAATGGTCAACAGAGGAAGAGAGATGTCGGAAACATCCAGAGCATATTACACTTGTGGTTAGTAAGATGTAAGTCAATGTCTTATGATGAGAGTACCTTGTACCTCACTGTGGGGGCTTCTGTTGCAGCTTATAACAGTCTTCTATATCTTACCCTAAATCTACATTTTAACTATTTTATCTAAATCTCCCATTTCCTGTTAAAAGCAACTTTAATGAACTAAGAAAACCCTTTCTGACAAACTTATCACTTTTTGTAAGGCATTTTATGCTCATTTATGAGCTAACTAGAAAACCTTGCATCTCCATAGACCAAATTTCTAATAAATTGATATAATAAAGTGTTAATGCAGACTCTGGAAGTATCTGGAGATACACACTCTAAGGTTCTCTCCAAAATAAAACATGTCACTGAATTTTTCACAACAGAAGTCAATGCATAAAATGTATCAGATTATTTTTGAAAATATGGCTTCAGTGCAGTGATGTTTTTAAAAGGAGGGAAACTCATTAATATACATTTGATATCCTATTTAAAAACTCAGGAAGCAAAGGACTTTGGACGGATCTACTTGACAGCCAGGTCTCAGATCTAGTCAGTTTAGTCTGCATCTAGTAGTACCATAAAAAATTAATAATGAAAAAGACAGTATGAAATACAGCATCACTTACACTATATGATGTCACATACCTGCATTTTTTTATCTTGTTCACTGTCGCCTATCATTCCAGTGCTACTAACATTGTCACTTCCATCAATAGACACCTAAAAGTAGAAAGAAAGAAGCAGAAACACATCTTGAAATATTTTGTTTCACTCCAACTGAGTTAGAACTAAATGAAATGAAGTTTTTATGTACAAATATATAAAAGTAACGTATGATATACTCATAAGACAAACCATAGACCATCGGACCTCACAAGAGTAACAAAAATTGAGTCACTCAATGTTTTATTGGTTAGTTGCTCTCACTTTGCTCTCCCATCTGAAAAAGTACACAAAATTTTGTCACCTCTGCCAGCTATTGTCAATATAATCTTGATTTTACAAATTTCAAAGTTTCTGAAAAGAAAAATTGTACTGAGAGAATCAGCTTGATCTTTCACAACTATGACATGGGTAGCTTTGCAAGTCAACATGTTTACAATTGTATCTACTAGTGACTTCTACACCACCAGTTGACATACTCCAACAAAATTACAAGCAGGTTCTTTGGAAGCCATTCTTTAAAAAAATTCCAAATTATTTCAACAATGCTCTTGCAGGTCTCCTTTTATCTCAAGAAGGAGCCATTAATAGTAGTTAAAAGGAACTTGTGTCTTGCTTAGCAACTACCTCAACTGCTCAGTGTATTATAAGAAGACTTGAGAATACAAGAAGAGCCTTGCTACATCAAACCAGAGGTCCATGTAGTCCAGCATCCTGCTTTCTACAGTGGCCAAACACCTCTGAGAATTAAACAAGGCATGAAGAAAATAGTCTTCCCCCTCTGCTAACCCACAGCAACTGGGGCTCATAAAGGCACACTGCCTCCAAACAGGGAAGTTTCATTGAACCATCAGGTCAGCTGCTGATCCTTCATGAATTGGTTATGAATGTCGTCCATGAGACATAATGCTTCCACTACTTAATTAAGAAAATCAGGAGTAGGCTGCAGGAATATGTACACCACTACTCCCCAGATCTATCTGGTCACATAATCCCTTAGAGAGAGTCCAGCTACTAGTTACTGATCAAGCAATTAAGGACTTGCGTTCCTCACTTATGACCCCTTTAAATCCTACAGAAGTTATATCCTCATATGACACTCTAGTCTCAAACCTTATTTCTTTACTCAGTCCTGCTCCCACTTTGGTCTCTAAACATAAACCTAAGTATAATGCATGGTACAATGGAGAATGTTTACGCCTGAAGTTCACTCTTTGCTCCATTTACCATAGTTTCGGAGCCAAAAAAAGTCTTCCTTACTGAAAGAATATTTCATTGTTAAACAACAGTTATCAGACCTGGTCAAGGCCAAGAGGCTTCAGCATGCTAGAGACCAGTGGGAACTGTTGATCAAGGCAGTTAGGTCAAAGGACTGCAGGAAATTTTAGGCTTTAATCTCAGGCGTCTCAAGGGCGAAACTAATCTCATCACCATCAATCCCATCACAAATCTGGTTTTCATATTTTCTAAATCTTTTCAATGAAGATGGTGCTAGTTTTCCCAATCCTACTAAATTGGATACCCCTGTGATACCTGAGTGGCCACCTGGGTCTCCTGAGGATATCATTACTTGGATCTCACATCTTGAATCAAAAAAGGCCCCTGGCCCTGACATAGTTTCTCCAGAATTATTGAAGTCCCACTTTGAATGGTGCCCCCCCTTTAGTTGTCTTGTTCTCCATGATAAATAACACAGGAATGGACAAACGCTATCATCGTCCCCATTTTTAAAAAGGGTAATGCCTCTTCACCTGATTACAGACCAATTAGCCTTTTATCAGTAATCGGCAAGCTTTATACCAAACATCTTCTAACGAAATTAGAAGGGTGGATCATTGACCACAATATACTAGGCCCAGAACTAACAAGGTTTCGTCGCAAAATGTCTATACTGGATCATTGTATAGTATTGTCACATCTAGTTGCCAAATACAATGGGAAACCTGGTAATAAGCTTTTTGCTGCCTTTTTAGATCTTGAAGTGGCGTTTGACTCATTCCCAAGAGATCTCTTGTGGGATAAGATGGCCAGAATGAACATGGAGCCCAGATTACTTTTTTAAATTAAAATACTTTATAGGCACACCAGCTGCCAGGTCAAATTCAGTCACCAAAAATCCCAGTCTGTAAAGGTGTAAAACAGGGTTGCATCCTTGCCCCCTCGTTGTTTAATCTGTTTCTAAATGACCTGGCCCCAGTTTTGTCTGAAATTGATGGACACTTCCCCAAAATTGGTCAACACCATATTCCGATTCTCTTATATGCGGATGACGCTGTTTTATTTTCATGTTCCTGAATTGGACTGAGGCATCTTTCACATCAATGCTTGACCTACTGCAATAACAACAGGCTAAGTCTGAATCATAGGAAAACAAAGATCTTAGTTTTTGCTAAATCCTGGAAACAGTTTGTATGGACTATTCAAGGAAATCCCATTGAGCAGGTTAAATCCTTCAAATATTTGGGGATCAACTTCTATAATAATGGGAGCTGGGCTACACATCCTAAATGTGCCTCCAACTTAGCAACACCCGTTTTTTCTATATGAGAGGCAATAGGTATGTTCCCATGGCTTTAAAAGCCTTTAATGCAAAATCCAGCCCACAGTTCCTCTACGGAGCTCCCATATGGATAAGTGCAATCAATCAATCAGCTGAGGGACTACAATCTTTTTTCCTACAGAAAATCCTTGGTCCCCCTAACTGTGTTTCATATGCTGCAATTTGTCTTGAAACCGGCCAGATGTTGCTAGAAACTCAGCCCTGGTTTTTGATGATCAAATTTTGGTTTTGCCTTTTGTTTAATTCTGATTTGAACTCTTTTACTTTCTTAATGTTGACAGATTATCATGATTCTAACTGGTTGAAATTAGTCCTTTAAAAAATTAGGTATATAGGTACATCTCTAGATTTGTTTTACTTATAATCTGCCTCAACAGCATTTAAACGCAGGCTGTTAGATATCCAATTTCAGCGCCTGACTGAGGCAGCTAGGAACACTTGTTCTCCAATTCATGTGGAATACCTATGACTCCTAGCCAGATAGCCTCTTATTTCTGCTCTTTAACTGATCCACATCAAAGAATGGCACTTATGCTGTTCAGATTTAACGTACTGCCATCGGCCATCTTCTCTGGGAGATGTTAAAAAATCCCCTATGAATTTAGATGATGCCCCTGTAGCCTGGGTGCTACTGAATCCGTTTCCCATATTCTATTAAATCGTCCATTATACATTAAGATTTGAAAAAAAATTCTGAACTCTCTTTCTCTGTGCATGGTGTGGCCTCCCTGACAGTGTCAAGGCCCACTGGTTACTTTCTGGACACAACTTTCTCATAACCTCTAATGTTGCCTGTTTTCTCCAGTCTGCAATTCGATTCAGGGAAGCTATTAATTGATCTATTACATTTTGGTTGGCCTTATGATTGCTTTGTTACCATGATGTTTTTTTTAAATTTTGACTGCCTGTCACCACTACTCAAGCCTCTCCACTCTCACATATGAACTCTTGGTAGTATTAGTTAAGGGCTATGTCTGTATCAACCTTGACTATGGCTAACACTAGCCATTTCCCCCTCTTAATCAGGCTTACCAATCAGCTTCAAACTGTTTATGATAGAAACCTAGCCAGCATTCATGATTAAAGGTAGTACAGATGTAACCGTTAACCAGGAGACTGGGCAAAGTAGAGGAGGCAGAAATTCACAAGTAAAAACAATAACTGTGGAGAGATAAACCTTTAGCAAGTTACCAACTTCTTAATTGTGGTCAAAGAACAAAAATATTATGTCTGCACCAGGCCAATGTGTGTGTTACTGACTGGCTGAGGAGTCAGAGTTCCAAACCAACTCAATCCGTTCCAGTTAGTACAAGTGAAAGGCCTATGACAAATTGTTGGAGAGGAAACACTATTTGTTTCATTAAAAACAAAAAGCAGTTCTGTGACAGCTTATAGACTAACAGATTGAACAAACAGCTTTCATGGACAAGAGCTCACTACAACAAATGCATTAATAGCATCCACTAAAGCTTATGCCCTATTCATCATGGTAAGTCTTTTAAATGACAAAAGATTTATTTTTGTTTTTGCTGTATCAGACCACCCCTGTAATAACCACCAGGCACTGTGCTATAAGAAAAGATAAACTGAAAATGAATACAAATCTCACAAACTGATTTTGCATTTTCCATCCATGTTTTCTATTACAAGCATTACTAATTTTCTGCAATTAAATGTGCACGACTGGCGATGCTTGCTTCTTTCTGCTTTGTTATAAATACAAAAAAATATCTGGCATTCAATATATTAAGATATTATTTCTCCAACTTTTAACGTTCTTATTCTTTTTCAGTTATCAAGTAAAGTTCTGTCTCCCACCTCCATTGTCTCACAAAGTTCAAAGGAACCTAATCTTCTCTCCAGTCTTCAATTACCTCTCCATAGTGTCTCCTCTTCGAATACAGATAGTCTAGCTTTCAATGCCAAACTTTTTTTGCTTGTTTTATAACAAAATCATTTTCTCCTCATACAACTTGATCTCGGCAGTTTTCAGAGCAATAATAAATATTTTGAACTTAAGATTCTTATGTCACATAATTCTAATACCATACAAAATTCAGATGGGATCCAAATATACCTTTGCTGCATATTGTTCCAAAGCAGTGATTGTATCTGGGTCGATGGTAGCATCTCCAGTATGAAGACCTGCCACTGTGCCATCAGCCTGAATTGCTAAGATGGTATCCGACTGGGGTACCTGCACTGTATGGTGAATATAGGCGGTGGTTCCATCTTCCAGCTGTACTGCCTGTAGTGTACTCTGGTCATAACTGTCTGAAAAATTAGACAAAAACAATATTAAGACACAGAAAAAAGTTGTGACTATTTCTTTAAAAGGTTGGACACAACTAAGCAATTCATGTTGGAGCATAACTGCCTTTCATTTCCCAGTTTTGTGTAATGTAACGTTTGCATTCTGATGTAGGTGCCTATTCACTTTGGTTTAAATTTAGTTTAAATGCTGTTCGCTAGTCAAAGTATAAAAACAGCTTGACAATTTCGTCATCTTTTACTTACAACAAGAAGGGCATGCATAAATCCACTTTACATTTCCTAGAAATACCCTGACCATTTTTATAAAAACTCATTCGCTCTTGTGAAAAGCTGAACGAACTCAAATCGTCTTGCCCTAGAAAAGTGGGAATATGTTCTAAATGAAGATAATCTAACATGATAATTAAAGTGTAGAATCTTGGACAGGATCTCAAATGGGGTTTAAAACATACTGTATATATTTTGTTAGCTTTATCAGTACTGTAGATATTCTTATGGATTCCTAAGTAGACAGTCCCTTTTACAAGCATCTATAGACCAGTACTCTTCCAGCCAGGCATTCCACTCTGGATTGGTAGGCATAACCTGTAACTTTCTAAATAGGAAAAATAATCTTAGTTTGGTATGTCTTTGTGGGAAACAAGACGGGCTGCCCAATGCCTGGCGGGCGAGGATGGGCTGGGGAGTCGCCCAGGTCAGACAGGCCGAGAGTGGGCACCCTGGAAGGTGCCAGCTGAAAGTGATCCAGAGCCACACTGGCCAGTGGAGCCAAGATCTAGATTCCCGCCCCAGGTGTCTGGCAGGGATGGGGCCAGATTCAGGAGGCTCAGTTGAAGCAGGGGAAGGAGATAGATGGCAGAGAGGAAGAGAAGGAGCCTGGGACAGATAGGAGACAGGTAACTGGACAGAGAAGAGGCTACAATAATAATTGTGTGCCATCAAGTCAAATCCCAGAACCATGGGCTTTCCCTTTTTTCTCATTCTTTATTTGGGGGCGGGGGTTGTATTTTTCGTGTGTGTGTTTGTGTGTGCGTGCATGTTTGAGTGCACCGGGAAGTCATGGTGACCTCTGGTGACTGACCCCTACTGGGGGCCTGGAGGATATTCAGAGAGGTGGCTGAATAAAGCCTGCCCACGCCTCCTGACTGCTGGTATTCCAAAGAGGTCTCCCCTGCTTAGCTTCCAAGATCTGACGAGATCGGGCTTGCCTGGGCTATCTAGGTCAGGGCGACCATCGGCTTTTCAAGGCAAGAGAGAGGCAGCAGCCCCAGTCTTCTGTGTACTAACCACAGCTGACTCTGCTTAGCTTCCAAGCTCTGATGAGCTTGGGCTATTTGGGGCTATTCATTACACTACAAAAAGAGAATATATTAAATATATAAGCAAATGATATACTGAAAGGAAAACAAAATTATTTTGGTCAGTGCAAAATAAACCATGTCAAAATGTAATTTACCTTTTGAAGTATGATGAATGAAAGCTGTTGTTCCATCTTCAAGCTGAACTGCCTGTCCGTCCTCTAAATGAAGACTATCTCCTGTGCCAGGAAAAGAAAAAGTTATTTCAGTTACATAATGCATGGATTAATTATGAGATTTGATTTGATTTACAGACCAGGAAACAGATTCACTTTAAAAAACTTCAAATGATAGCAACATTTTATAAACCTAGTAATCATTTAATCATTTTGTCTCCAAGTCAAAAGCTTAAAAGTAGTTTTTAAGTATTTGTTGTAATATACTTACTACTTTTAGACATGGGAACATGTTGAACATAGGCTGCTGAGCCATCTTCCAACTGAATCACCTGGCCATCCATCAATTTACCATCTGGAATGCATGCATATCAGGATGAATGTTTAAAATTCATGAAAGTATCTTTCCCAATCAAGCAAGAATGATCAGTGTACAGATGTGAGTTTCCACGTACATATCATAACCCTTGCAAACAGTGTACCCTGTGCCTGGGTGGTTCCCATTTCTGGACCCCCAGATTCAGCACCTGGAATGTGCAGACACTGAAACCGTGCGCACACAACATAAAGCAGATCGTGCTATTAGCTCTGACAGTGCAAATCACCTATTTGGGGAGTGAGGAGATCAAATTCATGTCCCTCGTCACCCTCTCGCTCACACAGATGATTGTTATAACTAAAAGCACTGATAATCAGATCTAGAGGAGATTATTGTGGGCAGCAGCGTGTACACAGCTTGCCAATATGTGTAAAGGAACCCGGAACACAGCACAAAAGGTAAGATGTCCCTAAATTGTTTTGTTATATATACAAACACCAAGGGCAAACGAGACACGATATGGGAGACGTGAGCAATCTCCTGCCCTTTTTAGAAAAACTGACACGCATCCATAGGAAGTTATGAACGTGATCAGAGCAACAGCAGGGAGGGGAGCTCTGCAGTAGTTTTGATCTTATGCAGAAGCCCCCAGTGGCTTTTCTCTCAGCATGGCAAAAGATATAGGGGTCTTTTCCCTTACAGGGAAACAAGCACTTACACCCCCCTTCCCCAATATGATCAGAAAAACACTCTGCAGGGAAAAGGCTCAACCTATTACTGATCATATCAGATTCACAGCCCTTCTCAGCTACTTCTCAATAAAACAAAGTAAGCCAGGACGCTGCACCTCCCTCTCACATTTTGTCTAATTTAACCCTGATGCCTAAGTGATGTAGGCACATCTATTTTTCTCAGGATTTCATCCAATGTCTCATTTGAAACAATAAACTGTCCTTTTTAATGAAGTGTTTCAGATAAGACAAAATTATTTTAACTAATGCTGAACACAAGGCAGTAGCATATAAAAGGCTCTGAAAAACTTGAATCGAAACACAGAAGCGGTATGTGCTTGATCATAAATTTGACAGCAGCTGAATCAGCTCAAGTGGCTGCATGCGCCACAGCAGCTAGACTAACATCCCATGTAGGATTAAGCAGGGGGAAAAACAGGCTGCTTACCTGTAACTGATGATCTTCGAGTGGTCATCTGTGCATTCACACCTAGGGGGTTTCCTGCGCCTGCGCGGAAATCCATCGGTATTGTAGAAAGCTTTAACGGATTTTCGCGCCCAGCACCTCCAGGCATATGCAGAGGCCCCATCACACATGCCCAGAGGAGCAGGGCGCGGACATCCCGCCAGTTCCTTCTGACCGCTGCGAACCAGACCGGAGGAGAAGAAGACCAGCAGCAGAGGGGAAGGATGGGCGGGTGGTGTGAATGCACAGATGACCACTCGAAGATCATCAGTTACAGGTAGGCAACCTGTTTATCTTTGACGTGGTCTCTGTGTTTCACACCTATGGGAGAGTAGCGAGCAGTGGCCTACCTGGAGGAGGGTGCTGGCAGGCAGTCACTGAGAAGCGGTAGATAGGATGAGGCGACCCATTGCCGTGCGCTGTGTGGCTCTGACATCTAGGGCGTAATGATGGATGAACTTGTTAGGCATCACCCAAGTAGCTGCTTTGCAAATGTCCAAGAGATTCACAGCCCTTCTCAGCTACTTCTCAATAAAACAAAGTAAGGCCATGGATGTTGCAACGGCCCTGGTAGAGTGGGTATGTAGTGGGCCTGGAAACGGAACGTGGGCCAGAGCATAGGAGAGGTGGATAAATTGTACAATCCACTGGGAGACTCTTTGAGCAGTGACAGGCATGCCCCGTCTGTGGGGTGCATATGAGACAAAAAAGCCTGGGAGTTTGTCTGGTCAGCTTGGTGCAGGCCAGGTAGAACAGAAAGGCTCGCTTGACATCCCGAGATGCAACGGTAAACGATAAATTGATTCAGCCCACGAAGATCCATGATGGGCCTGGTCCCCCTGTCCTGCTTGGGAATCACAAAGTAGCGGGAGTAGAAACCTGTCAGTTGTTGTTGAGCGAGTACTGGTTCTATGGCATCCTTGGAGAGTAGGACGGAGACTTCCTGGAGAAGGGCGTCCGAAGGTGGAGTGTGGACTACCCATGAGAATGGTGGAGGCTGAATGAATTCGATCAGGTACCCCGCAGGTGATGATGGAGAGCACCCAAGAGTCTGTGGTGACGAGGTTCCATGTGGGGAGGAAAGGGCTGAGATGAGTGATGGCGAAGGGAAAGTCAAAGGCCCTGCTTGGGCGGTCGGGGGGCCTTAGAGCGGCCAGATTGTTGTGCCAGAGAAGACTTTTGCTTCTGGGCGTAGGGCACCCTTTGGGTGGAAGGGGAGGTGCGCGGTCTCCAGGAACGGTCGGGGGGAGCTCCGGCTGGAGGACCTCCTGGACCAAGGGCGTGACCAGGAGTGTGGCTTAAACTGCCTGGGGGCAGAAGAAACACCCAGGGTTCGTGAAGCTTTTATGCTCTTGTCCATCTTTTGCAGGACTGAGTCAGTGGTAGAGTGGAACAAGCCAAGACCATTGAAGGGGAGGTCTTCCACGTATGCTCTGGTGTCAGATTGGAGTGTGGGTGGATCGCAACCAAGAGTGACGGCGAAGAGCAATGGCTGAGGTCATAGTCTTCGAACATGTGTCCAGAGTGTGTTTGGATGTATTAATTTGCTGCTTGGCAAGGACCAATCCTTCTTTTTGGGTCTTGCGAGCAGCCACGTGATGCTCCTCAGAGAGAGAAGCAAGGTGTTGTGTAAGTTGCTCCCAGAGGGCACATTGGTACCTGCTCATGCAGGCAAGGTAATTGGACATTTTAAGTCCCAGAGCTCCGGCAGAATAAAACCATCTACCAAAAGCATCGAGTTTCTTTCCTTCTTTGTCCGATGGGGTGGAGTACGTCCATTTGGACTTAGATGATGAATTCACTACCATGGAATTCAGGCGGGGGTGGTTAAGCAAAAATTCCGCTCCTGTGTCCTGAACCTGATTTATGTGGTCCAACCTTCTGGAGGAAACAGATGTGGACGAAGGTTTATCCCAAGGGGTTTTAGCCGCCCGGAGCAGGACTCTCGACATCGGTAGTGCGATTGATGTGGAGACGTCCAGCTGGACTACATCAAAGACGGCATCTGTGATGACAGGCTTAGCTTGAACCACAGACAGGCCCAGGGACAGTGCCCTGCGCTTTATCAGGTCACCGCAGGAGGTGAGGTCTCCCGAGGGGGAAATAGGCAAATTGTCAGCCACGTTAGGCTTAGAAGATGGTTCATCCTGAGGGCTGGGAGTATCGGATTTGTCGTCCTCGGAATCCTTTTCGGAAGAGTCCAAGGTCGGTAGAGGGAGATCAGATGCATCAGTTGGCTCCAGGGCTTGCCTCTGCATAGGTGGAGGAGGCATCGACGCCAGTTGTGGTTTGATTTGAGAATTTTGCGCAGTGAGCCCACGAATCAGGCTGGTGTCCCTCCCCGAGGCAGATAAGACAAAGCCTTCCAAAGAAAGCTAACAGACAGAGCGAAGTAACGAGCTGTTACTAGCGCAGCGGTCAGAAGAGAACTGGTGGGATGTCCGCACCCTGCTCCTCTGGGCATGCGCGATGGGGCCTCCGCGCATGCCCGGAGGCGCTGGAAGCAAAAATCCATAAAAGCTTTCTATGATACCGATGGATTTCCACGCAGGCGCAGAAAACCCCATAGGTGTGAAGCACAGAGACCACGTCGAAGATCCTACTTTATAAAACCCTTCTAGCCTCATTTTTACCCCAGTACAAGGTATGCCTTGCTGGTTGATACCAAAACTAGGCTCATCTGCACAGGGCTTCATCTGTAGGAACAGGCACCAACCTGCAAATGGCAAAGTCAATGACTACTCATACAGGTGCATTCTGTGTAGCCCCCACCCTATGGAATGGCCTGCCTGAGGAGGTCAGAAAGGCTCCCACACTTTTGATTTTCTGCAAACTTTGTAAAACAGAACTGCACCAGATGGCATTTTTTATAGAGGAATAGTGCTGCATTGTAATAGAAAGATTCTGCAGGAAGTGTCAGCAGAGGGAACAGGACTGTGGATGATACTACTAATATGTAATCTGTTGCTGTATGTTTTTATCTTGCTCTCACTGGTTTATATTTTTAATACCTTTATGCAATACTTTTCTTGCATTGTTTAACACGTCATGTTTAATACTTTAAGCCTTGTTTCAGATTTCTGAAGTCCTAGTTGTATTACATTGTTTGTTAGATGTCTCCTCATACTCTTGAGTGCACTGACTTACATTATGTAATATGCCTTGAATTTCAGTGAGAAAGGTGGACTACAAATAACATAGATAGGTAAAAGACCTTTTCCATGGTGCTTATGAGTCTGTACTAAGTGCTTTTCTGCCCCCATTTTTCCTGCACTGAAACAGTGGCATTGGGTTGGCACTCTCGCACCATATAGTAACTTTCCCTAAACACAGCAGATCCACCAACTACTGATACCTTGGGTCAGGGATTGATAGTGACATCAGCCTTGGAGTAAGTGTTGGACAGTGGGGGTGAGATGGGACTGAGCCCACAGAGGGCCAGTCAGTTGGCTAGCAGGGTGGCCATGTTTTGGCCATGGTGAGAACTGCATGCCAATGATGGAACCCCACTTGCACCTCAGTGAAACACTAACAACACAGACGCCACCCAGCTGATTGACAGGGATGTCTTTCGCCAAAACTAGATACAGAAGCACAAAGGGGCCACGGTAGGAATAATCAACAGAATATGAGTAACACACTGTGAAAACTTAAGTCTTAACAAATACAGTCACCATAGGATTGTTGGGAGGCTGAAGCCACAGTGAGAGAGGTAGTTACCATACACTGCTGAAATAATTCAACGCACAGGCTTTGGTTCTACACTGCAGAATTTGAATAACTTTGTGGAGCTGTGAGGCTTGAAGAAGGTATAGATTTGAAACAGAGTTTATCCAGATCTCTGTCGCCGCTGCCAAATGCTGCTTGCTGCGCCTGTCATCGTGTGCCATTAGCTGCCCTTGCTGCTTACTCTCAGAGAGTGGATTCTCCTGCTGAACACTGACTGGAAACTTCACTGGACTTTTGAACATTAGTTTCTTTGTCATGAATTCAAGGACACTATTTGTATTAACATATTTATGAGTAATTGTGTATAAGGTTTATATAATTTCTAATATATTGTAGTCGTTAGCACTGCATATGCGATATTATTATAATATATTTAGTATTTGTCAAAAAGTTTTCATGGTGTGTTACTCACATAGGGATGAGTCTTTGCCTTCCAGATGAGAAAGCAGTTACAGTGCTAAACAAGAGAAAGATAAGCCTGAGCCTGTTGGCCAATCAGCTCTCCCGCTCTCAGGGGAAAGTCCTCGGTGAGAGCCAGGGAGCTGTGGATGGACACCCCCCCCCCCTTCTTCAGGCTGGCCTTTGAAATCCAGAGAAAAGCTGAGGAGAACAAGTCGGGTCTTCACTCCAGGCAGCAGAGGACCAATTCAAGCAAGGAGATGGGGAAGAGTGAATCCCCTCCCTTTTCTAAAGCTGAGGCCTTAGTAGGCAAGCAGATCTCTGCAGGATGGCAGACTGCAGGAGGGGCACCCAGGTACAGAACATGCCAGTAAGGGATTTGTAGAATTATGTGACACAGTGTGGCATCGAACTGCTAGTCTTCATCCTTTTAGCCACCTTTAGAACACACATACACTGACAGGCAATATCTCTTTACACATGAAGGAGCCGTTCAAGACTTCAGTTATTGTGAACACATATATGGCTGATTAATGAGTACAAACTAGCAGTGTGCATCCTTGCCTACCAAAATTTACAAACAGAACTAGACTTCATAACAAATGACCAACTTATGGTTATTGGATTTTTGATTTAACCAAAAGTCTTTTCTATTGCAGTCATTTTAAATCTTAATATACCTTTAGAATTATGTTGTATATAGGCAGTGGAACCATCAGAAAGTGTAACTGCTTGTAGGCTTACTCCTTCCATGTTGTCCAAGTTATCTCCATCTAACAAAAAAAAAATAATTTATCATTACTTGGGTTTTTGGATATCTACTGACAGCAGGAGTTAAAGGTGTGTGTGTGGATTTGAAGGAGAATACACGTGGGGACACTCACAGCTCCTTCCTGCCCTTCCCGTAGCAGCCCTCTGAGACCTCCAAAGTACCGATGCTGAAGACTGCAGAAACTGCACAGTCAATAAACCAAGCAGCTCAAAGTTTGGAGTATAGAGGGGGACCAGGGAAAATTGCTCTCCTCTTCCTCTTCTGTCAGCAAGTTTCCACCAATGCAAGGCATTCTGTTGCCACAGGAGTGCTGCCATGCTGATTCCCCCTCCTCACCAGAGAGCCAGTTTGGTGTAGTGGTTAAGTGCGCGGACTCTAATCTGGGAGAACCAGGTTTGATTCCCCACTCCTCCACTTGCACCTGGCTGGATGACCTTGGGCAAGCCATAGCTCTGTCCCAGCTGTTCCCTCAAGGACAGCTTGGGAAAGAGCTCTCTCAGCCCCGCCTACCTCACAGGGTGTCTGTTGTAGGGAGGGGAAGGGAAAGGAGTTTGTAAGCCGCTCTGAGACTCCAAGTGAGTGAAGGGCGGGGTATAAATCCAATCTCTTCTTCTCTTCTTCTTCTCTTCTCACGGCAGCCCCTGGGCCATATGGCTTTTTGTACATCTGAGTCCTGCAGTCTCCAGCCCCACCTTTTGGAGGTCAGAGGGCTATTAGAAGCAAGGTGAGACTGAGAAAGAGCCATGTCTGTGCAGCTCCTAACAGGAGTGTTTATGCTTCATAGGACCTGGGCCAAGGAAGATAAATATAAACTTCTATGGCACATTTCAAACACGTGCCACAGTGTAAGTTCATTAAGGGGGGATCTTTGGAATGCCAGAATGAAGACCACTGGGATATATTAACTTGACTGCTTACCTTGTACTGCTACAGCTTCTGTCAAGCACAGAGTAACATGCTGAGCCTCCATCCCTCCTCCAGAAAATTCTGTCATTCCCTGAGAATCTCGATTTATCTGGGCTAATAACATTGTCTACCTAAAAAGAAAGAGAAATTAAGATTCATACCAGTAGATTCAACCTATCCAGAAATAGCAAGTTTTTGTAATAGCATTCCTATATATGTAATCCAATGTTGCATATATCTTGGTGCTGCCAGGGATCAAAATCAGACTTCTTACATATTTTCTGGTTTTGTCCATCAACAATACATTTTTGGAAAGAAATACTGGAATTAACTAATGATATGACCAGCTATAATTTAACAATGGACCCTAAAGTAGTTCTCTGAAGTTAGCCAAAGGATAGAGGAAGAATTAGAAATTATTTGGAACTTAATTACTGCTGCTTCCTATTGTAAGACCATAATCTTGTATACCAGATTGATTTAAAAGGCTCTTAAGGAGATTAATGATATTCAAATCAACATTATTATAGAAGGGTAGGTGTTAAGTCTCAGTCTATTGAAAAGTGGGCATTTTTTGTGACATACTAGAATCAAGACAATATACAACTTTATGGGCTGGATCCAACCAGCTTTTCCACTGGTGAGAAAGGGAGGATGGAATCCCCTTTGAGCTCCACAAAGGCTATGCAAGGTATCATGGCACCTGCACAAATAAAAGTTATGTGGAATGGGGGCGATTATAAAAAGAATTGGGTGAACTTGGGTGAAATAACTGGCAGGATTCAATCCTATGTTTTCCTCGAGGTCACAGATGAATCAAGTGATTTTCTTGCTATTCAGGTTTCCCTGTATTTAAATTTTAATTGGAGCATAACAGATCAGTAATATGACTTATAATGCTTTTTTTAAATTTAAGGACAATTTTCCCCCATTGAGTTACCAAAGAGATTTTCTTCCTAAAGTTTTGTTTCATTTATGTGATTGCACCTAGTGGTTTGGATCCACAAGAGAGTTCCTATGGACAGAATGATTCCTGCCTGTGGAACACAGCTTTCTTGCTCTCCCCTACTACAGCCCCGAATGCTCTCTGAAATGCTGCTCCTGAGGGAAATACAAGTGTAAAGTGATGCACATTGGAGCCGAAAATCCTAACTATAAATACATGTTGATGGGGTCCAAACTGGCAGAGACTGACCAAGAGAGAGATCTTGGAGTCGTAGTAGATAACTCAATGAAAATGTCGAGACAGTGTGCGACTGCAATGAAAAAGGCCAATGCTATGCTGGGGGTTATTAGGAAGGGAATAGAAAACAAATCAGCCAGTATCATAATGCCCCTGTATAAATTGATGGTGCAACCTCATTTGGAGTACTGTGTACAGTTCGGGTCGCCACACCTCAAAAAAGATATTATAGCATTGGAAAAAGTGCAGAAAAGGGCAACTAAAATGATAAAAGGGTTGGAACACTTTCCCTATGAAGAAAGGTTGAAGCGCTTGGGGCTCTTTAGCTTGGAGAAACGACGGCTGAGGGGTGACATGATCAAGATTTATAAGATTAGGATGGGACTGTGGGAGAATGGACCATTGGATACTTATTGCGAGGGGTCCTTCTCCTTTGAGATAAGGAGGACATCTTGATGTGTGTTTCCCACCCTATTTGTAGGGAGGCAGGAACTAATTCTTCACTTCCTGAACTCTTGGTGGGACACGCCCCCTCAAGCCAGTTCGGGGACTCCCAGAAGCAGTAAGTAACTGTGAACAATAAGACTAAACATAACTGCTAAACATGCAAAAACCAGCCAACTTAAGCAGGGAACTTGTGAAGTAGACTGAATACAGACAGGAAGGAATAGTAGGTATAGATAAAAAGATATGACTCAGGAGGGCTAAGATGTCCTCCTTATCTTAGAGAAGAAGGACCCCTCACAGTAAGTATCCAATGGTCCGTTCTCCCTCTGAGAGGAGGACATCTTGATGGGACTTCCCATAGCAGCGTCCCTTTAGTTTGGTGGGTCATCGTCGTTGTCAGTCAGGATATGTTGCAGGACTCTTTGGCTGAAGGCTGCACCTGCTGAATTGTAGACATCTATCTTGTAGTGCTTGATAAAAACAGAAACAGAGGACCACGTGGCTGCTCTGCAGATCTCTTCCACCAAAGCCCATCTAGCGAAGGCTGCAGATGTCACGGTGCTTTGAATTGAATGAGCGGTGATCCCTGGAGGAGGAAGCATACGTTGAGCCCTGTAAGCCTCCGCTATGCACAGCTTAAGAGTGGAACTGATAGTGACTTTAGACATCTTGTCTCCTTTGTTAGGAGGCAAGACCGAGATGAACAACTACTCCAACTTGTGGAAGCTACTGGTGCAGTGTAGGAAGGTCTTGAGTGCCCATCGTACATCTAAGCAATGCCAGACCCGCTCCTTCGGATGAACAGGATTTGGACAGAAGGATGGCAAGCATATCTCCTGCAAACGATGGAATCTGGTATTCACCTTTGGTTGGAAAGGTGGATCTGTAGTCAGAACTACATTTTCTTTATGGAATATGAAGAACCGCGGGTTAGCTGAAAGTGCACCGAGTTCAGATACTCTTCTTGCCGAAGTGACTGCCACCAAGAACAGGGTTTTCATCTTGAGCCATTTAAGTGGAATCACCTTGATTGTTTCAAAAGGAGGCCTGGTTAAGGCGGTAAGAACCACGTTCAGCTTCCATATGAGGAATCGATGAGGAGTAGGTGGATCCGTAAGGGTCACCCCCTTGAGGAAACGGTGGACATGAGGATGTCTGGAAAGTGACCAACCACCAAATTTGGAAAGTACCCTTGTCAGGGCTGCCGCCTGTCTTTGGAGAGTAGAGGCCTTCAGCCCAGATTTGTGGCCATTCTGCAGGAAGGACAGAACATCTCCCATGCGTGGTTTCAATGGATCTACCTTCTTTCTCCGTGACCATCTAACAAACACCTTCCAGGTGGCGTTATAGATTCTTCTGGTGGACAGTCTTCTAGAAGCTAACATGGTGCTTGCCACAGTCTCTGAGTACCCTAGACTGAGTAGCTTTTCCTGCTTAATCGCCATATGGTCAAATGGAGCTAACTGGGGTCCGGATGCCAGATGGGGCCCTGGCTCAGCATGTCTGGGGACATTGGTAGCGTGAGCAACGGAAGGATGGCGAGGTTCTGAAGCTCCAAGAACCACGGTCTCCTTGGCCAATATGGGGCCACTACTATTTATCTCCGCTTCTTGCTCCCTGATCTTTCTGAGGAGTTTCAGTAGTACTGGGATTGGAGGATATGCATCCATTAGGCCTGGGGGCCACCAGGATATCAGCAAGTCCGTCGCCTCCGCTCTGTGGTGGTAATATCTGGTGAAGAATCTGCGGACCTTGTGGTTGTCTGGAGATGCAAATAGGTCCACTTCCGGCAGGCCGAACCAGCATGTTATCAGATCGAAGAGCTCTTCCTTGAGGGACCATTCCCCCTCCTGCAGCTGTTGATGGCTGAGCCAGTCTGCTCAGGTATTCAGGGAGCCTTTTACGTGCTCTACTGTGATTGAGATGATGTTGCTCTCTGCCCACAAAAGAAGTTTCAAGGCTTCCTTGCAAAGCATTGAAGATCTGGAGCCTCCCTGGCTGTTGATATAAGAAGAAGAAGAAGAAGAAAAAGAAGAGATTGGATTTATATACTGCCCTTCACTCACTTGGAGTCTCAGAGCGGCTTACAAACTCCTTTCCCTTTCCCTCCCCACAACAGGCACCCTATACAAGCCTTTGCTGATAAGTTGTCCATCCTGATAAGGACATGAGGGGCAACAATCTGTGTCTCAAAGTGTAGTAAAGCCAAATGAATGGCACAAAGTTCCAGTAGGTTTATGGGAGGCAACTGTTCCTCTCTGGACCACTTTCCCTGTGCCAGAGAGTTGAGGAAGACTGCTCCCCAGCCCTGAAGACTGGTGTCCATCACAATCTGCTTCCATTCCGTGATGTAGTAGTAGCTTCCTCGAGTGAGGTTCCACATCTTGGACCACCAGGACAGGCTGAGCTTCACTTTTAGAGATACCCTGACAGGAATGTCTCATTTTTTCATAATACTGGGTTGAAATGGCGGCAGAAACTGTTGTAGGGGTTTCGCATGAAGGCGTGCCCAAGGAACAGAGTCTACACAGGAGATGAATAGTCCCAGCAGCTTGGCTAGGGACATCAGTGTAGATTGTCTGGCCTTTACGGTTTGGAGCACCAAGGAGCGTATCTTTTCTGCTTTGTTTTTCGGGAGGAACATGCGATTTTGAGTTGTGTCCAGTGTCACCCCTAGATGTTCTATGGACTGAGAGGCGGTAAGACAACTTTTTTGAAAATTCACTAGAAACCCGTGAGACTGCAGGCAGTGAATGGTGTCCATGGTGTCCTGGACTGCCTTGTTCTTGGAGCCAGGTCATCCAGGTAAGGATGAACATGTATGCCTTTCCCCCCGAAGCATGGCAATAGGATGTATGAGAATCTTGGAGAAGACTCTTGGGGCTGTTGAGAGACCAAGGGGAAGCACCCTGAACTGCCAGTGATGACCTTGAATGCAGAATCAGAGGAACCATCTGTGACCCACAAATCATGGGAATGTGCAGGTACGCTTCTGTCAGGTCGATGGAGGATAGAAACTCTCTTGGCTGCAGTGCTTCCATGATGGACCTCAAGGTTTCAATTCGGAAACGCTGTAGTTTCACAAACTGATTCACATACTTTAAATCTAGAACTGCTCTCCATCCGCCGTTCCTTTTGGGGACGGTGAAGAAAATTGAATAAATGCCCTGTCCCCTCTCCGCGAAGGGAATCAGTTCTGTGGCTAAGATGCCGTGCAGGTGGTTGATGGTATCTAATGTCCTGCTGAGTTTGGAGGAGTCTTTAATCATTGGTGAGGGGACAAAGTGATCCAAGGGTTTTAGCCAAAACTCAATAGAATAGCCCTTGGACATGATTTCTAGGGACCAGTTGCCTGCTTTGGAGTCAGTCCAGTTGTGATGGAACAGAAGCAGACATCCCCCCACTGAATGTAGTCATGCTTTAGAGGGCTTGCTGTTGTACCTTCCTGACTTGTCATCCCAATTGGGGAAGGGTCTGCTGGCTTGGTTATGGAATGGATTCCTTCTAAAGCTTTGTCTGGGCGATCCCCAGGAAGGTCTCCTGGCGTCTCTGTTGAATCTAGGTAGGGACCTTTGGGTACAAAAGGAATAATATCCAAATCCCCTTTTGTCAGCTCTACCCAGAGATCTGGGCATCGCCTTTTTCTTCTCCTTTGTCTCCACAAGGATCTTGTCAAGGGCCTCTCCAAACAGGCGATCCCCTTGGAAGGGATAAGCGGTGACTATGGCTCTAGTGTGTAGGTCTGCTGGCCACGCTCTGAGCCAGAGGGTCCATCTGGCAGCTACTGCAGAAGCCAGCGCTCTAGAGGAGAAGATCATCGTGTCAAGAGTGGCATCCGTCGAGAAGGAGGAGGCCTTGAGAAGACGGTTTGCACCCTCAGCCAATTGCTTGCTGGACGGTGGAATGAGTTGAATGAGTTTTCTGGACCAGGCTATCGCTGCTCATCCTATTACTGTGGTTGTAGCTGATGCCTTGATGGCCATGACTGTGGCTTTGTGCACCTTCCTCAATGTGAATTCAGCCTTCTTGTCCAGACTGCCTTAACTGTGCTGTCTCCATCTTCAGAGAGAAGAACCGAGGCTTGGAGTGCAGTTATCGGAGCGTCCACCAGGGGGACCTGCAAAAACTTACTGGTAAAGCTTGGTAAGGCATATAGTTTTCTCACACTAGGTGGAAGTTTGTTAGCCATGGGTTTAGACCATTCCTTGACAAGCTGCTTCTCAAGGAACTCAGGGAAGGGGAAGACCTTCTCTGTCCCCGGGGTCCTGGGGAAATAACCATCTGTATTTAAGGAACTAGCAGACTCATCTCCCTGGAGCTTAGGTTGCAGTTCGAGTGCAGCCAGGGATTTAAACCAGAGATACTGATATTCCTCCGGTTCAGCTTCCATGTGAGGAATCGATGAGAAGTAGGTTCCACATGGAGTGTCTGGCACCTCTAATTCCTCGTCCTCTTCCTCATCAGATAGGAATTCCCCTTCCTCTCTATCCCCCAGTTCACTGTCCTCTATCTGAGAGGAATCCCGAGTAGGGTAGTGTTGCTCTTTCCTGGCCACTTTAGTGAGCCAGCGAGCTCTTTTCTCCTCTTGGAAATGTCTATCAGGGTCTCCTTGTGGGTAATCCCTCTGGGTCTGGGCAGGCTGGTAAGGGTCCCCCAGGGGCTGCTGGTGAAGGGCCGAAACCTCCTCCCTCATGGCTAGTCTGGGGGCACACAGTAGCTTCGGAGAAATGAGGGCGTTCCCTCAGTGGTCGGGGTTACTCGTAAGTAGCCCCAATTGGGCTGTTTCGTCTCCTGTTACCTGTGCATCGACTTGGGCACTGGGGATGTCCTCCCCTTGCTGGTATCCATAGCCAGGCTTATGGAAGTGGTGATAGCCGCCTTGCAGCCTCCTCCCACCGTTTCTGAGAGTCTCTTGCTTGCGGGCCGATTCAAAATAGCAGCCGCAGACTCAGCTGCATCTTTGCACGTTTTTCGTCCTGTGCGGCCTGGCCCTTAGCAGCGGCCGCCAAAGTGGCTCCTTGCTTCCCCTTGGGCTGCTGGAGTTTGCCTGGTGCAGGGGTGGGTTCGCGTTCTCCCTCTGATAAAAAGCTGTTGGAGCCCTCATTGTCGGACATGCCAATGAAGCAGCAGGGAGGAGAGAAAAAGGTAGAATCCAGCAAGAACGGAGGAAGGATGCAGGAGGAGGTAGGAGGAGAGGCAGGAGAGGAGGAACAGAGGAGTGCATAATCAAGTGAAAAAAGGAAATCTGAAGTAATTTAAAAGCTAAGACAATTAAGTAAAGGCACGAATGCCTACTACGTGCTGCTCTCCCTACTGAGGCAGGAACAGAACTGGCTTGAGGGGGCGTGCCCCACCAAGCGGACAGGAAGTGAAGAATTAGTTCCTGCCTCCCCACAGGTAGGGAAACACCCATTAAGATGTCCTCCTCTCAGAGGGAGAAAAACAACCACCACCAAAGCCTTTTGCTGCTGGATCACTGGATCTAACCCAACATTTCTGTGGATGTTTGGAAAAGAAACAGCTTTTCCAATTTTTTTGTAAAGTCTCTTATCGTACGTATGTGCAAAGAATAAGCTTACAAGCTTGGTAAAATGTAGAGTTTAAAAAATATTTATATCCCTAATTCTTTATAAAGTTTCTAGTCCTTAAAGAGGAAAGCTGGAGAGACAAGCATTTGAAAGATTCATACTCTTACGAACTGTTTGCTGGTTTTGTTTTTTAAGTGCGAGACAAAGTCTGGGATTGGCAATCCAGTACAAAATGTAAACCAGTTATTCCAAAACTGTGTGCCAAAGTACAGTGGAACGCAGGCCCATAGACCGGAATTTTTAAGTCGGGGGGTATTTAAATTTCTCGGAAGCATTGGCTAGTTCCCAGGCTCCTTCTGCGTGTCCACACCTGTACAGACAGAAGAGGAAGAGAAAAAGAAAGCCCGAGTTCGCAGCAGGCAAGGAGAACTGGTGGCGGGGATGCACAGCCAGCCTCAGTCAGGCAAAGCAGGATGCAAAGAGAGGGGGGAAGTTTGCTGAGGCAGCGACAGCTGCTCTAGATGTGCACAAAGCTAGTTCTGGGTGGAGGCTCCCAACTCACTTATGCTGAGCCCCACCACGATGCACCCCCCCACCCCAGCAGGGTCTCCTTGTTCTGGGCTGCGGCCAGCAAAGCAGAACTGGCTGTGAAGATGTAGATGAAGGCTGGCATCTTGTCCTGTTGGAACTGACGCCAAGCTGCCTGCTCTAGGTCCACGCAGCTGCCGCCGCAGCCACTTGACTATTGAGGCTGGAGCAGTGATGGGGAAGAGCCGTGCAGAGCAGAGCCACTTCTTGGGCTCAGCAGAGGGGAATACAGTGTCGCTCAGACCAGCTGACTGGGCTAGTACTGCTTCGCCTGGGCCCTCAGCAGCAGGAGCACTCTCCATGGGGAGCGGCAGCCCAGGGGAGGTGCACTCACTTCAGCTTCCTGGGCTTTCTGTGCGTCCCTTGCCTGCCAGGCTTTGGGGGAGGGAAGGTACACAGCGGAGGGGAAAGTGGACGGCCTCCTGGCAGTATGTCAGGAGGCCCTGGCACTAAGTTGGGGGCCAGGCCCCAAGGGGCCCCACCGTAGCTATGGGCCCGGTGGAATGACTTGCAAAAAGCACTAGTGTACTGTGAAAACTAAATAAATAATTTAAGGTTTCTTCGAGTTTCTAGGCGTGGTGTCTCTTACCAATTAGTCTCTTCTAGGAGAAGTAATTGTGCTCTGGTATCCACTAGAAGTGGCTTTATTAAGCCAGTTACATCTGACCCAGAAATAAGTAAACATTACCGGTCTTCAAAGGGGGTGATATGCTCTGCATCGGTATCTGCTCACGATGTGCCTACACTGTACTTGAAAAAAGTACTCTGCGTCAGCTCTCTCAAATTTTAAGAAATGCCATCTAAAATAATTTCTTCCTTGGTGCCCCACTTATTATATCAGTAAGGTTTACAGGTTTTTACAGTTCTGTTCACACTCATGCCCATCACCTATGTAATTTGAAAATCAAATAATTTTCTGGGTTATGCATGTGTTTCCATTGTATACGTATTGATACCAGACAGGCATTTCCTGTAATATTTGCAATTTGTGCATACAAATCCCTCATGTTCTACTCTTATTAGACAGCTTTAACCAGATTTTTCATCACAACCTCTCTTCAAATGTTTCCTTCCTCCTCTTAAAAAAGTGCTCCTACTGTAAGAGAGGGATACAAGTGAAAATTGACATGACAAAAATCTGAGCTTAGATCCCTTTCACCACAGGAGTTCACATTTAAACTGAATTAAGTTATCAGTGGTGAAGAGGACAATCTGGCCTCTGCCACCAGTCAAAGGACCAAGAGCCATAGAATAGATGTACCTAGAGTTGCCAAGTGTATTAAACTTACCGGGGGGGGGGCAGCGTCACCGGAAGTGACGTCAGCACGTTGGGGGCGTTGCCAGGGTGACGCTCTGGCAATCGCCCCAAAACTCTATGGTATCATAGAGTTTTGGGGCGATTGCCAGAGCGTCACCCTGGCAACGCCCCCAACGTGATGGTGTCACTTCCGGGTGACGTCATTACATGAGGGAGGTCGTCCAGGCTGGATGACTTTGGGGGTGGGGTTCCCCCCGCCGGCCGAATGCTGGCCGGCGGATCGGGAACCCCTGTAGCGGGGGATCCCCCACCCCCTGGGCTGACTTGGCAGCCCTAGATGTACCCCCTGCCACCCAGGAAGAACATCATGGCCATAGGAATTCAGTCTGGCCAGAACCATCAGCCAAAAAATAAGGTGCTGCAAGAACGCCCCACCCCCAACTGCTTTAATGACAAATAAGTAACTAAAGCAGCAACAGAAAAAGCACCCTGGCCTCTTGCATTGGCTAGCGAACTACGGGCCACTGGTACTTGCACTTTCATTAAAGTAACCAAAGGAGATCTAATCTTATCTGATGTATTTTATAAAATTTTGAGGTTAATCTATCTGAAACCACCTCTGCTCAAATCCTACATACAATACCCTGTGGATGGGGGTGCCCTGAATTGTTTGCAAATTCTTCTAATTTGTTTGAGCCCAGTGCCTTACTTTCCAAATCTGTGATGGAAAGGGAAGTCTCATTGCTTAAAAAAAAAAAAGGAGCCTGCAAGGATTAAACATCCTATTGCCTCCCTTTTAGAATATTAACCTTTTAAAGAGCATTTGGAATCTCTCTCTATAATAATTCTCTGCTGGTGGTGGCACTCTCCTGAACATTCCACACGCCACCCCAACCTTCGGTCCCCTGGCCTGTCAAACAGAAGCTGTCCCTGTCCACGGGCTCTGAGTACTCGCGTGCCATTGGCTGGGTGCTGGGTCTGCTCCTCTTCCCCACCCACTCCTTGAGCCACTGTGCCCTCTCAGAATTACTGCCAGGTGGCTTTCTCTCTTGATGAAGACGCTTCTCCTGCTTCCCTCCTTTGGGGGATTAACTGTTACCTCAGTGGCTGTTGGTAGATGAAACGAAATGGCAGTTACCTGTGTTTATAAGATGGCTGCTGTCCGTAGTTTGTTTAAAATGTTCCCTCATAAGGTTCAATTGAGCTGTAGTTCCAAAGAGGGGCCTACAGGAGTATCACTCACTGGTTGAATGGGGCTTCCTCATCTGCTGGACTACAGTTCCCTGCTGCCCCAAGACCAAAAAGCGCAGGAAAAGAGGGACCCTCCCAAGAGGCAGGGCACCATCAATATAGACTCCAGCCCATCCAGGGAGGATTGTGTTTAACCCGTTTTATTCATTTATTTATTATTCATATTTATATCCTGCCTTGCTGGGCAAGCTGTTGATTTATGCCCTGTTGGTTCACAGTGTGTGCTTACTCCTACAGTTGTGCTTTATTCATTTAGCAAGTGTGTGTGTGCTCCATAATTGTGTAAATACTAAAATAAATTATTCTATTTGGACCAATAATCTGTGTTGTGCCCTGACCCTGAGCTCTGGAAGGCAGCAGGAGAGAGCTGCAAGAGGAGTGTTTTCTTATTTTGCTTTCAGCTGAGATGGTTTAGCTGAAGGTACTGTGGGTGGGGACTGTGTTTGGAAGTGTGTGAGTTTTTGATTTGTTGCAGAGTGGTGGCTGCTTGAGATAAGGCGAGAAAGGGCCATTGTTTAACTCCAAATTGCACACCTGGTAGAGTTGCCAGCCTCCAGGTGGGGCCTGGGGACCTCCTGCTTTTACAACTGATCCCCAGCTGACAGAGATCAGCTCCCCTGGAGAAAATGGCTGCTTTGAAGGGAGGACTCTATGGAATTGTACCATGCTGAGGCCCCTCCCCTCCCCTCCCCTTCTCCTGGATCCACCCCCAAAGTCTCCAGGTATTTTCCAACCCAGACCTGGCAACCCTAACGCCTGGGTGCATTTGAATAGCTGCTAGCCACACCCTCTGCTGGGGGAGGCTTCTGTTTAAGGCTCCACCCGACCAGAGGCACGAGCCGAAGGGCACGAACCAAAGGGCGGGGCTCTTGGCCTGTGGCTCTTAGCCTAGGGACTCTTAGACTAGGGGCTTGTGAGAAGCCAAGGAAGAGCCAGAACGCCAGGGCCCTAGGCTCTTTGGGTTCCCAGCAAGGTAAGTAGACTTCTACAAGGAGAATACAAAGGATTTAAAAGAGGGATTATATTAAATTATTTTTAAAGCAATTATGAAGCCAGAATGCCAGCAGGGGGTTGGGGGCTATCCAATGTTTTGCACGGTGTGTCACATGTATGATTATCTGCCCACTGGGCAGAAGTCTTGGGTGTGTGCCCGGTGCAATGAGCTCCTGGTTCTCCGGGAATGAGTTTGCTCCCTTGAGGCCAAGGTGGCTGACCTGGAGAAGCAGAGACAGTCAGTTAGGCACGTGGAGAAGACTCTCGGGGACTTGTTAGGTATGTCCCACTCTGTATCTGGCAGCCCCGCTGCTGTAAGGGAGCATGAGGATTGAGAAGGAACAGGGCACCGTGACGTGGATGAGGAGAATCTGCTCTCAGAAGGGACCTCTTCTACAGCTGGTGAACGGGTATCTTTTCATACTAAGGAACCATCCCTGGGCGGGGGAGGGGGGGGCTCTTGGTAGCTGGTGATTTAATACTTAGGCAGGTAGACAGCTGGGTGGCGAAACCACGTATTGACCATATGGTGACTTTCCTGCCTGGTGCAAAGATAGCGGACATTACACGTTTTTTAGTTAGGCTGGTAGATAGTGCTGGGGAGGAGCCAGTGGTCATGGTACATGTTGACACCAACGATGTGGGAAAATGCAGTTGTGAGGTCCTGGAGGAAAAATTTAGGCTGCTAGGCAGGAGACTCAAGGCCAGGACCTCCAAGGTAGCCTTCTCGGAAGTGCTACCTGTTCCACGCGCAGGGCCGGAGAGACAGGCACAGATCAGGAGTCTCAATACGTGGATGTGACAATGGTGTAGGGGGGGAAGGGTTCAAGTTTGTTAGGCACTGGGATGCTTTTTGGAACAAGAGGGAGCTGTACAAGAGAGACGGTCTCCACTTGTCCCGGGAAGGAACCAGACTGCTGGCGCTTAAAATCAAAAAGGTGGCAGAGCAGTTTTTAAACTGAATACTGGGGGAAAGCTGACAGGAGACGAAAAATCTCTGGTTTGGGGATGGCTCATCTCAAAGAGATGAAGGGGTAGCTGTTACTTTCCTACAAGGAAATGGATTAAAATTGTTCTCTGAGACTGTGGCAAATGATAGGGACTGCCTGGTAAGGTCTCGAGGCAGCAAGAGGAAAGTTGTGGGCTTAACATGTATGGGAAACTATAGATGTTTATATACTAATGCTAGAAGTGTCCGAGGTAAAATCGGGGAATTGGAATGCTTGGTGTTGGGCAAAAACATAGACATTGTGGGTATTTCAGAAACTTGGTGGGATGAGGAAAATCAGTGGGATACGGTGATTCCTGGTTATAAATTATATCGGAAGGATAGGGGGGAGAAAGTTGGAGGTCAGGTGGCTCTTTATGTCAGAGAGGGTAGGGTAGGATAATTGGATTCACTTCTGGAAATGCTATGGGTTGAATAAGTGGGCCCAAAAGGAAGCTTAACATTGGGAGTTTGTTATCGCCCACCAAATCAAAAGATAGAGGAGGATTGTAAAATGATGAATGAATTCAAGATAGCGGCTAGACAAAATAACTGTGTTGTCATAGGTGATTTTAACTACCCACACATTGATTGGGTCAATATGTGTTCAAGTCGGGAAAAAGAGATTGAGTTTCTAGACACTCTCAATGACTGTGCTATGGAGCAGATGGTTACATAACCTACCAGAGGAGAGGCGATCCTGGATTTGGTCCTAAGTAACGCCCAAGACCTGGTGAGAGATGTTAAAGTGATTGCACCACTTGGGAAGAGTGACCGTAATGTTATTGAGTTCAACATTTGTATAAATAGGGAGTTGCCCAAAAAGACTGACACAACCACTTTTAACTTTAAAAGGGGTAACTTCTCTGATATGAGGGGATATGGGAGGAGAAAACTGAAAGGAAAAGTAGAAAGAGTCAAAACCATTGGAGAAGCTTGGAGACTATTTAAAATTACAATTCTAGAGGCTCAGAGAAAATATATGCTGGTGGTTAGAAAAGGCACAAATAGGTATAGAAAAAGGCCTGCATGGTTAACAAACAAAGTAATGGAAGATGTAAAAGGTAAGAAGGATTCCTTTAAGTGGTGGAAAGCTAGTCTCAGTGAGGCTGATAGAAGGGAACACAGGCTGTTGCAAATAAAATGCAAGTCTGTGATCAGGCAGGCAAAAAGGGAATATGAGGAGCATATCACAAAAAACATAAAGACCAACAATAAAACTTTCTTCAAATACATTAGAAATAGGAAACCAACCAGGGAAGCAGTGGGGCCCTTGGATGATCAAGGGGTAAAAGGTATAGTGAAGGATGATAGGGAAATGGCTGAGAAAGCTAAGTGCATTTTTTGCCTCTGCCTTCACTGTGGAAGATGAGAAGTGCTTGCCCACTCCAGAACCACTGATTTTGGGAGGGGTGTTAAAAGACCTGAGTCAGATTGAGGAGACGAGAGAGGAGGTCCTACGACTGATAGACAACTTAAAAACAAATAAATCACCGAGCCCGGATGGCATACTTCCGAGAGTTCTGCAAGAACTCAAATGTGAACTTGCGGATCTCCTGACAAAAATATAAAATCTTTCCTTAAAATCTGCCTCCATTCCTGAGGACTGGAAAGTAGCGAATGTCACTCCTATCTTTAAAAAGCGTTCCAGAGGAGATCCGGGAAATTACAGGCCAGTCAGTCTGACGTCGATACTGGGTAAGTTGGTGGAAACTGTTATTAAGGAAAAAATCAGTAGGCACATTGATGAACAAAATCTCTTGAGGAAGACTCAGCATGGGTTCTGTAAGGGAAGATCTTGTCTCACTAACCTGTTAAGTGTTCTTTGAGGGAGTAAACAAACATGTGGACAAGGGGGACCCAATAGATGTTGTTTATCTTGACTTCCAGAAAGCTTTTGATAAAGTTCCTCATCAAAGGCTCCTAAGTAAGCTTAATAGTCATGGGATAAAAGGATAAGTCCTTTTCTGGATAAAAAACTGGCTAATTAAAAGGAAACAGAGAGTGAGTACAAATGGGCAATTTTCTCAGTGGAGGGAGGTAAGCAGTGGGGTACCACAGGGATCACTACTTGGTCCCATGCTTTTTAACTTGTTTATTAATGATTTGGAGTTGGGAGTAAGCAGTGAAGTGGCTAAATTTGCAGATGACATGAAGTTGTTCAGGGTGGTGAGAAACAGGGAGGATTGTGAGGCACTCCAAAGGGATCTGTCGAGGATGGGCAAGTGGGCATCAACATGGCAAATGGGGTTTAATGTGGCCAAGTGCAAAGTGATGCACATTGGAGTCAAAAATCCTAACTATAAATACACGTTGATGGGGAGAGACTGGCAGAGACTGACCAAGAGAGAGATCTTGGAGTTGTAGTAGATAACTGAATGAAAATGTCAAGACAGTGTGCGACTGCAATGGAAAAGGCCAACGCTATGCTGGGGGTTATTAGGAAGGGAACTGAAAACAAATCAGCCAGCATCATAATGCCCCTCATTTATGCAACCTCATTTTGAGTACTGTGTACAGTTCTGGTCGCTACATCTCAAAAAAGATATTATAGCATTGGAAAAAGTGCAGAAAAGGGCAACTAAAATGATAAAAGGGTTGGAACACTTTCCCTATGAAGAAAGGTTGAAGCGCTTGGGGCTCTTTAGCTTGGAGAAATGACGGCTGAGGGGTGACATGATTGAGGTTTATAAGATTATGCATGGGATAGAGCAGGTAGAGAAAGAAGTGCTTTTCTCCCTTTCTCATAATACAAGAACTCGTGGGCACTCCATGAAATGGCTGAGCAGTCGGGTTAGAACAGATAAAAGGAAGTATTTCTTCACCCAAAGAGTGATTAACATGTGGAATTCACAGCCACAGGAGGTGGTGGTGGCTACAAGCGTGGACAGCTTCTAGAGGGAATTAGATAACATACAGAGCAGAGGTCCATCAGTGGCTATTAGACACAAAGTATAGATAGGAACTCTCAGTCTGGGGCAAGTGATGCTCTGTATTCTTGGTGCTTGACTGGGGGGGGGGGCAACAGTGGGAGGGCTTCTAGTGTTCTGCCCCCACTGCTGGACCTTCTGAGGGCACCTGGTGTTTTTGGCCACTGTGTGACAGAGTGTTGGACTGGATTGGCCACTGGCTTGAACGAACATTGGCTTCTCTTATGTTCTAATGTTCTTATGACCCCATAGTCTCCCCCGCTCTGCCAATACCAAAGGGAGGGGGTAGCCCAGGGAAGCAAGAAAAGCCCAGATCCTTGGGTTGCCAACTTTCCAGGGATCCCCCAAAGATTGGGGATTCTATCTCCAAATAGGAAGATTTGGCCACAGGGGTCTCACTGTCCCTCTAAAAAGGCAGTGACACGTCAGTGACTGGTGGCAGGGAACTTAAGGAGTGAGATATGCCCATGGGAAGAGGGTGGGAGGTGAACAGCTGAGTTGTAAACTGGAGCTCGTTTTGCCACAGTAGGCAACCAAGCTCGGTTCAGACAAAGGAAGGAAACCCTTCACAGGCCTTTGTGAAGAACTCATTGGGACCAGTCCTGACTGCGGTTGCAGCGCCAGGTAGGGAGATTCCTGGAGATTTTCTGGTAGTTTCTATGGAAGCCAGGGTTTGGGGAGGGGAGAGGCCTCAGCTGAACAGAATGCCATAAAGTCTACCTTCCAAAGCAGTTATTTTCTTTGGGCAGGAGAGACCTCTTGTCTGGAGTTCAGCTGGCGATCTTCAGGCTCTACCTGAAGGTTGGGTACCCTAGGCGTGGCAATCAGTGCTTCAGAGCAGGGTCTGCTAGATCCAGGTTCTTGCTGTTGTAGCTGAGTGGGTCATGGACTTTCAGCCTAACCTACCTCACAGAATTGTTGTGCAAGTCGAAAGGGAGAGAGGAGAATGATGTAAGCTGCTTTGGTCCCCATTGCAGAGAAAGACCACTTTTCCTCCTGGGAAATTTATTTATTTAAATTTCTATCCTGCCCTCCTGGCCAAGGAAACCATTGTTGCCAATCTCCAGGTGAGGGCTGTAGATCACTCAGAATTACAACTGTTCTCCAGATGGCATTGATCAGTTCCCCTGGAGAAAATGGTGGACTCTGCGTCCTTATACCCTGCTGAGACGCACCTCCCTCCATGACAGCCACTGTGACGTCGCAGTCAGGGCTTCAGAGCATGGTAGAGGCTGCAGCTGGTGGTGGAGAGATGGAAAGCTGAAGAGTGAGGGGGAAATTAAAGTAGGTTGAAGCTTGGCTGGGAAGGAGATAGGGTTGCCAACACCAGGTGGGGAATTCCTGGAGATTTGAGGGGTGGAGCCTGGAGAGGGTGAGGTTTGAGGAGAGGGGGGCCTCAGACAGGTATAATGCCATAGACTCTGCCCTCCAAACCAGCTATTCCCTCTTGGGGAACCACTGTTGCCAATCTCCAGGTGAGGGCAGGAGATCACTCAGAATCACAACTGCTCTTCAGGTAGCAGAGATCAGTTCCTCTGGAGAAAATGGTGGACTCTACGTTATTATACCCTGCTGAGGTTGCCACAGCAAAATGACGCTGAATGGCCAAGGCCTTGGCACCCTCCCAGAGCCTCTTTCTAGAGCCCGTTGTATTTATTTCCACAATGGGCCTTATTCCTAAATTGCATCATTGTCGGGACTGGGTAATCAGCACAATCACTAATGAGTGATTGAGGTATTTACTAAAGATTGTTTTTCAGTCATGGCTGAACCATGGCTTTTCTGATTAATGGGAGGTTACTTGCTCCCCAACTAGGCAACAATACCCAATGTGGCTTTTACTGACTTCCCCAAATGCATCACTTAAAATTAATCTCCTTTGTTAATATAAGGACTACCACATTTTCCTTTTGTTCTTTGCCTTACAAAGATGTGTGTGTTTTGATTAGAGCTGGTGAGATATCTGATTAATTATTGATGGTTATATTCTCAAAGGGACAGTGTCCACTCTTCTTGCTCCTAAATCCCAGGAATTTTTGGTGCATGTTTCAGATTCAACACCATACAGTTCAGTTAAACCTCAATACATCTTGTATTCCCTTTTAATATTCTATACACTGCAGAGCAAGGAGCTCTTCTATCAAGTCCTGAAACATCATCTCTCCTGACCCACACACTTTTGGGGGTACTGAACATTTAGTGTGATTAAGAGTTTTGGGAATTTAAACACTTGCTCAGAGCATATGTTTTATACAGACATGAGCAAGTTATTATATTTTGAAGGTACTAAAAATGTATTATGATTCTAGGAAAATCAATTCTAACAGAAGACCACATGCCACACTTAAAGGGGTTTCAGTTGTGTGCTGCCTATTACTAGCTTTCAGTTTGCTTCTACTGACGACCATGATACTTTAAGCATTTTAAAATACGGGTTCTCTTTAAAAAAATATTTTAAAGGAAACTAGAAATACAACTGTAAAATGTTTTATAATCTAATTCTTCTGGAGAATCTACAAATATTGGCTCTTAAGCCTCAACATAAAAGCTCATTTGAACAAACATGTTTGTAAGGTTTCCCATGCTTGAAAGCCAGTCAAATCCAAATCTAGGGGGCAGTGCTCATCACCATTTTCAAGCTGAAGAGCCAGTGCTGTCTGAAGACTTTTCCGTGGTTATGTGGCAGGCATAACTAAATGCCAAGGCTCACGGATCACTGTTCCCTTCCCACCAAAGTGGTACCTATTTATCTACTTGCAGTTTCTTGCTTTTGAACTGCTAGGTTGGCAGGAGCTGCGGCCAGAGACAGGAGCTCACTCTATCATGCGGCACTCGGATCTCGAACTGCTGAGCTACCGACCTTCCAGTCTGCAGCTCAGTGTCTTAACCTCTGAGCCACTGCAGCATGTTTGTACCACTCCTCAAAATCTTTAAAGCACCACACTTCAGCATACAGCTCATGCACTTTCCATATGCAACTGGTTTTATACACAACACACACACATAATTAACTGGATTATCTAAAATAAGGTATATTTACTGAAAAGAAACAAGTGCGCTTATGAAATTTTAAGAAGTGTTAGGAATAAGTATGTGTATTATGGGTGGCTTAAAGCCTCTTATCAGCTCACAGACTGGGTACTACAGTTGGATCACACTCCGACCTAAGGCAGATCACACCAGTGACACAACCACCATTTTCACTGCCTACTCATTTCGGGGTGGTTGTCTGTTAAGGAGAAGATAGGCAGAGAGGGGAAAAAGAGATTGAACTGAGGTAGGATACAAACCAAGGACGAAACCAAAGAGGAAGATGAATGCAGAAAAGTGGGACATACTGAAGAATGGGACCAAAAGTATGTTTATGGTTGCCAACCTCCACATGGTAGCTAGAGATCTCCTGGGATTACAAGTGATCTACGGTGACAGAGATAAGTTCATCTGGAGAAAATGGCTGTTTTGGAAGGTGGATTCTATGGCATTATATCCCATTAACATTCCTCCCCTCCTCAGGCTCCACCCCCAAAATCTCCTGCTAGTTCCCAATCCAGAGCTGGCAACCCTAGGTATATTTCTGGTCTGAAAAAATATTTTATTTAAGACATTTTAAAGCTGCCCTTCCACCCAACTTAGGGTTTCCCAAGGTGGCAAACAATAAAAACATTAAAACAAGATTAAAAACACTTAAATATATAAAAACGAAAGCAAAATGAACAGGAGAGTCAGTAAAAATCAAACAAGTCTTCCCCCACTGGCAGAAGACAATGATAGAAGGGAACCGATAACTCTCTCTGTGGAGGGAATTCCATAATTTCGGTGCCATGACTAAGAAAACCCTTTCTTAGGTTGCCACCAATGCTTCTTCTAAGCTGTGGAGTCTGTGAGCAAAAATTCTACTTTGTGAGCTCCTGGCATTAAAGTTGTGAGTGAGCAATTTGGCTGCTGCATAAATTAGTTTGCTCTGGGGCCACCTTTCCTGAGCTAGGACAAAAATGTGTGAGCCGGAGGCTAAAAAACTGAGCTAGCTCACACTAACCCAGCTTAGAGGGAACACTGGTTGCCACCCAACTAGCCTCCGATGGGGTTCCCAGAGCATGGCCTCCAAAGATGATCTCAAGACCTTAATGTAAAGCTTTTATTGTCGATTTGTACTGGTCGTTGGCCGAATAAAGTATTTACTTACTCTAGGATCTCAGTGTTCGAGTAGACTCATATGAGAATAAGTAGTCCCTTTAAGGTACGCTGACTGCAGACATATAGGGCTTTAAAGGTACATACTGATATCTTAAATTTGGTCCAGAAGCAAATTGGGAACCAGTGTAGGTAGAACAAGACTGCAGTGATATGGTCCATACTACCCATTCCATCCAAAATTCTAGTTGCAACATTGTGCACCAATTGTAGCTTCAGGAGGACACTATTCAAGGATAGCTCCAACACTATTAAGTTTTTCCTTGCATGAAATAAAGACTGATTTTTCCACTCCTTCCAACTGACAGCACGATCCCAACCATAGGTATTCATAAACTTCTTGGTGTTAGTGACACTTCTTCTATAGAAACATTCTTTCACTGTGTTGAGATGTAACTGCACATAAGCCCTGTATTTACAAGGGGAATATAGTCAAATGTATTCAAAAGCCTACTCAAGGTTTTTTTTTAGAACAGGACCTTTTACTTCATAAGACACTTAAAATGCTTGGGTTTAATATGACTTTAAAACAGCTATTTTAAGTATCATAACCATTGTCTGTTCACTGTGAATGGATCCTAGTATGGTGTTTTGTCTACAGTGGACACCTGACGGCAGTTGGGACCTTGACAAAAGGCCATTAATTTGGTCCTTTAATAGCAATGATGTTTCCTCACTGGTTAGGAGTTTGCCTCCAGCTTTGTCATTCAAGGACTCAACAGTGCTTAGAAAAAGAGATTCTACTTCTGTCATCTGAAAGGAAGTGGCAGGTTGCCTGTATGAGAAGCACTCTGAGTTTCAATAAACCAGTTGGGAAATGGAACACTGATTGACTTAGAATGGTGTGAATGTTTAGGATCACACTGCTACCTGGGTTTTCCCAGAAAACATACATAAAGATAGGATTGTCTTTTTTAAAGGGTGGTAGTACACTGCACTCTATAGCATGTTAGAGACCATCTCAGCCTTCAAAATCATTCCTTGCCTGAAATGAGCAGTTTTGGCAGGAGCAATTTAACATGGAGAGACAAGAACAATTAATGGAGAAAAGCTTAAGAAATAACAGCAGTGAAATAAGTATCTGTAGGCCTCCAAACATCAATTAATAGATTTGCTTAAGTGATTAAAATAGTTTTGATCAAGTAAATGGGTATCCCTAATTAAGACTTTTATTAAAGTGCTCACAAAATTAGGAAGAATGTTAGAATAGGCATCTTGCCTTCTCACACACCGGGGGGAGAGGGGGAGAGTCGTTTTTTCTCTGTTAGTACCAACTGCAACAAATGGGTTCACCTAATAAGCCATTTTTTCCAGACCAAGTGTGGTTAAATGTACATACACCTAGAGAGTAATCAACCAAAAATATTACCAACTTTTCTTTAGTCAATTGATAGCCTCAATAATAATCAACTGGGCTTACAAACCTGTGTATTAAATCTGGCGTAGGAGCCACCTCCAAACAAACTACGGAGGATTAGAACAGTGGGGAGTCCAGTGGCACCTTTTAAGACCAACCAAGTTTAATTTTGGGTATAAGCTTTCAGTGTGCACGCATACTCCCTTCAGAGACACTGAAAAAGTCTTCCTCAGGCCTTACATACAGGTAGAGACAGGATGAAGTCGCCAGAAAAGCTAATAAGCAATGCTCCCCCTAAGCTGTGGAGTCGTGAGCAAAAATCCTACTTTGTGAACTCCTGGCATTAAAGTTGTGAGTGAGCGATTTGGCTGCCGCATAACATAGTTTGCTCTGGAGCCATCCTTCCTGAGCGAAGACGAAAATGTGTGAGCCAGAGGCTAAAAAACTGTGAGCTAGCTCACGCTAACTCAGCTTAGAGGGAACACTGCTAATAAGTCCCGGGACAATAAGTATCGCTGAGATTGGATCAGAGCAGTTGGCAAGAGCTGTGAATGGCAGCAAATCAGCAGGCAAACACAAGCGTGAACACACGGATGTGAGAACTAAGTCCAGGGGCTGCCGCCGCCATTCTTCACGGTCAAAGAGAGCCTCCATGTTCAGAGGCAGCGGGGCCCACTGAGCCCCGGCTGCGGGAGACTCAGGCTGGCCACAGTGCGGCTGACTAGAGCAGTGTTTTTCAACCTTTTTCGAGCTAAGGCACATTTCTTTCATTGAAAAAAACCCCGCGGCACACCTGACAATATCTCGCAGCACAGTGGTTGAAAAACACTGAAATACAAGACAAATGGGTCATTAGTTGCCTCAGCTCAAGTATTAACTATGACAGTTATTACAAATACACGTAGTAGCCACTCCGCTTGAAATCGTCAAGTTACAGATCCAAAGTGTAAATGGCTCCTTCCCATAACATTGACCTGAGTTGCAGAAGCAATATAATGTGGATGTATTTCAACGCCTCCCGGAAGGCACATTTCTTTCATTGAAAAAATCCCACGGCACACCTGACAGTATCTCGCGGCACACCAGTGTGCCCCGGCACAGTGGTTGAAAAACACTGGACTAGAGCGACTCTGGGTTCGGCTCCATAGGGATGTGCCTCCTCCGCTACGCCGTCTCAGGCGAGACTCGAGCCAAAGCCAAGCCTTACTGGGCCGAAGGCGGGACTCTGCCTCAGGCGCACGACGCTCCTCTCCGCTGCCGGCCACAAAGGGAGCACGGCGGCGGCGGCACTTCGGGCCAGCAGCCTCAGCGCTCCTTCCCGTGACGCCGCCCCTGAAGAGCCACCCCCGCGGTGTGCCGCGCTCCGCCTGGCCCGCCCGAGCGGGTGGAAGGACTGCTGCAGGCGACAGCCGTCGCCTGCAGCAGTCCTTCCACCCGCTCGGGCGGGCGTTGCGCGCGGGGCAGGCGGCGGCGGCGGCGGCAGCCACGACGTCGCCTCGTCTTCTATTATTAATGTCTTCGGCGTCGCAGGCGCCGCTCCCCCCTTTCCTCTCGCTTCTCCCTCCCCGAGCAGCGCCACGGAGGGAACTAGGCCAGGCCGCGCCCGTCAGCCAGGCATCCCGGCCGGAGATGGCGGCGGGTAGAATAAGGCACACTGGGTAAAAACACATTTATATACGAACCTCGCCGAGAAATTTTCCAACAATTCCTCCGTCCGACCACCATGCACCAGGACAGGAAACGGCCGTCTCAGCGCCCGCCCGCCTATCCCAACACCGCCCACAGCCGTGCGGGTGGGCCCCGCAATCAGCACCGGCATAAGGCACCATTGGGCAGTCCGAGAAACCATAAACTGCCCGTCCTGGCCATTGGGCGGCCTAGGTCGCAGTCCTATTGTTTATTGGTGGTCGGCCACTGGTCCCGCCTCCACGCGATACCAAGTGTCTTCTATGCTCGGTCCAGGGCCTCCGAAGCAGCCATTTTGTATCGCGTCGCATGAGTCGCTGGTGCGTCAGTGAGGGAAGGAAGGATCGTCGCCATTTTCCCTTTCTGGCCAACGGAAGAGTGGCTGAGCGTGTAATGGGCACAGTCACGCCCTGGGAACTCTTATCGAGTAGCTGTAAGGGAAGATCCAGTGTGAAGTAGGTTGTGTGGGGTGGGAAGCGAGTGTGCCGCTGTCGTCGTAGCCTCGGAAGCCCTGCTGCAGCTCTTGGTGGAAGAGGGACGTCTGTTCGCGCGGAGACAAGAGAGGCCCAGCTCAGCGCCACGCCGCCGAACGCGTTGGGAGTTTTGTTCCGACGCCCCAAGGGAGAAAACGGCCTTATTTGGGGTTCAGCGACTTAAAAAAGGGAAGCGAAGAGGGCTTCCACATTCTCATAGTCCTCCAGTGTATCGTTCCGATAAAGAACGGCTGGGCTAATCTGAACGATTTTATTACCGAGTCACTTCTTCCTCGCTAAGCGACATTTTCAGCAACTTTAATTAGTTAAAAATGATTCCCCACCCCAGCATGGATAAAAGTGAATGGTGGACTCCTTTGCCAGATCCAGTGGAAGCCTGCAATATTTAGGCGAATTGGCTAGTACAGAAATTGAGATTTTAGTTATTTTTTAGCTGTGCCTGTGCGAATTATAAAAAACGACTTTTGCTGACGCATTCATCTATTGCTGTTGAAAGGCATGTATTCCCTTTACTATAGGGCACTAAATACCTGCCTAGATGTTAAAAAGACAAGACTGTGGTACCCTTAATTTTTTAAAAATTTATGTTATTTGTAGTCTGCTTTTCTCACAGTGACTGGATTGCACATAGCAAGTCAGTACAGTCGATAGAGTGGGGAATTCAGTAACGAATGCATTAGGATTTTAGAAGTCTGGAGCAACCAGAAAGAACAAGCATAGCAGAAGTATTCACATAACATGTTAAGTGGTACCGAAATTATATAAATAGAATCCTACTTACAATCAGCTGTACACAGCTGTATAGACTACAGTCCCTACTCATTTCTCCAGGCAAGTTTGTAAAACCCTTTTATGCAATCCAATCTTGTTACCTGTGCAGAAAAGCCCTCTTGAATAGTTCAGTTTCACATAGTTTGAGGAATACCAGGAGAATGGGGGCTTTCCTGACCTCCTCTGGCAAACTGTTCCACAAGGCCAGAGCCTTTATTGTCATGAAGGGAAGGAAATTTCCAGTTGTATATGGTCATGTTAAAGGCATTAGGTAACATGTCTCTTTCTTGGCAGTCTCCTTGCAGAATGCCTTTGCATTGCTTCCCTTTTTATTTCTGCTGCATGCCGATGACCTAAATAATAAATGTGTCTCAGTGTTTTTAATTTGTGGTTATTCTGTAAGAGCAAGTAGATCCACTGTGAGATTAAACGTTCTGTTAAACTGTTTTTTCCAAAAGAAGCCAAAAGGATCAGTTTACCAGCACACCCAGCTTCAGATACAAATGCAGGGTTTTTTTTTTTGTTAATTTATAGTCCGTCTTTCTCACTTGGCCTCAATGTAGATTACACAGAGTGAGTCAGTGCAATCAAGAGGATGGGCTATACAATGAACAGTGCAATAAGAATTAGGGTTGTCGACCCAACCAAATGTCTAAACATAGAACTGAAACAAAGCGTCACTATTAATGTTAAATATTAAATGATGCAAAAATTACACAGTAGGATCCTAGTGCCTTTGTGAAACATTGAGTACAGTGCAGCTCTGTTGACTGTAAAAAAAGCCGCCTTGAACCATTCAGTTGCATAACGTGCAAAAAAACCGTAGAGGAGGAGCCTTCCTGACCTCAGGCCAGCCATGCCATAAGGTGGGGGCCACAACAGGGAAGGCACATGTATGCCCATTGTTGATGTTGCGCATCATTCTAATAGCAACTCTTCAACATTTCAGACAGAAGCTGTGTTTTAACAGGATGTGTTTTTAAATGAACATACTGTTTCAAAATGTTTGCTTGCATAAACACAACTTACCATCGAGTGTGCAGTGATACATGCGCTGTGGTGGCAACTTCCTAAAAATCTGCATAATCAGATCTCCAAAGGCTGAGTAAGAACCCCACCTGCCCCCACCCACCTTCTAAATACTCTTGGTGGGCACCATGTTGGGGATCCCTGGGTTATGTTATTCTTTAAACATATCCACACCAGCCCGTAGAGACTGCTGTGGCATAAGCATTCATAAGCCATAGCCTGGGTCACTGGTAGTTCATTGTTCAGCTGAGTAAGCAGGCTATAAGCTGAAGTGAATACATCAGAGTCCCTTTTAATAACTAGCAGGATGGGAAATTTTCCCTGCGTTTTCTTCTCACACTACTATAATACAGTCGAACCCAACATGGAACATGCACTAGCTCATGGGTGTCGAACTCATTTGTTATGAGGGCCAGATCTGGCATAAATGAGATCTTGTTGGGCCGGGGCTGTGTGTGTCATAATGCCGAGTTGCAGAGATATAAACTTTACAGATACAAAGTTTTTTTAAACTTAAAATAAAAGCATGCTTAAAACATTTGCACTCTTGCAACATTTTGTTTATTTAACAGTTTCTGTTAACTGATACCTCTTGCTCTGAACTATTGCATCAAAATGTCTGCTGTTGCAATCTTGAGTATGCTGTTCAAGTGTGTATCTGTAAGCTGCAAACCTACTTTTGATTTATTGATATTCACTACAGAAATCTCATGCTCAAGAGTTCTGAGTCTAGGACTAGGGTTGCCAAGTCTTATGGACTCACCGGCAGGGGGGAGTCCTCCTGTGCCCGGGAGTCTCTTCTGGCGGCGTCACTGGAAGTGACGTCGGCATGTTGGGGCCGTTGCCAGGGCGATTGCCAGAGCGTCGCCCTGGCAACGCCCCCAACGTGCCGATGTCACTTCCGGTGACGTCATTACGTCGTCCTCGCCGGATGACTTCGGGGGTGGGGTTCCCCCCGCCGGCTGAATGCTGGCCGGCTGATCGGGAACCCCTTTAGCAGGGGATACCCCACCCCCCCGGGCTGACTTGGCAGCCCTATCTAGGACCCAAGTTAAAACATGAGTGACTGAGAGAGTCTGGTGAAGCAAGCTATGATGCAGCAGCAGCAACAGAACTGGAAGCATGATGGCCAGTTCCAGTGCGGTCCTGATAGAAGCCCTCTCCCAGCCTCAGCCTATCCAGGCACTGCACTCAGCCTCTGAGGCCTTCCTCCAGGTGCCAACTCCTCAAGAGGCTCGGAGAGTGGTAACCAGGGAGAGGGCTGTTTCAGTGCTGCCCCCTGCCTTTGGAACAATCTCCCTGCTGCAGCCCGCCTGGCACCAAATCTGCCATCTTTTCTGTGCCAGGTTTAGACATCCCTGTTTAGAGGGGCTTTTAAAGATCTCCATGGTCATGCAGTGGCCCCGATATGATTGGCTAAGTGTCTATGTTAATTATTATTTATTGGCTTTTTTATGTTCTTACCTTATTTTATATTAACTTTGTATTTATTGTATTTTACTGTTTCATACTTGTTTTAAACCGTCCGGATAGCTATGGCTATGGGTGGTATAGAAATGAAAATATAATGATAATAATAACAACAACAATAATAGCAGCAGCAGCAGCTTGGAAGCTCTTCTCCACAGTGGGCCTGCAATCCTGCAGTCGCATGTGTGCCTGTACAGAAGCCACAACGGTGAACCACAAGTTGTAAATGGTAAAGTTTAGCTGTACCTATGAAATCAACCAGCTATACTGTAACCATCTCATCCTTTGCTGTCCCCTTCTTTTATCTTCAGTCTTTCCCAGCATCAGGGTCTTCTCCAGTGAATGCTCCCTTCTCATTTAGTGGCCAAAGTATTTGAGCTTCAGCATCTGGCCTTCTAGGGAACAGTCAGGATTTCTTTGTGGCTAATAGCCACTAATGGACCTCTGCTCCATATGTTTATCAAATTCCCTCTTGAAGCCATCCATGCTTGTAGCCGCCAGCATCTCCTGTGGCAGTGAATTCCATGTGTTAATCACTCTTTGGGTGAAGAAGTACTTCCTTTTATCCGCTCTAACCCAACTGCTCAGCAATTTCATTGAGTGCCCACAAGTTCTTGTATTGTGAGAAAGGGAGAAAAGTACTTATTTTTCTACCTGCTCTGTCCTATCTTGTAAACCTCTATCATGTCACCCCTCAGTCATCGTTTCTCCAAGCTAAAGAGCCCCAAGCGCTTTAACCTTTCTTCATAGGGAAAGTGTTCCAACCCTTTTATCATTTTAGTTGCCCTTTTCCCAATTTATATTATTTCTGAGGTGCGGTGACCAGAATTGTACACAGTATTCCGAATGAGGTCGCACCATCGATTTGTACAGGGGCATTATCATACTGGCTGATTTGTTATCAGTTCCCTTCCTAATAATCCCCAGCATAGCATTGACCCTGTTTATTGCAGGTGCACAACTATCTCAACATTTTCGATGAGTTATCTACTATGACTCCAAGATCTTTCTCTTGATCAGTCTCCACCAGTTCAGACCCCATCAATGTGTATTTATGGTTTGGCCCCAATGTGCATCACTTTTCACTTGGCCACATTGAACCCCATTTGCCACGTTGATGCCCACTCGCCCATCTTAAACAGATCCCTTTGGAGTCACAATCCTCCCTGGTTCTCACTACCCTGAACAATTTAGTGTCATCTGCAAATTTAGCCACTTCACTGCTTACTCCCAACTCCAAATCATTAATGAACAAGTTAAAAAGCATTGGACCCAGTACTGAGCCCTGTGGTACCCCACTGCTTACCTCCCTCCACTGAGAAAATTGCCCATTTGCACTCCCTGTTTCCTATTAATTAGCCAGTTTTTGATCCACAAGAGGACTTGTCCTTTTATCCCATGACTATTGAGCTTACTTAGGAGCCTTTGATGAGGAACTTTATCAAAAGCTTTCAGGTAGTCAAGGTAAACATCTATTCAGTTCCCCTTGTCCACGTTTGTTCACCCCCTCAAAGAACACGAACAGATTAGTGAGACAAGATCTTCCCTTACAGAACTCATGCTGAGTCTGCCTCAATAGTTTTTGTTCATCAATGTGCCTAATTGTCTCCTTAATAACTGCTTCCAGCAACTTACTTGGTACTGATGTCAGACTGATCCGCCTGTAATTTCCCGGATGTCTTCTGAAATCCTTTTTAAAAATGGGGGTGACATGAGCTACCTTCCAGTCCTCAGGAATGGAGGCAGATTTTAATGAAAGATTACATACTTTTGTCAGGAGATCCACAAGTTCACATTTGAGATCTTTCAGAACTCTTGGATGTATGCCATCTGGGCCTGGTGATTTATCAGTTTTTAAGTTGTCTCAGTTGTAGGGCTTTCTCTCGTCACCTCAATCTGATTCAGGTCTTTCAGCATCCCTCCCGAAATCAGTGGTTCTGGAGGGGGTAAGCACTTCTCATCTTCCACAGTGAAAACAGAGGCAAAAAAATGCATGCAGCTTCTCAGCCACTTCCCTATCATCCTTTAGTAATCCTTTCAACCCTTGATCATCCAAGGGCCCCACTGCCTCCCTGGCTGGTTTCTTACTTCTAATGTATTTGAAGTAAGTTTTGTTGCTGGTCTTTATGTTTTTTGCTATATGCTCCTCATATTCCCTTTTTGCCTGCCTGATCACAGACTTGCATTTTATTTGCCACAGCCTGTGTTCCCTTTTATCAACCTCATAGAGACTAGCTTTCCACTACTTAAAGGAATCCTTCTTATCTTTTACAGCTTCCATTACTTTGTTTGTTAACCATGCAAGCCTTTTTCTATACCTATTTGTGCCTTTCCTGACCTGCAGTATATATTTTATCTGAGCTTCTAGGATTGTAGTTTTAAATAGTCTCCAAGCTCTCCCAATGGTTTTGATGCTTTACTTTTCCTTTCAGTTTCCTCTTCACATGTCCCCTTATTTCAGAGAAGTTACCCCCTCTTTTTGGGCAACTCCCTATTTATACAAATGTTGAACTCAATAACTTTATGGTCAGTTCCCAAGCAGTACAATCACTTTAACATCTCTCACCAGGTCATGGGCGTTAAAGGTAAAGATTTCCCTTGCTCGAAAGCCAGTCGAATCTGACTGTAGGGCCGAAGAGCCAGTGCTGTCCGAAGACTTCTCCATGGTCATGTGGCCAGTGTGACTAAATGCCGAGGTGCATGGACTGCTTTTACCTTCCCACCAAAGTGGTATCTACTTGCAGTTTCTTGCTTTCGAACTGCTAGGTTGGCAGGAGCTGGGGCGAGAGATAGGAGCTCACTCTGTCACCAGGGTCTTGAACCATCGAGCCACTGACCTTGCGGTCTGCAACTCAGCGTCTTAACTTCTGAGCCACCGCGGCCCTACTGTCATGGGCATTACTGAGGACCAAATCCAGGATCTCCTCTCCCCTGGTAGGTTCTGTGACCATCTGCTCCATGAGAATCTAACTCCATAGTGCTACCTATCCAGAGGCTAAATGGAAGAGGATGGATGGAAGGAAGGTGGCTCCTGCTCTGAGCAGCTTAAATATGACAATGGTTTACTTCTAATGAAATACACATTTGAGGGAATTAAGAACAAAAGAAGAAAAAAAGAGCCTGCTAAAACCTGACATTCTGAGCAGCCCCCAAAGCTGATGCAAACAAATAAATACACATCACACAAACTGATTTTCTGAAGACTGCATTTTGAATATCATAATATATATGTTCATTTCAGTTTCATTTTTTTACAGATATAAATTCAGTTCATTTTCAACCTGCCTTTGAAGTTTTGGAGGCTTACATTTAAATTAAGGTAGCTTGTTCAGTATCAGTTGTAACAGCAGATGACATTGAATATAAAAACAGCCAGGAGAAAGAAAACTTTTTACTGAAAAGATTTGACACCAGTAATCTCAAGGCAAGATCAAGAAACTCAACGTTATTTTATGTATTTATGTTGTAGAAATAAAGACGGGGCCCCAAGCCAGTCCAGTCACATCATTTTGATGTTGGCTTCTTCACTGAGTGGTTTTAATAGTGGTCCCAAGAAGGGAGTTTTCTGCCTTTCTAGTTAAAATACTAGCTACTATGCCACCTGTAGGCAAGGAGATGGTGGCTTCAGAAATGAGAGCTTGGTAACCTATCTGGATCAGGCAAATGAAAGAATGTCCACTATTTTTTGAACCATGGGGAAAAAACAATGGAGATGTCAAAGCATCTATCCAAGTGCTGAAAAAACAACGATTTCTCATATTCCCACATATGGGAACAACCTTTAAATGATATCTAACCCAAGCCAGTCAAATTATGTCTTTTTTTAAATAGATTGCATATGTAGATCTTTCACCACCATACTTCAAAACATACTTCTGTAAGAGAAGAACTTCATGTCAGATTTCACATTCTGCTGAGAATATTAACTCTGTTCTCAGCACTTAAACATGAAGGGGTCTGTATCCAAATTTCCACTTGTACATTGACAGCTTTAAGAAGAACAAAGGACACAGAGGGTGTTGCCATTTTTTTCTTTTTAGCAGCAATGAAATACTACTAACCCCTTTCTACATAACCAAATTCAAGTCACAACCAATGGTGACTGCACCACAAAGTCACCAGGTACAAAACTGCTAGTTTGCTTTAAATTAATAACTTGAAATTTTCCCCAGAACATCCCTTTTTATAAACAAACATTTTGCTATTTTTGTACATAGGCTAGCAGGCTTGTTTCAATATGAAAATGCTAAATCATTTACAGATTTATCAGTTATGTAGTGCTATAATAAGTGTCCGATATTCTACATATGAACAATCTTGATAAATGGAAATGATGACGTGTTAAGTAAGGCTATCCAATTACCTTTATGTACATTAAAAGAACAGATTCCCAGCAGGGTGATGGGGAAGGGAAGAAAGTTGGGCAAATACTCATAGTCCCACAGGTGAAAAAATTAAATTGGCCTTCTAGCTTGTGTACTGTAAATGAACCTTTTCAACAGTCCTGCAGCCAATGCCTTATTTTTTCTTCATAGAAAGAAAGCTGCCTTCATGACATTCCCTCTTGATTTGTGATTTCCACCGCGTGTCATTTGAAGCTCAAGTGTCAAGTTCTTCCTATCTCCATAAATCCTTCTTTCCAGTATTAGGTTGCATGATCAAGTCCCACTTCCTGGGTTGGCGGTGGTTCTTGTTTTGTTTTTAAATGTTCAATCTATCAATTCATTTAGAGTGAGCTGTAGATAACATGAACCAGTTCTGGAACCACTATTGGGAGGAACACAAGCTCTTCACTACAATCACACAGGAGGAGAAAAAGTAGTGATAATTCAATTCATTCCTGGGGCTGGACCACCAAAGTTGAATGAACTTGGCACAACTGGAGCACTGAATTTGTATCCACCATGCTTTTCAATCATTTTGGATTCTGAAAGGAGGATGGGGAGAAGAGAAATTATTTCAAAGCATGTCAGTGATTATCAAGTTTTTTGTGCTTATTCCTTTATTTATACCCCATCTTTCTGCCCTCATAAGGTTATAGCGAACAGCTGAATGAAAATATTGGCTCAGAATGTGACAGCAGTAAAAAAAGGCAAACTCCATTCTGGGAAATAGGAAAATGAAACAGAAAAGGAACTGAAAATAAGACAGCTGATAATATAGTGGCCCCTTTTAGAAGTATGGTGAGGCCTCACTTGGAGTACCATTGTACCTCTTGCAGAACTGAAAAAAGTACAGAAGAGGGCAACCAAGAGGATTGATTAAAGGCAGGGCTATTTTTGGGCAGGAACGCACAGGAACGGAGTTCCGGCTGGCTCCCAAGTTGGCCACACTGAGCAGGAACTCATTAGCATAATATGCCACACCAAACAGTGGAAACTCATTAGGATTGGCTACATTAGGGATATGTGGCCTAACATGCAAATTAATTCCTGCTACAAAAAAAGCCCTGGGTTTTGACACAAACATTTGTAAACAGAATAGGAAAAGGTGGGTGTAGCTGGATGACCACTCTTCTGGTAACATGGGGGTGAGGCCTAATATGCTAATAAGCTGTGGTGTGGCCTAATATGCTAATGAGTTCCTGCTGGGCTTTTTCTACAATGAAAGCCCTGATTAAAGGGCTGGAGAACCTTTCCTTTGGGGGAATGCTGAAGACCGGGACATAGAAAAAAAGACCAGGGGCGACAAAATTTTATGAAATTGTTCATGGGTAGAGAAAGTGGATAAAAGAAAACCTTCTCTCCCTCTCCCATAATATTGGCACTTGTGGGCACCCACTGAGGTTGATGGGCAAAAAAATTCGGGATATACAACAGAAAGTACTTCTTTACTCAACGAGTAATTAAACTGTGGAATTCATTGCCAGGGGATACAGTGATGATGACGAACTTTAAAAGGGTGTTCGATTCATGGAGGACAGATCATCAATGGCTACTAGCCACAGTGACTAAAGAGAACCTCTTTACTCAGAGGCTGCAGTGGCAGTGCTAGGAGACAACATTAGGAGGAGTCCTTGGTTTCTATGCTCTGTTTGTTGGCCTCTCCAGGGAAACTGGTTGGCCGCTGGACCACAGGTCCAATCCAGCAGGGCTGCTGCGTTCTTATGATCAAGGCACTCATACTGAAATAAGCACCTGTTGCTGACTGTGAAAGACCAGAGAGGAGCTCTAATGTAAAACAGCACTAGAAGTGCTGTCAGCACTAGACTGACAATCATGCCAATCTTTGACTGAATTTGTTAGAATATTATTTGCTCAGAACTGTACACATACTCGCATGACTTGCTATTTGGATTCCCCATCTACATATATGGAAACTAGTTATTTTCATAGCTGGTTTAGAAAAATAAGTTCCAGCATGTGGTCTTTCAAATAGTGTCAGCGCTTTTCCCAAAAAAATTATACTGGAAATAAGGTAATGGAACTGGAAAGCTCGAATTTTTTCAAAGTCCCTTTCCACTTTCTATCTCTACAGATAGAAATCCAGCCTTTTCTTTGATAACTTGTAAGAAAGGAGATCCCCACGACCTTCCTAGGAAGCTGGGGTTTCCCCCCACTTACTGAATTCACCACACAAGCTTTCAAGAACTATAAATGGCTCCCGAGATACCGGAGCACTAGACAATTGCTCACAAGGTTTCATTAGCTTGAACACTGTTGCTGCCAAAGTTCCTTGTTCTCCCTTTCAGTTCTTGTTGATGTGTTTTCTTTTGTGCAAGTGCTTACTGATCAGGTCTGATATCCAACTTTCTGAGATCAAGTGAGATGGAGCACTTTCAGAGTGATTTAGGCTCCTTTGTAAAACAGTAGCCGACCAGCCAATACTTAATGACTCACGACATAAAACCTAATGGAGAAACTCATACCATGGGCTGCTCTTCGCTGATCTGCTAATGTTGCTATGTCTTGTAACTGTTTTCTTTGTTCCTCATTAAGACCACGTGTCAAAGCTTGGTACCAAACAGGATTACGATTCTGAATTGCTATGGAAAAAGAGAGATGCAGATATATGAAAAACTGTGGGCAAGCTGTTCACCACCACTTTTTATGAGCCACTTTGACTATTACTGTATTTTAATTAAAAGCAACACTACTTCTCCCGCATAAATTCAAGGTTATGCAGAATTTGCAAGCCTTGAGCATAAACTTGACTCCAGGTTTTGAATGGTCGTATTTACATTTGTCCATTTTAGACAATACAGAAAGCTGGAGAAAGGAAGTTCAGAAATGGGGTTGGAATTTCTTTGCTCGCATATTTTCCTGTGCACCCCACCATGACTACCACCTGGCTTCAAGTCCTCTTTACTGCCTTATTTCAAGCTGAAACACCTACCTATTTCCTGATTGGCTCAGTTCCTGCAAAAGTATTACGAGAACGGAAACAATTTCAAGTGGTGTCGAAAACGATGCACGATGTTATAAACTGCCTGCTTCAATTTTTAATCACACTTCTCTCCCTGAATCTCTTGATCATCAATGCAATCTATATATCTAATTCTGAGAGTTGTTTTTCCTGTGTGGATGCTTATATCTGCCAAAAGAGGGCTCACTCTCCCCCAACAGCTTTTCCTACATAGTCAGGCCCCTTTCTTGGTCTGCAGAAAAATCCAAAAAGTTAAAAAAAAACTTCAGGGACTATTGAATTCCTCCCAATACCTTTTGAAATGGCATCAGCTCCAGGCGTCAACTGTGAGATTAGAATGTTCGGGGGAGGGGCAGGCTTCTAACTGTTTCTGTCAGTAAAAGGCAGGGTTTTTACTGGCAGCAGTCTAGGGTTGCCAAGTCCCCCCCCCCCTCCCGTGGATCCAGAGCCAGGCTGGGAAACTCCTGGAGATTTGGGGGTGGAGCCTGGGGAGGACAGGGACCTCCGTGAGGTACAATGCCATAAACTCCACCCTCCAAAGCATCTGTTTTCTCCATGGAAAGTTATCTCTGTAGTCTGGAGATGAGCAGTAACTCCAGGGGATCCCCAGGTCCCACCTAGAGGCTGGAATCCCTAGGCAGCACCCTCTGGGTGACTTGATATCACCTGATTTACATGACTCAGGTAGGCCCAGCTGCTTTGCTATGGTTCATCAGCGGCCACCCTATGAAAGCCAGTGTGATGTTAACAGAGCTTCACATTGGGATCTGTGAGACCCAGGTTCAGATCCCCATCTTGTGGTGGAAGCTGACTGGGAGATTTTGGACCAGTCACATACTTTCAGCCTAACCAACCTCACAGGGTTGTTGTGCAGATAACAAGGAAATAATTATGTAAGCTGCTTTAGTCCCCACTGTAGAGAAAGGAGATTTTCCTAGGTAGAGGCTGCAAGGGACGGGGGTGGAGTTGGAAAGCCGAAGACAGATAAAGGTAGGTTGGCTGTTGGGTGGGAAAGAAATAGGGTTGCCAACTCCAGGTTGGGAAATTCCTGGACATTTGAGAGGTGGAGCTTGGGGAGGGTGGGATTTGAGGTGGGAGGCAGAAAGAGAGAGAAAGAGGGATGAGATCGGGGAGGCAGAAAAACAAAGAGAATGATGATGGGTCAGAAAGAGAGAGGAAGTAACATACATGGAGAAGAGAGAAAGGAAGGGGGGGCAGAAGGGAGAGAGTGAGAGAGAGGTAGGGGGAGAAGGGAGGAAGCAAAGGTGTGAGGAAGGCGATAACCATCCCGCAAGTTTCTTGCAGGTCTCCACTTGTTCAATCCTAATATTCTACCTGCAAAAACATACAAGTTCCTGAAAGTTTATGAGCCAGGTGTTCTTCTTGACCATTTTTTTGACATTCTAAACACACGTATGGTTCTGTGGTGCAAGGTACATAACATTTGCTCTTACTCTGAAAAATTGCTTTAAATATCTGGTATTCATCAACAGGGTTATCTTCATCATCAATAATTGTTGAATATTCCTCCAGGGCAGTCTCTTCAGCATCATCTTCTTCCCAGTCCTCATCATCCCCATCTTCCCCAGCCTGCTTTGCCAAAATTTCTAAACATTCTTGTCCATCTTCATCGATATCATCTTCATCACTCCCAAGCTCTTCTGTAAAAGATGCAGGATCAGAAAAAAATGGCTCCAGGATGGCAAAAGATATTTTTATTGTTCTTTCCTCCATTTCTATTTGCTATGCTTGCATTCTACAAGTCTCTCTACTTTTTATCCCAGTGCTAAGTCAGGGGTCCTCAACCTCTTTGTGCTTGTGGGCACCTTTGGAATTCTGACAAAGGGTGGTGGGCACAATCACAAAATGGTTGCCACAGGAGGCAGGGCCATTCACAAAATGGCTACCACAGGAGGTGGGGCCAACCACAAAATGTCCGGGATCTAGACTACATACACCTCTAAAAATAACTCTTCAACGTTTCAGGCAGAAGCTCAGTTTAACAGGGATGCCTTTACAACTTCATAGCCAATCAGAAGTCCTGCTGGGAAAAAGCTCCACTTAGCCCCACTCACGTTCTAAAATCACTTGGCAGGGGCCAGGAAAGTTGTTGGTGGGTGCCATGGCACCACCATGGGCACCATATTGGGGACCCCTGCTCTAGTTTAACTTAGCAAAGTACTTGTTTCCCCACCAATGCGTTCAATAAAAAATGAAGTATTTGAACTACACAGCTTGCAAATGAGAAATGAATAACCCACCGAAGAAAAAAGAAGAAACTGATTCGGTGGACTATGTTCCAAGACAGTAATGAAATGTTTAAGACTGCTTGATTTAATTTCAAAAGCAAATGGAAAAAAGAATTAGATATGGGAACAAAACAGCAACGACTCCCACACAAAGAAAGGAGATTCTGCTATACAAGAAGGGGGGGACCTGCAATTCTCGTGGGGGGGGGGGTGAAGCTGTCAGCCACTCGGGCTGCCACTTCTCCCACCCCGCCCCCCGCCTTTCTCCATGGCCCAAGTGGCTGAAGCCACTCGGGCCGCTCTTCCTCCCCCCCTTCTCCGCTGCCCGAGTGCCACTCTTCCCCCCCGCCCTTCTCCACGGCCCCCTCCCCCGCTCTCACTCGGGTCCAAGTGGCTGAAGCCACTTGGGCCCAGCATTTCTCCCCCACCACCCTCCCCCGGCACCAGCAGTGAGGCCTCCCAACCGCAGGCCGCCGCAGTTCCCAGAGCGTTCCCTGCGCACGCACAGGGGATGCTCCGTTACTTTCAGGGGGAATTAAGTATCCCCTCGAAAGTTTTTTTTTTTTTAACTTTTAGGATTTTTCTGCACACGGGGGGAGTTCCCCCCTGTGTGTAGAAAAACCTCCCTGCCCCCCAAGTGCCCCCCCACGCGGGTTTAGATATCCGCATGGGGGTGGGCCCCTTGGGAATTAGATATATAGATGAAAAAAAGAGGAAGGAAGTTAAAGCAAACAAGAACCTATGAATGACAGAAATATGTTTCACAGAACAGTGCCAGGATCAAGTTCACGGCAAGAGTGGCATCCGCAATACACGAGACATTTGCTTGCCAAGCACACTGGCTCTCTTTACCTGCTTCCTCGTCATCTTCTGCGTCGTCATCGTCATCATCAGAATCATTTTCATGCTCTGCGTGGCAAGCATACGCTCTTTTCAGGCCATTAAATAAAAGGATAAAAGCTGGCAGGATTTGTTCTGAAACCTGATTTAAAACTTGCGGTATTTGTTCCAGATCAATAAGAGCGCACAAGCCAAGCACACACATTTTTCTGTCATGAAGTCTGAAATACAAAATACAGGTTCATATTACATTATTTACAACTTTGGGAAAAGTAAGGCAAATTATATATTACCCAAGATTGCCCACATCCAGAGAAATACAGGGAGAAGGGAGACCAATACACACAACCGCATTTCTATTCACTTTCCCCAAACAGATACACCTATAAAAATTTCACAGAAGTGGAAAAGATATATAAGAGATCCACTGTGCATATGCAGTTCCTTGCTTGTGTGTAAAGGAGCTCAGTGGATCAAGGCAATAATCTCCAAGAGACAAGTAACTTACCCCAAGAAACAGTCTACATCATTTAGCCACTGTGTAATGAAGTGATTTGTAACAGGCTCCACATTATTGGGGAAGTGAAGATTTTCCAAAGTACTCAGAAGCAGGTGAGGATTGTAATAGAGAGCAGCTATGGCAACCTGGAGGCACATTGTTCTCAGTTCACTTGTTTTAACTTCTCTGGTCAACCTTTCTAAAGCAGCTTCCACAAACAAGGGTATACACTGGAAATGGAAAAAAATAATGGCCCAAACTTAAAAAACATTATAGCAACACCACCCAGAGTTCACACTTCATATTTAGTCTGCCACTTTTCAACTCAGAACTAGATAAATACTATATATTTAATAGCCAAGGCCATTTTGGGTGCGGATACTTATTTCTGCCAACAGAGGGCTCATTCTCCCCCAACAGCTTTTTCTACAGATTCAGGGGACTCCCTCAGTCTGCACAAAAATCCAAAAAGTTTTTTTAAAAAACAAAAAAACACAGGGAGGGTTGAATTCCTCAATACCTTTTGAAATGGCCTTCGCAGGGATGTAACTCCAGTCATCTAAAAATAAAGTAGGGCCTCTGATTTGCATCAGAATTAATGGTATACCCTGCCAGATTTCCACACATTTTGATGCTATCTGCAAGTGCTATATTCAAGCCTTCAGGGTCTCTCCTATATATATAGACAGGAGGGGAGGCACCATGGTACAGCCTGATCTTGTCAGATCTTGGAAGCTAAGCAGGGATGGTGCCTGTCTGGAAGGCTCTGCAGAGGAAGGCAACAGGAAACCACCTCTGCTTAATCACTTGCCTTGAAAGCCCCTTGCAGGGGTTGCCATACGTTGGCTGTGACCTGAAGGCACTTCACATACATGCACAGAGAACACCAGTTCCATTCCCACTCTTGCCTTGCAACAGACCATAAACTGATAGATGAAAGGTTATATTTCCTTTTTGTGTGGACAGGAATCTAATTCCAGGCATCAACAGTGAGAGATTAGAATGTTTGGGGGGGGGGGGAGGCTTCTAACTGTTTCTGTCAGTAAAAGGCACGGGGAGGGGGGAGGGCCCTTTCCAGTTCTATTTCGGCCTTTCAGGGAGGGAGCCTTGGGGCCAGGCCTGACAAGGATTGCCAGTGCCAGGCTGGGGAATTCCTAGAGGTTTTGAGGTGGACTCTAAGGAGGGCTGGGTTTGGGGAAGGGAGAGGCCTCAGCTAGGTAGAATGCACCAGAGTCCACCCTCCAAAGCAGCCATTTTCTCTGTAGTCTGGAGATAAGCAGTAATTTCAGGGGATCCCCAGGTCCCACCTGGAGGCTAGAATCCCTAGGCAGCACCCTCTGGGTGACTTGATACCACCTGATTTGCATGACTCAGACCCAGCTGCTTGCTACCTTATAAATCATAAGGTACATCAGCAGCCACCTTATGAAAGCCAGTGTGATGTAACAGTTAGAGCTTCAGACTGGGATCTGCGAGACCCAGGTTCAGATCCCCATCTTGTGGTGGAAGATGACTGGGAGATTTTGACCAGTCACATACTTTCAGCCTAACCAACCTCACAGGGTTGTTGAGCAGATAACAAGGAGGAAATAATAATGTAAGCTGCTTTAGTCCCCTCTGTGAAGAAAGACTGTAATTTTCCTAGGTAGAGGCTGCTGGGGAGAGGGGTGGAGACAGAAAGCTGAAGACAGAGTGGCAGATAAAGGTAGGTTGGCTGTTGGGTGGGAAGGAAATAGGGTTGCCAATTCCAGGTTGGGAAATTCCTGGACATTTGAGGGGTGGAACCTAAGAAGGGTGGGGTTTGAGGAGGGGAGGAATTTCAGACCAGTGTAATACCATAGACTCCACCCTCTGAACCAGCCATTTCCTCCACAAGAACTACCATTGCCAGCCTTCAGGGGAGGGCTGGAGATCACCCAGAATTACAACTGTTGTCCAGGTGACAGAGATCAGTTCCCCTGGATAAAATGTCTGCTTTGGAGGGTTGAGTCTATGGCATTATACCCTGAGGCTGCTTGCCTCCCCAAGCCTCACTGTCCCAAGGCTCCACCCCCAAATCTCCAGGAATTTCCCAACCTGCAGCTGGCAGCCCGAAGGTGTAGCTGGGAGACCTGTAGCTGGGAGATCTGTTGTGATTCCCGGAGAACTGCCACTGCTGCTGTGGGGGGAGAGGAAGCAAGGATGTGGCTGGGGCACTGCCAAAACTGCTGCTGCTGCGCAGGGTGGGGGAGGAAGCAGGCAGGAGGCTGCGAGAGTGATGGGGGCAGAAAGATTGATGAGTTTGGGAGGCAGAAAAACAGACCAAGATGAGGGGGCAAAAAGAGACAGGAAGTAACATGCATGGAAGAGAGACAGAGAGTAAGAAAAGGGGGGACAGAAAGGAGAAAGAGTGTGAGAGAGGGAGGGAGAGAGGAAAGGGAGCAAAGGTGTGAGGAATGGGATAACCATCCCGCAGGTTTCTTGCGGGTCTCCACTTGTTTTCCTTACTGTAACAGGAAAAAGAAGAAGCAGACCTTCATCTGTTTCCTCTCCAGTCCTGCTCATCAACCAGAAACCCATGTGTGTCACACAGCAACTAAAAATGGAGGAGCAATCAGTGAAGAAAATGGCCAAGAACAACGGAAGCTTTTGTCCTTTGGGGCAAAGGGGTTAGAAAAACAGGTTGCTTACCTGTAACTGATGATCTTCGCGTGGTCATCTGTGCATTCACATCTATGGGATAAAGGGCGCCTGCGCCTGACCCATCAGTAACAACAAGCCTCAAAGCCTCTTTTCTCCCCATGCTCCGCCCCTGAAGCACATGCGGGGCCCCACTGCGCATGGCCACAGGGGCAGAGCCTGGGTCTCCTGCCAGTTCCTTCTGACCACTGAAACCCCCTCTAATGCGAGAAGGCTGACAGCGGAGGAGAAGGCCGGGCAGGCAATGTGAAGGCACAGATGACCAGTTCCTTCTGACCACTGAAACCCCCTCTAATGCGAGAAGGCTGACAGCGGAGGAGAAGGCCGGGTAGGCAATGTGAATGCACAGATGACCACTTGAAGATCAGTTACAGCTAAGCAACCTGTTTATCTTCTTCATGGTCTCTGTGCATCACACCTATGGGAGAGTAGCAAGCTTATGACTTGGGCGCTGTCAGCTACTCAGTCCAATGCTGTACGAAGGACTGAGGAGGAGGAGATTGGATTTATACCCCTTCACTACCCAAAGGAGTCTCAGAGCGGCTTATGATCTCCTTTCCCTTCCCCTCCCCACAACAGACACTCTGTGAGATAGGTGGGACTGAGAGAGCTCTGAGACAACTGTCCTTGAGAGAACAGCTGTGCCAGAACTATGGCTTGCCCAAGGTCATCCAGCCAGGTGCAAGTGGAGGAGTGGAGAATCAAACCCGGTTCTCCCAGATTAGAGTCCGTGCACTTAACCACTACACCAAACTGGCTCTCACACCAAACTGACCGACCGTTCCACCAGGGCCCCATGGTGGGCTCTGACATCCAGAGCTTAATGGCAAATAAATGTATTTGGTGTCACCCACGTTGCTACTCTGCAAATGTCCTGCAGAGGGATTCCCCTCAGGAAGGCAGTGGAGGCTGCCATAGCCCTGGTGGAATGTGCTCTAATGGCCTTTGGTAAGGGCTGTTTCTCAAGGCGATAACACAATTTGATCGTCTCCACAATCCATTCTGAAAGTCTCTGCGCCGAGACCGTGTGGCCCCACTGCTCCTGGCCATGGGTAATGAAGAGGTGAGGATCCTTTTGCAATTGCTGTGTTTGTTGTAGGTAAAATAAGAGAGCCCGTTTAACATCTTAGGAATGGAGAAGTCTTTCTCGTTCGTCCTTAGGGTCCGAGAAGAAATCTGGAAGCGAGATGTCGGAGTGCAGGTGGAACTCCAACGCCACCTTTGGAAGGAAGTGAATGTCTGGGCTCAAGGTGACGGCACCAGTGAAGAAACGAAGATAAGGTGCATCATGCCTGAGTGCAACCAGTTCTCTCACCCTGTGCGCAGGTGTGACTGCCACCAGAAACGCCATTTTGTAGGTAAGGAGGCGGATTTCACACGTGACCACGGGCTCAAACAGCTTGCCTGACAGCTTTCACAGCACCAAGGGGAGATTCCAAACGGGGCCAGCTTATGTGGAGGATGCATATGCAGCAGCCCCCTTAGGAAACGCTTAATGTGGGGGTGGTTAAAAACTGAAAATCCATCTACCGAATGGTGGTATGTCGTAATGGCAGCCAGGTAGATGTGTATTGATGAGTGACTCAGTCCCTTGTCAACAAGAGACAGTAGAAAATCAAAAATCACGGAGTTCCCCCACTTCAGGAGGGCATGGTGAGGGTGCATGGAATCTCATATTCTGGTAGATGGCTTCTTGCTGTTGGGAATGACCTCTGTCACCCTGTCCAAGAAGGGTTGAGGAAAATCTTCCATGCTGTCAGCCTCAGGTGAGGTACATGGTGGTGGAACATGCATCCCTCCGCTGAGAGGAGGAGGTCCAGCGCAGGAGGAAAATGATGCCAGTGGCCTTGGGGGAGTTTCAACAGTACCGGGAACCATCCTTGCCTGGGCCACCATGGCATGAGGAGGATATTCTTCGGTAAGTCCCTGAGGAGTTTGTTCACTACCCGTGTTATGAAGGATAGGGGTGGAAATAAAAATAAGACCTGTTGATCTCCCACTCGTGAAGGGAAGCTTCTTTCCTGCTTAGGCAGTCCGTCTGCACGTTCTGGACTCCTGGAAGGTGCACGGCAAACAGGAAGGTCCCCCAATCTAGGCATATCAGTTATAGGGCCATTGCTAGTGCAACAAGGCTTCTGGATACCGTGCCTCCCTGTCGGTAGATATATCTGAGGGCCGTTGTTGTCTGTTGACTGTAAGCACAGCAATCACTCTCCCTTTTACTAAGGGTTGGAATGACTAGACCATGAATCAAATTGCTAGGAGTTCCAGGTAATTTATGTGGTAGTGTTGATACTGCGGGGACCACCTGGCTCCTATGCAGAGGCCCCTCAGATGAGCTCCCCATCCCCACATTGGGGCACCTGTAGTCAATATCTTTGATGGTACTGGGAGCTGGAACAGGGTGCCCATGAGAAGATTTGACTTTTGTCGCCACCAGGTAAGAGATTGTAACATGGCAAGTGGGACAAGGAGGGTCGTTAGTTGATGCTGTTTCATCAGTTTGAAATGTCTCAAGAACCAGATCTGCAGCACTTAGATGGCGAAGGGGAGGACTGCTGTTGTTGCTGCATCATCCCCAGTAGCCGTTGGATTTCTAGGGCTGTCATCCTTGAGTTTCTTGAATTTTTTTGTACTAATTTCATTATAGCTAGAGCTCTGCCTTGGTTGACTGTAGAGTCGATGAGTGCGCTAATGAACATTACCTTGTGTGCCGGTGTCAGGTGAGATTTTTTGTGATTGATCCGGAGACCAAGATAGGTCAGGAGATTGACTGTCTGCTGGATGTCTCTGTTCAGATTGGCTTTGGAGTCTGCAAACAATAGCCAGTCATCTATGTATGGAAAAACCAACTCTCCCCAAAGTCGCAGATAGGCCGCTACCACCACCACTATCTTTGTGAAGGTGCGTGGGGTGGTGGAGATCTCAAAGGGGAGGGCCTTATACCAGTAGTGTCATGCCCCGATAGTGAATCTTAGGAATTGGCGATGGGGTGGCCAGATGTTGAGATGGAAGTATGTATCTTGGAGGTCTAAGGTGGCCATCCAAGCATTGGGTTTGATGAGTGGTAAGACGTTTTGCAGAGACACCATTCAGAACTTGTGACAGATGATGAATTGGTTCAGAGCTTGTAGATCCATGATAGGGCGGAGGCCTCCATCCTTCTTTGGGACAGTGAAATACCTGGAGTAAAAGCCCCAGCCTTCATGCTGCGGGGGGACAAGTTCAGTAGCATCTTTTTCTAGGTGGGTCTGGACTTTGTCTCATAGGACTTGAGACGAGGGAGTACTGATGAAGGTCGGGGTAGAAGGTTTGTTGTGGAACTCTATCATGTAGCCTTCTGAAATAATGGAAAGCATCCATTTGTCTAATGTTACTCGTTTCCATTCGGGAAGGAAGGAAGTGTGTGCCCCGGGGGTGAGAGTGAGGGGACGGGGGTGAGAACAACAGGGTGGGGCACAAGTCAAATCCTTGGAATCCTTGGATCTAGACAGTTGCTGTCCAGATTGGAACTTTGATGTAGCACAGGTGGGACGAATGCCTAAGTGCAGTTGCTTGGTCTTCCGGGACTGTTCTGGAGACGACTTAGGGTATTGTCGCTTGGACCACAGATGAGACCACGACTTGTGTTTTGTTGGACATGTGGGGCCAGTCACTCCCAGGTTACGTGATGTTCTAATACTTTTGTCCATGTCCTGCAGGACCGTATCTGTTGTGGAATGGAATAAGCCCATCAAATGGGAGATCCTCAATGCAGGAGCGAATGTCCTGTGGAAGTGATGTGGAGCGAAGCCAAGAATATCTGCATAATGCTATAGCAGACATGATGGTCTTGGCAAAGATGTCCACCGTGTGGGAGGAATTCAGTTGTTGCTTTGAGAGGGTCATATCTTCCTTCTTTAGGTGTCTGGCCACAAGGCTCTTATCCTCAAGGACAGCTGGTAGGATCTCTGACAGTTGCTCCCACAAAGAGTATTAGTATTGGCCCATACAGGCCAGGTAGTTTGTGTTTTTCACTGCCAGGGGATGAATGGGTACATTTACTTCTTGATGCTGAGGTGACCATTATTGAGTTAGATTTAGGATGACAGGAGAGGAATTCCGCATTGGTTTCTTGTACCCGATACGTATGTTCCAAATGTCTAGATGAAATTGGTGTGGATGATCCCAAGGGGTTTTGGCTGCTTGGAGAATCACATTGGTTACTGGAAGAGAGATGGCTGCAGAAGTATCCAGTTGTACAATTCGAAGACAGAATCTGTGACAGTTTGTTTTGGTTGGACAATTGAGACCCCCCAAAGTTTGACCCATACATTCAACCAATTCCCCATACGATTTCAAGTCTTCTGACGGTGATATGGAGAGATTATAATTTAATTGGTCGGGGGGGGGGACCTCCCAATGGAGAAGGACGGTCAGAGTCCTCAGCCTTTGAATCCTTATCGGACTCGGAGTCCGAAGCATCTGAACTGGAGTCCGAAGATCCCTGGGACCAAATGCTGCCGCAGCAGAGAGTAGGTAGAGGAGTTGGTGGTGGAGGAGGTGCCACACCAGTGTGCGAGGCCTTATGCTTTTTCACTGGCGGCATCTTGACTTTCGGAGCCAACCTTTTCGGTATCGAGGTTGGAGGGCCTGGCTTTGATGGCAATCAGGATCAACAGGAATAAGAAGAGCATTGATCCCACCCCGGAGGATGAAAGGGTATCCAGGGCATTGCTGTGTGTAGTGGGTATGCTCTGTAGATGTACTGCAACCTCCACTGGTCCTATGTGGGCCGCTGGAAGTCCTATGCAGGGGGACAGTATCTTACAGGCAATCACTTCAGAGAGCGGGATTGGCAATGTCAGTCGACAGGGTTACAGTCCCAATGAGTTTTGGTATTGACTGGCCTGATGGCACTACTGGCTATGAATGACTTCTTGGGAGGACGACCTCCCAAAATATTATTGAGTCAAATCTATTTCCTCTACAGAGGAAAGGTACTCCTGATACCGAGCCTCGAGGCAGTGGGGAGCGTTCTGTCGGGGTGGTGAATGACAGGGTAGAAGAGTCAAGCTGAGGACGCCTGCTCCACGGCTTCGGTCCAGACTTTGTTTTGTGGATCTTGCCCACTTTGTCACCTTTACCATCCCTGCATTTTTTGGCAGGAGTTGAGGGGGTCGACTAAGGCCGCCCTGAGCCCGTTCGCGGGAAGGGCGGGATATAAATTTGAAAAATAAATATAAACAAACAAACAAACAAACAAACAAATAAATGTCATGGCTTTCGAGTGCTTCGATGCTGAGTGGTCGGTGCCGAGATGTCCTGCCATGGGGGCGGCTGATTTCGTCAAGGTCGACGGCCCCAGTGTCAACTCTGCGGGCATGGCCATCAGTTTTTGAGAGAGGGCCAACTCTATCAGAGCCGCTCTAAGTCTCGCTGCTCATTTTTTTTTGCTTTGCCGAGAAAATTTGGCACAATAGCTACACAAGTCCGTGCAATGAGCTTTCCTGAGACACAGTAGGCACAACGAATGTCCGTCTGTGGAGGCAAGCTTGCTCCCGCACTTAGTGCAGCCTTTGAAGAAACCCAAACGTTTTTCCATAGGCTGTGTGGAGGGCCCAACTTTAGGGAAATGGGGAAGGGAAGGGGGGGGGGGTTTGTCGGAAAGTTCTTCCCCCCTTTTTAATCTTCTTAGAAGTGGTTCGGGCAAAAGAAGAAAGGCAAGAAAAAGGCTGATCTCACAGGTTGTGAAGAAGTTCACTGATCAGGTTGAAGAGCGACTGCTCAGCGCAGTGTTCAGAAGAGAACTGGTGGGAGACCCGGGCTCCGCCCCACATGTGCTTTGGGGGGCGGAGTGTAGGGGAAAAGTGGCTTTTGGCTTGTTAAATTACCGATGGGTCAGGCAAAGGCGCCCTTTATCCCATAGGTGTGATGCATAGAGACCACGAAGATCTATGCTTCTGTGTTCAGGTGGCAAAGCTCTGGAGATTAATCAGTAAAGGACTAATAAAGTTAGTGAATATCAGCAGCTGAAATGTACAGTTACTGCAGTCTGCAAGTGGCTGCATACCAAGGACCATCCACATTTACCTATAAGCATTCAGAATGTATACCCCCCCCAAATGGAACTCCAGTTCCTTTAATGAAAAGGAATCACTTTTTGACCTGAGCTCTATGAACTGTCTCAAATAATATTTTATTTCTGATGCAGTTTTCTAACTATAGACATCCAGCTGGAAATGTCTCTTTAGGGAGTTCTGCTGTATTAATGGAACTTGAATTTCTCTTTGCTAATAAGCCAGTATAGACAATAGGTATACAATAAGTATAGACAGAGTGCACTGCTGGAACTCTCAAGTCTTTAATTGCTTATTAAATAACACACAAGAGATGATGGAGCGCTGTCCCACATTACTTACAAAAGATACCATTTTAAAACAGTTTTCTTAAATTAGTTAAAGATTCATGCCGCTTACCTGATCAATGCCACGACCTTTACACTGTAGAATGATCACCTCTAACAATTTCGCTGCATGACATTCTGCGTCTTCTCCTGCCACACCTGTAAGAACCTAAGAAACAGCACATCCTCTGTTACTGCTAGACTGAGGACTGAGTAGTTTTTCAGGAGGAAGAAGAGGAGGGGGAGGAGAGTAGTAGCGGCTGGTTTTATACCCCGCCCTTCACTACCTGAAGGAGTCTCGGAGCAGCTTACAATCACCTTCCCGTCCTCTCCCCACAACAGACACCCTGTGAGACAGGTGGGGCCGAGAGAGCTCTGAGAGAACTATGACTGACCCAAGGTCACCCAGCTGGCTTCGTGCAGAGGAGTGGGGAATCAAACCCGGTTCTCCAGATTAGAGCCCGTCGCTCTTTACCACTACACCAAACTGGCTCCCCTGAACTGAACTCTGGCAAGGTTAGACCTTCCCTACTTGAACTCGACTTGGATACACATGAAAAATACTACTCACATAAAAGTTACTGAACATTATTTCACATCCACAAAACTGAGCTCCGTGTTTAGGTTGAGCAAAGGATAAAGGGGTGTGTGGGTGTGGGTGTGTGTAAAAATGGGCTCAGCAGAGTATGCAAACATTTTTAATCCAATTTAAAATCTCCCTCACATTTTTAATTATCCATACAATTAAGCATGATGCAGAAAAAAGCCCAGATCGAGTACCAGCTGTTGGTAGCAATAAGGGGGCGGAGACTGACCTACGCCCTTGTTTTCTGGAACCCCTGGGCTGGTCACCGGGGGAAACAGGCCATTAGACTACATGGATCTTTGATCTGATTTAGGTTTCTCTATATTCGTTCAATACTTCAACAGCTTATTGGTATGCTAAGTCTTTACCTGGACTAGAGATTTCTGAAGCTGTTTTATCATGCAAAAGTACACCTGTCCCACTCAGTAGTCATCAAAAACATTAATATAAACAAGTGTGCTCAAATCACATGGAAACAATCTGATTTTTTTAAGAGTCTGAGAATTTGCAGGCTGGTCAGTACCAAGCTTACCTTTGGACTCCACTAAACCAGTTTTATGATCTCAAGTTGCTCTTTGACCACAGGTTGTACATGAGTATTACAATCTAAATGCAGAATGTAATCAGACCATACCACCAGGCACAGACTAGTAACTATGTAGACAACTACAACTACTGCAATGAGGGAAACATCTAGATTCGAGTCCAGTGGCAACCAACACACACACACACACACACATATTAAAAAACAAACAAATAGGAAGGAGAGTCAATAACGGAATGCCAAATGAAACAAGAAGATCTTTTCCCATTGGTGGAAGATACTAGTAGAAAGTGGCAGGCAAACCTCTATATGAAGGAAATTTCACAATTACTACCACAACCAAGAAGGCTCTTTCTGGGTTGTCACCTGGCTAGCTTCTGGTGATGCAGGGCACACAAAGCAAGGCCCCTGAAGATGACAGTAATGGTCAGGTAGGCTCATACGGCAGCAAACAGACCTTAAGGCAGGGGTGTCAAACCTGCAGCCCGGGAGCCAGATTAGGCCCTTGGAGGGCTTCTATCAGGCCCACAGTAGAACTGGCCACCTCCATCTTCCAGTTCTGCTGCTGCATCATAGCTTTCTTCGCCAGACACTCTCAATCGCTTCATGTTTTCCCCTGGGTCCTAGACTCACAACTCTGAGCATGAGATTTCTGTAGTGAATGTCAATAAATCAAAAGTAGGTTTGCAGCTTACAGATACACACTTGAACAGCACACTCATTGTATTGTAACAGCACAGACATCTTGATGCGCTAATTCAGAGCAAGAGGAGTCAGTTATCAGACACTGTTAGCTAAACAAAATATTGCAAGAAGGCTAATAGTCTAAGCATGTTTTTTTTTAAGTTAAAAAAATGTGTTCGTGTCCTTTATGACACTTGTGGCCCCACCCAACAAGGTCTCGTTTATGTCAGATCCAGCCCTCATAACAAACGAGTTCGACACCTCTGCCTTAAGGTATGCTGATCTCAAGCCATACAGGGCTTTAGACTGATGAAACCTCACAAAGTTAAGTCTTATTCTAGAGCAGGGGTGGCCAAACTGCAGCTCGGGAGCCGCATGCGGCTCTTTCACAGTCTAATTTATTGTTAATTAAAAACAAATTTGCATATTTTCCAATTAAAATGTGTGTGTAGCATTTGTTCATGTCTTGCAGCTCTCAAACATCTGGCATTTATTTTGTGCGGCTGTTACGTCAAGCAAGTTTGGCCACCCCTGTTCTACAGCCTGCTGAGTTACTGGTACTTACTGTCTCATGGACGTCAGTTAGATGGACAGATAAAAAGACACACATTTGTCTTCCTGCTGTGGAAGGTTTCTACAGAATGTACCCATTTTAAGAAACATGAACTAGGTATCTACCTACCTTTTTACACATACTGTAGATCATTTCTAGGTATTTTGTATCAGACAGGAGTGTGTCTGTATCAACAGTTACATAATTATGCAACAGTGGCATCATATCTGTGTTTAAAAAAGAATAAGCAGCTGTTATATGTGCTTTCACCTCATGTAAACCAAAGACATTTCATTTTTACATTCCAAATTTAGGTTTCCGTACTTCGCTTGTGCAATGAGCATTCAATTAAACTAACATAACACAGTTAGCCAAGCTTACCTGTAAAGTAATCAAAACCATCCTGCTGAAATACTTCAAAGACAAGAGGCAAAAGCTGCCACATCTGTGCTGATACCTGCTGACAGGTCAGACTGTGAGCCAATGAGAATATTTCTTCATAGAATTCTAGAATAAAAGCATGTCATTAACTGGGCTGGCTCACAATACTGGCATCTTATTCAAGTTAAGTTCCTTGTGCAGATTCACAATATTGGAAACAATCTCTTACCTAACACATGCTGTTGTAAAACTGTTCCAATTACTTGTAAGCAGATACCTTCCAACTGCTGGGTAATCTGTAAAGGACAGATTAAATGAAAATTACCACAGACTGAAGAGATGGTATTAAATACTTGTTTTCCAATAAATGGTCTCTATTTTAAAAATATTTGGGAAAAAGTCCAAAGACTCTGCATAGCTCAAATGCTTCCATATACCTGCTTTTCTGTTCCACCTACAAATTGTTGACTCAGGGGTAGACTGAAGTCTTGGAATATGAGAGTATTATAAAACACTGGTGTGGGAGGGAAGAGACATGAACTGAGAGACAACAAACGCTCTCTTTCCCCTGGTGCCTTTGTTCAGTTTGGATAGGAAGCTATAAAGAACTGCTATAATTTACCTTGATTTTCAAATAAGTAATTGGAATATGATTGCCTTGATCCACCAGAACCAAATAAACGGGCAGCAAAGTAAATTTGACTTAGACAATGACAAGAACATTCTTGGAAGTAGAACAAATTTAGAGTCCAGTGACACCTTTAAGACCAACAAAGGCTTATTCAAGGTATGAGCTTAAGTGTGCATGCACACTTTTTCAAACAAACTGGAATGGAAGGTAAGGTTCAAACTTATAGACGGGCTATGTTTGCTTAGCACTGCACGCACCTCAAAAAAGAAAAAAAATGCTGTTAAGTGACCTTCACGCCTGAGACGAGTGAATGGAGAATCTCAGTATTATTTTGATATATTTATTGCTTTACAACAGTTGACCTTATAACCTTAGCTTATTATTTAGTTTTGTTTTCGCATATCATAAAACATCATCATGTTACATTTTAATTTGCTGTTCAGCCCCTGTCTATAAGTTTGAACCTTGCCATCCATTCCAGTTTATTTGAAAAAGTGTGCATGCACTTGAAAGCTCATACCTTGAATAAACCTTCGTTGGTCTTAAAGGTGCCACTGGACTCCAAATCTGTTCTACTGCTTCAGACCAACATGGCTAACCACCTGGATCTATTCTTGGAAGTGTTTATCACAAGATAGGATTACTTTGTAAGCTCTGAACAAGAGAGGTGAACTTTATGTTCTGAACAAATTTATACTTTAACAAATGCTTGTCTACTGGATGGCTAAGCATATTGGCTTATCATCAAGCATTTGGTTCTATGACAGAGAAACTTAAGAACATAAGAGAAGCCATGATGGATCAGGCCAGTGGCCCATCCAGTCCAACACTCTAGTGTCACACAGTAGCCAAAACCCAGGTGCCATCAGGAGGTCCAGCAGCGGGGCCAGAACTCCAAAAGCCCTCCCACTGTGGCCCCCGCAAGCATCAAGAATACAGAGCATCACTGCCCCAGACATAGTGTTCCATCTATACCTTGTGGCTAATAGTCCCAGATAGATTTCTACTCCATATGTTTATCCAGTCCCCTCTCGAAGCTGCCTATGCCTGTAGCTGCCACCACTCCTTGCAGCAGTGAATCCCACGTGTCAGTTGTTCTTTCGGTGAAGAAGTACTTCCTTTTATCTGTTCTAAGCCTACTTCTCATTAATTTCATTGAATGCCCACAAATTCTCGTATTGTGAGAAAGGGAGAAAAGTACTTCTTTCTCTACTTCTCAATCCTATGCATAATTTTGTAAACCTCTATCATGGCACCCCTCAATCTGCGTTTCTCGAAGCTAAAAAGCCCTAACCTCTTTAACCTTCATAGGGAAAGTGTTCCATCCCTTTAATAATTTTAGTTGCCCTTTTCTGAACCTTTTCCAGTGCTATAATATCTTTTTTTGAAGTTTGGTGACCAGAACCGTATACAGTATTCCAAATGAGGCTGCGTCACAGATTTATGCAGGGGCATTATGATACTGGCTGATCTGTTTTCAATCCCCTTCCTAATAACCCGCAGTGTAGCATTGGCCTTTTTCATTGCAGTCGCACACTGAGGTGACATTTGCAGTGAGTGATCTGCCATGACGCCAAGATTTCTCTCCCGGTCAGCTACCGCCTGTTTGGATGCCATCAATGTATATTTATAGTTTGGGTTTTGGGCTCCAGTGTGCATCACTTTGCACTTGCCCACGTTGAACCTCATGTGCCACATTGAAGCCCATTTGCCCAGTCTCGACAGACCCCTCTGGAGCACCGGGGTTCTCACCACCCTGAACAAATCAGGGTCATCCGCAAACTTAGCCACTTCCCTGCTTACTCCCAACTCCAAATCTTGAATGAACAAGTTCAAAACCACTGGACCTAGAACCGAGCCCTGCAGTACCCCCCGCTGCTTACCACCCTCCACTGTGAAAACTGCCCGTTTATACTCAACTTCTTCAACAAAAGGCTGCCACTCATTTTGTGGAATACATCTGCTAGACTGAAAAGCCTGAAAGCACAAATCACAACTGTGAAACCTCCAGGCTTTATCAAAAATAGATACATGGAAGTCTGATCGTTTGGGTAATGACACTCAGTGTGTCTTCCTATTTGTAAAAAAACAGAATTTATTTACCTGGGGAAAAAAGTTAGCCTTGACACATGTCAGCAATGTTTGTTTTAATTGGCCTTTAATTTCCACTAGGGGTCATCTCAGTCATACTCACAGAGGTTTGCATTCAATAGAAGTAGAGATTTGACAGGGATAAATACCATTCTGGCTGCAGGCCGGCCCGCACTAACCTTTCCACCATAGTTGCCCAAGGGCAATAAGTGGTATGGTGGGGGTGCTACCACATATATTTAATTGGAGGTGGATTATGAGGGAACTACTCTTATACATAACCAAGTGTCAAGGTATAAGCATACTGCCAAACACCTAATCAACTCTGGCCTCAACGTGAAGCAGCCAAGGACATAAAAGCTCGGCCTGCCACCAGTGAGCTTCAAATCAGCCTGCAAAAAAACCCTCACACATACTGCATTAGGGGGGTGTTTCTAATGCAAGTGTTTTCAAAGTCCCACAATTTTTTTTGTGTCAGAGGTTATTGCGTTTGAAAGTACTAAAAATCCATAGCTTGAAAACATGCTTTAGTATGAGGCAGAATGTTCTTTTTCTATGGATTCATTCCCTCCCTTTTGCATATTGAGTAACTCACACTCATACCTTTACAAAAATATAATTTAAAAAAACGGACCAAAAAACCTGTTTTTGGAACCTAAGATATTAGACAACTAACAACTGCCGAGATTTTTAAAGGAAAACAGCTAGGATTAATGTCTAACTTTTTTCATATCTCAAGCTAATTTTCTACCTCACAGATATCTCTCTTTCTGAGGTAAGGTAAATATTTTCCAGGTTGTCAGAAAGAATTGTCTCCCCCCGGAGCACTCAAAAACGGTTCCCTGGATAATAAACTTGTGGGGTAGAAAAGTTACCCTGATGGCATGGATTTCTGGGGTAGTTTTTCACCCCAGGTGCTTTTCAGTTTACAGAACGTAAACTAAGTGCTAACTGGCTGGACATTGTGTACTACTGTACAGACAATCATGTCCAAAGAAGAAAGAGTTCTACATCCACTTTTCTCTGCATTCTGCCCAAAGAAGTACAACTGTGGTAGCTAATTCCCCCCAAGGGTAGTTTTAAACTTTTAACTTAAAGCAAAATTAATCTGGCTTCATAAGACTTAACTTTTTAAAAACCTTTTGATGTTAAAAGCAGTCATGAAGCTAGAAAAATAGTAGGACTGCAGGGACGACCCAGTGTTTTGCATTAGGCATTACATGTATGGCTGAATGGCTAATGAACAAAAGATGTGGGGATATGTTCAGTGCAAGAAGCTCCTGGCTCTCAGTAACCAGATTTGTTATGGTAGAGCTCAGGTGGCTGGTTCACCTGGAGAAGCCCAGAGAGGCAGTGAGGTATGCAAATGAAGTTTCAGGAACACAGCAGAGAAGTCTCACTTGTTCAGATTGCTCCCCTGCCTTAATGGAGAATAAGGATCTCAGCATAATATACAGAGGAAGAGGGAAAATGCTTTTAGAAGGGATCCTTTTCTCAGATGTTAAAACTGATATCCTTTCACACTGGAAATAAAGCTCTTTAGAAGAGGAGATCGTGACAGGAGGTGATTCAATAATCAGGACTACAAGAGAGATAACATTGTGATAGGACCACGGTAACCTACATGCCTGGTTCAGAAACTGCAGCCAGCATGCACTGTCTAGATAAGCTGACAATTCAGGGGAGGGACGTAGTATATTACAGTGTCAACAGCAATGGAAAACATAGCTGCCATGTCCTTTATGCCAAAAAAGTTGCAAGTGTCCTTGATTTCTATATATTTAGACAGGTCAGATCACATCTTCTTGACACTTTCAAAAACCAGGGTAATGTATACAGTTAAATGATCACTATGGTTCACAATGTAATAGCAAGGTCCTTTGAAGAATAATTCATTTGTTGAATGAACCCAACACTACTTATGCTACAGCATATATGTGGGCTTCTTATAGAGTTTCTTGTAATTAAGCACCTAATGCGGACAAAAAGACTTTTACCTCTTTGTGATCTTCAACTACACTGAGAAGTGTATCGATGGTATTCAAGATGCCCATGGCTGTTACTGCTTTGTCATCACTGCCTTCTTCGTCTGGTCCCGTCTGAATCACTTGGTTAAATGTCATTGCCTACATGCAGGAAGAATAAAGGATCTGTTAAGCACAGTAAGGGTCAAAGAAATATGGACTCAAGTTTTCAAGACCATATTACAAATAAATGCCACTGGTTTGGGGGAAGGGGATTTTCTGGAGATATGACCAAAATAAGAAGTATGGGCTTTTTTTTTTTCATTTTGTAAGCCTGTGTAAATCCCTAGTCACACACACACACACTAAAAGTAGTAAAATTTATTGTGTAGCCATTAGCCACTACAGTATAAAACAATGTACAAATTAGACAACTTACAGCACTGGAATTCAAATTAGATTTAAATTATAACAACCCCTAAAAATCTGCACATTCAGTATTTAAATTCATTAAAATCTTAACTATAGATACCCATCTCCAGAAACACATACATAGCCTCAAACATTGCCATTTTACAGTTCATTTTTCTGTGTTCTTGGCCCTGATTTTACTAGCCGCTAATGCGAAGACTGCTACCCCCAATAGGAAATTGTAGAGTCTGCGTCTAACAGCAGAAATATTAATTTATCAATGTGAGAAAAATTCTGCAATTGATCTATTATTGCAGTCAAGAATTTACATCTTGGTTCCCAGTACAATGGGCAAACCGTGACATAATGGAGAAGATCCTCCACGGAAGTTTTACAGATACAAATACGCTGTTCCTGGGGTATTTTTACGTACTGTCCCAGGAGCAATTCTGTTGGCATAGTCTGGAAACGCTATGGTGTAAATGCTGATCTAAGCTTGTATGCGGTAATGTTTACCAGGTATGCAGCTCTTAAATGGTCTTTCTTTATGACTTTGTACCAGGGAGCAAGTTTTGACTGAATGATTAAAGAGTAGTCTGTGATGGCATCTCCATTAAACAAGTAACAAGCGGATTGCACAGTAATTACAATAAATGTACAAAAAGAGCTATGCAACAAGACGCCAGAACATGAACAAAGCCAGAAAATGCTGCCACACTCAGTGTTGTAATTGAGCAACAATGTGGTAATAGTGTAACATAAAAAAAATCACACAGTTACAATCATACAACTTCAAAAGAACACCATTAAGGATGCCAGTGCCTGAAAATGATCTGCTTCACTGAACTAGCCAAGGGTGTGTGTTCTAATGCACAATGTATTCTCTTACTGCTCTGCGTCCCAGCTTCCCTGGTTCACCTTAGAAACAATTTGCCATTTGGCCAGTACTTACGTATCAAGAGGAACTCCTCTTCACAAGAACATTTTGAGAAAGGGTCTAATAGATTAATCGGACAATTTTTGGCTAGGGGTTATCCAGTGACCCTGATAAGGGATATCTCTTTAAGAGTTAAGGGAATGGATAGGAGAACTTTACTCACAGACAGGGATCCTAACAATGCTGAAACTGAAACAAACAAATTCTGGTTTTTAAAAGAAAGCTCTAGTTAAGCTAAGTCATTACAACAAAAAATATCCACCTACGCAGTACCAGGCATTTTTAAAACAAATGCACACATAACCGAATCTGATGTACCGGACTGAATGTCAGGGGTATGACTATGATCACATGAACCCTGTATCCCTATCTCCCATGTCAAAAAAGATTTAATTCCTATTTCTACCAATTGCACGAGATATATTAATTGTTAGATAAAACAATATTCACTTTGAAACTAATGTGGCAGGAAAATACTAAGTGCCATCTTTAAGACCACGGAACTGCTGCACTCCTCATAGATAGAAGTGTATGTACAGGTTAACCATTAATGTACCAAAACAACCTAATTGTTACTTGAACACGCCATCATGATAAGACCAGATACAGACAATGAGAAAGATAAAATTTTGTAGTAAACTTACCAAATGCTGAGTCATTTCTACTGCTATAGGAGTAACCTCTTCACTATATTCACAAATCATTTTCTGAATCACATTGGTAAGATCATCATTCTCAGTCTCTCTAATAATGTGAAGAAGAGCCTGCATGACAGGTCTAATGAATGGAGTAATATATTCTTTAGCTGGAAAGCAAGAAGAAACAAAAATACTTATTTGTTAATTATAGGAAAGCAGTACATTGTTTAAGTTGCAACATAGTTTTAAAACCACATTTTGAAAACAGCTGTTTCAAGCAAAATTCAGTTAATCCAAAATCTTTGTATTAAACCTTGAACTTGATCCATCATTTTTTTTTAATATATACACTCTGGAATTTTTATTATATCACTGTACCACCACCACCACCACCCCTGTGCCTTTTTGTTTCGGAAGGCAAACACCACCCTTAAACCCTTTCCATCCTCCCCAAATCTCTCCACAAGATCTTGTGTCACTATAATACAGAGGGAGGGAGGAGCTACACATTGCATCAATGGAACTACACTATGTCCACTTATGTTTTCACTTAAACATCACTGTATCCAAGCCATTGTTTTTAGCGATCTTTGCTCATCGTTTAACATGCTAATATGTTATTTCATCTAGTCACACTTCAAAGGCTGTTTTAAATAAGTGTTTGTATAAAATTATTTAGCATGAACAGAGAAGTCAGCAAATCTTGGAAGCGAAGGGTCAGCCCTGGTTCGTACTGGGATGGGAGACCATTAAGGACGTCCAGGATTGCCATGCAGAAACAGGCGGTGGCAAACCACCTCTGAACATCTCTTGCCCTGAAAGCCCTATGGGGTTGCCATAAGTCAGCTGTGACTTGACAGCATGTTCCACCACCACCATGTATCACTATAAAATAAAGGCTTACAGCCCAACGGTATAAATACATTTGAAACGATGCATTCTGGTTTTAATCACCATCATATAGCAATTATTTAGACCCGAGATTCCCAATATGGTGCCCAACAGGGCTTCTGATTGGCTATGCAGTAGCAGTTGCCACTCTAATGTGGGTTTTGTTCTCTCTCTCCCTTCTTTCCCTGTATGTTAATTATCCTCTCCCTGCACCTGGGCTTCTTCTGGGTCTGTGACTCCCAACAGTGCCATTCTGTTGTGGGTTCCACCTACTACAGTAGCCCATTTTTTGGTTGCACCCACCACCCTATGCCAAAATTCCAAATGTGCCCACAGCTCAAAAAAGGTTGGGGAGCCCTGCCCTGGATCCTCCAGGCAAGCCCGATCTCATCAGATCTCAGAAGCTAAGCAGGACCAACCCTGACAAGTACTTGGATGGGAGACCTCCAGAGAACACCAGGGCCAGGAGGCCAGAGGCAGGCTATCGAGCCACTTCTCTGAACGTTCCCCGTGCCCCAGTAAGAGTCGCCGGAGGTCGCCATGACTTCCAGGAACAGGCACACATACAAACACAAAAAATGCAAAAATACCGCCCTGTGATATTCTTGCTATTTGGGGAGACTGCTTTTACTTTAAATCCTAACCTGCCTATATAAACTTGGTAGTTTTCTTGCTGCCACCAGGAATTTAAAATCCCAAATCTCTCTCTCTTGGTAGTATGACCTAGGGTCTGGGCTGCTTTTCTGAGGTCTATGTGGCCCTGAGGAAGGATTGCACTGATTTCTGGGATATGTTTAAACAAAAATTGATTTATTGAAATAAGAACAAAATAAGTTTCTGTTTAACTTGAACTGTTTCTGAGGAAAGGCACTTGTAAACCTAACTGGTAATGTTTGGTGATTCAAACAGTCTCTTAAAACTCCAAAATCCACTCTGACAGCCTCCTGTACTTCTGATGCTCTCTCTCGCTCTCTCTGACATTTACAGCCACACCGGCTAGTCTGTTTTGTCCACACAAAATAAAATTTACTTCCTTAGTCACACAGACTAAATTTTACACAGGCTCTCTTCAAACTTCTTCCACATTTGTCTTTCTCCCAAGACACACACAGAATCCTTCATAGACACCCACACACAGATTCCTCTCAGAACCTCTCCTCCCATTCTCTCAATCATCATCCAATCACATCACACCTGTCTCCCTCTATCACCCCCCCCCCCACAGTACTGCAGCCACACTAAACATTTAAAGGAACACACACACCAAAACATGAAATCATTACACACACACACACCAAAAAAGGTTGGGGAGCCCTGATTTAGACTCTCCCTATTCCACTAGATCTGAGGTCCCTTGGTAGTTCAGAGCAAGATGAAGTACCTCTATGTTGATTACTAATCAAAACCTGCAGTGCTATGGCAGCTTCCACCTTCACGGGCATTTCTCTGTCATCAATCAGGCACCTTCTTGTCAGCTCAAGGGCTGTCTGCAGATTCTGGTCACTCTTAAACTTAACTTTACAGAAATAGTGAAGAACCCAGCAAGCCTGGAAAAGACAGTAAGTAACTTTAGGGGACTACTGATCCCACACAACAGTCAAAGCATGAATTAAAATATCAGTATTTGAATTGCACTGAAACGTTAGATATTCTTTTCACAAGATTTGTTTGAGACTTTGGAGGCTGGTCAGTGGTAGGCTTGTCTTTCAACAGCACTGGACCAGTACTATGATCTCAAGTTGCTCTTTGGCCACAAGTTGTATGTGAGCAATACAATCTAAATGCAGAACACAGATAGACTGTATTACTAGACACAGATTAGAAACTATGCACACATGACTGCAGCCATTTATTTCACCTTATTTCACTGTACCATGGTCACTTCAATAAAATATCATTTGGGGGGGTTCTTAATTGTATGGTGACCCATTTTTCAACTCTTACACGGTTTCCCTGTGAAAATGGTTTCGCCCGTTGCTAATGTTTAACCTAAATTCACCTTCCTGTAAGTGAAAATCCACTAGTTTTTCCGCATTCTCAGAGACAGAAATGTACTTCCTCTTTCTTTTAGATGATGATATCTAAAGACACTTCCAGTTCACTGTTACAGAAAAATTGTTAATATCGTTGACATTTATAAAAGACAAACTGAGAAGAAAAGTTACGATACTCTAAAGTGTCAGGGTATTATATTGCCTATAAAATTTTGGTCTTACCGAGCCCTTAAGACACTTTTATTAGGGCTCCTGAAAATAATGGGAACATAAAGATGGAGAGGGACCACAAACTCATCCCATGGATGTTATTTCCCGCCTATTACAAGATCCCTGGCTTCACCCTCCATGGCTTCAAAACAATCACTTGCCAGGTATAACTTATTCAGCACTTTATAGTTTTCCTGTGAAGGAAGCAGTATATGCATAGTCCACCTTTCGGCAACATAGCTTCACAGGGGTAGCAGCACTGGGAAAAGAGATGGGGAGGCTAGGTCGAGAGAAACAACTTTGCTCTTACCCGTGCTCTCATGTAGCCTAGTTCACTGCTGAAAAGAGGAAACACGTGATTCTGCAACATGTATTCCATCTGATCTTTGTATATCTTTTTCTGTTGGAACATTAAGACAATGACAGGTCAGATTTTTCTTACTATGTACAAATAAAACTGGCTAGTCAGAAAGGAATTCTTTCCATTACCCAACACTATTAAGGAAGGAAGACTTAACTCTGTATACAGGTAACTTTCAAATGAGATTATGCTGGTTAAATTAGTCAAGCTGACCATGACCAAAATTAGGATTCTCAGATACCAAAATGACCAAATGACCAAAACAGCGACCTCACCCCTTCGTCCTTACCACTGCATATAAATCTTTGGTCTCCAACACCTGGCCAGGTGGCAATTCTACCAAAGCCTGGCCAGTTAGTAGATAATTACAACAAAGTGTTGAAAGATATTTAAAAAGATTTAGAGAAATTGGAAAATTTGCAAGTATCACTAATGGGCAGAATAGCAATTTTGAAAATGAATGTTTTACCACGTATGATGTTTTTATTTCAGACACTGCCGATATACATTAAACAAATTTTTTTTGACAAATTGAACAAACTGACACAACATTTTATATGGCAAAGGAAAAAGCCAAGAATCAATCTGAAAGCCTTGCAGAATGCGAAAGATAATGCTGGATTCGGAGAACCAGACTGGAAGAATTACTATAGAGCAGCAAGTTTGGTTTGGCTGAGAGAATGGATTCTACTTGAAGATCACAGAAGGAAACGATTTAAAACTGGGATGGCACTCCTTTTTATGGTATGGAAAAGCTTCTGGACATAAATATTTTAAAAATCATGTGATAAGAAGATCATTACTGACAATGTGGGAAAAGATTCATCCGCTGATATATACTAAAATTCCAAGATGGTGTCTCCAGTGGAAGCTTTTTCTCAACCAACTTTGACTTCAAAACAAGCAGTTATTAGATATGCAGAATTGTTAGATGATGAAAATAATTTAAAATCTCTGGAAGAATTAAAGAAAAATGAAATAAACTTAGGCTGGTAGATTAGAATGCAAGTGGAATCTAGATATAGTAAGGATAAATAGACAGATGGATTTTATTCAGAACAATGTGCATTTGAAAAATTATTACGTACTTCAAGAGAGAAACTCATTAAGAAAATGTATGGTATGCTGATGCAATTGAAAATGCAGGATGAAATAGTTAAAGAATGTATGGTTAGATGGATGCAATATGTGGGTTATAACATCGATCTGTCACAGTGGAGTAAAATATGGAAAGTGAACATTAAGTTGACTAAATCTGTTTCATTCAAAGAAAACTTATATAAAATGTTCTCTAGATGGCATCTAACCCCAGATGGATTAGCCAAAATGTATAAAGACTTAAGTAATATGTGCTAGAAATGTAACACCATATTGGGTCATACTACCATATGTGGTGGACATGTAAAAAGGTTCATAAATTCTGGATTGAAGTGCATAGTTTCTTACAGTCAGTCTTGAATATCACAATACCTTTTAAGGCAGAGATATTTTTGTTAAATTGTTTACCAGATGAGTTAGATAAGAATCATAGGTATTTTATTTTACATGTTATAACAGCTGCCAGAATTTATTTTGCAATGGCATGGAGGACACTGAAGATTCCAACGCTGAAATGGACAAGTTGACAAATATATTAAAAGGAAAAATGGAAGAAGAATGTATGGGACCCTGGGGAGTGTTTTATGACTGGTTTAAACTTAAGTATTGAGAAAATAAGATTAAGTGAAGAATGATAAGAATGATAGATGAAGTCACTGTGAAATTGTAGTGAAAAGATATGAATGCAGAATGCTAAACTGGAATTTTTAAATATTTCTATATTTTTCTTTTCTTCCTTCCTTTCCCTTTCCCCCCTTTCTGTATATAAACCAATTAAAAATTTCAAAAAAACAAAGCCTGGCCAGGTAGTGACACCTCCAGACAATACATGGCAGGCCAAATAATGAGACACTTGAAATTGTGCAGTAAAACAAATATTGTCATGAGAATAGATTCAGCTGTCCTCACTATCATTAAGAAGTATATGTGTGGATACAGTTTTATTAGTTGTTGGGATAGGGAAGGAAAAGGTAAGAAGATCAAAAGATCTATTACAAGAATGCTTACTTTCAAGAGCGTTTCAGCCAAAGAGCCAATCATATGCAGAGTGCCGTCTTTTTTACGAGGATCAGCATTGGGTTCTGTGAGGATCTGGTAACAAAAGCCCATAGTCTTTTGTAGAACCTAGCAGGAAATTAAGAGAGACATTTTATATTTCAGACAATAATCTCAATATTAGAAAGTGTACAAGGAGACATTAGTTTTTATCTTAATTTCTCCCCTAATTTTAAAATATTATACTCTGTCAACCACACTGGAGAGCCACTGTATGCAATGGCCAGAGTGTCAGACTAGGATATGGAAGACCCAGGTTCAAATCCTCACTAGGCTGGGGAAGCTTGCTGGGTGACCTTGGGCCAGTCACATACACTCAGCCTAATCCACTTCACAGGGTTGTTCTGAGGATAAAATGGAGGAGAGGAGAACTATGTAAGTTGCTTTAGGTCCCTCCTGGGGAGAAAGGTGAGGTATAAATGAGGTAAATAAATAAATATGACTTTAGAACGCTTACATTAAAATAATGAACATTAAAGTGAATGCCAACAAGCAGAATTATACAAGAAGACACAAGCTGGGGAATGAGACGCTAAAGAATAACAACTGTGTATCTTAGAAAATATGAGTAATACAGTATTGTTACACAAGCAAACAGTAACAGTTGAATACGTAGTACACAGGAAAGGGATAGAATCCTAGCTAAATGTACCTAAATTGATTCAGCGTTTTTCTCATAATGCAGATTGGACTCAATTTGAATTCTTGCAGAAAAAGAAAGTGAAGTTAGCTTTACATGCTTCTTCCCTTAATGATTACTGCCAAGCCAGTATGATACCTAGAGGTTTGCGCATGCAGAAAGGACCGGCTATGTTTTTGGAATGTGAGGCGTTTCGGAACAAATGGGTAGCTATCCTTAACAAATGCTCACACGACTTAATGCTGCTTATCATTGATCAGGCAGTTACTGAAACAGATATGGATTTGGAAATTAAGACTATGGAGGACAAATTAAGAACTTCCATGCCTTCAGATTATTTTGGGAGTCGCATTAGAGCCTTAGAAGATTTAAACGCTTTTGGAAAAAAAGACCAAGGAAATTAAAATCAAGGAATTCGAATGAGACAATCGTGACTATCAGGGGCCATTTCGTAGAAAAAGAGGTGCAGGAGCTCATTACCATAACTCATTAGCATATCTAATTTGCATATACCTCACCCCCTGACAAAGGGCAGGCATGCAAGCATGCCTGGGTTCCCTGCCTGATCTTCTCCAGGTGCCCTGTGGCTGCGGGGGTGCCTGGAGAAGATCAGGCAGGGAACCCAAGCATGTTTAAAATGCCTTTCTTTTAAATGCCATCTGGGGAAGGGAAAGAAAGGCATTTAAATCCCCCCCTACTTCCCTGAGTATCTCCGCAAAAGTGGAGAGGCTCAGGGGAAAAAGGGGGCATGTCTGCCTGCCTGCCTGCCTGCCCTTCCCTTCCGTAGCCAACTTTCTGTGGCGGGCTGGCTGGGAAGCAAGGGTAGGCATGCAAGCATGCCAGGGTTCCCTACTCCTAGGCTCGTTACTCCCGGAACGCTGTTCTTGCTCATTCCCCCTTGAAATGACCCCTGGTATGCTCAAAATAGAGTCTACAAGTGGTCCTCTCCCAATAGTAATAATAATATCAGGAGAGCATCATGGGCTGATTCCAGGATGGTCCATTCCGATTATGACACCACTGAAGCAGAAGACTCGACCAACACTTCAGGTGACGAGGGCCCCTCTTATCGGAGGGCCTTTATAGAAGAACTAAATCTTTAGCCCGTCAGAATTTTTTGCACCGAAGAAGCTTAGGGATACAACTATTGTGCACTCCTGAGATGAAGTGAGCGAATGAAATGAAGTATTAATCCCTAAGCTTCTTCTTTTCATTGTATGTTACAATGTTATCGTGTGTACTGTGTATTCAACTGTTACTATTTACGTGTTCAGCTTGTTTTGATCTATTGTAACAACACTGTATTACATATATATTCTTTAGCGCCCCATTCCCCAGCTTGTTTCTTCTTGTATACTTTTTGCTGGGTAGTCTCTTCGCATTTAACAAGCAGAATTAAGCAAGACTCTATGAACTACAAATTGTTACCTAAGTATTAACTTAAAAATGAATAGAATTCAAAAACTTATTTTTATATTCCTAATTGTACAAATGAATACAGAACTAATCCTATATATGACTTTGCACATAAAACAGCAAGAACTACTATTTTTTCTAGATCAAAAGTAATCATAAAAAATACCTCTTTTCTTTTACCACATGCTGTAGACAACAATGTTTGAGCAGCAGTTGTGGGGGAAATGAAGTCTTCAAACACATCTGTCAAACACATTATACAATCTAAATGTTTGTCTTTTGAAACACAAAAGAGACTAATGCAAGATAAATTAATTCAGACTTCATAACCAGTTCAATCTCCCTTCCCCAAGTTTTCTTACTATAGGAATTTTCAATCTGTTCTCACATAATGTGCTTTAAAAACACATTACAGTTTCTGTGAGAAAGGCAGACTATAAAGTTAATAATCACTAAATTATTGCAACATATCTAACTTGCTTACTAATTTTGAAATAATACTGATAATTTGGCGAACCAAGGACAAAGCCCATTCATCTTCTTCCAGAGCAAGGGATTCAAAAACACGTGTCACTTTGCGCAATAACACCAAATTATTGCTACCTCAAAATATCTGTGAGGCAGCCCAAAATTCATTCTTACTATCATGCTGAGAAAACCAATATATATCCAACTAAAAGTTTTTCTAGGAAACTTCAGAGGAAAATAAACTAACAGGAAAAACAACTGTTGTCCTACTGGGGGTGGGGGGGCCCTGACTACAGAACTTTATAAAACTACTTTGCCAGTACTCTTTACTGAACAAAGTGGAATTTACTTTTGAGTAAATGTAACAGAGGATCTCTCATGCAGGCCAACCCTGCTTTGCTGCACAAAAATAGGGTTAAATTTTGGGCTTCCGTCACTACAACCCTCTCTCAGAAATACTCCTTCTGTATTGGGGTGGGGACTTCAGTGGCGTAAGAATGGCACAAGATGGTTTTTCGGTGCAGGACAGAGACACAAGCCACTGTCTGTTCTTAGCGCACAACCCTATGCCTTTCGGGAGCTACAGCTAAGGAGGGATACAGAGAGAGACTTTCTTCGTTTTAGAGGCATCGAGTACTGATTGGTCTGATCTTGCTAGCTTTGCACAGGATTCTTTAGCGAATACTGGCAGGAGCCTCTCCTCAGTTTGCAACAGCTGCCGGAGGAACAAAATCATGCCGTCCAGATACCGGCTGGGCTCCAGCAGTGCACAAGTGGAACCAGACTTGCACCGTATCTTGTGCAACCCCTGCCTATATATTATAGTGCCCAGAAACTTGTTGCAAGAGATCTTGCACAAGTGGGGAAACAATACATTTGACTAAGTACAAGCAGCTGCTATTGTCCTATTTGGTGTTTTTTGTCTGCACAAGAGCTCAAGCAAAAGTGGAAATTTTGCACTGGTTCCAGCCATTATCAGTTTTTTTGCATTTAAGTGTCTGATTAAAAAGCAAATGCTTTCTGCCCGTATGTATTTAAAAATCGGAACTACTTACCAAACTTCATACGTATATATTCGTAAGGATCTTCCTGCCATAGCTCTTCATCAGCATCTGTGTAGCACATCAATGGGAAAATGACATCTTGGATAATTCCCTGCAATTAATAAGAAAACAATTTGCATTTTATTGTGTACCTCTGGAACAACATCATCATGGAGAACAATATACAGAGGCCAAGTGAACTGCATTCTAGATTATTTAACTTTAATTTGACTTTTGCCCATTTCACCTGTGTATTACAAAGAAGCATCCAGCATTTGATAGGTTCTAGACTTCTTGTGAAACATATGAAAGACTGGCAGGTTTGAAGTTAGGCCCATCCTTAAGTATTTTTCTATCAGAGACTTTCCCGCATGGCATTATTTTATCCTGAACTATGAACGTTTTAAGAAGTTTGAGTCCAGTGGCATCTTTAAGACCAATAAAATTTTATTCTAAATATAAACTTTCATGTGCGTTCACACTTCTTCAGATACATTGAAGTGGCAGTTGCCAGTCCTTACATATAGGTAAAGGGGAAGCAGCAAATTAACCTAAGCATAATAAACAGTGTTTAATGGAAAGACCAAACTGGAATAACATGCTTAGTTTGTAAGGTCACCATTTGTTTGGGTTTAATTCCAGGGGCAAACCCAGTGAAAACACAGGTTGCCTACCTGTAACTGATGATCTTCGAGGGGTCATCTGTGCATTCACACCTATGGGTTACTGCGCCTGTGCGGGAATCCTTCGGTGTCATAGAAAGCTCTAACGGATTTTCGTGCCCAGCGCCTCCAGGCATGCCCAGAGCCTTCATTATGCATGCCCAGAGGAGCGGGAATGGACATCCCGCCTGTTCCTTCTGACCACTGCCATCAAGCTAGATAAGATGGCTAGAAGCCTGGCGGCAGAGGGGAAGGATGGGCGGGTGGTGTGAATGCACAGATGACCACTCGAAGATCATCAGTTACAGGTAGGCAACCCGTTTATCTTTGACGTGGTCTCTGTGCTTCACACCTATGGGAGAGTAGCGAGCAGTGGCCTACCTGGAGGAGGGTGCAGGCAGGCTGTCACTGAGAGGCAGAAGAGAGGATGAGGCGACCCATCAAAGAGCATCTGGCAACCCGAGTATCAAGGGCATAGTGCTTGATAAAGGGGTTAGGAGTCGCCCAATGCAATGCATATGTCCGTTAAAGAGGCGCCCTTGAGAAAGGCTGTGGATGTGGCCACAGCCCTGGTAGAGTGGGCTCAGATAGGGCCGGGAAGCGGAGTTTTTGCCAGGAGGTAGGATAACTTGATGAGTTCCACTATCCACCTGTGCCCAGCCTATTTGATGCATACAAGATGAAAAGTTTTGAAGTCCACCTAATTGGTTTGGTACAGGCAAGGTAGAACATAAGTGCCTGTTTGACATCCAGTGTGTGGAGGAGACATTCTTGTTCTGACACATAATTGGGATAGAAGTTGGGTAAAACGATCTCTGAGTGCAGGTGGAATTCAGAGACGACCTTGGGGAGAAAAGAGATATCAGGCACCATCCGGACCACATTGGACAAGAAGCAGAGGTATGGAGGATCGTGCCTGAGGGCAAGGAGTTCACCGACCCTTCGAGCTGACATGATGGCGACTAAGAAGGCTGTTTTCCATGCCAGCAGTTTAAGGCCGCACGATGCTAAGGGCTCAAAGGGCTTTCTGCTGAGCGTACACAAGACCAGTGGAAGATCCCATGGTTGGGCTGGTACCCTGGATGGAGGGTACAGATGTAGAAGTCCCTTGAGGAAACGTTTGGAGAGGGGGTGGGCAAAAACAGAGAAGTTGTTTAATCTATTGTGGAGTGCTGAGATTGCCGAGAGATATACTCTCAGGGAGGAGTGTGAGAGTACAGCATATGCCAGGGACAGAAGAAAATAAAAAATTCAGAGCAAGCCCGCAGAGGGAGGTGCCGCGTCATTGCAGACAGAAGAGGCACAGAACCGTGTCCATTTATAGGTATAAGACTTCTGTGTGGAAGGCTTGCGGGAGTTTAGAATAACGTCAGCTACTCTTTCGGAGAATACGGAGGGGAGAGCCTCCACGCCGTGAGTTTGAGGCGAGGAATGTCGTGGTGAAGCATCAGAGAGTTTGAGATAGTGAGAAGGTCCAGCTGTGGCAGGAAATGATGGGCTCTCCCATGGGCCAGGGAGAGCAGGACTGGGAACCAGGTTTGTCTGAGCCACCATGGCGAGATCAGTATGCAGTCTGCGTTGTTGTGGACCACTTTGTGTACGACCTGAGTCAACAGAGGCAGGGGCAGGAAGGCATAGAGGAAGTCTCATGTCCAGGGGTAGAGGCCGTCCCCTAGGGAGAGAAGGTTGACTCCGCCCTGGCTGCAGAACCTTGGGCACTTTTTATTGTGAGGAGTGGTGAAGTTGTCGACGTCTGGGAAGCCCCAACGAAGGAACACCGGATGGAGGTACGCCCAGGTGAGTTCCCAACCGTGGTATTGGGCCTGGTCCCTGCTCAGGTCAGCTTGTGTGTTGAGCGAACCTGGAATACGTGTAGCCCTGAGAAAAATCCCATTGTCTATGCTCCAGTCCCAGAGCTGACTCGCTAGGCGACAGAGGTTATATAACTCTTGGCAGTTTATGTAACTGTCTGCAGTGGTATTGTCCGTTAAGACCATGACACAGTGATCCTTTACCATGGGCTGGAAGGTGCGGAGGGCAAAGAAAATTGCTAGAAGCTCCAAGAAGTTGATGTGATGGGACTGAAGGCTGGGTTCCCATCTCGTGCCCATTTTGAAGCCATTGAGATGTGCTCCCCATCCCCATCTGGAGGAATCGGTGGTCAGGGTGAGCCGTGGTACTGGGAAGATGGAACGGGGCTCCCTGGAGGAAGTTCAACCTCTGAGTACACCACAAGAGAGAGAGTCTCGCACATCTTGGGGAGGGGAGAGACGAAGAGATTGCAGTTGTCTCTGCGGGAGGAAGGATTGGACGAACCAGAGTTGGAGAGGAAGATGGAACGGGGCTCCCTGGAGGAAGTTCAGCCTCTGAGTACACCACAAGAGAGAGAGTCTCGCACATCTTGGGGAGGGGAGAGACGAAGAGATTGCAGTTGTCTCTGCGGGAGGAAGGATTGGACGAACCAGAGTTGGAGAGGGTGCATCTTCAGCTTGGCAAATGTAAGGACCATGGTTGTAGTGGCCATGAGGCCCGGTAGGCGTTGGATGGCGAGGGCGGTGGAGTGGGGCTGGGATTGTACTTGTAGGGCTAGAGTGATAATTGGGAGCGCCCTGTCCTCCGGAAGGTATGCTCTCAGGGATATGAAGTCTAGTTCTGCTCCAATGTACTGGACCCTTTGGGATGGAGTCAAGTGAGGCTTGTCCGTATTGATTTTGAGTCCTAGGTCATGAAAGAGTGTGTGTGTGAACGATATGTTGGCTAGAAGACAAGAAGCCAGTCATTTATGTAGGGAAAGATGGTAATCCCATGTAGACGAAGAAAAGTCGTGACCACGACCATTGTTTTGGTGAAAACTCGGGGGGCTGTGGATAGGCCAAAGGGAAGGACCTTGTACTGATAGCGGTCCTGGCCTATAGCAAAGTGGAGGTATTTCTGCTGAGGGGGACAGATGGTTATATGGAAACACACATCCTGGAGGTTGAGGGTGGCCATCCAGGCTCGTCTGCGCAACAAAGGAAGGATAGAAGGGAGTGTTACCATCCAGAAGCGACGGTATTCGATGAAGAGGTTCAGTCTTCTGAGGTCCAGTATGGGTCTGGTGCCGCCATCTCTCTTGGGTACTGCAAAGTACCTGGAATAGAAGCTCATGTGTTGGTGGTGAGTGGGCACAGGTTCTATGGCATCCTTGCTGAGTAGGATGGAGACTTCTTGAAGAAGTATGTTGGATGGCGGAGTGGAGGCAAAAACTGGGGTCGGAGGGGACTGAATGAATTTGATGATGATCCCCTGGAAATGATGGAGAGGACCCAGGAGTCCGTGGTCACTCTGAGCCATGTGGGGAGACAGGGGACCAGACAAGCAAGGGATGAGGTTGCACAGGAGGAGTCAAAGACCCTGCTTAGGGCCACTAGATTGCTGCGCCGGGAAGAATTTCTGTTTAGGAGCATAAGGTGCTCATAGTGCTCCAGGTGATGTACGTGGGTGCCAGGATCAGTCAGGGGAGCTCTGGCTGGAAGATCTACTGGACCATGGTCTGGACCAGGTGCGGGGTTTCTACTGCCGTGAAGAGGAGGATACCCCAAGAGTCCGGGAAGCCTTAATGCTTTTGTCCATCTCTTGAAGGACTGAGTCAGTTGTTGCGTGAAAGAGACTGAGGCCATCGAATGATAGGTCCTCCACATAAGATCTTGTGTCCTGCTGGAGGGTGATAGTGCGTAACCAGGAATGGTGTCTCAGGGATATGGCTGATGTCATTGTCTTTGAAAATGTGCCCAAAGCATGTTTGGAGGTGTTTACCTGTTTTCTGGCTAGGACCAGACCTTCTTTCTGAATTCTCCTTGCCGTAAGCCTCTGTTCTTCAGGGAGTGAAGCAATAGTTTCGAAGAGCTGTTCCCACAGTGCATAGTGGTATCTGCTCATACAGGCTAGGTAGCTGGTGGTTTTCAGGCCAAGGGCTCTTGCAGAATAAAAACGGTGGCCAAATGCGTCACGCTTGCGGCCCTCCTTATCCGATGGGGTGGAATGCGTCCTCTTAGATCTAGAGGAGTAGTTAACCACCACTATGTTTGGACGAAAGCGGTTCATCAAAAACTCAGCACCGGCCTCCTGGACTAGGTACATATGGTCCAGACGTCTGGAGACCGGTGTGGATGAAGGCTTGTCCTATAGGGACTTGGCAGCTTGCAGGAGCACTGCAGACATGGGCAGAGCAATTGATGTTGAAGTGTCCAGTTGGACAATGTCGAAAACTGGATCTGTAATGGCTGGCTTTGGTTGAACGATGGACAGGCCAAGAGAGAGGGCCATGCGGTTGATCAAGTCACCGTAGGAGGTGAGGTCCTCCGACGGAGAGATAGGGAGGTTTTTCACCACGTCAGGTTTAGGTGATGTATCGGCTGGAGAACTATGGGTGTCAGACTGGTAACCATCTGACTCTCTCTCTGATGACAACGATGGAGGGGCTACGGTGGATATCAGGACCTTCGGTATCGACTGAGCTGGTTCTCATTGGTGTGGAACAGGAGCAGTTGTGTGGACAGACACAGCGCCCAATGGGGTCAGTGCCGGATGCGAGCGACACGGTGGTTCTCCAGTTGGAGCATCAGGAAGCCTAGACAGCAAGGCTGATGGAGGCGGATGAAACGACCTCAGCAATCGTGCCCGATGGGACTAGCAGTCCCGATGGGACTAGCAGTCCCAATCAGAGTGTGTTGTCGGTGGAAGCCAGGGCATCGAGATCAAGAGGGGAAACACCCTGTACTGGTAGTGCAGCTGGCATTGGTCCCATGGTGCCACAGGATGTAGCGGATAGCCCCAGTGAAACGAGATCGGTGATCAACGTCGGGGGGAACCGTATCGAGGAGATTGCCGCCAAGGAGACCAGTATTGAGGTGAACGATCACGATAGTCTTGTCTGCGGTCTCTGGATAGAGGAGGATTGATGTCGAGAGGATGTTCTCGTGGTCGATGGCAATCCGCATCAGCAGGGAAGAGAGATCTTTCAGATAGTGGAAATCTCGACAGGGACCTCTGACGATGAGGCCAGAGGGTGTAGAGTTGTTCCCAATCCGTCTCAAAGAATTCCTGTGCCTCCAAGATGTGACCCGGTAATGGTGGATCAAGCTGCTGGATAGGTGAGTCAAGGAGATGGATGGTAGGTATCTCCATCGATGCCGGAGGAAGAATCGAGGTTACCAACCCCAGAGAGGCAGTGGTAGGTGGAGACGCTGCCGGGGCAGAGGCTGAGGCCTTTTTAGGGGGCTTACCCGCATCTGCAGCCAACCCTTTATGGCATTTGTCTGACGTGTCCTTCTTTTTTGACACCTGTTAAGGTGTCGATGCCGTGGACTGGATGGGTGCCGGGTGTTTGGACAGTGCAGACTATGACGGAAGCCGGTCTAGATGTTGATGGCATCGAAAGGTCCTCCATCGACACAACCTGTTTCGAAGGAGCTGCGGAGGCCATCAGCACGGTAGTCGATGCAGGAAGCAAGGTGGATTCCAATAAAGTGACCTTAAGATGAGCTGCCCTGTTTTTGCGAGTTTGATTGCTAAACTTAGCATAGTGAGGGCAGGAATCAGTCTGGTGCCTTTTCCGAGACAGAGAATGCAGAGTGAATGGCCGTCAGGAGCTGCAAGTTTATTATGCTTATGCTAATTTGCTGCTCACCTTCTAACTATATGTATGGACCGGTAACTTCCATTTCAATGTATCTGAAAAAGTGTGCATACCTTGAATAAAACTTTGTTGGTCTTAAAGGTGCTACAGGACCCAAACTTTGTTCTGCTGCTTCAGACCAACACGGCTCCCTGCCTGCATCCAGGAATGTTTACTGAGGCATTATCCAATACCAAACTTAAAATCACTGTGCAAGTCACACTCTTGATCTCGTAAAGGAAGAAGGTAATCTGAAGGTGAGGGGATTGAAAACAGTCCTCTTGTCGTGGACTGATCACTACTTGCTGGAGTTTAGACTTACAGGGCTACAAGATTCTGCAGGGGTGGGGGACTGAGTAAGATTATTCGCCCCCTTAGGAGCAAACTGAAACAAAGATTTATTTATTTATTTATTCAATTTCTATCTCGCCCTCCCCACCTCACAGCAGGCTCAGGGTGGCTACCAGCATGGTTCATGATACAATAAAATTCTATAAAACAACTACATAATAAAACATACAGTATACGCTTTAAAACTGCAAAAGAGAAGCAGGCTTTTGCCTTGATTAAGCAAAGACTTATTGATATTGAGATACAAGATCTGAAAACCCCGGTTTCTGGACGTTGTTCCCCAGTGCGTTGGGAGCTTTCATCTGGCCCTTCCCTTCCTGAATACCTATCTTGTCTGTATGATCCTCATCTTCGTAGGACGTTTATGTTAGCCCGTTTTAATGTTCTCCCATCTATGGTGTTATATGGGAGATTCAAGAAAATTCCATATACAGATAGGTTGTGTCCATGTGGGATGAGTGAGATTGAAGATAACAATCATGTTATTTCGCACTGTAAATTTTATGATGACCTTTGTGCTGTATTTTTAAAGCCTTTCCTGCTACCTTCTGAGAATCGCAAGACCTTTATACTTCTAGCCTCAAATAAGAGTGAAATTATTGAATCTGTAGCAAAATTCCTCTACCAGGCCTCTAGGAGATGCTCTTTCTGACTACAGATTCCAGTGTATTTTGTTTGGTTCTGCGCTGTTGTGCCAATAAAGGTCTGTGAAGTGGAATCATTACGTCCTAGCTAGGCTTACTTTTAATGTGAATCAGACGACATCAACTAGAGCCCTCTTAGAGTTTAAGAAAATTTGGTCACAGATTCTTAATTATCTTTCTAATCAGAAGGAAATTCCAAAGGAATTATCATTGTTATGTTTAACATACGTTGATATATACTTTAAAATGATATATTTTTAGACTATGTTTACTATTTTTATGCCCTTAATCTTAGTAAGATCTGTATGAACCTTTTAATGGTTGATGAGGTATTGATTTCTTTCTTTTTGATTTTGTTGAAATTGATTTTCTTGTTGAAATTGAATAAATTAAAAAAAAAGAATATCTGCCCCCCTAGCCCTGATGGATCCAATAGGTTTTACAGACAACATTGGGGGAGGGGGGGGTTGTGCTGATATGGTCAGCATTCCTGTTGATGGCCTGGTTGACCTCTGGAATGGGAAAATGACCCAGGCAATTCACTCAATTGCACATAGGTGACCTCTCTGAAGAGAAAGACGTCAGGCAGCCCCTTGGTTTACTGAGGGGCTAAGGACTATGAAAAGACAGGGGAGACAGCTAAAGCAACAGTGGAGAAAGACTCAGGACAAATCCGACAAGGCACAGGCTAGTGTTCATTTGAAAGCCTACTCTGTATTGGTGATGGTGGCAAAGCAGCAATACTTCCCCACCACCACTGGGGACCTGCAGAACTCTTCTGGCTGGTCAGAGGCCTACTGGGTTCTGGTCAGCGTGAGGAGGTGGACTGCTCTGCAGCACTTTGCAGATAAAAGCTCTCACATCTATTCCAATTTCAACTCAATGTTAGCAGCAATAGGATTGGATGGTCCCAGGGTGCCAGTTGTCCAGGTGTGTGGGATGCCTTTCAGCTTGTCCAGTCTGAGGATGTAGAAAGGATTCTGGGAAGTCTGAGAACTACCACCTATTTGTATAACCCTTGCCCTTCCTGGCTGCTTAAATCTGCTGGTGGGGCTGGTGGATTGGGTCCAGGAGACAGTAAAAGTCTCCCTGAGAGACAAGGTCTTGCCCTAAAGTGAACAGTGGTGTGTCCACTCCAAAAGAAACCTACTCTGGACCCAGGAGAGTTGAATAACTACTGTCCAGTCTCAAGTGTACCGTTCTTGAGCAAGGTGACCAAACAAGTGGCGGCTGGCCAAGTTCAGAGATTCCTAACTGAGACTGGTTGTTTAGAACCATTCCAATCTGGTTTCAGGCCTGGTTATGGGACTGAAACGGCCTTGGTCACCGTGGTAGATGACATGCACCAGAAGATGGACAGGCGGAGTGCAACCCAGTTAATTCTCCTGGACCTCTCTGTGGTTTTTGATACCGCTGATCATGGTATCCTTCTGGATCGCCTTTTGGGAGTAGGACACACTGTTCTGCAGTGGTTCTAGTCCTACTTCAAGCGCAGGTTTCGGAGTGTGGAGCTAGGGGATTGCTGCTCTGCCTCTTGGCTTCTGACCTATGGGGTTCTTCAAGGTTCCATCTTGCCCCCTATTCTTTTCAACAGCTATGTAGCCGTTGGGAAAGGTCATCTGGAGAACTGGACTGAGCTGCCACCAATACGCAAATGACACTTAGCTTTATCTTGCCCTACCAGGGAGGTTGTAGAAACAGTGAACAGGTGCCCACTGGAGGCAGTTCTAGGATGGATGAGGGCTAACAAGCTGAAACTTAATTCTGAAAAAATGGAGGTGGGACAGGAGGTCTGACATGGAAAACAGGTTATCACCTGTTGGATGGGGTTGCGCTCCCTTTAAAGGAGCAGGTTCGTAGCACGGAGGTGCTCTTGGATCTAGACTCTGGTTAGATAAACAGGCCGTAGTGGTGTCTGGGGTGCCCTTCAACAGCTTCAGCTTCCTGAACGAAAAGCATCTTGTCATTGTGGTGCACATCCTGGTAGCATCTAGATTAGATTACTGCAATGCACTATATGCGGGACTGCCCTTGAAGTCTGTCCAGAAGCTAAAGTTAGTACAGAATGCTACATCCTATGTGTTGACTGGAGTGGGTCATAGAGATCATATCACTCCAGTATTGTTCTACCTACAATGGCTTCCAATTTGCTTCTGGGCTCAATTGAAGATGCTGGTATTGACCTTTAAAGCCCTGTACAGCCTGGAACCAACATACCTTAGGGACTGCCTTCTCCCATATAAACCTACCTGTTCACTCTGATAATCCTTGGAGGCCCTGCTTTGGTTGCCCCCGACACGTGAGGCTAAACAGGTGGTGACTTGAGGAAGGGCCTTCTCCATTATGGCATCAAAACTTTAGAACTCATTCTGCAGGGAGATTCATCTGTCTCTGTCTATCAGTGTATTTCACCAGCAGGTGAAAGCTTCTTTGTTTCATCTGGCATACCCCCAATAATAGTTTTTGGCTCTCCTTCTAGTGCTGTTTGTCTATGCTTTTTTAATTGGACTTTATATTTTTAACTGCATTTTAATTGTTTAAATGTTTTAATGTTGGCCACCTTGTGGACCCTGACTGGGTGGAAAAGCAGCATAACAACGTTTTGTGTTCCCATTAAAAATATGTTGCAACGGGACTACACAAAGATATGGTTCAGCTAGGAAAGTAATATTCACAGGGAAACAATACACTTACTTGGATATGAGGTTTCAGATTCTTCCAAGTGACTGCATGTGACACACCTTGATTGATGTAGTTCAGGGTCTGCTGCAAAACTCTGGGAGCCATGTACTGCTTTTCCTTATATTGATATAATACTTTCAATAAAACCTAAGAAAAACTCCAATTAGTAGATTCGAAAGATCTAAGTATCCTGCCGATAACTGCCAGAAACCAACTCAAGGCTGGGCCTAGGTGGCAGATAGAAAGGCACCTAATATCATAAGAAAGACCCTATCAGGGCATTAGAGACAGCAATGGCGTTGCAACATTCACCCCTCAAATAAGAACTCTTCCCCACATAGTTTGCAGTTTATGGCTGTACAAAAAGGTTCACAATGGGTATAGAGAAACATTTTGATGGGTGCAGTATGTGGCTGTCAGAAATGCTCAGCATTTCCATTCCAGCAACTAAAACTTGCTAAGCCATCCACACCATCATTAAAAGACCTGCTTGGTAACCCAAAAATAACTTTTGCTAAATACCGACAATGAAGGATTAAGCAACACTTTAAAGTGAAGTGGTTTTTATTTTTAAGAAGACCACAACTTGTATCTCAAATTACCTGCATGTTCGGTACACAAATCCAGTGTGATTTTAATCTTTGGAGAATGAAGTACAGTACACACTTCTCAAACAAACATGGAACGTCAAGAATATCTTACCTGTTGAACACCAACAGCAAATGCCTTTAAGAAAACTTCAGCAAATTCATTGTATTCCTTGGAAACATTGCCAGGGCTTCCGTACCTATTATTATTAAAAAGAAACATAAGATAACGCTGCAACATCTTATTCATAGCATTGTTATATTCTTACAATAAAAGGAATCTTGAGAAAAATCATTACCTTTCAAAAAGCCTAGCCAAGATGTGCAATGCCCACTTTTTACATTTCCACCAAGGTAATTCAGGTCTATCATCTTCATCAACTTGAAGGGTCTCCTGTAAGAATCAACAGTACATTTACAAAAGTAAGTACCTAACAATATTTACTTTCATCTATTTACGAGTACATTGTGGTTTGCTGCCTCACAAGGGAGAACTCTCAGTGTGGCACTAACAACAAAAATGTAAAACACTGAAAAATAACCAATTTATCGACATCAAACCCACCTGATCAACAACAAAACATAACCTAACTCAGCCAACATGAAACGTGTGCGTGTGTGTTATATGCTGCCAAGTCACTTCCAACTTATAGTGACCCTAATAACCTCCAAAACATCCTATCATTAACCGCCTGGCTCAGGCATAAAATAGCAAAAAACAGCAGAAGAGAAAAAAAAAATCAACAGCAGAAGACAAATCAACTCAGAGCCAGACTGAAACAGTAATAAAACCAGGCCTAATGAAGACAATGAAAAATATACAGGCTCTAACATACACAATTTTCAGTGACTGAATAAAATAACTGAAAGGTGGGGAAGCATAGATAAAAGCCTGGTCAAATAGAAATAGCTTGACAAGTCACCCAAAGGTCAAGAGAGCAGTTGCCAGTGAGACCACAGGGGGAGAGCGTTCCATAAGCTAGGTGCCAAGACTGAGGAAGCTTCATGGCAAGTGACTGTTCGTTAAAAAGAAACTTGCCTAATTTGTTGTAGGATCCAACAAGGCAAAACTTACCAAGAAACACCAAGGTAAAGATATGATTCCTTTATGTACTCATATAATTATTATATTCTTATCCTACCCTTCCTTGGAGGAGAGCCAGGCAATGTACACAGTGTGTGTCCTCCCCCCTCCCCCCAGAATTTTTACATCAACCCTAGAAGGTCAGACAGGGAGTGACTGTCCAGTGTCATGGAGCATGATGGTTGGGTAGGGACTGGAAGCCAGATCTCCTGCATTTGAGTTCAGAGCTTTAACCACACTTTCTTGCCCACCAATTACAGTCCACAATTAAATCTCACTGAGAATACTGGATTACTAAAATTAGGCAAACTGAACATCCAACTGTTGTATACAACACGCTAAAAGTAACAAGTACTTACAGCTGGAACATCTCGGTCCACAACGGTCTTCAGAATTTCTATCCACTCTGCTAAGTTTTGTTGATTGATCAACTCAAGGGGTAATGTATACTATTAAAAATACAAATTAATCTGGTTTTAAAAGCAAAACATACGTACACATCCTAATCTCTTCTTAAACTTTTATTAGGCACCTTCTTGACTGCTCGAAATATGATGGAGAATAGTATTATTGACACAGTATATAGTTATAACCCAAACGAGGAATACGCATGCGCATGAAAGAATCAAACCTTGATTATTTTCACTGCAGCATAAAATATATCCCCCTTTTAAAATGGCCAGCAGCTTGTCTCATTGCAAAGGCACACCTTTTTTTATCTATTAAGTTTCATCGGGATGATTTTATTGTAACTGCAATAATTTCATTCTGTAAGCCAAAACAGAGTACATGCTTTAAATAACAAGTAACATAAGTGGGAGCTGCTACAGAAAGAGAGTGGGAAGTGGAAGCTCTTGCTGCACAGACAGTTCTCTCCCGGATGTGCATGTCCCTTCTTGAGAGTTGCCGCTCTTGTCCTCAAAAAGGTCCTTTCATCACCATTTGGTTTCACTGAGATTTCTCACCACCATCTTTTGAAAAAAAGAGGCAATATCTGTGCCCTGTCCTGTAACTTCTGCTGGGCACTGATTTATAACGATGTATCTCACATCAGAAAACTGATTCAACTCTCTACCTGTTATTGCTTAATTTAAAAAGTGGCCTTTGTACCATGCAAGTCTTTTATCCTATCAGATTAATGGGCAACCAGGTTCTTCTTTCTAGACGAAAGAAATAGGAAGTACATAACTTTAGACCAGTTCAGGGTTTTGTTTTTTTTAACAAAAATCAAATCCTATAGTTACTATTTTGGTTTATACCTAGGATATCATAGGTGGCAATTTCGTACAGTAACAGAAAAGGATATGAAATGAACTTTATATAAGGAACAGCCAGATGAAAGAGGCTGAGAGGATTATGGTTGCTAGGGAGACTAGAGAATGACCAGGGAATGAGTGACAGGTGAGGAGGAGTGACAAGCGAAAAAAAGTCAGTTGGAGAGAAATGGATGCTGCAGGAGAGAAGAACCCCCTTGAACCAGCTGTGATGGGACTGCAAAGGTATACACAGCACAGCAGACAATGGACTGCGAGAGCTGAGACACTGGCAGTGGGCATACAACAACAGGGGCTGCGGTCACACACACTAAATAATCCACTTTCAATGCACTTTCAAACTGGATTTGCCAGTTCACACAGTAAAAATCCAGTTTCAAAGTGCATTGAAAGTGCATTGAAAGTGGATTATTTAGTGTGTGTGACCGCAGCCTCGGAAGCAGACAGATTGAAAGGAGGCAGGCATTTGGAGAAGGCTGACCAGGGGTGCCTGAGCAGCTTGAGGAAATCCAAAGCAGCAGACAGAAGAACTTCAAAGCACCAGCAGAATCAACCCGAAGTGAAAGCACATTAAGTCTGATCAACTCCAGTGTGTGTGTATTAGAGGCTTTTCATTAAAGTTTGTCTCATCCATTTAAGCTGGCTGTTTATGGCCTACTTTCTGCAGCAGTACGCCTGTCTTTTTTATAACATCTGGAAGTTGGAACTATCAGTTGCTATTTCATGCTCCTTGTGCTGTTTTATGGGGAATATTACTGCTGTCTTTTTACAGCTTCATAGTTTATATTTTTATTGTTTTATTAATTTTGTTATCCCGCCTAAGTAGACCTCCAGAAGCTACTGTTCATGTATAGTTATAGAAATAAATACATTGTTATAAATACTGAATGGTTAGTCCAAAGATTTATCCAATCTTTATTAGTTTTTTAAAATATCCCTCAACAACAAACAGTGGCATTTGTCATTAAAAGACACTACATATGTGCTGAACTCCTCATCTCTTACAATCCATGCTAACATGGTGTCAACGCCCAAGAGTAAGGGCAAAGAAAGCTTAAGATAAATGATCACAATTTCAGTTCAAAGAAAACCTGTTATATATTACAAGTACCAAACAACTTCCTTTCTTGATTTGCAAATAAGTAAAAGGCACATAAAAATTAAAGATTATAAAATCCACTACAGACCCCATGATTGTTATGTCCCTGATTACAATGATGGAAACCCATTTCTTAAAATACCTATATGATTTACAGTGCAATCCTGCGCAGCATTACTCCAGTCTTAGCCCAACGAAATAAACTGGAGTAATTCTGTGCAGGACAGCATCATTCTGCCTCTTAAGAAGAGAAACTGATTCACACCTGGACAAGGGCATAGAAGATTTTGAAGATCTGCTTCTGGATGAGGACAGATTGATCAGAGGGATCAGAGAGAAGCTGTATAAAACGGTCCTTCAGAACTGGCAAAAAGTGTTGCATCGCAGCTATCAAAGGCGTCCGCTCTTCTGGTTTCTTATACCTTTAACAAGAAGAACTAGCTTTAAAAAGATTTTAAATGCAACTGGAATTTCAAAGAAAGACAAAAAGCTTCAAGAGGAAGTCCTTATCCAAGAAAGCGCTAAATCTTAATCCTATCACTGTCTTTTTGGGCCGATTCCTCTGGAGACAATGCAATTTATGAATTTATCCTAATTGCGATATGCCAGGAAACAGATAACCACTTTTGCTTAGTAGAAAACAATGTAGTTACTCTAACACATCCATAAAAAATTGACTCTTTAAACACTGTATTATGTACATCGTGCAAAATTAGTGCAAATTAAGGTCAGAACTTTCTTGATGTATGCCAGGGCTGGAGACATTTTGGCTGTCTGATTCTGATGCAACTAAAACTTGAGACCACTACCTAACCTAGGAATCAAAAATACATCTAGTCCCAGTGAGTATAATTTTTATAAAACCATGAAGGCTATCAGAGAACAATACAGAATTACATGGCCCTGCAGTGTTTGTGAAAGAAGCACTCATGAGAATGTGAAAAATAGGAGGGGGGGGGGTTCCTGGTTTTTTTTTTCTTGGCTTCTAGAAGTAAGCTAACATTACAATGAATAATGGAAGGGGCACAGAGATAATTTTTAGATAGAAAAAACCCATCTGGTAAACGGGGGTGTGGTAGAAGGCATACGGAAGCAAGGCTCAAGACCAGAGGTTCCCCAACCTGGGGGGCGCCTTTGGAATTCTGACACAGATTGGTGGGTGCAACTAAAAAATGTTTGCCATGGGAGACAGAGCCAACCACAGGATGTCAGGGAGTGAGGTTACATATAACTTTAACAGTAACTCTTCAACATTTCTGGCAGAAGCTCTGCTTAACAGGATGCCTTTTAAAATGAACGTATTGTTTAAAAAAATTTCTGGCACACATACAGCTCACCTTCAGTCACACAGTGACTTGAGATGTGGAAGCCACTGCTGCCAAAGCAATTAAAAAAAAACCCCTCTGAATAGCCAATCTTATCTCCAGTGGCCAATTAGACTGGGCAAAATCCTCACCCACTTTCTAAAAACACTGGGCAGGAATCATACTGGAACCCCTTCCTAAGACTTTCTGAACTCTGGGAGATCCTCTTCACAATGGAAGAAGCACTGCTTTTGAAAAGGAGTGTAGTGATTTTTTAAAACTGTAAACTCTTTCATTATTCAACTTATGGCTCACTTTTCCTCCATTCCAGAGCAGCTTGCAGAAGACTGCTAAACAGGGGGTTTTTTTTATCAGAACTACATCCGTTTAGCTTCAGCAGCACAACTGTCATTAATCTCTGTGCCACAAATTATGTTGTTAGAACAACCTTGTGACTCCTTAAGGAGCACAGTTTTAGACATTTCTACACAACTAGGACGCTAAAACTTGAAAAAGAGAACGGTACAAGTTAGAACAGTAGCTGCAGAGGGTTCGGCGGCAGCAATTCTGAATTCCATCGCAGTTTAAAAGAGTGCCAGTGCACACAAATCTTGATAGGAGCTTTTTCTGCATTGACAAATCCCCAGACAATCATCACAGCAGGGGCCCACTCCATAGCTTATTCAGCATAAGTGACTCACCCAGACCTATTGTTTAGAAACTAGCTGTGTAAGCTACTAGTATAGCACATCCCCGCTGTGACGCTTCTAGATTACTACAAGAAGGGAACTTACTCATAGTTCTTTACAAGCTGATAAAGGCAAAGAAGAATTCCAAGCCAACAAGCACTGTTATCAGACTGAAGATAAAAACCAATTTTCTCCACGACTGCAGTCCAACGATTGGGATAATCGTGCTTGATAATATGGTGAATGCAAGTAGTAAGTTGTACTCTAGAATACACAACACATATGGTTACATGTTTTGCTATTTCTTCCTTTCATGTGTAGAAGAAGCAGCTTGTATGTATTTGAAAGCAAGGTGAGGGTTTCAGTCTTTTCAATGCAAGGGAGTGGTGTTAAGCATTTAAATGCTGACAGATCTATTTTTTCTCCTTAGCATCACAAAAATTGCAACTGTAATGCTCCCACAATCCGCAGAATACCTTTTTGAGTGCTCCTTCTGAGAGTTCATCCTCCATCCTCCCTGCCATCGTCTTCTCTGCACTGGTTCCTCTCAGGCCCCAGAAACAGGGGTTGGTAGGATGCCAGCTGTATGCCACAGGTCCGTCCGTCCATCCTCCCCTCCCTTCCCCTCAAGCAGCACTCAAACTCACTGCCTAGCATTGTGCTGTCTCCTTCCTTTCTACCCTGCCTGTGGAGCCCTCCTCTTATTTCTCTCTTCTGGCTTTGTCTCGCCTCCTCCGCCCTCAATCAGGAGCCCATCAGCCACCCTTCCCCATTAACCCAATGACCTCTGTCTACCCTGGCCTTGCTTGTTCCCTCGGGCCACGTGGCCCTCTTTAATCAGCTGCTGGCTGGCTCCAGCTGATTCTCTAGGTTGCCTTAGACAAGCAGCCTGTTTGTTAGCACCACAAGAAGGCTCCCTTTAGCTGCTGCCTCAGCAGATCTTATTCTTTCCTCCTTCCTTCTGACAGCCATGAACCAGGTAAGTATCCCAGCTCTGGAGCCTCAGTGGGGGTGGGGGCGGAATCTGGACGCGAGCCCACACTTGGACAACCTTATATTAGGATCAACCCAAACACCATGCAAGCTTTCAAATTCACCAAAATCCTTAATTAATCTGGATGTGCCACAAATAAAAGGGGGGCGTGCAGATGTCTCAGGTCATGATCTTAAGACCTTGTCTTGTGAACAGACCTGGTCTTGTGGACATCCTGTGCAAAATGCTGAGCAGGCCTGCAGATTTAAAACAGTGCTGGTACCAGGGGGCACCCCTAGTCTTCAGGAAACAAGAAGTAATAAATGGAATCCTCGCACTGGAAACACTAAGGACAGTAATAGTCCAAATATTTAACAACAGGCAAGATACACAGATCCCTTGAAATGTGAGAACAGACTAATCACTTGCCATTTTCTCCAGCTATACAGATCCTGTGCTTTCCAGTACAAAATCGATGTTTAATTCTACTGACAATGAAAACTTAACCTAATGAGGTCCTCTATATGGAAAGAATACATTTACTGAACATAATTCAAACAGGCATACCGGATCAGCTCGGGAGAGTGAATAATGGCTTCTACAATATTCTCGCGAATACAGTGTCTATCTTCTTCAGGTATTGAATAAGGTGGGATGTCCCCTGGTGTAGTATCACGATCAGGCCAATACTGAGTTATCATATTCTTTAAGTAGATAACACCTGTCAAGAGGCATCTCAATATTAATATAGCCAAAGCATATGTATGCATAATAAATGTAATTATTGATCAGATTCATTACATGGACAGCAAACAAGGGCACACTAATAAAATTTCTCAATTTGTTCCTTGGAAATTCTCCTACACCACCATTTTCACGGAAGATACCATATCAAACACCACCTGTTCTGCACCCTTTTTCTAAAGTTTGTCTTCAACAGATTCATGTTTCTGATTCTGAAGCTTCAGAGATATACCCAAATATATATATAATGACATCATTTGTGGACTGAGAAATGGCTGAGGACCAAAATACCTCACAAACTACTGTCACTTGTGCTATGTCAAGAGAGCCAATGCAGTGTGGCAAATTTCTTGGATTTGGACCTGCATTTCAGTTCTTATTCAGACACGAAGTTCTCTGTGTGACCTTGGGCCAGTCACTAGCAGCCTAACCCACGTTGCCTTCAACAGCTTCACTGGCTTGTTACAAGGATAAAATAGGACAAACCTTACATAATCTGCAATTAACTCTTTTTTAAAAATAATACTTTATTGAGTATATATTCATATTTCATAAACATAATTCATATCCTCGTATATTATACTCCTTTTCATGAATTAAACAAGAAAAAAGAAAAAGTGAGGTCACATTCTATCTGTATAACTAACAAATTAAACTTAATCCCAATCTAGTTTGTAATCTCTTCTTTTTCTATTCCCTTATCCTACCCACATATGAATCCACCATACAACTCCCTCTAAACCACGTTATATCCCTTAATACATCCTTTAGATCTACCAATAAATTATGACTCATTCTTCTTTCCTGTTCATTCAATCTTAATTGTTATTCTATCTACTACTATACCTAAAAAAGAAAGCTGGACGGGGTTGCCTCTGATACTGGGAGCTGAAGAGGAAACCCCTTCAGGAGGAGGATATCCCTCCTCCCTGTTACCAGAGGTCTTGGGGGAGCACACCCTCCACCTCCTTGCCATGCCCTCTGGCTATAACACTTCCACTTCTATATTATTTATCCCTCTGTGTACTATTACTAAATAGTTATCGCTTAAGATATAATTCTGAATATCCTACTTATTTATTTGATTGCTCTCAGCATGGACTATTATATTGTTAGCCAAAACAAAGTGTCTCCTTTTAGAACTTCCATCTGTTTATATATTAAGAGTCTCTAGTAGCTTCTTCCCAGTGTTTTTGTCATAAGCTGTGAAAGTTTTGCCATTTAAATTGACTACTAGGTGCCCTAGTGCCAGCCATTTGTTTTGAATTCTGTGATCTCTCAATGACTTGGCTGTTTCTCGCAGCTTCCTTCTCACAATAAGTATCTCAGCTGGGATGTCAGCAAACAGGGAAACAATAATATCTTCAAGGTACAGACCCTCTTTATCCCTCGCAACTTGAAAAAGTTTGTTTTTTGTCAGTACCTCCGTTAATTCAATTAGAATATCAGGCATGACATCTGGAGGGGCTTTTTTGGAGACATTCAAATGGAAGGCAGAGATAATAATTCTTTCAGAGATCTCTATTTCCCCTGCTGTTTGAAGAATCTGCTGCAGCCAGTCATTTAAAGGTGCAGTAAGGTCTTCTGTTTTGGAGAAGTTTAAAGAGACCGCATGAAGCTCGGCCTTCCTTTCTCTCAATCTAATTTCTTGAAGCATAATTTTATTTTTAGCCCACACTTCAAAGCCCTTTATCTCCTGCAATTTGTCTGCTGTTTTCTTCGCGCTCTGATATGCTGCTTCAGCTTTCCTCTCAGTCGTCTGCACTGTTGTGGTGAGTTCATAGAGTTTTTTATTTATAGGCTCAATTGTTCATTTAAGCTGATAATTTTTTTCAATCGCCCAACGTCCCCACTCAGAGTTTTTATTTCAGTTTTAAGTTCATCTTTTATCTCTGTCAGAGTGTGCTGTCTTGGCTGGTTGCCACAGAGACTACACACTACAAAGCTGGAAACACAGTCCGGGGTCAAGGTAAATAACAAAGCCAAAGGTCAGATTAGCCAGGAAGTCAATTCAAGGTTTCAAGGACAAGGAGCAGCTGCTACACACACAGAAGCAGTTCTGAATGTGCAAAGTTGCTGCCATGTTGAAGCAGGTGCATGGGGTGTTTTTGAGCAGGTCCTCCCTTCCCTGGGGGTTGAGTCTGCAAAGGCTTACAGCTCCTCTCATTGCCTTTGCAGGAGCTGCAGTCTGACACTCCTTCACTCCTGCAAAGTCGACTTCTGACATGCCGTCCGTCTGGGGCACTCAGGAGAACTAGGCGGGGAGTCTAGCCTCAGAGTGTCTGCAACTGGGGGTGCTGGGCCAGGATCAGGATCAGTCTCTCCTTCTGGCTACACCTCCTGTGCAGCTGCTGGGAACTCCCCTTCTGGCACTGTTGGAGGTTCTTCTGGGCTGACTCCAGAGGAGGCTGTGTTGCTCCCTGCCTCTTCCTCATCTGAGGAGTAGTCAGTCTCTGCAGAACTAGTACCCACAACACAGGGCATGCAGAATCATAGTCTGATAACCTGGGTCGGAGTTACCTCCTCCCGTCGCCATTTCCTCCGGCAGAGATATCTCTTGGTCTTCTGAGTCTTCAGTCTATATTAGTTTTCTTTGGGGGTCTGTAGGAGGAATTTTTTGCTCCCTTCTCCCCCCCAGTCCTTCCCATAGCCCGCATTAAAGCTTTTTTTCTAAGTTGGTTTTATTCTTTGAGAGCAATTTTGACATTTTCAGAGGGAACAGTAGGAGCGTGAAAAGTGATGTAGCCAGCCGGAAGCTCAGCCACCAGCCCCCCCCCCCCCCGCAATTAACTCTTTCAGACAAATGGTGAAATAGAAATGTGGTGGATAATGTTGCCAAGACCAGTATGTGACTGTTGGCATCACTCTCTATTTTGGCTGACGCTTGTGCCAAATGTCTTGACCAGATCCAGAATGATCTGCCAGAGTTTACAGAAATCTCTAAACTGGTAAAATCCATGTGCGGCAGCTTGCGATGATGACCAAATCCTCAAGGAAGGGGCTATGTACACTTTTAGAAGAATTTAGAAGAATCAGAACCAACTCCATATATACAGGCATTTAGATTTTATATTGTATATTTTGACCAAATCAAGGAATCAAAGCTATCATCTAGGCAATAGCTGCCTTCATCATCTTCAGATAGCCTACATTCCTTCATACCAGTTGTCATTCCAACAGGGCAAAAGACATTTTTTCCCTATTTCTGACCTCTCCTCCCTTTCTCCAGTTGGAGGAACAGGCCTCCCAATCCACCTTGTGTTTTCTCCTGCACCAAGTTTGATTTCCACAGACTCCTCCATCTCCAGGCAAGCCCATGAATATCAATGTTTGTTTTCTGATCCCTGTAACTCTTACTTGTTTCCCATCCATGCACACTTGGTTCTGACATGCTAATCAGACTGAGCTTCGCTTCTTGTTGGATTTATTGTTTGGAATTACTGCTGAACTGCCCTTCTTTAAACCTCTCTCCAAGCCATAGCTGGTCTGCATGTCTTGAAGACCAACACAGCTAAGCCAACGCTGATGGTTTTCTCAATGTGGAAAAATATAGGTAAACACATTCTTTTCTCTCTCTCGTCCTTTCTCTTCTCTATTTATTTCTTGTCCCTATTCTCTTATTTTCTGAGATATGAACTGGTCTGTCAGGGTATTACTGTGTGAAGGCCAGAATTGGGTACTGGTACTGACTCATGTGCGATAGTTTGGGTAGAAATGTATCTAGCTCTGACTATATTCCTGTCACCCAGTCTCTCCTCAATAAAGTCTCTCTGATGTCCCAATTTATTAGCCTTAATTTTTCTTTCTGAGACTGCTTTGGAGCTCTGTCACTTTTATTTTCAGCTCCAATCCAAAACCTCAAAGCACACAGTATTCAGCAGTGCACCAGCCTTGGGGACAGGGAGTTCACTTCCACGATCACCACTTAACTTGCTACATAGCATTTTATTTTTGCACTGACTTTAGGATGCTGGGGTTAAGACATCGACAGATGTTACACTCAATAAGGAGAGCTCTGTTGACGGTACTTTGGATCCAACCCAATTATGTCCACATATATGACAAAATACCAAATCTGCTGGTATTCCACCAGTTAGATTAGTAACAAATACTTATCAGAAGTAACAGCTTGAAAAGTCTGGTGTCTTCCAGCATTCCATTTCTAGGTGGCAGGTTATTTCTGCTGCCACTACATGTTTTGTCAGGAAATTCTGATTATGAACACAGAGTTATCATGTAATTATAAACACAATGAAGGACAGTTTTGTGCACAAAAATCCAAATTATAGTAATGTGTCCATTACTGCAAAATTATTTTGCTCCACTTTTGAGATCACACTAGTTCTAGAAGAAGAAGAAGTTCTATTCATAGGGGGTGTCACACTGATTTCTTTTTTACACATCTAGTTTCTGCTACATGTTTTGTTCAATTACATAATATTAAATAAAAAGTCGTATGTAAACATATTTTCAGAAAACGAACACCAGCACTTACCTGCCTGTCTCACTGGTAAATCAAGCTGCTCCGACATAGTGATTTGGAGAAGGGTTGAAACAAAGTTCACGGTCTTGTGAGCCTGTGAAACAGAAGCACGCAAAGTAGTCAGGTGTCAAGCACAATCTTCAGAAATCATTACAAATAAAGTTAGGGCGCCATATGTTCTACAACCAAAGCTAGACAGAAAGAACTGGGGGTTCCCACTCAGCCAAGACACTTGCTGGGTGACCTTGGGCCAGTTGTTCATGATAAATAAAAAGGAAATAGTTAAAAGTTCCCAAGCAGGGATGTGCATTCAGATATTTCAAATCCAAATAAATATCCAAAAAAAGAGAGCCCAATTGTGGTGGTGGTATTTTACATTTTGTTTTTTAAATACATATATTTGGGTATCTGGAACAATAGTCGGATTTCCCAAAACACCAGTGGTCTTAAAAAATTCTGGAAATATTTGGGGCGAGCTTCTTAAGGCTACCAGGCCTGTTTTTCTTCCATTTTACAGTTTCATGGGCAACCAAGGAGAAGGCACTACGGCAGGGGTGGGCAAATTGCGGCCCGGGGGCCACATGCGGCCCGCCACAGAATTTTTTGCGGCCCGCCAAGACAGTCGGCCACGGGAAAATGTTCTCTATATTTGGGTCTACATATATTTGTGAGCAAAATTTTTCTTGCACGAAGATCATCAAGAGTAAATATAGATGCTCTTTGACAGACATTAACTTGCAGGCTGTGATGAGAATCTCAACAAGCAATCTCACTCCTGAGTTCAAAATTGTAGAACAGTGTGATAGGGTACATTTGTCTCATTAAACTGATTCTAAAATTAAATGTGCTTGCAGCTATAGATGATATGAAATTAGCACAATAAATAAATTGAATAAACTACCACTATTTTATTTAATTTATATTTATTGATTTTTTGATACAATTTATACCTTTTCTGAAATGCAAAGTTAAGTAATGAATGCCATCATTTTAAAAGGTGCGGCCCTCCGCTAACCTCCGCTCCCACAAAGTGGCCCCCGAGCCAAAACAATTGCCCACCCCTGCACTACGGTAATGCTATATAATCAGACATTAGGGGGAACCGTAGAACTGTCTGCTCAATCAAGACAATCTCATACCTCTTCACAACTCCCTAAAGCAGGGGCAAAGACAATAAAAAGAAAGCCTGCAGCTTACGTCCATTTTAGGGCGAGTGGCCTATACCTGCTGCTGTGGTCTGTCTGTGGCATTAGATTAATTCTGCTGCCAGCGGTCCTTGGAAGGCCTTCTTGTTCTGCACCAGGACCGGTTTACCCTTTTTTTAAAAGTAAGTTTTCCTGTATTTTTTGTATTTGCCTGGGAGGGATTGTAGGGGGGGCAGGGAGCACTTTCCCCCCTGGTTCTTTTAAAAATAGTTTCCCTTGGTTTGGTTTTGTACAGTCCTTAAAACAGTTTCAAAGTCTTGGACTTTTCGTTGCGTCCTCTTTTCTTGGCTTGTTTTAATTTTTTTTTTTTTTTTTGCTTTGCATTTTCTTTTTCTAACAGGTTTTTAATTTTTAAAGGGTTTGTGCTTGCAGGGGAGGATTTTCCAAGTTGTTACCATTTTTAAAAGTTTGTATCTTTTTGCACTCTTCTGGTTTTACAGTTGTTCTTAAATAGTTGCTCTCAAGTTACCCCCGTGGACTCAGAGGTTCCTCCAGAATCCAGCAAGGCTTCCAAGGAAAGGGAGGAGGAGAGGCTAGGGGTGTTGCAAGAGAGGAGATGAAGACGCACCTGAGGCGCTGCCATTTCAACCCCCTTCTCTCCCTTAGGTTGTTTAAGAAAATAACCTTGGAAACCCCCTCAACTGGACCCTAGGTGCTGTGCGGTTTAGGGAGAGGCCAGTGGGCACCTCTTGGCAGAATTCTGTGCAGAAAAAAGTGTGCCAAAAATGTTGCTGCCACTCTCATAAAGAAAAACTTTCAAACTTCATTGGAACAAGCGATGTTCGGAAAGCAGATAAGTGTCTCAATTAAAACAAGCAAAATCTTGAAAAGCACCAAAAACGAAGTTCATGCCAGCTGTACTGTTGTGTTTATTTTTTACAAGGGTGGGAGAGAAGAGTGATGAACGGCAGCTGCATTTCCTGAGCCCCCCCCCCTCCTGTGTGCCAGTGACCATATAGGCTGCACACTGCAAAGAGAGGAAAACTCAGCTCCCTCTTGATTTCTGCAGCCTTCTTTGGGGAGGTGACATTAGTGTGCGTGGATTTGTGTGTCTGTGTCAGTGTGTGTGGGTTTGTGTGTCCGTGTCAGTTTGTCTTGGATCCTCTGGTTTGACACTGGTTGTGTTGGGCTTGTCATATTGGCCCTGGGTTCTGCCTGGCTTCTGTGGTCTGATACTGGCTCTGTTGGGTTTGCAACAGTGTCCCTTATTTAAGCTGATTTGGCTTGGAGCCTCTGGTTTGTTGTTGGTTCTGGTGGGCTTGTTAGTCCTGTTTGAATTTAGAGGGTTTTGGCCAGTGGTTGCTGTTCTGTGTTTGGCTATTGGTTTCTCTGCCTGGATAAAACATGGATCCCCCCCCCCCCCACCCATAGGAAAGAACAGACACCTTGTCCAGCGGCCCAAGGAATTGAACCCCTTGATCCAATTTGCTTGAAACTTGGAGGTAGGGTCTTTAATAGACAGGCAGGACTGGGTAGCCTGCAATTTGGGTTCATTTGCTTGAAAACAGCCACTCTACCCTCCCTGAAAAGCCCCCCCCCCGACTCAAAATGGAGCACCAAAATCTCAGAATTCTGAAAAAACCAAATGTGAATTCCGGAATGGTATTGACAACCTTAATATCTCAGGGCCTTCTCAGTGGTGGTTCCATACTGGTGGAATGAGCTCTCAGAAGAGATCAGGGTCCTGCAGGACCTTTTACAGTTCCGCAGGGCCTGCAAGATGGAGCTCTTCCACCAGGCTTTCAACTAAGGAGGCGCCGTCACTACTACTACCAATAAATGTAGTTATAGTCCCTGGCCCTTAGCTCTGACATCCAGCATGTGCCACCACACAATTTAGGAAGATCACGGTTTGTTCATATACACTCTTCAGCATGCCATCTTAAGTAACTAATGAAATATTGCCAGCGCTTTATGATTTTATGATCTTATTAATAACTGTGTTGTTTACATGATTTTATACAAATTTTAATGTTATTATGTACCAATCAATGTGAGCCACCCTGAGCTTGCTTGCAAGGAGGGCAGGGTACAAATTTTAAAAAAATAGTATAGAAGCCATTTCTTTTTAAAATCTTTTTTTTTTCAAATGCATACCCCTACTTTCAAGCATCCAGAGCTTTCTGGCACCCTTCCTCCTCCTTTACCTTTCATGTCAATGGATTATACCTCCCTTGGTTTCTGTGGTTTAACACTGGCTTTGCTGAGGAGAGGACATGGCTCAGTGGTAGAGAATCTGCTTGGAGTGCAGAAAGTCTCAGGTTCAATTCCCAGCATCTCCAGTTAAAAAGATCAGGTTGTCACGGCAGAGCACAGGTCATAAGTGGTGTGAAAGACCTCAGCTTGAGATCCTGGAGAGCTGCTGCCAGTTTGAGTAGACAATAATGATCCTGATGGATCAATAGTCTGATTCAGTATAAGACAGCTTCAGGTATTCAAGATGTCAGCCACAGCTGAGTACAGTGTAATCTTTCCTCCTTTATTCTAAGAATAACTATCAGCAAGGATCAACTTTTTTTGTTACACTTCTGTGAACTCCTTGCACAGACTCCTTTGTTATCTCAAAGATAAGGCACCCCTTATTTTATTCATTGTCAGGATTTTTAAAAAACAGTACAAGCAGAATTTTACCCAGCTGTTTAATGCATGCATCTGAGGACTACAATCCCAGTCAGTCATTGTGAAAATGGACCAGTAGGTTGTAATATTTGCAGTTTAACTGGCACATTCAGTACCTGATGTTAATCAATATAGTGGAGGACAGCATAACACACTGTCAAGAGTGTAATAAGTTTGTCTCTGGAGCAAGAGCAGCCAAAAATAAGGTTAAATCACAGATCATCTCATCTATTCTTCCCCTACACACTTTTATTTGTATACTGATTGTATAAAAGAAAATTGTAACTTGTAATAACAAAAAAGGAAAAACAGATAATAAACAAGAAAATGTTCAAAATACACAGTGGTATGTTTTCTTCAGCAGGCCTCCAGGGCTTCCTCTTCTATAAAGACCCCTTCTTCTGATTCCCAAACCAAAGAATTCTTTTTATTCCCATCAGACCCTGCCCAATCTACCTGGTGGAAAATTCTAGTCTTCTGGTTCTAGAATATACCCAGGACGATACGAGTTACATAAGCAGCCCCCAAAATAGTGCCCAAAAGTGCTGCCCTCCACTTACTTCCTCACTGCCCTTCTTCCTGAGCCTCTTTTAAAGTTCTCGTCTTTCTCTTCCTACAGTCTTTTCTACTCTTTCCTTTTCCATCCTTCACATCCCTTCCTTGTCGCTCTTTCTCTCAGTTCTGTAGATTGTTTAGTAAAATATTGTCTTAACAAGCATTTTACCTATTCCCAAACTGAAAATATTTCATTTTGTTAGTGTTCTCCAAAATTTTCAATTTTTTTCCATTAGAATTTTTTTAAACTCTTCAGGCTCATTTTTCCCTCGGTTTTTACATCTCTAACTACAAGTGAACTTAAAATGTTCCTGAGAGGTCATCCTCTTATAATAAAAAGGCTGCAGCCATTGCTGATACTAAACCAGAAGAAATACAGATCAGTTTTCTTATCCTTTCAGTTCTTGTTTTGGGGATTATGGAATTAGCCATGCAAGAAGGGAATCCTAGAACTGGATTCATCCAGTTCTACCACCTAGTTATGGTAGTTTGTCCATGAAGGCAACACTTTGCCTTCCAGCCACAAGATAACACTACCCAAACTGGCTGAATTGACTCTGTCCCTCGTTTAAAATTTACCTCCAGCTTTGCTAATATGAGGGAACATCATATTTTTCTCTTTTTTTTTCTTGCTGACAGCCAAGAAGGAAGCTTTAGGTTCTGATTACTCGTAGACATAGACACAAATAACCAGTGGTGTTTCTATTTTCAAAAGAAAAAAAGCCCTAATTTCTGTGTCCTAAAAGTCTATAGTGGAACCACAGATCTTTTGATGCCCAGCAGAGTCTAACTTGCTTGTATGACATTGTCACAGATACAAGAAGAACTATAGGGAAGCAGCTGCCAGGCTGGACCAGGGGTGTGCATTCGGGCAATACGGAGCTGCAAAAATACGAACAAAATACATTACTAGTATTTTCCAGATATTTTTTCAACCGAATATAAAGCTCGGTATTGTCTAAAACTATCCAAAATTGCCAAGCCCATTTTTTTAATGGGATTTTTCAGGACTGCTGAATACAGGGGTGGCCAACCTGTGGCTCGGGAGCCACATGCGGCTCTTTCACACATATTGTGCGGCTCCTGGCAGGGCGGCTGGGGAAGCAAAGGGGAGGCATGCTTTTTCTCTCTTTCTCCCTTCCTTCCTTCCTTCCTTCCCTCCTCCCTCCCATCTATTTGCTTTCCTAGTTTCTCTCTCTCTCTTTCTTTCCACTTCTTTAATTCTTTCTTTCCATCTCTCTCTTTTTCTCTCTCTCTCTCAATATCATTAGCAAGCAAGTAATATCATTATCAATAACCGGTTTTCCTCGTTTGTTTTTATTTTTGGCAGTCCCATTTAACGTTAATAAAAAGCAAATTTGCATATTTTTAAAAATAAAAACGTGTGTGTGATATTTGTTCCTGTCTTGCGGCTCTCAGACATCTGACATTTATTCTATGTGGCTCTTACGTTAAGCAAGGTTGGCCACCCCTGGCTGAATAGCTGTTGTATAAAAGGGTTGCTTTTCCTTTAAACACCTTCCGAGGGAACTCGCCACTTCGGAGTTCATTCATGGTGCAGCTTACAAAAGGCATTGAAAGGGAATGCAGTCTGCTGGTATTAAACTGGACCCAGGTGCTTTCCCTTTTTGTTGCTGTTGTTGTTTAATTAAAATCCTAATCTCACTTGCTGTTACTGGGTCCATTCCTTTGTACCCGATAGCAATATCGGCCTACCTTCCTGGGTATTTCTGTTTCCATTTGCAAAAATAGAGGTTAAAAAAGCTTCCCAGACAATGGCTGGAATATGCTGGGGTACAGGGAGCAGTATGTTTAATCCTTTTGCAATTAAGATCCAGAAGTTTTATCCATCTTCTGTTTTTATGGCCCAGGAGCAGACTTTCCCAATCTCTTTTCTGGGCCTCAGATTTCTTTAATTTCAATACTTTTTTACATTCTTTTTTCAATTTCAAAATATTTGGCAAAATCTCTACTCTATTTGAGTTCTTCAGCTGTCTATATAGGCACCTGATTGATCTTTTGAGAGCCTTACAGTCCGAGTTGTACCAATTATTTCTATCGTTTGTACTCTGTCCCCTGGGCTTTGCTGTCACTTAACTAAACTACATCTTTTCACTTACATTCCTCTTCAGCAGCGACACTAGGGGTGGGAATAGGAACTGCACCTGTGTCCAGGCCCGCTTTTGCCACCTCTCCAGCAGCAGCAGCAGCAGCACGGAGAGTGGGAGGGAGGAATCAGCACTGTTGCTGCTGCTGCTGCAGCCGCCACCCCCACTGTTGTGTCCTTCCCATAGAGAGAGTGCATGGGACAATATGCTTTGGAGAAGGGACAGTGAGAGAGACAGAAAGTGAGAGAAGAGGTGGGGAAAGGGGAAGAAGCCAAGGTGGGGGGATGGGATACTGCAGTGAGCAGGGTTGAAGGAAACCAACAGTATAGGGGAAGACGCTGGATGGAAGAGGGGAAGAGCTCACTGCCACCCCAGTCCCCAGCACTACAATCACCTCCTTCTCACCACTGGGAGGGAAAGAGGAAGGTACTCGTTTGGGCTTCCACCACTGCTCTCTCCTTCCTGCCACTTTCCCCTTGTAGCTGCCCGGAGAGAAAGAGGAGGGTGGCTGGGGATGGTGGACACTCAGCACCAGTGATGTCTGGGCAGGGAGGGAGCCCCTCAGCTGCAGACTGATCACGGCGCAACTGAGCATCAGCAGTTCTGAGGTGGGAGAGAGCCTGTGACCCCCCCCCCCCCGGGACTCCCTCCCAGCCCAGACACTGCCAGCATCAAGCAGGGGCCTCTGCAAGTCACCTCACTTTTTCCTTCCGAGCAGCTGCAGAATTTCCCAGTTAGTTTTGTGAGCGTCCACACTTGTTTATCTAGTTCTAATACAGGCTTCCAAAACATTTTTAAAGTTAGGTTATTTAAATTGTTTAAATTATCTCTTGGGAGGAGACAAGGGGCAGCAGGGGAATGGACACTGAATGCTTCAACTGGCTATGGAGAACCAATAAATGTTTTCTTGTTCTAATTAGGATCAGCATGGAGACAAACACATAATTTTCTCAGCATATAAAAAGTAAGAGTTCCTTATCCATCCTTCCAGGTCTTCTCTCTTTATCAGGGGTCTTTCCCACAACAATAAGGTCTCCAAAATTTATCCAAATGACTGTACCCACATTACGTTCAAACCAGCACTACTGGTACGACTTGTTGTCAGCTACGCTACCATAGCTTGGGGGGGGGGGAGAGGCTGATGGGTGAACTCCTTGTACCAGAATGTTAACTTTTGTTTTCCTCACAGAGTGCCTTATCTTCCAGTCTGGCTTGTGACCTTGGTACCTAGCTCCCTTTTGCTTCCATGGGAATGTGAACCTGTTAGTTTAGGTGCGCTTCACTGCTCCCTTTGATTGGCTCGAATCCATCAGGGGACCCTGCTTTGAATGCTGTATCTCTTCCCCTCTCCCACCCTTCTAACACAGAATGTCTGCACAGATGACCTGCCTTTACTGTACTCAATAAACTTGATCCTCCTGAAGACACTGATTGCTGTGGGACTCTGACACTTGCACATGCACAGCCACCAAAAACTATTTGTTGAGATAAAACAAGTTTTTGAAAGGTACAGATATGTGGATATTGGGGGTACTCACATAATCACTGTCAACAGTCAACAGCCAAAAGATGCCTATACTCCGGGATGCCTACATTTCATACTCTGGGATGAAAGCCAGAACCAACCACACTACAGTTAGAGGTACAGGGTGGGATATCAAAACTGCACACAGAGTTGGTTACAGCTAAAAACTTTGCAGAACTGCTCTGAGGGAAGGGGATAAAACACTCTCTGCTCAGTACAACCAATTTTTTTTCTCTTTGGGTTTGTAGTATTAGGCTGGACAAGGTATTGGAACAAATGCTTCCAGTGACCACAAACTACCAACTGATTTACTTGAAAATGAAGCATCCCTGCAAAGCTGGTGTCTTCCAGAAAAGCAGCTAGATCTCACACAAGTTAGTAACAGGCCCTGTTTAAATGCTCCCCCAAGTAGAATGAAAATCCATACCCCCATGGTATGTAATCATGGGGACTTTTTCAGCTTCCTCCACCCCCATCATCCCCTCCAATGCTGCAATCATGTCATATTCATCACCCATTCTATTTAATAATTTCCCATCGTATTTTATTCACCCTCTCCCTGCTTTTGTTCTTAGTTACCTTTGAAACTTCCTAAAATTTTCTTTTTATGTCAAATTCTAACATTCTTAATTTTTTAATCTGCCATGCCCAAGCCACTAGTTCCAACATTAGTCTGACATGTTATTCAACTCTCATCAAGCATCACTGGCTGTGAATACTGTATTTTCACCATTCATGTCCTGTCCGTAGGCTGCAAGGAGAAGAGGAACAGACCATTTATCTCTGTGTTTTGTACCTACCTTGATTTTGGCTCTATAGCACCACTAACACCAGCAAGTCTCTTAACTTATTACTATACCGATACACAAATTACTGAAACAAATCCATCTGGACACACCTCAGCAAGAGGCATCCCATCAAAAAGTGGCAATAGGGGCCCTGACCTGGATAGCTCAGGACAGCCCAGTCTCATCAGATCTCAGAGGCTAAGCAGGGCCGACCCCGGCAAGTACTTAGAAGGGTGGCCTCCAAGGAATACCAGGGCCGGGACACAGAGGCAGGTAATATCACCATTCTGAAATGTCCTCGTCCCACCAGGGGTCACCAGAAGTCACCATGACTTCCAGGCTTGCAAACACACACACACACACACACACACACACAAAATACAATTTTTTTAAAAAAAAGTGGCAGTAGGCTCCAATATGATCTAATAAGCTTGTACATCTAACGGCCGGCTAAGGTTGACAACTGCCTGGAGAAAAACTGTTGTGTCCCTTTAAGAGAGGTTTAACAGGATGTTATTTACCAGGCAATATTATTTACCTCCATCCCATAAACATAAGAGCCCCACTAGATCAGACCAGCAATCAATCTAGCCCAGCATCTTGGCCAACCAGTTACTCAGGAGAGCCAACAACAGGGAACAGAGAGGCGAAGGCCGTCCCCCAATGTTGCCTCCAGGTATTAGTACTTAGCGGTTCACTGTGTCCAGACGTTGAGGTTCCCTTTAGTTACCATGGCTAGTAGCCACTGGTAGAACTGTCCTCCATGAATCTGCCTAATCAATCCCCTCTTAAAGCTGTCAATGCCTGTGGCAATCACTACATCCCCAGCAGCAAATTCCACATCTTAATCACTGGTTGTGTAAAGAAATATTGAATAGATTCAACTGCCCTCTATTAACGGGACAGGACATTTTTCTACAGGCCTGTTGTCAACCCTACTGCCACCATATATCAGAATTTCTAGTTATGGAAGTCTGTTCTACAATTCCAACAGGAAACCATGACCCTTTTCAAACTCCCTTTGTATTCCGTTTTAGTAACTGATTTCTAATGGATTTTTTCTGTCATTTCAGACAGACCCATTTTAGTAACCAGCCGCTAGTGGAATTTATTTACCTGTTCATACAAACCCACTTGTGACAGGTTAGCAAAATGTGGTTGACCTGCTTTTGAGGGAAACTGCTGTTTTCCATTTTCAACCCCTTCATTGTGCTTCTGAATCGCTGTGGTGTACTGTTTAAAATGTCCACAGCTCTTCCTACAATGCCCTCTCCTCCTGCCCTTTTTCACCGCATGATCTTCCTTGGAATTTTTAAAAACGTTCTAAGGTGAGCGCTATAATCAGTGTATCTCAATGGTGCCACTATAGCGCTCACCTTAGAATGTTTAGAAAAGGTCTGAGGAAGATCACACAGCGAAAAAGAGCAGGGGAAAGAAGTGATACTGGTTGAAATGACCATAGCACTTCAGAGACTGCTCATTAATGGAAGGAAATTCACTGTATGAAACCCCCATCCCTGTATAGCTCTACTCAAAATTGGGCCAACAATGAATAACATCCGGTTTAGAAAACTAATGTGAAAAGGGCCCATGAATACTTTTTCCTTGAATTCAAGCACCATTTATTCCACATTACTTTCCTAAACTAATTTCTCCCTTTTAGGCATATACAGAATGTCAATGTCACAATATTTTTCCTTATAAGCATTACTGCTTAGTGTTATCACTATCAAGACACCATCCTGGAACCAGCACGAGATTAGCCACTGCATGAAAAGGCCGGGCACATGCACAAAGCCAATCCCACTCTGCGCAAATTGCATGTTCTTGAGTTTCTCCGCAGCCAATTCATAATTACCAGTGTAGCGTATTTACCCCTTTCCACATGTTGTATCCATGCTATTTCAGCAGTACTGTAAACGGGAACCATGTTTGCTGGGCAAATTATGTGGTTCCTTCCTATGCCAATGTCACTCGTTCCAAGGGGACTGCCATCAGGTATATCTGAATACATCAGGTATATCTGAAGCCATTGCCACAAACATTAATTTTCCTAAGCTAAGAATTCTACAACCTCTTCCACAGCACAATTCAGAACTGCAACCTGATCTCAAATATGTGCAATCAGAGGACAGCCCCACTTCTTGATAAGCATGCTCAGGACTGCTACAATCTTAAATAATCAGCCACCTCAGCATTAGTTCCTAACATGCACAAAGTTTCTAATCAAGATCACATTAGTAAGTAATATGATACTGTCAGTGCCTGCCATATATTTCAGTGCCTGCCATATATTCTTGTGTGTCTACGCCATACCAGTATGTTAATCTTGCTCTGATCCTACCCACATTTAACCGTGCTTTAAGCCTCTCCACAGGTCCTGCCCGGGAGTTCACAACGGGACTCCTACCCGGCCCCTAGGAATGCGGAGTCAGCCAGCGCTCAGCCCGCTACCCCTCCTTGCTCGTTTTGCTTATGCTTCGCTTGGCATGCTACCCGCGCCTGCGTAAACCGTTAGCTACCTTCTGGCCAGTTATCTTGTGTCTTGTCCTTGAACATGAAAGGCTCTGGTGTGGAGAGAAACTGTTCTGATGTTATGATCTCAGGTCTCTGTGAACTAATTTTTAGAATTTTCAACATCCTTATTCCCTGAGAAAAGGTCTTCCCGCGTATTCTATGGGAACTGCTACTCCTTCTTTTTGCGCGCCTAAAGTACTGTAGTCTGATTGGCAGAATGTCTGTAGCCGTTTATGAGTTTAGTATATCAATGCATGTAACCCAAAGCATCTCATTACTAACAGAAGAAGTGTATGACTCCAATCATCTTTTCTGCAAGTAAAGGACTTTTATTTACAAGACCTGTTGTGGATTATATTCATTGGGACATTCTCACACGTACATTATTAAAAACCCAAATTTAATGTACTACTTTAACGATATGTTTTCAGCATTCCATTCTCATTTCCTTGCCTCACAAAGATGAGACGGAGCTGTCATTCAGTGTGGTGCAGGGCATGTTTTGCAAGCAGACGGTTCCAGATTTGATCTCTTGAAGAAGGACCAGGAAACCAGTGAAATGAAAGACCTCTACCTGAAATCCCAGACAGCTGCTGCCAGTCAGAGTAGACTAAGCTTGATAGACCAATTATCTACCGCAGTGTCAAGGGTTTATAGATATTGCAAAAGCAAACAGACTTTAGTAAAGCTCTTAGAAACTTGGCAATTAAATTAATCTTGCATGCTTTGAAGGTATTTAATCACTTTGCTTCTGAACACTTAAGAGTACAAATCTTGTGCTCAAAGGCATAAGCAAAAAGAACTTTTCTTTCTTTTAGAAGGAAGGGCCCCACAATGACAGCCAATGTGAGAAGAGTGGTTAGAGCGGGGGTGTTGGACTCATTTGTTATGAGGGCCGGATCTGACATAAATGAGACCTCGTTGGGTCAGACCACGTGTGTCATAAAACGTAATGCCAGGTAGCGGAGATATAAACTTTATACAAACACAAACTTTATACAAACACAAAGGTTTTTTTTACTTAAAATAAAAACATGCTTAATACATTAGTCCTCTTGCAATATTTTGTTGATTTAACAGTGTTTGATAACTGACACCTCTTGCTCTAAATTACTGCATCAAAACGTCTGTGCTGTTGCAATCCTGAGTGTGCTGTTCAGATGGGTATCTGTAAGCTGCAAACCTACTTTTGATTTATTGACATTCACCACAGAAATCTCATGCTAAGAGTTTTGAGCCTAAGACCCAGGTTAAAACATGAAATGGCTGAGCAATCGAGAGTCTGGTGAAGCAAGCTGTGAGGCAGCAGAAGAACTGGAAGATGGAGATGACCAGTTTTACTGCGGGCCTGATAGAAGCCCTCCAAGGGCCTGATCCGGCCCCTGAGCCGCATGTTTGACACCCCTGGGTTAGAGTATTGGCCAAGGATCTGGGAAAACCAGATTCAAATCCCCTCTGCCACAGGTGCCTGCTGGGTGACTTCAGGCCACACACACTTAGCCTAACTTGCCTCACAGGGGTTTTATGAAAACAAAATGGAGAAACAGAGAAAGTTGTACGACACTTTCAGTCCCCACTGGGGGAAAAAGGAAAATACAAGAAGTAAATAAATAATGTAATACCTAAAGAATGGAACAAATTTAGAGTCCAGTGGCACCTTTAAGACCAATGAAGTTTTATTCAAGGCAAGGTATGAGCTTTCATGTGTGCACACACACTTCCTCAGACACATTGAAATGGAAGTTAATAGTTGTCAGCTAATGCTGCCATCTCTTGCGCGGGAGGTGGGATGACTGAATCCTTGATGTCGGGTCTATGGAATGTTGTGTTATATTTCTCATGGCATGCTTATCGCTCTTCAAGCTCCTTTGACCTTGTATCTGATGGTGCCTGCCCATGTATCTCTTCTCCTGTCTGACTCTAATTCTTCCCGCTTTTTCCCTGGGAACCATAAACCAGTATTTTAAGCGCCTTTTCTTTGGCTTGGTGATGGGTTGCAATTCCTTACCTGACCCCTTTTTGAATTCTGTGTAATTGTCCTGCTTGGCCATTACTAACACAATTGGCCATCCATTACTAACACAAGAAGTGTAGATGACCATAGCAGACCTTCCTCAATAAAGCATTCCTGTTTAAGGACACTTGTTGATGATTGACTCTGTAGGACTCTGCAGGGTAAGATACCTTGGGATCTTACCCTGCACCCAACAGTGGATGGCGAGAAGATACCTGCATCCACTGCACGCACGGAGGGGCCAGTTTCTTCTGCAGAAGAGGTTGTGGTTACAACTACAAATCAGTGAGTCTACGATAGACCACGGTGGAGCCAGTATTCCTAGATGCAGTTTGCCACCACCCCACTGGAAACGTGGTCGACATCGCGTTGGGGCTCTACCCTGGGCAACGTCAAGCTCCCAACGGTATCAATAGTACCCGAACTTCCCAGGGATGCGGGGGCCCTGGTAATCTATGGGCTCACATGGATCAGAGGTTCTAGGCTATGCACCAGATGATGCAAAAGGAGATGAGATGTTCCTAGACCTTCCTAGAGTGATTGCAGCCATGATCAAAGGGGAAGGGGAAGACGAAGAAGAGGCCGCAGCACTCCCTCCTCCTCCACAACCACTCCCTCAAACACAAGGGGTTCCCGTGAGACCGGGTCCTGGGGGAGCCCCTCCCAGACCTGCAGCGCTGGGACCCGCGATGCAACGACATCCTGTGCCTCAGGAGTTGCTGGATGCCACGTTTGACGGGAACCCAAATAAACTGCAGTTTTTCATGATTGAGACTGGGAGGTTTCTCCAGAATTGGGAGTCATTCTTTTCCCATCGGGGGAAGAATGCGTCGGTTACATCGGGTCGCGGATGCGGGAAGAGGCAGCTGACTGGTACATGAGCCTCTATAACATGCCGGGACCTGAATTCAGAAGCACAGATGAGTTCATGTGGGCATAGAGATGTCAGTACGAGGACCCCATGGGAGAAGAAAAGGCACACAACCAGATCTGCGCCTTGCAGCAAGGGAACAGCTCCATGCTTGAGTACTCCACTGCTTTTAAAAGATTTGCAGCTAAGATACAAGGGTGACTGGAAGCCGTGTTTATCAAGCAACATTGGCAGGGCCTAAATCACGATATATATACGAGACTGTACTCAGAAACATGAACCCCACATCATTGGCGACCTGGATGAGGGCGGTGGAAGATGCAGAAGGCAGATTCTAGCTTATCCATATGCATGTCCCAAAGCCAGTCCCAAAAACCCCAGTAGCTGCCGGGAAGCCAGCCAAGCCCAAATTGAAACAACCTTTTCAGGACCCCCGAGACCTACAATTGAAACAGGGGCTGTGCCTACACTGCAGGGAAGCCGGCCATTATGCTTCATCCTGTCTGACGGGGCCCCAAGGGAATGTTAACTCCACTGATCGCCGCCCCTCATGGTACAAAGGGACCCCACGCCCTGAGCCCCACAACTTGAAGCTCAGCCGGAACAAAAGCGAGTGGCGGTAGTGGAAGCTACCCAGCTGGCGGGAAACGGGCAGGACCTGCTCTAAGTGGCACTACTCAACAGGTCCCTCAACAATCGGTGCCTCCAGTGGTGAGCAACCCCACCCCTCTCCTTTACATTATACTCACAGTTGTCAACCCAGACCTAGGAACCCAAGTCAGGGTACGGGCCCTCATTGACTCGGGGTGTACTAGAGACCTGATAAGCCCAATAGTAGGCACAGGCCTGGGAATTGGGGTGACAAGTTTGGATGAACCCTTACGATTCACCCAGATGGATGTGTCAGAGCTGAAGGAGCCCTCTGCATATGAGACTGAGCAATTAATTGTTGGGACTGGGGAGCACTAAGAAAAAAGAACATTTGTCATTAACTCCCACGCTCAGTTCCCTATGGCATTGGGGAGTCCTTGGCTGGGCTCTCACAATCTTCACTTTGTATGGAGCAACAGGAAGATGCGTTTTGTAACTGACCATTGCGCAGCACATCAGTGGCAGCCCCAATGGGGGCCAGCACCTGCAACTCCACCTCTCAATGCCTGCATGGCCAGGGAGGAATTTGACACTATCCCTGTGGAGCATCAGGACTTAAGTGAGGTGTTTGAGGAAACTGAGGTCGATGAGTTACCCCCTCACAGAAACACTGACTGTGCTATTGAATTGTTACCAGGTCATAAATTGCCCAAAGGCAAATTGTATTCAGTGAGCCCTGTGGAGAAGGTGGAACTACACAAGTTCATTGACAAAAACTTGGTGTGGAGGTTCATTCAGCCTGCAACCTTCCACTTCACAGCCCCTGTACTGTTTCGGAAAAAGAAAGATGGAGGGTTAAGGCTGAGCACGGACTATCGAGAGCTGGATCTGGTGTCAACCTCCAATGCATACCTCCTCCCTATGATCAAAGATCTCCTGGCGGAGAAGGAAAAATATTCTCCAAATTGGATCTCCGGGATGCATACTTCCAAGTGTGCCTCCGGGAGGGGGATGAGTATAAGACTGTTCAATACACCCCTGGGCCAGTTCAAATACCTGGTGATGCCATTCAGACTTCAAGGGGCGCCTCAAGTTTGTATGAATTTAATAAATGAAGTGTTGCACAAGCACCTGTTTAAAAGGGTCCTCTGCTATCCAGATGATATCCTTTTATACTCCCTGGATCGAGAGTCGCATGTCAAATTGGTGTGCGAAGTTCTCACCACCCTTCGGGCACATAAACTTTTTGCTAAGCTGTCCAAATGTGAGTTTCAAAAGTCGGAAATTGATTTTTTGTGGTATTGCATATCTCCTCGAGGTTTAGAAATGGACCCTGCCAAGGTAGCAGCTATGGTAGATTGGGAGCCCTCCAAAACTCGCCAACAACTCCTGAGTTTTTTAGGGTTCATGAATTTTTACCGCACGTTCATTAAAAATTTCGCCCAATATAGCCTACCCCTCAGAGATTTCTTGAACACAAAGGGGAAGGGACCAGAGTCTACACAACTGGGTGGATGTTTTGATTGGACTCGAGTGCCAAAAGGCATTTGAGGCTCTTAAGACTATGTTTACCTCTGAGCCTGCATTAGCGCACCCTGAGAAAAATAAAAAATTAATTGTACATGTGGATGCTTCAGATGTGGCCATGGGGGGGCAATCCTCCAAGAAGGGGATGACGGAAAGCTACACCCCCTCGCCTTAGTGTCCCAAAAGTTCAGGGAGACTGAATGTAACAGGGCAATTTGGGATAAGGAGGCTGCGGCCATTCAGCTGGCACTGACTACGTGGGGCCACTGGTTGGAAGGGGCACACATCCCATTCAAGGTTTGGACTGATCACAAAAACCTCGAGGCACTTAAGACTCATAGAACTTTAAATGCCAAACAGCTCTAATGGGCTGAATTTTTCTCAAAATTTCCATTTATGCTCCATTATTTCCTGGGGAAATCAAACTCTCTCCCACCTCCCACAACACGATACCATCCAGGATGAGGTTACTGACTCAATGTTTACTCCTGCCCAGCTGGGAGAGGTGGTGGTCACTAGCAGCAAAAGCCGGGGGGCTGAAAATCCTTCCATTAATGCCTGGCAGGAGAAATGTGCCCAAGCTTACACTGAGGCAGACCGAGTTGACATACAGGGAGACCCTGATGTAGTGCAGGGCTCCGATGCTTGTTGGTACAAAGGTGATAAACTAGTTGTTCCCCTCTCCCTCCAGAGGGAAGTTATATACTCTGCTCGTGAGTCTAAACTGTTGGGCCACTTCGGATATCTGAAAACACTTCATTTGCTGTAACGCCAATTCCAGTGGCCACGCATGCGTGGAGATGTATTATCTTATGTGAGCTCCTGCCAAACCTGTTTAATGTGTAAACACCAGGGGGGGGCGTGGTCTCTTGAAACCGTTAGAAACCACTAGCCAACCTTGGGAGGTGATCTCTATGGACTTTATCACAGATCTGCCCCCTAGTAAGGAGGAAAAGTTCAAGCAAATACCCACGGCAAAGGCGTTGGCCAAAATGTTTATGAGTAACATCATCAAACTGCACTCAATCCCGCACAAGATAATCTCCAACTGTGGATCGCAGTTCGTTGCCACTTTCTGGCGGGAGTTATTGCGAGTATTGGGGGTGGAGCAAGCACTCAGCAGTACTTATCACCCAGAGACTGATGGCCAAACTGAAAGAGTCAATTAAGTTGTCGAACAATTTTTATGCTGTTTCTCGAACTATCAACAAGATAATTGGGTTGATTTATTGCCATTTGCGGAGTACCGTTATAATAATGCAGTTCATTCTTCTATGGGTGTCTCTCCTTTTATGGCTTCCTGTGGATATGAAGGGACTCCCCTGTCACAACTCGCCCCTGTTGGACTAGGGTTGGGGGACTCTCAAGGCTGGTGGAAATCATTACAGGACTCTTGGCCCTTAATAGCAAAGACATTGGATAAAGCCAAGATGGACTATAAAAAGCAAGCGGACAAGAGGAGGGCACCTGGGTGGGATTTGCAGCCCGGGGATTTGGTGTATTTGTCAACCAAGAACATCAGGGGCCTGCAGCACCATCGCAAATTGGGCTGGAAATATGTGGGGCCATTTAAAGTACTCAAAAAGATCAATGAGGTGACTGTTGAACTTGAACTGCCTAAGTCACTGAAATCTTTGCATCCCATTTTCCATTTCAGCTTATTGAAACGGGACCCCAGACCGAATATCTGATGGCCCTAGCAACCAATTCCTCCTCCTCTGATTCTGAATGGTGAACTTCATTATGAGATTGCACAAATTCTGGACTCTAAGTTTAAACGTGGTCGCTTATTTTATCTAATGCGATGGAAAGACTTTGGGCTGGAAGAAAATGAATGGGTTGCTGCTGAACATATTAACGCTCCTGCATTGCTTCGTGCCTTCCATAAATTGTACCCGCTGAAACCTGGGGGGACAGGGGGAGCTTTGGGGAGGCAGAATGTCAGCTAATGCTACCATCCCCTGCCTGGGAGGTGGGATGAGTGAACCCTTGATGTCGGGTCTATGGAATGTTATATTTCTCATGGCACGCTTATCGCTCTTCGAGCTGCTCTGACCTTGTGAGACTGATGGTGCCTGCCCATGTATCTCTTCTCCTGTCTGATTCTAATTCTTCCCGCTTTTTCCCTGGGAACTGTAAACCAGTATTTTAAGTGCCTTTTCTTTGGCTTGGTGATTGGTTGCAATTCCTTACCAGACCCCTTTTTGAATTCTGTATAATTGTCCTGCTTGGAGCTGTGTCAGCCATTACTAACACAAGAAGTGCAGATGACCATAGCAGACCTTTCTCAATAAAGCATTCTTGTTTAAGGACACTTGGTGACTGACTCTCACAATAGTTCATATATATAGACTAGAAATAAGGCCTATTATGGAAATAAATACAAGGGGTTATAGAAAGAGGCTCTGGGCGGGTGCCCTGGCCTTAGACACTCAGTGTCAATTTGCTGTGGTGACCTCAGCAGGGTGTAATGACACACAGCTTACTATTTTCTCCAGGGGAATTGATCTCTACCACCTAAAGAACAGTTTTAATTCTGAGTAATCTCCAGATCTCCCCTGAAGATTGGCAACAATGTTTCCCCAGGAAGAAATGGCTGGAGGGCAGAGCCTATCTCCTCAAACCCTACCCTCTCCAGGCTCCACCCCTCAAATCTCCAGGAATTTCCCAACCCTTCCTTCCCAGCCAACTACCAACATACCATTATCTACCCCTCTGACTTCAGGTTTCCATCTCTTCCCCCCGCCCTGTAGCCTCTACCTAGGAAAAGTACAGACTTTCTCCACAGTAGGGACCAAGCAGCTCACAGCATTCTCTCCCCTTTTTGATTAACACAACGACTCTGTGAGGTAGGTTAGGCTGAAAGTATGTGAATGGTCTGAAATCAGCTTCCACAGGAAGAACCTGGGTCTGGCAACATCACACTGGCTATCATGTGAGGGCCACCTCAGCAGGGTATAATGACACAGAGCCCACCATTCTTTCCAGGGGGGATCACTAACATCTGGAGAGCAGTTGTAATTTTGAGTCATCTCAATCCCTCCCCAGGAGATTGACCACAATGGTTCCCCAGGAGGAAATGGCTGATTTGGAGGGTGGAGTCTATGGCATTGTACCTGTTTGAGGTCCCACCCCTCCACAAACCCCTCTCTCTCCAGGCTCCACCCCTCAAATCTCCAGGAATTTCCCAACCTAGAGTTGGCAACCCTATCTCCTTTCCAGCCAACCATCAACCTGCCTTTATTTGCCCCTCTGACTTCAGCTTTCCATCTACCGCCTCCACCTGCAGCCTCTACCTAGGAAAACTACAGACTTTCTCCACAGTGGGGACCCAAGCAGGAGGGAAGCGACATCAGCAGGGTATGACACAGAGTCCACCCTGCAAAGCAGCGGTTTTTTCCAAGGGAGCTGATCTCTAACATCTGGAGAGCAGTTTTAATTCTGAGTGATCTCCAGCCCTCATCTGGAGATTGGTAGCAATGATTCCCCAGGAGAAAAAGTAGTCTTCCTCCGTAGTGGAGACCAAAGCAACTTACATCATTCTCCTCTCCCCCTTTTGATCTGCACAACAAACCTGTGAAGTAGGTTAGGCTGAAAGTCTGAGTGGCCCGAAATTACTCACTCAACTTCCACAGCAAAAACCTAGGTCTAGTAGACCCTGCTCTGAAGCGCTAACTGCTACACCTAGGGTAGCCAACCTTCAGGTGGAGCCTGAAGATTGCCGGGTATCACAACTGAACTCCAGACAACAGATCTCTCTCTCCCCCTGGAGAAAATAACTGCTTAGGTGGGGGGACTCTACAGCATTTTATTCAGCTGAGTCCTCTCCCCTTCCCAAACTCTGGCTTCCATAGACTCCACCACAAAATATCCAGGAATTTCCCAACCTGGAGTTGGCAACCCTAGTCAGGACTGGCCCCAATGAGTTTCCCACAAATGCCTGGCAAGGGCCTCCTGACTTTGCCTTTTTACTAATAGAACAAAACTTGGTTGCTTAGCAACAGCCACTGAAGGAAAAGTTAGTCCTACAGGAGCCAAGCAGAAGTGTCTTTGTCAGGAGAGACAGCTGTTTTGGCAGTTTATTCTGTCAGGGAAGAGTGTCCAGGCTGGCAGTGGGCAAGGGAGAGGAGTGGACCCAGCATGCAGCGAATGGCACATGAGTACTCTTGAGTGGCGGTTGATGGACCAATGGCTGATGAATTGCACAGCCAATGGGAGAGTTGGAAATGGTGAATACATAGGGCAATTTTATATAGATATCTACATATATATATACGATGCCTCTACATAGATGAAAGAATGGTCTTCATTGTATTTTGTATTATGGGACACAATATCTCCGTAAGTCTTAAAAAGGTTTAAATACTATAAAGTTTTAAGAATTCCCATCTTTATGGACAAAGTCTTCTAAATTTTATGCCACATCCTTTCTTCCAGTATCAAGTCACCTGTGGGTATTCAGTGGAATTGTGTACTGCATATTTTCTCTGCACATCTGGAGTATCATCCATCCATGATATGGTTTATCAAGTCATTTTGCTGAGGTTGAAAGAAAAATTAATCTCTGATTTTATCAGAGATTATAATCTCTAATCTCACATGAGCCTCTGCTTCACCCCCTGAACACTTAGAACAATCTGAGGTCAGAGTCAAGAGGCCATTATTCCTATGCATAGCATATCACTAAGCTCTCAGTAGTGTGTGCTTCATTGCTAGAAACATATCACAGTTTTGCTTTACCATTTGCAAGCATCACCACTCCACACAGTATTCTCACAACACACTGCAAATATTAATGTACTAGAATGGAATAGTGTCCTCAACATATGAGCAAAGCTCTATCTAATGTCAGTGTAAGAGTAATGTAGTGGTCAGTATGAGGCAAGAATTTGGATGACCCAAAGTGGAAACTCGCAGGGTGACCCTGGGTCAGTTACTTTCCTCAGCCTCACCTACCTTACAGGATTGTTGCTGTGAAGATAAAATGGAAGAAAGAGGATGATGATTTAAGTTTTTTTGAGTTCCCATTGCACAGAAATGTGGAATACGATCTATATAAATAATGTTGGTGCATCAGAAAACTTCACATAAAAACTGAAGAAACAAAGCAAACGGCATCTATAGTTAATGCTCTACTTTGGTTTATACATCACTTAGCTAATATCTAGAACTAATCTCTAGATCCAATAAAACTATAAGAAACTGTTATACAGTACACATTAAATGCAGAATAAAAGGTCACACCGTTTCTCCAGCTGTCATCGATATCATGAGCATACGCCACTTATTTATAACCTGCTTCAGTAGCATCATTTATCAGGACTAAAACCCTTAAGAGGTAAAAAAGGAGTTTACAGCTGGAAAATAATTTTAATATTTTCCCTGTGTCTGTATAATTGTACATGAGATGAGAACTTTCTGTTTTTAAGACATGTATGGACAACAATGGGTTGTGTTTCCAAAATAGGATATGCTTAGTCTACTTTCTACTGCAATTTTTACAAATCTAATAATCAGCATAATTTCTGCTGTAGCACTATTACTCCACTTCTTGTATATTTCCTCTAACAGCTCTAAATTATTTACCCACTCAGTGCATATGCTGAGTGATAATGTTAAATTTTCGGCATTATACGCATTAACAGCCATATATCACTCTGTAATGTATATAACTCCATAATGTAATAAGTACGTGCCTATCAAATAATCAAAAGTTACCGGGGGGGGAATATCAAAATACTGTACATAGCATATTTTCCAGATTTGTATGAAATCATCATTTTATTAAACAGGAAACAAAACTGCACTTGGGTATTACTGTGAAAGTACATGTTTGTTATGACTGACCAAATATACTACAATGGTAATATGTATATCTTTTTAAAAAACACATACAAGAAAATGTTTTTACACACTTTGGGAGTTTTAAAACTTGAAGATAAAAGAGACCTACAAAAGGCAACCTCCCTACTCCACTTTCTCTTTGAACCGTGACACAATCACTCGATGATCACATCTGCTGACAAATCCAAGCTCCAGCCTGGGTTTGGCAACTGACATAACCCCCCAATGATGTCACTGGACTCTGGAACTGTTGTTAGCTGTACTGACTCACTTATAGGGTGTTGACTCATTATTCTACCTTCTTATTTCCAGACACCACGAACACCAAGTAATAACCTATTTTATATGCAAGTACTATAATCCATTCTGACTCAGATGATATAGCATATCCAAGTGCCCAGGATCTTTTTTAGCTAGAGATGCCCGGGATTAAGCCCGGAACCTTCTTTATATAAATCATGTACCCAACCCTACCAACTGAGCCATGGCCTCAATCAGTGTGTTACTAATGCCATCATGTCAGCCTGAGTAAAGCCATAAAGCAGCACAATTAGACCATTAAAAAAGACTCAAGGAAAGATGGCTCATGTGGCCAAATATTATTTTATTAGTTAAAAATATACTTCTGGGGAGCATACAAATTTAACAGCAAAACTGGTGAAGACCCATACTCAGGCACTAATGAATGGGTCTAACAAGCCTCCCTTACAACCTATTTCCTCAACCAAGTCTGAACAGACACTTTCTTTCTCTGGCCTAATCTTTAAAATAGAGCTCTTTCAGGTGGTTTATTATTCCTCATCTGCAGTGGCCTGTATTAAAAATATACAAGTCAAACAAACAACAAATAAGGAAAAAACATTGCATGCATGTTTGCATTTTAAGGAAGTCACACAAATAGGGAGTGTCATTCTCATACTATTTTCCATTGCATCACAGCTTTCAAGTTACATTTGTATGCTGTCTGCTTCGAGACTGCAAACTTTTCAAAGTAGGGGTTCTCCTCAATTAGCTAAGTTCCATACAATTCTAAATACAAATATTGTAATTTAGAACTGCCATCAATTGCTGAAAGCACTCAAAACATTTAATTCCATACTGACAAACTTCTACTAAAATTTTTCACTTTGAGGAGCAAATTATCTATAATGCAACTAACTGTGAGTCTAACTTTTAACCTGGGACTTCGGGGACAACTTGCTTTTGTTAAAAAGCAATCTCCTCTCCAAAGCCTGCTAAGAAGATTTTGAGAGTAAAGGTGAAAAACTAAGGGGAAAAACTATGAACGTGATCTCAAACACAGTTTCTAAGTCACAAAGTTATTTTAATCAAGGCTATCCATACCAGCCATTCCTTAGTCGACTGTAGCAGAAGTCTGTGCTGTTAATTATGGAACGATCTCACTCAGAAGAGAATCACAACAGTTCTCAGGGTCACAAACCCAACCTCCTTCTGCCCTCTTATCTCGCCCAGCACCTCCTTTTACTCTGGCTAACCTAAAAACTCTTAAAATCGTGACCATATATGGACTAATGACACCCCAGCCGGCCGCTTCGGAATATTTCAGCCGCCCGTTTTCCGAAAAGGGCCGTTTTAAACTCCCTCCCTGCCTGGGCAGCACATCGGAAGCGGCGGCGGCGGCGGGACGGCAACTCCAGCCCCTCTGGGCCTCCCGCGGCGTGCGCCTTCTCGCGCGGAGGCGGCTGCCATGTGCCTGAGCACAATGCTCGAGGGAGCCGGAAGGCTGCCTGACAGTGCGATCATCGGCCATTGTCAAGGCCTTCCTTCCCGTCCCTGCGAACCACCCCTGCCGAGGCGGCCTCCCCGCTCACGCCGCCGCCGCCGCCTTCCCTCTTCCGGCCCACCTTTCCCTGCCCAGAAAGGAACTCCAGGCGGCCGGAGGCGCCTGCCCGGCCCCCCCCTCTCAGCGGGCGCCCGTCTAGAGACCCGAGAGTCACACGCGCCTCTCCCCCCCACCCCACCCCACCCCGCGCTCTCTCCAGGCCCCGGAGGTGACCCCCCCCGCCGCCCCCTCCCACGACCCCCGCCGCCGCACGTGCCCTCGCGCCCCCCCCTCCCTCCCTCCCTCGCGGCCTCCCTCCCTCCCTCCCCCGATCCCCGGCCCTCTTCGCCACCCGCGGCCGGCCTTGTCACAGGGGCCGCGCCGGGTGCCGTAGTGCCGGGCCAGGCCGGGCTGGGCCGCGCGGCCGCCTTCGCCCTCACCTCGTTGAGCTGCCTCTCGGCTGCCTCCCGCAGGGCCGGGTCCATGGTGCCCCGCAGGGCCTCGATGATGGTGTTGGGGTCCATGGCCGGGGGTCGGGGCGGGCTGGCCTAGGCGAGGCGGGCGAGAGCAGAGGCGGCGGCGGCGGCAGCAGCGGCGCCCCTCGATGCGCACATGGACCCGCCGTTCCACAGCGGCAGCCAGCGGCGCGAAAGGAGGAGAGACGCGCCAAGGCCCCGGATAGAGCTACTCTTCGTCGCCACTGGGAGGCCGCCGCCTTCCGCTCTGCGCTTGCCGCCGCCGTGGGGCATCACGGGATTTGTAGTCCTCACCTCCGGGGAGGGCGCGCGGGAAACCCCCGCCGCCGCCGCCGCTTAGGGTTGCCAGCCTCCAGGTGGGACCTGGGGATCTCCCGCTTTTACAACTGATCTCCAGCTGACAGAGATCAGCTCCCCTGGAGAAAATGGCTGCTTTGGAGAATGGACTCTATGGCATTCTACCATGCGGAGGCCCCTCCCCTCCCCAAACCCCACCCTCTCCTGGCTCCACCCCCAAAGTCTCCAGGTATTTTCCCACCCAGACTTGGCAACCCTACCACCGCTCCTTCAGACGCCCGCGCGCAGGCCCAGTAGTGAGACCAGTGGAGTGTGCGGTCTTCCTTACTCGGCGTTGTTCGGCGTTCAGGTTCAGAGAGCCCCCAGATCTGTAGGAAACAGAACAAAACTTATTTATAGAAAGAGAGGGAAAGCGTAGCTCACAGGCCCGGTTGAGGCATGTCTTCTAAGGTTGCCGTGTAGCACCTGGCTACCAGCAGGTAGGGTTGCCAGCCTCCAGGTGGGGCCTGGGGATCTCCCGCTTTTACCACTGATCTCCAGCTGATAGAGATCAGCTCCCCTGGAGAAAATGGCTGCTTTGGAGGGGGGACTCTATGGCATTGTACCATGCTGAGGCCCCTCCCCTCTGCAAACCCCACCTTCTCCTGGCTCCACCCCCAAAGTCCCCAGGTATTTTCCAACCTGGACTTGGCAACCCTACCAGCAGGGGATGGGGGGAGGGTTGCCAGCTCCAGGTTGGGAGACGCCTGGAGATTTGGGGGTGGAGCCTGGGGATCACAGGGACCTCAGTGGGGTACGATGCCTTAAACTCCACCCTCCAAAGCATCTGTTTTCTCCAGTGGAACTGATTCCTGCTGCCTGGAGGTGACCTGTCATTACCAGGGATCCCCAGGTCCCATCTAGGGGGTGACATCTGTGTCAGCCTGACTGTGGTTCCTCCTTTGGTCTTTACTTAAAGGCAGGGGGTCTAAAACAGTGTGCGGGGACAGCAGAAAATGGGATGGCCTGGCAACCTCGAAGAGCTTCTTTTCCTTTTTAAGTCTCCCTTCCACCGACCTGCCCAGAGGACATCTGGTTTAACCGCACAGTCTGCAGGAGCATGTGGCGCTGACCTCTGGCCTCACGCATAGAAACAATGTTCATTCTAAGCTCCACAGTGTTGTGAGCAGAAACTCCACCTCAAGAATGAAACAACTAGTAGCATTGCAGTTTTGAGCAAGTCTACATTTGACTACTGCATAAATTATTTTTTTAGATTATTTCCATAACCTTGTAAAAATCTCAGAATTCTTTTAAAATATATTTAAACTATATTTTAAGAATAATTTAAACATTATAAGAGAAAACAGAATCAAGCCAAATTTCATTACACAAAATACTGTCCTCTACAGGGGTAGACCAGGCCTCTGGAGAACAGATCTACCTGCCCCTTCTCACTATATTGGTAAACCTGGCCTCCGGAGAACAGATCTACCCGCCCCAGTCCACTATATTGGTAGACCTGGCCTCCGGAGAACAGGTCTACCTGCCTCAGTCCACTACATTGGTAGACCTAGCCTCCACAGATCAAGTCTACCCACCCCTTTATATTGGTAGACCTGGCCTCCGGAGAACATTGGTAGACCTAGCCTCCACAGAACAAGTCTACCCACCCCTTTATATTGGTAGACCTGGCCTCAGGAGAACATTGGTAGACCTAGCCTCCACAGAACAAGTCTACCCACCCCTTTATATTGGTAGACCTGGCCTCCGGAGAACATTGGTAGACCTAGCCTCCACAGAACAAGTCTACCTACCCCTTTATATTGGTAGACCTGGCCTCAGGAGAACATTGGTAGACCTAGCCTCCACAGAACAAGTCTACCCACCCCTTTATATTGGTAGACCTGGCCTCCGGAGAACATTGGTAGACCTAGCCTCCACAGAACAAGTCTACCCACCCCTTTATATTGGTAGACCTGGCCTCCGGAGAACATTGGTAGACCTAGCCTCCACAGAACAAGTCTACCCACCCCTTTATATTGGTAGACCTGGCCTCCGGAGAACATTGGTAGACCTAGCCTCCACAGAACAAGTCTACCCACCCCTTTATATTGGTAGACCTGGCCTCCGGAGAACATTGGTAGACCTAGCCTCCACAGAACAAGTCTACCCACCCCTTTATATTGGTAGACCTGGCCTCAGGAGAACAGGTCTACCCAACCCCGTCCTCTGTATTGGTAGACCTGGCCTTGGACCATTGCCCTGCATTGACCCTTAGAAAACATACCAGCACTTGGGGTGGGGGGGGGACTCTTGCAGTCTACTTTGGGTTTTTTAGTGAAATATGACAACCAGCATTACAGGTCAAGTACAACAGAGGTTGGACAATCACTATCAGAACACTGCCTAACCCAGGGGTGGCCAACCTGTGGCTCGGGAGCCACATGCGGCTCTTTCACACATATTGTGCGGCTCCTGGCAGGGCGGCTGGGGAAGCAAAGGGGAGGCATGCTTTTTCTCTCTTTCTCCCTTCCTTCCTTCCTTCCCTCCCTCCCTCCCATCTATTTGCTTTCCTAGTTTCTCTCTCTCTCTTTCTTTCCACTTCTTTAATTTTTTCTTTCCATCTCTCTCTTTTTCTCTCTCTCTCTCAATATCATTAGCTAACAAGTAATATAATTATCAATAACCGTTTTTCCTCGTTTGTTTTTATTTTTGGCAGTCCCATTTAACGTTAATAAAAAGCAAATTTGCATATTTTAAAAAATAAAAATGTGTGTGTGATATTTTTTCCTGTCTTGCAGCTCTCAGACATCTCTATGTGGCTCTTACATTTATTCTATGTGGCTCTTACGTTAAGCAAGGTTGGCCACCCCTGGCCTAACCTAACAAACAGGAAGTTGCTTAAATGTTATCAACCTGCCCAAACTACTTATTTATTCCGATATTTATATCTCACTTTCCCGTGACTCAAGGCAGCTGACAAATCATACTGAAAAGCATAAGAGTGTGCAAAAAAAAAAAAGGGGGGGGGTTCTAGCTCAGTTATAGCCTGTGGGGACCATTATATTGGGCCCCACAGGCTATAATGGAGAATTGATCCAGGGTATCGGGGGGGTGTTTTTTGAGGTAGAGGCACCAAATTTGCAGCATTGCTGCTGGTACCTCCCCTCCAAAAAAAACCCCTAAGTTTCAAAAAGATTGGACAAGGGGTCCAATTCTATGCAGGCCAGAAGGAGGTGTCCCCATCTTCCATCGTTTCCTATGGAAACTTGGTTGTGAGCTGGAGCAAAAATCCACTGAGCTGGCTTCTGAAATGTTGTGCACCAGCACCCCCTAGTGCAGCTTAAAGGGAACTGTGAAACACTGGAAAGAAACCCTCATCACTGGGGCTATGCTGCAAACATTACAGAGTACCCACAGTTTGCCCCCTCCAGATGTGAGAAGACATTTCACTAAGTGCTCTAGTTCAACCTTCACTCCTCATCTTGAGACTTAAGAACAAAATCAATTAGACTGTAAAATCTATAAGAAATGTACTGATTATGCATAAATTCATATATAATTGATTTCCATGGCATTTGCACATGTTCACAAACATAGGAAGTGCAAGATTACTAGCAAAATATCAAATGCTAGGAATGTGTACAAAAATGTGTTCAGGAAGGTGAAAGTGGGGCTGCCAGTTTCATCTTTTCTTTACAGTTGTTTACAATCAGGGGTCCTTTCGTAGAAAAAGAGGTGCAGGAGCTCATTAGCATAACTCATTAGCATATGCCACGCCCCCTGACATCACCAGAAGTGTGTCAGAAAGGGAATGTCAGTTTCAGCCCCATTGTACCCTATGGGCCATTGAAATCAATGGCAAAAACTCATAGGGTATATGAAGGGCTGGAGGAAAGGGGGTTTGAGGGAGAGGCTCCAAACTTGCAGGGTAGCTGCTGGAGCCTCTCCTCGAAATACCCACTAAGTTTCAAGAAGATTGGACCACGGGGTCCAATTCTATGGGCCCCCAAACAGATTGCCCCATCCCCTCCATTGTTCTCTATGGTGAGAAAAAGTGTTAACTTTTTTCCTACCATAGAGAACCATGGAGGGAATGGGGGCAACCTGTTTGGGGGCCCGTAGAATTGGACCCCCTGGTCCAATCTTCTTGAAACTTGGTGGGTATTTCGAGGAGAGGCCCCAGCAGCTACTCTGCAAGTTTGGAGCCTCTCCCTCAAACCCCCTCCCCTCCAGTGGCTTTTAAAGTTGCTGCCGAATTCGGCGGCAATTTGGCAGCGAGCTGAATCAGATTAGATAATCTGATTCAGCCCGTGGCTGCCCTACTGGCCAGTCTTGAGCTGGTGGAGCTTTGCTCCACCTTGCTCCGGCCCCAACTGACCCCTATTTACAATACAATTTACATTCAGACACGCCATTTAATCAGGTATGACTGATCAACAGATTTTATGTACACATTCACACAGCAACATCTGCCTCCTGTCTGGATCCGTTGGTTTCCTGCTCAAAAACCCCCTTCGGCCGGAGTATTTTGTTATTGGGTCCCAAATGGTGCTTTCTTAGCTCTGTTTAAAGCTGCAGTTTCACCTGTGTGATCACTCCTCCGGTGTCAAGCCACTTTCGATGGTTTAAACCCCCTCCCCACTCGGAAGCCCGAGGCTTCCACTTTTCGCCCGCCATTTTTGTGTGTGCATTGGCAGTATGCGCATAAGAGGAACTCCACTCCTATGTTCATAAAAACGTTTAAACAGGCACTAGTTTTGAGTTTGGGATCCCAAAGAGGCCAGTTTTGGGCGAAAAGTTTAAAGGAAAGTCTTCTGTCACAGCGGTGAAATCTCGGTGCTCTGCGGGACTGTCAAACGAAAGCTATGATTCGCCCTAGTGGTTCTGCACATGCGCGAGGATAGTTTTTCAATTCTACGGATGAGCACTTATGCATATGCACAAACTTAGAAAAACACAAAAAAACCCTGACACGTGCTCCCGTGTGATCGCGATTGTCCAGAGTAAAAATTATTGCAACAGAGTGGGGGCCATTTAAAACGCCACCAGCACACCATCTGAACGCACCCAAAGTGTCATATTTTTCCCTCTTGACACCTTCCGTCCTTTTTGCAGTCCCTTTGGACTCTTGTTGAAACTTTCTTTCACCTGCCTTCTTCCCCTTTCAGTGTTACTCCGCTGTCACCCATTTGTGTAGTCATTAGCAAGATGTTCCTCAAATGGTGGGACTATGTATAACTTGGCCTAGAAGTGAGTGAGGGTCCTTGGAGAATCTGTCTGTGCTTCCCCCCAGCTTCCTCCTTGCATCCCTATTGGAGCTTCTAGACCAGTGTTTCCCAAACTTGCTCAAGCCACCGCTCCCTTGGTTCCATAAGCTCACTTCCAGTGCCTCCTACCCTACCCTAAAAAAAGTATTATTCAGAAAAGCAGTTTGCAGAATCCACTAAGGAAGATAATAATAAAATTCATAGTGGTAACAATTGCACATTAATTTAAAATCCAATTAAAATATTTTAGTTTAATTTATTCAGCAACATTGATGAAAATTAATGAACTTGATCCAGTGATTCCAGCTTTTCAAAGTCTGAAAGTCATCTTAGATACCACATTTAGTAACCACTGTGCAATAAATTATTAATGTGATGGATGGCCTGGATTAAATGACACCAGTTTCCCAATGTTTGTTTTGCAGACACTTATCAGGAGCCCCCCCCCCCCCATACACACACACACACACTGCTCCCTTGCCTCTAAGCGCCCTCCCAGGTAATCTCACCAACTTCTAGGGGACAGTACCACTATGCTAGACAGTAGCAGTGTTGCTTGCTGTTTACTTCTGCTTGTCCACATTTGTTTTTAATCCCTGGTTTTTTGGCCTATTATGCGTGGCGGGGAGTCTTTTCTTAGGATTAGGAGTATTACTTGATATACAAATAGGTCTGAAATGAGGCTGTAGATTGATTTAATGTATACTGGCATCATAAAAGCAAGGATGGCTTCCTAAGGCAGGAAAGGCCATGATTTTATCCTGGCACTGTCTGTACTAGCCATTAGGTGCCAGATAAATCCTGCTATTAAGACAAATTAATATCAAATGACTGTACCTGTATTTTTTGCTCGACCCTTTATCACAGTAAGCTTCACCAAGCACTATCTTAAGTGGAAGGATGGGGTGAAGTACCTTAAATAAATATTCCCCTCTGCAGTTGGCAATTGCTGAGGGAATTACTTTCTCCCAAGTTCTCCAAACACTGTCTATTACTTTACTGCCTCTCTCAGATTTCCAGTGGTATATCTTCTGAAACCTACAATGCCATCTGGAGTGATTTTTATGTGAAGGGTGTATGGCATTAGTTTCTATTGGAAAAACCAACTGCCTCTCTGTGAGATGGCACTAACTGGTAACAATAGCATTCAGACAGAGAAAGAAGCAGACCGACTTTGCTGAGCATTGGTTGAAGCACCTGGGGAGTACAGGGTCTTTTTCTCTGGGGATCTGATCTGGGATGATGGATCTGCTGCTCTAGGAGTGCCTCTTTGCCTCCACTTGTGCTCTCCATATCTCTCTCTAAAATAATTCTCTGCTGGTGGTGGCACTCTCCTGAACATTCCACATGCCACCCCAGCCTTTGGTCCCCTGGCCTGTCAATCAGAAGCTGTCCCTATACACGGGCTCTGAGTACTTGTGTGCCATTGGCTGGGTGTTGGGTCTGCTCCTCTTCCCCGCCCACTCCTTCAGCCACTGTGCCCTCTCAGAATTACTGGCAAACAGCTTTCTCTCTTGATGAAGATGCTTCTCCTGCTTCCCTCCTGTGGGGGATTAACTGTTACCTCAGTGGCGTTAGCTCAGTGCCTCACCTACTCACCTGGTAAATGAAATGAAATGGCAGTTACCTGTGTTTATAAGATGGCTGCTGTCTAGGGTTGCCAAGTCCCTCAAGCTTACTGGCAGGGGGGAGTCCTCTGCCGGCTGGGAGCTTCATCAGTGCGCGCGCAAAGCGCGCGCGCCAGCTGACATCACCAGAAGTGACGTCAGCACGTTGGGGGCATTGCCAGGGCGACGCTCTGGCAATCGCCCCCAAACTCTATGGTATCATAGAGTTTTGGGGCGATTGCCAGAGCGTCGCCCTGGCAACGCCCCCAACGTGCTGACGTCACTTCCGGGTGACGTCATTACGTGAGGGAAGTCATCCAGGCTGACTTGGCAGCCCTACTGCTGTCCCCCCGGGCTGACTTGGCAGCCCTACTGCTGTCTGTGGTTTGTTTAAAATGTTCCCTCATAAGGTTCAATTGAGCTGTTGTTCCAGAGAGGGGCCTGCAGGAGTATCACTCACTGGGTTGAATGGGGCTTCCTCATCTGCTTGACTACAGTTCCCAGCTGCCCCAAGGCCAAAAAGTGCGGGAAAAGAGGGACCTTCCCAAGGGGGGCAGGGCACCATCAATATAGACTCCAGCCCATCCAGGAAGGATTGTATTTAACCTGTTTTATTTATTATTCATATTTATATCCCGCCCTGCCAGGCAAGCTGTTGATTTATGCCCTGTTGGTTCACAGTGCGTGCTTACTCCTACAGTTGTGCCTTATTCATTTAGTGTGTGTGTGTGCTCCATAATTGTGTAAATACTAAAATAAATTATTCTATTTGGACCAGTAATCTGTGTTGTGCCCTGACCCCATAGTCTCCCCTGCTCTGCCAATACCAAAGGGAGGGGGTAGCCAGGAATGCCCAGATCCTTGGGTTGCCAACTTTCCAGGGATCCCCCAAAGATTGGGGATTCCATCTCCAAATAGGGAGATTTGGCCAGAGGAGTCTCCCTGTCCCTCTAAAAAGGCAGTGACACTTCAGTGACTGGTGGCAGGGAACTCAAGGAGTGAGATACACCCACGGGACAAGGGTGGGAGGTGAACAGCTGAGTTGTAAACTGGAGCCCGTTTTGCCACAGTAGGCAACCAAGCTTGGTTCAGACAAAGGAAGGAAACCCTTCACAGGCCTTTGTGAAGAACTCATTGGGACCAGTCCTGACTAGGGTTGCCAGCTCCAGGTAGGGAGATTCCTGGAGATTTTCTGGTAGGGTCTATGGAAGCCAGGGTTTGGGGAGGGGAGAGGCCTCAGCTGAACAGAATGCCATAAAGTCTACCTTCCAAAGCAGTTATTTTCTCTGGGCAGGAGAGACCTGTTGTCTGGAGTTCAGTTGGTATCTCCGGCAATCTTCAGGCTCTACCTGGAGGTTGGGTACCCTAGGTGTGGCAATCAGTGCATCAGAGCAGGGTCTGCTAGATCCAGGTTCTTGCTGTGGTAGCTGAGTGGGTGATTTTGAACCAGTCACAGACTTTCAGCCTAACCCACCTCACAGAATTGTTGTGCAAGTCAAAAGGGGGAGAGGAGAATGATGAAAGCTGCTTTGGTCCCCATTGCAGAGAAAGACCACTTTTCCTCCTGGGAAATTTATTTATTTAAATTTCTATCCTGCCCTCCCAGCCAAGGAAACCATTGTTCCCTCCAAACCAGCCATTTCCTCTTGGGGAACCACTGTTGCCAATCTCCAGGTGAGGGCAGGAGATCACTCAGAATTACAACTGCTCTTCAGGTAGCAGATATCAGTTCCCTTTGAGAAAATGGTGGATTCTATGTCATTATACCCTGCCGAGGTTGCCAGAGCAAATTGACGCTAAATGGCCAAGGCCTTGGCACTCTCCCAGAACCTCTTTCTAGAGCCTGTTGTATTTATTTCCACAACAGGCCTTATTCCTAGTTTGTAAATAAAGCAAATACTACAAAGATACCATAAGCATCCAGTGCACTCTTTTCCAAAGGGAACCAACACTTGTAAACTCCTGCAATTTCCCACTGCTTAGAAAAGTTGGGGCATTTCCAACAATATGTTTTCACAAGTATATCAGAAAGGAATTATAACTCCTCCTCCTTTTTTTGTATTTTTCATATATGTGTGTGTGTCTGTGTGCACCTGGAAGTCATGGCGACCTCTGGTGACTGACCCCTACTGAGGGCCTGGAGGATATTCAGAGAGGTGGCTGCTGGTATTCCAAGGAGGTCTCCCATCCAAGTATTTGCCAGAGTTGACCCTGCTTCGTTTCTGAGATCTGACAAGATCAGGCTTGCCTGGGCTAGCCAGGTCAGGGCATTACTCTTTTTAATAGCAAGCCTGATAGACTACTGCCGTGTTAGTAATGGAAAAAATCAAAGTCACCAACAGACAAGATAGGAGGTTCACCACACAAGCAGCTATGTGTGGGACAGAGTTGGTGGAGGGCAGCAACATAGGAAAAGCCAACTGGACTGGCTTGCCCCCATCACCATCTCCTAGATCCATGCTGCTTCTGGAGCCCATCCTGGACTCTGCCATGGCACTATAGATGGGAGGAGGCTTACCCCCTCCTCCATGTCACCACCTGAGTCCAGTGCAGGCTGCATAAGTGCCACCTCTGGCACCCATCCTGGATTCTGCAAGGACATGATGGAGAGGAGGAAGTTTAGTTTCTATCCATACTGGCCCTGCTGTGGACCTTATTGGGGCAGCATGGGGGAAAGGCACTTGGAGCAATTAAATGAATTGAGCTGAACTCGCACCCTAGCCAGGCAGGAAAATATCGGTTGGTAAATAAATAACACCCCCCCCCTTTAAAAACATCCTAAGACACATCCATCGTGTTCCAGTAACTATGAAATGTTGAGGGAAGCTGAAAATTAAAAGGAAAAAGAAAAGATGAAATTGGCCTGCTAAAGCTCCTAATTTCCCAAAATGGGAGCCTAGGAGTCTGGACACAAGCCCATGCTTGACTCAAACCCCCCCCCCCCCAAGGCCCCAGAGCTGGGATACTTACCTGGAGCACAGGCATCAGAGGGAGGGGGAACTGCCCAGGAACAGGCTGTCTGCCTAAGCCAGACAAGCCAGAATCTACAGGAGCCAGCCAGCAGATGATCGGAGAAGGACATCTGGACTAGGGAAACAGGCAAGGCCAGACCCAAGGGTAGGGGCTACTGGGTGAATGGGGAGGGATGGATGATTTGCTCTTTAAAGTCAGAGGAGGCTGGACTAACACCAGAGAGGGAAATCAAAGGCAGGCTTCCCAGACAGGCCAAGGAGGGAGGAAGTGGCCCAACACTAGAGAGGGCGGCTGAGGAGCCTCAGTGCGGAAGGCACAATGGCCGGGGGGGTGCAGCCTCACAGAAGGGGGTACTCCCATTAGGGTTAAGGAATTTTATTTTATTTATTAATGTTGTACATTTGTATGAAAATATGGGTTCAAATATATTTTACAAAAGATTTCCTGTTTTCAAAATAATTTTTGAATTATACCCTCTTCCTTTAACTTTGCCTAACAGAGTTGCCAACCTCCAGGGGGCCTGAAGATCCCCCCAGAATCACAACTGATCTCCAGACTATAGAGCTCAGTCGCCCTAGAGAAAACGGCTGCTTTGGAGGGTACCCTGCTGAGTTCCCACCCACCCCTTCCCAGGCTTCACCCCAAAATCTCCAGGAATTTCCCTGCAACCCTGTTCCCTAGTCTAACCAAATGTACAAACTGAGCTATACAGAAGGTCTTTTGTATCTTCTAGTCCATCTTTTCATAGCTGGATCCTCACTACCTTTCTGTTCTAGTTTATGTGAATTACACCACTGCACTGTGGTTGAAAAGGATGCAATTCTTCTAAACAAGAACTAGTTTTTTTTTTTTTAACTTTTCAAAACTTTTATTTCATCAATTCTCGTTTACATAAAGCAAAAACAAATAATGTCAGGGTATAGCAACCTTAGATCATATTTCTGTTTCATTTTCATTCATTTCCACCATATTCCTTTTCATACCATCTATAAAACTTTTCCCATGTTGTTTGGAACACTTTTTCTTGTTTATGTTTTAAAATCATTGTCAAATTGTCCATTTCAACCACTTCTAGCAGTTTCTGTATATATTCTTCTCTTTCTGGTACTTTATCACCTTTCCAATATTTAGCAAATAACAGTCTAGCAGCTGTAATACCGTGTAGAATCAATTTTGTATCAGTCTGCGTATAAGTATTTGGTATTATGTTTAGTAAAAATAAATCTGGTTTCAACGGAATGCTTGTTTGTATTATTTCTTGGAGTATTTTTTGAATGCCTGTCCAGTATTTAGTAGCTTTAGAGCATTTCCACCACATATGGAAATAAGATCCTTGATTCTGTTTACATTTCCAGCATGTTTTCTCTTTTGTCTTGGAGAATTTGGCTAATTTTTCTGGGGTAAGGTGCCACATGTAAAACATTTTATATAAGTTTTCCTTATAAATACTTGATTTCGTGATTTTTATATTTTTCTTCCAGATTTTTGTCCATGCATCTAAACTAATTGTATGTCCTATATATCTCGCCCATTTAACCATTGAGGGTTTAATCCATTCGTCTTGCATCTTATTCTCTAAAAAGTAATTATATAGTTTTTTAATCATTTTATCTTCTGATAATAACCACAATTTGTCTAATTCTGTTGGATTTTTGTAAAAGCCTTCCTTTCCATCTATTTTATATCTATATGATAATTGTAACTTTTCCCACCAGGTAAATTTAATTCCTTGTTCTCTCAAGATTTCATTATTTTTTAGTTCTAATTTTTCATTTAACAGTTCTTTATAACTAACAATTTTTTCTCTTTCTATTAAAGTGGGTTTTATGAACGCTTCAAGCGGGGATACCCAATTAGGTATTTTAGTATAGTATTTGTATTTAGTTTCCTCCCATATTTTTATTAAACTACCTCTAATTATATGTTGTTTAAAATTTCTATTGTTTTGTCCATACCAAAAAATTGCATGCCAACCTGTTGATAAGTCATATCCTTCTAAGTTCAAGACTCTAGAATTGTCTAGTTTAGCCCAGTCTCTCAGCCAAACCATTCCAGCTGCTATATAATAAAGCTGCCAGTCAGGCAGACCAAAACCGCCTCGTGTTGTATTATCTTGCAAATATTTAAGTCGAATTCGTGGTTTTCTGGCCTGCCATATAAATTTAGATATCAGTTTTTCCAAATCTCGAAAAAAGGATTGGTTTTTGACAATTGGTAGCATCTGGAACAAAAACATAATACGGGGCAATATGTTCATTTTAACTAACGCTATACATCCCAATAATGACAGTTGTAATTTTCCCCAACTTTCCAATTTTTTTTTTATCTCCATCACAGCTGTTAAATAATTGTCTTTGAACAATGTACTACATTTTTTCGAAATCATAATCCCCAAATACTTTACTTTCTTGGCGGTTTCAAATTTCGTCTTTTCTTGTAGTTGGGTTTCAGTTTCTTTTGTACAATTTTTAGTAATAATTTTTGTGTTTTTTTCATTTATTTTAAGACCCGCTACTTTCCCATATGTTTCTAAGCTATTTAACAGCTTATCTATGGAGTTTAATGGTTCCTCTAATATGAAATAAACAAGAACTAGTAAGTCCTTTTCTGATGAAATTAATCTGGTATATTCATGAGTTCATCCCTAAATTGGAATAAAAAAGATTCCTAGATTGTTCGCAGGAGCTCAGCTACCAGTTACTGCTCTGAGACACCACAGAGCAATGTCTTTCCACCATCCTTGCATGTTAGATAGCTCAGCCTGATCATTTGAGGAAATGGTGAAGCCGCCGGGTCTTTTGCAAGTGATGAGTCAACACTAATATGCCTTCCGGCAATGCAAATGAAGTCAGAACAGTCAATAATAATGCAAAGAGGGAGGAACTGATGGGGAAAGATGGTAAGGATAAGGAAGAAATAAGAGAAAAAAAGGGTGAGGGGCATTTTAAAGTACAGGGAAATTATTTAACAGGGAGCACTGTCTGCTTTGACGGAAAACTCCTTACCTCCTCTGTGTAACACTTGAAGATGTAGCATTTGCAGATCATTTAGTTTAAATTTAGAGGTTTATCTTCTTTGTGGTCTTTTAAATACAGGCTGTCAACAAAGCACCCGACCTTAATCAATCCACTGGCAAATCATATTGCTTCTCATTTTACAATATTGCTAAAAATCCATGCTGTATTATATCTCCTCAGATAAAGCTTTAGTTGATGCTGTGTTCATTTTCTATGTGATTACTAGAACTTTCTTCCCTCTGGGATTTCATGCCCACACCTCAGTCACGTCTATACACATCAAATAACCCAACTCTTCTCATTCAGAGCCAGGTAATGCCTCTCCTCGACAACCCTACATTGGTTCCCCATCTGTTTTCATATCCGTCCACCACAAACTCTTTGTCCTTACCTTTCAATCTCTCCACAGCCTCACACCACCTAATCTTTCTGCCCTTATCTTCTGCTATATCCCTGCCTGCATCTTTGTTCCTCCAGTTCTGCTATTCTAGGGGTGGCTAAACTGCAGCTCGGGAGCTGCAGGCGGCTCTTTCACAGAGTCTAATTTATAATGTTAATAAAAAGCAAATTTGCATATTTTTCAATAAAATGTGTAATATTTGTTCATATCTTGCAGCTCTCAAACATCTGATGTTTATTCTGTGTGGCTTTTATGTTAAGCAAGTTTGGCCACCCCGTAACTATTCCATTGTCCGGTACGTCCTGCCTTCTTAAACTGTGTCTATTTTCCATTGCTTCTGTGTTGGGACCTCTCTACCAGAACAGCAGCCTGCCTCCAAATCCCTTCTCAAATCTTTCTTTTTCTGTGAAGCATTTTACCCAATGGCCACAGTTCCTACTTACAGCTGAAACTAAGGCTACATACATGTAGCTGCATTTGCTCACATTTGTTCTTTGCTACCCTGCCCACCCTCTGTTCCTTCACAGTTAGAATGTACATTCTAAGCACCTCAGGGCAGGAACCTCCTTTGCTGGATAGATTTAAAATAGTCAAACTGTTTCCTTCAGTCTCAATTCAAATGTCAGTCAGCAATCAAAGTCCATTAAGCAAGCAAACTTGCTTATACAAAAGCCTGTAGAAATAGCCATCTCAACACTTAGGAGAACACAATATCATTCCCATCAGATCAGTCTGAGACCACTTGAAGCCAGAAGAAAAGAAGTGCAGCAAGTTATGCGTTCCCATTCCTCTCTTGTTTAGAAGGTCCGAAGTCAAGCCCATGTATCTCTTTCCACAGTAGATACTTGTGCTGTCTTAATATGTGGAGGATACCCAATAGCTTTGGACGTCTTACACAAGTATGAAAAAAGTGCAGCTCACATGTTTCTCTCTCTCCTGCATATTTAGAACATCCAAAGCTATTCTGATGCCACTGGAGCCCACAAAGAGATGGAAGGCAGCAGCAGGGAAGTGGTTAGGGATGTACTGTTACTGTAGCTGGTATCCTAAAACAGGGACCACCAATGGAGTAAGAGCACCCCAGACAGTATCTTTCTATCTGAAACTGCCAGCACTTCACCTCAGGAACTTTTGACCTGAACAGATAGCAGAAAGGAAGAATGCAAGCCTCCGACAAATCTCTGGTCAACGGATATCAGAGATGGAGAGAGAGAGAGAGAGAGAGAGAGAGAGAGAGAGAGAGAGAGACGGGGTTTTTTATTTCCATTATTTTTTACATCTCAAGTACCAAGTGGGAAACAGGATCCTTGACAGGAAAGACCATTTGATGCTTCAAAGGCAGCAAGAAGACACCACCACTGGCTCTTTTGATAGTCCCCTTAAAACTTAATTTCTTATAAATATTTAGGTACCTCTTCCCTCATAGGTCAGCCCAGTTAGCTACTCACAGCCTAATTCTGACCCCCTGCACTAATAGGGTCCCAGGTTCTCACTTTTACCAATCAAAGTACAGCCCTAAATCACCGCATCAAGCATTTGCACTTGCTAGATGTAATGCCATTCCATCTGCTGTCACTCATGGTAGATATAAAGGGATTCCATACTCAGCAAGACTCTGTGCGTGTAATCAAGTTGATTCAGTTCTCCATATTCTCCTATACTGTCCCCACTATGACACGTTTTACTCTTTTAGACCCAGTTTTAGACCCAACATGATAGGTTGTCCAGATGCTCTGAAGGTGCGCCATCTCCTGAATGATCTGTCACCTGAAACAACTGAAAAAGTTGCCTTATTTCTAAGTTTGGTAATTAAGGATCAATGGCGCAATGCATAGATGCATATGATGAATTCATTTCTCCTTGTTACCTCTTCATGTTTATGTTTCTTTTTGTAACCTGACTTATGCCAATAAAGGTCTGTATATGTGTGTATGTATTTATGTACAGCCTTAAATCCACCAATGGGCACCTGATGTTTACACCCTTGGTCCAATGGGACCATAATAGCTAGTTTTGTGCTCAGCTTTACCAACAGCCAGGCTTCATCATTGAAGCCCGGGTAAAATCAGGAATACAAGAGGTGCAGTTTTGTAGATGGTGGTGTACCAAACCACCTTCCATGCCATCGTGGACATGCTAGGGTCTTCTTCAAGATCAAGTAGAGTATGGTTTGCTTCCTTATCCCCCCTGCCCCGCAGTGTCCAGCCGCCTTGTCTTTCCCTGAGAACTGTTTTTGTCCTGTGTGTTCTCCGCCCACCTGAGAAACACACGGATGTCAATTAGGCTTTTCAGTTCCTACTACTGACAGGATTATAGTTGTTTTTATGCCTTTTTATACTGATTTTTCTATATATCAGTCAGATTAATAATTTCTTATTGAGTTTCCTGTCTCTCATTTTCTCTACCCCAGAGGTTTATTGCATTAGTACTGACAGCTCTATAGATGCAGATCAAAAGATTCTGTGACTTACTTCCGTGTTGTGGGCACAGTCTGTACATGTGTGGAAAAGGAGATTGCTTAACCATGTCAGATGGCTAGAAACTGGTTTGAGTAACAATACACTTGTAGAAATTGGATTCCCCCTCCCCCAGATTTCAGAAAGGGTTTCCATGCCAATATTCTGGATTATTCAGATCCCCAATACAATTTTTGAACTCTGAAAATTTTGGGGTCCATTATTCCCAATGCGGACATGCTTGTGTGTGGAGTGGCTATTTTTCAAGCAAGTGACACAAAAATTGCAGGGGAGCTAGTCCTGCCTGTCCACCAAAGACCCCTCCTCCAGGTTCAAGCTAACTGAATCAAGAAGTCAAATTCTACATGCCCCTGAACAACGTGCCTCTTATTTTTTCCCCTTTTTCCTATGGGGAATAATTCCATGCTTTCTCCAGGGCAAATAAGCTAATAGCTAAACACAGAAGAGCAACCACTGGCCAAAATAATCTAAATGCAAACAGAAATTACAAGCTAAATGTCTGGACCAAGGACGATCACTCTCCCATTCTCAGGTACTGAACCCACAGCTACCTGAGGCCCCTGAGGGGTCTCACAGGGTCCTGGTCCTTTGTTGAGGTTGTTTAACTTCTGGGTTCCCTTTTGAGGATGTAAGCAGACATTCAGCAAATACTCCTGATGCAGCAAATTAAAAACCACCTCTGCATTTATTCAACCACTAAAATGATGAAGAGTGTTCGTTAAGCAGGAATCACTCTCAAATCACAACAATGGCAAGAAAAACAACAAGACTAGACTCGTGCTGGGCAGAGGCTGAGTCTCTGAAACTTTAAATGCTTTCTGGCTTCCTTCTCTGGGGTAACCCTACAACCTGACTTTCTCACCCGGAGGCTTAAGAAAGAGAGTCCATTCCAACTGGAACAATCCTTGACATTCTGGCTTGAAGTCATAGAGGCCTCAACCTCTGTCTTCTCTGGTATGGCTGCCACCCTGTTAGGTAGCCCCCGGACTGTCCCAGCATCTCGCTTTCATCAGCCCCCACAACTCCATTAGTATCGGCATAGTTGGTTAATCCCCATTGCTAGCTGGCAACCAGATAAAAGCATCTAATGTCAGATGGTCAAGGCTACCAGGTGCTTTTAATTTATGCTCAGCCCAAACAGGCTGAACTAACCTGTAAAAACTTACAGCATGATCACAATTTATGGCAGCCTTGAGATCCTGAAGTTCTGATCCTTAAGCTAAGTACAACCAATATCAAACTAGAAAATCCAAGACAAACTAATTTAATCAAGGGATGCTGTTAGAAGTTCAACCAAACTCCTAAAATTGAAGAAAAACAGGAGTCTTAAAATGCCAGCCCCAAATATTTCTGGAAGTTTTGGGGGACCTGATTATTGGTATTCTGCAAAATCCAGATATCACTCAGATGCGTATTTGGACTGAAAATATCTGAATGTGCTCCCCCAAAAGTTGTCTGCAGTACCACAAAAGCAGAGTGCCTTCAAGAGTTGGAGGTAGTATGAGAAAAACAGTGGTGGTAGAATAGTAGAGGTTCTTGTGCAGGGACAAGGCTATAATAAGAGCAAAGTGGAACTGCGTGTCTTGTGGGTACAAAATCTTAATATATGGATGTCGGAGTGATTGAGAACCTTAGAAACCATCCAGAAAGTATGTCACCATTTAAGATGGAGCAGCAAGAAAAGAGGTTGGTGGAGAAGGAGGGGTTTAGTATTAATTAAAAGCTTGATAGGAGAGACAGTACAGAAAGTGTGACATCCTTCATGGACAGTCCTTACATTCCAGATGTGGCTTCTTCTGGTTGCTGTGCCGCTGTAATAAAGTACAAAAGTGAACTTGACAATTAAGACTACAATCAAATGCATACTTACGAGAAACTAAAGCTGACTGAATATTGCTATTCTTTATTTTGGAGTTCTATGACCTGTCTGTTTTCAACAGGAGGATCTTAACTCTTTAGAGCAGACAGGTCAAACATACAACCCAGGGGCCAGAACCAGCCTGTCCAAAGCTCTTATCCAACCTGTGAACAACTGGGGGGAAACCAGTCCAAATGTGGACGAGGACCTATATTAGGGTATTATACTCCCTGCTGATTTCCCTCCCTTCCCCAAACGCAGGCCCTCCCCACGGTCTTCCCCGAGATTTCCAGGGATTGTCCAACCCAGAGATGGCAGCCATAAGGGGTGAGGAGGGCTGGTTTGGGCCTGAGCTCTGTGCAGCCAGTCCCCCGGGGGCCTGCCTGCTTCCCTTGGCCGAGGCAACAGGTCGAGATGCTGCCTCCTCCTCGAGCCAGAGCATGCTGGGCTCCTGCCTGTGCCACCGGGGCTGCTGGGAAAATGGCTGGCTGTTCAGATGCTGCAGGCAGCATCTTTTGGCCCCACCTCCCCAAGCCCAGCCAAGTGGTTTCCCACTGGAAGGCAGCCCAGAGAAGATGCCCATGGCCACAGGTGCCTGTGGAAAGCTGCTGGCTGGCTCACCAAACATGCCTGTTTATGTAAGCATGTGACTGGAGTCACTGGCTGGGCCAGGTGCACTGTGCACAGCAGCCCGGGTGAGAGAGAAAAACCCAGCACTTATGTAAGGGACGCAACATGAAGAATGCTAATCGTGGGGGTGGAAGAGGCCTGCCAAACTGGGTGAGCCGGAGCCTGCTAACCTGCTGACCCAAAAGTGCAAGGCTTCTGTCTTGCCCCCCTCCCTCAGCAGCACAGAAAGGATTAAATAAGAGATGAAGCCAAAAACGCATGCATGCTCACTGCATGCAAGCACTGCCTTATGCAACAGTCTGAATGGAAGTGGGGTGGTGGTGGTAATCAGGGGTCCTTTAGTAAAAAAAAAGGTGCAGGAGCTCATTAGCATAACTTATTTGCATATGCCGCACCCCAGTGTCAGAAGGCCACACACAGTGGAAGTGTCAGAAGGCCACTCACCCCTGATGTCACCGGAAGTGTGTCAGAAGAAAGGGAGGGAGGGAGGGAGGGAGGGGGAAGGGAGGAAAGGAATAGGAAGGAAGGAAGGTAGGTAGGTAGGTGCGGAGAGAGAGAGAAGAAAGAAAAAAAGGAAGGAAGGAAGGAACAGGAAGGAAGGTACAGGAAGGAAGGAAGGAACAGGAAGGTAGGTAGGTAGGTGGGGGAGAGAGAGAGAGAAGAGAAGAAAAGAAAGGAAGGAAGGAAGGAAGGAACAGGAAGGTAGGTAGGTAGCTGGGGGAGAGAGAGAGAGAGAAAAAGGAAGGAAGGAAGGAAGGAAGGAAGGAAGGAAGGAAGGAAGGAAGGAAGGAAGGAAGGAAGGAAGGAAGGAAGGAAGGAAGGAAGGGGAAGGTAGGTAGGTAGGTAGGTGGGGGAGAGAGAGAGAAGGAAGGAAGGAAGGAAAGAAAGAAAGAGAGGGAGGGAGGGGGGAAGGAAGGAAAGGAAGGAAGGTAGATAGGTAGGTGGGGGGAGAGAGAGAAGAAAGAAAGAAAGAAAGAAAGAAAGAAAGAAAGAAAGAAAGAAAGAAAGAAAGAAAGAAAGAAAGAAAGAAAGAAAGAAAGAAAGAAAGAAAGAAAGAAAGAGACAGACAGACAGGTGCTTCTCCCCACCACCACCCCGGGCCGAGTGGCTGTCAGCCACTCGGCCCGGTGTTTCCCTCCCTTCCCCCCCTCTTGCTTGGGCACTGGGGCCCAGCTTTTCCTTCCCTCCCTCCCTCCTGCCCGGGAATGGTGAGCAAGGAGGGATGGGGGCTTCTCCCTGGGCCGGTGGCCTGCCACGGCCCGGGAAGAGCAAGAGGGGGGAGGGATGGGGGCTTCTCCCCGGGCCAGCAGCTTGCCGCGGCCCGGGAAGGGTGAACGAGGGGGGGAGGCTTTCCTCCGGCTCTGCGCCGAAGCGCGGGCCGGGGAGAGCAAGCTGTGGGGGGGCGCCGAAGTGTGGGCCAGGGAAAGCAAGCTAGGAGGCGGGGCTTGGTTATGTGCCCGCCCCTGGCCTCCTCTCTCCCGGAGCGGCGCCCTGGCATGCCCTGGCCTCAAAGGAGCTCTGGGTATGTATATTTGCAGATCTTAAAGTGACTATTCTAAAAGTGAATTTAAATAAAGGACACAGCAGGAGACTGCTGAGATACCTCTATTACCACTGGCCAATTCCCACCTTTTCCTGGGTTTAGGGGCATAGCTAGGAGAGGGGCATGGCTAGGAGAGTTCCCAACCAGCCCTAAATTTCTGGGGAGTCCCTTCCTAAATCCCACATGGCTCCGCCTCCGTAGATAGTGACAATGGCCTGTGATGTCACTGGCTCCCCCTTGTGATGTCACTGGGCCTTGTTTCTTTTAAGAACCTAGCATAGCAATGCCTCTGGCCCAGCCCTAGCCCCCCCCCCCCCGGGAAATTGGAAAGTCTACGCCCTTGAAGGTTACCATCATGTCAGTTGTCATTGAAGCCCTTGGAGCAGTGCCTAGAAGTCTCAAGAAACACCTGGACATTCTGGTCAGTGAGCAAATAACACCAGCTCAGCTCCAGAAGCCAGTGTTGCTTGGAACAGTAAAAATCCTGCCAAGAGACCTCTGCACTGCAGTTCCCAAGAACTTGGCTAGATCTCAAATTGCAGAACAAGATCTACCAGTCAAATATCTGACTGTGACAATTGATGACGATGATGTTATTGTGGCCTGACTTGAGACCTTTGGTCAAATGAGTTCAACGTTACAGGAAAGGCTTGCACCTGGGTGAGCCAGGGACATCACCCCCATTTTAGAACCTAGCAGGGTGATTTAAAAACGCCACAGGGGCATTTGTGTCCCCCCCACATGCCTTTTCAAGTGCTGAAACGGGGTGAGGGACTCAAACTGGTATGCTGTCCTGTCTAGTTGTGCTCCGTGGCTGTTCTTAGAGGGCAGACATTAACCGGCCACGCCTCTAATGGCCCTGCCCACTTTCCAAAAGGCCAGGAGATTGCCAGTGGAAGTAGTGGTGACAAGTATTCCCTCTAAGCTGAGTTAGTGTGAGCTAGCTCACAGTTTTTTTTTAACTTCCAGCTCACACATTTCTGTCTTAGCTCAGGAAGGAGGGCTCCAGAGCAAACTAATTTCTGCAGCAGACAAATCACTCGCTCACAACTTTAATGCCAGCAGTTCACAAAGTAGATTTTTTGCTCACGAGAACTCTACTGCTTAGAGGGAGCACTGGTGGTAAATGCTGGGCTGCTGTCACTGTTGGGTGAACCATTGTTGCTGGTGGGCACCTCTTTGGCGCTTATTAGGAAGCAAGGAAGTGCCCCTTCCAAGACCAGCGATGAGCAATACCCTTGACCATGGCGGCCTTGCAGATCTTTGCTGTGTCCTGAGCTGCAAACGACAAATGGGGCTCCATCATTGTCTCTTCTTGACCTGTCCTGTCCTGGGTTATTTCTGAGAGCTACTGCGGCCGATCAGTGTGTTTCTTTGCTTCATTGGCGAGTACTGGACTTTGGAGGCTTTACATCAGTTACTCTTTATGTGCAAGTCCCTGTTCAAGGCAATATTACAAAACCAGGTTGTGTCATAGGGGCTTGGCTACAGGCAGTGGATTGTGTAGCGCACATAAATTCATGCCAGCATAAGTATTTGTGGATACTTCATCAGTCGGGGTGCACAGAATATGCATGATTATGAAGGCAAACTACAGCAAAGTGAGGTCCTGTCAAAACTTCGCAAAAGGTAAGAATTTCAACCAGCAACATGAAAAACAAACCCGCAGGGGCCAAACCCAGCGACCATCCGGGTAGGCCGCCGCAATCTCTCTCCCGGGCGACGGCGTTCCTTCACCGTCTCTACCAGACAAGACGCGGACCGGCACCTCCGCCGAGGAACGCACGGGACGCGAGGCGGGCGTCCCTTGCGCAACAGCTCCTGACGTGGCCGGCACGGAGCCTGCGCCTGCGCCTTCGGGGGAAGGCAGGGCGGCCGTGAATCTCGCCGTCTCTCGCGGGCCTGGGCGCCGGGAAAGGTGGACCCGGGCCTGTGCGTTGCCGGCCGGCTTGGGCGGTGCGTGAGGCGTCGATGGCGGAGCCGGCCGTGACCCTGCGAGGCCCTGCGGGGCAGTCGCAGACGGAGGTGGCGGCAGCGAAGGAAGCGGAGACGGCCAGGGAGCAGCATCAGCAGCTCATTGCAGGTGGTGGGAGGACCCCGGGCGGGCGGGCGGAGGAGGCGGCGGCGGGGGCTGGGAGGAAGCCGGCTGCGCGGGGCTGGGTGCGCGCCGCAGGGGAGGAAGGGCGCGGGGGGAGTCAGAGCCGAACGGGCATGCGTGGGGGAACCAGTGCTTGCGCCGCAGTCCTTGGCGGGTCTACTCCGAAGTGAGCCCTGCTGGTTTAAGTGGGGTTTACTCCCGTGTAAATGTGAGACGTGACTGGGTCCGACTCTGCCTGGAAGTCACACCCTCTGCCCCAGAAGCCCTTTCATCGAGCATGACGGGTGGATATAGCAGGTTTCCGGGCACTCTGCTTATGCGCAAGGGGACTCTCGTCTTAGTTTTACACATTTCAGACAGAGTTCTGAGGTTGAAATCGTGTTCTGGGCCTGAGGCCTGGACTACCTGAGGGTAGGGTTGCCAGCCTCCAGGTAGGGCCTGGGGATCCCCCGCTTTTACAACTGATCTCCAGCCAACAGAGATCAGCTCCCCTGGAGAAAACGGCTGCTCTGAAGGGTGGACTCTATGGCATTGTACCCTGCTTAGGCCCCTCCCCTCTCCAAACCCTGCCCTCTCCTGGATCCGCCCCCAAAGTCTCCAGGTATTTTCCAACCCAGACCTGGCAACCCTACCTGAGGGACCGCCCGTCCCCCTGTGTTCCCCAGAGAGCACTTAGGTCAGGTCTGAAAGACGCCAGATTGGCTACCACCACAGCCAGGGCCTTTTCAGTGGTGGCCCCATACTGGTGGAATGAGCTCCCAGAGGACATCAGGGCTCTGCAGGACCTTTTAGAGTTCCGCAGGCCTGTAAAATTGAGCTCTTCCACCAGGCTTTCGATTATGAGCCGCCACTGATGAACAAGCTGGTCAAACTTGAATTGTTATGGCTTGCGTGGCATTCTGAACAGCTATGGATATGGGTTGTGCTATATGGACTATTATACAGCAACCGCCATCGGTATTAAACCGCACTTTGTATTTATATTGTGTGTTATATGAATTTTATTGAATTGCATTGTATTTTAACATGTTGTACGCCACCACGAGCCTGCATGCGCAGGCAAGGCGGGATATAAATAGAAATAGATCTGTCAATGTGGGTGGATATGTGACAGTTTGTAGGGCAATGTATGTTAAATTTCAAAATAGGTTGAACTCTCCATTTGCTTGTCTTGGTGATCATTATGTTTGCTAAACTGATTTCCCTCTGAGAACTCTCCTCCTAACTCAAGCAGTGCTTTAAATATTTTTTAAAACTTTTATCTCCAATGGGGACCAGAGCAGCTTACATCATTCTTCTCTCCTCCATGGTATCCTCACAACAACCATGTGAGATTGGCTAGGCTGAGAGTGTGTGGGTGGCCCAAAGTCACCTAGCAAGCTTCCATAACAGAGTTATGAACCTGCGTCTTCTGGATACTAGTCCCATACTGAGCGCTATACCATATTGGGTCTGTGACAAATAATGTGCACTTACAAATGCGTGAAGGCTACTGTTTAGCTGTTGGGACTGACAAGGTCATTTGAAGTAAGCAAGCTAATGCTTAGTGCAGAAAAATTTTTAATTGCTTGTTGGTAGCTGACTGGCGCAGGTTGAATGTTGTTAAATCCATAGGTGTCAACTACGGGGGGGCTTGAGGGTTTCGAGCCACCACCGAAATTTCCCAGGGGGGACTGAGCTCCCCCGGCAAAACGGAGCGCCTGCTGCGCCTCCCCGGGCCCTTCCTAGACCTACAAACTAGTTTCAGGGCGATTGCCAGAGCGTTGCCCCGGCAACATGCCCAGCGTGAAGTGACGCCAGCACGCTGGGCATTTGCCCAGCTGGCCCCTGGACGGACGGAGGGACGGACGGAGGCAGGAGTGGCCAGGCCAGGGGGGGGGGGGGAAGGTGGTGGCGACATGGTCCTGGCGTGCACGTGCGCAAAGCACGTACACACACAAGAGCCCCCCCCCCCCCCCCCCCCCCAGATTTTAAAACTCTACTCCCCTGGTTAAATCACTCAGTTGAAGTGGTCCAGGTGGAACAGTTCCCACTGACCTTGGTGGTAGGAACTACTCACAGGTAAACTCTATTTATGATTGACCCATCAAACTCAATAAATTAATCAACTGCATTTTCCTGAAGAAGCTTATGTTTATGGGCTGTTCAGAAGTGTCACTCATTTGTCACAAACTCATTTGTCACTTTGTTGGGCCAGGCAAGTGTGCCATAAAATGTAATGCCAGGTGCCAGAAATACAAACTTTATAAAGGACAGCAGCTGGTAAGCTCTGAGAATTGGTGTGTCCTCACTGCAAGGCCCAGTGGGCTGAGGGGGTGGTTACACAGGAAAACCCACATGGGCAGACTGGAGAGCCAGTGGGACAGCACTGGATAGATGCCCCCACACTTCTTGGAGGGGGGCAAACCCAGTCCCCAGCCCACTTCCGCCACCAGTGCTGTGAGCCCAGGCCCCAGGGTAACAATGGGAAGCAGCTGGGTTTTACAAGCGCCTCCCTGCCCCTGAGCCATCACGAAAGGGGACTGGGAAGATATTGAGCTAATTACCCTCCCTGCCTGTGGGACCCAGGCCAAGCAAAGCCCAATGATCCGGAGACGCCCATGTGGCAGCAGCCACCTCTGCCTAAGGCCTCCAGGTGATCCACGATGGGTCAGTGCTTGAGGTTCAAGCAAGAGATCATTGGTAAGCCATGCCACCCTCCATGTTCTGGCAGCCACCCCAGGCCAAAGGCCACTGGATCATCTGATGGGGGAGCGGGCACCATACACACAAGGCCATGTATGACACAGAGGCCCCAGGCACTCAGTGACCAGTACAGATGCTCCCCAGAAGGCGGCAGTCACCTACAGCTTCAGGCTGCCGGGGGGGGGGGGGGGAGGCCTGGCTGCCAAGTTGCGTGCTTGATGGCAGGACTAGGTCCCTGATGTGTGGAAGGAATTGCTCAAGAATGCCCCCCATGGACAAAAGCACAGCCACTGAATTTGGGGGTGGGGGCTAAATACAGTGGTAGGCCCCAGCAGAGAATCACCTATACCCTACTATGTGCAAATGCTGATCCCTGCAGCCATCCGGAACAGCGTCCCTGGACCTACAGGCCGAGGAGAGAGGCTTGCGGCCTCGCCTTGGAAACCTGAACCAGATGAATGCAGTTGCGACAGCTCTCCACTTACTGGTGAGGCTGCCACTGAAGCAAAGGGGCTCAATTTGACTGCTGCAGATGAGGTTGTTCTGCCATGCTGAAGCCACAATCCACTCACTCACCCCCCTGAACAGCCTCCTGTTCCCTCCATCGTACCAGTTGCTTGCAGGCTGGATAAGAGCCCTGGACAGGCTGGTTCCAGCCCCCAGGCCTTGTGTTTGACACCTCTGGACTAGACTGGATCCCATCACTGTTTTTTCCAGACATCTGTAAAGTGGGCATCTATGACGCCCCCATCCACTTCCCTCCCTCAGAGGCAAGATTTTCCCACCATTTTTCTTTTTGTTTTGTGACTGAGCCACCCTAGTTGTCTCTTTTCTTCTTTCCTGAAGAATTGTGGCTGTCCCACCTTGTCACAGTATAATATTTTGGCTGTTTGCTCAGCCCAGGAACCTGAGGCAAGGAATAGAAGCCCCCTTTCACTTATACGACTTAAATGGCACTCAAGAAGTTTTTATATTCCAAATGAAAAAATATTTTATTCAGCATAGAGGGGAAAGGTCAGGTGAAATCAGGGGTAAAATTTCTGAGGTAACTCAGCATAGATAACACTGAGGTAAAATCAGGACATGCACGGACTTTAGTTCTTACATTTCAGGCTAATGAAAATTTCTTAAGCTATTCAGAGTTACTTAAAATCTTTATGTTGACAGGCTTTTGTTCCAGTGTTTTCTCAAACACTTCAGCACACTTTCTTTGAATATTTTCTGATTTGTTGGTTTCCAGAAGGCTGATGCACCCTTTACAGTACCCAACCTCCTTCTCTTTTTTAAAAAATATAATTTTTATTTTGAACTTTTTGAGGGAATTCAGAATTTAAAAAAGGGCCCAACTCCCTTCTCTTGAAACAGCAGTACTCATCTTGAGTTTTTAACTGACTCTTAAGGTCTCTAAAGACAGTTTCTAACCACATCAGACCAAGGATCGCTGCACTCTTCAGAGCTAACTCCCTGTTTGACTGTGTAGGGAAATACTCCTCTCACTAGAAGTTTTACCCCCTTTCCTTGGCCCGAATGGGAGTCTCCATCTAACTACACACTGGTCCTTGCCAACTTTCCCCAGTTCTCCTGTCTGTGTTAAACTGCTCTTAGTCAGGGCTGAATTTTGAATGAATTCTCCTCCTCAGCATTCAGCTCTAAAGCTTTCTGTTTCTGTGAAGAATTAAGCCTTCACAGACTTTCAGCTGTTTGTACAGCACTTCTAAACTTTATAAAAATGCAGTCTGTCATAGCATCCTTTTTACATGTAAGCACAACCTCTCGGCCAGTGTTATTTTCACAGACCTCAGATGAATGTAAGGCAAACGGCAGCATCCCCAGTACAGGGGGAAAAAAGGATTTCAGTGCTGCATGCAAACAAAATAAAGAGAAAACCATAAAAATTTGCAAGGAAGGGCAGGAAATTAGCGTTATTGTGCAGCTGCGCTAGGGCATTGGTGAAAATACCATTTTTAAAAATTTAGCAGCACAAGATTAAAAAAGCTCTCCAGAGCTTCTGACAGAGGACTCCTCCCCATACAAATTGCAGCCCTGTGCAAAGTGTGGTGGAGTTGCAGCTGACTGCACAAGCGCGCACACACACACGCACACACACACACACACAAATAAATGTGGCCATTGATCAAGGTTTGCAAAGCCAGTGTCATTGGGCTCTACCGTGCATTCTGTATACTCAGTGTGTTCCTACATATTATGAGATGGTGTGACTTTTCCCCATTTTTCACGGTGGCCGATAACACAGCAGAGAATTCCCTACTGCTTGTTAATATGGAAAACGGCTTTGCAGCTGCTTGTCAGTTTCAACATCAGTTTTTCCCCCTTTGCCTGCCTTGCTTTGTGTTCCCTTTCATTCACTGAATTAACACTAAAATGCACGCTCAAAACCTGACCTATGAGAATTTAAATGGAAGACATTTGCTGGACGTTACTGCGCAGCTGCAATAGGGTAATTTGCACAAGAGCTTTGATCCGAAGGAGCTTTTGCGGAGACTTGTTTTTTGGAGTGAAGAAACCAGAATTAGCAACATACTTTCCTGCAAATGTTGTTTTATATCTGAAACATTAATACCTCAGATTCATCATTCAGGAAGTATTTGTGAAGTACATATATGCATTCTTTTAAAACTGGCTCACTTTTCATAGATAAATTTGTTAACTTTGCATATAATTTTTCCCTGTGGCAGTTGAAAGGTGCTAATTTTAATGGAAGAAATGAAAATAGAGAAGTTAGAAGCTGTAAAAATGGTGTCCCTTTTGCTAGACAGCAAAAAAGCAATAACACTTTGAAAGTGTGTTTGATAAAGGCTTTGATTTTTAAGGCTAACAACAGCACTTAAAAAAATATCTGGATGTTTCATCATCTCTCTGCTGTTTCTGCCAGCTCATGACCATGTGATGTCACAAGAGGGAATATCTTCTGCTCGTTGTGCAGTTACGGCCCTAGCAGTGGCAGTAAACACTCTGGGATTATTACTGTTCTCCAGTGTCATACAACTACCTGGCTGATAGAAATGGCCATTGCGTCTTGGTAACCAACAGCAAGCTTCCAATACCTGTCAGTGCAGGCAGCAGGCTGTGATATACCTTTTTTCTCCTTGGTTGTCACCACTGCTATATAAAGAGGGCTCCCTTGAAGCTGAAGAAGTAGTTTTGACTGAGCTTGAATCAGTGTGTCAAGTTTATACATTCATTACTCAAAACATTACATTTTGTTTTATTTCAGGAAAGGCCCACAAAGAAGGTGGCTCTGCACGAATGTCTCTTCTCATCTTGGTGTCTATCTTCTTATTAGCTGCCTCTGTTATGTTTCTGGTATATAAAAACTTTCCACAGCTTAGTGAGTAAGTATATGACAAATGGTTTGAATTTTATGTTTGGGGCTTCCATAGAATAAGGGTATCTGAGGATCCTGGTCTTTGCTTCTCTAGGTCAGGGTGCATGGTGGGTAAGTCATAACTAGGGGTGTGCAAAAAATAATAATTCTGTTTTTTACCAATGTGGGTCTATTGGACCAGAAAACTATTGGTATTCCCAAATACCAGTATTGGTATCGTATTGGTATTCAGGTAAATATTCGGGAACCCTGAATTTATTCGGCACCATTATACCCTATGGGGACCATCCCCATAGGGTATAATGGAGAATTTCACTGTCCAAGTTGTGCCGTGGCGGCAGCACAACTTAACAAGGCCTTTAAACTTTAAATATGTTCAGTTTGCTTGTTGAGTCATGCAGTGGCGGCACAACTCAGCCAGTGAACTGAATACATTTAGCCGCACCTAGATAAAAGCAGAAAAAAGCCGATATTATTATAAAACATGGATATTTTAGTAGCTAAATATAGATCTCTGATCTGTATTCAACTGAATAAATCCCTAAAAAATACCAATAGGGTACCGTATTTTTCGCTCCATAAGATGCACCTGATCATAAGACGCACCTTGTTTTTAGAGGAGGAAAACAGGAAAAAATGAAACAGAAAGAGAGAGAGAGAGATAAAGGAAGGAAGGAGGAGGAGGAGAGAGAGAGAAAGAATGGAAGGAAGAAAGATGGGGATAGAGAGAGAGACAAAGACAGACAGAAAGACAGACAGACAGACAGAAAAAAGGAAAGGAAGGAAGATAGAGAAAGGAAAGAAGAGAGACGTCGGCATGCCGTGCAAAGTAGTCACGGAGCTTAATCTGTGGGCGGGGCTTTCTGCTGCTGGCTGTCTTAAAGGGGAAAAGCACTTAAAGGGAAAGAGTACTTAGCCTGGTGGGGTTTTTCCTGCCGTTTCCCTTTTAAGTCTTAACAGCTCAGGCCCAGCAGGGGGGGGGGGGGCAAGGAAGGCTGGGATGCCAGCCTGAGTAGCGTTCCCCTGCGTTCCTGCTGAAGAAAGAGCCCTGTTACAGGTAAGAAAAGCTCCATATTCGCTCCATAAGACGCACACACTTTCCCCCCCACTTTTTTGGAGAGGAAAAGTGCGTCTTATGGAGCGAAAAATACGGTATTTTTCAGGTATTTATTCAGCTCAGTATATACTGAGCGCACACCTCTATCATATTAGTTTTTGATAGAACTGAACTTCCCAGTCCTGCTGGGAACACTTCTGCAGAGACTTCCTTTCAAACTTTTGCCATTAGTCAAACTCTAGCAAATATCACTTGTATTGGGTACACCTGCCCTGTAAATATAAACCAAGTTGAAATTAGTATGACTATTTCAGCTGTCAGAGGTGTGCCACAAAAGAAGTTGTATTTTTGTGGAAGTGTTGAAAATTCTTTATTAGAGAATTTCGTCTTCTTCCCTTCTCCATAGATCTAGAGGTTTCCAGAGTTGCTTGATGAGGAGCATTGACAGTTCAGCAGACCTGAAATTGGTTTGCTTTTTTGTAGCCCAGCCGTGTCTATGGACTCTGTCTTTGTACTTACGAAGAGTTCTTTCTACCTACTAAGAGTTCCATAAATTTCCCCCCAACATTCATTCTGTAGATAAATTGAGGCATTCATTCTTTACATGGTCTGTTAGTCATTTCAGCTTTTAAAAAGGCCTAGTGGTTAGGTGGTTAAGACAATGAACTGCAGGTCGGTAGTTCAGCAGTTTGAGACCCGACTGCTGCATGACGGAGTGAGCTCCTGTCTCTGGTTCCAGCTCCTGCCAACCGAGTAGTTCGAAAGCCAGAAATCGCAAGTAGATAAATAGGTACCGCTTTGGTGGGAAGGTAACAGCATTCTATGTGCCTCAGCGTCAAGTCATGCTCGCCACATGACTACGGAAATGTCTTTGGACAGTGCTGGCTCTTAGGCTTGGAAATGGAGATGAGCACAGCATCCCATGCGTCGTATTCGACTGGCTTTCGAGCAAGGGAAACCTTTACCCTTACCTAGTGCTAATGGATCCTTGTCTGTTGTTTTCAGTTTCCCCCCCTTTTTAAATCTCTGTATTTACTACATCTGTTTTCCTTTTATTTTGAAACATTTCTACAACGTTTACTGCCTACTGTGCTTGATTAGTGCCTTTTTAGTTAGTACTTGTAAGACCATATGCTGTAAGGCATCATGATTCATGAAGGAAATTGACAAATGGGATGGGATACTAAACAGCTGGAAACAGACAGAGTAAGTTGAACATCTAGGAAAGTCTCTAACCTGTCAGCTCAGTGCAGTAATAAAATGAGAATTTCTTTCCTTGAAGGACTTTGAAAGAGAGATTAGAGAAGCAGCTCTCTGGGGTATTTTATGTAGTGGATTTCCTACCATGGGGCAAATGACCCTCTAGATTTTTGTACAAATTTTCCTCTGCTATGTTATATTCTCTGCTATGTTCCTCGGCTATGTCCGTTTTTCCTCTATATTGTACTTTCTTTATTTTGGAGGTTCAGAGTTCCCTTTAACATTCTTTTTATAATGCCTTCCTTATGAATTAATCTATGATCTTGCATTTCTTGACCTATTTTGTCCAGAATTATTTTAGGACTTTATTCCTTTCTGTTGCTGAAAATCATTGTGAAGTTTTTCACTTTCTGCCTGCCTGCTGTTTCTCCCTCACTTTTCTAGAAGGTGGTCTGTTCTTTGAGCTGCTTCACTTCTTTGTGGTGTTGTAGCTGATCCCTTCAATCTTGCATGGTGTCTTTGTCTGCAAGTGCATGGCTATAGTCCCTTGCTTGGAGCAATCTTGTCCATACTTTTTGGAAATAAAAATTACTTTTGGTTAAACATGTGCAAGATTAGGCTGTTCTGTTGTACCTTGCTCTCTTTAAACTTTTTATCCAATACATTTTCAAACAGACAAAGCTGCTTATTCAGAGTTAAATGCTACAAATGACTCTTGGTGAAAACAAATGCTCCATCTGCTACTATGAGCTGTTAAAACCCTTGAGCAGCTGTTTATTTGAGCTGACGTTCATATTTATGTTCGTTTTGAATGATGACTTTGAGTTTAATGTTGGAGGGGTGAGGAGGGAGTTTAGAAATTTTGATCATCTAAAAATTGCTGGTGAATTTTTGCTGAAGTGCCTCTAAGCCTGAAGGATTTACAAAGCAATGTCCTGATGAACTTACTAGTTACACATAGTGCGAGGAGCATGGCTTTGAAAATGTAACATGCTCGGACAGTTCATCAATATACACATCCCATCTCTTTAATAACCTCTTGGTTCAGGTCTCCATGTATTAGAGTTTCCGTGGATAGCCAATATGCAGATGGGACACTCCTGAAATAGGTACTCTTGGAACAAGGGATGGAGCAGCTATTACGAGCAGGGCATTTGTGACCTTCTTCCCATCACAAGCTCATAAAGCTTGCCTGTGATGTCCTCACTTACTGGGGAGACTGTTTCTCCTTTAAAACATACTCTGTGTACGTGAACTTGGTAGTTTTCTGCTGCCACCAGGAATTAAAATTTCCAGCTTTCTCTATTTTGGTAGAATGACCCAGTGTCTGGGCACTTCAGAGGACTATGTGGCCCTGAGGAAGGACTAATCTGATTGCTGGGATAAGTTTAAACAAATAAGGATTTATTTATAAAAGAACAAAATAGGTTTCTGGGTATTTTTGAACAGTTGTTGAAGAAAGAAAATATGACAAAGCTTGGTGTCACACACAGTCTCTCAAACACCAAAACTCAACTCTGACAGGCTTATATCTCTCTCTTTCATATAGCCACACAGGCTCAACTTTCTGGTTCATATATATATATAGCCACACAGGCTGACCTGTTTGTCTCTCTTAGCCACACAGGCTGAACAGTTTGTCTAATTCACACAGAATAGACTCAAACTGATTCTTCTGCCATACAGACTCTCTCACAAACTCTCCACACTCTTCTCTTCAAGAACACAGAACTCTGAATCTCCTCAGACATCTCTCCTCCCACACTCAGGCATCAGCCAATCACATCACACTTATCTTCCCCTATCATTCTTCTTACATTACTGCAGTCACACTAAACATTTAAAGAAACACACATACCAAAACATGAAATCATTACACTGCCCCTTGATTTTAGGGTCACGATGTAGCATATCATGTCTTTGTTAGTTTTTTGCTTGGTGAAAGTGTTATCTTTATATTTTGGTAACTACTTTCTTTCCTTGTTTTGCATACAGGGAAGAGAGAGAATGTATAAAGGTTCCCAGGGACATGGATGATGCTAAAGCCTTGGGGAAAGTGCTCTCTAAATATAAGGATACCTTCTATGTACAAGTACTAGTCGCCTATTTTGCTACCTATGTTTTGTATCCTTCTCTATATGAAAAATGTACATCATTTAATGAAATATGGTGTGAAATGGTTTTTCTAGATACTTTTATGCCTGCATGTTGATAGTAGCCCCCCTGGTTGCTGAGCTAAAGCATATATTTGATCAAATACAGCTGGCCTATACTAATAGAGCAATCCTGGGGGGGGGGGGCTGAATGAGACTAGGGAGTCAACTGACCCCCAACGCCAGCATAACTTGAATATACACTGGTGTAAGGGGCATTTATGCCAGTTGAGGGCACAGGTAGCACTGCACACTTGCACTGGCGTGGCTGCACACCAGCAGAGTAAGGGTGTGAACCCCAGCTCCAGTGGAAATGTGGGTGTGTCGGGGGGGGGGGCATGGCGCCAGCCAGGTGGCTCCCAAAGCATTTTCAGCATCAGAACGCACCCCAGAACAGATGCAAAATTGTGCTGGCAAAAACGGCAGTGCAGCCCATTGGTGGCCATGGTCACTCTCTTTTCACTCCCCCCTCACTCAGCTGTGGTCACGCCCTCTGGTGCCTAAGCAGCTCAGGATACTGACCAAGTGTGCACACACACCACGCCATCCCCACTCCTGTCCGGCACCTAATGATGGCCCACAAATGGTTCCAGGAGGTCGTCCCACAACTCCAGAGGGAAGGTGTGTTGCATGGGATGCTGTCTGAGAGCTCCGTACTGTGCGGACTCACAGCCAGCACACGCCCCTCGGTGGCAGGATGGGAGCCGAAACCCAACCATGTACCCTCCCTATACCAGAAGCTGGGCCTGAGAAACACACGAACACATCCAGCTTCCTGGCACTTCCCTACCCGTGCCCATCGGGGAGGCACCCCTAGCACCATAGGACCAAGTGGTGATCCAGGCAGCAGTGCTGCGACCTTACCACTCAGGCATGGGGGTTGTTGCACAAGCCACATGACTGTCACAGACAAAACTCCGGCGGGGGCCCATCCTGACAAGAATGCTGCCACAGCTGCAGACACAGATGGGTGGGAGGGAAAGGCTTCACAATGCCACCGTCTACCCAGCCAAAAGCGCAGACCACAAACCCAAAAGCTGCAGGACTGCCCCATGAACCATCTTGGATCAGCCAGGGAGGCGCCCCCCGGGGAATCGTACTGCCACGGCTGTAAGCACAGATGCAACTGACATGGGTGCATAGTAATGGATTGGTTCTGGCAGTGGTCCCTGGGCCCAGGGGGCTAGCAAGGGCTGATGATCTGTGCTGGAACCACTGTGCAAATGATGCTGTTGGCTTAAGGGGCCGCCACCTCATTGAGGCTTCACAGGTAGCATTCTGCAGAGATGGTCAGTTTCACAGAGCAGTCCCCTATGGAGGCCTTCTTGGCCCATCTGGATCCAGGCTGCCCCAGGGATATTTGCCTATGCAAGTGCGGTGCTTGGGCGGCACAAAGCAGCAGCTGCCAGGCAAGCACAGCCACCAACAGCAAAGCCAAAGGACACCACAGTTGATATGAGCCTGATGGCTACCATGAGGGTTCATGCTGTCATTACGTGCGCCAAGCCAGGTCCCAGCCATCTGAAACCATCCTGGGACCACGTGCCCACAGAGCTGGGAGCATCTGCCTGCCTTTGGGTGGATGCTGGGGGCCTACACCGTGGGGTGATTGGCCATCTGTACAGATGTGTGGTCCTTCCACGAAGCCTCCCTCCCCCTTCCGTAGTGCCTGTGGAAAGCACGCCTCGTCCCTAGCCTGGGGTGCGGCTTACGCATGGCATCTCCTGGTGGAGATTCTCAGCTCTGTAGTCACTGTCATCCCTTCCCCTCTTCAAGTGACTAAACCATTTTGAAAAACAGACTAGGTGACAAGGAGGGGGCTTCCCACGGCCGTAGCCATGGGGGACCGAGGTGCACGGTGTGGCAAGGAAGCCTCCCTGCACTGTCGACACCCCCTGCAGAGCTCCAAGGCTGCTAGGGCTGCCACAGATGGGCCGTGGGAACCCGGCTGTAGTCCCGGGCGAGCCCTGAACCTGGCCACCTGTCGCCAGGGGATGAGGCTGCTGGCGCCATGGAGGAGGGCAGGACTCCAGCAAGTTGCTGAGTCTCCAGCCACAGGGCCCGTGGCTGGCATCGCCTGTCCTGCCCACCCTTTCCTCCGTGTGGGCAGCAATCGAGCAGGAGTGGCTGGAGAGCCACTGTGAGTGGTGGGAAGCCTTTGGCAGGGGCCAGCAATAAATGGGGGGGGGGGGGCTGGCAGCCTCTGTAACGGCAGCTGCTATGCGCCTGGAGAGGCTTCTTGCTGTTGCGAGGGATGCTGGTGTGGGATAGGAACGCAGTGAGAGCCTCCTGGGGGATCTCCCCAAACCCTCCTCCGGCTGTGCCTGCAGTGGAGGCGGCACACAGCTTGGGATAGGGTGCGTGTGTGGGTGGCCTCCTCAGTGGCGTGTGGGTGGGTGGGCTCCATGGATGGTGGTGAGCGGGGGGCTCCCAGACATCCGCCTTCCTGTCCCTTGTCAGCCTCCGGAGCCCCGTTCACTCTGTGTGCGGAGTGCCACCACGGGGTGCCAGCAGGGCTGACGGGTGATGCCCTCCTCCCCACTGACAGGTGGCCGGGGCTTGTGACAGGAGCTCATCTCTTCAAGGGGGGTGGTCCAGCAGAGGAGGAGCATCGCTCTTCTGGCCTGCCCCCTCCATTCCTGCCAGTGCCAGATGCTTGGTTCTAGCTCCTTGGCTCATGGCTCCCATTGGTCCTGCCTGTCTTGCCTATTGTCCCGCCCCCACCTCCCAGCAACGCCAGAGTGGAAGGCTGAGGTGAAATCGCCACAGGTGCTGCCACGGCAGCAGACAGCAGCATCAGTCACCTTTTTCCCCATTCGGCCATTGCATATCTATAGAGAGGCCACTGGTGGAGCCACAGCTCCCTGGCAGCTGGCAGCTGCTGCAGCGCTGGCACGACTTCCCTCTTCTGTCTTATGTGTGTGCCGTGAAGGGGTGAGGACCGTTCCCTGGGGCTCTTGCCCATCAGGATCAACTGAACTGCTTCTGAGGTCTGGATTGTGCTCAACTCTCAGCGGCTTTGTGCTGGTAACACTTTTAAGATTACAATTTATTATTATTATTTTTTTACAAATTATGTTTTGGGAAATTACTTTGATTTCTTGGTTTGATAAATGCCGAATCGTTTGATCCTTAACTAAAAACAATCTAGCCTACAGACATTTGCTATTCCTGGGTCTATATTTCTGAGTATACTCTCGGGATTTCTCTACCCGTTCCCCCTAGCTCTGTTTCTTGTTTGCTTGGTAAGTATTGCAGCAGGGGATGCATTTTCTTGTTCCAAATGTTTATTAACGGTGTTTGAGCTGTTGTGCAGAGACAATTGTGAATCCTTACAAAGCCAAAAATCTGACTTGTAACAGTTATTAAAGTGATGTACAAAGGAGTCCTCTGTTTAATGGGTGTTTGGCGAGACAGGCAGCGATCCTAGGTTTCTGTTTAGCTGACAAGGTAACAAGCACTAATAACTGAGATGTAAAAACAGGGCTAGTTTCCTTCCCAAGTGGGATCCTAATATCGAAACAAAGGAGAACAGAACACGTAGTAGAAACACAACATTTAGTAGTAAAGGCAATGCACTGAACAACTGAGGTTTTCTCTTGACACGAATGCAGGGGGCTTCTGTTGTTGTTATGAAAATTTATAGACCTCCCTTCCCCAAAGAGCTCAGGGTGGTGCACAATAGGTTAAAATATGCAATAATAAATTAATTACAGATTACAATAAAATCAACAGCATTAGTGGATGACTTAAAAATGCAATTCGCCCCCTCTCCTGAGTGGATCAGGACCCAGTCATGGAGGAGGCCACGATGAGAGCCATGATTTGGGCCATTGCTGCCCTCAACTGCAGGCTTGGAGGAAAAACTCTGTTTTACAGGCCCTGCGGAACTGAGCTAGGTCCCGCAGGGCGTGGATGTCACCAGGTAGAGAGCCCCACCAGGCCCGAGCCAAGGTCTAGTTGAGGACAGCTGGACATCTTTTGGGCCAGGGGCCATCAGTAAGTTTTGATCTTCCAAACGCAAAGCTCTTTGGGGGACATGCCAGGAGAGGTGGTCCTGCAGGCACCCTGGTCCCAGACCATTGAGGGCCTTGAAGGTCAAAACCAAAACTTTGAATTGGATCCAGTACTCAACCTGAGGCCAGTGCAGCTGGAGAAGCACGGGCTGTATGTGTGCTGTTATGGGGCACCTGTAGGTACCTGCGCTGCTGCGTTCTGGACAAGCTGTGGTTTCCAGGTCAGCTCAAGGGTAGCCCCACTTAGAGCGAATTGCAGTAATCCAAGCTTGAGGTGACCATTGCATGGATCACTGTGGCAAGGTCAGGGCTAGAGAGGAAGGGGGCTAGTTGCCTGATCTGGTGCAGTTGGGAAAATGCCAGCCTGGTAACATTTGCTACCTGGGCCTCCATAGATAAGGAGAGATCCAGGAGCACACCCAGGCTCTTGACAGTCAATGCCAGTGTTAGTGGTGCGCCATCAAGAGCTGGGAGTTGGCAGCCCAGCAGCAGATCACCCCCTCCCAGCCATAGGACCTCAGTTTTGGATGGATTCAGTCTCAACCAGCTCTGCTTCAACCATCCAGCCACAGTCTCCAATCCCGCAGCCAGATTAGAAGGAGCAGCAGCTGGCCGCCTGCCCATCATAGATATAGCTTGGTGTCATCAGCATACTGGTGACAACCCAGTCCAAAACTCTGCACCAGCTGGGCGAGAGGGCGCACTTAGATATTAAACTACGTAGGAGAAAGGATGGCCCCTTGAGGGACCCCACACACCAAAGGGTATCAGGACGACGCCCTCTCTCCAAGCGCCACTCTCTGTCCCTGACCTCAGAGAAATGAAGTACGCCACTTTGCTACTCCACAGACTCCTTCATCAGCAAGGCGGTAGGCCAACAGGTTGTGGTTGATGATGTTGAACACTGCTGTCAGATTCAAAAACAGCAGCCACGCCAACCCGCCTCAGTCCAGCTGCCTGTGGAGATCATCTGTGAGGGCTACCGGCGCCGTCTTTGTCCCATGGCTGGAAGCCAGATTAGAATGGGTCTAGGGCCAAGGTGTCCTCCAAGAAACCCTGGGTCTGCTAGGCCACCACCCTGTCCATCACCCTGCCTGGAAATGAGAGATCACCGGGTGGTCATGGGCAAGATCGAATGGGGCAAGGATTCTAAATTAGTGGGCCAGACTTTCAGACAGGGAGCACTTTCTGGGGTGCTGCGTTATTTAGTAATCTAATATATGCTGCTAATGCTTTGCAAAAATACAACTTTCTGATTAGTACTGATAAATTAACATGGGAAAAGCTTTTAAAATTTGAAGTTCTCTACAAGCAGACTGAAGTGACACTGTTTTAGGAGGCAGTATTGTTTTTGAATGCATAGATCTGCCCTTTACTACAGCATTTTAAAAATAAATATTGTTACTGGATCTTAATTATACTCAGGATGGTTACAGAAGGATATTGAGAATATATGATGAGCCCTGTTGGATCAGACCAGTGGTTGATCTAATCCAGCATCTGACACACACAGTTGCCCACCAGTTACTGTGGAGGACCAGTAACCGGGCATAGAGGCCAAGGCCTTCTCCTGATGTTGCCTCCTGGCACTGGGATTCAGAAATTTACTGCCTCTGAATGTGGAGGATCTCTTTAAGTCACCATGGCTTAGTAGCCACTGATAAAGCTAACCTCCATCAATCTGTTTAATCCCCTTTTAAAGCCATCTGTCTGTGGCCATCATTTAATTAATTTCACTTGTTTAAAGAAATTAAGTGGTTTGAGGAATAGAATTGTACTATTCAGTGGGGTTCTTCAGATGAGGGCAGTCTACCAAGGGCAGTTTTCATATAGAGATGGTAGTTGCGAAGAACCCAATTGATATTTTTTTGTTATTATTCGCTTGCAGTGCTCCGGACTTGGGGCTTCTTTCTGTTATATGTTGTCCTATTTAGTTGGGAGACCAGTCGTGTATAGATATCTGACAGAAAAAGCAGTGAAATGGTCAAAACAGGTAAGGTTAGTTGAACTGAACATCTGTTCCTACAGTATTTTTATTATTTATTATTTCAATCATGGTTATGCTGTCTTTCCACCCAGTCAGGGTCCATAAGACAGTGAACACAATTTAAAACATTTGAGCAATTATAAAGCATTTAGTTATAAAATAATTCAGTGAAAACACATAAACAAATGGCCCCAGAGGACAGCCAGTAGCCTTTATTGGGCATATGCCAGCTGAAACAAAAAAATCTTCACTTGCTGGCGAAAGACACCAGTAGAGGAAGACAGACAAATCTCCCTGGGGATTGTGTTCCAAAATAGTGACGGTAAATTTAAGCACTTAGGAATTATATGTAAATGGTCCATTTTTTTACTCCTAATCAAAAGGGTTTAGTGGGGTCAAACTAAAAGGGTTTAGTGGGGTGTCCCCAAACTAGCAATCGTATTAGATGCCACATTTAGAATGATAGGAATGAGCATGGTATTACTACCTGGAGACAATATTTGCAATTCAAGAAAATCAGCTTCAGCAAATAGACAAGTGGAGACCCGCAAGAAACTTGCAGGATGGCTATCCCATTCCTCACACCTTTGCTTCCGCCCTTCTCCCCCTACCTCTCTCATGCTCTTTCTCCCTTCTGCCCCCCCTTCCTTACTCTCTCTCTCTCTCCCCTCCATGTATGTTACTTCCTCTCTCTTTCTGACCCGTCATCATTCTCTTTGTTTTTCTGCCTCCCCACCTCATCACTTTTTCTGGCTCCCACCCCAAATCCCACCCTACCTAGGCTCCACCTCCGAAACATCCAGGAATTTCCCAACCTGGAGTTGGCAACCCTATTTCCTTCCCACCCAACAGCCTTTATCTGTCTTCAGCTTTCCATCTCCACCCCCCTCCCCCGAATCCTCTACCTAGGAAAATTACAGTCTTTCTTCACAGTGGGGACTAAAGCAGCTTACATTATTATTTCCTCCTTGCTGTCTGCACAACAACCCTGTGAGGTTGGTTAGGCTGAAAGTATGTGAGTGGTCCAAAATCTCCCAGTCAGCTTCCACCGCAAGATGGGGATCTGAACCTGGGTCTCGCAGATCCCAATCTGAAGTTCTAACTGTTACATTACAATGGCTTTCAGTAGCAAAGCAGCTGGGCCTAATTAAGTCAGGCAAATCAGGTGGTATCAAGTCTCACAGAGGGTGCTGACTAGGGATGCCATGGATCCTGGGGATCCCCTGGAGTTACTTCTCATCTCCAGACTACAGAGATAACTTTCCATGGAGAAAATGGATGCTTTGGAGGGTGGAGTTTATGGCATTGTACCTCACCGAGGTCCCTGTTCTCCCCAGGTTCCACCCCCAAATCTCCAGGAGTTTCCCAGCCTGGATTTGGATCTGCTGCTGGTGGCCAGAGGGGGTACTTAGCAACCCTAGACTGCTGCCAGTAAAAACACTGCTTTTTACTGACAGAAACAGTTAGAACCTCCCCCGAACATTCTAATCTCCTCACAGTTGATGCCTGGAGCTGATGCCATTTCAAAAACTATTTGGGGGGAATTCAACGGTCCCTGAAGGGGTTTTTTTTAACTTTGGATTTTTCTGCAGACTGAGGAAGGGGCCTGACTATGTTGGAAAAGCTGTTGTGGGAGAGTGGGCTCTCTTTTGGCAGAAATAACCAGCCACACAGAAAAAAAACTCTCAAAATTAGAATATAGACAAGAAGGGGGGGACCCGCGATACTCGCGGGGGGGGGGGGGGAGAAGCTGTCTGCCACTTGGGCCGCCGCTTCTCCCGCCCTGTCCCCCCACCCTTCTCTGCAGCCCGAGTGGCTGAAGCCACTCGAGACGCTCCTCCTCCTCCGCCCCCGCTTGGGCCCCATGTTTCTCCCCAGCCGCCCCCCCCCCCCCGGCACCAGCAGCGAGGCCTCCTAACCACAGGCCACCACGGTTCCCAGAGTGTTCCCTGCCCATGCGCAGGGGACGCTCTTTTACTTTCGGGGGGATTTAAATATCCCCCTGAAAGTTTTTTTTTACTTTTAGGATTTTTCTGCACACAGGGGGAGTCCCCCCTGTGTATAGAAAAATCTCCCTGCCCCCCAAGTGCCCCCCCCCGCACGGATTTAGATATCCGCTCAGGGGTAGGCCACTTGGGAATAAGGTATATATTTATTTATTTATTTATTTATTTTTCGTATTTATATCCCGCCCTCCCCGCGTGCGGGCTCAGGGCGGCTTGCGGGCTCAGGGCGGCTAGATAGATAGGTGAACTGGCGTGCTTCTACCAGTTAAGGTACATATGCTGAGGTCACAGAACTTTTCAGCAGCCATATGAGGGATTCTGTGAAAAATGAAGCTCCACCAACATTAGTTGATTTCTTAACCTGCTATATATCTCCTGTAATTTCAGATTAACCATGATAAACATTTCCTGTGGAATAGTGTTAATGTGTACCTTTATTTAATCTGCCAGACGTTTGCATTCTAATTTTCAAGTAGTATTAACGTGATAAATATTAGCCAAGTAAATTTCTAGGATAGGATTTTTATTAATTCTGGTTTTTTACTTCCTACAGGTTGAACGGCACAGAGAACACCTCATTAACTACATAATATTTTTGAGAATAACTCCTTTCCTTCCTAATTGGTTTATCAATATAACCTCTCCTGTAATAAATGTGCCATTGAAAGTATTTTTCATTGGTACTTTTCTTGGTAAGAATTCTGTTTAATATTCAAACTCATACCTTGAATAAACCTTTGTTGGTCTTAACCAGTGGTAACTGGACTCTAAATTTGTTCCAACTCCCAAGATGTAATTCAGTTTTACATTTTGCACGATTCCTTAGTATATAGCCCCATCTGTTGGACGGTTGTAGAAAAATGTGGCAACTTTCATGTTCTGTGTGTGTGTGTTCATAATTGGCTTGTTCTGTGCCTGTTCTGTGTCTGCACATGATTCTGTATGATGCATGAGTACATTCCATTCATTTTGTGGGTGTTTGCTGGCTCCAAGCACACAGTCTCATGCTGTATGTCTTCAGTTTCATTGTTAATGCTTCTGCCTATCCTGCAAACTTTTTTGGCACCAGAGGGTTATTTAGGGAACTATTGGTATTCCATGTACGTATAGAAGTACATTTCTCTAATATCATTGCCTGGGTCTTTTTGAACATATTTGAACATATGAAGCTGCCATCAGTCCATCACAGTCAGTATTGTCTACTCAGACTGGCAGCGGCTCTTCAAGGCCTCAGGCTGAGGTCTTTCCCATCACCTCCTGCCTGGTCCTTTTAACTGGAGAAGCCAGGGGTTGAACCTGGAACCTCTGCATGCCAAGCAGATTCTCTACCGCTGAGCTACAGCCCCTGCTTCCTAAGTAACAGAAGAGACTAGGCAATGGGTTTTTACATTTTTTTCTCTATGTGGAGGCATTTGATTTTTTTTCTATACTCAAGAGTTCCAGTTGCTACTGCCTTCACTCACAGTGCCATTCTGAACAGAGTTCAGAGTACTCTTCAAAGTCCATTAAAATCCCTGGGCTTGGGAACGTGTAGCTCTGCTTTGAATGTCACTGTTAGTTCCCATCTGGTCTATGCTGAAATGAGTTGAAACTAGGGGTATGCATTTGGATGTCCCTGAACAGGAAATATTCCTGAAATCAGTTGCTTCAGGTCAGCTTGAGGATATCCAAAAGGCCTTTAACACTCCCAGATTTCTGGTAATAATGAAAACTTGTCTACTGGAATTACTGGAGTGTTTTTGGGGGGGGCAGGAGGGATAAGGAGAGAGAAGAAACTGGCTCTGGCCAAAGAGCTGCTTGGTGGTGCCTGTAAATTTTAAAGGGACATCATTTCCTACAAGAACTCCAGAGGCTAAGTCTACTCTCATAAAAAACAATGGCTCTTTAAAATGTAAAGGGACAAGATAACACCAGATATCTGTTCAGGAACTAGGATTTATGGATAGTGAAACAAACCTCAGAATGGAATCCTGAACTGGTAAAGGTACGCCCCCCCCCTAACATTGAGACAATGGGGCAGGTGCCCTTCCAGCAATTTGGATAGGAAACTGAAATGGATAAAATGGGTTTTTTACCCCCTACTTGACATTTCAAAAGTGCTGAAGTTTCCCACACCTTTTCTGCCTGTTTCCTGGCTGCAGTGTATTTAAAAGAACTAAAAGCGTCAAATGCTTCAGGGACCGGAGGAAGGGGAAAAAAAATAAACCAGTTTGGGGGGGGGGTCTCCCCTTAGGATACATATTTATAGTTAAGGACACTCCAGCATTTGGAAGAAACTGCTGCTTGAAGAACATATTACATTTCTAATACTAATGTTGACATTGCTGGTTAAGAAATGAGGTTCCTGATCAAACCTGTTCAAGTTCTGTCTTCGAGATCACATAACTCGGAATAGAACAGGACCGTGGCAAGGAATTAAAATCTGGTCAGAACACTGCCAATAGGACCAGTCCCTGAATTAAAAATGTTTGCTAACCGAGCCTAGCTATTGAAATAATGGAAATGCTTTAGTAAATGCACATATTTGCTTGTTAATCTGAGAATAAGGAAGACCGAAATAGGTAAGATGATAGCACTTAATGAAGAGCTGAAAGCTGGTCCTCATTCTAGCTGCATTTTGGGCAATAGACATTCTGACTATAATTGTAATCTCCCTCACTGGATGGAACTCAAGAAGGTTAATTCTGAATAAATATGCATAGGATCACACATCTACTGTGAAAATGGATTCCCATCCTTAACTTTGTGGCAGATGGTAAGATTGCCTGTGCTTTCATTAGGGGTAGAAACTATGTATGAATTAACTAATGTCTCCTGCAGTTTAGTCTTCTCTTTGCTATGGCACCAACTCTGAATTTATGCCTGAAATTGTTAGTCTGTCACTCTATGAAAGCAGCTTCAGTATGGCTGAGGTCACACACACTAAAACATCCACTTTCAATGCACTTTCCAACTGGATTTTGCCAGTTCACACAGTAAAAATCCAGTTGGAAAGTGAACTGAAAGTGGGTTGGAAGTGGATTCTTTAGTGTGTGTGACCTCCGCCTGTGACTTTCTAAAACATATATGACATGTTTTCAAAGCAAGTTGCAGTGTGGGAAAATGGGGCAGAGGTGAAGAAGAGAACAGATGTGTAGATTTTCACACTATTCTGGATGGGCTTCAGATTTAATAATGTTAAAAATATCAATTTGCTTTGAAGCTTTTCATTGTCTCTGATCTGTTCTCACAATTCTCTTTCCAGGTGTCGCACCACCATCTTTTGTAGCAATTAAAGCTGGCACAACACTTTACCAGCTCACGACAGCAGGTGAAGCTGTTTCTTGGAACTCTGTCTTTGTTCTCATGATTCTAGCTATTCTCTCTATTCTGCCAGCTGTTTTCCAGAAGAAACTTAAAGAGAAATTTGAATGAGGGCCAGCTTGGATCTCCCTTCCCATATTTCATCTCAGGATCAGCACTGTTTGTATGATCACTTTTATATTGAATCTTCAGCAAATAAAAGAAGGAGATGACTGTAAGAGAAACATATTTCTGAACTTCTTGCTCAGTTTTATTGATGGGGCACAACAGTGAAGTAATTGCAGCTGGAATAAAAGTGACTAAAGCTATTTAAAAAAAACATGAGAAGCATTGTTTTAACTAATCTGTAATATTTAATTTGAACGAAATGTGTATCTGTGTGTGTGTATACACACGCACACACATGCCTTATCTGATGATTATGTGTGACTTGATGACTTAATGTGAATAATTCATTCCTGTTCCCCCTTTCTGTTCCTTTCTTCATTGCTTATCAGTCCTGAAGAATACTGGACCTGCCCAGTAGAATAATGGGTTTTCTGAGTAATGAAGAGCTGGGACAGATAATTTGCGCAATGATGCAAATGTTCCTGTTTCTTTTTGCCTGTTGGTTTTACCTTAACCACAAAAATGCGGAATGGTATCAAGTGATGTTTCGTTTACAGACATGGGGGATGGACCTGATACATTAAAACGCTAGAATTTGAAAGTGTGTCAGTATTTCAGATGTATGAGAGCTGTTTCCAAAATGGCAAAAACTGTATTTAGCTGTCAAATATAACAGTGATCATCAGCATATGGTTGTAAGTGCACACTGAATTAGAGAAAGGGGTGGTTACTTCAGCAACAGCAAGGCGTAACGCCTGCAAATACTTCATTATGTGGATTAAGTATTTTTTAATATTTCCAATTATGTAATATGGCCATGCAGAACTTGAAAGCAATCGCCTCTGATCTGGAGAGCCATGGGCAATACTCCCTCTAAGCTGTGGAGTCTTGTGAGCAAAAATTCTACTTTGTGAGCTACTGGCATTTTGTGAGTGAGCCATTTGGCTACTGCATAAATCAGTTTCCTTTGGAGCCCTCCTTCCTGAGCTAAGACAAAAATGTGTGAGCTGGAGGCTAAAAACCTGTGAGCTAGCTCCCACTGACTCAGCTTAGAGGGCACACTGGCCATGGGTACCCCAGTTGTGCGTACCAGGCCCTGACAAGCACAGAAGCTTGCAGATGAAATTAATGAGAAGCACCTAAATATGTGGCAAGTCAACTTCTACGCTCCCGAGGAAGTGCATCCGTATGCATGAGCAATCCTGTATAAATTGTATACTTTGTACATAGTTCTTGCAACCCGGAAGAAATGTCCCTCTTCTGACGGAAGGCTAGCTGATCAACTGTAAAGCTAAAATTCTTTTTCAAAATGGAACTGCTTTATTATGGTTTCTTTTCAAATATTACTGGAAGGTAGTGGTACCTTTTTGAATCATTATCGCTGTGGCCAAAGGATATTTTGTTTTCCATGGTAGGGATCCACGGTACTGTTCCTGTTTATAATGGCTCTTAGGCACGTGCCTAGCACCAGAAAGAACTACTTTGTATGGCCATTTCTGTAAGAAGTTATGCAGCAAGCAGTATACCTGTCACTTGACCTTTTTAACAATTTCATAAGCAAATCCAGATTACATGCCAGTTCCTACCACTCTCTGAGTCAAAGCCAACTAGCAAAACATAGTACACAAGGTAGTTCCTCACATGTAATATTGGCCAGGCTGAAGAAGTACAGTCAGAGGCTAGTAGATTGCACCTGTTGGCCCTCTCTTGGCTCCTTTTAAATTTATGGGCCTCCTCTTGCTCTCTGAATGGCATTCCCCTACTAAGTTTATAAACCATCCAAACTGTAGAGCATTCTTTGACTTTGACTAAAGGTCCTTTGTGGCTCTTTAAACTTTAATTCCAAGCTATGGAATTCTTCACGTTTCTGCTTTGCCAGTTCAAAAGCAGTAGAGGACAAACAGTACTGTAATGAATTCAAACGAAGATGCTTGGCAAATAATCTGAGACATAAAATGCAAAATTAACAGTTGTGCAATATAGAAATGGTTGAGCGCTCTTGTGTGTTTAAGAAACCACTAGGTACAATACACACAGCAAGTCACAAGTCGTGTGAAAAATAGTAGAAAGGAACTAAGGTTGGAAATGGAGGTGGCCAGAGCTCTGTGACTGGCTGTACTGTCTCTTTAAATATGTACAAATAGCAACCATGCATACTCCAAATTTAGACTGAGATGTTGATGGCAAAGGCAGCATAATTCATCCCACACATGCTGTTTGGTCTCAATGTAGTTTACTCAAATATATAGAGAGAGAGGAATATGTAGGGAAAGGTTAACCATTTGTTTGCCCACTTAAGAGTCTGAGTCCATGCTGGGTCTCCATATTTCAGAGTTGTTGACGTTTCGGGAGCTGGGAGACTCTCCACTGCCTGTCTCCGGGGTCTTGCTCTCCCATTTCTGGCCCTTAGTTGGGACCAAATTTTCTTTTATTGTGCCCATTGTCTGCTTTTGAATCCAGTTCTATAAATGGAAAAAGCTATACAGGATTACCGATGCTGGGAATTCTGTGGCGGAAGTTGCACAGCACTCAGTAATGCTCAGCCCAATTAAGTGATAAATTATTAGCAAATTTTGCAGCAGCCAGGCTTGAGGGGAAATGACTTGTCTGCTAAAAAAACTACTTCTTTTCAGTGGAGCATTTGAAATACTAGTATATAGAAGTGTTTGGAAGTACCACCTTCTGCAGCTTTGTTTTCCTGCAAGAGTATGGGGTTGAGTCATTTTATCACAGTGTTATGTATAAACGCGCAGGAAGTATGTGCATATACTGTTTGTCCTCTGTCTTCTGTAGCTTTAATTGCCAGAGCTATTTTTTACATTTGCTTACTGAAGCTGTGTGGTTGCTAAATGCCTGGAGTATTTTACTGCTTAAACAGATTGGTTCAAAAATGGGCCAATACTGTCTGTAACAACTCATGTTTTTACATGATGCTGAACTTTGTTGGCCTACGCAGTAGAACTGTCGGTAGTGTTCTCGTGCACTTCATATTCCAGGAGTGTAATTCTGTGCAGAGTTACTGCAGTGTAGGTTAAATGAAACCAGTTGGCTTAGAGTAGTGTAACTCTGCATAGGGCTGAGGCGGAGATCTGCTTTCTATAAGTGGTGTTAATACCCTTGATGATTTGAGCCAATTTAGGGTCAACTTTTCCTTCTGTCTTGGGTTCATTCAGAGTACCATTTTGCTTGACAGAGGTTGATTAGGTGTTTGGGAATCTTTTGTACCACACAACAGCCTTAGACTTTATAGCCGTGTGGTTTTATTACGTTTCAGATGAAATAGTTTGTGATGCAGTTGGCTTAATGAACTAAAGCGGCTTTTTATTTTGTGTGAAAGTCCTTAGTCTTCTTTTGTAGAACCTTAACTGGCTCACAGCCCACCATCCTTCATCTTGAGGAAGTGTCTAGAGTGATTGCAGGACCAGTACGGCAGCATGCAGAAATTTGTTGGTTATATTTAAGTCTTTCCAAGTTCTGGAAAGCACTGGCAATAAACAAACAAATTAAATAAGCTTAAAATATCAGATAGCTCTGTGGCAAAGCATTAACTTAAGAGTATTGAATTTCTACTGTTCAGACATGGGGGGTAGCTACAACTTTTGATCAGGAAAAGAGGTCTTGTCTTCAAAACCACAAAGATTTTAAATGAGTAAATAAGACTTGTTTGTTTTCTAGGATTTTGAACTATTAACATTCTCTGGAGTTTATAATTCAAAATATGATTACATTACATGTCTCATATATTTTACAATAAAACATTCATTCAAAAAAAATGAAGTGTATTCATAATAGCATTTCAACTGAACAGTTTCTGTGGGGGGATGGGGAAGACTTCAAGACGTTCTGAAATCTACACTTGGGATTAACAACTCTTTAAAAAATTGGCATAGTATCTCCCATCCTAAGATCAAATTCTTCTTCCACAAACATCTATGATTGAAGCTCAAGTTCCGGCTTTTAAATATTCCCTTCCCTTAGGCTCTCACTTTTCTTAGTGTACTGGCATTGTACATGGCACTTTACAGAGTAGCATAAACAAAAAGTTCCTTCCTTCTGGAATTTCTAATCCAAGTTAACCAGTGAAAGAAAACAGGGAGGAGGGAAGGAAGGAACAAAGGAACCAGAGTGGAATGGCAGCAAATCACAAAGATTTATTACTAGGGAATACTACTCAAGCATACAGGAAAGGGGAATAAAGTGTGGTTTTAGGGTGTGTGTGTTGTTTTACTTCAATTATTTACAGTAGAGCCAGTGTTGTATAACAGTTAGACCTTTATGAGTCTGAAGGCACCTTTTGAATTCTGTTACAGAGTGGTAGGTGGAACCATAAACGGCTGCCACAGGAGGGAGTCAACCATACCAGTAACTCAAGAGTAAATTTTCAAGATTTCAGGCAGAAGCTCTGTCTAGCAGGATGCCTTTTATAAAAATTATATTCTTGCATACGTGCTGCTTACCTTCGATAATGCTGTGAAAACTTTTATGTTATGGTCGCTACTGCCGAAACAATTCTTTAAAATCTGCACAGCCAATTAGATGTCTAATGTCCAATTAAAATCCCTGCTGGTCAAAAGCCCCACCTGGCCCTGCCCAATTAATGAAAACACTTGTTGAGTGCCACATTGGGTTAATGTGTCATACCTGGATCTGAGAGACCCGGGTTTAAATCCTCACTGCCATTCAAGCCTGCTGGGTGACCTTGGGCCAGTTACACACTCTAAGCCCACACTCTCACAGGTTTGTGGTGAGGATACAATGGATAAAAGAATAACAATGAAAGATGTTTTGGGTTCCTATTGGGGAGAAAAGTGGTATAAATGAGGTAAATCGTAAGAAAAATAAATAAAACAATCTGAGTGCCTGAACACTCTTTCATATGGATCTTTGTCGTGGTTTCTGCATCACACCTATGGGAAAGAGTGTGCCTGCGCTGTACTGATCGGTGTGCAAAGCTCTCAGAAGGATTTTCGCGCCTCCAACCCTGACATGCATGGGAACCCCGACGGCGCATGCCCAGAGGGGTGGGGCACAGACATCCCGCCAGTTCTCTTCTGACCACCGTGCTGTTAACAGCTCATCTGCCGGTCGGTGATTTTCCTCAGTGAGCTCTCTTAGCTCTATCTGATGTCGGGCGGCCAGTCGGACTCCAGCCCAGAAGATCTGGACCAGGCATTGCACGCCGTGGCTGGTTGGCTTAGACTGAGTCAGCTGAAATTGAACCCGGCAAAGACGGAGGTCCTGTGCCTGGTTCGGGGTGGTCCTGGGAGGGGGGTCCCACTCCCGGGCCTCGACGAGGCACCATTAGTGCCTGCGTCGGGGGTTAGGAGTTTGGGAGTGCTCCTGGATCTCTCCTTAACAATGGAGGCCCAGATAGCAGCCACTGCCAGGTCAGCCTTTTACCATCTTCAGCTGGCTCAGCCGTTGATTCCCTTCCTCGACCGTGATGACCTAGCTACAGTGATCCATGCGATGGTCACTTCGAGGTTGGACTACTGTAACATTCTCTACATGGGGCTGCCCTTGTTGCAAATCTGGAAGATGCAGCTGGTGCAGAATGCCGCAGCCAGACTATTGCTGGGTCTCACAAAGTGGGACCACATCCAGCCTGTGCTGGCGGCGCTGCACTGGCTGCCTATAGCGTACCGAGTTCACTTCAAGGTGCTGGTGCTTACCTTTAAAGCCCTATATTGCCAGGGTCCAACATACCTGAGGGACCACCTTTCCCCGCATTTACCCCAGCGGGCACTTTGGTCAGGGACGCAACATCGACTTCATGTCCCAGGCCCCAGGGAGGCCAGGCTCACTGGAACCAGGGCCAGAGCCTTTTCAGTGGTGGCTCCGGTCTGGTAGAATGAGCTCCTGGAGGAGACCAGGGCCCTGCGGGATCTTATGCAGTTCTGCAGGGCCTGCAAGACGGAGTTCTTCCGCCAGGCCTTTGACTAGGAGCCGCCACTGCCAGTACCATTCCCATGGCAAGTGACATCAGCGATGAGGGTGGACCTGAAGGCAGCCAGGCCAGCGGATCTTGGAGGGCTGGGTACTGACCCTGGTTAGAGAGCCATCTGAATACTGTATAACATCATCAACATTGGAAGCACTTTATCTGTACTGTTTTATTATTGTGTTGTTTTTAAAACGTTTTAAATTGTTATTGGGTTTGGCACTGTGTGCCCTTAGTGAGCTGCCCTGAGCCCACATGCGGGGAGGGCGAGGTAAAAATGTGAATGAATAAATAAATAAATAAGACTTTGTCTTCTCCCATTTTTTCTCTTTTTCTTGTTTTTTCTTGATACCACTCCTTTTTTCCTAAAGGATAAACTCCTTGCCTTCGGGCACAATCCTCCATTCCTCTGCTTTCTACCAAATGATGTACGTTTGGTCCCGGATGTCTCTTTCCTTCCCAAAGTTGTGTCCGAGTTTCACCTCCTGTAACAAAATGGCAGTTACCTGTGTGTGTAAGATGGCTGCCATCGGTGGTTGTTTAAAATGTTCCCCCATTAAGCTGTAGTTCTAGAAAGGGGCCTGCAGGGTATCACTCACTGGGTTGAATGGAGTTTCCTCATCTGCTGGCCTGCAGTTCCCAGCTGCCCAAGAACAAAAAGTGTGGGAAAAGAAGAACCGTCCCAAGGGGAAAGGCAGCACTAATATATACTCCAGCCCATCCGGGGGGAGGCAGTCTTTGTCTTACAGGAGGTTAGGAAAGGCTCCTGCTGCCCGTGCTGACCAGGTTGTCCAGGCCACAAGCCAGAGACTTGGGGGAATCTTGGGAGGCAGCAGAAATTCAGCCATTCAACAGTCAACTAGTTTGGGGACTGAAAGGGAGTCTCCCTGTTCTCTCGGGCAAGAGAGAGAGGCTGAAGCAGAGCCAGAGGCCGGTCCAAGGACAGATCCTTTCCTGAGCCCACAACCTCCAGAGATAGAGAGTATTGTGTGTAGGATCTATACCAGGGGTGGCCAACCTGTGGCTCGAGAGCCACATGCGGCTCTTTCACACATATTGTGCGGCTCCTGGCAGGGCGGCTGGGAAAGCAAAGGGGAGGCATGCTTTTTCTCTCTTTCTCCCTTCCTTCCTCCCCTCCTCCCTCCCATCTATTTGCTTTCCTAGTTTCTCTCTCTCTCTTTCTTATAACTGGGTTTCCTCATTTGTTTTTATTTTTGGCAGTCCCATTTAACGTTAATAAAAAGCAAATTTGCATATTTTTAAAAATAAAAACGTGTGTGTGATATTTGTTCCTGTCTTGCGGCTCTCAGACATCTCTATGTGGCTCTTACGTTAAGCAAGGTTGGCCACCCCTGATCTATACCATGTCAACCAAGCCAAATAACGGTGAGGTCTTACATCCTGTCCCCCCCACAAGGCCTCACACTACCAGCTTCAAAGGGAAACGTTTACAAAATGCGTGTACAAGTTTAGAAGCATGAACATGTTCACTCTGCACCCATTCATGGTGCGAAGGGTCAAAGTCTTTCCAGCTAACAAGATAATAAAGACGGTTGCGCTTAAGCTTCGAGTCCAAAATTTCTTGTGCCTCCTGATGGGGTTCACCATTCACCATCAGAGATGGAGGGGCTGCTGGTCAAGGTCTCCACTTGTTGGGGCCTGGGTCCTTCTTGAGCAAGCTGAAATGAAGCACAGGGTGAATGGACCTGAGTGATTTAGGCAAAACAAGCTCTACAGTCACATCATTAATCTTCCTGATTACTGGGAATGGACCCACATATTTCTACCCCAATTTCCTTCTTGGCTGAAGACCACAGAGGTTTTTTGTGGAGAGGTACACAGAGTCTCCTGGTTGTAATCCCATTCAGGCCCCTGTCCACATATTTTTGTAATCCTCTTTGGCTTTATTCAAAGTCTTTTGGATAGAGTCCCATTGGGGTTGCAGTGTCCATAGTACGAATGAGAACCCCTTCATACCCATATAAGGCTTTGAAGAGAGATAATCCAGTGGAACCGTGCACAGAATTGTTATAACTGTATTCCGCATATGAAAGGAGCTCAGCCTAGTCTTCTTGCTGGTAATTTGTGAAGCAACTGAGAAACGGCTCCACCACCTGATTCACTCTTTCAGTTTGTCCATCCGTTTCGGGGTGGTGTGCACTGCTGAGACCCCGTTCCACCCCCAGAACCTGCAGGAACTCTTTCCACAATTTGGCAATGAACTGCAAGTACTTGGATGGGAGACCTCCTTGGAATACCAGAGCTGGGATGCAGGGGCAGGCTTTATTCAGCCACCTCTCTAAATATCCTCCATGCCTCCAGTAGGGGTCAGTCACCAGAAGTCAACATGACTTCCAGGTGTGCGTACACACACACACGCACATAAAAATTTAAAAATGCCAAAAAAGAAAGAACATTATACACTAAGAATATGGATTTGGACTTCTAAGTGTTCAGAATACAAAATGACAATTCCTCATTCAATCATAGTTATCACGGTTTGTTGTGTGTGTAAGGAACCAAGGGAGGAACAATTTGGAAATCCCAGTCTACTCCCTCTGCCATCTCCTGCTTGACTGCATTAAGTTTTCACTCCCCTTTTTCTTCTGTAACTGACATGCAGAGGTTCTCAGCATTCCATCCCTTCTGGAGCCTTTCCAGTCCTCATCACACCACTTTTTGTTATTTTTTGTTACTACATAAAGTCATTTTTCCTGCTTGCTGGAGAAGTCCTCCACGTAGGTGGAAATGTCCATCTTTGGGTGGTACTGTTGACTTTTATCATCTGCATAGGGACCAGCTAGTTTACTCTTGGATGGGTTTCAAGAATCTCCAATCCAGGGGATCCTGAGGGGGGGGGGGGGGGAGAAGCAGAACTCAAAATTACCAAACGAACTTGGAGTGTGAATCCAAACACACTGTCTCAGCGATTAGAAGCCAAAGGGCAGACTTCTAAATGTTCCTGGGAATAAACAAAATCATCCCTGCAAGGTTGGCCACTTGCAGAATGAGTCTTCACTAAAGATTAACCAGTAGGTGGATGCTTTAAGTCTAAGGCACTGGAATTAGACTGAAGTATCTGAAGTCCAGAACAACCAGGTATAGTCAAAGTATTTTTTTATTAAAGAGTGCAAGAATATTTCAAAGGAACATTGCAGTATGAAAGAAAACAAAGAAGCTACCGTTTATGGTCCTAACTACATAGTAAGACATTAATTCAGTTACCCCTCTTGGCTGAAGTAGTCAGCATTTCAAGTCTCTTTGTCCAAAGAGGATCTTGTGTGTGTGCCAGGCAGATGTTTGACCTATGGCAAGGTTAGCCCATTACCTCAGGATAGTGGAAGCTGGCTGCTCCAGCTGCAACTAACCACAAAGAACAGAAATGCTAAACTTCTTAAAGTCTAAGGTTTGAACAGGCTGGGGCCCTTTAGCCAATCCAAAACTCAGACTATCAAAGTTATCTTGACATGGACCTGTGACAACAAATGGCTCAGAAGAGAAACAGTTTATGATGGGATGCTTCCCTTCTGTAGTGTAAATCAAAGCATCAAAAGAAGGAGTGAGGTGTGGTTCAGTGAACAAATGGTGTGGCTCCATTTGTCTCTGTTATTCAAAGGCACAAAGTCGACTTGCCAACATTCCCATGTGAACAACCAGATGTTTCCCTTCAACCCATAGTGCTGGCCTAGTTCTTAATGTTGAGCCAGAGGTCCAATTCCTTGATGGAAGAATAGCAGTTGCTAATATTCAGAAATCTTTAAATGTGACTGTTAGCTGGTGCTTGGCTGTCTGGTTTTCAAAGCATGGAAAAAACTGACTCAGCAAATAACAGAACTGACAAGTTTTCAAATTAGGGTAGCTACATAGATGATTCTTTTGCTTATAGGTTTACTGTTGAGTTTAGGGAGGGGTTGAATATATAACCAATGGCTACCATGTTTGCTGTTCTATTGTCTGGTGGTGTGCTTACCAGCCATAGTGATATCTTACTTCCCCTCCCTAGCATACAAGAGATGTTTTAGATATGGTGGGAATAGATGCAAATTTAACACACACACCTGTACTAGGCATTATGTTCACAACAGTGGTGTGCACTGCAGTCAGTGTGTGTGTGGGGGGGGGGGTGTGGGCAGTCATACTTGTGCCCAGCTGGGTGAAATGTGAGAGATCTGTGATGAGGACTGAAGGTCTCTTGGGGTCTTTTATTTTTCTTAAAATAAGGTGGCATCGGATTTAGACAAAGGTGCAGTATTATGGCTGGGGATGTTAATTCTGTCCACACAAGCATCAATAAAAGTCATTTCCATGTGCTGTTGGTTCCATTTCACTTAAGTAATAGCAATTAAGCTCTGCTTGTTCTTTCAAAGGTCTTATTCAAGCTGTACTGATTTTTCATCTTAAGTAAGCTGTCTTCCCAAACAAGCTGAATTCAAAGAGGCACTTTAAATATACTAAATGATTTGATAATGGAAATTTGACAGACACACCCCTTTTGAGCACCAGCGTCATATCCTAAGATGCTGTTTAAATTTCCCCATTTCAAAAGATGTTTCACTCCTCTTTTCTTGCCAGTGAATATTATAAATACATTCTACCATTCCTTTTATTAAATGTTACACCCCCCATCCACAATGTGAATATCACGAGCCTTCTAGTTGCTGTTGCGTGTAGTATACCAGGACACTGATTCATAGAAACGCGTTAAAATGTTTAAAGACTTAGGTAACCTTCGGAATGCAAATCAATGCAGTGATCTGCAGAGCGTATGAAGCAACAGAATAGTTGGCAATGGGAAAGAAATGACCTGAGAGAATTCTCAGGCTCTTATGTGCAGGCCCTTGGGTGTAAAATGGCTTCTTTGCATATTCTAAATAAGAAGTGTTAAACAGGACAAATGAGAGCATGTACTATATACAGGGGAGGCTTGCCGAAATATCTGTTATGTCTAGTGATTTTTAGATTAGAGTACAGTGGACATTTTTTTACGATTAGGCATTTGACCCAGATTTACATTTTGCCACAGTACGAGCCAGTCCAAAATACAGTTGATTTCAGCTTCTCTCTTCTATTTCCCCTCTTTTGGGCAACCTGATTATCTTTACTCATTGAGCCTTTCACATAGTAATCACAGTTTTCAGAAGACAGTTTTGTGTGACTATCGTGTTTATTTTAAAGTTGCTGTTGCCCCACCCCCTTCCTCCCTGAGAGCTCAGGAAAAAAATGACGCAGCCTTCAGATAATTTCTTCCTGCCTATATGAATTGGACTCACAGGCCCAATCGATAAAAAAAGATTGTTGTAACAGCGGGGTAGCAGAGAATAGGACCCAGTAATCCTTCCCCCCATTTCCTGTTGGCTGTATTTGATTCCACTGCTTTGGTAATTACTATGGTAACTGCTACTGGGTCATCTGAATGCTGCCAAGATCCACATGTACCACTCTTTCATTCTGGTGTTTTAGAAAACTTGGAGCAATTGCTGGATGCTCTTGCAGCTATTCAGTCAGGTTTAACACTGGGCTACCAAGCAAGGGAAACCTTTACCTTTACCTTTGCTGAAGTGTGAGTCTTGTAGCAGCAGGGTGCTAATTACAGTACTAGGATAATGAAACTTTGTTGGTCTTAAAGGTGCCACTGCACTCAAACTTTGTTCTGCTGCTTCAGACCAACATGGCTACCCACCTGAATCTATCTACAGTACTAGGAGAAAGCTAGCAGGAAAGAGCTATTGCAAAGGCAGGTTAAAATTTAGCTACCTACATTCAAATCCTTACCATATTTTGTCTTAAATCTAGAATAGTTCCAGTTGGCTTCCACTCCATTAAGGCAAAAATATCTTGCATTGTCTAATAATTTAGACCCAAGCCTTCCCAGTCAATGGTAAACATTCTCTTTTTTTTAAAATAGTTCTTCACAAGAAACTGGTTCTCTTTGTGTGAAATACTCATTTGGGTTGTAACTCCTGAACTGAATTCCAATTAGACTGGTCTTATTCTTTTGTGTTCTGTAGGGTCAAATCATTCCTGTGTGAGCCAAGCGACTGCTGAACATAAACATGAGGATTGGCCATGTGAAGGCTGTTTTATGCTGCTAAAGAATTAGTTTTTCACAGGTAGTGGGAACTGGCATTGAAACTGGGTCTCCACATGGTACAATATAGCACTATATTCCACAATAATAATCCAGTAATTGCTGTTCTTGGGGATATGATCTCTGTCACAGTGTAGGGCAAGATTAGCCACTGTTTTGCCCCCCTTTTCTCTGTTGCCACCACCACCTTGGGGTGAAATCCAGCCCCTCTTTCTCTTGTGGGTTGCTCCAAGGTCAAGCTCACAGGGGTGTCACACTAGCATACCAAGCAGCCAGGCAGGTGGGTCAAGACTTCTGCACAGAAGAAGAGGAGGAGGAGGATGACTCACTACCCAAAGGAGTCTCGGAGAGGCTTAAGAGCATAAGAACATAAGAGAAGCCAATGTTGGATCAGGCCAATGGCCCATCCAATCCAACTCTCTGTCATACAGTGGCCAAAAACACCAGGTGCCCTCAGGAGGTCCAGCAGTGGGGCTAGGACACTAGAAGCCCTCCCGCTGTCCCCCCCCCCCAAGCACCAAGAAGACAGAGCATCACTTGTCCCAGACTGAGAGTTCCTTGTGGCTAACGGCCACTGATGGACCTCCGCTCCATAGGTTTATTCAATTCCCTCTTGAAGCCATTCATGCTTGTAGCTGCCACCATCTTTTGTGGCAGTGAATTCCATGTGTTAATCACTCTTTGGGTGAAGAAGTACCGTATTTTTTGCTGCATAAGACTCACTTTTCCCCCCCAAAAAAGTGGGGGGAAAAGAGTGTGCGTCTTAAACCCCCCTCACCTTTCCCAAGCCACGGCACCGAGCAGAGCTAGGTGCGTCTTATGGTCAGGTGTGTCTTATGGAGCAAAAAATACGGGTACTTCTTTTTATCTGTTCTAAACCAACTGCTCAGCAATTTCATTGAGTGCCCATGAGTTCTTGTATGATGAGAAAGGGAGAAAAGTACTTCTTTCTCGACCTGCTCTATCTCACGCATAACCTTATAAACCTCGATCATGTCACCCCTCAGCCGTCATTTCTCCAAACTAAAGAGCCCCAAGTGCTTTAACCTTTCTTCACAGGGAAAGTGTTCCAACCTTTTTATCATTCTAGTTGCCCTTTTCTGTACTTCTTCATCCAAAGAATAACAGGTGGAATTCACTGCTGCAGGAAGTGGTGGCAGCTACGAGCATAGGCAGCTTCAAGAGATCAAAAACGTTTCTGACAATTCTTAAAACCAACACACACCTTCCCTTTCTTAAATTATGATATGGAACTGAAATGATAATTTTTCCCGGTGCACACCTCTAGTCCCCTTTTTCCTCCTACATAGTGGGGACAAGTTGGAAGAAAGGGAAGGGCTGGGAACTGCTCCTCTGGAACACAGACTTGGCCAGAAGACAAAGGACTCAGGCTAGATGAAACAGTGTCCCCGAGTCCTGCTCTTGGGATATTTGCAAGTTCTGTCCCCGACGTCATGAAAGAGTTGTTTGTGTATGCTAATTCTTAGTTATCTTAGGATGAATGAACTGTCATGCACATATTTTATTTCCTGTGGTAGAGAAGGAGGTCTTATTCGTAATGAAGTGACCTTTAGCCTGGTCGCTGGCTAATCAATAGTTCGGTTGGTGTTACCTGATATTTTGCAAGTACCCATTTTTGTGGGTTTCTTCTTCCTCCCTTTGAGAGCCAGTTTGGTGTAGTGGTTAAGTGCGCGGACTCTAATCTGGGAGAACTGGGTTTGATTCCCCACTCCTCCACTTGCACCTGCTGGATGACCTTGGGCAAGCCGTAGTTCTGGCACAGCTGTTCTCTCAAGGACAGCTCTGGAAAGAGCTTTCTCAGCCCCACCTACCTCACAGGGTGTCTGTTGTGGGGAGGGAAAGGGAAAGGAGTTTGTAAGCCCCTCTGAGACTCCAAGTGAGTGGAGGGCGGGGTATAAATCCAATCTCCTCCTCTCCTTTGTTCTAAGATCAGATGTGAGAATATGTCATGGAGTAGACAGCATCCTCTTATGTAACCCTCCCTAATTCCTTTTAGCTAATTTAGCTTTCTTTTAGCTCATTTTCATGTGTGTGCTGTGTCATTGCCTTGTACTCTGCTAAATTATATAACACCAGCACAGGGATGCCTCCATCATTTTAGGGATGCAATTTTCTCTGTTTACGGATGTCATGGGGGCCTGATCCTGACTGGGACAGAGTCATGGGAAGAGAAGAGGGGCACCCATTTCTCCAGCCTACAACCCATTTTCAAGAGCCTCTCATCCCTCCATACCACAGTATAGATCAGGATCAGGCCCCTGTGGCATTTATAAACAGAGAAAATGTCATCACCAGATCACCCAGTTTGTTCCGTTGTGTGGCAACAAACAAACATCCCAAATGTTCTGTAGTGCGAGGCATGTGGCCAGCCACTGATCAGCTATGAACCAGTTCATGATTAGTCGATGCAAGCATTGATAAATTGGCTGCAGGATAACTGAACTGGCAGGAAAATGGTACAGGACTTGGGGGCTTTCAGTGGGTCTGAAATTGCAAAAAAAGTAATAAAATATTATGATGATGTGCAGTTTCCCGCCAATTTTATAAGAAAGGTCACTTAGAAAGGATGGTCGCCTTGAAGTTTTCATGGGGCAATTAGGCACTGTGGCACACTGTTTGCAAACAATTTGCAAAGGAAAAAGCAATTAGAATTTGAATGCTGCTGTCTCTGGTGCTGACGTCTGGGCTTTCCATGGTGGGTTTAAAGACAAACTAAAAAGTGATTCTGCACAAACCTGTAGCATAAGGATTGGTTCGCTCACTAATTCAAGCCGGAGTCTTCTCAGTGAGTCATGGGAAGTGTGTTTTTGGAAACAGTTCTCATGGTAGTTGCCAGGGGATAAAATCCCTCCCCCCCAACACTTGCATTTCATGTGCACTGAATACTGCGGCTCCTGCCTGGGGGATCTGCTGTGGATCCTGCACGGCAGGATTGGTCTACTTGTCCCACAGAAGCTGTGGGCAATGCAGTCATCAAAGGGCATCCTTCCACTGTCAGGGCTGCCAGCTGCGGGTTGGGAAATTCCTGGAGACTTTGGGGGTGGAGCCTGGGGAAGGTGGGCTTTGGGTAGGAGAGGGACCTCAGCAGGGTATAAGACCAAACAGCTTGCCTTCCAAAGAAACCATTTTCTCCAAGGGAACTGATTTCTGTCGTCTGGAGATCAGTTGTAATTCCAGGAGATCTCCAGCCCCTCCGGGAGGTTGGCAATCCTACTTTTGCCCCTGCCACTGGGGTACCCTACAGATGCTTTCATGGATGCTGGTCCCTTTCCCACATGCCGGGGCCAAGTTTTGCGGGTGGGTGAGGGAAAGGTGGGACCAAAGCAACGTTGAGGTCATCGCTGCCAGTCCTGTGAGGTGCGATCAGGAAGGTGAGGTGAGACATGCATGAGAGAGGCCCTGGTGGAGGTGGGACTAGAAGGGGCAACACAGGCAGAAATTCTGAAGGAGGGGTGAAGTCAGGGAGAGGGACAGAGAGACAGAGGGAGGTATTGGGGACTTGGTCAGAGAGAGGCCACAACTAGAAAAGCAGGAACAGTTCCGGTGGCCATGATGCTTTTCAAAACAGGCATTGGGCAGGGGAATCCATGTACAGTTCGGACAGTCCTATATGCAGGGGTCATTTCGAGCAGGAACGCAAAAGAACGGCATTCTGAGAGTAACAAGCCCAGGAGTGGGCACGTATTGTGAGGCACTGTGGAAAAAAGCAAAAGCAGACTAACTTGATCTGTATTTTCATGCTTGTTGTAGGGCAGCTTCCCTGCAAGAGCAAAGGAAACCTAAAGCGTCTTTAGTCAAAGTGTCAAGCTGGCTCGCCAACTCTGAGTTGAGAAATACCTGGAGATTTTTGGGGTGGAGCCTGAGCTGTGGGTGTTGCCTTCTGACACACCTCCGGTGATCTCAGGGGGTGTGGCACATGCAAATAACTTATGCTAATGAATTATGCTAATAAGCTCCTGCACATCTTTTTCTATGAAATGACCCCTGAAGGGAACCCTTCTTTCTCTGGCTCAATGTGTCAAGGGAGAAATATAATTTCCTACAGCACTATAGAAGTGGAAAGCATGAGCCAGTTTCATTCTCCAATGCTCTACAAGGCCGCGGTCACACGGCCCCTTTAAATCCGGGAGGGCTCCCGGATCTAAAGGGGCCACATTTATCTACCGTGGGTTGGGATGTTTACACATCCCAACCCTTGCGGCATCGTCGCCGGCCGCGTTGGCGGTGGGATCGGCGGCCGCGGCGTGAACAGTGGCGGCGGCAGAAGTGGTCGCGGTGGCGGAAAAGGCGGCGGCGTTGAAGACGGCTGTGGGGAACGGCGGCGGAGGCGGCACCAGAAGTGGCAGTGGCGGCCAAGGACCCGCCACCGCCTGGTGAGTTGGGGATTCCCCCCCCCCCCTTTTACACTTGGGCGCATGAGTGGCCATGCGCCCAAGTGTAAAAGGGGGGGGGGGGAATGGCCGGCGGGGCTATCTGGACACCCCGGCTCTCGCAATGCTTGCGAGCGAGGGCTGTCCAGATACCTCCAATGCGGGTTCCTCCTGCAACACCCGGGAAAATACTTGATTTTCCCGGGGTCGGAAAATGCAGGAGGAACCCGCATTGGAGCCCACTTTGGCACGGGACTTGGGGTGGGCCGTCTGGTCGGCCCCTTTAAATGCGGGAGGAAATAGCCCTTCCTCCCGCATTTAAGGCCCGTGTGGCCGCAGCCCAAGTTTCTACAGGGTAGATGAAGAAAAACATTCAGAGGAGGGGGAAAACAGGAACCAATCGCTTACCCAGTTGTGGATCAGGATCCAAAACTAGGCTGCAGTTCTCTTGCTGGTAGACAGTGAGGAGGGATTAGGAAGAACAGGCTGAGTTAAGAGGTTCTGGCTGACTTGATGGCACATTTGGGTTCACCTCTATATAATGGGTGCAAGCCATGAAATACAGCCTGCTGCTCCTGAGAGAGCTCTAAGAGAACTGCTCTTGAGAGAACAGCTCTGAGAGAACTGTAACTGACCCAAGATCACCCAGCTGGCTAAATGTGGAGGAGTGGGAAATCAAACCTGGTTCTCCAGATTAGAGCCTGCCACTCTTAACCACGATACCAAACTGAATATAGTTATGAGTTAAAGGGATAGTTGAGAGGGCTGATACCGCTAGAATGACCTGAGTCAATCCAAACTAGTCCAGGAACACATGAAGCTGCTTTTACCGAAACCGTCCCATTGGTCCGTCAAGGTCAGTATTGTCTACTCAGACTGGCAGCAGCTCTCCAGGGTCTCAGGGATTGAGCCTGGGAGCTTCTTCTTGCCAAGGAGATTCTGTACCAGTGAGCCATAGTATCCCTCACCCCAAATACATTGCAGGTGTGTTGCAGAAGATGTTCGGGTGCAAATCTCAAGATTGCATATAGCTGTGTGTTCTGCAAGGGATGCGCCAGTACTTTCCGCGGCATCCCAACAAGGGCTGGAGTGTACTTTCTGAGTGCACGCGGATCGATGCTCCTCAAAATATGAACACCCTCAGGTGTCCCTTATTGTGACAGGGGACTAAGCAGCTGCCGTGGGACTGACCTTGGAGTCGAGGGGTTCGTGGGGGAAATCAGAGGAAGGAGGCGGATCCTGCGAAAGAGCCAAAGCCAAATTCTTTAGCTGTTTCCAAATGGTGCTGGTGACAGGCCCACGAAGGAAAGGATAAGACGAGGTGGGAAGCGCTGGGCGGCACGGAGGCAGACAGGAAGAATGGGGGCGAGGAGGAGGGACGCTTCGTGCAAAGGGAGGTCTGGGGGGGGGGGGAGAGAGAAACGATACTCTTGGGGGAGAGGGCGGGCGATGCCGACATTGTGCTGGAAAGGGGGGGGGGGGAACCCATCCCGGGACTGGACGGCGGACCGGGGCTTCCTCCCTCCCCTCCTCGGACCCCCGCAGCCAGGCGGCAAGGAGCATCACGTCACCCCTGCCATCAACTGCGCGTGCGCAGCATTGCGGCGCTCTCCCTTCCATCCCTCCTCCCCCGCCCGGCTCCGAAACGTCTGGGGAATGGGGGGGGGGGGGGCAGAGCGAGCGCGCGCCCCCCCGTGACGTGCGCCCGCCGGCCCGCCTGTCAGTCCTGCTACCCACAATGCCGCGCGGCCCCGGCCGCCCCGCCCCGCCATGGAGGCCGCAGTGGAGGGGGCAGCCGCATCGGTCCCGGCGGCCTCCCGCCTCCCGCCTCCCTCCCGCCGGGCGACCTGAGCCGTCTCGCCTCCTCCGGGCCCAGCCACGATGAGTGGAGGGAGCGGCGGCTCCGGCGGCTCCTCCTCCTCCTCCTCCTCCTCCTCCTCGTCGTCGCCGTCGTCTGCTCCCGGCCGCTTCGCGGACTACTTCGTGATCTGCGGGCTGGACACCGAGACGGGGCTGGAGCCGGACGAGCTCTCCGGTGAGTCGGCCCGCCCGTCTCTTCCTCCTCCCCCCCCCCCCCTCCCGAGCTTCGAATGGAGCCGCCGCCGCCTCGGGGGGGGGGGGCTCCCCCTCCCTCCCTCCCCCCTCCCCGTCTCCGGGGGGGGGGGGAGGGCAGGTTGTGTCCGTGGCCGGTGGGGCTCTGGGCGGGGGCGGCCCAGCTGGAATCCAGAGAGGGGTCCGCGAAGCTTGCCCCACGAAATACGGAGCCCACCCCCGGCGACCCCCGGGAGGCCGGCCCCATCGGGTCCAGTCGGCGGCCTCTTCTCGGACAGGAGCCCCGGGCCCCGGGCGCCCCGGTGGGGGTGGTGGGGGGTGGCGGGGGTGGCGGGGCGCCGCTGGTGCTGGGTTTTGGCGGCAGCGGCGGGACCGCTATTTCCTCGCCATCGTCTGCCCGGCTGCTTGGGCTCCGTGGTCCTCTTCGTGTCGCTCTGGAGCGCAGAGGCTCCTCCTGCAGGGGCTAGGCCCGTGATGGCGAACCTTTTTGAGACGGAGTGCCCAAACTGCAACCCAGAACCCACTTATTTATGGCAAAGTGCCAACGCGGCCATTTAACCCGAATACTTAGAAACAACAACCTGCACCTTAACATCTTTTGTCTTAAAAGAAAAACACAATAACAGAGCTTTCCATGATACAAACAACTTTTTATTGAAAGGTAAAAGTTTGCATTTGGCATGCTCTTGAACAATTCATGTGATTTTTGCTGTCCAATTTTGAGAACTCTGTACTGGGGCGATGGCACGCGTGCCCACAGAGAGGGCTCTGAGTGCCACCTCTGGCACGCATGCCATAGGTTCGCCACCACTGGGCTAGGCCAACGTGGATGGGGTGGGGGAACCCCGTACCCCTCTGTTTTCTGTCCTCGCGGTTCAGGGCTTGCTTTCCAGATATTCTTCTCTCCCACGGAGGCCAGCATGCAAAACAACTTCAACCCTAATAATAAGGGCCGGGATGGGATGGGAAGGCTGTGTATGGACAAGGAGAAAGGAGAAAGCATCTCACAGCAGGAATCCCGGGGGCGGGTGTGTGTAAAAAAAATTAAAGTAACAGCCAGACGGCTCAAAAGCATGCTCCATTCAGGACCAGCCAAATAACACAACACTGCGTGTAGGTTTTTGAGTTTTCCAGAACTCTTCCTCTGGCTGGATGTTAAGAAACAAATAAAAGGGCGCTAAGCTTGTGCCCTGGAAACTTCTCCCCCCCCCCTCCCCCCCAAATTAAGAGCTTGCCAACTTTTTTGTGTGTCTTCATAAAAGGTATCTTGTCTTTTATTTTGTGGGTTCTATGGACTAACATAGCTACCTACTCTGCTGCACTACTGGATCTCTTGTAGTCTGTGGCCTTTTGGCCTACTGTGATAATCTTTTGGATAGCATGGCTGTAGTCCACAATAGCTTTGTTAGGCTTTAAGGTGCTTCAGAAAAGTTGGATATATTGAGAGTTGTATTTTGTATGACTTCGTGTCCATCTGTTCGTTTCCAGCTCTTTCAGTGCCATCCCAAGCAGTTACTCAGAATCTTAAGTACATAAGAGAAGCCAATGTTGGATCAGGCCAGTGGCCCATCCAGTCCAACACTCTCTCACACAGTGGCCAAAAATACCAGGTGCCCTCAGGAGGTCCACCAAGTGGGGCCAGGACTTACTCAAGTCTAAAAAATAGAGCTTACTCCTAAGTGTTCTTAGGATTGGACTGTGTGTCTCCATGCTAGGAAAACTTCACCTCTTCAATTTTGTCTATTATTGTAAAAAGATAAAATGTGGCAGAACTCAGTATTATTATGCTTAAAATATGCCCTGTTCCCTCTGAAAAAAATGTAATAATTTGCCACAGTGATGATATAGTTTGCTTTAAAAATAGTTGCTCACAGAAGCTATTAAACCTGTTTTAAAGAACAAAATATGACTGAGTTATTAATGTTCAACTGAGATTTGCCTGGATTTAGTATATATTTAGTATATACAGTGGGTTGGATCCTGTAGTCATGCCTAATTAATCATGAAGCCGTTGATATATAAAAGGTTCCTTGAGGTGGTAGAAGGCTCCATTATGTGTAAATGTGGTTGTTCCTATACTTCTGTACTATTAAGTTTTAAAAAGTAGAATCTTATTTCTTTTAGAACTTTTTTTTGTTTTTAGTAGGTTTTCAACAACAGGTTTCAAAGATGCCTCATGAGGTGATAACAAAGAACCTTATTTCTAATTTTTCTTAAAAATGGATACATGGTTTTTGTGTTTTAGTTTGCATGTGTTTCTTTAACAATTGTCTGTTTATGTAAAAGTAGGTCTGTTGTGCGCCACAGGGCTCGCTTCAAATAAGTATGTATAGGATAGAGGCTGCATCCATAGTTTGCATCACCATTTGTAGAGCCTTTAACTGTCATAAATTTTACAGATATGTTAAAGTCTGAAGGCAAATGTTTTAGCAGTAAAACTGAACATGAGAATATCAAGTAGGATAGCTTGCTGTTATGGCATATGTTAATCAAATGGGTAATACTTATATACCTAATATGATTTTTTTAGGGGAGCTGTCTCTTTGGCTTGGGTACATATCAGTTTATATGGCTCAGGTACTGTAAATATCTTATTTAGCTTCCATCATATCATTTGAAAATCCTTGCTAAAGCATATAATTTCTATGCAAGGTTGGGGGTGATATGTGTTTGCTGTTGTTTTTCCGTGGGACCATGGATTAGCCAGACACATATTTTATATAGAATGAAGGGTACTTGGTTCTATATTCAGTATGAACAAAGCTGTTTATATCTGGATTGTTAATGTACAATGCTACTGTCTGAAGTTATTCTGTAAGTAAATATTAAAACTGTTTCTAACGTAGACCGCAAGTTAAATCTCTTTCCTTCCAATATGCATGTTTTAGGTTGCATTCTCAGCCTGGAAAGTGTTAGCCAAATTGCCTTATTTTGTTATAAAATGGGGAAATATAGTTATTAAATGGCAGTAGGCAACAAGGGGAACAATAAACTATGTATACAGGAGTCCCACTTAAACAATCAGATCTAAGAAATTAAGGTTGAAAGGTACAGAGACTGTCGTATTAGCAGGAATATCGATGAGGGGTGATATGTACCTGTCCGACATGACAAGTAGACTCTGCAGTGGAAAAATAGGGAAGCTAATAGGGCAGGGATCGTGTGAGGACCAGCAACACATGTGGAGACTCTAGACAGCGCTGGCAGAATCTGACATTAGTTGTTGCATCTGGGATCTTTATTTACGGTTAGCCTTGAAGTTTATTGCTGGTTCTGCTTAATGTGTCTTTTCTTCCCCGGGAGGGTGGCTTGCTGCATTCCATCGCGTCACATAAACAAGCCTGGCTATCTCTTCCTGTCTCCTCCCTCCCTGTCTCTGGAGCCTAGAATGTTTTATCTTGCTTTCATAACCTTGGGGAACTGTTGAACTGTTTCCACCCAGGTGTCTGGTCTGCGAAATGCAATTAGAGGTCACTAAGGGGCATGGGGGGAATTTTTAGTGCTTTTGCTCCTTTTCTGTGAGAACCAACAGCTTAGAGGGTTTCGCGCTTTTTTGTATTCATCCTGATTGGCCCTCTGCCTACTATTACCTGAAGGTGGGGGGTATATTAATCCCTGCTGTCTGTAACCAAGTATCTCTAACAAACATTGAGTACCTGAACCATCATTAAGAATAAAAGAACTTTTGCTTCATGAAAGGTCTGGCTTATTGATTCGACTCAGAAGCCTCACAAGCGCTAGGTCTAGAATCAGTAAGGTAGTGTTTGGGTTTCTAGACACTCTCAATGACTGTGCTATGGAGAAGATGGTCACAGAACCTACCAGGGGAGAGGCAATCCTGGATTTGGTCCTAAGTAACGCCCAAGACCTGGTGAGAGATGTAAAAGTGATTGCACCACTTGGGAACAGTTACCATAATATTATTGAGTTCAACATTTGTATATATAGGGAGTTGCCCAAAAAGACTGACACAACCACTTTAAAAAGGGGTAACTTCTCTGATATGAGGGGACATGTGAGGAGGAAACTGAAAGGAAAAGTAGAAAGGGTCAAAGCCATTGGGGAAGCTTGGAAACTATTTAAAATTACAATCCTAGAAGCTCAGAAAAAATATATACCACAGGTTAGGAAAGGCACAAATAGGTATAAGAAAAAGTCTGCATGGTTAACAAAGTAATGGAAGCTATAAAAGGTAAAGAAGGATTTAAGCGTTGGAAAGCTAGTCTCAGGGAAGTTGATAAAAGGGAACACAGGCTGTGGCAAATAAAATGCAAGTCTGTGATCAGGCAGGCAAAAAGGGAATACGAGAAGCATATAGCAAAAAACATAAAGACCAACAATAAAACTTTCTTCAAATACGTTAGAAGTAAGAAACCAGCCAGGGAGGCAGTGGGGCCCTTGGATGACCAAGGGATAAAAGGAGTACTGAAGGATGATAGGGAAATGGCTGAGAAGCTGACTGCATTTTTTGCCTGTGCCTTCACTGTGAGAGATGAGAAGTGCTTGCCCACTCCAGAACTGCTGATTTCGGAAGGGGTGTTGAAAGACTGGAGTCAGACTGAGGTGACGAGAGAGGAGGTCCTACGACAGATAGACAACTTAAAAACAAATAAATCACCGGGTCCAGATGGTATATATCTGAGAGTTCTGAAAGAACTCAAATGTGACCTTGTGGATCTCCTGACAAAAATATGTAATCTTTCATTAAAATCTGCCTCCATTCCTGAGGACTGAAAGGTAGCGAATGGCTCCCCCATTTTTAAAAAGGGTTCCAGAGGAGATCTGGGAAATTACAGGCCAGTCAGTCTGATGTCGATACCAGGTAAGTTGCTGGAAATTGTTATTAAGGACAGAATTAGTAGGCACATTGGTGAACAAAATCTCTTGAGGACCTTGTCTCACTAACTGGTTAGTGTTTTTTGAGGGAGTGAACAAACATGTGGACAAGGGGGACCCAACAGATGTTGTTTACCTTGACTTCCAGAAAGCTTTTGATAAAGTTTCTCATCAAAGGCTCCTAAGTAAACTCAATAGTGATGGGATAAGAGTACAAGTCCTTTTGTGGATCAAAAACTGGCTAATTAAAAGGAAACAGTGAGTATAAATGGGAAATTTTCTCAGTGGAGGGAGGTAAGCAGTGGGATACCGCAGGGATCATTACTAGGTCCGATGCTTTTTAACTTGTTTATTAATGATTTGGAGTCGGGAGTAAGCAGTGAAGTGGCTAAATTTGCAAATGACACAGAGTTGTTCAGGGTGATGAGAACCAGAGAGGATTGTGAGGCACTCCAAAGGGATCTGTTGAGGATGGGTGAGTGGGTGTCAACATGGCAAATGGGGTTTAATGTGGCGAAGTGCAAAGTGATGCACATTGGAGCCAAAAATCCTAACTATAAATACACATTGATGGGGTCTGAACTGGCAGAGACTGAGCAAGAGAGAGATCTTGGAGTCGTCGTAGATAATTCAATGAAAATGTCAAGACAGTGTGCGACTGCAATGAAAAAGGCCAACACTATGCTGGGGGTTATTAGGAAGGGAACTGAAAACAAATCAGCCAGTATCATAATGCCCCTGTATAAATCAATGGTGTGACCTCATTTGGAGTATTGTGTACAGTTCTGGTCGCCACACGTCAAAAAAGGCATTATAGCATTGGGAAAAGTGCAGAAAAGGGCAACTAGAATGATAAAAGGGTTGGAACACTTTCCCTGTGAAGAAAGGTTGAAGCGCTTGGGGCTCTTTAGCTTGGAGAAATGACGGCTGAGGGGTGATATGATTGAGGTTTATAAGATTATGCATGAAAGAAGTCATTTTCTCCCTTCCTCACAATACAAGAACTCATGGGCACTCAATGAAATTGCTGAACAGTCGGGTTAGAACAGATAAAAGGAAGTACTTCTTCACCCAAAGAGTGATTAACACATGGAATTCTCTGCCACAGGTGGTGGCGGCAGCTACAAGCACGGAAGGCTTGAAGAGGGAATTAGGTAAACATATGGAACAGAGGTCCATCAGTGGCTATTAGCCACAAGGTATAGATAGGAACTCTCAGTCTGGGCCAAGTGATGCTCTGTATTCTTGGTGCTTGATGGGGGGGGGGGGGACAGTGGGAGGGCTTCTAGTGTCCTGGCCCCGCTGGTGGACCTCCTCAGGGCACCTGGTGTTTTTGGCCACTGTGTGACAGAGTGTTGGACTGGGTGGGCCACTGGCCTGATCCAACATTGGATTCTCTTATGGTCTTAGGGTCAAGTAGGTAGAGGCAAGAGTGAGCGAGCAATGGTCAAATGCTCTCCTTATATATCCTAAAGTGACTCAGTGGGGTACGCCTGATCAATCATGTAGTCCCCAGGAAAACTAGCAAAAACCAGTTACTGATGGCCGGGAGAATGGATTTATTAGTTGGGCAATTGACATCATGTTTCCTAACAGTGACCCCTTTCAGAGTTTGGGGGTTAAGACAAAGGAGGAGAATAGGCAGTCGTTCCAGGTGCTTGGCCAGCCATCAACGTCAACGGTCCAATGATCAGCAGCTGCATTATCTTGATGGGCGAGGGGTGGGTTAGTCAGCCCAGTTAATCCTGCATGGCCAAGTTCTTTTGTTTAACTTGAAGATGTCTATGTGCAGTTTCGGGTAATGCTGCCAGGAAAAGGTGTGTGTGGGGGAATGCCTGCGTGATGGAGCCAGTGCTAGTTCATGGCGTTTGAGCAGGAATGTCCAGTTTGCTTTTGCAAAGTATCACTTCTCTATAAGTCTGGATGCTGGTTCCATGTGGCTGCGATTCTCAGGGAGGCTGGCATGCCGTCTACCTGGGTCTCCAGTGACTTTAGAGATGCAGGGGTGGATGGCAATCGCGTCTTCCATGGGTCGACATCTGGTTCAACATGCTGCTTCTGTTCAAGGCTTCCCTTGGCTGGGCCCATGTCTCTTGGTCCAGTAAGTTGGCTCTGTCTCATGCTCACCAATCAGTCCATTTTCCCTGGCACACTCTTTGTACAGTCCAGATATAGAGGTATATTACAAGTCCATCCTTTATAAGGAGCTTGCAGGGCAACAAGTGCTCTTCATTTACCAAATTAACTCAATGGTAAAATTCATATTGATTTTTAAAATTGTGTTTACTAAATTATTTGGATATGATACTGTGGTTCTGATTCTTTGGATGTGGTTCTCATCCATGGGGTGTACCACTGTGCACAAATAGTGTCTCTCTTTGAGCTGCCCTCTTCTGTGGGAGCCAACTTTAGTATTTTAATTTGCCCTGTTTTTGCTGTTACATATTAAAATGCCCTTGATCGTATAAGATCACTGCATTATCATGAGGCTGAAAATGTGACTGCATAGCTCATCATGAACAGAAAATGTGGCTGAAGCTCTGTGGTGTGGACTGACATTATGGCCTTATCACTAGACAGCTGTGGTGTTTGGGTTTTCTGCTGTCACGTCACAGCTGACTGATTGTGACTCCGTGGGGCAGGAGTCCCCAGCATGATGCCTGTGAGAGCCGAGGTGCCTGCTGACCCTTCCTGGGGTCTGCCAAGGGTTTTTAGAAGTGGTTGGGGCCATGTGGGGCTTTGGACCAGCAAGGCTTCTGATTGACCACGGGAGATTTCATTTTAAAAAACATTGCTTTGGCAGTAGCTGCCACCACAACAGAAGTATCTTCACTCAGTGACTGCAGGTAAGGTACAGCAGCCATTTTGAGGATGGCTCTTTCTCCTGTAGTAGGCATTTTGTGGTAGCCATTTTGTGGCTGTACCTACCATGCTGTGTCATAGGGTTGCCAGACCCCCCAGTTGGGGTGGGTTTCCCCCCGATTTTGAGGGCTCCAGTCCACTGCTAGCAGGCGGGGAAAGCCCCGCCTCCGAACAGTCCCATCCCGCGTCAGTGTCATCGGTGTGATGACATCACCCAGAAGTGATGCCATCACACTGGGCACCGTGTGGTGACGCTCTAGCATTTTGGCCGAAACTCTATAGTTACCATAAAGTTTTGGGTCAAAATGCTAGAGTGTCAATGCCCAATGTGCCCAATGTGATGATGTCACTTCCGGGTGATGTCATCATGGCGTGTGCACGAAGTGCGTGCACAAGAAGATCCTGGGATAGACCCGGGAGCCCCCCCCTCCCAAAAGCCAGGTAAGACCTGGCAACTCTACTGTGTCAGAATTCCAAAAGTGCTCACAGGCTCAAAAAGGTTGGGGACCTCTGCCGTGAGGTTTTCAAGGCAAGAGATGTTCAAAGGTGGTTTGCCCCGTTGCCTGCCTTTGCATCACAGTCCTTGGTGGTGGTGCATCCAAATACTGACCCTGCTTATTTTCTGAAATCTGATGATTTCAGAATCATCTAGGGCTGTCCAGGTAAGGGCATGATGTACTGTACATAAAACATTTAGGCCACTGACTTTTGCCTTGTCAGAAAGCAGCGAGAAATGGAGCCGCAGGGCTCAGCAACACCTCACCTGTTTGGCACCATTGCTGCGTCTTTAACCTAGCTGCTTTCACTGCCAAGTGATTGCTTCCACTTGGAGGAACTAATACTGTTGAAGTTCAGCTGTTAAAAATCTGTATTGGGTAGTACAGCTAATATTTTTTATATCATAATTACTTTCACAAGTTTGGCATTTTCTACAACCCAGCTCTGCATGAGTTATTAACCTGTCAAAAATTAAGGATGATCAGACTATTCCACAGATCAAGTTAAGAGGATATGAAAGTGATGGAGTCTCATAAAGCTAATATTTAAAAACAGTCAGCATTTTAAAAATGGATGATGTGAAGTAAAATGTGAAGTAAAAAAAGTAAGAGGGCTGGTTGCTTCTATTTATTTTTTGCCTTTTGTAACTTTTAACTGCAAAGACTGTGGAATATGAAAAGTCTGATGGCTTTTGCATTTTGATCCTTAGATTTGAACGTTATTTTTTTGAGATACGTTGTTTCAGTCCTGTGGGTTTTAAAAATCCAGTGGTTCCTGAAAAATATATGGACTAGAGTCAAAAGAATATTGTGTAGTTTTTCCTCCACTGAATATATTTTTAGCTATAAAAACTTCTTTGTGCTACTGAAACAGTTTGCCTAGTGAGGGGTCACCATAAGGCAGAAAGGCAGCTTGACGACACTTAGCCCACAGCCCCCCAAAGCCTTAGATGTTCCGTAACAGGCTTCTGTTCTTGTGTTGCTTGTTATATCATTTAAGGGTCATAACTATGCATGCAAATAAATGTACCTGTGTATTGGCTTTCTCTGTTACAGTGATTAACAAAGCAGAATTTAATGAACCATAAAAACTCTTGCACCATAAATAAATGGCTAGTTAAGGGCATGCATGGGTCATTTCGAGCAGGAGCTCGGGGGAGCGCAGCTCCAGGAGTTGGTGCCAGCCCCCCCCCCCCGGCGGGGGAATGCCCTGCTTGTGTCATGGCTGCAGCAAAATGACCCCATCCCTTGGAAAGGTCCTTGTTCCTCCGACCAGCCTCCTGAGGGCTTCAGCCACCACTGAAGCTATCCTCCCAGAAGAGTGGTATTTCTGAGGCTGGATTAGTAGCGGTCCCCTCTCTGCCAGCTCTTTCTTTCTTTCTTTCTTTCTTTCTTTCTTTCTTTCTTTCTTTCTTTCTTTCTTTCTTTCTTTCTTTCTTTCTTTCTTTCTTTCTTTCTTTCTTTTTCTTTCTCTCTCTCTCTCTCTCTCTCTCTTTCGCTCTCTCTTTCTTTCTTTCTCCCTTTTTCTCTCTCTCTCTCTCTTTCTTGCCTTCTGACAAACTTCCGGTGATGTCAGGTGGTTTAGCATATGCAAATAAGTTATGCTAATGAGTTATGCTAATAAGCTCCTGCACCTCTGAGGGCATGTATAAATAGATGGCTGAAGACTGTTCTGTTAGACATGTAATCATTTCAGAAACTGGAAAAGTATGCATAATATAAGAACAGAAAACCTACACACACCAGTATATTATTTATTTATTTAGAACATTTACATGCCACTTCTCCAGAGACCTGTCTGAGGTGGCGTATAACTAATCTTAAAAAGCCATTAAATCAAGCATTAAAAATAGGCCAGACCCGTTAAAACAAGCCAGGGTATAACAACAACATAAAATATATAGAGAGCAGGCCACAGTTATGTAGATAATATTATCTTCGAGGCGGAAGCAGACCATTAAACATTGAGCTCCATTAGTTAAATGATAAAACCCCATAGTTAAAAGCCTGGGTTAAAAAGGAATGTGTTAGCCTGGTGCCTAAAAGAAAGGAAGGTAGGCCCCCCCCCCAGGTGAGTCTCACGGGGAAGGGTATTCTGAAGATGAGCTGCCACCACTGAAAGAGCCCTGTCTCTAGTTGCCACCGTCTCACCCCTGAGGGCAGGCTCACAGAAAGCAGGGCATCCAAAGAGGAACTCAACTGGTAGGCTGGAAAATATGAGCGGAGGCAGTCCTTCAGGCAACCTACCCGAAGCCATTTAGGGCTTAAAGGCAAGAACCTGCACTTTGAATTGTGCCAGAAAATAGATGAGCAGCCAGTGCAGATCTTGGATATATCCAGTCCAGACATACACCCCCAAAAGACCTTATCGTTGTCAAGAATCCCCAATCCAAAGAACTTTTGGTTCTGGCTGGCAGAGCACAAAATTACAAAAAACCCAGGGTGTTTGTCCACACACTCACCAGTCTTGGTATCTGCCACCAGCGCCTTGGACTACCCACACAGAAGCTAAAGGGCAAGTTTCTAATCTTTTTGGGATTAATCAAGACAGTTAGCTTTGCAAGGTAGGCCACTTGCAGAATGAGTTTCCACAACAACCCGGTAGGTGGACTCTTAAGGCCTAAAGTACTGAATTAGGATTGAGGCATTTAAAGCACAGAACACCAAATATAATCAAAGGATATATTAAAGTGTGCAAGAATATTTCAAAAAACCATTAGCAGGGAGCATTAAAACAAAAGAACAACAGTTAACTTACTAGCTATTCATTATGCCACTAATCCATAGTTACCAGATGTTACCCTTCTGAGTGAAAGTCAGGCAGCGATCCATGTCTCTATCCAGAGAGCATCTTGTCAGGCAGAGACTGGTCTATTCTGAGATTAACTCATCATACCTCATGATAGCTGTGTTGGCTAGCTACAACAAAGAACAGGAAAACTGTTTTAAGGCCTAAGATTTGAATGGGCAGGGGCCCTTGTGCCCAATCAAAGATCAGACCAGTGAATTTATGCTGACATGAACCTGTTACAACATATGACCCAGGAGGGGGCTACTTTATGACGGGATGGCGGGGTTATCTGCAATCTAATCCATCCCTTGTGTAGTAGAAATCACCACACCAATTGAAGATACATTGGAGCCAAGCCCTGTCCTAGTAAACAAATGGTTTGTCTCTATACCTGATTTGTTATCCAAAGGTCACAAGGTTGATTTGCCAATCCTTCAATACTAATAGCCAGTTTTTTTCCCATTTTGGCCACTTCAACCCATTGGCAGGCCTAGGGATTGATAAGAGGCCTGGGTTTTAGTGAAAGTACAAGAAATTGAACTAAAGATCTAATTTCTTGATCTATATACTAATAGCCACGTGGCCACCCCTGTGTGGATATCTAAATCCATGCTGGGGGGCACTTGGGGGGCAGGGAGATTTTTCTGCACACGTGGGGGACTCCCCCCGTGTGCAGAAAAATCTGAAAAGTTAAAAAAAAACTTTGGGGGGGATATTTAAATCCCCCCAAAAGTATGCACAGGGAACGCACTTACCTCAAGGAATCTGGCTGCGGCTGCTGGCGGCGGGGGTGGCGGGTGGAGAAGCCTTGCCGGGCCTCGCAGTCGCTGGGGGTGGGGTGGGGGGAAGAGCTGGCAGGCCCGTGGCTGGAAGCCACAAGGCCCCGCGGCTGGAAGCTGCCACGCCTCACCGTCACTGGCAGGGGGGTGGGGGCCGGGAGGAAGAGCTGGCTGGAAGCCGCCGGGCCTCGCTGTCACTGGCAGGGTGTGGGGGGGGAGAGCTGGCAGGCGGGGGCTCTGCGCTGCACAGGCCTCACTGGGGCAACCGGGGGCGGCTCGCCGTCATTGCCCGGGGGAGGGGAGGAAGCCTTACTTTTGGCTGCTGCTCCACGTGGAGCTCCTCCCCCCCGCGGGTCCCGCCTCTTGTAATCATTATATTTGGGTATCTGGGATGGTACCTGGAGTTCTTAGGCATACCAGCATCCAGGTTCCATATTTGAGGCCAGCATCTAAAGGATCTCAGGCCTATTCCCCCCTTCACAGGTTTTCCCAGGCCATAGGGAAACAGCTCCTGACCAGACCTAGTCTCACCCAGCCTGGGGATGGGGATGGGGGCTCCTGGCCAGCACAGGTCTTGCCTGGCCCAGGGGCGACATCTTACAGGTGGGGCAGTTCAGACACAGGGCTCAGCAGAACCGTCGCTCTGGATGACTCCTTTGTGGGGGCGGGGCCATTTTCCTGGGTTGTTTTTTCCTCCACAGTCCTACAAGTAGGATGATGAAGAAGGAGGAGTCTCAGAGAGGCTTACAATCCCTCCCCCCCACAACAGACACCCAGTGAGGTAGGTGGGGCTGAGAGAGCTCTCCCGAGAACTGCCCTTGAGAGAACAGCTCTGAAAGAATTTATGACTGACCCAAGGTCACACCAGCAGCTGCATGTGGAGGAGTGGGAAATCAAACCCAGTTCTCCCAGATTAGAGTCCATGCTTCTGACTACCACCCCAAACTGGCCCTCTGTCTGTCACCTTGTTCAGGGGGCCATCAAATTGGACCCCTTGAAACTTGGAGGCTCTTTAGTGGACCGGCAGAACTATTGGTGTCCTTTAGTGGAAAAACAACCACTCCAGCCTCCCTGAAAAAAGTCTCCCATAGGGAAAAATGGACCACAAATAATTCTGGAATCCCAGGAAAACCCAAACCCTGAAATGGTACTGGGGACTCAAACACCACTGAATACCAGTACTTAATGCTCTTCTTGAAATCCAGATTTGAAAAATACATGTTTTTTTCCCCACATGCACATCCCTGCTTCACATTATATGGAGAGTAGTTTTCCATAGATGTCTGAGTGACTCATTGTGTGGTTGTGGGAAAACGGCGTATTTACATATAACACTTGTATCCCACATTTCTCCAAAGAGCTCAGAGTAGTTTACCTGAGATTATTGCGTTTTATCCTTATGGCAACACTTTGCGCAGTTTAGATTGAGAGATAAATTAATATGGCCAGGGTAACCCAGTCATCTGCACGGGTGGGACCCAAACTGTATATTACATGCAGATGTGTTTTCTGATCGCTCCACAGTCCCTTTAAAACAGGCACAGGTGATTCCTGTGGAGCGGGTGGGAGCAGAGACATGGGTGAAAGGGGGTTCTTAACCTTTCCTCAGTAGAGGTTTTCTTTCTTCAAGTGGCTTCCTTTTCATGGGGTTTCAAACATATCCCAAATTCCATGGGTGAGGGAAATCTGGAATATAAAAATAGTGGAAGAGAAATGGATTAAGCCCCACTTCAGCTGCTCTGCTCCTACCTGGCCCCACCAGAAGCAACCTGACTTGTTTTAAATGGGGTCATCAGGATACCATTGCACAGATTTGTGGGGGATGCCTAAGGGGAGATATTTTAATCTGGCTTGCTCACATCCAAACTGGACACTGAAGCAAGTATGTCATGCTGGCCACTCCACATAGAATTGACCAGTATTATTCTTCAGCATGACCAGGAGAAGAGAGGGAGGGGAAAAGTGGCACTAATTCCTCCTTAATGCTAAATATACAATGGAACCAGTGCATAGCTTGGCAGCTCCAGACTTTCTTTTTCTCCCCCCCCCCCCCACCTTCATGTGCAACTAGAACACAGACCCAGTTTGTTTCTTTAAAAACACCAATGTTGTGCAGTGTTCCCTCTAAGCTGAGTTAGAGTGAGCTAGCTCACAGTTTTTTAGCCTCTGGCGCGCACATTTTTGTCTCAGCTCAGGAAGGATGGCTCCAGAGCAAACTGATTTATGCAGTAGCCAAATCGCTTGCTCACAACTTTCATGCCAGCAGCTCACAAAGTAGAATTTTTGCTCACAGGACTCCACAGCTTAGAGGGAGCATTGTCTTGTGTAGGATCCGTGATTTGGCTCAAAATATGGGCAAACCAGACTTTCTTGAAGGAAACAGATTATCAACGTCAACGCAGACCAGTTTCAGAACAGTTTGAAGGCTGAAACTGCATTCATCATCCTGATGGCTTTGCTGGGACACTCTAGTTCTCCAGGGTCTCTTGAGGACTTTCATTACCATCAGCCATGGTATCTTTTTGGGCTGATGGGTAGAGAGAGTGACATTTGGGTGCCTTGTCCTCCAGCGGTTTTGCTTCTGTCTGGCTGACACTATCAGTTGTCTGGCAGCAGGTAGTGCTTTGGGACTGCTGCTTAACCCTGCAGCACTTGTTTTATGGAATCCTGCAGGGTTCTGTCTAGTCCCCGCTCTGTTGAACATCTGCTTGAAACTGCTGGGGAAAGTTGTCCAGAGATTTAGAATAAACTGTCATCAGTTACATGGATTGATCGTTTACTTCTCCTTTTTATCAAACTCGGTCAAGTAGTAGATACCTGGATAGGTGTTTGGTCGTACAGTTATCTCCAATCAACTGACAAGATATTATATAGGTGCTGTTGGTGGACAGTGGTTAATTAGGCAATGAGGAATTCAGATGTGGTTGCCTTTCCCTGAAGTACAGCTTTGCAGCTTGGGGTTACGAATGGATCCGCCTCTTCAGATGGTTTTTTAGTCATCCTTTGTGGTCCATCCTGAAAAATGAGATCCAGCTTCTGTTATCTGTGCTGTGATCGCATCCAGGCTGGCTGCTGTGATGTATTCTGTGTATTTGAAGACTATCCAAAAGTCTACTTGGTGCAGAATGCAGAATGCAGCTGCAAGACTGTTGACTTGTATACTTCCAGTTTATTTCTAAACACAATTTAAAGCCCTGGTGGATGCTTTTTAACATGCTAACTTTCTATCCCCAGGGTACCTGAGTGACTGCTTTCTTCTTTATGAATCTCGCCAGACATTAACATCATCATGAGAGCCTTTGCTCTTGTGTGTCCCCATCATCTGAAATTGTATAGGTGGCTGCCAGAGAAGGGACCTCCTCTATAATGGTTCCTTGCCTATGAAACTTCCTCAGTATGGCAGTCCACATAGGGTTTGCTCACTTGAGTTTTAGGTATTACATTATAGCATTCTTATTCTTCCAAGGCATTTGGTGATCATTTGTGTTTTGTAACTGGTCATCACTGAAATGTTCCTGGCTTTTAAAATTTTGCTTTAACAGCTGCCGATTTTCATTGAATTGATACTGATTTTTCTTTGTGTGTTTTTGCATCTTGTGAATTGCTTCAGAAACTATGGTTGAGAGGCTGTCTGGAAATATTTCAGATTATCACGTGCAGTCTTCTGTGAATTCATTACTCCTCTTTTATGTAGTTCCTGTGATGGGCAAACTAGATGTAGTGGATCAGCCACATAGAATCATAGAATCACAGAGTTGGAAGGGGCCATACAGGCCACCTAGTCCAACCCCCTGCTCAATGCAGGATCAGTCTAGAGCATCCCTGATAAGGGTTTGTCCAGCCGCTGCGTGAAGACTGCCAGGGAGGGGGAGCTCCCCACCTCCCTAGGCAGCTGATTGCACTGTTGCACTTTAAAAATGTTTTCCCTAATATCCAGCCGGTACCTTCCCACCCTTAATTTAAACCCGTTATTGCAAGTCCTATCCTCTGCTGCCAACAGGAACAGCTCCCTGCCCTCCTCTAAGTGACAGCCCTTCAAATACTTAAAGAGAACAATTATGTCCCCCATCAAACTCTTCTTCTCCAGTCGAAACATCCCCAAGTCCCTCAGCCTTTCCTCTCAGGGCTTGGTCTCCAGGCCCCCATCATCCTCGTCACTCTCCTCTGCACCCGCTCCATTCTGTCCACATCCTTTTTGAAGTGAGGCCTCCAGAACTGCACACAGTATTCCAGGTGTAGCCTGACAAATGCAGTGTACAGCGGGACTATGACATCTTGCTCTTTGGAAGTTATGCCTCTGTTGATTTACCCCAATATCGCATTAGCCTCTTTTGTCGCTGCATCCCACTGGCTGCTTACATTTAACTTAACGGTCCACCTGCACCCCAAGATCTTGTTGACATGCATTGCTACCCAGAAGTGTATCCCCCATCTAGTATTGTTGTATTCACGTGTTTTTTTTCTATTCATTTATGAAGAAGAGGTCAGGTCAGTTTTGCTATGAAAAGAAGCATGTAGATGAGGGTTGCTTAATTCCCCACTTGATCTTGATGTGCTTAATTGATTTGTATTGGAAGTCACTAGGCTGGGGAGGAAAATGCTCGAAGAAATGAAATACAGCAATGTAAGGTACAGGAGGGGAGAAGGTTTTAGTTTCTCATACCCAGGTATTAGATCCCCGGACCCTTCTTTATTTATTCACATCCGTCACGTTTCTGTACATACATCCAATCTGGCCCTCATAGCAGTTATTTCTATCAGTAAGCTGGATGTAGTTCTAACACCAGCACCAGCTTTGTCACCCTGTTTCAGTAGCAAACTTTGTATGAAATTTAAATCTAAAGCACATTGCTCTCAAATGAATGATCTTTGACACTAGTAGTGGGGGCAGTTCTGTATACACATTAAACATGTGCTGTTGTTGCATTGAAGGCTGTGGGGAAGCTCTTATGCAATATGAAGAAGCTTTTATTTTTGTAACTCTGCAGCGGATTTTGGATGGTAAGAGTAAGTTGTGATGGAACCTGTGATATGCTCTGTTCAAGTTGTAAATGTTGCCCTAGATCAGGGGTGGGCAAACTGGCTCGGGAGCCGCATGCGGCTCTTTCACATATATTATGTGGCTCCTGGCAGGGCGGCTGGGGAAGCTAAATATCATTAGCAAACAAATATCATTGGACAAATTAATATCATTATCAATATCTGCTTTTACCCCTTTTGTTATTATTTTTGGCAGTCTCATTTAATGTTAATAAAAAGCAAATTTGCTTATTTTCCAATAGAAGCTGGTAATATTTGTTCATGTCTTGTGGCTCTCAAACATCTGATGTTTATTCTACGCGGCTCTTACGTTAAGCAAGTTTGGCCACCCCTGTTCTAGGTGGCTCTTACGCTGAGCAAGTTTGCCCACCCCTGCCCTAGATCATTCAGCTTTCTTCTTTGCCCTGAAGGAGTCTGTGTTGTTCCCCGTGTTTTTGAATACCAAAGAGCTCTTTTGTTTCTTTGGGAACTGAGGCAGACGTGCTATGGTAGCTGATATTGCAGTAAAGAATGGACTGGCTGATGTAAGTAAGAGCAGCTGTACTCTGCTGAAGCCTTTTTGGAGCTACAGGCTATTATGGTACACTGCTTTATGCACAACATTGTGGCACCATGTTTTTATGTTGGGCAGCCAAGTGTGGATTTGAGAACAAAGGTTATAAAATTATTTCCACACTGCCAAGCAATTTTTACAGATCTGCATGTTAGTTATCCAACATATCTGTCAAGTGCAGAGCTGCTTGAATTTGACAGAAATTTAGATAGTCTTTGATTTTAAAAAATACAACAAAACTCAAGCTCATAGTCTTCAGCTGTGTTGAAACAATTTGGCATCTTTAACTTCATGGATGAAGAATTAGAATTTTATACCAGACCTGTAGTATGTATAGTTAGGGTTACCATATTTTGAAAAGCAAAGAGGACATATTTCCCGACTGACTATTTCAAACAAGTGATCAGTTTGACAAATCTCATTTTAAATATCCCTACTATTTAAGCTGGGATACTGCTACTAACGGGGAATATGCCTATCCTTTCAACTCAAAAAGAGGACATTTTCAACCATTTCTTAAAAAGAGCCCAAAAGAGGACGGACACACAAAAAGAGGACATGTCCAAGGGTGTAGACTTTCCAATTTCCGGGGGCGGGGGCTGGGCCAGAGGCATTGCTATGCTAGGTTCTTAAAAGAAACGAGGTCCAATGACATCACAGGGAGGAGCCAGTGACATCACAGGCCATTGTCACTATCTATGGAGGCAGAGCCATGTGGGATTTAGGAAGGTACTCCCCAGAAATTTAGGGGGGGGGGTTGGGAACTTTCCTAGCCATGCCCCTGGGCTAAACTAAACCCAGGGAAAGGTGGGAGTTGGCCAGTGGTTATAGTGGAATCACAGCAGTTTCCTGCTGTGTCTTTTATTTTAATTCACTTTTAGAATAGTCACTTTATGATCTGCAAATATACATACCATGTGCATAAGACAAACAAATGGTCACAAATTTGAAAGTAAGGAGGGTAACTCAGACAAGCCTGTAGGGGAACATTTTAAAAGTTTTCCTGGACATTCATTTACAGGAGTCTTGTTTCTGCCTTATTCATAGGGGTGACTTTGTACTGAAATTTACTAAATGATGGCATCACAGATGTTTTCATTTGGTAAACGCATGGCTGAAGTCTCTGAGCCAGAATACCAAGCAGTTGCTGTGCAGTCAATTTCTGAGCAATATACAGAGTTCAGAGTAGCAGCAATCTTCTCACTTCAAACTCCTATCCTACAAGTGAGTACAAGTCCCAGAGCACGGAGCCTATTCCCAGGAGCTGTCCTGTTCATTTCACTCTGTGACCTGTCATTCCAGTCCCGGAGCACTGAGCCTATTCCCAGGAGCTGTCCTGTTCATTCCACTCTGTGACCTGTCATTCCAGTCCCACAACACAGATTCTATTGCTAGGGATCATCATTCCACTCTGGGGACTGTCAGTCCAGTACCAGAGCACAGATTCTCTTCCTAAGGACCGTAATTCCACTCTGGGAGCTGTCATTCCAGTCCCAGAGCAGGCCCCCCCTTAAAAAAAAAACTGTTCTCAATCAAGGATATATATAGACCCAAGTAAAATAAAATAGAGACACACTTTCCCCCAAAATGTAAATTGGAGCTTAACAGAGGATTTGCAGTCTGTTGCTACATTGAAAGTGGGAGGAGACAGCCAGGGTTAAGGACTATACTTTCTTTTCTGACAGACAGCTCTGGTCTGTAGTTGGATGGGAGACCATAAAGTAAGCCTAGAGTTGGTATGCAGAGACAGGCAATAGCAAACCACCTTTGAATGTCTCTTGTCTTGAAAACCCTACAGGGTTACCATGTGTTGGCTACGGAGCTAGTTTTAAAATTGTGAGCAGACTGACTTAAAAAAAAATTATAGAAACTATTCAGATATAATCTTACTTCCCTTAATAGATAGATTTTATTTATTTATTTAATCAAATTTCAATCTCGCCCTCCCCACGAATGGGCTCAGGGTGGCTCACATCCATCGGTACCTTGTGCCTAGTATCATAAAACATTAAAACCATGTTAAAATTAAAACATGCTAAAACAATCATACATGCAGTAAATAATACATTAAAGTGCTCACAAGATATTAAAGAAATTAAAGTTCTCACAAGAAATTAATACATCAAAGTGCTCACAAGATAGATAGATAGATAGATAGACCGACCAGACAAGGTTAAACAGTAAAAATATGCAGTTTAGTCTTGGCCTCGGCTGGGAGGGCAGGGTATAAATTGGATAATAAAAAAATAAAGTGGTAATAGTCAATTTCAGCAGAAAATGAGGATTAGGCAGTTTTTCCAAACAATTCATAGAAAAGATGGACTTTAAGGAATCATCTGAAAGAGGTGACAGAAGTGACATTGTGTATGTGAGCTGAAGGCATTATGCACCAAAAGAAAAAAAATTGACTGAAAAAGACAGAGAGACAGAGAGAGAGAGATAGAAAAAAAGCATGAAAGACAGAAAGAGAGAGACAGAAAGAAAGGTGGAAAGAGAGAAAGAGGGAAAAAAAGACAAAGTAAGAAAAAGACAGTGAGAAAGACAGAAAGAGAGAGAAACACAAAGAGAGAGGAAGGAAGGGAGAGGTAGAAAAAAAGAGGTCCCAGGAAAAGCCTGCAATGCAGGTTTCAGGAAAGGCCTGCAATGGCCACCACCACCTTTAAAGCGCTCCCCCTGCCACCACTGCGTTTCCTGGGCCCTGTACCGAAGCGCAGGGCCCAGGAAAGGCCTGCAATGGCTGCTGCTGTCTCCACTGCTGCCTTTAAGGTGCTCCCCCTGCTGCCACCGCTGCCGCGTTTACTGGGCCCCTGTGCCCAGGAAAGGCCTGCAACAGCTGCCGCCCCCTATCACCTTACCTGGCCTGTGCTGGAGCACTGGGCCAGGTAAAAGGCCTTCAGAGGCTGCCCTCGCCCTGCCACCTTACCCAGCCTGTGCTGAAGCAAGGGCGCTTAGACCGCAGGGGCTTGCGTCAGGGGGGAGGGGGAAGCGAGGGTGCTCAGGCCACAGGGGCTTGCTTCGGGGGAGGGGAAAGTGAGGGTGCTCCGGCTGTGGGGGCTTTCTTCGGGGGGAGGGGGGAAGCAAGGGTGGTCAGGCCGCGGGGGCTTGCTTCAGGTGGGGAGGGGAAGGGAGGGTGCCCAGGCCACAGGGCCTTGCTTCGGATGGGGAGGGGGAGGCAAGGGTGCTCAGGCCGTGGGGACTTGCTTTAGGTGGGGAGGGGGAGGCGAGGGTACTCAGGCCATGGGAGCTTGCTTTGGGTGGGGAGGGGGGAGGCAAGGGTGTTTATGCTGTGGGGGCTTGCTTCAGGTGGGGAGGGGGGAGGCAAGGGAACCCAGGCCACGGGCGAGGCAGGGGAACCCAGGCCACGGGCGAGGCAGGGATGCCTTTCAGGGGGGCGGAGAGGCTGGCAGGCTTGTGGGGACTGCTTTTGGGGTGAGGGGGGTCTTTGGAGAGTACTCAGGCTGGTTCTCTGTGTCCCACTGTGACCAATTTCCTACAAAGCACTGCTCTGCTGTCGCTCTTCCCTTTCCCCCGATTGTGTGCGTCAATTTCCCACTATTTGCCCCGCGCTGCATTTTGACCTGCGGCTTCACCTGATTTCCCCCGCGCCTTTGCGATCCTGTTTTTTGAGGATCATGAAGCTGTGGGGGAAATCGGGTGAAGCTGGGGGCCAAAATACAGTGCAGGGCAAATAGTGGGAAATTGACCCACACAATCGGGGGAAAGGGAAGAGCGACAGCGGAGTAGCTGTGTGTGTGTGTGTCTCTCTGTGTCCCTCTGTGTATGTGTGTGTTTCTATCCCTCTCTCTCTCTCTCTCTTTCTCTCTCTCTCTGTGACCCTCTGTGTGTGTGTGTGTCTGTGAGAGCCCACAGAGTCAATCGACAACAAGCATCCTTAAACAAGAAAGCTTTATTGCAGAAAGGTCTTACTGGTCATCTGCACTTTTTGTGTTAGTAATGGCGGGTAGGTGTGGGGCCAGGAAAGTTATACAGAATTCAAAAGGATTCAATAGGATAACACATCCAATCAAAGGAAGGAATAAAAGGCACTTAAAATACTGGCTTTTTGTTCCCAAGTATAAGTGGGAAAGATGTAGAGCCAGACCTAAGAAGATACAGCAGCTGGCATCCCAGTCTCCCAAGGTCGGAGAAGCAGGCGAGGCATTAAGCGCGCCATGAGAACAGAGCAGGTAAAACATTCCACAGACATGAGGCCCACCCAGATCAGGAACCACCTCCCACCCAGGGGATGGCAGCATTAGCTGACATTCTGCCCTCCCAAAGATTCTCCCCCAGCCCTCCAGGCTTCATTGGATACAATTTGTGGAAGGCATGAAGCAATGCAGGAGCATTAACATGCACTACATCAACCCATTTATCCTCCTGCAGCCCAAAGCCTTTCCCGCGGACAAGATAGAACAAACGTCCCCATTTGAGCTTAGACTCCAAAATTTGTTCAGCCTCAAAATGAGGCTCGGACCCCTCTCGGTAAGTAACCACTGGTCCATTCACCATCAGATGAGGAGGAATCGAATGATGGGGCCTCCAGGAATTCGGCCAGGGGTCCTGTTTCAAGAGGCTGAAATGAAAAACGGGATGAACAGACTTAAGTGACTTGGGCAAGTCAAGTTCAAAAGTCACATCATTGATTTTTTTAAGCAATCTTAAATGGACTCACGTACTTCCAGCCCAATTTGCGACTGGGTTGCAGTCCATGAATGTTTTTAATAGAGACGTAGACAGAATCACCTGGGGAAAGTTCCCACCCCTTGTCCGCGTACTTCTTGTAATCCATTTTGGCTTTGTCAAGTGTCTTAGCAGTCAACGGCCAAGAGTCATGAAGGGAGTTCCACCAGACAGCAAACGCCCCATAGTCCAACTGCGCGGGCCCCAGGGATGGGAGGGGAACCCCTTCAAAACCTCCAGCTGCTGTGAATGGGGAAATGCCCATTGATGAGTGCATTATTGTAACTATATTCCACAAATGGGAGCAAATCAGCCAAATTATCTTGTTGATAGTTGGTGTAGCAGCGCAAGAATTGCTCCGGGATTTGATTAACTCTTTCAGTCTGGCCATCAGTCTCTGGGTGATAAGCACTACTAAGGGCAGGTTCAACCCCCATGATTTGCAGAAGCTCCCACCAGAAATTGGCAACGAATTGCAACCCACGGTTGGAAATTATCTTACGTGGGACAGAATGTAGTCTGATTACGTTGCATAAAAATGCCTTGGCCAAGGCTTTAGCAGTCGGGAGCTGCTTGAATGGGATGAAATGTGCTTGTTTGGAAAATAAGTCCACAACAACCCAGATCACAATTTTCCCCTTACTTGAGGGCAAGTCTGTTATAAAGTCCATAGAGATGGTCTCCCAAGGTCTACTTGAAGTCTCTAAGGGTTGGAGCAGTCCTGGAGTCCCCCCCCCCCCCCCCCCGCCTTTTGCACGTAAGACAGATTTGGCAGGAGGAGACATATGTAGATACATCCCCACACATGTGGGGCCACCAAAATTGATGTTGGAGCAAGTGCAAAGTCTTAAGATATCCATAATGTCATGATAGTTTTGACTCATGAGCTGCGTGCATGACCTCTTTGCGCAATTGGAGGGGTACTATAAGTTTATCTCCTTTGTACCAACAAGAGTCAGTACCCCGGGAAAATGGAGAATCAGAGTGATAATCCATGTTCTCTGCATCCAAGTAAGCTTGGGCGCATCTTGTGCTCCATCCCATGGGCTCGGGGCCTTGAGGTTTTTTAACCTGGCTTCGAGTGAGGACTGCTCCCCCCAATTGGGCTGGAATACACATAGAGTCTATGACTTCATCCCTTTTACTTTCATGTTGGGGAAGGCGGGATAACGCATTTGCTAGGGAGTTAGCCTTCCCCGGGAAGTGGCGAAGGGTGAATTGAAATTTGGAGAAAAAGTCTGCCGAACGCAACTGTTTAGCGTTCAGAGTGTGTTTTAAGGGCCTCGAGGTTTTTATGATCAGTCCAAACCTCGAAAGGGGTACGCGTGCCCTCCAACCAGTGGCGCCACGTAGTGAGAGCCAAGCGGATGGCAGCGGCTTCTTTGTTCCAAACTGCCCAATTTCTCTCAGTCTCCCCAAACTTACGGGAGACATAAGCTGGAGGATGCAGATTTCCACCGGAACCCTCTTGGAGGATCGTGCCTCCCATGGCTACATCGGAAGCATCAACTTGCACAATGAATTTTTTATTTTCATCAGGATGGGCTAAGACTGGCTCCGAGGTAAAAAGTTGTTTGAGTGTTTCAAAGGCCCGTTGGCATTCTGGGGGCCATGCCAGACAGGCATTGGGTTTTGTGGAGTCCAGGGCCTTCCCTTTCGTTTTTAGCAAGTCGGTGAGAGGGAGGCTATGTTGCGCAAAATAGTCCATGAATGTGTGGCAATGTTCCCTCTAAGCTGTGGAGTCTTGGGAGCAAAAAATTCTACTTTGTGAGCTACTGGCATTAAAGTTGTGAGCCAGCAATTTGGCTGCTGCATAAACTAGTTTGCTCTGGAGCCATCCTTCCTGAGTTAAGAAAAAAATGTGTGAGCTGGAGCCTAAAAAACTGTGAGCTAGCTCACACTAACTCAGCTTAGAGGGAACAGTGATGGGTGGTAAAAGTTAGCGAATCCTAAGAAACTTTAGAGCTGCCTGTGTCTTAGGGGTCTCCCACTCAACAACGGCCAAGATTTTGGTGAGGTCCATTTCCAATCCCTGTGGGGAGATTGTGAGGTTGTCCCAAAAGATGCAGTCAGCAACAGGTGTTCTTAAACAGAAAGTCCTTTATTGCTAAACAGGTCTTGATGGTCACTTACACTTTTTGTGTTAGTAATGCCGGGCATTCACACACCCAGGATTGATATACAGTATTTAAAGGTTAGTTCATAATGGCTGCTCCAATCATAAAGAGATAAAACAGCGCCTGAAATATACTGGTCATTTGTTCCCATACTAAAAGCAGGAAAAGTTACAGTTTGCATCTGAAGGAAAGAAGTGGCTGGGAGCTAAGCACTCAAGGTTGGAGAAGCGAGGGAGGCGATAAGCGAGCTGCTAGTCTGAAAACAGTGAGCACATTCCAAGAGAGGGGGCCTACCTGAGGGGGAACCACCTCCTGTTCGGAGGATGGCCGCGTTAGCTGACATTGATATGGTACCCCAGAAAGTCAATCTCCGTCTTATGGAATTCACACTTAGACAATTTAGCAAAAAGTTTATGCATCTGGAGGGTGGTGAGAACTTTCCATACTAGCTTTACGTGTGAGTTTTTATCAGGGGAGTAGAAAAGGATATCATTCAGATAGCAAAGGACCCCCTTGAACAGGTGCTTGTGCAACACTTTATTAAATTCATAAAAACTCTCGGAGCCCCTTGAAGTCCGAATGGCATAACCAGGTATTCAGATTGCCCGAAGGGAGTATTAAAAGCAGTCTTATATTCGTCCCCCTTCTGTATGTGCACTTTGAAATATGCGTCTCAAAGATCTAACTTGGAAAAGATCTTGCCTTGGAACGCCTATGCCAGGAGGTCTTTTATTAGTGGCAGGGGATAAGCGTTCGATGTAGACACGGCATTCAACCCTCTATAGTCTGTACAGAGTCTCAAACCCCCATCCTTCTTTTTGTAAAATAACACAGGGGCAGCAAATGGAGAGGTGGCCAGTTTAATGAAACCTTGTGCCAAGTTCTTGTCAATGAACTTGTGCAACTCAGTCTGTTCAGCAGGGCTCATTGAGTATAACCTCCCTTTTGGGAGTTTGTGCCCTGGTAACGGTTCAGGAGCACAATTGGTATTCCAGCGGGGAGGGAGTTCATCTGCCTCAGTTTCTTCAAATACGTCAGCCAAATCCCGATATTCGGCCGGGATGGAAATAAGTTCTTCGCATGCTAGGCACACCTGCACCTGAGAGCCCAGGGGCCTGGGACCCCGTTGAGGTTGCCACCCATGGTTCTTACATGCACGGATACCCGCTTGATTCTCCCCTCGCTCCACTTGATATAAGGGTCGTGGGCCCCCAGCCATGGACTTCCTAGGACCACGGGGAACTGTGCATGGGGAGTGATGACAAACACTCTCTTCTCCCAATGCCCCCCCCATGCCAATTATCAATGGTTCAGTCTCATATACACAGGGTTTTTTCATTTCAAAACCGTCCATCTGCGTAAATCTTAAGGGTTCCTCTGAAGATTTCACCCCCACTCCTAAACCCTTCACTACTATGGGGCTAATCAAGTCTCTAGCACCCCCCGAGTCAATGAGGGCTCTCACTCGGACCTGTGTCCCAAGCTCAGGATTTACTATGGTAAGAGTCATAAAGGAGAGGGGCAGGGGAGCTCACCGCTGGTGGCGCCGGCTGTTGCAGGACCTGCTGCGCTGCTTAGAGCAGGTCCTGGTCGTTTCCCACCAGCTGGCTCGGCTCCACAATTGCCACCCTCTCGGGTTCGGGTAGTGCTTCTAATTGTAGTGCTCAAGCTTCAGGGAATGGGGTCCCTTGATGGCGTGAGGTGCGGCGGCTTGCGGGGTTGTGGCCCCCTTGGGGGCCACAGCTGGGCATGAAGAAGCTTAGTGCCCAGTTTCTCCACAGCGCATGCAGAGGCCCTGCTTCATATGTAGGTCTCTGATGTCTTTAAGGGGCAGCTTAAGTTTGGGCTTGAACGGCGTCCCAACGGGTCCAGGGGATTTTTGGCTCGACTTGGGAGTGTGCTTGTGGATGAGCTGGAATCTGGCCTCCGCTTCTTCCGCCGCCCTAACCCATGCTGTCAACGATGTGGGGTTCATGTTTCTAAGTATAGTCTCATAAAGATCGTGCTTTAGGCCCTTCCGATATTGTTCAATAAACACGGCCTCAGGCCACCCCTGTATCTTCGCAGCAAAATGCTTGAAGGCAGCAGTATACTCCCGCACCGAGCTGCTGCCCTGCTTCAGGACCTGGATCTGGTCACGAGCCTTCTCCTCCCCCAAGGGATCCTCATATTGCCAGTATAGCACCCACATGAACTTCTCAGAACTGCGGGGTTTGGGACCCAGCACATTGTGGAGGCTTATGTACCAATCAGTGGCTTCCTCATGCATTCTTGAACCGATATAGCTGACATGCTCCTCATCCGAAGGGAACAGATGCCCCCAGTTCTGGAGGAACCTGCCAGTCTCGATCACGAAGAATTGCAACTTGGCAGGGTTCCCATCAAAGGTAGCATCTAACAGTTTTTGGGGGAACCGGGCGGTGATTCATCACCTGACTTAAGGCCGCTGGCATGATGGCTCCAGCAGGTGCCCCAGGAGGTGCAGGCACTCCTGCTGGGGTGCAGTGCCTCCTGCTTCAGCCCGGCTCCAGCTCCTGCTGCAGTGCTGTCTCTATCCCCTTCCCCATCATTTCCACATATCACGGCCGTGATTACTCGGGGAAGGTCCATGAACATTTTGGTCACCTCCTTCTGCAGCATCTGTTGCATCGCCTTGAACCTGCAGGCCATATGCACCCACATCTCTCCATTTTGGGTGGACTCACCCTTAACTGGAAAGTCATCGCACTGACTCCCCCCCCCCCCCCCCGGGTGGATCATTTTATTTGTATTGTATTTTATTAAGCTTTTTTGAGCTATTAGAACTTATCAGCAACTGCTAACAACCTTCAACTTTCCAAACAATTTATAAATAACAAGTAACAGCTGTAAAGTTGAAGTGCTGGCAGAAATCCTGGTTTGAAGATACAAGACGAGATAAGAAGGAAATACTGCCTTGGCAATTGTATGAGGGAGGAACATATGCAAGCTGGAAAATTTCTCAGAGAAAACCTCCTAATATCTGACTTACAGTTCAGTACTTTGGCTGTTGGAGATAAGCATTAGTAAAGAGATGAAATTAATGGTCAGCACCCTAGGAGGGACTCTAAATTTGCAAATGAGCGTAAGGGAGTTTCTATTATAAGAGACTCTTCAGCCGATATTACCTGAAACATGGGGAAGAAAAGAACGTTCCCATTTGAGGAAGAGAGCTTTCCCCCTCAATCTAAATAACTAAGCTAGAAGATTTTTTTCTCTATATCATCACACCCAAACAAATATGAGTGCTTAGAATGCTTAGAAGTAGAGACAGAGACCAGCTAAATTCAGCAAGCTGATGATACAAAGGGACAGACACCCTATTGTAAATTACCACCTCTGAATGAGCAGATCTCTAATAGCTGGGAGAAGATGGAACTCTTAGCACAACAAGCTTACTTGGTGGCAGAAACACTTAGGAAGATGTTGACATTATAGGAGAGGATGCCATCTATGCTAGAGGAATTGACAGATGCTGTTGCTGCTAAAAAAAAAACAAAGGGCTCCCTAAAGGATCATAAGACCTCACTTGGGCCAACAAAAGCCGACTTTGATATTAGATCTAAAAAGGCCAATAAGAAGGAACTCTTTCCCTTGGTATACAATCCAAATTTGCTTGTACTAAATGTATACCCAAGGGGTGGGAGACTTATAGATTGGAGCAAGAAAAGAAGAGCAATAGGTCATCTGTGTCAGCTAATGCTGCCGTCCCCTGCCTGGGAGGTGGCATGAGTCACCCTGTGAAGTTGGGTGCATGGAATGTTATGTTTTGTTTCTCATAGCTTGCTTATCACTCACTGTCTGGCTCTGACCTTGGAGGACATAGGTGCCTGCCTATGTATCTTCCCACTTTTTCCCTGAGAACCTGAAGCCAGTATTTTGGGCGCCTTTTCTGTGATTTATATGATTGATGTGAGAATGTCCCAATGAATATAGTCCACAACAGGTCTTTGAGTAAAAAGTCCTTTACTTGTAGAAAGATCACTGGAGTCATACACTTGTTCTGTTAGTAATGAAATGCTATGGGTTACATCCATTGATATACTAAACTGCTACGTGATTATGAATATGCCACCAATCAGTGCACTATATTTTGGCGCGCTTCTAACAGTAATACCAGTTCCCACAAAAGACGTGGGAAAGTTAGTTCTTGTGGCTTAAAGTTGTTGCTGAGTCTAAAAATCAGTTTCCCAAAGCCTGCAAACATAACAAGTTCTCAGTTCAGAGAGTATTTCTTCCTCCCCCTGGCCAAGGACATAGGAGAGGAGATAACACACCATAAGGTAAAGCACTCAGTGCGCACACCCGTAAAAGACTAGGCAAAAGCAGTGCAAGCAAAGCCAGCTGGCGAAAGCAAAGGGGGGCCAAGCGCTTAGAGGGGGAGAGAAGACTCCACATTCCTTCGGGATGGGTCACCCGGCTGTTGCAACTCCTGGGCGGGACCTGAAATAAAAGGAGTGAGGGTTGCCACTGTGGCTGTTGGGGGAGAGGAAAACACTTACTAGAAAACATGCTAACCCATCAGGTACCTTTAGCATTAATTAAAATAGATAACAGGCAATTACATATCAGGCACATGTCATAACAGGGAAATTACATATTAGGCACATGTCATAACAGGGAAATTCATGTCAGGCACTGACAATTGGTTGCATTCCTTTGCAAGACCCTCTTTGAATTCTGTATAATTGCCCTGCCCAGGGATTGTTCTATCCATTACTGACACAGAATGTGTAGATGACCATAGCAGACCTTTCTCAATAAAGATCAACTTCTTGGAAGCCGTTTGTTGTAACTGACTGTCACAGTCTGGCTGAGATCACTGGACTCACTCCAAAAGCTATTGACCTAGTTGAGATGGAAAGACTGGGGAATTCTATAAAGTTGGAAAGTTTTCTTTTGCATTTCCGCTCTAGAAGAATTTCATCCTATCTGCTTACTCAAGTCAACAGGCTGAATAAACTGGGCATTAGAATCCAAAGACATTTTAGAAATATGTAAGCCAAGAACTTTTCATAGGCTACAAAATTAAAAAGCAGGAAATGCAGGAAAAGGTTAGCAGACAATCTAACCTAAAGACCTTGGAAATCGGAGTACCAGCCAAACCACTAAATCCTCAGGCTCTTCTGGATTTACCTGTCCCCTCTAATTTACTCTTAGCTATGGAAATGCAGAGAAAAGGGATTCCAATAGATAATCCAGATGCTAAAATGGTTGCAGCAGGCAACAGAGGAGAAAGGACAGTCATGGGAAGTAGGGACTCCTTAGAAACAGGATTAGAGAGTGAGACCAGCCTTCTTTCTTCTTCTACGACACTGCCCATTGAGGACCAGGACTCTATATTATGCCGGCTAGATACATTGATCTCCACACTTAAAGACCTAGGACAGATGCTGAAGGAAATCCCTGTGCCCATGGGTCTACCCAGAGATACAGCAAAACCTTCTGTGACAGAGTGATTGAGTCATTGTCCTCTTGAGCCTACTATAATGTTAAGGAAGGGGAATAATAACTTTAATTGTTTCATTGGATAACTCCTTTTTTTGCAAGATCTCAGAAGATCCTCCAATAGTAGAGGAAACAAAAGCTCCAATACAATATGCTGTCCCTATGGAAGTATGACTGGTAAACCAGCATAAATTGGAGAAGAAGAATTCCCTTAAAATCATCTCGTGGAATGTAGCTGGCTGGTCCCGTATAAGAGGGCTGGGATCTTCTCCCCTGTGAGAGGGATATGATATCCTTCCACTCCAAGAGACGTGGACTGCTTTTTGAACTCCTAGCTGATGGTTACCGTTCTTTCATAAATGCGGGCTATTCCAGGAAAAAGCCCAGGCATACTAAACGGGTGCTTGGGTATTCTAATTTCTACAGCCCTCAGCGTGAAATGTGTACATCTAGACTCACTAAAAGAGTGTGCCATGGCAGTTCGGGTTCTCATCAACAATGAAAGATTACTAGTGATAGATGTGTATCTTCCTCCTCAACAGAAGAAATCAGATATAAGGGAAACCTGGAATAAACTGGACTCTTATATCAAAGATCATATGATTGACAACCCTGGAGATAGGGTGCTACTGGATGGGGATTTTAATGCAAGGATAGGAACAAACAATAGAGCCTTCACAGCTACAACGGAGATTTCTCTCAATGAGGTAGGAGGTCATGGACATTCCCCTCATTTTACCAGGCTTTCTAAAGACTCTAGAGTAAATTTCGGTGGTCATTGATCAAAATGGTAATGAGACATGAGCTTCTAATATTGAATGGTTCCACATCAGGGGACCACCCAGGGGAATACACCTTTATAGCAGGAGACAAATGCAGCACAATCAACTATATTATTGTAAACTCCAGTTTGCTCCCAAAGGTTGTAAATCTACAGATTCTTCCAGAATTTGGAAGTGACCATCTACCTCCACTACTCCTCATGATGCTATTATCCCAACAAATTTACTGTGATGTTGCCATGGGACCGTGCCTAATTGCAGTACAGCAAACGGGATGCAGAGTTAAATGGTCGGACAGTCTAGCATGGAAAACCACGAGACTATTAGAGAATGAAGAGGCCTGTAGATGGAGAGCAATGATCATGGATAATAAAAAGGACCAAAACCCACTGACCCTTGTAAAAAATCTGTTACAGTTGCTAAAACTGACGTTGGCACAGGATGCCATAACTCAAAAACGGATTTGGAAAAACATCTTGAAGCAGTGGTTCGATAAAGAGTGTCAAAAAGCAAAAAAAGAACTCAATGTGGCTTATCAAGTTTATAAGGATACCACAGGATTAGACACATTGAGAGCTGTGCACCACTTGCTTCAACTTAAAAAGATCTATAAGAATGTAATAGCGTCAAAGAAGCATGCAGAAAGGAAAAGAATATGGAGTGAAATAATACACTCATTGAAAGAGAGACTTGCAGTACAATTCTGGAAACTGATCTCAAATCACTCATATAAAGAGGATTCTCCAATTGATACATTTATTACAATGGATAAATGGGAAGAATATTTCCATAACCAATATGCCGATGACCAACAGCAAGTTTACCTCCTGGAACATAATGACTTGCCAACTTGGCCACCAGTTATAGTTCAAGAGATTAAATCCCTAATTGGAAAGCTCAGGAAGGGTAAAGCACCAGGCCCAGATTTTATCCCAGCAGAATTACATACTTGATCTTAGCCAGAAGGCCGAGAGTTACTGATTGGAAACGTGATCTGGTGGGTGCCTCTTTTGGCCTCAGTTTTTACATATGTTGATGCAACTGGAGATGTCCCTGAGACAGGGAGGAATGCAGTGATTGTCCCCTTTTATAAATCGGGGAAGAGAAACGATCCATCGAATTATAGACCAATCAGCCTACTGAGTGTACTAGGAAAGCTATATACAAGTCATCTCCTTGAGAAACTTAAAAGTTGGCAAGAAGAAGAAAAGATAATTGTAGATGAACAAGCAGGGTTTAGGGAGGGGCGATCCACTATGGGCCATATAATGATATTATCACAATAGATAACTGTGTGGTAAATAGCAGCACTGCTCTATATGCAGCCTTTGTGGATTTAAAATCAGCATTTGACTCCCTTCATAGGGCAGGGCTGTGGGAAAAGTTAAGTAATACAACAATTGACAAGATACTTCTGTTTCTGATACAAGCCCTTTATACTAACACATCTACTAGAGTTAGATGTAACAAGCAAGGGCATTTGACAAATGTTATTCCCACTAGGAAAGGAGTCAAGCAAGGCTGTGTTTTAGCCCCCCATCTTTTTGCCTTATATATAAACGATATGATCAGGAACCTCAAAACGGTTGACACACATTCCCCTACTTTGGCAAATTGTCATATCATAGCCTTACTGTATGCAGGGCCAGCTCCAGGTTTTTTGTACTGTAGGCGAGGCTACCTTCTGGTGTGTTCCCGCAGCTGCTGCCAAGGCACCCCTGCGTAGATCCCGGCTGGCTCCTGCACCCTGAGGGTCACTTCTCCTTCTCCCTCCCACAAGCCTTCCTCTTGGGGTGCTCCGGGCCTCCCAGACAGCGTTCAGATGCGCAAGCAGCAGCCAGCCAGTTTCCAGTCCCCTCCTCCCTGGTGCCAGTGGCAGCCCTGTCGGGATCTTGGGCCATGTCGTCAGCTCCTTTGGATGCTGGGTGGAGGAGACCGCAGTGAGAATGGCTCTCTTGAGGCTTCAGGAAAGCTGCATGGTGCACCCCCTGCCCAATTGGGAAGCCTCTGCAGCTCTTCTGCCCTTGGCGAGGAAAAGCTCCTTCAGACCTCTCAGGAAACCTCCCCCTTCCTTTTGCATTCCCCGAAGAGGAGCCAAATGGTGCTGCTAAATCACTGGGGGGCGGGGAGGTGCTCCAGACGACAAGGGAAGTGCCCTGGGGTGCTTTGCTTCCTGTGTGGGGCGAGGAGGGGATGAGGCTGGCCGGCCAAGGGAAAGGAAGCCCATCAGCGGGACACACAGCCCAGGGTGTGAGGCAAGGGAGGGGAGGGGAAGGCGGGGCGGCAGGCCGGCCAGAGTGGTGCCCTTATTGAGCCGGTGCCCTAGGCGGCTGTCTAAAATTTGTCAATGATGGTCTGGCCCTGACTATATGCTGATGACATGGTCCTTTTATCCAGGACACCAGTAGGCCTTAAAAGGGCATTGAAACAGCTCGATACTTATTGTGATTCCAACTTACTAGAAATTAATTTATCAGAAGACCAAAGTGATATCCTTTCGAAAGAGGCCCAAATTGGAGGTGTGGAGTATAAAGGGCTACAGCCTAGAGCAGGTTTTGTCCTTTAAATATCTAGGGGTTATGTTCCAGTCTACAGGGGCAAGGAATGTCCATCATGAATATGTGGCAACTGTGGGATGAAAGACCACAAATAGGATTATCAAATTTATGTCAACAAAAGGGGGACACTTTATACCAGTCGGGCTACAACTATACTCAGCTAAAACAATACCACAATTGTTATACGGCACTCTGCTGGGCCTGTCCTCTCCAAGTTTTGCATCCCTGGAAAAAAATACAGTCTAAATTTTTAAGGTATATCTTTCGCTTTTCAACCAGTGCTTCCAATGCCAGTTTAAGACTTGAAACTGGACTGGTCAGATTGGAGGCCAAGATAACGTTGGCCTCCATAATTGCTTGGCTAAGGCTATGTCATAGAGTAGACCATCTGATATCACTGCTCTAACTCTTAAAGACAGCCGCTGCTCTGATTGGCTTAGTGCGGAAGACCATAAGATACCACTGCTTGGCTTCTCTTCTGAGTCACTACAGGTGATGCCACCAGATGAAGCTAGGGCCACTGTCAAACCAAGAATATATGACACTGGAAGGCAAAGTGATATCGCTAAAGTATCGACATTCTCGGCCTCAAAGAAAACAAAATACATAGCTGCTCTCCCGCAAGGTATTTATCGCTATTAGAGATCCCCTCTCGCCGCAGGGCGTACTCCCTGGGAAGATGTCACACCTGTCCTTCGGCAGTGCTAGAAGGTAGATATAAAAAGGTACCTTTGCCAGAGCAATTATGCCTGTGGGGTTCAGGGAAAGTTGAAACAACTGAACATATTTTACGCCACTGTGTATTTTATGAAACCATCAGAGTAAAGATTATCCGCCCCATCCTAAGGAAGTGTGATGGGTATTCAGACAAGGAGATAAGTAGGCAACTACAAGAGGGGACCCGCAACAAGATGTTGCATAATGTGTTGTGGCCCTACCACAGTCTTCATTGCAGGCAGTCCTCGCAAGGAACTTGTGGGGAGGGGGAGATTCCCCTACCTTTTCCCCCCTCTCCCCCCCCTTTATTGTCAAAGTACCCTCCTCTTTCTTCTTGCACACACCCCTTATTTACTGATCTTTTCTCACGTCCCCTTCTCCTCTCACCTCTTCTTTGTCAGCTTTCCTCCCTACCCCATTCTCTAGCAATCCTTTCTTACCCCCTTCCTCCTCTCGCCCCTCATATGTCTCACCCCCTCTTATCCCAGCCCTTCTTGATGTCCTTCCCCCCCCACCCCCTCAGTCTGCCCCTCTTTCTCTCCACTGTTTCTCTACCCCCCATCTCCTCTTCCTCTCTCTCTCCCCCTCCCTCAATCTCCCATTCTTTTCTTTCTCCCCCCCCCAACAGACAATGCCCTATTCTTTCTCCGTCTCTCTCCCCCCCCTCTCACAGAACCTCTCCTTTTGCAGCTGCAGGCCAGCAAACATCCCCAATCCACTCTGGTTGCAGGAGGGAAGGGGGACCGACAACACAGGCTTCACTTCCTCACGCTTTAACTGAGGGCTGCAGGGCTAGCTTGGGCAGTGGCTGCAGCAGCAGAGGGCAGGCTGGCTCCCAGAGAGGCACCGCCGCCCCTTTGGCTCCCTTGGCCAACTGGCTGCCCTCCCTCCCTCCCTGGGGGTGCCACTGGCTGCCTTTACTCAGCAGTCCAGTGCCCAAACCTGCTGGCTGGAGCTATAGTCTTCATTGCTGGAGGTCCAGGTGGGGGCTGTCCCAGTGGCTGGAGCACAGCTATTGCAGCGGGGGCAGCTTCCCTCGCTGCTCCAATAGCTTTTCCTGCACTTCAGTAAGTCCATTCTCTGCGCTTGCACAGAGTAAGCAGTTTTAATTTTGGGGGGATTTAAGTATCCTTGTATACTTTTAAAAACATTCTAGATTTTTCTGCAAACATGGGGACTGCCCCAAGTTTGCTGGAAGATCTGTTTACCCTCCATGAGACCCAGATCCACGGAAATAAGTATCCGCACGCAGAGGGGACCTTGGCTATTAGATATATAGATTATTTGATTCTGCCCTGCAGCTTATAATAAACTGGGCTAAATTCCTAGCAGTAGCTCAAAAAATACGTGCTACACGTGTAGAACAATCCTAGAAATAATCTAGAAGGCTCAGGGGATGTGGAATAGAATTGTATAGCTCCTAAACACTTATTCAACAGTTGAATAACTGTTTTAGCAATTTTGCAATTACTAAATATAGTTTATATGTAAATATTTGATATTTTATATATTTTACTAGTATCTTTCCTTGTACTGACATTATTGAGGTAATTGAACTAAACTAAACTAAACTAAACTAAACTAAACTAAACTAAACTAAACTGACTCCTCCTCCCCCCCCCCCCCCCGGGCCTGTTCCCAGCCCAGGCAAAAACCCTTATTAAAGTGCACATTGTAGGCTTTGCCCCTTGCCAACCTCCCAGGAGACAAAAAAAGCATCTCTTCACAGAAACATAATTAATTTTAATTTTCATAGATCCTTGTTTCCCCTCGATCTCTTATAACATGTGTCTAAACTCTATGCTTGTTAAAACCCTAACTTTCTGTTATTTTTCCTGTATCAACATAAGGCTGTGAAACAAAATAGCTCAACATCCTCAAAAGACATGTGATTCATCTGTAGTTATACTGGGCCTAGAGTCCGATGCACACATTTATTTATCTGTACTTGGCTACCAATATGGCTCAGCCTGAAAAAAGCTGATATTTTTCAGCTTTTACTTAAGACGAGCCAGCCTAAGCTGAAGCTGTGGAGCTATCAGCTCCGCACCGCCCCAGCTGACGTAGGAGGGGTGAGAGGAGAAGGGGACGTGAGGGAAGATCAGTAAATAAGGGGTGTGTGCAAAAAGAAAGAGGAGGGTACTTTGACAATAAAAGGGAGGAGCGGGAGAAAATACAGGTCTCTGATGTTTACATGTATTCAGCTTAATAAATATCTGAAAGATACCAGTAAGGTATTTTTCAAGTATTTATTTGGTTCGGTTTATACCAAACACACACTCCTATTCAGGATTCAAGACTGGCTGCAGGTTTTAAAAGACTCTGCTCCTCGTCTTACACCCTGAGTTCTAGGAACCGTGAATCTTGATCTGCCTAAGTCATGTTATACTTTACTCGCGTAGTGGACTGATTAGGATCTACATGACCTGCCTTCTGCACAGTTAGAACTTTAGTGTGTAGGGGCCTATATAATTGCAATAGTGATTAAAGCTGCCTCCTTGGTTTCCAGCAAATGGGGCTCTGTGGAACTTACGTTGCATACTGGTAAAGCAGGCGATCGTGATTTTTGCTGAGCAAGTAGGAAAGATAGCAGAGACAAATGCCTATTTGTAATGTTTACAATATTATATAAATAATTAGATTAATATTAATCATTCAGTATTTTATATCCCTACCTGATAAGTGTTGATTTTCTGGCAAATGAAAGGAAGGGCAAAGGGATGAGGATATGGTGCTTGCTGAACAGGCAGCTCCATCTAAATGGGGGTGGCATTAGTGACAATGTCTGCTCCTTAGAAAGGAGGTGGCATTACACTTGTAGTTGGCAGTCTCTGTGCCTGCCTTAGAATCGGAATTAAATATTTAATTAATTCCTCCAAACAGCTTTCTGTGTGGTATACAGATTGACTCCATTTCTCAGAGGCCTTCATTTTAATAATCAATTTTAAAAGTAGAATTCTTACGAATAGTTTTATGTTGCTACACATCTTCAGTGTTGTTGTGATTGAACCATTTTGTATGCTCTGAAGCTTCTCTCTTTGAGTTAAGATAGAAGTGTAATTTAGAGTTGTTTTATATTAATAAAGAGTGCAACGAAGCAACAATTACAAAATCAGCGTTTTTGCCATTTAATTATAACGTGCTGGAGAATAAATGGACTGAAATGGCTTCCCCATCCCATTTGCAGGTGGTGATAAAAGCTTTTGAGTTTACTTGAAACATGTTTCATGTCATTCTTCCTTATTGTTTTAGCAGCTGTCATCTCTCTGCATACTCATTTCCCTATTCATTAACTGAAGGTGATAAAGTTTTATTTTTGGAGTCAAAAATTTTGTTCTTATTAAGAAAGCGTTTGTATTCATAGTAAGTATGTGGATTGCCAATATTTTAATCATTACTTCTCTATAGTGTGAAAGATATCCTTGATTATCTTCTAAAACATGCAAATATTGCGTCGAACTTACTGCATTTCATTGGATTTGGGCAGAGTTGTTTAGAAACAGATCTTTAGCTGCAATAAGAGTTTACACTATTAAATTATAATGCAGTGTTCTTTTTATTTGTTATATAGCATTATGCCAGTATATACAGGCCTCTAAAGCCCAAGATGGTGGTGGCCGTTTCATTTCCAGTTCTGCAGAAGGTAAAACAAAAACGGGGAAAAATCAAAACCTTGATTCATACGGATATTTCTTTTCTAGTGTTTCTGTCCCTTGACCATTTTGTGCCTTCTGGATTTCCTTTCACAGCTGATTTCTGTAACAGATGATGGATTCAAAACTTAAACACAAGATAAAACTATTGAAATTCGTCTATTGTGTGTTTAAACTTTTTTGCTTAAGTTTTGCCTCTTACCTATGTGTGCATTTCCTAAACCACTTTTAAAATGATATTTGTTGTAATGAACAAATGTAAATCCGCCCATACATAATAAATTTTGAAACATATAAAGCCAATAAAATAGCCTGGCTTACTTACTGGAAAGGCACAGATAGATAATTGTATGCAAGTTACTGTCAGTGTTAATAACTTCATGCTACTTACTCTTTTGCTAACCACTACTTTTCATTTCCTGTTTCTCTTCAAGGAAATACTTGATCTTAATCCTTTTACTACTAAATAATGTGCTTTCTGGCTTCTATACAGAAATGTATGGAATGGATATATTGTAATAGATTTTTTTCCCCCTTAATTTTTCAGGCGAAAATTTTGAACAGACTCCATTAAGACGCACATTCAAGTCCAAAGTTCTTGCTCGTTATCCTGAAAACGTTGAGTGGAATCCCTTTGATCAGGATGCAGTGGGAATGGTTGGTTACTTGTATTCTTAAAGTTAATTTAGAAAAAGGGGATATTACAAATATAATAGGTTAGATTCAGCACAAAGTTTCCATTCTTGTGCCAGAGCTCTTGCACAAACAGCAGCACAAGAAAAAGGCCCCGTAACCGCATGCTTGCGCTAAGTCAAACTTATTGTGCTCCCCACTTGTGTTTCTGCTTGTGCAAGATCTTGTGCAGTAAACTTCTGGGTACTGTAATATATACAGAGATTATTCTAGGCCAGGGGTGGCCAACCTTACTTAACGTAAGAGCCACATAGAATAAACGTAAGAGCCACATAGAGATGTCTGAGAGCCGCAAGACAGGGACAAATATCACACACACGTTTTTATTTTTAAAAATATGCAAATTTGCTTTTTATTAATGTTAAATGGGACTGCCAAAAATAAAAACAAACAAGGAAAACCGGTTATTGATAATGATATTACTTGTTTGCTAATGATATTGAGAGAGAGAGAGAAAAAGAGAGAGATGGAAAGAATTAAAGAAGTGGAAAGAAAGAGAGAGAGAGAAACTAGGAAAGCAAATAGATGGGAGGGAGGAGGGAAGGAAGGGAGAAAAAGCATGCCTCCCCTTTGTTTCCCAGCCGCCCTGCCAGGAGCCGCACAATATGTGTGAAAGAGCCGCATGTGGCTCCCGAGCCACAGGTTGGCCACCCCTGTTCTAGGCACTGCATAAAATCTTGTGCAAGCGAAACTGCATGAAGTCTGTTCATGCTTTCTTTTGCACATTGCTTGATACAAGCCAGTGCTGTCAAATTGCTTAACCATAATGTGTACTTCCTTATTTACTTCCAGGCCCTGGCTTGTCTTGGGGGTGGGCCTGTCTTGCAGATGAGAAATGAAGAATCCTCCCTCTGTCTATATCTTCTTTTCCTTCTATTTCCCCTCTACTTGAAGCCAGTTTGGTGCAGTGGTTAAGTGTGTGGATGCTAATCTGGGAGAACCGGGTTTGATTCCCCACTCCTCCAATTGCACCTGCTGGATGACCTTGGGCAAGCCATAGTTCTGTTCTTGAAAAAGAGCAGTTTCTGTCAGAGCTCTCTCAGCCCCACCTACCTCACAGGGTGTCTGTTGTGGGGAGGGGAAGGAGTTTGTAAGCCGCTCTGAGACTCCAAGTGAAGGGCGAGGTATAAATCCAATCTCCTCCTCCTCCTTCTCCCTAGAGCATACTTGGCTGGGTGAAAACCACTTGGAGACAGGGATGCAAGAAGGTTAGCGATGGAACGTTGATAGGAGAGAAGATGGCTTTATGTATGTCACCTGCTCATCCCTTTTGTTGTTAAAATTGCACTCTGCCAATTCTTTTGATAAGACTGATGCAGCTCTGTGCTAACACGTGAATCTATCACTGTCGCATCTAGTTTGACTCTGACACCAGGACAAGAATGAGGACTAGATGGGGCCTGTGCACGTATGAGATTATAATCCTCAATCGTGATAGCAGGAGGTACTCTGTGGTCTAAACTAACACGTTGGAAGTCCCAAATTGATTCTTCAGCAGCTGTTGCCACTTCTTCAGTGGCTATGTAGCCCTGAGAGTTCCCAGTTGAAGGAGGACATTCTTCTGCTTCTTGTACATGAGCAGTATCTGAAATTTTAGGAAGGGGCCATTCTGGATCTTTTAACGTGAGGACAGAAGCAGGACAGAAAGCATCTCTGGAATAATTAAACTTATAGCTCTTAAACTATAGGGCAGAATGAAGGTCAGTTCATTTATATTAACGTGTTGCATGTAATTTGTATACAGTCTGCCGGTGTTTATTTCACTGGCACTTATACTGGAGAAATTCTTCTCTGATTCGGCTCTATTACACCTGATGACTTTGAACAGGTTAAACTTTAAAATAAAATGGTAATATTAGCTATTGATTACTGAGTTATTATGTCATTGCTGTTCAATCTTTCTTTTCAGCTGTGTATGCCGAAGGGCCTGTCTTTCAAGACACAAGCTGATGCCAGAGAACCTCAGTTCCATTCGTTTATCATCACCCGTGAAGACGGCTCACGGACATTTGGGTTTTCGCTCACATTTTATGAAGAAGTTACCAGCAAACAAATCTGTAGTGCAATGCAGACACTGTATCACATGCACAATGCAGAATATGATATTCTTCATACCCCACCTACAAATGACAAAGATAACTGTAGCACCATAGAAGACTGTAATGGCACCTCTGTATCGAAGCTGCAGCGGTTTAACTCATACGATATTAGTAGGGACACTTTGTATGTCTCTAAGTGCATTTGTCTGATAACCCCAATGTCTTTCATGAAGGCATGTAGAAAAGTACTTGAGCAACTCCACAGAGCTGTAACTTCACCTCAACCACCGCCATTACCTTTGGAAAGCTTTATTTACAATATACTCTATGAAGTTCCTCTTCCTCCAGCGGGGAGATCTCTAAAATTTTCTGGTGTTTATGGACCAATTACTTGCCAGAGGCCAAGCACCAGTGAGTTGCCATTATTTGACTTTCCAGTGAAAGAAGTCGTTGAATTACTCGGTGTGGAGAATATGGTTCAACTCTTTACCTGTGCTCTTTTGGAATTTCAGATATTGCTTTATTCACAGCGTGAGTATATCCTTTTCTTTTGTAGCTGCCAGTCAGTCATAGTAAAGCTTAAAGTGTCACCAGTGTCTGTAATTAAAATTAAAAATTGATAGGGAATAGTCAATATTATGTATCTCAAATGGAATCAACTAGTGGAGGGAATGAGCATCCAAAAATACCTAACAGCACATTGAAATGTATATTTTTGCCTTAAATAAACTAGTGGCTAGAATAAGACCTATGTAGTTCTATCCTCTGCTTTTTAAATCAAGTATAGAGTGATGGCCTGGACTTGAATCAGATCTGATTCACATCTTATAGAAAATGTGATACATCAGTCGATTTCTTCTTGTTTTGAAATCTGATGGAAGAGAGGAGACTTTCTTCGAAGTGTCTAGTACATTCTGAGATAGCTGGAGAAACTCATAGGTATGGGCTTCTTTAGTGCTTGCTTTATCTCACAGTGAGGCAGATAAGCCCCTGCTGTTATACAGAACTGATTCAGTCCCATGCTGGCTGGTAGCCGTGGTGCCTAGTTTTGGCAGGAGCAGGTTAATCTCATGCCAAAGTTTATTAATAAGAAGCAGCAAAAAAAGCTGAAAAGTAGATAGTGGATCATTTTAAACAAAATATGAGAGTCCATCTTTGTTCTTTAGATTTAGTTACGGTAGATCTACTTGTAAACCAGTGTTGAGATCTATAGGCCATGGCTTTTTCTCAGCTTTCTCACTAATCCAAACCTTGATGCTAATCCAGTTTCTCTGTTTTTAGGCAGAGTGGCAATTGGTTCTCCATGAAATAGTCTGGGGCTGGAAGTGTTTTGTGCCACACCAGTGGATCTCACATGTTTGTTCTTAATTGAAAAAAACTTGTCACCAACTAACAGTGAAGACCAAAGTCTAATTCTTTTACCTGTGAGGCTGTGGTGTGGCCACTTCGGTTTGCCTTACTGATCTTTGGTTTGCTTTACTGGTGGGGAAGAGATTTTAAAAAATATTTTCAACTGTTGCCTCAGATGGGAATCCTGAACTGTGTAAAAAAGTGGGGCTTGGCCTGGTGTCAGTGCTATCTTTGCAACCCGTATATAACTATATAACTGTATAACCTGTATATAACTTGTATAACTATTTCACATGTTACAAAGTCCATGGGAACGTCAGGTACATTGAAGTCAGAGGAATGCCTGGTTTTCTGTGCGGGAAACACAGCTCCCAAGTGCAATTTGGATTTGTACTGCGGCATGTAAGGAGAAGAACCTTTCCCACTGCACAGTCTTTTAGATCTGAAATGGCCCCATTGGCAACTTGCATGTAGTCATTAGTATATATAAATTTCCCCAACCGGCAGATAGCTGCTTCTCTGAGCTGTTTTGGAGTGGGGGGGAAAGACCGAAGCCCTTTCTCCTTGTGTGCTGCCATCCTGATCTAAGTTGGGCCTGCACACACATGTGAATTAAGTTCCCATCGTGGAAATTCCAGCAGATGTCTGACAGAAACCCTTAGGGTGGGCAAGTGGATTTTGTGATGTCTGAACTGGCCATCGGTCTCACTCCTCCTGTACTAGTACTGTAAACCCTTTTGGGATCTCAAGACCAAACTATGCGTTATGCTTTACACCAGTTGCCAAAGGCAGTGGCAGCCAGTGGCAGTGTAAAACTGCAGCAGAGGCCTGAGTTAGATTGGGACCATGATGTGGGGAGAGGAGGGGCTCCTGCCTCCCCACCCCCGTACTGTATTTGGAAGCTGAAATGTGTCCAGTCACGAGGCTGCACATGCAAGGAATTGGAAATAAACAGGGCGTGTTTGGTGCACTGTACTGGAATTAATGACAATCATTAATAAAAAAAACTTGATATTAGAAATGATCTAAAATAATGAAAAAGTCATTTTAAAAATAGCATTCATACATTAGAATAATTCCAGGTGGTCAGCCGTGTTGGTCTGAAGCAGTAGAACAAATTGAGAGTCCAGTGGCATCTTTAAGACCAACAAAAGTTTATTCAAGGTATGAGCTTTCATGTGCAAGGCACACTTTTTTCAAATACCCTGGAATGGAAGTTAGAGTTCAAGCTTATAGACAGGCTGAATAGCAAATTTATATGTAACATGATGAAGATGTTTCAAGTTATGCAAAAACAAAACTAAATAACAAGCTAAGGTTATAAGGTCAACAGTTGTTTTGATTTAATTAAGGGGGGGAAAGGACTCCAAAGCAATATATACCGTATTTTTAGCTTCATAAGATGCACTTTTCCTACCCAAAAAAGTGGGGGGGAAGTGTGTGCGTCTTATGGAGCGAATATGGAGCTTTTCTTACCTGTAACAGGGCTCTTTCTTCAGCAGGAACGCAGGGGAACGCCACTCAGGCTGGCATCCCAGCCTTCCCTGCCCCTCCCTGCTGGGCCTGAGCTGTTAAGACTTAAAAGGGAAACGGCAGGAAAAACCCCACCAGGCTAAGTACTCTTTCCCTTTAAGTGCTCTTCCCCTTTAAGACAGCCAGCAGTAGAAAGCCCTGCCCACAGATTAAGCTCCGTGGCTACTTTGCACAGAAAGGCCTGGCTTTGCATGGCATGCCGACGTCTCTCTTCTTTCCTTTCTCTAGCTTTCTTCCTTCCTTTCTTCCTTTCCTTTTTTCTGTCTGTCTGTCTTTCTGTCTCTCTCTCTGTCCCCACCTTTCTTTCTTCCTTTCTCTTTCTCTCTCTCTCTCCTCTTCCTTCCTTCCTTTATCTCTCTCTCTCTATCTCGCTTTCTTTCTTTCTGTTTCATTTTTTCCTGTTTTCCTCCTCTAAAAACAAGGTGCGGCTTATGATCAGGTGCATCTTATGGAGCGAAAAATACGGTATGTCAAAATAGGGAATAAGTGTGTAAAAACGTCTTTTCTAATTGTTGGAAGTATAACCTTAGTTTGTTATTTAGTTTTGTTTTTGCATAACTTAAAACATCTTCATCATGTTACATACATGTAAATTTATGTACATACATACATGTAAATTTGCTGTTCAGCCTGTCTGTAAGTTTGAACTCTAACTTCAGTTCCAGTGTATTTGAAAAAGTGTCTTGCAGACGAAAGCTCATAAACTTGAGTTGGTCTTAAAGGTGCCACTGGACTCTAAATTTGTTATATTAGAATAAAGCATTCTAGAATCTACTAGCTTTTACATAATACTTCAGTTTATTGCTGACTATTTAAAATAGATCCATAGTTTAATTTCACAGCCTCTCCTGTGGGACAGATACATGACTTGAATCCAAGGCTAGAGCATGTGGCTGTCATCTGAGTGCAAGAGTGCAGCTGTTGAAGGAGCTGAGGCTAAATCATATTCGTGGTCTTTGGTGCAGACTGCTGAAAAAAGATTACTGAGGTGCTGGCATTGTGCCATATTTTGAATAAAGAAGGCCAATACTAAATTGATTTATTACGTAAAAGTTAGTAGTCCCTAGCAGAATGCTTTATTCTGATATTTGAACTTGTTTTTAAAACTACTTATTTTTATATTATCTCTGTAATAAGGACATATGTTATTATTATTAGTAAAAAAAATCTTAAAATGTTTGTTTCTCTTAGGACTAATGGATTTCTCTTAATATGGCATTTATATTGTGCTTGCAAACCTCACATGCCTAGGTAAAGCAATTTTGTGAGTCGGTTGGTCATGGTCCTAGGCCTGAGGCTGATAAGTGGAGTGGCCTATAGGCTTAAAACAGTCTTTCCCTCATGCATAGGCCTTCATTTCCAAGGCATTCTCCAAGCCTCAGGACTGGATTCGGGGAAAATGGAAGGAAAAGCAAGAGCCAATCACTGTTAAGGAGGCGGAGCCTAGAGGAAAAGTCTGTAATGTTCTGCACAGGGCAGGTGTGTTCACTCCATGAAGCAGGGCTTAGGAAAGGCTGTTTTTGGTAGGAGCTAATCCCTCACATTGAATTGGGGATATCTGACCTGAAGGGGATCGCATGTTGACATAGAGTTAGAGGTCCAATAAAGACAGTTCTGTTATTTATTTATTATTTATTTATTTAGATTCCTATCCCGCCCTTCCCGCCTCTCAGCAAGCTCAGGGCAGCTAACAAAACAGTTCCTATAAAATTCCATAAAACAACCATAATACAAAACATACAACTTTAAAATTACAATACATGATGGCAAAACTTCAACGTCCTTGCCTGAGCGGCGTCAGCAAGCTTCTTCTGGACTTCCAATTGGTGCAGATGATCCATTAGCGGTCTTCGATGGCCGGGCCAGGGCTATGAAGTCGAGGCGGCCCCTACTTGAAAGCTTGGCGGAAGAGCTCTGTCTTATATGCCCTGTGGAACTGTAAGAGGTCCCACAGGTCCCTAATGTTATCCGGGAGCTCATTCCACCAGTGTGGGACTGCCACTGAAAAGGCCCTGGCCCTTGTTGCCGCCAATTGAGGCTCCTTAGGCCCTGGAAGAACCAGGCGGTTCTGGGAGCCCGATTGTGGTGCTCGCTGGGGTACATACAGGAAGAGGTGGTCCCTTAGGTAGCTAGGTCCCTGGCCATATAGGGCTTTATAGGTAAGCACCAACACCTTGAACTGTATCCGGTATGCTGTAGGCAGCCAGTGCATTGCTTTTAGGGCGGGCTGGATGTGTTCCCGCATGGGAAGACACAACATCAGCCTCGCCACTGCATTCTGCACCAGCTGCAGCTTCTGGATTTGAGAAAAGGGCAGCCCCATGTAGAGAGCATTACAGTAATCCAATCTTGAGGTGACCAACACATGGATCACTGTAGCCAGGTTGTTGCATCCAAGGAAGGGAACCAACTGCTTAATCAGCCGTAGATGATAAAAGGCTGACCTTGCAGTGGCTGCTACCTGGGCCTCCATCGTTAACGAGGTGTCCAGGAGCACTTCCAAGCTCCTAACCTCTGGCGCTGGCTCCAACGGTGCCCCATTGAAGGTCGGGAGAGGGATCCCTAACCTTGGGCCACTCCGACTCAGTCTTCGTCGGATTCGATTTCAGTCAACTCTGCCTAAGCCAACCAGCCATGGCTTTCAACTCCAGGTCCAGATCTCCCGGACTAGAGTCTGACTGGCTGCCCAACAGCAGATAGAGCTGGGTATCGTCAGCATATTGATGACAACCCAGCCCATGCCTCTAGGCAATCTAGGTGAGGGAGCGCATATAGATATTAAACAGCATTGGGGAGAGTACTGCACCCTGTGGCACACCACATAATAGCGGGTGTCCTTTGGACAGTTGCTCCCCAACAGCCACCCTCTGTCCCCGGTCTTGGAGAAATGAGGAAAGCCACTGTAAGGCCAGCCCCTGGATCCCAATGTCGGTGAGGCGGTGGGCCAGTAGTTAATTGTCGACCGTGTTGAACGCCGCCAACAGATCTAACAACATCAACACCGCTGTACTGCCTCAATCCAGATGCCTCCGGAGGTCATCTGTGAGGGTGACCAGGACCCTCTCTGTCCCGTGGCCTGGTCGGAAGCCGGACTGAAAGAGATCTAGTACGGAGTGATCATCCAAGAAGCCCTGCAACTGATCCACTACCACCTTCTTGATTAATTTACCCAAATAGGGTAGGTTGGATACCGGCCGATAGTTAGCTAATTCAGCCAGATTGAGTGATGCCTTTTTAAAAAGGGGACATACTACTGCCTCCTTTAGGGCACTAGGGAACACCCCCTCTGTGAGGGATGTATTAATAACCTTCGTCAGCGCCCCTTGTAACCTATCCCGGCTAGCCTTAATTAGCCGTGATGGGCACAGGTCGAGATTACAGGTGGTTGGGCGGACTGATGAGAGCAATTTGTCGACCTCCTCTAGGTCGAGTGGATCGAAATAATCCAGAATGTGACCAGAAGATGTGCATGGAGCCTCAAATTCCATTACTGTATCAACTGTGGCAGGGAGTTCCTGGTGGAGCAACAAAACTTTATCTGCAAAATATTTCCCAAAAGCCTCACAGCCAATATCCAATTCCCTATTGTTTGGTCTGCACTGCGGCAGATTCGTCAAAGACCGAATTGTCCTAAATAATTGGGCTGGGCGGGAACTCGCAGACGTGATCATGGCTGTGTGAAAAGCTTTTTTTGCAGACTTGACCACCATCTCATAGGATTTCATAAACGTCCTATAAGATGCTCTTACTGCCTCGTCAGGAGCGTGACGCCACTGTCTCTCTAGCTGCCTAAGCTCCCGCTTCATCATTTGCAGCTCCTTTGTATACCATGGGGCGAGTTGTGAGTGAGGGCGCAGAGGGCACAGGGGAGTGATCTCGTCGATGGCCGCCAAGAACCGGTTTTGCCAGTCCTTGACTAGCTCATCTAATGAGCCACCAGGGGGCATTGGATCCCGCAAAGCCACCTGGAATCACATGGGATCCATTTGGCTTTGTGGGCAAGCTAAAATATGCTCGCCACCCAAACAGGGTTGGAGCGACATATTCACCCGGGCCCTCAGAGCATGGTACGACCATGGTCGCAGTTTGGTCCACCGTAACCCCCGCCGCAAAAATCAAACTGAGCGTGTGCCCGGCTCTGTGAGTGGGAGCCATAACAAATTGGGAGAGTCCTAGTGCCGCCATGGACGACACCAAGTCCATTGCCTGTGTGAAGGTTGCGTCCTCGGCATGGACGTTGAAGTCACCCAGGACTAATAGCCGAGGGTGCTCAAGCGCCCAGCCTGATATGGCCTCCAGCAGGGATGACAGGCTGCTTGCTGGTGCGTTGGATGGTTGGTACACCAGCCAAACTATCCCCGGACAAAGCCGGCACACTCCATGCCCGCGAGATTCAGCGGCGGGAGCACCCTGAAGGTGTAACTCTCCCGGATGAATTAGGCCAGTCCTCCCCCCCGCCCCTGAGTCCGAGATTGGTGAAGGACCGAGAACCCAGGAGGAGGTAATTGGGAGAGCGCCACAGTCTCCCCGTCTCACACTCAGGTCTCGGTCACGCACAGCAGGTCGACATCCTGCTCTGACAAAAAGTCATGGAGGATTCTGGTCTTGTTATTAATGGATCTGGCGTTACACAACACCAATGTTGGAGTGGGTTTTTCTCTCCTAGCCCCACAACCTACTACCTTCAGGATGGGACGCAGATTGGAAGGGGACCGAGCTCGCCCGTGTCTCCGTTCCCTTCCCTTCCACTTCCATCTAGTCCCACCACCATACCTCCCCATCTCCAGGAACACTGGTATCCCTTGGCTGGTCATTTGTTGGCTGGTGGCCTTTGCTCATAGGCCTTGGCTGCTCTTGGACTCTAACCAGCATTAAGATCTCCACTCCCTGGTTCCTTGCACCCGCCCGTCAGAAGGTAGCCGCTGCTCAGTGCGGTATCATCGGCCAAATCCCTCAATCCCAAAATTAACAGTAGTTCTCACAGATACTAACAGCACAATATACAAAGACAAGACCTACCTACCCTAACCTCCTTTCTTGCTACCCCCCCCCCTCTGCAAGACTAAAACTAACCTAACCTACTAAATGAAATGAAGGGTGGAAAACACTTTCTACTACCTATAAGACTACCACTACACTGATCTAACCTACAGTATCCTAGCTAATATCCCCACTTATTCCTTTCCCCTATCCCCCGGCTGTGCTCAGGTCGCTCTTTAGAGCCAGTTTGGTGTGAGAGCCAGTTTGGTGTAGTGGTTAAGTGCGCGGACTCTAATCTGGGAGAATCGGGTTTGATTCCCCACTCCTCCACTCACACTTGGCTGGATGACCTTGGGCAAGCCGTAGTTCTGGCACAGCTGTTCCCTCAAGGACAGCTTGGGAAAGAGCTCTCTCAGCCCCACCTACTTCACAGAGTGTCTGTTGTGGGGAGGGGAAGGGAAAAAGGAGTTTGTAAACTGCTCTGAGACTCCCTTGGGGAGTGGAGGGCGGGGTATAAATCCAACCTCTTCTCTTCTTCTTCTTCTTCTACTTCTAGCAAGCCCAGATGATAAGTTCTGAGAGTGGGGGGAGAGTCCAGGCCTGTCTGCAAACCAGACTAGCTGGCCAAGTTGTTCTTTTTCAGCAGGCTTCTTTCCCTGGAATTTATGCCCTGTGTGTTGTGTTATATTTTTATAACTGTTCTATTATTTAATTGACTGTTACAGTATTTATTTAATAAATTAGTCTTGTTTGTTTGTTCACTCTTCCTGGACCCTTCACTCTGCATATTGAGCCATAAAGTAGGGCAGGCCCTGACTGAAGACAGGGTTGTTGGGGGGTGGGGTGTTCTAGGCCTTCCCCAGTCAAGCCCAAGAACTGAAGTGGTGCCAACCAATTTAAGGCCCTTGTCTGCTACAGGGCTGGAGAGGGAAGATGGTGTGTGTGGGGGGGACTGGGGGGACTTCTTGGGAGGGAGTCCCCGGCCACAACAATACCTCACAAGGTCCCACACCTTCTCATATTATAGTGGTAGTTAGGTATAAAGTGCTTAACTTTTTATGAAGAAAATCTGTGAATAATGATACTGAGTTCACATGAAGTTCATCCATGCATTCAGATTTGTGCATAGGAATCATGCCACAATCAAAATGCGATATGTAAAAAGGTATGGAATTGTAGCTGTGACTTAGTGTATGTATACACATTTTCAAATGAGATACTCAGTCTTTCATCCAAAAATATTAAAATTAAGTTAATAAATAGGTTGTTTTCTTGTGAAAGCATGCTCATCGAAATAAGCTGAACTGGTCAGAATAAAGACGCTTGAGCTATTTGCAAGTTAAGGTTGTTTTCACTATGTGGTTTCCCATTTTAAAGTTCCTTTTCAAAATACAGTTGTGTTGCATGGTCTTGCTGATTATCAGTATTTTAAAGGCATTATTTATAAAAAATACATAAAAAGAATTTGTACATCTAGTTTTCTCATTGTTCTTAAAAGTTCCTGTGATACTACTGTACATGGTAAAGTAAACTTAACCTAATAACAATTTTCTGTGTAAGCAAACCACCTCTATATTATTGCGGTGACTTAGATGTTCCAGAGGGTTTCTGTGCATGACTTTCTCACCTTTCCTGTTGCAGTCACAAATGCCCCCAGGAATGCTGCTCTTGAAGATCCCCTGTCCACAGCGAGCAGCATTTTGGGGGGATTTGAAGATACAGCAGAAGGGAAGAGGTGAGAAAACTTCTATCTGTGGGTGGAAATCCATCCTAAGTAGCGCTCTGGAGGATCCAAGCCAGTGATTTGATGTAATAATAATACTGAGGAAAATGTGCTATAAAAAAACGAAACACATAAGAACATAAGAGAAGCTAATGTTGGATCAGGCCAGTGGCCCATCCAGTCCAACACTCTGTCACACAGTGGCCAAAAACACCAGGTGCCCTCAGGAGGTCCAGCAGTGGGGGCAGGAAGCCCTCCCACTGTTGCCCCCCCCAGCACCAAGAATACAGAGCATCACTTGCCCCAGACTGAGAGTTCCTATCTATACTTTGTGGCTAATAGCCACTGATGGACCTCTGCTCCATATGTTTATCTAATTCCCTCTTGGAGCCGTGCATGCTTGTAGCCGTGACCACCTCCTGTGGCAGTGAATTTGAATTTGAGTTGGTTTTATGTAGTTTATTGTAAAGACAGTGCACACACAGAGGATTCTTACAGACTGCATCTTTTCCTGTGCACTTGCCCACGGTGTGATGGGCTTTTGGAATACAAAGTTAGTGAATGCCTTTGATATTACCTTATAGTTGTTCTCAAATACAGTATTTCATTCTTTAATGGTGCTTTGTAGAGAAATCATGTTACATTTTATCTTTAATCACCATAGAGAAACTTCTAATAGCTGATCTTTTTAGAATCTGTGTTGCTCAGTCCTTTATTTTTGTAGCATAGTGCTATGATTTGTGATATCTGTATATATTGGTGCACGCCCTGGTAATGTCTGTATTAGATTACTGTAACATAATCTATGTGGGCTTGCCCTTGAAGACTGTCTGGAAGCTACCATTGGTATAGAATGCTGTGGCCGGAATGTTGACTGAACATAAGGACTGTATCACTCCACTCTTGTTCTATCTTCATTGGTGCATAATTTGGTTCTGACCCCAATTTGAGGTGCTGACATTTACCCTTAAAGCCTTATATAGCTTGAGGCCAGCATACCTTAAGGACTCCTTCCTCCCATACGAACTTACCCAACCACTCCCGTCATTCTCAGAGGCCCTGCTTCAGATGCCCCTGCCATCTGAGGTGGTAACCTGAGAAAGGGCGTTTTCGGTTGTGATGCCAAAACTTTGGGACTCCCTCCCCAGGAAGATTAATCTGTCTCCCTCTATTGTCTTCTGTTAGCTGATGAAGACTTTTTTTGTTTTGTTTGGCATTCCCTCACTAACTCTTATTAGCCCTCTTCCCTGTTAGTATATTTATATGTATTTGTGTTTATATAATTGTTTTATTACTGAAATGTTTTAATGTTTGCTACCTTGGGAACCCTGGTCTGGATGGAAAGGTGGCACAAAAATGTTCTAAATGAAAATATATAAACGTTGCAGCTTTGTGGTGACTGGTTTTTTATGTTTTTTAGATTACCAGAGACTGATGACTGTGGCAGAGACAATCACAGCACTGATGTTTCCTTTCCAGTGGCAGCATGTGTATGTTCCTATCCTCCCAGCATCTCTCCTACATTTTCTAGATGCTCCTGTCCCTTATCTGATGGGCTTGCACTCAAATGGGCTGGATGACCGATCTAAACTGGAACTCCCCCAAGAGGTAAAGAGGAAAGGTTTGTCCAGAACTAGGGTTCACTTGATTGCGTACCAAGTTATAAGGGACTAGGAGTAAGGCCCATTGTGGGAAGAAATACATTGGGCTCTAAAAAGAAGCTCCAGGTGAGTGTCCTGGCTGTGGCTGGTGGAGGGAAGAGGAAAACAGAGGGAGATGAGCCGTGTTTATTTCCTTCTGCTTAGCGATAAGGCAGGGCTGTCTCAAGTCATTTGCTGCCCCAGGTGGGTAGCATGGGTGGGGAGCTGCATGGTAATGGTTTGTATGGTTGTATGGTTCCCTCCACCCCTGGCTCATGTTGATTTGGGGCTCTGCAGTGGCAGCTAAGGTAGAAAAGCACCTCCTCCTATCCCATGACTTCTGGGTTCCAAGGGTCTGGAAAGTGGTTCCATAGCCAATTACAGGGTGCCAAATCGGGGGTGGGAAATACCTGTAGATTTGAGGGGAAGAGCCTGGGGAGGGAAGGGGGGGAGGGACCTCAGCAGGGTATAATGCCACAGAGTCCATTGCCCAAAGCAGCCATTCTCTCCAGGAGAACTGATCTTGGAGATCTCCAGGTGCTGCCTGGAGGCTGACAGTACTAAGGGGAGGGCCAGACCTGTAGATTTGAGGGATAGAGCCTAGGGAGGGCAGGGTTTGAGGTGTGGAGGGACCTCAGCAAGATATAATGCCACAGAGTCCATTGCCCAAAGCAGCCATTCTTTCCAGGAGAACTGATCTTGGAGATCTCCAGGTGCTGCCTGGAGGCTGGCAATACTAAGGGGAGGGCCAGACCTGTAGATTTGAGGGGTAGAGCCTGGGGAGGGCAAGGTTTGGGGGTGTTGAGGGACCTCAGCAGGGTATAATGCCACAGAGTCCCCTGCCCAAAGCAGCCGTTGTCTCCAGGAGAACTGGTCTTGGTCATCTGGAGATGGATTATAGTAGCTGAAGATCTCCAGGTGCTGCATGGAGGTTGGCTTATGTTGACATGGGGCTATGCAGTGGCTGCTAAGGTAGAAAAGCACCTCCTCCTATGCAATGTCTTCTGGGTTTCAAGGTTCTGGAAAGCAGTTCCGTAGCCAGTTACAGGGTTGCCAACTCTGGGCTGGGAAATACCTGTAGATTTGAGGGTAGAGTCTGGGGAGGGCAGGATTTGGGGTGGGGAGGGACCTCAGCAGGGTAGACTAGATGGTTTATTACAGCATCAAGCCAGTAAATCAGCAAGAACACCAACGCCAACATTATAAAAAATAACTTTAAAAAAGGTACATAAAATGTATAAAAATGCATAAGATAAAGTAGCAATAAGACAAATTGCATAAAATGTAAGTCAGCAGAACAGCTTGAAACTAAAGCACGATTAAGCGGGCTTTTCTAATACAACAGCTAGCGGCACAGAATTTGGCAATAGCTTTAGAGAGAGACTGATTATTATCTGACAGCACATAGTTTATATAATCAGATTCCATCATATCAGGACTTAGTTTTGCAATAGGCTCAAGATATTTGGAGCAGACCTCCTTAGACCAGGGACACCTGAGGATCATAGGTGTAATAGTTTCAGCTTCCCCTAAGCCACATTTGCAATACCTTTGTGTGAAGGGAATTCCCTTGTACCTACCCTCAAGCACTGCTGAGGGGAGCACTGAACACCTGGCCGAAGTGAAGGCTTTTCTGTACTTATGTGCATCAAGATGGACAAGGTAAGCAGAATAACCGGCACAGTATTTGGTTCGCACAGGCACTAGAAAAGTTGGGATATCCAGCCAGATCAGATTGCGTCTAAATGCCTGTTGTTCTTTCTTTCACGATTGCCTTAGCCTGGTCCCGGTTCAGGGCCAAAATGATGCGAGGGGAAAAGCTGCGAAGATGCAGCTTTTTATAAACAGCTATCAGCCAATTTGACTGAAAGTTGTGTATGAGTACCATGTGAATTAGGCCCTGAGGGTGAAAATTGACTCTAAACCAATACCTAAGTGGGGCCAGTGTAAGTTTGGCTACCGTTGTCATCATGCCAGTTTTTAAGTGGATACCAGCATTAGGCACCCCCCCCCCCCCCATGGGACCTGAAGGACCACCCTTAGAAATTTGGACTGGACCCTCTCAGGGGGGGTCAAAGGAAGAAGGTGGAGAGCCAAGGAAAGTACCATAAGACATTTGTGGTATTGCTTTTGCTTGAAACAATTTTAGGGCTGCCGGAACAAAGTGAGCCCCCCTCGTATACAAGAACTTGATTATAGTATTAGCGGTTCTTTCTCCTTGAGCTGCCACAGACTTAATATGAGCGCTCCTGGCCCCAGAGGCTTGAAGAATCATTTGAAACTTGGTACCTGCTCAATGTGTTGCCCATTAATTGACCACATTCTTTTCTTTTGTCTATTCCCAAAGGCCATAACCTTTGTTTTTTGGTAGTTTATCTCAAGTTGGTTCTCATTGCAAAATGCTGCAAATTTAGAAAGTGCTCTCCTAAGGTCTACCTGGGTCCTGGCAAGGAAGACAGTGTTATCGGCGTAAAGAAGGATGGAGATGTGATGCTACTATAGTTTGGGCGGCTGTAAATCGGCTGAATCAAGATAGCCCACAATATCATTAATATAATAGTTAAACAACATAGGGGCAGCAGACATCCCTGTCTGACTCCTTTGTAGATACTGACTGGCTCTGACAGACATCCCCTCCCATTATATCTAACTCTTAATTGTGAGTGGTCATAAAGCGCTCTAATAAGTAAAAGGAGCCTTTTATCTATGGAAGAAGCTTCCAATTTGGCCCATAACCGAATTCTAGAAATAGAATCAAAAGCCGCCTTGAGAGCAATAAAGGCAGCCAATAGTGAGATGGGGCCCTTTGCAGCATATTTTTCGATGAGGTGTTGTATAGTGAGGCAGTGATCAAAGGTAGATCTATGCTCTTTGAAACCCGCCTGCTCTGAGGCAATCACATTCTCCAAGACCAGCCAAGGAGTAAATTTTCCAGGAGATGTTTGGCATATTATTTACTGCAGATGTTTAATAAGCTGATGGAACGGTAGTTTGAAGGCTGATCTCGCCTTCTTTTTTTAAAGAGGGGCACACCTGTAGCCATCCCCCAGTCAGATGGAATATGCCCAGCGGGATCCATGAACATAAACAAGGAGGCAAGAAAAGGAGCCCCACCTGTCAGTGTCCTCTTGAACATAAGAGAAGCCAATGTTGGATCAGGCCAGTGGCCCATCCAGTCCAACACTCTGTCACACAGTGGCCAAAAACACCAGGTGCCCTCAGCAATCAACACAACATAGAGACAGCTATATTATCACTTGATATAGTAAAAGCCTTAGACAGATTGGAATCTCTGTTCTTGAAGGGAACCCTATCAATAATAGGCTTTGGAGATAAATTCTATAGGGTAGTAGGAGCATTATATGCAGCTCCCACAGCACGTATATAGGTCAGTGGTTTTACATCAGCAGAAATCCACATAACAAGAGGAACACGGCAGGGCTGCCCCCTGTTCCCCCTTCTATTCGCTTTAGCTATGGAGCCACTTGCTTCCACCATCAGAGGCAGCAGAACTATATCTGGAGTTGAAATCAACAATCTAAACTGTAAAGTTTGACTCTAAGTGGGTGATATGTCTATATATTTAACAAACCTGGTTAAATCTTTACCTGAAGTAGAGGAAGTCCTAAAAGAATTTAAGAAAGTTTCAGGCTTGCAAGTGAATTTAACAAAACAGAACTTTACTCAATTAACATTTCGTCAACTTCTAAAAGATTTATTAAGGGTCACTTCAAGTATAAGTGGATAACAGATTCATGGAGACAACTGGGAGTCTGGATTCCTCTCAAAACAAAAGATATTCTAAAAGCCAACCATATAAAAATCTTTAAAGAAACCACAACAGAACTACACAGATGGGACAAGCTACCATTAACCTGGGCTGACAGAATCAATCTAGTGAAAGCCTTTGCCTTCCCTAAACTCCTGTTTTACTTTAGGACCATCCCAATTACAGTTGCTGAAACCTATCTCAGGCAATGGCAATCAACACAGAATAAATTCATATGGGGTTTCCACAGACCAAAAATCAATTTTTAAATTTTGAGGTGACGTACGGAAATGGGTGGAATGGGTTTACCAGATCTTAAAAGATATTATGAAGCAACCCAACTAGCTTACCTGGTGACAGCCCTATCTTCTGTGATGGATACTGACTGGAAGCGGATAGAACAAAGTTATTCCCTGTCCTTCTCCCTACAGGAAGTGATATGGGCTAGGAAACAATACAGACCTGCAAACATAAACAAAGCAGAATACCTGTTACCCTCTATAAAAATATGGGATGCAAAATGTTCAAAACTAGTGTCAAATCCATCTCTACTCTCTCCGTTTTTAGGCCAGGGATGGTTTCCTCCAACACTAAATGCAACCAATTTTTCAAAATGGGAGGAAGCAAAACTAACTAGATTATTAGATATTACACACAAGGGAAAATTATTGGACAAAATTGAACTAGATCAAAAGGCAGGATGTAAATTACCATGGTTCCAGTACATCCAACTTCAACATCTTTTTAGCTCAGCACAGTTTAAAAATCTTGGAATGAAACAGCTCACCCCATTTGAGACCCTTATAAAATCAGACCATGACCTAGAAAAGTCTAATATCCATATTATATAATATACTGGGACAGGCCACTCTTGAGCAATCTCTCTCTTAGCAGAATAGTTGGGAACAGGATTGTAATAGGACCATATCGAACCACTTGAGGTAAAGAGGCTTGCTTAAAACTCCTAAATCTTTTGTGTGTAATGGTGATGAACAAAAGTCTCTGTGTATTATTATTGTTAATAACTCACTTGTCTCCCACCTTTCTCATTGAGACTCAAGGCAGGTACAGAATATGAAAAGCAATTCAGTCAAAGAGCAAAGACCTTCAATAAGCAGTGCAGCAGTGATAATTAAGCATAGTAAACAAATGTTCTAGTAGGACCTAACTCTTAAACCATTGATGAAAACATCCAAACTTTCAACTTTTAGTTAAAAACCTATAAGCTGCATGGGTCTCCTGGTCTGTTTTCTCTACTTGTTCTCTCTTTGAGAACGGTGTATATCATGTACCTCAAGTAGGGCTGCCAAGTACCGGCGACTTACCGGTGGGGGGGAGTTGTTCTCCCCCCGGGAGCTCTTCTGGCGTGTGCGCTTTGCACACGCGCCATGGTGACGTAATGACGTCATCTCTGGGTGACGTCATTACACAGGGGAAGTCGTCCTCACCGGACGACTTCTGGGGCGGGGTTCCCCCCGCCGGCCAAATGCCGGCCGGCGGATCAGGAACCCCTATAGCGGGGGATCCCCCGCCCCTTGGGCTGACTTGGCAGCCCTAACCTCAAGCTGCTTGTGTCTGATTCATTTCTGTTTTCTTATTAATTCCTTTTTCTTTATACATACCTGTACACCTGTTTCTTGATTATTTTTTTTAACAAGCTGGGAAAATTTCAGTGAACTGGCAGTTTAGTGAGACTCCGAGAGTAAAATGAAAGTGCAGTCTTGTTATGGTCAACCAGTGGATTTGGGTTATTTTCATAATTTAAAATATTTAAGAGATTTATTTAAACTGCTTGTTGCAGTGAGGGAATTACTGCTGAGTGCATCAACAATTCTGTATCCGTTTTTATGTCTTTTTGGAAATGCTGATTACATTCATTTCTGGGTTAAGTGAAGCTGAAAGGAGTGGAATATGTTAATTTCCACTGGATGTATTGTGAAACTGTGACCAGGCCTGTAGCAAACATAGGGCCCACGGGGCCTGGCCCCCTAGCATTTATTCTGAGCCTCTCCCTCCCGGACTGCACCCAGAGTGCCTCAACTTTCCACTTCCAGCTTTGCTGCCAGACAACTGAGTGCCCTGAGCGCCTTGCTGCTTCCCCACCAGCCTCACTCCCCTCCTAGCCTCAGACATGCTCCAGCGGCAGAGGCGGCACCCCTAGCTGGGCCGTAGTGGCCAGAAACATCCAGAACAGCAGCGGCAGCAGTGGTGGTGACAGAGGTGGCTGCAGCCCCAGCAGCAGGAGGTGCTTGGCTTGCTTGGCGGTGCAGTGGCAGTGGGAGGGCATTCGGTCTTGCCAGGCTACCCCAGGCAGGTAGGCTGGGGGAAGCGTCCTGCTGCCAGCCCCCGGCTGCCTCTTCCCACTCCTCCCACCAGATCTCTTTCTCCCTCTCTCCCGCCGTCCCCCTCTTGGATGCTGCTGCCTGCTTCGCCCTGCCTGGCTTTGCAACTTGAGCAGGGTTGCGGTGCTCTGGGGGAGAGTGGGTAGCCTGAGCACCAGCCTGGCGGGCATTGCAGGCCGGGGTGGATCTTGGCAGCCCTCAGGGATCCCTCTGCCCCCCGGCTAGAGAGAGAGAGAGGAGGAGGAGGAGAAGGCACCTTCTCCCCCCCCCCCATGGCCTGGGCATTGCTGGGGAGTGTCCTGCCGCCACCGCTGCTCCTGTAGCCGCCACTCATTGCTGCCTAGCCAGCAGAGCAGCATGCCTGATGGGGAGTGTCTGACGTGACCCCCAGTTGTGTTTTCCCCATGCCCTTGCCGGGGGGGGGGGGGGGGGAGGGAAGGGAAACTGCGGCTGCTGGGCATTTCCCCCCCCTCCCCCAACTTGTCCTGGAGCCTGGCGGGAGTGCAGAGCTGCCTTAGGGGAAGGCCAGCTTCTAAGGAGTCCCACTATTTAAACCAAAGTTAATTTAATTACCGTTGATTTGATTAGCTGGCAGCTCCCCCAATTCCCCTCCCCCCAAATTCCCTTGCTGTGGGGCTGGCTGTGGCCTTCTTTGTATAGAACCATGAGAGTTTGGTTTTCTTGCTGAACAAGAATTGCAATAGAGTTCTAGTACTAGAGAGAGCATTGAGCCCCGGAAGGGTAAATTAATCTTGCATCTAGTTAGGCTGCTGATGTGCTTTTGTGTTCCAATATAATGTTTCAGCATTGTGTATTATATATACAGTATATCTACAGAAGTTTTAATTCTACTAATGGTTGCTTTTATATTTTTCCTGACTTTACTTTCCAGGCAAACTTGTGCTTTGTGGACATAGACAACTACTATGTTGAGCTGCCAGAGGATTTGCCTCAATTTCCAAATAAACTTGAATTCATTCAGGAAGTCTCAGAAGTCCTTATGGCTTTTGGGATTCCACCCGAGGGAAACTTGCATTACAGTGAAAGTGCCTCCAAGATGAAAAGCTTCAGGACATGTGACATAGTCTCCGATAAAAGAAATGGGAACATAGCAGGGTCACCGATCAACTCTTATAAACTGTTAAAAGAAAATGAGACCATAGCAAGGCTGCAGGCACTTGTGAAAAGAACAGGTGTGAGCCTAGAAAAGGTAGGTTACATAATACTTATGGAGGTTTAATTGCAAATGGGTAAATGACAATACTAGACTGATCTGGGATTTTTAACTCTTAATTAGTATTACTGCTTGGTTCTAATTTTGGGTTTTTTTGCGAGCAGTCACTTAAGCCGGTGAAATATGGAGGAAGATTTGTCTGCTCCAGTGGTAATGGCTGCGTTCAGATATCACGATAAACTGTGCTTTGTATAAATCACAGTTTGTTTGGGGGGGGGGGAGCCTTCAGAAGTCTGCCTGATGTACATAGCAGTCAGCAGGTTTTGTAGATCCCAGGTAGCAGCCCCATAGCCAGAAAATTTTCAGTGGGGGGGGGGGGCAGGTGGAGGGGCATCAGGCCCCCGATGTGGTGATGTCACTTGTGATGCCAGCCAGAAGTGTGTCTCCTCCGTTTGCAGAGTAGCCTCCTGCATGCCGGGAATGGAGAGGAAGAAGGAGAACTGAGGAGGCAGGCAGGCAGGAGTGCGGGCAGTGAGCAGAAGGAGGAGGCAGGAAGCCTCTTTCTGCTTGTCGCCCGCTGCCCTGCCTGCCTGCTTCCATGGCTCTCCCAGTAACAGCATGGTGGCTGGGCTGGGCTGGCTGGCGCAGGCGCAGTGAGGCGCCAGGGTGGGCCGTTCTCTGGTGGCCTGCCCCAGTGCCTGCCTGCCCCAGCCAGCCCAGCCCAGCCCAGCCACCACGCTGCTGCTGCTGCTGCTGTGGGATAGGGAGAACTGAGGCAGGCCATTCTCTACGCCTTGTGCAGCGGGGAGGGGAGCTACTCTCACGGAGTAAGAGGAACAGAACCACTAGCTCGCCCCAGCAAGAGGCATAGAGGACGGCCTGCCCCGGCACCTCACTGTGCCTGTGCCTCACGGCTCCTCACTGGCGCTTCCTCTTGCTTCCTCCTGCAGCTGAGCAGGAAGCAGCAGGAAGAGCCAGTGAGGTCACAGTGGGCAGCCTACTGGGGGTAGGTCTGGTATCCTCCTGGGGGGAGGCCCGTCCCCAAATGGCCCCCCCATAACTATGGGCCTGCCAGATAGTCTGCTGCTTTTTTTTTTGTATTTGTATGTGTGTACCTGGAAGTCATGGCAACCTCTGGTGACTGATCCCTGTGGAGGATATTCAGAGAGGTGGCTGAATAAAGCCTGCCTCCTCCCAGCTTTGGTATTCCAAGGAGGTCTCCCATCCAAGTAGTTGCCAGAGTCGACCCTGCTTAGCTTCCAAGATCTGAGGAGATCGGGCTTGCCCGGGCTATGAAGGTCAGGGCTGCTGCTTTTATCCTTTCCCACTTCTAAGTATTTGTGGATGATTTGTAAGTGCTTTTTGCATGGCCAGGCTGCTGTCAGAGCCTCACTTGCTGTTGGTCAACTGGGGGAGGGGAGAGGCCTCGTGGCAAACCAAGTTCTCCTCCTCTTTGCATTTGGCTAAGTAGCATCTGTCCTTACAAAGTAGCTTATAATATTCTCCCTTCATAGGCGTCAACTTCAGGGGGGCTGGGAAGCTGGAGACACCCCCCCCCCCGATCTTTTCCAGGAAGTGCTGAGCCTCCCTCGGAGACAATGGCCTGTGATGTCTCTGGCCCAGCCCCAGGCCCCCCCCCCCCCAATTGGAAAGTCTACGCCCTTGTCTCCCTTTCTCTGTTTTATCCTCACAACAACCTTGTGTGGTAATTTAGGATGAGTGTGATTGGCTGAAGGTCACTGGAGATTTGAACCTGTGTCCAATCCAAGTCAGACACTCTGACCACTACAGTAGTAGGGTGGGAGCATGGAAAAAAGATGAAGGGAAGAAGGGAAGGCATGTTTCGACAAAGCAGTAACAGCAGCTGAGTGTAGCTGGAGCAGCGTTTCTGTTGGTACGTGCTTTCACCGCTGACTAAAAGGGGCAGTTGCTCCAGATTCTCATGTCATATCAAACCACAGCTAGGTACAAATCATAATTTTGAATACCAGCTTAGCACCCACCAAAAAACCCACAGTTTGTTGTGCAGCCTGCATTTAGACTTCACACTGGAAGTTAAGGAAACTATGGTTTGTAAGTTGCAGTCTGTTGTGATGTCTGATGGCAGCCGAAATGAATTTCATTTCATTAATATTGTAAGTACGTGACCTGTAAACTTTTACAGATGTTATATGGCCTGGCTAAGTTAAAAAAAATTGTGGAAGCTAATTGAACAATGAGGTTCTTAATGACTGTCTAAACTGTGACTTTGAAGGTGGTGTTCCTGCCTTTCTGATATATTAATTTTACCCCCCCCTTTCTTTTAACTCATTGTACTGTTTGAACTGCAGCCACATTTTACTTCCCTTCCATAAGTCTTATTTCTGTTTTTGTGGTCCGAATGTTTTTGTTGTATTTATCCTTGTGGAATACAGGTAACTTCAGTGAGAATTGTAGGAGTAAGCATTCGATTTTGGAGAGTCTATCCTGTGAATAAATCCTCTCCTGGATTGTTCTGTTTGAAAGTTATGCTAGAGGTTTGACCCTGATTAATAATTGGAAACTGGCGGTAGTTAGCTAGCAAACTTTAGTTCTGGTTCCATTGCGAGGGAGATTTACAAAAGAAGATCAGATCGATGAAAGCGAATCATGCGGTCTTATGTTCATATGTAAGTTCCAAAATAGTGGCCCTCCAAAGTTTTGAATAGTGATACTGCTATTCTCCAAATCCTGTGGAGCCATTCAGGACTGGTTCACATGTTACGAAGTCCTTGTGTCCCTTGTATGACCTCCTCAGGGACTTCTGATCTGAGGCACACCTTGGCCCTGTCCACTCTTGTCACTTTTGTCGCTCATTTCTCCCTATTGCTTTGGGTTCCTCCCCCTTTTCCACATGTGTTTTGCTCCCTCTGGGACTACTAGAGAGAGCAAAACATATGGGGGGTGGGGGAACCTGAAGCAATAGGGAGAAATGAGCAACAAAAGTGACAGTGTGGACGGGGCCCTTAAGTTCCATGCTAGGTTCTTTATTCCCAGGTATGCTTGGTTCCAGTTCAGATTGGGATTGTGGTGGGCAGGGAGAGGTGTGAAACAATTTCCCAACCTGAAACAGGTACAGGGAGCTGTTAGTTGTCCCATGGAAGGAACTGGTGTGTAGCCATCAGTACACATAATGGTAGTGACTGCTTTAAGTAGCATTAAGCAAGCAAGCTTCCTTCCCTTTGCTATTACAAGCTGAACATAAAGTCCTAGAAATGGCAGAAAAAGATCAAATTCAAAAGAACTTGATCTTTATAAAGCAGCGCTATTGGCATAAAACTAACAAAACACTCTTCTGAAATGGAAATTCCAACAAGTTAGGAAATCTAGATCGGTGAATCACATGTGTTTGTGTTGTATGTTGTATTATTGAAAAACTTGAAAATAAAATAATTTTTTAAAAAAAACTACCAATGAGGAAATTAAAATGCTATCCAAAGACATAGCTGAAGTTTTCTCTAGATGCTACTCTAAGTTATATTCTTCTGTAACGACCGATGGCCCTAAGTTAGAACAATTTTTCAAAAGATCACATATAATTCCAAAACTTTCGGAAGAAGATAGCACTTTCCTAGATGTCCGTATTAGGGAAGAGGAAATTACTGATGTCATTCTATCTTTAAATTATAATTCAGCCCCAGGGAATGACGGCTTCCCAGCTGAATTCTGTGAGGTGTACAAAGATGTTTTAACCCCCCATCTCACTAAGGTTTGTAATAATATCCTACAAACGGGTAGCATAACCCCTTCATGGTCTTCAGCTACAATTACTGCTATCCTGAAAGAGGGCAAAGATGCTGCTAATCCTTCATCATACCAGCTGATAGCATTAATAAATCAAGACAATAAAATTTTTACTGCCCTGATTGCCCAAAGACTCAAAACTTTTATCTGTAAATATATACATCAAGACCAAACTGGCTTTATGCCAACTAGAAATATTTCTGATAATACTACATGATATACATGACATATAATTCAACATAGTAGGATTACTAAAACCCAGTCTCTCATTCTGAGCATCGACATGGCCAAAGCCTCTGACTCTATAAGTAAAAACTATTTTTAAAAACTTCTAGAGAGAATGGGTGGCGGCCCTTTCTTTCTTCGAACAACTGCATCCTTATATACTAATAATACAGCCCAAGTAAAAGTTAATGCCACTAGATTTAACACTTGTGTTGTTGACAGAGGCACCTGTCATGGATGTTTCCTGTCACCTATATTGTTCGCTATCACCATTGAACTTTTGGCCAATGCTATTAGTTTCAACAGTGCAATTAAAGGTATTACAATAGGAAATCAGGAGCACAAGATATTACTTTTCGCCAGGGCTTTTTTTGTAGAAAAAGCCTAGCAGGAACTCATTAGCATAATAAGCCACACTCAACAGCAGAAACTCATTAGCATATTAGGCCACACCCCTGACAGCACAGCAATACTCGATATTTCTAACTCAATCTATTGAATTTAATATATAAACGTGCTATGAATTTGCAAGGGGTTAAAGATAACTGGCATTATCTCGGCATTATCACATTAGATTTGTCATCTATAATAGTAATTAGGAAATATTTTTAAAGAAACTAAACATCAACTAGAGACTTGGAATGACAAATTTTTATCATGGCAAGAACAGCTATCAACAGTTAAAAATGTTATTTTGCCCAAATTTCTGTTTTTTTAGGCCTATCCCTTTTCCCATCCCTGATAAGATGTTGCATCAATGGCAAAAATTAAATTTCCGGGAGTTGGTGCCAGCCCCCCCAGCGGGGGAATGCCTGCTGGTGTCATGGCTGCAGCAAAATGACCCCGTCCCCTGGAAAGGTCCTTGTTCCTCTAACCAGCCTTCTGAAGGCTTCAAGCCACCACTGAAGCTATCCTCCCAGAAGAGTGGTATTTTTGAGGCTTGGATTGTAGCTGTCCCCCCCACCTCGCCTTCTGACATACTTCTGGTGATGTCAGGTAGTGTAGCATATGCAAATAAGTTATGCTAATGAGTTATGCTAATGAGCTCCTGCACCTCTTTTTCTACGAAATGACCCCTGATTAAACCAAATTATTTTGGGGGGGGGGGGTTAGAGCAAGAATAGCATTTTCAACTTAAAATAAATCAGGGCTCCAGGCCTAATTGCTGGAAGCTCTGTGGGCAAAAAGGTTCTCCAGTTCACTTGAGGTGGAAATGCCCCAATTTCCATCATTTTTAGTTGGCTGTCTCAAAGGCAATCTTCCAAATTACTAGGATTAAGCTCCCTTTCTCTCTGAAGTTGTTTATATTTGATATTTATAATGATATCCAAATCCCCAAAGAGACAAGGAAACTTATTTCCAAACTATTAGTGGCAGGCTGTTTGACAATCGCTGCTTTCTGGAAAATTGTACATAACTCCCTTTTCTGTAGTTCACAATATAGTGTGCAATGAAGTAGCTATGGAGACACCTGGAATCCTGTTTTTGGTTATTTAGAAGTCAGAGGCATCCTAGCATGGAAAAAAGTTTATAGACTTTGGTTCTGTCTTTGACTGTTTTTTCCTGTGAAGCTGGTATACGTTTCATCATTCCCTGGAGAACGAAATGTGTTTTTATCTGAATACCTCGCTTTAGGTGATTTTTATTACATCCAATATTTAAAATTCCTGTTCCTTCTATTGATACTGTTGTTACTGCTAAGGTTGTTTCAGTGTATAGTCTCAACCCGACTTCCACTTTTCATGGTCCTTGTATTTATCTAACTGATATATTTCAGCTTGATTTTTTTTCTTTTTAATAAAATATTTTTTAAAAGAAATGTCTATTGAGCAGGTGTGATCTAACTGCTGTATCTGTTTATAAGGCAACACCCCCTTTTTTGACAAAATCACTTTATTTGAAACTAGGAATAAGACCTGTTGTGGAAATAAATACAGTGGGCTCTAGAAAGGGACTCTGGGAGAGTGACCCGGCCTTGGGCACTCAGTGTCAGTTTGCTGTGGCGACCTCAACTCCTTCCCAGCCAAGCATCAACCTGCCATTTTCTGCCCCTCTGATTTCAGCTTTCCATCTCCTCCCTCCTGAAGATCAGTTGTAATTCTGAGTGATCTCCACTCCTCACATGATGATTGGCAACAGTGGTTCCCCAGGAGGGAATGGCTGGTTGGGAGGGTGGAGTCTATGGCATTGTACCTGTATGAGGTCCCACCCCTCCTCAAACCTCACCCTCTCCAGGTTCCATCCTGCGAATCTCCAGGAATTTCCCACCTGGAGTTGGCAACCCTATCTCCTTCACAGCCAAGCATCAACCTACCTTAATTTTTCCCTTTCACCTTTCCATCTCCCCCCCCACACACACCTGTAGCCTCTACCATGCTCGGAAGCCCTGATTGCCTTGTCACATTGTGGGGGCATCTCAGCAGGGTGTAAGGACACAGAGTCCACCATTTTTTCTAGGGGAACTGATCTCTGGCATCTGGAGAACAGTTGTAATTCTGTGTGATCTCCAGTCCTCACCTGGAGATTGGCAACAGTAGTTCCCTTGGCCAGGAGGGCGGGATAAAAATTTAAATAAATAAATTTCCTAGGAGGAAAAGTAGTATTTCTCTGCAATGGGGATAAAAGCATCTTACATCATTCTCCTCTCCTCCTTTTGACTTGCACAACAGCCCTGTGAGGTATGTTAAGCTGAAAGTCTGTGACTGGTCCAAAATCACCCACTCACTTCTACAGCAAGAACCTGGATCTAGCAGACCTTGTTCTGAAGCACTGACTGCTATGCCTAGGGTAGCCAACCTCTAGGTGGAGCCTGAAGATCACCAGGCATCACAACTGAACTCCAGACAACAGCTCCCCCCCTCTGGAGAAAATAACTGCTTTGGAAGGTGGGCTTTATGGCATTCTGGTCAGCTGAGACCTCTCCCCTCCCCAAAACCTGGCTTCCATAGACCCTACCAGAAAATCTCCAGGAATCTCCCTACCTGGAGCTGGCAACCCTAGTCAGGACTGGCCCCAATGAGTTCCTCACAAAGGCCTGCAAAGGGTTTCCTTCCTTTGAACCAAGCTTGGTTGCTTACTGTGGGAAACGGGCTCCAGTTTACAACTCAGCTGGTTACCTCCCACCCTCGTCCCGTGGGTGTATCTCACTCCTTAAGTTCACTGCCACTACTCACTGAATTGTCACTGCCTTTTTAGAGGGACCGTGAGACCCCTGTGGCAAAATCTCCCTGTTAGGACATAGAATCCCCAGTCTTTGGGGGATCCCAGGAAAGTTGGCAATCGAAGGATCTGGCCTTTCCTTGCTTCCCTGGGTTACTCCCTCCCTTTGGTATTGTGCAGCGCAGGGGAGACTATGTGGTCAGAGCACAACACAGTATTAGCCCAAATAAAAGAATTTATTTAACTATTTACACAATTATGGAGCACACAGACACTAAATGAATAAAGGCACAACTGTAGGAGTAAGCACATGCTATGAACCAACAGGGCATAAATCAACAGGGGTTAAAAGCAGTCCTCTTTCCCTCCACACAATACTCTCTCTACCTCTGGAGGTTGTGGGCTCAGGATAGGATCTCTCCTTGGACTGGCCTCTGGCTCTGCTTCAGCCTTTCCCTCTTGCCCAAGAGAGTAGGGAAACTTCCCTTCATTCCTCAAACCAGCCAACTGTGGAGTGGTTGAATCTCTGCTGCATCCCAGGGTCTCCCCCGTCCCCATGTCTCTGGTTTGTAGCCTGTGTCAGCACAGGCAGCAGGAGCCTTTCCTAACCTGTAGGCCAAATGGATGGGCTGGAGTCTATATCGATGGTGCCTCGCCCCTTGGGACGGTCCCTCTTTTTCTGCACTTTTTGGCCTTGGGGCAGCTGGGAACTGTAGGCCAGCAGATGAGGAAGCCCCATTCAACCCAGTGAGTGATACCCCAGCAGGCCCCTCTCTGGAATTACAGCTCTACTGAACCTTATGGGGGACCATTTTAAACAAACAACCACAGACAGCAGCCATCTTATAAACACAGGTAACTGCCATTTTGTTACACCTACCAACAGCCACTGAGGGAACAGTTAGTCCCACACAGGAGGCAAGCAGGAGAAGCATTTTCATCAAGAGAGAAAACCATTTTGCCAGAAATTCTGACAGGGCACAGTGGCTGAAGGAGAGGGTGGGGAAGAGGACCAGACCCAGCACCCAGCCAATGGCACGTGAGTACTCAGAGCCAGTGGATAGGGACAGCTTCTGAGTGACACATCAGGGAGCCAACTGATTTGGGAGTGTGTCGAATGTTCAGGAGAGTCCATGGTGAAAACAGAATTATACAAGAAGGGGGGGACCCGCGATACTCATGGGGGGGAGAAGCTGACAGCCACTCGGGCCGCAGTTCCTCCCACCCCCCCTTCGCCCTGGCCCAAGTGGCTGTCAGCCACTCGAGCCGTGGTTCCTCTGCCCCCCCTCGCCCCGGCACCAGCGGCAGCCTACCAATTGCTGGCCGCCGCAGTTCCCAGAGCATTCCCTGCGCATGCACAGGGGACGCTTTGTTACTTTTGGAGGATTTAAATATCCCCCGAAAGTCTTTTTAACTTTTAGGATTTTTCTGCACACGGGGGGAGTCCCCCCATGTGTAGGAAAACTTGCCTCCCCCCCCCCCGGCACGGATTTAGATATCCGCATGGAGGGGGCCACTTGGGAATTAGATATATAGATATAAGGAGGATACACCAGGAAAGCACAGGCTGCTTACCTGTACCCAGTGTTCCTTGAATGACCTTTTCTTCAGCTGTTAATGCAGGCTCTGTGCTGAAGCAGCTTCAGAAACTTCTGACCAAAGAATTAACACTCAAATCCCCTCCTGTGCCTTTGGTACACCGTCTTTGGAAGGGAGGAAAGAACACCCAAATAGAAGTGAAACTGGGACACTCTTATTATCTAAAAAAAAATTTAAAATTTAAAAAGAAAAAACAAGGAAGAAAGAAAATTGAAGTGAAGAAATCTGTTTCCGGACACACAACCCTGAGGAAAACATTCTCATAACTGTTGCTTTTGCTACTGTCAGAAAGGAATGGAGAGAAACGAAATGACTTTGCTTGTGGCAAAATTTCCCTGGGGGGGTAGCAGATCTCAGGACCCGTTCTTTGCTTAAACTCGATAGTGTTCCAAAGCGCCTTCTGCGTAAGGCCCCATATGTGTGGCCATTATGACCATAAAGAGGTACTGTCGTTTTTTCTTTGTTACATCTGGTGTTACGGTAACACAGTATCATTCTGCCTCCGATCTTCAGAACAGCAAATGTCCATGGTTGAGGTAGCCTAGGTCTCTGACGTCCTTACCTTTGTTAACATTTTCTTTTCCCAAATGCAAAACTACTATGTAGACTTCTCATTTCTTACAGCTTGAAGTCCGGGAGGAGACTGGTAGCAAGAAAGATCTGAAAATGCAATGTGATGAAGAAGAATTCAAAGATTACCAGCTCAACATTCATGTACGGGAGGTTTTTGCCAATCGTTTCACTCAGATGTTTGCAGACTATGAAGTGTTTGTTATTCAGCCCAGTCAAGACAAGGAATCATGGTTTACCAACAGGGAGCAGATGCAGAATTTTGATAAAGTGAGTACGAAAAATGGAATGAGCTGTTCAGATAATAAAGATGAAATTGATTATTGACAGTATTAAGGATACAGCATTAGTCTAGAATGTGTAATAGAATGTTTTTAGAGTTGTCACGAGCTTTTTCTAAACAGGGAGGTTCTGTCGCATAAAAACAAAAACTCAGAGAACTTTTAATTAGTGGTGTCTCAAAGTATTTTGAAAGCTCAGAACATTTAGTCATATGTTCGTTATTTCTGCTTGGGTCCTACAGAGATGGTGAGATTTCAGGAAAGCCTTTTTCTTATGCCTAAGAATAACATAATTGAAGTGTTTAACTATTCAGTATAAAAGAAATATTTCTTCATAACATTTTCAGAATTATCCTTTAAACTATGCTGTTACTTGTTCTCTGGTTGTTAACCTTAGTTTTTCAATGTGGTGTCACAGCAAATTATGGGCTTTTGAACTATTCTGTGGATGTTAGTTGTAGATTTTCTGGTCTGTATGGCCAAGGTCAGCAGCTAAACGTCAGGTACGACAATGCCAAGACCATGGGCATACAGCCCGGAAAATCTACAACTAATGAACCCCAGCCATGAGAGCCTTCGACAACATATTTCATGGATGAATCAATCATTACACAAGAAATAATGGGTAGGGAGGATTAGACAAAATTGTACATATCCCCAGGTCTAAATTACAGTTTATAATTAGGGATGTGTGAGAAAAATGGTAATTTTGGGCTTTGGATGTATTGGACCCCAGAAATATTGTTATTCCTGATATTCCTGAATACCAAATACCAGTATGGTATTTGAATTCAGGTTTTTGGAGGGGTATCTGAATTTTTGGGATCCATTATACTCTATGGGAAAACTTTCTAGGTGGCTGGGGGGGGGAGGGTTGCTTTTAATGGTGCAGGCACCAAAATTGCAGTGGAGCTTCTGGTGCGTGTCCTTTAAATAACCACCAATGGGAGGATGAAATGGAGGAGAAAAGAATGATTTAAGTCATTTGGGGTCCACATTGTGAAGAAAGGTGGGGTATAAATGAAGTAAATAAAAATAATAAATCACAATAATCTGTCTATTCTCTGTGTAAACCATGTGGTCCAATAACCACAGACTATTATAGTTTCTAGAGATTAACCATTTCTGTTACTGGCTTCCCCAAAATTGTATGGTTTCTGAACTTCTCTTCTACAGTTCCAACTTTTCCTAAATTGGCCATCTTACAGGATCAGCAGTGTTATGCATTTTGAGGACAACTGGCTGTTTCTTGTTTAGAGATGGGGTCTGTGTGCTAAGTGCTGTCAAACTGCTTCCGACTTAGGTAACCCTATGAATTAATGGCCTCCAAAAGTTCTGTCATTAACAGCCTTGCTCAAGTCTTGCAAACTGAGGGACATGGCTTCCTTTATTGAGTCAATCCATCTCCTGTTGGGACTTTGTCTTTTCTTAATGCTTTCAACTTTTACTAACATTATTGTCTTTTCCAGTGAAGCTTGTCTTCTCATAAATAAATAATGATGGCCGGATAATTAGCTATTTAAGTCCACAACAGACGAAACAGATTTTATGTCCCTTGCTGTCTAACTTACGATAGCTTCAGTTTAGTCATTCTGATTTCTAGGGAGAGTTAAGGCTTGAATTAATCTACAACCCACTTATTTGTCTTTTTGGCGGTCCATGTTATCCATAAAACTCTCCTCCAACACCACATTACGGATGATAGAAAACATTAATTGTTGTGGAACCTGTGCAATCCCATCTGGGATCCACACATGCGGAAGTCAGCCCTGGAGAGTTCTTTAGAAGACGCCAGAATCTCAAGAGATGCTCCTGCTTTCCCCTCAGCACACTGATTCCCTGCGCATTTGCAGTGTGTGTGTGGAGTGAGAACATCCATCCCACAGTTCTCTCTCTGGAAAAGGGCAAGCTGGGAACCCAGGCATATTGCAGATGTCTTTCTTTCACTCCCCGATCTGGGGGAGGGAGACAAAGGCATTTAACCATGCCCCCCTCACACTTCCTCAAGTCTCTCCGCAATAGCGGAGAGGCTCAGGGAAGAAAGGGGCATGTGTGCATGCTTGGGTTCCCCTCCAGATCTTCTCCAGGTGTGAGAAGATCAGGAGGGGAATCCAGGGATGTTGAAAATGCCTTTCTTTACCTCCCCGATCTGGGGGAGGGAGAGAAAGGCATTTCCCCATGCCCCCTGGCACTTCCCTGAGTCTCTCCGCAAAAGTGGAGAGGCTCAGGGAAAGAAGAGGGCATGTTTACCTGGCTGCCCTCAGTCTCCCCAGCCTGTGCGCCTTGGCAGGCTGCCTGGAGAGATCGAGGGCAGCCAGGCAAACATGCCTGCTTCCCTTCCCGATCTTTCAGGGGTGGGGGGGATAGGAGACTAGAAAGGTGATGCTGAAGTGCCGCTTCAGCACCGCATTTCCCTGGTTGTCTGGTTCGGGGGGGGGGGGGGGGAGACTAGAAAGATGATGTTGAGGTGCCAGGGATCTTTCAGATTCCAGGAACTTCAGCAGCGCCTTTCCCTGGCCGTCTGGTTGGGGGGGGGGTTTAGGAGACTAGAAAGGTGATGCTGAAGTGGGGCGGAGAAGCTCAGGGGAGGGGAAGAGGCAAGCTTCCATGCCTGCCCCGTGCTTTCCAAACCCTCCATGTAATATGCTAATGAGCTGCACTGTCAGGGGTGTGGCCTAATATGCTAATGAGTTTCTGCTGTTGGGTGTGGCCTATTATGCGAATGAGTTCCTGCTGGGCTTTTTCTACAAAAAAACCCCTGATTATGATACTTGGACAGGTAGCTTCTACCTTGACTATCCTCAGTGCGATTCCTGCCATGTTCATTGCCCTATTTCGTATGGATCCAAGTGGCATGTAACCAGTGTTCCCTCTAAGCTGAGTTAGTGTGAGCTAGCTCACAGTTTTTAAGCCTCCAGCTCACACATTTTTTGTCTCCGCTCAGGAAGGATGGCTCCAGAGCAAACTAATTCATGCAGTATCCAAACTGCTCACTCACAGCTTTAATGCCAGTAGCTTTCAAAGTAGAATTTTTGCTCACAAGAGTCCACCGCTTGGAGGGACCGTTGCATGTCAATGAAAGACAGCCTCCTCCTGCCTCTTTGGGCTGTGATCCTGACCTTCCACTTCCTGCAGAACCAGAACAGGCGGTTTGCCTGGATTTTGAGCCTGACTGTTTTTTTTCACCTGCTATGCCAAGTCAGAACCATCATGAGATAATAACATGAGGGGAACCTTCCACTTTTTTCCCTAGTGAGGATTTTCGCCTCTATGGGGAACAGCTGTTACAAATGGCTGATTCATTAGAGATAGAGGCGTCCTGTGTTCCGCTGCCAGTCCCTGACCCTGTTTTTAAGGTCATACACATGGGGTCCATGGGGCCAGTTGCCTTCCCTATTAATAGGAAGGCTCTTAGGGGTTGCCAGAGGTCATGGCTCAAGCCAACTTTGGTACCTCCTTCTGTTAAAAGCATAGAACAGTGCAGGAAGGTTGTCCCTATACCGGGTAGTGTAGACCACAGTCCCCAATAATTTATCCAAGTAACTTTGAGAAGCCTTTTGCAACATTGCTACCCTATTGCCTGTGTAGAAAAACCCTCTTGAATAATTCAGTTTTGCATAGTTTGTGGAAAGCCAGGAGAGTGAGAGCTTTCCTGACCTCCTCATCAGACCATCATAAGTGACAGGTTGCTCCCTCCCCCCCCCCCCAATTGGCCAGTGCCAGCTGAGAAGAACTATACGATTAGCTGAGTGGAGAACTGCCTTTGGAGCGAGACGCGTCGGGAGAAGCTGCGACTCCTAAAGGTTTTATAATGTTTTATCTTCTCCAGACAAATCTCACTGACATCATTTTCAACTAGACAGCCTGTTTACATTCTTTTGGGCTTTTAGCTGAGGATATGGAAGTCAAGAACTGTTAAATGAACTCTTTAGTGCAGGGGTGGGCAATTGTTTTGGCTCGGGGGCCACTTTGTGGGAGCGGAGGTTAGTGGAGGGCCGCACCTTTTAAAATGATTGCATTCATTAGTTAACTTTGCATTTCAGAAAAGATATAAATTGTATCATAAAAATCAATAAATATAAATTAAATAGTGGTAGTTTTATTCAATTTATTTATTGTGCTAATTTCATATCATCTGTAGCTGCAAGCACAATTAATTTTAGAATCACTTTAATGAGACAAATGTACCCTATCACACCACGTGGCCAACTGTCTTGGCGGGCCACAAAAAACTCTGTGGCGGGCCGCATGTGGCCCCCGGGCCGCAATTTGTCCATCCCTGCTTTAGTGCGTGCTCATTAGTCTTCAAATATCCTCTCTACTGCTTAGAGTCCCTCACTTTCATTTTTGTTACATTGTTATATTATTTCCAATAAAAACACTGGGACTAGTGCCAGCTAGAGAAGTAGGATAATTTATGGCTTCAGGGAAACGTCCAAGAGATACTGAAGAGTCAGCCTCCGTCCCTGCTAAGAAACAGTCTAAAATTGGGGAGTTAAAGAGCTAAATCAACCCCCCCTTTGACTTCTCCTGTAGTCAAATTATCAAATTGCTTCTCTGTCTTAAAATATGAGAGCGAGGAAGAGATAATCTGCTCTCCTAACCAGAAAGATGGAAACGAGGCAGAAGTTGATACTCAGCTGATGCCATTTCCCCCCTCTCTGTGTCTCTCTTCCTCCCCCTTCTGCCCCAGAGGAGGAGGGGAAAGAGGGGGAGGAGCCCACAGCCAATGGAGGGAAGGCTTTCCCTCCTCTTGAAGCAGGAAATAGGAGAGACTGAGGAAAAGGATCTGCGACAATACAAACAGGAACCAGGAAGCAGCACAGAGTCTACTGCTCTTGGGCCAGATTGCAGATTGCGGCCCACGGGCAGGATCTCGGACACCCCATAATTAAATCCATACTACTTGGGGCTGCTCAGTCAGAGTTGGGAACTAATTTTTGGTGGGAAGACCTGCCTGATAGTGAGGAAGTGCCAGGGGTCCGTCTTATACAGCCATCAATGCTCCCTCTAAGCTGTGGAGTCTTGTGAGCAAAAATTCTACTTTGTGAGCTACTGGGTGTCAAAGTTGTGCGTGAGCGATTTGGCTGCTGCATAAATTAGTTTGCTCCGGAGCCATCCCTCCTGAGTCAGGACAAAAATGTGTGAGCCGGAGGCTAAAAAACTGTGAGCTAGCTCACACTAACTCAGCTTAGAGGGAATACTGACAGCCATAATATTTTAAATCGCCAGATTTCTTCTGAGGATGTGGGGTTGCCTCTCCCCATCACTGCTGAATGTTAGTCAGCCTTTGAGTGTCTGGAGTGACTGGGAGGGTTTTCCTCTCAGTCTTCTCATGCTCTCTTCAGCAGGAGGAACAGCAGCTCAGGCAAGAGATCACCAAGGTGCCTGGAAGAGAGCAAGCTGGCTGTGGAGAAAACTAACCCTGTTCACACACTGCGGCCATCTTGCACATTTCCTTGGTGCTTGCCATGATGCTGCTGGTAGTGGTTGTACTTGCTTCTCCCTTCAGTCATTTTGTTCCCAGCTTCTGCCAGGGGGATGGGATGAGAGTGCAGAGGCTGCCAAGAAGGGTGAAGGGTTATTGGAAAGATTGGGCCTTTACTTCCATCCTTGGCACAAAGCCCACATCTCAGATTGTTTCGCAGCTTAGGTGGTCTTTAGTCCTTCTGGTAGCAGCTGTTTCAACACAGGAACCATAAGCCCTACAGGGCAATGGTCATTCTTAATTTTTTGGAACATGAGGTAGGTGTCGTATTGGGGAACAGTGTCCAGAAGAGCCACAGTTGGCTCCTGTATCACTGATTTAGTATGTCTTTGTTTTGAAATGGTGTATGTGTTAAATAGAAAAGCTAAAAAAGTGAATCATTGTGTAGATGGATCAAAGTTCTCACGTGTTGTTCTTTAAAAATTACTTGGCAAGGGGATACATAAATATTTTCTCCTCTTAATTCACTAGGCATCATTCTTGTCTGACCAGCCCGAACCTTATTTGCCTTTCCTCTCAAGATTTTTGGAGACACAGATGTTTGCTTCTTTTATCGACAATAAGATCATGTGCCATGATGATGATGATAAAGATCCTGTTTTGAGGGTGTTTGATTCTAGAGTGGATAAAATTAGATTACTAAATGTTCGTACACCAACTCTGCGCACGTCAATGTATCAAAAGTGCACTACCATCGATGAGGCTGGTAAGGGCTTAAAGAACTCTTTAAAGGGACTGCAACTATTATTTGGAAACTTCCGAAGTTAAGCTTAAGGGCCTTTTTTAGCACTGGCTCCACCCATCCTGATATCAGAGGCCAAGAGCATGCTTGCCGCCAGTTGGTGAAGGGATGCCTTCCCACTGGGTTCTTCTTTCACTGCCACAGCAGCATCACAGAGGAGCTGGGTTATGGTTACTGAGCTTTTATCTCCAACTTTAAAAAAAAATGAGGAATCATTTTTGGATTATCCTGCAACATTTTTTTTTTCTTGGCTTGGATTGTTATCACATTAGATGGACTTGAACAGTTTGATGTTTTCCCCTTCCACTATGGGTGTTAAGACTATATGCTTGAGCACTGTTTAAATTGCAGCACTAAACTCAGCACCAATGGGCATGACCCTTGTCTTTTTTTCTCTGGTAGGGGTTCTTCTTTTCCTTTGAGAAGGATATATATTTTATACAGTAGGGACAGGTCCTATCTTGTGTCTAAACTAACACAGGTTTTATTCCACTTTTTGTATTCTGTTTTATTTAGGGTTGCCAAGTCTTTAGTACTCACCGGCGGGGGGGAGTCCTCCTCCGGCCGGGAGCTTCCCCGGTGGGCACGCTTCGCGCGCGCACCCGGCAACGTCACCGGAAGTGACATCAGCACGTTGGGGGGCGTTGCCAGGGCGACACTCTGGCAATCACCCCAAAACTCTGTGGTATCATAGAGTTTTGGGGCGATTGCCAGAGCGTCGCCCTGGCAACGCCCCCCAACGTGCTGACGTCACTTCCGGGTGATGTCATTACGTGGGGGAAGTCATCCTGGCTGGACGACTTCGGAGGTGGGGTTCCCCCCGCCGGCCAAATGCTGGCTGGCGGATCGGGAACCCCTGTAGCGGGAGATCCCCTGCCCCCCGGGCTGACTTGGCAGCCCTAGTTTTATTTCCCAACTTAGCATGAAGCCATCCCTTCGTCATAATGGGTTTTAAGATGTGTTTGTAATGGTTTGTTTTTCTTCAGAGAAAGCAATTGAGTTACGGCTGGCAAAAATAGATCACACTGCAGTGCATCCCCACTTGCTTGATATGAAGATTGGACAAGGAAAATACGAACCTGGATTTTTCCCTAAGCTTCAGTCTGATGTACTTTCTACGGGACCGACAAGCAACAAGTGAATAAACTGAGTTTGGAAAATATTATGCATACCAAAACTGAGTGATTTGGGGCCATGTGCCTTTTAAAATTGTGATCAGCAGTGCTAATAGCTATGAGGCATGGCCTTTGTCTTATCCTCAGAGGATGTTTTAGAGCAGTATATCAATGCTCATCCCTGCTCAGAGTGCCATTAGGTGGTAGCTTTGTTCTCAACAGGCTATATGCTGCCCCTACAAGAGAAAATTCTTGAAGCTGCAAACCGAAGGAATGAACAAGAAATTAAGCTCCAGACAAATAATTTGTTTTGATTAAAAAAAAACCCCAATTCCGTGAAGATTTTTAACAACCATTGCTTTCAACTATATCTGGTAAAAAAAATGCTGAGCAGACCAGACAGAATATGCTTGTGGATAAACCATAGTATGTGGCACTGCTTTTGTCGGCGTATTGTTAGCTTCTGTTTCTTAGAATCACTTTATTTCAGTTTCTGAGCTAGTATATCTTATTCCGAACATGGTGCCTGCCAGTACTTCCCCTCATGCCCCTCAAGCTTTTCAGAAAGTGGGCAAGGCCTTTTAAAGGCAGGCTTGTTATTGGCTGCCCTCATGCAAACGAAAGGGGTTTCCAGGGCGGCAATAGCAGCTGCAGCCTCTGGAAGATCAGGAAGACTAGTAAGCACCCAGGCTTGTGCTTCCATTCCTCCTTCAGGCTGTCCTTTTTATTATCCCTTCTCTTTCTCCTTTCCTCACTCCCGGTTTTCCATTGTTTCTTTAAGTCCTCTTCTGCGATTCCTTTGCAAAGTGAGGAGTGAGGTGTTGTGTTTGGCTCCACCACTTTTGGCAGCCATTTTAGGGTGGCATTTACCCTCCCTCAAAATTCCAGAGATGCCCACAAGCTCAAACAGGTTGGGGATCTTTGTCTTATAGAACGCTTCTCTTGATTTTCTAGATGGACCAAGCGAAACGCACCTGCCCAGTGGAGGCGGAAAGATAGGCAGAAACAACACACAGAGCATCTTCGTCTTGACAATGATCAGAGAGAGGTAAAAACTGTTCTGTACCAAAAATACTAAATTTTAATGCTTTTCTTTTATATAGCTGGCTCAGAATTTCCCACTATCCTCCCCTGGATAACATACCTTTTACATACTTACCTGGCAGGGGAGACACCTTGATCACGAAGGAGGTTTTCCCAGGGTGAGGCTCATCCATTGCACTCCGGGTGTGCTGACCCCTGCGATTTCCCCAAATGCGGGAAACTTGACTGCATACCTTTTACACTGCGATCCTGAGTTTCTGCATAGGCTTAGACTGGAGTAACGTTGCATAGGACTACATTGCCTGTTTTTCAAGAAGCCTGTTTATTTTCTTTAAAGTTGCAGCACAATAGGATTTCTTTTTTCATTTTCAGTAGCAATACATAAGCAATAGAACACTACATTTCAATTGCAAATGGATGCTAGCAGAGATGTAGAACAAGAAACATAAAAATCTCTGCTTGTATTAAATGAAATATTTCACTTTTGACATATATTGACTGCTGTAAAGTAACATCCAGCCAGTGTACTTGAGTCTTTGTAATATCTGAGGGATGTTTTCCTAAAATAGAATACTTTTGTATATTAGGTAAGCTCCAGAACACTAGATATTAGATTTACAGATACATAAACTTGTTTGATAAATGAACGCATAGGTATTTACTGATATTGTCATTGTCAATATATTATTTATTTATTACCAAACTATTCTTAGTCTTACTAAATCAGGCAATAATGTAAAAGAAGAAAACTAGAAGAATTAATGTGTTATTTTTGGACAACATCTGTAATACTTGGTCACTTGGGGTAAAGTACTACCCTTTTCCTGTAAGTTTAAGTCCTCTCTTTCATTTAGTGTTTTATTTATTTATTCCTTGCTGGGTTTAAATTTCTTTTAATTTGTAAGTTGTGTTGTATTGTGTGTTATCACTTTAGGAAGTCACAAGTCATCTTATGGCCTCTGTCCTGTTTTTGCATGTCTGCTTTTATTATTTCTTGCCTGGCTACCATACTCTTACCTAACACAAGCTGTTTAATTTTTTTTATTTTGTTTTGCTTTGTTTTGCTGTCTTCCCTGTCTTGCTAGCAGCACCTGGATTTTGTTTTGCCAGAGCTTCCGTTGCAATTATGTGTAGACTTGGACCAGCATGATTGGCCATTCATGCACTCTATAAAATCTGTTTCAGAGCTTTACCTGGTATGTTGTGTATGCCTAGGTATGTGAGTGATGTGATGTAACATATTTCATCTTCTGTGAATACATAGTTTGTGGTTATGGTTCGTATGTATATACTATATTTCAGAGTGAAGAGATTTTCCTTTTGGTCAAGGTTGAATTTCCCCCCCTTATAGACCTAGAATAATCTAATTAGTGTGATATCTCCAATGCATTGGACATGGTCAGGGCAGGAGTCTGTATCATATAGAGACTATGGCCGAGGACAGACTGGCAATGTAAAGCGGGGCAGCCCCGCGTCGGAAGTGGAAGAAAAGAGCCCGTTCAGACATGCGCATCTGTCCCTCGGCTCCATTTCGCACTTACCCGTCTCCCAGTCACTTTCCATCCCCTTTAACAGGACACCGGGTAAAACCGGTGTTCAGGGGCCGTCCTCCGCATGCCTCCCGCTTCCAAATAGTGTGAACCGGAAGAAGCGGGAGGCATCCGGAGGCAGCAGTGTGAACGCGCCGGCACAAAGTGATGCGCATGTGCGCATATGCGCATGTGCGAAACACATAAAAGGGAAACAAAACGTGCGCTGGCTCCGCGGCAGTCTGAACGCTCCGTATCGGCACCACTGCGCATTGCTCTGGTCAGTATGAATGGCCAGCTCCGTGGAGTTTTTCCCCCGCACCAGTTCCCTCCACTTTGCCCCCGCTTTACATTGCCAGTCTGTCCTCGGCCTATTTTAATATACCTGCAGCGAAGTTCTTCAATTTTTTTATTGCAAAATAGCAACTAGCCGAGCTTTTAAAACTGAGTTTAAGTTTCACTGAAAGAATAAAAGGTTTTGGTCCTTGTGATATCAAGCCACATTATTTTATGAGACGGGAAATTATTTATGTGGGAATGGTGATAGCAGGAAAACAGACATAGTTCTTCAGGAATAGTTTGCCTCCTGTTAGCTGTGTTTTTTTAAAAGTTGTGCCTTCGTATACATTTTGTATGCTTATTTTTCTACAGAAGTATATTCAAGAAGCCCGGAATCTGGGCAGCACAATCCGACAACCCAAATTGTCTAATCTTTCACCATCAGTAATTGCACAGACCAACTGGAAATTTGTTGAAGGTTTGCTTAAAGAATGCCGAAATAAGGTATTTGTCTTCCTTATTGCCTCAGCCTTTGCTGGTGATGAACTAGTACATATCAACTTGCCTTCTACTGTATACAATTTGCTAATGAATAAATAAACTTTTATAAGATTATATTAACATAACAACATTTTATTCTGTACACATATTACATTTTGAATGGATATGTACTATGATTCAGTATGCCTTTCTGATATAGTTGGGACATATATTTTAACATCCCTTTTTCTGGTAAATTGTGCATACACAATGTATAATTAACAAAAATATTTCATATGCTATTAGCTGTACCAAAATCTAAAATTGCATGCAAGTGGAAATTTAAGAAACTCTTTTTACTGAAGATTTGGAATAATATGGGAGCTATGCAGTTAATTTATTTCAAGAAAAATTATTATGTTCATTGAATATTGAAATGTTAGGCTTACATATTGGAAGATGCAGTATGTTGTTGTTGGGGTCCCTGTTCTGTCACACTAAAGGGACTTTTTCTTGTTCAGAAATGGCTTTAGATCATTCTAGAATGCTAGCCTAAGAATGAGAACTTTGCCCCCACAGCTGTCCCACTTGTGTGTATGACCAGAAGGATTAATGGAACCTGAGGGAAGGAATGCTTGTGCCCTAGCGGAGTCTAAAAGAGCAGCTATAAAGGTGGCTTGCCTAGCTGGCACAAATATTGACTTTCTGTAGTTAACCAAACTATCTCCTTACACATCTTCAAGATGAACTGTACGTGTGCTTGCAACATCTCATATGATGGGGCCATGACTAACCAATCATCAAAGTAGGGATATACTGAGCACCTTTTGGACCTAAGATAAGCTATCACGACTGCCAAACACTTCGTAAATACACTTGGTTCCGTGGAAAGCACAAAGGGAAGCACCATGTACTGACAGGAGACCCCATTTCATTTGAAGCATAGGTATTTGTGGTAGGGTGGATAACTATGTGAAAATAAGCATCCTGCAAATCCAAAGCAACAAACCAACAATTTAATGTGAGAGACTACATAACTGTAGGGAATTATAACATTTGGCACTTTTTGACCTGAAGGAAAAAAATTAAATCCCTAAGGTCCAAGATAGGCCTACAGCTGCCATCCTTCTTAGGGACCAGAAAAAAATCTAGAAAAGAACCACCAAGCCTTGCCAGGTACTGTCTGCCCTGCTCCCTTATACAAGAGGGCAGACAATTCACTCTCAAATTCAGGCATGGTATTATTAGTAGTTCCCTCAGGACATTGCAAAGGGAATTTTTTCCAAAACTCTAGCCTGTATCCTGCCTGTATGATAGTAACACGCAGAAGTCAGAGGTAAATGAAGAACGTGAAAATGTACAGAGTGCACATTAGTTGCCAGTGTTCACTCTGGGCTGCACACTGGGCAAAAGGAAATTTTAAAAGGCTTCTGATCTGTATGCTCCCCCCAGTCTTGTTCATGCAGATGGCTTACAATTTAAAAATGAAATGGAAATTGAAAGAACAGCTTAGGAGTAGCTGAAACAGTCCTTCCCTTCACTACCATAAAAAAAAACAATGTTCTCAATCAAGGACAAACAGACCGAAGTAAAATAAAATAGAGACACACTGTCCCCCCAAATGTAAATTGGAGCCAAGCAAGTATGTTGGGCCCAACAGAGGCTTCACAGTCTGACTGTGGGTTGAACCAGCCAGGGTTAAGGACTATACTTTCTTTTCCGACAGACACCAAACATTATCAAGGATTGATATGTTCTGGGTATCAAAAACCTTAATTATTAATATAGAAAGTGCAAAGATACAACTGAAAATCCTTACCGTTTACAATATCAAGTACCCTTCATCTTTCTATGCCAGCTGGATAGACAAAAATGGCCACCTTCCCTAGACCTCAGATCAGAGTGGGTGATTTCGAACAAGTCACAGGCTTTCAGCCTAACCTACCTCACAGGATTGTTGTGCAAGTCAAAAGGGGGAGAGGAGAGGAGAATGATGTCAGCTGCTTTGGTCCCCATTGCAGAGAAAGACTACTTTTCCTCCTGGGAACCATTGTTGCCAATCTCCAGGTGATGGCTGGAGATTACTCAAAATTAAAACTGCTTTCTACATGGCAGAGATCAGTTCCCCTGGAGAAAATGGTGGACTCTGTGTCCTTATACCCTGCTGAGATGGCCCGCTATGACAGCCAATGCGATGCAGCAGTCCAGGCTTCAGAGCGCGGTAGAGGCTGCAGGCGTGGGGGGGAGATGAAAAGCTAAAGAGTGAGGGGAAAATAAAGGTAGGTTGTTGATTGGCTGGGGAGGAGATAGGGTTGCTAATTCCAGGTGGGAAATTCCTGGAGATTTGAGGGATGGACCCTGGAGAGGGTGAGGTTTGAGGAGGGGTGGGACCTCATACAGGTACAATGCCTCCACCCTCCAAACCAGTCATTCCCTCCTGGGGAACCACTGTTGCCAATCTCCGGTGAGGACTGGCGATCACTCAGAATTACAGCTGCTCTCCAGGAGGGAGGGGGAGGAGATGGAACGCTGAAGTCAGGGGGCAGATAAAGGTAGGTTGATGGTTGGCTGGGAGGCAGTTAGGGTTGCCAACTCCCGGTTGGGAAATTCCTGGAGATTTGAGGGGTAGAGCCTGGAGAGGGTGGGGTTTGAAGAGGGGTTGGACCTCAGACAGGTACAGTGCCATAGACTCCACCCTCCAAACCAGCCATTTCCTCCTGGGTAACAATTGTTGCCGATCTCCAGGTGAGGGATGGAGATCACTCAAAATTACAATTGCTCTTCAGTTCCTCTGGAGAAAATGGTGGACTCCGTGTCATTATACCCTGCTGAGGTCACCACAGCAAATTGACACTGAGTGCCGAAGGCCTTGGCACTCTCCCAGAGCCTCCTTCTAGAGCCCATTGTATTTATTTTCACAATGGGCCTTATTCCTAGTCATTGTATAAACCTCATTCATGTTCCCCCTCTTAGTCGTCTCTTTTCTAAACTGAAAAGTCTCAATCACTTTCCTAATAAGAGTTTGCCTTTTTCACCACTGCAGCACACTGGGTTGACACTTTAATTGAGCTGTCCACTACGACCCCAAGATCTTTTTCCTCTCAGCCTCAGGAAGTTCAGACCTCATTAGCCTATACTTGCAGTTGGGATTTTTTTGTCCCAATGTGCATCACACACACAGACTTGCACAAATGTATAACAAATAAGACTTTGCTGATTGGGAAATTCTACATGAGCAGAGGGACAGTTCCTTCTAAATAAATGGAATGTATTTTCCAGGTCCTGTATTTAGTGTGCTAAGGTAATTTCTGATGATTCTATACGTGTTAATATGTGATTTTTGTACTCAGTGTGGATTACTAGGTAGGTGATAGAAATCCAGAAATTTTATAAATATTGTTTTCTTATTTTGAAGACCAGTGATTTGTGGTACTTGAGGAAATTTTCATCCATCGTGCTAATGCTTTTAGGATTCCTAACTTTTATATTTTTGAAAAGATTTCTAGTGCTTGTGGTGCAAGATAAGTTTTCATAAAATATTCATCCTGATTTTCCTCATTTGGTGCTGAAAGATCCAAAATATTCCCAAACAGGTATTGTGGATTTACTCACACATACTAATATATAAAGTATATGTACATTACATACCATAGAAATGTAGTTGCCAACTTCTGTGTTTTCATTGTTGCAATTTGGTGCTGAACAAATTTTCCACCCTGACTTAGCCAAGTGTAAGTCTGTCAAATAAGCAATGCTGACTGTTCATCAATAGAAAAACATTGCTGGCCAAAAGTAGATCCTAGCTACCTTTTCCACTTATAAAAGGTGCTGCCACCCACAGATGGGAAGAGGGATTTTTGCTGATTCCTCCCTTCCACTACAGACCCTCATACTGACTGTAGAATCCACTGACATCCATGGGAATGAATCCACTTTGGGAACATGGCAGTCTACAGCTACTGCGTGTGTGTCTGTGTGTATACTGGAAAGTAACCTAACTACTGTAGTTTTATCAAACTGCTTGCTGAGGTGAGGCAGTATAGAAAACATAATGTTAAAAAAAAACCCACCACCTACTCTATTGAAAATATACTGTATATAAAAATAAATACATAAACAAACTCCAAACCTATTATTGTGCTTTTTATGTTCCAAAGACAAAGAGGATGCTAGTGGAAAAAATGGGCCGTGAAGCAGTGGAACTTGGCCATGGTGAAGTGAATATTACAGGTGTTGAAGAAAATACATTGATAGCCAGCCTCTGCGATCTCTTAGAAAGGATATGGAGCCATGGTTTGCAGGTGAAACAGGTAAGAAAATGAAACTGCTGCTGTATTATAATATTGCCACTGTTCCTCTATTAAAAATGAAACATGTTTTTGGACTACTACTACAGATATTAAATGCAAATTGTACTAGTGAATAATAGCTTCAAATCTTTTGGATGGGATTAAGATATTATATGCAAATGAGAACTGAGGCAGGTAGAGCTATTTAATTGAGCCCTGAAAGTCTTAAATCCTTCCTCCCCTTCACCCTTTTCCTTAACTGTGGACTTTAACTAGAAGATGATCGAGTGAAGTTTTAGAATCTTATTCAATGAGTGTGAAAATTATGTTGTCCTGAAAAGAGAAAAACTGCTGATAGATTTCTTGTAAGAACCTCTCATGGTTATACATGAATGCAAAATGATATATTTGAATTCTGGTATCTGAGAGGGTTTACTATGGCCTTAGAATCTTGTTGTGTAAACCAGAACTTTCTTATTTTCTATGATCCCTTATCTACTGCCTCCACCTGAATCCACTTCTCGATTGTAACAGTTTCTTTGTGTGAAGGTATATACTGTCTGACTCTGTCCTTCCCTCTTATATGCTACATAGGATAGAAGCTGTACTACTTTCATCCTAGAAGATAGAGCATCAGTATACTCTGCTACAACTCAGATTTGGGCTTTTCAGACCAGCAAACGGCCAAACCTACATAAGGTTAATGCTTTGGATTGATTGCAGATGTTGGCAAACAGTGCTGAACAGTCTGTTGTGGTAGAGTATTGAGGAATCTGTTGAGGAAGTAACCCTTCTGAAAAGCACTATTATTTCCACTTGTAAAATAAGCTTTGGCTTCCATCTCAGAAGCTGTGTCCTATTACTGTATTTAATCATCAGTGCAAGATTATTCTTTTTCATAAATCTATGGAAAGATAGCTTTCCTTAGCTCCCTCCTTCCCATACCCAGCTTTTGTCCACTGTCCTGCTGCTGGACCTTCTTAGCTCTACATAGCTACCAGTTTACTCTTCCATTTATTTCAGCCTTATGTTTATCAATTTTGTTAACCTGATGTATTTTGTGAGATGTAATTTAGATTAACCTGTCACTTTTTGAAAACATGTTTTGTTCTTTGTCATCTCTTGTACACACATCATTATTATTTTTCCTTGGCTTTGTCCACATATCAGCATGCATTTCAAGGAAATGAATAGTTATGAGTTTTCTATTCATAATTCCACATAATGTGCTTTTCATTTGCTTTTGGTTCACATGGGCTTTTGTGCTCGTTAAATGATCTGTTCCAGCACTGGAGTCAACATACATATTGATCATTATGCAAGTGTTAATATATAGAGTTGTATTTGTTTATAATGTTACTTATACTTTCCCTTTTTATCTGTTCTCTTATCTGCTGGTAGTTGCTGTTGTGGTGGGGCCATCCATACACTTGTGCTAAAATCATTAGAATTTAAAGGGCCTTCTAATCCAGCCCCACCCCAGGGCAAAAATTTCTATTCTCTAGCCTTCCACAGATCAGCCTGTGAAATCTAGGTCACCCGCACAGAGTAGGTGCATTACAAAACATATAGTTTCAGATAAGTAATGAGCTGAGAGCAGAAAAGAAATTATCAGCATTCAGAGTTTTCAGGAAAAACTACTTTCCCAGCTAAAAATTATTTCATGAGCAATTCACTCCATCTTCCCTCCTGACTTCCGTGTGTTGTAACTGAGGTACCGTAATAGAATTTGCAGAGCATATTACATAAATGTACCCAATTCTGTCTTTGACCCATTGAGTTTCTTCATTCCCACAACCCTCCAGATTCTTCCAGAATGTGTTACCTTTTATAATAAAAAACCCCTTGTCACAACCTAAATGAGATAATTCAAAACTGTCATGGTTTATCACACATAAACTTCTTGACATAAATAGCTCTTCTAAGTGTCCTATCCTCTTAATAAATGTTCAGTAGTGGTGGTAGTCATTTTGTATTTTGTAAGCACCCAAGACATGGCCCAAAAAGGATAAACTTGAAAAATATTTTTAAATTGCTGTAAATCTGCCTGTTGCTACAGAAATTATACCCAAATGAATTTACTGGCAGTAATGTGCTAGTGATAAAATTTATTGGTATTTTAGCACCTCTGTTTCTTAGCAAATTCTCCACAGTGAACCTGGTGGAACCAAAGAATATGGGTACCTCAGTGTTAATGTTGTCCATGCATGGCAGCATCCATTTGGAGACACTTTAACCAACTATGTTAAAGCTGCCGTCTTGTACGTTGTCATGTATGTGCATCACTAATCATCTGATACCTATCACACTTTTATTTCATTCTTCTTTCAAAGCAGCATTGCTGTTGCTTCCTCCTTCCTTTTATTTTCACAACAACCTGTGAGGTAGATTAGGTTGAGAGACTGTGAGGGTCATCTAGTGAAGTTTATGACTGAGTGGGAATTTGAACGTTGGTGTTCTCCAGCATCACACCGTGCTTGCTTTCATCAGTTGATTCAGTTTAAATTCTTCCTCCCTGCAGCTCTTCTTCCTCTGGTTCCATTTGGCTGCTGATTCCTTGTCTGTCAGTTCTTGTCTTGGTTACCTGCATAACAGCACTCTAGGCAAAGAATTTTTAACGTTCTACTGTGAGATTAGTTACCGTATTTGTTTGAATTCTTAACAATTTTGTTGGAAATAATAAATTTATGTTAAGCAGAATCTAGTTCCCCAGACCTTCAAATCTATGAATGAGGAACATGTAGGGCGATGGAACTGTGGCTGCTGTCTTATTTGTCAGTTTCCCGATGTTCAGTAGATGCAACTGCATCCATGATTGGTGACTCCTAGCCATGTGTCAGTGCCTATGTACATAACAGTTGTATACACACAGGGCTCTATTAAGACATTCTGCTAATTGCATGGGAATGTGGAGAAGGGCAGGCATAATCCCAGCCAACCCTTTCAAAGTCTACCCTCACTACTTTAAAGGTCTCAACATGGCTGTTAGTACCAGGGGCATAGACTTTTGGAAATCTGGGGGGGGGCTCCTTAGCGCGCGCACTCGCTGGAGCGATGTTCTCCCCCCCGGGAAACTGCCCCCCCTCCCCAGGCCCTTCCAAGGCCCGCCAGCCGCTGCTGCCGGTGCCTCTCTCCCCCCCCCCCGCCCACCACCCCTTCCCTCTCCCTCTCCAGCAGCGGCGGCTGGGCCTCGGAAGGACCCGGGGAGGTGCAGCGGCAGGCACTCCGTTTTCCCGGGGGTGGCTGAGCCTCCCCCGGGAAATTTCGGGGGTGACTCAAGCCCTCGAGCCCCCCCGTACTCTACACCTATGGTTAGTACCTTATGTTTCTGTATCTAACAAAAAGATTTGCACTTGTTTTTTAAAAGCTGCTCTTACAGTATCTGTAAATGGAGCATTCAAGTTACTTAGAGACACCAAAGTCTGCAATTCGGTGCACAATTTTATGTGACTAACCTATAAGTAAATGTTTCTAGGATAAAGCTACAACTGTTCCTTCACTTATCCATTGTGACTGTCAACAACTGTAAACCAAAATTAGATCAAGGTTGTATAACCTTGATCTAATTTGAGCAAATTAATGTTGCCATACCATAACATAATTTTATTTATTTAAAATAGTTCTGTGCCACATCTCAGTTGAGTACATTCTGGAGATGGCATTCAGAATAACAATTTATAATTAAATTATGAACTAAAATACAGTATAATAAAACAGTACACAATAATAAATAATACGAACTTGAAAGCAAATCTAGTTGAAGGCAAAGGGAAGGAAAAAAATACTGTCCTTGGGCAGGATTTCATTGTAACGTTCAATCAGACAGACCTGAGTCAGATTGAGGTGACAAGAGAGGACGTCCTACGACTGATAGACAACTTAAAAACAAATAAATCACCGGGCCCGGATGACATACATCCAAGGGTTCTGAAAGAACTTGTGGATCTCCTGACAAAAATATGTAATCTTTCCTTAAAATCTGCCTCCATTCCTGAGGACTGGAAGGTAGCGAATGTCACTCCTATCTTTAAAAAGGGTTCCAGAGGAGATCTGGGAAATTACAGGCCAGTCAGTCTGATGTCGATACTGGGTAAGTTGGTGGAAACTGTTATTAAGGAAAAAATTAGTAGGCACATTGATGAACAAAATCTATTGAGGAAGACTCAGCATGGGTTCTGTAAGGGAAGATCTTGTCTCACTAACATGTTAGTATTCTTTGAGGGAGTGAACAAACATGTGGACAAGGGGGACCCAATAGACGTTGTTTACCTTGACTTCCAGAAAGCTTTTGATAAAGTTCCTCATGAAAGGCTCCTAAATGAGCTCAATAGTCATGGGATAAAAGGACAAGTCCTTTTGTGGATCAAAAACTGGCTAATTAAAAGGAAACAGAGAGTGAGTATAAATGGGCAATTTTCTCAGTGGAGGGAGGTAAGCAGTGGGATACTGCAGGGATCAGTAATGGGTCCGATGCTTTTTTAACTTGTTTATTAATGATTTGGAGTTGGGAGTAAGCAGTGAAGTGGCTAAATTTGCAGATGACACGAAGTTGTTCAGGGTGGTGAAAATCAGGGAGGATTGTGAGGCACTCCAAAGGGATCTGTTGAGGATGGGTGAGTGGGCATCAACGTGGCAAATTGGGTTTAATGTGGCGAAATGCAAAGTGATGCACATTGCAGCCAGAAATCCTAACTATAAATACACATTGATGGTGTCCGAACTGGCAGAGACTGTGCAAGAGAGAGATCTTGGAGTCGTCATAGATAACTGAATGAAAATGTTGAGACAGCGTGCAACTGCAATGAAAAAAAGGCCAACGCTATGCTGGGTTTTATTAGGAAGGGAATTGAAAACAAATCAGCCAGTATCATAATGCCCCTGTATAAATCGATGGTGCGACCTCATTTGGAGTACTGTGTACAGTTCTGGTCACCACACCTCAAAAAAGATATTATAGCGTTGGAAAAAGTGCAGAAAAGGGCAACTAGAATGATAAAAGGGTTGGAACACTTTCCCTATGAAGAAAGGTTGAAGCGCTTGGGGCTCTTTAGTTTGGAGAAATGACGGCTGAGGGGTGACATGATCTAGGTTTATAAGATTATGCATGGGATAGAGCAGGTAAGAGAAAGAAGTACTTTTCTCCCTTTCTCACAATATAAGAACTCGTGGGCACTCGATGAAATGGCTGAGCAGTCGAGTTAGAACAGATAAAAGGAAGTACTTCTTCACTCATAGAGTGATTAACACTTGGAATTCACTGCCTTAGGAGGTGGTGCTGGCTACAAGCATGGGCGGCTTCAAGAGGGAATTAGATACACAAGAGGTGAGCCCACAATACTCGCAGGGGGGGGTATTCCCGCCCTCCACCCCCTCCCCCGTTCACTGCACGGCGGTGCAGTGGGCCTCGGACCTCGCGCGCCTCCTCTCACTCCACCAACCCCCTCCCCCATTCACTGCACGGTGGCACAGTGGGCCTTGTGCCTTGCTGTGCTGCCTCCCACCCCCCCGACCCCCTCCCTCATTCACTGCACGGTGGTGTGGCGGGCCTCGGGCCTTGCTGCGCTGCCTCCCACCCCCCCGATCCCCTCCCCTGTTCACTGCATGGTGGCGCAGCAAGGTCCGAGGCCTGCCGTGCCACCTCCCACCCCCCCGACTCCCTTCCCTGTTCACTGTACAGCGGCATGGTGGGTCTTGGGCCTTGCCGCACCGCTTCCCACCACCCGACCCCCTCCCCCGTTCACTGCACGGCGGCACAGCAGGCCTCAAGCCTTGCTGCGTCACCTCCCACCCCCCTGACCCCCTCCCCCATTCTCCAGACGGCGGTGGGCCTTGGGCCTCGCCACACCACCTCCCCCCTCTCCCGTTCCAGAGGTGGCAGCACGGTGAGGCCCAAGCATTCTCTGTGCATGCGCAGAGGAATGCTCTTCACTTTTCAGGGAATTTAAATATCCCCCGAAATTTTTTAAAAACGTTTTGGATTTTTCTGCACACAGGGGTAGTGCCCCCCGTTTTTAGGAAAACCTCCCTCCCCCCAGGTGCCCCCCCACATGGATTTAGCTATCCGCACGGGGGTGGGCACTTCGGAATTAGTATATAGATATGAAGCAGAAGTCCATCAGTGGCTATTAGCCACAAAGTATAGACAGGAACTCTCAGTCAGGGGCAAGTGATGCTCTGTATTCTTGGTGCTTGGGGGGGAAGCAACAGTGGGAGGCCTTCCTGCCCCCACTGTTGGACCTTCTGAGGGCACCTGGTGTTTTTGGCCACTGTGTGACAGAGTGTTGGACTGGATGGGCCACTGGCCTGATCCAACATTGGCTTCTCTTATGTTCTTATGTCAAATTGTGACTTTCTGAAAGACATTTCAGTTCTGGAGGAGTATAAAACCACTGTGCAGTAATCTCTGTTGGTTATTATTCTCTGCTGTAATTTCAGTAGTCTTTGATATTTGTGAACAACTTGTGAATGTTCTTGAGAGAGGGCTGAGTTTAATGTGACGCCTCTTATCTTCCAGAATAATTTGGTAAGAAGGTTTAGTAACAAATACATAAGGTGTTGTATTGTTTAATGCTTCAAAGATGTGGCAAAATGATATGTTATATTTTACTCCTGTGAGAGGGCTGCACAACATATACAGCGTCTTAAGCAAAAATTAAGACCATCAAGTACTGCTCATACGGCCATTGCCTTAAGCAGAAGTTAGTGTAGGAAATTTGTGTTTTGAATGTATGTAGCCATATCTGATGGTCACATTTTGAAGTGCTATGTACACATTTGATCAGAAGCCCCATTTTACCTTGAAAACTCTATAGGGCTGCCCAAAGTCAGCTGTGACTTGACGGCCAAAGAAAAAAAAAGTTGCAAGAGATATGGTTGAAACACCCTGAATTCCTTGCCAAGTTTGACAAAACTCACACAGATATACACAATGCGAATCTTCTAGCATATGGAGTATGCTTCTTCTGTGATAGTGGTAGCTGTGTGTGAAATGAGTTATGTGTGAAGTTATCAATATTTTTTTTAATCCTTTTTTTTTAATCCTTTGAGAGCAGATTTCAGAGCTTTCCCAAATTAGATTTGGTTGTAGGTACTCTGTGTGATCAAGGAATTTAGGGTGTTTCAACCGTATCTCTTGCAACTATTTTTTTTTTTTTTTGCTGTCAAGTCACAGCTGACTTTGGGCAGCCCTGCAGGGGTTTCAAGGCAAGAGATGTTCAGAGGTGATTTGCCATTGCCTGCCTCTGTGTAACAACCCTGGTATTCCTTAGTGGTTTCCCATCCCGGTACTAACCAGGGCTAAACCTGCTTAGCTTTCAAGATCTGAGGACATTGGGGTCGCCTGGACAACTATATTGCATCATGAACAGGTTACAGTGTGTTTCTGTATGGAACTGAGAATTCAGTATTAAAGATATATGCCTACTGTTGTTTACATGATCATTTACTCTGGGATGTAAGAGAGGGCTGAAACAAGCTTTGCGTACTGTCAGTTTATTGACTTTCCCAGCTTATACAAATCAGGTATTAAGAGAGTAAATAGACCATTGCTAGGGTCCTGTTGCATAAGGTTTATAACATTTACCACATGCTGTCTTAATGTAAAGGTTGCCGATATGCTTATTGCTGTCAGAACCACTTGGGGTCATGAGTGAGATTAGGTCACGCAGATATTACCCTGCAACCCTGTTCAGCAGCTGTCACCATTTTCTTTGCGCTCATATGTGGAGAGAGTAATTCTTGATGGCTCCACAATGAATTGGAAGCTTCAGTGTTGAAATTTGGCTAAAGCTTTAAGCAAAAGCCATTCAACTATTTCAGAAAGTAACATAAAATAGCATTCTAATCAATGACGTGGATAAATGAAACAGACATTTCAATTCTATGCATGCTTAGTAAGAATCAGTTTCACTGGATCTTACTGATAAATAAGCACATGTAGGATTGCTTTCTTATATTACAAGGAGTACACCAGACTCTCTCACAAACATCTTGAGTCTGCCTTACAGAGCAAAGTCAAACCTGCCTGTAAGTTTGGCAGAAACGATCAGGATTTATCCACTATAGTCAAGGGGACTGTGACCCCCGAGTAACATGGTTTTCCCTTACCAAAGAACAAATCTTTTGAAATATTATCACATAAAATCCCTTTTAAAGGGTTTGTTAACTTGCAATTAGACAACCCTTTCAGTTCATTTCAAAATAGCTTAATATGGAAGCTGTGTCCTTTCTGCACAATTAGTACATAATGTGTATGTGTTTATGTTGTAGTCATAGCCACACTGGAATTGAGGCTCCTTTACATACATACAGGGCTATTTTTGTAGAAAAAGCCCAGCAGAAACTCATTAGCATAACAGGCCACATCCAACAACAGAAACTCATTAGCATATTAGGCCACACCCCTGGCAGCACGGCTCATTAGCATATTAGGCGGGTGGTTGGGAAAGCACAGGGCAGGCATGGAAGCTTGCCTCTTCCCCCCGCCCCGAGCTTCTCCGCCCCACTTCAGCTTCACCTCTCTAGTCTACCCCCCCCTTCCCCGAACCAGACAACTGAGGAAAGGCACTGCTAGTCTCTTCCCCCCCCCCCCCAACCAGACAGCCAGGGAAGCCTGGGATCTGAAAGATCCAAGGAACTTCAGCATTGCCTTTCTTGTCTCCTACCCCCGCCCCCGAAAGATGGGGAAGGGAAGCAGGCATGTTTGCCTGGTTGCCCTCCGTCTCCCCAGCCAGACTGCCAAGACACCGGCTGGGGAGACGGAGGGCAGCTAGGCAAACATGCCCCGTTTCTTCCCTGAGCCTCTCTGCTTTTGCAGAGAGATTCGGAGAAGGGGTGGGCATGGGTAAATGCCTTTCTTTCCCTCCCCCAGATTGGTCCGCTAGTCAGCTAGAGAAGGGAAGGCAGAGAGAGGCTTTTCCTTGTCAATTTGATTTTGTAGTCAATATGTATGTGATTAAGGTGCAGGTCTAAGCAGCTGGTCAAATAAACTACATTTCCAAGTGTATCTTTTTGAAATTTATTGAACAATGTAAATTTAACTCAAAAGACCTGTTTTCCATATTAATTGCTGTAGCATTGAGTCCTCTTGCATGGGTTATATTTAATTACACTTTTAAATATTTAGTTTAATAGCACATGAGACACATGTGCTCCAGACTAGTAATTTATAAATGTACCTTGTAAACAATCTTTACTTCTTGATTTGAAGGGGAAATCTGCTTTGTGGTCGCACTTGTTACATTACCAAGAAAACAGGCAAAGAAAACCTACGTCAGGAAGCTTCAGTACCTCAGGTAGAGTTGGTTTGCATAAAAATTACGAATAATATTGCCATTTTGTGAGGAAAACCATGATAGAGCATGATGGCACCAATACAGACCATTAAAGGTACATGGAACATTTGTGGTATCTCAAAATATTCACAATCTGAATGCATTCTGATCTATACAGCTCTTATACAGAAGGATTTTACTATGAGTAGAGGACCTGCAAGGGCTTGCAGAGGGCCTCTCATTTTTCTTCCCCCACTGTTTTCCCTGTAGCCCCTATAGCCTCTCCCATTTTCCTGCTTCCTTCTTTCCTCCCCACAGCCAGGCTACCTTTTTCTGCCCCATCTTCAGGTTTCCTTTCATGTCCCTAGTGCTGGTCACTTGGCTGGGCCCAGTTGTAAGGCACTGGCCACCAGGCTGGTCGAGTTGCGTTATGAGGAATCCACACAGATTTGCAGGGACTTTCCCCTGTATCCCTCACCCAACATTATATCCTCTTATCTGCCTCCAATGGCCCTTCAATCCTCTCCCATTGTTTCCAATGGTTAATCTTGTCATTCTTTTTAGTACATCCCAGTTGATTGCCCATTTGAAACTGTACCACACCATTTTATGTGACAGCAAAATGAAGAGCATGAAAATGTACAGAGTACATTGTACTCTATTATTGTACAGAGTGCACATTAGTTGCCAATGTTCTCTCTGGGCTGCACACTGGGCAAAAGGAAATTTTAAAAGGCTTCTGATCTGTGTGCTCCCCCCAGTCTTGTTCATGCAGATGGCTTACAATTTAAAAATGAAATGGAAATTGAAAGAAGAGCTTAGGAGTAGCTGAAGCAGTTCTTCCCTTCACTACCATGAAAAAAAAGCTACTGTTCTCAATCAAAGACATACAGACCCAATTAAATTAAAATAGAGACCCACTTTTTCCCCAAATGTAACTTGGAGCCAAGCAAGTATGTTGGGCCCAACAGAGGCTTCGCAGTCTGACTGGGGGTGGAACCAGCCAAGGTTAAGGACTATACTTTCTTTTCCGACAGACACCAAACATATTCAAGGACTGATATGTTCTGGATATCAAAAACCTTAATTATTAATCTAGAAAGTGCAAAGATACAACTGAAAACCCTTACCATTTACAATATCAAGTGCCCTTCAGCTTTTTATGTCAGCTGGATAGACAAAAATGGCCACCTTCCCTAGACCTCAGATCAGAGGTCTCTCTCTCATGATGGATCCTGCTTCAAGAGACCTCTTCCTGTGGCAAGGAATGTTATCAAATCTTTTTTCTCACTGAGGTAAAGGCAGAGATCTGTCTTCCTAACGAGTAGCATTTGACACCTCCATGCTGGGAGAAGAGGAGGGGGGAAAGGGGGACGTTTAACAATCCCATTTTCTATCCCGCTAATCCAATTAGCATTTGTAAGAAAGTGAACCTAGAATAAAAAAAATTAAGCCCAAAGGAAAGTTTTAAACTTAATATTGCCAGGCACTGGTTGGCCGGGGGAGACTCAGTCCCTCCTGGAGAAATTTGGCCCCCGAACCTCCCCCCCCCGGTAGTTTATGCCTATGCCCACTGGGGACTCAGAGGGACCTGGGAACCCTATGACAGAAACAAAGGCTTGAAGGTTGGCAGTAGTGTTGTCATTGCCTAGCAATGGCCACAATGGCCATTGAGAAGGCATTTGTTTCTTACAGCTACAGGTGCTGCTTCTATAATTTTGGGGTGTTTTAACCCCCCAGATTTCAGATTTTTTTGCAAACTGGTATGTGGTTTCTCAGGTTTGTGGAAAGATCTGTCTTGTCTGTTAATGCTCCCAGTCTCCAGATTTAAATATCTACAGATGGGTCCATGTTGAGAATTAGATGTAACAAGAGGTGGGACTCGCGATACTCATGGGGGGGAGAGAAGAAGCTCCACACAGTGAAGGAAGCAGCTGCAGGTGAGTCTTCTCCCCCACCCCACTCTGGCACCCACGGCAAAGCCTGGGTCCACCAATCCTTCTCCCCCCTGCACCAACGGTGAAGCCTGAGGCTTCTAGTTGCCAGGCCTGCCAATTCTAACCCTCCATGGGCACCGGCAAGGCCTGAGCGGCTCTCAGCCACCAGGCCCGATTCCCCCCCCCCCCAACCCCTGGCACCAGCATGGAGGCTCAAGTGGCTCTCAGCCACTGGGCCGCCGATTTCCTCCCCAGCACTGGCGGCGAGACCGCAGCCACTCTCAGCCACCAGGCAGCCAATTCCCCCCCAGCACTGGTGGCGAGGCCCAAGTGGCTCTCAGTCGCTGGGCCGCCAATTTCCCTCCCCCACCCCCCTGGCACCGGCCACAAGGCCGCCGCCTCTCAGCCGCTGGGCTGCCGCAGAGTTCCCAGAGCGTTTCTTGCATATGCGCAGGGAACACTTTTTAACTGTTGGGGGGATATTTCAAGGTTTTTTTAAGTTTTAGGATTTTTCTGCACACCTGGGGAGTTCTCCAAGTGTGCAGAGAAATCTTTCTGCCCCCATGTGCCCCCGATGTGCAGATTAAATAGCCTTGGGAATTAGTATATGGATGATGTGATAAAGCTACAGGAGAAAAATCTCCAGCTTGGCATATCTGCATTAAATAAAATCAGCTAGTCTACTCAGAGAATTAACATATACCCGGGTGTTTGTACATATTCCAGCATGTTTTTCCAGAACAGTACATCAAAAGAAGTCTGAAGTATTAGTACTGCAAGATTACAGAAGATGGTTATTAGAATTTGTGTGGTTTATTTAATTTATGTTGGCAATCACAGTGATTCTATTGAATAGAAATTTTTTCATTGTCAAGAGGAGCCAGGCCACTCAGCCATGGACAGGATCCTTTTATAGTACTGGCAGGTTCAGAGACACCCCCTCCACACACACTCAGAGTTCTTCCTTACATTCTCCTACTCTTTGGGCTTTTCCACATTCTCATTTTATTCCCTGGTAAGTTCCTGTTTCTCAGGTCCTCCCCCCCCCTTCTGAATGTTTTGATTCCTCTAGTGGTTGATTTGATATCACACATCTTTTTTTGCAGCATAAAAACCTGCATTTAAATCTGCTGGAGAGACGCTGGAAGAAAAGCTGTATGATATTGAATTGACCACTAGAGGGAGCAAAATACATGCAGAACAGAAGAAAACCTCTGAAGAAACTTGCAAGAGAGTAAAATGAGACTCTGGAAAAGCCCTTCCTCGGGCAGGGCCCAGGTTGGCCATTCCCAGCCACTCTGCCTTCCAGTGTTCCATGTATGCTTGCTATGCAGAACTCCCCACACAACCGATGAGGGTATAACTCTGGCTTACAGTTTTTAATAGGAAAAAGACAAACTGGACCCCACAACCAACCTCAACGGAAAAACAAAAAAGTTAAGAAAAATCTCTAGTGTGTACGGTTAAATAAAGAAATCAGCTCTTTGTTTATGGTATATTAGTTTCAGTCTGAACAAAACTGATAAGACTAAGCAATCTTAACAAAATAATGTAATGCATACGCAAAAATAAAACAATGAACAATTTACAGGGCTCTTTAAAAATACTTCACACATATATTAGCATCAGGGCATCTGGAAACTAGCATACACCATTTTATTGTTGTAATCCGCCCTGAGCCTTCGGGAAAGGGCGGATAGAAATCTAATTAAAAACTGGCATACAATAACTTTGTATGACTCATTTAAGCCATACCCACCTTATATTCCATCAGTCACTTGTTTACAATGATCATCCTATAACAAATCAATCTAGGCTCTTTAAGCATTACCAAAGAGCCCCCCAGAACACAGTCTCAAAATAAGGGAAAAGGCCCTGTAGGAGCATGTATAATATCCTCAGAGCCTTATTGAAGTAGATGGCAGATATCCATTGTCTTTGATCCCTCAAGTATGAATCTATGTGGATATGCCTTTGTTTTTGTTTCAGTCTGAAGAGATGTCTAATTTGCTTATTGCATGGATATTTTGCTACAAATTAAAGGATTTACATTGTTTCTCACTAACACAGTGTTTGATGTTTTAGGAATATTTCTAGATTCAGAAAGAAGGAAGTCAGATGCCAGCCCAGCAATGTCTCCCTTAAGGGTGTCTCTCATCCAGGACATGAGGTTGGATTTATTTTTACAAATGCAACAAAACCCTAAAAGCATAACTTTTATCACATTTATATTTTTAAAAGAGTTGAATTTTAAAATAGTTTTTGTATGCATTTAGAATCTTCCTTAGTGGAGTGCAAGTTCTGCAAAAAATCGGCTAAGTGATAGGGTCTGTTAGGCTGTGTCACACACGCTAAATAATCCACTTTTCAATGCACTTTCGGACTAGATTTTACTGTGTGAACGGGCAAAACCCATTTCGAAAGTGGATTGAAAGTGGATCATTTAGTGTGTGTGATCGCTGCCTTAGTGATTTTATTTTATCATGAAATAATTTTTTGTATCCATCTCACACTGAAGAGGCATGACCAAGCATCTTGACTGATCAGATGTACTAGTTTTATTTTGACATGACTTTTCATTGGCAAGTCAGTTTTACTGGATGTGTGGAATGGAAGAGAAGGTGGTTTTTATATATGCATGCATAAGTGAGTGACTGAAGTCCTGTGGGCAGATGCTCTGTTAACAATGAAATTTCAAATGGCTGTTTCGTCCATGCATTTTAAGTAGGTTCTTGCCTGTGCAGCAAAAAACTAGTGTTAAGGTGCTGACACTGGGCTCTTCATCTTTTTGCTGTAGCACATTAACATTACTATTTATGAAACAGCCATATACTCTGTAAATTCCATACTTGCCGAAAGGGAAAGGTCAAGCAGAAAGTTGCTGGGCACATAGCTCTTCCTCTTTCTGTAGTTTCAGCGAGTGTCCATGCTGAACAGGAAGATCTTGGTGCTTCTAATTACAATATGGTTCCTAAACACTTCAGCAGATTTTCTTAGTAAAATCTTTTTTACTGAACCTTACTAAGGACTAGAGGAATCTCAGCAACTACACTGCTGGTAGCATCACTGTAATGGTCATAAACTCTTGATCATTTTAGTTTCCGAACTCTGTATGTTTTTTCTGAGCACTAATACCAATGAAATCTCTTGTAGATTCATTCCCAGTGAAAGTAGTACTGTAAGCAGACAGTGACATCGTCACTGTCTGCTTACAGTACTATTTTCACTGGGAATGAATCGTCACTGTCCACAGGAATAGAGCTGATGAAAAGGCAACTGCTGCATCAACACAGATGCATCCAAACCTTCCTTTGAGCCTTGTGGTCAAGTGAAATAGAAATCAGCTGGTGTATTTAAGACTATAAACTTTCATAAGCCAGACTCGTTTCTTCAAATGCACCACTGTGGTTTAGTTAAAAGTGTCTGAGAAGTGCGATCTGTAGAATGCAGCTGCCTGGGGGTAGCCTCAACGTTCCCATACGTACCAGAGGTGAAGCAGAGTGGGAAAGCTGGAACAGCCTGCCTGCCAGTGGTTTGCATAAATTTGTCCCCACCCCTGTCAGTTTGACACAGTGGGCAGTCTGTCCTCCAGGTGGCTAGCCCATTGAAGCCAAGAGGCCAGTGGCACACCCAGCCCAGCAGTGTCAGGTGAGGGGGGAACAGCTGCCGCATGGGGTGGCTCTGAGCCTTAATATACCAGCACCAGCTGTCTGCAGAGAAGTGGGGCAGCCATTTAAAGGAGGTGGAAGGTGAGGCTGGAGGCTGGCCAGGCTCAGTCACACCTGATTTGCTTCTGCCAGTAAACCCAGGAAGGTGGGGCAGCCCTCAGGGAGACAGGAAGAGAAGGGGCTGGTACGCCCCAGGGAGTCTCATGCATAAGGGCCAGGGACTTCTGTCTGGAGGGCAGGTTAGCCATCTTGCTAACTAACCAGCTACTGGGGAGAGCAGTAGAAAGAGAGGGGGAAGAAGACCTAGGGTGCTCTTGACCCCTCTGCCCCATTGAGGCATCCAGACGGGACTCCAGGGGGTGTGCCCTGGTGGTATAGCAGACACAGCAGTATTAATAATTTCTCCCCCCCTGTACGTTGTAATTAAAATTATAGAACTTGAGACGAGGAAAAATTTGGATGTGTATTACCAAGGCGTTAATCCTCAATTTCTGTGAAGAATATACATTCTCACGGCGCTCTTAAGCAAGCAGAAAGTAAAGAATGAAGCATTTCCAAATTATGATAGTAGTTATGGAGTGCTGTATCGTTTCACTGTGGGACTGAGATCATAATAACCCTTCAACCCCGTAATAATTTTTGAAGCTTGAGCCCTATGGATTTCCCCTAGATTCCTCTGGAGCGTTGTCCACAAGACTAAATCTGGGAAACATTAATGGATGAACATTTTCATGTAGAATTCATTGAGTATGTTGAGTTATCTGAGTTCTACTCAGCCTGCAATTGATTAAGAATTTCATTTTTTTCTGCAAAATAAATGTATGTGTGCTTGGGCTAGGATTAGTTATACTGTACACTTTTTAAAATAGGAAGGAGATGGCAAAAGGGTACCAAAGCCTCAGATAACAGCTGGTGCATCAGCGTGTCTTCTGTGCAGTCCCACATGGGACTGCCTGAAGGCAGACCTGCTGCAGGAGAAGGTTCCAAGAGCTTCTAGAAATATCAAATATGAGTGCTTTCCCTCCCCTCATAGAGAAGAGCTCTAGCTTGTTTTTCCCACCCATTTAGTTACGTGATGAGGGGAGGGGGAGGTACTATTCCCTCCGTCCTTTTTCTGCCGCCGTAGGGAAAAGATGTTCCAGAGCATTATTCTATTTGTTACCTTAGACTGTTAAAATAAGACAAGAAATCACAAACCCATGCTGTTTTATTCGGATGGGTGCCAGGGCCTTGTTTAAAAAGTGCCAGTCCTGTGGTACTAAAATGGCTTCTAATGATGAACATTTAAAATGCCTCTTATGCCTTGGTGAGGGGCGTAAAACGTCGTCCTGTGCGGCTTGCGGTCTGTTAACTCCTAAAACGAGACAGGACAGAGGCCTTCAGCTGAAGGCTTCTCTCTGGGAGAGATCTTTGGAAGCTCCGTCCGATAAGGACTCTCCTCGAAACAGAGATAAGCCTCCCTTGGGAGCACTCGATAAGTCCAGTCGCCTGAAGTGACGCTTGGCAGGGATGCCTCAGAGCTCATCCACATCTTCCCAGCCTCCAGTGGAAAAGATGAAGTCTAATAAGGGCAAGGCAATTCCAGCAGCTCCACAGCCTGACAAAGTGCGCCCGCTGATGCTGATGCCACTCCCACTGGGAGTTTTGGCCTCCAGTTCCATTGGTCCGCCAGCCGTGCCACCCAGCACTCTCGCATTGGCATTGATGGTGTCAGCATTTTCAACGGTGGGGGCAGCACTTTCGATGGTGACAGCACTTCTGCCATTGGCAGACCCAACCCCATTGCCAGTGGCCACTCCCTGACAATCAAGGTTGACACAACGGCAGAGCCCCACCTCTCGACGTCTTAGGTCTTCAGGGTCAAGCTCCAAAGGCTTTCAATACCATGAACTGCACACACCTGACTGTGAGATCTCATTCTTCATCAGATGACATTGAGATCATTGAGCCGCTGACTTCAAAGGGCTCCCCTAGGTCCCGCTCGTCTAGCACCAGGAGATCTGACACACTGGCTTGGGGATACCCTCCCATCGTGGGGTCAGGTGCCTCCTTAGTTCATCTCTCCATGGTACTACAGCAGATCATCTAGTCACAGTTGAAACCGACATCGCAGTTGAAGCCCAACCCCATGGCACCGACAATCCCTTACTTGCTCAAGGTCTTGTGAGTGTTGTACGTCTCCAGTTGGGCAAGGGAATTCGCCTCGAATCCTGGCCAGATGCTGGTTCAGATGTTGAATCAGAACGCATGTCTCTACCTTCCCCTGATGAAGTTGGTGGGGGATCCAAGTCCTGTATCTCCAACAGAGGACTTGAGAGTGTACTCTGAGCAGCTGCTCAGAATGGTGAAGGCTCTGAAGATAGAGTACTTTCCATCAAAGCCAGCCGGGGAGGATCCAGTAATGGACATTTTGTACTGTACTGACCTGGAGCCAGTTGCAGTTCCCCTAGTGAAAGGAATGAAAGAGATTACCAAAAATACCTGGGCTAGACCTTCCTCCAACAGTTCTTCCACACGGAAAGTGAAGAATCTTTATAAGATTAGGGAAGAGGATGCCTATTTTCTGTACCACCATCCTTCACCCAGTGGAAGTGATCTCTTCAAAACAGACTGGGGGACCTCGCTCTTCCCCTCTAGATAAGGATATATTAGGGAAGGATATATTAGGGAAGAAGATTTTTTCTTCTGGGGCCTTGACCCTCAGAGTGTCTGATTTTAAAGCAATTATGGCCAGGTATCAGGTCCTTCTCTGGGATCAGATGGCTCAATTCATAGATGCTTTGCCAGATGATAAGAAAGAGCAAACGAAACAGGTCCAGACAGAAGATTCTAAACTGGCTAAGCAGGAGTTGAATGCTGCCCGGCATACTGCTGATGCAGCCAGTAAAGTTATTGCATCTGCTATAGTTTTGCACAGACACCCTTGGCTGCGCACGTCTGCCCATCTTTTTGATACCAGGTCTCGCACTGAGGACCCGCCCTTTGAGGGTAAGCTCCTCTTCAGTGAGCAGATGGATGATGTCCTGGAGGGTCAGGAAGACCAAGTTTACTGCAAAATCCTTGGGATTAGCAACACAACAATCTACCACAACTCAACCAAGGTATTTTCCCAGGCACTTCCAGTAGCCTCCTCAACCAAGGTATTTTCCCAGGCACTTCCAGTAGCCTCCTCTTGGTCAGGGATACAGGTTTCAGTCCACCTCCTTACAGGCAACACATAGGCACCAACCTTGCCAGCACAACCAATGTAACCGCTCCCCCCAAGATTCTTCTTCGAAGCCTGGGCCAGCACAATGAAGGTCTCCTCCTCTGTTCAGGCCATGCCTCATTCCTTTTTCTCACTGTTGGTCTGTTATTTGTTCTGACTATTGGGTGTTAGACATAATAAAGTTTGGTTACTTTTTGGAGCTCAGAGATGTGCCACCTCACTTTCATGAGGTATCTGCTAAGTCGTGCATTGACACCAGGTTGGGTATTGAGGCGCACACCCTCTTAGGCAAGGGGGCTCTAGAGGTAGTCCCTCTACACAGAGGAAATGATGGGTTTCTACTCTATTTCATAATTAAAAAGGGGGGCGGTCACAGGCCTATTCTGGACCTCAGGGAGCTGGATACTTACCTTGATGTGCATAAGTTTAGAATGCTGTCCCTTGAAGACATTTATCCTGCTATTGCCCTACATGCCTGGTTTGCGGTCATTGATCTATAGGATGCTTACTTTCATATTTCGATACGTGACTGTAAGAAGTACTTAAGATTCCAACTCCATGGTGCATCCTACCAATTGTCAAGGTTTCAGTTTTGTTTCTCTTCATTCTGCTCCACTGTTCACCTTGCCATGCTTTGTGGGGAGGGAATTCCGACGGAGGGAGTGTGGGCGAATGAGGGCCTGCTTGCCGTAGCTATAACTTTCTTCCAAGTCACACCCCTGGGCCTGTTCTCATGAGAGTTGGCCTTGGAGACTCTTTAGGCAGGCTAGAATAGATAAGACACCATATATCTGTCAGGGTTGTCATAGTAACGCTGGGGCCAAATGCTGACTTATGTGTGGGGTGTGGGGGTGCATTGAAGTTTACCTATAACCTCTGAATTTCATGCACTTTCTTTATTCCTGACAAGGAACCAGTTCCTGTAGTAAGCAAATCTCTAATAAAACATCTTTGTACAAGTGCTGTGGAGAGTGTCTTAACTGGGGATCGGACATATTGTCAGGAATCCTATATTACTCTTCACCCGTCACCCCACTCCTCTCGGTATGGGGAATGGAGACGAAGAGGCAGGGGCAAGCACGAGCATTGGGTTGGAACCTAAAATCCCCGCGCATGACCCCAACATGAAAGAGGATGATGAGTTTCTGGGCGCCAAGCCAAAGAAGCAAGTCCTCTTCAAACACTCCAAGCCTGACTGCTGGGAAGACCCACCATGGCTGGCAAATACCCCAGGATTCAGAGGAACCCAGGGATGGATGGATCAAGAGCGGTGCCAAGCATTCTGCACCTTCCATGATGACCCAGAACTAGGCAAGATGAGGGAAGAGTGGGAGGAAGACTCTGAGCGAGGCCAGCCAAGCCTTTGGTCTGAGGTGAAGGAGCTAAAAGAAGGACTCCAGTTCCTGGTGAAGAATCTCCCTAAGTTGGTGAAAGCTGATGGAAAAAGAGGCCTCAGAAGAATCTGAGGAGGAGGTAGCAGAGGGTGAGCTGGAATGTCCCCTGGCACCCTGCAGACCTGAGCCCGAAAGTGAGGATTCCCGAGATGCACTGGAGGCCACCTTTGATGGCAGCCCTGGGAAGCTGGCATTCTTCGCCATCCAGGTGAGGAAGATGCTCAGAGAGTGGGGCCATACCTTCGCTACTGACAAGCAATGAGTTGACTACGTGGGGTCCCGACTCAGAGACCAGGCCTCTGACTGGTTTGTGGGACTCTACAACATGGCAGCTACATGACATCGATGCATTCATGCAAGCATTGCACCATCAATTCAAGGACCTGTTAGAGTTAGAGAAAGCCTGCACCTCTCTGCACCAAGGGGCGAGATCGGTGCAAGAGCACTCCGATTAATTAAAAGCTACGGACGCTAAGCTGCAAGCGTGGCCTGAAGAAGTTTTGATTGAATTCTGGTTAGAAGGAGCAAAAGTCCCTTTCGAGATGTGGACAAATCATAAAAACTTGGAAACTCTAAAAAATCCCCGCTGCTTGAATGTCAAAACAGTTGCACTGGGCGGAGTTCTATTCTAAGTTTTGTTTCATCCTTAAGAACCTATCTGGGAAGCCTAAATTTTTGGCTGAAGCTCTGTCCTGTCTACCACAGCACGCCAGCCAGCATGATGAGATCATAGACACTATGTTCACACCCACTGAAGGAGAATGGTACATTGGACCTTTCCTGAAAGTTCTTTCTCTTCAGTAGGGGAGAAGTCATCCACATCCCACCCTACAATGGAGCGCTGCTACCTTGAAATCAGGCCAAGGGTGGCAAGAGAACAATGGGTGAAGGTCGATTGGTGAAGACAGGGAAGTATAGCACAGGGCTTGGACATAACTGGAGAGGTCAGCCTAGGTCCCTCCAATTAGGAGCCACACAATAAAAGAAATTTGCATAGTCTATCCGAGCGAGCAGAGGCGTGACCTAACCAATTCTGGATGACTTCTCCCCCACTGAAGAGAAAGAACGTTCAGGTAAGGTCCAATGTACCATTTTGCTGGCTAGTAAAATTAATTTTTTAAAGGGCACTGTACTGGTGTTTCTGATTATGTTCTTCTTCTACAGTGGCTTGTTGGTGTATTTTATGAAATAATCCTGATTATTTTACTCAGTTATGGTGTATTTTTTACCGTATATTGATTTGAGCAAAAATTTGGGAATGCTTTTTTTAAAATCAGAAGATTCATTTACAGTCTTCTTCCACGTAACATGTGTTTCTTTTTAAATTTCATATTTTTCTTTACTACCATTTGGGTAGGAGAGGTAGTAAAGGAATTTACATAACCAATGTGTGAAATTTATTTAATGTTTTATATTCCTGTACATTTCTAGAATTTCTAGATATAATAACAGTGTGGTCTGTTTTCCCCCCCAGGCATATACAGAACATTAGTGAAATCAAAACAGATGTTGGTAAGGCTAGAGCTTGGGTTCGGCTGTCCATGGAAAAGAAATTGCTCTCCAGACATCTGAAACATCTTCTTTCTGATCATGAACTCACAAAGTAAGTTCAGTGACATTAATCAAACTAGAGATCTGCTTTCAAGCAAATAGATAAAACAGCAAAGGATTTAAAAAGTCACTGACTTGGTCTGATAATTACTTGAGAAAAAGGATAATATTGAACTTCCTAGGTTATATGTATTTATTTAGTACTTTTTATTCTGCCCATCATCCAAGGAGCTGAGGGTGGCATACAAAGTTCTCCTGTCCTCCATGTTATCCTCACAACAACCCTGCTTCTTGGCATTCCAGGGCAACTGGTTGGCCACTTTGTGAAACAGGAAGCTGGACTTGGTGGACTACTCGTCAGATACACCAGGGCTCTTCGTATGTTCTTACGTAACCCTGCAAGAGAAGAGTACATAACTGGCCCCAAGTCACCCACAAAGCTTCCTGACAGGAAAGAAATTGGAACTTGGGGTTCCCAAATCCCACTCTGACATTTTAATCACTGTTGCACGTGGGCTTATTGAGAAGATATAGGTTCAGTCCCAAGGCACTTTTCTGATTTTCTGTGTTGGTTGGGTCAGTATCAGAATCAAAATGCTGGCATGTTGGAAGTTTCTGTAAATTCCTTGATCTTTTCTAAACTGAGGGAGTCTATGTCTCCACCTTCAAAAATATGACTTATAGGGAATAAAAGTATAATCTCCTATCACTTCATTAGCAACCTGGAGGAAAAATGGAATACCAGAATGATAGATAAAACAAAAATAAATTCCTGCACAGTAATTTCCTAAGCTTCTGTTCTTGGGTTATTGTTTCTGCACTTCTAGTTGTGTGCTGAATTTGAAATAATAAGTGCCATGTTGTACACAGTTTGCAAGACCCTTTCCCTGGGAGGATGCCACTCTTCATCCCGTTTGGTCTGGTGCGTGAGAATTAGCCTTGGTTCATCCTCAGTCTTTAGGCAGTGTGTGGTGCTCCTGTCACCCCCCCCTCCTTGCAGTTGTCTGTGTACTTGGTGCCCCTCAGCCTCCTGCTGTCTTTCACAGTGACCTGATAGAGACAGATATCGCTAGGAAAACTAAAGTGTAATGAGTAATGTTAACACCGTTCATTTTTAAAATTTATTTTGATAACTCACTCAAGGTTTTCAAAGGACATGGGATATTTTTGAGAAGACTGAGAGAAGTTATGTTGACATGAACCTGTTACAACATATGGCCCAGGAGGGGGCCACTTTATGGCAGGATGGAGGGATTATCTTCAGTCTAACCCATCCCTTGTGTAGTGTAAATCACAGCACCAGTTGAAGGATGCATTGGCGCCAAGCCCTCTCCTGATAAACAAGTGGTTTGTCTCTGTACCTGAATTGTTATCCAAAGGTTGCAAGGTTGGTTTGCCAACCCTTCAATACCAACAGCCAGTTATTTTCCATTTGGCCTCTTCTATCCATTTGCAGGCCTAGAGGCCTGCATATGAGGCCTGATTTTTAATGAAAGAACAAGAAATTGAACTAAAGATCCAATTTCTTGATACAAGCATATATGAAACTTCTAGGGAGTAAAAAGGCTAGAAACCAAACAGTAGTTTAGTAATATCTTTTGCTTCAATCCAAGTCCACTATGGACATACCATAGAAAGAAAGTGGGATAGAAATATTTGAAATAAATAGTGTATGTATATACTGTCAGTCGGTGTACCAGAAACCTTCTTCCTGAAAAGTATATTCAAACTGATGGCATGTTTGTATTCTTGCCAGAAAACTCTACAAACGCTATGCTTTCCTCCGCTGCGATGACGAGAAAGAGCAGTTTCTTTATCATCTCTTGTCATTCAACGCTGTTGACTATTTTTGTTTTACGAATGTTTTTACGACAATCTGTAAGTACTACTTTTTATTGTTGAGCTGCTGTTAAAATGTTCAGAATCTGTCCTGACACTTTCATGTAGGCTCATCAATTGTGATTATACTTAAGCATACCATGCTAGGAAGCAGCATGCACTTCTGCAGTATTGGGTCTGTATTCTTTTAGAAGTTTAAAATAACCTCCCCTCCTGTCAATAGGAAATATGAATTAAACACAACAACTTACTGTGATCTAACAGAGTGGCCATCATTCTTTGTACAATTGAAAGGTATTGGAATCTCACAGCAAAAATGCTGGGTGAGGAATATAAGTTACTTGATGTAGCACAGGACATTGAGAAGGAAATAATGACTGAATGTTAAGTGTAGCAAACTTATGGCTGACTACTTTCTGTGTTAACCAGGGGTAAAATCAGAAGAGCATCCTCAACATTATGTAAGGACATTGGCCTCACTGCAGCAGCCTTTGTTTTGGGTATCTAAAGAGTTTGTTCTGGGGTATTTATTATTGGAAGTAAGCCAGTGTTTCCTTGTTGATTCATTGGCAGGTCTGCATAGTTTTCTAGTTTTACCTTAGGTATTAAATATTGTTGCCTCTTGCCCTTGTCTGGAAAAATCAGATTCTTGTTGTTACCTGTTTATTAGGCATTTCATTATAAAATAGCTTATATCTGTTATCAGAGCTCAACCTAGTCATAATTGCTTGGATTAATTATACTTGTTGAAGCATGAGGATGTGGACAAGCTACTTAGAGAGGTACAGGCAACCATATCAATATTCAGCCCTTTCTCATTTTTCTACTGGAGAAGATTGCCTCTCTGAGTCCAGGGAGCAGTGAATGATTTGGTGAAAGGAGGGCTGGAGCTTGGAAAGAAGAGGCTATGAAACTCCAATTTAAGAGTCTGACCACTCATGGCTAGGTAGCAAGTATCTTCTTTTTGTGTAACATACTCAAAATGTATGATGGATGCACAATTCCATTTTGCCTCGGAAGAAATTGATTATTCAGACCCATTTTAATCTAGTTTCTGGCCTGGTTTTGTAACTGCAACCGCCTTGGTTGCTCTTCCTATCTTTGCCAGGGAAGAAATGGGGAAATGCAGCTCTTTTGAGTCTCCTGGAACTCTTGCAGCTTTCAGTATCAGGTTTTGGAGGGGTTTTCCCCTTATGGTTCCAGACCTATATAGCCATTAAGTGTCAGAAGGTGGTGCTGGAGGACAGTTGTTTGGCCTGTTAACATCCATGCTATGGGATCCTGCAGGATTGCAATTTGTCTATGAAATGAAACTGCTGGAATCTTTTTTGTAGTGTATTGTGCCTTTAGCCAAGTTCTGTTGGTGTTCCAGCTGTGTTTTTTCTGGATAGGCGCTACTTAGCCATAGCTAGTTCATAGCCATCACTGCTATGTACTCTGTGTTGGTGCCTTTGGAGGCTATTTGCCTGTTTCAGTTTATGTAAAATATAGTAGCAACACTGGCATGAGCTGTGAAGCACACATTTCCATTTTTGGAGTTGGCTGATGATTGGCTTGGGCACAGTTCTACATGCTGGTTCTTAAATGGCTACATGGTCTGGAACCAGACTGCTTGCTCCCTCCCCCGTGTACCTGCCGATATGCTAAGATTTTTGACAAGTTCTTTGGCAGCTATTAATTTTACCTCCAAGTATGGAGGTGCGCACGAAGATTTTTGTTGTGGTGGCACCGTAAGTTTGAAATTCCTATCATAATTTGTCCGGTGCCTACCTTGTGCATGCCTAGTGAAAACTTTTCTCTTTCCCCAGGCTTTCGATCGACTATATTTCTTGTTGTGCTGTTTTAATACTTTTTAATGATTTATTGCCATTTTTACTACTTTTACGTGCTCTTACCTCCTTGTTTGGGCTGTTAATGCTGATTGTAAGAGATTATTGAGCTCCTGTGCATTGTTTTATTGCTGGATTCACTGTTTTAATGATTGTTTTACTGTCAGCTTTTGAAAGACTTGCTGAGTTTGCCAGAAATAAATATTCTAAATAATAAATTAATATGGTCTTCGTATTTATGTTATAAATCTTTTAAAAAATAAATACCATTTTTATGATCAGCAGTTTTAGATTTTGATTTGAATGCTACAGCTTTTTTGGTATCCAAGAATCCCGTATTATAGGCTGAACCTATTGTAGACTACAGTGATGATACAGTGTAAGAGCAAAACATCATTCTTCTGTTTTAATGGTGTTACTTATCTCTTTGGAGGCTTATTCTGTGTGTGTTTTTCCCTCAGTGATTCCATACCATATATTGATTGTTCCTAGCAAAAAGCTTGGTGGCTCAATGTTCACAGCCAATCCGTGGATATGTATTTCAGGAGAACTGGGTGAAACAGGAGTCCTACAGATTCCCAGGAATACACTAGAGATGACATTTGAGGTGTGGTCAGTGTGTACTAGTATAACATTTATTATTTTTATAATTCCTTTGTAATCTTAACACTGGCAAATTCCTTTCCTGCTTAGTCTGACTGCGGCTTCTTTCTTTCAAAAGTAATAAAACTCAAAACTACTTGGTTTGTATAGCAGTGATCTCATCAGCAGATTGCATTGTTTTTTTCCATGTGATATTTTCATTCTGTTTTGATCCATCATGTTATTTTTTTCCCCTTTTTAAAATTTCAGTGTCAGAATCTGGGAAAACTTACTACAGTACAAATAGGACATGATAATTCTGGTCTGTATGCCAAGTGGCTAGTGGAATATGTTATGGTCAGAAATGAAGTAACAGGACATACTTACAAGTAAGCATCATTTTGGTTTTGTACAGCTTGTAGATGACAATATGAGAGGAGCATTTTAAACTTGAATCCAGCAGCAAGGTCTATTTGTGGCCTAATAAATAGAGCAGTACAGCATTAATTTCCTGCATCTTTATACCCTGCCTTTCTCTCCCATGGGAATGCAAAGCAGTTACATCATTCTCCTCTCCTCCATTTTGTCCTTACAACAGCCCTGTGAAATAGAGCTAGATTTGAGTCCAATAGCACCTTGGTGACCAACAAGATTTCCGGTATTTAAGCTTTCAAGAGTCAAAGCTCCCTTCCTCAAATCTGTCAAGGGCAGATTTCACTCTCAGAAGCTGATGTCCCCAAAATCTTGTCGGTCTCTGAGATGCTACTGGATTCAAACCTTTCTTCTGCTGCTGCAGACGATCATGGCCACCTTCTTGAAACCTGTGAGGTAGGTTAAGCTGTGTCACTGCCCCAAGGTCACCCAGCAAGCTTCTACAGTGGAGTGAGGATTCAAACCTGGGTCTCTCAGGCCCTAGTTTGGCACTCTAACCACTGCTTTACACTGGCTTTGAGGTATGGGCTATTCCAATAATAGATGTTGTCTTAATTACTTGGTTTCTTATTTATTGGGATCAATTCAGACAGTAATATAGAAAAATATGAAAATAATAATACTCAAGGCTTCCTTTTAGAAAAATTATTTCTAAGTAATATGTACAAATATTATATCTTTTTACAAAGTACATTTTGGTGCCCTTATGTTTGGCTTATGTGAGAACTGGAAACAAACTAGCAAAGCTTGTGGCGGATATAGTTCAATAGAGTCCTTTCTGTTTACTGAAAATTAATGTTTCCCACATTTTCCCCTGCCCCAGCCGTGGCATCTCCTCAGGGATTTTTTTTTAAAAATCAGTAATTAACAGCTTCCTGTGTCTGTATGCCAGGTCCTCTGAATCCCTAGTTTTCTTTAAAAAGTAAATCTCTAGCCCCTTCTGTTGCTGAGGTATAAGGAGAAAGGCATATCTTCACAATGAAAAGGGCTAGAGACTTTTAAAAATGAAAGTTGGGAATTCTGATGACCTAACAGACAGATTGTTTTAACTTTAGAAAGGTATAGTGAAAGGTATTGTTTTAACTTTAGAAAGGTAAAAGCTCTCCAGTAGTGGGAGCGAGGAAAGTGAGACCAATGTGAATGGGACTGGGAGAGAGCTGGACTTCCGTGTGCACGTGGCAGCCACCCCAGCTTTGGTGTGATCCTTCTATCAAGTTTATAGCAAGACAGGTTTAGGAAAGACAGCAGGAAAGCTGGAAGGGGACACAAGAGGCAAAAAACCGGCTTCCCATGAGCAGCAAAGGTGAACTAAACACCTGGTATGAATAGGACTTGAATCAAAATTCACCATGAGCTGAAGCTGCAATTTTTATTTTTATTGCTAACCTTCCAAATATGAATTGACTGTTGGTTAAAACTCCAGGCTTTGTGCATCTGTAAAGCCAGCAGCTGTTGTGAGCAGAGTCTTCTGTACTGGCCCTAAGCAGCATTGATGAAGAAATAAAAGGGGCGTGCCCGAATGACAGAGGAAAATTCGTGTTTACTTAGTCACATGTAATGTCCTGTTTTATAAATTCCGATCGTGGAACGTGCGCCGACATGACTCTTCTTTTCCTCTTACTTTCTTGTGCTGGTAGGTTTCCATGTGGGAGGTGGCTTGGGAAAGGGATGGATGATGGCAGTTTAGAGAGGATTCTGGTGGGAGAATTGCTGACATCCCACACTGAGATGGACGAAAGACAGTGCAGAACCCCTCCTTTGCAGCAGTCACCAAGCATGATCAGAAGATTTGTCACTATATCACCAAACAACAAACCAAGTGAGTTGGGCATATTATAATTGCCTTTCACCAGTAGGAACTTCCAAAAATGCAGATGAATTAATAGAATTGTTCTTGGTTTTAGATCTTCTCTGGGCTCTTTGAATATATTACTGATTCACCCTACATGACAGTTTGTTCATCCGTCTCAGCACAACTGACTAATCCAGGAGAGGGGAGGAATACTATACCTCTTAGCTGATGAAAACTACCAATTTGCTGATTAGATAAAGCTGTGCTGTAGGGTTCTAAATGTTCTGATGTTGTCTGCTGGAGATATTTTTGTTTAACTAGCTAAGAGTGCTTCCAGCATGTTGTGGTGGTATCTTATCTTCTATAGCTGCAATACGGTTTCCTATATGCCCTCTTGGTGATTGAACCAAAACATTGTGCATGCTTAAAAGAAAAAAAGAAAGAAAAAAATACGGGCCAGCTGTAGTGATGCCAACTTATTATAGAACAGAACAGAACACAGAAAATAACATAGCAAATTTCTCCTCCCCCTGACCTCAAAAGATAATTTAATCCTGATTTTTGTGTGTCTAAATTGAATTCAGTTTAAACTAACATATTCGTTTTATTTGTGCAGAGTTAAACACAGGTCAGATACAAGAATCTATTGGTGAAGCAGTAAATGGAATTGTCAAACATTTTCACAAGCCTGAGAAAGAGGTAAGAATTGAAGTGCTTATAAAAAACAGGATATTTCTTTTTCTGATATCTATGGTCATGGCTGTAATTGACTAGAACAGGTCCAGGAGAAGGTGTGCCATGGGTGTGCTTGAGCCAAATAGAATCTGTGGGCTGGATTCAGCATTCCACTCACACACCAATCAGAGATCTTCACGCACAGATTGCGGCTGTTCCCCACTTTTCTCTGCCCCAGCAGTCCTTTCCAGCTCTGAGAAAGTTGATTCCTATGATTGCAGAATGTGTATTGAACAAAACCCCTGTGGACTGGTGGGCTAAAGTAATGATGAAGGGGGCAAAAGTGCTTTCTCTTCCATCAGTGCAGATGTGGTTCTTCTTTCTCACAGAAACACTCTGCCACTTCTCACACCATTCCTGGGGGTCCCCTGGTCTGTAGGATAATTTCTTCTTGTTAGGTATAGGGGACTGGGGGGGGGAGCAAAATAGCCTCATGTGGATAACGGAGCACGATTAGTGGTGTTTTTAATCCAAGACCCTGTTTTGCAGTAGCTTCATGCCAAGTTTTAATCAGAGTTCTCAAGTGAGTTTAGAATCCATGGTTGGATTTATTTTAAATAATAATGTAAAATCAGCAGGGCCCGGACCTGAATCCCCAGGCAGTCCAATCTCGTCAGATCTCAGAAGCTAAGCAGGGTGGCCCTGGCTAGTATTTGGATGGGAGACCACTAAGCAATACGAAGGTCATGACGCAGTAGCACGCAGTGACAAACCACCTTTGAACATCTCTTGCCTTGAAAACCCCATGAGGGGTTGCTATGAGTCAACTACGACTTCATGGCAAAAAAAAAATAAATCAGCAGGTCTATCTAAACACTGAACTTGGGTGGAGAGGAACAGGGAAATTCTCACGAGGGCACTCCCGATCCCCAAACTCTGCAAAACTTCTACAAATTCCTTTACTGTGGATAAGGTTCCAGCATTATATCCAAAGAAGGCCTTAGCATTACATCTGATCCAAACAGTGTAACTGCTGTGTGAACTCTGTCCTCTCTGATCTCGAGAAACTTCTTCAGACTCCCCCACCCCATTTTTCCTGATATGAAGTAACAGATATCCAAGTACTGCAAGAATCATCTGTGATTCTTATTTTGGTTCCTCTAAATAAGGTTGACATATTATTGACATTAACTCACTCCACAAAGTCCTGAACTGGAGCTGCTATTTTGGATTTATTCTTGGGTCTTTTTCTGATGAAAACCACCAACTGATAGATAGGTACTGATGCAATCCCACAACTCTGTAAGGTAGGCTAGTCTAAGAGTAGATGACTGGTCCAATGTCATCCGGTTTGTTTTATGGCTGAATGTGGATTTGAACCTAGTTCTTCCCAGTCCGAGTGTGATGCTCAAACCGCTACACAGTACTCTGCATAGTTGTGTGCTGGTATAATATTGTCTGTGTGCTTAGTTTTTATAAAAACGTTGCTGTAATTGGTGGCAGATATATTCATAATTACAAGTAAAACGGACATCACAAAATAAAACATTTTTAATATTGGCAGAGAGGCAGTTTGACACTTTTACTTTGTGGAGAAGGTGGGCTTGTCTCAGCTCTTGAGCAAGTGTTTCAGCATGGATTTAAATCGCCCAGGCTCTTCAAAAATGTTTTTATTTGGGACTTTCTAGGTAAGTACAGACAACAGGTATCTATTTTCTGGATAGCTGCTATGCTTTAGCTGGGTCTAGGGTTGCCAAGTACCGGCGACTTACCGGCGGGGGGGAGTTGTTCTCCCCCCGGGAGCTCTTCTGGTGCGTGCGCTTTGCGCGCGCGCCACGGCGACGTAATGATGTAATTGCCAGAGCGTTGCCCTGGCAACGCCCCCAACGTGATGACGTCACCTCCGGGTGACGTCATTACACGGGGGAAGTCGTCCTCACTGGATGACTTCTGGGGCGGGGTTCCCCCCGCCGGCCGAATGCCGGCCGGCGGATCAGGAACCCCTTTAGTGGGGGATCCCCCGCCCCCCGGGCTGACTTGGCAGCCCTAGCTGGGTCTTGTCATTGTTGTTACTGGAGGAAACTCTGATTGCAGCAGATTGCTATCTCTTGTTGACTACTGATAGAGGATTTGTCCTTTTCATCTGTCTTGCATCTTCCTAAAATATGGATTCTCTATTCACATGAAAATTAACGTCAAGATTAACCTGAAGAACACATTTTTAACAGGAGAGCAAAATGTCTGACTGTTTAAGATAGAGTTAGCAAACTCTTTTCCTTGTGAAATGAAGTAGTCAATATAGCTTCAGTATTGAAAGGGTTTCTGGCCAAACTAGATGGGAATGTGCAGATTCATTTGTGTTAAACACAGTTCAGATTAAATGCTTAGAAAAAATATATATGATAAGCCTTTCCCACAATATGTTTGCCTGGAAAGAGTTTACCTTCTCAGCTAATAGCATGGTGTTCAACAGAGGCTGAGGACAGACTGGCAATCTGGAGTGGGATGAATCCGGAGGCAAAAGCTGCGGGGGGAAATCCCCCGGGGCTGGCTGTCCACATTGGCCAGGGTATTGCGCAAGGATTCCGTTACGGAGCGTTCAGACTGCTGCAGAGTGGCCCCAGGTGGGCCGGCCTCCGCAGCTTGTGAGAGGACTGTTTCAGCAATTTGTGCATGCGCGCATGAGCGCTCATGCGCAAACTGGCAAAACGCCGCGTTTGCACTGCCGCCTCCGCTTGCCTCCCGCCTTCTTCCGGTTCACACTGCCTGGAAGCGGGAGGCAAGCGCAAGACGGCCTCTGGACTCTGGTTTCTCCCGGTGTCCTTCTAAAGCGCAAGAAAACCAGCTTCAAAGTGGGTAAGTGCGGAAGGGAGCCGAGGGACAGCTGCGCATGTCTGAACAGGCTCCCTTCCCTTCTTCCCATGCGGACCTATCCCTGGGCAGATTGCCAGTCTGTCCTCAGCCAGAGAAATTACCATCTAGAGATCAAGGTTACATGGAGGTTAGGGAGTTTGTATGGGGTAGGTAAGGCCCTGTACTTTGCCAGTTAAATCTCATCCCCCATCCCTTTGCCTCAATCATGTAGAGGTTTTTGTTTAAACAAATGGATCTGCCACTGTTGCATGTATCCAGTTTGGCTCTTAAAGTTTATCAAAGCAGAGACTCAGAGGAAAATCTGTTAAAATGAAATCTTTTCTAAGTATGGGTTTTCCTGCACGTTATTTCCATCAGTTGTTTGCCCGTACTGCATCGGGGGGGGGGGGTGTTCCTTCCCACGTGTTTCGCTCTCTCTAGGTGTCACTTCACTCTTTCATAGATGTTTCTCCATTTTTTAATGATAGTTCTCATTAAAAAATGGAGAAATAGCTATGAAAGAGGGAAGCGACCACTAGAGAGAGCGAAACACATCTGGAAAAGGGGAAAAACGCACAACATATTACAAGCATACAACTGATGGAAATAACACGTGGAAAGACTCTGTGTTTGTGCCACATGGAAGAGAGTAAATTAAGGGAATAAATAAATGGATATTCATTTTACAAGACAGCAATTATCAATTCTTTCAGAGATGGGAATACTTCATAGTACCTATACATTGGATCCATTTATTGGCATCGTGAATTTTAGGCTAGTTTTATAGAAAATAGGTGACAAGATGCTTCTGTTTTAACAGTATAGTGTTTAAATTGCAACGAATGTGTATGAATTGGAGCGAATTTTTAGCATTGTAAACTGCTGAGAGTATTGTTTTCTATGACTATATGTTTATATGTCTTCAGAAAAAGCACAAGGATATTATGAAGCTCTAGATCAAAATGAACTGGTCCCAGAGGAAAACTGGCAAACAAGGGCCAGGAGTTTTTGTCGCTTTGTCACAGCCATCAATAACACTCCTAGGAATATTGGGAAGGATGGCAAATTTCAGATGTTGGTATGCCTTGGAGCCAGGTATGAAAATATGCTTTGCTTAGTTTGTAGACATGTTGCATGTTAGCCAGCTAACCAAATTGCTTTCGCATTGATTAGTTTTCTTTGTCTATATTGTGATAGTCAGATTTTGAATGTTTTACCAAATTAAATGTTTCCAGACTTAATTTGTGAGATTATGGAAACCTGAAGATAGACCAGCAACTAAGATAATCACAGAAAATGAGAACTGAGCTAAAAGAAAAAGAAGGGGGAGAGAAAATATCTATAAATGTATCTGAGGTGTAATACAGAAGAGGAGGATGAGCTATTTCAAGTCAAGAATGCTGTAGGCATAAGAGCCTGTCACTGCAAATTGGAAATAACAAGTTGAGGTCAGAAATCAAAGTATTTAGACATCAAAGAAAATATATATTTTCTTTCCTGTCAGTAAACACCTCCTATTACCCTGCATATGACCTTGATTTCTCCAACTTTTCCCTTTTGGAGGCAACAGGAACTGCCACTGGATTCAAACTTTGTTCTTCCACAATGAGTGACAGTTATATAGGTCATGGAGATGCTTTCAGATAAATTGCTCATCAGATTACTTGATGACTACCACAACTTTCTCATGGGACAGTGAATTAACCTCTCCCAGTTCCAGCTGGCATTGATCCTGCTCATGTGTGTTCTGGCCTCCTGTGATATGTAGTTTGACTCATCAGGTGAATAGCTGATCTTGCCCAGGAGAAAAAGAGAATTTGTCTATAGAGTTATATGGTCCTTTAGAGCTCTAAAGTTAATTACATAGGGAAAACTGTCTTTAACTTTACGTTAGCCCCATGGTGTGGATTGTTACAGCAGCGAAGATACAGTGAGGCACAGTCTCAAGCCAATCCGGGACACCATTCTAGTGGGCCCGCCCCTAAATTTACAGCCACGGCCACGGCCACAAACTTCTCTCTTAGAAAACTTTTTTTAAAAGTAGTTATTTGTATCAATTCAGCCGTGCAACTCTAGCTGAGTTTGATTGCTTGCTGCAGCACTTTGCAAAGTGGAGACATACACACTGCATTTCCTCTGTCCACCCTCGGGGCTCTCTTTCTCGTCTCCTTTTGCGTCTCCCTTGCACTTCCTGCCCCCAGTCTCGGTTCTAGGCTCCAGCAGCTGCCTCTACCCCTCGGAGTTGCAGCAGCTGCAATAGCCATGGGGTGGCTGCGGCGAGGTGCCTGGACTGCTTTGGCAGTGCTGCTGGTCTTACAAGTGCAGCTGCTGCTGCAGTGCAACCCTGGGGTGGACGTCACTGGCTTCTCCGAGGATCTTATGTCCCCAAACCTTCATGGTGCCTGGATTTCCCAGGCCGGGCAGGAATGAGAGGAAGTGTGGTGGCGGAGGTGCCGAGCCAGCCTGTTCACTGCGACTTGATGGGAGATCGGAGGCATCTCACAAATGTAAGCGAGACGTTCCACAAGCCCATCAGGTGGGCTTGGCTTCCGAAGCCCAAGGATAAAATCTTAGGAAGGCTCTATTCAGACTTACTGGAAACCATCGCCTTCCCCGTGTTAGAAGGTATCTTGGACATTTCCACTGCCATTTTGGAGAAACCATCCAGCAGCCCTACTACCTCCAAAAGGGTGGAAAACCTCTACAGAATACCGCAGGAGGGCTGTCTATACCTATTTGTGCACCCAGCCCCATCATCTCTCATAGGAGAGGAAATAGAGGCCCACCTTTGCCCAGGTACCCATGTCCCCTGCCAAGAAGGAGGGCCAGAAAACTGATGCCATTAGCAGAAAGGCCTATGCTACTTCTGCCCTCAATTTAAGAATCGGCAGTTATGCTGCAAAAATGGTTGGTTATCAGCTATTTTTATGGGCGAGGATGTCCTCCTATATTGATCTTCTACTGGACAACAATAAATCATAAGTGAAGGAATTGGAAGCCAGTCACTTGTCAAAACAACAAATTAATGTGGGGAGAAATGCCGCAGACTCATCTGCTAGGAGCATGGCTTTGGCCGTTGTACTTCACAGACATGCATGGCTCCATTTTACCGCCTTCCCAGTGGAAACCCACTATAAGCTCAAGGATCTTTCCTTCAAGAGAGCCACCCTCTTCTCATAGTTTTTAAACTAATTTTTTTAAAAAAAATAGAAGAACAAAAAGGAAAATGGTGACAGGAACACGTCAAAAAGACAAAGAAAAAAGTACAGATGAAACAAATGAGGACCAGAGAATGGAAGATATGGTGGGAAAATTATCGCAAATATTGGTGTACCCAATGCAACAGTTTGAAGCAAGAACTCAAAAGACCATTCAAGATTCACAGAAAAGAACCTTAAAGAATATCTAGAGTATTCAGAGAAATATTTAAGAATCTGAGGAAAGAATCCAGAAGAATATTCAAGAACTGTGATATTGGCTTGACTATCAGAAATTAAAATTACAAGAACAAACAAAAGAAATTATAAAAATCAAAGACAAGCAAAAAGATAATGACACACATTTAGAAAGGCAGGAACTTCGAATTGAGAAGGCAGAACAAAGAATTGAAATCCTGGAAACTAAATGCAGATCTAATAATCTGCATTTTAAAGGAATCCCAGAGGATTTTGGGAGGCCAAATTTGGAAACAAGCTTTTGTGATTTACTTCAGAATTATTTGAAGGCAGAGGAAGACTTTCCTGACACTGACCAGATTTTTAGAGTGAATTCAAGATTTGCATTCAAGAATAAGCTACCTTGAGATATATTGGTTTGATTCACCTACAAGAAAACACGAGACACAATACTAAAGAACCAAAGGGAATCACCACTCAAGGTTGCAGGAAAAGAAATGCCGATATTTCAGGATTTACCAACAAGTGTGTAAAAGAAAGCGAAAGACTTCTACTTTTTGAGACAGATTTTACAAAAAAAATAAATAAAGTATCATTGGAAGATACCATTTGCAATAGAGGTATTTTTACCAAAGGGAAGAAAAATAATTGCAACAGAGGAACAAGCCAAGGAACTGGCCAAAGAACTGCAAGTGAAGGACTTACACAGAAGAACAGAAAGAGAATCTCCAAGTAATTCAAAGCAATCTGCTAGTAGCTCAAAGCAAAGTTCACAGACCAAAAACTCCGAAGAAACAAGGATCAGTTGGACGTCACAAGAACAACAGGGCAAAATGGATCAATTAAAAATAGTATCAATAAATATCAATGGACTGAATTTTCCAAAACGCACAAAATCTTCAGTCAACTGAAAAAACAAAACACTGATATATTATACCTACAAGAAACTCATATAAAGAAGAAATACGAACATATTTTAGAAAAAGTAGCGATTCAGCCAAAGATATTTGCAGCTCATAATCCCATAGAAATAATCTTGCAATGGAATACAGAATCAAGAAGAAGATGGAGAGTAAATGATACTCTTTTACTACAAGGAGGTGTAAATAAGTGTAAAAAGATCTGGAAGAGTTTTTGTTAAATAAGCAACACAGAAGGAATGTCTCCAGCTACAGTTTGGGATGCAAGTAAAGCTTTTATTGGAGGAATTCTACTAGCAGCTGCTGCTAAAAAAATTGAGAAAGATTAGAACAAACTAACATAATAACAGAAAAAATTCAGAGATTGGAACAAGAACATAAAAATGATCAATATAAAAAAACTAGCAGAGATTAATCAATTAAAAACTGATTAGATATGTTAGAGGAAGAGGAACAGAAAAAAATCAAATTTCTAAAACAAAGATATTTTAAACATGTGAATAAACCTGGCAGATACTTGTCTCAGGAAGGAAAGAGAAAATAGAGTGATAACAGGTGTAAAGCAAGGAGACCAAATTACATATGCAGAAAAAGAAGTACAGGAACAATTTATCAGTGTTCTCTCAGGATTATACAAAAAGATGTTTGTTTCATAAGAAAGAATAAGAGAATATTTAAAAGATATCCTGATTGCAAAGCTTATTTCAGAACATAGAAAAATATTAAATCAAACAATAACAATTCAAGAAATCTCTCATTAAAGAAAATGAAAAAGGATAAAGCACCAGAACTGGCTGGGTTAACAACAATGTATTATAAACATCTTGAAGAAGTATTAATAATACTGTTATAAAAAGTTATGTATGAGATAAAGGGGGAGAAAAACAATACCCCTGACATGGCAAGAGGCGTATATAGTGCTAATACATAAAGAGGTTAGTGATGCATTGCTACCACAGTCTTATGGACCTATTTCTCTGTTGAATTTAGACTACTAAATTTTTGCCACAATAATGGCAGAAAGCTTAAGAAAATGCATACTGAATTTAATACACTCCAAACAGAGGTTTTGTACCAAAGAGGCACATGAAAGATAATATATGGTTTGTAATAGATGCTCTGGGAAGAAGAACCTTCTGGTGATCCCTGGCCTGAAAGACATCTGGCTGTCCTCAACCAGAATCAAGAACCACAAGGGTATGAAAGAAGTCTAATATAGCGCCAATATTAAAAACCTAATTAAAACTTATACAAAAATACATGTATTTATTAGAAAAGTAGTTTAAAACAAGGGCCCAATGAAAGCCTCGTAGAAAAGTTCAGGTGGCCTGAACGCAAGGGTCAATACACATGACCTGACAGCCCTTTGGGGGACCTTCTTCAGAGGTCAAACAGTTTGAGGTACACATATTACAATATTACATATTACAATAAGATAACTAATAAATTAATACAGGACCAAGAAAAGGAAAGTTAAGCAGCAAGAGCAATAGACACAAGACAAAGATGTGTGTGGCCTCTAAAGATGAAAGTCATGTGCCTGGTGCCAAATGCACAGCTGCTGAATTAGAACAGCTAAAAAATAAAATATATTTCAAAAAACGTCTAATTTTAGTCAAAAAAGCACCTGTGTAGCTATCTTAGTCAAAGCTAGAGTGCTTGAGGCCACACAGGTGCTTTTTGGACCAAAAAACTTCCAATTTTGGAACTTCGTGGCTGATATAATATCAATTAGTCTCAAGACTAAAGGAGATCATGAGTATTGAAGGTAGAGTTCTTAGAGATGCTACTGAATTTGAGCAGCTGATTATAAAACAAAAAGAGCATTTACTATGATGGGTATATAAGATTTTACTCCAGCTAGAAATGGAACAAGTGAAAAAATGTGTGATTTAAGTGGATGCAAAACCTTAAAGAACAGATATCTGTGCAACAATGGTAATGACTATGGGGAAAAGATATCAAATTTACAATCAAACAGACACTAAGAGAAAATTGGTACAAAATGTTTTTCAGATAGTATATAACTCCAAAGGACATTGAGAAAGCACATAAAACTACAAAGGAAAATGCTGGAATTGTCAAGACATAGATGGAACCTTCATTCTTATGTGGTGGACTTGTAAAAAAGCAAAAAAGACATAGGAAAGATATATACCAAAAATGCAGAATATATTAAAGTTTAAATTCCCAATGGAAACCAAGAGGTGTTCTACCTAACAAATTACCAAAATTTTTAGAAGAGGTATTCAAATACATGGTGACAGCACCTAGAACTATTTATGCAGCAAAATGGAAACTAGACGTCTGTCCACATTTAGAAGAATGGGAGAATAAACTTGCTGAATATGCAGCAATGGCAAAATTTACAACCTATTTGAGAAACAGGTCTATTGTGAAATTTGAGGAAAGATGGAGTGTGTATTACGTTAGCAGGAGGCAAACTTACAATGAAAAAATATATGCAAATGTATGGTAATGAAATACAATTAAAATCAGTTCCAAATGTAATATCCCGAATTTAAAGGGTTCTCTGATCTACTACTTATCTTTTAAAAGTTCTAATGAATATGTAGAAGTGGCAAAAATATGCTACGTTGAATACGTAGTAATGATGAAACCAGTGTATTCAAAATAAAATAGTTATGAAGTTTGAAACTTAAAACTTAAATGATTAATACAATTGAACCCCAACAGAAATAAAAATTATTGTATTTTATAAATAATACCTTAAAAATTATAATGAAGGGGATGAAAGGGAAATTATTCTCTGTCCTATACATTATGCACTACATGACTGTCTTTGACAAATGTAATTATGTTGTATAGCCCATTTCCCCCCTATTCCGTTTTCTTTTCTGTATCTTCACTGTTTTTTTAAAAATAAATAAATATATAAATACAAAAAAAAAAGAACGAACAAACAGCTCGTTCGTTTGGCATACCACATCGTATCACCAGAGTCCCTCCTTCAAATACTAGCAACATCTTTACAGCTGTTACCAGTCCTCTCAGCCATTTCAGCCTGTGCCACAATATCCTCATTACAGAATGTTTCCACCCTCTCAGCATCAAACGAGATATAGGACCCCTCATAGGTCCAGATCCTTGAGACAGCAGCAACAACAGTCCTCCAAAGACCCTATGCTGGGGTGAAAAGCCTCCTTCTGACAAGAGGACTCACGCTTGGAGTTACAACCTCATTCCTTGGACAGGTTGTCTCACTTCTATAACAATTGGCAGCAGCTGATATTTGACACATGGATCCTGTCCATAATTCAGTTTGGCTACCACCTGGAGTTCCTTGCATTACCACCCCTAGACCCCACCTTCTGTTGCCATTGACAATGTTGTGCCAGAGCTAGGCCTGGAACTGGACACCCTCATCTCCAAAAGGGCGGTTTAGAGGCTCCCAGAAATCCGACACCAGCAAGGGCTTCTACTCTGGAAGCACCTATACAACATATTTGCATACTTATAATGTTCTTTTACTAAACTGAAGCTTTTTGGGGAGTAATTGGTAAGCTGTTCATATTCTGTTTTAAAATAGTTGCATATTATAGAATACAAGTGGAGGCCCGCAAGAAACTCGTGGGATAGTTATCCCATTCCTAACACCTTCCTCTCTCTTTCTGCCCCCATCACTCTCCCAGCCTACTGCCTGCTTTCTCCTCCACTCTGCACAGCAGCAGCAGCAGCAGTGGTGGTTGTACTCCCAGCCACCCACCTGCTTCCTATCCCCCCACAGCAGCAGTGGCAGTGCTCTGGGACTTACAATGGAACTCCCAGGTACACAGATCCATTCACTTTAGGGCTGCCAGCTCCAGGTTGGGAAATCCCTGGAGATTTGAGGGTTGAGCCTTGGGAGAGTGAGGCTTGGGGAGGCAAGCAGCCTCAGCAGGGTATAATGCCATAGACTCAACCCTCCAAAGCAGACATTTTATCCAGGGGAACTGATCTCTGTCACCTGGACAACAGTTGTAATTCTGGGTGATCTCCAACCTTCCCCTGGAGGCTGGCAATGGTAGTTTTTGTGGAAGAAATGGCTGGTTTGGAGGGTGGAGTCCATGGTATTATACCAGTCTGAAGTTCCTCCCCTCCTCAAACCCCGCCCTCCCCAGCCTCCACCCAGGAATTTCTCAACCTGGAGTTGGCAACCCTATTTTCTTCCCACCCAACAGCAAACCTACCTTTATCTGGCTCTTAGTCTTCAGCTTTCTGACCCAGCCCTCCTTAGAGTCCATGACAAAATCTGTAGGAATTCCCCAGCCTGGCACTGGCAACCCATGTCAGACCTAGGCCCAAGGCTCCCTCCCTCCCTCAAAGGTCAAAATAGAACTGGAAAGGGCCCTTCCCCCATCCTTTCACTGATAAAGCCAGTTAGAAGCCCCCCCCCCCCCGGAAACATTTTAATCTTTCACCGTTGATGCCTGGAGTTAGCTCCCTGCAGAGGCCATTTCAAAAGGTATTGGGGGGGCGGTTTAAACCATCCCTGAAGGGATTTTTTTTACTTTTTCGATTTTTCTGCAAACCCAGGAAGTCTCCTGACTAGGAAAAGCTGTTGGGGGAGAGTGAGCCCTCTGTTGGCAGAAATGAGTATCCGCACAAAACCCCCCTCTGGGAATTAGAATGTAGATTAGAATATTGAGAAACATATTATCTTACAAATACCTTATTCAGTACCTTATTTTGGAATTGTATTTGTATTATTTATAAACTACTTTTACGTCATTTATATACTATCTTTAGCCAGGAAAGCTAAAGTAGTTTACAAGAAAAAGAAACCTTAAAATGACCAGATTAAAAGAATACCTTGTCAGACAAATCTAAATGTGTTACCACAATAATTAAAACTGTAGTTACTGGTTTTAGCCCAGATTCACCCAAATAAGTTACATTTCCAAAAGCTTGAGGGAATAATACTTTTATTACCTTTCCCCTAAATGAAGACGAGTTGGGGGGAGGGGCTCAATAATATCGAGGCAACTGTCAAGAAAGAAAGCCCTCTTTCTAGTGGGTGCTGGTCTTGCATCTCTTAAGAAAGGATAAATCATATACTTAAATTAACATAGGCTTAAATGTGGGATGAGGGTCATTAGATCCTAAAGTTGCATCCCAGGAAGGGAGGGATGGATATATGGTGATTGGTGGAGCTAAGAATGGATTTAAATCCAGGGCTCATCTCACCAATTTCCTGACCTGTCAAAGGAACTGTGATGGATTATTTCTAATATCCCTCAGTGCTGCCTTAACCTCTGTTATCCAGACCTGTTAAGTGACTGGTAAAAAGCATGCATGGAGGGAAACTCTGAGCCTGCACCTTAAATATCTAATTATTTTTTTGGGGGGGGGGCAGTGTCTCAAGAAATTGTCTGCAAGAAATTGCAGAAAAATCTATAAAATTGTTAGCCTGGATCAGGGGTGGCCAAACTTGCTTAACGTAAGAGCTGCATCGAATAAACATAAGATGTTTGAGAGCCACAAGACATGAACAAATATTACCTGCTTTTATTGGGAAATAAGCAAATTTGCTTTTTATTAACATTAAATGAGACGGCCAAAAATAATAACAAAAGGGGTAAAAGCAGATATTGCTAATGATATTAATTTGTCCAATGATATTTGTTTGCTAATGATATTTAGCTTCCCCAGCCGCCCTGCCGGGAGCCACATAATATATGTGAAAGAGCCGCATGCGGCTCCCGAGCCACAGTTTGCCCACCCCTGGCCTGGATTGTTGTTGTCAAGACTGGAGTCCAAACTCAGAAAGGCCCTCTCAGACTGTGCCAAGATGCTTGGTCTTAGACCCTTTTCCCAGGAGGGGAATGTTGAGACTGTAAATAATAGGATTAATTGTCAAGATAACTTTTACCAGTATTTTGTCTTAACTTGTCTGTCTGCTGATGGTTCCCAGTTATCTATGCCTTCTATGATTTATGTTTAGTTATTAAATAGTTATTTTACTCACGATTTTTGAGCGTAAACTGACCATGTAGAAGCCCACACACATTTGGTCAGGTTGCTATGCTTACACTGACCAAACTCTGCTAGTGCTGAACAGAAGAGCTGATGTGGGGGAGAGAGATGGAGAGGGAACAGAAGCCCATAAAAGCCCCAGGATAATCCTTATGAATACATGTACCCCTAAATTTCCAGTTTACAAGGGAGCCAGGATAAAGGCATAAAAAGGAGGAAGGGGAATTCTCTTGTTGGTAGCTAATTGCTAGAGTAATGATCCCAGGGACAGGGGGTTGGGGAGAAAAGGGTTTTTTAAACACTCCTTGGCTCTCAGCAAACCTCAGCAGAGAGTGGCTTGGGACCAAGAGGGCAGTTGTGACGGCATCCACCTATACTGAAACTGGAGCACAGCCTCACTAGCAACTCTCAGCAAGTGGTCGGGGGCCATGTAGGATCCACACAGCACATGTTTCATCTACCATGTGATCATCACAGGGACTCGCAGCCATATGCCAGCTGTCAGTCTCCACTAGGAACTGAAATTCAGAAGCACTGTAGGGCCCAGGTTCAGACTGGGTCTACAGTCCTAGGAGGAAGAACTCCTGACTTCCCTCTCCAACATTTCCCTAACTTGAAGCAAGGGGACATTGTTTGCCTTATTGTGGGGCTGCACATGCACTGAATGCTTGCCTGTGAAGTTCCCCGGGCAAGTAACACCACCTGAGGCTATTTTGAGACCAGAGCAGTACAGGCGGAAAACAGGAGCCCTTCTCCTCCCTCTGTGCTGTGGTACCAATCCAAATTCGGCCCCTGCAGCACTTTTGAATTGAGTTCCCATGGAGAAAATGCTCCTGAAGGTACTGTAGGTTGAGGCTTTAAAGGTCAAAAAGGAGCTCTTAACTTGTGCCCAGCAGGACGTAAGGGGCTGATACATTCAGTCGTTAAGGGCAGCCCCAAGAAAAGTACATTGTAGAAGTCACCAAGGCATTTACGACAGGAGCTATATTCTAGCAGGGGGGACAGCTGGTGAATAAGTTTTAGTAGCAAGGCCAGATCCAAGCTTATCCCCAAGCTGAAAACTTGAATCTTTAGGGAAAATGCGAGTCCTTCTAATACCAGCATTTGCACTGCTGACCAGTTTGTGGTACCCCTGTTGTAACCTTTCTGTTACATAAAACTCTCCCTTACAGAGACCACCTATTGCACCACTGGATTGCTTTGCTGGCAGACTGCTCCATCACAGCTCAGATGTATGAGGATACAGCACTGATAAAGGACCACACCCTCGTGAACTCCTTGATCCGGGTACTGCAGACCTTGCAGGAGTTCAACATCACATTGGAGGCATCCCTTGTTAAAGGAATCGACATCTGACCGGCCTCTCTGCAAAAGCACCATAAAAAGCAACAAGCAACAAACTTTTATTAGTATGCAAAGATTTTATCTGTTAATAAATACATTGCATTGCGAACTCCAGAACTTCACATCATTCAACACAACTCTTCTGGAAGGAAGCTCCAAATAGAGTGTGGAGAAATGGAAGCTGTAAACCCCAGTGTATAGAAGGGAAAAGATTCCTGTTAATTGATTTTAGAGTTTATTTGATGATTTGCTTTTAAACCTTTCATGTGAAAGAGTTAGATAATAAGTATTGTGTAGCTTATTTTAAAGCTGCAAAATTTTCCTTGCCATAGAAAATGGTGCAGTGAGGCTCTTGGCATTCTCTGAACTTGCCTTCAGACTGTACGTCGCAAAGTATAATGCACACATTCCATTTCTGCAAAGGCTCATTCAGCAATTTTAAAACTAATGTTTTGTTATATTAACATTATCATCACTGCTTTTCTGTGTTCAGTCACTGCTGTGCTGCCAGAACTAAAAATTCAAATATTGTTTTTTAGCCTTGAAGCACTGAATTTGTCAGTAATTTTTTTCCCTTGTCAGTATTATTTTCCAGCAGACTTTTGGAGAAACGAACCATGGAGAGGGGCAGAGATTGGTGATATTTTTTCATAGGGTATGAAATTGCACAGAAAAAAAAATATAAGTGTGTTTTTAACTGACACATATTTATTTAACTTTTAATCATGTAATGTTTTTGTCTTTAAAAAACTCAGTATACTTAACAGGCTGTTACATGTCCATTGTGTGTTGAATTTGGGAATCTAAATAGAGGGCAGCCATCCTAAATAAAAGACCCAAAGTAAGAGTCTTGGTTAGCAAAGTATGTTTCAGTGTGGATCTGCCTTTTGAACCTAACTTGTTTATATGTGATAACCTTTTAACTGATAGATCCTAAAGTAATAATTTTAAAGCCCAAATATAATTAATGTAGTAGTAACTAACTGTCTAATCCCAAGTTTACTGGAACAGCACGCAAGTGCTTAGAATGGGACACAGCAGCAGGTTCACAGTTTGCTCCGAAGCTGGCACAGCTTTTTAACATCACAGGCACATGCTGGTGCAAATATTTGGGGTTGGGTGTGAGTGAGATCAGTATTACTGTGACTTGCCTATGCGGCTCCTCAGCCTAATGTTATGTCAGGATTTCAGGACGTTCTCTTGGTAACATCGAAACACAGACAGAAGAACATATGAAAGATTTTGGTTTGAAATGCTTGAGCACTCATTTGCTAATTCTTGTGTTTAATTAAAAGGCTGCATTTCTTGGATGCTTGTAAATGTTGTGTAAAAATAGCTTATCCCCACAGTTTTCAGAATTTGTGGACTTTTACAATAGTAAAACCCCAATTGTAAAATCTAGTGAATGCCTAGAAGCAACTAACTGTTCTTGTCCCTAGGAGATGTATACCTGAGGAAACACTAAGATGTTCTGGACAGGGTTTTAAGTCTCTGCCATCACTGTATAAACATCTCAACAACTAGGCTCTTTAACATAAGGAATGGTGATAAGTTTTCAATTGTCAGTTTCTCCAACATGTAGCATTATTCTTTATTTCCTACATTTTGTGGTCATTTTTATTCTAATAACTTAAAAGTATAGCACATGTATGTATTAAATTTTACTATTTTTACTTTCTTGTGTTGATTTTTTTACGCATTAAGAAATTCTTGTTTGTATACCTTTATTTTGTACCTCAGTTGGGAAATACGCTGGATATCTGAAAGAATGCAGCCCATTGATGGATAAATTCAGGGCTATTTTTGAGCAGAAACGCACAGGAACGGAGTTCCGGCTGGCTTCTGAGTTGGCCACGCCTACAGCCTCCCCCCCCCGCGGGTTCCCCAGGTACCTCACAAGTTGCAGGGCGGCTGGGGAAGCCAAGCTGTTCCAGGGAGGGAAGGCAGTTTAAACCGTGCGCCCCGGGTCCCCATGCACCTGGGGAAGCCAATCCTGGGAGGGAGGTGTGCTGTTTGGGGTGTGGCCTAATATGCTAATGAGCTTCTGCTGTTGGGTGTGGCCTATTATGCTAATGTGTTTCTGCTGGGCTTTTTCTACAAAAAAGGCCCTGGATAAATTCATTGCTGCAGCTTCACATTCCTTAATCTTACAAATTCTACATTGGGTATCTGTACAAGATAAAACATGGGGCTGTAGTGGCTCAAGTGGTTAAGACACTGAACTGCAGACCGGAAGGTCAGTCGTTCAGCAGTTCGAGACCCAAGTGCTGCATGACGGAGTGAGCTCCCATCTCTGGTCCCAGCTCCTGCCAACCTAATAGTTCGAAAGCAAGAAATTGCAAGTAGATAAATAGGTACCATTTCCATGGGAAGGTAACAGAGTTCCACGCATATCGGCGTCTAGTCATGCCGGCCACATGACCACAGAAACATCTTTGGACAGCACTGGCTCTTTGGCTTGGAAACGGAGATGAAGTACCACATCCCTAGAGTTGTATTCAACTGGATTTCGAGCAAGGGAAACCTTTACCTTTACAAGATAAAACATTCCCTTGATTATAGCTGGCACAGTTTATTACTTCAACTGAAGAAAAAAAATATGTGAGCATACATTGTGGCTAGCTTTATTTCAGCATTATATTTGAAATCTTGAATACCGAGTGGTAGTTTGAGTGGTGCTTTCCGTCATGTGTATTAAGGAGGCAAAAATACCAACACTTCTACTGTTGCTATATTGCATTAGTTAGTTTGATGGTGCTGCTCCCATCATTCCACATACATTGTGTTTTAAATCTATTTAGGCTTTTTCATACACAAGCAAGGTGCCAGATATTGATCATAACCAAGTCCATGGGACAAACTGTTACAAGTAAAATCTTTTAAAGGCAGCTAAAACGGTTAGGTAAAAGTATCAAAGAAAATGAAATACTGTGCGAGCCTCATTGCCTTGCAACATTAACCCCACATTTCACTGGCCAAGCTGTTTTTAAAACCGAGATGCCTTCTTGAAGCCATTTATGTGGTATGTATGTTGCATACATACTCTGGTTAGTTCTTCAAAGATGGATTTGTTGCTCTCGCAGTACCTGTCAGAGGCATATACACTGCATGTAACTGGTGTCTCTTAAGTTGTAAAATGGAAAGTGGTCTTGCACTAACCCTACCAGCAAAGCTGTGCCTGCAAGGATTAAATACAAAAGATGTTAATGAGCTATCCTCTCCAATGTCCTCAGAAAAATATCACAGTCTCTGAATTTGTGGTAGTAGCAATGTAACACCAACATTTTTAATATTCTGTTATAACCTTACTGTGTGTACTTCATACTTTACTTTTGGGGTTTTTTTGCAATTCAAGCACACAGATTCAGGCTACGTATAGCAAACATATGTGAGAATTTTCCTGCAAAGCCAGGGTAAATTTATGTTGTTAGCTTGGCAGTGGTGAACTAATACACAATTGCTGTAGTCTGCAAAATCATTAGTGCCCAAAAAGGCTATCAAAATATCTGCAAATGTGCTATAAAACCCCTTTTCTCCTCCTAAACATATATAGACTTACAACAGAACATAAACACTGAATCCTACTTTCTTACCAAACCCATTTACGGTATCACCAGAACATAATCATATCCCATAATTAAGTGTTTTTATTTTCCTTAGTATCTTCAAAGGTAGAAGAGGCTTGGTCTTTTTAAAAGGAAACCTATTATTTCTAGGCACATAACATTTTAAATAACATTCAATATCTAGAGGAATATTTTATGAAATATCTTTTCATTTTGAAAAGTATGTTAAGTTTCAGAATATTTTAAGCAGGGCTATTTTTGGGGCAGGAACGGAGTTCCGGCTGGCTCCTGAGTTGGCCACACCTACAATGAAAACCTCTGGCATGCGTAGCTACAGAGTACGCTGCCCTCCCAATGTTACGCACAAGAGGGAAAGACGGCATGTTAAAATGCTGTCTTTCCCTCTGGGGAGCCCAAGTTGGGATTTCCCTGTCAATTTCACTCCCTACCAGTCAGCTGAGAGTGAAATTGACAAGGAAAAGCCTCTCTCTGCCTTCCCTTCTCTAGCTGACATGTCCCAGCTGGAAAAGGGCAGGCAGGGAACCCAGGCATACTGAAAATGCCTTTCTTTTCCTCCCTATGCCTGCCCTGTGCTTTCCCAGCCCCCGTCTAATATGCTAATGAGCTGTGCTGCCAGGGGTGTGGCCTAATATGCTAATGAGTTCCTGCTTGTTGGGTGAGGCCTATTATGCTAATGAGTTCCTGCTGGGCTTTTTCTTCAAAAAAAAGCTCTGATTTTAAGTATGTCTTAAATCCCAGAATTCATTTTTGTGTGGAGCGTGTATGTGTGAGACAGTGGACAGATTGTTTCTGCAATGGTCCTCTCAGCAAGAATGATCTCTTGCTTGGCATATGGTTTCTATTGTAATGGTTAAAGATGTCTAGAGAGCTGAAAAAACTACTTGAAAGCTATATGTTTACTTCTCACCTTTGTAATTCCTTTTATACTTAAAGGGTGGTTATTTAACTTCCCTTAAGATAAAGCATCAATTTCAAATATATATAAAAGGTCAGCCATTGACGTTTACAGCACTTAACTAGAAAGTGCAGGTACTGTGTTTCTTTTCTAATTTCCTAATTGTAACTCAGAATTCTAAATGTTTTACAGATGTAGCTTATTTTACTGAACTGCAATAAAGCTTTCTTCTGACATGACCAATGGGATTGATTTAATGTGCCATCTCTGGCAGCTGATTGCTCTAACCAGGCTCTATCTTATATGGTGCACAGCGATGTGAAGGAGGCTGTATTTGTTTCTAATTACAGCCTACATAAATGGAATTTTTCAAAGGCTGTCAATGCACAGCACATTAATGTTTACATTTTAATGATATGCATTGGAATAAGATTTTATATATGGCCAGTGTGTGGTATAATTAACTGTCCAGAGCAACTGTGTGTATAGATCTTGAACTCAATTACTGTAAACCCAATCCAGTTTGGTTGTCTACCTTATCCTAGAAAAATGAGCTGTTTGTAAGTAGCAGAAATAATCTTATTTGTGCAGAAAAATTATGGCATACAGGACATGGTTGAAATTAGCAGAACTAGTGTAGCTAGATGGCGCTATTGACCAGAAGCTCATACAAGATTTTGGAGACTTAAAAGGATGGGAATTCTGCACAGGCACACCTCCCTCTCTTTAAAAAATACTACTTATAATTGTTCATTTTGGCATCACATTGACATTAAGGCTCTTAGATTAGGGCAAAATATGAAAAAAAACCCTCCTCAGTTTCTTGCTTATTAAATCCACCTAAAACATATCCTGCTTTGGCCACTATTTGCCCCGCGCCACATTTTGACCTGTGGCTTTGCCCAAATTCCCCTGCGGCTTTAGTGGTCCTCAAAAAACAGGATCACTGAAACCACGGGGGAATTTGGGTGAAGCCATGGGGCAAATAGTGGGAAATTCAAGCACGCAATCGGGGCAAAGGGAAGAACGACGCCGGAGCAGCTCCCCGTGGGAAATTGGTCTTTGACAAACAGCATAATATAGCCTGCAATTGTCTGCAGTGTTGTCAAATCCCCAGCATCCCAAACACTGGGACTCAAGAGGCATGGAACTCAAGAGGCATGGAACGCAAGAGGCCTGATGGTGTCCTGCTTTCACAATATGGCCATTCCAGTCACAGTTTATTCCAGCCTATCTCGCTGTTTGAGTTGTGCATGCCTCCGTAGGCTCTTTGCATAAGGCCATAGATTTAAATGAGTTAGGGAGACTTCACCGTACAAAGGGCCATCCTACAAGGCATCTATGACATCCTTACATTTAGATCATTAACAGAAAGCCTCAGCTGATAAAGCATTCTTGCCTGGAATGCCCAGTGAAAGGAGCCAGTTTTGTACTCCGGAGCCCATTCTTCTTCAAGCCTCCCTAAACTCTGTGGGCCTTATTTCTTTGTGAACATGTATAGGATTAAATTGAAAAATGAATACATCTAAATAGCATGTAAATAATATTTTATTTTCATTTATAGTCCACCTATCTCTCTTGGATAAGGGGCCACGTTGGCTCAGCAGGTAAGATGCTGAGTTGCAGACTGGAAGATCAGTAGCTCGGCAGTTTGAGACTGTGTCTGGCTCCCGTCTCTGGCCCCAGCTCCTGCCAACCTAGCAGTTTGAAAGCAAGAAATTGCAAGTGGATAAATAGGTACTGCTTCGGTGGGAAGGTAACAGCGTTCCATCTTAAAAAAGGGTTCCAGGGGAGATCTGGAAAATTACAGGCCAGTCAGTCTGATGTTGATACTAGGTAAGTTGGTGGAAACTGTTATTAAGGAAAAAATTAGTAGGCACATTGATGAGCAAAATCTCTTGAGGAAGACTCAGCATGGGTTCTGTAAGGGAAGATCTTGTCTCACTAACCTGTTAGTGTCCTTTGAGGGAGTAAACAAACATGTGGACAAGGCGGACCCAATAGATGTTGTTTACCTTGACTTCCAGAAAGCTTTTGATAAAGTTCCTCATCAGAGGCTCCTAAGTAAGCTCAATAGTCATGGGATGAAAGGACAAGTCCTTTTGTGGATCAAAAACTGGCTAATTAAAAGGAAACAGAGAGTGAGCATAAATGGGCAATTTTCTCAGTGGAGGGAGGTAAGCAGTGGGGTACCGCAGGGATCAGTACTGGGTCCAATGCTTTTTAACTTGTTTATTAATGATTTGGAGTTGGGAGTAAGCAGTGAAGTGGCTAAATTTGCAGATGACACAAAGTTGTTCAGGGTGGTTTGTGAGGCACTCCAAAGGGATCTGTCGAGGATGGGCAAGTGGGCATCAACGTGGCAAATGGGGTTTAATGTGGCCAAGTGCAAAGTGATGCACATTGGAGCCAAAAATCCTAACTATAAGTACACATTGATGGGGTCCAAACTGGCAGAGACTGACCAAGAGAGAGATCTTGGAGTCGTCATAGATAACTCAATGAAAATGTCAAGACAGTGTGTGACTGCAATGAAAAAGGCCAACGCTATGCTGGGGGCATAGGCGTTAACTCCGGGGGGGCTCGAGGGCTTGAGCCCCCCCCCCCCCGAAATTTCCCAGGGGGGCTCAGCCACCCCCGGCAAAGCGGAGCACCCACCGGGCCCTTCCTACGCCCGCCCACCTGCTTGCCCGCCGGCCGGCTGCCACTGCCTCTTCCCCCCCTTCCCCCCCGGGTCTGGCCTGGCCACTCCTGCAGTGGCTATTAGCCACAAAGTATAGATAGGAACTCTCAGTCTGGGGCAAGTGATGCTCTGTATTCTTGGTGGTTGGGGGGGGCAACAGTGGGAGGGCTTCTAGTGTCCTGCCTCCACTGCTGGACCTCTTGAGGGCACCTGGCATTTTTGGCCACTGTGTGACAGAGCGTTGGACTGGATGGGTCACTGGCCTGATCCAACATTGGCTTCTCTTATGTTCTTATGTGTGCCTCAGCATCTAGTCATGCTGGCCACATGACCACGGAGAGGTCTTTGGACAGCGCTGGCTCTTCAGCTTGGAAACAGAGATGAGCACCGGCCTCTAGAGTAGGATTCGACTGGCTTTTGAGCAAGGGAAGCCTTTACTTTTATCTCACTTGGACTTAAGGCAGATTAAAACAAATACAACTGGAAAACTCCAGCGTAAGGCAGAACTTTATCATCAAGGTGGCTTATTGTTATAGTCTGGAACATGTATATGGCCCCAAAACAGTTGACAGGAAAGTGGGGGGAAGCCATTGTGTAGGCACTCCTGGACATGGTTTTAGCGATGACTCTACTTATGTGTGGTGGAGGCATTATTCTGTACAAATAGAAACATGGAAAGAGAACTCTCCTTGGTGGTTATTACAGCAAATATGCCTTGGCGTAGAATACATAACTGAACTTGCTGCTTAGCTTTGTTTTAGTCAGCCTTTGCCATTAGATTTACTTATCTGTATATGAATGTATAGCTTGTAAGGCAATGCATTTTGAATTTTAAAAGATGGCACCTCAGGGAGAAAGTACTTCAAGCAGGGAACGGGAGGGGAGGCCGGAAGCCCTTCTTTCCATGTCGGCTGCCACCTGGGCTGGGCCCTTCCAAGAAGCCACACTCATTGAAAGGAAGCAGATAAATCCCTCTGCCTGATGAGGCTTCTGCCTCAGTTGTTGCCTTTGTCCCTTTCCCATGTCCAAGCGGACACGTTAGGGCTGCCAGGTCTGGGTTGGGAAATACCTGGAGATTTTTGGGGGTGGAGCCTGGAAAGGGGTGGGGTTTGGGACGGGGTGATCCCCAGGCCCCACCGGGAGGCTGGCAACCCTAGAACGTATCAATGTCCTCTATTCTGTGGTACCGTCTTTTAGAGCAGGGGTGGGCAAATGGCGGCCCGCAGGCCACATGCGGCCCGCCACAGAGTTTTTTGCGGCCCGCCAAGACACGAAGATCAACAAGAGTAAATATAGATGCTCTTTGACAGACATTAACTTGCAGGCTGTGATGAGAATCTCAACAAGCAATCTCCTGAGTTCAAAAAAATGGTCGAAAAGTGTGATCGGGTACATTTGTCTCATTAAAGTGATTCTAAAAGCAAATGTGCTTGCAGCTATAGATGATATGAAATCAGCATAATGAATAAATTGAATAAAACCACCACGATTTTATTTAATTTGTATGGATTGATTTTTACGATGCAATTGATACCTTTTCTGAAATGCCGAGTTAACTAAGGAAGGCCATCGTTTTAAAAGGTGCGGCCCTCCGCTCACCCCCGCTCCCACAAAGCGCCCCCCCCCCCCCCAGCCAAAACGATTGCCCACCCCTGTTTCCAAGCTGAAGAGCCGGCGCTTTTGCCTCTGCCCCAGGCCAGCCTTCCGGGCCATCCACCTTGTCCAGCAGGACGGCTGCCCAAACGCTACGAAAAAAGAGGCTCCCTCGGTGAGGATTCCCAGCCACATCCCCGCGGGGCGGGGATGTGGCTGGGAATCCTCACCGAGGGAGCTCTTTTTCAACCTGAGCCGGGCTTTTGGGCAGCCGTCTGGTGAAGTTCCAGCGCGCGGCTTTCCTGGCCGCCCCGAGAAGGCCACGACTCCGCCTCCTCCCGGGACTCCCTGGAAACCATCCCCGCCCCGAGGCCGGCGCCCGGGTGCAGCAGCGCGGGAAACGCCGGCGGCGCCCTCTAGGCGCTTGGCCCCGCCGCCCGCCGCCCGCCCGTGAGAGGAGGAGGCCGCGCCCGGAGGCGGACTGCGCGCCGCGAGGCACCGCCTCCCATTCCCCGCGGAGGCGCGCAGGGCCGGGCTCCAGTGGGCGGCAGCGGCTTCAGCAGCCGCAGCTGCGGCAGGCGTCGAAGCCAGCCCGCTCGATGGGGTCCGGCCGCTGCTGCTCCGTGGCCGAGGCGCTCCTGCTGCTGTCGCCGCCGCTCCTGTTCCTCGCCTTCCCCGCCCGGGGCCAGGCCCGCGCCGCCGAGCTGCTTTTCCCCGGTAAGTGGCCCCGGCCAGCCCAGGCGGTCGCGCCCCTCCTGCCGCCGGGGCATCCGCGGAGGGAGGGAGGGAGGGAGGCGCGCTGGACGGGGCGCCCGAGTTCCTGGCTCTGGGCGCCGGCTGAAGGGGGCTCGGGGACGCTGGAGAGCGCTGGTCTGCGGAGGGAAGCCGGGCGCTCGGTGGCGGGATTCGGCTCGCTTCGGCCGCCAGCAGGTCCGCCGGCGAGCAGGGCAAACCTCAAGAGTCCTTCCCTTGCTTGTCACGGGAGAGAATATAAGCGCAGAAAGGCACCCGCTGGCAGGCCAGGGCCACGGATTTTAGCGGGCTGCCCGGTTCCCAAGACGAAACAAGAGTTGTGTGTCGCGTCCGAGACGCGAATTGCCCTTTTGTGGCGGCAGCCGGAGCCTGCCTCTGAGAAAGCAAGAGACGGTGTACTTCTTAATCTTCTGCAGAATGAGTTCCTCCAGTCGAGGCCAATTGAAATAAACGGGTTTAGAGATGAGTAATTCCGCCTAGGACTGGACAGTCCCCGGTGCCTGAAGGCTTGGATATTTTTTGCCCAGACAAAAGGTCTTGGAAGTGTTTCATCGGTGTGACTTGGTTGTTTTCTGCTTCTTGAAAACGATTCGGTCCCCGTTTTTCTAATTAGACGGGAGGAGCTAATTAGCACATCTAAACGTTCTGAGCTGGGAACTCTTTGGCACGGAGTGCGTTTCAGGCAAGGCGGCGTCCTGCAACAAGGCACCTGGTTTCATGTATAGAGGAGGTGATTTTGAACTGGGGGACAGATGCAGTATGGGGAGTAAGCAATGCAGCGTTGGCTTTGAGCTTTAAAAGTTTTTGAATGTGTCGGCACGAGGAGAAGTAGAATTTAAGCAGTGAAATACTGAAGAAGTTGACATAGCAGGTTCTGTTTACTTGAACGTGAAACTTGGTCTTCATGCGTGTTGCTGGCCAGCAACCTTAATCTTCCATGGGAGAGAGAACAGCTCTGAGAGCAACACTCCAGATTGATAAAATTGCATTTTTATGTATTGATTGCTTGGTTTGTGGGTCTCCTTGGCATTTGGCGATTACAAGTAATATTCTCTCAGAGCGCTTATGAGACACCATGCAGGCTGATTTGCGGTTATGCTTCCAATAAGTGTTCCTTTCATGTTGCGATCCTTGTCTGTGATGGTTACGTTTTGGTGCTGAATGGTGCAAATAGTTTTATTTTTCTACCCCAGGAGCTCAGGGCAGCATACATGGTTCATTCTCTTGCCTCCCGTAGAGTGTGTATATAAAATGTACACAGACTACCCTTTATTACTGGAATGGGTTGCAACAGGGATTTTGGTTTATCCCATCTTTGCCGTAGTTTTGTAAGGTGCGAAAGGAGGTGCTTCTTTTGAGGGTGACAGAGGGAGCTAGCTTTTGGATAAGGCCCTAGAAGGGGAGCTCTCATGAGATGCCTTGGTGCTGGCAGGTGGCCATGGAGGGAAAAGATGTCTTAACAAATGAGCTGTTATTAAAGAGATGTGGTTTATTATGTGTTGTTGTAACTGAGCTGATTTTATAGTGTGGATATACTTATAAACAGCTTTGAGTCCACAGCTCGTGGGGGAAAGTATATAAAATTTTAAATGAGTAAATGCAAAGTTTTCTGCTAGTCTCTCCATGTTATTATTTTATTTGCAACATTTCTATCCCATCTTTCCACCCCACTTGGTTCCTTAAAGCAGCAATCCATTGAAAATATCAAGAACAACTTAAAAAACACAAATACCTATGAAATATACTGGACTCGGGAGGCCGTGGAGTGATTTCGAACAAACCTCTTTTGATTAGGTGGTCAGTGGAAGCATGGGCGAGGGTGGTTGGGGAGCCTGCTTATATTTACAGGTAAGCCACATCCCCGACCTCGCCCCCCGTGGGGGATTGGGTAAACACGGATTGGTTTCCCACCAGAGGCTATCATAGGACCATTTGAATATCCTAAGCCTCTCATAGGGGGGCAATCAGGATCCTGGGGTCTATTGTTCCCTGGGGACTGAAGCTCAGGCTGGTATCACTTACCATTACAGGCGAACATGCCCAGACGTGTCTCAGGGTACATAACACCCCTCCCCCCCATAGTTCGGAACTCCCCCCTAACACACATAGTCCTTTAGATGTGCCGGGTGCTTGTGTTCTCTGCCCGAGCATTGCAGATCCGCTGTGTTTGTTGGTGTAGTCGGGACCTCAACTGTGGAGCTGGGAGCCGGCACTGGTTCGGGCACTGGAACTGGAGTGGCGGCCGTAGCTTCCGGCAGGTGCCCTTTGGGAGTGGAGTCCGGAGGGGTGTCGAGTGGGAGCGGAGCTGGGTGTGCCGTCTCGTGGCCGTGGCCCTCTGGTTCGTCACAGTCTGGCTTGGACATGTCCTCTCCGTCGTCTCCTGGGGCGTCGCTGACGAAAGAGGGCAGCTGGCGGCAGAGCTGATCCACATGTTGCTTCTAAAGCTTTCCGTCCTCGCCGGCAACCTCGTTTGAGAGGGGACCGGTGACCCGGACGATCTGGGCTGGCAGCCAGAGGGGACCCTGCGGGTAGTTCCGGGCGTAAACTGGGTCCTCCAGATAGAACCCGCGTGGGGCCTGGGGAACATTGGGTTCCTTGGAGGTGGTAGGCGCCCTGTCGGGGTGAAGGTGGTTGAGCTGAGACATGAGCCAGTGGCCCATCAGCAGCTCGGCTGGGCTGCGACCCGTGGAGGAATGGGGAGTGGAATGTTGGCCGAACAGGAAGGCTGTTAGTTTAAACTCCCAGTCCCCGTGGTCCATATGCCTCAGCGTCTCCTTCGTAGTGCAGAGTATGTGCTCTGCTTGGCTGTTTGTGGCCGAGTGAAAAGGGGCAGACCTTACGTGTCTGATGCCATGTAGCTCCATGAAGCACTGGAACTCTGCGGAGGTGAAGGCGGTGCCATTACCGGAGACCAGGGTGTCCAGGAGGCCATGTGTGCAGAAGATGCGCCATATGGCCCGGATGGCTGCTTTGGGTGACGTGGCTCGTACAGGCACCACTTCCAGCCATTTGCTGAAGCTGTCCACTAAGATTAAAAAAACAGCTACCCCTGGACCGGCCCCACGAAGTCAATATGGAGCCGGGACCAGGGCTGTTGCGCCGACTCCCAGGGGCAGACGGGAACATGGGGAGGGTCTGGCCGTGACTCTTGGCACTTGGAGCATTTGCGGACCTTGTCCTCAATGTCCTTATCCAGCCCCAGCCACCACACGTAGCTGCAGGCCAGGGCTTTCATCTAGACAACCCCCAGGTGGTACTCATGGAGGGCGGTGAGCACCCGGTTGCGGAGCAGCTCCAGAATTATGACTCTTGAGCCCCAGAGCAGACACCCCATGTGGGTAGACAGCTTGCTGCGGCAGGCGGAGAAAGCAGCAAAGTCTGGGCCAGGACAGTTGGGCCACCCCTTCCCCACCCAGTCAGAGACTTGGGAGAGCAGGCGATCCCGGGCAGTGCACCGGGCGACATCAGCAACCTGGACAGGCTGATCAGGAGGGTCCTCCAGACGTGGTATGCAGGGGCAGGGCTCGGGTCACAGGAAGGCTGAGCACGTCCATGTGGCCTATGCCCTTAGCAGGATGGTGCACCAGAGAGAATTGATAGCCTGCGAGGAACATGGATCATCTCAGGATACATGGTGACAGCATGTGTGGGGTCTGGTGGCCCGGGGCGAGGAGGCCCAGGAGCGGCTTATGGTCCATGGCAACCGTGAAACTCCATCCATACAGGTAGTCGTGGAATTTTTTTACGCCGGCCACGATTGCCAGTGCCTTCTTGTCTATTTGAGCATAGTTGTGCTCCACCAGAGACAAGGTCCGGGAGTAGTAAACAATCGGAACCTCCCGGCCATTTGGCAAGCGATGCCCCAGCACTGCCCCCACCCCGTATGGAGATGTGTCACAGGCCAACAGCACGGGAAGGGACTTGTCAAAATGGGCGAGGACCACATTAGATACCAGGAGGTCCTTCATGGCCAAGAAGGCAGCCGCATGGCGGGGCCCCCAAGCCCACTTAGCATTTTTGTCCAGGAGCCTGTGCAGCGGCTCTGCAACTGCCGCCCTGTGGGGAAGGAAGGCGTGATAAAAATTTAATAGCCCCAAGAAGGATTGGAGATCCGCCTTGGACTTGGGGGCCGGGGCCTCGGTGATGGCCCTTACCTTATCCTGAGTGGGATGGATTCCCTGCGCATCCACGGCGAATCCCAGGAAGTCCACCGATGGCACGCCGAGCAGACACTTCTCCTTCTTCACCTTCAGGCCCGCATCTTGGAAGGACGGCCCGAAGGCGCGTGGAGAAGGTCATGGCATCCAGGGCCGTGATCAGGACATCATCAAAAAAGGGCTGGACTCCTGGGGCAACACTAACCCTGAACTGCAGGCGCTTTACCTTAAACGCCCCTTTGTGTTTGACAGTAGTTTGATCGACTGGCAGCTGCTGGTAGGCCCGAGCCAGATCCAGCTTTCCGAAAACTTTAGCGCCCGCTAAGGTAGCCAGTACGTGGCTAATTACTGACATGGGGTAGGCGTGTGCCTGAAGTGCAGTGTTTATTGTGCACTTGTAATCCATGCAGATGGGGATGTCCCCATTAGATTTAAGTGGAGTCACAATGGGGGTTTCCCAACGGCTATGTGACATGGGCTTGAGGACCCCCTGCGCAACCAATTTGTCCAGCTCCTGCTCAATTTTTGGCTGAACAGCGAGCAGCAGCCAGCATGTGGATTGGTCGGACCTTGGAGTCAAGGTTCAGCGACACAGGGGGCCCAGTGTAGGAGCCGAGTGCACCGTCAAATACTGCCAGAAATCCGTACAAATGCCCTGTAAGTCTGTAGCCCAGAGGCTGTTAACCCCTGTGACTCCCAACCCCAGGGGCTGGAACCAGGAGAGTCCCAGCAAGCTGGTGAGGTTTCCCGCCACCACCAAGAGGTCCAGTTTCCCACAAAAGTCCTTGAACTGGACCTTAAACTTGCCCAGCCCCTGGATCGTGATGGGGTTTTTCTGGAAATCCCGTAGCTTTAACCCCAGGGTTTTCCTTAAATGGGCCTCCCCTGTGGGCAGAGTTCCCAAAATGTGGCTTCTGAGATAATGGAGTATGAGGATCCTGTGTCCAACTCCATGGTGCAGGGGAAGCCCTCGATGAGAACGGGGACCTTAATTTTTGTTGGGGGTGTCCCGGGGCAAGCTCAGTACCTGGTGGCGGGGTGATGAAATCGCATGCAGTTCTGCTGAATCCTGGTGGGCTGCTAGAGTGCGGTGATTGGAGCGGGAGCAGCAGGCCCGAGCGATGTGGCCCTTCTTGCCGCAGGATCGGCACTCTGCTTCCCGGAAATGGCAATTCTGGCGGTCATGCGGGTTGCCGCAGCTGGCGCAGGCCGAAGCACCGGATCAGGAATGTGCGGTGGACAGGGTGGCTGACCTGCGTGCGCTTGAGCCATTTCTCTCAGTGGCTGGTTGGGAGACGGATCCGGGAGGTTGGCAGCAGACCTGGAGGGTGTCTTCGTTCTCGGAGAACTCGGATTCCGAGGAGACTGCGGTGCGATGGGTGGCCGTGGAGGCCCCGGACCTGTCCCTCTGTGAAATCTCAAAGGCAGATGCAGTTTGTAACAGAGTATCTAGAGAGGGCCACAAGTTTCCTACGAAGCTTGGAGTTTTGAACCCCACAAACGAATGCAGTGAGGAGTGTGTCCTCCACTGCCTGAAATTTGCAGCTGATGACCAGTCAGCGAAGATTGGCCAGGAACGTGGCCACGGACTCCTCCTTCTGCTGGACTCTGCTGCAGAACTCAACACACCGGGTGAGTTTGGAGGGCTTTGGTGTGAAGTACGTGCCGAGCGCCTTCATGATCTCATCATAGGAGACCTTGGTGGGGGTGCGAGGCAAGATGAGAGTTCTTACCAGCCGGAGGGTCTTGACGCCACAGGTGCTCAGTAGCCAGGACCTACGTTTCCCGGTGTTCGTGACATCCTGCATGTCGAAGAACGAGATGAGCTGATCGGCCCATGCCTCCAGTCCTCAGGACATGTGGGGTCAAAGGGGGTGATCTGCTGTCCCGGAGCGGTGGCCGTTTGGACTCATGGAGCTGCGTCACGTTGAGTGGGATCTTCGGGAGCCAGAGGCAGTGTTATGGGGTGCGGAGCCCGAACGGTGCTGGGAACTGGCGGATCTGGGCTCACCGCTGAGCTGGAGTTGGCCAATGAGTTGCTAATTGGAATCCCATCCTCATTGCCACTGAAATATACTGGACTCAGGAGGCCATGGAGTGATTTCAAACAAAGCTCTTTTTATTAGGTAGTCAGTGGAAGCATGGGTGAGGGTGCTTGGGGAGCCTGCTTATATTTACAGGTAAGCCACACCCCTGACCTCACCCCCTGTGGGGGATTGGGTAAACAGGGATTAGTTTCCCACCAGAGGCTATCATAGGACCATTTGAACATCCTAAGCCTCTGATAGGGGGACAGTCAGGATCCTAGGGTCTATTGTCCTCTGGGGACTGAAGCTTAGGCTGATATCGCTTACCATTACAGGCGAACATGCCAAGACATGTCTCAGGGTACATAATACCATATAAGAGATATTAAGAACATAAACCGGAAGGAGGATCAATAAGGGAAGGGTAAATGAAATCAAGTCTCCACCCACTGACAGAAGACATCTCACCACCATTTTCCCCTTTGCCCATCAGTTGTCTACAGATCAAATTTTTCTGCTTCTACCAAGTTCTCAGGAATCTTGTGTTCATGACTGTCTTAGGGCAACTTCACTTGGCCAGACTGGACTGTTGAAAATGTAGCTTGAGTGGAGTTAAAGAGATCACTCTTCTATGTGTTCAGCTTGCAAGTTAGTATGTGTACCTTTCAGTATACTATTTCTACCAACAGAATGTAATGGGGTGTATATACTTCAGAATGTAATACTTCATGTTTTGGCTCACAAAAGCAAATGCCACATTAAATTCCTTAGTACTGCACAACTCTGTGTCACAATGCACATTTGCGGTGCTATCACAAAGCTGCCCAAATGGGTTGATGATTTGATTGAATTGTGAGCTATGTATATTGTGCAGCAATAACTCATTTTTTCCATGTGAATCTCTGCACAGATTCTTTTAACCAATTTTCTCAATGAGTTGTTATAAACTTCCTCCCCCCCCTACAATATATTTAATTCTGCTCTTCCTTACCAGTTTCTCTTTGTTTCACGTATTCCCAAACTAACTTACAGAAATCTGAATAGGTTTGGCCAGCTGATGATGGCTTGAGGTTTTGCTTTCCTTTGTAACTTGAGGGCAGCAAAATATGTTGTACCCACAGCTGCGGTAGTTGTAATTAGAGACTAATATAATTGTAACTGCATGATAAGATAGTTAGCAGAAACATGGCATGGAATGTCCGGGAGTCGACGCCCATCAATCGGGTTTTAAGATTCTAAGAAGGAGGGTTACAAAAGGGTCAGCATTCAACAGAACATCTGAAGTAACCCTTCAGTTTTTAGTTGTCAGCTTGATGTACACCTAGAAAACCAGTTAGTAGTCACACAAACAGTAGTCCTGGAGTCCTGGACACCAGGTCCAGGACACCAGGTTTTTAGTCAGCTTGTCAACTAGGTCAGGGGTGGCCAACCTTACTTAATGTAAGAGCCACATAGAATAAACGTAAGAGCCACATAGAGATGTCTGAGAGCCGCAAGACAGGAACAAATATCACACACACGTTTTTATTTTTAAAAATATGCAAATTTGCTTTTTATTAATGTTAAATGGGACTGCCAAAAATAAAAACAAACGAGGAAAACCGGTTATTGATAATGATATTACTTGTTTGCTAATGATATTGAGAGAGAGAGAGAAAAAGAGAGAGATGGAAAGAATTAAAGAAGTGGAAAGAAAGAGAGAGAGAGAAACTAGGAAAGCAAATAGATGGGAGGGAGGAGGGAAGGAAGGAAGGAAGGGAGAAAAAGCATGCCTCCCCTTTGTTTCCCAGCCGCCCTGCCAGGAGCCGCACAATATGTGTGAAAGAGCCGCATGTGGCTCCCGAGCCACAGGTTGGCCACCCCTGAACTAGGTGCTTGGACTATTCCTGACATATCTTTTTGCTAATCCAGTGGCCCATCTGTGGCCCATCTGTATTCTTTCCTTTTTGACTTTTTCTTTTACAGTACTGAATTTAATTTCTATACCTACTCTGTGCAGATCTTCAGTTGTTCACTGGATTAGTTCTCCCTGCTAATTACTGCTAGAGCTGAGCCAGTGCTAGTTGCCTTTTGGGGGTTAGTTTTTGCAGTTGTGCAGATTTCCATTTTAAGCTATGCTGAACATTTTGTTCGAGCTAATTTGAAATTCATGTGTGTGGTCTACTGATTAAATGGTGTGAAATTGGGTTATAATTCCATAATTCCATAATCATGCAAGTTTAAGAAGCACACTTAATTGTATGAGATGGATAACGAATGTAAACTAGCATACCTTCAAATATTTATTTTATTAAAGTATTTTTAACCCTGTTTTTTTTCCCCACCCAGAAAGATCCTTTAAAATTGCTGTTGCTATTGATGATAAAAATAATAGTGGCTAATAATAGTACTGAAAATAACAATCAGATTTGATCAGGCACACGCATATGGACAGCTAACCCAAAAGGGAATTTAAAAAGCAGCAGCAGTAAACAAAAATAGTAACAGAACAAAATATCAACAGAAATAAGTACTCAGAAAACATACTCTGAAATTGAGGAATTATTAGACATTATGCAAGACAAGGTGTTATGTATTACGGCTGGAACATTCCATCCATGGAACCCAGTATTTAACATAAACTCATGGTGAAGGATGCTATTATCTAAAAGTGAGCAGAAAGACCCCAAGGTTGATCTTATGGTAAGAGAGTTTCACAACTTTAGCATCGCCATATAGATAGTACAGTTTTATGTGCATTTCGACTGTACCTTAGGGGTGGAACATTGAGTGGGGACCTGCAAGAAACTTATGGGAGCACCTTTCCCATCCCCCCCACCTCTGCTTTTCCCCCTCTCCTCCTCCTTCTCTCCTTCCTGCCATCCCTTTTCTCTCTCTCCCCCTTCCATGCCTGTCACTTCCCTTCTGCCCCCCCACCCCATCACTCTTTCTGCCCCTGCTTTCCACCTACTTCCTCCCCGCCCCCACAGCAGCAGCAGCTGTTCAGGAATCACGACGGATTGCCCAGAGATCAGTTCCTCTTAGGGTTGCCAGCTCTATGTTGGAAAATTCCCGGAGATTTGGGGAGATTTAGATTGGAAAAATCCCAGAGATTTTCTCTGGGGGAACTGATCTCTGTCATCCCGAGATCAGTTGTAATTTCAGGAGATCTCCAGCCCTCACCCGGAGGTTGGCAATATTAGTTCCCCTGGAGGAAACTTTGGAGGGTATAGTCTGTGGCATTATTTCTGTCTGAAGTCTCTCCCCGCCTCAGTCCCCACCATCCCCAGGCTCCACCCCTCATATATCCAGGAATTTCCCAACATGGAGTTGGCATCCCTATCTCCTTCCCACCCAATAGTCAACCTACTTTTATCTGCCCCTCTGTCTTCAGCTTTCCGTCTCCTTTCCCCCCTGCAGTTCTACTGAGGAAAACTACGGTCTTCTCCATAGTGGGGACTAAAGCAGTTTACATTATTCTGTCCTTCTTTTACACAACAGCCCTATGAGGTAGGTTAAGCTGAAAGTATGTGACTGGTCCAAAATTACCCAGTGAACTTCCACAGCAAGATGGGGATCTAAACCTGAGTTTCGCAAACCCTACTCTGAAGCTCTGACCACTATACTACACTGACTTTCAGAGGGTGGCTGCTGTTGAACAAGCAGCCAGGCCTAGTTGAATCATGCAAGTCAGGTGGTATCAAGTCACCCAGAGGATGCTACTAGGTCTAGGTTTGCCAGCCTCTAGGTGGGACCAGGAGATCCCCCAGAATTACAACTGAACTCCAGACAACAGAGATCTGTCCCCCTGGAGAACATGGGTGGACTCTGTGGCATTATATCCAGTTGAGCCCCCCTCCCCAACTCGGCATGCCTCAGACTTAACCACAGAAACTCCAGGAATTTCCCAAACTGGAGTGAGCAATCCTAGTCCCAGGCCTGGTTCCAAACCCCCTACTATGTAGCCATTCATACTGCAGGAGGAATCCTTCCGAATCTAAGCTCCAGTCCTGCTTTGTGCTCCCCCCCCCCCCCCCCCCGGCTATTAGCCAGTCTATCACTGTAGATACTGTGGGGCCTGGAGTAGATCCCCGCGTTGGCTGTTTGGGGGGTATTCAACCATCCCTCAGGTATTGGGGGGGGATTCAGCCATCCCTCAGTATTTTTTAACTTTTTGGATTTTTCTGCAGACCCATGTAGTCCCATGAGTCTATTAAAAAAACCTCTTGGAGGAGAGTGTGCCCCCTATCTGCAGAAATAAGTATTAGCACACGGAGGGGACTGTTGAGAATTAGATATAGATTTAGAAATTATATATGCGGTTTTTCCAGAGACCTGTTTTTTTTCCAATAAAATTTTTTATTTTTCAAAAATACAACCAACAACAATAAACCAAATAAGCTTAAACATTGTAACCAGAGCATTATACAAGACTGAGGTACATGTTACAATCATTTCAAACTGCAACTTGATTTAAAATCTTGTCAAAACAATTAACATCTTAAAAATACAGTAAGTTTCCATAAAAAGGATTTTTAGGATCTTGCACTCTGTTAAATAACTTATAATGGGGAACCAAGTGGCTTGAAACTCTTTCTGCCTTTTTGTTTCATTTATTTCTGCCGCCCCAGCAATATGACTGTATACAAAATATTCCCACAATTTGTTTTGCCAACAGTATAAAGATGGTGCTTTTTCATTTTTCCAGAATTGTGCAATCGATATTCTTGCAACTGCTATTAGTATAGGTATTTGTAACTTTGTACTTTTGTCTTCAATAGAAATCAGACCTGTCTCTAAAACAATTGACTCAAGTGATAGGACCAGTGTTAGCCTGACTGCTCTCTTATGTTATTAGTATTTGGGGAATATTAACTCTTATCAATATGAAGCAGACTTACAGGACCTTTCACCAGTGTATACAGAGGCGGCGCTAACCGATACTTTTGAGAAACTGACAGAGACTCAATTTAAAAAGGTATAAGATAGTTCGTTTACTAAAATATAATAAAAGGTTGTACAAGACAATACTGTTCTGTCATTCATACATTCATACAGTACTAGGAAGTTAGATGGAAGTTACAGAGACGTGTGCATGAGCAGGTAATTGATGGTTTCCGTTGAGGGTGGTATTTACCTCTATAGAAGCAGTGGAATCCAGCTGGAAAACGAAGATGAGAAGTCCTTGGGAAGGAGATAAGGGATCGTGGCTCTGAACCGGCAGAAGACCACGTGGCGGACTCCAGTGGTGCACCTGGGGGTCCGTGAGGGAGGGAAGGAACCTGGGCAGGAACTGGAACTAGACTAAACTGGAACTAACTTGAAATCTTGGGGAGCAGCTTTTATTGGGAGGTGTTACCTTGGAGGATGGCCCGATATGATGCCATCCCTAGAAAAACCTATAGAAAGTCCGTTTGCTATCTCTAGCCACTAAGGGGGTGCTAAAGGGGTGGTCAATATTCAAATCTATCTGATGGTCAGGGCAGGATGTCGCTGCCAGTGGGATCTGGCGCCGATCTTCTGGATCACAGGAACGCTGGCCATGGGAACCGATCTTCAGGAAGCATCCCGGTGTCTTCGCACCCAGGTGTGAAGTCCTTTGATGTAGCAAATGGAGATGAAGGCTGGCAGGAGGGGGCACGAGCAGGCATACGTGCAAGGAGTGTATATCTGCATGGAGTTGCTGGTGTAAGCCTGTAACCTCATGGCTTTGTGTGAGAGAGTGTCTTTGTTCTCTGTGTCAACCTCCCGCCTGGAGGTGGCAACCTCAGAAAATGGTACTCTGGTCCCATAGTGTAGGCATCTATTCCCATCTTCCCACTGGTCACCTAGTGTACTCTCATGTCCCACATAACTGATGTCATAGTCCATACGCTGCCCCTATAAATCGGAAAAGTCCATAAGGATGCTGCCCAGCCTTACACCAGCCTGTGTCCAGTAATTAGATGAATTTGTTCTATAATGGTTTCCCAAAAGGAAAGAATTGCTGGGCAATACCGCCAAGCATGAGCATGGTCCCCCAATTGTCCGCATTTTTTCCAGCAAATAGCTGGAATTTTAGAATTGATGTGATGAAGAGGGTTGGGGGTGTAATACCACCTTCTTAAGACTTTAGACGTATTAAAACTAATATTAAACACATTAGACATATTATTAGGCAATGGCCAAATTGTATACCAGGTTTGATCTGAAATCACCTGCACACAGTCTGCATTCCATTGTTTTCGCATAAGCAATATCGCTATCTTACATGGATCCATCAAAAGTTTATACATCTTAGAGATTAAGCCTTTTAACTCTTCTTGTTGGTTTTTTAGAATTATTTCAAATTTTGATAATGATCTAGAAAATACCTCCTGTGAGCTAAGATTTTGTTAAACGTTATTAATTTGAAAGTATCTAAACCAGGGGTGGCCAACCTTGCTTAACGTAAGAGCCACATAGAATAAACGTCAGATGTCTGAGAGCCACAAGACAAGAACAAATATCACACACACGTTTTTATTTTTAAAAATATCCATATTTGCTTTTTATTAACGTTAAAATGGGACTGCCAAAAATAAAAACAAACAAGGAAAACCGGTTATTGATAATGATATTACTTGTTTGCTAATGATATTGAGAGAGAGAGAGAAAAAGAGAGAGATGGAAAGAAAGAATTAAAGAAGTGGAAAGAAAGAGAGAGAGAAACTAGAAAAGCAAATAGATGGGAGGGAGGAGGGAAGGAAGGAAGGAAGGGAGAAAGAGAGAAAAAGCATGCCTCCCCTTTGCTTCCCCAGCCGCCCTGCCAGGAGCCGCACAATATGTGTGAAAGAGCCGCATGTGGCTCCCGAGCCACAGGTTGGCCACCCCTGATCTAAACCAAGGAATAGACTCTCCCACTTTACTTTCTAAGTTTTCCTTTGTACATATATTTCCTTGTATCAAGAAATCATTTAGTCGACGTATACCTGCCGCTTCCCAACGTCCAAAATAACTTTTCTCTTTACCAGGAATAAACCAGTCTTGATTAATATGAGTTGAGAACAGAGAAATTTTTGGAAGTAAAACATCCTTATATTTAATCCACTTACAAAGTGAATTTTTTAAAAACTCATTTTGTATAGCATTAATTAGTGTGTTTTTGGGAGGATTCCAATATAATTCTAATAAAGACTTGTCCTTCAGTTCAGTTTCCTCAATTGACTGCCAGATTATTTTAGACTGTGTATGTAGTAAATATTCTGACTATATTTGAAAGAATGGTTGCCTCATAATATAGTCTCAAATCAGGAAAGTCTAAACCCCCCTTTTTAGCTGTATGTCTCAGCATATGAAAACTTATTCTCGTTTTTCTAAAATTCCAAAAAAATTCAGTTAATTGTTTTTGCCATTTAGTTAGGTCCTTAATGTCAATATATGCTGGGATCGCTCTAAATAAAAATAAATATTTTGGCAAAATAAAACTTTTGATAAGATTAAGTTTGTCTTCCCAAGAGTAACCTTGTTTAAGCCATTGTTTTGTCTGCCTTTTTGTCTCTTGCACTAACTCTTGGAAATTACCATGTATTAAGACTTTTAAATCCTTAGGAATTGTAACACCCAAGCACCTCCAAGAGGAAAAGTTCCATTTATATGGAAGTTTCTGTTTTAACTTCTTTATGGAGATGCTATTCATACAAATGGGAATAATTTTGGATTTTTCAATGTTTATTTTCAAACCTGTAATTACTTGCATTTGTTGACAGACCTCCTGTAGTGCTGTTAAAGAATTTTCTGGGTCTGTTAGGGAAATTAACAGGTCATCTGCATAAAGGCTAATAGTATGGACCTGCTGGCCCGTCTGAATATCAGTAATTTTGGGGTGAGCTCTGATAGCATTGGCTAAAGGCTCAATCGCAATAGCAAATAATACGGGGGACACAGGGCACTCCTGTCTCGTACCCCTAAGAATTTTAAAAGAATTACTTAGCATACTGCCAATGCGAACCCTAGCTGAGGGGTTTGCATAGATTGAGTTTATCGCATTTAGAAAGAATTGTCCAAAGCCCATTGTAATAAGAAGTTTTTTTAAATAAACAATATCAGTACTATCAAAGGCCTTCTCCAGGTCTACAGTTAATAAAACGGACTCTTGATTAGTATTTTTATACAGGGAAATAATATCTAACGTCCTGTGAATACTGTCCATCATGGACCTATTTGGAATAAACCCTGTTTGATCAGGGTTTATATAAGCAGGTATTATTTGTCTGAGCCTTGTTGCTAGGATTGTAGAGAAGATTTTGGAGTCACAATTTAATAAAGCTATAGGTCTATGTGAGGATGGTAGTTCTCTCTTTATTTTCCTTAGGAATAGTAATTATATGTGCCTCCTCCCAAGAGGCAGGCTGTTTTCCAGTAATTAGAATACTGTGACAAACCCTGACAAGAGGTTCTGCCAAATCTTTCTTAAAAGTTTAAAAAAATTCAGGCGTAAAGCCATCATTGCCTGGAGCAGTATTTGGTTTTAAGTGCAGAGACCTGTTTGAGTGAAGCAATACAATAAAATCATAATATACTGGCCTCCGTTAGTACTCTTTACCTGCATTTTGTACCAATTAAAGTTTTCCAAAGGCTACCCCACATAGAACTGTATCACAGTAGTCAAATATGGATATAACCAAGGCTGATGCATCCCTGTAAGCCAAACAAAAACAACCCCGCCGTAGCCGCCAACTAACATCTAGAGCACTCCCAAACTGTGGATAGTTGTATGTTATTCGCCTACTAATGACATTACACCCCAAATGTTGAAAAAACTTCTCCCAGATGTAGATATTAAGTATCAAGACTGAACCCTGAATGCTCCCATAAACCAAAGGCCAAGGAATCAAAAGCAATATTCAAGCACCCCTTTTGGGGCCCTTCCCTGAAAGAAGGAATGGCTTCTGTACCTTCTTCAAGAATGGTGTGTTGGTGACTGGTTGATGAGTGTTCAGACCAGTAGAGCCTTACAAAGATATTTTCCATAAAGTTCTTACCACAGCCTCTCTTTCAAGGAGACTTTTTTTTTAACCTTCCCTGCCCAGCTGATTGGTGGCCCTCTGGCTGCTTTTATTAGCAGGTGGGTGAAGGAGTGACTGTGCAAGAAGATATGGGTTTCCCTCTGATGTCGTGGATTCTCAGAGCGTGTTTGCAAGAACACAGTCTACTACAGTGTTGATAAAGAACCAGGAAAATGATGGAAATTGTATTCTGTGCGGGGGGGTGGAGGCAATCATTTTAATCAGTAGTAGCAGTGTTTTAGCAAATGACAAGATATTGCTATTGATTGTCTGACATTTGCTGAAGAATTTATCCCCTTTGACAAAGGGATTTTTGTAGTGAAAATAAATACAGTGACAATTTAGCACAGCATTAGTTACCCCATGTTATTTCTGTCCTATACATGTGGGGTCGTCACATTTCTCCCAGCTATTTCCTGTAGCCTATACGACTTCTTTTCCCGAACTGTAACTTTTCTATCCCTGCACTGAAGTTTCCACCTGGATCTCTTAGTTGTGAGCATGCTTCTGTATGTTATTTCTTGGAAGGTGACTCCTGGCTGCCTGATCCAGATGTAACACTTGCTTTTCATTTTAAAAAGCTAATTTTGGAACTCTTAAAAAACACACCCTTGAATAACCATCTGTTTAATGGAAAGTAGAAGTTTAATGTGTCTGTGGTCGTGATTCTGAAATTCTTGACCTGCCTAAATGCTTATTTCTGTAAAACCTTTTTTGTTAGTTTTTTTAAAGGTTACATTTTATGAAAGTCATATCACAGTAATAAAACCTTATTTGTTTCAGTAACTGGCTAACATACTGTAGTTTAAACTTCTGTTCCCCCTTAGCTTAAACATATCTGAATATGTGCTTTCTTTTTCTATACTGAACTGTGGCCCATTTTCATAACTATTTGGCCTATAGCAGTTCCCTGACAGTCCTGCATGTTTTGACTCCTTCAGTGTGACTAGTTCTGTGCAGCTGCTGCCATATCTAGTATTAAGCTTTTTATATGCACTGCAAAAGGCTTTTGAACTATTTGGTGATGCAAAGAAAAACTTAATCTTTTGTCCATATTGTCGGCTCCATGTGACTAGTTGGCTACATGCAGGAAATTGGTATGCCTATGAATCTCACGCAGCAATGAAGCAATCAGGCACACTAGGAGTGATCATATAAAATATCAGTAGTGTACAATTCCATATGGAGAGATTACTGAGTCATATAAATCAGCAATAGTCAACATAATATAACAGTGCTTCTTGACTTCATGTGAAGACCTAGCCAGTAATTTCATCACAGATATTCTTGTAAACACAGTCTTATATCTGGATGTAATATGTTGATGATGTTATCCATTTTTATGTGTACAGCTCTATTATATAGAAGACATCTTACCAACCCTTGAAAATGTGAAGGAGTGAAATCTACGGTATTCTCTGGTTTTGGAGTGCCCATCTTGTTGTCCTCCATAACTGAACCCATGAGCAAAGTGCAAAAAATCAGGTGTTAGTTAGAAAGCAGATAGCTCCTCAGGCTTAGAGAGAAAGTTCTAGAGAGCTGGGGGTTTAATAGGAAAATTTATTCCCCCCCCCAGCTACTTTTGAGAATACCATAATTCTGCTGGGAGTTTAGATGGTGGGAGGACTTAGTAGGAAGAAGAAGAGTTGGATTTATAGCCCACCCTTCACTCGGAGTCTCAGAGCAGCTTACAATCTCCTTCCTTTCCTCTCCCCACAACAGACACCCTGTGAGGTAGGTGGGGCTTAGAGAGAACTGCTCTTGAGAGAACAGCTCTCAGAGAACTGTGACTGACCCAAGGTCACCCAGCTGGCTGCATGTGGAGGCGTGGGGAATCAGACCGTGGAGTCGGCCATTCTTAACCACTTCACCAAACTGGCTCCCTCGTTTTAGTCAGCGCTGGAAAAATATCTGAGATTTATGAAGTGCCACCCACTAGTTGCCCTGACCTGGATAGCCCAGGATAGCCTGATCCTGTCAGATTACAGAAGCTAAGTAGGGTCAGCTCTGGCTAGTATTTGGATAGAAGACCTCCAAGGAATACCAAGGTCATGACATGGAGGCGGGCAATGACAAGGCACCTCTGAAGGTCTCTTGCCTTGAAAACCCTGTGGGGTCTCCATAAGTCAGCTGTGGCTTGATGGCAAAACAGAGAAAGACCCACAGGTTGCTATGTTTATGGAATGGGTATGCTGGTTGTTGCTCACCTTTGTATGGCCACACTGATTCTCAACTTTGTCCTTCCAGACTTGTGAGGCAGGGTGGTCTTTACACTTTTCTTTAACTTGAGACATGTTGCTTTGTGCAAATAGTGGTGCTAATTGTCTAACGTGGGAATGTCATAGACTCAGTTGTGGGTACCAGCATGAAATGTTTAGGCAACCAATTGTCTGGGCGTAGGCACTTACTGTGCACAGCTAACACATTTACCAAGCTATGCAATATCTGCTTTAGGGCTAGCCTATATCTCTGCTGCTGCCTTAACATCTGCACCTGGGGTGCACATCATATGGGCCACATGTGGTCTGCAGGGGCATGTCATGCGGCCCAAAGCCCCTGATGACTTCTATGCATCCCCTTTCTGAGAGAACTCACCTGAAAGGAACTAATCCTCCCCACAAGGATTACACACTTTTAGATGAGTCTGAGTCTTTATGCTTGCCTTTGCAACTGCAGTATCTCTGCTAGCGATACTGGGAGACCCCTGCTCTGACTGGGGCATACTGTAGGGCAGGGGGAGAGGATGCATCCCCAGCTGATTAGTAGTGATTTGGGGTGGCTCCAAGGATGCAGAGGCTGGGCACCACCACTTTGAAACTCTCCTTGAAGAACCTGCTATCCCGGCTGGTACACAAGTGTTTTAAAGAGTAGGTGGGGCTCCTTGACGGGGAGCGGGGGTGTCTTGGCCTCTGCCACGGAAGGGCTTCCTGATAGCCTTGAATCCCTGTGATCTTTGTTTATATCTGTTTTTTCTCCCCAAGGAGGACTCAAAGTGCCTTACAACGTTCTCCCTTAAAACATTTTATCCTCACAAAAGTTCTGTGAGGTAGGCTAGGCTTGAATGTGTGTGAATGGCTGAAAGTCCCCCAGATGAGCTTCCCTGGCAGAGTGGAAATTCAGACCCACGGCTCCTGTATCCTAGTCCAGCCACTATGCCACGAAGCCCATCCACATTCCCTGCCCTCTTTTTTTTTAATCTTTAAACTACCAGCCTGATCAGACTACAGGTTCTTTGCACAACCTCCCTGACAAAGGAGAAATTGTCTTTTCAATAATAAAGGAATATTCAGTTTATTAAAACGTCATCAGTAGCTCAGCTGTATTTTAACAAATGAATCTAGAAGAAGAAAAAGAAGAGAAGAGATTGGATTTATATCCCGCCCTTCACTCACTTGGAGTCTCAGAGCGGCTTACAAACTCCTTTCCGTTCCCCTTCCCACAACAGATGCCTTGTGAGGTAGGTGGAGCTGAGAGAGCTCTTTCCAGAATTGTCCTTGAGAGAACAGCTCTGAGAGAACTACAGCTTGCCCAAGGTCATCCAGCAGGTGGAAGTGGAGGAGTGGGGAATCAGACCCAGTTCTCCCAGATTAGAATCCACGCACTTAACCACTACACCAAACTGGCTCTAGTGAAATGCTTCAATTGGTGAATCACCCAGTTATTGACAACTGTGTAGCTATGATGATCCAATTTATAGGGTGAATTTCAAATGTACAAAACACTTTGTTCATTTTATCTCAGTAATCTTTGCAAGACCTCTCTAAAGCAGGTCAGTAGTTTTACCCTCAGTCATGTTGTAGAAACACTGCTGTGGGGCGGGGCCCCACTGAGCTCCAGTCAAGGACCAGTCTGGCCCATTTAACTTTCTGCATGTAGATTGGCCCTTGGATTGGACAGAATGGGTTTGCGTCCGTTCTGTATCAGGTAAGTACACTAATCGAGATAAGTAACCGCCATCCATTAATTGTGTGCTCAGGTGATGCTTCTGAATGTCTACCTTGATTGTTGTGGGCCCAGACTACTGTACGCCTTCACCGCTGTGCATGCCTCTCCTGTTTTTTCTCAGATGTGGACGAGTGTACCCAAGGGCTCGATGACTGTCATCCAGATGCAATTTGTCAAAATACTCCAAAGCTATACAAGTGCACCTGTAAGCCAGGTTACAGTGGAGAAGGAAAGATATGTGAAGGTAACTGACACTGTGGCTTTGTACATTCTTCTCTGCTGGTTTACAGAACGCAGCACAGCAAGTACCGTATTTTTCGCTCCATAAGACGCACTTTTCCTCCCCCAAAAAGTGTGTGTGGGGGGGAAGTGTGTGCATCTTATGGAGCGAATATGGAGCTTTTCTTACCTGTAACATGGCTCTTTCTTCAGCAGGAACGCAGGGGAACGCCATTCAGGCTGGCATCCCAGCCTTCCCCGCCCCTCCCTGCTGGGCCTGAGCTGTTAAGACTTAAAGGGAAACGGCAGGAAAAACCCCACCAGGCTAAGTACTCTTTCCCTTTAAGTGCTTTTCCCCTTTAAGACAGCCAGCAGCAGAAAGCCCCGCCCACAGATTAAGCTCCGTGGCTACTTTGCACAGAAAGGCCTGGCTTTGCATGGCATGCCGACGTCTCTCTTCTTTCCTTTCTCTATCTTCCTTCCTTCCTTCCTTCCTTTCCTTTTTTCTGTCTGTCTGTCTGTCTTTCTGTCTCTCTCTCTGTCCCCACCTTTCTTTCTTCCTTTCTCTTTCTTTCTCTCTCTCTCTCCTCCTCCTTCCTTCCTTTATCTCTCTCTCTCTCTCTCTCTCTTTCTTTCTTTCTGTTTCATTTTTTCCTGTTTTCCTCCTCTAAAAACAAGGTGCGTCTTATGATCAGGTGCGTCTAATGGAGCGAAAAATACGGTACATCACTGTAGCTGGTCAATAATGTGATGGAGGTTTTTTGAAACTAAATGACAGCATTTGCTGTATTAGAGAACTACTTTTTCCCTGTATTCAGTGAAATGTTGTGCTGCTAAAGCCCCAGCACTGCAGCTATGATTGTGTGTGATTAAAATAAAGGCTGTTTTTAAAAGGAGTATGTTTTCTCTGTCTGATTCCCCCCCCCTTCATTTAATAAATATAAAAGTTTTTTCTGTGTTTGCCAGGCAGTTTAGGAGAGAAAGAGAGAGGGAAAGCCTCGGGTAGGCATTTTTGTTTTCAGTAGGCCTTGCAAAGACCACCTGCACAAGACCCATGGCTCAGAGGCAGTATTTGGCAGTTAGTAAAGTGTGATTGAGGGGCTGCAGTGGCTCAAGTGGTTAAGACGCTGAGCTGCAGACCAGAAGGTCGGTAGTTGAGCAGTTCAAGACCCGAGTGCTGCATGATGGAGTGAGCTCCCGTCTCTGGTCCCAGCTCCTGCCAACCTAGCAGTTCAAAAGCAAGACATTGCAAGTAGATAAATAGGTACCACATCGGTGGGACGGTAACAGCGTTCCATGCACCTTGGCGTCTAGTCATGCCGGCCACATGACCACGGAAACGTCTTTGGACAGCGCTGGCTCTTCAGCTTGGAAACGGAGATAAGCACCGCATCCCTAGAGTCATATTCGACTGGCTTTCAAGCAAGGGAAACCTTTACCTTTACTTTAACTTAAAATGTGATTGTAATTTGCATAGATGTGCACTTTCAAGTTTGCAGAGTAAATTTTAAAAGTAACATGTTCATTTATTCCCCAAAATGTTCAGCTGAGCTATTCTCCATATGTTTTTAAAATTGTCTGTTTGGCCAAACTTTGCTTGGTAGTTTTCGCCAGTGAAAACTCTTACAAAAGAATTGGATGTGTTTGCTCCTTAGCACGCTCAGTTATGCAAGCCTTGTGTGAAGTGTCTTTTTATAGGTGGGGAGGGTAGGAGAAACCAGACAGCTGCAGCCATTCTCTCCAAGTCATAGCTGAAATTTAGCAAGCTGTCCGAATTGTTGCTTAAATGATGTTTCTTAGCTTAATGAGGATGCCTTTTGTCAAACAATGGACGTCAGCTTAGACAGGTGATCTAGCTTTGTTTTGGATGTCACTGAGTTCAGCTTGTGTATATTAGAGAACTGAATTAGGCCCAGAATCTTCAGTTTATAACAATTTCTCTCACTTAGTCTGCATGCTAAACTGGTATTAGGAAGGATTTAAACTTGAACCATAGATTTATGCAAGAGTTTACTGATCATTGTACAGGTAGAAGGAATGGAGGCAAGGCGAAGAGTAACTGTAGCGTGAGTAGTTAACTGTTCTTTTCTTCTCTACAAAACAGCAAACTCATCCGCAAGCAGCTGGTGAGTGTAAGATCGTGTAGCCAAGAGGCAGGACTTCCCCATCTGTATGTAGGAAACTGACAGTGCAATCCTGTGCAGCATTATCCCAGACTAAATTCAAGTATAAAATAGAATAACTCTTCATAGTATTGCACTGTTAAATCAACAGACTGCTGTATGAATTACTTAATGCATTTGATACTGTTGTATAAGTATGTGCAGTATCTATATACTAATAGCCAAGTGTTCCCTATGTGTGTGGATATCTAAATCTGCACATTGGGGGCACTTGGGGGGCAGAGAAATTTTCCTGCACACTTGGGGCACTCCCCAGGTGTGCAGAAAAATCTAAAATGTAGAAAAAAACATAGGGGGGTACTTAAATCCCCCCAAAAGTAAAACAGTGTTCCCTGTGCATGCACAGAGAATGCTGTAGGAACTGTGCCTCCTCTCTGTTGAGGGAGAGGGAGAAGGCTTGGCAGGCCTGGTGGCTGGGAGCTATGCAGGCCTTGCCGTAGGGGAGCGGGGGAGAAGGAGAGAAGGCTCACCTGCAGCTGCTTCCTCCTCCTCCACATGGAGCTCCCCCCCCCCCCCCCGCGAGCTCTGTGGGTCCCCATTTCTTGTATTGTCTATAAGTAGTTTCTTAAATTTGCACGGTATGGATGATTTAAAATACCAGTTACTGTTAGCATATATGTAGTATAACCATGTCATGGCCTATCTTTAGCAAACAAACAGGCATTCATGATATTGACTTTTTGCTTTATTCCCCAGACATCGATGAATGTGATAATGACTTCAATGGAGGCTGCGTGCACGAATGTTTCAACATTCCAGGCAATTATCGCTGCATGTGTTATGATGGCTTCATGTTGTCTCAGGATGGCCATAATTGTCTTGGTAAGGATCATGCTGCAAAATGCACCAGCGTCAGCACTAAATGCTGGTAGTGTAAGTCACTTACATTATTCACCAGTGCTCTGATCTTCAGAACAAAGGCACAGTTAGTTTAATGACCGAACTGGTGGTTCTGTCATTGGTGTTTTATGTTTGTCATCTGTCAAATGTGGGTGCTGATGTTTATGTTTGCATACCCAGAGCCATAGGAGGGGCAGAAAGCAAGTCCAGTCCTGTGGCCTAAACCAGGGGTATCAAACTCATTTGTTATGGGGGGCCGGATTTGAGATAAACTGGACTTTGTTGGGCCAGGCCATGTGTGTCATAAAATGTAACACCAGGTAGCGGAGATATAAACTTTATAAAGGACACAAACACAAAGATATTTTTACTTAAAATAAAAACATGGTTGGAACATTAGCATTCTTGCAATATTTTGTTTATTTAACAGTCTCCGATAACTGACACTTCTTGCTTTCAATTATTGCATCAAAATGTCTGCGCTGTTGCAGTCTGGGAGGGGGAGGAGCCTCAGCCCAGTGCAGGAAGCAGAAGCTTGCCTATCTATCTCTCCTGAGCGATTGAGAGAGTCTGGGAAAGCAAGCTATGATGCAACAGCAGCAGCAGAACTGGAGGAAGAAGCAGGAGTCAGCCAGTCCCTTGTGGGCCTGATAGAAGCCCTCTGGGGGCCTCATCCGGCCCCTGGGCCGCATGTTTGACACCCCTGGCCCAAACTGTATTCTCAGTGCACAGGAGGCTTTCTGAAGTGCTTGGGGAGTTACGGGTGAAACGTGTCGCTTTTATCAAGCAGGCATACTGCTGTTTTGACAGTTGGACTGTCAAGTTCTTGCTTGGAGATGGTGCCTAACCCCTTATTTGCATTGGGAGGGCTGCAGGCACTCTGCGTCCCTCCTTGCTATTCTACTAATCTTTCTGTCCATGTTCCACCCAATTTAAGAAATGCTGAATTTGCATTTGGATATTTCTGGATTGCTGCCTGTTAAGGGCCTGAAAGCTCTGCCAGAAGGGAAATGGTGTTAACCCTGGTGGAAAGCGCCAAAGCATATTTGTTTGGAAAACAAGGATGTCTGGTGAGCTGAATAATAGGTCGAGACTTGGGAGGTCCATGTTCTCTCTGAGTTTCTATTAATTTCATTGCTTCCTTTTTTTCTCCTTGCTTTGCAAGGATATTTTGAGAGCAAATACGGTATAAAATTGTGGCTGCTTATAATGGCACGCTGCTTGGAGTTGTTTTGAGTGCCAGACCCTAAAGTTTGCCACAGCATCTGGGGCCAGCAACTTCCAGGTGGGAGGCAGAAAGGTGTGGCCAACCAGCTTGGAGTCACATATGTAGAAAACTCAAGAAAACTTCACCAAGGAGTCAGAAGTCAGTGAGAATGGCTTAAAGCATGTTGTGGAGAAGACCTATGGCTTGTGGTTTAGGGAAGACAGGTAGAACAAATATTTGTTTTATCTGATTCTTTTCTCACAGCATTTTGTATCGAATATGCTTTATTATATTGAATTTAGATTCCTGGGAATTTCAGCTTTCATTTTAAAATGAACAGAAACCCTCTTGCACTTACTTTACAGAGGTATGGTTGAAAATGTGCAGGCAATATGTGTCAAAGATCAGAATGGAGCTGATAAATTTCCTAGGGCAGTTAGTTTCTCTTCCTGTTCTCAACATGGAATATTACCGTATTTTTTGCTCCATAAGACTCACTTTTTCTCCCAAAAAAAGTGGGGGGGAAAGTGTGTGCGTCTTAAACCCCCCTCACCTTTCCCAAGCCACGGCACCGAGCAGAGCTAGGTGCGTCTTATGGTCAGGTGCGTCTTATGGAGCGAAAAATACGGTAATTTTTACATTTAAAATATTTATATGCCCACTTTTCCGCTGAGCACCTCAGGACCCAATATGAAAGTATCAGGGCATACTGACAGGATTGCTTAGATTAGCAGAATACTGCTTGATACAGTAGAGTAGATCCAGCATATGTCCTTTTCATATACAAAGCCAAGTATAACCTGGGACAATCCTATGGTCCTGTGGTAGCCAGGCAGTCCTGAGCATAGCCAGACAAAGCGGCCTCATAATGAACGCTGAAGTCTCCCAGAAGGCAGATGGTACACCAGGAGAAACTCTAACCTGCCCATTCTATCCATTACAAGGAGCATTCAGTCAGAGCTAGCCACTAACTGCATGATGTACCTGCAGAAGGAGAAAGATACGAAGTATAACCACTCCAATAGGAGGTAAAAATAGAAAACACTGCAAAAAAATGAAGGGCTTGGAGTCAGTCGGATTTGTTAAAAAGTAATAAAATGGTTGAGAGGTGCCACAAATATATCTGCTATATCATATGATGTCTTCTGTTCAGGAAAAAAATTGAGTTTCCTTCGTAGGAGGCTCTGCTTTGACTTTGTACTTTTATTGTATGAATCATATTCTTATTGTTTATATGTAGCTTTTTGTATGTTGGAATTGGCACTGATTTTATAAAGAAATGTGGGGAATAAAGATTTTATGTAAATATAACTGATTTTTCCAGTGGTGCTTAAAATTGCTTCTTGGAAGACATGTGGCCCATTTGGCTAAGATGGTACTTTCTGATGTATTTCTAGACAGTTTAAAAGGACAGCTGTGAGGAAATTGCTGATTGATTATCTCTGTTCTATTGATCCTACTTTTCTTTGTATAAATCATTTTGTAAATGTTCTTGATCATGGTCCGTCTTTTTTCTTTGCAGCTACAAGGATTTTAGCTGAAAGAGTTTTGGCAGAATTGTTATTGGCTGTTGTGGATAAGCAGTAGAAATAAGCAGTGTATTGACGTGATAGTCTGCAGTATTACCAAGATTTTTAATTTACTTCTCATGGGTTATTGATACAGGCTACTATGTGACCAAAAAAAGCAGGTACAAACCTGCTGTCTCTTATTTTTCAGATACAGATGAGTGCTTGTTCAACAATGGAGGCTGCCAGCATGTCTGTGTCAACACAGTGGGGAGCTATGAGTGTCGTTGCAATGATGGATTCTTTCTCAGTGATAACCAGCACACCTGCATTCACCGTTCAGAAGGTACAGCAAAGCCTGCCTGTCTTTTACCTTAAGGTTTCTGAGCCAAGCGCTGTGCTGTTTTCTTAGCAGTGGCTGTAGTCACTTTCAATCCACTGTAGTGGTTGTAGTCACTTTCAATCCACTTTCAGTTTTGAGATGACAAATAGTTTTACTGGGATATATAAACAATGAAATCTGGATGTGGTTTTGGGGTTTGCTAAAGACCCACAAAGTGGCTTTAATCTTAGCTGATTAAATGGTAAATGCCCTACCAAAACTAGTAACTAGTTCCATACGACAAACTCTACCTCTTCTTTTTCAGGTTCTGTTACATTTATGGTCCCAGAGGACATGAGCATGATAGGCAGTCTCCATGTAGTGCAAGCGAGGAGTAGTCTTGATGCTCGGACATTTGCTTTGCTGTAGGGGTGATTGTGAGAGTCCCACAGAGTCAGTCGACAACAAGTGTCCTTAAACTGGAAAGCTTTACTGAGAAAGGTCTGCTATGGTCATCTACACTTCTTGAGTTAGTAATGGCAGGCACTGTGGTACCCAGTACAGTTATACAGAATTCAAGAGCAGTCAGGCAGTGTAATGTAACCAAACAACATATCAAGAAAAAGGCGCTGAAAATACTGGCTCTTTGTTCCCAAGGAAGATGCGAGAAGCATTCTAGCCAGGCAGGAGAAAAGGTACTTGGCTTGGTACTCACAGTCTCTCAAGGTCAAAACATTAGGGAGAGCGATAAGCATGGCTAGGATAAATATAACATAACATTCCACAGTACTGACGTAGAAGGTCCACTCATCCCACCTCCTGGGCAGGAGATGGCCGCATTAGTTGACAATGATCGGCTTTCATTTGCTTTGTTTCAATCGCATGGTATTTATTTATTTATTTATTTATTTGTTAGATTTCTAGGCCGCTCTTCCTGCTGTTGCGGGCCCAGAGCGGCTTACAAGAATATATACATTCTATTGCTGTAAAGAAGCCCCTTAAACTGATAATGTAGATGCTTCTCCTTTTCCACGGTGCAGTAGCTGGCATAGTCAATTTCTGATAAAATGCTTGCAAAGTGATGGTGCACTGCACATGGAAGCCCTTCCTCTCAGCTGTGACAGCTAAGTGGAACTTCCATGTTCAAAGGCAGTATACCTATGAATATCAAATGCTGGGGACATGCATCAGGTGAGGGATGTTGCCCTCATGCCAAGCTCTGTATATTTTCCAGTGGCATTTTCCTAGCCCCTGTTGGAAACAGAGTATTAGGCAAAATGGAGAAGATGACTAACCTAAGATTACAAATTAATCCATCATTTGGGAGATTTGAACTCAAACACCAACCTTCCTAACTAACATTTCCTAAAAATTAAGTTCCCTCAAAATTAATTTTCTCCCCCCATTCTCCCTAATCCTTTCTGTCTCCATATTAGTTTATTTCCTTGGACACTGTCTTCCCGTATCTTCAGTTAATTCCCCTCCCCTTCCAAGATTTTCCCTCCCATATCCCGTTCTCCTTTCCACTCTGGAAGGTAAAACCCCTCAGTTTCTATTTCTTCATCAAGCCCTATGTCCCTGCACTGCAGTATCCTGATCTCATATCTCAACAGCTGAGCTTCTGTTCTTCCGGTTCGCCTCCCCGTTTGTTTTTTAAAGAGGTAAGAGAACAAGGAAGCTGAAATTGGGGGGGGGGGGGGGATCGGGGGGGGGGAGATTACCCCGCCTCCTCTGTTTATTCACCCCCTACTCCATAATTTGCGTTGCCCAAGCCTGCAGAGGCCTGTGTGGCACTCACATATCCCACGCAAGGGCAGGCACGGAGTGAAATTTGCAACCCCTTTTCCACACCTGTTCTGGTGCTTCACATAACTGCAGTGCCCTGTTCTCGTCACCATTTATTTAGTTAGTTTTAACACATGATTTTAATTTTTTCCCCTTCTCATTTCCCCCTTCATTCAGCAGTCAAGTTAATTAGATGAACCTTTTATTTATTTAAAATATTGCAAAATCCAGTTAATTGCTCCCAGTATCTGCAAATTAAGCAACACCGGGCGTAAGGTTGAACTTTGTGGGCCCCCCCACAGGCATATTTCATAGGGATGAAGAATTGACTGAAGAATGATGCCTCCTGTTGCCAACTCAGAAGGGTTTGGTGATGGTCCTGGGAAGGTGGCAATATGGATCAGACACCTTATTCCTTGTGCCCGTGTGACAGCTAGCAAGCACTGGGTGGGCCTGACCTCATTCCACTGCAGTGTAGCTGCTGCAGGGGGCCAGGGAGTGATACTGTGGCTTGCAGCCCAGCAGGAACTGGGTGACAGAATAAACTAACTGCCGCGCTCTGCCTTCTTCCCTCCGGGGTCCCCTCCCATGGCCGTGACGTCCACTGGCGGCGGGTGGCTCTGAGTAGTGTTGGGGCAAGAAAGGGGCGAGGAAGGGCCTCAGATTGGCAGGGGGTGGGGTTTACAGCACCCTCTTCACCCCTCTGCCTCCGTCGGTGTTCAGTTCCTGGCGTCTCTCTCTCTCTCTTTCTCGTCACCATAAACACCTACCGGCTCATCCTCCCCGGCCCCTCCTTCCTGGCCTCCTTTTATTCCCCTCCCCACTCCCCCAGAGCCATCTGGGTGTCCCAGCCAACTCCTCCCTCTTGAGCCCCGCCCCCCTTTAGAAGCAGAGATGCCGTCCCGGCGTTTGGGCTGGGCTCCGCCCCACTTCCGGATCTTCTGGGCATCGCACCGGAGTCCCATGGAGGAGGCTCCGCTGCTTCTGCAGACTTTCCTTCGTCCCCAGCCTTCCGGGTGCTGGTGAGGGCCGAGGGCCTGTGGGGCTCAGCTGCGGTGCTCCTGGGTGCCTTGCCTGCTCCGTTTTCGGTGGTGGCGCCACCGCGCAGGACCCGTAGGCGTTCCCGGGCTCGATACGGGCTGGGAGGTGCCCGTTGCGGCCGTGGGTCTTCCTGGGGCGGTTCTCGTGGGGCTCCAGCTTCCTGGGCGTATCGGACTGGGCTGGGTGAGTGTGGGCCTGCTTCGGCGGAGGGGAGAGAAGGCCCGGTCGTTCCTGACCGGGATACTAACTAGGTCCAAATCTGGCCCTGTAAGCTGCTGGCTCTGACCTGGCTCACCAGTCTGAAAAAGTGGTTGCTTCTCTGCATTTGCAGATATGTAACAATAGTGCATATATTTCACACAGTGTAAAAACTGGGTCACAGTTGTACGTGGATTTGAAATGAAAATTGTCTCTCTCATGATAGGTTTTGCATTCCCCTTGAATTAGCGTAACAGTTTTAAACTATCAAGGGAAAAAATAGTGGACTGTGCTCAGAGTTCCAGTAGTTCTAATAACCCCATGTAGAGTTGCCTTTTGTAGGGTAGAATGTAGTACTCAGTTGTCATTCCTGATCAGCAGCCTAGGCAGAAAGAGGTCCATGTCCACACTGGCGGGGCTCTTTGGGGGGGCAGCAGGGGCAGTTTGGTGTAGTGGTTAAGTGTGCGGACTCTAATCTGGGAGAACCGGGTTTGATTCCCCACTCCTCCACTTGCACCTGGCTGGATGACCTTGGGCAAGCCATAGCTCTGAACCAGCTGTTCTCTCAAGGACAGCTTGGGAAAGAGCTCTCTCAGCCCCACCTACCTCACAGGGTGTCTGTTGTGGGGAGGGGAAGGGAAAAGGAGTTTGTGAGCCGCTCTGAGACTCCCTTGGGGAGTGGAGGGCGGGGTATAAATCCAATCTCTTCTTCTTCTTCTTTGGCTATTGAATCTGACTGTGCTTGGAATGGGTTGATGACATCATCTGCATTCTACTTTGTGCACAAACTATCCCTACCTTTGTGTGCTGTCTTTTCAGAGTCTGTTGTCAGTGGGGATGGGGAGGCTGAAGCTGGGCACTTCCGCTTGCAAGGGGAAGCATCTTAAAGTGATGAAAGGTGAAAATAGACCCATGATGCATAGCTGCCGCCTGAAGGAGAAGAGTGGTTGCTTTTATCAGAAAGCATGCCTGTTGCAATGAAGAATAAAAGCAGCCTGCTGCAATTGCCCATCTGCACGGAGCTCTCCAAAGTGGTTTAAGTCTGAGGCTAAGAAGGAATACTTCAGACTGGTGCTTAGTTTTAAGACCGAAGCAGCAGAAATGAGACCGGGTGCCTAATTAAAGGCTGCAGTGAACGAAAGTTTAATGGAGACCCGAGCAGTAACATGAAAGTGATTGTTAAAGTCAGGGAGTTTCCACTGAAGCTGCGGTTAGTCTGTGGGGGTTGATTGGGTTGAATACAGTGGAACGTTTTATAAGCTTGCAAAGTTGGTTAGGATAAATATAGAATGAAGCTGTGTTTGAATAAACCACATCTTTTTTTCTTTTTTTTTAAGAAAAGAAGCTAAGGGGCAATTCTCAGTTTATAGCATGTGAACTTCAAGTGTGTGTTTTATTTTTGTTTTTAGAGTAGGATGGGTTGGAGGAATATAATGTAGCTGAAAACTCAAAAACCTGAACCGTTGGTCCTGTGTACTGGTGAATATGTCCCTCAGAGGCTCTTCTTTTTTCTTTCAAAACACGGGAGTCCAGTTTCAATTCATGAAATGGGTTTGGAGGTTAAATTCTTTCTCCCTGTTCTCTGTTGTCTTGTTAAGATGGTGGTTTTGTTGGTGATCCTTGTCATGTGTGTTTTGGCCTTATGGCTTAGCACGGAGGTGGAGAGCACAGTGTTCAGGTAGCTATGAATTATATATAACCGATTTGCGTTGATGACAGTTCTTGGAACGTTAACTTAAGTCCTTGATGGTTACTCACAGCTCAGCTGGGCTATACTTTTCCTGCCAGGTGAAGGGAAGGAGAGGAAAGCTGTAGATGGTGGGGGGGGGCAGATAAATGTAGGCTGGCTGGCGGGTGGGGGGAAGGAAGCAGGAAAGAAGGAGAGAGTACGGGGGGGGGGGGGGGGGCTGCATGGGAAGGGAAGGAGGCATTAGTGGGAAAGAGGAAAATGAAGTGTCCTCTGCAAGTCCTTGCAGGTCCCTGCTTGTCTTTTTCTAATTTTGGTACATTTTGTGCAAGGATACAAGGAACCTTGACTTGAATTTTTAACCTCACCACAAGGTCCCAGTTCTTGAGGGAGGCAGCAGAAAGGGATGGACACAAATGGTTGTTCCATCTAGTACTGTCTAAATCCGTACTTAGAGAAGGCAGGTGTGAGGATGTGACTAAAGAATATCCTTCTGCTTCATGTTGTTTGTCCCTGTCCATTTCAACTTGGAGAGATGAGAAGAACAAAACAGACTAGTGAAGACTCCTCTAGCTCATTTCTCTAATACTCTCTGTATCAGTTGGTACGCGTCAATGGTTAGGTTCAACCTAGAACAACCAGTTGGTGGTCACCATGTTAAGCATCAGGAATAAACAATCCAAGAATGCAAGTTTAAAAACAAAAGTAAATCAATTTTTTCCCCTAAAAAATTGCAAGGACTAATATTAGTAGCATGTTTCTATACTGTCTAGTCAAGATACTAAAAATTAGAACACTCATTAATGGCCAAATACATATAAGTCTGACATGTGGATCTTGCATAGGTCACAAGCAGAAATTATTAAAGATGTGATTAGCAAAAGTTAGCATCATGGCCAACCTACCTGTTTATTGGGAATTTTGTAAGACACATTTATGCAGTCTATGTTGTTTTGGCCACAGCTTCCAGTAATATGTTCTAGTTCATTTAATCTGACAAAATGAAGTTGGTTTTCTAAAATAAAGATTGAAATTACTATGTGCAGCCACTTTGTTGAAAATGTGACACTATGATTTTCTGCTGAGCCTGTTGGCATGGGGGCATTTTTGCAAATGTTTATTTAATTTGAATATAATACACGTTGATAACTGTTCCTTGTGTTTTCCTGTGGGCTCTTGTTCAGGAGTGGGGGGGGGAGGGAATTAATTTATTTTGGGAAAAAAGATCTTCATTTAGAGGTCTAGAAATTATGAGATAGACACCTTGTTGACTTACTTTCTTTTATAATCCTAAGAATACAATTGTATAAAAATGGCACATGAGTAATATGTTTTCCAAATACACATATTATACATTCTTCAGTATTTCAAGCAGACCCATCAATCTTAATAATACAGGAACAGAGATTTTTGCAATTTGGCTTATATTTAGAGGTTTTAACAAATTTTGATAGTTCTTTCTCTCCCCAAATAATGTTTACTTGGGCCGCTGATTTCACAGTTCAGCCAAAGAGGGTGAAACAAAGGATGCCTTTGTTTTTGTAATATGTGGTCCGTTTTGGACATTACTGTCTCCCCTTTTATGACTTTTAATAATGAAGATTTTCTTTATATGCAAACCAAGCAAGTCCCAATTCAGCATCTGAAGGGAGATTTTGAGTTCAATGAACTTTACCAAAGTACCTGTTTGAATGATGTCTCTGTTGGTTTCAGAATGCACACAGGGAAGTTACACTGTTAACAGAAGCTAAGCTCTTAATTCTCTTAATACGTTTTAAACACCTCTTAGCTAACAGACAGATCACATGGCGTGTTGAAGCGCTGAAATGCCGCAGAACACCAGAGTTAATAAGGCTAATTTGTGATCTGCTGTGATGCAAAGAGCCTGACTGACAGCACAATAGTGATTGCCAGCTTTCATGTGGCGATCTTTAGGCTCTTTTGTATATTCTGGATAGTTCTCACTGTGGGAAAGGAATCAAGAAGCCAATAGAGCGGAATAATCGAAGCAGCAGAGCAGTTTACTTCTTTGTTGCTCAGAGTCTTTTTTCTAGAAAAAAGCTGCCAAAGTATATATGAGGCTTTAACTATAGGCTCGCTACTAGGTTTCTTTCTTACCTTTTCGGTTCTTGATTTGTCTGCAGATTAATCCAAAACAATGTAATATCTTTTATCAGGACCTATACCACATGTAGCAATTCATTTTGAATGCCAGAGTCTTAACAGCTTGTAAACTGTCAGAGATGAAAACTTTGAGGCTCCCAGTAGGGAGAAAAGCCAGCTAATATGCGTTATTCTTCCTCATCTATAACCTGTTTGTTCATACTAAATTCTGTTCAGCCAATGAATGACACAGCATGGACATCTGGCTGTATAGAAAGCCCTTTATGGAACACTTAATAATGGCGCCATTAAAATGTGGTATTTGATACTAGAGAGCGACATGGACACAAGTTTAGGTATTTTAAAGACACATTCATTTAAAATGATAGATACAAGTTCCAGAGGGAATCAGGCTGTCTAAGTTCACTGATGCAGGAGGTTGTTGGGCCAGAGGCCATATTTCTTCAGTATCTTGGTTCAGGTAGATATATCTGTAGGCTAAGCCAGGGGTGGGCAATTCTTTTGGCTCGGGGGCCACTTTGTGGGAGCGGAGGGTTAGCGGAGGGCCGCACCTTTGAAAAGGATTGCCTTCATTAGTTAACTTTGCATTTCAGAAAAGGTACAAATTGTATCATAAAAATCAATAAATACAAATTAAATAAAATAGTGGTAGTTTTATTCAATTTATTTATTGTGCTAATTTCATATCGTCTATAGCTGCAAGCACAATTAATTTTAGAATCACTTTAATGAGACAAATGTACCCTATCACACCACGTGGCCAACTGTCTTGGCGGGCCGCAAAAAACTCTGTGGCGGGCCGCATGTGGCCCCCGGGCCGCAATTTGCCCACCCCTGGGCTAAGCTAATGAAACAGAACTGAATGTTGTCTACAGTAATGAATATGTAGAGCTGGGTATCATCTAAGACAGGGGTGTCAAACATGCATTTTGATGCAATAATTCAGAGCAAGAAGTGTCAGTTAGCAGAGACTGTAAAATAAACAAAATATTGCAAGAATACTAATGTTTCAGGCATGTTTTTATTTTAAGTTAAAAAAAAATCTTTGTGTTTGTGTCTTTTATAAAGTTTATACCTCTGCTCCCTGGCATTACATTTTATGACACACATGGCCCGGCCCGACAAAGTCCAATTTATGTCAAATCCGGCCCTCCATAAAAATGAGTTCAACACCCCTGATCTAAGACATGGTGCTCGCTTGGTGACCTTGAAATATGAGCGCGCTTAAGCAAGCCATTTCCCCTCATAAGTCACAATAAATGGAATGATCCCCTCTGCAGACTAGATTCCCTTTTTTGTCTAAGTGAAGAACAGGGGCATGGAACATGGCGAGCATAGGATCTAACCAAAGTTCCATGTTCATGGAAGTCTGGCAGTCCTGTTTCCAGCATGTTCACCATGTGTCTTGAGTGTCCTTGGGCCAATCACTATCTCCCAGCCCAACTAACCTCATAGGGCTGTCGTGAGAATGAATTAGGGTCACATCTCCATTTACATCATTTTTTACTTGGAAAAAGGACCAGGTACAAATAAGTTTTTAAAACAGAGAGAGAGAATAGCAATTAAGGCAGTGGTGTTATAGATTATGCTTTTGTTCCCTGTTGTATATATTTTTGTTTAAATAACGATTGGGTCCCACATTTGATATTTACTGAGCTATAAGGGTATCGTCTAAGCTGTGTCATCTGCACTGAAAGGCACTGATGCATCCTTTTTGCTGTTTCTGCAGAAGGCATGAACTGCATGAATAAAGACCACGGCTGTGCCCATATTTGCAAAGAAGCGCCGAAAGGAGGAGTGGCCTGTGAATGCAGACCTGGATTTGAACTAGCCAGGAACCAGAGAGACTGCATTTGTACGCTACATTCTACACATACTTATGGTTTCTCAAAGCGAGCAAGTAGAATTCTGCCATTCTTGTAGCTGATCTGTTAATTCCGGGATCCCTGTTTTGTTTCGGAGGTTAAGCGATAAATTACCAAATGAAATTGGGTGGGTTTCTAAAATGTCACTGTACAAGCGCTCCATTTTTCATTTGGATTCATATGCTTTACTGATTAACTGTTGCAACAAAAATGGTTGTCTCATTAATCACAAGTCCTGGAGCAATGGCTTCACTAAAACTGTGCTGCGTGTTAATGTTCACTGTGTGAGAGCAGCCTCCTTGCCAACCGACCGTTCTGAAGGGTCCCTCATCCAAGCACCATCCCACACAAAGGGAAAGGAGAGTACTGACCCTTTTCTCCATCCTTTATCTATCTTTGCTTAGCTCTCTTAGTGCCTGATTTTACTCGATCATTCTCCTTCTTGACTCTTAGGGAAGCCCTGGGCTCATGCTGGTAGTGAGTGTAAAGTGTAATTCCCATTATGTTGCAGCACTAATTGCAGAGGTTTCCCTGGCATCTTAAAGATGAACAAATTTAAGGTGCTCATGATGAAGTCTGCTCCTGTCTATGAATGCTCATACCACCCTAACACTGTTGATCTTTAAGATGCTGCAGCAGTATGTCTTCAACAGTGTTGATTTCTAACAGGATCTAACAGAGAGAGCCAGTTTGGTGTAGTGGTTCAGTGTGCGGACTCTAATCTGGGAGAACCGGGTTTGATTCCCCCCTCCTCCACTTGCACCTGGCTGGATGACCTTGGGTAAGCCGTAGCTCGGTACCAGCTGTTCTCTCAAGGACAGCTTGGGAAAGAGCTCTCTCAGCCCCACCTACCTCACAGGATGTCTGTTGTGGGGAGGGGAGGGGAAAGGAGTTTGTAAGCCGCTCTGAGACTCCAAGTGAGTGAAGGGCGGGATATAAATCCAATCTCCTCCTCTTCCTCCTCCTCCTCTTCCTCTTCCTCTTCTTCTAAAAATGGGGTTTCAGTGCCAAAACTGTCTGTGTCAAACTTTTAATTCAGGCATTGTGCTGCAAGACGGCATCAAATCACAGTAAATTATTTGCCTATTTAAGATAAACGAAAGATTCTCAGAAATAACAAGTTACTGCATTACTTTACTTTCCATGAGGTCATCAATCATAAACCTCTTAGATAAAAGCAATTTAAATGCAATGAATAATATGATCAAGTTAATTGCATTAAAATAATTAAATTGTTAAATCAGTTAAAAGCAATCAAGAAAACACTTTTATCTGTTTATTACCCCTGGGTATAATTGACTTCTAATTATGTCAAAATACAAGTTAAAATTCCTCATAAGCATGCCAAATGTGTAGAAGGCAAATACTTAGTATTACAGAAGATGGAGGCTTTCCTGGTCTTTTTGTAAATGCTTCTGAAGCTGAGCTGTATGTTTTCCTTTCAGTGACATGCAACCACGGGAACGGTGGCTGTCAGCACACCTGTGAGGATGCTGAGGGTGGGCCTGTCTGTGGATGCCATCCAGAGTACACTGTGCATCCCAATGGAAGAACCTGCCTTGGTCTGTGAGCACTTTAATTCTTTTCAGTTCCAGTTGCCATTTCTAATGTTGAGACTTGGCCATTGGTAATTTCTGCATGGATAATTTTTTTAAAAATTAACCTTTCTTAAAAATTGGAGGTCCAACTGCATTTTCTAAGTGCAGAGTACGTCTCCTCCTCTGGCCTGGCCACGTGGGAGGCTTGATGTTGCAGGCAAAATAGTTTTGGTTGTAGTATCCCAGACTCTAGTGCAAATAAAATACTCTTCTGAGCTTAAATGCAGTCTTTTCCATTTTGCTTAAGTTTAAAGTATTTGGGGATGGAGACGATGGATGACTAGTTTTGAGAAAATATTTAACTCCTATTTAATATTAACCAACTGTGAATGTTACTTAAGTTGCTGCCTTGTAAGGCATATGGGAAACTGGCCATGGCTAGAATAATATGCGTTTGATTTTTTTGGTGTGTGTTTCATTCCATATTAACAACACTTTCATATGCGACAAAATGAGGTTGAGGGCTCAAAGATGCTTTTAGATCTCTTTTGAAAGCAGTCTTAATTATGGAATAACTCTAAGTAGGAACCATGGAATTGTGGGGATGGAAGGAAACTTTTCCCACCCACCATTGTGGGTTCTTTTCACCTCACTTCTGTCTGGACAATGGAGACTGCCACATATATCTTTACCCATTAAAACTTCCTTTGGGGAGACTGAATGAATGAGTTTGTTAATATGCAAAGCTAGTTCTTAAGAATAGTGTGGCTGCCATTCCCTTTAGCTGCACTGCTCTGGTAATATTACAATGAGGGACATTTTCTGGAAAGGGCCGGCAACATAACTATATCAACATCAGTTTCCCCTAAGAATAGCCGTAATAAAGATGAATGTATTACCGAGATTTCTATTTCTGGCACAAAATATACCAATTATTTTAAAAAATCAGTATTTCTCAGATCTGGAAAAAACTAATAGACAATTTATATGGCAACATAAAAGAGCAAGAATTAAGTGGAAGTTACTTCAGGATAAAAAAGACAAGAGTGGTCTGGCTATTCTGAACTGGTCTTTGTATTATTCCGCAGCAGTGTTAGGCTGGATACGTGATTGGATAAAGCTTGAGAATGAAAGAATGCTAAAATTAGAAGGACATGATTTAGTAATGGGCTGGCACGCCTATATATGGTACCAAAAAGACAAAATCCACTCCGATTTTCATAATTATATTTTAAGAAGTGCCTTAATTAAAATTTTGACTAAGTTGAAAGAAAGAGTATATAATAAGACTCCTAGGTGGGTTTCCCCATTGGAAGCCTACATTAAAGCCTCCTTGTTAACAAAAAGTAATAAAGAATGTTATGGATATGTTAGATAAAAACAATGATTTAAAAACAGAATAAATGCTCTTAAAGCAAAAAATAAAATTGTCATGGTGGGAAAAATTGTATTTGAACACAAGATTTAAGGAAGATAGTAAATTAGGTTTTTATAGCAACCCAATCGATCTAGGTAGAATTTGGCTCCTTAATGATAACAAATTGATTCAGAAACTGTATAGTTGGTTGATTCAAGATTATATGCTCGAAGAAAGTATAAAAGTACCCATGATCTCTTGGATGAAAGATATGGGTTACACGTTGGAGACAGACTCATGGTCGAGAATTTGGACCTCGGTAAAATATATGAAGGTGACATCTTACAAGGAAAATATTTACAAATATGTTTTATAGATGGCATTGGTTGCCAGACAAGATTTCGAAATGTTTTCCTAATGTACCCAACAATTGTTGGAAATGCAACACAAATATTGGAATGTTCTTTCACGTGTGGTGGCAGTGTGGGAAGATTCGAGAATTTTGGAGAAAAGTGCAGGAAATAATCGTAGAAATTTCTAAGATTAAGTTACCAATGTTACCAGAACTGTTCTTATTGAATATTTTTCCAGAAAATATAAAAACAGATAGGGAGGTAATTACTTATATCCTTACAGCAGCTAGAATACTTATAGCTAAGAACTGGAAATCAGATAAAACTCCCTTCAAGGGAGTTTTATCTTAAAACTGTTAGAAGTTGTAGAAATGGACAGGCTGAGTATGGTTTTGAAAAATAAGCTGGAAGATACGTTTTGGAAGAAATGGGATAAAGTGTACAAATGGCTAGGTATTAAAATTAAGAAAGAGACTCACAAAGCTTAGTGGTAAGCCTTAAGAAAAATTGTGTGAAGTTAATTTAAGTATATCAGCTGTATTGGCTTCATTGTATCTTGTGGAATATGTTTATGAAAAACCTAATAAAATGCTATTAAAAAACAAACAAATATCAGTTTCCCCTACAGCCCCATTTTCTGGTTCAAACCCCCACATATGGTGGAATCCTCCATGCCCACATAAAAACGAAATATAACCTTTCATCTATCAGTTTATGGTCTGTTGCAAGGCAAGAGTGGGAATGGAACTGGTGTTCCCTGTGCATGTATGTGAAGTGCCTTCAGGTCACAGCCAACGTATGGCAACCCCTGCAAGAGGCTTTCAAGGCAAGTGATTAAGCAGAGGTGGTTTCCTGTTGCCTTCCTCTGCAGAGCCTTCCAGCCAGGCACCGTCCCTGCTTAGCTTCCAAGATCTGACAAGATCAGGCTGTACCATGGTGCCCCCCCTCCTGTCTATATATATGAGAGACCCTGAAGGCTTGAATATAGCACTTGCAGATAGCATCAAAATGTGTGGAAATCTGGCAGGGTATACCATTAATTCTGATGCAAATCAGAGGCCCTACTTTATTTTCAGATTAATCAAAATTCAAACAGGATACGAGAGTAAACCCAAGATGTGTTAAATATTTAAAGGTTATGTCAGCATAGGATAATAATGATTTAGCTAGGTACAATTTTAACTCTCAGGTAACTCATGGGGCAGCCTTAAAGTTAGCTTTGTTAGGCACAGTAAATGCCATTAAGATGTCAATTTCCCCCAAATTAAACTTTTTATTAAGGAAAGTATTAGTGAATAACCTTGAACATTTGATTAGGGATTGGCAGAAGTTACTGAATAGTTTTATTTGGAAAGGCAGTTGCAAGAGGGGTGTTTGCAAGGTACCAGAAGATCCAGCAGCTCCCACAGAAGTGGGAAAGTGTTTACTGACAGTCTGGAATACCTTGCAGATGGTTAAGTTGTCTGCTCTGCAACGCTGTATTAAATGTATTGACTGTAGTTGGTTTCCATTAATTGAATATTTAAAGTCTGAGCTATCTTAATTATTTGTAGATAAAACAGTATATGTAGTTTGCACTCAGGGTATGACACATATTGACGTTATTTTGCAACTGAATTGGTGATGATAGAGTTTTATAAAGCAATTGGCTTCCTCTGCAAAGCTATCGTTCAGTAATAGTGCATGTCTTTTGTATATGTGGAGCAGCCAGTTTGATCTCTGATGCTTCCGGTTGAGGGCTCAGTGCTAGCAAGGCTGAGTTCCTCTTTCTTACCACTGCAGTGTCCAGTGCTAGTAAGTCCAGTACTCCCGGACTTCCTTTTATTTCTCTTAAACCTTTTCCAGCAAATTATAGTGTTTGCATGATGTCCTGTACAACAGAAGAAAAACTCTTAAAAGTTGTTGGTCACTGGGAGGTGCTGGGCAACAATCGTTTTTCACATGGGACTCTTTTTTAATATTAGAGAGAGATGAGGCTTCAACTGAGATTGTGGAAAACAATGCCACAGCTGGAGCTGATGTAGACAAGCGGGTGAAGCGGCGACTGCTCATGGGTAAAGACTTCAGATTTTTTTAAGATAATGGTTTTCCTAACCTAGCTGTGTAAAAACATTTTTTTTCTTGATGTTTCGTGGCTGTTGGTAAGTCAATAAGAGCTCCATTTTCTTTCATGCCATAAAGTTCTACGTCCTGCCTTTGTTGGGGGCACTCAGGGCAAACAGGGCCTGTGTGAACCATTGCCATGTTGTCTCCTGTGCTGGCTGCCCCAGGCCTGCGCCTTCAGTCCTGCACTTGCCCAGAGGCAGGGCTTTCCCCAGTCTTGCTGGACTTGAAACATACTGCAACCGCCTCTGTGGTCTGTCATCATCAGAGAGAAGTCTGTGATTTAAGGTATATCACAAGGGAAAATACTGCTTTTCTGCCTCGTGATCAGAGAGCGTGCTGTTCAATGGAAAACTGGGACTTGAAAGTGCTTGAAATTACTGGCTTGGATTCCCCCCTCCTACCACAGCCCTAAATGGCCCCAGATTGCTGTTCCTGGGAGACCACTGTCTCTAGGACCAGCATTTGGGGGGGGGGGCTCTTGAGCTGCTGGGGGGACGACGACATTGCATTACATGAATGGAAATCCTTCTGTCCAGAGAAGCATTTACTAGATCCAACCTGCTATGCCATTCTTTGAGACAGGATATGAGAATACAGTTCTTGATTCCAAGACTTTTTTGTGAAGAATTCTACAGGGGTAGCTGTTAATCTGTTGCGTCAGAACCCCCCCCCCCTCCCCCCAAAATTGTAGCACCTTTAAGACTAATAGATTTATGATAAAGTACGTTTTCATCGACTAGTCCATTTCATGCATCTGGAAGTTTATGCAACAATAAATAAAGATGCTACAGATGCCTTTTTGTCAAGACTTTTAGGTGCTTTGTGTAGTTAAATTGTGTTCTGTTTCTAATCTGCCCCCAAATAAATCAGCTTTCTGGTGACAGTGTGGTTGAGAACATCCAAGCGTTTGGCTTTAATATGGCCTTCTATCTTCATTTGACATCCCTAATGAATGAAGTCAAATATCCATATGAAAGCAACTGAAACTTTGATTCCTCTTCTTGGATACTTGTAGGACGTGTCGCAAACCTCATAGCTGTCACATCTGCCATTTTTAGAATGTTTGAAGATATAGTTAATGTATTGCCAGAGGTGCTGTCTTTACTCTTGGGTAGCCCCAACTGCAAGGGGCACCCCACTTCTAACTTGAACCAGAGACCCACAAAACTCAGGCCAAGGCAGACACTTCTGGAACGCAGAGCAAGCCACAGCTCTGGAAACAGGGATTTCACATTCAGGTTTCAAAAGGCACCCTCAAAGCAAAACTCCAGTCTTCCCCCTCCACCCAGAAGAGATTATGCTCATGGGATAACACTGAGTTCCACCAGGTGAAGTATCTACATTTCTGAAGGCTATCCAGAGGCCATCTGGCAAATAGTCCTTCTGTCTCCAGAACCTCACCCAGCCCTTTTCTTGTGTCATCTCATGTCTATGTTCGTTGTCTCTCCTTTCCCCATCCCTCAGGATGCCAGGATACCAATCAAACATTCAAATTATTAACAATCCTTCCTGACACTAATCAGGGACCCATCTCCCTCTTTTGTCGGTATCTGGGAACCTATTCAACTGCCATGGCAGAACGATCAGTGGTCTTAAAATCCATTCAGCTAGCCCTAGCACACCTGGCTCCAGTTGTTAATCCAGACTCTGCCCCCTCTGGAAGTTCATTGGCCACATCTAGGCCTTGCCCATCCTGATGTCATACACCTCCTGGGACACCTGATTGGCCCAGGTAATCTTTTGTTCTCACCTGAGACCAGCCCCCAAGACCTTCCTTTGGTCTGCATTGTTTTCCAAGGCCTTTAACCATCTAGGTCCATGGTCTCAGACCGTGTGTTTCTGCCCTGATGCCAACTAGCAGGCCACCCCTTTACCCTCTGGGTTTAGGCCATAATCCTTTCCTCATGGACCTCTGCACATCTGGACAGGTAGTATTCACCCCATAACTCAACCCTCTAGTACCTATCAATCACCTCTACTTCCTAAGTTCTGTATTGAGTGTCTGAATGTCTGATTATTGTTTATAAGGACTTAAGAATTCTTCAGTAAAGAGATCACTGTTTTTGTAATCTAGTCTCTGTCTATTTCTGTGACCTGGATAAAGTGGGACTCTATTGGTATGTAAAGGTAGTTATGCCAATTGCACATTAATATCATAGTTCCCCAACCTTTTATTAAAGCAAATAGAGCAATTTGGCTAACAAATGATACTTAACAAAGGAACAAAGGTGTCCACATCTTAATTATGCCGTAGGCAGCTTAGAACTGGAGAAATTCATTTTGAATAAAAACAAGCATCCCATGCATGCTGCTTTTAAAGCCAGTGGGCTGTAGTGGGTAGAATGTTGGCCTAAGATCAGAGAGAGTCAGATCTGAACCCCCACTCTGCCATGGAAACTTGCTGTCCAGTCATGTACTCTCAGCCTAGCCTACCTCACAGAGTTGTTGTGAAGATAAAGTGGAAGAGTGGAGAAGGATGTAAGTGGCTTTCAGTCCCCATTGGGGAAAAAGGCGTAGTATAAACAAAGTAATAAAATAATAAAAATACTTTTGAATTCCGTTCTAGTTTTTTCTTTCTGCAAAAGCCAGATTTTTTTTCTTCCTTTAGAAACATGTGCTGTAAATAATGGTGGCTGTGATCGCACTTGTAAGGACACCTCAACAGGCGTTCACTGCAGCTGTCCTGTTGGATTTACTCTTCAGTTTGATGGGAAAACTTGCAAAGGTAGGTTTTAGAATTTTAGGTAATTTGTTTTGCTATCTGCAAGTGGTTTTTACAGGGTATCCTAATGAAACCCATGTCAGTTAAAAAAATCTGGAACAGCAAATGCTCAGCTATAATTTGCATATGGCCCCCCTAATCATCTCCACTCTTGGAATTTTGGAACGTGTGAGGTTTGCTTTTGCATTCAGTTCTATCTTACGATTTTGCTGATCTGCAGATGGTATTGTGCTGCTAGAACATGAGAGCTAAAGGGAGCTTGCATGTGCACAGTCTAATGCTGAGAACTAATGCTGACTGAGGAGTAGAGAATATAAGTTTTTCTCCGGTGGTCCAGGAGTGGGGCAGTCCTTGACTCCTTACTCCTGGGAAGCTCCTCCGTCTTCTGAATGTAGGGCCGGCAAACATTGACTTGGAAGGGGGGGGGCTTATCCTCTGACTCCCCAGTCTTACTGGCCCTGCCTTCTGAGCAGGACGTGCAGGCTGTGCTCCAAAGAGTACGAAGACTTTGAAGACAACGAGGAACAGAGGATCGATTGGTGAAAAGAGTGGGGGAAGGTAAAAGCTGCCTTCTACACCAATCCCTCCCTGAGAGCCCAGAGCCTGGGGAGACGTCGGAATCGGCGCTGGCAGCCCCAGGAGGCCCCTGGGTGGTCGTGGCGCTGAAAGGGTAAACCCAGAACCCACTGGGAAGTGCGGTGGAAAGTCGTTCCCTCCCCCCCCCCCCCCCCCGCACTTGGGACGAAGAGTGATTGGGAGCCGGGGAGAGTGTAGAACTCTGGCAGCGACTGAGGGCAGTGCGGTAAGTCCGTCACCCTCCTTTCGGTACTGGAGCAGGACTCCTCTCGCTTGCAGGACAGGCTGAGAGACGAGAGGCTCCAGAGCATTCAACCCAGACATCTGAGTCACGGTAGGATCCGCGGTGGTCCAAAGGAGGGGGGAGAGGCTGGTCACGGCGGCTTTTTGTACAGCCAGACCAGGAGAAGTGGAACAGTCTCCCTACCTTCCCCCCCCCCCCACCTCCCCACTCCAAGCCTCTTCCACTACCAGCAGCTCTTCCTTAGTAGGAGTACTCTGGGCGCTGCACCGGGATACTGGCTACTGGCCGGGGCAGGGCAGGTGGGTTCACTGGGCGGTCCTGGTTAGGACCTGATAGCCTAGCCTCCACCCCAACTTACTACAAATGCTGGCAAAGGGTAAGACGCCATCTCGTGAGGTTTGCCTCTGGGAGTGATTGTTGCTACTTTCACTTTCAGGTTTCTCTTAAGATGGCAGACCAGGAAGGCTCAGCGGGCCCAGTGGGCTCGGAGGACCTGGAACCCTCACAAAGCGTATCATACAGACACACATACTATGCAGCCCACCGGAGAGGAAGAGAAGGCTAACTCACTCTCATGGCTTAAAGATGAAATGAGGAAGGAATTTAGAGGTTTTCAGCAACAGAGGACCACTAACCAACCTCCTGGCACTACATCTCATGGGGTCAGGAAACCCAGTTTAGAGGGTCCCCCTCCACTTAAGAAACACAAGTTTGCCACGTGCGAAGAGGTTTTACTGCTCTGGTTAGTGATCTTGAGGATGAGTCAGATTCCGTGTTGTCAGCCCCAGAAAAGGAAGAAGGGGAGTTATCAGAGGAGGAGGAGGAGGAGGTGATACCCATCATGCATTCTAGGCTTTTTCCTCAGGATCTGTATGGAAAACTGTTACCTAAAGTAGGATACTGGAACTGGCATATACCCCAAAAGAACAGGAAGACAAAGAGGATCCTGGCCTTCCAGTGGGATCCACAAAAGCTATTCCTAGAACTGCCACCAAATCAACTGGAGTTCCACTTCCAGCAGCTTTTTATAACATCATGATGGCTGAATGGGAACATCTGGCAACTCCAAAGTCTGGTAATTCATTGTTTACTAAACTATATTCTCTCATTCCAGAGGCCTCTAAGAAGCTCAAGCTACCTGTGGTGGATGATCCGATTAACTCACTGGCATCCACATCTATCCTACCTATGGATGCTGATGGACTTCCAAAAGATAATTGTGACAAGAAGGTCGAGAAGGCGCTTCAAAGGGACTTTGAGGCTTCAGCCACCTCTATCAGAACCTCTGCCACAGGTTCACTATTTGCCAGAGCGGCCTATACTTGGGCGTCTAAGCTGACTACATCTGATAGTGACATTCCTAAGTCTCTAAAGGATGAGTTAAAAAAGATAGCCTTGGCTACTGCCTTTGCAGCGGATGCATCCCTGGATGCCATGCAACTCACAGCAAGGGCAATGGCCTATAGTATAGAAACACCTGGCTGAGACACTGGGATGCCGATCCAGCAACACGTACCAAAGTGGTGGAGGTACCCTTTAGAAGGGTCAATCTGTTTGGCACAGGTCTGGAGCGCTGTTTGGTGGAAGATGAAGATAAGAAACGGGTTCTCTGGTCCAAAAGGAAGGATACCAGAACCAGAAGAAGGTCCCAGTCCTTTCAGGAGTCCAGGCATGATGAGAGACAGCATGACAACAGACAGGGTGGTTCGGTCTCAGCCAAAGGCAGATGGCAGAATAAATTCAGAGATAACAGACAGCACTCCTTCACAGGAAGAGCAGGACCAGGCAACAAGGGACCTGCGAAAGGTACATCAGCATGACTATGCCATGGTCACCGGAGGAGTGGGTGCCAGGCTGCTCTTCTTCTCCAATCCGTGGCACAGAATGGGCCCTGGAGACTGTGACCTACGGTTACTCACTGGAATTTCAAACAACCCCACATCAGTGTTTCCTGGAGATGCCAATCAGTGAACAAACACAAAATAATGGCACAGGCCATTCAAGATCTACTGGACATCGGGGAAATAGAGAAGGTTCCTGAGAAAGAACAGTCGTTTGGAGTATACTCCCATCTTCTATATGGTTCCCAAAAAGAATGGGGACACCAGAGCGATCCTGGACTTGAAGTGGCTCAACACGCACGCCAGGGCACGAAAGTTGAAGATGGAAACGCTGCAGTCCATCCTGTCATCAATACAGGCAGGGGACTTCATGGTCTCCATAGACCTGGCAGAAGCTTGCCTACATATACCGATCGGGGACAATCACCAGCAATTTCTCCGGTTTGCATACCACAGCCAACACTTCCAGTACCTAGCCCTGCCATTTGGTCTTAGATCATCGCCACGGGTGTTCACCAAGGTACTGGTGGCCTTAGTAGCCTCCCTGAGGATGAGAGGCATGTCGTTATTTCCCTATCTCGATGACATTCTGATAAAGGCAGACTCGTACAACAGGACGTGTCACCATCTGGATTTGACGATTCAGTTTCTGCAGAACCATGGTTTTGTGATAAACCGAGAAAAGAGTACACTAGCTCCGACTCAGGTGATCACCTGCTTAGGAGTACAGAAAGTCACCCTTCAGGACAAGGCTGTCCTGTCTCTGGAGAGGCAGGACAAACTTACAGTGCTACTGCATCAAGTTCTGGGAATGCAAGACCAGGAGGTGATGACTCTTGAGTGTCTCCTGGAGATGCTGGTGTCTTGCCAAGACTTGCTGCCATGGGCCAGGTTCCACACGCAACCATTACAGAGATTTCTCCTTTGTTACCAGAAGGAAATAGCACACAAGGTGACCACGAAGGTGGAACTCCCACAGGAGCTGAGACAGGAGCTACAGTGGTGGCTAGTCCTGAGTCGTTTCACCACAGGGATATCACTCAGAGAACCCCAGAGAACGGTCTTGACAACAGACACAAGTCTCTTTGGCTGGGGAGCGCACTTCATGGGGAACATGGTGCAAGAGACGTGGTCGGAGGCAGAGTTGTCCAGGAGCATCAATTTTTTGGAGCTAAGGGCCATAAAGTTAGTGTTAGTTTGCTTACAGAGTCAACTGTCCGGCTGTCACATTCTGATAAGGACAGACAATATGACGGCAAAAGCCTACATCAACAGGCAGGGAGGCACGCACTTCAAACGTCTACACCAGGAGGCAACTCAAGTGATGCTATGGGCAGAGACACACGTACTGTCTCTAAAGGCAGTTCATGTAGCCGGAAGAGAGAACGTCTTGGCAGACTGGCTGAGCCAGCAGACAATAGATCAAGCCGAGTGGATGCTTCTAAGGGAGGTGTTCCATCAGGTCTGCGAGAGATTTGGAGTCGTAGAGGTAGATCTCTTCGCGTCACGGCAGAATCGACAAGTAAGGGCGTTTGTGGCCAAAACACCCATGGAGGGGGCATTGGGGACGGATGCCCTGAACCTGCAGTGGCCAAAGACTCTGCTTTATGCTTTTCCACCCCTGCTACTCATTCCACAGGTTGTACAGTGTGTAATAGAACAAAAAGCGGACCTGATTCTGATAGCACCCTTCTGGCCGAGAAGGACTTGGTTCCAGGTTCTAGTGAGACGATCAATAGGGGAGTCATGGCATCTCCCTTGCAGATGGGATCTGTTATCCCAGGGAAGGACGGTCCACCCACGGCCCGGCATGCTGCAACTCACAGCATAGAGATTGAGAGGTGTCAGCTAGAAGGGCTGGGGTATGGGACAGAGGTGGTTTCAACCTTGTTAGCCTCTAGAAGATTATCTATGAACAAGATTTATGACAGGACCTGGAAAGTTTTTTCCGATTGGTGTGTCCATAGGGGGCTAGACCCGATGACAATGCAGGTTAGGGGGGTCCTAGCTTTCATGTAACAGGGGTAGGAACAAGGGTTGAGTACCAGCACTTTAAAGCAGCAGGTGGCGGCTATTTCTGTGGTGCGCGGGACAAAGAATGGTGCCTCATTCTCCTGTCGCCCACACATTAGACATTTCCTGAAGGGTGCCTCTTTGATTAATTCACCTCCTCAGGCACTTAGATTCCCAATGTGGAGTCTGAATACAGTGCTTAGAGCACTGTGTCAGGAACCTTCTGAACCGATGTCCTCCTGCTCACTATAAAGACGGCCTTCCTAGTGGGAGTCACGTCCACCCATAGGGTCTTGGAGCTTAGGGCTCTGTCTGTCCGGAGGGACCTGTGTATTTTCCACAATGACACGGTTGTTCTCCATCCAGATCCGGCGTTCATTCCAAAAGTTAACTCTAGATTCTATAGGGCAGAAGAAATCCTGTTACCATCCTGCCCAAATCCTACCCATGAAAAGGAGAAGGTCTGGCACAGGCTGGACGTGCATAGGGCACTGAGCTTCTACCTGGAGAGGCCTCGGGGGTGGAGAAGAACTGAATCCCTGTTTGTCTGCTTTAGAAATGCAACCATGGGGAAGGGTGTATCCACATCCACGTTGAGCAGATGGATCAGAGAATGCATAGTTCAGGCGTACAAAGCTCAGGGGCTTGCTCCCCCAGAGGGGGTCATGGCTCACCCCCTTAGAGGGGAGCCATGTCTGCGGCATATAGGGCATTCCCGTCCTTAGAGGTCATTTGTAGGGCAGCCACATGGAAATCAGTACATTCCTTTACAAGACATTACCGCATTGACAAGCTGGCCTCGGCTGAGATGGCGTTTGGACAGAGAGTACTGCAGCAGGCCCTGTAGGTACCGGAAGTCGCTTGGCCCACCCGATAAGGAACTGCCTTTTTTACATCCCAGGAGTAAGGAGTCAAGGACTGCCCCACTCCTGGACCACCGGAGAATGGAAGATTTGTACACTTACTGTGAAGCTTCCTTCTCGGTGGTCCAGGGTGGGGCACTCCTGCCCCCACCCTCTTGGAGAGCGTGGCTTCCAATCCTTACAGGGCAGATGGGATAGCTGTAGCTTCCTGACTGGGTTCCGACCATTGGTTTGGCTGACTGTGGAGAGGGGGAGGAGTTTTGACTGTGTGGTTGTTACACACTGTTTTGCACTGTTTGTGGTTAATAAGTGTTTCAGTGTTTGAGCATATACTGGTGATGGTCTCCCTGGCCCTTTCCCTAAAAAGGGGGGGGGGGGCGGGAGAGAGGTATGTGTTACCTTTTTTCCTGATTGTACTGGCAGGAAAGTTGGCTTTTGGTGCAACTGGGGAGTTGGAGGATAAGCCCCTCCCCTTCCAAGTCAAAGTTTGCCAGCCCTACGTTCGGAAGAGGGAGGAGCTTCCCAGAAGTAAGGACTGTCTCACTCTGGACCACCGAGAAGGAAGCTTCACAATAGGTGTACAAATCTTCTGTTTTAAAATATAAAAATTCACTTTTAGGCACATTTTATTCATGTACTGACATTTTCTCTGGGAATAAATATGGTTTACAAATGAGAATTTGTCTTTCACACAACAACAACAACAAATACCTTTTATTGGCATAAAATATTAAAAGCAGTTCTCATTAAGATAAAACAGTCCCAAAATTTGTAAAAAAATAGTTAACCCTAAAACCATTACAGGGGTGTATCAGAGGAATCTTTAAATTCTAAAAGCCTTAAAATTAAATTTTACAGTTTTATTAAACTCAAAATGATCAGGAAGATTCTTCCGTTTTATAAGACCATGAAGAAACTTAGCAGTCAATTCAATAATCTCTGGATCTAAAGAAGTAAAGAGGTAATGTAGCTTAATTCCATCCGGTTGTCCTGCTACCTGCTAAGGGGAACTTCAAGAAATTTTGCTCGAATATCATTTAGCAGAATTTGTCTTTCATCTAACAAGTGAAGTGGCTCCAAATCTCAGCATCTTGAAAACTGTTTCCCAGACCTTTGATACAGAAGCCCACTCAATTCTTTCCGGATCGAAGTCTTGCTTGTATCTTGATACGCAAAATGGGTATCAGAAAAAGTGTGTGGAAGAGTACGAATCATTCACCATCAGAGGCCCTCCCCTTTTGTGTTGGCATGGATCACTGTTCTGGGGATGTCCTCTCTGAGGGCAGTAATTACGTTTCCTCTATTGGGATATCTGGTTAATATAGCTGAGTTTGCCCATTCATAGAACTGTGATGCTGAGTGCAGTAAATAAACCTCCCAAGGAGTCTGTTGCAAAAGGTAAAAACTGACAGTTATTCAAGTAGATTCAGTTCATGTTCAGGTTGCTGTTGAAAGGAGAGAGAGAAGCCCAGCCTTACCAAATGGCCAGCTAATCTGGCGTCATGTGTGTGGGGAGTATGGGGGCATTGTCTCTACTGGAGGGACCTGTACAGACATGTGATTCCATGAAAAACTATGGGAAGAATGGGAAGCACAGAGAGAAGAGGGGTCGGAGGGCAGCTCCCAGGTTAAGACAAAGAGAGGCATCCCATTCAAGATAACGCCTATATACACTTAAAGTGACGTCGCATCCCCTAGTGTCCAGGCATGCTGAGTTGCTCACTTCAGCAGCCTCTTTGCATCAGAAGCCAGAGGATGGTCTTTAGTGGTTCTGGGGCCCTGGGCAGAAGTCCAGGACGGGGCCTCAAAATCACTGCCACCCCACTGCCAACGTCCTAGCTAGGGCTAAGCAAAGTGTGGTCCTTGCCCCAAGCAAGATGGGCAGGAGCCACGGCTGCCATTGAAAGCCAGCTGACTGAGCCCCAGATAAGGCAGGTGGAAGTGTTGGCAGGAGCCTGCTCTTCTTTCCTTTTCCTTTCCTTCTGGGGTGGGTTGGGCTGTGGCCAGCTGGGGTCCCCCCCCCAAGCTCAGGGCCTGGGGCAGCTGCTCCTGCAGTCCATCGGATAAGACTGCCCCAGATCAGAAAGGGGTAGAATGATTCATTCACTTCTGTTACAGTCATGGGGCAAGATTGCCTTTCCCCAGCAGAAGTAGAGAGGAATGAGGCAAGGGCGGAGCAGTGGTTCATTCAGAGAAATAGGCAAGCTTTGCAGTGAGTGGACACTTTGGGCTCAAGGAAGCCTTAATTATTTATCTAATTAATTTTACATAGCACAGTGTTCCCAGGCGTCCAGTTTGAAGTGTACTGGTTTAAATCAGGGCTGAACTGCTGTCATTCTTGATGGTCAACTTCCCCCCCCTTAAGTGCCTGTAGTTTACTAGTGTGAAATTTAGAAAGCAAGAAAACATGCTTAGGATGTGGGAACAGTTAAAATATAATTAATTTGTATGAAGATAATACAAGATGTTGTTTGCCGGGAAGTTCCTTCAAATCTCTGCTTTCAATATTTTAAGAGCCATTTATGCCAAATGCCACATTTACAATAAAGTCCTCAGATATATGGTATTTTTTTTTGTATTTTGTAAAGAACAGGGAATCAAGTATTGTGTTCTATTTGCTATCCATTTTTGTTACAGATATTGACGAATGTCAGACCAGCAATGGTGGATGTGATCACTTTTGTAGAAACACAGTTGGTAGTTTTGATTGCAGCTGCAAAAAAGGCTTTAAATTATTAACAGATGAAAAATCTTGCCAAGGTATGTGCAAGGGGACTTTCTGTCTGTGGGAGTTATGATTTGAACAATGAGTTGGTAGTGAACTCTAGAATTCTTTTGACTGGCTGTTAAGTGCCAAAACGTTTAGCAGGGACATGTTCAAACATAAAACACCATTTTTTGTCATTGCTGGAATTATTCTGGAAGATACCAAATTTGTTGTCTTCTGTCCTTCTGCTTCACATAGCAGTGATTCAATTAAAATCACTTTTCACATCAAACCATGGTTTGTTGTTATGTCTGAATTACCAGCTGTGGCTTGTTCCCTTCCCTACAGACCAGGAATGAGAGTGTTCAATACTTGGAATCTTTTCTAGGTTCATACATGCCAACTACAAACCATGGTTTGTTATGTCTGATACCATAGGGTCTGAATGATATCAAATGAAACCTTTTGACGTAATCACAGGTTTTTTTTAATGCACTGAGTAATTAAACTTTTTGTTTAGTCTTATAGATCATTCCTACATCTATTGTAGTGTATTTCATATAAAGTATTCAGTATCCTGTTGTCAGCTGGGACATAGACTTCTCAATTTCCTGGAGGGGGCACAGGACTGAACCCAGCCCAGCCCCATATAAAATTATTTATTTTTCCAAAAACCATACACCATCAACAATTAATAATGTAATTTTAAAAATATATATATATATTTACTAATAGTCTGAATCTCAGTCAAAGGAAGAGGACTCAGAGGAGAAGAAAGATGTCTTGAACTCCGTCGCTGAGACAATTAGAATAAATATTTCATTTGTGTATGAAGGGAAATAATTCTCTCTTTTCCCCTTCACTCTTTTCCTCACAAATACCCTGTGAGGTAGATCAGGCTGAGTGTGTGTGATTGGTCCATGGTCACATAGACTGCTTCGTGGCTAAGTGGGGATTGGAACTCTGGTCTCCCCAGTCTTAGACCAACACTTTGGCAAGTACATCACACGCATAGTGGATACTGAGTATGAATCTCCAAGTACATTTCAGAGTACAGAGTAAATAGTGGCTTCTCAGATTCTTTGGCCTGAAAATATGGGAGCATTTGTTTGAGTGAAGTAGGGTCCAGTACAATAGAATCACTTCACTTCCAGTACAATAGAATCACTTCACTTTCCATATTTTGGGAAACCAGCTTAATACCCCCCCCCCAAATGTACAGATGCAGAAAATAAAAATAGCTAAAGACAGAAATATACCCATCTCCTAAATGTCTTCTTCTCCAGAGCAGGTCCCAGGATACCAACGTAATGTCCACCATTTGGGCCACAAGCATCTGCTCACTCCCCACCCCCACCCCCAACACACACGGCTAAAGACAGAAACATTTCCATTTCCTCCATTTCTTTTTCTCTGAAGCAGGCTCAGGATACCAAAATCAACTTAAATGTCTACCATTTCGTCCACAGACCTCTGTTCACCCCCTCCCCCCAACACACATGTTTGGGTAAAAGGCTTTTGGAGCCCACCTGCCCCCTAACACAGTAGTCTAAATATAAAATGGAGATGGAATGGAACTATTTAGAAGAAGAAGAAGAGGAAGTATTTATTTATTTAAAGGGGGGCCTAGGTAGTAAAATAACCTTGTCATCTTTGGGGAACCATTTTTTCTCCTGTTATCACATGTGCTCCCTTTAACGTATATTTTTAGACATGTATGGACTCTTTAGCTTGGGTTGAGGACAGGACACATACCCAGAACCCCAACCAGTTTTGGGGAATTAAGCTCACTGTCGGGTGTGGGGGGAACCTCTTTCCACTTTCACAGCCTAGCTAGCTTGGAAAATCTATTGATTCCCTGGCTTTGACTGGTTTGGGGGGTGGCTTCCTATAAATCTAACAAATGGAGATTGCATCCAATCCTGGTGGATAAAAGGGCTGAGGGTGGAGGTTTTACTCATTCCTGAGTAGGTTAGTAGGAGATAATCAGGTGAAGTCAGTAACAGTTATCATGCCCACCTGGCTGCTTGATAGTAATTAGACTTTGCAGTCAAGAAGACTTGTATTTGCTTATGAAATTACCTTGACAGACCAAAGCGGGTGCCTAGCTTTGCAAGCCCCCACACCCAAAGTAGAGCCTAGACCTCACCTTCTCTGAAGCAAGGCATTGCTAGCTCCTAAAATGGGTTTCTTTACAGACAGTATTATCCACTGAAGGTCCCCTCCCCCTCTTTACAAAATCAAACAAAACCAGCCCACTGCTTCCTGTGAACTTGCTAAGTTGCTACAAAAACAAACAGGACTGACCGAACTTGAGAACTTGACCGCCTGAGCTGCCTCATAATATTGCCTAGTAGCCAGGGGGGCATTTCCCCCACGGGGAAATCCTAGCGGGGCATGAGCTGCCCCACCACCAAAGTTTATGCCCCTGGAACTTGCCAGGGATTTCTAGGTCCAATTTATTTCTGTAGAATACATTTCAGATGTAATTGGATTGTGCCCTAAAGGCAGGACAAAATTTAATATACCCTGTCCTGCAGAGAGCATACAGAATGTACAAGTCTTCAGGCTAAAGTATTCCATGGGTACATCTTAAGTTACTCATCTTTACCCCTAAATTATTTTGTTGGAAAATGGTGATTTTGCTCATGATTTAATTAAAACTTGTGCCTCTGTTCATATTAGTTTCAAAGATGTTTGATATTTCTAAAAGAGATTGAAATGTTGCTTGAAAGAAATCCAGTGCCAGCTGCAAAAATGAAAACATTACCTGTACAACTTGAGGGTGGTAGTGGCCCATAAACCCTCTCTCCACTGTTCATTTTTCAGTTCTCACCTCATCCACCATCTGTTTGCTGTCTGTGTACAATGTAAACTCTCTGGGTTGGAAATGGCTATACGATTTCTAGCACAAACTTGGCAGTAAAACATTAAATAATAGTTATAGTACACGGTAGTGAGTAACAAGGACCAAACTTGATAGTGCATCCAGCTGTCTGTAATATTTTCAACAGTGCAGTTTAAACTTAAGAAGCTGCTTTTGAGAGCATGCAGGGTTACAGAAGCAGTGGTGATGTGAGTGTGGAGAAGAGACACTCAGCTCCTTCCCTGTTAAGCATTCCCCACTTGCTGTGTCCCCCCCAAGTAAATTTTTCCTCCATGAAGCTTTATATGTGGGCAAACATCTATTTAAATCACCATGAGAAAAGGTGCTTGGGATGCAATGTAGAGTGGAGAAATCATCGACTGGCTGATGCTCACTTAAAAATGGTGTGTCTGACTTGTGTAGAGCAGTCCAAGTAATGTTACACATATATGTATGTGATGTGTGGTTTGCTCTCACTCTACAATAAATTCTGTCCATTTTCCTTTCCCCCTGAGGGATTGCATATGATCTCTTCCTGACCCCTTCTCCTTCCCACTTGGATTACGTGGCATAGTTTAGTAGACTAGAATGAGTAGCTTCTAGAGCAGCACAAGTTATATTTTTGGAAAATATCTGCTGGCTGTGAACTAATTATCTTTTATTTGCCTGAGATGCTAAAAAGCATACAATTTCTCCACTAGGAGTGGTATTTAAATCAATATTTGGCTGCTTTAGCATCACTCATTGAGTCCTATGCCAAAGACAGAACTTCATCCTTTAGTTAGAGAATATCAGAAGATAAAAGCAGAACATTGTTTTATATTGTTGACTTTGATTTGTTCTTTACTATTGAAAAAAGCATAAGAATTTGCTTTGAGAACACCAGCATAGTCCATTGGCAAGCAGTGTTGCTTCATATGCCAGCTGCTTCCATAAAGGTTGCTACTTCAACACTTTTAAAACACTGGCTTTATATTTGCTGCTCCTGCAGTTCTTCTAATTCGTAAATGTCTTTTTTAGCAAGAGGTCCAATAATCTTGTATCCCTTTAAACACTGCAGACATTGACGAATGTTCATTTGAAAGAACATGTGACCATATATGCATCAATCACCCAGGCACTTTTGAGTGTACGTGCAACAAAGGATACACTCTCTACGGCCTCACACACTGTGGAGGTGAGTGTATGTAAAGTTATTGTGTGACGTGCTGAATCGGAGGGTCATTTTCTGGCTCTTTGAATTCCGTGAAGAAATGTGGGTTTTAAAACTCATTGCTGCAAGTTTGTGCCTTTCTCCCTGGCCAGTTTGGTAAAACATGACGGAAGTCTGAAATAGAATTCTCCTGTGTGTAAGCTGTACTTTTGCTTAAGCAACTTTCTGTTCTCACTTTGTTAGAAAGCAACTGTGACTGTTAGAACAAACAGTTGCATTCCACACTTGGGTACTAAGAGCTGGATTTTGCAGAATGTCAGCATGCACAGCACCCATTGGTCTCCTCAGGTATTGTATCCCGTGAATACTTCAAGGCCAGGCCCTTATCCAAAAAGGCTTCAGCAGGCTGGGTGTGTTTGCCCTGCAGTCGGTTTTTCCAGCTGGAAAAATAAAAATAGGTCTGCTAAAATGAGCGAGATCATTTGCACTCTGCAGTACTTTTTAAAAAGGGATCTGCTCCTGTGTGTTTGATCTCTGACTGTAGTCTAGATTGTGCTATGGAGCCTGGCTGTCAGGAGGATCTTTGAGGATGTTGTGTACACAGAAGGATATAGGCTTTGCTCTGGAGCTCTATGTCTGTTAGCCTGATAGCTTCCTTGTTTAGTACAGTGGAGGAAGCCAGACAATGGGAGCTCCACTGTTCCCCAAATCTGCCCCAGTTCACATCAGTGTCTCCATTAATTTTGGGATGAATGTTCCTTTGTGAAATCCTATATGTTCACGGTGAGCTTGCACTTGATTTCATATCATCCTACCATTAGTTTTGAAAGAAAGGTGAAATTTTGAAGAATCTGATGCCACTGTGCAGGAATTCGTCTACCCTGTCCTGCTCAGTCTGGCCTAAAGCTTATGACTGAATAAACATGGCTGAGTTTCAGATCAGGGTGTGTGTCTGTCAGGATGTCAAGCCCAAGCGCTGTAGAACACTGTGGGACTTTCTCCGAATAATTATGTTGTGGGTTGTGGCACCAGTGCACTTTCAGAAAGCTTTCCCAAAGTCATATTAAGTAACTTGTTATGCCTGTTCAGTTTCGTGCCAGAATGGTACCATCCCCCCCCCTGAAAAAGACTTCTCCCCACATTTCTTTTCTTTAGATATTAACGAGTGTAGCATCAACAATGGAGGCTGCCAGCATACCTGCATAAACACTTTGGGGGATTATGAATGCCACTGTAATGCGGGCTACAAGTTACACTGGAACAAAAAGGACTGTGTTGGTAAGAGTTGAAATGAAAGACAGGTTTTGTCGATTTGGTTTGCCTGAAGACTGTGGTCTCCGGAGGATTTAGACAACATGAATCCATGCACTAAGTTGCATAGATCAGTGTTCCTCCTATGGCTGGAGAAAGAAAATAGATTTTAAGAAGTCAAAAATGATTTCAGGGCGGTTGTGTTTCTTGTCGTGGATGGGTATTGCCTTTTTTTTTTGTCCCACTGTCACCTTGTGTTAACCAGGTTTTGAAATGGCACAGAAACCTGTTTACCAGACAAGAGCGGGATGAGTCTATGCATAACAAGCAGCCATCCCTCTTTCAAATGCCATTCAGTTCTCTGAAAGATTTCTGTATGTTTTCATCTGACATGACTGCTTTGATTCTAATTGGCCATACAGGATATCGATCAAATGAGTCTTTTTTTTTAAAAAAACCCAAAAACAGGAGATACTTTCGGGGTCTTCCATGCTTTCTTTCCTCTGCTTTTAGTCTAAGCTGGTCGTTCTGTTTTCTTTTTTGTGATTGCCTGGATTTTATATAAAAAGGGAATGATACACGATGTGCTGTTTATCCAAATTATTGCTAGTGTTGATTGCAGATAGATGTTGATTATGCAAAGTGTGTAGCTCCATGTTTGCATTTCAGAACCATACCTGCCATTCTCCTGTGAGTATCTGTGTTTTGCCCTGTAGAAAGGTTCTTGCCTGACGTCATTTCACCCCAAATATCTCTGCGTTGCACTAAGACTGGCGGAAGCGATAGGTGCTTTTTAATCTGCCCCTCAGACGTCCACTTTATCTCAGGTAAGTCCCGCAGAACAGTAAACATATTATTCAGACTAAAAGGAGACTACAAGAACAGCAACTCCAGTCAAAGCCTGGGAAATATCAATCATTAAATAAGTATTTATAGTCATGAATTTATATTCATTTTGGTGTGGTCCACTTCCATTCCAGGAATTTACAGTTGTTTTTGTAGTGTTTCCTTAAATGTAGTCTTGCCATGTATAGCCTGAAGGATTGAAGGCACTGTATGTTTATAAAACATTTATTAAGATGAAGAAGAAGAAGAAGAGATTGGATTTATACCCCGCCCTCCAGAAGAAGAGATTGGATTTATACACCGCCCTCCACTCCCCAAGGGAGTCTCAGAGCGGCTTACAAACTCCTTTTCCCTTCCCCTCCCCACAACAGATACCCTGTGAGGTAGGTGGGGCTGAGAGAGCTCTTTCCCAAGCTGTCCTTGAGGGAACAGCTGGTACAGAGCTATGGCTTGCCCAAGGTCATCCAGCCAGGTGCAAGTGGAGGAGTGGGGAATCAAACCTGGTTCTCCCAGATTAGAGTCCGCGCACTTAACCACTACACCAAACTGGCTCTCCATGAAAGGGTAGGATGGACAACTGTCACAAGTGGTGTATAATTGGCACAGGAGTCAAGTGATTACCATATGGAGCATTTTTGCAGTGCTGAGCCATGACACTTCTGTTGGCTGTTGTATGTATCAGCAAAGTGCTAGCCACAAGAGCTGTTCAGGACTGTGTGTATACTAGAAAATCATGGGATTCTACCAAAGAATGGTCCGATATGGATCAGGGCTGTGGTACTGGGGAAGGTTTTCTTTTTTTAAGAACACAAGTTTTCTCCCTGTGTCATCTCCCTGACAAAACTGGGTTTCTTCTACTCATCCTTTTCCCCTCTGGTGCCAAGAGGTGGTCCATTTACTGTCAGGAAAATGGCAAGGAGTAGAAGAGTTTAAATCCCCCTTTTCTCAGCACTGTGGTCCTGATCGCAGCTCAATTACACAGTGTGGGATCCACTTATGGGCCCCAGTGCCATGCATTCCCCAGTCTGAGTTTGCCACCCATGTGGCAGGCAAAATTGGTTGCATTCAGCTTCATGTAGGGATGGCTGGTTTAAACATAAAGTCAGTCTGAGTCTGTGTGTTCTTGTTACGGATCAGTTGCCCTTTTCCCAGTGGAATGATGTCCATTCTGTACAGCAATGACTAGCTGAGAGAAGCTGAGTTCATCTACTAACTGGAATAATATTTGCATAGCTTAGAAAGGGCAGAGTGCCCGACAGTCTCAAATCGGTCCTTTCTTAAAATAGTAATAGCTGGAATATATTGCTGTCTAAATCCCAGAGACTCCTTTTTGGAGAAGATTGGTGAATGCGTAATTTGCTCTACAGCTTCAGGGGCGGGGGAGGGAGGGAGAAAGAGAGAGTGAATTTCTGTTCATGGTTCTGGCAGATGAATCCTAGAGAAAAGTGCCACACTAGCTTTTTCCCCACCAGGACTTTCGCCAGATTTCATCGTAACATAGCTACTAGAAGGCCACTGAGCCAGATTGTCCTGAAAATGAGGTTTCATCAACATGTTGATGGTGTAGCTGTACTCTTTTTTAAAAAAATGATTGTTGTGGGGAAAATACACTGATTTCAGGCACCTGTATCTGTTTTCCTGCAAGAGCCAGTTACAGTTTAGGAGAAGCATTTTAAGTCATGGAAGAGGCATGGGAGGAAATCAATCCTTTCCTTATCTTAAAGGCTGCAAATTAGCATCCAAAAACTGTGAAAGACTTGACATGGGGTCTTTTGACCTCAGTTCTTACTGTGTCCAGTCAGTCATATCTTTGTACGGTCAAGAAACTATTCAGAAACTTGAATTCTTCTCCAGTGCTCTAGCATGTATTTTTGTTTTATTGTATAGCCTTATGATCTGTCTCTTAGGCCTGGAAGATACCTACACTATAAAATGCGGCAGACCTTCTCCATTTAAGGAAAAAAACCATAATCCAAATGAGTCGGCAGTCTTAGGTAATTATCCAATGAACATATTATGAAATTGGGATGGGGCAGGGTTTTTTTAAATAGGTCTGTTGCCCAGTTAAAGAATTTTTTGTTGATGGAGGTTTAGCTAATAAAACCGTATATAAATAAAACAGTCCTGAAGAGGGGAGAAAGCATTCTCACTTTTAGATGACACTTGCCACAGCTTGGACCGTCTTAGAAGAGGAATTCCTTCTTATATGAATGAAAAGGAGGAATGCCTCTTCTGGGAGAGAGAGCCTGTGCAGTTTTAGAATTATGTTTGTTGTTACTTAAAAAAAATCTGCTTCCCAGTTAATTGTATATGTGTGTGTTCAACAGTCTTTAATCAGGATGACTAAAAATTGCAGGCCTAGTGTTTTTGTTTTTGAAAACCTCTTCTATAAGGAGGTTTGCCTGGAATCCCAGAGAGGGCCCCTGGTTCACTGGTAGAGGATGTGCTTTTTGTGTGCCCTGGCATCACCTGTTAAATATCTCAAGCCATCACACTGGGAAGGATCTCTGATAGCCAGTTGCATCCAAGGAACCCAGGGCCAGTCTAGACAGCTAATTGCTCTGTTTCAGGTAGCTCCTTCTACATTAGAGGTTGCAAGTGGGGACACGCAAGAAACATGCAGGAGCGACTATCCCGTTCCCCCACCTTTGCTTCCTCCCCTCTCCCTGAACTTCTCTGTCACTCTCTCTTTCTCCCTCCCACCACCTATTCTCTTTCTCCCTTTTCCATGCCTGTCACTTTCTGTCTGCTCCCCATCCCACCCCATCACTTTTTCTCTTTCTGCCTCCCCCCCCCCCATCACTCTCTTTTTGCTCCCATCACTCTCCCAGCCGCTCACCTGTTTTCTCCTTCCCCTGCGGTAGCAGAGGTTGCAGCTGCTTTCCAGGAATCACAGGAGATCAGTTCCCCTTAGGATTGCCAGCGCAAGGGTGGGAAATTCCTGGAGATTTGGGTATTGCAGCCTTGTGAGAGTGAAGTCTGGGGAGGGAAGTGACCTCAGCAAGATATAATGCCCTAGATTCCACCTCCAAGGCAGCCATTTTCTCCAGTGGAACTGATCTCTGTCCCTTGGGGATCAGTAATAATTCCGGGGGATCTGCAACCCTCACCTGGAGGTTGGCAACATCCCTTGGAGGAAATGGCTGTTTTGGAGGGTGGAGTCTATGGCATTATACCTGTCTGAGGTCCCTCCCCTCCTCAAACCCCACCCTCCCCAGGTTCCACCCCTCAACTCCCCGGGAATTTCCCAACCTGGAGTTGGCAACTCTGTCTCCTTCCCACTCAACAACTGTCAAACATTGTTCGCTTTGCTTGCATCGGGTTGCCATGATTTAGGGGGGAGGGAATTCCTGCAGGGAGGGGCATGTGTGAATGAGTATGAATGAATGAGACCTTTCACTTTAGCAGCTGTAACTTTCTTTTAAGCATGCCTCCTACTTTGTTCTCATGGAAGGGTGTCCTTGAAGCAGCTTGGTGCCCTCCTGGTCAGGAGATAACCAAATATGCATCTTCACTCCCTGGTTGAGATGGCAATGCTAGGCATATGAGTGACGTGTGCTTGGGGATGGGGCTTATGTCTGAATTTATGAAGTATGTACCTGTCAAAATGCTTCAGTTCTAACATGGTGATATTCTGGATCATGCATACTCTTCAGTAAACGTATCACTGCTAAAGAGAGAGTCGTTGAGAGTAACTTGACCGGGGATCTGACAGAGTGTTAGAACTCCCTATTTCCTCCTACCATCACCGCAAGCATGGCAGACGAAGACGGAGGTGCCGGGGTGAGTTGGGGGACTGGGTCTGAACCCAAGAACTCCAACCTCGACCCTGACAAGAAAGGGGGAGGGCCGAGCTCTGGGCACCAAGCCCAAGAAGCATGGCCTCTTCAAACCCAAGCAAAGGCAAGATAGCCCTGAAGATGGGAAGACCCGGTCTAGCTGGTCAGCACTCTGGGCTTCAGAGGGGCAAGAAGTCGTTTGAAGCGTGAGGGACATAGAATCTCACGCACCTTCCATGACGACCCTGAATGAGTGAAGGTGATTGAAGAATGGGAGGAAGAAGCAGGACCCGAGCATAACCAGACCAACCTGAGCGCCGAGATAAAGGAACTAAAAAAAGGGTTCCAGTTCCTCATCAAGAACCTCCCTAAAGTGGTCAAAGAGCTAACGGTGAAGGAGGACTTGGAAGAGTCGGAGACAGAAGCTGCTGTCGAGACCCTGAACAGGAGAGGCCCCAAGATGCCCTGGAGGCAACATTCGATGGCAGCACGGGGAAGCTGGCCTTCTTCACCATCCAGGTGAGAAAACTCCTGCAAGAGTGGGGCCACACCTTTGCCTTCGATGAGCACCGTGTGGACTATGTGGGCTCCCGACTACAAAACCGAGCCGCTGACTGGTTCATGGGTCTCTACAGTGTCAGGGCCCCAGAGCTGAGGAATGTGGATGCCTTCATGCAAGCCCTGCAGCACCAGTTCAAAGACCTGCTTGAGCTGGAGAAGCCTTGTACCCGCCTTCGTGGCCTGAGGCAAGGCAGCCGGTCGGTGCAAGAATACTCAGATGAGTTTAAAACCTATGCAGCCAAACTCCTAGGATGGCCTGAAGAAGTTCTGAGCGAGTTCTACGGGGCCAGGTTGAACACCACAATCCTGGAGAAGGTGCTAGCCCAGGATAACCCCCTGACACTGGGGAGGGTGGGGGGTGGATCCAGGTAGCCTGCAAAACCGAGAACCAGCATAACCTTGTGAAGCTATACCATCATAAAGTGGGGCAGGGAGCCAAAAGCCTTTTCGGGGCAGAGGATCGCTGCCTGGAGGGGATCGAGAGAACCGGATGCGGCTTGGATTGTGCCTTCGATGCAGGAAGTTGGACCACTTTGCCACTGAGCGTCCAGGAGCACTGAACAGGAGTGACGTGAGAACCTCAAGGAGAAGAGGACCAAGAACTCCGGGAAGCTCCCCAAGACCCTGAGAGCTCTTCAGGTGGAGGCCTGTGATACCCTTGGAGAAACTTCTTCCTCCAGTGATGGCAAGAAGTCTGGTCTGTGCTGTTGTTATGAATGAAACATGTTGCATGTTTCTATTCCCCCCTCCTGTTTTATCTGTACATCAGGAAATACCTTTGGAATAATCCTCTCATTCCTGTCTCCATATATTTGTCTAAGTAAGAAATTTAAATTAAAAGATGGCTACCAACAGTTCTGGCTGCAAAAGCTGCATTATGGACTATAATACAAAAGTTTTTCCTTCAACATATTTAATGGAACATGGGTTCAGTACGGTCACAAATCTGTTAACTAAAAAAAGAAACCGGCTGCAAATAGCTAATCACGGTGATTTTAGATTACTGCTGACAAAAATAGAACCAAACATTAATAAATTGATAGCAGTCCACCAGGTTCATCCTTCTCATTAGGATTATTTTAAACGTTATTTGTGATTTTTATTTTAATATTATCCTTCATTATCTTAATTTTCTGTTTGTATGCAAATGTTGCTATGGTTGATTTTATAAAATACTTTTATGATTTCGAGCTTCAAAGTGTCTTATTTACAACAACATCTTCCTTTACTATGTGCAAATTTGTCACTGCATCTTTTTTGTGCACTTCTTGAAGGTAGATTTCCAAGGGGGCGCTGAGTAATTTTTTTTCTGAAAAGGGGGCGGTAGGCCGAATAAGTTTGGGAACCTCTGCTCTAAAGCCTGGTGGGTGAGATGTAGCTTGAGGGGGGCAGAATGTCAACCCTTGCTCGCTTTGCTTGCATCGGGTTACCATGATTTAGGGGGGAGGGAATTCTTGCGGGGAGGGGTGTGTGTGAATGAATGAGACCTTTCGCTTTAGCAGCCATAACTTTCTTTTAAGCGCGCCTCCTTCTTTGTTCTCATGGAATGGTGTCCTTGAAGCAGCTTGGTGCCCGCCTGGTCAGGAGATAACCAAATATGCATCTTCACTCCCTGGTTGAGATGGCAACGCTAGGCATATGAGTGACGTGTGCTTGGGGATGGGGCTTATGTCTGAATTACCTATATGAAGTATGTACCCGCCAAAATGCTTCAGTTCTAACACTATGATATTCTGGATCACGAATACTCTTCAGTATCACTGCTAAAGAGAGAGTCGTTGAGAGTAACTTGACCAGGGTCTGACAACAGCCAACCTATCTTTATCTACCCCTCTTTCCGGCTTTTCACTGCCTCCCTCCCGACAGCCTCTAACTAGGAAAACGAGTCTTTCTCCACAGTGGGGACCAAAGTAGCTTACATTGTTCTCTCCTCCTTTTTATCTGCACAACAACCCTGAGAGGTAAATTGGGCTGAAAGTATGTAACTGGTCCAAAATTACCCCATCAGCTTCCACAGCAAGATGGGGTTCTGAACCTACTCTGAAGCTTTACTGCTACACCACACTGGCTTTTATAGGATGTCTACTGTAGCAAGCAGCCAGGCCTAGGTGAGTTGTGCAAGTCAGGTAGTACCAAGTCACACAGAAGGTGCTGCCAGGCCTGGAGTTGCCAGCCTCCAGGTGGGACCTGGAGATCCCCCAGAATTACAACTTAATGCCAGACAACAGAGATCTGTTCCTCTGGAGAAAATGACTGCCTTTGAGGGTGGACTCGGTGTCATTATACCATGTTAAGGCCTCTCCCTTCTCTGAACCCTGCACTCCTCAGACTTCACCACAAAATCTGTGGGACCTGGACCTGGCAACCCTAGTCAGGCATGGGCCCAATGAATCCACCTTCAAAGGTGGCTAAAATAAGCCTGGAAAGGGCCCTGCCCCCTTCCCTGCCTTTTTACTCACAAAAACCCAGCCTGGAATACTGTGGCTACCTAGCAGTATCCACCGTTTTTTAAATGGGTAGGTACTCCTTTTATCATTTTTTGAGTTTTTTAAACTTCCCAATGCTTTTTTTAATTTCATATTTTTCTGCAAACCGGGGGCCCTTTTCAGGTTTGGGAAAAGGTTTTGTCTTGCCCATTCATGGCTCCATTCACAGGATTTAAGTATCCAGAATTTTGCCAACTTCACTATTAGAGTGTAAGAGAGTACGTTTGCATGTAAATGTATGAGAGTATTTGCTGTACCGTTTAGCTGTCCCTCAGTAGCTTCTCGAGGAATTCATATTATACCAGTGAATGATATGAATGAGTGTAGATTCTGTCCTGTTGTGCGTGGTCTTGCTCTAGTGCTGATAATGCATAATCAATTTGGAAGTTACAGTCTTTTTGTATTTGAAAATAACAATTTTACTGTTTCTTTTTAAAGATCTTTCCATAATCAGAACAAGTTTAACCTTTAAGCTTAATGAAGGAAAATGTAACTTGAGAAAGAGTAAGACGTTTCAAGATGCTCTGCATCATGTAATACAAGGTATGTATTCCTGTGTGTGATACAAACGCCATGGATCATAAGGCTTGTCCCCAAAGCTTTTATGGTGTGATCTGCTGCTTATCATGAAAGGTCCTCGGTGTCCTCTAGTCATGATCTACAGAGACATATTTTTGGTGCAACTTGAATAGTTGTTTCCATGCAACCTTTCCACCTTACTGTTCTGCCGTGGGACTAGGTTCAGCCCCTTCCTAAAATGCTGCCACAGACTGTTCCATCCCACTTTCCCCTAATTACCCCCTGTAATAAGGAGCCGGATTGCTCTGTACCTTCAGAACCATGGTTCTCATTATCCATTAAGAGCTAGAAACAATGGCTAATTATGCAAAAAATATTAATAAGCATTGTAGATTGCTCCCCTTAAGGAGCCGAGTGTGACATGTACAATCCATTTAATTTATCCAGGTTGTGTGTTAAATCTGTCTTTCCTAGCTTGCCTGTTCATGTGATGGTTTACAGCTCAGACTATGCTTGTAAATGCTTATAGATTTGTTTGCCAGTGAGTGAGTGACATGATGTATGATAAACTGCCGGCTGTGTGTGGTAATGCAAATTCACAACTTCTTGGTCACAAGTCTAAGTCCATCTGGATACACTCAACCCACATTTTCAATGTAAATTAAATGCGTGGAAGAAATGATTTAAGCCATGGAGATTCATGGTAGGTAATCTGACAGCCCAGAGAGTCAAAGTTTCCTTTATCATTGAATGCTTAAAGATGCAGAGAATAAATTTTAGCAAGGTTATGATCTCACCACTGATTTTGGTCTGATACATGTTTGGCTGAGATTCTTCCATGGAGCAGTTGTGTACCAATTACAATTGAAACTAGGCCCATATACCAAACTGTGCCATCTAGTGTAGTTGCTTGTAGTTTGTTAGCATCTGGAACTAATCATATAGCCTGTTAACCATTTCCCTGGTTAACATTTACTAAGCTTTAGCAATCACCCCAAATAGCATGATGGCCAAGCTGTTGTTTCCTTTAATTTTATTCACACAGAGAAACATAATTCAGTCATGGAGACCTTCTACTATGTAAAGCTAACATGCGTTTCTGGCAAGAGAGTTCTTGGAGATCTTGGCAGATTGAAGGCAGCTAGAGAAATGTTTATATCTGCGGACTTTGAACTTGAAACAAACCAAAAGGAGGTGACAGGTTGGTTGTAAAAGAACCTACAATACAACTTGAAAGATTTTGTTTTGAAGAGATCTTTGTTGCAGTTTGAGCCATTATTTCTCTCTTTCACTTACATCTTTTATGCAAAAAAAGTATCTCCTGTTTTAATGTCCCTTTCTCCGAAGAACAGAAAGCTACTTTGATGCAAAGTTTATTCTTTGATATGACTGTTTATGTGGGCTGTCTTGAGAACCTTAACATATAATAATGTTAGTGCCATATTTAATGCTGCCTGTGTTTCTCAGTTATTACATGGACTACTCTTTTGAACCCTGTATTGCATTCGGTGCTTTCTTCTCCTGATTATCACCATCTCTACCTTTCTAGAGACATGTAATTTGAATTGTGTACGTAAAAGGACTGAGAAGAGGCTACGTAAAGCAATTAGAACTTTGCGAAAAGTGATCAACAAAGAGCAATTGCATATTCGCCTGGCTGGTATGGATCATGATGTGGCCAGAAAATCCCCCAGAGTACTGGATGCTCAAGAACTGTGTAGCCTAGGTCAAAGGCATGTGGATAACAGATGTGGTAAGCACAGTATTGATCTGATGCATTGATTTGATGCACGCGTCTCCTGTATCTGACCTGTCAGTCTGCAATATACATCTGACTTGCATCAAATTAATTGGAAACATCAGACTACTGGTGTGACCATAGCAGTATCACATTGATTTGAAGAGGATCGAGTTTCCCTCCTTTACTGCGCCACATAAATATACATAAATATATAACAGAAAGCTTGCAAATCTAATCTTGAAACAGTAGGCTTAGTCTGATGTGTCCTCCTGTCCTCCTTGGAAACTCCAGCAGATTAAAGGCAGATAAAGTAATGTTTCTGTCTATGGACTTGCATTGTTTCCAAAACTGAGGCTATATTTCTTCAGCCTTTTCCCTATTTTTTGCACAGTTGTTCAGACTGTTATTATCTATCTGTTCCATAATTCCCCTTAGTGTAAAAAACACTTTACAGGAGCCCTGCTGCTTCAGAATAACCCACTACTTGCAGATGTACAGTGTGGTTCTTGCACAAAAGTTTCAGTAACTGGTGATCAGCATTGATTTGCATTTTGCATAGCAGACGTTTACTCCATGTGTCTCCTGATGAGTACTATAAAATAATAACATAAAGGTATGTGCATCTTATCATTCCTGGGTGAACACACATGCTTCCTGGCGTTTAACCATTGTATATTTGTAAGCATGTCTCTCATTCACACTTTATAGCTTCTCAGGGCACCAAGCCCTGAGGAAGAGGAAGGGAAGGAGATTGTAAGCTGCTTTGAGGCTCCTTAGGGTAGATAAAAGTGGGGTATTAAAGCCAACTCTTCTTCATATCTGTAACTCAGAGTGTGAATTGGCCCTCCAATACAATTGCAGTATTAGAACATGAAGCACCTTTTCAGCAAACAAAAATGTATTAGCTCGGAGTATGGACTTGACCCTTAGGTTCTGAAATGAAAGTAGGGGAGTTTTAAAAATGAAATGTACATTTGTCAGAACTACTGGTTATGCAGCTATTCTCTGCGTATTACAGCTTGTGTGTTTTTCCCCCCTTCACTAAGAAAAGATTTTGAAAGGCATGCCAGGATGGATTTTTTTTCCAAACCCATAGATAAATAGCTGTCTATTCTGCCAACCCACAGTTCCGGAAATAATGGACTTAAGACCTAAAGCACATCTATTCTCCATATGACCGCAGTCTGTGAACCAGTTAAAAACTAAACAAAAAGATCCTAAAAACAATACGGAGAACTGCTTAGAAATAAGTTTCCATCATTTTATGGCTCTTTTAATGAAGTCAGGGCATGGTTCTTAAGGGAATGGTTAGTTGTGGATCACGACCTCTTTTATGAGGTTCACCTTCTTAGACACTGAGACACTATAGTGTTTGTCCATAGCATCAAAAACTCAAAGGCTTAAAGTGTTGAATAGAAGTAAAGAGGTTTATAACTACTAATAATCCTGGCTCCCTGTGAGTCTCTCTCTCTCTCTCTCTCTTTTGCATCAGAATAGCTTTTGCTTCCCCCCCCTCAAACAGCTGCCTGAGAGTTTAGAATAGGATTTTAATGGTTGCTGAAGACAAACAAAGACGGAGGTTACAGGAATGAAGTCTGCAGAAGGCAATTGGTTCTTTAGCTCATTTGAAAGGAAAACAAGCAGGTTGCAAAGAAAGAAAGAACAAGTGAAGAAAGCTTGCTGAGTCCTTGATGTTATAGTGTCATTATTTTCAAGTCTTTGGTCTGTGTTTGAAAACAGACACATCTTGTGTACCGTGACACACCTACCATTTTGCATGATGTGACTAATACACTTTTTGGCTTCATTCAAGTCAGTATTTGTACAGAAAAAGTTGATCTCCTGGTACTTTTATTTAAAATTTCTGCTCAAAGAAAAATCATGACTTGCTTATTTGTATGAAGTAGTATGCTAAAACACGCTTGCACAACCATTGATCTTTAGGGGCATTGAGCACATCGTAAGAGGACAACTTGCTACAAGCAAACATTGATCTTAAAGAGTTCTCTAAATAGATCTGAGTCATTTGTAGCATGCCACATCTAATGAGCTGTGAATAAGGGGCTCATTTAAAAAAGATGAAAGCGTGCAGGAGAATGTGTTAGATTCTTGAAAAGGTATGTTGGGAATATCTGACTGGGAATCAGTAATCTGAAAGGATAGTCCTCTTTAAAACATCCTCAGGAATACATAGCCTTTATTTGGGGATGGGAGACATAAGATTTCAGCACCCATTTGCTCTTTTCCAATTCAGTCATATATGAACCAAGGTTTGTTTAAATAAATGTTTTATTTTTACTGTCTTGTAATAAACTTTTAATTCTTCAAAAGAATTGACAGTTGTGGTCTCTGTACACCACACTGACGGACTTCACACCTGCACGAAGCTGTGCTTTCTGACCTCCCTGTCAGAAATGCAGTCGGAGACTGCAGTAGGCCTAAAAGAGGAAGAGCCACACCTTTCGGCTGATAGGCCATTCCCAGGGACAGTCCAGGCTTCAGCAGAGGGGTTCCTTTTTCTGAGCCCAGCTGAGGAGTCATCAGTGTCTAGCTTTCTACCTTGATGGGGCACTGTACCCTAAATGTCAGAACCAGAGCAGATACATTGTTCAGCCTGACCTCTCCTTTCCCTGAAGTACCCATACCCACTTCCAAGTAGGCCAGCTTGCTAGTTTATACCCATCAATGTGATGCACAAAAACAAAAAAGGAATAAAAGCAGGCTTGCTTACCTGTAGCAGTCATTCTTAGAGTAGTAATCTGTGCATTTCCATGTCTTCAACTTGCTGTGTCATAATCTTACATTTCGGAAGGCACAGCTCTCCCCTTTTAGGCATGCACGGACTGAAGCTGCATTTCTGAGGGAAGGAGATTTTCATGCTTCTCTGAAAGCTAGTTCTAGAAGTTTCTGAATCTTAGCTCTGCACAGGCACAAAGCCATTCAGTGTGAATGCACAAGATAAACCCTTGAATAAATACCACTTACAGGTAAGCAGCCTCTTTTTATGGATTCACTAGTAAAAGCAAGGCACAATCCAGCCAAAGAATTTTAGCCCCATTTATTTTGAAGGGGGAGATTTGCAGTCCAGTCTTATCCTTTTTTAAAAAAAACCCTAAAGATGCTGAAGCACCGTCTAGTTCAGCTTGTGTCTTGCTCACTGATTAGGAGAAGGGAGTTGATTGGCAAATTATTTGGATGTATCCGAACAAATCTATATGCTTCCGTTTCATGTAATTACCTTGCTTTCTCTTGCATGTTGAAAAACTGGCTGTCAATCTCTGACCAAACTGCTTGCTATGGTTACAATTTTTTTTTAAAATTGTAATTTGCTGCTATTATGCTGTTTCTGTAATTAGGCAAAATTCCTGGTGGCATCATAATATAGCATTAATTGGCTCGACTGGGGAAAAAATCATGAAATTATATTTCTGCCAACATCAGTAAACAGAAGTATTATTAGGCCATTGATTACATTTTTACAGCTACAGTCCTTCTCTCATCTGCCATAGCCTCTCATTTAAAAAAGAACTTCGTTAAAAGGAAAATGTTACATTTGAGGTGGGACTTCACATTCAGGTATTTCTGTGTCCGTCTAATGTTTTTTCATCTTGATAGTGAATCTGCTTCCCTTTTTGTTTGCTGATGCCTTTGGAAACATACCGCCATCATTTTTTCTGTTTGAACCTGTTAGTACTATTACACCAGGAATATTGCCTAAAAGGAATAACTGTGGCAATTTCAAAAATAAAAAAGCTGAAGTGTAGGAACCAAAGCTGCAGTGACCTAGCCCTGTGGAATAAGCAGCCACTATGCAAAATGAAAGCAGCTCAATACCAGCTTCAGCAACGACCATCCAGGCAATCAAGTCAGGTGGCTTCTGAAATGTTTTCCAGGGATACTGTTCAGCAAATGTAGTTAATGTGCTGATGCGATTATTTTATTGGAACAATTCCTCCCTCCCTTCCCATGTTCTGTGATACTGTGTTCTTTCCCTTTATTACAGTACTTTTCACTATGGTGTATCTGAGTGTGTGAATGCTCAGTACAATGAGTTACCATCAACTTCTTTCACTGAATTACTGAGCAGTGGAATTGAACATAGGAAACAGTATTGTAATGAGTCAAACTGTCGGTCCTCCAAGCCGAGTCCTCTGTATCCAGACTATCTCTGTGCTGTCACCTACTCACCTCTTTATTATTTACATGCCAACTTTCTCCAGGATTCAGGCTGACTAAAATAATGCCAAACTTTCCTGTTCTGCTTCCAGAGAGCCTTTAACTGGAGGTGTCAGAGATCAGGATCTTGCAGATATTAAACATGCACTATCACTGAGCTTTGTTATACTTCAAGCTGAGATTGGTGAGAAGGATCATCTAGTCTAACCCTTCGATAAATCAGATCAAGTAAAAAAAAAATCCAAACCACAGTGCTCCAGAATCAGACAGCTGGGGAACAGGGCCAAATGTCTTTCACTGAAGCTAAATTTCTCCTGTGGCAATAACTTTATCTGCAGAAAAAGCAGAAGGTGCCCAGTCCCAGGGTTACTAACCACTGTCTTTCTTGATGCAATCTGACATGAACCATGAGCAAAATTTATCTTGGGGCCTCAGTTCTATAAATGTTGGTATCCTCTCAAGTTGTGGGACACTCGTATGGTGCAGACTGTACAGAACTGTGCTCTACAACATATATATGAACAAGCATAAAAGTGGTACTTTTATGAGTTAATAATCTCTTATTGTAGTGCAAGCAAGCTCACATAAGTACAAGTCTTCAAGCTGCATGATTTTCACCCACTGGTTTAGTGTGACTGACTGCTATGTCTTCTGTTGTTAGCTAGCTGCAGTGTTGGAACATATTATGATGGGGAGCAAGAAGGTTGCATTTTATGTCCTAATGGAACTTACCAAGACCATGAAGGTCAAATAACTTGTGAACCTTGCCCAATTCCTCAGAACCCAGGGAGTCAAAAACCAGCTGGAGCTCGCACTATATATGAATGTGGAGGTAAGGATTTGACCACCCTCCAGAGCCACAGAAATGGTGTTGCCTCTCCTTCCTTCATATACTTTGAAAGAATCCAGGAGCACACACAGCCTTTGGAAACCTCATTCTTTTTTTTCTTTTTTTTTAAACAATTTTATTGTTTTTTGTATAAGTAAGCAAATTACAATGATAAAACATATAGCGAAATAATTACAAACACTGTGGTGTAATTAGTTACTGCACAAAACGGTTAGATGTTGGTATCGTTCTGTGCCTTTGCTCTGAGATGATACTCGGGTTTGTGATGGGTGCTGAGATTAGCCGTAGATGTACGTTTTGAACTTGGCGTCCATTATGTGTTCCCAGTCAAAGCTGTTAAAATTAATTTTATTTAATATTGGGTTCCATTTGTCGATGGGGTTTAATAGGTTCCTTTCATTGGAGGTCGCGTTAGAGTATATAGATAGTTTTTCAAGCACAAAGAAGTCCCATACTTTGTTGAGCCATTGCTCCAGGGAGGGAGTTGATTTGTTCTTCCAGTTTTGAGCAATTGCCACTTTGGCTGCTACTAGGAGGATGTGGAACAGTTGGATAATTTTTTAAAAAAACTGGAATCCTGGTTTTTAGCCATTTCCTTACATACTGCTCCGTCACACATCAATCTATGTTGTGTCTACAGTGCATGTGTAAGCAGGTTAGGAGCAGATGGTAATGTGTGTATCTCTTCAGTACAGGCATTCATATTCCTATTGTTCTCTGCAATGAAACATGGAAATCAGTGCTGTTTCAGCATATCAACAGGATAAGGAGGCAGAGTTCTCAGTATAATCATGATTTTTGTCATGTGGCTTTCTTTGTCCTTTTTTCTTTTGGTTCACTGGTAGATTTGCAGACTGAAGACAGAACTTACAAAACAGCAACAAAGAGACTTGCATGGCCATAACACATCCTTCTCCAACCATCTGAGACAGCTGACATTGTGTTATGCGGGCATATATTTTCATTGTAGCACAGACACATTTGTATTATTCACTCATGAGAAGGCGTATTCCAAGTACAAATAGGCCAATGTCAGTCACTCCTCTCAAGACAAATGGAGTGTCAGCTTAAAAAAATAAGGCACTCTTGGATAGAGACAGAGGGCTTTTCCATAACCTTTCAGAACTATGGGAAAGGAGGGGGTTGGTAGTATTAAAACTGTGGTTACACTGAAGGAGAAGAAGAGATTGGATTTATACCCCGCCCTCCACTCCCCAAGGGAGTCTCAGAGCGGCTTACAAACTCCTTTTCCATTCCCCTCCCCACAACAGACACCCTGTGAGGTAGGTGGGGCTGAGAGAGCTCTTTCCCAAGCTGTCCCAAGCTGTCTTTCCCAAGCTGCTTCCCAATGTAGTATAAGTACCACACTGCAAACTTTTAATCAGCTACTGCATGTGACTATAGGAATGCCTGTAAAGCTTCTAATTCAGATGTACCATGTGGCTCAGTGTCTTGAGTCTTCACTAGCAGAATGCAGGTGGAGATTGCCTGGCTGAATGAAATATCATTATGAGCTCATGATAACATTCTTTTTGACATCTAGGATAAAATGTAAAAAAAAAACCTGGATGATTAATAATACAGCTAATGAACTATTAATTTTAAGTTTCCCTCACTAAAAATCTGGGGCTTATGGTCAACCTGTCTACTGGACTGTCTGTTTAATGCTAAGAACACATTGCCCCTAGAAGAGGAAATATAGAGAAGGTAGCAAGATCGGGTCAGATCGGACTGGCAGGATAGCTTATATTTGTATGTATTTTGCCAAAGTTCCTGTTTCTTTTTTGAAGCATCCAAGTATATTCCTCCTGTAAAGTTCTGTAGTTGGTCTTGATGTTTGTGTGGTTAGACAAGCCATCCTAGGGATAACAAAGGATATACTGATAGAGCTTTGAAAGAGTATAGATTGTTTGCTTGGTATCGATCTATGCTTTACAGATGTGCTTCAGTAGGTTTCTCAAATTCTGTTTCAATTAAGAGAGCTGGAACAATTTCATTTAAAAATAATTTTGATTATATTTTGAGGCAGGAGAATGTTGGAACATGCATGCATGGAGGAATAAGCAGTTTATAAACTACCAGAGTATCCTTGTTGATGTGAGTGGACATAGAACAGTGCCCCTGTTCCAATTATATTCAGATTATCTTGTGGGGAAACATCATACTGAATTTAGGAGGCTGAAGAGAAGAAGTTCAGAGATTTGTGAAATCTAGCCTAAGTCTGGTTCCAAAGGTGGATTTGGGGGGCGGGGGGGAATGGCATGGACTGTGAACGTGTGGCAATCTGCATGTTTGACTGTGGGCACAACTAGGTCAGGTACATGAGATCTGCGATCAGATCTTCCAGGGTCTTTAATTTTATTTTAAAGTAGTCATAGGGTAGAGGTTGAGAATTTTAGATGAGACCTGTGGTGTGAAGGGTGGGTTTTGTTCAACATTTTTGTCCCACATTGCTTCTCCAATAGAAAGCCTCTGCTCCACGGCTACAAATCCGGGGGGAGGAGGAGGAAGGTATTTTCCAGCTGGAGCTAACAGAAACTTTAGGACAGGATTTCCACTGGAGATAGGGTTAATCTCTTCTGTTCTGGTCCTGTCTCTCCAGTCTAAATCAGTTTCAAGTTTTAACTTGCTTTCCTATAAAGATACTGAGAAATCTACTCAAGGATCTGTTGGGTCTCATCTAAACTGTATTGTGCAGTTGACTATAAGGTCATCTCTAGTTGGAGCTTTATTCAATATATGACTGTGGGAGCAGGGGAAAGTTATCTATTAGTTTGTGGGGGGAAGAGAATATATGTGGTGGGATTGGTCACAATGGAGAATGTACTGGATGGAGATTTTATAAATTATCTATACTATGGTAATAGGCTGTGCACTATCTAATTCCCTTGAAGTCTTGAGTATGCAGAGAACAGATAGGAAGAAAGCTTATGAACTTATTTGGTATTTACTTGTGGCTGCTAAAATATGCATATATGTACAGCCAGGAGCTTTCCAAAGGTGCCAAACAACAACCCTATGGAGAAAAGGACAAACCTGTTCATGGCTATATGAAAAATGCTCATCCACTAGATCATTCATGTTAAATAGGAATTATCATTCTAATTTCCATATTAATGTCATGTGCCAGTACCAAAAGAAAGCCTTCGAACCACAATGGGTTCTTCATGTCTCTTGCGCTATGACCTGTAGACCAGTCTTTTAAATGCCTTTTTCTTCCTTTCGGTGCTGCAGTGACCCCATACAGCGCCATAGCAGGGCTTTATTCATAAGCTCAGGCAGCCGTCCCTATTAAATTCAGTTCATTAGCTGTAAACAAAATTCCTCATCCCTGATCATGACCAGTTAATGCTCTGTTTGCTGCTAACTTAAATAACCTGAAATGAAGCCAAGGCCAATTGAACCCCCCTAACAAAAACAACCATTCAGTGGACTGATTTATTGAAGCTATAAACCAAAACTAACAGTTTTAACAGCTCTTTAAAAGGGCAGAACTTCACAGCATAGCTAAACAGCTGCAGAAGTAATCCTGTGTCTAGCAGAAGCCGTTTAATCATTTTGCTTGTCAGTGCAATCAGTTTGCTGCAAATTTGGGAGACAGATTACTTGGAGATTTACATGAAAAATCTTCTGGAGACAGATATATGTATATAATCAATTCCAGTAGTTTAGTTCTGTTTGTGCAGCGGATACACACAAAAGCAGTTCAGGAGGAGCCAGAGGGATGATATTAAAGTAATAGGAGTTGGACTTAATTATTCTTATTTTGTCAGCCATTTAAGTCAAGGACTGAATCTCCATTTGTTTTAAAATGCGTTGTGCACAGTTTCTGCTCTTGGGATGTTTTACTTTGTAGTATAGTGATGATAAGGAGGGCAGTCAAGCAAGCACTGATTTCCTGCATCTGCTGTTCATTCAGTAGGACATGAGTGGGATTACCGCACAAGATCGGTTGGAGTTAAAGGAGAATGAGCAGTAACGGTGCTTGGCAGATGGCATAATGGCAGATTAGCTCAAACAATGTTCAGTCCAGGCCACTGCACCAAAATATGGGGGAACTGCCCAGGACACAAGAGAGGCCAGTCTGCTCCCCACTTTGGTACCCCTGGGCACCCTCCATGCAAGGCTCCCATGAAGGGCCGGAGGCCTCTATGAGCCTCTTATAATCTTACCCAGCCCTCCCCTCCAGTCTGCCTCTTGACTTAGTGGTGGGTCAGGGTGGCTGGGGATAGGGAGGCATGCCTTTCACAGCCTTGTATGGTGCCTGACTGTGTGCACTATAGGGGGAGGGTGATTGAACAAGGCTCTTTAAACCATAGGTAGATCCTTCCAGTAGACTAGATTTGCCTCCAGCACTTTTATTTGAACTGCCTAAACCATTCAGATGCTTGTTCTAATTTCCCCCCCATGAGTCTTGGATGCAATACATAAAAAAGGCAGGACTTTATTTTATGCAGGATATTACTGAAGATTATGTCAGCCACTCACTTGTTTTTCTTCTTTTGAACTGCCTTTGACATAATTTTTATCAACAGAACTTTTCTATCAGCTGATACCCCAATATATTATAGCATAGTCGTAAAGTTGACATCTGCCGTGTCTGTGTGTTTTCCCTCTAGGACAGTGCTCACCTGGTGAGTATTCTTCTGATGGATTTAAGCCCTGTCTTTTGTGTCCTCCTGGAACATACCAGCCAGAGCCAGGACGGACATCTTGCTTCACCTGTGGAGGAGGCCTAATGACAAAACATACCAGTGCAACAGTGTTTCAGGACTGTGAAACAAAAGGTAAAAAAAAAAAAAAAAAAAGGTCTTGTTTCAGTGGGAGTGCGCAAGAAATTATTCGGTTGCACTTGCTTCAGTTGTGACTCGTAACAGTGAATCTTGCATCAGCATTAAGGTTGGGGATCCAGGCTCCCTCTGGTAATCTGTATCACCAGACTGATGAATACACACCTGTCAGTTCTGCCACTTTCATATAGTTTGGAAAGTCCTGCAATGTGGTGCGTTTCCTGAGTTTGTATGGAAATGGTGGTGATCAAATGCTCATTCATCATACGTGGTGTTACGGATTCCGAGTACGTGTAATTTTATATGTGAATGTGTAATTCATCATGGATGAAATGGCCTTCAATTGAAAGGTTACAGTAAATCATGTTGCAGCATACTAACACTATGGTACCATGCCACTTGCTCATTCTTTTTCTATAGTGCAGTGCTCACCTGGTCACTTCTACAACACTTCAACGCACCGATGCATCCGCTGCCCAGTTGGAACATACCAACCTGAGTTTGGACAAAATTACTGCATTGCGTGTCCTGGGAACACCACCTCTGATTATGATGGCTCGACAAATGTAACACAGTGCAAAGGTAAATACATTGAAATCACTCCGAAATGGAAGGGCCTCTGTAAATTAGCAGTCGGAACATGAAGACAGGAGGCAAGAGGATATAGGGTCTGTGTGAAAAGCCATTACACTGTAGTAACTTGGAGAGATCCCATGTTCAAATCTTAACTTGGCCTCGAGGTTTAGTTGAGCCAGCCAGTCTCCAGCTTGAACTTCGTCACAGGGTTGTTGTAAAAGTGATTGTGTGTGCCATATACACTGCCTTGAGCTCCTTGCAGGAAGTGGGATTAAAATGTAATAACATATTTTATGTGATGCAGTAATTGGAGGTCAGTGTAGCTGGGTTTGCTTGGACATCGTCAAGTGGTATCTTAAAGCCCCATTCATGCCTTTCTGTGTCTCTACCTTGAGCTTCTCTAGTAGTAAAGGAAATTTTGTTGGCTTGCTGGGTGGGGGGGCATCACCTATCCATTTGGGGGAGCAGTGGTAACATGGGGATTAACCACATCACTTGCCCCTTACAACTACATGACTCCCTGTATAATAGGAAGACTAATCATGGAAATAAGGCTATATTGAGACCACAATCACTTGGAAGCTGCTCTGTGTGGCTTAGAAATCTCTCCGCTACACATTTTTGAGGCATTTCCAAAGTAAAATCACATAAACAATAGGCTGCAATAATATGACATTCAATGTTCAGTTACTGATCTTTGTTCCTTAGTAGTCCAAAGCACCAGGCTTTGCTCGGGGGGGGGGGGGGGGTCGCCTTTATTTTTCAGACACAGCCCTTCAGAGAAACCCTATAGTGCAGCATGCTTTGAGTGAAGATGAAGGCAGGGGAAGCTTCGCAAAAAGTTAGGGGTCCTCATCGTGGTTCCTATAGATGGCGTGGTGCCTGCTGACACCTTTCCTGTGCCCAGATATTTTTAGAAAGTGGGTGGGGCCAGGTGGGCCTTTTCTCCAGTAAGGCTTCTGACTGGCTGCACAGATTTTTTTTTTTTAAGATGCTGCTTTGGTAGAAGCTGCCTCCACAGCCCAAGGATCTTTACTGTGTGGTGGAAAGAAAGCTGCAGCGGCCATTTTGTGGCTGTGCCCACCATGCAGTGTCAGAATTCCAAAGGTGCCCACAGGCTCAAAAAAGGTTGGGGACTCCTATAATAGGGTTTTTGATTAGAGTGATGGGGAGATATTTCTGTGCATTTCTATGAAAAACAGTGTTCTGTAACAACGTAAGTAAGGGGTATCACTATGGGCAAGCTGTATATTTGTATGGCAGTCATGAATTCGTGGGAGAACATGGCAGGACTTGTTAGGGGAGCAGAGGGTTCTTGTCTCAAACCAGCTCTCTGACAAAGGGAAAGGGGTTAAACAGCACACAGCTTTCCTGCTGCCCCCTGTCTCATCTTAAGGGTACCTAGACACGTTTCTGGGATATCCGGCCTGTTCAGGACACCTCTAACCCTTAAATACTGCCTCCCAGTATTGGTGGTACTTTTCCCTTCATCCCCAGCAGATACCTGATTCCTGTTACCTCCCCAGCTCTTTTGTGAGATACTGGAGTCATACGAAGGGCACTCTCAATCACTTGGCAACAGGAGAAGCGTTTGTCTGGCGTCTCTAGCAATAGGTGGCCGTGTGCATGTATGTCGAGCTGACAAGGTGGCTTACTTCTGCCGTGTTCACTTGTCCTTCTTAGCTTCAGTTCTAAGCCAGTTTAGCTTTAAACTCTTTATAATTAACCAATTTAAATAAGACTGTTTTTCTCCTAATCACAAAGACTAAGAGGTTTGAGCCAACATGTGTTTTACCGTTTCATTTACTGTGAAGGAACATGCTCACAGGCCCCTCCTTTTCCTTCTGGTTGGCCTAGGGTTGCCAAGTGTATTAAACTTTCACGCACGCGCCAGGCGGCGTCACCGGAAGTGACGTCACAGCACATTGGGGGCGTTGCCAGGGCGACGCTCTGGCAACGCCCCCAACGTGATGGCGTCACTTCTGGGTGACATCATTACGTGAGGGAGGTCATCCAGGCTGGATGACCTCGGGGGTGGGGTTTCCCCCACCGGCCAAATGTTGGCCGGTGGATCGGGAACCCCTGTAGCGAGGGAACCCCCGCCCCCCCGGGCTGACTTGGCAGCCCTAGGTTGGCCTCTGGGAGGTTGGAAACCCCCTGCAGTGATCCAAAATCTCAGTTCCCCTTGCTCACCAGGGGGGCCAGAAACAAAATGGGCAACCCCTGCTGCCACCAGTGATGCTGAGAGTATCTCCTGTATCTCCTGAGAGTCACACATCTAGGGCTCTGTACCTGCCTTGCCATTTAGAGGCATTACCTGTTGCCACACCAAGTTACCATGGGGCAATCTGTTGTCCTTTAGCAATTTCAAGCTGTTGTGCTCCAAGGATGGCAAACTAACCCACTGCTCCTCCCTGTTAACTGAACTTCAGATAGCAAGACTGGGTAGGCATGGTGTTTTCCCAGAAATCAGACTTAGAGCATTCAAAATGTCAGAACATTTAATACACTGATAAAAAAAACCCCACATGTTCTCTCCATTGTTCTTGCTGCATGGGCAAGATGGAGTCCCTAGGTAAAAGCTTAGTTCTTCATGGTTTGTGCCTGTGCCTCCGTAGTCAGATGCTGGGAGCTACAAGTCCTTGTTCCTTGTGTCCTGAGTTTAAATAACCTCTGTCATTCTCCTTTCTGCCTTGAGATGACTCACTGTTCCTTCCTGTCCCCAAAGAAGAGTTTTTGATCTAGCACGGTAACCCTTCCAGGTTCATGGGTCTAGGTGACTTGCCCCTTTTGGAACAAGCAGGGTATGGGGTAGTGAAACATTGTCCTGCTTTGGCTGAAGCCATTAGGGTCTGAGTGCCCTGTACTTGGAGCTTGATGGCTCCTTCCTTCAACCTCCTCCTTTCTGCCAGCTTTGAATTTACAGTTGAGTTTCTGCTCATGGACAGAGTAACAGTCACAGTAACTAAAATGTTGGGGTGAGTTCTAGGGTGGAGGGCATTTCTCCACAGTTACTATTGATGCTGACAGGACAAGCTGTATTCTGCATAGACACTTTTTCTTTCCTTATGAACTATGTGACCACCTATTAATATGATTTTAGGAAGTTGGGATTTGGTACCGGTGACATGACCTGGATATTTCTTTTCCTGTCTCCTCCTGCCATGGGTGATAATGTTTCTTTTTCAGATAGGCACTGTGGTGGCGAGCTTGGAGAATTTACTGGATACATCGAATCCCCAAACTACCCTGGAAATTACCCTGCAAATACTGAGTGTACCTGGATGATCAATCCACCTCCAAAACGGCGCATCCTGATTGTGGTCCCAGAAATATTTTTGCCGATAGAAGATGAATGTGGGGACTACCTTGTGATGAGAAAAAGCTGTAAGTTGAAGTGAACCCTGTGTATAATGAAGGGAACTGGATGTTCTGCCTGAGTCAAAAGCCAGTTCCTCGAAATCTAGCTCTAAAGGTAGCAGAACAGACTTCATGGGACTACAGCAGGGGTGGGCAAATTGCGGCCCGGGGGCCACATGTGGCCCGCCACAGTTTTTTGCGGCCCGCCAAGACAGTCGGCCGCGTGGTTTCAGTCAGGCCTCCGTCTGAGAAGGTCAGGAAGGCTCCCGCTCTCTCCTGGCTTACCACTATTTTACCACTAAACTACCACTATTTTATTTAATTTATATTTATTGATTTTTATGATACAATTTATACCTTTTCTCAAATGCAAAGTTAACTAATGAATGCAATCATTTTAAAAGGTGTGGCCCTCTGCTAACCTCCGCTCCCACAAAGTGGCCCCTGAGCCAAAATAATTGCCCACCCCTGGACTACAGATTTGGCAGTTGTTTCAGCTGTCATAGGTAAAAGGTAATATACACACGCGCGCACACACACACACACACACACACACACACACACACACATATATGTGTATATATGTGTGTGTGTGTGTGTATGTATATATATATATATATATCAGAACAAAATTGGGGGGGGCGCACAATGATTTATGGTGAGACAAAGAAATTCTCCTTTCCTTCATCTAACTCCCTCTGAACCACCACCTCTGATGATGTGTTGGTTTGCCAACTAGTCCCTGGAGCTACAGGCCAGATGCTCTCCTGGTTGCTGGCACCACAAGGACTCTTCTTTCTCAGCCCTTGTGGGTCCTTCGGCGCAGAGCCTCCAGAGCAGCAACTTTTGAGTCCTCCTGTGCACTGGCTTTATGGATCTGGGCAGCTTTCCAGCCAGCCAGCTTCTTGCTACCACTGTTATGCCATCTTAAGAGATTCCAGGGTATAAAGTATAGTAGCAACAGCTTTCTTGTGCTTTTCCCCTTCTATGTAGAAGGACAGAATGCATCCATAAAGGAGGCTTGCTAAGGCATTGAGAGGCAGCTTCCTCATCTGACATTCCCAGCCTGACTGAATCCAGGCCTGTAATGGCATAGTACTGTTGTGAGGCTAATGTACATGAACTACCGTATTTTTCGCTCCATAAGACGCACTTTTCCTCCCCAAAAAAGGTGGGGGGAAGTGTGTGCGTCTTATGGAGCGAATATGGAGCTTTTCTTACCTGTAACAGGGCTCTTTCTTCAGCAGGAACGCAGGGGAACGCCATTCAGGCTGGCATCCCAGCCTTCCCCGCCCCTCCCTGCTGGGCCTGAGCTGTTAAGACTTAAAAGGGAAACGGCAGGAAAAACCCCACCAGGCTAAGTACTCTTTCCCTTTAAGTGCTTTTCCCCTTTAAGATAGCCAGCAGCAGAAAGCCCCGCCCACAGATTAAGCTCCGTGGCTACTTTGCACAGAAAGGCCTGGCTTTGCATGGCATGCCGACGTCTCTCTTCTTTCCTTTCTCTATCTTCCTTCCTTCCTTCCTTCCTTTCCTTTTTTCTGTCTGTCTGTCTGTCTTTCTGTCTCTCTCTCTGTCCCCACCTTTCTTTCTTCTTTTTTTTCTCTCTCTCTCTCTCTCCTCCACCTTCCTTCCTTTATCTCTCTCTCTCTCTCTTTCTTTCTTTCTGTTTCATTTTTTCCTGTTTTCCTCCTCTAAAAACAAGGTGCGTCTTATGATTAGGTGCATCTTATGGAGCGAAAAATACGGTAGCTGTGACTCCACAATTTTTGGTTAGGTTATCTCTCTCTGTGGTGCAGACTTCTTGCCTTACCCAGGTGTTGTTGGCAAGAGGAATTAGCACACCAAAGGTGCACAACTGTGTAGATAAAGCTTTATTCAGGAACTACCGTACTTGGTAGAGATAGTGTCCTAACTATGTCCCTAGCTGAGAGAGAGAAAGAGACTAAGCGTGGAACTGCTAAGAAGCAGGATGTTACCCCAAGGGCAGCAGTCTGGAGACAAAGAATGACACTTAGCGGGAGAGAAGGCGCTGACCTCACTCTCCTATCTAGTGGTCTTGTTGCTGCCCCCACAGGGTCTTCTTCTCTTCTTCTTTGTACACCAGACATTGCCTCTTCCAACAGTTGTGGGTTTGTTTGTTTGTTGCTTAGAACAAGAATTGCTAGTTGATTGTGTTGGAGAAATGAGCATGTAACACAAGGCCTGAGAAATTCAGTCATTATAGGGTTAACCTATTCAACTTGTTTGTTTACCTTGTTAGCCTGGAAGTGATACCTGGCAGCTGGCCAATTAACTCTTAGCCCGGGAAAACTAAAGGTGTACTGTTTTGCTAATTGGTCAATGATATCAGGTGTTTCCTTCAGGGGTCAAGAAGAAGGAGAGATCCTCCATTACAATCTCTCTCACTCTTTTTCAGGATGTCTTAGTGTGCAGACGCAGCACAATGCTGCTTAGTAAGCATGTTTTGTTTATTTGTAGCTAATCCCGTTTACCTTTTTCCTTTAGTAATAAACTTCTTTTAAACTAAAAGAAGCAATCTCTTCTTTCCAGAAAAGCAAGATTCATTACTCTGAATATTCTTGACTATTGGACAAAAGTCCTAACAGATTGAACTATATGGTGTTTGTTTAGGCCCAAAAGCCAAAATCTCCCAGCTTTGTTCTGCTGAATCATGCTGCCCCCCCCCCCCCAGTTTTGCCAGTGACCATTAAGGGCCCCAAAAGTTATTTTTGTGTGTGTGTAGAATAGGAAAATACAGGCAGTGTTGCAGTCAGAACTTCAGAACTCCGCTTGGGCTATACATTGAGGTTAGATGGTCAACTGAGTAAAGGGATGTGTACATGAGCATGGATTCTTTAAAGGTCTTATCCAGGGCTCATTTCCTGCCGGAGCATACAGGAGTAATGCTTTGGCAGTTAGGAGTCCAGGGGGTGGACACATGCAGCAAGCCCCACCCCCTGCTCCCAGCAGCCCTCAGTCGGGCCACGAGGAGCAAGAAGAAGCAAGGTAAGTTGCAGAGGGCCCCTTGCCTTTCCCGGCCCGCACCCAGCTGTGGGGCCCGGGGGAAGGCCTGCCCGCCCCCCCTTTCCCAGACTGCGCCCAGGCCTTTCCCCGGGCCCCACAGCTGGGTGCGGGCCGGGAAAGGCAAGGGGCCCTCTGCAACTTACCTTGCTGACCAAGAGGGAAAGAAAGCTCGATTCAGGATTCCCTCTCCTGTCGGTGACTTTCAGGTCCCTTCCGTGGCCTGCAAGGGAGGTTTTTGGGAACCCACTTTCAAGCCGGGTACATCAGGTGGGGAGAGCTGCGGCCTCGTGATCCCCCCCCACCCCGAACTCAGTACTGAGGATCATGTCGGGTCTCCCAGCAGCCTGCCTTTCCCCGTGATAACTCGGGGGGGGGGGGGGCACAAGTGACAGTTTCCTCTCGGCATTGCCTGGGTGCCCTCTCGCTAGTCTGAAAGCACTGGGTGGGAGGGAGCCCGCAAGCTCTGGAGGGGACTGCAGCAGTCATCCTGTGGCCTGCAGCTTGCTGTGGACTGGGGACTCAGCGGATCAGTTCCAGGATGACAGGCGGCGATCCTTGCCCGCCGGCCCCGAAGTGAAGCCAACAGGGTCATTAGAAAGGCGTCCAAAGGCCCTCGACAGGCTCAGGTGAGAGGAATAGATGTGGGGAAGGAGGGGTCCCCCCTCCAGGCCTCGAAGGGTGGCCTTCCTGTTCCTCTTGCTGCCCGGCCACTGGCGGGAAGGGGGGAGCCTCCTCCAGACACAACAGTTCGCCCCAAACACACAAACACCCGTGCGGCGTTTTGACTGGCGGAGGCGGGCAGCAGACAAAAGTGCCGTGGCTTGGGGAGGGGAGCTGGGCGGGAGGGGAGCAGGGGGCCAGATCCACTTGGAGGGGATATCTCTGTCTCTCTCTGTCTCTCTCTCTGTCTCTCTGTCTCTCTGTCTCTGTCTCTCTCTCTCTCTCACACACACACACACACACACACACACTTACTTTCCCTGCCTCCCTTTGGACCGCTTTTCTCACCCCTGACAGCTTCACCGTCTCTGTTGAGGGCAAGAAAGAAACAGTGAGGGGGGAACAGTCTGGAGATTCCCCCCCCCCCCCGGTCCGGCTGCCTTTGATAAGATATTTATTATTATTATTATTTTCTCTGTAATTTAAGGAAGAGATACTTGAGGAATGACAGGTCCTTGGAAGAAATCAGTTCATGGGGACAGGGAAAGCGCCTCATTCTTTCTAGCTGTCTCTGCCCGGGCGTTGGATCTTCCCAGCCTCAGCGACTTTACCCATCTTGTAGTGACACACACGCGCACACACGGGCTTCTTGTTTTCTGCGGGGAAGTCGAAATCCTGACGCTCTCCACCTGAGCAGGAGAGGTCTGCCTGATCGCCACTGAGGATCACGGTCCATCGCTTCCCTTCCGGCCCTTGCTAGAGCAAAACTGCCCCCAAACGCTGGCCAGGCGCAGGGGTTTGGGCTTCACGGGCTGCTTCCAGGAGTACTGCAAGAACTGGCGTTACTTTAGCACCACAGTCAACCTGGGCCAGCCCCTGCCTCGCATTCTGCCCGCTTTTTTAGGTACCTGCCTCTCCTCACTTTTTAAAATGGGGTGTGCCTTTTGATGTCCTTGAACAGAAAAAACAAAATAAAAAAAAACACTTTTAGTGTTAGTTTGGAAAATGCCATGCAGATCTGTCCTTTGAGGACCACGGAGAATAAGTAAACCCAGGTATTTCAAATGTGAATTTTATTTTCCAGCTTCCCTTCTCAGTGTGCTTTCCATGAGCGACATTCATAACTTTAAAAACGAAAAGCATCTTGGTGCATTTTCCGCCATGTTGATACGGTTTCCCCCTCATGTCTTTCATGCAGTTTTCAAGGGTATTCATAATGCCAGCCAAGATTTGCTCTCACTCATGTCAGGAGGTAAAAATTTCATTAAGTCTCTGAGCACTAAGCTGTTGCTTGGATGCTTTTGCCAAATAAGCCTTTCTTTCCTTCATTAGGGCCTGGGCTAATTGCTTTTGCTACATGCTGTTGCTCTTAATTCTGTTACACGCCTGCAAAATTTACCCACAACCCCAGTTAAAAGGGACACTGATGGGCAAGAAGAATTAATCCCTGTGTCTGATTGAACCTGGCATGACACCGTTAATGTTAACACAACAGTTGCTGCCAGGTGACTCCCCAAGACCGGCTGCTTGATGTGGTTCAAGGGCAGGCCCCCCCCCCCCCCCACTACAGCTGGGGGTGTAGTGCAGTCGGGGGAGAGCTTCAGGTTAGGGTCTGGGAGACCTAGGCTCAGATCCACGCTCTGCTATCAAAGATCGCCAGGGGACTTTGGACCTATTATTTTATTTTTTTTTATAACTATATTTTTTATTATTAATTTTCAATTTCAACAACAAACATGACTTTTCATCAACAAAACCAAACACATAAAAACATTCAACATCAAACTTCAACTTAACAGAACCAAAATCAAAAACTTGGCAATCATCCAGTTTACAAAATTTTCAATATAATGCTCGCATGCATATCAATAAAAAACAAAATCTTTATATTTTGCCGGGCGCACATTGGTATCGTTTGGTTCAGTTTCAATATAATGAAAAAAGGAATACCATTTTTCCCAAAAAACTGGTTGTTGGGTTGATTGTTCTCTTATTAATTTATTTTGCCTATTTTTATCCCGCCTTCCCTCACAAGCAGGCTCAGGGCAGCTTACGTCAAGTCATAAAGCAATAAACAATCCCATAAAACAATAATACATTAATTCCAACAAGATTAAACATTTTAGGTGACTAATTTAAAATATACCTATACCTAATTAATTCATGGCAGCTTGGAGGTTAGTTTCATCCCAGTATACGCTAAGCTCATGCCAGGAAGGGGCGGTGGATCATTCAGCCTGAGCGGTGGGTGTTGCCGACACACTTCTGGTGATGTCAAGGGGTGTGTGGCATATGCTAATGAGTTATGCTAATGAGCTCCTGCACCTCTTTTTCTATGAAATGACCCCTACTTATGACCATCTTGTGCAGTGAACCGGATTTTCTTTTTATTAGCTCAGCTTGTTGCATGGGGTACCTGAGGTGTGTTTTCTGCAGAACTTGCATTTTCAGAAATACCTTGTGCTTAAGGTATTTCCTTCTTGTCTTTTTCTTTTCTTTTTAAAGTGGGAATGTTATGTTTAAAGCCAAGAGCACATTTTCAGTTTTCACATACAGGTAAAAGACCAATGTTTTGTCAGTAATATGCAGGGGTCATTTCGTACAAAAAGAGGTGCAGGAGCTCATTACCATAACTCATTTGCATAACTCATTTGCATATGCCACACCCCCTAACATACCGGAAGCATGTCAGAAGGCAACACCCACCCCTCAGGCTCCACTCCACAGGTGAGTGAAACTGACCTGCTCTTCCTCCATTCCCTTCCCCATCCAATATTTTGTGCAATAAAAATAAGCGTAAAGAACACACCCTCATTCTCTTCCTGCTCCCTTGAAACCACCAAGTTTCAAGTAGACTTGAGATACCCAGGACATGTGCACCACCCATCCCTTTCCCTTTCCCTTCCCCTCCCCACAACAAGACACCCTGTGAGGTAGGTGGGGCTGAGAGAGGTCTTTTGAGAACTGCTCATGAGAGAACAGCTCTGAGAGAACTTGTGACTGGCCCAAGGTCACACCAGCAGCTGCATGTGGAGGAGCGGGGAATCAAACCCAGTTCTCCCAGGTTAGCGTCCAACTCCTGACCACTACACCAAACTGATGGGGTGGAAGCTGCTGAAGGGTTGGTGAAATTTCTCCAGTACTTATGTGCCATGTGCCCAGATAAAAAATGGTATACTTAGAAAATTTATATGCCATCTTGAGCAAGTCTCTGGAAAAGCAGCAACACAGTCATAAAAGGAACAATGATAAAATTATCAATATTAAAACAAAACATTAAAAACAATAGAGACCCTAGCAGGGCTTTCCTGGGGCGCTGCGCCTCTGCACTGCTCGGGGGAGCCGAGGAGGGGGCGGGGCTTGGTCATGTGCCCGCCCCCTGGGCTCCTCACTCCCGGAGCTGCGCTCCTGTGCACTCCTGCTCCAATGGACCCCTGGTAATATGTGTGAAATGTTATACTTATTTGGAGGGTCAGGATATCAGCAAAATATTTCATCAGTGAAAGGACATACACAAAATTGGGCAGTTTCTCATGGTTCCAGCGCTATCACTTCTTCGTTCTTTACCATTGCCTGCCTTTGTGTAGTGATCCTGGACTTCCTTGGTGGCTTCCCATCCATATATTAACCAGGCTCAGCTCTGCTAAGCTTCTGATGATATTGGGCTAGCCTGGGCTATCAGGGCTGGTCCGACATTATTCCCTGAGCCCTAATGGCCATCTTTCTCTTGTAGCACTGATGGGGCTGTTCTTAGGAAGGGGGAACAAACACCAATGGTGGCCTAGAAACCACTGAGCATATCCTGTGATGCTCTTTAACAGTCTGATATGAGGGGGACATGTTGGTGATTGCCATCAAGTGCGTCATCTTCTGCTTTTCCTCAGCAAGCCTCAGGCTGGCTAAAAGTGCAGTAGTGGAGTCTGCCAAGGAAACAGAGAGCTTCTTCAAGGCAAGAAGTATCATTTGGCTGTAGGACTTGTGGGGTGGGGGGAGGGGAGAAGGCAAGAAAGGATGTTTTGGTTCAGTAGGAAGAAGTAAGCTAATAGAAGTCTGATAACTGCATGTTGTACATTTTGTTTGAAAGCTTCCTCAAATTCTGTGACCACGTATGAAACCTGTCAAACCTACGAACGCCCCATAGCTTTCACTTCCAGGTCTAAACGGCTATGGATTCAGTTCAAATCAAATGAAGGAAATAGTGCTAAAGGATTCCAGGTCCCTTATGTAACATATGATGGTAAGTGCCTCTTATTACACGATCAAATTAAAGTATAAACATTTCAATACTTTGTTTTCTTTGTTTTAACTTCCAGCTTGCCTGATCCCAAGGATTCAGGGGCAGATTTTTGTGCAAGTAAAGGGTGAATAGCCACACCACCAGTTTCCTGTGCGCAAAGGATATTGCACATGCTGGAAAAATTCATCCTATGTTGTTGTAATGCCGGGGTAGCTAGTATCCTTGACTGACCTCTATGTCTTCAGTCTCTCAGAGACAACGTGAACTGCGTGTGAAGCTGAGGGGCCTGTGAATGGAACTCTCAGCCTTTTTTCCTTGTAAAATCAGATTCGTGGGCTCCCAGTTCAGACCAGAACGGTGGTGTTGTCAGCTTTGCTGCCATTGTTGGTGGGGGGAAGCAGGAGGCTGCTGGGTGAACTCCTTAATGTGCTGGAATGTTAACCCTCATTTCTTTCACTGTGCCTTATCTTCTAGCCTAGGCTTGTGACGTTGGTACCTAGCTCCGCTTCTCCCCCTGGGAATGAGAACCCGTTAGTTTAGGCACGCTTCAATGCACCCTCTGATTTAGGGCTGCCAAGTCAGCCCGGGGGGGCGGGGGATCCCCCGCTATAGGGGTTCCCGATCCGCCAGCCGGCATTTGGCTGGCGAGGGAACCCCACCCCCGAAGTCGTCCATCCTGGACGACTTTCCCCAGCGTAGTGACATCACCCGGAAGTGACGTCACCACGTTGGAGACGTTGCCAGGGCGACGCTCTAGCAATCGCCCTGGCAACATCTCCAACATGGTGATGTCACTTCCAGGTGACGTCACCGGGCGTGCGCGCGAAGCGCTCGTGCCAGGGAGGCTCCCGGGCAGCGAAGGACTCCCCCCCCCCCCGCCAAATCATAAGTTCGACTTGGCAGCCCTACTCTGATTGGCTCAGATCCATCAGGGGACCCCACTTTGAAACCTGTATATCTTCCCCTCTCCCGCCTCTAGCGTTAGTCCTAACACAGAATGTCTGCACAGATGACCTGCCTTTACTGTACTCAATAAACTTGATCCTTCTGAAGGAACGTTGTTGGGACTGATTGCTGTGGGACTCTGACAGGTGTGAGCCTTGCCCACTGCACTGCTTTCCCAACCAGAAATATATTCAGTAAGATAAACTGAAAGGATTTTTTTGTGGTGGGGGAGATATGTTTGATTTGCATAATACCTTCTGAAATTGTATCAGGTTTTGTATTGTACGTTGTCAAGACGAGGGATGTGCACGATCCAGAAAAATGGCAGACTGTTGAGGTTCAGAGGTACGCTGGGTTTACAGATCCCCAAATCACAAACCTCTACATCTAATGGCCCAGTTCATGGTCAGTTTAGTCTGTGACGCTGTGTGGCTTACAAAGCCATTTAAAGGGAATGCATTCCCTTCACTTATGCATTGCACCGCTTTGCAAAAGGTATTTAAAGGGAACACATTCCCTTTAAATGGCTTTTGCAGACCCCACCAACACAGACCACATGAACCTCCTGGGAGGGTTGTGAACTCGTGGGAGGTCTGTGTCAGTGGGACAGCATGGATCAGGCTCACGGCCCATGAACTGGGCCCCGGTCCATGGGAAAATTAGATCCGTGGTCCGGTCCATACCCATCCCTAGACAAGACACATTTCTACACAAAATGGCACAGGTAGTTCTTTTAGAATATCTCAGACTTGGGAGTACTTTGACATAGCTCAGAGCCTGTCTCTCCCCCCCCCCCCCATCCCGTTGCTTTTTGAAGTGGTTGAAATTTTGTGTATTATGATTTAAACAAACCTGTCATGGTTCATTGCACTATCCTGGGCTACCTTTTGTAATGTATAAATGATTTCACACTTACTGCTTGGAATCTGAGTTTAGGACTACGGTGTGTTTCAGGCAAAACTAATTCGTCTCAAAAAAACTGGCAGCTTCTCCCTCATGTGATCTCTTTGGCAGCGATCCCAGGCTAAACAGCAGCTACTCTAGGGCAATGTTTCCTCTCATTTTTTCCCTTTAGTGAGCGGAGCAGTTCACATCCTGAGCAGAATATAACTGCTGTGGTCTTAAAATGGGCGATGGGCAGGGCAAGGCCCCGCGGGGCTCCAGACTGCTGCTGAACAGGGCCTCCTGTGTTAATGAACAGCTTAGAGGGGAAAATGCTCTGGGGCAACGTGGACTCCAAATGTTTGAAGGCTTCACCACTTCACATCTTTGGCTTTGCCGCAGAAGTAGCAACTTTCCGATCTTTTTAATAAATGCTTGTGACATTGCTTAATTTGATTCCCATAAAGAAAACACATCGCTGGAAACAGGATCATACGTCCAGTACAAGAATATCAGGCTGTTAAACAATGGTTTGCTTATTATACATGTCAAGGAGGAAAAGTAAGAACATTTGATGAAGGGATATTTTTAACACCGAGTGGATTTCTCTAGCGAAAAAAATTCTTTGAAGTGCACCACAGACACAGTTTATAGAATCATCTAAGACTGCTTATGGTTTCTGCCTTGGACAGATTAATAGTAAACAGCTCAGTATGCAGAATTTTCTCTCTTTTTAGTAAATTGTGAAATTGCTTTTATCAGAGCCTTTTGAAATCTGTTAATGTTGCCCGTCAGAGAACCAAGCAATAGTCTTGATAACACAAGAGTAAACACCCACTTGAATATATACATGTAAATCCCTTCTGTGAAGTCCAAAGGTGGGTGTGTCTGTGTGTTTCCTGTTGATATAATTAAAGGAGATAGTTGTAGTTCTGTCACTAAATCAGCAAAGCTTATTCATTATGTGTCTCCGACAGAGGACTATCAGGAACTAATAGAAGACATAGTCCGGGATGGTAGACTGTATGCATCAGAAAATCATCAAGAGATCCTTAAGGTACATTTCCTATATTACTTTTCTGTTGAAAGAATAATTAAGTATTTGAATTTGCTACAGGCTCTGAAAACAAATAGCTCATGGTTTTCAACATTGCCTGCTGGGTTGAACAACTTTAATTGAGGGGGAGAGAAGAAACATGTGAAAGGTGAACAGGCCAAGGCCCAACCCCCAACCCCCCCCCCACCATTGCTTCTGTTATCGTGGTTGTTGTTATTAGATTATTTATAGTCTGCCTTTCTCACTGAGCCCAAGGCAGATGACGTCATGTAAACCAAGTACAATCAACTGGAGCAATACAGTAAGGTCCGGACTACAGAAATCTGATCACAAACAGAAACAAAGCGTGAGCTTTGAAACATGTTTTTCTAAGTAATGTCGAAACTACCAAATCTGGACCATAAGTACAGTGTTAGGTAGTGCAGGTCATAGTCCTTATCCCTCTACCAATGCAGCTTTCTGCTCATTTCATTACAGCACAGTTCTGTTTTCACCTATGCAAAAAGCCCTTTTGAATAATTCCATTTTGGTTAGTTTGCGGAAAGCCCAGGGGAATGGGCGCCCTCCTGTCCTCATCAGGGAAGCCATTCTGTCAGGTGGGGGCCACAACAGAGAAGGCCTGTGTCTGGGTAGTTGTTGATTTTGCCCGTTTGCATGGCAGAGGGTAGGGAGAGAGGTGGTCCTGCAGATAAGAGGAACCGAGGCCACAAAATATGTGACAGTCAAAATACCTTGAGTTGAGATCGGTAACTGATGGGCAGCCAGTGGAGTGACTGCAGAGTGGGAGAGATGCGCGTGTTCCGTTTAGCTCCCAGTGATAACCTAGCTGCAGTGTTTTGAACTAACTGGAATCTCTGTATTGACTTTGAGGGGGACACCTATGTGGAGTGCATTACAAGGAGTCTGGTCTCAGTGTTACTATGGCAAACATCCAGGTGGTCAGACTGGATGGTTGGTAAGAGGCCACCTTGCGGGCTAGACTGAGCTGGAAGACAGCATTTTTTACATCTGCATTAAGTTGCTTCTCCAGCAGTGATGCTAGATCTGGTATAACCCCAAGGCTTTTAACTGAGTCAGCAAATGTTAGCTGAACCCCACTGAGAGTAAGATGCACAAGGCCCTTCAAGACATCCACACCTTCCCAGTCAGCTTCACTTTCATCTTGTCCGGGTTCAGTTTTAATTTATTTACTTTTCAGCCATTCAACCACAGCAGGCAGGCAGCAGCTCAGGAGGTCTACTGCATCACCAGGGAATTTTGATCGAGAGATGTAAAGCTGGGTAGCACTGGCATTATGGATGACATTCAGTTCCAAAGCTAGGAGTGATTTCTCCTAAATGCTTTACGTAGAGGTTGAATAACATGGGGGATAAGTTTTGCACCTGAGGAACTCCACGAGATAATTCCCGTGCTGAAAATAGATGGTTTCTAACAGCAACTCTGATTTATGAGAAATGATTTAAATCAGTCCCAAGGCATATTTCCGATCTTAAGCTAGTATTGAAAACCAGGTGGGGCAGTGCAGTGCTGAAGCAGACAGCCCAAGTAGTGCCCCCCTGCTTCTGGAATATCCCATCCATTAATACAGTCCCAGAATCTGCCATTTGGCAAAGCAATCTCAGGGCTAGCCCTGCAATGAACACTGTGATTTTAGAGGCAAAGGTGTTGTGTCCCCCCTGTCCCATCCCCCCGCTACTTTGGAAATGGAAACGATGGTCAAGCATTACCAGTAGCCTAACAGTCGCGTACTTCTTCCCTTCCATCCCATGGAATCACAGCAACAATGATAGCAGTGGTGCATGGCTATATGTGTGTAACTTTGCCTGATTCTTGAAATTGCTGTGGTAGTCCTCTGCATTTACAAAGAAATGGTAACACAAAGCTAGACTTGTGACCTGCCTCACAACTTTTCCTATATCTTTCTGTTTAATAGGAGTTGTAATGTGGTTTTAGAACTCTTTTTCTTTAATGTAACAATAAAAGTCTGCCTTGTTCTTTCAGGATAAGAAACTGATAAAGGCATTGTTTGATGTTTTGGCACATCCACAGAACTACTTCAAGTACACAGCGCAAGAGTCTAGGGAGATGTTTCCAAGGTCTTTTATTCGGCTTCTGCGTTCTAAAGTCTCCAGGTTTTTGAGACCTTACAAATAATGGACTCTGAATTTTGAAAACTTCCCAACTGTACAGCAGAAAATTGTGGTTTTCTCTATTATAGGGAAGTCTTCAGGAAGCTGATAGTCAATTGTATACAGTGTGTACATTTTTTAAATTAAAAATATAATTATTTCATTTCCAGGTGTTTTCTTCCAGTTATCACATGAATCTACTGCTTGAATAAATGTTAGACAAGGCTGGGCAGTTTTGTCTCCAATAAAATTGTTCTATAGATGCAACTGCATACATTTGCATAAACTATCAAACTGATTCCAATTGAGAGGATCAGCCAGAGTCATAGCATAAAACTCTTCAGCTCTGAAAGGGCAGACTCAGAATTCTGTGTTATGAGGTTCTTCTCTGAACTGGTTCACACACAACATCATGCTTTGCACAAACAGCCGTGAGAATGTGAAGCCTCCGGAGTCAACCCAGCAGTCATGGGATAAGAGGACAAGTTCTCTTATGGATTAAAAACTGGTTAAATGATAGGAAGCAAAGAGTAGGAATGTAGGGATAAATGGACAGTTCTTACAATGGAGGGAAGTAAGCAGTGGGGTCCCCACAAAGATCAGTATTGGGTCTGGTACTATTTAATTTATTTATAAAAGATCTGGAACTGGGGGACTATCAAACTGATTGTAATGGCCAAGTTTGCGGGACCCTTCTTACGTTCTTATAGTACCTGGGCCGTGCTTGCATGGATGTACTGATACGTACAGTCTCCAAGACTGCCATGATGGTTCAAAATATCACCTTCATTTTGGAAGTCCTGTTGGCTGTGTATACACATTCCACATGAATGCATCCGTTCAAATGAACTGTTTCCCAAGTTTTGTAAGATAGACAAAAGCCTATGAATATAAGTGCAGGGGGGTTATCTGAAAGTTGAATTTCATCTTGGATTCTCTGGAATTGCTTCACTAAAAATGCTGATTCTGTGATAATTTGGCTTCATCAAGTTTAGGATATTCATTTAAATGAATATAAGTCTGTTATTATTGATCTGACTTCATCAGGGAGTCAAGAATTAAATATTCCTTTAGTGGCTACTGTAAGTTTCACAGGGAACTATATTTCTTAAATGACTTTCTCTTTTACTAATACTACACTGTTTGTAAGATGTGGTTCAAAAGTTTCTGAATCAATAATTCTAAAGAATTTAATTTTGAATGTTTCATTACTTTTCCAAAAGAAAATGCTGTGACATTTTTACTTGTGCTGTAAATATATGTGTAAAATCCACAGCATTGCAGTGAAAGATCAAAAATATGATCAGTATGAAAATAAATTGAAACGTGTGAATAGGGCATGGGTCTTTTGATCACAGTGATGGGCCCATTGTGTTTTTACAATGACTTCTGTAAACTGCTAGTTCAAATGATGGCTCTTGTACCACTGTCAGCGATCAACTTTGCAGAATTTGGATGCTGCCTCAAAAGAGTGCATTTCATTGCATTCCACTTCAAGTCTTCACTGATACCTCAAGAGAACTATGGTCAAGCAAGTGTTGAATCGGCCTTAACTTCTCAAAAGACTGAGGGGGGGGGGAGTTCTAACATTAAACTTTACTGGGATTTGTCGTACCATGTGATAAGAGAGGCCCTTCTGTATAATGCTATATATGAGGGAGATGTTCCTCAGTGGTGAGGGAAACATAATTTCCTTGACAGAATTCCCTCCAGGTATATTGTCCAGCCAGCCATGCCTTCTCTTCTCACAGACAGCTGCACCCTTGAGGACTTGACCACCTTCTGAATTAACAGAGAGACGTTTGAGAACACCTACATCTGGAGTGCCATGATTTGGCCCTTTGTATCCTCTGGGGGTGAAATATTGCAGAGGTGAGGGTTATGTGGCTTGAGCCGGTGGTGGTTATGCAACTTCAGGTGTACTTGAAGGAGATGGATTATCTAGAGGCATTGGAATCAATATTCAGGCCTGGCTTTGGGAGAGAAATAGCCTTAGTTGCACTGATTGGCTACCTTTTCTTTTATATATATATATAAAAACATTTTTTAAGAAAACAGAGTAAAGATGTAAAGGGGGTACAAAAAGGAAAAAGAGGTTACATACAATTATGTATGTAAAAGTTATATATCCACAGAATATATGAAACAAAAAGCATTTCTCCCCAGCACCCCCTTCAATATAGTTTTTAAAACACTATCTATAAAATACAATAATATTTACTTCTATTGGGGTACATTTATATTCAAAATTTTAAATTTCAAATTTCCTAACTAATCTATTTTACATCTACATTATTGGTTTCATCTTTACTACATATCCAGTATTATATATTTTTGCCACCTCAACCTACTCAGTGTGTCTTTTGACAATAAGTAATATATCAGAGTATAAAAAGAAAATCTGTTATGTATCTCATAAGAAGAAGTTAGAAATTATTTCTGCTCAGGATCCACTTATACATTTATATTCAAGATGTTATATTTAAAACTTGTTCTGCTTTTACATTTCAGTACATTTATGTATAACATTTTGAACTACTTCTAATTATAAATTTGTATCCTGCTTGTATAATACACACTCCATCTTTCCTCAGATTTCGTGATCGATCTATTTCTCAGGTTGTTAATTTCACCATTACTGCATATTTGGCAAATTTATTTTTCCATTCTTCGAGGTGGAGGCAGACATCTAGTTTCCATTTTTCTGTATAGATAATTCTAGCTGCTGTCACCTTGTATTTGAATATCTTCCAGAATTTGTGGCTATTTATTAGGCAATATACCTAAGAGCATATTTTTAGCTTCCATAGAAAATTTAAGTTTTAATGTTTTGCATTTTCCCATGTATTTCCTTCCAATATTTTTTGCTTTTTTACAAGCCCACCACATATGAAAAAAAAGAGTTCCATCTGTGTCTTGACATTTCCAGCATTTTCCTTTGTATTTTTTGTCTGCTTTCTCAGTGTCCTTTGGGGTTATATACCATCTAAAAACATTTTGTACCAATTTTCTCTTAATGCCTGGCTGGCTGTAAACTTGATTTCTTTTTTTCCATAAGTGTTCCCATTGATCCATAGATATTTGCTCTCTAAAATTCTGCATCCATTTGATCATACATTTTTTCACTTGTACTTCTGTTTCTGGCTGGAATAATAATTTGTATATCCATCGTAGTAAATGATTTTTGTTTTGTAATCAACTGTTTGAATTCAGTCATATCTCTTAGAACTCCACCTTCTGTGTTAATTATCTTCTTTAGTCCTGAAACTGCTAATATAGCAACTAGGGATGGGCACAGACCAGAAAATGCTGGCATGGTTCACAAACCAGTTTGTGAATCAGTCCCAGTAAAAAAAGAAGAAGAAGAAAGCCCCACTGGGGGCCTCAAGGTTCCAAAATTGCAGATGATCTCCAGCTCACTCTCCTTGATGTGCCCACCAAGTTTGGTCCACACTGGACTTCGGGGAGCTGAGTTATAGATCACTAAAAAAAGGTTGCCCAAGACAATGCTTTTCAATGAGACATCACCCTTGCCAGTTCAGGAGTGACAAAAACTGACCAGGATGAGCTAGAGGCCTCCAACTTGCACAGGTCCTCCCTTGGGTGACCCTGCACATGCCCCACACGTTATGTGTATGCTGAATTTTTTTGGGGGGGTGCCAAGTAGTGGACCCCCATGCGAAGTGACTCCAGGATACTGATTTTGGAAGAGGTGCCCAGCACTGATTTCAGACAGTACTGAGCAGACCTGGTTAAGCTACAGGCATCCAACTCCCAGAGCACCTCCCTGGGACCTCCTGCACAGTTGTACGTGGCTGTGTCATTCTGGGGCCAACCACTCAGCACTTTTGACATGATGACTGGTTGGGACCAAGCCTCCCACCTTGCCTGGGAAGGTGACAGGGACCTGGCAACTGACAACCAAGACTCTCTATATGGCTGTGGCAGGAGAGCACTGATGGACTAGCAGCCAGGACCTAAAATATCCTGAGGAAGAGGGGCACCCAACGACCCAGACTCTCTGTGTGGTGGAAAGATGCCCAAGCCCCACCATCGAGGTGGAATGCTGATTTACAGCAACGATATCTTCAATGAGGCCAGATGTGCATGGATGTTGTCAGGCTGAAGGCCAGCAGTCTTTGGGGGAAAGATTTGGGGGAGAGGTGAGGCATCTGTGGGTCAGACTCAGGCTGCAAGTTTGTAGACCACAGTCTTTCGGGGATGGGTGGGCAGATGTTGGCAGTGAGGCACACAGGTTTCATGGCTGTCAACATGCTCTTTGACCCAGGGCCTACCTACCCCTAAACAGCAATGTGAATACTGGGGGCACTGCCAACCCTCCCGCCCTGCCTGGGGTCTAGGGACCACCTGCACAGTGGCAGGTGACTTGTGCAAGTGGCTATCTTTCCCCAGGCCCACCCTCCACCAACAGACAATGTGTTTGCCAGCCAGGGTCAACTCTTCCACCCCAGGGGACACCTGCTCAGTGGGAGGTGGCCTCCCTCTTCAGGAGGATTCAGACGTGAGGTTATCACGTTGACATCAGGAGGGCATGCAGGCATGCTTAGCTCAGGCCTGGAGGGTGAGGGGGAAGAATGTCAAACCTTGCTCACTTAGCTTGCTTCAGAATGCCATGATTTAGGGGGGAGGGAATTCCTGTGGGGAGGGGTGTGTGTGAATAAATGTGAGTGAATGAGACCTTTCACTTTTGCAGCCATAACTTTCTTTTAAGCGTGCCTCCTTCTGCATTCTCATGGAAGTTTGTCCTTGAAGTAGCACTGGTGCCAGCCTGGTCAGGAGATAGCCAAACTATGCATCTTTATTCCTTGGTTGGGATGGCAATGTTGGGTGAGAATGACTGACTAGGGAGGGGGCATTTGTCTGCTTTACCTATATAAAGTATGTACACACCAAAGTACTTCAGTTCTAACACAGTGATGTTCTGGATCATGCATACTTATCAATAAACTTATCACTGCCAAAGAGAGAATTGTTGAGAGTAACTTGACTGGGGATTGTAAGAATGCCAGCAGGGGGTTGGGGGCTATCCAGTGTTTTGCATAGTGTGTCACATGTATGATTATCTGCCCACTGGGCAGAAGTCTTGGGTGTGTGCCCGGTGCAATAAGCTCCTGGTTCTCGGGGATCGAGTTTGCTCCCTTGAGGCCAAGGTGGCTGACCCGGAGAAGCAGAGACAGTCAGGCATGTGGAGAAGACTCTCGGGGGCTTGTTAGATATGTCCCACTCTGTATCTGGCAGCCCCACCGCTGTCAGGAAGCATGAGGGTTGAGAGGGAACAGGGCACCGTGCTGTGGATAAGGGGAATGTGCCCTTAGAAGGGACCTCTTCTACAGCTGGTGAACGGGTATCCTTTCATACCAAAGAACCATCCCTGGGCAGGGAGGGAGGGGGGCTCTTGGTAGTTGGTGATTTAGTCCTTAGGCAGGTAGACAGCTGGGTGGCGAAACCGCGTATTGACCATATGGTGACTTGCCTGCCTGGTGCGAAGGTAGCGGACATTACGCATGTTTTAGATAGGCTGGTAGATAATGCTGGGGAGGAGCCAGTGGTCGTGGTACATGTTGGCACCAACGATGGGAGAAAATGTAGTCGTGAGGTCCTGGAGGAAAAATTTAGGCTACTAGGCAGGACACTCAAGGCCAGGACCTCCAAGGTAGCTTTCTCGGGAGCACTATCTGTTCCACGTGCAGGGCCAGAGAGCCAGGCACAGATCAGGAGTCTTAATGCGTGGATGAGGTGATGTAGGAGGGAAGGGTTCAAGTTTGTTAGGCACTGGGATGCTTTTGGGAACAAGAGGGAGCTGTACAAGAGAGACAGTCTCCACTTGTCCTGGGAAGGAACCAGACTGCTGGCGCTTAAAATCAAAAAGGTGGCAGAGCAGTTTTTAAACCGAATATTGGGGGAAAGCCAACAGGAGATGAAAAATCTCTGGTTCGGGATGGTTCATCTTAAAGAGATGAAGGGGTAGCTGTTACTTTCCTACAAGGAAAAGGATTAGAATTGTTCTCTGAGACTGTGGCAAATGATAGGGACTGCCTGGCAAGGTCTCCAGGCAGCAAGAGCAAGGTTGTGGGCTTAACATGTATGGGGAACTATAGATGTTTATATACTAATGCTACAAGTGTCCAAGGTAAAATTGGGGAGTTTGAATGCTTCGTGTTGGGGGAAAACATAGACATTGTGGGTATTTCAGAAACTTGGTTGGATGAGGAAAATCAGTGGGATACAGTGATTCCTGGTTATAAATTATATCAGAAGGATAGGGGAGTGAAAGTTGGAAGTGGGCTGGCTCTTTATGTCAGAGAGGGTATATAGTCCAGTAAGATTGAGAGGGTAGGAGAATTGGATTCGCTTCTGGAAATGCTGTGGGTTGAATTAGTGGGCCCAAAAGGAAGCTTAACATTGGGAGTTCGTTATCAAATCAAAAGATAGAGGAGGATTATAAAATGATGAATAAATTCAAGATAGTGGCTAGACGAAATAACTGTTGTCATAGGTGACTTTAACTACCCACACATTGATTGGGTCAATATGTGTTCAAGTCGGGAAAAAGAGACTGAGTTTCTAGACACTCTCAATGACTGTGCTATGGAGCAGATGGTTACAGAACCTACCAGGGGAGAAGCGATCCTGGATTTGGTCCTAAGTAACGCCCAAGACCTGGTGAGAGATATTAAAGTGATTGCACCGCTTGGGAACAGTGACCATAATGTTATTGAGTTCAACATTTGTATAAATAGGGAGTTGCCCATAAAGACTGACACAACCACTTTTAACTTTTAAAAGGGTAACGTCTCTGATATGAGGGGATATGTGAGGAGAAAACTGAAAGAAAAAGTAGAAAGGGTCAAAACCATTGGGGAAGCTTGGAGACTATGTAAAATTACAATCCTAGAAGCTCAGAGAAAATATATACCGCAGGTTAGGAAAGGCACAAATAGGTATAAAAAAAAGCCTGCATGGTTAATAAAGTGTGCGGGCAGGAGTTAAGGATTCCTTTAAGCGGTGGAAAGCTAGTCTCAGTGAGGCTGATAAAAGAGAACACAGGCTGTGGCAAATAAAATGCAAGTCTGTGATCAGGCAGGCAAAAAAGGAATATGAGGAGCATATCGCAAAAAACATAATGACCAACAATAAAACTTTCTTCAAATACATTAGAAGTAGGAAACCAGCCAGGGAAGCAGTGGGGCCCTTGGATGACCAAGGGGTGAAAGATGTAGTGAAGGATGATAGGGAAATAGCTGAGAAGCTAAATGCATTTTTTGCCTCTGTCTTCACTGTGGAAGATGAGAAGTGCCTGCCCACTCCAGAACCACTGATTTCAGGAGGGGTGTTGAAAGACCTGAGTCAGATTGAAGTTACAAGAGAGGAGGTCCTATGTCTGATAGACAACTTAAAAACAAATAAATCACCGGGCCCGGATGGCATACATCTGAGAGTTCTGAAAGAATTCAAATGTGAACTTGTGGATCTCCTGACAAAAATATATAATCTTTCCTTAAAATCTGTCTCCATTCCTGAGGACTGGAAGGTAGCAAATGTCACTCCTATCTTTAAAAAGGGTTCCAGAGGAGATCCGGGAAATTACAGGCCAGTCAGTCTGATGTCGATACCGGGTAAGTTGGTGGAAACTGTTGTTAAGGAAAACATTAGTAGGCATATTGATGAACAAAATCCATTGAGGAAGACTCAGCATGGGTTCTGTAAGGGAAGATCTTGTCTCACTAACCTGTTAGTATTCTTTGAGGGAGTAAACAAACATGTGGACAAGGGGGACCCAATAGATGTTGTTTACTTTGACTTCCAGAAAGTTTTTGATAAAGTTCCTCATCAAAGGCTCCTAAGTAAGCTCAATAGTCTTGGGATAACATCAAAGACTCCTAAGTAAGCTCAATAGTCATGGGATGAAAGGACAAGTCCTTTTGTGGATCAAAAACTGGCTAATTAAAAGGAAACAGAGTAAGTATAAATGGGCAATTTTCTCAGTGGAGGGAGGTAAGCAGTGGGGTACCACAGGGATCAGTACTGGGTCCGGTGCTTTTTAACTTGTTTATTAATGATTTGGAGTTGGGAGTAAGCAGTGAAGTGGCTAAATTTGCAGATGACACGAAGTTGTGCAGGGTGGTGAGAAGCAGGGAGGATTGTGAGGCACTCCAAAGGGATCTGTTGAGGTTTGGCGAGTGGGCATCAACGTGGCAAATGGGGTTTAATGTGGCCAAGTGCAAAGTGATGCACATGGGAGTCAAAAATCCTAACTATAAATACACGTTGATGGGGTCCGAACTGGTGGTGACTGACCAAGAGAGAGATCTTGGAGTCATCGTAGATAATGAAAATGTCGAGACAGTGTGCGATGGCAATGAAAAAGGCCAACGCTATGCTGGGGGTTATTAGGAAGGGAATTGAAAACAAGTCAGCCAGTATCATAATGCCCTTGTATAAATCGATGGTGCGACCTCATTTAGAGTATTGTGTACAGTTCTGGTCGCCACACCTCAAAAAAGATATAGCATTGGAAAAAGTACAGAAAAGGGCAATTAGAATGATAAAAGGGTTGGAACACTTTCCCTATGAAGAAAGGTTGAAGTGCTTGGGGCTCTTTAGCTTGGAGAGGGGTGAGGAGTGACATGATCGAGGTTTATAAGATTATGCATGGGATAGAGCAGGTAGAGAAAGAAGTCCTTTTCTCCCTTTCTCACAATACAAGAACTTGTGGGCACTCAATGAAATTGCTGAGCAGTCGGGTTAGAACAGATAAAAGGAAGTACTTCTTCACCCAAAGAGTGATTAACACGTGGAATTCACTGCCACAGGAGGTGGTGGCAGCTACAAGCATGGACGGCTTCAAGAGGGAATTGGATAAACATCTGGAGCAGAAGTCCATCAGTGGCTATTAGCCACAAAGTATATATAGGAACTCTCAGTCTGGGGCAGGTGATGCTCTGTATTCTTGGTGTTTTGGGGGGGGGGCAACAGTGGGAGGGCTTCCTGCCCCCCCTGCTGGACCTCTTGAGGGCACCTGGTGTTTTTGGCCACTGTGTGACAGAGTGTTGGACTGGATGGGCCACTGGCCTGATCCAGCATTGACTTCTCTTATGTTCTTATGTTATTTGCTTAGGGAAAACATTTATATCCAATGTTTTACAAGCATGTAGAGGGAGCTCAGAGTTTTGAATGATAAGTCTTGATAATTTGTTCCATTAATCACAATATGTTTGAGAAAAAGGATTTGAGTCTCCCAGCTCCCTGAATAAGTTGGTAAAAACAGGACAGTATAAGGTCCGGTTTCTGTCACATCTAATGATCTGGCAAGAAGCCCAGAAGAAGGAATTCAGTAATTAGCTGAAGAAGATGCTTTATTTTTAATGAGATGTCAAGATGGGGCTGGTAAAATTTATTGAGTAGGAACACAGCAAACATACAGCTGAAAATACAGATTTGAGTTTGGCAAACCCCTTCCTTATTTGTTAACTGCTTTCAAAAGTTAATCACAACTTACAATATTTTGTTTATAGCTGAGAATAAGGCTTTGTTTGTTTGTTTAAGGCTTATGATATGAATCTTTCATATTTCTAAATGTTTGTGGGAAAGTTAGCTAAATTCTTTACTAAGTGTCTCTTATCTCTTTTATATATATAAAAGAAAGTCCCCTCTCTGTAAAATCAATGCCCAGGCCAAACCGCTGGACCTAGAAGCACCAAATTTGAGGAGAGCACTCCTACCATGGCATAGGTGCTTACTAAGAAGAGATTTTTAGAAATTTGACCCCTAAGTGGGTCAAAAGAGGGAAAATGTGCTCCCCCAATTGAATCCTATGTGGCTGCCTCCTTGCACCCCCCACTCTCTGATTGGTCAGCTGCCGAGCTCAGCAGTCTGAGGTTTAAAAAAAAAGTTAAAGGAGACTGCAGAGAGCTAATGGCAGTTGAGGAAATCAGGAATGGCCAACAACCACCTGTGAGGTGCCGTGATGCTGCTGGCCCAGCCTCTCTGAAGGCTTCCAACACACTCCCCCTCACCTCCTACACCTAAAAGGCGGTTGTCTGTCAGGTGCAGCAGCAGTTGCAGTGTGTTTAAAGCCACGAGGGAGCCTGCCCCAGCAGTAACGCCTTAGCGATTCTGCTGGCCCCATCTCCATGGTGGCTTCTAATAGGAGAGAAGGTGGGATGCTTACAGCCGCCAGGGAGGCTTGCTTAGCAGGATTGCCTTAGCCCTGCTGCTGGCCCAGCCTCCTGGATGCCTTTAAACATAATCCCCCACACACACCAGACAGGCGGGTGTCTGTCAGGTGTCGGAGCAGGGCCAGGGTACTTTAATGCTACAAGGAGGAGGCAATTTAGGAATGCAGCAAAGACATTTGCACATAGTACTCCTGTGGGGCAATGAGCTACCAGAAGAAGAAGAAGAGATTGGATTTATACCCTGCCCTTCACTTGTAGCCTCAGAGCGGCTTACAAACTCCTTTCCCTTCCCCTCCCCACAACAGACACCCTGTGAGGTAGGTGGGGCTGAGAGAGCTCTGACACAACTGTCCTTGAGAGAACAGCTGGTATAGAGCTATGGCTTGCCCAAGGTCATCCAGCAGGTACAAGTGGAGGTGTGAAGAATCAAACCCGGTTCTCCCAGATTAGAATCCACACACTTAATCACTACACCAAACTAGCTCTACCAGCAGGCTTACCTTAGAACAACATAGTCTCCATATGAGCAAAACAATCCAGGAACACTAGTAGAAAGGCCATCACTTTCATGGAAGGTGGCAGGAGTTGACTTAACAAACGACTGCTTCTTTAATGGACAGTTCTATGTTGCCTGCTCCAGAGTGAGCTCACCAAGCAGCCTGGTGATCCTAGCACCTGAGGGCAGAACCACCAATGTGGTCTACTGAGAGTTCCTTCAGTAGAGAGAGAGAAAAAAAAACAGTACATATGTCTCACTTCATTTTTTACACTACAATCTTCTCCATTAGAATTCCAGAAACAAATGTTACTGTCAACTATGGCTGCCGTTCCCGGGCGGGAGGTGGCACATCCTATCCCTCGCATTGGGCCTCTCACCCCCACCTTTGGAATGTTGCTCTGTTCTCACTAGCAACGGCTTATCTCACTGCACCTCCCTAACCTTGACTGTGTTGCTTTTCACAGCATCTCAGCTGCTTCTCTTTTGCAGGTGCCAACTATAACTTTTCCCCACTTTTAAGCCTGGGAATGAAACATCCAGTATATTTGGGTGCCTTTTTATCTGTATGTGATTGGAGGTTTCATTTTGCATTACACTGTTTGAATACACTATAACTGCACCCCTTCTACCCCCTCCTCTCCATTTCTGACTCGAGACGTGTAGACGACTAAAGATCCACTGGCAATAAAAGACTTTCTGGTTAAGAACTTCTGGTTGCAGTTTGAAATCTCTTAGACTCTCACAGTTACATTTAAAACTTCACATCATCAGTATTATAACTGGATTTATGGAACTTAAATACCGTAGCAAAGCACGGGTATCAGCCTAATTTCTTTAATAAGGAAGCTTTGCTTATTAGCCAAAGGCTATAGCAGATTTATTGATACACATCTGTGAACCAAGGATTTAAACCACTACCATAAGCATTATCTTAACAAGCAAAGGCAGTCTTTATTTTTTAGCCAATTATAAGCAAGATTGAAAAATAGCCAAAATATTTTAACAGAAATTAATGAATGAATGTTCAGATACTAGTCTTAAAGATTTAATTTCTATCTTTATCAAGCAAAAGTATTTTAACGAAGCATAAATTATCAAGATAAATTTAACAATCCAGTTTAATTAGAGTAGCAAAATTTATATTTTCTATGTAGACAGAGCCCTCAAGTGGCCATTAGAAGTTTAATTTTGCTAAAATGGAACTTTCATTAAACTATATTTTGTAAGAATGCTTTATAAACAAGTATAAACAAGCATTTGTATATTTTATGTATGCATTTCTTAGTAGAAAAACACTAGTAATATTAGAGAAAGTTATAATGAGGAGATTTTGACAAGACACCCATGGATGAAAGTTGAAAGAAAGCCAGAAACGTCTTGTTTGTCAAAAGTAAGATTAATAGATGTTAGAGACAAAATCGAAATATGCATGTGTAAACAATGTCACGGATGATGTAAAACTGGGAGGAGAACCTAGAGTATAAAAGTTGGAACACAATTGGAGCTCAGTGGACATCTGAACAAACTTTTTGGCTGCATATTGTCCTTTATTCGAATAAAAAAAAATTTACCCTTTGGCTGCCTGGATATTGTCTCACTGTGTGACTTCAATTGGCTAGCCATCAGGGTTGCCAGACCTCCTGATCTGGCAGGGTTTACCTGCTTTTTGGGTGGAAGCCCCATCTCCAAGCCCAAACACCTACAACCCCCCATCTCCCTTCTCTCTTGAGAGAGGGGAGGAAGAGGGGTGGCTGTGGACTGCAGGCTTGAATTCCAAGCAGCATTGCTTCTTGGAGGACAGGCACGCAAGTCCCGCCAGCTGCGAGCACTTAAAGGGACCCCTTTAAGTGCTCACAGCCGGTGGGGATGGGGCCCTGCATGCCCAGTCTCCAAGAATGGGCACGCAGGGTCTGTCGGCTGTGAGCACTTAAAGAGACCCCTTTAAGTGCTTGCAGCTGGTGGGGACTGGGCCTCAGGCGCCCAATCTTTAAGTGGCAATTCACATGGGGCTCACAGGCTGCAAGCTCTTAAAGGGACCTCTTTAAGTGCTCACAGCCAGCAGGGACTGGGCACGCGGTGCCTGCTTTTCCCAAGCAGGGGCCATCAGCTCCTACCTTGCAAGAGGCAAGATCACCTCTTGCAAGGCAGGAGCACCCAGCATTTACTTTTCCCAAGCAGGGGCCATCGGCTCCTGCCTTGCAAGAGGCGATTTTGCCTCTTGCATGGCAGGAGCATTTGACCATTGCTCCCCCCCCCCCCCATTTAAAGGGAATATTTTTTACCCTTTGGCTGCCTGGATATTGTCTCACTGTGTGACTTCAATTGGAAGTTTCCCTTTAAATGGTAGGGAAATAGTGGGGATGTGATGACATCACACAGAGTGATGTCATCATGCTGGGGTGGCCACATTCCCTCCTGGAATGCCCCCTAATCCCTCTGCTAGGGAGAAGATTGGACCTGGCAACCCTACTAGCCACACAAGTTAAAGAACCTTAATGCCCTGAGGATGTTGCCTTCAAGCAGAGTGTGTGGCTAGCAACAGCCCCTCTCCCTCCCTCCTGAAAGATGTAAAGGGCCCTCCAGCTGATCGGTGCTCCCCATCAATCAGCTGAAGCTCTTTAAATCTCGAAGGGGAGGAAGGAGAGGGTGGCTGTGGAAGGTCACTCTTGGGTGCGGGGCTTGGGGTGTCCCCACCCTCCCTCAGAATGCTCCCCAACCCCCCACCAGGGCAACTCGGGGATCTGGAAACCATCCCCCATTGGTATAGCCCAGAGTTGTATTGGGAGACAAGAGCTGGGGACTGACACTAATTTCATCAGTGGCAAGTAACAAGGCCAGGACATGCTGGTAGTCCTTTTCCACAATCCTGCAGTGAACATAATGATGAATATCAGCCAATCAACATACCACAGCTGTTATATCATGGGCAGTTTTGAATCTGTCAAATCTTTTTGTATGTTTTAGTTATTTTAACATGATCCCTTAAGGCAAAAACCTTTGTTTTAGTTTCACTTTTAACTTGTGTTGCTGGTATGGCCTCACAGGGCTGTGGGAGACCAGGCCTTACTTATGTGATGGATGAATAAATAAATAAATAAATAAAACCCTTTTTCTCTTCTCTTTTGGTACAGGGTGATGTAGAGTAATTATAAAAACAAAGCCTGCTTCTTCAGTGGAAAATGGGCTGAATATTTGGAGGGCAAAATGACAAAAAATTGTGTTCATGTTTTTAAAGATCTGGTCAGATTCTGATTCTTCACAAAGTATAGTGTGAAGGCAACAGCCTCCCTGTTTATCTCCTGTGTCAGGCACTTCATAAGACTGCCAACTCTGGGTTAGGAAATTCCTGGAGATGAGTGGGGAGCTGGGAATGTAGAGTATGGAGAGGGAAGGGAGCTCAGTAAGTATATGATACTACACAGTCTACCTTTTAAAAGCTGCTCTTTTCTCCAGGGAAACTGATTGCCAGTCCCCTGGATGAGTTATCCATGTACTGCCACGGAGGGTGAGATGCTGGTGCTCAAGGGATGCCAGGACTTGGTGGGCTAAAGGGAAGGGCAGGGTATAAATCCAATATCTTCTCTTCTTCTTCTTAGAGAAAAACTCCACCCATCTCAGCTGCTTGGCATTTAGGCATCTTGGAGCTCAAAGGGCTTCCAAATTTTTATGATCAGTCCAAACCTCAAATGGAACCCAAGCCCCCTCTAGCCAATGCCTCCATGTGGTCAAAGCTAATTTAATGGTGACAGCTTCTTTGTCCCACACTGCCCAATTTTTTTCTGCACTAGAGAACTCGATATATAAGCTAAGGGGTGCAACTTCCCATTGTTTCCTTTCTGTAAGATCACTCCCCCACCCATCACCACATCAGACGCATCCATCTGTACCACAAATGGCTTGGTTTCATCGAGATGATTTAGCACTCTGAGATGAATAACATTTTTAACTTCTCAAAAGCTTACTGGCATTTGTGGGACCAGTCCAGCTAGCTGCTTGCTTTATTGCACTCCAGCCCCTTCCCCTTGGTTTTTAACAAGTTCGTAAGGGGTGATGTTACCTGGGTGAAACTTGGGATGAATGGATGGTAGAAATGGGCAAACCCAAGGAATGATTGTAATTGTTGCCTAGTTCATGGGGGCTCCCACCCCACTACATCTTGGATCTTCTTAGGATCCATGCCCAAGCCCTTTCCGGAAATGCGATATCCCCAAAAAACTAGCTCTTCCTTGTGAAACTCACACTTGGACAGTTTGACAAACAAGTGGTTCTCATACAGGGCTTTCAGCACGTCTCGTACCAATTTAAGCTGTGACTCCTTATCCTTTGAATATATCATTTGAATATATCATCAAAAAAAACTAAGACCCCTTTGTATAGGTGCTTGTGCAACACTTCATTGATTAAATTCATAAACACTCCTGGAGCCCCGGCCAATCCAAATGGCATGACTGGGTATTTGAACTGTCCCAACAGGGTGTTAAAAGCAGTCTTATGCCCCTTCCTGAGACATACTCTAAAATATGCATCTCACAGGTCCAACTTAGAAAAAAATAGACCTTGTGAGGCTTTAGCCAGCAGGTTCTTAATGAGGGGGAGGGGTAAGCATTCAACATGGACACTGCTTTCAGGCCTTGGTAATCTGTGCACAGCCTCAGCGCCCCATCTTTTTCCTAAATAACACTGGGGCAGCGCAAGGGGAGGTGGTTGGCCGGATGAAGCCCCGAGCCAGGTTCTTGTCAATGAATCGCTGCAGTTCCTCCTTCTCAACCAGACTCATTGAATACAGTTTCTCTTTAGGTAATTTGTGACCTGGCAGTAATTCAATAGCACAGTCAGTCTTGTGGTGGGAGGGTAACGCATCTGCTTTCCATTCCTCAAACACCCGAGCTAAGGATGAGGTTCAACTCATCTTGCACAAGGCAGACTCGCACAGCCACCGGCTGAGGCTCCCTCCCCCATTCAAGACACCATAGGTGCTCTTGGCACTGAGGATCAAGGAACGTAAGAGTCCTGGTACATAGTACAGACGGGTTCACTATGAATGACCTCATTTCCCAATGGGCAGAAATCCCCATGGGTAGATGAATAGTAAGATGCTGACAGGCCTGCATTGGGGTCCCATCCATCTGGGTAAATACCACACACCCTTGATTTTTCAATTGGAGAACAGCTTTGCAGTGACCATTTACCTGTGTCTGTTTTATTTGACTTGAATGTCAATACTCCTCAACCTCTAGTTCAAGAGTTAGAATCTCCACTAAAGCTCCTGCGGTCCTTCAAAATGAGAGCAAATATTCCAGAACTATTAAGTGCTCCCTCTATTCTAGAGCACAGGGATAGATTAATAAATTATTTAGATCATCATAAAGCAGAATCCTGCTATCTGAATCTTTTGTCCCTCATAACTGGGTCACTGAAAGAAAGGTTCCAGAGACCTAAAACAGAACAACTTAAGTCCTTTGAGAATGGCCACTGGTTTGACTATGGGTTCCCTCAGATTATGTACCTTGGCCCCCAACTCAGTGACAGACTATATGAGGCAGAGCTATTTGAACTGTACAACGCAGCTAATAAGACATGCTTTCCCTTAAGCCATGGGATATTGCCCATTGTGGGTCATCCTGCTAGCTGTCTTTACCAGCTTCAGACCCCAGCTCTACGCAGAACCTTTTCACCTGCCAGGTTCAATGCTCTCCCTTCAGCGATCTTAACTAGGAGGTTTAATGGAGTCCCTTTTGACAATAGATTATGCCCCTGTGCAAGCGAGTCAATTGAAACAGTGTCTCCCGTGCGATTGGAATGTCATTACTATGCCAGTATTCGGCACTGGTGGTATTATAGAGCCCCCTGGCTCACACAAACTGCTGTATCTACTGAACAGTGATGATGAAAATACTACTGTCCCTGAGGCAAAGTTCTTTCAGGCTGCTCTTTTTATATGTAGTACAGTATTGTATTGCAAAATTCGTATTTGAGAGATATGGAATTGAGATTTATTTTACATGGATTTTAGGCTATGCTAGAACGGTTTTTTCTGGGTGATATAAATTCTTATGTTTTATCTATGTTTGTATTTCTTCTATGTTAATGCCAATAAAGGTAACTCAGTGACTATAGCTGGGCTAATTAAGTCCCATAGGCACCCAGAGTCTATCAAGGCCTGCACCTTAATTTGTGTTCCCCTTTGGGGTTGATTATAGTTACAGTTAAATAGAAAGGGGGGGGAATGTCTCACTGACTCTTGCGCTGTGTTATTTCGGACCTGCTGACTGGCGCCCTTCACAGCAGGCCCTGGCCTTTTCCCGCCGACTGAGGTGACTCACTTCCACTGGATGAAGTCCATTCCGAGGTGTCTCAGGCTTTAGCTTGCAGTGCTTTGGGGAGTTTACTTGGGGTCTTTGGTCTCTCTTTGGAGAGCCAGTCTGGTGTAGTGGTTAAGTGCGCGGACTCTAATCTGGGAGAACCGGGTTTGATTCCCCACTCCTCCACTTGCACCTGGCTGGATGATCTTGGGCAAGCCATAGCTCTGTACCAGCTGTTCCCTCAAGGACAGCTTGGGAAAGAGCTCTCTCAGCCCCACCTACCTCACAGGGTGTCTGTTGTGGGGAGGGGAGGGGAGGGGAAAGGAGTTTGTAAGCCGCTCTGAGACTCTTAAGTGAGTGAAGGGCAGGATATAAATCCAATCTCTTCTTCTTCTTCTTCTTCTTCTCCTTAATTCCTTCTCATTGCTCTCTTTCTGGGCTCTTTGTGCCTGGGCAGTTAACTGCAAAGTGCCCAAGTTTCCGGCACTGCAGACACAACCAGTGTTCCCTCTAAGCTGAGTTAGTGTGAGCTAGCACACAGTTTTTTAGCCTCCGGCTCACACATTTTTGTCTTAGCTCAGGAAGGAGGGCTCCAGAGCAAAACTAATTTATGCAGTAGCCAAAACGCTCACTCACAGCTTCAATACCAGTAGCTCACAAAGTAGAATTTTTGCTCACAGGAAGCTCACAGCTTAGAGGGAACATTGGACACAACCCCAGTTGCATCCGTAATCTCGATGTCTATCGGGCATGGGACCCCTGCCTTGGCTTGGTTTCCCCCCCACACACACTTTTCCAGGGTGGTTTTTGCTGGTAGAACCTCACTAGGTAGTTTTGGTTCTCTGCTTCACAAGCTACTTGAGTCCAGGCACCCAAAGTTAGGGGTCATAAAACTGCTTGGAATGCTACAGTTGTTTTTTTAAAAAAATTATCATGACCATAACAACAAGTCAATAAGACACTGAAAGAAGCCATTAAAACAATAAATCAGCAGGGTCATAAAACAAGGCTATTCCCATGCAGTACACCTTAAAACAACCTTATGTGAGATAATGATAATTACCGCACCTGTTGTGTTCAACTGCTGTGTCGATTCTTTGATGTCACCCCCACACTGAGCATTTGTGTGGTTTCTTCTGACTTCCTATCCTTTTGTGCAGGATTTTTGCACACCACCACAAGAGTTCTTTGCAGGCCCATAGCTACAGTGGGGCTTTTGGGGGCTCTGCCCCCTTTCTTAAAATCACATCCCCACAAGAATTTATCCTGTAAATGCTTTTTTTCAGTCACCTTAAACATTTTTAAAGGGTGTGTGCTCCTTTAAGCAGAGTGGGGTGCTATAGTTGACTAATTCCTGCACTGAGGGTAGAGAAAAGTGAGGTATAAAAAACCTCTTCTTCTTGTGCTCCTGCCCTGTAAGAATAAAGATGAAGCCAGTTAATTCCAATTGTGAGTGAAAGAGTGAAAAAGTTTAGATGGGATTGTACTACTTCCCATGCATTAACTAATTTATTTTGCAACTTTGCCTTCCTCATTGCATCTCTAGGACGTCAGTGTCTCTCCTCTTAACCCTTAGATTTGCATTTCATACAAAAAAATTCTAAGCATGTAAAAGAGGACAGGGCAGGTCACCATCATCATCTCCTCAGGGAACTGAAGAGGCGTTGGGTTTTGATCTGGTGTAGATTTTTGTCTTTGAGAGGTGTTAAGATTGCTCCCAGCACATTTTTGGTCAGAGGCAGCAGAGGAAAGGTGTGGGTATCTGTGTCTCTGCCCCCCTTGGGGGGCAAAGCCTCTCCCAAATCACTTCCAGCTCTTTTGCTTTCTCTGGATTTGCGTGCTGAAGATGAAAAAAACTCACTCCAGATTAAGTAATCAGGACTAGGAACCAAGCCAAACCAAGGTAACTCTTCAACCCACAATTTTCTTAACGCAGATATGAGTCTTGCACCGTGGAATTTTACGTTGTGGTTGCCTAGGCATAAGATCACACTGAGGCTTATCACTTTAGTAAAGAAACAGAAGTTTTTAATTGTAAGATGAAACTATATTTGCACAAGAAATTACCCTCCACCCCCACACACTTTGATATGTTTCTCTTTCATGCAGCAAGGATGATCAATATTTACAAACTGTGTAGTGATTTTTAATGAAATAGATACACCATGCTGCCCTCCTGTGGAAAATCAAGGGTAATAACTCAGGATTTCCCCACTACCAGTAGGGTTTTGAGAGCTGAAAAGCTGGGACAAACACACTTTCTTCAGAAGAAAAATGGGTATCCTTTCAGAATTAAAATCCATCCATCGGGTAGCCACCCCCAAATACTCTTGAGTTTCCACTGTGGGAAAATGCAGACTGCAAGATGTGTTTGGAACAGAACAAGCATCCCAGTGCACATGGAAGAGAAAATGAAACAGTAATGGGCCAGGGGTCCATTGGAGCGGGAGCGCACAGGAGCACAGCTCCGGGAGTGAGAAGCCCAGGGGGCGGGCACATGACCAAGCCCCGCCCCCTCCTCGGCTTCCCCAGGCAGTGCAGAGGCACAGTGCCCCGGGGGAAAGCCCTGCTAGGGTCTTTATTGTTTTTAATGTTTTGTTTTAATATTGATAATTTTATCATTGTTCCTTTTATGACTGTGTGCTGCTTTTCCAGGGACTTGCTCAAGGTGGCATATAAATTTTCTAAGTATACCATTTTTTATCTGGGCACATGGCATATAAGTACTGGAGAAATTTCATCAACCCTTCAGCAGCTTCCACCCCATCAGTTTGGTGTAGTGGTCAGGAGTTGGACTCTAATCTGGGAGAACCGGGTTTGATTCCCCACTCCTCCACATGCAGCTGCTGGTGTGACCTTGGGCCAGTCACAAGTTCTCTCAGAGCTGTTCTCTCATGAGCAGTTCTCAAAAGACCTCTCTCAGCCCCACCTACCTCACAGGGTGTCTTGTTGTGGGGAGGGGAAGGGGAAGGGATGGGTGGTGCGCATGTCCTGGGTATCTCAAGTCTACTTGAAACCTGGTGGTTTCAAGGGAGCAGGAGGAGAATGAGGGTGTGTTCTTTATTTTTATTGCACAAAGTATTGGATGGGGAAGAGAATGGAGGAAGAGCAGGTCAGTTTCACTCACCTGTGGAGTGAAGCCTGAGGGGTGGGTGTTGCCTTCTGACACACTTCCGGTATGTTAGGGGGTGTGGCATATGCAAATGAGTTGTGCAAATGATTTATGCTAATGAGCTCCTGCACCTCTTTTTCTATGAAAGGACCCCTGGTAATGGGTAAAATAATCTTGCTACTAACAAGTTCCTAACACAACATCCTTGCTAGGAAGTCAACTGAATTCAATTCCAGAGGGATATCTTTTGCCACAGAAACAGTACTTTACCACACTTATGGCACTTTAACAACTCTATTGTAGATGTAGCCTCTGTGGGCTACGGTGCCTTTCTGCCAGCTGCATGAATTGATTCCCTAACTGGGATCCATTCCTCCTAACTTTTACATCCATCTGTTCCTGAGCTCAGTAATTGTCCAGTCATCTACTGCCAAAGGGTGGCAAACACATTCCATACCCACTGATAAAGAGGGCAGCAAGCTGGTTCATCATGCACAAAAACCCTGTATTCAGCCAATTATTAGGTGTGCTGGCCAATTACTAAGCCTTTGGGAATAGATGACTCCAGTCCTTCAGTACGCCAGTCAGTATATCTATATACCAAATCAATGCTGTAAAACATTTATTTATACCTTACCTTTCTCCCCAATGCAGACTCAAAGTGGCTTACATAATTTCCTCTCCTCCTTGCAACAACCCTATGAGGTAGGTTAGGCTGAGAGTATATGACTGATTCAAGGTCACCCAGCAAACTTCAATGGTAGAATGTGGATTTGTGCCTTGGTCTCCAAGATCCTAATTTGACACTCTAGCCACTACGCCACACAGGCTCTCAGGAGTATAGTGGTTAAGAGCGGTGGAGAACCGGGTTCGATTCCTCACTCCTCCACTTGAAGCCAGCTGGGTGACCTTGGGTCAGGCACAATTCTCTCAGCTCAAAAAATAAACCTAGCTCGTCACAACATGAGCTAAAGTTTCAGGCTGCCAGACAATCTTCGAATATCCTGGTTATACAACACCCACTGCCATACGATAATTAACAGGCTCTCCTGCACCATGCAGGCATTCACATAAGACAGAAACAATATAGACTGTGGATAAAATGGAGCTGTGGGGCACCCCACATATCAGTTCCCATAAGTTTAAAGGGGTGGGCAATTGTTTTGGCTCAGGGGCCACTTTGTGGGAGCAGAGGTTAGCGAAGGGCCGCACCTTTTAAAATGATTGCATTCATTAGTTAACTTTGCATTTGGAGGCCACCTCATTAAGATTATCAAGATTAAGGCAGAATCCTATGAAACCTTGAAGACTACCTAGTTTCTAAACTATCCCAAAGATTGAACATTGAGAGTTTCAGTCTAATCACTGAGAAGATAAGTGACACTGAGAGACATTTGCTGCAAGAACACTCATCCAACATGGGACTCCTTACTCACAATGGCGGCTGTGGGCAGCAAGAAGGCCATCTGGGGGCGGTGGCTGCAGGGACCGGCAGACAGAGCAATGTGCACACCCGCCAGGCTGGGGGTCTCCACGGCTAGCCTGGCCCTGCTCCAACACCCGGCATGTGGGGGCACCTGGGGATCCCTGCGCTGCACAGCTGCAGCGGCACCACCAAGTTTCGGGGTGGGGAGGAGGGGAATAAGCCCCAATGAGAGACACACAGGGGAACATAGGGACACAGAGAGAGGAAGACACACACACAGAGGGACAGAGACAGACAGACAGACAGAGACAGAGAGAGACACACGGGGAACATGGGGAGAGAGAGAGAGAGGAAGACACACACACACAGAGGGACAGAGAGAGACAGACAGACAAACAGAGACAGACTCAGGGACAGAGAGAGAGACACGGGAACATAGGGATAGAGAGAGAGAGAAAGAGAGGGACACAGAGACACACACACATGCAGAGGGACACAGAGAGAGTCAGAGAGAAAGAGAGACAGGGACAGAGAGAGAGATCAGCTAATGCTTCCATCCCCAGGGCGGGAGGTGGTTCCTGGGTAAAAAGACCTCATTTGTCTGGAATGTCTTAGTCGCTCTCACAGCTCGCTTATCGCCTCTTCTGTATTACTGACCTTGAGTGTCTGGCTCCCAGGCGCTGCTTCTTTTCAGGTGCACAATGTCTTTTCCCCACTTTTACTGTGGGAACAAGTAGCCAGTATATTTTTGCGCCTTTTTATCTATTCTGGAATTGGAGGTTTGCATATGGACTACCCATTTGAATAATGTATATCTGTCCTGGTGGGTTGAGAGCCTGCCATTACTAACACAGGACGTGTAGATGACTAGTGGACCTGTTTGCAATAAAGGACTTTCTGTTTAAGAACACCTATTGCTGACTGAATACCTTGGACTCTCACAATGAGGGCCTAGGCTGTGAAGTTAATAGTTAGCACTTAGAATTGGGCCAGGAAGCAAACAGGTATCAGGTAGGATTGATGTAGCATTGATGTTCCAGGCAGCTGGCTCATGGCAGGAATCTCACTGCTGCCTTTTTTACCAACTGAAGCTTCTGAGGCATCTTCAAAGTTATTGGTGACAACCTAGTCCAGAGCTTCTCAACCAAAGTTTTCACATGGAAGCTGAAGAGCACTGGAGATAAAAGGGGTCTCTGGGATACTCCATGCATCAGGTCCCACCTAGCTGAAACTACCTCTTCTATATAGAAACTCTTTTTTTCCTGCCAGCATGAAAAGAACGGCACAAATGGAAGGCTATACGTTTTATCCGATGCACTGTTCTATCTACCCCAATTTTATCATCAACCATATACATTTTTTCAAGTATCATAAATTAAAGCTTGTTTTTTGAAACAAATAATTGGGTTGAGCACACCTCTTTCTCTTTCATTAGGAAATGGCTTTCAACGGGGCAACAATTTAACCAACATCCAGTGCCTGGGCATGTTTTTGTCTAATTGTTTAGTCTCTCCAGTAGCACTGAGGATGAAGGTAATCAATTATGCAGTGTTCCTAATGGTTCTCATAAATATTGGAGAGACTCACACTTGCTTGTGATCTCATTGATGGGAGAGGCTAAAATATATGTCAAGGAAGTACTCTGCACTTTTGCTAGATGTGCTGGTAAGGGGTGGCACTTGGTGTGGCCAGATTTGTCTTTAACAACAGTCTGATAATTGAGAATAATGTTTATCACATTGTCATTAATAGCTTCCCTGCTGACTTCTGAAGATTAAGTTGTTATTAATGATAGAGTAGTATGCCAGATCATTTTTTCCCCTGGTAATCCTAGCTAAAATCCATCAAACTCGTGCTGTACAAATTCCATTCATTTCAGTAAGGCTTATGTGGGCCTCCTATGCAAACTGCAATTAAAATAAATGGAATGCAGTAAAAGTACTTGGTCCATTGTATAGTAGAGATTAATGTGAAGCCACTGTTTTTAGAAATGTAATCATCAATGCACTTGAAAACCATGCTCTTCTGCATGGTAGGCAGACAGCAGCCGGCGAAGCTTGTTTTGAATGTTTCTGATACTTATACAGATGTTAAAAGCTCTCTCATTGGCTGAGACAAAATGCCAACCTGACTTGGAAACCTTACTGGACTTGTGTGTATTTCCAAAAAATCAAGGATTGAAAAGGCAAACAAATGTCTCAATATATCTTGCCACTTAAGAGTTAGTGCATTTGGGGAAGGGGGACATGCAGGAGGAGACAATTTGACCTCATGAGTACTTGAAGCTTTAGCAATGTGGATATTTGCCATTAAAAGGAATGTAATGGTACCAGCTCATTTATTTATTTATTTATTTATTTATTGGGATTTATATCCCGCCTAGCCAGTGTTAGCCAGCTCTAGGCGGTTCACAATAATAAAACACAGGTAATTACAATAAAATTACGACATAAATAACCACAGCAGCAAACTAATATTCCACAGAAATGTCATGCATTCATTGGCAGCCATCATTACATTCCAGAGCAGATACAGCAATTTCCGAACCCTTGGCTAGGAGCTTACACCAGGTGATTTATCATGGTGTTATCCTGAGGCCCTCCACCCCCAGCGGTGGCTCCTAATTGAAGGCCTGGAGGAAGAGCTCCGCTTTACAGGCCCTGCAGAACTGCAGAAGGTCCTTCAGGCCCCTGATGTCATCTGGGAGCTTGTTCCACCAGTGGGGAGCCCCCACTGAGAAGGCCCTGGTCCTGGTGGTTGTCAGCCTGGCCTCCCTAGGGCCGGGGAGGGTCAGGTGATGTTGGGTGCCTGACCGCAGTGCTCTCTGGGGTATATACAGGGAAAGGCAGTCCCTTAGGTAGGCAGGCCCCAGACCATACAGGGCTTTAAAGGTTAAAACCAGCACCTTGAACCGGATCCGGTATGCTATAGGCAGCCAGTGCAGAGTCCTCAGCACAGGCTGGATGTGGTCCTGCACCAAGAGACCCATCAACAGCCTGGCTGCGGCATTCTGCACCAGCTGCAGCCTCCAGAGCTGAGACAAAGGCAGCCCTAAGTAGAGAGCATTGCACTAGTTCAACCTTGAGGTGACCATAGCATGGATCACTGTGGCCAGGTCATTGCATTCGAGGAAGGGAACCAACTGCCTAATCAGCTATAGATGGTAAAAGGCTGCCTTGGCAGTGGCTGCTAACTGGGCCTCCCTAATTAAGCACTCCCAAACTCCAGACCCTCGATGCTGACACCAATGGCGCCCCCTCGAAGGCTGGCAATGGGGTCCCTAATCCTGATCCACTCCGACACAGACACAGGACCTCTGTCTTTGTTGGATTCAATTTCAGTCGGCTCAGCCTGAGCCAGCCCGCCACATCTTGAAGCACCCACTCCAGGTCATCTGGGGTAGTCCCAGACTGGCTGGGTGACAACCCAGCTTGTGCCTCTGGGCAATCTGGGCGAGAGGGCGCATATAGATGTTAAACAACATTGGGGAAAGCACCGCCCCTTGTGGTACCCCACATACTAGTGAGTGCCTCCGAGACATCTGCTCCCCCAGTGCCACTCTCTGTCCCCGACCTTGGAGGAACGAGGCAAGCCACTACAAGGCGAGCCCCTGGACCCCCATGTTGGGGAGGTGATGGATCAGTAGCTGGTGGTCGACCGTATTGAACACGGCCGACAGATCTAACAGCACCAGCACCGCCATACCGCCTCGATCCAGATGCTGCTGGAGGGCAACCAGTGCTGTTTCCTTCTCATGACCTGGCCGGAAGCCAGACTGAAATGGGTCCAGTGCGGAAGTGTCATCCAGGAAGCCCTGCAACTGAATCACCACTGCCTTCTCCAAAATCTTGCCCAAATAGGGCAAGTTGGACACCGACTGATAGTTGGCCAATTCGGCCAGGTCCAGTGATGACTTTTTTAGGAGAGGGTGGACCATCACTTCCTTGAGTGCCCCTGGGAACAGTCCCTCCTCGAAGGACTTGTTGATAATCTCCCTGAGAGCACCTCGCAGCCCCTCACGACCAGCTTTAACAAGCCACGAAGGGCATGGATCAAGGGAGCACATGGTTGGACATACAGTTGCAAGCAACTTGTCGACTTCCTCCAGACTGAGTGGACCAAAATAATCTAGAATGGAACTAGAAGACGCGCATGGAGCCTTGAGTTCACTAACTGTCTCAACTGTGGCTGACAGGTCGCGGTGGAGCAACAAGATTTTGTCTGCAAAATAGCTCGCAAAAGCCTCACAGCCAATGTACAATTCCCTATCATTTGGTCTGCCACGCAGCAGCTCTGTTAAGGACCGAATGGTTCTAAATAATTGTGCTGGGCATGAGCTTGCAGATGCAATCTCAGCCACGTAGAATTGCCTCTTCGTGGCCTTGATTGCCACCTCATAGGATCTCATAAATGCCCTATAAGCCCTTCCTATAGGCGATTAGGAAGGGTTTGGTTCCATCTCCATCGCAGACTACTTTGATTGGCCAGATGAAATCATCAACAAGCAACCCGGGACTGTCGGCTAAAGAAATCAAGGGGATGATTGAGGACTCAGTATCCGCAGCAATCAAGGCAGTCATGGAATCTGCACTCCCAGTCCTAATGGAGAAAGTAGAGGAAAGGATCCCGGTTGTGATCAAGAAAGAATTTGAACCAATTTACAACAAAATGGATGAATTGGCTATTCAAATAAAAACTGAAGTAGAGGAAATTAAGACGCAAATAGCGGCGAACAAAAACAAGATCCAAACGTTAGCAACAAAAAGCAGACAAACACATGCAAGAGTAAGAGAAATAGACTTGGATGTACAAGAACTGAAAGCCAAGAACGAAAGACTGGAGGAATTTGGAAATTGACAAAGCTGCGCAGATCATCAGATGTCAGAATGTCCCTGAAAATATAGGCACTAACCTCAAAGAAGAAATGGCAGAAACATTAGCAGATCAGTTGAAGATCAGTACCAAAGAGGACTTAATGACAGAAATGGACGGGGTGTTTAGAAGAGGAACAGCCTATGCCAGAAAATTTAATACACCCAGAGAGGTACATATAAGATTCAACAGAAAAGAAACAAGAGATAAGATTATGAGAGCGGCCTATGAGACTAAAGTTAAAATCCAAGGAGAAGATGTCAGGATCCTGAAGGAGATACCGTGGCGTGTGAGGGAAAAAAGAAGAATGTATCAACGTCTAGCAAGATCACTCCGCGAACACAATATAGATTATAGATGGCTTGTTCCAGAAGGTCTTTATTTTGAATACCGGGGACGAAAACATAAACTAAATTCAGTTTTTAAACTGGAGAACTTTTTGGAGTCTTTTGGAGCCGAACTTGGAGCATATGAGGAGAAAGAAGAGAAAGAGGAAGAGGAAACCTCTCAATCAGAAAAAGAAGGAGAAGAAGATAAGGAAGAGAAAGAAGATGGAAAGAAAGGTAGATCAAAGAAAGGGAGAAAAGCCGCTACAGGAGAGACAACGAGAACAACACCACAGATCCAAACAAGACATCAGCTCAAGACACGTCTGAAGGAAACCAAAAACCGTAATGGAACCGAGCCATAAAGAATTTAAAATCTTCTCAGTAAACGTAAATGGGCTTAATGCCCCGCAAAAAAGAAGGCGTATATTTCACCAATTACTTAAAATAAAAGCAGACATAACATATATTCAGGAAACCCACATTAAAAAGGAGCATATAAAATATCTTAATTGTAAAAAGTTGGGCCCTGTTTTTGTGGCAGCAGATGAAAAGGAAAAGAAGAGAGGAGTGGCGATATTTGTTAAAGAACATTTGCACCCTCAATTTATATACGCCTCTAAAGATGGTAGAATAATAGTGATTAGTATAATAAGAAATGGGAAGGAGTACATCATAGCAAATATCTATGCTCCTAATGCTAATCAAGAACCATTTCATAAAGAAATAACTGAAGCTTTGAGGTGCAAAAAATCTGACAAGATCTGTTTGATTGGAGATTTTAATGCGGTAGTAGATAGAAATATGGATAGAAAAACCCAAACTAATTCGAGGGAAAAAAATAAAGGGAAAAGATTATCTGAATCATTCTTCCAGTTAGTAGAAGAACAAGACCTCCTGGATGCCTGGAGAACTAAAAATATAGAAAAGAAGGCATATACATATTACTCTGGTAGACACAAGTCCTGGTCGAGGATAGACATGGCGTGGCTATCTAGATCGTTAATAATGGAGATGCTAGATACTGAGATCTGCCCCTTAACCTTTGCGGACCATAATCCAATTTTGATAACTTTTAGTGAGGTGAGGAAGGCCCCTAGATGGACTATGAATAGATATATCTTAAAAGATCAAGCCTTTGTTGATACCCTAAAAAAAGATATAAGTGAATTTTTTAAAATTAATATTCAGCCACAAATCTCATTTAATACGGTTTGGGACACATTTAAGGCCTATATTAGAGGTAAACTGATTAGCTTTACTATATGGGAAAAAAAACAAGAAAATAGAGAGTATAAATATCTGGTTGACCAAATAAAAATTGAAGAAATGAATAGATTGAAGGATGGGGGGGAACAAGATAGTAAGCAGCGCTTACTATATAAACAGCATAAGCTAAATTTATTATTAAGTAAAGAGATAGGGAAAAAAATAGAGTATAATAAACTTTTTTTCCCCGAAAATGCCAATAAACCTTCGAGATGGTTGGCATATAGGTTAAAAAAGGAGGAAAGTAAGAAATTCATAATTACATTAAAAAACCCCGAAGGAGAAAATAAATACTTGCTAAACGATCTAAAAAAAATTGCGAAAGATTATTTTTCGAATTTGTATGAGCAAGAAAATAAGAATGAAAAACTGATTAAAAATTACTTTAGGGATAGAGTAAAAACAAATAAATTTACGGAAGAGCAAAGGGCGAAATTAAATCAACCAATCACAATATGTGAAGTAGTGGAAGCTATTAAAAGACAAAAAGCGAATAAGGCGCCGGGCCCAGATGGTATCCCAGGCGAGTTTTACAAGATCTTTGAGGGACAGATATCCATAATATTTAAAGATTTGGTAAAGGAAATTGGCAATACGGGCACTGCTCCAAATTCTTGGAATGAGGCATTGATAGCATTAATACCTAAAGGTGAAGAAAATTTAGATAATATTGGTAATTACAGGCCAATATCGCTATTAAATGCGGACTATAAAATCTATGCAAATATATTAGCGGAAAGATTTAAAAGAGTGTTATCCCAGATAATCAACAGGGATCAAATAGGTTTCTTGCCAAACAGACATCTACGGGAAAATTGGAGAACCTTAATCAATGCCATAGAGTATTATGAGGCGCATCCAGAGAAAAATGTTTTATTCATGTTTATGGATGCAGAAAAAGCTTTTGATAGTTTATCGTGGGAATTTCTAATAGGTAAATTAGAAGAATGTAATGTTGGAGAGAAGTTCGAAGTTATGATCAAAGCAATTTATAGCAAACAAACTGCTAGATTAAGGATTAACTCTGACATCACGCAAGAGATTAAGATCCAAAAGGGATCTAGGCAGGGCTGTCCTTTGTCCCCACTACTTTTCATATTCGCCCTAGAGACCTTATGTGACAAAGTTAGGGAGGATAAATTCATTAAAGGCCTTAGATGCAAAGGGCAAGAGTATAAGATATGTGCTTATGCCGATGATATGATGTTTTTTTTAGAAGATCCTGAAACCTCCCTAGGTAGATTACTAGAAGTAATTGAAGATTATGGTAAGGCTTCAGGCTTAAAGATTAATTTGAAAAAAACAAAAATATTAGCAAAAAATTGCTCCAAACAGGAACAGTTGATGATCCAGGAAAAGTATGGAATCGAGGTGGTGAGAAGAGTAAAATATCTGGGAGTCTTATCTACTAACAAAGCAAGCTCACTGGTAGAAGATAATTATGATATACTAAAAAGGATCAAAAAAGATCTGGATAACTGGAAAAATTTAAAGCTTTCTTGGCTAGGTAGAGTCATTGCGATTAAAATGAATATTCTCCCGAGGTTTTTATTTTTGGCACAGACAATACCGCTGTTAGCAGATAATGCCAAATTTTACAAAAACATCAATGAGCTAATAAGAAAATTCATTTGGTTCCCAAAAAAACCTAGAGTAAAATGGAAACTGCTACAAGATCAGAAAGAGGAAGGTGGGATTGCCCTGCCTAATTGGGAAATGTACGGGAAAGCGGTAGCTTCACTCTGGTTGAGAGAATGGGTGATGCTAGATAATAGAAGGATCTTGGCATTAGAAGGGCATGACCTATATATGGGTTGGCATGCGTATGTGTGGTATAAGAAAGATAAGATCCATGCAAACTTTAACACACATATTTTAAGAGCCGCCCTTATGAAAAATTGGTTATCCTTAAAAGAAAAATTCTACAAGAAAATTCCTAGGTGGGTTTCGCCATTGGAGGCTTTTGTTAAGCCAACATTAGTAAACTCAAAAACTATGGCGAGTTATGATAATCTATTAGATTCTAAAAGTGAGTTAAAGAATAATGATCAGTTAAAGAATGAAATAGGCTTACAACTGTCTTGGTGGGAAACTAACCAATTAAATTCTAGATACCACATAGATAAAAAAGAGGGCTTTCAGGAGAAGCCTAATGAGTTGGATTTAAATTGGATGAATAATAATAAACTTAAAAATTTTTACAAAATATTACTAATTTATGAAATGCAGGAAGAAAAGATAAAGCCTACAATGATAAAATGGATGGAAGATTTTGGCTATAATATTCAGATTGAACAGTGGACCAAAATTTGGAAAACAGTAAAATTTCTAGAGGTGATAAATTATAAAGAGAACATCTATAAGCCCTTCTATCACTGGCATTGGTCTCCTGACAGATTACACAAATGTTACAAAAATGTATCAAATAAATGTTGGATGTGTGAGGCGGAGATTGGAACATACTTCCATATGTGGTGGAAATGTAGGAAAGTTCAGAGATACTGGTCAATGATACATGTTATGATTAAGGAGATAGTGGGAATAGACTTACTATTAGCCCCTGAAACCTTTCTGTTAAATATTTTTCCAGATGGACTGAGTAGACATGATCAAAAACTATTAGTTTACATATTGACAGCAGCTAGGATGGTCCGGGCTAGTGCGTGGAAGTCTGTAGCACTTCCGGGAAAAGAAGCGGTGACGACTAGATTACTGGACTGGGCAGAACTGAGTAAATTGGGATATCTTATGAATGTAAATGCACGGTTAGATCCGAGAAGGACTTGGTCCAAACTTTATGTATGGTTAGCTAATGGGTGAGGCTCCAATACTTTCTTTGTGGTTATTTCTGGACAATGTATAAATGTAAAAAACTAATAAAAACAAATTTAAAAATAAATAAATAAATGCCCTATAAGATGCTCTTGATGCTTCATTGCAGGCACACCGCCACCATCTCTCTAGCCGTCTGAGTTCTCGTTTCATCTGCCGCAGCTCCCCAGTATACCAGGGAGCCCACTTAGAATGAGGGCGCAGAGGGCATCGGGGCGATCTCATTGATGGCTGCCAAGAGCCGGCAGTCCTCGACCAACTCATCTAACGAGCCACCAGGGGGCATGGGATCCCATAGAGCCAGTAGGAGCTGCTGAGGGTCCATCTGACTCTGCGGGCGAGCCAAAATATGCTCACCACCCACAAAGGGTCTGAGTGACACCTTCAGATGGGCCTTCAGGGCATGGTGATCCGACCATGGCACTGCCAAGGCAGTAATCGAATCCACCAACCCCCCCCCTCCATGCAAAAATCAGGTCGAGCGTATGCCCGGCCTGGTGCATGGGCACCATTACACATTGGGTGAGTCCCAGTGCTGCCATGGCCAACACCAGGTCCATCGCCAGCCCAGAGGCCGTGTCCTTGGCATGGATGTTGAAATCTCCCACAACTAAAAGTCTTGAATACGCCAACACCCAGCTGGCCATGGCATGACAGGCTAGTGGGTGGTGCATTGGGTGGTCGGTACACCACCCAAATAGCCAAACTCTCCCCAGTGTCCCACACCAAGCCAGAGCATTTTATGCCTGCCAGTTTCAGCAACGGGAGCACCCTGTAGGAGTAAGCCTCCCGAATAAGGAGTGCCACCCCTTCCCCCTGCCCCTCTGTCCATGATTGGTGGAGGACCAAGAACCCAGGCGAAGCCATCTGGGAGAGAACCACCATCTCCCCATCCTGCACCCAGGTCTCAGTCACGCAAGCCAGATCCGCTCCCTGCTCGACTAAAAAGTCTCGCAGGGTAGAGGTCTTGTTATTTATGGACCTGGCATTGCACAGCACCAATGTCAGAGGGGGGTCTCTCCCAGCCCCACTGACTGTCACCCTTGGGATGTGACACAGGCTGGAAGGGGGCTGAGCTTCTCTGTTTCTCTGCCCTCTTCCCTTTATTACCCGCCTGGTCCCACCGCTATACTTTTCCCTCCCCAGGAGCACTGAAATCCCCCAACCTACATTCCCCATCTATGGTAGCCTCCATGCCATAGTACAGCATCCCAGGCCACCACATAGGTGGGTGGTCAACAGATGGCAGTAGTGCTGTACTGAACAAAGGATCTGCAATGTCTAACACCACTAGCCCACTCCTATACTAAAACACACTATCCAACTATCTAGGTACAATAAAACTAAATAAACCTAACTAAGAAACAATACAACCTGCACCTAGATTAACTACTCTATAACTAGCCCCCTGTCCTCCCTACTCAACCCCTCACCTCTCCCCCTTCAGGAGTAGGACTAACAATTCAACGGAGGGTGGGAAACACCATCTCCAAATGTGGCAACAGTGACAAACAATCCAGAGGGTAGTGATGTTCCAGCCTAGGATCTTCTGGTCTCTCTTGGTCATCCGAACTTATTTCCACATCGCCGACCTTCTCCTGGGAGCTGCACAGCCCACCCAGAGTCCAGCCACGGGGCAGGCACTTCGATAAGTGCCAAGTTAGTAAAAGAGTGCCTCCAGACTTGAGCTCAATCCAGATGAAAAGTGGTAGCCAGGCACAGCCACAGCCACAGCGGGTATACAAATGCCCCCTGCTGGCCAACATAAGCCCCACCAGTGAAGTGAGCGACACAAACCAGCAGAGGGAGTCCGGCAAGCAGTGGGAGGGCCCAGCAGCAGCAGGCCGGTACCCAAGTTCCATAGTGGAGCTCCTGGCATCAGAGGCTCCCGTTGACAGTGGGAGCCACCACTCTGCACTCGCCGCCCAGCGCCTCACAGCAGTACTCGCCGCCCTTGTGCAGAGGGTCCTCATGCTCCTGTGCTCCCGCAGCGGTCTCAATGCCGAGGGGTTTCATCAGAAAAGGATAGTCTCTGGGATGCTTTCCCACATAGGTTACATTTATTGTGGGGGCAAGATCTCCCTCCGAGGCAACGCACCCAGCGTCAACACCCGCGGCGGCCGCTCCCTTGGTCTCCCAGTCACAGAGGCCCGGACTCTCGCCTCCTGGCCCAAACCTGGCCTCCATTGCATCTCCCAGTGTCTCCCAGCCACTGATGGCCCCCCAGGCCCCTCAAGCCCAGCGCTCTCTGATGCAGCAGGGCCCAGAGATTGTTCCCACGGCTACCCAGTCAGAGAGGCTAGGCCTCTTGCCTTGCCTCTCGCCAGTTGCCCTGGGCTCGATCTTCTCCACGCCTGGTCACCTGCACATCTTCGGGCGTCTCTGAGCCACGGCAGGCCCGGCACTCTCTACTGAGGCAATGCCCAAAGGCCTCCGGCACCACCACCCAAGCCTCGGCTTCCAACTCGGCTCTGGCATTCTGCATCTCCCGGCTGCCAAGCGCAGCGTCTCCAGCACTCCAGCACTCAGCGTTTCCCGGCCTCAAGTCACAGCAGCAGCAACTCAATGCCCCAGCCGAGAGTTGGCTGTAGCCTGGCATCCCTGCTCCTTCCCCCCAGTATAAGCAGCTGGTAAAGGTAAGATAAAGTGGCTAGTGGCATTAAGCAAATTAAAATTTGGTGAAGCTCACATTACAAGCTACTATGCCGGCCGCCATCTTGTAGAGAAAAATCCTGTCCCAGTGAGGTAGAGGAAAGCCAGCTTAGTACAAGTTCCTCCCTTTGAGCAGCACTGTGGGACTAACTGAGTTACATGCAAATGCCTCCTACTGTAGTCCAGGGGCCCTTTTATTGTTTTATTGCTTTTGTGCTGTTTACGAACTGTAATAAATCAATGATGATGATGATGTTTTATTGCTTTGGGGAGGAAGCACTTGCTAAAATGTAATACTTCAGTTCTTTCTCAGATGGGTATTCAAACCCTTATTGCATATGGGGTTTCATCAGAAAAGGATAGTCTCTGGGATGCTGTCACAGATAGGTTACATTTATTGTGGGGGCAAGAAATGAGAGTTTGGGTCGGCGAACACTGGTATATTAATTTATTTGTTAAAAACAGCTTAACTTTTGTGTGATAGATCTTACTGAACTCAAAACATTGTTATTGGCTAACTACAAATATATAATTTATATTTATGTAAATAATTCCAGACAAATTGTACTCTACAGTGTCAGAATCTACGGATTCTAACAAGGGTTTCTGTAGTATTTAGTGCTGTACACAATCTCCCAGCCATGTAACCTGTCCCTGTACTTGCTATGTAACCGATGTCTGATGCTTGCTTGCTTGCTCATGTAACTTGCCCCTCAATTCACTATGTGATGTTCCCTTGTTACTTTCTTTATGACCCTGGGTTTATGGCTCAGACTGGGTCTGGTCAATGTAACCATTTGTCCGGGAGGGTGGCGACTCCAAGGCATGAGAACAATCGGCCTCTCACCCCCGCGCCTCCGCATTCCTTTCCTCCCTGCTGGGGAAGACGGGGACCAGTTGCTTATCAACGTGTGAAGACCTTGGCTAGAGTTATTTGTTATGTATAAGATGGATACATCTAAGGGGTCTGGTTTAAGAAGGGAAATTTACAGCTTCACACCTAACCTTTTTCCTGTGGGAAGCAAACGGTCAGCGGACCTTTAGCCCACGGTTTTTCCCTCATTGTGATTGGTTACCTATGGGCAATTCAAATTGTACTAGAGGGTATATTAGTCCTGCTTCTATTGTATGCTTTATCTCTGACAATAATCCGAGGACCTGTAGTAATGTAGTAATAGGAAATAAAGAACTGTGTTTCATCAACAAAGGTCTGATCCTTGACTACTTTGAGCAGAAGCCTCACATACAGTTTCTCAAGATTGTTCCAGGTTCCTCACATGCAGCCTGGGAATGCACGTGAAGAGATGCCTGAATGCTGTGAGAACCTTGTTAGATCCAATAAGCCAGGCCTTGATATTGAATAAAGTCCTTTTATTTCTTAATGGTCTACTCAGTAAGCACTTTCAGTGTTAGTGATGACAGTTATGGGGCAGAGGGTGAATTATACCAACTTCAAACATCAGGATAAGAACATGGCACCAATCAGGATAATTGCAAAAAGGCGCAAAAATACTAGCCGTTGCTTTCCCACTGAAAAGGCGCCGAACAGAGTCAGCTCAGACTTGGCAGCCTTTCCCCTTCTCCCACTAAGCTCCCCCGGTGATTCCCATACTACTAGCCACCTGGAGTCAGTGCCGTTAGGAAAACACTTCAAGGTTACAGGCGCTTCTCAGAGAAACAGAAACAGAGGCTTGAGAGCAAATGGGGAGGGAAGGAGATAGAGAGCTCAATGACGTGGCAAGTACAGGGTGCCCAACTCCCGCCCAGGAAGATGACAGGGAACCTGACATACTGCCCCCTTTAGGATGGCCCCCCAGGTTTCGCCGGATAAGCCATATGGAACTCTCACAGAAGTTTAGGAGCATGAACATGATCAACAGAAACCCATTCATTACATTCAGGACCAAAATCCACCCACTGAACAAGATAGTAAAGGTGACCTCGTTTAAGCTTGGAATCCAAAATGTGAGAAATCTCAAAATGAGGTTCCCCCCTCTTCATCAGAGGAGGAGGAGTGGGAGGAGTCAGTCTCCAGGTGTTCGGCCCAGGGTCTTTCTTCAGCAGGCTGTAATGAAACACAGGATGCACAGCTTTCAGAGATTTAGGCAACTCAAGTTCAAAAGAAACAGAGGAAATTTTCCTCAGGACCTTGAAAGGACCGACATATTTCCAACCCAGCTTTTGACTAGGCTGCAGTCCATGAATATTTTTGGTAGACACATACTCTGAGTCCCCAGGCTCCAACTCCCATCCCGGAGCCCTCCCCCGATCCACATATTTCTTATAATCCAACTTGGCACGGTCAAGTGTCTTAGCTATAAGAGGCCACGAATCACGGAGAGAGTTCCACCATGAGCTGAATGAGTTAGAAGTAGAGGTCGCTGGATGCAGTGTTGGGAGAGGAACCTCCTCAAATCCCCCCATTGCCATAAATGGGGAGACACCAGTAGAAGAGTGAATGGCGTTATTGTAACTGTATTCTGCAAAAGGGAGCAACTCCACCCAATCGTCTTGATGAAAGTTGGTGTAGCAATGTAAAAATTGTTCTAGAACTTGATTTGTGCATTCCGTTTGGCCATCGGTTTCTGGGTGATAAGCAGAACTTAATGCGGGTTCAATCCCCATGATGTCCAAGAGCTCCCGCCATATTGCGAGCCCCATCAGAAATTATCTTACTCGGAAAACAATGGTGTTTTATGACCTGGGACAAAAACACCTTGGCTAATCCTTTGGCCGTGGAAAGCCATTTGAAAGGCACAAAGTGAGCTTGCTTAGAAAATAAATCCACCACCACCCAAATCATAGTTTTCCCCTTGCTTGGGGGTAAATTGGTGATAAAGTCCATAGAGATCACCTCCCAGGGTCGGGAGGGAGTAGGAAGAGGCTGCAGTAATCCCGGGGGTTCCCCCCCCCCCTTTCTTGCACATTAAACACGTTTGGCAAGAAGAAACATAGTCTGATACATCACTGCACATACGGGGCCACCAAGACTGTCTTTGGAGTAAGTGCAAAGTCTTTAAGTATCCAAAATGACCAGACAGTTTGGACTCATGGCAAGCATGTAAAATGGACAGTCTCAGAGATTTAGGCACCATGAGTTTATCACCTTTGTACCAGCAACCATCAGGATCTTTTATTGCCCCCTTCCCAGCCTCAAAATTGTCTCCATCCTGCATGCACACACACACACACACACACACTCTACCCTCCTCCCAAGAATGTTGAATGTCACTGTTGCATTTTAAAATGTTACGGGGGGGGGGGGACAACAGTGGATTTAGTCTTGTAAGTATACAATGAAAAAAACACTTATGCACAAAATACACAAGTATCTTTTCCATTCCCTCTCATGGATTGCTGCCTTGACGCAGTGAGGGGGCTTGCGTGATTTGATGAGGCTGTGGGCTAGGATGGACAGGCCACAGCAGAGAACTCAGACAAAACATGATCCACTGGAGAAGGAAATGGCAACCCACTTCAGTATCTTTGCCAAGAAAACCTCATGGACAGTAACAGAAGGCTAAAAGATATGATGCCAGAAGATGAGCCCCTCAGGTTGGAAGGTATCCAAAATGCTACTGGGGAAGAGCAGAGGGCGAGTACAGGTAGCCTCAGAAAGAGTGAAGTGGCTGAACCAAAGCCAAAAGGATGCTCAGCTGTGGATATGTCTGATGGTGAAAGCCCAATGCTGCAAAAAACAATACTGCATAGAAGCCAGGAATGTAAGAGCTATGAATCAAGGTAAGCTGGATGTGGTCAAAAACAAGATGGCAAGACTGAACGTCGACATCTTGGGAATCAGTGAATTAAAGTGGACGGGAATGGGCAAATTTAACTCAGAGGACCATTATATCTACTACTGTGGGCCAAGAATCCCGTAGAAAAAATGGTGTGGCCTTTATAATCAACAAGAGAGTGAGAAAGGCAGTATTGGGATGCAATCTCAAAAATGACAGAATGATCTCAGTCTGAATCCAAGGCAAATCATTCAACAGCACAGTAATCTAAGTCTATGTCCCAACCACTGACACAGAGGATGCAGAAGTGGACCAGTTTTATGAAGACCTACAACACCTCCTAGAACTAACACACAAAAAAGATGTCCTCATCATCACAGGGGACTGGAATGCTAAAGTAGGAAGTCAAAAGGTAACCGGAATAACGAACAAGTTTGGCCTTGGAGAACAAAATGAAGCCGGGCAAAGGCTAACAGAGGCTGAGGACAGACTGGCAATCTAAAGCGGGGCAGGCACGCTTCGCAAACGGAGGAAAGGAGCACGTTCAGACATGCGCATCTGTCCGTTGGCTCTGTTGCGTACTTACCCGTCTCCCAGTCGCTTTCCTTCCGCTTTACCCGGACACCGGTTTTTCCGGGTGTTCAGGGGCCTTCCTCTGCATGCCTCCCGCTTCCAAACAGTGTGAACTGGAAGAAGCGGGAGGCATCCGGAGGAAGTGTGAACGCACCGGCAAAAAGTTTTGCGCATGTGCGCATGTGCGAAAAACATCAAAGGAAAACAAAAAAAAAGTGCAGCGGCGTGCGTGAGCTGCGCGCGCTGGCTATGCGGCAGTCTGAACGCTCCGTGGCAGTCTGAACGCTCCGTATCGCCGCTGATCCGCATTGCTCTGGCCAGTGTGAACGGCCAGCTCCGTGGGTTTTTCCCCCCGCTCCAGTTCCCTCCGCTTTGCCTCCGCTTCAGATTGCCAGTCTGTCCTCAGCCAGAGTTTTGTCAAGAGAACACGCTGGTCATAGCGAACACCCTCTTCCAGCATCCTAAGAGGCGACTCTACACATGGACATCACCAGATGGGCAACACCAAAATCAGATTGATTATATCATTTGCAGTCAAAGATGGAGAAGCTCTATATAGTCAGTAAAAACAAGACTTGGAGCTGACTGTGGCTCAGATCATGAGCTACTCCTTGCAAAATTCAGACTTAAACTGAAGAAAGTTGGGAAAACCACTAGGCCATTCAGGTTTGATCGAGATCACATATACACTGGAAGTGAAGAATAGGTTTAAGGGACTAGATTTGATAGACAGAGAGCCTGAAGAACTATGGACAGAGGTTTGTGATACTGTACAAGAGGCAGCAATCAGCACCAAAGAAAAAGAAATGCAAGAAATTGAAGTGGCTGTCTGATGAGGCTTTACAAATAGCAGAGGAAAGAAGGAAAGCAAAAGGCAAAGATGAAAAGGAAAGATTTACCCAACTGAATGTAGATTCCCAGAGAACAGCAAGGAAAGATAAGGAGGCCTTCCTGAATGAACAATGCAAAGTAATAGAGGAAAACAATAGAATAGGAAGGAGTAATAATCTCTTCAAGAAAACTGGAGAAATCAAGGGAACGTTTCGTGCACAGCTGGCCACGATAAAGGACAAAAATGGTAGGGACCTAACAGAAGTGGAAGAGATTAGGAAGAGGTGGCAAGAATACACAGAAGAACTATGCAAAAAGGATCTCTTTTTTTTAAAAAAACATTTTTTTATAAAAGACAAACAGCAAACAAACAAATATACATACAAAAATTCGGGGGTTCCACTTACATCATTATTTTATCTATTTGGCTACCTCATACATTGTCTAATTGTATTATATAATTTTTTCCACCATGAATTTTTACGTAAATCTTTTGCTTATAGTTAAAAATATAGTTCATATTTTCTTCTACTTTGGGTGTATGTCCATATGGTTTATTTATTATACTCTTCCATCCATTTGTAAAATCTTAACGATGTATTCTCAAAGCTTCCTTAATTTTATCCTCTCAGGATTAAAGTTAAATTGTCCATCTCTGCAGTTTCAAGTATTTTATTTATAATTTCTTCTTTTGAAGGTATCTCATTTCTTCTCCAATATTTGGAATATAATATTTTTGCTGCTGTCACTATATGTATAGTAAGATAGGAATCCTGCTTTTTATATTTTTTTGGTAATATATTCAATAGAAACAATTCTGGTGTATACATTTTAACATTTTTTGGTAACATTTCATGAATTCAAGACCAATATTTTTTAGCTTTATCACATGTCCATCACATATGAAAAAAAGAACCAACATTTTGTTGACATTTCCAACAATCACTTGGTAGGTCAGGATAAAACTTTGCAAATTTATCTGAAGTAATCTGCGTGAAAACGAGTGTCTCAGGTAGTCTTTGAACCATTGCCCCCACCTCCATGACTAAAGATGGACTAATTAAGTCCTGTGCGCACCCTGAGTCAATGAGGGCTCTCACACGCATTTGGGTCCCCATCTCTGGGTCGACCAGGGATACTGTCACAAAAAACAGGGGGGGGGGGTGCGCTCACTGATTGCAGCGTGTGCTGCTCTCGGACCTGCTGACTTGTGCCCTTTACAGCAGGTCCTGGCCTTTTCCCACTTGCTGGGGGGTTTCTTCTCCACTAGATGACGAAGTCCCCGATGGCGTCCTGAGCTGAAGAGCTTGCCCCTTTCTTGGCTTGCCCCTTTCTTGGTTGGCATAGTCATCACTGGTCATCTTGGTTGGCATAGTCATCTTGGTTGGCATAGTCATCACTGGTGGATCGGGTCCCTGGGTGGGAGTTGTAGCCGGTATAGTGCCCAGCCTCTCCACAATGAAGACACAAGCCTTGCCTCATGCACAGGTCCTGCATCGGCTCCTTCAGCTTCGGTTGAGGAGTTGACTTCCGGGCAGCAACTGGAGTTTTGGGGTATGATTTGGGGTTATGCATTCGGATGAGTTGGAACCAGCTTTCAACATCCCCAGCTTCCCTCACCCAGACCGCCAACAAGATTGGGTTCACATTTCTCAGTACAGTCTCTAGGATGTTATGATTCAGCTTCAGGTGGTACTGCTCTAGGAGCACTGCTTCAGGCCACCCCTGGATCTTGGCTGCATACATCGTAAACTCGTCTGAGTACTTGTGCACTAATCTATTACTTGCTTCAAGGCTTGGAGGTAATTATGCGCCTTCTCCACCTCCATTGGGTCTTCATACTGGCGTCTGAGGGCCTACATGAATGCCTTGACCTTGCGGAACTCAGGACCATGTAGGTTGTGCAGGTTCACAAACCAGTTGGCAGCCCTCTCTCTCATTCTTGAACCGATGTAGTTGATATGGTGGCCTTCAGTAGGAAACAGATGGCCTCAATTCTGCAGGAACTTCCGCACTTGTAACACAAAGAAGTCCAGTTTCTCTGGATTCCCACTGAAGGTAGCATCCAAGAGCTTCTTTGGATGCTTTAACCCCAGAGGCCCTGCCGGCACCCCTGGAGTGGAGGGCACCCTTCCTGGAGGGGGTGCAGGCGCCGGAGCTGGGGGTGGTAGCGCCGGGCCTCCCAGTTGTGCCAGGGATTGAGCCAGATGGGCCTTTGCCGGAGGTGCTGGACATTGCATCTGAAGTTCCCATTGAACTGCCATGGCTACCACCCAGGGAATGTCGAGAAACATCTCATTCATCTCGTCTTGCATCCTCTCCTGGTAGAACTCCAGCTGCGCTTGCATTCTTGTCACAGCATCCTTGGTCGGCCTGCTTGCTCCCGCAGAGACCCTACTGGGGCCCTGGTATGTTGGGAAATGGTAGCAGCTGGGTCTCACTGGCCTGGGAGTGGTCGCCCATGACCAACGCTCTCTTTAAGCTGTGGAGTCTTGTGAGCAAAAAACCTACTTTGTGAGCTACCAGCACTAAAGTTGTGAGCGAGCGATTTTGCTACTGCATAAATCAGTTTGCTCTGGAGCCATCCTTCCTGAGCGAAGACAAAAATGTGTGAGCTGGAGGCTAAAAAACTGTGAGCTAGCTCACACTAACTTAGCTTATAAGGAACACTGTCCATGACTCCCGCATCTCTGTTGAGAAGTTAGCCCAGGAGTATGGGTTTTGGTATGGCCTCTTGTAGGTGATGCCCACTGCACTCATAGTGGGAACCAGAGTCACCTTGGTCGACACCGGGATCTCCTCAGCGGTGGTTGCAGGAATGCCTCCGTTACCTTTGTTGCCCATGGTAGAGGTATGAGGTTGGAGGAAAAAGGGATTCCTGACACTGTGTCAGAGTCCCACAGCAATCGGTCACAGCAACGATCTTTAAACAGGATTCAGTTCATTGCAAGTAGGAAAGGCAGGTCATCTGTACACACTTTGTGTCAGGAATGAGTCTTCAGGCGGGAGTTGGGAAGTTAGACAGAATTCAAAAGGCACCCCAGGATGGAATAAAGCCAATCACAAAATAGCAAAGAAGCATGCCTAAAATAACAACTATAGGTTCCCAGGGGAATAGGAGCATCCAAGCACCAAGCTCAGACACAGGCAGGCATAGAGATAAGACAGAGAGCAAGAATCGAAAGTTAAAATACCAGAAGATATCTGTCTGCAGTACAAGCTTCACCAGCCTCCATCACCCAGCCCCTACTTGCCATGGCAGCATAGCTGACATCACTTTCATTTCTTCGTGGCTAGCTTCTGTCATGCAATTGGACGATGGAATAGCACCTCTTCTGGAAAGTGCCCATAGAGAAGGTCCTCCACCGCCTCCCACCTCAAAGAGGATTAGGGGTGTTATTGTGAAGTTCTGTGATCTACATACAAAGCAACGTATCCTTAAAGAAGCTCACATAAAAGGTCATCTTCTATTTAAAGAGCATAATATCCAAGTGTTTCCTGACATTGCCTCTGAAATTCTAATGAGGCATAAAGAGCTGAAACGTGTCACTGATGCCCTCTGATCAGTGAATGTAAAATATAGATGGGGCTTCCCATGCAAAGTCATTGTGATGCGTGAGGGCACTACATTTTCAGCAGACTGCCTGAATTCTGGTCTACAGCTCCTGCGTTATCTCAATCTGAAACCCCTGGGCACAATGGAAGAATTGCCAGAAGAGTCTTCTCCACGAAAGCCATTCCTGAAATTTGAGTGGCGCAAGATTTCAGTTAAAAAAAAGTAACAAGATTTTCCATTGCTTTTCCGTTTAAGCCTAACTTTGTTCTATAGGTTCTGCACCACTGCTATATCCAGAGTTTAGGTTGTGTCATTGACACTGCACTATGCTGAGGAGAGGGGGTGGGGGTTTACTATTTCCTGTCGGTTCCCTGCTACATGTTGTCCCAGAAGTTGCAGAGTTTAAATGCTCTTTTCCTTGTTTCCCTTTGTTCCCTCATGGTTATGTTTGTTTCCCTTTTTCCCACTGTATTTTCTGTTTGTCACTGAGATTTTGGTCTCTCGATTGAGACGTTTGTTTAGTTTTTATTTTTTGGATGCTTCTCATGACGCAATACTTTTGTTCGCATTATAGGTTTTATTGGAATGCTGCCTTAAGCAGATTAGGTGGTCTTAAGTATTTTTCTTGTTACTCTTGCTCCAATTGACTGCTTATATTCTGGAGGCACAATCCTATGGTTTGGTGGGGGGGACTCCAAGGCTAATTGGTAGCATTTTGTTAATATGTTATCTGAATGCTGACGTCATGATTTGTGGGTGGAGAGGTATTTTGAAGTGAGGTAGGGTGCTATCTCTCTATATAACATGGTGGTGGCATGCTCCTGAAGATTCCACATGGCACCCCAGCCTTTGGTCCCCTGGCCTGTCAATCAGAAGCTGTCTCTATCCACTGGCTGTGAATACTCGCATGCCATTGGCTGGGTCTGTTCCTCTTCCCCGCCCACTCCTTCAGCCTCTGTTCCCTGTCAGAATTCCTGGCAGACGGTTTTTTGCTCTTGACGAAGACACTTCTCCAGCTTCCTTCCTGTGGGGAGATTGTTACCTCAGTGGCTGTTGGTAGGTGAAATGAAATGGCAGTTACCTGTGTTTATAAGAGGGGCTTCAGAGCACGGCAGAGGCTGCAGGTGGGGGGGATGGAAAGCTGAACAGTGAGGGGGAAATTAAGGTAGGTTGATGCTTGGCTGGAAAGGAGATGGGGTTGCCAACTCCAGGTGGGGAATTCCTGGAGATTTGAGGGGTGGAGCCTGGAGAGGGTGAGGTTTGAGGAGAGGTGGGGCCTCAGACAGATACAATGCCATAGACTCTGCCCTCCAAACCAGCTATTCCCTCTTGGGGAACCACTGCTGCCAATCTCCAGGTGAGGGCAGGAGATCACTCAGAATTACAACTGTTCTTCAGGTAGCAAAGATCAGTTCCCCTGAAGAAAATGGTGGACTCTGTGTCATTATACCCTGCTGAAGTTGCCACAGCAAATTGACGCTGAGTGCTCAAGGCCTGGACACTCTCCAAGAGCCTCTTTCTAGACCCCATTGTATTTATTTCCACAACGGGCCTTATTCCTAGTAGCATATATTGCAGTTCTAGTAGAATGTTATAAGCTTTCACTTGCTCCTTTTTTATTATCCTTTATTATCTCCAACTACTTTGATTCAAAATCATTGTTATGGTACTCTAACTCTATTAATATCTCTTGTATTATGCTTTGTTCTTTCTTGTTATAGCAAACTGTCAGTGAACTGCCATAGACTGGGGTGACTGCATCAATATTCCAATGTTACATCTGGCTAAGCCTTTCTGTTTAACTTGCATTGTTTTGAGTCTGAATGTTTTATTCCATGCTTATAGGTCCCGACTGGGAAATAGCATCAGGGACTGACCCCCACCACTGGAATGCACACCTCCCTTCGCCTCGCTCGCTTTGCTTTGCTTTGCGCATGCTCATTACTCATTCACTTTTATCTCTAGCCTCCTCAGCTAACGACCTTGAAAGGAAGTGTCTCCTGTTATGTGTTACAAGAACCACAGGTGTTATGTATTCTGTTTTCTTAATTTCTCTGGGAACTGTTCTCCCAAAATGTTCAACAGTATTTCTCCCTGAGAACTTATTTTGCCGCGCTTTCCTTGGGAACACTGGGCCAGTATAATTGGGAGCCAAGAATTCTCTGTATTGATTGGTAGAGGGTAGTTGGGCCGTATTTCATATCCAGTATAATTATGATTGTAATTCAAAGCTTAAGCATTACTAACAGAAGAAGTGTCTGACCAACATGATCTTTTCTACAAATAAAGGACTATCTGTTTAAGGAGACCTGTTGTGGACTATATCTATTGGAACAGTCTCACACAAACACTGCATCTACTTACATTGCATTTGTTCCATTGTATTAACATGATGGTCCAACTGAGAAACAGTCATTTTATTCTTGCCACCATGTGGGTTTTTTAATTTCTTCCTATCCCATCACATCTTACAATTAATTATCATTCTAGATAAATTAATTTTAAATTACCCACCCTCAATTAATTCTTCTCTATTCTCGATCACACTTTGATTTTTTTTAAAGAAAATGAATGAATTAAATGCAATTTCATTTAATTGTGGGGGACTGAATAATTTAATTTTAAAAAACTTATAGAGTCTGCATTACACAAATTACGTTCAGACATTTTGTGTCTCCAGGAGACACATTTTTAAAAAGGTACTAAACAAGTTTTTAAATCCAGAAGTTTTTTTCATCAGTTCCATGCGTCAAGTTCGGGCAAATCACGAGGAGTAGCTATACTTCTTCCCAACAAATTTAACTTTAAACTAGACTCCACCATTTCAGACCCTAAAGAAAGATATATTTTTATAAAGGGTTCCCTGGCAGACAAACCAATCACTATAGCATCAATTTATGCACCTAATGAGAGTCAGATCCCTTTCAAAGAAGATGTTATGACACAGTTAGACTCATTCTCTGCAGGGGCAACAATTATTGGTGTTGACCTTAACCATGCTGTTAATCTGAATCTGGACAGGTTCCAAGAGAAAACAAATTGTCTCAAAAAAAGATGACAGCTATTAGTCATTTAACAAAATTGCATTCAATCTTTGAACGATTTCACTACACAGATGCCTAGATATTTTGTTACCCTACAACTCGTGACTACACTTACTACTCATCACAGTTTCAGGTTCACACTCATATTGACTTCGTGCTTCTTTTTTCCTCCTTACAAAATCACATTGTTGATGCCACAATTGGACCCAAATTGTATTCAGACCACGATTGGGTGAGGGGTGTGATCAAATGGTTAATGCCTGATATCACACCAAAAACTTGGAGGCTAAACCCATCTCTTCTACTACTTATTTATTTATTTATTTCTGGGATTTATATCCCGCCCTCCCCACCTTGCGGCAGGCTCAGGGTGGCTATCAACAATTCAATACCATAAAATCATAAAACATTTTCATAAAACACACAGTACAGCAAAATCATACACCGTACTGTTTCCCCAGTACAAGATGGCATAACTTCCTCATCTTTGTCAGAGCAGTGTCACAGATGGCAACCAGTTCCGGTCGATGTCGGGTGGTCCAGATTGGCAGGTTCCACTAATAGGGCCAGGGCTACAAGAGTCAAGGCGGCCCCTATTTGAAAGCCTGGTGAAAGAGCTCCATCTTGCAGGCCCTGCGGAACTGCAAAAGGTCCCACAGGGCCCTGATGTTATCTGGGAACTCATTCCACCAGTGTGGGGCCACCACCGAAAAGGCCCTGGCCCTTGTAGCCACCAGCCAGGCCTCCCTTGGCCCTGGGAGGACCAGGCGATTTTGGGATCCTGATCAGAGTGCTTGCTGGGGTACATATAGGGAGCGACGATCCCTCAGGTAGATAGGTCCCTGGCCATATAGGGCTTTATAGGTAAGCACCAGCACCTTGAACCTTATCCAGTATGCTATAGGCAGCCAGTGCAGTGCTTTTAAGACGGGCTGGATGTGCTCCCGCATGGGGAGACCTATCAACAGCCTCACCACCGCATTCTGCACCAGCTGCAGCTTCTGGATTTGGGACAAGCGCAGCCCCATGTAGAGTGCGTTACAGTAATCCAGTCCTGAGGTGACCAAAGTGTGGATCACCATAGCCAGGTCATTGCATTCAAGGAAGGGAACCAACTGCTTGATCAGCCATGGATGATAAAAGGCCGTCCTTGCAGTGGCTGCTACCTGGGCCTCCATCATTAGTGAGAGGTCCAGGAGCACTCCCAAACTCCTAACCTCTGACGCTGGTACCAACAGCGCCCCCTTGAAGGTTGGGAGAGGGATCCCTACCCTTGGTCCACCCCGACTCAGGCATAGGATTTAATTTCAATCAACTCTGCCTAAGCCAACCAGCCATGGCTTTCAACGCCAGGTCCAGATCACCTGGACTAGAGTCTGACTGGCCACCCAACAACAGATAGAGCTGGGTATTGTCAGCATATTGATGACAACCCAGTCCATGCTTCCGGGCAATCTGGGCGAGGGGGCACATATAGATGCTAAACAGCGTTGGGGAAAGTACCACTCCCTGTGGCACTCTGCAGACCAGCGGGTGTCTTTGGGAGAGCTGTTCCCCAACCGCCACCCTCTGTCCCCGGTCTTGGAGAAATGAGGAGAGCCACTGTAAAGCCAACCCCTGAATCCCAATGTTGGCGAGGCAGTGGGCCAGTAGCTGATGGTCGACTGTGTTGAACGCCGCTGACAGGTCTAACAACATCAGCACCGCCCTGCTGCCCCAATCCAGATGCCTCCGGAGGTCGTCTGTGAGGGGGACCAGCACTATCTCTGTCCCGTGGCCTGGTCAGAAACTGGACTGGAATGGATCTAATACGGAGGTGTCATGCAAAAAGCCCTGTAATTGGTCCGCCACCACTGTCTTGATTAATTTACCCAGATAAGGTAAATTAGATACCGGCCAGTAGTTGGATAATCCGGCCTGATCCAGTGATGGCTTTTTCAAAAGCGGGCGTACAACAACCTCCTTTAGGGCACTAGGGAACACCCCCTTTGCAAGGGATATACTAAATGACATCTACCCTCAAAAATTATTTTGACAATAATATGGGTTGTGGAACCTCGTCTGCAATAACATGGGATGCGATGAAGTCTGTGTCATGAGGTCATACAATCTCTCTCTCATCATTCTACAAAAAACAAAGAGAGAAGACATGTTTAGACATCATCACAAAAGTAGATGACCTTTGGGGGGGGGGGGACAACACGAACAGGCTGCAAGGACACTTACAAACATTTATTGCTTGAAAAGAAAGCACTGGAGAATTTGGAACTCTCCAAAATCAAAAAGTATTCTTTATTTTTGAGGGAGAAAACTTGGATTAAAACTCCTAAAGCATTAAGACTTCTCACTTGGTGCCTTAAAAATAGAAAACCATACGTCCCCATTAGAGCAATCAGGAACAGCCAGGACACACTTTGCTTCACTAATCCGCAAATCACACAAGCTTTCTCATTTCATTACAGGCATCTTCATACTTCTGGTAATCCTGAACTCCCCCAAATGTCAGAATACCTAACTGATAGAAATCTAACCCATAAATTGTCACGGGAACATCAGGAACAACTAGATGCACCTATCAGACCTCAAGAAGTGCAAGACATCATCAAAAGATTAAAAAACCATCAAACACCAGGAATCGATGGTTTCCTGGTGGAATTTTATAAAACCTTTACGACTCTTCTAATACAACCTTTTGTGACTGTCTGTAATGACATTCTTAAAACGGGGATAATTCTGCCATTGTGGACAGAATCCACTATCACAGTAATACCCAAATCTGGCAGAGCCCCTTATGACCCTAAATCTTATTGTCCCATTATGCTAATTAACCAAGATGCTAAAATACTTACCGCCATCTTGGCTGCCCGATTAGGTAAAATCTTGACACAATATGTAGACAAAGACCAAAGTGGATTCATACCTACCCGAAACATCACAGCAAATATCTGTAAAACACTCAGTGTGATCCATTACAGCTGTCAAAAACAGCTGTCTTCAGTGATCCTCTCTTTGGACATGAGCTTTTGATTCCCTACATACCTGCATCAATTACTACACGATATGAAATTTGGGGAAGGTTTCTGCCATACAATACAATCTCTTTATGCTAACCCTAAAACTAGTGTTAAAATCATTGGGGCACCAGACAAGGCCTTGTTACCAATGTTATTTGCCTTTGCACTAGAACCCCTAGCTACAGCAATACAATCAAATCCTAACACTAAAGGAATTCCCACTGCAAATAAAGAATTTAAAATCAACATGTTTGCTGATGATGCCATGATCTACTTATCCGATCCCATAGGTTCTCTCCCTGCAGCAATCGGTGAACTACAACTCCTTGACCCTCTTTCTGGCCCAAATGTCAACCAATCCAAAACTGAAGTTTAACCAATTTGTGTTCTAGATCAAGAATGCAACCAATCACATAAATCAAGAAAAAGGCGCCCATAATACTGGCTCCAGGTTCTCAGGGAAAAAGCGGGAAGATACACACAGCCAGACACTAACAGGCAATCAAGGTCAGAGCCAAGCAGTGAGCGATAAGCAAGCTGTGAGAACGAAAACAAAACATTCCAGGCACCCAATGTCATAGGGCAACTCATGCCACCTTGCGGGCAAGGGATGGCAGCATTACCTGACAATGCCCTCCCTCCCCTCTACACATGGGTGTGCGGGCCATGAGTAAGGTCCAGAAGAATCCCGGGCCCAGCTCTGAGCTAGGGTGATTTTGCCCTGTTAGGAGGCTTGCTTTGTGAGTACAATGTAACCCATGATTTATTGTATTAATGAAATGGTGCAGATCAGCTTATATATAAATAAAAATCCCAGTTTAACCCATAACTTGTATGGTGTTTCATTTGACGGGTGGACACGCAAATGCCAATTACCACATTGGGGTAAGGAAGCAATTTTTTTTCCAGGCCAGTTTGGCCAGGAATCCCGGAGGGTTTTTTTTGCCATCTTCTGGGCATGGAGCAGGGGTTACTGGGGTGTTGGGGGGGAGGTAGTTGTGAATTTCCTGCATTGTGCTGGGGGTTGGACTAGATGACCCTGGAGGTCCCTTCCAGCTCTATAATTCTATGATTATATTGATACAAATATAAGAACTAACCACTGTGTGTTGCTATGGATAATAAGAGTGCTGAGTTTTTGGTGCGGGGAGACTCGGTTCATCCATGATGCTGTTAGGAGGGAAGATGTGTCTTTTCATTGCCACTTCACATCTAGTTTTTCCAAATTAGTTGGCCCTCTAGACTTTATGCAGAAGACACAGCCTCGAACGTTATGCAGGTTGATGACGTACATACATGTTAGGTAGCTGTGTACATATGAGAGCCAGTTTGGTGTAGTGGTTACGAGTACAGACTCTAATCTGGGAGAACCGGGTTTGATTCCCCACTTGTCCATATGCAGCTGCTGGTGTAACCTTGGGTTAGTCACAAGTTCTCTCAGAGCTGTTCTCTCACGAGGAGTTCTTGAAAGAGCTCTCTCAGCCGCACCTACTATACAGGATGTCTGTTGTGGAAAGGGGAAGGGAAAGGAGATTGTAAGCTGCTCTGAGACTCCTATGGATAGTGAAGGGTGGGGCATAAAGCCAGTCTCTTCTTCTTCATATGGTTGATTGGGTTGGTATACACAGGTGTTTAAAAATGTGGCTATGCCATCAGCACTTTGTGTTAGTGGAAAAGCTTAGCTGAACATGTCTGCCACTTAAAGCATTGAGCTGCTTATTATGTGTAGTATGCCTGCTGTTTTGGCTTTTGACATATGCACTGGAAATCTATTGTATATAGTGGAATGAATCCCATGGAGGATTTCTGTTGGAAGGAGAGCAATTTCTGCTAATTCCCCTCTCCTGCTGAAGACCTCTTGTGCTTGTTATGGGATACACATAAGTGCATAAGAAGAGCCCTGTCAAATGAGACTGAAGCTCCACCTAATCCAGCATTCTGTCTCATGTAGTAGCCAATCAGTTCCTCTGGAGAGCCAACAACCGGGTGTAGAGGCCGAGAGACCTTCCCCTCCTGGCTCTGGGATTTAGAGGTTTAGTGCCGCTGAATGTGGAGGTTTCCCCCAGTCACCATGGGTAGCAGCCACTGATAGACTTCTCCTCCATGAATCTACCTAATCCCCTTGTATGAAGAACATAGTGGGGCTTAGTTTTTCCATTGTAAAAAATGTTCCTAAACATAACCTACTGTAGGGGTGGGCAAATGGCGGCCCGGGGGCCACATGCGGCCCGCCACAGAGTTTTTTGCAGCCCGCCAAGATTTCAGGACTTCAAGAAAACTGAGCCTAAATTCAATTTGCTCTCTTATCCCATCACTGCTGATATTGATACAGCACCTGAGGAGCTGCAGCTTGAACTTACTGACATGCAGTCAGATCACACTGTGAAAGAAATGTTTAATGCTGTGATATTAGTTGACTTTTACAAATCTTTGTCTGCTGAAAAAATTTCCATGTATGAAGAAATTTGCTGGGAAAATGTTCTCTATAGTTGGGTCTACATATATTTGTGAGCAAAGTTTTTCTTGCATGAAGATCAACAAGAGTAAATATAGATGCTCTTTGACAGACATTAACTTGCAGGCTGTGATGAGAATCTCAACAAGCAATCTGATTTCAAAAAAATTGTAGAAAAGTGTGATAGGATACATTTGTCTCATTAAACTGATTCTAAAATTAAATGTGCTTGCAGCTGTAGATGATATGAAATTAGCACAATAAATACATTTAATAAAACTACCACTATTTTATTTAATTTATATGTATTGATTTTTATGATACAATTTATACCTTTTCTGAAATGCAAAGTTAACTAATGAATGCAATCATTTTAAAAGGTGTGGCCCTCCGCTAACCTCCGCTCCCACAAAGTGGCCCCCGATCCAAAACAATTGCCCACCCCTGACCTATTGCATAGAGTTCTTTTGAGGGATAAAAGGAAATGAAAATTGATTAATAGTTTATATAATAAGGAAGAAGAAGAAGAAGAAGAGATTGGATTTATATCCCGCCCTTCACTCACTTGGAGCGGTTTACAAACTCCTTTCCCTTCCCCTCCCCACAACAGACACCCTGTGAGGTAGGTGGGGCTGAGAGAGCTCTTTCTCAAACTGTCCTTGAGAGAACAGCTGGTACAGAGCTATGGCTTGCCCAAGGTCATCCAGCAGGTGCAAGTGGAGGAGTGGGGAATCAAACCCGGCTCTCCCAGATCAGAGTCCGCGCACTTAACCACTACATCAGACTGGCTCCCGGTTTGTAAGTACTGTAAACATGTACTGATGGCTTCAAACCACCCAGACTCTGTGTCAAATCTCTGGGGAACCTATTGTTTTTGTGTGGGCTGCAAGACATCAGTGGACCTTGCCTGGGATAACCAGAATACCTGAAGGCCTGCTTCCTGTGGCAGCTTTGTTCTTCCTGGCAGGTTCCATTGTGTCAACTTCGTCCACCTTAACAGACTCGGTTGCCATGAGGATGCAGGGGGGGGGGGGAAGAATCTTCACTTTCACTTCTGGCCGATCCACGGTACTTGCTGTTATCCTCTGCGGCTAGCCTTCAAGGTTATTTGTCTAAGCCAAGCCTGGCATCATCTTTCCTCTGGGAACTGTGGGCCGTTATTTCGTCAGGCCTCTATCCTAGGTGTGATTGGCCCTGGGCCATTAGGGTCCTGCTTGAACCAGGCGTAATTGGTTGCTTTGCACGCTTTCCCCCAGTTCTAACACAGAAATGTTAAGAGTCTGGATCCTATCAATGTTTCAATCTATATATCTAATAGCCAAGTGCCCCCCCGCGTGCGGATACCTAATTCTGTGGGGGGGGGGCACTTGGAGGGCAGAGGGGGGGTTCTGCAGGTGGGGGGTGACCCCCCCGCTTGCAGAAAAATCCAAAAAGTTTGAAAAACTTCTTGGGGGATATTTAAATCCCCCCGAAAAGTTAAAGCGTTCTCCGTGCATGCGCGGAGAAAGCTCTGGCCACTGTAGGGGAGGGGGTGGGAAGCAAAGCGGCGAGGCCTCACGGCTGCCGTTTTCAGGGAGGGGGGAGAGCCTCGGCGGATGGCAGTCTCCCTGCCGCCGCCGTTTTGAAGGAAGGAGGGGAGGGGGGGAAGCCTCGGTGGATGGCAATCTCCTTGCCGCCGCCGTTTTGAAGGAAAGAGGGGAGGGGGGAGCCTCGGCAGACGGCGGTCTCTCTGCTGCCCCCGCTACCATTTTGAAGGGAGGGAGGGGGGAAGCTGCCAAAGGGGGAGGGGGTAGAGGCTCGGCACGCCGGGGGAGAGGAGGAGGAAGAGACTCACTCCCCCCCCCCCTGCAAGTATCGGGGGTCCACCGGCTTGTAAACTTCTATTCCTTTGAAAGACTATTGTTGGGAACTGATTTATCCCGTCAGTCTTAGGGTGGTGAGCACTACTAAGCCCCTGCTCAATGCCCAATACCTGCAAGAGTCCCTTCCAGAATTTGGTTACGAACCGGGAACCCCGGTTGGATATGATCTTGCGGGGTAACGAATGCAGCCATACCATGTGATGCATACAAAGTTTGGCCAGAGCTTTGGCAGTAGGCAATTGCTTACAAGGGATGAAATGGGCTTGTTTCAAGAACAGACCAACCACCTCCCAGATCACTGTTTTGCTCTTGCTGGGTGGCAGGTCTGTTATAAAGTCCATTGAGATGGTCTCCCAGAGCTGGTCAGGGGTCTCCGGGGGTTGCAAAGTCCCCCTTGGAGAAGAGACATGAACCGATGGAGCGGACAGGACTGATTTGTGCTCTTTTCTCCTGCTTTGTCCATTCATGGTGTTATGTACTGACCATGCGGTCGCCATGTGCTCTCTTAATTGCGACCGCATGGCCAGAGCACATGGCCAGAGCATGGCCAGAGCACATGGCCAAGAAACTACCTGAGCTTCAGCCAGGTAGAACAAAGGCTAGGTGGATTCAAACCGGCCACCAATCCTGTACCTAGGTTTCTCCCAGGGAACCTATGAAATGTAAATAGACTTCTAATAGCCTATCAGGCCAGTTGGGCGAGGTCAGGGGATTGTCCCTGACCAGCATAAAAGGAGGGCTCGGAGCCCTGGGTTGTATGCTTCATCCGGACCAGCAATAAAGATCTAGCTGTTTCACTATTCCATGGACTCCCAACTCCAATACTTATCACATGGATTCAAGGCAGCTTCGCTTGAGACTGCAGGTGGAGGAACACATGTGAGGGGCAGCTTCCCTCTGCTGAAATCTCCCTGCTCCAGGAAAGCATAATGGCCATCTCAGGCAGAGAGTGCAAAAGCTTTTTCCCTGCAGGGCTAGTTTTCTGTGTGCAGGGAGAAATTAATTCTGAGCTGGAGTCTCTCACCTGCCACCTCCAGTCAGGCACTCCACCCCCTCAGGGCTCTCCCACCTCATTCCCAGCACATTCTCCTAAAAGTTGGGGAGGGGAGCAGGAGGATCTTGGCTTCTCTCAGAGGAGAGGAGGGAGGGGTACAGCTTTTTGTTTTTTGCATTTATTCATTTTGTTTTTGCATTTATTTTTGAAAATTGGTGGGTGCACGGGGGGGGGGGAGGGGGGGGGCAGAAGATATCCTCGCCTAGTGCAGGAGAAAACCTGGGGCCGGCCCTGAGCAGAGGTGTTGTCAAATCTCTCCTGAGAGATTATATGCAATTGTAGCACTATCAAAGAGCAGGACCTCTCCTCAGTTGATCTCCACCTTGATTTTTTTGAGAGGTGACCCCCCCCCCTTTTTATATCATTTCCAGCAAGATCCTTAAAAACCTGAGATTGGCACGGTAAGCACTTGTCTGAAGTTTTCCTAAATGGCAGGCACATTTATACATGTGCTTTACAGACTGTAGCGTTGTGCACTTGTAGGCAAGTAACGATCAAAACTGGAGAAGAAGAAGAAGAAGAGATTAGATTTATATCCCGCCCTTCACTCACTTGGAGTCTCAGAGCAGCTTACAAACTCCTTTCCCTTCCCCTCCCCACAACAGACACCCTGTGAGGTAGGTGAGGCTGAGAGAGCTCTGAGACAACTGTCTTTGAGAGAACAGCTGGTACAGAGCTATGGCTTGCCCAAGGCCATCCAGCAGCTGCAAGTGAAGGAGTGGGGAAACTGTTCAGAAACTGTTATGAAGTAATCAAAACCAACTAACTTAACCCCATGCCAGCTGAAACAAAATGTGCTCACCTGCTGTCTTAACTACCAGCAAAAATGGTGTCACATCAAATGGTGCCAAAAAAGCTTTTTTCTCTGAACAGTGACAGCACAGTTGAGCCTGTGGCTTATAGAACTAGAGTTAGGTGGCTTGGCCGCAGGTGTACACCCCCCCCCTCCCAGGTCCCCGCATGCTATGATAATTCAGATTGATAATCCTAGTCCTAGTACATTGCTTATTCTGCGTTTCCTCATATTGATCGTATCCACCTGCCCTGTGCTGCTTATTAGATTTAGCTTCTTATGGATTATTAAAATGTGTAATCCACTCTGAGTCTCGGTGAGAAAGTTGGACAATAAATACAGTAAATAATAAACTAATAAATAAATACCACACTACCTTTTACAAAAAGAAAAGGCTAAGCAGACTACTTTAAAAGAGACGGCAAGCTCATTTTAGGAAGCGTTGCTTCTCTTTGATGAATGAAGCACACAAAACAGACCAGCCTCTGTCAAATACTGTTTTCCAAAAGGAAGGCAGGGAGCAACTTAATTCCCTAGATTGATTTTGAGCTTGCCCATGCCATGGTGGCTGCGTAACACAGTGTCATGTGCACAACCCCTCCTTTACTACACTGCACTGGCTGGGTTATCTGCTGTTCTGAAAACGTCACGCAGATTCTGTTATAAAGTGCACACAACAGATCCCTGAAGCATTCCTTTCCGTATAGGAGCAGAGCCGCAGCTTGGGAGAGAAAGAGAGGCAGACGGAACCAGATATGTTTTACTCTGGGATCCTCACAGAGCCAACAAGGAAGGATGTGGACATGAGGGAAGCTGCATCTCTCCGACAACAGAGAAGAATGAAGCAGGCTGTTCAGTTTAACCACAAGGACTCTGCTGACCTGCTGCCATTAGATGGGCTGAAGAAACTGGGAACTTCAAAAGACACTGTAAGATGAGGGGTCCCCCCCCCCCAGTAAAATGTTGATTTGAAAGATAAATGCTAAATGTGTTCTGTTAGTGTTCTAATTTTTAATGCTTAGAGGGTAATGAGCCTGGTTGCCTTTGAAAGCTGTAGGAAATTAGCATAACAATTACGCTCCTTGGGAAGAAGAGGGAGAGAAGAGGAGGCTTCTGGTCTGGGCAGCCTTTCTCTCACTGTTTGGTTGGGGGGGGGGTTGCCTTTAGGAGATAAAAATGGATTGTGTTGCTCATGTGTACTGTTGCAACAAAGCCTTCTTGTGTTCCTGTCTTGAGGATGGATTGTTTTGTTAAATGGTGTGGTTAAAGGCTACATGTCCACATCTTGTATCTAACATGAGCCATTTTGATTTGTTCCAGAATGATTTTTAATATGAGAAACACTGATCCTTTTAAATATGGACTACAGTCAGCTGGTGGAGGAGGGACCTTTGGAATTAAAATCTGGAGGTTAAAATGACTAATTACTTTTTGTGCTTGTAGTTTAACTTCCCCTCATTAGGGTGCAGCCGGTGCTAGCTACTTTTTCTCGGAAGGAAGTCCGGTTGATGTCAAATTGGATTTGCTTCCTAATAAATGTTTCAATTGGTGAATTATTATTTCATGTCTAAGCATAGAACACATTTTCCTATGCAGATCTTCCAGATCACACATTTTGAAAGCTTTCCAGGTTTCTTTAAATAAAAGCAAACGTTAGAACGTCACTTAAACTGAGAATGAAAATATATTCAAGTTGGGACATGTGTGTGTGTGTTTTTAAATTTCCTCTAGAGTGTATGTCTTACTGTACATATTACATATATTTGACCTCACAATATGTGACAGTGGACAACTGAATATGGTGAATGGTGGGGTTTATACAACTTTAACCTGGTTCATACTGCCAAGATTAGATTTGTAATTCAGACCATACTGTAGCTGAAATGACTGTGTTTATATGTTTCTCCATTCATAGCAAATATATCTAAAAACTATACCAGCCCTTTGAATAAAACTATGAACCCAGTTGGGTTCACAAATATGGCTTTAAATACTGAATTATATTAAATACTGAAATATATTATCTGCTCCATGAGTGCATGCAAAGTGCTTGTTCACTCACACATGAGCCAGTTTGGTGTAGTAGTTAAGTGCGCGGACTCTAATCTGGGAGAACCGGGTTTGATTCCCCACTCCTCCACTTGCACCTGGCTGGATGACCTTGGGCAAGCCATAGCTCTGGACCAGCTGTTCCCTCAAGGACAGCTTGGGAAAGCGCTCTCTCAGCCCCACCTACCTCACAGGGTGTCTGTTGTGGGGAGGGGAAGGGAAAAGGAGTTTGTAAGCTGCTCTGAGACTCCAGGTGAGTGAAGGGCGGGGTATAAATCCAATCTCTTCTTCTTCTTCTTCTTCTTCTTCTTCTTCTTTCTCTTTTGATGGTGCAGTATTTAGATCTAGATTCAATGGCTTTAGGCAGTGAGAGGAAAGTAGGAGAAAGGCGAAGGGAGAAGAAGGTGGGAGCAGAATCCAGGGTGTAGGATATGGTTTGTAGAGCCTTATTCAAGGCCCAGAGATGTGAAGGCCCAGAAAAAGAGGGAAAACCTAGAACAAATTATAGAAGTTTTTCTCCCTAAAGAGGGCCCCCCGTTTTTCTTATATAAAACACTGGGAAACTTTGGGGAGCTCTGGAAAAAAACCATGAAACATTTTTCTTTGAAATTAGTTCTTAGCATGAAAGTCTAAAGACCCCCCTCCCCATTTCCCACAAGGAAACTTTGGAGACCACTTAGGGCTGCCAGCCTCCAGGAGGGGCCTGGGGATCTCCCGCTTTTACAACTGATCTCCAGCCGACAGAGGTCAGCTCCCCTGGAGAAAATGGCTGCTTTGGAGGGGGGGACTCTATGGCATTGTATCATGCTGGGGCCCCTCCCCTCCCCAAACCCCACCTTCTCCTGGATCCACCCCCAAAGTCTCCAGGTATTTCCCAACCCAGACCTGGCAACCCTAAGACCACTGGAAAAAACTCCTTGATTTTTTAAAAATGAAGTGCTTTTAAGACAACATTTTATTCTCTCAAGTATGAAAAACTTGACCCCCCCCCCCATTTTTCCATTGAAAAGACTGGGGAACACTGAAAAAAAATTCCCATGACACATCCCTCCCCCCCCCCCTTTGAGAATGAGACAAATGTGCTAAGATAGCATGGAATGCAGCGATTTGCAGCTCTGTTTCACTTTAGGATTGAGTGTATTTGTCATTTTCCTTGTAAAAAACTAAGAGAGCAATCGTAAGCAGGTCTACTCAGAATCCTTTTTAGGTCTGTTTGGTGGGGCTTACTCCACCATGAAAATGTTCTTAAGATAGCTTTGTGAGGCATTTATACTTTGGAATTCCGTAAATGTTTCAATTAATACAATTTCACATGCTAAATTACAAATTATGCATTTTATGCCGTTAAAACACCAAAACAGGCATGGGGTTGACTGGAAAGTTTTATTGCATATATTTCAGTTTCTCCCCAAATTTCCATTTGTTTGTGTTCTCTCTCTCTCTCTCTCTCTCTCTCTCTCTCACACACACACACACACACACACACACACACACACACACAGAATGGTGGGGACACAATTTTACATGGCTTCAAAATCTCTAGAAATTTTACATCTCTAGGCAATCATACCTTAGGGTAGGATTAAGATTTGTCTCATGGTGGCCTTGCTAGCACTCTGCTCACCCGATCAAGTATAATTCCAAAAGGAAACTCAGAAATATTTGAAATAATGTAAAAGGAACAGATATCTTGGAGCAGCTGGAACATTTAATACCAATTGTAAAAGGAGAAAAAGGCTTTGCAAGAGTTACAAATTGTTGGCGTTATGACTGTTTTAGCAATTTAGAAATTAAAGGTGAACTTTTTCCAGAAACAGAAGTTACATACCTGAGATGCCTCTAAGAATGCTATGTAAAATGAGTTCTCAAAGCTATTTGGTTTGATAGCTCTTCCCCTTTCCCCACTTGCAAACCTTGTACTGAGTGGTTTACTAACAAGCCATGAATAAATAGATCAGGCCTTGATGACACAGTGAATCACAACAATAAATTTTGCATGGTTTGTGATGTCACACCAAAGCTTCAAGTTACACTCAGGTGGCTAAAAAGCCAGCATCATAATTTTGTGCGTGAGAGAAAGAGGGCACCGAAGCATGAAAGTGTCTGTTTAATACTCATTTATTACCAATGGATTCATTTGGAAGACAGCCCCATCTTAAGGCAAAAAGGAAAGCCAGCGTTGGAGACATTTGTCCCCCTCCTCTGTTACCTCTGACAAAAGCCGACCTCAAGCCAGGTTCAGACAATGAGAGGGTTGGGGTGGTGAGAGATTCCATGCTGCAAAACTCCCTCTTACTAAAGCCTGAGCTGGGAAGGGCACGCAGAAGATGTACAAAGCTTCCTGGGTCAGCTTATGTGTACGGACTAACCCTGCGTGGGACAGATGGAGGAGTTCCTGAAGCCATAGGGCACTGGCAGGTAATGATTCCCTCTGCCCCCAAAGAAGAAAAGAAGCCAAAGAATTTTGTTACTATGAACTATAAAGGAATCAAGTCTGGTTTGACAACTGCAAAGGAACATTACCTATATCGCCAGGCCCATGAAATACGCATCCAGGACCAGGATTACAAGAGGTTCCCAAAAGATCCGCCTCATCTTCCTGACGCGATGACCTATGGGATGCCGAATCGTCCATCCACACCCATCATAGATATTATTCAACACAAATTCAAAGACTTATGGTTGCAGGAACAGCAAAACGCTCAGTTGGTTCGTGAGCAGGCGAAGAAGCTCCAAAAGAAAAGGCATGGGAAAGCGTACGAGACATTTGCTGTCACGATCAGGAGACATCAAATACCAGCAAAGCTGGATCCCCTGTGGCACCTGCCAAGATTTGGGAAAACAGCTGCCCATCTGGACACCTTCCCCACTCGAGGAGACCGTGTGAATGCCTTCAAAGCCCAGGGAGAAGAAGCACCAGCTCGACTTGGGAAACTTGCTCAAGGCATTTATACGCATTTATAGGACTCAGGTTTATAAAACCTGTACGACTTGTGCCTTAAAAAGTGCACTTACCCTGTACATAGGTCTGTGTGATGTCATTGACTATATTAAAACAAACCGTCCTTCAATAAAAAAAATTTTTTAAAAAATTGGGAAATGGTGACTACAGGTCAAAAGCATCACACAGCTAGTGAACCTTAAGGCCATTACTAGCACAGAAGCAGAGAAGGAGGACTGATTCTTAGAGGTGGTATCACAACTGGTGGCACTGACGACATTGAAACAGGGCACACAGTTGGCCACTGCTGCTTATGCCAGCCACAGCCAATAAGTCTGTAGATAGCAGGATGGCGGTGTTGCATAAGCCTACTGAGTGCCTAAATAAGCAGAGCACATAGATGCCAGACTGGGGATAACTCTTTGAGGCACCCCAGAACCATCTATGTAAACACAAACCTGCCCTCTTTACAATTGGGAATAACAGGACTGCAGCTGACAGCTAGCACAGCAAGATGCCGCACAGCAAACAGCTTTTACAGTGCTGCAATTACATAGGTCTTTGGAATTCTCTTCCGAACAGAAATGGAGACTATAGAATGGTAAGTTGGTAGGGTTGCCAGCCTCCAGGTGGGGCCTGGGGATCCCCCACTTTTACAACTGATCTCTAGCTGAGAGAGATCAGCTCCCCTGGAGAAAATGGCTGCTTTGAAGGGTGGATGCTGTGGCATTGTACCATGCTGAGGCTTCTCTCCTCCCCTAACCCCACCCTCTCCTGGATCCGCCCCCAAAGTCTCCAGGTATTTTCCAACCCAGACTTGGCAACCCTGTAAGTTGGAGGCCTCTGAGGCCTCATGAGGAGAGAATGATAAACCATTAGCAAACCCGTCCCATAGCACAGTTGTTGAATTCCAGCCCAATACCTAGGCCTCAGCTAAAGGAGGCTAGTGTGCCATGGTTCAGTTCCCCTGATGGATGAGGTTCTGGGTTAGATGAGGAGGAACCAGTCATGTAACCCTAAAACTGAACAGCAGAATGCACCACTCCCTCCTGTGCTGTCTTCTGTGAAAATCTGGAGAGTGACTGGGGGAATGCACCCCAGGTCTAACCCCCCCCCCCCCCCCGACCCCATAAACCACCCCAGTGGCAGCTTATAGTTAGGAAGAGGGTGAAATTAATTGGGAGAAGTACATACTTTTCCTCTGATGCTAATTAATCCCCTTTCCCCCCCAATGTGGAATGTTTTAGCTTCAAAGTGGTCAGAGTTCTTAATAGCTTAGTGCATACTAGACTGGTGGGTGATGATGGAATGAAGGTTATGGGGTGTGTAGCTCTTGAAGTGTGTCCTCTGTTTCTAATCTTCCCCTTCAAAATCACAGATGCTCTTAGAAACACAAGTAGGCCTGTTTCCCACTCCCTTATATTTTTTCCTCCTTTCAATAATCCTCCACTGCCATCGACATTCTTAGAGGGCAATTAAGATTCTTTTTATCTTTTTGTTCACTGTAGAAGCTTTAGGAGAGAGAGAGCGAGAGAGAGCGCATACCTAGGGAGTCCCCATAGTATGCAATAGTCCTTGCCTTGTATAAGAATGGGCCAGTTATCTTCCCTTCCAATAGGCACAGGAGCATGGACTGTACTATCAGAAGCAATCATTCTTCAGGGCTTTGATGTTCTCAGAGCAATTGAATCCTTCCAGAAACAGGGGTGCCTCTTAATTCCTTAAGATTATTTATTAGCTGCTTATTCTTGTGTCAAACTCAAAGCAATATACTATCTGAAATCAATAAGATCATTAAACCAGCATTGGAAAATATCAAGACAGCAGTAAAAAGATTACAAGCAGGCAATAATAAGAAACACAGAAATAGTAGACTACCCAACAGGGGACCAAGTGAAAGAAATTAAGAAAAAAAGCCACGTAAAGCACAGTGTATATTGCAGTGTATGTTATGATCTACTACTGCATCAGGAAGCACATTCTTTCCTGTTTGCTTTTTTCTTTTTCTTCTTAAGAGAGCCAGTTTGGTGTAGTGGTTAAGTGCAGGGACTCTAATCTGGGAAAACCAGGTTTGATTCCCCAGTCCCCACGCCTCCACTTGCACCTGCTGGATGGCCTTGGGCAAGCCTTAGCTCTGTGCCAGCTGTTCCCTCAAGGACAGCTTGGGAAAAAGCTCTCTCAGCCCCACCTACCTCACAGGGTGTCTGTTGTGGGGAGGGGAAGGGAAAAGGAGTTTGTAAGCCGCTCTGAGACTCCAAGTGAGTGAAGGGCAGGATATAAATCCATCTCCTCCTCCTCCTTCTCTTCTTCTCCTCTTTGTGCTTTTCAGTGGCTAGCCTCCTGAATGATGTTCTTTTGTATTATCATCTCCTTTGTATTAGTGGAACACCCTGTAGATGGAAATATTTACATACTGCGCAGTCTCATATGATTTTCAGTTGCCATAATGCCACTAATCATATGGGTTTACACAGTTCCCAGTAGATTTTTGTCTGGAATGATCATTAATGTTTGTAGAAATGGTTTAGGATGTTGCTTTTCATAGCTGCTAATGAAGTTATAATCATACTTGTGATTTTTATTTGACATCTATACCTATATGAATAGAACCAGAATTCATTTTATGATATCAATTACTGTTTTATTGCACAATTATTTAACAATGATCCAGTTGTTGATGGGATCCCAAATGGCTTTCCCTCAACAAGAGGATCTTCTTGGTACACACTATTATACCTTCCTATTATATCACAATAGTTTGTGCCTCTGGGTGCCTCTACTGGTTATGAATGCTGTGTAGAATATGATTATATGAGTGTCCCGAGTACTTATTGGACAGTGACAAGGGCATAATTTGGTAAACAGCATAACTTCTGTCGCAGCCCCTTTGTCTGATGCTTTCCTTTTTTTCCTTCTGAAGAAGTTGAGCAATGAAGGGATAGGAAAGCCGTTGAAAACAAAAGAGACGAACCCCCTGAAGTATAAATTATATACTCCCACCCTACTTTGCGCATAATGCCCTGCCATTTTTTAAAAAACATTCTTGTTTCTTTTTCATTTATATTGTTTCCTTTTGGAGTATGCATGGACCTTCCTCAGCATGGAAGTGCTTATTTCTCATCTTTAAAAAAAAAATCACTGCAGAAAATCTTCTTTGTCCTCTATTTTTCTTACTCCACCAGTTTTTCACCAGTAGTATTGGACTGAGGTTAGGGCTGGTTATAATGTTAAAATCCAGTATTTAAAAAAAAATCCTCTGGGAAGGCTTTTGGGGTGTCTAAACGTCATGTTTTCTGGCCAGCCTTGAGGGTGTGCCAGCAGAGCTGTCAAAATAGGCTTTGGCTGGAAAAATGCAGTGTGAGAGGAAAGCAGATGGCACCATCCCTTTGCTTCTGCCAGGAAAAGACCAGTTCTTCGGAACCCACCCCTCATTTTTCTGCATCTGGCCTGTGTTTGGAGAGTCCTGAATCTGTTCCATAGCCTCCTCCATCCCTGTGGTCTGTTGGACATCCAGAACACCAAAAATAGTTTAATATTTGTGGAGTAAAAATGGCATATTTATTCTCTTTGTGGGTGTTCTCATTTCTAAATTACAAGTTTGGCTATTTAGAATTGCTCTCATTATATAAGATGACACTGTCATGGGGGAAATGCAGTACATATATATTACGCGGAGCTTCAGATCAGGAAGTTCTGATGCATACATTAAAAATTTATGAGTACGTATGGAATTTTGACAGGTTAAAATTGCATTAAACAAAATCCAATCCAATAATCTAACAATGGGAACACCCACAAGACCTCTGCAAGCAACTGTGAGTAGCTTCTAAGAGGAGAAAATAACTCTTGGGATTTTGTAGATGCTGCCTGAGCATTCCAGAGAACTGAAAACCGTGCTTCCTTAGGGGAGTCATCTAGAAGCCAATGTACCAACTGTTCTCTATTTAGCAGAGACTGAAGCGGGACATGGCTGTATTCTGTTCCCATAACTGGATAGCTGGGACAGGAAAGGCAATATTGTTATAATGTTGTCCTTTATTACTGCACCATTTAAAGGCTTATTTGTTGCATGCGCTCTTTGTTGATGCCTGCAGAGAAGCACAAGACATGATACAGATCTTGCCTTTTAAGAGCCATTGCAAGATGCTTGTGGTAGTCACAGGGTAGTGAAGAAAAAGATGATGACAGTGGAAATGCTTTGGGGACTATTGGTGTTAAATGGTTAGAGACAATGGGGTGAATCTGAGGCACACACAACACAAAGTTTATTACATTGGGTGAGTAGCTTAAAGGAGGTGGCAAGAACTGCATGACACTAGGCAGAGAAATTTGGGAGTGAAGGAAAAGGAGAAGCATGGCATGTCCTACGGCATTTTTCATCCATGTGACTAGTAGCAGAATGTTTCACGCCAGCTGACTTCCAGCTGCTTTATCACAATTTTGCAGTACTGTGATTAAGCAATAGACACACAACTTTCAGCATCTGTAAATAATTTTTCTCTACTGGGCAAAAAGGACCTCCCCAGGGAGCAATTTCATTTCCATTATGAAAGTGGAGCAGGGGATAGGCTAGAATCTGCTCCCCCAAACCCATGGACCCAATCCAAACGGCCCACCCGCAAAGCTGTGATGCATGGAAATTTAAATAAATGGAAGAACTCCTTAATTTTGTTTGGATTTGATAGATGGTTTCTCTTTATTTATCTATTTTAAACAGACCTATCCTGCATTTCTTCATTTGAGTCCAAGGAATTAAAGAGTTCCTAGTTAAAGCGTAAATTTGTACATGACATCATGAGGAGACCAAAACCAGAGTAGTGTGAGAATATATCTGTATTACAAATATTATTCATGGCTTCACAGAAGGAATCCTAGGAATTACATTTTAATGATCTGTTTAAGATCATAAGTCTCTCTCAGAGCTTTTCTGGCCTTGGTTCCGGCCAGGCTGTATTATGAAGGAAAGAATGTGAACCTTCTGTGGAAGAATCCTGTCAACACATTTTTCCTTCTTGGAGTATCCACTGAGTTCACCCAGTATAGCAAGAGAGATCTGGCAGTGGTTCATGGAAGTAAGCTGGGTCATCTCTTCCAAAGCAGCAGTTCAGGCTGGAAGGGATGCCCTATGAGATAATTTTCATAGAGCTTGGATGGATTGTGGATGTTGACCTCTGAACAAGTCTCATAAGACATAAGTATGCACTTTGATGGTACTTAACACACAAGGACATTGTGAATTGCAAGCTGGGTCACAGAGCAGGCTAAAATTCATCAGGATGTCCTCACAATATTTGAGAGAGTCATGTTTCAGTTGGCTTTGACTGTTTTTCTATACTCCACAATGTATAAGATTTTATCCACAATCATGCTCCTGAAAGCTTTTTTAGAAAAACACCCCTTCATGCACTTTGGGCCAAATCTGATGTAACATTTTCCACATGTGCTCCTGGAAGACCTATAGTCTCAGGTTATGATTCAGTCCTTGAACCAATCTCCAAGTGTGTAGCCTTAGACCCTTTATTACCATCATCGGGGCTCTTTTTCTAGCAGGAACTCCTTTGCATATTAGGCCACACACCCCTAATGTAGCCAATCCTCCAAGAGCTTACAGAGCTCTTCTTACAGGTGCTACTGTAAGCTCTTGGAGGATTGGCTACATTAGGGGTGTGTTGCCTAATATGCAAAGGCGCTCCTGCTAGAAAAAGAGCCCTGACCATCATATATTAAGGACACCACCAATTTTATTAATAAGTTAGGCCATTTGAAATAGGTTGATACCGATGTTGTGGTCTCCTTGTACACAAAGATCCCACAACAAGAAGCACTGTTGGGTATAGAAAATACATTGATGAAGGGACAAGATTGCCATCCACCTACATTTTTTCTCATGGCACTGGCCAAATTATCATTAACCAAGTTTTTTTTTTCATTCAACTTTTTTTGGGGGGGCATATTCAGGGCATTGCCATGGGGCCCTCTATGGCTTCAGAAATTGCTAACTTATATTTGGGTAAGTTTATATATGGTGGAGATACATTGATGATATTTTCTTAATATTGAAAGCTAATTGAACTCAGTTGCAAGAATTTCATAGTTGGCTTGATGTTCAGGATAACAACATCAACTTTGAAATACATTTCAATGAACATCATATTAATTTTCTGGATGATCAATAAAAATGACAATAGGATATGGAAGAACATGTACAAAAAACTCACAGATAGAGTTTCCTTTTTAAGGTTTAATAGTTTTCATCCAGCTCATGTTAAAAAAACAACAACAATTTACCATATAGTCAATTCTTGAGGGTTAGAAGAAACTGTATAAATATTGAAGATTACCAAAGGGAGGTAAGAACCCTAAAACAAAATCTTGCCACCAGGGGTTACCTGGATCACATCTTAAAAACAGTAATTGGTAAGTCTTCAGTTTTCAGAAGGGGAAGATCTATTGCATAAAAACAAGAACAAATTGCAAAATTAGAGAATTACGGTCAGTTTGACTGCAGCCACATCAGTACACAATTTAAAAAGAGTATACATAAAAACTGGAATATCCTATACGATGTTTCACTTTGTGATTAAAAAACCAACGATCTCATTTAAAAGAACATCTAATTTAAAAGACAAATCGATTCACAGCAACACCTTTGTCTCCATGAATGTACAAAGAATAATTCCAGGAACATGTCTGCCCAAAGGCCATTTTAGATGTGGGTATTGCAAGTGTTGTAACCTAACTCAAAATATGAAAAGTTTTATCAGTCCCTTTGACAAAAATGAATGTTTTAAACAACTACACAATGTGTAATTCAGACATGGTTATATATGCCATCAGGTGTTCTTGTAATAAAATATATGTAGGGAAGAACTCTAGAAAATTAAAAACTTGCATAACAGAACATAGGAGCAACATACTTTGCAGAACAGTTGGTGTACCTTTGGTACAGCAGTTTAAGGGAAAAGAACATAGACCCACTGATTTCATTGGGGGGGGGGGTTATATAAATCCTATCATCACAATGAAAAAGTCTTGTTAAAAAAGGAAATGGAGAGGATTATAAGGTTGCAGACTTTGGTCCCTCATGGATTAAATTCTGATCTGGGACTTCTGACCTTGCTCAGCTAACTCCTGTACATATAAAAAACCCAGATGTGTCATTCTCCACTAGTCAAAGAACTTAATTGCTGTGGACAGTTCCAGCACTAGGTGAATGCTCTGATTATTATTTGCTTCATATATTATATACTTTTATTGCCTTCTTTCATGTCCAATGTATAGTTTATTCATAAGAACATAAGAGAAGCCAATGCTGGATCAGGCCAGTGGCCCATCCAGTCCAACACTCTGTCACACGGTGGCCAAAAATACCAGGTGCCAATCAGGAGGTCCACCAGCAGGGCCAGGACTCTAGAAGCCCTCCCACTGTCCCCCTCTCAAGCACCAAGAATATAGAGCATCACTTGCCACAGACCTAGAGTTCCTGTCTATTCCTTGTGACAAACAGCCACTGATGGACCTCTGCTCCATATGTTTATCCAATTCCCTCTTGAAGCCATCCATGCCTGTAGCCACCACCACCTCCGGTGGTAGTGAATTCCATGTGTTAATCACTCTTTGGGTGAAGAAGTACTTCCTTTTATCGGTTCTAACCCGACTGCTCAGCAATTTCATTGAGTGCCCACAAACTCTTGTATTGTGGGAAAGGGAGAAAAGGACTTCTTTCTCTACCTGCTCTATCCCATGCATAATCTTGTAAACCTTTATCAGGTCACCCTCAGTTGTCATTTCTCCAAGCTAAAGAGCCCCAAGTGCTTTAACCTTTCTTCATAGGGAAAGTGTTCCAACCCTTTTATCATTCTAGAAGCCCTTTTCTGCACTTTTCCCAATGCTATAATATCCTTTCTGAGGTGTGGTGACTAGAATTGTACACAGTATTCCAAATGAGGTTGCACCATCGGCTTATACAGGGGCATTATGATACTGGCTGATTTGTTTTCAATTCCCTTCCTAATAGTCGCCAGCATAGCGTTGGCCTTTTTTTATTGCAGTCACACACTGTCTTGACATTTTCAGTGAGTTATCTACTACAGCTCCAAGATCTCTCTCTTGATCAGTCTCCGCCAGTTTGGACCCCATCAACACGTATTTATAGTTATGATTTTTGGCACCAATGTGCATCACTTTACACTTGGCCACACTGAACCCCATTTGCCACATTGATGCCCACTTGCCCATCCTTGACAGATCCCTTTGGAGTGCCTCACAATCCTCCCTGGTTCTCACCACCCCAAACAATTTAGTGTCATCCACTGCTTATTCCCAACTCAAAATCATTAATGAACAAGTTTAAAAGCATCAGACCCAGTAGTGAGCCCTGTGATACCCCCTGCTTACCAACCTCCACTGTGAAAATTGCCCATTAATATTCACTCTGTTTCCTATTAGCCAGTTTTTGATCCACAAGAGGACATCCCTTTATCCCATGACTATTGAGCTTACTTAGGAGCCTTTGATGAGGAGCTTTATCAAAAGCTTTCTGGAAGTCAAGGTAAACAACATCTATTGGGTCCCCCTTGTCCACATGTTTGTTCAACCCTTCAAAGAACATTAACAGGTTAGTGAGACAAGATCTTCCCTTACAGAACCTATGCTGGGTCTGCCTCAATAGTTTTTGTTAATCTATGTGACTACCAATTCTCTCTTTAATAACGGTTTCCACCAACTTACCTGGTACTGATGTCAGACTGACTGGCCTAAAATTTCCTGGATCTCCTCTGGAACCCTTTCTAAAGATGGGGGTGACATTACCTACCTTCCAGTCCTCAGAAATGGAGGCAGATTTCAATGAAAGATTGCAAATTTTTGTCAGGAGATCCACAAGTTCACATTTGATTTCTTTCAGAACTCTTGGATGTATGCCATCAGGGCCTGGTGATTTATCAGTTTTTAAGTTGTCTATCAGTCTTAGGATCAGTCTATCAGTCTTGTCACCTCAATCAGACTGAGGTCTTTCAACACCCCTCCTGAAATCAGCAGTTCTGGAGGGGGCAAGCACTTCTCATCTTCCACAGTGAAGACAAAGGCAAAAAATGCATTTCAGCCGTTTCCCTATCATCCTTCAGTAATCCTTTTACCCCTTGGTCATTCAAGGGCCCTGCTCCCTCCCTGGCTGGTTTCTTGCTTCTAATGTATTTGAATAAAGTTTTGTTGTTAGTCTTTATGTTTTTGGCAAAAATGCTCCTCATATTCCCTTTTTGCCTGCCTGATCACAGACCTGCATTTTATTTGCCTCAGCCTGTGTTCTCTTTTATCAACCTCACTGAGACTAGCTTTTCATTACTTAAAGGAATCCTTCTTACCTTTTACAACTTCCATTACTTTGTTTGCTAACCATCCAGGCCTTTTTCTATACCTATCTGTGCCTTTCCTAACCTGCGGTATATGTTTTATCTGATCTTCTAGGATTGTAGTTTGTCACCCAGCTGTCTATCTGCCTAAAGATTGAATCACCAACTATCAAGAGCCTCCCTCCTTCCCTGCCCAGGGATGGTTCCTTGGTATAAAAGGATACCCGTTCACCAGCTGTAGAAGAGGTCCCTTCTGAGGGCACATTCCCCTTATCCACATCACAGTGCCCTGTTCCCTCTCAACCCTCATGCTCCCTGACAGCAGCGAGGCTGCCATTTTCAGAGTGGGACATATCTAACAAGCCCCCGAGAGTCTTCTCCACATGCCTAACTGACTGTCTCTGGTTCTTCAGGTGAGCCACCTTGGCCTCAAGGGATCAAATTTGTTTCCTGAGAACCAGGAGCTCATTGGACCAGGCACACGCCCAAGGCTTCTGTCCAGTGAGCAGATAGTCATACATGTGACACTCCATGCAAAACACTGGATAGCCCCCAACGCCCTGCTGGCATTCTGCCTTAATAATTACTTTTTAAAAATTAAAATAATTATATATAATCCCCCTTTTAATACACTTCATATTTATGTGGCTCTTCTTGTGGAAAGTCTACTTGCTTTACTGGGAACACAAGGAGACTAGGGCCATGGCTTCCTGGTCCTTCCTGGGCTTCTTACAGAGCCCCTAGGCTAAGAGCCTTTTGGCTCACGCCTCTGGTGAGGTGTAGCCTTATAGAAGCCTCACCCAACAGAGGATAGGGCCAGCAGCTATTCAAATTACACCCAGGCAATACAATTACAGTCAAACAATCACCCTTTCTCAAGCAGCCAGGACTCTGCAACAACTTAAAACTCACCCATGCACTCCCAAACACTGTCCTCCCACACAGTACCCTCAGCTAAATCTCCTCAGCTGAAAGCAAATAAAAATCTTATATTGTATATTGACTAATACAGATCAGTTTTTAGAACTAATTTTGATCCTGTATTTTTAATTATTAGTATTTTTAATACTTTCTAATATTTGGTACTTTGTATGATCAAGTTTGGGGAAATAGTTTACTGAGGAAAAGCAATGTGCAATTGAAACTGTTTCTCTTTATGGCATGGAAATGGACCAGCTGCCAATTTCATAACATAATTATTGAAAAGTACTCAGATATGTAGGAGGATTGGTACACATTTATTTGAAAACCAATATTATACAGTTAAATACAACATAGTGCAAAATAATTGTGCTTTAGACTGAAATTTTATGCTTTTTGGGGATAAACTCTTATTGAGATCAGATGGATTTACTTCAGAGAAAACAGGATTAGAGTCAGGAGCTGCAATTCATCCATTGTGAACAGGCAACCAGATCCATTAGAAAGGAAGGATTTCTGGCTGCAACCCCAAAATTCCCTATACTTTTCTTTCCACCACTGAATTAGAAGGTTAGGCATCCATATTTCCTCCAATCTTTCATTATCCAAGAAGGGCCTTTCCTCTGCAGCTCTGTTCCTTCCCCTAGACCTTGGAGTGCGGGTGGGAGAAGGGGGAAGGGAGAAGATGGAGGAATCAGGGAGAAGAATGGACAAGTCTAACAAGTTTTTCTTCTAGCATAAGCGTTTTTGTGGACCAGAACCAACGTTCCCTCTAAGCTGTGGAGTCTTGTGAGCAAAAACTCCACTTTGCGAGCTACTGGCATTGAAGCTGTGAGCGAGCGATTTGGCTACTGCATAAATCAGCTTGCTCTGGAGCCCTCCTTCCTGAGCTAAGACAAAAATGTGTGAGCCGGAGGCTAAAAAACTGTGAGCTAGCTCACACTTACTCAGCTTAGAGGGAACACTGACCGGAACATACTTGGTCAACAGCATATGTAAAGGTGGGGGAGGGAGATCTCTTGAGTTTTATTCATTTATTTACTTCATTTTATTCTGCGCCCGTGTTGCTGAGACTGAAGGTAGATTACAGTATTTAAAACAACGCCAAACAAACATACAACCAAAAGTGAATAAATCTGGGTTACAAAGTTAGAGAACAATGCACCAAGAACAGAGCTGAACTGCAAGACTGGTGAACATGCAATAAACACTACTGTACACTAGGAACAAACTCATGAAATCAGACCCAGTTTTACAGACACTGCGCAGTCTCCCTCCCTATTAAAAATGTCCTTCTGAACATTTCCTTACACATTCTGTGGAATGGTATGAGTGTCGGAGGATTCTTGACCTCAAACAGGGCATTCCACCAGGTGGGAACCACTGCAGAAAATGTTCACAGATGGGCCAATCTTGCCCCTTCACAATGTGCCCCCTTCAAAAGGCTTAGCTCAGAAATAATCTTATCCCCTATTATAAAAATGCCCTGCTGACTCTCAGTTGACAATAGGTTACTGGGCTCAATGGGACTTGTTTTCTTGTAAGCATCTTTAGGATTACAACTCTAGCTGGAAATTTTGCATGAAGGTAACGAGATTAAACATCGAATTTAATGTGGTTAGGATCAGGATGCCAGCCCTGAGTAAATGCAAATTAGGGTACATTCGTTTTATGGTGACTTCTTACTTCTTACATTTACATCACATCTTTTTTGCATTGTAGAAGTCAATACAATGGACCAGGTTCCTGGAAGATTCTCCCACATAGGCAGTGAGCAGACCCAAACCTGCCTACCTTTGGCAAATTTGGGCTGTGATCATATGCACAATAAGACCCAACATAGGCGTGAATGCTGGGTGGATTTAATGGGAATGATCAGACAACAACATCTGGGAAGTGCCCCACAGCCATCAGCGACCTATTTTGCCCCACCGCAGAAGCGGAGTTAAAAGACACCAGGGAAATCTGGTATTAAACAGGTTGCGACAGGCCACGGGTGGACTTTCCCCTGTCTGATTGCCCCAACATGCTCTCATAGCGTTGGGATGGTCTGATCAGGCCATCCCGACATACTTCACAGTATGCGCATCATTTCAAACTCCATAGGGAACCCTCAGTGCGGAGGTGTGATTCACCGATCCCTCGTTTAAGTGCATGGGAATAAAATGGGATGACCCCCCACCCCAACGCACCCACAGTTGCGTCTGATCACACACTGATGGACTGCGCCTGCAGCTTCAAATGGAGGTGTGATCATGCAACTGCGGGTCAAATTCCTCTGGAGGAAATAGCCTCTCAAATAGTCACTCAGGTTTTTTCTTCTGCATGGTAATTATTGAAAGGAACTGCCTCCCTCCCTCTGGCAACAAATGAACTGAATTGCTTTACTCTGTAGCGGTCACCTGTCATAAAACCAGATCACTAGCTGAGTGTCAAAGATCCTCTGCAAACGAAAGCTGCTTGCATCAAAGTACTTTGGCAAGAACAAAACAGAAATATGAACTGAGCCATAGCTGAGCAAAAATAAAAAGGAGCCTTGTGGCACCTTTTATTTTATTTCACCATAAATGTATGTGGATTAGAGCCCAGTGGGCTCTTGTCCATGAAAGTTTATGCTGGAACAAAATTTTATTAGTCTTTAAGGTGCCACAAAACTCCCATTAGATTTTTGCCGCAAAATTAAACATGACTACCCCTCTGGAGCAGTTGCACGAGGTGAAATGCTGTGTGTACTGGCTTAACAGGACTGTGGATCAATTTGCAGATATAAAGGGGGTCCTTCTTGTTTTTTTGTTTCTCTCTGTTTAAAGTAACAAAGTATGCAGATATTGATCTGTTGGTCCACTAGCACCATGTATCCCAATGTCACTCTTGCTTGGCATAAATACTTTTAACAACTGTGGCTTCGTGACTGCAAACTATCTAGCATGACAGTTTGGCTTTCATTAACTGACACCTTTTTTTTTTTAAAGCAACCGCACAACATCCTGCAGAGACGCTTGATGGAGACAAACATGTCAAGGCTGCGACACAGCCGAGGGTCATCCTCTCAGAAGAATGACCTTTCAGTGCAGACAAATAAACTAAATCAAATGAAGCTGGATAGTCCCAAGAAAACAGAACAAGAAGACCTTATCCTGGTATGCTGCCAGGTATGCATTCTTGGGTTGCATCTGACATTGTAGTTTGCATTATAATGTGAGCTCTGGTCACTCTTCCCTAAATGGTAGGAATTTCAGGGCAACCTTTCCAGAATTGTTTTGAAGAGGAGGTGGAAGAGAGGCATGGAGGTGGCTATGAAATGGCTGTGATGGGGATGGGGCCAATCACAAAATAGTCAGTAGTTCCAGGTCTCATTTTTGGCGGAGCATGCCGGAGCATCGCTCCAGCAGTAAGGATCCCAGGGGGCACATACAGCAAGGCTTGCCCCCTCCTCCCGGCAGCACTCAGTCAGGCCACAAGGAGGAAGAAGCAGGCAGGTAAGTTGCCTGCAATGGCCACTCCCCCCACCACTGCCTTTAAGGCACTCCCCCTGCCGCTGCCGCCACATTTCCTGGGCCCCATGCCAAAGCACAGAGCCCAGGAAAAGCCTGCAATGGCCGCTCCCCCAACACCGCCGCTGCCTTTAAGGGGCTCCCCCTGCTGCCGTGTTTCCTGGGCCCCATGCTGAAGTGCAGAGCCCAGGAAAGGCCTGCAATGGCCATTCCCCCCCCCCCCCCCCGCTGCCTGCCTGTATGTCTGAGAGTGAATAGAAGAGGCCTGCCTGAGGGGGGGGAGAGAGAAAGATCATGTGTGTCTGTGTGTGAGTGCCTGAGTGTCTCTGTGTGTGTGTGTGTGAGAGAGAGAGAGAGATGCCTGTGTGCATGTCTGAGTGTGAAGGAGAATGAGCCTGCCTGAGGAAGGAGGAGGGGATTGGAAAGAAAAAAATTCTGTGTGTGTGAAAGAGAGTCTCACCCAAATCAGCTGGACACTGCAAGAATTAGAGTCCTTAAAGAGCTAGAGTCTCTTCATCCGCAGAAGTGAGTTGGTGATAGGGCTGCCAAGTGCCGGCGACTTACCGGCGGGGGGGAGTTGTTCTCCCCCCGGGAGCTCTTCTGGTGCGTGCGCTTTTGCGCACGCGCCACGGCGACATAATGACATCACCCGGAGGTGACGTCATCACGTTGGGGGCGTTGCCCTGGCAACGCCCCCAACGTGATGATGTCACTTCCGGGTGACATCATTACATGGGGGAAGTCGTCCTCACCGGACGACTTCTGGGACGGGGTTCCCCCCGCCAGCCGAATGCCGGCCGGCGGATCGGGAACCCCTATAGCGGGGGATCCCCCGCCCCCCGGGCTGACTTGGCAGCCCTTGTCGGTGACTCACATTTGAAGTATTGGTGATTGAAGCCACTCATGTGAATAGTGAAAACAGCTTCTTTCTTGGCTCAGGTGAGAGAAGGCAACTCTTCTTCAAAATAAAGGGGAGGTCCTTGGGTCAAGGTCAGAGAACTGAACTTTGGACTACTTAGTGATCCCTCCATTATGCTGTATTGGTGATGCATTTTCCTATTAGCAATGAAGGCAACAATACTGACCATCTCAGGCTGCAATGCTAAAAACACTTTCCTGGGAGGTTGGAAAAAAATGGGGCACTTCTGAGTAGACTGGTTTAGGATTGCTCATTCAAAAATCTTCAGGTTGAAAGATATAAATCCTTTTAAAATACGTATAAATAAATAACAGCTCTTAATTTCTATTTCTGACCCAGAACATAAATTTTTCACCCAGCCCTGTACCAAGATGCTGTATGTAAACTATGAGAATTAATTCTATCTCTATAGTATTTTGATATTTTTATTGAAGCTTTTAAAATTGTCTTTAATGAACCCCCTCCAGAGGGCTTTGTGCCGGTTTAAAATAATTCTATCACTCGAAAAAATAAAATAGTTGTTTAGAATATTACAATACTGTATAGAAGTCAGCCATTAAAAGCCATCCCAAACAAGGATTTAAAGCCCTTCTGCAAAACTGAATTTCCTGGAAGTGACCGCTGTTCCACGCCCAGATGACCAAAAAACCCCTCCAGGACTGCATGAACAAGATTGGGGGGAACATGCAGATCAGAGGCCTTTTAAAATTTCCTTCTGCCCTGTATGCAGCCCAGAAAGAACACTGGCAAGAAATGTGTACTCTGTACATGTTCATGCTCTTCATTTTGCTGTTACTTAAAATGGTGTCGTACAGTTTCAAAGGGACAACTAACTGGGATGCATAAAAGGAATGACAGGAATGCCCATTGGAAACAATGGGAGAGGCTTGAAGGCCCATTGGAGATAATGGGAGCCAGGAATGCCAATTGACTTGCATGGGCTCCACCGAAATACATTACAGAACAAGTAGAGTTGCAAAGAAAATTAGGAATGGATTTTCCATTAAGGTCTGTGGGCTCAGATAGGCTACTCTGGGTCTGGAATGACTGGAATGATGTCGGGGTGGTGGTGCGGGTAGCATATGCAAATAAGTTATGCTAATGAGCTCCTGCACTTCTTTTTCTATGAAATGAGCCCTGAGTAGTTCCAAGTCAAACATCCTCCTATGATGGAGGTGCTACTGGACCTGAATCTAGCTCTGTTATAATGGAGGTGGCTGTCAGGTGAGCATTCCCAGCAGATGTAAAGGCAATGCTTCGTGGGCTCTTCTGTATCACCAGCTGCATCATGGAGAGAGAGGAAAGACTTGTGTTTTTGCTGCCTTCTGGGACTGTTATTAAGTACCTGTCGGGCCATGGTTCACGGCTGATGGGCTACATTTGGCCTGGTGGGTGCTGACTGAATGTGGTGCATATTCAAATGGAGAATGTGAAGTGAGATTTGGCCTTCCACAAACACTTGCACAACATCCTGGTATTAAAACTTCAGCATTACATTTTTAATGCACTATGACTGTGGGACTCCCTTCTTGGTAGCTGTACTTGTTCCCATGGATGCTTGGGTCAGTTGTCCTCAAGATGTATTCCAATTGTGAGGAGGCTAATAAGGTTAGAAGTAAAGTCAGTGGGAATGCCCAAATCCCATCCTAGTGAATACAGTGTGTTCCTGTTTGTTTGGTAAACTACCGAAAGCACTGGTGGTACCTTGAAAAACCTGCCTTCCAATGATGATAGAAACAGGGTTCAAGACACTTCACAGGGAGGCTAGTGCTTTGTCTTCATTGAATATGTATCAGAATAAAGTGCTTGTTCACCTTCTACTGGTTTTTTCACGTGCTCAATTTCCCTCTACAGTGTTCTGGGAAGGAGCTGCAGGTAGCAATTGATACTGGATGCCAGCGCAACATCATATCATCTGCATGCTTGGAGCGATTAGGGTAAGTAGCACTATTTGAAGGCTGCCACTGACTGAAATGGGTCAAAAACGCTGATGTTTCCCAAGAATGCTTTTCTGTCTCAGAGCCAAACTTAAATTCTTATTCTTTTGAACTGTTCAGTGATCACTTTTGAGAACAAGAACCCAGTGCCTGGGTAGGATTTGTTGGAGACAGAGGATTTTTTCCTAGAGTGCTGAATGGATTGTGTGAGGGGCATCATTTTAATTGGATGCACCCATGCTCATTTTGTTCCACTGTCACCTCAGGCCAAAGGTTTTCAGGTTTTGAAATCATTTTTTAAAAGTTTGCCAGAGTACATTACAAACATAAATCAGTCGTTCAATCTTTCCCCAACATTCTGCAATAAATACATAACCAAAAAAAGCCTGTCTCTAGGTTGGTTTTAAATGAATGTCATTTTGGTTTGAGGTATCTGATATCTGGAAGAAATACTGTGAGGCCCTCCACAAAGCGTCCTGCTGCATTAGGGCTGCCAAGTCAGCCCAGGGGGTGGGGGATCCCCCGCTAAATGGGTTCCCGATCCGCCGGCCAGCATTTGGCCGGCGGGGGGAACCCCATCCCCGACGTCGCTCAGCGAGGACGACGTAATGACGTCACTGGAAGTGACGCAGCATGTTGGGGGCGTTGCCAGGGCGACGCTCTGGCAATCGCCCCCAAACTCTATGATACCATAGAGTTTTGGGGCAATTGCCAGAGCATCGCCCTGGCAACGCCCCCAACGTGCTGACGTCACTTCTGGTGACGTTGCTGGGCACGCGCGCTTTGCGCGCACCAGGAGAAACTCCCGGTGAGAGGAGGACTCCCCCCCGCCGGTGAGTTTTGAAGATTTGGCAACCCTATGCTGCATAATGATTTGTTCCTTTCTGCCCTTGGCTTTGATGGCCTTTCTGGCATAGCTGGGGGTGTTTTCAGTATGGAAGCATGGCAATGATGAGATCGGTTTCTGCCTAAGTACTTTCACATACTGCTGACTATATAAATGCCACCTTCTTGCAGAAATCTATAATGACTTCTTTGTACAGTACTGTAGCTTCCAGTAACCGGGGAGAGCTGCACCTGCTCATGATCAAATCACTGCTGAACAATTCATATGCTTGTTTCTCAGACAAGTCGCAATTATGCATTCAGTGGTTTATGCTGTGAAGTATTCTGCACTCCAGCATGGAAGCGGGACTCCCCCCACCCCTGAGCCTGTATGCATATTTCTGGCTGCCAGGCAGATTTGTGTGCCTTTTATAGCTCGATGACAGGCAGAAACTTTACAAGTCATGCTCTTCAGGCTGCCACAGAAGGATGGACCTGCTGAATTTCTACCTGTTTCACAGTCAGTCGGTTCATCTTCATTACGGCCTACAGGTCATACCTGTTTTCACAGCTTTAAAGATAAAAGAGCCAACTGAAGATGGCAGCTCTGTTCTGAAATGAGTCCACATTGAGTAGTTTTAGGGCTGCCAAGTCAGCCCGGGGGGTGGGGGATTCCCCGCTACAGGGGTTCCCGAAACCCCACCCCCGAAGTCGTCCAGACTGGACGACTTCCCCCGCGCCGGGCGACGTCACCGGAAGTGACGCCATCACGTTGGGGGTGTTGCCAGGGCGACGCTCTGGCAATCGCCCCAAAACTCTATGATACCATAGAGTTTTGGGGCGATTGCCAGAGCGTCGCCCTGGCAATGCCCCCAACGTTGCGCGCGCGCCGGGGAAGCTCCCGGCTAGCAGAGGACTCTCCCCCGCCGGTAAGGTGAAGAGACTTGGCAACCCTAAGTAGATTACACAAAGGCATGCTACCTTTTCAACTGAACAACATAGCTGCTCTTTAATTTCTCCTCCCTTGCTCTTCCAAAGCTCAGGGTGGCATGAAAACAGCAGCTTGAAGTACTGGCAGTAGGTGGTGAGGATGTTTAGGATATGAAAAGCATTAACTTCCGGCAAGACTTGCGACTATGGCGGACGCGCTCCTCCGCACTAGCGGGGAGCGCGATCCGTACCCGGTGGGAAGAAGGGGCTTCGGACCGGTGCCGAGCCCCCAGAGACCCTAGTGAAGGGGCTCTGCCTGGGGTGGCACGAAGGGGATCTCTCCCTACGGTGGCGATCGAGGGATTGAGGTCCCCTTTCATCACCCCCATAGGTTCCCCCGTCCGTGGGAGCCGTATGGCTAAAAGCGCAAAACCGAGAAGCAGCAGAGAGTGTGAAGCAATGAGGCTGGAACTGACAGTCACGCTTGGAGAAACAGTGAGTCCGAAGTAAAAAGAAACAGAATACAGCGGGAAAGGCGGGTGGAGTAAAACCCCCCCCCCCTCGAGACTGGCGTACTTACGGGACTCTTTACGTGGCGTTACTGCATGAAAAAACGTATGTCCGGCTTGCTTGATGGCAGCATCGCGCTTTAGAGGATATGAACTTTAAAAAGATATAAGCGCAGTCGTGGAATTTGCTCCTTTCGTCCATCTTATCTAACTATCAACAAAGAAGCACAGTCTCAACAATGGCGGGGAAACCGAAACCTTCCCCCAAACTAGGAAGTACAGCTCCGAGTTCAAAGGTTGATACCACGGAGATGAGCACGGTGTTCTCCTCGTTATTGCGACCTCTAGTGGACCAAATGACAGCTCTCAACGTTAAGATGGACAAGATGCAATTGGACCTGAAGGAGTCGAATAAAACTACAGAGAAGCTGCAGCGAGAACTTCTGGAAGTTAAGACTTCAGTTAAAAATCATGATTCAAGACTACAAAAAGCGGAGAAAGAAAAGGCCTTCCATTCTGATCAGCTTTTGAAACTACAGATGGAAAGATCGAATTTTTTCCTAAGACTTCAGAATGTACCAGAGGATAAAGGAGAAGACCTTAAAAATCTGTTAAGCGAAGCGCTTGAACCAGTGACGGGCTTAAAAGCAGCGGAAATAAAAAGCGATATGGATATGGTTTACAGAACCTATCCAGATTATACTAAAAAGAAAAGCCTGCCTGGTGAGATTCAGATAAGGTTCTCCAAAAAGTCAACAAGAGATGTGGTGCTTAGGACCACAAATAAAGCAGTTCTGAAGATCAAAGGAAAAGAAGTTAAAGTGATGAAAGATATCCCATTTGAAATAAGGAAAAGAAGGAAAGCCTATGGAAAATTGACATCTTGGCTACAGTCTGAATCTATTATCTATAGGTGGAATGTTCCGGAAGGACTGAGCTTCAGCATCAAAAACAAGAAATACAAGATTGACTCTGTCCAACAGGCGAAAAGTTTTTTGGAAAAAAGCAAAGAAAAGAAAAAAGAGAGAGACTCAGATGGTTCACTGGCATCGCAAGAAAGTATGTATGGATTTGATAGCTCAAAGAGCGAAGAAGAAACGTCTGACTCGGAAAAGGGAGCAGCAGCTCCAAAAGTACAAGAAGAGACTGTTAAGACAAGAAGAGGACGAAAGAAGAAATAAAGGATAAAATGTTTTTTGAAACTGCACTTATATATAATAGATAATTTGTATAATTAAGCATTCCTTCAAAAGAGCATGTCTGTCAAACAGCTTTTTTTTTATTTTTCATGTATCATCAGTAACAATGCTATCTGAATATTAGCCAAGGTTTAAAACGCTTCATATGTATTAATGGCATAGCAATATTAAGCAAATGATAAAGCACACTCTGTATAAGGTAAACATAGCTTAGAAAAGTAGCGTTGTAGAATTAGATATAGAGAAAATTAATAAAAATTTAAAAAAAAAAAAAAAGGATATGAAAAGCATTGCCTACTGCTGTACTTCAAGTTGCTATTAAAGAGCCAGTCAGGCCATTTTTTCCGGGTCATTTAGCAATCCAAACTGAAAGGATGACTGTTAGGCTTGCCAACCTCCAGGTGGGGCCTGGAGATCATCTGCTTTTATGACTGAATTCCAGATAACAGAGATCAGTTCCCCCAGAGAAAATGGCTGCTTTGGAGGTGTTTCCCAACCTATAACTGGCAAGCCTAATTCCTGTTTAGACTGCTCTTCTTTAGGATTCAATTTTTTTTTAAATTTATTTTCCCAATTTTCAGTTACATCACAAAGAAATAGCTTATTTCATACAAAAAATAATATAAGGGAAAGCAACCACAAATTGTACAATTATTTTAACCATCTTTCTTCTCTCTCTCTCTCTTTTTGTTTTCCATTATACATCATATTTACTGTCATACCATTTATAAAATTTATCCCAAGTTGGTATAAACACTTTCTCTTGCTTATGATTTAATATCGAAGTCAAATTATCCATTTCAATAATTTCTAGAAGCTTCTGTAGATATTCTTCTCGCTCTGGTATCGTATCTCTCTTCCAGTATTTAGCAAAAAGTAATCTAGCAGCAGTGAGACAGGGTAGGATCATCTTTATATCTATTTGATTGAAAGTATTTGGTATAATATTTAACAAAAATAAATCCGGTTTCAACAGAATATTTGTTTGAATTATCTCCTGAAGTAATTTTTGAACCAGTATTTAACTGCTTTTGGGCAAGTCCACCGCAGGTGGAAATATGAGCCTTGATTCTGTTTACATTTCCAGCAACCTTTCTCTTTCACCTTAGAGAATTTGGCTAGTTTTTCTGGTGTGAGATGCCACATATAAAACATTTTATATAAGTTTTCCTTATATAAACTTGACCTCGTAATTTTAATATTTTTCTTCCAAATTTTTGTCCAAGTATCTAAGTCAATAGTTTGCCCTATATAACGTGTCCATGTTATCATTGTGGGCTTAACCCACTCATCCTGCATTTTATTTTCCAAAATATAGTTATAGGTTTGCCTTATCATTTTTTCATCTGTACATAACCACATTTTATCTAAGTCCACTGGGTTCTAATAAAAGCCTTTCTTCCTGTCCATTTTATATCTGGAAGATAGTTGTATTGTTTCCCACCAAGAGAGGTTAACACCTTGTTCTTTCAAAGTCTCATTGCTTTTTAACTCCAGTTTATCGTTCAATAGCTCTTGATAACTAATCATCTTTTCCTTTGTCATAAGTGTGGGTTTTACAAAGGCCTCAAGAGGTGAAACCCAATTCGGTATTTTGGAGTAGTATTTAAATTTAATTTCTTCCCAAATTTTTAGCAGGGGGCCTCTAAGTGCATGCTGTTTAAAACACTTGCTTTTTTGACCATACCAAAAAACCGCGTGCCAACCTGTTGGTAAATCATATCCTTCTAATTTCAAAATTTGGGGATTATTAAGTTTAGCCCATTCTCTCAACCAGACCATTCCAGAAGCCATATAATAGAGATGCCAATCGGGTAAGCCAAAGCCACCTCGTTCTATTTTATCTTGTAAGTATTTGAGCCTAATTCTCGGCTTTCTAGATTGCCATATAAACTTAGAAATAATTTTCTCCAACTCTCAAAAAAATGTTTGGTTTTTTAGAATAGGTAAAGTCTGGAACAAAAAAATAACTTGGGGTAAAATATTCATTTTAATTAAGGCTATGCGACCCAATAATGAGAGTTGTAGTTTTACCCAGCTTTCCAAAAAAAATTTAATCTCCATCACTATTTTTAAATAATTATTTTTGCATAATGAGCTACATCTACTTGTAAGATTAATTCCCAAATATTTTACATTCCTTGAGATTTCAGGCTTTCAATTTCCTTTGTGCAATTTTTAGTAATGATTTTTGTCTTTTTCTCATTTACTTTAAGGCCTGCCACTTGACCATATTTCTCCAAAACATTTAAAAGGTTGTCTACTTATCTTAGAGGGTCTTCCAAAATAAAAACTATATCGTCTGCAAAGGCTAGAAGTTTAAAGTTTTCACCTTTTAACCTTAGCCCCTTTATGTTTACATCCTCTCTAACCACTTCACATAAAGTCTCCAATGTGAAAATAAATAAAAGTGGTGAGAGGGGGCATCCCTGCCTTACTCCTCTTTGAATCGGAAATTCTAAAGTGGCATCTCTATTAAAAACCACCTTTGCTTTCTGATTGGTGTATATAGCATTGACCATCGCAAAAAAGTTTTTCCCACAGTCCCATTGTCTCAGTTGTGCCAGCATGAAATCCCAATTCAGTTTATCAAATGCTTTCTCAGCATCAACAAAAAACAATTCAATTTTGAGTAGGCTTGCCAGGTCCCCTTGTCAATCTGGCGAGGGGATTTGGGGGGTGTTCCAGGGGTGGGTAGGTACATCGCTGGAAAGTACTGGAGTCGGGAGGCCGGTAACAGTGAAATCAGCATAGTAGTTTATTGCGGGTCAAGATGGAACATGAGAAACCCCAGGCCCAGAGCCCTCTTTTATGCTGGTCGGAGATAATCCCCCGACCTCGCCCAAATGTCCTGATAGGACCTTAAGTCAGTGGTTGCAGTTCATAGGTCCCCTGCGGGGGCCCTAGGCTCATGATTGGTGGTCGTTTAGGATCCAACTGGCTATTGTTCTACCTGGCCGAATCTCAGGTAGATTCTGGCCATGTGCAATGACCACGTGGCGGTTGCCATTACGAGAATCCCTGGCAACTGCGATCTTGATACACAACAATCGCACAAGGCAATGATGTCACCTGGAAGTGATGTCATTGTGTTGATGATGCCAGGAGCAATGCCCTGGTTTTTGGGTGAAACTCTTTGGTAAATTCACCCTCAAATCATAGAGTTTTGCCTCAAAAAACATAGCGTCCCCTGCACAACGTCCCTGATGCAATGATGTCTCTTCCAGGTGATGTCATCATGTTGGGGTGTCATGCGGTGATGTCCCTGTTTTGGGGAGGGATTTCCCCCACCAGGCAGCTGGTCTGTGGCAGGAAGAAGCCCCCAAAAGTGGGGGATCCCCCCCTCCTTGGACCTGGGGGCTGGCAGCCCTAATTTTGAGCAATGGGCAATCATGCAGATTGCAGTAACCTCATTTTGTGCCTGTGTTGCAGGGAACATTTACTTCCCTAAAGCTTCAGACCATCTTTGAAGGAGGTTGCAACAGGAACCTTTTCTGGTTACAGACTCTGCCTGTATGTGTGGGTTGGGGGTGGTGTCCCTGTGACTAAAGAGCTCTTCATTTACTTCTTGGAGTCTTTTCTGTACTTCCCTTTGCTTTTTGGAGTACTGCTCATAAGCTGTCTTTCTCACCCCAGGCTGTTGATAAATCAGTTACTAGGAGGAAGATTACTTTCTTTTGAGCTGACCCAAGTTGCTGTGCTTTTAAGAATCATGGGATTGGCAGCCATTGGTATGTGATGACACTGAGCTCCAGACCATGAAAAGTTTCACCAGCTAATTCCTGCAAATCAATCTGTGGTTAAAAGCACAAGACCAACTTGCAAACTCCTTGGAAAGTTGCATTATTTTGTGTGTTGCTGACTAAAATTAGATTGTTAAAACTCATATTGTTGGGTATAAAGGTAATGATTGACATCTTTGCTCATTAGTTATACTGGTTAGCTTATTTTTCCTTGTTATCTGTATCAGAGTGTCTTATTTTCCTGATCATTGTTTAGCCAAAGACACTAACAAAGTGATGACTGATTTGGTAAAAGACTTTTTTTTAAAACTTATCAGTAGAGGCCATTTCCAGTGGATTATTTGAGTGTGAGAACACTCTCCTTCGTTAGAATACCCTTCCTCTGCAATAGTGCACAACCATTTGTGAATCTTTTTCTTCTTTGTTTTAGTAAAGTTCTCTGATGGGTTTGCCCTGCTCCCCTGAATCAGAACAGAATATGGAAGCGGCATTCAATCCCAGAGTTTGTTTTCAATCTTGGGGCTCAGTCCTGGAACACGTGCGGTATGAAGGGAGAATCTCAGAGGCTGGGTCACCTCAGTGATCACACCCATCTGCATCTATGAGGGGTGTCTGTGTCCAGAGGGCACGAGTTACAGGCAGGCTTCAGCCCTAGCACCCTCTCAGTTTAGAAATTAGCTTAAAACCTTGTAGATTAGAGCTGTATTATCTTGTGTCAGGGAAATGAGATCATGTATTTCCTGGGGAGGAAGGGCGGAAGGAGAGAGAACACTAAGTCTAGGACTTGCCATATGGTGCTCCATCATTTAGCCATGTATCTCAGCCAGAAGAACTGTCTGCCCACTAGGCCACATGAAACAAGCTTCTGTGCCAATAGTGAGAAATATTTAGATTACCCACCAGAGATGTTCCTTGAAAATGGGGTGGCACACTGACTCCATATTAGTTTTTGGCTTGTTTGCCAGAAGAAGAAATCTGAAAAAGGTCAGAATGTCAACAAATGGTAAAATGGAAGCAGATTACTAATATCAAACTGTCACAGCTTCTTCTGTCTTCTTTGACTCTGAGCTCTTCCACGCTAGCTTTGTTCTCCAGCATCAGTACTCACTCACTCATTCCTGAAAGTGCACATTCTCCCACAGTGCTGCCACTCTACTTCCTCCAGAGATTTAAAGTGCTGCTTGTAGCCTCTGTTCAGCTGCTTCTGTAATTGTAGCATAAGCTTTTCAGGTGTCAAGTGGGGTGGCTCACTTGTCTCAACTGGCTAGGAAGAATGTGGATTGTGAGATACTTGGTGATGTTTAACACCCGTCTCTCCATTTCCAGGTTGCCACTTGCTTTATTTAGACATATTTAGGCGCAATACAGTTGGAGGCCAAGAGGCACTCCTATAGGACAGTGGTTCTGCTACCCCACACCAAATCCCTAGAGAGAAGGAGAAAGAGATCAGGCACCTGTAAGGGTCTGTTTTTAGTCTTTGTGAAAAGTGTGGAGTCTAAATGAAGTAATACATGACTCTTCATTCAGCTCATAGCAGTGCTGGGCTGTACTGGTGGGGTGTCTTCTCCTCTAAGCCCTGATGAGTACTCGGACAGAGTCAGTTCTTTATGATTAAGACCCACTGAGGTAATACTTAGGGCTCATTTCGTAGCAGGAGCCCCTTTGCATATTAGGCCACACACCCCTAATGTAGCTAATCCTCCAAGAGCTTACAGAGCTCTTTTACAGGGGCTACTGTAAGCTCTTGGAAGATTGGCTACATCAGGGGTGTGTGGCTTAATATGCAGAAAAGCTCCTGCTACGAAATGAGCCCTGGTAATACTTATGATAATTAAGAAACACCATCATTTTTTTTGTAGTGGGCTCAGCCTCCCCTCCACCCCCAGTCATGCTAAGCCTATATTATAGGCCAGGGGTGGCCAAACTGTGGCTTGGGAGGCACACACACATATTGTACAGCTCCTGGCAGGGTGGCTGGGGAAGCAAAGGGGAGGCATGCCTCTCTGATCAGTCTTCCCTTCCCCAGCCAGTGTTCCTCTCCCTGGGTAGGCTGGAGGTGTGGAGGGGGTGATCACAGAAAGAAACCAACTTTAACTTTAAATGTGTTCTCAAAGCCCTTCCCCCTCTGGCCAGCTTGGAGAAGGCATTTGTATCTTTAAATCCTTTCTCCAAGCCAGGCCAGCTGGCGGGGGAGGGAGGGGGGCTTGGAGCATGCATTTAAAGTTGCTTTCTTTCCACCTCTCCCTCCTCCATTTATTTGTGCTCTCTCTCTCTCTCTCTTTCTCTCCCCTTCCTCCCCATCTAAAGTTAAATGTGTTATCCAGGCCACACCCCACCACCACACTGGCTGGCTGACTTGGCTTGGTGAAGGCATGTATCTCTTTAAATCCCTTCTCCAAGCAGCCTCCAACAACTAACAGCAAGCTACAACAATAAATGCGGAGGTGAAAGGCAGGAAATCAACTGGCCAACGTAGAAATAAAATAATTGCTGTGCCTTTTGTGTGCTAAAAAATGTCATAGGCATTATTAAGTTGATCAAAATATCGAAACTTTACACACATAGAGAGGGTTGTATAGTTTAGGTACTAGAATTTGGAATACACTGTGCCAGTTTGGTGGGGTGTTTAAGAGCAGCAGACTCTAATCTGGAGAATCAGGTTTGATTCCCCACTCCTTCACATGCAGCCAGCTGGGTGACCTTGGGTCAGTCACAGTTCTCCCAGAGCTGTTCTCTCATGAGCAATTCTTGAAAGAACTCTCTCAGCCCCATCTACCTCACAGGGTGCCAGTTGTGGAAAGAGGAAGGAAAGGAGATTGTAAGCTGCTCTGAGAGTCCGAGTGAGGGACAGAGTATAAATCCAGGCTCCTCTTCTTTTTCTACATTTTATTCATGGAAGAAATTGGAAGGAAGCAGAAGGAAGCAAAATTGAGAATCCTGGGAAGAAGGCTCCCCCCTCCTTTTGCTGAACTGCGTAATGCTTTTAACAGGCAGGAAAATGGATTCTTCAAAGAAACTGGCATCAAAGTTCCTTTAGTATCTTTGCATGGGTCATGAATTGGTCATGGATGACTCATCCTGCAAAAGGGAACTGTAGAAAAGTACCTTAATGAGGGCATAAATAAATGTAGATTCTTGTGGGAAAAGAGACCCTTGCTTTCAGACAGACTTTTGAAATTGTTATTCAGTACAGCCATGTAACCAGGGCACCACTGAAGGAAAGGAGAGGAGAATAGAAAATATCAGAGAACTGCAACATACTTTGCTTTAGTCTGTGGATTGTCATAAATGTTCCATCTCCTGTTAGGGCTGCCAAGTCAGCCCGGGGGGCGGGGGATCCCCCACTATAAGGGTTCCCGATCCGCCCGCCGGCATTCGGCCGACGGGGGGAACCCCGCCCCAGAAGTCGTCCGGTGAGGACGACTTCCCCCATGTAATGACGTCACCTCCGGGTGACGTCAGTACGTTGCCGTGGCGCGCGCACAAAGCGCACACGCCAGAAGAGCTCCCGGGGGGAGAACAACTCCCCCCCGCCGGTAAGTCGCCGGCACTTGGCAGCCCTATCTCCTGTGTAGGTACCAAAGGAAGGAATGTATTAGGGCCTGGCCTATAGTAGACTGTGATGTTAGAAGCAGGGCTATTTGGGGGCAGGAATGCACAGAAACAGAGTTCCAGATGGCTCCTGAGCTGGCCACGCCTACAACCAAAACCATTGGCATGCGTGGCTACAGAGCACGCTGTCCTCCCCACGTTACACACAAGAGGGAAAGGCGGCATGTTAAAATGCCGTCTTTCCCTCTGGGGAGCCCCTCCAGATATCCTTGTCAATTTCACTCCCCACCAGTCAGCTCTCTCTCTGCCTTCCCTTCTCTAGCTGACATGTCGCAGCTGGAAAAGGGCAGGCAGGGAACCCAGGCTGGTTGAAAATGCCTTTCTTTCCCTCCCCAATCTCGAGGAGGGAGAGAAAGGCATTTACCCATGCCCCCGCCCCAGCATTTTCCCGAATCTTTCTGCAAAAGCGGAGAGGCTCAGGGAAGGAATGAGGCATGTTTGCTTGGCTGCCCTCAGTCTCCCCAGCCTGCGCGCCTTGGCGGGCTGGCTAGGTAGACCAAGGGCAGCCAGGCAAACATGCCTGCTTCCCTTCCCGATCTTTCGGGGGGGGGGGTGGTAGGAGACTAGAAAGGCATTGCTGAAGTGCCTGGGATCTTTCAGATCCCAGGCACTTCAGCAGTGCCTCTCCCCAGCTGTCTGGTTCGGGGGGGGGGGGGGGTAGACTAGAAAGGCGATGCTGAAGTGGGGCTTCCATGCCTGCCCTGTGCTTTCCCAGCCCTGCCTAATATGCGACTGAACGGCACTGTCAGAGGTGTGGCCTAATATGCTAATGAGTTTCTGCTGCTGGGTGTGGCCTATTATGCTAATGAGTTCCTGCGGGGCTTTTTCTACCAACAAAGGCCTTTGTTAGAAGCATTACAAAAATATATATGACGTTTATGTGATCCATGTTGCAAACATTTAATTTTTAAAAAAGATTTCTTACACATGTAGACTTTCTACCTTTCTACCATTCTCTTGCCAAGGTTATTGCCAGGGTCCCCAGCGAGGATAGGGTTCCTCTCCTTTTAATGGTTTAAAGGGAATTCCTGCAGGCCTAGCTTTTCTCCTCATCGCAGCATGACAGACTGCACTTATTGCCTTTCCCCAGTGTGCACGACGTCAAACGTGAAGGAAACCTGCCCTCCTTTGCATTGGTCATTCTGCAGACTTCCACGCCGTACAGTTGCCCATGCTCCTGAATATTAGGGGAAGACCCCTTCCTATGAAGCAACAACAGGCAATGGTCTCCAGACAGGGCTGGTGTCAGGTTTTTTTTCTTTTTTCTTTTATCCCATATATTTTTTATTATTATTATCAGTTGTTAAATAATACATTATTTCATGATTTATTTAAATAATGTTCCATTTCCCACCCCTTCCCTCCCCCCTCAGTCTAATCGTCCTCTTCCAGCCAGGAGCATAAGGCATGCATCTTCCACCGAACGTCTTCTTTCTTCTCTTCTTTAATCCAATTCAGGGAGAGCGACCATTTCTTCTTAATCCTTGCTGTTCTATCCTCCCATGGCGAATCTTGTGTCAACATGGCCGCTATATCCGACGGGACAAAATCAAACAGATAATTATGCCAAGCTTCTCTTGTCCACTTACTTTTGTCTTTCCATCCTAATGCTATTACTGCTTTCCCAGCTAGTATTATTGCCTTCAATAGATCTTGACTATTCTTCTCTATTTTCTCACTACCTAGTGTACCTATGGTCATTAATTCAAAGTCTATGTCAAGCTTTACCTTGAAAAGCTTGTCTATTACTTCCAATATATCCTTCCATAGTTTTTTTAGCCTCTGGGCATTCCCACCACATATGGGCATACCACCCTTTCGCACTTTTGCAGTGCCAGCAATTAGGACTTAAGCCTGGAAACATATTTGCTAGAATGGCCGGAGTTCTGTACCATTTAGTATAGAATTTTAATTCTAATTCTCTAAATTTATGCATTTTTATTCTCTTAATCCCTTCCATTAACTTTTCTGCTTTCTGCCTCGTTATTTTGGTTTCTATACTCCATTTCCCTTGCAGCTGTCCTATACCCCCTTCTTTATCTGAGACCATTTTCTTAAATATTGCTCCCACTATTCCTTTTTTAGATTTCCTCATTAGTTTATATATCTCTTCTACTGGTTCTTCGATATCCATATTATTGTTTTCTATTATTTTTTTTATCTTGGTGTATAGGCCTGCTACTTTTAACCAATACTTTGCTCCTACTTTCGCATCTATGATCTGAAGTGGCTTGAAGGTATTTGCTGTCAGCATATCTTGTAGTGTTCTGTACCCTTTTTGTTTAAGTAAGTCCGGTGCCAGGTTTTTTTTCAGACTAGGCGAGGTTACCTTCTGGCGGCCCCCCCCCCCCACGTGCCCACTGAAGCAGCGCCTCTCAGGTCTTCTCTCCCCCCCCCCCCCCACAGCTGGGAGTAAGGTGTTGCTGCTTCAATGTCTGGGATCTGAAAGATCCCAGACACTGAAGCAGCGCTTCTCCCACCCCCCGCCCCCCACAGCCAGGAGAAAGGCACTGCTTTCACTGAAGCAGCCCCTTTCCCCCAACTGTGGGGGGTGGGGGGGAAGAGGAGATCTGACTGGGTGGGATTTCACTTTGTTTCCTCCCCTGCTGACAGGTGCCCCCGAGGGCCAGCCCCCTGATTCTGCCTGCCTCGCCTCGCCTCCTGTGGCAGCTAAGCCACAGCAACTGGCTGGGTGGCTCCATTCCCCATGTGGCCCCCGGGGGGGGGCTCGCCTATTTCCCTCCAGACCACCACTCGCTTACCTTCGGTCCCAGCAGCTGGACTGGCATGGGCAGAGAGAGGAGAAGCCACAGCTGATTCAACAGCAAGGGAGTGCAGGGCCGGCTTGCCCCTTGCCTCCCCTCTCCACCCCTCTGGGCTGGGCAGGAGGCACTGGGCCAGGCCAGGACTTTTGGCGAGGGGCAGCAAGGGGGTGGGTTGGCAGGTGAGCACGGTGGTGCCTCCTTGTAAGGTGGCGTCCCTAGGCGACTGCCTAACCCTGCCTTATGGAAGCACTGGCCCTGTCTCCAGAATGCACCCTATACTCTGTAATGTTCATCATTAGTCCTGTCAATGGGCATAGATAGAAGTCTCCAATGCATAAAAGCTGAAGAGATCAACTGGCTTACATGAACTCCATCTGGCCTCTGACAAGCCTCATGAATGAACATCCTAAGAAAAGTTTGGTTTAAGTAACTGCTTGTTTCATGGTTATGCTGACAGTCCAAGGAAATCTGTAGAGCCCCAAGACCTTTCTGTTGTGATGGTTCTGGTTCAGTGTAAAGCATACCAGGAAGCAGGTTAGATTTAAAAGCACCCGTCTCCACAAATGCTACTTGACAGAGCAAGAGAACATCATGTATTAGCAGAAGATGAAAGGCTTGCCAGTTTCTAATATCTTATTAATTTGTTCTTTTTACCCATGAGGCAGACTGGCACAATCTGCTACTGAGCAAAAACACCAGCACCTTCCTCCTTCCTACATGGCTCCAAAGTCATTGACCAAAACAAATTTCAGATCTATAGCATATGCTCTCCTTTTCGTTTGCTTTTCACAGTCCCCTGTGAAACAGAAACTTCCGGCAGTGTTGTCTGCACAGGCATTCCCATTGTATTTTAACTACCTGTTTCACACACACTGGGAAGTTTCAGCAGCATAAAGAAATTAGTCCCCCCCACATCTATGGTTGCCGACCGCCAGGGGGGTGGAGGGTAGGGTTCCCAGATCCAGAATGGGAAACTCTGGGGGATTTGGGGGTGGAGCTTGGGGAGGACAGGGACCTCAGGTGGGGTACAGTGTCATAAAGTCTACCCTCCAAAACATCCATTTTCTCAAGGGAAACTGATCTCAGTAGTCTGGAGATGAGCTGTAATTCCAGGAGATCCCCAGGCCCCACCTGGAGGTTGGCATCCCTACTACCACCCTATTCACTCACACTACATCTCTATGAACTCCACTCTGCTTCTTATTAATTTATCTGTTTAATTATTGCTAGTTCATCTGACGTTTGCTCAGTTTCATTATTGTGAATTAGAACCTCATCTTTACCTTTTCCAGAAGGGCAGTCATGTTAGCCTGTTACAGTAAAAATCAACATAAGTCTTGTGACTTAAAGGCTACTTAAAGTATGCATGCAGGGGCGTAGACTTTTGGAAATCCTGGGGGGGGGGGCTGGAGCGATGTTCTCCCCCCCCCGAAACCGCCCTGCCTCACTGGGCCCTTCCGAGGCACGCCAGCTGCTGCTGCCGGTGCCTCTCTCCTCCCCCCTGCCACCCCTTCCCTCTCCCTCTCCAGCAGCGGCGGCCGGGCCTCGGAAGGACCCGGGCAGGTGCTCTGTTTTCCCAGGGGGGGCTGAGCCCCCCCCCGGGAAATTTCGGGGTGGCTCAAGCCCTCGAGCCCCCCCGTACTTTACATCTATGTATGCATGCACAGTTTACTGCAGATTTTCTTAGTAAAGTCCTTAAGCTTGACTTTGGATTCTGTGCCTACGTTACGCAGCATTCTTTTTCCTCTGGTGTATTTATTCTGCAGCTACCAAAAAAACCCCAACCCCAAAAATGCATTTTTCTTAATTGGGGTGGGAATATCGCGTGTTGTGTGTGTGTGTGTGTGTGGGGGTGTCGGAAGTTTTAAAAAGTTTATGTAATCACCCTATCGCAGTTGTGCAGTAGCCTTAGTAAGTGCCTTCCATTTAAACCCCCATGGTTCAGTGCTTGTGCATGCATTTTAGGGTTAGTTTGTGGCAGGCAAAGGGGGGAGGGGACTCTTGAAACTGACAAGAGCAGCTGTGAAGCCCCATTTTCCACATTGCCAAACACTAGCGGATTCTCTGCTGTGTTATTGACCACTTGGAAAAATGGAAAAGACTCACACATTCTCATAATATGGGGCAACATGTTAAGTGTGCAGAATGCCCAGCAGAACCCAGTGACGTTGGCCCTGCAAGCTTTAACGGACTGATCTTAAAGTAGAGTCACAACAATCCCAAGTGTGTGTGTGTGTGGGGGGGAGTTTGCAAGCTCTGTTCAAGAAAATGGAAAGGGAACACAAAGGAACCCCAGCAAAGGGGAGGAAACCTCTTGAAACTGACAAAAGTTTGGAACAGACAAGGCAGCAGTGAAGCCCCAAGATGAAAGGAAAAGAAAGAAAGAATATTTATTTATTTATATTTGTATCCCGCCTTGCCGGACAAGCTGGATCAAGGCGGCTTCCAAGATTAAAATGACATGAAACAATAAATGCAAAATTTAAAACTATAGTCCCGGGGAGCCAGGCTCCCGATTTTTCCCAAAAAAATGCACATCCCTCGAAATGCAGATATGGGGAGATAGACATTTTTATCATCTCACTCTGCTTTTCTGAGGAAGGTTCCCCATGGAGGATTTTGGTGCAGGGAGGCGGGTGTCAGATGGCCAGGAGGTGGAGCGGGTGCTGGGCTCACCATCTGGGGTGATGGGAACAGATGAGAGATGGCCGTTACATTGTCATCCTATCGCTAAATTTTCATGACAGAAACAAATGGGTGGTGGAGAATTAAACTCTTGATTTATTCAATTGCCAGTCTCCTATGGCCAGTTAAAAAAGAAAAGAATGGTGGTTGTACGGCAGTGAAGGAGGGGGGATGGTTAAGTGGGTGGAATGACTTTGATGTGGGCCAGGAAGTTGGGATTAAGGGGGAGCAAAGGGGAGGGGGGAAATCCAATGAAATAATTCTGCTCTAAGAATCACTTTGACTTGGAATCAGACCTTTTAAAAAGTCACCATAATCAGGGGTCCTTTCGTAAAAAAAGAGGTGCAGGAGCTCATTAGCATAACTCATTTGCATATGCCACACCCCCTGACGTCACCGGAAGTGTCAAAAGGCCACACATCCCTGACGTCATGGGCAGTGTGTCAGAAGGCAAGATGGGAGGGAGGGAGGGGAAGGAAGGAAGGAAGGGGGGAGAGAAGGAGGAAGGGGGAAGGAAGGAACAGGAAGGTAGGTAGGTAGTTGGGGGGGGAGAGAGAAGAAAGGAAGGAAGGAAGGAAGGAAGGAAGGAAGGAAGGGGGGAGAAAGGAAGGAAGGAAGGAAGGAAGGGGGGAGAGAGGGAGGAAGGGGGGGAAGGAAGGAACAGGAAGGTAGGTAGGTAGTTGGGGGGGAGAGAGAGAAGAAAGGAAGGAAGGAAGGAAGGAAGGAAGGAAGGGGGGAGAGAAGGAGGAAGGGGGGAAGGAAGGAACAGGAAGGTAGGTAGGTAGTTGGGGGGGAGAGAGAGAAGAAAGGAAGGAAGAAAGGAAAGAAAGAAGCAAGGAAGGAAGGAAGGAAGGAAGGGGGGAGAGAGGGAGGAAGGGGGGGAAGGAAGGAACAGGAAGGTAGGTAGGTAGTTGGGGGGAGAGAGAGAAGAAAGGGAGGGAGGGAGGGAGGGGAGAGGGAGGGAGGAAGGGAGAGGGGAAGGAAGGAACAGGTAGGTAGGTGGGGGGAGAGAGGGAAGGAAGGGAGGGGCGCTTCTCCCCCCCACTGGGGCTGGCATTTCCCCCCCCCTTGCTTTGGCCTGAGTGGCGTTAATCCACTCAGGCCCGGCTTCTCCCTCCCTTGGGCCCGGGGAACTGTTGAGTGCGGGAGGGAGGGGGGGTTCTGGGGGTGACTGGCCGCGGAAGGCGACTGGGGGCGGGACGGGGCTTCCTCGGTGGGGCCGGCGGCGGTCAGCCGCAGCCCCACGGAAAGCGACTGGGGGCGGGACGGGGCTCCTCGGCGGGGCCGTCGGCGGCCAGCCGCAGCCCCACGGAAAGCGACGGGGGCAGGACGAGGCTCCTCGGCGGGGCTGTCGGCGGCCAACCGCGGCCCCGCGGAAAGCGACGGGGGCGGGACGGGGCTCCTCAGCGGGGCCGGCGGCGGCCGGCGGCAGCCCCGGAGAAGGCAACGGGGGCGGGACGGGGCCCGCCCGGCCCTGCCCCCCGGCCCCTTCTCTCCCGGAGCGGCGCTCCGGCTCGCTCCGGCCCCAACGGAGCCCTGGCCATAATAGTGCTCTCAGAAAATGCAAGGGGAAAGCAAACTGAAAGCGAAGTGTGCACTAAAGGGACGAAAACAAATGCAGAAACAAAAAAACCTCTGAAGTACATGGACATGGAAAGTGACAGAAAACACACATTCATAATAGGCCTAACAGTAGCATAAATTTAGAGCCATTTTTGAGATGCAGATGATGAGTCCTAACTACATAAGGTTATGAAAGAAAAAGTTTTAAGCAGCAGATCAAAAAGCCATGAAATGTAACAAGTACAGTGTGTGATATAATTATGTAATATTCAAGTGCAATCAAAAATAGTACAAAGACCATTGCATAGTTATGTCAAATCCTGTGTTTTCTGCATTTTGGGACCCTTTGACCCTACTATTTACAACTTCTTTCCCCCTCAATAACCTCATGATTGCCAAGTGAGGATCTACCTTAGGAACATCTGATGAAGTGGATGCTTTGCTTTTCAAACTCTCTTGGAGGATACAGGGGAGAAAAGATCAGGCTCTGAGATCACAAAAACGTTGCCAGGGTGTGCATTTGCCTATAATCAGTTGCAGAACTGATCTGTAACCTATAATTTGGAATCCCTGCTAAATTGGAGGTGGTGGTGGCTGTGCTACGGTTTCACCTTCTTGAAATTCCCCTGAGTGAGCTGATCAGCGGATGAATATTTATGTACAAAACGTTTATGCCACCTCTCTAGGAACCTGCCTAAGGTGGCTTACAAAATAAAAACAATAAAAACAAACAGTAAGAGCTATTGATGCAAATCTAGTTTTAAAGGTAAGAACTACCACTTTTAATTGTGCCCAGAAACAAATAGGCAGCCAGTGGCAGGATCTAGGAGTAGGGCTGCCAAGTCAGACCGGGGGGCGGGGGATTCCCCACTATAGGGGTTCCCGATCCACCGGCCGGCATTCGGCCGGCGGGGGGAACCCCGCCCCAGAAGTCGTCCGGTGAGGACGACTTCCCCCGTGTAATGACGTCACCTCTGGGTGACGTCATTACGTCGCCGTGGCGCACGAGCAAAGCGCACGCGCCAGAAGAGCTCCCAGGGGGAGAACAACTCCCCCCCGCCGGTGAGTCGCCGGCACTTGGCAACCCTATCTAGGAGTTCAGGATTGATTGTAACCAGGAAGAGCATGGCCCAGGTTTGCTGTGGTCCTGCTTCAGATTTTGGGGAGAGAGAGGCAAGTGGGGACAGCAAGATTCTCAACAAGATTTAGCGTTCAGCTAACAGATAGGTTGAAATGTGTATTTAAGAACATTTGTTGTGGTTACTTTTAAATATCTCATGATAATTATGGTAACAGGGTCAATACTGGTCAAATTCTCCCCCCCCCCCTCCTTTCTGTTGTACATAACAGTAGTTAATATGCAGGAGCAGGATATTCCATGTGGTCCAAAAGCTGATGAGAGGAAGGCTGGAAGACCCCTTCCTTGCTCTCCCTAATAGGTGCTCCTATGGGTTTGCAGGTGGGGTTATTTCCATGGAGATTTTGCCCCCATGGATTTGTCTTGGCTGGCTCCAGTATTCTAAATGTTAATTCACTAAGAGAAAGGATGGAGGAGCCGTTTTGATGAGGAGCAGCAAATGTAGTGCCCTCCTAAACTGAACAGACCCATGTTGTAAACCCAGTGGCTGTTTTTCACGTACAGGCTAAAGGAACACCTGCAATTCTACAAGCCTGAAGATGAGAAGATTCCATTGCCACACAATATGAAAGTGATTGGCCATATAGAACATCTGGCTCTTACAATAGGGAATATCCCTGTGGAGTGTTCTGCAGTGGTTACAGGTGAGTGCTGCATAGGCAGTTGAGAAGTCTATTGCTGTAATGTTTTGCTTTTTAAGAACATGGGTGAAGCTGGTTGATTGTCTTAAGCACAGGATCATCGGTTTTTCATAGTTTAGAGGCAGATTATTTTTTAGGGAGTTGAAGGTTTGTGAAAGGAGGTCGTTGCTTGTGGTGTATTTGCTGTTAAATAGGTTTGACTCATAGGCGTCAACTACGGGGGGGTCAAGCCACCCCCGAAATTTCCCGGGGGGGACTGAGCCCCCCCCTGGGAAAACGGTGCACCCTCCGCCGTGCCTCCCTCAGCCCTTCCTAGGGCCGCCGCCATCTCTCTCTCTCCCCCCCCCTGCCTGGCCACTCTGACCCTCCCTCCGTCTGTCCAGGGGCCAGCTAAGCAAATGCCCAGCTGCCCCCTGGATGGACGGAGGGAGGGATGGAAGCAGGAGCGGTCAGGCGGAGGGGGAGGCGGCGGGGACATGGTCCCGGAGGGCACACGCGCTTTGCACGCGCACACAGAAGAGCCCCCCCCCCCGGGAGTTTTTAAACTCTACGCCCCTGGTTTGACTGGTTTTTGTATGGTTTCAGAAACCTGCAAAACGTGTGTGGCCAGAGATTACAAAAGAAGTTTGCATGCACACTAGTGCTCTCAAGCTATTTGAATCATAGCTCTCCAGCTATTTGAATCATTGGTCTCCCACAGGGCTGCTAGGTGCATACCGGCTGCCGGTGGGGGCTCCAGGCTGCTCTCTGGGATCTTCTGTCCCATAGAGTTTTTAGCTAAATGCTAGAGTGTCCCCTGTGCAATGCGCCCAGCGCAATGACATCAACTCTGGGTGATGTCATTGTGCCAGGTATGTCGGACGCAATGGGGCTCTTCAGGGGTGGAGCTCCCCTGTTGGCCAGCTGACTGGCAGTGGATTGGGGGCCCAAAGCAGGGGAAAACCCACCCCCATCGTGGGGATGGCAACCCTAGTCTCCCAGCAAGTTAATCCACAGGGGGTGGTCCATCCTTTGGCTGTAGAAGTCTAGAGCATTTGTTTTGCATGCCTGAGGCCACAGGTTCCATCTAATGCATCTCCAGTTAAAAGATCTCAGGCAACAGGAAAGGGGAAGAATTCTGTTGCCACCTCAAAAAACACAAAGCTCCACAAGTCCTGTTGGTTAGAGGTGAAAGCAGAATGTATATAAAAGCCTCAAATTGAGATCCCTCTTCCAAACTTCCTTTAGCTCTGCCTCTGGCACCTAGAGATCCAGGGTAGGTTTCAGCAAGAATCATTCTTTTGGCTGCTAATCTCTCATGGCAAGCATATGCACTTTTATATATTTGAAATTGCACTCGTGCCTTTTAGAAATGCTTTTCTGAGTCTTACCCAGAAGCTAAACTGTGTTCCTGGAACTTAATTTGAGCACACAAGTTTAGCCACCGATAATGCTTTCTTCGAAAAATTAGAAGTACCAAACACAATACTGTGTCTCAGCAGGTATAAAATGAATTTCCTTTACACTCAAGTAAGTGCAGTTGGGCTGCATGATTCTCGGGTAAAGGGTGGGATTTCAAAGCTGTGTAGACCAATACTTCCAGGTAGTATTATCACCTCTCATTTTATATGAAGGCTTGTAAGATTCTCTTGTTGATTTATTAAGGTCTCCGCTGAGGTCATTAAATGCATATCATTAGTCTCCTGGGATATCGGTCCAGTGCCTTGGATATGACGAGGCTCATGTTTACATTCAGCAGGCCTTCCAGATGCTGATGGTGTTTAGCAGCACATATAGAGGGGACAGTTTATACCATGGCTGGTCTACTAAGAAATATCATGTTAAAGGGAGGGGAGGTTTTGCTCTGGATACTTTCTTGGGATGCAGCTAGAGGAAGTTGAGAGGGGAGGCTTTTGCAGATTTCAGGGGTCTGGCTCTCCACAACTGTCATTAGAATCTTGCATTTATTGGGAATAAAAATGTCCCTTTCTGAATCCATCTTTTTCCCCTCAGAAGACAATGAGAAACACTTCACTTTGGGGTTACAGACACTGAAATCTTTGAAGGTAAATCTCTCCTTTCTCCTACTCTGGTGGTAGTGTTTTTCCTGTTACCAAGGAGATGACAACTTCTCCTTTCATTTATTTTCTTACATTTATGTTCACTCTCTTTCTAGTGTGTGATAAATATGGAGAAGCATCACCTGATCCTGGGAAAGTCAAACAGGGAAGAAATCCCATTTGTTGGTAATGTCTCTTCACATGAAGAGAAGTGAGTTTATAACTTTAAAGTTGTGTTGAATTTAGGAGCAGTTCATGCAACCAAGCTGGCATGGTGAATGATGAATAGATATTGGCTGTGACTGGCATTGACATGGGATGGAGGGGTTTTGTGACTGTTCACCAGTTGTCTAACTAGACAAGCCTGTAGAAGGGAGGGGGCTGTCTGGGATAGCTCATGGCTCTGTGTCAGAACACCCACTTTGCATGCAAAAGGTCCCACGTTCAGCCGGTGGCATTTCTAGATGAAGAAGCTCAGGGCCAAATTAGATGTCCAACCCAGAGACACTTCCACCACTTTAAAGCCTAAGAAGGCAATTTAAAAATGCTACCAGGGCCTGAACTTGATTGGGCCCGCAGCACAGTGGGATGAGGCAATCCGCCCCCCATGGCTTTTTCAAGAATGCTTCATCTCAGTACGCTGCAAGCCCAGTCAAGCGCAAGCCACCATGGCAATTGCCAATCTCCTCTTCAGGTGTCCCTGGGCTGGACCCAGGGATAGGGTCAGATTACATAGGGTGGCAGGGAAGGATTTTTCTCTGCTTGAAACACTGGAGAGCTATTTTCCTTCAGAACAGACAATAGGTGGTTCACTGGTCTGACTTTCAAGTAGCTTCCTGTGTTGATAAGTAACTACCCAAACTGTGGCAGCAAAAAGCAGCCCCCATTAGGTCATGAGCCGTAGCAACAGCTGGATGTGTGTGGGAGCAATCACATGACTGAGCAATGTTGGACGCTAATGACATGCATGATTCCGGGCAGCGAGACACGTCACACAGCCACCCACAGACATGGTTGTCCTTTCCATGTGGTTTTGCTTCCTATTTGTGAATATGATTAACATTTGACATTTCCATCTCCCATTACATTCTGAGCTGACTCACTCGACACAATCTGCAGACAAAATAAATCCTATAAGTTGGTCACCCATGTGTGTGCTCAACAGCCTTGGATACGAACTGGCTAAATGTACTGGGTCTGTATCCAGTGCCAAGAGATATGGGCGTGTGTTTTTTAACTTTCACATGGGGACAGGCATTTTTAGGGAGCGCTTGGCACACATTCCAGTGTTAACACGAATGCTTCCACGAGGAGAAAAAGTGAGGCAATGATTCATATTGATGGGACCATTAACTGTACCCTCTTTCTGGAAGTTTTTGAGAAAAGACAGTGGTGGTATTGCAAAGAGAGGTACCTTGTTGACGCAGCCTGTTTGCATGAAAGTTGATGTTCTTATAACATGGGTTAGGGATGGTGGTGCCCTTTCCCTCTGTTTACACTGTGATCAGCCATTAGAAAAAAGATAATTTAATCCACAAATTGAAAAAAAACAAAACCCTGGTGAGGTGCCATCCTTGCTAAACAGTTATTTCCTAGGGCACATCCTCATGGTAGCCACCTGCGCTCCTGGTTCAGTTCTGTAGCACACAGCTGGAAGCCTGGGACGTGTCCCTGGAAAAGGCAGGTACCTTTCTCCTCCCGGAGCCCCTGTGCTGGCCACGGTGCTTACGCAGGCGCCTGCTGTTATCCCGGCCAGCAGAGCGGGCAGGCTGGGGAGCAGCATAGGTTGTGGCCCCTGTGCTTTCATGGCCTGTGTGGGTTGGATACATTGCATGCACAGATCCAGTCCCCTAAGAGAGTCGTCTGCAGGCATGTCTTTGCTATGATGTTTAGAGAAGCTGTGCAAAGCAAGGGAAACGAAACAAAAGGAGGAGCTCTGATGAGAGGACTGTTTTTAATCCTCTCTTTTCAGTACTTCTGAGGCATGAAGAGAAGGCACCACTGGTGTCAGAGGGAGAAGACTGCATGATTGGTTGCGTATGATGGAAGAGCAGTGGGTGACATTTATAACTCCTCCTCCTGCTAGACTACAACTGGATTATAGCTGAATGAAACGATGGACATTACAGAAGAGCTTCAGACATTCACTTACCACAACAGAGTTCTGGAATCCGGACAATGGGCTTGTAAATGCAGATCATAAAAACAGTGTCCTTTATGGCCTTTTCAAGTGTGGAATTATGTTTCTTTTTCTGTTGCAATCCTCTGTTTCAGTGTGAATGGATTAGTGAAATTTATGAATTGCCGTTCGTGAAACGGGGAGGGGAGGACAATTTTATAACTTCCTCTTTGGAACTGATAGTGTTTAGGCTCTGGGAATCAGATTGTTAAGAAAGTATTTTTCAATGAGGAACGATTTATAGATGCTAATTGAAGATTGTTGGCTTTAAAGCAGTTGCAGAAAGACCTGCTCATGTTGAAATAACTCCAAGTAAACATGCATTCCAGCCTTAATGTTAGAGACAAACGTTAGTTCTCTCAGTGTGTTAGTGCTACCGTAGAGCAATTGTTGCTTGCAGTATATATGTTCATTCCACTATTGTCCCTGTTCATGGGTTTGTGCAGTTGAAAAATAATAATTTAAGGGGGAAAATTTATAACATTTATATTTAGGTGTGTAGTAGTTTTTGTGGAGTCTAGTACCACTGAAGCATACTGGCAGTTTTTCCACTGGCGCAAGATGGAGACAGGAAAACCATGTTTGATCCCTTTCCACGCTGCAGCCTCATTCTGTGCGGCTTTTTGTGTATTCAGGGCCTACAACTGCTGGCTTTTCAGGAGTCAAAGTGGCCTCTGCTATCTCTTGTGCCAGTAGAAAAGTTGATAGGCCCCAACCCAAAATATTCACTGTCACATACCTTGTGAAATGTCAGCACTTAAATCTTTCTCCCATTTAACCAAGTATGAATGAGGATTCAGCTCCACTGTGTTTTTATGTACCCCTGACCTGGATAGCCCAGGGTAGTCCAATTTTGTCAGAGCTTGGAAGCTAAGCAGGATCAGCCCTGGCTAGTATTTCAATGGGAGACTTCTAAGGAATACCAGGGGTGTGACACAGAGGCAGGCAATGGCAAACTACATCTGAAGTCTCTTGCTTTGAAAACTCTGCGGGGTCTCCATAAGTCAGCTGTGACTTGATGGCAAAAAAAAAATTGTAACACCCCCCCCCCCCGTTCCTTTTATATCTATTTGTAATTTAAGTGTCTTTAAATTTGAATTGGATCCTTCTTCTCCAAGATTCAAAATTAAACAGATAACAAATACTTTTGATTTGAAAATATTGATAAAAGAGAGGCATAGCCTCCTGATTTCAAAATATGAATATGAAATAGTTTGAGGTTTAAATATATTTTCAGTTCTTTAAATGTTTTCCAAATGCAGACTTGTTATTTTTCCATTATAAGCTACTAATCCTGACACAGAGAGAAAGAAAGATTGGGTCTCAGTTTTGATCTGTTCTATACATGCAGAGTTAGTTGGATTTCTTGATTCTTCTGGAAGTGTAAACAGGGATGCCAGCCTCCAGGTGGGGCCTGCGGATCTCCCAGAATTCCAGCTCATCTCCAGTCTACAGAGATCAGTTCCCCCTGGAGAACATGGATGCCTTGGAGGGTGGACCCTATGGCATTGTACCCCACTGAGGTCCCTGTCCTTCCCTGGCTCCATCCACCCCTTGCCAACACTAGAAGGCATCACAAGAGAATATCGATGTTCCCTTGTTACAATCCTATTTTAGAGCCTGCTCACCATCATCTAGCTGCTGCTAATGTCACTGCACCCTAGTATATGATTAAATTCACAAAGCTCAGCAACCCTCCTTGCCCTTTCATTGTAATAGCGTGTTTTTACTAGTCCATAAAAGTATAAATTGATCATTGTATTGCACTATTTATTTGAAATATGTATAATCCCCACTCTCTGTTCCAGTTTCCAAAGGGATTGGTTCTTTCATATGGGTAAGATATTTGTGATGCGTCAGTACCCTGCTGAATCGGTTTCAGCAGAGACAAAGGAAACGAGTGGATATGACACATACTCACCATGCGTACCTCTAGATACCACGTTTACCTCTGTTAAAAAATTGTCTGCTTCCTGTCAGAGTTCTTTTTGGGTTCATTCTTCCTAATGGCATGACTGCTGGAGACTTCCAAGCAAAATAATCATTATACAGTTTTACTCATTGATTATTTTGCTCCTCATGGGCCATTGAAAGTCACCACCAGAGATAATGGAATATAATCGTGCCTATTCAGACAAATGTTGAATCATTCTAGACCTTGGAGTTGAGTCACAGAGAAAAGAAGAAGAATTTTCTCCCTGCTCTTGGAGCAGCAGCATTGTTGCATTATTCTCTTGGCAAACAAGAAACTGTCCTGTGTCAAGGTTAATGCAGTACGCTACACTGAGCTCTCCACACCTCTTCTGGGACATTTCCCTGTCTGCAACTCTACCTGGATGGTGATCTCTCCAGCTAACGTTCCTTAAGCCTTGTACTGCCAGGAACTGGCCTTCTTCAATAGCCCCGTTCTAGGCAGTACTTTTGGAGCCCCCATTTGGCAGGCTGCATTCATCCCCAAAGGCACTTTTTGTGACTGCACCCTGAGTGCACCGCTTCTTGCTCTCGGCTTCTATCAGCAAGGGCTCTAGTTGCCTTTGAGCTGCCGTGATGGCACCACTGCGAAGCTGCTCAGTATGGCTTGAATGCTGAGGTGTGCCAGCAGTGAGCTGAGCTGCAAATTAGAGCATGCTGAAGTAAATACAAACGGCATCAGTAGATGCTGGAATCTGCATAGATCTCCTTGACCCATATTTACAACAAGGCAAAATGGTTGCGTGAATTGGCCTTGAACTGCACACACACTTCTGTACATCAAGAGAGCAAACAGTATATACTGAATGACACATACATACACACACACACGTTCTGAGAAGATACCATTATTCTGCAAATATTCCGTCTAAGGTTGCCCTTTCCACTCCATCCAGAGTATTCTTCCCCGAGTTTCTGTCCAGCTCAAAACATTACACCACTCTCTAGGAACTGGGATAATTAACCCTGAAGCATTTGGCTGTATAACAGGGGAACCTGCCCTGGGACCAAGCAGGGGGTGGGGTGGGGTGGTCAACCACACATACACCCCAATGGAGGGGGACCACTGGCTCAGCAGCAGTGGCTACTCACGCCCGCCCTGTCTCGGACTATCAGCCAGCTGCCTTTGGTGGCAGCAGTGGCCCCCACTCACATCACATGGGGTGAAGGCTGCCCTGGTGGCAGGCAGTAAGCCCAGTGGGGTGTGGCAGTGATTCTGAGGCCCCATCCTGGATTTTTGCCCAGGGCCCCAGAACCACTAAGACTGCCCCTGCTGGCACACTTCAGAGTATACATATTTAAGTGCTTTGCTGAAAAGGGACTTCTGTAGACGTGTGTGTGTGTGAGAGAGAGAGAGCTGGTAGCTGCTGAATGTACAATAACAGGATACAATAACATTTTTAGGCACAACCCATCACTTAAAAACCAATCTAGTAGAATAAATAATAAATATGTACCTAGAGCCATCATTAAAGCCAGTGGAGGGAACCAAAGCCTTTGAAATAGTACTGGTTTCAGTGATTCAGGCTGCGATCACAGACACTAAATAATCCACGTTCAATCCACTTTCAATGCAATTTACAACAGGATTTTACTGTGTGGACTGGCAAAATCCAGTTGTAAAGTGCATTGAAAGTGGATTGAACGTGGATTACTTAGTGTGTGTGATCGCGGCCAATCTGATTTATCCATTCAAACAATGAACCCAAGCTTTGGCTATAGCTCATCTGGTAGTACCAAACTAGCACCTGTATTTTAATAATCTGTTGTTTGTTTGTTTTGCAATAGATTTGATAACCTACCATTTTGGCATTGGCTATTATAATGCTCACATATTTAACATGTAAGTGGAAACATTTTCTCTTTCTGTGTCTCATTACCCACTTGAGTATATATAGTATTTTTATATTTATTTATTTATTTTAAAGCTCTTGTGTTTGCAAGGTGACCTGCACTGTGTGTAAACCAATAAGTAATAAGAACATAGAATATATTTGTCTAAGAAAATATGCCACTTGTGTGGCATTTGCCTAATTTATTATTTGAGTATTTATTACTGTGATCGCTATGAAAATAAAGTATAAATAATGACACATTTCTGTCAGAGTATACTGATTTCTCCTTCATCTGCTGCACTTGGATGTTTTTCTAGTACTCTGGACCTAAATACCTTGACTCTTATAACAAGTCCTGAGTGTATTTAGAAGAAAATATAGAACTCCTGTGTATTTGGGCAACTCTGACAGCATACATGAAGCCCTACATAGGTGGTGACCAGTGTTCCCTCTAAGCTGAGTTAGTGTGAGCTAGCTCACAGTTTTTTAGCCTCCAGCTCACACATTTTTGGCTTAGCTCAGGATGGCTTCAGAGCGAACTAATTTATGCAGTAGCCAAGTCATTTGCTCACAGCTTTAATGCAAGTAGCTCACAAAGTAGAATTTCTGCTCAGAAGACTCCACAGCTTAGAGGGAGCATTGGTGGGGACGTCCCATTATTTTCTTTAAAAGACTATTCTCTCTCATAAAAAACAAATAGGGGACTATTTTGCATCAGATGCCGGGAGTAGAAATGACACCAACCAAGAGAGGAGGGAAGATGTTCCAAAAGATCATATTGTGCTTAATTTTGGCCAGCAAACACACAAACAGCCACTCTACACTTTGAGAAGTTAGCTCAACCAGAGCAAGACAATCCTAACACAGAGACATTAAGTTGCCAAGACTGGCTTGAGTTTTGGGAGAAGTGTCTGGGAAGGGTGGAGTTTCAGGAGGGGAGGAGCCTCACCAGGAATCTAATGCCATAGAGTCTGCCAGGCCCTCTAGGAGGGGTCCCAACATCCATGTGGTGGGTGGAGATCTCCCACTATTACCACATCTCCAGGCAACAGAGATCACCTGGAGACAATGGCTGCTTTGGAAGGTAAACTCTGTGGCCCATGGAAGGCTGTCTCCTCCCCAAACCCTGCCCCCCCCTAGATTCCACCTCCAAACTCTCCAGGTATTTCCCAACCTGGAGCTGACAAACCTACCTTTAGGGTTGTCAACTCTAGCTTGGGAAATTTCTGGAGGTTTGGTGGGGATTTGGAGAGGGGAAGGTTTGGGGAAGGACCTCAGTGGGGTATAATGACATACAGTCCATCCTCCGAAGTAGCCATTTCCTTCAGGCAAACTGATCTCTGAAATGTGGGTATCAGTTGTAATTCTGGGAGGGGTCCAGTTCACAGTTTGATATTGGTAACCCTATCATTCATTCATGAAGGCAAGAAGCTAAATTGATTATTGTAACCTGTCTGATGCCAGAGACAAGTTTTGAATGTGGTTTGAGAGAGGCTTTTCAGGGTGTATGTACACTCACAAATGCACACAAACACATAAACACACCTGTTCTTCCATTATCCATTCCCATGAAACAGATTTTATAGGTTTTTGCAACAATACAACAAGCAGTTAAACCTTTTAATCAAATGAGAAAGTAGCCATGCAATGAGAAGAAGCCCAAATCTTGAATGCAAATGAATGGAGTTTCTCTGAGGGCTTGTACCTCTAACAATTAAGTGCCTGTTCCTTCAATTGAATCCTTTAGGGGCAAATCGAGTCAGGGCAGGATGGACTTCAGATTGCTATTTTATTTTCTGTCTTTTGCTCAGTCCTAGTGGTCACACAGCAAGGAAACTTGCAATATAGTCCCACTATGCTACACTCGGGGGGTTTTCCCCCCCGGGGTGCGGATGATCACACATCCCCCCTGAACTGCAACCATTGCGGGAGCTGCGTCCAGATAGCCCCGCCACCATTTGGGCAGTGTGGTGTGAGTTTTTTAAAAAACATGCACATGGCCGAATCAGAAAACCCTAAAATCCCTTAATTTCAACACTCTGAGAAGGTTGACAAAACAGCCTACTACTGACTTCGATTTGAAAACGCATTCTGGCCCAGAGGAAAACCAAAAGATGCTGGGGAGCACCACTCTTTTTCGAAGAAGTACCTTGAGAGCTGGAAAGAAAAATTGCCCAACGTCGTACCCATCAACACGGCATTTTCCATGCAGGTTGCGCAGCGCAGGCGCCTTCAGCCTTGCGAGACACGGAAAGGCAAAGGCCTGGCTGGCCTCCCCTAGTGGATACAGATCACCCCCGCAATGACAACAAGGCATTGTTCTGCCACTGACCCAATCCAAACCATTGCTGTCCGGAGCAAAATCCCCCCTTTAACTTTAGACCCATAGATCCTTGTGTTCCTCACTTCTGGTGAACCCGTCTCTTGGCTCACTGTCATCAACTGCCCTTGGAGAGTCTCCCCCAGTCTTGGTTTCCAGATTTTAAATCTTTCTCTGACACCAGAACTCTCGCAATTTCACTTTAGACCCATGGATCCTTGTGTTCCTCGCTTCTGGGAAACACGTCTCTTGGCTCACCCTCATCAGCTGCCCTTCCAGAGTCTGCCCCAGTCTTGGTTTCCAGATTTTCAACCCTAATCAGACACCAGACCTCCCCCCCCCCTTACTCTTTAAACCCATGGATCCTTGTGTTCCTCATTTCTGGGGAACCTGTTTCTTGACTCAACCACATCAGCTGCCTTTCCTGAGTCTGCCCCAGTCTTGGTTTCCAGATTTTCAACCCTACTCTGATGCCAGACCTCCCCCCCCCCTTACTCTTTAAACCCATGGATCCTTGTGTTCCTCACTTCTGGGGAACCCGTTTCTTGACTGAACTACATCAGCTGCCCTTCCTGAATCTGCCCCAGACTTCGTTTCCGGATTTTCAACCTTACTCTGACGCCAGACCTCCCCCCACCCACGCTTCACCCTTTAAACCCATGGATCCTTGTGTTCCTCACTTCTATGGAACTCGTTCCTTGACAAAACCACAACAGTTGACCTTCCAGAGTTCTCCCCAGTTTTGGTTTCCAGATTTTCAACCCTACTCTGATGCCAGGCCTCCCCCCCCTTTACATTTTAGACCCATGGATCCTTGTGTTCCTCATTTCTGGAGAACCCGTTTCTTCAATCAACCACAACAGTTGCCCTTGCTGAGTCTGCTTCAATCATGGTTTCCAGATTTTCAACCCTACTCTGATGCCAGACCTCCTCCCTTTACATTTTAAACCCATGGATCCTTCTGTTCCTCACTTCTAGTGAACTTGTTTCTAGACTCAACCACATCAGCTGCCTTTCCTGAGTCTACCCCAGTCTTCGTTTCCAGATTTTCAACCCTACTCTGATGCCAGGCTTCCCCCCCTTTACATTTTAGACCCATGGATCCTTGTGTTCCTCACTTCTGGGGAACCCGTTTCTTGACTCAACCACATCAGCTGCCCTTGCTGAGTCTGCCCCAAACGTGGTTCCCAAATTTTCACCCCTACTCTGATGCCAGACCTCCTGCCCTTTACATTTTAGATCCATAGATCCTTGTGTTCCTCACTTCCTGGGAACCCGTTTCTTGACTCAATGACATCAGCTGCCCTTGCTGATTCTGCCCGAGTCATGGTTTCCAGATTTTCAACCCTACTCTGATGCCAGACGTCCCCCCCCATTACATTTTAAACCCATGGATCCTTGTGTTCCTCACTTCCTAGGAACCCGTTTCTTGACTCAACGACATTAGCTGCCCTTGCTGAGTCTGCCCCAGTTTTGGTTTCCAGATTTTCAACCCTACTGTGATGCAAAACCTCCCCCCCCCCCCCCACCGTTTACTGTTTAAACCCTTGGATCGTTGTGTTCCTCACTTCTGTAGAACCCTTTTCTTGACTCAACCACATCAGCTGCCCTTCCTGAGTCTGCCCCAGTCTTGGTTTCCAAATCTTCAGACATAATCTGATGCCACATATTTCCCCTCCCACTCTAACTTTAATCCCATGGATCCTTGTGTTCCTCACTTCTGGGGAACCGTTTTTTGATCAACCACGTAAACTTCCCTTCCAGAATCTTCCTCAGTCTTGGTTTCCAGATTTTCAACCGTCCTCTGGCACTAGACCTCCCCCCCTTTCACTTTAGACCCATGGATCCTTGTGTTCCTCATTTCTGGGAAACCTGTCTCTTGGCTCACCGTCATCAGCTTCCCTAGGAGAGTCTGGCCCAGTCTTGGTTTCCAGATTTTCAACACTCCTCTGATGCCAGACCTTCCCCCCTTTCAGTGTAGACCCATGGATCCTTGTGTTCCTCACTTCTGAGAAGCCCGTCTCTTGGCTCACCATTATCAGCTGCCCTTGGAGAGTCTGCCCCATTCTTGATTTCCAGATTTTCAACCCTCCTCTGATGCCAGACCTTCCCCCGTTTCATTTTACACCCATGGATCCTTGTGTTCCTCACTTCTGGGGAACCCGACTCTTGGCTCATTGTCATCAGCTGCCCTTACTGAGTCTGCCCCAGTCTTGGTTTCCAGATTTTCAACCTTTTTCTGATGCCAGACCTCTTCCCTCTTTCACTTTAGACCCGTGGATCCTTGTGTTCCTCATTTCTGGGGAACTTGTCTCTTGGCTTACCGTCATCAGCTGCCTTTGGAGAGTCTGCCCCAGTCTTGGTTTCTAGATTTTCAACCCTCCTATGACGCTAGACCTCCTCCCCCCCTTTCACTTTAGACCCATGGATCCTTGGGTTCCTCACTTCTGGGGAACCCATCTCTTGGCTCACCCCTCCTAACCCCCCCCCCTCCCGGGTATCAAACATTCAGAAGGCAAAAATGTGGACTTAAAGCACTTTCCCTGGGAAAGCACTTGATTTTCCCCGGGTTGGAAAATGCACAAGGGAACCAGGAGCATTGTGGGAGTAAGCCCGCTTCAGTGCAGGAAGTAGATCGGCCCGTATGATCAGGAGATTTAAGTCCGTGAGGGAACAACAGTGAATCCCGATCAAAAGGACCATGTGACCAGACCTTACTAAACTTTAATAACTTGAACACTAGAAGTTCAATTCCTGTACTCCACCAATACCACATCCTACTCTCAACCACAGTTACCAAAGGCAAAGGAAGGCGAGGGGCCCAGTCAATTCCTTCAACCCCAAGAAAGCAAAAGGGAGTCTGCCCATTCCTGCGAGAGCTCAGCCAAGCAATGTGGTGAAGGTAGGAAAGAGGTGGAGCCAAGTTGAGGTCCTGGAGGCACCGAGGCTGGAGTCTCACTCCTCTAGCCAGTTATACTCTTCCCAGTGACTGAGTGGTGGTGGTGGTGGTGGTGACCATAGAAAAGTTTAATCGGGGGAGAGGGGAGAAGTGGGCAGTTTGTCAAGCAGTGACTTGGGGAGGGTGGAATCTTCAAAATCCCTGTCAAGGAAGGGACCTGGTGATGCTTATGCACACCTTAAGCAGTGAACACTTTTTAAAATGGCCTTCAATGCTGAGGGGGAAAATGCATCAGTTTATAGCTTAAGACATCTCTCTTTGCATCTTTAAGCATTCCTGCTACAATTATTTTTTTCCTCTTAGAAAGCCCTCACCAGGCCCTGATCTGGATGGCCCAGGCCAGCCTGACCTGGTAAGATCTTCAGAAGGTAAGCACAGTTGGCCCTGGCTAGTATTTGGATGGGAGACCACCAAAGGAAGTCCAGGGTTGCAACACAAAGGCAGGCAATGGAAACCATCTCTGAATCTCTCTTGCCTTGAGAACCCTACGGGGTCCCCATAAGTTGGCTGTGACTTGTTGGCACTCTCCTTTTCCTCCTCCTCCTCCTCCACCACCACCACCAGAGAGAGGCACAAGAAAGGAGATCTGAAGAATGTAGCATTCTCTCAATTCATTCATGACCAGGAAACTAAACAGTGTACATAAATTCACAGTGAAGGCCAATTTATTTTTTTCTTTTTCTTTTTTAAAAAAAGCTCTTCATAGACGTACCATATTTTTCGCTCCATAATACGCACCTGATCATAAGACGCACCTTATTTTTAGAGGAGGAAAACAGGAAAAAATGAAACAGAAAGAAAGAGAGAGAGAGATAAAGGAAGGAAGGAGGAGGAGAGAGAGAGAGAAAGAGAAAGGAAGGAAGAAAGTTGGGGACAGAGAGAGAGACAGAAAGACAGACAGACAGAAAAAAGGAAAGGAAGGAAGGAAGATGAAAGATAGAGAAAGGAAAGAAGAGAGACGTCGGCATGCCATACAAAGCCAGGCCTTTCTGTGCAAAGTAGCCACGGAGCTTAATCTGTGGGCGGGGCTTTCTGCTGCTGGCTGTCTTAAAGGGGAAAAGCACTTAAAGGGAAAGAGTACTTAGCCTGATGGGGTTTTTCCTGCCGTTTCCCTTTTAAGTCTTAACAGCTCAGGCCCAGCAGGGAGGGGCGGGGAAGGCTGGGATGCCAGCCTGAATGGCGTTCCCCTGAGTTCCTGCTGAAGAAAGAGCCCTGTTACAGGTAAGAAAAGCTCCATATTCGCTCCATAAGATGCACACACTCCCCCCCCCCTTTTTTGGGGAGGAAAAGTGCGTCTTATGGAGTGAAAAATACAGTAGGTGTCATGAGATGTGCTTTGGACTGGTTCAAATAATTCCTCATGGTCTGGACTAAAAGAGTTGTTGTTAGAGACCAGTTATAAAGCCCCCAGGACAAAAAGTTTACAGTTTGGGGGCTGGACGTCATCAATACGCTGATGACACACAGCTTTATATCTTCTTATCTCCTAGTGATGTGGTATCGATCTTGAATTGCTACCTGTCTGGTGTAGTTAAAGAACAAATTGAAATTCAGTCTTGACAAGACAGAAGTAATACTGGTTGGAAAGGTGAAGATCTTGAAGGACATTATCAGGGGTCATTTCGTAGAAAAAAAGAGGTGCAGGAGCTTATTAGCATACCTATTAGCATAACTAATTAGCATATGCCATGCCCCCGACATCACTGGAAGTGTGTCAGAAAGGGAAGCAAGGGGGGGCATCTTCAAAAGCCTCCCCTTCCCTTCCCCAGGCTGGCCAGCTGAATGTCAGTTTCAGCCCCATTATACCCTATGGGCCATTGAAGTCAATGGCAAAAACTCATAGGATATTTGAGGGGCTGGAGGAGAGGGGGTTTCAGGGAGAGGCTCCAAACTTGCAGGGTAGCTGCTGGGGCCTCTCCCTGAAATACCCACCAAGTTTCAAGAAGATAGGACCACGGGGTCCAATTCTATGGGCCCCCAAACAGATTGTCCCATCCCCTCCATTGTTCTCTATGGTGGGAAAAAAGTTACTTTTTTCCCACCACAGAGAACAATGGAGGAAATGGGGGCAACCTGTTTGGGGGCCAATCTTCTTGAAACTTGGTGGGTATTTGGGGGAGAGGCTCTGGCAGCTACCCAGAAAGTTTGGAGCCTCTCCCTGAAACCCCTTTCCCTCCAGCTGCTTTTTAAGCCGCTGCCAAATTTCAGCAGCATTTTGGTGGCGGGCCAAATCAGATCAGAGAATCTGATTCAGCTCGTGGCTGCCCTAGTGCCCACTCCTGGGCTGGCGAAGCACTGTTCCACCTCGCTCCGTCCCCAACTGACCCCTGCTCTTATTTATTTAAATTCCCTATAGCCCATCACATTCTGAGGCGTGAGCCTGATAATTAGAAAACTGATCCATAAAATGGCTAGTAGTTTGGATTTTTGTGGGCTGCCTGATAAGGGATGATGGTCCAAGATATTTTGTTGCCCAGGCAAGTTACACCCATGCTCTCCTGGGCCAGTCCTGCTGCCACTCTGCAGAAGTGCCAACCTAGGAAGAGATGCCAACAATCTCCTGTGCCCCGTTGAGGGCTGTGTCCAGGCCGAGGCCATGAAGGGCACTGATGCCCTCCTTGTTGTTCCAGCTCAAGCGGTCACTTTGGCTACAGAATCTGCCCTGATCTAACAGGAGTCCTCCTCATCCATCACAGATAAGCCCAGGAAATCTAGGCCCAAAGCAGAGAGCTGAGCAAGCAGTGAGCCAGCTCAAACAAGTTAGCAAAAAGACGTGCTACGGGTAGAAGGCAAAATATTGCTGCTACTATATGTGTCAATACCTGAAAGCAAACCAGATACAGCTCTGCTTTTAGGTTCACAGCTGAAACAATGCAAAGCAAAAGCAGTGATAATAAACAGGATCAAAGCCAGCGCGACTTGGAGGAAAGTTCTTCTCATCAGCATGTATGGAGTGGGTACATAAAGAGCTTTCCTCTACGTCTGATCCTATTTACTGTTAACAAAATGATCCATCCCACTAGATCAGATGGAGAGCCCAGGTAGTGCAATGTCATGTCTTCAGCAGTGGACAGCCAGGTGCCTCCAGGCTGTCCTCCACACGGAGACAATGCTCTGCGTGGCTCTCATCGCTGCAGCAAATGGCAGTGGCAATGGTGCATCCACACGGGACATTTGCAAACAAGGTACCAAGGCTATAGGCATTGTACAGCTCATCATCTGGCACTGATGAGCCTCTTCACAGGTTATGGAGGACACAGGTTGGCCCTGGGTCCCCAACCTCCATCAGATGTAACATGATTACATCTGATGCATGGGCTCTTTTCAGTTCTTGTGCATGCAGTACCCGATTAGGATCAGATCCATGGTGAATGTGGAGAAGGGGCTTCAGCCTCCCCATTTCCCCCCACCCTGAAAGAGTTTTAGGAGTCTGATGGTGAAACTGCAACTACAAACGGTAACTGAATGACTATTCTCATTCAGAGTGTGGCAAACCCTTCTCACCTGTGTACAGCCAGTCAGTCTTCAGAGGTTGCCACAAACTGTCCTCTTGCATAGGAATCGCCTCTATAGGCAGACCCACTCCCATTTGTGAAACGGAGTGGAGAATGGAGGGGAAAAGCACCAGGACTTCAACAGAAAGTTGATCTCCCATTGAAGCCAGGCTGGGTTTCCCCCCTCCTCCGTGTTCATCATGTGCAGATTGGGTATCGTTAATGGTTTGGAACTGGGCCATGCAGGCCTATTTTGCAAAGACTAATTGCACTGATAATCTATATAAGCTTTTAAAAGAGGAAATGCTCCACAGACCTTGCATTCAAACTGATTTCCCAGAGATGAAACTGCCCACGTATTCATTAGATGTGGGCCCTGACAGAATCTCAGCGGGACAAGAGAAAGACTATTAGAAATGCAGTGCATAAGCACAAATTGCTTTTTATCCAAGGTTAGTAGGTGTATTATGTATTTATTTAATATGATATGAGATAAGAGTTCCCCAAATCAATGCCTGTCAGACAGATTATGTTTGTTTCTATTCCGAACATTTTGTATGCAGACTCTCAGCAGGCTGACCCTCCGTGGGATGCTTGGCAGGCTTCTCTCTTGCCTACTTTGTTACTTCCCCAGTAAGCATGTTGTCCTTTATTTGTTGTTGTACTGCTGGAAAGCGGTGCTCAGATGTTAGAACACAGCAAGGGCAGCCTGTCTCATGTTTCTTGTGAACAACTAATTGGCTGTCTTATTATTGTAAGATCAATCATGATGAAAGCAGGACACTTATGGCTGTGTTCTCCGGCCTTCCCTCCCCACCCCATGCCATAAGCCACATACACTTCTGCACTGGCCTTTCATGAACATGTGAAGTCTGCCTGTCATTAGACTCTGAGCTTTCCAGTCTGGGGAAATTCAGTTTTCATACAGGCACCTTCAC